>OY754330.1:41585840-51585840 GCA_963573305.1 Pyrrhosoma nymphula | reverse complement strand
ACCACAACATGAGAAGGTATTGTTCTGCTTGCTCGTCGGGTTCCGTTTCCATGAAATGCGTCGATGGTTTTTCGCTCTTCGGCGTCGTAATTCCCGGGGATTTCCATTTTACCTCCCCGTCTTTTGGCAGTCGAAAAAAAAGAGTCCCACTCCATTGCGACCGTTATTCTTCGATTTCATCCCGCCATCCATATCACAAGCGTGCTTCGAGAAATTAGTTATTGTTGTTGGTAAAAACCTGCCAGTTAATATGTTTAGTCCAAAAAATTATCGCAAGGCTCGGATTAGGAAAGATACAATGACAACCAACCGAGATGTTTGAATGTTGAAAATAAGTTGACTTCAATATTAGGCGGAGTTCGTAACTTCCGACAAACGAAAAAAGAGACATGCAACACGAACAGTCATACCAACCCATGGACATATAATCAACTAGAACAACTCATTAAAATAAATAAACGCTTTTATTTTTGCACAACTAACCCAGTTTCTTAACAATAATAATTTTGGTATATTTCATTGGATTTGGAGATGATCCGGATCGTCTCAGTAAATTTATTAGTTTTTAAAGAGACAATGGTCTTTTAAATAAACTATCAATAAATGTATTTCAACGCAGTTAAGTGTTATTTTTCGTTCTTTAAACTACTATTTAACGTAAGGTTGTTGATTCATGTTTCAATGTAGTGACGGGTGCAAAATCACCTCTGCTGTCGAAGTGCCCAAAAAGCCAACTCTAATAACAATTATACAATTTATCGTGTCTCCACTTTTTTCCGTCTTTCCGACTGCAGGCCAGTAAAACGACTAAAACAACCGAGCCGCAGAGGTCGTGGCTTTGATTCCCGCCTCTGAAATACATTATTTATTTGCATTTGCATGTTCTCTGGTTCGGCACATGGATGTTGAAGCCATAGGAGTTGAAGAATCCGAAACCCACTTCTGCGACTATCACGTCTCCATATTTCTAACTCTCGACCCTCAGATCTCCCAAGTTTCTTTCACACGTCCGTCCGTGTGCGAGGCCTTCGACTAAGTTATGCCAAGTCCCGAGATGGATTCCTCCATTTTCGAGCCATATAATTCAACCAAACCCTTCCTTTTCTCCGCCCGTAATATCCCCGAAACGCGGAACTTCGTCCCCTCCCTTCCGTGTTTCGACATCATCCTACCGTTTCTCTCCTCTTGCGGCGCCCCGAGGCTTTAAAGAGTGCGATTCCAACGTACCTGCAGCCATTCTCGTTTCCACTCCTTGACTCCTTCATCGCTTCTCGCGCTTGCCTCTTTGTTCTTTCGCCCTCCACGTCGTCGGAAGATATTCGATGCTCCGTCGCCTTTTATCGCGCGTAACCCAATTCCGACCAACCGAGACCCTGTGCTCGTTGCGTTGGAGATCCGCGCAAGTTTCCACTTCGAGCATTGTGGGTAAGCTTTGCAGAGTTAGGGAAATTTCCTCGATTCTCGTGAACTGCTGAGGCAATCGAGAGCTAGGTCTCCTTTCATCCTCATTGACTGTATTATTTGAATCCGTACCAAGTCGATGGTTTCGCTTTCGCTATAAGAATGTTTATCATCCGTCTTATGCCACAGTATGTCGTAGGGTTATTTATGACCGAAGATATCTTTTGCGTCGGTTGAATCACGGGAATATTATTTGCGCAAAAATACTTTTGGTGGCCTTTAACGAAATTAGCGAGCGTAATACTATTTATGTCCATTTTTGACCATAATTCTTCCTCTAATTTATACTCTGCCTGCTTTAGTAATTGAATAACCGCGTAAGCCCCAAAATAAATTATAATTGCATTTTAACGAGTGCACCCGACGCTGGGGGTAGTCTCTTTTATGCATCTGGTTGTTCCCATTTGTTTTAAGCCCAAGGGATTTTATGCATTCAATTTTCACTGAATCAGCGCTCGATCTGTATTTTATGGCGTACAAATGCGGAGTTTACAAAAAATGTCATTCGGTTTTTAATGGAAATAATGGCATTCGGTTACATTGAAAGGATGTACAAAAATACGCTTGCAAAATAAAGAAATAAATCTGCTCGGAATATTAAATCGAATGAAATGCTCGTGTTTTTTATGCTACGTTCGGGGCGCGCCGTATCGAAGGGAGAGTTCTCTTACCTGTGTAATGCGAGTGGCCGTTCTGTTTTCCAATCAGGGAACAACAATCGGGAAAAAAATTCGGAACCGATATCCCTCTTTTATTGGTCCACCCTTTCGGCGAAAAGGATCGCTATGTTTTTTTTCTCCTTCTCTCTCTCCTCGTTCGCCAATCTGATTTGGGATATCCCAATTCCATTCCGATTGGATGCGCATTGGATCCACCGCACATCCTCCTCTTTCTTTTTTCCCCCTCCGTTCTCCAACCCATGCCATATTCCCCTCCATTCCTCCCGCGTAGAAACCCCCTCCACAAACCGATCGGTTCCGCAGGGTGCCACCCCGCGCAGTTTTATATATATATATAAAAAAGGGCGTCTCTTTTTACCTCCCCCGAAGCAAACCCCCCCTCCACCCCCCCCCCCCCCCCTAAACGTCCCTCCCCTATCGAAGGTCTCAACCAACCCCAAATCTTCCTTCTTTTCCTCCCTTTTATTTATTTTTTTTTCGTTCCCCAGTTTCCCTGGAAGTGGAGACTCACCCCCCGCCGGTCGCCGCCGTCGCTCTTCTTTCTCTCTCCCAATCCCATCCCCACTGCCTCCTCTCTCCCACGAAGTCGATAACCAATCGCCAATCGGCCCACGCCCTCGCCCCAATCCAACCAGCGTCTTCTTCGGCAACTTCGGGGGGGATGACGGGGGAAGGAAGGCACAGAGACGGGGGTGGCGGTAAGGGGTGGGGGTCGGGGGAAAAGGACGCCTTCTCAAGACGCAGACGCGAGGAGGACGAAGGGGGGTGGGAGGGGGGGTCTCTCGAAGAGCAAGGGAACAGATCGATTTCGAACGCTGATTCGTGAGAAAGCAATGACTCCTCTGATCGGCGGGTCCAAAGCCCCAGTCTCCCTTCTCCTCCCTCTCTTTCCCCTCTCTGCCTCTTCCCCTCCAAGCTCCCGACCGGCGGCGACTCATCCTCCGGTCTTTCTCTTCTCCTCCTTCCCTACCTCCCCCCAGCGCGCATCCTTTCTCCCCCCTCTTATCCCTGCTGCCTTTTCCTACCTCTCCCGTCTCTCTCTCTCTCCCCCCCCTTACATCTCTCCTTTCCTCTCCTTCTCTTTATCTCCCCTCTCCACCTCTCCACCATCCCCTCCCGATCGTCTTCAAGGTGACTGATTCGGAATCAATACGTCGAGTTGTAAGGCGGGGTGGACAGCGGGAGGAGACTGCGGACTCCCCTTTGCCGTCTATCTGTCCGGGAAAAAATGGGACGGCTGCCCGCCCCGACCGCTCTTGTTCTGTTCCTCCGGCGGTCTTCCCCGCAGTTTTATTTCATAAGATACTTCTCACAGTTTTACTTAAGATCCTTTCTACAGTTTTTTCCTAAGACCCTGACTACAATTCTCTTGAAAGTGGCCGAGACTTAAATCCTGACATTTTTGCGGGCGGTGATTTTGGCTCCGGAATTTTCAAATAGACATTTTTCCTGAATGTTCGGACGCTAAAATTTATTCGTGAGGCTGTTTGTTTTAGTAATCTGACTCGGTGTTAATATCCCGTTTTGCGTTTTTATTATTTTTAACAGGGATTTTAAAGTGCATATGCGGCATTTATGTAGTTTATGTTTAGTTTTGTGCAAATCAATGCAAATTTTTTTATAGAGGTTAATTCTTTCAAAAAAAGCATTAAGCTCACAAAGCTTACTTTTTACGATTTTAGACCATTGTAGTGGTTTATTTGAAAATTGTGGAAATTAAAAATACGTACGCCTACATGTAGCTTAATTTTTTGACATAGTACCTCATTTCCTTTGACTTGTTACGTCCATTTCATTTTCCCGAAGGCATTAATAGCGGTGTTATCCACTCATAATTCCACCGTAATAGGGAATGCCTTCATATTTTAAAAAGTTTTTTTAATTCATATTTTGTCAACTTCAGAGCGGAATCGCAAACAAATCTAGCATTAATATGAGATATATCCTTCAGATGTTTTTAATTCCTTATTATACCCGATTCGGAGAAGAATCATTAACAAAATCAAGGAAAAGTTACTGTGCGGAATATTTCAGTCTAATTAGTGTTAGTACCTAGCTTGTCATCATCATAATTGCTCGGACTTAAAATAATTTAAAGGAGTAGCATCTGGAAGGCACCAGCTTTGCCTCCCGAGCGATTTTTGATAGACACTACGGAATCGAAGCTCGTAATCATTTCAGGTCCGTGAGAGCCTTGGGCTGTTGAAAAGGAAGAAGTCGGTAGATACAGTTGCTGGTGTGTATACGTACATAACGCGGCACGAATCTAATTCTCCCGTCCCGACCAGACTTCTTCATTTTTTTCCTCTGAAGGTGTGCACGCACTGTGCTGTGCTGAAGGAGAATCACGCATCCCTTTTTCCGTCCTTAGCCCTTTTTCCCAAAGTGTATCCCTCCCTTTCACTTAACCACTCCCCCCCCTATTTCCCCCACCCTCCCCCCAAACGTCGCCGCCACTCAGAGTGGTAGCATTTTAATTGACGTGTTCGAGGCTCTCCTCCCGATTCCAGCTGACGGTCTCGAATCGATCAAAAGCCCGCCTTTAGAAGGGCCGTGAGGGAGGAGGAGGGTTAGGAGGAGCAGTAAGGGGGGAGGAGGGTTGGGTTGGTTCGGTGGTTGTATAGAGCCTAGGAGTTTTGGGAACTCAACGTCAGCGCGCTCGAATCCCTCTCAAACCATCAGCCTTGCTGCCTGTGCCTACTCCGCCTCCACCACGCTGCAAGCCCCTTTTCCTCTATACAGTCCCCGCCCCTTCCTTCCTACACACAGCATGCATCCAACTCCTCCACCTCCTCTCCTTGTGATCACGCGAGTGGCATGAGTCGATCAATCAGATTTCCTTCGCCGCTTTGCGAACGCTCCTCTTAAAACCTCCCAACTTCTCCACTCCCCTTCATTTGCGAACCCTTTCCTGCCAAACTCCCCTCTCCAATTCCACCACTTTTACGCCCTCAACCTCCCCCCCTTTCCCCACCCCCTAGCCCTCAGCAATCCCCTCCTGACTCCTTCCTTCGTAGTAACCCTTTCCGCATTCGCATCCTATCGAACAATCTCCCTCCCTTACTTTCTCAATATCTTTCCCTGCTATACACGCATGCATATCTCTCTGTCTCGCCTTTATTCCCACCACCGCGAAATCCCGAGCGTAATTCTCCTACTCGTAGTGGTTTCTCGCTCTTGTAGTGTGTTCGGAATCCCCGATCTCTAGTAAGGTAGTACGGTTGGATTTTGGTTCCCGTCGTCGTAGATGTTCGTGGCTTTTCGTGTGTTTTAACTGATCCGTTCGTGAATTGGTTTTCGACGCAAGTTTGCGTTTTAATTTTTCTCGGTTCTCCTCGTCTGTGTGAGTGGTTGTCACTCAGAGTAAGTATCACCTACCCTTGATTTTAACCCCTTGCCTATTAGTCGTGAGAAATGTGGTAGTAATGTCCAGCCTCGATTGGAAGCAAGAGTTATTATCATTCATTAGAGCATCAATGTGTCTTATTTCTCCATCGCAAAATTAAATACCTTTTAATTCAACTATAAAACAGTGTAATTTTATCTGAAAGCGTTATTTCATTACGGAATCCGAGGTGTAAAATTTAAAACTCTTTGCCCCATTAGAAATTTTCAGCCATGATAGAAAGCGTATCAATTAAATATTCATTGATTGGTGTGAATGACCTTAGCCGTCGAAGCACCCAAATCACCCAAATACTACTACTAATATTCATTGTTTATTACCCGAAGCGTTGCTCGACAATGATGTAGATGCATTGAAACCGGTCGCATTAAAAACTGATTTTTTTAAACGTGGAAAACTGTAAGATTTCTTTAATTCACGATGAACAAGTCCCACCACATCTGCCATGAGACAACATCATTCAATGTATCAAGTTCTGTGAGATCATTCTTCCCCATAAAGTTGATACAGAAATGTCAAATTTTCTCGGTGTTGATCTACCTCAGCCTTGTGTATATGTATGTCTCCATTCTCATCACGCTTTCCCCCATGTCTTCCCCACCCGTCGTTTCACTACCCCCCTATTGTATCTCCTGTCAAACCTTCCAAAACCAATCCATCCAGAGCGACACCTCAGGCCGTATCCCACATCTCCTGCAACCAATCATCTCCACCAGTCACCCCTCCTCCTGCATCCCAATCTGAACCTTCGATCGTGTTTTCTCCGTCCCGGCTTGTGTTGGCTCATCCTGATCCCATCGCTTCGTTATGCGCATCGCATTATACCCGTCTAATTTCATTTATCCTCCCGCAAACGTTTCCTAAGAGTAACTCCACATGTCGTTTCGCGCTATGTGAATGTTGCACGGAATAACTCTCGAGCATTTCGATTGAAGAAACGATAGCTGTAGTGCCTGGCTTTTTGTATCCTTTAACAGCATAGTTTTTTGGGCGGTTTTGCTATTATCGCATAACTAGTAGGTATTTTATTTATCTTTCTCGCAAGTTTACTCTTGACATAACTCGACACCAGTTTATTTTGCTGGTCTATGAAAAGTTTTCTTATGTTGTGCTCTTTGGAATGTTTCTCCATTCGCACTCAAATATCGATTACTTCATTTGTAAATTTTCTTAGCGTACTCACGCCTTTTAACTGTTCTTCATCTCTTACGAATACGGAATTTTTCGTCCTGAATTATTTTTCTGCCTTGCGCACAATTTTGTGTGATCGTCTTCCGGTTTCCTCTTAACCCGCCACTTCTCATCTCGATCGCCCAGACTCCCCCGTTCACCTCCCGGTCTCCATCACAGCCCTCTCTCCTCTCTCTTCCTTCGGAGACCTCTTCCTCTCTTCCGCTCCCTCCAGCCTCCTCTCCACTTCCCTACCCGTTCCCCATTTCCCGAGTCGAGCAAGGGTGCCCAAATCGAATCAGCCAGTCCGCTAAAGCCTCTCTTTATTCGAGACTCGGTAAGTGCTTAGCGCGACGCCCGTAATGCTGGGCTTTGTGATGCGTCGTGCGGGGTGGGTAGGGGTGGGTCCGGGAAGGGTGGGTGGGTGGCGGGCGGGTTGTCGGACGGTGGTGGGTGGAGTTCAGAGAGTGGGTGGGGGGATCAGGTTGAGGAATTGGGTCGTGTTGGGGGTGGGCCGGTGGTGTTGAAGACCCAAGTTGAGATGCACTGGTATGGTTGGTGGCACGGGGACGTGGCGGAGATATATGCGTGATCGTGGATTGGCGAAGGCCGGCCTTGCCTCTTCGGAATTTCTCTCTCTCTCTTTGCTGTGAACCAGTTAGTTACTCGATGGACCCCTTCCTTCCCTGCCTGATCTAATTATATAAAGTGGGCGGATTTCGGTCGCGTAGACGGTTTTCTCCGAGAGACATCCCGATTTTTAAATAATTGGACGTTTTGACCAGATTAACATCCAACGGAGAGGATCACTCCCCCGAAAATATACTTTTTTTTAAATCTCCCTCTTGAGGATTTTTTTATACTTTTCGGACTCCTTACGCGAATTTTCGACATCGGGACGGAAACTCATGGATGTGGGCGTCGAACGAGAATTCGGCGAGGCTACTTACATCATAATCGCCATCGTCATCATCCTCTCAAAATAATGTGATTTTTGGGGATTACCCCCGGTAAAGGGAATTAATTCTTATTTTATTTCGCGAACGGAAGAGAGGGAAAAAAGGAACGAATGATTCCATTCGGAAAAGGAGATATTCGATTTAATTAGCTAAGCGAGGAGGGAAGGAAGGAAGATTTTTAACGTGGTGAGGGGATTTTCTCGGGATGGGAAAGCGGAGGGACTACCTTTTAGAGGGATAGGAAGGAGGGAGAGGAGATGAAATTAAAAAAAAATGAAGAAAGAATCGTGTTAACCCGGAGTCCCTGTTTAAAGGGTTTCCTATCACGAAAAGAGGATTTTTCTTCTTCTTTTCTCCTCCCTCTCTAACAATTTGGGGAGTTGGAAGGAAAGGGTTTTTCACGGGGTGTGCGGTGGGGGATCGGAAACCCAGGTTATTGGGTTGAGTAGCGGGAGAAACGATGTCTGGGAGGATTGGTTCTGGAGGGGAGACGCCGGGGAGAGTTTTAGGGGAAGGGTCGGGCGGCTAGGCGGGAGTTCAAGAGAGGGGAGCTAGGCTCAGACACCCGTTGGGGAATGAGGGGGGGCTCTGGTCGGCGGGAGATTTTGAGGCATTCGGAAGAGTGTGAGAGAGAGAGAGTTACGTGAAGGATGTCCGGAAGAGAGATGGCTAAGCGCGGAGAGGACTAGGGTAGGGTTGAGCGCTTGGAGAGTTGGAGATTGGGCGAGGGTTAATTGGTGAAATTGGCGGCGGTGGTGGCGATGGTTTGGTAGAGGGGGGTGGGTGGGGGGAGGAAAAAGGTTCGTCCGAAAGAAGAAGAAGGGAAAAAGAGGTAAATAGGTGGGTCTAACCGATGTAGGTGGATCGGAGGAATAATTGAGAGCGGGTGAAGAGTTGTAGGGAGGGGTTTTTCCGGGGGGGGGGGTGGGGGAGACGGGTGAAGGGGAATTCTGTCGGTGCGCGGCGGCGGGGGGGGGGGGGGGGGACTTTGGGGGCAGATCTCGCCGAGTGTGCGGCTGCGGAAAGGCGAGGCGAGGAGGGTGGCGCAGCGGGAGGGTGGAAACGTTAAGAGAAGGACGTGATGAGCATGGAATAGAAGGCGTGGGAAAATGACGTAAATTGGGAGTGAAGTAGCGAACTGGGGGGGTTGGGACGGGTCGGAGGGGGAGGTTTTCGAGGTGGGGTCAGGGGGGTGGGGTTGGTTGGGTGGAGAAGGGGGAAGAGTTAGGGAACAGCCCTGGGGGATTAAGATTGGGGGGAAGGAAAGTGGGTGGGAAGCGATTGGCGAATCTCGAACTCCCCACGCCTCCGTCTATTTTAGCGTCTCCGTCTGATTTTGTAGCATTCAAGTCGGCGGCAGACAGTTGCCTCGCCCCCAAGACTGAGGAGAATCATATCGACCATTGACAGATGTGATGGTGCCTACTTTCACGAAAACCAAACATCCTATCTTGAGGTTGTAACACCAGTAATGTTGCTATTGTGATGTCGACTGATTTTTTTGTCCATGCTCAAGTGAAAGTTTTGGTCAATATTGCTTAAAATGTCGTTAAAAAATTTCGGAGACATTATTTCATTGAAATTTTGTGACATTTCTTTCTAAGGATAACGCTGTGATGAGATGTCTGAATATTTTGTTTTCGGGTAATTCTGCTTGTCTGTTCAAATTTTATCATTTGATGATTGCATATCATTGGAACGTTTCACGTTCACAGCGGTATAAATCTCCAGGCCATGAAACTATCTGCAGTACACATAAAAAGCTGAATGATACGGAAACTGAAAACATTCTGACATATTCCCGTAGTTTAAAATTAAAAAAAAAATAATTTCTCAAAATAAAAACAAACCCTGTCTTGAAAATGCTCAGGATATCGCACTGTAGACGACAGCATGCTAAAATAAAAATAAATCTTACAACGAATCCACAATGATGCAGTATTTTAAATCTTCTGATATATGCTTGATTGTGTATACCGTTGACCCGCCGTTGGTTACGCTCCTCTCCCATTCCTTTCTTATGAAAGAATCTTTTTGATTTTTACATTTGCAAAAATCAATTGGCGAATCGCGGGATAAGAATCGAATTCCGCGGCTGGGTCGGAAAAGATGCTAATCCTCGACCCCCCCTCGCGGGAAAACAGTCGAGGGGAAAAGAGGCGCTCCATCTCTCTCCCTTCTCTGAATTTATGGGGCCCTTTATCTGCAGGCCATTACGGCGACTCATTCCCGATAAAACCTCTTTGCGAAACGGCGCCACCGCAATCGAAGGTGGTGGCAGCACCTTTTGCGATTCCACATCCAGGCTGTGGGATAAGTGGGGAGGGGTGAAGGGGGGAGGATGCAGAGAGGGAAGGGGTAGTAGGTGGTCCGTTGACCTCCCGTCTCTATGATTTCCTCCTCTCTCACCTCCCCTCTCCCGGACGTAATTCATGCCCGACTCTTCACTCAAACTGTGCTGAGAGGGAATCCTCTGAAATATTCAATAGGTATTTTTGCACGTACCGAACAGATGACGGAGCGATTGTGCGGTTAGAGACGTTAACGTTTGATTTTCTTTTAATTGAATAAGCACGCATGTTTCCATAACTGCATTGAAACTCGTGCTTCATCGATGTTTTCTCACTCTCCCCCAGCATTTTTAATATTGTCTACCTTATTATTGGTCAACACATCAACAAACTTATTTGATTTATGCAGCTTACAAATTATAAAATTCGTATAGCGACGTTGATTGTTTCAGCCCTCGTTTTAAATTTCCTTTTCTGTCTCGTGTGTTTTTCCATCCTTATCTGTGAGGAGCTCGCGTCTTTTATCCGTTATCTTAATAAGTTAAACGGAAGTGCATTTGAATCTTGAACGCACTAAGGTCGTGGAAATTGCGTTCTTGTTATTGTAATGAGAAGATTGTGATCTTCACTTTCCTCCACTGAAGAAAGAGAAGGTAGATCGAAGGTAGATAGGTAGGTAGATAGAAGGTAGAAGAGATAGATAGAGGAGGTTTTTTACTGTGGAGTGCTCTGTAGTATTTCAGTCACTATCTCAGTCGCCTACAATAAACGGCTTCTTTGTTTAATATAGGTGGCTGTGGCGAGTATCTCCTTTGAGACTTTCAGCTCCGGAAGTATCAAGACTACCTATAGTTGAACAGTTATTTTGCTCTCCACGAATTTTGTCCGGTGTTCTTGTTGAGAGGGGGATAGGATTTGCGTCCGTCCTTTAAGGTGTCTAAAATCACCAAGTTGTGAATTAAACACGTTCTTTTTTGTGGTCAAAACATCATGAATGTCGTAGTTTTTCAGAGAAATGTAAGCCGTTCACGAACGAGGAGCGGAGAGTAGAGCAGAAGTGTGGAAGTTGTGAGGCGTGGAAGGGAGGACGACAGGAAGAAAGAGGGAAGAGAATAGATAGAGATTAATGTCTTCGAACGAGGGAAGGGATTGGTGGAGGTGGTTATTGATTTGGTCCAACCTCCTCATCCCGGGCAATGCATTCGAGGAAAAGGAAGGAAAGAGAGGAAAGGAGGAGACGCTGGCGATGAAAGTAGGTTAAGAGGAAACAATGGCGAATCGGCGAGGGAGGTAGAAGGGGGGCATAGACGTTAGGGGTATGGCAAAGGGTGGTGATTTTTTCCACCCTCATTCTTCCTCCACCATTCCCAACCCGAAAATAGTAATGATAAATAATGGGCTTGCCGACAGAGACGGGGTAGGAAGAGGTAGGGGGTGGTTTTAGGGTAGTGGGTGGGCGGGAGCGGGGAGGTTCGGAGGGAGGATTTGAAGAATGACACCCCAGTCGGAGAGGGGCTAGCGATCGAAGGGAGAGGTTCTGAAGCTTGAGGGGGATGATTCGAGGGGGGTGCTAAAGGAAGAGGTGTACAGGGGAGGGTGCTTCGGAGAAAGGGGGGTGGGTAAGGTTCGGGCGAAGAGAATTCGCAATTAATGGATTGCCTCGCGGAGTGACTGATTGGCCCTGGGTATCCTTCGCCGTGGATTTTTTTTTCTTTCATTGCTTGCGGAGGGAGAGAGAAGGATGATTTTTTTACCCTCCCGTTCCTCTCCCTCCCCTCCTTAAAGTTTGTGATTAATTTGCTGATTGATTATCAATTGGAATATCTAATTTTGAGATTCCGGGCGCGGGAAGTTTCCGTGGAGCTACGGGGGGAGCTGTTCCGTCTTCCTCCCTCTCTCACGTACAACCTTCCTTTTCTCTTCTCCCAGTTTCCGTCTCGATTCGCCCTACAACCCTTCCTTCCCCCTGCACGCTTCAACCTTCATATTCCGTCCCTCTCCCTCCGGTGCCAATTTCTCAGTGAGTCATACGCGTCCCTTCCTCCAACTCCCACCTCCCCCTAACCTTCTAGTCTCTCGCTTTTCTCCCCACCAAGACGATTCATTTGATGTTTCAATTTGCGTACTGTGTTCGCGGCTCGGGAGTCCCGGGTCTGACGGCGGATGACGGAAGGCCATCTACGTGTTCTCGTGTCTCTTTTCCGTGGCGTGCGGAAGAGTCGGGATTGAAGCGAGCAGGAATAAGAGCGGAGGGGACGTTCGGAGTGATTGGGAGTGGAGATCGACTGGAGTTATTCGCCTGCTACTGGAAGATGGAAGGCTGCTCTCGGAGTACTTATTATTCCCCTTGTCACCCACCCAATGATTTCCATCAACTCGACGGTCGAGGACCAAATGGCCTCGGAAAGGATGAAAATGTCTGTAGGTGAATATCAGTTTAAGTTGTACATTGCAAGGTGGTACTTTCGGTGTGTGTATGAAATATTATGGGGATCCGAGGATAAATTATGCACAAATCTGTAGGCGATACTAATGGCTATTCTAATGTATGCGAAACCTTTACGCTTTTTTCGAGTTTTCCGCCGCCTGAAATCCTAATTAGTGAAGATAAGCCTGTAGAGCTCGCTTCGTTTTGCTTTTGTTTATCCCTACAAGAAGCATCCAATAAATACTATGCTAAATGAGTTGAGCCCATTATTCACGTTGGATTATAATTTCAATAAATACAGCATTCATATTTTTTCGATAATTGATTTCAACCGAGCATTTTAAATGAGAATTTGGTTCACTATTTTGCCTATCTATGTTCTCCGCCACCAATTTCAGGTATTTTGTTTCATGGTGACCCTTTTTATGTGACCAGTGTACTCATTACTTTAAAAAAATCAGAAGTCCCTGATTTTTGTTGGCATCTCTTCAGGCGTAGCCGTAGGACGACTCTTTCCCCAAGGTTGTTTTCTTTCCATTCCTCGAATCGCTTAGTGCACGGAGAAAGTAACGAAAAAAGCAGAATCCTTAACGGCGGAAACACGCGGTTCGGCACGTGCGTTTGTTTGTGTGCACGGAACACGCCTCTCACACTCGAAGCAAGGGGAACATTTGTTTCGTGTTTTCCTCGCTCTTCCACGCCCCCGCCAATCGATGCGGGAAATGACGGCGTGAAAGGAGGAGAGCCGAAGAGCGAACGAAGGGACGAGTGGAGGGGAGCCGGCTGGAGTGAGGGCGATGCTGGATGAGGGCTCCGTGGATGATGTGTGGATGAGATGGAGTGTGAAGCCCTTCAAAGGAGGCGGAATGAGGGAGAGAGGGTAGGAGGGAGGGGGTAGAGTCCGCGTGAAATATTTTTGGAAAATCGCGAAGCGGAGTGCTCATGGATGGATGGCAATCTCGATTGGGAGCAATGTTTATTTTTTTGTTTAACGCTCGGCGGGGTAGTCACTAATGTGGCTATGACAAAATGAGGATGCCGAGTGGTGCTGGTTAGGCAATGGAATGATTCCCTCATCTTAGGTTGGGCAATATCCGTTTCTTCCTGTGGCACATTTCATGCTTGCCCTCAATACACGGCTTGAGTCGAGCTTGTTTTGATTGGATTAATTCATCTCCAATGCATTGAACCTGGAGGAAAACCGGTAAATTATTCGTCCCTCCCTCGGCAGTGAAATTGCTAGTCCGTCATTAAGTTTTGTTATTCTTTCTTATTCGTAAAACTAGTTTATTTTCCACACCAGGCTACAAAAAAATGAAGATACAGCGTCGGACCACGAAATCCTTTCTAAATCCTTGTTATTTCGACGCAGCGTCACAATCACAAGATTTCATCGCAGGCGCCGCTTCGTACGAGACCGCTGCAACAGAGTAATCGAATGTAGAATGCATGGCAGGAGAGAAGGACTGCATGGAATATTTCATCCCGTGTTCAGAGACAGAGGTTGTTTTGCATAATTGGCCAGAATTTAAAGGGGAAATGGATTGGGAAGTAGACGTTGGAAATTGAGTGGTGTGCGGCGCGAGGAAGGACATCGGGAGGGTGGTGGCAGGTACATCAGGGCGTCTTCTCTATTTATTTTTCGCCTTAGACTGGAGGGAAGGGAACTTAGTCGAAGGACTACGGGGTAGCGGAGGGAAGGGCTTAGGTGGACCCATGATTCAATCAGGGGCTCTTTACTTTGCGGTGGACTGTCGTCTGAAGGGGGCGGGAAGGAACGGTGCCTCTGAAGGGGTGGTTGGGAGGTGGTGTTCGCGCTAGTGGGTGGCGCTAACATTAGGTTAGGGGAAATAAAGGATGGATGTGGAGGACTTGAGAGAGAAGAAGCGCAAGGAACCTTTAGGGAGACACAAGAAAACGAAAAGTAGTCAATAAGTCGCGAAGTCAATAGTGTATTGTGTTCTAATGGGCCTTATAACGACCTTTAAAGGTCTTTCGACGTTGACGCGATCAACATTTTCACGTGCATATCAAGGATATCTTTGCACTCCCAATCAGTATAATTGTTGTATAAGATTGCATCGTACTTAACTGCATGCAGGCCCTTGGAAGTCACCATCCGGTGGACTGAGCGTTTCGTGGAGGCTTGAGAAATCTCAAGCGTGTCTTCCCCTGCGCATTTTATCGCCTCCACATTGGTTATCGATTGATTTGCGGTACAAACCAAAGATCTGGCTTAAGAGACAGAAACAATTCCTCTTCTAAATGGAGATTATTGAAAACTTGACGATTGACACATCCTTGTCCGTTCGTGTCCGTGGCTTTCTGTACCGGGATGGACTTGATCATTCGGGGAACTTTTTCGATAATCTTTTAGGATTTGTGATTTTGAAATCCATGAGGATTTAATGCGTCAAATCGTATTTTCGAGCCTACTTCGACGCTGGAAATATAATGCAGATGTGCTGGGCGACAGAGGACTTGAAGAGGAGAAAGAAGTGGAATAAGTCAAGAGTGATTTTCGTTACGGGGCGACAAATTTTATCTCGCGGTGGGTTTATTCAACTCGCGTCACTCATTCAATTTAACTCGGCGCTGCTCCGGGCTGAAAGAAGGAAAAAAATAGAATCGTCTAATCGCCCGGCGCCGAGTGTGCAAGGGACATGACCTTTTATGCCGCCAGACTCGAATCAAACCACTAATATCCATCGACCTAATACGATTTCTGGCCGTGGCCATGTTTTCCTATTCCGTGTCGGAAACGCAGGCTCGCGGTCGAACTTGTCGCTTTCGCCGGAAACGTTGAAACAAAGCAGCCGAGCTGTTCCACTTCTACTTCCCCTCGCATCCCCTCCCCAGCCCCCGGAGTTTGCCGCTCTTGCTTCGCGTTGGACGGCGATAGGAAGTGCACGTCTCCGTGCGCCAGCTCGCTACAAGCGTGGAAGTGTATTGGTGCAGCGGATCGGTCGGGAGATTGTCGTGCCAGATTAAGGGAGTCGTTTGGGTGAGGTGTGTGTCCCGCAGCGGCGTCTGAAGCGAGAGACAGAGAGAGAGCAGGCGGGTATCGTTAGCGTTTTGTTTCCCGTTCGAGGACGGCTGAGGGGAGAGAGAGGCGAGAGGCGATTAGATGGGAATTAAGACGGCTTCCATTCCGTTTCGTGATTTATTTTTTTCAATCCAGAAGCGGGTTTCCCGAGCTTCCCGGAATGCATTTCCAAAAGGGATTCATATGCACGTCCCGAGCCGATGTTTGTCGTTTCGAGCGTCGTTACAGTTGACTAGTATTTCTGTTGTTACTTGTGCATTTCGAGCATGTCCTTATGGCTATAAGTTAGTTTTAACCCCTTCATTATTTTTGATAATGCCTATCGGTGTGGAATTCAGCATCAGTTTTTAAATACAAAGATTGTTTCAACTGTAGTCCTCCATTCCAACACATTCAACGCTTATTCACTACCTAATTATTTACGCTTATATTGTTTCCTTCCTATATTTCTATTTTTTTGTCCATTGTTCTTCCTTGCTGAAGTCCCCCTCTCTTTTTCCTTACATTTGAGTGAATGGGTAATTACAGCATCATATTATCATTTGTGACCATTGAGAGATATGTCTTATATTTCGCTTCAATCTTTTATTTATTTATTTTGCAGAGGCCCTATTGTATGGGTTTAACTTTCGAGAAATAATCATTTGTCACTGAAAAATTCATTACTCAATTAGCCGCCGGTATCATTCGAGTATTATTTTTAATTCGCCATCCCTCTGGAAACGCTATGGTGAGATAAGACTCCCTCGACGTAATCAGATGCGGTCTGATGGAACGGAAGGGAGAGAGGGAAGGAAAAAAATCAGCTTGATTTCAATTATCGGGCGCTGATGCCCGTCGGGGTGAATTGACCCCGGGATCCGGGCGGAAGGGGCGGGAGGAGAAGCCGAGGGAGATGAGCGAGGCCGCGGCGGTGGAAATTCTGCCCATAGACGGACACGAAGGGAGATATTCGTAGCCGAAACGAAGGGAGAATCGGCAAGGAGGGGGCTTGAGATGTGTGTGACCGAGGCCGTGTAGGGGGCGCGGATGAAGAGGGAATTAATGCCCGTTGCGTGTCTGGTGCGAGGAGAAGGAGGTGGTTGAGGAGGAGGTCAAGGAGGGATTGGTGGGGGAGGAAGAGGGTTGGAGGGGGTTGGGAAGGAGTGCGGGGGAATTGGAAAGGGGTTGTATCGCCTTGGAGGGAGGTAATCAATAGCTAGGTGAAGCATCCTTTCTTCCACACACCTCCTACCTCTCCATCCCTCCCCCCCACACTCTTGTCTCCTGTTCCTCTTCCTTCCTCACGCCCCCTTTCTCCTTTCCCGAGTCCCAGTCCTCCGTCCCAAGGATGTCTCAACTCAATTTGGGATTCCTCACACGTCATTATTTCCGTACCAAGTTCCAACACTGTCTCTCTCGTTCCCTCAGCTCTTCCTCCTCCCAAATCCTCCCCGATATCTCCATTCACGAAATCCACGGAACGTTTTAAATTTTATTTCCCTCGTCTTTTCAACCCTTTTTCTCCTGTTCGCGCACGAAACCACGTGGTTCCCCGGGCCGAAGGGAGATCGTAGTTTCAAATTAACTGCGATTTAGTTTCGCATATATCCCTTATTATTGAAGTTATAGTCCTTTTCTTGTGTCTAGGAACGCATTGAGACGGTGAGCAGTGCCGCGTAACCATTTAATATTGTCGAAGCACTCGATGACGGAATTCTTTGTTAATTCCGAGCGCATGTGTTTTAATTTGTTCAAAATGTATAAAAGCCTTTATTTCTATCTCGAATTTCGGTATTGTCTGCATGCCATTCACTCATTTTCAGTTAACGAATCTGCTTTCAAACAATTCGTTAGCGAGAGGGTGAATGGGTTCGTATCTTTCGGATTCCACATAATCCTCATCCTCTCGCGTTACCCTGTTATTTTTATTAATTTCTTACCTGTCCTTGGTATTCTTCCTGCTTTCAATCCACGAGGAAAAATCTCGCGTTCCTGACCCTCGTGAGTTTTTCCTGTAATTGTTTCAGTCCCGTATTCAATGTTTGAATTGATTTTGTCCGTACTCCTGGGCGTGGAATTTGTGTTTGATCGAGTATTGGTCTTCTCTCCATTCCAAAGAACTTCCTCCCATGGCTCTCCCCGTCCTTTCAGAACGGCATGGCCCGTAAATTCGTTCGAAAGAGGACTTAATTCTTCTCTTCTCCGCTCGAACGAAGAGACAATGGGGATGGATTCCGCGGACGAAAAAGCTTTGCGCCCTCGAGGGAGTAATAAGCTTCCATCAATAACTTCTCGCTCAGAATATCGATGATGAAGTCCTTGTTTCGCTCTCCCATCTCTGCTCGTTCTGCTTCCGCCCCTCCGCCCTCGAGAGCCTCCCCACCAGCATTTCAATTATTCCGGAATTCTTTTTCCATTCATCGAAGCAGTTCGGAGTAGATTTTTACCTCGGGTCTCTTTTGAGTCCCGTCGTCGCTCGGACATTCAATTGTTTGGAGAACTCGACGTGCGGAGATACATTCTTCTTCCCGGAGACCCAGAATCCATTTCTTCCTCCTCTGGTCTCCTTCCCACTTCCTCTTTCCTCCGATCTCACTCCCCCCAACTGTCGTTGAATTCTTGTCATTCTACCTCGTACCCTATCACAGTAGGTGATTCTTTTAGATTTGCGCTTAAGGTCTCATCAGTTCAACTCATTACACCTTTGCTTACCTCCAGTAATCTTTCAAGGTTCTTTTTTCGTTCCCAAAAAATTTTTATTTCTTTCCTTTCCCCTGAATTGTTTTTGAAAAATCGGCTGTATCTTTTTTCGTTATTTTTATTAATGTGTACTTTTGTTTCTAAATAATTCTATTTCATTTTAAAAATTCCAACGGTTATCAATAGGACATGTATTTAAGTGAATTGCTATTCATGAAACATTCTTTTCCAAATTTTTTTCAAGCAGAGGTGTTGTTAAAATTTTACTAGGAGCAAATATTGATAGAGAGTAGCTCGCGATTGATAATACATATAAATATAGAAAATGAAGGTGTCCGTAGAAATTCTCAATTGAAAAATTCGGAGAATATCTTGAATAATTTCATCTTCTAATGTCCATATAGTTCGACTTGAGTTATGGACGAAAGTTTCATACTTTTGAATGGCAGAACCGAAGTGCATGAATTCCTCCAGACCATAAGTCAATGTAGACGTGCGGATAACTAATTTTTTCTCTTCCTCCTATCTGTCCGAACTCTGAGGTATGCGAATATTTCATCCTCCTCATGAAAACTCCTCTCCTTTTCCGAATAAGGTTTTTCTTTTCCAATCATCCCTGCAACAACTACTACAACACCACCTGACTCTTCTCCTTTTCCCCATCCTGTACAATTCCTCCAGCGCCGTCACCGACTCATCCTCAGGTCGCCGGATCACATCCACCACCGTTAACCCCACTAACGACGCCCGATAGTCCACGCTCCCATTGCGACATCCGAACTTCTTCCCTTTCCCGTAGACATGTTCACCGGGCGGCTACAACGCAATCAGACGGCGCTTTACATGTCGAGGGGATAACTTCTGGAGTTACAGCGCTACCCGCAGGAGCCCCTTTCTTTCCGTCCAGTCCCGCGTGGCTAACGATGTGGCAGTGGCATCGCGCGGTTAATTCTCTTCGATTCCAGATCCGTTCGGTCTCTTCCACAGCTAGGGATCGATCAATGAGATTCGCCTTCGCGAGAAATGGTCCTCTCTCCACCCGATTCATTTTCCGCGAATTTAGCGTTTCTGAGGGAATCGGCGTGGTGTGTTGCCTGAAGTACTGACTTCACCGGATATTTAGGTTCACATCCCGGTATTGTAGGAGGCTTTTCAACTGTATGGGTACTACTTTGTCTGTAAAAAGGGTCATAAAATGTGGACCTCTGGTCGCCTTTCGTTAAGGGTTGGTTTTATTTTGCCGACGCTAGGTTTCTCGCCACCCTCTCCATTCTTCAAACAATCTCACCCTCATATCCCTATCCTTATCGGCGCAGATGACCTCGTCAGTCTGTCGCCTCACCAAAAGAACCAACCAGCTAGACTTATCAAGGCCTTCCTCTGCGGCCGTAGTACTATGGATGCAAATCCTGATGGGTCCATTCGATGAGACCAAAGACTGCGCGGTTGTAGGAGGTCGTCGTCCCTGATCCGAGATGAAAGATGCGAGAACGCCGGAACTTCATCGTATTTTCCAGCTCCGTTTTTCATCTGCCGGCTGACTTAGCAGAACTTCAATCCCTCTGGCTCGTCCTTCGGTAATTAGCCACGATTGACTCCCAAGTCCTCCTTCCCTCTATTACTCTAAGCTCCATTTTGCACGGGGGCTCCTTATCTCCATCCCGTCCTTTATTCTGCCTTCATGGTTCGGGAAGAGAAACCTTCCTCTTACACACTCCGACGCTATCTTGTCCACGAGAGTGGGAGAGAGAGGAAGAGAGCTTCAGCCGTGAGCCACGGGGCGCTGGGATCGCCCGATTGATAACCGCCTAATATAATCTATAGCCCCGTTCCATCCCTTCCAACGCCCAACCATCTCTCTCCATCTTTCTTATGCCCAACCTCCACCCCGCTCGTCTTCAACCCTCCTCCCCTCCTGGTGCTCATATTTCCTCCTCCCTCTACCCCTTTCTCCGCCCCCCTTAGCAACCCGTTCCTTCCCTGTCAAACTTTGCGCCCTATGCTTCATCACCATCAAACTCTTCATCCCCCTTGCTCCTCTCCCCCATCCCTCATCGTCTTCTCCTCGTCATTTCGCCGCTCTCAAAGATCCCATCCCACACCCCCTCCCCCGCATCCGAACCCCCCCCCCTTTTTGGTATCCTCATCTCCGATTAACATCGGTGCACAATGGCGAACTACAAAAGCCCCGAGAAGAGAAATGTGCCTCGTCGGTTAGGTTTTGGTGTCGATCAAACCAAAAGTGGTCTCCAGAAGAATTCGACCGATAACAGGTTGTTTTTTCATCGTGAGTTATCTTGCGGCTTTGATTTAGTTTAGGAGTTTGATGGATTTTTACCCGAAAACATTGAAAATTGGCGTCAGGAATTAAAAGTTCTCCATGCATGACAAGAACGAACGTCGTTTTAGAACACCGAGAAACCGCAGAGAGCTCTAAAGTGATGTTGAATTAAGTTTCCTGAACTAGTGTGCTACACTTAGATATTGAGAGAATCCCCGTTTCGTGGTTTTCAATAGAAAGTGTAGTTTAACGCGATTTTTTTAAACATTCATCGATTTTAAAAACTCCACGGGTTGAAACTGCTCTTTAAATTTGTAAATATTCGCCTAGAAAGTTAAGAATTATAATTTTGATATAACTACAATTGAATTTTTAACAGTCATGAGAAAGGGTACACTTATTTTATTCCTAATTATCGATGTCGCAATGTTCCCAAAAGAAGGTGGTCAACGGTGTAAATCAATTGCATTCCTTGTCTTTCGTTTCTCAATGCGTCGTTGATGTTGACGTTGGACTCGGCGCCAAGTAGGTATGCGCTAGGTAATAGCTAGAGAGGACTAAACTAGGACTAAAAAGTCTATGCCTCTTTGGCTAGTGTCGCCTTAACAGATGTTCCAACCAACCCTCCATCATGTACTTCAACCACGGTGGAAATCAAGATCGCCGAGCTTATACCTGCGTCGAAATGAATCCATCACACACCACCTTCCCATTGGCCCAAATGATGCGCCTTTTATCCCCCCCACCCCCTTCACCTTTGTCCTCGCATTCCCGCCATCCCTTTAACGGCCTGCCCTCTCCTCCGGCCGCCACCGCCTCCTCACCCACCTCCCTTTATTCAACTTCGCCAACCTTACAACCCCCCTGACGTGCCCAACCACCCCCGCCCCTCCCCCCTCATGTCTTCCGACGCGTAGATCAATCTCCTTCCCCTGCCACACTCCTCCTCCTCCGAACTCCCATATTCCATCGCTTTGTTTCACTACCAACAGCCTCTCCCACCCTCCGCGTCAAACCCTTCGCCTATCCCCTCCTCTACATCTTCCTCCCTCCAATCCTCCCCCCACCCTGTAGCCGCATGACTTCCCTTCAAGATTTCCTCCCTCGCCACACTCTCGCCCTTCCAACACCCCCGCATCCCTTCCTTCCCTCCGCCTTACACACAGTTCCTCGGATACAGAAGACACACTCACACACATACACGCGCCTTTAGGCCGCACATACAAGCCTTCAGCCTTTCCACATCCCATCGTCCCGACACCGCCATCCTCCCGACATCCACCCCTCCATCCCCACGGCACCGCCGGACCTTCGCTTTATGGGCGAGTGGCAAAGGAGTTCGGGTGTGCTACGTGTTAAGGGGGTCGGTCGGTTGGTGGGGAGGGCTTCACGATGGCGGAGGAGGAGGTGACGTGAGAATTCTGAGGCGTCGCTTTGGATGTCCGGAAGGGAGGAAGAACGGATCTCCTCCCCCTCCCCCCCACAAGTCCCTCCTTGGTCTAACCCTTAGAGGAGAGGAGGACCTCACTCGCTATCACGTTCCTTCTTGGCCTTACCTTCTACTTCTTCCCTCACCCCTCCCCCTCGTCCCCCTCTCCGCACACCTTACCCCACTTCCTCCTCCTCTCGTGGACCACGCCTCCCGTCCACCCTCTCCGTTGTAACCCTTTCTAACACCACCTACATCCCTCAATCACTTCCCCGCTTTCTCCAGACTCCACCACCGACACCCCCTCACAAGACTTCTATAACTCCGTCGTCGTCTCCACCTCGATAGGGTCCGCCCTGTGCTTTCTTCCGCCATCTCCCCGCATTGGTTCCCCAGGTGGAATCTTCTTCTCAGAATCGACCTGAATTCTCACGCATTGCCGGAGTCCTCCCGTACTCATTAGTGACTTCAAATTGGCCGTTTTTGCATGTCCTTTTCGTGTTTTTTTTTGTTATTCCGTTGACATTTCTATAGATTTGGTTGCAAAAATTATGCATTTTTCGTTCTCGTCATTTTTTAGCGTCGGTGTTAAATATAACTATCTAATTTTGCCGAAACTTCGTAGTATCTGCTGTTGAAAGTTTTCTAGTTTTTATTTCAAGTCAAACAAATGTTTCGAAAGGTCTAAATCGTTTGCAGTCTCTCCACTTTGGCCCAATTCAAGCCACATCGGTACAATAGCCGCCGCAGTAATTTCAGCGTAGTCGAACCCGCCGGAGATAGCTCCAGTATGAGAAACTTAGCGCTAAAAATATCATTCCGCCACACATTGCTTCGGACGCAAAGACCTAGAGTATTTGTTTTTATTTTGATCCATGGGGTTGGATTTACACTGCCTCACATTCCTACAGTGACGTATTCTCCAGTATGGGCTTACTCTTTTATAGAGTTGTCTGTTGGTGATTTAAGAAGTCCGTGGTATTTACCATGTTGCACTTGTCCTAGCTCTCATGCCAGAAGCATGCATATGATCGTGTATTAATTTTCCAGCGAAGGTTGGAGAGACGCGAGTTTCGATTTGACTTCGATCGAAGACCATCGCCCCCCCCCCCTAGACTTATAGTCCCGAGTCCGCCCACGCCCCTTCCTCCCCCTCGTTCACTCCCCATTGGCCGGCCCTCGCTCCTTGCCCCGCCACCCCTTTGGCCTCCTTCCCATCTTTTATGACGGCCTCGGAAGGCGATGAATGGGCCCAGGAGTCATGATGGAGGAGATTCGAGAGCGGGCGGGCGGTGGGGGTTGGTCCGGAGGGAGGAAGAAGAGGCGATGATCGGGTGGTAAGGTGATGTAGTCGACGGGAGGAGTTGGCGAGGAGGAGATTGTTAAAGGGAGGCTGGCCGGCGATGGGCCGGACGGCTTATGTGCGTGCTTGAAACTCTTGCTCGGAGAGTATGACTCTCTCATCTTACCCCCTGACACTGTCATCTCCTTTCCTATTCTCTGCGATAGGATATTTTCTCTCCTACATCCCGCTTCCTCCCGTTGCTTCCGTTGTAGATCTAAAGTCGCCCCAAAGTGTTTGGGGTTTTGTGTAACGTGAAAAACTTTGTCTTGCACCCTATATTTTTCCTGAGTTAGTACGATCAGTGCTTTGTTTGCGTCGTATGTTTGGTTTTAAGGCTCCATCGCTGCCGCAAAATGGTTCTTCTCCGTTTTTTTTTTTTTATTATTTGGCACTATTTTCCTGTTCGTTACCTGATGCATTTGCGTAGTCATTCCAACGTAACTTGTTACTAAATTTCTTTAGAGGAGACGGTTTGCTAAACCCAGGCGTTACGAACCTGCAATCAGTATATCATTAATATGAAATCAGAATTCACAGTATTCCCCATGCAAGTGATATTTAGTTTTTCTAGGACAGTGCAATCTAATGTTAACGCTTAGTTATGTTTTTTCTTTGCCTCTGCTGGCAAAAATTTAATTGTTTCTTATCGCTTTAAATTTCATGAAAATGCGTCCAGGTTTTTACTCTCTCGCTATCTTTCACGGCTCCTATTGCCTACTCCACTCCCTCCTTCGTCCTCGTCTTGTTGGCACGTCGATACAGCGAGTGACGAAGACACAAAGAAGAGGGAAGGACGGGGGGACAGAGGGAGAGGAAAGCGGAGATTACCGAAGGAAGGAGGCTGGAAGAGGAGGTTGATAGATAATGGAAGACAGGGCTGAGAGAGGCAGTTGTGTATCTGTGTGTGTTGTGCTCCCGAGAGTGGAAACAGTCTTAATTTTGACGGGAGTCCGCGGCTAAGGAGGCCTTTCCACCGGGTAGGACGATCGGGGTTGGAGGGGAGTTAAAATGGGGAGGTTTCCGCATCAGAGGGTGGAGTTCGAGGAGGGGGGGGAGAATAACAGAGGACGGAGAACGCGTGGGTTGAGAGGATTTGACGAGAGATCTTCTCAACCAGCCTTTCAATGAGCCAAAGGAGTAGAAATGGGGAGTTTCGTGAGAATCGGTTGATGGGTTGACTGTGCGACTGGGAAGGGCTTGCTCGCCCTAAAGAGGTGTTAAGGGGGAGGGCGCGGGAGGTGTATGGAGGGGGGTGTGCGGAGGACGACTTGGGTGCGTAGTCAGGTGGCTGCTCGCCGTCTTTTGCGTGCCTGGCGGGGGCGGATGGAAATATGGCGGCCAAGAGTGG
The DNA here is from genome assembly GCA_963573305.1 of Pyrrhosoma nymphula. Classification (NCBI taxonomy): domain Eukaryota; kingdom Metazoa; phylum Arthropoda; class Insecta; order Odonata; family Coenagrionidae; genus Pyrrhosoma; species Pyrrhosoma nymphula. The sequence goes on along the minus strand of OY754330.1, from coordinate 51,561,314 downwards.
GAGAGCTGTGGGCGGGTGGTTTATCCGAGCTGGGGGTAGGCGTAGCCACGACTGGGGGGTTAGGGGTTTCGGGATAGGAGTAGAAATCGAAGGCTTCTGGCTGTGGATTAACGCGAATATCGCACGCATCGTGGAGTTCGCTTGCTTGGTCTGACGCTCTCAAGGAGCGGCTGGGCGAGAAGCGCTATTGTTTGACTGCGCCGAGGGGTAAGGGGCTCCGTAGGAAGATGGGGATGATGTTTTGTAGGAGTGGGAGGAGGGTAGCAGGGGCTTGGCCACGTTGCTCGAATGGTGGTGGTGGATTTTGGGCAATGGAAGAGGGAATTCCCGAGAAATAGGATGGAATTTCTGTTTCTCGCTATACAAGTTGTTTCTTCCATCTGAGAAATGTATCCCTTCATTTATCCTCCTTTTTTTCTCCGTCCTCCCGAATCAAGATTATTTCTCCTGCAGTTTAAAGGCGACCTTGAAGAGGCAGGGGAAAAATGTGTTTCTTTGCTGTCTCTCACCCCCTTCACAACAAGTCGTGACTGATATTTTTTTTTCTTCGTTCGCTTTCACGCTCGCGGTAAGGTCATGAAACAAGTTTTTTGCACTCGCCTCCGGAGGAACATTATTCCTTTCGACGGATTAAAACTTTCCTTTTTTTAAAACAGTCATACTTTTAAATTGAGCTTCATTTATAAGGAAAAAATCATAATGATTTTTTTCTTTACTTATGTCGTTGCCATTGTTCCTGCGGGTCTTATTGTGTCCAGGAGCATCAGCGGTCGTGGACTTCGTATCCACAGACATACACTTTTAACTGCTACCACGAGAGCCACGGCACGGGAGTGAGGCATGGAATGTTAGTACCGTGACATATATACAAAGGAGTTGGTAGAGCAAAGGGTATGATTTGGTGGAAGTAGTGTCTTGATCTGCTCTTTTCTTAGTCGGAGAGAAAGAATTCGTGCACCTACCTCTTGGGTGGTGAACTTTACTTATTTTTTCGCATCTATCTGCCCCTAGGTTCGAACAAGTTGTTACATAATGAATGCTACGACTGCACACAGTGACGGATGGCATGTTTAAAATACGTGTAGTTTTCGGGAGATGTATGGAATCGATATGGGAGTAAGGAAAATATGAAGGATTTCGCCGTAGTGGGGGAGGTATTAGTTAGGAGAAGAGAAGGCCCCAGGAATGAGGTAGGGTGGGGCGGTCAGACGGCGAGCGTGGATAAAAAGGAATACATGGGAGGAGAGGGATTAGTCGGGATGGGAGGATTCCTGCGGAGGAAGGAATAAAGGGAAACGAGTGTGGCGGAACTGTTGACTCTGAGCACCGTCGGCGGCGTTGCCATCTGTCCGGCCAACCGCGCGGAAGTTATCCGTTTTGCGGATATTCGAATTTTCGCGATCGAGAGTTTTTGGTGTGGGATTGCGACGTTGCCGGATTATACGACGAATCACTCACTAACCCACCTCCATATATATCTCTCGAGCCGAAATGGGGCACCCTGTTCCTCTGTTTTCGGCCTGCTTAGTTTTCGTATCCCTCAGGAAATTAATCAATTCCCTCTCCTCCCCCGAAGAGAGCCGTTTTGTTCGCCGCTAATCTCGATGAATTTATTTTTCCGACCGGGACACAGTGAGTGGCGAGCGATTACGACGGTCGGATAAAGATATGCAAAACCCAATACGGAAGAGATGTTTTCGGGGAAACGTAGGGATTGGACGTTTTATTTCGTGTTTGCGGTTGTCGAATAATTTTGCTTGGAGTGTTTTGCTGGGGATGTGATTTTGTTTTCGGCGCTTAAAAGCGCATCGGTTCTCAGGCGAAGGCAATTTTGTGAATGGCTAAATTTGACGCTTTGGAATCGGACGTCTTCCATTTGAATTATGACCGCTCTGATTTCAGTTGTGGACAAATGCTGAATTATTTTTTTAAGAAGGGGCTCTTTGTCATGATTGTTTAAAAATTTTGATCATTTGCGGATTCAAATCTCTGTTAATTAATATCCTTTTCGTGAAATTCACTTGTCGTGTTTTTCTCCCTTTTTAAACCAAGACCTAAGCACTCCCTACATGATAGTAATTGCTGATTCCATTACGTGGGAAACATTTGTTCATACAGCTCCACGATACTTGCAGGTTTTTTGTACCATCACCTGAAAGGATATCAAGCTTTATATGAGGAATTCGCTCTCTGTTCACGCATTGTAGTTTATATCCATATCGTTATTTACCTAGATTGATTTATTAATCATCTAATACAGGGTTTAGTTCTTGACTTTTCTTCAGAAGCAATCAAACTCGCATTTAGTAGAAGCAAATCCAAATAGCGAAGTAGAGAAATGGGCATTTAAAGGACAAACCATTTCAAAGTGCAGGAGGTAAATGTATGAGGAGACCCCAAAGGAGGATATGGTGACAATTTTCTCCTAACGCAATGACGCTGTGTCGAAGTCACGCTAGTGACTCACACCAAACGTGGAAATTTAATTATTTCAACTCCTAATGTTGGGAATTCAGTTTTGTAGAATGCCATCCGTTGCGACAGCGCGTTTCGGTCACCGTGAGGCAAGAGTTCATTCGGACTGCATCGAAAACGTAAGGGAAATAAATCCGAAGCGGCGATCTCTGCTCGGTCTATTACCCCTCGACCTCGTCCCCGGATTGCAAAGGGAACCGATTTGCGTTCCCCGGGGTTTCGGCTCCGTGATCGGCAGGACGAATTACGGAAATGAGAAAAATAAACTTTGAAAAATCGGCGAAGGGGACTCCCATCAAAAAGATAGACATTCATACCTACCTACCATCTCTCCACCTATAAGCGTACATACGAACGCAGTGAGTCGTACACGCAAATACTTCTGCATACCTTCCCCAACTCCCTCCGCACCATTATCTTTGTTTTCGTATCTGTACATCCGTCTCTTTCGTCTCGTTTTTTCCCCGTGGTCATTTCATTTCCCCAGTCAGCGTCCTCTTCGAAGCGTCAGTCGTCAACCACTAATTTATTCCGCATATTTTTTCCGCGCCGCGGCGCTTTTTTTTAACCCCGCGTTGGAGTCGCCCGCGCGTGTCCCCCACGCCACTCTGCATTCACCTCTGTACTTCATCCCCACCTCCTGCTCTTCCTCTTTTTCCCATCGCAGCTGGACTCGACACAAACATCGATATTGGTGAGATATAAGGTGAGGGTATAGGGACACTTCGGCAGATGCTTCATACGTGAATGAAAAAAAGGGAAAGGACTTCGGAGTAGCTGGGGGGGGGGGGGGTTGACCAATGGCGACCGATCTTCGACGATAGATAAAAAGTCGTCAACGGGAGTGGAAGTAGGAGGAGGAGAATGAAAGGTTCATTTGCAGGGAATGTTCGGTGCGTGTGCTGGTAGAGGGGACATGGATAGGATCCGGGAAGAGTAGGCGACGGGCGCTGTAGGATCGGCCGACGATGGATGGGTGTCCTCGAATAAGGGTTCGGCGTGTCTGCTCCGACGGTAGGGACAGACCAGTAGCAGGAGAGGGGGAGGGGATCGGAAAAGGGTGTGAGGGGATCATAAAAAGGGTTATGCGTCAAGGGTTAGGGACGCGCTATGCGTGCTGGGGAGAGGTGGAAGGGGATCGGATCATCTGGTTATCGGGGATCGGTATGGGTTTGAGGGGGGGAAAGGAAAGAGGCGGCTATGACCGATGTCCCAATCGGAGGGTTTGCGATTCGGCATGGTGATGAGAGGAGGGTGGGAGCCATACTCGGGAGGGGAATGCGTATATATGTATGTAAGGGGACATACGATACGGAAGAAGAAAAGGCCTCAGTCGGCCGGTGGTGGTCTCTCAGGAGGGTAGAACCGGTCCAAGAAAAGAAGTCGGCGGGGTGACGTTGAAATGAGGGGAGGGGTGATATTTAAAGGGGCTTCAGAAAGGGGTGACGGAGGGAGGAAGGTCTGTTCCATGAGGGGGGAGGAGGTGGGTGGAAAGGCCAGGGGTGGCGGAGGGGGAGGGAGACGAAGCATTCAGGACGAGTGAATGATCGCGCGATTCGGCTCTGGACTTGCGTGTGACAGAAAGGGGCAGTCGGAATAAGAAATGGCGCCCGATCACATACACGAGGGGCATATACGTGGGGAAAATACATCTATGCATGCATGTGTATGACTCGCTTCAATTCGGTCATGTATGTGCGCACGTCTGCGTTCGGATGTATGCGGCGCGCCGTTTCTTTCCGCAAGTCGCGCCGAGCTTAGTTCTCTTCAGAGCATTTCGAAGCCGGGGTCTCTGCTCCTGTCACTCAGTTATCCGATTTACCCGTTCGAAATATCCCTTCGTCGGAACCGTTTTAGCTCAGTCCCTTTTTTAAGAGGATTTCTCCGAGTTTACTGTTGTTCGGTACTTGTAGCAGTGGTCATTTATAAGAATTGTCTTAGTTTTCCTCGTTTGTGCCTCTTAAAAGTCCCCTTTCATTTTCAGATTTATTTTCTCTTCGAGAGCGAAATTTTATTCGGAAATCGGTTTCATATTATCTTTTCCTCTCGATTTCCTACCTTTATTTTTTTCTTTCTCGTTAATCAGTTTAGTATCTATTTTCAGTTTCTTTTATTCTTTCGTTTTGTTTTTACGTTACTATATCAGTCACTTCACCTTTCTGAAGATAAATAGGTCTGGAAACTATAACTGATGCTGCTATAATGATCCCCAGATGGCTCATCCTTATAGGTGAAGTATAATTAGAGTTTCAAAATGTTGTAAATTGCCATATAATCACATGACACGATAGGATTTTTCTCTGTTGTTCAGCGGTCACGTCTGCAGTTCGGATAGTTGTCAATTCTATTCATTCGAATCTGAGTTAATCAATAGTTTTGCCATTTCACGTATGCATGATTGAATAGGATTGAAACGGCTCTCGTGCATGCACTGTTGAGGAATAAAATTTGCAATAGATTTTGAGGGAGTAAGTCACAACTGGTTCTCGGCCGGAGGAGAAAAATCATCCTGCGAGGCATTGAAGGGTTGAAAGGCGAGATGGACACTGGGAGTGGAAGAGGATGGGGGAGAAGGAATGGAAAAGGATGCTATCCTATGGGAGAGGAGGGTGAAAAGATGGACATCTGCATATAAATAGGTCCGGTCAAACTAATCGTTATGGCCGCCGTGGTGGCCTATACCCCCATTCTTCGGCCACCCCTTCAGTACCCCCCTCCCCGTAGTCCCAACCCCTCCCTCTCCCATCTCAGGAAGCCTCCTCCTAAAATCTTCCTCCACCTCCAACTCTTACTCCTCCACCCTCCCTCCCCCTCTTTATTTCCCCCCCCCCACTCTTCCACCCCCCTGCGCGAAGTGACCGAGAGACATCTTGCGGGTGCGGCCGAAGTTACCTCCCCTCTCCGATTCCTGGCTAAGGATTTTCGCTTATCCACGACATCTGTTGGGTCGCTCTCTCATCACCCCGCCGCGCGCGCGGGTCCAGTGGAAAAATCTTTCCCTTCTGCGCAACACGAAAGGGTTTTCAGCTCCCAATGTATTGACCGTGCGTCTTGCACTGTTCGTATGGAGGAGGAGGACGTGTGGGGGGCGGGGCGGTGAGCGAGTCCTGTTGTATTTATTAATACGTATCGTACTGCGACTTTATGCCCGGCGGGACATGGTCGCTCCGGTATCCTGAATTCTCGACGACTGTTTTAATATTCTCTCGATCTCTCTCCCCCTATGTATCTTATTTTCCTGGATTATATCATGCGATAGTGTTTAGAGACTTGGGCTCATCCCCCTTTTCATGAGCTCATTTCTTTCGTAAACTGGATGACCATTTTGAAGCGGTCAGTCGAGGTGGCTGTGATACATTGGATTTTAGCCGATTTATTCCTCAAAGTTTTAAAGCTTGGGGTATTTCGGCATTTATCTCGCTCGTTTCCAAATTATGTTGGGCAAGACAGGAAGAGGAAGAAGATGAATGGGGATTTTGCACGCCGTAACGGAGGGTAGGAGGTATGAACGGCTAAGGGTAGTGATAACTGAGGGCATATGATTCGTGACACAAATTAATCTGACAATGAGTGGACGAAGGGATCTCAAGTTTCGGAGTTATGTGGAAACATTCTTGAGCGACCAATTTTCGCTGGTAGAACATCCTGATGTTTTTGTTTCCAAACTGCATGAATACTTTTTTCTTCTCGAATAGCGGCGGTTTTCGTTCTAATTTTAGGTGGTCTTTCACTGCATATATATATATATATATATATATATATATATTCCCCGTCCCCAATGGACTCTCGGTCCAGAATCTTCTTCCGATACGCGCACTTTGGGAAGAGTGGGCGGAGTGGAGGGGAGGAGGGACTATTTCTTGGCAAGTTGGTTTAATGAGTGCGAACGACCGCGAGGGAAGCATTGCGAAATAATTAGACCATCTCGGACACTAGTGTGTACACCTCGCCGTCCTTTCGTAACTCCAAAGTGAGAACGGGGAGCGAGGAGAGGCGGCAAGTCCTCTTCGAGGAGTGGAGATAATCGAGACCGACGTCTCGCAGCCAATGTGGTCTAATAAGATGTCCTAATATTTGGCCCCTTCTCTCCTTTTAAGCCCGAGGAATAGCTGTCGTCGTCGTCTTTTGAATCCATTTAGATTCGGAGATGATGTGTACTTTATTTTGTTGGGATCCCTCTTCTCCCGCCCCTCTTGCGCAAACTCTCTCGCTTCCTTTGTCGTCACAGGGCTTAATGCCTAATCTTTCCTTCACGGAATGTCTCCCCCTCTTGGTCTTTTTCTCGCGTTCCAACCTACCTACCTACCGCTCTCTCTCTCTTTCCGCACCAAATTACTCCTCCCTTCCGGATGTACCGCTCCTTCCCTTCCCCTACTTCACCCGCGCCTCTCAGCTTCGTTTGATTTGGATTTATCATTCAGCTAAAACCCCATTCGCACCTCTTTCCATACACCCTCCTTATCTCCTCCCGCCCTTTACCCCTTCCTCCCCTTCTCTCTTCTCTCCGTCCTTCTCTTCCTTCCCCTTTAATTCTTCTCTCACTTCCCACCTTAGTTTTTCCTTCTTCCTTCTTCTGTTTCATCCGTCTCCGATTTTGTTCTGCTTTTCCTGATCGTTTACGTATTGGTATATTTATTTTTAATTGTAGTCCTTTCTAAGGATATTAATGCGAAAATTATATGCCATCCCTGTGAAATAGTTAGCCACCTTTCTCCTTATTTCAGGTCCTTGTTCATGGTTGGGGTATTCGCCTAGTTTGTCCGTTATTGTGGAGAGATGTATTTGAGGATGATACTCACACATTCCTCCAATCAAAATCTACGAGGCTGTGAAATTGTCTCCCATCCTCAACGTCTGCATTGTCTGAAGTCATTAATTCGCAGATTGGTTCGCGGTAGATGGCGAACACGTATCTATATTCTTCTGTTATTTCTAACTTCCTACTTAACTGTCAACATTGGATTGCCTTATTAAAATACCTTACTATCTGATTCGAATTTTCCAGTTTCTATTTTTCTATCTTTACATTTCCTTCATTCCCCTATGGTTATCAATACTTAAGAATACTGGAAACATGATTTGTCAGTGTATAAGAAAGTGAGTATTAAATACTTACGACTATTATTTCTCAATTTTTAAAAAAATAGATAATCATCCATGTATTTGTCAGCGCAACTGATACTTGACCGTTGAAAAAATACAGAGCAACGTCTGCGAGCAAAATATACTTTGATCTTTACATCGTGTTTACTCCGATCGCCCAAAAAGCCGCCGCCACGTGCACTTCTTTCGTGATTTGGTTCATTCATCATAATTCTTTCTCTGCGTCTCTCCTTCATCCCAATTACCGCTCCACGATTTCCCCCTCCATTCTTCAGTCCATCCTCCCCCCTCCCTCCATCCCTCCCCTGCTTTCTTTACCCCACCCCTCTGCTCTCGACTCCATCTGCGCCCCCTTTACCGTCCTCAATTCTTACCCTCCCACTGCCTCCCTCTCACTGTTTGTTCACAGATTTTCGATGTATTGATCTTCCCACGCCGCCCTCCTCCCCCCTTGCTTCTCCGAACCCACCCAACCCCTCTCTTTTCCCCCTCCTACTCACTCCCCCCGTTCTTCTCGAGTCTTGAGGGAATCGCCGAGTCGAATTAGTCGCCCGGAATCATTTAACCGTGTAACTCTTCCTCTATCGTGGTGCCCTAAACTGCTCTCCTACCCTTCCGTCCTTTCCCCCCTCTTTATTCTCTCCCACAGTCCTCCTCTTCCCTCCCAGCACCCCTCGCAGCAGTGCCTCCAGATGACGCCAGTGGAGAAAGGGTGGTGGGGAAGGTGTCGTCGACGCCCACAGGACGACGTCTTGGACGCGGGAAGAGTACTACTCGTAAAGGGGTACGCGCACGAGGGCCGGCACAGAAACACGTGGACTGCGCGCAGGACACGCTTACGGCCGTGGGAGTGGTAGTGATCAGGGGCGGTGTCTGGCGTACGAAGTCATATGGGACATTGGGAATAGCTGAGCGTTCGGTTTGGTTTGAACTTGAGTGTACGAAGGGAGGGTGGAGCGCCTAGGGGTTCATGGATTTGCGTCCCATCCGACGGACGGTGTACTGCTACTTGTGTACTCTCCACCCCGCACTCAAACACATGGTGTTGTCGGAACAGTAAGGTCGAATTTCTTCATATTTTTTTTCTATCAAACAATCAGTTCTTCAAAGTAACTGAAAATCACCGATCTAATCAGAATAGTCTAGTTGTGGAAATTGCTTTAAAAATGAGCTAAAAAGAGATTTGTAACGAATTACATAACAGAAAAATGAATATCAATGACTGCAGGAATATCGAATTGATATGAAAGCACGTATAAAGTTAAATTATACATATGTCGATTCTTTGCCTCAGTCGTTGACATAAGTGCTGAACTAAGTTCCATTAAGAAATCTCCACCACATGGTTCGTACTTGAGTCCTCGTCGAATGGTACAGCCAATACACCAACCACTGCACCAGAATGGGCAAATGGGACGGAACCGCTGAGGGTGCAGCGTGTAGAACGACATTAAGGGAAGGAGAGTCAGAGTTGGGACAGGAGATCGTGTATGGGTGGGGGATGACAGGACAGTGATCACGTAAATGTGTAAAACGAGCTCGTTTTGTAGTAGTCGCCGCTTTACTGCGTGCATTCATGCGATGGGCTACGGGGAGGGGGGGTCAATGATGAGGGGGTGGTAGATCGGTATTTGCCACCCGCTTTCTCCTCCCCTTCTCCCTCCGTCCCTATTTCTCTCACCTCCGCGGCGTTAATATTTCAGTCCTATAAGGGGCGCCGCCCCGTTAATAATTCATCAATCGCGACGGCTTCCTGGCTCGAAACACGTCGAAAAGGGAGGAGAGAGGGTGGAGGAGTTATTCGGTCGGGGTGGGGGTGGGTGGGTGGGTGGTGGGACGATGTGAGGATAGCACGGCAGCGTTGCCAATTTAGCGATTTTTGTCGCTATATTTAGCAACTTTTCCGCCCACCCTGGTGACATTATTAGTGGTTCGGCCGAGTTGCGCAGTCATTTTTGTCGAGATTAGGGGTATTTCTGTGTGGGTTTGTCCATCCCAATGTGTACTCTAGTCCCAACATCAAGCGATGATGTATCGTATCGTAGTGCGGGGACCGAAGTCGTTTATTTCCTCCGATTTTTTGACGAGGGACAGGGAGTCGTGCTAAAAGATGTGGAGCACGATCCCCATGAATTTCAACCAGACAAATCTGCATCACGTGTGCCGAAGATTCGATTTTTCAGAGACCTAGGCTTTTACAATATTTTTTGTAATCATAAGGTGTCAAGGTGCATTTTCTGGCTGAATCTTATTTGCTGGAGATGACAAAAAATATGCCCAAGTCGCCTATCATTATTACCGATTTATATTCAGTACGACCTTTCAAAAGCCTTATTTATGACATGATCTGGTGAATTGCATTTTGCTCTGGTTTGGAGTAGTCATTTCGGTACATGGCCTAGAAGAGCTCATCGACTGGAAGGGGATCGTGTGAAGTATTCGTTGGCCTTCACCCAGCCCGCTTTGGCCAACCCCTTCATCGGAGTTGTGGGCATTACGGCGCCCGGGTTTCCATGACATTTCACGAATTTGTTTTGGCAACACTGGAACTGGGGAGAGAGGATTTGGGTGTGGGTGCGAGATTATGTGCCGAAGACTAAGAGGGGGAAGTGGGTCGCGGAGAAGGTGGTGGTCCCCACGAATACTCCTTACTGTATCGGCTGCCTATAAATCCACTCTGGTCTCTCCCTTTCCTTTTGAGAGTTTGCTGCATGGAAGAGAAGGCATACGCCACCCACCCTACAGTCCCCTACTCTGCTTCCTCAAATCTTCCTCCCTCCCTCTCTCACTCTTACTCTGCCTTTGGATAATATTTCCGGTCCCATCCTCATCCTTGAATGCCTCCGAACTAATACAGTCGTGGCGTTCGGAGGTGGGAGAGAGATAGAGAGAGCCAGGGGGTTGTCGGGACGTTCAGGGGTGGGAGGATGAGACGTGGGAGTGGGTGTTCGGCAGTTCCTTTTCAAGGGGGTGGGGTTGTTGGAGAGGGATGGAAGGGATAACGGGGGTGGCGGAACAGGACGTGCCTTAGGAAGGGTTGGAGTTTGACGAGGGAAGACGACAAATGAGGAAAGCTGCATGAGAGTGAGAGAAGGGGGAGGGTGGTTGGGGAAGAAGGGAGGGGGAAGGTTTTGGAATCGGGCTACGGGGATCGGAAAGGGTTTGTGGGGGAGGATCGGGAGGGAGTCAGGGGTTTGATAGATAGGAAGGAAGGGGTAGTGGTGGGGGAGGAAGGGCGTTAAGGGATCGGAAGAGAGAATGGGGGGAGGGGAGAAAGATTGGGTAGTGGTGTGAGAGCGTCTTGTTTGCAGTTTCGTCGTATTGAGAGAGAAGGGACGTTTCTCTGTGTGGGGGGGTGGGACAGAGGAGTAGGGGGGGATAAGGGTTAGTAGGGGGTACAGGGAGAGAGGAGGGGGAGGTGGTGGTTTGGCGCAAAGATGGATTGGGGAGGAAGGAAGTCTTGGGCGGGCGGGAAGAGAAAAGGGTTTGTGTCTGTGTGCGAGAGAGACAGAAGGGAAAGGGGTGGGTGGGAGGGAATGTATTGATGCGTAGCGTGAGGAATAGGGATTAGGAAAGGGTGGAGATGTGAGGGTGGGTAGGTTGGTTTGAAGGGATGGGTTTGGTCGGAGGAGTACAGGGAAATGGGGTGGAGGGGTTCGGAAAGGAAAACGAAAGGGTTTTGAATTTTGGGGGTGGGTTTTGAGGCGGGGAGTGGGGGGGGGTTGATATGGAGGGGCTTTTCGTGTGCGTGGGAGGTTTGGGAGAATTTTGTGAAGGAAAGGGGAGTTTGGTGGGAGCGGGGGTGGTGCTTCCGAAGTGTATGGGAAGGATAAATACGAACAGATGGATTCGCGCAAGTTTCGCCAAAGTCTCTTCTCCACCTCTCCTCGCTCCTCCCCTACTCTCCCCTTCCCCTTTCCGATTCCCCCAGCCTTACAGTGCCTCCACACCTTACTACGACCCCTCCCCATCTTTTCCGTGCCCCTACGAAATCTCCTCACGCACACTGTAGATTCCCCTCGCCCTACTCCAGTTTTTGTCCTCTTTCCGCCATCATCTTTCACAATATTTTTTATCGCAACCCGGTTTCTTTGACTGGAACTATCTTACCGGTACTAAGTGACGGAAACAATTCGCGAAAAAATAGCCATTCAAGGTAGTTGGATTAACTCTTTCAGTTCCTTTTCATGGCTCACCGATAAAGTGGAGAGATTCCGTGAACTTCCCTCGTCGATGTTTTTTAATTGATCCGACTATTTTATCCGTGCTTCTCGATATTTCTCATTATTCTTTCCCGAAACCTTTTCTTCCGTTCGTGATACAAAGGTTCGGTATGTCGGAAAAACTCTAGCTCTCTTGGAAATTGGGAGCGAGGTCGTTCTAACAGATAACGAAGTTGATAAGTCAAGGAGTTTTTATCTTCCAAATTGGATAATACCGTGAGGTTATTCAGTATAAAATTACAGTCAACAAAAGGGTTTATATTTCTTTCAGTTTGATTCTTTCGGATGGTTTTGCCGTATGAATTAATCCATGGAGTTGCTGGCTGTGAACTTAAAGGTTTACTAAAGGAAAGAGATACTACAGTTAGATTATTCGTCTATTATGGCCGTCTCTCGGAGTATGAAATTAGCGAACGCGACGTGGTTTGACGCATGTGACAGTTCTTGCGGAATGCAATGCGTGTCTTCGGAGGCGCATCTCCGGAGCTGACTTTTTATTATTCATTAACAAATTAACTCCCAATCTTTTGATCCCAGCTCTTTTTTGTTAGTTTTTCCGGGAGTTTTCAAAAGGGCGTCGCGTCAAGGAATTTCTTTCCGATCACGCCGACACCTCCTTTCTCTGTTCCTCTTAGGGCTCCTCCCCGTTCCTTTTGATCTCGCCCTCTCACAAAGGAAGCGAAAGCTAACTAAGACGTTGCCCGCAACGGAACTGCTTCTCCCTCCCTCCCCACACAATTTCCCCCACACCACAGTCTTAACCCTCACATGCCCGCACATACAGACACGCACATAGAAAACACAAGGGATTATCCCAGCGTAGCCTGGCATCCCCCTCCATACCCCACACCGTTCCATTCAGGAAACCCCTCTCTTTCTCTCCACGATATCCCCACCTCTCCCATCTCACCTCTCCAACCTCCTCCTTACCTCTCTCTCAGCCAATCCCATCGCATGGCAATCGATACCTTAAGGGCGAGCTCTCCTCCTCCCCTTCAGTGCTTGGGATATGGTGTGGTCCTCACTCCTCCCTTTCCAATACCTTCCATTCTCCTTGGTGGTGGAGGGACGAGAGGCCCTTCGTCCTTCTCCCTAAGGACCATAGCCCAGCGGCCCGATCTCTCTCTAGTCCCGAAACCGCCGCTAACCCTTTCATCCCTCCCTCACCCCTCCCGCTGGATCATATTTTTATCGCCTCTCCCTCCCCTTGCGATCTCCCCCCCCCTACCCAGCCCCTGCCCCCTTCCTCTCCACTTCCTTGTTCTCCTCATTTCTCCCCCGTCTTTCACCCCAGACCCTCCCCCAAGGGGATGCCCCGCTTCTCAGGCGAACGGAGGAAATGGTTTTGTGAAGCTTAAATAAACTGGCACATATGTGCGCGTAAATTTAAATATACGCACATGCACATGCATGCATTCGCATATTAATTTGTTTTTATCTATAAAGAACAATTCGCATACAATCGGTGCTTTAGCGGATAACCTGCGATGCTATTTTTGAATGTCATGTTTCGCTCTTTTTCTAGTATGCACATTCCTTGTAAATTATAAACAGTGTCAGTGATAATTCATAAAAAATGTACCCCCTTTTTTTTGTTGAACACTAATTTGTTTCCAACTATTCCCGTAATTGATTTTCAAAGTTATATCGTTAATACTATCGATATTTTATGCTTGGTGATTGGCATACATAGTGACCTATCGTACGATGCCTTTCAAACAATGCTATTATATTTTGGGATCTTTTCTTGCGTAAGGAGACTACTAGATGTAATACTGCTTCAGAAATAGTTTATGTGATACATACATTTGAGTTTTTAGTACCACGTATGCATTTATGGATGGGTACATGATCGGGTGTTGGGTTCTGTGTGAGCAAAGGATTGAACAGGGGGGCGACGAATGGGATTGGCATTTAGGAGTTGTGGGTAGGAAAGAGATGAGAGGGATGAGACGCAAGGGAAACTGCAGAAAAAAAGGTCAAGGGAAGGGTTAGGGAGAGAAAGGGTTAAAGGGAGGAGGGTGCGGGAAGAAAGGGATGAAGAGAAAGGAGAGCATTATTCTGTGACGGAGTGGGTGGCGGTGTATTCGCGGGGGTGTCAAGAGAGGGAGTTAAGGTGGGGTCGGAGGTTTTGGTTGGTTTGGTATGGAGGAGGGAGCGATGAAGGCGTCTTTGGGGTTGTCAGAGGGAGTAGGCCGTCTGGATAAGATGGTGGCTATGTGTGTGTGTGAGGATTGGTTGGACTTAAACCAAATCAAGGTCTCGGAAGGGGGATGGGGCGGAGCGAGAATTCGAAATATCCGCGCAGGAATGTTCGCATTCAAAGAGGCTCCGCGGCATGAAAAAAAAAACACAAATTAAGAACCAGACGACTCTTGCCTCTCCCGAGGGTTTTAGTTTAGAGAGAAACCTTTTCATTGAAATCAAGACTGCGTCCTAATGGTGTATTGCTCTTGGAATGGAGAAGTCTGGAGTGTGTTTTCCTCCTCTGTGCGTCTCATCCATGCTCTCCGGCATGCGGGGAAAGCTGTATGTTTCCGCTCAACAGCCGAATGTCAACCTCGTGCCACCGTTCGATTATTTGCGAGAGGGCACCTCGCAATCTGAATCTTTCATAATTTTCATGTTAAGTACGATCGCCAAAATGTGAATATTCTGTGAAAAAAAGCTTTACAAACCACCGTCTGTTCTTCCCTCCATAAAACCGAGTAAACAACCGCAAGTTGCTTGGCTGATTTCCGCATTACTTCTGAAATTTATTTGATCCTTCCCCAAGAATTCACTCTCAGGATGCTAGTGGTTTCTTATCTTGGGACATGAGCATAAATTTCCTCATGAATAGGTGGAAATTAATGGGTCGAACCGTCAGTGAATTCTTTCGAAAAATTACGAAGTAGAACTTGGCATCGTCGCGCGTGGAAAGGAATTGACAGAGAGATAGTAAGAAATATCTCAACAGTCTTGAAGGACTTGGAAGCTTGTTTGCTTAAAATGCCTTGTGTAAATTGATCGGCCAAAGGAGAAATGATATCAAGGAGTTTGAAGGAAGTAATGGAATAAAAGGAATAAAGATAAAGGAGCTGTCCGGTCCGGGCATTCATTACAACACAGCGATACTCGAACGCCACAGATTGAGTGACTAAAGCCGTCGATATAAACCTCTAGATTATTGTGGCCGTCCTGGTGGCCAGGAAGGATGGGCGTTTCTCGTGAAGTTACGTCCCGTCCTTTCGCGCAAGGCTACCACGAAGGCCACGTAATACCGCACCCATGAATATACGTATATTCATATTAATATGTATATTCATGACCGCACCTTCGGAAAAAAATAGAATGTTTGGTGAAAGAATATGGATGTGTGGAATAGGTACGGAGGTTAGAGAGAGAGTATGACTTGACGGAGATGTCTAGATGGATAGATATGTAACTCTGTGCAACATTTTGAGCGCAAAAAATAGACGTGATAATTGTGATGTAAGCGCACTAGCTAGCCATATTGATTTAACAAGAGTTAACTATTTTTATGTCTCCATTGATTGACTGCTTATAAGGTGTTACCTTAGTTCTCGGTAACACATTCCATTGCGTCTTAGAGAAATAGATTATCTTACATTGCTACTTTTTAAGTGTAGTGTATTGATATCAGCAATGATGACTTAAC
Organism: Pyrrhosoma nymphula; assembly: GCA_963573305.1. Lineage (NCBI taxonomy): Eukaryota > Metazoa > Arthropoda > Insecta > Odonata > Coenagrionidae > Pyrrhosoma > Pyrrhosoma nymphula. The sequence goes on along the minus strand of OY754330.1, from coordinate 51,545,852 downwards.
ATAAGAGAAATTTTCCCGAATCCATATGGTAAAAATGTCATGTTTTAGTAATCATTAGCTGAATGAAGTCTTTTGATTTATTGGTATGTCGTTCACTACCTTAAAATTTCCCGCCTGATGAATATACGCCTAGGTCTTTATTCTAGAGTCGTGTATTTCAAGTATTTTGCATAAATCTTTTGCTTTTAGTTGATGGAAAATAGCTGTTACGTATATTCCATATATATACCCCAGTTATTTTTGCTCACCATAATTGTAAGATTAATTGATATTTCCCTTACCATTCGTTTATGCTAATGTTTTTTTTAATTTTTGCTCTTTCCAGGTGAGTACCCGTTTGGAAAACAGTGGTGCAGAGTGGTCTTGTTCTGGTGATGTGGGAGGTGTACACGAAACTGTGAGTCAAATGTATCTCATCAAAGAATTGAAAATAATCTACATCACGTCGCAGCGAAGGCCGGTGTACGGCTGCGCGTAGGGGTTTGGAGGACGTTTATCGAAATAAGCGTGGTTAAGCAGTATTGTGCGCGTCCTGGAGACGGGACGCGGCGACACGCGCCTCCTAGGAAGGGGTTGGGGCCCTCTCGACTTGAAGAGGGAGGGGATAGTACGGAGGGAGTGTTACGGGAGGAGGAATCGGGTGTCTTCCCCCTCCCCCTGTTCGAAGGGGCCCGATCGCGTTCGGTCGCCTACGCCTTTAACGGCTCACGGAGCAGGGACGCTCACACCACGTGTTACAGTGGCGGTCCCAGGGGAGGAAGGGGAGTCATGTTATATAGGAGGGAGGAGAAGAGAACTCTGCTGGGGGTGGGTGGAGGATTTTGAATGGAGAGCAAGAGAAGGAATTACGTCAGGCAAATGAGAGAAAGGGTGGGGCGGAAGGTGGGAGACTGAAGGGGTTGGGTAGGTGTTCTTAAAAGAGTGTGTTTCCGAGGAATCGGCTGGTTGGAGAAGGGGGATGGGAGAGCCTGTGAGAGGGGAAGCTTTGTGCATGGGGTTGACTGCGTGATTACGTAAAGTCTCGGGATGTGAGGACGGACTGGTGAATAATGGGCGTAAACATAGTACCCATCTCCAAAGTAAAGGGTGATTAATTCATCTAGGCCTGATTTTTACCGGCCGGAATATGAGTTGGCCACAATACAAAGTTTTCTTGGAAACTGTGAATAGATTTTCGTAAATTTTACATTTTCGACGAATAGGCATGCATAAGACTCCCGTAAACTATCTATAAATAACAATTTAGAAGATTTTTACGATAATCGTTCTTATATACAGCTAAATAAAGTTCTAAGGATACCTGTAACTTGAGTTCTAGTAACATTATCTGGCTAAAATGTGTTGATTACGGTTTTGTATCGTGCAATGTTTTCTCGACGCACAGAAATTTATTTTCATAATGCATCATATATTTAGAAATTTTTAGATTTGGCCTAACGTCACGTGGATCATGCATTGGTTTCAATTCTATTTACTCCCCACCGATAATGATAATTCACATTAAGTTATTTTGAAGTTACAATATTTCTTGAAAGTTCTTTCGTTGTGATTGCAAATAGAGCGCCAACTGAAGTCGGAGGCGAAGCGGCTGGAAAGAAGTCATAAATCCGTACCGTCGCTATAAAAATCGTATTTGTTCATTCCATTTGCATCATTCATCTCTCGGCGCGGCCGTGTAACTGTTCTTCGATGCGGAGTGAGTCACATCGAATCGCATGCGTCGAACGCAGTCGTAAAAGGCTACGGAGACCGCAGCGGGGAATAGTCTAGGTGGGGAATTCGCGGGAACCCGATGACACTTCTCGGGCGCCTTGAGCGGCGGAATATGTGGTCGGGTACGCGCGAGGTGCATATTTGCACGGAGAGATAAAAGTTGAGAGGGAGTGGAAGGATGCGAGGAGTCCTCTTCTCGAGCGAACCCAGCGAATCGACAACCGGTTCCTCCGAAAAGCGCGCGTGATCATGTGTCCCGCTCCCTCCTCGTCACCATTGCGAGAGGTCACGCGGCGAGGAAATCAGTCGCGGAATGAGTTACTAATGCCCCGCGGCGAGGAAACTTGAATCCGCACTTTTGCGTCATCCGTTCCGAAGTTATCGCACCGAGGAAGCGAGCGAAATAAAATAACCATTGCAGGATGGGAAGTCGAAATCTTTCGAAAACATGTTTGAGTCAAAATTTGCGCGGAATTCATTCGCGTCGGTATGTGATTGGCGACCTTCCCATGGCAGTCTTCGGTTTGCTGATAATTCAAGCAGCGCCCTCTGAATATCATCGTCCAGCGAAGCGCATCATCGAATGGTAGGTGGTTTTGTTGTTCGGGAGGTGGGAAAAGAAGGCTTGAAAATAAAAAAGGTCATGACTCACTTTCTGCGGTCTTTATGCGCGATTAGAACTCGCGCTTGTGTTTGCTCCCGTTTTCGACCCGTCCGCCGAATGTGATGTGTTTTCCCCGTCTTTCCTATTTGTATTCCCCTCCCTCCTCTTCTCTCTCCCTCTTACTCTGCCTGCTGTCCTCTCCCCTTCCTCTCCCCGAGGAGCAGAGGGAGGAAGGACCTACCCTTCCCCTCATCCCCTTTCCCTCCAGCCCTCTCCGCCAAAGAGGAGAGTGACTCACAAAGCGAACTGTTCGAAAACTTCTTTTCTTATACATCGCGCGCGTCAAGTGGTGTCGAGCGCGCGAGTATAACGGAGATGAGTACGTAGGTGGATTCTTTTAAATCTAGGCATTTATCTTTTCTTTTATATTTTTAAATATGGTGGATTATTTTAAATCAGGGCATTTATATTTCTTATTTACCACCCTTGTATGATATTTAATTTAAAGCCTGCATAAGTTTTTTTCCCTTATTTTACTTGTGATAAGAATGAATTGCTGTCTCACCCTTACTTTTTTCAATTAAAGGATTTAATTGGTATATTCACAAATTGCTCATTAAAATATGATGAAAATAAATACTTAACGAAATAAACGCCATCAGGAGGCTTAAAATTATTTGAATTATATAAATTTGTCGTATCCACCATCGAATCATGTGCCCGTTCCGTGTGAACGGCATAAGCGGATGATGGGTTGGAGAGTCCTAACGCATCGAAGGGGTCATCCATGAGACCTGATCTCCCGATTGTCATGCTCCGCCTCTTTTTATTCCATCACCTTTGTGTATTTTTTCCGCCGCGTCATTCTTTGATTGCGAATTTCGAGCGATATCGTGTCATCGAGTATGTGATCCGCACACCCGCGACTTTCGCAAACGCATGAGACATTTTTGCCCCCGAGTCCCTCGTCTCTCTCATCCCATCTCGTCTCGCAATCCATCATCTCTTCCGGCAACAAGGAGGTCTACCCTTGTTTACTGTGTTACCCGAACAACCGACTTCATCTGAAGTCGGTTGTTCGGTGTTAGCGGCGAGTTGAAATATTCATCAACAGTTACGCTATTATAATATACAGCTGCGTCCATATCATAGTCAAATGGAATCGTTGTCGTATTGTTTTGAGTGTGCTACCATTTTTTCGCTCACGATAAAAATGTATTTATTTTAAGCTCTGCAGTAAACTCTAATATCCAATAGCAATATCAAATCCAATGTACTTGCCAATTTTTTTTAAAACTATTAATGTAAAGTTATGGTCCCTTTATCCAGATAAGTAAGTATTCTCTCTTCTGTTCCCTGTTTTCTTCGTCCGTAAACTTTGAAAGCATTGATTAAAATATGAGTTATATAAACTCATTTTAAAATATTTTCCTCCCCTGCGAACACATATAATTTGAAAATAAGTGTTATAATTTTTGTAGATGTTGGACTGCGGGAACGAATCTCCTGGGACCCAGCGTCCTACCGGATATTGGGAACTTCGATAAAAATCCGACGTCGCATTATTTGTCGATATTTTTCGTGAAAACGCCGAGCGCATGCTATTTCATCTTGTGTTCATCCTGATGTTTCTGACTGGAAGGGCATGGATTTCCTCTCGCAGTTGTTCGTCTCTCGTTTCTGCCGTCGCAGGAACTCTCGGAGTCGTCCATTTTTATCCTTGTAGCGATCCGGGAAGCATCCATTCAAATTTATTGTCGCGTCGTAAATGTGTCACCGCCATTGTGTGCTTATTATCATCAACGAAGTTCCCGAACCCCTCATCCTCTCCGTGATTTCCCTCCCACTCCCGCCTGCTCGCTCACTCAGCGACACTTCCCAGCTAACTTTCGCAACTTTTAATTGCACTTGCCGCAACCCATGGCCCCCTTGCCTCTCTTCCCCCTCCACCTCTCTCACCCCGTCTGCCAATACCTTCTGCCCGGGCACTGTTCGATCAACATTCGTTTACGTCACGGGGTTACATACATCGGTGCCAATTAGTTGTTCTAATACCTTTCGAACGTCGTCGAACAAAAGGCCTATTCCCCCATCCGCGCGAGCCAATAAGTTGGGTTCTGATTTTCCAACCTTTTTACTGTTACCATCGGAGGTAATTTTATTCAGGTTCCGCCTTTGTTTGTGCTTTGACTTGAGGGATATTATCTAGGGGGAAAAAACATGGATGATAAAAGGCTGAGCCCGTCACGTCATAATGGAAATTTTTGTCGATAAGGAACGTGTATTTCCAAGCCTAATCCTTGTAATGAGTATCGTCGATGTTCTTTTCGCAAGAACACGGAAATTCCGTGAAATTGTTTGAGATAAATTAAATATCGAATGACTTAGCTATGACATTCCTGTTATTTAGTATATGTTTTAGCTGAAGTTTCAGATGGAGCCAATCCTCATTATTCTTTGCTTTTTTGCCTTTAATTGGTTCAAAAAATAACTTTGTTTCTTTTTGATGGTGTATTTTGCTGTGTTTTTATGGAATAGTATTGGGCCCTAGTTCGTATAATCTCGGTAAAAATAATATATTTCTGTAATTGAATAAAATCACGAACTTGAAATTTTAAACAGGAGATAGACAGTGCAGACGCAGAATGTTGTCTAGTCACGTTTGCTGGCTGTACATTCCTTAATCTTACGCTCAACAAAGATATCACGTACTCTCGCATAGCATTAATATCACTTCATTGATATATTGCGCTGTTTAAAATCCACTTCGGAATCGGATCGGCACGAATCATTGAGTAAATTACGCACGAAAAAGTTCATTATTCAAAGTTGATGTGAATCAATCAAAAAGTTGTCACTTGAGATGAACTCCTATCCGGCGCGACTTTCCTTACGGGGCATCGAAATGTCACGAGCTCCCGGAACCGAATCTCTCTCTTCATGAGATCCGCTTCTCTTTGATGGGCTCGAACAAATCGCACCCTCAATAGGGCAGTCCCGCTTGATCGTTCATCTCTTTTGAGAGTCGTTCCTGGAAGGAAAACTTCATCGCATGAACCGTTTTCTTCGCCTGCCGCTTAACGCGCAAATAATAAGCGAGGAGAGATTTGAGGACTTGAGGTTGGTGGGAGATAAAATAGTTGGGAGTGGGAAGGAGGGTTGGGAGAAGGGGAATTGGAGGGGAGGGTCGAAGTGAGGATTCTTTAGCCTTTATGCCATCACGCCACATCATTTCCTGATAACGTGTTCCCTACCGATACAGAGGGACTTGCATTTCAATAGCGACTGTGACTTCGTCCAAAGAAGAGCGAGGCCATTCACAAACGTTTCATCTCCCGCACGTTGTCGTCGACTCAAGAGAATCGCACGCAAAAGGTACGTTTTTTTCATCGAAAATCGTCACTGATTAAAAAGTAGTCTGCTGCTGCATGTACCAATATTTTTTTATTTTAAGGACTCAGGTTTCAAAATTACCTTGGAAATGGTATATAAATATTGCTACCTGAGTCGGTAAAATAAAAATTGGCGTACCTGTAGATAGGCCCAATAGCTCGGTTGCACCCGTGGAGGGTTGGGGTCAGGGAGAATAAGATAAGCTTGGAAGAGCGGGCAAGTGAACCGCGGGAACCTCTGAAAGGACCCTTGGTTCCTCTATTCCATCACCCTCTGCATGCTTTCCTCTCCCTAACGTCACAATCAACGCGGGCGAGAGCCTCCATGCTCTGCGATGCACGCAAAAAATGTATACATTGTGATCATGAAAATGTCTCCCCCTCGATCCTCTTTGAGCTGAGCATCCTTCTCGCGTACTTTCATCGCTCTTTTTCTCGATACCGCTCGCCTTTCAGTCTTCTAAGAGCTTTTCGATTTATTTCAGGCGGGGAGCCTCGTTGCGTCTCTCCTCTGCGAAAACAGGGGACCCTTCGCGGAAACATTTCGAATCTCTTTCCCTCTCTCTCACAACCGATTGGTCATACGTATTTTCGTGCGCAAGGTGTTCCGTTAATATATTTTGAGGTGACTCTCCCCCTTCTTCTACTTCATTATTAACGTGCACCCTTCAGCCGTGACAGGTTTCGCTCTCTTCAGGCGGACTGTGGTGGGTGGGGTAGCCTCTGCTCTGGTTGCGTCACCGCGTAAAAGGAATTGAGCGCGTGGTGGGTAGATATGTTTAGAAACTCCCCGATAACTCAGGGAGCATCCTCGCATTGTTGTTACGCGCTGGATCTCTACTCCTTTGCTTATTTTTATTCAAGTTTTATTTCATTCCCTCTTCAGCAGCGACAACCTGTCTTCTTTTAAGCCTCCCAAGGCTTCCGTGTAGGTGTCCATGCTCTTCGGTAGCTAATGCCCAAACCACCCAAGGAGTCAGTTCCCCGCTCCATTAGTTCTATTCTGTTGGTCGCTAAGAAATCTTCGTTAGTTAGCCCATCGGGAACGCAAATTCTCTCGTGTAGCGTATCTCTAGCGAATCACTCCTGCCGATTAACGACATTCTGTACCAAGGTGTGTCGACGGGCAACCGTTACATTTGCTTCAGAGAAATTTCGGCTCTTAACGACGACAATCAAGTTTTTCTAAAGCACCTCTCGTGGAAGCCACGATTTTCCACCAATTAGAAAAATGTTGCTAGGTGAAAAAAGTGAAGCTGAATTTCATACTTCCAATCGAGTGTCTTTCAAAGCCTGTTGCTTCCAACCCAATATTGAAACGATTGAAGTATAACTTAAACATTATTTTCACTAAAAGGTTGTTAAGAAAGATAACGAACCAGTATATCCATTTTGAATAAAAAACTTTGTACTTTTTCACACTCTATTTAAAAACTGCGACCGGTTTCAACTTAATATGGCATCTTCTGGCCAGAAGTCAAGCCACTTCCACGAAGTCAAGCCTGAAACAATCAAATTTATGAACCTATGTATGTCTTATCGATCTCGAGAATGCCATTGCGGGGCCTTTGGTACCCTGCCTTCCTTCTTCCCGTGCTAACCTCTGCCCCTCAGCATCTCTGCCCCTCCTCTACCCCCTACTCATGTCAACTATCCTACCCCCTCTCAAATTCCCCTCCCGTCGCCTTTTCCGCAGGCATCCCCCTTCAAGGAAATGCGGACAATCTCAAAAATATCTCCAGATGCCGAACTTCTTTGGCAGTATGTTCCTCTCTCAACTCTTCCCGAGCCACTCTCTCTTCATCCCCTGGTTACGACCCTCCAAAACTAAGTCACATTTTGTTCTTCTTCTTCCCCTCCCCCCACGTAGGCAATGACTGTAGCCCTCCCCCCCACCTTAACCTCAGAGAAGTTCCCATAACCCGTCGTATCCATCACCTGCTCCTCCATCTTCCAAAATAAATCATCTATTCCTTCTATCTGCCTTCGCCGGCTTATATTTATCCTTCTTTTTCCTCGCCACAAGCCTCACTCCAGAAAAGAAACCATCTCCCCTACTACAGTCAAGCCTTCCCCTTGGCTCATTTTTGGGGAAAGAGACAGTGAAGAAATTATTGCTCACTTAGTCCAACACTTCATTCGATCTTTCTCTCTTTCTCTCTCAGCTTCCTAAATATAAGGTTGATTATAATTTTTGTTGCTACATATAGTACGTAACTATAGGCATTAATGCCTTACTTGAGGGACGTAGGTCGTCCGTCACCGGATCGCGTTGCGGTGATTCGTAGATTCGAAAAGATATGGTAGATTGTTTCACATTTTTGTGGGAAAGGGTCGTACATGACTCGGAGAAATACTTCGCAACTTGAAGGTATCGGTATTACGTCACCCCGGGCCATTGTGCGATGATTGTTCAATTCGTATAGATGGGAAGTTTGTTGAACTTGCCACCGCGGCGACCCTATGTGACCTCCCGGTCAGTCGACTACGTGGCATTGGACTTGGTTTCGGTCGCATTTCATCTCGTATGGATTCGCGTCTCGGCTGTTATCGTTTGTTGAGGAAACTTTCCAGGTCCGACTGATTTTCAACCCTCAAGAAAAGATTGAGAGAAGAGTTAGAGATGTGGAGAGTAGGATGGAGGGGGAGCCATATTTCTCGCATCCCAAATCCTCGTGCCAAACCACCCCTCTCCTTTTCCACCCTCTCCCGCATTCCAACCCCGGGGTTTTTAAGTATTTTCAACCATGACTCCCACCTTTTCGAATAACACTGTTCGGGGCACCACAAAGTGTACTTAAACGCCCATCTAAATAAACAAGGACGACCCATTTTCTCATGTTTTCTTCCGCCCTCTCTTCCACATCACCCCGACACTGCTCCTCACTTCTTCCCCGTTTTTCTTTCCCTCGTCCCTTTTCACCCCCCTTCCTCCGACTTTCTTCCCCCTTAAAAACTTCGGGAACGACTATTCCTTCGTCACTCCCGAATCGCTACCCAGTTAGTCACCGATCCGTTGCCATACCCTCCCTCTCTTTCCCCATTAGCTCTCCATCCTCTTCCTTCGCTCCCTTTCGCCCACTTCCAAGCATTCCTCACTATCTGACTTCTTTTTTCAAAGGGAGCTATCTTCCGGTTTTCCTTCGCCCGTCGCCCCCTCTCTTACTGCTCCTTATGCTCAAAGGGATGGGAGGTGAGGTGGTCCATAGGATCCTCAAGCGTCCTCCTGTTGTCGTATTTATTTGAGGATTTTTTTTAGTACTGCGTGTAGCGGTCGTCGCGTACGTGTCAATGAGAGTGGCGGAGGAAGGCTTCAGTGTCCCGTTACTGATGGGGGCTTTTCACTCCATAGCCTGTTGTCACCGTAATTAATTTGGGAAATTGAGTTCAAGGGTTGGAATTTGTGAACATCATGCTAATTAGTAGATTATTAAAATATCCCGTTTCACCTATAAATTCGTTTTTTTACTGTTTTCGCTACCCTGTAGCTTCTTCAGACAATGAAATGTTCATTGCACTTCCGGACGGTTGCGTATTTTATTTCCTGAATATGTCACTATCTTGCGAAACTAGTGGAGATTGAATAAATATCTAGGAGGAACTCTTTTTTTCCTTTTCCAAACGAAGCGGAATTTCACGAAGTCTCGGCCTAAACCATCAGTCATAACTTGTACAGCGTTGGTACTTACTGATTCCTGTATTTTCCCTTTTCGTCTCATACCTAACGTTCTATTTACTTACCTCTTTCACTTCCTTTTCTCCACCATATCGTCCCAACAGCGCGCGTTTACTGCAGTGACTCTCCTCCATCCAGTTTCCTCGATCCCTCCTGTCAACCAATAGTCTTCCTGACTCTTTTTCCAAGCCCACTAATCTTTACCATCCATTCCCTTCACATCATCCTTCTTTCTTCCTCATTTTCTCCCTCCCCCCCCCACCTTCGCGCTGTCCTTCTCGCTCTCTCTTTCTCACTCCTCCACTACCTCCAAAGTCCCTCCTAACCCTCCTCCCCACCCGGCCCTCCCGTAGTTAGTCACGCTCCCAGAAATAGAAGGAAGCGATCGCTTAAATTACCGCGCGTTCTTGAGTGAAGTGGACGAAAGAGACTTGAGAGCTTCCCTTTCGCAGGGTTGTGTACTGGGATTAGTGAGTGTGGGGAGGTAAGGGATGATGTGGGACGTGCCTGTGTGATGGAGGGTGGTGAAGGTTTGTATCAGAGTGATGGAAAGTGGATATGTATCGAGAAATCAGAAGTTCTCATTCGGATTTTACGTGCCAAGAGCGTCTTCGAGGAACACCGCCGGCATCCCACATGTCCACGTTACCAACCTATCCTCAAGCCATGAAATATTGTAAAAGCTAAGTGTCGACGCTAGTTATTATCAGTTAATTTATGTTAATTAGCCCATCTATTTTGCACAGAATTTTGATTTTATTCTTGATGAAACTTAGGACTATTGAGGAACTTTCGGGACAGAATTATTCCACTCAAATCCTGAGAAAACGTAAATCACTGGTTTGACTGCTCCCCGAGATTTGTGGCCATCTTGTATTTTTTCCCGTTGCAGGCCAAAGCTTTGTGGGTATTTGTAATCTCATGCAGCATTTCGCGTCGTGAAAACATTTCTGTATCAAGTAGGGAGTCAGAGAAACTTTCTTTAATTGAATTTGTTTTCGTTGGAGTTGAGGAGTACGGCGGCGGAGGTTTTTGGAGTCAGTCGCCCAAGGAGTGTAAATCTTTCGGTTGAAGTTAAAAGTCCTTGGTACCGCAAACGATTGGATGATTCGTGCATTTCCCGTTGTGGCGCGGGAGTAGTCGAGGCGGGTGTGCGTGTGTCGCAGACCGCACCAGCTGTCCTTAACGAATGGATTAAATTTAAATTAAAGCTGCAAGTGAGGGAGGAAAACAAGTTTTTAGAGCTAATCACCGAGCGGAGAACACGGGGTCAGCCCGCTCTTAATTTATTCCTCCCGAAAAAATTGTTCACGAAAACATCAGGCGTTCTCGTTTTATCACTTTTCCGCCCATATAAAACATTTACCACCATTCCTCATTCCTGAAATTAAGTAATTCTTCTCATTATAATAGTTCGAGCGAGTAACTTCGTGGAATGCTAATTATACCCCATTTAGCAGTAATATTATACCCGCAGGACTAGTTAATAGGAGGTAAATATTTTTCCATCATAGAGAGACCCACCACACAGGTTTTTTATATTTTTGAACGAAAAAAATAACCACTCCATCGCCTTTCTTCACAGCTGTTTTATATAATTACTTGCTCAATTGTGGAGCTAACATGTTTTTGAAGGCTCATTTTGTGATTAAAGTATTAATTTTTACTCAAATGAATATTATGTTTTTAAAGTGATCTCCGTATGATATTTTATTATTTATTATCTTTGGCATCAAAATAAATCCCACCTTTTCAGAGCCTCAGCACGCTACAAGTTGACAAGCATGTACCATAAAATCACCAAAAACCGTAGTAAAGAAACTGAGCACCATGTTTCATGGTATAGCTTTTCTTTAAAAAAACTGTACTCTATAGCATTCAAGTTTCCTCGCTTTGCTCCTCAAAATTTCCAATTCAGATGAAAGTATTCACCGCTTTACGCGCACTTGCTTTCTATGCAAATGAAAAGAGTTTCGGAAGGTGAAATAGATTGTGCGGTCAGGTTTCGAGTCGTCGGCGAGGAGTTAAATGGGTAGAAGTGAGGGAAGGAGAAGACTGTTCGGCGTGTGAAACTCACTCCGCGTGTGGTCCGTTCGTTGAGTGCGTCGGGGAGCAGATCGGAGAATATAGAGCAAGAGGGGAGAGTGAGTGAACGACAGGAAAGACCCCTCTCTCTTCATCGGTTTATTTGTTTCAGTTTCGTTATGCGGGCGTGCTCCGCGTAATCTTCGGCCAAGAGAGACAGAGAGAGAGAGAGAGAGAAAGGGATGTGTTAGTGTGTGCATGCTAGAGATAGAGGAGAGATTTTGAGAATTGAGAATTGGACTCTCCGGCCGGTTGAAGAAATGTCACTGAAGCAGAATACGCGGGGCCGATTGCAACGCGAGGGCGACTGACTGAAGGCGCGGGTGTAGTGTTCCGAGAGTGCATTCTGGGCGTGCGGTGTTATCGACGGAGGAGTTTTTGAGTTGCACGTTCAACGTGTAGTTTAATGGTTTCGCCACCTGGGGGGCGTGACGGCATTGAGTAAGGTGAAGGAGTGTGCGGGGAGATGTGACGGGGTGACGTGAGATAATGCAAGAAGAGCACAAGTAGGATGCATTACCATCCAGAAGGATAAGGGGTAGGTATACGAAGGGTTCCAATTTTGTTTTGGCTGAGATGTGACGGATAAGGAGAAACACCTTGAGTGGAGAATCAAGAAGATGCACATAGGAATCGAAAATATTGGGGTGGAGATGACGAGGAATGTGTTTTTTAATGCCACCGAAATGTACTGAAACTTTAAAGGGAACTAAATTCGTAAAAGAACCTCCAATCTTCTGTATTCTGTGCAATACATTGTTGAAATCTTCAGCCTACGTTCTTTAGAAGATAGTTGATGGAATAATTTCACGACAAAGAGAAGAATACTTCAAAATGCGTCCATTACTTCTGTGGTAATTCCACTATACAGACGCTAGTACATACTTTCCTGGCACATGGGGAAGCAGTTGGAATGCTATATCCCCTGATTGTAACGTCGTATACTTAAATTGTTATCGTAGACATTGAAAATATCTAGATCGTAAAAACTGAAAGATCCGTAAAATTCATAACTCCAGGGCCTCTGCATGCAAGTAAGGTGAATAAACTGTCGAGATGGATCAAGGTTCGCCCTCGGATATTTTACGCGCGATACCATCAAAAGCTCAAGTTTAATGCTGGAACTGGGTAGGTAATGTGGCTGGGGGAAAAGCTATGCGTGCCGCATGCGAATGCTGCTATGCCTGCAGCACCTTCAAGATGGTCATGCTCGCTTTGTTTACCGACCGTCGTTAACCCTTACGGCCGGCAAGCGTGGGATTGAAGCACAGTGGTACCACCTACGGCCGCGAGGTCGTGCATCATAAATAATTATTTTTACTCAGCGCTGATGACGCGAATTTAGTTCCCAGGCGGGGGTCGCCCGACGTCTCCTTTCCTTCCACGTTCCATCGAACGAAAGGCGTCATCCCGGCCCCTGAGGTGGTGGCATGCCGCGGCGCCCGATGGCAATGGCAGCTTATGAAAGGGAGAGGTCGCTCAAATGATGGCCTGTTCTTCACGAGAGAGAGAGAAATCCCCGCGTGGGCGCCGGAATCGTATTCTGCTTTGATGCCGGACTTCTAAGTCGAGGTGCAGTACCACACCAAGGACGTTCTCTGCCACTGATCTCTTTTGCGTCACTGACGAGGCCGTGGAGACCACAGAACCATAAGGATATGGATGCTACGAAAAGAAAACGAGACTAGAAATAGAGTTCTTTTATCTTTTTTCAAAGAATTCCTGGATGATTAAAACGACCTTCTTACCTGTAGCACACTGCACATTCAATAGACGGGTGGTTGGTACGGCGTTTAACCAGCGATGGACATAAGTAACTGGATTGATTGAGCGCTGCCTGTTGGGTCATACGGGCCAATGTTTTTGGACGCTAAGCCAGTGAAAAATGTCTCTTAGTAGCATTTATTGAATTTCCTTTAATTTTTTTCAATCTGTGCCCATCAATACATTAGATCACGTAAATCAGCACAATTTCACGTGAAGAAAATCACGTCATGCCTGCCATCTCGCAGTCCGACAGTATCGCACCACTGGCTTCAATTTTCATCTCTTCATTGCGTGATAAGGCTCTATCCAGTAACTTGTGTACATCGATGCTTAAAAGACGTACGTAAGATTTCATTTCTCTAAATCTAAGATATCACCCCACGGACGTACATATAGTCCGATTTTCACCCCGAGGTAATTACTCGAAGGCAGTAGTGGAAAGAAACGGGAGTAAAAACCAGCGTCACGATGGAGGAATGGGACCAAAACATCTGGAGGATTTCCGAAGAAGCGGCATCCCGGGGAGATGGATAGAAGAAAAAAGTGAGTTATGGAGGCCGAGAAACAAAAAGGGAAGTGGTAGAGAATGGGCACAAAAGGGAGATGGATAAAATGCGACAAGGATAGGGCATAGGATGGGGAAGAGGATTTTTTTGGGCCACGTCTATCCGAGGGTTCGAAGGGGTAGCCCAAAAGACAGAAGAAAGGAAGATGGAGAGTGAAAAAGAGTTCGTTTTTTCACATCTTGACGAAAGTCCCAAAGAGGAGGTCCCCTCCTCCATAAGATCTCCGACATCGCATCGGCAGCTGTCGCCGATTCCTCACCCGTTTTTTTCCTCCACGCTGTGTAGTCTTTGCGATCATGGCCGCTTCCTCGGGCACTCCTCCTCTCTCCCCCCCCCCTCCCCTCTGCCCTCCCCCGACCTTCTTCCTACTCCCTCCTCCACACAGCCTCCACATCTCCTTCATCAAATCTCTCCCCCCCCCTTCGCTCACCCCACACACTCACACAACGCGAACCATCTCGCAATCTTAAGCTCCAATCTCATCCTCCGAGCTTTCCCTCTCTCTCTCTCCAGCTCGCTCACGGAGATTGCCAGCCTTCCATCATGTACCTCCTTACTGACGAATTCTTCGTCTTTCTCTCTCCCTCTCCTCCATATTCCTATCGTGTGTCGTGTGGGTGGCCACCGTTAATGCCGTGTGATTGCGTAGCGCATGTGGTGGCATACCGGTTGAATGTCCCCTCGCTGGTGCACGCCACGGATATATAAATCCCGACGGATGAATCTCTTCTCTCCTTTGGTTCGCCCTTTCTTTCTTTTATTCGCCCATTCCGTCGCCGGCTCATTCTCGGTCCTATCTGTTCCTCGACGAGTGGCTAATACGGCGCCAGTATTCCCCTTCCTATGTGAAGGGCGTCGCTATCGCGTGCAACCTACCTCTGGGTCTAACTGGTAGTTACATTCGTAACTTGGCTTCCCTCCTAGCTCGCTTATACCTCTGGGTCGTTTTTTTTCATCTTTGACCGCGGACAGACACTTGATGTTGTTGGCTATCGATGCACCCGTGGAAGGCTATGCGACATGAAGATATATCGATATTAGGTCGCTAATTATCATCCATATCAGTCTATCGAGTTGACTTCTTGAAATTGAATGAATGCTATGAAGGCATACATTCATCAGTCCAGATAATATATAGTCATTTGATAGATATTCACGATTAATATTGAAAATTCGATATGAACGATTATTATTCACTTATCTATTTGGTTATTATTATGAACAGTACTTAATATCGCCAATTTTTTTCGATCCTTATGGGCAGTATTTTATAATATACATTCCCGATACTTATAGATATCGTCACTTCGATTATCATCACCGCTTCTTATCTTTTTTGTATTGAGGACCGATATTGAAAGTTGACTATCGCATACTCTTGCTCGCGTGTCATTTATTGAAATATATATCTCTCTGAGTTTAATCGCCTCGTCCCTATCTCACCTCACAACATGCCTTTGCGATCTTAGTACTTCTCCCACAGAATTGTAATGGCGCGGCACCTCGCAGTAGAACGAATGGGGGCGGAATAAAAATTCACTTGGTGTATTATCTTTTCCCGCTTCGCCATCAATTTGGCGAAAAAAATATTGTCTGTGAATTGTGCATTGTTTCCTTTATTCTAGTCCGCCGCGGAAGATTTAGGTTCTCCGGAGTGAATTCGCTGCCGTCCAGGTGGGAAAATAGTCGGCCTTTCTGTGTCCTAATCTGATCGGAAAACTGCAATAAAGGAGATCGCGCCTGAGTAATGGCCTTGTGCCGTAGGATTCTGATCGGCGGCCTGTCCCATTCCAAATCATTCACGCCGATCTCATGCTAAAGACGGTTGCCGGCGATCGAATATTAGAAGGCGGCCGAAGAACCGAAATGACTATGTTTAAAAGAAAAATACTTGAGTGGGGACGGACATATGCATTTGTCGACTGATTCCATCGCGGTAATTTGGTTGTTGATCCGGAACAAGTCAATCTCTGTTTGTGTGGTGGCCTCAGTGGGCGCATAATGGCATCAATCGGGTTTAATTCAAACGCGTGAGGAACTCCTCCTGTGCAGAAAACGAAATATTTTTTCATTTTTCTTTTTTCAAATTGAATAACGCAGGCAAACAATGGGAAGGATCGTGACTTTCACTTCTTGGCGTCCTGTGCCGCCAATCACGCCGTTAAGAGTTATCGGAACGGCCGAAGCCTCTCGGTGCGGTGGCAATAATGGAGGTGGGTGGTTTACGAGGGGCGATAGAGTCGACGGCTGGCGCGGTTGGTGCTGTGGGCGGAGCTGGTGAAGGAATTCGTGCCCGCCTTATCAGCTTTGTTGACAGTGGAACTCCTCTGGTGTCCCGTATCCCTTCCGATCGTAAATATTTCCACTGTAGTAGTCGGCGATGCCTTCATTCGGGGGCAAGGAACGTTGGGTGGCGAGCGCTAGGAACCAATCAGGAGTAGGGGAGGCGAGGGAGAGCGATAGCGTTTGTTTGAATTCCATATCGAGGTTCGGAAGACAGGTAGCGAACTTTTTTTCCTCACCTCCGCTTGCTTTCCATCGATGCCTGCTTTATATCGGAAAAAGTTGGCGTCTACTCGGCTTCGGCGGCCAATGTGAAAATGGTACCTCTTTTACGTGTGTGAATGTGAAATTGTTTACGGCCCTGGGCGTGTTCTTCAAGGGAGAACTGGAAAAATCACAGCGCAGGAGAAAAGTTCTGTGAGGTTTCGTAGTGGCCTGATAGGGAAGGAGTTTTTTTTAATAAATATTAATCCCTACCACGGTTATTCCGCCGGATTACTCAAGACATTCTTTCGTTGCAGGCTGTAATAATTTCGGTGAAATTCAGTTGTAACGCCAAAGATTCTGAATCTTCTCCGTGAATTGAAGAGCCACTATAATGTGTGAGGAAGTGGCATGCTCCTTTCCACAAAAAAGTAAAAGGATAAATCTTAAAATTAGCAAATATTTCTATAGTAAAAATTTAAAAAACCTGAACTAATTCAAATCTGTGTTTATTCTAGTGTATTCTACACGCATTTTCATCTTCCTTAGGCTTAAATTCGATTTTCAGTATAGACCCAGTAACGTCAAAGTTCCTCTTACACCGGTCAAATTTTGATTTTCCTTCATTGTCGCACGCCTCTCCTCGTAGATCGCACCGGAAAACCAGATACAAGCTCAAAAAGCCCAAAAAGGGGGATAAGATTTCTCGGATCATCCTCCCTTTGAAGGTGGAAAATATCGTTCCCTCTTTCCCCACGCCCACCCTCCCCGCTAACTCAAATTAACATATGCTTATCTGATCTTATCAACCCCGATCTTACATTAGCTGTAAGGAGATTCCCTTCCTCAAGGTTTTTATGAAGGGGGATGGGGGCCTCATTCTCAGGTGAATGGGGTGGGTGGCGCGATGTAGGGTTGGGGGTGTAAAGAGCGCAGGGGCGGATGACATAAGGGGTAAACAGAGAAGGGACCTCCTCCTCCTCCTTCGCAGGCACCTCCCGCCACTACTCATCTCGCACGTCAAACTTCCCACCTCCCCCTTACACAGCCACCGTATCCCTCCCCACCACGACCCCCCGCGTCTCCTACACCGAACGACGTAGGAATCGGGTTGAGTGATGCATTGACTGACTCCACCTACCTCAGGCAGCGAGTGTCGAGGGGGTTCTAAATCCACCTACTTTATCCTGCGAGCCTCCGCAAGGGCGTGTGGCAGGGGGTTTTGGGACATCCGCAACGAAAATGGGGTGGAATGAGAAAAAGAATTAGGGAAAAAATGGTCGAATGGTGTGGCATGTTTTGATGGATTAATGTCTTCATCTGTTTTTGTTGTGGTGAATAAAGACATAGATAAATGTCTTTCTTTTAGGGGAAAATTTTAGTCTGCTCTTCCACCTATCCCCTAACGAATGGTGCTTGGCAAGGAAGAAACCTGAATCTCGATGTTTGACTGTTTAAATTTTATTGCATTTATTACAGCGTATATTATCGGTTTTTTCCCCTTCGGCGGATGTAGTAAGTGGCGAATAATATCCCTCCGTGTCAGCCTGAAACTTCTGTGATCTGAAATCGTCTAGTAACCCTTCGTTGAGGCATTGCTCTTTTGTTGTGGCATTGCTCCTAGCAATGCCACAACAAAATTGTTCTTCATGCCGTTCTTCATACGACGCTTCCTCACTTCAAATAGCCCCATTTTCCGAGTCCGTAACCCGACCTTTTATTCGTCCCTAGCGAGAGCTGGAAAGGGTTGCGACAGAAGTGCTGAAGAGATCGATCGTGGGATCGTTCGGAGATACTCTTAATGAACGGAAAGAGATCGAGTGGGTGGGTTAAATACAGGATGCGAATGGAAGCGCGGATTAGTTTGAATTTATGGCCCATGGATGCTTTATTTTTTTGCGTTAGGGTCCCACTAAACACACCCTATGTCGCAATTATTTGCCGAGCTGCGTCTGGGAAATATATCGGGAAAGTGAGATCATCAGAATATCCACGTCATTCTTGCAATTAGTGAGGTTATTGCCCTAACGGGCACCTAGTTTTTTTAGGACAATTGAAAACGTCCGCCTTAAGCTATTTTTGGTGCATGTATGATAAATAATTCTGAGGTCTAATTATAGGAGGGCACAATCGTGACCGTAGTAAATATATTTGGAAGAGCTGTTGAAACAGACGTGGACTTTAGGGGTATCGTCATCAGTTTGTCAATCCGAAGAATGCTTCTCTACAATCCTCCCTATTCAATGCTCTCTTCATGCATTCCTCTTGATTTAGATTCATGCATTTACAGGTCATGCGCGTGTAATTATTATTACATGGGCAAATATTTTATTCTTGAACTTCGAGTCAAAAATTGTCATCAAATTGGAAAGCTTCGGTAAGCATTCAGATATTTTAGTGGCGGTAGTGGTCTAAACGTTTTGAGTGTATTCCCAGGATTTGCCCTCGGTGTAGAATTCGATATGATGGATGAAAAAATCTCTTTTCGTTCGGCTTTAATTCGATGATATTGCAGAGGTGGTATTGGATTTCCTCAAGCAGTGATCACGGGAGATGAGATGACTCGAGGGCGGGTGATTGTAATAAATCGGCCCTTAACGCTAAGGAAGTCGGTTACGGCGTTTGGACTCCTTGACTCCTCCTCCTTCTGCTCCTCATCCGCCGGGGGAATTAACACCGACGCACTTCCACGTGGGAGACAAAGAGAGCCGCTTTATTTAATGATTCTTAGCCGCTCAGCCCGGCCCACCCCACGCCCCCATCCCCTCCGAAAAGGTGTTATCTAGCTCGCGCGCGGGGGGAGTCGTGAAGGACTTCACAGGGAGCTGCCGAGGCGGCGGCGGCTTGAGCAGAGGGAAGGGGACGGTTCGGTGAGATGGAAGCCTCTCCTGCGAAACACATCGGCCCCGAAGGAAGGAAGAATTTTCGGCTTGAAGATCGGGTTGATGTCTCGTATCTCATGTCTCCTCTTCCACTCGCTTGTTTATGGCCCTGGAGTGCAGAGTGGTGTGTGTAATGTGAGGATAATTACCCCGCGGGTGAGGGGTGGGGATTGGAGGTAGGGAGACAGGGAGGTGAGGACTTGGGAGAAGGAGAGGGGGTTTGGGAGTTCTCCGCGGATGGTGGCGATACGGGAGTTGACGTATGTATAAACGTATGGAGAGAGAGAGACGGTGAAGGAGTTCAGCAAGAGTGTTGTTTCTAAGGGTGGGTAGGGTCCTGTAGGGTTTAGGGGGGTCTTTTCCCTGTGAGTGCGTGTGTGTTAGGGGAGTTTCCCGCGGAAAGGGAGGGGTTTGAGGCCGAGATGCCAAACTCGGAGCAGTTAGCGCTCCCTCGCTCGGTGGAGTGTGGGAGGTGTGAATGGTCTCGCAGGAATATATCTCGCCCGCGATATAATACCCCCGCAATCGGGACGTTGGTGGAAAAAGCGAAGGATTTATGTTTGAAGGATCGGTTTAATTGCTCATTGTGTTGTTCCCTATCCCGCGCGCGTTATGCATTATTGATGAGTGGTGAGAGAGGTTTTTCTTTCGCAAGGCGCTTGAGAGCCTGTCAGCCGTGAAAAAACGCAATATCGAAAACAATAAGTTTTATAATCCGAGCGTTTCCTATCTCGCGAGAGTGTAATCTATCGGCGGAAGTCGTTCGACGTGGAAAAATTACATGTCGTGCAAAATCGTCAATTCTGAAATATATCGTCGTCATGCGAGTCGGGAAGTCATTATAATTTTCTTTATATCATCCATTCTTATTGGGATCATTCCATTCGTTGGGTTAGTTATAATGTTACTTTATGCGCATGGTAGAGTTTCATTATTATTTCTCTCTGGCAGCCGATGTGAATGGATGTTTATTAAACTCGTGTTGCTCCTACGATGAATGGTATTAATCACAATTTTTTCTCATTGTACATTTTTTCTTTTGCGATATTTTAATAAGAAGTGTGATCGCCTTAGTATTATTTTTAAAATGAACTACTGAAATGTGAACTCGCGATAATTCTGTACATGAATGAGTCTTGGTTTTTTTATCTTCCCAGTCTTTCTCCATCTCTCATTCAAAATCTATTTTCACCTCCAACTTCGACCTTATCTCTCTCCTGCCTTCTCAGAAGGTGCGTCGGTCCTTTGGGTTTCGCAAGATACTTGCCATCATTTCTTGAGCCGTGACACGTCTATAGCTTCGAGCGGCTTTGTCTTTCAATGATCCTTAAGGGAGAGGGGGGTAAGGTGGGAGGGAGACCCAAGAGTTCCTTGGCGAGTAATTTAGAATGGCTGCTCCGACGGCGTCACAAAGCAAATTGATATTCTCCACTTCATCCGGGGCGAGAGACTGGGTGGGAGTGAGGGTGAAGGAGGAGGGCGAAGAGTGGAGTTTTCGAGGAATTGATGGGAAGTGAGGGAGGAAGTGGAGGTGGGGAGGATAGTTTGGGGGGAGTAGAATGGAGGGGAGGGTATGGTGCGTTTAGCTTGGGAAGGGGAGCGCATCTTCGCAAAGCCGGCGGAGAGGGAGAGCGACCGGGAGATACGGAAGGAAAAGGCGAGACAGGTGGGGGAGGGACATTGCGTTAGCGAGATGCCCCGTTGTCTCGCACAAAGGAAAGGGACGGCACTGGTTAAGAATGCGATTGAAGCAGACGATCACCTCCTCCCTCATTCCAAGGCCGTAGCCAGAGAAAAATGTTTGGGGGGAGAGGGGTTAACCGATAAGGATCTCAAGATCGTCCCCCAGAAAAATCGTTGGGTTTAACTCTAATATCAATCTTTTTCCATTGATAACTATCGGATCGCGTTCATAATTAACCCAGTCGCATGCCGACACGTATCGGAGTTACTTGTGTGAGAACGTTCTCCGGGAAAACCTCGATAATCTGTGTGGGTGGGTGCATTCGAGAGCCTTCAAAGAGGTTAAAAGGTCAATCTGTCCCAGGCAGTGGAAGTTTTCAGTCAGAATTAAGTCTTTGTTTATCCACTGGAGGTAGATACTTGTTTTAAGTATGAGCGCCGAGGGAACAGTCTGCCTCTCGAAATGGCAAGGTCCCTGCTCAAGCAAGGATTTAGTTTCTGTTTGAAATCTTAGAGTGCATTTCCTGTTCCAGTGCGAATGCAAGTACAGTACCCGTTCTCTACGCACAATGTCATCTGACGAGTCCTCTCTGAGTTATCATTTTTGTTGCGTAAAATGTATATCTCCTATGCATAGATCTCAAACACTAAGACGATTTACTATCGTATTCACTTGTGTATAACCCCACAGTGGGAATTTTTATTTGACTTCCAGCATTGAGACAACAGCTAGTCTTTTAATGTCAATCAACCAGATTCTAATTATGGTGTTTGTTTACAGCCTAGTCTATTTTATAGTTAATTTACCTGAAACTCTGTGCATGTAATAAACGAGGCACAATTATTTGTTCGTTGACTTCACCTTTTACTTAACCGGAATCTCAGATACTAATTGCAAACAAAGAAACGTATTTCGTTGCCATTGACGTTGACACTAATCACGATCTACGTGCAACCTAAAACTAGCGAATCCGAGACGGACACGAAGCGAACTGTACTATCTCATTCGGCTTTTGAAATTACTTTTCCGTTTCTTGGC
This sequence comes from Pyrrhosoma nymphula, assembly GCA_963573305.1. Classification (NCBI taxonomy): domain Eukaryota; kingdom Metazoa; phylum Arthropoda; class Insecta; order Odonata; family Coenagrionidae; genus Pyrrhosoma; species Pyrrhosoma nymphula. The sequence goes on along the minus strand of OY754330.1, from coordinate 51,523,958 downwards.
CGCAAACATTGAGGGCGGGATGCCGGAATCAGATCCCCAGAAATTGGCCGCGACGCAGATCCGGTCGCGTTCGCTACTTGTCGTACGCAATTATCGTCATGCATAAGGGAATGGACGAAGACTGAACCGAGAATCGTACGAGTATTGGTGCTCTCTGTTGTTAGTCCTGCTTTGAGATGCAGTGTGGGCTAACACGACAGCGTGAGGGCAGGATAGGCTTTTGCATGTGAAAAGTTTTCATGGGGAAAGAGTGCAAATACGCCCTCGTGGAGGAAAATAAGCTTTTCAGACTTAATATCGTCACATTTTTCGCCCCGTTTGGGATTCGTGGGCGGATAGTGGAATCAAATTGAATTGCCCCGCGGCAAAAATAAAACAGCTTTTCGGTGGCCGGCGGCAAATCGCTGTGACCTACTTTCGTGATTTTCGTGCTGCAGTTAAACCGGTGTGCATTGCGAAGGCCAGTCGATCTCATAATGTCCTGCATTTCCTGCTTTTTTTCGTACCGAGTTCGTGTGTCGGCTCAATTCTACCTTGCATACTACTTTCATTGGAATCAATAATTACTAGCGGCGTGCTGCTAATCATATTACCTCTGTTAAATATTAATGTCAGCTGTAATTATTTGATAAAATATTATTGTTTTTATTTCAGCAGCTATTTTATTTTTCCTTATAATTCTGTCGTTAAGGATAAGATGAGGCTTGTCTGCACCACTTAAAATGCCGTCAAATCATAAGTTGTTTGCAAAGCCGTGGCACAACAACCTTAACGCAATGATTGCAGGCGGAATTTAGTCCATAGTTATAGTTGATTAAATTAATTTTATGAGGTGTTATGATTTTAGCAAAAGTAGTCTGTTGTTGTTGAGGAGATGAGGCTGGCTGGCGCAACTGTAATGCCGTCAAGCGTAAACTTGGGCGGACCGTGGCGTCTTGCCACGTGTTGATGCTTTGGAACTCCCGAACAGATCCACCATCGTCAGTTGGCTTTGGATATTTCCGAAAATAAACAGTAGTTGAGGTGCACATTCGACTCAGGAGCCGGTACCGTTCCAGGAAGCACAGCGGAGAAGAGCGTGAGAATAAATTGTGCTCCCATGTCTCGCGGACGTTATCACGCGTCGAGCCTGCTAGGACATGCAGACCTTTGAATGTATATATATTTCTCCCTATCAATCCGCCGTCGCCGCTTCTTTGAACCGCATTCCGTCGGGCGAAGCATTTTCAGGATCCGCCGACGCGACGCGGAGATAAGGAAAGATGGTGGAAGGAGTAGGAGGCGAGAGAGAGAGACAGAGAGAGAGGATTGTGCTTGTGAAGTGAAAGAGGAAACGAGAACTGGAGATGCTGTGGGGGGGTGGAGAGGAAGGCGTCGGGGAGCGTGTGGGTGGGGTGGAGTGCTAAGCTGATTCCTGAGATCGAGGGCATTCATGACGTGGGAGTGCATTGTTTTTAAGATCGGGATGTGTCGTAGTGGGTGTGGCAGGAGGTGTCGCGGTTGCGGGGGTGGGAGGAGGGGTCGTCTTCCGTGGAGTGAGAAATGCGTATCACACAAGCCTTATTGGTTCGGGATTAGCTTGGTAGCCGCACGCTTCGTCGAAAAGTGCTACGAGCGAACAGAGAGTGTAACACGGCTGATGGAAAGACTAGGTTGGGAGCCGCTAGCGACGCGGTAGATTAAGATGATTTGAAACATCGAGATCACGTGAATTTCAACGCGACACGGAGGGTATTATTTTAACCCCGCACTTCGTCTCTGGAACCGGCAGAATCCACAAAATAAGAGATATACGATAGAAATGATAAACTCAGTCTTCACTTCTTCTCACTCACCTTGAATGGCTACAGCAAAAAAAGAGCGAGAGCGTAAAAACAAATCCGTCGAAACAAATTTCATTAATCCCTCCTCCAATTTTTTTTCTCTGTTCCGTCCCTTTTTTCATGGCTGATGTCCTGACACCCTCTGCCCTATGCCTTAAAGGTACCTCTTTGAGTATTATTTAAAATTAGGGGGTTTACATTTAGAAGTAGTAGAGGGCCGAGGGAGTTTATCAGTGGTCTTAAGTGTGCGTTCGCTCATATACGTGATTCCGTGTACGTGCGTGGTTCGTTCAGAAGGCTCCGGATGCTTAGAGGTTGAAATGTTTGAATATGACACTGGCTCCGGGGGGGGGGGGGGAAAGCGAATGAGAGATGTGTCGCTGTTAGGGGTTGGATTATGAAGGGGGTTGACGGTTCCCTCCTCACCGTCTCCCGTTCCACCACATCTCCGTCTCGGGAGCTCGTATCGTTGGTTCGGAATGCTTAGGAATAGACGTCAAGGGTTATGGATGTAGTGGGTTGCGCTGTAGAAGGGGAATGGGTGGGATGGGATGGGAGGTGACGCGTGTTAAGAAAATGAGCGAGACAGCGGTGCGATCGCATCGAACGGGAGGGATTCCATTGTGACGCATGGAACGAGCCAATGACGCGGCTAATAACGCTTCTTGTGTGGGAGTGAGTGTTTGATAGCGACGCGCAGGCTGTTGTTCGTGTCGTCAGCATCGTGGAAGGAAATCCAGACCGAATATGTGTGCACATGTAATTTTAAGTAACCATTTTTTCAATTGAAGTCGTCTGCTGGCGTAATGTGTTAGCTTCCAATGCGGAGGTGGCATTTTTTCTTCTGCCTATTCGAACCCTCAAGTAAATGAATTCTGAGTGAACATATTTTCATGGATAATATTTATGTTAGTAACTGACTTTTATCGAAATTATCTTCGAATGGAAGATACCAACTTCCCAATGCAGTGATGGAATTTGTTACTTCTCTCTGTTCTAACCCACAAGAAAAACAACCCACTCTGAACACATTTGCTATGGGTTATCGTCCTCGTAACCTTAATATTCTGCGGACGGAAGATGCTAATTCCCTTGAAGTGATGGCATTTTTTTTCTTTTTCCTGTTCGAACCCGCAGTGATATCTGATCAGAGCCCACGAATTATGTGGAATTATCCGTATTAATATGCGTGTGCTTGCGCAACTGCTGTCTCATTGCATTGTTTTCTTGCGGCCACGCGCATTCACCACATCGGAAATCATCGAACGAATTTGCGCTACGGTTTCGAAACCCGCGTGGTTGGTTATGTGGGGTGGGCGAGTATTCTAATATTTCGAGATTGAATCATCCCGTGCCGGATCTGACCTCTCTGAAGCACTCCATCCCGCAAGTTTTCTCCCGGAATTGATTCACTGAGTTTATAGTTTTTTTATGGGGAGCGCTAGTGTTCAGTTTGGCGTCCTCTAAAATGAGGAAAGGAGATGGTCGTGGTTGGGAAAAGACAGTGGTCTGTTGAATTGGCAGTAAAAAGTTTTTTTTAATTTGAATTTTTTTCTTGCCAAAAACAAACTTTTTTTAGTCAACAAATGTTCTGTATTTAGCTTGTGGACTCGAATGTTTGCACTTTTTAGTGGGAATAAGATGAATTTACGAAGTTACTGAATACTTTGTTTCAGAAAATTCATAAATGTCTCAGTATTTTGGAAATAGTTTCCATTCATCATTCTACAAAAGACGTTTTTTCGTATGATGCATTTGAAAAATATTCATACGTTCTGTGTTTTTTGCTTTCCAATCAGCCAATGGCTACCGTGGAACCGCGGGGGAATGGGACACAACTCGTAGTATGCACGTGTACGCCTGTTTTGGAAGCGAGAAGAGTTCAGGATGAGAGGGGGATTTTGAGCGCGCGAAGAGACGAAATGAGGAGGATCAGAGGGAGGGTGGCTGAAGGGGCGTCGGATTTCGTGGGAGGGTCCTCTCTTCCTCCTCCTCCTCTCGGAATGGTAATGCCTCGAATCCGAAGCTCATAGGAGCGTCTTGAATGGGATCGATATCGGTTGACTCTGTGTGTGCAAGGGGTGGGTGGAGAAGAGGCTGTAAACTCAGGGGTGGGAGACTCAGTGGGAGGATGCAAGGGAAAGGATGGGGAGGGTTGAGGGGTGGCTGTGTCTTCTATTCCTCCCCCTTGCCCCTTCAAACTCCCCCACTCCCCGCGAAGAGGGTAGGGAAGTCGGAAAATCAGAAGGAATCAGGTGGAATGAAGTGTAAACGGGCGGTATGGTGTTGTGCTGAAGAGCCAATTTCGGATCTTGGCGAGCGTGGCGTATGCTTTGGAGGGGTTGGGTGATGAGGGAGTCGGGGAGGGAGGGGGTGCTTTGAGTGTTGGAGCTTGGATTGGTGGGGTGGGAGTGAGGGGAGGAGAAGGGTGGAAGAGGTGGGGGAGGCGTGCGTTGAATGCGACAAAGCGCCTGTTTTAGCGACAAACATTTACAATTTAGATCGATACCTCCTTGGGCTGGCGATGACATTACCCCGCGGAAACGCGTGTTTGTTCTGCGAGTGTAGTGGACTTCAAATCCCTTCCCTGTTTCGGTCCCAAAATGCCTTTAATCAGCTCAAGACTTGTTTTGACGATTCTCTCAGGGAAACATACTACAGAGTGATGGGAACGATCATCCAACTGGTTTAATTTTGCCATTTGTAACTTCCTGGTGATTATATACACAAATAAGTATCTTACATATGCACGAAATCTATAGGAGGAGAAAATCAAAATTACGCAGTCATACGAAGTAACACAAGCGATCTTACGACGGAGTTGATAAACAGTTACTCATATACGTTTTGTTTTAATATTGCCTCCGTAAACCCAAAATAGATACAAGACACCAACGTAAATGTACCAAAACTCTCATGAAGTTAACTTAAATTCATTCTTTTCTGTGCATCGTTTATCTGGGTTATTAAAATTATCGGTTGCGATAGTTGGACTGGTATAGCGTCGAAATTGCAACTTTAAGTAGGTTTGCTGTCTGCCTGACTCGAACATGTCTGTTGCGTCTATTTTATCTCATTGTTCGGTATAACTCAAGCCATTTGTGCGCTTGGATACCAAAGCCCATTATTGATAGATATATTTATCACGTGTTGCATCACCTTGGTTTTAATCGAACATTTTTTTTTCTCTTCGACTGCTCAGATTCTTTTCGAGATAACTCAGTCTTCTACAGAATGAACACATCAGCGTTCTCGCGCAGCTAAGCGTGATTGACAGCATGCTTCAACGTAGGCATCGAGGATTAGGGAAGAGAAGAGTATATCATCGAAAAATCACCAAATTTCTTGCTGGAGAGATTTTGCACGACATCGGTCGGAGGGGAAGCCAGAGAAGGGAAGCAGGTCACCACAAATGCGATCGGTTGTCACTTTGTTTTGATGGATCCTCTGGGGATTACGACATTTGAACGGCGGATAACAGAACCCATCGATGTCCGGGTTGGAGTAAGGATTCTTTTTTTTCCTTCGCCTAGGGCTTTCCTCATTGTCGTTTGGCATGCGTGCGAACAAGAGTGGGACGAGTGCCAATGCTTTTTTCATCCCTTGATCGATCAATCGTCCGATTCAATATGTACCGAAGAATCGCATTCAGTGACCGTTTCGAAATCGGTGGCAAATATTGATTGATCCGGGATTGATTCAGTGAGGGCGTTGTTGTGATGGTGCCATAATTCTCATCGGGGACAACATCGTGGGTGTGTTCCACATGGTCGATTGTCGTGGTAGTCGTTCATCATTTTCTTGTCCGTCGAGTCCACCCCTTGTTCTGGTGCGACAGAATAAATAAGGTTTATTATTACATGTCTGCTTTAAAATATACATTTCTAAACTATTGGAAAAAGGCTAGTTTCTGGGTATATTAAAATTATTTAGAAGTTTTCTAATTGAAAGCGATCGTTGAGTGAGTGAATCAGGAATTGCAAATGGATTTTTCGCCTTCTGTACTGCGTGTCGTCTTCTTTTTCTTGAGATGTGAATGACACAGTAGTTGCAATCCTAATGGCTTGTAGTTGACATGCTTAATGGTGCCTAATTTTTAGGGTTAATGGGTGCTATCTGATGGCATTGAACGATGCTTGATATCCTCCTGATATTTAGTGTTCATTCTCTTGTATTGTGGAATGAGAATTTTTAAAAATGGACCTTTTTCCTTGTCGAAGAATTGGTGATGGTCCCTCATTTATAGGGTATTTTGCATGCCAACTCCGGGGATTGAAGGATGATTTTTTACCGCCTTTGTTGGCCACGGAATCAATTTGTTGTCACTGCGTATCGCGCCGTAAAAAAATTACTCGTCCCCAAAGGAAATGAAATCTTTGATCAATCAATCAGGTCTGGATGCGCGCGGAGAGCATTCCCAATGATAATTCCCCCCGGAGGAAGGGGAGAACGCTCAATGGTAACCAGTCACAGTGAATAAGCGGCTCTTGTTTATCTCCCTCTCCCACTGGTGACACTTCAATATGGCCGGCACCCCTTCCGTGGCATAGCCTCACCCACCCACCCAGTCACCCCCACACCTCGGCCCACCTCTCTCCTTCTACCCCTTCTTCCTTGTGAGCCGATCTCCTTCCTTCTTCTATGCATGCAAGGCAACGCCCCGAAGAGCCCTGGTGTGGGGAGGGGGACCCGCCTGAGTGAGCTGCTACATGCGGATGAGGGCATTAAACGAATAAACGTATCGCTCCTCGACCCTGTTCCCGGTCCCTCCTCCCCTCTCCTCACATCTGCCTGCGACCCCACCCTTCTAAGTCCCGTCCGTCCCCACTCCACCACTCCCTACGTTTCCACAATCGTCCCACCCCCACCGTAGTCCACCCTACCCCACACCCCGTCGGTCCCACCCATTCGCCACATCCTGACCTGACCTCTCTCTCTCCGTGTAACAGAGAACTCAATATCCTTTGCCTTCCCCATCGCTTACACACACTCATTCAGCCATCAATCAATCAAGAGGCCTGGGCTCGGAGTAGATTTTTTTTTTAATTTTCCATTCCACTCACTCGTGCTCTCTTCCTACTCCTCTCATCATTCGATCCCTTCCCAACGAGCACGACCACGCCACACCTCGTTTAGCGCTCCTCAGTCTGCATGCCGCGCGCGCGCAAATTTTCGCCTCCCCCAATATCTCTTGCGTTATTTTTCACCCTTCCTCTCTCTCTCTATCCCTCCCTCTCACTAGTGGTCCGCTTCCCTCGCAAAAAAACCCCACCCCCGCGTCGCCAACACCGCCCGCGCTTCTACGCTCCTCGCGATTTCGATCCACTGCCAATTGTGATTTTTTTTCGACGGCAATGCTGACTCAAGATTTGGCAGAAGACCGCTCACCAGATGGCATCCGGTGACACGGTTGCGTGAGGGGAAAATAAGAGAGGAAAAGTCCGTTTTCGCTGAAAGCTGCTGGGGACCAGAACCGTAACGACGTTCTGACCGATGTGCGGGGCTGATATCCTATTTTGTTTTCTCAAGTGGGTTGTTTTCTTGTATACTCATCCGCTTGATTATAATGCTGAATGAATCACACATTATATACTTCCAAGTTCTATCTTAATAAAGTTCTACCCTTGGTCATCTAAGTGGATTCTAACGCATTTTAATGGAACTTTTTGCAGTTTCTAATGGATTGAGCCTCTTCGTAGCGGTAAACAGGAAGTTCGAAAGACAAGAGTTGCCAAGTGGAATACTGCGTACAATGATTTGTTAAATAGTGCCGATGCTCCATATTACCAGCTCTTATAATTGTAGAGGTACTCGAACGGTTATCCTCTACTTAGAATATATCGACCTCGTTTAGCCACCGGGTACCTCTTCATGGTTGTTCGGTCACTGCGTCCTCCTCAGCGGCCCTATATTAGTTCATCGACTCTGCCCTCACTGTGTCCCCCAAATTCGTCTCGAATGCCGCTCAAGTCGTTGAATTTTTTTTTCCGTTGAACTCTCAGACTTCTCTTCTGCTTGGATTATTTCTGAATCTTGATGGGACGGTTTTTTCCCCTCAAGAAGAAACGGGTGAGTGTAGCGGTGATGCTTTCAGCTGCACAAATCATTTCGATCAGATCCCAAAGTGGAATAGGTTTTTGTCGCCCGCGGGGGAACCGTCTGCTTAATCCTTCAAAAATGTGTTGCGTCACTAATGATCCAATTCCCTTTGGAGAGATTGGCTCTAGCGGATCAAAGATTATATCGCCCGGATGGCGTCATGGCGTGGATAATCTCGCTGGTTTTCAAACCTCGCTCTCTTGTATTTCCGCTGATCTCCGGTTCCGTGGTTTGATTTCGAAGCTTGAGGCCGGTTGCCGCCACGTTATGGACGCTTGGTGAATTCATTAAGTCGATGGCCTTTCCTTTTCTCAAGGATTGGGAAACCTATTCTTGCCTCGCCATGGTTTCTCCTCTTCATTTTTTCTCCATAAACATATTAATTATTCCAGCATCGTTGTTATTCAGTGTTCTCGGCGCCGCAACGGTTGTCATCCGTGATTGATGTCGGCATGGAACCAGCGTGGTGACGGACATATGTCGAGCAGGAGGGATCCCCCTTCCCGCGATTCCCCTTCGAACCTCGCTCGCCACTATTTTTATCCCTTTTAGTAGTCATCGCCTCATCTCCGCCACTTAAACGTCCTCGTAACCCATATCGCAACTTACCCCTCGGGCTAACCCATCCCGTTCGCTCCCTTCTCCACTTGCCCATCCTGCTCCCGTCGTATCCATCAATCTCACTTTACTTTCGTCACAAGTCATCGTTCGCTCAGTTTTCCTGTTCACATAGCAGTTTTGTTCCTGATATTGGAAATGGCTGACGGGCAGGACTTAAGTTTTAACATTGATAGAATTGTTTTGCTCTCTCGTAATCACTTTCGACGCAGCAGTATTGGCCAGCAACCAAATTGCAATGGCGGTAATACTACTGGAAGTAACAACAACCACTTCAGGGAAACACATGTATGAAATCCATATTTTGGCTGTCTTATGATGATAGTGATGATAAGCGATGAAGTTGCGCTCTTGGTGATATTGCTCGGAGTTATAATTTATGTTTTAAAAAATTCTATATTTTCTCTCTTTTTACTCGGAGTATAATTTATGTTTTAAAAAATTCGATATTTTAATTTACACTCTACATTTTCCATTAATTTTATGATAAAATTCTGTTAGTAATATTACTACCAAAAGAAAAAAATCTCGCTTACTACATCTCGGTCATCTGGTGATCATTTTCGTCGAGAAATGTACGGTAGTGTAACATTTGGCTGCTTTGGGAAGTGGGAGTGAGAAGCTATCGGGATTATTTGTTCTATTGTGTTAGCAGGAAGTGCCCTTTTGTATCACGTACGTCATAATCTCGGTGGAGCACGATCTTACATTGTGTACCTACTTTCGTGAACTTGTCGGAGGAGATAATACCGAATGTCCAGGTTTATCAAATCTACGTGGTTGTTTCCCATCCCAGCTCGGAAGCCAATTCCCAAGCCGCACCTCCTCAGCCGGCCGTCCAGGGCACCCAATGTACACTCCTGCGCCCTCCTCCATTCTTCCTGGAGATTGGTTGCACGGGTGCGGCGTCGTAATTTTTATTATTAGCGTCCTCGTGGATGCTCTCTCGAGATCCCATTGGAGGTGATACTGAGTGCAATGCCTTATCCTTCCTCTTTCCAACTTCCATTCATTCCTCCCACGCCTCCCGTACATCTCCGCTGGTGGTTTCATCCCCCCTCTCCACTCATCTTTTGTTCCCGTCCCACTCGAACCTTTGGGGGATTGAAAAAAAACAAAAGCAAGCCGAAGAGTGCGACTCCTTTTTCCCTCACTCCACGAAACGGAATTGGGATGAATGTATGTTGATGTGTGCGGAATCGCTGCCGCTGTGGTGTGAAATCCGGAGCCCTTTTCATTATCTCGGATCACGGGCGCGTTCTTTTTTCCCCCAGTGATGCTCGCTTCTCGTGGTGCCGTGTACACATGCGGGAAGCAAATCGCTTCTTCTCCCTCCCAACTCCGGTTCCACGACTCCCTCTCTCTCTCACTAGTCTCTTCGGCTTGTCAAAAAGTTAATAAGGAGCGTTCCTATTTGCTCTGTTCCCTTCACCCGTGGGCTGCGTCGCCAAACCTCGACCCCGGCGTCGATCCTCCGCCTTCCCCGTTGAATCATGAAGCCAATCTGTGGGACTTTTGATCCACGCATCAGACTCACGACTAGTCCCCCGCTTGTGTGAATCCTTTTTGTAGTTTTTTTTTCACCTTCTCAACGTGGCCGAACCAGACCTCTATCAAAATTTTCGTTTTTTTTCACTAGCTTTATTCCTCTGGTAACACTGGTGAAACACTAAATATACATTACACTGATTATCTTTTTTTCTCTACATTTCGCGTACTTTTTTTCCTCTCCGAAAAAGTTTCTGTCATTGCTGTGAGAAAAAAGAAGTTGCCGACTGTTATCGGTCAATGTCCGAGCACATTTTTCTCATTTTCGCTTCCCTTCATTGTCTATCCGTCACCAATCTGTTATTCTCGTAGCAACCTGTTTAAATCCATCTCGCCGGCAAGTTTCGCTGTGGCAGTAAACCGAGACAAGTAAAGTGAATGTTGCAATCCCGGAAATGATTGAAACTCCGAACGTCAATAAAGCAGTGGAACCATCGCGTCGCAACTTTCCCCCCAGTTTTCATTGCGTGGAGATATTTTATTGCATCGCTCAATATGTATTCATTATGCATTGTTCGACGTATTTTACGAACTTGCTAATCGTGTTGTGGGACGTGTTGGATAGCTTTTGCTCGAGGAAAAAATGATGCGATGTTTAAATCGGCAATTCATGAAAAGGAAACGAATTATAATTGCCGTCATGACTCGAGCAAGGATATGTTATCGCACCCCATTCCTTCCACAAACTTGTAATCGGTGGGAGTCCGCTGCCAACTGGTCGGAGAGCATGAGAAATAATTTTTTTTTAATCCACCCAGGTTTTCCGTTTCCACTCCCGGGTATATCGTCCCGATACGCCACCCCATGCAGCAGCAGCATATCAATTGGCGCTCGCTGCCTCTCGCTGTGCCTGCCGTCGTCCCGATTTCGTTCGCCTCCGTGATTGTGTGTCGAGAGCGGTTTCCTGTCGTTCCCTTTCCAAAGTCCCATCCATCTCAATACGTGTTCGAACTCTCCTCTTTTCATCGGCCTCATTATATATCTGCGCCAAAGTCCCCTGATTCCCTCCCTCCGCCCCTTCCCCGTGACAACACCCATCGAACGTTTTTCTTCCATTCTATCTTTTTTTTTCGAAATAATCATCATCCTCTTGTCCCACATCAACGCACACACACCCTGATTACGCCTCTCATCTCTCAAACCCTCTCGTGCAACTCTTCCGCAATTCCAATCTCCCACCCTTATTTGTCCGCGCTCGAAAAGAGACTTCCCATTTGCAATTACTGGGGTATAGCCGATATCAGGTCCGCTGCAATGAGAAGTAACTAATCCCCGACATGGAAAAAATAAGTTTTTTTTAAATGCAGAGGGGTAAATTGCATTCAAATGCATCGCTTCCGTCCCTTGCGTAAGCGTCGATTCCTGCAGATTTTCTTTGTTCAACCCCATTTCTCATTGCTGCCTTTTTTGTCCGACTGATGTTTTTTTTTTCGTTTCGATTCAAGTGCCGTTTCCGTTCGATTAAAATTCCTCCGTGAGTGATTAGCTTTCGCGCTCATCAGTGTCGTGCCGCTAAGGGAATGTCGCGTTCACGCTGATACCTCTCCCGCAGGGATGCCACTGCTTTTGTGCGGGAATGTCTCGATTGGAGACTGTTGATCGTGCGGTTTGGTCGTGAACGGATACCCGCGAATCACATCCGATGAATTTCATGTACCAGCATGTTTATTTGTATTCACGATCAATAAATGATCGTGCGAGCAAAAATTGCTTAACTAACAAGTTCTCTCATCCCTGTTATTTCCTCTTGGCTGAAAAATTTTAAATGTTCGATTAGCTAATTTGCATTTCCAGAAACAGGCTTGGAAGCAGTTTGGCAATTTAATGCCGCTATTATATTCATGATGATGGCTAATTTAACGCATGCCTGAAGTAGGAATGGCATCAGGAAATTTCAGGAATATTCGTTCGCAGTTTATCAACCGCAGAATTTTATATATATATTTAAGTAACTCATTAACGAAGCACCATATTAAATCAAATTTTATTAGACAGGTGATCTTAAGTGAAAACAACTGGGTAATGTCCAAAGAATACTGCGGACATTACCAAGTTGCTTTATTCTTAAGTTCAGAATCATATTCCGCCACATCTCGCCAACCATCGTTGAATATATATAAGCAGGTGATCATATATTCATTATATGTTGGGGACCCTTGGGAAGCTTTCTTGTTTGGCGGAAAACTGTGATAGGGAGATTAATGTAGCGTTTCTAAGCATTGTCTTCCCTGAGAGCCTTGGAACTTTTATGGTCTCAAATAATTCCCGAGTACGATGAAGTAGAGAAAACGTTCGAAATAAAATAAAACCACGTGCGTAAGGCTTCCCACAAGCTAATAAATGTTAATTATTCATTATACAAGAGGCTGAATTCATTATTAATTTCACTCAAAAATGAATCTATTATCACATACTTTTCGAATGTATTTTCCTAGCTTTTCTATCTTTAACTCCTATCAAAACGTATCTCATTTTGGAACAGGTGCCCGTCCTATAAAAACTTATTGAATTCCGGTCCCCCCCCCCTAATCCTTTTGTGGGAGTTAATTTGTGCGTTTAATACCATCGGGGAATTACGTGGGGATGTTTGCGACGGCTCCTTTTTTCTGCATTCACTCTCAATATTTTCATCCCATCCTCTCCCCTCGGGTTCCCCGCTTCTGAGTCCTTCAGTCCCTCCCTCCCGACCACGACACCATCTAAATCCGTTCCTTTTAGCCGCTCCCAACCGAACCCGACCATTCCTGGTTTTTCAATCCCAAAGTTTCCTTCTTTCGCTAATGAGGACATTTTTTATTCCTCCCGCCCCTTACCCCCCCCCCCCCTCCCTCTTCCGCCTCACCACCCAGTCCCCCCCCAGCGACTGACTCTCAAGCCTATTGCCTCTCGATGCTAATAAGTAATCCGGCCGATGGCAGCTTTTCGAACGCTTTCTTGCTTCTCAATGGCCGTCATCAGCGAAGGGGATTCCGAACTCGCGCCAACGCGTCATATTCCACGGCGTGGTGCTATGGTCCCGCGTCGCTCATTTGTTATTCTTTCAATTTTTTTCCTCAAATACGTGTGAGAATATGCCTCCCATTTCTTCTCCCGATACCCGTGTAGGCTTCACGGGTTGCGTTCATTTGGCGGGAGTCTATTATCGGAATCGTTTTTACATCTCCAAAGTGGCTTCCGGTACGATTCCTACGGTGAATGTGTATGCTCTGCGGTGGCGTGCAATAATTCTACAAGCTGTCAACTTCATTGAATTGTCTGGGCTTACTGATAAACCGTCTAGCGGAGGCAGGTTCTGTACTAAGAATATTTTGCTTGCGTTCTTCAGCGTCAATTTGTATCGAAGCCTCTATGCGCCTCTCATCATAGAATACAATGGCAAAATGAAAATTGTTGGTTTCCTAAGGAAAACGTATTTCTTTCTGCTTTATCCCTAGATGGCTCAAAATGAATCCCTTAAAAATAAGTTATCAATGTTTTCTTTCTATATGTTATATAATCTTTGCAATATTTACTACACGTAACATAAATGACATTTTGGACGTTGTATTAGTAAGAAATTCAGCGACTTAATTCTTAGTCTGAATTATACATATCGGTATACTTGGAGTCAAAGTCGTTTTAATTATGCCTAGTTATAGTGAATTAATAATTCATCATTACGGTGATATCACGCTGTTCATAAAACACTTAATATGTCTGAATCATTGTTGCAAAACTCTTCTTTGTCGGTAACTTTGCTTAGGAGGATGACTGTCCTATGTTATTGGTGTGGTTGCGAGTTTTAGTCGCCGGGATTCATATCGATCGCGTTGATATGTTCCCTGTAGATGGCCGGTAGCCATGACAACGAGCGAATAGAAAGTTCTGATGCGTTATGAAAACGCCATTCAACAATCAACGAATAGAAAGTTTGCGGGGTATCGTCATCTTCCACCAGACTTTCTATTCTCTTCTACCTCGGCTTTATTCAAAATGCTGGATTTTCAAATGGAATGATATTTTGAGATTAACTTCTAAGTTTTAGTTTTCATTAAATGCAACCATGAATTGGAATTAATTACAGTCGCGTTTGCATTGGCTGCTAAATCTTTGTTGTCTAGACTTTTCCCATCATTTTTGAGGAAATTTATGATACATAATTGTTTGGAGTTTTTAAAATAGCCCTTTTGTGATCTGTTGCGCATGTGATGAACTCTTTAATTACATTTCGTGCTTTAATATATTCGTCCTTGTTGGCGATGGTTTTTTGTAATGGGCGGATCGGATTATTGCAGAAAAAAGATATCTTACCTCATCCGATAACTCTCAGTGTGTGTCTTAATCTAAAGCAGTGTTTTTTCATACATTTCGTATATTGTATTCATAATTTTTTTTCTTTTTCTTTACAGGTGAGTACTTAAAAATTATTGGTTCAGCCTGGATCTTTGGACGTCTCGATGGGGGAGGAGGGAGTTGTAACTGTGAGTCAAAATCATTCCTCAGCAATAAGACTTTTCAGGCAGTATCGATCTCTGTAGCTTCAAAATTGATCGTGGGAAAACTGTTTTGCCCCTTATTCAATTCGCTCCTCGTATCATCTACCTGGCTTTTGAGTTTTTACTCATGTTTTGGAATTCTTCTTTCCTTACCTAGTACTCACTCTGCACACCTTTGGAAGGTAGTACTTGAGAACAAGAACAGGAGGCATTCGATGCATATATTTTTTCCAGTCATTCAAAAGCCTCCTGGTTTTGTCTTGCACTGTAATAATCGACCTAACCATATACTTACCCTCGGATGGTAATTAAACTTTAAGGTTTCTTCGTTATTGTATGTATTTCTTTTTATTTTCACTATGATCATTATAAAATGATACACGTACTCATTTAAGTCACATCGGTGATTTCGTTTGTATTTTTTACTAGGGAATTTAGAGCGCCTGTTAAGGATGTTATTTTTTAGAAATGAGGGAAGTATTTTGCCTGTTCTTCTTACGTAGGTAGCTACGAAAGTAGGGGTAGGTAGTAGTTCGTTCACAATTTGTAACCCTTTTCTCGTATTCTTCGGGGAAGCCTAAATTCGGGAAATATGGAAATGTCCAACCAAATGAAAAATCGTTCCCAATCTATCGGTTTGTTGTGAAATAAATTATGTATCCGAAGGCTGAAATCCGGTGATATTATTGCTGATAACAAATTGAGTGATATATGCTGCCCGATCGTCTATTAATTCCGGGGCATTTATTTTTCATTTGGCTGATAACGGCAGTCGATATATCTGAAAAAATGGAGGAAAATGGGAAAATCGTTCGGGAAATTTATTTTAGGAATGCTGATAATCGTGGGATAATTATTCAGAAATAATATCGGAGATATCGTAAATTGTCATTGCATTGTAGGTATCAATTTGTGATTTGTATATAATTTATCAAACTCTGGCCCGATTGGAGCTTATCGGCCTAACTTTTCGTATCAAAATGGAGCACGTATTTTTGTTCCCGAGGTAAAATCCTGGTCATTTAACAAATTATTCTAAAGCTGCTCTCATTTAGTTGTAAATAAGTATGAGCCCTCCGTAGAAAATCATCACTATTGATCATCGAACGTAATTCTCTCTCGTCTTTTCCTCGATATTGCTTAAGGGCGGAACGTTCTTTTGAAGGATAACCATCGCGTGACGCCCGGTCATTGGGGAGCGGTCGACGGGACTTGTATCGCCGAGGCTAGTGGTGTCGATAATCGATTGTCGATATGCGCCCACACCACCCACGTCGACACTCGCCTCCATTCTACCCACTGAGCTGACCACTTTTACCTCTGATAAACACGCAGGCAAGCAGAAGTGAGAGGATCGCGTCCCTCGGTACGTTGAAGCCCAGACGGCTCAAGTGACTCCTCATTCAAAGACACGTATTCGAGAAATTATCAGATTCGAATTTCTTTTTTAAGCACGAATTTCTCTCCTACTGCTTTTCCTATAGCTTATTTTCGCACACCAATAAAAAGAACTCCGGACTTTTCTTCCCTGCTTATCCCCAAAACCGCTCTTCGCCAGTAGCTCCTCTAGGGCTGAGTAATAATTCATTTCCAGAAATAAAATATCCGCGAAGGAGGGGAAAGCCCTATTTCTTTTTTTATCCAAAGACCACGAAAATTTCCGCGGAACAAAAAAATGTAATCTCACAGGTGTGTTTCAGCTGCTTGTCCTTCCATTTCGGTGTATTACCGCGTTCGTTTTAATTATATTTTCCCCTGAAATTGATGGCCTGGACATTTCGAAATAGCGAATGGAATGGGAACCCATTAGGAAATATGTGAGTGGGGGCCGGGAAAAAAACTGAATTACGAAAAGAAATGAATATTGGTATTTATATTTTTTTACGTCATTTCCACCGCTCCCAGCTCTCTTCCCCTCACTCCACACCTGCCGTTCGTTTCAAACGTCCCAATCCCCCCTTCCCTTCCGAATCCTGCCATTCCTCACACCACCATCAACGATCTCCTCCTCCCCCACACCCCTCTTGACCCCACCCATCATCTCGGCCATTCTGACGCCACTCTCCCAATGCGAATCGGAGAAGTGCGTCGAGGCGAGCCGGAGAGACTTGGCATTGAAGACGGCGTCGAAGGACCTTTGGAGAGGTGGATGAGTGCTTTTAAGCAAAGGGCTCTCCCTCTTTCTCTCTATCTTGCTCTCTCGAAAGGACAAAACGTGGTAGGTCTTATGGCCCGACGCTCTTGAAAGGGAAGGGAAAAAATATTCTAGAAATGGGAAGTATATTTATTTTCATTCCGACTCGGCAAACGATGTCCACCTGAATGTTTGCCCAATCAAATTCACGTGAGGCGACTTGTTTAATTAATGGGGATATTTGGAACGATGCTCAAGCAGTGCTCCTAGTCTCTGAAGTAAAGTATTAACTTTTTTGCACTCCCTATCCATTCTTTTCTTTTTTTCGCAGAGAATTGCTTATTAAGGTTTTTCATCTTCAAATGTTCAAGGCCGACCGAAAAAAAGCTATGTAGGTGATTGATATGAATGCTGAAGAATTGACATTTACTTTATTTATTACTATACTTACGAAAAAAACTTTCAAAAACTTTTTGGAATTGTCTCAATGTCATGTTTTATGTTATTTTTTTACTTCAGCTTATTAGAGCTATTAAGCTCTTATATTTTCTCTGTTTTACAATCCATGAGGCTTTTTAAACTGAAACTTTCCGGTTGTTGAATGTAAAGACCTATTAACAATGGAAAACATGGTATTGATGCTTTCATTAGTTCCAACATGTCGCACAAGTGCATGTTGAAAGTGGCTTGCCCTGGAGTTCATGCTCGTATTCTTGCGGAGAGGCTTTAAGGTTTTTGACCTCACATTGCAAGGTCACTAGGACGATGACTGGCCTGGGTGTATTGCAGCCCGATTTACTTCTTGCTCATCACCGGTCTGGGATGATTTTCTACCACTCATGTTCTTCCTTTTAAATAATTAATAGAATGGCACTTAAGTTAGGAATCATTTTGGTGCTAATAGTAACTTGGAAGGCAAACTTCGTCGCTCAGGACTCTTCCATGCTTTCTTATGCAAATTGTCCTCATATTTACGAAATTTGAGGAAAAGGTGTTATATTGCCAATCACCTTTCTCTTTTTATTTTTGGTGACGAATTATATGATTTAGTTTTGGTGACGAATTATATGCTTTTGTTCTTTTGATTATTTTCATTTTGAGTTATTTTTGTGGACAGTCCTTTGAATTGGTGGCCCATGTTCATCCCTGAGGCACGCTTTTTATCGGAATTTTCGCATACCGAATTATTCATCGACAGTAAATTTATTTGCATGCCAATTTTGCTTTCCATTTGACTAATCTCACAATTGTTTTATTCATGGGGACTTTTGGTCCATCACTGGAGTATCATCACCGTCGTATCAGTCAATCGTGTCCGAACTCGGAAGACTCATTGCTTCTATCAATTCCAGCTACCATTTGCGAGTGACTTATGTTTGCTCTTTTCATTTCATCCCCGGCATTTCTTCTCATCCCTTTGGCATTCCCCTCCAACCTCCTCCTCCACCGAATCCCCTCTTCCTCCTCTCCTTTCCCAGCATCCCTCGGTCCCCACACCCCATCCCGCCTCCAACAAACTCCCCGACAAACCAGCCGGAGGCCGCCTCTGGACCCCTCCCACTGAAATCTCCTCGACCAATACCTCCGCCTCCTTTTACCGATCTTATCGGAATCCCATCTGAATGCTCAAGAGAGGGAGGGAGGGATGGGCGGAAACGGGTCGGAATGGAGAGGGGGAAGATAGGGGAGGTGGAGGAGGGGTAGGTGATAGGGAGGTCGTCCGACTGGGGAAAAAGAGGATTGGAGGAGAGAGGTCGGCGGAGGAGGAGGAGGATGGCATGGGAGTCGGGGCCGGAGGGAGGGTTTGGTGGAAGAATAGATTAAAGAAGCGAGTTGATAGCGCCTTTGCGTTGCGCTCTCGGGAGTGATTTCTGTTTTGTTCGGTGATTCTCACTTCATAGTCATCGCGAGAAATCTGAAGAAGAAAAAAAGGTTTTTAATTAGGTTCAAATTACACATTACCCTTTAGATTTGACTAGTTCAAATTATCTTATGTGAAATTTAGGACAACCTGATTTGGGTTACCATATGTTATTCAACTCACTATTTGACTGCTGTTTAATGTCGATGTTTACGTTCACACAATTTTCAAAACGACCATTTACAGTTAATTTAGCAGTGTGTTCATTTTATAAACATTGATAAATTAGGAGTAAAGGAAAATATATTCTTTAGGAAATATATTAGGAGAAAAATAAATATCATAAACTAATAAATTAAAATTTGTCCAGTAAAGTTTTTTGTTTAAATTATTTATGCTCATTTTTTTATCATGTTTTTGACAAATTATAACAATGCTGCGGCGGTTCAATCACTGAGTGCATCATTTTATTTCAAATGTCTGTTAAGATAAGTTATCATGAGACTGCGAAATGTTCGTAACTAAAACATCCGTTTTCATTGTATTAGCCTTACCTCTGACCAATTCAATATGGTCAACTTCGCATTCATTGTCTTCGATATGCTCTTGAACTATCCTGACGTACGGTTCCATATCGTCTTTAATCCATGGTTGGCTGGGATTGCACCCAGACGCCGCCAGAGATGGATATATATATATATATCTATGAGAAATGAATGCATTCGGGTAAAAATGACGTTGGGGAGTGGGGCGAATCGGAGGAGGTCCGGGGGAGGTGTGAGGATCCGGCGGGGGATGCTGGCCTAGCTCGAGCGGCGGGGGAGGTTGAGTCAGGAGTGTCTGCCTCCACGGTCTCACTCGGAGGCGTTGAGGGCACCCGTGGAAGGCGGGGGCGGCGACTAGTCCGGCCCCCGTGGAGTGTGGGAGGCGGCGGAGGTGGCCGCCAGCGGGGGGGATGGGGTTTGGGGGCGCTGGCCTTCGGTGGCGAGGGAAAAAGTGGAGGGAGTAAAGTCGAGTTTTCAAATGGATGATACAGCGGTCGGAGGGGAAATGGCAGGGGTGGTCCGGAGGAAGGCACTCCGGAGGGGTGGCCTGCAGCCTCGCTCCGGAGGACAGTGGAGAGGGATTCAGGTTGAGGTCCAAGTTTGAAAAAAGGGGGTTGGGGGATAGTGCCGTAGCCTGCCTTTTCGATTCGCCTTTGTCTTATTTCTCTCCCGTGTCTTTTCCCGTTTTATTCGTCCCTTTATATAAATGTGTGTATTTTCTTTTTTAAGTCCCCCCCTCTCTTTCTATCCTCCACAACACCCAGCTACACCCCTTCTCCCATCTGGGTTTTTCTCCCCCCCCCCCACCTCATCCCGCCGCGTGTGTAGGGGAGGCACAACACAGCGAGGAGGTTGGGAGGCCGTTTGGGGCGGTGGGGAGGCTGTGCGAGGGATTGGGGGGGGGGGAGAGTGCGCCTCGCCTCGCTCTCTGGGATGCAGAAGGGGGAGTCTGCGGGGAGGGGCGGGGCTTACGCTATTGGCCGAGAGGGGGGGAGGTGGAGGAGGCGTGGTTTGAGAGGATATCGCTTAGCTCCGCCTCGTCCCCCTTCCTCTTCTTTTTTCCCTCCCCCCTCTTTTTTTCATTTGTACAACTATCTATCTCTGTACACTTGTCTCGTCCCCTCCCTCCACCCTCCCGCCCGTCATCCTCCCGCCACTCCTTCTCCTCCACCCTCCCCCCATCCTCCCCAATGGAGTGTCCGAGTAGCTTTTGCGCCGATCGCCATGTTCCCGTGGTCATCCTCCCAGTCGTGATTTTTCTTTATCTCTCTCGCTCTTGCCCTCCCTCCCGCCTTCCCAGCGCTCTTCAGCTTTACTTTTGCTTTATCTCGTTTTGTTTTCTTCAACTCTCTTCTCGATACTTCGATTGTGCGGTGTGACATAGCTGCTCCAGCGTGGCTAACAAATTAACCGACTTATCAAAAGATCTTCTACAACTAATCGTATTTGTGTCATCAGATTGTGTGGTTTAAATTCTTATAGCAATTGCTTGTTGGTGTTGCTTATATTGTAGCTATACCTATTTAGTTAAAGACTTATAACTCAGTCTTTGTAAATAGGCTTCGCTTACTTCCATTTTCGGATGCAAACTCATCAAAGACGAAGTTTTTGGCCAGTGAATTAGTTTTGGTTGTCTCAACGTAGTGGTTGAAAACCTGAAACAGAGTATTATACTAATAGAATATTATTAATATATCTTTAGGATTACAAAATTATATCCCAAATATTCCTTTGCGGAAGGCATGCGAAGTAAAATTAGCAAATTATTATTAAATTACATTATGCAAACAATCATTCAAAACCTTAACTTATTTTAATCCTCCGACCAAGGCTCACGAATGTAAGGAAGGCAGTAAGAATTTTCCATCGCGATATGACCGTATAGAGATTTCAGGAATCCTCGAAAAACTTTTCCTGAGCCAAAGAATATTTCATTTAAAATTCTCTCGTTGGCACATTCAAATGTCGCCTTCTTTCTTTCTTTTCCTATCAATTGACAAAATCCCCGATTCTTCTCTCCAGTCCGCCTTTACGTTTTTAACACTTAACACCGCTCGATCCCATCGCGAAAATGTATTTAAATTAAGCTATCTCTATTCAGGGATCGAATGAATATCTTATATAAGATGTGTGGCGTGCAATTTCGCAATTTTGAGAAACGAATCACCCTTTTTTCCACTATATCTTCTCTCACACCTTTTCCCACTCCCTCCCTCTTCAGCTGCTCCTTCTCCTCCCACTCCAACCCTCCCCTTCTAACCCTCTCCCCCCTGACCGTTCGAGGATCTCTCTACTCCCCCTTCCAAAGACTTCACCCCCTCCTTTTCTTCGCTACCTCCCCTATCTTTCCCTCCCCCTCCTGCCCCCCGCCCAGCCCTCCCCGCGTTCCATTCCAATCTACACGGAGACTTTCTTCCTTTTTCATTTCCACAGTGCAAACTCGTTTTATCGGCTGTCTCATGTCTTCCACCCCTCTCCTCCCACCCTCCCAACGCCTTGCCCCCTCCCCCTCCGATGGAATCCCTTGAGTTCTCCCTCTTCACCCACCTCACTCCCGACGACCCCCCCCCCCACAGCATTCTCCTCCTGTTCCACACCACCCTCTGCCGCAATCCTCACATCTTTTTCCGCCCCCGAACACCGTACGCCCACCAATGCCAACTCGTCCAGTCTCCAGTTCTGACTCCTTTTCGTCAATGATTTTTCCTCCTTCGTCCCCAAAAAATCGCCTTTATTTTCCTTCAACCTTTTCACACTTTATCATCTGTGTTCTTGATTTCCTCATTTCTCTCTCTTCTGCATACCCCGTACTGAACCAACACGTCCAGTCTCTTTCCGACTGTTTCCGTGCATGATTTTTCCTCCTTCGTTCTCGCAAATCCCTCTCATTTCCTTTTTCCTCTCTCCCTTCTTATCCATGCCCTTGTCTGTTTTCTTTTCTATGTTTATCTCATGCGTCGTACTCAGGCAACGCTTTAAGTCGTCTTCCTACTCCTTTAATCTACGAATATCCTCCTGGTTTTCTAATCTCTTTGTTTGAATAGCTTTTCCATCCCTTATTCGCATCATGATTACCTACTTCTTTTCTGTTTTATGCATACGCCGTACTAAGGTAATTTGTTTGATATATTTTCGACTTCTTTAATCCATGACTTTTCTTCCTTGTTCCAAATCCCTTTTTTGCCCTTTCCTTCTCTTTTTGTATTTTCTCTCCTTTCTTTTATTTCTCTTCTCCTTACGCCCACCAAGTACTCATCCATTCTCCTTCCTAGTTATTTTGCCATCGTTTTTCCTTCTTCCCGAAATTCCCTTCGTTTCCCTTATTCTCTAAGCTTCTTTCCTTATCTCTTTAGTTCCTCCTCCTATCCTCCTTCGTCCGCTTACTCCTGTACGTACTCTTTCTTCCGCTACTTCCCCCGACTCTCCCCTTCCTTATCTGTCCACTATCCACCCCATCCTCCCTCACTTAGCCGCCCGGCATCGTATCGATCGTAAGTCTCGATAAAGTCTCCTACTCCTTCCTGCCACACAACCCTCTTCGCCTCCACCTCCTCCTCCGCTTCCACTTCCTCCCCCAACGGAGTGACTCCTCAAATGATAATTTACGATCCGGGAGAAGTAATTCTCGTCGGGGGCAGATGCTCGATCGATTCCCGCGGATTTGCATAGCCGGAGTCGCACGAATAACGTATCAATGTCGGGGCGATATTGTTGTTATATCGGGATCTCATTCTCTTTCTCATCGATTTGAAAAGTACAAGCAAGATTGATTGTTCCGCTACCCCCTCCCTCTTTCCCTGCCACCGCTGCGTCGGGATCTCGATAAGCCTGGCGAAGTCGATTTGGGTTCGTTTATTAAATTCTCACGACAGAGTTTTTGAGTTATTATTGTATGTATAATAAACTGAGGCTGCGTGAAAGTTTTCCGATCACGTCATGTCGACCTGAGATTCGATTATGATATACTCTCAAACCTCATGAAATCCTTTCCGAATCTGTGAGAAACATGAAGATGTAAACGATTTAGTGTAGCGTCGTGTGGTCTAAAACTACAAATGATTGGTTGAGATAATTTTTTTCCAGAATGCTTATTTATACACCACGGAAAAGCATCTAAATGTATTTCAATTACTCCATCGGTCTCAAATGTGATAGGTGAAGGTGTATGCATTAGTATGTCTTTAAAATGGAAGCAAGAATGTTATAATCATAAGCAAAATTAATTTCATTGCTGGTGGGAAAGATAAAAAGAACTACGGTTACCTATATATACCCGCTGTTCTACGAAATATTTGGTAAAATCTTTTAACTAAATTTTCGTCATTGAAAACCATAGACGCTCAATGACTTACAATATTGTATCGACTTCTAAAGCACAATAAGACGATGGAATGTAAACGCTGAAAAAGTTCGCACGAGGTTCACAGCATTCAATGGTACCTACTCATTAGAAAAGGCTTGTAAATTTGAAATTTTACACCCTGAATTGAGCACATTAGAAATAAATCGTTGGTAGCAGAGGCGTCGGCAGGGCAAGGCGGCGTGTTGAAATGCGTTCCCTCTCCCAAAAGCACTTGTTTACGAGTTAATAGCACGGTCAGGCGTCTTTTTCGTTCGCTAATTTCCCCGTTAGCTTGCTTAATCTTGCCGTATTCCATTCCGGCGATAATTTAAGGTGTCCCACCATTTCCCACATTCCATTTCCTTCTGCCATTAAAATCTATTGCCAATCTCCAAAAGCCCTTTTCTTCCTCTTCCCCCTTTCCCCTCTCCCTATCTTTCCGATCACCCTCCGATCTCTTGCTTCGCATCCAAATTTCTTCTCATCCCTTTTCGTTCCCAATTCCAGGAAAAAATTGGTCGCATGCAAAATTCGCGTCTTCTCTTTCTCGCCATATCCTTGGGTAATGCCCTCCCATATTCCGTTGCTTTTGCCGGTGCAAAAAATATTCAATTCCGCCCGGAAATAAGATTTTTTTTGCCACCCTCCACAGTTACCCCTCCTATTTCTTATTGCTATTCCCTCCGTGCTTCCTTCTCCCACATCATTCCCACCTCCTTTCTCCCAATACCTCCCAACACCTCTTCCCTCCGACCGTGTCTAACTCTCCCCCCCTCTTACTCGGATCTTTGCCGTCGGCCGCAGAGGTAAACGCATTTTCGCATCCTTCCGTGCTTCTTTCACAGTCGCATCAACGCTTTAGCCGCGTCTATTAACGCACACCCACCCAAATGCCTGGCCTCTTCGACGGCTTCCTCACTCATCTTTGGACTAATCCCTGAGTATATCTTTCCTCCCTTGCCCCAAACTTCTTCTTACGCTTGCGGATTGGATACTTTTTTGCGTGTGCTTCCGGGTGAGGGAGTTGCAACTCGAATACACCCGTGGGAATAAGGATGTCTGTCCATTTCGGGGGCGTAAATTCCTTTGCGCTCTGCTCCTCTCTATGGCTTTTATCAAATTTGTCAGGCTTTTCTCATTCTTGGCCATCTACTATCTCCGCTGAAATTCTGTTATTCCTTTTTCATCTATACGCCGTTTTTCTTTTCCTTTTTTTACCTCTCCGCCGTTTTTTTCTTTTAGCAACGTAGTGATTTCTGCTAGTTTTTCACTAGTTTTTCACTTTGCTTTCTATCTCACTCCACTGGCGTGAAGCGTGATATTCAGCGATCTTGGGGAAAATTTGGACCGAAACATTTTACTAAATCAACTCTGTTGCCGACGGGTCGAGTGAGAATTTGGAGTAGTCATTTGATCCCGGTGTGGCCGTAAAATGTCAAGGTGAAGTTTTTTTCTCTAAACTTTTGCGTATTCACCATCATTTTGTGTTCGCGTCTTTCGCCTATAAATTATATTTTCTTTTTTAATCAAGCTGAACCAAAGGCCAAAACTTTTCGACACTTTTTTAGTATTTGAACTTGAATCTAGTTTTTTTTTCCTTTTTATCTTATGCGAGAGTGAGATGCAGATAAATAAAATCGTCTGAGACGCCGTAATGAATATAATGATATGATACCGATAAATATGTCATGTTCAATTCATTATAAACTCTGGGGCTGGTTGCAAGAGATGAAATTTAAAAAAACAAACTCGATGGAATTTTATTTTTCATCTCTTAGTTATTGCCAGGCGGTATTCATTGGATAAAAACGTTTACTCAAACTCCCACCACGTCTTCAGCCGTCCACATTTTCTTGTGTTTTGCCATCTCTCCCTCTCTCATTTTTCGTCGAGGGAAGTTTTTCAGTAATATGGAAGGGTCGGAAGGAGAGCAGGGTAAAACACCCTTTCCTAGCGTCTATTTGGTTCATTTACACACCCCTGGCGTGCTGGTGGAGAACTTTCGTGAGAAGGGGGTTGGCATGGGCAATTATTCCGGCGTGTCCTGGTAGCTAACCCAGTCGGGGGAAGTGGACGTGCAGGGACTAGGAAGAGGAAGGCTGGTGGAATATATATGGGCGGAGATGTTATGGAATCAATTGTAGAATAATTGCGTTTAGTGAGAGGATATGAGGTTTCCGAGTGCACGGATATGGTGGTAGATTGCGAAGGTTGGGCTACCTTTTTCTCCTGTTCGACTCATTGCGGCAGGGCGACTCGCTCCTTCAACTCTATCCCAATGGCATCCAATTCTCATGGATCCTAGGCACACCTCTTCGCCGTTTGCCTTAATCTTCCCTACTATTGTCCCAGTCCCAGTAAGAGCTTATCCCATACCCCGGCCCTTTCGCCACATTGTTTTCTACTGGAAATCCTAAAAACAATTTCTTACGTACCATGTCTTCGGCCTTTATTTATCTCGTCGACGGCATTATAGGCGACGAAAATGCCATACTCTCTCCTCCCACTATTCCTTTGAATTTCCTGCTTTTTGCCGAATCTTGGCCCTTTCCCTCCTTTCTTCTCCTTGCCTTTCGTCCTTCCCCTCACGCTCGATCGTTGTCCACCGTCGGAAGTGTTCCTCTTTACCTCCATAGCCTTCCCTACCCCTCCATATGGTTACCTCTAGGGTGTACGAAATCTCGCTCCCTTCCTTTAAGGTCCCCCTAACGTCCCCCGGAGCGTGCACAACTCTTTCGCGCAGGGCAAACTGATTAAGGGGCGTGCGGGTGGCGACTACTCTTGGCACTCGCCGAACGAGGCTCTTTACATGGTTAGGAAATCTTTTTCAAAGGCAAACAAGTGTGACGTTTTCGTGAGCCTTCGAGTCTTTTTCTCGACCCGTTATCGCGTTTCTCCTCCATTTTTCTTCCCTTCTCCTTAGGCCCCTCCTTCGGATTTTTCGCTTTGCCTATTTTCTTCGTCGCTTTTTTTCACACTTCAATTTTTTCCGAATTTATATATCTCCTCCACGCACGTGTGTATGAACCGACTCCCGGGCTAGCGTATCTATCTATTCCAAATGAGTTCACCGGGCACCCTTCCTCATTCCTTTGACTAATCTTTTCTTTTTTTTCCCCTGCTATATTTTCACTATCCTTAATGCTACCGTTTTTTTATATTGGCTCCATTTGTTCTGCGTCCATATCTTCCATCGTCTGTGGTAAAATTTGTGAAAAATAAACTTATGTCTGGTATCATAATGGCTGGTTAACGTTAACCGCAAGATGACGTATCCTTTACATGAACTTGATGCTGGCTGAGAGTTCGCATTGTCTGTATTGCGTCAGACTGTCGGATTAGTTGACGTGAGGGTTATCGAGGTTAGAAGATATTAACTTCTGTTTTTTATACCGAGGTATTATTTAACTATATTCCGCTATTCGGCTGTATTTCTTATCCTCGTTTTTGTGGGAGAGAAATTACTCAGGTGGAACGCTATTGATAAAATACTGATAAATTTCAAGAATTAAAAACTTGTGCTTTAATCGCCTGCTGTGTCCTACTATTTTTTTATTGTTGATGGACTATTGTTGAAATCGATGGACGAAATGGAGCCATTTTATTTAAGGTTGGTCCAAATTATTAGTACCTATTCCTTAGTCTTCCGAAACGGATTTTGGTTTTTTGATATGGCTGTGGCCTGAGTCGTGGTTGGATATGGTACCTATTGATAGTTCGTTCGCTTTGCGTGTGCTTTTATTCCACTCGCGAGCTGAAATCATCTCAAACCAGTCTCGAAGCCGCCGCGATTGGCTGCGTTGGGGTGAAGATCGATTCTAGCCAGAGATGAGAGAGAACTCTCACCCCTCACATTATTAATTCCGCGCCGAACTTGGCGCGTAGTCTCTCTCTTTCGCGCCCTCCGTCTGGTTCTCTTTTGGACTGTAAAACCAATGTCATTATGAAATTAAGCGGCGCGCTCTTCACGGCCCCTAGCGACGCAATCCTGAATTAATTTCCGCCTTTGGTTGTGTGTGTGAGAGAGAGAGATAGGGATCGGTGAAATCGTTAATTTCCTTAAGACTCGACGGAGAAAGAGGCGGATATCGACACGCTCAGATGGACATCTTAAGCTGGTTTTTCCCTCCTCATCCATTTTTCTTCTCTCAGTTCATCCTCCTTTACCAGCCACCCCCCCTTCCATCCCCACTCCCCTCCTCCCCACCCCCTCTTCCCCCCTCTCTCTCATCGAATGGGTCGCATGGTAAATATTGGCATTCCCGCCGTTGGAGACGATGAAGATAGATACTTATCGAAAAACTAATTAGATTGCGTCTCCTCCAAGTTGTGCTGGATTCCCACGTTGCGACGAGCTCAAGAAGTAAAATTCTTCCTGTTATAATACGCATTCTCCCGCTTTTCCCCCGTAATATAGTCTTGTACATTTTTTTCTCGCGCCAGAAAGTTGTAAAGCAATTCTTGTTTCATTCCGACGCATTCATGTCGCTCCCGACGCATAACTATCGCGCCGTAATCGCACCGTATAATTGCGCACCGAGAAATGCGGTAACCATAACAGTGCTCATTTACGGTCCGCGTTTCCTGAAGTCTTTTCCACTTTCTGCCGGAGTTAATGCTGCATCGGCGTTCGTTGAATCACTGTCTGTGAATTTTTCCGCAGTTATGCCCTAGCGTACTAGTGTGAGAATCGCTAATCGGCTAATCAAGGAGTCTATTCGCTAACTTTCGCCGTGCCGATTCCGTCAGTGAGGATCCTTGAGTTCTCGATTCCAATTAATCGCCCTCTGATGCTCGTAGGTGATATTCTCGAAACATTTCACGAAGTTGGTTCAGGATTTTTGTTCTCGTACCTTGTTTACCATGACAGATATAGCTGTAGCAAATATTATTGGTAAATTATAAGTTCGGATTGCTGTAAGCGTATAAATTATGCTGGTTGGTGAAGTCTCCGCGTGTTTTCCCAGATTTGAAGGTATTCAGTTGGTGTCAACGTATCGGTGACCAAGTCTGCCATCGCTCTGAGGGCGCATAGCCATCGATACGGTGACCGTCGCTAAATGGACCTGGTGGAAGAATTCGCTCACTAATATACGCCAGGAAAGCGCCAAATATTTCATTTTAAGCTGGTGTAACTCACTCGAGTTTCAAAATCTTGGACGTATGAAGCGGTAACCAGAACGATGCTCTTTTGTCGCAAATTTCTTGGTGAATACTTAATTACTTTATGGATCTTCCGAACGTGTTTACAATTGCCAACTGAATCATATTGCGTAGGAAATAGACCTTTTCCTACCGTAGAGAATCTCCTCCATTCTCGACTAATGTCCAGTAGTCATTAATGCTTCGTCTTTTGGCGGTAGGAATTTACGCAACCTCACACAGGAAGGTGAGGCTGACCTCTCTCTCGCTTCATTTCCTAGCGCCTAGATTCTTGTAGTTCATTGGCCTTCCCTCATTCTCTCCTTGAACCAACTTACCCACCCTCCCGATAAAACCTCAGCCCTCTTTCGCTCTTCCCGTCAACTTTCTCACGTCACACAATATGCCTCGCGAGAAGTGCCATGCGGTCCTCAAAAGGCGATAAAGCAGATGTGATTGGGGCTGAGGCTGGAAACCGCGGTGGAGTAAACTTCCTCCCCGATGTGTTAAGAGCGACTGTGTGTGAGAGAACGGTGCGACATCAGTCTGGGCTAATTATCTCAAGGAGAAAGCGGTCTCACCGTAATATGTCTAACCCCTCCCCGAGGCGAGTTGTAGCCAAGTGTACCTACCTCTTCCACCACCGCCAACCTTTGCTCTGGGAAGGAGGAATTATTTCGTAAACCTGGATTTAAAAGAGGTGATTCTGGCGTGGTGGGGTGGGAAGGGAGAGGGAAAGGGGAAGCGCCACCACAAGACAGAGACGACTCTTACGGGAGTCGGGAAAACGCCCGTTTCGGCTTCTTGGGGAGGAGTTGGGTGGGGTTGCAGGGGGAGGGACGGTGTGTGCGGGCGAGGGGAAGAGGCCGCAAGGGAGGGAGGGAGTGTGAGGAACATGGCCGCCGGATCGTTCGTAGCGGAAGCAGATTACAATATCAGCATCGCTCGCACTTCCGTCAGAAACTTCCATCGTCTAACCTCCCGCCCCAACTCCCTCCCTCCCTCCCTCTTCCTCCCCGTCCATGTCCACCCATGGTTCTCGATCCACAAACAACGCTCGCGTCAACAGTCGCCTGGTACTTTTTTCCCATCTTTTCAGTCGTGAACTCGTTGTTTTGTTTACGACGACGTCTCCTGGTCGGTCATGTATGTCGCCGACAAGCCATTGCCACATGTTCATTGTCTGCATTTAAACGAGCCGATTCGGTAGCGTTCCCTTAGGTGGACTCGCAACTTTCTGCTCACTAGACGAATACAGCAGAGATCTGCGTAGCTGGTGGGCCGCATGGCCAAGGATTGATCTTTAGCACGCCAAATGGGGCGGATAATGTCCCCCTCTTTCGTGGGTGGTCAATTGTTTTGTCCACTTGTGTGAATTGGAGACCCATGTTGGTTATGATGGCTCAAGGTACACTAATGTGGAAATTTTAACGGGTTCCCGCGTAAAAATGTAAATGTTTGCGCCAAACTTGGGCCAAATTTGTGTTTAGATTAAGTTTTGTCCAAACATCGGCAATGAGACTCCTAACTTCAAATGGCGTCCAAATATTTATACTTAGCCGAATTTCCTCCGTATTTGGGAAAAGTATTGTGCAACTTATCCCAAATATTCCTTAACTTGCCAGTAACGTACGTACACACAAATATTCGCGTAATCTGGCGCTAATTTTGGCAAAATGTGGAGTAACTTGGAAAAATATTTATGAATAAATGATGAAAAAAATTACTTATGATGAAATGATGAATGAGATGAAAAATTTGTCTACGTTTTTGGTAAATTTATGAATCTTTGTGACAAGTCGCGCAATACTTGTCCTAAATATTGGGAAAATTGGGCTAAGCATAAATATTTACACGTTTTTTTAAGTTAGGAGTATCATTGGAGATTTTTGGGCCAAACTTAATCCAAACCTAAATTTGGCCCAAGTTTGGCGCAAACGTAAACATTTTTACGTGGGTTTTCGGTTTAAACATTTGTCTTCTATGGTTTTGCTGCGATCAGTTTTGTCTACTTTGTTTTAAATAATCTTTGACACTCGATTGATCACTTGGCAACCCCATATGCCGTCGATAATGCTTAAAAGTAACCTAATATCCACTGATTTGAGCTCTAGTTTATTCGTTAAATAAGAGCTAATACGCAAAATCGTCATGGAAGTACACGTCACTCACCTTTTTGTCCTAATAAGCTTGTCAACAGCCATTGAATTTCCAGTTAATTTTGTTTTTAACTTTATACAAAAACAAGTTTCCTTGCTGCTTCCTACGAAACTTTTGATAAGTGCGTCAAGATGA
Organism: Pyrrhosoma nymphula; assembly: GCA_963573305.1. Taxonomy (NCBI): domain Eukaryota; kingdom Metazoa; phylum Arthropoda; class Insecta; order Odonata; family Coenagrionidae; genus Pyrrhosoma; species Pyrrhosoma nymphula. Next base: position 51,493,076 of record OY754330.1, on the reverse strand, counting down.
CTGGTATTGCCACGAGTAAAGTGAACCCTCGTCTCAATCTTATGATGTGGTGCTCCAGTTTTAGTATTTCTCGCGACGCCCGCCCTTTGAAAATGTCCAATCGGAGAGCTTAACTTTGCTCATGGCATTTGCGATTGTTTCCTATAATTCAATCGAGTCCCCATGGACGACTGTTGAATGGAATTTTCCTCCTGAGTTCCGAGCACTTTCTGGCGTGGGCTGGAGGGGATCTTTTGTGTCCGAGTATCCGCCTTGCCGTCGATAAGACGTGGAGAAGCCCGCCGGAGAGTCCACCCCTTCGCCAGGGGTTAAAACTTCTTCCAACGGTCTCTCCTTCACCCTCCCCCCTATTCTTCGAGCGAGCACCTGCTGCCCTGTGAACCTGCGTGAGTGTGCGTGCTCCTGTGACCTACACCTGACCGGGCCCGAGTTGGATTCATTCCTCCGGTGTGAGAAAAAATATGGCGCGATTTCCGGTCCGAATTTCGCTTCGTACCGTGAGGGCGGAGCTGAGAGTAAAGATCGCACTTGTAAGGCGTCACACACTGTTGAATTCTCGCAGCCCACACGATGAATGTGCCGACCACCCCCGCTCAACTAAGGAGAGCACCGAATGCTAATTGTGTGTGCCTCTGTGGACGGGGAGGAAAGGTGGAGGTGTAAGATTGCGTGGGGTACGAAATATTTTCTATCGCCAGAATGCGTCCTTGTGAGGTTTCCCATCTAACCTTCGCGGGTTGTGTTCCCTTCCCCTCCCCCCACCCTGAATCAAAAGAATATTTTATTATCCGCTCAAACCACAAGCCGCTGTTTTAAGGAGCATATTTTGAACTTTATATATATATATATATATATCCAGAGAGAAGAGTGACTTTATATAATACCCGGTTCGGGGCTCGTTAATTTGTTTTAATTTCGAAGTTCCTCCGTTTCATCGACCCCTTTTGTTCCTCGTCTGGGGGTAATGAATATCGGAGTGGGATGACCAGAAACTTCTTCGTACCGGGCTGGCTGTTTTTCCCCGTTCCTCAAAACGTGCGCGTCTCTTTCTATCTCTCTCATTCCGGGAGAATTTAAGTTTTTTTTTCTTCCATCAATTTCCACACTCCGCGTTCCGACCTCACACGTTTCTTTCTCTCCGTTTCTGTTCCCCATTCTTTCCTTCTTCCGTTCGTTTCTCTCCTCGCTTTGGCCGCGCCCAGCGTCGCCCCGGCACGTGATTAGTCGTCGATGACCGTGTCCAGAGCGAGTAAAGTAACATCGCTGAGCTAATCAGCGCGCGGATGTCGTTGGCGGATTTTTTAGAGTGAAGTGCGCCGAGGAGTAAAATCTCTTTTGTCCGCGTCCCGGGATTTCGGTTTTGGGAGGGTGTGAGAGAGGCGACGCAGTGAAGGTTGGCAACGAAGGAGTGGGTGGGAGTTGGGAGAAGGGGTGGAAATGAGTGTTGGGCGGGAAAAAAACCGGGAGGTGTGGGAAGTTTGGGGGTGGATCGGGAGTGGCTGTAGGAATAGGAGACGTTACGAGTAAGAGAGAGGGGGAGGGATAGAGCAATGGAAGAGATGGTGATAGCGGAAATATGTGTCGACTAGACACGCCAACCGTTCCGTCTCCTCGGGCACTGCCTTTTAAGTGAGTCACGTGTTCTCGGAATGAGGAAGGAAGGATGGATGAAATGAAAGAAAAAAATGTAATTAATAATAAAGCCGGTCGTTTCCACGTTTCAAAATTTTCCCCCTCCTTTGCCCTCTCGCCTCCGTTGAATTCTCAAAGCATCTTCGTTCCCCTCGGAATTTTTCGGATGAAGAGCCCTCTGCGACGTGAATATTTATCTCGGCGACAGGAACCTATGTGAAGGATGTATGTATGTTCACGATAAGCTTAATTTTTTTCACGGCGTCGTTTCTTTATTTTTTCAATGTGGCGACGACGTGCGTGCGTTGGAAATTGTTTCATTACTGCTGACGAGGAAATAGTGTAAGGCTACACTTAAAATATTTTGTTTGTAAATTGCTCCTCCTCTCCATGTGATATACTGTCAACAACATCATCAATTCCTAAATTTATTTGGTCTTGAGAAAGTTTTTTCTTCAAGTTTATTTTGTCTTAGGCGTGGCGTATTATAGGAATGATAAAACAATAATGTCAACTATTTACAGAAATTATATTTTCGCCTGTCTTGCAAAGTGAACTGACAGTTCTAATTATTCTTGTCGTAATATGGGCTGTGGCATCCATGAGAGTTAATGATTACGGAAGGAATCAATCTGTCGGAAAGGCTTGATAAAATAGCGATAGTTTAAAGAAATAGTTCCAATTTTAGTCCTGTGGCGACGTGAGCGGAGAAAAATAATATTTTTCTTCAAAAACGTGCTAAATCTAGTTATTACCTATCGCCGTCGAAAAAGTTGTGTTCGCATAACTTTTCGTTGCTGTCCGCTTCTTTGGTGTTATTTTATCCTAGATTCGTAATTAATGGCAGCTAGGGTGGGGAGATGTCCATCGAATCGGGTAAAACTTGCACGGAAGGAGCCTGTTGCCAATTAAACCGTTTCTTGAACTCTTGCGCGTGCATTTGTTTCCCTCCCTCCCCCATCGCCCCGAACAAATGACAGTCTATCCCCGCCACCAGTGCCCTTTGTTCACAATCTCAAGCGTGGGTGGGAGGTGTTGGGGGTGGGTGGGGGGGGGGAGAAAAAGGGGGAAGGGTTCTGTGTTCGGCGGGTCTACTCCTCCTGGTACCATATTTTTCCGTGGCACAGATGGCAGCAGCATCGATCCCCATCCTCCCGACACCCTCCTCCCTTCCCGCATCATTCAAATCACGTTTTGCATCTCCTATTTCAGCGCTAAGAGCGGCAGAGCAAACCTCTATGCAGACGTATTCCTTCGTCTCGCGTGACATTTCAAAACGGCTATCATCAAAGGACTGAGAGAGTGGGAGAGAGAGACACTCGATATATTCGCTCTCTATCTCTACGGGACGTAGAATCGCTGATCGTTGCCAGGCCTCCAGAGAGTGAGTGAGCGAGAGGGAGGGAGAGAGAATGGGGAGACAGACTCGTCCTAGCAGTCGATCACGTGGCCTCTCCTCATGTTGCCCGCGTCCTTTTCTCGTCAAACGGACGACGAAGGGCCTAGGATTCGAATCGGCAACGCTCGAGGTGTGGGCTCAACCTCAACGAGCATATATATATATATATATATATATATATATATATATATATCCCTTAATTAAAGAAACAAGACCGGCTAACGTTCGACGTGACTCATGTCAGGATATTCTGGACGAACGCATTTATGTAAGTCTTCCCCTTGCGTCTAGCGCATAGGTGTTGGGTCGTAGACATTTGTGTCCCTTTCTGGTCGAACGAGCGACGAATAGCAAGGGATTGAATCGACGACGGCCGAAGAGTAGGTCAGATGTCAAAATGTATTTATTTTACTCATTTGCAGGAATAAGATCGTGCGACTTTTACTATTATTTAGATTAACATCATCGCAATAACAGCATTATGTCTTCTCGTGTATCACATAAGTATTAGATCATTGACATTAATCTTGATCACGACTTCCTTGTATCGCTTTTTACGTTTGAATACTGTGAAATTTTCCAGTGGTTTATTTTTCCTCGCTAAAGAATTAGGACACGTTAATTTTCGGCGGAAACCATATCAATGTTATCATTTGTTCTCTTCTCGGAGTACTTTCTATTCATTTATCTACGAAGCACTAGACACATTGAAATCACAACGTAACTTTGTGTTGTTCTACTTTTCAGATGACGAAAACCACACGTAAAGATGGACAAATTCGTTGTACTGAAAGCTCAACTCTGTAAGTTATTGAAAAACGAATCCGACGGAGTCTTCCTCCGTCGCATTGTCAAAGAGCGAGTGCATCTCTAGTTTGGTTCCAAGTTTGGCCGAAGCCCACCAACGCCATTCTCAACGAACAGGTTACCGAATTTTTGTCTTGTTTATTATTATTTTCTCACTGTCATAAACACATTAATAATAATTTTCATGACCATATAATCATAACATACCTTAACATTAATTCTAAGACGGAAATGTTTTCCATGCCATTTTCAAACCCCGACATCCTCGCTCTTTTTTGTTGTCATTTCGATAATTTACGTCTTTTTCTGTGGATAAAAAGTCCTCGTGTGGAACTTCTCCCGCCTCGCACCACGAATCCATAGCACACGAGATCCTCTCCCGCCCACCCGAAACCTCGCCGGCAAGCAGACGCGGCCCCCTGAAAGCAGTCGAACGAAAGAAGCCTCGGAGGGATGGAAATATGATCGCTTCGGTAAACTGCGCCCTCCTCCTCCTCCTCCACGAACCTCTTTTTCGCCCCCGCACTCCTCTGCAGGCTGCAATAACTCCCTCATCTCACCTGCATCCACTCCCTCCCCCTTCCTCGCAGATGAGAGCGATTCCCTTCCCGTACACACAAGGCACTCCTGCATGGATCCCACATCGCGGAGTCGTATTCCCTCACAATGGGATACAGGGAGCGGAGAGGAGGAATTAGTTATCTGGGTGAGCCCCGCGGGAAAACACATCCTCCTCTGCATCGCGCCCCTACCCCCTTGTTCTTCCCGCCAAAAATCCCAGGCGACAGCGGAGAACAGTCGAATGCGCCCTGCACTCGACTCTCTTGATCAGTCAAACGGCACCGATCTTTTGTCCTAATGAGTTATTGAATGGTTGATGCGCCTCATTTCGTGTTTTGCTAGTAGCACTTTATAATTTACCAAGTATAAGAATGGGTGGACTGCGGCATTGCGGTGTCATGGCGTCAGCACAAAAAGCAAATTCGTCATTTCCATCATCAGAAAAAATAAATTCTTCATTTCTCACCAGCGATCTAGTGGTGATCGCTTTTTTAATATTTCCTTATCAGGTACAATATTTAACGATGATTTGTGAAACATCTAAACTCGTTGTATTAAATGTCTTCGTTTTGCTGAAAATTACGTATGTCTTCCTTTCCTGGCTTATCTGAGGCTGATGAAGGAAGGTTTTACCAAAAATTAGCCTGTCACCGCAACATAAAATCTTAATGATGTGTTGAAGTTAACATGCATAGCAAGGCAGTAAGAAATATTTTAAAACTCAAGAAATCTTTATTTTTAAAAGTTATATATTTATCGCCGAAATATCAATTTTAATTTTAAGACACTGCAATGGCTGAATACCTACCGCTAGGCTCACTGCACTCTGAATAACGTCTGATTAGTTTGATAGCTCCAACTGCATTCACAAGGCGGAATACCAGTTCATGGTCTTTTTGTTTTTTCGGGCGAGTGCAATGCTTACCGTGTTTTTATATTTTTTAATCATTTATTTTCCTTGCAAAGGTACAGCTGCATATCAAGTGCTACAAAGTAGACGGTAAATAACCATATAAGCTCAAGCGGTCGGCATGTGCCAGTATCGCTTCGAAAAGGAATTTATGTCGGCACTCCCCTTACGTCAGCCGTATCGGAAGCCTTTTATCAGCGGACAAGTCGCCGCTTCGATTCCTTTTTCCTCCCTGAGAAAGCCCTGCCACTGCAACGTCGAGAAAATCGGTGGGCGGTGTGGATTGTGGTGGAAGAATGAATTAAGAAGAAATTCGAGTTGTAGAGCAAAGACCAGTAATTTAAGAAGGCAACATAAGGCGTTTGACGAGAATGCAACGAGAAAGTAAAGTGCTGGAGTAAAAACAAATTATTTAATATGGAATCGGTTCTGATCGATGAGATCCGCAAGCGACGTCATTCCAGCCACAAAATGGATCGCATTGTCAAAAATTACTAAATGAAAATCGATTCATGGCGAATAATTGGGTCCATTCTCAGACAGTGGATATTATGGAAGAAAAAATACCATTTGTCTGCTAAAGGAAAGATAGTAATACAATCATTGGTTGGATTGAAGGCCCGGGCGATTGCAGCGTGGGCTTTAGACACGTTAGGTTCTTCATTTATGTCCTTATGTTAAGTGCTAACTAGCATTCTGAAGGGTTTGGGCATAAATAGTCGTGATGGAGGGAAATGGGTCTTCAGAAGTGTGGATGAGGGGGCATTGGTAAGGGGTTGGGGATCTGGAAAAGTCGGAGGCCGTTTCCACCGCCAACATCAGCAGCGACACGACTAACCGTTCGCCGCAGCACCTCGCCCACGCGTTAATTTCAACTTCCTTGAAGCAGGGACGCCAACTTCCCGCCGCTGGAGGCCGATCGAGGAGTGTGGGGTGTTATGGTATCTGTTCGCAGCGTTCACGGCAGTCGTCCGCTATTCCTCGTTCGCTGTTTAGCCCAAAAAGCTTGACAATGTAATTTAATCCGTGCTTCTTCCATAATCGGGCCCGGTTGCCGGTTCGCTCGGTCAGCAGCCTCGAGATTTGCTAGCGATAACGCCGTTCTATCTCAGCATATCCATTGACGGATTATTCAAATAGGAATTTTGAAATAACATCCCGACCGATGAGCATGTAGGTCGTTCTCGCGGATTGAAATTTTGGCGCTATCCCATTGGGAAACATCCGGGTCGTATCCATGAGCAGCAGTCCCATATCGGTTGTTATGTATCTCGAACTTCAAACCGAAATCCACTTTCGTTTTCACTATTTTTTTTAGCAACTCTATCGTTCATCATTTTTCTCTCGGCTATATTCAACTCGCAGTGATGCTCCTCATTGTTCTGCCATGCGAGTATTTCATCTGACGATTGGCCGAGAGATTAAGTTGTTACGTATTTCAGTTCTTAAAGCAAAATAATTTACGGTTTTTTGCCCATTCTCCTGAGTGGTTCGTTGTGACTTTCGTTCTTTGATGCCTTGCTGTTTTAGCGATAAGAGAGGTGCTCATATTCTATGACATCCATGGTCTTGCATTTTTGAATTTGCGGATGATGAATCACGTAATTTTTCCATTGCCATGCGTCAATCCCGGTTCTGTCAAAGGTGATACAAGATAGATTATCATCCTTTCTTTCACTATATGGCCAAACTAGCTGCTTTATTTATTACCGTATGATTCTAATGCATACTATCTCACGGTGTCGCGATCCGCGCTGGGGAAAACATCGCGACTTGCCATTTTTAAGACGCTGATTTTAGTTTCGGATTTTTCTTCTCCTCCATCCAATTAAAATCACGTCTCCCTTGCATGCCAATCTCAGTTTCTTTCTTATTCGGCGCGGAGATCGACGGAATGCGTGGAATTTATGCAAAACAGGGCGTGTGCCGATGGTCCGCTGCGTCGGGAGGAGGATGAGAGTCCGCCCTTCGGTAGGAGAAGCGGGTGGGGGAGGGAGAGTCAGAAATGGAGCCTTGAGACAGTGGAGCGAGCTGTGGATGGGACTGAGGGATTATAAGAGGAGGGGATGGAGTGGAGAGGAGGGAGGGAAGGTTGAATGGTTTGCGACTAGGATGCGGAGACGAAGGGATTTCGTGGAGACGGCGGCAAACCCCCGTATCCATTACTCTCCTCACACGAGTTGGCCAACTTTCTCTCCTCTCTCCGCCGCGTCAAGTTGTGAGTCGAAGTGTCTGAGGAGGAGTAAGGGGCGCGGGAAGTCGTGGAATGGATCCGCCTTATCCGCGAAACGACCAGCGGAACGCATTCCCATCCGCTAGCATTGGCGTATGGAAACAGAACTCTCCCTTTGACAAATGAAGCCATTATTTGTTTTCTTGTGATACCCTTGGATTGACAAATTTGCAGGGTGCTACCATTTCGGTCCTAACCGCGCAGGGTTATGCTTTCCTAATAAAATGAGCGTTGTAAGTATAAACGTGTTGGTGTTTTGAGAATTTGGATTGTAATATTTGTTTTTTGATGCGGCATCCATTGTTTGGCTTTCAGCAGCTCTAATTATATTTTTTTTTCTACCTCTACCGTGATAATTCATTGTTCAATTGAATGTATCCACTCCTTAATTTTTCTGTTATTAATACCGTACAGTCAAGCAAGAGAAATATTCATCTGTTATTATATGATTATTTCATTGGTTTTATTAGTGGGATGGTTTGATTGCCGCGGCGTTGATTTTACTTGAAAAGAATTTTTAGTTTTCTTGTCATTATTTGACCTCGAAAAATTTAAACTGTCTTTAATTGAAAGGGATATGATGCACACGTAAAAAATCCTAATTACTTCGTTTGTTATGCTTCGAAACTCAATTTCGTGTCAATACTTAGTGAGCGTAATTCGAGAGGACTGGACCCGTGGACTCGCAGCTTTAATACTTACATTTTCGTGCCATCATTGGTGGTGTTTTTTTACCCTGAAACGTTCTAATTCATCTCACTGCCGTGTATGCTCATTGATAGATCGTCAAGTTGTCTTCGAGTCGGGATTTCACTCAACTCAGCCCTCCGTTCCGCGTGGCATTTCATCCGTTTGCTATTAGTTTCGTGTCCGCGGCGTCTCGCGGACTTCTCACCTCCCTTTCTCTCCACCCCTCCCAAGTGTTTGATATTCTCCGAAGGAATGACCTTTCAAAGAGAGGAAAAAAAAGGGATCGACCGAAATGGGCAGGATGTAATAAATCGCAATGAACCTCCACTTGATCGCTTTCATTTCCAGCTCGCGCGCGCGTGCTATTCGCGTTGATTGCCGACCCCGAGTCCTCTCCGACCACCGCACCACCACCACGCAACCGGCCGCCCCCCCCCCCCCCCCAATCCTCCCCTCCCCCGCCTCCCTCACTCCACTCCACCCTCGCGCTGCGGTCCAAAGGGATGTGCTGGACGGATTGGATTGAGACGACAGAGACCCTTTCCACCTCCCCGTTCCAACCAGGACGTCTTCGATTGCCCAGTGGCGAGGGCTTCCTCTTCCCCCGCACGAGGGGGGAGGGTCAGTTTTCATTGCCGACTGCTGCGGGTCCAGAGGGGTCAAGGGGTGAGGAAATGAGAGGTTATTTCGCGGTGATGGCTGTGGAAGGAAGTAGAGGGAAGGAGGGTAGTTAAAAGGTGTGTGGGGAAGGAAGGATGATGCCCGACCAGTATTAGGGTTGTTTAGGGTGCCTGGAAAGCATTGGGCATTTGCTCTACACTACTTTATACTGATATCAATGATTAAAAAAAATAAAAGTTTCAATGTATCCATCCTATGCACCACCGTAACCTAACAAAATTCTTTCCTCCTTACTTCTTGATTTGTCATCGTTACTCTGCGCTGCCCTCTCCTAGATTCTTAACGAGCACATGAAAATCAAGACGCTTGTTCGAAAATAGTGTGATTCCCGCATTCCTCTTACGTTTTACATCGTTGAGAATATTTTCAAAAGTCTATTCCCCTCCTTTCTCTGCTTTTCATAAAAATAACCGTTTTCCATTTTCCATTTCGCCTGTCTAATTTTTATCTCACTTAATTTTTCTATCGTTTTTCTCCGCGACGAGTTGGCAGCTTTGGGAACTGAAATTACGATGAACATACAAGCACGCGTTCGCACAGCGCAGCGTTGATGGCGTGATCGGAGCACAAGCGTTGAAAAGGGAAGGTAATTGATGATTGGGGAAGTATAGCAAGCAAGCCACGGTGGTCGCGGAGGCGTTGGTTCGTCTGATTTTCCGCCGGAGTGATGTGGTGGCAGCACGGCCGCGCGGGGCAAGAGAGTGACTGATTGGTCCCCCGGGGGGGTGGAGAAGGAAAGAGGGGGGGTTCAGTGGGGGAAGGAGCCAGCGGTGGCAGTGCTGGCTTGCGATGTTGATGATGATGATGACTGCGCTGGCGATGATCTGTGATGCCCATCCGCCCACGCGGTGCCGACGTCTCGGAATCCCTCCCTTCTTACACTCCTTCCCCACAACCCCTGTTCCCCGTCTCACTTGTTTGTGTGTACGTGTGTATACCACTAGCTTCGGCAGCCGAAGCCTTTCCTTCTTCCCCAAGCTCTCCCAAGTCGCAGTCTTTCCTCTTTTTTTCCCTTACGCCTTCGTCTCCTGCTTCGAGTCCTGTCAAATCAGGCGACTCTCTCTCACTCCCTCCCTCTCCGATACGGCTCCTTAAAGCCATCATTCATTTTCTTCCCCGTCTGTCGTCCCACCAAATGATCTAATTTCAGTCCCGCAATAATAAGTCTCCCGGCAGGGGACTAACCTTTCGGTCTGGATATGTATTGGTTGGCCGAGTGGACCAGATGCTTTGCTTAGCATGAGGATCTTTTTTATGTTTCCTCTGATGCAAGACTCGCCCCCATTGTCCTATTCATCGAAAATCGACGGCAGATACTTGACTAAATGAGTAGAAATGAAGCTAATAAAATTTTTTAACGACTACTCATGCCAAATCTTGAAGAAAGTTGTTGATTTTGTCATATCCTGGTCGTGTTTCTTTATTAAAAATACGGTATGGTATGCTCAAATTCTTGTGGCTATTTGGTTTGTCTTTATATCGTAGCATGTTTTCTAAATAATGTAAAACTAAAAAAATCAGCAAAACAAATGTGTCATCGGTTCAGATAATTTAATTTTAATGCCCTTTTGACCAATTTTCCAGTCAGCGGAATTTAGATGAATTTTGGCATGAGAGAACTAAGAAAGGTGGCAATTAGGTGGAAAAGATGCCGTAAATGCTTTAAAAACAATTTTTCAAATCAAATTATCTGTCCTCATTCAGTCACTGGCTAGAGTATTCTAAATGTAAAATGTTGCGCTAATCAAAATAGGGAAAGCTAAAGGAATAGTGGGGAATAGATCCATCGATTTTGTCTGTCAGGGCGTGGCTTCGCCTTGTTTTCTCAGCGTACCCAGTCAATTTCCAATACTTAAGCAATCTCCTAGAGACATCGTCAACACGCGTCAAGCCGCCGCCTACTCATATCTGCAAATTTCTGTGACCTAATTACGCCAATCAGAACTCGGGAGGTAGCGTGTCGAAACAGATTATTAGTATTAGATCCTCACCACGCTTATTGCCCCAAGAAGGCAGACCGAAATGCTTTCCCTCTGTACTGATTTCGTGGATTATAATGGACCAATACTGTTCTCGTCTAGCGATTATTAGCGGTATATCGCACAGGGAAGCAATTTAAGAAAACGCCGGTCATCATTTCATTTCGGATGACTGACTCCTCGTTGTGCTATTTTACGCTCGCCGATACCTTATCGGCTGCGATGAGGTCGTGTCCCGATAGCGTGACCCATTGCGAGGAGGAGGGATTCATTAAAATTCGTGCCTGCTCGAAACCTTGTCATGTGCCTGGGGGGAGGTAGGGTGGGAGGCAACGGACGCTGTACGTTGCGACACAGGCATCTTCAGCACGTATCGCATCCTCCTACGCTCACCTAGTTTCGCTTGCTCTTCGCATCTCGTTTCGTCTCCGTCTCCCGTTGCCCCAGAATGGTCCTTCCCGCTCTCGTTGCCTCTGTTCTTGATCTCACGAATTCTAGCACGATTCGTCGAGTGGTGCGTGGGGATGTGTGTGTGTTCCCTGGAAAGCGCCGAAGTCGAGAGGCGACTGTCCCTTTCCGTCACCCGTAAAACCCTCGAACAGCCACGCTTCGCATCATCCTCGATTGTGTCATCCATCCCTCCTCCTTCCAGCTCTTTTCTTCCATATTGGCCTCCCCTCTTCTCCTTCTCTTCGCCACTTCCTTCTTCCCCTACAGCCTTGCAAACCCGGTTTTTCACAGCTCCTCTTCCCACGGTAGTTTCACCCGCTTATCTCCACACCTCCCTAAATTTGTCGTACAATCCAGTTCAGTATTTAAAGATTCTAACCAATAAGATTAAATGTTGCAATAAACTAAGTCGTGTGAGACGTCGTTGCTCCGCGAATGTTTTTTGATGATGGTGTTGGATGAAAACCGAAATAACTATAACTAAAATTAGAATGAAGAACTTTACATTGTTAATGTCACTATCCAAGTTTCTGTTTTTCTTTTAATGTAGGTCGATTCACATTGTGTTACGCCCAAAACTACTAACTATGCCTTCAAAGGCTGAGTTGTGATTTTAAAAACGCGTAATTTGCTATTCATTTTGAAGTCTTGATAAGAGATTTTTTTTTCAATGTTTGACACATTCATTGCGGGTTGATAAGTGAAACAGAGATGACGGATTCGACCTTGCAGTGAGTCAGCCTGAGGCTGGAAAAGGCTTATCTAACGCAATTAGTCACTAAAATCTTCGCCTCGAATGTCGAAATACGATTGTCGAGTTTGCATTCAAGTGCTAATGACGACATTTTCCGGTAGTTAACATGGAATGATATTTTTTGCTTTCATTTTTTGGATTCAGGGACATGTGATTGCATTGACTATTTTTTTAGTTAGACATATGACTTGGGAGAATGATGACCGGCGATCCCGCCTTGGTCAGTAGTGTCAATGGCTGAACCAAGTCCTCAAATGGTCACGCGATGCGCGACGCAAAGGGGCGTCGTATGTGTATTTTTTGAAGGCGTCCGTCACGTGTTCTTTCTTTCGCGTTCCACGCCCCACCCGCCGACCCCCGGCGATCGCTGTCATCGCCGCCGTTTCGTCCTGCACTTGCTCAAAAACAAACCCCATCTCTCGACCAGCTCATGGCGTCCTCAACCCCGACCCGACCCAAAAGATGTGGAACCCCCGACTCCTCTTCAAACCCTTCTCTCTCCACCCCTCCCCCGCCATCGTAACCCGTCTCCTTCCCTCCTACCATACTCATCGACTCCCCCGCCCCATATCCCGCCCAAGCCTAGGAACACATGCATGTCCCCCCCTTTCTCTTAAACACACTCGCCCGGTCTTCACACGAGGATCGGTTTCGGATGATGACGTACGCTATAGGAGGTGGTGGTTGGGAGGGGGACCGGTGGAGTTTATGGGGGGGGGGGCGAGGGGGGTGTGTTTTTAATAATTTTTTCCTCCACGTGGTGGATCTCCCGTGATGGGATGAGGAAATGAGGAGTAGGAGGAGGTGGAGGCAAGCTTTTGAGGAAATGACGAGGAGAGGGTGGGGGTAAAGGCTTGTGAGCAAGCAGCCTTTTTGCGGGGTTAATGATGGTGGCAGATGACCTTCGAATTTTCTCATCGGCTTGGAAATGCGTCATAACCGGTGGGAGCTCTGATGCCCGAAATTCCGATATTCCATAAATCTAGTTCGCACGGCGTGGATTTAATGATGGTGGAATGCTTTAATTGATATACAAAAAGACGGGCATGTCTTGCTATTTGCTCGAGTTATTCCACCTGAATTATTTATATTTATTTTTTAATCCCCCAGTGCAACTCGCGTGAATTGTTTTCAATGCAATCAACTTAGCAACTACTTACCGATATAGTGAATTAATTTAACTACAAAAATAGATAAAACACCCGATTTAAAATAAGTAATTTTATTTGGAATTCACTAGGTGATACGTGTTCGAGTCTCTGCTCCCCCATTATGATATATTCCACTATTGTGAATCGTATCTTGAATAAATTTAGCAAAACTGACTTTTCAATCGGAGGGTACGTTCCCGTTGATTGGGGTAGAAGGGCTGAATTGTTTTTTAGTCAACCGGGTTTATTTTTTACGTCGTAACGGGCTCAACAATTTCATTATTTGGCATCCGTCCCGCCTGATCGTGCCTTGCCATTGTTTTTCGAGGTCGTGTTTGCTCTTCTCCCAGCACCCTTTGTTCTCGGGAGCGTATTATCCCTCGAGTGGCGTGGATTTCTAGTGTGGTATTATAGACAGCCGTGAATTACGAATTGGAGCGTTTTGCTGGAGGGGGGAGTTTACTGAGGTAGGCTTCGGGAGCACACTGTCGAATAACACTCCGCGAGCGCGTTTACTGCAAGTCACCTCGTAATTTACAGCGCTGCCAGTGGATGCACGCCAGTGAGCAAAGCATCGTTTAGACTCTGGTGACGCAGAAGAGGGGCTATTTATCATATTGCCTATACGGCGAGTGCTTAGGGGCGTGGGGGGGGGGGGGGTAGCAGTAGAGTTGGGATCGGCCGTGGAAGAGGTAGTGGGAGGAGACTTGTCCACAGGAGAAGCTTGTTGCTGAACGTAATTTGTTTGCATGTTGCCTCATATTCTTCCTTAGTCTCAATCAATTTTTGTTTTCTCTGCAACCAGCCCTACCCGGTTTGAATAACCACCGAAAATGTTCTCACATTTAGGTATGGTGTTGGGTTTTTCCTATCTAACCACTGCCCTTGGTGTGAGCTAAATTGACCAATCTTTAGGCGCAACGAATCATTGAACATAAATCAGTTCTACAAAGGCTATTTGAATGGATTCTTGAGGATAAAATTTTGTGGAATTCCATTCTTCTAGTTGGGGAAAGGATTTAGCAAGACGTCGTGTTCCACGAGCTCTGATTTATTGAATAAATGATACCATGGTAACGCCAATACTGTAATCTCTTCAGATACGTTGCAACACCATATCTAATTAAGTTACGGCTATTATGACGCCACGGCCCTATTTATTCACTCAATACATGCTTGCAGAATTCTAAGTTTTATTAAAACTCTCAGTTTCTTACGCTTATTGGTGTAAGTTTTATTTATTTTAGAGTTCGCCATTCATTGTGTTTTCCACTTGATGTTGAAAGTAATAGTATTTTTCTGTTTCGGTACGGGACGTGATTCGTTATAGGTATTCAATTATTCGGCGTTTAATGAGAACTTTCATGATCCTGCTTATCCTGTTGAGCCAGGGGTATTATGTCGCCTTTCCGATCCCATCTCGGTTCAAGTTCAACTCAGTTTCTTCGCTCGCCTCATCCTGCTCTCTTGAGCTCCTATCTCTTCCATTCATTCGTCGCTAAGTCTCTCTCGCTCTCCCTCCCCCCCGGGCGAACAAGAGGCCCGTATTGATGCTTGACGTGACACGGGATACTCCTTTCCATTCAAAGATGTAGGCGGTGTCTGATTCGGTTCCGAGATTGTAAGGAAGACCACGTGGTGTGTAGCGCCCTCCGCCCCTATTCATCCTTAGGACGTGCAAATGGATCGCCATTGTGCGTTTTATCCCGTTCCTTATCGATTTCTTTCGCCGTCTTAAAACCCTTTATCCCCTCTCGTCTTCTTAGACCGGTAGCGCATAGACCTTCAAGTCCCACCTTCAGAAAATCCCCAGTCGGAACTTCCTATCTCGACGCTTTCAATTCCCGACTGAAAAGGTTTATGTATACATATATATTTTTTAACGATATCCTTTTTATACACTAACCGGTCTCTGAGGTTCTTAACATTAGATCTTTTTTTTCCATCGCGTAATACACAGTGGGCGCCCAAGGGCTGAGCCAATGTGTTGTCTAGTACCGATTTCCGCCGCCTTCAAGACTCGGGGCGCCAGCTTGCCGAGCGATGAGTAGAGTAGGGTTTTTTCATTTATATTTATCTTATATACCGTGCCGCGTGCTTTGCAAACGATGCCAATTCCACGAGATTGCGGTGGTACATGGTGTGGGGGATGGAGGGAGGTTGGGTGGGTGTTATGTGTCTCGGGAAGGGTATGAGGAGGCGGTAGGAAAAAAATCCTGGAGGGGTTAGCCGTTGGTGAGAGAGGGCAAAAGGGTAATAAAGTGATACGTTGATCAAGACGACGTCGACGCTTCTCAGCGGTATAAGCGAGAGATATGGATGCACGGGAGGATGAGGGACTTGCGCGCATTATTTTTTTCCGCTGACGGTAGAGAACGTTTGTCGCGGCTCTGTGCGACACGAATTGCTTGGAGGATAATGCCGTGTGTATTGTTTTTCGATGACTTTGTAACAAAGGTGGTTGGAAAAAATAAAATGGAGTGGTCGGGAGAGTAGTCGGTCGGTGCTTGGACGAGTGGGGTGCGGACGTTGAGGAGAAAGGTTTCTCGTGTGGTTGGAATGTTGTAGTGTCAAAACCTCTCGAAGATACGTCGACGGAGGAAGATCTGTGGGAGATGAGGTGATTCACGCCATGCGGAGAGGAGCGTTGGTTCCCGAGGAAGTGAAGGGTTTCGTGCGCAGGGACGAATCAACAAGTGAGACGGAGTTGTTTTTTAGTGCTCGGTGCCGGCAGGGGACGGACGGTGGTCCTGCGCCTGCGTGTGAGCCGTTTTGAACGTTTCCGGAATATTTTTCCGATCGGAAAGGATAAACTCCATCCAACAGGCAGTGCGTGAGTCGGTGGCGCATTCGCGATACATGGACAACGGTGAGTTGATTCTTTTCGTATGCATACGTGCGATGTGAACTCACGTTTCGCCACTTAAAATGTGGGAGAGGATGTTGTTGGTTACGTACGTACCTTTTGATGCCTCATTTTTAATGCCTTTCCACCGGTTTTCGGAACTTGTCGATGTAACGGGCTAATAAATGAGTTTTGGGAAGGATATTCTCGTACGCACCCTAGTTAATCCGTTTTCCCCTCGATCTATGGTCAACTGTGAAAGTATTTATGTGAACAATTCCTATTACTTCCATAATTTACTTTGGTTTCTGCACTTATTTTTATTTCAATGTCAACTAAAGCGCTAACCGTGTGGCTATGATTTAAAATTTACCCTGTGGTAGTCTTAAGTCACTTTTATTGATCCACTACGCGCAAAACCAATTGTTGCTCTTCTTGGAACTCTCTTGCAGACCACTCTATTAAACTGTTTGATGGAGCGTTAAGCTGCCGGTTGTGACTAAAGCAATAGCTGGCCATCAGTCTAATTGCTCTTATTATCAGATTTCATATTGCCAACTATTTTTAAAACGTCTTTCAGCAGCTTCAACGCGAATCAATTTTTAGGCCAAACTTCGAATGTCATCGAAATATGCGACTCTGGCTTCTTTGTTTCGATCACCGCCTTGGAGTTAATTCCGTTCTCTATCGCCTCGTGCCCAATCGTACCATGCGCCATCGGGTCGCCCAGAGTCCCTGGATCGGATCAAACGCGAGGCAACGTTCCCATGGTATCGCAATCCGCTGACATCGCACGCTGTATCTCTTTTCAAAGGCGATAGGGAGAGAGCACCAGATCATCACCCACAGTGTGGGTCTCCCGTGACCACTTCCATCAGAGCAGCCTCCGCGACCACACCGCACGCCCCCGTCTCCGCACCCCCCTCCCCCCCCCTAACCCTCACCCCCGCCCCAGATACACTCCTCCCCCGCTCCCGAAGACGATACGGGAGATCCCTGCTTCCGGCTGATCACTTTCTCTCCACCCCCTCTCCCAGACAGCGTTATCGTCCCACATACATATCCAGCACATTCCCCCTCCCCACACCCTTTCAACTTTTAACGATAGGCAGGCCCTCTAACGATACAGAGCATTGGCTCCGCTGCCGACATCCTCCCATAGCGCCCACCCTTCCTACGCATACAGATTCTCTTTTTTTCCTATCCACTTCCTCCGTTCGTCAGTACGCTGAGGGATCGGCAGTACTAGTGAGGCTTCTCTTCTAACTCCCGTTGACACGCCCGTCCACTCTGGGCCGAGAAAGGAGCCGAACTAGCTCTGGGGGACCGTGGGATTCGATTGACCGTCCCGTCGGTCTTCCCTTTAAAGCTTGTGTATCCGCGCGCGATCGTGTGTGCTTTCGTCTTGTTTTCAATTTTTTTCTTTCGAGCGGTTCGAACTGGGGGATGCGGTGGCGATGGAAGAAATCAGGTTTCGACAGGAAATCGAGTCGTCCGGGGGTGGTGGGAGTTTTTTGTGCGATGGGGTGTGGTGAGGAATGGGGAAGGGTTGGGATGTGTAACCGTTTCATGGACAAGTGACTCTCACACCCTCAACCGGCGTGACATCGGGTTCTTGTTGTTGTTCCGGGTGTAGTAGTGGTTCAGTAGCGTAATTTTAGCTTAGACGATTATACGTACTAATGACTCTACCGTTAAATTCTACTCCCAACACATGGTGTACGTATTTATCGTAATGTTTTGGACTTATGGTTATTTTAGTGAAGGAAAATAATGAAAACGGGGATAAGCTCCAGCTAAAAATCACTTAATCCTACCTGTGGATCTTATCCAAGGTTTACATCCATATTTCATAAAATTTCATTGAGGTTTTACTTCAGTTGACATGTTCTTTCACTATCAGAGCACTACAGCGCATATTGGGCGAGTAATTGCCATTATTCATGTTCGGTCACATTTCTCTTCCGCTGGGAAATTCATCCCCATAGGCTATCACTTTAGCAACCTTCCCCCAATTCTTTTCCCAGTCTTGTCTTTTCTTCCTCCTCCCTCACTCCTTTCTTTGCCTGTTGTCTCCTCCTGCTCCCTCCCACATCACCGGCTAGCACCAGCAGCACCATCGGCTCTTATTTATTTTAACCCAACCCCCAGGGCCGGCCGGACCGGGGGAGAGGAGGGAAAAAAACCCTTCCCCGCCCCTCGCCCTCTCTTTTATCCTCTTCCTGGACCCCTATCCGTTTTTTCCACCCTTCGGGCGTTCCTTTGGGAGATGCGTACTTTTCTCTCTGAGCCTTACTCCTCCTCCTCCACCCACATCTCCGCCTCCTTCCATATGAGGCCTTTCTCCACGCCCACCCCCTTAGCCTTTGCCCGCACACATTGCAGCCCCCACTATCCCAAATGCGAAGCAATGCGGGGAAGCAAGAGTTGGGAGGATTCGGTAGATGCTTGCTAGGTGGACTCTCTTTCCCCGGATGGGGTAGGGTCGGTGGCGGCTCTCCGGGGGCGGACTTGGTCCTGGTGAGGAGGGGGTGGGGAGCGGGAAAAAATTAGTGAGACGGAAGCTCATGAAGGAGGCGCCACGGGGGAGTAGGCGAAGAAGTCAGCGATCAAAAAGAGAGTTAGCATACGTACTGAAGGGGGGTGTTGAGACGAGGTAAAGGAGTAAGGGACGGAGAGATGTTTAAGTAAAGGGGTGAAGGCAGTACATAAGTGAAAGAGGTAGGGAGATTTTTTTGGGATAGAGGGAGGGAAGGGCCGTGAGGGTCGGGAAAAATTCGTAGGATCGAGGGTAGACCTTTAAAAAAATAAAATAAAATAAAATTGTCACTAACTGCCGGTGGACTGGACGAAGGGAAAGGAATGGACGTTCGTGGGGGCGTACATGGGGGGAAGGATGAAAAGAGGGGAGAAGGAAGGAAAGGGTAGGTTTTCAGGAGCATGGGGGGGAAAAAAGGGTTCGGAGCATGTGTACACATTTTATTTCCCTCTCCCTTTCTCTGCCCGTGTGGGTGGGTTTATCTCTCCAGATACTCCCGTTATTCGCCGCCCCCCCACTCCTCCCGACTAAAAACCGAAGACTTGCGTCCAAGGATGCGATCATTAACCAGCGCCTCTGTTATTGCTTCCTACATCCCCTTCACTCGCTTGCGCCGCCTCCCCAGAGGACCAATCTTTTCGACTTTATGCGCGGAGCGGTCTTTTCTTTCCCCGCACGGAATTTCTCTCCCTCTATACTCTCTTTCATTCGCTCGTTTGGTTCGCTCCTTCCTGTCGCGTTAGTATTCGAAAAGTGACGGTTGTTTGGATCCCGTCCAAACAACGCCAACATGAGACGCTGCAAATCATCCATCGAATATGTATCTGTGGGAGGATAACGAGCATTTTCTCCCTCTCCGTTGTCTGCCTGTATTCCTCCTTCATGTTTTTGTTGCCGTGACATATCGTCGCAAGTATGTACGTCTGGTCCTGTCGCGAACTTGGATACATATTTCACATCTCTTACCCTCTACTCGAAAGACTTCATTCATCCAAAATGACCACAGATAAATAATAATGAATTCGGCTCGGTAATGTCCGTTTAGCTTATGTTGAACTCGAGTTGTAAATTATTTAGTTATTCCGGGATATATGGAATTTAAGAAATGAATCACATAATCTTTTGTTTATTTAAGAAGGTCCTGTAGCAGAAAACTCTCTTCTCCATATAGCCGTGGCAACAAATCCCTTCTTATGGAATTCCCACGTAGCTTTTCTCTATCGAGGTTACTCCACGCAGCCTCTGTATCTTAAATTCCTACTCTCTTTCCTTAATCAACATCGTGTGAGGACAAAAGGTAGAGGTTCCCCGTACTTATTCGTCGCTTTTATCCCTAGCCTTATATTAAATTAAGGAGTCGGATTATTCATGTCGTATCTGCGTAAGCCTAACCCTATTTTTCTACTTTTCCCGGCAATAATGTGGTGTCGCCGTTCTTCTGATGTCCACCCCACTCACCACGAATCCATAACGCTTCATTTGTTTCCCCCTTCCTATGTTCCATCCTTACCCACATCTATCCTCCGAAATGCGATTGGCGCCGGGATTATGGGAAAAAGGGGGAGTGAGTAGGCTTGGATCATTGGTTACGTCTCCAGCCCCCCATCTCATTGTCTTTGCGAGTCTCTTTAAAGAGGAAGCCCTTGCCAACCCAAAATGTGGTCCATTACCTCAGTCTTGCCGTTCCATCCCAACTCAGTCCCTTTTTTTTATGCTCCTCCAGTCCGTCGATGGCTTTTGCCTTCTTGCCTCCTTCCCTCCTCTCCCTATCTCCCTTGCCTCATCCCCGTAGCCCCTTCTGCATCCTCCACCAAATGCCGCCGTCGTCCTAGTCTCCCCACCTACTGCTGTCCTTTTCTCCCCTTCCCTCCCTCACACCCTTCGACCAATCCCTTGTTCATTCCAGTCTCATTCCACCGTAAGATATTTCAATTTTCCTTTACCCTAACCCTTCGCCCAATCCTGCCCGAGAAACCTTTCCTCAAACCCTTTTGCTGCCTCGCTCCTCACCCCTCTTGCCTCTCCAGAAACCCATCTCCCCCTCCCTTCCCCACCACCCCCTCCCTCCTTCCCACCTCCCATTACCCCGACGTCACAAGTCGCATATCACGGAGGCATTTATTGGCGACGAAAATTCGGCCGCCATATTGAGTTTCGGTCCCTCCCTTACTCCCCTACTTCCCCCACAACTGCCACCGCCTCCTCTCCACCCCCTTCCTCCTCCCTTTATCCTTACTCCGCCCGTTCTCTCGTCTCTCCCTCCTCACATCCTTGTTACTTCCCTCTTCCTTATTCTCCCTTAATTTTTTGCTCTCTTTTTTCCTCTTCTTCCCCCGTTCTCTCTTCATTACCTTTTCGCAGTCGTTTCCATCCAAACGGTTTGTGTTTGTTTTCTTTTCCTCTCCCCCGTTGAAGGGACTCGTATCGGCCCACGCCCTTTGCCGCTCGGCCCTTCCCCTCTCAGAGGATTGATTCATATTTCGATGCATGGAATGCGATGCTCGATACTTGTTTAGTATCTAAATACGATGTTAAGCCTCAAAGTGCCATCTATCCTTTTTCGAAATAATGTGGCATGGAATCCACAAGTGATGTTATTGCGATGAAAATGCGGCATGGGAATTAAAATATTTAGGAAATACTAGTTCGGTGCTATACGGCACGTACAAATTATCAATTCCGTTCACGATTCGATGTGTTTATTTGTGTTCGTTGTGCGTTACCGTGTGGTGCGCATGCGATGAGCGATATTATGCGGCGTAAAATGCTGCACAGTCCTTTAAAATCGGTGTGCCAATGTGCCCACATCTATGCGTGCATTTTCCATGCGGAAGTGCGTTGTTCAGTTTCCAATATTGCAGCCTTCTAAAAGGGTCACATCTCCCGCTCCTCCCGTGTCCTCATTTCTTCTCCGAGATCGCCCCATCCCTTCTCTCCCAAATGACTCTCTCCTCCCATATTTACCCCGCCTCGACCCGGGGACACAAATTCTCCCTGCTTAAGGTGGTGTGAGGGGGAGGGGAGGTTCCGTAACGGTGTTTGGTGCGCGATGTACGTGCCCGAATGAAAAAAGGAAAACGCAGAGAGAGATACAGAGCAAAAGGGGGAGTTGGAGTCGCAGCATAAAAGGAAAAGAAAAAAACACCACGGGTGGGTATTTACACGTGCACTTACCACTCGCTCGCGATATGCAACAGTATTTCATCGGCGCCGTTTAACGACCCTCTTTGGAAACTGATTCGGAAATCTCTTAGGAAAGAGGGGAGGGGGGTTTTCTCGCCTCTGGAGCCAAAATTCTCCGAAGAAAAATACTTTCTATTTTTTTTATCATTTCGACCTCGCTTTTTGCCTGCCTCTCTTGCTCTCTCCATCCCTCTGTCCTATTCCCTTTCTATATCCCTTTTCCAAACCCTTTAACTTCGTCACCTTCCTCCCCTCCGTTTCCCAATATCCTGTGTGAATTTTCATTCGCCTATCCGGCCCGGCGGCGGTCTCGTGTCAATTATATCCTGATTTGGCCCTTCGTCCCCTCGTGTACCCCTTCCCCCCGCAGTACTCCCCCGCCGGTCCCCGTCATCCATGGTTACTAATGAGGGTCCGTTTGGTTGGCGCTTGGAGGTTGGCCAAGGATGCATTTCTCCACCCAAGGAGAAGACTTACGATGGTCGTCAATAGCGACGAAAATAATCTAAATGGTCTTTAAGTGTCCTCGCCAAGGAATACACACACGCTCACGGGGTGGGGAGCTAGTTGTACGCGGTGGAACCGAACAACAAGCGTCAATTAACCGCATATAAATGTGCATGAGGGATTTTTTTTAGGACCGACGATGTTTACTTCTTTGTATAAGTGCACATTCTTACGCCTCTCTGGGTCCTGGACGACGAGTTATGCGACGATTATGACGAATAATGCCTCCCACATGCTTGCTTATTCTGATGCGATACATTTTTAAGGGCGCGCGTATTCGATTATGCTCAGTAATAATCTTGTCTAATTTGCCTACTTAGCTTATTTGATTGGCAGCGAGTGGAAGGCAACCGGAATTCGCTTTGCCCTTTACTGCCTTAATCTCCTTACCTGCCTCGTTTCTTTTTTTTAAGTCAATTAATAATTCCTCCTTCATTTGCGAACGAGAGTAGTCGTGTCTGATGTTTTTGTTCGCCTTTCATCGCTCCAGCCCTAGTAGCTTCCCGCCTTTCATATTAGTGCATATTTTATTCTTCTTTTCAACGTCTGTTTCCTACCTTTTCATCTCTTCTTCAATTTCCTTAACCCCTCTTTCAATCCCTCACCTCCCCCCCCCCCAACCCTCTGCCCCCCTCATCGCTCCCCCCCTCAACTCCGTCCACCTCCCCCCCCCTCATTTTGCCTGATTAAGCTTCAACGTCACCGCGTTCTCCACCCCTCCGATTCCCACGTCATCCCGAAATTGCATCGGATCCCAAGTGCCCAATGGGGACAACTTCAGGGGTCCATTTTCCCCCTCATCTTCCCGCTCGTCCGCTGTTATTCTCTCTCCTTACTGTGTATATTCCATTTTGGTCGACGGAGAACCTTTCCATTTCCTTCCCTTCCCGAAAAAAAACCTATTCCGGACTTCTTTTTTCCTTCTTCATTGCCTATTGCTCAATACGGCTGTCTAATTGGGCAATTTTGCATTGGTCCGTGGAACGTATGTTTATTCCTCTGTTCAATTAGACTCGTTTTTTCATGCTTGAATTCGTTTTCCTGGAGGAGTGTCCATTTTTTCCCATTAAAGTTATTAAATATTAAGTTTATAATCGTCAAACTCGTCGTCATTTCTCTAAAATACATAATCATGCGAAAATATAACGCTTTTTCTGCCATTTTTAATATATTTCCAAATGTGATGGACTTAGAGCGATTTTGAGAACTTTCTTCTAAGCAGTCGAAGGAAATGTTTTGCTGAACATCATAATGCGTGAAAGACACACTAAATGAATTATTTATTCATATTCACGTGTATTCAATGAACTATAGATTTAAATTGAAATCCCTTCCACTCTAAAAATCGTCATCGCCAATCTCTCTGATAAAATCTTCATATTTTTCTATCCCCTTTTGCTCTTATCATTTATATTATCTATGTTTTTATTTTGATCTCACTTTTTCTCTATTACTATTTTTCCCCTAGTGTCATTCTAAGATAATTCTCATCATTCATTCCTTTAACTCGTCTAGCGGCTTCTCTCCACTGTTCTGGACACTGCCATCCCGCGCTTCCTAAAGCATGGAGCAGCCATTATATTCTCTCTTTTCATACTGATTTTCGAACCCCTTCTTTCTTTCCGCCCTGACATCCATCCCCATTTTCCGAATCTGCCCCTTCCTCTTCGTCCATGCCATCGGCTCCTCTTTCTCAGACGGTCCTCAAAATCCATCCCTTTCTCTTGCTCTTCTTAGCCTTTTTCCATCCTTCCTAAGGTCATACTCTCGTGCCCTCCCTGCCTTCCCATTGCCCATAGCATCCTGATCCCTTCTCCATCTTCCCCTTTTAAGACCAACCCCTATTCGACCAATTTCATCCCCTCCCACCTCCCCTTATCTTCGCCCTCTCTCTCAGGATACCGCCCCTCTGTCCTTCACCTCCGTCCCTTACCTTCCCCCAACTCCATCTCCCTCTTCATCCGTCCCTTCCACGAATGTCAATACCAACGTTGCGCATCCAAAGTAATTCTATCTGTTAATTTCATTAATCCGCGACTCGCCGGGGCGGGCAAATGGCGACATCGTCGGGTTCTTTGGAGTTACAGAGAGGACGGATTGGGGGTTGGGAAGGAAGGGGGGGAGAAGGTGGGGTGGGGAGATTGGAGGGAATGAGGGTTTTTCGGGGGAGTGGTGAGGGGTGGTAAAAAGGAGAAATTTGAGAGCGGGAGGGAGGGAGCATGGGGGGAGAGTGAGGTTTTGGAGACACGAGTCGAGAGGAAGGAAAGGTGGACTTCCCTTTTGGTCTAAATCGGAAGGGACGCGATGAAAGAACGAATTTATCGCGTGATGTGGGCGGAGAAGGGACGGTGAAAGGTTGGGAAGGGATGGAATGGACCCGAAGATTTTTTTTCCATCCTAAGCGCGTGCGTCCTTTTCGAAATTGTGCTTGCAGCGCAATCCGAAGAGATTAGTCTTACGCTTTCCTATTTTCCTTTTTTTATTTTAATCTTTTGATCGATTTTCCTTGGTGGGGGTGAAGTGTTTACTTCGTATGCTAATATACAAGTGTTCAGTTCGATTCTATTCTGGGTTGGTTGTTATTTTACCACCCAGGTCACGACAAGTGTGAGCACTTCCTTTTTGCGTTGTGTATTTAACCTTAGTAATTTAATTTGTTATGTCTTGCGCTTAGCCTTGTACATTGTATTAGCTAAAGAAAATAGCTTGCACTTCGGTATTGATCACCTGCATTACAAACGTGGGTGGATCTTATTCTCAGCTTCAAGAGGGAATTTTCGTTCAAGGTGGGTGTGAGACGTGGCCCTCCCACGCAAACGGACCGCATCAATAAATTACCCGAAGCCTGAGATGCCAGACGTGTAGTAATCACCGGAGCACGTGGATGTGAAAACAGGGAAGCGAGTCATATTTTATCATCATTCCCATCATTTTCTCCGCGGGGCACTTTCCCGGTTGCCTGTCTACGGCTCGCTCACCTTTGGAAAAGAAACTTGGTAATACGTCCGTTCCAAACCAATTTATCCCATTTTCACGGGAGATGGATTTAAAATAAAAAGGAGGCGTGTAGGAGTCGTCGCCGGTCGCCCGTCCCTCCCCACGTCTCTTTCAAACTCTCTCAATTTGTCCGTAATTCGAGACGTGTAATATATAAGCTCGCCTGGGTAAAGGCGGAGAATACTGTGCTCTGTGTGTGCGTTGGAGGAGTTGTGGAGGGAGGTCCGGTCGAGGTGGAGGGTGTGTGTGGGGAAGAGGTCACGGGGTACGGATCGGGTGGGGAAAAGAGGAGAAAGGGGTGGGTGAAAGGACGGACGCAAGGAGGACTTGACACTGAGTACTCGCCCTTGCCGGGTGCCCGCCTTTAAAAGCGAGATGAACTATTTCCTCGAAATGATCATGTGAAAAGAGACCGGCGTACAGGGCGATTCGGGGGAAATGGGACATTTGCGTCTCCCACTTGTTTTAATTTCCTTACTTCTATGCTTTCTTCAGGACATCTCTTTCTTCACTTCATTCATAGCTGTCTCTTACACACGCGCGACTCAAATCCGGACTCGCCCACGTAATTCATAGCAGTGATGGATCTATCTTCCTTTCCTGGTGATCGAGCCTGTGCGAAAGGAGGTTCGCGTCAAGCATATTTAATAAAAACTTAACTGGTTTGACATTGATGCGCCGTTCTTAATTTTGAAGATATAGAAGAGAGTTAGGTTAATCGAAAATACCAGTTGACCACCGATGTTGTGAACTGAGGTTGCCTAAGATGTCTAACATCCGTGAAGGACAATAATTTCAGTGAAAAACGTGTTTGTACATCGTGAGCCTTCATACAATCATTGGTGTTTGTTCAATTAACCATTCTGGTATTGACTCAGCAATGCGGACATGAATCTAATATCATCCGTTACACTTACATAAATATCAATCAATAAGGAGATGCATCGATATTGCGTAGCCCAGCTGTATAACGGACGGCTAAATCCACCATCCCTTCCCAATTCTTTTTACATTTTCCTTGGCTTTAAGCATGATTTACAACACTCTCGCACTGACAGAATACTCAGTCGCCTCGTTTCCTTTTCTCAAACACATTTCTTTACTTCCTTTCCTCACGCTCTTTTCTTCTCTCCCCCCCCCCTCCCATCCCTTGCCAACTCTCCCAGCCCCATTCGGGCCTAAAGGGACTTTTTGGGTCCAAAGAGGAGAACTCGAGTCGCTAAAAAGAAGATACGGGACACAGAGAACTCGTCGTGAGGAGGGATGGAGGGCGGTTAATGAAGGGTGGGGAGGACGATGTTGTTGGGTGGAGAGACTGGACCAGGGGGGGACCAAAGGATGAAGATGAGGGCGATCCAGGGATTCTGTGGGGGATCGGCTGGAAGTAACGAGGGCGGTGGGTGGGCGGGTCAAGGAGGTGGAGGGGAAGGAAGTGGAATGGAATGGAAAGAGGTGGCTGGGAAAAAAATAGGGACTGTCCTGTAGGAGTCGCAGTAGTCTACGTCGAGGCGTGTGGAGCCTTTGTCACTTGTGCCCCAGTGGACAAAAGGGCGTCAACGAGGATGGGGAAAGATGTGGGTGAGGTCTGTTGCGAGATCAAAGATCCACTACGACGGATGCGATTTAAGAAAATGGATCTTTGATTTCCTGCTGGGGATGTGTTCGTAACGTTGACGACTTAATTCTGTTTTTCTTGTTCAATATTTCTTTGGGCGGAGCATTCACTCTTTCTTGACGCTCAAGAGAGTAAATTGTACATCATGAAATTCTCCTTCCTTTATAAAGTATATAATGCCTATTTACATTTTAAATCAGGCATTATTAGTATATTTCAGTGTTCCTCAGACATGGTTGCAGTTTTAAAAAGTTGGAGAAATAAAAACATGTGAGGGTTCCTATTCTTTTCCTTGGTTTAGGTATCTTTGTGTATGAGAAGAAACTAGATAAAGTAGTGTATTCTCCAACGTAATGCGAAATATTCCGTCCAATTTCGCTGTGGGCTCACTCCTGTTAGTACCAGCTGTGAAGATGAATTTCAGAGATTTTTTGAAAATCACTGGAATCCGTGCGCGTTCGGTATCGTGATTGAATTTCGAAGCTTTGCATTAGCGTTTAACTGATTCATTTACCTTTGAGCTACCCACTTACCTTTGAGCACTGCGTGCTTTCTTCCTTCGCCTACACAGTATTTATCCCCCTTTCCCAAAGCGGCGCCCGAGTCACGGGAGCGAAGTCGCTTTCCGAGAGCCGGAGTTCGTTGTTCGATGCCCTACTCGACGGGGGACGTCTTTCACAGCAGCGCAGAGATGGGGCGGAGGCGGGGGAGGTTTTCCGGAAAAACGCGCCCTTTGGAATAAGGGCATCGACGAAGGATGGTGGAGCGAGAGGGGACGGCAAGGACAAGATATAGGTGCGGGCGGGCGAGGAGGGGATGATGACCCGAGTGGATTTGCAACGTCGGTGGGGGTGCCGGGGGGGAGCGCAGTGGAGGAGTCGGTCTTTTGAGGGGAGTTGGAAGAGGGTATTGGTTCGGGGAATGGAGGGAAAGAAAAGGGTTGATCCTACCCAGAGAGAGAGAGAGTGAGAGACCCTGATGCGCGGTGGGAGCAAAGTAGGAGAGGCGTACGTCGGGTGGGGGAAGGGTACGAGGGATATCCTAATTAGTTATCAAAGGGGTTTTGCTCTTGCGGGACTCCAGGCGGGGGTGAAGGGAGTTGTGGGGGAGTGAGAAGGGGGTGGGGGTGTGGGAGCGACGGAAGAAGGGAGGGGGGATTGGTCCAAAAGTGGGGAGGGAGACGTGGAGGGATGTCGTGGCTCGTGACCGCTTCCGTAAAGGGTTTTGCGAGGGAAAAATAGGGGATCGGCCGTGTTGGCGGTGTGGGAGTCGAAAAAAGGGGATACTGAAGTGAGTGATGGGAGGGGGTTGTTCGGAACCAAAAGGGTAAGGGGAAGGATCTGACTTAAAATACAGGAGATCGGAAAAATTTAAGGGAAAGGAAGCTTTTTTTCTCAGGGAGATCTTAGTGCGTGTGGGTGGTCGAAGGAGGGGTGCTCAGAGCAGTCTCTTAAGAAAGGGTTTAAAAGGATATAGCAATGGAACCGGAAGGGGTTTGGAAGAGTGATCCGAAGGGTCGAAATTAGGTTGGGGGAATGGTTAAAGGGTGTAGGATAAATAAAAAGGGTAAAAAAAGGGAGCAGCGGCAATAAGTGGTCGGGCAGAAAAGTGTCTTCTTTCTTCCGTCTCCTCCCTTTTAACTTCGGAATGTCTTCTCCGCTTCGCCCCGCTCTGAAGGTGTTTCTCCCCAAGGATTCCGTAAAAATCAGTCGATCGAGAAGATGTCCGGGTAAACCCTCCGTCCTTCCGTCCTGCAGGGTTCTCCCCTTCACCCACTCTTCCTTCAACCTCCCCCACGACACCCGCTTCCTTGATTCCTTTAACTCAAGGGGTTCGTTTTCCTTCCCACCCCCAACCTGTATTTCCCCCGCATAAAAATCTCCACATCCCAATGTCCCCTTTTATTTTTCCCTCTACTAGATTTATTTCGGATAATTCGCTTTAAATTACCATTTTCCACTCCCTCCCCCTACCCCTCTCTCAAAGCACCACCCTCCAATGCTCCAATTTCCTTCTTTCTCTCTCTCTTAATTTTCGGACGATTTGCTCTTTTTTCCCCAAACCTCTCCTTCCCCCCCCTGTGCTCCCTCGCTCCGAGGAGGAGCTAAATCTTTCGTTTCCCGCTTTTGTGTATTTTTTTATAATTAAAATTTAGCAGCAAGCAGATCGGGAGCCGGGAGTTAATTAACGGGAATCTATTCGATCGTCCCGACTATACCATCCACGACGCTTCGGATGGAAACGGATGAAGGCAAACCGTTGCAGGGGAAAGAAATCAGAGAAACAACAGAACATTAGCGGGAGCACGGTTGTTTTTCCTTTACGAGTCGCGCAACTTTTGTCTTATTTTTCTGCTGAGGACAAATCATCGTTGCGTATTCTTCCGAAGGCGTCGGTTTTCGTGAGAAGTTTACTGCCCCTACATAGAGAGTACGAATTTCTTTACGACTTTTCTCTACCGGGCAAGCCATATCCTTTGAATTATACGTTGAGTTTTTGATTTAATGAAAAAAGGAATTTGAAAACGGAATCAGGTCATCAATTTAATCCATTGTCAGGATTGGATGGCCTAAACGATTACGGAAAGGCTTATTTCTGGCGTAAGGCTTACTGATGCTACTACTTATGAAATACATATTCTGAAGGTAGAGAAACAATCAATGGCCTGCGTGTCGCATGTGGCACGCCCAGATATTTTCTCCAGTCAAAATGCTCGCCCAGATATATGTATTCTCGAAAAATATAATATTCCTGGCTCTTCAAATCACGTTAGCAAACCCCTCATTGAAACTATCGGTGCCGAGGAGAACCGAGTGCCAATTTTATTCCAGCTTAATGCTTATCCCTATCCGCTATAAAGTGAGACAACGCCGGAAGTCGTGTCTTTGGAGCGCGCATGTGTGTGTTTGTCAGAGTTTTGTATGCGTGTGTGTGTGCGGTGATGTCGGAGCGAAGGGAAGCGAAAAGTAATTTCGACGAGGAAAGGAAGGATAAACACGAGAGTGTATGGAGGGGAGGAGTAGTGGTAGTGAGAAAGAGGCTGTCAAATCAATGCTTTCTCGCTCCTCCACGCTGGCTGGCAAGGGGAAGAAGATTTGGGGGGAGCTGTATAACGTGTTCGAGTTTGCATATGTGTCCCCGTGTTGCGACTGTCGTCGTGCCTTCCCTCTCTGCTCTCTCTTTCTCTCTATTCCTCTCCAGGGTTTTGGAATACGAAAAGGGGGAAGAGCAGGAATTGGAAGGAATCGTTGAGAAAGAGGAAGCGTCGGGGTGGGGGTTGTGTGGAAGATGGAGGACGCTTTCCAGAGGCAGATGAGGATGGCTGAGAGTCGGAGAGAATGGTTTTTGGCGATACACACGTTTGGATTGTAATGAGTCCTGCGCTGCCGTAGTCGAAGGAAGACGGAAGGGGATTGGCGGAGAAGGTTTTAAGGGCAATCGGGGGTGGGGGGGTGATGAGGTGGGGGGCGGGGAATCCGTGGGGGCGGCGTGATGGAGGGAACCCGGTGGCGGCAAGAGACGGCAATGGTTTCCCGTTTGGCTGTTAGTCTTTCCTGTCGCCGAGGCCCCCGTGGTCTTTTGGGGGAAGAGATTGGGTTCGGGTGTGTGTATATGTGTTTGTGTGTGTGGGAGTAGGAGGTGATCAGGGGGAGGTGGGATGTAAGGCTGATGAGAAGGGGGCAGGGTAAAAGGGTTGGCGGGTCCGTATTCGCTTGGGGGGCTTCTCCGGTCGGGGAACATCGGAAGGACCGCTGCAGGGTTAGAGGGAATGGGGGAGGGTGTGGGAGGGAGTTAAAGGAGGTTTTTCGATGGGATGGAAGGGCAGTCCTTCTCTCTTCATCTACCTTCCCCTTCTCCCAGTCCCTCTCTCTTTCCCGGCGATGGATATTTAGTGCCCGAGATAGAGGTGGAAAGGGGTGTAGTGGAGAGGTTGCCTTCAAATCGAATGAAGGGACGGGATCGGAGGTAGGCCTCCCGAATATCCCTTCGGTGGGCGAGTGAGTGGGGAAACATTTTAATGCATGCGGAAGATGAAGCAAAAATAAAATTTACGCGTCCCATCGAGAGGTCGCACTGCGGGAGGAGGGTGTATATTTGTAACTTTTTGTCATTTTTTCTCCTCTCCTTCTCACTCCCTCCGGCTCCTTCGGTTTCATTATATTTTGCAGGACGGCTGGTGACGTTGTGTTTGTTTCTACATTAATTCGTGTCCACAATTGGGAGGGACTGAGGATTTGATCACACCATTTTGGGTTCACCGCAGTTTTGCTACCTCTTCTCATCCTTTTAGTTCCTACCGTTGAGCACGCTGCCATCGATCTGAGCTCCAGGAAGGAGGTCTTCCTGGAGCTCAGATCGATGGCAGCGTTATATTTCGCGGTTTGAAAAAATTAGGACAATATTCGGCATCTTCTCAAATACACACTGATGAGTGATTTCGTTTACGAGCGGTTTCTAGGGGTAGAAGGACAATAATTAATGGCTCTTATTATATTTGAACATGATTAAAATTGCTATTTAAGAGTCATTTTACCTTCATTCCTCTTGTCTTTGTGAGATTTTAATACATAAAGAAAGTTGGACTGTTGCAGTATTTATACTTAGTTCTAACTTACATGCGGAATTGTGCAATGAAGATATATTAATTATCATGTGAAACACGCTTTAACGCCTAAGATTCCTATTTTTGCCATTTTTTTAGATCCGCTTAGCATTTCTATGTGGAAGGAGAACAGAAACTGCCAGGTGAATTTTCTCATTGACATTTTATCGGAAAGGAACTCGGGTGACTTTTTTTAGAGAATTTACTATACTATTTTTGGAATCAGGTGCTGCACGCGTTATTATTGAGAGAAGACCGTAACCAGCTTCACACGATTCAGTTGCCAGAAAACTAGCCAGGAGAAAAAAATACTATCATACCAGCAAAGGAAATAAGGGTGGCAGGGAATGGAAATTCGGAGAGGAAGGGGTTGTAAAAGGGACCGTAAGGACGATTGGTAGGGTAGGGGAATAATAATATCGGGCGAGAGAAAGATGATGAGAGGAAGAGAGGGTGAGATACGAAGGTGGAGATGGAGTGCGTGTGTATGTGTGTTTGTGAGAGATAGAGAGGACTTGAATGAGTGGTTTGAGAGGTTAGAGAGGGAGGAGGGTACGTTCGGAAGGGGTGAGCTGGTGATGGAGAAGAGTAGAACCGGGTGGGTTTGAAGGTTAGGAATTGGGAGGCGACCGAGATGACTGTATTGGGTCGAAAATCGGAAAGGGGGGCAGGGAGGGAAAGCAGTGAGTTGAGGAGGTGGGGGAGATGAAGTTCCGAGGCGTGCCCGTGGAGGGGGAAGGAGGTTGGGGGAGGAATTGGGATTTGTAGGTGGATGGGAGGGATTTCTGCCGAGAGCCGGTACCCACTGATATCTGTAAGGCTATTGGGAAGTCAATTTGGGAAGCCAAGGTAGGGGGAGGGTGGGAGGTGGACAAGGATTTCGGATGGATGGGGTTGGAATTTGGGTGGATGGAGGTGTGGGGCGTGTGGTTTTTGGCCGCGGTGTGGGGCAGGCTTGTGTGTTTTAGTGTGCGGTTCGAGAGTGGAGGGAGGGAATTTGAGACACAATGGAGGGGAGGGGTATAGGGTGGCGGGAGATGCTTTGGTACTACGGAGAAGGATGGGAGGATGTGGGGGAAGCTGCTCGGAAAGGAAGGATTGAGTGGAGTTGGTGGAGGAGTGAGTTTTGGATTGTAGTAAGCCCTCCTGCCAACCATCCCACCCTCTCATTCCAATATCCCCTTTTCCCGGAAGAAGGCCTGGGAGAGAAATTCGGTAGCCGTGAGTGCGTGTGTGTAATTTTTCGGCTGAAATAACCCGGGGTGGGGAATGACGACATGGATTAAGGTCGGACGAGATGCAAAAGAAATGCGGGAATAAGAAAACACAGGGAAGGGAGAGGGTTTGTTCGAAATGTATCGGGCTGGCTTGCTCCAGGCTTTTTGAATCGATCCCGTCGATGAGAAATTTGGGAGGAAAAATATTTTGACTACTTTTTGAGCTTGTTAGCCGGCATGTTGTTATGCGCTTCTTTGTCGTCGAACTGACTAAGTGATTAAAAAAATATAGCCCTTCCGTTTTTTATCCATAGCATCTTCCTTCCTGTGTTTAGAATCCTCAACTCAGTGACTTTTTGCCTTTTAATCAGATTATCTCTGTCGTTTTGGCGTTTATTGAGGAATTATTATTTTATGCGTGCTATGGTCTGCCTTTAGGAATAGGCTCCGGTTAACTTGGCGAAAACCTTTGTTAAATATTTTGGTACATCTTCATTTATTTTCCGGACGAAATTGATGACATTTTTTACACCTCAAACTTGCTGTTTATGAACTTGTGCCGCAGATAATGGACTCTCTAAGTTGTTGCTTTCCGAAGTATACGTTGCGTCGCGTTATACATAAGTCGCGTTTTACATGGCCAGATGCTCTATACTCGCCCATAAGTCTTTCAATATCATTACGTTCACAGATCAGCCAAATTTCCCTAATAGAGGCCGGCGAGGAAGGTAATCCAAATACAAGGGCTTTCCGTCATTTGTTTTTAATCGAACCCTTGTTCGCGAGGTGTTCTCTCTAAAAACACTCGCGAGCACACACCAGCCCAAGGAGGCACACACATGTCGGAACCCTCCTCAATTCACCCCCAATAGAGACGCCTGCCAGCCGAACCGAAGCCCACCACTCCCCCACTCCTACCACCTCACCTTCCTCCCGCCTCAATGACAAGCCGCACCGCTAATTCCCAAAATCCTCCGCCTCTAACCGCGTATAACCGCCTCTGCAGATCATCCGGGCTTCCTTCTTCCCTAATGCCACTCTCTCCCGCGAGCGCCGACTGACTATCCATCGCACGCGAGCCAACTCACGGCAGACAAAACACACACGCGTAACTCCCGGACTCATCCTCCTTCCTCCCCTCCCCACCACATCTCCGGAATTTGAATTTCTCTCCTTTTGAGTGATCGGTTTCGGAGGGGAGACCAGTGAGCTAAGGGGTATGCGAGAAGGAAATTCGGGAAGGGGGATAGATGGGTGTGGGGTATTGAAGCCAATCACTTGGGTAATTAGAGAGGTTGGGGAGGGTGTCCGGGATGGCATGAAGGTTTACCAGCTGCCCGGAGGAAAGATGAGGGTCGGGGATGAACTTCAATACAACGTCTGACTCTTGGGGTTCGTTCTTCCTGTTTTTAGATCCATCATTTACATATGCATGTTACACTTCGAGTCGCCCTTACACCGTGAGGCAGGGATAGTCAGGACACCAGAAATGAAGAAGTTCAGGAATAGGGAAAAAGATTAGGGATAGGGAATGGACGAAAAGTCAGTTTTTATGGGTTCGTGAGTCGCTCTTTTCGTGTTGTAGTCATTAACGGTTCGTAGGAAGAAGTAATTCTCGTAACTATGTACTCGACAGAATATTTATCTTATTTAACTTTTTTTCTGTTTTAAAGAGGGATGTTAGGACAATATAATATTATCCGTATCAACATCCGTGTGATCTGAAACTTATATGTAGTCTTCACCTTGCGTTGTTTTAGCTGCTCCCACCTTAATCCCTCCTAAAGCTGTTTCATCCTTTCTGTTTGATCGTTCCGTCATCATGCATATGTATAAAAATGGAGGCTACCTTAAAAAATAAGAATACTCCAGTTCAAAACGAAAAACATCTTTTCATTACTCGTATTTTCAATACCTAGAATCACACCAGCCGGTTCCCATTTTGCCATAAATTTACCCCGTCGTCGTTCCCGACCGAGTGTCACTCACTTAAAAAAAGAAAACATTGGCCAGTTCCCGAAAGAAATCGAGCCAAGTCCAACAGAATATCGATCACGTCACTTAGCCCACCATAAGACAAATTGCCGCGTCTGAAATATTCAACGGACGGGCAAGCGATCGGCGTCACACGTATTTCAGCCATTCGTATTAAATCGCGAGCTCGCATTAATTATCCCCGAAATCTCCTTCGTCGACCAGAAGCAGCTCGCCAGATCGATCGATATAAGGCTTCAAGGCCAAAAAGGGGTTATACAAGACCCCACCCCCCTTGAGAGAGGACACATCTCTCACTCTCTCTAAATGATGGATTCATCAACTTCCAGTCGACGGAGCTCATCAATGCTTTGGGAGAATTCACGCCGAAAGACAGCGCTCCCTAATAAATCTGCCGCTTTAATTATAAAGCAATTCCATAAATTATTCCGTCGCGCTCCGCGCGGCGTAAAAGGCCCATCGGAAAGGCCTCACTCCCGCTCTATCTCTCTCTCTCTCTCTCTCCCCGCCGAAGAGCGTCTATCGGTTATTTGCACAATGGATCAGAGGAATGGGGGCTTGGGAGTGCTTGAGGGTTGGAAGGTCCGACGTCGTTCGGGCAAGTCTAAAGATTGGAACGGTTGGAGGAGAGAGAGAGCGGGAGGAAGGGAAGGGCGGAGAAAGCTTTGGCAGTATTGAGAGAGAGAGAGGGGCCCGTAGATTGGGTTTCGAATTGAGAGGCGAAATGATGTGTCTTCGTATTTGTCAGCCAAGGGGTACTGGGAAGTGTGGGCGCCGGATGGAAAGGGGGAGGATTTGGTCAACGGATGGAGACGAACGGGAATGAGTTAGAGAAGTGGGCAAGGGAGAGGAGGAACACGCTTTCTTTCAACTTCAATACGAACCGTTGGAATGCACGCATTGTTTAAGCTACTCTTTGTGTTTCCTGCTATTTGTTTTACATTGAACAAAACAGCCAGGATTGGTGGAAGTCTTATTTCCTCATCTTCAAAGTCTTTCTTATCTCCAAAATCATTCTATTAAAATTTGTCCATCTCGTACAGATTTCGTATTTTGTTTTCTGTGACTATTTTGGCGGATCTAATCTAATGAAGCGCGTAAAATTAGTCTCGGAGACTGGTCTTGCTCGTTAAAAACTAATTTTCTGGTAGTTGAAGAAATGTATTTATTCCTTTTAAATTCCTACGATTTCGCCCTTGAAGATTAACGAACCGGCGTTTAAACAGTGGTTTCCGCATCTGCAAGCTACTTATTTCGCTAAGCGTGATTGGAAACCATGTTCAAGGGCTAAATAAGCCACCGATAGACCAAGGGAGGGGGCTGGTCCGAGGGAGTGGACAAGGGTTGAGTTAAAAGAGAAGGTGGAAGTCAAAAAGGAGGAAGGGAGATCGATAGGGAATCCGGGAAGGCGGTCGTGGGGGGGGGGATGATCGCCCGACTAAGTACGTGCGAGGGTAAGAGAAATAGTGAGATAGGATGAAATGCTTGTGAGTGTGTGTGCTACGTGCCAGAGGGCGTGAGGTTTTGGGGGGCGGGATGAGGGACAGCCCTCGATAGCAGAAGGAAAATCTAAGGGTTAAGGAGGGCGGGGGGAGTTCCGTCCGTCGATTCGGGGGAGGGTTTGGGAGGTATCGGTCGAGTGGATTGGGAGGCTGTGGGGGAAGAGGAAGATGGGGTTTTGAAGGGTCTTGGAGGTCTGAAGGGGAAGGGGTTTAGAGCACACCAAAGGCGAATCCACAAAATCTCTCCGTGTTCCTCATCCTCGGCCACCTATCAAACCCTTTAAACCCCCTCCCTTCCCGACCTCTTACCCTCCCCCTCCTCCCCCGCGTAAAACTCTTTCGTCCTCCTTTTTCCTTTTAACCATAACCCACCCGTCCGTGCTATCCTGTCTCCTCCCACCCTCCACCTTATCCTTCCTTACTGCCCGCACCCCCTCCAATCCACCCCCTTATTTCTCTCCTACCCTCACTCCAATTCCCTGAGGGGAAGTAAATTATTCAAGTGGAAATACGGGAGGTTTGGTGTGGGGGTGGGCGGGTGGTGGTGTTCGGCGGTGGTGTTGGTGGCAGAGCCGTGGGGGGGAGGTGATGTGGGTGATGGGCGGCCGGGAGGGACCGGGAGGACGGAGGGAAGGAGAGCGAAAGAGATGGGGAGGCCCTTATAGTAGTCCTGCTCCTCTGCCGCCTACTCAATGAGGGAAGGGTGAGCGAGCGAGCGAGTGGGTTAGTTAAGAGCGTGAGATGGAAAGGACCAGGAAGGGGGAGGGAGAGGGATTATGGGGACGGATTGAGGGTGGGAGGGAGGGTAGAGGGTTTAAAAATCTCGGGTGTTTTTAGACCCCTGTGTGATGGGTTTCGGGAAGGGGGTGGAGAGATGTTAAGGGGTCAGGACTGACTGGAGTGGACGGGGTTTTAGGGTGCAGGAATAGAGGAGAGTGGATGTTCGAGGAGGATTACGCCCATTGCATTTCGCTTCCCAGCTCTTCTTCATCCGACGCCGCCGACTCTCCCTCACATGGTGGTAGTGCGCGGGGGAGGGTGGGGATGGGTCAGAAAATTTTGCGATGGGTCCGCCTCCAGTTCAGTGCTTCCGGCTGGCCCTCGGTAAATAAGACGAAATGAGAAATCAAAGGGTATCGGATGGCATGGGGGTGAGTCCTGGGTGCGTTTGGGGTGAGTGTTAGGGGTGGGGCGAGGGGTTATCCAGCGCCTTGGGATGTGGGGGAGTCGATCCGAGTCGAATCAAAGACAGTCGGAATTTTCGAAAGGTTTTTTTGGGGATCGAAATCGCTTGCGACCTCCCTGCCGCCTCTCTTATCTTACTTTTACGTAAGAGGATTTCGAAGTGATATCGGACAAAGAGCTTTCCGGCGTGGTTAGGTCATTTCGCTTACGTGAGGAATATTAGGTACTTCATTTGGTTTTTCTCCCAATAAAATATATAGAAAATCTTGGCTATAATTACATAAAATCCTTGAGTTTTAACAATACTAGACATGCTGTCGAAGTGTACCAGGTTATTTTCTGCTTTAAGAATTAACTCTGGATGAATGAAAATTTTAGTCTTTTATACATGCGTAAGGAGAATCATCAGGAGACTGCTAGTGAAAAATAATTTATTTGAGATATTAAAATTTCAAGTCTATATTTTTCGAACTCGAACCGCTGAATAAATTCAATGGATAACTTTGCAATGTGATTAGAGTGTAACTCTACTATTTGTCTCATTTATATTGATTCTGATACATAGATTCAATATTTATTATTGCTGTTGGAACTGACATAAAAAAACTGAATCCCAACTTGCTTTTGTTTGAATAATGGTAAGAGAAGCAAACTCAGTAGTCAGCAGTTCCACCAAGTTAAGCCTGAAACGCTTTCATACGTACTTTCTTTTTTTCGTTGTATTACAATTATTTCAACCTCCTATTCGGTAATTACCTTAAGTACTGCACCATCACTTTATTCTCAAAAGACAAGATTTACTTCTTTCCCTCTAAACTTTGCACGGTTTTGGTTAATTGGGGGTTTGTTAAGAAATGACAGACACTCACAGTTGCATGCTCTCACTCCATCCTTTATTTGTAATATTCTCAGTGCACCTCACCCTGGTTTGAAATTTAAAATGCTGTTTGAACCCTTGATTCACTAATATCCTTACATTATCCTGAGGTGAAAGTTTTCTGAATGTTACTTTTAAAATACTATGGTTTTCTGGATATTTATGGAATTTTCAACTGTTTCTGCCATCTCTGATTATTCTTGAGGTTCTTGTTGCCCTGAGTACTCATTAATCTTTGGAATGGAATAATAATCTATTGTATAATATTTCGAGTGGTTATGGAAATGCTAAATATGTTCCATTCAAAATACTAATGTGAAATTTTCTTTTCTTCTCTTTTAGGTAAGTCATGCATCTCGTTATCCGAAAGCGACCATCTGTGTATTCTGGCTTTGAAGACGTTGTGAGCATGCCCAAGGTATGATCGTTTGCGCTTTGTAATGTTCAAGCGTACAAAGAGCAAAACGCCTGTAAATTTTTGAATGAATATTTCTAGAATATTTAAATGAGTCATATTGTGTCAAGTGTTCTCGAAATTGGTGAGTATCGTGTATGGGACTATGGTGAAGTAAAATACATTCCAGTTTTACATTAGAATATCAACTATTAAGATTGGTTGCGGTATCTTATTGATTTTGCATCGTGTTGCGTAATTCTAGCTCATAAAAAGCACCCGACATTTGATGGCTTCGTGTTTATCTACACGGACTCCTTTCCACGCGTAAGACGTATAATTTCTTGGCAGACGTATTTGGATTGTAATATTGAGAGTCAAGTTATTAGTTACCAGTTGTCTTCGAGGCGAGTCATGCAATTTAGGCGTCGCGATGTCGAGGGATGAAAAAATAAAGTGAAGGCACATTTTCATTTGTTTTTATCGTGGTAAGGACGTCCGCCGCCATGGCATCGAGCCAGGCTTGTATAGTGGCCTACCTCCAAGGGGAAATCGTACTCCTTGGTCCTCAATCCGCCTCCTCCCCACACGATTCATACCCCACCATCGTTTTACGTTTGCGACCCGATGGGAAACCCAAGTGCCAGGCTCGAAGAAGAGGACTGGAGAAACAGCGAGGCCCGCCTTTGCATTCCCCGGCGCCCGCGGCCTTCTTCCCTCTGTGCCTCCACCGCCTAACCCTCCCTGCAGCTTCCGATCGGGCAAACAATTGAAAGCGTTGCCGCGAGGCATCCGACGTCGACTACGAAAGGCTCGATGATCTTGGCTCGGCCGACACAGACAATGACTGGTTGCGAAGAAAAGGAAAGGAGAAAAACGTTCGGGGTTTGGGCGATGAAGGTTCCTGACGGGGTAATGGGTTCAGGTAAAGCGGGTGGTTGTTCTGAAGGGTTAGAGCAGGGTCGCGTCTTCAATCCCCCTCACCACCCCCACGTACCTCCCATTCCTCTCGGTTCTCACAAATAATGGAAGCCGATGGACCCCCCGGATTCACTGAAACGGAAGATCAAATACTCTCTCCTTCCACATCCCTATTCTCCTTCAGCCTTCCCCCCTCAAACGCCTTGTGAATGCCTTCGAAATCGGTTTACCGGTTTTTAAACGCTCGAAATTCGGGGGACTGGAGCTTTTGTCTCGCTGTTTGCGCGATTGTTGCCCTCTCAAGCCTCTCGTTCCCCTCCGCCCCCTTTCGGTAATTACGTTTCCTTCCCTCCCCGGAATTTTTTTGAATGTTTGCGGTATCCTTTCTTTACACCAATCCTCCTCTTTGAGTGCACAATCCTCGTCGAATACGAGTTTATTTTATTTTTTGCCATAATATATGCATTCAAAATTCAAGCTAAATAGGCACCATAGCCACCATTCCCATTTTTCTCAACCATTGCTTTTATTCTCCCTCTCGCCTCCAGCTCCCAAGCCGCTTCTGTTCCGAGATCATTATGTTGTTATCATTATTCTCGGAATGCGAAAGCGGAATCGATGAGTTCATTGTGCTTTTAATGTGATTATCAGTATCGGGGGATTATTTTTCTTTGTTCGACTCGCTCTCGAGTGATGTTTTGTGTGCCGGCTCTTCCCTTCGAGCGATGTGGATTCGTTCGGAAAAATAATGCGGAATCGGTGATGCGATTCCATGAGGAGTCGGGGAAGAGAGACAATGGAGGAGCATTAATGGAAATAAAGGAGCGGAAAATTCTTAGCCTCCGGGGGAGGAATCTATAACTTCAATAATATGGCAACTCCTCTTCCAGCGTTCGCGTATTTTTGGCTCCTCGGAACTCGTCTCTAATTTTCCGAATTTTCCTTCCCCTATCCCCGTCATTTCCATTTAGAGATCGTAGGCAAGTAGCAAGTATGGCAATCAGTTGATTCGAAATTGAGGGCGTCGCTGTTGAAGAAATGTACAAATAGCTTTGATCATTAAAACCGTCGCACCTCCTCCCTATTGCTGGTTGGTAGTTTAGGGATGCGACCGGCAACTTAGGTTATTTGCGCAATTAAGAATAGGTGTGCAGGATAGTAAGGGGAAAGTAATTTGAGAAACGAGAGAAGAGTGGAGAGAACACCGGCGTCGGTATTAGTCTACCCATAAAGAATGGCGCCCAGGGTCAATTGTTTAAAAACTCATTCGATGGACAGTGTACTGCATTTACAGTATTCTTGACGTCGCACACAAGTTAGTATTGGGTGCGCACTAACATCTCCGCAACTTCCGGGATTCGAACCCAAGGTCCCAAAATGGGCGGAAAATATTACAGCCATCTCACCAAACCCATCCA
This sequence comes from Pyrrhosoma nymphula, assembly GCA_963573305.1. NCBI lineage: Eukaryota > Metazoa > Arthropoda > Insecta > Odonata > Coenagrionidae > Pyrrhosoma > Pyrrhosoma nymphula. Next base: position 51,452,031 of record OY754330.1, on the reverse strand, counting down.
CAGAAACTAACAGCTTCTCTGGTCATATTCTCTCAGCCCATCCCATCCAATTTTTCAGCTCGAATCTTCATTACGATTTCCCTTGAGCCTTCCCCTCCTCCTCAACGGCGCCACTGAGAGAAAACGGGGGTGAATAGTAATATTATTATTATTTATTCCGTGGCCGTTCTGAAGAGCCCAACCAGATGGAGACGTTCTTGCCCTCCTATCCGTGAAACGTTTTCCCGAAGGGCGGAGAAGGGAGGATAAAATATCGAAAGGTAATTTCTTTTCTCCTTTTTTTCATTTCTCATTTTCGCCGCCCGTGCGTGTGGAGTTCGAGGTTTTCATTTCCTCGCCCCGAAACGGAAGAAAAAAATGTATACATATAATATTCTCCGTCCCTTTCAACGCGTTACGGTCTCCGTTTCCGCCCACCCCTTCCGTATTCCTCTCCACCCTCCTCCCCGGGTGGCTTTTTGATTCCTTAAACCCACACCCACGCCGATAAGGAGGGAAGGGAAAAATGTTGTGTTCGAGGGTTGGGAGAATGAACTCTGGACAACGTGATAGTCGGTCCGATCGAAGAGAACTCGCTTATTTTTTTTTCTTCCCCGACGCCGTGTATCGCCCACGCACCCCCGTATTGCTTTGCCATCCCTTTCTTTTCCCTCCATTGCCAGTTCGCTCATCCGAGATCTCGAGTCCTTCCCCTCTCGATTCTTGCCCTCCCCCACCCCTTGCCCTTAATGCCGCCCCCTTCCCTCCCCTGTATTAACCCCTCTCCCCACACCATTCTCCCCCTCCCAGAAATGGACGCTTCCTCGCACCTGCCAGCTCTTCTTATTATGCCACCACCATCTCGCGATCCCGGATAATAAAGCCATATATCTCATCTGTTTATTTATCCATTCACCATTCATATATTTCCCTGCGCCCCATCACGCTTCCCCCACCCCAATGTTGCGTATGTATATTATATAAATGAGTGTGCGTGTAGTATACATATTTCCTACCGCCCATCCTTACCTACTCCCGTCCTCTTCCATATCCCTGTCTCCATATCCTTTCAGTTTCTCCACCGCTGCTGAATTTTTTTCTCCCTCTTACCTTTTTATTCTTCTTTCCCCGCTTCGAACCCGTCTTGTGCCCCGTACGGAAGGAGAAGGAAAATATGTTGAACAATTCTCTCACATTCACTGTATCTTTTCCTTTAATCCCTCAGTCTTTCTCTACTTCGGCCTACCGAGACATTCGGTTTTCAGCCATATTTCTTTCGCGTTTGAGAACTATTTTCGACCGCGGCTGTTAAAAATTCAGTCAACACTCAAGACACCATCCGCGTTTTGTGCTTCCTCCAGTCCAGCTCCTCCGTAAACGTGATACATGGTTTAGCAAGACGTTGAGCGTGATAAATTGTTGCAGGAATCACGTAAGATTTGTCTGTCGAGTGACGACAACGTGTAGGATTTGGCCTTTGAAGAAATTCCCCATGGACCAAATCATGATAAGTGTAGGAAGGGAGTAATTTAGAAGAGATAGTATTAAATGGAAATTGAGGGATATCTTCGGACTGAACGACAAATGATGAATAATTTTGAAATCGAAATTGCTAGGTTTTTTATGTTCTTTCGCCTTTTCCTCATGTTACGCGGCAATTATTTTTACTCATCCCGTTTTCTAATTACTTCCTTCTTTTGAAGTCCAGTCGCTTGGATGCACTTCGTCTTCTTAATCAATCTATCAACCTTACTGAGGCATTACTCGTGAGAATTCCCGTCGATGACGCTGTGTCTTGCCCGTCCGCCTGCACCTCCGCAAAGGTCACGATTCCCCTCGTCCTGCCACGCGTTTACGGCGCGTGCATATCATTCCCGGCCATTAGCGAATTTCAGGAAGTATCACGCTATTAACACGAGAACTGCCAGGCCTTTCAAACTCATCCTCCAGTCAGTCTCCCGTCATTTTCTACCTAGATCAGTCACCGGTCACGTAAAATTTATTCTCTCGGGTTTCCCCGACTTTTTTATGCGAGAGGAAATGCATTTTGCGGCCTTTCCCGTGACTCTCCGTGTCTCTCCTAATTGCTCCGAACGCAGTGGGAGAATATCCCTTCCGCAAACGTGCCGGTTTTTTTCATCCCGTCTCTCACTTAAAATTTACCCGAGACCACAACTTAATAATAATTCCTCGACCATTTTTTTACCTCTGCCATTTCTTGTGCGTGACTACCTTTCATCTCATTGTTCAGGCATCCTCCTACTTTTTTCTGCCTCTTATTTCTTTCCCTTATCACTCTCTCCTTCTTTTCTTCGTCTTCTCCTTAAACTCCCCCAATCTCCCGTCTCTACTTTCGTATTCTTTCTCATCCTCTTTCCTTCGCGTTTTGACAGCCTCCTCCTCCTCCATATCTCCTCCTCCTCCCTCCTTTTTCCATATTCCTCCTGTACCCCTACCTCCCAGCCCTCCCAAGTCATTACGCTTCCCTTTTACTAATATCCCGGGGACTGAGCTGTCGAGCGCGGAATTAAAAATCAAAATATATTGCCGCATAGCTAATAGCCGAAGATGGGAAAGTATTGTTTTCATAAACACGGGGCGGCGCTCCTGGGCTTAATCCCTCTCTCCCCGAAACTCACCCCTCCTCTCTTATTCACCCCCTCCAGTCCCCGTGGAACCCTCCCGGGTGCCTCCACCCCTTACTCCCCCAATTCCCTCCCCTTTCCTTCTTCGGCAGTCTCTTCATCTCGGCTCTTCCCCGCCTTCCAAACCGCCCCAAACTCACCCTATCAGCGCCATATCGTTCGCTTCCAGCCCCTCCCATGAAAAAAACTCCTGATAGTCCCTACCCTGTTCTTACGTGAATATCCTCCCCAAGTGCAAGCGAGTGTTTCTACGTAGGTAGTAGGTACCTTTTTTTTTGGCTGGCTACCTCATACCATTTTCCTAGCTCACTCTTCGCCTTCCTTATTCATAATTGCGTCTTTCGCCTTTCTCGTATATCACCACTGCTTTTTCGCGTCTGTCGTACTTTTCCCGTTGACTTTGTAGTTTTTGGAAATGGCGTTGTATCTCAGTGGCTTCTTCTTTTGTAACTCTCTCAGCCATAATTTACCCAAAACGTATTCTTGTTGACCTTTTCTCCTCTAAGGCTCACTATAAAAATTGCTTGCGCAAGTTACTCCTCCCTGGTTGAGCTCCAACATTATCCCTTGCCATTTATTGTTCTCATTTTTAGTTATTATTTACACGTTGTAGCCACGTTTGGAAGTTAAGTTCGTGTTCCGCATTTATCTTCAACCTTTTTTTGCATCGTCCCGTGGAATGTTTGGGTTTTATACTTAGGTCCTAGCTTTAGTAAGCTTTCCATCATCTCCGCTTCTTATAAAATGTGATTCAAGCTTACCGTAGGACTGCGCCAACTGATCTATCTTGTTGCTCTTCTGCGTTGATTTGGCATCATTTTTATCCTCCCATTTCCTCTCGTTCCAGCACTCACATTACACCGCCGTGCCCACATCTTTCATCTCTTCTTTCGCCAGCCTTCACCCCCTCACATCTCCATCCCGAAAAACTGTGTTCCTTCCATTTATGCACATCCCTCCTAATGCTCTGCCCTCCGCCTCCCGTCTCCGCTGCCACCCCTCGCCCCTCACACCCCTGGACGCCAGATTTTTCACCCCTTCCCTCCTCTTCGAAAAACTCCTCCCATCATCCTCCCACTCTCATCCCCCCCCCCCTACCACCTCTCCCTCCCTTGTCCCTTTTCCTTCTCTTGGAAGTAAAGCGAAAATCCATTATAAAAGTTCTACCGGATTCGACGGAAAGTTTATGGCCTCAATCGGAAAATAAATACATCCAACGCGTTATTTATGGTTTCAGCGGAGGGATTTCATTTATTAATTACTTAGTTTTATAGGTTGGGGAAAAAGGTGCCTTATTTTTTCATTTTTTTCTAAATACCTCCCGCAGCCATCTCTCCCGGAACCCGTAGTTCAGTTCACTCCAGGCCGCCATTTTTTTCAATTTTTTTGTTGCTTTACCGAGCCCCGCCTCCCTAGTGCCCTCCCACCCGTGACCCAATCCAATTCCCTCACCCCCACCACCCCGCGAACCGAAGAAGTTTTGCGTATTGTGTCTTTCCATAAAGTTTGAATGACCGTGGCGACGGAAATTCTGTTATTTTTTTCCTAATATGTTGGAGGTTTCCGAGTGGATTGGGAGAGTTTCGTGGTGGTGGTGGAGGTTGGGGGAGAGTAAGGAAAAAGGATACTATTATTTTAATATTATTTCCGAAAATGAGTTCCACCACCCCTTTTTCGAAATTTATTCGTCATTTCTTATCTCTCAGTCAAAGTTATTTTAATTAAGCTCCCACCCAACGCCCACACGATGTTTGGTTGTGTATGAATGCGACCCGAAATCGAGATTATGTCGGTTTCAAGTAACAAAAAAGCACTAAGGGACAAAGTTTCGTTTAATTACGGGCGCTCATCGGGGGTCGTTTTACACCAACACGGTTGATTCTGTGGAGGAGAATGTAGGAAGTAAATTATATTCAAACTTCTCGAATTCACCGAATTGTATTGCGTAATTCACACCAGGCTACGAATAAAAAGTATCGTTACGCAATCGAGAGTGCCAATTTTCGAGTAGGAGAGATATTTAACCGAAATAATTTTAATTTAAATTATGTAACATGATAAGTTAGCTCATTAAATCGTCTTTTAAAGCTGTTTTCTCCACAGCGGTGTACATTTCTATGGCATAAAGCCTTATTTTCTAGTTCACTTGTATAAAAACGGTGCTCTCAAAATCATATTTGTTTTCCTTAATCATCCTCATTGTGTGTTTCTTTCGACATATCTCCGTTCAGAAGAGCCTATCGTTGACCTCCCGAGTTAAATCTTCTGAATGCTTATATGCGGTCGGCCCTCAACGAGGAGATGGAACGAAAACTGTGTCCCTTCTTTTATATTATCGGTTTTACGAGCGTTTCGTTTCATTTTGTTCGTTTAATCCTCCCACAAAATTCAGTGCAGTTTTTCGTTCCCCCGTAAATGACGCATCGTGATTGCGAGGAAAATATTCTTACGTATTCTTAACTAATCCCGCTCATCATAACATTTTTTGCGTTAGGAAGAATAACCTCCTTCTAAGTGAAAAAGATTAACTAAGTATTTTCCTTTTCTTTATCCGCTCCCCTCTTTCGAAGTCCGTCGAGCCCGAGTAACGAGAATTGCACGAGACTCCGTTCTTCTCACTCGCAAAAAGTTCACTTTTTTCCCCTCACTTCTTTATGCACCCCTACACCGTTTCCTAAATTTCTATATTGCTCGCTCTGCGGCATGTTAAAAATGGCCGGCGTGAAGTATCGGTGAGGAGCGCACACGATATTATCGCAATCGCATACGCTTCTCATTTGGACTCCGGATTTATCTCAAGCCGCCTCGGTTTTCTTTTTACACGTGGAAATACGCCTCTCCGCCACCGTATCGATCTCCCCTCCCGCCCCGCCTTTTCGCAACTCCATTATCTCGTCCATCCTCTCATTTTATCCGCTCTCCTTATCATCCTTTTTTATGGTTTTCAACTCCTCTTACCCGAATTGTTTTTGGAAATCCTCAGGATCTCATCCACCCAAGCCGAATCTCTTATCTGCTCCATGAATTTTCTTTTCGCCCCATCGCTTCTTCCTTTTCCTTCCGTTGCTCCTTCGTTCGGTCTTAAGCCACTGACCTCTCCTAGGATCTAGGTGCATATTGTGATGCTCTTTTCTGTAACTTTCTACTCGCAGCATCTCTGAGATTTGTATACGCCACGGCTCCCGTGAATGCTCAGTTTATCTATTTCTCACATTTCCCTAAGTCAGGTTTTTAGTAATTTGTAGATGTTATAATATTATTAATTAACTTGTCTTCTCGGTGATGCTGGCAAGGTTTATTATTTGATTTTGTGTGTACCTAATAAAAAATAGTAAAGATTTGACCTATTTTATTATAATATTTTACGGCATATCTATGGTCTCCTCTTCCAAATCATTGATTCGTTCGCGTCGGGTTTAACACATAAGTGAGTAACATAATGCTGGGTGATTTTTTAGAGCCAGTATTTCCAAAAAAAATATACTGCTGCCTTTATTCGTTTGCTTACACTCTCATCCTTGCCTTCTCTCTCGCTTGTTTTCGCCCTCCTTTCTCGGTCTTCTTCTTGCACTTCCCCAGTAAAACACCTTGTCCCTCCCACACTCCTTCTCCAACCAGCACCACCTCCTCATCTCTTCCAATTTTACGCCCTTGTAGGATTACGCGCTCGGGGAATAAATATATGAGGGGGAAGTCGGGAATGGGGTTGGTTTGGAGAGGTAAGGGAAAAGTAGGAGGAGGACGCTCAGATGCGTGAGTTTTGTGTTCCGGGGATGTTGGCCGCGAGGGGGGAGCGGTGGTGGTGGGGCGGGGGGAGGTTCTTCAGAGAGGGGAATTGGGCGGTGTATCGAGGGGGGTGATAGGGGAAAGGGACTGTTTAAGGCTCTCTGCCAGCATCGGAGGAGAAGTCGATTGAGCGGGGTATAAAAACAAAATGTCCGCCTCCTATCCTCCATTTCGGATGCTCTTTTATTTTTTTCCGCCTATATATATTTTTTTCCTCGTTATTTGTTACCCCACTCTTCGCCGTTCCTTTTTTCTGCCGTCGCAGCCAAGATTCCGGCAATCGGTTTGTTTCTTGAGGGCGTGCTAGAAGTTTTTTTTAACATACCCGAGGAGCATTTTCCTTCAAAAGCACGCCATTTTCCCCCTCATTCCTCTGAGTCTGTTCTGACGGTTCTTTGCATTTTAATAAGGGTAGCTTCGCGATTCGAATTTTCTTCCATCTTCATTCTTCTTCTCTTCTGGGGAAAACTTGAAGTTTAGGAGAATACTCCGCGTACCAAAATGGCGATATTCTCGACGCTGATAACATTTCTTCGATCCGTCATCGGCTGTTTGGAATTTCTCGTGAGGCGGAGGTTGGGGGAAATTTTAATCAGCACGAAACATCGCGAGCAGCAGGAAAGTGGAAAATTTCATGAGTCAAAAGATATGATTAGTCCGAAATACCCGTAATCGGAAACGAACTAACCAGATGCGGATATCGTGGAAAAGGTGGAAAGCGCGAGGTATTATACGTAGTATTAATAGGGTGGCTTCCCCTTCTATTTGGTTTTCAAGCTTTTCTGGGTTCGGGCGCCTGAAAGCACGAGATAAGTATGCTGCAGGGACGATTGATTTTGTCCATACGTTGTGTCAATCGGAAAACTCCTCATTCATTCAGGTTTTTAAGAGGTATCTGTGTTGCACGTTCCATTTCTTTCCTCTTTCTCGGCTTCGACCATCGCCTAAGGCAATTTTCTATTGTCCGAATTAAGGAGGCTTGCTGTTACAGGGCAAGAGTATCTTTTCGTGCGGATAAAAATGGCCGTCAAAATGTCGCATACATGAGACCGAGGCGGTGCTGCATAAAGGAGGAGTATCAATCGTGCACGTGGCATCAATGCCTTTTGCATTCCAACCTTTCATGACCTCTTTCACTCCTTCCATGTCTCTCTCATCATTGCTCCCTCCTTCCTCCAAAGGCCTCTGTCGCGACCTCCCTCCCTCCCTCTACATCCATTCCTCCTCCCTCCCCACCCCATTCCCCTACCCCTCTAACCCTCCTCCCCCACCCACCCCATTGACTCCCCACCAGTCTCCTCCTCCTCTGCCTTCTCCGCCATCCATCAAGTCGCGACCTCCGTTTATCTTCGTTCCTCAGCGAGAGACGAACAATCTCTCAAAATCCATTCCTTCTTTCCTCCCTCCTTTTCCTACTTGCATTCCCCTTTCTACCTTCCTTCCCTTTCGTTTCCTTCTTTCTCAATTTTTTTGTTTAAGGATTGCATTGTTAGACTTATTATTGGGTATAGCCGTAGAATAAAGAGCGCATACTGTATGGGAATACAATCGAGTTTCTCATGAGTCACTTAGTAAAAATGAGTGGTAATTATATTAAATCTAATTTACTTTGAACTTTTTATCTCATTTTTATCTGCTGGTTATTCTTACGGCATTCTATATCTTTTACAATATTCCTTATAGTGACGTAAATTGTGGATGCTATATTAATTTGTCTGAAAAATAGTTACCGAGTGATTATGGCTCAATATTACGTAATATGGACGGAGATAATCACAGCGTGTAAGAAGTAAGGAAGTGGCACTTTCCTTCAGACTTCCACATACTGATTTCACGATTTAACCACGTATGCAGTGGCAGGATGCTCCATCTAGTTCTCCTTTGGTATCTTCTTTCCCCACCATTTTCCATTGCCCGTCCTTCGAAAGGTCTTCCTTCCAGCGTCCGCCAGCGTGCTTCCCCGAGGCCGAAACGGCGTTCTGCTTTCTCGTCTCATTTATTGCATTCTCTCTCTCGACCGAAGAAAGGCTTTCGTTTCCTCGAGAATCTCGTCCCGGGCGAAATATCGCCGAGCAATTACTCGTCGTTCACGGACTAACGATTCTGTAAACACGTAGCCCCCAGACTCAATGCAAATACGGTGCTGCTTTCAAGTCCTCCGCCTAATTGGGAGCGGTATATTACTACCACCGTGTATTTGTCCCGTTCGGAAATGCGCTTTTCTTTTTTTTTAGGTTTTCTCTGGCTTTCTCTCGGGACACCATTTTCCGCCTTGCTGATTAATGTTTTCAGTTGATGCCCCTTTCAGGAGGTGGAGATAAAGATGGCTGTCTTGGGTCTGCGATCTCGATGTCATATTTTACTTTCTTGGCGGTATGCATTTTCCGCCACGCTCCGCGAAATGATTGCCTGGAGCCACTATTGGGTCATCTTAACAGAGCAAGCAAAATTCTCTTCTTTAGATTAGGGGGAAAAGGGTCCATTCCTCTAAGAAAAATGTGGTGGTGAATTATGTTACCACGCTATATCGACGGAACCAATATGTTTGCCTTTTGATAAACAGGTAATTGCTTGAAAGATTCTAGTGATCAACTTCATTCCATAATGGTATATCTGTGTTTCCGAAATTTCCGCTCTTACTATTGCAAAGTGAGTGCCATCGTTGCTTTAATTTTAGGCCACAAAGCCAAGTTAGTTTTTCGTTACTATACGTTCCATTGTTTCAGGCTCAACTAGGTGGAAGTTGAATTTCGTAAATGAAATACTAACTTTTTTTCGCCAGTCTGCTTCTCTGATTTAAAATTCATTTCCTTGCCTTAACTTCATTTCAGGTGTACAAAGTTGAGATACTAATGCCCTTTGACGTATCAGGCTCTAATCGAGGCTCAAAAACGTTTGTACCCTTACAATGAGAAATATTTTTTTGGTAAACATTAATTTGCTCGCGCACGGATCACGCAAAGTTTGAAATATAATCGCCGCAAGCAGTTTACCTCCGACATTCAGTGTGTGTTCTCGCAAAATCCTAATTTTACTTTATTTTAAATTTACGAGGAGACGAAATTTTTCCCCTTAGATTTAGAAGTGTTTTGGGTACGGTTGATGGGGAAAGAGTCTAAATCGCGCATGTAGAATTTATTTCCGTTTACGTATTCCTCTTCCTCCACATTTGAGTTCTAAAGAGCGCAGCGGTGGCCGCCGATATCTGGGCGCACACACACCCATTCGAATCCCCGGCTCGAATTCAATTAGCTGCGAAACCCAAACCAAGTAGATTCGCGACTTCTGCTTCGGTCGAGGAAGATGGTGAGAAGGGGGGGAAAGAGGGAGAGGGGATATAAAACCATAAATCTATCCCGTGGCGTCTTCCTTCTCCATCCCCCTTCCTTTTCCCCTCCACACCTCATTTGCCCTCTCTTCGCGAATGCAGCTCCCTTACCCCCAGCCCCCTTCCTCTCCGTGCTTCCCATTCCTATGATCCCCATACCGCCTTAACCCTCCCTCCCCTCACCCCTCCTTCCTCCCCTTCCAATCCTTTTTTTGCGCTCTCCCTCTCTCTCTCACCCTCCCCCCTCCTTTGCATTCTTGAGGTGAGGGTCGTAATTGTCGATGCCTTTCTCTCCTCTCGCCTCTCCTCTCCCTTTAATTGTCCTCCGCTCTGCTTTCAATTCTCACGTCCTCGCCCTTTTCTTCCCCTTTCTCCCTCTCTCTCTCTCTCTCTCCCCCATAGTCTCCCCCCCCCCTTCTGCAACCCGTTCTGCGACGATGCTGGTGTTCTTGTGCTCCTCTTACCCGGACCTGCGGCCCGGGTTTCATTTCGTCTGTCCCTTCCGAATCTTCTCTCCGTCTCCTCCCATCTCTTGGCCCTTATGGACGCGTCTCTAGCACATATGTTTTCTGGACGTCCATGACCTTCCCGTGTTCCACACCGTCGAAAAAAGTTCCATCTCTACATCAAAACTTCAGATTCTGCCTTTAAAATCCCCTATGATTTCGTTAAATTTAATTTCAATCATCGAAGAAACGTTTCGATGTTGTCCATTGCATGATTTAGCTTGTGAAGAAGGGAAAATAGGTATTTTGGACGAGAATAAAAGGGTAATTACACGTTGAAATAAAGAGTATGGAAGATTTTAATTCTGCAGACGTCACCGTGAATGCTCAGTGCACTGCAAAAACTATCATAAACTGTCCAAAACTCGCTAAACTATTCATACGGCATAAACTATCAGAAGATGCGTGTTCCATGACTTGTTTGAAAACTGCATAGCGGTCGTCATTCAGGTATAGAAATAACATTAATCAAAACAAAAATTTCACTTCCTGGGATTATGTTCCTATCGTGCGCTTGAAACAAAATTGGTCCTTTATTGATTTTTTGACGTGTTCATAGTTCCAAAGCTCGCATATATTCTTGTCCATTTCATCTCTAGTAAAAAGAAATCTTTTTTTGCCCCCTTCGCTTTCAAGAATGACGTAGCGCGTTGACTGTCCCTTATTCGTTCATAACAATAATGGCGATTCGCTTTTCTCATCAACTTTTCCAAATAAAGAAATCAACGATTCATATCCCTTGCTAATTGTCCTCGGCATTGTTCTTTCGTCTCTCCTTTCCCCGTTCCGCGCTCGTCGGTCCAAGTTACGGCGACGCATTCATTCCCTCCCTTTTGTTTCGCCAGCGTAAATAATTGATCTATTTTTCGTACGTGCTCTTTGTACTCTTCGATTAAGCGCCGTGATGCCTCTTGAGCATTCTGACCTTTCCCATTTCGACATTTTTTTGCGAAGGACGATAGAAGAAAAAAATCATGGCATTAAAGAACGGAATGGCCGCGTATCGTTTGCTGTTTATTTAAATCGCCTTAACGACGACTGTATCGCTTTTGTTTTCGCTCCGCTCGCCCGGCGTAATGACATCCGAAGATATTTCCTTTTTTTCCGCATTTCTCCGACCAGAAACAACTGCGTCGCTTCGTAACGAGTGCTGCCCAGACTCCATGTTTGTTGTCCGCCGAAAAATTAGTTTAGCGGCAGCGAGGCACGATGGGCTGAGCATCTTCATCCACTGGAATCATTGGATTGTGGTACATCGGTTTCATTCTAATCAAGACTTCCAAGGCAGGTTTAATTTTGTGCTGAGGACGTGGTTGTATTTCTTGCCTACCGTTCTGCCACACTTACTCTAATACGATTAGTATTTAGGGAACAGCAAGCTTGTGTGTTTTCCTAGGTACTACGAGGGATTAAATTTTAGAATAATTGATTGTTTCTTCTAGGAACTTTGGAGAATGTCCCCCACGCCCTAGTTAAGAGTCAGAAGGAGACTGTCCTTGAATCCAACATTCATTTAGTATATCTTGATCTAGTAGTAGCTTCATGATAAATGCATTTTACATTTGATTTATTTGTCGAGTAGTGAAGTTATGTTGTAGGGCCATCTTTTGGCACAATCTGCTCAAATTAAAACTTGAGGAAATAAATTCAATAGATATAACAGCAGATTTCAGGCTGAACCCATCGGACCTTTTTGATATGTTGAAAATAATGTAGAAAGTTAAACTTTGTCTTCTCGACTGCATAGCTGTAATTATAATTATTATTTCCAAATAGAAAATGATTACTTTAATGGAGTGGATAGATCATTGTTTAAGATTTTATTTACTGCGTTGTTCCGCCTCATTTCGCCCAACCCGGTTTGGTTCGCGTGATCTGTTTTCATTGCTTTTGAAATTTTCGTCTCAAGGATCGTCACGACTCTTAACTTGCCCATTTTCCGCGCTCCCCAATGCTGCGGCTCTCCGGCGTCCCCGTGTCACGGCGCTGCTCAGTCCTCCTCGGTTTTAAATGCTCCTCCACTTCCCCCGCCCTCATTTGCCCGCCTTACTCTCTAAAACTCCCTCCCCCTTTCGCCGCCGCGAGTCTGACCTCTCCGCCGCATTCCCGTCCCATTCTCGCACTGTTTTTTACGAGCATTCCTCGAGCTCTCTCGCCCCCTTCAGCACATGCCGATTCTCCACGCACACACATATTGAGCCTCCTCAAAACCCCCCCTTACCCAGTCCACCCTCCTCTAACGCGGCCACCGCCGGAGCCTAGCCCCGCGTCTCGTGCGAATCCTCGGCATCCCCGCCGCCTCCGCCCGCCAACATCCCCCACTCCGCGTGCCTTCGGAGTGTAAGTGCGGATTCCCGTCCAGCCTCACTCTCCCGGACCCGCCCTCTCCGTAGTACTCCCCTGACGCTCACACTTCATCCTGCTCGGACTTCTTAGCCGTATCCTTTACTTCGAGTGCCTCTCTTTTTTTCCCACCTTCCCAGCTAGCGCGTTTCGTGATGCTTTGCCTCTTAAGACTTCCCCTCGGGAATCATCACGTTCGGTTCATTTTCTTCCGCTGATTCGAGAGAAAAGTTTAATTCCTGTATTGTTTCTGGATGTTTCAATCATATTGATTCGCGTTGATTTATTCTTTTCCGATCTCCTCTAATCGCTTCAAGACAGTGACCATTCGAGTGTGTGTATATTTCAGTAATTGTTATTCGCAGTGAACGTTACTTATTAGTACGACGCTGTTCATCGAATAACTATACTGAGGTTAACCTTTTAGAATGCGTTAGAGGACCATATACCTCGAAGAAACTGTAAAGTTACTATAATACCATTTCAATCGCTGCATCCTAAATATCCTTAACATTTAACTCACCTTGAGGAAGTTTTTCATTGATTTCATTGATTTCACTGATTTCACTAATGACTGTGGTTTCTATGTGTATAAATGTTGGGATAATGCTCATTATGAGCAAAGGAATAATCGTGGGTTAGCAAAGAAAGTTGTTGGTGCTTTTGGTTCTCAACCGAATGGTTCTGTAAAAGCGGGATACAATTGTCTTGACATGTCGCCATCTTTTAACGACCCTAGAGTTATTTTAGATTGGATAATGCGCTTCGTCTTTAATTTTGTTCCTCTGCTTGTTACTTTAGTGATCACCGCTACAAAGTTGACTTGAATAACTAAATGCGGAATTCCCTTCCTTTTTTGAGTCCTTCCAGATCTTGTTTCGCGTCCTCTCATCCCCCACGGAGACCTCGCCATCTCCTCGTCGCCCCGCCGAAGAAGCCTCAATCGCCGGCTTTACCGCCTCTGTGCGACAAGAGTAGGGTCGACGCTTTTAATTGCTCGGCCCGTCGCGCTCATCCTCGCTCGTCCCGCTCATCGTCACCTCATTCCTCTCGCCCCACTACTTCCACGCGTTCCCGGCGTGTTTTCACGTCGACCTCTTCCGATTCCTATACACCCTTCCGTTTATATGCCCGTCTTCCAAGTATTGCGCTTGATGTCCTCGTCAACGTATTTCCTCTCTTCCTTCTTTAAATTAAAGAGTGTTCCAAATTGTCAATAAAAAAGGAGAGGAATTTAGGCTCTTATGTATGAATTTTGTTCGTCCAAATGACCATCGACAGGGAGTGTTTAAATCTCTTAAACACGCACGAATTTACGACATTTAAACATGTCGATGGTCACCTGGATGACCAAAATGCATGCATAGGAGTTTAAATTCCTCTGCTTTTTATTGACAATTTGGATTAATCTTCACTTTAAATTTTCTCGTCACTTGCTCTCTTCTTTGAATTCTCTTCCTTCTATCGTGGCGTTTCGTGAGCGCACTCATTCATGGATTTGCGAAAGCAGAAGAAACTCAGCCTCGTACCGAATTAGCTCATCGCTGGCAGCATCGGTTTTCATTCATGACACTGTCACTCGCAGAGATTGGATAGGGCACTTAGTCCTTTCCAATCTCTGCGAGTTAATCGATCATGTAGTTTTTGGGACTTTGAGGAAAATTCCGTCAGAAATATTGGGTTAATGCAACATTTCGTAGAGTTTTTTGCTTTACAAACCTGGCTGGACGACTTCTTCAACTGAAAACCAGCATATTTGGTCATACCTGGAAGGGAAAAACTACCCCAGTTTCAAGGGATTCATAGATGATGGAGAAGAATATGGCACTCATTGGTTTCTGTTTGCTATTCATCTCAAATGAATATTTTTATCACAGCAAAAAAATGATGCATACTTATGCATCAACCTACTGTAGTAATTGTATTGATTATCTCCAGTACGTGTTTCGACCACAAAGGTTAATGGCCTAATTTCCCTGTTCTTTTAATATCTTTCTTTATAACGTTTAATCTTTGCGCTTTTAAATTTATTTATATATCAAAATATTGGTAATACATAGTTTACTAACCTATAAGCCACTGTGTGTAGTGGTTTATCTTTTAAATACCACACACCCCGCACCTTCCCCCTAAACCTTATGGGAAGCGGGAACCACTTTGTGTCACCAGGTTATCGATCTCGATGGCACGTTTAATTTCGGCCCTAATTTTTTCCAATCAGGATCGGCTCAACCGGCTTCGATGCGTGAATGGCCGGCGATCGACACCGCGCGTGCATCGGAAGTTTTTTTTTATAGCCTCTTTCTTATTTTTTTAAATGAAAACTTCACCAAGGCAATCGCTCAGCCGATACCGCCGTGACGATCAAATCCATGAGCCAAGTAATGGGCGCCTCGCCGCCGAAGAGCGGGGTGAGCCATTGCCACCGGTTTAATCCGAAATTGCCCACCGACGAATTTTTTAATTATCGCTTACTTCGGATTGATTATTGGATGTGTTCGGGTGCTGAGGGAGTGGTGGCAGGGGTGATAAGGGCTAGAGGGGTTGAGGGTAGCTTTTTTTCCGCCCGTCCTGTCTTCTCTCTCCTCCTTCCCGCTCCCCCCATATGGAGCGTGTCCACCCCACTGTGCGTTCGTTTTCGACACGGTCCCCAAGAGAGAGAGACGCGTGACAAATTGCGTCGCGCCTGTGATCTTCGACCTCACGTCTCGCGTTCCAAGTCCGCTCCCGGTATGTCGTGGCTTTTTTTCGCGAAGGGACACGGTCGGAGAATGCAGGAGGGGAGACTTTGAGAGGCTTGTGGCGAATCTCTTGGCCACTTGTAAGATGCGCCAAGGACGGATCTTGGCTCAAACCTCGTGAGCTTATAGGTCTAAGGGTTTTTGCTTTCCTTTTTAAGATTCTAAAAACGATTGGGCTACACTTTAAGACAACTAGAATTTTTTTCCCATTTTGTGGATACCGTGACGGTTTGTGAGACAGCTAATTCTTCAAGGAAAATAAAATTGGAAAACAGAAGGCAATGCTATCTAAAGAAGACCAAGGGATAAAATGCATGTGCCTAAACAAGAGGTCCTCAGAAAGAGTGTGGTATTACGGTGAAGCGTTGAAAGGAAGAAATAAAGGGCTACCGTAAACCAATCTTCGGAGAGAAACGCTGACAGTTATCTTAAAATCTCTACCAATCATATGCGCATTGATTTTACTGAATTTAGATGATCTAATTACGTTAATGACATTCTAATGGTGCCAAACTGTAATGGCCGTGGAGAGAAGCCCTTGCAAGTATCCAGGACTTATCTCGTCGTATCTCTGTGCTACGGTTTAAGTTTTCCTTGAGCCTCAAATTTCCGGAAGGAATGTGGCCCAGTGACGTCAGATTTAACTCCAATGCAACTCTCCTCATGTATCAGCTGGTTGCAATATAAAAATATAAAAAACCATTTAGGTTGCCAGAGTTTCCTCATCAACATCTGAGCGTTTTTGACTTTGGGTTTAGATCCTCCATCTCCCCAAGGAGACAAACACTTCGTGAAACCGTGTAGTCGTGTCTTTTGGTTTCGTCTTATCGAATAAGAAATCAGATAACTTCTGCTTCAGGTTAAATATGTATTTTGTTGTGGACGTTGCTTAAATATCCGCTTCGGGATGGAAAAGTGATGTCGCCTATGAATTTCTCCTCCGAGGCTGTTACGTTTTTTTTTCGACAGAACATATCTCCTTGCTCTTCATGTGTTCTTCGGTTGGATTTCTAGAATAAACTCCCGATTTGGGATCGTCGGGAGCTTTTGATCTCGCGGGGCTCTCTTTCTCTTTCTCGATTACATCCTCTTCTCGTCCTTGAGTTCATCATTTGACGTCTTAGAACCAATAGTGACTCAACCTTTACTTCGGCACGCAATATGGTATTTGAGCATGTGTGTGTTCTGTAAGGAGAAGGCACTGGATTCGCCTGCCGGCCGTAATGAATTTCCCAAACATTTATGGAGCCTTTTAACGGTCGTGAGCTCTCAAGAGAATAGTCACGGGGCGGAGGGGGAAGAAGAGTGACTGAGAGAAAGCATAAAGACGGGCGGAGATGAGAGAAGGATTGTGGGATAAAACAAGGGTTTAGGGAAGGAAGAACGAATTTTTATGTCTCAAGGCGGAAAGATGTCATTGAACGCATTATTGACCCTAGGCTTGCATGCGCTTCCTGGTGTATACTATGGAATTGGAGAAATTGGAGCCGTTCCACAGCCCCATTGGGCGATAAAATAGGCTGGCAGGCCCATCAAATTTTATTTAGGCTGTTAAATCGCTTAAATAATATTTAATGGTCGTGCCGGGGAATGGCCTGATTAAACAAAACGAAGACATAACCGTTCTCATCTTCTTATTGGCTCAAAAAAAACTCAACCAAATTTTCGGTCTTACTTTTGTGATGAAATGTAATTTAAATCCCTCTGTAAAATTTGGTGATAATGATAACGTAATCTTGTTTATCTCATTAGTCGACATTATTTCATTTATAACTCAGACCGTAATCAGGTGCTTTTGTAATGAGCGCGTGTGTTTCTTGGCTACGACATCTTTTATGAGAAGATTTTTAAGGAATAAAAAAGGTGACCGCAAAAATATTTCTTTTTTTTCTTTTAAAAATTATCACTTTTTCTATTAATTGTTTCTCTCTTTTTTTCGACTGAATTCAAATGAGCCGTGGTTGAGTCGCCTTAGACGACCGACCGCGGAAGTAATTGGGTGGAAAAATGTTCGGCCGGAGTACCTACGTGGGGGGCTGAAATAACAAACTTCGAAGTAGCCTTTGAGAGATTCACGACCAACCTCCGGGACCGTGCGAAATGAATGTGCAATAATGTCACGCCGTTTGCTTCTCCGAAACATTTATTTATTTTTAAGACCATCAAACCCGAGTGCCGTCGACAGCAAAGGAAGCAATCACTTTCATTTCTTCCTTTGGAAGTTGTATTCCCCGGGAGCGCTCGTGAGATGAAAAAGTCGAAGTGAATGATGCAGAAAGCAGTGCGTATGAACGCCGTGAGTGTATGTGCGCAGGAGCAAACAAGTTCGAAATAAAAACCGGAGCGGCATTCCCTTTCAGGAGGAGAATAATTATGTTTTATTCCGAGGAGGGAGTAGAAAAAAATATATTTATATATTTTTTCGGGAGGTGGAAAAAAATGAAGAAATAGACGAGGCCTTGCGTGTCGAATGTGTTTGGACGGCGGTTTCCTCGTGTGCGGGGCGCGGGTTGGGTGGATTGGCTTAGCCCAAGGAAAGGGTGAGCGGCAGAGGGTGGTGGTGAGAAGGTGTTTTTCCCTTTGCGGTTCCATACTTGAGCGGGTATGTCTGTCCTAAAGGCACGGAGAAGGAAGGGGTTCCAGGAGAGTCGGGGGAGGTGTAGGAGGGAAATGGGATGGGTTTGTACATACGTTCGAATCCCACCATTTCCCCTCTCATTTCTCCACCCTACTGCTCTCCTTCCATATTCTCCACCTCAATTCGTCTCCCCGTATGTGTATATGGGTGGTCCTCACTCACTCTCTCTCTCTCTCGCGAGCAAAACCACAGCGTCACGAGCCGTGCCTCCGCACGCACTCACATGAGCAAGCAAACACACTGACGCACGCATACACACGCACACGAGAGGGAATGAGAGAGAGAGCACGTGAGCATCTGCGTGATTTATGAACGGCATGAGCGCTTCGCAACTTCCGGCGGGTCAACATTCATTCCCTGTACCCGTATCCAACAGCTCTCCTCCGAACTCCTCTCCTCCCCCTACACCCACCCACCCACCGTCCCATACCCTCCCTTAAACTTCCCCTCTCAACCTCTCGTGCCTCACTTCCTTCCCGTTCCACTCTCATCCCATTCAACCTCCTCCCTTCTCCACCTCTCTCAAAAGACTGTCGATCTTTCAAAGAGGGACACTTTTTTTTAACCCTCTTCCCATGCACGTTTCATTTTTATGCTCCCATCCTAAGCTTAATAAGTGTCCGTCGTTTTCTTCTGTTTGATCGTGTGCCTACTTCCGAGTCCCTCTCAGAAGTTGTCATCCTTGTTTTGTACTTCAAAAGGGGGGAACATTGGAGCGGTCTTTAGAACCGACGTTACCTACCGCCGATGGATACTTAAAAAATGTCACTTTGAACCCTCTTCCCAAAAGTTTATTTTATGAATTTCCTCATCTTCTTCGGTTTTTCCTTGTGATAATGCGGTTTTGCGACTATTTTTAGGATCCCATATCCTCGTTTAGCATTTTGAAAGGGATGAGCGATGGAGCAGACTAAGAATCATGATTGCCCACCGCATTCTTCAAAACGGCGATGTTGCGCGTCGATAAATTTTAATTATTGCTTCCTATCCCTCTAAGGCATCACGTCTCTGTACTGAACTCGTGAAAGAAGAAAAATCGGTATTTATTTGAGCTATTAAAAAGGTCACACAGACTTAAGGAGGAACAAATTATCTAGAGAACTTTTAAGAAGGTTATAAACCATGAAATTGTTATCACTGCATCATAATTCATATGTGAGACAAATATTTATCCGTATATTATCAATGAATTATTTTTTTCTATCCCTTAGAATGTAATTCTAAAGGCAAATGTAACATTCTCCGACTTTGTGAACAGCTCGCTCTCGGATTGGCGCACAAAAAGGCCATGGAATTGAGAGATTAATTTTATGTTCCATTTAAAGTGCATATTTCGTTACTGAAACATTTTCCTTTTAATTTGGTATGTATAAAGCCTCTGCCTGAGTCAACAAAAGTGCATTCTATCTACAGGATGCAGCAACGCTGGAAATCGTCTAAAAGAAATAGATTACCTGTTCTCGGTCCTAAATTACCCTCCTGCGTCTAAGAAATGGGATTGAAGCTATAAATCTCTTGTGCTCTCAAGAAAACAAACGTTTCATTAAGCAGCGAGTAATATATCTCTAAGAAATGTAGATTTTGCTGCGTAAATTGTCGCTCAGCCTGGGGAAATTTCATGGGAATTATGTAAATTACTCCACGGGCAGAAATCGCTCAATTACCGTGAACTTATAGAAGCCGAGAAATCAATGCAAATTCCGAAATTATGCAGTTTTTTTCAATTTTTCATCACTGCCTTGAACTTTTTACCACCCGAAGCCATAGTTTCTTACGCGGTTGCTGAAGGAGGAGTCCGTGCCGTTTTTACTCCGGTATCTGGTTGCTCTATCTCATTTGCATCCGCCGCTTACATATTACGAGGATAAGTACGCATTGATTTCATGCATGCAACGCGACTAAAGAAGAGATAAGATTGTAAGGAATCACCCATAGTTTATTTTTAAGGGGCGCTTGCACGATTCTTGGGTTAGAAAGTTCATCGTATTAACGGTGTTGTGAGAATTTTACCTATAGGAGATAAATTTATTGAAAGAGGCTTTAAGGGACGCTTGCGAATGAGTGTTTGCGGAAAGGTGCGGGTCTCTTGGTTCATTTGTTTCACTTTTGTGGTCACTGCGGTTTTTCTATTGTTGTTTTTTTTCATTCCCTTTGTGTGATCACCCTTAAGCTCCCCCTCCCACCTTTCAGTATTTCATTTTTTTCGAAAAAGCACCGTAAAAACATCGGCGGCAGTTCAGTGAAATACGGCGACCAGATGATCGTGTCTGTCTGCCACACATGCAAGCTGCCTCACGGCCCCCCAGCCCCGCAAAGCCTCCGGGGGCCCCCTACCGTCCCCCTACAGTCGCTCGCAACTCCTCTTGCCCGCCCCACAATTCCTCGGGGGGGGGGGGGGGGTAGAGAGGGAGGGCAGGAGGAAAAAAATTGAAAATCGCTCTTCCGCCGTGACGGATTGAGAGGCGTAAATGGACACACCCCCTGCCATCTCTCTCTCTTTCCACCACTTCTCTCCCTCCCATTCGAAACAAAATATGAATCGATGGTCGAATTGGCGGTGGGATAAAAAAGAACGGTTTGGAAAAGAAATTTTTCGCTTCCGATCGGAATGAATTGGACGCTCGGATGCTAATCCTTTTTCGATTCAGCTCGATGCGTCATTTCTTTCGGCGGCTGGAATTTATTTCTTCGTGTTTTTGTAACCACGTTTTTTTATTCAAAATTCTCTCGCCCGCATCAATTCGGTAGCCGTTAATGGACCAATTAATGTCTTCGGGACGTTTATCGCTTTCGCACTCGACTCGTTATCTGTTGGCAGCCATAATGTCGATTGGATGCAATGATGATGCACGGTTTTCGAACGTCACGTTCTCCACGTTTTGGTAACTGATTCTCGGGAGAGGACATTGTGAACAGCTTGCCTCAAGTGGTTCAGCCCTTTCTATGAAATTAAAGGTATTTGTGTCGTTCATGCCGATGCGGTCACTTGCGGTTTTCTTTTTTTACCCAAGTCATTTATCGCTATCATTAATGCTAATTGTTCAAATCCTTACTGAATGCGTTATATTGCTGCCAAACTCAATTTAGGTTTTTCCATGTCATGTGGTTGCGCTAAACATGCTTGTTTGGAATGCCTTGTCATAATTTTGTTAATAATTATTTGAAATCGACTGCTGATTTTGCATTTCGGATTAGGTAGGTAGAGGATAGCATGGATGTTATTACTCGCGAAGTGATCAACATGTGGAGAGAAACCCAGCGTCGTAAGCCAGTCCAGAGTTTGAACTTTCATCTGACGGACAGAATAATGTACCTACTTGAAGTGCTCTCTGCCCGGCTCTCAGATAGTGATTGGAATTCCACTGAAATAAATCCCTGGTACCACGGGTGGCCAGCCAGACTATATGTATCGTACTAAATAACTCGATCTCGTTGGAAAAAATATATGTCCGTCAAAATATTTATCACCCCTCTGGTGTTTGTGATTCTTCCCCGCTTCTCCTTCCCATACCCAACCAAGTCCCGACAAACCTCCTCCGCTCTCTCACCCTCACTCATTTGAGCCTCATCGACTGTTTGTCCAGAGGTGGTAACAAGGCACGCTCGAGAAAAAGGCCGGCCCGACATGCTTGCACGGATCATTGTCCCCCGGGCCCCCCTCGTTCCCTTTCGAGGCTCGAACCCCTTCTTTGGCCTTCCCACGCCGCCCCTTGCAAACAAGGCGCTAAAAGGATGCGTCAACATTCATCCACTCTTTTATCTTTGCCTCTTTCCCGGTTTGTCCTCCCTTCATTCTCCCCACTTAAACTCTTGTTTTCAGCCGCCCGTTTCTCTTCAACCTGTTTTGTATTTGAGACGATAGTGAGGGTTTATTTTCGATTTGTCGACACAGCTCTCGTAAGGAACTGAGGCGCGCGATTATTATTAAGAAGATGCGTTTCCTTAGATTAAAAGCGCATACCCAGGGTTCATCTCCACTAGCGTTCTCATAGTTAGTTGTAGTTAGTTAACTCTTCTCATAGTTAGTCGTTGGCTCGCCTTTTAATGTCTTTATTCTCACGCCTGGCACTGTTTATCAACGTCTGTTTGCATTTATGTTAATTATTCCGCAGAAATAATTTCAGAGACTTCATTTATTCATATTCATTTGAGGATTTTCATGAAAGTGATGAATTAGATTCGTGTTGTATGTACGTTATTTGTTGATCTCAGCATACGAAATCGTTGACGTGTAGCTTGTATTTCATTAGTTTATGATATATTTACTAGATCGTTTCTATTTAAGTTTTCAAAGTCACAGCTCATTTTGTTGAATATTTTCCTCCAAGGATATTACTTTGAGGGCTGTATTGCTTACAGAAATTTAAAAGGCTATACAAGTACGTGGGAATAGACAGTCTCAGCTCGTTCTTTCCTGTAGTTGAAAAAGTGTGAATCCCAAAAACCTGCCTTGACGGATGTGCATAGTGCAGTTAGATACTCAGTCGGCCTATTTCCGCAATCTATCAGCAGTAATCCTCTGGGGAGCAGCTTGAATTTGCCGTTCCTCTTAAGAAAAGTCGCTCCCGAAACCAGCGACAAAATAGAAATCCGCACAGAGGCACCACGTCTCTGTTGCGGCAATCGTTGCGTTAAGTACTCGTCCCCCATTGTTCGCGCGGGGTTGTCACTCCGATTGTCACACCACCCGCGAGCACAAAAGCTTTCTCACACATCCCCCCCGCACGAATGGATTTTGTACCTCTGCTCCCCACCACAAGTCAGCCTGTCACACATAGCCTCACCATTTTCTCCTCGACTCCGTGCCATTTGGGACCCTCCAAGCCGCCCCCTCCAAGGGCCCGAAATCCTTCCAGCGCCGTGCGCCGCATTCCTTCAATTTCCGATCATTTGTGCTCCTCCTCCTCCCACCCCTTTCCGCGCGCTGCCCAATCCCACAATTCTCCTCGCTTATTGCCTTCAGTCCCTCCGCACACATCTCATTCCAAAATATCAGCCACCCTCCCGCACACACATCCACCCACCTATTTCCCCGGCTTACGTCACGGACGGCTGCTCTTGACGCTGTCCTGCTCCCGGCTCCGCCGTCGTCGAGTGCGCGTCCACCAGGGGTGCAGAGGGGGTGCGGGAGAATCGTGTCGGTAGTGCGGAAGGGGTCGCGGGTGAGGGGAGGAGCAGTTTCGGGTGCGGCGGGGAAGGCCCGGCTTCGTTGGCGGGAGGTGCGCCCCCTTCTGCCCGCGAGAGAGAAGGGGGACAGAGAGAGGTTTCGGGCGATGGATGGGTCAAGCGTTTGCGGCCGCCCGCATTGTCCTCTCGCACCCGAAAGTAGCGTCTTCTCAATGAATTGCTTCGCCCTTCAGCTCAGGGCTCCCCGCTCTCTCCCTCCCTCTCTCGCTCTATGTCTGCGGAAATTCCTCCATTGTGTGACACGGCTTCCGCAGTTCGCTTTTGGCTCCGGGGGTCCTCTTCTCCCATCTCCTGGGCAGGGTACGTCTGTCTGCGTGTCAGGGAGTGTGCCTGTGTTGGATGGAGTGGTGGTGGTTCGGGAACGTCCAGGATACAGGGAAGGGATCATCGGAAAGGGTGGGGAGGGGGTTTTCGCGATAGTTTTGGTCCCGGGGTTGAAAGCGAGTGGTCGAACCCCCCTTTCCCGCCGACGTCCCGTCGTGCAACGCGTCATTTACCCATCTCATCCTCGTATGTATTGCCCTCCACCCACCCGTCAACGGTGGAGTGTGCCATCTCTTGTCATTTGTCGAGGGCCATTATTGGGGGAATATTAACTATGCCGAACTAATTTTGGTTTGAAATTCGATTGCATCGCCGTAATCGGTGACCATCGAATAAACGAAGGCTTGAGGGAAAAAAATCATTGCAGGCATAGGATTTGACAAGTTATAAATCATTGTCAAAATTAGGGTAGAGCAATCTATAGCGCCTTTAAATCGATTTTTTCCGCACCTTTGGTCAGTTTTCAGTCAGTCAGAGAAGCAAATAGTTCTCAACCTCATCAAAAAATTAACTTAGCATTCAATCAAGTTTAAAACCATCTTGATATTAGTACTGAGCATTTTGAGCGTCCAAAAATTATGTATTTTTCACTCCTGTGGTCGTTTTTTGTGTACATTATGAGTATAAAACGTCGTCTTATTAATTAAGTCGTAATTTCATTATCTTTCATTTTGCAATTATGATGAATTGTCCATAGAGTTTATCTAATTAAACGTTATTTCTTAACTAGTCTTAACGTAATGTTTATGGGTTCGTTGATGCGATTTAATTATTTTTAATACGGGGAATCCCAATGATAACGCATCGTTTCAGTTATAGCACTGTCGTCCGTCCGACTTTTGTGCCGATGAATTTCCCGACTTCGTTTTTATTAGACCCTCGTCGATTCATCCGCGTGGGTCATCCACGATACGTCCCCCGCATTCGTCGCCACTCTTGGCAACGCGCACTTCACGGGGCCCGTTTCAGAACGGCGCGAACAGATGCCGTCCAGCTTACCCGCACACCCTCCCTCCCCAGTCCTTTTTTGTTTCACAAATGAGTGAATAGATCGGTATCTGAAATGGAGGGGGCATGTGGAAAGGGAGATCGATGAAAGTACGATATACGTGCGTTGTGCCATCTGTTTTTATATTTTCTTTTTTTTTTCATTCCTTCGGCCCCTACTGTCTCATCGTCGTTCGTTGAGTACCCGGCCCTCCCGTCGATTCCTCGTCCTACCGATGGCTTAATTCGCATTCAGGTTTGGGACAGCGGTCGTTTTCTTTATCGTCCGGTCAGCGGGGAGGGACAATGACGGGGTGGGTTTAGATCTGCTGATACATCTCTGGCACTCTCTCTCGATCGCTCGCGACTGCACCCTCGCTGTGTATATTCTCTCTGTCTCTCTACCCTGCCCCCACTACCACACCGATTCCTTCCCCTCCTCGCCCATATACCCGTTGCATTGCAGTTATTGTTGTCTCGTAGTCCCGTCATCTGCCGTAGTCGTCGCGCGAATTCGCCTTAATGACGGGGACGGGCGGGAGAGGGGAGGTCGTTGAGTGTTGCCGAGGGGAAAGGGGATCGAGGCGTACGGGAGTCTGGTGGGTGCTATGGAATATGAGGAAACAGAAAGAATGACGACGATTGTTACTGCTCTGGGAAAAGTTTCTATTGAAAATCGATGAAAAATCATATGCCTCTATGTAAATAGCGTAGAAAATAAGATAATGTGAATATTGGTCACTTAAATTTAAATAAATACTCTCTTGTGCAAAGTTATTGAATTGTAAGTATTTGGTCAAGTATGAATATCAATCACAATAACAATACATGAAATAAATTCCCAAGTTTTATATCGTAAAACATATTATTTTTCGTTAACATTCGCTGGCTGACGCTGAATGCATAGAAATTACATTGCGGCATGTGTTATGTTTGAATTGAAACGTAATTTGGTACAGCTAATATGTGACTAAATTTTAATATGAAAGAAAACACCTAAAATAGTATTGAACCATACAAATTTTATTTACTCCCGACCAAGGTTTCGACGGGTAACCGTCATTATCAAGGTTTCATTTTCACAAGGTGTCAATCATTATAATTTAATTTTCACAGATTCAGCATTTACAGAATGATAATTTAAATATTTAATAAATGTTGAGTAATGCAGTTAATTCCAGGTCATGGAGAGATTTTTCAAGCAGTGTGGAGTTCAGGACCATGAGTGAAATAAATAATCAGTCATTCTCCGTTTGAACGGTGAAACACTACTGGAGGGTGGGATGAGGAGATTTTGAAGGGATGGGAGGAAGGCTCCGGCCGAATTGCCGGCCCTCCCCCTGCATCGGATAATCGTTCTGGGGGTGGTTGAAGCTGGAAGGGGAGAGTGGGTACAGAGGTGGTGTGGGGGGATTTGTCGGGTTGGGAGGCTCCAGGGCCTCCAGTGGACACGCGTGCATTCGCGTGTATGCGTGTGGGTGGCGCACGGCCGTGCTTCCGGCCAATAGACGTGCATAAATAGGGAGCCAGTCGGTTAAGTTCGCGACATTCCGCACTCCAGCCCTTCCATCACGGCGCTAATATTTTCTTCGTTCCGCCTCGTCTGCCCTTTCTCTCTCTCTCTCTTCATCCTACTATTCGGCCCTTTCGAGCTTTCAGGGGTGCGGATGGGCCCTATCAACCCTCTTAACATGCGTCCTTTCTGAGGGCCGGGGGACTGAGGAGATATCCGCAGAAGCGTTTGCGCAATATTTCTCCCGTCTCCGGGCACGCCCCCTTTACAGAAGGCCCGCGCGGAATTCGCATCAATTGGCCTGAATGGGAGATGTATATATTCTGGAGGCGGTTATTTTTGAAAGACTCCCTCACCACCCCTCCCCCTAACCGCCAAGGTTCCATTCCCTCTAGCCCTAACCCAAGGGAACAGCAGGGCAAGTCGGATCGCCTCTTTTGCGCTCTCACCTCGAAATATTCTTCAAAGGGACTCGTTTCTCCACGCGTGGGTGGACGCAAGCGATGGTCTATCAATTCTGTCTTTCTTCTCCTTTTTTCCCTCCCACCTGCGAGTGTTAATAATCATTATTAATGCCTTAATTAGCCTCTTCGCTGGATATGAATTAATTTTTGAAATGGCTGCAGGGTAGGTTGGGTGGGCGGCAATTGACGACAGATATGTTTTTTGTGCGACGTGGAGAGGTGCCAGAAGGTTACCTCCTGATCCTACCAATTATTATTTCTTCTTCAATTTTTTATGCCAAGCAACCTTGAGGGCGGCAGGAATGTGAGTCATGCCTAAATATAATCATTTATTTATGATTCTTATTTAATACCGGATAGTGTGTGTTGTCCCAAGTTATTTATAGTCGGTATATGCTTTTGTTATTGATTCATATGCTGCACGTTAATGATAATTTTATGGTTTTTACATGAATAATTTTTTTAAGGATACATCTATTGAATCATGGATAGCAATACTACAACTGTAATATAGAAAAAGGCTCTTTTGAACTAAAGCATACTAATTGTAATCACAGAGGTGAGTGTTTTCTTACGCATTGGGACATTAATACGATTTAAAAATTATTTTACTCTGGTAGAACCTCGTCCATCATGTCTCACATTGATTCACTCGCAGTCAAATCCATCGTCGCTCAGAATATGCACGCTCAAGTTTCCGCCGCATTGGTGCCGCTGCTTCTTCAATTCGGTGGCTCCAGTAGTGCATGTAGTCGTTTGCCTGCCTCACCCTTCGACCGTCCCCCGCCCGCCCCCTCAACGACGCGAAATATGTAAATGGGTCGCCGTGCAGTCCGCAATTGACCGCGCAATGCACCCGAAATACTAATGTCAGCTCCCCTGAAGCAAGGTCTCTCTCTCCCTCCCTTTCTCTCCCTCCCTTTCTCTCTCTCCCTTTCTCTCCCTCCCTCTCTCTCCCTCCCTCTCTCTCTCCCACCCTCTCCCTCCATCCGTCTCCGCAGGCGGCGTGGAAATCCGCAGTCGGGAGTAAACGAAACCCATCACTGGCACCGGTTCGCCCGGGTCAACTCACGTCTTCCGTCGGGGGTCTGTCTTTCCACTCCTCCCCATACTTCCCCCCCTCCTTCCCACACTCTGTAACCCACAGTACTCCCCGTCAACCCTTGAGCGGCCCACTCCCATGCGATATTCTCTCTTGTAACCTGAGTTGTCATTCACGTAGGAGCGTTTAGAAAAATCGAAGAACCAAACTCCCCAAATGAAGATTTTTGTGCATAAGAAAATTTATTGAGTACAAGCTCTTCACAAAGAAAGTGAATAGCGTATGTGCCAACTATAACACGTTTCATTTCCACTCTCGATTGCAAGCCGAAGACTAGAATAAGTCGGGGTGGAATGTGCCATGAAAAACACTCGTGGATATTATCCCGCCGGAAATTGAGATCATTTCCGATAAAAATTTGGACCGGGAGTTTCAAACCGAAGGAAGATTGTGAGATATGTGCTTTCAAAATATTAAGTAATCCTGTTGTTCGTTCGATCAATAAATTAAAGACGATTTTAGCCCGAGTTGAATTCTCCTTGAGAAATGTGCGTGGGAATTAAGCTCTCCTGAGTAAAATCTATTCACTTCCCCGAGAAACTCTTGCCCCACGCCTTGAAAAATATTTTTCCCCTCAAATAAATAACGTCCCATTCAAAAGATCTGAAAAAGTCCCTGAAATGGAGGTTATGGGATGCCGGGGCACGCACTTTGCCCCCTCCGGGCCTCGAACCCCCTTCGCATCCGTTACTGGTCGTCCCCGTTGCAAAGATGTCCTTTATTCCCTCCAAGGGGACGAGCGGGAGAATGGGAAGGGGTCCATTGTCGAAATTTGAGGGTGGGTGTGGGTAGATGTGGGTAGATCGGTGAGGTGGATGTATAGCGTGGGTGGCTCGGGCCAACACAATGGAAGATGGCTCCGAATGCATCGCGAACAGAGCGTGTCCGTGCATATTGGGCGGGCGATATTCGGCGGCTGTGAGGGCACGCGGTGGACGAGAGGTTATGACGGGAGGAGGGTCGGTCGGTCAGTCAAGGGAGAGCACGGAAGGAAGGAAGGAAGTGCCGAATGCACATCGCGGGTGGTGGCCCAGGGAGTGTTGTGCGTTCGTATTATGGGCCGGAGGGGACGGGGGAGAGAGAGAGAAGGCCCGCTCCCGATGGTGGGAGAAGGGGGCGGTCGTCGCGTGGATGGGGTTAGAGGAGCGTAGGGGGGATTCGAAACCTGTGCCATTGCCGTAGGGTGCCAATTTCGACCGATGATCGCCGCCCGGACCCTCCCGCTCGCTCTCTTCTCCCCCTATTGCCATATTTCCGCCTCCCCTCCCTTTATATCGCCCTGCATATGCAATTGCATCTCCCTCTATCATTCTCCTAGTCCGCGCTCGCAGTATGAAGCCATTGTGATGCTCCCCTCCCTCCGCGCTGGCGAATTTTGACGTGGGTGTGGTACACGAATGTGGGGGTGTGGTGGTGGAGGGGGGGGGAGGAAGGAGGGGGGAGAGCTAGCTAGCCCAGTTTGGTGTCGGTGATTTCATGCAGGGTGTGGTTCAACTCGAGTGGAATTAATTCGCTCGAAATGATGTTTCCGAAACACCCAGTGTGTGTGTAGTGCCTTCTCTCTCTCTGTCTCTCAATGGTTCGGTCCGGCTTTGGTAGTCGGTCAATTCCATATCGGGTAGGGTGGGTTTTTAGTCAGAAGGATTTTGGTGGATATGGGTTCGACCGTCCACTCCTTCCTCTGCGCTTCAAAACCTTCCACCCATCAGCTTCACCTCCCTGTCGCTCATCACGCGAGAGAGCATATATATGTGTGTGTGTATATCGGAGCGGTCGAAAATTTTCAAAATTGATACCGAGTGTCGCACGTCGAAAAACAAAAGCGTCGCGTTCGGCGCGTAAGTTTACTGCTCGTCGGATGAAAGTGAACAGCTTGTTGCCTTTTCTCGTGCGAACGGGTGGCCGTTAAAATGCGGATTCCTCTGCACGCGGTGACGAGTGTGGACGGCGGAAATTTTGATGTGATCCAGGCACAAAACGCTTGTTTTGGATGTGTTTAGTTTGTTTTTTTTAACTGCGACCGTCACATCGCGAAGGTTTTTCAATACAGAGCAATCTTAGTTCCAAAATGTGTCGTTCTCTTCAAACGTTAAGCGAGGATATTTATTTTCGGACATAATTGCCCACCTAAAGGTTTTTGTGCCGATGGGAATATAGGATCAAGGTTAGCCCCACTTAGCGATTTAAATCGAGCATCAAAAAAGCTGGGGGAAATTATGTCAAGAAGTCAGCGCCGAAGATAAGAGTCTGAGATGAAAATAAATATAATTACTGCCAGCTAAGCTCCACGTGGTTTTCCTATTTTTGTCAGATCTTTTCGGTGCGATGTGATGATTGGAATACCCATGTTGACCGAATATTGCGAACGATAGCTGCCAGAGCATCCGGTGATTTTTCATGTAACGTTTTAAAATTATTCCCATCGACCGCTCCACCGTTCTCTCATCCGCCTACCTCACTAGCTTTGAATATGGATTCGCGAGCCATGAACTTATTTCACAATCCCATTCACAATTTTTTTAGTGTATTCCACAGAAACGCAGTTTCGAAACTCATCCCTGAGATGACTGACTGATTCCAGAGTTTTGATTTTTTGAAAACGGCACATCGTCACATTTCCCAACCCGCACTGATGCGTGCATCCTCGTTGGCGAGTTCCTTTTACGTGACTTTCCCTGATTTATGTTCGTGGAAAAGAAGCAATAAGCGATGCCGCGAGGCAATCCTCCGTTTGACTTTCTCACCACAAATTCTCATAAACTCATTCGCCGAGTCAAGAGAACGATCCAAGATACGGGATTATATTCGCCTTATTTACGAGACATGTGAGCGATGAGATGAATCCCAGGTTTATTTTTAGGAGCGGTTCAAATGCAGTGACCTCCTTCATTACGACAATGTGTGTCTTTTCATTTCTTAACCCCATTTATTCCTTTAATTCGAAACTTGTTGCCCGTGAAGATGGGAGCCTTACGTCGGCTTAATTATTTTTACAGGAAATAAGTATATATTCTGAATATAAAATCGGAATTCCCGCAGTAAAATTTGTTATCACCATGAGTGAAACTCATAGTATAATGTGATCTCTTAAAAATTCCGTCTGGAATCAATTTTTAACGTAATGCCCATTTTATAAACTTCAGGCTTCATTCGGAAGATGCGCTAACGAGAAGGATTAATTTTTTTTTAAACAGCGTTAGCGTATATACCCTGCGATTGATTGAACACTTTCTCTCCAAATTGGCTACCGAAAAAAAAAACGATTGAAAGGAACCCTAATTGAATACTAGAGATCCTGCTGTAGTCCTTCAGGGGAAAATGACTGGAGAATGGTCACAGATATCGCCGCTTAACCAGTTTATCGCAAAGGATTGACGCTGCTATATCGGCAATGCACAGAGCTCAGTTACACGCATTGATTACCGCTATATCTTTGCACAAAGGCCCGCATCACCGCGGAGCCGAAATTTCGGCGGGGATTCTAATTAAAAAGACACATCGGCCGTCGCCAAAAAGGAGAACCTTCCTTCACTCGGATCTTTCCTTTCTCCTCTTTCGGCGTGAAAACGGGACGACAGCTCCAGTGCGCGACGAAACCGAATGGACAAAAGGGACTTATTCCGCGCTGCGGGGGATGAATGAGGAGCGGTCAAATGACTATTTCGGGGCGGAGGGGATGGATGGAGGAGGGCGTGGAGGAAATAAAAAGGGACGATCGCGTCAATTAGCCGTCTGGCCACGGCCGCGTAAACAATGAACCTGTCGTTTGGCGATGTACACAGCGGCGACAAGTGCTCGACGACGGGGGTGGGGGTGTTGCGTGGGTGTGGGTGCGGGGTGGAGGGCGCTGGGGTGTGGGTGCAGCGACGCCGTCGGCGTGGAGCGTGGCGGGAATGGGGGCAGGCTGCGCGTCGCAATCGCTCGGCGCTCATCGTTATCGCCGTCGGCCGGGTGCGGCGTCGAATGGAGCGGCACCGCGGTAGGATGGGACAGAGACTGAAGGGAGAGAGAAAAAGCGTAGGGAAATGAGTCGAGAAGAAAGATTTGGACGAAAAAGGCTCTTGGCGACTGCTTTGGGGGCATCCTTGTCGTAGCGACTTCTTCGATCGCGTCTTATTATATCGTAGTCACCAGTTAATGTCCTATCGTTATTCCACCAGTTGCCCCAAATTCTTAATGGCACTGATTTTTTAACCGAGCGATGAGTGACTCATCCTTTTATCACCAATTATTTTTTACCTGATATAACTTTATATTTCAGTTTAGTTCAATTACTTAATTTTATTGACTCCCCATTATCTATCTTATTGGCTGAAATCCTGTAGTATTCACTGAAGTTTTCGCTTTCGTGTCTTCATCTTTGTTTATTTTATCGATGTAGGGCGTTACCCGTTGCTTCTAATAATGATAAATTGACTTTTACAGCTTTTCATAGGATGCTATTTTTTTATATTTGCTTGCAAAACTTCTCCGTGTGGTTTTTTGATTTCACCGTCACCATTTCTTAATAAAGTATCCATATTACATCTGTTTTCGCCATTAATTAAATTTTTATGTTTGCTTCCTTTTTGAAAAATCACCCGGCAAAATATGCTATGATTATTACTGCATGCCGGACTAAAATTTTGTTTTAACCATTCTTCGATCTTTTACCGGAGAAAATTTCATTAGTTTCCCATTCGCTCATCACTGCGAAGCATCCACGGCGCCACGTCCTCGATGACCCGTTTGGCCCGTGTCCTCGTCAGTTCTTCTTCCGAGTGAATTAATTCATTTGCCGAGTACCGTAGTCAATCCATTGCCCAGGTTTTCATCGCGGTTGGCGATTCTATTATGAAACCCGCACGGCCAAAAGCGATAATCGTTGCGTTTGGGAAAAAAAAATATACGCGCGTATAAATATATGGACGCAAGGAAAAGAGAGGGATCTGATTTTCATTCGGAACCCAATTTCAACGCTCCCGTCGACGCTCAATGCGATCGCATATAATACATTCCCCTCCCCCCCCCCCCCACCCGTTTATTTCGCATTTAATGTCTTTGCAAATTTGTGGCTGCAGAAAATCAAAATCCGCGGGTGCGGACGGATGCATTCAAAAAATTTTATTCCGTCGTCCCCGGCGCTCACACCCCCGCTTGCGTGCACCGAATCGCTCGCTCACTCCCGCCACCCGAACGTGCACCATTTCCAGCGCTCTCTAGCCTGGCATAACGAGAGGTCGGTGGAGGTGGGGAGGTGTTCGGTCGGTCGAGCGGCCGCAACGATTTGACGATTCCATTGTTTGAAAATCGCGTTGCAACCACGTCGACGTGTACGTCTGTGTTCGGAACGGGTGGAGTATGGTTAGGGGCGGGGGAGGTGGTGGGTTCAAAGGGTGGTGTGGGCGTGTGTGATGGAAAGGGGTGAAACTGTGGTGTGGGGATCGAAGGGGGACGAACCGGGGCCGATACTTCAATCGTCGAGCTGCATTTCGCTTCTCAGTTGTTTGTTCGTTTTTTTTATTAACAACGGAAGCTGCGAAGCTTTCGGTTTTGACTTGTCCACCGGATATCCGGTCAGAGCCGACCGCATATTCTCCCTCTCCCTCCTCTTCGGATGTCCACCCACGACACCCCCTCAGTCATCCCTCCCTGTTTCCCCCCGTCGCCTCCCCCTTCCCCGCGATATCCTATGGTAAAGCCGTTACTCATTCATCAAAAAACATTTCCAAACACTCATTCCGCCCTTTTAAGTGCGTTCAATAGGCTCGCGAAGGGAGGAGGATGTGGACGATTTCAGGATTTGAGACACAAAAGGGTGGTTTTTTCGGGTCCTTCCCTCCCTCCCCCTCGGCTGAAAAATTGAAAATAAAAATAAAATAGGACTCGTCGCGCGGACATACAAAAGCGCTCTGCGCAGAGAGTTGTCGTATCTTTTTATTCGATTCCGTTCCTCTTCTTTTTTTTTCAATTCATTCACGAAATTATCGAACTAAGCGCTACTGGAATCCGTGCGAGCGTCACCGTTCGGATCCAATGACCAATGTGAATAAAATGGAAAGAAAATCAGTGAATTCTCTTTTGCATTTTATTTTTTGAACAAAAAAATAAATAAAACAGCTCTCCCGAGTGAATAGAAATAATTTTGAAGGGCCCTTCATTCAATTTCACTCGATCGTGAGCTCCCGGCGATCACCATCTACCTGTTCGGTTCGGAAAGTACCTAAAGGGGAAGAGATATTGTCGCGCTCGTCGCTTTGTTTTGTTTTTATTTTCGCCGCTCAATCGTTCCGTGGGTGGTTTTTTATTTTTCTTGCTCATCGGCCGGAGTGGGTTCAGGTGAGAGATTCCGCGAACCGTGAATCCACGTCATTTGGCTTCGCCCCGAGGGTAATGAATTTTAATCACGGTCGCATTAAAGGCCTCTTTGAAAGCGCGATCTTAAAGTCAAATGGGCAATTTACGGCTCCAGCTGGGGTCGCGAGGATCGGTTAAAGGTTGAAATGGCACGGTTAGACGGATGCCAGTCGGTGCGCGGATCGAAAGACAAGGATCAGGAATTCCGTTTCCGTATCACTGCGGACTTGAATACATCTCCACTGCCCACCTTAACCCTGGGGTGCAACGGAGATGAAGTTGACCTTGCAGTTTTAGGTGCATTGTCGTCATTAAATCTTTGAGTCATCCGATATTGTGCCTATACCCCTCCTACTTTTACGCAGCTTCTTAATCCTGTACTACCTCATTGAATTGATGACTCATCCCTTAGGCCTCATCGTCAGCAGCCTTATAAACGTCGCCGTCTTGAATTATTAGACGTCCACCTCTCGTCACCATTTTTATTTGGGCGCAGTCACATGAAGTCACGCGTACTACTCCACAAAGGACTCCCGCTGTTTCTAATGTAGTTCGCCATTGTAACTGTTTCTCCTGGTTAACAAGAGAGATGATTTAAAAGGAAGGTAATTGCCTTTTGGCTGCAATTAAACGAAGGACATTATTTTCGAATGAAATGGCAAAGGACCTACCTCAATCAGTGCAACATTAGTCATACTCGTCGTTCCGTGTATAGTTTTTCCCAAATCTAATGCAATCTCACAATCAGTCAAATGTTTCTAATATTTATATTTAAATCCCTGCGGTTGTGAAGTTCTGTTGCAATATTTCCAGCGTTGGGAGATAAACTTGCATTTACACTCAATTTACTGTGTCCATATATTGTTGCCAATCGCTGATTTCTACTTCTTATTTTCCTTTACGAAGCAGACTGGCTTCTTTAAAAAAATTGTGGTGCGATTTTAGGCCGTCGATATAAAGCCAGTAGCTGTTTTACAGCCGTGATATTTGTGAGAGCTCGAAGTTGCCAAGGAATTTTGGGATTCCTCGATGTGCATCGTTTGCTCTGCCTGAGGGAGTCCCAGGATACGCCTCCCTTGGCACAACCAACCCTTCGCCACCCCCTCTTCCCCCTCCCGCCCACCCTCCACCCTTACCTCCACCTCACTACCCTTCTCCCCCATCCACTCCCGAAGCCATCATCACGATACAACCGA
Organism: Pyrrhosoma nymphula; assembly: GCA_963573305.1. NCBI lineage: Eukaryota > Metazoa > Arthropoda > Insecta > Odonata > Coenagrionidae > Pyrrhosoma > Pyrrhosoma nymphula. Next base: position 51,416,956 of record OY754330.1, on the reverse strand, counting down.
ACACACACGCATAGACTTACACTTATTAAAATTCTCTTTGAATGTAAACCCCTAGGACCGAACTAACCCCCTCCCACTCATCTCCCTGTCATTCCCCCTTCGTCGCCCTCATCCTACTACACTTGCTTGGCTTATCCAGCTCCTTCTTGGCTTCCTTCACCCCTTCACAGTACTTCTTCCCAAAATCTCTCCCCTACTCCCTCGTCTTACCTCCTTCCCTACTCCTTTCTCAAGGAGATCATCCCATCCCATTACCCCGTCGTCAAAGGCGGTGCCATCTCTCGGATGCCTTTCGCGTTATGCTCATCACCCCTTTCTTCGCTTTCCTCTTGCCCTTGCATTCTGTACAGACATTTAGATCTCGACTCCACGCACTCAATGTTCCCCAATCGACCCTTTAGCTTCGTCTTTCTTAGGGATTAGAATTCACAGATTAGAATCTTCTAACTCAGCGATGGACCAGAATCTATGAAGTCTGGCTCGACTTTGCTATACCTTCTTGATATGGTTCAATGTTTCTAAGTTTACCAGATATACTAAAGGGGTTTCTTGAGTAGAACGGGTATTTTAAATAGGTCTATGAGTGGTTTTTCTCGTTTTCCCGGTGGTGATCCGTCGTTGATAATATATAGATATATTTAGCTAGCTGTGGATATACATTTTATCATCGTTGCACCATAGTTGTCGCAGACTGTATGCATTTCCACAAACTAACTACGGATACTTTAAAATAGTTTTCGCTGTCAGAAACTTGTTTTATTTGTTAAAAACACCAATTTTAAGAAGCATTTTTATACATACTTGATTTGCTGGACTTCTTGTCTTGTATACGTGCAGGATAACGTTTTTCCTCTTCGTTTTCTCTCATTTTGCCCGTGATATAGACTTCATCGGAAACTAATATTTCGGACAGAATGGCTATCGGCTCGTTCGGCTGCAGATATAAGATCTTTTACCTTTCCTTCTGAGCGAGAACCTTAGATGACTATATCCCAGGGAGAAATCAAAGCCTCTTACATCGGTTGATAGAATCTCCGTTATGAATGCGAAGGCGGCTTCTGCTTGTATCGCGCATCTTATAATCCGGAAGAGGCTATGCAAAACGATGTCACTCCTGGGTAACCAAGTTTGTTCCCGCCACGCTTTCTTGTCTTATATTTTCCCTGAATCCAAATCTGTCGCCAACCTTCTCTTTTATCTGCCATATTAATTCACTCGATTGCTCTACCTACGCTATTTAATTGCATCATATTTTATTCTGAGGTTTTCTATTGCCTAGTTTATCCCAAAATGTGTTAGACTACGTAACTCGATTGCTAAAAATACTTTTCTGCCGGTTCTACACGAACAGTGGTGGCAACTGTTTTATTATATCAATTCTCCTGAGCGCTGGAGAAGGTACGTATCCATGCCTTTCTGGCTTATTTCATTTCCACGTGTTTCCCTCGGGTTCGTTGGACGGAAGTTTGTCGAACTGATCGGTTTGAATGGTATTACGCAGACCGAAGTAATTGATCCGCACCGAAATCGGAGCCGGCCATCTCACGTACGTGGCATCGCCGCAGGCCCTTCAATCCCGATACCCCGTCCTTTCCGTTAGTGGATACAATTCCCATGCGCACAGAAACAATTCCCGTCCACGAGTTCCTCCTAGGCACTACCCTTTTAATCCCTCGCTTTGCGGGTTTATATTCCCCTGCCCCGCCTGTCCTCCGTCGAGCGGACGATGGCACACTCCAAATGATCACTGAATTTCTCTTCGTCCCCCCCCCACCTTATCCCTACGACGATTCCCATTCCCTGTCACCAACGCCTCTTCCTCCTTCGCCCCTTTTTCTTGAATCCATCCCCTTCCTGCACCGATTCACTTCGAACTCCCGGAGATATTCCGCTAAGTCTCCCCTTTCCGTCTGTTTCATTCTCCTCATCATGTTCTTCCCAATCTTCTTCCCTGAGCCATTTCAACGCGTGCGTCAATTCTCTCTCTCCCTCCATCCTTAATTTCGCGTGAACAACACAGCTCATGTCTTGCCAGGCGCGTGCTTTCATTTTGCTCTTTGACATGCTTTCGTAGCATCAGCATTTCTCCAGAGCAGTTGAAGTTTACGCACGGAATGTGGGTATGAAAATGTCTATCCTTAGGTTTTTCTGTCCTACGTATTCCTAATGTTTCCTCTGTAAAATAACTTTGGTTGTTTAAACAAGTTTTACACTCAATTGTTTTAAAAGTAAAATGGTTTCATTAAATCGCTTCCTGCGATAATTTCCTCCAACGTGTGAGGATTCAATTCCTGTTTAATCAGAAAAAAATCTTAATATGTACCAGGTAACATATTCTAGCGTCATCCTCTCCGCGTCAAAAGCTGTCGTCCTCACCAATAATTTCTCCTGTTCTTAAGATTAATTTGTTTTTAATGATGTTATTTTTAAGTTTTATTGCAAGAAGCTTAAAAGATATGTTTTGATTTGTTTTCTATTTTCAACGACTGCTTTCCTTTTCTGTCCTCCTCAGAGTCACATTTTAGATCCATGAGATAGAAAATGTTCTGACCGAATGGTGACCAATTGGAAAATGTTATCTTTGTCTTGTTATTCACTTTCTGTTTTACATGTTTGTCTCCCCATTACATCTTGTACGGTTTGTTTTTTTGCATTTCATTTTCCCTCGTCACTCATCCGACAACACACTCGCATTTATCTTCGCTCCTCATCGCCGGTCGAATCCTTTAAATTCATTAAGACGCTGTCTCCTTACCCATTCCAGTACGACGTGGCCGCTTCAACGTCTCACTACGTCTCGCGTCCTCCCTTTCCATCTGTCTTATTTCCCTGCTCCTCTTTTTACTGTTTAATTTTCCGCCCTTCGCCTTTAGCAAGGCATTCCCGCTTTTAGGGCACTCCTTCCCCTGCATCCCGCCCTTTCGCCGCCTCTCCCACACCGTCCCCGTGACTGCACATCCCCCGCGGGATGACATGCCTTCATTTCCGCGTCGTTGGACGAAGGTCGGCATCCGTGCGCCGTTGTCGTAATCACCGTTGTTTTCCCGCACACGGCGCCCCTTCTTAAAGCATAGCGTGTGCAAACAAACACACACACGCATAAGGTGTGTGTGCACTGTCCTTTTTTTCCCTCTCAACCACTCGAGCGGCCCAAGCGTTTTATTCCGGTCGTTGTATTTCGCGCGCGCACAAGTCGGTATGCGCGTGTAATCGTTCGGTATTTTGGGTTTTTGCGCGTACGGGAACGCCCGATGACGTCTTTGTCGCCATTCCGGCAGCTTCCCCCAATGATCCAAAGCTTCTTCGTAGCTTCTCTTCCCATATTTTTCAAGTCGTCGGGCCTGTGTTGCCACCTTCATCCTGTGTACTCTCTTCCTCTTTGTCCCTCTACTCATTCGTTCTCGTGTATCTTTATCCTCACCTCCTCGTATTTTCTCCCGCTCTTAACGTGGAAATTTTCCAGAGAAACTCGCTCTTCGTACCCCTCTCTTTCTGTCATTCTACCGTCTCTCTTCCTACCCTGAGTATTCCCCCCCACAAACTCCTATTCACCATTTCGGGACCATTCCGTATTTCCGTCGTCACCTCTTCTTCGTTAGCTCTTCAATGCCTTTCCCAGATGGCAGTCGGTCTCATTTTCGCCATCGGCCTTTTCTCCTCCCCCTTTTAATTCCTCCTCATAACCCCGGAAACCCGTAATTTCTCCTTTCACGGAACATTTTCCTTCCCCTTCCATCCTCTTCCTAATGTCTCTCAACCGTCTTAGGTCTGCCCCTTTCTCCTCTTCCCAACCCTTCGCTCCTTAAAACGCTCCTCACCATTCGTCGGGTCGTGCAGACGTCCTTAACGCTGCATCCGAAAGTGCGTTTCACCCTTCCGAGTCCCTTTTCACGGCCAAGAGGTGGAGGGATGGGTGTATCCCTTTTAAATCGTCACGCGATAACCCCGACACCATATTCTTCCACCCTATCCCTTTCACCACCCCATTACCCTCCCCCGGCCGACGGCGAAGCATCCCGGAACTCCCGTAGTAACTCCGCAAATGATTTCGCCACGTTCCTCCCGTCCATCTCCTAGTCGACCCTAATTGCTAATCAGATAGATGCGTCTACACTCATTCCTCGTTCCTAGCACCTCTCCCTCCTCAGTCTATCGAGGCATACTTGGTCATTTTTAGTTTTGTTTGCTGGTTGGTGTTTCTGGAAGGCGATCGATAAATACGGCCATTCGCTCCATAACGATTTTTGTGGATTGGTTGGTAAGGGAATAAATGATTGCTATGGGAGCGGGGTAAGGGTGGAGGGAAATCCTCCGTCGGCGTTTGCCTACTCTCGACGAAAGACTCTTAAGTAGTGCAGTCTTCTTTACGTCACATCCGACGAATGAACTTGGAATGCTCTCCGCATGGCAACCTAGTGTGAGGGTCGAAGTTCCTCTTAAACATCTAAGTCTCATTCGGGATTCAAAACTGGACCCTTTGGATAGGAAGCCAGTACTTTTAAGTCAACACACCAGCCCGATCCCCCGTTTTTTCTTTTTCCCCCAGAAGTTTTCAACTGGGATATATCTCCAAAGCCGAAGGAATTGGCAGTTAACCAAGTTCTTCGTTGACTTGAATTAGTTGTAAACCCATTAGTTCGATTTCGTTCCTCGTCGTTCGCCTATTTTCTTCATCTTTTTCTCGAACCAGTCTAGTTCCTTTTTTTTGCCTCCCGAGTTTGACGCACGATCAAACCATCTGTTCTTGGCTCTACTCGTGTCTCAGGGCTCGCTATTTCGTGCATGAGGGACGCCATTAATATGGAGACACAGGATTTTTGAAGCGATGGTCGGTTAATGAAAATGCACGCAAGGGGAAGGCGGCGGCGAAGAGATAATGGGCTCTTCGAAGATTTTTTAAAGCCTCTAGGTAACAAAAAAAGATGAAAAATTGATAATCTTAGTGTCGTCCGTGAAAAAATATTTTCAACGCCTCATGGATATCCAAACAATGTGTTTATGCTTTCCCTGTGCTCCTGAAAAAGCGTTCTGCTTTTAAACTCGTTTTCTATTTTGCGATATATTGTGACGCACACAATTTAAGAGCCTGATGAAATATTTACAGTGTTTACATAATTTACAATTGTCGTCATTGTGATTTTCAGAAATAATTACTTTGCAACCACGCTTCATGTGCAGCTTAACTCAAGTTATACAATGAGGAGGTGAATTTTACGCAGCAGCACTCACAATCATTTTATTTTTTAATGTCTGGTTTTACCCCATCACTGTCCATAAACTGGTATCCCCTCCTTATTCCCTACTACCGTATGTGATCACTCTCTGTCTCGTCGAGCCATTCATCGCTAATTAAGTGTTATGGGGGAGTAAGTAAGGTGTTCGACGTCAATGAGAGCGGAGTAAGAAAATAATGATAGGTGACACGATCCGTTCTGTGAAACTTTGTTAGAAACTAACGCTATTCTAGCGTGGATAATAACCGTCTTCCTCTTTCTTCTGCAGCGCGCCACCCTCGCTGAGAAGGAGGTGAGCGCACTGAAGGAGCAGCTGGCCGCCGCCAACCAAAGCCTGCAGATGGCGGAGAAAGCTCACATCCTACAGCAGCAGCAAATCCTCGGAGGGCAACACCAGAAGGGTTGTCCCGGCTCCGGGACGCCCACGGCCGCCGCCTCGGCCTCCTCCGGGGGATCGGCAACGTCGCCCACGCCCGGAGCGGCGCCTCCCTCCGGAGGTGCACCCGGAGACGTTGAACACGCCATGGGACTCCTCTCCAGGTCGTCGTTGGAGGCGGAACTGGCCGCCAAAGAGAAGGAGGTGAGTGACGATTCAAGTCGAAAAAAATATACAAGGACCACATTTCATTTAAGTACATCTGTTTTTATGCGGTGGAACTCACCGTACATGCAGTAATAGAAATGATACAAGAATTATATTTTACATTTTTGCCATAAAATATGTGTGTTGCCATTTGAGTTTTCGGCGAGGTATTCGAAATTTACGCGAAAATTATAACACCATTTTTTTCTAATCTTTTTTCGACATTTTCGAATCAACGTGACACCTTGATATTTGTTAGCAACCATTATAATAAAATGAAATACATTATTTCGTGGTTAGAGTAAAATCTTTCATATGTAATCGAGCTATTACGAGGTATATCTCATGTGCAATAAGTCTACGTGTTTAAAAAAAAAAGCATTTAATTGCCAAAAAACAAAGTCGGTAAATTTGTTTTTCACTTGATCCATAGATATCACTGATAAGAATGCTAATACAAAGTTTCATGCAAATATGTACAAAAACAAAAATCACTCCAGCCACTTTGAAATGATCGTTTCGGGGCAATAACTTTGGAGTAGACTACAAAATCTAGTCTCAACACGCGGTAAAAGGCTGTATATTAAGTCTTCTACGATTTTAAATTTGTTTTCATTCGTATTTAACACAATGAGCATAATTTAACTTGAGGTTTTATCCCTTTCGTTGCAATATTTGTTTTTTTTTGTCATAAAATAACCGATAAAACTTTCACTTTGGAATTATTTATCGTCAGTGTGATTTTTGGATTAAAATACTTTTGCTGCATGAAGTCCTTTTATATGTTCGAAAGGAGGGTAGATCAGACGCGCATAGTCCCCATATTTTCTTCGCAATAACTAATCGGGCTTAAACCAAGGGCCGTTAGGCGTCGTTCTTCAACTTTTCTCGTTACCTGTTGGGATCGCCCTTCCGTACGTATAGCTTTCCCATGGTTCCTCGCATTCTTGGATGCGGGGTGGAAACTCTTCCATCCCTTCCCCCACTTAATCCCTCGCATTCGTTACAGCGCCCACCCTCCCCGAGAAAAAGGGTGTTTGGGGTGGGAAAATATTATGGAAGGTCCAAGGCGTCTCTTATGGAGGAGGGAGGGGAAGGAAGGGGAAAAGCCGCTCTGATTTTTGATTGAACGAGAAGATCCTCTCTTCTTAGCGTAATGGAATCGAATGCCCTCGCTGGACTGATAAGGAGGGGTTCCCCTGGAAGAAGGGATTGGAGGCGTGGAGAAATAATAAGGGAGGGATGACCTGCCCGGTCATCGGAGGGAAAATATGAAAACTTCAACGTTGAACGTAATAGTATACCATGTAAGTTGATAAATGTGGCCTGTCTGAAGTTGCTACGAGTTTTATAAGGGCGTCAAAACAACATTGAATGCAAGGAGTGCCGTGAATATTGGTGAGGCTAAGTTAAAAGTATTATTTATCTTGCAGATGAGCGGTGCTTATTAGCTTAACTGAAACGGTTCCGCGTGCTAAGTTCTGGATAGCATAATTAAAGTTACGAATTATATGGTGAAGAAAAAAAGACGCCTAGAAATATTGTCTTAGTAGGATAGGTGAATTGACTTGGGAGTCTAGGTGTATTGTCTTTGGTGCATAATGTTCAAAATCCACATACAATATTAGATCATAGTTATTGCCAAAAGTATTAATTATAGATTCTACGGGAGATCTTCGGTACTATATTGGCCTCAGGGCATTCGTTCGCCGCAGGTTTGAAGGTGAGAATCGAACATGGTGTTTTGGGGAAGAGCCTGAGAAACCTCCTTTCCCCTTCCTACCGTGTGGGAATTTCGGAAAATAGGATCAACAGACAAGCAGGAGATGTGGCTTACAATCTCCCGAAATGGCTCCCGTATATGCCACCCAGGGAAAACTTTCTTAGCCCGACCGGAACCCCTCCCCGTCCCGGTCTTCCCTTCTGCGGTTCTTTATTTCACGGAGTATGGCCGGCGCGTTAAGCGTGATGGGTGTGGCTCGGCGCTCGTAGACTCTCTCGCCCCCTTCGCCAACCCAACCCTCTTCGAAAGTGTTGAGGAAAAAAATGTATAAAAGTTTACGCGAAGACGGTGGCCCAGGGGTCGCCGAAGGGATGGCTGCGGCCTGGGCTTTCGATTACTGCGCTTCCCTTGGCACGAGAGGTTATAAGGAGACAAATTGGATATCGGGGAGGCGATGGCCTCGATGTGCTGTCGGGGGTGATCACGGGCGAAGATGCTCAGCCATCCCCGCCGATTTTTTTCTTTTATTTTATGACTATGTCTCGGTCGTAATGGATAAGCTCCGAACACGCACTTCATATTTTCGGGGATGTATTTTTATTTTTTTCTGCCTCCTCCTGCTATCATTTCGTCGGGGATCGTGTCAGTCGCCCCAGAACTTACTTAATGCCACCTCCGGGGATTTTTCCGTATTTATTTTTTCTCTCGGCTTCATCGAGGTAAATTCGATCAGTTTAGTGCAGTGTTGCCCCGGGCGTCATCGGGTCGATGGGAATTTTCTGCCCGTCCGTCGAAAATAGCGTCCTCTTCCTTTATTTTTTTAGAGACATGCATGTACGTATTCGGAGGTCGTAATATCGCCTTAAGGTGATTGAGTAAATTTAATCAAGGTCTTTTTTCTAAAAATCTCAAAAGACGACCTTCGATAGGTTATCGTGACTCGGCACGTGAAATTTATATGAAAGAAGCTTTATTCATGCTAGTTTTATTTCATATCACTGCGGCAAGTGGATGCAATAGTTTCTTTAAAAATGGATTTCCATTTCAATAAATAGATCTTTCAACAGGATAAAAAATAAGATTCGTGGATTTTACAATTATTGCTATGTATCCTTGAGCCGAAGCTCAAGTCAGCGAATTCTACGAAATATACCACTAATTTGGTTGTTCCTTTAGTGTTTATTGAGAATAGATTTCTTCTAAGATTCCAGAGTCAAATAAGATGTGCTTGTCTTTGTGAGGCTGTCTTTTTAACGTGTTCTGGAAAAGTTAGCGACAAAATTGTGTGCCGAATGGTTCCAAATACAGGGATCCGTGCTGTTTATCTCAGTTTCACCTTCGGCGCTACGTTGTAGGTACCCTCCTCCAACATTGACGTAATGGAGACGTAAAAATGTTCCCAGGCAAGCAATAAATATCAATTGTGTCTCTGTTTATCCCTGCAATTTGAACTTTTTATGTTATAACTTCGCAGCATTTAGCATCGACCGGGATTTTGTGGCCAATCTCTTTTTTTACGAATCAGGTGAACATTCACGTCCCCGTGTTACATGTATATCTCGCTGTCATGCATGGTGAATAAAACCACTCCCGTCTATCGATGTGCCCGCGTATTGAGAAGTCGTAATGCGAGACGAAATATAAATCCCGCAGCAATTACCGCTCCCCTCGCACATTTCCAATCACGGTTCCTTCTAAGCCCCCTTCCCAGTATTTTTCTCCCGTCACATTCCCCTTCGATGTTTCTTGGACCTTTCTCCCCCTGCTGTCGGTTTAGCTGGGTTCTTTTTAACGATCATCATTTCTTTTCCCTTCATTCCCTCATTCAGACATTCCATCACGACATCTCCTTTACGCAGCAGAGGGGGGAGGGGGAGAATGCATGTTTCGACATCCCTCGCCCATTCACCTCGCACCCCCGGAGTAGTTACACTTCTTCTTCACCCTCCCTGCCCAGTGTCTCTCTCTCCCCCCACACCTTCTCCGAGCCGTAAGCCGCTTGTCGTCTTAATCTGTGGAAGCGTGAGAAGATGCCTGAGGTTTTCGTCGCCTTCGGGACGGCTTGTGTGGTGGGGGAAGACGGTGATGGGGAGGGGGGTAGGAGATTTTGGGATCATGGAGGAGAGACGTGTTTTCGGGGCGCGTGGAAAGGCGGGCTGCTTCAGAAGCTGGAGTGTCGCGGGATCCGATGGCGATAGAAATAGATGGATTATTAGGGGATCTTCTGTCTTGCGGGTTCCTTTCCGCATCGTTCCGTTCCATTCTCTCGACCGACACTGTTTGATTTTCTTTTTCAGTTCCTGGGATCGGTTTCCGTTTTGCTTCCGACTGCCAAGTCTGGGGAAGAAAAAAGAATCCCCGAAGGTTTGAGATCGAAACCGAAATAGGTCGATGTAGTGGTCGGTTCGTCAAGTCACTATCCGTCACGCATTTAAACTTAAGCTTCTCCTCTATTCGTGAAATATTTGGGAATGTTCGCTCCTCATTTCGAAATTATTCCAAATAGGTAATACCTACCTATGTATGGGATTTGTCATTGAACACGAAGTACAGACTACATCACAGTCTTACACATATATCCAATCAATTGCACCTACACTGACGGGGAAGTATGTTCTATGCCCTCCAAAATTACATTTTCCATGCGTATATCCAATTCGTGGCTAATTAATGCACATCTTGCCCTCCCAATCATCATTCAAAGTCGGCATTAATACATTAACATCATACATTTTCCTTTTCTGATATGCTTTTGTCATTATCCCTTCCTTATTTGGTGTAAGAATGAATGGTTATGCTACTTTGAAATCGCACTAAAAATCAGGATCCGGAAATACATGCCATATATTTGAGTGGGATCGATTTTATCAGGCCCTATTCACACCTCCACCTGCCCATTTCCCTATGGCGTGTCCTACGGATTGTGTCGAGCACATGGTTTCTCGATGGCTACTGGCCGGAACTGTAATTATAGGTAATAGGTTCGTAGAGCGGCGAAAGGAGCGAAACAATTTAGATTGATGACAACAATCGGAATAAGCTTGGGGAGCTGAGGTGTTTTCGGCGTAGATGGAAGGAAGAGGGGAGATAAGAGAACGTGCGGGTGATTGGTAATGGGGAATGGTTGGAAGAAGAAGGGATGGGAAAGAAAACGTCTGCGGTGGGGAGAAGACGTGACTTGTTACTCCTTGACGTTCCCGAAAGACGAAAGGTCTGGAGGCTTCAAGTGGGACTACGGATCGGTGGCGATACTCCTCTCTCCTTCCACTGTTTTTGTTCCCTACAGTTGAGGGATGTTTCTTCCCGAGTTTTTTGAGTATTTTTATTACGGGATGTGGTGGAAGTTGGGCGGGAGAGAATTCGTGGGTTTCGCCTCGGTGTCGGTGGGGTGCCAAAGGTCGGAAAGTTTGGCTTTTTTACGTTTGTGGGGGATTGGGCGCTATGATTCCGAGCGAGGCGTGATGGGAAAGAGGCGATGGAAGGGAGGGAAAAAGAAGAGGCTTTCAGTAAAGGCTACTGGTTGTGCGTGGGGAAGGAGGCGTTGATGGACCTTTTGAGGTTCAAGTTAAAGAGGAGGACGGAGATCAAATCAGGGGAATCGACGGAGAGTGCCATTTCTTTTTATTCTCTCTTTTTTATTTTTATTTTGGCCTATTTTTTTCTTGTTTTGGTTCCAAGGGTGAGCCTTGGCGTACTATTTTTTGAGGGCGAAGTATGGGGGAGATGAAGAGGGAGTTTGGGAACGACAGGGATTATTTTACGTTGGTGTTTTTTTTTCTCAACGTAACCCGTCCCCCCCCTCACTCCCCCCACAGCTACCCTCCCAATACACTCCTTCTTCTCACAAAAAGCAGTTATTTTTTATTCCGTGTGATGTCATCGGATGGAGCCGATGGGGGGAAACAGGGTCTCTCCCCAAGCCCTCACACCATCTCCCTCTCTCTGATCCCTATTACTTACGGATATGCTCCCCGATAGAAAAACAAATGGGGGGGTATGGGACGATCCGACTCCACGGGATCCTGCCGTTGCCGTGGCTTGCTTGTCGGGTGTTCAGGTGAGGTTGATTTTTATTTCATATCGACTACCAGAGAGAGGTCGTGTTTTGGTGCGGAGAAGGTTTCTGTGATGCAGGGAATGGATTTTTCTGTTCCTCTCTTCGACTCCTGAAAATATTCCGGATTTAAAAAAAGGAACAGGAAGCCACTCGAACAGATTAAAAGCAACCGACGCGTCGCCCAGGGCGGTGAAAGAACTACGGGGAATCGGGTAGCTCAAGGAATGTTTTAGGACGCAAGGCTCATGGATACTGCTAAAAAATAACGTAAAATCAGGGAAATTGATGCTAAGTATCCATTAACTCTTGTAAGTTTTAGGACAGCGCTGGTACGTGCGCTGCAAATCTGATGGTTCCCCGTACCATTATGCCTTCTTCATTTATGAAAGGTTATGGCTCTTCCGTAAAAATATACCTGTGCAGATTTCTAAAAAAAATAGCTCACTGGTGCGCAAAAGTTACAGCTTTATTTCTAGCGCTGTGGCCATTGAATATTATGGGAAGTTATAGAAAACATTCTACACAAAAGCAGGAGATTTGGTCTCAAGTTTCTGTCTTCACCACATGTAGGCGTATATTTTACTTTCCTAAAGGTACGGTGCCAATTAAGTTCACGAGGAAAGTCCTCGACGTGCTCACGTAATTAGCTCTTGCGTTAAACGGAGGGGGCGGTGGAAAAGAATGGAAATGAGAAATTTACCCTCGCCCGCCTTCATGCCAAGTATTTTTCCCCCGCGTCTCTCTATTTTCCTTTCTTCCTCCCGTCTCTCTCCTGAGCTTGTCCCTGCCTTTCCCCCGTCCTAACTGGCACGTAATTGACACCACAAGGGACGAAGTGTACGGTACGGAACGCCAACAGTGAGGCGGGGGGAGGGAAGGATAAGAGGGAACCAGCCGCCGAACTGTCCGATGAGTATAAAGCGCCCGCGGCCGGAGTGGAATGAATGATGTCCCGGGAAGACGAACGGGTGGTAAAAAAAAAAGAAATCCAAAAGGATTAACAAGAGTGGGTGGTTGTCTAGGAGAGAGAGGGAGAGTTTGAACTTAAAGACGGCAGTGGAATCGGGACGGGTAGGAAAGGGATTTGGTTTCGTTTGGGGAATGGCGGGTGGCATCGGCGGGGAGCGGAGAACAGGAACGATAGGGAGAGGAGATTGAAAGATGGGGGGACTGATTGGAAAAGACTGGTGCGAGACGGGTTCGAGAAAGGGTTAGGGGAATGGAAAAAAAGGGAAGTTATTGGAAAAAGTGAGTGAATGAGTCGAGGATTTGTGAAAGGGATGGAAAGACAGAGGGAGAATGGGGAAATGAGACCAAATGGACCATTGGTTCTCTGTGGAAGATGTTGATGGGGGAGAGTACAAGAGAATGGTCGTTGTCGAACGAGATGGAAGGAGGAAGCCCTTCTGAAAAGAGTTTGTGGGAAGGAATAAGAAAGAGGGGGAGGGTTTCTGGCGACCCCAAGAGGGTTTGGTTTGGCCAAAGGAATGGAGCTCGGTGACATTACACTTCCACGCCCCCTTCCCCCTGGAGACCCCTGTACACAAAAGCCTCTTAAAGACGCGCCACCCCCTCTTCTCACAAATGAAGCCCGTAGTCCCGACACTTCTCGACACTCATTGACAAGAGTGTGAAAGAACTTTTACGGTAAATAAACGATGATGGATTTGATGCGAATATTAAGGATCGTTTTCTTAGAAGTTTCGGGTTCTTGAGATGAAAAAATGGTCGATTCATTTTCCAATATCTATCTTAGGAACGTACTTAGCTAGAAATTCTCATCGATATTTGTGCTCCTGCCGCGATGCGCAAATGTCAATGTTGGAAATTATTATGAATGTGCCAACCAAGAGAGCTTTTTAGTGCTCTTCCGTGTTCTTATCACATCTGCCAATATTTATTTTTCTTAGTCAATTTAATATCTATTACACCACTTTTTATTGGTTTCTCTACTTTTATAGTTCACGCATATGGCTTGGAAGTTGTTGATACTAATATTTTTCTATTCTTTCTTCTTTCAGGTGAGTACCCGCTCGGGGCATAGAGGTGCTGCATTGTCATGGTCGGGTGAATTTGGAGGTGCATGCCAAATCGTGAGTTTATAACAAAACATAAAATAATGGGTAAAAACCTGGTCAGGAATGAGTTAATGCCTTGAACTGGTACAAAAATATTTCAGGTTGGGTTTTTTTTATCTACGCAGGGAAACTTGAGAGGCTTCAGTCCTCCTCGTTCGTTGCAATCTGGAGCCTCGTCGTTTTCATAGACTCTTGTTTAATGTTTTCGCCCGGGGTGCCTTTGGGTAGGATATTGTGGTAGGGGTCAACCTTGACGAAGGCACCCGAAGAGTTGAACGTAGGAGCGAAATTCGTGGCGTGCTAATTTAATGCAAGGTTGAGGGGAGACGAAGAAGACTGCTCTCGGGTGTAGTAATGGATTCCGCACACCCTAGACCCGCTTCCGTCTCCGCTGTTGCGCCTTTCACCCCCTTCGCCGTAACCTGTTCCTCCGCACCGCGGCAGCGTCCTCAATAACCTTCGCTTCGAGTGACGGTTTTGGAAGACGCTATTATTTATTTCTTGCCGGAAGCGTTTGCCCATATTGTTCGCGGAGGCGGTCTCCGTCACTTAAGAGCGCGGCATCACGGCAATGCTCAAAAAAAGTTTCGCGGCGATATATCAGCGTGGTGCCTCCACCTCTGCATGTGAATCGCACATCACGCACGCGGATGGAATTATAAATTTTTTTCCGCAACGATCGGTGGTGGAATTCCAGTTCCCGCTCGCTTTAATGTTTTGCCATTCTCCAAAAGGGGGGAGAGGGGTTTGGACGTTCACGGAGTGACTTTGAAAGCGTCCTAACCGCCGGTATTCCCCCCGTCTAATCTCCCGTTTAATTAATGAAATGTCACCACTCTCGACGTGAAAGTGCATCCGCCGAGCAATCGCGCAAGGAACGCATAATATCGCGCCGGTCGTCCGTGCTGTGTCGCTAATCGTGGATTCCACGCGAGGAATTCATTATTCTTCGAGGTTTTTTTCCTTAGCTTCCCTCGGAAGCTGTCGTGAATCCGTACAATCAATCAGGACTCGAAGAGTGGAAAAGTCCGAAGGGTTGACCATGGAAGTTAAGTCTTCATGCCGTCGTGAAAATTTCCCTCGTACCGCAAAGGAACCCGGAACGAATCGTTGCCCAGCTTAGCCAAACCCTTCGTCCTCACAACTTGTCTCCGGCGGAGAATAATGATGTTGTGCAACGTACGTGGTCCATTTGCAGCGGCGCGACCTCTCACAGACCTCTCGTCACGCCCGTGGGATCCCGACTTGCGGTAGCACGCGTGCTTCGTTGAGAAATATCCCACCTTCTCGCTCATCCTTTTCATTTTCCGAACCCCCCCTCGTAAAATATCGTGTGATTGATTCTTCGGCCCTTGTCGTTCTGATGGGTTTTTCTGGGCGTTTAGGGGGGAGGGGTGAACTCGGGGTGGTGGGATGGGAGACAAACCAAACGTCAAGAAGGGGCCTTTATCTTTCTCAGTGACAACTTCTTTACTCAAGTCTCGGATTTTTATTTTCAAGATCTGTCCGTGGCGGTAAAGGGAGAGAAATGATAATTTTATTTTCTCGCACGGCTTCCCCCACTGCCGCTTATTCCCCGTCTCTCTCTTTCCGGAGCAAAACTGCGTGTTATTGCCCCATCGGCGCTCTCTCCCAAGAGTTTCGACGCGTATTAATCGCGTCGATCCGTCAACTTCGTTCGTCCTCTTCCCTCAGCACGCTCAAATGGGTTCCCCGCTCCTTCCTTTGGCATCCCGCGGGTGCTTAAAGCCCCCTCTCTCCTCTCCGTCTCACGGGTAGTCCTTACCGGCGCTAAATACTTGGGTTTTACGAATGTGTTCCTTCACCTTATCTGCCCCCCCCCCCCTCTTCTTCCTCCCCTCTGTCTTCCAACCTCCCCCACCCGCTCTCCCCGGAACAACTTATCCCGACGATGCGGACGGAGCGTAAACGAAGTTGTCGCACCGTGTTCTTAACCGGCATGAGGTTTGAGATGTCGGAAGACAGAGGAGGAGCAAGATGGGTGGGATATATCGTTTTGAGTGAGGTCGAGGAGGTAGGAACCTGTGAGCTTACTTCAGTTATGGTGAAACAGAAATGGAAATTCCGATTTGTGTGGATGAAAACAAATCACTTTGGAATTTTCTCATGACTTACAGGGATTCATCTTAGAGTTCATAGAGAACCTGCTAACAAGTAGTTGGACGGATCGCTAGATTTGAGATTTAACCGTACAACACAGCCCCACCTTTTGAATTAACGAATTCTTGTTAACTTCTATTGGAACCTAAATGGTCCAAGAGATTTAAAGTTTACATTCGTTGTCATAAACCCGCTAGTTTTAGTTACAAATGTAGCCTCTTGATGTAATTTGATCACGTTGTGGTAGAAGGGCTCCCAACTTCACTCACGCACAAACGCTATTCTCCACCAATTTGGAAATACCTGTCTTCTTTCGACATAATTAGCTAAATTTGCGTGTAACTGTTTAACCAGCAAATACCCGAATAAGTTCATGAGTGCTTCAAAAATTTTTCCTCTAGTGGCTTACCATATTTAGAAGTAAATCCCGCCATGGGATCAGCATTAGCTTACGGACATTTCCTTCTGCTATATCGCTCGATGAGCAGACTGCTAGCACGGCATGGCCACAGCATGGACGATAGGGGGTGGAGAGAATTGAAATTCCCGCTGTCCGTCCTTCACCTGCGGGTGTTGCCATTCCTCTCCGTTCTCTCCGCTCCCCTTCTTCCCCCACCCAACTCTCTTCCCTCCCACATCCTCTTTAAGATCCCATGCATATAACCCTTTATTCTCCTCTCCTTCCTTCCCCCGTCTATGATGTAGATGTCCGAGGCTTTTCCCCCCTTCGCTCCTCCACTTCCTCCTCACTCACCTTGCCCACCTGTGGACGGAATAAGCCCACAACGCAAGTCGGCCTACCCGCCCATTCTCCCCCCCCTCTATCCTCCTGTCTAAAATTCCTCCTCCCCCTCCACCCACTTTCCGTGAGTTTTTTCCCACGTCCCGGACAAGAGGCCGTCTTTCACTAGAGCTTCCCGCAACAGCTTGCTGTTTTTGGCGCTTCGGACGTCATCAGTACATTCTTTGCGTAAAAGAAGATACTTATCAAAAACGTAAACCACATTTGACCGTTTCACATTTATCTTTTCTTCCCCAAGAATCACTATGGTCTTTCGATCATTGTGACTCACCTACAGCTCCAATGACATTTGGTTTAGATGCATCCAATGAATGCTCACTCCAGCCACTGATGGAAGAGCTTCGTATCTCTGGTCAATCCATTTTTAGAATTTCTAGGTGATTAAAAAATATTTACTTTCATTTCATACCTTGCAAACACTTATCGTCGTATAATTGTCCCCAAGCAGTGCCACAACTACTGCTTAAGCGCTAACTCGGCAAAAGAATAAAAGATTCTGCGTCGATAATCACTTGGATCCAGAAGGAATAGGAGTGTATTAGCAGGTGGAACGCTTTGCCTTCGCGCGACAGCCGACGCGACGGTTCGGCTGGCTGAGGTGATGCATGGGGATGTGTCGTAAATTCATCTGAAATATTTCTAGATTCCGTTGTATGATTGATCATGCGTTCGACCCGACCTTCGGAACTTCACTCATAAGGAGCTGTACGGGAGCAGACTGAAAGGTTGTGCGTCGTCATTATTACGGATTAGAACTTGGCTAATGGATTGATTCCATTTGCTGTCCTATGAAAAATCTGTCGACCGTTCTTATCAGCGGTTCGATCGTGAATATTTTACGTTTGAATGGGGGACATTCGTATTGTCATAAAATCGATGTGTCCCCTGCCGTGTTTCTTCTGTTTTCTCTCGAATATTTCTCCTCCCCTCATGCCTGGAATATCTGTTGCTCTATAATACCCCCTACCTGTCTTCCAAGAAGTCCTCCCTTTTCGTCCAAACAAATCATTTTCTCATCCATCCCTCGTGACAACGTGATCCGAATTAAACGAATAACGTCCTCCTACTATGCTATTATTTTTTTAAGGTTCTTCAGGCAGCGATTTTCTGGGTATCTCGGTCGTTTGATATGCCTTCGGGAGCCGATATCTTGCCAATTTCGAAAGCCAAATTTAGAGAGCGGCTCAATAGCGATTGGCATCGAACTAGAAATTAAAATTAGTCCTTCCAAGCGCTGTCGTGAGAGATTAGTGGACTTCCGTGACGCAAGAAGGCACTATTTTCGTCCGTCTGGAAGAGAAAGGAGCGGCCAGCCCTAGAATCACACACAAATTTGAAGATGTTAAGCAAATATCCAATATGTTGTAATGGACCGAGTTCCGTGATTTTCTCAGGCAGCTTAATGACTGTAATATATTCAATATAAATAGAGTGTATATTGATCGGCTGCGGTGAATTACTTTTTTAATCTTTCACCCGTCACTCATAGTATCGTAATTAGGTCACCGCTACTTAAAATCGCTTGTTAACAAGTCCGTCGTCACGAATGTTCTGTCCAGCGTCGTAAAAGGTTTTCTTTGCTCTCCGAGCGCAATTTAGGTAATCGCGTGAATAAAACAAGCAATCCCCGGGAAAATTGCTCCCCGGATAACCAATGCTCGAGCGAATTGTGAGCTTAAGTTCCAAAAAAGAGAACTTGTTTGAATTCGATACCCGAACGCACGCTCGACGATTAGGGCGGAGTGGGTTGTTTTATTTTCCGTGGAGTTCGATTTTACGCCCTTCGAGGCTCCGATCGCGGATATGTCCGAGGGTGTAGTTGGGGGGGTTTAAAAGGTTATTACCACGGTTAGCGTGTTCGTCGTCGTTAAATGGGAGTGGTAATGTGGTCAGGGAGGGTTTGAAATCGAGAGGATGTAAAGAGCTCTTGTATGTGTGTGGGAAGGGAGACGGGGCCCTTTCGGCGAGCAAGGGGGGATGGAGAGAGCGAGGAGGAGTTGGCGGTGGTGTAGGAAAAGATTTACTCCATCACTCCGCCTGTCGCACTTTTATGTCACAGCCCTCCTCCTACTCCACTCTTCCCCCTCGTTATAACTCCTTATCTTTATCCACGTTCCCGAATTTTCGACAGTCCTGAGTCTCACTCCCTTGAGTTTTATTTTATTCCGTCTAGTTTTTTTTACCCAGCAATAAAAGAATTAGTTACTGACGTCTTGCCACAGGAAATTTCTTCATTAGGTCCAAATTATCGACAAATAACGGTGGTGGGCTAACGCGATTCGTCCCGGGGAAGAAGAAGGTCTCTGAAGGATTGGGAACGCCTTTTTTAAGTATTTTATGGATATTTTCCATGAGAGGCGCGATGTTGAGCCAGCGCAATGGGCGTACATTAACTAGCAAAGCCTATGATAATTTCGTAGGATTCGAATGCTGATCGAAGGTAACAGCAGCGGAAATATTCATTCTATCAATAAAATCGCACGAAGCTTATAAGTACGGATGCGGTTCGCTACTTCTCATGTGGCCGTTATTCCGGTCTGCCTACCAATCTTTGATCCACCGTTCTTTTTTTTCGCGTTGTCCTCTACGTGCGGTAATGACGAGCCCAGTATTAATGTAATCAGCTCATAAGTATGTATGTGTGCGAGGTCAAGTAATTGCATCACGAGTTCCAGCTGACCTCTCTGCGCTTATCTCACGGGAAGCTCCCAACGTTCTGGGATCGTCAAATATTTTTACACCTCGGGAGAGGTCGTTGGAGATTTTTTTATCCGATAACTCCTCTCCGACCCCGTCCCAAAACTTCTTGACTCTCTCCTCACTTCACCCCCGTCTTGTAAAACCTCTCGAGCAACCCCCTCCCTAACTCCTTCTCCCACGGCTTCTATACCGACACCCCTTCCCCCCTCACATCTCGTTTCCTTTTCAAAGGGACGACAGTTGGCCTGCCGGTCGAGCCCACCGCCCTCTCTCTTTTCCAACCGTCCTCCCACACCGAACGAAGCATTCGGTTTTCAATTCCACTTGAAGCCGTTCCGCCTGATGGCCTTCCACCGATGTTTCTTTTATTTATATCGGAGTTCAATTTTTTTTCGTCCCCTCCTCCCTTCCTACTTCTACTGCTCACCCCTCGTGTCTTTCTACCCCTCCCTACACCTCACACACAAACGTTTTAACTTCCTCTCCGAAGCTCCTCCTTATCTGCTCTTTTAGAGCCGCTCTTGCCCTCGTAAACCATCGTCCTTGCCAAACACTTTCTCGATGAAGGATAATTCTAGAGCTTACTTAGAGTAACTCCGGGTGTTGTTCTCTCTTCATGTCCACCGTCACTGTAAGCTGAACGAATGTTTCTTTTTTTTCCTCGACGAGTGTCTTGAAACATCCGAATTTCCAAGACGTGGTTTTATTACACTTCGTGTTGCTTATTATTTTTATTTGGAGCTAGCTGTGCCTTCATAAAGTTGAGTATCTTTATTTAATCCTTTAAAAGTTCTTTTCAAAACCTATGCTATTTGATTACGAACTGCTGAGTTCCAACTTTTGTGATACTTTTCCGCCGGTTAAAAATTATCGTTTTTCGATAGTTGAATATAATAACCAAAAATTGCGCCATCATATCAATTCCATTCGAAGCCCTCCATTGATGTTTCATTTATTTATGTTGGAATGTTAATTCTTTTTCGACTTCTCTTCACCTCGGCTACACCCCCACGTCTTTCTCCCTCGTGGAGACGTTTTACTTCTTTTTTCGAAAACCCCTCCTTAATCTCCTCTCAATGCCGCCCTGGTTCTCCCTCGCACCCTCCATTCTTTCAATCCTCCACTCTCCTCCTTCGCAACGATTCCTCACACGTCCACCCGTCCTCTTTCCCATGTTCTTCTTCCCCTCTTACCCTCACCCACATATCCCCCTACCCACCTTCCCAACGCTAACGCTTGTTTAATCTTCCACCGTCCTGCTCTCGACCGGCCATCTCTTCCTCCTCCTCACCTCGCCTCGTGGGCATACAAATGCTTCGCCACCTATTTCCTCGTTCTTCTCCCCACACCACCATCCCCTCTCTCCCTTATATCGGGCCATTCGTCGCTTCCCCGCCGACCTTCCATCACGTCTCGATAACCACACGATACGGAAATGAGACCGCCGTTTATAAAAGGCGTTCGAATTTCGGTTATTCCCTTTTTATTAGGGCCTGGCGGCCTTTTGTGCCCCCCTCCCCTAACCACACAGAGCTCCCCCTCCATTGGTCTGGCGTCGGCGAGTCGTCTGTGGCCACGACGTGTTGGTGTGGATTTGTGTCGGGAGGGATTTGGGATCCTAAATCAATCAAACGCGATACGTGTATCCTTCGAATTTTTATGCCCCCATAAACTATCGTCCTTGCCGAGCGCTTCCGTGATGAAGAATAAGTCTAGGGCTTAGATATAAACTCCGGGTGTTGTTCTTTATTCTTTCCCGCAATCATTGTACATTAAACGGATGTTTCTTTTCTTCCTGGACGAGTCTCTTGAAATATCTGAATTTTACTTGAATGATCTGGTGTTTTCCTCTTCGTCATGCCTACAACTTATATTTAAAATTAGTCGCACGTTCTTGAAGTTATATATTGTTATTTTCCTCAAAAATACATCTGTATCGTTGATAATTACGTCTTCTTGATCATAAGACAATCATCACTCTTTATGGGTATGATTTTCTATCCAAATAGAAAAATTATCCTAGCATGATCACAGGAAATTGCTTTTCAGGATAAATTTGGAAAATCGGTTTTAGTCCTTTATGTAATAAGTTATCGAACTCGTTTGAGGGTGATTCAATCTCCATGGCTTTCACGACCGCATTTCCGCTCACCTGCAATTTTTACAATCTCCTATCGCCGTTTTAGTCTCGAGACAGAATTTTGAGGATCGATATCCATCATCGAAGTTTTATTTTTATCGCCTTCGATCTGACGGCATAACATGAGTAATCTCTTTAATTGATCTCGTTCGGGAAATGTTTTTTTTTTAATTCTATACGACCGCTCCCGCATGACCTTCTCTTTAAAGGGAGTGGGGGATATTTTCTCATTCATTTCCGATTTCCTTTCGTTTTTATTCTTCCCCTTTCCAACCTCGAAAGCCTTGTGTGTCGATGTAAATCGAAGCTTTTATCCGCCGAGCCCCAACCTTAATACCGCAAATGTTTTTTCCTTGCATTGTCGCTGTCATTTCGGAGTTGTCTTTTTTTCCATTCTCCCCGGCCTAACTCCTTTATTTCCGTTTTGCCCCCAGCCTTTCTCAATCGTTTTCTCTCTCTCCCTCTCGCACACAGTCCCGACTCACCTTTCCCGCGTTCGTCCATTATGCCATCGGGCAAACCTTGCTCCCCTCCCCCCCTCTCTAACCCCCTGACAAATCGGCAAATCGCTAAAAACCCCGGGAGCGATCAATCAATCAAAAGCAATCTGTCCAACAGCCCGCAACAAAGATCAATTCCTATAAATCACCCGACCGTCGCGCCCGTGGGCGCAGGAAGGGGTGGCAGAGAATGTCTTGAGTCCACCCCCTCCTGCCACCTCCTCCTTCCTCACTTCCTTTCTTCCCTTACCTGTCTTGCCTTCGAGGTAGAGAGGTGGAAGAATAAAAAAAGGAAGCGAACGAGGCTCGATTTGGCCTTTCTTTCTCTAGTATATATCTCACCCAACAAGCCATTCCTCGCTGCCGGGTGTCACTCCTCGTAATTTTCTATTTAAACTCAGGCAATGTTTTAATCTCTCGTTTTTGGTTCATTGAAAAATAAATAGATGAATGCATGAGTTATGATTAGTATACCCAGAATTCTTAACACGAATGAGGCCTTTGACCGTAATTATCGTATTTCTTGAGCCTTAATTTTGTATCACTGATGTGGTATGTTTTACTCTACATGCCAGATTTGATGATTCCACGTAGTGTCTGTGAGTCAGATTGACCTTAGTATACTAATACATTATTAAAGAATGTGGGCCAGAGTAAATTTGTTAATTTTATGAAATGCCACTGTAAACAATCGATGGTTTGGCTGGCGTTGCCACCCAGACCATTTGTTGCCTTAATTTCAAATTCTAGCTCGGCACAAGGTTCTATTGTAGAATTATTAATAGAAGAATATTATTATTAATAGAAAGTCGTGCTCAAGAAAGATTTTAATCTCATGAAAATGAAAGCATTTAAAATACCATGTGCATGCTGAAAAACAAATTGATTACTCTGGGATATAATTGGAATATTGCGTTGTCATAATCAAATGTGGCGAACAAAATATTTATTCGTAAATTCGACATTCAGCCCTCGGGAAAAATTGGGCGTGGAACGGCCGTTTCTCTCTCGCTATACTTCTCCCTCACTTCCCCCCTTTACCGACCTGCCAACCCGGCGATTTGTCGCGTTTTTCGTAGACATCGCCGTGGAACGATTGCGCCCTTCTCCCCCTCCTTTGTTCACCAACCCTCCCCGTCTTCCCCGAAATTCCCTTTTCCCCCGCCCTCCCCATCACTCTCTCCCACCTTCCCCAGCCACACTTCCCTCGTTCCCGAACGATTCGTTGCACATTAGCGTTCGCGCACACCTTTTTAAGTTGCTCCTAATCGTCTCCCATTCCCTCTGCCTCGCCATTATTAACACGGGTTCCCCAAATGATCGCCTCCCAGACACACAACTGCATCGCTCCCCGATCAAAAGCACTGGTCTACACGTTTATGTGTTTTTTTTTCTCTCTCCTGCTCTTCGTCGTCCCCTCTTTTTCCATGTTTCTTTCCATTTCCCGAGCTATGCGACCAAATGAGTCCTTTTCCCCTTAAATTTCAGCGTTATCTGAAGGAAGGCCATCCACATCTCGCTTCAAAAATGTGCAGAAACGCATGAAAAAGCTTAGCATCTGTCGCAACCCCGGACTCCTGCCTTATTTTTTGTGGCTTCTATTTTGCCTCCCGATCGCCCATTAAGTCTCTGTGTTCCGCGTTTAATGTCGCCATAAGCACCCGTTTATATTTTACTTATTAAAATCATTAGACCACCGCTTCTTTTACACTCCGTCCGTTAATGTTGCGAGAGCGGGAAGTGCCCTTGTTTATATCCTTCCATTACGTTCATCGGCTGCTTGGCGAAAGAACTCTCGCCGTATAGCGAGCGTCTATTGTGCGTTTCTGAGAGCGGTTCTTTTGAAAATATGGCCGTTATCTTTGGTACGTTTTTTGTCCCTCGTGTCTTTTAAAGTCTTAAATCTTGAAGCCCCCCCCGAGTCTCAAGGCGGCCCCTTTTTTCCGGCTAATAATCGATGCCATTAGCTAATGACCACCAGACATGAATGATGACCTCGGGGTGGGATGAAAAAAACGACGCATAGGAGAACTTTGCTCGGCCAAAAACTATCCGAGGGAGGCGGGGTGGCAGGCAAAGAAAGGACGCAAATTAACATCGTTCCTCAATTTAATGTCCGAATCATTTCCCTCCATTGTTCTCCGCCGATTTCTCATATTGCTTGCGCTCATTTTCTCGTATCATCCCGACTGATTTTTACTCGTAAATCGCGGGTTGAATGCATTAATAAGATTCTTAATTACACCGATTCGTTACGTGCTCAAACAATGGGACAGGAGCAATCGGCCGAAATTTCCATTTTCCCCCGCCAAGCAATTCCGCCGCGGGCCCCGTCGATGCCGGACTGCCATCTCCCGCTGTCCTCCATTTAATTTTTAGAGGTTTCCCTATCTGCACCCAAGGCACGGAACGCGCTTAGAAATGGCAGAAGTTGATGAAACTCTTCATCGCAGATATTGTCGTCGGTCAGGCTAAATCTTGCATGGTCTAGGATGGAGTGACAGAGGGACCAAAACACCCCACCCATTTTTATTTCCTCACCGTACTCCCTATGGTGCCACAAGTCCCAAGAACTCGAAAAAGCTGAAGATTTGGGTTTATTACTAATGCAGGCGTCTTCCGCGGTCTAACCTTCTCCCTACCTTCCTCCGCAGGAGATGGTGGCACTATTATTCGCGGATAATGCCGCCAGTGAAGGGAAAGCGCCTGCAGAAACAATTTACGCTTGACTTAACGCTTCACGTGAGTTTCACCAAGTTTTGAGATGCCCCTAAATCCGCATATTCCAGTGGACGTGCGTTTGTTTAACTTGTACGGGCGTCTCACGCGGTCTCGTCCTTCCCGTTCTTCCGAGCTCACTTCTTCCCCTTTCTTCCACCCGCTCCCCTCTCCTCCCTGCCCGCCCGCCTCCGTGGAAGTCATTAGGAGAGCTATGCACCTGCCCGCCAAAGAGGCCGCCGCCGCCGCTGGATCGTTGCAAGGTAGCCCAGTCCACCTCCCCCCTCCCTCCCACTGCCCATTCCTCCCTCTCGAAAAAGCTCTCCTTTCCCTCCTCCCCTCCTTTGAACAACAGTCGAACACGGGATCGCGTGACACAGCCCGCGGGGTGGTTCGAAAAGCTGAGAGGATGAGACGCTCTTGCCCCGGGCTTGACGGAGAGAGTGAGTGGGTCTCCTTCCATCGCTTTTTCCTGCTTCATTCCCTCCTCTCGCTCAGTTTTTTTCTTCCTCTCTCCGAGGGGAATGCGTCAATCGTGCAGATGTGACCGTTCCGAACGAATAATCCCCGTTCGCGAGCCGCCGGGTAGGGAGGTAAAGGAACAGGGATGATGAATGCGCTAAAAAGTTTGTGCGTCTGTCTTCCTCGGGTAATAAGGAGCGGAGGATGTCGATCGGTTATATACAGAATTTCCTACATTTATAGAATTTCCTTAATTTCACGATCGTCCCAGCATTCCCCGCACCTTTTTCAATCCATCTGCCAGGCTCTCCGACTTCTCTTGGCATGTTCGTTATCTCTCATTCCTCGCTAAGTCTCCCCAAATCCAACTTATGTCGTCTCTATTTTTTTATTACCTACTATATCCAGAAATGTAGGTCGTGATGACTGTTTTTTTATGTTCTTGGAGATTCCTGTGTTTTTCGCTTGTTCGGGTGATTCCGTGCAATTTTTTTGGAACTTCGAAGGACTTTTTATGTTTATCTCCTGAAATATTTCTGGCGAAGCAGCAGAAAAAATGAAATAGCATCAGTAGTGAGGGCCATAGCTTAAAAACAATTCCATGTTTGAGGATAAATGTTATAACTCTCAGTTCTTCACCTGGTATAATACAACTAACTATTCTCAGTTGTCTGGAGTCATTAAGCTGGACAAGCTGGGATGGTATACCTTGCCCTACCCTGTGCTTACTCGACTGCGATAAGTATGTAAACTTTTAGTCCGACGGTAGGTGTCAAAAAATCATCGGCCGTCAAATTTGCTTTCGTCCAACCCGTTTGTCTCGTGTGGCAACCGAAGAAAGCGGACGTCGAAAAGTGTACGAGGGTAACTTCTGCGGTATAAATATCACTGACCTATTTCTCTCCATCCATTCCTTTCCGTGATCCCAATTTTTTTCATTCACACCCAGCACAAATGGATTAGGGGAAAGCGAACGAATTTTGCTGCCGTCAATGGCTTGGCCGCCCGCGGCTCGGAAGGCAGGTAGTCCCCCACTTCCGGAGCCCCCGTGAAAGGGAAGTTTTCGGTGGGGTGGGTGATTTTGGGGCGGGCATTAGTGCAGTGGGGTGTAAGGCAGAGAGGCGGCGGCCTCGTCCCGTCTTTTGTGTGTTCCACGATGTATCCTCAGCCCCTCAGAAGAACACGTCGCTACATTAATCCCCTCCACCGCTCTTTTCTGAAATGTTTTCGGTGGTCGATAGCCTAGCAATCGGAAGGAGGAACAGTGGGGAGCAGGGCTCAGGCGGCTAGCGGGTTAGACCAACAGAGGGTGCCCCGAGGGTTTGTTCAGAATGGTGAGTCGGCTGTTTAAATACGGTTTGTGTCATTGTGGGGAATGACTGTCAAGTGAAATTGTTGTGGTCGTCCGAGACGAGGGGAAGACTACAATCATCCAGTTAGTCTTCATAATTTCTCTTTTGTTTTTTAAGTATTATTATTTTTTCGGGTCTTTCCGGAAGTGAAATTTTTGCGTCGACATATGTTTTGTGAGCAGTACATTGTTCGCGTTTGCTTGTTTCTGTGAGCATATTTCAATGGTCTCTCTCGAGAGTACGCCATAAAATTTATACGCTCCAAAATTAAGGGTTTTTGAGCATTTAATTTATTCGTATCACTTTTTTGTGTTCCGACTTCTTTCTTCTCGTTTTTATCCAAATATATGTTATTCCAAGCTCAAAACTTATTTCGTATTTCTCAGAAGGACACTCTCTTTAAAAAAGTTTTATTTTTCTGTTACTTTATGCAATTTTGGATATTTCTCTAAAATATTTAACCATCCACTTTTATGAAAGTTTTTCTCTGTTTTTATTCAAATTTAATTAGGCAAAGAGTTGAAGCTTGTCTTTCGTATAATATCGCGTATAAACGTTGTTGATATCAACGCCTGGACGTTAGAGATCGGGTGGTAACCCCTGGTTACGCTGGCGCCTATTTAAGCTCGCGGTAGACTGGGGCGGAGTGATATGATTGTGAGACTGGAGGAACGGAGTCTGATAGATGGATTCGAAGCGCACTAGCCTGGAGTGTGGGATGCGTGGCGTGCGGGAGGAGATGGAAGGAGGGATCGAAGTGCGTGATGTGTGGACCCCGAGGCGATGGTCTGAGCGGTCCGTCTAGCCGGCCGGTCAAGGGAGGGCGGACTGGCGGCAGCCGAGGGGGAAATGGATTGGAAAGGCTCGCGAGGAGTCGGACGGTGGGAAGGACGGCACCAGAGTGGAGGAAGAGTGTAAGGGGTGAGGAGACGTCTCATGGGTGCGCCTAATCATGAGTGAAAGGGAATGAGATATAATAATATAACCTCGCCCGCTCCACTTGAGCTAGGCGGGGATGCTCTTTATTAAGATCATATGCATTTGTACATTGGGTTATTTATACTTTCAACCCCCAAGTATTAAAATTTAATAACAATGGTTGCTAATGTTGAAATTATTTACACAGTTGGATAGTACAGTGTGAGTAGAATAATTATACTATTTAGAACTAAATTTCATTGCGATTGATCAGTAGATTTCTGGATTCTTTGAGTCATGGGAAGGGGTTTTCTTATTTCATCAATTCTTCTGCACTTGATTGATAGAAATAGGGATTCTCTTCTTTTATTTCTTGCCTCACATCTCACTACTAAAAAAAAGTAGTCGTCTTCTGGCCCCTTTCTCAGACTCATTTTCGTATATGGTTAGTATATAGTGCTAGTAAGGGAATTAGATAGAGGAAGAAAGGGGAGAGGGGGTTGGACGGTTGGATCGAATGCAAAGGGGTGTCCCCTCCCCCACACCTTAGGTTTCCCGCGTGGCCCACCTGTTATGTCGTCTCCCTCCCCCTTGTTCACCCCCCCCCCCCAATCCCTTCTTCCAAGGGCTATGTCACGGGAAGTCGTGAAGTTTTCCTTTACGTTTTTGTGTGCGTAGAGGTTTTGAAGAAGAATTGCTGCCATCCTTGAAATACTCCCCCCGGACTCGATGCCATCCCATCACGTGTGCATAATATCGGTTTGCTGATCGATCAGTTGTGCAATTTCTAAATATTGATTCCATGAAATGTTTTTCTCCGACCACAGTTGACAAGCTGGTAGTGTGCCCTCTTGACAACACTACGGTCGCGAGTTCGAATGCCGTCTCGGCTACGATTATGATAGGTATTCTTAGGATTTAGGTCTTAGTGTACCCACTATTGATTTATATCTTAGTGATTATGAAATGTAGCCTTATCAGTTGAAAGTATCTAAAAACTATAGTTAACAGCTCTTGATTTTTAAGTATTCCCCTTCATACATCTAAGGTTTGTAGATAAATTGTGTTGCGCTAGTTACTCTCCCTTCAGTTTGTGGAATTTTCATTTATTGCCCTCGTAAACAGCCCTTGTTTTTTGTATGAATTCATGTGAATTAATATGATTAGTCCTTTTGAGTTACACTCGCTCAAAAATATCTTTTGAGTGAGAATTTAGCTTTTGTTATCGGTTGTGGTTAGATTCGCCTGCAGGAAATGCTGACCTTCAGAGCTTCATGACTCTCCATTAGTTATTTTGGAGTTAGAATTTTCTAAACAGGCGAAAACCGCATTTTGTTGATGTAGTTTTATATTTGAATTTTCTCGTGCCTCTGCCATTCACAATCCACTCATCATCATTATGCTCTAATTTCTTCTCACCATACTCTATGCTTTGATCACTGGTTTTTTTTCACGCCCGTTTATTATGAAACAATTTTGTCGAATTTTTACGTAATAATTTCTTGCACGTAATCATTTGGGTTCGGTAAACCAAAGGAAAAACTAGAATCAGGAAACTTATCGCCGCTTGAGGTTACAAGACGACCGGAAACTTACCCAGGAGCAGAAATGGTTAGATGCGTCTGGAAACACGGCATCTTAATGGCTAGAAGGTTATGCCACCGGAAAATTAGCGAAAAAGATTTTTTCAAAATGCCTGTTGGTTCTGCTTCAACGTTGTCAGTTCTGGTGCTAATTTCGCTTATAGGTTCTGAGAAAGTTTTACCTTCTGCCTTTCTGACTGAAGGTTTATGTTTACAGCTTAATTAAAGCGGAAAAGCATAGTTTTTACTAACCGATAAGCATAGTTTTTACTGATCGAAAATCCTAAGACGTATTCATATTAGCTGATTCAGCAAGTCAACTAAAAATTAGTCTAGGTAGTGTAGTTAGATTTCGATAATAGTGTTACCAATCACTTGTTGTTAAATTACTCCAAATGAGTTCAGGTTATTTTAAATACCATCAACGTGTGGATTTTTTCGTCCAGCAATTCACCTTTCCGTGTACTGATTGTGACAATTTTCAATCAACCCAAGTTAAAACTCAAGAATGTATAATTTCCCTTTATCAGTTGCTAACTCTGTGCCACGAATATCTGGTGGAATAAAAGGATCCGTGTGAAGCAAAAACGGATCAGTATACGTTGCCTCTTCTGGGAGAATCAAATTGACTTGTATATGTGAAGGTCTGAATAGCGACGTCAATAGCAAGTTGAATTCACAACGAATGGGAAGTTGAGTATTCTGTCTTGATTCCCACTCCATTCTTCCTGACTGTTTGTGGTTTAGGGCTGTTACATCAATGATAACGCCACTCCCATGTGTCGCAACGTAGTGCGCAATCTTCCATTCTCACTGGAGCTGCGAGTTTCTTAATTAATAGCGTTCCCATTATTTTCGTATTCCTCTGCGGCGTCTTGACCGGATTGCGTTTAACCGAGAATAAGGGGAAGGGAAAGTGTATATTTGCCAGCGTGGATGCGTGTGTGTTTGGACGAAGGGCAGGAAGCGGATGAGGTTTCTTTTCAAGGGAAGGAGTCCGTCACTGTTCTCCTGTGAAAGAAGAATTGTATCACACTATGTGCACGTGATGGTAATTACTTAGCCATTAGTAATGAAAAATTAAAACTCTTGGAAATGCCACTTACAACTTTGGATTGCCAATTGAGACGCATTGTCTTTTGTGATATCACGTATTCTAAGCATTATATTCTTCCTCATACATAATTTCTTCTCCTTTCTCTCTTAGGCGTAAGGAATGTGGGTAAGAACAAACGGTGAGGGTGTTTGCGATCGCACGTTGTTTTCTAATAATTATTCGTCTAGATAAATAAAAATTAGTCTCTGGTAGACTCCATGGAATGCTTAATGAGATATCGTCCTCAGTATTCCAAGTGGAATCGAACAAAATTTTTTAAATTAAATGATGATGCCTTGCTGTTCAGAAACTCGAATTACGTCATAACGTCGCGCTACGAAGGATAATGGAAACATCATCGAGATTTTGAAGAGGTAAATTATTGTGTTGCGCCGAAATGGTTCCTAATTATTACGAAGGCTTGGTAACCCTCAGAACTGTAGTATTAGGATACGGAAAACATTTAGGCCCGTGGGCCTTTCTAATAATTTGGCCCGTTCTCACGTGAGTGGCGTGTCGCATTCGCCATTCGTGGTGACTTCCTGAGCTATGGCGGTCCAATTAAAGTCTATCCCACGCAAGAAATGTGGGCAGGCGATATCTGCGTGGCGCTCTGAAATTCCGGTCACTCCCCTATTTCCTCGGCGGTGATATGGGTTTCTGTGGTTCAATGAGTTCGACGCGTCTACCCGCGACCGAATGATAGGAGGCGAACGGTAGATTGATAGGGGCAGAGGACGAGGGCCTGAGAATTGGATTAGGCTTCCCCTTTCTTAAGTAATGGGGCGGGGAAGAGAAAGGAATTGAAACGTTGTCGACGATATCCGGAAGTACGTAATGAGTTTCCGTTTCGATAAAAAAAGAGACGAGAAACCCCTCTCCTCACTCCTTTGCTTCTCCCTATTTTATCCCCATCTCCGCACGGTTCGGTGTTTCGAAAATGGTCGGAGAAACGCATTTCATCTCAGAACCGTTGTTAAGTGCGTCCGTATGTGTGACGGTGGCGTTTTATCATATTTCTTTAATTTCTTGCGGTGGAACAATCTGCCAAGGACAGAGGTTACACTGTTTTTTTCAGTCTTGTTCACGTAAGGTTTTTCAGGTCCCATTTCCTCTCTCTCCGTCTATCTGGCTTAAAGTGTTTTATGTTACGATTCTCTCTTGATTCTTCTGTTTGATAATTCGTCGTATTTGATAAAACTGATTCCCGCGAGCGTTCATTCATGCGAGTTATCCGCGAAAAGAACGTCCGTGTTAAGATCATCGAATGGCAGCGAATTCGTTCGCGAGCGGTGGGTGCTCCTTTTGAGCCTAGCGGAGTATGCGACACCCGAAAATGTTTTACTCAGCCATGCCGAACGAGTCCATCCCACGGATCATTTCCGACGAAACGTATGGTTAAGCAAGATGGGGTTATGTTTCCTGTTTTTTTTGTGACGAGCAAGACGGTACGTAATGCGATTCATTTCGAGCCATCTAGAAATTTCTGGTTACGGTGGGATATTTTTTTTATTTTCAGTTTTTTCGTCTAAAACCCACGAGTAAGCGTAATCAGTATGGAGTTCTTATGATAGAGGTGTGGACAAGAAAACTACAAGTTTAAAGGGGAGTTAGGGAAAATGAAGAGGTGAACCAATAAAAAGGCATTTTGAGAATTAACCAGCAGGTTTTTGGTAAGGTTATTTGTTACTGCCACGCACACAAAAGTACATTAGACCACTTTTAGGGTGACTATACGTGTAGTTTACCCCACACAAGTTATATTATGGGGTTCTTCTATGTATTTTCTATATTTCTCCTGCTTTAGTCGACTTGATTTGCATTCACATGTCATATATCTAGCTGGTATTACGTGCTCGGCAGGCTGTCACTTTTTCTTTTTTTTAATCAAGTAGCCAAGTCGTCGGCTCCCTCAATCCCACAAGATGGTGTTTACCCCGGATTTCCCATGCGCTAAATCTGGAAAATATCTAATTAATTTTCGACATCTCCTTTTTTCTTCCGTTCTCTCCTCGCGAAATATTTTTTTTACTGCCGCTGCAGCCTGGTTGCAGTTTTTAGGGTAAACACCATTCCGTGGCTGAGCAACAAGCCGGAAGTGTATTTCGTGGCGGTGAAGCCACGTCATCTTCCGGCCGAATTCCTGCGATGAAAAATAAAATCCCCTCATCTTGATATCCTGCGACATTATAAGCCTAAAAGCTAGCGGATATCATTGTGGTAACACTTAGTTCTTTCAAAATAATATTCGATTATTAGCTAACATGGGTTTGTTGGTATTATGTGATAGCGGATTTCACGTCTCGTTAGCTTTGACGATAATCTGGTCGAACGTCACCTAATCAGTTATCCATTTTAGTCTTATCTTGCTTAATTAAATTCATGTCGGAATATTGCAATCCGCATAAGTTGCCTAATGCTAAAGCCATTATGTATTTTGCCGCAAGAACTCCTCTAGCCGACCAGTTCTTTGCTAAAGTACTTCAGCCTTCAGGTCTCTCTCTTTCTGAATGGGCTTATTTTGCCATAAGATGTAAGCATTTTAACGTAAATGCTTTGAATCGAAGCAATACAAAGTCCCATAATAATTTTTCTCATTCGCCTTTGTGCTCTTAACGGGAGCATTTAATATGAAAATGTATCCCCATCTCAATATCCCTTCTGAATAAAATTTTATTGCTCCGAAATGAGATGATTGGGATTTTCCAAGTCTTCGCTCGGAAACCGAACACCGAACTCTCTTTCTTTCCTTCATCCTATTGTACTCGGACAGGTTGAATAGTTTTCTTTTCCCGCAGATTTTTCGAATAAAATTCCATTCATGCCATGATACCCGTGCATGAAAGGAGCTGGAAAGAATGCGAAGGCGGAAATTACAATTTGTTTTCTCTTTTTTTTATATTTTTGGATCGATTAATTGATCGAAACACTTTTTGAAACCCTAAACTCGCAAGCCTTTTCTGGTCGATCTCGCCCCGTCTTCTTTCGGTAGAGTTTCTTCGCCTCCTACAGCCTTCCTTTCGTTCCCCCCTCAATTCTTTCATGTCATTCCCACTCCTTCGGTCGGTTTCTTTTCCGCGTGGCCCATTGAATTATTCGCCTCCCGGGCCACAATGCGGAATTTACGTGTTAGGGAAGGGGGAAATATATTCGGGAAAGGGTGTATAAAAGATGGGAAAGGCAAAAGGGCCTTCATTATTCTCTCTCCCCCAGTTCTTCTTCCGTTCTTTATGTCTCCTCCGAACGCCCCCAAATCCTCCCGTCTGCCTGCCCTACACTCCCCCTCGTATCACCACCCACGCATCCCCTTCGGCACCGCCGATCTCTCACTCTTTCCCTGGATCACTTTTTTTTCGGTCTTAACAAGCGAAAAGAACGCGACGTAGAGGAGCAGTCTGTTCGATTCGAATTTCTTTATGACGCGGCTCCTCTTCTATCCGACTAACGCGCTGACAAACATAATCTTCAGCTTCCTCTTCGACTCCAGCTCTCTCATTGGCTCCCTTAGAAGCTGATTTACCGCATTCTTTCCCTCACGGACTAAATCACCTTCTTTTTAAGTCAGCTCTCTCGGCCCACCGTAGTGTGATTAGGACTAGGAAATGTTTTCCAAATATCTCCTTCATCCTCGTAAATCTATGACATTTTTCAAACTATTGTCTTTATCCAACTAGCTCGTTCTATGGTTGATATATATCGCCTTTACTTTCTCCGTATTTCATGTATCACTCTTTAAGAATTCAGAATAGAATTTCCCTCAGTGTTATATTTTAGCAGTACCTTCTCAAGCTCCTTTTCAACAGCTCGTCGCAAGTTTTCGGTCCAATGTCGTTATTTATCACGCTGGGATTTGGCAAATATTTCTGCTTTTTTTCTTCATCGACTGCCGTAGGATGTAATGGGGATTGTAAATTCTTGCCACACATCTCCTCTTAGAAAACGCGGCGATTACTTCAAAGCGAACCTATCGATTCGTATTTTAAACAAGTTGTATTCTTTCCTCGAAAGAGCGTGGCAATGAGTATATTTTACTCGGGGACTTTCCTCTAGCTCTTCGTTTTATTTTACTGTGATCTGTGCCAAGTTCTTTCTCTTAAGTATTTACGACATGGCCGCAATGCCACTGCGAACTTCGCCCCAGATATAAAAAAAGACTATCGAAGCGAATCGGAAAGGCTTTGAATCCCCAGAATGATTCGAAGATGAAACGAGGTCATAGGGGGCGCAGTGTGCGAGGGTTGGCTCAGGGATTTGCGTTTGGAAGAGTAATAAACACTTCGGACGTGACCGAACGTTCTTTCGCTTCGCGAGCCTGTTCTTCTTGCTATGCGTTTTATTGTTTTATCCCGTACGCGCACTGCCATTATCCGCGCTATCACTCCAGTGCGTATTGCTTGAGGGATGGTGTGGGTAAGGGTTTGTATTTTTTGTTAAATGTGCGTAAAAAGGGAAGAGTAAAGAGGCGTTGAAAATACAAAAAGGGTATTGAGACGAGAAAAAGATTCATAAAGGGATGGTGGAGGGAGTGTAGGGGGAAGGGGGGCTCACCCGGACCCGATACCCAATGAGTAATAACAAAAAGGAACTCGAGGCAAAAAAATCTTCTCATCCTCCCATTATTCCTACACGCCCCCTTATTTCCCATCATCCTTTTCGATCTTCCCACCCTCTTCCTCCCCTTCCCAGAAGGCCATCCCCGCTGCTCTTTTGTTTCACCGTAAAAATCTCTCCCCCCCTTCTTTTTGATTTTTCGATTCCGTCCCTCCCTTTCCAGACCACCATCGCAAAACCACGAAATTCCTATTGCGTCTCAAAACCCCTCTGTCCGCCTCCCTTCACACAGGCCTTACAATACCAGAAAGGCCTTCCTTTCGCCGCCATGCCGATCATCGGAATACCCGTCCCCGCAGAAAAAAAAATTATATATCCTGAATCCCCCCCCACTACTGTGCTTTAAATCCATACCTACCCAATATCTCTCAGAGCCCAGTTTCGGATTCTCTTCCCCCGCCCCACTCAGTGTATTCAACCGTCTCAGCCCTTGCCAATAGGTGGGTACTTCTCAATTATCCTCGCCTTCCTTCGGGTCCCTTTCTCAACCAGCCAACTCTCTTTTATCTGCCCCACCCGATATCCCAATCCCTTATCCAACCCCCTCGCTCCCCGCCTCGTTATTTCTGACGCGGAATCAAAAGGTTTCACAAATTAATTATTGGCTTTCGCCTTCCCAACCTCCCCCTCTGATCCTCCACCCACTCCCTAAAATCCCCCAGCATTCCGGTAGGTTCTTCTGCGGGCCAGATATTTGAGACCGTTCCACCGCCTTCTCCATCTTTATCAATTCCTCCCTCTTCTGTTTCTGCTCATCCCTTCTTGTTTCGCTTCGTCCACATCCAATACTTCATTCTTCTGCTTTCATTATCGTTTTAACAGCTGTGCAGCCACTTAAGGGAAGGCTATTTTTCGGTTTTGTTTGGTTGGCGATGGATTCTTTCGGCTTTCAAGGATCGACTCCCGACGAATTTCACGTGGGTCAGAATTTTTATTGCGTTCCGATGACGTCCGAGTTCGTGTTCCTCTTATAACTTCAAATTTAATGGAATTTCTTGATTTTGTTTTGGCGTATGAATGTGATCACATGGGAGTGAAGAAATCGTAATCGAGTTTATTAATGCTTCGTGTTTTATATAGTTTCATTTCATATTAGGGGTGTTGGTAGTTTATCTTCCTAAGCTCAAAATCTTGCCCGTATACAGGATCGAACCGGCTGAACGCCTTCTCGAATTTGTTTACTCCTAACCTGTTTGGAGAGGCGGTATCGTCTCGATTGGTGCATTTTTATTTTTATTTATTTTTTTTTCATATAATGCCTACTATAGCCAAGCTAATTATCCCCCACTTCGTCGCCTTCTTTTCTCTCAACTCATCCGCATCGACGTTCTTCCAAAAAATTCCGGGCCGTCGACCGATTAACGCCCCACCTGCCGTCTTCCCCGGAATACGCCGCGTGTGCCCGACTCCCTTGTCTCCAAGCGGTGGATGGATATTATTTTGGAAGATATTCTTTCCTCGTTCGCGCCACCGGGCTTGCGTGAATTCTTTTTCCTCTCTGTGGTCTCTTTGTTCGAGCGAAGGGCAGGCGGATGCCGAGTTCCCCGCGGCTTCGACTGAAGCGCCCGTCGCCGTTGTTGCTCAAATTGAATATTAAGAGAAAGGGAAAGGCGGGAGCGTCGTGAGTGTTTGGCCAACGTTTCTCTCCTGTGGCTGCCCCGGCTCGCTCGGCGTGGGAGCGGCTAGGAGTTCCGATGGGATTCTTCACAAGGGGGATCTCGCGGGAATTCCGCGTGTCAGCGGCGCTTCAAATTGCTTCCATTTCGCCGTCTTACGCTGGAGTCGTCTTTATTTTTTTATTTTTCCGCGTCCGGCTAGGGAATTAAAGCTCGGGAGAGTTATGGGTTCTATAAGCTCCAATTGGCGCTTCCTGAATACGAGCTCATTCGTTTTTGTCGTTCCGTCAGATTTTTCGTAAAAATTTATCACAGACGACTAAGTTTCGAGTATTTCCCGAGGAAATCCGAAAGACAGAGGGTGTTCTGTCGTGGGTAGTGGGTGGGGGTAAGGAAACTACAAATTGCAAGTTTTAGGTCGTAATTTCCAGTGATTGGAACCGGAAGTGATTTGAATGAAATTATCCCGTAAATCGAAGCACACAGTGGTGCCCTTACCAAGAAGAACTATGGGTGATGGTGTATCCTTCGGGATGGTCTATCGGCCTTCATAAATCGAATAATGCACGCCAGGTGGAAGGCAGTGGAGAAATGATTGGAAATGGTCACGGGTAATTATCTCTGAAATAATTCCGGTTGCATACGAAGATCGACGCCGTGAGGAAACACTTGGCGTAATGGAACTAGAGACCCAGCGTCACGTATTGTCGCGGATACCAATTGATTGGGCGTGAACGTTTTAATGAATGAACCCCGAATCCGCCTACATTTTGGCCTGAGGAGAGTTGTCGCATATCCTGCTCTTCCGGCCATCTAAAATCGAAACATTCACGTCAAGAGACCATTCAAAGGGGAGAAATCCTAAGGGGGGGGGGGGGGGCAAAGGGAGTTATCGATCATCACCGCGGTGAAAGAGCGCTGCTATTCGGAGCAAGTTGACTGCGATGGGCCGCATCCCTCGTGTATCTCACCCCTTTCATCCCTCCCGCCCGATCGCATGCCCTTCCGGACCACCGCTTAGGAGAAGCGGGTGGTGCGTAGGAGGCCGCAGCTTCTAACACCACCTCCCAGGACCTCTTCCCTCCTCCCACCTCGTCCCATATTCTCTCTCTTTCGGGAGGAAAGTTCGGTGACGCAGAAGTGATCGGGAGGAGAAAGAAAAAAAAGTATCCAGAAAAAAAACAAGTGAAGGAGGTTGGGCTGGGTGGAGGGGAGGGGAATCAGGGCAGGCGATGAATGGCAATCGGGTGGAAATTCAGATTCGATGAAGAGTAAACCTCATTAACTGAAAACATCAATCACCTCTCTCCTCATGGAGGAGAGAGGCTTTTGGCTCTTCCTCTGTTCGACCTATTTGCGGGATGATCGAGTACCAAAAGACGTGTTGTTTTGGGGCCTTCTGCTTCGTCCTACCAATCCCAACCCGTCGCTAGGCTTCAGTTTTCAAAGCCCACTCCCGCTACCCGTTCGTCGACTGGGTACGGGTGAAATACTTCCTTATCGCCAATTCATTAGGACTACCTCCGTAAATAGTCCCGCATGTGGCGTAGCGCGTCGCTCCGGTTGAGAGATCTAGAAGGCGACGAATCCGGGGGAGAATACATGGGCAAGTAATTTCGCCGGAAAAAAACGGAAGATAGAGGACGGGAGGAGAAAAGTAACTTAGGGGACATGTTGGTGTGGTAGCCATAAAACTGTATTCCCATCTCAAGGGCCCTTGTTCGATTCCCGTCAGTGATAGAGATTTTTCCGTGGAATCTTAAAGCCTCCTTGGTTATATGGAGGGCACGTCTTGTTTTTTACTCCGTCCTTCGACTTTAAAATGTGGTCCCCTAGATGTCTTTCGTTAAGATTAGGCTTATTCCAACGCCGGGTTTCTTTTGCCTTCCTCCATATCTAAAATAATCCTTTCCGGGACAAACTTCCCTTGATTCCGCGAATGACTTCAGTTGTCGGTCGCCTACTTAATTCACCATCCAGTCGAGCGATGATTCCAGCGCGATATTGAGGTATAGTCAAAAGAAGAAGTAACCTTGTTTTCAACGGACATTTTCCACTGTCACGACCCGGACTTCACAGCCTCGCTACACCGTCGGGTGATGTCGGGTCGTGACGAATGGATATGTTTGTGGATAACAAAATTAACTTCTAATTATGTAAAATAATTCGAAAAACTGCTTCCGTTGATCTGTAGCCGGAAGAACCGAACGCTTTTGGAGAAAGCTGGAAGGAAAGTGACCGCAAACTGTAATGAGGGTCCCCGAGTTATGCAACGTCAAGTCGGCGGTGCATGGAGCGTGATGGACGTAAACGTGGAAGTTGACGGACATAATGCATAACACTCGTGCGATAATGTGTAATATACACCGTGTTCTCCAGTGGGCCAATTATGCGGTGAAAGAGTAGTGGCGCTGGTGTTATATATTTTTTTCCATTTTTTTCCTTCCTTGCTGCTTTCGCCCTAATGAGTGTCAGGCTTTCGCCTCGATCACTCTTCCCCTCTCTCCCCCTTACGCAGGCGAAGACGCCATGACGCAAACTGATTTTCACCTCTCGATAAGCGCGTAATTAGGAATAATTTTCCGTCGCTTTGCCTCCCGATGGACGGAATGCCTCATTCACTCCCCCTCTTCTCCCCGTACACATTCCCGGCCCACCAACCAACCGCCCACCTCCCTTAGGAGAGAATGTATTAAAAGAATCGCTCGTACGGCACGATATTTTATTCATTCGAAATGTGGCGGAACTATGTTTCACTGCACTTTAGCGTCCCTTTTTTCCAGCTTCTCCCCTCTTCGAACGGGGGAGGGTCGCATGCCACCACCTCTCCCGCCCATCACCCTCCTCCCATTACGTCCCTCCCGCCTTTGCTCGTCCTCCTCCCATAAACCCTATGGGCCCGGTCATCCCCGTCTCCTACGCCACCCTCCCCTTCTCCCCCTCGCCCCTCACCCCCCCCCCCCCACCCTCTTCCCGATCACCTGTGCGATGATGACCTCGGAGGCTTTGGCGGGGGTGGACGCACGTACGAAAACTTGGCAACGCCGCTCCCGTTTTTCGCACCCACTAAACCTCAGAGGAAAATAAAACTTTTTTTTCGTTCTATTCTTTCTTTCCCGACGGTAACCACCCCGTCCATTCGGGGACCAGAGAATATTTCGGTTTTATTTCGTTGCTGTTTTTTTCTTCCTACCCAAGTCTCCATGTGTCCGACTTCTCTTCAGGGGTGAAGAAGGTGGAGGGTGGGTGAGGCGCAAGGTGCTCTGCAGCCACCTGCGGCGCTTAGCCGGCGGTTATTTTTCCTCCCTACGGGTCTTCGACTCGTCTTATTATTTTCTCTCGTGCGCTCCCATTTCTCCAATCAGGGAGAGGTGGTAAGTGAATAGTCCGTGGACGTCTACAATATTTAAATTAAAACGAAAGTAGTTTTACCTACCAGTGCTGCCGGAGAGAATTAATCGGCCCAAGTAACGGTGAGCTCAGCGTTTAATGATCGTACACTGTCGGAGTTACGAGGGTTATCGTAGTTTTTCGATGAGGAAACTTGTTTCTTCGAACGTTGTGTATCGGGTTTTTAACTTAATTCAGTTGCTGACCAATAGATGGGCATTGATTGGAATATATCGTTTTACCGTCGTGCATGTGCAGTGATTCCAAGTTATTATGTGTACGTTTCATTGTTATAGTGACCTAATAGTCATATAGAGGTTATTTTTTTGCCATCTGCAGTTTGTTGTGGAGGTAAGCATTCCACCCCTTCACTATTCGGCTGTTTTGCCTTCTCCTTTAACAGAAAAATGCAAATTTAAGCTGATTAAAAGAAGATTTGACGGAAAACGTTAGTTACTTCAATACACCAGATTGATTATGTACACCGATATACGCCGTTTGCCATTAGTCGCGAGCTGCAATGTTTTAAGGAAAACATTAATTCGTCACTGTCGAGTGGGATGCTTGAAAATTTTCTGGAATTGTGACTCTGTGTTAAACGTCAGCTTCCTGGCTGTTGGAGCGTAAGCATTTCGGCCGGCAAGCCTTCTGCTTGATGTAAGTATGAAGACGAGATAAGAGCGTGGCCCCGGAAAATGATGCAGCGCATCCAACTTCTTTTCCCAATGCTGTTCGCTTGGCTCCGAAGATTTTTTTAATGGAAATCCCCCAGTCTAACCACACTTCCGCGGCAGTTACGCCATCTCCTCCGCGTTCTTGAGAAAAATTCGCGTCGGTTTTGAAGAAAATGTGGAGATTATATGCATTTATCGTGTTTATATTCACCGGACGCGGTTTGAAAAGAAGAGTTTGAGGCCGGGTTTTCATAAGGAAACGCAGTCTCTCCATTCATGGAAGTTTTGAGCGCCGATAGAGTATGAAGCGATGCCGTCAAAGTCGGGCTCGTAGTTTCCAAGGGAATGAGGCGTGTCTCATCGGACAGAAGGACTTGAGAGGTGCACTGAGGGATGAGGGGAGATAGAGGAGGGAGTGTATCGAGGCAGGGAGAGGGGGAGGGGGGGTTAGGACCGGAAACGGAAGTCGCCAACCTCCCCTCTTTGTAAAAAAAAAACTAAATCCTTTCCTCCCCCCTGTTCAATTCCCACCCCCTTGAATCCACGACCCCACCCAACAGTACTTCCCTCTAACCTCGCCTCTCTTTTTTCACCCCTTCGGTCCGGAATTCGAATTCCCCCAAAAACCCTTTCGCAACACGCCCTAGACTTGGCATCCATCTAGTTTCCATTTCACCCTATCCACCCCTCGACTTTTTCAGAAGGCTCCTTTCTCTCTCTCTCAATTATCTACCTCGACGATCTAATTTTCCTTATCTCTTCCTATCCATTGTTACCGGTCGGCCGGGCGCTCGCTTGGGGTTTTTCCGCAGGAAAAAAATCGAAAAAATCGGGAAGTTTAGATCGGTCAGCTATCGTTTTTTTCTATTGGTTGGCGTTGCGGCTAGTGTTGTGGGAGAAGAGGGAAAGCATTGGAGCTTGAGGAAGACCCTATGTCCGATCGTCACCCACCAGTGATCACAGGAAGTAAAGGGGTAGCCGTATTTCTTTTTACGCGCATAAACTATATGATAAATGGATGAAAAAGGGCCGAAGAAAAATATATATCAGCATAAGTTGTTTTGAGATACCGATATATTTACCCTCCAAGATAATTGCGCCGTTGGCAGAAGTACAGCTAATTTGTAAGCACTTCCAATGCCGTTTGAGGAAGGGTATCACGTGACCGAAGATTGTATCCTTTGTTTAAATCATACGATCGTGAAACATTGTTTACTTTCCATTTCTTTCTAAGCCAAATCAGTATATTGCAACTGCGCTATTATCTTGGACGGACTCGTAATATTAAATTATTAGAGAAATGGCAATAATGGAGTCTAATATATGAGTGGAAAAAAACTTAAAACTCAACTGAATCAGGCCTCAGTCACTGCACTTGGAAAAGAAGCTCTGATGAAGCACCGCCTTAATGCTCGATTTAGAATGCTGCGCGTGTTATTTTGAACTCTCATAGCATTGTCGTCTCATAATTCGAATCAGAAATGGAATGTAATCAGTCACTATTTTTGGTCAATATTGTAATAGAAAGTCCTGGAAAAGATTCTGTTGTTCAGTTTTTTATTAAGTTTTGTGACTACTTCGTGCTCTGGAAATGAGACACAGTCATTCTGCCACGCCCATGCTATACTTGTGTGCTCGTGTTAGCCGATCAATTCCTCCCTGACCACTATTAGCCCTCGATGCGTCCGTCGTCTGGAGAATTTTTCGAGCTCTCCGCTGCTAACGCACGCCGCCTCTCTGCTGTTTTCTTCCTCCCCTCTCCCCTTTGTGGTTTTATTCTCGCGGAGAGCCTGGGAATGTCTCTGCGCTGCTCTCCTTGTCACCGCTTCCGCTTAGTGTGGCTTGAGCCTCTCTCTTTCACTTTCTATCTCGCTCTTCTTCCTTCAAACGAGGCGTATTTCGGTACGTCGTTTTATTTCAGCCCCGGCGAGGGAAGGCCTCGGCCCACCCCACAACTTCCTGTCGAAGTCGCTTCCCGGGAAGACCTCAAGTGAGTGAAAGAGAGAAGAAGGGGCTCTTGGAGGGCGCGGCGGCGTCTAGAGCCTCTCTCTCTCCAGACTAGAGGCGATAAAAAGGACTCCTTTGTTTCGCCCGGGGGAGATGAGTAACAGTCGGCAATCGAGGACATCGACGTGTTTGGGCGTGTACTAAGTGCGTGGAAATGGTGCAAAAAGCTAAGAGGGAGGGGGGAGGAGGGGTGGAGAGAGAAGCCTAGGGGGGCTCGTTGGTTGGGAATAGTCTTGGAGGGAAAAAGGGTAGACGTGGAGGTTGAAATTTGCGAGACGGGCACCCCGGAGTGAGTGTCGGAAAGGGTCATCGTCGGATTTTTGAAGCGCTCTTCGGAGGACAATGAATTCTTTATCTCATTGTAGTATCTAGGTATATTTAAGCCACTTATGTCCAGATTAATCATTAATTCTGGGTGTAATTATCAGGTTAAAATTTACGCTTTGCGTGAATGTTATGTTTGTGCTTACGTAAACGCATGAGGTTTGACAGTTCAAGATAAACTTAGAATTCGGAGAACGTAATATTACGGGCTACTTCTCATTGGTTGAAATTTTCGGTTTTCTGCTTCGTGAATGATAATTTTTCCCCTACTTTTCTGTCATTATTTCGTTTCCAAAAGACAATATTAGTTGGGGTATTAAATGACAAAATTTGTGCTTTTCGTTGTTAAATTTTTCGTGAAGTTGACACAATTTAATTCGTAGCTTAAGGGAGAAAGCCTTAATTGATGCCACGTGAAGAAGTATCAATCTTCATCTCATTCTATGAGACGTTGTGCCAAATACAGGGTGTCACGCACCTTAATCGATTCCCAATCAGAAGAATACACTGAGTTATTCGTATTCTCACCAAAATCATTGAGTATCGGAGGAAATGTTGGAGTTAAATATGTTGGAAAGAGAAGTGGAGTGTCAGGAGACGAGCGGATGATGGAGAGAAGGATGGGAGAAAAGATATTAAAATAGAGGAGATTATGTGGGAGGGGTATGGGGTGGCTTACGCTCAAAAAGAGTCCCTTTCATTCAAGCCTTCCCTGGGAGAGAATGCATGAATGGGATCCCGGGTTCCCTATCGAAAACGTCACTTTTCATTTCGATCAATCCTTCGGGAAGGGAGAGATAAATTGATCGTGAAATAGGTGATACATCTCCCACGTCAATTTCGTTCGAATTTTTTTCTTCTCTCCTCCTCTGCCACCCAGACACTCGACGAGCGTACAAAACTAATCTGGATCGACTCGAAAACTGTTGCTCGGCCCATAAATTGCGGGAGCGAACTCCGCGTCGATTTTCTTGTTTCAGGCGCCGGAGCGCTATCGACACAAAGGCTTTCGTTTCTTTTTTTTCCTTTTTTTTTATAACCTCTATCCCTCAATCCCTTCCCAAACTCGGGCCCGAATTTTCGGCGCGGCTTCGGTATTTG
The DNA here is from genome assembly GCA_963573305.1 of Pyrrhosoma nymphula. Lineage (NCBI taxonomy): Eukaryota > Metazoa > Arthropoda > Insecta > Odonata > Coenagrionidae > Pyrrhosoma > Pyrrhosoma nymphula. The sequence continues at coordinate 51,373,166 of OY754330.1, read as the reverse complement.
ATGGAATCCACCGCAGGTTATTTACGCGTGGCTTTGAGAGGATATCACGCCGTATATATTTTTTATCCCTTTTTTTAACACGAGTCCAATCTCATTCTTTACCGCTTGTCTTCACCGACCCCAGGACCCGCACCCCGCCGGCTCCAGCCGTCACCCACGACCGCCAATGGAGCATTGATAAACGGAAGCGGAACCCAGCCAGTCTTTCCGGCGTCCCGTGCCTCCCATATCCCGCCTACCCATCACCAGCCCCCGCATGCACAGGGGACACCGTTCAAATCCACCGAACTTCGGTTGTGAGGTTAAAAATCGAGTTCCTAAAGCTCCTCGTGCCCGGAAGCGTTTTAATTTATGAACCCCTTGTGAAAGCGATTGATTTTCGGCGAAATGCATCGGGATGTAATACGCACACCCTTGTCGTACACCGGCGTAAATACTGTCCGTTTGCACTGATCGCTGACTTCCTTCGATAGAAATTTCAGCTGGAATGTGTTTTATTTCAAATAAATCCTCAATTAATCTGCATAAATTCTGTAGGTTGAAATTTAACCGTGTGTTGGAAGTAATGGTCACGAAGCACCTTTCGCTACTCAGTTATTAAAAATAATTTATCTAAAGATTTTAATAGAATATTTTTTGTTCGTTTACATTCATTCTAATTGTTAAATTATAATTTATTAGGAAAGTCTGTCGTATTTATTTATTTTTATTATAGATGTTCTCAGAACCTAGTTGTTTTAGCTCTCGTCAAATGATCAGTCTGTCCCCTAATATTTATATCTTACTTTTGAAATATTACGTAATACTGCCCAAAATCTTTACGACTGAAATAGTTCTAAATCAATAGTCTCTATTTTTTAACCACATTTTATTTCTGGAAAATATTCATGTTCCATACGTAGCGTACCTCCACGAGCCATTTGAAGCTTGCTCCTTATTTTCCAAGTTTTGAAGGCGTTGAAGTGTCGCCGTTTTCTTTCAGTTCTCGTCTTTATTAGCCATTGGAGGTAGCATTCCCTATTCAAGTCAAATTACGTCAATATGCTCACTCCCGTGTCTCGCTCTCTTGCGTCTCTACTCTTCTCCCCTCCGCTCGTATTCATTCATTCTTCGCTTCTTGTTTTTTTTCGTTTTATTCCAATAACCATTCGATAACCCTCTCTCCATCCTATCGCTGCAAAGGTTCGTCGATGTGTGTTCTCCTCGTGTAACGCAACAGTTACGATCCTTCGTTCTTTTTTTTCCTTCCAGGTTGCTTTTTTTCAAATTCTCCCCAAACAGCCACGCGTAGGATTCCACAAGAGGTTCTGAAAAAAAAGAAACGCATCGAGAGTCGACAGGCGTAGTGATACGGTGTTCTTGTTCGTTCGCCCCCCAGTCTTTTGTCGTTTCTTCAGCGGAAGGAAAAATAAATTCTTTCGGAGGGAGGCCCGACTCTCGCCAGCGTGAACAGACCCTTAGTCCTCTCCACCTCATCAGTTTGGCGTTCGCGACCCTGAAACATCTCCCCCTCCTTCTTCCTCGTCCGCGAATGAAAAAGTCGGCCAAAAACCCTACTTTGCCCTCATCTCAACGCCTAACACGGTTCATTTGCTCCCCTTCGTGTTATTCCCCTACCCCTAGCCGAAAGAGCGAGGGTGCAAACCTTTCAATATTCCACTCACCCTCCTCTCCTAACGTTCCGAAACTCTCTCTCTCTCTCTACCCCCTGATCCGAACTCTTCGAACTCTGCTCCTTTTGCACCCCCTGCCTCCCGCCGCAAAAAAAACAACGCCCCATTTACCGTCGAGCAAGACGTTTTTAAGGGAGTTCTCTGCCGTATTTGTCGCCTTATCCCCTCCCTGCTCTTTCTTTACAACCCCACTCCGTAGTCAACCCATCTTACCCGATCCCAAAGTATCCCACTCCTCTTCGTCCACGAAGTTTTTCTTCACTTTGCTTTATTTTTTAAAAGTATTTTAATGTTTTTCTCAGTTTTTTTCTTCCCTACTCGTTCTTCTCTTGTCTCTCCCACCGTTTCTCTCATTTAACTTTTTTTTTCGTTCCCAGCCCTTATAATTGGTGGCAACTCCCATGAGAGAGCATTGTTGCTTACGGATGCGAATTTTTGATTCCCTCATCAAATACGTCGCCCTCTCGATGGTCCAATCAATGTGCCTCTCCTGGCAGCATCACTCCTTAAACTCTTTCATTCCGCAACCCCCTTTCATCCTCGTGTTCCCTCACGCCACCCCGTCCCACCACCCCCTCAGGCTGCCTGCCTTCACCTCCCCACACCTCCCCAGCCCCGTTCACCCTCTTCGGCTCCCCCACCTCTCGTCAATTCTCCTTCCCCCGTAGTCGTCCTTCCGATCTTTTTCCTCCGAACAGCCTTCGGCCTTTCTTCTCTTCCCTCGTCTCCACACTCAACCGACTCCCATTCAAATTGGGAGCTGATAATTATTATTATTTCCCTTTGGATTCCGAACGGGATTAATTCTGGGGGTATTTTTTTTCCGTTCATTTCTTCGCGCCGGAGCATTCGTCGTCTCGCAATCGGCAAATGAGACGTGAGCCCTCGGGATGAATTTTCAAACCTCCCGATACGTTCTGTTGTTTTTCTTTTCCAAGTGTGCGTGCTCTCCTGTCGAATCCACCCTACTCATTAATTACTCTCTGTGAGGACTGTATTTGATCGAAGGCTTCCGGAGACTCTTGGAATCAATCATTCGGTCATCTCGCAATTTTTAGGTATCAAATAAGAAATGCTTCTTTCTCTTAGTCGCCATGATTATTGCCCTCTCCACTTTGCATTTGCAACTCCTGAGTGTAAAAATTATAGTTTACCAACAAACTTAGTGGACATAGAATTAAGACAACCACTTCATAATATTCCACCTCACCAATTGCCTCCAACGTTTCCGTTTCAAGGCATTCAATGCGCCATTCTCAAAAGGTCTTCAGTATAATATCCTGGCGTATGTCTTTCATAGGAACTATTTAGTATCTAAGGAACTCTGACATCAAGTCAGTTTTTTAATTATACGATCGTTATAAACCTACCAAATATTCTATCTAGGAATGTTCTTCCTCCGCTAGAACAACGTAGCCTATACACCAAAGTTTCTTTGGTTCTTTCGAAGTTAGAAATCCACATTAAACCTAAACCCGATTGCGTCAAACAGGAGAATTTGCCGCTTCAAAGGACGGGGCAACGCGTATCTGTCTCCCCATTGTGTTTTACACTGTCTCCGCGCGTGTAACTAATTTTTCCAGCTCTCCAATTCCGTTGGGACGCCGATATTCTGGTGGGGAAGCAGTTTTCGTTTGGCGTTTCCTTCCTCTCACTCATTTTATCTCCGGAAGCGATCTCTTCCAACTTTAGGCTCCGCAACCGACCACGAAGCTCAGTCTCTCCCGCCGGGGATAACGAAGGGGGAGGCCGAGACCTTCAATCGCTGATTGGGAATCATTCCCGGGGGAGGAAGCGAGAAGAGGGGAGATTGAGAGTGTGGAGAGAAGGGGGTGCTTGGGAAAGGCTCTCTTATTGAAGAAGATATCGAGTAGGAATCGTATTCGGTCGAAAGAGAGAGAAAGGTGGAGTTGAAATGAAAGGAAAAAGAGAATTTTCAAGAGCGCGGCCGTGAAGAGGATCGTAGCGAGAGGCGAGGAAAAATATGCGTGCATAAATGAAACTGAAATTTCTTGTTCGATATGTGGAGGTATCCTGTGTTCTCCTCGGCGTCATGTCTACCCGATATCACCATCACCTTCTGCCACCCTTGTTTTCTTTTCATTTCCGCGGAATGATCCGTATTTTTATTCAAATCCAATCCGTCTACTCCCTTCTCTATTCACGTCCCTACCCGCCCTATTCCGTGCGCGGTCAGAGAAGGAGAGTTAGCTCTTCCGTCGTCTCCTCGGCAGGAATAAGGTCCCCGCCTACTATAACCTCTCCCTATCACCACCTCTCCGCTATCTCTTTCTCTCTCCTTCCAAACCCTCTCACCTTGTTCAGTAACGAACTTAACTACTCAAATCCCAACCCCTCCCCGACCCGGGCATTCGTCCACGGCCAATTCGCCTGGCGTCCCAGTCCGCCTTCCGTTGTGGACTGAATCGGATGAACGAGGACGGTTTTGGATCGCCTATGTTTGTGTTCTGGATGGGAGGAGGGTGTGTGGTAAGTTGCGGTTTCTGGTCGTAAGTGCGGAGAAGCCTAAAATCGAGAGGGTTAAAAGAAGAGTTTGGTCGTAAGGCTGCTGCCTGTCACTATATTCACTAATTTTGAGCGTTTTAACTGACGAATAGCCTAATTTGAACTGTATGAGAAATACTGTATAGATACAATTTTTAGTACAAATTGGATGGAACACGAAATTGAGGAAATAAGTAGAGCTCACCATAAAAATTAAAACCACCAGCGGGAACTTCTTAAACCCCCCATTAATTGTGGAATGGAGAAACATTTACACCCTCTACTTGATAAATAGGCTATTAAAATCTAGGGGTGCTTGCTACGTAAGCTATTTGGTTTGAATGATCTTTCTTTCCATCGAAGGTGTCGTAACTTTATTGCCGTTAGCACACATCACTACTCGGTTTTCTGACTGCCGCAGGGGGGAGTTGTTAAAAAAAAAGAGTATCCGTCCCCGTTTCATTTCGCAGTAATGAAATTGGCTCTCGTGCAACTTTTTCTCGACGTTCGAGAGCCCCCCCCCTAAAAGGCGAGAGCCAAATCAAAAGATATCGGGTCGAAACGAGGTCGTGTGAGGAGGGCCCAATGTAGCGAGACGGCGCGGCCCAACACTTTTGGCATCCCTGCGGTGTGTGTGGCTGTTGTCGTATAGGGAGGAAATGGGTTCTTGAGCGGGGAGGGCTGATCTTGGGGAGGAGGGAGCGGTAATGCACATCGATGGTGAATGTGCCCTATTGTGCCCGCGCGCCTTCTAAAACTCCCCCTACCCGCTCCCTCGATCATTCTGCCATCTCCCCCACGCCCTGAGAGTCTGGACGTCTTTCTCGCCGCTCCAATGCATTGACAGACCGAGGTTATCTGGCGCCCGGAGGAAGCCGACGGTGGTCTCCCTCAGTTTTCGTCATGAGAGGCATGAAATGAACATTTTGTGTGGCAAATGCTATTGTTAATTGCGATATCGTTGTAAATGATCGTTCTGTGAACCGGATCTTGAAACTTGGTAGATATGTGAAAGACATAGCTTTGGTTCTTCGAAAATAATAACCGATTTGAGCCGGGCAATGTGCCGGCGCTATTATTCGGTAAATATTAACCACATTTCCTCAAAATTAAAGTGAAAATGCTAAAATTCAGCTTCGTGATGATGTTTGGTACACAGCAACAGCAAAGTCTTGTTCAAATTTACATGCATTTGTGGGAAATTTCTAACGTAATTACTTTATCATTATTTTCGTTATCGTGAAAAGGTACATTCCTGGATTTTTTCATTTTGCTTAAGTGCTGAATATATCTCCTTGGCAGGACAAATCCACACATTTCACCTTATATAGTTTGAATGTTGAAGGTGCCTAAAACTGTATGTCCTCCAAATCGTGAAGGGGGTAGTGCCGTCCTCTTGACGTCTCAACTAGAACCTTTCTGTTGTTTTTTCCTCATGTATTCCTCCTTTCTCTCATATCTCCGAGCATCTTTCGGCTTCCGTTAATCTCGTTTCTCTCCTCCTTCCGCTATCCGTCTTTGAACTCAATCCATTCAGAGCCTTCTCTCCTTCCCTCCCTTCCACTCTCTCGACCCTCCACCGTCAATTCCTCGACCCTGAACGTTCTTTATTTTTTCGTCAAACTTTTTTTTCTCTATTTTTGTCCCTCGAGGGGTTTTTACGAAAAGGATAAGCGGGTGCGTTCGACTTGACCGACCGACAGAAGCGGACTCTTTCGCTCCGTGTCATTGGACGTTAAGGCGAGCGATTAATACCCTCAGCCGTCCCCTTCGCGTCCACCTCGAGTTTTTCACTCAAGGGAAAGTACCCCATGCGTCATCCCAAATGGAGACGCACTAAATGGATGGGCCGATAAATCCAGTCCATTCTTTTCTTTTCCACGTCATCCCTTGAATCGACGGACACGACGGATGCGTCCCGAGTGTGTTGAAAAAATCTGACGCCCCGTGATGCGATATTGTTTTATTTTCCAGGCACCCCGGATTTTGTCGACAACGTCATTTGTTAGGATCTAAGTAATTGAACGTTACGTCTCATCGCTTACATTTTTCAATTCGTAAATTGGTGCTTTCATCCCCTCATCGGTCACCGTTCTTTGATAGTTCCTCATAGTTTAATTTTGTGACGCTCGTCATTTTTAGGATGTATTATTTTTTCGTCTAGTTTTTGTTTGTATTTTTTCCTCATTACTTCTCACGTGCCTGATTAATCAATACAATTCGTGTGCTAGTGTGACTAATCCCGTTCAATTTCATGACCTGTTCATCTTTAATTGTGACAAGTATTTCTCGCCTACTTTATTTTAATTTTTTTTCAATTCTTCTCTAGTGCCTCATTAATCCATACGCTTCGTCTCGTGCTGTGACTGATAATGTGGCTGTTTTTTCGCTCTTACTATATTCTGATTAGGGAAACCATTTTTTATTTTATACTTCTTCTTAGTCAAAATTTTCTGCGCGAAAAGATGAGGTGGTCGCGCAATTTTTCGGGGTTTATTATTTTTCTCTCTACCCTTTTTCCCCTCTCAATTTCAATTGTACGCATTGGTCTTTTCTTGACGTGGCCATTATTTTTCTTCTCTCTCTCTCTCCTGGTTTCCTGTCCACACACACCGAGTTCCTCCCCCCCTTTTTCACCCTTCCAGCCAGGACCAACTTTCCACATCTTTCCTGCCAAACCAAACGCCACCGCCCTTCCACCAAAAATCCTCCTCCACCCCTTTACACAGACCTTCCCTCCACCCACATCCCGTTCCTTCCTACACCACCTAAAGCCACATTTCTTTCCCTACGTTTTTTCACCCTTCCTCTCTCCCTCTTCTGGTCGCGGCGATAAACGACAAAAACCACCACCCATTGATTTTCATTCATTGCTCGTTCACACCCCCGCCTACATCTCTTCCCTGCTAGTCCCTACCCCCGTTCTCCTGGTCCCCCAGTCCCATTACTACACCTCCACTCGCTCACACCCCTATCCCGAACCCTGGTTTCTCTCCCCCAAGCCCGAACAGACCCTTCCAAACGCCCACCAAACTTCGATGAGGGGTGAGTGTATTTTCACAACTACCCCCGCGACTCCGAGGGGTCTTCGCAGTCTCCGCTACCTCCTCCTCGGCATTCGCATGCCCAATCACCGATTCATGCCAATTCACGTTAATTTGTCGCATTGTCGATCGGTCCTCTTTCGGGCAAGGAGTTTCCCATAGGGAGTGACGATGAGGTATTTTGTGTGCGCAATTAATTTTTTTTCAATTCATCGAGATTCCGCGCAACTCTCCACCCAATCTTCGAGATCAACGTGTCAACGTCTACCCTCCTCCTCCTCCTCACTCTTCAAAAACCCGCTACTTCTCCTCCACTCAGTCCTGATTTCATTTCAGCCCCCCGAAACACCACTCCGAGCCCACGGTCCAAAAGAAAAATCCCTGCCCCCGTCACCGGGTCCTTCCCTCAGCGATCTCGCCGTGTCATTTAAAGCGTATGTATTATATGGGCGTATGTATTTTATGGGTGTATGTATGTTAGCAATCTAACCTACTCAAAAAACATTTCATCCCGCCATCATCGTCACCTTTTTCTCCGCGGATTCCAACCCCCATGCTCCAGGTGCTTCCTCTGCCAAGTCTTCCTTCCCTTCTGCTCCCATATTTTTCTCCCAGTCCGTATCCTTCCCGTAAAATATAAAAAAGAACTCTTCGCTTCCGATCCCAGCTTGACTAACGACCGATAGACAAGTCTTCGAACTTTTCGGTGAGCTCACCTCTGCCCGGCCGCACGCGTGAATAATGTCCCCCGGAGATTTTTTTCCAGATTTCCAAAAGGGGTGGTTTCAACATTCCCCCCTCCCCCAATAACCTACCCTCACTCTCTCTCCCGAAAATATAAATTTTCTCCTCGCAGTTCTCCAACCACCCCCGTACATCCTAAAGGAGAATCTTTTTTTTAATGTGCCTTTCATAGGGAGGAGGGTGGCAAAGTTTTAATTTTGATAGCTTATACTCTCATTGTCCCTCTCTTTTTCCACTACCCTCTCTCCGCCGGCCCTCCCTGCTAACTCCGTCCATGGCTGTAAAAAAACGAGGAAAAAATAATGATAATAAAATATGCCTCGCCTCGTGTTCGGGCGAGGCTACGGAAAATAATTATTGACAAAAAACTGCCCTTTTTCGGCTCCCAGTTCTTATTTTTTTTATTTCTCCTCGGGAGGTAAAGAGGGGGAATAAATACACAATGAAAGCATACCCGATCGATTATGCTGTCGGTGGTTCGCAAGAGCAACGACTTTTTTCTTGCCCGTATCCTTCTCCCCTCCACTCCCAGCCCCTGCCTCCTCTCATATCCTGCCCCCCTCCACCCCTTCGCCCACACAAACCCTTTACGCACGCGATCCACCCACGCTTCAGTCCCTGTCCCCCCACTTTCTCTCTCTCTCTGGTCCCTTTCCGATACAGAAAAAGTATTAAGTCGGAATGAATAATCAATGCCTTTCTGCATCCGCACAGTGAAAAATCAAAAGTTACGACGCGTCTATGGATTTCTCTGTCTCCGTGTATATATCCACACGCACACACACGGAATATTTTGCTTCCACCCCGAAATCTCCCCACTCTTTGTCTCTCCCTGTTCCCCCTTTTCCCACCCCCCATCCTCTCGGCCCACCACTACCTTATCGTTCCGGCTCGACCCCTCGTTTCTCTCGGTCCAAATGTCCCCTTCCCTCTTTGCTTTCCCCGTAAAATCCCTTTCCAACCCCCCCTGCCATCTTTCTCGAACATACACCTCAAACCCTTACCCCCCTCTTCTCTCTCGGTTCCCTTCGAATATCCGCTGTGTGTCTCTCACCCTCCCGAAAATACGTATTTCATCCCCCTTTTCACCCCCACTCCCTGCTTCCACAGTTGCTTCTTTCTCTCTTTCTCTTTCGCCCTCTCCTCCTACAAAACTTTCAACCCCGTCCTCTCCCTGCCATTTCTCCCCTACATCTCCTTCCTCCATCCCCCCTCCCCAGTCACCCGCCATACTTCTTTCCCCGCGTAACGCCATCACCTCCTGCCGTACACCCAATCTTTCACTCCCTCCTCCCGCCTCTGTCGTTCGCGCTACCCGCTCCTCTCTATCTGTATCCTTCTCCCTTACTTCCTCCCGACTCCTTCACCCTCTCCTCCTTTCCCAGAGCATAAAACATTCATGGCCAAAAGAATTAATCCCGTCGATATTTCTCTCTCTCTCACACACACTCGTGCAAACACAAGTGAGGTTTTTTTTGCCCCTCTTCCTTCTCCCACATGTTCCCTCCCCGCCTTCGATTTATGTACCCACTCATATCTTTTTGTATGTATGTATATGTCTATATGTCATATCTATATATATATAATGTGTGTGCATGTATATATCTGTATGAACTCCCCGTTCTCCTCCTCCTCCTAACCTCCCTACACCTCCACCTCCTCCTCCGCGTCCACTTCCTCTGCGCGTTAATGTGCTTCCCCCACCCGACGCCCTCACACTTGGAGGCGCTCGGATCGCCGCTCGCCATCTGTGCCACTTCTCCTCCGATGACACTCGGCGCAAAAAGAAAGGCTTTAACGATGATCATTCGGGAATTTTTATTCCCTTACCCCGCGCCCATAGGGGTCCCCTCTGGTGGACGCCATCCACGGGTTCGATAAGGGGGCTTTGGAGGGGGCGAGAAGAAGGAATATGGGTGGTGGCGGATTACTTTTCATGAGCCTACTCTGTATCTCTCCTTCTCCCTAATAGACCCACCCATTTTCATCCTAAATGGGTTATTTATATATATTCGTCTCGGGGACTTCTCCTTTTGGATCTAACCAAAGTTTCTTCCATGTTACTAATCGCTTTACGTTGGAGCGTTATTGACCTGCTATTAGATCATTCAGGAGTAGGAAGCAAGAGTTGAATCGGTACTAACTTGAGAAAAGAAGCCTGATACGCCACGTCCAAATAGATGTACATTAGTTACGAACTGTCGAAGTGTTACTCTTATCAGTATTATTACTCTTCTTTAAAACTAATCGCAACTTGCGCGCTTACGTACTATACAAAGTGATTCATGTTTTTATTAATGAAGAATTATACCATATCATAAGCATATAATTTTAGAGCATGAGCTCTGCGAAATATTTAGTTGAGGATCATGTATCCCGATCCATATATTAGTTTTTGATCTTTGTTTAATTCTAACTGCTGAAAGACCTAATTGTTAATTTTCGTCCGCACAAAAATTAAGTAAATGCAGGCATTCGCAGAATGCGTTTTTGTTCCTTCCAAAAATTTACTGCTGAGTTGCAGAATGGTCTACATTAAGACTAGGGAAATCAGCGCTTCAGTGCATCATTCGATATTAATTTTTCAGTCGAATTATTCATGACACCTTCGTTCTCTTTAATTAATGATTTGTACGCCGTCTCCACGGTGGCAATGAAGTCTGTCACGACAGTTCATATGTATTCTCGAAGCGTCGAATATTCGGCAGCTGCGTCTCGGAATTGTATGGCGTTCCCCGTTCGAATGGGAAATGGCCAGCAGCAGTCGCCTCGTCACACCTTTGATCGCCGTTCAATCGGCATCACTCCCCTCTCGGCTGAGGATGGAGCCCTTGGTGCCTCCGACAGCCCCACGCCGAACCCTCTTGTTCGAGCTCATCGGAGGGTTAAGGGCCAATCATAGCGCGTCCACTACGCTGCACATCTTGCGATACGCTCGCGGTCCTTTTGTTTCTCGCTCCTTTTGCCTAAACCCAAACCCTCTTTTTCCCGTCCACACCCATCCCTGATATTTTTCCTCGTCATAATCGCTTATCATCCGATGAATCGACGTAGGGGTTCGGTTAGGAGGTGGGGGGGGGGGAAATATGCGATGGGAAAGGGAGTCGGGGTTGGGAGGAAAAAAATATTCAAAGGGTACGGGGCCCCCTTCCCCCCTTTATGTTTGTCCTTCGAGCAAAAGGGGTGATTCGAGGAGTGGGAGATGAGGAGCCAATGTGTTTGCCCGAGTTCGCGAGACTTCGTTTTTGTGTCCTCGTTGTGTTGCCGTTTGTGTGTGTGTGTACGAACGTGTATGCGCGACGCGAAGGAGTGGAGTGAATGGCGAAATGTTTGCGATGCATGCCGGGGGAGTGAAGAGTCGCATTGATACGCGGAGTGGCGGGTGAAGGGATCGAAGAGAGAATGGGCGGGGGGTGTGTGTATTGAGAGAACGAAAAAGAAAAACATCACCACCCGCTTCTTTTATCCATCACGTGGAACAGGTCTTCGAGAGAGTCTCGTGCATTATGCGCAACTGATCCGGGATGAGCGAGTGGATGATGAGGGCGTAAGATATGCATGCACTTTCCCCCTGTATATACATGTGTGTACATATTCTTGTGAAGTGGCGTATCTATATAAATAAATACATGAGCATGTGTGAATTCCTTCCGCCGTCCTCATCGAATTCTATCCTCTTTCGCCACCGAGCATAATGGTAATTACGGGTTGGAAGGTTGGAGGGAACCAGACGACATTTACAGTGCTGTTGCTCCTCTGTGTCGCATTCTGTACTGCACCCTTGCACTTTTCCACACCGCCTTGAACCCCCTTAGATGAAGTTATTAACCCCTATTCAGATCGGTTCTCTTACTCGTCGAATGCTGATAATTGGCTTAAATATTCCTCGCGTCCCGGGTTTGCCTGAATGAAAGAATCGATGTCAGATTGCTCTCGTCAAGCAGTCTTTGTCGAAGGGCTCGGTAGATACTTTCATTTTCCCCTCTCGGTCTGTATTCTAAGGCTTTTCCATGGCTTCTTCAACTTCAGTGTCTGTCGCGTCTGATGGGGCAGGGTAATATGTTGGAGTAAGCTCTGATGAATTACTGAGAGTATATTTTGTATACACGGATACCTAATGGCGAAAATATATCCTATAGTTTACATAGCGTGTGTCAAAAAATTTCGTTAGTAGAAAATATGTAACGGATCGCGCTTCGGAAAGAATTATCAGCTTCTAAATTAAGTTTTTAATTTGTTCTTTCCAACAAAATGCACTCCCGCGATCTACTTGGAAAGAAAAAATGAATATTTTTTTCTTTTCGAGTGAAATAATGAAGTAGATCATCTAAAAAATAAACCGTCTCTATCGTGCAAAATTCTCTCGGGCTCCAAGCTCAAACATTCATCTTGGAAAAACAGTCATCAGAACCGTGGGGATGTGCAATTTCCTCGTCAAAATAAAATGTTTAAATTGAATTCGTAAAGCGTTATTTTTATTCCTTAGAATAAAATTATTTCTTCAGCCAGCCGGTATGCATGCCAGGTACGCGTGTAAAAATCCGATGGGGACCAGTGGAAAAACTCGATCATCTTTTCCGAAAGAAGCGACGGGGGTTTAAACAAACGAAGGCGATCCGGCGCATTAATTTTTCCCGAAAAGCTAATAATTTTTCCTTATTTTTCCCGGAAAAAAAATATTAAAATGCATTCTTATATGTATAAAGGACCACCCTCTCAACCCGCAGCGATCTCCCGATTTATGAGTAATGAAAACGAACGAACGACAGCGCGCGCGGATATATCTATCCATCTGGATGAGACCTCTTTTTCTCATTGCCTTCGGGGTTTCCTTCTTTCCCACCTTTTTTCATCCTATCTCTCCACATCCCACCGACCCGCTCGCGCTGCGAAAAAAAATAAAAAAATATGCCAAAAAAAGTATAGATTACAAGCGACGACGGTTTTGGTGAAATGAAAGGACAGGCTTCAATAAAATGCTCACCGTTGGATGAAGTCGGAGGGAAGTGTATATCGAGAGATGGAGAAAGGGGCGTGTGGGTGGATGATGAAGGGGTGGGAGGGTTTAGGGAAGAGAGGGAGGAGGAATGGATGAGGAGGAGAGAGACTCGTTCGGAGGGGTTTTGGGGGAGAAGTATGGCAGGGGGTGTTGGAGGGGGAGTTGGTTCGAATAAGGGGAAGAGGGATCGGCTGGCAGAAAAATTGAATGGCGAAAAAGTGAAGTAAAAAGGAGTCGCATTTTTTATGCGGCTCTAAGGAAGAAGAATGGGTTTATGGGGTGGCGTGCATTATAACCCCGCGAGAGAGAAAGGACAGGAGGGTGAGAGAAATAGGGGGAGTGTTGTGTGTGTGGAGGGGGAGAGATGACGTAGTAGGTGGGGGGGAGCGATAGGGATGGGGGAGTAGGGGTAGGACTCGAACGGGTGGGGAGTGTGGCAGGGGAGGGGGGGATGGTGTGAGGGTATGGGAGTTAGCGAAGCGAGTCTCGTTGGCGGAGGCGATAATTAGCCGTTCAGCGCCCTTCAATGTCCCTCCAACTGTCTACTCCCAGAAAGGAGAGGAAAATCTTTGCCACGGCTCTTCCAAACAATCCCTTCACCCACCTCCTCCCAAAGCTCTCCCCACCACATCTCCCAAACCCCAGAAAACCCTTCCCTTCCTCCCCTGATCCCACCCCGCGACCATTGTCACCTCAGTTTCTACCTAACTAGCCCCCCTGCCATCCACCGCGACAATGACACCCCCGCCTACCTCCTACCATATCCAACCCACCAGCGCCGTCACCTTCACAAACCCCCACCCCTCTCCCCCTCCGAATCCCGTCAATACATCGCCTTCGGGTTTAAATGAAAAAATAATATACGTATAAAGAATACCCCTACTCCTTATACTTTTCTTTCTTCGTATCCCACCCTTCCACAACCCTTTCCTCAATCTTTATTATTTTTATTTCTGATGTCTCTCCCTGCTTCACTCTTCCTTTTTTCTCTCGTTCTCTTCATTCGAATCCATTGGCATCTTGTCTTTCTCCTTCCTCCTGCTTTTTTGTATGTATTCCCGTTCCGACCCCTTCTCTTCTCCTCTTCCATTCAATCACCAAAGAGCACACGGTGTCAGCCCGGACCGAAAAAACCGCGCTCCAACTCATACCCTTGTATGCATTCCGAACTCCTCTCTCTTTCTCTCACTCACTCCCTATTCATTTCTTCCCTCCCCTCCCCCCCCCCATCCACCGCAAGAGTGCGCTTCAACCGAAGATAAACCAGGATGAGGAAAAAAAAACAAGAGTATGTCCTCTCTCTTTGCTTTCAAAATGACACACCAACGCAACATGGTCTCGCATTTCCCCCTTTCTGCTCCTCCGGTCTCAATCGGAAGCTTACTTAGGTGGCAATGCGATTTATCTAACCGTGAAGGTTTCTTTTATTAGCGCTTGCGTTTATTTTTTTGTTCGAGAGATGGGGGTGAAATGAGCTCGGTACGTGGTTATTATTGTCTGGGTCTATGTTCATCCGTGTGTGAGTTCCCGATTTCGTGATAGAGGATCTCAAAAGGAGTGTAAACCAGCTCACTTGTATGTACTATCCCGGAGCTGCAGATGCAGTATGGACCTATCGCCGGGAGACGAGACTGTCGTCGTCTTATCACGGCTTTTCTCCTGGCGTGCAAGTCCGTCGCTGGTCGCTTAGAGGATGGCATTGGTTTCAGAATGTATTCCCACTCTTCCCACTCAGCCGGCAGGAAGTACTGCTTGGACAGGAAGGAGGTTTTTCTTTGGATTTCTCAACGACGGCAAGATGGCCGACTTTGATTCCGTACATGGCGCGTCCCCCTATATCCGTTTATTTTTTTAACCCATTCCTTTTTTATTCATTTTAATCCCTCTCCGTATCTTTCAGGCGTCATCCGTCCCATTACGTTCCCCCTGCCCCATTAGATTGTCCCGATGTCCCATTAAAACGTCCACCAGATGATTGGAGCGCGTGCAGCAGCAGCCTTACACCCGTCGATTCTCTTGTGTTTTTGTGTTGTGTCGTCCCGACTCGCGACCCTCGCTCTCCTCCTCGTATTCCCTGAGCTCGGAAACACATTGTGTTGTCCCGTCCACCGCTTCTGGAAACGGGAGGAAGAGGCGAATCAAACCCCCCCCCCCCCCGTCCGTCCCCTCAATCCGTC
Source organism: Pyrrhosoma nymphula (assembly GCA_963573305.1). Lineage (NCBI taxonomy): Eukaryota > Metazoa > Arthropoda > Insecta > Odonata > Coenagrionidae > Pyrrhosoma > Pyrrhosoma nymphula. The sequence continues at coordinate 51,358,024 of OY754330.1, read as the reverse complement.
CGTCCGTCTCTTTTTTCCGATCCGTGTTCAAGCCTTTTATTTAAAACATCTCATTGGGATGCGCGTGTTCCCGTCCTTCCCCCACCTTTCCAGTTTCGCCTATCGTCCTCGCCCTGCCAAACCTTCACCTTAACCACCCACCCTGGGACAACCGCGACCTCCCCCCCCTCCCGCTGGTGTGCGGATGGGACACCGCGGAAAAGGAGGTGGCGATTAGGGGTTAGGTATAGAAGGGGTATCTCGGGTGTCACAGGGAAATGGAAGGAAGAAAAAAAATTAAAAGAATTTTTTCCCATGCGAACGGACGGATTGGGAGGAGACAACAGAGCAGGGGGACATTTTTTCCCAATAATAGGCACGGGAGGGAAAACGGATGGTTGGTTTTTGGGAGACATTTGAGGAGGCGACGGCGTTGTGCTTTGGGGGGCACTCGCGGACTCTCCTCGCAGAGGGATCGGGTGGTGATTTCATGCGAGTGTTGGGGGAGTTAAATTAGTAGTCCTTTTGTCGATCGAGTCCCGGGCTGCTTTTTCTCCCCACGATGGTCGTAAGTACAGGACCGGGTTGTTAAAAAGAGGGTAGGGTTTGTCATTACATAGGTCCGATCGGGTTTTACGGGAAGGGTTTGGGCGAGTTTGGCCCAGGAGAAAGCCTCCCCCCCGTTAGCGTCAAAGCTCCGAACTCGTTGTCGAACCGAATTACAATATCGCATTAGCCTGACCTTAAGGACGCCAAAAATCTCGTGTAGAAGCCCATCTCAAGTTTTGTGACCCTGAATTCTCTCCAGTATCGACCTCTCGACGTGATCCTCAACTGTCCTACTGTCTTTCAATGCGACCCTTACAATTCACGATCTCATTCCTATGAGATTAGCTCATATCACGTTAATTTCTTCTTCCTGAGGGGCATAAAAGCTGTTAAATAAGGTCGAGGTTGTCATTACATGTGGCCGATTGGATTTTACGGGAAGGGAGAGTGAATTAGGGCCAGGGAGTAACTTCCACCCTGTTAGTTCAAAAATGCCAATTCATTGTCAAACCCGAATTCAATACCCAGTCAGCCTCAATTCTTGGATCGCGCTAAAGCACATAAGAAAAAGTTGTTTCAGGACTCACAGTGACAGGAAAAATCTCCTCTCCTCTCTCATCTCAGTGAGTTCTCTGTAGTGTCGACCTCTTTTGCGGGCTCTACCGCCGTCGTTCTATTTTTCCCTTCGACCCGTATAGCTTACGATCTCGTCGCACTGTGACTTGCACATCCCCGATATACCCGTTGCCCTCGTTGGTTGCATCTGACAGGGATCTAATGAGATGAACACATCAAGGCAGTTCCCTCGCTTCGCTCCCCGGTAAAGCAATTAGATACCCGATTAGATAGTTGGCGCATTGTTTCCTAGCGTTTGACACTCGTGGAGATGGCCGCGTACGTTGCACGGGAAGTGAGATAGAGTGAGAGAATGCCTTTGGAAAATCCCGGAGCAGGAAAAAAAGCGACGTAATTTTTCGACGCGATCGAAAGTCGAATGTTTTCGCGTCCGTTATGACATCGAAGTGCGGCGAGAATCACTTCCACTTCCGCGCAGAAGGCGGTCTCTCGCCTTCCGGTTGGAAAAATAAAAAATAAAAATGGACGATTAGAACCAGACGTGATGCAACCGCATTATGTCAAGCGGCTTCCTCCTCCAGTGCTTGTTTTTTTTCGGATCCCACTTCCTCTTTCGTTGTCGTTTTTATCATTTTTTTCTGTTCCGAATGAAAATTTTTGATTCAGATCGAGTCCGCGGGCAAAATTGTTTTGCAAATTCACACACAGTCACAGGTCACTAAAGAGCTCGAACATCGTGTTTCCTATATAAACTGACGGAAGATGTTTATCGTTGTCCATTCCGTACACAAGAGTGTACAAGTTATATAAACGGGATTTGACGAGGGAATCGCGAGGGCTGGGTATGGATAGATGCATAAACGGGTTTATTGGGGGCGAGATCGTGACTAGGTAGTCCTCTCTTCCACCTGATTTACCTAAGGAGTAGAAGTGTGTGGCGTAAGGAAAATGGTATATGGAATAAATGCATATCATGATTGGAATTGTATATAGAACGAAAATATTTTGAAGTTGATCGGCGGGCACATTTTGATGGTGAATTTAGATCACGCCTGATTTTGGGCGTCACCAGTATATCTATTGGAATACTTTGCTGACCACCCCGTCCGCGAGAGCCCAGGAGGTAGAGAAACTGTTTTAGACGAACGGATCGACGGAGCGGATATGTGTATGAGTGAAGGAGAGAGATGGGGGTTTTGAGAGATTTTCCATCACGCAATCCTTCCAACGGCGTAGGGGATGCTGCGTGATGGACGCTGGGTGATAAGTGGGTTTTCCGCGGAAGGATGTCGGAGGGGTTAGTTTCGTGGGTATATGCGGCTAGGAGGATGAGGTAGATGTAGAGGGGGGGGAGGTCGAAGCGATGGGGGTTGAGCGAACGATCATTTGGAAAAACAAAAGAACAGGAAATCGCTTTCGGTCCGTATGCGTTTTCACCACTATTGTGTGAAGTGAGTCGCGGTGATGGCGGCGACATCGGGAAGTAGAGTGGGAGGGGGGGAAATATGTCCGTCCGTTGAAGTGGTCCGGAGGTGGGGGTAAAATGTCACCCATACCGGACATGGTGGGGGGTTAAAATCGAGGCCGTGACGTGATCGGTGCGAGTCGCGGATCCGTCTGGATATATATTTTTCGAGAGAGACCATTACTGGCGTCCCCCATCGTACTCTTAAAGAGGCTTTGAGAGCAAAGAAGATACACCCCCCCCCCCCCTCCTCAAACCCCTCGACGTATATGGTACGTCGCCATTATTGTTTTTAATACTTTTCCGCAACCCTGCTGAATGAGAATGCTTTTTTTCTGTTTCCTCCTCTCCTGAAAAAACTTCGCGCATATGTGGTGTCCAGACGCGATGGAGATTGTGGTTGGTGGGAGAGTATATGGAACATTTACGGAAGCAAAGATAGGAATGGACTGGAGATGGTGAACGGATATTCCATCATTTCCTACTATTATCGGCGTTTGGTCTGCTCCCTTCGCCGTTCGCCCTTTCATTTTTTTGCAATCCCGTAATTCATCTCGATCCTCCCAATTTCTTCCTTCATTTTTTCACCAATTGGAGCGCCTCCTGGTGGGGACGCGCTAAATCACTCAGCTCATTGACTATCTTTGCTCGTTAGATAATGATTTCGAAAATCCGCTGGCGGAATAATAAATAATGAGCTTATCCAGCCTAATGGACTAATGGTAATAAACTCGTTAAGGGATGACAAATCAAGTGATTCCCTCCTTTGAGGTAATAAATACAAAAGAATATCTTTGTTTTCGTCCGCAGCAGCCCACCCACCCCCATCCGCTTTAGCGATCCAGATGCGCACCCTCTCATTACTCACGGAGGGATGATTATGCCCACATTATCCTCTGTGACCTAGACTATGGGTTATTATTATTAAATATATCTTTCCCCTCCGTCAAAGAATGTTCCTTTTTAACGAATTAATTCCCTCGAATTATTTCGTATTTATCTTTTGAAAATTGGACTCCGTGGGATCGTTATACCCACACATCTCAGGTGGTCATCAAACATCTGCCCCGGGTGAAGGGAACGTTCCGTACGAATGTATACATATCTAATTTCGTGCCTCTCTGAATGCAAGTATGTTGTCCGCTTTGACTGATGTTACTTAAACACAGTCCATTCCCTTGCCCCCCGATACACATTACTCTTGTCCCGGAAGCGGTCATCCGTCTTCCATCACCTGCTCGCGAAGCACTTAATTTCCCATTTCGTTCTTGAAAATGTCTTCATCCACGTCAGCGGGCCATCTTCGAAGAAATATATCCCACACACCACGCTCGGCCGTGGAAACGGACAGTGTTTTTCTCCCAAACCATTGCATTCATCCCGTTTCGATCCTCGAATTTCAAACGTTTTTCGCGTGATTCTCTCGGAGCGGGAGAGAGCACTGCGTCGAGCTGTGAGGGAAGAGGTTTTTAAAGGGGAGTTCTTCACTGCCTCTGTTTCGCCCTGATTAATTGTTGGAACGAGGATCTCTCACGAGCCCACGGCAGGTGCGAGCTGAAAATGGCTCGAATTGACCGAATTAGAGGGTTCATGGTCCCCACACCCGGGCCTGGAGTCCGCGTATAAGAGCCAGTGGCGGGGGCGGTGGCGGCTCGGTGCACGCCGAGGAAAGATTTAAGGTGCGAGGCGGAGTGGTTAGGAGAGGGTTGGGTTTCGGTGGGAAAGGCTGATGAGAAATTGATTCCCGTTGTACGGGGGCACGCGAGAAGCCCAGGTAACGAGGTGCAATTACCGTCGGGCGACCCCAAAGCGAAAAGGGGAAACATCATCAGAATCGTGCTTCCAACGAAGAGCTGCGCGGAGGCTTTAGGTTATGCCAACATGCTTCCGTCTTCCCCAAGTCTAACTCCTCCCCGCCAGATCTTCCATCTGTGATCTCGCAGCAGAAATTCATTCCATTCCGGACCGAATCATGAGTAAATGGAGGCTGGCGGGAGCGAAATAACCCCTTTACGATAACGCATCGATAAAAGACAGACCGAGACCACGAACTCTCATCTACCCCTTTCCCCCACTGCCTCTTGTATCGGAAGATAATTGAGTCGGCATGAAATCGTGACCGTCGTGAGATATTTCCCTCCGCTGAATCGAGATTGGTATTATATAGTTTAGGGCGTTTTGTTCGTACGGGAAGGATTATAGTAATTTGCATCCTTGGCCTGTGTGGCGTGTAAAACGGGTACGTGGGGCAAGTTAAGAGCCTCTCGAGTCCAGGTGATGCCCCCCACAAATTCGTTTTTCTCCCTAAAAATCATGAGCACATTTGGGGAATATGTTTCTTTTTATATCTATGCATGCAATCTCATTAGTATAAAGTACGCCCACCGATATGGAAACTAACCAGAAGGGGCGTCACCCACGCCGTGCACGCGTTGTAGAAAGCATTAATTTTTTTTAGTACAACAGCTGGTTAAAAATTTTAGTTCGATCGATGGAAACCGGTTATGAACCGTTGAGTGTAATAAGCGCAGATGGGGGAGTGACTAGTCGGCGCCGATACGTGGAAAACTTTATTCTGGATCGTTCGGTGTGCGTTTTTTTGTTGGTAGCTTACTCAGATTGTCGCTAATGTATTAATTACTCGCGTAAGATATACTCTGGACATCTTCCTGCAGTAAAGTAATGTTTCGTGGTTAGGGATTTGTCTGGGTTTTCGTTTTGTTGCTTCATTTCTGTCATTTCAGAAGTCTTAACGTTAATGTCAGTGCGTGACAATTTAATTGATTCCAAATGGAACAGTCTTAAGCTTTATTATCAAAATGACGCCGGAGAGAGAATATTTAAGACTCCAAATTACGCTTACGATCACACACCTGTTACCTTAAAAATTAGCTGGGAACAACATCGGCCGAACTATTTCGGACAAAGAATCGCCCGTTACGGGTACATGAGATATCCGGCTTTCCAGCGTGGTAGGCATGGGCGAGTCGAACATATGATTGAATGACAATCTTATTTCACGCGTCGAAGAAAAACTTCTCCCTATACTGAGTTCGAAGGCGAGGATGAAAGTGCGAGAGACTCCAGAGTGTTATTGGCCGCCGTTGTCGTAGCGTAACGATGCCTCCGCCGCCGTTCCCTGACGAGCACAACAACGCGATCGCGGCGGAATCGAAGGAAGCTGCCGTCTCGTCGCCGACGTGCGTTCCCCGCATGACATCCGGAAGACAAGACGATGACAGCTTCTCCGCCTCATCCCCTCGAAGACCGGTTCGCAGGTGGTGGAGCGGGAGAAAGATGCTCCTTTTCACGTTTCCGCGTGGAAGGATTCACACATCGGCTCGAATGCGTAAACGATTCGCGGTTTCTTCTCGACGTGGACGCCTCACGTGAGTGTGCATGGGGAGTTGGAGGGGGGGGAGAAGGCTAGGGACGGAAGGAAGGTGCCCCGTGGAACAGCGCCGAGCCATCCGAGACTGTGGTCGATCGTGGAGAGATACCCCCTTTTTCCCATTTCATTTCTTGCGAGTCAGTGGCCATAATTGCCCCGGCGGAGAGAGACGGTGGCGCCGGTGATACACTTATTCCTCCCCCCTGGACACACCAACCTCATCCTACGGTATTATTATTTTTTCCTTCGGGCAGCTGACTCCCACCGTCGTGTCGGACGGCCGGACGTGAGTCGCCGATATCGCCCCCTCCCCGGGGGGAGTGGACCGCAGCGAAAATTAGGATGAAGGGACTTGGATATGTATGATATTGAGTAAATTTGGTCGCGGTTTCCTGGTCCCAAATACGTACTCCAGCGCCAGGACTCCTCGAAGAGCATTGTTTGCAAATGACCCCGCGAGGCAGATGGAGTCGCAGGGGTTAGGCTCTTCGAAAACCCGTAGCATAAGAGGCCCGTCCCTCGCCATTTTATTCCGGGAAAGATGTAAAGCAGTCCGGAAAGGGTCGCGAAAAACTCTCCCACGAATGACAAAGTCCCCCTTTCCGTCACAGCCTCTTGTGAGAATGGTGTGACGTCACAGCTTTCCCCTACTAGCTAAACAATTCTCTTAGGGCCTGCTTTCTTTTCCGGCTGAAAATATATGAATATCGTCCTATTTATGAATTTATTTCCATTCCATCTAGTGATAAATATGTGTTGATATATATTTTTTCTCACCTATATGTTTTTAATACGCTCCCTATGCTCATACACATCCCCATTCATTCACTCGAGATGGTCTTTGAACGCCGGTGGTATCGAGCTGTATGGGGCATACCTATATATATATATATATATATATATATATACACACCTATATCCGCGAAAGGAAAGAAAGGTTTCGGTAGGTATGGATGGGGTATTGAGAGAGGGCAGAGAATAATGAAGACGTTGATCTAATAAGCATAAACCGCATTCGCCCCCTCCGGGGAAGGCACGCTAGGGATTTCGCCTCCAAGAAAATTCGGATGGCGTTTTTGGGAGAGATGAGGTAGGGGCAACAACACAACGAACCGGGATGAATAGGTGGAGGGGGCGAGGGAGGAGGCAGAATAGGGTTAAAGGGTGGGCATAAAAGGGGACTTGTCACCCTTTCGCAATTGAAAACGGGAGCGGGTGGGGGTTACGTTGGGGGGGGGGAGGGAGCGGAAGGAGTCTCGGTGGTGTGAAGGGGAGGGGGAGGAGGGACCACCAGAGTTTGACGGGTGCCCGGGCATTTTAAATAAGATGGCGGCTTTTTGGAATGAGTGAAGCCTATTGGAGAAACAAATGAAGGGAGCCGTGGATGGCGAGGAGGTATGAAAAGGTTATTCGAAGCGGGTGGAAGAATGGAAGGATTGACGAATCCCTTTCAATGAGAATGTCCTTCCTTCTCTTTCCCTCTTCTTCTCTCCTCTCCCCCCCTCCGACTCACGTCGAACGAAATAAAGAAGCCTCGGACAATGAGATGGAAAAAGGGTTTGGGGAGGGGTGTTGTGGCGGTGGTGGTGGAATGGCGTTCCATTAGAAAGGAGGTGAAGAAGACGTTTGGCGTTGTGCACTCCTTGAAGGAGCTTGGGAAGGGAGCGCATTCATCTATTATGTGCGAGGTATTGATATTGAAGGCGTGGACCAAGAAAAGGGCCTTGTTTTCCTGGGGGATTGACTGATTATGATTAAAATGGGTTTTGACACGAGGAATTCGGGAGCCCTGGAGGAGCGTGATGGAGCAGTGTATGGCAGCGAGTTTATTAAGTACTCAGAAATTATTAAGGTGACGTATTTGTGTAAATCATGAATTTTTTCATAAGCTTCTTCGTAAATATTGTCACTAAAAAGTATATTAATAGATTCACAATATTGCTAAACTTTTAACCAACACCTATTGCAAGTACGTTAGCCGCGTTTATTTGGATAATTCTGCAGTGAATTTATAATCGTAATATTGGGCGAATTTTCCTCTTAATACAATGAAGGTAACTTACCGTGATTCTATTTTATCGAGAGGAATGCCAGCTTAACACAAGTCTTTAATATTTTTACTTCAGAAACGTGTGCATTTGACATTTGCTGGCGTACCTTATTCTATTGATTCTTTTTCCAGTGTGGCAGTTTTTATAATTTATTTGTCCTGAATTCGCTGGTGCTTTTCCGATGCACGTGTTTCCAATTTTTTCCGTCAAATGCATTCCTCACGATCGAGTACCACGACCATTCTTCATTTGGATCCGAATTATTTTCACGTTATAATTGCCCACCCAAATTGTGGCATTCTTCATATAGATGCGTATCATGAAACACTTCCTCTTCGTCCTGTTTGTGAAAAGACTTCTGATTGTTTCTTGGGATTCGTGCGGCGTTCCCATTTATTAAATCCTCACGAATTCCATTTCGGACGTCTCTATCATTTTTTCCCCATTTTTTTCGAAAAATCCTCCAACGCAAGCGCATGAGCCGCACGCCCTCTCCGTAATAATATCCAGTAGGGGAATTTTTCTTTTAATTTCCGTCCTCCTTCCTCGAAATCTCTCTCTCTCTCTCTCGGTCGGTATAATAAAAGAAAAAAATTGAGGAAACTGTCTCCTTCTCCCATCGCATTCTTTTCCTTCCCGTTCGTCTCGTGTTCCTCCACTCAAGCTCACCCTTCGGAGCAGCGTCGCATATCTCTCCCGGGTTCGTGGTAGATGGAGGATATGCGGGAGAAGGTGGTGGGAGCAATGGGACGGAGAGGGGATGTTGGCGTTTCAATTAGCACCAATCTTTTCCCATACGCCTTAATCTCTCCGGCACACACAACCTCAGGCGCAAGCACACGATTCCGAAAATACAGGGAAACCGCTAAGCAGGCGTTGGGATATGGGTGTAATTTTTTCTCCGTCGAAGGGTTGCAGGAGAGCAGGCGGTTTAAGGAATCTGGTCGGTGCGAGGATGAAAGGTATGAGGATGGAGAGCTCTGAGGTGACGGGACAGAGTAGTCAAGCCGCCTCAAACAAGAGAAGGTGTCGGTTACAGTCAAACGCTCCATCGCCGGGAAAAATAAACGCCTTGAGATACCTTTTTTCCTCGTCCGCCTATGGGTTTTGTGTCTCGAGTTTGGTGACGTTGCGAGATAAAGGTTTTAATGGGGAGGTGGGTGGCCCGACGATAGCATGGTGGCGAGACGAGCTGGTGTCAAGGCATGCCTCGGAGGTAACACACGGTCGCATCGAATGCCTTTATTTATTACTCATTAAAAACCTTCCCGTCTCGACCCTCCTTTGCTTTACTCATCGGCCTCTCCCGTTATCAACACGGCAGACGAACTTTACCTCATCAGGCTAAGATGTCGCTTCCCTATGCATGGCTGTAATTTTCTGCGCCCGATATCACCTCGTCCTACGCCAGGGTGACTCAGTGTTATTCTGTTTTCGCCCTCCAATGCCGGGATAAAAACGTAATTGCATCATGAATACCAAAAAGGTATGAGCGAGGTGCAGAGCCATGCTTCCTTACGTATTACGAGAAGTGGTTAACTCGTGCGGTTCGGTTAATCGGATGTTTTCAGCTACCATGAATTTTCCTTCAGCCGCTCCTTACCCTTGGGAGAATTGCATTGCGATAGCACAGCTGATAGTCTTTACTTGGTCTGTAGGAATTGGAATAAATTGTGTCGAATGCCTTTCCTAATTATGCATGCAATTAGAAAGTTGCAATGTCCTTTAGAGTATCGTTTGCTGTTTTCAGTCCTTAAGAAAACTGCTCGAAATACGATGGGAATTATATTGCTTTCGTTGGAAAGTAAAAAAAATTAAGCGTTTAATCAAACCTACGAAGTGATCTTACCAATCGTTGTCGTTCTATTTAAACCCTGAGTACTCGATCTGATGATATTCCTAGCTGATATGTCCCTTTAACATGAATTTTGAGCGGCATCCTCCTTCTCACTTGGGTGAAATCTTCTACCTTCCATCCTGATGTAATGATATCCGTTCTGGCGACCCGCAGTCTTGTTCCTCCTCCCGAACCACAAGTATCACCCCTTAACCCTCCTCGAGTCCAGATGTTTATTTTACGGGCGTCGTTTGGATAGATGCCGTTTGACGAGCGCGAGGCGTGAATTAACTGCTCCTCGTCCTGCGTCTTCTCGAAGGTATTCGCCGCTGAGTAACTCTTCTTATGATCAAATGATCTCTGGAATGTGGGTAGATGCGTCGAGTTATCGGCGTATACTTGATAGCCAATTTTATCTGGTCATCGGCTGCCAACGTAGTTTAGTACGTCTCTATAAATATAGAGAGAATTCGTACGTTACCTACACCTAACCTTGCCTGCAATAGTCAATTTACCCTCTCTTTTACAGCAATTATTAATTATTTTTCTACTCTATCTTTTTTTGTTTATTTTTCTGGGAGACGAACGTATCCATAACTCATTCGAAATGTGATTTCGATTGCATTTGTCGTCATTGACATCCGAATTCCCCACGGGAAAATCTTTTTTTTCACTAAAATCACCATTTCATTTCTAAGATTTCCATTTTCATTTCACTTCTTCCTCATGCCCACGCTCGTGACGTCTAACCTCCGTGACCCCTTGTCCCGTGCTAACAACTGTGGTGGACCCTCGCGGAGAAGGAAGAAGACTCCAACCGCTTCACACGTCGTTAGTAATGGTGAAAAAGAAGGAACGCAAGAAAGAGGTGATTTCTCCCGTTGAGATCTCTTCGTGCCTGTTGTGTTTGTTAGAGTGCGTGCTCTTTGGCCGTGTGCTCGGGCGAACGGCGCACCTGAGCAAATCCCCGTGGCCTCCTTGGATTGAAATTATTATTTCCGCCATTGCAGATTGCCGTGAGACCATCTCGGGAAAGAGCGAGTCTTTACTTTTTAAAAGGTTCGAAAAATTCTCTCGTTTGCTTTGAGCGAATGAGGTTTATCGCATTATTTTTTTGCGGCTCTCGAAAGCATAAGAGATTGTTTGCTCTCGTAGTTATTTTTTTACTTGGTGGATTTTTTTCCCCGGGGATTTGATGGTTTCCAATCCAGTTATATCACCGCTTCGTGTTCCCGAAAAAAACTGTTTTAATCCGAAATGGGACGCGGTGTTATCAATGGCTTGAGATTGTAAAAATTTCGTCGGTCCACAAGAATTTGACTCGGGGAATCATTTGGTTCGTTATGTACACTGCTTTATTTTTTCATTGGAGGAATATTTCGACTTTTCTACCAATTAAAAAAAATATTTCTTTGTGGAGAAAAAAACTATTGAATCAGTTATTTTACCGTTTTTTCATGTTCCACAAAACTTATAGCGGGACGATTGAAGCGTTCTTTAATATTAGCTATCACGTAACAGCGAGATAAAATAAAACAGCCTGCTCCCTTTCGCCGAAAACGCCCACGTGGACGAAAATATTTGACAAATTTCCTTTGGCCGTCGATATTTGGACAAAAATCCGGAGAACGCGGTGTCGGTTTTAGTGTTTTGGAGGGGGGAAAATCAATTTTTCGCGTTTTTGAACCTTTCACCCGCCTCTCCCGACTCGTCGTAAACAAACCCACCGTCTCGCGAATAGGTAAGTATTCTTTCCACCCGCACCGACAGCCAACCTTTTCGGAAGCGTTACCCGCGTGATGCCGTAGGTTCCTCCCCACGCTGAACCATACCGAGCGGGAATTCGGCCCTCGCTAATTCCGTATTTATGAATGTGATAACCTTTCCTGACCATAATGGCCGAACGTTGTGGAAGCTCCCCCCCCCCCCCTCCCTCCCCCCCAGTTCTGATCTTGATAATGGTGTTTGCAAGCACCGGAGGATCCGCTACCGCGATTCGGGGAGGCTTTCGGGCCAGCTTTCCCCGCCTTCTATCCCATCCTGCTGCCCCAAACTAAGTCCCCCCCCCCACAACCCGCCCCCGCCGCCCCCTCTCTACCATCTCACCCCTGCTTTCGTCCTATCTCCTGCATCGAATACCTGTCTCCGTGTAACGCCATGCATTTCTTTCGGCTCACCTTACCTCTCTCCTCTTTGCCCTCTGCCACGAGCACCACCTCACGGCCCCACCACCCGCCCCAGTGTTGGACGGCTTACGGTGGTGGTGGAGGTTTGGGGAAAAAACATGCCAGTTTACGTGGTCGTGAGATAAAAATCGGTATGTTTCGAGTCAGCGTTTAAAAGAGGGGGGGTCGATTTGTTGTCCGGTCGACAATTTCCATTAATTTTTTTTCCGTTTCACCGTCACATCCCATCTGTTATGAGAACGGTATTTGTCGGTTTAATCACCACCTGCGTTCGGCACGTTTGAGGGGGGCCCGTCAAAGGTTCTGGTTCGGAGTGACGCAGGTCCCGTGCAGCGTACTTTTCGAAATGCCTGGCGAATCTTAGATCCCATAATTTATATAGATGTCGGTTTCAAGTGGGAAGGCGGTTTTTTATTGTCAAACTTCTTCGGCCTCTCATTCCCTTTTGGCATTTGTGCAAGGCAGATGCGGGGCTTGTCGATATGCAGCCAACTTGGGTTATCTTTCATTAGGTGTCCATCAGTGGAAGAGTCAAAGAGGGGGAGCTAGGAAGCAATTAGGTTGAAAATCAGTTGACACTCAGTTGCGTGGGAGATCATGTGAAGTTTTTAGGAATTTATAGACATTTTGCATTAATTTCACGCTATCATAATTACATAATATGGAATGGATACCGTTGGGAGAAATATGCAGGCAATTAAACATGATTTATGCAATAAAGTGAACACGTTAACGCGGAGACACAGTGAAATGGTTATTTTTTTTGGGCTCGGAAATTCTTTAGAGAACATAATCATACCTATCTCTCTCCACCCTTTGTGTCCACCCATGCTCGACCAGATGGATCGTATATATGGTTGGGTCGTTTTGGAAATTCCTATGAAAGTTTATCCAGCTTCCCTCTTGTGTCTCGGTCAAAAAATGTAGGAATGTGATGGTGACCTCACCACCTGTCGTGGGGTCACCGTCTTCTTCGCCGTGCTCCCTCCTCCATCCTCACGGCCCTTGAACATTCTCACTCCCGTTTCTATCCCTCCCCATCCCTTTCCCTTTGCGTTCCCAGTCCCGCTGAACCCTTCACAACCCCCGCCACCATCGAAGTTGCCTCCCATGCCCCCTGAATTCCTCCCCTCGCAGCACCGTCGTCGCTGTCAAACAACATGTAATGGGCCCCCAGTCACCGCCTCAAAACGTGGCACCCATCACGATAAAAATAAAATGAATGAGCGTGTCGGTTTCAATCCTCCGAAAACCAAATAGTTGTAAAGTATGTGTGTTTGTGCTGAGTAATATTTTTTTTGGAAAGGGGGGGGGGGAGAATGGGCTGGTGGTGAGAAGCAGATACGCGGGAATCGTGTTTTATTGATTTTATGTTTATAGTCATTTGTTTTTTTTCAAGCTTTTTCGGTTACTTTTTTGTGCCCCCCGAACGATACTGGTAGGGAATACACGAAGTTTTACGGAGTTTGGCTAGCTGGGAGTGAATGTTTCTCTCCCATATCGATGATTAAAACCTCAAAGAGATGGAATTATTAGGTCCCTGAATAATCAATGGTAGACGAAACACCTTCAATCGATTTTATTTCAACTAATGATACAATTATGACAAAATCACACACAAGTATGCACTTCTCCCACACTCTCAGTAACCCAATACGTATTCAGTGATTTTTGCTTACCTAAGGGCGTATGAACTCGTGGTTCTTGTAGAACAGCAATAGAATTTTATTGATTTTTTTCTTGTATAAGTTATTTTCCTGTCCCTTCAAATTGAGGCATTCATTGTTAAACAAAATACTCTCGTTCCGGGATTTGGGTAATATATTTTGTCCTATACAGTCCTTCGATGCGGGACAAAAAGAATTCGAGGAATTTGTAATGGAGATGACTCGTGTTGGATCGACTTCAGGGATACTGAAGGCTGGTAATCTTGAAAAAGAATGGGTGAAGCAGACGTCACCCTATCCGAAAAGAGTCGCCGATAATTCTTGGCCGGGAAGTTCGTGTGGGAGTCGGGAGAGACTGAACGTCTGCTTCACGCGATTGCCGGGGTTTGGTGGGCTGAGCGCCCAGCAAATGGGTTTGGATGGGAGGGAAAAAAAGTTGGCGACTGAAAGAAATGAGATATCCCTCGAGACGGACTTAATCTTCGCCCTCGAGTATTCTCTGCCTCCCCCCACCAGTCCACCTCAACAACGGCGCCCTCCCTCCCCATCGCATCCCATCCATCCCCGGCGCCCACTACGCTTCGCACAAACGCCTCTATATCTCGACTCCCCTTTGTTTAGACTGGGATTGGCCGTAAAGGAAGAATAAGTCTGGCCATTCTCAGATGATGATGAAAGGCGCCGAACCCCCCCTCCCGTTTATAGCTCTCTGGGTCGAGATTTTTATTCGGATCTCGACGGAGAACCCGTTCGTTCGTCTTTTTTTTCCTCACGTCGCTTTATTTCGCCCCTCGATCTTCTCTTGTTTTAGAACCGATCGACGGGCTCTCGCCTCACCGAAATTTGAGGAGAGTTTTCTGTTTGTGGTTTTCGATACCCGGAGTGAATTTTCATCGCCTCGAAGTGGATTCACTTTGGGGAAAACTGCAGGCTGTTGTGACGGCGCCTTCGGTTAGATGATTGTTTTCCCCAAGTCCGTTTACAAACTGTTCACGGTCTCAGATCTCAGCGTTATGCTGCAGAGTTAATAAAACCGGCAATTTCCCTCTAAATATATAAAACATGAATACGACAGTCTCGCACTGCCACGCGCGTTTCTGCCATATCATGAGTAGGATAACTCGGACAAACGTCCATACTTTTATAGACATCATAAAGCATGGTTTCTGCAATATGCCATTTAAAGGGTGAATATTGAATGAGGATGGCATAATTACTGAAGCCATTGTTAATGCTAACAATCAAAACATGGAATTTTACCAGTGTTATCTATTTCATTATATGAATATCAAACATTACGTCAAAGGTAAAACTGTAACAATGACTTACGTGTTTCAGCTTTTTACTAAAACAACAGCTCATCCATATCCTACCTGTTCCGTACTCCCTTACCAGAGGATGTCTTACTTAAGGATGAGACCCGCATAGTATAAAGTTGGATTTTTGGGGGAGCAAAGTGGGATTGCTTTGGAAATTTTCTAGTCCAAATCGTCGTCGAATTTGCTGTTTTCTATGCTACAGATCGCTTTCGCCCCGCTGCCCAGAGCAGTTCCTCGGGGAAGGTGGCTTGGGGGGGGCACATTCGTCGACAGAGCACGTACTGAGATCGTATGATCCCGGTCGACGCATGCGCTCTGTGATGATGAACGGCCTCGTTAAAAGGGTTGACTCGAGTTCTTTCCACCCGCCTTGACCCTCCTAACCCCCCTTTCTGCTCCCTATCCTCACCCCCAGCCCATTCCCTTTCGTCGGCTGCCTCACATTCGCCGCCCTTGGAGCCTCACGAGTGTCCACTCAGTTTGCGCTGGCCTCAAGATGTCTCCTAGTGCACTTCGTCTAGATAAGGTAAATGGCTTGGACTCCATGCCTTCATTTAGGGGTTCGTCTTTTGAAGATAATATAACTTCTTTCGCGAAATTAACCATTACTATCATTAAGATACACCTAAAACTCAATAGGAAATCGGAATATAGCACCCCAGTCCTGAAATCTCAATCAAGTATACTTACCAATTTCTCTGTGAAAATGACTCAAAAGCAGTCATGTAAGTTATAACACCAATATGTTGGAATCTGATATTGAAAAATGATATGACTTGACTGGGATTAATTGGATCTTGGATTGGTGTTTGCCAACTACACTGAAACATTTTAGCTCAGTTTTCACCTTTGTTCACTTTCTTCGCACAAGTACTTGTCCTATTCTCTCCCCAAACTACTTTGTGATCTGGACCAAGGATTCTATCACTGTCCAAACTTTGTTTCCGGCCACGTTGCAACTTAATAAGTTGAAAGTAGTGAAGAATCAAATGATGAGCTGAATACCCAAAGGTATGGAATGCCTCTCTAAGCTTTTTCTACCTGCCTAATCATAAAACTGTACGCCCTGGCGGTCTTGGATGGTGGTCCAGTCAATCCTCTCTGGGACTGAACATTCGCATGGGAATAAATTTCTCTGGCGTCGTTTTATCGCTCAGGCGACGACGGAGCGCTGTAATCCCGCCATTATTGGACACCCGGCCCTCCCACCCTCACACTTATCGCAGGAGAGAATAGTTTCCTTCTGTCTTTCGTAGAACTCGTGTCATCCTCTCTGCTCTTAAAAGAGATAACGAAGCCAGCGCGCCTACATACTCCTCAGCCTTCAGCATCCTTTTTATCTTATCTGCTCCATTAAAAAATATCGGCGTTCGCAAATTTGCATAGCACACTTACAGAGTATCCAAAGTTAGACACACTGTAAAGCGACGTGGCAATTTTTTATCTACTGAGTGTTTGGGAAGTTAAACAAAATTGTTTCGTCTGGAGACTTTGTGATTAATCCCGTCAATCGTCTTGAGAGCTGCGTCGCAGAAACCCGACTGACTTGCCAAGGAGAGAGGAAGCTAAAGAAGGATGGAAGAAGCTAAAAATGCGAAGGAAATTATCACCATCATTGATCCGTGGAAATCATTTCATTGTTATCTCCCTTCCAATGTATGTGGCCATTTTTACTTTCCATGTGGAATATTTCTAAAGGCGATGATAGTGATGATTCAAAACGTGACGTCTTTAGTTCTCAAATATTTCGGATGGAAAGTATATTTCTACAAGATCGTCCCAGCCTAACTTGCATGTGTCTTATTATATTTCTAAGCATCCGATTGGAATGGATGATGGTAGGTGAAACTTAGTCATAACTCATATTGCGGGTTGGAAATCGGGAAATAACTATCTTAGTATTTTAGTTTCTCTCTCACTTACGAAAAATAATAAAAGCCTTGACTAGTAACTATCGTCATCCGATTCTGGAAGGAAAATATTATTCATTCTACATTGTTTTTCTTTTGTGCCAAGATCACCGATATTGAAATGTAACTCATCACTGAATAATCGGTATAAGCAACCACAGCTCAAAAATACGATGTATATGAGAGAACTTCGCTCTGGATTCATATTGTGTACGTTAACCAGCCCACTTAGCTCTCCACCCACCCCTCTTGCTTCCCATCTGCTTTTCACAGTCTGGACATGGGACTAGGAGAAGAAGGCAAGGTGTTTGACGTATCCCCGAGGCTAATGACTGCCTCCCCCACGGACCCTTAGGAGGGCCTAGGGCGGTGCGGGAGTGCATTGCTCGCTTTCTTTTGAGCGTGGTCGTGTCCAAAGGATTCCCCGCGAGGCGAGTTCAAAACGGGGAGGGGGGGGGGGTTCGGGGCCGGAGAGGTCGAGATAGGCGATGCATTTGTTTAGTCTCCGCTCTCGCGAGAGGCCTCTCTCTCTCTATTCCCAAAGGCTTGCGCGCACTTTTTTTGCGAACGCATCCGCGGTCGGACATCTCCCACGCAAGTGCACGGGGAGGAGGGGGGGAACGCGCGAATGCGTGCGTACGTGCCTCAACCGATGGGAAGCGAGCAAAAAAGAGTCTTGGAAGCGTCCGTCGTCCCCTTCGACGTCTGGCAACAAAGTCGCGAACGCGTGAAATGGACCGTTTCTTTAATTGGTGCGCGGGGTCGAGTGGAGCTGCTGCTGCCTGGCGTGATATGGGGCGGAAAACCGGTGGCGTGCGCTGGGAGAGCAGTTTTACTTCGTCTGCGAGCTCGCGTCCAGATCTTGTGTGGGGGGGGGAGGAAACTGGGAGGTTTCCGAAGGAGTGAGGACATCAGAGAGAACGGTGGTGGCTGGAAGGGAATAGGAGTGAAGCGGGGAGGAGAGGGGGGTTTAGGACATTGTCAGGAAATGTGCGTGGGGTAGGGAGGACGGGAAAAACGAGTCTGGAACACGTGCAGCCGTGCGGTTCGAGAATCACGCGTGACTGATGTCGAGGAGGAAGGTTCCCTAACCCTTTCCATTCCATTTCTCTTGTGCTCCTTCCAATTCCTCCCGATCCCCGGTTCGGTCTGCTCTATCCCACCCCCCGTGCTTCCTCCTCTGCGTGGCCCATAAAGTTCCCGTGTCTCTGCAGCAGCCGGACGCATTTTTTCCTTCGTCGCCGCTCTAAAACTCCTTGCGAAAAGTTTGTGTGCATGCGTTGAGACATGAGGAATCGACTTTAAAGCCATATCAATCAATTAAAGCAAATAAATACGGATAAAGTAGGAGCTGGAAATTATTTTATATACTGCCGGGTTAAGTGAGAGGGCTCATTTTTTTATGTCCAAACATTAATCGAAAAATCTTAACTGCGTTTTTAAACTCATGCCTCCTTCGGTAATTCTTTGCTCACGTTATGTTTTTGTCCGAACTATATTGTCTTTATATTTTGAAATGTGGCGACGTTGGTCCTGCTTTTTTGTTCTTTACATAAACTTCTCCTCTTTCGTAGCTAGCATCACTTGACCTTATCAATGAAATATAAAATCCATCAAATCACTAAGTCAATAAATGAAAGACTTTAATGTTACTTTGTAGCATGTGATTGAAGGACACCAGCGTATTCTCGGTTAATTCCTTTTTTTATTGCATCTACCCTGTCAGGTCTATTCGTTTACTCCCTGAATGAATATTATTCAACACTTTATGACTGGTGTGGAGTGGGCACTTCCATTAGATTTAATCGAAAGATAAATCTTTCAGTGTTCCCGTGATTGTTCTTTTCATTGGTTTATTACGGCGTTCGTGTCGTGGCACCGACTATTTCTGTCGCTGCCGTAATGCACTCTGGGACGCATTAATCCTTTTCAATATCTGGGTCAATGGGGAGTGGCAGGAGAGAGCCTCTTACCTCTTTGATCAATCTCAATTTTTACCTTTGCTTGCACTCGTTCGCTCGCGTTCATGTGCCCGTCTCCGAGCTTCAATCTTCTTCGCCGCATGAATGACACGGCACGACCGGGGAGGAATATAATTGGAAATATGCAAATTTTTAAGTCTAGCTCATAGGTTGCCTTGATAGAGCTGCTGCCTTTTTCCGCGGCCGCAGCCACGTTGGTGATAGGAATTCAAAAACGGTATTTTATTCGCCGCACCGTTCACATCCAGCCCATCGCATGATATTCCATTTCGCATCGTGACACGCAATTATTTCGTGAATAGAAATAGATTCCCGGTCAAAATTACGTGGACTGTAAGTGAACTAGAAGTAGGATGGTGAAGTGAGGGATTTGTTGGCGATAGTATTATTCATGGCAAAGTTTTAGATTGAATATCACTCGAGCATTGCTTGGAAAATTCAATCCGAGTTTTGGATTAGCGAGGAGTTGATCAATATCGCTGTGAGAGATCGGAACAACATCGATCAGAGCTCTTTAAACAGTCAAGACTAGTTGTATGGGTAAGGAGTTTCATAAACTCATGTTGTGCATGTGGAATACAGATTATGATTATTTAAGAGATAGGAAAAGCTTGTGGTTGGAGATGTGGAGTGTGAGGGAAAGAACACAGAGTTATTGGACGGGTGTCAGCGAGGGCAAAGAGGTATCGGGCCGAATGACAAGCACTGGATGACAGATATCCTCCGTCATTGTGTTGCGGGGCCTATCAATATTATAGACTCGCGCGGAAGTCAAGGCGGGAATATCGTCTTCAATTGGGAAGTGAGGCGTGCCGAGGGAGGAGGCCTTCTCGGCCGCCCGAATCGGGGGGACGGACGAACGCTTCGTGGGCGTTTGACCCCGCCGAATTGACCCCCCAGGGCCATCCATCGGGGCGACTCTGGAGCCGCCTGTAATGACGGCTGGAACTGGCTCCCGAAGTGACAGGCGTGGGGTCACTTCTTCGGCACGACGCGTGACTGGACAGAAGCGATCTTTCGGAGGCGGGGGGCCCACCGCCGGAGTCCGGAGGAGGTCGTGATTTCATCTCTGCTCTGCGGGCCCCTCCTTTTCCATCCTTCGAAACCATTGTGTTTTCCTCCTCATCCATTTCCCGATCCGTCGCTCTCTCATTCTTCGGCTGCCTGAGAATCGCTCCCTTTCCCCCCGATGAGAAGCCGTTGAGCAGAATAGCCCGAGCGAATGTTGTAACCGATGTGCTGCGAGGGCTGATGTCGGTCTATCCAAATCATCTTACCAGTCCTTCTCCCGGCTGGGTGTCTTCATGCGACAGTGTGGGATATTATGAGAGCTTTTTCTGAGAATACTAAACATAAACGTGAAGAAGGTTGGTCTTTATTTGATAAAAATGTTAGGTGCATGGAATAATTTGAGCTAAGTGTGGTGATTTACATATTTGATGCCTTATGTAGTAACAAACACTAGGTTGGATTTTTAATCTTATGAATAACTTCCCTGAACACCGTGTCTAAGCATTCCTTCTTGGGAATTTGCTCCATCAAGGTCGTCTCTGTTCTGAGTATTCATTATTTACTGCTGCACCTGAGTATGTGATTGATTTTCCAAGTGTTTAGTATATGTACATATATCTCAACCCCTCATGGCCATGGATTTCATTTTCCTAAATGTCCTCGGGTAACTCTCATTCGTCTTTATAGTCTACCGCTTGATCAGAGTCTCCCATGAATCGCTATTATTTATTTGACGGGAGAGATACTAAGAAAAATTTAGCCGCCATATGATCAGAAGGATGAAAAATAACATTGAGTTCCGTGATAAAATTTTAGTGAACATTACCTAGGACAATCTAAGTTTTAATCCGACTCATATAGCATTTATTTTCTTACACCAAGACAATTATCTCGTGCTCAAGGAACTCGCTTTCTGCACCGTTTCATTACCTTTAATTCCTCTCAGCGTTGCAAGCGCTGCTATCTAAAACGCATTCGCAGCGAAATCCCTCCGCGTTTTGTTAGGCGTCTCTCCTCACGGGCTCGCGCGAGCTACCAGCCCCCGCCACTTGTGGCGCTGCGGACCGCGCCGTAGTCGCGTCGCAGGAGAAGTTTTTCAACGGGACATGTGGTTTTGCATCCATCTGGGGATTTCGGGAAGGAGGCGAGGTCTCCCCACCAAACATCACTACTTCTTCCTCCTCCTTCCCGGTTTCATCTGTCTCCATCGTCCCCGTCCTTTTGTCCCCGGCCTCGACTCAAAACTCTCCCCTTTCCTTCAAGACGCCCGCTTTCGTCTCTCAATTCCCACCCCTTCCACGTCCTTTCTCTCCCCCCCTCTCTCTCCCTCTCTCCCACAACTTCCCTCTCCTTAATTAACTCCGTCACTCCCTTCCTTAACGTCTCTGCTCGGAGGTTGTTGGGCGAGGGAGGGCTTGTCTCGCATGCGGCAATGGGGTGGCGTACCTGAGCATTCTTTTTTTTTTACCCTCTTCTCATTCTCTTCCCAAACGGGAAGCGATTTCCGCGAAAGGCAGATCGCTCTTTTCTCCACGATCGCGTCACTTCCTCCCGCCTTTACAATTCCCTTTTTGGCGAGTTGAGAGCGGGCTCCTTGTCTTCTAGCGCGCGCGCGAATCCGCAAGAGAGCTTTGAAGGGCAAGAAAGGGAGGGATTTTTTTCACCGCCCCCTCCGCCATCTCTTCGGCTGCACCTCGCTTCCTCTCTCGTGGACATTCTATTCTTGTTTTTATTTTTTCTTCGTTTCCCATCTTTTATTTCTATCCCTCTCTCCTCCTCTCCGCCCACCGGGGCCTCATTTGCCCACCCTGCCCCCTCCTGAGGATTGAATGCGTGACGCCTCTCACCTTGCTGAGAATCTTAACTTGATCGTCTTCGCCCTCTGTCTTGCGAGTCTCGAGTTTTCAATTCCTAAAAATTACGGGCGTTTACCGCGAGTGGATTTGAAAACAAACGTTTCCGTTGTAATGTTTCTTTCAACTTGAAGAGTACGCTTGTCTACCGGGACTCCATGCAGTGTTGCAAAGAAGTAGGCGAAAGAGGAACATTTTGAGTTTGTACTCTTAAACACTTCTTCTATGCCGAGCGACTCTCTTATGCTTTCTGTTCTCTCATCGGTGATGTGAATGTAAAGATTCAACATCGATCCACAGTTATTTTTTATGTAGAGTTTCATCCAGTTCTTAGCTCTATCTATCTTCAGGCTCGTAGTCATTACTGTAGCCGTTAAGTAATACGTGAATTTCGTTCACTTGAGTTGCTTCCACGATGTAGTGATAAGTATGAACTAATATTTATGATTTTTGTTCCCCCCCAAAATTTAACCTCGATGAAATACCTATAATGGCTACGAAATGTTTTTTGCTCATGGATTGAGTTAAAAGATCTCATTCTTCTCTGGTACGCCGCTTAAAAGTCATAGACCTCCCCGTCTCTCTTTAGGCTCGTCATTAGTACTGGGATTCATTAACTAAGTGAATTCTGTTCGCTCGAGTCCCTTGAGAATCGACTCCCGAGTCTAAGTGCTCTGTGGAGCGGGGTAGAGAAAATTGTAAGTTTTTGAAGGGGAACGTGTATCACTCGGCGATTACCTGCTCGACGCCCAATGACTCAGTCTAACAGCTTCCCTTGCGGCAGTTCCGCGTCGTCACCTGTGGCTCCCGGCATGAGCCTTTAATAGCTCACGCGAACGCGGGACGGCGGCGAGGAGGATCTTTTACGGATGGGCGTGTGGGATTTAGACTCGAGAAGGAGAGAGGCTTGAGAGGGAGAGATGGGGCGAGAGATAGGGCACGCATTTGCCTCCTCTTCGTCTCCTTGTGGGCTTTGGGGGTGGTCTCGCCACTACGGGGGTTGACCCAGGGCGTGTGTGGGCGAGTGGTTGAGTGGGGGAGTTGAGCGGGGGTGGATTAGAAATAGATCTCGTGTCACAGGTGTTGGGAGTTGACTGAACCCTCAGCGTCCAAGATCCTCTCAACGGAGTCGCATCCGGAAAGGGTTGTAATAATTATGGATATTTATGGTGAATATTAACATTTTCTCCACTTTTGTGGGCTAATGGTTCTTTGAGTAACACTATAAAACAAATTTCTTTAGGCCCGCCCTGCTGGATAAAACGTTGTAAATCTATGATGAGAGTTCAGGTTTTCTCCACTAAATCGATCAAATAATCCTCGAGTCTAATTTTCTTTCTTAAATGGAGAATTATGGGTCTGGCGTTACTTTTTTAAAGAATTAAGAATACCATCTGTTATTTCTTAACGACCATAAGGAGTATATAATGCACCGCGCAGTAAATATTTTGGTTGAATTTCCGTCTTAATTTAATTCATCATTTACTGTTTTTATGTAATTGGCTCCGTGCTTCCATTTTGGGCATGTCCTCTGCTGCATTTACCCCGCAGTTGCATTAGTCAGAAACGCGTAATGTTTTCGTCATTTTATCCATGATTTTGGATATAATTCTTGTTTGACTATGTTTATTTCCTCTCCTCAAATTCGTATTCTATAGAAATACGTTGTGCGTGTGTGTGCTGTCACCCTCTTGTAACGGGGAATTTCATCGGAAAGTTTTCATATATTTCACTTAAAATCTTTTGTCATTCAAATCCAAACAAAATTTTCGTGTCAGTTAGGTCTTTCAAGCCTTTTTCCTTACACCCTCCACTCTCAGCACGTTTTCGTGCGACCGGAGATCACTCGTGTCGGAAAAAAGTGTTAACTGTGTCCGTTTTCCCCACTTCCGAGCAACAGGAATTTTTTGAAGTGGCTTAACGTGACATCGGCATTGTTGACTCCCTTCTTCCAGCCTCTTTCCGATGCGGCCCGGAGGAGGGCTTGCCGCTCGCTCAATTTTTTTTTATTTATCCTTTTTTTATTTCAAGACGTGGCAGTTGGGCCGGCAATGGCTTCGAGATGATGGGGACGCTCAAGGAGGAAAGGGAAATAAACGAAAAACGAAGCTATCGGAAAGGGGGGAGGATGTGGGGATTCGTGAGTGTCCTCGTAGGAGAGGGGGATGGGGAAGGATGGAAGGGGGGGAGGGAAAAGGGAAGAGAGGCCATTGAGACGTTGAGAGGGTGAAGTAAGAATGGGGTTGGGGCTGTGTCGTTTGGAGTGCGTGGGAGTGGACCGATCCTGGCGAAGGCGGGCTGAAAAGGCTGCCGTGGATGGGATCGTCGAGTGTTTCGGATCCGAGGTGGACGAACAAGGATTTCAGCGAAGGGGAAGGTGAGGATTGAAGGAAGGTTATCGGCTGTATTTGAGGTCCAGGAGGAATAGTTTGGGAGTGAGTGGAAACAAGCTCAGAATAAAGGGGGCACGAGGATGGTCCTTTCCCGTTGCTGGCTTTCGCAACTCGATGAACTGTATCAAAAGATTCCGTAAGAGTTGGTCAGACCTTTATACCGCGTAGAGTGCAGAGGAGTGAGTATCTCGATTATTCTGATCATGACTCTCGGACGTTCGCTCCTATACCAAAACACGTCGTGCCCCCAATACAATTACGTTAGTACTCGAATGTTTTTTCGGCGATTCGCTAAAAATATTTCATTTTTGAGATTCCCCAAATATACGTTGGAGTTGTTATTATTGATTGCGTTTTATTTGGTGGGTGAAACCTTACTCTTAAACGACTAAGCACCGCTTTGTATTTGAATGCATTCTTTAATGTTTCTTGATGATCTTTTCATTTTTCCCAGCTTTTAAAAATGGATAAATTTGATTGTTTCAGGCTTGACTTCGTGGAAGTGACAGATATCCATTTTTAATATTAAAAACTTTGTACTTTTCCACACTTTATTTAAACACTGCGACCGGTTTCACCTTAATAAGGCATCTTCTGGCCCATTATTAAAAATGGATTTTAATAATGGGCCGCAAACTCCGAAAGCCATTTGATTTGTCGCTCATGTATCGCTTCGCAGACTCTTAAAGAGGACCACTTGTGGGATCACAGTGCTTATTGTCAAGGAAATGAAAATCATTCCTTCCCGTAATCAGACGCGGGATCACGGCAGTAAAGCAGCACGCATCATTACGATGCACCGCAGCCTCCATATAGTCGCGCATCCTGAATGACGGCATTCAACCCTCCTCATCATGTGTCGTGATCACATCGGCGTCGATACACCAACCTCCGCGTTACAGCCGAGCGAGAAGGGAGAGTAAACAAGCAAAGGGAGGTTTATTCAGGGGGCTTGGCCGTTCGAAGTGGGGGGGGGGGGTCGCGAGATGTTTGGAGGGGGCAGCCATCGTCTCTTCCTCATCGAGCGATGATCCGTCCAAACTTATTGAGTGGGCCCGCCGAAGGGTGGTCGTGGAGTAGGGTGGAGGCAAGAGTGGGATAGAGTCGTCTCGAGAGCATGTGAGGGAAGCGGATGTTGTTCCAAGGGAGCTGAAGAGAGCGGGAGTTTTTTTAGAGGAGGTTTTGGGTCTCGGGAGGAAAAAGGCGACGGAGAGACGACGCACTAAAAGACTGCATGCAGCAAGTCACCGTGGAAGATTGCTTTGAAACATCAAACCTCCACCCCCAGCGGGATTTTGATATTTTCCTTGCTGGTTTTTTTCTCGATTCTTTTTATTCCTCTACTGTCCAAATTCCTATTTATCTGTCATATTTCCTCTGCCCTTTCTTCTTCGAATACCCTTCCAAGTTCACGCGGTCGCATGAATGGTTTCGTGGGTAACAGGTCGTTTAAATCAGAGCGATAATTAACACATATTCTCGCTTGGAAATACACGGAACACGATAGATTCGTTGCCGATAATTCCTCCGTAAAAATTAGGCAGGACCTCAGTCAGGTTTCCGGTGTGGAGATTTTCTTTATTCAGTTCCTTCGGCTCGCTATCCTCCATCTTGTGGCGAATTATGTTTCGGAAGGTTTTAGTTACGCTTGATGATGATTTCGTAAAGGGTAAAAAATCAAGTTTCTCGTGTTATTGCCAGCGTGCGATGAATTTGCCATTTTCAACCGCGTTCCATCCTAATTGCCCCTCCAGTATTCCTCTTTTTCCTTATTTTCCCCCTTCCCCGCTTCTAATAACAGGATGACAGACGGAGGATGATTAGGCCACGGTTTAATGACCCCGTTGAATAGGCTCTATTAGGCCTCCACGCGAGACCACGTTTTAATATCATATGAATTAACAATTCCGTTATGAAGTAAATGATGGGTGACGCGGTGGTCATTGGAGGTTGAAATGCAGAAGGGTGTGCGAGAGGCTTTGGCTGGAGGTGATCGAATGGAGGCCTCGGCTGCTACATTTAGGCCTGTGCGATATGGCGATGTATCGAAATGAAGTTGATATATTTTTTTATCAATCATAAAGATGCGGGACGTCGGAGGAAGAGTTTTATTGAGTTTCGATGAGTGTTGATATTTTCTATAATCGTAGTCGGAAAGACGATATGGTCGGCATTATCGGTAGAGGTGGATATATAAGCGAAATGGACGATATTTTCTATAAAATTCGTGGACAATATGGGTGGATAATATCAGTGATGATGCTCTAAATACTCAACTTTTCCAAATTAGTCTTCGTCTCGTCTAAATATCGCCGCTATCGAGTTGATTTCTTTGTTTTGAGAGCCGATTTTGTGTCGTAACCGTAGCTCGGCTCCATCTTCACTCCATTAATGCCGTTTTACACGAGGCACTTAACTGCACAGTCCGATACATGGATGGGTGTGCAGTGAAAATGGTGTCGTATAAAGAGGAGAATTGCTGGAATGACCACGCAAATTCATGAACGAGAGAAGGGAAAATTGTCCCCACTCAAATGCAGTACCCGCCTTCTCGCGATATCTGTGCATTAAAATGCGCAATGAAGTGTCTCGGATAAAACGGTCTTGGGACGGAAGGCGCGGTGGAGGTTGCAGCGGGTGCGGCTGAAGGGTTGTTGTGGGTGGTGTTAGTCGGGAGGCTTTGCCGGGGATGAAGCCGGGATCCTGCCGGGTGTTTGGCGCGGCGGGGGTGGTGGTGAGCGAGTGAGTCCGTTTTGACGGAGCGTCGCGAGGTGTCGCTGAGCGGGGCAGTGGTTTTACGGGGTGGGGAGGGATTTTGGCGAGGAGGCGGGAGGCGGTGGTAGGGCGAGGCCTCCCCCGCTCTCTCAAGTGTTTGCGGTCTGTTCTGGGGTAGTGTAGCCATAAGCGGTGGTGGGAGTTGAGAAAGGGACGGCCTAAAGAGACCATGTTGCGTTTGGAGGGAGTGGGAGGAAACTAAGTGTATATTCGAAGGAAAAGTGAAAATTAATGCTCGGTACAGGGTCTATTTAGAAGTGGCTTGGGGATTTTAATCACGGTGTGTGAAACTTCTCCGTGGATAATTTAGTTGTAATAGGGTTTCTCAGCTTTTAGCCGTTTAGTGTCGACATATTAACATAATATAATGACGCTTTCTATTAATCGGTCCCACGGCTGCAGTGTTGAATTTTAAAAACTCGGAAATTATTTAAAAACTAATTGCATGATCTTTCAGTTTCCCAAACTTGAGCTGTTGAATTTCGGATCAGTCAAAGGCAGAGGGACTCCCTTGTGTGATATCCCCGCCGAAAAGTTTTCCCTGCGAAAATGTTATTGCTTACGCGTAGCTCGTTGCGATTTGTGACGTAAAGAGAGACAATCGAAAGGAAACGGGCTGCGTAATTCACGCGATAGGCGATCCGTGTTATCATTTTTGACCGACTACCGTCAATTTTAAAAATAAACATCGCCCTGTAGGAAGTGGAAGGGAACTAAATACGTAATTCCCCGACGTAATCGTGGGAACCGAGCCCTGCTGCACCGCGGGAACTGGGCGATGAAGACGGACGCTCAAGCCTGATGGCTCCAAGTATGGGGGACGTTCAAGTCCGTCAGTTGGCATGGCTGGGGAGAGTTACTGGAGGAAGATTTTTGTGGGCCGAGGGTGGAACCCTAACTACTTACCTACTCCTTGGGAGTCGATGCGGGGGTGGGATCGAAGAGATAAGGGCGTTTGCGAGTGGGGAGGGTACATTAAGGAGACGCCGGCGTGGTTGAGAGAGGGAGGGTTTCTGGGGGGATATGCCGTAAGAGTGTATCTCTTCCTCCTCGTAGATCCTTCCCGTTCCTCCCTCCCCCCCATCTGTCGGGCCCTCCGGAGAAGTGCGTGTGCGAAGCGACTGCGGGTGGGCAAACAAAAGGAACGAGATGGTGGGCAAAGTCAAGTAGCGACGTCCTGTCGTCATCCCCTCCTCCTTCTCCCTCCCCCCGGAACCCTACCACCGTCCTACCGCCTCCTCAGCTGGCCTAAGTTCCCCCCCCAGTCCCTAAGCCCGCCCACATCCGAACAGCCATCTCCCACCCCCACTTCGCTCATCGTCTTTCCATCCCAGAGATCTTCTTTCCCGCCGCACACCCACTTGCTGCTTGCTCTCCTCCTCCTAACCCAAGGAGGGTCCGGTCATCTTCACGTACTCGACCGACAATTGTCCCGACCCCTTCCTTGCTTTGTCTTCCGTTCCTTTAATCACATCCGTCCCACCCCCCCGCCCCCTCATCCGTTCCTCCTCTTACACACCCTCCTCCATCGCTCTCCGCTTCCCTGTCAGTCCCTATCAGTTTTAAGCTCGCATGATTGCCTTATCGTTACTTTTATTACGGCTCCGGTACTTTAGATTGTCGCTCCCTTTTCCCTTATCCCTCCTCGCATGTCTCCAAGAGTACTTGGCTCCAGATATTGTGAACTGTTAGCGCAATCAAACGGAGTATTCGCGGGCATTAAGCTTGCTACGTTTCGGCGAAGGACAAATTACATGTCTGGGAATTTTTGTTTCTCGTCCTATTCAATACCTCTAATTCGCTTTCAGTGAGTGTTTAACTCACTCTAGGATTTGTCAAGCGTAATGGAATAGATTTTTAATGGATTTGATCCATAATGCTGCGAAGTAACTCCCGTTAAATTTGTCCCTCTTCTGAGTTTTTCGATTTTTCTCGTCTTTATGCTTGTAATGCATTGCGTTCCTCCCCACGATGCACGGTATCATTTGAGACATAAATAGGCCCAAAGAATGAGCTGAGCTAGATCCATTTATCCTACGCTTGCGAAGCAAAAGTTGATTTTCATCGTATTCATCCGCAGACTTCAGCAGTCCATCAACACGAATCCGTAGCACTATGACATTGGGGGGGCAGGATATTTTCACGTGCTCCGGATCAAATCGTCGTTCTCTGTTCCGTTCACGAAGGGCAAATTTTCCCTGATTGCCGCAGGGAATTTATATTCCTCCCTTGCTTCCCTCCACCTACGCAATGGTTGAATAATAAAGAACTTGATTATCGGCAGCCAATGCGAACGGAGGTAGCGAGCCGAAGGTTCGGCAGAGGGTGAGGGAGGGGAGGTGGGAGAGGTAAGAGGCAATATTTCACCCCGCAGATAATGAAACAATCCGAATGATTTCCGCGTTTCGGTCTCGAAATATATTTACGTGTCGGGAGAGCAAGGGGAGGTAGGGAGGAGGCGAGAGGCCACGGGTGAGCGATGGAGGGAAACCTCGTGGGGAGGAGGAGGGGCGGCCTCCTCCTCTGCGAGGAATTCCATTTCGACGTTCCTTTCCGATTGGCCAATTGCGGGTGGCGCGCGGTGTCCCCTCCCATCCTCTCCCGGCGTCACTCATCTATTATCGGTCGGACGATGTAAATTGGAGTCGCCTCGGAAAAAAAAGTAACGAATGTATTCGGGGCGGGTGTTCTTGGAGTAGTTTTGAGAGAGAGAGAGGGTTGGTCTTTCTTTTCTGGAAGGGAGACGTGTACATAATTTTTTTCTTCCTCCTCCTTCCTCCACCTCTCTTGCTCGGCGAAGGAAAATTTGTCTTTCGATTCCTGGCATGCGCGTCCAAATTAGGCTCCCCGTATCGTCAATTTTGATTCTTGGCAGAGAACAATGTCCCTAAAGGCGGTGTGTTCTCTCCACCACAACCTCCCTCCTCTCGATTCCAACCTCGCTCTTCTTTCGTCTCAATCCCCGTGTTCTTTTTTCCCACTCTCACACCTTTCGATGCGGCATCTGAAAATGTCGCGGCCCCGCGACCACCCTAATTAATGTCATTGCGTTGATAGATACTTTCGAAGATTAATAAGTGCGCGAAAAAGGAAATGTCGCGTGTAAATTAGTTCCTTGCTCGCGTCTGCTAATATGGTATTGGGGTCATGCTTGGCGAAATGAGTTCCATGCAAATTTTCTTACTTTTATAAGGCTTTGGATAGAACTAAAAAGTCATTTATAATCTGCGGTGGCATAGTAGCGTCGCATACGAGTGGTGATATTGGCTCCCAGTGACTCTATGGTCATGTTAATTGGTGACATTCCAATTAGCCCACGCCCCTGACTCAAATCAAATCGCTTTTTTCCATGAAGGTGGGCTAAGCAATATTAGTGCTGTGCTTCGTCATAGATTCTCTGAATGGCAAAGTAAATATTAATCTTTTATGACGCAGTCAGTTCATTACGTTTTGGATTTTTTCAGCTCTGTGGAACGATTGTCTTTATGCACATTAATGTATTTCGAATCCACGAATTTCTTTATTAAAATGATAATTCGTAACTTTATTGGTGTTAGCCTATCACTGAGAAATGTTAGTGTGGCAAATGCCTCCCGGTAAAAACAGACCGTTTCTGGATATTTCGCTGGGCGTTCATGAGACTGGTGTCTGCCGTGAGTAATCTATACCTTTTAAAAATTCGCTATAAATAACGCGAGGAAATAACCTGATAATGTGACCATGAGTCCGCTGATCTCAAATTAGCTTTGATTGCACGGATCGGTACATCTCATCACAAATCCTAAAATTGGCTTTTCCACACATAGCTGGCGCCCGAGTCTATAAATATTCAACCTTGATTCGGACGAAACGATAGCCTTTATAGGGACGAAGGTACGGAGAGGAGGTGGAAGAGATTAAAATACTGGCATCGAGCGGTGGTGTGGGCCCATTGGACGGTGACCGAGTTGGAGAGTTCCACTTGGAGGAGGGCGGCGATGGGAAGAAATCGAGGCAAAGTTGCACTGCACTAACCACTCTGTAGGTCTTCTGGGAGGAAGTACGACGGTGAAAGGTTAGGCGGGGGTGGGCGGGGGCTGGAGGCTGAGGAAAACGTGTGTCCAAATGGTAGCTGACGTTGAAATAAATGAAGAAGTATACTTGTTCCGTTATTATGTGTCCCCTTTGGAACGACATTGGTCACATACACTAATCACTAATGTATTGGAATGGTTTCGGAACACAAACAAAAAAGTAATATGTTGGTGGGTACCTAAGTATACGGTTATATAATTACTGAGTATATTCCCAATTGTCTCTCCTGTCCACAGCAATGAGTTGTGCGTTATCTCTAACAATTTCAGTTATTTTTATTAACATCACCATGTAGGTACTCGTTTTGAAAAAAAATTGCTTAAGACAAGAGAAAGGAGTGCGCATATCATTACTTACGATCGAATTACAATTGAACATATCCAGTAAATTTAATGATAGAATGATTGGAAATTTTACTACTCCTCAAACATTAGCATGCCTTTAATCTCATTACGATATCGTGGTAGAGGTCTTTTCATGGTCGTCCAAAGCTCTGGCTTCATTTTGTTTATTTTTGCTGTAATGTAATGTTTACTTGCTGCTAGAAATTATTAAATATTTTGGGTATATTTTCTTCCTTTGCTGATCCATACCACAGTTGGCAAATAAGCGATACGAAGTGTACAGTGGTTGGAATATAAGGAATTGTTTTCTTTATTTCTTCATATGGTGTAGGAAGAGAGAGAGAGAGCGCGAGAGTAGTCGAAAACGGAAGAGGCAGGGATGGGTGCGTGGTTGAGCAGTGACAGGCGGAAATCTTTAAGTACAGGGCCCGGGGAGTGCGTGGTGGAAAGGTGGAACCGAGGGGATGAGGTTACCTTGTGGGTGGGCGGGGCGGGGGTGGGCCGATTACGGTTTTCGGTGGAAGGTTAATGATGGGTCGGGTGACGAGTCCCCCACTACTCTCTGTTCCGTCCCCCGTTCCTTTCCCTTTGCCTCCCGCCCCCACCTCCGCCCCCTGTGAGGGGTGGAGTGGGGCAGCGGGTGCCCCTCCCCCCTCAGTAATAATCCCCCCCACCTTACCCATCCTGGCACCCTCGGCGCCTCCTGTCGAGGAAGTCTTCTAACCAACATTTTTCTCTTTCCACTCCCTCGCCCCGGACAACCCTCCCTCGACGATACCCATTGTTCTCGAAGCTTTCTTCGCCTCCGATGAGATGGGATGGGAAGACTTGAGGGATATTCTTCCGCACTCGCTCGATCTTATGAACCGAGCGACTCTGCTTCTACACTTTCCGCCCCGCCCCGGCGAGCCAGTCAGAT
Organism: Pyrrhosoma nymphula; assembly: GCA_963573305.1. Classification (NCBI taxonomy): domain Eukaryota; kingdom Metazoa; phylum Arthropoda; class Insecta; order Odonata; family Coenagrionidae; genus Pyrrhosoma; species Pyrrhosoma nymphula. The sequence goes on along the minus strand of OY754330.1, from coordinate 51,325,743 downwards.
AGTTTCGTGGAAGGGATGGGTTGTGTGTCTCGAGGCGCCGATGCGTTGATTTCCTTCGCGGACTCCCTTCATGGACCCGAAGAGTCGTGCTCCTCTCACCTCCCGAGGATGACTTCAGAGCCTCCAAATTAAAGTACCCTCAGAGGGTTCCATGAATCCTTAAAGTCATAACAAATAGTAAAACTTATCTTGAATGAGGGAATTTTATGCATTGTCCGAGCACCTTAAATTATAGTCGGCCGCCGGATTGACCGTCATCATCTTCAAGTTTTTCGTGCTTTATCCGTCATTGAAACTCAAAAAAAATAATTTTTTTGGATTAAATTGACTGATGAGTTGAAATCGAATTTGTTGATTGTAATTTTGGTTTAAATATTTTCTTACTTTGTGGTCGCTGAAAAAATGGTAGGCAAGTTCCTTTAGATTCTTTCAGAAGGTTGAAGGACTATGTTTTGAGAATCGTATGCTTCAAAACTCCAATTTTTGAAAGAAATAGCATTGAATATCGGGGAATTTCACGCCCGTTTCGCCATTTTGTCTCTGAACTCTCTCTCTATTATTATTATTATTACGTTTTTCCTTCTGCGTGTCATCTATTCCCTCACCTGCATCTTCCTCCCCCCTACAAGCCCCTCGTAAGAACGAGTATATGGGTCGATAGCCGCATACCAATCCGTGGGCTTAATCGCCGGGGATCTCTCTCTTTCTCTTATGACTTCCCTCTCCTTCTCACGGGGAAGACGTTGAGCGATTACTCGTGGATTTGGAGCGACCAGCGCCACGGATGGGCGTAGCGGCGATTTTTCTTTTAATGCGCATGCAGGAGAGGCTGATGCCGTGGCGCCATCGTCCGTAAATGGACTTGGGAAATCTCGGGACGCCCGGTCGAACACGCTGATGAATCTGAATCGGGGAACGGCGATGGAACTGCGCCCGCCCTTTTATCTCTCCAGCTCGCCGAAAGCCCTCCGTCCGCCTCATTGAACTGACCTTTTGCGAGGTGAAATCAAACAATGCCAATCAAGATTCTCCTTTTCATTAAAAACCCTGGGAAATGTACTGCTAACCTCGCTGTCGGAATGGTTGTTTCACGGCATATCCCGTGTCATTCCGAGAAACTTCGGCGAAGGGAGAGGGCAGCTTTCCTCCTATATAAACTAATCTTCAATCGTTTTATGTATGAATTAAAGGTCGTGTGTGATAAAGTGGAGGCGACTTTAAATTGTCCGGAGCCAAGGTTCGGTGTTTATTGAGACTGAAATAAAATGATTAATTTTTATTGCACGGCAAATTCGTCATTCCTCCTTTTTGACTTTTGATTGTGATCATTCTCTCAAGTTGAAGATAAATCAAAGGCCAATTGTGCGAGCTGAAAAGGCAACTGCGCCGGGAACAGAGAAACCTGATCCGTCAATTACGAAGTTCTCCTATTTGTTTTCCTCCCCAATAGCATGACGTTCAATTTGGAAATTAGCTTCTCCAGCTCCGCGCCAATCTCCCAACGGATACTATTATATTCGGTTGAACTGGAAGCAATCTAACTCCAGTGTAAAACTACTTTCGCCCGAAAAGCTCGAACGAATGGGGGAACCTCGCTCACTTGGGTGACAGCCGGTATGGAGGTCGCAGACGAACATTTTTTTTTTTCTAAAATATATATGTATCGAAGCACGAGAATGGAGGTTATTTACTCAATCGTATCGGTCGAAGCGGGGCAATTAAAGGATAGCCGGAGCTTTAATCGGTCACTTTATGGCTTTTCCTGCCTTTTATCTAAGAAGGTTGCAGGATCGATTGGTATTTAAGAAAATAATGGGATTGGCAGCGTTGTGTGTGGGGGAGTGGGAAGGGAACCGGGCGGTGGGTTCGTTGAGTGAAACGAGTGTCGTAAAAATCGAAATCAAGAGGAGAAGAGAGAATTAAGGCAAGGTGGACGGGGGAAGTGGGGGAGAGAGAGAGGAGGAGAATGAGAAAAGGGGCTTAAAGGAGAGGAGGAAAAGAATGAGGGAATATAGCGGCAGGGATCAAGGTAATAAAACCCGGGCAGGAAGGATTTTGGTGGTAGAAGTGTGGGGAGGGTATACGTATAATGTATACCTCGACGCGTACGTACTCTACTACACAATACATACGCATGTACATACATACGAAGCGTAAGCGAAAGGAGAATCGGGAGAGGAATTAAGATAGGAATTGGGAAGTGAATGAGGGGAGTTTGGACGCGAATGGAAGTCATGGTAGCGGAGGTTCTTCTTTCCCTCAGGAGTGTGAGGAGTTGAGGGCGAAGGAGCGTGTGGGTGAGGTGTATTTGAGAAGTGGAGGTTGTGGAACTGGAGGAGGGGAGGGAATGAGTTGGAAAGGAGAAAGGAGGGTGGTAGGTTGCTGAACGGGAGGGGGGTGAGGCTTGAAGGGGAAGGCAGAAAAGGAAATCGTTTGGTAATAATGGAATTCTTGTTTCGGAACGGAGAGCGTATCTCTCCAACCAATCCCACCGCCCTCCCCCACTCTCTCCCCCACCCCCAATCCTTTTCCCTCTTTACCCCTTCCCCTCGCACAGATCCGTGCCATTTTAATAAAAAAAGGAACCTCCTTCCCCGCCCATTTGCATTCTCAATAGTTTCCTCTCCTCCAGCCCACCTTTCCTCTCAAACCCCTTTCAACGTTTCAAGGAATCGCTTGCTTGCTCCTCTTCCTATTTGCACGCCTCCCTCCTCTTACCCGTAGCTCTCCGATAGTTCTCCCCCTCCTCTCCTCTCTCCTTGCTAAGCTTCCTTCTTCACTTCCTACCTCGCAGGGTGCTCGTGGGCCGGCTATCCTTGTCCTTCTTGGGACCGGTTCCGCAATCTTGGAGTGAGCTTTTTTAATTTTTTTATTTTTTATATATACTGCTCCTTCCCTTTTCTTCAATTTGCTTTTTTATACCCCCTCGCTCTTATTTGGAGTCGGTCCTTTCTTTATACTTTAGTCTTCCTTTTTTTGTTCCTCCTTTTTTTTGCATTCCCCTCAAAGCAACGGATTCATCCGAAAGATAGCGCGCTCGCGCGCGGATGTTTACCAATGACGTTTCATCAGCTCGGTCGCCGACGGAGTTGCTTGTTTTTTTTATCATCGCTCCTCGGTTAATTATTCGATGGATCAGATAGATAGTCGGGATCTGCGCGCGCTTGCACAAAGAGGATGCTGCCATTCCCTCCCCGCCCACCGTGGGGAGAGTCGGGATCTTTCTCGCTGATCAAATTTATTCGCGACGCATCCATCAGTCTAAAGAGAATGAAGTAATTGAGACGTTTAAGCAATCTCCCTAATTTCGATAGACCCCCGGGACGTTTCTAGCTTTACGGGATGCTGCAAGATTGCGCATTGCACTCTGTACTCGCGTGTTATAACGGGGTATTATCCTCGTCGTGCCTTTTATCTAACATAAGCTGTTAACGGGCTAAGAGTGTAATGGTTATTTGGGATGAGGAGTACGTATGTCCTATTTCTTAGTTATATACGTCGAGTTGAATGTCATTTCGCTCTAGCTCTGTCAATATTATCCAAACTTACTTGTCTCTATCCAGCTCTTGTTTTACATTGACTGCTTTCATAGGTCTATGAGAAATCGGTTGTTATCTTTTTTTAGTACTTGACTCAATCGTTTTTCATCAATCACTTGACTCAATCATTTTTTGGTCGAAGTTATTCTTTATTTACAGCAATGTATGGAGGATAGTCTCCAGTCTTGTTTTGAATTTGATCATCTCTCTCTCCCTTCTGTACTTATCTCAGATTCCAGTTTCTTCCTTTACGCGTCTAGGGCATAGTTTAACTACTCGTACTCATCCTTCCCCGTTTCCGTATTTTTCCATTTCTTTGCCGCTCCTCCGGCAGCCGAGCAATAACCCTCTCCTCCTTCACCCGTTTCTCAATCGGGTGCCGCGGCGCCGAGAGAGAATTATGGGTCCGCTGAGATTTTTCCACGGAATTCGCTCAGTGGATGAGATCTCGGCGGGGACCATGAGATTGGTGGTCTTGTAGAAGTGTGCAGCGTTCCTCTTGGGTGTGTCACATGTGTCGGAGAGTGTGAGTGGGGGTGGCCGAGAGGTTGTATGGAGAGGTTGAGTTCCTACGATTAGGTTCGAAAAGGGGGTGGGGGCGCGTTACAGCTGGCCTGAGATAGGAGCTTAAGAAGGATTGGCCAATGGGATGAAGTGAAATGTAATTGCGAAACTACGCCTATCGAAGCGATGAGACGGGAGCAATTAATCCGTACTCTGTCCGTCTCGATTCAAAGTTACCATTTGCAAAGACCGTGTCTACCCCTATAAACACGCTTCACGTTGTTTCTGGAGATGTGTTTTGACGTTATTTGAGCCCTACATGGGTAAAATGAGAGACCCTGGGGTTATTTTTGTCATCTTATGCCTGTAGCTCACGGTAAAAGTTTCGGTAAAACGTTTTATAAAATCGACTAGTTTTATAAAAATGAACTTGCTAACGATAAAACCGTTTTATGAAACCTAGTTTTATAAAACGTTTTACGGAATAGGACAGGTTCTATTTCCATAAAACCGTTTTATGCAAGAACCAATGAGACGTTCCGCTAATCGCGTTGATAATAATCTCGTATCCATGGGAAGCCAAACAAGGAAAACGTAAACAAACATGGCTGGAAGTTCATGGAACGTTGAGGCAGTATCCTTCTTGTTAGAAGAATGCGTTAGAGCCTTAGCACCGTTGAGTGTGATCAGAAAGTAAGTAAATAAATAATACATATAGTTTTTAACCTAACAGTCATCCAAAAGAGAGTGCCTTTATCACATCACGTGTTCGCAAAGCGTCTCATAGATGGCAGGACATTACGGTTTTATGAATAGTTTTACCGTGAGCAAGCAATTACGTTTTACGTACGATTCATAAAATTTTCAATAAAAATTTTTATAAAACTCTTTTATGAAAACTTTTACCGTGAGCAACAGGCATTATTGTTAGAATTGAATAGGAGATCAATTCTTGTGTACATAATGCTCTAATTTTATCAGGGTGAAGAGTGATGCGGAAGACGACATGCATGAATTACCTTTAATGCCTTGTCAAATGTCTTTCACGACCTTGAGAGTGAACATCATTAAAGACGGTGCTAAGATAATTTATTTGCTTATTAGCTAGGTGGCGTTCAAGCCATTGACAAAATGACGGTAACTTTTTCAAACTTAGATTTAGTCGTATATAAAAAATTTCCTTTGTTTTTTCCTCGTAATTATCCTTCTTAGCTTTGTTACTGAATTAGATTGTTCATGTTTTTGCCAAAAAATCTTTTCCTCGGTAAAATTCAATTACTACTCATGTGTGACGATTTTTCTATCACGAAATTCATCGTTTGGGAACCGTTCCGTAGGAAGATTCAGTTAATCAAGGAAATTATGAGAGGACATTACCTTAGTAGAACCTTCTTATCGGTTGAGACATACGTTTTCACTGAATCCGCTAATTCACTAATTTCGTTATCTTCAGCTCAAATTGGACCTAATTCCCGAAAAGATCCTGATTAAAAAGATTTCTTATCTTTGCGTAATAACTCTGGCTTAACTGAATGGAATTGGAAATCCCTCTTACACCACGGAGTTTTAGGTTTAAAATATCTGTAATGATGCCAGTGACTATTATGAAATCAGCTCTTGATTACAGTTCCTGATAGTAATTAGTGAAAACTCTTCTCCATCTCTTGAATAAAAAAAGGCAGGCATGAATAATAGAATGAAGGTGCTTAATTCCTCATTCTAACCTTTAGCTAGAGTATTTTTTTATCGCTTATGCGATATTTGTGCGCATAAAGATGGAAAGAGTTTTCATCAATCAAATCTGTCTGTAAATATTTCGTTTTTATCTAAGACCTTGTGTACAGTTGCTGTTTTGGTGATTTTTTTACTAATTTATATTTATTTGTTTATTTCCAGGTGAGTTCCAGTGATGTGATTTTTGAAGAAAAGTATGCATGGCATTGTAGAGGTCTATACCAGTGTATTGTAAGTAGCTAACTTCATTTTATCTTCCGTTGACGAGTTTTGAAAGTATTTCCGCAATATTTTTAATTTGATGCCCTAATCAGTTGTAACGAAATGAGTTCCGATCTCGCTTACGATATAGTTCTAGGAGAAAACTCAGCGTAAGAAGACAAATTTTATTCAGGTCTCATCTCTAATTGTTAGGACTTCCAAGTGTTGACGTCTCTCTTGTATGTTATTTGTGGACCATTTTCGACTATCGTCAATCGTGCGCCTTCTATCTCCACATTTAATGGTATTTGAGACAAATCCTTCTCGAAACGACTCGTCCCCTACCTCCACCATTATTTGGTCCCTCGATATATTTTTCAGAAAGACCCCAGGTTCTTAGTAAACTATTACAGTGCCTCATTTCCACTTAATTCCCATTTTCTCTTCTCTCCAACTCCACTCTCCGAATCTCTTCAGCTTAGTCTCCTTCCCGAGCATTGGCCCCCAATTCTTTTTTCCTCCTCTTATTTTGTTCTTTTTTGTTCCCTCTCCTCCTCTCTCGTGGCCTTCCCTGTTACTCCATTCTGGTTCTCCCTCCGCCCCGTCCCCTTCACTCGCGCGTAGCACCTCGGGCCTCATCGTCGGTGACACGGCGGCGCCGCATGTGTCGTAGCCTTCGGGCGCACATGTGTGCCGATCGCGGAGGGAAGGACAAGGCGATCGAAACGTCGAGGATTCAGAAGTTCCCATCTGGCCCACTGTATTTTTCGAGCTGGTATATATAGCCGAAGGAGTTGACGCGTCAGAATCAGAGATTACCGAAGCTGTGGTAACATTTGGTGATTCGTAGAAAATCTGCGAACGTTTCGGTTGTCCAAACAATTAAGTATAAGGTTATGGAGTGAGGGACACAGTTAAAAAATACGATTTCGTGAACGATGACCTGTTATATGCGTTTGTTAATGTTTAGTCAAACTCTTATATTCTGTTCAGCAACAGATGCCGTAGGTTTAAACTTCTATTTTCCTCTCTCTGCGCAAGTATGTTAACATTCCCTCCGGAAACAAATTGGCCGACTTAGCCAATGCGACAACCTGTCCTGCCTGCTGTTGGATGATCGTTTCATCTATTTCAAATTGATGATTCCTCGGGTCACGTATTGTTTCAGTGGCAGTAAGGCAAAACATCCGGGTCTCATGCGGCGACGAACGTTTTGTATTTTCGGATAACGACGTCGACCTACGAATACCCCGTTCCTCCGTGGTCGTTTCCCCACACATTCCTAGATATTCGATTTCGTGGAAATTTCGTCGAAGGATTTTGTCTTTTCCTCCTGACACCCGAACTCTTTTTCAAGGTTTTCCCCCCAACAACCTCGTGTTTCGTTAGTTGACTCGAGAAAGTTTCAGTGTCCATTTTTTTCACCTGCCCCATCGTGCATTTTTCTTCTTCGCTCACCTCTTTCCGAATATATGGCCCTCCCCCCCTTCTTTCTTTAGAAATTCGGGCGGAGTGGGAGGCTGGGGGTAGGGAGCGCTTTGTTTCAGTAATACGTGCTCCGGAACGAGGGCCGCGGCTGTCGGTGGCTGAGGAAGCGGTGGAAAGAGGATGCGGGAGCAAATTAATTCCCGCGTCTTAATCCGAGGAGGCGAGGATGTGCGTGGGGGGGAGTGAGGGATGAAAACAAAAGGGTGCGGCGTCTCTGGCTCGAAGCCCAGAGGTTATTATTCGGGATCGAACGGAAAATGTCGTGAATAGCAGGCGGAGTTATACACACACTTTCCCGCGCCCTCGCTAGGCTGAGGAAAAAAGGAGGGACGACTGAGGATTCGTAATCTCCGCGTGGCGTTTCGGCGGACTAATGGCGGAAAAATCCAACCGGGATGGCGTCTTAAGGCGCCTCCTGATGGATGATTTTCGTCCGTGCGAGCTCCCGCTCCACCTCTCCCTCCCCGCAATGAATCACCTCCCGGAACTTGGCGTGAGGATTGCGATAGGAAACTCAAGAACTCGATTTTCCGCCCGGCGATGGGTTCGCGAAGAATTGCGACGGCAGAGCGACATGTCCGAATCTAAATAGTAGGATGAAAATCTTATTATTCCAGTCCAAGAAGCCATTTACTAGCATTAGTTTCGTTCATGTTAAGGATGTGGGCTTGTTTGAAACTTTTTGTCGCTGCTTACGATATCGTTTGAAATCAGTTGTCTAGGCCATTGTGTAGCGTGTTCTATGTACGGCTTTATCCTCGCGGACTGTGGCGCTTAACGCACTGACTTATTGGACTGCTAATGACATCATATGTCTAGCTGTCCTGACCTACATACTCCTAAAAAGCCACCAAATACTCCACAGGGGATAAGGACGCCTCGGGAGCTTAACTTGTTAAAGCACTCGGCGCGAAATCGAGGGATTCGGGTTCGAATCCCGGTCAATGCGAATGATTTTTCCTCTGTGGAAAATCGCACATCAGTTGTCTAGTTACCGAGGTAGGTTGTGTGAACGCTAACGCTTTAGGCGAACGGGGCGGAGCGTAAGTTACTTCGTCAAAATTGTCGCGTGTGCAAAGACTGCCTAAAATGGCCGAAGGTTGACATAGCTTAATCTGAGCATTTACCGATGCTTTAATATCTATTTTCGAGTGAACTCGCGCGTTTTTATTCTTGTTTAATGGGTAAACTGATGGGCACAAGAGAAATGTTCCTAAAGAAGCCTTTCCTGCCTATGCTCTGAATTCGATGATAAATTTGAGGTTTTGCTCAAAGGTGAGCGATATTACTACGGAAAATTCTACGACCCGTACTTTTTTATGCACATTTGCGACTCTTCACGTCGCTAAGCAAGGTAAAACGTGTACCCCGTGATGGAAGATTTCTGTCGTTTACTGATTACTCCCGAACCCTCTCTCGGGTCATCGGCTGCTTCTAGGAGAGGAAACCGTGTGACATAAATCATTACGATTCCCCTAGCTTGATCCATCGCGTTGATGCTGGGGAATCGGAGGCAACCCCTTACATTTCCTTATGAGTTTCCTTCCCGAAGGGCAAATCAAAACGTGCCCGCGTGGTACAGGTTTGAGATGTGAGGACAGCCCTCCGTCTGTCGCGTCCAATTTCCTCCCAGCTCGCTCTACAAATGCCTATCTCCGTCCCCTAGTTCCCCCCGTCCCTTACAGATGCCTGCTTTCACCCCCTACCCCACTCCTTTCCGCATTCCCGTATTCATTCCAACCCCTTCCCCTACCACTCCTACTCCCACCTCCCCCCGCTTCTCCCTCCCTCCCCTCCGCTCTATGGCTTTGACGCTGTGCCTGGGAAAGAACCGTCATAATTGATAACTTCAATCTCGTCATCCTTTCCCATGGGGCAAAGTGGAACAAAAAAGAGGAAGTTTGGGTGTGGGGTTTGTTGGTGTCTTTTGCTGTCTTTTCCCTCTCATCCGATCTCTTCCTCTTCCATCTCTTTCCCCCTCTTTCCCCTCTCACATCCTCTCCATCTCTTCCGAATCCATTCCTCTTTCCATCATTCTCCTCCCATTCCGTGTCTTCGGTCCCTCTCGTGTTTCTCTCTTCCGTTTCCTCGAATTCTTTTATTTACCGCGGCGGGAGAAGAGTGTAAGAGTGCGCTTTGCCAGTTTCATCAACCACGCCCCACTCCCCATTCATCGCCGCTCAATCCTTGTGATTTTTCATTGCGTGGACCCTCACGACTCCACGAGAGGCCTTAATATTAGGTTTCCCAGGATTTCTCCAGGAGGACGTTAATTGTGTGGTTTTCACTGCTAAAAACTTTTTTTACGCCCGTCTGCAAATGTTGGGTAAGATGGCTGCCACACCTATTCAAACTTTGAAGCTACGGTGATAAAGTTTCATTTTTCCGTTTTTTTATGCGAAAAGTTTCCATTCTCTTAATTTTTTCTCATGCGTCTCGCGCCCACAAGAAAGGAAATTAGTCCATACTCCCACGCGGTATTTTTTGTCATCTCCTGAACTATTTTGTAATGTGAATACAGGATATAATTATGTATGCAGAATGTAATTATATATGATATAGGGTATAAATTTTAGATCATTATTTTTGTGGATCAAGGAACTATCTTTCCTTCACCGTTAATGTTTGCCTGCACCTGCTCACCTTCCATACCCTTGGAAGTCATGAGCTGGTTGTAGATCTGGACGATATCCCTTTAAGTCACAATCTTCGGTAAATACAGCAGTAAAGTTCACCTTAATGTCGAGCCATTCCATGGCTCGCCCGAACATTCCACTCGAAAAGCTCAACTATCGGACCACACCCTCATCTCCTTTCATTTCTTTAGAAACCTTATTCAGCCTCCTCCGCGCCCACTTCTCACGACTTTCCCGAGCGCGTTTGGCCAATCGTCTGCTTCGGTGAAATATTGGAATTCGCTGAATAGCTATGGAATGCTTGGTTTTCACGTCTTTGGCTCTTTTGTTTTTAGGTAATAGGAACTACTTTTTTGTTCTGGCGCAGGCTCTTTGGCTATTGAAGTCTACAGGCTTTATTTTGTGAATAGTTTCTTAAACGTTGTTCTACGATCCGTTTCTTCTTTTCTCATCCCATGTCACCATTCGTTTTGCAATGAGTGAGTTGATTATTCGCTGGTTTAATACAATCTATGCCCTTACCGAGGGATAAGATTCAGGAAAAGGAGTAGGCTCCACAGATTGGCCTACGCTTATCCGTCTCTAAGACTCGAGGGTTAAAAGATTTTATTTTAACAAGGATTTCTAATAATCTTTTTTGACGTACTAGAACTGATTTCTTCTCAAACCTGCCGCGTCACCATCCATTTTCTCACTGGAATTAACTATATCTACTGTTTCAATCAAATCAATACTCTCCAGTTTGGTGTCCTCGGTCCTCCTCCAATCTGACCTTCAACATCTCGGATGGTTTATCATCCGCGGACGTTTCGGACTGTGGTCAACGACAAAGTTGGTTGCGTGCGGCCTTGCATCGCCGCGGACAGTGTCGACCATCCCAATCTGCGGGGGAAGGGACAGTTTTGACCGGTTCGCGGTTGAAACGGAAAAATAATTAGGCAGTGTGTGGGGAGATGGAGAGAGACGGGCAGGAAGGAGGGCTGCAACGGGGTAGAGGGGAAAATGGAATCGTTGGTCCGGGGAGGAACGGCCCGCGTGTCGGCGAGTTGGAAGGGACGTTTCCGGGTAGTTCATGTCCATCGACGCGGGGCAAAAACACGGGATGCCCGAGGATTTTGAATGAGCGCGGCTGCTCCCCTCATTGCCTCCTATCTCTCTCTGGATTTTGAATGGGTTTGTCTCTCTCCCCACCTTTTCCGTAATGCGTGATCGATGCTTGCTTTTGCATAAGGACTAGCACACGGTTTAAAGCGTGTTGGCGAAGTCGGGGTCGGGTCAGTCGTAAACACCGCCCTCCTGGGGTGGGTCAACGGCTGAGGCAATGAGGAAATCGGGGTCGGAGGTCACGTAGAAGCGTCGTCGCACCCGAGAATCAAAAGGCAGGTCGCGATGCATGCTGCGGACAAGCGTGCGTCCGCAGCATGCATCGCGATCGTCCATTCGGTGGGAGTCTTTTCCTACGAACGCACATCGGACTAGCATTTCCTGAATCAGACGGATGGTCAGTCGAAGTGGGGAAACGGCTCTGGGTTGACGAAATTATGCAGTGTGCTACCCGATTACCCGTGGCAATTGTTATCAACCTGCCCACGGAAGTCATATCCTAGTGTGCACGAAGCCGTCTTTATTAGTCCGCCAAGGAGTCATGTAGCCCAGCACAAAATCGAAAGTTTTTTAGCGTGCTTTTGAACCACTTGCAAGAGTGTCACTCAAGTCTCCGCAATCGATTTTTTTTCGCTTGGATAGCTGGGCGAGTTATAAAGAGGCAGATTATCACGAAATGTTTCAAACACATTCCCCGAAGGACTACAATTCATTCTCCTTTACTACTGTAATGTTCAACGTAAAATGGAATATAGTGTTGCTACATTTCTACGACGCTCACAGATTGGCTTGTGGAGAAAGAGGCGATGACGTGCAAAATTTGGCAACCAAGCATATTCCATCGTAGGTTTCCGCGGCGTTCAGATGAATTCTTCTATCCATTCGCTCTGAACGAGCAGCTGAAAAAGTCGATGAATATCCTTGACGGCTTTATTTCCAGGAATCTTGGGAATATTTCGGCCGTGCTTAAAGAAGGCAATCGAATCGGCGACTCAGGAGGAATCTGGTCGAGTTAGCGAGAAGCAATTTCCTTCCCCGGAGAAGAATGTATAAGCTTTTGAGCAAAAAGATGATGAAAATACGCGGTGGAAGTTTGATTGGCGAAGGGATTGAATCAGAGGAAAAAACGCCGTGAAGTAGATAATATTCTTTCCCTCATTTCTCCGTGGTATTCGAATTGAATGGCAATTTCGACTGGCTTTCTACAGCACGAGAAGGACAAAGACTCTACGAGGACTAGTCCTGCTCTTTGGTAGCGGTGGTTATAAATTCCAAAGAAGCTCGATTGAGGAGGTCTGTTCCTGGTCTAAGTTATGGTTCGAAGGAGGCTTAAAGTCGGTATTGGGTTTTGCTACAAGTATAAAAGCCAAAATAAAAAAATCTACCTAAGACTGGATAAAGAAACATTATGAATAGGGCCGTTTTTCCTCTCCTACCAATTAGATTCCGCAGATTCAGGATTTCGTGAAGTAAAAGATTGCTTCGACCAGCTACGGTACACACGTGTTAAATACGAAGCAAAGGAAAGGTTTACTTGGTACGGAAATGGGCGAAGGCGGCTTCTGGAGCGGACAAGAAAGGGGTCGCCGCCGTCGGGAGACGGGATCGCGTCCCCGCCGTGAAAGGGCCGGGAGGGATTTTCGGTCAGCCTTCCCTCGGTTATTGACGACGCGAATGATTTAAGAGGGACGTGTGGAGGATCGGGATTTCGTGGGGGTCGGAGAGTATGTATGTTGTACGTGTGTGGGATGGTGTAGCCGAGGGAGGAGCGGGTGATCCGACGGGACAAGTTTCTCCATGGGGGTGAGTGGAGACGTGGTTTTCTGTTCGCATGGCGAGGATTGGGTGCACTTTGAGATCGAATGCTTTTGGTCTCTCCGTTTGATTTGCAACGGGGATGGGAGAGGAGATTTGAGGTTCTTGATTCCGGGAAAGGGGTTCCGATGGAGGTCTTTTGAAAATCGCGGAGGGCCAGTGAAGGGGATGGGAGGAGGAATGTGGGCGTTCTATAGGCGCAAGTACGTGCCTAGTCGGTGGGATGGTTAGTGTCAGGCCTTTTGATCTTTCGATGGATCGTTTTGATGCTATGTGCTATATTCGTGTAATATAGCAAAAACGTTATTGAGTCACTGTGTTTCTGTCTTTGATTCTTGACCATGTGTAGACGATGTGTTATTTTTCGATTTAAAATATGATTCAATAATCAGTATGTTTTTAGAAGTCATGTTAAATTTTCATATTTGAACGATATACCATTCCATATTGTTAGCTAAATGATGCGATATGCATTATTAACGTGATACGAATTCGAATGTATCTGGCAGTATAACGCCTGGGTTGCGATACGTAGCTAAATTCAACATTCAAATACCAATATTGCCCAACTCTCGTGGCGTGGGGCAAGGAAGTGTTTGGGGGAAGGAATAGCGAAAGGGCCGTAGATTATGATTGGTCCGCGTAGATGACGAGAATGGATTCGAAATCAAAGGAAGTCGGTGGTGGTGATGACTGAGAAGGGCAGAGGTTTCCCAGTCTTCCCCCTTCTTTCGCTCAAATTCCTCCCCTTTATCGCCACCCCCGTTCCATCTTCCCCTTCACCGACCAGTGGCTGGCTGACGCGGGGTTTATGGGAAGGAATGGCAGTCACGGGAGTGTTGGGGCATGTGTGTGTGTGCCGGTTCCTCCTATCGGAGAGGATAATTTTCGATGATTATGGCAGAGCATGTGTTGGACTGCGTCACGTTCGACCGGGCAGAGTTCTTCCTACCCAACGACGGCGTAAAATATCGCCCAGATGAATGGGCCGCGCAGAAATTGGCGGTTTTACGATCGAAGGTGATTTGGTGATCGAATTTTGCTCCTGTTTTTGCTCAATCCAGAGATTTTGAAGCCTTACTTGCGTCCATGGTTTTTCGCTTCAATTCGTCGAACAAAAAACGCATATGCCTGGCAAAATACATCAATTTGATAGGTGTATAGGTTCCCTTATCTTTATTTTTCCTCTGCAAATATCAATGGCGAGGTTTTTACAAAAGCTCATTATGTCATCTAAGCTCTAATGAGGATATAAATCAGTTTGACTATTCAATATCCTTGAATTATTAAATGGGTTCAACAATTCATGTATCTTGTTAAAAACTTTCTGAATGCAAACCACCAACTATCTTCGAACGAAGCTGCAATGCAAGATGCTTGCATTAATATAAGGAATAGATTATTATTCAACTTGACACCCGCGAAAAATTGAAGTCAGGTAATTATCCTAAGCTACTCGCGATTGTTGCCTCATGATTTTTTCTAGTGCCGAACGCCAAAGCCCAGTAGCGCGAAGAAACTACTCGGGAGAAAACAAACGGAAAACTATCTGTGGAAAGACGGCTCGCCTCCGATTGTGTTGGGTGTATAGCTGCAAATGTAGCTGAGGGAGAATGAGTGGTGTTTGAGGGGAGGAGGTACCCTCATTCCCGCGAGGAGAAACGAAGGAGCATCGAGGCCTGCGTTCAAAAGAGCAAGCGGAGACGAAGCCCCGAAAGTAACTTCTTGAGGGGGATAGAGACCTCCTCCGTTGCCGCACCGATGAAGTGGAAGTGGATTATGACAGTATTCGGGTGCAAGGATTGGTTCCTGTCTGTCTGTTTCTTTCTCTCAACTGCTCTTACTCTTATATATCCTGCTTCTCGTTCTCCGCCCCCCGAAAGAACACCATATCGCTGCAGGAGAGAATAAGGGGGAAGAAAAGAGCCTCGGAGTGTGTCGGTTAAACGTCTGCACCGCCATCAATTTTCTCCAACCGGAGAAAAACCATTATAATCGCTTCAGAGTACGTGCAACAAAACTTGTCTCGAGCTGAGAACATAAGCACTCACTTGTGGTAATTGGTTATGGGAAAAACGACTTGCGGAAGAGGTTTTCAAAAGTTTACGGCTCCGCTGTTATTTGCTCGAGATATCGCTCTCGCGATGGGAACGAGCTTCTGGGTTACTTGAGACGAAAGGAGGGAACGCACTTTTACCTCGCGAGGTAATTCAATCCATCACTCAGTTATTTTTAATTTACCTCGTCGTCTCCATGCCTTGCGTGAATTCCTAGTCCTTTTTTTTACTTTTGTCTTGACGGAACTTGCACCACGCGACAAAGGTTTTGCAAAACGGCTTCAACATATCATTTTTGTAGCGTTCTTCTATCCCGAATCTCTACTCGCTCAACTCCATCAATACTGATTCTTTACTCATCTTCTCGGAGTGGGTACATTTTCATCTCTCTCCGTCACCGCCTATTCATCGCTTTTCTCTTTCTCACACTCTTTCTCTACTCGAAGCCGTACACCCTCTTCCATCAACTCCCCCTGATTCCGACTCCCAGTCACAACACCCTGTTCCCTCCTCCACTCAACCCTCCCCCTTCATCTCCCGCCCCCCCTCTCCCACCTCTGTTCGCCTGAAACGTACCCTCCATATCTCACCCTTACTCTTGTCTCGACGTCCCCTTCCCATACCATTCTTCTCTCCTCCATCATCCACCACCCCTATCGTAATATTTTTTTTTCAACCCTTTCCCAACATTTCGCTCCGAACGCACTCTCTCCCTATCCTCCTCTCACCTCCTCAACCCCTCCCCTGCGCCCTCCGTCCCATTTAAAAAAATCCCCCCACCACCCTCCTCTCCCTTGGCGAGAGCGCTGCCCACCCACCCCGACCCCTTTCACAACTCGTTCGGTCCCCTACCCTTCAGAAGGTCGATAAGTTTGTTAGGGCGACTTGTGATGAGCGACAGCTGATACTCCCTCAGACCGTGTGCCCGCCTGGTAGAGGCGGTTGTAACACTATTTCTCCCTCCTCACCCCCGCCTCTTGTCTTCCCCCGCCCTTCTCCCCTTCAGCCCTTTAACGCCCGATCCACCCTACTCCTTCTTCGTCGCTTTTCACTCATCGCCCAGTTCCCACTTCCTCCGCATTTTTCACTTAACCTACCCTCTCTCCGCCCTTGCTCAGGCCCTTACCGTCCTCCCCCCCCCCTCCTCTCCCCCCGTTTCCACTTCTCCGTCAATTTTCTGCACGGATTCTTCTTAGCCTTTCCCTTCCCCCATCTCGTCGCTTACTGCCCGCCGCCAGATGTCCGCACTAGGAGACATTTCTAGTTCCTTCCTGGACCACGTCGTAGGGACTGCCCCAATCTAGTACCTTGCCGTTTGATGACGTGTTGATACATAAGTTCCGCGGCAGTTATTCGGCTGGAAGCTAATTTTAGGAGGTTTATTATTTTCTTATGCTTAAGTATACCCATGCTTCTAAACTTAACGAAGACACGAATCTGCTTTGCGCTGTCTCCAATTCGGACAAGAGTGGTATAATGTCCTTATAAATTGAGGCAGGCTGAAATTCATTTACTCGTGTTATATCTTCAATTAAAATAATCTCGGTAATTCTCGCTGCATGTATTTCTCGCAAGATAAATGCCCTGAAAAAGGTATTTTTAGAAATAAGTCAGATGAATTGTTTAGTAGATATCTTTTGGCAAAAAGGACAAATAACTTTCCTTGTCTCCGTGAAAGCTGAGTAAACCTTATTGCATGTTTGAATCTTTTCAATCGTATTAATGAACGTTACACATCGGTATTTCGAGGAAATATTTTTCTTATAAATTATGTTACTCCAGAGTAGTCATTCTTTACCTTTGGTTTATGTTTCCTTGATAATTCTCTGCGACGCTAATCTTTTATTTCACCCCTTCATGTATATATGCCCCTTGCTGTTTTCGAGATCAATGATATCATTATCTGAGTATCCTGGGAGTTGGTTCGTCATTCTTCGCCAAAAAATATCTTTTATTTTTTTCCGATACGCTCGGAAAAATATAGATATCCTCCTTCCACTTTCTCCCCCTTTCTGTTCCCCCCCCCCTCCTTTCCTCACGCCTCCAACCTCTCCGGAGCCTCCCCCCCCCCTGTGTTGGCCCGTTCCCTTTTAAAACCACCGCAGACCCTGAAGTTCATCCATCTCGCCCCAATCACCGCACTGAGCATCTGGCGCCACCGTCGCCACTCCCTCGCCACATCTCAGTCCCTTCCACTTGGGGTCCCACTCCCCCCCCTCACGGAATCCCACTCCCAACTACTCTCTCTCTCTCTCTCTGTCGCTCTACGTATCCCTCTCCATCGAAATCTACCGCCTGTGCCTGCCTTTCCCTACCCACTCCCCCATTCCAGGGTCCTTACTACGTCGTTCCCACCCCCTTATTCCCACCCCACCCCCCTCTAGCTCCACTCTCTGTCACTCCCACGCTTTTCATACTTCCGTTTTCCAATATGCACCGCTCAACCGGGATGAAGAGGGTATGTGTGTGTGTGGAAGGGTGAGGTTTTTGAGCTAAAATCCTTTTGCGAACCGTTTCAAAACCATCCCCGTGGCCTCTCTTCTCTCTATCTGTGCATATCCTTCTCTTCCCCTCTCTGATTTTCTCTCTTCGGGTAGCAGCAGCAGCCGTTGATGGCGCAGAAATTAAGTAGCTTATCGGGCTCATTCCTTTCCAGCGAGAAATGACGCCGCCTCACCGTCTCTTGTTGTTCCACGAGCGTATTTTCGGTTGCAGGAGGATGATGTCGAGGCGGGGGGGACAGATTCCAAGAATCAAAATCTAATCTACGGGATAGGATTTTGTTTCCGAGACGCGAGACGTGAGGATATATGTATTTGTGTGTGTGTTTTTAAAATATTTTTTATGAAAGCGGGGACGTTCTGAATGGGAGGGAAGTTTTTTTGTCATTTTGAAAACCCGCAAGGGAGGGTTAGGACGACTGTTTGGATCGCACGTCTATCCGATGGTGGGGGGAAAAATGTTTTTAGCGCCTCTCTCGTCCCCAAAGTCGGACTCAATATTTTCGCTGCATTATGTTTCCCGCCACTATCCATCGCTTCATCTTTCCCGAGTCTTCGAGGGCGTAAAGTGGGAATCAATATACAACTTTCGGGCATCTTTGTATCTCAGCCAGTCGGGCTTCGCTCGACTCGTGGTTAAATATGTTTGATCAAGGACTCTCGATCGCGATGAGTCTCCGAGACGAACGTTATGTTGATGCGTGCTGATAGTCTCTTCCTCGCCCCGGCCTCCCTTTAACCCGCGCCCAAAGTTTTTGACGTGATTTGATCTACGAGGCGGTGTAATCCCAACTAATCGCTTTTCGCCTCCTCCTCGCCGCCGCCCACCACTCTAAACCTCCGCCCCCATCTACCATCGTTGCGCCCGCCCGCCATAATATTTCCCGAAATCTCGGCCGATCGGCTTCGTTCGAAGATTACGTTAAAACGCAAGTTCTCTCGAACGATGCATGCTCTTCGCAACTCTCCCTCCCGCCTCCGCCGCCACTGTTTCCTCTTCGATCCCATCCCACCTTTGGATGTTCCGCCGTCGCTCCTCCGCAACAGCCTCTCCCCCTCCACCATACTCCTCCGTCCGATCGAGGGAGGAACGCCAAAAGGATTGACGACCTCCAAACTTTAACCCTTTCCGGTGGGGGGATGTGTCGGCGGGAGCGCTGGAGCACTTCGCTCCGCCATCACTTCGCAACGCCTGCCACCCACCCTTTCTATCCCTTCATCTTTCCGTCAATACTTTTTTGAAACTGTCTCCCTCTCCTCCCCCTTCTCTCTCTGCCCCACTCCCCTCGTCCTCACTTCACGTCAAGAGGTATATTCCCCGATTCCGCACTGGGTATTGGTACGCGGCTCGTTCCGCGTCTCTCGGCTGTCTTTCGTTAATCCGGTGCCTTATTCAGGAAGGGACCTCGACAATGTTGTAGACGTGACGTCAAAGCCGTGACAAATCACAATTTTTAAATACCGTGATTTGAATTTTTCGAGGTTGTGACGCTCAAATTCCGTCGTGTCGAGGTTCGAATATTTTAATAGGGAACCAGAGAGGACTCGAAACTATCAAATCTCTACAATATCGACATTGTGACTTCACCTCCTCGACAATAACCTAACTAATTCAAAGCTGCTTTCTAGATTTTAGAGCTCTTTAGGTTGGCATCAATGATATAGAAATGGGTGTACTTATAATGGCGATTGACTGTTGTGCTACCGTCTTGTTGCCGTAAATCGGTCGTAATCATAAGTGCATGCAGCAACTTTAAATGTACCTCAAAATTTGCCAAAATCGTCGTCATTGCTTTCTATTGTATTGTTTCTGTTTTTTTTTTAAATAATGTTGTACCATTACAAACATTTTGGTGATACTCATGTTATCTTCACGAAGATACACACATCGAGGTCATTTGCTACGTTCATTTAGTTCTCAATCACCTCCATTCCACCTCCTGAATCCGCCCTTGTCTGCACGTTTGCAGTTATCCGGTGATTCTTTCCCCCTACCTCTTCTGCGTCTCTAATTCTCCTGTCTCTCCTGCTGGCGACCCGTGCGGTTTCCCCTCCCTCCGAAATCGCCCCCGACCTCCCCCCTCCCTCGCCATTCACCCTCCCCACCTCTCGTTCCCCATCGACTGGGGGAAACTTTTTGATGGACCGTCACTTCATCGCCTAGCCTCCCTCCTCTCTCCTCCCCGCCTCAGCGTCCATCCTCGCTCCACCCGCCCCCTCCGATCAGAAGAACTGCGGCAGTCCCTCTATCACTTCTCCTCGCCAATCGTCTTTTTCGCTCACGAAATCCACTCAACGATGTGCGTCTACTCATCGGGCGTCACTTGGTCGAGTCCTCAAAAGTTTTCGGTACTTTTATTCCCACTGCTCTCCCATTTCCCCTCTCTCCCTATCTTGATAAGTTTTTTTTTGTCCTTTCACCATCATCGGGAAATAAAGGTTTATTCTTTATTTCCTTTCTCCCTTCAGATTCTCAATTTTATACCAGAACATGGCTTGTAATTTCTTAATTAATCTCGAGTAGCTTCTTTCAAATTTCAGGAGTGAACTATCTATATCTCGTGAAAAAAGGAGATGCCTGACAGATGATGAAAAGAAATCATGAGTAACGTTCTCGATCCAGAAATCGATAACTAATCCTATCTGTTTAAGTAGTCTTTTAGTTCCGTGGCCTTCAAAAATATTCGGGGGAAATATGGCTTTCCTGTTTCAATCGCAGAAATGGAAGCCCCAGAGCCATAAATCCTAACCGGCACTCGTCTTTAGTAGTCATGATGATTCCGTGTATACATCCGAGACCTTCTCTCCCTCCCCAAGGCGTCTGGTGTAAAAGTGGAATCCTATTTTGACGCATCTAAGGAATTCTCGCCCCGCGCCGTCATCGCAACACCTCCATTTTTGCATTTCCTCGAGCCTTCGTTCGCTGCCGCACCCGATAAATCTTCGCGCCCCGAAGCGGTGGAGTCGTCGCTCCCCCCCCCCCCCCCCCCCCCCCCCCCCGACACGCCCCTCTCTTCCCCGAAACGCGTACAACCCACCCCTTAACGCCGTCTTTCTCCAACCTTCCCTCCCGGCAACCACCAAACTCCATTTTCCCCGCAGTCCCAGAAATCCTATGGGCATAAATCATCGCCTCTTCGGCGACCGAATACAGCGCATACACCACCCGCCCCCCTCAAACCGAACTGCTATATTCACTCCTACTTTCGGAGTCTGAAATTCAGACGCTCAGCCCGTGCGTCTTCGGGATATACACACCTTTTCCTTCCACTGCTTTTACTCCTCCCTCCCTTCCCAACTGTTCTTCAGTTCCGACAACCCATTCCACTGCCATTCTTCCGAGCCATAATAACTGCGACTGGCGCCTACCGCCCGCCGTAATGCGAGACGCAGTTCTCCTGTGCGCTCCCTGTGGGACGGGGCGGAAGGCGGTGGGGGCGCCCGCGAGGAGGAGGCCTGCAGAGGGGAAGCGGGGGATTCCGACGATATAGTCTCCGGGACGAAGGGTGGGAGAACGATTCGTTTGCTCCGGTGGCGCTTTGCCGCGCCGATTGTGGTTCGCCTTTGATCCGTGAACGCACTTCCCGGTCATTTGTCCCCCCCCCGCCAGCGATATGCTAACTTTTCAACGCCCGACGGCCAAATTATTCGAAGCGAGACGACACGGCCGTGGTGGGTACTCGGTGGGATGAGGTGGTAGGAGGGGCGGGCGCCTCTGTCACGGCGGGAGGGTGGGAGAGACCGGCGGCGTGTGACTGGCGGGGGGTGACACACAGGCACCGAAACACGCGTGCGAAGATCCACGGGCAGCAGACAGTCGCCTGCCTCCCCTCTCTATCTCCTACCGAACCCACTCTGCCTGCAGTTCCAATACGATCTCACCACTGCTCTCTGTGTGCTCCTCATTCCCCAATTCTAACCTTCCTCCCTCCCCGGGATCGGTTGAGGCCAAACCACGGCCGTGGAATACAAACGATCGGCTGGGAAACATAAATAGGACGATCTATGGCTCCGAACGGGGCGATGGTCCAGCACATGAACCGCGTGTGTGAGACCCCCAAGTGCTCCTTCCTTCCTTCCTACTGCCCTCCCACCCTCCCTCCCTCTCTCATTCCCTGCCAAGGGATTTATGTTGCGGCAAATAAGTCGATGGGGTTCGCAGTGGAGGTGGTGGCTTAGGTGTTTGGTGGGGCGTGGAAGGAGCGGGAGGGTGAGGGACGGGTGGTGTTCGAACTGTCCTTTAGTCGTTTGGGGGAGGTGCTGGAATCCACTACCTCAGTCTGTTAAAACTTTTTGGGGTGTTTAATTCCTCTACAGGGCCATTTGAGTTTTCGATCGTGACATAATTATGCAAACGAGTCTTTCCCATGTACAATAATATCTCTTCAGTCACTATTTTGCCTTTATTTACATACCTATGAGTATTTTTTGTAGTAACGACTGCGTAGTGACTGCACTCTGTTTTCCTGTCGAGATTTTGAACGTTCGGACTAATTCAAGATTATTTTATCGTAACCAATACTCTCCTTTTAAAAATTATATGGATATGATTCATTAAATGTTTCATTTGCTACTCCAGTATGGTATTACTTCTCTGTTGAAACAAAATTAAGGCTCTTTAGTGTAGTCAAAATCATTATTAATTAATTTTTCTCCGAGAATTATTTTTTTAATCGTATTTTTTCCGTGAAGAGTTAATAATTTACACAGGTTAGAACGAGTTGTTCATTAGCATGAATTCAAGAGGAAGAAAATTTTAAAAGTTCGATGATTTTACCGAACAACACCACCTGAAGCAAATATCACCTGGCGTTGAAACGAATACATACCATGTGGGAACAGAAGTCAAGAGGGAGAGCATTATTACCACTCCTTGTATATTTCGCTGCGCGGGATATTGCGCCACTGAACCTTTTCAAATCGTTTAATGCGATAATTTCCGTTCTCGGTAGTCGAATGTCGTTAATCCAATACGGAATTGCGCGGCCCCCGCTCCGACACGCCAGACCATTGTTTCACCCTCCGCCTATTTTTTGGTTTTTGTTTGACTTTCGGAGGAGGAATAAAAAAAAACAAACCGCGCCCATTCAGAAAACCCCGAAACCACGGCGGAGGGAATCAGAAAACGGTGTAAAAAAAGCAATCGGGTGAAAAGAAGTAAAGCAAACAGGATACTAAATCAATACCGACCGAACGGGCGCTATCTAGGAAAACAAGCCGCCGCGCCGCCAAGAAAGCAAGCAAGGCTTTGTTGTGTGGGTTTTGAGGAGGGAGGGAGTGAGAGAAGATGAAGGAGAAAAGAGGCTTGTGGGGCACTCCATAAAGAATATTTCACGGTGAGGGAATGTGTTCTTTGGGGAGGCGATCGCAACGGAGGTCATTTGCGCCGTTGACGAGAGACGGGTATTTGGGTAAAGGGATTTTAAAATTTTATGTGGAATGTTGGGATTTAAGCGTTCCATCCAGTGGACGAAATGCTACAAATAATGTTCTCTCCACATAGAACCCAATTAGAGATCTGGAATCGGCTGCTAAAAAATCTCTAACACATCACGGGAATCGAACCCGGAACATCGAGATTGGGGACCCAGTACGCTAGCCGCCTCACCCACCCTAACCTCATAAGATTTGTAAATCGTGCGGATGCGAGTGCGAGGAGGAGGAGGAGAAAAGAACCGTGGGGCACTCCGTGAAGGATATTTCAGGGTGGGGAATATTTCCCAGTGGTATGTATAAAAAAAGTCGTCGCGTAGGCAGGTACGTGTGCTCTTGAAACGTTGTGGTGGTGGCGGCGCGTTGCCCGGGCGTTCGGTCGGAAATGGCGGGGAGTGGGTGCTCGAGGAAGCCACGAAGTGGAAGCGCCGTCGTCGCCGGAGGTAGAGGCGCCATTGGCGCTCGAAATCAACCCCGTTCAATTGAGGTGCCTAATGGATCGGCTGAAGTGGTTCTCAAACCCCCCTCGCTTCGGCTGTAAAGGGGGGGAGGCGGACGAAGTTGGGCTGTTTCAGGGTCTTGGCTGGAGCGAATGGGACGACATCCTCGCCCTTAAGTCGCCGATGGCTCATTTTAATGGATTTTAAAAGTATTTTCACCCCATAGACTTTTATTTACGTCAGACCTGTTAACACATATCTCAGAATTCGATTCGTAGTTAAAACAAGTAAGAGTAGGTACTTCAAAGTCTCAGCTAATAAAAATCCTCACCGAGATTTCAATCTAGGGAAAGCACCGTAAAATCTTTCCCTATGCCCGTCTGTTTCATCTAAGGACTCAGATTATAAAAAAAATGTTTGCTTATTTCCCTCGCAGAAACCATCGTAGCTAAACGAAATGTCAGCCTGTCGCGTTCGCAGTGGTAACCTTGCTTGTATTAAAGCCTCACGAGCTCAAATGCTTGTTTTACATTTGTTTTCCCATCTTTGGCTACTGTTAGGTACGTGCATACATTTACCCGTGTCGTCCCTACATTACCTTCATTGGGAACGAGAATGCTGAGGCGTAAACAGAACTTTATCCGAAGGGTTTCAAGATTATTTCCTAGTCCTCAAATCTTCCGCCTGTTCGTTTTTGCCTTCAGTATTTTTATGGTTTTCCTCCTTGACCCTACTTCGGGGCCCGGAATTCCCTTTGGCGGGCCGTGTAAGTCGCCGTTTCGGCACCAAGGCGAGAGGATGAATGGAATCTATTGCCACGTCGGCGGATGAAAAGCAGCCACCCAACGCGCGCCAGCCAGCCAGCCCACCCACCCACCCACCCACCTTCCGTCCCCGCATACCGTCCGAATTCCTCAACGCGGATACAAGAAAACCATTGGCATGACTCCGTCGTATGGAGGAAACATGGAGACATTATCAAGCCGATTCCTTTCATATTTTTCCTCGTGACTCTCAATATTCGATTTAAAAAATTGATTTTGTGGGGAATTTCATCTGATTTTTTATCTATTTTGTAATAAATCTCCTCTGTAGGTAGGAAAAATGTATATTTTATCATGATTTATTTTCATATTTGACCTTGATTAGCTCAATATTCAATATAAAAAAGTATTTCATGGGAGATATCCCTTTATACTTTTATTATTTTTTACGGGGCCTCCTCTGATGAACCGTGCCGTTCCCTTTTCATCGAGTTATTAGCCTCCTGAACGATCGTTCCTCAGTTCTGGCGTGAAATTTGATTTTTCTCTCCTCGTTCGACCGTGTTGAAATCAATTTCACGCGTCATCGGAGAGTGGTCCTCGTTCCTTAGCGCCTGTGGGCGAGGTTTTAAACGCGGAAAAAAGTCTTCTGTTTACTTACAATGTGTGCATTTAGGGTGTCCTGTCCAGAACATCCCCTGCACTTCCAGATAATGAGTCAATCAAATTAGAAATTATCTCGAAAGGTTTAATGGCTGAGGTAGAACTGGGAGGTGAATGTGGAAGTGAATCGGATTTACTTCCCGTAGAAAGGGAAAACGCTTTCATTGTCGTCTCCGTGCTAGAGTTGCCCCGGTGTTCTCAATGCATCGCCACCCACAGGTGTACCAATTTCCCCCTACACAACAAACCTCTTAGTTTACGAGCCTCCTGCCCGCTCCGTGAACCCTTCCGCCTTTCTAGCTCAAGGCGAATGAGGTGGCGAGGGCAGGCAGGCTTCCTTGACGTTGGAAAACCGGAGTTCAGTGGCTGCTGAAATCGTCGTAAGCACGCGAAGTGTATATACCGATTCATTTTCGAGAAGTCTAGGAGGTAACCCCGGTGATGGGCCCTCTCAGGACTACTGAGGTTATTAAAATATTTCCTCCCTAAGAATGGCGTTGGTATGAGTGAGCAGACTTTTTTCAGGTGCATGATTTTTCAATTCCTCACGGGTCGGTATGTAATTAAGATTTATATGGATTCAAGCCTAAGTCCGCACTCATAAAATTTATGACCAAGCTTTTCCAGGTCTGTTCACCGTCGTGCGCAATCAATGGAAATATGCGCTGGCCCTCTTGACTTTGTTTTTGTAAGTATTTCAGCTTGTTTAAAAATATCACTGATGTCGTCTCCTTTTGGCTGGAAGAGGTATGACTAGTACCTACTTTGGTTTCACTTCCCTGTCATTTACAAATGTGATCCGGTGGAATCTCAAACGCTAAGGGTTCAATGAATTCTTCGTCTAGGACAGACTCTATGGTTTCAGGCTTAACTCTATGGAAATATTTAGTATCCATAATGACTTATTTAATTTGTATGTTTTCCACAGTATTTATTAATGATAATTAACAAATTTATTAATAATTAATAAATTCTGTGGACAAAATACACAGTAAATAATTTATTATGGATTCTTCGTCTCGGCTTTGGAAATGTCTTGATACCCTTACATTGATTTGGGTTAGTTCAGTTTCAGCGTATGCCTGTTCATCACCATATTAGTCTAATTTGGGAGTATGTACTTCGATTGGCTACGGTGATGAATACTGAAGTCCAGGTAATTTGTTTTCTCCGATAAGAATAACAGAAATATCTTGCTTTTCAGATATATTTGTGGCGTTAGCGGTCTTTAATTATGCCCATCGATCGTTCTGATCGCCTATTGTGCGCAAATATTCCGATCTCTCGCTGAAATGATGAATTCAATGATGACCACGAATGAATCCTGACCACGTAAAAATTAATATGCAGGCACGGACTGCGAGTGGCTCTGTAGGTGTTGTTTTATGTGTTCATCTGTCATTTTCGCCCACTTTCCGCAAAAACAATGAGATACTAATAAGCCCCTGGCCTCTTGAAAGGCCCTCCCAACAGTCGTCACCCCACCCCACGCCTCCAATACCCCCTCCACTCCTCCAACAGCGTCGGCAATCCCAAAGGTTTCTGGGACTTCCACACGCTCTCGCGGGGGACTTCGGCGGCGGCGATCCCTTCTGCTCCTTCTTCTTCATCTCCCGTCTCGCCCCGGTGTTTTGATTTTGTCCTTTGTGTGTGCTTTTACCTCCGTGCGGGCGCTCCTCTTCTGCCGGGGCGGTTTGCTCTCTCTTCCGAACCGTACACGAAGGCACACACGCGTTGAAGGGCAAACAAATACACACATATTATGTATAAATATGAAATTCGAGCAAACAATGGACCCCGGGTCCCCCCTGCCTCCTCCACCACCACCGCCTCTCCGTACACTCATCTGTTTCTCCCTTCTTTCCCTCACGTCTGGCGCACTCTTTTTTGGTTCGGCTCGGGTTACCAGGGTGGTATGCATGGCAATGGTGGAGGAAGGAGTCGGGTCTTCGGATAGAGTGGTCATGCGCATTAGTCTCCACGCATGTAAGATAGCGCCCGAATGAAAAAGGATGAAAAGTTTATAGAGGGCCGGCCGGTCGGGGAAATTTTTTCCTCCTCCACGTTCCCCCTCTCTCTCTCTTACTCTTTTTCTTTCGCGATGAGGTTTAAAAAAATGCCTCTGCGAGTGAGTGGGATAAATGTGTGTGTAAATGGTGGCGGCTTCCTTTGTCGGCAGTCTTGGTGCACCCCTTTAAACTTTACTTCCCTCCTCTCTCCCCCCCACCGTGTTTTTACCCCTTTCCCCCACTCTCCTCTCCATACCTCCTCCTCATTCTTCCCTCCCACTGTACACACATGTACCCGTCCTCTCTTGATTCCCTCGTCCCAGACTTCTTTCGTCGTCATTCGGCATAGCGATGGTTTAGTTGAGCTATAAGCGTCCACCTCGATCAGGTGTTTACGAGGAGTGCGCGGGCTATTAAGGAGTCCGGATCTAGGAAAGTTCCAAAGTTGTGAGGGGGCAAAATAGCACGGGAAGAAATATTGTTCCTCTCTCTGGCAATCTCCCGTCGTAACATGTCCTCATTTTCTCTCTCTTTTTCTCTGTAAAATTGGCGGAACGAGGATGAAAGTAAACGATATGGTTTTTTTCACCGTTCCTGTCACCCTGCTTTTTTCTCACCAAGCCATTCCGCTCGTTTGCCTCTTCTGTGCGATCATCATCAGAGTTAAATTTACGGTCGCGATGAATTAGTGTCTTTTTTTCATCTTGCAGCGTCGTCTTGATTTGTTGCACCGACGGGATACCTGATGTTGAGTTCTCCCACGGATCGTGGTTTGCGTCGCACCTGAAATCTTTCGCTCGCACAATGTGGGCATTTGCTCCTTTTTTGCGTTCAAAATGCGACATTTACTTACCCCATCCATGGTGAACTCAAACAATTATGTGTAATTGTTAGTTTTAGCTCACGAAGCAAACTCAGTTCTTGCTAGTCGTCTTCACTGACGAAAGACGTCACTTTTTTCCTCATCTGATCAGGTGGCATTTTAGTTTTTCTTACATTACTAGCGTCCGTTTTTAGCGCTTACGTCACGCAGGTTATGCTCGCCTTTACATGCCGCTTACGTCAACTGAATGTGACATTGTCGTACCTCGTCTGATGTCACCTAAACTTTATTTTTCATTAATCTCCCATTTTTAACATTTATTATTTCGTAACTATTTCTACAGTGTGAGTTAGTTTTCCAGACATAGCCAGCGGAAATGAAACGCTCACCTAAACTGGTTCGCTGGACTCTCAGTAGGCGCTTGGGTTACTTTTTTTCGCACGTGAACAATTGATTCCGGGCAACTTTCGGAAAGTGGGAGTCGCTTGCTTGGAGAGTTCGCTGCCAGGTCACGTATTAAGTCACGTAGTAGTAAATTATCATCAAGTGGGGGTCGCGTTACGAAATGAGTTCATGATTCAGTGAAAGCGGCTCTTGTGGCGGAGGGGGAGGGTTTCTGTTGTCTCAAGAAAAGGGGGATTCCTTAACGACCCTCTCGAATACATTCTGACGAGCGAAAATAAAATCAAGGTGGCGTAACAATGGGAAACAGATTTTAATCTCCCTTAATACACTTCGCCATTCGCCTGGATGATGAATCAACCCGAGCCAATTTGAATTCGCGGAGCACTCGAAAGACTACTTTGATTTCCTTTGGATGTAAAAAAAAAAGATACTGCGTGGCCTCTTAATCCTTGGTTAATTAATTTTCCTCTAAAAAATAACAGTCTTTTGTCGTATTCCTGAGGTCTCAGTCGTTATTCTCGGGTCACCAAGATACGTACAATCAAATCCTAACATCTGCTCGCGGTAATCTTTTTTCCAAGGAATATAAAAAAGAGGGTTAATACAAGGGAATGTATTTTGCGAGATAGAATTGCGCAATGCGATAGCGTGCTTCATCATGCGGAATTTAATTTCGCTCTTTTTTTTAATTGCATTCGAATTGCGCTCTCTCTTCCATCCATCGTTCCCACCGAAACGTCACTTAACGGCTCGTTGCGCTGTGACTTCCGTTTATAAATGTCAGGGAGTGAGAAATGAAGGAGGGATTTAAGAATAGATGATTAAACTCTATCACGTACACCCATGCCTGTAAGTGCACTTTTTTTTGTGCGGGATTACCATCGCGGATTTCCGTCATGGGGTAGAAATTTCCCAATCGTGGGACGGAAATTGCGGGAGACCTCTTCGTAAACCTCTCTTATTCTCTGTGCTAGAGGAGAAAGGTTTTTCTAGTTTTTCCATTAGACATTTATTTATATTCCAATTGAAGTCAAATTTGAGTACAAATGGATGGTGTATAATTTGAGACTATATCATACGCGTCCTCGTCGTGAATCCAAAGGAAAACTACTCTCTGAAATGTGAAATACAAGAAGTGATTAGGTACTACTTTTGATTTTAAACTTCGAATTTTATGTAGATTTTTTATTAATCATTTGTGAAATTAAAATAGCTACATGGTGACTTCCACTAATCGACGAGTATGCTTCACGATAACAGAATACTATTATCTAGAGTTTCATTCGTTTGCCGCCAATTCAAACTAGACATGTCAATTGTGTTAATATTCTTGTTCTTAGGTTCTATGCTTTTTAGTGCAACAAGTATTGTGTCAACAATCTATTGAATTTAATTTTGAGCGTCTTTTACCTGAACGCAAATCGAGAAAAGCAAACTATAACCCGTTAGGAATAGGGTTTATTTTCTATTTCTCCGAATATTTTCCTAATTGATGGCCGAAATTCACCTCGTGGAGTCAAATTCTCGGTATCGTCGACTAATCGCAGAGGAATTAAGTCTGTCTTTTGGGCGAAGACGAGGGGTGGAGATTGGTGAATGGCCTGGCACGTTTTGTCGTAAAAACGCGAAAGAAAAGGTTGCCTTTCAATTTTTGGCGACACCGCCATCCTTCCCTAATGGTAACGTGAGCCCTTACTCGCGTCCTCCCCTTCGGAAAGGACGAGCGAGTGAGTGGAAGGTGTCTTCTATAACAAAACCGCCGCGCAGGTCGAGCCCTGCATGTTAATGAACCGGTCGGCTCATTTATTTTTCACATACGCATCCCATCCGTGCTTATTTGCTTTCGAAACATAAAACCACCACTTTGCCTGTCTCTCTCTGGGGCAAAAAAATATGTAGAACTTCCCTCCCCACCACATCTCCTAGTGACCCCCGCGGTCGCCCAAGTCTCCCCCCACCTCCCCTTCTCCACCTCCTCCCCCTACTCCTTCTCCTCCTCCTACCCCGACTACTCCCTCCCCACCCACTCCCCCGGATAAGCCGCCCATACTCTACGGACGAGAGGAGACGAACAAAGGGGAGAAATGAACCGATCTTATCGGCACCCCCGTCTCTCGCTCTCGGTTCCGATTCGAGGGAACTGCACCGCTGCGCTTCCTCTAAAAGGCAGAGCCACGCCGCGTGCGTTTCGGGAAATAGACGATGGAAAAAAATGAGATCGCGGAGCGAGTGCTCCTTCGCGGAACCATTTTCTAACCAAGAGTTTCCCCATCCCCCTTTAAAATACCGGTAGACCTTCCACAACTCGAACTTCCGTAAGTCGAATTTCCGATAGGTCGAAGGAAATTCGATTTACGTTGGTGTTCCGTATCTTAATGCTCCACTGAAAAGTAAACCTTCTTCAAATATGTGCAATCTGAATGATTTCTCAGTTACGGAGACCCTTTCAATCATGGAGGTCCGATTGAATATTCGAAAGAATGCGATAAGAGATGAGAAGATGAGCAAAGATTAATAATAATTCTCCCACCCTTCTGCCACTCCGGTGGAGAAGAAAGAGTCTCAGACGAGATGAGCGTGTTGAGATGGGAAGGGTGCCACCCGTGACTTTCTCTCGGGGTTATTCTTCTTCTTTGCATCGGCCATTTTGATTGGCGCGTGAAACTTAATGACTCGCCTTCTCGAGTCGCCGCCGCGACTGACTGGCTTGGAGATTTCCGTGGCCCGGCTGGCCATTCGCCGTTTCTTTCTTTTTCTTTATTATTGTTGAGGGAGAGTCCTGGAGGTGCCGCGGAGGTAGCGATCGATGTGTGCCGGAAGAAGAGTGCATTCGTGGCGCAGGTGGATTTGGACGGGGCTGCCCGGGCACCCAAAAATTTGCTCGAGATAATTGAACCGCGAGAGCCTTAGCAACGTGATTTTTTTCCACTTCCGTACTCCTCGAATATTACTTCTGCCGTGCTATGCATGCAGAGCCTTTATTATAGCCTATCGGGTTTATACCGATCAATAATAGGTCTTGATGGACCATACCATCTCCGCTTGCCCCTTCAAACAATCAAGTGATCACTCTTCCGATAAAAATCTCAGATATTTAATAGATCCTACAACACAGCTTATCATATTCCTGTCTCCCGTACCTCTGTGGCGATAAAATGCTTTAATTTATATGGTTTTCTGTAAAAATTCTTTTTTTGTTTTGTCATGCTTAACGCCGAGTTAGCCAATCCTGTCTTGCATTCCATTGTGTTAGCTGGAAACGTCGCCTAATAATGCACATTGACATAAAGAAATGCTCTGCCGAATATCTTACGGAATAAAGGTTGTTGTATAGGCAACAAGCTCGGCAACTTTTGTCAGGTTCAGAGTTCGACCCCCACCAGATGGATATTCGTTGCGATTTTCCGTGATCGAGTTAACAGTGCGATATAACCGTAGCCGAGGGAGGGCCTTGAAAATTCAATTACTGCCATGAATCTAGGTAGGAACAATAGGATTGCGGGGCGTATACTTTTTTTATCCCCACCCATTCCTCGCCTCCTGGTGTAGTTGATTAAGCGATCGAAACGGGGGCGAGATGCTTTGTGTTAATAAAAAAAAAGAAGTTGTGTGTTTTTCTGAATATCCTCGCCCGGCTCCAATGCGTCACCTCCGCTTTCTTCCCACGGCCGACCTCGCTGCTGCTCTCGCGTCCCGTGCATGCATGTTTTCATTTTTTTATTCTCCTCGCTGCAAGGGCAATTTCGCTGCAAAAGAAAAGCGAAATCTGCATTCTCTCTCGCCCTTCGTTTCGACTCGGTTCCGCGAGACGAGGCGGCGCCAAGCCCGCCTCTCCAATTCTGACGCTCGTCACGAGAAGAAAAGTGCTAAAAGAAGAGATTTAAAGCGACAGCGAGATTATCCGATCTCTGCGGTGTCGAGAAGAAACATTATGCGTGTCCGAATTCACCACTCAGGTGTCTAAACGTTCCCTTCGAAATCAGGAAGCCACCTTGAAATATTTCCGATATTGTGTGGTGGCTAGATAACTGGCTTCCTATCCCAAAGGGCCAGCGTTCGAACTATAGTAATGGCTGGGATTTTTCAGCAGAATCCGGATTTATACTTAAAGTTTTGTGGAGAGCATTTCAAGTTCAGTACCCCGTCCGTCGGATGGGACGTTAAACTGTTCAGCCTTCCTTTATCACCATAGAATCCTCCTATTACAAACATGCCCACATTTCCCATTTAATTTCTACGAATGAATACAAATTTTCTCTCCGGTCATTTTTTTGGAAAAAATCTCAGCGCATCGCGTGTAAATGCTAAAAAAAAGTACCACTTAACGAGTCAAGTAGGAAACATATTTGTGGATGGCATAATACGACCGCCACATATGGGTTTCTTCATTCGTTTTTTTTAAATTAAAATTCATCGTAACCTTTGCCGTCACGATGCAATTCATAGTATCCCAGTATTAGAAGTACCTTTGAAGGGAAACCGAACTTGCCTAGTTCTGAATGACTGAAGGATTACGGACGCAACTTAAGGTGACGCCTTATTGTGCTGTGAGATCGGGTTTTCCTTTCCTTTCTCCCTCGTATTGGCTGACCGGCGGACACAAAATGGCGCCCGAACTGAGCCGGAGGTGGGAGGTTTTCCGTATTAGATAGCCGCTCGATTTCCTCTCCCTGATTATTTTCTCTTTTTATTTCTCCTTCTCTTCGTCATCGTTCCTCTCCCTTCCCCGATTCCTCCTTGCGCCACCCACTCGCCTTCAATTCCTTCCACCCCGCGTTGCCAACTTCCCGTGTTCGTCGCAGACGTGCTCGAAGTCTAATTAATTCCTTTACATATGCATGAGGGGGGCGGTGGCGATTGTGGTGGAGTGAGGAGGGCTGTCGGGGGTGGGGGAGGAGGAGAGGAGTTATACAGATGGGAGCCGCAAAAGACAAGTGAAGGACACCCGTTATGGGTTTCCCCTGTGTGTCTTTCTCCATCTTTTTCCTCTCCTCCCTATCCCCCCGAAGCGGAGACCTATCTCTTACCCATTCTCCTCTCCAGCCTTCCTCCGCCCAGCGTTCCGCCTCGCCTAACACACTCCCCGTAGTGGAGTGCACAAGGCGCGAGATAGCACCGGCAGGCCTCTTCGAAATGCCCCCTCAACCCACACACTTACCAATACCTTACTCCAACCGCCCGCCTCCACCACCTCTTTCAACGTCCGAAAGGGACGCCGTTTTTGAATTGCTAATCCATTGCAGATATATCGGCTTCACTTTGGTGGCGAATGCACGTTTCGGTCTTTTCTTAATGGACGCCACTTCCGTCCCGGGAGCGAGGAAAAACACGCTCGTGGTGGCCGATGGCTTTTTTTTTGTTCATTTTCTTCTTTTCTATTGTCTCCTTCCACGCGTTACGGTGTGTCTCCCCCTAGGCTGGACAATGGGAAGTTCAAGGGTTTGGCGGGGGTTGGCGAGTTATTAGTGAGGTAGTGCGCGGGATATTTTTTTCAATTCTCGTGAAAGAGATATCATGTTTTGCGAGCGGCGGCGCTGGGGTTCTCGGAAGTCGTCGTGCTGTGTCGTGCGTAGTGCGTCAATCTCGCTCGGGTCGTTTTGACGCGTGTCATCGGGTCGATCGCGGAGCGATAGGCGGAGGAAGAGAACGCACGCGGAAAGGTTAAGGGTTCTGAATTAATGAGACGGCGGCACATTCGCACTTCCGTAGCTCGCGTGGAAAAAGAAAAACAATACGAGCTTGTTTACCGATCGTCAGATCAGTGGTGTCAGCTACCTGGTCTGTGGTGGTGACAGAATTTGTTTTTTCCGCCTCGTTCAAGTCGATTATCTGGTCGCTTTTTCCTTCTGGATTATTTCCACGCCTACTGAAACACATCGTCCCTCCTTCCGTCAATTTGCCTCGGTGGATAACCAACCCCTTCTCCGTCTCCAAGCAGTCCTCCAATCTGGTCGTCCTTTTCGGACACAGGCACTCCCACGGCGTTTGCGAGGGATGGCAGGGGTGTATAGGGTTGGAAAAGGAAGGGTTAGGAAAGGAATAAGGGACGTGGGGGAAGATAATGAATCGGTCATCAGCAGGCACCTTTAACCGACCGCTCCTCACCCCACGTCCGCTATCCCGGCCACGTGACAACTTCCCTCAAGGATTCGGCCGGTGACAGTGATTTGTCCGGGTGGCAGAGAGATACATTAGGATAGGTTGGATGAACAGCGATATAAGAGATGCAAGAAAAAATATGGAAAAGACACCTTAGGCACATACTGGACTCGCATATCAACCCGCGGAATGGACATGTTCACCTTCCCACTAACTATTTTTCCTGGATATGAGAGGGTGGTTCTCAAGGAGGGGTTCGGGTGAACTCGGGGTAATAGGGCAGGGTCCGTCCTGGAGTCCGGTTGAGACAGGAGGAGAGGATGGTCCATGAGGTGCTTAGGTTTTGGAATAACGTGCGGGGGAGTCGTACGAAGTGCGTCTTTGCGGGTGGGAGTCATATAGGGAGTGGGCGTGCCAGAGCACTTCGCGAAAACAACGCGATACTATGACGCACGGCCGAGGTTGTTTTTCCTTGGTACGCACGCTCGTGGGTGCAGACATATCCCATGTTTTTTTCTACCCATTTCTCATCCACCGTCGTTGGTTCGCGCATTTTCGCTCTTCTTGAAAGTGCCTTGACGTGTGCCATGACATGCGTCCGCCATCCGCTCACGAAACAGCGATGACGCTAATATACACTTATATGTTTCTATTTACTTTGCGACTTGTCTTGTGGGAATTTTTATGAGCGAGGATGCGAGTACGGTGTCTTGAAATTTCAGTCGAGTAACACGTCACCGCCCATATAGGGTAGCTCCCTCGGTTAATAACCTCGGATTATTTTACACTTCAGTACTCGTAGGGCCGAGACAATCTTTTCTGGAGTACATTATTAGAATATAATGCTTTATATAAGAACTATTCACCGTTTAAATGTGTTACTTTCCCTTATTACGGTATTAGTTGCAGGTTATTTTTTTACCACCTAGAGGTGTGCCTCCTCCAGTTAACATTTGTTTTTCCGGTGAATTTAGTGGATGTGAGACGAGAAAATTTCATAAGGCCTAGACAATCTCTTGATAGTGGGTACGAAGCTAAAGTGTTTTCACGAAAGGAGGTTGTAGCGTCAGACGATTTTCATAAATAATTAACTCCTATTCAACACATTTCTGCTTTCTTTATTTTTTAATTCATTATGCAGAGCAGCTTCCAGTCCTGCTCTCTCCCTCTCCCTTAACAACCCATCTCCCCACCAAACAAAATTCCGTAACCAAAACATTTTAACAATCAACACAAAATAAATTTAAACATTTAAACAAAAACTATACCAAATTAAACAAATTCAAAACAAATAAAAAACAAGTTAAAAACAAATACCGAGGTACTGTTCAAACGCTACAAGATCCTAGTGATTTCTCTTTGATTAATTGAATAGAAAGCTCTGTATTTTCACTGCATGCAGCTGTTTGTAGGAGTTACACTGAGTCCTGTACATACATTAATTGCCAACTAGATTTACTCGTTATTTGCCTCGTGACAAGGTTCAAAATATTGGCACTTGCGAGAGATTTTCCAGACTCGGTCCTTATGCTTACCTTCGTCAAGGAAACGACCGTAATGATGGGAATTTCTGTAATTACTTACCGAAAACCGAAGTCTTGCGTGAGAATATTATCATTATATTTTTGCGCCACATATTAGTTTTTTACCTCGTGTGCCGTACACACGCCAAGGAACCCCATGGGTGCCCGACGGCGGTCCGTTGGTGCGTTATCATTTCGCTTTATTCTCCCCTCGTATTTTTTTCGGGCCTCACGTCGTCATTACGGGCCGACAATGCGGCCCTCCGTGAGAGAGAAAAAAATTGCAGATTACACCTTCGCCACGGGTCCACTGTGGGCCTGTCACCGACTCCAGGATTTAACCGAACGCACGAGAGAGGGGGAGGCTAAGGTAGGCCCTTTGAACGTCGTTTAAGCCAATGAGAAGGCTTCGTTTTACGACGCGGCCATTATATGGAGTTTTGAATTGCTCCCCGCGTACGCGCGTGGTAGTATTGTGCGCCTATATCTGCCCTCCACGCGTTGGTGTTTGTGATGTGTCCAAGCTCCGCTAACCCGCGTTGTGTCGGTGTGCGTGTAATGTAAAAGGTAGTGTTTTGTTTTTCGGGGATCGGGTGGGGGATGGAACCAAGCTAAAGCCTTTTGTTCGCAACACCGATCCCTTAATTGTCCTTTAGGGCAAAAACGAGATGGAAAATGAATATTCGCGTGACCCGCTTCCCGTTCTAATTTCATTTCCCAGACGCGGCCACACGCGAACGGCCGAGGGGGTTGGGGACGTGCCGCGATGTGTGGTCCGCCTGTGTGTTCACGTGTGTTGTGTGTATGTTGCCGTCGCGAGTGTAGGTTTTCGGTGGAAATCCACGCTTTCACAAAGTTCACTCTGCGCTTATAATTTCTCCACGCTCGCATTCGTGTGTATGGGAAGAGGAGACCACCCCCTTTCCCCTCGAACGTGTCTCTTTTGCGTCCCGCGACGTGTAGCTATGACCTCCGTAATGCAAATGAAAGCGATGCAGCAGTCCTTTCCTCGCGTTCTCCCATCATACTCTCCACCTCTTCCTTTACTTTCTACGGTCTCCCACACTCCCTCCCTTTCCCCGACCACCCAAAGGAATGTAAAAACGAAAGGATTACGGGGCGGAAGATTTTATTTCGGTTTCGTTTTCCAACGCAGCGTTCCATTTATGTGTGGAGCGCGGGCCGTCCCTTTTTGTTAACTGTGGATTACGCGGAAGCCGACGAGTATTAGGGTACGCGTGCTTTTCCATTTACTCATTAGAACTTCCCATTGTTTCTCTCGACAAAAGGTCTTGATCGAGATATTGTGGTCGCTAAATGACAGGGAGAACGTTATAGAGTGCGGTACTGTCCTTGCGCCTAGGCGAGCATAATTTTAGTAACCCTTGGGGTTTTCAACGTCCTTGAAGATTTTAAATTGTGTTTATCTCTGGTATATATTGCCTTGCTAAATATGTACTTGTTACCGTTATTGTTGTGCAATGTTAGGGAAGCAACTTTTACTGCAAACTTTTGGTTTGTTTTCCCCTCTATGGGTATTTTATTTTTGATCTAGTGAGCTATTTCTGTAATTATAGGCGTGAAAAAATGGGACGGTATAGGTATTTTTGTTCTGAAGCTCAAACGGGTCCTCATAGTGCGTGACGTTCTTTTCCTTTTATTTTTTCATCCCAACCCTGTGGGGTAGTTTGCTATTTTTGACCGCGATTGAACGTCAAGCGCGATAAGCGTATTAATGACCTCCGCGGAAAAATTATCCAATCCCCCCCATCCAGATATTAATCCCGCGGCTCGCGAAAGCTTCAAAATTTTTCGCGTTTAATCTCCGAGGGCCTGAACGGCTTCCGAGTCTTAACACCAAAGCGACTGCACGACGGCACAGGACGGCGGGACGTCGACGCTGATGGGGGCGCAAAGTGATTTTTACGCCGGACCGGGTATAAGCGGGGAGAGAACGTGATGTATTTTTTTATTCCTCGTCAACCTTTCGATGGACATTGGCAACTGGAGGGTGGCCTCGCTCTCACCCCTTATTCCGCCTCCCCCCTCGCCCACGAACCCTCCGCATCTCCCCCGCATCGGCACCTGGCTCAGAGGCCCTTGATCTCCGCGGTGGCGTTGCTGTATATATGCGCCGCGGACTCCCGAGCTCACCTCATTGTCCCCGGCGCGAGGTTTTTGTTTACGCTGTGTGAGAGATCCAGCCCTCTCTTTCGGTTCCTCCGGGGAAAAAATTCATTTGGGGGTGGAGGTTGGGGGCGAAGAGATCGCCCATTCCTCCACCCACCCACGTTAAAACTTCGTTCTTTCACTCTCACCGCCACGTCCCCTCTGCTTTGGGGTGGGGGAGCTTTTCCGTCCGCCCTTGAACAAAGGAAGGCTTTTACTGGAGGAGTTCGAACATGGGACGCCCTTGTGTATGTGTGTGCATGGCAGTGGGTGCATCTGTATGTGTGAGTTGGAAAGAAAGAAGAGGGTTTAGCCGTAGGGAGTGAGATAAGTGTCATCGAATTCGGTGGGAGGGATTTCGGAGGGAGGAGTTGTGACTGATGGTTTGCCGATGTTGGTTTTTTTTCTTCCGCAATTTTTTCGTTCGAGGCGGTCTCCGAAAAGGGGGAGAATAATCGCGAGTTTTGCGTAGTTGCCGGGTTGCATAGTGTGGATTAAGAGGTTTTTTTCGCTCGGTAGGGGTTCGGGAGCGGTCGTAGTTCGGAAAGTGGAGTTTGCAGTGTCACAATGAAGGTGCTTGCGTTAATATCTAACGAAGTGTGCTGCATGCAATAATATCTTACAAAATAGATTTCACTCCTTTTCTCATTTCTTTAATTTTTTATGGGGAATATATTATTGCGGAGAAATAAACTTCAGTTAAATCGTTTCTGCGCTCTAAATATAATTTTTTTCGTAGTTTTAATAAATTCTTTGTTAGTAGGTAGATAACATTGAGTGAAAATGGTGCATCGACGAAAGACAATTTAGTATCTCTCTTTTCAACTAAATTTAGTTAATTTATTTAAATTGTTAATTTTAAAAAATCCTTTAGCACTTAGTTTTCAAACGTTATTCTATTTTTTAACCCAATACCGTTGGTGTTTTCGTGTTAATTTATTTTTAAATGAGCATTGAAAGCGCTATAATATGTATTATTTGACGTCAGCCTTGCCTGTTTTTATATTGCTTGTTTGTTCACATGCGCGAAAGTGGAGCATAGATTTTCCGAGAAGAATTTTGTCCATTCAGATATCCAGGTCTCGACTCTTTCAAGGTGATATGTTGCTGCTACATCCCCAACGCCGATAGCGTGAGCCGCAGCCTGACCGAAGGGTAGCTTCATTTCTTTCGCATTAATGACCGATATCGGGAATGGACGGCGCAGAGGCTTTTATGCGTTCCATTGACTCGGGAGGGGACGGAGTGTGAGAGACCGCACACGATGTCCGGCCGCGATCACGCATCAGGTGTTCAACGCGGGCCGTCGCCGCGACCTGCCCCCTTCGCCGCCTCTGATTTCTGCCGCCTCGCCCCCGATCGTCCACACGGCCCCCACCTCCCGACACCACCACACGGCCGCGCCCGGAGGGAATCGCCGCCACCCTCCACGCCCACATCCACGGTCGCCCTCCACATTCCCTTCACATGCGCGGTCGATCCAAGTTCGATTGAGTTGGTTAAGGGGCGGTCGTGGAGCGGGGAAGTAGTGGCGGAGCGGGGAGTAAATCGCTCGGGAAGCGAAAAGCGAGAGAGATAGGGGGAAATACAAAGGGATTTTGCGTATTTTTTATTTTTTTTCCGCCGATGGAAGAGAGTTTAGTCGGGGAAACCAAGGGCAGGGGAAACCTTACGATCATTGCCTAGTTTTGGATTTGCTTCGAAGTGATCCACGGTTT
The DNA here is from genome assembly GCA_963573305.1 of Pyrrhosoma nymphula. Classification (NCBI taxonomy): domain Eukaryota; kingdom Metazoa; phylum Arthropoda; class Insecta; order Odonata; family Coenagrionidae; genus Pyrrhosoma; species Pyrrhosoma nymphula. Next base: position 51,286,118 of record OY754330.1, on the reverse strand, counting down.
TATTGGTCGGAAAGCTATTAAATTCGGCATAGAAGGATGACATCGTGTGGAATATGTTACCATTCTGGTTAGTGGCGTTATTCGTATAAAATGATTCTTATTCATGTCTTTTCTTCTGTTGAAACTTCTTAACCCTTGTTCCGAGTATCCTGAAATATAAGAAATGAACCTTACTTCGAAAAGTGTGGAATATATTCATAATAATAACTTCAAAGTTGCCTCACTGAATCATTATTACGTAAATAATCACATAAGCATTGAGATACTCCGAAGTATCTGAATGGCAATTCCATGAAAGCTTGATGGATAAGATGAACTGCGAGGGCTTTTAACTTGGCTTAGGGAGTTCCAAAAAAGATTTCAATGTAGGTTATTCGAACAACACATTTAAGTATAGACGTCGGAAGTTTACAGAATAAACCCAGTTATCCACAAATTCTTACACTGGTTTCGTCGTGTTGAACTCTAATCCAGATTCTTTTGAGAAGTCTTGCTGCCTTCCTCGCCGCCAGTCTTCGAACTTCTTCCCAGACCACACCTTCACTGGTCCGGAAATTATCGATATCCCTCCCGTAACGCCATATTTCTCCTCCCGACGCAACCTTCTTCGATCCTCATCCACTACTCTTTATTCTTCCCCTAGCGCTGTCCGCCCTCGGGGGCGGGGGAATTTTGGATTCTTGGGGAAACAGGAGGAACAAAACAGCGGTGTGCGGTAGTAAGAGGGGGAAGGAAGGCGATGACTGCGGATATTCCTTTTATTGTATTTCCCATCTTTTATTTCCCGGGGTGGATGCTGAAGGATGACGGAGAAGGAATAACTTTTTTTCCACAAATTATCTCGGCATATAATAAAAAAAGGTAGGGGTTCAGAGGGTGGGTCTGGTGGTAGGGGGAGTTGGATAGGGCAAGGGAAAACTCGCCATCTTATCTTTCATATTCATTCTGATGTCTAAATGCTGTTCCCCTTCAGACAATGGACTGCAATTTGCATTGTCTTCCTCTCCTCCCATCCCCCCATCCTCCGTCCCCTTTCCTTCGCTCCGCTACCCCCCTCCTCTTACCCCCCTCTCTCATTCCGTTCGCGTAAAAAATTAAACCCTTTTCCTTCCTTCCCGAACGCCATCTCTCTTCTCCCAATCCATCGCACTCTTCGAACTACCACCCCCCCTGCCATCGACCCCGCCATCCTCCCACTCTAACCCCCTGCCATCCACCCCCGCCCCCTCTCCATCATCTCATCAACCCTTTTCCTTCCAATCCCAAAGCGCGCGCCCTCGCTCTCTCTCTCGCAGATACTTTTTTTACCCTTCTACCCTACTATCCCTGACGTACGTATTTTTCCTCATTTTTCCCTCTAATCATTCCCTTCCCCACCAACCTATCTCCATTTCCACTCCATCTCACTCTCTTATCCGCCATCCTACTACCTACTCCCGGTTTTTTTTTATTTTCATTTTTTTCGGGATTGATTCCAATGTATTTCCTTTCCCTTCCTGCCTCCCTCCCGCGCTTTTCCCCTCAATTCCCTCTCTGACCGTATTATATTTTTCGAAGTTGGGGGAGGGGGGTTCGAATCATCTTTCTCCCTTCTCTTTTTTTATTCGGCAATGGGAATATTCGTTTATCGCGCGGCCATCCTTGCCATACGTTACAATCAATCATATTATACCCCCTCTCTCTCTTTAATAATGGTTTCTGATGATGATGACGAAGATAATAATGCGGATGGTTCTCCGTGGAGTTTCCTCCTTTCGGGATCGGAAAAAAATTTGTGCGTGGGGAGCTGCCGGGGATTTGCAAGTCGATCATCCGTTTAATATAGGTACGTATATATTTTTTTATCCTTTTCGTCAATTATCGCTCCCGGGAAGTATATTTGGTCGGAAAATGTTGGTTGATCTCTCTCTTTCTTTTCATTCTCCGCATTGGTCTACCCTCCGTTCGTTCGGAAGGTTAGATTACCTCGATCGTTGAGCGGCCCCCCGGTATTTAAGTGCAAATCAGAAAGCCTCTCCCTCTCGCTGCGGCGAGTTAATGATCGGACTGTCACCGTGACACGGTAACGAGCGGTCGCGGCTATTATCCCCCGCCCGATTTGCATTGATTACACGGCTTACTCGTCTCGTCGGCCCGGGGAAATATTTTCAGTGATTCCGCAAGCGTCCGAGGCGTCTCTCCTCCTTCACGGACGGCCCTTTTATCAGTTTTCATCATCCCCCAGGTAGTTTTTCCGAAGCCTCCTCGTCTGCCTCTCTCACGTCACCCAAGGGGTGTGTGATTTTTTCTCTTCATTCCTTCACAAGGGATGGCCGCTTCTCCTCCGCTCCCCGAGATTGGAAATGTTTTCTCCAACATTTTGTGTCGACGGCGAACCAAAAGACTATCACCGAACACGCCCCTTTATTCCTGCCACAGCTTCCACATCCTTTTTTTTATTTTACTCCTGCTCTTTTTTCCCCAACTCTGTGGTCGCTCCAATCGTAATGATCACTTTGCAACGTCGCCGGGGTTTTTGGGATGAAACCCAGATCTGTCCCCTTCTCCCTTCTCCTGCCAAGTCCGCCCGATACCACTTGCGTCCCCACTCCGGGGTCTATTTTTTATTTATTTTTTTCTAAATTCCCGTTCGCTTTTTGTAATCCTTTACTGATATCTCTTCCCCCTACCCAGAATAGTGTAGCGAACAAAGGAGTGTCGTGGTAGGTTCGTTGCCCGATATGCCGATGACGAACGATACGTCTTATTTCGTGTAACGCCGGGGCTCATCCACAATCGTCCGGCAATAATGTCCCGAAGACCTTCTTATCCTATGGACCGATGTGCATCCCTTTAACTTATCACATATTTTCCGTACATCATCCCACAGCCCTCTTCGACAACTCCGTCCCAATTTCTATTTTCATGCCTACAGTGTAGGGACGGTGTTTGGGAGAAGACATTGCCCCCACCAACAGTTTTTAGATTGCAAGCTATAATGTTATGTGAAATGTAAAAAGGTTCATTGAACGGAGTTGCCCTTATGGGCGCAAGATTTAACACTGGTGCTTAAAAATTCATTCTCTTAATATCTTTTGAGTAGACTGAAACTTACTCGTACCTTCTGATTATCTGTCAGGGGTGTCGACCAGCTGTTTAACCGGTAATTCATTTTCCACCGAGGCACCACTTATTTTAAGTGTAATTTTTCAGCTGAGTGGAGCTTTTTGAGATTTGATTGCATTTGTATACTTTTTTGCAAGGTTTATAAGAATAATATGATATTTTCTGTGGCTGAATGTAAAATTTCGGAGCACCAATTGTATTTGATTTCTCGTCAAGAAAATCTTGCCCCCTCCCAGTAAATACTGACGCGAAATATATTCCGCTCAAAGAGGAATGCGGATGAATTGCGCGTTCTTTCACAATCTGGAGACTAGGCGGATTAATTAGGCCATCGCGAACGCCTTGCGGGATATCGGCGTAAACGGGGACGGGTCCACGATTGGATAGACAAATAGGGGACTCGATGAGGGGAGGGGTAAGAAGAAAGTTCGCCCCGAAGGACGGTTTTCCAGAAGTTTCCGGTCTCATATCGGAGGAGGAGAGTGTGTTTGTTCTCCTTTCCCGATTCCTCGCTCGCTTGGTTGGTTGGCTCGGCTGAAAGAGTTCGATCGTGTCACGTTACCCACCATTCCCCTTCACCCTCCCCCAATCTACCACCACGTCTCCGCCGAAAATGGAGTGAATCGGACTTTCTCATCCCCGAGCACTCATCCAGGATCAGTCCTGGACGTCCGTCGTCCTATCCTTCCCTGTAAAAAAATTAGAAAAAAAACCCTTTCCGAGTCCCAGATATCCCGTCACCCCCCCCACGTCTTTTCCCATCCCTCCTTCAGCCCGGCGTCGTCCTTTTCCCTATCGGACTTCGTCTCATCCCCGTTTTATTCTTTTCCGACCTCCTCCTACCCCACCCCCACCGTATCCCTACCACTCCGCCGAACGTAACATACCCCTCTCCACCCTTATTCAGTCTCCTCCTTCCACCCACTATCCCCCCCCTCCCAACTCCCACCAAAAGCCCTCATTCTCGCCGCAACCTGATAAGAGTCGGAACAGTCGGAATTCCTCATTTCTATAGGAAATGGGAGGGAGGGGGTGGATTGGGGGTGCGGGGGTGGGAGGAGGAGAAGAGGTTTGGGTACGAGATTGGGGAACGGGGAAGGATGAGTTCGTTTTTTTTTCGCCTTTACCCCTTCCCATACCTACCCACCCACCCACCCCACCCTCGCCCACCTACTCTCCTCTCGAATCCTTTTTATACATACATGTATTATTTTTTAGTTGCCCCACCATCCGATAGCAAGCGCCTCCAGGATGGTGGTGGGAGTGGCAGCAGACAAAAGGTTTTTTTTCAACCACGGATAAGAGAAAGGGATAAGGGAGGGGGAGAGATTGTGCGGAGGGAAAGAGGGGGTGTAGATGTCCAAGAGCATCAGGGCAGGGATGGGGAGGACAGCTTTGGTGTTAGGAGAGGAGCGAGGGTTTGCGTTTTTAGGAGGGGGGGTAGAGAGAGGGAGAGACAGAAAAGAGAGGAAAAAATATTTGAAAAGAAGAGCAAAAGGAATCGGTTGAGGAGCAGAGAGTGAGTGAGAGATACGGGGAGTGTGGACTGAAATATGATCTCTGCTAGTGACCGATAGTCAAAAAAATCCATCCGGATCGCGAAAATGAAGACCGCTTCTGTTTTTATTCGTCTCCCATCTCCCTCTCCGCCGGTCGTCTGCTTTCCGGGAGCTGCCCTAGCCATCTGCGAGGGAGGAGGGGAGGGGAGAGAGGAGGAAAAAAATACGGTGATAATCCATGATTAAAATGTTATTCCTCGCGTGGAGATAATGTTCAAAAATGCCTCTTCTCTTCTGCTCGTGTGGGGAGCGCTCCGAAAGGAAGGCTACCTTCGATCCCTTGGGAGGAGGGGTTTTCCTTTATTTTTGGTTTAGCCGGATCACACACAAAAACGGCTATTATCTTGATTGCGCCTAGAGTATTTCGATAATTTCGGTCTTTTCTTTGTCAGGCTTCCCGGTCCCCTGTGTTCCTTCGAGGTTTCGTCCGTGTATTTATCGTGTCCAAGTTGACCGCAAGGAGGGGATTGGGTTGGTGTGGTGGCTGGAATGCTCTGTTCTCGTGCCGAGAGGCCCATTCGAATCCCGGTAGTGACAGATTATAAATGATAATCTATAATTGTTTGGCATTTGGAATGACCCACTTGTGTAACCCACGTGCTGAATGACAACTGACGCGGATGCAACCCGAGAAATGTTGAAATCATTTGATCAACAACGCGGAAACCTGCGAACTAACACCACGTGTGCAGTTCCCCGTCCATGGTATGGAACGCATGACTTAGGACTCTTCGGCCCTTGTTTGCCGATTATGTCTACGCTGGGTTCCCTTACACTCATCCCCAAATTGTCCATTGATGATTCTCCCGATTCCATGTTTCCGCTAATTTCAATTGGCGTACATTACCTCAGCTTTCGGTCGCCTTCCCTAATTACCGAAAAAACCTGACCGAAGGGATTTTTGCACGTGTCTTAGGCCAAATTGTCATGTTCGTCGGGAACATGTTTATTTATATAATATTATTACTCCATCTTAATTTTCTGAGCAATGGTGTCCTTCCTCACCAAATATATACAGAATGCCCGCTGTTTGCGTCGGATATTGGCTCATCGTTTGGCCGTTTCCTCGACAATTCAATTATCCATCGACATGGTCGTGCTAGCGAGTAGGTACGTGGGCGGAGGGAAAAAGTAGTAAATAAATATCCTCTGGGAGATGGGAGAGGAGCGGTATACGCATTAAGCTTAGTTATGTGTATTCGGAAACTCCCATAATTTACACACACAGATTCTTCCGAGAAAATTCTCAAAAACCCATCCCCTTCTACCACCTCGTCTTCCTTCCTTGCCCTCGACTGTACGAAGCGGCAGGAAAAAAAATGAGAGACGCTCTCATCTCCAAATATATTTTTATTGAAGGGGCCGTGTTTGCTCAAAGACGGATGACTTCCTGGAAGAGGAACATCGTCCCGAGTTGACCTTGGGGCGAAGCCTTCGTTTCCCAAGAGCGGGATGGATGGAGGAAGGTATTGGGATCTTATATGAGTGGCGAGATTCGTTTTCGAATTCCCCCGGCTGGCAAGAAAAGGAATTGCAGGTGGATGCTCTTTTTTTCAACTCCCGGAAGGCCACGATTATCCTCTTTCTCCGCAAGTCTGAGGAACAAATAATGAGAATTTTTTGTCCCTCTTGATGGAGCTCACCGTGTAGCTGTACACGTGTCCTTGTAATCGATAAGCAAATAAGTCCCTCACGGCGAACGCATCTGCTACAGTATCGGCGAGGAAAGGGCTCATAGTCATCGATTTTTATAATCGTTGCCCTTATTACGGTACTTGTTCATCTTCTAGTACTCCTTACGAGAATGTGTATCCGCGTATATTTTTACGACACTGCATCTGGAGTTGAAAATAGACGGATAAATATCTTTGTTCTAAGGGGTAAGGCTGAGATTGTGCTTGAGTCACCTCTTTCACCTAAACCCTAGTTACGTGGTAATATGCATGTAATAAAATACAGACCTTAAGACGTCAATGCAGTGAAAAGAAAATAAAAATTTACAAAAATTATGTTAAGTAAAATTATGAAAAACCCCAGCAGCTTATCCTTTGTCAGTAGAATTATGTACAGCCCGGAACAGCAAGAATTCGAGCGAATTTGAATAGTGTGTAACGCCTACGGTGAGAATCCAAACTTCAATGACTGACGAATGACTGACAAACTTCAATGACTGACAACTGACTGACGAAAAAGGATCTTGGACAGAAGTATTGCATGGAAATAAAGGATTTAGTATTGTGTCGGAAAAGATGGATAAGCTCAAGTTTACCAACCAAGAATTGAAATACTGAAGATAATTATTTTTTACGGATTCGCTCGTTCTTTGCGTCAACAGGTCATGCTCCACCGGCACACTACTACTGTGCATTGCAGTCACCGGTTTCAGTGCGCGAGATCGAACTATCCGTCAGCGGGGGAGACACAACGTGGGGAGCGTTCTCGACACGTCTTGGGGTAGTTTGCTGGATGATCCCCCCAGCCTTCTTCCTCGCGCTCCACCGGAGAATAATTAGCGTAATTAGCAATCGATGACGTGAGGGAAGGAGAGGCTTTCTTTAATGAAAGTCTTCATCCCAGAGTGGCAATCCTTGAGAGATGGGGGAAAAAAGAATGGCAGGAGTGCCTCTTTTCTTTCTCTCCGTTGCCTTGATCCCTTCTCTCTCCGCCAGGATTTCACGTTCCCTCGGCGACCCCTCCCTGTCGCTTTTGCAGTCCTCCAGGCTGTGCGAATCTCGCATCAGCTCCCCCCTCCGCTCCATAACCACCCCCTAATTCCACTCCCACCCACCCAAGAACCATCTCGACCGTCCTCCCCTTCCTTCTCTCCCACCCCTTCCCTCCCCCGAATCGAAGCTTCAGTTATCCCCCTCTTCAAACCACCTCCACCGACGCGTTCCAGTTCGAACACGAATGGAAAAATAAAAGGCGAGAAAAAAATTAAAAGGGGAACGGAATTTTTTTTTCCGATCCCTTACATCCCCCTCCTTCCCACTCTTTTATATCCTTATTAAGCTCTACCTCCTATTTTTTTCCTTTCCCCATCGCCTTCTCTCTCCCCCTTTTCCTTTACCCTTCCTCGGTCTCCCACACACAACCCCCCCCCCGCCCTTGGGGGCCGCACGCCGCGCTAGATTTTTCGTGATTGGTGAGACGTTGGGGCGCGGGGGTGGTGCGGTACGTTCCGGCCCGCGGGGGACCCCTTCCCTCTCCTCCTGCATCTCCCTCCGCCACTCTCTCCTCTCTCGACCCACCGGGCACACAAGAGGTTGGGTGTAACGGCTTCGGAATACAAGGGGGGAAGATGCTTCGGAAGACGAAGGATAGGGGACAGGGGGGGTGTAATAAGGGGGTTTGGTGGTCTCACGAGGGGTAAAGAAAAGGCGGGGGTGGTGGATAAAGATTGGAAAACCGGGGGCGGAGAGAGGAGAGGGGGTAGGTTGTCGTGTCGGAGGGTCGGTGAAATATCTGGATTGGAATGTCTTCTTCTTTTCCTTTCTTCCCTTCTCCCCAATGTTCCTGTACCCACGCCCTGTCACCTCGCCCGCCCCGTCCTTCGTTTCTTCGGGGGTGGAGCGAATTAGAATGGCAGCGTCTTCGGTTCATCCGCGCGTGGTCGGAAAAAAGGGGGAGGAGAGTTGAGGGAAGAAAGGGGGAGGGTAGTGTCATGGGGCGTTCGGTTGAATGGAGTGATACGGCGGTTATGAACGGTTCGTTTGTTCCTCCGGCGGAGTGAATAGGGTGACCAAAGTGTTTAATTCCTGTGGTTCCTCTCCTCTTGTGAATAGGCGTCCAAAGGATTAATTTCGTATTATGGGCGAGATAATCTCAGGAGAAGGTTAGTGTTATTTTTCTCCATGCTACTTTGGCCATTATGCTGGACACGTGCTTTTGTGCCAATTTATTGAGCAGCAGTGATTGTTATTTAATATCTCCGTACCACTTGTGCGTGTTGAGAAGTATTTCGTAAAAATTACTAACCATGATATGAGAAGTTATTGAACACAATATTATGTACTACGATTTCTGTTTTCCCTGCATTAATCCAGTGTAAAATTTTTGGAAGATTATGAACTGAATTTGTATAGCTTAAATCACTGCTCTAAATAAAAATTATTTTTTTAAATTTTCAAAGTGTTCTGTGATAATAATGTTATGCCGGTAATTTTTACTCTTCCTAAGCACATTAGGTTTTCCGCACGCCATATCGTGGCGTACATACCTCTTCCCGTTATTCCTAGTCGGTCTCCGCCTCAAATTTTCCATATTTTTCGGACCCCGGCTGATTAAGGCCTTTTATTTGCGCGGAAGCGGAAATCAAGGAAGGTCTTAATTAATGAAGCAATCCTCCCTATTCCCGAGTTTACCTCCGGGCAAACGGATTCCCGCGCGTTCGGAAATTTTTCGTTCGGGAAGCTCAGGAATCTTTCTCCCCCTTCCCCGATTTTTTCGGATGGAATCAATGGCCAATAAGCTGCCGCATCGAGGGAATTAGGGCCGTCGACGGGGGGGGGGGGATTTCGCGGCATCCATCCCTTCGGATCTCCCGCTCATCCCATCCCTCCCATATCTCCTCCTTCCTTCCACCAGTCAGTGTTTTCATATTCAAAACCTTCCCATCGCTTACTACTCCTCTTCACCCTAGAGATTGGGCACCTTTGGCATTTTTGATGGAACTTGCTCCTTATGCTAACTAACCTTTTTCATGTGTTCAAGTAATCATCATGATATTTTGTTCTTAATCTGGAGAAATTGGTTAATTACGATTCGGGATGAAATTGTGTGACAGTTTTGCGACCACATAGCTGATAATGGTTTATAACATAGAAGCTAGTGGCTCGAGGGTTTTTTTGGCTATGATAATATCATTTATAGTGGTAGATTAGGAGTAGAAGTTCTAAGGCACGCCAACAGCGATGCAGTGCGCAATTACGTACGCCATTTCTCGGCAGAAAGGTATGGCACCGGGCTGCCAAAATCGACTATACACGCGCCGGTGTTGAGATCGGCGGCGTGGCACGGCTTCGCCCATTTCTATTTCACCCCTACCTCGGTGTCATTCCACCCCGTAAACGACACCACCTTCCGCATTTTTGTCGGCCTTACTTCCATCCCCTTTGTGCCGTAGTCGTCCGCCTCCTCCCGCACCCCCACTCCCTTAAGCGAAGTTCCCCGCCCCACACGTCACCCTTTAGCCCTCCATCATTATTATTATATAAACATATTTTTTCATTCCCTCCCGCGACCCTCAAACTAACCTCCCGCCGCAGCTCCCGCCTCCCCACTGCTCCCTTAGCCCTGTTCAACCCCTCCCTCCCTGTTTTTCGATCCCGACGATTTATGTGATCGCATCGTGCCAGGGTAAACTCTTTCTCCCGGCCGACCCTTGTACTCTCAACGCTCCCGCCCGACTATATCGTAGTCACAAGATTTTTGCCACCGTCAGCGGTCCCCTGTCCCACTAGTCACGCCGCGCACCCCTACCCTTCCTTATACCACGCCAAAAACCACCCTCAAACACCCGCTACCCTCTCGCCTTTTTTAATATTTATTCCCCGGTCGTGGTTGGGAAGGAGGGTCGAGTTGGGAAGGAGGAGGGGGGTTAGGGGAAACAGGTTTTTTTTCCTTTTACGCCCCTACCCCACATCCTAAACCCTCTACCAAAACCCCATCTCTCCACCTTGTCACCATACTTCGATCCCAATCTGTTGTAAAAGAAGCGAAACGCTACCCCATCGCGGAAAAAAATACTTCCACCCCCTATGTGGAAGAAAACAATGAGGACGGGGTATGGGGGGTAGCGTTTGCATGTGGAGTAACGCGGTGGCTTCGAAAGGAGGGTGGTTTTTTCGGAAGGGGTGGCGTGGCGGCGTATTGGGAGAACCTATCAATGATTCCATCTGGAGCATGTCAGAGAAAAAAGGGATGTCTGTTGAGGGGAGTGTGGTGGCGGTAGGAAGAGTGTAGCGGAGGAAGGGGTGTACATGGGTAATAATGGTAGGAGAGGAGGGGGTTAGGGTATCAGCATCGGGGCTGGAGGAGATGTGGGTCGGGCTGGAGGGGGAGGAGTGTGGCAGGGGATGGTAAAACAGTACACCACCTCCTTCGTTGTGCAAGGTTCCATCCCCACCCCTTCCCATCTGAATGCTTTTCGCTGTTGTCCCTCATTTTGGGGATTTGGGACCTTTCCCCGACCGCCCCCACCCCCTTCCCATCGTGCCGTATGGGGAAATAAAAAAAATATGTATATCCGGCGCCCAATAGTTCTTCGTTTTCAATGACGGCCCGAAGGGGTCGTGGGTGGAGGGCGAGGTGGTGTAGGGGTGGGTGGAAAGTTCAGAAATAAAAGCGAAATAATGTGGTATCCGAAGATTTTTGTGTGCCCCATGCTCCTCTCCGGGAAAACTTTGTGAAAGCCTCCCGCTGCGTAGTGATTTTTTTAAACGGGTTGGGGGTGTACGAATATAGAGAGGGGGTAAGGGATTCGGGTGGAGGGGTGGCGGAGAAAGAACGGGTCTCCCGATGGGTGAAATATTCAGGTGGTGGCTCCAGGGTGGGCGTACGTACGTTATACGTTTTTTTTTTTTCGTTTTGGTCATGTTTTTTTTTCCTGTCCCCCATTTTTCATCGACCGGATCAATCCGTTTTATTTTTTTTCTTCCCTCGCGTATGACTGAGTAATGTCCCTCACTCGTTTTCGGGAGGCAATTATTCCTGCGGTTCGTGTGCGATCGTCCCAGCGGGCGTGGACTCGAATCATCTTCCGTCTCTGACTCGTTCGTTTTCACTCTTCTCCACCATCCTATCCCTCTCTCTCCCCCACAAACGGGCAACAAGTAACCGCGGGATGATCCCGATTCAATAACTCGGTCAGTTTTTATTCCATCGACGAGATAAAAAAAAGCTGAATCAATTCTGGGGGGTCGCTTTGCATCACGACCTCGGGATTATTGTCCATGCATGGGGTGGATTCGTCACGCCGGATTTTGTGGGACGAGGACACGGCTTAGGGATTCTTTCGCTCGTCACAGTGAGCGTGGATCCGTGGTGGCGCGTAGAGACCAGCTAGGGATGGGAAGTTGGATGGGTATGTATAGGCGTGTATCTTAAACCACTTAGTCCCGGCAGCGACACAGAGCCATCGGCAAATTTGCTGACAAAATAGCTCTCGAGAGAAATCTTGGGAGCGTTGACAGAGTCCGGTCCTGAGGGGGCAGTTGATTTTTTTTCTTGTTTGATCTCGCTGCTGCGCGCTTCTTTTGTTTTTTTGTCAGCCTTCCAAGCCTCCACCGTCGTATCTAAATCTTTTGTGTATTTCCCTTCTCTGTACCACTTTCCTAATCCTCCAACTCTATTCCCTTGCCTTGTGCCGAATTCGCTTAGCGACGCATGCGGGAAAAAGTACTTGCATTCGTCTGCACTTAAAATTAGAGAAATGGTTGTTGCGTTTTTCACTTCAGCCTAGTTGGTACATGACGTGGACTGCTTTGCAATATGTAGTTTACTGTGTTAATCTTTTAATTAAAACTGTTTATATGAAGCGGAAAGCCCTGGGATTGAATGGGCATAAAATATAGGAATTTTATCTCCTATTTCTTAAAGTTATTTGTGAATTACTACCGTAATTGAAGTCTAAATGTGGTAGTTCCACACGGATGGCGCTGCAGTCGGCTCCTGTGACTGAACAATGTGGCCAGTACAAATATTTCTTGGAATAATCTGCATATTTTGTACCTTTATTTTGGTTTTCCATAGGTAACCCATTTCATTAGCGAAAGAAGGATTTTTAAACCAGATAAATAAAAATGTGTAATTTAGTATTTGTTTTGACTCATATTCAGTGTAGAGACACTTTAACTCGAGTTCCGTGTTCTGAAGAGGTAATTACGAATTGGTTGATTTAACCATCATAAAATCATCATTTTTTTATCCGAACATTGATTGTCTACAGCTCTCCGTTCTTTCATAGCTATTACTAACTTTCTCACCTCCTGATAGTTTAAATATCTTGTTATATATATAATATATTATCGCGGCGCTGTAAATTAGGGTTGCTGGGTGCAACAGAACCCGGAAGGCATTCAGATTCCTACACCCTGATAGTTTATTCCTTTTAATATTCCTCTTGTTTTGCTTGAAGGAAAGAATCGAATAAAAAGTACCATTCGTCAAACCACGTTCTCCGAACGTAACGCAAAATTTCAGGTGATTCGCAACAATCCATTTCCTTCTTCGGGAGGATTTTATTTTATTTTTCATTCTCTCCTCCGAATCCTGTAGCAAGTATATCGCATAAGTTTCAGACGCATCTCCACCTTTCCTTGCCGGTCCTCCCACTCTTGTCCTTCCTACCCCTCTCCCCCCTTCCCGTCTCCCGCGCGAACCTTAACCGTGTCCTAATCTCCTCTCTCCCTCACCCCACCACGTTTCACTTCCCCCTTTTTCTCAGCACAACCCTCCCTCGACCCCCCCCCCCACCAACACCCAACCCTCCCACCCTCGCCGCCTCCTTTGGTCAAATACAGCTGCTAACCCATCACTCCCTATTAATTATTTGTGCCTCTACTCCCTCCACCGCCGCACCCGTTTCGTTCTCCCTTCCGAGGCCACAGCCGAATTACCCCCATCCCGACTTTCCCCACCACCCAAAATTCCCTTTCAAATCCTTTCCGACCCCTGTGCCCCACCCTCCTCCGGTCCTTAAGATTTCCTCCTCCCCACAACCTCTCCTGCCTCTTTAGACTGCCTCGATTTCTTTTCGTTATCGGCGAACTGGCGCCCATCCCCTCATCAAAGTGGCCATGTTACCAGCCTCTTCTGTCCTTCGCGCCCGCTAAGGGTAGGTACTTATACTCTCTTCGACCCACTTACCCTCCCTTAATATCCTCTCTCACTTGCCTCAAATTTCTCAATCCCTCCTCAAGACCTCTCATTCTTTTTCGGATTCGCCTTTATTATTGGCTGCATCTTTCCTTTCGTGTGTTGTAGATTTGCTTCTTTTCCATTTTTTTCTCATATTTCTGTCGCAATGGACCTTTGTTTCCTATTTCATCGTATATTTCCGAGGCACCTCGCATCTCGTCCAGTTTTCGTCATTCTTATTGATGGCATGTTCCCGTCCGATGCAAGAGCTACAATTTTTCTAAAATATTTGGTCCCGAATCCATTAGTTTAGCCTCAAACATTAACTCCACTGGCGAGATCAGTTGATGATTCCGATGTATCACCACTGCTCGCCAACTCGTAGGTTTTTAATCATCGGATAGGTTTGCTTTTCCGGGGTGGAGATGAAATGTTCTAAAGGAATTTCACCCAACGGATTTTATTCTTCGCATTCCTTTGCCGTTCGGGCCTCGTTTTTCTTCGCGTATTAATCAATCCTTAATCCAACGAATCCCCTCAGTGTTTATTCTGTTTTCAGCGTTGGAATCGCCTCGATTAGGCAGATTAACTCCCGCGCAGTGCCTGCGGCACGTGCAATCATTCTTATTGACGGGATGTTAGAAGGCCTTATTTTCTGATTAATCGTGCTGGATACAATTTCGTCCAACTAACGCCCTTCTCACACCGCAACTCCCCGCTCTCTCATAAAGTTCTTTCTCGCCCTCCCTCCGTTTTCCGTTCCTTTCGAAAAACGCGAGCCTCGCCTTGAGTTTTGCATGATCGATGCCCCGTGCCAGCAAGATAAATGGTTATCGATTGCTCCTAATCGATTTATCGCTACGACTGACCACCGGCTCGAATCCTCGTTCTTCATCTGGGTACTTTCCCCATCCTCCCCACACTCCTTTTTCCTCCGTGTCCCTCGCTCGGAACGTTACTGAATTTTTTCCTCGTTCTCCCCCAACGTACGTTTTCATTCTTCATCTCGGGGGAAAAGAAGGGTGAGAATATATATATTGGCTCGGTTTGGTTGTTCGGGGGTGGCACGAAGAAAGGGAATGGGGGGGGGTAGGTAGCCCCGGGGGTTGCTTGGGTATGAGGGGGAGGATTAAAAGGGAATGGCAGAACAGGAATCCACCTTGTGCGTATCTTGTTAGGGACCTCCTACCGTACTACGATCACCCTCGCCTGCCTTATCGTTACTCTGTCCCTCTGAAAATACCGGAGCCCACATCTTCTCCCCCTTCCAAAACGCAAAGACACAACATTAGAATGGATTGGATTTCGCGAGTACCCTTTTGTTACGGTTAACCGGTTCGATATCATTAATAGTTCGAATTAATCACCCAAAGATGATGTTTCCCCGGAGTTGAAATTTTTATGGACTTCTCGAATTCCACTTCGAATTTAACCAGTGATGGGATCTGTCTTGTTAGATTCGAACCTATTCCCGATGTCGTTCGTTTTGTCGTGGAGTTTTTTTTATCCGTCTGTCTCCCACTCATCGGTAGTAGTGGCAGTGGTTTAATTTGCGATGAGCTTTTCTTTAAAGTATCTTGTTCTTGGTCACTCTTAATTGTTTCGTACCCTCTTCCCAGAGTTGGGAAGTCCACTGTGGCAACCAGCTTTCCAGCGAGTTAGAATAAAAATTAAGGACGCGCCCTCAGTGTCCGTGGCACAGTATCCACTTACCCACCGCGTCATTATTCCCGCATTCTTACCGTGTTTACTCTACCCGTCGTCCGCATCTTCTCCTCCCTTATGCTCCGCCTTCACAACACCACTCGCTCCACTCTAAAGCTTGGCACACACCCGCTCAATCCCAAAAACCCCTCGAAACCTTCTCAATAAGCCCCTACTCAAAACCTCCCACCCCCCACGCCCCTCTCTCCTTACCCTGGCACATGCGAACCTACCCTCCCCCGTGAAGGTTCTTTATTTGAGTATAATTATTGATTATTGGACTGGTAGGAGGAGTGGAGCCCGGAGAGGAGTTTTTTACGCTGTTGGTGGTGTGAGAGGGGGGGGGATGTAAGAACCATGGGGGAGGAGTTTGCCCTGAGGGAAGGAGGGTAGGATTCTGTTCGAAACGGGGGGGGGTAAAGTGGGTGGCTGCTGGAGTGGGCGGCCGTGTGATTAAGTCCCGTCGTTCGGGTCTTGCTTGCTACTGACAATTAGACAGATACGCTAAGTCGGTATCGATTGGGTTTCGGAGGCTCCAGAGCCGGAAGAGGCTTGCTTGCCGTGGGGTGGGTGGCAGGGGGTGTCGATGGAGGGGAAAGAGGGACTCCACTAGGGATAGTTGTAAGAGGAGGAGGCGTAGACTGGGTGGGGGACGGATCGAGACGCCTCGCGGAGGTGGAAGGGGGTGCAGAAGTGGATAGAGAGGGGGGATGGGGTTTTTAAGGTGAGCGCAGAACAAGGGAGTGAGAGAGGGCGGATGGAAACAGAAGAATGATTATGAGAGAAAATGCGAGAGACAAATGGACGGACCGTAACGGCCATTTTTCCCCCTTCGTCCCCCCCTCCCCTTCCTCTTACTCGTGCGGCCCCGAACCAATTAAGCGTGAAATTCTGGGTTTTTCGGCGCTTGCAGTGCGGGTTCTTCGTCGCCGGTCGGACCTTATGGTGGTGACTCCGGTACGTTCGAAACGTCGCGAATCGAAGCGGGAACGTGAGACACCCACGGGTGGGCAGTCGGAATAAAGACGTTGATCTTGCTGGCAACAAAAGCAACTATGTTGACAATTCTAAAAAAAGAAAAGATTATGATTTATTTGTATTTTTCTGGAATTGAATTGCAATTTTCCTTAAATAGTTGAATTATAATTGGATAGCCAAACCACTCTCGAGTTTTACCATTCAGTATCGTTTTGATTTTTGGCATTGTACGGATTCTCAATACTGTAGTCATTACAACAAGTCCACGGCTCGTGGTGAAAAAAAGTAGAAGTAAGGGCTCTGGCTCATGGAAATTCTTAAAGACTCAAGAAATTAGGGAAATCTCAGAAAACTTTACTTGCTATTATATTTTGCCTCTTTTATTTTATGTTCATTGATAGCGTGAAAAGTAGAGCAGTGAAAAAAAGTGCGTGTCTTCTGTCGAGTGGCAAATATTTGTCGCCTCGATCCAACTGACCCGCTAGGCGCCGAGGAGAAATTATCTCTCATTGTCCGAACGTCGGCTCCCCGTCCAAGTAATGACCTCTACCCACTCCCCGCCAGCCCAGTCGTTTTTATTGCTCCATTATTGCGCCGAACGGCGCCGAAATAAACAAGCGAAAACGTCTCTGATCAAAGGCTTTCACTCCACATTGTTTTCCGAACGCTCCCTCTCCGTCCCTCCCCCTCTCGGCCTCTGGTCGGTGCCTTCCCCGATTTTCTCATCCACCCCATCCTCAATCCATCCCCGCCCGAGTCTTTTTGATCCACCCGTGAGGCTATTAATAAACACCCTCAGCAAGTCCCCTCTCGCCCCCTTCTACTCACCTCCCAGTCCTCCACCCCTCGCTATCCTTCCCCGGGTTCGTAGGGGGTCGCGGGAGAAATCCTGTCGCCTCCTCGATTGTTTTCTCAGGGCTTTGTCCGGAAAGCGGAGCGGGTGAGAGGTGGGAAGGAGCCAGGAGGGGAAGGCACAAAATTCTCCGAATACCATCTCTCTCTCTCTTTACGTCTCAACCGTCTCGCACTTTCCGTTTCCAATAGGTCGCAAAGGGGGTTTGAAAACGAAACGGAAAATTGCATGAAAGGAGAAGGGAATAGGCGAAGCTACTGGCGTCTTTATCTCTCCTGCGTGTGTAGTATATAAAGGGTGTAGACGAGGTGAAAGGCTGAAGGTGAAAGTTTCGTTGTTCCGGGGTTAGGGGAGGTTGACTGAGGCCTGATGGTGGAGAAAGAGGCAGAAAAGTTGGTCTGATGTTGAGGAGTGAAGTGACTTGAGTGAGGGTGGTGGGGGATACACTGTGGATTTTTGTTTTTTGAGCTTATTAAAAAAGATAACTTTGCGATTCAGTTGAATAAATACTTAAAATTTTCCGTTTTTGTAATGTTTTTAACGTTTAATGTAATGTTTTAACGGTATAACCAATATTAAACAGTTTAATAAATACTTATTGAGTGGAATCGCATAATTATTTTGATTCATTTTAGTGTGAGGTGACGTGTTTGGAGGAAGTAGTAGGAAGAAGCTAGGTTGCATTGTTAGGTGGTAGGGGTGGAATCCGAAGTCTTTGTGGGAAGTAGAAGGGGTAGCGCATGAGAGTAGATTGACGAGAATGAATGGTTGAGACAAATTTCACGTTGAGGAAGGGAGGGTGAAGTGGGAGAAAGGAAGGAAGACAAGGCCTTGTGTGTGTGGGGAGAGAGAGACGCGAGAGAGAAAGAGGTTTCGGAGGAGGAAACCAGGAGGAGAAACTTACGGGGGCGTGGGCATTGTGTTTTCCCACCCCCACTGTGAAAGGGAAGGCTTTGGCAGAGGGCGGAGGGAAGGAGCGTGCAAAAGAGGCGGAAGAGGAGCTTGATTGATTGATTTATTGATTGATTAATGTGTCTTAATGGATGTGTGCAGTAGGATGGGCGAAGGGGTGGAGTAAAGGAGGGATAGGGTCTCCGGGAGGTGGGAAGGGGTTTTGGGGAGAGGACGGCATTAGGGTAAGAAGTGAATTGAGAAGGGTTACTTCAGGAAGGGGTGGTTTGAGGGAGAGAGGGGGGATGATGAATAAAGAGGAAGGAGGAATTAGGAAGGCATCCGTTCCATCGGCATAGAAACGAGGGAGTAGAGTGAGTGGAGCATGGGAGGAAGCCCTATTTGAAAAAAAATGGTAAACAGGAAATTCGGGTGGAGCGATAGCGGAGACTAATGAAGGCGATATGGAAACTTTTTTTTTGATACGCCCAAAGAAAATATGAATAATAAAACACTTTGGTTCGTAAACTCTTTATCGTGTTTCGTCATTTTGAAAAGGAGAGCAAATAATTGTCTTTAAATATAATTAAGGGATCGATAAAGTTTATTATTTCAGCGGAAAAAGGAGAGTGCGAAGGGGCGTGTGGCTTGAAGGAAAGTGAGGAGGAAGGAAATGACAAACGGAAAATTCGCTTGAAAATCACAAGTTACGGTGTTCAGTGAAGTAACCGACTGTGTAGGGTGTGGTCCCGATTTATTTTTGTCGATTTTACGCGGAAAGTTTCGTGGTAGGGCATACCAAAAAAATATACACCCATTTAAAAGACTTTGCGATAGCGTTTCTTCTGTGTCTTACCGAATGATTCGAGTTGGTGGCGATTGGAGTTGCCTTCCTAGCGTCGCGTCGTGTAGCTTCGTTACTTCATAATCCCAATCATGGTGACATGGTGACGAACCATAGTGACAATTCCGGCCCGTGGTTGTTCTCTACATTTCTGTAAACGTCACCGTTGCTGTCTTTGCTTTAAGGGACTTTGCACGAAAGCCAAGCCGAACATAGAACTGAAGGAAGGAGCGGAGTACGAAAGGCAAGAGAAAAAAAATGGTTTAGCGGAAATCGCTGGGGTTGGCTACGTAATAGTCTTATTGGAATGCGGACAGAATGAGGTAGGGAAAGGGAGATGGAGGTTTTGAAAGAGAAAGGATTAAGAGGGACGCAGGAATCGGTGGGAGAAGTGGGAAAGGGAATGAAATAGTGGTGTCAAATCGGAGAAGGGAAAAACGAGGAATATTCTCGGAGAAGAAAAAAGAGGGAGACAGAAGAGTTAAGGTTGGGCAGACCAACGTGAAAGCGAGAGCAGAGAGAGGTTGTGTAGAGGTGGGAGGAAAGATGATTAGCTGCCGGCTTCGGTGAGGAAAAGGGGGACAAGCAGGAGGAGAAAGGCTCAACGGAAGCAGGAGAGTATTCGGGAGGGGGAAGGGAGAAATTACGATTTTGCCGATGGGCATCGTACGGTATAGGATCTGGATAAGGGTTTTGACTACAGGAATCGGTCAGGTGAGTAAGTCGGGGTGCCGTTGAAGGATTACATTGGGTCGAAGAGGGGAGGAGGGGGAGTAAGAGGTGGAGTTCAGGACGACGGGAAGGTTTCGGTAGGTTTTATGTCGAGAGGGGAGAACGGGAGATGAATGAGAAGTTAGAGAGAGAGAAAACGGGGTTTTGGTAGGTTTTTTACAGACGCAAGAGCAAGCTGTGGCGAACGTTGGGAGGCTGGACGGAGACAGAAAAGGCAGACCCGGTGCGGGGGGACAGTCGTAAGGATTTTCTCGATTGATCGGATGGATTCACGGATCGAATCTTTTGAAAAGACGACTCTGGAAGGTCTGAAGGGAGGGACGTGGAGGGGGAGTGGCGAGGGAGGGTAGAGTGAGAGATAAAGGGAGGGATTTTCGTATGTGTATATATGTTCGTCGCTTCGTGCTCTTTTCTCTTCCCTCCTTCCATCCGTTGGCTGTCTCATCGTCGTGGCTGCTTTTGCGTACCCCGTCGCCCGAGCGTTCCTTCATCAGGGAAGCGCAATAGTTTGTTTTTTTGGTTGATTTTAGAGACCGTGGGGATTGGGAGTGGGTATGTGTGTATCGTTTCTTTTGGCTAACGTTCGGATCGAAACTCTTTGAGAGACATAAGAGTAGGAGGACAAGTCCGGCCGGTGCGTCCCTTGAAAAGTTAGCCTGGCTGAGAGAGGATACCCTCGCGTGGGGTTCTCCTTTGATCGACTCGCACCACGTCGTTAAACCGATCGGTAACGACTCAAGTGCGTATTTAATTCGTTTGGGATAAAGCTTCACGCAATTTTGATTTCATCCGGATAGCTTTGCGAAATAATCTCGAAATGTTGCACAATTTTCTTTAATTTATGTATTTCACACTGATTTTCTCTCCGGCGTCGTTATTTTCCCCTCCTAAGCTTAGCACGGTCGCTGACGCCGTTTTAGATGTCTTAATTAATCGTTTCGAGTGATGGTCGCTGAGTCAAAAGGGATTTTCAGTCGGGCCCTGCGGCTTTATCGCCAGAGAGGACGTCGAAACCGGACGGTTCTCGATATTTTTGTTGCAATCTGAAGCTGCGATCGCCATTGCCTATTTTTTTTTGCTTGCTTCTTCCGCAAATTGGGTGATTCCGCTTTGTGCCCGATTCCTTTCGAGAAGGGTCGTTCGCATTAGCGCGCCAATCCCATTTTGTGAGCTTCTCAGACCCCGAGTTCATCACTGGACACTGCCCTGGAATATGCCACTCAGGCTGCCTAGTTTCACGGGGAAAACATTAAAGCAAATCCCTCTCCTTTGCCAGGCTTCCGTCCCATCTTTTCAGCCCAAGCGCACAGAATGGGAAAGGGTACTAGGAAGAAAGGCTATGCCCTGTTAGTTGGGTGAATATGCGAACGGAAATCGCTTACCAAAAATATTGTAATCCGTTGAACTTCCAACACTCCGTGCCTCCACAGTTCCACTACGAAGCTCGTTCTACTCCTCGCTTCTTACTCATATCTGTCTCCAACTGTGTCTGGCCGTCATCCTCCATTTGGTTTTAATTATCGATGCACTCACATGCTCGAGTAGTCAATGGCCATGACAATGATTGTTAGCCGAATAATTGAGAAACACCACAAAATTTGGAAATACAGGAAAGAGAGGGTTTAATGATCATAGGACAAATTGTCGCTTATCAATGTCATTTGCCCGATAACACAATCGATACCCAAAACCGATTGATAACCCAGTGTAAGACGCTCGTGATTACGATATCGCCCATTCGTAATGAGCATTTCAAAAACAATTCTGGATCGTGGGGAAAAATCAATTCGCCCGTAAGAGCACATGGTGCTCCTAGTTGGCTGAAGCGACCAAGTCTGCACGTGTGTGAACTCTAAGAAAGGAAAGGAATGATTTTCATGGGTGGTGAGGAGGGAGGAAGGGTGCGGCGTGAAAAACAAAGCTCCGAGCAAGCCGTGGATAGTTCATTACGGGAATAGTGGGCGTCGTACAAAAAATAAAGAATTGGGAAGAGAGCAAAAAAATGATTAGAATAATGAAAAAGAGAGGAAGGGATAGAGGAGAGAAAAGAGATGTCCAGATGGGAAAAAAGGAAGGGTTGTGCCCTCCCGCGTGGAGAGTGAAGAGAGAGGGGCGGGGGTTAGATAAGGAAAGGGAGGAAAGGGGAGAGTCTGGGAAGGGTTGGGTGATTGGAAACGAAGAGGGTGCTCTACCCCCTTACAACCCCTTCCCCGGACGAGAGGGTGGAGGAGGGAGGTTTGTAAGGGTTCGTTCGTGAGGGGAGGGGGGAGTCCAAGCCGGACGGTGACGGCGGCCGAGGGATTTTTCGGAAGAGTGCGGTGGGCGAAAGGAAAGCTATGGGGAGAAGTCGGGTTTTACGTAGAGGACGGAAAGGGGCGAGCAGGAAGGATGAAGGGGGGCGTTTGGGATTGTCAAGGGGGTTGGTGGTGTGGGCGAGGGTGGAATACAGTTTGAGGGATTTAGCGAAGGAAAGGGTTCGGTAGTGGGGTGGGGGAAGGGGATGATGGCGTAAAGGAAGGAAAAAATGGGGAGCAGATGAGGTAAGTAGTGAGAAAAAAGGAGCCACCCCCCCCTGTTTTCCCTAGCAAAAACAACTGACGTGTACCCTCAACCTTCCCTCCGATTCCTCCCCTCCCCACTTCACTCTTATAGCCTCACCTACACAGCCTCAATCCAAACCGTCCAGTTCCTCTCTCCCCCCCACAAACTACATTCACGTTTCCGATTTTCCCACCGAAACCGCTCTTTCCTTTCCTGCCACTCCCCTTTTTTTGAATAGGTGCGTATTTTAACCCACCTCCTCCCTGTTAACTATTTCCTCGGACCTCTTCCCGAAGCATCCAATCCTCATCCAATACGATTCTCCCAACAGCTCCTTTTCCTCTTTCCCGACTAAAACCCTTGGACGTCACCCAGTTCTCTCCCACATCCTCCCACTCCCTGGGAAATTTAAAAATATTTTTTTCCCTTCTTTTTCTCTCTCTCAGATGTCCACCCTTTTCCTGGAGAGAGACCACAACCCTGGCTTTGGCACCCCCTTCTTTAAGCGACGCGCACTCTGCGTTAGCCTCTACACTCTCGCCCCCCACCTTCGTCCACCCACCCACCCACTTCAACTTCAACTCTCTCCCTCCGTATCTCTCCGAATACTAACCCTTTTTCCCACACTCCTAAAATGCCTTCGACTGCCACACACCCTCCCCCCTCTCTTTCTCCCTGCCTTTCTCATTTTCCTCTCACCCGTCTTCTCTCCCTCCCTCCCTCCCTCTCTTCCTTTTCTATATCGCACCCTTACATTCTCCCATCCCCCGCCAAAATACACATCATCCCCCGCTTCCTAACCGATCCCTCCTACGCCCTCCTTTATCCCGGCTGTCAGTTCACCCCGTGCCGAAAGAGAGAGAGAAAAATTCCCTTTTCTTTCTCATTCTAGCATCATCATCCCCCCTCAGAATCTCTCTCATACGCGCACGAATTTCACGGGCGCGGTCCATTTTTTCGTCCCATTTGAAGATAGCGCAATGAGAAGTTGGGATTTGCGATAAGAGTGTCGTGCTGTTTTGGCGATTTTCAAATATTGTAATTCGAAGGAAACACTTTTGAGGATGAAAAATGCAGAATTTAAGAAGAAGAAGAAAAGAAGCTGAGGGAATTACGAAGTGGTCTCTTAAAAGTTGAATGAAAAAGTAGTTGTGCCATGTAAATAACTTAGGTCAAAGCACTGGAGGCGATTGTAATCTTGACCGAGGATCTGTTGAGGTGAAAAATTCGAATCAGAAGCGAAACGAAATCACTTTAGTTCATTCGAACTTACTATTATCCTACCGCAAATTAATGTAGCATACCTTTATCTCCTTAAGGTAAGGAAATAGTTCCAGATATTGATGTATATAATCGTTGAAGACCGCTCATATAGCACATAATATGAAGGAAAATAAATTACAGGAATTTTACTCTTCTTAAAAAATCAGTAACGAAGATGCTCCCAAATAAGGGAAGCCGGGAAGGGAGATGTAGAGTACGTCTGTAAAGGAAGCATTTAGGTGTATTGGAGGGGAAGGAGGTGGGTTCATAAAGAACTGCAAAGGGGGAAGGGGAAAGGGATTTGAAGCGTAGACGTCGACCAGTGTGACGTGGAAAAGAGTTGGGGGATGGAGTGGGAAAGAGGGGAGGGAGGCATTAGAGTGGGAGACGAGGGTGCGAACGGTCCTGGAGGTTGGGTGGGATTGGCGAGGAGCATAAAGAGAGGCGGGAGTGGACGTTCTAGTTGCTGAGGAAGGGAGAGGTGTGCTGCTGGGATATATGTGTGGAATAGAAAGCGACAATAAGTGGGTGGGATAAGGGTATATGGAGGTAGAAGATTTTACTCCGAGTCCCCCCTTACCCCTTCCATCTCTTTATACACCCAACACCTCTCCCATACACATAAGGCCTTCCTTTACTGGCATTCTCATCGCCAGCCTTCCCTGATTCCCTTATTTGAATGCATTGTTGCTGCCGAAATTAGTCAAATTCACAGTGAAAAAAATTATATCTCTAGACTGGTTTTTTTCAATTTCTCAAATGGTTTTCACTGCTAGTTCACAAATTCGTGTGTCCCCTATAGTGGTTGACTCCCGCCCAAATTTGGCACCTTGGCAAAATATCCGTGCAACCGAAATTTTAAGGAGGAAAATTGTCGCTTTATTTAGTTTTTTATGTGCATAAAAGGGTGGTTTTATTCAGTAGCCCTTTTAGTTTCCTGAGAATTGGAACAGATTATGGTATGAAAGGCAGTTGTGGATATACTTTTATATTAAATTCTAATTACTTAAACGATATGATTTTCCTATTTAATTCGATTTTGAAGGCGGGGCTAACTGAAACTCTGAACACATCATGTTAGCGACCATAAACGATTATTAACATTGATACATGGGAACATTTCCATAGTAGATAAATTCATCAAGGTTTCAGGCGTCCTGCAATTTGCAATAAGCATAAAGAGCAACAGGAGTGGACGCTGCATTCTCGGGTAGTAAGGAGAGATGTGTGCGTGGTACATGTGGGATAGAAGGCGACAATAAGTGTGTGGGATAAGGGTACGTTGGAAGATTTTACTCCTTTTCCCGTCCCTTACTCAGCTTTTCGAGAGATTGGGTTCCGAGTGTTGTCGAGGAAAGGGTAATAAGGAAAGGGTATGAGAGAGAAGCGAGGGGGGGAAGGGAAGGATTTCAGCAGGTTGGCGTGCTTGGAGGGGTGGTGGAGAGGGGGTTACATGGGGAGGGAGGGGGGGTTGATGCTTCTGATGAAGAGTGAGTGAGGGATGCGTGTTGGGGGAAAAGAGGGACGAAAACGGTCGAACGGCTGTAGCGAGGGAATTTCGGTTGCCCGGGAGATAAGGCGTCCGCCCCCCGCCCCTCGCCCCCCCCCCCCCTTCTCTCATACCTAAAAATAAATATTAATTGAATATCTCGGACTCCTCCTCCTCCATCCACCCATCTCCTGTCTCTTTCCATCTCTATCCGAGTATGCACATATGTGATACATGATACATATATGTGACGCGTTTTATGTATTCCATCCTCTGCATCTCTCCCTCCGGTCCTCGTTCAGAAGTATTGATGTCCGCTCGACCGTTGTTTTCCTCGGGTAATCTTAAAACGGACGGTTTTTTTTTCATCTCACTTCTGCTTTTCTCCTCTCTCGTTTTATTCTCACTCTCACTAATAATTCTCCCCTTTCGGGTTCCTTCTTTCCACCGCCTCTTCTCCTAAAACAAAAATAGCATTCCATTTCCCTCAGTGGTAGCTCTTTTTTTAAATCACCAAACGTATTGTTGACTTTTCAGAATAAACTTTAAGTACGGGAGAAAAGGAGGATTGATTTTGGTGTTGCCATTGTGTTTTCCCGCCGGTCACTTCTGTCCTCCACACACACGCACACAAACGATGGGCAAGAGGCGAGCGGTCTCTTTTTTTTCACGGTGCCCCGCCTCTCTTTCCTTGCCCTCCCCACTCCCAAATATTTCACGCGTACCTACGCCTTCCCCTCCAACAATCTTTTCCGTCTTTTTCACGGCCGCCTCTCCGCTCCTAACCCCCTACCATTGCGCTACCGATAAAAAATATAACTTTACGATTGACGGAGTCCGTGAAAACTCTTCGCCTCGAAAAAGAATAAGTCCGTAGGTGTATAAATAAACCTACGTGTATATTCCTTTTTCGTTCACTTTCTCTCTTTCCCTCTCTCGCTTCTCCCGGGGAACCGAAGTCCGGAAGTGATCCCTCCCCTACCTCGCCTCTCTTTCTCTCTGTCCCCTTTTTGATATCTCCTCTGTTTCCCTCGTCTCAATTCCTTTTTGTTTCGACGCGGGACGGGAAGGTTTACTGATCCTGATAAAATTAGAGACGTAATAATGTATATCCAAGCGGGAGTGCCTTCCGAGTTCTCACCACCTCTTTCGAACCATCGAAAGCTTCCCTTTTTTTCCAGAGGGGGAGGATGCAAATTTGAACTATAACTGGAACTTTTCTATGTCGATTTTTGTTATTCTAAAGAAGTTTTCTTAATTTGGTGCTCTTAACACCTTACACACCTTGTAAGTTATTTCTGCGATACACGGTATATTTTAGTTCCTGATGCACCCTAACTTCAAGTTAGGCTGTATAATTTAAGTTATTTTTCTTGTTGACTTCGGTTTTAGTAGCTCACTATGGGAAGGTTACATCGCAAGATCTATTCTTAGACAAGTACAAGACATTCATTAATGACCGAAGCGGTATTCAGATCCGCGACCGTTCGGTTGCTAAGGCTAGCGCGTTACCAACCTGGCCACCTCGACAGCAGTAGAATGGTTTGAAATTACGGGTTTGATTCCATATACGCCTACCTCTCTCTAGATTCCATCTCATCTCGCTCCGTTCCCATCTCATCCTTTTACGTCGTCTTTCTCTCGCAGAATCGGGATTTGTTGAATTTACTCCACGTGTTCAGTGTTAGGGTCGATCGGTGTTGAAGGCAAGGGGAAAGGGGAAGTGAGGGGCATGGAGAGGTGCGTTATATAGAGGCTTTCCGGGGGGAGAGGAATGGATAGCATTGAGCAGGCGAGAGAGAGAGAGAGAGAGAGTCCGGTCGGGGCAGATGAAATGGATTGTAATCGAAGGATTTCGTAAGGAGAGGTTTGTTTAAGAGGGGAAGCGGGTGAGTGTTCGGGGGGAGTTTGATGGAAATGGGCGGGCATGGGAGACCGGCGCACACGTATATGTGAATGTTTGTGTGTATGAGAGGGACTGGGCGAGAGCGATAGAGTTTGAGAGAGAGAGAGAGCTCATGGGTGGTGGAAGGGGGGAGAGAGACGGTCGAAGGGACTGGCCTGGAAGGTTAGGCGCGAGGTTTTCCGAGGGAGAAAAGAGATAGGAGAATGAATTGATGGATTCCTTCGGGGGAGGGGATTGGAGGAGAGTGTGTAGGGGGGTTTAAAAGGAAGGTGAGCTTCAGTTGAACGCCCGTATACGTCCTCAGGACCCCTATCCCTTATTCTCCCACATCTCCCCGCTCCCGAAATCCCTCTCCACGATGGATGCAGGGTATGGTGGTGGAGGGAGGCAAGGGAATTGCGTCCGAAGTAATGCCGCTACTCGTTCGGCAGGGTGGAAACTTTACAGAGTGCGTCCGTCTACTTTTTCGTCATCCCATTTTCCAGCCCTAACCGATATCTCGCCGTCCATTCGTCCCTCTCCTCCTCTCAGACCACTCCTCAGTCCTTTTCTTCCAACAGTTCCGCTCCCGTCACGAGAGCCTCCCCATCCACAGCGCTCAAATCATCAAATTCACGTAGTTTTCAATGGATAGTTCTCCCCGTCGCTGAATGTTCGCCTGGATCGGACGAGTCCGGGGCAGTTCTCCGTAAAAGATTCGGGTTTTCCGCCTCTCTCTCTCTCTCTCTCTATGCATGCAAATCTTCTCAATTCCCCGATATCTGTATCCCCCTCCTCCCCGCAACTCTTCACTCGCGTTGGGACCTTTCAATATCGGGTCTGTCGTGCGGGCTTGGGAATGAAGAACAGATCCCGGATACAGTCCGTTCCACGTTCTTTTTACTGTTCCCTCCCTCTCTCCCGTGACCTCCCCCGTCAAAATGAGGAAAAGAAAACTCGATAATTAAAAGGACGCGAACCCCCCCCCTCCCCCCAATCTCTTCTACGGTTTTAAAAACGGTTACCAGCGGGGAAACAATCGCCTTATATTCGTCGACGTATCCGCCGGCAGAGATCCGATGCGATTTAGGGTTTTCGATGGCGAATTAATTTATGGACGTTTCCCTCATTGTCGCTCTCGTTCGGGGATTGAATTGTTTCCATCAATCGGAGCACGATGAAAAGAAAGGCATAAGGTTTTTCTCTTTCTCTCGGAAAATCCCCGTTCCATTCCGAACTCCTTCGATCGATTCGCTTTGTAATTTTCCTGGCGATTTCCCCGAAAGGTGGCGGTGGCGGTAGCCGCGCTGCTTTGCCTTCGTTATGTTTTCGTAATTGGGCGATTTCTATATTTTCTATTTCGGGTAATGGCTTCCCGTTCCCGATTTTCCGACTGAAGCCGTCAGTTTTGAGTGCTCCCCCCCCCCTCCCCCCCGTGTCCCTCTTCTCTCTTCACCTTTCCGTTCATTCCTTTCGTATGCATGTACAGAAAACGTTCCCACCCCTTTTTCCCCAAATCCTCTACTCCTCTCCGACCTCTTTCCCCCTCCCCGCTACCCACCCCTCCCTCCCTCTCTCTTCTTTTCCCAAACATCAAAATCGGAAGGGACGTCTGTGTACTGGGAGACGTGGAAGGGTTTTTGGCGATGATGCGCGAGGTTGTGAGAGAGGGAGAATATGGTAGGAGTGGGGGAGTAAGAGAGGGAAGGGGTGTTTTTCGGGGATAAGGGCCGGCTTTGGGGTGGAGAAATACTGGGGGGGGGGAGGAGGGAGGTTTTTGATGTGGAAGGGTGGCCGAGCAGTTGAAGGCGAGGACGGAAGAGGAAGGAAAGAAAAGGCGGGGATGGAGGGTGATGCGTTGGGCGCTCGGCAGTGGACTTTAAAGGGGGGTCGGGGGGAGAGTGGTCCATCGGAGAGGTGGGAAAAGGGTTCTGGGAGAAGGGATTGGGGGATTGGTGGAGGAGTGGGCGGGTGGGTGTCGCTAAGAGAGGACCGATATGAGGAAGCCGTGGATTTGGCGTGCGGAAGGAATAAAAAAATATACTGGTCAGTGAGAGAGAGAGAGAGAACCTGGCGCTCAGAATCTGTTCCATTTGCGAATTTCTCCCACTCCATCCCACGTTCTCCCTTCCCTTCTCTTCTTCTTCTCCTCCCCATTTATCCGCCTTCCTTGCTTTATCTTTCTCTCTCCATCTTCTCCCCTTTTGATTCCTTCCCCATTCCCCGTTGATCCCTTCTATTCGTCCTTTCCAATGCCCCGCGTTCTTTTCATGGCCGCTTACGTTTTCTTCTCTCCGGCTCGATTCAGTGACATACATGAGCGGTTGAGTGGAGTTCCCAAGCATGCCAGGACTTCGGAAATACCGATAGGTAAAGGTTGATACAAAAATGTTACCGTGCGTTTTTATTAGATACTTGTACGTTTTAAAGAAAGTGGTTCGCTAATTATCTGGTGTAAATGTTTTGATAATTCAGTCAACCATATTATAAATTTGAAATTAAAGGTTTAGGCTTATGATTCTACTCCAAAATGGAGTGAAATGAAACCATATTTTAACATGGTTATGACAAATTATTTCCTTACCGAATCTTTTTTTCGAATAGTTTATCCTCGGAATTACCGAACAATTATTTCCTTGCTGAATGTTTTTTCCAAAGAGTTTCGCCTCAGAATTACCGCACAGTCTCGGCGCAAAATGGAAATATATCCCTTTGAATTCTCGATGTCTTATATTAAAAATAGTCATCAGACTCAATTCATTACGAAAATGAGGTCGCTGAAAAAATCATGACAAATTTTGTCGTCCTATTCATTGATTGGCATGAAAATCTTTGCAAAATATTTACCCTTTACACCTAAGTAATACTTTCTTCAAAGTAAAAGCTGCAACCCCATCCATCTTTCTTTCTTGCATCCACGTCCTTATGTCTCGATCGTGTTTTCCTTCCTACCCCCAGTCCAACTATATTCCTCCTCGAGCTTATCTCCTCATCTCTTCCTTTCCCTTCTTACATTTACTTCCAATTTTCAACCTCCCCGTCCTTTCATTCCATACCTCTTTTGACTTTTTCACTTCTCCGCTTCTTTCACCCCCTCGCGGAGTTGACTCCTTCTGGGAAGCTCGCATCGAAAACTGTTTTTCATCCGCCGCAAATGCCCAGCCATGTTGCGTCCCTTTCATTGAATTTTTTACCCACCCCTCCATTCGATTCCTACCGAAACCATCCTTTCCATTCCTTTTCACTCTCACTGCCCCTCCTCTCCCATTTTATACTCGCTTCAAATCCCCTTCCTCAACCCTTTTCTGGACCAATTTTTTTGTTTTCTCTCCCACCCCCCTCCTATCCTTTTTTTCTCTCCTCCTAGGAGGAGCCACCACCGGGTGACGCGCGGCGGGGAGAAAAGGTTTTTCCGGAGTTAAGGCAGTGGAGTAGGGTGGGAGATGGGTCGAGGAGAATGCTTTAGGGGGAGGAAGGAAGGGACGTATAAGAGTGTGAGGGGCAAGTCGGATGAAAGTGAAAGGAGATGAAAGGGGGAAAGTATTGCGTGGATGAGGGACTGGAGGGGTAGGCGGAAGCATGTGGTAGCAGTTGGCGTGCGCGAGAGAGTGTTGGTACCCCTGCGGAGTGGTGGGAGGGAGGTAAGAGCATGGGGAAGTGAAGAACGTTTGGATTGGAAAGCATTCGAACTATCATCCTCCTCCTCCGGCCTCTCTTGCTTTGCTTTTCATCCTCTGCGATCCTTCCTCCGCGCTCCTCCGGGAGAATTGGGCTCTGACTTGCTCTTCCGATTTTACATCAAGAGAAATTAACTCCCTTCTCTCCCTTTACCAAAACCTTCCTCTTCTCTCCAATCGTCCCTACGACGAAATTTTTTTTTTATTTCAATGGATCACTCAAGGGATGAGCGCGTAGGAATCCGAGTTTCATTCGTCATGAACTGTGCTAATCATTGGACGAAATTACTTTGGGATTTTTCCCGTGTCAGTAATAGTTCAAAACCCGGAGATATGTAGCTAAAAATATTAGGCGATGTATTAGTCCGAAAATATTATCCGTCCCCTGTACATGCCATCACTCATGATCATTCTGTGAACAATTTTAATGCCATTATTAGCATCAGCCTATATATTGTGTCTTAAGACAAAATAACTCAAAATGTACGGCGTCACGATCACAGTGTTTTTCCTCACAACACCCCACACGCCTCGATATCTCCATCTCTCGTGATTGAAATAATTCACAGGCTTAAATTCAGCTTTTTTAAGGAGAGTGGTCGGTCGGTCGATCGTGTTGACAAGCTTCATTTTTTGTGAATCCGTATCCGAGGAAATTAATGAAGAAATACGATGTGAATACATCCAGCATCGGAAAGAGTCCACAAAAAGTCAAATCAATATTATAATTTTCGTTATTTAATCGGAGTGGGGATTTTGTATTCACGAGAGGGCACAGGGGAATGGAGGATATGAGGGGAGGGTAGAATTAAAGGCAATCAAATATCATTCACGGCACTCGAATAAAAAAGAGAATCCCCTCTCACGCCAGTTAGGACGACAAGTTGGCTTTTTTTTAATATTCCACCACCGTACCACCGTGTACAGGGGTGTTTCTATTTGCGAGCACGTTTCCCCAAACATTTCTCCCCCTACATTTGTCGTGATGTTGTTTCGCATCCTCCACTTCGTCATAAGCGTCCTCATGCCGTATCCTTTTTCTCCTATCCTCCCCTTCCCTCTCTCTTTCTCACCTCTTTCTCTCTATACACTCTGCTTTCGCCCCATGCTGTGTCCGTTCTCTCTATACGTGTGGGTGTAAGCTTGTGTTCGTCAGGGTGTTATGCTTTCCCCCGCTCTCTTCCCAGCCTTTTCCCACACTCAACACACTCTCCGCTTGGCCGTGAGGAAACACAGATTGTCGCCCCCTTTGATCTCTTGCGGCTTTTTCTCGTTCGGCAGTCGATGCTGCGGGGTCGGCGGCGACGGGGGGGTGGGAGAGAAGGACGGAGGTCGTCCCCCCCCCCCACCCTCCGGAGTGTTTTTTCGCGCACACGGGGTCCAATCTATTAATCAGCCAACATCCCCAGTCCCACCCGCCCCCAACTCTGGTTGGCGTTAAGGGACGTGTTTGAGGGGAGGAAGGGGGGTGGTTTCATACGAAAGGGTTTGGGAGGAGGTCACACACTCAACCCTTCGCGGGTGTTGCAGAAAAAGGAAAATCATTTTCTTTTTTTTATTCCTACTTTTTTCCTTTTTCACTTATTTTAGTCGATGGGACGAGTGGTCCTCTTCAAGCGGAAAGGAAAAGTGTGTTTTGAATTAGAGCGGCGAGGGTGTGAAAGGCTCCCGCATCTTCTCTCTCTCGCTCGCCGTATGGGTTAGCGAGAGGATGTCGGAGATAGAGTGGAGAGGCTGAATTGAGGAAGGAGGAGAGTGGAGTAAAGGAGGAGGTTATGATAACAGGGGCGACGCGTGTGGTCCGCGAGGTGTTCGATATGTCACGACATCCTTGAGTCAAGCCGTGTCCCGCCTCCACCGCCAAAGAGTCTCTCTACTCGGATTCCCGAAAATCTTCTATGGCTCCCTTTTAGCCGCGCGAGTCCGTTCAAAGATGTTTTAACGGAGGATGGGGTTGTTGGTCTCAAATCTCGTTGTTGCTCCAAAATAAATTTCCCCTTAGGAATATCCGTATCGCATCGGGAAGGAAAGGAGCCCTCGCTCTTTTTCGAGTGTTTCTATTTTTAAAATCGGATCAGTGCGTGTTTCCTCACGTTCCGGGAAACTTTTGTATTAAATCATATCCCGCGTAATTTGCGTCTGCATTTCGTTTCCGCCTCTCGCATCGTTGCTGTCACGCCAAAAAGAATAGGATTAAGTGATTGTGCTTATCACAGGATGGTGTAATTTTTCTGTAATTGCAGCGTCCGTTTGGTCAAATCCATATGTCTCATGTAATTTCACACATCCTACTTATAGTTCGTAAAATTCAAATTTATGGTGAATTACAATAGTGATATTGTCGTTCCGCACGCATGGTTTATTGTGTCCATTTGTTCCATTTCACAATGAATTATCGTTTGAAGGATTTGCTCAATCTTATCTCTCTTAGTATCTTATTTTTAGGGTATATTTAGGGTACAGTTTCCCTTCGTGAATATGCTTGCAAAGCTCTTGTACGTCCACGGTTTCGGGTACGCCCAAAAGAGGAGCGAATCCAGAGAGCATTCTCGGCGGCAAGGAGGACTGCACACTAGCGCCTCCGGAGCAGAAATTCGTCCCCCGTATCGCCGATAAAAATCCGACCAATAGTAGGTCGCACCTCGACGCCCACTCTATCGATCTCGACCAATGAGGAGACGACGCTCTCCGTCTCCCTATCTTCTTCTTTCCCTGCGGGCATTTTTCGGACCCCCTCCCGGACCGACGCCGGGACTGTCTCGATGGCGACCGAGGAGGGAGGTTTGGGGGTGGTTGGGAGAGCGAGGGAGTGGGAGCGTGCGAGAGAATGTCTCTCTCCCCTTCTTTCGCCGCGTGGGTTCACCCGATGCATTATCGGACTCCTCTTCCTTCTGCAGCAGTGATATTTTTACATCCGTCCCCATCGACCTGAGCCTTCGTGCTAGAGGTTAAAGAATGCTCGTCTTTTCCTGTGGGAAGTAATCTTTGCCTCGCGAGGGTACGTAGATAATGACTGTTTTAAGTTCACACCTGTGCTGGAGCAATCTTCCAAAATAATGATTTGATAGTTGTAACCTATGGGCGAGGCATTGTCTACTATTCTGTTGCGATACATCATGACTACGTGCCTGACAGTTTGACTCTATGAGAACAAATGACATAGTTTTCATTTTTATTTCAGATACTTTCACGGGTGCTTTTACAAGCTTTACCTGGCAGTCATATTAACAGCAATGTAAGAATAATCATTAAATTTGGAGTTGCTGTTCAAGAAATTGATGTATAGCAATTTGTATCATTATAAAAGTATCTCATTATTGTGCAATTACTTATAAATATACCTACTCCCTAGGTTGTACGAGAAATGACATCGGTTTTATTCGGTGTGCTCCTAAAATCAATCGTAATCTATCTCAAGTTGAGGCAAATAATATTGAAATGATTAAATGAAACACCTAGGTACAAATGTTCACGTTACTGCAGTACGCAGGGGTAACAGTTGATTGGTACTACAACTCACCTGAAGCTGTGGTGGCTTTATAATTTTTTTTCTGGGAGCGTAGCGCGTGCATGGCGTGCATTTCTTTGGGCGGAGCGATTGAAACATTCTTGTCAATTATAATTCCCTCGAAGCTCATCCCCCCAGCCATTAAGCTCCTTCCTTCCATTCCAAACCCTCTCTATCTATTCTTCTTCACCTCCCCCATAACCTGCCTAAATTTGGCTCCTTCCGGAAACTCAAACTCCCAATCGTTCCCCCCACACTGGCTGGCCGAGTGGATCGGTTTCTGAGGATGGAGATGCTATGCGGGAGACGGTCGGTCGTTGCTGGGCGGGTTTACCGAGCCGTAGTCAGGGCGCGGTGAGTAGGTCCCCGTGGAATAAGGGAGGAAGTACTGGGGAAAAAAGGAAGGGAGAGACTCTCTACCTATACCCTCCCTCTGAAGATATCCCAACCGATACGGCCGACAGGAGGTCGGAAACGAATCCCCATTTGTTTCCCAGCGGTAAACGAAAGGTTTTCTGTGTTTTTTCTGTATTTTCGCTTTAATGTTTTTGCGCGCCTCAGCCCCCACAACCACCACCAATATATATAATATAATATTATAATAAATAACCAATATACTAGCAGTGTTTGAAGTTTTGGTGACTCGACTGCTTAGGTAATTTCGAACCTTAGCTTACCTTAGACGCATTCATCTAGAATTTTAATCATCAATAATACATTTTTAGTTTTCGCTCTGCAGGAGCAAACAACGATATTTTGGATTGAGTCCGTTAGATCCATGATTGCGTTGTATTAATTAAAAACAACCGATTTTTCCTCGTTAACTCCTTTTTACAGTCATTTATTCCCGCCTAGGTTTGGGTAAAATGCCTGCTGTATGTACGGAAAGTTTCTGTTTTTATAGCGAAGAACATAACTTGATTTACTACGACCTAGTTAGCGCCAAGTGTGTAGGGTATCTCACCTGCTCTTCCGTGTATAGGACGGAGATCGTCATACTTCTTATGCAATCTGTTAAAATATTCTTCACCTTCAGGAAGGACTCGCAGTCTAGGCACCTTCGGTTGTACATGGAATAGGAAACTGTGTACCACATGTGTATGTGTGTCCAATTCGTAGCCTTGTGTTTGCGATTTATTCTCTCCTTGGTGCCAGCTGAATTATCCACCCCTTTCCCTCGGAGCATTAATTCACAGCATGCATTTCGTATTTCGTTTCTCCAACTCAAATCTATTTCTACTCCCCCTCTTCCACGTTCAAAACGCCCATCCTTCCCCATCTCCTCACTCGGGGTACTCCACCCCCATACACTTTTCTCTTGCCCGTTCCCCCCGTTTCCTTCCTGAAATTGGGCGGACATGTTTTTGTGTGCGCGCATGTCCGGTTTCGTGTGATCCTCTGCTGTGCCACACGAAAAAATTAGCTTTGGGTTCTTTGTAATTTTTTAAATTTATTTTTTGGTTGGTCTCTTCTCGCTGGCCTCGTGAAGTTGTGGCTTTTCCGCCACCCTTCCTTCCCCAGTAACCCTAACTTCTCCACTTCCTCATACCCCAGCGCAACGTGCCCATCCTCTCTCCGTCCTACCCCCTCCGTCAGCGCGAATACCCCTCCGTCCTCACGAGCCCTAATCGAACGGAATTCCCCTTCATCAATTCCACACCTCATCAATCCATTCCCTTTCCGCGCGCATCATTCTCCCTTTTTCCTCCCATACCTTCAGACATGTCTCTTCTCCATCTCTCTCTCACCTCTGGCGAGTGGGAAATGAAAGTATGTAGAAGACTCTCCGTATTTCTCACGTCTCCGAATGCGATTTTCCTGGCTCAGGGATGTGGTTCATTTAAATAGCACGCTAAGGATCCACCTGCTCCAAAGGCCGTGAAGAATTCGTTTCCGGGACGCGGGTGGTCACGTCGATTTGGGTGGGTGGTTATATTACCTAGTTTTATCTTGACTAAGTTTCTCGTATTTGCATTTAACTGATGGCGAAAGCCTCTTGATTCGCGAGGTCCTTCGCCGTTGCCCTCTGTGTTGCGGGTATTCTAATTGAAATGCAAGGAAAATTTAATTTCTCGGAGAAAAGCATATGAGATTTGTGGAACGCATTTTCACATTGATCATTACAATTTTTGCACTGTGGAATCCCTTTAAGTGTTGATGGAGGAAGATTTGTAGATAAGTTGCATTTTACGATTTTTAGGGATGGTTTCGTGAAGAGAGACTTGACGATTTTAGGTAAGTTACTCTATTGTGATCAAAGATAGATCTCTCATGGATTTTTGTTTTCTAGCTAGATAGCAGGCCAAATTTTATCGGGAAATACAGTTAGTAAAGTATTTAATATTCAGAATATGCACAGAAAAAATAAGCAGCAGGATTTTTAACGGAAATCAATGTTGATTATTTTTTTATCCTGTTGATGAATGATTCAGAAAATAGGTGATTAATACAACTATCAGCATGGCCCCGAGGAGCTTCAATATCCTTACCGTTATGCTGCTACGAAATTGATATACCCTTAAAATTCTGACGACCCTTGATCTCCTTTTCTCAATTTAGTCATTCGAGGCGGAAACTCGGGTACCTATCTCCCTTCCTTGATCACATCTGTATTAATGCTTCGCTCCCGGGTATAGCGATTCCATTGCCTTCTCCACCCCTTCCCGAATGATTTAAAATATTTAAGGGACATCTCCGCGGCCGATTAACCAGAGGTGGAGACAATGTGATACTTTCACCGATGAAGACAGGCAAAATAACTGCCCTTTGTCCGTGTGGAACGCAAGCATTCCGGAAGAGTCCTGGTGCCATCGGAAAAACGAACCTCTACAGAGACTGGGATCGGACCTCCCCTCCTATCCAAAACCCATCCCATCGAACCGGAATGGAATTCCTTAAACGTGTGCCAAACGAATTAAAATAGTCCACTATCTCAGGTCTATCTCTCCCTTCCCTTTCCTTCTTCCCTTTCTTTCTTTATCCTTCCTTCCTTCCCTCCTCATTTTATCCCCACTTTTCTTTTGCTCACTTCATCTGGGTGGTCCTCTTTGTTTCTGATTCCTCGTCTCGTGCAACCAAGCGGGGTGAGCGGTTTTCCTTTCAAGTGCCTGGCCATCAAACCCCGCACCCGAGCCGCCCTCTACTTCGCCGGCTAAGCTTCGTCAGACCTGTCGTCGCTGGCGCTCTCTTAGCACTTAACGGGTTGATCGCGGCGTGCACTGATCTGTTTTCGGTGATTGGATGGAATAATTCATTAGCCTTTCTAGTCAGTGAGCCCATTTGCAATCGTGTATAAAATTATCTCTTATTAGTAATATGCGAGGACTACCTACTGATTACTGGCTAACTGAAATGGTCGAAAAAGTGTAAAACCTAGTGAGAAAATAATGAACTATATTTTTTACGACCACAGACGTGCTCAGTAAACCTGGAATTGCGCTAAAATATTATGATACAATTCACGATTCCAAATGAAATCACTGTACCAGAAAGTTATTATTTATGATTATTAATCCAATGTCGGGGTTGTTATTTCCTTAAGTAACAGTTTTCTCATGCATGCTTTTTTCATTTTACTTCCCAGTACTACAATGTTTCCCTTAGTTTCCACTCGTAAATCATCCTTGTCCATCTTAGATATCTCTCTTCTACGGAACCCCTTAAGTGTACTTCCTTCGGCTAGCCATCGTACCCGAAAATGTGACTAATTAATGTGAATGTTTTCCGCAAATTTATTTCACCTCCCGCTCCTCAAGGAGCGTCTTCTTTATTCACTCGGCCTATCTATTTCACCATCTCATTTAATCTGTATCCCCACATTTCCTTCTGTTTAATCGTCTTCTACCGTCCCTATCGCTCACACCTCACAGTTCTACAAACGTAAACGCCATATACAAGTTTTTATGGTCCGTGTCTTGGCGTCCGAGTTGCGTCAATCGTGCTCCATCGCCAAAGGTACTTCGTCTTCGTTCACGACACACGTTCCTAATTAGTCCGCGGGGAATGCGTCCGAGAGCGTATCGCGGCTCAATAATTTCACTGTCTTCGATGTTTTTGGCGCTTGTCGGACAAGTGGAATCGCCTTTCGTCTCGCTTTGATCTGGAAAATATGGCACCCACCCACACCAGTGTGAGGAAAGCGAGATGGTGGCGCATTAGTCACGTATTCAGCGCTGTTAAAGTTACTGCTTTCGCTCCATCTTAAGCGCAAGCTTGACTTCGATGAGAGCATTATCTTTTCTATGTTTGGACCCACGAAGGGAGATAGTCCTCATCTAGTTGTGAAAAAAACTGTTTGCATATCACATTTCACACGTCATCAGCATGTAAAGGTCGATCAAAACTTGTTTATCAACCTCTTGGTGACATGCGGATTATTACTTTAAAGATATGTTCTTTTTCTTCTTCATGTGACATTATATTGAGCTTATTGCTAATTCTTCATTTTTTTTGTTTCTTTCACAGATCTCGCAACTGTCGGAGGACGTGCAGCGGTTGCAGTCCAGCTTGGCCAAAGTTCAAGAGGCGTCGGCAGCGACGATAGCCCGCCTCGAGGAACAGTTGGAGCAGAGGGCGATGACCATAGCGAGGCTCGAAGCACGACTGGACGCCCAACGAGACTACGAAGAGCTGAAGCGTGAAGTCAGGTAAGACTGTGAACTATTATTACCAATGCCGTACTCTTTATCGCGAAACACGAAAGCTATGAGAAATAAAACGTCCACCTTATCTTTCAAAGCCAAAAATTTTAATTGAAGCGAGTCGTAGAGCCTTCCGACCTTGTTTTTCTTAGTCTTCTGGGGCACGTGAAGATGGACGAATTCACTTCAAGTGGACGGGAGTAATGATTATGATTGTGACCGCGTGGAAGCTACAGACATTATTATTCCCTCCTTATGGTCCATAAAAAAATTACATACCACCGCTCCACAAAAACGCCGAAATATTTCATAAATTTGTTCGTCGCGGAGTCCGTGACTGTACCCGAAGCCTTTTTAGAGCACTCAGCACGGAAGGCATCCGGGGAGTTTTCAATTGCCGTTCCCCGGTGCACCCGACTCATTTTCCCATCGGACCCGCTCCGGAATGAAACGGGCACACAAAAAAAGGAAGGGGAAAGGCGGCCATAGTTTCAATAAACCAGAAAAAACCTATAATCATGAGCCGTCACGCGATAGGGCCCCAATTGTCCGCAGCGGCCGTTTAAATGGCCCGCCCAGCTTGCCTCCGGGATGGTTTGTTGTCGGGAAAAGAGTTGAAAGGAAAAGAGAATGATATTCCCGACGCCGACTGAAATCACCGACGCCTGTACCTACCAACCGATGAACCCTATCCCCTACGCTTTCCAGCCAATCTGCCCGCCTCCTTGGTAACAACGCACAACAAGAGTCCACGGATGTGTACGGCAAAGCGTCACCGAAGCAGGGAGCGGCAGTAAAGTTATCAGATACAGTAAAAAGTAGGGAAAGCGATGGATCTTCGCCAGTTTTACTCTGCCGTGTGTGTTTTGTTTTTTTTTCATTGACGCCGCGTGCATTTGTCGATCGGCAAAGTCCCCAAACCCTTTCATGGATTATCCTTGTGTGTGGTGCGTTTTCATCTTTACATCCATTTTTTATTATTTTTTTGCTTTAACGAGACTCGGGAGGGATGCAACGGAGTTAGTCTCACTCCCGACCGTATACACAACCTGGTTCCCCTTCTCCAATCACTCCCTATCATTCCCCCCCCCCCTTCTCTCAAACCAAAACAGTTCCCACCTGTGATCTCTCTGGACTACCCAAACCCCCCTCAGCATAAATGTCCCATCTAGTTCCACCCCCACATGCTACGCCGTGCATACTCAAGTCCCATTCATTGCGTTACGCGAGATACGGCAAACTTTTCCCTCTTCCTACTCCTCCACATCGCCTCCCCTTTTCATTACCACCCCCCTCTTCCTCCCCCTCCTTACCCCCATGGTGACTATTTTACCCCTGCCTTTTCCCTCCCACCGCCAGCCTCGGTAACTCTCGTCCATTCGTGTAACGCGACTCGTTCCCAAACGGCTCGCGCCGATCAAAAACGACCGAGGTACGCAGGATGGGGTTGTGCCGCAACCAGAGAGAGAAAGAGGGGGGGTTTGGGGAAGAGATAATACAAAAGGAACGAGGGTGGTACATAAAGGGGGGGGGGCAGGGTAACGCGGGGTGACCCTAAGGGTGTTGGGTGGGATGAGAATGTTTAATAAAATCGCATATGGGCGGGAGATGGAATTTTTGAAGAGGGTTCGATTGGGAGGTCATCTGGTGGCTTCCCCGGGAACTACTTGCGCGCTCCTGTGGTGCGTCCTCCCACTCCTCCCGAAAAGCCGCCGAGTGAAAAAAAGGAAAAGCAAGATTGCCGCTGTTGCTCTCCGTTGTGTGTGCTCTAAAGTCTAAAACACTACACTAGGCTCGGTGAATCTTCTGCGAGGGAAAGGTGAAACGCTAGTCCCATCAGAGATTAAGCGCATCACTGGAGGAGGAGATAAAATCGTAATGGCCGTTCTGCGATCTGGTTTGCGAAATGTGATGTTGCTCTTGTGACGCCTGGAGGTTTTTCA
This sequence comes from Pyrrhosoma nymphula, assembly GCA_963573305.1. Lineage (NCBI taxonomy): Eukaryota > Metazoa > Arthropoda > Insecta > Odonata > Coenagrionidae > Pyrrhosoma > Pyrrhosoma nymphula. Next base: position 51,245,647 of record OY754330.1, on the reverse strand, counting down.
TCCCCCACTAGTAAGGTATAATATTAATAATGTAAGCTCTACCTCTCCAATTATGGGAGAAATGAGGAACAGAACCTTGAAATGTGTTTTTAAAAGTGCTGTGAAGAATTAATGCATTGCCTTAAAGCCCACTGGAGACCTAGAATTCGTATTTGTGGGCAACACAGGTTCCAATGAGAGTTTTTGTAGCAAATAAGTTTAATGAGAACTCTGGGAAGAAGAAACAAACTTATTGGACACATTCTGCGACACAACTACTTCTTGAAATAATACTGGGAGGAGAAATAAATTGGAGGAAATATTGATGAATTTCAAAGATAGAATAAGGTGCAAATTATGAGGTACGTTAAAATGGAGACTTAAAGGGGGTTTAAGTGCTTAACTTAGAGCTGATTGAAGTAGAGAGCTGCAGCAACCCAATCTTCGAATTGCTGGCTGCTCAGTCTTTGAGCGAAGTTACGGTACCTTTGCTTTTACAAAATCGTTCATAATGTTTGTCTCTTCATGTGGACAAGTACTTGATTTCAACTCTTGTATTTGCTTCGCTTTATTTAATTACTTGCTTTCCGTTATATCTCACTTGATAAGACAAATAATTCTCTTTCTTTTGGTCACCACTGCACATATCCTTGACACTGCGTTTCCTTCCTTTGTTTTCAAAAAGCACTCTTCTTTCTGCGTGAACTTTCTCGTCTCATCCGTTTGTACTCCTGTCGTGATGTTTATCTGTTATACTTATTTTTTTATCATTCGTGCTGTCGCCTCTCAGTATTCACTCTCGTGTTTGGCATGCTTACTGAATATTTTATGGCGTTATTAATTACGGGGCTGCGGTCGTTAACTCGGGGCTTTATTAGGACATTTAATTATTATTTTCTGCCTGGCGCTTCCCACTGACGCGAGCAACTTTTGCCGTCTCATTTCGTTAAGCAAGTGATTTCGGTTGCGACCGCACCGTTGTTGCATGCACGTCCGCTATCGATCTTCCCAACACCCCTCCCACTCGTTCACCCATCTCCCATCTTTCACGGCCGTCGTGTACGTGTGCAATTTGTATTTCTTTTGTTTTCCCCTCCCCACAACCAGGGAGCTCCCCTCCCTTGTAACACCCCAGCCTCCTCCAGTCGCAGAAGCAGCAGCCTCTCAGAAATTGACGAGAGAGCGCGCCGCGACCAATCCCCCCCCCCTTACCCGCTCCCGTAACACCCACGATGATAAAACGCATGGCGTGGGTGGGGGGGGAGGAAGAAGGGTTGCCATGGAGAAGGAGGGGAGGTGGGTGGGAGGGGGGCCGAGGGCAGTCCGAAGGGCCGAGGGGAGTGAGAGAGGAGGTGGAGGAGGAGGATAGCAACCGACCGATGGTGCTAACTTTTTATAAGGTCCCCAAAGGTCCATAATTATAACGAAGTCTGACTGCGCCAGTATACGCTTTGCTCCTTCATCTCCCTTCCGACCTCACCTTCGATCCCTGCGAGTGTCTCTCCCCCCCCCCCCCACTTTCCCGGCAACCCCTTCGTTGCCTGCCCTCCTCACACACTCAGTCCTCCCACCTCTCTCGTCCCCCGCCCACCCTCCCTCTCCCCTGCCCCCATATGTATATGCGTCGCTGTGGTAATCTCGCAAGCCTTCTCCTCCCTCCCTCCATGGACCTTCCGTCTTTCTCACCCGCCCCAATATCTCTGCCCCTCCATCTTCACCCGACCCCTACCCCCCATACTCTCGCCTAGCCATTTTATCCCCTGCCTTTTCCACTTTCGTTCGCAGCGTCGACTTGTCTCCTCGCCTTAGTCTCCCGACGTGTACTCCACTCGTCTCCCTAACTTAGGTCATCATCTCCACCTTTGACTGTATGAGGAGGTTTCCTTTATCTGCTTTCAGAAACATCGCCTGTCCCTTAATTTTTCCCGAAAACGTGCAGTGGTCCAAGTCTATGAAGATTTACTAAAAGAATTTCGAGTAGCCTCACCGCATCATATGTTCTTCCTCTGCCCCCACCTCAGTCACGGAGCTTTCTTTAACCTGAATTTCCTCGAACTTCCTGAATTTCCTCGTATATTTCTACTTTTTCCCCGGAGCCGTACAGTGAGCCGTGTCTGTAAAGATTTAATATCCTCCCACCATATCAATTTTAACCGTCAAATAATCCTATTTAAACAAGTTCCAGCAGTTTCTCTCTTGTCATTTAACTTTCAGTTAAACTTTATTTTTCTCCAAAGTGAATAAATCAGGTGTAATAGCGCAGCTGAACATCATTTCAGAAGAACTTAGTTGTTAAATCACATTTTCAAAAAATAATGCGCGTTTTAATAGCGTGGCGCGACATCATTGGACGGTTCTTGTCTGCGGCTCGTAAAACTATCCCTGGAAGATGTTCTCAATAGATTCTTCCGGCAATTTTTTCTCTCCACCGGCGCACACGTGTTCTCTGTGACTTATGTATTTTCGGCAATTTTAATCCACCCGATAAATCTCTTCGAGTGCAAGGATCACGATCTTCCAGAGACATATTTTTGTTGATTTATTTCTCTTTCTTCGTCTCTCCTTACCATCAACTATTTTTACCTGCTGTGCCATTCCTAATGGGTGCGAGGTGCCAGGCGACTCCCATTCCACGACCCTGATTTATCTCCCATCTCCTATCTTGTGTAATAGTTCCCATCACTATTGTTTCGAGTGTATTTCTGCTCCCGGGGAGAAGTCTGTTCGGTTTTTACGAGAGGAGAGATCCAGCGATCACAATATCCCCCGTGTTATATGGCTTCTTCTGGCTGGTGACCAAGGACATGGTTAGGCTTTTGCCCTCATCTTAGCTAAGTGTTTTTGATTTCCTTGAGAAAAGAGATAAAGATTTTAGCATCAGTATGAAAGATATAATGTGATTAACATCGTTTTTACCCTAAATACTAAGTGCCACTGCAATATTTTACACCTTTATATACTTTCAAGGACTAAAAATTGAAATATGTTTGGCTAAATGTGACAAATCGGGAACGGTCTCAAAAATTAAGCCTCCCTTGTCTTCCCACTAACGAATATTTTCCCTGAGTAAGGACTGGAGTGATGTTACTGGTAACCTACCTTTCTTATCCGTCCCTTGTTTCTTTCAGCCTAAGCCATCCTCTTTTGCTTCTCTTCCTTCCCGCATATTTCGCCATTCCTCGGGTCCACCCTTTCCTCCCTCCGCTTCATACACTATATGCCTCCTGTGCTTCCGAACACGTAAACCTTCCCCTCCCCCCGACATTCTCCCGAACGTCTCACGCCCCCCACGCCGCCTCCGACCGCCCTTTCCCTTTAACGTGTAGAATAGGCTCCAGTAATCATGCCTCAGCCCTTAAACATCCATAAATGATGAATCCATCAATTCTGAACGCTCCCAAACCATCCATTCCCCGCGTACACACGTGCAAGGGTGCGGAATCGAGTAACTCCCACCCCACGAAAGCATTCCCCCCTCCCAAAATGCCTCCTTTAACCGTCCTCCCTCACCACCCCTGTTTACACCCCTCCCGCTTACCCCCTTCTCGTCCTACTCTCCATTTATCTTCCAGCCTCTCTTCCTATCTCCCCTTATCCATCAGACTTATATAATACATATATATGCCTCCCTACCTTACGATCTCATAACATCTCTCCTCTTTCTCTCTCTCCATATCCAAGGCCCGGCCAACCGCTCCCCGATCGCTTCTTTCGACTCCGTTGGTCCGATTTCCCTTCACGAACAACACCCCTACCCAAACTTCACCGTCGTCCTGCATACACACGCTGCTTTTCCGACGTCGCCGTTCGCTTTTGATGGCCTCTCAGTCGGGTCTCCGTCCCGTGCACCGCTCCTCCAGCACGTTTTCTGAGAGAGGCCCCGGCCGAAAATTACCGCCTTAATTGCTTCGCCAGGCGACAGGAACTACTAATAAGTTTACGGCTTCGGGGCATCGCTGCGTTTGTGTTCTCCTCCTTGTTCTCTTTTTTTTTGGTATCGTATATCCCTTCCCGTGCGCTCTGGTCGCCTTCCCGGCCCTGCGCGATTGGCCCTCGTCGTGGTAGGAGTACGGTGGGCGATTTTTATTGTTCGATTCCTTTCCGGAGAATCGAAAAAATTGGAGGAGAGGTCTCGGAGGAATGGGTTGTAAAAACTGTTTTCATTGTTGTTTTCATTTTTTTAATTTCCGAACCACCCCGCAATAGGGTTTGGGTGCCCGATGTTCCTTTTTCTGGAAGGGCGTCGGCGTGTTTTCCTTTTTGGGGTTTTCCATCACTTCCTCCAAGAAGTGCTTTATTGCCCTCCTGGAAATGATCGGCCGTGCTTTTTTTAGGGAAAAGCGGAAATTTTTGGGATCCGCCGGCCATTAGTCTACGGTGGTAATTGTTAATCCGGTTTTCCGAACAAAAGACATGAGCATGATCAAGATTTCATTCTCCTTCGAATACCCTCATTCGTGTTGTTTTGTTTAATTTCGCCATTAGGAGTATCTTTTGAGGCTTTCCTGAGAGAGAGTGCTGATTGAAGAAAGGAAGTCATTTCAGTATCGTCCATACATTTTACCTGAACATTGAGCTCAGAGGAACATAATGTGTTCCCTGATTGTTTCTTGTCTTTCCGTGTGAGACGGAGTGCATGAGGTAATTATTAGCGTCGCCCAGGGTCATACCCTCTCGTACGGCGGATGCAGGTTGCAATCATCTTCTGAATGTAGGTGTAACAGATATAATTCATATTCATGTGTATAAATATATTGTATTTACTTAAATATGTTAAAAAAAAGTCCATAAGAACGTCGATCCAATTTAGAGGATTCTTATGAACAACCAGGTTTATTCGGCAGCGAGTCAGAATGATCGGATTTTTCGGATTTCAGATTCCGATTTCGGATCTTTGATCGATTCGGAGTTCGGATCTTTGATCTCCCACACCTGAGAAAGGGAAAAGGTTCATCATACAGCGAAGTCTCTCTCTGAAGTAGCCGAGAGAACGGCGGGACGGCTCCCAGCTTCCTTCCCCCGCATGTCATGCGATTAGTATACTCCTCCACGCGATGCCTTCCCCTCCACATCGCCCGGAGGCCCTCCACCTCCGGGCCTCCTCAACCTCTCCGATCCTCCCCGACCCCCGCCCCTCCCTTCCATCCTCTCTGCCCCTCGCTGATTTTATTATGTCCATTAATCGCCGGGCCACGGGAATGGAAGACGAAAGAAAAGTCGATCCCGGCTCCAATCGTTATAATTTTACGGTCTCTCTCTCATCACGTCCCTTCACTACCCCCCTCTCCATCGTTCTAATCTTCTGCCCTTTCCTCCATCTCCCTCCTATACCTCCATTCCCTCTCCCAATCTTCCTTTCCATCCCTCCCTCTCTCTCTCACTCCCTTGATTCTTGGGAGAAATGGATGTGGAGTATATATTTATGGTTTGTTGACTTTATGGTACCTTGAGTGTCGGGTGCCCTGGGGGAGGCGGCGCGGTTGTGCCGCGGTTGTTTCCTCCGTCTACACCATTTCACGTGAGGAGAGTATTGTGGCCCCGTCTTTCGTCCCCCTCCATTCATTTATTCCCCTTCAGGAACCTTAATAAACTCATTTTTATAGATCCTTTGGATAATTATAAATTATGGTCCACGGTCTGACCGATGGGCTTCGGTTCCGGTGATAAGAAATGAGGGAATGAATACCCACAATGATTTCGGAATCGTTTTCTTTTGAAAGAGAATGACTTGATGCCTTTTAGGGCCCTGGAAGGGAGTGCTCTCAAGTTTCTTTGATCTGATTGTTTTTCCTTCCTCTCATACGTGGAAATCATTAGGTGAAAAACATCAATTCGTTTTTGTTCAGTATCGCTTTCCGTGTTACGTACGAGACTAGTTTTGCTCGTGATAGGAGTACATGACTGGTTTTTGTCGAGTTAAAAGGAAATTTTTTAAAAATAATGACTGTGTTATACCTACAAGCAATGTACGCCCCATTATAACCTTAAGATCAGTGTATAAAATTTTCCTCGATCTAAGAAAAGTTAATTTACGACAGTTTTAAACGCTGTGAGTGATCTAAGCCTGCGCGTAACCAAGGCTGCTTATTGCGCTGTATAATATCGTGTGCATATTCCCCCACTATATAGACTATGAAGGATGCATCTCTCTGCGAATTAACTCCCGAGAGCTACTCTTAAAGTCTTTCCCCGTGTCTTCCTCCGCCGCCGATCGGGACATATTTTTTCTCCCACTTTTCTCATCTCATTTCACTTTTCCGCTTCCTCCTTGCCCTTCCTTTCGACGCAAAGCGAAAAAGATGTGGTGCAAGTCGGGGTGCTCACTTCAATTTTGACTCCTTCACCGATTCCCTTCCACATTTCACCCCCTCCCCCATAATCTCTCCCCCCACCCCTGTTCCTTCGCCCCCTCCACCCTTCCCAGGAGAACCCTTTTTCCCAAAGAGCCTTCCCCCACGCACCCCGCTGTCCATCCGCTAGCTCCCTGTAACCCCCTTCCCGCCTACGTTTCTAACCCCTCTTGTCCTGCGATATTACAATAACAAGAGAGCCGCGGAGCATGATATGTTGCGACACGCAAAATGGCGGCGGGCTCAGACTTCCCCTTCCCCCCCCCCTCAGATTTTTATTCTTTTTTTCCCTTCCTCTTTTGTTTCTACCCCTCCCTCGCACTTATCTCTCCCTCCCTCCCTCCCCCGGTTTCCCTTCTTCCCCCCCCCCCCCAACATGGCCTTAGTGCTACCCGATCTTCGGGAGAGCGAGCTCCTTTTTTTTCTCCCTCGTCGCCCGTATATCGCACGCTCTCATTTGTTTGTTCAGCGTCATCTTGCGCTCATCATAATGGCTCATTGAAAGGTCTTAAAGGGGAGGGGGTAGAGAGAGAGATCATGTGACGCTGTGTAGTGATCGTTTCAGTGAATGAAACTGCGAAAAAAACATGGAGTTGGTTGATTATTCTTTTCTCAAGTTGAGAACCCATGTAGTTGATTGCAAAAATAATATGACTTTGGGATGATTGCTTCCGAGAAGGTTTGTTTCCTGGTTGTAAGGAAACCGAAGTTTGTATTCATTTAAGTGAATGAAAAGCTTGTGGAAGCTTGTGGAAATCACCAAAAAAATAAGGGAATCATTTGAAATAAGCCACCACCCGCGAAAGAAAGCAATGGGATTCTGTAAATATATCACCACCTGATCATCCTTTAAACCACATTAATACCTGCGAATTAAAAAAAGTTGATACCTTCGGTGGAGGCAGAAAACTGAGTTAAGATTCATGGATGAAAAAATTTAAATTACGGTTATGTAATTAGAATTTTAATATTCAGGTATACATGAAAAAAGTCAACCTGAAATTTCAGTCTATTACATTCCAGTTTCCTTCTTCAAGGTTGACGAGGGCAGTTGGTTGACGTCGTATGGTGACGAATTGAACGACACGAAAATAATTTATGTATATCCTCTTCATTGGGTTCCGCGGCCTCCGTCGTTGAGATCATACTTCCCTACTGAGGCATCGAAGCGATCGGAAAGTCAAATTGTATCACCCCGGAACGTGCGAGATCGACATGAAAGGTACAGTTAGTGAGGCGGCTTCGAGGTTTTTTTGAAAAGAGCGTCCGCTTAGGCACCCACCAACCAATCGTTGTGTGCGTTCGCTTTAATTTAGTCGGACGCCTTCCAAAAAAGAGGCCCTGTACGTCATTCCGGCAAAGTGAGTAGGTGCTTGGGCGCCATCTTCACCCCCCCCCCCTTTCCCTCCCTTTTCCGAAAAAAAACTCTATTCGGGATGGTGGCGGAACTCTTCTTCTGCAGGTCCCGCACGGTTCCCGATCAAGAGAGAGGGGGTATTTTTTCGGGAGGGAGAAGGACCACACCGTTGGTCGAAGGGCAAGGCGTGTAAGGGTGCATAAAAAGGGCCGAGGAGGAAGAGAGATGTAAAGGGTTTGATGCGGGCCTCCGTGGAGAATAAAAATCCTCGCATCTAGCTCTCTGCCCCCACACCCCGTTCCCTACCAGGATCTCTCTCCCCTCCCACACCGCCACCGCCCCCATCAACCCCACTCCCTTCATCCCATTCCTAATTTCCATTCTTTTTATATATTTTTTCACCTCCCTCCCCAGTCCCCTACACCCCTCCCCCAACCCTGTCTTCCCCCTTCTCCCCCCCCACCAAAGTCCAACCCTTTTTCGGGCTGACCGTTTCCCCTTGGACGTCCACTCCCTTCCGCTCCTCACATTTTTTTCCGTTCCCTCTCAGCCGGACGCCCCTCCCCCCTTCCCGTTTCCTTCGCCCCCAACCCCCCAATCCCACACCACCGTCTCCTTCCAATCCTACACGCTCCCCCTCCTCTTTTCCTTCCCCTTCCCTCCCCGCTCTCTCAATATCTGCCGAGGGACCCGGTGGCAGGCTGCCTTAAAAATGGATTACGGGTTCGGGCATTAAAAAAATAAAAGACTACACACCCATGCAATGAGTACTTGGATCCCTGATCCTTCCCTTCTCTCCCCCTCTTTCCCTTTAACCCTTTTTTTTCCTCCACCACCCCACCACCCACTCTCGTTTCTTTCCGACGCGCCACCCTTTTGCTGCTCTGCCTCTGCCCTGGCTGGCCCTTCCCAGTGGTTCTTTCCTCCCCTTGCCCACCTTCCCCCCCTATCGGCCCTTATATCCCAACCCTTTTCCTACGCGCTCTCTCTCCCGCACACACAGAGCAAGCCGACCGACGCCTGCATATACCCTACCCCCTCCCGCGTATCCTCACTCCCGCCCTCCCCCACAGTTCCGTCTTTCCTTCATCCCTCTCCCGTGGCCTAATCCTACGGACTTGTGAGTTTGACATGTCCTTTTTTTTATATTCTTTCCCTTTCCCACCCCCTCACTCAAGTCCTGCGTCCCTTTCTCCGTCACCCCCACCCTGTTTCTTCGTCGCCCTTACGCCATTTCTCCAAGCCTTTTCTTCCACCTCCTCCTCCGGCACTCGCGTCCATTGCCCACATCATCGTGTTCTCCTCTATAGCACGCATCATCCCCATCCCACGCATACGAAACTGGTCCTCCTCCTTCTCTCCCCCCCCCCCTCCAGTGCTGATCCCCACGAGAGGGTGGAGCACTCTACCCTCTCTCTCTTTCCTTCTCTCTTCTCATCCGGTCATCTTCTTTACCGCCCCTCCTGATGCGTGAGCATTAATTGAACTTATTCTTCTCCCCTATTTTTTCTCTCTCTCCCTCTCTCCCATAACACTCCTCCCACCGACTCGCTCTCAAAAAATTCGTGGATGAAAAAATAAGCGAGGGAAAAATATTCTTTTGACGGAGCAGCCCTTCTCATCTCTTTTCGTTATTCCCTCCCAACTCCAACCCATTCCGAGCCGGCGTGGTATTTATTATTTATTCTGGATTCTAATTCTCTCCTCCGAAGCCCCCGTCCCCTTCCCTCCCCTGTATCTCTCTCACCTCCCGCCCTCACCCACTTTTATCCCGCCCGTCTAAATGTATATATTTTTTGTGCACCGTCGGTCCCGTACGAAAATTTTCGATCCATTTATTTATTTCTCCAGATCGCCCGAGCCCTTCTTCCCTAGACGCCTTCGTCCCTCTTCTCCAGCGCCCTGCCACCGTTCCTCCCTTTAACCACCCCTCGCTGCCGTGGGAAATTAATCCCATACGAATGAAGTCGGCGTTCCCCTGTCTAACGAGTTCTCTTTTCTCTGTTTCTCTCTCCCAATCTCTCTGAAACGTTTTCTCACTCTCACACTCCTTTCCTTCCTCATGAGATGTTTGATAGAATATATTTTTTTCAGTCTGTCGGATTTCCGTTCCTCGCGTCGGAAGCCGCATTTTTCTTATAATTTTTGCGTTTTTGAGTTTTAACTCCTCTGCTTCCCTCACTCTCTCTCTCTCTCTCACTCCATCGAACTCACTCGTCCTCTCTTGCGTTCACTATTCATCCTTCTTGCTGCTTCTCAGTTTTGTGCGCGTAAAAGCGTGGCCTATAGCTTTTTTGCGGTGAGGAATAGAAAGAGGTCTTTATAATTTCTCCATTTTGAGGCGACTTTTCCCCATGTCTGCGTCCCGTTTCATCTCTCGGACGGAAAGCGTGAACCTCTCGGCTTCACCCGCACTTCACACTCGTGCCGTTGATTTCTCATGGTAGTGTTTCCAATCGACCCTTCTTTCATGAACGGGAGGAAAAACCACTGCGTTCTCAGGAAAAACCACTGTCCTCAGCGTTCAGTCCGGGAATTGGTATACACATTTTTTTCTTGAAAAATTGAATTTTCAACAGGGTGCTCCATAATTCAGGATTCCTTGGCGCCTCTTTGATTTTGGTGAGATTATTCTGTCGATTGCGAAATCAAATCGTTCTATACTGCAGACCGTTTGAATTCTCATGTCGGATTCCTTTCTGATCTTATCATCTTCTCTTACTCTGCTTATTCCCATTCCATATGCATTAACGCTGCCCCCGAGGCTATCTCTGGAATCGATAAATGATAAGGCTTCTTCAATAAAGTACGGCAGGCAAATGTTTTCATGAAATCATCTTAAAAATTATAATTGTACATGATATATTTTATTTGTCTTTTTTTGGTAGTATTTCTTTTAACCAGATTGATCAACATGAGTAGCAGAATCCTTTTTTCAGATGAATAGGATTCAAAAGTAATATACTGCGTGCACAGAGGAATTGCTTATCTTTTGTTTCTTCTGGTGCCTATGATGAATTAGTGTCTTTGAATGTTGTGATGAATCTATTAATTAAATGTTTTGATTTTTCTTTGCAGCATTATCCGTTCGATCGACTTCCCGGGCATCGGTGTTCCCGTGGACAGCTCCAGCGGCAGCGTTAAGCCCTTGGAGCTGCTTCTCATGGAGCGAGCGAAGGCGCTCCAGCAAGTGGAGAAGGCCGCGGCTGCCTCTGGAAGCGAATTGCCAGGTAAGATACTCGATGCCATTGAATCCATTATGTAATCAGCTTTTATAATATAGTTTTAGATGAAAGAATCCGGCCGCAGTAGTTAGCTTCTAAACTAACCGGCCGAACAACGCAAAGTCCACGTGCTTTAATCTCGCCTATGGCGTAGATATGGATATAGACTTATCTTAGGTTTAAGGTCTCATTTAGGACGGCGTTATGTAAATTTAACGATTGGGAAACCTGATATCCAGGTCTACTGCCACATCTACTAGATACTATAGGCGTGCGATTGATTGTAATTGGTTATATCATCATATTGCAGGCGGAGCCGCGAACGTTCCCCACATCGGCACCCCCACGTCGCAACCAAACCAAATAGGCGCCAGCGGGCCCAACCAACCCGCTCCCCCTCCCGCACCCCCTGGCCCGCTCCTCTTCCCACCACCGCTGCAGAACGTGGAGACTTTCGGGTCTTTCCTCGGGGAAGAGATCGTGGCTAACTGGAGGCGGTCACTCGAGCGCACCATCCTGAGCCAGAACGCGGCCGCAGCTGCCGCAGCCGTCGCCTCCCTGTCCTCCCCACCCCCGGCCATCGCACCCACCTCCGCCTCCGTATCCTTGACCACCAACTCGGCGACGCTCGGCGCGGACCAGGCACCCGCGGCTGCGACGTCCGCGACCTCTGCGACCCCGGCCTCCGCTCCCCGGGAGGGTTCGACCTCGCCCGCGTCCTCCGACGTGAAGGCCGCCGAGTCCTCTTCGGGTGCGGGCTCTGCTGCCGGAACCCCCCCGCCGTCCTCCCAGCCCCAGCCCCCGGCCACCCCCACGTCCACCGCCGCGTCCCCACCCGTCCCCGCAGTCCCCACGACCGCCTCCGCATCCGCCACGCCTGCCCCGACCTCGCCAAGCTATTGCGCGCCCACCGCGACCCCGCCGGCGGGTCACCACGGCGGTGAACAACACCTCTACGGCGGTGAACAGCACCACCACGGCCCTGCACCCCCAACACCCAACCACCTAGGGAACCTGATCAACGGCCACCCGCCCAAGTCTCCATCCGAAGATGTCCTGTGCAACAACAACAATAACAACAACAGCATCCTGAGCAACAACAACACCAGTGGCATGAGTCTCGGTTCACTGGGTGGCAACACGGGGCCTCCAACGCCCCTCGCACAGACTCCTCTGGCCCTCAACATCAACGGCCCAAGCAGCAACGGGGGCTGCAACAACGGGAGCAACGGTGGGCCACTGCCACCGGACTCGAAGAGCCCGGTACCCTTTCGGTTCGACGACCATCGGTCTCCACCCTTCCGGTTTCTGGACAGCGGTCCCGGCGGGCCCATGGGTGGGCTCGGAGGTTTGGTCGGCGGTGTCCTGGGTCTCGGGGAGTCCCTAATACCAAAGGGCGACCCCATGGAGGCCCGACTCCAGGAGATGCTGCGACACAACATGGACAGGCACGCGTCCCAGACGCTGGACACGCTCGGGATCTCGAGGAGGGTGCGGGAACTTTTGTCCGCGCACAACATCGGCCAGAGGCTTTTCGCCAAGTATGTCCTCGGTCTCTCTCAGGGGACGGTCAGCGAGTTGCTGTCGAAGCCCAAGCCTTGGGACAAGTTGACAGAGAAGGGGAGGGACAGCTACCGGAAGATGCACGGGTGGGCCTGCGACGAAGCCGCTATCCTACTTCTCAAGTCCCTCATACCGAAGAAAGGTAAGTCTCGGTCATTTCTTAATTTTTTTAGGTGAATGTTCCTATTTTTCCCCAGATTAAAACAATAGCTTTCCCACCAAAATGCGAAATTAGGAGGAAAAATCTGTTTACCGTAACACTGAGGGATTCAATTCGGGTGAGGTTTATTAAGTTTTAGGCAATGCTTTAAAATGTAGTCCTGAGTAATAATATGTCATTGGTTGAGTAGTTCCATCTACGTGGCGTGATAAAGACACTTGTTCCGTGCAGGTATTTTTTCTAGATTAGTTAATGGAGAACAGCGGGAGCATTTTGTACGCATTTCAGTTTCGTTTCTTGTTTTTCTCTTCCGGAGTTAAATTTTCGGTTTTCCCGAAACCGGCAGTATTTTTTTAATTCAGGTGTATTTAAGTCCATCATATTAACAAGAGAAGACTCATTTTTCGTTTTTTATATATGAGTTTTTTATGTTCCTTTTCAAAATTAGGTCTTTATTAGTGTTTAATAAAAAACCTTAAATGGGCGATAGCTTCTTTTCGTTCTCCGTGGATACAGGACGCTAAACAAATATGTTTCGCTTAGGTTCCATCCTGAGCCCAGAATTAATCTTTTTCATTTCTTTTTAGTGTTTACTCATGGTTTGCTGACACGAATGTCGTATTCCTCTCATCAAATCATTTCCTCGTTCTTCAAGAAAGAGAGCTCCCAAGCATTTTTTCTTCCTTCTTTCCTTAGCCTTTCAATCTTTTTCCAATGACTCGTCTGGAAAACTTTCCGTCACGCAATCTCTTTATCGAGTTTCCCTTAACGATTCTCTTCGCTTTATTTAAAAAGTGTTTTTTATTATATTCTCGTGATGATTTAATGCAATCCAGAGTAACAGCCCAGCTAATCAAAAAGGAGATACTATATCGAAATCACGATTCCTCGACTTAAAATAAACAAGGCGTGCTCTGTTGTTTTTTCAACCTTATATATTGCTCCACATCTCCCTAATGAATAGGCTTAACTCGTCCCATTTCTTCGAATTTCTCTACGGAAAATAACGAGTTTTTTTTGTTTCCCGCATTCAGTAGCGATCACAAAAAAACGGTGGTTGTTTAAAGAGCTTTTCAATGAGTAATTTGCAATCGTCGTCTCAGCAGACTCCACGGCCAATACGTCTGGAGGTGGTCGAAATGAACCTTCACTGCATCCCTACCCTCCCCGCTCCTGGCTCGGAAATCCATTTCCCCGAGTCTTATTCCCAATTACCGTGTCGTCATTAAATTGAGCAGGTGTCCATCGGAGCTCAAAACGGCTTAAAGATAAAAATTTGGAAAGGTCCCTACATACGCCCGTTTTTAATTTGTCCGCATTCGTGGTGGGGAGAGACTGTCTCCCCCTCCCTTCCGCCCCCGCAAGGCCTTCGAATCGATAACTGTTACGACCCCACCCACCCCCAAACAATCGCCTTACTACGCCTCTTTATAAAAAATATATAAAAAAACCTCCGCACCCTCCGAAGCAGTGTCCGCCTCCATTGATGTCCCTCGAATAGCGAACGATATTTTTGACCTCCTCCGGATGATGCCCCGGTCGTTATTTTATTTCCTACAATCCGATTAGTTTCTGCTTTTTCTCGTTTTGTTTCATACCACGGCATATTTTTCGAATTGTGGCCTTTCAATTTTGTTCCCTTCTCTCCCTCCCAAAACCGACTTCGGTTCGGCAGTTATGTTATAATTCACTAGTTTCCTGATTGGGGCGTGGGACGCTCGGTGGGTTCGGAGAAGGAGGGGTGGCTCCCCCCCCCCCCCACTTAACCTACCTTCCACTACTCTGTTGATGGCAGGGGGTACCTCCCCATACCTACTCTGAGAATAATTCGTGGGGAGGGGGAAGAGTTGCTCAGGAGTTTCGTAAAAGAGGGAGGAAACGTAAAAAGGGAAAGGGAGGGAGGGAGAACTGTCGGCAGGATGGGTAAAGGGGGGGTGGGTGTTTTTGGTGGGGGTAGGGGAATGGTGTAAGAACATTTTTCGAAACGGAAAAACCTAAAAAATTATCGAGAAAACGAAATGAAGCTTCTCTTCTTTCCCGCAACAGAATTCCTCCCCCTTGCTCCCCACCACCCGTTCGCCCACCCCTTCCTCGGCGGCAGACTTTTTCGTGTCAAGCCGTGCCGATCGTCGGCATCTGCCGTTTTCTTTGTTCGGCACCAGTGAAGGGGTCGTCAGGGTGGGTGGAGGGGTGGGCGGTAGGGTCGGGGTGAATGGTTGATGGGTGGGGAATCTCCGGGAGTGTGTTCAAGCGTGAGGTATTTCCTTGATTGGCCCCGCGCGTACACTGGCTGGGAAGTGAGGGGGGGATCATTCCATAGCCTGGAAACCGGTAATTTGGGTAAAGCCTATAAAAAAGGGAGAGAACTTATTCAGTGTGGCCTACGGTGGAGGATGAGGCATTTTATGTTGGAAGCACAATGTGTGCCACGGAGGTAAACAGGCGTGACAGATAATTTGCGTACGATTTTCGAGAGTCGAATTGTTCGTAGTTTTCTATATTATTTTCCACTTTTGTGTAGATGTGATTAGCATCAACTTTTTGTGATTTATTAGGAGATCGTTAAATTAGGCAGGAGATTTTCCCAGCATTTATCCTGGTCCCTCATTAGTTACAGAGTGGTTTCGACACTTTTATCTCTCGGGTACAGATATTTTTCGGTAGTTTGTTTCCGGCCCAGACTTACGATTCGCGATAAACCTTTTTTACAATTTCTGTCTTTTGTTAACACATATGAAATGTTTTCATTTTTTAATTTGAAAAGTAAATGCACTTTACCACAGAAATTGATTTTGTCATGTTTTTTTTCCTAAAGCATTTGTCCTTTTACGATTATTCACTTTATATTTTCGCGCGGGTATATGTGTTTACGTAATTTTTCCCCATATAGGTGAGTTCGTCTTTTATAAACGCGGTGGTGGGAATGATGAGGGTGGAGACAGTCTAGCCGGGCCATTATCTTTTTTTTATTTCGGTGTGTCCATCTCTGCCCGCGACACCAACACTTCCCTGCAGTTTTTATCTCGCTTCCGACGGACGGGGGTCAACCCATCCCTCCCTCTTACACGAAACCTTTCTTTCGGATTGATATATTAATGCATTTTGCATGCAATAACGCGGGGTGGGCGATGAGGCGGCTGGCCTGCGAAGAGGAGAGGGGAGCGGAGGTGTTTCCGTGCAATGCGACCCGATTGGGGTTGGCTCGAAAGATAAAAATAAGAACAATGCGGGACAAACGACGGCGCGAAAGAGCGAGGATCGGTCGTGGGGGGAAGGGTAGAATTACGAGCGCGGAATTGGGAGCAAGGATTTTTGCATTCCTCGGTCGTTTCGTGCACGGTTCCTCCCGGTGTTTAAATCCCTCACGGGTGAAGTTGATTTTCTCAGGGAAAGGTCGTGTTCTCGGCGATATGATATGGATTGATGATAATAAGTTCCTTGTAGGCATCTGATAAATTTTCAATTACTGTGGTTTATTTATTGCCTTTCAGCTGTCAATTAGCTCACGAAAAGTAAGCAAAATAGGGACGGAGTGAATAGTTTTAGAGAAACAAATTTGTAAATGCAGTTATAATTTTTTTCCTTAGGAACCTTGATAGCCATAATAAAAATGGCTGTGGAAAATCAGAGATGATTATACCAGTTCATTTTAAACAATTCACTTGTCTTCTGCATTTCATTGGTGATTAATTTACGCTTACAGATAGACCCCGAGTTTATTAATGTGCCGCATGTTTGTGATTTGAATTAACGAATCTTTGTTTCGTGTCATAGATTTAAAGTTTCCAAGGCAGTGATAGTTGCCGAGTGGAATTCAAATTACTGGTGCATTGACGAAAACCAGAATAAGAAATCCCTCCCGGGTGACATTTCCCTTCGAAGAGCGACTCTGTTTGACATCGTTTTTATCATCGGAGTGCCCAAGGAGAACTAGTATATGCCGCTACATAAAGCCACTAGTCTGTAATGATCCCGGCATGCCCACGCTAAAAACCTTGGGTCTCATTTAAATCGGAATTACCGGAGGGAAAAATTGAGAAATGAAATTTGGATCGGCCGTGGAGAGCGAGGAGGCTGAACTGTTTTCTCGTTCACTTTAGGACAGCTGTCCAACAATCGAGAGGATGATCTGGCAGCCATGAATGAGTTTGGCGGCCACATGCATCCAAGCCAAAGACGAATCTTGAACCCCAAGACTCACCATAGCATGCCCCACCATATAGCACCAATTCGTTTCCCGATGCCGGCCGTGAGGATTAAAGGTAAAAACAAATTGATTAAAAACAAGAGCAGAATCAATGATGGGTGTCGAGAGGAGATGATGTCGTAATGTATTCATTGTCAGAGGAGATAAACCCCCCTCCCAGAGATCCTGTTTTTTTTTGTCTGACCCAATCGCATGATACTTTTTTCAGGTGGCTGTCGCTTGCGGAGGAATGGCTTTTTTCAAATGAAATAATTTTTTGCGCTTTTTACCAGGGTGATTTCATGCTCGTTTTTTCTCCCCCGACCCATTTCTTCCCTTACCTTTCAGCTTGCGGCGTAAAAGTTCTCGGTCCTTTTTTCCCAGAATGTATTGTCTTCCTCTTCGAGTGAGGTGTTGGAAGGAGAGAAATATAGCCGTGGACATTTACGGCGTTGGTACACGGTCCTTTTGTCGGGCACATTCGAATGGAATACATTCATGTACCTATTCCGGAGTCGTTTTCCAAGTGGACTAACGAAGGCGCAAAAAATAACGGCCGCGTTCAATTTAATCAGCGTTTCAATCCTAGGTGGTGCTGGCAGAAAAAAACTCCTTCACGAAACGTTTAGCTTTTTTAGGTTTTCACTTCTTTGCGATTCACGCGTGAATAATATCGTTCACTTGCATCAATGGACGGTTGAAGGCTCACAAACGGAAAAAAATGTTCAATTATTCTGTTCAAAAACTTGAGTTTCAATACCTTTGCGTCATATGAAAACATATCGCACTCTTGACCGATTAAGAAAATGCAGTCGTTTCTCCCGGGCAATTCGGCGTTGAAAAACGTTGACTTTATTGGGTCTTTCTTCCGTCCTTCACGGTTCAACTAGCTCCCAACTAAAAAAAGCGCACGGCAGCAGTAATCTTGACCGAACGAGAGAAAACCTGAAACCTGTAATGTTTTCTTCAAGGACGTTCGTCAATAGGGTTGCTGCCATCTCTCCGAGAGCCGAAACCAAGTGGATCCTCTTCGATATGTAGGTATAGCCTCTGTCTCGAACGAGAGAGCCTTACCAGTTTTCCCACGCTGTGGGGAATGTCCAAAATTCTTGATGCGATTATTGTGGAGAATGAAAGAGGGAGTGGGGAAGGATTGTAAGTGTATCGGAGATGGAAACGGAAAGCGCTCTCGCGGGAGGAAACTGAAGGAGAATTTAACGCTATGAAAAAAGGGTTGAAGCAAAATAATGGAGAATTGTTGCCGTCCGATGGTCCACTGCAAATCCAGCTCCTTTCTCGTCCTCCTTCCGCTTCTCTCGCGTGTTTGTGCCGACAGCGTGAACCTCGCACACCGTCCTCGGGGGCCGATTCCCCGGGCAGAGACGCATGTCTACTACTCCTCGCTTGCTCGTTGTTTTTTGCATTGCTAATCCCTCACAACCGCTCCGTTCTTTCGACCGACTCTCTCTTTTCCGTCTCACGCCAGTCCCCCGGAGACACAAACGCATACAGTCACAGCCACCAGCTTGTACGTGTATGTGTATATGTGACTACAGCTGCCCGTTGCAGTTTTACGCCCCAGACGACGAGGTAGGGGGGGAAGGGGAATGGGTGGGAGGGATGTTGGGGGAGGGGGGAGGATTTGGAAGTTAAAAAGCTGTAAGATCCGGAGGAGGGACTTCCAAGATGGCCTATCCGCGTGACCACAGCAGACGCGGAAAAAGGCTTAAAAATCCCTCCGTCTCCAGACGCCCTTACCCCCTCCTCCTACCTCACGATCCACTCGATCTCGCTTATCCCTCTCCCGCCTGGACCGACCGAGGATTTCGCCGCTCCGCACTACTTTTAAGCCCCTTTACCAGTTTCCCAGTCGCCCGGAGAGTATATTTTCCCCTCGTTACATATGCGACCTACATAGAATTAGTGTGGGAATTCAATCCCGTCTCTTTCAGTGGTGTTGTTTTTCCATCTTAAGGTTTGCATTCTCTCTCGCGAATGGATTCTAAGGAAAATTAAGTAAGTCGGTTGAAAGCCTTTTGGTTGCCATGCGCTTAATTAGTGTTCTAAGAGAGCGATTGAGGATCCTCTGTTCTCTCTCGTGCTTGCATAAGATTTGCGTCAAAAGCTCGGTCCACAATTTATACCTCAGTGTTCGGGAGGTAATTCTAATGTCTTCGACCTGATTCTGAAAGATTTGTGCATTTCTCTGGACAAGTGCATCAGATGCGTTTACGGAGTGGAGAGACTAAGAATGAATTTTTTTATAAAATTCCACCTCGAGAAGAATAATAAGCATTTGACTCTGTTAAACAGAAACAGGGACTGTGAATCAATTTTTTTCTCATCATATATTTTATGCTTGTAGGCTAATTATAGAATTACTAAACATTTCTTAAGATGTATTTTTACTCTCAATCAAACAGATGCAGTACTTGCACACCTGTGTAAAAATTCTGTCGTCATATCTGTTCCTACATGAATGATGGCTAGTGAGATGAAGGCGAAGTTTACGATATTGTCCACCATTCCTACTTGTCCATTTTTCACTTCAGCGCGCTGGGGTTATTAAAAATATTAAAGTACTTTGCTTCCAATAAGTACGTTACACAAGAGACCAATAATTACCCCTCTCTGAAATAAATATTCCATTCTGGAATGGGTTTTTTACATCTCATTCACTGTCGAATTCTCGGTTAGGTACTGATTGTGTGCTCGCCTAAAAAATCAACCAGCAAGCTTCACTGATCAACACGAACTGGTTTTAGTGCTCCTTTTATTCGGTTCCTTCGAGTCCCACGGTTCCCACTGAATCTCAACCCGCTCCGCGAATCCCGAGGATATTTGCCGAGCGGATTTCCGCCCCCGAAAAACCCTGAGTGCCTTTCGGATTTCCACATCCTCCCCCCGTTCCCACCGCTCTTGCCGTCCCAGAAACGGCGCATCTGCTTGCAGATGGCGGGGGACTTCTGTGAGGCGGGCGAAAAGCCGAAGTGCATTGGAAATTATGTCGCGAATAAACATCTCCGCGGAGAGAACTGGTTGATGGTACGGTTCTTCGCGTTTCTCTGGGCCTCTTTCCTGGAGGAGGGATTTCATGGGGGAGGTAAGGGTGGCTGGCAGGAGAAGGGACATTTGTGGGTGCGTGGGAGGTTACAAGCGGGAGCACTGGCGGTTTTTTCGCCCGTTGAAAACAGTTGAAGTGGCATGAGCGCTCGTCTTCTCTTCGCTCTCGGCCGAGCTCGTGGTGAATCGCCAATGAAATCCCACCAGCTTCCCGGACTCTAAAGGTGCCGGCGACGGCCTCGGCTCAAAGGAGCTTCCCGCGGTAGCACTCCCTATTCCCATCCCCGCGGTGAAAGGACTTCCCTTTTAATTTAGCAGACCCCCCAAGGGGAGTTTACGGAGTGGATGGCAGGGGGAAAATTTACGCGAAGTGAAAGGTAAACGTGTGTATTTTTTCCCCCGCGGTTTGAACTGTCGTTAAACGGAACACCGTAGCAGCATCGAACGCCTTCGCATGCTGGAGAGAATGAGAGAGAGTGAGGGGAAATTACTTTTTTCACGCGAAAATTACCGGTCCCGTCTTTTCGAACGTTCGGAATCTAACTTTCCCGACCGTTTTGCTATCGGGAGAGCAATAAAGTTTTGCGGGTGTCGGAAAACGTTCCTCTCCGGGAACAACTGCGGTAAATTATTCGTTCTCTAAGCGTGTGGTAACCGCGAATTCCCCCGAGGATACACCCATGATTTCTTTACTCTTCCGTGAGCCGCTCATGAGCTGATTCCGCTCATTTTCGCATCGTTAGGTTTTTACTACACCGCGTTTAAAAAAAACGTTTTTACTACACCGCCCTTGTCTTGGGCCCAAGTTTGGGATGAGTGCTGAAGATTTCTGATTCGCCAGAACTCCCACGGGTTATATTCGTTGCCTTTCCGACGAAGCCTCCGGGCGATCAATCATTGAAGCCTTTTAAAATATATAACGCCCCCTTATTTTTCTCGCTGAGGTTTTATCAGAGGCCCACCGCTCCCTTTTGGAACACCCCAAAAATATATATTTATAATCCGCGTAGATGTATGTCTGTAAACTGCTTCTTCCTATGCTTGCCGGCCTCTGTGGCAGCGGGGTAAAGTCCTCGCCTGCTAATCCGAAGGCTGCGGGTTAGAGTCTCGCCTGGGTGAGTTTTTCTGCCCTCGGCATGGGTGTAATGTATGCGTCAATGAGTTAAATGTAAGAAAGGACTGTATACAATCCTAATATCGCTCAGAATAAAGTGGTCATTATTATCCTTGAGAAAGGTTTGTTTCTGTGCACATACAATGTGTGTAATACATAATGCGTACCTACCCATAATTATAATCCAGAAACAAGATATTGTGTTTGTATCTTTATACACACACTATTAACGTAAATAATCCGAACTTTAATAAAAGTAATTTAAATAGCATGTGTGTGAACAAAATAGAATTCCGATTCTGTAGTCCTTGGTGGGAATCTTCCAGAAAGAGAGAGAGAGAGAGAGAGATATAGTGAGCGGAGTCGCGGGTCGTTAATTCCCCATCTCTCCTCCCTTCATCTTTTGACTCCCGCCGATGAGTGTGTATTGCCGTCCTCGAAATAGCGCCGCGACGCCTGGTGGGGGGGAGGGGGAAAACAAGTCGGCTTGGCGGGACCCCCCCCCCCCACCACGAAAGTCCGCGGTCCTCCTTGCCCCCGCAGCCCCCCACCCGAAAAAAAGAACATTCCTCCGCCAACCCATGACTCCCCCCTTTTGTCGAAAGCCCACGACTTTTTGAGTATCGACCATTGCTTAATTTCCGCCGGGAATGGAATGAAATACTCACTGTCGAACATTGAACTCCTGGGTGGGAGGAGGGAAAAAAATGCTCGCATCGCATTATCCACAACCGAATTGCTCGATCGAATATATAGGCTGCTTAATCTCTCCCAGTGAGTTGGCACATTATGTGGGGTTTATGACTTCTCGTTCCTTTCCTCCCAAGTTCTCAAGACGTCTCGGCTGCCGCTTCGTTCCCGCTGCCCTACGCGGGTGACATGGCATATTTTGTTCCGCCATGCTCATCCTCTTCCCCCCCCCCAATCCCCCCTACTGCCGAAGAAAGGGAATTTAACCTCACCGCGAGTCAACAAATCAATCCTTTTTGTAAGCTCGGAACCGATGTATATTTAAATACATTATCGCCCGGCCCCGAATCCTAACGTCTTCAAGATTGTTTCCCGGAGCGATGCATCAATAGTTACACTCCTTGGGGTCCGCTGCGGAGTTATTTTCTGGGTCGTCGTAAAATAAAATGAGTCGCCCTGCGTTAAAAGGCCATGAATTAAATCGGGATTCCCGCTTCGTCCCCCAAAGAAGATTGACGAC
The DNA here is from genome assembly GCA_963573305.1 of Pyrrhosoma nymphula. Classification (NCBI taxonomy): domain Eukaryota; kingdom Metazoa; phylum Arthropoda; class Insecta; order Odonata; family Coenagrionidae; genus Pyrrhosoma; species Pyrrhosoma nymphula. The sequence goes on along the minus strand of OY754330.1, from coordinate 51,223,441 downwards.
TGGGTATTTTTCGACGTCCTCCCTCCACGATCCTCCCGTAACTCGACCATGCGGGGACTAGTGACGACGGGTCCTGATCCGCTATCGCCTAATCCTCATTCTTATTAGGGGGGGAGGAGAGTCAGTCTCTTAAATCCTCGAGAGACCTTACCTGTTTGGGGAGATCTTCCAAGTTCGAAAATGCTATTTTGGCCGATCTTATTTTTTGAGAAAGGAGTTAACTTCTCCTCCTAGACATTGGAATAAATCTAGGCAGTTATTTACACCATCATAGGGAGGAAAGTCCAAGTCGTATTCTCGTTAGGCGATTGGGAGAAGTTGAGTGACTAAGTACCTATTTTATAATCCTCGGCTGATACTTGCAATTCACGGCTGCTACCGAATATAATAGAAGTTGGCCTACCGCGATTATATAGTAGGTAACGCACTGGCCAGACAATCCAAAGTTCAGGGGGTTCGAATCCCACCATATTATGTCGTGTTTGTCTCATGATTGAAGTCTTGGATAATATATTTTGTTGTAGCGACAGTAGTCGGAACACCTTAAAAACCCAAGTCTACTGCGGCTTCAATCACGCGAAGGAGGAAGTTATTTTTCTCATCGCACGTTCTGTCGTCAGAGAACCCTGATAAAATTTTTCGGCCCCGTATTTATCAGGCAAGCGATGCATCTCTATTGTGTGTTGTCGCACTGAAGCTCCCCCCCTTTGCGATTCCATGGTCTATCTCAATCCCTTTCCCGGGAATCAAGCTTCGTTGGGAATTTTTTTTACCCAGCATCTGTCGAGGACGCCCTTTTGAATTCGGCGAGGAAATATGTCCATTTATTTCGGGGTGGTGCACAAAAACAACCAACCCGAAAATGCCGTCTCGCGTAATCCCGGTGCACAAATTATCTCTCCCCGTCGCGGAAGAGGTCACGAAAAAGCTACGAGGGTCTCGGGGTCAACTTATTCGCTCGTGCAGCGAATAGAATTATCGGGGCGGCTGAAAAGTTCGCGGGGGAACGGGGGGAGGGACATATAGCGTTTCGAGGCGAGGGAGTTACGTGGTGTGGTTTGAGTGGGGGAATAGTGGCTTTCTCGGGTGGAAATAAAAAGTAGAGAGAGATTGGAAGGATTCCGGGAGGTTGAGAGCGTGGAGTGAGGGATATTCGCCGAGTGGCAGGTGCTTGAAAAGTGGAAGACTGGTGTTGTGTGGGGAGGGGTGTGGGAGGGAGCCAAGGGAATGGGAGGACTCATGTCAGTGGGAACGGCGGTGGAGGTAGTCTCATGGGTCGTCTGGGTCCGAGTCGAGGGTGAGAGGAGGAAAGGGAGATAAGGGGCCATTGTCGGCGCTCGTCGGGAGGTGCATGCAGTGGTGGACGGTGTCCCGCTTGCTTTGCGTGGTGCAAGTTTTATTTTTGCCGGGCCGGGGTGGAAAGAAGGTCGGGTCCCATCGTAGTGAGTGACCGACGCGAGGAGGTTTTCTGGAAACTCAGAAAGAAAAATCGCTCCGTCCCCGTTCTTTTTATTCCTGTCCCCTTCCAGTTGATATCGCTCGGGCATAATGAGGGAAATAGCACGCGACGGATCACGTGTGGAAAATGTTAAGGTTTGTCCACATTAAACATTAGAGCGTAAAGTAACTTGAACTCGGGCTTCATTCGCTCGTGTCTTCAAATCTAAATTGGAGAACGCTTCTACTATTCCTGTGAGTCATTATGGAACTTGGCGATCGTTTGGTATCGAGCGTTGTGAGACAGGCTGTTGTCACTCTTCGCCCGTCACCGACAGAGGAGTCGGTGATTGTTTGTTGTAGTGATGTGGCATCATTAGGCCCCCTGTGTGACTCGATACATTCTATTAGCAGAGTTTTGTAATTTAAGCTGACCAACGGGATTTTTTCTTGTATTATGTTCAACGTCCAAAAAGGTATAGATTTCACGCCATGAGTCAGCTTTTTTGCTGAAATTTATAAAATTATCATTAATTTATTAGCACAAATGTGGTCGCTCGCGAAACATCTTATTGACCTCTTCATATAAATAACTTGTTTACCTTGTCACGTAGGATCATATATTAAGAGGTTAACAAGAGCCATCTTCTGCGTTTAGTTATGCTCTTTAGCGTTTGTTGTGAACGCTGCCTGACTCACACACTCCAGTTCAAATGCCTTAAAAAATTAACCTTAGCCGTCGAATTGCGTTCAACTGAAGTACTACTACTTCGACCGTCTTAATTTACTCCCTTAAGTTATATTCTTGTTTCCAATGTGAACCGGCCTTAATGAGAGAAATAGCACGCGACGAATCACGCATGGAAAGAGTTAAAAGGAGAATGAGGTGAGGTGTTGTGTGGAGGGCTGAGGAGACCGCGTAACAAAAATCTTTTGTCGACTCTCTCCGTTTGATTTACTCCGCCGACGTCGCCTCCTCTTTTGAGTGATTCATTGGCCGAGACGCGGGAGTTCGAGAGCGATGGCCAGAATATTTTCAAAGAGAGAGAAGGGGGCAGGGGACTCCGTTCTCTCTCTGGGAGGCGATTAGCGGGAGTTTATTTTTCGCTCACGTCAATTAATCGGACGGATGATCGATTGGTCTTCGTGGTGGGGGGGAAAGGAGACGAACGGCTGGGGGTGATTGATGCGTGGCCAGTGGGATCGAAGCTGGTGAGCAAAAGTGAGTCGGTCGAGTCGGAATGCGATAATGAGCTGCCCGCAAATCTTCGGCATTCGTTATTCCATTTTCATCCACCCAGGGAAGAGAGCCTCGTTAAGAGAGGAGAGGAAGAGGCCACCATCTGTGTGTGCAAGTGTATCCATTCCCTCCCGAGCTGGTTCAGTTGTCGTGTGACTAGGTTTTATCTCGAAGTTCGAGCAAGAAGTTTAACTCCAATCGGGATGATAAAAAAAAACGATTAAGAATTCTTCTTTCTCTTCTCCGAGATTTTGATGGAAAAAAATCTTCGCCGATGGTCGACTCGCAGTGATTGCCACAGAGGTAGAATGTCGGATGTCGAAATGACGAGGAAGAGGTATTAGTTTTTTGTATGCACCCAGTTGTTCAACGTGACGACCCCTGAAGTCCGATCATGTTGCGCAACGCCGAACTATTGTCCGACCGGGTCCCACGTTTTAACATTTACGCAAATCTGGTTTTTTCGAATGAAAGCGCGCGGGTATGCTCAAACTCAGGTCTCGGTTTTGCAACCATTGGCCCGATTTTTTTTCGAACAATTATTCAGAGCAAAGGTTGAAGCAGCAATGTGGATTCACTAGGGAATTCAGTCCTCGGTTCGTTTTGAGTGTATATGTAGCAATCTTGAGCTTCGAGCTTCAAATTTGAAGGAAAATCACTTGGAATAACTTTCCAGTTATTTCAAAATAGTGCAGAGGAGTGTGGAGGATGATATCATCGTTTTTTTCGAGGCTCGAACCAAAAGATGAGGTGTGTTTGATTTGTGGAGATCTGGATAGCGTCGGAAAACCTAACGAAAGTTAAACGTTTCTCGTGCTTCCTTACGTGTAAGGATATTCATTTCATGGAAACGTCGAAAGAAATGGAGTACCTAACCGGAAAGAAAGATAGAAGAAAGAAAAATAACTCAGATAATTCGCCGGGAACGCGCCAAATTTTTCTTTGAAGTTAACTCTAGTTTACGCGACCAAACACAGCTCACCCCTAGGTGTCCACATAAGGTGTTCCATAGCGTTCTGACGGTCTCTCGCATCTTCTATACCCTCTGATTCGGCATAGCTATACCCGCGAGCTCCTTTTCGTTAAGTTAATCCAAGAGGACCTACAACCGCGGTTGAAATCACTGATTCATGGAAAGGCCGAAGTCTTCACGTGAGATCAGAAATCTCGCCGTAGAGGACGCTTCACCTCATACCCTCTCGTGCCGTTTTCCCTCGGGGGAGTCGCACCCGAGATGCTATTGTTAGATTTCGGAGTCATTAGGGGAAGGGTTTAAAGGGTTTTGCGGCGATGTGGTGGAGGGGGGGATCGGAACCGCCGATGTCGACTCGGAGAAAGGGTTACGGGAGATGAGGATAAAGGCTCACAAGGAAGAGACGCGGAGTGGGGAAGAAGCACGCCCCCCTGCCAATCAGATTATGGAAGGCACGACGGCGGTCGAGACAAACTTTGCCAAGTTAGTCGAAAAGCGGCGACAGATCGGCCGGGAAGTCCTCTCGCTCGCCCCGTGGATCATAAGAGGGATGGCGCGAGTCCCCGGGAGCGCCCATTACTCACCGAAGAATGGGGGCGGGATGGGAGAAGGGAGTGGGCAAGATTTGGCTTCGAAAGGGAGGGAGAGATCGGAAGGGTGGGAATCGGGAAGGAAGTACGACTATTAATAGGTTTATATATTGGTGGATCGGGTCGGTATGGTGGCTGGAGTAGGTACTGACTGAGGACTCCTCGTTCACATACCGGCAGGGGAGAGGTTTCTCTCTGTGGAATCCGTTCCCTACCAGTGTGCTATGTAGAGAGCACTTCTAATGTAGAACTCCGTCCGTCGGTAAGGCCGTTTAACTGTGGACCTGTTGTTGACTTTCATCGTAAGGTTTATGCCGACGGCGGGTTTCTCTCCACACAATCGTCCGTGCCCAATTAGTACTTAATTTGGCCACCCACCCACAAACATATTACATATAATTGGCACTGATGACTTCAGTTTTCGATCGCCTCCCCAAGTAACCAAACAACCAGGTCTTTGAGGTAGTTTTATTTGAGGGGATTACAGGGAAGTATTTAAAGGGAACAAGGTTGTCGAGGAGGTGGGAGTACACGGGTTTTAGATCTGAGAGGTGGGGATGAGGGATATATAAAAAGTTCAGGCGCGTTAGGGGTTCGGACGGCATGCGTGGGATGGATTTTATGGAGGGGGTTGAAGGATGAAATAAATAGGAAAAGATTAGTCAATCTTTGAGGCGAAGGGGTAGGTTGGTTGGCTACGCGGGTTCCACCCTCTCGTGGGGCAGGGGTGGCGAATCGCGGCACGGTAGTGGGAGGAGATTCGGGAGACTTATTTCATGTCGCAAGAATTATAGCGGGACACCCTTGGTATTAATGGGATGTTGAAACGTGTTAGGGGGTGGGGGCGGAGGGTGTATGGCAGGAGAAGTGGGGGTGACCAAGAGCGAAAGAAGAGTGGGTCTCCTCTCCGCCCCCTGCTACTTGCTCCTGGAAGGGTTTATAAATCCCGACTTGCGTCCGAAATAATTTTGGGGTGGGTGGCGGCAAAGCAGATCGATCATTTTTTTAAATTAAACCGACGCGACGGTTTGCCTTCGGCTTTCTCGTATGAAAAAGATGTCTCTTTTTTCTCTCTATGTCTCCTGATATTCTTTCAAGTGCAGACGGTTTGTTAGCGGCCGCCACTTGACCTTTAACCTAGTTCAGAACGGCGTCTGGTCATTTCGAGTCAATACGACTTTAGGGGGTGACCCAAAATTAACTAGGTGTCCGTAGTAGGGGACAAGAACGAATGAAGATGGAGATACCGAAAGAAAAACTTTTTTCCTCGGACATGCGACGACAACTACTACCTGGAAACCTTTCTTGGACCGTTCAACAGTTACTCCCGTGATGAATGCTTTCAAAATAGGTTTCTTTGAAAGAGGCTATCTTAAGGGGCATTCTGGGAAGTCAGAAGTGCGAGAGTTTGGATGGACGTAATGTGACAGTTGTTTGCAGTTGCTCAGCCATGTCTTAAGATACCTTAGAACGATTCAGAACAAACCTACCCAGAGTAACTCAAGATATAGGTAATTGTGTTTTGTAAGTGCTATTTTCCAGTAAATGTTGTTTTTACACCACAGGCACTCAAAATAGGTACGTTTACTTTTAGCCGTTCATCGAGTTGATGTTCGTAGGTAAAATAATAATGATAAGTATGCCCTGTAAAATTTGATTACTGTTCATTTGTTTATATGTGCCTACCATTCATTGTTGACCATGCGTCGTTTCTTGGAACAAATCCCTGCAATAGCTAAGTCCCCTGCTCGTTTCGCATCAAGTCTCTTTCATTACTCGTTGCTAACCGTATTTTCAAGCGTGCTTTCTCATATTTATTTCATTCAACGCGTACATTTACGTCAAGGAGAAATCTGCTTTCGAAGTTATTTCTCCGTAAATTGGTGAGGAACCATGGGTTAGACCGTATTGGAAAACAAGGCAAAGCAAAGAAGGGCACGTCTCTGAGATCATTGACAATTTTAGATCCCTGACACGTGTCATTCCGGCTGTTCAAGAGACGGGGCCAATGGAAGACGCTCCTCCATAAAGAGAAATATGATAGGGACGTCCGTATACTGAGCTCCGCGCGGATACTAGCGGTTGATCAAGCATACGGTGTCAATTCCAGTTAATGTCCTTCTCGCGCTCTTGTTGAGATACTTTTCTCAGCCTGCGTTCAAAAATGGGTAGAAGCAAACATAGCGCAAAGTCTTGAAATGACGACGGGAAAGTGAGGCAATATCTAGAGAAACGGTCTTCTTAGGACATTTTAGGAAAGATCTTGGGTGGCATGGGTGCAATTAGTTAAAATATTTTGTTTTCCACTGCCGTGTGACCCTGTATTCCTCACCAATTTACGGATAACTAATTTATCACGGAGTATTTATATCCCCGACTTGAAGTGTGTTCAAAATTGATGTGGCTCGGAGGAAATGTGTGAAATCATTGCAAATAATATGAAGCTATGTTTTTTACTTGGCAAAAAGCAGTGGCTCGGTAGCGAAATCATAAAATATCGAGCGGGAGAAATATGATAGTAGAAAAAATTAAGCGTGTTGATGGATAGAGAGGCTTGAGGGGTTAGGGGAAATGATTTCTTAGGAAATCCGTGAGTTTGGAAAGACGACTAAACACCAAACGTCCCCTCCTCGTCGCTCGGGATGAGCGGGAGGGGTAGAGGAGGGGGAGCGATAAGGGGGAGGAGGAAATAGGGAAACAGTTGGACGGAGCACAGCTGTGAAGTCCCTCTTTCATCACGACCCGCCCCTCCCCACCTCACACACTCCGTCCCCCATCCTCCTCTCCCTCCTCCTATCCCATCTCCCCCACTCCTATCTCTTTCGCTCCATCCTTTCCTCAGTACATCCGGCCGGCTATGCAGGCAGGGGAGCGGGCAAAAGGCATAAGGAAGAGGAGAGAAGGAGAGAGAGTGGGGAGGGAGGTGAAGGACCGGCAGAGGGGGTGGGTGTGGGGGTGGATAGCCAAGGGAGTGAGGGGCGGGAGTACGGGGTGAGCAGTTGAGCACTCCTCTTCCTGACCGTTTAATTAAGTCCGCGAGCTCGAAATTTCGAATCAGTCAACCCATCTATTTTTCTCCGTCTCTCCGTGCTCGCTTCCTTTCGTCTCCTTGCCTCCCGTTTCCTTTTTCCTTCTCTTTTTCCCGGCGGGAAAAAAAATGCGAATTGCAGCGGTGGATGAGTTTTGAAGTCTGGGGGAATACGAGCGGGGAGGAACGAACAAGGAAGATGTCTTCGCCTGTATACAACCCGCCGCGTGCCCCCGCCAAGTCCTGTGGCACGGTGAGTTTGGACAGCAGCGATGGAGAAGGGAGTGAATAGGGAAAAAACTGAAATTTGGAGAGGAGGGAAAGTTATATGTATTTTGACGGATTAGCTGTTTTTTTTGGTAGGTTAGATGTTTAAGAAGGTAGTCGTGTAACCAACTGTTCGTTTGTGTGCATCTCTTATTTTGTCACTCTGCTTGTCAAAGATGAAGTTTGGGAATAAAACAAAATACTTTTTGCCTACCTGAAACTCATGTTTTCGTGTATATTTCTCGTAAAATAAATACATTTCAGGGCTTAGGAGGAGAAATAGATTGTGCGTAGTTTATGGTGTATTGACACGTAATAAAGGGATTGGTTGCTTCTGATTCTGCGTGGAATTTGTTGGCATAGTCTCGCGCAAAATGCGCTTAGAGGAAATGTATTCGCGATGACTCACGGCGGATGGCTTTAAGGAAGTGCCGTATTACTTGCGTGGGTTTGTTACGGTTCGAATATTATTCCGCGCCGAAATCAGAGGAGTAGTAGTAGGAGACCCTCCGTCCGCAATTTTCCTTCATTGCGCGTCTTATTTCATTCATACTTAGTGCCACAGTGTTTTTGTTTGATGTGCCCTTAATAATCCCATTCCATCAAAAAGCATCGTAAAACCACGACAAATTACTTTACCCTCCCGCTGCTTTTTTCTGAGTCCCATAATATTGCGCAGCCTTGCGTACCGAATACCTGCGGTCTGGGAGGGAGGGGAAAAAATCCCTTTCCCAGCGATTAACGGCCGCGAATTACGAACTCGGAGAGCATAAATCGCCTCTCTTTTTCATCGAAGCGGTCGTAAATCAGAGATCCCGCCGTTCATACGAGTCCAAAGAAACCATGACTTATCGGATGGCAGATGCCCTGGCGAATGAAATGTCGTAAATGTTGAGAAATAGAGTTTCAGGCCAAGCCGAGTTTGCTTACTTATTCCTTCTTCCAGCGTTGGGGGTAGTCACGTTGAGAGAAAATGTTTTCTGCGAAAACAGCTGATAAGTAAATGATACTTGTAATAAACAATGCATATGTTGGAGCATGCTGAATTAACTGTGATAAAAAAACTTTCAAACGTTTTTGGGTGTTTTCATCCGTGAAAAGTGAAAGTATCATTTAATTTCAGGTAACTGCAGTTTTCATATAGCTCTGACTGTTTTCAAATGAGTAAATACCCAGCTTTTGTTTGCGTGATATAGATCGCATTACTTTACCTCTGTAACAGAGACATGTTTTGAACTAGACTAGAACTTTCCAATGGCGATATCGGCTTATCTCCTTTCATTTTGTTCACGCATTAGTTTATCTCTTCAATTACGCTGCCACAGTTTGCGTCCTCCGATCGGGGACCTATTTATCGGAGAGTTATTCTTTTTTTTAAAGGTTTCTAGCATTTCATATCCCTCGAGCTTGAATTTTTAATCTACAGTATATGCTCAAGTAATTTTCCGCAGCTCCAAAAAATGTACGTGAACGATCATGACCTTGAGAGATATAGGATCCCGCGTAAGTAGGAAGAACGTGCCATTTTTATAGCGAAAAGGGATGCCCCCCAGTCGAATCGAACCTCAGGATTGTGAGGGTAGCCAAGTATTCTCTTTGATGGGCGGAAGACATTGTATGAAGAAAAAGGGGTGTGAAGGGCATGAGGGTGAAAGGATCGAAGGGGTTAATAAATTCTATTCTAAAAAGAACGGGAGGGCGGAGGAGTAGAAGGATTGAGAGGGAGATTGTGTAAGGGCGGTTTTAACGGGGTGAGATAAGGACTTTGTGGTTTTCTTTTTACCCAGTTTTGACTCCCTCTCCATTTCTTTCTCTACCCTGTGTGTGTGTGTAGAGCTTCGTTCGTTTGTGTGCGAGCGCTCGTAGTCGTCGTGGGCACAAAAACACATATATTACGGGGAGCTTAAAAACGTCGCCGCTAGGAATCGACTTGGCCGACTCACACAGGGAATTGATGGAGGGGGGAGGCGTGAGGAGAGGGTTAAGAGTGGGATGGGGGGAAAGGGAGAGAGAGAGAGAGAGCGGAGACCAGACCGACAGATGTCACTGATGCGAAACAGATCTTGCATCAAACCACGGCCGGCCCTCTTGCCAGTTCCTCTATGGCTCCTTTATGCTTTCCCCTCATTGCTCCACGATCATCTTCTTCTCTACCTCCTCCCCCGCATCTCCACCCACTCACCTGTGCCCCCCTCCACCCTCAAATAAAAAACACTAAAAACTTCTTAATCCTTCTCATTCCTCCAGCCCATTCCCCCTCTCTCTCTCTCATCTCCGTCAACCTGTAGTCCTCCCCTTCTGAACTAGCCAGGGAGTCGAAATCCCCGACTTTTTCTCCTCTCTTCTTCCTCTTATGTTCCACCACTTGAACCACCACACCAGCCCACTCCGTCCCACCGCTTTATAAATATACCCAAATCCCGAAGGCCCTTTTCATTCCTTCACCACTTTTTTTATTATATGACGCTCTCATGTTTCCGCATGGGATCGATTTTTGAGTCGTGAGCAATCGGATAACATCGTTCTTTTCCTTTTCGGCTCTCCAGGCTCTCCGTTTGTTTTATTTTGACTCATGAGGGTCCTTCCTCTTCGCCTCTCCCACAGAGATGCCACGGCCAATGGTGTCCCCTCGATTCTGCCAGTCACCGAAGGGGTTGTGGATATTTAAAATTGTCATCCTAGACGATATTTTATTGTTAGTCCGTTCCTCCGTGAAGTTTGAACTGTTTTGAAAATGAAAAGTTTGTGTTTTAGCATGCCTGTGCCATTGAATAAACAGTAAACAACGGAATTTCGAGGAAACCCTGCGGCTATTTTTCACCCACGAAATACTGGTGTCAGCATGCCAGCAAGTTTGGTGTATTATCTTTCCGACAATAATTTGAGGATTGATGTATCCTAATCAACCGTGTTATTAAAGGTTGGCTGGAATGGTGTATTTTTGAAGGGATTTCGTAGCCAAACTAACCCAAGAGCATTGAACGCTATACAATGCAAATCACACGAGATTTTAAACACACTATCATACTATTAGCAACGTGCAAATGAGTTAAGGAATTAAGGAATTTGACAGCTTTTGTTTTTCTTTTAAACCTTGAAGCAACGTTGTAAAGTGTCCTCGTTTGTTCGGTTAGCATCCGTATTTTAAAGTGAGTAATAGGCTGTTCACTTAGGTATTAAACTGAGATTTCGTAATTCCCCAGGAGCTATCCAAATTCACAGTCCCTTCGAAAAGGCTGTAAGCATTAGAAGTAAGATACAATGTGACTCTTTGTGTTTTTTTTTAGTTCATGAATACAATGTTCCCGTGACAGTTAGTTCGGTTTAGATATTCTATTCCGCGAACATCCGAAATTAACACCCAAGTGACCAGACACCGTCTAAATATATAAGACATCGCTATTTGGTTGCGTTTGGGTCCTCCTCTCTGGCATCGGGAGCTGATAATTATAAACCTTGGTCCTGGTAATTAAATTTAGCAATGAAAACACTTTCACGCGTCCCGCGTAAATTTCCTTTCGCTGATACTCCCCATCGTAAATAATTTCTCGGGCGACCGTTAAACTATGAAAACAATCTTTCCCCATCTCCTTTTCATCCCCCTAGCAACCCGCAACAACCGGACATAAACAACAGAACCTTTTCATTCCGCAGGGGGTTGTAAAAAGGCGCAAGCGCCCAGGTATTGTTCAGCCCTGAGTGACTGCCCTCATTCTTGTAATCGTCTCTCCTTCGGTGTGCCTCCCCTGAGCGGATCTAAATTCCTTTCGATTTCGCTACAACGTAAACAACCGACCAATGGGAATGTCCTTCCTCCCCCTTTTCCTACACCACTCCTCGCGAACCACTTAAAATTCTTCGGTTGGCAGAGGGAAGGCGTTAAATAAAAGTTCCACCGCACCGAAATTTTCACACCGTGTCCCTCGGGGAGTGCGGAGAAGTGCCTAGCTACCTCCTAAGAAGAGATTAAGGGAGGTGAAATAGAGGGTTCAAAAAAGAAAAAAGAGCGTTGGAGAAGTCTTTTGATCGCCCGTAATGGGAGCGCGTCTTGTCAACGCCCGCTTCTCTTCGTACGCAGCCTTGTTTCACGCCTCCAGTCCTGACCCCCTGTCATCCGCTTCCTCGAACTGAAAAAAAGGAATATAAATTTTCCCCTCATCCCCAGAGTCCTCCGCCCCCGCCTGAATTAAAGGACTATCCCTGTGGCGTCCCACCGGCCCATAAAGAAATTAAAACCCCCATAGTCGCTCCAACCGTCCATCTTTTCTCCGCTGTCGCTCCCGTTCCACCCGCTGAGTCATTTTGCCTTTGCCCTGCGGAGCGAGTTAAAGAAAGGGGGAAGAGGCGGCGTAGTTCTCCCTTTCCTCCTTCGGAGCAACAGATTTAATTGTTGGAAACCGATTCGTGGATTCTTGCCAGTGGATCTTGAAATCCTCCTCCCGTATTCCCGTATCCCTCCCATTCCAACACCTTCCCGCACACAATTCCCTGGACCACCCCTCGCTGCGCAGGGAGGAATGTGGAACGTGGACAAAGTTGGTAAAGAGTGTTCTACTTATTGCGTGCCTGCTCAAAGAGCTTGAATTTCGATTTGAGCGCTCGGCATTCCTCACTCCATCAAGCGCGCAGTTGAGGAGGCTGGTTCAAATCCTTGTGATTTATTAGGGTCACCGAGACCCCCCACCCCCAACTTGTGTGGTGACCTCGTGCGAAGAAACTTGGCGATCCGTAAATATATCTTATATTTTTTTCCTCTTTCACTATCCCTCCTCTCAACAAAGTCATTAAAAATTTAAAATTTAGTACGTTCTCCATCATTATGTGGATTAGCTGATGACTTTAGCGGCTCTTCGAGAGCGTAAATGTGCACAGTAAATAATTCGCGCTTTCGTTAGTGAGGATAAAATACTTATCCTTGCCCATGAGCGACCCATAGCGTCAGACCATGTTGTGCACATAGAAGATACTCCTGCCCTAATGCACCCTTAAGCCTTGTTTATGATGCCGGTTTAATGCACCCTTAAGCCTTGTTTATGATGTTATTTTTGCCTCGCGGTTGCGTATTCCACTTGATTCCATCAAATCCGCACTTGCTCGAGTTGGACCTCACATCGCATTCAATGCACCATTTCAGAAGGCGCGCAGTCGTGTATGCAGCCCCACCTAATTTCCCGCTCGCCCTCCGAACAGTGTTGTGTTTTCCCCGAGGCGAGTGTATTTCAAGTGACCGGGGACTTTCTAAAAGAATACCTTCGTTCTTCGGTGACCGCATCGCCAGAGCACGCATCGAAAAAACGTAATAAATTTGGACCGCGTCCTCAGGCAAAGAGATCGCATCGTTCTCAAGCTCCGAGGTAAGTTTTAAAGGCACCATTGGGTATCATCACGTACTTTCGAGGGTTTCGGAAGGGGATGAAGTTAGAGGAGGGGGTGATAGAATTGTGGAATAGATAAGGATTAGTTTAGGAATAGGATAGGGTGGAGGACGATGTTGGCGGTGATGGGGTGGGGTGATTAAGGGGTGAGGGTATAATATCCGTCAATAATAAGCCTCGTATTTTTAGGAAGACGTTCCCTTTTCCCCGCCCTTTCCCCCCGCCCTCCCTTAACCCTAACGAAGCACCCTCTTAATTCTCCTCAGCCTCACGTCCTCCCCCTCTCTCCAGAACCCATCCCATATCTCTTCCCTACTACCCCTTCCTCCCCAGCCTTCATTCCCCTTGCCTCGAGTTTATTTCGCTCTGTTCTCGTGCATGGAACGAAATAGAGAGGGAGTCAGCCGTCGCGCCCCCCCCCCCCCCCGAATTTCAACTCATCCCTTCAACCCTACCACCCTACCACCCTACCACCTTTCCCCTTTACCCCACTATCCCTCCCTCCTCTTTACCCCACCATCCCTCCCTCCTCTTTACCCCCCTCCCCGCCTACCATATTCCTTTTTGGAACCCATCCCAGACATCTGAGCGTCCAACTCTTATACTATATTTTTTTTTAAGCCGACGTGATTTTTACACCAATTAATGCTTTATTTCAAAACCGAAAACATTTCGCCTTTTAGCCAAACGTCCTCCCACTCTCCCCAACCAAACACGCCCACCTCCCCCTTCCTTCATCCAAAAGCCTCCGCTATTTTTGACTTTTTGTAAATAATTCGTTCCGTTGGAAAGGCTCGGGGGAGAAGGGGGTGTGTGGCAGGGGTTGTGCTTGGAGGAGTAGGTTTGGCAGAAGAGGAGTGAGGGGTGGGAGGGATAGGGGGGAGGGAGGGAAGAAGCGAATGATTCATCCGACCTAAAACAACATCATAATAATGATCTCCCTTCATAAATTTCCTCTTGACGTAAAGTTTACGCATCATTTGCGGTAGACGGCGTGAGAGGGGATTTTTTAGTTGACGATTCGCGTTTGAGGGGGAGGGATGATGGGAGGCTTCTCCGCTTTCCCCTACTCGCCATGACCGATTCCCGCGATAAACAGGGCCGATTCCGCGAAGAATTCCTGAGTATCAAAAAGACTTAATTTCCTCCCACTCTACCGGGAAAATTCCCGTCAGTTTATCTCCGTGGTGCTGGATCTCTGGAGTGGGCCTATTATTAAAAGGACCATGATTTGGCGTTTTTCGCATAAATAAATATATAAGCAGCATTTTGATCAATAAAATTGAAAGATAAAAATCCCAATTGTCAGTGGTATATAAGTTTGTGGTAGCGATAAAACTAACTTCCTCCGGTTGAACTGGAAAAACGCCTTCAGTTTTTGTGTCACTGACACTTGGATCCCTGAAGTGGGCCTCTAGAAACCCACAATTGTGCTTTTTCCGGATAAAATAAATATTTAGACGGCGCATCGATCCACGTAGGTGGAATCCTTTTCGGTTTCGTTCCATACGGTCAAAAGGCGGAAGATGTGGTGATCGGGGAACCAAAACAAAATGTCGAAAACGATATCCCTGTTGGGAATAGTCTTTGGTTTTCCTTTTCCCTATATTATTCCCTTTTTCTTACCAAAATTTATATCGTACTCTTTCCATCCCTTTTTCTTCTCCCCATGCCATCCCTACAGTTCTTAGCCCACCTCGGCCGTCCTGCCCTCTCTTCTCCTGGCATTATGTTTTCACAATTGGGTCAAAACACGGGCGCTAATGTGGTAAACACGAGGGCATTTGGAGGGAAAAAAGAGGACCTCCCGGGATCTCTGGGGTTCATTTGAGAAATGGGAGAGGCCATCCCAGGGGGTTGGGGGGTGGGAATGAATGCGGTGTCATCCGTACATCAGCCCCAGTGCCGTGGTTTAGGTGGCACTAAAGGGCGACACGGTCTAACAACAATGGCTTACACGACCGCCCTGACTAGAGGATACTGCTCTTCCAGGGGGCAGTAACCAACTCCTCAAACGAAGAGATGATATCCATCGCTCTCTTTCTCTCAACCTCATCTCTCCACCCTCGTATTTCCTCCCCAATCCCCCCCCCCCACCTCATTCCTCCTCCTTTGTTACCCTTCGCCCACTGGAGCCCTGCCAGGCGCTCTATCCCCGCACACGGCCCGAAGCCGTTCACGAAAGGCGAAAACAAGCGATTCGATCGGGGGTGGTGGAAAAGGGTGTTCTTCCGCGGGTTTGGGAGCTTTGGGTGTTCTGGGTTGCAGCTACGGAGTTAGAGGTGGACTTCCTCTGGAGTTTTTATCTCTCGGTCACTACTACCCTCCCTTCTTACTGATAAACCTCCGCAGGATTTCTTTTAACGATCACACTACCTTTTCTCTTGATCCATGCCGTTTCACCAAGTACTTAATCACTCGCATGTAAACTCAAATTTTGATGGATACATTACTTTATGAAAGTCCCCCCTCCGTAAAGTTTCAAAAAATAGTCATAGTTTTCAGAAAGTTTTGTGTAAGAATTTTTACCCTTGACGTTTAAATTCGTTTGAAACCCGGTCTACATGCAGTAATAATAGTGTGAAAAAGTTATTAGTTTGTCTTTAATTTGTTGATGCTCTCCAAAAAAAGTAGCTTTGAAGTAATGAATCATTGATCTTTCGACGATCATCGTAGTTATAAACCTTTATCTGATATTAGCTACAGATTGCTGACTAGGCTAGAGCAGGAAGACATTTCATTGAATACACTCGACTCGCATTCGTCTTACGAGTTAGTATTCTTTATTTTCCTACCCCAGGTCTTTAAATGCGAGGTATTTGTACCTCACCACGATTCTTTTCGTGCTAATTGAAAAGAGTTCTTCGTCCTCCAACTTGTATTTTTGGTCACGCTCGTTCGAATATTTTGCCATTTGCCTTATCTCACGCTACGAAACTCCCTTTCTATCCAATTGAAAAGTCGGGATTCGACGAGTTAATATATTCCCCCTCTTGACTCAACCTCCTGTTGGGTTCGTTGGTGGCACATTCCCTCCCTGAATCCCAAAGGGCTGTGAAGGAGAGTTGATCAGAAGGCAGCCCCACTGTCTGTCGACGCACTTAAAGATGTGTCTCAGAACTTAAAGACACCGTCCGCCGCGAAAGGTTTCCGGGTCCACTCAAACCACTTAAATAGAGGCTCGTCGTCTCTTCCCATCGCCACCCTCTCATTTCCCTGCCTCTTCCCGCTCTCCAACCCTCCACTCTTCCTTTGACATCTCAACTGTGTCCTCCCGACATTTGCCCTAAAGTCCACCCGGCCTATGATATCCAGTGCGTGTCTTCATCAAGTCACCCCCCGCCATCGACCCCACCCCTCTGCCATTTCCTCGGGTCCCCTTCCTTCCCTCCCTCACCCCTCTTCCCCTCAGTATGGGGATTCACCTGCTCCCCGCTTTCCCTCTAAATCCACCCCCACTCCACCTCCACCCTCCAAATAAACCTCTTGATCCACCTGTCCCGCGACGATTATGAAATTCTCTACGCCCTCGCCGTCTTCCACCCCCTACTCCCCGCTCCGCATCCCACTCACCCGGCGAAATATCCCCCCTCCCGCCCCCTCCCACCCCCCCCCCATCCCATTCCGTCCTGTCGTGGGGCCAAAAATCCTCTGGCGAGGGGAAGACATGGGGTATACAAGATGTATAGATAGAGGTGGGTCACCAAAATGACTAGTGGGTGCGGTTCATGCTGGGCGCGTGCCGAGCGGAATTGCGGAAACTATTATTTGATGCTTCAGTAATAATGCTCGCGGATGACGGTGAGGATTCCGTGAGAAATGTTTCAATGACGTTCGCGGGTTGTCATGATCGGATGCAGGGAAACTTGTGGTGTCCCGTTCCAATTTTTTTAATTATAAATAATGCCGATTCGTTCAAAAAATACGGGTTTTCGTAATGACTGGATATCATATCCCCGTGCCACGCCGTGAGATTTTTCACGTTTTATTGGAATCGCTTCAAATCAGTTCAATATGGATTTTTTTAAGAACAGGATGCTGTTGTTCACTCATGCCACATGGGTTCGTGGTCCAATCGGTAAATCTCTTAAATTGAATCATTTGCGCTCCAGATTACAAGTTTAATCGCGGATGAAAGAAGTTACGCATTTCCAAGTAGCGTTCCGTCATGCATTATTCAGTGAATACGCAACGGATACTGTTCTGTTTTTTTTAAACTAGAATCAAGGAACCAAAATCAAGAGTTTTAAGCCTCAATATTTCTTATATTATGAAGATCATCATTAACGAAGCACGTGAGATGATTTGTGGGTCAGCAATTACAATTATGATTCACCAGTGACCCGTAGCGGTGCAGGGAATTGGAGCCCGCTTAGTGTTGCATTGGGGAAGATGGGGGTATTCAAAATGGCGCGGACTGGACCGCGCTCACCGGCGGATTGGGTGGTGGGCGTCCTCTGGCGGACGGGGGCTTATTGCTGCGTGGGGAGTCCCACCCACCCCCCTGTAGGAGGAGTATGAGACGAAGATGGGAACGTATCCCACAAAGAGATGAATGGCCGTGTTTACTGCACAATGAAGAATTACACGCGGCGTACCGCTAAATTTGATATGGACCCACTAGACGTTCCGCTTCGGGTCTCAGGGAAATGATTTTATTTTTATGTATATGTATTTTTTTTAGCACCCCTTCCCTCCTCTCCTTCTTAATTCATCCTCCCCCCATCCACATTTATTATCGCCTGCTACCCTACAGAATGCCCTCCTTGAGAAAAAATCCAAGACTTGCACGCTTTGAACTTTGGAGCGGGGTCGCGATAAATCTCACGAAATAATTTTCACGCGCCTATTCACTCCGGTAGCTCTTCCTCCGATTTGGCATGTGGAGAGCAACTCAAGGGGAATATTTCGGCGGAGGTAAGTTGGGTCGAAATCTCGGGTGGATCTTCCGTGTTGAGATACAAAACTCCGACAGCCGAAATTACGAATCGAATCGGGCGGCGGCAGTCGTAAAATTTGTACCTTAGCGTTGTATCCGGATGCCTCATAATCCATCCTTTCTGGCTGAGAGGTGCTCGCACTAATTCCGTCGCGTGCGATTCTTTCCGAATAAAAAAACGATCCGTTTTTTCCAAGGAAAAGGATCATCCGAGCGTGGTTGTAGCACCCTCATGAGATCCGCGATAACCGTGATTCACAAAGCTTTTTTTTACTCTAATTCTCCGCCCCCCTCTCGAACCAGCTCGACTCTCGTGCTCACCGGCGTGGAAATATGCCTACTTATATTTTATACATTTGATTTCTTATCTGCGGTCCATCTTCGCTGTGCCGGGGGCAAAGTTCGCCGTCCACTGGCTTCAGCAGTCCCGTGAGAGGGCGTCGATTAGGCGAGCGGTGCTCCACCTGAGCGACCCGCGAAGCCACGAACTGTGAAGCGGGTGTTCTTCGATAGCCTCGCTCCTTCATCGGAAGGCGGGGACGAGTCGAGTTCTTCCGTCACCACCCCCGCCCAACCGAGTCCTTTCGGAATAAGTTTCTCTTCGTATTATTGTATTCCCTCCTGATCTCATCGCTTCGTCCCGCCTTCCTCGCCGTAAATTCAAAGTTATGCCGCCTTTCCTCATGACATTACTGCCAGTGTTCGCGCGAGAGATTGCGTTGCTTTCGTTCTCGTCTTTTGTGGACAATAGGCCATTCGGGTTAAAGGCTCCCCGCTATTTTTTCGTATTTTTTTTCGAGGGCAGGAGAATCTGATTCCTCGTAATTAAATTCAAATTTTCTGTGACGTCTTCGGGCGGTCACGCCAAGGTTTTTAAAATTTTAATTGGTATCGAAAATGGCTTCAAAGATGTTTCCTATTTCTTCTTTGGCTTAAACAGATCAGCAAGAGCTGTTTTTATTCATCCTGAAAACATTTCGAAGGACTCCACTAGCGTTTATTGGTTTCCACGTGAGACTTTTAAAATTTTAGGGAGCTTCGGAAAGCCTACCCGGAAGATAAGTTTTTCAAGATGGAAAAATTGTCTCATATTAATTTTTTTCAAATCCTTCTTTTGAGGCCAAGGTACTATCGGATGACTGCAAAACTTTCGCAGAAACGAATAATTGACGCAGGTGTCAAACATTTTCGTTCCTTTTCGAAGTCAAATAAATCCATGCCGTATTTCATTTAATTTGATCGTCCCTTTAGTCTTCAGATAGCGAAAGCCGGTGGCGATCACGTCCCGATAATTATCCACATCCTGCTTTTATCCCTACCACCAGCTCAGCCACCTATCCACGATAAATGTGTTTTTTTCTTTCAAACTTACCTTTCTTTCCCGAATAACTCCTTCTCCTCCTCCCCTTGCTTTACACCCGTCTCTCTCCTGTCCCAAAGGCTAACACCTGTCTACCGATTCCATCGTAAATATGTTAGCTTCGTGTCCAAAAAATATTGCTGCGTCTACTAAAAACTTTTGAAGTCTACGAGGGTGGTAACCGATTACTGAGGGCGGTGTCAGTATTACTTGTTCTAATATCCGCGCACGATATTGCAGCGAATTGACCGCGATGTGATATCTGCGTGCGAAGTCTGCCAACAATGCGGCACCCATATTGATCCAAAATAAATGGCTGCGGCGTTCATATGAAATGGGTTTACCGAGTGGTGGTAATTAAACTATTGACGCAATTTGTGAATTTAATGCAAGGCGTTTTACCCCTTGAACTTCGTCGAATCGTGCTGTCTTGTTGTAAATCTCATTCCCTCCGCGTTGGCGACGCGTCAACACTTAGGCGACGTAAAAGTTTTATCGCTCATCGATGTTGAAATTTCGGACGTAGTGCGGCCAAATTCCTTCGGGAATGGGATCGCGTGTGTCTGATCCGAACGAGAGTTATAGATTGAGGAGAGAAATAATTGGCCTGGGTTTGGAATGATTGCCGAAGTCGGTTGGGGGAGATGATGATTCAAATGAGTCCAAATAACACGACGTCCAGTTCGGCTCCCCGTGTTCCCCGGATTTGATTTGCCAGACATTCACGATCCGCTCACGCAACCATTGGTATGTTTTTGTGTGTCTCTCGGGGAGGGCAACAGTATACATATTCACACAATTTGGTCGATCGTCCGGACTGATTTAGTTCCTCGAAGACTCCCCGAGGCGACGCTGATGAAGCGAGTCGCGACGGTCTCCCGGGAGGCCAAGATGGGAGTCCGGTGGCGATGCGAGGAAAAAGACGGGACGATTCGCACTCACGCAAGCGATCAATCAACTCTACTCCAGCTCTCTTCTTCCCCTAGTAGCACGCCTCTTCTCCGTCTATTTAAGGTTGTCCAAATTTTTGGATCTTGACATGTTGAAATCGTTTGATGGAAAATTTTTCTGAAGCTAAAATCCCGGTGTTTCTGTGTTTTTAACGTTGCGTTTTATCTCCCTGTAACTTGAGCACACAACGAATATTTTCAGTTGGTGATTCCCGGCGTAACTCTGTGGAATTTGCTGTTCATTTTGAATAAAAAGGTAATAACTTTGTTTTTTCCACATTCTCTACTATTTTCAACTCTAAACACCCAACTTCCCATTCTCTCCCTCCCCACCTTCCTCCCCCCCCGCATCTGTACACCCCCCCCTTTTTCCATCCCCCTCCCTGCACTCTCAATTATGTATATATAAGTGTCCCACAAATTGTATCTTTTACCTGATGATGACGTTAAGCGTCGAAACCATGGTCTTCAAAATTAAAACCTAAATGTGGAAAAAACAAAGTTGTTACCTTTTTATTCAAAATTAATATTTTCAGGCTTTAATGATCATGACACATAAAGCTACTGATTTAGCCATCTCTTCCCGGAAGTTTTGAGTGCACATTTTTATTCAAGATCGTACTTCATCGTGTGTACAGCGATGAAGTATCCACGATTAATAACAATCCTGAATGAAAAAGGAAATGAGAACTAATTATCGCATTCATTTCTCACCTAAACTTTGCTGGTAATAAGTAACACCGCTGCCAGTAATTTGCTTGGCGTAACGCTTTGTGGTAGAGTTGTAAGAGTTGTCACGTGCCGTCTCCTCCATCGTATACATACGTGAATGACAGAGGATGGCCGGGAAAGACAGAATTCACGGATGACTGCTTGCAGATAATGCCTTCAATCCCTTCCATGTAGAGAGTTCTTGAAGATTATTTCTTCTGGTCCAATGCGCTCGCAGTTTTTCTCGTACGCACCACGCCGTGTTCCCCTGGTGAAAGTTAATATCGCTTCCCGAATGATCTTACGAGTCAAAGTCAAAGGAATGAGAGTCACAAAGAGAACGGGGTAGTTGGGAGGGTGGGTTCCATGTTAAAACTTTTGAGGAGGGAAAACATTTTTCTTTCACCCATCATCGTTTTTATTCCATTTCCTTCTTTTTTTTAATTCCCTCCCTCTCGAACGAGTCTCCAAAGACGCTCACAACGACATGCAAAGAGCCCACGCATGTATTCAGAATCCCCACCCCCTCTCCCCCTACCCATTTAATGCGGCAATGCACTCACAGCCATACACACATACCTGAAGTTGAGCCCTTGAATGTTATTTGTTCGATCAGCCTTTGGGGAAAGAAATGACAGAGAGTGAGGGGGGGGAGGAGGGGGGTAGGGTGTTTATCCGAGGCTTGATCACGTGGCAAACTCGGTCACACACGGGGCGAATGTGAAAGTGCACTCCGGGAATCGTTGAACGATCAATGGAGGAATTTTTACACGTCATTCTCTCCTATATTCTCTCTCTCTCTCTCCCTACCTCTTTCTACATCTCATTCGCTCATAGTCTTTTATTTTCCCAATTCCTTTGCCCACTCAATTCTCTTTCCCTTGAGGGATGGTGGGGGTTTTAAAGGAACCTTTGATCGCTCACTCGGTACATATTCTCTGCCCGAACTCACCAAATCGCAAAAATTCACGAGTGCGGCCTTCTTTCATTTCCTTCCACTTCCTCCTTTTAACGGCGACGATCAAGCAACTATGCCGACCGGCTATTCTCTCTCCGTCGCCGATAAAGTCTTGTCTCCCTCTCCATCCTTCCCGTCAAACAGTTTTGCCGATTTTGAAGTGGAGGGAAAAAAATATGAATTTTGCGATATTCATCGTTCGAATAATTCACCCGCGCTTTTGACAGCTCAAAACCCCGCCGACGTGAAATTACAAAGGAGTCGCGAGGAGTCGGTGGAGATAGCAAATTTTTCGGCCCCGCCGGTGCCAATTTAGAAATCTCTCGTCAGCCTTCCGCGTAGCCGTGATATCAGTGACTGACCCCTCCCACGCCTTTACTTCTATGGAGTTGATTTCTGGTCCGCAAGGAAGCACAACTAAGGTGGCAGGTTTGATAGAAATGTTTGAAAAGAAATGAATGGAAAGGAAGCCCAACTATCAATCTGCAATTTCGCGAACGGGCAAATATTTTCTCACTGTCATGCTTAATATTCATTACTAAGCGTCAAAATGTGTTGCTCTTCGTTGCATGAGTGTTATCCAGGATGGTCAGATTCAAAGCCATCTTGGTCTCTAAATGCTCTTTTCGCTGTTCTTTGTAGCACACCCGCCACATTTTGACCCTTCCAATCACTGTTTCTTCTTGTCCCTTCCCTTGTCATTATCCACCCCCCGATGTTAGCTAAACCGGGAAGAATTTAGTAAGTGATGGACATTTGAGAATGGATAAAGTTATTGGGTTGACTTGCAGAATAAATTAGTGAAATGAGATACGTACGTCAGGTAGAATTTCCCTTCAAAACATTACATGATAGGTAGGATAGCAATCGATGGGTTATCCCTTTTATAGGCCATTGAAAACTACTGTTAGCCTGCAGAAAAAGGCACTACCTGAGCGATAAATGTGTCGCGATATTCTGTCCTCCTTGTAACGTTGCGTTTTCTCATTCTCTCGTTCTGTGCCTTTCTTGGAATCCTCCCACTTCCCACCCTCCCGCCTAACACCCGCCGCTCCCCCTCTCCCGTCCCTACGAACCCATTGCACTGTCTGATGACACTACTTATCACCCCCACCTCGTGCGCTTGCCGCCATCTTGGTACCCTCTCCTTCCTTAATCCACTCTGCTTACTTCTCGTTTTCCCCTCTTTCCATCTCATCCCTCACTCCCCCACTCCTAGTCTTTTGTGTCGATATCTTTCAGTCGCCATCTTTCCGTCTCCCCAGGTTTACCCCAAGGCCGTAATTGTCGGCTAATTACCTCCTTCCCTCATTTCTCCCCCCCCCCTCCTTCTCCCCCTCCCCACCCTATCCCTCACCCCCTGTCGCGGCCCCCCATCCCACGCCGACCTTCCCTCCCCTTCCCCAGGTGATCTCTTCCGTTCGTAATATCACCGACTCATTTCCTTTTTTCGAACTATCATTTTTCTTTTTCCCTTCCATCATCATCAAACCACCCCACTCACCCGTCTGATTTTCTTCGTCTCATGATCCGCACTCATGAATTCTCTCGTCTTAATTTTCTGCCCCTTCGCCTATTATCGTGCTTTCCTTTGCCTTTGTTTCTTCAGATGCTTGTTTCCCTCGCCTCCTTCTCCCTACGTCGTGCAACTCTCGCGATTATGCGACACGAGATAGCAGTGGCGTAACTATGGGGGGGATGAGGGGGATAGACCCCCCATAGTCCCCCCAGAACTCTAAAAATAAAAATAAAATATTCGTATCACAGAAATCCTACTTGTTTGAAATACAGTAATTTATTGTTTTTTTTTCTAATTTGGCCTATCTAATTTATTCAAATTAGTAGTTTATTTGCATAAGTAACGAATAAACGTGCGATGTGCTATTCAATCTGATCCATCCCCCCCAAAGCCAAGTCCTAGTTACGCCACTGCGAGATAGGACCCCTGGTGAACTCTTGTCTGGTAAATCCGAATCAGTCTCCACGTGTTTATGTATGTGTCTTACTTAACCCCTGCCCTTGATAAACTTAAGTGAAATACGAAACTTAGCGTAGTGTAAGTTTTGTAAGGCGTTTCGATCATTTTTTTTGGAGGGGACGTTGATAATTTATTTTGGGTACCTCGTAGTGATTGGATTCGAGAATAACAATGAACGCGTAGTTTTTTTCTATTGGTTTCCAACTGAGCTCGCAAGAGTGTCTTAAAAATGATCAAAGGTGAAGCATATAACTTTCAAGCATGGAATGAATTCAATTGCCCCCATTCTCGATCTCTGATAGTGTACCGAAATAATTGAATGTTGTCCTCAATCTGCTGATCCCTGGCTCCACGTCTGAGATACATTGCCATCATCACTGCACGTATCCGCTTCTCGGATAATTTTCCGTTTTTCGGCAGCTCTCTATTCCACTCTGAAACTTTCTATGAGAATTTCTAGATCTCATGTTTTCTACGAATAAGGCGACCGTTTATCAAGTCGAGGAGCTCGTTGATTAGCATACGTGACTGCGGGTTCACTCGGAAAAAACACATTTCTTTCGTGATGGAAAGGAACAAACTTTGCGAAAAAAAAAGTTTTTTTAATTCACGACCCGGGTTTCAACAGTTTATGTCATCTTCAGGTGACAGGGGACCTGAAGATGACATAAACTGTTGAAACCCGGGTCGTGAATGAAAAAATAAATTGTGAAATTCTCGAAGTTTGTTTCTTTTCCATCATGGAGAAATTGTATATAGTTACCCCTAACAATGTACGATTTGTTAACAGTATTTTCGATCGGTTGAAACCTTTTATTGGCAGAACGTGACTCTTTGCTCTCGATTGCTTACACTCGTCAAGTCTGCTGATTCTTCGAAAACTTTCGTCTGCACCCGAAGCCTACCTAGGTTATTCCTTCACCCCTCTCATAATAGTAGCGAATGCGTTCTTTTCGAACACTCGGCTACTCCTTGAGGGAGACTTGCACGGGGGCAATCAGGAAATATTTAACTCTACTCATTGATGGCGGCTGATGGCTGCTTCCGAGAATGCTCGCTGATGGAAGGCATCCCGCCGCCCATGCGCGTCCATTACGAGACATCGGAGGGACCACCCCAGGGCGGCCGGCGGCGGAGGAACCCCAAGGGGGGAGAGCGGGTGCGGTTGTACGGGGAAGGAATCGAGGCCAGACGACCAGACGCAATGAAGCTGGTAATACCTGGAAACTTAGAGCTCTCATTACCCGCGGCATTATCGTCTCCTAGTTCCGCCACTGTCCCGCCCCCTTCCCATATACCGCCCTTCTGGTCTCTTCCCATTCTCCTCTTCCCTGTCCCTGAACTTGCACTCCCCGCAGTCCCGAACCCAGTGTTTTTGGACCTCACCTCAAATCTTCCCTTTTGTCCCGCCGCTACCGTGACCCTCAAACCCATTCTTTCTCTCCCTCTTCCATTCCCAACCCCCGATCTATTTTAATGATGACGATAACAGTTCGGAGAGAGGGGTAAAAATTTTTTTTTTGGGCAGAAAAGCATCGCAATAAAAGAAGGGAAAGAGATGGGAATTGTGTTTTCGGGGTTGGGCCTTGGAGGAAAGAGAAAGAAATGGCCGCCCGTTGGGTTTCCGAGGCGGGATCTTGCGTGTGGGGCGCGTGTTTCCTTCTGTATGTCTGTGTGGCCGCGCATGTTGACTAAGGAGGTGGCGATAAAAAAATGAAAGCTCTTCTCTACGAACCGGATGGTATGAGGGAACCATCCTTTTGTTTTCGTCCAGCCGGATTTTTACCTCATGGTGTGGCGCTAAGTTCAGGCACCTTCGGGGGAAGGGATGAAAGAGGTGGCATTGGGCGCCCTGGCACACGGTAGGGAGAGGGGTAGGGCCAGGAGGAACCATGAGAGTTTTTATTATTATTTTTCTCCCTCTACCCTTTATAAGGGTACGGAGACTGAGTGGGGCAGGGTGGTAGCAGGGGGGAACAACGGAGGATGAAAGGGAGTTCTGCGGTCGTTTTGGGAAGTCGCTTCGCCTTTAGAATAAAATTAAAAAGTATGATGGGTGGCGGAAAATAAAGAACGGGCCGACCCTACCAATTCAGGCCTCAATCCGTTGTAAGAACTGTACGCCTCCATCCCCGCGAATGGGTAATGTCGAGTCGGTATCATCGGTCTCGCGAGGCGGGGGTCATGATGCAGGGCCGCCTTGGGGCACCGGCCGTGTAGAATATTTGGCCGAAGCGATGGAGCATCTCTAGTGCTCGGAATTACTTGAATTACTTCCTGTTTGAATAACACTTGCCTTCGGAGGCTCCTGGCGACCTCTTTTACAACTTCCATTGCACTTTTCATACCCCCCCCCCATTCTTGCCACCACTCCGTAATCATGTGTTCGCATCAATGCATCAGCCTTCACACTTGGCTATCCTCAGTCAAGTTGCTAATCTGTCGATAGCATGGCAAGGAATTGGCTCGTTTTATTAACTATTTCCAAGCTTCCGTGTATCCATGTACTGTCCAGTCATTTCTACCGCATTTATGCTTGTTGTACCATTGCTCTGACTCCTAATATCCCTCCCTTAGTGAGTCTCCTGCACTAAATTCACTCACGACTTTCTCGTTCTATACCTTAATCTATTCACTCTTTCATTATACATCTGCTTATCCATTCGACTCCCACCCACTTTCTTAACGTAGCCAAAGTAACCCAGAACCAAGCAATCGCCTCACTGATCCTTTACAGGAACGTAATTTCTATAATATTCTATAACCTATAAATATATTATCCTATGCATCCTACTTTGATATTTAACACCCCTATGGTATCCGACACATACCGCATTCAACTGGTATTTACCCGTATCCTGTCATACCAAAGTTTCACTTCCTTGTAAACGTCCATGTAAACTTAGTATTTTCTTTTCCCAATGTATTCCCCTCCTCTTCATTTATCCTGTCGTCACCCAAGCCATGCTCTACCTCCCTTTCCTCTCCTTCGACCCTCACGAAAATAATAATTATAAAAATATGCCTACCTCTCACCCCTAATCCCCCCCCATTTCATTGCCACGGATACGGCGAGGAATACGTCATGAATGCGCCGTCCGTAATAATTAGACTGTGTTCGTCGCCAAATGTGAGGTTTTGAGTGGTGGGGTGGGGAGGGAATTTTTCTGATCGACTGAGTGAGTCGGCTGGCTCCATTGTCTCTTTCCTGTTTGTTTACTAATTCCCCTGGGCGGCATCAAAGCGATTTTCATTTGTCGCCGGGGTTTGACGGCGTCTGGTAGAAGCCGTCGGGGCAAGGAAGAGGTAGGAGGAGGAGGTGAGGAAAGGTTGTTAAAGGGAGGGAGGGCAGGAGGAATTGGGTTGGGTGGCCCCCTTTTTTTTCGTCGGGAGGAGGTGGGCGGCGAGGAAAGAAAGCTCCGACCGATAAATATCCTCAAACAACGGCGCGCATTATTGAAATGCCTCAGGCTTATCGGCTGTACACACGTGCGAGCTGTCTCCCTTCCCCGTCTCTCAATCCCCCTCACTTTCTCAGTTTCGTGGAAAATTCGGCGCGGAAAACGATCGGCAATGAAGCATTTCCGTAGTCGGAGTTATATCCTCGAAAATTTTACCTTATGGTAACCGAATAATCCGTCAATTTTTCCCCAGATTCGGTTTCTCAAATCCGTTTAGGTTTTCAAATGTTTAAGAGCAGGGAAAAATCTTGGAATGTTACGGTCTCCTGAAGATGAAGAGTTTTATCACCGCAGACTGATAACTTAAACCAATTTATAGCGTGATTCATCGCTTGGTTTTTTTATTGAGGATTCTTTGTGTCGTTCCGAGCGAGCTTTATTGTTCTTGCAATCAAATGAAACTAAGCCAAAAATCAAGATGCCTCTAGAGAGTGAGATAAATTCGTACCATATGATTGCCCAATACCTTTTTTTAGATTTTCTTGAAAAAAATGTCTCTTTATTTCGGTATGCCTTCCGGTAGCCATTTTGAAGCGGCTGTGTACACATGCTCACGGAAATTGGCCGTATTTGCGTGCTTTTTCACCTCATCCGCAGCTGTCGCAGCGAGGAGAAATTAGTGAGATTAAAGAATTCTCGGCAAAAGATATGAGTTTATCTCATGCTTCGACACCTGAGGCACGCTTCCAAAGGTTTTGTTAAGTTTCCGCGTTGACTTTCGCGGAAGGTTCACAATATACCAAACTAATGTCATTGCATCTTCAGTTCTGGCGCCGGAAGACTCAATCTGCATTCATCCGGTCGCATCGTGTCCATGATTTCCTCGTTGTCGTTGCATCACTTTGGCTCTCTAGCCTTTAAATTTCCCCGAAGGCACCACATGACGTGGCTGCGACCAAAAGTCACCCTAGCGTGAAAATTCACTCGGCTTCTTCCCCTCTCTTCCTTTAAAAATGTATCGGGAAACGTTTTCCAAACGGCATCCGTAACGATCGCTCACTTCAACTCCCACGGAATCCATTTCATTGGAGGGGACCCGACGGCGGTTCCTCGTTCCTTCTTTTTGACGGTCACGCACGTGCAACGATAGGCGTGAGAAAACACGCCTAATTTAGTGGAAACTTGTAATTTTAACACGGCAGGAACGAACCTAATTGGTTTTAATGGAGGCATCCCATTACTTTTTACGCGCGGCTGAAACATAATGAACGGAGAGAATCGATTTTAAAAAATTATCATTTCGCTTGCTTCGACCGCTACCTCCTCCCGCCCACCATAATCCCACCGGCCAACCGCACCGCCCGCCACCACCGCGTGTTCCCTCCGCTTAATGGAGCGTTCTCTCTCTCCCTGCTTCCCGAGTCACCATTAGAGTAACACTGTCCGACGCCTGCGGTTTGCCGTCGTTAAGTGCCCGCGGAGCACAAGTGCCCTGAAGGGGTTGGTCGTCCACGTTCCTCAATTCGGTTCCTGGGAGAAAAGTTCTTCATTTCCTTCTTTTATTCCTTTGTTGCCGCTTCGTCGACAGGAGTGGTCCAACAGGGACGTATTCTTTGCCCACACGACTTACTATACCGAGCGTGGAAGCTCCCAACATCTCCATCGCTCATCTCTTGGGAGTTATCAAGTAGCTTTCATACCGTTCGTTTCTGGGTTACAAACCGAGATCTACGTCACAGTCGAGCGCATTGTTCTAACCGTCCCGTTTCCGCAAGAATTTCCGATGGCCTATCCTTAAGCAACCGAATCTGTTTTTTTATACTCGGATCCGTAAAGTTACATGATACCTGAACTAATGCTATGAACTTCCTGAATTGTATGGGCAGCGGTGATCCGCCCTGCTCGGCGAAAATAAGTAAAAAGAACGTTACTTGGGCGGCTAGTCTTATCAGGAATGTCCCCACCCGACCCCTAACTTTTTATTCGCCATCACAGCCCGCACGTGCGATGCCGGTGTGTGTGGGGATTCACGCACATTTCGCGGCGGCAGTCGGTTCTTTCCCGACCGAGGCCCCCTCGAGGGTCCTAAGTTATTCCTTGCGCCGAGGCGAAATTACTCATTAAGGAGCAGGACGTGTGAGTGTATGTGGGTGGGTGCGGAGGGGAGGGTGGATGGCGGGGGATGATGGGCGTTCCAGGGGTGGTCGGAATGTTCAATGCCCCACGCCATCAGCGATATTTCCGAGTGGGTTTGGCGGCCTCGAGGCTCCCCTCTGCCCCCTGGAAACTACCACCTTCCCCACATCAACCCCTTCCTCACCCGCCCACTCAAGGAGGAGGAGGGGGGATGAGGTGGCGCGAAAAAGAACATGAAATGCCAAGTGGACCATCAGAGAAATTAAGGCAATTAAAAAATAAATTACCTCTCCTGCTCTTTCTCTACACCCCCTTCATTCTTTCCCCCCATTTTTATTCCCGCCCGTCTTACGCACATTTCTATTCAACCGAACGCTTTTCTCCCCTTCTTTTTTTTATTATTTCCTTCGTCCGCGTTATTATCGTTATTGTTTTTTTTACTTATTTCCATTCCGGAGCAACGTCCATTCTGCCCGCCACATTGGACTCTCCACGCATTTCTCCCCTCCCTATTTCTTTCCCACGTTCATTTTTAACGCGTTATCCTTTAACGATCTCTCTCTCTTTCTCCTTCGATACTGTTTCGTCCGCCAAATTTCCATTCCGCGCCCCTCCCTCCCACAACCTTGGTCCGTGGGACTGTAATTCTCGTTAAATTTTGCAACATTTCTCTGTGTGGCTCGTTTTCTTGCGGTTCAACTGCTTTCGCCGAACACTTTCAGCCAGTGCACGTTCCTCCATTTCCTCTGCGTCTTTCGTCATGCTATATCAAATAGCGTCGACTTGTTGCCAAAATATTTTATCTTTGGTTGAGAGATTCTTAGCGTAACTTCATTTATTTTAATGTCAAATAAAAGTTCTTCATGCCGGGAAACCGACAAGGTCGTGTGCTAGAAGCCATTTTCAATCCACAAGACTTCGGCCGGAATATTGTATATCCTGCTGATTTCAAGGATGTTGGGGATCCTTAGAATCTCCTTGGCTTATTTTGAATGCACTCAGATGTTACCGAAAATAGTATCTGATTAAATGTAGCGCATTTACTTTTTTAGTCCGAAGTGATAGCAATAATGCCGCATTGACTGGCGGAGGATTTTTTCGAATGGACCCGGTGAATTTTTGTGCATCGGAACACCTATAAGATGGTTCCCATATTGGTGGATGTGACTTTTCCGCGCTGTTCGTTCGCTGCTATTGAGTGCAATCCGTTCATTTGCTATCTGGGCCGCAGTGGAACAAATAGGATCCTTTTCTCATCCGTCGAAATTATGTGGCCCACCATCCATAGATCAAAATGAGCTCGCCTTGCCAATGGTGGCTTATTCCCTTCATCACTTTGCCAATTCTGGGAGCTTTTTTCTTTCTATTGTCCTCTCTCATTCCCCCGTTCCCAGATTGTGTAACCCCCAGTCACGTGGCAGAGTCCTCCCCATGGACCCCCACGTCCTACCCATAACGCGAACGAGCTCCTCCAGCTTCTTTTCAATTTTCACGGCTCGAGGGGGAAAACGAGGGCCGAACGCTTCCGTCCCTCTCTCCGCCTCCCGCTGCGTCATTATTTTTATTATAATTATTGCAGGCGTCACCTAACACTGCCCATCGTTGCCCCCGTGTCGAAAATCAGTCTCGACGAAAGCTCAAGAACTGATTGCAGAAAAGGATTTGAAAGGGTACGATGCGACTTATAGGGTGTTATCGGAGGGAAACTCCTCATTTCCCATTTCCTTATTTATTTTATTCCAACCTCATGACCTCCTGAGGTGAACAGGCAGCGGAATCGCTCTTTCGCCGTCTTTTGTTTGTCGAATGAACTTCGTCCAGTCGCCGATGTCGCCTTCACCCATCACTCGCTATGAGTTGTTCAAAAATGTCCGTTCAATATCAGTGCGGTCTTTGTCACGGCAGTTGTACCCGCAAGATTCTTCCCAATCGTTTATATTCACAAATTCCAATGGATCGGCGGCTTTTTTCCCGTAAGGTAGGTTGTGTTTGGGGTTCTGCGGGCCTCTTCCCCTTCTCTATAATGTTACTTGGCGGCGTTAATCCGATGACGTTCCCAACCGGAAGTACTTCTTCTGCACCTCCCCATTGTTTTTTTTTCGTGCACTCCTGTCTTTCGGCATTAGCACACACCCATGCACTCAATGGCTGTAGAGATCCTAGCCCGAATGCCACTCTCCGTCTCTCACGAAATGGTTTCCCTCCGAAATAAGAAGTCCTTTCTCTCCCCCATTCATTCCGGGCCACATTAATTTTTACTAGCGCGCAATAGATAGAACCGACACCACCAGCGCCGAGGGATCCGTGTGCGTCACAAACCACTCGTTATAATACGATGCATATCGGGCAGGACGAGGCGGATTTTTCAGACCGGAACAACAATCCTCTTTCTCGTCCTCACCATCAAATCCACCCATCGCTTCCCTCTCCTTCAAGAAACTCCCCCCCCCCCCACGTCCCCCACGGCACCCATACTTTTGTGATGCCGCTCGGCGGCATTCATGTATTTATCACGCTGCGCCTTTTTTCTTTTTCATTTCTTTATGTTTTTCCCATCGGCCTATTTCCCAGAGCGTGACGAAAGGGTGGCGATGACTCTGAGAAGATTTCGCTCGTCTCGGTCTTGCGCTTTTCCCACCTCTTTCCTTTCCTTTTGAAACACATGACACGCGAAAGTCGTCTTATTATTATTATAAAACTCCCAACCCTTGCCTAGCGACTGCCTCTACCCCCCCCCCCCTCACCACCACCCCCACACACTCGTAACTCCGAAGTACGCCCCTCACCCCCTTAGCATTGCCATTCGTACAATTCTCATTATCTATCGGGCCCAGGAGTGTGTGTGGTAAAATGAACGGAAGTGTGCGAAACGGCGTCGAGAGGATTGCAAATCTCATAGGCGCGATAGTAGAATGCGTTCACGCTCGAAGATTTGTACAAACCCTGTTAGTTTTACTTCCTCATGCTCGTATCCATGGCCTGACAATATATAAACAATAAGGTTATTCTTCCAGGCGAGGATCCACTGAGCTGGAGGGTGCCTGATTAAATCTTAATGAGAATTGAATTCTGCGGCGGTGGTGGTATAATTATTTTTTGTATACATCAACCCACAGTGGATCAGTTTAACGAACGCATTATGAAATTTGTTTAGGTCTCACTTCTCATAGAGCCATAACTTTCCATTTCTTTGTGATTAATTGGCTTTTCGTTGTGAAATCAAGTGTTGCGAACGGAGGCAGCTGCAGATTGAGGTTCGCCCGCCTTCGTATGCCTTTGCGAGCGATATTTTCCAAGTCTCTCTTTTGCATCCTATTGTGCTCCCTGCGCCTCACTCAACTGACGATCGTGGATGTTATGAATTCATAAACTCCTCGAAGACTCTTCCCCAGCCATTCATCTAATTTCCCGAGTTCCCCTCCTCCAAGAGTTCTGTTCTCCGATTTAAGATTACCCTGATTCAATTGCTAATTGCTCATCTCTTCTGCCTGCTGCCCATAAACGTCTCCATTAGTCTCTGCAAGAGTGGATTGAACTCGAATGTCCCTTGGTCATGTTTAGACGCAGGTCATCTTGATTTAATGGCTGATGACTCCCAAGCATATCCTTTCTGCGTACGCGTTCCTGCCCCCTCTGTGCCCCCAACATTCGATTCCGCCGTACCTGATCACCCCCAATCAAGACCCTCTCCCGCCCCCAACAATCAGTTCCTCACGGGACGTCCTCCACTCAACCCAGACAGCAATACTGTCCCATTCATCGGCGGTCCGCACCGACCTCGCTCTTCAGTCCTCCCATCTCTCCTCCTCCTCGTTACAAATGTTTAAGTCCGTTTAACCTCGCTCCTCGGCGCTTTCAGCTTCCTTCCCCGTCGACTTCTTCCCTTTGCCACTCACGTTACTCTACCATCTCCGTCTGAACCCATCGGCGGGTGGCTCATGAATGACCGTCCTTATGAGTCGATTTCGTCCTTATGAGTCGAGTACTACCGACTTGTTCCGCGCCATAATCGTCCCGCAGGGGGTGGAGACAAGAGGCGATTGATCTTATTTTTACCCTCCGTCGGCCATCACATGAAGTATTCACGCCGACGCCATTCTGCGACACGTTTGACCCCTTACTCGCCTCGCGTTATATTCCGTAACGTCTTTCTCAGTTTGGTATTTCGCTTTTGATTTGCTTTTTTTCTCTGGGTAATGGCGTCTTCTCCATTGTGAGCTTTAAACTTCCCAGCATTGTGCTTATAGAATTCTACACTATCAATGAAAGTTGTAATCTAATTATTAGATCCATAATTACCTTCCTAGTAATACGATTAAAATTATTTGCTTTCGTACCTGACCAAATAACAAGCATGCGCTCCAAGAATGCTGATTTGATCTAGTTAAGAATGTATGTATGTACCTGCTGAAATGTTTGCTCCGAACTAGTGCCTGGAACAAGCAAATAGAATGTGCGTTTTGATAGTTAAGGTCACTTTTCATTGTATGAGTTTATTGTCTTCCTCTGTAATGCGGATTTGTTGTAGAATGATGTGATGTAGTTCTATATGAGTTTTTATTAACCTAGCCCCCTTCTTTCCCGCAGGAAAAGACACAGCTGGTATTCCTGGCTTTGGATCAGCCCGCGGAGGTGTAGGTGGACTGGGAGAGGATAGCATGACTGAAGAGAGAATAGTTCACATCTTGAACGAAGCGAGCCACGCGATGAAGACAGCCTCGGCCTCACTCCACGGCGTCGTGTTGGGTGGCGTCGGTGGTGGTAACGGCGGTGGAGGCGGTCAAGAAGACAGCCGAAGCAACGATGACAGCAAATCCCCCCACCACGGACAGGTAAATTGTTTTTGGCAAATATTTATCTTCTCAACTTGCAAAATCGTCTTGAAAGTTGGGGTCGGCTTGCAAGTAATAAAGCATCCAGCGATTAACTGGCTGAAACATTGATTCTCCAGTTCATTTAATTTTTCGACAATTAATAGCTCTTTGCATTATACTCAACTGTGCCTATAATCTCACAAACGATACCAATGTCAAGTATTAGTTCAGAGGAGGCAATTTTCCAAACACTTGATGAAATGCATTCTTAATGTTTACTGGCTTGTTTCAAGTAAATATAAAAAGCTTAAGATTAAGTTGAACATTTTTCGTCTTTATGTGAGTTTAAAATAATTTCCTCTTCTGTCTCTCTCCCACTTCAGAGTTCTTCACCTCTTTTGTCCGGCTCCGGAAAGGATGGATCAAGCTCCCAAAACCGACGCCTCAAAAAGTACGAAAACGATGACATTCCCCAGGAGAAGGTCGTACGCATATATCAGGAGGAATTGGCGAAATTGATGGGCCGCAGGTTAGAAGATTCCATGCGCAGTCCCAGAGACCATCACTTCCCTAGGTGAGTACCAGAGACCGTATTAAGGCTCTCGAGGTAAAGTTGGATAGTATCTCACTCTGCCATTTCGCTGTTTATGCAAGTTTTCCTCTAACAATAAGTACACCTTATTATTTGTGGCGATGTATAGTTCAAATAAAAAAGAATAAAATCAGGCCATGTCTTATGCTAGTGGACAAAATAGTCTCATTACTCCTTCTCTCGCACTTTATCCTTATGCTAATATGAGTAGATAATTCATTGAAACTATGTGTAGAAATGTTAACTACCTTCTACATTAATTGCGTTGCTTTCGTGTCTTATTTCAATGCTAACTCTTCTGAGAGGTCAGGTCATGGTCAACTGAAAGAAAAATTTGCTCTTGGACAGTTTAGAAAAATTTAGTTGGCATTTATCAGTGAAATTTGCACGTTGTCCTTGGTCAATTGGTTGACATCTTCCAAAAATATATATGGCGTTGGCTGAAGAACGTCTTTTGAGTCTAGCCTGAAGGCTCGTCACTTATTGGCCGGCGAAATAATTCTATTTTCGTTAGTCGACAGAATCCATGCCTCCCCTTGCACCAAACATTTATGCACTCATTGACCCTGGCAAATTGATCCTGAGAGCAGCACCTTATCTCTGTTGACGTAGTCTGCTCTTCCCGCACTTTTTCAGCGGCGCCGGCGGACCAGGCGGCAACGCCGGGAGCGGCGGAAGCACGGGCCACCCGCTGATGGACCGCACCCAGGAGGAGATCCGGTTGGCCCTCGACGCCTACCATCGGGAGCTCGTCAAGTTGAACGTGGCCCCGCCACCCCCATCGTCCCCGTCCTCCATCCCGGGCGGAGCCCCGGGACTCCCGCACCCTCCGCCGCCCTCGTCCGTACCCTCGCCCGCATCGTCGTCCGCCGCAATGGCCACCACGACCAACTCCATCGTGACGCAGGCCGGCCTCCTGGCCCTCCACCAGCAACACCAGCAGAACATGCAGGGCCATAACGGCATGGCGCAGGATCTCTCCCTTCCCAAGATACCCAACGGTGGCCTCGAAGGCCCGGGTGGCATGGGATTGGTGAAGAAGGAGGTGCTTGGGCCTGTCGAGCATCACCAGTTGCAGCAGCAACAGCACCACCAGCAGCAACAACAGCAACAGCACCAGCACCAGCAACAGCAGCAACAACAGCAGATGCAGCAGCACTTGCAACAACAGGCGGCGGCAAACGAAGCCCTGAGACATGCAGGGAGTGCTTTCTCGCTCGTCAGACCAAAAACTGAGCCAGGTAAACTCTTACTTTCCCTCCTGATCCTAGAATTTAAAAAAAATAAATAACTACATAAAAATATTGCGACTCAAGTGAGGAGAAAATTTTACTGGGAAAATATGAATTATCACTTTTGTAGCTTACATGGAATATTAACTATTTCTCTAACTTGGGATGGTTGTGATTTAAATGGAAAATCTCACTATTATAACCATACGAATCATTACACTAGCAGGTGTGGGATTCATATCAAGAGCTTTTACTATGTTTCTATTCATTAATTGAGTCATTATTTGATTTATGTTTATCAATACTGAATTAAGTTGGTTTTTCATGAGAATTTATAATATCACATTATTAGCCCAATTACATAAATCGCTTCTTGTCATAAAATGATGCTGAAAGGTCTCTTGAAATAAATGAATGGGTATGGATAAATATAAAAAATTTAAATGACAAAAATGCATTTTATTTGTACAGGCCTACCTGGTTCAGGATCTCAATCAGCAGGTGGTGGTCAGCCAGGACAAGGGGCATGTGGATCCACACCAGGGGCTAGTCCTCATGGAGGTGGTGTCCCACCATCGCCTGCTCCTCCCACACCTTCTTCACTTTTGGTTGGTGTGGGTTCTGACGACTTTGGACCATCCTCCTTAGCATCAACTGGTGCTAGTCCCCTGCAACGCATGGCCTCTATCACTAATGCTCTCATATCAGCTCCAGTAGTTCCCAGCCATGTGCATGGCAGTCCGTCCCAAAGACCAC
Organism: Pyrrhosoma nymphula; assembly: GCA_963573305.1. NCBI lineage: Eukaryota > Metazoa > Arthropoda > Insecta > Odonata > Coenagrionidae > Pyrrhosoma > Pyrrhosoma nymphula. The sequence goes on along the minus strand of OY754330.1, from coordinate 51,186,704 downwards.
TCAAGGCAGTGCTCCCCCCAATAACCCAGCAGCAATTTGATCAGTTCAACAACCTCAACACGGAGGATATTGTCAAAAAGGTAAGAAAACAGGTATATAAACGCACTTTGTTGCTTTTTCCATTATATTTTTGATTATTTGATAATAAGTGTAGCAATGTAATAATGCCTAAATAAAATACTTTTGCAGGTGAAGGAACAACTTAGCCAGTACTCAATAAGCCAGAGACTATTTGGAGAATCAGTTTTGGGCCTTTCCCAAGGTTCAGTGTCTGATCTCTTAGCTAGACCAAAGCCATGGCATATGCTGACACAGAAAGGCCGTGAACCATTTATCCGAATGAAGATGTTTTTGGAAGATGATAATGCTGTGCACAAGCTAGTTGCAAGCCAGTACAAGATTGCACCAGAGAAGTTGATGAGGACTGGTGGATACGGTGGAAGTCCTCGTGAGTATAACTCTTTTTCAATCAGTTATTGCATTTAAAAATGTAAAAAAAATATTTCCCTTTTGAATGTAAAAATATTTGGCCCCAAATGAAAAACTGAATTCATATCTTGGTCTGTTTAACTTTTATACTTTAAATCTTGGGTGTTCATTCCTATTTTAATTTTTGTCATTTTATTGCCTATTTGTTTTATTAATTTCCTCATTGATGGTGAGTTAATTTCAAAATCATTTGTTTCTCTATTTGTGCTGATTTTTTTCCCTCTTTTAACTATGAAACTACTGTTTCAACTCTATTATTAATATTTCACAATTTTCACTACCACACACCCAAGTGGTTAACTACGAATCATTTGTCATTATGCTGTGAAGCAAATTATTAATGCATGGCAACTTTGCCAACACAGTAGGCCCGACCAAGCCCCTGTCAAAGCTGTCGGCTGCAATGCCTCCATCTGGTATGGATCCAGTTTCTAAGGCCATGGATGCTGTTGTGTCATCTTCACCCTCCTCCTCAGCTGTTCTCTCGGCTGTGGTTGCTGCTGGCCAGATGGCAGCAGCAGCCGCTGCCGCTGCTGCCATGCACCACGGAGGAGTGGCTTCATCAACACCCTCCCACCCGGACACCACCACTTCTCCATCAGCTCTGCTCAAGAGAGGGGGTCACCATCACCACCCACATCTTCCACCTCACCATCCCCATCACCATCCACCACAGGTAAGCATAATGATGAGTTCAAAATTGGGGTTCATGCCATTGCCACGAAATATGGTTATTATCATTCCAAAAGTAGTTAAATGATCTGGCAAGCTACACTTTTGTGTGCAAGTTACTCAAACAAGTTTTACTTCTCAGTAAAAGTATTGTTGCCAGAAATTTCAATGAAATAAGCTCTCAAATTGAATTTTTTCACTTCTGAACTGAACAATAAAATTTTATCTCAAAAATGTTGTATTCAAAATTCCATGTTATTATGGCTTTAAACATTTTATTGCTGTAATAATTTCATCCGAAATGCCATAGAGTCAACATTGTCTCCTAGTTTTGTGAAATAGTCATATCGTTAACTTTTCTATTTAAACTAATGCATGTCAATGTTTCTATTTCACCCAGGGTCCTCCTCCACATTCCCCCTTACATCATCCACACCTTGGCTCACACGGACCAGGGATGCCTCCAGGAGTGCCAACCTCTGCTGCTGGCCTTCTTGTATCGCCTCCCCCTGGCATGGGCATGAGGTCAGCTTTGCACCATATGCCACACCCAATTCCACCTCCCACCCCACAGCAGATGCAACAGCCTCTGCATCCATCCTCTTCGGCATCATCCAGTCCTTCAACTACGGCACCACCGACTGCAAGTTCCCTGGTGTCCCCTCCAGTTCCTCCCACATCATCTTCGACCACTCCTTCATCTGCGCACCATCCACACCCGCATCATCCTCATCATCACCATGTTCAGCCCAGTGTGTATGAGATGGCTGCCCTCACTCAAGACCTGGACACTCAACAAATCACTACCAAGATCAAGGAGGCCCTGTTGGCCAACAATATTGGACAGAAGGTAATTGTTGTGTGGCTGAGAATACACACTTGCCTTTGAATTTTTATATAATTATAGCATCTTAATAAAAGTCATTCAAATATTTTGTCTGTAACTCCTTTAAAATACTCAACTGAAATTTTGTGTTTAAAAGTAGCATACAAAATAATTTGGCTAATCCTTGTTTTAATCTCATAATAATATATCTACTTTGCATACCAAATTTTACAAATCAATTCATACTTTATTCAATTCCTCTTTTCATTTGAATTCACTAAGCAAACCACCTGAAAAATAATATTTGATAGGAACAAATAAAAAGTGTCATAAACTATAAAATACATTTTTTTGCAGATATTTGGTGAGGCTGTTCTGGGTCTCTCACAAGGATCTGTGAGTGAGCTCCTGTCTAAGCCAAAGCCTTGGCACATGCTCAGTATCAAGGGACGTGAGCCATTCATTCGCATGCAACTGTGGCTCAATGACTCGCACAATGTGGAAAAGCTCCAGCACCTGAAGAATGAGAGAAGGGAAGCAAACAAGAGGAGGCGGGGAAGTCATCATGGGAGTGGAGGCTCCGGGGGGCCTGGTGGATCCATGGGGTCTGGCAGTGTGGTCGATAATGGCAGTGACACATCTTCCAATGATACTGCTGACTTCTACCATACTGCACCTGGAAGTCCAGTTGGGAGTACACCGGGAGTTCCTGGAAGCAGTCCTGGGTTGCCTGGTGGCCCTGGGGGTGTTAGCACTCCTCCGGGTCCTTTGAGTCATCACCACAACTTCCTTCACCACCAGCAGGCACAGTCACAAATGCTGGGAAGTGGAGGTTGTGGTCCACCATCAGCCAAGAAGCAGAGGGTTCTATTCTCCGAGGAGCAAAAGGAAGCCTTGAGGCTCGCCTTTGCTCTGGACCCCTACCCAAATATGACAACAATAGACTTCCTGGCACAGGAACTCTCACTATCTTGCCGCACCATTACAAACTGGTTTCACAACCACAGGATGAGGTTGAAGCAGCAACCGACTACACCCACCCAATCCTCTCCGGGACAGGAGGGAAGTTCAAACAGCCGGGGGCCTCAGTCTGGCTCTCCCGTGCCCCCTCCACCACCCCCCTCTTTACCACCCCCTCCACCATCACCATTTGATCCTGTCCAGTTCCGTGTTCTCCTCAGCAGGAGACTGCTGGACTTGCAGAAGGATCGGGGAAGCGGTGGTGGTTCAGGAGTCGGTGGTAGTTTAGTCCCTCCCACATCGCTCTCCTTCCCATACTTTAATGCAGCCGCAGCGGCAGCGGCAGCAGCGGCTGCAGCCGCTGCAGCAGCTGCAGCACATCATGCATCCAGTTCGGGCTCATCGGCAGAGAAAGAGGAGCAAGTGAGTGGCCTGGACCTAAGCATGTCCTCACTCAAGCGTGAGCCAATGGAATTCGACGATGATGATGAAGATGACATGATAGACGACGATGATGAGGATGACGTGGCGATGGATGCAACAATGACACTCCCTTCGATGTCCTCGAGTGACGTGTCTGATCTTTCCATGAAAGTTGAGCCAGACTCTGGAGCGGTTGAATCAGAACTGAGACAGCAGGTCCGAACCGCTCCATCGCAAAATGTTCAGTCGGGTGGCAGGTCTTCCCGGAGGAAGCCTGCGGCACCACAATGGGTGAACCCGGAGTGGCAAGAGGTGGCAGATGTGGGAGGTATCAGGGGGGTCAGTGCTGGGAGCCGAGAGGAGAAGAGGGAGGTCATAATCAATGGCGTCTGCGTGATGCAGACGGATGCCCCATTCAGTGGCTCAAATACTGGCGTTGGTGTCGGCTCGAGTGCATCTCCAGGGAATGTGATAGAGGATGAGGAGGAGGAAGAGGAGGATGAGGAAGATGGTCCTGTGGACCACACTGTGGTCGGTAGCGATGAGGGACAGGAGTTGGGATCTGGGCGGGAGGAGGATGAGCCTATGGATGAGTCGGGTGGTGGTGAGGGTCAGGGTGGTGAGAACCTCGAGGCGCAGTTGACCGAAAGAACGGGTGAAGTGGATGAGGAATCGGTGGCGGCCGAGAGCCCTAGGCACCCCTGTAGGTCTGATGATGGTGTGGGTGGTGGTGATGAGGAGGAGGGTAAGGGCATCGAGAGTGATGCGGACCCTGCTTTGGTAAGGGAAGACAGGATTGGTGGACCCCTAATGAGTGACAGTGTTTGTGCTGATGAGAGGGGAGTGTCGTGTGTTGAGAGTGGTGTGAAAATGTCGACCGAATTACGGGACGATGATGATGAAGCCGCCATGGATGAGTCTCTGGAGAAACTCCAGAAGAGAATGAAGCGTGAAGAGGAGGAGGAAGAGGAAGATTGGGAGTTTTGAGCTGACTCCCTCTGCTTCCCCATGGTTTCCTATTTGTTTGAGGTCACATGATGTCAAGGACATGCTTAAGTGAAAAAATATGTGCAATCACCTTAACATGCTAATGGCCTACATTGTTAAGGGTTATAGAAGGCGTTCCCTTCTCAGAATATGGACCTTAAAAGTGTTCACCTCTTGAATGCTTTGTTAAGGCATTGTTTCATTACTATGTAAGATTATTAAGGAAGACTGTTAATATTTCTAGGAAAATGGTAATTTGCCAAGCAAATTTTCTTGTGATAAAGAGCTTAAAAAGTTTAAAGATAACCAATGCTTTCCCAAACATTTTTAAAGCAGTTGGCGTTGTGTCCAATTCAAAAAGAGGCCACAGTGAGCCTAAAAATCACACTGTCTTCTAGATGACCCTAATTTAATGTTCAACTAAGTTATGATAGTTTTAATGCAGTTCATCAGTTTTGTGTTGTGCCCATGGATAATTGATAAGAAAATAAAACATTGCAGTGCTTTTGCAAAATACGGACACTTTTGCATCATTGTAAGCAGTCTTAAAAAGATGACACACATATCTTTAGTGATAAACTATAATGAAGTCATCTACCCAGTAATAATTGCAGCTGTGTTTAAGACATGGTAGACAAAAAAATAATACCGATTCAATACTTTTCAACTTCTCAGTTGGCAGAGGCGGTGTGTGGATACCAAGTGAAATAGGAATAATGTTTGTACACATTGTTTGTGGGCATGTTGCTTTTAAGGCTTAAACTTAATGGCCATCTTGTTTTAATCATTACTTAATTTTTCATACTGCCATGTTTCAAAATAATTTTTATAGCTTAATATGATATTTTAAATAGAGTCCAAATACAGTCTACTCCCGCTAGTCTTTCTCTGAGCAAAGAGCCACTGTAGTGAATTTTATGTACATATGACCTACATACTAGACTTTCATTCATTTACTCCATTAAAAAGTGAAGAAGTATTTACTGCTTTATAACTGTGCTATCCACAACTCCCCAAAATGGTATAATTTTTTCAAGAGTGACATAAATTGCATTTTGTTAAGTGATGTGCCTTTCCCCAACAAGCTAAACAGCTATAAGAAAAGTTATACCTCTGAATACATGATCACCACTCTTTATAAGCTCTGTCAGTTTTTCACTACTTTGCCATTGTTATAAAGAAGTTGTCTTGAATATTAGCATGAGCCACACAAACTGCAGGGAATATAGGGATATACTGGATGATTGAGTAAGATATTTTGGCATTTGTGCCCAGAGTGTATGTCCCCTCCTATCTGATCCAGAACATTAGCCATATCTGCAACAAATCATACACATCATAAGTGCACATTAACTACAAGCATCAATAGCCAAGTGATACAAGTTAAAAGATATACCTATCTTACCCTTAAGAATTATGTTACAGTGAGTTTTATGTAGGTTCTATATTATTCTCCTTTGTACGTTTTGCTAATTTTATTTCATCATTTTCCATATTAGAAGAAAGAGTCTTTATTTAAGAGTCTAAAAACCACTTATTTAGGAGCTGTGAAATCAAGTTGAGTATTATGTCTTTTGTCATTTATTTGGCATAAACTATTTATTGTATTATACCATGAAAGTTTTTTTTAAGATTGTATATACAACACTCAACAGAATTGAGTGTTTAATCTTGGACCCAGTGGTGTCTGCACTGCAAAAATTGTCACAAAATAAACGAAAATACTTAGATGCAGAACTTTACCCATGTTATTTACATGATCTCATATTTACCAAATTATAACATTTTTGTTTTAAGTGAAGAATATAGAGTTAGAGATTAGTGACCTACCCATTACCTTAGACTAACTTCTGTATATTTTTTGTACACTTATTTATGGATCTCTCAATAATGTAGTGGTTCCATGAAAGACAATGGAAGGTAATATAGGGACGAGGGGGATAGGTGATGTAAATTTTATACATCAGTTTTCCTCCTGTAGTAGTGTCAGAAAAGCACTCTTTGTTTTTGTATATTCTCTGAAGTGCATATTATAATGTAAATGATACAAGTAGGACAAGAACTGTTAATGCTGTTGTTTTTTATTCTTTTGAGGTTGAAAGACAATCTAAAAAGCTGTTGACCTGTCAGAACATGAGATGATGTGAGCCCTTACTACTAGATCAATGGAAGCCATTGAGCTTGAAACTGAAAATTATAAAGTTCTTTCACTGATCATTCTTGGATGTAGCACTGAATACAAGGAAGAGACTAATATCTCCACTTAAAGATTTTAATTCAAACCAGGATAATAGGTTTTGCATGACAACATGCATCAGAGACACTTATTATGCTAAATGCAGGTAAATAAACCTTGCAGGTATGACGAAAGCAATCAAAATATCAGCCATGGGTTAAGCAATATTCCCTTAATGTCCTCAAATGATTACTTGGTGTTAATAAATGTTTGATCATTGTTTTGGCTCTGTGTGCCAAAGATTAGTCCACACATAGTCAAAACATTCTATTCTAATTCTCTTATCCAGTGTTCTTTATTGTGATATAACGGTTTAGTGAATATGATACTGTACATAAGTACAATTTTACCGCACATTAGAGAATAAATTTTCTCCCAAGTGTTGGTGGATTTATAAGCTCTGCATCACTGCAAAGCAATAGGGAGTGACAGAAGATTTTGTTGCTAATGTTCCAGAATGAATCTGTGGATGTGTAAAAAAGTGTGTCCTACCTAGACTCAAGACTTGTGAAGGTTTCAGGTTGCGGGCTAATGTAAAGAACTGGTGTTGTGTTCAGTGGATTACATTGCCTGCCCTCGTACCAGACTTTTTCACAACATTGTTGAGATGCATCAAAAGCCCTTGGTTATCAAAGAAATTGAGTGCTCACTGTATGTAAAAAATAATCCAAGAATGTATGTTACAAAAGTGCCCAGCAACACTTAAAATATCTAAAAGTTATGTTCATTTATTTGATTTTGTCTCTCCATGTAAATATTTATATTCATATCATTGTGTCCTTTTAAGATTTCTAAATTAAAAAAATTCTCTGTATTAAGATTTGGTTTTTATTTGAACCTACCTGTCACAAGTTTAACTGGTTATAATGTGTATACCTATAATGTAGTCTACCGCAACGTGGAAATTTAGTGTTTTTAAGTCATACTTTCATGCACCATAGCGAAGATTAATTGTTTGGAATGGTATGCTGCTTAAGCATGCTGGTCAAAGAAAACGATGCCTCAGCTATTTGGAAAAAAATTTCCTTGAGGCTTCATGGAAATTAAAGAGTATCATGAGGAAAGATGAATAGGGAAGAGATTATTAAATTGATTACATGTAAGGTTTAGGTGAAACATTAATTTTTATGTCCATCAACCAAATATGCACTTTCTACTTCTGGTATCTTTACACACTAAATCACCTGGATGAAATACCCTACAAGTACATGTAAAAGAATTTTTTTTAGTTTTTAGGACATTGAATAAGATTTTGTTTAATGTACATGCCTACTTTTATTTATTTTTATTTATTTATTTTTATGTTCACCATTGGCAAATGCATGCATAGGCTACATCATAGACAATACATAGTACATATGCACGAAAAGTAATTCCGAAGAAAAAATAAATAAATACATAATTATAACACAATATGAGTATCAGATTAGAGCAGTCAGTGAATCCTCTAAATATTCAATTTCAATTTTTTCAATTTCACACCGAATTGGCAATGTACATTGCATGAAATGGTCTGAAGTCTCCCTGCCAACAATTCTGTATGAGCCTTTCCTTTGAAATTGTGTGGAGTGTTGAATGATAATTTGAATGGTGTTCAATTGGTGAAATGCCAAGAGCTTCTAATGACTTGAATGGAGGGACACTCAGAGGAGAGAGCTAAATAGATTTTTAAATATTTTTTTAAGTCTATGAGTCTTAAGTCCACTGAGTACCTTATCTGGCTTTAAAAGGCTCTTCTCACATTCCACATCAAATTCAAAGTAATCTGATCAGACATGAACAGTGAACATGAAGCATGTATAAATTGCCATCCACCTGGACCGGAAATCAAACTGCAGACCTTTGGCTTGCTGGGGCAATGTACTATGCTACCCTAGCTCTGGTGGCAATTTTTTGAGGATTCAAGGGGGCTATATATTATGCTCCTTTGGACTCCCATCAAGGATGGCAACACAAGGAAAAAGAGGACTTCAAAGACTTGAAATTCCTTGAAGTTCAAACCTATTTCAGCACTTTATGCAACGCTAAGCTAAAAATATCACTTATCATGACATCTAGTTCCTTTGAATCCCCCCCAAAGCACTGCAAGAACTAGAAAGCAAGGGTAGCATAGTGGTCAGTACATTGATTCGACAAGTCAATGATCTGTGGTTTGATTCCCTGTCCAGGTAGATTTTTTCTCATGGATTTCTATGCAAGTATTTCATTGCCATAACGCAGCAAGGATGAAAATGCATCATACATGTAACTTGTATTGAGGTCACCTGGCAAAAATACCGGGCTACCAGCAGCAAGTCCTGACAAAATGGACAAATCAGCGCAATTGCCTTACAGCCCAAAAGGGAACTCAATCTGCCAGCAGCAAGTGCATTCCACCTTGATGGTCACCCAGCATCTCAGAGGTCACCTCAATGGTCAACTGCAAATGGGAAAAGTCTTTATTATCTCATATAAAGTTTAAAGCTTGCCTATTCAACATAGCAATATAGATTATAATTAAATAAAGCCACTAATATATTTTACAGTACAAGTGCATATTTGAATGCAAATCATCTCTTCAAATTAGTTCTCGATATAAAAATGGTGAATAATATGTATGGCACTGATTCATATAATTTTCCTGTTAACTTTTGATGTGAAGAAAACCCTTGAAATTAAGTCTCAAGTTTGTCAGGTACAATAATAGAATAGGGAAAGTAGAGGTAAGAATGCTTGGAAGTTGCCATGCATCGAGCAAGCTTTTTCAAAGCTCTTTTGGCCAAAGTTAGTCTCTTTTCAGTAGTTTCCTGTTTGCCAAATTCATGCATGGCACACACCTGAAGAAACCGTGTGATTATCGCATATATCAGTTAGATTACCCTTTTGGTAGTTACAGAGTAGAACAGCAAAAAAAGAATGCCATTTTGATGCTTTATAAAGCTGTCTGTCCCCATTTGTCAATGGTGTTCTCATAATTTCATGAGGGGGTTTATCCTCAAACATTGAACTAAAACGATGATGTTTCATACCATCGTCAAGCATGACGATGAAATATCATCGTCAAGATACACCGACGCAGCATTACCTGGAAAACATGGAGATACCAGCACAACAGCACTGCAAAAGCCTCAAGCAGAAATTGAACTAAAAATGTGAGTTTTTACTAGGTGTAAGAGCCATTGTTGAATTTTGAATTGGAAGAATCAAACCAGGCACATTGAAATGACTTTGTTACTCCCAAAACATAGGGTGCATTCAGCTCAGGTCAAAGGAATTTATAATATTGAACATAAGAATGGATGCCCATTTAACACCTAAGCAGGTTGCCCTCCAGGGCCTTTAGCTGCTGCCTTTCAATCTATCTCCTTTTGTTTTGTACGTGGCACCATAGAGTAGTACTATGATACCTCTCCATTTTACCAATGACAAACAAAAGCTGAATGCTTTAGAACAGCTGGAGATTTAAAAAAAACAACTTGACTGTGATGAATTCCTTGTTAATGAATGTATGTTCGAGGCCTCCTCCCCCATTCTCAAAGCTTTCACCCCCTCCCCTTTGTCCTCTTAGCCCATCTTTTGCATTCACCCCTACCCTCCTCCTGTGTTTCTTCCACCCCCTCACCTGATAATGTCATGTAAATAAGGCTTGCGCTTCTTTTACCTTTTGCCTGATGATGATGTGAACCCACGTCGAAACCCGGGTCGAGTTTAAATTAAAGTCAGTGGTATTAGTAAAAGTTGTCTTATTCTTCATCTAAAGTTAAAACCATATCAACAATAACATTAAAAATATGGGGAGGAGATAATTTCAAGAAACACCACCTTTTCACCAAAGAAACCAGAAAATATTGCATCACTGTATAAACGAGTTGGATGTCCAAATCAGACTCCCCTTACTTTTTTAACTTATTCTACAATGAAGATTGACAACCTCTCGGAAATTATGCTAGTGCTGCAATGTTCTAAGCATGGATTGTTATAAAAATACTTCCCTTTTATTTGCAATACCTTCCTAAAATTTTGAGAAAAACACTTTCTCCCAACTCTGGCTTGTTTCATTCATTGGCGGCTCCAATGTTTGTAGAGGCAATGCCCCCCCCCCCCCCCCCCCCGCCCAAAATCCGGTGTATTTTATTTATTTTTTCATAGACCTTACACTAAAACTCCTCTTTTCTTAGGAAGTGTTCCATATCTCCAGAGCCAGTGGTTTCCCCCTCCCTCCCTCCCTCCCCTCCCCCCCCCCCCCACCGCCCCCCGAACCTCTGGTCTGGAGCCACCCCTGGTTTCATTACCACTTTGTTCTAAACATTTGAAGTCCACATTACAGAGCATTTTCTCTCGACCCTCACCAGGAGGAAGTTCCTTCCTAGGACAGTGAAGCCATCAACAATGAAAGTGGTCACAGGACAGGAAAGTGAGGTGCCCGAAAAAAAACCCCAATGCACACTACTAGGGCCAAAATTATAAACTTTGAGGCCCCGGGGCAAAACTTGATGGCGAGACACCTTTATTAGTCCAAGATCGAGGTCTTAGATAGAGCACAAAGCAGACGATTGAGCTATCACATGTACGTCTGTACCAAATATTATACCTGTACTATCAGCTGATCGTCTATTGCGCGGGCGCTAGTATTTGTAATTTTATTACTAAGCTGGCTATGTAGCGGGAATTAGAGTAAGCCGTTTTTATGCACAAATAAAAAAATACTCGTATCTAAAAAACAAACCATCCGTATGGTTTCTCTATGGTTTGGGGGCCCCGGGGCTGTGCCCCGTTTGCCCCGGCAGTAGTTCCCACAGAGCATGCAAGCTGGATTCCAGCTTTCCCACTGGATTGATCCCGCTGGATTTTGACTTGCACACTGAATTTCGCAAGGTGGATTCCAGCAGGAATCCAGCTTGCCTTGCTATCTGGGTTATGGCCCTGCATACTTCCTTCATTGGGGGAGACTTAAGAGAAGACAACGGAGAGTGATTGACTTAGTGGCAAGAGGATATCAAATTGGAAATTTACATTAAATAGCATTATTTTACCAGTTGTGGACATTAAGATGTCTCACTTCAAGTAATGGAAAGCAGAGAAAATTGGTGTGCTTCAACCACATGTTTGAACTTGCCGCTAGTTTCACCCCTGCTATTTTTTGATCAAATTTGTCCCCATAAATTATCGCAAAGGATGACAGGATGAATTAGCCAATTAATTCACATATTGGAGATTGGAAGACAACATTTGATGAATGAAAACTTGATTTATAGAGCTGGTTACTTATGACAGAGAGACAATACGAATCGACGAAGGCACCCTCATGTTTGTCATTGTTGAACAAAAACAATAAGCACCATCCTTAAGTGGTGATGACTCCAAATGGATAGAATGCTGATTTCTATCAAACTGTCTTTCCCTCCCTCCCTCCTTCTTTATCTGTTTCACTGTCTAACTGAAAGATATCCGTTGCGCAACTCTTGGGACTCTACATTCTATCAACAACCCTGGGTGGAATTTGCGTCCGTGACCTTAGTATTACCAGGCGCGCTACCGACCCGTTGCCGGATAAATCAGGATGCAATGAATAAAATGTATAATAGATGTCTGTACTCTATCAAGAATAGATGAATCAGTGAAAATTTCCCTATAGTTCAACGTACTTCCGTTTAAGATACCATAAGGGCGTAATTTGGCCATAATAAACTCGTTTGTGACTATTTATTACTTTGGTTTATCAAATTTAAATTTGAAAGATAACCACTCCTTCCAACCACCCTACCTACAGCGATTTTACGTTTGTTTTTCCATCCCTTTCACCTTCCACCGCGAATGTCCCAAGGAGCTCGAGCGAGTAGCAAAGCTAATGGTTTTACTCTCGTTTGAGCAATCCCAAATATTAGCGAAATAACACGATAATCAGAGGCGGATTAAGGTTGCCTGCTTTTGAGAGGCGGCGAATTGCTACTTTCCGGGGGTCTAGGGGATTTATTAATACCTTATGATTACCATTCTTCCAAATTTGCCTGGAACTACGGATGGCCCCTCCTTCACCCTCTTTTAATCCACCCCTGACAACAATAGTAGGTACCAATAAGTTATTCTATGGGACAATCGCAGAAATAGATAAGCTTGTACCGTCTATTCACATTGAGCTGAGATGGAAGGTGGGCATGGTACGAAGACCTGCAGTGCTTCCAGTAGGTTATAAAACATATTTCACATTAATCGCGACCGCGAAATCAACCTACCAAATTTCAATACTTTAATAGGCAAAATATTAACTTATTTTCAGATTATTTCCGGTGGAAAAGTTAAAATTGTAACTTGTTCACAAGCATTTTTGCCGGTTCTTGAAATGGGCTCAGATTTAAAAATAAATCTTTTACCTCGGAAATTATTATTGATTAGTAACGTTCCACGTTTGATCACTCAAATATCGTTCGATGATATCGATCGACGTAAATACCTACATCTTATTTGTCACGGAATAAAAGTGAGACCTAACCCATAGATAAAGCTTAAAATTCATGCTGGCAAAGGAAGTCGGTCTACATGCTCTGAACTTTCTTAAAACTTAATACTTTACCAATATCACTGTGAAATGCACAAATGACTTCGTACGCATTCACGCACACGGAAGCAAAAATAGGCAGCAGAGGGATGAAATCTGCTTTAAAAAATCGGATTGTGAGGGATTCGAATTCGTAACTCCAGATTGCCGATCAGGAGTGTTAACCAGTTACACTGTAACGTACTTGAACTGTTACATTTACACTATAACTGTTCAACGGCTGATAGGCACTAGTTTAACTCACGCTATTGATGTCATAAAAATATCAGAAAAATTAGGACCGGTAACACTTCCTCGTGAAATACATATCAATACGGCTTTCAGTGAGAAACCTTGGCAGCTTAACTTCATCAATATGGGAAATTCGTAAAAGTTATAGCGGCGTTTTACTTTGGTTTTACTGCAAGGTCAAACGGGCCAGAGTTACCCCTCCAGTCCCTCCAAACTTCGACATGGTGTGGGAACGACCGGCGCGCCGCCACTGGGACGTCAACCGAAGCATTCAATTGAATGGTTATGCTACGCGGAAGCAGAACGCAGGCTCGAAGCTGGGATGGCATACAAAAGGTAATGCTCTCTTTATCGTAGTAATACGTATTTTAATAGAGTGTCAGAGCTATTTAAAGTTTGTTTGTATGATATCACGTACATGCATTTCATTATTCACTTTCCGTTGTTGTCTCATCCCTTGTGAGAATGTACTTATGGATTTGGTCGTATGGGCTGAATAGGATTGCATTATGTTAATGGAGATGAATTATTATCTTCAGTTCTCACTTTTACTACTCTTTCCCAATTCTAGAGAGTCCGAGTTTGAGGAGGAAAAGCTGACATTAGTGTACCATCACGTCCGGTGGAATGTTCCAGTGGAGTAACCAACATTTCACCATGCACTTGGTGAGTATTACACGGAGGAACGGGCGAAGCGCGATAATTGGGAGATCATTCGTTTTGTGGTTTTGCCTTACATTAAAGAGGAGTCATCAATACAGACGCGTGACGCGAGTTAGAGATAGTGAGCTGTTTATGCATGAACCATGCAATAATACGCTCAAAGTATATACCTTCTTAGTTCAATAGTCCTTTCTTTGCATCTTATCTTCGAGCTCTGACCTAAATTCACGAAGCTAATGGCTCCTCAGCTGGCAAATAATTTTTAGTTGCTTATTGTATTGATAACTTTCGTCCGGGATAAATTCAGTTATGGATCGAATGCAATGCTTATCGTTTTCTTCCCATGTCATAATCAAACCGATTGCTTAGTATATTTCCATACTACAGTTTATTTCCGACCATGATGCCAGCAACTCAAAGCCATTTTCAAGGTAATCAATGATTGAATACATAGTCTGGAAACAAGTAGTAATATAGTTTAGAAATTCTAGCTATCGGTTTTATCATAATGACTTGGTTCCACAAGTGAGGTTATTTGCTGAAACCAACAGTTTTTATGTTCCTACCCCACATGATTTTTTTATTGTTCGAGAATCATGAAAACTCCTGTCAAATGTAGCCGATGAAGACTTGTTAAAGTATCATCTTTGTCATTAATTTTCGCCTCTGTACGCGCCCCCGTACTTGGCGACTTATTGTGAATATCTTCTCGCCCCTTTTACTCTGTCAGTTTCTCCATTCCTCCCTTCTTGCCCGCTACCTCCCTCCCCCTCACTTGAACCTCAAGTTGGGTCATTATTCGTCTTTTCACATCTCAACTACTCAGCTCTGCAAAAGCGCAAAAGAATTCCTTCGAACTCCCTCGCTCTGCTGAGTCGAGCCAATCGGCGTCATTCGACCCGTGAGTGGTAAATGCCAAACTTATTCGGTACTGTCGGAATCCGCGAAACGGTGGTCGAGAGACCCACCCCACGTCCCGATTAACACGCAAGGCCCACGAGCCTCGCCCTGCATGACTCCTTCGGAATGCAGGTGAGTCAATGCACCGACCCTCATATTGTATCAACTGTGACTTAGTTTCGTTTAGCGTCGTTTATAATCGTGCCATCTTATGTCGAAGGTATAGAAAATGTACGTATCTTTTTGTACATATATATTTTTCTTAAATTTTCTCTCTCTGCGAAAGCATTGTTAAAAAATAAAAAATTGTGCTCTCTTTGCATAAAACTTCTTTTGAGACTTTGAAATAAATTTTTGATTTCTTTTTTAGGTTGTGAAAAATGAACTCTAAAATGCTTTCAATCGTTTATCGGTTTAGACGACTTTCAACATAGATGGAAATTATCTTGAATGGAAATTATACTTATTTGATAGAGATTTACTCTACTCTCGAGGCATCCCAATGTCAATCCTGCTACTACTACTGAAGGAGAAATTTAAGTTTCAGCATCCTTTGTTATCGAAAATGTACTCTTTATTGATTATTATTGTAAATCAATGGATAGTAGGCGTTCCCAGGAGAGACATTTCCCGGCGGTTACAAATATAATACCATCTCGGCAGCAATAGCTTTCCCTGGACGCACTTCCTGCCGGAACACCCAGAATTTGATAACGAATTAGAAGGCAACTCGCGAAAGCCAAGGCTTCATTTTCAAGGGCATTTTTTTCTCCTTCCACCATTCCAGCAATTCGTATGCCTCTGAACTGACCGTTCGGAGAGTCGGGGAGAGCAAGTGATATGTTTTCTGCTTCCCCTGCACTGGCCTGCCATTCACATAAGGGCATTTTCTTCGCCTTATGCTCGTTCATTTCGCGCCAGCATCGCTGAGGAAAATTGCTTTCCGTAAAAAGTACGTTCCCTGAATATTTTCCTAAATCTCATACAAAGAATTATCAAAGCTATTCACAAAAAAAAACGTGGTCTGCGTCGGACCAGACGGTGGAAGTTATACTTCTTTGGCCGGTCGCACACACCCGCTCACACACACAGGCAGACAGGATATATAAATGAAATAAAAGACATTTTTTCTCTATTATTCAATATATTTCTCTTCGATATATTGTTATGAGTGATTTAATTTTTATAATATACACCTATATATTATCTGTTATATACACCTATATACTATATGTACGTTTTTGTATGGTTTTTTGTACGTTCGAACTTTGAAAAGAAGTTTTGTTTTTAAAAAAATCGCCCCAACCGGGAATCGAAAATGGGACTCTTAGGTGAAAGTCGAGTGCGCTACCGACTCACCCATCGACTCTTGTTCAAAGTTCGAACGTACAAAAAACCATACAAAAACGTACAATTGTGGATTTTTCTCACCCAAAAAAGAGCGTGACGCGGTTTCTCGACCAACATCCCATCCCAAAAGTCTCCAACGGGCGCAAAGAAGTATAACTTCAAAAATATATTTTCAATTGCCTATGGCCACTCTTTACTGGGCCAGAAGAATGGACATTCTTAAGATGACTGTTTTTACAAATACTTTTATGGAGTTTGAAACTACTTTGCTGCCCCAAACCTTACATTTTCCTTTTTTGGGGTTTGGGTTTCCCCTTATCTCTTAGTGTAATATAGAACGGTCTTCTTCTCGCCGTCGCGTCGTGTTTTCGAGGAAAGTGAAAAACTGAGCGAAACCATGATAGCTGGGCCTATTTTACCGGGGACTCCGAGGAGGCTTGGAGCATCTTACTGGCACTTAATCCCAAGTGTTGCTCAGGCAGCAGCCACAACGTTCTCGGAAAGAATGCGATACCCGTGAGCGTTCATTATCCATACGAAAACTCCTGACAATACGTTAACCTCATTTTTTCTCACCCATTTTTGTTATTGATTAGCGTTAAAGTACTCTGATCAGGTCTAACGTTTATATTTTGGAATTAAAGGTCGTTGAGCTCAGTCTGCGTTGACTTGGGCGATAGCATGTCTGCGGAAGGGGGAAGAGTGGAGGGCAAGGCGAAAGTTTTTGAATGAATGTCCGTCTGACAAAGCATGTGGAAAGAGCGATTTTGGTATTTACTCTTCCGTTATTAGTGAGTTTCAATCGGTACGAAACGGAACGATATTATGACATAAACACTGGCGATAGCGATCCGTTGCCGGTCTACGCTGCCCAAATTAACTTAGTGTGTCATAGTACGATTGCTGGCTTCAGGTCGCTTGCGTTTGTTCATGCTTCGTTATTAAGTTCGAGGGACTTTTGCTTAGTTCAACATTGGATGTTTCTGTGATCCATTACAAGTTGAGAGTTATTGTGATTTTTAATCAATCAATATATTCCGACAGCGATATTTTTATCTGATTTCTAAATACCCGTATTTGTAAGATTTGTTACCAACCACAGATATACAAAATATTTATTCCCTTGGCCTTATTTGTTTTTCCTGTTTCGTAGTCATGTCAACAAGCGTCAAAAATGGTACACCCTTAAAATCCAGTGCCATAATACGGATTCTCATGATTATATTAATCACTTCGTTTTGACTCAAAATCAAACTTTCAATGGTTACGTTCGGAGTTGGACCTTTTTCAATTGTTAAAATATACACTTTCAATCGACCAAATCAACAAATAAATTGATCGTAAACTACCATATATAAGCAAAAAATTCCTTTTGCCTTTTTTGTTGTACAAACGAAGAACTTCTAAGTGAGACCTGTGAGGGTTGTAAAACTAAAAATATATCCCAAGTTATGTCCATCCGAATTTTTGGTTAGTTTTGAGACATACGCGGCGCAGGCGAGCCTCGCATTTCCTTAGTCTGTATCTTTGAAATAATTATATTTAGACAGAAGATTATTGCTACAACTTTATTTCAACAGTAGGCTCGCCATAAATTTTCACGGGAGCGTCTTTTATTTCACTCCCAGCCATTATAATTCCAATGTTTCCCAAGAATTACAGGAGAAAGTGAAATTCTCTTAATCTTATCGCAACAAGGATTGTGTCATGTCAAAAATGTTGCAGTTACAATATCTCGTGACTTAATAAATAATTGTCGATCAAAATCTATTGGACATGTTTTCTAGTTTGTTTATTCTGCTTCAGTTAGACCAGTTTTAATAGCTGAATAAAGTGTATTGTAATTAATGGGTGCGGAATCAATTAAAGGCATAAAGATTGATTTTTGGCGCGGAAGAAGGTTGATTTTTTATTCGTTCGCCCACTCTTAAGGTAGTCCATTAAATCGTTCCATCTAGGACAATAGCTATTACGTACATGTTTCATTTACATCGAAACAAATTTATTCTATCTGTTGATGATAATAATTTTAAATTGCTGTTTCATTCCATATTTCTATAGTTATTGATTTTAATCCTTGTCCTGACGAGTAAAGATAATTCAAAAGATCATCATTAATTCAAATTGTGTCTGATACGTTTTTCAGTCTCTGTATTGGATTTCTGGTGCTGATATTCTTCCCTGAAGAAATTATTGAAATGGTATCCAAGTGTTGGAAAGTAATTTTTCCATCTATTGGTTGAATATTAATATCAGCGTTAACGCTAACTCAGTGCACAAAACTACCATCTGAAACTGTAATTGGGTCGTCGTGCACTGCGGCAGAAATTTCATAATATTTTGCTTCACTATAAGAACTTCATAAACGTAAGTTACGAAATTTATCTATAAAATTTCGATAGCCAAATATACGATGAAGGAGTGTCGATATTTAATACGTAGAAAAAACGTAGAGATAAGAGAGATTTGGCCCTTGGAGCAGACATAATCGCGCATGGGCTATGGAAGTGTATTTTCTGTCATCAACTTCCATATTCTCTCCTGTTATTACTTTTTTCCCCATTTGTCCAAAAAAGTTGTTTTCAGTAAAAGTGATACGACCTCGTCAACTTACCGAAACATTTTATTACTTCTGGGTACTCGTAATTGATACAAAATTTTGATCGAATATCTCTTAAGGAAGATCTGAGCTGCAGTTTTTGCGGTACTGTGTTCTTCTTCATTCTTGCCGTTTGATTGTTGATCCTTACGCCAAGCTTCAGTGATAATATGCTGTCGTTAACCAATAATTAATTGTACTGTATGTTGTTCTATTCTAACAGATATTACGTTATCTCCGTATTTTTCCTTGAGTTTTAATTTAATGGCTTGTTAATTTGGAATGTGCGCATTTGGAATTCTCACATTGACCACGTAAACTACGTCATGAACTGCAGTGAGATTTTAGTTGGGGTATGTTTCAACTCATCCTCTCCATGGGTGGTTAATGAATGGTATATGGTATTTGCAATTTGCACATCACATCATGGGGATTTGTTTTACCTTCTGAAACTTGTTTTAATTTTTTCTTCTTCCCTTTGAATTTCAGTGGACATACGCTAGGTACTATAATTGCATATGAGGGTTAACGATAAATTCGAATGCATTTCCTTCAATAGCCGAAATTAACGAAAACTTGATAAGTAGCGTATGGTTAACGAAAAGGCAGGGTAAGATTGGATGAGGAATTTTGAACATCTCATCTTGGACAACTCGACACAGTTATTTGTTTCATGCTTGTCTGCCGCTGATTTTTTAAGGGCCATATACATTGAGGATAGTTAAGTTTCTTGTTTGGCATTACGATTGAATTCGGATTTTGACCGATAAATGGATGGAGTTACCTTGTAAACAATTTTAATCAGGCGTTTCCGTTTTTCATCGAATCTAATGAACTCTCATGTTCACATATTCGCGCTGCAAATACATTGAAATGATTGACTTGATTCCAGCATAATATAATAAAACACCTAAAGTAAACTACCACTGAATATTTTTCATCTCATTAATTATATTTGTATTTTTAGTACTTTGCATTTTTATTTTGTATGAAAATTATGACACATAAATGTAAATTTTTGAGCTGGGCTATTTTTGAACTTGTCGGCGCATGTTAAGTAGGTGTTTTCTGAATTTTTATTTCCAAATCAATTTTTTTAATATTAGTACTTCCTCGTTTACTTTAACTACCAGTTAGTAGCCTTCATCCAAATAAAGTTGTCTTTTAAATTAACAGTAATTGAAGATCTAGTTCTCCACATCATTTTATGATCAGTTTGCTACAGCCGTATACTCCTTATAAAAATGTGCTATTTTTTTCATTATATGAATTTAAGGCAAGATGAAGAGTGAATTTCATTTTGCCTTTTAATTCTATCCATTTCGGAAATTCCTTTCTTTCCAGTAATTTTTTGTTGGCCACTTAAAAATACAGGTATTAGAATATGAATGGAAAATGTAAGTAAGAAGACATTTTTGTCATTTATCGTACCCGAGCCATTTTAAAGCGGTGCAATGCTTTTAAAGATTTCTATACGGTGAGAATGTAAGTAACGGCTGAAATTATTAATGAATTTTCTCCTCGATACTTCCATTGCAATTCGTAGATTAAGGAAATATCCGTGTAGTTATATCTTATCTTGGGTTACATCAGATGTGCACATTTTGAATAGGAATTATAATAATTGCTAAGTATGGTCACAAATAATTCCATTTTCTATCGTGAATGACGTTGGTAGTTTATGTTTTATGCCCATTTTGGCTTCAGATGTTTATCAGATTTCCAATTCGATGGTATATTCATTGCCGCTTCTAAGTCCATAATTAATTGATCCACTAGAGGAATTATATCATCAATTTAGATATTTTTCAATTCTGGCTCCAAATCTGTGGTGTTTTCTTGGTCAACATGATTTTTCCATTGAAATTTTCTCAATATGGAACACTGATAACGTAAAATTAATGGAAATAGAGTAAGAATACGTTAATATTGTAAGAATTTTGCCGAGTATTGTCTAATTTCCATGAAAGAATTTCTTTGGGTTGTTTAGTGAACCAATGGTGGAAGTAATCTTTAAGTCCTATCTGGGTGCTTTTCTGTCACGTAATGCGCTAAAGAGTGTCTGTTTAGCGCACATTGTATTCCAAACGCATTGCTAGTTGCTCTTTGTCAAGGGCAGATTTAAGGTCGATACCTGCTTGGGGGACTGGGGGTTATGGATTATCCAGTATATTACCCAGCGAAGCGAATCTTATTGTTAAGCCATGTCGTTTTCTTAAAACATTGAGTATTGAGTTGGTAAATATATAGTCTTGCTTTGGAAAACACTCTTTATTATTACAATTTTTTCTTATCCAAGGATTTACGGAGGGGCAGCAGCTGTCCTTCTCCCCTTCAATCTGGCCCTACTCTTAGTGCTAAACATCAAAGTAGTTATCTACCGTAGCTCATCTACGCTAGCAGACGTTGGCGGAATAATATGCAGAAGTTGAATTGGGAACTCTGGGATAATTACAAATGTCTTTCAACAAAATTTCCATCATGTTAACATTTTAAGAGTTAATTTTCACAATTTCTCGCATTTTACCGCCATTACAAATCCCACTCTCCATGTTGAAAGTATATTAGCGCAGATTGCAATTGTCTGCATGAAAGTGTTCTTGTTTGTTTACGCCTGTCAAAGTTTGTTCTAATCTTCACAAGATGAATATAAATCACCCTAAATGGATGCGATAGGATTTAATGGCTAATTATTATTTATTACCGTGAATCAGTATTATGATGACATATAGTTGTGAATGCAGCATTACGAATAATTTTTCTAGTTTTTTGTGTAATTAAAGGATTGCGGCGTACTTTTTCATATTAAGGTTGGATTTTTCACTTTTCAGGGTGAAAATGGAACCGGATGACTGTCTTCGTGGTTTTCATGGACAGAAAAGCCGTACCTATGGCAGTAGTCAGCTACATCTCTGCAAAATATGGATACGCCATTGCTGCCTATATAGGTCATCAAGTCGCCTGTGTTATTATGTGGATGACGTGGACAGTGCGCAATCCTTCAGCTGTCTTCTGTGCTGAGATCCTGTTCCGATAAGTACATTTGATTCTAACATCCTAAATAGTATTTTGGTGTGTTGATCGACGGCTGAAGTCAAACCTAACTATGGGGAAAAGTATGAGAATTAAGGTACCTTGAGCGAGATATTACTTCAGCTAGAATTTGACTTTAATTTAAATAAAAATCTCTCATATTTCCAATGATACCAAAATATTAACCCCTTGCCAAACTACTTTTCGAGCAGTTTGCCTAAAAATATAAGTTTTTCTACATGACTGTGCGCTCCAGAGAGAGAATATTGAAAAAATAGGAATTTCCAACACATACATTTCGTCAAAAAACTAAAGGTGTATAGTTTGTGTGTTATCTCAACTATTTATAAAATTAATCAATTACACATCGCAGTAATTTTTACAGAATCGCAAAAATGCCTCTGTTGGGAAGGCGATTTCACCGCACGGCGTGAAGAAATGAGTCAAGTTAGAGACTTATATAATTATATTTATTTAATTACTGAGAATTTGTTATCTTTAACTATATTTTTGCACCATTAATATTACAATAATCGACTACAATAATCTACTGCATACTTACAGGCGCTGAAATAAAAAAATGGAATATCGTCTCTATTATGACTCGGGGAATATCTCGCTCAAACTACCTCAAATGACAAATAGTAATATGGGCCATAATAATGTTTTTCCTTGGGATAGATCATTTATAATTATATAATCTATGGGAAATTGTTTCCGGCGTAACTTGGTGGACATTTCTAATATTCATATTGAAACAATCACTTGGTATAAATTCAAAATTTAATAATAAAACCGACCCAGGTTTCGGCAACTTAGTGCCATTTTCAAGGTGAAAAGACCTTGAAAATGGCACTGCGAGTTGCCGAAACATAGGTCGGTTTTATTATTAAAGTTTGAATTAAAACCAAGTGATTGTTTCGATATGAATATATAATCTAGCTTTAACAGGCTAAAATTCGCCAAATCGCCTATTAATAGGCAAGTGAGAAGCGAGGCTACTTTATAGGCAAGTACTTTATATTACTTTTTCCTACCTTTATATCCATTGATGTGTCAGCACTCATTGCAGTGGTTAATGATTTTCCCAAATTAACAGCAGTCTTCTGTGTTGAGGTCTTGTTTGGATAAGTGCAATTGGTTCTAACAACCTAAATAGTATTTTGGTGTGTTGATCGACGGCTGAAGTCAAACCTAATTATGGGGAAATGGATGAGAATTAAATTAAATATAATCATATGAACCATAGTGTATACAACAATGCAGTGTTATAACAACCTAGAGAAAGTTAATTTATTAATCATTAATCTAGTTTGACTATCTGAAATACACCTAATCGCCTTTTAATAGTCTCTATTGAGAAATTTGGTCAAGTAATATTGTTTTGAGAAGAGGGAAAAAACCTCTGCTAATCCACAAACTTATTTTATTTCACGAGCCAGGTCTCGCTGCTGTGCAGCATCTTCACCTGACAATGCTTCACAGCAGCGAAACTTAGGTCGAGAAAAAAATATTTTATGTGGATTAGCCGAGTTTTTTCCTCTCTTCTCAGTATGGAAAGATTCCACCAAGTCAAGCCTGAGACAGTCTCCTAATATTATTTCCTCTTATCTTTATATACATTTATATGTCAGCACTCATCACAGTTATTTGTGCTTTTCCCAAATAAAATTGAGACAGGAAGCAGTATACAGAGAATAAAAATTATCATCGTTCAGTTCTAACAACAATAAGTACAACATGTTCTTGCGGATTTTGTTAAATCTGATTTATAAAAAAGAATGTTTGTTTTGTTCGTGTTTTATGATCTCCAATACCAACCATCCGATTGCGATAAAACTTTGGTGTGTTGTTGTGCGCGTGCCCATAATGGTTTCTGAATTATAAAAATGGCAATTTTCGTGGTTGTTTTTACCCCAATGTTGTTAATATTTACTCCCATAAGAAAAGCATTGAATTCGGTGCAGGTTTTCCTTTAATTGCTTTTTTAAATTACTTACAAAAGAAATTGGATGGAAATTTGTATCATAGAACGAATAAAAGAATGCGGTATTTAATTCTTTCATTCCATTTTCTTCTACGCTTCGTTTTTGTCCAAGTATTGCGTTTTTATCTCGTAATTCATCAATTTTTCTTCCATTTCAACGATACTAAATTTCCTTGGCAACCAGGCGTTTCATGAATGGTTATTCAAGGTGCTAGAGAAAAGTTAGTATTCTATCACCTTGATGGTTATTCACTCCTGCAGCATTTAAAGAACAGGTTCAGTGAATAATTTGATAGTTGTTGCCAAACGAATACAGCTCCCCCTTCGCCTTGCCTTCTCAATGACCATTAACAAGGTAAAAGGTCAATCGCTTCAAGTGTGTGGATTAAATCTGTAAAATCCATGCTTTTCACACGGTCAATTATATGTTGCATGCTCATGAGTGGGACAGCCAAAATGTTTTTTTTGTTTTTGCAGAGGGCGGTAGGACCAAAAATATTGTATATCCGAAAGCACTCGAATAAAGTTTTCAACTCTATTTTAATACACAATTTAATTTTCTTTTATTCATTTTGAACGTGCAAATGAGTCTGCTTTGTATAATGTATATGTGTGCACTGTGCATACTTGAAAGAAAAAGAGGCATTGCAACCCATGCCGGGCACAGCTAGTAATTCATAAATAACAATCTAATCCCGGTCCAGGAAGTCAATCCATCTCATGACGTCATTCGCAAGCTTATTTTTTTCTAACAATTAACAGCGCTCGGCGATGTGAAAGCACCGCATTAATATCGTAAGTCATTACCAGGGTAAGGCACATATTTCGTGTCCTAGCCCAGAGGTTCTTCTTTCGGTCTATACAGCTTCTTTAGCAATTTCGCATCCTTTGTTTACTCCTTCCTTCCCGTGACTCTCCTGCCCATGACCTTTCTTCTAATTCATTTCCCACCGATCCGATTTCATAATAATTTGGTGTCCAGCTGGGTGGCAGATTCTGTGCAGACCACTGTTTATAAATACTACTTTCAAAGCCTTGGTATCGTTGTCGCCTCCTCTCCTGACGCTGTCAGGCAGTTTTGTTTCTTTTTTCTTTCATCAACCGTCCCTTCAACATTTTCCTTATACTTTTCTTGTTTAATACACTGCGGATTAATTTATTTTCTCATATCACGTATTTCTATCCTCTCTTTAGCAGTCAGATCTGGTCATTTATTATTTTTTATTCTTCTTCGACTTCGACTATCTAATGACCACTTAAAATAATCCAACGCATTAATTTTTGTTTTTTTTTTTAATTCCGCTTCTTCTCATGCTCTCCAATAATTTTTCAACCTTTCGCTTTGCTTTCTCCTCTCTTAACGTCCAGTTTTTACTTCCTTCCTTCTTCCGTAAACTTTTGACGTCCCGTTTAGAGCTTCTAATTTTAGTTTTATACTGCATAACGTCTTCCGTTATCCCCATCTCTTCTATGTCTTCCTTTATCCTTTGGACCCACTGGTTGCCCTTATTACTTTTATAAACATAATTGAAATTTTGTTTTTTAAGTCTACTCTTGTCCATCCTCTTTACGTGGCCGAAGAACTCTCCTTTTCCTAATCTCATCTGAGGTTTTTAAGCATTCTTTCAGGCTTCCTAAGGCTTCCTAGGCTTCCTAAGTCAATTGGTATGCAATTTCCATTTTTCTCGGTCATGCTTTGTTTGCTTCTTTGTCTAGCCCGTTGATTTGAATTATTTCAACTAATTGCTTAAATTTGTCAACTTTATCGATTCATCTCCATTCTGTTATTAACACTTTAAGTGCGTTTACTATGTTGGTCACGAATTTGGTCCTATCAAAAGGTATTTGAAGTCCAACTCCCTCCGCGATTTCTTTCAGAATTATTATTTGTTCAGTGCCAATCCATATCAAATCAACATACCTACTTAACCTAACCATCTCAGATTTTAGTGAAATTTGGCAAGTAGGTAGCCTTTATATCTTCTTCTTCCTTGGCGCTACAGCAGCTTTTTGTCAGCTTTGGCCTTCATTACAATCTTCCTCCATTCCTCTCTCTTAATGGCCATCTTTCTCCATCCTCTTATCCCCAAAGTAGCCAGGTCTGCTTCCACTCCGTCTTGCCATTTTAGGCGCGGTCGTCCTCTTCTTTTTACACTGAATAATTTTCCCTCCCAAACTTTTTTGGCCACTCTCTCCTCTGACATTCTTATCAAATGTCCCATCCATCTGAGTCTCTGTGACTTGACAAATCTCACAATGTCTTGGCCTTCTATGAGGTCGTCAAGTTCTTCATTCCATCTTCTTCGAAAAACTCCATTTTCTTGTATGGGTCCAAATATTTTCCTTAGGATCCTTCTCTCAAAACATCTAAGTGCGTGCGCCTCTGCTGTTGATAGTGTCCAGCATTCACTTCCATAAGTGACAACAGGTCTTCTCAAAGTTTTATATATTTTATATTTGGTATTTCTTCTTACCAGTCTACTTTTCAACAATTTATGATTTGCGAAGTACGCTCTGTTGCCAGCAGTGATCCTGTCTTTTATGCAAGCACTTATTGAGTTATCCGAAGTCACCAATGCTCAGACATTTAAAGGATGAGACACCCTCAAATTTATCTCCGTAGGTAGCCTTTATATAGATTTTTTAAAATCCCAAATTTCATTAAATTACATTGGCCCGTTTTGAAAATATGGCTATGTACATTTTACAAAAATCGTCCAAAATAGCATGACTGTCAGTATTTAAAATATTAATTTCTTATCTCCTAATTAAGGTAGAGAGATAAAAGATGTGTCAATTTGTAGCTATTTTTATGCCCTTCCCTATTATAAATATGGGTGTAAGGCTATTTTTTCAAATTCCAAATTAGCATTTTAATTTTAAATTTTGAAAAACGCACGTCTCTATTTTTTTATATTAATCTGAGAAATAGGTTATACTTACTTTACTTTACTTTACGCCATCAGGCCCAGAGGACCGCGCGATGATACAACTAGGGCCTTCCATTCTCTTCTGTCCTCCGCTATGTTCCGCCAGTTCGGCCAGGTTTCTAGCTGTTTTAAGTCTTCCCTTACTCCATCTATCCATCTCTTGCGAGGTCTCCCCACTGGTCTCCTTCCTTCTATTGTCATATCCATAGCCATCTTAGGAAATCTTTCGCCACTCATTCTAACCACATGTCCAGCCCATTCCAATCTCCTACTCCTTAACACTCCTATAATATTCGGTTCTTGATACAGATTGTACAATTCTTCATTATGTCGTCTTCTCCATTCGCCTGTTTCTAAATCAAGGACTGGACCAAAAACCTTCCTTAGTACTCTTCTTTCAAATATCGCTAATTTGTTCAGGTCTAATTTCCGTGTGCTCCATCCGAGAAATAGGTTATACATTTTTTAAATGATATTCAAAGTTTGACAGTGGGAGGACAATGGGCTCATCATTAAAATAATTTGAAAGAAAAGTGGTTTTCACAAAATTCCAGCAATGATGGCATAATTGAAATCATTCTTTTCTAGCTTTTGTCTGTATAGAAATTGAGCAAATTAAGGAAAACATAAGAAAAGCTGTTATGTGTAATATCTTTGCCCTAAAATGTACACATTTTAGTTGCATTTAGGAGGTTCGGTGGTTGAAAAAACATTAATTTGGTTGTCTTAAAGCTACCTGATTTTTTTCAGAATTATTTGCCGCAGATTTCTTAAGATATTTGAACGAGAAGTGGGCATGAAAATACACGGGTTGTTATGGGAACGCAAGGCTTTATTCATCGGAGAGAACCTTTTCTTATTCAATGTATATAATAATTTTTATCATCGATAGAAAAGTGTATATGTAACAGATTTTTACTCCGAGCGCTTGAAGAAATTCCTCGCGCGCGTTGCAGATCGTGTGGAATTGGCACCACGGGTAATTACACTTGAACGTGGATGCATAACTTGCAGGATGCAGAAGAGCGTGTAATTTCATGCCCAATTCTCGATTAAATATCTTAAAAACCCGCGGTAAATAATTCTGAAAATTTGCAGGTAGCTTTAGAACAATATTATTAATACTTTCAGAAAGTTTCATTGAATTCTTTTAAGTTTGGTGAAACCACCGAACCTCCTTCAATTGCTAAAGGAATTTAAAACAGGTGTTTGTCATTAAAACTCGTGATATAAACACATAGTAAAAGCTCGGGCAAAAACATCGTTGTCAAATAAGCAACTTAAAATATAAATAATTAATAGGGACTATAACAATTAAGATCGAGACATTGGGTTCACTGAAAGTGGTTGGATAGTGCCTCATTGCTTCTTGAAATGTCATTTTGAGGTAGAACGTAAATTCTTCTAGTCGGAGTCACAGGAGTCACTGTGCATAGGACATCAGTGAAAGGTATCCACAGAATATCAGGTTTCCTTGGATCAGATCTTCTCCTGCTTTTTTGTTTTTCTTCCAAGTTTCTGATAATGCCATACATTTCTTTTTCATCAGGTGAATCTGAGTCTCTATTTTTTATCTGTGATTGATTGAATGCTAATCTTTCTTCAGATTCTTCACAGTTAAATAATTTTTCAAACTCTCTGGCTAAAATTCTGCAAGTGTCATGAATGAGTCCAACTTCCCCCTTTTATCTTAAAATGTGAGCTTAGGTGTTTGATATTTTGTGATTTCTTCTGTGAATGTATAATAAAAATTTCTTGTATTGTTTTTACTGAAATCTTCGATTTGGAAATATCGGCTGATTCTATGCTTTCCACTTTACAATTCTTATATTTTTCGATATTTTCTTGCGAATCATCTTGAACGTTTGGTAGTCCTCATTGGTTTTAGATGAATACATCTTTTCCAGGCTTCCAGTCTCTCTGTGATAACTTCCTTACATTCTATGTTCCACCATCAGTGTTTCTTATTTCTTTTTAAGGAACAAAGTTCCTGAGCTACGTTAATAAATTTTCCTTTCAAGTCTTCCCAGTTTTCCACTTTGTTATTTTCTTACTCTTACTTAATGTTTTAACCTTCTTGTTGTTTCTCAGTTTTTCAACATCGATTCTAGTTTTCTTAGTCGCTGTCTTCTTGACTTTTTTTTAGGAATAAACGTCATTTTGATGGTCGTGAGGTAATCAGTCTTAGTTGGCTCCATTCTTCACGTTAATATTTTGTATCTCTTTCCTGTTACTCTCAGAGATGGCCACGTGGCCAATTTGTAATTCCTCTAAATTTGGATTTCGGGATTTCCAGGTTTTTTTCTAAGTTTTTTTTTTAATTCGGTGGACAGAAATGTCAAATTAAAGACCTTTCACAGTTAGATTGCCCTTATTTCGTTTTTATTTGTTCCCTTGTATGCTGGGAAATCCTCTACAATTGCCTTATAATTTTTTTCTTTCCCAACTTGAGCATTGAAGTCACCTAGTAGTATGTAGGTACCTTGACGTGATGTTTCGGAATTCTGTTTATTTCGTTTTCTAGGAGTTCCCAATATTCTTCCTCTTTACCCAGGTTTTTATTATCATCCTCATTGATTGGAGCATGAACTTGATTAGTTTGTTGTTATTATTTTTAACATCTTAATGCCAGAAAAGATAACCTTCCGGGAGGAGAATAGGAATGTTTAAATGACTCTAGTATGTTTTTGTTGACTACAAAGGCAGGTCCAAGGTTAGGGACGTTTTTCATAACTCTTTCTCGAGCTTTACCTTTTTAATTCGTCTTTTTCTGAGTATTGTAATTCCGTACGTATATCTAGTTTCCTGTAGAGCAAGTCTTAGGATATACTGTTCGTGTAAAATTTTGGTTGATCCCCCAACCTTTAAGAGTGAGTTTGAGTCATTGTTCAGAGTTCCTAAGAAGTATTTCCGTTTTGGTCTTAGTATCGTTCTTGG
The DNA here is from genome assembly GCA_963573305.1 of Pyrrhosoma nymphula. Lineage (NCBI taxonomy): Eukaryota > Metazoa > Arthropoda > Insecta > Odonata > Coenagrionidae > Pyrrhosoma > Pyrrhosoma nymphula. Next base: position 51,156,946 of record OY754330.1, on the reverse strand, counting down.
GTTTCCACGAGAAGGCTCCGACACCTCCCTATTCATACAAAAACATAGATCCTATGGTCTATCAGCGGACCTTATATTTTAGACTGCGATCCGAGAGCACTATGTATATTTTGCATAGTGGAATCAATCCGTTTTATCGATCAGCCTTTCAAATTTATGTCAATGATCTCAATCTTTCCATTTCAGCTAACGCTTCATTGTTGGAAGGCTTCTTTCCCGTTAGCTTCACACCGTCAGATCTTCTATCTGTAGTTAGTCCAGAGCTCTTACTCCGCTTGGCGCAACGTATGCTTGTCCACTCGCGAAAAGTGCTGATCCTAAGTATATCACCGCGTAGTCTACTGTACTGCCTTGCATCTTGTGGATAGTAGAGGCCCATGAGAATTTTATGGGAAGCATCCATCTTTCCATAGTTTCTTAGCTGTACTTGGCTGAAAAATACTTCGATAACAGTTCAATTAGGTGTATTCCGTCATTACCGGAGGCAGCACATACAGAAGGTATGTCTGTCTCGTACATTGGCGCTCTAAGGAAGTGGGGGCAAATGACCTCGGTAATATGTACTATTGCGTCGTTGACTAAGCCTTTCGAGACGTCAATGTCGGATCGCAGCATGACCTTTGCTCCCACGAATATCAATATTAATTGTGCAACGGCTAATTGAAATTTAAATTATTATCATTTCTTCTCAATATCTTATGCTAAAATGATGGTTGCAATGAATTGCAACGGCTCTGGTTGACAATGAGAGTAGACAATGTGATGCGGGTTGCGTCGTGTCAGTATAAAGATATATAAAATGTAAACCATTTAATTTTAGTACTAGTAGATTAACTTGGTAATTAGTAAATTTAATGACTGATTCATGTATTGTCATCGAGATTAAGTAAGTGTGCCAAATTTCAGCTCGATCAACATTGGGAAGTGGATTAGATTTCGATTACAAGATTACATACAGACAAACAACAAACAGTGCAAGTTAAAATAAGCGTGTTAAAAAGGAGTTTACTCAGCGTACGTGTGTTATGTAAAGATACAGAAAAAGAGTCTATGGGAATCAGTATTGCTATTTTATTGGTGACATTACGCGTGTCGGGTAGCCGGTGGAAGGTTTCATTCTCGTCTAACTCCTTTGTTTATGTTGGCTTCTATTTTTCTTCCGTTCTTCAATTTGATTGTGATTGTGGTTATAATAGTCAGTGAGTTGCTCTTCTGTCGATGAAGTCTATTAAGGCAACAGTAGGGAGTGTATTTACGTTATCATCTTCTCTATGAGAACCCTGAGAGTATAGTCTCTCTGGTTCCCCTGTTCTTCCTGGATTCGAATTGGTTGTTCCAAGAGGTTTTATTCAATATTTCCCTCGGTTCTTCGGAAAATTATTCGCGTGATTCGATTCGCATTGTGTACACACTTGGAAGTAAGCTCTTCATTCTTATTTTCTTCGGCATTGCACCATTATACTCGGAATTCTCCAGAATCTTTTCACTGCAAGAGCTGCCTTTGATTATTCTATACCAGGGTTTCTTTCGCAGAGCCATCAAGAGCCTTGATTATGTTGACTGCTGTTTGTGCCTTGTTACTCTCCCTCCGAATGTTTCTCACCGCCCTCTCGAATTTGCTCCAAAAGATAGCAGAGCCTCGCTCATCTTCAACCACCTTGTCCTCTTCCTTTGACTTCCTTTGACAATCTCCAGCGGATATGGTCCGTCATATAGGTATCGTATGTATCACTCCCATCTTTTGCTTCTATCTTCTTGCTCTGTTAATACCTTCCCATTCTTTTCTTTGAAATGATTAGATTTTTTCTTTTTTCCGCGAACTGCCGCCTCACGAGGGTATAAATTGTGTCGGTAATTTCCTAATTCACGTTTTCGTCAATTTCCTCGCAGCAATCCACTCTTCCTAGGCCTTGTCAGTTCGTCTTATTATTTGGTTAAGACATTTCATGTACTTGGCTGCCTCATCTTCGTTTCTTGAGTTCTTATATTTTCGATTTTTACCTAGATAAGATCTTTGATAATGATCGTGACTAATGGACGTCGAATCTCTTTGACGATTTATTTCTCAATATTTGCTCCTCTGCAACTCCTGAAATTGCTTTCTTCAGCACACTCCGTCCATCTTCTGTGCAGTCATCTTTTATTTCTTCCAGATTTCCATCGATCGTCGCGTTATATGTTTCCCATGGTTTTTTCCCCGCAGGCTGTTCGTACATCCTCATATTTTTTTACCTTTTTGTATCTTAGAAGCAAATCTTAAGCATTTGAATAAGATCAGGAAAGTTCTTGCATTAGCTCCTCACTTGGTTTCGGTACCTCTCCCTGGCAATTATGCTGTCAATTTAAAAATAGCTCTGTATCTGGGAAATTTCCTTGTGTATCATCCGCGACGATATTATTCTGAGTGTGTTTTCCGTTTCTTCTCATTACTGAATTCTACTTTTTCCTCCTTTGCTATTTATTTTCCTGAGCCCAAACAGTCCCACACTAAAAACTGATTAAATCAGGCCTGACCTCGTGGAAATTATGGATATCAATGATGAGAAAACCACCTTTGTTATTTCCACAACACCGCTTCCCGCCTGACCCTCACTCACCACTACGTTCGAATGACCCATGATGATTAGGTTCTCCTTCCCTTCACTGGGCTGGGAATTTTTTTTTCAGATACTCATCTACTTCTATTTTTTCCTCTGTATGGTTGGACGTTGGTATGTACATATGAACTATTACTGTGTCCGTAGGCTCTCGTCATCAGGATTCTCTCGCTGTGCTGCCAATAGAATTTCATTTTCATTTCTTTTTCATTTTCATTTCTTTTTCCCCAATCCTTCGAATAGATGCCCACTTCTGCTATCCTCCGATCATCTTCTGAGTATACGACTCTATTCGTCGCTGCAGAAGTAGCAATTACTCCTTAATTTCTACATTCTTTACCTCTTAACAATATATCCATGAAGACATTGAACAGCAACGGTGTCATTACATATCCATGTTTTACCTCATATGTTGTGTTAAATCAAAGTTCAATTCACTCCTTCTCTTTCAGTTTCATTTAAATGCACTTCTTTTATAGCATTCAGTAGCAACTCATTCACCTTTCATTCACGGATATTTCTCAAATTTCTTTCATTGAGATATCAAACTTCGACACCTATAGATAAAAATTCTATACACTCTACCTTATTACATTTGAACAATTTTAATGGTATGCGGTACCTAATTTCTCAAATTTCTTTCATTGAGATATCAAACTTCGACACCTATACATAAAAATTCTTTACCCTCTACCTTATTACATTTCAACAATTTTAATGGTATGCGGTACCTAGTTAAAATAGCTGATCGGTGTACCTTCTATGAGCTATAATCTCAATTGACACTCCTAATATTGTGTTTTGTGCTAATATTCACTCTCTTTGTTTAATGCTTCCAAATGCTTCCCCCCAACCAAATGATTGCTATATTCTTTAATTTCAAAGGGACATTAAAAGCCTTTAAAAATAAAATAAAGTTTGCTTGTATGAGACCTTTGTTTCTCTCGCTTCTTTTTTTCACCAGCTATACGATTTTCTTAATGATTATTCCCCGAGGTAAGGCGTCGTGTAAACTGAGAAGAGAGCACTTAGCTTAGTATTCGGAGGATATCGAGCTCAAATCCTTGGAAATCCCCGATACACTTGTAAAGCATTTTGAGGCGTGATTTTCAAAGTGGCAGGACCTCCAGAAAACCGTGCGTGGTACATACATGCGAAGGAAACGGCTTACGTTAAAAATACGCTATATGAGTGAAAGCCTTTTTGTTTGAAATAAGGTAGCCTATGTCCTTACCTATCAATCGCCCCGCTAGACGGATAACCATGTGAAGTGTTGCTCATGTAACTGGGCTCTTTTCATTTATCTTTTCTGTCCTATCATCATTTTATTCCTCTAATTCATATGATGCATCCTCTGAAACCCTGCCGTGCATATTTTCCACGTGCTTCCTTCCATGATTTCTCCCAATCACCTTGTTTCCTTGGCATTTTGGCTTAGTTTTGCTCACATTTCATATAAGCCATTTATTACATTTTGATGTTTGCATACTGGGTACTTATACTATCCTCTAATATGGCTCTTTCTTTTCACTTGGAAAAAATCACTTCGTTCCACCATTTATAGTATTATATTTTTCTTACCACCCAATACTCACAAGCACTTTCAACAATCTTTTTTTCAGATTTTCCAAGTACCACCTCAGCACTTTCACTCTCGATGTTATCTTTCTATTCCTCTGGTTTGAGAAGAGTTCATCATCCATGCATCCACAGTTACATGCACCAATGCTCTACTCCAGTGTTTCTTTAATTGACTTGCACGCAACATTTTTCCTCACGAACCACTTAACTTGCGATCACATTCGAGTTAGCTAAATATATAGTCGTCGTTTCCACTTTTAGTACCTTTCTTGCATGTTTAAAAAGTTGTATATGGATACTTTTTGAGTTAATATTGTAAATTAACTATTTTACCTATTTATTTTTAACATTTATTTAATTGCAACAGTTTGGTCTCATTTTTGTCCAAAAATTACATTCTTAGCGGTATATTCAAGTTTTAATAAAAGTTAGCGTACATAGAATATAATATCCATTTTATAATGAAGAGAAATCATCCTGTTTTTCTAAAATAATCTTAATACATTTTACTGGTGATTAAATACGGAAAGTGTAGGACGCATGCTATAGAATTAATTTAGCAGTAATATTCTTAAATATATTTTTTAGATACATTTGAGATGCGTATTTCTAAGTTGAGGCGTTTAAAATAACCGAAATGACGAACAATATGATACATAGAATTTTTTACTGGAGATATCCAACCGAGTTAACAAGAAATTCTGATTTGCACTTAGATTATCTTATAACGTGTTCTATGTCCAGTAACTCTCTTATCGCTGGTTCAGGCCAATCCGCTTTCAAGAAATAATTCATAGGTGAAATGAAAAAATGAAATTGTGAGTATTGCGTAGCTACAAGTTCGGGGGAAAGATATTACATCAACTCATGGAAATTCATCTCGGGAAAACGTCCGACTTGCCATAGGTTGGAACCCGTACCTCACAATTTCCGTTTGTGTGAGTTACTCAAACTCAGTTATACCAGGAAGAAAATCTGTTGTTAGAAGGTGTGTGGTATGCAGCAAAAATGGAAAAAGATGAGAGTCTAGATTTATGTGATAGAGATGTGACGTGGGACTTTGTGTGACTCCATGCTTTCAAGTATTTCACACGCAAAAACATTATTAGCGCTTTCAGATAACACTTTTTTTAAAGTGCTTTGAAGTGTTTGGTAAAAAAATATGAAAATTTAAAAAAAATTAAATCAAATAACTTTACATAAAAAAATAAAAAAATAACTTTACCAATGCCGGTCCAAAGCCCGGATGAAAAAGAAGGATGGGAAATTTTTACAGAATCAGGATATTCGTACGATATGAGTGTTACCTTTGCATGAATTTCCAAAAATAAGAGTTCCGTAGACCATACATCTCATGAATAAACACGGTGAAACTTTCCGAAAAGTACCGATTCTTTGATGCACGCTCTGATGATGCCAATATCCTTAATAAGGACATTTTAAATTTATAATATATTTTATCGTTGAATAATCGTCAAAATCCTTTCTGAGTACGAATACAATGATGAAATTACTTATTTGACAATTGATACGATTTTTGTTGCTAGAGAGATACTAATGGTAGAATTTCGTTTAAAAGCTGTAAAGGCATTGTAAATCTAAAATAATTCATATCCGATTAAATAAATATCGAGGCTGTAGCAACAATGTTTTTAGCAAAACTATTGCATTAACTAAAAGTGAACCGCGACGGCATACCGTAATGGGTAACCCAAGCTGAAAATGGTAAAGATTATCTCGGCCCGATGGCCGAGAAAAAGGTTCGAAACCCCTCTGGGCCCCAACCCAAGTTAGGGAAACAGGTACCTGAGAGTATCCTAGCGTAGTGAAAGCTCCGTACTGGCAATGCAAAAAACATTTAGTGGCATTCGTCAGGGAAGTAGCATTTTCTGAAATGTGGCCCCGTCGCGAAAGGGTTAACTAGATAGCTCATCTAGCTGGCAATCAGGAGATCCAGATTTGAGTCCTGGTGAAATGTGATTTTTTATAGAAAGTTACCTCGCATATTTGTAATTGTTAAAATCAACTTTTCGTACCAAAAAATCCTTTTCCACTGAATTTTTCAACATTGTTAGTTATTTGAGGGTCAACTTAAGGCCTTAAAAGCCCCATCTCACGCTAACCCAGGTTGCAATGTCACCTCATGGGTGCCTTTAGTCTTCTACCTTTGTTACGGTCTCTCAAACTTTCTTGCTAATTTTTCACAACTAATATTTCTTACCTTCAGCCTCTCTATATATTGGTGTTTAGCACGCCACGCTCGCACTTCTACAGCCAACTTTCATGAGCACCCAAAGAAATCTCGAAGAAACGTACTCGATCTTCAGTGCGTAATCTACACTTCGAGTTCCCTGCAAACCTTCAACTCCAATACATATTGCCAATTCACAAGCATAGACAAGCATGAAGCCGGTTGCAATGCATGAGAAGTGATTTCCTTCGCTGAATACCCCATTCACTCTCTTTTTATTCTTCCAACCCCGATATTTTCTGACTCCGACTATCAGCTCTTCATAATTGCGTAGAACTCATTCATAGTTGTGCAGAACTCAGTTCCATGTGATCTAAACGGTCTCTCAAACATCTTCCGAATTTTCACAGCTGATATTTCACACTTTCAGCCTCTCAATATAGTGACGCTTAGCAAACCACAATGGCAATTTTACTGCCAACTTTCACGTGCTCCCAAAGCAATCTTGAGGAAACGTACTCGATCTTCTGCATCAAATCTACAGTCCCTTGCAAACCAGTCATATCCCTGTGCATACAGCCAAACAGTAGACATGGAACAGCCTTAAGTATTTAATGTTACGGGTTCCGAATTCGAAAAATACCTCTGGAGTCATCTTGGCTCATCTACTAATGCCTAATATGCCGAATTTGCCGCAATCGAAACTTATAAACAATTTTTTTTAATGTTAAAGTTTTAATGTTTTTCTCTATTACCCATTTTTTAATGATAAAGGGTGAAATCCTTCCTCCAAAAAAAATTTAGTGCAGGGAGGGATGCAATTCATAAGAAGTCAACTGTGGAGCGACTTTCTTCGTTGAATACCTAATTAATGTGTCAATCCCAAGAGTTATTTTACTCCTACCAAAAGCTTTTTATAATTATACAGAACTCATCGGCTTCAGTCATTATATGTCAAAAGCTGTCAATAACCAAAATATTTTTCATCATCATCAGCTATCCTAAGATTGGTTTTCTCCTCACCAGTCCCTTTTCGGCAAACAGTTTTTTTTTAAAGCCTGTATGTTCACGTCCCTCATAATTTGCACGATGTATTTCATTTTTAGTCGTACGCGGTAATTCTTCACATTCATTTACAATGTAATTCATAGTTAAATGATGATTTTGTGTTGGATGGACGTAATAAGTTTGAGTCTTCTATTTGACAGAATTTAATTGAACATATCATATCCCCTGCTCTTTTTCAGCCTCCTTTTTTGGTCCTCTCCATTCTATGTGTAACATTCTTTGATAACGCTTCATTGTCATTGCTTTCAATATTTTATGTTCTGCTGCTACGATCACTCTAACTCAAAATTTTAGATTGTTTGACTGTTGCCACTTGTCGTATCGGACTTCTCTAAATTGGATCTTGGATCACCTGCATCTGTTTGATCTCCGAGTTAATCAGTTTTTAATGAATCGTGATAGTACAGCATACTAGGAATACATACGACGAGTCTTTATACTCCATTTTTGCCATAGGTACGCTATCTCTCTAAAAAGTAATAGTTGTATTAGTGATTTTAACTTTCTAACATAGCATATTAATGTAATGTACAGGTGCGTCTTCCCGTGAACTTATAAAATTGAATCGCGAAACTGAAAATAGCCCTGTGTAAAGGAATGACGCACACCTTTTACAATTGTCGACTTCGTAGCGACGTGCACACATTTGTAGCTTGACGAGGGTGGATATTTTTCCATAGAAATGGTTCTTCACGCCGTCTTTGCCGTTAAAATCGACATCGTGTCCTGGTGGGTAAAATATATTGATATATGCAGCGCATATTCAACGTATGCTATTCAACGCATATAAATTTCGACGCAAATTGTGTTAGACAAGCAAATTCGCAGATTTAGCGGCGACATGGGCAACTTTCATTTTTCACAGACACGGCGTGGGCGAAGAACCTCAACCGTTGAGAGTATGTTTAATACACGTACATTTATTTTCTTTCGATACCTGCCAAGTTCTCATTTGTTTTCGAAGCACTATTTCCAGTATTGAGTTTACATAATAAGTTTAGGTCTTTGTGAGTTTCTTAACGTCCTTAGTATCCCAGTCGTACAATTTATCTTATTTAATTTCATTTCCTGGCACTCCTCCCGTTTAATGTCTATAATGTATCCTCTGGTTTTCTTATTTTCAGAGCGAGAATAGTAATCCCTCGGAGCCATTTCCAGGATGGGGGCAGGGTGCCACTCGCCATGTTCGTGAGAAATTGATGCGTGTTACACCAAAGTGTTGCCATGCTGTGGATGGAGTCAAGCAAAATTGTGGCGCCTAGACCAAGTTGTGGACATTTCGGGATGGCTCTTCTGACATCATCTAATCTTGGATGCATATCATCGCCAGCACTCCTTCACATACGGTGACTCTTGGGGACTGGTGTATTTCGGAGTGTAAGTCCCGATTCTCAGCTGCTGGGAGTCGGGACATGAGCTTTGAAAACCAGTCTCCCATGAGTCGTCGTTTGTGAAGGAGTGCAAGTATTATATGTATTTTTTTGTAAAAATAAATATTTTACTTGCACCCTACCAAAATTTTATTTACCAAAGTCTCGACGCTGGACAGAAGACCCTAAAAATTACGTTGGACTTATAGTAGTAATTTAAGGTATTTTATCAAGAAAAATTGCTAAAAATTGCCAAAAATCTGCTGCCAAACTGATATTTTTCCAATTTTATTTATTTTTTCTTCTAATTTAATTTATTTTTCTGGTATTTTTTATTTTTCGAAAATTCGCGAAAATATCCTAAGTCCAAAATGTAAACAAAAGCGAATAAATATAAAGTTGAACGAGGAAGTACAATTCGACAAACAGTTGAGGGTCAAAATATTCGATTAAGAAAGCTGTTCAAGGTCAACACGTTTTATTAGCTTCACTGTAAACATAAGTACAAAATGGTAAAAATATATCAAGTAACAACATTCGATTAAGAAAGCTGTTCAAAGTCAACAAGTTTTATTAGCTTCACTGTAAACATGAATAAATGGCAAAAATATATCAAGTAACAATGCTTGCTTAATTAAAGAAATTGTTACAATCAGCAAAATGTTGCCTTGCATGCAGCCGCGCTTAATTGCATTTTATTGACGTGACTGCATGCAGTACAGAAAAATGAAGCATCGAAGAACATCTTAAAGAGTAAGCAGGGGGATCTTCCGAGCTATTCCGCCGTACAGCATGAAGTATTAATCCAAATGCCACCTGTCGTCTCGACGACTCTTGCTTTCCAGTTAAAGGTTTTCAACTCGAGCTCTTGGTGCTGTAATACTCTTAGACAGGGATGTTGCCGATTCAGTCACCGAAGTAGACCGAAGTTCCAGAACGTGGTGCATTTGTTAAGTCTCTGAAAAAAGAAAAAAAAAGTTAAATTGTGTCTACATAAATTTTTTATATTCCTTTGCTAATGTTATTTTTTCGGTTTAACTAGTAACCAAGTGTGTTGAACAGGAAAAAGGTTTAATTAAACTTTATTAGTAGCAATAAATTGATTTTTTAATTTTGAAATTACTTGATGGTATGACGGCAGCATAAAAGAGAAACTTTGCAATTCCATAGGAACCAGAATGGAAGAGACTTAAGAGCTTGAACTCTACTTCGCACAAGAATAGTGCTTGCAAGTTTTGGTAATAACCCGCGTAATAAGCGAAATGGCATGACATATTGAATATTCGATATTATTGTGTAATATTGACATAGAATTCTATTTTAACACAGAATGTGCTAAACATGAAGAGATTTTCATGTGTTAATTACTTAGCGAGGACTAAAGTATTCATCAGTTTAAAAAATACGTCCATTGCAAGGACAGCATGCTCTTAGTTGGACGGGAGGTGTAAAAGACCTTGAAAATGATTTTCCTAGTAATCCAAACGAAGAATAAGAGCACTACAGGATCAACTGGAGAAAGATGGCAAGGAATGGATTTTTAAAGCATTAGAAATAAAAGCAGGAGCTAAAAGCAATAGTAAATCCCGTAAAATATTAGTCGTAAGATAGCAGATATTAGGAAAGGGAAACATTTTCTTTACAGGAGCCAAAAAACAGAATCTTGATTATTGCAGGCTTACATTTGTAAGATGCCCTTGCACATTAACGTATTGCCGTTCTGAGCATAGAGGAAGTCATGCTCACGGAAAATGGAACGAGATGAAAAGAATATGACGATCATTTGGAAACGATTTCCACGTTAATTACGAGTTGCTCGTATTATTACGAGTTACATTACGAGTGGAAATACTATAAAAAATAACGAAGATCGAGGGAAAAAAATAATGGTTTGCGGAAGAGATCAAGAAGGTGGTTTCAAAAAGACTGCAAAAATACCGGACCTAGTGGAAGAATTTAACATTTTGGGATGCAGGGTCATTGGCGAGTAAAGGAACTAAGAACTATGAACAGAGCAGAAGCTCGAGAAAAGAGCGGTACATTCTTGAAAGTATGAAAGATCGTCATTAAAAGATGCGTGAAGCACAATGAAAGGATGAATGGCAGTGATCCTTTAACGATAACGGCAGCCGAAGAGAGGAGATGGATGGATGTAATGGAAATATGGAGTTTTAGAAGAATGAATAACTGTCAAATAGACTGAGATCAGACACTAAGTCCTACGAAGAGGGGGGAAACAAAATTTTGACAAAACCTGGATGAAATCAATCTTTTGAGGCATAATCGCCGCCTCATAGCAATGAACGAAAGTAAAAATGGGGAAAATAACTGAAGCTTAAGTATGCTAGCCATGAAAACCGTGCATTTCAAGCAATCAATCAGGTGGTAAAATAACGAATAGTGAATAAATGAAATAATATTCGAAGAGAGAGATGCAGTAAACCAATAATGGATTTGATGACAGCTTTTTCTCACATTCGTAACGTTCAACGATTTTTAAGTAGTATTAATAGTAGTACTATGAACAATACACTTATCAATTGCCCATAAATATTCTATTATTTTCTGAACATAATTTTACTTAACGAATATATTTAATAAAAGATTAATATTAACCTTGACTTTTTAGAAACCTATGCTTCACAGAATTTTCTTCTTTCGCTTCATAATGAAAAATCCAAATAAGGGGCCCCACAGTAATACCCTATTTAGGGCTGTTAATACCACTCTGAAAAGGATCGGGACATTGAGGCAAATTCCAGACTAAGATGTCTGTATTTATTTTACAACATAGGAGTATATCGTTTAGAAATTTGGAGTTTTTATCAAACTTTTCAAGCAATTTATATCTCCGATTCACTACTGAAAGAAACTTAATTATTTTCATAATGAATATATTATCCACTGCATAAATGCGTATGCCCAATAAGTGGTCAGTAAATATATACTAAGGCTATTAAAGATTGAGGATGGAACTAGCCCACAGATCGTCATTTGTTCACATTTAATAAACCCCAGGAAAGGCCAACGGTAGAGTATTTTTATAAAACTCAAGTTTATATGAAAGGCTATTATTTATCTTGAGACAGGCATTATAATCTTTGGTCCTTATTTTGAAATATAACAGAATTCTTGGAAAGAATCTTGGGAATCAGAAAATAGTAACGAGATAAATAGGACTGTGTCATATCAAGAAGGGCATAAGAAAATGCAAGCATTCGATTACAGGGGAAAGTAGCCGTACAAATTTAGAGATAGTACTAACGTAGGTTTTTAATGCTTGTACTTATGGCTAATAGCTCGAAATGTAAGTAGTACGTAGTAGTAAGAGACTGAAAATTTGAATTAGTTTTAATGATTATATCTTTGTCATTATAACGAGGCCAGGTTCATTGAATTTTATGTGAAGCAATACCTCGTTCAAACCACCTCAATCGGAGGCTAAGGCTCGGAGGACAGATGAGGTGAGCCATGTGGAAAGAATGACTAGAAGAACTGATCCCAGGAAGAATGTTGAGGGGAAAGTTTCACCACGAGAGTAGAAAGGGTAGGCCAAGACTTGGATTGATGATACTACCATCATGTAGTTGATTCACATTGCAAGAGAAGAATTAAATATATGAAATATTTTAGGGTAATCAGTAATCATGGAAGGGACCAAGAACAACTAAGCATGCTCTAGCTCCAAGAAAAGAGGCATGCTGAATTGAGGAATTGAAGCGCCGAGGGTCGATGAAGTTCCATCAGAACTGCTGAACTGCCAAATTGTGACGGCATTGAACCGTGACCACCGAGATACTCAAGGGGTGCGGTCCAGAGAACGCTACGGAGTGCTACAATCGCCCACGCTCCAAACACTTCCGAACAGCGGTCCACGGTCGCTACCAGTCGCTACAGAACGCTCCCAACTTTCTGCCAGTGGACCGGTTTCGGAGCGTTTGTGGAAAAGTGTCATGGCCGCCGTTTGTTGTTGTTCGGAAAGAAGGAATCGTCTGCTATTTGCATTGGAATATTCCTACTTTCAGACAAATTCTAGTTTCCCAAGATGATTAATTAATCTGTTAATGATCAGGTCGGATTTCTGGCAATTTTGAGAGTAATGACGGAGACGATGGCTACTATGTTTATGATAACTAGGAGATAAAATCGGGGAGGCACCGCTTTCAATGGACCATTGGCACTCAAGTTTTTCCAATGGAAGTCATAGATTTGGCTATCTATTAACAACTTGCGCCTACATTACTTTTAAATTAATTATAACTTAAAACCATGCACTCTTACTTAACTTTCCCGAAGTTTGCTAATATTGTGATGGTTTTCTTCAATAAGATTTCATAACCGTACCTATAGTGATAAACAATCGACCTCAGAATTGCTCAGAAATAAAAAGCTCAGAATTATATCCATGTCAAAAGATTCAAGCAATATTATTGGTCGGGAATAATTCGACTTTCACACGGCCTCTTCATGAAGTACCTACGGTGTTTGTATACGCACGAAAATCTATTCTCACCGTATTGAAATTTCAGAACACGAAAAATGTTTTACTCCCACGGCCGTGTAAATAAAAAAATATAATTAATAATTCACTTGCGTTCATAAATTTAGAGCACAACAAATATAATATATATACAAATATTAAAAAAAGAAATAATAATTCAAATTTATAAATAAAGAACACTAGACATATTTTACTCCAACGGCCATTGAAAGATATATTAGTCTTGTTCTTACATTTGGAGACGAAGAGCTTCTCAACCTCATATTAATGTAAAATTTATTCCAATTAACAGGATTCAGAAATATCTAATATTCTGGTAGGCTGATCACTATTTCAAATAGTCAAAGCACTAATTATATTGAGTGGATTTAACCTTGTATGCATCCACGAATAATGTTCCGACCTGTCATCTTTTAAATCCCGCCATGAAACCATGAATCGCTCCCATCGCCCCTGGTTTCTATCGTGAGCGTCTGGAGCGAAGCGGGAGCGAATATGATGACGTTTTCCTTGACGTCATGGGATAAACCGTAGCGCTCCGGAGCGACTTGGAGCGACCCACGGACCGCTTGGAACCTCGCTACGAATGCTCCGGAGCGTTTGGAGCGTTCTCTGGACCGCACCCAAGGCCTTCCTACTCTGCCTTTCTTTTCTCGTGACGTCACAGGAACTGGGCGACTCACGGACAGGTTTCAACGTGCCTGTTATACCCTAACGACCCTAACCCTGGTTCAGTCATACTGCATGAACGAAAGTTGTCGGTGTTGAGCGAGTGAGTGAAGAGCGAGATATTGTGATTAGAGTGGAGTTTACAGTGTATATTTTTATTTACACAGAATCAATAGTGTACCATCATGGTGTATAAGTGTTGTGTTCCATTGTGCAGAGGGAATTACGACAAGGATACGAAGGTTTGTGTGTTCCAGTTTCCCAGCGATGAAGCACTGAGGAAGAAATGGACGAACGCCATTCCGAGAAAGAATTTTCAACCTACCCAGCACTCTAAAGTAAGTATTTTGTAAGCGTGCATATTATCTTTTGTGCATTATATTATTATTATGCATACATATCATCGTTTAAGTTTTTAACACAAGTAAAACTTACTTAGTTTCACAGAACGACCGATTTGGTCGTTTGTTCGACATCATCGGTTCTTGATCTTGAATAATCGACGAAACCTGTCGCTCAAAATAGAAATTCAATGGAGCACATAAGGTTTTTACATACAATATCTATCATGAAGTTGTGCAATGCGTAGCTTAATACTATTGATTTTTTAACGCTATCTCTGAGCCAAATCATCATAGAGAGTGGCTAAAAGGGCAATGAGGAGATGAAGGATGATACGCTTCATTATTTTTTTTCTGACTTAATTTCGCATTATTAGGAATTATTGTTTTTAGTTAGTATGTTATAATATTAAAACGTGGTGATAGCGGAAATTTTAAAACTGCAATAATTCCTGCAGTCGTTGAGACCTCGATGGGAACCATTGGTCATGTTGGTTATTTAAGGAGAGGGAATTTTAACTCCTACAATATCATGCGGAATGGCTGCTTATGTTTGAAAAGGTCTGAATATGTGTACTGAAGCAATAGAATGTATAAATGTAAATTTTACGTTGTAATTATGAGAAAGGTTCTCACTTCAATGGGGAAATGATCAGAAGATACTTAAGTATATTGTTTTATAATTAAGGTCGATGCGGTGGACTTTTTGCAATGGCTTTACATTTGCTGTGTGTTCATTGCTCAACAATAAGAATTTGGAGCACATTCCTCTCTGTTAAGTTTGACCATAGTGTTATCGCTGCTTGAACATTTATTGCGCGTTGCCGCGACAATTCGCTCGAAGATTTGAGCTGAAAGGTTTCTCGGTCTAGTTGATCGGTTTTTTTTTCAGATTGATATTTAAGAAAACTATATTAAGCAAGAGCTCAACCCTACAAAATCATTGCGAGAATATGTTTGTGAGATTTAATTATCAGTCATGCGTCTGATATTAGCGATTTATGCTAATGCATCAATAGTCGTAGGTACACTAACTTTAATAGGGTATAGTGTAATGGATGTTGGTGACTACTCACCTCCTGTCACACACTCTTGAGGTGGCTTGCACGGTATTTTGTAGATTTGCTTACGTTGAATGATAGCACATAAAGGAACAGCATAATAGAAAGTCAATCCTTAATTAATGAAAAATTCTCAGGCATTGAATTTACTTTAATATCATTATTCTCTTACCAGTTCACATTAGATGAGTAGTGTTTAATCTTACTTTTCATATAGTTATTTCCTGATCATGTAATTTGAAGTAATCTGGTAGATTAGAAATTATTATCCTCATCTAATTACACAACTTTTTTCAAGGTATGTCAGCTGCACTTCAATCCAGAGGAGGTTTTGTGGGAAACTACATACTTCGACGAGAGGTCTGGGAAGAGTGTGACTGTACCGCCCTAAATTGAAGGAGTCAGCTGTTCCACATATATTCCCCAAGTGTCCTACTTTTGGAATTTAATTGTTAAGGTGGATTATATTCTTTTCCTTCATATTAATAATGATCAAGGCGGCCCAGTATTGTCTCATGCCAAGACTATTGACCAAGATTTAACTGTGAAAATATATAAAGACAATGTTGAAATCACTGCTGCTGGAAAATTTAACCTACCATTCAAAGCATCATTTATGTATGAAATATATGAATTATTAGATATAATAGAAACCACCTGCCAGGTCAATATTAGCAATAACTTTTCTCATATATCCAAAGCCATTGATCAAATAAAAATAATTGACAGTGAAAATGAAAATTTTTCTTCTTTTCTGACCAAATCCAATTTCTTCAAAAGAAGAAACAAGGTCCAAGGTATAACTCAAACATGATTGTCTTCGCTTCCATGTTTTTCCTTATCTCTCTATTCTCCACGCTAGAAATTCTCTAGAAATAACTGGGTAAATGAAAAAAATGATGGAGTCTGCATGCACTTTCCTGATTTTGACAACTCCACCATAAAGCATTTAGCATCGTTCGACACGCTAAGGAAATTGTATAACCTTGAGGCTGGTAAGCTATTGAAGTATGGCTATGGTATAAATAAATGGCAGAAATGGTATAAAGAATGGCATAAATAAATTTGCTGGGAAGAAGGGGGCAAAAGGGTACAGAGAGGTAGTCACGTAATGTGTATTCTCAGCTCTTGTGAAACACGAGGGTTTGGTGAGTATGCTATGAAGTTGATAATCTACAGGAGTAGGTTCATTGTGGTGCCTAAAACTTTGTGTAATCTTTTCTTCGGGGTGGCACATACCTGATATTATTTGGTGTTAGAATGAAAATCCCCGTCATTCCTAAAGACACCATTTAATTAGCTGTGTCTTTTACAATGATTTGGTGTGGAGAATGTCCTTGACATGCAGTGGTGGAAAGTAGTCATATCCTATCAGTTGTACCTAAATTTCTTCCTCTCCGATGAGGATTAGCACTAAATACTTTTACGTAATCTTTCCTTAGAAAAGAGCTGGAAATGCCCTATTCTCATATCTTTCCTCATCCTAATATGGTGTTTAAGAATAGTTGTTAATTAGGCAGGTGAAAATCTTTTCTTCAAGGGTGGCACATGCCTGATATTATTTGGTGTTGGAATGTAAATCCCCGTCATTCTTAAAGACACAATATAAAAACTATTTTGATGGTATATATTTTCTTGTCCTTAATCCCTACATGCCAGAATATTATTTCGAGTTTACTTTGACGCGCAGGAGAATCCGCTTATTAACGATTTTTAAAATAGGCAGCGGTTTATTGAATGACTTAAACAAGAATGTTTGCAATCCACTTAAGTCTATTTCACGTATGCTCTTCTTAGTTTAATCGAACAGCGTTGTTTCGCGGACTGGGTGGCACGGCGTAGTGTTAGAGCGTTATCTGTGTGCTGCTACCTGCCTCGGCGAATCCGCCCAGACCTCGTGACGTCACGGCAGAGTAGAGAGGCCTTGAGTATCTCGGTGGTCACGATTGAACCCTGAGTGTGACACATTTCTGTCATTAGCCACATGAAAATAGAGAGCTGATTGACACAAACATTTTAGGCATTAATTATATTTTCTGTATCTACATGAAAATTTTCAAGAATTATCGACGCAAGAACGAAAAATGTTCACTAGGATAAAGACATACCATTCCAGAAATAGTTGGGAAACGAGAAGTCACTTCAGGTTTATTGGATTGAATCAGAAAAAACAAATGATCATCATTTTATGTACAGTGGCGGAAAAAATTAACGCAAAGCTCGTTGGCTTCTGTGGATGCAGAGAACACGGGAACCACTTTGAATAGACCACCTTCCGAAAAATTGACAGCAGCATTTCACATACAACCGGGAATTTTCAAAGTTCATAAGCTTCGTACAAGTGTTATTAATTCATATGCATCGAAATTTAACTACGCGTAAAATACACAACTGCGTGTTCTTGTTTTTTTTTCAAATTATTTCTTCGCCCATCTCTCACCAAGTAGCTGCCGTCGGGGAATCTGTGAACGCAGCACACATAATGAACATAGAAACCGCTAGCTTGCATCACAGTTCCAGTGGTGTAGTGGGTCAAGCATCCGGTTTTCGACCTGAAGATCGCGAGTTCAAATCTCGGTGGAGCCTCATTAATTGATATAAACTAATGAAATCCGTTTTTCTGGCCATTCAATTTTCGCTTAATAGTGCAGGAGGTCCGCAGGATGTAATACGATACGTGGAATGTCACAAACCTTTATTAATTAAAATTCAACCTTTAACTACCATAACCATTTTTTCCGGCTGTTGACTGAACAGTAAAATTTGACCACCTCTCCTGAGTCGTCCAGCCCCGTTCGCATACCTCTAATTCCTCCTGGCCTTTCGTGCGCTCTTATCGCCTCATGCGTTTTCTCGCTTTATGTTCTCAAGGGCAGATCCCTCGAGGTTTGGCAGGGCAGGGTGAAGGCAGAATTTCGAGCCGTTTAAAAAACTGGACGATGTTGGTTCTTACAGCCGTCGATTTTTCGTACGCACGTGTGTAAACGAATCAGTTCGTCAAGGCAAAAAATACACCTCTAGTAAGCTGGCTTTAATACGGTGAATAGCGTTTGCATTTCCTCACGAAAAATATATGTCCTAATAATGTTTCTAGCATTCTCATATTCTCAATGAATATATTATCATAGCATCTTTTGTTTCAAAATTAGGGAAATATTTTTCGCACACCTTTTATTAGAATGTAACTACGTCATGGTCTCTTCAAGATGGACAATAATGAACCATGAGTCTATATTAACGGGAATTTTCCATTCGCAAAGCAACTCTTACGTAATATGATCTTAGATAAACGCGTGAATGTTTATTTCCCTGAAGCAGCTTTGGTATCTCCGTTAAGTTAGACGGAGTACCAACCTGGTTAAGTGTCAATAAATGTGCGTTACTTATTATCTTTCAGCTAAATTTAGCTGAATATTTAATCTAAGGTTTAATAATTTCTCCCCATCAAATATTACGCCACCACCCTTTTGTTACTTTTCTCTACAATCTTAGTAAAAAAAACTTTATCTTTTATGTTATCTTTAAAGTAATCTTTCGGTAAAAGTAATCTTTTATGGTTAAGATATAACTACGTTGCTTGAATACTCGCAGGGACCTTGGTGAATTGAAGACTTCATATTATGAATCGATTCTAAATTTTTTACGTAATTATATTTAGTAAATACACACCTATTTTCCGTTATTAATAATTTACTCGGCTAATATTTCTCTATTATAAGAAACTCGCCTTTTTTACCAAGATACGTCCGGGAAAGACCCAGGAGTTTACGATTTTGAGTTCACGCCTGGGCGTGGCTTAGTTTTGACGGGCCGGGAGTGTGCTGGCGCATAGAGGGAACTCTACGGAGCGACCAGTATGTTGAAATTTTGGACGCCATGCTGCCTTCTGTCTTCTCAACAATGGGGGAAAACTTTACTTACCAGCATGTAAGTGAATTTTGGTTACTGTGTAATATTGGAAATCCAGATTTTTTTTTATTTTTACTAAACGAAATTCATTTCGTCAAATGTTTTGCAAACTATTGGCATGTAACATGTATCTCATTAACATTCATTTTTACTCCACACCCAGGACAATTCGAGGGTTCACACGTTCCACCACTCAAGGATGTGGTTCATCGAAAACAATGTCACCCAGATGCAGTGGCCCGTACGTAGCCCAGATCTCAACCCAATTGAAAATATCTGGGCAAATATGATGAGAGAAATGCGGGAGGAAAATAGAAAGCCCCACAATGCACATGAGTTGTGGGAAATGGTGGAAGAAGTGTGGGACAAGGTTCCCTTACGGTTATGCCAAAATGTGGTTCAGTCCATGTCCCGGAGACTCCAACTAGTAGTAGAGAATGAAGGGGGATGAATCGATTATTGATCGATAAAAAATTCACCACCAGTATGAGCTCTTTCCCAATCTAATTCTCGATGATGAGTCAAGGTGCATATGTGCACAAATTACTTTTTCTGAGAGAATTTCAAATACAATTAAATTGTTCCACAGGCTCTATGCACGTTTGAATAGTTTCCTAAATTGCATCATAATGAAGAATAATGACAGATAGGGGGAGGAATATCACGACCATTGTCGTTGTGGAAATGAAATATGCAACGTAAAATTTCCATGTTGTCAATGGGCAGTAGCCAATAGCGCTTACTCATTCCTTAAATAATACTTTATTTGATGTACGACTGAGCTCATCAGCCGACTAACACTGACTTTTACGTTTCGATGATGGTTTCAAAAACTTTCTAAACTTTCCCGGAACAGGAATATTAAAATCGTCAAATTCAAAAGGCACGTTCATAATAATTTTTAAAATCGATGGACATGGCATTAATGAGAAATAGAAATAGCCGTTCCTCTAGTTTCTTTAATGTATCGCATTGATTGGTGGATGACTCTCACAATCAGTCCATTTAGTGAAACGTAACTATCGTAGTTTACATTGACTTCATAATTGAATTACTGAATGTGGAAAAATTTAACCTTCAAAAATTCCTATTCCTTATATATCTCTCAAAAGGTTAGTTCAGAAATTTCTAACTCAGCTGTGCCACTTGGCTTAATATGATTACGATGAAGTTCTAGTGCGTAATCTCTTGCACCTTTTCTGAATTTATTCTGATTCTATCGGGATATTTCCTGGCTTATCTCCGATCTCTGGTGTCAATTTTCTAGTTTATGTCCAAAGCATTTCCTCACGTTGCCAGCCTCGGTGGCGGCAGGGCAAAGGGTTAAGTCCTAGCCTGCCAACCCTAAGGTGCGGGTTCGAATCCCTCTCTAAGAGAATGAATGTCTGTGAACGTTACAAGGAGTTACGTGTAATATACTTACTTCGCTGAAATAAAGACACCATTATTAAAGACTCGTTATTTTGAGGTGCACATGCTTCTCCGTCCCTGAAAACATTTATCCATGTCCTCATATTACGCCATCCACCACGCTTTTGTCCTGTTCGTTTCTCCACGACCGTTGGTTATCCATTTCCCACTACAATATTCTTTCATTATCTGCTGTGTTCCCTAAAACACATTTAAAATAAATTAGATCACGATCATTTCCGCCAGAGGAAGTAGATATATGTTCATCCTTCTTGCGTGATCGGTATCTTGTGTGTGATCAACAATGGCAAATCTTTCGATCGCATTGAAATTTCAAAGAATAAATGGTATCCTACAATATTCAATTAAAGGGAAAAGATTTTCTTTTGGACCATTTTTCAAAACATACTCAGTAACGTGCAATTATGGCCGATAATCTTTTTATTCGAAAACCTGTGATTTATGAATAAGTTATGTAAATTTATCTTCTGTGCAGTTCTCATATTCTAAAGCTAGATTCATCTTGCATATACATTTGATCGACTGTCCTTAATATGGCAACTTACGTCTATGCCTTTGACATATCAAATGTGTAAAAGTGAGGGAATATAATATGGTCTGCAATGGTCTGCCTAGGTCAAAGTTTATCGCATTACTTAAGACAACATACCAAATTTTTATGAGTCTATATCCTTGCACCGTGCGGTACGAATTGAGTTCACAGATGCAATTACGATGCTGTATCAAGGAAAAAAATAACTTCTCGAAAGATTGCGTTTAGATTATGATAACCGAATCAAATGCAAACAAACAAATGATCAAATACGTTAATTACTTGCTTTCAAAGGATAATCAATAGTTAAAATGCGAAAGAATAATTTGGTTCCAAAAGTTTTCAGTTGCTGGTCACATTTGCTACATTCTACATTATCAAGTTACGGATGACCGGAAAAGAGTATTAATGAAAGTGAAATGATTGTGCTCTAAATTACTTCAAATATTATCCGAGTAAATTATTGATAACGGAAAATAGGTGTGTATTTCCTAAATATAATTACGTAAAAAATTTAGAATCGATTCATAATATGAAGAAGTCTTCAATTCATCAAGGTCCCTGCGAGTATTCAAGCAACGTAGTATATCTTAACCATAATTGACCTTAACATTTTCGTCGTCTTCATCGGGGCCTGTGCTGGTTTATCGGCCAAGAAACTCGCGTTTTTTACCGAGATTGTAGAGGAAAATAACTAAAGAAGGGTGGTGGCGTAATATGAGATGGGAAGAAATTATTACACATTAGCTTAAATATTCAGCTAAATTTAGCTGAAAGGTAATAAGTAACGCACATTTATTGACACTTAACCAGGTTGGTACTCCGTCTAACTTAACGGAGATACCTAAGCTGCTTCAGGGAAATAAACATTCACGCGTTTATCTAAGATCATATTACGTAAGAGTTGCTTTGCGAATGGAAAATTCCCGTTAATATAAAGACTCATGGTTCATTATTGTCCATCTTGAAGAGACCATGACGTAGTTACATTCTAATAAAAGGTGTGCGAAAAATATTTACCAAATTTTGAAACAAATGATGCTATGATAATATATTCATTGAGAATATGAGAATGCTAGAAACATTATTAGGACATATATTTTTCGTGAGGAAATGCAAACGCTATTCACCGTATTAAAGCCAGCTTACTAGAAGTGTATTTTTTGCCTTGACGAACTGATTCGTTTACACACGTGCGTACGAAAAATCGACGGCTGTAAGAACCAACATCGTCCAGTTTTTTAAACGGCTCGAAATTCTGCCTTCACTCTGCCCTGCCAAACCTCGAGGGATCTGCCCTTGAGAACATAAAGCGAGAAAACGCATGAGGCGATAAGAGCGCACGAAAGGCCAGGAGGAATTAGAGGTATGCGAACGGGGCTGGACGACTCAGGAGAGGTGGTCAAATTTTACTGTTCAGTCAACTGCCGGAAAAAAATTGTTATGGTAGTTAAAGGTTGAATTTTAATTAATAAAGGTTTGTGACATTCCACGTATCGTATTACATCCTGCGGACCTCCTGCACTATTAAGCGAAAATTGAATGGCCAGAAAAACTGATTTCATTAGTTTATATCAATTAATGAGGCTCCACCGAGATTTGAACTCGCGATCTTCAGGTCGAAAACCGGATGCTTGACCCACTACACCACTGGAACTGTGATGCAAGCTAGCGGTTTCTATGTTCATTATGTGTGCTGCGTTCACAGATTCCCCGACGGCAGCTACTTGGTGAGAGATGGGCGAAGAAATAATTTGAAAAAAAAAACAAGAACACGCAGTTGTGTATTTTACGCGTAGTCAAATTTCGATGCATATGATTTAATATCACTGGTACGAAGCTTATGAACTTTGAAAATTCCCGGTTGTATGAGAAATACTGCTGTCAATTTTTCGGAAGGTGGTCTACTCCAAGTGGTACCCGTGTTCGCCGCATCCACAGAAGCCAACGAGCTTTGCGTTAATTTTTTCCGCCACTGTACACTATAATTAGAAGATATATGAAGAACAGTTGGATGTGATTACATAAGGCTGTTATGTTTAGGATGGTGAAGGAAAATATCACTAATATTAAAGCGATAAAGCATAAGGTGAACCACGCTCATCCTAATTGACCATCTAGAAAGTGTTCGATCAGATTCTTATTTGTCTTATGTTGAACAACCAAAAGAAGCTTCCCCCTTCTAAGAAATTTAATTTCGGATTAATAATTTTAAAAAGGCTGGAAATATGTACACGACGAGTAAATCATCTGCTGCAAAAGTATAAATAATAATATTAATTATAAGGCCTATAAAAGGCACTTAACTTAAGAACATGCGATGTAACGAGCTGACTGTTCACCATCTGTTCCTATTCAAACCACCCCAGCCAACACTAACGTGTATTGTCGACGTCAAAAAATAGACAAAAACTAGGCAATGCTTAATCTCGCGATGGGAATTCTAAACTTCGATCCCTTGATTAATGAACATGAACATATCATAGAGAGATGTTGGTAGACGACAAAAAAAGAATGGAAAGAATATAAGAAATCCGTAAGGAGGGATTCCCGAGAGCGAAATGCAGAATCAAAATTTTAGCACAAAGGACATCTCTGAACGAATTAATAATTGGCCATTTCAACGCAAGTGACATCCAGAGAAGAAGTGATAAAAACTTGGAATGAATGAGTAGGGGCTTTATAATTACAGTTGAACTGTCCCGCTAATGACAGAGTCATTAGGAGGCTGAGATGTGTTAAAAATGCGACAAAAACTAGAAAGGTGCAATAAATGGAAATAGTACCGAGAAAATAAAAAAGTGTTGAGTAATTAAATACGGGGGTACTGGATTATGACTGGCAGTGTGCCTCCAGAGAATTAAACAATTTCGTGTCTGGAAATTCGATTCTTAAGGATAGTAGCGATAAACTTAACATTCGGGGAGTGCCGGTTAGACTCCCGAGAATTACACCTAAGGCGCGTTCTAAGATTCACACGTACAGGACATGCGTGTCCCAATGGGTGAAACACATCACTGCGAAAAAAACATTGCATTAAGATTGATGCACCGCGAGAATTTGCGACCCAAGACAAAATATTAAATTCGCGGAATTTAAAACAAGGGAAACCCGCCCTTCTAAAATAAAACTATTGAAAAGTGTAAACGCAGCTTATGGAGGGACTAGATTGGGATCCGCTAGAGACTGAGGCTGCACGCTAGGCTGAGATTACTTATATTCAATCATAAGAGCTTCAGGATGACATTACATTTAAACCCCGCACTGCGTCTCTATATACGATGGACGTGACAGAATAAGAGTACCCAACTGATAGGAACAAAAAAGTCCCTCTTCCAGCGCACCATTAGTGACTATGACAAAAACAGCCGAGACTCCACTACCATTAACAAGTCACTTTCGTCCTCTACATTTCCCCATTTCATTTCCCTATTCCCTCCCTTTCTCACGGCCGGTGTCTTAACACACCCTGCCATATGCCCTTGCGGTGTCTTGCTGGATAGAATGTAGATGTAGACGGAAGCTGATTATGTAAACATCAGAACTTAATGCTTTATATAAGGGATAGAGGAACTAAAGCGCCCTGGCGCTTGTCATTGTAGTTTCCTCGGAACTACTGAACTATGCCTTTTCGTGAGGGCTGTGAGCAACGAGTCATGTGTGATGTTTAAGGTGGTTTTAGCGAGATTTAGAGGCTACACTACAGGCTTACTTTAAGTAAATCAAATTAAACATTAAATGTGGTATGCTGTCTACACATGCACTGTAAGGGAGCCTTAAATCGTATATAGCGTCACGATTGCTCAGAAATAAGAACTTAAAACAAAAACTAAACACGATTAGCATGACGAGCTTGAGAAAATTGTTTTGAAGTACTGATCAAGGAGCTTAAAAAGGTATTTTAATCTCATTATGGCACTGATGTATAACCGTGTAATACTAAGGGAAGTTATAAATGGCGGTATTCCCCATCATCCAAAGTCATCCTATTATCACCGAAATCTGTTGGAAGAATATGAGTAGGTTAACGTTTTCTTGGCTCAACTCAACTTGGGTCAACGTAAAGAAAACCAGTTATTTTTTCAGTGGAATAAACATTGATTCATATTGAGACTTAAAAATACTTGGAATAGTGGAAGACAATCAATGTTGGAAGGATGATTTAGTAAGCGAGAAGCAGACAGTATTCATCCAAAGCCAAAACCGATGCAAAATCATTTATCCGAGGAAGTGCACAAACAGCCAACAGCGTAAGCTACGATGAACGAAAGCACTATTCTGATGCAAGTTCGTGGCCATATGGCAAATTAAGACGATAATAGGGGCAGGATATATAACTGGTATCGAATGAATATTTCCATAGGAGAATGATTTGAGATCAAATCATACACAATCTGCAGAGAAACTGGGGGGCTATGTTTTACAGGGAAAGCGTTTGAAAGAAAAAATGCCAATATTTTTCTGATTGTTTAGAAATTTCTTGATTGAAATAGTGCCCTTTGCCTTGCCTTAAACTATAGAGCGAAAATTAATCTCCATACAATTCAGTTTCGCGAAATCACCAGTATACAAGGTAGTACGCCGACCAACCTCAACGAGCAGTAGTAGCGAAAAATTTGATTCCGAGTGGGCGGATAAAGATTTGGCTCTTCATTAACAATTCCGTAATGAAGCTGAACTAACTATTTTTAAGGACAACAGATTATAGTAAGAGTGCAGAGTAGATGCTCAATACTTATTAATCAGTGTGATGAAAGAAGTAGAAACAAATGTCCAAGATAATCCACGAGAAGCAAGAGAAATATTTTTATCCGCCGAGAAGTTTGAGAAGTAACGGAAAAGATACGCGGCATATGTTAAATATGCTCATGACTCTTCCAGCATCAAGAAAACGACTGATAGCCATGAAATAGCAAGATGCTGGCACAAGTCGAAGAAAGAGTAAAGGCATATCAAACAACCCCTGCCGTTTCACCAAGGTTCTGATTTCACTAATTACCTGTAGGTATTATCATACATATGGGCGTATGATGTTTTCTTAATAAACTGCTATGATTGGCTCGCCACCTTGCTCAACCTTCCCTCTCCCCACTGCTACAAGAGCCCGGAAATTCTTATTCCCGATGGACGGGCAGTCAGTCCCTCTTAACTGAATGGAGTAAGAGTTTCATTGCGTGCAAGCAACCACAATATGTAATATTACAATGAAATTCAAATAGTTTCACAGAAATATCCTCGGCACAAAGCTCAACGAAATGATGAAAAAGAATACAAACCACCAGATGGCTATACTCTTAAATAATACTTTATTTTTATTATAATTTTATAGGAATATGTAGGAATATTTAATATAATTAATAAGGAATTAATTTAATATCTTATTCTATACTAATTAGTTTGATTAGTAATTTTAAAAATACTAAATGTACGGTAAAATATTATTTAAGTCGCTGATCAACTGTTAAACAACAAGTTAAAACAACATAGCGAACCTAAAAGAAACATCACCGCAGCATATTAACAGTCTTACTGAATTTTATCATTACGTTACCCAGTCTTTAATATTATAAAATATGTAAATATTTACAAGTATTCTTTTACTAAAAATTATTTAAAAGGAAAAAATGAACAAGTTCAGCAAGAATGGAATTGATCACTAAGTGTCACGACAATTATATTAGGGGCAAAATCCTAATAAACAATTCTGAAACTGAAAAAAATTGGAATCCCTATCATACAATTGGTAGTAAAATTCAAATGTCTGAAGTAAAGTCAACGTTGCTCATTTCTTACATGAAAAACGTTGAGCGAACCCTGAGACTAGCAAGGTCACTGTCCCTTGACGGGCATAAATATCGACGAAAGTTGGCAGGCAGCCAGTCCTAGGATATAAATTTAAGAATCATCCCAATTTAGGAGTTTACAGGAATAGCTTAGAAACTGCCTGCAATAGCTTAAAGAAATCTATAGCTTAAACAAAAAACAAGTTAAATTTTTTACTGTAATTATAAAATCTAGAATTGCTTTTTGAGTTCCTATGAACATGAAGTAGCCCAAGAATAAAGGAGTCAATGATTTTATATTAAATTCCCGTTACATCGATTTTTTTATTTGAAATTTTGTTGGAATTCACAACTAAATATTTTTAAATTGTATCTTCAAAAGTCTGACAATGCATGATAGTTCACATTCAAAATCGTTAGTGTCTCAAACTCATCTGGATCACTCTTCCATTTTAAGAGTGGAGAAGCCAGAGTGGGTACCAGAAACTGAGGTAGAAGGGAAAATGCTCTTCATGACTATTCGTTCTGTGACGACCATCCACCGTCAGTTCTGAATAAAGGTATTATGCAAATATCCTCGACAATATAGCTGTATTTCCACGCTGCCAAGGGTTATTACGATGATTGACATGCGAATATTGGTAATTCTTCGTTAGGAAGAGGACCAGTAATTTTACCAAATTCAATAAATGGATAGTTTAGACTATTCATCGGAGTAAGACACAGAATTCGTAACTGAAAAATTCCCTTTATTACCAGATACTGACTTGTAGGACCCCTAATTTCGAAAAATAAAATGTTAGCACTGTGGAGCTGAGAGGTGGTAAAACTTGGGGAAAACAATAAGATGCGCGGTGGGCTGCATTAGAGAAGGGTTTCTTTATCACGCTCCGCACGCAAATTACCTTGCAGCCTCGAAATAAGGACGACCAACCTGCCGAGAATCACTTGCATTTAATAAAAAATATTACATCTGGCTATTATAACAATTTTAGAATTCGCCCGAATTATTAATAGAGGTCTTCGCGGCGCTAGAGATTTAAAGTCAGCTTACGTTTATAAAAGAATTAAAAACAGTTTTAACGCATAAATACATATATCGGATAAATAGCTGAAAAATATTTAGAGTACGTCAAGTAAAGCCTGTTTCACACGATACATGATTCAGCACAATACATAGTATACTAGCTGGTACTTGATATTGAAGACGGAACACAGTATGATAGAAACCTTTTTAGAAGGTTTAACACGATCATTAACTTGCGCTTGCGATGAAGCGGTACTGTCATCCACAGGAGCAAACATTTAAAAGAAAATTGCAGATTTCCATGACAGGCGACTTTCGGCTGCTACAGTAATAGCAGGGATTGTCGAGACATTCAATGCACATTGATTTCACCGCCAAAGAGTGTGTAACACCCGCAAATAAGCGAGGCGCTGATTTAAAAAAGTGAAGATCTCACTGAGACTAAAAGCTAACGTGATTGGTCGACGGTTACTAGGTCCTACTGGGAGCTAAAAGCAAACTAGTACCGCATCAATTATGAAATCAAGTAGCTCAGCCAGTATGATAGCGATTATACTGGCAATCCAGCATGCTGGTTCTATATCACACGATACTGGAAAGCTATTATACTAGCGGGTATCCTCGACCTTGCGCTAGATCAAGCATCGTGTGAAACGGGCTTAACAAACCAGTGAAAGAAAAAACAGATGTCTATCTCCGAAACTTGAGCCAATAACACAATCACTTTTTTACCCCTGAAATACTTATATCCGCAATAATCAGTTTCTATAGTTTATCACCACATCAAAAATACTAAACCTATTTTTATTATATTTGGCATATAACCCCATTAGTGGAGTGATTCCGAAGTCCCTATTGTAGGACTATCTACCTGCCCACTGCGGTTATTACAGACTGCAGACTTGCTTATTACATACTACTATTTTCATCAGATTCCAGATAGAACATTTTGATTTATCTTTCCTGGGAACAATAAGGGTTCGTAATAACAATAGTAAATTCTGAATACAAAGCCACATTTTGAACCTCCTATGCTAACTACTAGCACCAGTCTCAAGCCTATTCTGTTCTGAATGTGAATACAACGTGCCAAATCCATTACTACAGACTGACCACCATGATCTAGTTCATAACACGCACATAGCATGATATTGCGCATAATTGGTTTTTAAAAAATCACTGCGTCAAACACCTTCCTTGCGAAGTAGGATTTAAGTTAGGATATATGACCAAGATTTAATACCGCAGATATCCGTAACAATATTCGATTAAGTTTCAGAAGCGTGATGTTAATCAACAATACTGAAAACACTACCGATAATTATTCATGCATTTTGAAATTTAACCAGCTACTTACCCAATCAGTGTGCTGGAAAAGATGTGCCGTCTCATAGGTTGGTCAACTAGACTGGATCAACTGTAACAGCGGATCTCTCTGCTTATCAGGTGGCAGATTTTTCACCGCTGCACTGGTCGTCTTGAACAATCAACAGCTTCGCGAATCCTCATGAAGTCCATGGGAACTGTAATCTCCGATCAACGCTTTCTGGTCTTCAATTCCGCTTTCGGCAAAATTTTATCCTAGATGAGCAGCAGAGATGGTTACTTGGTGTTTGTTTCCATTCACTTGCCGTGACTGCGAAAGAGGAATAAAAAGGGCTTAAAATATGTAAAAATTCCAGAAAGGAAAACTATATGCGGCAGAGTAACTAAGCCCAAATTCTCATCTTTAAAAGCTATATTAGATTTCTCCCGAGGTAAATGCTCGGTGCTAACCCCGTCAAGGATATAAGTAACTAGAGCTAGAAACTGCAAGGAACTGAACTGCAAGGAATGCAACCACAAAATGACGAGAGAAGATTAGTTATTCTTAGTCATAAAAATAAAACCATCAGACAGTTGCTTAAACAGACGTCTAACATACGCTGCAAACATTCTGACAGTTAAATTGCTAAATTTCATTCCCGACAATGCGTCCGGGCCTCCGCAAAATTATTTGCGATCTATGCATCCTAAACGACAGGTAAAAAGGTTTTAGTATGGGAAAGAATATTTATAATTTAAAGGTTGAGAGAAATCTGGCACATTAACCTACTATTATAGAATGACGTCAAAGGTTGCACAGTTCATCGTCCCATCCAACGGACTGAGTACTTCACTGAAAGCGCTCATTTTCAAATGCACCCAGCCAAGGATCGGGATGGTACTTAAATATCTTTACCGATATTCGATCCCGGGCCATCGATATGGGAAGCTTGTGCCACAGCCACCACTCTAGCCAGAATTTCTAATCAATGCCCTCGAACAGCCAACGCTGGCAATAAAAAGATTACGATAAGACGTAATAATCATAAAATGTCCAAAAATACAATACCGGCGCAGAACAGAACTCGTGTCATTCAAGGACATAGTAACAATGGGAGTCAAAAACTATTACCACGCGGCCATATCATGCGAATTTCTCCCCTTTTGTAAGATATAAGCAAGAATATAAGTAATGAAACTAGAAATATTTGTTAAATACACGCCATATAAACATCAAGAGGGGTTAAATTACAATATTTCCATACCTGCGTAGATTCTAAACAGGTGGCTCCCGATGAATGACACGCCGTCCAAAAGTTTTTCGCGAAGTGAGGCTAACGTTGGGGTCGTCGGAGGTATTCCGCCCAAACTCATCGGTGTCCGAAGCTGAAATGACCGAGTGTAGAGAGAGGAGTTGGGGGAGTGAAGCAACGATTCAAACGGACAGCATTCATTGGTTGGATACCTCTATGACGGAGGGCCTATTGGTCACGTGTATGACGTCGTCGGCGATACGTTCGTCATTCAACGACCGATACGTTGGTGCAATGGGTAGATAGTGGGATCTGCTGAATTAGA
The DNA here is from genome assembly GCA_963573305.1 of Pyrrhosoma nymphula. Lineage (NCBI taxonomy): Eukaryota > Metazoa > Arthropoda > Insecta > Odonata > Coenagrionidae > Pyrrhosoma > Pyrrhosoma nymphula. The sequence goes on along the minus strand of OY754330.1, from coordinate 51,126,002 downwards.
ATGTGCTGTGTTTGTGAAGGGAATGCTGGAATTCTCGGGAGGGAGAGAGAGTTTTAAGTTTCGGGTAACCCCCTTGAGGAAGGCCACAGTCAAGTTGGCGTTGCCGGTTGAAAAGGATGCCTATTCAACCCAAACACTCCTCACGGAGCATCGATCCCCACTCCCAAATTGTTTTTTCTCAACACCTCCGTCCTTCGCGTCTGGTGTCCTGACACCCCCACCACAAGCACTTGCGACGGATCGTGGGTTAGTACATATATACGTAGGTGTGGATAACAGTGGTTGACTTGGGTATTTACATGCACCAACAACCAAAGTTATATCACACCTTCCGATCTAAGGCCTTCACTGTAATTAATGCGCGACAACAAAATTCCCAAACGGGAGTTCAATTTCATTGAGATATTTCACCCCTGGAGCATTTTGAACTAACATAGGAAAGAAATAATTCCTAAAACGGTAGTCGCTCGGTCTGCGTAGGCGACCAACTACTCAGGTTATTTGCACCAGTAAGAGTAGGAGATTAGGAGTAGGAGTGTTAGTGTCACGCTGTTTTTGTTATAATCACTAATGGTGAGCGGAAAGAAGGTATTTTTGTAACTGTCAGTTCGGCAGTGTATCTCTGTTATTTATTTTTCCGCTTCTATCAGTTCCAACGACATAGCGTGGGGTCGATAATAATATCCTCCGTGTCGTACTGAAATTCGCCTGATCTGAATTTTTCTACCGAGTAGCCTCCCGAGTCTCTAACGGCTCCCAGCCTAGTTCTTCCATCAGCTGTGTGGCACTTTCTGTTCGCTCGTAGCAGTTTTTAAACAAGTGTGAGGCTTTCAATTGTATTTCATTTACTTCGCGAATTAAATATTTCTGTGAGGGGTCGCGGTGTATTCGAGATGTAGCCTAACCAGAGGAAAGTAGTATATCTCTTTCACTTTTTCATCAGAGAACCTTCGCACTATTCGCTTGATAAATCCTAGTTTCTTGAGGAATGGGGGACGGGTGGAGATAAATCCGGCGTTAGCATTAGCCTACTCTCGACGAAATGTACCAATGAGTCGTCCCATCCGACGATCGGGGAAACGGGCCATGTAATTCTATATGCATAACTAAGCTGGGGCAAAATTGCCCTAGTGGTTAGTATGTAAATTGCCACAAGATTTGAAACGAAAAAAAGCATGTTACAGGGGTTAATACAATTAAACAGCCCCAGGAACCTACTTCCTTGAAGGCACATGTGAAACTGAAGCTATTATACGGAAGATGGAGTAGTCCTACTAAAATAACTGAAAATCCACACCTATTCAACCTAAGGAGAATTAGTCATACGCTTCCTAGGCCCATCCAAACGGTATTTAGGCGCAGTTATCTTTATATGGGAACTAAAATCTTTTTACGGAAACCATTCAGAACATTAGTAATATAAAGTATTACTCAAGGCACACTAGAAAATGGCTATTTATTGTCAATGTATGAAGGATTTATACATTGACGTGAGAATATAATTTCAACTTGTGAAGTGAATTTGTAACACTGAAAGTCACATGTAATAAAGTGGTTTTTGAGTTCACAATTGGAGATTCCTCACCTACGTCAAAACCACGGACCTCAACAGTCAAAGCTTTTAATTTAAATCAGTGTTGAATGTCATGAATTCACCCACTGCCACGCAATCGAAGGGTCTATCAGAAAACTTATTAAATATATATGTAACTAAAGGATATTTTTAATACTCCTTTCTTACAAAACTATGTTAAACGGGGAAAAATAATCCTTAGTCGTATTGCGGATAAAAATTAGGTGTTTTACCATCATATTGTTTCAGTTAACCTTGTTTCACCATGGTGGCATTGCCGAAATTTCATTGATCGTTTATCGTTCTCAGGGTCCCAAAGGAATGGATAAGAAATTGATACAAAAGCAAATTCAAGTGCTACAAGGGATCACAGCGTCTGCAATTTTTTTTAAGTAAAGTAATCATAAATTCATATAATAGCGTAAAAATCAACAGCATATAATCCTAAATCAAGTATAGAATAACTTACATTAGTCAAAGTCTGGCCAGCTCTCATGAAATAATAATAGCTTCATTCACACGAATGTTACTGTAGGCAAACCATTCGCAAAGCTGAAATATTCAGCTCGAGGACCCCGAGATAATTTTTTATTAAATTCAAGTATTAAATTTCATTGTACCGGATACCTACCGTGAAATACACATTTAAAAATATGTTCATGGAATGGGTAGGGAGAAAATTAATGAGAAATCTAAACAATTTACTATAAAAAGTCAAGCATTACTAATAATACACGGCAATTCTTGGGAAACCAACGGAATAAGATTTTTCCAAAGAATATATAAAGTCGAAAATTATAAAATAATGATATAAAAATCTAATTATGCTTTGCATTATATCACTAAGGATCGGAGTCCCACCTAAAACTAATAAACATGCGAGAACAAGGCTTCAAGAAAGCGCAAGGAAACTTGGCAATTCTAACATCGACTATGAGTGTACTTGCTACATTGTAAGACTCGACTTAGTAGATAAAATAAGAGAAACCCTTTGACTATTTGAAGCATACGTCCCCTGGCACAATTAGTGTTCACAAAAACACGGCAAAGTAATCATGCAAATAATTACTAATACAAAGTAAACATTCACAAAAACAATTGCTGTTGGCCTAACACCCACTGCCACACGCCAATGTGGCGGCTCGTGAAATATATCATGGTTGTACAAGAAGTAAAAACAATAAAAGCAGGATAAATTGCAATGTGGAAAGTAGGAAAATGGCAAAATTTGTTTAGAGATAGAAAGAATTATTAAATAGGTATGTGGAAATTGGACTTAGCTGGCCAACCAGCTGCCGATAAATTTAGCTAGCAAACCAGCTTCAGATAAACCGATGAGTGAAAACTAAGTTTAGGCTGGCACACGAGAAACTTGAAAATTTTTGCAACATTTATTAAAAGCTAATGTATTGTAATTACTCACAGATGAGTGACAATCTGAGCTATTTACACAGAATGGTCATGGATACGACGTGAGACCACGAATGATGTATTATGGGGGAATAAAGTAACCCAACAAACGAAGCGCCGCCACTATCGTTCTCGGGGTAAAATCGCTTTCCTTTCTGAGGGCATGTTATTCTTAAAGTCACGGCCGCGACGAGGGAAATTCAAACATAGTAAGGTGATGGATTTCCGGTCGCTCGCCTGCCCTGAGGGTCATTAAGATATCCATGACTGCCGCAAATAAGGCGATGAAATTCATAGAAACTGCCATTGGAAAAATTCGGCCTGGGCCGGGAATCGAACCACGGACCTTTGGCTTGACGGGCCAATTCTCAGACCACTACTATCCACGCTACCTAATTCCTATGACAATTTAGGAGGATACAGAGGAACTTGATCTGTTAGACTCCCGCTCCAGGCCGATTTTTCCTATGGCAATTTCTATGAATGCCCCGAGCGTGTTTTTCACTGACCACGAGAACGGAGGCGCATTAGATAACGTAGTATGCATTTGAAATGTTCCATTTGAACCCTCTCTCACGTACAGCTCAAACGAAACCAGGGAATGATGAACAGTTTTCCTCAAGTAAAACTCCGTAGTTAAGATCATAGGCAGCTTTTCGCTAAAAGACTCATAGCAGTTGATCGGTAGGTTAGATGTGTTGCGGATTTGAATGCATTTGCTTTTGCAGACACTCTTTGACTTTTTCCGCAGTTATTCACAAAATTCCATTTATTTCAAGAGAGATAAAATAAGTTCAGGAGAGTTAGGCTCAACTGCCGCTCAGATATCGAGGGCAATGGATTTAATAGAAACCGGATATTGCTGGCTAAAATACCACTGGGAGGGGGGTGAGACGATGGAAACACGGCAAAGAAGCGGAGACGAATATGCACGTCTCGAGATGATGGCAGCATTCGTTAACATCCTACTGACAATATTTTAACTGTTGGCGGGGTGGCTGTAATAAAGAGGACATAAAACTTAAAACCATCTGTATAGTGAGAAACCGCCTCCATAACGCTGGTATGAGAAATTTCAGGCTGGCAAGAAAGCCAGCAGTAAACAAACTAATTAAACGGCGATTGTAGATTTCGCTTATTCGTACCGGGATATGGACCAATCGTATTTAAATATCGAAACTTTCATGGATGATTAAACGTTGGAAGAGTTGAGTATGGACATGTTTTAACAATGAAGAACACAAAATTGCAGGTAAACATAACTTTAGCAATGCACAGAACTTTTTAGAACATTTCACTATTTAGAAAAAAATTATGTTCCTCCTGTTTGTCAAGTCTTACACAAAAAACAAGGCAAAATAGATCTAGGCATATATGTCTAAGTTTAGGTGGAGCAATTACTGCTGCTGGGCCGGGACCGCTGTAAAGAATACCTCCTCGAATGACGTTTGAGGATTACGTCCGATTCCTTCGCATTTTCATCACTTCCATGCATCAACGAAGTAGTATCAGAATGTAAAGAAATAATATTTGTGCAGGAAAACTGTCCCATCCACAGTGCGCGCAACTGGGGATTTTTCGTGGATTATTCACACAGTCCAGTGTTACCCTGGCCTCCAAATTCACCACACCTGAATCCAACACAAATTATTTGCGACTTAATGGTCGAAGAATAGCAGAATGCCAATGAAAGGAACCAAGAGACACTGCAAGGCCGGAGGTATGCGAATCTTTTGGTCGGTACCTACATTATTTCAAAATTAAATAGGTTCAATGAGACAAAGACCCTTTTGCTTTTTCAAACAACAGCTTCACTCGTATTCCAACGGGAGAAACTGTTGTCTGAAAAAGCAACATATGTGTTGGAAACCCGGAAATGGAGAAGCATTCAAGTAACTTCCATGTTTTATAAACACCTTCATTATTTTTTTTAATATGCTGGAATATATTATAACTCTAGTTCTTGGATAACTAGTTACTGAAAGCGGATAAGTACTCCACCTGGAAGCATAAATATTTCAACATTTCTAAAAGGTAATTAGTCGTAAGAAAACTTTAATATATTTCTTACCTACTGTTTTTGTCTTATTTGTTTGCATTGTTATTAATTCATCAGTATTTCCGTATCCGCAGCTTATTCATCTGCGTAGCTATTGAAAATCTAAAGCCATGCTTCAAAGGTGCATTGAACGTACGTTTGTATTCACGATTAAAAGAGTAAATCCTTCTTCACTGAGGTTTTCTGTTAAGTATCGTAGGTTATAGGGAGAGAAGTGGACGCCGGGTGAATCCCAGTACCTTGCCAGAGTGCGAGATGAGGAGCGAAGCCTAGATGAAAAAGGGAGGAAAGCGAAATAATGCAGAGGAAACTACAGCGAGAACAAGAGTGTTCAATGATACGTGTCAAATGCATACAAGGTCATCTAATGTGCATCCGTTTGTAAGAGGACGATTTTTCTCCAGAGCGATAAGGGCGGCGCTCCGTCTGTTGGAATACTTTTCCCTCATAGTACACACATCGCATACTGTCAAAATCATACTCTAACTAAAATAATTAGAGAGCAACAATAGCTGCATGTGCTAAATAACGAGTGAAGTCCGAACAAGAAAAATGATGAAGATCTTGCTGATCAAAAGAAATATCTATTTTCGTACACATACCTCCTGCATTGTTTAGATCTCTACCAACAAGAATATTGCCATGTAGAATGATCCAGTTATGAATATAGTAGAAATTACACATGACCCTCAAAGCGCTATATGCTGCTGAGATTTAATCAATCACCGTTTTTATTCACGTTCTCCATCGTTAAAAATACTTGAATAAAACTAAAAAGTGCATTACCTCAATCAGTACTCAGAAATTTCGAAGTGTATATAAATACTACTTCCATTTTTCTTTTCAAATCTATAACAGCTTCGATGTCATGCAGTAGTGAAAAAACGAGCAAAAATTTATTTTTTTGGTACGTGTATCAGAGAACTTGTCATTTAACACATCCGACTTCACTTTTCGAAGAACTCTTAATATTTTAGCAAATTGGAGTCAATGCCTTTTGGAAATTTTGAATCCATTCGGTATTCTATGGCAGACAATTACGTGTGGTACAAGGATAACTGAGGACTACATTAAAAGTATGTGTGGTAAAAGGATAGCCGAGAACTTTAAAAATAAATGGGTTCAGTGCTCGATACTGGAACTACGGTGAATACCCTCAAGTCGCCGTCTGAGTGTGGTATGGGGTGAGCATGGACGAGTGATACAGAAAGGAAAATCCTAAGTACAAATGACTCAGTTTTTTTCTAGGTAGAGTTCTACTGCAGAAATTCTGACGGAAGAGTTTCATTCATAGGCCGCTCCGAATGCAGAGGAACCCTGGTATCACTGCAGTCAACCTCAGAAGCAACCAAGCCGAGGGCTCGCTAAAGAAAAAAATAGATGACATATAAATAGCCTGTATGATAAGAATCGATTGATATTTTCCAAGGAATAAATGTCAATTTACCAGGATAGTAACTAAATATTTGATAAGTGAATTGAAAATTAATGCCTAAGAAAAATGGCCCAATTGACAGCGTTTTCTAAAACTTTAAAAATGGTTTTATGTGGCTTGCTATTTAGGGAAGTGACCGGAAACAGATCATTTTGCTCCAAGTATAGGAGGGTTTGATGGATAACTCTTGATTTTTCAAGGGAATCGAAGAAAGTACGAGAAATACCATAGAGTAAGTATATTACTCTATGTACTTACTCTATGTACTTACTCTATGGAAATACCTATCGTCAGCATTATCCGACACTAAAAAGAAAAGTACCAAGGGGTCCACACCTATGCGTCCAATCCGACGGACGGAGAACTACACTAAAAATAAGAGCTATTCACATGGCATCCTCGTGGAATTCCACTGAAGGAAAATTCTGCCACCGCAGGGATTCGAACCCCGGACACCCGGAGTGATCTCCGCACCAACTCGATCCCAATAAATTGACTTAAGATTTATTGGAGACTTAGCCAATTCGTCAGTAGGAAATCATGTGGTGATATTCAAGCCGCGTGGCAAGCAACATATCGCAGCAGCGTTCTTCTGACCGCGTAATTCATTCTCCATCGCATCGCTGATCGTCTTGAACTTTCTCCAACGAGATGAAGCGTATGGAGAGAGTGCGAAGGCTTCCGCGGCGTTTGAGATCCATGGGGTTCCATGGCTTCAGAGTTTCCTCCGAGTCAGTTGTTATCCGGTGACAGCTGTATCGACAGAATTTCAGTAGTCCTACCCATACCGGAGAAACTATGACATCCACAGGACTCCATTCAGCAGCGTAGTCTCCATTCGTGCATATGTTGATGAAACCGGCGTGCTGCGTGAACGATTCTTTCACTAGTCAGCATTTCACTTGCCGCGTCTGCAAAACTCGAGAAGAAAACGAGGAAAAATGAAATACAAGACAAATACAAGACCAACACTTCCGAGTATTAGTGATCAGACTCGTCACCCTAGATCAGCGGTTCCCAAACTGGGGGTCGCGACCCCCAGGGGGGTCGCGGGCCGTTCGGAAAGGGGTCGCGAGATGTATACAAATAATATGGTGAACTTTGCAAGTGAGGATTATAATTACTTTAAAAACAATATCATTTGAATGTACACATTGTTTGTTATTTTTAGGGGGTCGCGGCTAAAATGTATGGGCTAAAATGGGTCGCGGAAAAAAAAAGTTTGGGAACCGCTGCCCTAGATGATTAGCGCGTAGATAACTCTGAGAATATTGGAGCGAAATGCGATTGAAAATTTATGAAAAAAAAAACTAAATTTTCTTGTGAAAAAAACTAATGTACAAAAATTGAGAATTCATTACATCTGTTAAACTCACCGTTTATGAAAAAAATTGTAGTCAGAAACTGAGGTACAGTAAGGTTTCACTCCAAGTGCCCATAGTATCTATTTTGGATAAAACTAAGATTAGTTTAATAGGCTAGTAATTGCTAATTAGTAATAGGCTAACGTTAGGGAAAATAACGTGCGCGTTGCACACGCATAGGTATGTCGCTGGGAGTAATTGCGTGAGCTCAAATCTTAGACGGGCTCGGACCATTCCTGCCATGATTTATCCGTTCATCTAAGACATAGGCGTCACACATTAAACATCTGGACAAACGAAAGAAAACTTGGAACGCAGGAAGGAATTGACGACGACGGGCTAGCAGCCACGACAGGACATTCGGTAACAAGCTGACCTAGCAACCAAAACGTCGCGGGATTAATTCCCATCTTGCGATTGAATTTCGTGTCGTGACACCTAAATCGAAATACTACTATTAGAGTGAACTAAGGCGGGAATGATTCTAAAAACTAGTGTATTCTACCTCGGGATTCCATGTGAGCATTGGAATTTTGCGGCACGCCTTTAGTTTCCAAATCATGTGCACGAACTACCTTGCAAGACACCTCCAGGGTGTGTCGCGTGGGGTGATTCAACACAATGCGTGTAATACTCGCTCCCCTAACGCTCCCGAGGCCGCTAAGGGAGGATCAAAATGCATCCAGGAGAACAATGCAAGACTAGACCATTAAACTAGTATATTGCTCCGTTATTAAACATACTTTGAACACGTGTTAAGATGGTAATGCTTATTCATGCGGGGTGAGGTGTTAGTTACGATATAAAACATTATTAAACTCAGGCACCGATTATAGTCTGCCTAGCGCCTATCAATTCTTACAAAATACCCATTGCAGCTGTATTTGCCCATTATTGTGTACGGAAAAAAAATTGAAACTTTAAATCTCTCCGTTCCGCAAATCCCCTCTCCTAATCTAATACATTTGAATGTTTCCACTTGGTGCTGACAAAATATAGTTCTTGTCTTCCGAGAACAAGTAGGGAAAAATGATTCAAACTTGCCCGAAAGAATTAACCGTAAATTATTTCTCTTCATCTGTCATTACAAAATAATTCACTGGCATGCACAAAAATAGAAAATATATGCCGCGACAGTTAGCAGGGAGTTATGAATCACATAGGGGTGGAATATATTTAAGAAATATGTACCTATAGCTATGGGATTTTTCTTGGTGAAACGACCCATTCTACCTGAGATTTTACTATGCCTATCCCATCACTAAGTAAAGGATGTAAACGTCAATTTGGAGGCTGTAGAGGGTAAATGTCATGTTTCTCCAAGCTTCAAAAGTATTCCTTCAGCATTCATTGATTAAAGAAGTCTCTTCGCTTTTGGGGAAGAAGGTGGGGAGAGAGGGCTCTCTCCATAGTCTCTCTCTCGTCAAGCGATAAAGCGCGATCTGAAACACCCGACACGGTCCATCCTGAATCCTTGTTTTCGTAAGTTTCTCAGTCAAAAAAAGAGAGAGAAATGGCGCAATGTTGTCGCTACATCGTCGCGATGGACGTCGATCTGCCGACCCATTCTTTGCACTAGAAAGATTCATTTGAGCAATCTACCAGCTGATTGGTAGGATTTTAGATAATCCTTATCCTACATTCCAATTTCTGAAACATTGTCTCGTATTCCCTTCTATTTTATTCCCCTCTTATTATATTCTAATTCTCCTTTGCCTTCCATCCCCTCTTGTTACCCTCTTCAACATGCCCTCTCCTCTCAAATCTTCCTCCATCCATCCTTTCCGCCTTCTCCAAACCTCCATCACCTGCTTTCTCTCCTCTCCAACCATATCCATCACCGTTCGTCTTCCTCACCACCCATTTCACCCTCTCCATCCTTCTCCAAACCCACATCTCAAACGCCTCGAGTCTACGTACATCTTCCCATCTCAATGACCAAGTTTCCAACTAGAAAGATAGTACTTGGCAAAAAAGTCCCCACTTGACTCGAAACGTTTGCAATGTCGATTCAAAGAAGGGATGTGGTCTTCACCGGCGACGACCATCGTCGCGAGGGTGTTGGAGAGGAATAAGATGACGTACTGAGGGTCGACGGGAGGGTTAGTGGGAAAAGGGAGGTAGAAGCCGAAGCAGAGAGGAGACAATAGCACATTTTCCTCTCGGGTCAAATCTTACGATAAGACAATACCGGAGGTTACAACCAAGGAGGTTAAAATGAAATGGAGTAGGCATGTCCGTGAACGCTCATGGGCGAAAGTGAAGCAAGAATAGGGGTGCTTGGGAAGGGTTTTGTGCCGAGTAGGTGTTACCAAACCAGCCAAAAAACATCGCTTTGCCTGTGGTTTTTAACTTAGATTTGCCGAAAATCAAAAGCGACCGCCGGACACGTAAGCCAGAGGAAGGTCTAAACTGTGCCGACTGCAATGGCGGAATTGGCTTCAAGACTCAAGTGGTATGTCGCCTCCATTTCTTTTTCTAACCTCCTTGGTTACAACACTACGTGTTTTATTAGTTCAGGAGGGAGCTCGCCGCGTGCTTTGAACTAATCCTGAGACAAAACGGTGAGGGAGAAGGGTAATGACAGGGGATGCAGAGGAAGGTGAGGAGTGGACGGTGATGGGTAGAGCTAAATGAAATCTTTATTTTCAGAGTCTGATTTGCCATATACATAATTATAACGGCAGGAGCATTACTCTCAGGGTTATGTGAAGTAAACCAAGACACACAGCTTCCTCCCATTCACCCGCAGCGCATGCGAGATAGGTGACGTGACATAAACCAACCCTAACGGCGTAAGAATTTCACATGGTGTAAAGGATTTGGTGCTTTTCCAGTGTATGATGCGAATTCTTCACGGATTTTCCACATGCTAAAGATTGCAACTGCCGACATTTCGATGGTTTACTCCACCATCATCCTCAAGGTCATTGGTCAATACACTCACAACTCCCTACGGATGAGGCCTAATCTAGCCAATGAAATGTAAGCTTCGGAACTCCTGACCCTCTGGAAAGCTAGTAAAGAATTCCTATCACGTATTGTTAGACAGTGGGAATGGGCAATTTATTTCCCTGGGCCAGCGTCTCCTCAAAAGATCTGGCATTCGGTTGATTGCACCACGAAGATATTCATTAAGTGGGGGTGTCCAAACAGCCTTCACCCGGATTATAATGGGTTGTTTAGATTTAAAAAAAATTCTCGATAAAACCTTGCCATCGCGTAGACAATTGAATGAAAATTGAAAAAAATATGCGTGTTTGAGGTGTAAAATGCATACATAGTTAAGTCGTAGCATTACAAATAAAATCGATGAAGTAAGTACCAAAGATACCAGCGGAGTGAGATACACCTTGTGATCGGCTAGTCGCATTGTGACGTCATTTGCCAATATCCGACCCGGCAGGCGCCGTGGACATTGCCATTAGTAGACTCAAAGCGGTATTGGTGGAGGTAGGGGGCAACCCCCCCCCCCCCCCCACCCCCGGAATTTGGAGACAGAAATGAAGAATGAAACTGCTTTTTCTAACGATTTAAAAAAATAAATTAGGCACGGCATCGAAAGAAACACCCTTACAGTTATTTCTTTATTACATACAGTAACGATAACTACTAGCAAGAGGCGGTTTCAAAGGGTTTACGTTGGTAGAGCAGAGGGTCTATAACTAGCTTACGTAAGAGTTTTTGGCCGTCACGAGACAACATTGCAACTATTTTTTAAAGTAGGTGATTTATCTGTGAGATGGAGCGCCCACTCGTTAATGGCGTGTCTTTCGTGACTCCATTGCGGCATATCATATTACAATTGCTGCGGCACATCATATTACACCATGCTCCTATTTCGTCGCCCGACTTGCTGGCTTCATTACCCCTGCACACTGATTGCGGCAGACGGTAGCTCCTGCCACTGAAGGGCCCCGTCGGTAAATTAATTTTCCCCAATTAATCCAGGTGGAACCGTCTCAAGCTCCGAATCATTAAACACGCTCCCAAAAAAATATTTTTTGGGGGCCCCATTCCATACTCCAAACTAGTAACCTAAGGCCCTAGAAAATTTTTGAGGGTACAGCCGTAATTGAACCCCCTCCCCCCCGAAAAAAAATTTCTGGGTAAGGCATAGGAAAAGGAATAAAATGAAAGTGAACAACGCAGAAGCGGAGACGATGGTTCCGTGCTAAGAATTCGGAAACGGGCGCCGGTGAAGGCAGGGAATCGAATAGGCAAACTGAGTCATATATATTTATTTTGCCTCCACGTGCCAATTCCCAAAGAATGAGGATCGCCAACTTATGTGTAGCTCCCCCTTTATATCAATTTGGGAAACAACTAGAAATTAAGAAAAACTGGTTCATTTAAACTATGTATTAATTAAGAGGTATCCATTTTCACGTCGGACACCAATACAAAATGAATATAGCATAGAGGATTAGGAAAGATGAAAGGGAAATAAAATAGACGATAATAGTTGGTAATACTTCCGGGGTCGCCCAATGGTAAATGTGGCACCCTTTTAAGGTACGCTGTCTTCACAGTACATACAAAGTTGTTGCTGAGTGAATATTCATACCCATCGTTAAACACTGTCACCTGCAGAATGGGAGGAAAGATATAAACGATAACAGTCAAGAAAATTTCTACCATACTTAAGGTAGCCAGATTTCTGACCCACCAAACCAGAACAAACCTTTGTTTTTCCTGAAGCACAGGCAATCTTTATGTTTTTCTAATTAAGTGAAGCATTGGAAAATATGTATCTCTCTTTGAGAGTCCCATATGCCTCTCTTTTTCTAAACCTCAATTGCAAACTCTCCGAAAGAGCTTAGGGTATAAAACTTATTGGAAGATGTATGTGTCAAGCATTTATTAAGTCCATACTATGGACTCCATAGAAGAATAAAAGAAATAAAATATTATGGGAAAGAATTATTTAACTTTAATGGAAAGGATAAATATTTTTAGTTCCACTTAAAAGGAGATTTTCATGTTATGGGGTAGAAAATTTGAAGACCGTTACAAATTACTATTTTAGTTTAATCTTTTGAGACAACGGGACAAACACCTCAAAAGTGATACATACTGTCCCAGCAAAACCAGTATGTATGGTCACCTTAGCTCTACCATCCATTTAAAAAATCAAGTCACCCAAGTTTGACTCCTGGAATCTTAAAAATGGCTGAAACTATTCAGAATAAAAGTGAATAATTTCAAAATTTAAAAAAATCGCATAGACATAGCCAAACTTGGTGTACACTGCTGGTGAAGAATATGATATCAGGGAGCGGGAAGGATGAACGAGAGGTGAGACGAAGTGGTTGAGAGTCCCTCCTGAGGTCTCTACTGGAGTCTTTCAGATATCTGCCCACTTACTAGCAATTGATTCACCCTCGCTGACAGAAAACTCTCCACTAGTGAGTGCCATCAAGTTCCGCCATACCTACCTATAATATATTGTTCGGTAGGTTGTCAAGATCTGTTAACTATTTTCATATTAATTAAACTGCCTCCCTGTAACCAGTAGCATCAGATGTTGTTTTGTTGTTGTTGATGTTAATTGTTTTTGATTTTTTTAATTTGGTAGTTTTTGTTTAAATGTTTTAATTTATTTTTGTGTTGATTGTTAAAATGTTTTGGTTATGAAGGTTTTTGTTTGGGGGAGAGATGGGTTGTTAAGGGGGAGAGAGAGCAGGACTGGCAGCTGCTCTCCACGTGTGAGATGAATTAAAGAATAAAGAAAGCAGAAATTAAGTGTTAATAATTTATAAACATCGTCTGACGCTACAGACGTGGACACGAACCCAAAATATATTTTCTATTGCCTATAATGTATTGTTGGGTAGGTTGTCAAGATCTGTTAACTATTTTCATATTAATTAAACTGCCTCCCTGTAACCTCCTGAGCATGGCATTCTATTCATATTGCTATGCGGTTTAGAGATGTTAAAACAAGAGACAAGAAGAACAATGACAATAAATGCTTGAGAATTCAAATAATTTTCATACCACTATTGGTTTGGCTACTATAAGGTACTCATGTTGCTGCAGCATCTAGGGCTGCCTCAGCATGGAATACTACGCAGAGAATTTTTATGAAACTAGCAGCTATAATATTTGTAAGCAAACACAAAATAAATGGAATAATTATAAACAAATAATTTCAGAGAATAAATGATCAGATATTGGCCAAAATAACAAATTCATCAAATGACATGAATGATACACCGAAAAAAAAAACCCTCAAAAACTTTACACCGGACCAAGTTCTGGCTCTGCTAAATTACCAAGGCAATAGATCAGATCAAGATCTAGAATAAAAACCAGAAACATCAAAGAGAAATTCCTAGATACTGTCAAAATCAAGAAGAGTTCCAGGAGTTTTCAAGGAGGCAGCGATTTGAAGTTTCCCCAGTCTTCAAGCACATTAAGGAGGGGTAGCCACCCTGCACGTTTCATATTACATGCAATAACTTTTTTTTACAGCCAGAACATTAGTACATTAAGTTTCAAGGAGCACACGAGCTAGGTACCTCTCTTAGGTCTCCTGGAGCACAGGCTAGCAACAGCGGAAATGGAGCAAACTTAAACAAATGAAATTTTTGAACCATTCAATCATTCTCAAGGGTTGAAAACAGAGTTGCTCTCAATTTAGAATAGTTAGCAGAACCCTGGGGCCAGTTCTATATATATTGAAGCATTCCAATCCATTTTCTATGGTCATATAATCTGGGCTCTCTGAAAATTGCTCCATCAGTCTAAGCCATGAATGGAGGGGCGAGGAGGGACCAAGTTCGCAAGCAAGCCAGAAATAAACCAAAGGTTTAAATGATCACGGAATTTACTAATATTTTTTCAAATACTGGAGTGCCACTGAGAATATGGGAATAAGAGGGCAGGGGACAGGAGTCGGGATGGGTTCACCTTAGGCTCCGGCGGTGCTGCAGAAGGCAGACCAATCTGGCAGAGAGGCATTGAGCATGACTCTTCAGGTTTTATGGCAATCTGAAAATCCTCGCCCCCTGGAAGTGGGCCTTGCTATTTATAATCGCCTGGACTCCACTTCCCCGGCTCGCAGTGGGCCGGCGGCATCAGACCATGCGGGCTTTCTCTCTTCGCAACCTTTGCCACTGGTTCCCCCCCACTCTCCAGTGTGATGGGGTTACCAACGGCCCTGGTCTCCCGCCGACCGGGCCAAGGCCAAACTATTTCCCTGTCGACTGCCAGGGACTTGGGATCTATGGCCATGGCTCAAGTCTTTAAATGCAATGACTTCAAAAACACATATTTTTATTTGAAAAATAGGTTTTAACAATGTTATTTAGATGATACTTTTCTCTCCTGATGCATTGACAATTAAAAGTAATAAAAAAATTGTTCTTTAATCACTATTGCACTTCTTTTATCACATGCTCAAACTTAAAGCTCTTCTTTTCTTCATGAGTTAGTCCTTTATATCACATTTTTCAACCAAAATTTAACAAAAATTTCAGTGAACACAATAATTTCAAACCATTATGACTTGACCACATTAATGAGACAACAGAGTGGTCCATGCATAAATTATCATGATTTTTGTAAAATACACAGATATCTTTTGAACAAAAGATGTAAAATAAACAGCACAAAGTCAACAAGAACTTAAAAATTTAAGGTCCTATTGGCAATAAAAATCAGGTTCCATACGTCTATCAGCAATTTGCGACCCATATATAGATCACTCATATCCACACATGCAATCCACACACATCCAGGAATGCTTACAAACATTTGACTATCAATTTCCATCTTCAGACACGTCTGGAAAATGGCTCCTTTAGGCCAAGCATAAAAATATTATGGAATATCCAAGAAACGACAAACCACTCCATATATGATCTTATATTAGCCACTATCCAAAGCAAGGTATAATGTTTATTATGTTACAAGCATTTTTATCCACATAATTTCACTCTATTCCATTGGCATCATTTTGCAACAGGAAGTACGGCAATGCATGATTTCATAGACCATTGGGTCAGTTGGTCCAAATACTGTATTTCACGGCCCATTGGATGCAATAGCCCATTATGTGGCCTTTGATTTTTCGGGTTAGATTTTAGAAGAAGAAAAAATAATGAACATACATACCTTTGTTAATGTTAGCAATTTGCTGGTAGAAAATAGGGTTATTAATTTCCAAAAATAGCAAATTTATGGAAGTTATTCATTGTAGCATCCCAGAAACAAATGTATGAAAGAGAGCACACCTATTGTGCACTGCTATAACGTAGGCTGCAGCGAAAGTAGAGAGATGGGCACCTATGACAACAACACAATTTTGGATATATGAGAATGTGAGCATTACCCTTGGCCCATAAAATGCAAGCAAATTTTAGAATGCATTTTCAAGTAGCCGGGAAATACGAAGTGGTACATGTGGACTTGGTAAGTATGTACAAATGGCTTAAACATTAGGAGACCCTTATTCCTCAGAATAAATTATTTCAAATGACTAGCTCATCCGTTCCGAATTCAGCACTTGTATCAGCTTCCTGTTGTGCTCAATGTAATTTAGCTTCCTCACTCTTGAAGCTACAATTTGAAATTTCTCTTCCCCCTGAAAAGAAATAGAAAAACACTTGGCTGAGATACATGGAGCAAATAATTAATGATGAGGAAACAAAGAACTATGTAGAGGACAAGAGGCTAGCTGATAGAAGCAAAGAGTGAAAATCTGTATCAAACCAACCATAGTGATTTAACAGGAACTAGGTGGGTCAGTACATATAAGAGCACATTCAGAATAGACATTTCACTAGGAATGAAACATATTCTGAGGCATATACAAAAACAACTTTAGTCCAACTACTTTTATTCATTTTAACTTTTTCAGGAAGTAATGAATTCCCTTCCCTTTTAATCATTAAAAAATCCTGCATTTCCTATATGCCTTGGCCTCCCAATGAAAAAATGTCTTACTATATGTAAATTAAGGCTTTGGAAGGTAAAATCATGTTTCCTCAGACATTTGAGACATAATACTCCCACAAAAAGGGAAATAAGGACATTCAATGGACCAGAGATTCTGTTGATCATTTTTTTTTATTTTACTGACTCATCCTGGAGGTTATTATGGCTTGGGAGTGGCTAGCAATGGACCTGTACATGCACAATCTGAGGAGAAACAAATATTCCATTGTCCTCAGAATGATTTTATAAAATAAGATCTGAAATTTAATTTCAAGTGCATATAATTAAATGACAAAGACCAAATAAAAGCTCCACTGCCTCATTTAGGCAGGGTACTAAAAGCACTGTTTGATTTGTGGATTGTTTTCCAACAATGCACAATTTTTATCAATTCACCACACTTTGGATTGATAGTCACTGAAGATGAGGATAAGTGAATAAAATAGAATAAATGGAACCTTATAATTATTCAGCCTTGTTCTGAGCATGAACTTGAAGTATCGAAAGGTGACATTTTCAAAAACTTGCTCGTAATTTTCCTTATTCTGCGATTCTCTCATTTTTGCAAGCTCATCAGCAGAGGTATTGAGTAATCTTTCAGCTACCTCATGAAAGCATGTTACCCAAACCTGATTTGTGAAGTCACCAATTTTGACCTGCAATGAAAATGAAGTGATAGTTATTATAAAAATCCCCTAAGAAAGCTACATTTTATGAAGAATTTTATATGATGATGAAAAAACAAAAAATGACTGATAAACCAAAATGTTAACTATGAAATTCTTGATACAATTCCACACCCAATTGAAATGAAATTCATCCCAATGTCTACTGTATCAGTATCAAGGTAAAAATGAGGCAATAGAAGTCAAAATTGATTGGTCAATAAAACAATAGTGGAATTGCATCTACTGTGTCTTTTCATCATGATGAAAATAGACAGGTTTTACAACATTTACACCAGAATACATTTGAAAATTTAGTCAACATATTATGATGGACATGATAAGTACAAAAGAGAGCACTAATTAACATAAAATTCAAAACTAGTAAACACAAACTTTTCCACTAATGTCCATTCCATACGCCAGAGACATCTGTCATCCACATGCACGACTAGAAATAATTACCATACTTGTATGTTCTAACATAATAATAATATATTTTATTTGTCCGCCGATTTGTGGTTATAAATATACGACACGTCAAGGTAATACCTTCTCTACATAATACACATGATACAATACAATTGCAAAAAGTTAAAAATGAAGAAATTCATCAATAGAGTAAAATAAATTACTCAATAGGAATTGTCGGAGCTTAAATTTGAAGAGGACCATGGCCTTCGCACTTTTAATTTTGCGAGGAAGCTTATTGTAAAGCAAAAGGCCCATATGCCAGGGGGCGTAACCAGAGTTTTTAGTCCTTACTTGTGTTTGATGGAGGTCTGTAGAGCTCCTTGTATAATAACAATGATAGCTATTATTAGTGGCATAATTTGAAAGATTTTTTTTTGTACAAACAATTGCAGCAAACATGTACACACGGGGAAGGGGTAAAATACAGAATTTTTGAAAGAAAGGGCGACATGGGACATAAAGAGATGCTTTATATATACCTATCAGTCGCATAATCCTCTTTTGAATTTTTAATATTATTTTAGAATTGGGTGTAGGGCCTCAGAAGAGGATACTGTACATGACCTGGGAATAGAACTCGCCATAGTAAATTGACTTTTGTAAGTACATCATTATTTACAGTTCCTCTAATAGACCGAATCAAAAAACAGACAGAACTCAGTTTTCTGTGGAGTATCTGAATATGACCCTCCCAAGAGACTTGACGGGTAAATTTAACATTTTTCCCACAACACTTCCTAGTGTCTAAAGTGACACCCAAGAAGGAAGAACTATTATTTTGTGGAATAGGTTTACCATCAATATTGACTAAGATGAGCGATTGATATTTATTCTTATTAGAAAATTAAATTAAATTTGATTTCTCCACATTGAGAAGGAAAGAGTTTTGGTTACACCACTGTTGTAGAAGCGCAGCATTATTACATCTAAATCCAGACTTTCAATTGACGAGGCTGATACTAAAATATTGGTATCATCAGCATACAGTACTGGAAGTACACCTGGTACAGATTTAAACATATCCGGGAGGTCATTTATATATAAAAGGAACAGTGCTAGGCCCAGAACAGAACCCTGAGGAACACCCGAGACAACTTTTTTCTCGGGGGACACAAAATTGGCCCCATCTGTTGTAAGGACAACACTTTGTTGCCTATCACTTAGATAAGACTCAATCCATCTATAAGTGGCACCTCTGATACCAAAAAATTCAAGTTTTTGCAATAAAAGATTATGATTAACACAGTCGAAGGCTTTAGAAAAGTCAAACAAAAGAATTAAGGGTTCTAATCTGTTGTCCAAGTCAGCTAGTATTTTATTCAAATCATGATAAGAGGCAGTAGTTGTGGACCTCGATTTCCTAAAGCCATGTTGGGATGTGGACAATAAATTTTGGGATTCTAAGTAATTTATGAGGCGAGAATAAAAATCAATCTCGATAATTTTGCCAAATTGATTTAGTAAGGAAATGGGACAATATGAATTCATGTGTTGTCGACTGCCCAAACCTTTGTAAAGAGGAATGACCTTTGCCACTTTAAGGGGACTTGGAAACATGCCTAACCATAAAGATTCATTAATCAAGAATAGAAGTGGTGCCTTAATTGCTTGGAAAGACCGTTTTATGATGAAAGTAGGAATCCTGTCAATGCCTGAAGTGAACTTATTGCCTAGACCCCGGATTACATTCAGTAATTCTGAATCGGAGCAAGGCTGCAGAAATAAGGATTACAGGGACTTATTGTCTGGGTATGTCTACTTATATAACCATTGCAATATCTAATATAAAGACTGATTATTACTTCTGTCACTATGCAGAAGTACACAATCTTTATGACTAGAAAAGGTGTGCTTAATTATTCACCATAATGACTTTATAAAAGACTACAGCCAATTAGAAGATATGTGTAATGTATGTGTTAAATGTAGTTATTCATTTGTTGTATGAATAAATGCAGGCCAATATGCCATATTGTCTGGGCAGTCGGACGCTGGAACTCACACGTGGCGTTTGTGCTTTCTACTTCCCTCGGAACATTACAGTGGTGAGAAGGATGCCGAGTTTCATGGAACAGTTTGTTGAGGGGGAGGATTGTTGAGAATCCTACAAGGAACATTTAACCCAGTACTTTGTGGTAAATGATTTGGGAAAAGAGGAAAAATATGAGGCCAAAAAGAAAGCTATTTTAGTGCCCTCCATTGGGAAAGTAACTTATGGCAAATTAAGAAATCTTTGCGAGCCGCTTTAGAACATAAGTGTCAAAAATGAAGTAAAATTTAGTGATTGGGCAACTCCTATTGTCCCAATTTCAAAAAATGATGGGACTGTAAGGGTTTGCGGGGACTTCAAAATAACTTTAAATCCTTGCTTGGAAGTGGAGAAATACCCCTTGCCCAAGGTAGAGGAGTTATTCGCAAGGTTGCTGTGGAGGAAAGGTTTTCTACAGTAGATTTATCCCATGACTTTCAACAGCTACAGTTGGACAAGAAGTCACAAGAGCTGTGTACAATCAATACCCACACAGGTCTATACAGATATAGAAGGTTGTCTTTTGGGGTTGCATCTGCTCCAGCAATTTTCCAAAGAACCATGGATCAGGTGTTGCAGGGTTCGGGGGGAATTGCATGTTTTCAGGGTTATATTATAATTACTTACTGGACTGGTACTGGAAAAAATAATGAGCATGTTAAAAATTTGAGAAAAGTGTTGGAGAGGCTATGTAGCTTGGGTTTGAAAGTAAATAAGGACAAATGCAAGCTTATGATGAATTCTGTGGACTTTCTGGGGCATAAAATTGAACAGGAGGGTCTGCATGCCACAACCAAAAATATTTCAGCCATTGTGCCAAGCCAAGAAACATTTCTCAATTAAGGTCTTTTTTGAGGTAGTACTAGTCCAAATTTTTGCCTTTCTTGGCGACAGTGTTGTCCCCTTTACACAGGCTGCTAAAAAAGTAGGTTGAATGGCAGTGGTCAGAGGAGAGTAGGACAGCTTTTAAAAGAGTGAAGGACTCCACCACTACTACCAAGGTCCAAGCACATTTTGATCCCTCATTACTGGTTATATTTTGGAATGTGATGCTTACCCTTATGGCATAGGGGCAGTGATATCACACACCTATCCCAGTGGAATGGAAAGACCCATTGTAAGTACTGCAGGGAAAAACTATGCCCAAATTAATATGGAAATATTAATATGGCTTTAGTTTTTGGAGTTAGAGAAAAAATGAATTCCCTAGATGGCAGCACATTGACTGCAGAGATGGGCCATTATGTTGCAGGCATATAATTACCAAATACGCTATGCTAAGGCTGAGGAAAACAGAGTGGCTGATGGACTGTCATGTTTGCCTCTGGAAGTTGAGGGGGTGAAAGTCAAAGAAGTGCTATATTTTGAAATCGGAGAGAAAGAGTTTTTACCAGTTACAGCATCAACTATTAGCAGAGAGTCAAGGCAGCTTTAGCTTATTAGTAGAGTTCTGGAATCTTGCATGCAAGGTTGGCCAAGGGAGGTAGAAGATGATTTAACGGTATTTCATCACAGAATGTCTGAGTTAAATGTAGAACAGGGTTGTTTAATTTGGGGAAATAGGGTTGTGATTCCCGAGAGTTTGAGGGACAAGATTTTGTATGACTTTGATTTGATTTTATGATTTCATTTGGGACACCTTGGCATTGTAAAAATGAAATCCTTGGTTCGATCTTATGTCTGGTGGCCAAATTTAGACAAGGATGTAGAAACAATTGCAAAGTCTTGCTCAAAATGTCTTGCACACATACCTATGCCTAATAAAGCACCTCTGAAGTGTTTGAATTGGCCAGAAAAACCCAGGTATAAACCCTGGTATGGACTCCACATGGACCTGGCAGACCCAATTTTGGGCAAGATTTTCCTGGTTGACATAGATACATGTACTAAATGGCCTGAAGTAAAAGAATTGCAAATCCGGTGGGTCGGAGGAAATTATTAAAAATTTGCAGGGTATTTATGCAACATTTGGCCTACCAGAGCAAATTCTCGGTGATAATGGCACTCCATTCACCTCATCTGCTTTTGATGAATTTTTCAAAATGAATGGAGTGGAACATTTGTTTTCTCCTCCTTATCACCCTGCCACGAATGGGCGGCAGAAACTTTGGTTAAGTGTTATAAAAATAAAATTAAAACTATGCTAGAGGCCAGAGTTCCATTAAACATTGCATTACCTCATTTCCTCCTAATCTCTTGGACTTGTAGCGATTGCTACGCTGAATAACCAACTGCAAAGTTTCTCTAGAGGAGCGTTTATTTCCGCTTTTTAGTACAGACTGCTCTTGGCAGCCGAGATGGCCTGCTTATATATTCGCAGCGAACTCTCTCGAACCCGGCGCCGGAACTACCTCGAACATTCTAGAATTCTTCTGGAGAGAGGCAGAAAAAATATCGTCCGGCGCCGGGAATCGAACGCGGGCCGTCCGATTGGGAATCCAACTCCCATCCACTGGTCCAACTCCGTGTTGTGGCGAACAATGCGCCACACTACTCCCCCCCTTGGAAGAGAGACGGAGAGCATCGGCCACAAAACGTTCCGGAGGACGGACGGTGCGGCCGGAGCGAGTAGTAATATCTGGTGATGGTGCTGATGGGGTAGGCGGAGAGTCCTCCTCAAGAAGATGGGCTGGCTTGAGACGGTCGATGGAAACAGTGGAAGGTTTGCCATTGATGTTTAGGGTATAAGTCTTCTTATTGCGGCTGAGGACAGGGTAAGGGCCCGTGTACGGTGGTTGTAGGGATGGCCGCACAGCGTCTTGGCGAACAAAGACCTGGGAAGACGTGGCCAAGTCCTTGTGGATAAATACACGCTGCGAGGAGATGTGGCGTGACGCAGGGGTCGGACGCAGCTGACTCATGT
This sequence comes from Pyrrhosoma nymphula, assembly GCA_963573305.1. Lineage (NCBI taxonomy): Eukaryota > Metazoa > Arthropoda > Insecta > Odonata > Coenagrionidae > Pyrrhosoma > Pyrrhosoma nymphula. The sequence goes on along the minus strand of OY754330.1, from coordinate 51,103,187 downwards.
GGTCACGCAGCTGAGAGACCAGATCCATTGAATCCAAATGCTGGTCAGAGTCCACGAAGAAGTCCCCAGGAAGACGCAGTTGCTCCCCGAAGAGAAGTTCGGCAGGGGTTGTCTGCAAATCGGCTCTCCAAGTTGTGCGGAGGCCGAGAAGGACTGCGGGTAGTGCGTCCATCCATGAGTTGGAAGAAGAGCACATGAGGGCTGCCTTGAGGACGCGATGTAATCGTTCGACGAGTCCGTTGGCCTGAGGATGGTAGCTCGTCGTGTGGTGTAGCGTTGCACCTAGAGTGGTGCAAAGTTGCTGAAAAAGAGAAGACACGAACTGTCGTCCACGGTCGCAAGTTATGTGTTGAGGACAGCCGTAGTGAGCGACCCATCCAAGAAGAAAGGCGCGGGAGACGCTGTCCGCGGTGATGTCTACTAGGGGTTCTGCAACTGGCCAGCGGGAGAACCGGTCAATAATTGTGAGGAGGTACCGGTAGCCGGCGCAAGGCGGGAGAGGTCCCACGATGTCCATGTGTATGTGTTCGAAACGCCTGGTTGGCGGAACGAAATCTCCGAGTGGCGTTGTGATGTGACGAGACACCTTGCAACGCTGGCAGGAGAGGCAGCTACGAGCCCATGCGCTACAGTCCTTACGCATGGATGGCCAAACATATCGACGGGACACGAGTTTTATAGTTGAGTTTGCACCAGGATGACTAAGAGAGTGGATGTTGTCAAAGATTTGCCGACGAAATGGGGAAGTAACATAGGGGCGTGGAGTTGGCATGGAAGTGTCGCACCACAGTGAAATGTTCGTTCCGGGTACAGGCCTTCTGTGAAGCTGAAGAGCTGTACCGCTGTGGCGTAGTCTGTGTAGTTCTTCGTCGTCATCTTGGGAGCGAGAGAGAGCAATGAAGTCAATCGGAGTCGTTGTGGATATGGATTCTACCCTTGAGAGACAGTCCGCGACGACGTTGTCCAGTCCGGAGATATGTCTCACATCCGTGGTGAATTGTGAGATAAATTCCAAGTGATTAAATTGTCGTGGTGAGCAGATGTCGTTACTCCTATTTCTGGGGCCAAAGGCGTAAGACAGGGGTTTGTGATCAGTGAAGATGGCGAAATCGCGGGCTTCTACCATTGGTCGAAAATGCCTCACTGCTTGGTAGGCAGCGTAGAGTTCGCGGTCGTAAGTGCTCCACTTCTGCTGGGAAGGCGTTAGCTTGTGAGAGAAGAAACCGAGTGGTTCCCAAGAGTTCCCAGAAAATTGCTGTAGGACGGCGCCGATTGCGGTTTGGCTAGCATCGACGACGAGCGCCAGAGGTGCTGAGTTGATTGGATGTGACAGGGTTGCAGCCTGGGCGAGTCCAGCTTTAGAGGCATCGAAACTCTGCTGAAGTTCTGGTGTCCAGCAAATTGGAGTGGAGCTCTTGATATCAGGACCTTGAAGCAGTGCATTGAGAGGGGCTTGTGTGGATGCGGCGTGTGGTATGTGCTGGCGATAGAAATTCAGCATACCGAGGAATCTCCGAAGGTCCTTAATGGTCTTCGGTGGAGGGAAGTTGTTGATAGCAGCTACCTTGTCAGGTAACGGCGAGCATCCATCAGCGCTCACGTGAAAGCCCAGAAATGTGACCTTGGAAGATCCTAGGACGCACTTAGCTGAGTTTACGATGACACCGTAGTCAGAAAGGCGCTGGAATAAGATCCGTAGGTGTTGATGATGCTCTTTCTGCGAACGGGAAAATACTAAGATATCATCTATGTAAGGAAAGCAAAAATTTAGGCCTTCGAGAGCTTCGTCGATGAAGCGCTGCCATGTTTGGGCGGCATTACTAAGTCCAAATGGCATAAACAGGAATTCAAAAAGGCCGAAAGGTGTAATTATGGCTGTCTTTTCTATGTCTTCGGGAGCCATTGGAATTTGAGTGAAGGCCTTGGCACAGTCGATAACGCTGAAGATGGTGCATCCCTGAAGAGCGTGGGAGAAATCCTTCAGATGGCGGACGGGATAGCGGTCCGGTATCGTACGTGCGTTGAGGGCCCTGTAGTCACCACAAGGTCGCCAGCTACTATCCTTCTTGCGAACCATGTGAAGTGGTGAGGCGTAAGAGCTGTGTGAGCGACGAACAGTGCCTTCGCGTACTAGTAGCTCGAATTCTGCCTGTGCATCTCGAAGTCGATCCGGGGCTAGACGGCGGGCACGGTGGTAGATCGGCGGTCCAGGTTGTAGGCGTATGTGGTGCTTAGTATGATGGTGGATCTCTCGAGGAATCCCTGATGGCCGGGTTATACCAGGAAACTCGGCCAGGAGGTCGTGGTAGGACGAGGAGCCCGACAGAGCACGCACGCTGTATTGGGAAGATCGATCCCGATGACCCGATGTAGAATGGCCAGTGATTGTGTCGATGAGCTGAGCGGTGGCCATGTTAGGAACGAGTTGAAAGTGGGTTAGGAAATCTGCTCCGATGATTGGCTCGGTAACGTCGGCAACGATGAATCTCCAAAGGAAGTCACGAGGGAGGCCGAACTGAAGGCGTAGAAGTAAAGTGCCGTAGGTACGGATCCGGCTGTCGTTGGCTGCGGAGAGCTCGTAGTCAGTGCAGGTCCGTTGTTCGGGGCATAATTTTACTGGGTAGATTGAGAGATCCGATCCTGTGTCTACGAGGAAACGCCGTTGGGAGAGGCGGTCGGTGACGAAGAGGCGGCAGCCTGTGATAGAACGACTCGTAGCCGCCGTTACGAGTCGCTGTTGAAGTTTACCGGATTCACTGCATTTGCGGTGCATGGCTGGATACAACGTCTGGCTTCAACCCCAAATTTGCGATGGTAGTAACACATCACAGGTTGAGCGGGGCACGGCGGAATATCTGTGGAGCGAGCGGGATGCGGTAGGGGGCTGCTCCGAGTCCAAGTTCGTGGATGAAGATGTTTTATTAGACGAGCTTCTGTATCTTGCAGCTGCTTCGAGAGTTCCTCAACCCGTTGGGCCATTGCCGAATCATCAGTGGTATGGCGTACTGCATGGATGGCGGGTGCAGTTGGAGGCGGAACGACGGCGACGATGCGGTCAGCCATATTTGCAAGTTCATCAAGGGGAAATGAAGTGACTTGCGCCTGCAGGATGGCTTGAGCGTTGACCGGAAGGCGTTGCAACCATAATGTGCGGAGGAAAGAGTCCTCCACCTGTGTGGCGCCGATGAGGGACCGCATGCGTCGTAATAGTTGCGAAGGCTTGGTATCACCAAGCTCCTCTGCTGTGAGGAGTTGCCGCACCCGTTGATCCTCGGAGAGAGAGACGCGCTGTATTAATAGATTTTTCAGCGTTTGATAAAGATTTTCGGCCGGTGGATTCACTAGAAGATCGCTAATTTCACTGGCAAAACGATGGTCTAGGTTTCCTACGACGTAGTCGTACTTAGTCTTGTCCGAGGTGATGTTGGCCAAAGAAAATTGTGCTTCGACCTGGGCGAACCATATTTCAGGCTGGGCTGGCCAGAAAGGAGGCAGTTTCGGAGTGACGCGGTAGACGGCAGCAGTGTCGAAGCCGGAGGATAATGGAGGCGGGGAAACTTGCTGCGATGAGAGCGTTGCTTGCTGTTGTTGTTGTTGCCGAGACTGCTGGTGCTGTTCTTGGAGGAGTGCTAGCTGTTGGCTGTGGTTTGTTTGCTGTGCGGCGAGTTGCTGCTGGAGTTCCGCGATTTGTGCCTGCAGTTTGGCGAGTTGTTTTGCGTCGGCCATGGTCGATCACGTCGGGGTCACCACTGTAGCGATTGCTACGCTGAATAACCAACTGCAAAGTTTCTCTAGAGGAGCGTTTATTTCCGCTTTTTAGTACAGACTGCTCTTGGCAGCCGAGATGGCCTGCTTATATATTCGCAGCGAACTCTCTCGAACCCGGCACCGGAACTACCTCGAACATTCTAGAATTCTTCTGGAGAGAGGCAGAAAAAATATCGTCCGGCGCCGGGAATCGAACGCGGGCCGTCCGATTGGGAATCCAACTCCCATCCACCGGTCCAACTCCGTGTTGTGGCGAACAATGCGCCACAGACTACAAGCCATGCTACAACAGGAGAGCCACCATGTATATCAATAGTTGGACACACACTAAGGACCAGGTTAATGTAAGTTAAGCCATATTTGGGTATGACAGTGAAGACCAAACAAAGGGCACAACAACGAGCCTATTGTAGGGGTGTGCTAAGGCAGTTTCAAGTGGGAGATATGGTAATGGTTTGCATATAAAAGGTGAGATGAAATATGGATGGAAGAAACTGTCACAGCAGTGAATAGATCTACATTTATATACATTTATTAATTTATTGGTCCCAGGACTAGTTTTTTACAAGTATAGGACATGTCAAAATTACAAAAGTCAGATTACACTTCAGGTACAAGTATAAGACAGATCAAATTGCATGAGGATTAAGGAGTTGAATCACACTTTGTCAATTTTCAATTTGCACTAACAAACAACATAAGAAAAAAACACAAAAATGTTACCATTATTATTTTACAATATGCGCACATGATACAAAACACTGTCTATTTAAATATTCATTCACCGAGTAGAAGGCTCCATCGATTAAGAAACATTTAACCAATTTTTTAAATTGTTGTACTGTTTAAGTTGCCTTTATTTCTATAGGCAAGGAATTATAAAATTGCACACCAGTATACATTGGGCTCTTGGCATATATTGAGAGGTTATGTGAGATGACTCTAAAGTCTTTGTTATGCCTCGTATAAGAAACTATGTGGTGAGAACTGTGGAGGGGCATGTTATTAATTAAGAGTAACCATATCTTATAGAGTACTCCATAGTGAATTTTAATATTTACGCAAGCTAATAAAACATCCCGAAAATATAGAAAGGGCTTTCATCCATCCAGAAGACATTACAGATATATCATCCATTCAAAGATTGAGAAAATTGTCACTGCATCCCTCACCAATACATTGTATACTTACCTTGAGTAATATTCTCCATTCAAAGGATCTTAACTCTTTTTTGCAGGAATCACACCAAAAAAAATCCTCAAAATCAGATACCTATAATTTCAAAGAATATAAAGGTTTTAAAATGGCCTCAAAACACTAATTTTGACTTTCATTAAAGTCACAGCTTAAAGTAGATAAAATGGTTAAAATATACCTTCTTATTGCAGCCAGGTGATGGGCAGGCTTTATATAAGACATCAGTTTTCTTAATGATTAAAATAAAAGCAGAGCATTGGAACACTTCTCCAGTCAGTTCTCTGGAGTCACACATTTCTACATCCATAAGGGTTTTTAGGGATGAAGCATCTTCACCTACAAATAAATTACTTTATTAACTTTTCGTTGCATACATAATTAATTCATTAATGTAGTTGGTGTTGAAGCAATGAAAATTATTTTGAGAATTTATGCAATTACATATGTCCTAATCACTGAAAAACTGATCTCACCTCCATTTAAAATCGATGATGAGATACTGGTAGATAACTGTATACAGCCAATACTATCAAACCAGTGTCTTAACTCATGAGCCAATGGTATGTCAGGATTGACCTGTAATTAAAATTATGCTGGTCAAAATTTTACTGAGTCAAATTATAATTTTATGAACACTTTTGAAGTACACTCTAAAACTGATACTTAACACACTTATACATAGGAAAAATAGCACTGGCTCTGAAGCAGAACCTTGTGGAGTACCACTCTCACTGGGTAGACAGAGTGCTTATGGGAGAAATCCTACATTGTTCAGACTGGAACAAGAAAGCTTTAAGGAGTAGCCGGCTTGATAAACAAGTACATATCTCTCAAAAAAATATTTGCAACAACTCCACTAGCTACAATTCTACAGTTAAAGAGAAAGCTGAGCAAATTTGCATGTATAGGTCTTCCTTGAGTAAAAATAATAACAGAGACCTTAAAATTGACTCAGACGACTGTCTTGTGCTCTCTAAAATGTAAAGGTTACCTTGAGTGAGCTTGAAAATGTAAGATATAAATTTCTCTTTCCCATAAGTTCTGAAATTTTTGCTCCTTTCATAGCAACCACTTGGTGGACACTATCATTGAGTTTTCCAGCATCCAATTCCCATAAAGTCAACGTTACCTGCAAATAAGATAATGACAAATGAAATGTGGTGGTCATCACTACCATTAAAACATATTCATTTAACTGCAGATAAACAGACCCCAAAAAAGGTGGTTACTTTCCCACCAATACCGAGGAAACCTGAAAAGTTTATGGAAGTAATGGGCTCTGACCGTTACAACACATTATCTGTATAGTACAATCCATCATAAATTTTTAAAATATGTAGGTAGGTACATTCTTATAAACATAGTGTCAAAACTGACAAGACCTCATTCAGATCACATGATGAAAAAGTATGAGAGACTTAGGTATTTCAATTAATTAACTATTTAAACTAGGTATATGCACTATTAAGTTAAGCAAAATAAATCTCACCTCTGTGTTTGTTTTGTCCACCAAAGTTACTTCTTGCTTCCTTATCTCATTAGATGACGATTTGGATTGTACATATTCAATATCAAGAATTGACTCACACACACCAAGGACATCTATAAATATGTAAATATAAAGTATGCATTAGGAAGGGAAGATATTCTCTTTAAATTGATATCAATCCAAAAATAACTCAAGCTATTTCATTGATAGTATGTAATGAATACACTTGACGCCAAAGTACCATTAACCGAAATAGTTTCTTTTTTGAATGAAACACTATGTTTTACTCCTAGGTTATGAAACGACCATGAAGGTTCATTCATACCTAGAGTGATCCCCAATCCTTCCAACAATTTCAACTTTGACAATTTCCCTTTCCTAATATTTCTCCCCTTTCCCTTGGGACTAAAACCTTGTCATGGTGGAAGGACTTGTGTGCTTCGATGACCCCTAGAGCTGCTCTGGTGGGAGCAATGCTCCTGGTAGGGTCACCCATGCCAGATTGGTTAAAAATTAGGAGACAGACGAATGGTAGTCCAAGCAGCGTCTGTACCTCAGTGAGGCGGCTGCAAAAAGAGACTGACCCCAGTGGGGCGGCCTCTGAAGTGATGGTTTCACGTAAAAAACACTATTGAGTAAGGCCACGGAATACCATCTCAATTAAAAAAAAACCTTGAAATTATGGACAGTTCTCAAAGGATAATGAATCCTGGCAACTACGGGACTTGGCCCAGAGGGCCAGATGTCATGCCCGGCAGCGGTGGGAGCAAGGCCCCTGCGGTCGTCATCACACGAAATCCTTGCTCAGACGTAGTAGTGGCAGAGGAAAAGAAGAGGAATGAAACTATCGGAATAGGCACGTGGAATGTTAGGACTATGCTGAGGGCAGGGAAGCTTGAGAATATAAGGCAAGAAATGGAGAGGGTGGGTGTAGACATCATGGGTCTGGGTGAAGTAAGATGGAAGGATGGCGGGGAGTACTGGAGCAATGACTATAGAGTAATTTATAGTGGAAGGAATAAAAGTCAGCGCGGGGTTGCATTTGTAATGAATAGGAAACTATGTTGGTAGAAAAGTAGTATATGCAGAACAGGTGAGTGATAGGATAATAGTCGTGGAACTAAAGGCAGATCCAATGAATTTAGTTATAATCCAGGTTTATATGCCTACCTCTACTCATAAAGAGGAGGACGTAGATGGGGTATATGACCAGCTAGAGGAAATAATTGGTACGATACCTGGGAGTAAGCACTTGGTAGTAATGAGAGATTGGAACACGGTGGTGTGTGAAGGAAGAGATGGGCAGGAGGTGGGCGATTACAGGCAAGGAAGAAGAAACAAGTGTGGTGAGAAAGCTGTGGAGTTTTACCGAAGAAATAACCTAGTAAGTAATTACAAATACATGGTTCAGACATCATCCTCGACGTAGGTACACTTGGAAGAAGCCGTTAGACACAGATAGGTTCCAGATAGATTATATAATGGTTCGTTACAGATGCAGGAATAGTGTTAAAAACTCACATACTTATCAGGGAGCTGACAGACCACAACTTATTACTCATGAAATGTTGGGGTGAAACTGAAAAAGATAAGAATGGGAATGAGGGTATGAAAGTGGAATACGGAGGTATTAATTGGGGCAATGAAGAATAAGTATTGAGAGAAGGTGGATGAGATAATGGGTGAGGATCATGGAGTTAGATCAGTGGAAGATGAATGGGGAAGTTTGAAAAATGGAATTGTAGAAGCGGTGAAAGCAATGGTAAGTGTTGTCAGTGCAACAAAAATTAGAAAACCGTGGATCACAAAGGAGATGACAAGGGAGATGCAGAAGAGAAGGAAATGGAAGAGTGTAAACTCAGAGTTAGGTAAGAGAAAATACTGAGAATTAAATAACAGGCTTAGAAGAGAAACAAAGAAAGCAAGAGAGGCGTGGTGGAGAGAACAGATCGACTCGTTAGAGAAATACCAAAAAGAGGGAAGAGCAGATGCATTATATAGGAAAGTAAAGGAACTGACGGGTGGTAATAAGGGAAGGGGAATTACAACGACAACAGACAAGATGGGAAAGGTGATTGTAGAACCAAAAGAGACCCAGGAGAGGTGGAAGGAGTATGTTGAAGAGCTGTATGGTAAAGAAATAAGGCCCAAAATGTTAGATATAGAAAGGTAAGACGACATCGATAGAGATGGCATTACACATCCTAGATAGCAAAATCGAAAGAGCTCTACAAGACATGAAAAGGAATAAGGCGGTGGGAATTGATGACATACCTGCAGAGTTTTTAAAGAAGATGGGGAAGAACGGAAGAAGAAAACTTTTACCACTTATTCGTAGGATTTATGAGGATGGAGTGTGGCCGGAAGACTTTGCGAAGACTGTACTAATTCCTATACCAAAGAAGAGTAAGGCAAAAACGTGCAAAGAGTATAGGACAATAAGCTAAATATCCCACGTGGCCAAAGTAGTTCTGAGAATTATAAACAGAAGGCTAGAGAAGAAGGCAATTGAATACCTGGGTAACGACCAGTTCAGGTTTAGGAGTGGGACAGGAATGCGAGACACTATAGCGGTGATTAGGATGCTAGTAGAAAGAAACCTAAAGTATGGGCAGGATGTTTTTGCATGCTTCGTAGATTTCGAGAAGGCATTTGATTGGGTGGAATGTAGAAAATTAATGGAACTGTTGAAGAAATTAGGAGTCGATTGGAGGGACAGGCGTCTGATTCAGAATTTGTATATAAACCAGACGGCGCAGGTTAGGGTAGCCAATGGAGAATCAGGATGGGCCACGATAGGACGGGGAGTGCGGCAGGGGTGCCCACTATCGCCGTTGCTTTTTAACGTGTATTCAGAAGAAATGGTAAGGGAGGCATGGGGGGAGGAGGAGGTAGGAATAAAGGTAGGAGGGGAGCTGATAAAATCAGTGAGATTTGCAGATGATCAAGCATTGGTTAGTCAGTCTGCCAAGGGGTTACAGTCAATGGTGAATGCGTTAGAGGTGCAGTGCGAAAAGTATGGGATGAAGATCAACCACAAGAAAACAAAAGTGATGAGATTTGGTAGAAGTAAGAAGGCGGGGCTGAATATAAGGGTGGGAGGGCAGAAGATAGAGCAGGTCGAGCAGTTTACGTATCTGGGTAGTATTTTGGAGGAGACTGGGTTTAGTGGTAAGGACATCAGTTGCAGAATTGCGCTCGCTAAAGAAGCATTTTCAAAGAGAAGGGAATTGATGAGGGGAGGTCTGCGAAGAGACATAAAGAAGAGGCTGGTGAAAACTTTAATATGGAGTGTGGCGCTATATGGGTCGGAAACTTAGTCATTGCAAATGGAGGATGTGCGTAGACTTGAGGCGTTTGAGATGTGGGTTAGGAGAAGGTGAGCTGGATGGCGAGGAAGACGAACGAGGAGGTATTGAATATAATCAGAGAGGAGAGGAAGCTTGTGGCAGAGGTTCGGAGAAGGCAGAAGAGATGGATGGAGGAGGTTTTGAGAGGAGAGGGCATGTTGAAGAGAGTGATAGAGGGGAGAACACTGGGGAAGCGTGGAAGAGGAAGGAAGATAATAAGAATTCTGGATGAAATAAGAGGAGGTAGAAGTTATGAAGAATTGAAGAGGGATCTAATGGCGGGACATCCTTAGGAGGGAAAGCGAGATAATGTCTATGAGGTTGGGATGCAGAATGGGGACTTTCCAAGAACCTACCAATCAGCTGGTAGAATACTTGAATGAAAAATGAATGAATATTTCTCCAGATATTTCACCTGAACTCCTCCTAAAGACAGAGTGCAGTAAGTGAATAAGAAAAAGTAGGAAATTATGGTAATTACGGCTTCCATGAGGCAAAATGTGAAGTGAAATCCTATGCTGCCAGAATTTTTGGTTGGTTTGTGGGTTGCCTATGCTCAAAATTTGTTGACCATTCCCAGGCATCGTAGAACCATAGATTTCTTCATATTAATTTAAAATTTCAGAAATTTAATACAGAGAAATAAATTCATCGTTGATATTTACGAAAATGTTGGTTTTTTAAATACCTCAGGTCTCCATCGGCGTTTGTATCTCATTTGCGCCTGTATTTTCGTAAACTTTTAAACTCTAGGGCTTGGGTGGCAGTGGTTAATATTATCTGATTTCGAAAAAAAATTTGCATGCGAGATCCTCATATCAGTACACAACTTTCTTGCACAGGGCAAATTTAATTCAGAAAAGAAACCTTATTTTGGCCCACCTTAATGGACACCGCCCTCGCATAACCTTCCAGTGTGTCATTTTCAAAACTGATCGCGCATACCGCAGACTATTATACCAGTTGTTTTTATTATGCATACGACTGAAAGGCTGAATATTTTTCTTTTTTTTCATTGAAAAACAATGTTTGGAGCTGCAGAAAAATATACACCTAACCTAGACACCTTATCGAGCATTGCTTTTCTCATGCCACAGAAGTTGCAAAATTTTCACCCAACCATTTTTGTTGCTCCGTCGTTCCATGGTTTTGCACTGCATATAGAGGGCAATGCATTGCAAGCCGAGTCCTAGGTCATGACTGTTCAGTAAAATTAAGTTTGGTCCATTCTAAGCAATAATATAGGAATTAATTAGCTCTAAACATAGATAATTTACAAAAAAGGCAAAATTAAACTGCTATAACAGACGGGAATAGATATTTATGTGACCAATTGTTAAAATCTCCCTATCAGATCATTACATTCAAAATCCGGCCTTTAGATTGACATTTATTGGAGTCATAGTTTTAAACTGCGTACTGCCATTTTGCACTAAATTCAGATATGTATTCAAATCGCCTCATTATTTGCATATTCATGAATATCAGGAGCTAATATTTTTACCTTCCTTTGTGCCAAAAATCATGAGAATTGAAACCAGCCGGGCCACGAATACTCATGTAAGGCATTTATGTAGAATCGATCAATAGTGAAATTAGGTAGGTATTACTTTTCACAGAATAATGTCATTAATGAAGTAGTAATTTTCATCTATTGTGGCAATATTGTATATCTCGTGATGGCAATTCTAAAGCCACTAATGCACTATGGAAGCACATTAAACTTATCAGTTCCAGCCTATGAAGCAGCAAAAGCCTGAAATTTGAACCAAAAATTATCACGGAAAGGTTTTGAAATGCCTTCTATGAAAACACCTTTGGACTGCTCTAGCATCAGTATTTTTAAAGAGTGTCCTCAGTAGTCCCAGCAATTTGGTTAAAAAAAGGAAACTGTCAGAAAGGATCCTGACAGACAGAGAAATCTCCAAAACATAAGCAAAAATTAGCAAGTTACTTGTGTTCACTTGGCTTTCTTTTGCATTCTCAATTTTAAAATTGATAAATGCCATTGCAAAACAAATTGCTGCTCAATTTTATTTCTTCTTTAAGGCTAAATTATTAGATTTGTGTTATGAGGGCAAACCTTAAGCCACTTTTGGTTCATAAATTTACAAGAAAATAAAAAATGGATTAGGATTTGTTTTACACATATGTGTATCGGCACAGAGTAATGGTATCGGTAATGAAAAGGAACTACATACTGGGATTTATAATTTAGTGAAAGCAGGATTCAGATTCAGTGTTTGAGATTTGATAACAAAAAGAGATTCGGATTGGATAAATTTTGGATTTGACCCATCACTAGGTACTATAAATCATTATTATTTAATAAATGATTTAAAATGCAAAATACACAATACCTTTCAATAATAGTTATGTAGATCTTTGCTCTAAAGTGAAATGTTTAGAAAGAAAAGGATGAATTGCCAAAATTCCATTCCCAAAGACAGCACTAAATGCTAGCTATTTCCTTCCAACTGGTATGAAATAAATTTCTATGAAGTCAGCATTTGATAAGCACTAAAAGAAAATCAATATGAACTCATGACAAGGGGCCATTCAAGAATTACGTAAGACTTTTTGGGCGGGAGGGAGGGGGTTTGGTTTATCTTACATTGTCCTATCTAGGGGGGCAAGGGGGTCTGGAACCAATTTACATAAGATTTTTGCCCGTCTTGAAACGTTGTATCATTTCCTAATGAAATTTAGCAGTGACATGGAGCATCCACTCATTAATGGCATATTTTCCGTATTCTCACCACTACATCAATGCTCCTATTCTGTCGCCTGACTGGGTAGCTATATTACCTCCGTGCTCAATAAATGTGGTATTCCAACACTGCATAATTAAATGATATCCAGTGCTAAAGCTGTACGATGGTTTCTACGGAAGGATGAAACTGCAGAAAGCGAGCATTTAACAAAGAGTAGATACAAATATCTAATGCCTTACATAAGACTGAGAAGGAGGGGGGATTAGGAAAATCTTACATTGTCTTACATAGGGGGGGTCAAAAATGGCATAAATTGTCTTAGGTATATAATACTTGAACGACCCCCAAGATCTGCCCTCTAGCGATGATTTTTTCCATTTATGCATGCATTGTTTACACTGATTGTTATACCATCTACAAATTAATAAGGAGTCCATTCAACTTGTCCTTGAAGAAAAAAAATATCCATACCATTTTTTTGGGTGAAGCAGATATTTAATAACTTACATAATAATTTTCATTATGTATGCTTGTATTACATTAAAATACCAGTAAATAGGATATTACAAGAGACAAAGCAAAGTAAGTGGGGAGAGTAGGAGAGGGGATAATTAGGGCCATTAATTTGCATGCCAGAGAAACCATGCCATTGAGAAACAGCATTATATGATTTAAAACACATGCATAGAAGTAACACAGGGGGTGAAAAACTACAAGTAAACCCTTGGATGGAAGACAAATATGGGAATCAAGAGGCTTGAGTGGTTACAAAGGGTATGGAAAAAGTATCTGCCAGCAAAATATCATTGAACCTCAACAGTACTAAGAAGAAAGAATTCTTTACTGTCCACTGAGTACCAATTTTGAGGATACCGGGACTAGCCACAGTATTTACCTTTACGGAGTCACCCGCAAGTGCACATAAGTGCGATATTCCACAGAGGAAAAATCATTCGCTTGACCGGGATTCGAACCCGAATCCCTCAATTTGACACAGAGTGCTTTAACCAGTTAAGCTACCGAGGCATCCTTCTCCCCTGTGGATTATTTGGTGGCTTTATAGGAACAAGGTGTTCCAGACAGCTAAACATGTGATGTCATTAGCAGTCCAAATCATTTGCTTAGTGCCACAGTCCATGAGGATAAAGCCATGCATTGAACATGATGAGGTGTTCGCTCTTGTGACCAATTTTGGCCAAGGCGAATGATTTTTCCTCTATGGAATATCGCACTTATGTGCACTTGCGGGTGACTCCATAAAGGTAAATACCATGGCTAGTCCCGGTATCCACAAAATTGATCAAAAGAGCGAACACCTCATCATGTTCAATGTATGGCTTTATCCTTGCGGACTGTGGCACTAAGCGCACGGTTTGGACTGCTAATGACATCTTATGTCTAGCAGTCCGGAACACCTTGTTCCTATAACGCCACCAAATAATCCACAGGGGAGAAGGACACCTTGGTAGCTTAATTGGTTAAAGCACTCGGCGCAAAATCGAGGAATCTGGGTTCAAATCCCGGTCAATGCGAATGATTTTTCCTCTGTGGAATATCGCACTGTCCACTGAGTAAACAAAAAAACTAATTACTAACTGTCTAAATTGAATGACTAAACCACTGGCCTTGGTGGCAGTGAGGTAGAGACCTCGCCTACCAACTCTAAGGTCACGGGTTAGAATCTCACCTGGGAGGAACTTACACCACCCAGGGCATAGCTTTGTGTCTGTCCATTAATGCCTCATGCCACCCAGTTAAAATAAAGAAATGTAATAATATGTAATTAGAGATTACAAAATCCATTTTATGTATACATATATTTTTTCCTTTTTTTAGTCGCAAAGGAATGTGAAGAGTGCAGGAGTGAGCAGAGTGCATGATCACTACATAAAATACTAAGAGCAACTTGCCTTTTTCTGTATCATCACTCTCTCTTCATTTAACTTCTTACCGCTAAAAGATAGCTGCTGAAAAAATTAACATTCACAGAAGTACCTAACTTATCCATTAAGTTTTCTTCCTTGCACAATAAAATATTACACCGAGGTCAGTGGGAATTTACTCAATTATACGGTAACTACAAATCATGACATTAGCAATGCATCACAATTTTTTTTCTCAGAGATAAAATGATCCTGTTTTATAAAGTGCAGGTCTTGCCTTGATTGGTTGAAAAAACATGGAATCACACATTTAAATAGATGAGGACACTTGGGTAAAATAAACTGATGCAAAAGTACAGTTGTGAAGGTAAAATAGTAAAAACAAATTTTATAAAAAACATGCCTTAATTCCAGTAGAATTATGAAATCAAGAAACTGGATACTATAAAATATGTGTTCATAGAGTTATCACAATCATTCCATAAAACCTATGCATCGATTACATACCTATGCATTCATCACATGGCAGATTGCAAATGCTGGAAATTGGTTGAAAATTGTAACAGGGAGATGGCATGTTAGAAGCATTATCTCTGCCAGGTGTTACTTTGGTTTTCTCAGTAAAAACTAGTTGATACTCATTTTTAATTGAAGTAAGTTTTCTGTTTGAAGAAACTACTTTACAGTCACTGATGATATAGGAGTTATTTTCCTGAAAATGATAAACTACATTCAAATAATACCATTATTAAATGTATTTTTTTGCATGCATGAAATATATAACACAAAAGAATTCATAAAAGCCATCATAGGGTCATTCAATGTGCTTGAGAGTACAAAAATGTAGAAAATTTGGACATTGCATACTAATAAAATTATGCTGAATGGAGCTAAACATCTTTATTACAAATTTATGGGTAATCATGCTCTACATATACTAATATGGAATTGATTAAAAGAAAACAGTGTTCAAGCTACCTCAAGCAAGTTACAGAAGAGATCACAACACTCATTAAAAGCAGCTGCCCAAATTTCTCCACTTCTATCAATGAGATCAACACTAAAACTCTTCCCTCGTTTGTTTTTCCAATGGTTCACAGATGACTTTCTTGAAACCCATGCTTTGATAGTCCACCTTCAAATAATGATAATACATTATTACACACTTATTAACAGCTAACATAAGCCCTTATTAAGTATCAGTAGGTAAAAGTAAAGTTCTATCACAGCACAATGAGAACACAATTCACAAGGAAATGAGATTGCAAGAGAAACTCCATTGAAAACCACTGCCAGAGAAAATTACTATGTAAGCACATATTTGAAATTCTATGCATCAGCATCAGCTGAGGACATTGGACATATGTAAATAGTGTGCCACTAAGAATCATAATAACTGTTAACCATTGCCAAAGGTATTCTACATCAAATCATACTGTCATGAATTTGACATAAATCAATAAAAGAGACATCACTATAATGGTTCCCATTGCACATTAAGCCCAATTACCCCAACAATGCTACAAAGTAAACAATGAACAGCCTCCCAAAGTTAATCAATGGTGCTTCTTCCTCAGGGTCTCAAAAAATTAGCTTCAATTAAGACAGGTATAATGTGTAAGGTGAAGAAAATGAAGCATCTTCTATTATTTTATAATTGTGATGCATGTGCTGAATACTTCACAGATGTGATAGCTGCATTTGAATAGAGTGGGATTAAAGTAAACATCAGACTCAAGACATTTTGTACCACGGCATAGGTTGTGGCAACCAGTAAGTGCCCAGTTTTCTCTGGCTTATTTTCATGGGTACTTGATAGATTTTGACAACTGAACAGAAAAACCATTAATTCTCCAGAAAAGTGAATGAAAGAAGAGGAAAATTTAACACTATGATTAAAAAAACAAGATTTCCTCTATTCAACATATAGCAACAGAGGACTGCCAACTGTCATCCTATTCCTGGATATTTCCATATTTTTTACACACCATGTGCATGGACTGGCTGTGAGGAATTTTTTAAGTAAATATGTAAAATATCCAGCAATGGCTTTTGAAATTTGATAACTTTCTCATCCTTATCATTGGAAGCACTCAGCCATGAGAGTTGCTATAGAGATACAAGCTTTTAGGATTAATTCTAGAGCTCAGGAAGAGTGGTCAGCAATTTGGGCAAAAGAAATCATTGCTAACTACTGACTGAGCAGTAAAATATGGTGGAAATAACAAACAAAAAATTGTAGGACATTTACTTACTTTAAGTAAAAGCTAGAAGTAAGAAGAAGGCCACATCAAAAAACAATATACCCCAGACCTAATGATTGTTCATTTTTCCCTCTTTTTTATTAAAAAAGACAAGCTTTTGTCATATATTCTTTGATTTTTTAATACCACCTAAGAATCATAATGGATTATGGATGCCCATATCTATGTCACGTCTAGGAATGAAGTCTGTTTAGTTAAAATGTTTGATATTGTAACTCCACCTTGTTATGAAGAATGGAGGTAGTGTGAGAAATAAATAGGATGAACACGGGTTAAGTAAATGAGGCTTAAGAGAAAAAAGGTATGTTCGCCAGTATTTGGGTGGTTTGACTCTAGTCCTGTACCCTGTGCTTGGCCTGGGAAGGGAGAGGCAAGAGAGTGGAGAAAAACAAACTTCCCACCACATTAGGCTCGAAGTTTCTATGGAAGATTCTCCCACCATCTTCAGGGCTAATGATGCCATCATATCAAAATTGTTTAGATGATACCTACACCCTTCTTCAAGGGTTGGAGTGGGTTAGGTTGTAGCCATTCCAAATAAAACATGGAATTTCATAATGAAAAACTGTGGGAAAATGGGAGACAAACCAGTCAGTCAACCAACGAATCATCGATGACCTCAACCCTTGGAAAAGAGTACATCAACTCAACAATTTTGAAGTGATGTCATCATCGACCCTGAAGATGATGGGAGAGTCTTTCATTAAAATGTTAGATAAAATTAAGACCCAGTGGGTAGCCATAATTCAATACTCATAACTAAATGATATGTTTTGCTTCTAAAAATGAATTGCATGCATACCAACCTGGTAGAATATGGAGTGAGGCTGATAATGGGAAAAAAATTTTCTTCCCTTATTTGAGGAGTTGACTCTGTAATACAGGAAAATATGTCCACGGTGCTAACTTCTGATAAATTATCATTTCTGAGAATGTCTCCTTCAGAAAAAGACAGGATTGAATCTGGGGAACTTGGTCCTATCATCAGCCTGGTGCTTGTTTCTAGAATATGAGTATTTTCGTCCAATGTTCCTTGGGAAGGAGACAGCATCATGTCTGAACATTGTTGACCTTGAGAAGAAGTTGACCACACCACGTTACTTGGTCCATCACTTTCAAATACTACAGTGGTCTGCTTTCCTGCCAAAAATATGAATTACCAATTAATAAAATATTGCCTATAAAACACCACCTATGCCTTAGACGACAAAATAGCTTTAATTAGCCCCTAGCATGGGAACAATTTATCAGAAAACGAACACTTACAAATTAGACGAAATACAATCAAGTAATAGAGTTCAATGTTTAATGGTCCAAGGACATTCTAAATTTAAGTTTTTTCACAATCACTAGCCTTCCAACTACATATATGTATTAACATTTCTGAAATGAATTGGTTAAAATGTTGGATTGACATCAATAGATGCATTTTTTATATAGAATGTGTTATGTACTGTAATTGATCCCTTGGTAAAAATCATTAAGTTACAATAAAGCAAAACCACATTTTCGATCAATATTTTTGTGCCACGCAGGCCGGAATGCACTTGATGTTGTTTAACAGCGAGCCCTTAACTCCACCGAGCACACCTATGATGAGGACCACTAGTTTCACAGTGTCTGGGGTACATCTGCCGAAATTCGAAAAGCAGGTCTTGATATTTCGTCTGCTTTTCCACCTCCTTCGCATCCATGTTAGTTTCAGCTGGAGCCGAAAACTTGATCTTGTACATAGAGCGTGTGAGGTGGTCAAGAAGAACGATATCAGGCTTGGTCGCCTCCAACTGCCTGGTGGTGGAGGAGTAATTCCACCAGATCATGCATTTATCGTTCTCCACGACAGACTCAATATCTCCAGGAGCATAGGGCAGCACAGGTGTTTCGTCGATGCCATAATGGTGTCGACGGTGAAAGTATAACACCCGCAGGGCCAAGTTGTGATGAGCTAGATACGCTGACCTTGCGTAATAACTACAGCCGGAGAGAAGGTGACTCTAAGTCTCCGGCTGGGCTCGGCACGTCCTGCATCTCGTGTCCGTGACCTCCGCCTTGAATATAATTCGGCGGTACACGAGTGTGTTTATGACACCATCCTGGAACGCGAGAACAAAACCCTCGGTCTCGGACGAAAGACCGGCGGAGCGTAGGAAGGCAAACGTCAGCTCCTTCGATAACCCATGCTTTTTGATGTTTTGATAGAAACATCCATGCATGGGCTTATCGGTTATTGCATTGAGCAAGGCCTTCTGGTTGGTTTTTTTTATTTCGAGCTTGAGGACGTCTACCTTCAATGACGACATGGTTGTGCCATTGTCGCTTCCGTCGGATGACGGGTCGAAGTCGAGACCAGTTTCATCCGCTGCCCTCTTTGCCGCCTGGAAGAGAAACGCCCCTGCTCCCGCACTCTCGTGCTCTCTCACTAGATTGAGCAGGGGGTCCCTGCTTTTCAACACTCGTCATGATGTGCCCAGGACAACTCTGTTGTGGAGACACTTCAGACTCAATAGTCCTCTACCACCTACATTGCAAGGGAGATGCAATCTGGCATTGGAAGATTTTGGATGAAGACTTCTATAGATGGTCATCATCTTCCTCGTTCCCCTATCAAGGTTCTGCAACTCGTTGACGTTCCACATCATCGTTAATGCATCCGAAAGTATACAGCAGTATAGGAACCGCGAACATGTTCGTGGCAAGAACCTTGTTCTTGTCAGACAGCTCAGAACTCCAGATGTTTCTGAGAGTCTGCCTTTATTTGGCGGTGAGCCTTCCCTTCACTGCTGGAACCTCCTATCTAGCGGAACGGGCTAGGACGGTTGCTGATCCGGTGTTTTCTTATTTATAGAATTCACCTCGGCCAACGCTGGAGATTATATGTAGTTTCGCGTTCCGTTTTCTACCCCTTAGTCTAATTATGACTCTGGGGCCGGAAGCTGCCCTCTCCCAAAACCCTTTCACCTATCCTTTTACCTTCCTATTCCCGCAGCCCTTCCTAGCCCTCGGTGATGAGCAAAGGCTCGCAGACCGGGGGCGAAGGGTGGACCCCTGCGCGGAAGACCCGCTTATTCACTGCTGGAACCTCCTGCATTCGGTGCAGGGGGATGCCGAGGTATTCATAGCTATCATCGTCCTTGAGGTGACAAATGACGCTCCCATCAACAAGTTGCACGTCTTCCTTGATCTCCGAAAATCTTCCTCTCGCCAGGTGGATGGATGCACACTTGTCCAATCTGAACTCCATCCCTATACCCTCACTGTATTCCAGTACTGTGTCCAGGGCAGTGCGAAGGTCTTTCGTATTAGTTTCGTATTAGTCATTTGTTTGTACAAACTCTTCCGTGAACTCTTGGATGAGGCAAAATGTATCACGTGTAAAACAGCAAATGGTATGAAACGCTTGTGCGAATGTCTTGAATGTCTGAATGGAAAAAAGAACCTGAACTAATTTTTTTGAGAATAATGTACAGTTTCACGTACATTCGTTTGTACAAAATCTTTTATCGTGTAAAACGGCCTTTAATATGAATTTTGGTACAATTGTAACGAACCAGAATTAACCCTCAGACTGCGGGAAATGTACATGTACATGTGTACCGGCAACTGCGGGAAAAACATTCTTGTACATTTGACCCTCTCTGTCTACCTGCTCCATCAGCCCTTTCATATTTTTATGACCCGAGCTCTTTCTTTCCAGGTGTGGACATTTGGGAATCCACCATTTTAACCCAAACCACTCCCTTCCCACGCTCTTTAGGGATCGCATCCCACCGCTATGAGGTAAGACCCTTTCCTCGCTCAATGGGTTATGGTTGTCTCAAAAGTTAGTTGTCTTTTGTTCGCGCCCGGCTCAATTATCAACTGATTTCTTTGGTGTTTGGTATCAAACTAAACAGAAAATTGCTAGAAAAAATATTCTCATATTTTATTTAAGAATTACGCCTAAAAACAAATTTTCAAAATTTGTTAAAAGTCCCACTAATCCCTCAACAAGTTCCGGTGCCCACTCCCTCGGATACCGAGAAAAGGGTTGGGAGGGGATTACATGGGCCATATACCTGCCCGGCCTCGGCCCATGGGAAGGAGTGACAGGCTCCGTCCGAATCGTCCGAATAGATATTTCCCGCACAGGGTAGATGACATGCACTCTAGCTGCATCAGCTTAAGGGTTAATATTATGCTCAACGATAATATTACCTGCTTTCGTATGATTCTAACAGCTATTTTCAATCACTTGTGAACATCTGCATTAATATCTTAGTACAAAATGTTTGAAAAAAGTTTTCCCTAGACCAAGCACAAATACATACACAATAATTTATATTCCTGGCCATGCTGGTCATGAATGCTCAGGAAATAACTTCTTTGCAACCCAGTAAATTACGAGTACCGCCGTGGCCAAGTGGGATAAGGTGCTAGAAAATATGAATCTGAGTTTGCAGTACGAGTTCGTGCCTGGGCGGAGGTGTATTTTTTTCGGTCAAATTATGAGTCCAAATCTGCAGCGAATTTTGCAGGTAATGCTGCCTAGTGGGCGTAATAATAATAATATTTTATTATCCGTTGGAAAACATATTATTCTATAACATATCCACCAAATTTCCATGTGCATTCCACGTTGATCCCAAGACCAAAATTACGTGGTATTCACGTTTTATTACCACCTACTCTCCACCGGAATTTCCACGTCAGTCCCATGTTGATTCCACCACCTATTTCTCACTGGGTATGTATATTACAAACGTATTATGCATGTTACGAACATGAATATACATATGAATATCCATGTTCGTAACATTTACACAAGTAAAACCTCCTGAATTTCTTTCGTATTACCTGTGTGGTAATATGAAAGAGATTCCGTTTGTAAAACTATCGTAATTTGGCTCTGTATTACCACCATATTACAATTTTAAAAACGAATGTAATTAGGCTCTGTAATACAAAGTTATTAGTGGAAATTTGATGTTGTATTACAATTGTAATACAATTGGATAAGTTGCATCTTCATGGAAATGTAATCAAATGTGTTTAATGGAAAAAATCTTATTAATTCTCATTAATATTGACTTTGTAGTCGCCCTATGTGGCAACATAGGTTTCAATTAATAAATGCCTGGTAACTGTTATCGTATAATTGTATGGTATTTACTCGAGCTATAACAGCATTGACATTTAATTAAAAAATTAGTTCTTGCAGTCACTTTGACGCACGGGAATGGCCACATACATATATAAGATTTTCTAGGAGCACTACTTTCAATTTTGAGTAAAAATTGATAGGCATTATATTAGTCGATATATGTGATTAGGTAGGCACTACCCTAGTAGCAGAGGAAGTTGTCACAACGTTGTGACAACGTTACAATGGGAAAAGGTACAAGTGCACACAATGTTGACGTTGGTTGTTGTAACGTTGCATGCACGTTGCCTCAACATCCCAAATTTCCCAAAAAACCACGTTGCTGCAACGTTATCAGTGCAACATCGATACAACGTTATCAGTGAAACATTTTAAGGCAGCGTTAAAAAATTTCCCTAGCTTTAGCCATCAATGAAATAATCCCATAATTAAAATTAATGTTGATAATTTGTCAACAGACAGTTCTTTCTTAGTTACTCAGGTAAAACTTTCTCCCTTTAAACTCCCTTGCCCTCTCCACTGGCTCTTCCCTGCCCTTTCAAAATAAAAAAGGAATCCACGTCTTTAATACTATGAATGTTATTATCGCGCGATGAAATAAGAATGTACATTGTATTCTCAATTCTCAATGACAATCAACAAGGCACAAGGTCGATCGCTTCAAGTGTGTGGATTAAATCTGGAAAATCCATGCTTTTCACATGGTCAATTATATGTTGCATGCTCATGAGTGGGACAGACAAAAATTTTTTTTGTTTTTGCAGAGGGCGGTAGGACCAAAATTATTGTATATCCGAGAGCTCTTGAATAAAATTTTCAACTCTATTTTAATACACAATATAAATTTCTTTCATTTAAAAGGACACTCACAGAATAATTTGCGGGACGTTTCGACGGGCAAGCCGCCATCGTCAGCGACAAGAGACTAACTAGTGGTCTGTTACCTCGGGTGGGGGGGGGAAGCGGAACAGGAGAAGGGAAGGGGACTGGTGAGGAGCGGGAGCAAGGGGTTTCTATTGGTCAGTGGGCCAAGTTAAGCCCGGGCGATTCAAATGCTCTTAAGAACCAGATGAATGCCATCTTGCGAGTCCTCAATTCAATATTAGTTGCTGATTCGGGGAGGGCTTCTAATATAGAGAGAGAGAAACATTTATTGAAGGTCTTACGATGGGAAGCGGTATGCTTAGGAATGGTATCAATGAAGGGAGGACATGTGGTGGAGTGGCGGTGCCCATTCATTCGTATTGAAAGCGGGGTAGTACATTCGCCAACATAAAATGCCGGGCAGCAATTGCACGAGAGATGGTAAACGATATTTGTGGAAGTACAGTTGGCTGCTGAGGAAGATTTATTTGAAGAGGGCGTAGCAGAAGAGCGTAGGAGGGAGCAACATTTGCACCTAGGACGGTTGCAAGTTGTGGAGAGTGGTGGAGAGGGGGCAGTCGGTTGAAGGGCTCTAGAAGTGAGCTCACTTCTGGAGCTGACGAAGGACCAACTGGTTCGAAACGTTCCCGTAAGAACGAATTCTTTATCTTTTTTTCTCTTTCTCCTACCTCCTGTAAGTTTGAATTTATATATATATATATATATATATATATATATTGTAAGTTTTGAAATTTTAAAAATGAAAACATAGTGAACTACATGAAAATTACCTTGGCAGTCTTTGCTTACACTATCTGAAATTTACTGTAGTGAAAAGGTTTAGCATTACATACTTCAGAATTCTTCTTTCATTACTATTTTAAGCACATTTTTTTGTTCTCATTACACTCATCTTTTCTACATGCTTCATTGTTTGTGATGGTTCCCAGCATGCACTGATGGCTTGACTCATACATTACCAGAAAAGTTTTCTTCATTCCTTTTTCCGAGCTCAGAGCTGCATACTAAACGAGTTGGAGTTCCAATTATCCGACATATTTGGTTTCCCCTTCGTATGACATCCAAGTCAAAAACACATAACATCCTCCTAGGTAATAAAATGTGAAAAAAAAACAGAAATGGTATGAGAAAATGAGACAGAATAGAACTAAGATCTACCACAAGATAAATTCACCCATCAAAAAGATGGGGTAGAGTTTATAAAGAGTTAAATTTCCTCCAAGAAATCCAACTTGAATTTTCCAAGATTTCCAATAATTTATACCTAGCTTATTTTGCCTCCCCCAAAATGGATGACTTCATAACAGACCACTTTTTTTGAGCAGTGAGGACCCCGGTATAATGGAGGGAGGTGAGTTGGGGCAGGGTAAAGACTTCACCTGTAGTTTTCCAGAGTAAATTTCATCATATCCATAAAATCTCTTAGCAAAGGGTAAGCTTGGAGTTTCTCCATGCAATGCCCAAATTTGAGCAAGAAACTAACCATAAGCTTAACTGTCAATCCAACAACTAACTATACGTAATAATTTGCATTTTTACCAATTATTATTGCACTAATTCTGCAATTCTGAGAGAATGCATGCCTCTACGACAATATAAAATTGTTCCTGTAACTATATTTCTAACTACACAGTTTAATAAAAAAATTTCTTAGGGGAGTATTCATGCGTAATGGGTCCAATGTGATAAGATTGTACGATAAAAGTACTGGCCATAATTATATTCTAGCAAACATAGATTGACAAAACACATCCAGCTAGATTCACATGGATGGAAAATGACGCGGAAAAGCATAAGCTGAAAAAGTGGAAAGCCAATCACAGAGCGGAAAGCGAAGGAGGGGTGGATGCCCCTTTGTTTTCCATTCTGTGATTGGCTTCCCACTTTTCCATGTCATTTTCCGTCCCTGTGAATCCAGCTTAAGCCATCATTTACAGGGAAATTTGAGAGGCAGGGAAGTTTCCCACAAATTTTCCACAGGGAACTCTAGTAGATAATAAAGTATTGTAACAAATATGGTGGGAAGTTATTTTGAGCTGACTTTCGACATTAAAAATGTTTACCTACATGATTTATCTTCATATAGTCATTTCATTTATCAACATGATTGGTAAATAAAATTTTAACAACATTTTCTAATAATTTACTATATCAATCAGCATCACTGAAAAGTTAAGATTTCATCCATACACACTTATGTTGAATAATAGGAGTAAATATTTAAAAATGGATATGCCCTCAAACTATCAAAGTAAGAATAGATCATATCAGTAGTAGAATTTTTGAGAGAAACAAAATTTTAAGTTAGGTTTTCTCCATAATAACTTCTTTTCTGTTCTCCATAATGTCAAATCTGATGATGAGTTGAACACAAGAATGAAAAATATCAATAGGCCATTCTGGAAGAAGTTAGCAAAACACAGCCAGTCCTCTTAGGTAAAAAAGTAAATGCTGAGATTTTTGACTACCCTCCCCAGCTAAATAAGCAAATATGTACATAGGTACTTGTTGAAGACATTTCATGAAACATATCTTATGTAGACACTATACTTACTGCATTTGGCTCCGTGGATTTGATTCCAAAGAGTATTTATTGATCTTAATCACACTGAATTTTTGGACATCCCCAGTTTCAACGTGGGTATTAAGATGAGTGCCAAGAACCACCAAGCCAAAAAAATTGATTCCATCAGAGAGTGAAAGTTGATGACGTTCCATTTCACCATTTCCAAACTTGATTTTTCCCAGTTGCTGAAATATAATATTTTATTAAATAAATGATAACAATAAATAATGAACATCTTTATCTGAGCAAATTTAGGACTATAGTCCTTTCTTGCAATTAACTCATTACAGATTTACACAGCCATTAATACAATTAACATGGAATAAAATAAATAATCAATACCTATGCTATTATTTAAAACAGGTTTTCATCAGATTCTGGATTAAGTGAATACCTGCTCTAATTCATGCAGTGTATACCATACCATATGCTGGCACTGTCATATTTTAATATTTCCCCAAGACAATATCACAGGGACCATGGTGAATGAGCCAGAAATGGGATTCTGTTTCTTTATCATGTATCTTCATAGTATAATGCACTATGGAATTAATGAAAGATGATTTTGTTTTTTTGACTGCAGTCACTCCGAGATATTCCATAACTGCATACAGTTCGATCAGGGCATGGGGAAAAAAATAAAACACACCCAACACTATGTACGTTTACGAGAAATCTGAAGAATGCTGAAAAATTGCAGGAGGGTGTAGAGGGGTTACAACATATTGAAGAGGGTGAAAGAGGAATGTTGGGTACTAGTAGGAAAGGAATAGAAGTAGTAGCACTTGTTTAATATGCTTTGACAGCTCTGGTCATTTCGTACTTACTGTCTACCACTTGAAGGCCATTGCCTCAATGAAGAATAGGAATTTTGAATGATGTGAAGGGAGTTAAATGATACAAAGAGTTTAACACATTCAATGCGGGCCCGATTTTCATGAAAGTCATCAAAATCGGCTCGAAAAAAGTGAAAGCGGTTCAGAAGGGAACGACCACGTCAATTGAAGTGTTCCGCATTGAATGTGTTAAAGGGATTGACATAGTGATGGAAAATAGTTTAATGAAAGAAAGGAAAAAACTCCCCACTGTAGAAGTTATTGGCAGAACTGTACATGGACCTACCACTAAGAATATAGGCATCACAGAACTTGGTGGCACTTGCTTGCTTGGATTGTGGTGCTAGTGTAAGGAAAGCACATGAGGGCGGTTGAACAAAGGGACCAAGAGACCCTTAAGAGGTCTGCTCTGGAGACCTTCCGGTACTCTGCCCACTCATCAACCCTTACTTCTCCCTGATGGTAGAAGTCACATCGCAAGAGCCACCATTTTTTGTAGTGCATTTACCCATAATGATTATGATACCACTGTGAACCCTCAAGAAATTTGAGAGAGTATTAATAAATTCTCTTACAATCATCTCAACTGTGTAATAAGGAAAGTGTGATCTTTGAAAACATCACAAGGGAAGGGGAGTCAACATAATTTTATCCTTTTCTGCATCAGTGTAAGAGTGCTCTTTACTTTTATGAACATGAGAATGGGTTCAGATACAGTACTTACATCATTTAAATTAAGAAACCCTTCCATATTTTGACCATGACTAAATACTTTTTACTTTCATCTCCATCGTCTCAGGCTCAACTTTGTGGAAGTTCATTATATATTAAATGAAAGGAAAACTTTGTTCTATTCCACCAACTTTTTACTTTTCAGCAACACCCCAATGGCTGAGAAACATGATGGTGAGTGACTTTATCTGTCTTTGATTATATGTATTATAGAAGATGAAAAATGAAGAAATTTAATCAAAGTTATTTGAATGTATTAATGGTAATCCTTCCTGCTTCTTAAATACAAAAGGATGGATATGATCACATTATATCACTGTTGCTTGCATTGTTTTTAGTAATTATCCCTTATGATGCTAAAAAAAAAACTCAAGTAAAATTTAGGGATGAATCACAAACTTTTTCATTAGACCAACACTCCAGAATAAAAGAATATAACTGAATCACTATCCCATACCTTATTTTCAGGGTGGAAAATTTCTTTGAAATAATATCGATATCTGGCAATTTATTCTACGTGGTGCTAGTCATATAAACAATGTGGTAGAATGGCATACATGTGTGCTGATTAAAAATGTTTACAGATTCACATAAAGGATGAACAAATGTTTAACACCCTGGCTAACCACAATGATAAAGGGGGCTTATTTTTAGCTAGGCCACATTAATGGGAGAGAAAAGGTTACTATAGCTAACTTGAGCTGTGCATTTCGAGACACTGGAAATCCCTTGCCATGCGGCTAAGTGGGTGGAAGTGAGTGGTCCATCCAAGATGGAACCACACCCATGGTCGGGATCTGGTACAATGGGAACCCTGCAGTTAACAGGGGCTCCGCACATAAATTAAGGCGTGCCTGAGCAGTTCGAGAGCTCTTTTTATTCTCCATTGGCAGTGGTGACAGCAACGTCTGTTCTACGAAACACCACCCAATGACACTGCCTCTGGATCTGCCCTTTCCCTCAGTCATCGCAACCATTGCTCATGGTAACACTCCTTTACCACTTCACTCTACCAACAATCTCCCTCATTTCCTCCCCCCCCCTGAATGTGTCTGCTTGTCAGAGAGTGTGTTTTGGTCATGCCTTGTTAATAAAATTAACTTAACCAAATTGTGCTTTCTCCATTACCACTTCCCAGTAAAACATTCCATGATAGCGGAGCATGGTTTCAGGCATATTAGAAAATTAGGATGCGTGATGGCTAGTAATTTATCTCCTGGTACCACAGCACGTGAGCATTAGGGGACAGCGAAATGCACTTTTTTCTTTGGATCTCCAATGGGTGTGGTGGAAGTTATGGGCGCACAGTCTAGAAACATTAGACAAAAAGAATTTTTTCAATATTCCAATTTTTCATCATTCCGGATTTCATCTGAAATTTCAGGCGGTTTCAGGTAGGCAACCCGCACAACTACAAACGTTTTTTACTCCTTTTTTTGCTTCCGTGAAGCCCTGTAGGTGACCATTTGGCTGCTGTGCCTTAAATAGGTAAGTAAATATGGCAAAGAATTGTTATCTGTTGATTAACATTATTCCATACTCGTTATAACTCAATCTCCAAGCTTGTATTCATGTACAGTTCTTAGTCCACTTTACTGATATTGATAGTGATTTTGGTAGATGTATAAATACATTAAAAAATTCAAAATCCTATCAGAAATACAAATATGTCTGCGGCACAAATAGATTATTTGTGCCTCAGTTGCTTGGCAGTGTCCGTTCATACTTTCAGGAATCACGTACGGTCTTCTCTAAGCCCGTGTGCTCTTCAAAGTAGCTACATTTCATGGATGGTTAATGAAAATACCATGCAAGATCACCTCAATATTTTGAATTAGACACATTTGGTTCAATTTTTTTTGACCTGCAAACAAATCGAGCCTTTGTAGAAGCTCGTGGTGCGTAACTCGTTCGTAAGTAGAGACATCGTGTACAATAATTCTTTCACATTGAAAAATGCCCAAAACCACCTGTGGGAGTTTGGCCGAGGTTGCCGGCCTCAGTCAGTGTCAGCAGTAGCCAGTAGTCACATCAAGTGTTCCTTAGAATTTGGTTGGATTGATTTTTTTTGCTTAGAAATGCCCAAAATGCGATTTAGAGTTAAATGTACTATAGCTGGTGCTCCGAAGGAGTTTAGTGGTTTGCAGCTACCTACGAAAGAAGATGTCTTAAGACATTACTGGTTTGTGCACCACCAAATGAAAGGTAGGCATACCTTCCTCAACCCACCGGCGTTAGAGGTGAGGAAGCGGATGACGTGCCGTGTGGAAGAAATATGGAGGCCATCATCCATTCCCACAATTGATAAGCGCCTAATTAATGCACACATTGAGAGACAAATGAGGCTACTTCAGGCAGTGAAGATAAATACAGGAGGTGAGAAAAACAAAGGAAATTTCGGAAAGAAGACAAACTATAACTCCTGATATGAAGTCACTCTTCAACGCAGCATACAAGTGCCGTTATTTTTGGAACTGTGGCTGTGGAGCAGCACACAAGGAGAAAAAATTTTTCATAGTCTAGCAATCGACTCGCCTCGCAGTTATTGGAAAAATAGACACAGGTGAAACAGTATGTTTGCTGGGCCTTAAGGAGAGGGAGCGTCATGAAGCAAAACTTGAAATAGAAATGGCATCTCCCACTACTAGAGATGGGCAACTTTGAAAATTACCACGGTAATTTTCGTAAATTACCATGGTATTTTTCGTAATTTACCGCGCCCCTTGAAAATTACCGTAATTTTCGGTAATTTTCAAGATAATTCACCTATGTTTGAGATAATTTTTCATACAGATAAATTCCCAAGATGTTCTTTTAAGCTAAGTCCACATTTCTGACGTGTTTAATTATAAATTTAGGAATGTTCAACTCATTTTTGGCATATTTTACTTAAATTATAACATTATTGAGTAATTATTAGTCGAATATTCTTCTTTAAAATTTTTCATACTTTGACAAAAGAAAGCCAGATTGCGTGTTGCTGCTGTATTTCTTTTTACAATTTTGAAAATTTCTAATAGACTAATGTTAAATTAGGTATGGTTTAAACATCGTATCCTCTCCCTTTTGCTATTGGCATTCTTATTTAACCATACATTTTCTGTTTAATGCTTAAAACTGAAAATTACTGGAAAATTACGGTAATTTTTGAAAATTACCGTAATTTACCACGGTAATTTACCTCAGATGAAAATTACGGTAATTTTCCCATCTCTACCCACTACTACACAACAGCTACTGAACACAGACCCACTTTTAATCGAGAAGTTTCCCTGTCACACAAACTGTGGAGCGAATGGTGTGGTTAGTCACCGAAGCAGCTTTCCATGTTTACGGCTTCTACTCTCAAAGATGGTTTCGTCAAGTCTACGATAACATTGCGCACCGCAATGCCGATATTTAAGACCAAGAAGCAGCACCATGCTATAGAGACATAAACGTGCCTTTGGGTGGGTTGGCACGGGGCACTTGAGGCACAGCCGCCTCCACATGGTGAGTTCTGGGTCATCCTATTAACGAGAGTAGGGCGGGTGAAGAGCTGTACACACACTTTACGAATACAAGCTTGGAGATTGAGTTATAATGAGTCTGGAATGATGTTATTCAACATATAACAATTCTTTGCCATATTCACTTACCTATTTCAGGCACAGCATCCGGATGGTCACCTTCAGGGCTTCACGGAAGCAAAAAAAGGGGTAAAAAACGTTTGGTGATGTGCGGGTTGCCTACCTGAAACCATCTGAAATTTCAAACGAAATCCGAAGCTGTGAAAAATTGGAAATTGAAAAAATTCTTTTTGTCTAATGTTTCTAGACTGTGCGCCCGTAATTTTCACCACACCCATTGGAGATCCGAAGAAAAAAGTGCATTTCGCTCTCCCCTAGTGAGCATGTCCATTGCTTGGAGGGGAAGAATGATATGGAAGAAGTAGGGTAATCATTAGGTAAAATAAACACGAATGACTAAGTAGTGATGTCTAACCTCAAGACATTGAAAAGCCAAGCCAGTGGCTGGGATTATTCATGTACTGTTAATATATTTTTACTAAGCTCTCAATTGGAGATAAAAAATCAGGAGCACGGCCAAAGTTTTCACAAGAGGGGTTACATATTCACCCAAGCTCAAAAATTACTACCTCTAGAGAGTACAGCAATCAGAACAGCAAGAAGTTACCATTTAATAGCAATAAAAAATAATTTCTCATGGATCACTTAAATTGTGTAACACTTATAGAAAAAAAAATGACCTCTGAGGGAAGCTCATTTTCTTCCCTCAAAATTCTCGATATTGGGTTGTTATACATGTAATTACGTTGATGAAATTCTCCATAGAATAAGGTCTTATTCCTGGTATTATGTGTAGACATTTGACAGGAAATCAGTGCCAGAAGATCCGGACTTCATATCATGCCATTCAATAATTTATACAAGAACATAACATCTGTCATGATATGCCTGGAAGACAGGATTGAAATATGTACCTAAATCTTTGCATAAGTCTATGTAAGATATGGCGTTGAGGTCAGCTCCACATTTACCCATTCACAATCTGACAAAACGCCTTTGGATCTTCTTAAGCCTGTTTATATGGCACATGTAAAATGGTGACCAGACAGTGCAGCCATACTCCAATATTGGCAAAACAAGTGTAGTGAACTGTTTCAATACAGGCTATACCATGGAAGTCTCTGGTGAACCTAGACATGAATCCTAATGCTTTATATTATAACTTAGTTTAAATACACATTTATTCTAAATAATAATTATTCTGAATTTCACAAAAGGAGTTGGATTCGGTTCCTCCAGGAGGATTGTTTATAAATCAAACCAAACTGGCTTAATACATATGTAAAGTGATGAAGAATGGATTGCCATCAGATTCAGCTTGATATAAAATTGCTTTTTTCCAATTAAGGAACAGTAAAATTACCATCATAATTACTTACCATGACTTGAAGTTTTGGAAACTTCAAATTTTTTCCACTCAAAATGGCCTAGAATGAAAAAGGTGCAGTTAATTATAATTCCCTTACAACATTTTAAGCAAAATTTCAAAAAGCATATGCATACCAAGAATACATTATTATACTTACACATAGAATAACTTGGTAGGTTATAACTACAAATTTCTAAATGTGTATTGCACATAGGCACCCTCAGGATAAACAAAGGCAATTCTAATCTGTTTATTAGAGCAAGGGTCTAGCCACGTTGAAACACCGGTTCCGTCAGATCACCGAAGTTAAGCAAAGTTGGGCCCGGACTGGGGTTGGAGGGGTGACCCTCCTCCATTCCTCAACCGCGGTGCTCTTGTCCCCTGTCTGTAAGTGGCAGGGAGGTTAAGTGGCAGGGAGGCAATGTGGGATGGCACAATGGAACCAAGGGGGTCAAGTGCCAGGAGGGCTCCAGAAGGTCCTCACCTACCCAATCAATCAATCTTTTTTAACCATGCATCACTCTTCAATAGATCAGCAGATAGATTTAAAAAATGTGAAATGCTTGGTGCTGCCCTAAGCATATTATGCCACTAAATAAGTCTTCGTGAGGTGGTCCAATGCATCTTATTCCAAGGGAGACTTTTTTATGTATTTACAAATTAAGTATGAGTAAAAATCAAAATGTTTTAATCTTGTGATGTTCCAGAATGATAAACCACTTACACTCATACAATGACATTTATGCAAACACAATTTCCGCTGACAGCTGAACTAATGAATAGCATATAACGATTGATAGTAACTATCTCTCCCTGACTATAATTGGTTCATAAACTGGAGAATGATAAATCTAATTGAAAACTTTTTTGGAGGTAGTTAAGGCATAGGATTGCTTTCAACAATAAAAATACTGCCAGTAAGAATACAATCAGCCTAATGATGGTGAATAGATATATCACTACTTGTACCCACTAAGTACTAAAATTATGGAGTGCCAAGTTAAGTGCGCATTAGTCATATGGGATACATTTTCTAGGATTACTCAGATGTCCCTTTTCAAACAAAAACTGGTAGCAAAATAGTTCATTAAATTGATAATTTCTATTATTAGATATAAGAGTTCTATAATTTTTTCACGCACAAAAAGAGAAATATAATGAGAAGATCCCCAAGGTCTTAATCACAGATTTAATTCTTTGATACAAAATCAAGCTGCCTAAAGTTCCCAAATACACACTTCAATGTAGACAGTTCAGCAATCACACTAGGAACAGTTTACATGAATGTTAAGGTAAACTTTACAGAAAATTCTTAATGTGAAACTGTTGGACCCAAGTTAAGCTTGTGGTAGGTAGTAGTAGACGTGCTGCACCCTGGAAGTTAATAGACCATAACAGAAAAAAAATTGCATCAATGAAAAAGTTGACCAGGGTGATAAATATGCCACTACCGAGTGAATCTGAAGAAGTTATGCAACCACTGAGTAAACCAGCAACAGTAACCAGCAGATCTAAGGAACCTGCATAGAGGCACCCTACCACAAGAAAAATATTTTCTTGCGTGATAACAATATATGTTATTTTTTCTAGGTCATGACTGTTCCAACCCCATGAGCACCCCAAGTTCAGTGCACTTTCACAGTTTCTTGGTTTCATTTTTTGAAGCCGTTCGATAGGTGGCTTAGTGAGGACTCTGCGGCACATTGTCACTTTATTTATGAATGGCAGCTTCTGGGGATTTCCGATAGTTGGTTTAGAAAATGATTGATTGCTCAACTAAAAATGTGTAAAAGATCTTGCTTTGTTCCTG
This sequence comes from Pyrrhosoma nymphula, assembly GCA_963573305.1. Lineage (NCBI taxonomy): Eukaryota > Metazoa > Arthropoda > Insecta > Odonata > Coenagrionidae > Pyrrhosoma > Pyrrhosoma nymphula. Next base: position 51,069,615 of record OY754330.1, on the reverse strand, counting down.
GATGCTTCACAGAGTATTCTGCAACCGTGAGAAAGAACAAAATTTTAGGTGTGAAGAACAGAAGCTTGTTTTAGGCTAATGTAAGTACTCTCTTGTATTCTTCATGTTACTGTTTAGCAAGGCATGGTCGATGATAATTATTACCTATCCATTGGAGACCTCTTTATTATTTTGACAGATTTTGGTTTTTCTTCTCTATGTGATATAAATTTCTTTGATGCGGTCATTGAAAGTATGTTACCGAATTCAAGTACTCGTGAATTACACTCACTACCCATACTGATGCTAATGATTTTGTTTTGTAATAGTGATCGTTCTAACAATATAATTTGACGAAAAAAACCATTAGTTTCTTCCCAACTAGCCATAATTTCCCTAAGTTCAAAATCGAAAAAAGCGAAAATACATGTGATACATAGGGATCATCTGATTCAACTGACTCATTCATGACAGTGGTGCCGTGGTTCGCAGCTTCAAAAAAGGTATCACCCTGAAGCTGGAAGTCTGCTAACCTTAAATTCTAGTATCCATGCCCATGAGTCTACTTAACCCAAGACCCATTAGTTAGGCAGGGAAGGTCACGCATAAGCATGGGGAAATGTTTGAATAAGTCATGGTTGAGTTCAATTTTACATTTGTCATAGTCCTTTCCAAAGGACCCCTGCAGCTGCTTAATATCACCACATCTTTGCCTCTACTGAAGTAACTTCCTCTCGTGGTGCAAATTATGGCTAAAAAAAAGCAAACAACTAAATTTTGCCCTGAGAAAAACTTGGGACAACTTTTAGTATGAATCTGGGAAAATAAAATAATTCTATTTTACCAGCGTTCTCTACAAAGTTCACTCACTAAAGGAATTTAAGAAAATGTCCAATTCCATTATCCATTACATTTTTTCCTCTGAATTTGATCTTTTTGATTCACACAAAAATATATAAAGATAATTTTTCAGTTGGAACAGAGCAAATAACTTCAAACTAATTACAGTTCATGTCAAAATGGAAGATTCCTTTCTTTCATTAAAGTTGTTCATATGTATATTCAGGACTATTTTTCTGGAAAAAAGGTGGTGGAACTCGGTTGTCACTACTCAGAACTCATTAACGAAAAAATCCAAATGACCTTAGACTTATTTATATGAGTTTAGACAATTTACTTGGACCAAAAAGGGTGCTGGAACACATATAGTTCCGCCGTGTACCACCAGAAAAAAGCCCTGTGTATATTAGTACCTATAGGTTCAATAAATGCCCACTACCACAATATATTAACTTACTAAAGACTTACTAGGGTGCAATACCAAACACAGGTATAGATCCACTAATGTATAATACCCTCTACAGGCTTAAACTATTACCTAATAGTTTATAATGTTCACAGTATTTTTAGAAGATTACCCATAATTTTAGCTAATTTCCTTAAACTGTGGCAGTGAGATTTAAAAAAAAAATCTTACAGAAATCACTTATAACATAAGAGCATCGTATCATATGGAATAACCATTACTTGGATCCACTCAAAGAAGTGTTACAAAATGACACATTTTGGTTGGCATCCAGTAAATATAAAAAAATTACCATAAGAGGTAGTTGAAGAATAGTTTTCCTTATAACGCAGGATACAAAATTTTTGGGGAAATTCTGCCAGAGCAATAATTATCACGCAAAACAAGTAATTATTCAGAGAAATTTCTAATAAAGGTCAGTGGCGTACAGACAGGGGGGGTTTAAACCCCCCCCAAAAACATATGTTTACCTGAATTCGTTTTCGTTCGTTTGCCTGAACTAGCAATAAGAATTTTGCTTATTGGGCTGAAAAATATAGTTGAAAAGTCTTAACGAAAAGAAAATGTTAATTTAATTATTGTTTTATTGAATAATCTAAATATAATTTAATAATGATGTACATAAATAAATATTAATGAACCCTATAAAAAACGATGATTAAGGCTCTAAAAATATATATTCATTCAGGTTTTACTCGCGATGGCAACTTACAAAAGCAATCGGAATAACATGTAATGCAAAATTTGTGTATTGAGAGGTTTAAACAGAGATGTATTGAGAGGTTTAAACCTCTCAATACATCTCTGCGTACATATTACAATAACTCACCTTCAGCGATCCTACTGAAAGTTGAACACTCATTTCGAAGCACCCGCGTCCTAAGCGCACTTCGGACTGCCAATATCACTCACTCTTGATTACCATTGGAAATCTATACCTTTAATCACTCTGGAATCGCAGAGAGAGCCAACTGCGCGGAAATAATAAGAGATTTTTTACCGCACTTAACTTGAATTATAAGAGACAACATGTCAGCAAAATGACATTTTTCCGATGCCCCCTCGCAACTGATGTCAAATCGTATGAAAATTTTAAGAAGACGAACTTCACATGCGAAAATCTTCGTCTGACTCCTACGCGTGTACCTCAACAACTATTTCTTGCGACTGATTTACCCGCAGTAGTTCCAGACGTTCCAGACGCTCACAAACACTCGGAGGAGCCCGCTGACCTTGGCAAATGCGCTGCTGCAACATCGTCATCAAGTAGTACTTCCCGCTGAGATAAGATACACACCCATTCCCAAAACCCCAAGAGAGAGCATGCAAATAAGTCGGACCCCTAAGAGCAGGGAAAAGATGTTTGTTTAGGGCAGAAGGTGGTTTCGCCTGGATAAATACGCGGGAAAACAAGCTGTCGGGTATCGTATATCAGTACACCTTATCAGGATACTGATGCAAATGATGCCATTCCGTATGAATCATACATACTTCTAACATGGCAGTATGCTGATGAACTGTCACTTACCCGTTGCCTCATACGATGCATATGTACCCGCGCGTAGAAATGTTAAAAACGCTTTGTTTTTCATGCGCACAAACGTGACATTATGCAGAAATTTAAACACCAGCGCAAGAATGCACCAATATGAATTATACATGCGATGAGGCTTCATAGATCTAATTGAATAATTTTCCCAAACAAAAGGGAATACTAAATATCCTTCCGTTCGTTTGTCGCTGGTTTATCGGTCAAGTATCATACTGACGTAGAATATTGGCATGCTCATTCTCCGTCGACGGAAAAAAATTGTAAGAAAGAGAAACCTTTAGGACAAAACTCACGAAAATAAAGGGCGAACGTAGAAATGGGAATCATGCGTGTACAAATTCTCCGAATTAGAACGCGCTATTTCAAATGCTCGTTAACACGATGCATGTCACAACAACTCGCGCGACTGCAGCCATTCGCGTTTGAACCAGTGCAAGTTCCAGCAAAGCGTACGTGTAAACTACGCTTCTGTGAAAACAACACCCTCCCACACGAGGCACTTCATTGTGCAGTTTGACCCAGGGGCGGATGTAAGGGCAGGCTACATAGGCCCGCACCAGGGGCGGATTAAGGGGGGTGGCGGCCGCCCCCCCCCCCCCCGTAATTCCCGGGAAAATAGAAAAGATGGTAATCTTTAAGGTGGTTCTCCCATGCAAGTTTTTATTTCACCAGCTCATTACACAATGTTTAAAGATAATTGGAAAATATCTAAAAGCCAGTTGTCTAAACAGACACAGTATCCTAGATGTTCGCAATTGTACTTTAGTAGGCCTTTTGATGAACAGTGTTGTGAAAGCTTTGGTGCCGTAACGGAATAGTTATAAGCTATTATACAATGTATGGAGACCTATATACACCTATTTTATATGTATGCAGAGAACAGTGCCGCGAGCTTGGGCAGTTGAGCCGTAGTGAGTCTGCGAGAGGGGAATACAGTCTTCACGCCCTCCTTCAGCACTGCCTACTATGCGACACCCTCCGCTCTCGTGCTCGTCGCGACATGTCAGTTGCCCGGCTCTCGCGAGTGCATTGTTTCAGTTGTAGTGAGTGACAAGTTCAAGAGTTCTTCACATGTTTGTGACCCTGCGTCCTTTTTCCTTTATTCTGTGATATACCTGACGTGCAGATCAACCTTTCTGCCAGAGATGGTAAGTTCAGTCGGTTAATTACAAAGACATAACTTATTTGCGCTTTCTCGCGCTCGCCATTAGGGTCGGACGGCCGGCTTCAAGTTCGGGCCCACATTAGCCTCTCTTGCTATTTTTCTGTTTTTTGATCAAGGAATTGAACACCCACCTATTTACTGGACTTTCATTTTCATTGTGTTATCATAGAAATGCTGTCAGAGGTCCACCCACCGTAGTTTTGTCCCCTCTCCTTTCGATAGCGGTAAAATTGAGGACTCTAAGCAAAATAATTTTCAAGTATTACGCTACAGGGTGAGAAAAAGATATGCTTATAATGTTTTTTGCAACTCGTCGCAGAAGGAATAACTAAGGTTTACTTATGCTTACAGGCGTCTTCTTCTAGTAGGCCTGGTACTAAGCGGAAAACTATAATAGTGCCTCTGCGGACCTTCGAAGCTTTTTCTCTCGCTTCCAAAAACAAAAGGCGCCATAAGCAGCAGGAGTAAATGCATAATTTGTTAACACCATGACTTCATGCTGCACAACTGACAATGAGACTCAAGCTGGGTCCATGGTCCTTTTACAATCCCATCCACTTAGCCACGAAAAATCGACTGAAGCTTCAATTTCTTCACTTCCTTTGGCTGAAAATTTCAACTGTGACGTAGTTCTCTTCATTGTACCAGGAAAGGAAATACCTGATGATAGGAAAAAAGCAGAACTTTTGGAAGGCCCTTGGACATCCACAAGCGACTACAAGTATCCCTTTTCAACTCATAGGAAGGGAACCGCGGAAGAGCGTCGTTACGTGAGGATAGAACATCTTGAAAAGTACCCTTGGCTTGTGGTTTCTCCCTCATTGAATGGACTTTTTTGTAGGTATTGCCCTTTTTTCCCAATCAACGGCAGCTTGCGGTACAAATTTGCAGTTAAAATCCCTCGTTACAGAGGCGTTATAGTTTTCAAAACTGCTAGGGAAACTAGATGATCTGGAAAACCACCAACACACAGTCTATCACAAAGGTGCAGTGCCCAGTTTGCCCTGAATTTCTGGAAAATACAAAAAACCTGAAAATCAAAACACAAGCCAACTGGACGGCTACATAAGGGAGAAAATCAAGGAAAATAGAGAAAATCTGAAGCTGATACTTAAAAATGTGATTTTTCTTGGTCGTCAGAACATACCAATCAGAGGTCATCGGGACGACGCGACGGTGCATTATCATTGGAAGAGCCCTTGACGAATGACGGTAACTTCCGAGCATTACTGCGTTTTCGTTGCTTGGTATTATAAAAAATTATAAAAATATTAAAGGAAAATAGTATTTTCTGAATATGTACTTATCTTTTTATTTCATTCCAACCAATTTTCATTTTGTACGACATTAAAGACGATTTCTTTCAAGGAGTTCGAAATCCTTGCGTAGGCTGCCGCGGGTTGATGGATGGGAAGATGCAGGTCTTCCGCGTTTTGCACCGCGTTGGTCTATGTTTCCTCGGACGACAGTTTCGTAGGCGTTGTAGTCGGCTTCTTCTGGTCGGTGAAATGAAGGTGCAGCTATTTGTCGTCTTATATATCTCAAGCGTTAGACCTGACTCCAACGGGTGAGATATATAATACGACAAATTGCTGCACCTTCACTCCACCGACCTGAAGAAGCCGACTGAAATGCCGCCGAAACTGTCTCCGAGGAAACATGGACCAAAACGGTGTAAAACCCGGAAGACACTTCACTTCTTCACAAGAATGTCATTCTTTACATCGTTTTTTTACGTTTTTCAAATGTGATTAGATAGATTTACTCAATAATTTATCACATCTCTTATATATAATATAGCCACACCAAAACTACGTTCCAAGCGCTTCATATCTTTTAATTATCCGAGGGAAGTCCACCTGGACCTCTATTATATAGTTGAGATGTATTGCATACCCCCCAGGCGCCGCGGGAAGTAGTGAACCGCCCCCCCCCCCAAAACAACGACCTAAATCCGCCCCTGGCCCGCACCATAAAAAATCTAACTAATAGCAAATTATAAAACTCCTAAATTTATAAGACATGACATTGGCAGTGCAGACGACCGAAGATAAGATTTCGAGCAGACGACGGAAAAAAAAAATTCCGGGGCCCCCCTCCCCCGGTATTCCTAACCCCCCACCAAGGGGGGCCGCACCATAGGTTGAGCCTAGGCCTAGAAGCCTACAGATCCTAAATCCGGCTCTGATGACGCACTAAAATAGAACACGGGCACGAAATTACAGCAGGGGCTATTTTTCCTTCCCTCGTTCGTGCATTTACACAAGTCATTCAAGCAATTCTCCGCAATGCACGACGAAATTTTCAGTGCACATCCATCCATCCATACATTTCGCTCCACTTCACAACAAAGCTGTTGGCTGGTAGACACCTCGATATTTCATAAGGAATTCCATTCCATGGGAAATCAATTGGAAATGTTTTGAGAATTAAATGTTTATTTTGCAATGGAGGACGGAGGAGGGCAAGACGAAAAGAAGGATGGGGAAGGTGATCAGTGATATTGTGGGGGCTGGGTAATGGGTTCAGTATTTCCATGGGCGATTAGGATAAGGGTGAGTTAGCCGAGTTCCGGTATGGCATTCTCAACTGTTTTTTCCTGAGTGAGAGGGAAACAAACACACATGGGAGTAGAACCATTGCAACGATTTCATTCCTGAAATTTTACACAGCATGGAGAGGGGGAGGAAGATGGAAGCATGGGAAGAATAGGAGATTAGGAGGAATCTGAAGGATGGGCACCAAAAATCTAAATCCATTTTCAGAACCACACTCCATGCTCCTCGAAGTATCCCTTTCACTCAGGGAAAACAGTGAAGACCCCCTTCCAGGAACCCACCTTACCCACCCTTACCATAATCACCTATGGCAACACCGAGACCATTACCAAGTCCCCAAGGTACCACTCACCACCTCAAGTTTATTCCCAACTCTGCATGAATGAATCACCTCTGCGTATTGCCACCACCTATTTTTGTTGCTTAAGCTTCGGGAGTCTCACATCAACATCGCCAACATTTTAGCTAATGGGTCTCTCAGAAAAGGACCCATTTGATGCAACGTAAGTCTTTTGCCATGCACAGCAATCCCATATTTGATTCTGCAGTACGTCTTGCTCTGGAGATATTTCTTTATTTATTGTTTCTAGGGAGTGTGCTAGAGATTTTGCAAAGAGAAAAAACCTATTAAAAGCAGAAGAAGAATTGGAACATGGAATGTCCGTGCTTTATTATAAAGTGGTAAACTTGAAAATCTGAAACTAGAAATGGCTAAAATGAAATTAGACATTTTGGGGATATGGGAAATGCGTTGGCCTGATAGCGGGGACTTTTGGAGTGAGGACTATCGTATTATTCACACTGGCACCATACAAAACAGGCCAGGCCAAGGAGGTGTTGGGGTGATACTGAGCAAAGAGATGGGTAGAAGAGTAAAAGGATATGTACAATACAGTGGTAGAACGATCCTAGTCAAAATAGACACAAAACCTACAGAGACTGACAATACCAACGTATATGCCCACCTCAAGACAAGATGAAGAACAGTTAGAAGAAATATATGAAGAACTGAACAACGCCATGAAAGGAATCAAAGGTGATCCAAACTTGATAATAATGGGAGACTGGAATGCAGTCGTAGGGGAGGGAACCGATGGAGAAGTGGTAGGCCCTCAATGAACGTGGAGATCGACTTGTGGAGTTTTGCAACAGCAACCTGCTTGTAGTGACTAACGCCTGGTTCCAGCACCATTATAGACGGCGATACACATGGAGAGCACCTGGCGATCACAAGCGTTACCAAATAGTCTTCATTATAGTCAAAAGTAGGTTTAAGAATCAAATTAAAAACTGCAGAGCATACACTAATCCTGATATAGATTCTGACCACAATTTAGTAATGAGTGAATGCCAACTTAAGTTTAAGAAGTTGGAAAAGCCAAAAAAGCCCGTAAATTGGAACTTAGAAAAACTAAAAAATGAAAACATTAGGTATCTATTCACAGACAAAACAGATGATAATTTCGCTATTGAGGAAGATATGGATGTTGAAAACAAGTGGAGAAATTGCAAAATGGGTATGTGGAAGGCTGCAGAAGAGATCCTCGCAAAAAAGAAAGTTATAAAAGATGGGAGTGGGTGACTGATGATTTAGTAGCCATGATTGAACAAAGTAGGAAACTAAAAAGGGACATAACTGAAGAGGGTAGGAAAAATATAAAAAACTAAGGAATGCAATAAATAGGGAAGAAAGAAAGGCCAAAGAAATATACTTGCAGGAGAGATGAAAAGAGGTAGGAGAACACATGAAGGCCGGAAACCTTGAAACAGCTTACAAAACAGTGAAAAATTTTATTGGAAATAGAAAGATAGCATACAGTACCCTACTAAAAGAAAACAACATAATGGCCTATGAACAGAAAGAAATCGTTGATGTATGGAAATTATATTTGGAAAAACTTTATGGAGAAGACGAAGAAGCAGTAGAAAATGACATTATTGAAGACGAAGCCACTGTAAACCACCATGAAAAAGGCGACAGAATTATGAGTGAGGAATTCGATCAAGCAATTGAAGTCATTAAACACAAGAAGGCCTCTGGCATTGACACACTTCCTGCAGAACTTATTCAAGCATCTGGGGATGAGGTGAAAAACATTTTATACCAGCTGGTGGGTGCCATGTATGATACAGGGAAACTACCCGAGGATTTTAAACAGCGTCATTGTACCAATACCCAAAATAACTACAGCAAAATGTTGTCAACAGTATCGCACACTTAGTCTTATCTCCCACGCCTCTAAAATATTAACAAAAATAATACAGAAAAGAATAGAAGGAAAGATTGAGGACACAAAGACCAATTCAGCTTCAGGAAGGGAAGAGGCACTCGAGAGGCGATCTTAGCATTAAGATTAATCATGGAAAAGAGAGCTCGAAAGAACCAGGTCACCTTTATTTCTTTCATAGATTTTGAGAAAGCTTTTGACTGTGTGAGGTGGCAGCAGCTATTTCAGATTCTGAGGGAGATAGGAATAAAGTACCGAGACCGTAGAATAATATGGCAGATATACAAAGAGGAGGTAGCTGTTATAAGATGTGGTGCACACCAGAGAGAAGCTAAGATAAGAAAGGGGGTGATGCAAGGCTGTTCCCTGTCTCCGCTGCTGTTTAATGCATACATACAGAGAGCTATGGATGAAGCTATGGTTGAAGCACGAGAAAGGTGGGGAGAAAGTGGTGGAATACGTGTTCAAGGCAGACAGATTGATATGCTATGATTTGCTGATGACGTAGCTGTATTAGCAGATAGTGAAGAAAGCTTGTCAAATATGCTGAGGGAGTTGGAGGCAGTCAGTAAAAGATTCAATATAAAAATCAACAGAGAAAAGACAAAGATCCTTGTCATGAGCAGGAGGGGAGCAGACGCAGAAGTCATGCTTAATGGACAAAGACTCGATACAGTACAGGAGTTCCAATACCTTGGAAGCAAAATCACATCAGATGGAGGTAGTACATACCAAAGATCTCATCAGCAGGATTAATCAGGCCAAGGCAGCTTTTAATAAGAAGAAAGGGCTCTTAACTTCCAACAAAATTAATTTGCATTTAAGAAAACTCCTACTCAAGACATTTGTGTGGAGTGTTTTGCTTTATGGAAGTGAGACATGGACACTTGGTACGAATGGAAGAAAGGGAATAGAGGCCTTCGAGATGTGGTGCTACCGGAGAATCCTTAAAATATCTTGGATGAAGGGGGTGACTAATGAAACGGTACTACGGAGAGCTGATGAGGTGCCATGTCTGTGGAACACAATGAGAAAAAGACGAGACACCTGGATAGGACACATTATAAGACATGAGGGACTATTAGAAACCATTGTAGAGGGCTCAGTTCAGGGTAAAAATGCAAGAGGTAGACCCAGAAAGGAATATGTCAAACAGATTGTGGAGGATATGGGCAGCCATTCTTACTTGGAGTTGAAAGAGGTTGGCTCAAGATCGGGCGGAATGGAGATGGAAAACGACTGCTGCAAACCAATCTATGGATTGCTGACCAGAGAAGAAGAAGAAGGGAGTGTATCTCACCAGATCGATGTCAAGGTTTCTGAGCATCAACGAAATAAGTGTGGCTGCAGAATGGAGCCATGATGAAGATCTGAATGGTTGAAGTGTAGAGAGAGGGAGAGATATTTGTACAGATGAAGAAGAAGACATTGTAAGTGCTCTATCTAATTATGAGGATGTTATCTGCTCATAAGTATTTTGAGGAATAGAGCAGGAAAAATATAGTGAAGAGATTTGGAGTGAATGCCATCCAATATGAAAAGATCAAACAAAGAGGTACTATGATTCTCAGCTATTTGGTAGAACGCCTCCCCATAATACTGTGAAAGGTGCAGGGAATAAGGTAGTCCTTCCTCCTAATAATGATCGAGGAGTCGATAGATTCATTTCGCCCATTTATTGACAGAAAACTTTTAGATAATATTGTCCAGTTCACTAATAAAGAAGTCGTAAGGTTGCATAAAGAAAAGTATATGACTTGGGTTCCTGTAGACACCATGGAAATGGAAGTATTTTTGGACTCCTGAATGCAGTCAGAAATTTGAAGTCCTCCAAAATAAGTGCTTCTTGGCTTTGAAGTAATTTGTATGGGCCTATGATTTTTAGGGCTACCATGTCAGAAGTTAGCTTAAAAAATATTCTTAGATATTTACCGTTTGACGATAAAGAGACATGGCCAGAAAGAAATAGGGTTGATAACCTTGCACCCATTCGGTCCATTTGAGATGCTATGAATTTGGGAAAGAATTATCTCCCTGGTGAGTGCATTTCCATCAATGAGCAGTTAGTTGGGTTTAGAGGTCGCTGTCCTTTTTGGCAATTTATTCCATCAAGAAAAGAACGGAATGAAGATTTTTTGGGCCAATGATTCTTCTACAGGGTATCCTCTTCAAGGCATTCCATATTTGGGTAAAGAAACGGGGCAAGAGCGATCCCAAATTTAGGAGAGGGAATAGTACAGGAAGTCTATCATTGTCATTATGGGAGCAAACATAATGCTACTTCCAATAATTTTTTACACACCTTCAGCTGGCTCAAAACTTGAAAAATAATGGATTAATGATGGTGGAAACTGCAAAAAAGTAAAAAATTCATACCAGTGAATTTTCTTCCTAATCGCACTCGTGCCAAGTATCCATCGATTTTTGGATTCACCAATGCTGTAGCATTGGTGTCTTGTCAGATTCCATCTACCAGGTATTTCCGTCGCATAGGTTGACGTTGCAGTTTGACAATAAAGAGACAAGGCCGGAAAGAAAGAGGTCTGATAAGTTAATCTGAAATTCAAAGTCAACCTACATGACGGGAATACCCGAAAGATGGAATCTGACACCATACGTCGTGGAAACCTGAAGTACAACATTGGTGTCTTATGTTCCTAAAAAGTGAAAGTCAGTAATTTTGTTATCGTCTATGCACCGTGGCAAATCAATTGCTTTGGAAACAAAGTAAACGGGAAATAATATTTTACTATAATGCCAAAGATGGGTTCATGGGTCAAATGGTTCAGCTTTAGTCTCAGTTTTCAGTGCATGTGTCGTTCACGAGAAAAACAAACAGATGGTCGTGTGCATTTTTATGAATTTTTTAAATGTGTGGAATTGCAGCATATGTGATCTCTACTAAACTAAATCCCCAGTGGAAAAGGTGAAAAGTGAATTAGCTGGACCGCCAGGATAGTTTTCTGGAAATATTGGCAGAAAAATGTGGTGAGAAAACATGTTCTGTGACAGAAGGACAAGGTGTGCTGAAAAAGGGTAAAAGGTACATTTATAGTATTCAGGGTTCACCACTACAAGAACAAGTTGACAGGGAACTTGAGCAAAAAAAACTCAAGCGATCGCAATGTCACTAGTGCATGATAAAAAGACAAATATTCCAAAGCTGTGACCTTTGTTACCACAACACTTGCAAAGAACATTTCAATGTAATTTGTGATACATGCTCAAACAAATGTTAAAAAAATATTTATTTGCTATGCATTTTCCAGGATGTATAATTGTTAATTAACTGTTTTTATCCTCCAATACTCTTGAATATGTATTTCAACGTCATTAAATAATAAGTAAACATAAGGAATATTTTTTTTTAATTTTAACAACTAATTTTCAACTGAAGGCAATCAAGCACTGCAGCAGCGCCGAGAATCCCTTTACGTCACGAAGTTCAGGAATCCGTGAGGTTAAGGACACAGACACTTTTAGGTTTTTTCCAAAACGGGCACTTTTGGTGGATTTCTTTAAATCTGCATTAATTTTTCATTACAATTGTTTGGGATCTTAGAATAGCATGAAAATTTCATAAAATTTTAAATTGATATCTCTGCTTTCAATTATAATTCCCCAAAAACAATAAAATAATTCCTTTTGGGTAGTCAATAATTCCATTCATATTTTTATACATCACCTTCATAATGAAACAATGTATTTGTCTATGTGCTCCCACATTCCACACTTGACTGAAAATGCATTTAGATGCCACCATATTATGCATTTAGAATTATGTTAAGGAAAAAGAGGCTATTTATGTGTTTTCCTTGGTAAATGAGGCAAAGTGAAAGGAAAAATATGACAAACATTCATTAACATTTCAATTATTTTTAAAATTTTGTTCCACTCCTACAGCATTTCATCAACAGCAGTCAAGCGAGCAAATCCCAGCACACCATTTTACACTTTCCTTTGGGGCTCCAATGGATGTCATCGAACAACCAACAAAATATTACAGCCATATCAAAGCTATGCCTTCAGATTATTGAAGCTAGCACATTTATACATTCTCATCAACAGCTTTGCTATTTTTTGGACCCGTTAAATTTTGATACATAGCAGTTTTACTACAGACATTAAAATTATATATTTCTTGAAAAAAATTCATATAGGTACATATGTATTAAAATAGTCCAATATACGAAAAGTAGCAACCAAAGTCATGCACTCTAAGATTAGACTCAGTGATAAAATACCCCTAATAATAATATAAACAGTGACGTAGCCAGGGGGAGGGGTCCACATCCCTCCCCCATAATTTTGTATTTATTTTAACAAATGACACTAAAGGAAAAAGTATTTTTTTAACAAAAGAGCTGATTTCATTTACTCTTCATTCTGAAAAACTTTTTCAATTAACATGGTAGTAATTTTGACGTAACGAAAACCAGGGGAATTGTATACTTTCAGAAATTAGCACAGGGAAAGTCTTTAAAATCCACAGCCACTCTGTACTCTCCCCTGCAAACAAAATCCTGGCTATGTCACTGTATAAAACAAATATTTTTTCATCGATACTGAAATCAATATTCAATCTCCACTACAGTATTCACGTCATGAATAGTCTATGCATGAAATAACATTAGAAATTAGTTGGGTTGTTAATCTTATAATAAAAAAAATTTCTGGACTGAAAAACATACCGCCATTAACCAGTTTTCAGGGTATTCTTCCAACATTTGTAAGCATCAATGCTTCTAAAGGATTCTCTGCATTCAGAATCCAGATAAACCTTAGCAAATGTAAAAAAAACTAAACACATTTAGAAATATGCACCTATTTACTAATTAAATAAGCCATCAAAACCCCTACATTGTATCACTCATCACTAGGTTTCAGAACGTCATCATTCCTTTCTTTCCAAAGAGCAGGTTTAGATCTCCAAAGGTAGTTTGAGTGAGATTTTTCCCGTCGTAATGGAGACCATATTCATATTTTATTTTTTAATTTCAGCATCTGTTAGAAGTGTTAAGTAATAATTTTAATACTAATGGAGCAAAAATGTAGTTATACATGTCAAAAATTCACAGTACATAATGAAATTAATACATCCACATAAATCTCTATCCTCAACGCATTTCATCACACCATACGGTGTAAAAATGCCTTCACAACAGATGGTTTTTTGCAATTCTGTAAAAATAACAGTGGTAACTGATTATATTTTATAAATAAATCCATTCAAATAGCCAGTTTAGGTCAGTTTAGGTTATCAAAATATCATCCTTTGCCAACGTTTCGGAAATTAATGAATTCCATCATCAGAGCTTAGAATTTTTATACAAGGTTACTTCATCATTACTGACACATATTGAGATAAAACCTGCTATAGTCATAGCACTTTGAATAAAAATAATAATAAAACTTAATAACAACATTATGATGTGCATTGACTTTCAAGACAATGCACCTCATGATGATGTTTTTCAAGTTTTATTATTATTTTTATTCAAAGTGCTATGACTGCAGCAGGTTTTAACTAAATATGTGTCAGTAATGATGAAGTAACCTTGTATAAAAATTCTAAGCTCTGATGATGGAATTCATTAAATTCTGAAACATTGGCAAAGGATGATATTTTACCTAAACCAGGGTTGTCCAACTCACAAGGCCTCAAGGGCCACAACTTAACCTTTAATATGGTTGCGAGCCAAAGAGTAAGAAATTATTATTTTTTAAAGTAACAATAAGAAACAACGTAAGGTATAAAAATAAATTTCTGATTTTTTTTCTAATAACCTTTCGCGGGCCACAATAAATGGCACCGCAGGTTGCCAGTTGGACAACCCTGACCTAAACTGACCTATACTCGCTATTTGAATGGATTTATAAATCAAGAGGTCGATAAGAAGAATGCTGTATTTTATAAATAGTTGAGAAAACAAAAACTACATAGCGTTAGTTTTTTGACGAAATACAGGTGTTAGAAATTACTAATTTTTTCAATATTCTCTATCTGGAGTGCGCAGCTATAATCTATCCCATGGAAAACAGCTTACAATTTTAGGCAAATTGCTGGAAAAGTAGTTCGACAAGGAGTTAATATTTCAATATCACTGGAAAGATGAGTTTTTTTCTTTAAAATGAGGTCAAATTCATCAAATTCTAGGTGAGATGATACCTTGCTCAAATTACCTTTAGGTAGTATTGAAATGGTTTTCCTTCGTATGTTTGTGAAAATGAAACGGATATTGATATTTTCTTTTTGAATGGCCCCTTCAAAAGATAGTTACACTCTTAATAAACACTCTTCAGAATAGAATAGTACAAAAACTAACAATAAATACGAAGAAATACATTTTTTCCAGAGATTTACAATATTGAAACAATCACATGGTATACATTCACATTTTAATAATAAAACCGACCCAGGTCTCCTTGAAAATGGCACTGAGTTGCCGAAACCTGGGTCGGTTTTATTTTAAAGTGTGGATTTATACCAAGTGATTGTTTCAATAAGAATATTAGAAATTTCCACCAAGTTCCAAGAACAGATTTCCCATAATATTGAAGTCATTGCTGTCTTATCTCAAATAAATTCTGCATACTATCATATTAAAGTATAATTACATAAAATATAACACTAAATGTATAGAATGTAACTAGTGTAATATAGAACCTGTAAATCAGAGAGAAACACAATAGGAGAAATAGCTGCTCAAATAAAAAAATTTCTTACTTGGTAAGATCTGGTATCCTAGAAACACTTCTGAGATGTGAAAGAAATGAGTAGCGAGCAAGCACTTGGACATATGATATTGCAGACTTACAAACTGCATGGCTGGCTACATAATTTTGTAAGTAATGCCAGAAAGGAGCAGGAAAAAAAAGGAAAGAGTATTTGAAAAGTAATTCACATTAAGACTGAATCAGTGAAATAACTTAGTAATTCTCACAACAGTTTTTCTGTTGATGACCGGTTTCATCACAAAGGCGACATCATTAGATGACAACAAAACCATTGTGAAAATTACAAAGCTATCGTACTGATTCAGTCATTATAAATTTTCAACAATTTACACCCGAGAATATCAAATTCAATAAACATTAACCCTTTCACAGCCAGAAAATTCTGGGCTGGGTATGCTAAGGCTGCTTAAGTCATGTGCAGTTTTCAGATTCTCAAACACCAAAATACATTGTACAGTAAAACCTCAATTTTACGCACCTTGATTTTATGTTACTCTCGATTTTGTGTAGTGACATAAAGGTTTGGCCAGGAAACATTGGGTATTTCAATGGCAAACTCTTGATTTCATGTTGTTTCTCAATTTTAGTTTTTTTTTTGTTTTTACATAGTCATACTTCGGTCCCTACAGTTATATTTTCCTAATTTTTAAGAAGTTTTGCAATACTTTATACTAACTGTGAGCAAAGCTATTGAATACAACAGCCAATCCCAACATGTTACATAACAAGCATATCTAACTGTGCTCTCCATTTTCCTGCAAAATGTGCAGACAATACGGCACTAAATTCTCGTTCTTCCGAAATACATAACATGTTTTTCCCAGTTATTGCAAGTATGTCATAATAAGTTTTGTAATAATATGCCTTACATTTGGAGACTGTTTCATTAGTATTGTCTGGTTTTACCATAGTAAGGGGCATGCTATTACAAAGTCTTATATGGCATTGATATGACGTTCGACATATTGCGCTTCAATATCACAGAAGCAACCAAAATGGTATACCGTATATGTCCGAATATGCCCCTCATTTTTTGCCAAATAATGGTTGTCAAAACGTGGAAGGGGAGCTACCTATTTTCGTGCATGAAAAGAGAAAACTACTCAAGAAGTTCAGTGGCTAATGGTCCAAAATACAGGAAAAAATAAGTAATAATATGCTAATATAACTCATTTAAGTAAAAAACAAACATTATTTTGAATAAAATGAAAAGCTTTCATTATTTAATTAATCTTTCACCATATCGATGTTTCTATGGTGTTACATCCATATGGCAACTATGTAATGACATTATGCAACCCGCAATGCATTATTATTATTATCATTATAATTTATTGACACATTACATTTACAGTTCATAGCATCATATACAGCTACATGTCAATTGGTGTCTCATTGGTGCATCAGTGTCATAAATATTTTTCTGCTCTGAGGTACCCGTCAATAATAGACTAGCAACATTGCTCATATATTCAATGATAATTTATGAATTATTTTTATCATCTCATTAATTTTCCATCATGACGATGTTTCTATACATCTACAACGCCACAAACAAGTCCATACATGCAATTCAAGATACAATTGTATCTTGAATATTTTTCCTCGCATTAAATCTGGGTCTTCACAAAAAAAAAACAATTTTATGATTCATGCCTTGATTTAAAATACAATGAAGAGACCTGAAAAATATTATTATATCATTCATTTTTATCAACCTTTGATTTTATATACTTCCACTTTTTGGTTCCTCCAACAATTTAAAATCGAGATTTTACTGTATGAATATTTATCTCTTGGGTTAACTTTTCTACGATAATGAGTACATTTGGGAGTTGAATGATGACAAATAATGCATTCAGTTTTGCATCACGAAGGTGCTTAAAATTAACAAATTAAATTCATATGCATAAAAATACTTGATGACGTAATGGCTGGCAGCAGTTTTAGCACATGTACTGAAGGTCAATCGGCTATCTGACAGCAAAAGGGTTAATTTAGCATTCCCTGCAAAGCTCTTCAGCATAATTCATGATTGCTATACATTTACTGCTCACTCATGGAACATTTCAGCTTATGGCATCAGCTTGCTGCACAACTTACTCCAAATGCATTGCCATCTTGATACAGTTCAACTATGGACAGTGGTAGTACATATTCAATTAGCCTCACCTTGGTAGTATTCAATGAACAAAGAATACTAAGGAATGATGCGATTGATTTGATGACACAAATGGGATAAATGGGGAGAGACCAGAAGTCATTGATAATAATTCGTGTGCAAATACTTAGATAAATTCACTGGAAAATATTTATTTAATCCAGAAGTGACAAGAGAGATATTCACCAATTCATTTATGAGAGAAGATACCAGAGACAAGACCAACTTCAATATAATGATGTTAAAATATAAATGAAAAGGACATTTCATTGCAGTAATACTGTCGATTCGAGAAATCAAATAAACCATTTACTTAATATGTTTAGTCTAGGATGACAATGTGTGCGGTTATGCCACAATGCACAATGCAAATTCACAATAAAGAGATTATAGTGCTACAATGAGTGCAAGGTCCAGGTTCTTCACTTATACTTTATAAAGTTTACATTGGTGAAATATCCACACACAAAGAAATGTTTAAGTACATTCAAAATATGTACTAGCTAACTTCTGAATGAAAAAATACACAACACTGGAATTAATTCTGACTGTCATTGCTGATGACTTTATAAGTTAAACAAATAAACATAAAAAATGACCAGTTAATCTGATGATATGGTTCTAGTGCCTGCGGAAACTACCACACAATCATCTAAAATATCTATAACTTTAATGATATTTTCAGAATATATTCATCAATGCACTAAAGAAATAAACTTGGTGAATTTGAATCGCACAACTTAAGTGACAAGACAATGCCAGTGACCTTATTAATTATAGGAAGGCAATAAACCTATCACAAATAAAGCCCACAAAAATTAAAAAAAAAATATGGAGAGCTTCATAATTTTCATTTTTACCTGATATAAACATCAAATACATTGTTGTATAAAAATGGGAAAAATCATCGATGCACTACAACTTTAAGCAAAGGCCTCTTTAAGTTCCGTAAGTAATCTGCGATTATATTCCACATAGTTGACTGGATCGGCCTGCACAATGTTGGTTCTCAATCTCTTTTCCTCCTGTAAATAAAATATTAATAATAGATTTTCAGCTATTGAAGTATTCCTGACCAACTTATTCTATCAATGTAATGCACTTAAAAAAATAAGCAGGTACTGGAGTTATAGATAAAAACACGGTGCGGTTTTAGTAGCAATGTACATTACTGGAACTAGAATCATAATTGAGAAAATATTTATTTATATGTAGTAGGCTATTCACCTAGGAATAATTTCTCAATACATAGATAGCTGCCATATAATGAAACCACTTTACAAAGACATTCATCACATGACTATATACACTTATGTATATGTAACACCCTATTCAAAATGAAAAACAAAAAAAATATATCTTACATTATAAGTTTCCATTTTAGTCCTTAGTCTGAAGTTGAAGCACCTAAAGTTTGCATTTTGGAATACTGCATCAAATTCTTCTTGATCATCTTTGGATTTTAAACTAGCAAGCTCATCTGTTGACATGCCCATCACCTTTTCTGCAGTTTCCTGGAAACCTGTGACCCATGAATGGTCAGTTGAATCTCCAATATTAGCCTGTGAAGCATATGCCACATTAGTTCCTACATGCTTAATACATTTTAAAAATTTATTGGACATACATTTTAATGCATGTAATTACACAAAGAATGTGTCAACAACGATTTTAGTAAAAACAAAATCATAAATCCGAGCAAACCGATCAACCACAACTGCCATATTTTGGTTCATTGATAGCATATTTATGGTATCAAACAAAAAACATTCCAGTCGAAGATCCCAAATCCTGACATTCACAATCCGAGAGCACCCAGAGTCTGGCAGTGTTGCAAAACCATTATGTACATAATACAAGATATTTAAAAAATTGTATTACAATTGGTTTCTAACCTGCTATTACCACACATCACTGCTGATGTAGATTTTCCCCATTTAAGGTTATAAATCAGCGACCTCTAAATATATTTCAAGAGAATAATTTTGAATACTTAATTTTTTTACAAATGATCCCACAAGCAGTACAGATTTTCATTTGAAATACAGCGGACTCTCATTAGGACGTTCCTTAATAGCACGTTTCCTCATTTGGACATTCATTTCCTCAGGTCCGCATCACTGTGCATGTAAATAACTATGGTTAGCACGTTTTGACTACCTCTTTAGCACATTTGGAGGAGGACCAAGCCAAATTTGTCCTAGGGAAATAACAGCCTCATAGGTTAATCAGACGATGGATATATCTCAAGAGGTTTACTTCTCGCATTCAAAAAGATCGTTATCGCTTACAATACTATTTTGATAGTCATATTATGGTAAAAAAATGTTAATGAAGTAAGAAAAAAGCAATCTCAAACATTAGAATCACCTATTCAACGATTGACATTTCCTCACAAGCAGCACATTTTATTGCAATATTCGTTAGTTTTATTGCTGTCGTGGCTGTTGCCATTATCGCCTATGGAATCAAAACTGTGAGCAACAGCTCATGTGATCATCATCTATGTCATCATCAAAAACTACAGCCTGAATAACATTTTTTATGCCGATGAGACAGGTTTATTTTTTATTTGCTTCCTGATAAAACACTGGAATTTAGAGGAGATAAGTGCCCTGGAGGTCAAAGGAGAGGCACTGTCCTATGTTTCAATGAAATTGGAATGGAAAAACTGATTCCGTAAGTGATTGGGAAATATGTATAAACGTCCCAGATGCTTCAAACATGTTCAAACATTACCTTGGACATATGATTGCAACTCTAATACCTGCATGACCACCACAATTTTCGAAAAGTTCCTGCGAGCACTGGATGCAAAGATGGGTGGACAAAATCGTAAAATTTCGTTGCTTATTGATAACTGCGCAACACATCCAAGACACAGCATTTTTAAGAAATGTTAAAGTGGTGTATTTTCCTCCAAATTACACAAGTGTTCTTCAGCCCCTCGATCAAGGCATCATACGATGTAAGAAGCATAAGTACAGGAAACTACTTGTCAATGAGAGGCTGGCCAGCCTTGAGTCAGGAAGAAAAGCAAATATCCTGAAAGCCATGTATTTTGTGAAGCATGCCTGCGACTCCGTCAAAGCCAAGAGCATAAGAAATTGCTTTCGGACCTCTGGATTTCATCGCAGCACAAACGAGGACAATTCCCCGTTGCTCAGTGATGAGGCAGAACATGAGCACACCCTTGAGGGCTAGGATCAGCTGTTCGGAGAAGGGGAGGGTATGACCTTCGACGAGTGCATTGCCTGTGACGCTGATATCAAAGTCTGCAGGTTGGTTGTTGGAACTTGTGACTACTAAAAATGAAGCTTTATTTATGGAGATATTTACGTAACAAATGAATAATAACCATTCCAAACATAATCTTTCATCTTCCTAAATGTGATTGAAAAAGTCGGTGAATCTCATTATCACGTATTTTTATCAGTAGATTGATGTCATTATATGAAGTCTATGAACAGAAAGGAAGAAGAAGACACTGAGAAAGACGAAGCAGTGCCCGAATATCCTACAACATTCGCAAAAACAGTGGAAGCGATGGTGACAGGTAGTCAGCAGTCACGAAGTTGATGAAAGTGTGATGAATACTTTAATAAAAATGGACTGTACTATCAAAGAATTAGGGCTCAAAATGAAAAAAAAAACTAAGCACCATGGACAGATCCTTCCAGCCCCCATAAGTTTATATGCATTTCCATTAAATAATATATTTTTGTTTGCAATATTTGCGGAGAACATGCGGGAAGTTCCATTTTTGTTTTGTTACAAGCAATCAAGTTTATGCCATTACGCACAGGAAGGATGATGTTTTTGGGCCGGGAGCTCAATTTGTTCTTGTTTTCAAGGAGTTCTAACAATCCTTATAATACTATAATATTTTTTCATGATATTAAAATTTTCATCATGGCAAACACAATAATAACATTTTCAGTACAATCATTGTAATTTTGTAAAAGCAATATAAACATAAAGCACTATTTAGTGAGAAGTGGGCATACACTCCGCGGATTCATCTGTTTTCCGATCTAATTATTTCATTGGAAGGGCGAAGAGAAAAATATCGCTAGGTGGCTTCGCTATCTTTGCCACTGAACTTTGTGAAAGCAGCATCTGTATACTAAACAAGTTGTTTGGTTATTAATGACGACGACAATTGCCATCATCATTAATTGAGTATGCATCAGCGTTAGCTATCGTATGTATTTTCTTGGGAGGCAGAATAGGTGGAAAATAAACTACTTTTACAATAAATGATCACCAGTAATTATCTACGGCATGAGCTAAAATGAGTAGCAGGATAACATTCCCCTGAAAATTATGCAACCAACCAGTACG
This sequence comes from Pyrrhosoma nymphula, assembly GCA_963573305.1. NCBI lineage: Eukaryota > Metazoa > Arthropoda > Insecta > Odonata > Coenagrionidae > Pyrrhosoma > Pyrrhosoma nymphula. Next base: position 51,047,584 of record OY754330.1, on the reverse strand, counting down.
TATTTGGAGTTTCCATGGTATGCCTACCCTGTTTTGCACATTTTCCTGGTTACCACGCTCAGAATCCTGGATCCCTTCAAGAATGTGCTAACGAGAGTCCGCTGTACTCTGAAACTGTTACAATGCCACTCTGGCCATCTCCAAACACCTTAGACAGTGCATAACTGTCTTGAACTAAGCAATTAACAACCTGAAGCTCTTTTAAGTAATCAACCAGAGTGTAGGTTTTTTTCACAAACCTGTAAGCTAACGCTTAAAACAAAGGTATGCCTTCTTATGAGAGCCAGCTCAAGAACATTGCATACATATTATGCAAAGTACAAAGAAAACTTTCATGAAAACCTTATCCAGTATCATGAAGACATTTAGAGAGTCTGGAAGACATATTCACCCTTATGCACTTGATTTATTTGAAATATATTTCTTAAATGGTAATTAATTAGCTTTTTCCTAATAATTGTAAATCCCAATCCAGTATTATGCATAGGAGTAAATATTTAGATCTGGATGAGCATGCAATCACAACATACAATACGATGCTGAGATGAGGGGTAGCTGTAATATTATTATTTTAAATACCATTAATTTTCTCGTATAGTTTTCATCATTCCAAGGGATCTTCCCTTAAAAAAATCAATACCATTTATCAGCCTTTTTCAAAGGTAGAGTTAGTTGAATTTCTTCAGAGTCACAATCAACATTCACTATATTGGACATTACAAGAGTGTGTAATAATTAAAAAAACAGTTGACAAGTGTTTTTATGATGTTAATATCTGCTCCAATTGTCACTGTGGCCACTATGTAAGCATTCTCCATATAGGTGGTCCTTGACTTTCGTACAATTCGCACTTTCGTTCGCTCCAAATTGATTAATTTTACTTGACTTTCGGACACCAAATTCGGACTTTCGGACATTAGCCGAACAATATTTTTGAATTTCCCGCAATGGTGCATGGCGCATCCCGGCATTCAACTGTTTCATCTGGCGTTCTCGCTCGCTAGTATACGCGACTGTGGGCAGTGTTAACTTAGAGCAAGGTATAACTTGTTTATTTACTGAATTTAATTAATGTCGTATGATAAGAATGAGTAGAAAATGTAAATATGATGTGACTGAGACCAACGAAAATACGCGTAGGTTGCATAAACTTAATACTGTCGAGCAAAAGTTGGGAATTATTAGACGTGCTGAACTGGGATGATCTTTTGCTGCAAGACAATCATAGAACTTAAGCAGTTCAACTGTGTGTTTAATAGTAAAGGGGAAAGATAAAATTATATACCATGTAGGAAATGCTGGGAAGAGCAATGCAAAATTCACGAAGTTGTGTATGGCATATACCTAGGAAACATCATTCTATTTTCGTTTGTCTTTTGTCCAGTTTCGGAAATTGTGAAATTTTGTTGTTTAGTGAATTGTAATAAATTAAATGACATCAAGTTTAATGTTCCAAAAATTAAATGTCGCGATGCTTCTTGTTTTGTGTCTTTATAGTGATAGTGGACGTTATCAGTGAAATGTTAATTTCTGCTTGGGAAAAATTAGAAATGCCTAGTTTTTAAAGTAATTACATATTGTTTTAAATATAATTAATGTATTTTAAACTTTTGTATTAAAAATAAAATTTCCTTACAATTGATACGAGGTTTTACTATGAATATTTAACTCTCCGGGAACGTAACCCCTAATTAGTATGGGACTCTATTGTTCGACTTACGTACATTCGACTTTCGTACACGTCTTCAGGAACGCATTGTGTACGAAAGTCGAGGACTGCCTGTATTATGACAAGGTGCTCATCTTTCACATGGCATTATATTTTAGGCAAATTCATTCCTCTCATTTTAAAACTTTTCACTAAAGAAACAAGCCATAAAGACCCTACTAATTCAGACCTCTGCATAATTTGGACATGAGTCCAGCGTGAAGTGCAGGTGGTTTATTAAGGGGTCCTGAAATGACATCACCACTGCATCACCCAAAATTATTTCCTGAAGCAATTTTTTTGGTTGATATAGAATGTCTAGTTGAAAATTAATTTTCCCTTACAGTAACATGTGGCAAACACTGGCAAGGGATGCACATGCAATAAGTGGCAGTGAAATGCAAGAAGAAGTTCACAAGGAGTTCTACAAATTGTTGAAATAATCTATATTAAACACTTTGGAAGCAAAGAAAATCATTATTGGAAAACATATGGTTGACAGCAGATGACTGCATTCATTTGGTATCAGAGTAAAATATTGTCAATGGAGCTGAGCGTGAATAGTATGCCACAATTACTAAGGCATTCCTCAACAATAATTGTATATGGAATAGACTGATAATTGTCTAAATTTAAAGACAAAAATATCAACGACTTTCTAAATAGCATTTTAAAATACTTTTGTTTCCCAAATATACTATTGCTGGCTATTATTTCTAGGAAAATGTACTGTACCACTTTACTCCATGCCTTAAACTATAAGTACTCTATGATTACTCATTTACATTTAAATTGATAACAACAACTCATGACTGAGAACAGAAGAATCAACTTACAGACAGAATCATTCTCCATTTGAAGTTCGGGAACTCTTTTGCACACTTTTCACACCTATACATCCCATTGCACATGTCAATAACCTGAAAAATAAAGAAACGCAAAATAAGAAACTTGGTTACTGTATTAGGCCTAATCCAAGATACGAGCGGCAGGCCGGGAGCGGCAAGCGACAGAGCAGCAACGCTGAGTTTAATGTTCCTATGTTTGACATGGGAAATGCTCGAACCCAGCCATGATAGATGTGAGTGGCAATGTGATAAAGGCTAGGCTATGTACCGCTCTACTGCCGCTCGCCGCCAATCCCAGACATTAAATTTTTCTTGTGCTGCTCTACTCAATCTGTGGCAAAATGTCGACCGAGAACATTTTGACTGATGACAGTACTGCCATTTCTGCTTCTGAACAAATATTAAGTCGAATCACCGCTCATATCATGGCCACTACCGCCCTGCCACTCTGCCGCAATACTGCTCTGCCACCCACTGCTCATATTGTGACTGAGGCTTTAAGGACCAAATTGCAGTTTTCATCTCAACATACAGGCATGCCTCGTTTAGCGCAAGGGATGCATTCCTAGAGGTCTTTGAGCTAACAGGGTGTCCGGTGAATCTCAATTTCTTTTTTCCCTGAGTTTTCCAGGTTTTCCAGGCAAATGTTTTGCATTTTCCAGGGTCTTGCTGCACTTTGTTTCTAACATATTTTCAATGAATTTCTAATAAAATCGGCATAATTTTGCAAACATGAAAAAACGAAAAATTTATAAAAACGAGTATACAAGGAATGTGGAGTATTACGGGTTTTATTTCAACCAACAAATAAACAAAAACGGTTAACTGACAGCAAAATTCTGAGTCAGGTGCAATTTGAACACAATAAAGTAGATTCAGACTAGTTTGATAAAGAACATGGAAAAAAAAGAAACTGGTGTGACATTTTTCAATGAATGCATTTCCGATTCAATTTCAGCAACAAATTTCTCGGCTTTTCAAGAAATTACGTTATTTTGGTTTGCAGCTCTTGAAACTTTTGCAGTATGTACCTCTTTCTTATTCTTTTTCTCTTGAGGCCTTGGTACCTTTCCTCTTCTCCCAAAAGGCTTCACTGTACTTTACATGAATATTTCGGAAACTGAATTAATTGCTTTGTGATAGGTACGGATCTAACGCCCAAAAGCATTTAATTATGTAAAACAAAATTGTATTTTTTGGACAATACACGAATTTAAATTAGGTTGGATTGCCCCTGTACAGTGGCCTGTTGACTACGAACCCGAGGGCTGTGATTTCCATACGCAGTGACCGCAAAATGTATTTCCGCTCCTTCAAAAACATTTCTGCAAACATTAAAACGAGGAGGGTGGAGATTATTTGGAAAGGATTATCAATTACATATATAACAATACCCAATTATCCATTTAGGTTGCCGGCCGAATGGTTTTCGTATAATGCGGGAAATGCCACTGCGCATGCTCAGACGTTTAGATTTCTCGTAAATTTGGCCACACCAAGAATTCCATTTGTACGGCTATTCGAACAGAATCTTGATTTCCGCGTGAAATTCTGTTTCCGGTGACAGATTTCGGCATCAATTCAGATTCCATTCGTAGCGGCCATTTTACATGGGAATTATTCCGTGTGGAATTTGCCTTGTTATGCAATCGGCCCCCTAGACTGCGCATAGGGAGAGTGGTGTGGGATGACGAAGCACAAGCTGCGAGCGGGCGCACAGCTATGAAAAGAGTACGCAACGTACGAGTATGAACAGGGAGCGCAAGGCTACGCTGAGCCGAATATAATGCAAGCAAAGGCGCAGGTTAAACCTCTCTCTCTGCCTTAATGGAAATCGGCTGCCATGCATTTTCCAGGGTTTTTCGGAAAAATACAAAAATTCCCTGAATATTCCCTGAGTTTTCCAGAACAAAATATTTCCCGGATTTCAAGGTTTTCCAGGTCGCCGGACACCCTGGCTAATCAAATTTTCATTAAATGAGACCATTTTAAAATTGGGAGGATAACGATGTGATTCCAGCAACAGAAATTGGGTGGCTAAATTCCCAGTAACCATATACATTTCAATTAAAAGCCTTAAAAAGTACTTGCTCTTATAATCGTTTACCATTAAAAATATCTTTAAAGTTATAAGGCACTTCCCTAACGTTGTTTATCTCATATAAAACATTTCTCCACTCATAGTTTTAAATTTCCCTCCCAGAAGCAAGTTCTCACTTTTCTTTTGTTTGGGTGAGCTGACATCTAATGGCAAATGGGTAGAACTATTTACAGTTTTTACAAGCCCTTTTCCCATTTCCATGACTTTACCAGGTTTTCCAGGCCTGTAGTAGCCCTGAATAAATATATAATAAAGTGAATGACTCTGGTAGCCGTAGACGTTACCTTTCTTATGAGGGAGGAGTTAAAGGGTTTTTTCATATAAACCTGTGACACTAAGTAAAAGGCACGACGACACCAAAGAACATCCAAACACACTACCCATCAGTGCTCCTGAGACAAACAGTGGTTGCCTCCTAGTCAGAGGGTGGCACTAACAAACTCCACTCAAGTAACTGGTTTAGGGGGAGTTACCCCATGCCAGTGACCTACTTACACAGGTATACTCCACTCCACTGAGTGGCTAGCGATGTGGAAACCACGCTTTCCGACTACGTGAAAGGCTCTAAACACTCAACCACTCACACACAAAGAAAACGCAATTAATGCCTTAGGCAACAAGTTAGTGGTAAGAAAAAATCACAAGTCGCAAACACTCAACCACTGCCTTGTGGCCTACGCCATAAATTATATTTTCTGTGTGTGCATTTTGAGCCCTTCACGCAGTAGGCGAGCATGGTTTCTACCTCATAAGCCACTCAGTGGAGTGAAGTATACCTGTGTAATTTGGTCACTGCCGTGGAGTAACTCCCCGTAAACCACTTACTTGTGTGTGTCTGACTAGCGTTTTCCTTGAACAGGGGTCTTGGCTCCTCATCAGAAAAAAACAAGCCAGTTGAGTGTTTGTAACTTGTGGCCTAAGCCATTAATTGTGTTTTATGTGTGTGTGAGCGGTTGAGCCCCTTGAACCCCTTTATACCCCTATACCTATTTAACCCCTCCCTCATAAGAAAGGTAACGTTACCGGCTACTAGAGTCATTAATTTTACTATGTATGGCCTACGCCTATGCATTATCCATAAGAGCTCACTTTATTGTTACGGAATAAATAACCCTTCAAGAGGTTGATGGAGGACTAGAATGATCATCATGGGGGTAGGGATAGCAATCGTTGGCATGCTAAGACAATATTTAATATTTTTACAAGGGCCAGTAGCAGGCTTTTTCGTGAAGTTTTTGGCCACCAGACAGGGGGAACACACAGGATACAGAGCTTCCATTTCAATTTCAGCGCTAATGATGTTCGACAAGGCAATTTAATGGAAGGAGCCAAACTGACTAAAACAAAGACAAAAATGATTAGCACTATTATTATTTGACCTTAATTATGTATATAATTACATATGTACTTGCACATTTAGAAGAATTAAATTTGAAATAAATACCTTTTTGTTACACTCAGGCTCTGGACAAGCTTGATATAAAAGCCCTTCTTTCTTAGCCATCAAGACATAAGCTTTACAGCTGAAATAATCTGGTTTTTCACCACCCCCTAAGCCATCTGTCTTCATTTCCGCAAGCATTTTAAACTGGGTACTACCACCACCTGTAAATGAAATTCAAATTAATGATGACAAATCAGCCACAACTCACCTATACCATCTCTCATATATTACAGGTATCCCTCATCAACAACTGGGGTTGTCCCAGAAAAACTGCAGTTAGTTTTCTCTCTTTTCTTCCACTATTCAATGCAACATTTGTATAATAGACTGATAGCAAAAGCAGTGGCCACATTGCTACCAAAGATTAAGGGAAGGGGGTGAGAAAGAAGATTAAGGGAAGGCTACCAAAGATTAAGGGAAGGATCCCAAAGGGGGTGAGAAAAGATGGATTAAGAATAACAGCACAACTTTTTGATACATAGGTAATGTTAAATATCACGCAGATTGAAAAGTTCAAAAGTGAAAACAATTTTACATTAGGTCCTTTCTTAATTTGTATGTCTCTCTCAATATCTGGAAATGAAAATGGAAGAACATTTTTAAACCGTGAAGTGATGAATACTAGTAAACGTGTTTTAATATCTTTTAATCAACTTCGTAGAACTGTAAAAAATACTAACTCGTAAAAAGGTTTTAATTTTAATGAGCAAAGAATCCAACAACAGGAGGATAAGTTTTTCCTTCAGGCTTCTTTGTTGTTCAAATCTAAGATTCTATATCAGATTGTTGTGCAAACTAAACAGCTGAACTTCCATCCCAAAGTTAATTCAATATGACCTGCTTATCCTGCAATAGAAACACCTTCCTTTTTTCTATCTGGATCATAACTATAACTTCCAACTTGCAGTTTTGGACTCGATTTGAGAAATGAAAAAGTACCGTATAAACTCGTGTAAGAGGCGCACCTTTTTTTCCCAGAAATCGCAGCCGAAAATGAGGGTATTTGAGGGCAATGGATATTTGATTCCTGGCTTCTACATGGTAGATTTCTATAACGAGAGAGATCAGGCATCTTTTTTGCTGACTGACTGATAGTCGGCCATTCTTGCTCACACATAAACCAAGCGGGAGTCCGATATCCAACCCATCCCTTCAGAAATTCCTTTGCAGGTCAAAATTGTCCTTCAGGTGGAGGTTCCCTCTCGGCAAGTGAGTTGGGAAGGAAGTGAGCCATAAAAATGTTGATGTGCCCTGTCACCTAGCAGCCGCAACATGCACTATTGCTTAAAAAATACGTGTTTCGCAGGAGCTGATACCATATTCGCTAGTGGTAAAAAGTTTCACATCTCATCTAAACGCAGTCGATCCATGAAAGTCCACGTTGTGTTCCTGCTCCTTGCTTACAACTGTCATATGTGGACTTGCTTGTAACACTTATGTTTCCATAAATTCAATAGAGTATTCCACGCATAATTATTGTAATAATAATAACACAAACGACAGTATATTGCTAAGGGCTAATCATAAATACGAGTGATATTGGGCTCTATAATCCCGAAAAGCCAAAGTCAGTTCTGTTCTGAGGCGATCTTACAGATGTTGAAGTCCTCTCCTTTATTTCCACTATTAACTAGAGAAGATAGCAGCCCAGTGCTTATGTGGAACAAAATCCCCATAGCTTTCATCTTGGTCATTAAGTTATCTAGCATTTTTGAAAATTTCATTTAATAGAACTTTCTCTGAACCATATATCCATTTTTATACACTTTTTAGGGAGGTAGGAGGCATGAAATTTTTTCTCGTTTCCTAAGTGTTTGCCATTTATAGTCCGTTGCGTTACTATTACTCGCAGCCGCGACATATTTGGCACACCCAAATCATCGGGACAATAACAATACTGCAATGCGCAGTACAGTACACGTGTTCTGAAGTTTCAAAATTCAACGTTTAATATTCCTGTGTATGACATCTAACATGGAATTTGAGGTCTTCGAAAGTGAATATGATCATAAGTAATTGAATTGTTCGAAAATATGATTTTTAATAGCTATCTCAATAGAATATTTTCGCCACTCACCAAAAATCCCACAATAATGGTTAAATTAGCGTTACAGTTGTAGGAATTGGCTGTGGAGTGATTATTAATCATCTACGGTATTAACGAGAGTTCCATTTAGCGAGTGATTTTTCAGATCCCGAGAGCTCTCGCTATATAGGGCTTCTACTGTAGTTGCTCCAAGAAGTAACTGACACTAGACTACAGGTGGCGGCCAGTCAAAACAGGTTTGGGGAATAATTTTTCAATATTCCCTTGCTTTGACAGTATCTATTATGCAAGATACAAGGACTACATACTGAATACCAATCAGGCAACATAAAAGTTTATTCATTCGTACATACCACCTCCACCTGCAGATTTCGAAATACTTTGGGACTCCTGATTGCATCCAACATTGTCAAACCATCCTCTAAGTTTATGGGCTTCTGGAATATCAGGATTTATCTGGAACAAATAAGCAAATGACACATTTAAGAAAAAACAAAGAGATAAAAAGTTGCAAGCTAATATAACAAGCAACCCTCGCAAGCAAATTGGCAGTTCAAGATTTGGCAAGGATTATTTCTACTGCCAACTGCTATGATATGCAAAATTAAATCATCAGAGTAAAAACTAAAAATATCTGAATTACCCTCATCAAACTCGAGTTCAGAAGAGAAAGAGATTTTCCATTGAAGTCAGAGACCCTAGCTCCTTTTACTGCCACAACAGGATGCTGACTGCCATCAAATTCTTCTGCTTGAGACCCCCACAGAGTGAGAGAAACCTGTAAAACAAGTAGAAAAAATTAATACACTCATGAACAAAATTCAGACAAAATAAAAATTAATATTAGGGAGAAGAAAGGAAATATAGTTTCCTTTTCTAACATCTAGGAAGTAGGAATTCCTACCAAAATATATCGTGCATATCATTGCATACTTCTTAAAAGATTAAGCCATTAAATTTTTAAAAAATCCACGGGGGAGAAGGATGCATCAGTAGATAACTGGCTAAAGCACTTGGTGCAATATCGATAGATACGGGTTTGAGTCCCCGTCAAGGCAAATTATTTTTCCTCTGTGGAATTTTGCAAGTAAATAAAAAGTTGAAAATATGAATGGAGAACATGCATAACAACTAGGGATGAGCGGGATCCCAAAACTTCGGGAATTACAGAATTTTTTGGCCTTCCCGAAGTTCAAGACGGGAAGGGTCTTTCCCGAAAATACTGTTTTTGGAAAAAAAAATTTTTTCTCCCCCTTCCCGACTTCTGGCCTTGAAATTTAAAGAAGTCACGCATCGTTCAGCGCATTTACGATAAGTAAAAATGATACAAAAGTGAATCCATAATATTCCTTTTGAAATTTTAGAAGGGAAGATTTTCCTTCGGGATCAAGGCATTAGTCGTATCATGAAACAAACTTTCGTATCCCAAATTTATCAAATTCAGCCGCTGAATGATGGAAGAAAATTCCCGTAGTATCCTGAAGCACATATCTTCCGTATAATTATGAAATTTGTGTTTATATTTAAGAATATAAACGTTTTATTTTGCTTTAATGATTTTTGCACTTTCTTACGGACCTAACATACCTATATGGCTTAACATATATGGTTAAAGCGAAACTATTGCCATCAAATTAGCTTTAATAAATAATTAACAACTTATTTTATAGCTAATTCATTAATTTGATCACTGCAATAGAACTCAAAAATCAAATAAATTTGCTTTTTCCGTTGACATGCAAGTACTGCATTGCCAATGTTATTGTGACGCCAAACACCTTTCATTTGTTTTCTGGCCGCCAAGCTGTGAAGGGGTACATATTCCGTCGGCAGTGATCGGCATCGCCACCCATCTACGCCGCTGACCTATGAAGGCCCCCTTACACGACCTTGTATGCAATGCACACACCTTCGACAGGGAATTCTAAAATAAGCAAAAAGAATTAAGGAAAAGAACTTTTACCGAGTGCCTTCTATTACAAAATATATTTTAAATGGTAAATTTTCGTAACCAAATGCGTATGAAAGTCTTTAATAAAAGCAGAAAAAATGTTATACTATTGAAATGAATACGGTTGAATGTAAATACGATGTGCGATTTCCAAATTACTTGGGATCATCTATATGTTAACCATGGTTACATAGTCCGATCTATCGCAAATTTTAATATTGTCAAAAACTCTCGGAAACGTATCATTTGCGGTAAGCAAAGGGTGGCTGCATCTTTATTTAAACCCTACATTTGTTTGAATCTATTGATTAACAGTTTTATTTATTTTTGTGTGATGCTAACACTTGGGAGGGGGGGAAAGCAAGAAGGTTCGGCAATTTCCTGATTCCCATTCCGAAATCATCAAGAAAATTTTTTACCCATCCCGTCCCGAAACCAGAGATGCCTTTCTGGCTCATCCCTAATAACAACCAGTCAATGATAACAGCAAGAGTGATCTAGTAATGGATAGCATCACACAGGATACAAAAAGTTATAACCAAGATATTGTTTAGCATTAACAAGCAGGGAATGTAGCCTCCAATAATACATTTTTTTAAATCCAGAATACCTCCTAAATAGCCTGTAAATTCCCAAACAGAGAAGTTTTCCATATTTCCCTCAACTTGAACGTTAAAGTTACTCAGAATTTATATTTCATTAGATTAGATTATACACTATTATCAATCAATAAAGGTGTGGCAAGGTGACACTTCTATGATGCTTGAGAGAAGTGGAACAAATTAGAGGTCACAATTCATCACCCAGTCTTTTTTCGATCCTCAACCACAGCGTCATATTCTGAAAAATCTCTACCACCATCCTTTTGAAAAATTAATTCTTCAACTGAAAAAGCATATGGAAAACCTGTTTCCTGTCCTTACAATTACCTACTATTTGAGTATAAGGCCGTGTTCCATTTCACTATTATGTGCCCTTCGCACCCTTATCCACTCTTTACGATCGTCACTTTTCTGTCGTGACGTCACGTAGTGCTGTTCCATTCTGTAGGGCGAATGTTGAGAAGAGCGCAAGGGCATAGAGCAGGAAAGAGTTCCACCATGCTCCCTTATGCACCCAAAACCATTTAGCTACGCTAGATCAGGGCTTTAACAGCTATAAGTAAGTTTTTTTCAGCTTATACCGCAGAATGAACTCAAATAGTAGGTTTGTGTATTGATTACTGTTTTGTGGCTATGAATGTATATTTCTCTATTACATGATTTGATGCAGCGATGTATTTACACATGTACCTATATTTTGCACTGTTTTGATTACTTGCTATTTTAATAATGTATTTTTTGTACAATTGACGAGATCTAATCCACAAAAAGTTGGCTGAATGATCAATAAATATTATTATTATTATTATTATTAATGGAAGTAGAGAAGGAGTTTACTTCTTATTATGAATGCTAATTAAACAATAAACTTTATGAATATTTGTGCATCGATAATTTTAACATGTTAAAATTCAAAAAAGTTTTATCTTTAATTATACATAGCAAGAAAGTATAAGTGCTGGGATACATGGTGGGAAGTTGCTATGTGGTGTAGGAGAATAAAACATAATTTCTAGGTATATTTGTTTTCTTTGGTGAGGTAGGGATTAATTTAATGGTAAGTCAAGTATTTTTCATTTTAAAAGGTCCTTCCTCGGAAGCTGTCTTGTGTGATATGGGTTTCTGTTACCTTGGAACATTATGGGAGCCAGTCACATAGGTTTTATGGCTTCATTGGACTTAATATAGATATATTAACGATTACAATGTAATGAAACGTATCAGTCACTCCAAAGGCGACAGCCTGTGATTAAGTTAAATTGCTTGGTTTTCATTAACCTGAGATTTAAAATGCGGATACGGTACATTGTGATTGTGAATATAGACAAAATAGTGAAAACAGATATATTTTGTGAGTGATATTTCATTATTAGGGGATGGTGGGTGAAGCTTACAGTGAAATAAAGGAAATATTGCTTAAAATGGCATATTTCTTAATAATTTATTGAAGTCAAGCTGGTTTTCCCGTTGAATTATGTATATCATAAGGATATAACTGAATCCGTATATATCTTTCTGAGTTTAGGTATAGTTTTGTTGACTAGAGATGGAATAAATAGCGGAAGGAAATAGCCATCTGATTTCAGTAGTACGCCATTGACTCTCTTGGTTTTAAGTTCTATGAGTTAGCATGTGCTTTAATACGATGAATACGATTAAATGGACTACAATAATAATGCGACAACTCATCGTCTTGTTTCCCAAATTAATAACAATAATGCCTCAGTAACAGCGTTCAAACAAGTTGGTACAATGCCAAAGCATGCTGGGGAAGGGCAGGAAAATCTCTTTTCTCTGTATTTGACTGACGTATTACCTTCTAAATTATCATCTAAACACCTTTCAAGCATTCGTCAATACCTGCTATATCGAACATATTCAACAAAAGTTATGCATGGTATTCATTCACCTACTCAATTGACCACGGAATGCATACATCAATTATTCATAGTTGTCAAATCTGCCAATGGAAGACTCTGAGTTGGGATTGGAAAATCGATTTCGATTTAATCGAAGTCGAATTTTTGTTTGGAAAAATCAATCAAAATCGGTTCTAGCCGATCCATTTTCGATTTCTGGGTTGCCACAGCATTTGAATTTTGCCGCCTCGCTTTTCTCAGCGCTGCGCCGTTTCATTCTGCATCGCTGGTGGGGGAACCTTGAAGGGGAGGCAAAGTGCTTTGGACACCGGCAGGTTGGAGTTGCTAACTGTAGGACTGCGGATTTGATTACAATTCTAGTAATTCTGGAGGGGACTCGTGCTCGTAGGTAATACATTGTAGACCACTAGAATAAAATTCGAAATGATAACATACCTACGTTGACATTTTGCCTTTTTTGTAGACGCTTTCTCAATGAATCGCTTCAGAGCAATCGCCTTCTTCAAAATAGATTCGTCCAGTCCAAATATAATCTTCTGCGCTTAGGCCTCGAAGTTTTGTTCGCACTGTACTGTAGGCTTCGTGCGTTGGCCAGTGTGCGTTTTGTTTGCTTTGTCACCGTGCTACTTGTTTGTTTCGTGCGTTCATTTCGTACTGATCGGAGAGTGGTTTGCCGCCCTTTTCATCAGCCATAGCTCCTCCAAGTGCTGTTTGGCAGTATTTTACCAATCAAACAATTAATAATAAAACCCTTGCTAAGTGCTCAAAGTGTCACCTGAGCTTTACTTACTGCAGCTAGACTAGTACTTTGATCAGTCATCTGAGGAAGGTGCATAAGATTGAGGTTTATGTAAGTGCGCCAAAAAGAATGACAACGGCAAACAGTGGAGATAATAAAAAGTCTGAGGAAGAAATGGACCTGGCTAGTGATTCTGATGCAGCAACAGCAGCATTTCCCTTACCACCGCCATCACAAATAAATTTGACCGTATTCAGTTCTTATCCCTAGTGCTTCCATTAACCCATGTTTTACATTTCGTTACAACAGCACATGCGTATTTCAGCTGACAATTACTTTGCTATTTAAAAATATCGATTTCAATTTTTCGATTAATTCGGGCAAAAAATCGAATTTTTAGAAAATCGATTTAAAAAACCAAAATCGAAAATCGATTCTGGATTAAAATTACCAATCCCTACTCTGGTGCCACATACTGAAAAGAGCAGATGAGCGTAGGGCATTTAAGAGCACAAGGGCGTAGAGCATAGGGCGTTGGTCCATCATCTTCGGTTTCGCCGGCATTGCAGTTGTGAAGCGGTCGACTCTACGCCGACTTTGGCAGTCGTGAAGTGGTTGATTCTACGCAGACTTTCGACTTTGGCAGTCGTGAAGTGGTCGACGCAACGCTGAATTTCGACTGCAACGCCGGCAAAACATTTAGTACGAAGAAGATGGACCAACCTGGAAGAACCTGTATCTTTACATCCATCAACCCGCGGAAGCCTACACAAGGCATCAAATCGTCTTAATTTGAGATATCTTCAGATTTTGAAGGTGAACTTGGAAATTATTTTTCTTTAGCAGAGACTCCCGCCTGACGTAGATGGTTTAGCAGATTGAAGCATCTTCCTCTTCAGTGCCTAAAATTTGCACGCTTTCCTTCTCCTCTCGACCTCTTTCAAACAGAGACATGCCTCAGAATTTTTTTTATTATTTATTTAATCGATGAGTTTTTATGGCAACGTGATCGGGAGGTTGGGCAAAGGAGGGATATAGAGTACTCATTTTAGCTTGAGACTGAAGACCCACTTACTGGATTTGTCATGTTATAGTGTGAATGAATTCTTTGAAAGTTAAAAAGATAGATATATAATTATTAATGAATTATGTTACACTGTACATGATGTACACAATTCCATTGTCGGCCTTGACTTTACTTTTGTTCTGACAGTGGGTATTTTTTTTATCGTGTGTATATTCATTTATTTTCTTGTCCGACGAATCCTATATCATTGTAATTTATTTGTACACATGATATTTGGATAATAAATGAATTATTATGTAGAAAAAAAATTGGCACTAACTTTTAATTTTCGTCAGTGCTAGTGCGAATCCTCACATGCAGAACTCTCGTCATCCTCACCTCTGTCACAAGCCATACTATCCTCACTAACATCACATTTGTTTGAAATGCAGCATTTCTTAAAACTCTGAAAAATCAAGTCCTCTTTAATTAAATTCCATGAGGTAATAATCCATTGACATGTTTGAATTAGGTCAGCCTTCTCAATTCGTCCCGTCTGTGTTGTTTCATGAACAGCACTTGCAATCCATTCTGAATACAACCTCTTCAGATGAGACTTGAAGGGCGATTGACATAAAAAAACATCGAGTGGTTGAAGCATAGAAGTCATTCCTCCTGGAACTATCACTTGGTTAGTCTCTCCCTCTTTCAAGTGCTTCTTCACATCGTCTGTAAAATGGCTTTGAAAACTGTCCAGCAATCGCATACTACGTGGTTGAAGAAGGGCACCTGGACGACGTTCCCACACACATAATCCAGTCCAGAACAAGATCATTATTCATCCAATCCTTTTCTTGCGACCTGACCACTATTCCTGGTTGGAACTTTACATTTTTTGGGAGTGTTTTCCATTTAAATATTATGCATGGCGGAAGCTTCTTTCCATCCACCAATACTGCTAGCATGATAGTACAACGTTGTTTCTCTGCACCAGCTGTGAGCATTTGAACTGTTTTTGCTCCAGCTTCATTCGCTGCAGTATCATATGGCATTTCAAAGTAAACAGGGGTCTGATCAGCATTCAATTTGCCCTAACAAATAGGAATACGTACTTCTAAGGTTGATAACGTGCCTCTGAAATCTCACCAGCTTTTCTTCATATGCTTCAGGCAAGCGCTGCGATATAGTTGTTTTCCTTCTTATTGAAAGGCTATTCCTATTTAAAAATCTCAGCATCCAATGCCTACTAGTCTTAAATTCATCGAAGGTTAAACCAAGCTTTCGCTATCTGCAGGGCTTTAATCTGGCACATTTCCGTGGACAATGCAATGAATGTGTTTTTAGAAAATCAAATAAATCAACATTCATAAATCATTTTTAAGTACATATTCATCCATTCATAATGTCCATCACTGAGTCATCAGTGGGTGTGCAATAAGTGTGCCAGCCGCCATCTTGCAATTTGTCAACCATTAAAATCGTGGGATATTTCAAATTTTGAAAGTGTAAATAGCAGGATATGCTTAATTTCAAGTAATAAAAAAATTCTTGGGACCTGAAGAAAATGTCATAAACCACGGGGAAATGTTAATTCCAGGGGCATAAAAGCTAGGTTTCACTGTGAATAAAAATTTCCCATGCCTAAAAATTGACAATTTCATTTTCAGCAAAAAAAGTGCCAGGGCACAACTATTTACTGTTTCATATTGCTTCATCTCAGTCAAAAAATACAGAGCTAACCAACTAAGTACCTGCCTATGGAATTGTAAAAAAAAACATACTAAGAAAAAAAATAATATTACCTCTGTATTTGAACTGTCCACTAATGTCAAATCTCGTTTTTTCAGCTCTCTCTGTGTTGTCCTTGCCACTATATTTTGAACATCTGCAGCATTTCTGCACACACCGATAACATCTTTAGAGGAAATAAAGACAAGGAGAGCATTAGTAGAGTAATCAACTAAAATTAGGCTTTTCATTCATGCATTCCAAGTCTTTCATAGCTAATTTTATCACTGTCATTCATAATGATAAAATACAGAATGATAAAAAAACTCAGAAACAGTATCAAGAGTCTTTGTAACTATGAAAAAATCTGAAGAGACTGGATTATTAATTTCTTCTTGCAGGTGATTATTCCACTAAAGTATTAATTTTTATGATTAACAATGAAAATACACACAATTTCAAATAAAAAAAGCATAAACATATGCGTGACTAAGTCTTTCAAGTCCTTACATATAGTACATACAGGGAAAATTAAAAGAGATAAAAGATGCCATTTTGTTATCCTTGCTCTTGAAAATTACTAATGTAAGTTAAACATGCCATGAAATACATACAGAATAGCACAATTCTGCAAAACATTTTAAAATATTTACATGACTATAAGTGTCGACACAATATATACGAGGCCAATTTTATTTTTAGTCTGCTGCAACAACCCAGAAAAGTTCTTTGTTTGAACAGGCCTTTTACATCAAGGTAAAATTAGCAATTAGGGTAGCACATAAACATCATGACTGAAAGAGAAAAATCCACCCAAGCACGACTCAAAAACATGATACCAGAATTATTGGGCATAATGAAAAAATTCAGTGCCTGAATGGGAACAAACAAAGAGCAAAGGTTTCATATTGCATTGCAAGATCACCTATCCCAATTTACAATGGCATTTGCCGAGAGCAGCATGTATTGTTGTATACCAGTAAAATGATGTCTTTCATTCTTGCTCCCATGAATTCCCACCTCTACAAAATTGTCTTCCTAAGTGTAGAAGTACTTTATGGCAGATGCGGCCAAAGACTTTCACGAATGGAAAACTTTCACACAGTAGAACCCCCATATCCATGGTTCACTCAGCTTAGAAATTAGAAGAAAAAATTTCTCAAAATAATCATCACTATGTATAGTCAGAGCAAACATTTTGTCGGCTCAAGGTAGGATTCAGATTAAAAATTAACTAGCAAACCTAAATGAAAGCACGTTACATCAAACTTGAGCTTAATTTATGTAGCGTTAAAATATACTTACATTTTTTTACTATGAACATTTGATCTTTTAAATGCAATAAGAACAAAAAAGCTGCTTCGTAGATGTTTTATAACTGGCCAGAATTTATCTGGCTTCCAATAAAACCCACCTTTAACTGGTAGATTACCCTAATGAAATGAATAAATTAATTTTCTTTCAAATTTCTAGAAGAAAAAACTTGACATCCGATTTTGATGAAATATTCACACAGTGCAGATGAAATGTTTCTAAATGTGATTCTTAACTTGTAGCTCTTTATAATCATAAAAAAGAAGTGTAAAAATGAAAAGATCTTTGTGGCAGTATTCCAAAACAATCAACATCATTTACCAAAATTATGAAATTGATGTTTTACAAATTAATAGTCAAAGGAGTATCATAGCATATTTAGTGGTAATGTGAGCTCGCTATATTTCCAAATAAGCAAGTGAAAGTTGGTCACGAATTGCCACTAAAGTTTTTGGAGGCCCTAAGTTAAATGTCCTCATCAGGAGCTTCACCGACTTTAAACCCTCCCACAGCATCAAGAACTCTATTGAATTAGCCAACCAGTTAAGCAATATGTACTACACCACCAGTGAACAGGAAATTGGTGTCATTTGATATTTGCAACCTTTTCACCTCGGTCCCAGCCAAAGAAGCTGTGACCTTAACTTTAAAATTACTCAGACATTCATCAGTCCAAGCCAACATAATAAACGATTTTAAAAATTACTAAGTGTTTGTATGGAACAAAATTACTTTCAATTTAATGGTAATTTTTATAGACAGAACCACGGACTATCCATGGGTTCCCCCTCTCACCTATATTGGTGGAGATCTCTATGAACTCCATGGAAGCAAATCTTTTTAACTTAGGACATCCGTTACTAAAGAACATCTTTTATTATTTTAGATACGTTGACGACATCCTATGCATGTGGACGGGGAGCAAAAGACAGCTAGACTCCTTCTTAGACATTTTAAACTCACTCCATCCCGCCCTTAAATTCACTATGGAATTCGGAGGGAGCTGCATTAATTTCCTTGACTTAACAATCTCCCTGCAGGAGAGAAAGCACATCTTCTCGATTTATAGGAAAGATACTTTCTCAGATGTAATTATTCCCGCAGACTCTCAACACCATATTACTCATAAACTAGCAGTGTTAAAATCTATGATTCACAGACTAATATCTATTCCTCTCGATACTGCCAACTTCAAAAAAGAATGAAATACCATCAAAACTATAGGGAATAATAATGGTTACAGCTCTCACCTGATCCACAAATTGCTAAATAAAAAAGTTTACCAAAATACAGTGAAATCTTAAACTTAGCTTCAAGATGCACTATGTGATAATACCACAAGGTGGTGCAAATTACCTTTTCTCGGCCATATCTCCCACAAAATTTGCTCTCGTGTTCTGAAGGATAAGTATTGAGTGTGTTTTACTCACCCACTTCCGTAGGGAATGTGCTTTTTAATTCAAAAGATCCAGTGGACGTGTTAGACAAAAGTGGATTGTATGCGCTTTATTGTGGTGAGTGCAATGGAGTGTATGTGGGGCAAACTGGCAGGAAATTTAAAACCAGAATCAAGGAGCACAAACTAAGCGTGAACCATAGTGATTGTAAATCATACTTTGCTAAACATCTTCTCGAGACAGGCCATAAGAGTGAACCCAACACCAAAATTTTACATACATGTGATAATAGTTGTTGGTTGAATTATTTTGAAATTGTAGAAATTTTAAGACACTCTATTTCACCAAATGTTTGTATTTTAAATGATCTGACAAACTTTAAATCCTCTCAGATGTTTTTAACGGTTTCAAAATCAGACTTTTATTCCTATCCTAATGCCCGCCACAAAACCCTCACCACTAATTGTGTCCCCGCTCCTGGCCTTGATGGAACCCAACTCCCTCCCTCCCTCACCTCTTCCCCCTCCACACGGCCCCCCTCGCTCCCACCTTAAACCCCCTCCCCCCCTCGGTTTTAGTTCATCCCCCACTCCTCACAGAAACACATATAAAGCCTTGTGGTGAAATGTTTATTCCGTAGGCCTCCCCTTGAAAATGACGCAAGGTCGTCGAAATCGACTGGGGAAAACATAAAGCTGTGTGGAATGTACATAGCTTTTTTCATTTACCATGTTTTACAAACATTTAAATCATGGAAAAATGATCAATCCAAAAACATCCATGGAAAGTCTCATAAGGTGTCTACCCTTGGTACAGGGATCCTGCTATATTTATTATTCCCTGACTTCCAAAGGTGCAAGTGAATCCACTTCCATCCTGATAAAGCATGCACAAAATAAAGTTTCATGGTACGAGTTCAATGGAAATCTTTGCAAAATTTTAAGAAATGACAACAGGAGATCAAGAACATTATTACCGTATAAACGCGTGTAAGAGGCGCACCCCTCTTTTTATGCGTCGAAGTTGAAGAAAAAATTTTGAGTTTTTTTTTCTTCTATTGCGAGGTTTTGCGGGCCTAACTGTGAACTTTCGGCCATTTTCAAAGCCTTCCGCTTGCGATATTCTCTTATAATTTACGCGGCATTTTTCATAGGCATATATAGACCCCGGAGGTAAGTATACACTTGGATCTGAGGTTTCCGCGGCATTTCTCCATATTGGTAACGGCTTTCGGATGTTCCTCTACAAGACAACGCGGAGGAACGCCTGCGTGCCCGAACACCGCGTCACACTTTATGCCACTATTTACCGAGTCCAAATGACTCATGCACAGAGAAAAGACAACTGGTTTTCCCCCGCAGGTAATGCCTGTAGTAGACTCCCTCGCGCGCCTTACGGATAGCCCTCCGACTGGGCAACAGCGCCCGCCTCTCCCTTTCTCTTCCGTGCATGCTCCTGGTAGATGAACGCGCTCTTTTTCCAAAATAAATGTTAATCGATATTGATTAATCAACGAATTCCTTTAAGATTTTATAAGTGGATTCATGATGATGAACTCGAGAGCTTGAAGAAGGTCTAAACGGCCGTTTTCAGGGATGCGCGGAACGGAAAATAACGGATCCGTGCATTTGCATCTATAACTAAAATACTAATGCATTAAATAATATGAAACTTCGTATAGCTGTTAGGAAAGATCTTTGCTACAATATTTGTAAAGGAAATTTCGATATCTTGATCCATGTTGTTATTACGAAGCCGTAAATGCGATGCATCCGTCCGGTACCCGGGAAAATGCGCTAAAATTCTGTTTTTAAGCACACACTGAAATCGATATAAACGGTAAAATGTTTTGTACACCATCAATAAACGCAGAAATAAACAAGCTTTAATTTGATGTACTTCATTTTAAAATCGATTGACCCATCTCTGAGATATTAGTCTTCAAACTCGGGTGACGGAATTTTGCAAGGGACAGATTCGTGTAAGAGGCGCACCCTCATTTTCGGCTGCGATTTCTGGGAAAAAAGGTGCGCCTCTTACATGAGTTTATACGGTACTTGACAGCAGCCCCTTGAACTTCAATGCTATTGCTCTCTAGTGAAAGTGTATCATTATCGTGATTGTGTACAGTTTCATTATTTCACCACCAATGTTCGCTATGGTTGAATGACAGCAGAAAATTTTCTGACCACATTATTTACATCTTAAAACAACCAGAGAGTAATTAATTGCTACTTTATTTAGTGGTCAGTTAGCATGATTTTATTGTCTTAATAATAATTTTAAAAAACATTTCCATCTCTGGCACCATTGCCAATGTGAGTTTTTAGTACACAAAAAGGAGAAAAATACATTTAAAAAGTTTCATATTGCCACAGTACCACACACTAGATGTGGTGTTACAGGGTTGTTACAAGATTCTGGAAATAAAATTCCCAGACATTTCCCTGACTATTCCCTGACAAAAATTGTCATTTTCCTCAAGCTTGCTTCCTTGAGGTTCAGAGAGCAGTGAAAATTTAAGTGCAAATTAAAGTTAAGAAAACACACCAATGTTACTTTTACTCATCAAATTTAATGACAAATTCATGAAACTAAGACAAAATCAAAATATGGAACATTGACTCCTGCAACAACGAACGAACGTATAGTTGGGGTGCAATGGACACTGACCAATTCATCGACCTTCGCCCATATCCAATTTTGCCCTGACAGCTCGACGATTTTCCCTGACATTTCCCTGATTTAGCACAACAGGCTTTATCTTCAGCTTAGTTGTACATATTACATATATTTATACGTAATTGTACAAAAGGCTTCATTGTATTTCAATGGTTATATATTCTTCCAGGTAAATTATTGCAGAAATGGATGGAGCTAGAGATGAGATCTCCAGTGTTGATGGTCAAGAACATAACTCACCGAGGTATAGATCATAAACTTGTTTCATTCAGCCGGCCAAAAACAGAAGATCAGAAAGAAGATTTCACCTTATATTCTAGATATGGATGGTAATGAAACAAAAAAGTCTATCATATATAAAATAAAAACTGTAAAGCAAGTGTTCAATTCACAGCCATAATTGAGAACCAAAGCTAAGAACTGAACCAGAACTGGAACAAAAAAAGTGGAACCGCCTCAACACTAATTGGAATATATAGTAAAACCCCTAAATTACATTTTCCCAGGGACCCTAGCAAAAAAGTGTAAATTGCGGGAAAATGCAAATTGTGGGAAAACTAGAATTTCCACTTCTACATCCATGTTTTTTAATGGAGTAAGGGTAAAAATAAGAAACACTGATTAACTGAAAAAGAGCAGTGTCCTAATTTATTCCTTGAACTAGCACCTCTCATTTATTTATATTTGATGAAAAACATATATTAAACATCTGAGACAAATTGAAAATTAAGAAAGGATGGCACCTAATCCGGCAGTGTTGCGGAAAAAACCTCATACATATGTATTCCGAGAAATCAAAAAATCTTAATCATCAACGTTGTTTAAAGAGATTTTGACTCTGCACTTTATTAAAATATTTCCTTTAGTTGCTGGAATATAATGTAACTTCGTGGTAATTTCATTAAAAAATAAACGAATTATACGATTTACTTACGCACATTGCAGTTTGAAGTCCTCGCTGTTGGTTGAGAAACTGCTACTTTTACTTTAGTGACTTGCTGCGGCTACGCTACTTCATGGCGTGCACATTTAGCCATGCTCAAGGCCATAGATATATTCTACCCATGGCTTTGGGCATGCTTAACTATAATGCTTTATGGCTTATTCTCCGGATGTAAGGTGCAAGAAACTTCATTAAAATTCTTTGCTACGTACGCACAGTTATTATGACCATGTCCGATCTAAACGATGCCAGCGGCGGAGCGATTCCAGCGGTATGAAGCGACGCGACGGCACAAACTATCGGTTGCAGAAAAAGTAGAAGTTTATTCTAACCATTCTCTTGAAGCCGCAATGTGGATGAAGCAGACTAAACTACTCCATTGAAGTTAACCTTAAATTTTTAACTCGCGACACGACGATAGCATCAAAAAGGATGAAACAACTGATCGTCAATCGCATTAATCAATCGGCCGCGGCAAGGAGTGTTGCGTCATGAAAATGTTTCGTAGTTTTCATTTTTATTTTGGTATGCTCAAATTTTCCTCATTATATCAACAAATATATTTTTTCTAAAAATGATTATTTGCGAATTAAAGCTTTTGGGGTGTCCAAACGGGCGAAAGGTTCCATGTTTTCCGGCGTTTCAATGTCCGACACGGCCCTCGCCAACAGATTCGCCGGAAAAGTACTATAGTTCAGCGATTTACGAAGTTTAAACCAGATATTTATTATCATTTTTATGCATAGAAAACATTAAAAGAATGATATTATAGAATTATCGCAAACTGGATTGAAAATACCTTGCATAAAAATGACTACACTTCATTTCATAGCTTGAATCATATCTGGCAGATTACGAGTTAATGTAGTTCAAATGTCTGCTACTAGTGGCACTGTATATATTCCCGCCACATTCAAATTCTTCCTTAAAACAGGTCCTATTGCTGCTCTCTTTCGTATTTTTCCGTATATATGTACAAGACAACGTCAAAACGTGTTTTACAAAGGATGATATTCATGAGTAATGGGCTAAAGAAGTGAATTTTATTTTTTGAAAGAGCGCGTCGTGGTGCAAATCGCGGGAAAACTGAAAAATGTATAGTCTAAATTCGGGGTTCTGCATACATTGGAAACAGGAAAATGAATGGGACTTTGCAAAAGTGGTGTAAATTGCGGGAAAACGTAATTTCCGATAACGCAAATACGAGGTTGCACTGTTATTAAATGGAGAAAATTAAAATTAAAAATAAATAATTTTTAAGAAAAGACCAATCATCAAACCAAAAAGGCCAGGATCAACTTAATCAGAATTACGTTCAATGCAACAGAAATGAGATTCAAAATGTTTCAACAAGCTTCTCTTCCTTCGAAAAGTTAATCACTGAGCCACTCTTAAAGTGATTACACGCAAGAATAATCTGCCATAATTAGCAGTTAAGTCACAAAAAGGTGGTAACCTATCCAAATCCCTGATTTTGAATGCCTACAAATGAAAAATGCATCCTAATTAATACAAAAATACAAGACTCATATAGTAATGACTCACGCCAATACGTATATTTTAATGGCACTTTCCCTAAGATCCTGTAGCACCAAAAATACAATGAAACAGGAAAAAAGTAGAGGAATAACATACAAGATGAAACTCTTTGTTCTCTTCACAACCTCAGGGTAAGGATTTCTGACCCAACAAATAGGAAGATGAAAAACGTGTGCATATACTAATTTCCTCAAAATATTCTAGGGCGTAACCAGGGGGGGGTGCAGATAGGGACGAACCCCCCCCCCCCCACAATGATGGAGAAAAAGCTCAATTTTAATATCCTACATTCAAATTTTGATAAATGCAAATCAAGCACTCGTAAGTGGTTTTGACGTGTTGTATGTAAAGTCCTTAATAAAGAGTTACGTTTTCCAAGGAACAACTGTGGCGATCATCAGTGGTAAGAGTCGCCAAGGGAGGGGAGGGGCACAAATACTAATCCCCCCCCCAAGAGCTTTCCCTGGTTACGCCCTTGATATTATATACTTCAGTGACAGTCTATTCCCTGCAGTAGCTGATAAAAGAAGAGAAAGGGTCCAACCTTACCTACTAGAGTATCAGCAGGGGCATTAAGGAGATTGCTAATTAGTTGAAAGTTGAAAGTTACTGATGGAATGGATGATACTTCTTCATAGCAGGGAACAATCTGACTGTCTTGAGTGAAGGTCATCTCATACTCATTCTGAATCGAGGAAAATTTCTTATTCGCTCCTTTAAGGCGACAGCCTTTAATGAAATACACTTTATTGATCTGTAATAAAAGATGGCAGTTAGTACACGATATACTACACCTGGAATGTTCAGTCATTCACACTATAAAACCTATAGCAAGAAATATCTCAATTATCTGAATCAAAACTTTTAGGAACTTGGATAAAATTCTATCAAAATCCCAACTAAAGTCATGGATTAATAGGGATATACAGTAGTGTAGCCAGGGGGGAGGGGGCGGGGGCGGCGAATGCCCCTCCACCCAGTGTTCTAACTCCCCTAAGTCTGTGTATTTTTCCACTCTTAAGTCCCAAATACATATAAATAAATGTGTACAATACGTTGTCAATTGTCATATTTTGTACAAACCCAACCGCCTATTGCAATACCAACATTTGTAAAGTTTAGTACATTCATTAATTTATGAGTAAAAAAATTTTCTGTCCCCCCCCCCCCCCCAACAATTTTTGGCACCCCCTAGACCCAAAACCTGGCTACACCACTGGGGATATAGGTAGAATAAAATAGCCATAGATTTTCCTTAAAAACAGAGAGCGACTGACAAAAAAGGCCAAAGAACACCGTGAGTGTATAGTTGAGCAAATCATTTCATTGCCATTAACTTAAAAGAACAAAGATTCTTTGATCGTTTTGACTCTCTGATAAAGTCAATATGAGTGCAAATTTATTAAGAAAACCATCATAGCACCAAAACTGTGTTGCATAAAATGTATATCACATCTGAAGACCTGAAAAATGACCAACATCAGGTAACCCATTTTGATTACTCAGTACAATATAAAACTGTTAACTGATGGGTTACTCCAAGTCAAATAATCCAATAAAAAATTAATTGGTTGCATGACCATTTTTTAAAAAAATCCATTTTTTGAAACCACATACCTACACGCATTGACTATTGAATGCAGCAATATTAAAAATTCTATCCAGTGGTGTGGTCAGGATTTGATCGAAACTTATCGAATCCATGGATTCAAAGGAATCCTTTCAATAAAGATTCAAACCCTGGTTGTGGGGGTGGCATACGTGCTACGTCGCAGTAAACTGTAAATCATGGTAGATTCTCACCTGGGAATTTAATCACTTCCATGTCATTTTATGACAAAAGAGTTGATAATTTGCCTGAAAATTCATTAAATCATAACTATGAACATCAGCTGAGATTTTATGATTATTAATCACAGAAAGATCCATTTAAAATTTGGCACACGGCACATGTGCACACCACCCTCATATCCTGCAAATGTGTAATTTTCAAAGCCGACATGCACGCCACAGTCCATTAAGCCAGCCATCATCATTTTGTGCTGAACAGAAAGGCTGAGCATTTTTCTTTTTGTCTTTGAAAACAAAGTTTTGAGCTGCAGAAAAATGCACACCTAACCTAGAACGCCTCGAAAAACATCGCCTTTTTTCGTACTGCACAGAAGTTTCAAAATTTGCACCCAACCACTTTTTAAAAATCTTTTCAAGGTATGAATTTTTATAGTGCATCTTCACGTACATTTTGTAAATTACCTTTGCATGTGTATCATACGTTACTGCACATGTTAACATATCAACGAGATATTTAACGAGAACTATAATATTTCTTGTTCACAATACACTTAAAAGTTTGGGAATTCCTCTGGTGCATGATATTGCTAGGACTACAGAAATAGAGGTTACACAGCAAGAAAACCATGATGAAAAACATTGTAAATGAAATTAAAATTTTCATTGGATTCCTCATATCTCCTGATTACCATAGCCTAGTGCAAGAGATTACTGGTCAGAGGAGGAAAACCAGGTAGTGTTTTTAAAACTTTCTAAGATTATTTTTCTCCTTAATTACTTTTGTACAAAATCCCTCAAATTTGAGACTTTCCTCCTTCTCCTTACAGTTTTCCCGAGTCAAAACCAGTTTTTGTAAGGAAATAACGTTGACTTCAATTTCAACAACAAAGAAATGTAAGAAAAGAAAAATTAAATTCTTTCTATTATGTATAGAATACATAGTATGATTTCAGTGTCTCATCCTCATGTCATAATTAGTTCTTGGGATATTTAGGATAGAGTAAAATCAAAATTATCAAAAATCCACATGTGCCATCTTGGAAAAGTGCCTGCTGAAAAATCGATGAGGGATAAAACTTTTAAAAACATTGCATTCAACAGCCAATACATGTGCATATAAAAAATGGATTGTTTTAAAAATGGCCATGCAACCATCATTGGATCACTCGACATGGAATGACCCTACTGTAAAACAAACAGGAAATTAAAATTGTGGCATTTAAAGTGTAAGCTAAGTCTTTTGAAAGAAAAATAAGTGCACTATGTAGAGTAGAATAGCATATCATTAAAAATGATGAAGGAAATTGTGACAGTCGGAGCTCTTGTTAAGGGAAAGTAGAATAAAGGATATTTTCAGAGAAAATTCTCTCACATAACAATATAACATATTTTCCATCATAATTAAGAGGTCAGATTAATGAAGCTGTACCTTATTTAATTCTAGATCAAGGATCAAGATGAAGTTTGTTTTACAAAAATTCTGTTACAAAACATTTTTCCCGAGCAAAGTAAAAAGTTGCTCAATATTTATTCTGGAAATGTATGTTTCTCACTGATGCAAGTTCTTCATTACCTCATAACGGCTGAAGTAATGATCACCTTCATGTTGACAGCATCCTCGGTGTATATTTATACTTCCAATTCACCCTGAGCCCATGCTTTAATTAGAGGATATGTTCCCTATGAAAAAGATCTAGATCCTCGGGATCTTAGTCCACTCAAAAAGTGGTGAAACATCAGTATTACATAAAGTAAGCAATGTAAGCATTATTCACCCAAATTATCCCTAGACATGGCATCCATAATGCTCTTTTAAATCAACAAAAAAACTAGCAATATATTCAAAAATAAAAAATTCTTACCTCAAGCATTTCATAGAAAGTATCACACTGTTCGTTAAAAGCTGTAGCACGAATTTCTCCACTTTCATCCACAAGGTCCACAGAAAACAACTTTCCTTCACCTCTAGAATTCGACCATGTACGGATTACACTCTTATTGGTAACTCTAGCTTTGATGACCCACCTGTAAGTTAATAATTTTTTATTACATTATTTACTTATTATCATCCTGAAAACAGCCTCAAGGGCCTTTTACATCAGGCATTGTAACTTAACAACAATGGACAAGCACAGACAACCTGGGAGGTGAAAAATCCTCCCCAGGCAGGACTCGTATCAGCGACCTTCGGGTTAGCAGGTGAGGACATTACCCTGCCGCCACCGAGGCCGCCAAGAAGCTGAAAATTTATGAAGCTTTCTATGCTTTTAAAAACAGCACTTACTACAAATGAGGAGCCTAGAAGCCAAGAGGTACAAGAGGCAAAAAGTTAGTTTTGAGTTATTCATGTTTAAAGTTCAACTTGTTGTTGTTGTTCAATGTGTTTCTTGAAGTAGATGAAATTCACTCCACTAGATCTCAGCACCCATCAGTCATTCACTGATACCTCTTGGCCACAACAATTTCACATACTTCAGGAACACATTTCTGCACTTAGCTCGAAAAAAACTAAAAATGTCACTTGTACCCCTTGGCTTCTAGGCTCCTCATATTCAATGAACATTTTTCTGGAATGAAGTAAAATGATTTAAATTAAAGATTAATCCAAATTGTCAATGAAAGCAAAGGAATTTTGACTCATATGCATTCAACTCGATCATCCACGATACCATCAATAGGGAGAGTTAAAAATCTCGTAAACACATGCAAGTTGTCCAAAGTTCTAATTCCAAGACACTCAGACTTCAACCCTTGGACAACATACACGTGTTTACGAGGTTTTAACTCTTCCTGTCAATGGTCTCCTGAATGACTGAAATGCATGAATCCTTTGGTTGCATTGACAATTTGGATAAATCTTTAAATTTACTAGTCAATTGCCCACTTCTTGAATTCAAGGTAAAATTGTGTCTTGTCAGCACGAGCTGACATACACTCAAGCAATGTCTATACTAGAGCATAAGTCAAGGTGAAAAAAATTACTTTATCTCCTTGTTTTGTGATTAAAAAATCATACCATTACAGGCACATATACAAAATTGAAGAGAAGAGCTAGTGATATAGTCAGGATTTGAGGATTCAACTGAATCTTATTGAACCCATGGATCAGAGATTAGATTATTTGCAATTTTTTGCAACACGTATTGCTCATAAGCTGGCTGTGCTTGGTTGGTTGGCAAAGATGGTTATGGAAATGTGAATATTTACCAGTACAGAAGGAAATTCCCAAACAATTGGATCACAGAAAGAAAGATATAAAACAGGATTCATGAAGTAGGCCATCTGAGTGTGCGGTGTATTGAAAAGCATAAAAGATGGGTGATTCTTGGTTTCATGAGAAGTTGACATGTTATCCTATCATCTCATTACGGAGTTCAATATTCAGAACATTTAATGTCATTTAAGTCAAAGCAATTTTTAATGATGTCATGTAAAAAAATACACAGCATAATGATTAGTTTATTTAGAAAGATTTACAGCCTCAGTGTTTCCTGTAGCTAATCAGGAAAGCCTACTGTTTTCGGGTTGGTTATGTGACATTAATGCAATACAACTGGTCTTGAGAAATTGATTAACATTGCAAAGAGGAAGTACCAAGTGTATTTGACAGTAGTAGGTCCTAATACGAAACTTTAGAACCTATAAATAATGCATTACTTGGTGAATATTCTCCATGGCTAATGAGTATTAGTGATACGGTTTTATGCAGCCGATAAAGCTGATGTGGAAATATTGACCCTGAAAAAGTCACCTCATATAGTTACTCAACTATAAGTCAAAGATTTTTCATTGGAAAAAAGGAAAAAATTTCTTGACTTACCCTCAAGTATAAACAGTAAATATATTTCTATCTATCTATAGGATGAAAGCGACTAAATTAGACAAATATTCATTATAAAGAAAGACCATAGAATATTAGAGCATAGAAAATTTTAGCCTTTACTACCATAAAGGCTTCTAAATCTAATGCTATTAAAATACCTTTTAAAAATAGAAAAGAAACAAAAAAGAGATTGACATTTTTAGGACGTTTATACAGGATGGATGGCAATAGGTTAACAATGCAGATCTTCAAATATCTTTGGAAAATAAAGTTAACAACTCGTTGGATTCAAAAACTTAAAATATATTTAGAAAGAAATAACATAAAAGAAACTACAGAAAGAGAGATTTTTAGAGAGAAAGTGTAAAAAACGGAAGGATTACCCAGTAGAAAAGAAAAAAAGGCCCAATGGTCCAAAGACAGCAAAAAGAAATATGCTGAAAAGATGAATTTATACTGGAGAAAAGGAAAACAAATGAAAAGGAATAGAAATTGGCACGTGGTCTGAAGATGGAAAAACGAAACAAAAAAGAAAGAAAAAAAAATAATTTACTAAATGAAAACCAATTCAACAGCACATTTTCTCACTTATTTTGGTAAGGGCTCAAGCTTGCAATAGGATGAGAGGCAGCTGTGGGCCCAGGTGATGCAGGTACAACTTTTGGAGCACTGAGTTGCGGTGAAGGTCGTGAAGTATTGCTCATACCTCCAGACTGTTGTTGGGCTCCCTGACCAAACTGTGGCTTAGGTTGTACTGTAATGCCAATTAGAGAAATATTTTAGGGCAGCTTTGATAAATCGAGAAGAAATTATCTAAGAAGCAATTATCGCACCATCAATTATTTTAACCCCAAGGAGGTTAAGGTGACTAAGCCAAAGTAAAAGCCAAATAATGACATCATATGTAATAATTTTTTGGATGGCTCAAGCTATCTAACATGATGCAAATGAAAAACTTAGCATCACTACCATCAGGATAAAATTAGTTAAACAAATTAGTAATATCAAACAAGAATGAAAGGCCCAAATTATGTAAAAGAGTTTTCATTTATTACTCACTTCCAGGGAATTATTCCATAGCTTCCAAGCAAAATTGTGAATACAGTGAACTTTTTTTTTCTCGGACAATTCTGGCGGTCAGTGTGCCCCTGCGATCCCAATACGCCATTGGCTTGTCATCAGGTTTCTAAGAGGCCGAACCACCAGAACTTGACAGAAACACCCATACCCTCGGCATGCGAAAAACTGACCCAAGTGGGACTCGAACCAGCGACCCTCAGATTAGCAGGCGAGACTTTACCCCACTGCTATTGGGGCAGGCGAGGGAAAGGTAAAACTTCAAATTTCTTTTCTCCAAGTATTTTTCTAAATACATATAGGCACAAGGACAATCACCCCAAGTCAACCTAATCTTCAATGGGTGCTACTATGTACTTGCTATGGATGTGTGTATTCACAGTAAAATACATTATTTGCATTGGCTAGGATTTGAACCCAGATGTCACACAAGTTGCTTTAAACAATTATGCTACCCAGGCATTCTCTTACAGGGTGATTTTATTGAGGTTTTAAAGGAACAAGATGTTGTGAAAAAGTGCCGTGAAAATTATGCTAGGAAGTAGCCATACCCCTACCCATGGCAAACTGGTCCACAAAATTAAAGCATTAAAAATGCATGAGTTAGTCTAGTAAATTTAAAGCATGAAACTTCAAAGGGCATTACCCACTATGGAGGAAAGTGTGAAATTCACATGAAAATACATTCACCTGGACAGATTCGAACCCTGATCCTTGGATTTGTGAAATCAAAGGATCCGGGCTCAAATGCCAGCACCGGAAAATGATTTTTTTCATGGTGAATTTCACTCACTCATCCAGAGTGAACAATGCCCATTGAAGTGTCTAGCTTTAAATTCATTTGAGTAAACACCAATGTGTTTAAAAGGGGTGTAAACCTTGTGGACTATGGTGCCATGGGCCCAAAAGCAGGTGCTTTGTGCCATAACTTACACAGCACCTCATCACATATTGATCCTTGAAAGCCCAATTCAATACATAAACTAATACAGCCCGATATACCACAACTGAAGATTAAAAAATTGAGACAGTATGAGATCTCTGAAACACTAACAACTTGTATCCTTGCATAGATAACAAAAATGTATGCCCCTCTCAGCACACCTGGGCTGTCTAACTTACTCAATCACAGATTGACAATCCTGTCAAGACAGGAAGGCATCTATGTATAGCCATTTCATTACTTGGAATTTTAGCAACACTGCATGTATTCATAAAAAAAATATGGATAGGTACTGTAACGAAATAGATTTCATTGCATGTGTTTTGTGGTGTAAATGGGAGGTAACGACGGTACAGATATTTGAATGGTGCACCATAGTGTGGACGTAGTTTGCTATGCCACGGATGAGTGTGGAAGTGCAGGGTTTTCGTGTGTGTTTTGTATGGAAAAAATTAATAAAATGGGATGTGCGTCAAGCAAGGAGGTCGGTCGTTTTGGGCCAGTGATGGTGAGAGAGCCACATTCGGAGAGTCGACCGAGGGACAGCAGGACAGAGAGAGTCACATTCGGAAAGTCAACTGAGGGACAGTAGGTTAGAGGAAAAGACATCGCCAATCAGGCAGACTGTCTATTAAACAGGATTCTGCCAATCCAGGAGCGGCGGTGAGTCGTACACTGGGAGATGATGCCCGTGATCGCACAGACTTCCGTCTCATCAGGAGCACATCATCATCAAGAAACAGTTTGTCCCCATTGTGCCACGTCCCTCATCCATCGCCATTGTAATTGCTAACGGTGTTTTAAAAAATATTATTATTGTAATTCCCCTTTGTGTCAGAGGTGAATTCCATGTGCCTTCGTTAATTTGCTAAATCAAGAAATATTTCGCTGGCAGATGAACTCTTGAGTTGTTTCTTTGTGCGTGAACTATTGCTCGCAAAGATATTTTTTGTTGAATTGTTCTTTCCCGTATAACCTCCATTGTTTTTGCTTTTCCTCACAATTATGTATCCATGTCCATGTTCACCCATGAATCATCCATCTCTCACCTCATTAGGGTATTGTTTAAATGCGCCTGGAGTATTAAATGCTGTCAAATGTGAAAGTGTCTATCTGTCATATGATATCTTTCCCCTTTTTTTGTATATTACCTTACCGTGACGCATGTATGACTGAGCAGGGTTATTTCGGAGGGAGACACGGAAGTCTTGTGCTTAGGTGGGATTAACCATAAGAGTCAACCACATTCGGGAACCGAGAAAAATCGTATTGGGTTAATTATTTGTGTCAAATGTTAAAATGTATCGCCCTTTGTTTGGGTTGGCCTTCCGCCTCGTCAAGTGGTGATGCGGCACTGCTTGGCGGACCCGTGTTGATAGGGAAGGGAGGAAAACTCCGACGTCAAGAGGGACCGTTACAGTACCTATTTAAATGAGTAAACTCAAACAGGTCTAATATGCATTGAACAACCCTTCAGTTTATTTTACATAATTATATTTTTGTTTAAAATCTCACCGGTATTACTATTGCTGTCTGAACTGGAATCATCTCGGATAGGAACTGGATTGCCAATTTTAATGCCCACCACTTCCCCCTTGGCAATTATATCCAAAGCAAGAATGATCATTACCCGTCTGTAAAGAAAGTGACAATTACAGGAGAGAACTTCACCAAAGACAAAAAGTGGTCATACCTTACTGGTGTGAGTTTATCATTTATCAGTAAAACAAAAACAGGCACCAACATGTGTGTCATCATACTCCTTTTAACTAACACAAAAACCAGGGTGCTTGCCAAACATCCTATAACCCCAGCATATTTTTAGCCAGTTGTTTGATTCAAATGCACCAACTGGTGGTTTTTAAAAGAAAAGGCTTTTCAGTGAAGAATGAATATGAATAATTAGGAGAAGTCTTTAATTACTGCAATCCTATATGTATACACAAATTGTATAGCCTTTATTATCTAAGACTTGGTAAAGGTTGCCCAGAGTACAGGCTTCCAATCCTCAAACTGAGTTTGAATCCTGTTGGTGGCAGAGATTATCAGTTAAATCTCGTTTCCTACTTGTGTCTTGCGAGAGGTGCTTGAAGATTTTGTATTCACATCAGAATGTGGTTCCCTCGCCACCTTTCAATGATAGTAGGCTTATGTCAGTGCCAGGTTTCTCCCGACCCTTCCTCCATTCCCTAAATAATCATTTTCCCACCAATCCTTCATAATACAAAAGGCATCAGTAGTCAAGCTGCCTCCCAAAATAACCAATCAATAAGTTATTGAAGGAAAGGGATGAATCGATAGTCAGGAATAATATGTCTAACCAAGTACATAGTGAGATAGATCATGTTTTTAATTCAATATAAGCAACTTTTTAAGATAGAAAGTGTGATAGGGATAAAATCCCAATACCTTTTTTAATGCCTTCCCTCTAACCTCACACTGCTATGCCCTGGACAATGGGCTCCATACACTGTCCTCCTCCCTCTCTTTTGAAGGACAATTGGAGAAAGACCTGGCATTTTTTACATGTCAGCCTTCCATTTTGCCTACCACCCCATCATTGAAGAGTGCAGTGAAAAGATGGTCTTTCCAACCTGCATGTCCTTCCTCATCACTCAGAAGGCATCCTTCATTACCTCTCCCACCCCTCCTCCACTGCCAATCTTGCCGGACAATGAGATTAGGTTCCCGAAAAGTGCAGACGGAAATAGTGGTTTTATCAGTACTTTCCATCCTCCCCAACCCCTCTTGCTCTCTTACTAACAAATCCTGAACTCCTTGGCTCCTAGCTGTCACCTTCCACCCTACTCTCCTTTTCTTGGAACCTTTCTCACCCACTCCTTAAAGAGGTCAAACCTTGATGACCTAAACATGTGAACTCTGATACTGAATCCTCATACCCCTCCTCTCTCACTGGATGTTCAAGAGTCTCCAAATATTCAGTAACAAACCTTTATCAAATTAAAAATGATGTTCACTTGTGACTGAGTGATTGAAAAACTAATCTCCTCCCACACACCCAGCTAAAGGCATATAAAAGCACCACCACTACATCGCCAAACCATTGCTGATGGTATGAAAGAGTATTGGCACTAACTCTGTAGAAATTTTAGATATCTATCTTTAAAGCAGAGAAACACTGGTAAAATTTCCACACTTTTATTGCCCACCGACCAACGTTTCGGCACATTACGCCATCATCAGGGTGCAGTTTCACAAATGTCTCGGCCTCATATACAAACAGTTCCTGATTAACATAAATGAAGCCTTCCACAGTACACTATGTCTCTCACATTTTACATAAGTCAGACAACAGTGGCAGAGTAGCCGACGTAGACAGGTGAATGTCCAAATGCAGTCAGGAATGATATCATTTTATTGTCAGATAAACGTAGATAGTGTTAACTGGAGTTTATTTAAACAGACTTGGAAAATTTCATCAGTTGTGAATTACTTTTTTTACTCAATCATCAGAAATCAATTTGAACTAGAATACTAAAAATGTACCAAACATCACCAGATGCATTGTCAAGTGCATTAATATTTTTCAAAAAAATCAATACTATGTGTTACCAACTAAAGAGCTTTTCACTGTTTTGTTCATAGCTACATCTTCACTATTCTAATGAGTGTTGAGTCATAGACCCCAATTATTACAACTTTACTACCACTGTGACCATCATTGTGGCATCCACGTAGTTAAAATCAAAACTAGCACAATAGTAAAGTCATTTATACTAAACAAAGTAAAGCCATATTCCTATTCACAGAGTCTACTAATTATACCTCATAAGTTCCCAGAACGAAGCACCTGTGCCATCACACCATATTAATTGATATCAGACTTTTGTAATAAGCCAAGCTCTTGAGATGGCAATATTTTATGTCGTTATGATTTCTATTGTAAACGCATTTCCACCTCTATGAGTTCCATGATTGCGTTACTCATTATGAGCTTTAATAGTAGAAATAATTTCAACCTCAATGCCATCATTATAAGTTCCGTAAAAAGTCCCCAGTATACTTGGATTTGCCAATCTGCCCAATCCAAGAAAAGTAGTGAAAATAGAACACCACTTGTTCTACACTAGCACCTTTGATAATAAGGTGAATGCTGTCTGAAAAAAGTTTGCCTGTAAGCATACATTAGGTAAGTCCAAAGTTACACAAGTTGGGAAATATCTGTATCACAAAACTGGGGGTAGGATAAGAAGCTGAGGGAAAGAACAGATCTTGAAAAACAAAGTGAAGGTTGGTTGACTCACTTAAGAGAAAGAGAGGGGGGTATGAAAAAATTAGGAAGCAGAGAGGGGGTAGAGGGCAGGATTTCAAATTGGTGAAGGTCAATACTAGTTCTCATAATTATTTCAGTAATTTTGATGTTTAATTTGTCTTGAAAGTTTTTCTTTGTCTTGAAAGTGGAGATGGGTTTGAAACCCCCACCTCACTCACTCGGACAGAGCTGTCTGGTTCATAACCAGCCGAAGGCCCTGCCCAGGGCTGCTCCCATCGAGAGCCATACTGCCACCACCACACTTCCAACCAAGAGAACAAGCCGACAACGAGCTATCAACACTTCCGCTACCGTCCTGTGAATGGAGAACCCAAGGAGGCTCTCACTCCCTACCTCTGAACGACATATCTGAAGACCCTACCACACCACCTCACTAGTCCTACCCCCCCCCCCCCCGTTATTTAAGGATTATTTGGCCTATTGTTATCTTAACTCTCCCAAGGTGAGGGAAGGCATTTACTACATATTTAGAACTACTGAAAACATGTTGGCTATATATGTATCAGCACAACTTATACTCAGAATTGAGAGGCACACATGCCAACTACAGACATGTAAATGTGGTAATCGCTGACTGTATAATTCAATCTTCTTCAATCAGTGCTACCTACCCACAAAATGGAGTCATGACATAAAGCCTTGTCATTAAAAAATAATTTGGTTGGGGTGTGAAGCTGAGATGTCAGGAAACTTGGAAGGGGAGAAAAACAAGAATGTATACAGGGGGATGAGTCATTGAGCTTGTTGAGGGTGTCCAACACTGGTACCAGTAACTCTTCATCAGGAAACCATGAATCCACACACATTTTGGCAGAAAGATTATATTCCAAGGTAGAATGTGATTCTTATGATACTTACTTTTGGCCTTTAGTTGCATTATTAACCAAACTTGTAATATGGTGCTTTATCTTGATAATAGTATTATTAGAGAGCTCTCCTGACACAACTTTTTCATTCAGTTGTGTCCCTAACATGGCAAAGCTGAGAACATTGATGCCATCTGATATGAGGAGGCGATAGCGATCACTAGCTTCATTTCCAACTATCTTTCGACTTCCCTTAAATAAAAAATTAAAGGGTTCAAAATTGAAAAATATTATCTACAGCTTTACACCTAAACAGAATAACTATGTTTTCTAATAATAGAGTGAATAGAAAAATGCCATGCATCAAGGAATGTTGTAAATGATAACTACTCATCATTATATAAATATGGTTGATTTCAATAATAAGTCATAAAAAGTCTTTCAGTTTTTAAATTACCAAAACTTGTACAATGGGGTTTTCCACCTGTCCTCCGCTCATGATGGTCTGTAAATGAATTATATACTCATTAGACGTTTATTAGAAGAATGAAGAGGCAAAAATGAGAATATTTATTTAAGAATTATTGACCAAAAAAGATTATAAATACATACTAACAATAAGTAAAATGAAACATGAGGTCAACAAAATCAAAAAATGGCAAAAGAGAACAAAATGTTATAAGGGTTAACAAGAGGGAATTAAAATCACTCGGGTACCTACTATAAACACTAAGGCATGCATTTGTGTTAAGTTGGGAATAAAGATAAAGCCAGATTTGGAGATGGGTATCAGATAGAGGTTTGTCAAATAGTTAATATTGATGAACAGTTCACTTGTGTCCTGGTCATAGAAAAGAACAGTAAGGGCCTTTGAACTGTATTATAAGTAACCATATGTACCAGTTAAGCTGAGATAGTACTGGTATCAGAGTGTTTCCCAGTGTCCTGATAGGCTAAACAAAATACGTAATTTGATTGTTTTGTTGATTTGATTGATTGTCTTCAGCATTCTCCTTCCGAAGTCTTGATAGCACTATCCTTAGATTGAAGCAAATATGTACGTAAAGGGAATTTACTGAAGGGATTTATCACAGATAAATGGATCGAAATACTGATGAATACCTGTATCTTATCTACATACATTATCGAAGAAGATCCAGTATATGAAAAATCTGCAGTGTGAGATAGTATATTCACAAGTATACATTAAAAAATTCATTATTTACATAATCAAAGGCTTCTTGGGGAGCTTGGACTTTGAAAATGTTCACATATACAGGCTGTGACCCCATACTTCCTCGGAAGTATTAAGAAAAGCAAAAAACAATTTAGGGGGTTATTTTGATCCCAATATTAATAACTTTTACTGTGATAATAGAAGCATACATATCGTCGTCGTTCAGGCAGAATTCACTAACAATAAGTCAAAAATCTCACATCGGAGTTATAGCGGTTTTAATGTTTCAAACAACTCCTAAAATCAGTTTTGCATTGCAGATGTTACACATGATTAGTGGTATACAGAATAGGTAGTCGATCGCTTGAAACGATAAGCTGTAAATTGAGGAATTTACATTGTGACAGGTATGTATGAATGCTAATATATTGCATAATAATAATAATATGTATTTATTAGATGTTAAACAAGCGTACTGTTATTGTCTTCATCAGGTAAAATATAGACTCAAAATAGAATATTGTTGTTTTTACACTCCAAAAATTCATTTATGGAATAGAATGCTTTGGGCAAAAGCAATGAGTGGAGGGCACACTTAAACTCTGGCAGGGTAACATTTCCAGCCTCTTGGGGGAAATGGTTAAAAAATTGCAGTTGAAGTCAAATGAGTTACTGGATACTGACAGCCTGCAGTGAGGTACTACAAGGTTATTTTTTCTTGGCATCATGATGATGAACATTATAACCAATTTCGAGGGAATCAAGATTTTCTTTTACATTGCAGAGACGTATAAATATATATTGGCCATACAAAGTCATTATCCATACTGCTTAAAGAGGGTTTTGCAGTGTTCTCGTATATGGGAACTAGATACGATCCTCACTGCTCTTTTTTGAAGGATAAATAGGTCCTCTTCTGATGAGGCATGGCCCCACAGCTCAATGCCATAATTTAAATGGGAGTGGGTAAAGGCAACATAGGTGGATCGCAGGTGGTCACCAGGGATAAGTATTTTCAGTTTGCACAGCATATAAATGGCTTTGGGGAGTTTAGCAAGGGTCAATGGATGCGTGACTGTCCCATTGTAGCTTACAGTCCAGCTCAAAGTCAAGTAGATATAGGTTTGATGGTTGACATAATGTGACCTGCTGAGTTTTATCTTTGTTCAAATTAAGTTTGTTGACAGAGAACCAGTCTTGAGCAGCAGATAGGATGGAAACAGATGGGTTTTGGTCATTGTTTGGACCATTTGAAGCAAGGATAAAAGTTGTGTCATAAGCATATAGTAATGAAGCACAAGGAACATTGTAAGAGAGATCATTTATCATAGTTAAAACAGAAAAGGGCTGAGAACTGATACTTGAGGCACCCCATGGATAAGAACACACTGAACACAAACTGAAGAGGAGTCCATGCCTTTCAATTAAATGCTGTTAATGCCATTATATTGGAGTTTTGGGAAGAGGATTGAGTTGGAAATAATCGAATGCTTCGTAAATATCACAGGCTGTTAAAGCAAGGGAAGAACTATTTTCAAAAGCACCTATTATGTTGTCAATCACATGCTTGACGGCAGATGATGTTGAATGACCTTTGAGACAGCCAAATTGAAATGGTAAGAACAGGTTGATATTTTGGAAATGATTGTGAAGCTGTAGCTTAATGACTTTCTCAAATACTTAACCAAAAACTGGAATTGTGGAAATTGGGCGATGATTGGAGGGTAAACCTTTCTCGCCTTTTATATGGACAGGGATAGATATTTTTAGAGCTTTTGGAAAAGAGCCGGACTTAAAACATGAGCAGCATATTTTAGAAAGGGGTTAATAAAAGAACAATTTCAGCTGAACAAATCTTAGTGGCAATAGGTTAATTTTAACCCGATGAAAAAAGGTGTTCAACCATGCGTAACGCAAGTGCATATTTTCCTACATTCTGACCCATATGCTCGTTGTAAGTCATCGCGAAAATGTCTGGGTATTCGATGTCCGTTAAAAAACCTACACTGGACAAGTAAACATAAGTTCGACGAAAATTAAGCCCATAGTAGAGCTATAAAGATTCATTGATGCTATAATACAGCTGAATTATGCAGGCACGAAATAGAAACGCAGCGTATAATCTACCCGGATAACGAAGTAATGACAATGACTTAGACAAGAAAGACATACATAAAGGAAGAGAATCAGACGAATGAATACGTGCAAGGATATTATGTCCACTAATTGAGATGGAGTGGATGAAGAATGAAAGAGGGCGATATTGTTAAAAGAACCAATTTAAAATAATAAATATCGAATGACTACACAATAATGCCACACAACGGACAAAGGCACTCACCGCCAAGGACCCTTCACTAAGCTTGACATTCATTTTGAAAATGAGTTTTGTCTTCCAAAATTATATTTAACTTATTTCTCCACAAAACAGCATCAATTTATCCGTCTCCGCGCTAGGAACCACCAATTACACAAGTTCGCAACACCAACCACAAACGCGCGGGAGAAGTCGAGTCGTCAAACAACAGTTGCCAATCGATAATAATATAATAATTTTTAAAACAAAGGAAATGCGGCGAACTCATCAGAAACCTAGTCATTTTGGTAATTTCTTGTGCTTAATTTGGAATACAGAGCGAATGATTGAAGCTGTTTATATGATGTTTTGATTATTTGTAAGCTGGGTCAAAGTTGATAAACTCTACGGAATGTGTTTACAGTCCTGTCAACACATTCCGTTATGTGTTTACATTTGATTGCCCATTCGCTGCTGTCTTTCACTTGCAGGATGGTAAAGGAAATTGTTATTATTCGTGGATGCATATGCCGCTGAGTGTGTACTATGGGTACTCGAGCTTTAACTTCTCAGAACCTAGTGGATCCGGAGTCGTGTCCACAAAAAGGCGTAATCTCGGAGGCTAAGAAAGATGAACCTGATTTGCTACAGAAAATCCATTCTTCTCTAAGCACAAAAGAAAGTAAAGATAACTCTGCTGTTCCTTTGGTTTTAGAGGGAATAGATACCTCTTTAACTCTTCCTCAACGAATCGTTAGTGATGGGTCTCTTACTTTCCTGTGGGAAGGAAATAAAGATGTCGTGTTGCACTCTGACAGT
This sequence comes from Pyrrhosoma nymphula, assembly GCA_963573305.1. Classification (NCBI taxonomy): domain Eukaryota; kingdom Metazoa; phylum Arthropoda; class Insecta; order Odonata; family Coenagrionidae; genus Pyrrhosoma; species Pyrrhosoma nymphula. Next base: position 51,006,629 of record OY754330.1, on the reverse strand, counting down.
TGTAAGTCCGAAGGATCGATTCATTTCTCACAAGCCCATTCAGTGGTTGAAGTTCTACAAGAATTATTTGGGCCTACGGGTGCTCAAGTTCAAATCATTCTCGAGTCTCAAAATATTAACGAAGTCCCCAGTGAACGGAGTTTCAATCTAATTGTGGATAATTTGCCTGCTACGGTTACACCGGGAGGTGACATCAACGAAACTACTCTTGTCAGCGATATTAAAGAACTGGATGGAGCAAATGGAAAAACACTGCGTAATGGAAAGCAGGGGAATATTTTAGAATCTCCAAAAAAGTCTGACTCGCTTTCAACATTCCAGCTCATTCATAAATGCTGTTACTGCCGTTTTCGCTCGGAAACAGTTGCTGTAGTATTGGATCATGTGAGGAAGAAGCATCCCGGTAAACCAGCGAAGACTAAAGCCATATCAGGCAGGGATTGCCCGTATTGTGGTCTTCGACTTGACCAAACTGCATTTTTCCAAGTCAGTACCATTAAAGTCTTATTATTGAATGTTAATTATACTTGTTTTCAATTATTCAATGTAATTTAATGCCTCTGAAATGTAGCATATGCGACAGTTCCACGAGGATTCCCACCCTTTTAGATGTGGATATTGTAATTTTATGGCCCGAGACTTGAATCAGCTGAAGCATCACTGCACCAAGAAGCACCGTGAGGAATCATTTAAAGCCTTTCGTCGCCTAGATGCGGTGCCACAAAACATATTCTCTGCTCAGAACAAAGGTATGTGAGGATGATTCGTTATTTCGTTCGTCCTCCTGCTTGGCATGCCCTCCTGACCCCTGTCCACTCCTCTCATTAGACCCTTATCACCAGGGTCCTCTGCCCCACGTGGACCACCCACTCATCGCCCATTCCTTATAAGAAATTAATTTTACTCCGATTAGTATGGAATGGTCACACTCTTGGCGGGCCCCAAGAGCAGTGGCGGCGATGGCCACCTATGAATGGGGGGGGCAAGGTATTATTCAGGGGGGCAGAAATTAATAGCCCAAATTTCTAATATCTGGTTGAATATATTCCGTTTCATTTGATAATATGATAAAAAATTGAACAAATCTCATTTACTGCAATTTGAAATGTATCAATGTATTTAGATTTACTCCAATAACCAAAAGTTCTCAAAAGGGTGAAATCTGCTCAAATTTCCAGTTCTATAGACTAATCCAGTAAGCTTAGTTAATAGATAAAATAAAGAAAAAAATTTTATTCATAGCATCAATGAAAAATATAAGAAATTAATAGCTAAAAGTTTACCTTGTTCAAAATAGAAATTCTTCTATTGTTGTGGCTCTCTGCAAAATCATCAACTATGTTCCCCAAGTCAATATTTTTGGTGAGTTCTCTCTCCATTGCCAAAACAGCTAGATTTCAGTCGTTCATCACTCATTGTAGTTCTTAAGTAGGACTTTACCCTCTTCATACATGAGAAAGTCCTTTCACAAGATGCTGATGATGCTGAAATCGCTATTGATATTTTTGCTAGCTTGTGAAGCTCATGTAGAGCTAGTTTACATTGTTCAAGAACTGCTAGAAGAGAAGGAAGGTTCTCTGTCTTCACTCTAGTGTTTTGATGTTGTCTCTTCAATAGGTGTCGAAGAATTTTTATTTCTGCCTCCAAAGAAGTAACATCACAAGCATAATGGACTAAGGTATTGAAGATTTAAGAAATTTTCACTGATGGGATCAAGAGCGCCAATTCCTGTCAATATTCTAGAATTCTGGCTGAAGCGTTTGCTTAGTTCTTCATCTACTTTATTCACGATATTTTTAAACACATTGTTACGCAAATCTGAATGTGAAACTGCAAGATCATTGGCTTGATCATGAAGGTAGTCAGATAAATATTTTGGTAATTATTTGGTTAAAGTATTTTTGTATCCCTCAAAATGACACAAAAAAGATTCAGGTGGAAAAGGAAAGAAAAGTTTAACCGTTGAAAAGTCCTGAAGCTTTTGCAGCCCTATCACTATTTTCACTTTCAATTTTAGTAAGTGTCACAACAACGGCAGGCAGTGTCGATTTGATTGCTATACAGGAAGCATACTGACAGGTCCAACGAGTATCACTGAGTTTCTTTAGTTGAGTCACCTTCATTTTCAAATCGTTTTGAACTTGAATGAATATGGAGTGTATTGATGAGCCACTCATAAATATGTACAGAGATTGTAAGGTGTTGAAAAAATAGTTTGCTGATTTTATCCCTTTACAAACAGCAACTATCACTAAATTTAATCGGTGATTCATGCAATGAGTGTATATTTCTTGTGGTACTTCAGATGAAAGAAGAACCTGAACTCCAGCACAAGCACCGCTCATCACTGAGGCACCATCATAGGTCTGTGCTACACACTTATGGATATCAATTCCACAGCTTGCAAGTTTCAGTTTTATTATTTCAAAAAGTATTCTTGCATCCAATTTATTAGAAACAAAATCCTAAAAATTGTTCATGAATTGCTCCATTCAAATAAAATCGTACGACAATAGAAAGCTGTTCTGTTTTTGAAAGATCTTTGGATTCGTCTACCATAATCGAGTAATGAATTGGTTGATTTACTTCATCTTTTATGGTTTCCAAAACTTTGTTAGCCATTGCTTGAAATATTTCATTTTGGAAGTCATGGTGAGTATATTTTTGACTTCTAGATTCCACTTTTTTTTAACAATTTTATTATGTTTGGCTATAAGGTCTAAAATTTCTAGAAAATTTCCCTTGTTTTCTGCATCTTTGGTTTCCCGATGTCCCCTCTGTGCAATTCCTCGCAAAGCTGTAAACCTTAATGTATCAGCCAATGTTTCAATATAAGCTCTGTTCTCTTGAACTTCTTCTGCATATACTTCATCAATTATAGTAGATATTGATGCATCTTGACCAGATTTTTTTCTCAAGGCCTTAAATTCTTCCCATGATGCCATACATTTTTTGTGTAACGAAATGTATTCATGCTGTTTCAATCCTGAATTTGATTCCATTGCTTTTTTCCAATTGACAAACCCTTTATTAACAAAGCTCAAAGACTCTGTTCTCATACCAGGTCCTTGAAAATTTGCTTTAAAAAATCTGCATGGGAAGCAGAATGCAGCATCATGAGAAATAATGTACTCTAGCCATGGTCGACCTTTGTACCATGAAGGCTGGAAATTCCGCTTTTGGTCACCAAACTGGCGGAAAGGGAAATGTTTCACAAAAGGCTGAAATGGGTCATCAGTTAGTGTTTTAGCAATGTCATTTGGTGATTGTAATCCTAATCCAACCTGATCAATGTCACATTGTGCACTTGATAATGATGATGAAGGTAAAATGTTACTTGTGGGAATATCTTCTTCAAATTTTTCAGTCATCTTCTGTTTCATGATGATTCAAATCATCTTCAAAAACTATAATTTCACTTTCTGTTTCTGAAAGCAGAATTAATTCTTATTAGTAATTTATTACTATTGTAGGTACCTAAATTATGGTTGACAAGCAACAATTGACACCTGATTTCAAACTATCAATATATCAATGCCAATGGTATCATGTTAGATTATGTAGTTAGACAGCGCCACCAGTCCAATCTTCAAAATATTTGTTCCTATGTACATTTGAAACAATTCTAAGAATTTTTTTCCTCTAAAGTTCTTGTCTCAGATGAATTTTTCACAAAGAAAATTGCATTTGAAAAATTAAATTATAGGTTAGTTCTTTGGGTAATTGGTTATCTAGAATCATGGTAAACAAGAAACAGCTGATTTCGATTTGAAAGTCTTGATGTCGATATAGACATACATATATCGTTATTGGTTAGTTAGGTTAGGTTCAGTTTATAAGTTTTGGAGGGCTTCACTCCCCAAACCCAAACTGAACCTAACCCTACCCACCCCCAAGCACTGGAAAATTGATTTGATGCCTTTTAATGGAAAATAACCCATATAATGGTGGTGACATATTATTTTTTCAAACGCCAATTTTGATATGAAAAACTCAGCAACAAAAACAGTTAAGGAAAAAAGTTCTCAGAATTGTCTAAAATATTCATAGGAACAAGAATTATAAAGATTTGACTGGTGGCACTAATCTATATAATTACCGGAATATTTGCATGAACCCATAAAGCTTTTCCGCATGGAAATAGGTTAGGTTATGACAAAATATCACCGACCAATATCTTAATGCAACCAGTTACATCTATATCGATATCGATAGTTTGACATTAAAATCAGCTGTTTATCATCTATATCAGCCATAATTTGAGTAGCTAAAATAGTAAGTTACCTTCTTTTCTATCACTAGCACCATACACAATGTCTTGTCCAGATAGATTGTCACTTGTGTCTTTCAGTTTTAGCTTCTTTTTTTACTACCACTTTCAATGAAAAAGTCCTTAATGCTGCCATGCTTTGCCATAATTGAATACTTTCAATTCAAGCACAAAATTTAGATCGTTTTGCAAATGATGATCGAAAAGAAACGGTGTAGGCCTAATGAAACTTTGAAACGGAGAGTCTCCGGAGAGCGAAAATTTCCGCGCACCCCCTCTCTGTCCTCGACTACCCCAACTCAAGGCTCCTTCCTTCCCCTACCGTGCCTCCCCTACCAGTGTCACTTCATTGTAGTTGCCAGCTCTTTTCGTTACGGCCAGTTCTGTGCCTTTGTGTTTTCCTAAGCGCACCGGAGTGAGGAAAACTGGCAACACGGTTTGCCTCTCCTCCAGTGTGTGAGTGAGAGAGTAAAGAAGGGGAGGTAAGGCCGGGAGGTGGGGTAGGTAGTCGTGGCTCCACCCACCATTCACCGAGAAAGACCATTTCAACACGGCTCGACTGGAAAAGAAACAGTGTAGGCCTAATGAAACTTTAAAACGCAGACACGCGACACACTACACAAACAAGAACAGTGAGCAGACATACAGTCGGCTAAATCAGTGTTGCCAGTTGCTGTAAGGAAAAGCCGGAATATATGAATCCTAGATGACGTAGTAGAGTTCTGCTAGTGGCTTCTAATTATTACCAAGCTAACGGATAATTTTTTTCTTGTAGAATTACTTCATTTGAAAGTTTTTCTTTATAATTAATAGTTTATTAAATAATATGTGTAGAAAATAATTTTTTAAATGGAGTTTTAGTTCTGAATTTTGATTGGGGGGGCCAGGGCCCACCCTGGCCCCTCCTTGGCGCCGCGACTGCCCAAGAGATATTTCTTTTGGTCCCTCCAACCAGTACCCTTCCCCCCCCTCCTTCGAAGTCCATCCTTCACATGAATCACCCAATGCATGATTTGAGTGAAAGGGTCCTGAGGCTGGTTTATTTGAGGTAACTTTCCATGAAGTATTGCATATCCTAATTTTTTTCCATTTTAGAGTTGCAAAATTTGTAGAGTTATCCATTTACTGTTGACCATTTATTATTATGGACATTCACCAATTTACTGCAATTAAAAAAATACTTAAATGATTAGGCAACTTCTGCCATAGGCAACTTGCCTTGGCAGAAGGCAGAAATCACCAGAAAGCTTTTCAAATCTCTTAGCCAGTTATACTCAAGTTAGGAACATGTGAATTAGCTCATTACAGTCATGGTATCTTGTTACACCGCTTTATTAATCAAACAAAAAGAAATTTATCTATTTGTTTCTTTCAGAGAAAAATTCATCCTGTAAAGCAGGCTCAGTAGATGAGGATGTAATGGCTTCTAAGACCATATGTGAAACCATGGAGACTTGTTCTGAAGAAAAATGTGAAAATGTAGAATTGATTGAGTCTCTGGGAAATACCTTTGAAACCTGTCCTATTTGCCAGAAAAAGTTCAAGACTTTGAAGTACCTAAAGGTCCATTTAAGGGTCCATAGCAAAGGAAGATTCAAATGTGGGTAAGTGTCCCGTTTCATGTGGTTCATTAATGAGGTGTGTGAGTATTAACCTTGGTATATACTGCAAATGCGGAAGGTTACATTCTCTAAAAAAGATAACATGCATTTGATATTTGTTAATTCCTGATGACAGCTACTGAAGCAAATTGACTGTGTAGCCTGTGTACTTTGTAGTATTGTTAGTATTCAGTGCATATATGTTTATCTCATCCGATCCATTACACAAATTTCCTTTTTCAGGTTTGGGTGTGAGAAGTATTAAATATTTTATCATAAACCTACTCTTAAAAAACTGTACCAAAAGAAAAGTGTTCTAACATCTTTTTTCAGATACTTCTGCTTTTAAACTGGGACCCTTATTTTGCAATGAATGGAGGGTCAAAAGACTTATGCCATTCTTCCTATTGCCTTCCGCTTGGAAGATACTGTGACACTAGGAGGGGAAGTTGTCCCATAGAGAGAGGAAGTAAGCACAAGAGTTGCTGCACCAAAGGCTCATGCCTGTCATTAGTAATTGGAATTGGCTATGTATTAAACTTGGTGGCAGAGTACCAAGGTACTTTAGGGGCTGATGTACTTGCCACAAGGTCTCACTAGCAAAAGATGTTTGTGGTTAATGAAGCCCCCTCCTTCCTTCTGATTGGTTCTCCTCCCTCTCATTCAGGACTCTTCAGGGCTCTCGCCCTACCTTCACTTGCAAAGATAAATTAATCTATGTAAGAAAAGCCCTTGTCACTGACTCAGGAACATTGTTAGGTGGAGCTATAGTCACTTAAATTTTAAAATGTTGTCATTAGATTGAGCCACAGTCACTAAAATTTTAAAATTCTGTTATTCAACTGCTTGCGAGAAATTTCATAAAAGCGAGAATCATTTCTGATTTGATGACGACAATTAGCAGTGATTCTGGCATATGCGATTACATTCAACAAATTGCAGGGTCAGTCGTTTGACCACGTTGGACCTCAATTCTAAACAGCAGTATTCTCACATAGACAACTGTATGTTGCTTTATCTTGCTTGAGAAATTCCCGCCAAGTGAAAGTGTTTATTGAGCCCAACCCTCATCAAGGTCCACTGCTCAACGACAATTGTCAGTTCACATGCAATGTGAGAAATAAAGGGAAAGAATATAATTTTTTTAGTGTTGGGAATGAATTCATGATATCAAGTGTCATTTAATTTCAATATTTTCCTTGAATAAGTGGGCATGCAGGTGCCTTTTTAAGCCTAGTTTAGCATACAATAGTGTTTCATGTGATCTGTGTAGAATTTTGCTGCTTTTCAGTCAGTCTTTGGCACTTAATAGCAACTTTTGCAATGTGATATGTATAAAGAATGTGTTGCCAGCCAATATTTCATTTTTAGCAATTTAATTATTTGATGGTCATCTGTCGTGGTGTCATAAAAATGAGTTTAAGAAATTATTTTTGTCAGTGAAACCGGGTCTCAGAAGTTTTGGTGGTGAAGAAGGCTGGTCCTCCTTGTGTTAAAACAAATTCTTACTTATGATCAAACTATTAAAGGTCTGTTGAGTTCTCTTATGTTAAAAAGAACTACAACTTGTTATAACTTTTGAAATTCAATGAGCTCTCATTCACTCACTCCTTTTCTTTCCCTTCAACGGCGTTATTCTAAGGAAGCCCAGTTCAGTTTTTGTAGAAAAAACTTTCTGTCACAGCCCTCCCTACATTCTCCCGCCTCTTTTACAACCACCCAGTAGCATTCCTTCGCCCAACTATCTCGCTATCTCTACAGTTACTTTAGCATAAAATTGACTCCCACTCATCTGGAAAGGCTTTCTTGGTTAGTAAACTGCCAGGTATCAGAGTTTAGGGCACTACCTGCTTCTATGATGTAGCATAAGTTACTTTGTGTACGATGAATTAAGGCTATTATTATTGTTATTCTTTTCACATTTTCTTGCTGTATACTTGAGTGTTCCCTTGCAATAACCCAGCTGCTTACTTTACTGTAAGTACTCGACATATGTGGTGTAATTCAAAAGATTTAAGTGTTTTCCGAGCTAACAATGCTGATGAAGTTTTTCTCGGGTTTCCCACTAGGTCAGGAAAGCAACTGCTGTCAAATGGCTTACTCTGCCATTATCATTAGGGCTGATGTGGGGTCCAAGGACTTGTCAGTGTATGTATCCTCAGGTCGGGATCAGGTGTCTTCTGATTAGTTGGTGTTTTCCCTTCTTTGACTCGTGTCCTTTATTTTCTGTACAGGGTTGCTAAATACCTGGAAAACCTGGGAAAGTGAGGGAAATTGAAAATGGCTCTGGAAAACCTGGAAAAGTCAGGGAAAATGAGATCTTACCTGGAAATTTGCTTTCCCAAGTCCAACTTCTTAGTTTTTAATAAGTGAACAGTACCATTTTAGTCACTTTCTGTGTGCGTGTTTTGGCTTAGTGCTTAGTACCTCACCTAAATGAGACATTGGAGCTCTTATTTGGTCTTTATAAATTAATATATGCACTTAAAATTGAATTTCAGGCCATATTTTACGCAATCATACTGAGAATGATGGAATATTTGTTTCTCCTCAAATTGTGTATGTACAGGTAATTCCGTGCTAGTCACTCCCAAATCATAATGATCTCCAGCATGAGTCAGTAAAGTCAAAAGGAACGAAAAACAGAATCTTTGGTCCATCGAGTGCCATTTTTTGTGAGAGTAGGTCTAGTTATAGGTAGAGAGTGTTAGGTCTAGAATGTCTGAGAAAACATGATTTTTACCTTCGAAAGCCTAACTTTACATAGTGAAGAAATTTCTTCATTGAGAGGTCAAGGTACACAGAAAATGTAGGAATAGTATGAATTGAGGTATGTAGTAGGACTCAAGTTGTTTTTGTACATACCTCAGAATATGTATCATTCTTTGTGAAATGTCTATTCTGAATGTGCTCTTATATGACCTGGCTTACTTCCCGTTAAATCACAATCGTGCCTTTGTCATCATCATCATTGCTGGTCATCAACCCTACGGTTGGTTTGACATGGCTTTCCACTCTATGCTTCTATCAGCTAGCCTCTTCACCTCTACATACTATTTCTTTGTTTCCTCATCATTCATTATTTGCTCCATGTATCTCAGCCGAGGTCTTACTGTGCTTCTGGCTGTCTTCATTAGACACTTGTATCTTAAAATACATATGCTGAAGTAGGTTGTCCCTCCTTTCTTTCAAGTTATTATGAGATTTCAATCATATCCAACTCTTCTCAGTGCCTCTTCGTTAATCTATCGATCAATTCACTTGTAAGTCCAATTGTATATCATTCCATGCATAAATTCCTTGTGGATTATTTTTTTAACAGCTGCTATTAATTTATTTGAAATTCTAAGAGCTGTTCTCCTCATTCATTATATTGTCCTAATCCGTAAAAACCCTTAGTTCTTCCTTCCTGGCTTTGTGTGACAATGGCATACCATTGTCCAAGCATTATTCTTCTTTCACATTTTTATAATTCCAAGATATTTTTCACAGACTACTTCGATTTCTTTATAGTCCTTCATAGGCATGTAGACTTGTACAGCTATTGTGTCTGTCAGCTTAGTTGCTATCTTAACAATGACTCCTATTCTTACACTGAAGGAAAGTTTTCACATGCATTCTAGTGCTCTTAAGCATAATTCCTACCCCTGCATGTTTAATGATCAAGTGTGTATGATCCTGTTGCTTCTAGCAGATTTCATTAGCTCGTTGGTGGATAAAATATTTAAAACTAAGTGATGGTTACAGGCAGCTCCTTGGGATTGTAATGTGGTGGTTTCTCCTTGCATTCCACATGTCAAAGCAACAAAGTTACAGGCAAGATAACATTTACTTTGACTTTGTTAAGATAAATGTTACCACACCTGTAGTGAAGTGAGTGTTGTTGTACTGTCCACTGTGGTGTCCACATTCACTTGTGAGGAAGGTTCGCCACCCTTTTTACCACACTTATTTTAACTTGCCCTGTTTGTTTGTTGTTTGTCTGGATGGAATCTTGTAATCGAAATATAACCCACTTTCCTATTTTCAATCTAGCCGAAATGTGGCACACTTACTTAATCTCGATGGTAATGCATGAATCAGTTATTAAATTCACTAATTACCAAGTTAATCTACTAAAATTAAATTGTTTACATTTTATACTTCTTTATCCTAACATGACGCAACCCGCATCACATTGTCTACTCTTACAATTAGTCAGCACTGTTGCTGACGCTGTCGAAATCTAACCCACTTCCCAATGTCCAATCAACATGAAATTTGGCACACTTACTTACTCTCGATGACAATACATGAATCAGTCATTAAATTCACTAATTACCAAGTTACTTTACTTTTTAGTACACTTGAATATAAGTATGGTGTTTTTAAAAATAGTATTTTTTTCATATTTATTTCTGTTTATTCCCGATGACTCCTTGTGTGATGAGAACAGATGATTATTTCACAACCCACCTGAAGGCTGGCCTACCATATTTCTCCCGGTTGACTCCCTTGAGCGTAGACCCCAGTGTGCCTACATTCTGATGTGAATGTCGTGTACGAAATAGAATTTGGTATTATACAGTCGCATTTCAATGATGATACCTTGATACTTATGTAATATTGAATTAAACCTTGAGCATGTCTTATTTGCAAGTATGTATTTTATCTATACATCAAGCATTGTTCCCTAATGTTGAAGATTTTGTGCATATGTTGACTGGAATTTTGAATACCCTAGTGGCTCTTTGAAATTATTCCAATAACATTGTTGATTATGTTTTATTCAACAAATTACCTACTAAAAAAGCTACCATCCTTGAAGTAGAAAATATGAGTATAAACTGCTGACTTAATGAAATAATCACTTCTTTCTACCCCATGGTCCAGAAACTTGGTTATTCTGTACCTTTGATTGATTGATTGTTTGTCGGGGGGGCTTTCGACAGGAGCCTGGGTACCTTTCTTGGTCCATTGTGCCAACCCCATGCCTGTCCGCCACTTGCAGCCAGGGGACAAGAGCACCACGGAAGAGGTATGGAGGAGTGGCCTCCCCAAACCTCCCCGGTACAGGTATAGAGGGTGTCCTCCCTCTAACCTTCCCGGTCTGGGTTTTTCTCCCTCCGGCCTCCCGGTGATCTGGAGAGAGTATCGCCTCTCCATCCACGCTTGGTCGAGGCATGGAGGAGGGTCACCCATCCAACCCCCGTCCGGGCCCAAGGTTGCTTAACTTTGGTGTTCTGACGGGAACCAGTGTTTCAACGTGGCTAGGCCCTTGCCTTATTTTGTACCTTAGTGGAAAAAGATTTTGTAGTTATTCCTGAAATACAAAGCGGCCAAAAACAATTTTTTTTGCTGTTCTAAATTTTCGGCCTCTATAACATTAGTACAATTAACGGCCCTCGAAAAGGGAGCTATGTGAAGTAAAATACATGAAGCAACATGACGAAAAATCCTCCTGTTCCATCTAAGTCCAAGCATGCGCCAGTGGCACAGTGGCCGATAATATTGGAAGTTGTCCCCAGGTCGCACAGAGTTTGAAGTACGATCAAGTACATAATGTCTGTGGACATCATAAATGAAGTATTTTTCTGCATAATCTTCAAATATCTAATATTCATTTTGTACATAAAAATGACATGAAATTCTGTTAAGAAACCAACTTTCACGATTTATACATAAACAATGTTGTTCCTTAGTTTATCTAGTCATTCGAAACCACAACTGCGATGATTTTTACACCATGGGCATAAAGGCAAAGGAGATGCTTTTGTTGAGGGGTATCTTTTTTATCTTACCTTCAAGTTTTGGTCTCAGCTAGAGAGAGCATGCGAGAACATACTCTCCTTGAATTGTCGCAACTTCTGCTATTGGTAGGTATGCTAGGGCCGTGGTGTAGCACTAGTGGTCATAATCCATTGGTTAGATTAGGATTTATGGTTAATATAATGTTCAAAACCAACCTGTTTTTCTTGTATTTCACTATAATGCATATTGTTATCTCTACATGGTGTGCATATGTTAAGGTGTTTTTCTCTTATTCTTGCACTTCCTTCAAAATACTCACGATAGAATGGATATTTTAACCTGGAAAAATAAAAATTTTGGCCTGGAAAACCTGGAAAAGTACTGGAATTTCATAATTTCTGGTCTGAAGCAACCCTGCTGTAGGATTGCTTTCCCAGAGTTGTTCAGGGCATATCTAGTGTCACGGTTTAGTTGAGATTAGTTAGGAACTCTATAATATTCATTGTGTTATTATGTAGGTCCCCAATCTTTTTGAGAGACTTCCTACAAAATAGAAGAAATAGCTGTCTCCCCTAATCTGTTAATTTAGTACAGCTTTGATACTGCAGGGTGTCCTGCAACCTAGAAAACCAGGAAATCTCAAGGGAAACTCAGGGAATTTTTGAATTTTTCCAAAAAAAACCCTAGAAATGGCACGGCAGCCAATTATTATTAGGGGGAGAGAGAGAGGGGGGGGGGGGTTAAAACTGCACTTTATTTCCCATGTCGGAAGGCATATTCTTGGAACGATCATGGGGAGCTGTCAAAGTTTGAGCTACTGCCAATTTTCATAAGTGTATGATCACCTTAAACGGAAAGCAAAAAGTGAAAAATCTTTCATTCATTCCCTATGAACAATGAAAACAATAATGGAAGGAATGATTTAAATATACAAGGAAAATGTCAGATTAAGGGGGCACCTGTAGATGACTTGCTGCAAAGTTGAGCTATGAGAATGCTAAGTACGGCATGCAATCATTCTCCAGCAAAAGTATTAAAGAAGGAGTAGATAAAAAATCAGAAACCTTGCCACCCCATTTAAAAGGCATTATCTATAATCCTAGGAATTTTACATCCCTGAATTGAAAGACACCAGAGTTAAAGCCGATCAAAGTTAGTGTGCCCACACAGGCACATCAGGCACTGATTGGAGTTTTTTTCCATGCCTGCACAGGCACCCTCAATGTTAAACTGTTAATGTGTAATAGAATAAGCAGCCTATTATAACTAACAATGTGATGCTTGTTTTATTATCTCAGGTACTGCAGTTACATCTCAGCTTATTGCCTGAAAGTCCTGATTCATTGTAAAAAGCATCACAGGCATCTTCAGCCTCGGGTTAAACAGCATGACCTGGACCCTGTACAGGATAAAAATATCGCGAAGAATTATGATCTAATCATGGAAGAGGTAATGTCAGTAAACAGATTTGCTTTCCACACAGAGTAATATAAATAGGCTTGATATGTCAAATGTATGTATATGCCAAGAGGGTAGTCGATAAAAATGTAGAAACAAGCGAAAGACACAAATTAAAACTTCCAATATTTTGGTGGTATTGGCATCCACCTTTCTCAGGGTAGAGAGTAGGAATGAGCCTTCATCTCCTCTCTCCCGGCTTCCTCCACTCTCCACTTCCTTTTTCTCCCATTTATTCCTCTCTCCCTGCCGCTCGCCCTCTCCCCACTCTTCCTCTTTCCCCTCCTTCCCCTCTTACACCTCCATCTCCCCCTCTTTGCCTTCCCATACCTCAATCTCTATCCCTTTCCTCATTCCTACTCTCTACCCTGAGAAAGATGGATGCCAATACCACCGAAATATTGGAAGTTTTAATTTGTAAGTGTCTTTCAAGATGTCTTTCAAGACCTCTGTAAGTTTGAATTTATATATTTGTGGCCAATTGGCGAAAACTTCAAATTATTATATATATATATATATATATATATATACACGAAACGAAAATTTCGCCAATAGGCCACAATATAATAAAAAAAACACTTGACAGGGGGTGGGGAAAGAAAAGTAAAAAGAGAGAGAGGACTTACTGGGACGTTTCGGGCATGTAGGCCCTTCTTCAGCTGTAGAAAATTTGAGAAGTACCGCTCCAAGGTAGGGGAAGGGAAGCGGGAAAAGAAGGGAAGTGAGGGAAAGTTGTGGGATAGGGGAGGGGGGACGGGGATGGGCACTGGTGTCGCACCTATATGTCTAGGGGGGAGTGCAACAAAGTAGGGAGGGGTGTGGGTGAACTGGGATGAGTTGAGAATTGAACCTGGCTGTCTAAAAGACTGCAACAAAGTTGCTAAGTTGGGAGGGGGTGGGGGAGTGTAAGAGGGACGGGAAAGGTCACGTGGTGTCGCGCCTGGATGTTTAGAGGGGGGGATGATGATGCAACAAAGTAGGGAATTGCGCCTGGCTGTTTAGAGGAGTGCAACAAAGTTGCTAAGTTGGGAGGGGGTGGGGGAGGAGAATAAAAGGCGTCGGAGGAGGAGGGAGAAAGTAAATGGACAAAAATTCAGTGCATAATGTTAAGACCGGGAGGGGAAAAGACGCGACAAAACCAAATAATAGAAAGCTCAGTGTTCCTAAGTTGTGTGTTCGAAGCGTCGGCGGGGAGGGCGTGGAGGATGGTGAGACGGAAGCAAGAGTCGAATTTGAGGTTGTGAGTGGAGGCGTGTTTTGGGACTGGGAAGTTGGGCGGGGTGGCTCGGTGTCCGTTTATTCTGATGGACAGGGGATTGCAGGTCTCGCCGATGTAAAAGGAAGGGCAGACCTTACACTGCAGAAGGTATACCACGTTAAAGGTAGTGCAGCTGCCGTGGGAAGATATAGGAAATGGGGTGGGGTTGTTGGGACTGTGGAAAGAAGAGAGATTACATATTAAAGGGCAGGTTTTGCAACGAGGTCTATGGCAGGGAAAGGTACCGGGGATTTCAGGAGGGATCAAAGTGGGACGGGATTGGTGGGGGCGTAGAATATTGTTGAGGTTGGCCGGTCTTTTGTAAGTAATGGTAGGACATTTGGGGATTAAGTCGGAGGTGAGTGGGCTGTCGCTCAAAATGGGGAACAGTGACTTGAGGATGAGGTTAACTTGGTGAAGCCCCGGAAGGAATGTGGTGCAAAGGTTCAAGGGAGGTTTGGTGGTGGATGATCTAGGGCGAGGAGTATAAGGGGTGGTGGAGGGTAGGATGCGGCGATCAAGGAGAGGGGAGGGGTAGCCACGTTTAAGGAGAGCGGTTTTTAAGTTGCTAAGGTGGTGGTCGAGAGCAATTTGAGAGTTGCAGATACGGTGCGCGCGAATAGAAAGGGAGAAAGGAATGGAACGTTTGGTATGGTAAGGGTGGCAGCTGTCAAAATGAAGATATTGTTGACGGTTAGTGGGTTTGATATGTAGGGAGGTTAGGAATTTGTTATCACATAGAGAAATATCGGTATCTAGGAAGGTAATGTGGGTGCTGGAAGTGGTAAAGGTGAATGAGACAGAAAAAGAGGAATTGAGATCGGAAAGGAAGGTGGACAAGGTTTGAGGACCGTGCGTCCAGATGAGAAAAATGTCATCGATAAATCGGACCCAAAATAGGGGTTTGAGGGACCGGGAAGATAGAAAATTGTCCTCCAGCAGACCCATAAAAAGATTAGCGTACGAAGGAGCCATTCTCGTACCCATTGCTGTGCCCTTCGTTTGCAGGAAGATTTGGTCTCTGAAGGAGAAGGCATTTTTTTCTAGGACATGTTGGGAAAGATTTAGGAGGAAGTCAGAGGAAGGGACGTGGGGGGTGGGGCGGAGGGAAAGAAAGTGTTTCAGTGCATTGAGGCCTTCGCTGTGGGGAATGGAGGTATAAAGGGAGGTTACGTCAATTGTGGCCATTAATATGTTGCAATGGGGGGAGATTTGGAGGCTGCGAAGACGCTCTAGGAAGTGGTAGGTATCGCGGATGAAAGAGGGGAGAGAAGACACAATAGGTTGGAGGAAGGAGTCGATGAAAGCGGATATTCTTTCGGTGGGGGACTTGACATTGCTGACTATGGGGCGGCCGGGGTTGTTGTTTTTATGAACTTTGGGGAGGAGATAAAATCGGGGCGTGGCGGGGTTGGGGGGAGAAAGAATGGCAATGTCAGATTGGGATAGTCCTTCCTTGGGGCCATGGGATTTAAGGAAGGAGGAAATAATTTTCTGAAACTTGGGGTTTGGGTCGTGGAGGAGAGGTTTATAGAAGTTGTTGTCAAGGAGTTGACGGTAGGCTTCCGCATTGTAGTCATCCAGGTCCATGACCACCACGCATGAGCCTTTGTCAGCAGGGGAAATTATAAGGCTGGGATCTGACCGGAGTGACCGAAGGGCGGCGAGTTCAGATCGGGATAGGTTAATTTTGGGTTTAATGGAGTTTAGGAAATGGTGGTCGGAAATTTTGTGAAGGAATTGTTTGATAAAGATTTCAACAGGGTTGTTTTTGTGGAGGGATTTGGGTTCGTAACCAGAAGGTGGTCGGAATTTATGAAGGGCAGGATGAATGGAGGATTGGGAAGGACCGTGGGTTTTCCAGAAAGCGCGCCATCTTAAGTTCCTGCAAAAATTGAGCGAATCGGCCAGGAAGGGCACAGGATTGAATTTAGGGGTTGGTGAAAAAGAAAGACCTTTAGACAGCAAAGCTATTTGGTCTCGGTTTAGGACGGAAGAAGAAAGGTTAATTACTTCATGTGACGGGGAGGATGGGGGCGGATTTGGTTGAGGTTGACGCTTAGGAAGAGTTGGTATTGTCTTCGAGGGCGGTGGGAGGTTGAAAAGGTTGGCGAGATCGGGTTTATCAGAAATAAGAGGAATTTTGGGAGGAGGCGGAGGGATGATGAGGGGCAAGCTCAGGCCGGACGAGAGATGGCTCCTGTATAAGTAAGACAGCTTTCTCAACAGTTGCTGGCGACGAAAACACAACTTTTTGTAGGAATCTGAGAGTATATCGTTAACCAAGGGAAATTTACCGGGGGAGTACAAAAGGATCATTTGAATGAAAAATGCGAGGTTCTGTTGGTGGGAGTTCAGTAAGTTGGCGTACTGACACAGAACAAGGCGAGTAAATTGAAAGGAAAAATTTTGACGAAGGTTGTGGAAGGGCTGATGAAGTGAAGGAGGAATGGCAAACAAGGGAAGATTAATGGTGAGGCCGTTGGGCAAGACTCCCACAGCCAGGCATTTGGTTAGGAATTCAACGTGAGCTGTGAATTGGGCGGTTTTTCCGGCGTAAAAACGGAATTTTTTCAACCAGGTTTTAACATATGGAGTCATATTGATGATGGGGAGGTGGGTGATCAGAAACAATGGAATTATGGACAGAGAGGTAAATAGAGGAAAATGCGAGAGGGAGAAAGGAATAAGGATGACAGGTGGTAAAGGAACAGAGCAGTACACACTCACACGAGCAGCAAATCGGCGAGAAGTTCTCCGATGGATGCACGAAGACGAAGAGGAAAGCAGCAAAGCCGCAAAATACACGAAACGAAAATTTCGCCAATAGGCCACAATATAATAAAAAAAACACTTGACAGGGGGTGGGGAAAGAAAAGTAAAAAGAGAGAGAGGACTTACTGGGACGTTTCGGGCATGTAGGCCCTTCTTCAGCTGTAGAAAATTTGAGAAGTACCGCTCCAAGGTAGGGGAAGGGAAGCGGGAAAAGAAGGGAAGTGAGGGAAAGTTGTGGGATAGGGGAGGGGGGACGGGGATGGGCACTGGTGTCGCACCTATATGTCTAGGGGGGAGTGCAACAAAGTAGGGAGGGGTGTGGGTGAACTGGGATGAGTTGAGAATTGAACCTGGCTGTCTAAAAGACTGCAACAAAGTTGCTAAGTTGGGAGGGGGTGGGGGAGTGTAAGAGGGACGGGAAAGGTCACGTGGTGTCGCGCCTGGATGTTTAGAGGGGGGGATGATGATGCAACAAAGTAGGGAATTGCGCCTGGCTGTTTAGAGGAGTGCAACAAAGTTGCTAAGTTGGGAGGGGGTGGGGGAGGAGAATAAAAGGCGTCGGAGGAGGAGGGAGAAAGTAAATGGACAAAAATTCAGTGCATAATGTTAAGACCGGGAGGGGAAAAGGCGCGACAAAACCAAATAATAGAAAGCTCAGTGTTCCTAAGTTGTGTGTTCGAAGCGTCGGCGGGGAGGGCGTGGAGGATGGTGAGACGGAAGCAAGAGTCGAATTTGAGGTTGTGAGTGGAGGCGTGTTTTGGGACTGGGAAGTTGGGCGGGGCGGCTCGGTGTCCGTTTATTCTGATGGACAGGGGATTGCAGGTCTCGCCGATGTAAAAGGAAGGGCAGACCTTACACTGCAGAAGGTATACCACGTTAAAGGTAGTGCAGCTGCCGTGGGAAGATATAGGAAATGGGGTGGGGTTGTTGGGACTGTGGAAAGAAGAGAGATTACATATTAAAGGGCAGGTTTTGCAACGAGGTCTATGGCAGGGAAAGGTACCGGGGATTTCAGGAGGGATCAAAGTGGGACGGGATTGGTGGGGGCGTAGAATATTGTTGAGGTTGGCCGGTCTTTTGTAAGTAATGGTAGGACATTTGGGGATTAAGTCGGAGGTGAGTGGGCTGTCGCTCAAAATGGGGAACAGTGACTTGAGGATGAGGTTAACTTGGTGAAGCCCCAGAAGGAATGTGGTGCAAAGGTTCAAGGGAGGTTTGGTGGTGGATGATCTAGGGCGAGGAGTATAAGGGGTGGTGGAGGGTAGGATGCGGCGATCAAGGAGAGGGGAGGGGTAGCCGCGTTTAAGGAGAGCGGTTTTTAAGTTGCTAAGGTGGTGGTCGAGAGCAATTTGAGAGTTGCAGATACGGTAGTAGCTTCGTCACACAGAATAAGGGTGGGAGCCTAATAAGCTACCAGTAGCTTCTGCTAGCTCTTTCTATGGTAGCTTCCATCATAGTGAATACAGATAGGAGCAAGTAGCTTATTGAAGCATCTTTTTGCCAGAAAGCTCCGTAGCTTCAAGTTAGAGAATAGGCCCCCTGAAGATGCAAGTTGCAATGCTGGTGAAACCTTTATGACTCTTAAATAATGCACGTGACGGATTCCCAAGAGTTATGCTTACACAAAACATGTTGAAATTGCTACTTCCCTAAAAGTCCAAATGTTTAACTTTATTTTAACTTAATTTAGGAATTTTTCTGTTATTTTTCCTGGTATGGCTTTTGGCATTTCTGTGGTAATTTTTGAGAATCTTGATCTTGGCCCCACATAAAGTTTTTGAGGTCAGCTCTCTGTTATTTCAAATTAGTCAATTGCTAATGTGACCAGTATTTGATAACTTACAATGAAATGTTTCATTTAATAGATTTAATTAAAAATAAGTTGTATTTATTATGGTTCAGTATTATAGAATCATTGCAAAATGTGGAATTTTTATTTTTCTCTGTTGATGTAGGTGAAGAAAAAGAGTTCAAAACAGCCTCCAGATCCAGATACTCGTAAGTGGGCCAGGAAATACAGTTGTCCCACATGTGAGTACACATGCAGCTATGGAGCTTCCTATCGACGTCATCTCACCACTCACTCAAAAAGCCCTCTCCCATATCGATGTCATTATTGCCAGTTTGCAGGGAGGGAAAAATACTATGTTCGCCGTCACATTCAGCGAGTACATAGGGTAAGATGCCTACATTAGTTATTGGTCATGTGCATTATGTGACAATTGATTATATGTATTACCATTGTTCAATAGAAGAGCTATGTACTTGCATACCTGCTATTTTTTTCTAACTTCCTTTCTTCGGGGCCCTTTATGAAAGTTTTATTATTATTATTATTGCAATAGTTACAAGTCGACCATTTGGTCGGGTGGTAAAATAGATGGTTATGAACCAAAATATAAAAAATCCAATCAATAAAGGAAACAATCTCACAAGAAACATAGACATATGCCATGATCTAAAACTATCACAATGGAGTATTTGCACAAATTTAGGAAACAACGGCAAATGTTAACTTTGAACATAAAAACCCTAAATCCAAAATTTAGCTGTTGCACATTGCCTACTTTTGTAGTAATAAGAGATTTAAAATCACAATTTTAGCCTTGCGCACAAACAGACCGCGGCCATATTGCGACTACTGTGACGTCACCCCCCTGACTCGGCAGTCGCTACCGGGTTTGTTTACATTCGTTCTGGGTCTTTTCCGCCTTGAACGGTGAATATTTTGCGCAATAGGCTATAGGGTGCCGAAGTACACCATGCAGGTACCAAATTATACCCATGGCATAATTAATACGATAAATAAGGACCAGAGTTTATTGAATTGAACGATAATGTAAGCGATTTAAGCCTATTAGACTGTGCTATTATTTTGTTTGTTATGCCTGCGAAGCACTTATACAATCATTCAATTTCATCAATCCCGTAAAAAACAACAAAACGAAAAGAGCACAGCACACAGGACATTGGCACGTTAAAAACTATGGATAGTTATACAAACTGAAAGGTAAGAAAAAGTACCCCCTCGGATCTCTCGTGATCTCCGAACTGCTAGGCGATAACTTTACCGCGTCTCCATCACCATAACCGATATATTGACTAGACTCACGTACGCTAAACTCATTAGCTCATACATGATCAACTCGGGGTTGCCGTATCTAGAAACTCATATCATTGTTTAAAATACAGGAATTATAAAATAATTTCATCCATGAATAGAATATATGTTTAAAATATTTTCCAAATGTTTTTTTCATTTCAGTGATGGCTATATTTTTCGGCCACCAAACCGTTAGACGCAACATTTTAGACGGCTAAAAACCCGTGTGCACAATCTAAACTAAACTCAGTATATTTCCATTCATGGTTAAGTAAGATACTTTATACTTTTCTACAAAATTTGTAGGTACTTAGTATTTTACTTAATCATGAATACAAGCAAAAATAACTTATACGAAGTGAAGCCTGCCACTGTCAAGTTTTGCGCAGTAAGTTTAGACTGTGCCACCATGCACACAAAAATAGTACATAGTAAAGCACCCGGTAGTCAACACCATTGACGCACGAAAATATTATAAACTAACAGCATATTCGTAGATTGGGTTTTGCTTCGCTATCTGTTAATACCAGCTGAAAATGTGCCCAGATATCCTAGATTTGTGTTGAAAATTTCTTATTTGTCCAGATTTTTAGTTTAATGATTTCAAATGATTCCAAATTAGTAAAAATTTTCAAAAACTATTAATAATAATTTTGGAGAAACATTGACAGCAAGAGAAAACACCCATTGAGATTAGCGTGGTGAGGAACGAGTCTGATATTTTCGTGAATACACGTATCGATTGTTAAAAAGTTTCAAATAATCAAGATTGATATTATAAAATGAAGCGAGGGTTACTACTTATCTTGTACTCAATACACGATCATATTGTCGAGCGCCACAATGTTCATATAAAATTGGAATAATTTTTTTCAAGGTTAGAGACGATAACCCTATAACTTCCGACCTGCTTGGCGATGAATTTACCGCTGAAAATATACCCCATTATAAAAGTTAATACTGGCCTACGAGGAAATTTATAACTGCTACAAAAGCGATCGGCATTGGATATTTGGTGATTGAATTGAATAATTATGAGTAAAATAATATATGTAGTTTGCAGTATAAGGTAACCTGCATGGAGTACAAATTCGCATGTCAAAATAATAAACATCAAACTGTTTCCCTTACCCTGGCACAAGATGTACACATGCCGTCGATCAAATTAAGAATAACATAAGAAACAATATACTTTTACAGTTACGTCTTTTAAAACTTTGGTAATTTTTTCTAACTTTTACTATATTGGTAGAAAATTCTAATGAATTACTGAATGACAATTTCCCTCTTTACTATTCACCCAAAATTATCCGCATTCCGCCAAGTCATTACTCGATAGTTGATGCAACAACCATGATTTATAGTTGGATCAAGCCTTGATTATACCTGTTAACTTTACAAACGTAATGATTCCCTATTTTGAATCAGTAAAGTCGGAATAATTCGTATATTTCCACTTCATACATCCTCAACACGCTATAACACAGTCTCACCCGTCTGCTGCAAGGGGGATTACGTCACTACGCAACGAGCCAATGGCTGGGCATAAATATATCGTTGCGAAAACAATGCTCAATAAATCGTGATTATTAAACAAACTAGGCAAGATTTAGAGCTGGTAATTTAAATATATTATCATGGAAACACAATTTACGATATAGAATGGATTTCATAGAAATCCCCCATTTATGCAAACACTCCATTCTATTTTTTTAAGAAAAAATTCAAACATCTAAAAACATCACAGTTCAAGATCTAAAAACAGTCACAATTCAATTTTTTCAACCTTGTCATCAACATTTGAATGCTATTTGGGAAGGGCTCTAACATTTTCTCGGGTAGACCATTCCAATCCCCTATCCCCCTATGCAGAAAGGAATATTTTAATGTATTTGATAGCTGTCTTGGAGGCTCAGTTTTGCAACTATGTTCTTTCCTCGACATATAGCAAGGGCTTTTCAACCTCTCAGATATGTCAACCCACGTGGAATCAACAATCTAGGCTTTATATATACACTTTAGGCGTGCATTTCTCCTTCTCGATTCAAGTGATTTCCAACCCAGAATTTTTATCATTTCCGTAACGCTAGCCTTCCTTTTAAAGTTCCCCATCACAAATTTTGCAGCTAAATGCTGAACCTTTGTCAGTTGTGGATGTAGCTTTTTCCCAGGGTTCTCATCAAAAATATAATACTCTAAAAGCTTTTGTTGTAGTTCTTTCAATATGCTGTCCGCAATGCAAATCCCTGCTTAGAATCACACCTAGGTAAATACAGTGAGTTGTTTCCATTAACACTTTGCCCATAATGAAGTAATTATTTAATTTAGCACTCCTACCTTTCAGAAATCTAATAAGTTTTTTTTACTAGAATTTATGGCCATTTCATTCTCATTTGCCCATTTATCTAAATTATTTAGGTCATTTTGTAAAATATTGCCATCATCAACGTTTTCAATAACTCTATAAATAATGCAATTGTCTGCAAACATCCTAATAGAGCTCTTAATATTTACTCTAATGTCGTTCACGTAGATTATAAATAGCAAAGGCTCCAGAACACTTCCTTGCGGCACACCAGAAGTTGGATGGAATTTCTCCAAATAAATCTTTTCCCTTTGAAATTTCATTAAACTTTGCACCTTGACCAGGACTCAAACCTGGATCCCTAGATATTGTGCCCAGTGCTTTAGCCAGTTAATCTATGGAGGCACCCTTCTCCCCTGAGGATTTTGTGGGCTTTAAAGGAGCGGAAGATTCTTCCTCGCTGGAATTTTCATACTTAAGTGCACTTGTGGGTGATACTGTATAAGTAATACCGTGGCTAGTTCAAGGTGTAATCAAAATCTAAATTAGGAGTGTGTATTCAATAAAAGTCCTTATGAAATGAATCAATTCTTAGCTGGTAGAATTATTAAAAAATTAGCTTCTCAATCAGTAGTTTTTCACATCCCCCATCTTGTGTGGGTGTTTTCCTGCAGTGATTTTTTGCTGATGATAAAAGCACAATAATCCATACATTTTTCCCTGCAGCTATGATATCATTTTTACAGTAGTTGTAATTATTCAATTGTAAAATTTAATTCAATACATATTTATTGTGAATTCTTAACTACCATTATGTAACTACATTCTGTATTCACTCCTTTAAAAATATATTATTTTTCAAAATTTTGTGTGAAAAATTAACACTGGGTTAAATGCCAAAAGTGACTTTCAAATGTCAATTTTGTCCCCACATAACCGATGAATACTTGTTGTTACTGTTCAGTTTATCTCTGCTTTTCATATATTTAATTTGAACTCCTTTATTCTCTATTACCTATGTAGAAAAATAAAAATTTTTAAATGAAATTATGGTGCTGCAGGTGTGCTGTGTTTATTTTTGATTCACGTCATGGTTTTCTAATTACAGGGTTTGCCTGCAGTTGTTGTAAGCAGTGGTGAAAACCTTGCAGAAATGGTTTCAGGGGACACCAAAAAGAACTTGCCGCCATTTAGTGCCCCATCAAGAAACCTGAAATCGAAGAAACCCAAAACTAAGGCTTCCAAAGGCTCCAGTAATTGTGCAGAAATACTGGAAAATTATACTGAGGTTATTTCTCCTGTAGTGGAACCTTCTACCAGCGTGCATATTGAGGAACCTTCAGAAAAAAGAAAGCATGGGGCTCATATCAGAAATACTGATGTCACTCTTCCATCATGTGCAATAAGTGATCCTGTAGAAGTGACTGGTCTGCATGAAAATAAATTGGTACCTAGTGAATGCTCAAATGTCAATGTGTCAGCAGTGGAAAATGATTGGGAAAATGGTTCTACGTCTGCCAAAGTCAGTGGTGGTAATATTAATCGCAGAGTGGTTGTGTTGCACCCCCCCAAGGCAAAAAATAAGCGTTTGAAAAACAATTCTAACTTAAATCGCACTAAAAAAAGCAAAGAAGTGCGAAGGATATTGCCTGTTCAGGCACCTGTTACCGGTTTCTCTACTGATTTGAAGGCAAGTGAACATGTTGCATACCATGCTGAGGGAGCTAATGAAGTGGCTATGATGTCTGATGATTTAATGTCTGGAAGAGCAGAAGGCAGTGTCAATCTTGTGAATTTACTGGGTGTAGTAAATAGCAGTAATTGTGAAAACCCTGCTGTTCAATCTGTGATAGGAAGGGAGGATGACAATGTGTCCTGCCAGAGCTCAAGTAACGTGAATGACTCAAAAACT
Source organism: Pyrrhosoma nymphula (assembly GCA_963573305.1). Lineage (NCBI taxonomy): Eukaryota > Metazoa > Arthropoda > Insecta > Odonata > Coenagrionidae > Pyrrhosoma > Pyrrhosoma nymphula. Next base: position 50,982,217 of record OY754330.1, on the reverse strand, counting down.
AAAGATAAAGTGATAAAAGTTGTCAGGAAAAAGGGTAGCAAAGAGAAATCATCCCACAAAGCTTTGGATTTTGTTGCTTACAGGGATGGAAAGTATACATTTTGTGTGTGTGGTACACGTACTGTCAACAAAGCTTTCTATAAGCACATTAAAAAACACATTGATTTCAAAAGATTTGGGTGTGGCCATTGCCCTTATCGGTCTATTGAAAGGTCAAAAATAAAGGTGCATCACACATTTGTGCATCCTGGACTTTCACTGAATGTCAATGAATTTGAAGAAAATGTTGATGACGGCATGGATAGAAACCACTTAATACAGACTTTGTCTTACTTCAGCAAAGAGCCCAAAAGCAGTCAGCTGTCAACTGTGGCAAAGGTAAGAAAGGTGTGGAGTATTGAGTTTGTGATGAATTTTTGTTTGTAATAACTCATCTATTTTTTTCTACTTTTGAACGCCCAACATTCAAACTTCTTTAAGGTAAAATTTCCGTACTTCTCAAGGATTTTGATTTACCTTGGTATTTTGTTCATTCTTATAAAATGTATGCACATTTCCTCCTACTTACTAATTTCTACAAGCATTAAATTATTCCTGATGCATTTGGATTAATCAAAGTTCAAATTTATATACATATATATTGATCAAAATATAATTAAAAATATTCAGGCCATATCAGTGGTTGCTATTGGCGTGAGCTCTACCTGCGGCAAAATTACAACAAAAATTGTTTTAAACATAATCACTTAAATGAATTGCTTAGTAACCGATTGGCCTCAGTTACTAATTTTTTTTTAATCTAATTATAATACATAGCTTTATTGTACTGTTGGTTGTTGTTGACATAGAACATATTCAGAAACATTAATACATAATAACCTTTCACAATAGATTTACTATATTGTCTGAAAAATACTCATCAGTACTAAAATAACATTTATTAAGCAGTAGTTCTTTGAGTTTTAAAGAAGACACAGAGGACATACATTTAAAATTTGTAGGTAACTTATTATACAAAAGTGATGCCGAGTGAATAGGGCCATTCTTACATAATGCACGTGGTTGTACACGCAGGTGAACATTCTCCCGTCCACGAGTCAAGTGACTATGAACCATCGAGTTAGGAACAAACATAGATTGATTCTTTTTTACAAATAAACATGAGTAAAAAATATATATGCTGGGTAAAGTCATGATATTCAGTTCACTAAACAAAGGCCTTCCAGGGGTCCTGATGGGTACACTTATCATGGCCTTTATAGGCCTCTTTTGCATAGAAAATGCCTTCATTGCTGCACTCGAGTTACCCCATAAGACAACTCCATAGGTCAAGTCAGCGTGAACTTTAGTATAGTATACTAGTTTCAAAATTTCCACGGAAGTAGTAGGGACAAGTTTCCTGATCATAAATGTCCCAGTGACCATTTTTTTAAATTATATCATTAACGTGAGGACACCAATCAAGGTTTTCAGTCAAAGATATTCCCAAGAATTTTACGGAGCTAGACTTCTTTATAGGTTTACTTGTATCCACTCTAAGAAGAGGGGTCAATATTGTTGGATTAATTTTATTGTGAAACTGTAAAAAATTGGTTTTGTTCTCATTAATTTTCAAATTATTCAACCTACACCAATTTAACATTTTGATTAAAGTTTGATGAGCAGAATTACAAGAATCTGCAAAATTGTCACCCACACTTAGTGTAGCTGTGTCATCAGCATACAAAATCACTTCACAATTGGGTAAGTGGGTGGGAAGGTCATTAATGAATATAACGAACAGAAGTGGGCCCAATATAGAACCCTGTGGGACTCCGAAATTGGTTTCAACCAAATTGGACTTAAATGTGTTAGTGCCTGATTTATGTTTAGTGTTAATTTGAATTTGAATAGTGTTATAATAAGGATCTGTTCCTTAAATGTTTATAGACTTCAGCAAAGCCTATGACTCGATAAATAGAGAAAAACTTAGGACAATAATGAAGAAATGTGGATTTCCTGAAAATGTTATTGGATTTACAAAAATGTGTGTGAGTGAGTCTAAAGGAAAAGTCAAGGTTGGAAAAGAGTACACTGATATGTTTGAAATAAGCATAGGAGTGAGACAGGGTGATGGCTTGTCACCCCTCCTCTTTAACATAGCATTGGAAAAGGTGCTAAAGAGGACCAGAAATGGTCCAGGAGGAGCCATGATTCCAGAAAAAATTAATCTGTTGGCCTTTGTAGACGATGTAGTGATTGTGGCCAAAAATAAAGAAGAGCTTAAAGAACTAACTACAATACTTTTAATGGAAGCCATGAAAGCGGGCCTACAAGTAAATGAAGGCAAAACCAACTACATGAAAATAAGCAGATAAGAAGAGGAAGAGGAATATTTAGAAATACTCTATTATAAGTTCAAAAAAACATCAGTTCAAGTTCTTAGGGGTAACAATAACAAGTAACAACAAAGAGGAGACCGAAATTCTCACCTGACTTGCAGCAGCTGAGAGAACCTACTGGAGCCTAGTAAAACTTTTGAAGAGCAAACTCCTATCACGAAACACAAAAATTCGTACCTATAAAACAATTGTCCAACCAGTACTACTGTATGGTTCCGAAATATGGTCGCTTATAAAAAGATCACAAAAAAACTGATAACGTTTGAAAATAAAGTGTTGACATGAATATTCGGCCCCATTAAAGAGGGAGAGACATGGTGTATAAGGAAAGACAAAGAGTTGAGGGAACTGTTCAAAGAATCAGATATTGTGGGTATAGTCAGAAGCAGATGACTTAGATGGCTAGGCCATATCCACAGAAGAAGTGACAAAAAAATGGTAAAAATTATATGGAAAGGATAACTGGAAGGCACCAGACCACCAGGGAGACCAAGAATGCGCTGGAGCGATGAAGTGAAGAAGGACCTGAAAAAAATGGGAGCTCAACTCGACACAGCAGAAGACAGAAGGGCATGGAGGCGAGTGGTTGGCGAGGCCAAGGACCATTTAGGTTTTCAATGGCCACAGGAGTAAGAGTAAGTTAATTTGAACCATTTGCTTATGGTTTGATAGGTATGACTTAACCCAAGGCAAGGCAACACTATTAATTCCAAGACTATGCAATTTAGAATGAAGTAGGTCATGATCAACTGAATCAAAAGCTTTTGACAAATCAAAAAAAAATCCAATTAAGTCTTTCTGATTGGAAAGTCCCCAAATAATTTGATTTGTAAGCTGAAAGGCTGCAGTTGTGGTCGACTTTCCCATGATGAATCCATGTTGAGAATGGTGTAGAAGGTCAAAATGACATAAATAGTTAATGATTCGGTTATAAAAAAGTTTTTCAAAAATTTTGTAAAACACAGAGAGGATAGAAATGGGTCTGTAGTTTTCTGATTCACTATATGACCCTCTTTTAAGAGTAGGTAATATCAGAGAAGTTTTTAGCGCAGCAGGAAAATGTCCCTTAGAAATTGACATATTGAAAATATCACAAAGGGGCTGAGAGATTATCTTAGTTGCAAGTTTTATGATTGGCATTGGTACTCCATCACATCCAACTGACCAATCATTGTCGAAAGTCAGAATTGTTTTTTCAACTTCATTTGGGTCTGATGGCATGAGAAATACTGAGTAAAGACAGTTTAACCCATTAAAAATCGATGGAGTTACATTTTTTTTAAATTGGGTATTTTCCAAAATTTTAAATTTAAGTTTACGGATCTTCATACGTTACTTAAACTCGAACAAGCTTGCGGAGTGAAAGTAGTTTTAAAATTGATTCAATATTAATTGAGATATTTAAGATTAAAATAGTCGAAATTTCAAATTTTTTTACGCCGCTGCGAAACGAAATCTGATTGGCTTGACGTCATTTTTGCTGAGCGATAGACGGATGTGAGGGAAAAAGTGAGTAACTGTAGAAGATCTACCGTATATTTAAAGAGTTTTCATTGAAAACAAAAACTATGGCGTGCAATGGTTTTATTAAAACCACATAAGATAATTTACCCAAAGTGAATATGTTTATGGTAGGCGTTTTAATGAAGAAGGACGAGCGATTTAATGCTGCGGAAATTCGTTGAGCTTAAGTCCAAAAAATGGAAGCCTAAAGTTTGCTTTAAAAAATCGTCATTACTGTTTTATATCATTTTTGATACATATGATTATGTATTTGGTGTATGAACTTTATTAACTGTTTTTCCAATACACTCATAATCATTATGATACTTATTTCTTTATCGAAGTCCATATGAGTCCATGCAACAGAAAACAAACAGTATCTTAGTAACATATCAACATAACACAGTACTTGCCAAATGTTTGTGCTGCCAATACTCGACACACCTAAAACGTTAATTTTTAATTTGCTAATTAGTGATTGTTTGTAGAGGAGGTTTCTAGAAGTGGCTTATCTGCTGTAGAAATGCCTAAAAATAGATTCTCATCTCCTAAATGTCTATTCAAAGTTTAATTTAAGTGTTGTTATATTATAAAGCTTCTCGTGAGAGTTATGGTGATAATGCTATAGGATACGTCCAAGTAAAGAGAGATGGACCACTGTGCACAGTCATTGCAAGAATATGTCCAGAACACAATGTGCGGAGTAAATCATACATTTTTACGGGTGGACATTGAGGAATCCAAGGAAGAAATTTCAATCATTCAATGTCGTGATTGCGTGAATAAATCTCTTGTTCGGTGTTTCAACCGATGTATTTGTACATTGTGGCACAAAACACCAATTATATCCCTTACTTAGATGCCATTTAAAGGCGTATCTAGAAACGCGAACACGTCAGAAACTAATTTCGCCGCATTTGTTTCCACCGTAAGCATAAGGAAACGCCTGGGTCTAAATGTAAACAGCGAAAATGACGTCACAGGCCATTCGGTTGTTTCCGGAGTGTGCTCGGGAGCATTCGTAAACTTCTACTTTCTTTAGCTTTTAAAACCGCAATTCATACAATTTGATAATAAAATTTTTAGCCAATGCAATAAGTTCAAGTAACTGAATTAGAATATCGATAGTTTGAAATACGTGGAAAATACCCAATTGACAAAACTGATTATTGAAACAATCTAATATATCAGCAGGATTAGATTCTGGAATATTATTGAAGGTAATATAGGGAGAATTGTTGTTATTGATATCACTAATTGTTTGTTCTTTTATAGCATTCCATGCTGATTTTCTGACATTACTTGCTGTGGCAATGCGCTTATTGAAATAATTTCTATTGAATTCATTTATAGCATCTTTGTAGTTTTTAAGAAGTTTTTTATATCCTTCTCGGAGATAGATAAAAGTATTTGCATTGTGCGTGGAGATGCCTCACTATGGAGCCCATATTAACAAGTTCAGGGGGGAATTTGATATTTCTGCGACAACCATTGAAAGCAATTACTTTTGATGGAAAGGCCCAATTGAATACACTGATGAACTTATTAAGAAAACTATTAAATATAATATCAACATCAGGCACAGCCTCCTGTGCGGTCCCGGTTTCTTCAGCCAGGTATACCAGAAATTCATCGATGTTAGCTGAGTTATAAAAACGTTTTGTGGTGTAAGAAGGTTTGTTAGTTTCTGGATCACTCAATTTCAATTCAATTTTAATAGCAAAATGATCAGAAAGTTGATGAGATATTGTAGCACACGAGATCATGCTAACTGGTAGGTCAGATGCTACCTAGGCATTGGGCGATCTATTGACAACTAGGACACCTAAGCGAGTTCTTTTTTACCTAAAAATAACAGCAGCACACTCTTGTACCTTTTCGATATTATTTTTTAACTTAACAGGTGTAATGGATAACCCGGATTGACAGTATACTGCAACACCCCCACCTCTATTGTCACTTCTACAGAAATGTGCACCAAGTTTCATTCCATTAATTGCATATATCACTTTTTTTTCTTGAAGAATTATTTCAAGATTCGTCACTTTATTTCTAATTGATTGAATGTTTATATATAAAAATCTGAGCAAGTGGCTCTTACGGTCAACATCTAGTCACTTTTGCACTTGAGATCTATCTTGAGATTTACCCATTAAATAGTTCTTACTAAGAAAAAACCTTTCAATCCCAGTGTTTACAGGCCAAAGGCTGGGATCAGTCAACCTGTTCAGAAGATTAAAATCAATTGCGATCTTAAAAGATGTGTAGTTACCTTTAGCGTTCAAAGTTTCAACATCCACTGAGGTCTTCAATTTAGAATCTAACCACTTTTTTAGCTCATGGTCTTTTGTCTCCGGAGCTAAACGCCAGATATGGACAAAACCCTTCCTCACCATCTATGAAGAATCATGAGATATTTGTTCCAGTCCCATTACAGTTGCAAAGTTTGTCCTTAAGAAGTTTACCTTTGAAAGTTGTAGATTATGTCCAGGTTAGTAATGGCTAGATGAGACAAAAGTTTATGGTCTTAATCAAGTGTAGCTACTCAGAACGTGTCCTCAAAATTCTGCTGAATTCTTTTACCAAATCTCTGGCATTGATCTAAAATTCTCATGCCTTAAATAATAGATGCCTTTTCATGTAGAAAAAATTGCATCTTTTCTAAATTCTCTAATTCTGAATCCTCAATATTGGAAATTATGAAATTCAACCCTTTTTGAAGCTATTTTTGGAGTTTAATAAATTATGCTCACGGCTATAGGATAGGATATATGCCCATAGAAAATTAAATGTGTTTGTTAATTGTATCTAAAGATGTTCTAAATGTCTAGTTCATAAAATAAGTTTCGGAAATATCTCCAGAACATCTAGATTTTGTTGACTTTTTTGTATTTCCCAGTTGACAATGGTTGATTTTTTGGATTGTTCTCTTTAGAATATTTGCCTGTTTATTTTATATTTTTACCTTATGCCATTTGTTGTTTTTGTTTAGTGCTGTCCTTAAATAATACAAAATGAGGTTTTCATTACACTTAATGTTCAAAATAGGCTATTGTTGGATGTAATAATTTGTCCATTTTCAATGATCTACATTCTATGTGCGTACCTGTAGCATTTTTCTTAAAGGGGTCATAAGAATACAAATGTTTGAAGAGTAGGCAGAAGCCTAGTAAATTCATTTTATGATATTACATATTTTAATTTGAAAGAATCCAGTGGCCAGTGGTTTGGTTCCCTCTTTAATGTATCACACCTGCCTAATTGGGCTTCAAACTGGTCCAAATCATTAATCTTATCCCTTTTGCTGCTATTGGAGCACTAGCATGCCTGGTGGAACCATTTCCCTCTGTGCAAATTGGATTTATATAATCCTGACGTAAAGAAAGATGTGTGAAAAATATTAGTTTAAAATTGGAAAAAACACCAAATGTTCTCCAAGATGTTTTAAACCAATGAAGTTATTTCCTGCGTCTGTTGAAAGCCATTACCACGAAGGATGATCAATGAAACAATGTGGGAATGCTAATAATGCTTCAGCACTGGGAGCACAGGTTCAATTGTCAAGTGTGCCACAGCAAAAGGGTTGATTTGGGTTCCAACCATGCTGGCAGTGTTTCCCCTGAGTTGACCCTAGGTTTATTTGACCCACCAATGACTCAGGATCTTCCATCCTACAGAGCCCTCCTCTGAACACAGATCTTAAACATTGTATTTAAGAGTTTTATCTATAAAAAATATCAGCTTACAATAATTTTCTAGTTATTCCTGCATTTAGAATATACATACTAGATCAAATGTAATGTCTTGGGAAATATTTTGAAATATTTTGTGATATACCTTGCTCTCTTCATATCAGAGAGATTAAAGAGTTTTTCATTCTTAAATCTGATATATTTAAAAAAAATGTTACATTCAAAATGAGTTTATGCTGCATAAAAATCTAAGATCTTTACTTAAATTGCATCTTTATTTTTGTTGAACATTGTATTTTCTGTCAGTTAATGATTGCTGATGTCCATACTTGATATTCCAGGAATCATCTTCTGCCAAATTATCATCTCCTGTATTCCAATGCCCGATATGCAAGAAGAAAATAAGCTATCATACATACACTATTCGACGGCATTTATTTTCTCACTGTAATTATCGTCCCTACAAATGTGGGCGGTGTGATTTTCGTGGGTGTTCACCGGGTGAGGTAAATTTTGATTTTTATCTATACATTGTGAAAAACATGTGAAGTAATTAGAAACCATGAGTAAGCTTCTTGACACTCCCTTAAGGCTCTGTAGAATACAATGGAGGAAGACTATGGTGGAACCATCTGGCAAACGTTGGTAAAACTGGTAAATTCAAAACCTGGTAGCTCTATCAGTTCAAGCTCGTTCATAGGCACTAGGCAAAATCATAAGATTAGAGGTATTTCTCTTAAGATTGATTTTAAATAGAAATGGGTATGCCATGACTTGAGCATTTTTTCCTGGCACTAGGAGAAGTGGGAGAGGTCAGTAAAGAAAACTTAGGAATATGCAATTACATGTAGATACTTATTGGAATATTAAATAGCTGATGACATGTGCAAGCTACAATTTTATGCTCTAACAAATGCATAGAATAATGTGGTTCATGCAAATAACAATGAATACAATGCAATAAAATTGTGGTATACACCCTAGAATGAATACAGCTTTTCCGTGTTTACCACTTAAAACCACATTTCATGATATTTCAGATGCATATGTTTATTCAACACCATGAAGAACTAATTGGCCACAGATGAAACATGCATAAAGAATGAATATCAGGTTTATTTGAGGAATTTGGTCACTGATGAAAATCAATCAAGCATTGTCCGGCTTACCTCTATTCCCTCTATTGGAAAGCTAAAGAATGAGATCGGTGAATCCAATCTCACCCCCCATACAATTATTGCATCACAAAGTGGAGCAACAATTGCCCTTCTTCGAGGAATGCATACATCACCAATATCACTGCAGAAACACTCAACCGCCTTGACATGAAACTTCATATTTTCTCTCTTTTTAACCATGTGAGCACGAAAATTATGTAAAAGCGAGTGAACAATGGCAGAACAAAATATGTAAGTACAAGTGCTGCGTCCCCCAAGCCCCCTTGGAGAACTTCAATCGGTGATACTCACTGCCACCAATGGTGATTCGGAAGAACTTAAAAGAGTGTCAGAGGCATGTCTTAAAGTTATGCAGTTTCCAAGTTATTCAGTTATTTCCTATGTGAATTTTTATTTGTCTATTGTTCCTTAGCTTATGTGTACATAGCATGTTATGCTTATTAGAGAAATATTTATTTCTGACATTACTCTCTCAAATAGGCAATGTTCACATTGTTTACCTGGTTCATTAACAACCTGCCAGAAACTCGTTTGTACAAGTGGGTTGGCATTTAAAAAATATTTTCTTTTTATGTATAAACTATTATCTGAATACTTTATGGAATAAGGCCAAAGGTTGAATAGTCATATTCCATGGTGATATGGTCCTCTATGACTAGGTTTAGAGTTCACCTGTTTGATCAATTAATGTTTATATATAATAACCAGAAATTTCATTGAGATGACCTTGCATCGACGTAGGAATGTCATCACCAGGCTCATACATTTCTAAATTGCATGTCTCATTGCAAGAATAATATACTTAATTTAAACTGCTATCATGGTTCTTTATACTTCATTTAAACTGCTACATATTGTGGTTCTTTATACAGTTAAACCCCTTATTTTCCCTTTTCTAGGAACCCTAGAAAAAAACTAAATTGCAGGAAAGTTCAAATACATTGTGGGAAAAGGAGAATATTCACAGTGTAGAGATTGGCAATCTTTGACATTTCACCAGATCAATTGAGGTTTCAACATAAGAATCAACTGGTTTAAAAAAAATATATTTTATTTTGCCCCCAACGCAAAATGTTCTTTTTTTTTAAATTGTTTTTCCTTTGCCAAGCAAGATAAAATTTATGTTCTGGAGTAATTGAGGAAACAAACAACACATGAGAAACTGAGCTACCTCACTGTTTAACTAGTGGAAACAGCCATCTTCACACTTCCTCAGGTCAACGTAAACATTTTGTCAAATATTATTTTCGATTCAATGTGGTCTATAATTAGATGAGATAAAGCAAGTGTCGATAGATTTTTTTCAAGAAGTAATCACGATTTTTATAATAGAATTTTTTATCCAGAATTTTTCATATTTTATCATAACTGAGTGTCAAGTCTCTTTTATTCAGCATTATTGCAACTACTGCACTCAATAAGTAGGTACTCTCCTGCAGGTGTTCTTACATTGTATAAATTAGGTATCAAACTCCTAGTCCTACAATATTTCCATTTCCTAGTACTAATGGTACAAATTTTTCCCAGAAAGATAGAGAAATGCACTCCTCCCAGTGCACCATGCTCAAAGCGGGGACGGGACGTGGGCACGCGGGACCTGTTGCAGACCATTACGTTTGTCCCTTTTTTTATGTGTTTCTCGAAATAACCTACAAATTTTATTTCTATTCTTGAAAGATAAAGGTTTGAACTGTAGTAATTTATATATTTTCCAACCTTTAATGAGTTGTCAAACATTGCTTTTTTTAGCAGCAAATGTTGTAACTTTCACCTTTCCATTTTTATTGCTCCATTTGGCCATGGTTGTGCACCGTAATTGAAAGCTTATGTAATCTACGTACAGTCCTGCTTCATGATTTTGAAAAAATTCAGCCTTACTCTTTCGAAGAATTAATTAAGGAGTTATTAGGCCTTATACATAGATAAAAATTCATAAAATTAAAGTCATCTAAGAGTTCAGAGTAGATGTCTATGTAGCCATAGTAAAAGAAAACTGAGAATGTTGTCTTTCAGTTACGAAAATGTCATTATATTTAAAATCTGATGATTAGATCCATATTTAGTGTAGTTACTGTTAGGAGGTGAGGACCCATTTTGCACTAACTTATGTGGTAACTTTGAAATTTATAATTTTCTCGGCGAAAATTGAGCAAATTTCTTATCATATTCTTCCTCTTGCCAAAAATTGTGAGAGTCATATATGGTCCAGCCATGGCCGTTGTTGAATTTGCGTGGAATCTCCCAATTACGAGTTGTAGTAGTTAAAATTTCCGTCACTAATAGCACTGTGTACTACCCCGCCACATCCAAATTCCTCCATAAAACAGTTCACATTTCCTCGACAGGGTAACCTCTTGTCTTTTTCATGTGTGTATAGGTGAAAATAAGTCAAAAATTGTTTTTTAAAGGCTTTTATATACAAGTAACTGCCTTAGATAGTGAAATACCTTTATTTCATCTGGCACCTGGAGATCAAAATTGCGGGAAAACTGAAAATGAAATCGTGTATTTATAAAGTTCTACATACGTATGAAAAATAGGAAATGCAATGGGATGCGATAAAAATGACAAATTACAGGAAAATGTATATTCCGGTAATGCAAATACGGGATTTTACTGTAGTAGGATGTTTTCTCATATACATATTTTTGTTCTTCAATATACAGTTGGCTGTAGCTATTTGCAGATTCAGAAGGGGTGAGTTTCGGACAATCCTCCTACATCTCCATTCGTTGGATACCTGGATACGATGAAACTCATTCAGAAATGATTACTACCCCCTCAATTCTAGATTAATGAGGTCAATAGGATTATGTAAAAATAGAGAAGTGAGGTGGAAATATGTAAATACGAAGTCATTTACCAGTGCAATTGACCCTAGCCAATCCAGGCCCAGAAAATCTTGATGGAAAATAATCCAGTCAAGCCTCCGACGTGTAGTGTGGGCAGTTTATTAAGGGGTTGTGAGATGGCATCACAACTGCATCCACATAAATTATTTCTTGAACCCATATTTTTTCTTTATGTATATGACTTATAGAAAAAAATTAAATGCCTAAAAATTGATTTTCCTGTTTATTTTTTTGTAATGTAAGAGTCAACAAACACCGCTGAATGATGTGAATGTAGCATGTGGGAGTGAAATTTGCACAGAGTAATAGTGGTGTTTCAGGGTAACTTGCCTGTATGGCTAAGGTCATTTTGATTCCATGTCTGCCACTTGCAGAGAGAGGCAACAGAACTTGAACCCCTCCAAATTGAAGTAGTGCCCATTGAATCTTAACTTTGGTGACTGATTGGGAACTGGTGTTTCGATCAGGGTAGCCTATTGCCTATTCACACTGAACATCAGTGGTAGTTCTAATTCACATTGCCCTGCACCAGAGTCTGAATCACTTGGCTTAGCTGGACGAAGCATGTATTCTTAAGTAAAAATCCAGTTCATGGAGGAAAATTCTATCTTTCTGTCAATAAAGGCGAGCCACTAACTGCAGGTAGTGGCTTGTCATGGTTAGTAGGGAAAATTATAATTTGTAACCTCACCATTCAAACATTGCATGACATACTTTTTACATTACTCTTTGTTCTTCAACCCAGTAGCAAATTGTTAGCTTTTCATCACGTTTAAAAAATTTTTGAATAAAAAAATCTTTCAATATGCAGTACATATTACAAGCATTTTTAAAAATGGGTCAATTCCCTAGTAAAGAACTTCCACATGTACTAGTGAATGTTTTTGTTGATTCTTCAAAATATTGTGTGGTGCATTATAATTATCTGTCAGTTATGAGAAACATTTCCATAAGACTGTACAGAATGTTTTATTTGCTTTTGTCATTTTTATAGGTTAAACAGCATTCAGTTTTTCATGGTGCAGACCTCTGCCCAATAGTGGAACCTTCTGGTCAACAGCCACCTGAAGGATTAGAGAAATTGGTGACAGATTGCTTCAATGAGTTGCAGATGAAGTTGGGAAAAAAGATTAGGCGAAGGCCTAAATCTAATGTGAAACTGATTGATTCTATACGGGAACATGTGGAGAAAAAATTAGTCAATCCAAATGGTTGGTTAATTGTATGCTGAATAACTTTTTCTTAATATAAATCTGATGATTACTGTTGACATATTTCCTGGCCCCATAAGGTGCAATGTTTTGATCAAAAATTGATTCTAAAATCGGCCTCTATCTAATGCAGTGGTTCTTAACCTGTGAGTCACGTGACCCCTTTGGGGGTCAAACGGCTCTTTCACAGGGGTCGCCTTAGACCATCAGAAAACATATTTCCTATGGTCATATGATGGTTTTCATATTTCCGGGGGTCACCACAACATGAGGAACTGTTTTAAGGGTCGTGGCATTAGGAAGGTTGAGAACCACTGATCTAATGGGTATTATATGGTAAATCTATGTTTTCATGCATCCGATTATGCTTTGACATCTGAAGTGCCCATCTCTCTACTTTCACTGCAAACTGCATTACTGAATTAGCAGCAAGCTTAAACTGTACTCTCCATCATTCATCAAAGTTGTTGGAATTCTCCAGTGAATAACTTTCATACAGTTGCTATTTTTGGAAGTTAAATGTCCAATTTTCTTCCGAAAAAATTATTAGAATGCACAGATGTTGATTATAATTCTTTATTTTTTAAATCGCTGCCAAAAAATTACAGTGCATCCTTGGCCGGGAAATACAGTAATTCTTCTGGGAAAAATTGTTTTAACCTCTAGCCGTTTCGACGTACATGTGTACAGACCCTATTTTCTCTCCCAGCAGCAGTTTGACATACAGCTTACGTCCACTTGCCTCGTACTTTAATTTAAATGCCCCCTGAGGAATTTAATATGTACTCAAATATTAAATCCCTGCTTGAGGGGTTAAGCATTCATTGTGAAAGTTTTAAGAAGTTAGTTCATATTACTTGTAAAGAATGGTTATTCTGGCTAGGGAAGAAATTGAGATGGGAATCAAAGTTTGAGGGGATTTAATTCTGTCAGATTTGCAGTTGATGTCTTCTTAAACTGAGGCCAATCATGTTTTATCCTGGCTTTCACCACCTGATTGGATATTTACGCTGCAAATATAATTTTTCTCTAATATATTCTTGAAATAATTCCACTTTTATTCTCTAATAATCATGCCTTAAAGCTTTTCAAATATTATGAGCAACAGATGCTTGTCTTTACTCTTATCCATCCTAATTACTCTTGTCTGCATGATATCAGATGACTGAAAACTAGTAAGTGATAATAGCTAACTTTGATATGCTGATTTCAGAACTGTTCTTGGTTTTCTTCTATCACGTACAGTTTTTTCAAAATGGCCCCAATTTAACTTCTAAGATTTATTGATAAGTGCATTATTGAAAAGTGATTTCTTTTTCATCCATCTACACAACTAACCAACCAATTGATACTTCAAACCACAATGTTAGGAGTGTTTGTACCCATTCTGTCTTCTCTTTCCACATCCCCTGATGAATGCCTTAAACTACTTAACTCCCTGAAGATTCACCGTGCCACTGGTTCCGATCAGCTGGGTGCAATATTCTTGAAAAATGCTGCTCCTTCTTTGGCTGTCCCCGTATCTACCATTTTTAACAGGTGCTTTTCTGAGGGTTACTTCCCTGAGATGTGGAAAATAGGTAATGTCTTCCCTTTATTTAAATCTGGAAAAAAATCTTCAGTTGATTCCTACCGACCTATTTCAATATTACATATCCTATCAACTCTCTGCGAACGTATTATCCATCACCGGCTCTTATCATTCACTCTTCCTTTCATTACTGTTGAGCAGCATGGTTTTCTTCCCGGTGCATCGACCCTCAGTAACCTTTCTACTATCCACAATCACTGCATTGAAGCTTTTGAGCGGTCTTCTCAGTTGGACGTCAGTTATATTGATTTTACAAAGGCTTCTGATAAAATTAACCACCAGTTATTGCTGTTCAAACTTGAAAACCGCTACAACATACATGGAAAGTTCCTGAAAACCTTAAAATCATTTGTATCTAACGGGCAACAATGTGTTGTAATTGATGGGATTCACTCAACTACTGTTCATATTACTTCTGGCATTCCTCAAGGTAGTGTTCTTGGTCCTTTATTGTTCGCACTGTACATTGATGATTTAGTGGATACAGTTTCCTCCACGGGATGTAAAATCCTCCTATATGCAGATGACTGCAAAATTTTCAAACAAGTAAATTCTGTTAATGACAGCATTACCCTGCAAAATGCTCTCCATACCCTGGCTAATCGGTCCAATAGTTGGTCCCTAAAAATGAACCCATCCAAGTCTTTAGTTTTATCTTTCACACTCCGTAAATCTCCTCATGTACACACTAATAAAATTTCAGGCCAAGTTATTCCTCCTGTCACTACTCAAAAAGACTTGGGGGTTATATTTGACACTAAACTTCTCTTCCGTGAGCGCATAAAAAACATTTCCTCTCATGCTATGTCTTTAGTTGGCTTAATTTTTTGCTATGGCGAGATAGCTGATCTAAATGCTCTATGTACTTTTTGCTTTGGCTGTGTTTCTCCAGTACTTGAATACTGCTCCCAAATTTGGGCCACTGCCACCACACCTTCTACGCTCAAACTCCTTGAAAGACCAATGAATTTCTTCCTCTCCATAATCAGGCACCGCCATATACAGTTTCGCAATTACTCCCTCGATAAATTAAGATCATCTATAGGCATATCCTTCCTGACTGACCGCCGTGCCCCTCTCAACAGCAAATTTTTCATGACAATACTCAATGGAAACTATAGGTCATCAGAACTTCTTTCTCTTTTCTCCTTACGTGTTCCTTCACGAACTACAAGACTGAATGAGCTATTTCATTGCCCATTTCACCACCCCTCGTCTCTCTGTCTCCAAACGGTCTTTTATCTACAGACTCCCATCTATGTGCAATGCTACGTTGAAAAGAGTCCCTGAATTCGATCCATTCCATTCAGTCCGTATCTGTCGCACTCCTCCCTCATCCTAGATCTGCTCTCGTCTTTTGCTCCATGTGTGTTTGGTTCCAATTTGTTCAGTGTTAAATGCTAAATGTTATTAATTTATTTAATGGTTATTTGTTATATGGTTCTTTGTTTATTTGTTTTGGATTAATGTTGTTTTGTCCATTGCAATTGGCATTGAGCTGTTTTTGGACATGAATAATAAATAAGCTATATGTGCCAGTGGGTAATTATTGTGCAAGGGATATTTCTCAATAGAAGTTAATGAGTATTAGGTTGGCCCAAGCTAATGAGTCTTAGATTGGTATAACTGCTGCTATTGTTGTGTGACCTGGGAAGTGTTATTCATCCTTCATTCATTTTTGCTGCAAAAATTGTAATTACGTGAAGTAATGTTAATATAACTATGCTTACAGTAGTAAAAATCTTGAAACCATAAGTCTTATTTTGTGTAAAAACCTGATGTGATAGAAAAAAATGGAAGTCATATTTAGAATCAGCATAAAAAATTGATTCGAGAACATCTATTTTTAATAAATCGTCTGAGAAAAAGTTTCAAAATGCAGACTGGTGTTATTGAGGTTACCTCTGTCTAACTTGTCTCTAACGGAAGTTGTGACAATTCTGCAACATTTAGATGTTGCTTGTACGTACCTACCTCCGAACTTTTTTGTCCATGATGGATCAATATCTCCTTCTTTTAGTTTTTTAGCTCTTTTTTGTTTATGGGCCTAGCTGTGCTGTGAATGCATGTATATTTTCTCCTGTTATTTTTTAAATGGGATCAAACAAAATGAAATGTCATTAAACCAATTTATATCAACCAGGATACCATCTAGTCACAAGTGAAGCAAAAATTTGGAACCAGAGCCTTTCTAATGGAGTATGTCCCTGGTGCCAAATTAAACTCCCTTCATCTAGTAGTTCCTCTAATGAGCCATCCAGGAAAGATTCAGATAATGGAGATATAAGAAGCCATTTCGCAGACCATTTTTACAAGCCAGTAGGAAATTTGGCTTCCAGTGAGTGCCGGTAAGTCACTTAACTCTGCTCAGATATTGTGAGGAAAATACTCTTTGCATGTGGTTTATTTATGGAGGGAGCTTTCAAACTCTTCCCAGTATTTTCATATTAAGTAATTGCTAGGATTTACACAATACGTACATTGATTCTGCTGGTTTTCTGTGTTTTACTGTGCTTGCATTGATGTACTAATCATTAGCCAAGAGTGGAATTTGTTTGACGGAATTCTATATTTTTTTAGTTCCAAGGCTTGCTGGGAAAGGCATAATTATGGCCGGGTGGGTGTTTTCAAGTTTACCAAAGACCTAATTTTTGTAATGTAAAAATAAAAATCATTATGGCCAAATGTTTTGCGGAAAAGTTTAACCCTTTCGCGCCGAAGCCTTGTGGAGGGAAATTCTTCCACGTTACGAGCCTCTTGAAAAATTTCTGCACTCCCCTGTACGAAGCTCTCTCGCGTCGATGGAAGGCAGGGGTTCGATCCCTTACCGTTTTGTGACCCAACTCAGCGGGACGCCCATCCCTTTTCTCGGCCGCTGTCCCAGACCCAAGGAGGATTAAAGACACCTTCACAGCGCGATTCCACGGTCATCTGACTGAAAATGCAGTGTTTTATATATACATATATTTGTTGCTTGCATCGATTTTTTTAGATTTAAAATAAATTCCTTGTTTTTTTCTGAGCGTGCAGAAATTTTAAACGGAGTTCTAATGTTTATATTGACGGATTGCCGACGGTCGATTACCGTTCTGTAACTCCGTTGATATTAACGCTAGAATTTCGTTTAAAATTTCCATGTGGTAAGCAAAAAAAGAAGAATTCATTTCTAACTTTAGATTTCGAAAGTAAGCAACAAATAATTTTTCAGAAAAAACACTGCAAAAAGCTATAGTTGACCGCGTGGGAGGATAGGAAAGGGTCAATCCAAGCGGCCGAGGAAGGCCCTGGGCTCGAGCTAAGTTGGGACCCGAGGGGCGACCACTTACCTGGGTCTATTGTTTCCGCGGCGGTCACTTTCCTCCACCCCGCGCCGCATATACGCGGCATTCGTTCATTTGCGTCGGAAAATTGACGCCGCATATATGAGGCTTTCGTTCGTTTGCGAAGAAAATCCTCGCCGCATATGCGCGGCATTCGGCGCGAAAGGGTTAAAGGTTTCTTCATTTCCGATCATGTATGGAAGTTTAATACATGTGCATAGACGATTATATTATATGGAGTAGTCTCTTCATAGTGAAACATGAAAAAATGAAATTTTACTTCAGTGAAATGATCAAGGTGGGACCACCCGCCAATATAGGATTTTATGTGTAAACATTTGATTTATTGAAATAGTGAAAGATTTGATATAGTGAAATCTTTTTTCAGTCCAGAACTTCAGATTGTATACAATATAGTGAAATACATGTATACTGCAGTATACCCTTGCTAATCCAGACCTTATGGAGCAAGGGGATATCCAGATTATACGAAGTCTGGATTATCCAGGGATTTCTCTAACAATCATTTATGGAATTATTTTAGTGAATTTTTGGTCACAAATTGCAAATAATCACTTTTCATGATGCATGAGGCCCTTCCCACTAAAAATAGTGGCTTGAATATGGCTATCTTATGTGAAGAAAATTTATTATGTTGTATTCCGGAATACTAAAGATAAATATTAATTTTTTAAGTATCTTATAATAAAACAATGGTAACATATTTGCAGCTATCATTTATGCAGTACGATTCTATTTCCCATTATTGATAGTATTAAACATAAATTTACTGGGGAAAATTTAATATGTATTTGGAACATATCATGTGCCAGAGTGTCCATTATTATGTCGATTATTGTGTCAATAGCGTATCAATGCAGTAACCATGCCACTATATGCCAAGCTGCCAAAAGGTAGATCCAGACTAGTTGGGCAATGGAAATTTGATTACATTTACTGCATTGCCCACTTTTGCTTCTTTTCTCTTCAGGTTTGTAGAGTCTCGTGGCACAAAGAACTTCTCTTACATCGGCCTATAAGGAAAGTTTTTCTGCATAGTGTAAAAAATTGACTTTGAATACCACCTGCCATTTTGTTATATATTAAACGAATATTACTCAAAGTGAGCATTAATTACATTCACGCAAACTCAATAACTTTTAACATTAATAAATAGGTTTGATTCTATAGTTGAACTCTCTGCAGGGTCATTCCTCCAGAAATCAACCAGAGGTGGTTGCTGACCCATTTTTATTTTTTTTATATTTTGCACATAGATGGGTGCTTATATGTAGTTTACAAATCAGTTCTCGATACTCAAAGTCGTTTAGGTTTGACAGCTTTTTGAAACCACTATCCACCACTATCTCAGTGTTTCAAAGAGCTAAGCTCAGATGGTAAGATGTGTGACTGTCCATTAGATGTAATCAGTTCGTTTGCCAATAGAACTCTTAGAATGTTACAATGCGGCACCCATGCTTCATCATTTTTTGAAAGTTTGAAAGCATTGCCTGGGCCAGCAGGGTGAAAGAAGTGAATATTAAAAACATTATTTTCTTCATATTATTGATGCAAAATGCCCAACCACCAACTGCCTTCATACATGCAAGCAACATTATCGTTTATTTCAATGTTTTTCATTGGTTTAGCAAGTGCAAGTTTAGAGGTAGACATTTCACGGAACAAACAATATGATGATGTTCGTCGAACCTGCATTGTTTGTTTGTTTTATGGGATGAAGTTGTGATTTTTACGAGTGTTAGGCACTTGCAGAGCATTTTCATATCGTTGTAAAAGAGATATGCCACATTTCTTCATTTCATATAATTTCTTCACTAGGGACATAAATGAAAGATACCTATTCCCTTTACTTCGCTGGTGCAGAATAGAAACATTTTTTCAGGTGTCCATATATGATTGTTAGTAGTTCGATGGAGGCTTGCTTTTGTAGTCACCTTCTTGACAGTCCCTCCTATACCATTGCATGATTACATAGTAGTTATTTGCTTTTAGCATAACTTAGCATTAATAAAAAATTTCAACTACGACTGAGCTAGTAGTTACCATATTTGTCCAAAGTTGGCAAATCTGGCAAAATATTGGCTGTCAAAAGTGCGAGGATCAGGCTATTTTTGTGCATGAAGAGAGGAACTCATAATAATAAGAACTAAGATATTACAATTTTCCACAACATCTCGCCTGATTCATCCCTTTTTGAGAGGAACTCGCTCAGAAATTCCATGGCTAATGGCGCAAAATAACAGAAAAATAGGCAGTAATATGGTAATAGGTATTACTAAATAAGTAAATATGTATTCTCAATTTAACAATTTATGAAAAGTTTATTATTGTATTAATCATTCTTCATGGTGATGCTGTAACAGCCATACCTGTAGCACATCAATGAAGATGTTATGCTACCCGCAATGTTAAATGGCATCACAGATATTTTTCAAGATGTAGGAACAACTGAGGTACCCATAGAATAAAGACAAACAGCTTTACACATGTATTTAAATACACTTCCAAGAATTTTCTAACTTTTTATTACCTCATTAATTTTTTGTTTTTGACAGTATTGTTAAAGCCATTTAATGATGAGGAAAAATCCTAATTCAACTTGCATTATAATAACATAGTAAATATTTTTCCATGGAATACATCTAAAAATATGTTTATCGTAAGAAGACAACTAAAATGATTGATTGATTGGGTGGGTGAGGGCCTTCTGAAGCCCTCCTGGAACATAGACCCCTTAGGGTCCATTGTGCCAACCGATATTTAATTTGCCTGCCACTTGCAGAATGGACGAGAGCACCATGGTAGAGGTATAGAGGAGGGTCACCCCTCCAACCCCCTTCTGGGCCCAACATTGTATAACTTTGGTGATCTGAAGGGAACCGGTATTTCAACGTGGCTAGGCCCTTGCCCAGACAACTGACATTATTTAATATTTAAATCTGATTAACATGAAGGAAATTCATGATATGAGAGGAAATGTGAGTCACTGGCGATATTTTCATACCACTATATTAGTTTATGACTTTATAAGGCATGATTAGTGCAAGTGTTTAATAGAGATAAAAATGAAAAATAACTGACATAAAAAGGAATTTGTGAAACAAATCAATTTTTGTCCATAAAGAATTAGAAGTTAGCACATACAGCATTCATTAATGTTAATAAATACAGGTCATCAATACCTTAGCCTTAATGAGAGCCATATAATAAAAAAGGGCCATTTTACTGATGGTATGAAAAAGGATACCAGTGCATAGTATCCTTTATGTTGAAATTCGGCGTAGTGAAATAGAAAACATTATGGGTCCCATCAATTTCACTATAAAGAGACTTTACTATAAGTTGTACAGTTTTCCTATGCCTGAACTAAGCTGCTTTTTATGTTTTTATCTTATAGAAATGAAGAAGTTGAGTTCTCATTACCTACATACCCTACTGGTTCTCTCAAAGATAAGGATACTATTATCATGAATGGCTTGATGTATTACTTCATAAATCAGCCAGTCGTGAAAGAGACAAACTTCCAAGTAAGTTTTTTTGTCTGAGTTTTTTATATGGTGCAAAATCATTTATTTTTTAATTGCCAGTATTTCAGCTCAGTTATTAAATGTTCTCATTTTAAATATGTGTCATTTTTTATGAAAATGCCTCGAGTATTTATAAAATGGCTTTAAATCTATGTGAACAAGCTTTATTTCCATGTTGAGAAAAACCAACTTTGTGATTTCCACCAACTTCATTCCAGTGCCAGCAGAATAAAGTTAGTGGAAATCACAAAGTTGGTTTTTGTCAACATGGATATTCATAATATCCTCGATGTCAGGCCTGATATCATCAGTTTTAAACTTTTTTTATTTTTTATGTATGAATATTTCATGTTTCAATAAATTTTTCTGTTTTGAAAAATCACTTATTTTTTAGTGGCTTAATATTTTATCTTTGTTGGTGAAATCTAATAGAGTTACTAAATATGCTGGCTTGTGATATTTTATCTTTACAGAAATCATCTAATGTAGATCAAGCTGATACATTTAAGGGTGAAGTGGGAATAATAAAAAATCCAGATGGAATGCCTCCAGGAACTATTCAAGTTACTGACATAATATTGGCTGATTTGCGAAACTTGCTTTGGGGTCATGTGAATGATCCGAAACCTAGGATGGCTCACTGGCACTCATGCCAACTGTGCAAACAGCAGTTCAGATCCTCTTCAGCATTACATCATCACTCCAAGAGCCATGCTAGTAGTGAGTCAGTTGGGATAATGGAAGAGGATAAGCACTGTGATTTCCATAAGCAGTCTACCACCCCAGCTGTATCACAGGTAGTTCTTCACTGGGATTGTTTTTGCTTCATATCATATTTATCATGTGCAGCCTCATACATACCCCGAATTACCAACTAGAACACCAAATTATTAATACATGAGATTTAATCTGCTATGAACGGTAACCTATCTACATCTACATAATACCCTCCAAGCCACCTCAAGGCTGTGTTGCAGGAAGTGAGTTATGACCAACATGCGCTACATTGTACCCTAATAAAGTTAATGAAGCTATGACTGACTATTGGTGCATTAGTAAAAATCAGAAAATACTTGTCAGGAGGAGAAATTACCCCAACATGCCCTACACTATGGGTATACCACCGATGTTAGAGAAACTCTTTGTATTAATGTATTTTGCAACTACATTAATGCAGGTAAATATATGAGGTGGAAAATTGTATGAAACAAAACCGTCTTGTGGTGTAACTCATCAAGATAAAGGTG
This sequence comes from Pyrrhosoma nymphula, assembly GCA_963573305.1. NCBI lineage: Eukaryota > Metazoa > Arthropoda > Insecta > Odonata > Coenagrionidae > Pyrrhosoma > Pyrrhosoma nymphula. The sequence goes on along the minus strand of OY754330.1, from coordinate 50,959,694 downwards.
ATCCAGCTCTCTGGTCTAGTTATGGTGATGAAAGCTTAACCCTGTCAATGCGGCACCGCAGGATGTTACCTTTGTCGGTGTCGGAATATGTTTTTTTACGTACATAATTCTATTTATTTTGCCTAATTTCGGCAGAACATCATATAAATTGCGTGCACTTGCCTTTTTTTATTTATTTTTTAAACAAAAATTTTATGACCTTCATGAATGTCATCCGCTCCCGGTGAAGTTTTCCTTCATTATGCAACCCGCACAACTGAAGCGGTGATTCGTATCTTTTTCAAAATAATAGAGTAAATCTTTAAATTATTGACTTATATCTTGTTTAAGTTCAGTAAGAGGTTAATGGTTGTGTTTATCTACGCGAAGAAGTTTGTATGAGCGAGTTCGCACAGTGCTTTCTTTGCCTGCTAATATTTTAATTTTTTTTTGTTCTGTAAAAATGAATATAATTTGTACTTCTCATGATTGCATTGTCTTTTTATTGCGGTAAATATTTCGGCTTTCAGTTGAGTTATATTTAGAAGGAATGTGTTCTCTATTCCTAATGTTTAAATACATTTTGCTTGGAAAAGTTTTAGATTTTCCTAGTTCTTCCGTATAATGTGCAAGATAAAATCCTATTCTCTTGGTACAGAAAATTTTTTTGCCTTCATCAAAGCCACTAATAATTATAAAATTATATTGGTCGTAGCTCAGGGAGCACCATTACCACTAGATATGTACGCGGCAGCCTAACTCTGCATACATTCTCTGGTTCCTATTTACCATCTTTATTATATATATAAAAGTCAATGTATGTATGTGGGAACATTCCACATCTCCTCCTAAACCACTGTACCGATTTTAATCAAATTTGGAACACAGGTGTGCTACTGGTAGACAACAAACCCTGTAGGGTTCAATTAACCAAAACCCCTCTTTTTGCAGGGTTAGGGGTATGATCCTTACTAATTTATAAAAATGTGATGGTGTCTGTCTGTCTGTTGCTTCATCGCGCAAAGACTACTGGACAGATTGAGCTGAAATTTGGCATGTAATTAGAAAAAATATCTGGTTGTATCATATGCTATATTAAAAAGCCGTAAGGGCCCCCGAAGGTCCCCCCTGGTGGTCCATGCTAAGCATTGTGTTCGGTGCAGTGGTTTTATTTTTTGCTTTTTAAAAGTACTTTCACTCAAGATATAGGGCTGGAATTTATTTTGTCAAATGGCTGAATAAATGAAGTTTCTAATTTTATCAATCGATTTTCTTCTATGCTCCGAATTTGTCTGAAATTCATGTTTTCAGTTGAAAAATTCACATTTTTCTCTGAAATCAACAATAACATATTTCCTTGACAACCAGAGATTTAATTTTCATAGAATATTCACACCTCTAGCATTGAAATATCACATTTTCCTGCAGGACCACGATAGTATGTAGAAAGAAAATACGTATAAGAAGGGCCCAGAGTCCGAAGGGCCCCATGATAGATTGCTTTGGGGGGTAATCGATAAATTCAATGCATATTTACAACAAGTATACTCTTCAACGTCTATTCTCAAAGTAGCTCTCATATGGGCACTGCATATATATGAAAGAACACTTGCGTAGTAAACGATACACATAAAGGAATTGAATAGACTACACATGCAATTAAATGTGCAAGAATACTTACGTGAAGCCAATAGTAATGGTAATAATGCCTCTGTTACTACAATAAACACGGCATTGTTTACTATCGTTTAATACTCAGATGTATTACACGTAGTGGAACCGTCTGCCTCTCATTGCGATTGCAAACTGTTTTAGACCAATTCCCACATCATTAACGTCACGTTAATATATATGTTAAAAAGTGTTAAAGTGCAGTTAACTTAGGTACATTCACTCAATCATCGAGTTGCCTATTCTAGACTCTCACTTGCCGCTGTTTCCCCTCCTTGGACTTAAAAATATATCCATCAGCATGCCTAATAGAAAAAAGAGTAACCTTTCGAAAAAATCTTCTAAAGCAAAATGAATGTCTTATTTGCGATAAAATGAGCCCTTGAAAGAAAAACGACAAAGGTTAGACTTGGATGGCCAAAGACATGCCCACCAGCGATCTCATGAGCATCTCCCCGAGGTGTTTCTTGAGTTACGTTAAGAACCGCACAAATTTCATCCTTACCCAACCTACTGAGGGGTAACCAGCTCTAAATCTGGTTCAAATACAGTCCCATCTGTTTCGAACCTCCAATCTGTTTTAAGATGGCGGAAATTATAATGACGTCACTACATGCTTCTTACCCGAAAGAAGAATGGAAATTCTGTGCAATTAACGATATCCGTGCATGAAAATCGACAAGTTCACTAAGAATCACCATAGATTTTTATTTATCAACCGAAACCAATGATTATGGCTATGCCGAAGGCGCAGTCCGGGTGATGGAGGATTTATAGATCAAATAAACATGGCTGCTGCTGCAAATGCTCCTTTTGACGTTGTCAACCACTGAATTGTACCCTACTCACCAATCCTGATTAAGATACTCAATGCACATATCAACGTTGAATAGTGCAACTGAATCAAGTCATTGAATGCAAATATATGTATGTACAAAAGATAGGTTATGAACTCCTCAAATGACCATGCATACTTTTTTTCTTCGGGCTTTGTGGTTTTCTTATAAAATAAGTTTAATGTTTTTCAGACCTGTTGAATTTCAACGGGTACCTTCTGCTTGTAATATAATAAGCGGTCACGACAAATTATTTTTGGAATCCCATTCCCTGTCACTCGCCCGCTGGGTGTCGCCCGCTCAGAGCATGCCTGAGAATTTGTCATGGCAGACATTCTGCCATTGTCCCTAAGAAAAACCCATCCTAGGTCAAAATATTTATGAGCCGCTTGGTGCCTCGGTCTATTGTACCCTGTCTGTTGTCCTATCCCCTGCCACTCCCCCCTTCGGGTCTCAGTTTTCACTTCCTTTTCTCCAACCCCTTCCATCCCACCACCTTTCCCCCCCCTCTAGTGGTTCCTTTTCTCATCCCTGACCACCCGAATTCCTGTCCCTTCTTTCTATTTTCCTCAATTTGATTGTCCACTTTGCGTCCTTTTGTTACCCATTTTGTACACACAGTTCTCTGAATTTTATGTTCGCGTATACACTTGAGAAATAAGGAAATGTAATGAACTCAGGGAGTTATGTTGGCTTACTAGTGATTACAAACATTGGAAAAATAATTGCATTATTTACAGTAATAATAAGTCAATCCAATGTGTATTGGATAAACTGTATTTATCATAGTATGCAAAAATGCTTGATGTAGTACAGTATTCTTCCAAACGGAAGATCTCACAAATTTATACATACATTGACACATGCATTCAAACATAGCACTTTCCAACAATGTAATGGCACATGCCATATAATGAAATAAAATATTCATTTTGAAAAGTAAGTCATTAACAGCAATTATAAAGTAAAGGGGTGTCACCAATAGTTAAACAAATTACAATAGTTACTACAGGAAAAATGTCGTTACGTACAACCTTGAAAATCATGAATTTAAAAAAAATATGATAGTGAAAACAAAATATTTACAGAAAAAAGAATGAATGTAAATCTTAATGCCTTACAAAGTTTATTATTTGGAATGCACAATTTTGCAAAAAATCCCCACAATATTAAATTTACATGAAAACTTAAATATTTTTATGAAATTCCTGAAAGCAAGGGCGCATGCAAAGTCCTGGCTTGCCCTCACAGTCAGGACAAATTTACACCACAGCTTTCCTCTCTCCCTTAGTGTGGAATACTCTGCATCTCTTCTGCTGTCTTTTCCAACAGCTGTTATAGCAGGAAAGTGGGCGAGACCCCTTTTTGGTTGGGGAAAAAGAGTCTAGGCATTTGTCCTGCTGGAAATTAAGGACTCAATCAACTATAACCTAAAACCATACAGGCTCTTTTTATGCCCACTATGTTTGTTATTCAGGATATAGTTGTTCACCTGCATAATCTGAAGTACATATGTGTATTCCTAGCGTCTTATACCACCTGAGCATTTTGTGCTCACAGGTGTAGTACGACAACAGCTGGTTGCAATGATCCTATAAACTTATTGTATGCAACTGCAGCTTCTGGTTTTCCTCTGCCTGGTCGTGAAGTTGGTACAAAGTTGCCTCCAAACTCTGAGGAAATTATGGCAACGTCTCTCTTGTCTTTCCATCCAAAGATGCTATGTAATTCCATCCTCACTCCAGCAAGACCTCACCCTTTGGCAATTTTCAGCCGAGAAACTCTTTAGGATTTTCTTTTCTGTTTGCTCGCAGGGTTCCTGTGCAGTAAGTTCCAGTTGAAAGTAGATCCCTAGTTAAAGGTACATTGTTATAGTAATTGTTCAGGTAAACACTGTGTCCATAATTCTTTTAGTTCTCTAGAGGTTTATGCACAACTTTATCTCCATGTCCTCGTCCGGCCAAATCATCATCTCTGGAGCCCGCATAAATAATCAAGTGGTGGACTTACCCAGCAGGTTCACAAAGGATATACATTTCTATGCCATGTTTATTTTTTTTACCCTGAAGGTATTGGCAAAAATCCAAGGTGCCTTTCTAGAGTAGCATCGACTCGTCAATGCACAACTCCCTTCCTGGGGATACAGATACCGCTATCGCCTCCTGGAAGCATTTTAGAAGGGGTCTTATTTTATATAGATGATCTCTGGGAGCAGGATCATTCTCCTCAGGATTTTTTGCAAAGTGTAGGGCTTGCAATATCCCTAGAAAACGATCCCTCGGCATTGATTCCGGGAATATTTTAAAATTGAAAAATGTCGATGTTTTCCAATAATCGGACATCCATTTGTTCTGATTTTCCCCATGTGGAAGAGCAGGCCCAACCAAACATCAAACTCATCCGTTGAAACGTTGAAAGACGAGATTGCCTTAAAAACTTCAGGGAACAGGTAGAAACCACAAAAAAATATCCAAAAGTCACAAAAAATATTGACGAAGAATGAAACACTACACTGATGATCAATTGGTAAAACACGACTGCAATGAGTCAGTAGTCACATGTAACACTCAAAAAAACAACCTCCACCGGAAAATATCACACTGAAACTGCAGCGTAAAAAATCACAAAAATGCGAAAAGTCGCAAAAATGCAAAAAAACTGCAGAAAAGCCAAAATTTGGTGAAACCAGAAACGGAGAGCATGGCAGAACGGCCAGAACCCAACTGCAGAGAGGAGAAAAGAAAGCACTTTGAAACATCCACACCAAGTTCTGTTACACCCATTCAAAACGAGCCCAAGGCCGTGACAGCCCTGGCTGTTATCCGCAGTGAATGGGTTAATAAAATCCTTTAAATCACCTTTATAATTATGCTCTAGGGTAGTTTAAAAAAATCAAAAATCTTCAAAATTTCATCACCACCCCCCACTTCGATGTTAAATGACTACAAAACGCCTTGTGCAAAATATTAGCTTAACATGTTTAGGGGCAGCTGTGCCCCACACTTTTTTATATTCAGCATGGACACCCCTTTGTGGTAGGGAACAGGATGGAGGACCGTTTTTTTTGCATACTCCATAAGGATACCTATGTGGGTTGAGGAATGGCAGGGCAATGGCGATGACACTTCCTATTGGTTACTTGTCTCAATGACAAGAATTGTTGCTCAGGTAGTTAAGGAAATGCATGAATATAAGTTTTTATTACATGTATATGCAAGTCCAGAATTATAAGATGCTAAGAGATAACTTTCGCAGCCAACTTAAATTAAATTTTTAGATTAACTGTGATGCCCTGGTTGTATATTGAGATGAGAAATTAATGGAAGAGGGTGGAGAGTAGATCATGTGCCAACAAAGGGTGTCCAACAAAGGGTTCATGCAGGCACTTTAAATATCCCTAACTTCTCCATTAAAAACCATTACATGTTAAACTGATGAGCAATATTTGACAATCATACAGTTTTTCGTGGCTTTATGTATTTGCTTAACACAAATTCGTTTAACATGTCAGTTTTTTGCAAGGAGGTTAAAATGAAATGGAGGAGGCATGACCGTGAACACTCATGGGTGAAAGTGAAGCAAGAATAGGGGTGCTTGGGAAGGATTTTGTGCCGAGTAGGTGTTACCAAACCAGTCACAAAACATCGCCTTGCCTGTGGTTTTTAACTTAGATTTGACGAAAATCGAACGCGACTGCCGGACAGGTAAGCCAGAGGAAGGTCTAAACTGTGCTGACTGCAATGGCGAAATTGGCTTCAAGAATCAAGTGGTATTTCGCCTCCATTTCTTTTCTAACCTCCTTGGTTTTTTGGAACACATCTCTCATGTTAAGTGGTGTATTCCTGTATATTTTGCAACATTTTTACTACCCAAATTATGGGTTATGGAGGTTTTTTTGTCTGTCTATCCATATCTATACTCAGTTGATGGTGGCTGTCTCTCCTTGATGTTTTCCATAGTGTCTGGCTTGTTAGAACCCAGGCATCTCAATTGAGAAGATAGTTTCAACTGTCTAGATATTCCTCCCAGAATTCAGTAGCCTAACACTGAAACTTAATTGTGGCTCACCTATTTACTGGTGTGCTAAATTATTTATACAAGACGTTAAGTTTCTTATTTCTGTTGCTTTTTTGTTTTGCAAATATTAATCTTGCCTTAGCCTGTTGTTCCCTGGCATTCCTTTGTAGTAGCAGAGTAGGAATAGTAATCAGTGGACTCCTTGTACAATAGAAATACATATGTGCCTTTGTTTCCAAATTTTGATATTTTTTTAGTTGTGGTGCAATAAAGTATACTATTCTTGCAAATTAACATCTAAATGAATTAATATGCTGCATTTATTACTTATAGGTATCTGAAGGAGAGGTTGGAATGTTTCTCCTAGGAGATGATGTTGAAGTGGCCACAGCTGTTGTGGTTATTAATTCAGAAGCTGCAGAGAGAGAGAATGTGCTTGATGTGTCATCATGAATAAGAAGCACGTATGAGAAAACTAGTTATGTAAATGTGAGTTCACTGAGGTATTACTGCCAAAGATGATTATAATAAACTCATAAAACCCTTGTTATTTCCATTAACCTAGCATAATTTTCTTTTTTGTATACATTCCTGCCATTTTTGATTGTCTGTCATGGTTTTACTACTGGCCTTACTTTGCCAATAGATGATGTGACATACATTTTGCCAATGTGCATCAGCATAAGACAACTCAGTGCTGTCTATGTTGAGAGGACTCGTGTGAAGCAATGAAAGTTTGTCCTTTCATTGTGTTTCTCACAAGTCAAACTTTCATTTTGGATAAGTTTATAGGCGAGAAATTCCTTACGAACAGTACTGCATAAAAATGAAAAACTTGTTTCATGTGCAATCAGATATAAAGTTATTCTAGTTCCTGCTGTTAATTTTGTGTAGAACACTGAATGAAAGTATGTATATATCTTTGGTAGGTTCTTAAGTTTCTCCTGCAAATATATGGTAGGAAACATTTTAGGGTTTTCTACTGTGTCTTGGATTTGATTAACATCCATGTTTTAACGGCTAAGTCTGCCATTGTTCTCAACATTTGCTCAAGCCATGCAAGTGCCGTGTATCTACCATCCTTATCCCTTACCTCTGTGGAGGAAATGCATCACTGCTGTTGACACTGAGCAGCCGTAGATGAAGAGAACCAAACTATTCAATTCCCTCGCATTTTTCATGTTATCGATGAACAAAAATCATACCCAGATTTGCTGACATTGGTCCCCCAGTATATTCAGCAACATCCTGATGCATCACTGGCTGGACCAGCCACACCTTGGTACAGTAATTCATAAACCACCACAGTAGCACCTTGTATGACAATGCCAAATGGGCCTCCATCTCTACCTTGCAGCCTGTATCTCACGACTGGATTTGGAGTTTGTTGACAGAGTTACCTCTGCCCAAGGAGATTTGCCTCAAGTGATACTTCTGTGGAGTACCGAGAGGCAAAAGCAAAAATTCTGGTTAGAGTCCGGAAACCACTCTCCCTTCTTCACACTAAAGACGTGTCATCAATCTTAAGGATACAGAATTCCGTAGGTGTTACTTAACCTTGACATGGCTGGTACACATGAGGTTGAGGGATACAGGCAGTTCCCGAGTTACGTAAGCCTCGACTTACGCAAATGAGTACTTATGTAAGTGGCAACCTTACCCAAAAATAGACAAGAATTACGAAAGTTACAGATTTGGAAGGATGGTTGCCTGCTTTCAAGGAGCGCATGTGCCGTAATGTTAGTAAGAGCTGGCCTTCCCCATATTTCTCTGAATCGTCCATAATCTTGAGAGCACGGACTCAGTTACAGATTAATTTTCGACTCCTTTTTTTTTTGACTTCCATAAATTTCAATTTACCTATGCTGCTAGTTTCGGAACGCATGTATTACGTAACTCGGGGACTGTCTGTACAGTTAGGTCAATAAGACAGAGCTTATTCATTTCATTCAAGTCAGAATTTGAATTGCTACACACATTTTTTGTTTATTACTAACCTATGCTTTATACATTCTTTGGTTTGGTTCTCATCAAGTAGCATCTCTTAATTACTCATGAATGAATCAAAATGGCCCAGTTTGAGATGAGGTATAAGTAACAAATATCGGTAATTATATAATTGTCATTTGAATTGTAGTTGACCCCTGCGAAGTCAAAATTATTTTGGCAGTGGATTCATTCAAGTTGGAATTATGAATATTTGACGCATTATCACTGGAAGTTTTCACTAATACTACTACTCCTCCACCTTTGTGCATAGGCCTACTGAACAACGAGGTGCATTATAAGTCATACATAAACTAGAAGCTCTCTTCAGCAGTAATCCAGTGTTCACAAATGCAAAATAAATCTGGCTTGACCTATTGGAGAAGTATACCAAGTTTCATCTACTTCATGGTTTTTAGTGCATAGCTCATTAAGATATATAACTTTGAGATTACTGATGTTGGTGGAGGTAATCTTTGCAAGTCACCATTTAAATTGCATGATTTTTCACTACACTTATAGGGGTTAAGATCCTTGAAGTCACTATAGTTTGTTTTAACTTGAACCTCACCAGCTGACCCTTCATAGTTTCCCTTTGAACCGCACATATTTATTGCCAGGTCTTTAAGTTGTGACTTGAGAGTGTCTTAATTAAGATTGCCATATTGCTGCAGATTAACTCACTGGAACAACGGTTTTATAGCCACTAAATAAGATGATCTTGGTGACAATCTGCTTATTTCAACAAGGCGATCTTCATGTATTTTTTTCCAATGCAAGATTAAGCAAATGTTATAGTCCATTCCACATTTTCTGCATAAGGCTGGAGATGCAATGTTACCGATAGTAGCAGGAAAATAATCATAACAGTAGTGCTACACACTATACTAACAATAAGTGCACATATAGGTCTTCCAGTGTGCAACAATTATTTCATTTACATACTTAACCCATTCAATGCTAACCTGTTGACATGACATTTATTCCCACGCTGAAGGGTTTTTTTTCGTTTATTTATATAAAACGAAAACACATCCAGCAAAGAACGAACCTCATCCATGTGTGCCTAGAGCAAGACTAAGACGCTGGAGGAAGCTGCAAGTGTCAGCGCCGACGCTTTGGAACTAGGGAAAACCGAGAAAAGTAACGGGACTGATGCCTTGAGTTCAAGGCATCCGCGCCTCTGGTTTGCACGGGATGCCTTGAATTCAAGGCATCCGCATTGAATGGGTTAAGGTAGGTAACGCTCAGTAAAATCATTTCACCTAGAATATGGTGAATTTGGCCTCATTTTAAATAAAAAACTCAACTTTCCAATGAAATCAAAATGTTAACCCCTTGCCGAACTACTTTTTGAGCAATTTTCCTCACAAGATGAGCTGTTTTACATGGGACATATTACGGTTGTGCGCTCCAGATGGAGAATATTGAAAAAAATTAGGAATTTCTAACTCCTAGATTTCGTCAAAAAACTAATGGTGTGTAGTTTGTATGTTTTCTAAACTATTTAAAAAAATTAATCCATTACTCACCGCAGTAAATTTTGCAGAATCACAAAAAACCTGCTGTTTTGAAGATTTTTTAACCATACGGCGAGAAAAAATAAGTCAAAATAGAGACTTAAGTAGATATATTTATTTAATTACTGAGAATTTATATTTAACTATATTTTTGTGTCATTAATGCTACAATATTTACTTCATAGGTACTTCTCACAGACTCTAAAAACAAAATTCAAATATGGTCTCCAAATTATGACTAGGGAACTATCTCACTCAAACTACCTTGACTTCAACTTGCTGTTCAAAATGGTTCCCTACATGCCCAAGTGGTGACATGAAGTATAATTACACTTCATGTCACCACTTGGGCAAAAAGTGTTCTCCATTAGGTCCGTACTGTCAACTAAATGTGGAATGCTCAACCAATCAAAATTGCTATTTTATTTATATTTATTTAGTCACCATCTTATTCGACAAAGAAGACAAGCTTCGTACACTATGTAACCCTACATACGCATGAGCATATGTAAAAAAAAGTTCACTGAGAGTTTGGGAGGAAAGAGACCAGTGGGCAAGCCAAGGACAAGATGGGAAGATAAAGTTAGCAAGGATATCTGAGAGACTTACTATAGGGATCAGGAATTGGAGATAACACTCAAGAGACCGAGATGAATGGAGACAGAAAATTGATGAGGCCAAGGCTCAACTAGGGCTGTAGTGCCATTGGAGAGAGAGAGACATGAGCATATGTTGACTAACAATGTGACCAGACTATGAAACCATTGGAATGCTTTTGCCGACACTCGACAGCTCGTCCTGAAATAAGGTGACCTTGATGAAGCTTATCTCTTTCAAAAATCTTAAGGCCACCTTAGGCCACAAAAATCTTTAGATGGCTATGAAAATTGAGCTCACCTTTGCCCTTGAGACCATCCTCGTCAAGCAAATTCCTAAGACCCAACTATAAATATGGTCCAAGAAAGACCAGTTTCTATAGTGCAACTTACCACTCCACAGGCAACTATCGCTTACAATCAGTTAAGAGCCTTCAGGGCATCACAGGCCCACCTTATGGTATCATCATAATAATTTAAAAAGTACATTTCCTCTAAAGTATATTTTAAATAACCCTGGAAATTAAGAAGATGTTGTCACTCTGCTAATCAGATCATGTATGGGTCACCCACTAGGAAGATTTTTAAATATTAGTATGTATGCATGGAGAATAATCCAAGGATTTCCATTCTCTAACCCCAATCCATTGAAATAAATTTAAATGGATTGGGGTTACACAATATGCAGTTCTCATTAATGCGTGCGTGTTAATTAATGTAAAGGTCTTTGCCAAAAGCCTCGGCATATGGAACAAAAACTTAAACGATTCTCAAATATATTCTACAATTTCAATATGAACAGGATATGCGCCAAGTGAAATTGAAATAGACGCCGCAACGAGGAGCCAATCAGATCTCACCTTGGTCCCCACCAACCACCACCGCCAATGACCTATCACACGCTTTCAATAAATCGTTCATCATTTGTTATATTTTGATGTGTTCAGGTGGCACTTATAAATTCTTGTGATATCAATTAGTTATGAGTGTTTTTAAGTTCACCCGTGGAAGGCATTTTTCGTGAAAGGTGTCAAGTTGTGGTTAATGTGATAACAAAAGGCATATTACATTCTCTTGACCATCTATCCCATTTAATATGGCTAAAATCTTATTCCTCCACCCGGACTTGGGTATCGGCGGTGCTGAAAGACTGGTGATCGACGCTGCTCTTGCGTTAAAAACGAAAGGTCACGATGTCAGTTTCGTCACCACTCATCACGATGCTTCCCACTGCTTTAAAGAAACCAAAGATGGTACATTTCCTGTGAAAGTGGTCGGTGATTGGATACCTAGAAGTATTTGTGGTCGGTTTTATGCACTATTAGCCTATATACGTATGATGTATGCTGCTTGTTTTGTTGCTTTCTTTATTGGCCAGCGGCCAGATGTTGTATTCTGTGATTTAGTGTCAGCATGTATTCCAATTTTAAGAATGAATGGAAACCTACGTGTTCTGTTCTATTGTCATTTTCCTGATCAATTGTTAAGTAGACCAGAGGGACAGTTAAAGAGACTTTATAGGCTTCCTATAAACTGGTTGGAAGAAATATCTACGGGATGTGCTCATAAAGTTCTCGTGAACAGCAATTTTACTGCCGGTGTGTTTAATTCGACATTCAGAAGACTGGCAGGAAAAGTAAAACCCTCAATTCTTTACCCATGTGTTGATGTTTCCAAATTTGACAAGGTGTCATCCGATGTAATGAATGATGCACTCAAGGAAACTGGTGTTTCCAGTGATGCAGTCATCTTGCTATCTATAAATAGATATGAAAGAAAGAAGAATTTGTTTTTAGCCATTGATACGTTGAAATACTTGAAGAATTCCATTCCAGGTAGGTAGTTCTGCTTTTCGTTGGTAGTGTTGTTTAAAACCATTATTGTCGTTACTCACATTTGTATTTTACAGAACATTTATGGTCCTCGGTGTACCTCGTCATGGCTGGTGGATACGATTTGAGGGTTAATGAAAACATTGATCACCTGGAGGAGTTAGTTGCTCACTCCAAAAACTTGGGTGTGGCTGACAAAGTTGTATTCCTGAAGTCTCCCCCTGACTCTCTTAAGGTATGTGAAGGGCGATGTTGCTGATGGTTTGTTATATTAATTTCTCTGTTATGTGTGTTTATATATGCCTGCAATTTTTTTATTTTTAGGTGGGTTTGCTTCATAGTGCATGCTGTTTGCTCTATACTCCCACTGGTGAGCACTTCGGGATTGTTCCCATCGAAGCTATGAGCGCCGGGTGCCCTGTGGTTGCTGTAAACATAGGAGGTCCAACTGAGACAGTTATTGATGGAGTTACTGGATTCCTTTGTGAATCATCTCCGGATTCATTTGCTGATGCTGTCGTGAAATGTATTCAGGATGTGAACTTAAGGAAGAAAATGGGAGAAGAAGGAAAAAGCCATGTCAAATCATCCTTTTCTAGTGAAACTTTTGCAGACTCATTGAATGCCGAAATAGAATCATTGCTTTCAGACTTGAAACAAGAAACAAAGAATGATTGAGTAAATAATTCTTTTACTATGGTAAATATAAAAAAATAATGATAGCATCTCTTAATATTCAAATGGTAAAATATGAGGTTAAATGATGGACAATTGTTATAAAGTTAAGTGTCATCAAGACTATTAAGTATATCCATTTGGCTCCAGGCCAATCAAACACCTTTCTGCTTGGTTCTAAGAGTGTTTGGAATGAGTGCAGATTGAAATAAAATTTTTTATCAAAAAAATTTATACCTATGAGGTGGTGAATTATAGAATTAGGTATTAATTTTTAAACGAAACACTGATGAAGATACTATTTTACCAATTACTTCTTTCCGTTTGTTGCATCATGGGTTATAATTTTCATGTATATGCTTGGAAACCTAAAAATTGGTAATTACTTAAAAAGAAACTAAATATTATTGAATGCATGGCCACAACAACAATTTTGTTCATATTATACCCTGGAAAAAAATTCTGCTCTGTCTTTGGTGAAATGGATAAATCAGGGTTGGGTCAATCCATATTAAGTGGTCCAGAAAAAGTTAAATTGGTTGCTTGATGATTTTCAATATTTTTTATTTTTATACCATACAAACTACCATTCATTGAGAATACAAATATGTATTTATTTTATTTTTTTAAATTTTATTTTCCTGATAGTGGCCATTTTTATGTTAACGAAACACCGATTTCAGTATTCTGCAGAAAAGCAAATATCTCTAATTCTGTGTATCCTAGGACAATAAAATAAAAACCAATCTATTAAGTAAATAATGAACTAAAATAAAGGTAGGGTGATGTATCGACCTAAAATTAAGTCTAAGGGTCCAAATATTGCTTCAAAGTTTTCATCACTTAACTTAAAAAAATCAATTTTTACAATTTTTTTTATATAAGAAGGCAAGAGATTTTATGTTTGAATTTTTTTTATTTGAAAGGTATAGAGCCATGCTTTAAGTATGCAGAATTTTAAGTTGTGGGCTTAGGTGGTTTTTTAATTAATATTTTTTAAAGTTCTTGATTTTTCCAAATTTTCAAAGTTTAATGTCCATTATCTTTGTTGGGCATGAAAATAAAAATTTGGCCAATATATAGTATAAGTCCTTTATATGAGGAATAACCAGTAAAAATTTTGTTTTGTAGACTCAACTATTTATAAAGATATTAAACATTGAAAAGTACCAAAATATCGACGAAATCAAGATCAACACGGCACCATTTAGTACCCTCTTAAGTAATGTTTTATGTCTTTAAAATCATTATCATAACTCATTAATCAGTTTTTCACCTCATTTTATGAGTTATTAATTATAAAGTAACAATTTGGTATTGTAAACTTTAGGTATACCAAATTGTTACTTTATAATTAATAACTCATAAAATGAGGTGAAAAACTGATTAATGAGTTATGAAAATGATTTTAAAGACATAAAACATTACTTAAGAGGGTACTAAATGGTGCCGTGTTGATCTTGATTTCGTCGATATTTTGGTACTTTTCAATGTTTAATATCTTTATAAATAGTTGAGTCTACAAAACAAAATTTTTACTGGTTATTCCTCATATAAAGGACTATATATTGGCCAAATTTCAAATTTTTATTTTCATGCCCAACAAAGATAATGGACATTAAACTTTGAAAATTTGGAAAAATCAAGAACTTTACAAAATTTTAATTAAAAAACCACCTAAGCCCACAACTTAAAATTCTGCATACTTAAAGCATGGCTCTATACCTTTCAAATAAAAAAAATTCAAACATAAAATCTCTTGCCTTCTTATATAAAAAAAATTGTAAAAATTGATTTTTTTAAGTTAAGTGATGAAAATTTTGAAGCAATATTTGGACCCTTAGACTTAATTTTAGGTCGATACATCACCCTACCTTTATTTTAGTTCATTATTTACTTAATAGATTGGTTTTTATTTTATTGTCCTAGGATACACAGAATTAGAGATATTTGCTTTTCTGCAGAATACTGAAATCGCCTGAAATCGGTGTTTCGTTAACATAAAAATGGCCACTATCAGGAAAATAAAATTTAAAAAAATAAAATAAATACATATTTGTATTCTCAATGAATGGTAGTTTGTATGGTATAAATATAAAAAATATTAAAAATTATCAAGCAACCACCTCTGGACCACTATATATGGATTGACCCGGTTATAATGGCAAATGCAGTCTATATCTTGCCTGCAAAGGGGTGGAGATTGAGAAGAAGGGGTGGAGGAGAAACATTAGGTATTACAGTTGAGGAAAATGGGGTGCATCAGGGTTGCTGCTCCTCTGCATGAAAAAGTGACTTGCTCCACCCAAGTTCCACCGGTGAAGTCACTGTACTGAAAATTTCTACTACAATGACTTCACCTTCATCACACTTTTCATATAATTTGTAGCTGGGTGCATTTATGGGCTTGGAAAAAATACCACTTTTGATGCCCCAGCATTGTATAGAATACTAGTCTCCTTGCTCCAATAATCCCTATTGGAAAACCTTTGAATGAGCCACATCCTGCAGCAATCCACAATGGTTGATCCAGCATTGCCACACAATTAGGGGAAATTAGAAGCGGCAATGTGGCTCAGGCAGGAGTGTTAGAAGTTGGCCCTTGTTAGTAATTCAAACGTCGCATATGCTGCACTGTTATCGGTCACATTTTGTGTAAATAAGAGTATATTATAAGTATATATTATTTAACTCAGAAGTTGAAGACAGCCATTCAGCAGTGCACATACAATGTAGACAGGAGAGGAGCCGACAGAAACAAAAAAAAACAAGGAAAAACACTTGGCAAATTTTCGAGACTTAATCATGTCTCGTCTTCAGACGATGAGAAGAAGCACTGTCTTCTCTGTTGTCTGCACTTAGAAGCAAGGTGGGGTGGAGGAGGAAGGGAGAGTTGTTTGGGCCACCTGAGACTGGGAGAGGATTAGCTGAGAAGGACAATAACAGAGGAGGAATGCTTTACTCAGGAACGTGTAGCCAGTGGACTGAAATTGAGGGGAAGTCCCCAGTGTTGAAAGAAAGGGGAAGAGGAATGAATATACTAATGGGATTTATTTAATTAATCCGGGAAGGGACCTGGGTCAATGAGGCGTTGGGGGGTAGGGAGTGAAGAATTGATGGAGTGAAACACTTGTCAAATTTCAGTCTGTGCTCTCGTGCATGTATGGGGACTGGGAGGGTGGAAGACATCTTTGCACAAACATCGGTGGTTGTTTTACCTGACATTCAGCAGTGTAATGCATTTGCTGATTTGGAATGCAGGGAAATGGCTACAATGTAGTAAGTAAATAATTTGTAAGCGTTGCACGAGCCTGTGGGCCTATAGGCAGAGAATACTGGGTTTATATAATTACAATTCAGGTATCAGGCTATTTAATCATCTACTAATTTCAGCCAGAATGACTAGCTTGACTAAATTCTAAAGTGTGGTTCACTCATGGCTAGCCTTACATGCTTTGTATTCTGTTGGTGAGTTCTTCACGCATAATACAGGGTGGCCATAAAGTTTTAATTTTGAAATTCCCTGACATTTCCACAAAATTCCCTAACAAAATGTCTCCCTGAAACAAAGTATTCAGCGATTTTTATAATTTATTTGTTTTAATGATGGCGCGATACGTAATAAAATGCATTGCCATATTTGAGATGCAGTGCTATCAGTGCATTTCGAAAGAAAACAAAAGTCAGTAATATAAATTGTCCTTTACTATTTTTTAAATACTTAAACGTTGAAAGTACAAAACGTAATAGTAACATATTTCTACAGAACAAAAGACACAAAAGGTAAATACATATTTTAAAAAAATGAACAATTAGTTATTTGACTGAAAACAGCTGTCATGATCATAATAAAATTATTCGAAATGGCAAAAAAACTTACACTAGTGACATAGAAGAAATTAGGATGGAATCAAGTACATACCAGAAACAAAGGAAAAAATCAGCTACAGAAATAACTTATTTTATTTAAGAAGGGAAGCCACACATCTTCTCCAATTGCTGGTCTATTGAATCTATCTCATCCTTCGAAGCAATGACCTTAAGTTTTTTTTCTTTTTAACTCTTCAATTTCTTCGGTCAAACCTTTTCTTCCTCATGTCTTATAAGGCTCTGTCCTCTTTATCAGATATTTGTTTCTCCAGTACCTCCCTGTAACGATCTCTTGCATTTCTTACTTTGAGGATCATAGTCTTCGGTATTTCATGCATCATCAATGGCTCCTAATGCATGAATACCATCATACACTTTTATTTGTGCCACTAGTGACTCATTCTTATGTTTTCAACGATAACTTCTTTATTGAGTGAGAAACCTCTCTCAATGAAAGCATTGTCTTGGCTTAAAATAATAATAATATTTATTCACCACCTCAGAAGGGAGCTCGTATGCAGTGGATGGAAGCCCTAAGGGGAGACCTTCTCGCATAACATGCTGCCAGTGAGCCCGATCGCAGGGGGTATATGGCAAGGATACACTCTTTGTGGTGTGAGATGCATCCGGAACACGACCATCTATCGCAGCAGAATCTGCGCGATTATGCCAACCACCTGCGAAAAAATGGAACTCCCCACAAACCGCAAGTTCAGAGGAACACACCACTGGCCAGACCACTCTCTCCGACACAGGCAGCCTCTCCAACGCCTGAGGCGAGAACAGCATTTGTGTCAGTCTCTCGGCTAAATGGGGAAGAAGCTGGTCAGGCCATCTCTGAACAACGAACGCAGTTGTTAAGCACCATTAACTATGATGAAGGACAACCTAGGCAGAGAGACATCCACCGAAAGATCTCTCTGCGGGGTAATCACCTGCCCCAGTTGAATGGTCTTATTGACGAAATCCTAACGGAAACTTCGGACCTTTGGACGGTAAATTGCATGGTCTACGCTGCTGCCAAAATTATGGATCACTCCCAAAAGAACTTGGACACCATACTGGAATACAGTGAGGCTATAGGGATGGAGTTCGGATTGAACAAGTGTGCATCCATCCACTTGGCGAGAGGAAGATTTTCAGAGATCAAGGAAGAGATGCAACTTGTTGATGGGAGCGTCATTCGTCACCTCAAGGACGATGATAGCTATGAATATCTCGCAGTCCCCCAGCACCGAATGCAGGAGGTTGCAGCAGTGAAGGGAAGGCTCACCGGAAAACACAGGCAGATTCTCAGGAACATCTGGAGTTCTGAGATGTCTGGCAAGAACAAGGTTGTTACCACGAACATGTTTGCGATTCCTACACTGCTGTATACCTTCAGATGCAAGAAGTGGAACGTCAACGAGTTGCAGAATCTTTATAGGGGAACGAGGAAGATGATGACCAATTTAGAAGTCTTCATTCGAAATCTTCCGTCACCACATTGTATCTCCCTAGCAATGTAGGTGGTAGAGGACTATTGAGTCTGGAGTGTCTCCACAACAGAGTTGTCCTGGGTACAGCACGCCGAGTGTTGAAAAGCAGGGACCCCCGGCTCAATCTCGTGAGAGAGCATGATAGTGCAGGAGCAGGGGCGTTTCTCTTCCAGGCCGCAAAGAGGGCAGCGGACGAAACCAATCTCGACTTCGACCCGTCATCCAACGGAAGCGACAATGACACGACCATCTCGTCATTGAAGACAGACACCCTCAAGCTTGAAATAAAAAAAGCTGAGCAGAAGGCCTTGCTCAAGGCGCATACTGATAAGCTCATGCATGGATTTTTCTATCGAAACATCAAGAGGCATGGGTTATCGAAGGAGCTGACGCTTGCCTTCCTATGCTCCACCAGTCTGAAGTCCGAAACAGAGGGTTTTGTTCTCTCGTGACAGGATGGTGTCATAAACACACTCGTGTACCGCCGCATTATATTCAAGGTGGAGGTCGCGGACACAAGATGCAGGGCGTGTCGAGCTCAACTGGAGACTCGGGGTCACCTTCTCTCGGGTTTTAGTTATTACGCCAGGTCAGCATATCTAGCTCAGCACAAAACGGCCCTGCGGGTGATATACTATCACCTTCGACACCATTATGGCATCGACGAAATACCTGTGCTGCCCTATGCCCCTGGAGATATTGAGTCCGTCGTGGAAAACGATAAATGCACCATCTGGTGGTATTGCTCCTTCTCCACCACCAGGCAGTTGGAGGGGACCAAGCCTGATATCGTTCTCCTTGACCACCTCACACGCTCCACGTTCGTGATCGAGTTTTCGGCTCCGGCTGAAACTAACATAGATGCAAAGTACGTGGAAAAATGGACGAAATATCAAGACCTGCTTTTCGAACTTGGACATATGTACCCCAGACACTCTGTAAAACTAGTGGTCCTCATCGTAGGTGTGCACGGTGGAGTCACTAGTTGCACGCATGCAGAAGGCCGTCACCCTGGGGTCATTCCGTCTATTGCGTACGCATGACCCAACAGCAGCATAGCCACTCATCCGATGGGCGTCGGACATGGCAACGATTACTGCCCAACCCCTCTCGAGTCTCCGGCCATTATGACGGCAATGAAACCTGATGCTTGCCGGAGACTCGGAGGGAAGTGTCACAACTGTAACAAAAAATAACATTTATTTACAGGGTAGTTAATCCATTTCAAAGTTTACATTGTTAACACAATATTAACCATAAAAATAATATTAAGGATGGCCACAGTGTAAAAAAAATCATATATGTATGCGAAATAATTATCTCACAAAGAGATTCTTCATAATAATAGAGATTCATGGTAACATTTATAGGATTGCAAAAAAATTTTAATGGATAATCACGGAGTAAAAAAATAATTACCACACAAAGAGATTCTTCATATTTTAAAAGATTCATAATAACACTCAGATTGTACAAAAGACATCAGACTCCAAAAGTAAGAGCACTTTTTTCAGGAAGCTCCACTGTGTATCCAAGCACTTTGCATGACAAGGTTGCAACTATTCCCCGCCAAAATTGGTCAAGGTGCTGTTTGTGTTTATCATAGAGCTTACAAGCCTCTATCAAAGAAGATTTGTTGGAAAGATAATGAAATTCTTTGGAAATCTCGTCACCTTCTGTTGGCGAAATCTAATTTTTCTCAGCAAAAACCTTAAGAGAGATGTCTAGACGGGAACAGCATACAACTGGATTTTCAGCTAGAAATGAAGGGTTACAAAATTTATACAAAGTTTATACTTGACTTGACTATACTTTACAAAGTTTATACTTGGTTTCCTTCTCAAGATTTTTCAAGCCGATGGATTTCACTATTTTGATGCAATCAACTTTGAAGTCTAGTATTTCCTTCTGAGTCAAGTTAATATTTCTCAACTCGAGTTTGACTGACAAAATGAACTTGAAGTCCTTAGGAAGTGTAGGGTTTGATTTTCTCCTGGCGAATAATTGAGGTAAATTCTTCACAGGTTTCAGTCCCGGTTAGTGACTCCATCTTCTCCTCTGCCGACGTTTCGAAGGAAGACTATCCTTCATCATCAATGGCCCTGATGACGAAGGATGTCTTCCTTCGAAATGTCAGCAGAGGATAAGATGGAGTCACTAACCCGGACAGAAACCCATGAAGAATTGACCTCATCCTTAGGAAATATTAGATCGGCGCTGTTATCTTACAAATCAAATTTCTACAAGGACGTCTGCTTCTCCATGACCTCAGGTTTGACAACATGGATATCAATAAGGCCAGAACTGAACGCAGTTCTGAGTAGGTACAGGAAGGGCATCATGGGTGCATCTTTCTCAAATTCTGTAAGAAAAGGCTCGATTTCCCCACCGATGAGACTGAAGAATGCCAACCTAAAAGGCATCAGCTTATCTTCTTTATCCATGCCATCCTTGAACATTGTCAAATTTGGAAGCAGTTCCTATCCTCTGACAGCCACAGCAAAGTTGTTAAGCCAACGCACAGCGCAAACTTTCGAGGGCATAATTGGGGATGAAGAATGTCTCATGAGGTCACTACTTCTGGAGGGCTCATCTTTGAAAATATTGCAAACTGCTCTGAGGTAAGCAATGACAAACCATCGCTGAAGCGATGAGCCACTACAAGTCACTACATGCTGGCCGCCTCGCTCCTGGCTTGTGATTCTTTTGACTGCCCCTCAGAAATTTTGTCGCTCTCAGATACTTCGTTGTGTGAATTTCGTGAATCTGATAGCTGTGTTGCCAAACCTCTACTGCCTTAGTTTGATCGATGTTCCGTGGTGCTCTTCCTTGCTCCCATTTCCATCGCTCACAATCAACCCTTGATTGGAAACTTGCCAACAGTGAGTAGGCGAGCAGAGAGACCGGTGTAGCCTCCAATAATATTGCGAATGACAATCCTTGGTGTATTTTTCTCCTCCCACTCTGGCCCAATAAGGGTCTCAAAGAAGCAAAGCGTATCTCGGCAACGTCGTGTTCAAGCCACCCCTCTCAAAGGCAGTTCACCTCCCCCACGGCAGCGGAGACTTTCGAACTGTTCTGGGGTTTCCTGAAAGGTACCCACCCCCACACATTTCAGGCCTGCCTTTCAGCCAAGATATTTAAAAAAGTAGCCGGGAATGGCCAAGCAAAGCCAAAGGGAGAAAGAAAGAACTGGCAATGAGTGGCCCGGAATATATCGGATGGCAGTGGAGACGGCAGAATTATATGGAACATGAGCCGAGCCACTTATAGAGGCATGACCACTACAAGTTTCCCTGACAAGACAAGAAAATCCCTGACATTTCCCTGACAGCCAACCTCTTTTACCTGACATTTCCCTGACATGTGGCCACCCTGATAATACTTGTGATACTGTATTGTAACATGCAGCTGATAAACTGTAATTATGAGTAGTTTTTCTTGTATATTTATGTACACTTGAACTTTTTCCTGACGAGGTCTGTGTATTTTCCGAATACTGTTGACCAATAAAACTTATTATTATTATATGTATAACATTGATGCTAATTAACCCTGATACCTGGTGGGAATCGCCAGAATGCTTCTGAAAGTTTAATAGCATTCTGGAAACCATGCAGAGCTTCAGTAGACCACTTCACATCCATTCCACTATACATTTTGTGAGTTCTCGGCTGCAAAGTGCTCTTTTTTTCTCTTAAATATTGCAACTTTTGCCCTCAACTCCACTGCATAGGGCAATTGGAGTAGAAAAGTACTCTACTATTTACTGTCACTTTAACAGTCAGGAGGGGTAATGACTTAAATGTACAGCCCGGAATGTAACTACATATATTCCAAGGAAAGAATGGTTACATTAAATAAATATTTTTTTCTACATACCACATCCTATACTATCCTATGGTTTAAATAAAGCTGACAACCTACGTATAGCCAACATTTTATTGAAATAAAATATTTTACATTAATCTTAAAGATATTAATCTCTTACACTCACACAGGATAGAGAGTAAATAGATGGCATAATGTAAATATTTGAGCTGCCACATTACAAAAATATTGCATAAATCATACTAAAGCTAAGAACTTTTACATTTGGCAAAAGAGCAAGCATAGAATTTGTACTTTATTGGTCAACAAGTTGATGTAACATGCATAAACATCTATGATCAACAAATATCAAATGTCTGTGAAGAGCAACAAAATGAAACATTACGTAAGTCTGATTAACTCACAACAGGAGGCAGAAATTCATGGTACAGAGGTCTGCTAAAACCAGCACTGGATGAAAATATTATAATCAAAATGTCCAAAAATATTTAATAGACTTGGAGGCATAATTAGGTCAAATAAAGTACTTGATAATTCTGAGACTGGTAGTTGAGTGATAAAATACCAACAGTTAAATATTGTTACTGCCAGACAAAAAAAAACCAATTTAAAGCCATGAGCAGAAACAGCAGCACTGCATTGACTTCAAAATGATTAAAATTTAGAATTAAACAAAAATCTTATGCATATACATATTAGTATGCTTGACTTAAATCTATTTGAAAAATTGCTGATGGAAACGTTACTTAAATACCAATGTATTTTCACGTAAGGCTGAGTAATATTCAGAAGAGAGTTATGAAAAGGCATTAGTAAAAAACTTCCCCTTGAAAGCAGTGAGCATTATGAAAGGCACCAACAATGAACATCATCCTTTCATTTATTTGAATTATAATTAGATAACCGAGCAAAAAATACATAAACCATTGACCTATTGTGCAATTGACCTTTGTTACTTGCATATATGCATTATAATTTGTGTCAACTAGAATAAATAGGTACTAAAAAAATGTCATACTTGACACAATTTTAAAGTGGTAATTATTTAAGAGTACTATTTAAAGTTCACAGGAGAATGCAAATCTGTGGATGCTGTGATACAACAAAGACACCCTCACATTTGTTATCATTATGTCAAGTAATGTAAGATTCTGCAGTATTTAATTATCGTCTACTATTACAGGAGGTGTATTTCATGGCATCTAATCCACCTCAGTAAAATTTAAAGAAATTTTCTTGATTCAGGAGGTTTGCTAGCAATGACATTATGGAACTTGAACTGCAAGTTTTGTGTAAAAACTTGAGGTTGTTAAAAGAATGAACAGTTTAGTGGCAAGGATGATAATTAAAAGAAACATTCATGGTGTAGTTATAAAATTATAAAATAATTCATTTCAGTTCAATGTAGTATTCAAAAATGTGACAAAAGGGGGTGACTTTATCCTTTCGAGAAACTTATCTGTAGTACCTACTTTTGCTTTAGCTTGGCCAATGAGGCCTTTGTGCTGAAGGTAAAGAAGTGAGTTCCACTTGCATCGAAGGCTACCAAATGCCAGTCAGTTTACTTTGAAGGACTGTGTATACTAATCTATTAAAAGAAAATGATGCATGGAGTTGGTACATACAAAGAAATTTTGGAGACCCTCCCTTTCAAGTAAAATCATTAGTATTTTCAGATATTTAGGTTTTATAAAGGGTGCTTAATGGACTACTTTCCAGCTAAAATAGAGTTGTATTTCAGTGTGAGAATCCATTTAACATACAAATAATTTTTAAAAAAGGAAGTTTGTATACTCAATGTAACAACTTATAAAGTGAAAATGCTGCAACAAGGTTTTTTTTTGGAAATAAATATTTTCATAATGTAAACTTTTTATGTTTTACATCTAAAACCAAATCATCACAATTACTTTAAATGATGGAAGAAAAATAGAAGCTAGAGTAAAGGAAGGAGTTAGACAAGGATGCAACCCTTCACCAGTACTTTTCAGCATATACCTGGATGAAGCCTGAGAAATGGGAATCAAAGGAATTGAGGTGAAAGGAGAAGATCAACATGCTTCATTTTGCTGATGACATAGCAGAGAAGCCAGAAGATCTGCAAGCATCTTTCAACGCTATGGATCGAGTACTACTACGATGCAGCATGAAGATCAACAAGAATATTACAAAAACCCTTAGCTTGAGGAAGAAGGAAGCTGAATGCAGACATTACACTACAAGGAGAAATGCTAGAATAAGTTGAATTCTTCACATACCTGGGAAGATGCATGACATGGGATTGAAAAAGTTCAATGGACATCAAGTGAAGAATAAGTTAAGTCAAGAAAATATTCATTATGAAAAAATCACTTGCCTTCAAAGGAAATCGGATAACCATAATGAATCAGTACCTGAAAACACTCGTGTGGAGTGTTGCACTATATAGCTCAGAGACAGGTACCATTGGAAAGCTGGAACAGAAGAGAATTGAGGCTTTCACAACTTCGTGCTGGAGGTGGATGCTGAATATCAAATGGATGAATAAAATCATAAATGTGGAAGGATAGAAAAAGAGAAAACCATCCGGGGCACTATGAGGAAGACAAGGTCCAGATGGATAGGCCACATTTTGAGATGCAAATAATTTGTTAAGGAGCATAATAGAGGGGAAAGCCCTCTGTGGAAAATGCAAGGGACAAATAAATAGGCCAGCTGGAGTGGAATATGAAAAAGAAGAGGTAATAGAACATAAAGGAGTTAGCAGGGAACAGGCTTGAATGGAGGGGTGCAGTTAACCAATCATAGGACTGAATGAATAATGATACAATGATCTAAAACCAGCAATGTCCTCAGCTTTGTATACTTGATGTACGTCTCTGTGTGATGCTTTTACACAGCTGTATTACATAAATTTGAATTTTGTCAGAAATACAATCCTTATGCTTAGACCAACATATCAATTGCAAATAGTATCTACATCTCAGAGCGTCATTTTATGTCTCTCATTAAAATGATTGATGACAAAAACAAGCATGTGGTCATAAAATCATTATTTAAAAAATCAATATACATCTTTCCAAGATAAACTCCTGAATCATCAGCTTATAACTGTAAAATATTTTTCCAAAAACTTCAACATACCTATAGTCAATATCTGACTAGTCGTGCAAAAGGACCTCTCTATCTTAGGTAACGTGTCTTCCGATTAGTCAAAACCTATTCTCCCCCTTAGTCCTCCTCACCCAAACTGAAAGGTAAATAGATCTTAAGGATGATGGCAGAAACAGCTATCAAGTCGTTCGCAAATGAATACTTCACCAAATGGAACCTTTTGAATACTTCAGTCATAGAAATCTAACGCAAAACTTTTGTATATGCTTGCTTAGCTCCTAACAATTGTAAAATGGTAGGTTAGCTGTCAGTTCAACTTTGCAAAGATTGATTGCATGATTAACTCATTCCTGATGATGAAGAGAAATATATGTCAAAAGCATTTCTAGTAAAACACAAGATAAGCATTTTAGGTTTCTTCAGCAAAAGATGGTATGCATTTTTTTATTTATGTGGATTGCACATACCTATCTCGAAAAAAAAAGATCAGCGAAGGTTAGTTCCTCTAAAATAGGCCTCTTTCTTTAATAGGTTAAAATTGACATTCACATTTGACCTGATCTATATTGAAAACAGAATTGTTTAAAACACAGGAACAAATGAGTGAACTTTTACTGTAAATAAATACAAATGAAGTATGTATCTTCATGTGTAACTTTTAGAAGAAGCCTTGTACAACAATATAAAATTTTGCATCGTAAACTAACAATCTGCAATAACAATTAATTTTAATCATCAAGTATGAATAGTAGAAGTCCATTATAGGTCATTTTCCAAACATTCTACACATTGCACAAGACCTTTACATGTCACAATATCCCAGGGTAAAAAATGGAATGGAGAATCATTTCAAATTAATATGTACAGGTATAGCCACAAAATGCTTCCCAAACTCCATTTTCTCAGAATTAATGCTCCCACCTTATCAGTACACTATTTATGCATATACATGTGAAATACACCTTAAAGAATTCTGAAAGTATTTAAGTGTCATTAATATGATTTACCAACATTTTTGATGAATATGAATCCAAAAATGGATCGAAGGGTAGCATCAAACACTACAAGAGAAGATTATGCTGCACTAGAACAATTTGTAATTAATCTATTCCGAGTTCAAAAAGGCATAAATATTTTATTAACTTGTAATATATATTACACCATTAAAAAATGGAGGAAACTGCAGAAATGACATTATGGATTAAGTTCAGTTGACTACTAATATCACAATTCATGAAATAATGATGCAACGTGTGAATATTTTCCAGGACTTACATATAAAAATAACAGCAACAATCATGGATAACAATAATGGAGCAAATGCAATAGCAATATATTCCTTGTATATTTAAGATATTTAAATTGTTTTGCCATAGGCACACTGAGACCAATGATAGTTGAACATATATTATGCATTAAGGTCCACAATGAAAAAAGGATGTACAATTAGGAAGATACAGTAGATTTTTTTAAATCAGGTATACCTGGGATTCATCCTACTTTGTATCTTATGATGAAATTTTTATGGTGATTATATACCTTAAAATAGTGGTTCTTAACCATGGGTGCACACACCCCTGGAGGTAAAAGGAGCTACTTCAGGGGATAAAAGATGCTATGATGTAAAGGCATCAATGATTATTAGTAAAAAACAAGTAAATGATTATTAGTTAGGTATGTAGATTTTAGGAGTCTATTCCAGCACTTCAACGGAGTAGCAAAATATTTCTCAGTAACACAAACCATTATTATACTTCATAGAAACATCATGAGAAAGCTCTAAAGAATGATATGAAAGCAATGAAAATGGTGGTGAATAATGCAGAAAAATTCATGCACATTGCACTAGTTTAGGAAGCACAGTATGTTATATACTATGACCGTCTGGTACCGTAACCCGGAGCCCCGTAGCTATTCACTTCTTTATGTGAGATTATGCGGCAGCTAACACACGTGTATATTATTTCTACATGGTTTACAAGGGTGTGATATCAATGGAGGCAGGCGATACTTTGTGGAATTTAGTTGCACTGAACATGTTAAATGAAAGACTTTGTACTATTCCACGATATGATGTATATTTTATTCCCAATCGATTTCAACGTCTGAGCGTCATTGTCAAGGTATACAACCTTGACAATGACGCCCTTGTATACCTTGACAATGACGCTCAGACGTTGAAATCGATTGGGAATAAAATATACATCATATCGTGGAATAGTACAAAGTCTTTCATTTAACATGTTCAGTTACAAGGGTGTGTTCATGAGGTAACACAGAAATTTTGATTGTTAAGGTAATTTCATTTGGAGTGTATCAATGACTGTTAAGTGACTCATTGAATGTGAAGTGTCTCATTTGAAGAAAATATAATTATGTAATGTGGGGAGAGGAGGAAAGTTAAAGAGTTGTTTCGGCGTTGCGAGGACCAGAATCTTGCACTTGCAAGGTGGTGGACAGTGTGCTTCAGCTGTTCACCTACCTGCTTAGCAGACCATGCTTTGCTAGCAGAAGATGGCCGTTCAGGATTGTGGGGGAGGAGAACTCCCATAAAAGTGTGGGTCGAGTGCGGCTAGCCCTCTTCATTATCTCTCGCCACGTTTGCCCTCAACTACCACTCACCACTATCTCTGATGACTATTGGAACCTGACACTGTCGAGCCGAGTTACTCAGCTGATTGCCGGGCAGATGAAAGGAAGGAAAAGGAATTGTGGATCCGGAAGGATGGCAGAAGAGGATCATCGGAGCTTTGAGGGCCAGTCTACCCATGCAAACAACTGTTCCACAGGGAGTTGACCCCAGGCCTCGTTGCTACAGGAGCATGCCACCATCCCAACGACACGAATCCCTGAAAGCCTTCATCTGGAAGTTACGTAAGATTCATTCCCTTCATTATCACTTTACTGACCCCAGTAGGTTCAAAGTGAAGCAAAATTAGCTGGGCATGACGAGTGCCAAGGTCCCGTGTCAGAAGACTTGACTGAGTGTTCACTCCTCTCAGTGACTGCCCAACTAAAGTTCTTCAGGGAGGGGGGAGGAGAGCAATCTTTGGCTTTCAAATGTAAATGAAATACTAATTAAACTGGAGGACTTGCAGTCCCCACATTTGAAGGCCTTATCTTTATAAAGGAATTCATTATTCCCTGAACGCTTTGGTGGGGAAGATGGATAAGAGTATTATTTTTCAAAAGTATTTCGGAGGGGAAAGAGGCACGCATTGAATTGTACAATCACCTAAGATTCTGAGGGTCCAATCAGTGAATTGATAATTGAGTGTAATGTAATTTTTGATTTGGAAGACAGAATTAAAGAACTGTTGTAAACCCATTAGAACACCCTTGTTCTTTCAAAAGACAACCTTTACAGCATCCCTAGCCCTTGTGTCTGCCAGACTCGAAAGTGAAGCACTGGTCGCAAAAGTCAGTAAGTCCCTAATGTTGGCCCATAGTTTTAATTTCTCAAAAGTCTATGGAGGGGGCATACCCGGTTACGTGACCATGTCCCATCAAAAGGGACGTCCTGTGATGATATTGTGTATGAATGATTTTTCCAGACTTTTCTGTCGGTTGCAAATTCCCCTTTCCGGAGGAATTTGAGGAGTAGGTGGGACTGTTACAATACATTATACAATATTGTGGCATGGAGCCAGGCACCAAGCAGAACAGGGATGATCTTTCACACATCATAAAAATCATATGCATGATACACATGTGATTTTTGGGGAAAAAGGCATGCTTGGTACAAACGTAAATACATGTTATTTTTCATGAATTCTAATGACCTACACAATATAGCCAGTGGTATATTTTGATTTGTCTGTTTATCAACTATCTCCTTTCCTTAAAATTATTTTGGCAACTGTGGTGTGGTATAACAGAAAGTTTACATGGACTTTCGTCATTTGTTGATTTGATCCTAGCCATGGAAGTGAAAACGAGTCCCAGTACACACAGGTGTACATGATTTATTCAGAGGAATGAAGTGAGAAAGGGACATATTAGGAATGAAAAAAATTATACAAAACCCTAAACAATCTTGGCGACATTACTTAGTGATGAATTTTCAGGCAGCCAATATGAAGAATGAATAGCAAGAACAACCTAGCTGGCTTAGCATGGCAATAAGTGTGATTTGGGTGCAATGCATGGAAGTTCACATTCTAATGAATATTTTAATGAAAACATTTGCATCAAATTCAGGGGCAGCTCAAGAATTTTTCCCCTGGGCAAGGTCACTTTGTCTCCATAGCAAACTTTTATTTGGCCTTCTCATAAAAAAATTAATAAATTCATACTAAGTTCTTAAAAATCACAAAAGTATCATTATTAAAAATATAATGCCATAAATATTTAAACGACTCTTTGTTATGGTTAGACCATAATTTAGCATCCCAATGACCAGGTTGTCCGATCTTTATGCTGACCATGATGAAATTTCATCAATTAAAGAGCCTAAAATGATACAATTAATGTGGAATAATATCTACTCATTGAGTGCAAGAAACAAATCACCTAATTTTGCTGTCCACAAAGAAAGTGAAAGCAAACATTTATTGTTTTTTTAAAGAAATTTCAAACAAACTGAAACTTTATACATATTTCAGAGTTTAAAAAACAATGATAATATGGCTATTTCTTCAATTTCCTGAATATCATTGTGGAAAGATTAAAATTTTTTCATGACAAACAACAAAAACTTTTCAAATAACTGACACCAGTCATCACGAAGAGATGGTGACTGAATTAGTAACCATTCTTTGCGTTAAGCATGTGAGGAATAACAACATTGATTCATTACACTTATTTTTAGACAGGTATCATAATCATTTTGTCTGTCTCTTAATAAAAAACTTGATAATTAAGACTATGTACTAAGAAAAATAAGAGTATCACAACAATAGATTAAATACATAATGTGCATATTGCATCAATTTTTTACAGAAAGAAAGCATACTGATTTTGTCATTCAGTACAAAACAAGGACATACATTACATGGATTATAAAATAATATAAGTTAATAATAAAGTATAAAATTCCACCCATATAAATTTATTAAATTATGTATATATAAAAGGAAAGCACACAATATTGACTAGTACTGAACAAAACTTTTAATCCCAAATAGAACACTCAATCAATTCTTCTAACAGTCTACAAGAAATAATAAGGCACATAATTCACACATAAAAATAAAGGCCAATCAACAAACTTAAATAAATTACACTTGGAAGCCTCATGACCATTCCAAACAAATATTTCTTCCCTAGTTGATGTTCTAAATGGGATAAAATCTCAATAAAATCTGTGATGCATTACTAGAATTGCTTACTCTGCTGAATTAAAAAATATAAATTCTGATAAATAACATAGTTCTAGGGCTACATTTATCTCATGATGTAATTTCAACAGTATCACAAAACACCACACTGACTTTAAAAAATGAGTTTCATCATACTACAATACCATACACCATGTCAAACTGACATCAACATCCCAATCCCACTCGTCACCTTGGAAGAAGTAGAAAACTCTTTCTAAATTATTAACTCCCGCTAAGTATTAGAGCTTGTCTGAAAGTCATGGCCCCTTGTTGTGCAGAATGGCAGCAGTTGGAGGGGAGGTTGGGTTGCTGCTGGGGGAGGTAACTTGGAAGGGAAGCACAACCTTCTGAAGTGTTTAATGATAATGGTCATTCTCACTTATACTCCCAAGCAGCGGCAGTTCATCTAAATAGACTCGCCTCAGGTGCCTACATTCAAAACCACTCCGTGGGTGACCTTACTGGCTGAGTTGTATGGCAACTCAAGTCACGCAGAAAATGGCATACTTCCACCCAAAGCTGTTGAGTGCAAAATACAATAGTTGAAAGACAAGATGGAAATGTAACAACGCTGTAGGAATGCACACAAGGAATGAGTGGGAGAGCACTACTTATGTCAAACATTGGGCAAGGGCCTAGCCACGTTGAAACACCGATTCCTGTCAGATAACCGAAGAGCAATGTTGGGTCCAGACGGGGGTTGGATGGGTGGCCCTCCTTGATACCTCTACCTGGGTGGATGGAGAGGTGACACTCCTCCAAACCTCTACTGGAAGGATCAGGGGGAAGCCCCAGACTAGTGATGGAAAAATCGATGTCAATTAAAATCGAAAATCGAATTTTAATAGTCAAAGATCGAGGAAATTGAGATCGAGCCATGATCTTCGAGTTTCGATCCAAACTCGATTTTTCAACTTCGATCTTGACCATTTCGTTTGATCTCAGTAGTGCGTAGTAGTCAGCTACCCTACTCCCGCGTGCTGAGTGCAGGCGAAGAGCATGGGAGGGGGAAAAGGGGGTGTGGGCAGTGGCAAACTGCCTGCAGGTCGAGTCATGTCTAGTGTCGAGTGCGTCGGTCGGTCCGAGTTGCTGGCACCATTGACCCACGTAACAGCTGAGGTTTCTACTGACAGCAATGTGTCCGTTAGCAAAGTAATCCCTCTGGTAGCCTATGTGAAGGAGGTAAGTAATAATGAATTTGGAATCTCATTAAAAGTACGAAATACGATTTTGTTTTGTCTTAACAATTTTCATAACATTTGCAGATCACACGTCAGTTTGATGCAGTAACGCGGGTTGGCAAGTACGTGAAGAAAGCCCTCACAGACGAGGTGGAGAGAAAATTCGCTAGAGTCGAGACGCATCCTATTTACTCTTTAGCCACGTTGCTTGATCCAAGATTCAAAGCAGTTGCTTTTGGAAGCTCGCTTCATGCCAATGCTGCCAAGAGACGCACTGGGAGTCTCTTGCGCGTGGGAGTAAGTCTGTGACAAAACTTTTCGGATGATAATACCTACTGTTTATTGCTATTACTTCGTTTCACCCCCTGATTTTGAAGTAACATGAGATTCATTTTCATAGGTCATAAAATGCAAGATTTCATTAATGAAGCCCATGCTGCTGCTGACCGAGATGCACAGGCAGGTGACGATCCTGGCCTCCTCTCCGACGACGCCTTTGAGCCTGATGACGACGAGGAACAAGATCAGTGGGTGTCGCTTGACAAGCGCGTCTGCATGGCCAACGCCGACCAGGACCGCATTGGGGGAATGCCAGTAGAAGTTAGGCAATACCTCAACAGGTCACCCATCGATAGGAAAGTCAACCCCAATCCTCTGAAAGTCTGGGAGGAAATTAAGGCGTGCACATACCCAACACATACCGTTTCACGATCAGAACGCTGAGTATGATAACGTCATCCGTCCCATGTGAAAGACTTTTCTCTAAGGCCGGTAAAATTGGAAAGGCACGCCCTAGATCATCAAGAAAGCATCTTAATCAGTTGATCCATCATAAAAATTTTAGTGAAGCCGAATGGTTCCAAGCGGTGATCCCCAAACTTTAATGTGCGTGCATTTGTAAATTTTTACTACTAATAATTGAAGAATGTATTCTAAGTACTTTTTTAGGGATTTTTTATACTATTCAAATATGTATTATGAGCATTATTCGAGTGAATAAAAAAATGTTTTTGTACCAACTGTATTTTTTTCAAAAAAGAACCGTCGATTTTTTCGATTAATCGATCTTTTGGTTCAAATTTCGATTTTTGTTGAAAAGTCGAGCTTTTCATTTCGATTCAAAATCGATTGCTCGAAAAATCGATTTTGACCGACATTTTTCCATCACTACCCCAGACCGGGAAGGTTGGAGGGAGGTGACCCGCTTCCGTACCTGTACCAGGAAGGTTGGGGGAGGCCCTCCTCCATACCTATACCTTGGTGCTTTTATCCCCTGTCTGCAAGTGGCAGGCAGGTTAAATGTGAGACGGCACAATGGACCAAGAGCTCTTGAGTGCCAGGAGGGCTCCAGAAGGCCCTTGCCAACCCATACAATCTACATGTCAAACATTAAATGTTTATAGGTATACAATTGTGGATAATGAGCAAAATAACTTCCCAACAACTAACTATAAGTAATTATGCACCAAAGACGGTGAAATTCTGATAAAAATGATTTTTTCATGGCGAATTTCACCGTCGTCACTGTATAACTTTGCACCCGTGCGAGTGACTGCGTACCACATCAGTTGTAAATGCAATGATTGGAGATATAAGTAATTAATTAGGAATTGGACAACATCTGAAAAACTTAGTGGATTCTTGCCAGACACAACTTTTTTTTTTTAATTAACTGTTCAACAGCATCTGCAAATATGTACGTATGATATTTTTTATTTCAAAAAATAGAAAAATATTTGTGACACTGGGAGCCCTCCAACAATATTTGTGAATCGCACTTTGAATGTGTGAAAAACTTCACCCACAAATCGCTGAGGCAGCGATAATTATTTTAAAGTAAAAAATACAAAAGTAAAATGAAGTAACTGCAACTATTTATATGATTTAAATAAGGTGTTATGGGTGATAATATTTAAGCAACACCACATATGAGTGAAAAGAATTGTGTATCACTTCAAGGGATTGATATGCTATTCATGTCAGCAGATGTCATGACTGGTACTTTTATGCCAGTAATTATGTATGTATGAACAGTGTATTATTCACTAATGTCTTTAGAGAATTGATGGAGTTAGCTTTACATATCATGATACATAACACCTCAGAATTGATACATTTTTATCAAGTAATTTTAACCCACTATCTGATGCAGATATGCTAAGGACTGTGGGTTCAAATTGAGTGCAACTTATCTTTTAAAAAAATGCTCATTAATAGCATTTAGACCTGCTCACAGTTGTTGCTGTGAGCAGGTCTGAATCTAAATGCTGTGAAGCAATCTTGCCCCATATAAAACTGATATGGTCAACAGGCTTAAAAGTGGCAAGCTGCAAAAAAACTTAACAAGGAAAATAAAATATGTTTAAAAATTATAAAAGAAACACCTAGTTACTCATTTAACGCAGGATGCTGCATTAAAGCACACAAATTTGCATGAAACAAATGTCAACAAAAACATCTGAACGCGAATGAATGACCTAGCAGATTCTACTAAAATCATTCAGAAAAAATGGTAAATCAATGCTACATACATTTGTTTACAATGGTTGAGGAGGCCCTGCTATAAAACCCACAGAATTGCCGATTAGTTTAGCTGCTAACATCTTATTTAGCCTATATAGTTCAACCAATTTTTCTTTTCATCCAAGTGTGGCATTTTTAATGCATTCCCCCACCCCCTTTTTTGTCACAATTTACCCTCTTTGGACATGTTTCCACTTGGCAGACTGTTTACCCTCCTGACTTAGCCGTAGGACTCATCCGAGGTGTGTCCCGACATGCACACTAATGTGGTTTAATGTTTGAGGCTTCACTTTGTGGAACAACGATATTGGAAATAAAACGTCGCTTTGTACATTCCACACACAAACTTTATTGACTGGCCACACACACTTTATATCGACCATGGTTTCGACAAATAATTGTCATTATCAACCTTGATAATGACAATTATTTGTCGAAACCATGGTCGATATAAAGTGTGTATGACCAGTCAAAAGGTTTGTGTGGAATGTACAAAGCGATGTTTTATTTCCAATGCACACTAATGACATTGCGCCAACGACGTCGACAATGCCTACAACTCCAAAATGCAGGGGCTACTTGCCAGCAACCTCTGGCAACAACCTTTGGCTGCAAACTTTCCCTCACCAGGTCATTTCTTGCTTATATAGTAGTTGTTGCAGGAGAAAACTGAGAAACCCGGGACATCTGACTGTAGCAGAGCGGCTTTTTCTTCATGTTCCGAGGACAGAGACACAAACCAGTTTCTGAAGCTCCAATTGAATACTTCCACCGCATTTATGTACCCATCCCACAATTTCCTCCCCTCAAATGCTACCAATTGACTCTATCTTATGCCTTACCCACTCCATTTCAACTTTGCCAAAAATTCCCCCTCCGACAGGTGAATCACCAAAGTGTCACTCTCTGTTCCGGTCCAGACTGCAAGAAGTACACATCGCCCCCATGATTTAGTCAAGTTTACCTAAAAGAACCTCACCGCTTGCACTTGTACAAATTTGTGATTGGTTTTGGAGTGGATGTTACTATACGGTAGGCTGAACCTTCATCTATTGGTTAGTCATTTGGTTGCTGTTGAGAAATATACCTGCTTTCATTAGTTGCTTATCAATAATATTTGTTTTCATTCTGATTTCCTCAGTTATCTCACCTGAGCTTGGAAAGAGTTTGTTTGTAGAAGGGCATTTTCAGCGAGAAAATTATTTCCCCTCTCCCACTACGCTTCACAAGTCAAATGAAATTCTTCAATTCTGCAAAGTCATTGAATTCTTTCATCTTTAGCTTATTCCAGCTGTTCAATATCCAGTAAATGCAGTACATAAAGTGTTTGCTATTCCATATAGCTAGCTCTCCCTAAGTGGAACTTGAAGGGGAACTCACACACTTTCCACCGAACCCATAGGCAACAACAACATGATGGAGTCAAACACAAGCTCTCTCATGAGCTATCAAATGGCTCGAGCATACCAAATCAGTCAAGTGCTCAGCTTTGTACAATGTGACTTGTGCATGACAGCAAAGTCGCATATGACTAAGATTTCAAACATACGCCACCTGGTCAAAATGTATTTCTGCACAAAGGCCATGATTTTTCAGACAACCTCTGCCATAACCGTGTCAATTACAAGATACACTCTTTGTAAAGTTTAGTAAAAAGATTATATATTCTTGCTTTGAATGTAATAGTCAACAATTGTCACCTGAATATTTGTACTTATAAAGGTAGTCAGAAAGTCTTAAAAAAAGCTACAGTAGATTTTATATTTAGGTTAAAAAACCAACCTTTACAAATAGTTAAAAAAGTTCATACATATCTCGGTCGAAAGTTTAAAGAAGATATTACATAAATACATATGTATAAGTTAGATGTGCAGCTTAGGGATTTGATTTTTCAGTGCAGCATAAGAAGCTCAGGGTCTGGAGGTAATACAACTGGCTGAGTACCTTGAGGGACAGGTAGAGGCACAATCCTGTTCGCTTGCATGTAGCCCAGAAATTGTGTTGGTATTTCAGCAAGCACCTCCTTAGCAAGTTTCGTTCTTGCAACAACAGGATCAAGTCCTGGCACTAAGAAATTTCGAAGAGGAACAAATTGGACAATGTCTCTCATAGCTCTCATGCCATTAGATGCAACTAAAGGAGTGCTATCAGCATCCAATTCTTCCATGGCAGAAAAGTCAGCACCACCCACTCCAACGATAATAATGGACATGGGCAGAGAGGAAGCAGACACTATGGCCTTCATCATAGAGAGGAAAAAAGGTTCATCAAGATAAATTACAATTAAAACACAAAAGAAACAGAAGTAAACCATAAGTTGTCAGATCTGATACTTTTCATACACAAGAACATCATAAAGCGACTTTTTTTCCTTTTTAATATATAGAGTATGACATTTATTTCAAAATATAAATTCACAAAATGCTTAGGTTAATATTAAATCTTTATCTGCTAAAGAGATGAACTATAAGCCTTCAGGAGAGTATTCATTTTTCCTCGCAATTTGGTTAATAATAAAAGATACAGATTAAATCCTGACAAATTAAGAATTTTCCATTTCATTAGCAAAAATGAACAAATTACTTGTGTTCACCTAGCTTTCTTTATAATTCTTAATTTAAGAATTAATGAATGCTACTATCAAACAAATTCCTGCTCTATTTTATTTCTCCTTTAAAGCTAAATTATTGGATTTGTGTATGAGGAAAAACCCAGAGATACTCCTGGGTTCATAATTTTACAAGAAAATGAATACTACATTAGGATTTGTTCTACACATATATGTATAGGCAATGATAAGGAACATTCATAATTTTGTGAATGTAGGATTCGGATTCGGCATTTGAGATTCAATAAAAAAAAGAGATTTGGATTTGGGATTCCGATCCAATAAATTTTGGATTCGACCCATCACTACAAAATTTCCAAAGCAAAAATTCAAATGTCACAATAAATCTCTGGTATTTTAAAAGTTGGTGGTCCATGTGAGGTAAGTGATGTCTAAAGCCTGTTTCACACGAGATTTGATCCAGCACAAGATCTAGTATGCTAGCTGGTACTTGATATTGAGGACGGAACCCAGTATGATAGAAACCGTGATAGAAAGTTTCACACGATCATTGACCTTGTGCTTGCGATGAAGCGGTACTGTCGTCAACTGTTGCCAACTGTTAAAAGAAAATGGAAAATTTCCATGAAAGAAGGTGACTTTTGGCTGCTGCAGTAATAGCAGGGATTGTTGAGACATTTTCACCGCCAAAGAGTGCACAACACTCGCGATAAAGTGAGGCACTGATTTAAAAAGTGAAGATCGCACTGCGACTGTAAAAGCTAACCTGATTGGTCGACAGCTACAAGATCCTACTGGGAGCTAGCAGCAAACTAGTACTGCATCAATTATGAAATCAAGTAGCCCAGCGAGTATAATAGCTATCATGCTTGTTAGCCAGCATACTGGTTCTATATCACATGGTACTGGAAAGCTATCATACTAGCGAGTATCCACGACCTTGAGCTGGATCAAGTATCGTGTGAAACGGGTCCCCTGTATTTTTAAATATCAACAGTAAGTTCCGTAAGTAGTTTTCGTGCCATCAGGATAGAGAATAAAGCCAAAATTTCTTTTGTCAGTGAAAATATCAAAGTTTCACTATTAAAATGTTTTAGAAAATTAGTTTGAACGCTTCATTCAATAATGCCATATATCCAACCTTTTATCGCTTTGCTGTTTGGAAACCGTTATTGTTATGAAATGAAGAATTGTTAAGTTTGGAACCGATTTTAATTTTTTACATCGTTTCTTATGGAAAATACTGGATCATATAACGTTGTTTCGCTTAACGTCTACTTTTTCAAGAACGAGTTAACAACGCTAAACAAGGACACACTGTATAAATTAAAAATATACATGCCTTTCACACTCCATACGACCAATGAAAAAATACTCGGAACTTTGGATTACCATATTTCTGTTAAGTGGGCTTGAAAAAATTATTGCAATGGTGTCGAAGATAAACTTGGAGCTCTAAATTCATTTTTGGTGACTTATAACTTCTGGTGATGGAATATTGGATTGAAAATTTTAAGCCAAAGTGCTAATGCTACCTTAAATAACTGATTAGAGATTTTGTGGAACATTTCATAATTACGAATGACTTTTGGGATGATGTCCACGTAACAAGTTAATTAAGACCAAAATTTCCACTCCAATGCTAAGGATTCTTCAAGGATGAAGATGCTAAAGAGCTGTAACCTTGAAGGAGCCTTATGATTTGGAGGTGAAATGATAGTCTGAATTAATTACTTAAATTTCGACCTGATTTTTAAACTATGAATTATTTATATCAACATGCCTCACCTGAACAGTTTTCAGCATATCTGTAATGACACCATCGGTAATTATTAGGAGGATGAAATAGTTCCTCCCATCTCTATATGCAGCAGCAAACTTAGCAACATGGTTTATGACTGGAGCAAAGTTGGTAGGTCCATATAGCTGTACCTGCCTGATACATGTATGATAAGCGTTTAGAACACCTGAAATTGACAAATAAAGCAATGAAAGAAGTATTTAAATGTAAAAACCACACAATAGATTACTCTCATTAATAAGTTCTACATTCACATAATTGGATTTTAATACATAGTATTAAAATCCATGTACTATTCCAATTTCTACACAAGAGCTTCTTATGGAATAGTTCACTGGGGGTCCTCAACTAGTTTACATTTAAAAAATCTTCCTGGTGCAGAAAAAAATAGTTAGATGGGTATCCTGGGTATCCCTCAAAAGAATTCATGCAAACCACTGATAAATAAATAAATAAATTTATTGGCCACAGAGGATATGCATATACATATATAGGACCCATCCAAAAGATTACATAAAAAACAAAATAAATCACATCCACCAAATAATACATTATGAAACTACAAAATTAGTGTAAGGGAAGCATCTTTAAAGTATTCGTCAATGGAATAGAAACAGTAATCCAAAAGATACAGTTTTAATTTAGTTTAAAACTTGCCAGGTATATTTTCATCTTTAAGAGATTTGGGTAATTTATTATATATCCTACAGCTCATGGTGACAGGCCCAGGGCTGTAAAGATTAAGGTTTTGCTGTCTCATTGCATAATCATGTCTGTTTCTTGTATGATAATCATGAATATCATGATTCTTTATAAGGTTCAACTTTGGTTTAAATTCTTTAATGAACATCACTACATAATAGATATATATATATATATATAACTTCTAGGAGAATCACTCGGGTGATAAATATACAATATGCCAAGAGGGTGGCCGATAAAAATATATAAACGGAAAAAAGAACACTCACAATTTAAAACTTCCGATATTTCGGTGAAGATATTAGCTCCACCTTTCTCTAGGAGAAGAGTAGGAATGAGGAAAAGGATAGAGGTTGAGGTATGGGAGGGGAAAGAGGGGGAAAACGAAGGTGTTACGAGGGGAAGGAGGGGAAAGAGGGGGGAGAGGAAGGAGGGGAAAGACGAAGAGCGGGGAGAGGGCGAGCGGAGGGGAGAGAGA
The DNA here is from genome assembly GCA_963573305.1 of Pyrrhosoma nymphula. NCBI lineage: Eukaryota > Metazoa > Arthropoda > Insecta > Odonata > Coenagrionidae > Pyrrhosoma > Pyrrhosoma nymphula. The sequence continues at coordinate 50,919,735 of OY754330.1, read as the reverse complement.
AAAAAAGGGGAGCAAAAGGAAGAGGAGAGTGGAGGAAGCAGGGAGAGATGAGATGAGGGGGAGGGAGAAACTAGTGTGATTTATTGAGTCCAGGGGGCGAGAAAGCCTGGTGGATAAGAATGCAAGAAGATTCAAGATCTTTGAGCTGAAGGGGAGAGGAAGAAGGGGGAAGGGAAGCAAGTAGACCGACTTTAAAAGTGTTATTGAAAGTGGAGTTGTGGGAGGAGACGTGAATGGCGACAGGGAGAGAAACAGAGAGGGAGGGGCAATCGTTACAAGACGAGCTGTGCCCATTCATTCTAATATTGAGAGGAGTGGTGGATAAGCCAATATAAAAAGAAGGGCAGTATTGGCAGAGGAGGATGTAGACAATGTTAGGCGTGGTGCAGGAGGGTGAGAGGACAGAAGGGAGGGGAAAAGCGAGGAACTTGTCCGGCAAGGGCTGGGTGATGAGAATGGCGCAAGTTTTACATCGTGGGCAGTTGCAAGGGGTGGGAAGGGATTTGGTGGGTTTGAGTGATTTGGACAGGGGTTTGGTGATATTGAAAATGGCGGATAGATTGGGGGGGCGTCTGAAGCTGAGTGAGGGACATTGGGGAAATATTTTGGAAGTGGTTAGGTTGTCTGACAGGATAGGGTAGAGGTTTTTAATAATACGTCTAATAGAGTCCACACCCGGGAAGTAGGTGGTACAGAGGGAGATATTATGTTGAGAAAAGCTATTAGTGGGAGGCAGTTTGGGGGAATGTGGTTTTTTGAGGATTTTATTATTGAGAAGGTGCTCTGGATAGCCTCTGTGAAGAAGAGATTGATGGAGGTTAGTGAGGAATTTATCAAGGGAGTCAGGGTTGTTGCAGATTCGGTGGCCCCGAATAGAAAGGGAGTAGGGGAGGGAACGTTTAGTATGGGAGGGGTGGCAGCTGTTGTAATGGAGGTATTGTTGTTGGTTGGTGGGCTTGATATGCACGGAAGTGCTAAATTTGCGGTCAGAGAGGGAGACGTTTACGTCTAGAAAGATGACGTTAGAGGCAGAGATGTTAGAAGTAAAGGAGAGGGGAGAGGAGGCGTTGAGGGAGGAAATAAAAGAGTTGAGAGAATGAATACCATGTGGCCATAGAAGGAAGATGTCGTCAATGTAACGAAGCCAGAGAAGAGGTTTTAATGAGCATGAAGATAGAAAAGATTGTTCAAAAAGTCCAAGGAAGAGGTTGGCGTAAGAAGGACTGAAGCGACTACCCATGGCGCATCCTTTAATTTGAAGAAAGAATTTGTTATTAAAAGAGAAAGCGTTGTGGGTAAGGATGAAATTGGAAAGATCAAGAAGGAACTCAGAGCTGGGAATTTGAGGAGCAGGGCGTTTAGTGATGAAATGGCGGATGGCAGAAATTCCTTCAGAGTGAGGAATGTTGGTGTATAGGGAAGTGACATCAATAGTGGCCATTAAGATATCACAGTCAGAGGGGAGTGGAGTAGAATGGAGGCGTTTAAGAAAATGATGTGTCTTTCCCCTCCTTCCCCTCGTAACACCTACGTTTTCCCCCTCTTTCCCCTCCCATACCTCAACCTCTATCCTTTTCCTCATTCCTACTCTTCTCCTAGAGAAAGGTGGAGCTAATATCTTCACCGAAATATCGGAAGTTTTAAATGGGGAACATGCATGGAATTTGTTTTTCCCGTTACTGTAGCCCACTATGTAGAGAATTTTCTCACGAATCCGAATATGTAAGCCAAAGCTGTCTCCGTCAATTACAAATGCTGTAAAATGCTAATTAAAAGTTAGAAAAAATCGACGAAAGTCACGTGACTCGAAACGCTTTCTCATTGGCTTGACGTCACCGAACGGGACTGAAGTCCTCGCAGCTGCAGAGATATAGGCGCCTTGTTGAAGTTATCGGAGCAAATTCGCTATTAAAATTATTCTGGTAATTTCTCGATAGAAGAAATGACTGAAGTGGGATTCAAGAAGGCACAGTCGGATAATTTACCGATGATTGACTCACTTATGGTGGCCGCCTTCCTGAAAAACAGCGATTGTTTCGTCGCTGCCGAGATGCGTGACTGCGGAAAATTATCATCTGCCCATAATTTTATTAATACCTAACTTTTCATGCGATACATTATGCGGTTCTCTTATATCAACAGCTTTGTTGTTAAAATACAACTATGGAAAAATAAACTGATGTACAAACAGCTTTCAAGTATGATTAATGTCTAAATAATTCTAAATTATCACAATGGCTTCAGTCGCCAAAAATACGAGTCAGCATGTTAAGTTTTGCATTAATACGTAGCAAACTCAATGTGTCTCATATTCTGAATCTATTGATTTTCAAATTTCCTTATTACCGAAACTTAACCTATGCAGTCGTAATGTTTCCCCCTCTATTGAATAGATATAAATCTTTATTCATATTACCTACATTTTTATTGAAGACTATATTAGGGTAGTCCATGGCAAAGCAGTATATTTGCTGTATTGTAGATTTCGGCTTTCAGTATGTAGTTATTCAAGTATGAAACGTATTTCCAATGTTACGAATTCCTCTAGTAGCTATTGAAATGGTGTAAATTTTGATGTCTTTTTCGTTTTGCTACCCCGAAGAGTTACCTCGCAATCCCCCAAGTTCGGATTTTTCGTCCGCTGGGATGCGCAAGCCTGCGGTTAGTTGTCAATTACTCCTAAACGGTTAGTATCTGTCCTTTTTTGACTACTTCATTGTGTAGCCATTAAAATTTCCTAAAGATGTATACCTTTCGCTTCTTCATAGACCTCACGATAACCATTAAACAATCATCTGAAATAGAAAATTATGATAGGCAGATACAAGAAATGAAAAATATAAAGTAAATTTTCCACGCTCTCTCCCAATTAGCTGGTGGCGTAGCGTTAAGGTTGTGGATTGTGGAGTTGAAAGTCGGAAGTTCGATTCCAATACTGGGAAATAATTTTTCTTCTTTTTTTCATAGCAAGTTTCGCTAACATCTTTGGAAATTTTAGGTTCTCCATCGCAATACCTTTTAAAACTTTTTTTGCTTTATTTTTCTCCCTAAATTTTCATTAATGACGGCGAATGCCCAACTCTGAAGACCTGGTTTCTCGGCGAAACCTTCTAAACTAACATTCTCACCTCCAATCTGTTGACGGCGTTTTATAGATCTCATCGAGGCCTACAACCTTACGTATACCCTTACTCTCTATCAATTATAGTTCGCAAACTAATGGTAAAAACGTGTAACAGACAAATCATGAACTAATAGTGTGATATAATAGGTATTTCATGAGTTATCTAACGATTTTCAAAGCCATAAATGTTACTACTCGCATATAAATAACGTTCAAGCTTGGAAATTTACTTTCCCTGTGACTTTAGAGACGTAAGTTGTATTAAATATATTAAGGTAGGCTTACATTCAGCTTACATACTTCCCTTTTCAATTCATATAAGGTTTATTCCCTTTCATTCTATTTATGGATATATATGGATGAATTGAAAAAGGGAAGTATGCAAGGTCCATGTAAACGTACCTTAGGAGGTAGAATACTTAAATAATAATACTTTTGTTGAAATCACGTCATAACTTTCCGTTCATAAATAATATTTTGCCTTTTATGTGATTGTTTTTCACTTTCTAATTTATATTACGTGGCAATAACATAATTTGGCTCAATTACAACATTTTTTACCTCACAAAAATAAGGTTTGCAATACGTGGGACCGGCACTTACGTTGAAATGATCTTCGCAGCAATAAGCCGTCGAAAATTTAGAGAGAGAATTTCCGTCTCTTCTGCAGGCTATCAACCATTTTCTCCTCTTCTTCGAGTCTTTCGGGACGTAAATAAAAACCTTTTCCAGCGTGGAAGTTGAGGTATTTGAGCAACAAGGCACGATGCAGGGTTTATATAACTTTCCCGGTTTTTTCTCGTTTAGATACATTCTGCTCAAATGAAATGATCAAGTAAGATTAGTGAATATCAGTAAATATGAAATAAATGCAATCATTTACGCCAAATGAAATTTTTTACGCCAAATGAAAATTTACGCTCTATCAATAACATCCGCCTACTTTCTCGTCAGAAGGTAAACAATCTCTAGCGATACCGTTCCGTGACGTCACGCGCCCATTCCCCGATGACGTAGTGTTTTCAAGCTGGCGAGAAAGAATTATTTTTAAAGACTGATATCTCAGTAAAAAACCGCTTGCCATCTGTGAAATTTTCGCTACATCCATTTTAGATAGTGTCCTTCAGATATAAGTGGTTATAAAAAATTGTGCATGTTCCCCATTGTGAGTGTTCTTTTTTCTGTTTATATATTTTTATCGGCCACCCTCTTGGCATATTGTATATATACATACACACTGGCATATTGTATATATACATACACACACACACACACATATATATATACACAAGGTAGAGAAAGGACCTGTAAGCTATTGAATAGATTTCAACAGCTAGCTTGTTTCTTAGCTTTACAGATGATTCTTACAGCCCATTTTTGTAACATGAAAAGGCGAACTGCCTTAGCGGAGTAACCCCAGGCTAAAATACCATACTTGAGTCTGCTGTAAATATGTGCATGATAAATTGTCATAGCTATTTCAATATTTGTAAGATGAACCATCCGTCTAATTAAGTAACAGCCAGAGCCCACTGAGGATAAAATAGAATTTTTATGAGAACCCCAGTTCAGGTTTTCATTGGTAGAAATGCCAAGAAACTTAGTATCATTTCCCCGCTTAAGACTACAATCTGCAATTTTAATGTATGGAGTGTAATTAATTTTTTTCTGAGTCGGATGGAAAAAATAAAAGAAGACTTTGTTTTATTTATAACCACTTTATTAGCTGAGCACCATGTTTCCATATTGGTGACAACATTTTGAGTAGTGACTGCAGTATTGCCATCATGTGTCAGAAGATGGTTCGTATCATCAGCATACATAAAAATGTTTCCATTGAGTTTGAGGGAAGATCATTGATATCATCATAGCAAAAACAGCAGGGGCCCTAGGATGGAGCCTTGAGGAACACCCCTTAATACCTCCTGGTAAGGTGAGGTATGTTTAATCATGTTATCAGTTATGATGGCTACCACCTGGGTTCTTTTTGAGAAGAAAGATCTGATCAGATTGTTTGAAGTTGCTCTCAAATCATATATGTATAGCAGTTGAACCTACTAATGATTCCAGCAATCTACATTTACTGTGTAGCTGTTCTGGTTAAAAATAATATCCAGCAATATAATTTTAACACAGAGATTCATTCTCATGCCACTAGAAATGCAAACCTTATTCATGTAACTTATCACAAAAAACGTATTTCATCAAATAACCCAATGGTTATGGGTGCAAAAATATTTAATTCGTTACCGGACAGTGTGAAGAATGCTACAGGGGCGGATCTAGGATTTTCTTGAGGGGGCCACAATGTGCAAGTTTTGAAGACGCGTCGGAATACCTACCAGCAAAACGGGAACTGTGAATCCTCCCTTGGAAAATTTAGAAAAGGTTGATAGCTAAGTTGAATTCCTTGGCTCAGCTTTTTAATTGGCCTTTTTTTCTCTCTTTTGGGGGGAAACTTTAAGTTTTTTATAATTATAATTATCACTTATGATAATGATCTCCATAATTTTCTGCATGCTTTTCTGCACAGTTGTCTGTAGCAATATATACAGAATTTTTTTATATTTTCTGCAGTAGGTACGGTTGTTTGGTATTTGAAAAAATGTGAAAAAGAATTTGGCGAAAAACATGCAAAAAATATCCATGAAATAGTTATTTTATATACAAGCGTGTAAAATGTTTTGCTGGTACAAGTGTGGGTTTTGTCACCCGAGCAAAGCGAAATGAATCGAGGGTGACAATTACAAGTCGATAAACATCTTGTACACGTGTATCAAATCCCATTTTCCATTACGTGAGTTTTACGCACGGAGTGATGAAAAGATTTTTTTTGTAACACCCTGATATTTATTCTTTGTTGTGACTTTAGTTCTAATGTTTTGGTATAAGAATTTTGTTTAAGATAAGACTTTAGGTTTGGTATACACATTTAGGTTTGGTCTAAACAAGGCATAGAGGGTAATGAATTAAGTGACAAATGGTTTTTGCAGAGGTAAGTTAGGTACTTTATTTTTATTATAAAAAATGCAAAGAAAAGCAATTGCAGTGACAATTACGTACATATCGATTCCTCCAAACTAGAATAATATTTTTAATAGTGTTATGAGCTAATCTTTTTAATGTAAAAAAATTGAAACTTTTAATGATTAAGTGAACTCACAAGTAAAACTTAGTTTTTACAAGATAAATTCTAGTCTTCTTATTGTGATTTTGCAATTGATGGATCACATTATCATTGTTTACTTAGATGTCATGATGAATATGGAGAAGAGCAAGACCCATCAATCTATCTTCAGTCATCCTTGATCTTATCCACGTTTTAAGTCTCCGAAATGCAGAAAAACTATGTTCCGCTGTTGCAACTGAAATAGGGAGTCTTGAGAGCAGCTTTAATAATGAGTTAATGATCGAATTGAATTTTTCATTACAATTACTGTATGCAATTATACTTCGGTTCAGTTTTTTGGATTCTACATATTTAGTTTGAACTCCTCTTAAATAATAGTATTTCATTTAAAAGTTTCATTTTTAACACCACTGAGTCAATTTTCATTAGAGCAGAGTATTGTCCACAGATAGGTTCCAGCGACCTTTGTAATGTCAAATAGTGAGGTATTTTATCTAGGTTGGTCGGAACTAACACGCATAAGGAAAAACACTTATTGTTAGTTGATTCACCCTTGAATCTTGCTTCCAAATCAGCAACGATATGGTCAATAATGGTAATGTATATTGAACTATTCCAGTAAGTTGAAGGGTCGTCTGGAGTTGAGCTATAACTTAGACAGTGAATTTGTTTCCCTACTATACAAGATAGATGTACTTCAACATTCATTTGGACCATAGTCATTTTTGCAGCCTTGTACTATTTAACACAGCAGACAAACAGTGAATGGTGGCAATAAATTCACAGTTGGTTGCATCATTGTAGAAACAATTTGCCATGCTAGCCATGGAACTATCGATCCAAGAGGAGATCAAATGAAGGACCTCAGCTATTTTGGGTGGATCTGTATTAAATTCAAATATGATCTCATGCCTTTCAATCCAACGAGTTTCACAGCAGCTCCTGACTAGATGTAACAACACACTTTTAAGAACATGATTATGTTTAGCTGACCTACTAAAAATGTTGACACTTCTTTCATTGTGCCTAAGACATTTCTCACATTCTATTTAGCTACTTTTTGATAAAGATAAACTTAATGAGTGATTTTTGCAAACACAAAGAGTACAATTCAAAGCTCTTTTCTTTATTTCCCGAGCAGCACCACGAACGTCAGAGATGTTGACGCTGCAGCCGTCACAGCCAATTCCAACAGTTTTCTATAATCCCATGCCCTCAATAGCCTTTATAACAGTCTCGCCTAGAACCTATCCAGTGATAGTTGGTTCACAAGTTGGGTTGCCAGAATCATAATTTTCTTTATGAATGTCAATAAATCCAATGAAATCTTCTCTTACTGTTGAATTTGTATCAGAGATTGCTTTGTAGACATATCGCAGCAAAATACTCCAGTGAGAAGTATTCAAAATATCTATAATCTCGTCAAATAGAATCGAGTAGTGCTTAGCTATTCTTATCCTTCTTGTCAATTCTTCAACAATTTCATCGCCGCTGCATTTTATAAAATCATTGGTAGTTGTCTTGCTAATACATGTAGTATTAGCCTTAGAAGAAGTCAGATGGTCCTTAAGCTGAGCATCAACACTGTCTACTCTGAATCTCAATAACGCTGGGAAGTTCCTGTCATTGATCCTCACCAACATCAACCATGTTTCCATCATCTGTGCCCTCTCGACGGTATGTTTTGGTGACCAGTATTTTTTAATTATTGGGACGAGACAAGCTCTGTTTTCTAGTACTTGACTTTTTATTATTTCATCTAATACGTCATTTATTTGCCAGGATTTTTGAAAAAGGACAAAGTTGATACCATTTACCACTTTATTTATTCCCATTTTTCCAACCTGGGTTTCAAGTATCATTTCCCGCGCAGCAACCTCTGTTAACTCCAATCTGGAAAATGGTTACATGATAAGAGGCACTCGGTTTGGAAAAAGTAGTGAGGGCTGTACGAAGAGTTCATATTTTGCCTCTTACTTATTGGAGTGAGGCAGAGACAACCCTTGGAGGTTTGCCGCTGTACATTCCTTTGTCCTGTCTTCCCCGTCGTTGCCTGCATTGTGTTTTTACAATGTACTAAAACTGTTTCACGTGTTGCCCGCAACACTTCGAAATATTTGCAAGCTACACGAGGCCATCTTTCTTTCGCTTGCCCTTCCCTTTGACTTATCCTACAGCCTCACAAGTTTGCGCTGGTAATGTTCATGGTAGTGGCAGCGGCATTGACTATTGCCCAAAATCGTATCATACTGTGTATTGTGTTAGATGCATAGAACTCGCTGTCCTCTGCGCACATAAGTGTTAAGGATAATTCGTCTGCTGTGTTTAACAATCAATGGTACGATGCACTCAAATATTAGAGTTTTAAACTACTGATAGATTGCATCGTGCTTGGACGTCAATGGAACAGTTGGATTATAGAAATACATTACGTTAGCTCGGTATGTTAGCTTTCAAAATATTTTTTTATATTTTATTGAGCCTGAGGGGAGGGGGGGGGGGGCACGCACCCCCTGGCTGGATCCAGCCATGGAATGCTTGGTCAGTGGAAGAATTTAAAAAATCGTTGAAAAATTTTCTCTTGACCAAGTGTTACTACACTGTTCAGGAATTTTTTTTTACAATTGATAAGTTTGGAAACAGTGTATATCAGAAAAGGGGACTTAATTTGTAAAAAAAAATGTTTCCAGTATTATCTGTATTTTTATATGTGTATATACTATGTTTATGTTTTTTACCTGTAAACTGACAAATCCTATGCCAACATATCTTTGTATGGCCCTTGGAAAATTAAATTAATAAAAATAAATCTAATTCTTTCTAGCAGTGAAATAAACTTGGACGTGAAGGTGGTGTGTGATGACCATTCTGATTCCCAAATTCTACTCCCCATCGAACTACAAATCACATCACCCTTCACACAAAACTCTACCCTGCATTATAATTTTAACTTTAGCTTGACATTTTTTAAATTTTGTCTCTTATACTGTGCAACAATACAAGTAGGTCATAAGTAAAATTTAATATGTAAAACTTACCACTGATTCCTTTACAATAAGGGTTATCTGGTTGCATATTTACAAAGAATTCATGGGATATCCTTCCATCAGGAGGAAGCCTGGCCCCAAAACCAAGAACAGGAAACTGTTGATCACTATCATAATCCTGAATAATAGCGCCAACAGCTTGAATGGCAATTTCATATAAGTTGGGCAATGTACTGATATAATGGAGTGAGTTTGGTGAAGATGGATCACCATTTGAACCTGGATTAAAAGAGGAAAAAAATGTCATTCCCAAAGTTAAGTTCAGAAAAAAAATTACTAAACCTAGGACCATTTGATCAACACCACCCCAATGACTGGGCATGCTTGGAGAAAAAAATGAGTATTTGATGAGTGGGAGGCATTAGTACCAGAGTTAAGATGCCAAATGTTAAAGGGACATTCAAAAAAGGTAGTGGAATGAATCGGGAAGGGAGAGATGGGATGAAAGAAGTCTGCTTTTTCTTGAACATTTAAAAACAATTTTCTTCATTCAGTCTATTTAAGATGATTCAAAATGATAGGAATGGCAAAACAAATAAAAAAACTACCAATTGAGCCTAAATGGCAAACTATATCACATCAAGCAAGATGGTCATAAAATGATTTAACATTGACATACATGAGTAGTCTCATTTGTGGTAAACCAGCCACCGCTCAGACTCAAATTGTCTACTGGAGAGATAGACAAGTCCATCAATTAAAAATTTGTAGGTAATGCTGCTCACTTCAAGGTGGAATACACCCAGTTACTAGCTAAAAATTCTGGACGACATAAACATTCCCCTCAATCTTTCCTTCTCTTTTCCAATTTTTCTCCTTCTTAAAGAAAGCCATTGGCAAGGTTAATACAAATGAGCTACACCTATTAGCGACATGTAAACACAGAGGCAGGAAAATACATAAAACATAGATGGTTGAGATAAGTGCTACCAAAACTCTTATTTGCCATTTTATTTTGTAAATCACACATGTTTTCATTTTAAGTAAAATAGGAGGGCAATCAAAATTTGCTAGTTTTAATACTTTTTAATTGCATTAAGTTTTTAAGGGGTTCCAATAAATTGCATTTATAAGATATAAAAATTGTACAGTTCAAGTATGGAAAGACTATACATCGAAAAAAGCTATTAGATATTTTAAAAGGCTAATATAAAAAAAACAATATAGAGGCCATTCCAATCCATTATTACACTCAGGTAATTAATGAGTTATTTCAGCAATTGGTAAAACTTAAAAGGTAAATGTTCATCCTCCAATGATTATCAAACAATAATAACGTGAAAATAAACTTTTCAAGAGAATTAAATGGGACAAAAACTATGGAAATTCCATAATTATTGAAGGTTTTGTAAATTAAATGTTCATTCCAAGACAATTACATGAGTACTCTTACCTCATAATTCACCATGCAGCTATTATCTTGCATAAAAAATTCCTCTTTCCTCAAAAATTGAAGATAGTAACGAGTTTCAAGGAAAATTGGGTAAAAAACCTCTCTCATTACATCATTATTATTTACAGGAAACAGAATTGTTAAGAGTACAAAATTTAAGGGTAGTATTGCAAGTCCAGGAGATGTGCCACTCTAAAGAAGCAGTTTTTATATGTATGAGGAACATTAAGCTAAAAACAGGCATGATACATTTCTATCAAGGAAACTATACTAGGTATGAAATTATATTTACCAGATCCATAAAATGTAAAGCACATTAAGGAAGACTCAATTTGAAAAATAAATTAAAACACCATACCAGTTCATATACATATGTATACAAGTGCATGCATAACCAAATATGTAATATGAAAAACTACGTAAGCATTCGCACTACTTACAACATGGTACATACCGATAAAGACTAGCAAAGCATCAGCACTAATCTAACCCAAAAAAGGGGTGCACATACTGTGAGGTAACAACTTTAACTCAAGATTTCAAAAAGAACAAGCACGAAAAAATACAAAAGTGAGAACCTATCCTGTCAGTCACCAATAATCATGTAGTTTACAGTAACTCTTCAAGGTACAAATCTTGAAAATTTCATAATTAACAGTAGATAGTTTCAAAAAGGGAGGTATCAGGCATGATGTGTGTAGAATTTCAAAATAATATGAATGTATGAATAATAAGAATGATGTTGTAGAATTTCAACATAATAAGAATTTAGAAGATGTAATTTTCCACAGATAAAAATTTATTCGACCCAGGTTTTGATGCACTGCACCATCATCAGGTACATAAATATGTAAATCCACTCTCTTGTATATATACCTTGATTTACAAATTTATGTACCAGATGATGATGCAGTGCATCGAAACCCGGGTCAAATAAATATTTATCTGTGGAAAATTGCATCTTCTTAATTCTTAATGAGTAGACAGTTTCATATATTAAAATGAAAAGATGTTAAAAATATGAATCATTCAAGACTATTTTTTTATTGTAACAGCTAGTACTCCACAATTACAGGTATGTACTAGGAATACATGACTGAATGACCCGCAATCACAAATACACTACATCCAATATCTTAAGTGTCAGGGAAGGGGTAGTTATATTTTGCATTGAACAGCTTTTTTTCCATCATAATTTATCAGAAGAGGCATGATGTGATTAATAAAAAACATAGCTCACAGCAGATCCTCATACTTATTTCAACACCACTGTGATGCATGCTGCAAGAGAAGCTCAATCTAACTACACCTGAAAAAAAAGTAATATGCTTAACCCCTTCAGATATGTATGACTTATGAATGATACAATTTTTCCAAAAAACCGAAACTTAGAATCCATGGAAATACAATAATACTCAATGCATTATAATTAGAGATGGGATTCGATGTCTGTCAATTCTTTGATACCACTCAATGCTCGGTGGTATCGAAAAAATTGAAAATTGACTTAATTCCATGATACATACTGTTAATTTGATACCTATGCTATACCTACCATTTAGTGAGAAACTAGAATGAAAATTTGATTTTTCCTTCCTCATTCTTACATTTTCCATTACTATACACTTTTTTAGGCCCGATTCAATTTAAAAATAATTTTCATTTCAATTTCACATGGAGGTGGTCCCTTCAAAAGCTTAAAATAGAAGTTTCACTGTATATTCATTAATAGTCAAGCCTTGAGCTGGTATATTTTACAGATCATGGCCAAAACAAACCATTTACAGTAAAAAAATATATGAAATTAACCTATACCTAATGCTATTTAATGCATCATCTCTGTCCACTCCGTACATAGCTTAGGAATGATGAAAAGTAATGAAAATTTAGTTCACCCTCACAATTCAGTTCAAATTAGCATGAAATGACATTTCGAACGCCTTATGTAGTTCATTTATTCAAGAACATTAGAGTTTTATTTTCCTCTGTATGGCTGGAAAAGTACCGCCCTGTGTAGGTGGCATGCCAGTTTTTAGCTACTTATATCCATGAATATACATATGGATCTAAATCGTCAGCACCACTGTACGGGCAAAGGTGTTGCCTAGCTTTCCGCAAAAGATAGGTCGTGCTGCAGTCCGCTTTTGTGTGACAAAAGTGGCTGGTTTAATTGGGAGGCCAATTCCAGTACCTTTATTTCCAGTATCTCCATTTGAATCGTGGCCTTTTCTTCGGCATGGTTCGCTTGTGTGCATCAAAAATGGCCGGTGTTAATAGGGAGGCCAATTCCGGTACCTTTATATCCAGTATCTCCATTTGAATCACGGCCTTTTCTTCGGCATGGTTCACTTGTGTACGTCAAAAATGGCTGGTGTTAATAGGGAGGCCAATTCCTGTACCTTTATTTCCAGTATCTCCATTTGAATCACGGCTTTCCTTATTAGAACCACCTTCTCTAGAGTGGCGACACTACAATCTGCTTGGTCCTGATTTTTCGGTGCATGCGGAATGTTTGGCAACACCCACTGGGGGCATGTTTAGGATTCATATGTATATTTAGGCTTATATCAAACGTTAGTGTCTTCAAACAAGCTCTAACTGGTTAACAATAGAAAATAGAAATGGTATACAAGTTTTCACCTTTCTGCAGTCTTTGTTGTAATTATTCTATACATAGACTATATAGGGAAATTCTATAGACTGCGTGAAAGAAAAGAAATGGATCTCGTAACCATGTGCAATGGTGTTAAATGCACTGACTGGTGAACTAAAACCCATCAATAGATGAGTTAAATTACTTGTGGCATTAAAGAATTGAGTAAAATACACCCAGTTCTCGAATAACGCTGACTCAATTAGTGCTGTTTCGCATTAACGCTGTCAAAAATTTAATACCATTTTGTTCTTATTAACGCTCTCTCTCTCCGCATTTGCGCTCTCCATAACTACCTCCGCATTTGAAAATTTCACCGCAATCGCTGCGCCCGATATGGAAGGTAATAGTTAGAAACTGAAGTTGCTAGATCCGTTCCGTACCATGTATGACCACTTACGAACGTTTAAAACTACAAAATATTAGGATAAATCTAATAAAAACGTCTGCAAAGTGAGCAAAATTACAAGTTAGTATTCCTATTATTCATTCATTTGCATTTTCGTTTTTATTACATGTATAACTTTATAGCCCTACAGCTACGCCCTTCTAACCGCAGTACATTCGATAGTTTTGAATTCAAGAATTTCAAAAGATTGTGACTAAATTTGATTTATTATTGTTTTTTTTGTTGAATTTTAAATAAATTTTTCCGTAAAATACCTGCGCTACATCTGTCAAATATATAGAGTAAGGAAAACGCACGCTGTTATCCATATAATAGCACTCGTTCAGTTTCAATTATCCTTCAATAAAACTTGGGAACGAATTATTTAAAATAGCATTAGTCCTTATGGAGTTTTAAGCTTCGAATAGCGCTGTTTCAATTAGTGCTCGAATTTCTGGGAACGAATCAAGAGCGCTAATCGAGGACAGGGTGTATTGGCATCATGAAAATTTTGGAATACATTGAGAGCTGCATATCAATTTTTTGGTATCAGCCCATCCCTCATTATAATCTAACAGTTGAAAAATGGCTGTAAATTTCTACACTTTTTTAATCAACTCACCAGTTTTGATGTCACATTATCATCAGAGTTTGTTCGAAGTACTTGAACTCTGATGATGATGCTGTGACAACAAAACCGGTCAGTTTATTAAAAAAAAGTGTGGAGAATCACAAAGTGATTTAATCTTCAACTATGTCATGATTCCACCGAGTTACTTTGCCTACCATCACGTTATAATCTAATAGCACTGAAGTTCCTGATTCATAGATTGAAAACTACCAATGCACGCCCTCAAGAATATTAACCCTTCAACGCTGTCCAACATGCTCTGCACCAACCCCTTTATACTACCCATGGTGCCATCAAACGTGCTCTGCACTGCTCCCACATGCTAAGTTTTAATGCAAAATTTGAGTCAATAAATCTTATGCTAATGAAATATCTTTTGAGTGGCGGATAACATATACTTCATAGTCTATTTTATACTTTAAATTTCATAAATTAAAATTTTTTCTCATTAGATATCGCAATGCTGTTTGAACATTTTTTATTCCTTCATCGTGAAATAACTAATGTTTTTGCCATAATGTCTCAAAGTTACTATGAAAGGATTTTTATATAAACTGGAAAGGGTTATCGTGAGCATATTTGGCGCTGGGATGGTAATATGGCGACCCCTTGCAGTATTTATCAATGTAACCACGTCCCATTGCTGACGCCTACTTTATCAAGGCTTTTTTCAGTAGGATAATCTTCATTTTGGCTTGGAATGATGACCACATAAGTTTAGAAGGGTGGGTGAGTTAAGATTTTTTCACTTCCTTTTCGTTTACTCCAGCATATTATCTTGGTTGGCCATGAGCACTGTTCCTTTAGCCTCTTGATGACAGTAGGGCAGTGGAAGTCAGGGGGGGGCTCATTTAGACTCAAGGGCTTATCTCTGAAGATGTCGAAATCTGTTTATCTTATGGTGTCGAAAGGCCTGAGTGGAAAAATATGTACATGGGTAAGGAAATTGTGGTGAGAAAAACTCACGAATGCATCCAAGAGAGCCGGTCCAGTTCATCTACATGGCCACTATTATCAGGAACAAAGTCTCTTCACTGAGAGGGGTACAGATGTAAGGAGTGGATGCCATCCCACAGCAGCGATTTCTCTTTGCCTCACTTTCTTTGCCCATTGCGTGATACCAGCCACTGAAGCCTTCTACATACCAAAATCCTGCGATGGGAGACTCATGAGAGGGTTTGACCATGAAAGGAGAGGGCCCTGGTTTGGAGGGAGGTGGGGTGAGTGGGAAGAGGGGGGAGGACCTTACAGTGGCCACTAGGGTCTGCCAAGCTAGACACCATTACATTAACCGTGTGATGAGTGATTTCCCAGAAGGAATGGGTAATTAGGTGGTCCATGTGGGGTAGAGGGCTCTAGTCGGAGTGTCCAATGGAAGGGGCAGACAGGGGTCAGGAGGGCATGTCAAGTAGGAGGACGCGTGTTGAGAAGAGGCGAGGAGACAGTATTTGGGTGTCATGCAAGTGTGGGAGTTATGTTACTTCAGCGGTCCGATTTCTAATAAGTAAGGCTCTGGCTTTCTTTTCCTCCACGGACCTTTCTGGGCCCCAACCTTAGCATACAGCTTATATAATTTCTGAGTGCTTTGTATCAGAAATTTTGAGCTGCAAGTGCTGCAAATCGAGGAATATTTATGTGTTTGGTTTTCATAAATATTTTATTTGTGACAAATGGCCTATGAAGGTGCAACCACTTGTGTGGTTAACTACAACAAGCATACGTGGGGAGTACACCTATAAGATCAGCTTCTTCAATCCTATCAATCTAAAGGAAGCGGCTGAATAAATGGTAAAGGAGATATTTTTGCAGAATAAATAAATATAATATGTAAATAATACAGTGCAAAATTCTATGACAATATGTAGCAAAAACTCTGGTAAAATATCTGTTACAAATCATATAGAACCAGTATGTAGAAAGCCTATTTGTAAAATACAGTTCTACAGTTTAATGTGCCTGGTCGCTATTTATCAGGAAATATGCTTCCAAGACTCACTGACAGGCATTTCTTTAGAAGGACACCTACTAGAGGCAAGATAATCGGACCACAAAGACACTCTGTACTCTACGAAACACAGGAAGAGGGAAGAGACTGTTTACTGGTGCAAAATTTGTAATGGCAGAATGTGCATTGATTGCTTTGTAGATCACCACAAAGAATTATTAAGGTGAAGATAAAATTTTTTTTTAAATATCATACGCAAAATTTTATGCTAGGCATTTCTAAGTCTGAAATTCCTTTTCAAGCAGACAGTATCACAAAAGGCTGAAAAATCCTATATAATTACCAGTATATGTGCTGCACCATATTGGACGTAAGGTTAGTCTTGGAAACTTATCAATGGAGGTCTACCGCAGAAATGATAAGTTTTAAAGTCTGGGTCTTTTAAACCATTAGACTACAGTTTTTTCTGTTGTACAATGAAGAGTATGTACGTTTCAAACCATATTGTGCAAAATAAACTCTCGACACTATTTTGCTTGAAAAAATACTACAAATTATAATGTATGTAAAAGATATGTTTTCCTAACAAAGCACAAACATTTCAGTAGCTTTGAATAATTAGTTGCCGAGACATGCATTACTACATTCTGCTTTACAAAGAGCATCAAAACTTCCTCCATTGACTGGGCTAAAATCCATTTAAATCCCATCCAGGCTTGAAGGGTGAACCTACAGGCATGAGTATTCACACATAAATCAACAATTGAAATTAAAATAACTAAGTTCTAGCACCACATATTCTTTCAGCTGTGAAATGAAGAATAATCACAAATAGGTTGTTAATATGACCTTTTTTCAGAAATACTGATGACAGATTGAGATATACTGATACAATATTTTGATAATGTGGTGCAACTAAGAACTTTCAAAAAGCATTTTGATGTAAGTAGCATTAATATAAGTCAAGGGGGAAAGAGTAAACAGCTAAAACTAGAAAGTTTTGCAGAATAAATTACAAGTTCTCTAAAGTAAAAGGTTTCATTAGTATAATTCATCAGTGCCAAGCCTCCATCACAAAACTTGAGTGGACTAAAAGCTGAAAGTAAATTATGAAGCATAGAGTATAAATAGGCATGATGAGCCATGAAATGAAGAAAAAATTATTCAGTTGAATAAATTGAACAATCTCAGAGTTAGTGGCAACTAAGACTGTGCTAATGTGACCATGTGCTGAATATAAAAATTTTCAAACACTAAATATGCACTTTGTGATATAAAAAAAGAATGTTAGTCCTCTATGAATAAGGAAAGATCCTAATGAGGTTCATTAGTACCAAGAGTGACATTGTAAGGGTTGTAGAATGCTGCACTCACACCTTAGTAATGTCTAGAGCCATCTCCAATCTTCTGAACACAGCAACAGAAGCTTTGTTGTTGAGGAGCTACAACCATAAAATACAAGCATAAAGAAAGTAGAGAACACAGTTGATGACTAAGAATAAGAAACACAGAACAATTATTTCTTTTCTTGCAAACAACTAAGTAGCAAATCATTTTGATACAGGTATTGTGTATTTACATATTGAATGGGCTCCTACAAAACATAATCTGATATAATATGCCACGTAAGGTAAATTTTATGAAAAACTCACATGACAAAGCAAAAAGTAGAATTAACTATTTTAGTCCCGAGAAAAGATCCAAAAGTGTAAAAGTAACTGATGAGCACCACATACCTAGGCCTTAAAAACTAATAAAAAAACTTTACTTTGTATCTTGAAGACTTTTATTGTAGAATTTATGGGCAGTAAAAAAAACAACCAAGAAAGAGACCAATGGTTGTCTTCCTCACATAAAATGGCTCTGTTCTACTTTTTGTTGATAATTTTATGACAATTAAAGATTTACAATTTTTTCTTTCACAAGAGACTACACACAGAAAAATGTAGTGGCACCATGGATGCTACTTGTATTTCCAATAACATAATTATCAAGAAAAATAGAGTAACTGGTATATGAAGTATAATTTGTAACTGACAAAAACATCAGCTGAAACAAAAATTTCAGCCCACATGAGTAAGCTGGTACAGCACTCTTTAAGACCACCAGTGCCTATTACACAGGGTCAGTGCAAACACTATGTTGGTACTGGCTAATTTCTAGCAATTAATTAATTTGCTTTTAGTTAAAATAAGATGCCTCCACAAATGAGTGAAAGCACACTCTGATACCAAAAACCAACACAGTCACTGAGCAAAAACAGGGACGACAAATACACCTAGGAGAAACATTACTTATTATAGAAATAGTACGAAAAAGAAGAAATTTGGAGACAAATATAATGCTAGAGACCTACATATTACACCTATTCAACCTTAATACAGCCCTAGAGAGATCAAGTGGGATGGTTGGGGTTCTAATTGGCTCTAAGTTCCCATTTCACTGCTTTCCATTTACCCACGGAATGAATGAAGTAATGAGCCGTTTATCTTGAAATTTTGAGCGTAGGTACACGAAACTCATTTCAAATAAAAATTCAAACATGGGGTATTGGTACTGGGTATGGGGTATTGGTATGGGCTATTGATATTGGAAAAAATCTCACTGATACTTACTTAAGGGAAAATATGATCGAATTTTAAGGCGATATTACCCGCGCCCCTCATTGCTAAACTGGAATTCTTTTTTTAGTTTTACTGTTTTAAGAATTAAAAAAATCAGTAAAATAGCAGATTACTATGCATCATTAAATGACAAAACGGGCAATTTACATTTTGTAAAAATAACTAAGATGAAAAATGAGAAGTCTGTTTCTCTTCTGTTTAAATAGAATTACGCACTATATTATTTCTTACTTTTATCTCTGCCAATGAGAATCAACAGGCATTTCTGCTAGTGTTCAATAATTTCCAGTAAAAAAATAGAAACAATACATGTTAATTTTGTAGCTTTTATTTATGAATATCCTACATTTCGGAGTGTCCTGTCCTCTTTTGTTGTTAAAATATCTGGTTACCCTGATTTCAGGAAATTTCCACTTCTAATTTTTGAGCCAGGTGAACTGTGGAAAACTGAAACTGTGGATGTGAAGACCACTGATGCGGAGGCTCTACTGTGCATAAAAGTATTAATTTATCGCTTCTAACTGCCTTTAATAGCTCTTTTTAGCAAACTATTTCTTGGGGGAAGCAAAAAAGTATATGAGGGTCAGAGAGAGGACAGACCTATTTTAATATGTACACACTCATAGCATTTAGATGGACAGGAAGATGCTGATTTTGTAATCGAATATTGTAATGTGTTGGAGAACAGCTACATAAAAAAATCAGAGAACAGACATGAGCTTGCATATGTGAACCACGAATGTGACCTCCCCAGACACCATTTAATTGTTTATTATCAGCAATATTTAAGGCATATCATATTTTATTGAATTGTCCATAATGTTTTCTTAACTAATACAACTTTGGGAGGATACACTAAAAAAAGAAATGGCTGCATAAAAACTAGAAATATGTTATACGGCATGCAATGTGCTTAAGCACATTGGCAAGAAAATTAAAAGTACATATGTACCTATACTTGAAAATAGCACTTGTAGATTTGTAGATACTTTTAATTTTTTACTTTATTGTCTTTCTAGACACCATGACAAATTCTACACACTTCTAAATTGAATAGAATATAAAAAGAGCAAGAGAGTTTGAACATAAATTTTAAGGATAGACACCAAAAGATGATGGAATTTTGAAAGATTCCTTTACCATAAAGGATAAAGCATTTGATGCATTGCCCAGAATGTTTATATCACACACATTAAACATGCACTTTTAGATAAATAAAAAAATAAAACCTTACTAAGCACATTTTTCTTATATAGAAACACAATATTATCACATACTTTAAGAACAACAATTATTTAAAGACATGCTTTAGTCTGAGAAGAATAGAACTTTCAATGGCGAGCATTAACTTGATGTTAAAAAGGAGTTTAGCAGAGTGATCAAGGGCAAAAATCTGAGGTTGGTCAATAGAAAGTATTGATGAAAATATTTATCAAAGTTAAAAACTATACAATGATATGGAAAAAGAATAAATACTTAGCACAATTCCACTTGAGAAATGTTAATTATCGAGTCAATATGTTTCACTGCACTGCAGCATCATCATCTTTTTTCCAACCAGACCTGATGATGCTGCAGTGCAGAGAAACATATCGACTCGATAATTAACATTTCTCCAGTGAAACATGTCAACTCGATAAATATAATTTCTCCAGTGGAATTGTGCAAAGCATTTATTCTTTTTCCTACAGTGGAATTCCACAAAGTATTGGCCGCCACCAATACCTTCATCTTATACAATGATATCTTGCACTTAAATACAATTGAAAAACATTAATTTACCCTTTTATTTACAGAAAAGTGTCTATAATGAATAAAAAAAACTTCAATATACTAACAACACCCAAGTGTGATAGGAAAGATACTTTCAATGCCAAATGTGCCTCATCACGAAAAAATTATGAGACAAAATAGCCATCCATTACTTTTAACCCTTTTATGGCCAGATAGCCCATCGGTTAGCCCTTGATCATTGTGTGAAAACTGACAATGTATCAACTGGCACATTGATATTAATGTATAAATATTAATTTAAGTTTTATCTTTAAAAACCAGCATTTAAATTCTCACTGAAGCTCCTATTGCCCAGAATTTTCCGGGCATTTCATTGAAACAAAAATAACCAAGTGGCCCCTAAAGTTGCCATTCTGTAAATGGGACCCATTTATAGGTGGTAACTAAAGTTCCTTTTCAGCAAATAAAGGTAAATTGCCTTCAAAATTCAGTCTGAAGACATTTTTCACCATTCTATTTCCAAATGTACATCAGTTATTTGAAAAATTAACCTTATAAAAATAAACAATTGAACTGGTTTTCACAAATTTTAAGCCTAAAATAGTAAAAACTGCTTTAAAATGGCATTGGCAGCCTTCACACATTCTAGCTGGAATTTACTGGCAGTTAAAGGTTAAACAGCACATGTATTTTATCAAAATTAATATTTGCTCTTATTTTTTACACAAATTTAAATTTCATTCCATTAAATACCATTTGAAAATAGCATTGTTTGAAACAAAAACAAATCTAAGCAGGGTATCTCACCTATAATATTCACCTCGGGTACTTAAGTTTTGCTGATGGGTTTCAGGTTCCGGAGAAATTTTATTAAAAAAACTGAAGGAGAGTTTACTGTACAGAATGAAACTGAGCAAAGCTACTTAGAGTAAACCTTTAATGCAGAACCAGAACAAAGAATCAAAGCAAGAACCCGACCAGAATCAATTAAGTGCAACTGACCCATTATTGTTCTTAAATTTTAATCACTATATTCCTTATGTTGAACCCAATACTAAGGATACATTTAATAAAATTTTAATAAAATGCCCATTGCATCAGACTCATTAGTAGTTACATGTAAAGCAAATCTTCAATGCATTCAAATCAATAAAACATCCCAGGATTCTGAGAATTTATAAATGAGACCCGAAGACTATTCTCAATAATGATCCATTTATTATCAGAATGTACTTGCGGCATATCCTAATTGATTCTTGATACTTCTCTCCATGTATATAGCACACAATGAAAACGTTTTAAAAAGTAAATTACCTGTAAAGTCAATGGCGAAAGAACAATGAAGTTGGGTGCCTCCTTTGATGTACTCCATAAATGAATATGTCTTCTGCAGTTCATAATAAATGAGTATGATTTCCCCTGAGTTTGTGTAAGATGACTTCTTTCTCTGTAGTACAATGAGAGGCAAACAGCACAATAATATCATGGTTAAGCATATTTACTTTTACTTCCAAAAGAATATAAACACCCACCTTGCTTCATTTTACAGATTTTGAATGGGGCAGGGTGCAGATTTTGAGAAAAAATTTTGAGGGTTGCCACCCAAGGCGGATAGCGGTCTTTGATGAATTACCTTTATATTGGTGTGAGTCAACGAGGAGTGATATGGAGCAACAGGGTTAGTGAAACTTTAGTCAAATAAACTCTAGGGGCAAACGTCCCTGCAGAAGGAATGCACTGAGAAAACTCTTGTCCATGCTCTAGTTGGGGCAATTGGAGTCTTTATTTTGGACTCCTCCTTGAACTTTTTGTTCTCCATATATCCACATTGGGAATAACCATTTATGTCTTCCTTAGAAATGATGCATTAGCCTCAGTGGTTAATTACATGCAAGGGAGACAAAACACAATTGTGGTGGGGATCAACACGAATGTCAAGCTATTTTTTTATATGTACCATGAAATTTCAAGAGAAAAGAGTGTGTGTGAGAAACAAAAAGATGCAATCTCAATATCAGCGCTATGCTTATGGTTGACATAGAAAAAAACTAATCTTGAAGTCAGATAATAAAATAATTAATTACTTTGTTTTCCACAGAAAAAGAAATACCAAGATCAAAAATTAAGTACCAAATTTAAATGGGATGCACCCTAGATGAAAAGTCATTTTTTTAAGGATGAACATACCAAGTTAAATTTCAGAAGATGCAATGCTCTGAGCCAATGTGACAAATAATTACAAACCAACATTGACAATTTGGCAATAAATAGTGGCATCACCAGCGATTGTGCTTAATTTAGCTTGTATATATGAAGAGATCAGTTCATAAACTTTGCCAAAGTTCATATTAAAAACGACAAACATATTAGGTAGGAAGTATTTCAAAAGGTGGAAAACAGGCGACACAGGAGAAACAAGCAAAAAGTAAGCACTGCCAGAGGCTGGATAGGAGAGGAGACAGTTGAGACAAATGTTAAGAAGTCATGTTATAAATGAAAATCTTCAACAGTTCGCGAGTTGACTTTGAGGAATTTCGAGTTCACTTTATAAAATGAAATTAAATAAACTTAGTAACCTCCACACAGTTTATCAGTAAACCCCCACTGATTTCCAGACTTGCGTGTCATTATCAAGGGACAGTACAAATCTTTCCTGAGGTAAGTTCGTATCTATATTGAGCTTCAGAAAAGAGAGGGGTTATAGGAAGTAGGTAGCAGTTAGGATGACTAAGGTAAGGAGGCTAAGTATGAAGTATTGGGCTGAAGGTTGACGTAACAGAACATTTTGGGGAGGGGGGACAGGCACTATGTAGAGAGGTGAATTATTCAATGGTACCAGGTCATTTAGCAAACTCATTCCAAAATACTTGGCATGTGTCATGATTTCAAAGTTCTCAATAAAATCCAGCTTTGCACCTTTGTCAGAGACATGAAAAAAAAAATGTTGGAATAACTAAAGGATTGCGATCGTGTAAATCAGCTACTATTACGAGAGACAGATGGGTACACCATCTAGCGGCAAATGTAGTGAACTAAGTGAACGTTGTCGCTACTTGTTCTTACTTGTGTAGAGAGATAATGGAAAAATAAAGTTGTTGTGTGTTCCCGCCAAGCTATGGAGGTGTTTGTTTCACTGACTCACTGTTGCTAAAGTGCATTTTCTGGAAGTTTTTAGGCATGCTTAGTCCCAGAAAATAACTGCTGCTAACAAAACATCCACTTTGAAATTGGACATCTGATTAAAGTTTGATAAATGATTAGCAAAAACTGATCTGCTGTCACAATTGGCAAAAGATTTAAAATGTTCTTTTGCCCTTGCACTTAAGCTTCTTCCAGTTTGCTCCACATAAAAACAATTCCAGCCCTCTGTATTACACTTTAACATATACACTCCACTTTTTTCTTTGGTACTAAACTTATCTTTTAAATAAAAAAATATTGACAATTGACTTTGCATGAAAAAAAGTATTTTACGAACTAGGGTTGTAGGATTTACATAGGTCCATACACAAGATACTTTCTATTGCTTCAAGATGACAGTATTTTTTCGAAAATCACAGTACATTTTATCCTCCCTAGCTAGAGCCCCTGGAAGATTAGCCTGGTATTGCAGGTTAATTACTGCGATCACACCTTAATCCATAGGCTGGATAATGGGAAAAACATCTGGAGACAAAATTTTAGTTGTAATAAGGTAGTAACAAAAAGCCTTAATTTGCTACCAGCTGCATTCCCATGGCATAACACTGTGATTCTCGCTATAATCTCTGGAGAAACTTGAGTGTTATGGTATCACATTAGTTGAGTTGTCTCTTTTCCAATCCCATCTTTCTCAGCGTCTACAGTGTCATGAAATATAGGGAGAGCAGTCCTCTTCCCTCCAATTCAAGATGGTGTTCCCCAGGGGTTGGTCCTTGGATCTATCTTATCTATATATATAATATGAAGAATATTGTTTGTCTGTCGTTTGTCTGTCTGTTTGGTTTTTATACAAACCTACAGATTTACTCTGATTGTGCTGAAATTTTGCAGACTAATAGTTCAAGACATGAGGAAAATTGTAGGCTATTTTAAAAAGATCTCAGGGCCCCAAAAGGTCCCAAGGTAAAGGTGAGCTTTCGTCCCGCCAGCGTTTTCGCGAATTTCACCCACTTACAATAGAGACATCGGAACCAAATTCACATCTCTTATAAAGCAAACCTTGCGCATTTGTAAAATACTTTCAACACAACAATGCATCAACTACTTTAGGAATGGGAAACTTTCAAACCTGAGAAGTGCGTTTTTTCCTCTCCGCCATCTTGTGAAAAAATGCCGTTTCCTCTTATCCACTGTACGTGGCGCAGCGATCGAGCAGTTGGTTCTCTAGCATATGCATACTTCTCCTACACTATTTCTTCCCGCCTTCCACTCAAACTCG
The DNA here is from genome assembly GCA_963573305.1 of Pyrrhosoma nymphula. Classification (NCBI taxonomy): domain Eukaryota; kingdom Metazoa; phylum Arthropoda; class Insecta; order Odonata; family Coenagrionidae; genus Pyrrhosoma; species Pyrrhosoma nymphula. Next base: position 50,894,646 of record OY754330.1, on the reverse strand, counting down.
CACCGCAACAGCCATTTACTACAATGCAATTCCATTCATTCCACCGCAGTAAACATTGCACATTTCACTTCAAATGAAGGATTTACACTTCCTTTTCACTCGCATTCATTCCACTGCACTAATAACATTTCACGTATCACTTTAAATGGAGGATTGCGAGTTCCCGCAGCGAACAAACACCCGTGCCTTTCGAGGAATTCCAAGCCTGACTCAGGCGAAACGAAAGTCTGGATCGCAGACATTGGTGTGTGCGTACACGATTGACAACTCATGGCGACCGTACACCACACATGCAAGAAAATGATTAACGCCAACAAGCTTCTCAACTCTCGTTGGCGAATGAATACCGGTTGACTTTTCAACAATCAACTTCCAATTATTGACAGTTAATTTCCCCCTTCCACACTACCCGAGAGAACTCCGTCAACAATACTATTTACTTAGCCTCTAACAAAAGCCCACTTATAATAACCTTGTCATCTGACGAATTTTATACCAGAAACAATACGCAGAATAACAATTTAGCCTTCTACCAATGCCCACGAATTTTTACCAATAAGCGTGAGGGATTCTATTCTTAAAATAATACGCAGAATAACATTTTAGCCTTCTACTAATGCCCACGAATAATCACCAATGAACGAGAGGGATTCTATTCTTAAAATAATACGCAGAATAACATTTTAGCCTTCTATCTATGCGCACCGAAAATCACCAATAAGCGTGAGGGATTCTATTCATAAAATAATACGCAGAATAACATTTTAGCCTTCTACCAATGCCCACCAATAATCACCAATGAGCGAGAGGGATTCTATTCTTAAAATAATACGCCCCCCAAGTGTATTGGAGGGGTGGGTTCAGGGCAAAGGAATGGAAGGGAAATTCGTTTTTCGGTTTAACAAAAGACGGAAATGCAGTACAAATCAGCATTTTGAAATTTCCTCCACTCCCAGAAATGCCCATTTCCACTTTACCATTCCCGCGAAAACTGCGTTTTTCGCTGTATTAATTCACGAAAATGCGTTTTTCACTCTTGAAAATGGCCAAATCGCGCCCGCGTACCGTCCCACCCCAGCACCCCTGTTTCACTCCATAGGCCCGTAAGCTTGTTGGGGGGGTGGGGTTAGGAATATAGTAGAAGTGAAATTAGTCTTATCCCTCTACCGGTTGTTTGTGAAAACCTCCAAACATGGCGTCGAAAACGGACGAAAAAGTCGAAAAATTGGTCATTTTCAAACGTCTATATCTCAAAAACTACTGGTCACACGGGTATGGTTCTCACATTTTTACAAATGCGCAACCTTCCTCTACTCATAAGTATCACATTCAATATCGTATGTTTCCTAGGTTTTCCAAATAAAAATGTTGACCGTGCGGGACGAAAGCTCACCTTTACCAGGTCCCAAAAATGGGCCTGCCCTTTGGTATGCTAAGTATTGGGTTTTGTGCAGTGGTATAATTTTTTGCTATATAAAATTACTTCCACTCAAGATAGAGGGTTGAAATTTTTTCAATCGGATGGCTGAATAAATGAAGTTCATTTATTCAGCCATCCGAGTTCTTTCATTTGATTTTCTATTGCGCTTCATATTTGTCTGAATATCATGTTTTAGCTGAAAAATCTCACATTTTTCTCTGAAATCAACAATAGCATATTTCCTTGACAACCAGAGATTTGATTTTCAAAGGATATTCACGCCTCTAGCATTTAAACATCACATTTTCCTGCAGGCCCATGATAGCATGTAGAAAGAAAATCGATACACATAAAGGAATTAAATATACTACACACTAAATTAAATGTGCAAGAATACTTAGGTGCAGCGAATAGTAATGGTAATAATGCCTATGTTGCTACAACAAACACATTGTTGTTTATTATCGTTTAATACTCGATGTATTACACGTAGTGGAATCGTCTGCCTCTCATTACGATTGTGAATGGTTTTTTAGACCAATTTCCACATCATAAACGTTGTGAGTTATTTAAATATGTTTAAAAATGTTAAAGTGCAGTTAACTTACATTCACTCATTTTTGGGTTTCCTGTGCATGAAAGAGGACCATCTCTCCGTGCACCTCAAAAATGAATGAATGAAAAAACCTTAATGAATGTTTGTAAAAACAACTACTGCAGCTGGAAGTGCAGATAATCATCTACCACTGGCTAATGGTTAGTTCAGAGTTACATCATAGTTTTGTGCTAACCATGGAAAAAACTCAAAAGTTAATCTGCAACCTGAAATCTGCCTCAGTTAATCTGAAGCCAACTGGGGTTTTATTTTGATGCTACACTAAGCTGGAACTATCATACTACTGAGGTAAATAAGAAGCTATCCAAGGCTCTTTTTATTTAAGAAAGCTAAGCTTGTAAGTCTCTTCCAATTTCATGAGATATGTGTTCATTATACTTTTTTAACAGCCACTTGGAGTATGGCTTGGAACTATGGGGGAATGCCCCACACATAAATCTGTATTCCTATTGCATAAAAGGCTAATTGGATACTTACAAAATCTTCATCTCAGGAACACAATCACTGTTTATAAGATGGAAAATTTTAACTGTTTAAAGAATTTCAGCAGAGCTACTAAAAGCTGGAGAGGAAGTCCTTGTGCAAAGAGTACACAAACTGATTGGTACTATTTGGAAAAAACAAGGGATCCCGGATGACTGGAAAGTAGCCCTTGTATGCCCAATCTATAAAAAGAAAGATAAATTGATTGCGATAATTTCAGAGGAATACCCTGATTAGATGTGGTGAATAAAGTCTTCTCTAAGTGTCTCCTAGCTATGGTTAAACCTTTAGCCGGCGAAGTTATAGGAGAATATCAAGGTGGTTTTCTTCCAGGAAAATCAACAACTGATAATATATTTTTATTAAGGCAGATCTGTGAAAAAATGTATGAGTTTGACCAAGGACTACACCTACTGATTATTGACTTTCAAAAAACTTATGATTCAATTCATAGGGAAAGCCTACTACATCTATTAATAGGAGTTTGGGTTTCCAAAAAAGCTTGTTGCACTAATAGGACTGCGTATTACCGATACAGAAGTCAAAATCAAACTGGAAAATAAAATAACTGAAGGGTTTCCTGTAAAACCCCTTTCGTAACAGAACAATTTTTTACGGTGTGGCGCTAACAACCCCACACCGTAAAAAAATGTTCTGTTGCGAAACCCATAAAGAAGCCTCGGAAGATGGATGTATTTAAGGATGATGAAACTGGCAAACAATCAGGAACTCGAAAACGGAATGCAACATTGACCTTAAAAGTAAAAGATGGATGCAGGATTTGGAAGAAGACATAAAGGCTATGAGGATCGTCAGATGGTGGGAGAAAGTGCAGAACAGAAGAGAATGGACAGGCATCTTGAAGGAGGCCAAAGCCCATACCGGGCTGTAGTGCCGAGGAAGTAAGTAAGTAAGTTTCCTGTAAAAACTGGCCTAAGACAAGGGGATGAACTATCACCAATCTTATTCCATATAGTTCTTGAAAATATCATGAGGGAAGTTGATAACCACAATCATATAGGTTTTTCAGCATGTGGAAAGAATATTACCCATGTAGCCTATGCTGATGACATTGTAATAATGTCACAGTCTCAGGAGGAACTTAAGAGTATAATGCTTACACTGCAAACTGCAGCTGGGAAATTTGGCTTGAAAGTAAGCCCATCTAAAACTGAATACATGATTATAAGAAGGCACCGTCTACCAGATAAAAATAAATGAAGAAAACTATAAGAGAGTTTAAGTATCTTGGTGCAATTCTGTTGGAAGAGGCAACCAATAAAGTGGAAATAAAAGCGAGAATTCAAGCTGGTTATATGGCATTCTACACTCTGAACAATATTTAGAAGTCCCAGAATGTATCAAGAGAGCTTAAAATAAGATTGCACAAGACATTAATACTCCCTGTGTTTCTATATGGTTGTTAAAGCTGGAGCACAAGGAAACAAGATCTAAACAAACTATTAATATTTGAGAGGCGGGTGCTGAGAAAAATATATGGGCCAGTCCAAGATGAATTAACGGGGGAATGGAGAAGAAGATAAAATCAAGAACTACAGTAAAACCCCTAAATAACACTTTTCCAGGGACCCTAGAAAAAATGTCTAATTGCGGGAAAATACAAATCGTGGGAAAAGTAGAATTTTCACTTCTACGTCCATGTTCTTTTACTGGAGTAGGGGTAAAAATAAGAAACACTGATAAACTGAAAAAGAGCAGTGTCATAATTTACTCCTTGAACTAGCACTTCTCATTTATTTATATTTGATGAAAAAAAATACATTAAACATCTTTGTTAGACAAATTGAAAATTAAGAAAGGATGAAGATGGCAGGGCGATTTACATTATATTTGTTATTAGCAGCCATTGAAACTATTTAATGAATATAGCATAATTATTTTAAAAAAATGATATTTTCAACTGCTTGGACTTCCTCTGACTATTAAAATATTATGCACTTTATTTTCAATTTTATGCAGTTCCTCAAGTATTTGCTCACAGCAATCACTACCTACTAACTAATTTCTTAAGAGTTTGAAGAGCACACACTGTGTCTTGCCTATCATAGTTATAACTCGGGAATCGAGGCAGTTCAAATCATCTCAGTTGTCCACCACGAGTTCTTTCATTTTTCATTATATATGAATAAGAATCCATCTTCATTCTTCATAGTTTCTACTTAGGTAAAAAATTAATACCCCCCCACAGGTTTAATTACAGTCGAGCACCCATAATCCGGTAATTCAGGAGCACGCTATAGTCCGGCAGTGTTGCGCAAACAACCTCGTACATATTCCGAGAAATCAAATCAAATCTTAATCATAAACTTTGTTTTAAGAGATTTTGACTCTGAACTTTATTAAAATATTTGCTTTAATTGCTGGAATATAATGTAACTTATTTATAATGTACATATTTTGCAGTAATTTCATTTAAAAATAATTCTACACGCAATCTAAATGAATTATACGATTAAGTTGCGCACAGTACAGTTTGAAGTCCTCGCTGTTGGCTGATAAACACGCTAATTTTAGTTTTGTGACTTGCCGTGGCTACGCTACTTCATGGCGCGCACATTTAGCCATGCTTAATTATAGTGCTTTATTGCTTATTCTCTGGCTGTACGATGCAAGAAAATTAATAAAAATTCTTTGCTAGGTACGCACAGATATTATGACCATGTCTGATCTGAGGGGGCGGAGCGATGCCAGCGGTGTGAAACGACGGCACAAAACTATCGGTTGCAGAAAAAGTAGAAGTTTATTCTCACCAGCCTCCTGAAACCGAAATGTGGATGAAGCAGACTAAACTGCTCCATTGAAATTAACCTTAATTTCTTAACTCCCGAGATAACGATAGCATCAAAAACGATAAAACAACTGATCGTTAATTGCATTAATCAATCGGCCGCGGCAAGGAGTGTAGCGTCATGAAAATTTTTCATAGTTTTCATTTTTATTTCGGTATGCTCAAATATACCTCATTATACTAACAAATATATTTTTGTCAGGGATAGAAGGATTAACTTTGCAATTCCACATTGTAAAAGATTTATTACGACCGGTTTCGCCGCAGTGCAGCATCATCAGGTATACAGACATGTTTTCCGAAGAGTTTCCGGTATAAGCTGGCCTTCGTTGCGTTGCTTTCGCCCTTAATGTAAACGATGGTTTCAGACCTCACTTGGTGGTAAATTGGTGTAATTCTAAAAATGATTATTTGCGAATTAAAGCTTTTGGGGTTTCCAAACAGGTGAAAGGTTACATGTTTTCTGGCGTTTCTGGAGTGAATTTTATTTTTTGAAAGAGCGCGTTGTGGTGCAAATTGCGGGAAAACTGAAAAATGTATAGTCTAAATTTGGGGTTCTGCATACGTTGGAAACATAGGAAATTGAATGGGACTTTCCAAAAGTGGTTTAAATTGCGGGAAAACGTAATTTCTGATAACGCAAATACGAAGTTTCACTGTATATAACCTCTATAGAGACAACACCAAAGTAGGATTATTAAGAAGCAGGAGATTGGAATGGATAGGACATGTAGAATGGATGAACGATATCCTAAGCTAGAAGAAAATTATATAAGCCTGGAGGGGAAAAGACCAAGGGGAAGACCAAAGAAAAGATGAATGGATAACATAAGAGAGGATCTACAGCAAATAGAAGCCTGGGAAAACTGGAGAGAAATGGTCAGAAGAAGAGAAGATTGGAGAGGCTTGGTCCTGACATTGCACGGTCCACTGGGCCTGATCGCATAAAGTAAATTAAGTATATATACATGTATATAGAGTTTATGATATATATATATATATGTATACAGAGTTTAGCTATAGGTAAAATAAAATCTTCAACTGTTCCCAACAAGATATGCAACACACAACTACAGCACAAGAACAAATAATCTCCTCTCTCTCAATCAATGCAGGTTAACAAAAACCCAATATCCTCCACCTAATTTAGGTATCAAACTAATTAATCATTTCCTCTGTCAGCCAGAACGATAAGCTTGGCCAAATTCAATTGAGTGATTCACTGTTAGGTTGCCTCTCTTGCATTATGCATGTTTTGTGGATGAGTTTTTTACGCATGCTACTTGTGATATTATTTTGTGGCATGTCCGGTAAACTGTGATAGTATGCACTTTTCCTCGATGAGGTCAATGTATTTTCAGAATTCTTTTGAGCAATAAAACTTAGGGTACGAAAGCTGGACCACCAGCCTCCCCGTGGCATACCTGGTAACGGCTTTTGCCGGCTAAGTAAATAAAACTTTCTTAACAAAATGTCTAAGTTCTCTCCACCAGAAGGTATTTCCAGCACAAACCCATCTCATAAGAATTAAATATATGAGCAGGTGCCAATACTTCTTTCTTTACATATTTTTTTTTAAATCCAACTAAAAAGTATAATTGGATGATACATTTCACTAAAACCCTTCCCTTTTACTGCTATTTCACTAATTCCACATTGCTGTTTGAATCGTAATTACCCACCCTGGTGAAAATAAACCGTGACAGACAGTGTGACAGAAGCGTGAACACAGTGTGCATAGAATGTGACAAGAGCGTGATTACAGTGTGACCACAGCATGAATACAGTGTGCCAAAAGCGTAAATTGGGACTCAAAAGCATGCAGAAAGCGTGATAGAGTGTGATGGTAAAGTGTGCGTACACTGCGACTAATACCCTCATACAGTGTGCAGCGCATTGTGGTCACACTGTCCATCACGCTTTAAAGGGAGCACGGTGAGCGCACAGTGTGCATACACTGTGACTAATGCACTTGCACAGTGAGTCCCAATTTACGCTTTTGGCACACTGTATTCACACTGTGTTCACACTGTAATCACGCTTCTGTCACACTGTCTGTCATGGTTTATTTTCACCAGGGCAAGAAGCTATAAAATAACCTCTACTCCTAGGGATTCATAAAAATCTTTGCCTGCTGTGCACACTTAGGATCAGAGACAGATATTATACTTGCTCCTTTTGGTTCAACCACAGAAGCATGGTAGAATTTAATTCAGGATGGTTGATTATTGAATAATTTGAAGGACCAAAACCACGGTCAAAAGGTGCAGTGAACTTCATTGGCTTTTTTTTTAATTAATTCCTGAACTGTTAGCATTCCAACATGATATTCTTTTGCCAATCCTTGTGGAGACTCCTTTTTCGTTCCTCGCAATCAATTCAAGTTTTTTAGCAATGGAAAGCACAATTTTCTTCCATTTTTAAGAGGGTGGAATCACACAGTACAAGTAAAAAGTGTACAGCAGAGCATATAGTCAGATTTCCAAGCAAATTATTTTTGCGATAGAGCCAGGGGGAAAGAAATTCACTAGCGAAGGACAAATATTGACAAATGTTTGCACTGACACTGATTTATATTAAGACACTGATTTATATTAATCATTTAATACTAGGGATGGACCGATTCCGATACCGATATGAAGTATTGGCCGATATTCATGGTATCGGTATCGGCAATCAATTCAGTGGTTTTCATATTTTTCAAATTTCAGATTTTTACCGCCAATTAAATGAGGTGCCGACTTCTACCGCAAGAGTGCTCTGGTACCGAACGCCACCAGTGAGTTTATCTCAATGTAAAATCGCGTATTAAAGTAATTTCGTTCGTAAGCTACGCAATGTTGACATCATGGTAGCGTGGGAATAATTTTACAAAATCTCAATATTTGCAATAACAGGGAGGGACAGTCTTTTATCTTGTACTTGTGCTTTGAGTATAGTTTTGTTGACGAGTTCTACGTCACTTGACCTGCTGAACAATGAAAATATTATTATTAATAAAAATTTTTCAGTGATTTTAGTGTTTTGCCTGTGTAATAATGGTTGTTTCGGTAATCTGGTTTCTTAGTTGACTGAGCCACCTTAAAATGCCTGTGGTGGAATGTTGAGTTCGGATTATACCTAGAATGAAGTAGTATCGGTATCGGTAATGGTATCGGCCGATATTCATGGCATCGGAATCGGTATCGGAAATTTCTAGTATCGGTCCATCCCTATTTAATACCAATAAAAAGAATGCTGTGTACATAATTAGTAACTTATTTTGTGAAAAATAAAACTTAAGTTACAAATATACATTATTTACATAAATACTTCCTCCTCCTACATGAGGTAGTATACAGGGTGTCTTGCCAAGTCAAAAAAAATTTCCCGGTTTTTTCCCGGTTTATCCCGCCTACTTTTCTTAAATTTCCCGAATGTATTGTTTTAGTCCAGCATGTTTTTGAGAAAAAAAATTAGCCCCCGCCCCAATATTTCTGTTTACCCTGCGAACACTTCATCGCACTTATGTTTTTAACCCTTAAGCACGTCACATATAGGAGTCGGGATTTTCTTTATGCTAAAGACCGGACGTCTACCATAAGCGCCGGAGATTTCTTTATGCAAAAGAACTAACGTCTCCTATAGATGCCGTGAGGGATGGGAAAGTGACCGCCGCTGATACATTTTAGAAGGGTGTTCTTTCGACACTTCGCCTCCCTACTCAGTGGGGGGCAAGACCCTTCCATCCGCAACTTTGCTCGACCCTCGATCCCTTTAGCGGTCATTCTCTCAGCATGTGTCAGCCGTCACTAATTGTATGTGCAGTGGATTTTCTAAATAAATATTCATTGGCTATACAAAAACATTAACCATTGAAATGAACTACTTGTGTTTTGCAGTGTGTTCTCAAATTTTAACCGAAATTCTAGCTCTTATATTAACGGAGTTGTCTTCTGCTTTCTTTTAACCATTACTTTCCAATTAATATCCTAAAATCGTTAATATAACAGCTAGAAATGCTTTTAAAATTTTTAAATGATCAAATAAACACGAAGAATTCATTCAGACCTCCATTCTATCACGTTTGCAATAAATGATTGTTTAAAAAAAACCACTGTGCATACAAAAAATGACCGCAACCCCATGCTGTGAGAGGGTTTGCTCATGAGACGAAGGGTCGAGACCAGTTGCCGACCGAAGGGACGGAAGAGTGGGGTCGCGGTATGCCGGAGAAGATATTTTCTTCAAAATGCCTCCGTACAGACATGACCACCGAGATATACATATCTCGGTGTTCATGTCTGTACGGAGCAGGATATTAAAGATATTTCCGAGAAAAGTTCACCCGCATCAATGAATACTCTGGGCGCTGGCAACGTGGAGTATCAGCAACTGGCCCTAGTGCAGTGGTCGATACTCCACGTCACCTCCAGCCTATTGGGGTTTTGTTTGGTCAGTACTGCTACTTAGGTTATTGTTTTCCAAACCACGGAAGAAATTCCCTTATTTTTTCTTCGATACCACACGATTTGAAAAACTTCCTGTATGCTTGACAAATTTCCCTGCTTTTTCCCGGCTTTTCCCGGTGATTTTCATTTCCCAGTTTCTCCCAATTTCCCGGTCGCTAGACACCCTGGTATATGACAATGTCCAGGTTAGTGGATGCAGGGGAAACAATAATGGGAAATTAAGGATAATAAAAATTGCTTACATTAAAAATTAAATATTTTTTGCAACTTTAAATGAATACGAAATAATTAATGGACAAACGATAGTGGCATTCATAGTGTATAGTTGCATACTTCACAATAAATAAATCTTAAGTCATAAGAGCTACAGTGAATTTTAGAATTAATAAAGCTGCTAATATGACTAACTTAAGGATACTGTTTAGATTAATTCCCGTGATTTTATGGTCAAAATTAAAAACCTCAAGAAAATAGAGGTAAAACAAACTTTCTTTTAAAGTATTCATTTTTATCTTCACAATTAGAATACCTATTATCAATATTTTGAGGTGTATGGAGAAGAGAGTAGCACAGATAATCAGAGCAAGGATAATCAACAGTTTACTGTGCCTCATTCAGTAAATGTTAAAACTTTAACCATAACTGGAAAACTTACCTTTTTTTCAGCATGGATCAAAGAGTAAATATTTTTTGCACCAGGACCCACACTCAAGTCTTTCAAAGTTGTGCCAAATTCTCCAATTAAACTGTGATTTCCACTTCTATTCCAATCATAGCAAGTTATCTGAAAACCAATGAAAAAGTAATCTATTTGTAAGAAGCACATAAAATTTTTATTACTATAAAAAACCTGAGCACGCACTATTGTACAGTGGTAGATGGCATTACATATTTCTTTTCGATATATCAAACTCTAGACTGGCTTCTCTCCCATTTTTTACCTGAGTCTTTAACTTCATCTAATCAAATTACAGGAGTTAACATTTCAATCATTACTCATTTTCCTTCAATTATAGAGGCTGAATACAAAATCTTCACATTTTATGTCCTCACCACATTACTTAACTTTTCCTTGTCATACTGAACCCCTCCGTTCACCTCCAAGTCTACTAAAAATTTCCATAATTCTCACTTTGTTCCTCCATTATATTTCCTCTGTTCCTCTATAAAATTACCATAAAAATTTAGGATACTTCTTTTTTTTCCTAAATATGCCTCACATTGATATGAATTGACATGCTATGCTGAACACTAAGCAAACCTCTTCCTCAATTCAAATGGAATCATTTTACAATTAACACTCTCTCACCATCTCAATAACTCTGTCTTGCCTCTGTACTTCACCTTTTATTTCTCCTGCACAGTTTACATTCCATAATTATTAAATACCAAAATATTTAAAATACTTAACCCTCACTACTATCTTTATCTCTGATAATAAATCAACAATGTAAATTATTTGGCCTTAATCACATAAATTTTTTCTTGAACTTATTTATTTTATCATATGTTCATATATTTCATAAAATATCTTCCAAATTTTTTCACTTTTATAATTCATTCCAAAACATGGAAGCTTTTATTTTGTTTCAGCCTATTGTGCTAAATGATCTACCAGAGCCAGAGACAGTATCCTATAATATAAGTAATGTTCCAGGGCCCCAAGTGAACCCTCAGGGGGTTTGAGAATATTGCTAATCTAAGATTTTGCAAACTGTTATGTGCATACACCAATATACATTGGACATTAGAGCCATAATAAAGTCTAAGAGTTCAGAATTAAGATTGGGGCCCTGATAGGTCCAGGGGCCCTGAACCGGATATTTCTATGTTACCTCATAATGGATCACCTGATGAACAGATATTCTTAAAGATTGGTGCCTTTGTACATAATAGCAAAGGAAAGGTCATATGCTATACCCAAAAGGCCCTGAAGTGGGCCATCAGGTGTTTCAAGAATGCTGCTCAACTAGGATTGCACGCACTGCTGGAGATATATATTTGAAACCATAATTAGGGCCTTAGATCAAAAGTAAGGGTGGGACCCTGATTGACTCTCATACCCCAAACTGGTACATGTTCCCTCATAAGAAATGAACTACTGAACCAATGTTCTTGAAATATTTCACCTTTGTACGTGATAGCATGTGAAAGGACTTTGGCTACACATGAAAGGCCCAAGGGCTCCAAAGGGAGCCCTCAGGTGGTTTTAGAATGCTGCTCAATTAGGATTTTGCATTCTGATAAAGAATTCTTTGTAATGGTGTCTTTGTAGACCTCACATTTTAAGTGATGCCCTGATAGACCCTTGGGCCCAAAACTGGGCTTATTTCTTTGTTGCATTGTAATGGACAAACCAATCAAATAATTATCTTGAAATGTTGCACGTATGTAGATGAAAGCATCGGGAAAACCCTTATAAGATGGGCCTAGAGCTCCAAGGGCTACAAAGTAGACCCTCATGAGGTCTACAATTAAATTGAACTAAGAATTCACACACTTGTGGTGATTTCTGCATTCAAAATTTGTATGAGCTAAAGAGAGCCCAGTCATAAAAAATGAGGCCCTGATCCCTTGGCTTCAAAATCACATGCACCATTGTAAGTTGCATCCTCCGGGTGAACTACAGAACCGATTATCATGAAATTGAACACAGAAGCTATTAGAATGAGGCAGTACATGGGATACATATACATATTTGGTCATTTGTCTCCATGGGGCTTGAAATTGCTTAACTGCAGTGGCTGAACTTTCCATGATTTTGAATACTGTTAGCGATTTGTTTTGTAAAACTTTGAAAGGAAAGAAATATCCACGAGTACAGATATTATGATGGGGTCTTCATTGACCCTGGGGCCAGAAACCTGATGCTCTCTTTAGCCTTTGGATTCAAGATATTGTTTGAGTAATTGAAATGAAATCTTTATTGGAGTATATGAAACAAGGCTAATTTTCCAAATTTTTTAGGCCCCTAACCACTCCCAGGACCCCAATTTGCATGGTAATGGGGTTTGACAATATTTCAGACCACGGATTAACAACTTTAAGAGATATATTAACATGAGACAGTTGCAAAGGATAGAAGATCCAAGCCCTTACAATGAAGTAGGGTCAGCAACATCGGGGATGAGCCCCCAAAGCCATTATTGAAGTTCTCTGTTAGCATGGTTGAATTTCTTCTACTATCGTAGTCATTGGAAACAATTTTGCATGGGGAAGAAGGCTTAAGTCTTTAAGAATTAGTAGGGTCATCGTTATGAATGCCAGGTCCCTTAAAGTGCCATTAGGTCTATAAGTGCTTTCCTCACTGCTTGGCTGATGGGTATGGTTGGCCCTAAAATTGTCCACGACTGACACTGAACTTGTTTATGGACTGAATAGCGACCACTAAAGGGGTACACTTCGCTAATTTTCAAATCTTTCTTACACTACAGAAGGAAGTTTTAGGAATGGTTTATTGAAATGTATACTTCTATCTTTTGCTATGAAGTTCGTAATGCCTGATGTGCCAAAATTGATACGCAGAGCATTGAGTGTGAAATTTTATATGAAAGACATAAGAGATTTTTCTTGAGATAATGCAAATAAACTTGCTCAAACTTATTGAAAATTCATTAAAGTGCAAGGTCTCAAAGATAAAACCATCCACCCATTGCAAATTAAAAACATTTAATGTGCCAGAAATGGCATGTCGAGAATTCACATCCTAATGTAATACGATGTTGCTAATGCGATTATTCTTCAATTTTAAAAGCCTTAATCCACATAACAGTGAAATTCTTGGTCATTGAATGAAAATAATGTAAGAAAAACATCATATGACAACAGCAAATACAACTCAAGTGGTACCAGTGCATATGTTTACTTGAGCATTTAAGCCTAAAGAACTACTAGCACCACAACGAGCAAGTGAGAAACTACAGCCTCACTAAGGGCTGTGTGAGACTGACACAGTGTCAGTCTCTGTGGCTGAGTGACCAGACCTGTATTCTAAGATAGTGGTGCAGATCATTGAATAGATCACATTGTTATAGAAACCACTTGCCTTTATTGTGCGATCCATATCACCATTGCAAAGAGTACGGATGGGAATAATGAACTTTCTCCATTCTGGGTTGAGAGTTATTTTTACAACTTCAGTCTTGTGCACAGGATTAAATTCTCCAGTCTCCATTGCCTAAAAAACATAAAAATCATACACATGATTCAATTTAAGAATTATTTTTTTCACAGAAGAGCTTATCAATATCCATGGCTCAAAATCAAAAGGATTGTATTAAGTACTTTTAAAATCTTTTACTGAAATTCCCACCCTGAATTTTTTTAGTGATATATTATACCTCATCTCCCCTATGTTATGGGCATCATTGGAAACTGATAAAGTTACAAGTAAAACTAGGATGATGCTTTCTAGTTATGCATTAAACTGACTTAAAGCATTCCACCCATATCTAAAATGTGTAGAATTTAGAATAATAAAGTTAAGAAAAGGATAGAAAATCTATTCAGTAGGCCAATGGATGTATGGATGCATTAGACTTCCATGATCCAAAGTTTTCAGCCACTATGACTCTATCTGACAACAGTTGACATTCAATGTCTCATCAGTGGAAGAAGACAGAAAGAATTGATTGTTGAGCTATACTTATCTACAACCCTACAGTGAACATGATAGAGTTGGCTCAACCATGATCTAATGAAGATGCCATGAATCCATCAGGTAAACAAAGAGTAAAAATTCTGGCACTTAATTCTCCTTCACTTAATCTTTGCTTTTTGGCAATGAGTAAAATACACAATGGATTATTTAACTTATGTAAATTAATACATATTTACAATAGACCTCACTGGTTAAGTGGTGACATACACAAGAATATGGGCACCTAGTGTCATATCATTTGCATGGTACCTCTTCCACTTGCTCCGCTTGTACTTCCACCCTTGCTCTTTTTACCTATGATTGAGCGATAAAGAGAGGGACTTGAAGTGCAGTTGTCAGAGCAGAGGGACTTGACGGCTACCACCGTAACTGCGTAATGTTAGAAACTAATGCCTATCTTAAGCATCCATACTAGCAGCTTAGTTGCTCGTCTCTACTGACCATAGATTAAAAATATTAAATTCTTATACAAAAATGTGCAACTAATGTGCTTCATACATCTAGGTTTTCTTAACTGAGAGGAAACTTTGCAAACACTATGATCGCCCAAAATTAAATCATTTACTTAGGAAACTAGAGTTGATAGTTATTATACGATCCTTTATAACATTTAAGTTTATGATATAAATGATTTTTAAAAGAATTCTTTCACAAATTAAAACCAAAGATCCTTTTAAAACGTTGGGCAAAGACCACAAAAGTTAGGGGAACAAAATATTTTTTTGCAATTTACCTATTAAAAAGGTTCGAAAATACAAAAATCGAAAGTGTGAAGTACCAAATTTTTGGCCCAGCTGAATTTGTATTATTGAGTTTCTACTGTATTCATTTTGATTCAAGAGGAGGCACAGAATGCTTTCATCAAATGAATTGGCATTACAAATGACTCAAAAATCTTGTATTCAGAAGTTTCTATTCTTGATTACTTTATGTGTTGATACTGATTTGATAGTAAATGCTGAATTGAAAGGTGTTCAGAGATATTAACTTCGACTATATTAGCCTGATTTTCCTTGAGATTGACGTGAGAATATTACCTAAGAGTAACTTCAAGATCAGAAGACTCTTTTAGGTCCAAAATTGGTAACATTATAACTGGTATTAACAATGAGAAATTCATTTCAGTTCCAAGTAAGTCACAATTAAAATATTAGTGGTGATAACAATAAGCTTATTAGACAATAACACTGGTTAAAATAATAACAAAGTGTAAGCGTGCGTGCAGCAGTCAGCGCTAGCGTCACCCCGGTGTTGGTCTCAGCTGAAATGGTAGCTGCCGGATGTGGAATCACATTTAGGTGTGGCTCCCATAACACCTGGCGGCGCCTTGCCGTGGGATCTTGCTTCGTAGGAAGATGCACGGGTAAGGTGAAAAGCTACTGCAATTGCCGGCCAATAGGGAGCCCTCGAGGGGGGTCAGGTGGTGACGTGGCGCTGGGCGCTGCGTGGTGGCAGGAGAGACTCGAGCAGTCTCACACTGGTGACTGATAAAACATGTATTGTGTGTGCGTGAATAAATCGTAAAAACAGAACTTCCGACTTTTTCCCTTACCGCGTCTTCTCCGGACCAAGTCCTTTTTATTTAAGCTAAGCGCTTACAAAAGCCTCACACGGTTTTCCTCTCAAATAGAAGGTTTATATTGACATTTTGGGTTATTATATTGACATTTTGGGGAAAATATTGTATTAATGCATAGTTCAAAAAAGATATGCATCAATCATAATTTTCTACCATGGTAGGAATATTCTAAGCTTGCCATCTTTCGTGAGCGAGCTCTGATTATATAGTGGCTATTCAGGTGCATATTTTTTTTTATCAAGAACTGCCAGCATATTTTATATGTACAAAGAATGCCTAGAATATTAGCAAGAGTTATTTGATTCTGTACTTTTAAAATAAAAAAATCATTACATTATTTTATTCTAATGAGGTGTTTTTTTTAGATTTAGGGAGGGAGTCAGGGTAGAATTCATAATTAACACTTCAATGATGCCCTCCATTTGGTGGGAAATTTAGAGTAAAGTGAGACTTGATGAGTATATGTGGTTTGGCCTGAAACGGCACCAATGAAACACAGAAAGATCACTTTATTGAAGCCTATTAAGTGTTGTTCCTCTCTTAGGATCCATTAGAGAAGAAGATGGTTAAAAATAATGGATACCGATTCAAAATGTGAAGGCATTAAAAATTAACAATATTTTTATGCACAAAACACTGATGGCCAATACTTTGGTTTGTAGCAACTTTTGAACATGGATCAAAGTCAGATGTTTCAGCCTACTGGCAGCAAAAGAGTTAATTATCATTAACATAGGAAGGAAAGTGATTCAACTCAAAACAATAATACACCACACTTATGGATAATAAAACGAAGATTACTCATAATAAAGGAAAGATTAATACAATAAGCCCAAGGAAATTAATTACCTTGGAAAACACAAGAAAAGGATCAGATTTTCCAAAAAAATCCTTTCTATCCAGATTCCGTCCTCGAAACTGGAGTATGACATTGTCTCTGACAGCAACCAACTCCTCAACACTCAAAATGATATTCCCATAAACATCCCTACCTCTATTTCCAGACGAACTCATGGATAATGGAAGCTGAACTTTACCACGAGATATAACCTGAGAATATCAGAAAAATACAGTCAGTAAAGATAGATAAATTAAATATGTATTGTGAAATTTTATTTTTTCAGTGGTAATGGGATTACAATATCAATAGACATTTATTGTGATATCCAACGAAATGTCAAATTACCACAAAACTGATACCACAGAATATGCTAAATATATAATTATAAAGGTATAACATACACAGCAAAATATATATAACATAAAACAAAAAACTCCCAGGATTCAATTGTCTCAAAATCACGGTGCAGCCATTGTGAATGTATTACCGGCTGCGGCAGGACAATACATTCAGCAACCATCAATATCACTTGGCTTCAAAACGTGCAGCCTTCAGCTCAAATTCCTTTTTCGGGAAATTTGGGGTTGAAAATAATTCCTCAAGGAAATAAACCTCTAGAATTTTTTTATTTGTTATTTTCCAAACAAATATTTGATTTAGTATTGCAGCAGACAAATATGCAGGCACAAAATTTATCAACCGTGCTGATTTTGAGTTTTTTTGGGTTTGATTTAGTTGATTTGGGTTTGGTTCCATGTCAATTCAACTACAAAAATGAGGTTTTGCTACCCACCGACTACGATTTTTACGAAACTTGGTACATATCATCCCTTCACTAATTTAAGAGACAGTTTCAAATTTTATTTATTCAGCTCCAGTAGTTTATTAATTACAGCCTCTTAAACTTCAAGCAAGTTCTCAATTTCTTCCATTCAGGAGGCTCGCCTCTCAAGGTGTATTATTTTACTCAAAAAATGTTATCTCACTCATTTGTGGATCAATTCTCCAGATATTTTCCAGTTATGACCACAAGGCTACGACGATTTCAGAAAAAATATCATGAGCAGTTAAATTGTCTTTTGCAGTCTTAAAAAAATTCTTATATTAAATCTTAGCATCATTTTTCAGCAAAAAAATGGTTAACTACTAATGCCATTATAACTAAAAGGGTATTTTTCAATCTTAACATCTTTTATCATAATCATCATAAAGGTATGTATGTACTATCATTCCCAAGAATAAAAATGATGTCTTTTTCATTCCTTTATTAAAAATTAATGCTACATTAGTTTAATTTTCACAAAATGGCTTCCGGAGCACAGTTTTTGTGATGTTCTCCATTAGTATAAGAGACCCTAATGAAACTATTGTGATGAAACAAAGTTTTTGTCCTTATAAATTCATAAAATATTGCTTTGATGAGTGTTTGAATGCATTAGATCACACCTGTGAATACTTTTTGAAGGGTATAACAGCAACATTTCAGCCCATGCTGGTAAAATGAAACTGCTCTCAATATATCTTCCAAGATTGCAATGTTCCTTTTTTATTGCTAATTGTGATTTATTATTGAATTAAACTTATTATAATGAATCATCATCTATTTATAGCAAATAAGTATGGAGTGCAAACAAAAAGAGACTAGGGTCATTCCATGTCAGTTCACCCAACCCATGTCACACACAGTCTCAGTCTTCAGTGGTTGTGACCCCCCCTCTTCAGACGCTTCTAGATACGCCTATGATCATGGGTGCAGTGCATTGAAACCCGTTGACGTTAAGTTTATTTTGTGGAAAATAAACAATATAATTTAATAAAGCTATATAGAGCCAATATGGAGTGCAAACAAAAAGAGACTAGAGCCATTCCACGTCAGTTCACCCAGCCCATGTCAGGTTTTCATGAAATTTTTTCACTTGCTGATATCATCAAGTTAATTATTTATACAAAGTTTTACCTCTCTAGGTGGCATAGTTTCCAAGATAAAGGGTGTCAAAGTAATGTAAAATTGCTCATAAAGGTCCCATCGAGGTTCCACTTTTAAAATACAGTGAATAAGGAAACAATTCATAGTTCATGGACTAATTAGACTGTCACAGCCAAATTTTTATTAAATGTCAGTCAAAGTGTTTAGATTCCACTGAAACAAGTTTCATTAAATTTTCCTTGCTCTGTGAGCCACTTTAAGTACATTAATCATTAATTAATGAAGTTTTTCAGCACCAAAACATTACTTTCTTTAATGGGCATTAGCACTCAAAGACTGAGGAATTATCAAATCAATTTTTTTTATTGAGCCCAAACATGTACTCTGTGATACTGAGAAAGAAAAATAGTGGGATTTTGATTACCAATATGGCTTTTTTATTTTTTAAAAGTTTTTATAGCCACAGATGAAAAATTGAAGTGTCATTCCATGTTATTTCACCTAGCCCATGACTTCAACTGGCTCCAATTTCCATGAAACTTTTATCACTACCTGCTGCAACCAAATTATTATTAATCCATGCAAAATTCTTCTGTCCTAAGCCCCATAGTTTCCAAGGTTCTGCTTTCTGAGTGCCGTGTATACTGTAGAAATTCATAGTTCATTGACTAATTAGACAGACAGATTGAAATTTTATTCACAGGACAATCAAAGAATGCCAATTACACGAAAAAAATATTTCATCTTTACCTAACCATTTTAACACCTCTAACTGCATTAGTATTAAGATTTTTTGCGCAAACAACACTACTTCATTCAGTGAGTGCTGTCATTCTAAAGCAATGGAGCAACATCTATTTTTTTCATTGAACCCAAGCATATGATTTTCAAAGTTCGGGAAAATAGTTTAAATTTGATCTTTTATAATAAAATTTTAATTAAAATACTTTTTCTATGTATCCACAGATTATGTAACATTCTTTAGCACACCATGAATCCTATAGGTGCTACTGTAATAAGATATTTTCAGCTGGTGTTCAATAAAGTATTGTTGACAAATTGCGATTTTAATTTTTGTCAACGTGTACTAAAATATTTGTCTCAGATAACGTAAACAATTATATAGCTATAGGGTGGGCTGCACATTTTTCTCAATAATTACTGTGGGCTCTTATTTTTGGGATAATTTGTGATCATCAAAATTTATTATTTACAAACTCTTCAAAGTAGTGCTGAAAGAAAATAAATCACCACAGTATTTGCCTTTTTGAAAGATACTCTATAATCACCAAAACTCCCCCATTGTAACTGAGTAAGTTCAAAAGATACAATGTCTCCTATTTCCCCTGCACAGATCCACTGATTCTCCTCGAGTTTTCTTTAAGGATAGGTTACATAGTACCACTCCATAGTAACGAAAAAACAGGCACTTAGTTATAAATCCACACTTAATTAGAAACATCACGACCCGGGTTTCAGCATATCATGCCATCATCAGATGCCACCTGATGATGCCATGAGATGGTCAAACACAGGTCGTGATGTTTCTAATTAAGTGTGGAGTTATAAGTGCCTGTTTTTTCATTAATAATGAAGAAGTTCCACCGAGTAACCCCAGAGACAGTGTCCTATATCTCTCGTTAGGCAGGAAAATTATTACCTTGAGTAATAGGGTGAACTGCAGAAGATAAAATTGCACCTGCATATGTATAGTAATGATTCATTCCATGATTCTCAAAAAGTGATTCCTTTGGAGTGAAGTGAAAATTATTACATTGAGTATAAACAGGATACTGCAGAAGATAAAATTGCTCCTGCATACCTAAAGCAATGATTCATTCCATGATTCTCGAAAGGTGATTCCTTTGGAGAGAATGTTGCCTCAAAGATGAGTAACATTGTATCAGTCCTTAGCTGGGAAAAAAACGCTGCATTGTATCACAGAGTGAACTTGGCAAAAAACACAACTAAACCTACATTTCCCTTCTAATTAGTCTTCAGTCATCTTGTTTTGAGTGAAGGTGTTCATTCGTAAGTGCCTAAAGGTTTTAAGCACCAAACCAAGTATACTCCAAAGGAATCACTTTTGAAGAATCATGGAATGAATCATTAGATGTGCAGGTGCAATTTTATCTTCTATCTAGACACTTTGACTGAAACGTGAAAAAAATTTGACTTTGACAGACTAATTAGTCCATGAGCTATGAATTGTTTCCTTATTCAATGTATTTTAAAAGTGGAACCTCGATGGGACCTTTATGAACAATTTTACATTACCTTGAAACCCTTTATCATGGAAACAATGCCACCTCATCAAATAATATTGGCAATTTTCTACAAAATAAACTTAACGGCGACCAGTTTCAATGCACTACACCCATGATCATAGGCATATCTGGAAGCGTCTGAAGGGGGGGTCACAACCACTGAAAGGGGGGGGTATGGGGGGTAACCCCCATGTTAACTTTTTTATCAATTGGGAGGGGGGGGTGATACAACCCCCAAACCCCCCCCCGGATACGCCTATGCCCATGATGCAGTGAATCTAAACCAGTCACATAAAAGTTTATATTGTGGAAAATTGGCAATATTATTTAATTATGATATTTGACAGGATTAAGGCTGAAGTGACTCTTTTTATACTATAAATAGACGATGGATCATTATAATAAGTTTAATTCAATAATAAATCACAATTAGCAATAAAAAAGGAACATTGCAATCTTGGAAGATATATTGAGAGCAGTTTCCTTTTACCAGATTGGGCTGAAGTGTTGCTGTTATACCCTTCAAAAAGTATTCACAGGTGTGATCTAATGCATTCAAACACTCATCAAAGCAATATTTTATGAATTTATAAGGACAAAAACTTTTTTTCATCACAATAGTTTCATTAGGGTCTCTCATACTAATGGAGAACATCACAAAAAACTGTGCTCCGGAAGCCATTTTGTGAAAATTAAACTAATGTAGCATTAATTTTTAATGAAGGAATGAAAAAGCCATAATTTTTATTCCTGGGGATGATTGTACATACCTTTATGATGATTATGATAAAAAATGTTAAGAAAAAAAATACCCTTTTAGTAATAATGGCACTAGTAGTTAACCATGTTTTTTGCTGAAAAATGATGCTAAGACTTAATATAAGAATTTTTTTAAGACTGCAAAAGACAATTTAAAGGCTCATGCTAGTTTTGCACATTATTGGATGAACAATCCAGTATATAACTTCCCCTCTTTCGAAATGCCATGGGCCATGACAAGTTTTTACTTATCCTTAGAACTCTTTACTTCACGAAAAATCCTCAGCCGAGTGAGCCAAAACCGTCAGACCCACTTTTCAAAATCAACCCCTTGGTAGAATTATTCCATCTAACAATGTCAGACATTTATTACCCCTCTAAAGAGTTAAGTATAGATGAGACAATGTTGTTATTGCGCAGGCGCCTTTTCTTCAGGCAATATATCCAGAATAAGAGGAACAAATATGGCGTCAAACTATATATGTTGACACAACCAAACAGCCTCTTATTGAAATTTATAAAATGTTGTGGTTCGGCTGACAAGGTAGTTGGTGGAACGGGCCATGTTGAAAAGGTCGTGAAACACCTTATGAGAGATCACTTTGATGTAGGTCATGCAATATGCATGGATAATTATTATTCTGGGGTTGGTCTGTCTAGATTGTAGAACATACGTAACAGAAACTTTGAAGGCGAACCGGAAAGGTAACCCATCAGACATAGTGCACTAAAAGTTGAAACCTGGTCATGTAGAAGCAAGTTATACCAATGACGGCATGTTCTAAAATGGCAAGACAAACGTGACGTTCCAGTAGTGTCCTCAGAGTTTGGCACCCGTATGTCAGAACACAAATACCGCTCTGGTAAGATTACTCAAAAACCTGAGACTGTTCTAAAGCATAATGAGTTTATGGGAGGGGTCGACAGATGTGACCAATTATTAGCATACTACCCCTGCGAAAGAAAAACTCTCCGCTGGTATGCCAAGTAGGCGTTCATATATTCCATGTTGTACTTAACAATGCCTTTTTACTGTATAAAAACTTCAGCAATAATGAAAAATTGACTCTCCTGCAATTTCGGAATAGTGTGATAACATCACTAATGTATCAAAATTGTCCACCTCTAAATTCATGGGTGGAAAATCCCAAGTCAAAAAACACCCACATACCGAAAGAAGTTCCCAGAAATGAAAAAATTGAAAAATGAGAAAGAGATGCATTATTTGTAAAAATTCAAATATGCGTGTAGAGTCGAGCTATTACTGCGATCTATGTCCAGGCAAACCAGGATTATGTCTTGAACGTTGTTTTGCTAGATTCCAAAGCTATAAATGAAAAACTGTACCACTATTTTTTACATATTGTTCTTTGTAACAAGTATGTTACTTATTTGTTTTTATAATTACATATTTATTTCTTCTTACTATATGTTTATAAGTATGTGAAAATAGAAAACTGTAGCATATTCAGTAAATTGTCCACATATATGTCTGGAGAAAGAATTTTTATTGCTGAACATTATTTTTTGGCAATATTTCTGTGAAAAAAATAAATACTACAGCGCAATGTACAACTCCTTGGTGTATGAATTTTTATGTTTCTGAAAAGGATATGTTGATTTCAAGGGACCAAAGGAAAGGATGGTAAACAAATTTGTATATTGTGAAATCGATCTGGATCAAAAATATATATATATGTATTTAGTTTACAATAGCCTTGTTTTATTGACCTGATATGAATAAAGAGAGAATCCAAAAAAGTAAGATTCTTTGGAGAATCCAACATGTAAATTTTCTATATTTGACCTGCGTTTTACTGCAATATTTTATTTTTTCATGTATGTATGTTTATGTGGTTGTACGTGTGCAAGTAACCTGGATTAACCTAGTTTTAGTGATACATGCTAGTATTCCTGTTGTTTTATGAGATATATTCCGTATGTGCACAAACGGGCTAATATGCTCTCTACGTGGTGATCAACGAACAGATGATCATTTTCCATGTACGAACGCTTGCGCACGCATAAAATAGACTCGCACTGAAAATAACCTATAATTATTGAATACGTATATAAACTTCCTAGGAAACTGGATAAATACAAAACCTATCACAAAGTCAGTATGACATAGCGTATGTAAGCAAGCAGGAATTCACGTGTGTTGCAGGACTGCATAAAAACCACCTATTCAAGGGGCATTTGTACGGCGGCAATCGACACTGTGTCACAAGTCGTTTTATTTTATAAACAATATAAAAAATACCAAAACTATTTTTAGATATGTTTAATATATGTAAAAAAGAACCTATTTAAGAAAAAAAAACGTATCAGCCATCGTGGCAGCTGGAAAAATTTAGCCCACCAGTGAATATGTTAATGCTACAACAGGGAAATTGAACACATGAACAAGGTAAAATATTTAGGTGTGCAAAATAAACAATGCCTAAGGAGGCATTACTGTGTGTCTTAGTGTCCATCAGCTTACCCCTTCTACCCGTTAGTCTCCAACTCAGTCCTTCTCAGATAATAACAATAATGATAATTTATTCACTGAAGGCAAATTTGCATAGTTTCGTCACAAAGGAATATTCGACATCAAGTATTAAATACAGTAGACCTCCACTTTACGATGGTAATCCATTCCATAGGACCGATCATAATGTGAATTCCATGGTAAGGTGAATCACTATATTACTGGACGACGGATCAGTTTAACTACGTCATCGCCAGTGCATTCAGTGATACACAATACAGTATACTGTACGAAATATGCTGAAATGAAATGATTTAGAATGTTATTTAACCAATATTTAAACTTTAATAAGGTGTTGGAAAATTGTCAACACATCAAATATCATTGCATGAATACGCAAGATGCACCTCGCCACTCTACTCTTTGTCTAAGTGCTAGCCAATCTCAGTGACTTAATATTTAGACATCCACATTTTCAAGCAATGGGAAGAAAGCATGGAATAGAAATTATCCAACTCTCATTATACCTCTGCTTACTACTCGGCACCGGCAATTAGGCATCTATCTTTTGGTCTCATGCCATCATATCTACATCACAATTACCTAAACGATACCTGTAGAAACACGTCCTTAGAAAGTGACGTTGCGAGCTTACTAAAGTTATGTACACAAAATTAGGCATTGAGTTATGACATAAATAGGCCAAGTATGACAGAGAAGTATCATATAGTCATTCATAGACAACAGATAGATCAGTCAGTAACCTTTCCACGAATAACAATTTACATGCACATCCCTGTCGTCGCTCGCCTGTCTCCACTTGCAAATATCTTCTTTATCCTTAAATGCCAAACTAGCAGCATTGATATCATTCTTCCAGTCAAGATCATCCCTAGGAGATTAACTTGGAGAGCCGAATAACAAAAGAGATAGCAGCAGAGGGGTGAACCTTCACATCTCAAAGCCCTTAATCTCGGAACAGCTGACCTTCGAGGGGGATTTCATCTCAAATCAGGCAGAGGGGTGTCAGGTGACCATCACCGATTTCTCTAGAAGTTATATATGTGAAAGCAGTATCCTTATGATGAATTATGATCACTTTATCTCAGCTCAGAACCGAACCAATATAAAGATATGATCCTTTGAACATTGCTGAGTCAGGCCTCAAAGTAAAAAGTGAAAAATCACATAAATGCTAATAACTAAGGAACCATGACCCATAAAGCAGTAGTTTTTGTTTCATTTTGAAGAAAATGCATTTATGCACAGTCTGAAATAACTTTCAAATAATTTGAAGTAATAATAAACAAATAGGACTTATTTAAACAATAAAAATTAGTGATTATTTAACAATTTATTTCTCAAAAAGGCCACCTTTTATTTGCTTTAAATTTTCTCAGTGGCTAGTTTAAATGTCCTGCTATCAATAAAAAAAATAAAAAAAGGTAGTATTTTTATATTTTTTGTTTTAAGGCATGTCAAACTTAGGCATGTTTTCGACCCAATCTGTTTATGCACTCCTCTCGTACACCAAGATTGCATACCTATGAGGGGGAAAAATGAAGATTCATTCTACTTAGCATGCATAATGGATAAATAGTACATACCTGAATCATTGGTTACATCCACTGACTGAATGCAAGTTCAATCTTGTGTACTTCCATGGCGTCAAATGTGTGCAAACGCCCACTGCTACTAACTGGAAACAGTGGATGAGGCAATTTGTGCAGATCATTTTTCAATGGCACTTCACATGAGTCTTATAATTTGGGCCACCTGAAACCATTCGATGGACCATGTGGATGCATAAACGAGACACTAATGTCATTCTCTTCTAAAGACACTGCAGTGATTTTAGCAATCCACCAAGTTTTTTTGAAAACACACCCGATGAAGTCATTTATGGTGATATCTTGAATATTGTATGTCTTTATACCTGAATTTGTTAGTGCCACAGCCAGACTGACAATATGCATGGGACTTCTTTTACATTGTAACCCACCTCAGCATTGTCCTCTCAATAACCTAGCATAAGATCAGGTTACTAAGTAACAACTAAGAATGATACTATGTACAAGAAGTCCCATACATATTGTCAGTCTGTTATGTGCAGTCATTGAGAAGACTACCTCTCAAGCAGTTCTATATTAGCCTCTCTCTTGCCTCTCTTTATACATTACCATATACCATTTCTCTCCAAAATGTATACAGGGACATATAGTGCAAAGAGGATTTTTTTGTGCAGACTATGAGAAGAGACATAAAACAAAAGTGCTATAGAAAAATGAGAAGACATTTAAACCAGTGGGGGAGATGTCTGAGAAACTCCAAAAAATATTGCAACATGTGGTCATCAAAGCTAGTGATGAACTCTGCTTGAACTGCTACAAGAAGTATGAAGGCCTTTTAGTTGAACTTGAGTCAAACTGTGATGCCTATGACAATCAGTATTTGCCATTAGAAGACAGTGTGGATATAGTGAATCAGACAGTGACAAGTTTAGGCAGTGAACCAGAACAAGTTGTCTCCCCCCAGAGAATCCCTACGAAAATCCGACCAGATCGAAGGATTTCATATGGTAAAAGGAAGCTGACTCAAATTACTGATTCCACAAAGGCATTAAGGGCAAAGGTTAGTTTAATGTATGACGTTTGTCGGCCTCGGTGGCGGCGGGGTAGCGTCCTCGCCTGCTAACCCAAAGGTCGCGGGTTCGAATCCCGCCTGGGGAGGATTTTTCACTTCCCAGGACATGGTTGTTTGTGCTTGTCCGTTGTTGATTGTTAAAATACCCCGATGTAAAGGCCAATATGTGCTGTTTTCGGTGGTTATAAAATAAATAAAAAATAAATATATAAATAAATGTTCAGGATGAAGCTGCTCCCACTGAAATTGATAAATGTGAAACATGTACTTCATGAGAAAATAATATCTCAGCAGCTTTTGATAAAGCGAAAAGTGAAAAATCTATCAGTGACCAAGTTAAAATTTTAACACTCTTTCCCACAAGTTATTCCAACACAAGAGATTATGGCTGCTGTTCCAGGTTCAACCAAACATACGATTGACAAACGAGCAAAAAAAACAGCAAGGAATATGGGCCAATGCTGATGTATACTGTGGGCATCCTCTTCCTGTTGAGCATATCAAGATTGCTCTCTCATTTTACTTGGATGATGACAAATATTGCTCTCGTCAAAGTCCTAATCAGCGAGATGTGTTGACTGTCATTGAGAATGATATTAAAGTGAAGAACAACATCGTGAAATAAAAATTGGACTGACCAAGTTCTACTCAGTTAGGCCAAGATGGGTCAAAATTCAACCAGTGCATGATGTTTGCAGATGTATTTATTGCTCCAATTTGAAACTTATATGTAGCAGTTTAAGAAATTTGACCAACTCAGCCATTGAAAATGATTATTTATATAAGTTGCATCTTTGTGAAAGCCCTAAAGAAGAGTGCTGGTTCCAAGAATGTGGCCTGTGTCCAGGCATTGAGGGCCTAACAATGACCACTTTAAGATTGGATGACAAAGAAGATGAAGAAGTGACTTATGGTTTTTGGGAAAAAGGTGATTTGTTAAAGATTGTTTCAATGGAAGCATTCATTGCTAAAGTTCAGGATTGCAACAAGAAAGGTGTGTATCACCACTATATTCGGAAAATACAGAGGGAAGCTATTCATAAAGAGAAGTTGGTTGCACTAAATGGTGTGAAATTGGTGCTTCATTTCGACTCTGCCGAGAATTGGAGTGTGATTCTTCCAGATGAAGTACAAACCTATCATTGGCAAAAAGTGCAGATATCAATATTTACCTGTGTGGGATATAGTGACAAAGGCATGCAGAGTTATGCAGTTATTTCAGATGATTTATCACATGATACTGCACATGCTTTGCTTGGGATAAATAAGATAGAAGAACACTTGTCTGAAATGAATATTATATGGAGAGATAAAACATATTTCAGATGGGGCAGCAGCTCATTTTAAAAACAGATTTCAGGTTGTTCAGTGCAACTGAACATGGAAAGGGGCCCTGTGATGGAGTTTATTTATTTATTTCCACATCCCCGAAAACAGCACAAACGGCCTTTTACATCGGGTGTTTTAAACATGTAATAATTGACGAACACATACATCCATGTTCTGAGTGGTGATAAATCCACTCAGGCGGGACTCGAACCCGCGACCCCCAGTTTAGCAGGTGAGGTCTTTACCCCGTCGCCACCGGGGCCGGGAGTTGGAGGACTAGTCAAGCATTATGCCACAACTACAACCTGAGAAATTTCAATTCTGGCGAGTACATTCAGAACAGTGTCCTTTGTGGAGCATGTAAGTAAATTCTTGCCTTATATCAAACTTTTTCATTTGCCACATGATGAAGTAGCTCAATTTAGACAAAAAAAGCATAATGTTTGGGCAAAAGTGGCACCTGTACATGGCATCAAAAGCTGTCATGTCTGGGTTCATAACAGACATGAGACAACTATTGCTCGCTCTGCGAACCACACATGCATACACACTGTGACACTAACAAATTTAGATATAAAGACATACAGTATTCAAGATATCACCATAAATGACTTCATCGGGTGTGTTTTCAAAAAAACTTGGTGGATTGCTAAAATCACTGCAGTGTCTTTAGAAGAGAATGACATTAGTGTCTCGTTTATGCATCCACATGGTCCATCGAATGGTTTCAGGTGGCCCAAATTATAAGACTCATGTGAAGTGCCATTGAAAAATGATCTGCACAAATTGCCTCATCCACTGTTTCCAGTTAGTAGCAGTGGGCGTTTGCACACATTTGACGCCATGGAAGTACACAAGATTGAACTTGCATTTAGTCAGTGGATGTAACCAATGATTCAGGTATGTACTATTTATCCATTATGCATGCTAAGTAGAATGAATCTTCATTTTTCCCCCTCATAGGTATGCAATCTTGGTGTACGAGAGGAGTGCATAAACAGATTGGGTCGAAAACATGCCTAAGTTTGACATGCCTTAAAACAAAAAATATAAAAATACTACCTTTTTTTATTTTTTTTATTGATAGCAGGACATTTAAACTAGCCACTGAGAAAATTTAAAGCAAATAAAAGGTGGCCTTTTTGAGAAATAAATTGTTAAATAATCACTAATTTTTATTGTTTAAATAAGTCCTATTTGTTTATTATTACTTCAAATTATTTGAAAGTTATTTCAGACTGTGCATAAATGCATTTTCTTCAAAATGAAACAAAAACCACTGCTTTATGGGCCATGGTTCCGTAGTTATTAGCGTTTATGTGATTTTTCACTTTTTACTTTGAGGCCTGACTCAGCAATGTTCAAAGGATCATATCTTTATATTGGTTCGGTTCTGAGCTGAGATAAAGTGATCATAATTCATCATAAGGATACTGCTTTCACATATATAACTTCTAGAGAAATCGGTGATGGTCACCTGACATGATTTTGCACTATCTGCCTGATTTGAGATGAAAAGGCCCCTGACTCTTCCGGGCTGGGAGAGTAATGGAGGTTGGTTGTTTACTTTAGGGACCCACAAACTTATTAGAGGCATCCATACATCGAGAAAGAGAACAAAAAACATGCAAGAAGAACACTGAAGACATAAAGTGCAAACTTGAGCATCCTCATCGTGTTTCTTCACCATCTCCTGCATGATTTTATTTGTTATTTTCTGCTTGAGCTGCACTTAAGGGGGCTAGGTCGCTACAGAAACTTCTCACAATAAATACCTTCTTATGCAAAGTTTTGTTAACGAATGTTTAATGCAGTTAGAAAAGAACACAGTGCAAACTACGCCCTTCATCGACAACATCACTTTGTATGGAAGACTGATATTCACATAACATCATATCAGCGGCCTAGGTGGCAGTGCAACCCTGATGTTCTCGGTACCACGGTGTGGAGTCATAAGGGGCGTGAATTTCGATGTACATTTAGATAAGCCTTCACAGTTTGACAATATCATTCACTGAGAAATGTTACGTAATATTTAGTATGTTTCATTGATCTGGTTTAGTATCTCGCGCCAGCTGCATCCAATTAGAAATCATATCACTTCGTTGGTAGGTAATGCACTCTTGCAATAAGTTACTCTTCGGTGGAAGTTCTCATATTTTTGCAAGTTGGTAAACGAAATGATGTCCCTATAATGGCTAATAAAAGCCTTAATTTGAATTATCATAGATCTGATCCTGACTACGTTAGGAATGTTGCGTTTTCTTGATGGCGCTGATTGGTGGCAGTGCTAATCACCGCAAAATTTGCTCTAATCACGTGAACAACTCATAATAAATAATGCGTATCATTAAGTATGAAAATGTTGCCATGATCAAAAATGCAGTCTGTTAAAAAATAAGGCGTTAAATTGCACATCACTACTTAGTTAGGGGATGATATATGTACATCCCTGAAACAGCCAAATGTGATTGTTTTTGTCTGAACAAAAAAATGTACACAGAAATGAGAATTTAAATACCTTCCATGTTTGCCCAACCTCAGAAAGTGCATTCACTAGGGTATGAGAATAGCAAAGATATCACACCGCCAATACATCAAATTAGTAAATATTCTGGCCAAACCTCACCCCTAATTAATATGTAGACTTAATTTATATTGTGATGTGACTAGACAAAGGAGAGCTAATGAGGCAGCAACAATAGCAATGATTAACCTAGGTAACACCTATGATTTAGGTCAATTAATACTTAATTATATAAATGTTACAATACATGGGAGTCAGGCATCACACCTTCCACGGACGTGATAATACTAACCTGACCCAATGTGCAAGATGCCATTCCAAGAAAATCATGATGCGCTAAGTTAGAGCTAGAGGAATCAATATCGTAAACTTTGAATAGTAAATGTTGCTGTTCTTCAAAGTGGTACGACAACACAACTTTCTTGGTAAAATCAGGATCGTGGCAATTCATGATTGTTTCCGTACGAAAAAATTCCACCCATCTCCTTTCGCCAAAAGGCTGATTATAAACCACTACCATGGGATCTGACTTAGATAAAACATCTTTCCCCTGCAGTGACCTGAAAGTAGATGGATGGCGTTAGACAACAAACGAGACGATAGAACCATAATTGAAGGTCCCCTGTAAAATTAATTTTCCCTTTCACTGACAAAAAAGAGTATATTTTACCGGCAAGAAATGGTCATTTCCACTTCAGTGGTTGGGAGGGCAGCAGTTCCAGGAGTAAAGGAAGACATTTTTATTGCTTTTTAGCCTACCTACGGTATAAAGGTACAAAAGGTCTTGTTTTTTATACTGTCAGGTTACAGAAAGTTAACCACCCTATAACCGTAAACATCAGCTCCTTTTCACTTTTAAAACTCATTAGTTCTCCATTGCCTTTCACTGCTTTCACTCTTTCAAATGTAAACACGGTAAACACACATAAACATTCACGCATATTTAATTGTTTCTTTGATCTTTGGCAGCACTAGTCTATAGTCTCATTTGCCGGTCCGTCCTTAACAAAGATTATATACACGCTAACGGACCTTGGTGTCTTCCGTGCTTTCCTTAGATTAGTTAATATTTTCACAGACACTTACGAATTAATTTTTGTACAGTAAAAAATCGGTGTTTAAATGTAATTTGGGAAATTTCAATATTATGAGCCTGTACGACCAACCTGAACCTACCGGAGAAAATAAACATTACTCTTGACGGGATGGTATGCACTGGTATGCACCGAATCGTCCCGAATGGAGGAAGGGATAAGCCGTGTCCAAACTCGCCAGTTAGGTACCTAAATCCGGAAATTTAGGGAGGACGCCATCTTGAAGTGTGTCCAAACTCGTTAGGCAGCATAAGGGAGCGGATTTGGGCAGCCAAATCGGTCGGCGGATTTAGGCAACAACAAGTCCTTCCTAAATCTGCCACCATTTTGAATTTCCCATAATTCCGAGTGGTAAAAGCGTGAAAAGTAATGGAATGAGTGGAATTGCAGTAAATATGGCGGGGAGGTAATTTGTTTTGAATGGAAGGGCGTGAGTTATTATGAACATATTAAATAAATGATAAATGTTAGATTGATTTATGTTATAAATTTCATCTTCGGAAGCAAAAAACAGACAGAGACCTTCATATCAAGGAGTGAGACAGAATATACAGGTGTCATAGCGGGGAAGTATTTTGAGTGTTTACAAATCAGATTTTTTTATATTGTCTTGCGCATGGAAGCTATTTTTTTAAATTAAAATTTCGTTTTGGGAGTAACGAATCAATCAACCGAACAGTTAATTATAGCTAGAAAGGAGAAGGCGGATAAACTAAACATATAAACTAACATAAAACTACCCCTACGCGTCTAAATAAAGTCTACAATGTTGCAAGTTTTTTACGAAACTAAAAAGTAATTACAACACTCAAAAAACGGCAAGCTATAATAGTTCTTCCTCACAATAGCACTAACGTTAGTCTTCAAACCCCATTTACCTACAACAAAAGCCTTAAATTATAGTAAGCAAAAGATATTTTTATGACTGTATACGAAGCTCCTGTACCATTGGGAAATTGTACATAGAAGTAATTAATATTATTATTTAAGATTTATTTTACATAATTTCCATTTGACATCATTTCGTGGCCTTCATATGGATGTCACTACATCCAATGAACATCCAAAGGATGCCCAATACTAAATAATTAATGGACATCATGCGGTGGCTGGATATCACCGTAAACAGACTTATTAATAATGCACGCAAAAGGAAAGAACAGTGCAGGGATAATAGAAAATTCGAATTGAAGCTATTACCTACACGACCACAAACGTAATTAACTGCTCATGAGTCTAACACGAATCTTTATCTGCCATAGCGGCGAAAGTTAATATAAGCACAATGAACAAAAACTAAAAATACGTTCTTAATACTGCTAAAAGACACGGATAAATACACAATCACAAATTTACCAAACTGCTCAGTCCAACACGAATCGCTTTATCTACCAAAAGGAAACATAGACACAAACCACGAACTTACAAAGATACAACCACATTGATCAAAAGCTATAAGTACCTACGTGCCATACTGTACTCTGTAAATCACGGAATCTAACTATATAAATCTCAATGTTACAAATTAACCACATAATATATTGCGAAACTACGAAAATAATGAGAAAATGTATTTTAATCGCAATCAAATTTCAAACAGCACTAGTCATGAGGGTCATCTGTTCAAAACATTAACGTATTCCGTATTTCCCTTGTCCTTCGTTTGCTTCGAGCTCAGCAGATGGCGACACTTGCTAAGGGCGTCCAAACTCAAGCTCCCTTTCTGTTAGCTGCCCAAAATTTAGGTAGCCAAATCCATGCTCCCTAATGCCTAACGAGTTTGGACACGGCTATAACCTTTTTGGCATACCTACGTCATACAAGATGGCGAAATGCGTACGTAAGTATAAAAGCGCAAAATTTAACTGAATTTCAAAGAAATAAAGGGTATAAAGTCGATAGAGAGATATAAAGAATGGTTATGTTAAAAAAGGATATTAATAAACGAATACGTAAGAAAAGGAATTACAACATGAAAACAATACATCTTTAGAAATGAGAAGGGGTTCAGTAAATCGATTTATTTAAGTACGTTTACAAACCACAGAATAAAATAAACACACATTCACACACGACACAGAGCACCAATAAACGATTACATGAAATAAATAAATTTAAAGAAAAGGAGTTCAAACAATATAAAAATAAAATGCATTGATTCCTCGAATTTTAAGGAAAGGTAGGGTTAAAGAGTTCTGTTGGTTAAAGTATACATTTAATTATGAAATAAGCTTACAAATATGGTGAAAACCAAAGTCCAAGTAATTCCTTCTCGGTGGAATTAGATACAATTCTGACTTGGCATACCTGATAAAAATTCAACGGAGGCAAAAGGCATAACTTTTCTGGATCCTCATGTAACTCTGACACTAGAGAAAGGAATAAAGTTTTTGGCATACCTGATGTAATTTCAAAGTTGGCACAAGGCATAACCTTTCAGGGAAACCTCATGCAATTCTTACACTGGAGAAAGGGATAACCTTTTTGGCATACCCATAAAAAATTTCAAAATTGGCAAAAGGCATAACCTTTCTGAATCCTCATGTATAACTCTTACACTGAAGAAAGGGATAACCTTTTTGGTATACCTAATAAAATTTCAAAATTGGCAAATTAAGGCATAAACTTTTAGGAACACTACATGCAGTTCTCGCTCAAGAGAAAGGGATAACCTTTTTGGCATACCTAATAAAATTTCAAAATTGGCAAATTAAGGCATAACTTTTAGGAACACTACATGCAGTTCTCGCTCAAGAGAAAGGGATAACCTTTTTGGCATACACCTAATAAAATTTCGAAATTGGCAAAAGGGCATAAGTTTTCTGGATCCTTATGTAACTGTACGTTACACTGTAGAAAGGGATAACCTTTTTGGCAAACCTGATGTAACTTCAAAATTGGCAAAAGGCATAACCTTTCAGGGAAACCTCATGCAATTGTTACACTGGAGAAAGAGATAACCTTTTTGGCATACCTTCTACAATTCTCACAACTGGAATTTGTATCTTTGAATACTGGATGACAGGAGACGAGTTAACTAATTTAACACTCCCTGGTTACTGTGTTGGTGATTTCTTTTCTATAGGTAAAGCTTCAAAAATGGTGGTTTTGTTATAGGTATACTTGTAAAAATAAGGCTTTCAATTGATTCAACAAAAATGTCAAGTACAAATCAATATCTGCGGACAAATACTATCAAATGCTTTTTGGAGATTTTTCCCTCTTGGAAACTCAGTTAATTATTTTGTCCTTGCACAGATCTCCACTGGGCAGAATAAAGGTTGTTCTTGGAAAAATTCAACTCCTTGTTAGAGAGAGTTTATAATAGAGTTTGGGGTGCAAGCATATATTATATTAACTGTTGATTTCAATATTAATTTGTTTTGTGACAGTTGTCTCAAGTGATGTTGGTGATATTCTAAACTTTTATAATCTGGTGTGTACTAACAATGAGCCAATTAGGGTCACTCAGTGTTGATTATCTTTACTTGATATTGTTCTGACTATAATATGGACTCGAATCTTGTTAAATCTTCCACAATCAAGGGTGATAGTTCGTACCAATACCCAGTGCTATCCTTGTTCTCTCTCTCTCCTCGGGTAACCGATTCAATGTGTCATATATCGCAGGTCTTTCAGTGAACTGAATAGGATTAATTTCATTAACATGCTGTGTATGGAATCCTGGTGTGAATTGTGTTTAATTTCGAGTCATTTGATATGAATTAATTTAAATTTCATCTATTTTAGGGAAAGTTTAATTATTATTTCAATGTAGCATTTCCTCTGACTTGAAAGCTTGTGAGACCTCCGAAAAAGCAAAAACAGAGATTTAATAACTGTCATTTCCACAAATACTCCATGAGAAAGAAAAATTATATTTAATTTTTCTCAATTACCAAAAAAAAGACTGAGAAAGGGCCTAAGGAAATGGGTGTACATACTTATACAACAAACTTCCAGCAATTAATTTAAAATGTGCAAGCGGTACTATTTCCTTTAAGTAGAAGCTTAAAGCATTTTTTTGTGGAAAATTATATTATTTGATTAACAAATTTCTTATTTACAATGATGTGTACTTTGAAAACTGTACAAATACCTACAATTTGTATTTTACCACAGGGGTCATTCCATATATCAAATCAACGATACCCACCCACCCACGATTGACACCTACCGACTTTGATTTCCATGAAATTTGCTGTGGACATATATTTTGATAAGAATAGTGACCAAATAAAATTTAAGTCTCCTACTGTTAATAGTTTCTGGAATGTAGGCATTTGAAATTTGGGCATGGCCCCTATAGTGCTGCAACATGCAACACATATTGATTTTGTTTTCACCCGTTACTCCATTTCTATTGAATAAAAATTCATCAAATCTTTTCCTGGAGCTAATAAGTCCAAACAGATCCCAGAAATATCATTTAATATGCCATACATGAAATTCTTCTGCAGAAAAAAAATAAATTCAGTCAATGCAAGCAGTGAATTTCACATAAGTTAATCTGTCAGAATATCTAACATTGCAATATTCAGGCTGAATCTTATGAAGGAGTTTGAAATAGAACACCTTGTAAGTGGCAGTCTGCTTCCTTTCCATTTCCTCCCTAGCTATCCAGTCAGAATCTTAGCCATGTCAGAGTTAGCATTGTGCAGCATCAGCAAAGAACCCAAATCCAAATGCCACGAAAAGAGCTACACAAATTCACCCCAAAATTTTACTTTTGAGGAACTACCAGAGGTAGACAGGGAATATTGCACTGAGGTGCAATATTCCACCTTCATTACTGTACACCGTGTGCTCCCATCACCTTTATTCCTACTTGAAGAAATTTGAGTGCTACCAAGTTTATAGTTATTGTAACCCCTTTGCCATACATAAAGTTCCTGTGAAATCATTTCTGACAACCATATATCTCCAAAAGTGTAAGTCACTAAAAGCAGCTGTGTGCGTATGAAGCCAAATATGCTGTCGGTGTGACAAGAGGATTAATTTCCACAACTTATAATAGTGTATGTTCTAATTTTGTTCCCTTAGACCCAAATGGTGAGTGATCCCTGGTGCTTCAGGGACTCATTCAGTGAGTGTTTGTGTCAAATATCAAAACATAAAATTGGTTATTAGTACTATGTAATTGAAGGAAACATACAAGGAGTTATGGATATAATAATTTGTGACAAAAAAATGCAAAATGTATGATCAGAAAATGCTCGAATTGTCCAGATGCTTCCAGGCTTAAGGACACCTTAATTGATAAAGTTTGTTAATATGACCCCTCTGATACAGTAAAATACAGGCAGTGGGTTTCTACTGTGATAGAGCAGAACTGCAAACATAGTACTACATCAATGGATGAACTCTTGGATATTTTATGTCTCAAAATGAATGAACTATAATTCCAAATTATTATGTCACTATGTCCATCCATGTTTTTCAGAATGAGCAAAGACACCCTTGATCATGAAATGGCAATTATCATCATGGATTTCAGTGAAAGCTTTACATTTTTAATTCCGGATGAAGTTCAAAGTTATCACTGGACAAACCAATCATGCACTGTACACCCTCGTTTCATTTACTTGTGGACTGATAGTACTCTCACAACCTCAACTCACTGCTTTATATCTGACGACCTTAACCATGACATGGCTTTTGTTATGGAAAATGTTTGAGAAGAACCTCGCCTCTGATCCGAGAAGTTGAGTATTTTACAGATGGATGTCCCGGGCATTATAAAAACTGTAAATCTTTTTTAAACATGTGTCATCATCACAATGATTTTAGCATGAATGCAACTTGGTCTTTTTTGTCCACCAGTCATGGCAAGTACTCTTGTGATGGTATTGGAGGTACTATCAAGCGAATGGTGAGGAAAGCCAGCCTGCAACGCCCATTGGCGTACCAGATAACAAACAGTAGTGGGGTGTATGAATTTTGTAGAGATATCTCTAAAAATATCAAAATTCATTACAATAAGTAAAGTGACATGGCTAAGTCTTGTATCAATCTCCTTGAAAGATACTCCAGTGCAAAAACAAATCCAGAACGAGGACCTTTCACCATTTTGTGCCTTTATCGACAAGAAGATCAGTTGCTGTGCTAAGTTCAAAGGTCTTGATTCTGAAGACAGCATTATAATTTTTATTTTGCTCTGAAACAATGAAGTTCCCAGAAAATTTGACTATTAGTTCCTACATCCTAGTTCCTTACAGTAACTTTAACATATTTTACAATATGTTTAAAGTAGTTTTTAAAGTTGACATGTACATACTGTAAGAGCCTTACAGTTGTCCAAGGCTCTCATAGCGAAGCTGATAATTACAGACCTATATCTATGATTTCAGTTTTCTCTAAGTTGTTTGAAAAATTGTTTCACAAACGAATGCAGGATTATTTAGCATCTTTCAACTTACTTCATGAAAACCAGCATGATTTCAGAATTGGCAAGTCCACAACCTCTGCCTCTTTTGAGCTGATTAAGAACATCCTACTGAGCCTAAAAGAGAAATTCCTTACTGTTGTATTTTTCTTTGATTTAACAAAGGCCTTTGACTTAATTGATCACAGTATTCTAAATAACAAGTTGTGCACTCTCGGTATCACTGGTCCAGCCCATAACTGGATCATGTCGTTCGTAAGTGACAGGCAACAAGTGGTCTGTTATCCTTGTACACCCTCAATCATTTAATCCAGTTCCATGACATTAAAGAGGGGAGTACCTGAAGAATCCCTCCTTGGTATACTGCTTTTTATACTTATCATCAATGATCTCCCTAATCACCTGTCCTGCTGCCAATCTATTAATAAGAATTCTTTATGCCGATGATAGCTCCTCCATTATTACAGCCAATAGTACTTAAAACGAAATTGATTCTGCTAATTCTACAGTTAAAGAAATGCACCAGTGGTGTAATAACAATAATCTCACATTTAATGATGAGAAAAAATGTTTCAAAGTCTATGACACTATTAATTCCAAGGATTTCATGATGATTCCCTTGAACAGTTGACGATGTCCATTCGAATTAATGTTACAGCAGTATAATACTTAAGACTTAAAATGTGCCTTGTCTGTACCCAAAGATTACAAGAAGATAACTAATAATAATGTACTATAGTTCATGTAATTCTCTTTTAGTACTCAAAACTCCTTTAGCTCAAATACACCTGATGGCATAAAATGAACAGTAAGGGGGTGCTCATTCACATAATTTCTGATGGGTATGCTACTCTGCTAGCCATTACCATTGACTAAGGTGTGAAGATGCTTGCTCAAGTATTGTTTTCACAACAAAAGTAGATCATTTTATCCCTTCAATATCATGTAATTTCATTTTCATTGTTTCCCTTGTAAAAGATATAATTTTCTCCCTCAAGTAAGAATAAGTCATTTTTCTACTAAAAGCAATGCAAGACTTGTAAGTTTTTTCTCACAGGAACTTAGATCATAGATTAAGGATTATTTTAAACAAAACTAATAGTCTGGATTCCCATTGCCTTTTACTGTGGATACAGTCAATTGAAATTGGTACACGTTGGATTTTTTTTGTTGAATTAATTTTTTTTCTGCAGAAGTATTTCATTTATGGCATATTAAATGATATTTCTGAAATCTGATTGGACTTCTTAGCTCCAGGAAAAGATTTGATGTTTTTTATGTAATAAAAATAGAGTAACGGGTGAAAACAAAAATTAACGTGCTGGATGTTGCAGCACTATAGGGGCCATGCCCAAATTTCGATCGCCCATATTCCTGAAATTATTGACAGAAGGAGGCTAAAATTTTATTTGCTCACTATTCTTATCAAAATATATGTCCACAGTAAATCTATTTATTTAATTAATTGCTCACATATAGCATTTCTGCCAATTTAAAGTGACACAGTAACAGAACTTTAAATAAAAACAAAACGATCAATGGAAACAATTGGAATACGGTGAAAATAATAAAAAATACAAATAAAACGTAGGTAGGAAGGGAGGTAAATGGGAGAGGTATTATTTATTCATGGGAAAATGGGACATAGCGAGATTGATAAATGAGTCTGGAGAAAAAACGGATATATATTATTAGGCAAAGAATTCAGTAGGGAGGAGAGGCGTAGTGAAGTGAGCGCTTGACAAGGGATAGGCATATGGAGTAAGGAATGCGTACGTGTTGATCGACAAGGGACTCTGAAGTTTATGGAGGACAGCAATTCAGGATAATCAATGAACATTCGTGGACATCCAAGTCGGTGGGTTTCATTTGGTTAAAATATTGGTCGATATTACATGGAATGACCCCAACTTGTTCTATTGCCAATTTATTTTCATTTTATCCAAGATGTTTTGTTGGCACAGGATTAAATAAATAAATTGGCGAAAGGGATAAGCTATTTTGAATATCTCATACAGTTCTCATATTGGAGAAAGGGTTAAGCAAACTGGCACACCTCATTCTATGCATATTTGAGGTGTGATTTAAAAAAATTGCCGGAATTTTTCATTTCGCAGGCTTTATAATTTCGATTTTCAATAATTCCGAGTTCCTGCCATATGGTGGTACGGTCAATAAGGAATAGTACCTGGAATTTATGTCCTGTTTGCGTGAAGCAATCCGACAAAAACTACCAGAATTGTGGCAAAAAAATTCGTGGAAATTGCAGCACGATAATGCTCTCACTCACACTTCACTGCTTATTCGTGATTTTTAGTAAAACAAAACAAACTGTTATTTAGCTTCAGCCACCGTATTCGCCGGACATGGCCCCCAGTGACTTCTTTCTATTCCCGAGGCTGAAGAGAACCATGAAAGGACGACGTTTTGCCACCATAGATGAGATAAAAACAGAATCGCTGAAGGAGCTGAACCTTATACCGAAAAGTGAGTTCCAGAAGTGTTTCCATGATTGGAAAAACCGCTGGCACAAGTGTATTATATCTAAGGAGGTTTAATTTGGAGAGGACAAAATTGATATTGATTAATATATAAATTTTCTTTGTGAAAAACGAAAATACCCATTATTTTCTATCACACCTCGTATACTTCAAATGGTTAACCGACAGA
This sequence comes from Pyrrhosoma nymphula, assembly GCA_963573305.1. NCBI lineage: Eukaryota > Metazoa > Arthropoda > Insecta > Odonata > Coenagrionidae > Pyrrhosoma > Pyrrhosoma nymphula. Next base: position 50,853,713 of record OY754330.1, on the reverse strand, counting down.
TTTTTAAAACACTTAAACCACCATAGGACAGAAATACAAATGAGGCGGCTCAGAAATTCGCTGCTTCTGGGTGCCATCAGTGAAATCACTCCAGCGTACAAGAAAAACTGAAATACTTACATAAAGGGAAAAAAACAACCCACCGAATAACAGAAATACAGAGGATAATGCAAAAAAACGAAACACAACCCACCGAATAACAGAAATACGGAGGATAATGCAAAGATTGTATAAGAATTATGCTTCTAAAGCAGCACGTTGTGCTACAAAAAACAAAAAAGGGAAAAAACAACCCACCGAATAACAGAAATACAGAGGATAATGCAAAGGTTGTATAAGAATTATGCACGAACATGCATATACATGTTCATGGAATTATGCTTCTAAAGCAGCACGTTGTGCTACAAAAAACAAAAATCGAATGAAAATTTGTATTTATGATAGTGGCCGCAACGGATCAGTGGCGCTGGATAGGAAGGAGAGATGTTTCCGATACTGACCGCTACAGCACAGTGACGCTAGAGTCAGGTATGCCAGAAAGGTTATCCCTCCCTCCATTCAGTAAAACTCGTATGCACCGTATGCACGGTATCCACGCATCCTTCAAATAAAGGAAGCATGAATTTCGTCGCTTGTATTTGAACTCGCAGGAACCCCGTGAACCGATTGAGTTGAAGTTTATTCTGCGACAATGCCTTGGAAAATTGACCGAGTGTCCGCCTTATTTCAGCCTTTGAAAGTCATCCCAAAAAATGCGAATTTGAAGCCTGACAATTTGCTGTCGAATAGCCAGAAGGTGTGACTCACATTTTTTTCCAGTTGCGGGGAGGTATACTCTGCATGTTAGAAACTCTTTAAGTTTTTAATTATTGCACTTTTTACTTCAGCTTATGCTGGAAAATGGAATTGTACGGCTTGCTGGCAATGGCATGTTTCACATTCTGCCTCTTGGAATGAGAGCCTTGGAGAAATTGATAAAACTGGTAGACAAGGGGATGGCTCAGTTAAATGCCCAGAAAGTTTTATTGCCAACGTTAACTGATGCTAAACTGTGGATTAATTCGGGCAGGTACCTTTATATTTACTCCTCTAGTATGTCTGAAGTTTTTTTCCAGAAATTATTACGTCAAAGCATTAACAAATGGCACAATTATTAATTTCGAATTTTAGTGCACATTTTCCAAGGAATATTTTCATTCGCTGTTCTTTCTTTCCGTTCCAATCGTATAGATGGTGCAGCTGAATATTTTAATATATAACTAATCAATATTAATGCCTTACATGGACCGTTTTCATCATACTTTCATGTTGCGATAATATCATTATTGATAGGTATTCGCAAGAATGAGTTGGAGTTAATTAAATTAAGATTTCATTCTACCCAGTCTCATGGAGTATCAAAAATAATTAATAAAAATCGTAGAAACTACTTCATCATTTTTTTTACTGGTCCAGTTGGCTTTAGAGTACAGTGAGGTCATCTGCTGTACCAAAGTTCACACTTTCTAGCCCATATGGGTGCACAGCTACAGGCACATAGGTGTTTTGAATCAAGGGCAAGTGGTGAGGAAGGATCAATTTGTCCAAAATTTTCTCATTTTTGGCTTTTCAATTTCCACCCACAGTCAAATTTCAAATTCCCCTCTTTCTTTACCATGCCTTATTCCGTTTCACATCGCTTTTCTGACATTGACCCTACGATTCAATAGTAACCAAACAATTCTCCTCCAAAAATGACACCATTTTCAGAGTGTGGTACTACAATATAATAATAATCGAACCATTTCTCAACCATAGTATCATTCCTTGATTTTTTGTCAATAGCCTTTGTTAAATGGTCAGCATTATGATTCTGTGGCCTTCATAATTTTTTTTTCCATTCGCCGTACTTCTTTTTCCAAATGTCAAAAATGCTGATTATTGTTATCATGTGACTTATTAGGATGTCAGACATATATAACTAATGCTTTCACTGCTTGCAAATTCCATGCAGGGTGCACAAAAACCAAGGCCATTTTCATTGAGTTTTCATTGTTATAATTCAAAATTTTGAAATTTCTTGTATTTTGTTTTTTTGCTGTGGTAAATTTTTGGAAGGCCATACATACAGATATGTACTTAGAAAAAAATCGGTTCACTTCTGATGCAACCCGCTTTGACACAGAATCTTTCTGAGGTAACTTGACAGCTTTGTTGGGAGGCTTACGATTATTTACCATGCACTGCCCACTTTGGATATCTTCATGGTCACCAGTTTTTTGTATGAAATCACATCCCATAAATGTTATCAAGAGGTAGAGGGGGGTGGAGGATCTAGGGAAGGATCCTCCTGGAGACCTGGCCATCTCCTAAACAAGTGCAGTTAAAATCCCTTTCATCAGCAACTTCCTGTCCAAAAGGTGACTTTTCTTTCAGTGCAGTTCTTGCAGTGATGGTGATTCGATGTATAATAGAAATTGATGCACTTGGAGCATGTTGATCATAGATTTTTTGATCCTTGCTGGGTGCATCAGGAACCTAAATGCATAACACAGTTAAGCATTAGTCATAAACACAGATGATGAGCAGAACAGACTCTTCATGATACCCCTTTCAAAAACTTCAAGGCTTGGGCCATAATAATCCAAACTCGACAGCTCCCCTAAACCTCACAAGCCAATAGATAATATTCTTATTTTTTTGTTTCCAGGATCAGTACGCCTAGTAAAGGATAGATGTGATTTTCCTACTTGTGCATTTCACAACCATAGCCACTCCTACATTAATCAGCCTTCTACTGTAATCTATTTCCAGGGGTAGGTTTTACACATGCAGATCAACCGATGTGATCTCAAGCAGACAGATTCACTATCGCAGATTTTATTTTATTTGAGTTACCATATTTCACAGCATATTAGATGCACCTTTTTCCCCAAAATTATCACATGAAAATCATCTCCAGGTCTTACATGCGAAGGTGACTCAACACGCAGGCTAAATTGAATGAAAAGCCGTAACGCAGGCTAAAGTCATCCCTGGCTACTGAGAGCAATTTTTTCCTCAGATGGCCTGTACTACCTAGCCCTTCCCTAAGTGTTATTATTCATCACCAATATTATTGTTATGAACAGTACTAGGGTCATTATATATTATATTTGTCGGAATATAGCCCCCCTTTGAATATAAGCCTCGCCCCCTCCCGAACTTTTCATCTCTATTTTTGGAAATGGATGCCTAATTTCTACCCATCTTTATTCTCGCGCTACGAATTTCCTTCGTATTAATCTTCTTTAAATAAAAAATGAAATTGGTCCTTATTTCTACAGCGTATCCGAAGATCTAAGCTGAGGAAAAATAATGAAGATGTAATTGTATCGCGGGTTGCATATAAGAACTTTTCCACGTTGCTGTAGATCTATAGAAACATCGCCATGATGAAGAATAAAGGAGATGATTAATAGATGATAGAGATAAATAAATGGCTGCTGCCAACCATTACATCATCCAGTATTTTTATGCATATGAATATAATTGTTTAATTTTAAGCACCTTCATGATGCAAAACTAAATGCATTATTTTTCATCATTCAGCACCCAAATGCATTCATTATCCTTGAAAATTTAACTCAAGGGGTAAATTTTCATACAGTAATATACAGATACATCCCCCCTCTGAATGTAAGTCTACCCCCCCCGCACCCCCCCTCCCCCTGATTTTCATCTCTATATTTGGAAATGGATACCTAATTTCTACCCTTATTTATTCTCATAACACAAATTTCCTTCATATTCATCCTCTTTAAATAAAAAATAACATTGTTTTTTTGTTATATCCCCAGATCTTATGGGAGGAAAAATATTCAAGATACAATTGTAATGTGGGTTGCATATATTTTGCATATTAGCTTGTTCTTGTTGTTGTAGATCTATATAAAACATCGTCATAATGGAAAATTAATGAGATGATAAAAATAGTTCGTAAATTCCAGGATTATCATTGAGTATATGAGCAATGTTGCTAGTCTATTTTTGACGGGTACCTCAGTTCGAGCAGAAAAATATGACATGTGCGTTGTGGGTTGCATAAGGTCTTTACAGAGTTGCCGTACAGATGTAACACCTAAGAAACATCAACATGATGAAAGATTAATTATATAATAAAAACTTTTCATTTTATTTAAAATATTCTTCATTTTTTTTACTCATATGAGTTATATTAGTGTATTACTACCTATTTTTCTCCGGTATTTTGGACCATTAGCCATGGAATTTCTGAGTTGTTTCCCCTTTTCATGCTGGTTATTTGAGTGAGCATTGTTCTTATTACTTCATAGGTAGATGGCATGCGGCTGGTGCTGAACTGTATAAATTGAAGGATCGCCATAATAAAGATTATCTTTTAAGCCCAGTAAGTACAATTATTTTTCCTTGTAAAGGTTATATCAATTCTGTCACTGACATATGTAGCTGGAAAACAGTGTCAGGGTGGAATTTTACAATGGGGCATCCTAATTCATCTGCCACTCAAATCAAATGGTCATGCTGTCAGTTAGCCTTTTTCACATGAATTAAAATGTGTGCTGTGAGTGCTGCAGGATGGATTAATTTTTGGTATTCAATAGAAACCCCTGTGGGTTTAAATACCAAATCAGTCAATAAATAGTCAGAGGACACTACACAGAGATATGTGCACCTCAAATATTCTCTCATTTTTTATTAGTCTTGTTCAAATAATTTTCTAATTTGCTCGTTTTTATATGAGCTGCCCAAAACTTCAACTTTTGGCTCAAAGGGTTTTTAGCAAAAAAATCCTCTCATGGCTATGTTGCTGTAGTATATACATATGTAGTTTTTTCAAGCAATTTCCATATGCTTCATTATGGTCTCTTATTATTGTAATTCAGCCATACAAACTATTGTAGCTTGTGGAATGCATTCATGCTCAAACAATAACACTATTTTCCTGTCTTTTAGACACACGAAGAAGCGATCGCAGGGTTAATTGCTTCTATTTCTCCAGCATCCCATCATAAACTACCCATCCGACTGTACCAGATATCAAGTAAATTCCGTGATGAGAAGAAATCTAGATTTGGTATGATTAGAGGAAAAGAATTTCTCATGAAAGATTTATATACATTTGACCAATCACTACAAGCTGCCAAAGATACTTATGTTGAAGTGTGTCGAGCTTATGACAAGATTTTTGATGAAATTAAGGTTCCATATGTGAAAGGTGAGTTTCATTTATGTATTTGGTCTTATATATTTTTATTTCTTGACAGCTCCTATTTTCTTTTACTCATTTTCTGCAATTTTGTTAAAATTTTGCAATCCTTTGTGGATAATAATAATAATAATTTTATTTGCCCATAAGATACGTTTTAGTAACAAGCTGCAAGTATATAAGGCACGTCAAGATACATACTAGTAAAAAATATATATTTATATATCATAAATATATATACTCACATACATGCAGTGGCGGATACATATGGGGGGCGCGGGGGGTGCGTGCCCCCCCTTGCGGGGCCGCCCGCATTGCCGCCCGCGCCCCCCCCGCCAATCAGCCTGCACGCTATTCGTTCGTGTCTTTCGTCAGTCGACTCTGAGTCGAATTATCGAGTACCTAGTTGTACTTTCTTATTTAGCACGCGCGTGCGTCCGCGTCATCATATTTTATACGTTTCTGTCTGGCACATAGATAGCTAACCTACGAGAAAAGTCGCGGCCATTCTAGTGATCTCGATGCGTTATTCTGTCTGGCATTTGTACGAGAAAAGTCGCGAATATTCTACTGTTTGTATTTGTTCACACTCCTTAAAAGTCTGGAAGCGAACAATCTGGCACCGAATGACCTCGAAACAATCGAGCTACATATATAAGGGAAGCAGAGTCGCTGCCAGGCGGTCAGTTTGAAAGCTACAATCGTCGCAATAACATGCGCCCCCCCCTTGAGTTTTTTCTGTATCCGCCACTGCATACATGTGTTATACACACAAAACATTTATACAGTTATTGATGATGGTTTAAGTTGTAATTTACTGTGTATAAACAATTACACAAAAGATAGTTATGAACTAAATTCTTAAATGCAGCCAATCTTTTTTCTTTTTTTATAAATTATGGTAGATGGTTGTACAATTTTATACACATAGGGCGAGATCCCTTAGAAGTTAAGGCAAGAGCAGATGAAAGCACATGCATGTCATTACATCTTTTTGTTTCATAGGTATGGTTATAGTTATTCGGAGTAAACTCAGATTCATGTTTTTTTACATAGAGAATAGAGTGCACAGTTAAAATCTTCAGCTCCCTAAAAAGAGGCAGACAGTGAGCATGATAAGGTTTACAGCACATAATTCTCCATAACTTATTTTGTATTAAAAATCCCATATGAAATTCTGGAGAAGAAAAGACCATAATACAATGTTTTCAGAACATCAAGGCTTACGGTATAATCCTCTCTATAATCCAGTTGTTTTTCATGATACGAAATGCCAAAATAAATGATAAACCGTCCATGAATCTCCCTCTCTTGTGATACTTCAAATAATCCATTATTTTCAAATGTATATTTTAGTTACTTTGTGATAAAGTAGTTTTTAGTTATTTCAAACCATATAAAAAATTAGGTATCTAAGTAATTTTAAATGGATTTTTGCTGATTATGACCCCTATAATTTCTGTGTAGTATTTTATATTAGTACTGATATTGATGAATTGGTTACCATTTTGTAGAACTAGGCTAAAAAGACCTTTTTTTAATTCCTCACATGATCATCATGAGTACAATTTTTCATGCATAATGGTGTTCTGGACTAGCTTTCCAGAGAGTTATCATGCACAATCTGCATGTCAGGATCAATGGACCCTAAGATCCGTGTGTAGTGGCCGAAAAAAATCCATACAAAATGTTTTCCAACCAAACATCCACTGGAACTGTTTAGAACCGATCAATGGCAGTGAAACTGCATCAGGGAACATTCAACATCTGTGTAAATGAAAATACCTAGTTTATTCAATTCACAAAAAAAAACAAGGATGTATTTATATTATTATTCAATTTTGATCGACTGCAGAGTAATTACCAAGTCCTTATCTTCTTTCATGCTGATAATAGTTGATATAATATTGTAATGATGTCTATCATAGTAATGTGTGCTACATCTGTTGGATATATGCTTTTCAGTGTCATAACTTATTGGAACTTAAGAGAATCATATTTTTACAAATATAGATATGATTGTATGCCAGAACTTTTTCTTAAACATTGCATAGAGCAAACAGAGTGACCCAGATTATAGGTGGACTAATTTGAGAGTCACTAGAGACTCAAGGATACAACCTTGGCTAAGATTATGTGAAAAATTCAGATCACATGGAAGAAGTCTTCTTGGGTGTGGCACCAGGTTAGGCATTCCATAAGAGACGTTTTGACCAGCTACTTGTTCATCCTCCTCCAAAGGCAAAACTGACTGAGACACTCTACAAAAGGCCTACAGTCTTTCATCAGATCACATGAGTTGAAGGGTGAAATGGAGGATATTTTTTTAACCAAATATTTTCTAATACAAACTCCCCATTTACTGTCAAATATCGACTGTAAAAGGTGTGGGGGGGGGGGGGGGGTGGATTTTTCGAGCATGGATAAAGAGTACACTCAGAAATTTCATCGCTAATGGCCCGAAACGATGGGAAAAAATTATAATAATGGGTGAAAAAAACATTTACCAGTAAATAGTCTTTTGCATAAGCATTTGTGAAATATTTTTCATTATCTCGTTCATTTTTCGTCTTTACAATGTTGTGACAGCAATAGAGCAACTCAGTGAGGACCTTATGCAACCCACAAAGCAACTGGGTTGTAAATATTTTTCTGCTCAAGAGTACCCGAATTAATGGAACCCATTAAAAAATCACGTTTTGTGCTGGTGTATTCAACAACAGTTATAAGAATTTCTAAAATATCCTTCACCATCTTACTTACTTTTCCTTCAGGATTATGTAATACATAGTAGCCTTATTACGGAGTGGTGAAGATATTATGCAACCTTCAATACGATTTTGTCCAATATATTTTCTTTCTTTAGATCGATCTAGGTATATACATTATGTAATATTTAAGGCATACAAATGCCAAATATAAGTGATATCCGAGGAACTATGAAATTTTGGATATCCTTCATTCTAAGTTTTTCGTTCCATTCAGGCATGTTTCATTTGTGTCCTTGATAGGAGTACTAGTGGAAAAGCTGAGATAAAAAGCAATGTGTGAAACATAAAAATGTGTCGGTAAAACACAATTTTGCATTTTCACTATTTGTCAATTTACATTAATGGATGTCATCAATATCCTTTGAGCATCATGTTAGAGATAGTGTGGAAAAGGATATCAAGGTAGTTAATTCGGATTTGACTGTAATCCATAGAGGAATGAGAAGCCTGCTCAGCCCCTTGATATATAAAGTAACCAATTCTTTGAGGTCAGCCTGAAGGAAGAAAATGCTGAGTGGATATTGGCATCTGTCATTTTTTCATGTATTCATTAATTTAGGTTTAATGTTAATGAAGCACTTTTTATATTGGAAGTATGCAGTTACTTGAATTAACCCATTACCGCCCACCGTAGCCATATGGCTACACCCTGCCGCCCGGAGCGCAAGACGCTGTTTCGGAAGAGTCACTTACATAATTGCAGTGAAACTGTATACACATTGTTGTTTAAGGTCACGCTCGCCTATTCCACGTGTTTGATTGCTTCGGAAGCCAGTCGGTGTGGTTATCTACGAGCGAAAAGAGAGGTGTGCGTTTCAGAGGAGCAAAATGGGCGTTCGCTGCAGGTATGTTTGTATCTTTATGCTATGTATTCTTTTGTCATGAAGGTAAAATATGTTTTCCTTACTTATTAGGAATATAGTTGTCATGTGAATACTTTGGTTTGTGAAATTATGAGATCATACGACTTTGATAGTAGACTGAATGTTGCCGTAGCCATATGGCTACGCTGGGCGGATATGGGGTCATTTTACACAAGACGGAAAATTCATTTTTTGTTTGGGGTTACTGTATTTTAAACGTTTTCTATTGTTGGTTGCGTATTTAAATATAAAATTGAAGTGTTTTTCTATGGATTATAAATAGCTCTCTGGTTTGGGACAACATCAACGATATTTTACTTACCTAACTGTCGTTGAAAATTTTTAGTTTGATTTGTGCTCAGTTTTCATTGAATTTTAGCGTGAATAAAAATTAATAGCTTTGTGAATACCTATCGTAACTTCTACTTAATTCTTTTCTTTCCACAGGAATCTGACAGTGCGAGATATTTTAGACATTTTTGAGGATGATGCTGAATCTTGTGATATACAAGGCGTTTACATCGAACCCCCAGAAATAAATACCGTTTCTGACGAAGACTCCGGCGATGAAGATGTCTGATTAGTTGATTATCTCGCCGGCCGTCAACTAAGGGCTTGCGCATCGTTCCAGTTTGCGCAATATACTGAAGAAGATGAGGGAGATGACCAAGACCACATTTCGGACGGCGCGGACTCCGAGTCCTCTAATTATGAACCCAAAACCAAACGAAAAGGGAAAAAAATCTCTCTCTCAAAAGGGGAGGAGCCTGCACTAAAAAAAGGGTTATTGGAAAAAAGACACCAAAAGAAGCTAAAGGAAGCACAATTGCATTTAAATGGGAGAAGAAGGATCTTCCACAATATGATACTGGTATATTCCCAGAGCCAAATTACACTGCTTTGTCCTCTTTATCCTCTGTAGATTTGTTTGAATTGTTTTTTGATGTAGAAGTGATCGATTTCCTGGTAACTGAGTCAAATAAGTACGCCATATTCAACAACAAAACAAACCCCAACATAACTCCAGAAGAAATGAAGGCTTTCCTCGCTATACTACTGTTGTCTGGGTACGTACAGCTTCCGGAAAAAAGAACATTCTGGGAGGAAGCTCCGGACGTGATAATATCTTAGCTAGTGATGCAATGAGAAGAAATCGATTTTTAGAAATATGTAGATTTCTCCACTGTGCCGACAATTCATCTCCCCCTCCGATGGACGGTGACAAGCTGTGGAAGGTTCGGCCACTTATAAAGAACCTCCAACAACGCTTCATGGCGCATTACATTCCAGAGCAGACCTTAGATTATGATGAGAGTATGGTAAAATACTTTGGCCGCCATAGTTGCTAGCAATTCATACATGGAAAACCCATACGCTTTGGATATAAAATTTGGTACTTGAATACACAATCTGGATACCTTGGCTCCTTCAAGCCTTACCAAGGTAGGGGTCCGGCCTGATATGAAATCTATGAAGACCTCTATGGGAAGGCGGCGGCGCCCCTACTTGTTCTGCTCGATGATCTACCAGACGGAAAGCGGGATTTGCCATATCAACTTTTTTTCGACAATCTCTTTACTGGTGTAAAACTTCTGGTCGATTTGAAAAGCAGAGGGTATGGAAGTACTGGAACAATACGACAGAATAGAATTCCTCGAAGCTGCTCGATCCGTCCAGTCAAAGAGATGAAGAAGGAAAATAGGGGATCTTATGACTTCAGCTACGACGAAAAAAGCAAGGGCAAAGATAATAGTGTTGTCGCCATGGCATCTACTGCACATGGAGTTGAACCTGAGACAGATGTGCCTCGTTACTGCAGATTATTGAAAAGGAGAATAAAAGTCAAGCAAACGCATCTCATTAGAAAATACAACCAAGGAATGGGAGGAAAAGATCTAATGGACCTAGACATTGCTACCTACGCAATCAGCATTCAAGCCTAAAATGGTGGTGGCCATTCTTTTCTTGGCTGCTCGGAGCAAGCGTTCACAACGCCTGGATACTGAGCCGAAAAACTGGTAGAGATGAGTCTAAAATTGAGTTCCTTCGTACCATTGTGCAGACGTATCTTATGCGGTATAAAACACAAAGTCGGGGACCTGGTCGTAGTTTGGCGGTCGGTAGTTCTGCACGGAATCTTCTCCATTTTGACTGTGTGGATCACTTTGTCGTTCAGAACCCAGACAACAGGATGTTGCGGTGTGCCGGTAAGTACTGCAGCAGCCAAGTGCGAACGTCTTGTGCAAAGTATCTCCGTGGACTTTGTAAACCATGCTTCAAAAACTTTCATACAAATAAATAATTATAGCACTCCTCTGGCAAAACTTGGACAGTGTTGTCAAAAATATATGTTTCCTCAAAGATTACATTTTTTTTCAATATGTTGTAATACAGGTATTTGTGATAATTAAATACTTTTTATACAACTTATGGTTTTTTATTACTTCTAAATAAAAAATGTTTGCATAGAACATAAATCCATTTTCTCGAACATCTACGTTGAGATCACAGAACGCAATATTTTGACCCCGCTACCGCCCAGCGTAGCCATATAGCTACGGGTCATTTCTCGGAAACGGTATGATATATCTCCGAAATATTTAGCATGAGTACTTACTATGTCCATAGGAGTAAAATACCAAAAAATATTAAAAATCGCAAGCAAAAAGTTTTCTGGGCGGTAATGGGTTAAAAGGATACTTCATGACAGAAATTAAAATTTTTCCAAAAATGGAGATGAAAATTTGGGGGGGAGGGGATCAGGTCATCTTTATTCAGAGGTAGCATAGCCAGGGGGGGGCAGGGGCATCGAATATGCCCCCCCCCCACGCCCCGTGTTCTGGCTCCCGAATTTTTCCACTCCCAGTCCCAAATACGTATAAATAAATGTGTATAATACGTTGTCAATTGTCATATATTCTACAAACCCATCTGCCTATTGCATCACCAAAATTGGTGAAGTTTATTAAACTGGTTAATTTACGAGTCTGTGCCTACTCAAAATTTTCTGCGCCCCCTAGACTCGAAACATGGCTACGCCACTGCAGAGGGGGACTATATTTGAAAAATAAGGTGTTTTATGTGATAGGAAGTTTTGAATGTCACCTTGCTGAGAGCATATTTAACCAATTCACAATGACTTGAACTAAAACTCACAACTAAACAGCATATGAGCCTTATGAGTATAGGTCAGTTTTTTAATTAATTTAAATCCATGGTGAGGGCAATCCAATGATGAACATAACTTTTTAGAGGATGAGCTATTCTTACTAGTTCCTGTAGGTGTCCTCTTAAGGAGACAGAAAATTTCACCCTCATTTTTGTCCATTACATTCTTGAATCTAAAGATATCAGTGGATCCAAATTTGTCAAATATCATGTCATGAAATAGTTTTGTTTCTTGAATGTCATGGGAGGTATAGGTATCTACAAATCAAATCCCTACTGTGAGCTGTGCCTGAAGCATATGTACATTTTTTAGTATTGTTTTTACATTTTGATACTTAGGGAATTAATTGTCCTGCCCTTGTAAAACTTTGGGGGTTGTATTATATATATGTGTACTGCAATATAAAAACCCGTGTGTGCTACAGCTTCATTTTTATTAACATTCCTATGAATTCTTCATGGCTTAAGACTTTCTTTCATTTTTTTCTCAGTTGCTGCTGATAATGGAATAATGGGTGGTTCATTATCTCATGAGTATCACTTTCTTGCCAACATTGGGGAGGATTCTTTAATGCTCTGTGATACTTGCAATTATGGTGCCAACAAAGAAATATTCAAAGGAGAAACTTGTCCTTCTTGCAAGGGTGGGAATATAAAAGAAAAAAACGGCATTGAGGCAAGTGGCTCATTTATGTTTTCTGAAGTATAATAATAATAATAATATTTATTGATTCCAGGACATGTGAATGTACATGTATAGAACAGGTCAGAAAGCAGTGCAGGATGAAAAAATTATAATAATAATAAAATACATACATTTACACAATACCTATTTACAGGAATTTAGTAGTTGCAGTATTTAGTAGTTGCAGCTTACCATCCTCAAGGCCTTGCCTTGAAATGGCAGATGGTGAGCACCATGTGAGTGGGCACATTGTGGTGGAAGAACCGGTCACCCGCCTGCCACAAATCTGGGCGTTTATTTGGCTAATTATTGCACCACCCTTTTAAAAGGTAGTATATGTACTTGATTACCCATCTGCTTGATAGAAATGAATCCTTAGTGCACGATCCCTCTCACAAAAAAACAGACGAGCATTGCTTTGATGTTTGATTTCACCTGATGAGCTTTCTTTAGACGAGGAAAATCCTTTGACTTCTATTGACTGAGCTGCTACTTCGTTTCAGGATCATATCCATAGCACCAAGATTCATCACCAGCGATGACTTAGGGGAAAAAATCCAGTTCAGCTTCGAACTGCTCCTTCAGTTCACTGCAGGCTCCCAAGAAAATCTCATTTAGCTCTAACGTCAGCCACAAATTTGCTGCACAAATTTGGCTGCCTCTTCTCATTTTCAAAACTTTGGTCAAAATTCACTGAAATGAAGTCCACGTCATCCCAGACAACTCAGCTAGCTCATGAATAGTCTGTTGTGGATCTTCATGCATAAGTTTGCTAATTTTTCCAACATTTTCATCAGTTTGTGAGGTTGTTGGTTGCCCGGTGCGAGGAAGATCGCTGATCAACATTTTCCCTGATTTGAATTTGGTAAAACGCTCGTAAATATGGGTTTTTCCTAAAGTATCCTCTCTGTCAGCAGTCTTAAACATAACAACAGTTTCAGCAGCATTTTTTCTGAGCAGGAAGCAAAATTTCATGGCTGAGTGTTGCTCACTAGAATCCACCATTTCAAAAAATTCCAGGTGCACAAAACAGTTCTCCCTAAAAAAATTCTCAGGTACTGCACATGACCTCTCTTGCCACTGACACTGCCACTTGGTGTACTGACTGCGAGAAGGTTTCAACTACACTATTCCTTGTGGCAGAAGTCTGTATTACAAGCAAACTGTGCTCGGCACCACGATTCTGGTTTCTTTTGGGTCCCTCCTCATGTATTAGTATCACCATATTGTAACCCCCAACTTCGTCTCCTTTTATGTTACCTTCGTATATTATTATTTAAGTTATTATATAAACAACATGCAGGAAAACATTTATAGCTGCTTAATATTTATATCTTTAATTTTATAATAATTGATTGGGCCCAATTTACAAGTGAACAACTTTTCCAATTTATATAATTAATTAACGACTCAAATGAATGTTACAATTTTTCATTCTCAAGGGCTTGACTTTTTAACCTTGTAAATTAAACCCACAAGACGACAAATGTTTATAATGGCACTTATCGTGATCCTTTCGCTATCGCTGAAATTCCTTCCTTTCGTCCTTCCTCTCGGCTTCTTTCAGCTTTCCTTTCTTTCAGCTTTCCTTCCTTATACCTGCTCCTTTAACACTTCCCGTCACTTTTTGGCAAACCGGCCCCTTTTTCACACTTTTATTCCCTGTATTTCTTCTTCTTTTTGCCTTTTTACCAACCGAACTCTTTTTCTGCTTCTACCATCTCGCTCTCACTCTTTGCGTCTCTATTTACGATCTCTTTGTTTCCTTGTCTTTTGTGTATTTTCGCCCTAACTACCTATTGTTACTTATTTACTGCGCGATATGTTACATTAGCCCCATTAAAAGAAATGTTGTCATGAAATATAAATATGTTCTTTTAAAGCCTTCGGAAGCTGTTTTGGACTATTATTATTATGATTATTTATTATTATTATTATTATTATTTTTTTTATTTACTTAGCCAAAGCCCCATCGCCTTCGGTTCTAAACTTCCCCTTCTCATATTTTTAACATAAATTTACACACAATTATATATTAACTCAGTATGCCTCATCGATCCTATGGATCGGACACAAAATTTCGGCATCTTCAATCGCTCATTCAACTAATCAACACAACAAACTGAAACCAACAAATAAACAACACAAAATACAAAATGTCACTGGAACACACTTCACCACATTCATACCACTTGCTTCATCAATTTCACTCCCCCCTTCTTCAAAATACACTCCCCACTTGTTTACAATAATACACCATTCTTCTTACGCCACATCCATTTCACTTTTCTCATTCATACCACATCACAAACATCAATTTTACAGAACCAGGTACAAAAGAAATAAAACCATTGGCAGCAAATAATTAATCCTAAATCGTGGTTACATTTGTATCCCCTCCTATCGTGGAACAACACCGCTTCTCTGTTTATCCCCGCTAGCGTAAATAAATGAGCAATGTCTTGGCTTTAATACGACTACTCGCGGTTCTGCGGCGCGCGGCTTATCTTTTGGCTACAATGTGTTACATTGCCCTCGCCGTCCAAGCCCCGCCTATCCCGCGTTCTCCCTCAGTAGGTGGCTATTCCCGGTGTCGTGTGTCTCTGTGGTCGTTTCCTCACTGTATTTTTTTTTTGAAGTTGCTTATGTACGTGGAACGTTCCTAATTTCGATTTCTTCGGCCTCTGACACCGTGGGATCATGTGGATGCCATGCCGCTACTAGTTTTCCGACGCCGTATTGCCTCTTCTGTCTGCTCCCTCGCCGTTTTCCACCACTATCGTATTTATTGGGTGTCTTTGTCCCGATCTAAATCCTCCCGCCATGTCATTACGGCCTTGCCGTCGGTCGCCTAGTAGCTCGTCCCTCTCGAACCTTGGGTAGTCTCCCCGCGTATCGTATGGTCTTCTTTCGTCTTGTCTCCTTGGGAACGGACGTCTCCCATATTGCTGAGGCTGCTGACTTTCCCACCTCTGTTGTCTGGTTGCCTCGGGTGGATGCATCTCCTCTAATCTCCTCGGCCCCGTGTGTCCTTGGTTTTGAGGTGGTTCCCGGCTATCCCATCTCCGTGGTCCTACTCCCGGTCTCCTCTCTTCTCTCATGACCCTATCATATCTCTCTAGTAGTGTGAGCAGCTGCGGAAGCATCCTGACATTGTGTGATATAAT
Organism: Pyrrhosoma nymphula; assembly: GCA_963573305.1. NCBI lineage: Eukaryota > Metazoa > Arthropoda > Insecta > Odonata > Coenagrionidae > Pyrrhosoma > Pyrrhosoma nymphula. The sequence continues at coordinate 50,837,853 of OY754330.1, read as the reverse complement.
TCCCGTGCTAACTTCTGTCTCAAAATGCTGCCTGAGAAGATATACTAAGTTCTCGTCCGCTATTGGTGGTGTCAATTCTTTCGCCGAACTTATTTTCGCAGTTGCATACTCTACCCTCGTCTGATTCCCGGTGTTTCGGTAGCTTCCTGTGTCCAACATTCTCCTGATCTCCATCTGTCTTTCGTCATCCCAATACTGTGCACGAAAGAGCTCTTTAAATGTATCTAAGTCGCTATAGAGGTGTGATGTGGCGGTGAACCAATCTCCAGCTCTTCCAGTCATCCCTTGCCTGGCGACGTGCAGCATCTCCGTTTCCGACAGCCAGTACATCCTCTGGTATTCCTCTAATTCGAGTACGTACCTCATTGGCCTTGAGCCCTCTCTCCCGTCGAAACTCGGCGTTTTCAGGTGCACCATTCCCGTCATCGGTGGTCCATTGGGCGGTCGAATGTAGTCCTCCTTCACTTTCTTCGCTATCTCCTTTAGCACATCTTCATCCATTTTATCGCTCAGTCGCTGCGTCACCTTCATTGATAGCTGCTTGATCAACCCAACGTTCTCGCCTACTTGAACATTCACGTTTTCCAATTCTCCCTTATTTTTCTGCACCTTGTCCCTGATCTGTCCTAGCTCTTGGTCACTCTTCCCTATCTTTGTTTCTAGATCTTTTATTTCTTCTTTCATCCAGCTATGCGTATCCTCAATTTTTCTTTCCTGCTCCTCCAACTTCATTTGATACTCCAACCGAAAATTCATTAGGCCTTCTTGAATGTCCTCCATCAGCCCCTTGCTCATATCTTCCTGTCCATTTTTAATTTCTTGCTTCATTTCCTTCAACAATCTTTCCTGTTGTTCCCTCACTAATTTACTCTGTTCTTCTTTTTCTTTCATCAATTGCTTATCACGCATCTCCCGTTCTTCTCTCAATTGTCTATCCCTTTCTTCTAATTTTTTATCACGCATCTCCTGTTCTTCTCTCCATTGCCTAAACAGCGCCTGCATTTCACTTTCTTTAAACTCTTCTGTCTCCATCCTAAATTCATACGTCTCTACGTCCAAGCCTTCCTTTTCTAACAGCAATTTCAAACGTTCCTGCAACTCGAATTTTGCCCCTTGTGTTGTTGATCCTTGATCCCTCAATATATTTTGTAAATCCGCCTTTTTCAGTTCGTAAAATTTTTTAGTCCCTCCTACCATTTTGAGAGTTCCTATATTTACATACTCTATCTCAGGTTTCCCGTGGTCTCTATCTGGACGAGTAGTCGTGCCCGACACGTTGTGGCGCCAATAATGTAACCCCCAACTTCGTCTCCTTTTATGTTACCTTCGTATATTATTATTTAAGTTATTATATAAACAACAAGCATATAGTAGGAAGGGCCTTGGATGAAAAAGTGATAGAGAGGTATGTACCACTTTGCTCTGGTTAGGCCAAACCTCAAATATGCCGCGAGCATTTGTGTCCCTGAACAGAAAGATTGGAGTCAAAAAATAAATAAAATACTAAGGAAAGCTGTACGCTTCGTTAAAAACCGCTAAGAGCGACCAAAGATGTTTTGCACTGCTTTTAGAGGGAATAGGTTGGGAACCACTAGAGACTCGGAGGCTATATGCTAGGCTTAGATAGCTTAAGAAATTCTGAATGGGTGTTTCATTGTGACATGGAGAGTATCATTTACACGCCGCACTACATTTCTAGGTCCGACAGGAAAGATAAAATAAGAGAGATACATTGCCTAACAGATAGGTACAAAAATTAGTTCTTCCCTCACGCAACAAGTGATATTTATCTTTATCTTTATATATATAAAAGTCAATGTATGTATGTATGTATGTATGTTCCACATCTCCTCCTAAACCACACGACCGATTTTGATGAAATTTGGAACACATGTTTGTTACTGGTAGACAACAAACACTGTAGGGTTCAATTAACCGAAACCCTATTTTTTCAGGGTTAAGGGTGTGATCTTTACTAATATGTATAAAAATGTAATGGTCTCTTTCTGTCTGTTGCTCCATCACGCAAACGTAACGAATTATTTATACGTTTAAAAGTGTTAATGTGCAGTTAACTTAGGTACATTCACTCAATCATCGAGTTGCCTATTCTAGACTCTCACTTGCCGCTATGTTTCCGTTCCTTGGACTTAAAAATATATCCATCAATATGCCTAATAGAAAAAAGAGTAACCTTTCGAAAAAATCTTTTAAGACAAAATGAATGTCTTATTTGCGAGAAAATGAACCCTTGAAAGAAAAACGACAAAGGTTAGATTTGGATGGTCAAAAACATGCCCACCAGCGATCTCATGAGATTCTCCCCGTGGTGTTTCTCGGGTTACGCTAAGATCCGCACAAATTTCATCCTTACCCAACATACAGACGGGTAACCAGCTCTAAATCTGGTTCAAATACAGACCCATCTGTTTCAAACCTTCAATCTGCTTTAAGATGGCGGAAATTATAATGACGTCACTACATGCTTCTTATCCGAAATAAGAACGGAAGTTCTGCGTAATTAACGACATCTGTGCATGAAAATCGACAAGTGCACTAAGAATCACCATAAATGTTTTATTTAGCAACCGAAACCAATGATTATGGCTATGCCGAAGGTGCAGTCCCATTGATAGAGGATTCATAGGTCAAATAAACATGGCTTCTGCTGCCATTACTCCTCCTGATGTGTCAACCCCTGGATTGTACTCTACTGTCCAATCCTGATTAAGATAATCAACGCATATATCAACGTTGAATAGTGCAACTGAATTAAGTCATGGAATGCAAATATATGTATATACACAAGGGAAGCGATCAAGCTGTTAATCACTCAGAAGACGGCTCAACAGAACCGAAGGGACGAGGTGACCATCTATCAACCGTTGCTATTTAAGTAGTAATGAGTCTGCGAGGCCGATTTTTGGGTTTCCCGTGCATGAAAGTGAACCAATAGTCACTCATCTCTCCGTGAACCTGGGAAACTGTCAGTGTGTCTACTACAACGAACACAACATACAAGATAGGTTACGAACTCCTCAAATGACCACGCATACTGTTTTTCTTCGGGCTTTGTGGTTTTATTATAAAAAATAAGTTTAATATTTTTCACACCCGTTGAATTTCAACGGGTATCTTCCGCTCGTCCATAATAAAACTGAGATCCACTGAAAACACTGCTGAAATAGACTTCACCTTTTCACCCACGTCTATTATTCTTCTTAACACCTTTACATTGTTATGTTGAAAGTATTTTACAAATGCGCAAGGTTTGCATTATATGTTAAGTGAATTTGGTGCTGATATGTCTGTTGAAAGTGGTTGAAAATCGTGTTTACGCTGGCGAGACGAAAGCTCACCTTTACCACTATTTGTATTAGACAATTGAAATGCTGTGAAATTAAAAAATGAATGTAATTCCGTTATATATTATTATTTGTGCTTATTTATTGCTCATGGAAAGAAATAATGTTTACCTTTGCTCTCTTAGGTTGGGCATACTTTCGTATTAGGGTCAAGTTATTCAGAGCTTTTGGATGCGACATTTATGGGCAGTGATGGTAAAGTCAGCCCTTTGGAGATGGGCAGCTATGGACTGGGCATGACTCGGATATTGGCTGCTGCAATTGAAACCCTCTCACCAGCTGATGAAATTCGATGGCCTTCGACTTTAGCTCCCTACTCTGTCTGTATAATCACTCCCAAGGTAAGCTAGTGCTTTATACTGGGATAGGTAGGGGTGTAGAGTTGCTGTAATGTTTTATTCTAATTTTGGATAATTTCATTATATCACAAACAGTTCTCTACCCCATTCATTAATCATTGATAAATTTTAGTTTCACAGATACCATTGGAAAATTTTTCACTTTGTATTTTAAAGACTTTTTCATTTTGTTTTGCTTTATGCGTATCAGTAAGGGATACCATAGTGTGCTCACTGAGATGTACATTATGGAAATATTCTTTTAAAATTTGGTTTAGGGCACTAGATGTCATTGATGTTGCCAATGGAACAAGGCCTTGGTCACATTGATCATTTCAACTTGAGGCCGGTAGGGCCAGGGACAATATCTTTCATATTATTTCCTCTTACTGGGCCTTCCCCTCAAATCCCTGGTAATGCCCTCCGATATCTGAGAGAGGTAAGCAAGCACAAAAAATGCACTTATGAAGCTGTCCTATTCCACTAGGTCCTTTTGATCCATTTGATCACATAAATTGCTCTCGTGAGGATATGGGTGCATAATATCGCATATTCCAAAGGTCATGAGAGGATTCCATTTCTTTGATTGGGGGAAGGGCTAAGCACATCATTCCAGCATTGTCAAGTCTACCAATGTAAAACAAGTTTTCAAAAGCACTTGAGGATTCTGAACATTCCCTGTCACAGTATAAGGAAGGATGCAGTTTTATACAATGGACTCGTTGGAAATACCGCTAGCAGTATTGGGGTTGTTAATTTTTAAAGTTACAAGTTAGCAATGTGCAAACCAGGAACCCCTTTGACCAACACACATGTGAGTGCAGCATAGAAATATATTTATATCATATTATAGACAATTGAATTTCTTCCAGGTCTTTGTCGTGTACCATGTTTGTAAAATTGCTCAAAACCTTCTTCTTTTCGTACACATGTGTATATAAAAAAAATTTCTCATATTGCTGACAGCAACCAATTTTCAATGATATTTCATGATGCTACCATTTTGTATCCAGACATCTGTAATCTACACACCTGGAATAGATATATCTACACATTTCCTTTCTAATCACATTAGAGAAGATGAAATTAATCTAGAATTACAGATGCACTTTAGTGGTCAATATAAAATTTTAGACAATTTAACTGATTTTCTTAGCTTTTTTTTAATGGCGATAAACATCGTCAGGGTTTACTTTGCTGAACTGATGAGAATTATTTGTTGGGGAATTGTTTTTAAGCCGGGTCTGTGGTGAGTTTTTAGATGAGGGTGAAGAAACATGACATAAAAACGAACAATGATATGTGTGAAGCATGTGAGACATATTACAACATCCCTGTGAGGAATCTAGACAAACAATAATAATAATAATGGCAGCTTTGTGTAGGGAGAAAAATTAAGGCTATGCAGCCCTCTCTTACATTTAACCCTCAGACATTAACACCTATGCCCTGAGTGGAAGAAAACCCACCCAGATGGGACTAGAACTCACAATCTTAGAATTAGCAGGCTAAGACTTTACCCCTCCGCAACCGATGCCGGGAATGGGTTCCTAATTACTGCTGTGGCTCATTCAAAGCAACTTTGGACAGTTGCCTTGTATTTTGAACGAGGTCCTTCAGGTGGGGGATTTTGTCTAAGTTTCTTTTGTTTGGGTATGTTTTAATGTTGTACGGAACGGGGTAGAGAGCCAAGAAATTCAGGATTCCAAGGATTAGGAGGGAGCCAAGCAACCAAGATGATCACTTTTACTTCTGTGGGGCCAAAAGCAGAAAATAAAACCAAAGATGAACCCTGAATAGTGTATCCAGATTTGCCGTCTTCGTCTGCACCTGTGACACATTCCGATGTTTTGCTTGTGCCATTATGTCAGTTTTCTCCTTTGCCAACAAGCAAACATTTTGAATTCCATAGGAGCTTAAAATGGAGTCCACATTGGAAGGAAATGCGTGGGTAGCTGAATTAGTGAAAGCATATGGTGCAAATTCATAGGATATGAATGTGCATAGGAATGAAAGTGCAATCCCCAAGTGAATGACTTCATAAAAAGACTCAAGTATTACTTTGTAGAAACTTTTTATATTTGTCATCATGAAATGAATATGCAAAGTTTACTGATTTTTCTTTGTAATGAAGAATGATTTTTTGTTGTAAATTTCATGTATTTTTGTGTATGTATCTCCTTTGTGGGTAAGTCTTAAAATACTGACACAGCTATTCTCAAACTGGTCAAAAGAATAATGCAGAACTTGAAACAACTATTGGACATCCTGTGAGAGAACCTTTGACTGATGAATGCTGGAATATATAGATGTAAAATCATTCACTTTGAGCAATATTCAAACCCTAAACCATTGAATTCTGTGTGCTCTAGCCACTGAACTTGTTATCCATTTTCACTGTGAGCTTCCTAGGGCTCTTTAGGAACAGTTTATACCACGGTATGGTATCTGGCGGATCACACTTTGAATCACAGTATAGTGAGCAAATATTTAGTCGTAAATTCTCATTGTTGTTTTTCTGTTTTATTTTGATTACAGGGAAGTAAACTCTGTGTGTTGAGTTGAAGTGAACTACCCAGCCGGCACAAGGTGGCACATATTCCTAACGGCACGGAAAACCTCCGTGCCATTAGGGATAAGTTCTCCCGGTTAGGGAGAGTCTCTCCCTAAAATGAGGGAGGGATCGCAAAGAAATCATGAAAAAATGAGAGATGAATGACCGCATAGATTGGAAAGAAATTGAGCGAAAGGAGAAATCAGGGAGTCATCGCAGGGAATCTATCCCAAAATCCCCTTCTTTGATTGGCTCTGGTTAGCCAATGAGGACCAATGGATTCAAAAGAACGATTGCAGCACAGCGAACAGCAATATTCGGAACTATGCAATGTGGGTTGGTCTTCAGTGCCACCTACTGGAAGTTCTAGGAACCTACTTCATATTCTACTGCTTGCTATTTAATTACGCGCAGATAATAGTTATTTTAATTTTAAGCAGTCATTTTCATGGCACTTTCATGATCTGCTACCAGCCACATCCAACCATGATTCTGAAGGGCTTCCACGCTCCAATTCCCACTCTCAAACAGCATCCATCATTAACTAAATTGAAATCAGAGAACACCCAGAAAAAGTACAAAAAAGTGCATTTGCACGACCATCGAAAATATAAATAAAACATCAATATGTAACAGGTGGAATCTCTACACCATCCATTATAGGAAAGGATATCAAAGAATAAACCAACCACCAGAAATAAATTTTTCCATAAATTATTTTGTTGACATAAGATTCACGTAAAACAATGAAAGTCGATCAACAATGATCAATCAAGCATAATGGCTTCCATGATGCCCTCGACCAGTTTCAAAATGGTCTGGAAAATATAAGCAAGCAATAAATTCGTTACCTTATATCGCTCTGATATTAAAAAAATACTTTGTACACTATTCAAATACAGTGGTACCTCGAGATACGAGTGCCCTAACGTACGAGATATTTGAGATACGAACCGTCGAGCGAGCGAAGTTTTGCTTTGATATACGAGCAAAATTTGAGATACGAGGAACGGCCGGCTGCACACGACCCACCAGTTTACTGCGCCTCGTGCGTCTCTCGCATTATCCCACGCATCCCCCCAGTGTGCTTGTTTACCTCGTTGTCGAAGCATCTTTCATAAGTTTTTCTAGGGCTTTGTGCTTTTTGTGCATTTACATACTTTATCACATTTCTTTTTATAACCATGGGTCTGGATGTGAAGGCAGCTGAGGATTGTCTCAAAACTTTTTCCGAACTGATAGAAGCCAAAGGATACATCCCCCAGCAAGTCTTCAACTGTGATGAGACAGGGCTTTTCTGGAAGAAGATGCTGAATAGGACTTACATAACGGCAGAGGAGAAGATGATGCCAGGCCACAAAGCCATGAAGGATAGACTAACTCTCGCACTGTGCGCCAATGCAAGTGGTGACTGCAAGATCAAGCCTCTGCTCGTATACCATTCGGAAAGCCCAAGAACCTTTAAGTAACATAAGATTTTAAAAGAATAACTGCAAGTTATGTGGAGGGCAAACCCGAAGTCATGGGCCACTAGGCAGTTCTTTGTGCAGTGGGTAAACCTAGTTTTTGGCCCTTCTGTTAAGAAATATCTACAGGAAAACAATCTACTCATGCAAGCCCTTCTCATTCTCGACAATGCTCCTGCTCACCCACCGAACCTCGAAGATGACATCCTCGAAGAGTTCAAGTTTATAAAGGTTCTCTACCTACCACCCAACACCACTCCTATCCTGCAGCCCATGGATCAGCAGGTGATTTCTAATTTTAAAAAGCTGTACACTAAGCACCTGTTCCGGCGCTGCTTTGAGGTGACAGGGAACACAAACCTCACCCTTCGAGAGTACTGGAAGGACCACTTTAATATTGTGATATTCCTCAGAATTATTGATCAGGCCTGGCTGGGTGTTAAAACGAGGACCTTTACATCTGCATGGAAGAAGCTGTGGCCTGAGGCTGTACCCGAAAAGACCTTTGAAGGATTCGAATCCGAAGTGCCAGTGGAGGAGGAGATTGTGTCTCTTGGAAAATCCATGGGCCTGTTGGTGGATGAGAGAGACGTGAACGAGCTCGTCAAGGAGCACTCTCAGGAACTGACGACCGAGGAGTTACAAGAGTTACAGTAGCAGCAGCATACGGAGGTTCTGCAAGAAATTGGTTTCGATGAGGAGCCAGAGGTGGAGGAGGTTATCTCTACAAGTGAGATGAAGGAGATCTTGGGAATGTGGGATAGAGTTTCACAGTTCGTGGAAAAGAATCACCCCGAAAAATTTGCAACTGGTCGTGATCGGAGCTATTTAATGACACTTGCCTAACTCATTTCCGCAACATTCTGAAAGGGAGGAAGAAACAAACCTCCTTGGACAGGTTTTTTTTTTTGGAATCCAGCTAAAAAGGCAAAGACCAGCGAAGAAAAAAGCAGTGATTAAAATTAAGCATACAGTAGCATTTAAGTTGTGTGTAAGTTGCATTTAAGTGACCAAAATACAAATACACTTTATAAAACCAGTTTATTTCTTTATAATCTCTTTTATTATGTTTTTATACAATATTTTTCATTTACAAATACATTTTTCTTATTCAAAAACACGTAACAAGAACAACTGGGTGGCATTTTGGGGGCTGAATGGATTAATGGCATTTAAATTAATTTCAATTGGGAAAATTGCTTTGAGATACGAGCAAATTGACATACGAGCAAGGTTACGGAACGAATTAAACTCATATCTCAAGGTATCACTGTATAAGTATGAAGGAGGGTTCTTCATCATACAATCTGGACATTATAATGGCAAATCATGTAAACCTTAACTGGGTTCACTTAGCACGGGAAATTCATACATACTTTTATAGGATTGTTTCAACATGGCATCATCGTAAGCAGTTAGGTAAATATAATGTAAATCTTTACCGAAAGCGCCTTAACTTGTCACTGGAGAGATAATTCTTCACTCAAAAATATGGCGCCTATGCCATTCAACAATGTTCGACACAATGTCATAACTTTCATGTATGATGCATTAACAAACATGTATAAATATTTAAATACCACATTCATGATACAAATTGGAACCCTTTTCGAAATCACTTTGGGAATTTTTTAGTCTATCACAGCGAAGACATGTGGTGAATAAAGTGTCTTTGTTGAAAATAATGGAAAATCAGAATTTCTTTATTCATAATAACTAAATTTTAAGCTTACCTTAAATCGCACGCGCAAAGCCGGAAAATAGTGCAGTTTTCTGTAGTTCCTCCCTAATTGCAGGAAAGCTGAGTTCACCAACTGGCAATGTTCTTAAACCCTCCGTTCACATTCGTTCAATCTTTGAACTCTGCACATCATGGTAGGGAAGACTACTGAAGTCACACGCATTGATCGCTCTCAAGCGAGCGCAAATAATTATGTTACTGCCCGAACAACATTACGAAAACTTATTTATTTATTTTTCCGTTGGTAATTATATTTATTTATACCACTTTATGCATAATTATGTTCCATCCGAGATAATATTCACTTGATCAGGATTTTGGGAGAGATCGTGGAAAATAATGGACATTCTCTCTCTAAAAGAAATAATGAAGAAACAATGAAGTAACTCTCCATGATTTATCCCTAAGTGCGGAAGAAGAAGTCGCTATGTTGATACAGATATTTGTTAGCGGTCAATTCAAAACAATTTCCTGGAAATTTTTGTCATAATTTTTAAGTGGGAAAAATAAAATATAATAAGCTTTTTCATGAATATATTTCCATCCGAAAGACTTTATGTTGTGCCACCTGATGGGAGGATTTAGGGATAGAATTGGGAGGGGAGCACTTATCCCTCATCACTCCTTGATTTCTTCCAAAGAACATATCCCTTGTGCCAGCTGGGTAAGGGAATTGAAGTATTTCTTTGACAGTTATCTGTGGAATTAAATGTTATCCAATTCAGATTTCCCTTATTTTCATCTTGTTACTTCTCCCATTGCTTCTTTTTTTTGATTCAGGAAGGAAGCAAGGAGGAATCTGCATCTCATATGGCATACAAGCTTTACAATGAATTAAACTGTGTTGAGGTTTTACGTGGTGACATTATTGTTGATGATAGAGGCACGATGACGATTGGCAAGAGGATGCTAGAAGCAAGAAAAACTGGTTATCCATTTGTTGTTGTTGTTGGAAGAAAATCTGTGTTGACTGAGCCATTATTTGAAGTATTTAATGTTTCCACTAGTGAGCAGTTGGACCTTAGGCTAACAGATATAGTGGAGTACTTCTGTGATGTTTTTTCATTTGTAAATTCAAATAAGCAGAAGGAGGCTGTATCTAGTTGAAAATGTTATTCACAGGTTGTTTTTTGTACAGTAGTAATAAAGGACTTGATGGAAGTATCATAGTCAAGTTTTATCCATTTGAACTGTTGGTCATTAAAGATTATCCGTCTGAAGAGAAATTTTGTTCCCTCTAAAAAATGGGCCTCGTTTACCTAATGGAACCTTTAGGGACCACTTGGTTATTTTCGTTGTAAATAAATTTTAAATAAAATAAAATTTAGTAAAAAATTAAATTAAAATTTGAATTCAAATAAAAAATTCAAGTTGTTCAGAAAAAATTGGGCCAGCTCACTGATCAAAATCAATGAGAATTTTAATTCTGACTTTTGTAGGTTAATAAAAAATTTGGTGTGTCTGGGTTATCTTTTATTGTAATTTGAAGATATTACATTCATGTATGATGGATGGATATTTAAGGGTACTGTCAAAGATTCAAAGTGATCATGCTGGACAGATCAGTGGAAATGTCTATGAGTATTTGTTATATGTAATCACATTGACTGAAGTTGGAGCGAAGGCTTCCGCAGTGGCTGATCATGATGGAGCTAGGTTTTCCGGAGCAGCTACATGTGTCAATTAACATGATGATAGTTTCTCCCCTGTTACAGGAGGCATCTTCAGGTCGAAGTGATGTACGTTCGGAGATGTCAGTAGAAATTTCAAAGAAGGAGATGAAATTCACTACTGCTGTGAAAACTCATCTTGTTAGCTTTTTCTCACATGACTTGGGACAACCGGAGATGAGTGACATTTCATGGAAGTGCGAGTGAGCCCATGGAGTGTATAGATTTCATGAGTGGCATTTTGTCATAGGTGTTCTACCAAATAAGCAAGTTCATGAGTAGCCCTACCTGTAATTTCTGAGAAATTTGATCTTTGAGAGCTTTCTCTATTTTTTCTTGATAGAGCTCTAGGTTTTATCCCTTTTAAACTCTCCATATGTTTTGCTTGCATTCATACCATTCAATATTTCCATCTTTCTTCTCCCTCTGCCAACCCTACCCAACATCCTCTCTCTGTCAACTTCATAAGTTGTAACCCCTTGATAGGGTAAGGACCTAGCTACGTTGAAACACCGGTTCCTATCAGATCTCTGAAGTTAAGCAACATTGGACCTGGAGAGGGGTTGGATGGGTGTCCCTCTTCCATCCATATACCGGGTGTGGATGGAGAGGCGATACTCCCTCCAGACCTATACCCGGGAGGCCGGAGGGAGATCTACCCATACTGGGAAGATTGGAGGGAGGACACCCTCCATTCCTGTACCGGGAGGGGTTGGGGGAGGACCCTCCATACCTCTACGTGGGGCTCTCTTTGTTGAACAAACTTCCGTGAAGGAAGAAACTGAAATATAAGAATATAACGACGATCACAGGTCCTTATGCAACACTCACCAACTGCATTGAAAAGACAGCAAAAATGAACAACCACGCTCTGCTACCACTTTGTAGCACTATCGGGAGAAGGGAATAGTTTTTCTCGCCGATAACACCCGTACCGTAATAACCGTACCTATAAAAACAAACTCTTTCCAAGCTCGGGTGAGAAAAATGAGGAAATCGAATGAAACAAGTATTATCAATCAATAACTAAACTATCAATATATTTTACGCATAGAACCAACCAAGTTACAAGCAATTTACCCACAGGTCGAGTGCCAGGCGACTGTAGTGAGAGTTTCCACTCCGAAAATAATTAAAATATACAAGTACGAGAGGCTGAGCTTCTCTCCAAGTACAAAAATGACAAAGACAACAGGATTACACTAAGGGGTTACTCGGTCGCCGTCTCGACTGCAAAAGAGAGCGAGCTCGAGGATGAGTCAGGTGAGGAGGAGGTCTGTCGACAAGGACGAGGTGGAATGGGTTAGCTCAGAATATAGGCGATTGGTAGCCTTGGAGGGGAGGAAATAATGGGATGGGTGATAGATAAGGTGGCAGTTTTTAATTGGAAGGCCAGGAATTTTCTGGCTTCGGCCGCGGAATACAGGATCACAGCCTGTGTCTTGGTCAGAATGACTGCATTTTTGGAATCCTTCCTCACTTTAGGGACTATATAAATGATGCAGAACCTGGTGAGGGAAAGGGCCGTGAAAGGCGTTGGCAGGAGGCGCTGCATTTTGGAGTTGTAGGCATTTTGGCCATCGTTGGCGCACATGTCCCGAGGCACGCACCGTCATGCGTGCTAAGTCCTTCGGCTAAGTCCGGAGGGTAAACAGTCTGCAGAGAGGAAACTGTCCAAAGAGGGGAATTTGGCAAAAAAAAAAAGTGGGGGTGTATGAAAAATACCACAAATTATAAGGAATTGATATACAGGAAGCATTGCTACACTCCTGAAACCACATTTCATTTTATATAAAATATTAAAAAACCATAATCTTGGAATAATTATTGCTTTGATGGTTTAGAAATTATTGTTGAATAAGTGTACCTTGTGCTAAGATCATCAACCTATGGCGAATACAAACAAGAAGTCAAGGCACAGGCTCCTCACTCTTATCAGTTTTGGTTTCACAAAAAGGTAGCAACCTCAGAATAACACTGAGGCTTAGGTTTTTTAATGTGTTGTAGAATGTGTCAAGAGTTGAAAGTGATGGCTTCTAATCCGCAGATAATCCCTTGGCCCATGGAGCTGAAATAAGCAGACAATTATTAATCATCAGTTGCATTCAATGATACTTGATGGATAGGACAATTTAATCCAAGTTGGAAGCTAGATGGTGGGGAAATCTATGTATCCATGAAAAAATGGGAATATTGATGGAAGACAAGACATTAAGATAAGATGCAACATTCGTGTATAATCATGAACAACTGACATACGTTTATCAGGCTATATCTCACTCAGTGATTCAACCCGATAGTTGAGGGTAGAGCTCACCCCGGACTAAGCCACAGGTGTGTGAATTTCACACATTCAGGGTAGGGGGGCCAGTTCCTTTCCCTGGGCCACCTCGCACTCCGATGATTTTTTTTTGTTTCACCCGGATTTGAATCCTGGACCCTTCAATCAGCAGCCAAGCACCCTATCCACTAGGCTACCACTCTCCCCACTACTTATCAGGCTATATTTATTGATGAAAACCATCACATGAAGATGAATAATTACCGAATAGAGGCAAAACTACAAAGTAAAAGAACAAAACCAACACGGCATTATCGAAGGCCAGTTTTAGTTGAACATTCTTTTAGCTACAATTAGGATCAAGCACGAATTTCATTGAATTTATCAGTAAAGAAAGTGAATCATATCAATATTCATCTCACCTAATTTTTCATTGTTGAGAAGTTAATCTGATGCAAGTTAACTTGCATCTGAATTCACTCCCCTGTCTCACAGCTGACTGCCACAGGTTCTCATCTAGGGGATATTCACATAGCTTGATTCATCCTATGATACCTGAAATAAAACGATTTCCCTAAGTGCAATATATACCTATATACGAATACTTATTAGCAATAAATCTATAGGAAGCAATTAAAACTCTTGATTAAAGGAATAATTCAAGTGGTAAACCACTGGCCAAACAGCAGAAAGATACAACTGAAATTGTTAAAGAATAACCATTCCACAATTCTGTATCATCAATATTGATATGACGATTTATTAATAAATCATCAATATTGATATGATGATTTATTAATAAATCATCATATCAATGTATCAATCGAAGCTCATAAACACAAAAGGTAATTGATACGCAAATATGAGCATCATGGCTGCAACCCATGATTAACACAAGAATCATGATGATAACACAAGAAAGACAAAGCATAAGGTCACACAGTCATCATAATCACCTCATCCACCAACCATCAAAAGTCAATGGTGGCCAACACAGTTAACAGAAAAACACGCAATCAAGATGATAGTGCATTCGTCCTTCACATTAATTTATTCTAATACATGTAATAATTTTACCGGTAGGCTAAATGCCAATGTTTTCATAGAAGGCCCCTTTCCGAGAATTCGGATTAAAAATACATATAGCAAGACAGCGAATTTATGCGTGAAAATCCTGTAGAAATCTCCCATTTGCTTAATTTTGTGACTCAATTTGGTACTCTAGAAACATGACAGGTACAACTACCAAATTCACCATAGATACATCGCTAACTCAAAAAGAGTGCCTATCAGAACTATGATGAATGCTGATAGATTAGCACATTGTAAGCCTTTGTTTATTAAGCTTAAACTTTTAACTGTTGTTAATTTATATATTTATTCCGTTTTATTGTATACAAAGAATAACTTACTTCATAGACAAAATATTCACTTTCATAACACTAGGAGCAGAAACAAACTGAATTTACCATACTGCAGAAAGTCATTAAATAGTTATAAGATCATTGGAATGAGAATTTACAATAAGTTTCCTTGTAATATTGTTAATATCCCTTTAGATAAGTTTAAGAAAAAAATATTTGATTGGCTTGTTTCAAGACTCTCTTATTCTTTGCAGGAATTTTTGAAACAAAAATATAGAAGTGTAATAAATAGGAAGTAATTGGTAAACATTTTAAACGAGCGGCGCGGCGCGCCAGTTGGTCTTCAGTTGTTTTTGTTTTGCCACGGATTGTGCACATCCGCACGGGAAAACGTTATTCAGGACTTTTCATAAAACATGGCGTCATGCGCAAAATCGGCTGTTTATTAACTGGATTTTTGTGCCTGTAGACGTGCGGAAATTGCTCCTGAAATAATTTCGAAGTTCTGTTCGGTGTGCTTTGTAGTCTTAAAGCAGTCCATGCTTCAAATGTTCACGTGTGTGATGATTAGGACACTCAAGGAGGATATATTTTCCCCTGTTCATTTGAAAGGACAGTATCTTCGGTGTAAGTGATCATGAATAGGCGGTTGAAACTTTTTCTCTGCCTATCTATTATTGCCTTGTCTTCAGGGAGGGATGATCGAGGAGATGGAGAAGATTCTGGCGCAGAGGCAGGAAACTTGGAATTATTACCCTTTGATTTGGAAGAAACTGACCAGAATGTAATGAGTAAGACACCCTTGGAAAATATTAGTTCTGACAAAGAGAAGGAAATAATCAATGGCTTCTATTATTGTTTGGACTACATATTTAGAGTTGTTTCAGACTTCATGTTTCTCACAGCTGCTTTAATCAAGGGTACAGGGTTAGAATCGAACAATTCATCAGTGAGTATTAGTGTTGGTAGTGCCAATGGAACTAATGTAATCAACGGTACAGCCAGCTTAAACGTTACTGCATCGAACGTAACAGCTACCAACTTTACAACTTTATCGTGTGTATCATTAAATCAGACAGAAATCCCTAGGGTGGAAGTGGTTGATGCAGAGAAGCTATCTAGTTTGCTTACTGTGAATCCCAACATAACATCTCGAACTGACCCCGGTCTCTGTGTGGTGTTACTCTTTTACTCCCCTACCTGTCCATTTAGTCTCATAACTGCACCTCATTTTAACGCATTGCCACGGTTATTTTCGAACGTCATGATGCTAGCGGTTGACTCGATGAAATTCACAAACCACAGATTCAATACCTTGTATGGCGTGGTAGGGGTTCCAACTGTAATTATTTTTCATAATGGTCGCCCTATAGCCAAGTTCAATGGGTTAGAATACACGCTACCTGCAATGACAAGTTTTGTGGGTAAGTACACGGGAATGGAGCCTGAGGGACTGGTGAATGTGACCTCCGCTGATTTCTCCGGGCCAATTCCTTTTACTCCATCCGAACAGCACGACTATTGGCTAATATTATCTTATGTATTTATAACCATATGTAGCGTATACGGTTTCACGAAATCCGACTTGTTTGCCCTTATCATTGAGACAATTAAGAGTAACTGGAGGGACGCCGAGGCTCAACGAGAGCATGAACATGAAGATTGAATAAAATGGTGTGGTTCTTCGTGCCCGTGTTTCGTTTCACCTTCGTTTGAAGAGATTTTCCCCAATGTGAAGTTACCAGTTGTACGTTTTATGGAGGCCCCCTTTTGGCAGTGTCTTTAAGTTCACTAGTAAATAATTTAAACGGACTGGATTTCATTAGATTTGGATACATTGTGAATACTGAAGAGATTTTGGATTGATGACTAAGGAAGTGATAGTGTTGGTGATAGGTACCACTTTCACATTGGGGTGTATTAATTTAGTTTCAATCTTATCACTTTCCCCCTGGTTGATTCGTGTACTCAATTCTATTACATGCCACTCATTAATTTCTGAAAGAGAAATTCATTCTTTCGTAAAAAATTAAAATTGTTACATTAAATTATTATTCCATAACTTATACCCAAGTTAACTCCATTGAAATATGAACTTAAAAATCTGTGCGATTCCCTTGAGTACTGTAAATCCTTGGTGTAATGAGGCTGTAATTTATGTAAATCTGCAACTCATGTTATCAAAAGAGGCAGTAGAGGTAGTGACTCTTTGTTGCATTTTCTTTGTTGTTACATTGTATGTAATTTATTAAAATATCCTTTTTAATTGTTTTAAATGATTGCTGTCAGGCTCTTGTTGCTAAATGAGTTCATGATCATCTTAAAAAAGGTTAGCATGGATGTTTTTGGTATGATGAAAAAAGCTGTGAAAATCATTAGATCACTCATTTTTTATTTTTGTATAATGTTTATTTAAAACAGGCCGTTTTGCATATTATGTTTTTATATTTGATATGCTCACCCAAAATTAATTATTTTAGTATTTGAAAATGTTATTCATGGGGTAACCATCAAGAATGAAAAAGTGGTGGCTCTTGGAAATTGAAAATGTTGAGAAAAATCTGTCCTTATTTTCACAAGTAACTAATATACGTAATTATTTCTGCTGTGGCCTTTATCTTTTTTTTGCAATTTGTTAATTGTATAAAAATAGTAATTTAATATGTTAAAAATTCTAAACTGCATCATCAAGAGTACCTATCGAGTCCGTAACAGCTTTATTGCCACCAGGTCTGGTAGTTTGAAACTTTATTCCTGTGTGTTCTCATAAAGTCTTGCCAAATGGATGAATCAGCTGCTGGGCAGGTAAAGGGGGTAGTGTACATCATTGCCTTCAGTTTAAATAAATTTGCTGAGCAGTCTGTGGAACATGCTGGCAGCATGCACATTCAATTAAAGGTCTTGGGGTGGACTCTGAAATTTTATATAGACTTAGAAGCATTTAAAATGGGATTCATGTCTATATCTGGCTATTAAGTGGAGTAGAAGTTTCTCTTGCTTGTCATTACTTAAAGCATTCAAATTAAGAATACATGGTTGTAAAGTTTAGGTCAAATGTAACAGAGTAATTAAATCTCTAATGAAGAACTTACCATATCATTTGTCATTCCTCTTAAACTTTTTGTCCAATTTCTGGAAGGCAACATGAATAACAATCAAACTTACTTTGAATTCTGGCCATCATATGTATTTTTGAAGAAGCCCTTGATTATTGGTGATCAAGGAAATGAAAATGTCTGTTGTCAGGAATTATTCTTTCGCTTGTTAGAAGTTGCTGAACCTTTTATTTACTTTGGTTCTTAAGGCTGTGTTACACAAGGTACTTTATTGCGCAATCTGATGTACGCATTGAAGATCGTGTCATTTAAAGTGGTGAATTGCTAGAATGTATAAACAAGAGATTGGATAATAGCCCCTGCTCTAATTCCGAGCCTGCATTGTGTAAACAGATGATACTTCAAATAGTGCAATAAATTGCCTTTTTGTAAAATGGCCTTGAAATATTGCATTATGTCTTATAGGTTACTTAAGATGGGAGAGCAAGTCAATGTTGGTATAAAATAAAATATTCTAAATTATGAGACTCAACAGACATAACTACAAGTGTTGGTAGAACATGCACCTGCAATCAATCTCACTAACCAATGTCAGTTGGGCCGATATGTATCAGTAGGATGTTTGTCTGCTGGGACTGATTGTCAGCATTTTGGTAGAAATAAGCAAAACTTACTATAAAACTGAGCGAAGTGAAATTATGTGAAACTTCCTTTTGAAAAATGTAGTACCTAAAGTGAGTCAGTATTTGCTGTGGAGTGGGCAATGGAGTTAAAAAATGCTCTTCCTTTTTTCCATTCAGTTTTCTGTTTCTCCATTTCGTTATTGTTTCATGTAGACATCCAGAACTTGTTTTTATCAGTACGTACTTTCAAGATTGTTCTTAGTATATTGAGTCCATTAGGTTTGTTAAAGCCACGTAACATCAGTTTTACGGATAACTTCACACACCTCATGACAAGGCGTGACCAAGTGAAGTGACTGTGCATCAAACCTCACTTATTGTTAGCCATCTTCATTGCTGGCCGTCTTTGAGCTGAAACCAAGGAATTACGATGTTCCTCAATAAATATGTATTGTAGTGAGTTGAGTGCTCAAAGGTCCTGTATTTCAAATCCATGTTTAAATCCAGAAGAAGCCTCTATCGATACATCTAGTTGACATACTGATATTGTTGGGTTGATAAACTATATATGGGTGCAAAGGAAAGTAATTCTCTATCCTAAATATATGTGGTAAATATCCATTTTATGATCATAATCCGAAGCCCAATTGAAGTTATTCGACAGCATTTAAGTCTGAATCCAATTGAATGACAAGCAAGTTGCAGATCTGAAACTCTGCTATCTCTCTTGGATAAATTTCACGATTTATAGTGACGTACCATAGTCGGATTCGATAAAGAAGTGGCTGGTGGAAAGTGTACGAGCACTCTTCATGTTGTTACTCATTGATCCGAATGTTAAAATGATACTGCAATGTCACAAATATTAATTTCTTGAGAGAATTGTATCGTATCGTCGGTGCGTAACAGTAGGTACAGAGAGACCCTCGTTCTGTAGGTGTACAATCAATGGTACAATGGTGAACGTCGTTGTCATAAGTGATAATAAGGGTATTTTCGTTATTAGTTGCTAGGTAAGGTATATTATCGTCGTTAGTTGCCGTAAACAACGTATTTTCGTTCCGGATGACCAACGTCACTACTAAGAAATAATTATACTGCCGTATTCATCATGAAGTCCGGAAATGTTTCCCTCCTGTGGAATTTCTCTTTATTATCGTGATAAGGATTAATCTTTATTTTTATTCAATACCGTTCAATTATCAGCATGATATTATTGATTAGTATGAAAAATAATCATTAAATCAACGTGTGGCTTAGTAATAATTATTTTCAAATGACAGCGACGAAATATTGTACTGAAAGGAAGGTAAATTTAGGCAATTTCCAGTTATTTTGCTTGCCGAAGCATCTGGCTTTAGAGGAGGAGCTTTCACTTCATTGATTCCGAGAGCGAGACAGGATTTTTCTTTATATTTTATGATAACTTAAAATACCATAAAATTTGTGTTCTCAATATTATGAATTGAGTGACTTGTAGTACGGCGATGAAAATGTTCAGTAATTTTTCTTATTAAGGATGACTTTTCATGATATTTTTAATGTCTTTTCGTGTCATGTCGTCTGACGCTTTTTAAGATCGCGCTGTTGTTGCATGCCGCTGTTCAGTTGTCAGCGGCGATTTAAATTGAACTATCCGGAGGATTGGTACGAAACATCCGTTTTTGTTCGTTTTAATGGGTTGATGGGTTGAGCATTTGACATGAGTTCAATTGGGGATAATATTGACGCCCTTATTGAGAACATAAAAATCTCAGAGCACTATGCGGAAAGTCAAAGAAAGGAACTTAATGCAGGTACGTTACAATTTACGTAAAACATGAAGTAGCAAACGTAGTAAAGTACCTACGTAGTGAATTGATCGGTTAAGCTTCTGATATAGTAAAGAGATCAGTACTTATTTTAGTCCATGTATTAATCTTTTGGTAAAGGTGAACTTTCGTCCAGCCAGCGGAAACGCATTTTCACCCACTTTCAACAGACATATCAACACCAAATTCACCTAACTTATAATGCATATCTTGCGCAAATAAAAATCCCTGTGTAGTCCTCTCTTTCACCCATTATGAAATATCTAATTGGAAAGCTTTGAGAATTAAAAAATTCGAAAACATATTGGTGTTATGTCGGATAAAGTTCATCTTTCAATGCAAAGAGAAAGCTTTTTATGTAAAGTGTCATAAAATATGGGGAACTATGAGCTTAAGCGTTGCTTACACTCATTTCAAAGTGGAGTTTTTTTTTAAATACAGTAGCATAACCATTTAAATATGTGCGTATGTATATGTATCATATATGGTTCTTCTCAAGTGTAGGACTTTGTAGTCCTGCAATATTAATTGAAATGTATTAACCCCACCTAATTAGTTATGAAACAGAAGTATAATTGGTACTAGATGGTATAAACTAAACATAGAAGTATATAGACCATTGCTCGAAGCATCATTACTTTATATCTTAACATGCATGTTTCTTGTTAGAATTATTTACTTTATTTGTACTGAGATAAAAAAATATGTGCTTACATTAAAATTTATTGTGGTGTGATTAGTTTCACCTGTTTCAACCATTACAAATTGGTGGAAATATGCGTTAATGCAATTCTGCTTTGACTTCAGTATAGGTACTATACCTATAATAGGTATGTAATGAATTTCAATAGTGTACAACTAGAAACTATAGAATACTTAATTAATCTCAAAGGTTAGTAATGCATTGTTAAAGTGTGTCATGTATAGTGTAGAAAATCTAATACCTACATCTTATTTTTTTATTTAATAATTTCCATTACTCATGAAGAATACATATGGAGGAGAATATGTTGGAAAAATTACTTCCCATAAGAATAAAATGAAGTTAAATGGAATAATAAAGTTGGTAGTGTAATTAAACATTGTGAATGTTCATTGAAGCTTTCGCGGCTCATGGTGATGATGACTTCGGTGATACAGTTAATTCGTGATAACTTGGCCGACACTCAGTAGTCTGCTGTGCAGGTGGGCCTAGTCCAACTCAGAAAATAGGGAAAGCAGCTCTTACCGAGAGGGGAGCCATGTGTGAACAGTTTTCCCTCGGTGGTAAGGGAGGGGGAAATTAGGGGAGGATGGTTCCCCATCAAATCTGAAGTCAAATGGTCTGACTTGTTTACGCCTGCATGTTGTGCTGGTCAGCCAAGGCAAGAACACTTTCAGAGAAGAGGTAAACCACGTGAGGCTTGAAAACCCTACCCCTTGATGGGCGAAATTGTAAGAACTTAGACTAGTCCGAACCAAAATCGCTTACTGTGGATGAGGTATGGTGGGCAGATACCCCTCCAATGTTCCCCCTCTCCTCCTCTTATTTCCCCTCTCGTGAGTTGTCATCGGCCAGGTTAACGCGAATGGACTGTACCTGATTATCACACGCAGCACACACGAAAAACATATTAATAAAACACTGTCTTCAAAACAAAGGTCTGTTTGATGAGTAAAGGTAGCTGCTGTGGTGTATGAAATTCACTTGAAAGTGTCTGAGGGTAGGATATTCCTTACTCATACTACCTTTGGTCCCATGCCACCTATCGTAGCACCATATATCATATTTACATAACTATGGCAATATTAGTTTAAAGATGGAATTCATTATCTCCAAATGGGAACTCATATCAACTTTTGCTGGAATCACTACTGTTATATATATACTGTTGGGTTAACAAAAGTGTCCATAGCTCTGTGCTACTTATTTCTGAGTCAGTCATGAACAGGGGTGGATTAAGGTCATTGTAGGGGTTTGAGGGGTATGAAATACCTTACGATTACCATTTTTCCTATTTATCTGGAATTACTGGGGAGGCATGGCTGTCCCCACTCTGCACCCTCCCTTAATCTGCCCCTGGTCATGGAGACCTTACCCAGCTGGTACTAGTATCACTCACTCAGTGGAAAAACCTTGATTTCAACCTTATTTCCGTGGGTTTTTCAACCTAATTACAAGTAGTGTGATGGGGTGGGTGTTGGCTCTCAATGCATGGGGAACAAGCCAATCTTTTCCTTCACCTTCCAATCATGATTAGGTCTTTGATTTCTTTCATTCTAAGGTAAAATTTTGGAGGGAAGGGGATGTTTTGAGGAGTTGGAGGTAGTTAAAGGTTTTCATGAGCTCTTGGAGGTTGTAACCTCTTTGAACTATGAAGGGTTACAGAGAAAACAAAGATGATGGTGATTTTGTTACATGACATGAAAAGGCAGGCAGTGGCGGATACATATGGGGGGTGGGTGCCCCCCCCCCTTGCAGGGCCGCCCGTATTGCCGCCCCCGCCAGTCAGCCCGCACGCTATTCGTTTGTTTCTTTCGTCAGTCGTGGTCAGTCAATATTCGAAATTTGTACTTGGTCCTCTCTTGCATTAAAAATATATGAATATAGTCATCCCATACAGTTCTTATTTAAGATATGAAAAAAATGGACTTGGTCTACTTAAAAATTGAGCCCTCCTTAGAGTTTAGTCATAAAATAAGCGGGTTAACTTGACAAATGAGCAGTCATGTACAAAAGCAGTGGTATCATAGAGGGTGTAGTGGGCCATGCTTGAGTGAGATGGCTCCAAAATGCTAATTAATGGAAAAAAATCACCAATGAAGAAGTCCTGCCAAAAGTTGGAGAAAAAAGATTTTGTGTGATGAAAACTAAGGGAAAAAGAAGCAACGAACTTATTGGACACATTTTGTGACACAATAACTTATGTGAAAATAATAATGGAAGGAAAAATGAATTGGAAGAATTGTAGAGAAGGTCCAAAAATGGAATACATCAGGCAAATTATGACTGATGTTAAAGTGAAGACTCTTGTTTGAATGAAGTGGTTAGCTAAATGGAATGGAGAGATGCTGCAAACCAATCTTTAAATTGATGACTGCTAATGGTGATGGAGATAATCCATGTTACAGTTAACTCTGACCCTAGTTATTTATCAAATGAATCATTTGTGGTGATACTTAGTGGACATTGAAGATAGAGTTCATTGTTTCAAAAACACGGTTCAAAATTCCACTAATTATTTTATTGCTGTTGACCGGTTTTTGACAACTAAAGTGTCATTTACAAGACAAAACAGTGTTTTGTCTTGTAAATGACGCTTTAGTCATCAAAACCAATCGACAGCAATAAAATAATTAGTGGAATTTTGTACCTTGTTTTTGTAACAATGAATTCTATTTAATTATAAGTTTATCTCAACCAAGTGATGATTTCTTACATCATAATTTCTTAATTTTGCATAGATATCTTTGTTTTGGTTAGTGAAATTCCATGCTTACTTATCACTCTTATTTCCTAGTGGAAACTGAAGTATCAAGAATCAAATTAGAAATGGTAGCTATGTCATTGGAAAAAGAAGAGCTGGAAAAGGAATTGAAAAAATTATCTACTGAAGTAAATAAACAAGATGCTTCTTTTATAAGCCTTGGGAAAGAAGTAAAAATTCTCAGGGATGTCAACCAAGACCTTAAAGATGTATACGAAAAAGAATGTAAAGTTTTGGTAAATTGCAAAGAATTTGTTTCTTTTGAACTTTTTTTTGACAGTTTCAATGTATTCCAGTAAAAATAATTTGATGATGGTTTCCTCTACATTCAAAAGAGTGAAAAGCAACAAAAAGTATGGTCCAATAGAGAAATATTCTGCAACAATTTACGGCAGTTTACTGAGGACTGGGGGCCTTCGAGTTCTGCAGTAACCAATAAATTCAAGAAAGTACTTCCAGAAAAAGAAAATACCTCAGGTAATCCATTGAAAATTTAATTTACAAATTCATCTGTAATTCGATACCTACATGATTACTAAAATGACAGCTCATATCAAGGTCTTAATTTTGACTCATTAACTGAGTAATATGATATCAAATTATACTTTAGTAATGTTTCATGTTTTTACAATTAAAACATTTTTGAACAGTGCTGATCCAACTTAAATAAAATGAAAACAGTGTAATTTTATCATTCGACTTTGCTGTTATCAATAGCATCGTAATAACAATGCCACCCCAATAGCTCAATATGTAATCTATAGAATAGAAAACCATGTAGTCTCAGTTATGCCCAAAATTCCTCAATTCTGGCAAATATAGAATTCCCTCCAATACTGGTGATAGCATTGTTCTTGAGATTAGTATGACCATAGAAATGTTTTTCTCATTGAAAAATTGAATGGATATTATTTGGACTTAATGTTGCTTCTTTTTCAAATGAATTTTTCAAATTTGACCTTTATATATTCATATGTATTATCTATAGAGATTTCATTTCTGATTTGTTAGAGAAATTTGCTTTATTGCTAAACTCTCATCCTTTTTCTCAGCATGGCCAAACCAATGAAGCACACTCCATTCATGCATGTTCATTATCGGAGCAACCATTCGACATTCTTCCATCGCCCTCTCATTCCTAACCCTATCCTGTATGCTTTCTATCCATGCAATTTATATCTGAGTGTATACTCAGTTGTATTTAGGTGTTTATATTTTGATGTATTGCTATCCAGTAACTTTTTGATTTTCTCAAAAGAAAGATTTCACTCAGCACAACGTGGCTCTGCAAGTGTTATACTTTCCCCTCCGACACCATTATGGCATCGATGAAACACTGGACTCAAAAACTGCTGACCTATGGCCCTGGAGATTTCAAGTCCATCATAGAGAATGATAAATGTATGCAAAATGTGGTGAAATTACTCCTTTTCCTCCACCTGGTTGGTGGTGACCAAGCCTGATTTCGTTCTCTTCGACTACCTCACATACTCCATGTCTGTAATTGATTTTTTGGCTCCGGCTGAAATGAACATGGAGGTGAAAGAGGTGTAAAAACTAACTAAATACCAAGAATTGCTATTTGAACTGTGGTAAAATATACACTAGACACTTACCACTTCTTAAAAGATACCCTGGACACCACACAAACTAGTAGTCCTCATTATAGCTGTGCTCGGTGGAGTTAAGGGCTTGCTGCTAGACAACATCAAGTGCACTCTGTATCACTTGTAGCATGCATGCAGAAGGCTGTCATCCTGGGGTCACTCCGTCTACTGTGTGCACGTGACTCTAACACAGCGTAGCCAGTATTCCGATGGGCATCGGACGTGGCTGCGAAAACTGCCCAATCCCTCGTGAGTCTCAGGCCATTATGACAGCAATGAAACCTGATGCTTGCAGGGGAATTGGAGGAATAACTTATGAGCAGTATCAATTAATAAATCTAAAAATATTCTCTGATTAATTTCATACCTGATGACACCCTAAGTCGACAAAATATGTTGTAGAAATAAGAAAATATATCTTTTTGAAAAGTACAAGTACATATTTTGATTTCAATTATAAAATCTAGGTCAGATCTATTCTCTTACTGTCTCCCCCGCTGCGTTTTCCCCTCCTTACAAGATATTGTGACACTTCTATCATATAAAGGTTGATTCCACTGCTTTGACTCCCATTGTAATCAAACTTTTATAATTGTGTTAAAATTGATTTCGAATTTCTTATTAAGATTTACAGAGTGAAGAACTGTTGTTTGCAAATGATTTGCAAAATCTGGAAGAAAGTATTGTGAAGGCTAAAGAGGAACTCTCTGAGGCAGAGGAGAACTTGAAGAAAGCCAAATTACTGAAAGAAAAACTAAGTGAGGAACCTGAATGGGGAGAAGAATTTGTGAGGTCAGTTAAAATACAGACTTTACCTACCCATTAAAGTAAAACAGAGTAAATAGGGGCAACAGCCTGCCATGATGGAAACACCAATTTCCCGATCAGTCACCGAAGTTAAGCATCGTTGGTCTTGGCTTGAGTTTGGAGGGGTGATCCTCCGATCCTGCACGTGGCAGACAGTTGTGCAAAATAACCTTAGCTGTCGAAGCACGTTAAACAAAAATACTAACACTACAGAGTAAATAGGAAAAATTTTAATCTTTTATCATTATTTGTAATTTTTTTAACCAAAAGAGAAACTTTTACAAATACCACAAGAAAAAATAAAACTCAATGCTGGGTTTCCTATGGGTAGTCATGAGTTTATGGTATTTTTTTTTGGTATTGTACTATACATTTTTATGATTTAACAAAGTAAAAAATCCTTTAACATTCAGGTTTTTTAAAGAGCTTATAGTACATCAGGTTTTTTTAAGGCCTTATAGCACTTTTTGACTGGCTATGCATACATATATTTGTCTGTCATCATTACCATTATCTTTAACTAGATGTGGGATCCGGCTTCAAGTGGGAAGCTGGGAACTAATTGCACCGTTAATGCGTAAAAGAACCAGGCTAATGTTGAATGTTGATTTTACATTTTCTCTGCTAAAAGATTTTTGCTTAAAACATTATGCTATTTTAAATAGCATATTTTAAAGAGATTTCAGAAAAAGAGAAAAAAAAATGGTGCAAAAACCACGTAGTTGGTAATATTATTACACAATCAGGGTCCAGAAATAGTGCTTAATAATATTCATAAGGGCAAGATAATCATGCCCGTTGAATTTCAGTGGGAGACATCATTTACCTATACGGCTAAATCATTAAGAATCAATGCATGGCACGTGCTAAATTCAGGTACTATCTATCAGCCATTAACCACATGTTGGAATTTCGGAGTGAATTCTTATTGAAATTCGCTTATATGTAATAATAATCTTATAAATAATTAAAAAGTATGCATGCTCATGTAAAACTCAAAAACAAAATGAAGAACAATTTTCAAACTTTAAGGATTATAAAATGTCTTCTATTTATAGATAACTGACTACTTTTCATGTAACTCACAATCTCCTGTTCGATCCCTTTTCGTACAAATTTCTTGGAAAAATAAATTTTCCTATGCATCAAAATTTTCAGTTACAATTCTCAGAATATTTTTGATGCTATAAATGTTCAATATCAATTCCAGAAGCAGAAAAATACCAAGTACTTGGTAATGTGATTACATACTGTGGCCATAAGTAATGCTAATAAGGGTAAGATGAGGGTGCCTATCAAAATTCAGCGTGAGAGATAAAACATGAAAGCCGTTGTATGTGACTATAAGAATCAATGTAATGTGCTAAATGCTGAAACTACGTAAAATCCATTAAACGTAAATTGTGAGGTTGGGGTGAACACTATCAAATTAGTCACTGAACCTGGCCTTTAAATGCTGCTGGAGTGAATCATCCATGAAATCGCTATTAAATGGATATTCACGCCTGGTTGCCAAGGAAATTTCTATTGTTGAAAAGGAAGAAAAATTGATGAATTTAGAGCAATTTGGAGCAAAATGCAATGATGAGACAAAAACAAAACGTATAGGAAAATCGAATGAAAGAGTTAAATACTGAATTCTTTTATGGGTTCGATGATGTAAATTTCCATCCAATATCTTGAGTGCAAGTAATTTAAAAAAGCAAAGAAAGAAACACCTGCACCAAAGTCAATGCTTTTCTTATGGGAGTAAAAGTTCACATTAATGGGGTAAAAACAATCCCAAAAATTGTTTATTTCAAAAATCCTTTCTTAGTGTGCCTGTACACCTCGATGGGGTTATACCCTCAAAATTGCACGTTTTTATCACCAGTAGTTTGGGCTGTGCGTTGATGAGTGAGTGAGTGAGTGAGTCAGTCAGGACATTCCCTTTTATATATATAGATGACATGTGCATTGGCCATTATAGAATAGATCTCAGCTTTGTATTCAGTCATATATATTTCTGAAAAAAATAAAAAAAGCTTTTATTGGAGTACAATCATATGATAAGCTGGCATTATTTTTGAGTAATCCAGGTTTGTATGTGGCAAGGGTAGGTATATCAAGAGTTTCATTTGTCCTAATAGTGTTACATATGGGGGTAATGTACCTTGAATATTTTATTTGAACAGAATTTCTGTACTTAATATTTATCTGTGAGCCACATACCATAAGTGCAATATATTTTTCTTGCATTAAAATATTATTTTTTCATTTAAATGCAATTTTGATAGCCTTCAGACATATTTGAGGAGAACTCAGTTAGAAGTTGAGGTTTTAGAAAAACAATGTGAGCAGACCAAACAAGCCCAATGTCAGAAGCCCAAGGATTCAAGACAGTTGATGTTCTTTTCTGAACCTCCTTTGTCAAGCCTCCGAGCAACAAAAATTGCTCCTCACCATGGAGTTGGTGAAAAGTCTTCCCATGATGGAATTCAAAGTAAATATCCTTTTTAAACTATGATTTATGCTTTTCATGCTGATATAAGTGATGGGTCTTGACTGAAAAACAAGTTTTTCAGCTTACTAGCAGTTCACCATAATATTAGAAAATTCTATTAATGATTTTGTTGTAGGACCTATTTGATTACATTTGGTTAGCTTTTATTATTAACGGAAATGGATGTTATGTGTATTGTGGAGGTTCGGAAGAACTTTGGTTTCACAAAGCCCATCTGCTGAACGTTCAATTAATGTCAGTTTTAGCATTGGATGAGCATATAAATAATGGTTTCTATGCAGCAAAATCATTGATCGAGATCATATAAAACATGGTGTAAAAAGTTCTTGTATCTGATTGTGTGTGCTATAATGTCATTAAATTTGATGATATTGTCCAACTTCGAGATTGTGTGATATAGATTTGCCAAAGCTTCCATGCCTGGATCAGTGATAATTTGTCAATAATCTTTGAATTTAATTTTAATTGGTAAATATAGGTTTGCCATTCCCACATTTTTCCACATTATGTGCATTCTATTTGCTGTCATTTTGGAAGAAGCTAACAACTTCAATTATATAGCCTGTCACGGCTTTATTTTCATGGGTGGTGGAATCCTTGGGAGTCTTAATTTTCCCTTACTTTGGTATTGGCTTAGCAAACTGAAGGTCCATGGTTTGATTCGTGGTCCTTGTATATTTTTTCTGTCAATTTTCCATGTTTATTTTTATTGCTGTCATTTTGGCTGAAACTAACACCTTCAATTATATTGATAGGTTTATCCGAAAGAAGCCTTCCCTTAGCTATGGATAAATATTCCTCGTGGAATGACTCTGTGAATGATTTAAATACCATGAAAAAAATTGGAGTTAAGAGGCCAGTTGCTGCTATTGCACCTGCATTTGACCTTAGCCAACAGGAAATGGACTTCAAAGGCCAAAATGAAGCTTCAACCCCAAAGAAGGTGAGATAGTAATAATAATAGGTTGTCTCAAGCCTGATTCAGCCACTATTCAATCCAATGCAGGCAAAAATAATAACAGTCTCCTCCTGGCATACCCAGTAACAGCTTTTGCCAGCTAATGGTGGACGTCTGCATGTGAGGCCAACCACCCCACATGCAGTAAAACTGGTTCCTAAGAAAGAAACCAAAAAAGCCACCCACAACTGGCCACTTTCAGATGGGGGCCCCTAGGGGTTTTGGGATTGGCAATGACACTAAGAACACTAAGAAGGGAGCTTGTGTGGAGTGGAGAGAAGCCCTAAGGGGTGACCTCCTTGCATGCTATGCTGACATTGAACCCAATCTCAGGGGGCATATGGAAAGGATGCACACTTTGTGGTGTGAGATGGATCCTGAAAACAACCACCTGTCGCAGCAGAATTTGATGACTATGCCATCCACCTGCAAAAAAAGGAAACTCTACACCCACCGCAAGTTCAGAGCAATACACCACCGGTCAGACCACTCTCCTCGACACTGGCAGGCTCTGCATTGGCTGACGTGAGAGCCACTTTATTGTTGGATGCTCCACCAAATGGGGAGGAAGCTGTTCAGGCCATGTCTGAACTGTGATTGTGATTTTTGAGCACAATTAACTATTAAACTTGACCGTGGCAGGCTTCACTTTGTAGAAGTTAAAAATATCAGTACTCATGATTAAAGACAACTTATTAATTTTGTAGAAAAGTACTAAGTTGTCTTTAATCATGAGTACTGATACAATTAACTATGATAAAGGACAAACTAGGCAGAGAGATATCCATCACAAGATCTCTCTGCGGGGTAGCCACCTGCCCTGATTGAATGGACTCATTATATAAATCCTAAGAGATGTCCAACCTCTGGATGGTCAATTGTGTGGTCTCTGCTGCTGCCGAAATTATAGCTTTATTCCAAAAGAATGCTTCTTGGAAGGAAAAAGCAGCAAAAAGGCTGGAACAGTTGGAGGCCAAGATTAGGCAGGCGAGACAACAGGCATCGAGAATTTTGTGTGATTGAATACATCACATCTGGGCAAACTTTTTCTTCTGCAGTTCGGCTTATAGCTTGCAGCCTCAGATTTCACCATCACACACTGAATAAGTTCGGGGTGCTTACCATTAAGCAGCACCTGGTCGATAGAGTATGAGTGCACACCATGGCTTGGGAAAAAATCCCCAAGAGAAGTTGGGCTATGAGGGAGAACTCAACCTTTCTCCTATACCAGTCCCATCTCTTTCAACCACCTCTGCCACCTTTCTCACTTTCTGTGATTTTTTACAGGAATGGGATTCCACTATCTATTTTTTGACTTTGCTCTGTTGAGTGAATTTCTCACCCAAAGTTGTGCCTGAGTGTGTGAGCGAGTGCTTCTCTGATTGTTTGTTATGTGTGTTTGCTCTGTGATTGTCCCTGGCACAGAATCCAATCCCCGTAAACACTCACAGAAAGTGTGAATGGTGGTCATAACCATGGCTTCCTAAACGGGGCCCTCTACTACCCAGTGAAGGATCTCATTGTTGGATTGAGTGCATTTTTCTTGTGGTTGGTCACTGGTGAGGAATTAACCTTCCCGTAAACCACCACTGCTAGGCTAACTGGGTATTTTTTAAAGTTTTTTTTTGCTTTTGCCATTTCTGATGTGTGGTGCTGAAACTTTTACAGCCATTGGAGTTTTTTCTTGACTTAAATGCTGTTTTTTGTAAGTTAATACTTACTCTGTTGCTCACTTTTATTTTTTCTGAGTTTCTCTGAAGGTTTTTTTTTGTATTAATCCTGTTAATGATATGACTATTGGTATTATTGATACTTTTTCCTGGTTCCATAGTCCTTTTTAATTTCATTTACCAGAGGTATGTATTTTTGATTCTTTTACTTATATTTCTTCTCTAAAGTTTTGGAACTGGGGATTGATATTTCTGTTAAGTAGGTTATTTTTCTATTTTGTTTATTAGTATGTACTTTATTTGGCCTATTGTGTGTAACTGTTATTATTATTCACTTTGGTAACACTCCCCGCTCCCAGTTCTTTTTTCTTCCCAAAGTCCCTGGCAAACATTGGGTTTCATTGCCGTCATAATGGCTAGAAACTCGGGAAAGATTGGGCTGTTTTCTCAGCCTTGTCTGATGCTCATCAGATTGCCCTTGTGAAGCAGAATGCAAATGATTTCATTTAAGTGTTAAAATTTTTGGAAGGATGTAAGTACTCTACTGCTCACGTTCTATATTCAAAATTAATAAATCTTAAACTATATTGCTGATGGAATTTATGATGAATAGAGTAAGAATTATTTGCCACAGTTGAATGTGATTGATCAGGCAACTTTCAGAGAAACTGTTGGAGTTGTTGCTATAGAGAATGTATTGAAAAGCTAAGTAAACTCCAAGGAAAAGATCCAAGAAAAAATATTTTTCAAAGAGTTGATTCATTATTCAACCTAAAAATATTATTGTGACTGACTCCCTTGTAGCCTCAAACCAATTAAAGTTGTTACCAGCATTTTCTAACATCACTGAACTGAGTCTCATAAAAGACTATGACATTTTAAAACAAATTGTTTAAAACAAAATGAAAAATCATGTTTTTAATTATATAGACATTCTCTGTGCACTGAATGTGAATGTCCAATGTTATATCTCTGTGCTTCTTCATTAACGGAACTCATTTCGATTTAACCTTGTCCGACATATGCAATTGATTTTTGCCTCTAAACATAAATCTAACAGAATTACTTGAGAATAAGTGCTAATTTAGTTAAGTAATCATTATTTTTGTGGAAATTTTAGGAAAAACAAATGCTAATTTAAGGAAAAATCAATGCTAAATTTTCCAAGCTTTAGTGATCATAGTGTTTGTAGTTACTATTTATGCAGTATGAAAAGATAAGAGAATTGGAAAACTTCAAATTGGCATAAAAGATGCTTTTCATCACATTTATAGCATAAAGTGTGAATACTACTCTAATAATTAAATATACCACCTGAAATGATATATTTTCAGTTGTTAGATATTAAAAAAAAGTTGTTTTCATATGAAACAATAGATATAGTTAAGTGACTAATTGTTCAGGCTAAATTTTTTTCAAACAATTTGTCTAGTTGATGACTATACTATGCAGAGATTTTTTATGTAAATAATTAAATTGTAATAAATCTTGGATCCTTTTAAATGATGATAATGAAATCTATTTAGATTCGTGTCCCATTATGCCTTCTTAACTTAATTAAAATAGAAAAAAGACAGCCACCACCATTGTTAATTTTTGTTACAATATTTCTTTTACAGGCTTGCTCATTCGTTCCAAAGAAGCCTAGTTCACTGTCCCAAAAGTTCTTCACTCACAGTAATAGCTGGTCGCAGTTAGAAAAGGAATTGTCTGATTTACTGAATAAAGATTTATCTAAGTCATAGAAAGAGTATTGTTGACTATTCTTTAATTTAATATTTTGTAACTACTCCATAAATAGCAATGCTGTTTGTTATGTTGAAATGTCATAAATATTGGTTACATTGGTATTTACGCTAATGTGATTTGTCCTGTTTAGTCCAGAAATGTTAATTATTTTTTCCTATTATTTCTTGGCTGCTCAATAAATAATGGCCAAAATGCCATTTTAGTACACAGATTGTTTTTGGCTTTATAAGTATTAGTGACACTATCTCATTGCCTCTATAAAGCTCGCCAACAAAATCAATTGTTAGAAGCAAGCTGGTAACGCTCCATACCTTGAGCTTAGGCATTGGTGATGTTTAGGCATTTTAGCATGGGTGTTGCAGAGGTTCACCTGCTTTTATTACTTTCTGAATGAATGCTCATACTTGATTTGACCATTTTTTGTTCCACCAGTGACGATTGCTGTGATCATAAAATTATAAAGAAAAATTTATTTCCTCAAATTGCTCTGTGAGCTTGGAAAAATATGAATAATCCAAATGGCAGTTTGAATTTACCTTCTTCACCAAAGAATCCCATTCAAAGGGAAAATAATTTGAATTCTCCATTTGTCTCAAGTGTGATGCTATTGGGAATTCTCTGCATCCGACTGTTTGTCTGCACAGTGAAGCAGTTCCACTTTGAGACTTAATTACCATTTCCTATTGTTAGATGATTCCTATGTGGAGTATTTGTATGGAAGTAAAGGACATTTTCTTCCTCTCCTTCACAGTAAGACTTTATTTTGAATGTGGGTAACACCAACATTTTCCACTGCTTGGTCATCAGGAAGGGGTCTCCTCTCTTACATGGCAGTATGGCCTTGCCTCTTCTTTCTGTCTACGTTCAGTCCCCTCCCTGTCTGTCTGCCCCTTTTAATGCCCTGCACTGATTCGTACCTCTGGAATTCATTTACGGGTAATGGGAGGGGTTACCCCAGGCTCCATCTGAAGTGATCAGGCGACAAGTGGGAGGTACGAATATTTGATGAACATTTAACTTTGGTGTGTTGGATATAATCGCAATATATATAGGTCATTCCACACCACTTTGGACAGGAGTTGACTCCTGACCTCTCAGGTTTTTATGAAAATTGGAGGAAATCTTTGCCATGCCAATTAATGAATACCATTTCCCAGCCACTGCATGATGTCCAATGGACATCCATTTTACATCCAGACATCCAGAAGTCCCTTATAGACATCCTTTGGATGTCTATTGGATGTCATTCAAATGACATCCTATGAAGGTCCCTATAGGGACATCCATACGGAGGCCACAGAATGATATCCAATGGACATGATGTAAAATAAATCGTAAATAATATAAATTCCTATTAGAAATAAAAGAAACGACAGTTACTGGTTGATACCACATAAATCGAGGTAATATTAGCTGTGGGTCTGCAAAGTGTGCCCCCTGATGGTTGCGCCCCTGGCAGTCGCTTGCCTGGCCAGCCCCTAGCTACGACGCTGAAGCTAACGTGCAGGAATTGGAAAATCTTGTTTATTCGCAGTAATATTGCATTTATATTCATACTATGTGGCAACATAGGATAACAGTTATCTGGTATTAATTAATGGCAAATAACTTATATCAAGATTATATGGTATTTCCTTCAAACTATCATGGAATTATCATTTAATGATTATAGTTCTCGAAGTCACATTTATCCACGTAAGTGACTAGATATATACTCCTTTCTCAACGCTGAATCAACAATAATGGGTGTGAAATTAGGTGCGTCGAGTCTTAGGTTAGGTACCTATACATGCGATACAGATAATTGATCGGTAGCTATGAGGTAGAATATGAGGCCACAACAATCGGTAGCTATGAGGTAGAATGTATTATACGTACTACAACATGCCATTGTGCAATAGGACATCAAAGTGATCAATGGTAATTCATCTTTTTTTTATTTCGAGCAAGCAGCGAAGTCAGTGGAGAGGCAATACGATATTCCGACTTGTGAACGTTTTCCTCAGCTAGGTTTCTGGCTCTGGAACACTTCCATACACTAGGCTTCGGAGACGGTTTAGTTACGGTTCGTTCACATTCCGATTTGCTTCGTGCACACTTAAACCTCCGCTTCGTCGATGGTTCGTATCCGCTTCCCTCTACAATATTTTCGCTAGGGAAATGAGGCTTTTTCTCACTTATTACCATACTGCAGTTGGTTTGCATCCTGTACATACCAAGAATCTGGAATAATTGCCAAATCCTTTCAAAATCCTGAAATAGACATCCTATGGATGTCCACAAGTGGGACATTTGGACATCCATAGGAAGTCCAGAGTACATCAAATCAGGAAGTCCATGGATGTCAGCAGGGACATCCAATGGATGTCCAATGGACATCATTGCAGTGGTTGGGTTTGAGCATTTTGTTTGAATATAAAAAACCTGAATAACCTCTATTTTTCAAAATGGCTCTTTTCACTTTCAAGATATTTTCATTATCAAATATCTCAGGGAAGAATCAAGGTAAAAACTCATTTAATGGTTAATTTATAATCTACATTCTAAAAATAATTTGAAATTGCTGGAAAAATAGTATTGATGTTTTACTCAGAAACCAAATTCCATCAATGACTGAATTTTTTGCCATGAAGTGATGTGGACTGATTGAAGTACATTCTCATAACATGTTGTGGGCCTTTGTATTCGGTTATTGTACAAAAGAATTAAACGTAATAAAACTTGTGCCCACAACGTGTTGTGGGTATAATCATTTTGTGCAAATACTGAATCAATGTTTATGAGGGTGAGGCTGATCATGTTGTGCTGAGAAGCATCAAGCCGTGGTTGAAACTTAGGGTCTTTGCACTATATGGTTTTCTTCACAACGTGTTGTGGGTATTTTTTTTCGAACATAAACCGAATACGAATGCCTATGTTGCGTCGTGGGTATTTTGAGCTGTCTACGTTATGTCGCGGGTAAACTTTTCTATCATTGGCCGAAATCGACATTTGAGTGTAACGTATGATAAATTTCGTTGGCCCCGTGAATATAGGCCACACGCACTTACTATCGTAATGTAGGGTAGTATCAGTAAAGTGTGCAGGCGTTATCAACACTTGTCGTTTTCTGCTTTGGTGTATATGAGGGCAACTAAGTCGGAATATTTATGTAGTGGTATGTATAGCGAAACTAGACGGCATTTGGGCAGAGCACCATTGTCAGTGGACGAGTCTATTGTCCTCAAACTCGCTCCGCGCGGGGGATTATAGCAGTCTCTGCGTGAAACCACCAGAGTTCTCTTAGTCGCATTCCATTATTGCCAGCATCAAAATGTTCTAATAGTTATTCGCATCAGCGGAAGCGTCGCGAAATTGACGTTGCTCAAAATTAATGCGAATATAACTTAACAAATAATAACCATGTTACTACATGTATAACAAATGATAACCATGTTACAAGTAAAATTTAAATATGAAATGATCAAAAATACAAATATACTATGACATGACATGAGTAATGACATTTGACGGTCGTCTACAGTTAACTTAGACTATTTACCGATGACGCGGTTTTGTACGGAGAGATTTTTAAGTCAGGAGACTTATTAACAAAGGATTTTGTAGCAATCCTGGTACGAAAATGACAGTTGGAAGTAAACTTAAATGTGTGTTTCAGTGCACTTTTGTAGAAAGCAAATGCACCAGAATGATCTTACATATAAGCAAATCATAAATAGTCAATGTTGAGTCCGTTAAATATTTAGGGGTCACAATTAGTCAGGATCTATCTAGAATTAAACATATTTGGGAAATATGCGATCAAGGTGACAGACATCTAGGTAAATTTTTTAAAATAATACTTGGAAAATGCGATGAGAAAGTTAAATAGCGCTGTTATTTTTTTATAGTTAGACTGCTTCTTGCTTCTTGTATTTGGGATCCTTAAAAAGCAGGTATGATTTCAGAATTGGATTACGTGCAGCAACGAGCATCTAGGTTTGTAAAGACTTTTTACGAAAAGTTGAGCAGTGTTTGTTGTTGTTATCAAATGCTGTCAAACCTTTGTATGAAATGTAATATTAAGATATTATCACTCTGTAATGCATTTATTGAAGCTGAACGTGGGCATTAGCATGGAATACGAGGAGATTGGGTATTTGTCTTGTACTGCCAGACTACTTTTTATTAATTCTGCAATCCCTTATGCAGCAATTTCTTTATTATGCTAAGCAACTTTCTTACCGAAGTCCACAGCACATCCCCACTCTTTCTCAGCAATCTCCCTCTTCTTTTCTGTCAATAAACCCCTCACAACCAACCAGCCAAAAACAGCAACAATTAACGAAAAAACAACTCTTTTGAAGTAATAAAAATAATAAGAATTCCTTTACTTTTAATTCCTACACCACTTCATTTACATTCGTCACCTCTTTTCATTTTCCTTCATATTCATTTTCTGAGTTATTTTTGTATTCTATGCTACTATGAATCAAACGCCATCTAAAGTGAGGATGTGAAGATTTTAGTTGAGGAAAAGTTTAGAGCAATAGACATGGAAGAGTGGGAAGCTGTGTGCTCAAAAGTGAAACATATGTACATATACGGAGGAATATATTGCATTATAAGTGAACATGGAAAATTCAGTAAAAATAGTTGAGATTAACCTAGAAAGAGAAAAACTTTTGAAAATCGCCAATTTTTTCATTATTTTCTCAGTTTTCCACATTTTCCCCTCACTTTTTTTTGGCAAAAGTCACTCACTTTCTCACTTTTCTGTATCAAAAAGTGAGTGGAAGCCCTGAGGAAAGAAAGAGTCCATTACCGTTTTGTACACAAACCACTGAATCCTCACGCTAAGGTGAGAGTTCTGCTGAAAAAGAAAGGCTGAAGGGACGGAAAAGGGATGGGCACCAAGGAGGGTCTTAGAAAGGTCATAAACTAGCAGCAACGTGAGCCAAGGGAAAAACTGCAGCTTATTCCATTAGGAGAAGTTGCTTCTGAGTCAAGTGGAAGATTCAAGGTCAAGCAACGGAGGGATTGTCCAGAAAGAAGTGAGAAAAATGTAACATGCATATATGCGTGCATAGCACTGGAGGCACTTTTTCTACTACACAAATGTATGCGTGCATAGTGCTGTGGGCACTGCTTTCACCGAATCCATATGTGTGCTTAGCATAGGAAGGGTTAAGTTCATAACTTGTAGAATTCCAAATTTGCAGCTTTTTTGAAGTTGGGTATAAATGATTAAATGTGAGGTATGTAATGATTTTA
The DNA here is from genome assembly GCA_963573305.1 of Pyrrhosoma nymphula. NCBI lineage: Eukaryota > Metazoa > Arthropoda > Insecta > Odonata > Coenagrionidae > Pyrrhosoma > Pyrrhosoma nymphula. Next base: position 50,799,570 of record OY754330.1, on the reverse strand, counting down.
GAATTTTAGAATCATTTATTTTTTGGTTCACATAACTATTATTCCACTTCCAGTCAGAATGATAGCTTTGCTTTGGCCTCTGCTGTTATTCTCATTCTTTCCTGCTTCTTTATTTCTAATTGGCGCTTTAATTCTGCAATCTCTGGAGTTTCTTCCTCTTTCATTTGTAATTGCATTTTGAGAGGAAATGGTTTAGATCTGGAATTGTGAGGTCATTGAATGAAAATGTTTGCCTGGAATACTACAGATGTCACAGTAATTAAGCATTTAATGGCAGTAGAATAGCAATAAGTCACTGCCTACCTTGATTCCTTATATGCGACTATAAACTCTTCTGTTTGCTTCAATAGCTCTTTTCTCTCCTGGTGTTGTCTTTTGATCCAAAGCTTTCTGTCCTCAATTTCAGCTTCAATGTGCAATTTAGCCAATCTTAATCTTTCCCTTAGCTATTTTGGCAAAAACATAGGCACAAAAAGAGAAAGAGACTCGCATAAATTTTTGAATTTTCGCCAGCACAACCGCCTTCTTCAGAACCAGAGAAAATAATGAATGAAGGGACAGGTTAGGGGAGAAGATAGGGAGGCGCTGGCAGGGAGGGGAAAGAGGGGGGGGAGTCTAGTGGAATGCATTGATGCCCAGAGTATGGAAAGCTTTGTATAACCAGATAGGTATAAGATAATTCCATCAATTTGAGTTCAAGCGAGGAAACAGTTGGGGGGAGAAAAAAGAATTGAAACACAGTAGCTGTGGTTGAATAATTCTTGTGGAACATGGCATGCACCACTATGGGTAGAGAAGCAAACTGGGAAGGGTTCTTACAGTAAGAGCGGTGATTATTGATGGGTATGTTGAGGGAAGTCTAGGATTTACCAATATAAAAAGCCGGGCAGAATTTACATTGTTGGTGGTAGATGACATTACTGGTGATGCAAGAGGAGGGTGACGGAGAGAGGTGATGGAGGCATTAAAGGAGGGGGTGAGGTAAATATACGACATAGTTTGCATCAAGCATGGCTACAGGGGGAGGATGTGAGTCTAGAAACAGCTGGAGTTTTGGAGAGGGGCTTGGTGGATTTGAAAATGTTGTATAAGTTGGCAGGATGCCTATTGGTGATTGAGGGAGGCTTAGAGAAGATGTTAGCAGTGAAGCTGTGGTTTTTAAGGATGGGATATAGGTATTTCAAAATGGAATTAAGGGACCATATGCCTGGGAAATAGGTGGTACAAATGAAGAGGATGTGGGAGTCTTTGGTGGGAGGAAGTTTGGCCCGGGATATGCCCAGAGTAGCCCTTGGAATGTGGGAAGGTTGAACTCTATGGCCTCTAATGTAGCGAAGGAAAGATAAAAAGCTCCAATGGCCATAAAAGTTTTAACACCACACGTCAGTATAAAAGAGAGATACATCAAAGAATAAGGAAAAGATGAGAGTGCATGTTGGATATGAATATTTCCGACCCAAGGTGGCCCTCTTCTGTGAACTGAAGGTATATGAGCACTTAACACAAGGTTGTTATTGAATCAGGAGCAGGACAAACATTGTATCTTGGAAACTGATAATCAATAAAATAAAAGGCACAAGAAAAAGGAGGGAAAATACTGACCAATAAGAATACACCTGCACCCAACCTGAGGATATATAAAGAGACATGCTCTTGGACCTGATATCAGCCCTGATGATGATGGCAGAGTAAGCTGTCAAAACATTGGCAGTAGCTGCTTGTATGACCCGGTTGGAAACATGAGAAAACTTCATTAGGATGGTTTGCCAGGAAAACACCAAATGCTTAATCACAAATGAAGCTTCCATATTCGGGTCAGATATCTTCTTGCAGGCACCGCTTTCAGCTACAGACACTAGCCAGACTACCATCTATCTGGCTCCTGCCCTTTGACTCATCTGGCTTGCATAACCTTACCAGAAGCAATTATCAGTGCCCCAACATTTCAGCTCTAGGTCTCATTGGAATGCACCAGCCTCTCCACCTTGTCAAGTATATAGTTATAGGGAGGACCTTTTACTATAGCTATGGATATGTTCTACCCCATTTATGGTTTCCCCAAAATGTGTAGAAGTCCATTTTAATCAGTAATACTCTCATTGATGGAACAATGCTAAAAAAATATTCCTGTCATTTTTGTGAATCTGAGATAAGTGGGGCAAATGAAAACCACCACTCCTATTATGTTTATTTGTGATGTAACTAAGTATTTGACGAGTTACTTAAGGATAATGGAGGCAGCCATTTTGTGTGATTTTCAGAAGAATGTGTCCTCCATTTATTGGATTTATCCTTGTAGTAACCTTATTGCAGCTGTACTTTTGTGTAGATTTATTGTGTAACTTCATCATTGCAAAATGTTTGTGCTGTCTCTGTCAATTATTTGAAAATTAAATATGTATAATTTAAATGGTAGAAGTAGAGTAATAACCTCTGCGATGGACATCTCACAGGATAGACCCAGCTGTGATGTTTCAGTAAGGTCAATATTTTTCTTCAACCGTTGGCTTGCTCTCTTGTGTAATCTCTGTATTTCTTGCACAATTTCTGCCTTGCGTAATAATTCCTCTTCCCTCTGGTACAGAAAATTGAGTTAAGTAATTCTTGCATCATATGTAAAAACATATGTTACTTGATATTGTTACAAGAGCCTTACTTTATTTTGTGCAGCTTCTTTCATTAACTTTTTTTCCTTCAGCAACTTCTTGGCTAAGAGGAAATATGCCATGCTCTGTCACATAGTACTGCTCAACATAAAAATATGTTTTCTAAATAATGCCTATTTCCTACCTGTTTTTGATTTATTTTGTTTATTTCTTATAACAGAATTTTGAGCATTTTCTTTTATCATATGAGTTTTTTCAACCAATTTTTTAATAGTCATTTCTTGTTTTTCTTTCAACTGGAGCTTTTTTTCCTCTATCTCATTTCTCTGAAAATGAAAGAATTTTGCTTTGATTGTCAGTAAACTTTTTAATATGGAAACATTGTGGAAATTAAACTATATTTGTATTCCATGGAGAAAGCATGCACATAAATAATCTTTAAATTTTTATCAAGGTGTCTTCAGAATATTAAAAGACTTCTTGCATCTTGGTTCATTATGAAGGTAAGTTAAAAACAAAACTTATTTATTTGGCTGTGAGCTTCATAATTTAATGCTGTCTCAGATCACCCAAAATTTGCAGGTATCAAATTAAGATGGAGCAAATGATAGCTTATTAAAATAAAGGTAATTACCAAAGAATACATGTACATAATTTGAATTTAATTTAATTCATTTCTATGCTTGTCATATTATTGGGAATAAAAGCTAAGATTTTTCTATTTAAACAACATTCAGCATGTGACTAACTCTCATTTTTTACTTGGAGTTTGAACATAATGGATTTGTATTTCACGTTCCAAGAAAATAATGAAGAAAGTCTTCATGGGTTAATTTTCCTATCCAATCTCTTCTCACCTTCCCACTCAGAAAACCTATGTGAATCACTCAGAAAACCTATGTCAGCTTGCACTTTGGGAGGCCCAAATGTTTCTTAACCCTTTTTTGCCAGTGAGCTGAACCATTGGTCTTTGGTGCCAGAGCAAAACCTTTTGCGGGCAAATGTATTAGCCATCTATGCCTACATATGAATATAAATTTGTCAATTGTCAATGTCTCAATATTAATGTATGCCATAAAATTGAAATCACAGTTATACTCACTCTTACTCCCATGGTCATTTATACCCTAGATGGTATTTGGCCTCGCCAACTGTCTGCCTCCAATTCTTCCGATCTTTTGCATCCACCTCGCTGACTTTCATTCTCCTCATATCAATGGTCACCTCATCCTTCCATCTTTTTTTCAGTCTTCCCAGAGGTCGCCTTCCATCAGGGTTTTCTGTCCAGACTTGTTTTAATATGGTATCTTGTTCTCGTCTCATGACGTGCCCTGCCCATCGCAATCTCCGGATCTTGGCCTCAGCTACAATGTCCGGTGAGTTAAAAAGATCCCTGATTCCCTTATTGTGTTTTATACTCCAAGTTCCATTTTCTCTTGTGGGTGCAAAAACTTTCCTTAGCACCTTATTTTCGAAGGTAATTAACTTCTTTTCCGTTATTTTGTCGATAACCCATGATTCAGCTCCATAGAGAAGAATTGGTCTTATTATGGTTTTAAAAAATTTTAAGTTTGGTTCTGATGGATAAAATTTTGGATTTTAGCAGTTTATTTAGGGCAAACATGCTTCTATTGGCTGAATTTATTCTGCTTTGGATTTCCTGTGATTCACTATTGTTTGCCCTGATTATGGTACCAAGGTATTTAAATTCATTTACTCTTGCAAAATTGTGATCCTCAATAGTAATGTTTCTGGAGTTATCAGGGTTTCGACCAAAGGACATAAATTTGGTCTTATCATCATTGATTTTCATTCCTACTTCTTGAGTTTCTTTTATCAGGATTTCTGTCATGCTTTTTAAATCTTCCTTATTTTCTGCTAGCAATACTAAGTCATCTGCAAAGGCGAGCACTGATATATTTTTCCCTATCCTTATTCCTAAGTCTGTCTTCCTTATTTCTTTGAGTGCTTTTTCCAGTGCCAAATTAAAAAGTATAGGTGATAGGCCATCTCCTTGTCTCACACCAGTCTTTACTTCAAAGCTTGTAGAGTACATATTCATTTTCAATTTTTACTTTACATTTGCTATTTTTGACACTGAGCCTTGCTAACTTAATTAATTTCCTAGGAATTCCAAAGTTTTCCATTTTTTCCCACTTTTTCCCTGTTTAAACTATCGTAAGCTTTGCGAAAGTCACCAAAGAAGTGTTTATTAAATTCCCAGTATTTTGAAACAGCCTGTTAAAGTATAAATATCTGGTCTGTAGTAGATCTCCCTTTTATGAATCCTGCTTGGTGTTCTTCTACAATCTCATTTGTATACACTTCTAATCTATTTAGCACAATTTTAGAAAAAATTTTATAAGTGGTGTTTAAAAGAGATATTCCTCAATAGTTTGTAGGGTCTTGTTTGTCACCTATTTAGTGCAGCGGGACAATTATTGCTTCTTCCCAATCCTTAGGGATTTCTTCCTCTTTCCAGATTTGCAACATCAACTTTTGTATTAGTATTGCCAGATCTTGACCCCCTGCCTTAATTATTTCTGCATTTATACCATCTACTCCTGGGGCTTTATTATTTTTCAGATTCTTAATTGCATTTTCCACTTCCTCTAAGCTTGGTTCTTCTACTTTTGGTTGTACATTCTGGAAAATATTTCCTCCTGCATTGTCTAAATATTTATCTCCAGCATTAAGTAATTCATCAAAATATTTCCTCCAAGTTTCCAAAACCATAGCGTTTTCTGTAATAACTTTTCCATCCTGTTTAACTCCAAAGGAACACGGTTTGAACCATTTTTTGAAGAGGTTTACCGTGTTTTAGAATGCTTTTGGATTTTGAACATTTTCATTTTCTGCCTTTTCTAGGACACAATTTATATATAGTCTTTTCTTCTTTCTAAGTAGTTTATTAGTCTCATTTTGTTGTTGCCTAAATAATTGTTTGGCCTGGATTTTTTTTAACTTAAAAAATATAGGTAATAAAAAATTCAGTCTTAGCACATTCTACCTGAAATTTGCTGGCAGTGAAAAGGTTAAGTGCCAGGGGTCATCTGAAGACAGGAAACATTGATCAGTACCCACCAAAATGCTGCTTAAAAATCAAACAAAACCTTTTCTCTTTTGATTCATGTTTATGTATGAGCTCCACATAACTGCTAACATATGTGGATATATCTTTTAGAACATTTTCATGCATTTGACGTGCAGTAAACAATATTTACGTGGGAGTAAATGGTATATTCAGTCATAGATTTAAGGCAGTCTCAAAGCATAAGAATTAGGGTCCTTTTTTGCAAAGCAAAGAAAGTAAGTATAATAAGCAAAGCAAGTAAAATAAAAGGAGCATAATTTTTCATTCTGCTAATGGAAAGATGCTTATTTTTTTTCGAATTTGTAATATGCATGTTTTTGTGGCAGGAAAGAGCTCTGGAGATTCAAAAATGTATTTAAATATACGGTTTCCAGGGCCTTGCTGCAAACACAAATTATATGTTCATCTTATATCTCTAAGGTTTGTCTTTCAGATCGTGGCTTACCTCAGCTTTGACTCTCTGTGCCTTGGCTCTATTTCTATGCTTTACTCCCTCCTTTGCTATGGTTGCCTCTTCCTGCCAGAGAAGGGCTCGTAAGCGCTTTGCTTCATTTGCTCTTTTTTCATGCCATAATTCTTCCATCCTTTTTTCTGCCTCTATTATGCTCAAATTTTCAGGGTCATTTCCACCATTGCAGAGTTCTTGTAGCCTGTAATTGTAATACATAATTGGACGATTTCAATCAGATCACAATGAAGATTCAAGGTAAGAGGAGTTGTTTTTTTATTTTTTAAGGGTGCATAATTACAGGATATGTTTCGAGAGAAGATTTTATGGATTTTTTATCAAGAGAATCTATATAATTGAGCGGATGAGAACACAGGTGGTGTAAATCAGTTTTTTGCCATATTGTTTTTGGATGTGCAGAAGCATTCCACCACATGGATTCTTTTTTTTGCATGAGTTGGGTGAGTCTAGCAGTTGCATTTTTCACTAGAAATTAGTTTGTAGTGTTTACTTTTTTATTTAATTTTGGGCTTCATTTTCCAAAAAGTTACAATTTTGACTTACATCATTTTGTACTCAATGGTACATATATTTTATGTTCTAATTTTCTCCATCCTTATGGTCTGTTTCAACCTTCAATGCTCAAAAATCAAGGCTGTTAACAAGGTATTCATGGTCCTAACACTAGGAAAACGGTCGCCAGTTATTTGGCAATTTTTTATTTTTAGTGATTAATAACAAGGAAATTTTATGGAGTGGGATCCTGTTTTCTTTTCTTTTCCTTAATTCCACTAAGGATTGTATATAACATGTATATATATTTCTCACTTTTTGGTCATGTTGATTTCTTCCTGTTACCTAATTCTCCTATAGTGGCGACCCATCAATTGATTGGTATTTGATTTAAGTACTTTATCTCCCATAAGCAGGGGCGGCTCCACACCAGAGGTTTGGGGGAGGGGGGGGGGGGGGGGGGCAGGAGGGCACCAGCGGCTCTTGGGATATTATAAATGAATTATTACAAATGACTTGTTTCCACCGCAATAGTTTTGATATATTGTACCATCATCAAGTGTTAAATACATGTGAAATATGTATCATTAGGCACGAGGAAATTGGGAGGACAAAAGCAAATCGATTACATTGAAGCCAGTGCCCTTAGCATAAGATAATGTTGGACACGTAAAATTGTATGTATACACTTTCAGATAATATAGAGGGGTAGTCCTTTCCTCCCCTGGGCAGCTGTTAGGAAGGAAAAAAACATGCCTTCAGTTGACGATTGGCCGCCTTTGGTGAGGAACACTGTGCCCCAGTTCTTCTAGTGATAAACAATCAAAAATGGCAATACCTCCTTATTTGCTTCCATTCATTCTGCTGAATTGTAGCACCCTGTCTGAGTAATGCTGTAGTATTCAGGGTCACTGCAGCTTTTTTAGCCTAAAAAAGTACATATTTAAGTTATATATAAGTTAAGTCAGTTATATTGAAGTATCAAAATAGTCTTGTGAGATAAATACAGTGTATGCAATTGCTTTATGTTATTACAGTTTTTCTGGGAGGCATTTTAAGAGATAATTCTGCCATTTCACATAATTTGAAGTTTGGAGCTGATTTTTTTCTAGCTGAAGCATCGTGGTCTTCTTCAGTGGTACAGATTTTTTGTTTTATACCTTGAGATCCTACTTTCATTTCCTGATATACCTCTTGTTTGTTGTCTTTTCTTTTTGAGCAGCTGACCTTTTTTGGCTTTTCAATCAGCAACCCTTCACTTTTGTGCTCCTGAAGGAATGATGTCATTAATTCTACTAATTCCTTAATCAGTAGTACTATTCCACTCAACTTATTTTTGGTAATTAAGTGGACATAGCCTTACCTCTTTCATGCTTAGGTTATCATTATCTTGAGTTTTCACTGAATCTTTAGTTATAATTTCTTTCTGAGGTGAGTGAGAAAATGGCCATTTGGGAACTGTAAGATTTTTCTTCTCTAAGTTGTATAACTTTTTACTTAGGGCATTGCTGAGTTTCTGCATAATTAAATAATTATTTGTTCTTTAATTTTACAATAAAATGTTAAAATGCTGTTTTGGAAGAGTTTGAATGATGGATGACTTTGGAAAAGCAGTAGGTCTTATAATTTAAGGATTATGACTGTGTGGTGAATTCAAATGTAAGTAGTGCAGCTTTTCTTCAATTAACTATAAGACACCTTAAAATCATAAACATAAAAAAGAGAAGAGAAATGTATTTAGTCATAAATAATGACTAGCCAGTCACAACCTTGTGAGGGATTCTCAGTAGGTGCTGCACTTTTTGACTCTGCTTGCAACCAATAAGTTACTTTCAGAGGAAAATTGCAAAGCCTAGCTAATTGCAAGAGTGCAAGCTTGAAAGTCAGTTAATCCACCAATGTACTCATTGCCATAGTTGTGATAGGCGAGGAAGAAGACCTGCCTGAAATTTCCCAACAGAAGCAGGCTTGGGTTGAACACTTATTGTCTGGGACAAGAGCAGAGTGAGGGCACCCACATCTTCAGGTCAGTCCCAGCATGAAGCTGCTGAGCTCAAGTCACATGTGTGATCAGGATCTTTATGTTAGTCTGAGAATAATGTTGAGAGGCTGAGATTTAATGAAAATTTGTCATGAAAATATTTTTAAAAAAATATTTCAGAACCTGTTCTTTCAACAAATTTCCTCTCAATTTTTTCTTTGAAAGAAAGACTATAAATGAAATGTTTTTGGAATTTTATCATCATTGATCCCTTAAGAAATGATTATCTTATGACTGAGCTGCAGAGAAGTTCTGGGTTCAACTGTGTAGGGGGATGTAGTTAAAAAAAATAAAATTCTATGGATAAAAAATTGACAAAAACTGTGTGGTTCTGTGGTTCAATTTCTGAAGAAATTATGTTTTTCAGCATAGTCTCTTTTGCTCCAATTCCATGTGGTCTGAGAAAACTAGGTTTCAAACATTAGGAAATACTCATTCCAAACTCAAAAAGGAGGTTGCTCAGTTATTTTTTAACTAATGGCTGATGTCCTTTTGCTTTCCTTCCCGAGTCCTTTTTTCTCCTCCTCTGTGAGGTCATCTTAATTATTTTGTCCTTTCTTCTGAGTGTAATAAACCTGCATTTCTGCATTAGAAACAAATTAAAAAATGATAGGCTTAATTATGCTATACAAAACTTTTTCTGTCTCTCACTGCCAGTTCCCAAATTTGTATTCTCTATTTTAGTATCCACTGTCCATTATGCTGTCTTAGACCTGGAAGAGTTTGGAGTTAAACTGGTGCGGGAATTCAGGAGGTGTACCAGTTTGTAAACAGTGAGAATCTTTTTTATTATCTCTTAAGAATGATCATTTTTATTTTGTTATTTTTAGAGATACAGATTTATTTTTTTTCATTTATTCCAACCACAACTTTAGTGCAAACTTGGGTTTAGAGCATTTGAAACAAATTAAAAGATGATCAGCTTAACTATACTTTACAAAATTGTTTCTGTCACTCACTACCAGTTCCCAAATTTGTATTCTCTATTTTAGTATCCACTGTCCATTATGCTGTCTTAGACCTGGAAGAGTTTGGAGTTAAACTGGTGCGGGAGTTCAGGAGGTGTACCAGTTTGTAAACTGTGAGAATCTTTTTTATTATCTCTTAAGAATGATCATTTTTATTTTGTTATTTTTAGAGATACAGATTTCTTTTTTTTTTTTCGTTCATTTATTCCAACCACAACCATCAATTTCCTCCTTCCCCATTTATTCCTCCTCTCCCCAAACCCCAACCAATCTGAAGTCACCTGAAATGGTCAGCTAAGGTATAAAAACTTCCTCAAAACCTCTCTGGGCACTCAGTTTTTGGCCTGAGAAAGATGGGCGAGCTGCTCATCAAAACTTTGGCTACAGAAAGTCTTACCCAGTGCCACACCCAGTGGTGTACCTAGGGTTTCTGGCACCCCTGGCAAAATGGAAGGGTGGCACTCGCCACCTCCCCCCACTTTTATCTCATACACTATTTCTAGCTTTTGCTCTCACTTTTAAAAATCTATCCATAGTTATCTAATTGGTTAAGAAGATGAGATTGTTTACTTCAACATTATGCTATCTTTTGAGCCATTTGCCAAGCCCCTCCCAGTGATGGCACCCCTGGTTGGGGGCCACCACCGATTAGGTATACCACTGGCCACGCCAAAGAGGGCTTCATTCCTCCTCTTCCCAGCCTAGGTTAATTGAGCTATCAGTGCATGGCACTAAGTGTAGAATATCCTTTTAAGAATTGCAGTATGCTAAAGTTTAAGGATGGAAGTTGTTATGCTTAGGTTGAAAATCCGTGGTTCAAAAATGATAAGCTTCCTATAATTCCTTCCTTTGAATAATGGGTGGAGTGGATGGAATCAGTTGCTGTTTCTTTCATCTCTTTAGTCCAAGAATTGTCAGAATCAAACTGTTCAATTTGTATTTTATAAAGTGAAGAACATTTAAGTGATATCATACATATGTTTAATTAGAAATATCAACCATAAAATTAGGTATAGCATGTACTGGAAACAATAATCTCTGCTGATTATTGGAATTAGGCGGGATAGCAGAGTAGCTAAGGCATTGGACTGTAAATAGATGTAACACCTTATGGTTATGAAAATTTGGTCTCTATGTACAGTAGTGGGTAATGTTTTGACAGTTTTCCTGAGTAGAGGCTTATGAGGAGCCTTAGCATTTTTTTGACAACTGAGCAAATACATATTTCCTTTCCATAGAGATCACATAATAATAATAAGGTATGTCAAATAAAGATGCAGAGACTGAATACTAATTGTTATTTTTTTCCCAGTTTGGATAACATTATTTAGCTAATAATCTGAACTTAAATCACTGAAAATGAATACTGACAGGTAACTCAAAGAAAATATAGGCAAAGTTTATGATGCATTAATCCCTTTCTTCTGAAAAGAGAGAGACAAAAGTAATCATTTTCCAAGGACGCAGTTCCCAACCTGTAATTCATTTACCCTAAGGGGTATGTGCTAGGTGGTTTAGGGTTATGTTGAATATGTTTTCTTACCTTATCTGGTGGGCAGAGCAGTAAATTTGGTTCCTAAGTTAAATGCATTAATTAAAAAAAATGATGAACAAATTGAAAAATTGTTGATAGTGTGAGTACTCACTTTCATCCAAAGGGATTTACTTTGCAATGGAGCCAAAATATTGTCTTGGCAAAATCTACTGTCTAATATTTTACATCCTTCCTCACCAGCTTTTAATAGATTTGTAGATTTTCCAAAGAATCCAAGTATAATTTTCCAGTTTGATGGATATGTTGTGAAAGCTAACTCACTCAAATTGGATTCACTCATTTTGGATAATTTGAAGCAAATGATGTACAGGATAACTGGAATATGAACAAGGAGCGCATAATTTATATGGTATGCCTAATACCTACTTAAAGGAAATATGATGTAAATTGTTTAGCTTAGTTGTTTTAGTTTGATTACTGTATTGTCGAGATTTAAATCTTACCATGAATTAATACTAGTACATTTTTTCATGGAAATTCTTCCATTTAAGCACAAGGAATAGATAGATAAATAGTACATAATTTTTCCTCTTGTGAAACCTGTGGTTTCCCTGGTGGGGTCAGTACTACCAAAATTAAAGATTTGGTTTTTGGATGGAAATGCCCTGAGGTGTCTATGCCAGGTACAAATGTGTTGTTTTCCCCTTAGCTGCTGCATTACATGCCCTTTAGGCCACAATTCAACTGCATTGAAATTACTCTTATTAGCCAAATGTTGGCCAATAGTTTTTGCAATGTATACCCCAATGAAAAAATATTACCTGTAACTCATAATATTGATACAATCAACGGAATATTCATAAATGGCAGCACTTCTCACAATATTTGAATTATGGTTGCAACATGTTTTGCGTCTCTTTGGCCATCACCACGGAAGATGGATCCCCTTCCCCCCATTTTTTGAAGAGCCTAACAATCCTCTCCCTCCCCTTAAGTCTTTAATAATACTTCAATGTCCCTAAATTATTATTGAAGAAACTTGTACTTCATATTAATGGACTCTAAGGCTCTAACACTCACCTAAGTTTATGTACTTTTCATCATCTTTGAGAAATTTTTTTGTGTCATAGAGAACTTTGAGAAGTGTTATGAGGTATTCTTCATACTTAGCAATCTGAATGAAGCATTCTGTTTCTTCTTCACTCATGTTTTTGGAGCCCCTCTGGAGGTAAAAGATGTTACTTCACAGCTACATTGTTAAATGTATTCCATTTTGGATGTATTTTAATTAATAAAATGGACTCTCTACATTATAAAAGTTAGGGATAGGTTCAATATTGACCATTGCAATACCTTTCAATATTGACCATTGCTATCATATAGCCCCAACTTACAATGGGGGTTAATCACGATTTTTGCTTTTTACTCTATCGTGCAGGGGATCATGATAAACGATCATTTGCAAATCATCTCTTTAAGATTCCAAACATTGCCAGATATTGGAGTCTAAAGTTGAATGGATGGGCAACCTCCCCAAAGTGGCCGTGACATCATTTCATCCATTACTTCTTCCCTCTTCTTCCCATTACATTCTAAAAGCTGCCCTCAAAAGGCTTTTGTGAAGATGTCCACTTCTGCCAGAAATACAACAGTACAAAGATTTATAAAATACTTTGAAATAATATCCCTCTTCACGGGGAATTGAACCGCGGGTCTTTGATCGATGGATGAAATGACGTCAGAGGTCAGTTTGCGGTTAAAGAAAAAAATGCAACTTTCTACGATTATTTATTTGGTTATAGGCCTCAATGTTTCGATGCAACTCTGCAAATTTGATTTCAATGGTAATATCGAAAAATCATTCGAATGATAATTCCCCATTGGCCTGATATGTGATAGCAATCCCTGCATTTGCATAAATAAAGTATAAAGGCTTCTAATAACCAATATGTAAAACAATTAAAATGTGTCCCACAAAATTATTTATTTCATTTAATTCACAAAATATATTGATGGAATCCTAAATCACCTTGTATAACTACAGTATTTCAAAAGGTTCTTTTACATGGTTTATTCAAGGATTTTAGTGCGTAGGTAACGAGAATGAACCTGAGAGGAAAATGGTTTGGCTGTTTGCCTGCATAGGTGGTCTACTGATTGCTTACAGTATAACTGAAGTGATATTCCTGGATTATATTTACATATGGAATCGGCTGACAAATTTGGTTTACTTTTACATTACACTTCCCAGTAGCGTATGCAGGATTGACTTCTGGGGGGGGGGGGTTCATTAATATTTATGTGCATCATCATAAAATGATAATTAGATTATTATTCACTAAAACAATAATTAAATTAGCATTCGAAGAAAATTCAACTATATTTTTCAGCCCAATAAGCATAATTCTAAACGCTAGTTCAGGTAAACGAACGAAAACGAATTCAGGGAAACATGTTTTTTGGGGGGTTAAACCCTAAAACCCGTGCCCTACTAAACCCTAAAACCTTAAAGCCCGTGCGCCACTGACTGTTCCTTCTTTTGTGTTGTCATTTTTTTTCCAAAATACAAACCACTCTAGAAGGGCTGTGCTCAAAGTTACTGTCCTAAGAATGCACTCTATCAATTAACACAAGTGATTTAAATCACCTGACAACATTTTTAAGAATAACGAGAGTGTAATCTCAGAGAAAGATAGTCATTAGAACAGGTTGAATTGGGAAGTGGCATAATTTATTTTGTCTGTAGCCATCTTTGAGGCTGAAAGTGTAAACATTAATTATGAAAAACAATTGTTTTGAAGCAGCTATTGAATCATAACTATACAAGTAGGAACTATTTCAGGTTTTTGGTATTAATTAGGTTAGGAAAAAGTTTGGTTTTGTAGTTAGTTTTTGGGAAGAAAATATGGGGTTTGTCGTAAATCTGACTCTATAACTCAGCATTAGCAATTGGCAATATTTACTACATCAGGTACTCTGAAGAATTCTACCATTGGTAGGTGGAAATTGTCATTTGGATTAGAATGTGAACCACAATCTGATGCATAATTTTCATGTATGCCTTAAATTAGTAACTTCAGCCCAGATACATCAAACAATCAACTCACCATATTATATTCACAGAAAAAATCCTCTGCGTCTACTTCTTTTTCAAGATACTCTTTTAAAATAGGAATCAAATTAAGTATAGTTTCACTCTTCACAGCCTGTAAGAATGAATGCCATTATGAAATTTTCGTATTTCACCGTCAAACCGACGTTTTTCCTTTTATACCTCACTCACCTCCATTTGACACTCGGTGAGCTGTATTCGAAAATAGCTGTGAATTTTAAAATTATTTTAAGGTTTATACGCAGAAAAATACCCTATGAGCTCACATTTGCTATTTTCACGAGGTCTTCGGAGCGCTCCGTTTCCTAAGAATACAATGGCAGTTGAAACAGACTAGAGGGAGCGAGAGGATGTACAAGGCAAACCTATAAACCACTAGAAACCCTAGAAATGAAATAAAAACAACCGTTGCTATCGTCTTAATAGCAATGTATTCGTGATATGCCAATTGTGGAACCGGTGGGATCACGCGGTTCCTTCTTTCGCGTTATCGTTATCCAAACATTATAAACATATAGTTTCAATCTTTTATCCGTGTAGATAATATACAAATCCGTGATATGTCATTTAAGGAACATGGGAGGGATCACGGTCAATCACGCTTATATCTTTCGCGTTATAGTTATCCCAAACGGAAATAACTCTAGAAGGGCAGTTCTAACAGTTTCTATCCTAATGATGCACTCCACCAATTGAAACTAGAGCATTGAACCACCTGACAAAATCTGAAGAATGACGATCACGAATTTTCTCTCATGAGTGTAATTGAAAAAAAGCGAAAACGCAAGCGTTATGGAGAACCATGATTGCGCCACAGAAACCCAACGGCACCTCGAATGATCGATGTTCCATGAACGCCATGGGCCACTAGCCGATTATATGTAGGTATATGTTTTCACGTACTTGAAAACAATGCTGACAGCATTATACCGTCGTCGACACAACTCCAAATACTTATGATACTCCCATTAGTCTAAATATTTCCATTGTAATGAATTTTATTCCATGCTTCTAGAGCAAGAATCCAAAGTAAAATGAGAGGTGGAAGTCGAAGAAGATATCATAATGAATGTGTAATTTAATTAGGGAATCAAGTCCTAATACCCTTTTTAGACGGAAGACCTGTCGATTTGTGGATAATTGCAACCGCAACTGCAATAATCCGGATTCCAAGAGAAATTCCTTTCCAACCTGTACCTAACGAGGTCTTCTCTAACGAGGTTATCCAGAGGCCCTCCTTAACAAAAAAAATGAAAATACCCTATTCCCCCGAAGCACTTGAAATGAATAATCACTGTAACCTTTCATTGTGCACTATCTACCTCCCAGGTGTCCAGTCCCTCAAACGAATCCACAAGAGTTTTCCCATTGCTATCCGATAACCTTACCACACCTAAAATCTTTCCTTAATGTCCTTCCCTCACTTCCAACTTGAAAACCACCAGTCCCACATCCAAATCTACTATTTTCATGCCAAAACACTGCATAAAACTCCGTACCACCGTACGTGATGCAAAACGCGCCCCATCCTTTCCCCAAAACCCACCTCTCCTTCAAAAGTCCCTCTCCTTTTCTCTTCCATTAGTCCCCTTACACCACCAATTGCATAGTTTATCTCACGGATGCTGTATACAGTATCCTTGGTTTATCTCCTCGTCCGCAATCTCTGTCTTGCTTTCTGCATCGGTCTCCCCACAATTCCCCTCTGCGTTCGTACGAGCGGTCACTGAGCCTCCTGAACCCCTTCTCCCGAACTGCCTTCCTCCTTAAATGTATCCCTTATCCCAATACAGAATATTCTAAAATAATTTGTAATGTGAGTCTTTTGAAAGTTCCTTCACATTTAGGAAATAAACAGCATTGAGTCATTGGAACTATGATTACGATGCTTAAAAGAGCTATTTGCTGCGACACTTGAATGTCTGGACGAAGGGTTATGGACCCTTCGCAGTCATGGATGCTTATTCCATGATTTTACTTATTCATTGAACGCGAAAATGTCTAGGTAAATAATTAATAGTCATTCTCTTAATTTTTTAAATAGAAAATACTCTTTTACCCTAGTTTTTTTGTCTTAGGTGTTTACATCCCTAAGATCCCTCATTTCTGAATTAGAAATGACGGAACATCAAGGTAGCTTTTAACTCTTTCGCTGTCAAGAGGTGGACCAATTATTCACTAGGAAGCTACAAGATGTGGCCCATACAATGACTTAACTTTGCGCTTCGCTTCGCGATGGCGAGATATTTCTTTAGGAGACATTAAATGAAGTTTTCTCCGTTAAAATAATGCGTGAATTCATGCCTTTATTGCCACGATTAACATGCGAATACGGCATGCCAGTATCCAGTTTTAAGTACTTTATCCATTTTAGACTGCACTTTTTATATTTTACGGAATTCTATGAAAGCCAACAAGTAGTAAGATCAGAGTGAAGGTAGACTACGATTTGCGCCTGGTATGTATGACCTTGCAACCATTTTACTAGGTACCACTTCAGAAGTAATTCCGTCACTTCCTTCCAGTTCCCATCCATACCCACTCCCTTTCCTTCAAAATAAAAAACTTTTGCCTCTAATTTTAATTTTATCGTAATATATTGAAATATATAAAGAATTTCTTTATGATTTCATGTTCCTGATGCCAAGCGTAACTTTGCCGTGGGGAAATAGAATATTCTTTAAAATACACGCGGCGGAGAGAAGAGCCCCATTCACTCGCGTCGAAAACACCACCTTAGGGCTGATTTGGGCAAAGCTTTCCGGGATTATCATCTTCATTCTGAAGTGATCCAGGTGAACTGAAGTGAAGGATTATCATCTTCATCACGTGTGAACGGCTGAAGATAATGCATTTTGACTCATCATTACTGTCGCCCGTGTACAAAATCAGATATTAACATTAAGATTCCGGGTGTGAGTGACTGAAACCACGTTATACTTCGTATCTGTATATCACGAGGAGTACTGCAGGGGCTGGTGTTCAATCCAGCTGCTGTATCCTGTCTTTCTTCCTCGAGCCTTGTATTGGACAATCCCATTAGAAAATTTGATTTAAATGAGGAATTGATGGGGAACGTTTTACGGCCTTCTCACTCCAAACGTACGATAAGAATGTCCTCTTGCGACTGCGTTAGCCGCCATTTCCATTGAACTAGCACAGTATGACTTTAATAATGGCAAAAATCTGCTATAACTCCAAATCTGTGGTCGGTTGGTGCGTCTTTTCATTATTATCATTTCTTATCCTCGAAAAATTCGCTTGTTTTAGTTTTTTTTCTTGTGAAAATGACATATTTACTTGGCAGCAATATACTTGTTAATGAATAATGTATCACTTTTTCCTGATTTCTACATATTTTCACCTTGAAGCGAATATTTTGTTGAATTTAATCTGTGAAAAATTGGTATTTTCTTGACATTATCAGATAAAGGGCACATTTTTCTGTAGCACGAATATGAAATAATGGTATTTACCGCCGAACCTTCTCATAAGGTCTCTATCTGAATAATAGGTATGTGCGATAAACTGGATCATCTCTATGCTAGATTTTCATGTTACTATCTGAAAAATTCCAGTGAGACTTATTGTGAGGGCAAGATCTTTTAAGTAAGTTTTATGAATACGATGGGATCCGTTAGTGGCAATGCTTATGCCCGTCCGCCTTCATCCGTTGTCTCAACAGCTGGACGAATCCAGGTTTCGAGTTATGTTTAAAATGCCACCTCCTATTGGGTGGTGTCTCTTGGTCATATAAATGAGCCGTGCCCCGGTTAATTTTTGCCCAGTGAGTTTTTTTTTTAGAATGTACAACGGCTAAGCATTCGGATTTTGAAAAATAAGGACCAAGAGTGGTCCTTATGTTTGAGCATTGAATTTATTTGGGGACCCCCTAACTTTAAACTAATAACTAAAAAAATAAATTTTGCTTAATGTTATTCCAAGCGGACGAGCTGCATCGCACTCAAACTTTAAAAAAAATTGGAATTGTTTTCGGTCATTCCTGGCAATAACGGAGCACTCGGCGTTCATATTTTTTCTTCACTAAATTGATTGTTCTTAACTTATTAGTCATTAAATGTGCTTCAGCGGGTACATTTTCGAGTTCTTCCCGCTGGTCCTTGATATGCGGCCCCGAGAGTGAGGACGCGCTGCCCAATTAGCGGTACCCGCCCTCTCGCAACGCTCGTATCGACGAAACCCGCTGCCGTGTGTCACGTTTAGCGTGAGAGTATTTTTTTCGATTGAAACTTATTGTTTTGGTTGATATAAAATATTATTAAACATATAAACTTAAATACTTCCATATTTTGTATGAAAACAGCCTTTGCGTGAGATGTACTTGGGTTAGTTTGTACTGGAGCTACAAACTATCCCAAGTGGTTGCACTGTCACCCACCTCCTGCGGTTGTGCAAATATTTTAGTTTTCAACATAAATTCCGCTCCTCTGAAGTAACTTCAGGAATGTTTAAGAGTTGCATATTCCAACCTGAAGGACAGATTAGGCTTCTAGTTTTACAGGAAATCGTAGGAAAGGGAGGGAAGCTGATGGGAATTATTAGGAGACAGAAAAATTGGTTGTAGAGCTTAATTAGATGTAACAGCCTGGTGATATAGGGGTAAATGTTGGGTAAGCGTGTCAGAGGAAGGAGAAGAATAGGAATTTTGTATTGTAAGAAGGAAGGTAAAATATACGAATTGTTAAATAGGAATTTAAAATTAGGTAATAATTTAATGGAGGAAACAACAAATTAACAAATATTTTCATTCTTTTTTTAACCAGTGGACTTGTTCCACTTTCAAAATCAATGGCTCATATGTAGTTGGGGAAATCTGAGGCAGCACTATCCATGGACCTGCCATTAGTTTGACAAAATTCCTATGGTGATATACCTACATTTAGCTGTTACCAGAGACTTGCATATTGCAGTGTATGGCCATTGCATTTGTACTCAGAGTTTGAAGAGGTATCAAGTACTAAAAGAAGTAAAAATAATTACTAAAGAGACAGCCCAAAAATTATCTAAGCCCTTGTTAGATTTGCTTCGTCTCCTCAAAGAACTAAGAGATAATAATATAAGTCCAGATGGTTGGATCGTTATTTGGTGGGGCAACTAATACAGCTGAGGTCATTTGAACTGTTAAATATTGGTGAGCAGGTTGGTAATGGAAAAATTCTTTGGGCAAAGATGGTGGGGCAGAGAGAAACCCGTTGCTGGCATTAGCCTACTCTTAAAAGGAGGCGTTTAGAGGTACACAGTTTAACATCCCATCCAATGGACAGAGCATTACACATGAAATTAGTGAAACTCCTTATGATGCAATTTTTAAAAACTCAACTGCAGCAGAATTAAGATTGAATATTAAATATATCTATCTGAAAATTATCTTGTGAAACATGCTTGCATGCTACCAAAGTGCTAGTAATGTACATGTATTTTTTTATTTTAGTTTGGAGATATAATTAAATTCCTTGTCGTTAAAATTAATGGATAAGTAGCATATATAAATACCTACTCATCTAATTGCTATGGTGTCAACTGAAAAAATAATGGTTTATTTTTTAAAATTTAAATTCCAATATGTGCTTGTATTACCTGTGACTTAGGGTGGGTCAAAATTTTTTTTTCATAATGAAAAATTCAATACCCTGGAATTGTTGATTTATGTTACCCTAGTTGAGAGGAAAACGTTTTATTGTAGAGTGACCTCCCCTCTAAACGATATATTTTGCTGCAAAATTCTTCTTAATTTTCGAAGGTCTTCTTAGTTCCCATATCACACCTGGAATAATCAAAATACATATGTATTTTGGAGTTGGATGTGCTGTGATATACCAAATAGCCTTACATTCATATGAAAACAATTAACTGTAGTATTATCACTCTTCACATTATTTAATAAATCATTGTTCTCACTTGATTAAGTAAAAATGTATTGTTTACCAGGTCTCCATCTTGCCCTAGCCTCCTACTATTAAGTTGCTAGAGTAGGTCTGACTGTGCACCTGACTCAGTTAACCTGTGTCACTTTTTGCCAGCCATGGCCATTCTCATCAAAAATTGTATTTAATTTTATTTATTCACTATATGATAGTGATATAGTCACTGTGAAATCAGGGTATATTCTTTCTGCATGTGTTCCTACTATTTGAATGTGGAGGGAGATGTTTCTTGACCTATGCTTCTGCTGTTATGGACAGGAATGCCAATTAATCTGCATGACTTCTTGCTCCTGTTTGGCGTTTACTATCGAAAGGGTTGTAGATACTGGCATCAGTATTTGGCAGTGGGTGTCGCAGAACAAACCAGAGTTTAGCAAAACTCAGACTCTCTCTGGCAGCCTAATGCTTGGAAGTTGGTGCATAAATGCAAAAGTTCAGTTGAGCAAAGAGTCTGCAGTGTACCTACATTAGTTCTTTCTAGATATTCTGGGTGAGGGAGAGACATGATAGAGAGTTCCAATCTGCTTCAAAAATTAAATCCTCTTCATCAGAGTGAAAAAGAGAACATTTTCTACAGTCAAGCATATTCAATTCTTAATAAAGGTAAATGAAACACTTTTTGATCCACCCTTTTGTGTGTCTGGTGTAAGAAAATGTAATTTAATTTGATGGGTTGTTATCACTTGAATGCAGACATATTGGAAATAATTTAGCAAATAATTGAAACCCATTGCACAATTTTACATTAGGAGGGAAATGTTTAAAAATAAAAAATATAGCCAATTTTTATGTTTATATCTGGCAAGAAGTATGTAGAAGTAGAAGGGAAATTATGTGGTTTATAAAGTGGTGAAGTTGATAGGGTTTTATATCATTGAAGGTATTCCCTGCCTGAGAACTCCTTTTTTCAACCATAAAACAGCTCATTCTTTTATTATTTTCTCATAAATTGGATAATCTATCAAAATTTACGTTCAACAAGTTTGCTAGTCTTGTATATTAAGTATTTACATAATATTTACCCTTTGCTCACAATTTTTTCCCAGCTCCATTGGAAACATGTATACAATGATTTTTCTCCTTTTATTGTTTCAGGTGCTGTCATTTGGGCTTTTGGCTTTCCTGCAGTGCTTTTGGAAAATCCCCAAGTGGTCTCTAGTGATGAAAGTATGGAGTTTGCTGTCTGTCTTAGAATAACATTTTTCCTTTCCTTTTCAATTATAGATTGCTAAGAAACATGTCATCCCAAGGAACCACGGTAATCTACATTCTCTGTTAGTGTTAGTATTCAATTAGGTAAGTACATTGTAAATACCTATTAATCTTGCTTGCTTGAATCTTCTTTTGTCCTAAATTAAAAAAAAAGTAAAACTTTTTGAACATGGTCTTAGGATTCAGCTTTCAATTTTGGTGTTGCTGTTAATTTACGTAAATATTCTCATTTTACGTATAGTGGATCCTTATGTAAACAATCACAATGTTGTCCATTGACAAATTTTGTCTCCCACATGGCCTTTATCAGCATTGGCTGGGCTATAGGCCTCATCTTTCTTGACAGTTGACAGTTCTCGCTGTGTGAATTACATAGCACTTTATCTGAGTCTGTAAGTTGTTGACTAATAGAGAGCATATGTAAAATATACATAGATATGCTGTTGGTGTATACAATAAGCAGCCAGATATGTCTAGTTGGCAATCAAGTAGTCAACAATTTTCAGACTCAGAGCATACATTTAATAGTCAAAAAGTTATATGATTGCTCCCCTGAAGTTGTTCAAAAGTGACATTTTAATGATAACTTGGGGGTCCTGGGCTTGGGCAAAGCCTCTGGAGTGTCCTTTAGCTCTTGAGCAAATATAATTATTTTCTGTGCCATCATATTCTAAAGTCCTGGTTATATGATGTGTGTACCATAAAAAAATCATTGTGTAACCACAACAACATGTGGGAATATACGAATGCATGGCCATGAAATATCCCCTGTTATAATTCCTGAATTTGTGTGGTTTCATGCACTGTGTAACCCAGACAGAGAGAAAGGAATCATCATCACTTCTCCAAATGTATGCATTTTTCTCCCCTAAAAATATGTATAATTTGAGCTTTATCTGGCCCTCTTAAAATTATCAATTCAAGAATAAGGTGTTTCTCTTGTTCAGCCCTGAATACTAGGGTATTAATCTGATCCTGCCTAGAAGTTCTGCCTATTGAAAGGATACATAGGAGAATGTATTTTTCTGCATGCTTGTACATATAATTCATATGAAGTGCACGAGGCATTCATAAATATTATGAACTAATGCAGTGCCCCTGCTTGCTTGTAATATCTAAAGACTTTTTATAGTTCATCTTTATGAAGCAACAAATAAAGTACATACATATCACTGGAAGCAGTTTATTTAGTATTCATACTTACTGCCAAATATTAACATTCTTCTATTTTTATTTTATGTTTGTAGTGGAGCTACCATTGCCCTTCCCTTCCCTCCCAAAGGACATACTTTATGGACTGTGGTGCTATCTGCCTCATACACTTATATTTACTTGGCAGATACTCTCGGAACCTTTCATCACAGCTCGATGTGTACACCTCCTTGCTGCCTTAATTGCTTCACCAAGGCTGTTGTCATCTGGACCATGTCCTCCTATTAACCTACTGCAATCATTGCTGGTCTTACAGTCACAGCTTTTGATCAAATTTTTTGTGCTTACTGGAAATTTTTTGTAATGCTTTTGTTCAATAAAATTGATGCTAAACTGAAAATATGGTTATTGACACCTTTTGCATGGATTTTTCTCGTTTCACCCTGTGAAATAATTGTACTAATTTTTCTGGTAGATAAATTGTTCCTGCATGACTTATTATTTTCATAGTTACAGCTGTAGCTCATTTTGAATTCATGGCAGTTGTGCATGCAAGTAAATTGAATGGAAAGGGAATCATATTTTTCGTGTGCAAGCTGGTGAATAGATTTCATTTTGATGCAAATGTATAAGTTTCCAGGGTGACCCTAATTGGTAGTGATCCACAAGAAAGAGAGGACTCTAAACTAAAGAATAGCTGCCAAGACCTCTCGAATCCAAAAATATAAACGAATGAAATGATGAAAAGAGGTTTTGACTCAAACAGGAAAGTCTGAAGTAGAAGTAGGCGATGATTTAATATTGTCAATTTTTAGAGGGAGTGGAAAAAATGTTTAATATATCATCATCCTATCTCAGATTTCTCCAAAGCTAGGGGCTTCATAAATACACCCAAATGATGTAATTTGCTATGAAAAAATCTTTTGAGTTCTCCCAGATGCGACTATGGGTTTGCCAACTGCCAGGTGTGTTAGCCAGTTACACCACTAAGCCAACGTTATTAAATGGGAATTTCAACAGAGGTTTATACGAACTAGATGTCCACATATCATATCAACTTGGCATCACAAGAGATGTCGTCTTGCCTGATAAGCCACTGTCGGAGATAAACCTTTGCTATCGTGCGCCTGACCGATGTCATTTGTGCATGTCGAAATGATTTGGTAAGTGGTAAGGGTTAAAACATCGAATATTGGCTTATTGGCCAAAATTTGAAATAATTCAATATGAGTACCTCTTTAAAAGCCTGATTTGGATTTAATTTTGAGTTAAAAAATAAAGTTTTATTGCCAACACATTTTGTGAAACATTCGCGGCAGTGAAAAGGTTACAGAGAAACGTTAGGTATGGATTAATATTTAAGTTCCAGTCAAGCATTAATTAATTTAAAAGCCATCCCATATTCTTGAATGGCTATCATTTATAACGACAACAATGCTAGTGAAAGAACGGTATCCGTACGAATTCCCATTTCGGAGATACCGCCTAACCCACCAACGCACACAGCGCCACGGAGCAGCCAATGGCAGAGCTAGCGCTGCGGTGGAAATTGGCCCTAATTTCCCCGCGAAACCTTACCCTTTGGGCCCTTTTCAACCCTTCACTCTAAACACACGAAAAAACAAATTTTCCTGAGAGAGAAAATTTCGGATTTCCATGCGGAAACGGGCTGTTCAAGGTCAAAATCAGCAAGGGTGTGGGGAATTGGCGAAGCCGGAAGGTCGCTCAAGGACATCCCAGAGCAGGAACCAGAGGAGCAAGGACACGGGGGAGAGTCAAGTGGGTGGAACCAGGCTGGTCCAATATTACCGTAGTAGAAGTGACAAATGAATAATGAGAAATGCTATATTAGCACATTCAGAATTCAATAAGTTCGCAGCCATGGAACCTAGGGATATGGGATGTACCTCGTCTTAAAGGCAATAAATATTTAATTTTTTGGACGAGAAGAGGTGAAGATTCGGAGAGTTTCTGAGGAGAAATTAATTTTTTGCTCGCTTAATACTTGCGCATGAATTTTTCTGGGGAGGTTGCTCTGAGCGTAGTGGTTCGCGCGGCCGAAAGAGAAAGTTGTTCGCCGCCGCAGTATTCAAGGCAGCGGAGTAGACGGCTGAAAATCTACTGTATTTTAAAACCTAGCCAAAATAAATATCTTAAATAAGTTTTAATTGAAGAAACAGAAAAAAACGGATAAAGGTTCAATCCTTCATTAATATTTGCAAATTAAACTTATGAGTAACCTTAAGAGCTTTGAGCTATTACCCACACTAGACTTTAAGAATGGCGTCGTTTCGACAATATCTATAACTAACTAAAAACTATGGCGTGACCATATTTACTAGTATGTATATTGAAGCCATGTATTTAACATTCAAACTAGCGTGGTTTCTCGAGTAATCATCCACTAATGGAATTACTCATTAGAATTCTATAAAAGAAAAAAGGGAAGGGGTGACATTTTTTGTTCATATCCATGTTTCTTAAAATTTCACCATCAAAATACTTCGTTTCTTTTGTACTATGAGGCGCCTCAATATTGAAAATATCATTAACAACTATAATCCTTAATGGAATGAAAAATATAGAGCTGCTAAAAATTTGTAATTTTGAAAGGAAAATGTATATACGGCCTCCTTGGTGGCCTCCTTTTTTTCCTCACTAGCGATGCGGATCTTCTTAACCACATTTGTGTAAACAGACAGATTTGAACCTTCCAGGAATGGAGCAATAAAAAGCAGTTTGTGTTATAGGTTCTTAGGTAGCATGGCATAGATGCGGACCGAGGTTGAGAAGTTAACTCCAATAATAATGGCCGCAGAAATTTACTTCAAAGACGACCGACATCTTCACGTTGGACAAATCACGATGGCATAATAACAGCGAAGTGACTGGGAAAAGAGCGACTTAAGAAATTTTCACGGAGGCTAGACAAGAATCAGCCGGGCGAAATCACATGATGTGTAACTCTCTGGTGAGCTCTCTGTGAGAGGTGGCAGGGGCTGTGTGAAGTGATGGAGGGGAAGATAAAGGTAGGTTCATGGCACGAAGAGCGTATAAATGTAAACGAAGGCAAGAGGGGGTCATTCTAGAGTTAGAATGACATACCTAAATCGAGACAAAGGTATAGAATACTCGAATTTTGTTAATATTGATCGCAGAACTTTAGTTCAAAAAAGACTGTAATCTCCACGATTACCCTATCGCTGTTGCGAGACCAAAAGAAAGAGAATGTGAAAAGTACGATTTTTCTGACTTTCACCCGCGGAGAGACTAGAATCTGCCGCGGTTATCGCCGGGAATACTGCTCTCTCATGAGCTGCAGGCAGACCAAGGCAGACGCATGCGCAGTGTGCTTCGTCCGGAGTAGGGTAAACGGAGTAAGCCTGGTGTTAGAGGCAGTCTGAAGGGCCGGAGGAGAATTTTAATGCAGGAGCATTTCACGCATTTCATTTAATTGTAAAAAAAAGACAAGAGAGACGGTTTGCAAAGGCATTGATAGATGAGATCAAAGTTTTTTAAATGAAGACTCAACTTTCTTAATAATGACCGCAGAATTTTGGTTAAAAAACTACCGTAATCTCCACGATGAGCACTCCAAGATTATGAGACAAATATGAAGCGAATCGCCTAAGCAAGAATTTTGCCAATATCATTTCGGTGAGACTAGAAATCAGCTGAATGACCTTGCAGGAGCTGGCGGCAGACGCATGCGCTGAGCGCCGCGTCGGGGAGAGGGTATGGGGTAGTTTGAAGGGACGGAGGAGAAGTGCACTGCACGTTGGGAATCTAAATGTAAACGAAGACTAGAAAAAGGATTCAAAATTACATATATCAGGACAAATTCAATTTGTGGATATTCAAATTCCTCAATACTGAACGCAGAATTTTAGTTAAATGATCATATCAAGGTGACGAGACAGAGGAATAGTATCGGTAAAGTAAAAATTCTGGAAATTTCACGGGGGTGAGGCTAGAATCAGCTGTGCAACCTGGAAAGGAGTATTGCTCTCGCATTAGCAGTCAGCAATGACGTAATTGCAGAACAATTCGTTATGGAGAGGGTAAGCTCAGCGGTAGGAGTGGTTTAAAGGGTTGAAATGTAGGTAACATGCACGAGCCGGGTATTTAAATGTAAACAGAGGCAAGTGTAGTCCCAGTTGGAAGTATTTTTCCGAGCTAACTTCTTTTAATATGCATATTTTAATGTTGTGCCATTTTTCGTATTCTCAGAATCTGTTTCTGGAATATTCCGATGAGCTGAAAGCATAAATTCAGGACATCACTTTGCTGACTGGAATACTACTACTATTCGGAGAGTCCCGGGTTCGTCCCATGGTGATATCTCTGGCCGCCACAGTCTCCATTCCATTACCATTCTTGTACGTACCTTTACTACCACGTAGAAGTACCTATCAGTGCTGAGTAGGCTTGAAATAACACCACAAAAAGTCGTAACACTTTTAGTACAGATATACCCGCAACGCAGTAAATCACTATCCAGATAGCAAAGCAAGCTGGAATTCAACTCGACCAACCAAGTGTGCAAGCTGGATTCAAGCCTGATTCCAGTTGTTCCTTTCACTAAATTCCTGCGGTGTGCAAGCTGGATTTCAGACTGGAAACCAGCTTGAATCAAGCTGGATTTTGAGGAAAAATTCCAAGCTGGAATCATGCTGGATTACACCAAAATGCCATACATTTTGTAAGAAAAATGCAAAAGTTTGAAGTAGCAACTTCCAAACCAAATATAAAGTGAATAATGGTCTAATACGCCTAAAATTTGGAAAAATATATGTCATAATTGGGAATTGAACCAGGATCAGATGAACACCATAGTATGGCAACCCAACACTTTGCCCCGAGGCCAAAAGCTCGTATTTGGAGAATATGGGAATGCCTCTATTTATTAAAAAAAGATTTAATGCAATGACTGACAAACAGTAATTGTAAAAGTGGAAAAAACGCTTGCTATTTTTTGCCCATACATATAAAAACAAAAGCCATAAGCCAGCAGCAATAATTAAGCCTCAAATTCCATCTGAAATCAAGCCTAGTATGCAAGCCAAAATCCAGCTGGAATCAAGCTAGCTAATTCCGGCTGAAATCAAGCCCCTGAATCAAGCCGGAACCCAGCTGGAATCAAGCTTTCCAATTCCAGCTGGAATCAAGCCTAGTATGCAAGCCGAAATCCAGCTGGAATCAAGCTAGCTAATTCCAGCTGAATGCATTTAGCCAAAATCCAGGTTGGAATCCAGCTTGCATATGCTATGTGGGTAGCTTTCCATGGCGCGTGTCGACGACTAAAAATCTTCAATGGAATAAAATCTGATTTTTCTTTTGAAATCTCTTAGAAGTTGTCAACGAACTTGGAATTTAACTTGAAATTGTGCTTAGTTCTCGAAATAATATAAAATTTTGTGACTATTGATCCGACTTTTCTAAAATAGCGCTATGCCAAAATCGCACTCAGGAGTGAACCTCTCGCTGAATTTGAAAAAGAATTCTGTTAATTCAAGAATAGCCGTTGAGAATATTTTATCTTGCCGTTTATTGTAAGAATATATTTTTTGAAAACCTTTCAACAATCAACGATTGACAATAGTGATTGTTAGCACTATCAAAATTAGGATATAATAAGAATAAACTAGCCACTACTAAATATTAATGAAGGCTTCCGCGGCGTGGTGGAATCGGCGTGGCTAATGTTTCGGGTTGTCCTCCGCGTCGATACATCGTACGACAGTAGCGTCTGAAACGCCGGCGAAACTGAAACGAAGATGTATCGACGCGGAGGACATCCCGGAAAATTAGCCACGCCCAGCCACTACTAATTTCTTAACAAATGAAACGTATTCCTACATGTCTGTTTAATAAAACATTTAAAATTAGGCATACATTATATTATTCCAATCTTTATTACATTTTTCGCGTGAATAAAAACAACTTATATGATAAAACAAATGAAAAAGTTCAACTTCTTTTGCGAAGGATTTTGTACAGGTACACATCTCATGCTAAAGTCACGTTATTTTAATTTTTATTAACATTTTACGTACATACATTTACACTGTATTTTTGTTGCTGCACAAGATAATAAACATTAGTATTCTTCATCAAAACTTTAAGAAGGATATGGTAATAACCATAATTATTAAATTTGTATTTAAGAAAAGTTTTCGAGACTCTTTTCTTCGAAAAAAAAGGGTTCACAAAATCTTAATCTTTCTTCCTGCTTGCGGTAATAAAATGCCCAGAAACTTGTGAAAGGTAGCCCGTTTTAATCCTGCAAAATTCAGTCTAAAACAAGTTCTAGATATATTTAAGTGAAGACTTACAGGTTCTTGAAAAAATGATCACATTTTATGCTATATTTTTCCCATTCCTCACGATGGTATTGCTACTTGGTAGGTTGCGGGCTAATCATCCATAAAAACACGATTCCACCACCAAGTAGGAGAAGACGACACTGCTGACATGTCCTTTATTTTATTGAGTCTAACCATTCAAATCAATAAATTCCAAATATTAATTTAGACTGGTCTTATTGCATAAGTCACCGTTTGATTTCGTAGTACAGTGGTGCCTCAAGGTAATATAGGAGGCATCCGAATTTCATTATTCACGAAACGATAGCTGAACAAGACACAAGTAATACCTACAGTTTTGAATTATTTTACTTTAGACGATGAAGAGCTTTTAAAGAATCTTTGATAAAAATTGACTAAATTTATACTCAATGCAACTATAAATAGTAGTCTCTTCTCTCAAATTTCGTAAAATGGCTATGATTAAAAGATAGATTAATGTGACGAAAAATTCTATTTTAAGACATATTGGAATAAAATGCGTTGAGATGATTTATTCGATCGTAAATTTAAATACACGATTTCATTTATGTAAGCATAATAGACCTATTTTATTTTCGAAAGAAAGAGACTCAATAGTCACTTTTAATTTGTGTCTAGCATTTAGAACCAGTAATTCGTTCAATTTTCATATGGACTTCGATAATCATTAATGGTTACTGGATATAACAGGTTTAATGCTGGTTTATTCATGACTATCATGAGTACCACTATCAACCCCAGAAAAATCGAAATTTTCATGAGAAATGTATGTATTTAATCCGTTAAAAGATCGGTTTACTTGACAATACTACATATTGAAAGGATGAAGGTCTCATTTTTTTTAGATGCGCCCTCTCTTTCGCGGCGTTGGGTATTTAGGTATTTTTCACATCATCTCCAGAAAGGATAACAATAGTAAGCCTGTGAAAATAACAACTAAAGAAAAAATTTTCAACTATGGAGGATGTTTTCATTACAAAAAGACGAAGTCTCCATGCGTCGGCTCCCTTTTCTGCTTCAGTTTCCCAAGCCAAACAAACACGCCCTCTATCGTCCAATCCGTTCAGCCCCATTCATCCCTCTGTCACCCCATCGCAAATCCCCTTCCCATTCATTGCTTACTACGATCGAAGTCTTTAAAAGGTCCCAAGTCTTCTTTCAGCAATCGTTTCTATATTTATCCTTTTAACCTCGATCCTTGAATACGGTTCTTAAGATGAGCTTCACTCTTTCTTATTTGTGCTTTTCGTGTGCATTTACCCTTTCTTCTTTACTCCTCCTTCAATGAGTATCAATTCTTGGACCATTCTCTCACCACCTCGGGTTACTTATCGAGAAAAATAATCAAATAACTACCCGGCCTACGTCCTACTTTACGATTACATTCACGAGACAAATTTAGTATTTATATTCAGAAATATGATCCTTTTGAAGATGTTCATGATATCTATGTGAGTGCTCCGAATAATCATACCAATGTTTTTTATCCTTCTTAGTGAGACTTTCAACATTTTAGTTCGAAAAATTAAAAAATCTAAAAGTATTATAATAATAATATACGTATTAACAATAGTTTTTTCACTTATTTGATAACATGAGTAAAAATATATTTATCTATTTCTAATTGATCACGTTTAAAGCTTTTATTTACATAGTGGATATTTCAAGAAAACTAAATGAGCTACATTTAAATAATTATCTACAACTTTGTCTCGGGGATACCACTAGCTATCACATCAAGACTGCATGCATACGTACAAGAAACTCTAAAGGAAAAAAAATCAATCGTCTCTTCGGTTGAGCCGTAAGAAGAGTTCATGATCACAAAATTCATATAGCAATATTGTCGTTTTACTTAATTCGAGTGGCTTATTATTCTCAAAATACGCTCAAGTTTTTTACCGCCCTACAAAATATCACATTTTGAGAGAGAAAACGTGGTGTAGGTCGAGTAGGAACAGTATTTAATCAGAGCGACCTTCTTGAAGTAAATATTCAAGGAAGCGTACTACCCCTTTAAAAAGATCAACCTATCCCAATGAAATGATTGCCAAATAATTCTCACGAATTGCCAAAGTACACCACATGATGTTTAATGGCAAGTAAAATGTCGCAATCAGGCAAAAATCAATAAAATCATTCAGGAAAACACTACATTTAGAATAAGGAAGATTTTATAAGACCTTGACCCACCACATTGCATTTTAATTCAATTCTATGACACAGCGAAATTTCAATAATTATGTTCTGCACCAGAACTCTTATGAAACCATGTGCCCGCTCTAACATTAAAAATTGGTCTAACCTATACGCCATCGCATGCGCTTTGGGTAGAAGCGATACTATAACAATAATTGATTGGTATTTCAAGGATCCGGTGAAAATTTTCATGCGAAGTTGATCTGAAAAATAGATTCGCGTTCATGTCCGTGAAATAACATTAGACTGACCTTGAATAGGGAACTTAATAATTGTTTCCATTAGCTCACTCAAAGCAAACAGCAGAATAGACATTGATTAGAACCATACCGACTCTCCACGTTGGTTTATGCCGCTTAACTTATTATCAACCGCTTAAATTAAGCATCGAACGTTGAAATTGAGAGAAATGTACGATTACGCTACACCAAGAGTGATTGCTTGGCCTCGAATAGGATAAATAATATTTGCCACGCCCGGAGTCTATACCTAATAAATTTTATTTTTGCTTTATGCTGACACATAATGCTGCGTTCGCGGATATGTGCATTTGAATAGTTTTTTTTCGAAAAACCGTAAATTCATTATTATATTTTATAATTGTATTAAATTATATGATTTCTCGAGATAATTTTGGGAAATAAATTTCCCATAATCATTCCTATGAAAACCCTATTTTAATTATTTAGCCTTTTTCGTAGACAATAAATTGAACCATGTTATCGTAATATAATAAATAGGAATAATATAGCGTAGGCGTTTTATTTTGCAAATTATTTACGAGAAAGGGCAACCGATTCCCACAAGAGTTTCATGAATGAGTTCAAGAATATTTTTACAATGTGTTTTGAGGTTCCGACCGGATGAAACGTTTTGAGGCCAACAATCGCACTAATCCCACAGACGGGCCTCCTTCGCATGCCCCATCCGGACCCTTTCACCGCCCCTCCAGACCCCCGCTTATCCTTTAACCCCACCCTGTCCCCACACGCCGCACCCGTTCACACCCCACCGCCGCCCTCAGAAGAAAACCCTTTTCCTCCTTCCTTCCGTCGAAATCTTTCCGGCGCCCGCGTCGGGGACTTCGCCCACGCCTTCCTAGCGACTGCATATAAGGGCTCGCTCTCCACAGACCGGGCTTTAGGTCGCGTGCTAAGGTTGCCCTCGCATAGACGAGCAAAGCGAGTTCGTCGCTCTCCCTAATAACCTCTCATGGCCTCTCCTCTCCCTCGTCCGCCCAAAAGCCTAAGGTCGCTCATAGTCATTTTCCTCTTCGTCGGGCCCGCAGCCTCCTGCAAATTCCTTCCACGCCGGGCCTCCTTCACCCAGGAGGAAGTTTTCAACGTCACCACCGAGCTGGTTACCCAGAGAGCCTCGGAGTCAACGAGGCAATGCCTAATGGGCCTCCTCACCGCAGCCATGAGGTCCAGCATCAGGGAGAGGAGGAAGAGACTCGAGGAATGGCATCCGTTTGATAGGGGTTCCAAAGGGAGAAGATCGGTTAGTTTTTCTCATTTTTTCAATACAATATATACCAGTGGTTGCATAATGCGCTGAAATTTTGGCTACCAAGCTCAGGATTCTGGATTCAAGTTCGGATGATGCCTCTTTTAGCACTTCCGGATAAATCCAAAATCTTTGATTTTCAGCGTGCTAATTACTCCAGTTTGTAACTGGGGGCACAGTTTAACGAGAAGCTCCCTAAGTATGTCACTTTTACGCTGCTTGAATCAAAAGGACTTAAGTCCAAACAATTTTTTCCTAAATTTAAAATAGTCTCCGGAAATCTGACTAAACTTATTCTTCGTCTATGTTTGATGTTGATAAAATGATTTTTTTTTGCATTTTTCATCCTTAGCTATCCAGTAACTCAAAATCAAAATACTCTTCGGAGGAACGGCTTACCATTTTCAGTGTTTTTCAACTTGACCCCATATATTCGTATTGCCACGAGTTTCTGAAGCGTAGTTTGATGAGCTCATTCCTGAATTATCAAATTTCGGGTTATCAAACTTTGTGTTGGCAACTAGTTTTCTAGAAGCTAGCCTCATTTTCACTTGACTCATTTCACTCGCATTTTTCTCTTTTTCCGAGTGACTTTTTGTACGTGTAATCATTTGATCATGGCTTCACTAAGCGTATCTGTAAGCTACAGTGAATTTACTTAAAACGTCTGAATACTGGAATATAGAATCTTCGTTGTTCCCATTTTAAGTATTTCATAAAACACGTCCTTTGATTATCGTGACTTTAAGTGTATTATTCTAACAATCTAACACACAGCAATTTTAAAAGTATGATGAACGAACAAGTAACGCTCATTTGATTAATATTTTCTTCCTTCTAGTTTAATATTATAAGTTTTCCTTGCAGATGACTGAGGGAGAATATTACTGGAAAAAGGTTTCCGCATGACCTAGCGTTATGCTTCCATACCTTGGAGTGGTAATGGTCACTTAGAATCCTTAATAATATCCTTTAATCTTTTTTATCTTTTCAAATCCACACGAAAAATTGAGTCCCTTGCAAGGTCAATTTAAGATCAATTAATAACACCGAAATCTCTTATTACACGCATTTTGCTCTCGTATTCCAGCACCAAAAAATATATTAATTACTTAAAAGTTAACTCAATTGCTTTTTACGGACAAAAAATCATGGGTAGCCAAATCACATAGTAAATGCTGATCTAACCTATTATATAGATATGTAAAATATCGCTAAATTTTGTTTTGAGATCATGGAAAACCATGGACTGAATCAATGCCGCATCATCCGTTATATCATGGTCATAATGGATTAGATAGTCGTCCTGTGTAATCCCAAGTGCGCGCTTATCACTAGCAAATCGTGAATGTTTTGAAGTATTAAGGCCGTTTTACACGGTACATTTGTTTGTACAAACTCTTCCGTGAACTCTTGCATGAGGCAAAATGTATCGTGTAAAGCGGTAAATTGTATGAACGCTCGTGCGAATGTCTCAATGCCTGCACGGGAAATAGAACCTGTTCTAATTTCGTTGAGACAAACGTACAATCTCACGTACATTCGTTTGTACAAAATCTTTCATCGTGTAAAACGGTCTTTAATAGAGTCGAGATCAAGAAGCAATATATCACGTAGTGCATCACTCACAAACAGGACCCGAAATTTTGTCACGAACGAGACTGAAATCTACCACCATGCATTTCACGCACGAATTGAGTGATGCATAACCATAAGGATACTAACGCTCACAGTACATAGTTCGTAAACATGGGTATTTTGAAAGCTTGCTTTTGTCTAAACTTTTACCACATTTTCATGCCCTAAATTCTAAGTCTATGTATGAAAATTAACTTAAATGACCAAAATGCATAGGTTGATACGAGGCTGACCAAAAATAAACACGAAACGGTACAAATAACCGTGGTATATGAAATTTGTCATTCGTAGCAACGTGGAATTCGATGAGTGGAGAGTAGGGAGAAGTAAAATAATGTAGTACAATAAATGGAAAAATTTGGAGCGCTTTGACCTTTGGCTTCCATGTTCAACCCGGTAGACGTAAATGACACTCAGAGAAGAACCTACAAAATCCAAAAGAATTTATGTTCACCTGTATGGCTCATCTTTATGAATTATGTAAATCGGTACTTTTAAACCTATTATCTTATTGTTAGTCCACAATATCGACGACATTATTGCTTATTATTTCATAATCTAGAATCGCTCTCCTTTTTTTGTCAGAACTGCTGAAATAGATAATGCAGAATTATCATATTAACAGTGGCTTCACAAAATAAAAAAATACCACCATCATTATTAGGTGACGTTGCGACCTTAAAAATAGAGCAATTGTCTGCTGACTAGCAGACTCCACTTTTAAATATAGGTGGAGCCTATGGATGCTATTAGAAATAAAAACTCTATTTATCGGGTTATGTACATGAATATGAGGAAATCCTTGCCACTGTTTGGGGAAAAGAACTTGATACTTAACTTAAACTTTCTGGTTCCACAATTATAATTTTATATGCACGACCCGGGTTTCAACGTACTATAACGTCATCTTCAGGTGAAGACTATACAAAATACTCGTGGTTATATACAGCCCTCAGGTAGGGGGGGGAGGGTTGGAGGGAAGGAAGATGGGGGGGGGAAGGAGTTTGGGCAGCCAAACATGTATAGGTATTATTGTTTGTTTTGTTATGGTTTATTTGATATGGTTTCTTTTGTATGACTAAGTACCCCTCCCTCCACATTCCTTCACCTCAGAAGAGTGCTCCCTACAGGGATTCTCTTCCCCCCTCCCATTTTCCTCAAGCATGCGATACCTCCCTGACCCAATCCCAAACTCCTTCCCCCCCTACCTTCCTTCCCTCCAACCCTCCCCCCCCTACCTGAGGGAAGTAAATAACCACGAGTATTTTGTAGAGTCTTCACCTGAAGATGACGTTATAGTACGTTGAAACCCGGGTCATACAAATAAAATTATCATTGTGGAACCACAAAGTTTAAGTTTTTCATTTATACAATGAATAAGTTCCACCAAGTAACACCTGAAACTGCCAGTTGATACTTAACCCTAAATTCGGATTTGCACGCTGTCACATAGAACTTATCAGAATAAGGTGAATATAGTTGAATAATTACACGTCATTAAAACGAAGACAATGTAGAGTCTAATTAGCATTATTACTAATAGGTTTAAAGTGGAGTGGGACCCACATTTTAGCCAACCAAGGACAATTTTGTCAAAATGATATTGAATGTACTTCATTCAGTCGCAACAGCCACGTATTTTCAATACATCCAAATAGATAATCTTTACTCAACGCATGGGAAAGTTTAATATGTTATTCCTAAGGCTTCCGCGACGTGGAGTTGATGGTTCTCATCTGCTTTCGGGTATCTCCGTTGAGAAGGTTATTTCACGTCGAAGAGGTTTTACTTCGACCTGGCCTGAAGAAGATACACTGTATATGAAGATGACGCTCAAATATAAAAGCGCTGAAATGCATAGTATCATTAAAAAATGCTGTGTGTAGTACGAGGTTTTTTATGCTTTTCCTGGATCGATAAAGTTTTCATACATTTAAGCACAATCTGTCTCCGTGATTTGCAGTTATTAATCGGGAGGACAAGCTTCACCTGTTAAATTTCGAACTTATATGGCTAATTATCACCAGATAATGATTTTATTTTATGCCTATGATCATCTACAGGAATCCCCAAACTTGGTGATCCTTGACAACGACTTCCTTCATGTCCCAAAGGATGCCCTTGATGGCCTTCGAAGCGTCGCCTTCTCGCCCAAAGGCAATGACCTGAGCTGCACCGATCTGTACCGCAAACGACCCCGCGGGACCATTCTGCTCTCGTCTATGACCTCGGAGGACTGGTTTGTCTCGACGTCGCCGTGCTCGGCCCACGTGTTCGTGGACCATGACGTCAACCGGTGGCCGCAGTCGCTGCTCAAGGTGGAGTGCGCGTGCGAGGACATCAAATGCTCCGACCGGGGGCCGCACACGTGCATCACAGTCTCTGCCCCAGTCGTACTGCACAGGTGGACCAGTGGTGACGTTTGGCGCTCGTCCGAGGAATACATCCCGGTGGGATGCGTTTGCGCCTCCATGAGGGGTCGCCTCATACACCACAACTTGCCCAAGATCGTTCGGCGCTGACCGAAGTCGGTGCTGCGGGCATTATCATTATTAAAGACTGAGAAAAGAGCATTAGAAAGTTTTTTAAGGAATTCTCTATTGCGTACCGTAAGATTTTTTTCTACCATTTCAACAAGTTTCACTGTGGTGGAAGTTAGAGGGAAAACTTTTTCAGCAAATGTTACCGTGGTTCGCTTGACTATTCAAATGCATCATGCTGAGGATGTCCTATCAATAGAAGTAATGCTCAGGGTAAGAAAAACCTAAACGATTTCAATTTTGTATAGGATGAACCGTGGTCATTAACCACCAGCGTGGAATAAACTGTGAGGAATAAATTTATGACTGAAAATGTTGATGATACCTTTCAGTTCAAAATATTTAGATGGTAAGAATGAAAATCAGGAGATATTTATCTCACTCTCTCTCCCCATTTTATGGTAAAGGATTTTGATTTGATATTTTTCATTCCTATAGTTGATAAAAATTGAGTGACCGCCTACATTTAGTACCAAATGAGTTAAGAGCCATATAAGGATCTTTAGAATGAAAGTGATATTCTATATTTTTTCAAATCAACCAATTCAATGATTTGTTTAAAATCAGCAACAGTTGCCACTGATTTTAACAACAGACACAATATCATGTCAATGATTTTTTACAATGTATTTCTTCTCTATTTAATACTAATAAACATCATTGTTAATGTTAAATATTTAAAAATATTAACTGTACTAATAAAAATTTGGCTTGGGACAACTATGGTTTAATTGATAGTAAACTATTTATAAAGTGTGTGAAAAAAATAATTTTGATGTTACATACTGTTTCATTCATAAATGTTTGTACACTGCATACCAATGTCCCATGGCTAAAATATTATTTTTAGCTCTTGACTTAGTTTCAAGCAAATAGGTTTGAAAAGGGAAAACTGATATGCATCACTCGATACTAGGCCCTCCAACTGGCAAAATTCAGGCTAGGCCTAACTAACCTGGCAAAGAGATGTAAATATAAAATTACAAGATATTCTCGAAAAGTGATAATTGGGAGGGTGGCATACCTGAATGGATTCCCATCAGTCTTACTAAAGAGACTCATTCAAGAATATGCTTACCATGGAGGACTCAGGGAAACAAAAAATTTAAGAATTTTAGGCACTACATAATAGGAGGAGAGCTCTGCTACATGGAAGAAAACTTTGTGTTTGGCTCACTCATGGGTGATGCTGCTAAATCAGTGAACCCTGCTCACTACCAACCAGATGGGGGATAGAAGAGGAGACCATAGGAAAACCTATTAGAAGAACTAGATATAAAATTGGTAATCGCACATAAAAAGCAGAGGAGCGAGGAATTCGAGCTCACTTTTGTACACTTCAAGGAAGGCTATGATTCAGTACAGAGAGGAACACTGATCCAAGTCCTGGAAGAGATTTATTAAAACAGGAAAACTAGAGAGTGATCAACAGTGACCAGGGAGAAACTAGAGAGAACAGACGTTTGAATGGGCTGTAGGAATTAGGGAATACAAACTGACTACCTGGCCTTTGCAGACGACATTGTGATAACATAGTCAATAGAAGAAACAAGTAAACCAATGTTCAAAGACAGGCTAGTAAAGTAGGCTCACAGATCTCCTTCAAGAAAACGAAGTGTAGGACAGTCATTGAAACAGCACCTAAATGGATAAGTGTAGAAGTGGGAAATCCAGAAAGAGGAGAGCTTGAAATACCTTGAGAGTGGATAACAAATGATCTGCCAGAAAAAGAGACAACATCACAGATCAATACAATGAATCTGGCATACAACCTCAATATTAATAAAACAATTAAGAAAAATAAATCCATAAACACAAAATTAAGACTACCAAATAGTGATCTACACTGAAGCCCTGTATGCTGCTGAATGCCTGACCTTAACAAAGACAGGATTGATTAAGTGGTTGGAACTAGTGGAGAGGACAATTCTGAGGAGGTTTCTAGGATATCGAAGATCAGATGATGGCTCTTAAAGTAGACGAAAAAACCCAGACTTTTATAGCCAGATGGAAAAAATTTCAGAAGCCATCAGAAAAAGAAGAGCCATGTTTTTGGACACATCTACCTGATGCACCAGAGAAGATTAGCCAATAAAAAAAATTGAAACTCTTCTAGAATAGGAAAACCAAGCCGCACTGTTTTCAGGAGATACATGTACAAAAGGACATGTATGACATGGAAGTGCAGGAAACAGATGTGCAATATGAAAAGCCTTTAAATCCAGAAGTGTTTAAATCTTTAAATCCTTAAAACCAAGGGTTTCCATCAAGGAATGAATATTAGGACTCTAATACTAACAAGAACAGACGAGAGGGCAGAGAGAAAATTTAGGAGCATTGGGAGACGATCAAGGATGGAAAATACTGATTTCAACTAATGAGTTCCAACACTGGGTGAAACAAATAAGAACTAGGTACCAAAAGGGTAGGGACAGAGGTAAAGTGGTGACATGAATACAGGGGAAAATAGGGGACAAGGTTGCAGTTGCTGTCCCTTCAGTGTCCCCCTCCCTAATGCTGAAACTCTCCAGCCCTTTTTTTAAAATGATTAATGCAAAATGAAGTAAATGAGGTGACGATGAGAGTATAACCTCCTCTTTTGAAAACACTTAAAATAAAGCGGCAGAACTGATGGATGGACCTTATGGGTTTTCAATACAAAGGAAAATGAATGAGGGGAATGAGGAGGTAAGTAGTAGCTAAAAGTTCCAGGAGGAATCCATCTTAAACTTACATGCACTCATAACAAGAAGCTTAAACGGTTGTTCAAGCACACATAATAGTTGAGAAATATGACAGCTCAATACGCCCACAGTTGATAAAAATTGCCATTGGAAATTACAGAGGGATGGGAGACAGGATGATAATGAATCCTTAAACCATGAAGAGCAGAGTATGTCAATTGAGTTGTCCCCTAAAATGTAGTTGTGATATCACTGACAAATGTATTGTAAAGCTAGTAATATTAAGGAAACTGACCAATTACTGAAAATACATATCAAAGTAAAAGACCTTGGGGGAAAAAAATAAATATCAAGAGTGATATTCTGCAGAGCAAATACTCCATATATGTAGCAGGAAAAGATTACAAACAAATGCTGGAAAAGTTAGTTAACAGGGCACTGGAGTAGCAGGGTACTCAGGGCTTCCTTCAGGAAGAGTATTTCATCTGATGACTATCATTCTATTTTCTCACTGAAGTAAAAATAAAAATCTACGCATTACAGCCATCATAATATGTTTCATACCCATTGATCATATTGGGAAAAAGGTACCTAAAAGAACTCGCAGGCTGAAAACCTATTACATCAATAAATTAACACCCAGACATCACTGCTGCATAAGAAATTTAAATAAATAAAAAGGGGCACAGAAAAGATTCTGTGAAGTACAATCCATCTGAAAACTACAATTCTACTTGTGTGATTTTTCTACAACATAAATAATAAATGCAACACCTTAGAAGTAAGAAGCAAAATAAAACTCCCAATTGGAAACAATCATTTTAAAATTTATTTTGAACTTGAATTTACATCATCCTCATTAAACATATTCAACAAAATTGGAATGATAATTCGTAAGAATTTTGAACAATCAACAAAAATAAATTAGTACAGAAAGAGAGTAAATCATGTCCATTCAGTAGCTCGAACCACACCAGGTGCACCAAAAAGCTTCTGGTAATGTTTAACATAGACATCACAGTGCTCACCTGAGAAAGAAATTTATTAAATTTATGATAGTGAGTTTCAAAGACAATGGGGTCTGCTACTAATGAATCACTAAAATGTGGGCATTACTATTCAACCTAATTTCCAATCTGCAATGCACATCAAACTGTTTGTGAATCCAAAAGTTGTTTTTCCATAACTTCATCCTCATTCTGCTGCATTTCTCATGATGAGTATTATTTTTAGACAATAATAATACTCAAACACAAATTTTTAAAACTAATATTGAACCATTATTTTGTATTCTATAAGTACTAAGCAGCAATATTCATGAATGTTTGCATGCAAGATTGTAGGTATAGTTCATTTAACAAAGATACATCACAATTGATTTACTAACACAAAACACGCAAGTCTCTTTAAAGTGAAACACAGTACATATAGTGAAATTTCGATGTTGTGAAATGAGAACAGCAGTCCCACCTTTCAATATTGGGTTTTACGCATAAATAGTAGATATAGCAAAATATGAGCATAACATTTTTCTTGGCTTTCCAAAATGGTGGAGTTTTTTAGGCAAAATTTTAGGCAAAATTCTAGTTCTTATATAAATGGAGTTGTCTACTCCTTTCCTTTAATCATTACTTTCAATTAATATCCTAAAATTGTTAATATAACAGCTCAAAAGTCATTTAAAATTTTCAAACGATGAAGTAAACACGAAGAATTCATTTCATACATCAATTCTCTCTTATTTGCAATAAATTATTATTTAAAAAAACCACTGCACATACAAAAAAAATGACCGCAACCCAATGCTGAGAGAGGGCTTAGGGCAAATGAGACGGAGGGTCAAGACCAGTTGCGGAGGAAAGGGTAGCGTCGGTACGGCAGAGAAGATAATCTCTTCAAAATGCCTCCATACAGAGATGACATAAGTCTCCCATGAAGCTTAGGATACTAAAGATATTTCCGTGAAAAGTTCACCGAAGCAAAAGGGTTAAACATGGTTATGAATATCCTTATTTTTTAAGTCAGAAGCACTGAATCTACTAAGGTGGGATATAAACCAGAAAAATTATCCATACAAATTAAATTCGGCAGAACAAAAATAAGGAATGGCATGGAAGCTAATAAGGATAACAAAAGACATGCAAGCACTTTTAAGCGGTGAGCACTGACAAATAAGCAATGTAGCTGAGCAGTGCTTTCTAGAATGAACACATTCATGCATAGTTGCATCAAATGACAGCCGACGATACTACTCGGCGAGAGTTGTGGATTCATTACTCCTGAAAATTCAGCTTATTAGGGAAGGCATCCATGGAGAGTTGTCTTGCTCTGCAGCTATTATCTTCTGTAATACCTTTCTTTCATTGAAAG
This sequence comes from Pyrrhosoma nymphula, assembly GCA_963573305.1. Taxonomy (NCBI): domain Eukaryota; kingdom Metazoa; phylum Arthropoda; class Insecta; order Odonata; family Coenagrionidae; genus Pyrrhosoma; species Pyrrhosoma nymphula. Next base: position 50,757,700 of record OY754330.1, on the reverse strand, counting down.
GGCTCAATCACTTTTATAATAGTCTCCGATGAATTAGTTATATAGTTACGCCTCTTCCTTGGTCTGTCCCTTTTGGCCATTTTACACACGTTTTGCACTCAACATTGCAGTAAACGTTGTAGATATTTTTAATTGTCACATTCAGGCCACTGTCAGTGATGTAAGCTGAAGATTTGGAGAAATCCGTCATCCTATCGCAATATCATAAATGATGAAGGTTAATCTTGCTAAGCATATAATTTTAGACAAAACTTGCCTCTTTCCCTAAAGCACAATGTTTCAAAGATATGACAATGCTAATATTTCATATTGATGCTCGTAAAGGGATTAGTGCAGACTGTTTATTCTGCTCTGAAATAAAACTTTGTAGTTCACATTCCACTAACTTCTTCATCAAACAAATTAAGCCTTGTCCAAACTCGCCAGTTAGGTACCTAAATCCGGAAATTTAGGGAGGACGCCACTTTAAGTGTGTTCAAACTCATTAGGCATCATAAGGGCTAAGCTATAATAGTTCTTCCCCACAATAGTTAGTCTTCAAACCCCATTTACCTACAACCAAAACCTAAAACTTCAATTACAGTATAAGCAAAAGATATGACTTTAGACGAAGCTCCTGTATCATTGGGAAATTGTGCATAGATGTAATTAATATTATTTAACATTTATTTTACATCATGTCCATGGACATCATTTCGTGGCCTCCATATGGATGTTACTGCATGAACCTTATAGGATCTCATCCTATGAACATCCAAAGGATGTCCAATACTAGATGGAAATCATGCGGTGGCTTGGTATCACCTTAAACAGAGGTATTAATAATGCATGCAAAAGGAAAGAACAGTACAGGGATAATATAAAATCCGAATTGAAGCTATTACCTACATGATCACAAATGCAACAACAAAGGCGACAATGCTCAGTCTAACACAAATCGTTATCTGCTATAGCGGCGAAAGTTAATACAAGCACAATGAACAAAAACTAAAAATATGTGCTTTCTACTGCTAAAAGACATGGATAAATATACAATCACAAATTTAATGAACTGCTCAGTCCAACACGAATCGCTATCTACCAAAAGGAAACATTGATACAAACCATGAACTTAGAAAGACACAAACACATTGAACAAAAGATATAAGTACATGCTATACTATACTCTGTAAGTCACGGAATCAAACTATATAAATCTCAATGTTACAAATTAACCACATATATTCCGAAACTACGAAAATAATGAGGAAATGTATTATAATTAGGGGTGTGCGGGTATCTGAAATTTTGGGTCGGGTATTTAGTGTCCGATCCGAACACTCGATCATCTCCTGAAAAATTCAGGTCTGTATTTGGTGCTCGAATTTGAATTTAATCGACTGATCCATCATGAACTTCTGGTTTGAAATCGGCTATGCACCCATACAGACAACTAATGTACGTACCAATGTAACAACCTTACGTGCATTTACACTACTAACGTAGCGACCGTGGTTCGTACTGTCGTAGGCGCTAACCATTTGTGAACGCCTGTTGGTTACCGATAGAGTGGTAGTTCTTAACGTTGCTACTAAACAGTGGTCAGGCGCTGGTGTCGCGAGCAGAAACCGAAAATGATTAAGGACGATAACCAAAAAAATCAATCAAAATAGTGAAGCATATGGTGCTACTTTGATGAATTTGACATTTTAACACTTTTTATAGGAATTTTAAATCACATTACACTCATTTTTGCTTATTTACGAAAATAATACTTCACCCTTCTCCATTTTGATTGCCTTATTTGATTATCGCACTTCATCTATTCCGAATTCCGCCATCTACACGAGCGCTGACAACTGTTAAGTGGTAGCGTCAGGAACTACTTGTCCATCGTAAACCAACGCACATTCACATGGTTTTTAGCACCTACAACAGTAAGGACGAAGGTCGTTAGGTTAGTTGGTTTGTTGAGTGATGGGGGCACTACTAGATCGCGGCACTTGCAACGAAGCCGAAGTTTCTAAGCAATGAAAACACTATCAGTGCTTTTCATTTGAGTAAGGTGATAGCCGATTATCGGACGTAGGTGCCGTCGATCGCCGGCTCACCTCGGAACAGAGAGCCCCCAATAGCCGGCAATTCAGCTAAATTGAAAGCACCACGGCGTGGCAATCACAGTCGATCGCCGCAAATCATAAGCACCCAGAATGAAACATCGATCGATTTATCGATTAGAAAAAATAGATTATCGACTGTCGATCTTCCGGTAGGCCTAGTCAGTGAATCCACTTGCTCTCTTAATTGATATTTACCGATTTTATTTTTTGACGATTTCATCTCTATTTTCGTAACATGTGAGAATGATACAAGCTGGCCTAGGTGTAGGAGGTGGGGACAGCGATGTTGACGGTGATTTGACAGACGGCAATGACAAATCGCAGTCACGAGGAAATCTGCCATCGCGGAATAGTAAGGCAGCTATCTGGCTGCACTTCATGCAATTGCCGAATTCGCACGCAACGTGCAATTACTGCAATACAGTACTAAAAAATCTATAATATTGCTTTCAATACGGTTTCATGTCTCTTTTGAAATTATGTTCATAAGCTATAGCCTATTAATATTTGTTATAAATATGTTACTTCTTCATTCATGAAAATTGACAACATTAAATTCCAAATCATCATTGATTCCAAAAATTTACTGTAATTTTTGTCTTGCCATTGAAACATCCATTTTCCTTAATAATCCAGCACCCACAAATGTGAATACCTCTACTACCCAAACCCAAAAATAACCCGATGCCCGCAGATATTTCACTACCCGAAGCCAAACCCGACCTGAAATGAAAAAGTGCTACCCGCACACTCCTAATTATAATCGCAATCCAATTTCAAACAGCACTAGTCATGAGGGTCATTTGTTCAAAATATTATCGTATTCCGTATTTCCCTTGTCCTTCGTTTGCTTCGAGCTCAGCAGATGGCGACACTTGCGAAGGGCATCCAAACTCAAGCTCCCTTTCTGTTAGCTGCCCAAAATTTAGGTAGCCAAATCCATGTTCCCCTAATGCCTAACGAGATTGGATATGGCTTTTGATACAATTTAGCAACACTTCTGTTTGTTGATACTTAAGTCCTGAAATTCAGGTCAGCATTTTAAATAAGTGCAAGGAATGTCACAAAGTTGGTTTTTAATTGAAAATATAACTATCCCACAGAGTCTTGTTTCAAGGATTTGCAATGATACCTTCCATTTCTATGACTCTGCCGATTCCTCTTCTATTGACAGAATTTAAAGGCCTAATTAGTTTAAGATACTTCAAAAAGATAACTTTAGGATGTTTCATTATTTCATGCTCATTTAACAGTACTCTAAACTAGAGGGAATTGGAGCTAACTTAATCATAATAGTGAACTCCAGGGATTGTGTTAAAATGGGTAATGTGGTCGTACCATGTGAATATGCTCACAATTGGCTTCTTGCGTTAAAGCAAATATCATGTACAATGAATTCGTGTTAAGCGAGGGATACCTGTACATACAAATTTGGCACAAATTTCCAATTTTGTCTTTGTGTTATTCTTTTCATGCATTAACTAATATTTTATAAAAATTGATTTTAATAATCTTATATAATTAAATTAACAGCCTGTACTTTAATTATCAGCATGACAAAGTAGTTATTTGCTTTTGACATAAATTAGCATAAATTAGAAAATTCAATCACAGCTAAGCCAGTAGTTACAGTGTATGTCCCAAGATAAGCCCCTCATTTCTGGCAAAATAATGCCTGAATGCTAATTATGTGAACAGAAATGAAAGAATAGTAAAAAATTTAAGGATATAGTTCCCTAGGGATCACAAAAGAAACAAACCTTTAGGGAAGGCAGGACCATGTCTCAGTCTGAGGTTCCTTCCTTCAAAATACTTGAATACTGAAGCAAAAAGAACTGGATCACCAGTTGCTCGAGCCGCTTCCAGATATTTTCGGGCTGATATTTGATCTACAGATCCATGGCTGCGAACAAACCTATTCAATTATGAAACAAGATATAAAAATCAATCAATGTAACAAAATGATGCATCATTACTTGAGGCATGAGATTTTTAAAAAATGATACCACATAAAACAAACTAAATTTAATATACAGGCAGTCCTCGACTTTCATACACTTGTTTTTGGTACAATTTGCACTTTTGTACGCTCAAAATTGATACCTTATACTTGACTTTAGGACACCAAATTTGGACTTTCGGACATTTGTCGAACAATATTTTTGAATTTCCTGCGATGTGCATGGCGCATCCTGGCATTCAACTGTTTCATCTGGCATTCTCGCTCGCTAATATACGCAACTGTGGGCAGTGTTAACTTACAGCAAGGTATAACTTGTTTATTTACTGGATTTAATTAATGTCATATGATAAGAATGAGTAGAAAACGTAAATATGATGTGACTGAGACCAACGAAAATACGTGTAGGTCGCATAAATTTAATACTGTCGAGTAAAAGTTGGGAATTATTAGACGTGCTGAACTGGGAGGATCTTTTGCTGTAAGACAATCATTGAACTTAAGCCGTTCAACTGTGTGTTCAACAGTATAAGGGAAAGATAAAATTATAGACCATGTACGAAATGCTGGGAAGTGCAAGGCGAAATTCACGAAGTTGTGTATGGCATGCACCTAGGAAACCTCATTCTATTTCCGTTTGTCTTTTGTCCAGTTTAGGAAATTGCAAAATTTTGTTGTTTCTAATTGTAATAAATTAAATGACATCGAGTTTAAGGTTCCAAAAATTAAACGTCGTGATGCTTCTAGTTTTGTGTCTTTATAGTGATATTGGACATTATCAGTGAAATGTTAATTTCTGCTTGGGTAAAATTAGAAATGCGTATGTTTACTCAGTATACAACGGTATTCTTTTAGAACAGTTTATAAAGACTGCATAGTTTTACAGTAATTACGTATTGTTTTAAATATAATTAATGTATTTTAAACTTTTGTATTAAAAATAAAATTTCCTTACAATTGATATAAGGTTTTACTATGTATTTAACTCTCCGGGAACGTAACCTCTAATTAGTATGGGACTCTATTGTTCGACTTTCGTACATTCGACTTTCGTACATTCGACTTTCGTACACGTCTTCAGGAACGCATTGTGTACGAAAGTCGAGGACTGCCTGTAATGCTCAATTACTTTAAAATATCAATTAAAAAAACATCCACAGGAATTATTTTGGTATAAAACAAGAAAATCAAACAGCATTCTATATTTTATAACACAGTTCACACAACGTGTACCAAATACATAAGGATATAGAAAATTTTGAATACCATTCACAATGAAAGGTAGAGTCAAATTACGTTGAGAAATTCAATGACAATGATTGATTGCAAACAAACATAAATTCTCCATGACCCAGAATCATCAGGTAAAATTACAAAGTTTCAAGGAAATGATTTTCAAGTCCATGAAGTGGAAGAGGAATTAATGGAGATGATAGGTTTGAGGAGAAGGGGGAGGGGCATTTAGCAATGGATGGGGAAGGAGTGCCGGCCAGGCCCATTGGTTTGGTGGAGGATAAGGTGAGAGATGGGCTCTCAAGTTTGGTAAAGGGAGAGGAGTGTACATGTTAATGAACATGGAAGCAATATGAGGTATACAGTGTGTTAAGGGGTGGCAGGATTGAGATTTGGAAATGAGAATGTGCAGGTAATGGGAGCAGAAAGGGCACAGATATACATGGGCATGTGCACAGTGGGTGCCATTGGTGCCGCAGCACCCCCAAAAATTTTTGGACGGGCGCCAAAATTGAGATGGAACAAAATACTTGGGGGCAAGCGAGTCCTACTGAAAAGAACTGGAAAACCAATCTATCTAAAATTTTTTAAAGGTCTGATTTTATTTTTTGATATGTAATAAGACTACTTAAACTATCATTCCATGTGCTTCTTTGAAATAGGGTACAGAGTCAGATTGTGGGCGCGAAAAAATGAGAAGTAGCAGTGTTAGTATATAAAAAACATTATTCTGATATAGCTGATTACAAAAAGTTTATCGTATTTTTTAAATCAAAATTTCTTCCTATAGTTACTCTGATTTTATTAAATAAAAAGTAAATAACTAACTTGTTAAGATATTTTATGCAAGTATTATCAAAGCTTTATTTAATTACAGTTTTTTAGTTTTTTAAAGAAATATCTTATCCAAGCATCGAAAATTAAAGCAGAAATGTAATACAGTAAAACCCCTAAATTACACTTTTCCAGGGACCCTAGAAAAAAGTGTAAATTGTGGGAAAATGCAAATTGTGGGAAAAGTAGAATTTTCACTTCTACATCCAAGTTCTTTTACTGGAGTAAGGGTAAAAATAAGAAACACCAACAAACTGAATAAGAGCAGTGTCCTAATTTATTCCTTGAACTAGCACTTCTCATTTATTTATATTTAATGAAAAAAATACGTTAAAAATCTTAGACGAATAGAAAATTTAAAATTAAGAAAGGATGAAGAAGGCTGGGCGATTTACATTATATTTGTTATTAGCAACCATTGAAAATATGTATTTAATGAATGTAGCATGATTATTTTTACTGTGTATTGCCTATCATAGTTATAACGCGGGAATCGAAGCAGTGCAAATGATCTCAGTTGTCCACCACGAGTTCTTTCATTTTTCATCATATCTGGATAAGAATCCATTTTCATTCTTCATAGTTTCTACTTAGGTAAAAAATTAATACTCCCCCGCAGGTTTAATTACAGTCAAACACCCATAATCCGGTCATTTAGGAGCACGCTATAGGCCGGCAGTGTTGCAAAAACAACCTCATACATATTCTGAGAAATCAAAAAATCTTAATCATAAACGTTGAGAGATTTTGACTCAGCACTTTATTAAAATATTTCCTTTAATTGCTGGTATATAATGTAACGTATAAGCATTTCGTGGTAATTTCATTAAAAAATAATTGTACATGCAATCTAAACGAAATACGATTTACGATCACTTACTGTATAATAATTTAATTACGCACATTGCAGTTTGAAATCCTCACAGTTGGCTGAGAAACCACTACTTTTAGTTTTGTGAATTGCTGCGGCTACGCTACTTCATGGCGTGCACATTTAGCCATGCTTAAATATAATGTTTTATTGCTTATTCTCTGGCTATAGGGAGCAAGAAACTTCATTAAAATTCTTTGTTACGTACAGACAGATATTATTAACATGCCCAATCTGAGCAGGTGGAGCGACGTCGGCGGCATGAAGTGACAGCACAAAACTATCAGTTGCAGAAAAAGTAGAAGTTTATCCTCACAATCCTCCTGAGACCACAATGTAGATGAAGCAGACAAAACTACTCCGCTGAAATTAACCTTATTTCTTAACTCCTGATGCAACAATAGCATCAAAAAGGATGAAACAACTGATCGTCAATCGCATTAATCCATCGGCTGCGGCAAGGAGTGTGGCGTCATGAAAATGTTTCGTGGTTTTCATTTTTATTTCGGTATGTTCAAATTTTCCTCATTATATTAACAAATATATTTTTCTAAAAACAGGGTGGCTACTGATATCAAATTTTTAAATTCCCTGACTTTTCCCTGACTATTCCCTGATGGATTTAACAATTTCCCTAACGCCAACAGGTCACCTATTATCGGAATATTTTATTTCTGCTGAATTAAATTTTCGTCAAAACTCAGAAAATATTAAAAGCTGAAATCAATGCATTAAAATCTACACGTACATCCTAATGAAAAAATATATTAAATCTTCATAAGTTAAACTCTCATCCAAATTATAGTCGTGTCTTGGTAGTTCTGGGAAGCTGAGAATTACTGAAAAGGCATTGAAGGGAAAGTTAATGGCCAATTTACTGTCGGACTCCGGCAAAGGTATCACTAGGGTACGCGAAAAATACAAACCAAAGCCAAGTTTTTGTACTGGATCAAAATCGGATAGCGCGAGTGACATTCAGAAGCGAATAACAATTTGATTAACGTGGTTATAACCCCTTGATTGCAAGAGTATTGCTATCAATTGCGATGTAAAAATATTTGGATAAACAAACAAAACTTAAGCGCGCCACTGCGAGCGAAGACAGGAGGCAATTGGCAACGGCAGCATCATATTCAGGAATATCATGTTTGAGGTGGTTTTTGACCTGACAAAATTGCTTCGAGAGGGAGCTAAGGGAGCTATTCACCAACTACGTCGAGCGTGAAAGGTGGGGAGGGGAGGAGGGCTCTTCTTACTGTTTCACGAAGGGGGATATGGGAATCGAAGATGATCTTGCGTAAGATTTTGTTTACACGTGACATCGTACTTGTATAACCATTTTGATAATTATCGTCTCGTATTTTTAGAACTGCAAGCATGTATTTACTACGAGCTAGTATGCTCCAGCCGCTCAAGCTGTCTCGGAAGTTTAAAAAAAATGCGAGGTAAAATTTTCTGAACAGCATAGCCTCGGATTCCTTGTGATTTGCATAATACATTGTGATCATGAATTTTAACATTACTAGGCAAATATCGCAATAAGGATATGCAAAAGGGATATATTGTACGTCTGATCCACTACTAAATAACTAAGATTCACAACTGAATGTGCCACGAATTGATGGGACTTATTCCATGCACGTCAGCGATGGACATAAGTTTTAGTTGATGAAATGTTTTGGTGAAATAAAGGGTGGGAAAGACTGGCCGATAAAAGTAATGGTAGAAAAATAATGCGAATTTCCTACCCATGTTTCTCCCTGACTGTTACGAAAATTCCCTGACTTTTCCCTGACTTTTCCAGAAATTCAAAATTCCCTGACAATTCCAGGTTTTCCCTGACGATCGCCACCCTGAAAAATGATAATTTGCGAATTAAAGCTTTTGGGGTGTCCAAACGGGCAAAAGGCTCCATGTTTACTGGCATTTCGATGTCCGACAAAGCCCTCATCGTCAGGGGCGTCAACAGATTCGCCAGAAAAGATAAATATCTTTCAGCGATCTACGAAGTTAACACTAGATATTTATTATCATTTTCTGTTTAGAAACAGCAAAAGAACGATATTATATAAGTATCGCTAACTGGATTGAACATGCCTTGCATAAAAAAATATTACGCTTCATTTCATAGCTTTCATAGCTTGATTTTTCTACATCAAGAAAGTTGATGTAGTTAAAATTTCTGTTACTAGTGGTACTGTACCCGCCACATTCTAATTCTTCCTTAAAACAGGTCACACTTTACTGCTGCTCTCTTTCGTATTTTTTCGGCATATATGTACAAGACAAAGTCAAAAAGTGTTTTACAAAGGATGATATGGATGAGTAATGGACAAAAGAAGTGACTTTTATTTTTTGAAAGAGCACGTTGTGGTGCAAATTGTGGGAAAACTGAAAAATGTATAGTTTAAATGCGGGGTTCTGCATACGTTGGAAACATAGGAAATTGAATAGGACTTTGCAAAAGTGGTGTAAATTGCGGGAAAACGTAATTTCCGATAACGCAAATACAAGGTTTCACTGTATATAGATTTTTTGTTTTACAAAAATACTGGGGCCTTCTAATTTTGTTGTGGGAGTTGCTTTATGGAACTGGCTTTCCTACGAGCACTTGGGGTTGAGACTTATGGTTACGGTCATGGGCAAGGGCAAAAGGCGGCATTTTTATCGTTGGCACCCCAAATAGCAAAATCCTGTGCATGCCTATGCAGATATAGCTATGTAGCAGAGATGAGTCAAACATGCAAAGCAAGATACAGAAACCCATAAAAAAAGATACAGATCATATTGAGAACAGAGAAAATTCTTGAAGAAAAAGGAGGTTAAGTTAACCAATGTTACGCAATCAGATGGCCCGGCTACCCAGGGAGGTGCTTCCCCCTAGTGGAGGTGGGAGGAACCACGTCACGGGAGCTCCGGGAGTGATGACGAGAAGTCAGTCGTTGAGAGTCGGATGGTGAGAGACAGTCGGAGTAAGCATGGCCGTCGAGTCGGTCTGACCGGAGAGGTCAATTGTATTGAAGTGCAATAAAAGTGTTAAAAGGAGAGGGTGTGTGTTATTTAGCCACCTTGCCAACAGCTGAGTTCGAGTAGAAGGAGGGTGCCCGAGGGGAGAGACCGGAAGAGAGGATCTCAACCAGCACCCGTCTCTTCACACCAATATAAACACGACAGCAAAAATGTAAATTTATCTATCATGATTAACTCATTAACCACAATGCAGCAGATAATACAACACAAAGAAATTACACTTTCATCAATCACAGTAACACAATCAAGTACTATTCAATTTTCTAAGCTTACCTCAGTGCAGGTAGAATTTGCTGCCGGGACAACAAAACCTCAACAATTTCCTCCTGTGCTCCAGAGAGGCGACGAAGCATATCAAGAGCTAAGGTGTGAGCGGCTGGATAAACATTTTCAAGTGACAGCAGCAGGCATGCCTGAGGGGCAAAAAGGAAGAAATTCACTAATTTACTAAAGTAACTTTGGTTAAAGTAACTTTTGCTAAAGTAAATTTCCCAAAAGAACTTCAGCCAAATTAGGGTAATGCATTAGTTTTTTAATTTAATAGTAATGGTGCAGAAAAGAATACTGTAGATAACTAAAAAAATATACTTGGCCAAATTAATTTAAAATTCTTCCTGTAATCCGTTAAAATTAAAGAAATCTATTAAGCAAGTTTAGGTTATGTCTGGTTAACATTAACCTTCAAATGACACAGCCTCTACTATTGTTTTTATTATAATGTGATGTTCACTGATAGTTCAGATTTTGCACAGCACATACAGCAAAAATACCACACTTTGTCTCATAGCTGACATGAATGCTAACAATTGAAGAGAGTATCCATTGGTTATCACGCTAAGAACACATTTAATTACATATACTAAAAACGGCCATATAAGTATTATCCTATAGTTCCATTTGTTTATTATTCAAAACTAAGAATAACCTTACCAATGGTTTTGAGTCTCCAATAACATGGTATTGCAAAAATTGGTGAAGTTGAAAGAAAGCTCCACGCCTCACAAGTGCATTGATGAGCATCTCATGGAGGTAATGCTGCACTGGAATGGAGTGCTCAGATAGAGACCTAATGTACTCCACAAGGACAGCTGAAGCAAATCGGCCACGAGGCCCTGCCCACCATGAATCTTCCGTGTTCTCTGTGGACGGTCTTGAAGATAGGATTTTACTGTTTACTTCTGCTGATCCTTGACTTGCACCCATTTTGATGAAAATATTACTATACATATCTGCCTGGTCCAGCACCACCTAAAAAAGAACACCTGAATTTGAAAAAGGTTGACCAGTGAATTTAATGAAACACTCTTAATGATTGAGGAACTTCTATTTTCTGAGATAATGATTTGAAATCATGTCATTATTTGAATTAAGACAGAATGTCATTATTTGAATTAAGACAGAATGTCATTATTTGAATTAAGATAGAATGTCATTATTTGAATTAAGGCAGACTGTGGATTTACAGCACACATCATATCTGTAGTAGCTTTACCTTGAAAACCTTCAGAAAATTCTGACATGCCACCTCCAATTCCATGGTCGCTATTATTTCTTTTTTATTTAATTCTTTAAGACTCTATACTTAAGAGATTATCTAATATATGCAATAGAAGTAACTGAATTTGATGGTAAGAACATGACTTTTCATTATAGTGACTCATATCTTCCCTGTACTCCCTAAACTCCCATCTCTTGCATAAGGAGGGGGAATCATAACTCACAAGCTGCTGAGTGGCTATGTTTCCTTGCTGAGTAGATGCTGAATTTGAGCTTTGAGATGCAGACAAATGGGATGAACCTGCAGCAGGAAGACTCTTCTGTGAGGACAGAACAAAGCATTATTTAAGAGAAATATGCTTTTAAAACTAACATTATAAAACAGGAGTCACTTTCAAATCCTAAATAGTCCATCCATTATTATAATGCAGTGGACAGAAATGCAGCCAAATCAGTAAACTTATTCAATGCAGGCTGGGAAAGCAAACCACGTGACCAAAGAATTCAAGATGGTGGCCTTTGTTTAAATCATGTGATCGTGGCAACATTGTTTACTTCTCATTACTTTCTCTGCCAAATCAGTAAATTACTTTGTATCATGGTGTTTAAGTATTGTTAAGTGCTGTCATAAGTCATAAGGCATATTTTTGTGACCATGATGATGTTGCTTTAAACTTTTGATGTACAATAGACTCTCGATTATCCAGGATGAAAGGGAAATAATTTTCCCCGGGTAATTCACTTTAACACTCGAAAAACATACTAGGCTTTACGTGTTGCATTACGATGATTTTTTTCATTTTAATGTCTGTATAATGTAATTTTTTCATTATCATTCAAGGTCAAGCATCATTCATCAACCCAGCTTACTTGCTAACACTGTTACGTGGCTGTGAACATTCTACATAAGGAACTTTTGGAGACAAGAATGTTTATTAAATATCAGACAAAAAATTATGAAAAGGAAATTGGTTGCCTGTACCCCAGGAAATGGATTTTCTGATACATATCTATTTGACATTGGGGATTATTGAGTTTTCAAATGACGTCGTTTCTCAAGATAACAATTTCTGGGGACATCTCGATTAATCTACATTCCAGATAACCCGATCCTGGTTAATCGAGAGTCTACTGTATACTACATAATGGTGTAACTGGGATTTTACCTTGTCTCTGCAAATTTCCAAATAAGTTTTCATTGGCTTCTTCTCCAATGTGATTATTTGTCGAACCTTTCGCATAAATCACTCAACCTCACTTGAGTTTCATTGCTGTTTATTTCTTTTCAGTTTCTAAGGCCATTTTACACGTGGCACTTCATTGCACAGTTTGAAGTAGCATCTGTTTTCGCAATGCAAGAATGCAGGCTTGGATTAGAGCAGGGGCTATTTCCCCATCCCTTGTTTATGCATTTGTGCCTGCATTCTAGCAATATCCTGCATTACACGATGCAATTTTCAATGCACATCAATACGTACATCAGATTGTGCAATAAAGTGCCTAGTGTAAAATGGCTTTTAAGTAGTAACACCAAGTCTTCCTATGACATTGATTTCATAACATGTTTGACAGCCTTGAGAATCGCATGTACTATCGACATTGTAACCTCCCCTTGAGGCACCGCCTTTTCGAAGGCACCTTATGTGCCGGGCGGGGAGGATTGCATGTGGTTTTGATGTCAAGAGCTATGTCGGTGGTAGTTTAACTACTGGTAGGGCCTCCCTTGCCAGACAGGTCTTGACTGAACTGCCAGACAAAGTGTGCCTCACAACAATAGGGCAGAGGGGGCTCTTATGCACTGAGAGGCAAACCTCTCTAGGGGAGTAAACCCTGAACACAAATCCCGGTCCTCCAGGATGGGGGTAAGGCGTGGGGCTAGCAACTCTACCCTCTAAAAACTATATATGCTATGAAACCTCTAAATATGCCACGGATGAATCATGATGGATCATTAAGATGTCGACCTGGCAAATAGACACGGACAATGAGTATACGGAAAATAGCGACTTGGAATGTAAGAACCATGCTAAAACCAGGAAAGATGAATGAAATTTCCAATGAAATGTTAAAATATGGTTTGGATATAATAGCTCTCCAAGAAGTGAGATGGGTAGGATCTGGCAGAATTGACAAGAAAGACTTTACAGTGGTGTATAGAGGTCCCAGCCAGAGAACTGGGTTATATAGGACTGGCTTCATGATCAACTCTAGTATAAGGAATAGTGTGATAAAATTTGATCCATTAAGGGAGAGACTATGGTAACATTAAAAGGAAAATTTTGAAATATTGACACCCTATCACCACTTGCCCCAACAGAGGACAGTTCAGAACAAGAGAAGCAAGCATTCTGTGATAACTTGTAAAAGGAATGCAGGAAAATATCAAAATATCATGCCCTTCTCATTCTTGGAGACTTCAATGCAAAAATTGGCAAGGAAGATTTTTTACACAATAAAGCTGGAAAGTACTCCCTGCATGATGAAACAAGTGAAAACGGAAGACTACTCTGCCAGTTAGCTCTGTCACGCAACCTAATTATTAAAACCACATATTTTGAACATAAATGTATTCATAAAGGTACCTGGAAAATGCCAGGAACTGGAATTGTGAACCAAATAGACTATGTGCTTGTTTCTAGGAGACATTCAACCTCCATATGAGATGTAAGATCGGCACGAGGACCAAACTGTGACTCTGATCACTACTTATTGTAAGTGAAAGTAAATTTTAGAGAACGACTGGCTACCTTGGAGAAAGCCAATGGCCCTAGAAGACAGAAATGGAACTTCAAAATTATAAGGGTTCCTGTGAAAGCCACTAAATACAAAGAAGATTTAAGTAGAAAGTTAGCTGGGAATATGGAGGGAGAGAGAGAGGAATACCCTGTTGAAAAACAATGGATAAGAATTAAAAAAGCTCTCTTATCAACAACAAATGATACAATTGGCAAAGTTAAACTAGAAAGGAATGCAGAATGGTTCGATGGTGAATGTAAAGCTGCAACAGACGCGAAAACTAAGAACAGATACATTATGCTTCAAAGGGAGACTAGATTAACGAGAGAAAAATATCGACTGAGCAGGAAAAAAGCTGATAAAATACTGAAAAGAAAGAAAAAGGAGCATTTGAAAAATATGGTAGAAACTGTAGAGCAGCTCAGCAAAGAAAATGAAAGCAAGAAGTTCTATCAAGCAGTAAAACACAAGAGCAAAGGATATCACCAAAACTAAACTCATGCAAGAACAAAAATGGCGAAGTCATAGGGGAGGAGTATCAGATAATAGAAAGATGGACAGAATACTTCAACGAACTGCTTAATAAGGAAGTATCCTCAGAGATCGAAGAGCACCCACTAGTTCATACTGTAGAGCAGGATGTACCCATCCCATCTATTGAGGAAGTAACTGAAAGTGTGAAAAGGCAAAGAAATGACAGGGCACCAGGAGAAGATGGCATATCAGCAGAATTGATAAAAAATGGAGGCCAAGAACTAATGGGAGCACTACACCAACAGGTCTGTAGTATTTGGAAATCAGAGGAGCTTCCAGAAGAGTGGAGAACTGGATTTTTGCCCAATATTTAAGAAAGGTGATAAGTTAAATTGCAATAACTATAGAGGCATTATGTTACTGAATGTAGCAAATAAAATCTTCAATAGTATTCTCATGAAATGAATAAGTATCTATGCCGAAGACATTCTAGAAGAATATCAGTGTGGCTTTAGATGTGGAAGAAGCACCATTGATCAGATATTCTCAGTGAGACAAACAATGGAGAAGTGCTAGGAATACAACGTTGATTTGCATATACTCTTCATTGACTTTCGTCAAGCTTTTGACAGTGTGAATAGGAGAGAAATGATCCATGCTCTGAAAGGTTATGGTATTCCACAAAAGCTGGTAAATTTGGTTGAGATAACACTGAAGGAATCCCTATGTAAAGCCTTTGTTTTGGGTAGAACAAGCAGTGCTTTTGAAGTGACCTCAGGGGTAAGACAAGGAGATGCTCTCTCATCTGTGCTATTTAACTTGGTTTTGCACAAGGCAATGAAAGAATTAAAATGAAGGGGAACTATTGTTTATAAATCCAAACAAGGTTGTGCATATGCTGATGACATAGCTCTGATAGCAAGAAGTGTGAAGGATCTTAAAGAAATGTTTGCTTTCATTGAAGATATTGGGAAAATAGTGGGCCTCAATGTAAATGAAGATAAGACCAAATACATGAAAATGCCTTCTTCACAGGACAAACGAGAGTTACAAAACCTTATCATTGGGAATTACGATTTTGAGGGCGTCAGAAAATTTACCTACCTTGGAGTAATAGTAAATAATGAAAATAAGATCTCTGAGGAGATAAATCAAAGGGGTAATGCAAGGTAATAAGGCCTATTTTGCAAATTTACCCCTCCTCAAATCAACTCTTCTGTCCAGGAAAACTAAATTGAAAATTTATAAAACATTGATTAGACCAGTAATTACATATGAAGCTGAGACATGGGTCCTATCCAAACAAGACGAAGAAACATTAAGAAGATTTGAAAGGAAAATAATAAGGAGAATCTATGGCCCAGTAAAAGAAGGAGAAACGTGGAGAATAAGAATGAACTTTGAAATAAATGAAATAATTGGAAGAGAAGGATATAGTTATGCTCTCAAAGTCATTTCAACTGTCATGGTTGGGTCATGTTGAAAGGATGGAAGAGTATAGAATGCCCAAGTTGTAAATGAATAGCAAGATGGAAGGGAGTAGGAGGAGATGAAGACCACGCAAAAGATGGCTGCAAAATGTTGAAGAGGAACTGAAGACAATGGGGATTGGAAGATGGAGAGAGAAAGCAAGGAGAGCCGAATGGGGGCATATAACTGAGGAAGCCAAGGCCCACACCAGGCTGTAGAGCTGAGGATGATGATGATCGACATTGTAAAAATAAAAGAAGTATTAGTTAATTACACATTGTTTGACTATGCTTTGCTTTCTTTGTGCATAAAAATAGAAACCGGGTAATACTTTGTGCGTTAAAGAAAAGAGTCAGCAACGAGATGACATTGTATTTTAAATCATCTATGAAATTTGTTGAAGCTGCACTTCAAGGTAACTTTTGTCCTTTGAGTTAAGAGTGAGGAATGGACTGTAACATTCTTCTTTCATTTATGCGGTAACAGCTGGAAAAAATGACCTTAATACGTACATTAACAGTAATATTCTCTGAAGGTAGGGATGATGTTTTCCTTTATTACTATGTTTTCGGTGAGCCCGTGAGGGAAATAACAATAGCTATTAAAGGAAATAAGCTATCACATAAGGTCCCTTTGTTTCACCTTCCTAATTTACTTCTGATTGCATTGATATGAAGACGATAACTGTGGTAGTCCCATCTCAACTTTATCATTGGAAACTTTTTGATAATGCTTCCAGAAGATTTATAATTAAATAAGTTATAACGATTCATCTTTTTCTTTACCTTCATAATATAGCCCACAAGATGATTACGATGGTGCCAAGTGATTGGAGTGGCACATTCCTAAGGAGAGTTGTTAAAAACAATTATATTTTCCACACTATTTATTATGAACTTAAGTAATTTTAGTTTTAAGTCAATAAAGCCAATGAGAAAAGGTTCTGTTTGTTTAATAGAGGTCACTTGCCCATTTAAATGATGGAGCAAAATTCAATACCATTTTCTGCATTATTAATCAAATGATACAACAAAGTCATGATCCAGTGATGCCCATGAGAAAAGGTATGTTGTTTTTTATTTAAATCATATTAATTATGAATGTGCAACCTTGTAAAACTTTAACGATAGCCAAATTTATCAAAAGTGAGCACATAAGGTGCTCATTTGCCGAGATACATACTAATCTATAAAAAAAGACCCTGATGCAAGAGTTTTTGTGGGTTTGTCTTAACTGAGAAAATTACTAATATAACTGATATGCGATGCAATTTAGAGCTTAAGAGATACAAGACCATCCTTACCTGAGCAGTCAATTTAGCTCGAGCATACTCATGATGCACAGCATTCAACCGGTCAAAGATGGCAGCTAAGGATGTGAGCCTGGATCCAGGATTTGGATCAACATAAGATGGCCTCTCCATGTCAGAACTACCACTGGGTGTTAGTATCATTTCTTTCATTATATTCAGTAATACACGCCAAGCTTCTCCTCCAAGACTAGAACGATGAGTAAGGAAATGGACCAAGCGAGGGGCTTGTGAAGGTAGCAGTAAATGAGCCAATGGCTCAAGCTGAATCCCCACACACCATAAACATCCAAGTTTGGCATCAATTATGACATCAGGCTGAAATACAACCCAGTTAGGAGAATCTAGGGCAGTAATTAAGGAATAAAATAGCACTCACAGATTTTCACATGGAGAAAATAGAAAACATTACATAAGTATTAGTACAATGCAAAAAATAATCCAAAAATAAAATTGACCAGTCTAAAAATTCAGCTTGGAAATGACACCTTCAAACTTGTTCAAACTTAATAAATGTACTTCCTATCAACTACCAGTTTGTTTTAAGTGGTTGATGGGCAATTCTTTCAGCATTAAACTGTCTCCACCATAATGTTTTTGACAAAAAAATTCTCAGGTTGCTATCCATCTGCATTCTTTAAGAGCATTCGACTTTTAAACTTGAAGCAATGAGAAAGAGATTCCTTACTGTTACATTTTTTACACTCTAGAACCGGCATCCTTGATTTCTTATCTCTTTTAGCCATTTTCGTCATTGGTCAAAGACTTGATCACCATCACAAAATGATGTCCCACTAGTTAAAACCCTATTGCCATTTTCTAATTACTCACAAACTGTTTTTAAAATTGATAAAATTCAGAATCAAAGAAGTAAATTTTATAAATTCAAGTTTTGAAACAGTTACACATACACACACACTCCCGCAAAGCTACGGATTAGGTTACAATTCAAAACAGAGCATAAAAATATTTAACCAAAGCTTTAAATTACCAACTAATAGTGCAAACTCTTACCTCATGGTCCACAGTATAAAAAATTTGCAATGATATGAACCTCTTAAAATACTTTGAAAACTACTCATAAATTATTAAGAATAATTCAGCCTTCAAGAAACTAAGGCACACAAGAAAATAAGGTGTTCAAATAATTAAGGATACATAAATCACATGGGATTTCCGAAGGCTCTGATGGTTGGAGAGGCAATGGCTGTGGAAGCCGTAAACTGAAAGGCCGAATAGGACGAGGCGGTGCCACAGGCTTGTGGCGAGTAATACCACTATCTGTTTCACCAGGCAAGCGTATATCAAACAAGACTGATGTCTGCAAGAATAATGATATAAAACGACATCATACACATCACAAACAACATTTTACAAGCACATTGAAATCATCATTAAAATAATTATGATAGAATTAGCTATGGGTGGAAACATAAATTTATCGAATCCGAATCCTGCTTTCACCAAAAATAAGAATCCCAGTTCGTTTTCATTAGCAATACATGCATGCATAAAATAAATCCTTATCCATTTTTAATTTTATTGTAAAATTATGAACTCATAACTTCCTCCATGTTTTCCCTCAAACGCCAAACTAATAATTTAGCTTTAAAGGAGAAATAAAATTGAGCAGCAATTTGTTTCACAGTGGCATTTATTAATTATTAAATTAAGAATGCTAAAGAAACCTAAGAGAAAACTTAATTTTTGCTATTGAAATGGAGCATCCTTAAGCTATTAGGATCTAATGTATATTTTATTATTAACCAAAGTACCAAGAGTACTGAAGACTCTCTTCACAAATACTGCTTCTAGATCAGTCCAAAGGCATTTTCGTAGAAGGCAATTCAAAACCTTTGCGTGATTACTTTGGTTCAAATTTCAGGCATTTGCTGCTTCACAGACTGGCACTGATAGTTTTTTACATGCTTCCATTGTGCATTAGTGGCTTAAGAGACGCCATTGTGGGAAGTATAATATTGCCCCAACAGACAAAAATCAAGATTTTATCAATGGCCTTTTTCTGTGAAAAGTAATACCCAATTTCACCATTGGGAGATTCCACACAAACAGCCTTATATGAGTACTCGTGGCCAGACTGGTTTCGATTCTTACAATTTTTGACGGAAGAGTAAAATATGAGCTTTTAATATAATCAAATCTTACAGGTTCTACTTTGTGGAAATTCATATAAAATGAAAGAAAACACTTCGTAATTCCACACAATTTGTCCAACTGAACTTTACTTAACTTTACTATCAGACCTGCTGCCTGCATTGAGCTCAAGAGCACACCAGTCTCTGTCTGGTGTGCTCTTGAGGTGCCCCACTGGCAATTTTACTTCCCCAAAACAGCCAGCATGGGAGCAATATTTGACATACATTAACAAATACTGGTAATGAATTATCTCTGAGGTCAGTTTCTCGCACATTCATATCACATTCGTAATGGTATAAGTAATACTTCAAAACATTTGACTTGAAGTTTGTACCAATATTGAGACAGCGGCACACACAAATGTATTGAAACATTTACGACATAGGTATTTATTCAGACACTTTAAGGCATGGAAAACTCTTGAGATTCATTTCACTTACGCTAGCTAATCGTATATCTTATGCAATAAAACCAAATCCAGGGAAAGGCAATATCAAAACACTTAATTGATTATATTAACGTTGGGTTTACAGAAATTTGGCATGAACCTTATTGTTTTGGAGTGGCATATATTTAAACATTCACCCAGATAATTTCTAAATATCTTCACCAAATAACTTCATTCGCGTAAAAGTAGCAAAATGAGGTGTGATAAATAAATAACGGGAATTTTTAAATTTCGCGTGCTAAATAATTCTGATTTTCAACAATTGTATTTATCTTATTGTTACACATGTTCCTGAAGTGTTCTGATATTTTCAGCCATTTTGAATGTTTATTTTATTGTT
Organism: Pyrrhosoma nymphula; assembly: GCA_963573305.1. Classification (NCBI taxonomy): domain Eukaryota; kingdom Metazoa; phylum Arthropoda; class Insecta; order Odonata; family Coenagrionidae; genus Pyrrhosoma; species Pyrrhosoma nymphula. The sequence goes on along the minus strand of OY754330.1, from coordinate 50,737,242 downwards.
TACAGTCGCAAAAGTTGAACGTGTTTTGGTGTGCTCGGCAAATTTTAACTTTCGAAAAAGATGGATAAAAATTTTTTCTCAAAAATGGAATAAAGTTCAACAACACATTTGAAATGTTGACTGTGGCTCTTGACGAATCTACTATAAGTAAGACAAGAGTTTACCAGTAGTACAAATGTTTCAAAGTGGGCCGTGATGACGTTGAAGATGACGACCGCCCTGGACGCCCTAGCACATCAACAACTGAGGACAATGTCAAACAAGTGAAGAAAAGGATTCTGGAAAAATCACAGAATCACTGTCAGAGAGGTTGCTGATGATGTCGGCATATCATTTGGCTCATGCCACGATATTTTTGGGATGTTTTGGGCATGATACGAGTGGCAGCAAAGCTTGTTCTGAAAATGCTAAATTTTGACCAAAAACAACATCACGTTGACATCGCTCATTGCTGAATGAAGTCAACAACGATCCAGAACTTCTTAAAATGGTCATAACAGCTGATGAAACATAGGCATATGGGTATGTCGTCGAAACCAAGGCCCAATCATCCCAATGGAAGCTGCCTGAAGAGCCAAGACAGAAAAACATTCAACTAGTTCGATCAAATGCGAAGGTTCTTCTCACTGTTTTCTTCGATTGTATGGTGTAGTGCATCATAATTACCTGCCATATGGTTGCACGGTCAATAAGGAGTACTACCTGGAAGTTATGTGCCATTTGTGTGAACCAATCCGAGGCAAACGCCCAGAGTTGTGGCCAAAAAACTCGTAGAAATTGCACCACGATAATGCTCCCGCTCACACCTCATGCTTATTCGTGACTTTTTGGTAAAAAAACAAACAGTTATTTTTCCTCAGCCACCGTATTCGCCAGACATGACCCCCTGTGACGTTTTTCTATTCCCGAGGCTGAAGAGAACCATGAAAGGACAACGTTCTGCCACCATTAATGAGATAAAAACAGAATCGCTGAAGGAGCTGAACTCTATACCGAAAAGTGAGTTCCAGAAATGATTCCAAGATTGGAAAAACCGCTGGCACAAGTGTATTATATCTAAGAGGGATTACTTTCAAGGGGACAAAATTGATATTGATTAATAAATAAATATTCTTTAAGAAAACGAAAATTCCTGTTATTTTTTATCAGCCTCATATATCAAGGGAAATAAAATAAATGAATATAAATAATACAGATATCGTAGTGCAATCAACATTTACCTGAAAAAGATAAATGAACAACATTTATATGCCCATACGGTTTGTAACTGATTGTAATTTAAAGAGTACTGTTAGTTTACTTCACCGTTGCTCTCCTAAATAAATTCATCGTTGTTTAGCAGTTTTTACGGATTATGAGATTAATAGCCACGGTTTTTTTGCATTTTTCTTTGCACCACCAACTGCTAAAAATCCAAAACTACTAAAAAATCATACAGACAGAGAATCCACATTTAATGCACCAAACCTCATTTATCTAGCTCAAAACTTGAGAGAGAAATAAACAAAATGGATACAGAATGACTGACTGACACGCTACAAAATTAATATATGTATGTATATATATTGAACTGTAACTTCACTGAACATTCATGATACAGGACTCTGCTTAACATATATGGCTCTATATATGCTGTGCAAAAACATGGCACGAAGGAGCAACAAAAATGGTTATGTGAACATTTTGCAACTTTTGTTGCATGAAAAGAGCGATGTTTGACAAGGCCTCGTGAAGGGGACTAGGGGACTGACTGACACACTACAAAATTAATATATATAGATTGAACTGTAACTTCACTGAAAAGTCATGATACAGGAATCTGCTTAAAATATATGGCTTTATATTTGCTGTGCAAAAACATGGCACGAATGAGCAACAAAAATGGTTATGTGAACATTTCGCAACTTTTGTTGCATGAAAAGAGCGATGTTTGACAAGGCCATTCTATGTTGGGTGCATATTTTTCTGCAGCTCAAAATTTAATTTTTCAAATATACAAATAATGCTTGGCCTTTCTGCCAAACTCATAATAAAAATGGCATGCATAATGGTCTGTGGCACATATTCCACCCTCACAGCCAGGTTTCGAATCAATTTTGGAAGGATTCGATCAAATTTCAAATCCACGGATTCGATAAGATTCGATCGAATCCTCAAATCCTGTGCACATCACTAAGTAGAATTGATATCCTAGAAAATATACCAGTCATGAAGTAGTAATAAGAAAATGAAATATTAAGGATTTAAAACACTGAGACAGTGGTTGTAACACAAGAACAACCTTCTCTTCCCTTATAAAATTTTATCCGAAAAAGTGGACAATTGAGAGATTTGTTGGCCAAAACTCCCATTTGCCACTGATTTTCTTAAGAAAGCTTCATACCTCAACTTCACCTTCATGGCACCAAACCCAGACCCATTTAATAACCAGATAAAACTTTACCGTTTTTGTCTTCTCAACTACTGATAACTTTCTGAAGTGTTTTTTTTTAAATGCTTCCCAAAAAATAGTTGCAGGCCATATAAACAGAGCCTAGCGTATATTTTCAAGAATTTTAAATAATTATTCTTTTCTAAAAAACAACAAAAAAACCCTCACAATTTTTTCTCCAGAGTAAGCTTATAATAAGTATGTATTGACAAAAATTATTAAGACATAAAAAGTTACACTTTTTAAGTTACCTAAAGTTAACTTGAACAACAAAAAAAGTAAAAATTTGTAGTGTAATGCAATTTTTACAACTTTTTGTTCAACAATTAGCATAGTCATTGAATAATTTTCTAAGAACAAATCATTGCCTTCAATTTGACACCAAAATTAACAACATTGGTTTATAAATAAAAAAATGTGATACATTTTAGTCAATACTGTCAAAGTTGGAGGTAGGCGTTTTGCAAGCAAAGTCATTTTTTCAAAAATTTCTACGGAGATCACTTTTGGTAAAAAAATCTGAAAATTTAATTTGAGCATATCTCATGTATAACTATGCCAGAAAAATATTTGAAGAAAATCTGTGTAGTGAGGGCACAAACCATTCCTGAAATTAGGTGATTTGACGTGGGATGACCCAATAGTAAAGTTAGGTATTTCGGAGAAGAATGCTGATGATAAAGTATCAATTTTCATTATTTGAGGCAATACTATATCCCGCGATTGCATCTTTAAAGCCACTAATGCACTATAGAGGCATTTAAAAACTTTCAATTTCTGCCCATTAAGTTGCAAAAGGTTTTGAAATGCCATCTACGAAAACACCTTCAGACTACTCTAGCCTTTGTATTTTTAAAGAGAGCCTTTAGCATTCCCAGCAATTTGGTTAATGAAAAAAATAAACACGTAAGATCCTAAGATTAAGAATGCTCTATTTCATGAGCAAATATAAATAAGTTGCTCAAGTTCACTTAGCTTCCATTAACTGTCTTAATTGAATAATTTTTTTATTTAATTGTGAATCTGAAGTTTAATTTCTTTTGAAAGCAAAATAATTGCATACAATTAAGTTTTGAAGGCAAATCTAGATCTGCTTATAGGTTCATAAATTTATGAAATGTAACTGGAATGCATTAATTTGTGAAAGTAGGATTCAGATTCGAGATTTGGTATCTGAGATTCGATAAATCAAGAGATTCAGATTCAATAAATTTTCGATTCATCCATCCATCCACTATATCAACACATCATTACTATACATACATGGAGAAAAATAAAAGACAATATGGGGAAATTCTGGGGAAATTCTTGGTAATTTAACCACTGTTTTTTATGCATATATGAGCACATAATATGCACCTCCATTTCTGAAAGGCATATTCAGGACAAATATTTTATATGCGCAAATATGAACATTATATGTATTTACACATAAGACCTAAGGATGACTTTTTAGCCCCTTTTTGGAAAAGAGATTTTATATCTTTTCAAAAATGATAGGTATTTGGAAATTCAACATGGCTATTCATTTTCTACACTTAGTGAAATTTTAAATGTCATATGAGCTTATAAAATCTAAAATCCATCACATTGCTTAAGTTTTGGTTAGTTTAGCTGATTTCATCAAAATTCTCACAATCAATGAAATGTATGAAGGATTATGCTATTTTCCAGCACCTTCACCATGCAAAGCTACATGCATACTAAAAATTATACATCCTAGAAATCAATGCAAAAATCACATATTTCTAACCTTTGATGCTTCATGGTGCACAATCACTAGATTATCCACTATATTCACAGCAAATCTCCCACTCATGTTCAACTCAAGGATGTGTGCTTTCTTTGGCTGGGAAGTCCTATTTAACAGAGGAAGACATTTTTAATTGATGAACAGGTAAAGAAAATAACATATACAATTTTGATATTTTACATACACAAAATCAGAAAATATAAATTGAGCTGTGTTAGTGCCATTTGACTAATTTCCTGACTTTGAATTTATGAAATGAACTGTGGCAAATCCATAAATGTCAATTCTTTATAAATATACTAAAAAAATTCACAAACTTTATTTTCTTTAAACACTAATTAGATAGTGTTTGAGGGCAATACAGATATTGAAGCCAAATATAAGTCAGAAGTATGGAAAACCTGTAAGTACATAATTCATGGAATAAATCACCATTATAGGAGTCATATACCCACCAAAAGAGATCTAAAAGGGTTATTATAAAAGTTATGTAAGAAACCAAAAATTATAGGTCTGCTGTAAGAACTATGTCCAACTACTATCGGCACAAAAAAGGTAGGACGCTGAACTTGAAGCATTTGTATGAAATTCCACCGAAGCTCCATAGAGTCATGTAATATATCGTTTTACTCCTTGTTTCTTTAACTACAAAATGCATTGATTGAAAAGTGTTTAAGTGTAAACGTTTAGCTTCTACGGTCGAATGAGTGAAGAAAAACACGAAAAATTAGGAGAATGACGAAACGGTTGTCTTCTTCATCTCGTCACGGCCAACATATTTGATTGGTGCATTTCATTATTTTTTTTTACGAAGAAAACGACATCTTCGCATTACAATATAAATTTTACCCTTTCTTTGATTTTTAACATGGCCAAAAGCTAGATTTCAATTTCCGAGATGTAGAAAAGTATATCAATATCGAAGTTACGTATGCTTTATGGAAAAAATATTGCAAAACTTTTCATGCAAGAAAATGTTGATATTCTTTCTCTTGCTTAAAATAAACCACAAAAAAGAAAATAACCCTGCGGTACTGCAAACTACCATTTTGCGCAGTTGGTAAGGGTGAAACTCCAGACCACGCTCACCTCAAATCTCTGGTAAGACGCCAGTCGAGAGCTATGTACAAAAAAGCACATATGCAAACTTTCTAAACACTCAATACCTACAGTTAACTTTAATTTTATATCATATATCCATTAAAAACGTCTTCATATGTAACAAATATACGATTCATCGAAGTAAATTAATACTGAATTCATAAACAAAACATCTACACAGAATGTCTGCATTTTTATCAATATCACACAAAACATGTCTCAAGAGGAAACAATCGTCTTGAATAACAAATAAATGGGTTTTCACAAGAATGTTAATAAGAGATACATCTACAAATATTTACTCGCCCAGGAAGGCCGAAGTTCACATTTTATTAAATGTTTGTTTATATGTTTGAAGTTTATTGATTCTCTGGATTTCATTGTTGTCACGAGCTGAATTAAAGTGTCTAATTTCTGACACTGAATTAAATATCTAATTGCGAATTATCCAAGATAAATCCATCCATATTAAGTTAAAAGAATATAAAACATTTAGGGCCTTTCCCTTTCCTTGTCCATTCAGCGCTGGACAGATATCTCACTAGATTAGGCCAATGAGATTTGAGGTGCGCGCGGCCAGGAGTTTCACCCTTACCAATTGAGCAAAATGGTAGTGTGCATTACCACGAGGCAATTTTCTTCTTTGTGCTTTACTTTAAGTAAGAGGAAGAATATCAACATTTCCTTACATGAAAAGTTTTGCAATATATTTTCCATAAAGCATAAGCAACTTCGATATTGATATACTTTTCTACATCTTGGAAATTGAAATCTAGCTTTTGGCCATCTTAAAAATCAAAGAATGGAATTTAATTTTAAAAGAGTACATATTTATAATGCAAAGATGTCGTTCTCTTCGTAAAAAAATGATGAAGTCAATCAAATATGTTGGCCGTGACGAGATGAAGAAGACGACCATTTTGTCGTTCTCCTAATTTTTCGTGTTTTTCTTCACTCATTCGACCGTAGAAGCAACACGTTTACATTCAAACACTTTTCAATGAATGCATATTGTAGTCAAATAAACAACAAGTAAAACGATATATGTATTACACAAATATATGGAGCTCCGGCGAACTTTCATACAAATGTTTCAAGTTCAGTGTTCTACCTTTTTGGGGCCGATAGTAGGAGAACTGCAAATCAGTATGTTACTTTCTAGAAGGTCAATGGCATAAACTTCTTTCAACAAAAATGGAATTATTAAAACTGTACACTTCTCCGCCACTCTAAATTATCCACATATGAAAATATATTACATAATCTGGAGGAAAATAAAGATATAGGTATTGATTAAAGCATCGATTTTCAGCTTCAATTGAACAACAAGCATTCACCATTACAAAGACAGTTAACCTGTTCACATCAACCATTCCTTTTTAACAACAAATGAGCAAGTTAACTCCTGAGAAGAACATAATTAAGTTTATCAGTATAGATTTCAATGCCCGTGCTTCTATGACCCCTGAAATTACTACTCTAAATTAATGAACTGAGTCTTAAAAATTTTACTTCAGTCAAATTTGGGCAGTTTGCCATGAAATCATACATAAAAACGTACAAATTACCTGCTTAAAAATACATACTCTCCAAGCTCCATGTAATAAATAATTTTTCCATTAGGTTGGTTCTCAACTAATTCCCAGGTCAGCTGATGCAGGGAATTCATATTATCCCAGTAAACACAAAAAGGTGCAGCAGCAATGCACAAGGATGTCAAGATTGCATGCGCAACTCGCCTTAAATGAAGCACTCCACTTCATCTCTGCAGTGCTATTTCAGAGCACGCTGCAGAAATGTGCCACAGCAGTGCATCAACAGCACATGTGTAAAGTATGCCTGCAACACGTCGTTGATGTGCTACCAACGCGTTCATGAAGCCGCCTCTGAAAACACTTGGGCTCGATGCCAGGTAGGTTAAATTGTTGCTGATAGTATATTTTCAAGAAAATTATTAATCCTATATCAAGATAACTTTAGATGCCCAATATGAAATAGTTCTCAGAATGGAACACACCATTCCATGAGCCTCCCGTATTTCTCAGTGTCAGTTACAATTTTCAAAATATGTATGTTGAATAAAAAAAATATTATCCCTAGGGCAAACCGCTTTCATAAGAAGCTATATATACTCCACCAGACAACCACCCAATATATTTTGCACCTAGTTCAAATGGAATGGGTTGCACGCTCAATTAAGGGATGGCACTGACCACCTTAGATGTCTTAGATGAATTGTAGATTGTTGTTGTGCCAACTGCAGGCTGTAGTGGATAGTTTAGCATCATGCAATTAGTTGCGAAACTAAAATATTACTACGAGGCACAATTTACGTTAATGTAGCATTGATGATGGGAGATTGAAAAGTACATGTCTTCGGCTCTCAATGTATGCAGCCATGTAGAACATATCAAAACCCTTGGGAAAGTCCTATTTATTACATGTGTAACTCTTAAGTCCATGCCGTGCATGTTTTCGTGAACACTCTTATTTTGAGAGGAACCCTTTCGTGGTTTCAGTGGTAATTGTGTAATCTTCATGTGATGACAGGCATGACATCTCCACCAGCCAGGCGAACAATGTGAATGGAAACATCACAAAAGTGATGGCCTATTTCCATCAAGAAATCATGTATCAACACAGGTTTTTAAATAAATATCGTGATAACTAGACTCAGCCTGCTATGAAGTTATCAGCATGGTGAACACAGTGTGATGCCGTGCCACGATATTTCCTCGTGTCATTACGGGTAGGGCTGTCACTGTGGGAGGCTGCAAATGAATGCTCAAAGTGCTACTGCAGTACTGCTGAAGCTCTGTTGCATTGCCTCTACAGCGCAACTGACATGTTAAAAATTTAAATTTGGGGGTGTCAGGCATGTGTCAGCAGCACATCCTAAGCAGCTTAGTGCTGTTGATGCACATCAGCAGCATTTTGTGTCTACAGGGATGTTCTCAAACTGGAAAAAACACAAAACAAACTCATAAAGGTAGTTTCCTGAGCAATTATTACTCACAATCACTCACCCCTGTAATGTATATATGACTATCTCTGCACCAAGGGGAGGATTATTGGCAGGTGGATGTGGGATAATGGGCGGGCGAGAGAAGTGAAGGGAACGAGGGGGGGCTGATGCAGGAGATGCTAAGGATGATGCGGTGGGAGTGTGCTGAGAAGGGGAAGGTCGTGGGCGATGGTGTCTCAAAACCAAAACGGAGGGGTTTCCATAGAGGACTCCTAATGTGACATCTCTCTCCGGAAGCATGCCACTGGGTCTTTGACCACTCACACCCCAACCTGGACCATGAGACGTCCCCCCAGCTCCAGAAGATGGGGCACCAGTAGGAGGTTCAACTGCATGAATAACAACAAGAGGGACACTCATATAATATTCGAGAGTTCGTCATGACAGGTACCCTAAAGAACCACAAAGATATCTGAAATTATCCTTTATCTGCAAAAAAAACATTCTTCATGGGCAGACTAATAGCATGTAACATTATTCACTAGGAGATATTTCATGCATTCATCAGCAAGTGGAAATGTAGGGGAAATGCTTACACAGAAATATAATTAAACTAAAGGGCATGCAAAAAATTATATTCAACTTATCACGTGCCGACGTACAAAAATAATATAATTTTTTTATCAATATCAAATTATTGACGGTAGCAAAACATACCTTCAAACTTTGGAAGACGAACAATATTTCCAGGCTTGAACAAAAATGGCTGTAAAGTGTGCCCAAGTGTTCCAGAGGAAAGGAGGACCATTCCACTTTGAGGGCAATGAACAAACCAAAGGGCACTAGCACTTTGGCTGCGCAATGCTTTAAGAACCCTCCGTTCTGGTATTACCTATAAAATAGGTATAAGACTAATAAAAAAATCTTTTTTAATATTTTGAAAGATATTATTTCCATAAAACAAAAATCAAATGAAGTACTACGCATACAAGCCGCAGAACTTAGGTTCCTTTGAGCTAAAGAATGTTTGAAGTATCATTAAAACATTTTTAGCTCAAAGGAGCTTGCCATGGCTTATTCCATTGCACTCATAACATTCCCAAAGATGGTCTTGCAGGTACAAGTATGTAGATTGTAGAGACAATCCTAATGAGCACTAAAAAGGCACAAACCTGGAATAATTCAATTCCGTTATCAGTGATAAATGCTATCTCGCTGACTCCTGTCCACACAAATCCCAGGATAATTGTATTTTTACCCTTACAACTTTGGGTGTATTCCACAGAATCCCTTTCGTACGGAAAATTCACGAACTCCTGTGGGTCAATGAAAACATCAGTTTCACCAACAAATAGATTTTTTTAACCTGGGAAAACGCCTTAACGAGTATATTTTGCATTGAATGTTACATACCACCGATGTTTTTGACCTTTGTATGGCTAGAATTTTCTGGTTAGGAGAAAATTTTATGGAAATCACAGGACCTTTGGGCTCCATCACAAAACTTATCGAAGATTCCTCAGTAGGCCCTTTAACGACTACCCCGGTCGCTCCTCCCGAGCGAACAGTAAAGACCTACAATTTTATTACATGAAAAGATTTAAAGTCATCAGCGAAATCATTGCTTTCCCAAGAGGCTACACAATTCCATACCCTGAAAATTTCTAAGCAACAGAGACTTCGGAAAGAACACTTATTAACATACCTGCCTGTTGGAATCATCGAAGAAAACATTGGTAACGCTGCTAACGGACTGGAACCTAATAGGGTTGGAACTTAATTCCAAATAATATTTTTCCGTTGATGATGCCATACTTGTCAACATTAGACGCCACTTAATCCAAAAAAATTGATGACAGCATACTCTATGAATGTCTGAGGATCATCTGTATCTTTCCCGCTGAAACAACTGATGACAACACAACCATCTACCACAGCATGAAGTATATTAATTTCTATTATCCGTGTACTACACACATCAGTCTGCTCGTATTACGTGATCATCTGTTTTGGGATTTGATGATCAGCGTCTTTCTACTGTCTTTCCATGCTCTTCCATCCGTGGAGAGAATCACCTACTTTCGTACATAGTTTACTAAATAGCCACACGCAGCGCATACGTGAACTGGAATAGCCGCCATTTTTATAATTCTGTAGCTGGGTGTGACCGCCAAGGAGTCTATATTAATTATTATTATTATTATAATTCTATTATTCATGGTCACCGCCATGAATTATACATCTATTTATGGCCACGGCCGTCATTAACGATATATAAATTACTTTCGCAACATAATGTGTTTATATTTAGCCAATGAACGTATGAGAGACCGTTTGAAGAAATTATACTTCTTATATTAGATTATGGCTCACTTTTTGCATATCCGTGACTGCAGTCATTTCGGAAAGTGATTTTTACCTTAGTCGTACCTTTTTTGCTTCAAGCCCTTACCCAATATCACCAAAGACGAGAAATACCTTAATTCTAGGAGCTCCGTGGAGTCAGTGGTATACATTTATTGAACAAAGCGTCTCGATTACATTAAGAGTTCAATAGTTGGGCCAAGGTTGTGTGTCATCCACTCCCTCCTCAAACGTGGTTACCCAGAATCCCGCCATTATAAAAAAATTCAGAATAATTCCTACTCCACCAAACCTCCTCCCACCAAAGACTTACACATCCTCTCCATTTGTACCACCTATTACCCATTCTTAAAAACCGTGCTTCAACCGCCAAAATTTTCTCTAAGCCTCTCTCAATCACCTATAGGCCTGTCGCCTGTCAACTTGTCCGGTATTTTCAAATCCACCAAGCCCCTCTCCAAAATCCCTGTTGCTTCCAAACCCACTTCCTCCCCCTGTAATTGTGCTAGATGCAAACTGTGTCATATCTTTACCTCACCCCCTCCTCCCAACGCCTCCACCACCTCTGTCTCTCACCTTCCTCTTGCATCACCAGTAATGTGGTGTACTACCTACAATGTATAAACTCTGCCCAGCTTTTTATATTGGCAAATCCTCAACTACCCCCAGCATATGCATCAATAACCCCCGCACTAATTGGCCTCACTCCACAAAAAATCCTTCAACCACTGCTAAACTGCAATGTCTAAATTATTTTTTCCCTCCCTCCAACTGTTCCCTTTAATGAACTGAAATCAGTAGAATTATCTTTTATTTGGTTGTATAAAGCCTTCTACCCTCCTGACATCATTGTATTTCATTAAACCCCCTCCCTCCCTTTCTTCCACTCCACGCCAACCCCTCCCTTCCTTTCTTCTCCCCTAACCCATCCCTTCATCCATTACTCTCTAGTTCAGAAGATGGCGGTTGTGCAGCCGAAAATAAAAAAAACAGACGTGTTTCTTTTTCTGTGTACCTACATCTTAGCTTGTCACGCCTGTGATGCCCTATTTGATATATGTCTTGATATTGGTAAGTTTAGGTTAATTCCTATTTCTTTTATTTCAAATTGAGTTTGTAATAAAAGTTCCATGAGGTGTTTTTTTCTGTTACACCAACAATAAGTATTTATTTCTTACCAAATTAACCGGTCATGAAGTCAACCCACATTATGAGGGGTGAGTTTGTGAAGAATTCAAAATAATTATCAATATAACTTGATGAGTAAATCAAAATTTCTTTTTTATGATCCCTCTTCATTGTATTAGTAAGACTGATTTCATAATGTGACTGGCTAACTAATACTTAGTCAACTGATACAATTAGCAATTTCACTTAGGTTTATTCTGACTTAAAGCTCTTTCCACGGGTAGGTATGTACCTCTATTAACATATTCCTGGCGTACATATTTAACAGCTAAGACAACAGACAACCTTGTCTTACTTCCCAGCAACCCTAATTCTCCATTCACTACTATAACTTGTGCTTTCTGGGCTTCATAAAACTTTCCAATGAGTCTCATATCTTTTCAGTCCACCCAATAAATAAAAAAAAATTAATTTATTTTTACCAGTTTTCTGAAAATTTTGAATGAGAATAGAAGGGTCCAGAAACCTGGGGGTTTTTGGGACTTTCACATTGTAATGACCAAAGAGTTCATTAATGAGCTACAATTGTAACTCATAAATGAACTCTTTAAGCGGCAGCACTGTCCAACTGAAGGAAGGATAGGTGTCCTAGGCAATGGCCAAAGAGCCCAAACTCAAGTAAAATGCAGTGGCAAATATGTACGGGCACAAGCACAGGAGCCAGAGTTATGCTTGGGCCATTGACTGAAAGTATGCAACCCGAGACGTACTCAGGCATGGGCTTCAACGTGTTAATGCACATGTTTCCACTATGCATGATCAGTTTTGGAGATACAGATACTTCAGCACAGAAAATAAGTTATTCCTCCAAGGATCAGGTTCGTGTGGTCGCTGGAGTAACAGCTTCCCATCCTGAGGGCCTGGGATTAGTCTTGGTAGTGGCAGAGATTTTCTTCAAATGCATTATGTACTCGGTTCGTTAGATGAAACTTCAACACTAGGGGTACTGAGGTAACCCATCTACCGTGATGTATGCTGTCAATTGATGGGTTGAAACACTTCTCATTTTTTATTAACAATTCCAATATTGTTCTTTTCATTCATTACAGATGAGTTACATATTTTTATTTGTATGATGATACATATTCAGTTATGTTCTCAGTCAACCTTAAAATTGAGAATGGGAGGGTGTGTTTATAATTGGTGAAAAATTAGACTTTTATTGCTCTGTGTTCAATATTAAGAAGACTCAAGGGAGTCATGGTGATTTTGAGGTGTGTTCGGTCATAACTTATGTTAGTAAGATAAAAAATATTTAAGTGACTTCACAAAAATCTAGCAATCTTCTTATAGACCATTAAAACTGCTGATGAAGTAGCATTACATAATTCACAATATGCATTTGATTGCCAAATTTAATTAAGTCAAACAGTATTACCATCATTCTCGTGATTAGTATTTCCGAGTCTGAAAACCCCAAAATTTACATGCAATCATGCACCTTGCCAGGCTATTAGTATCTTGTACACCAAAGAGGGTGAAATTCGTAATGAAAAAATCATTTGACTTGACCAGGATTCAACCCTGAATCTCCCAATTGCCGGTCAGGTGTGCTAATCAGTTACACCACCAAGCCAACCAGTGATTGGGAAATCTGGGTTCGAATCCCGGTCAATTCAAACGATTTTTTTCATGACAAATTTCACCTTCTTTGGTGTACATCTTTGCACCCGTGTACGAGACAGCAAACCACACAATTTGTGCAATCGCAATGAATGAAAAATTGTTATTAGTATTTTCTGCATGCCTTAAATTAACTTGCCAATACAAAGGTTTTTTTTGGAGATATTTCATTTGTTGCCATTCAGTATTTGTTTTAAAAGTACCTAGTTCGCAAATGGCCTGAGACTTGGCAATGATATTCAATATTTACTGTCGGCACTAGACTTGTTGACATCATCTGCTCTCGTGCATCTGCAATTTCTCTCAGACATGTTGTTGCTATGTTTTCTTGTTTATTTAATTTATTTGCTGAAATTTCCAGATATAATTAGCTGTTTTATAATTTTCTTATTTGCTTATGTCACCCTCAAATAGATTATACCATTAATCAAAGCAAGTTTTGTTTTTCACTCATAATAATTTAAATTATGGATGAATTTTTATGAATCCTTAATAATTTGTTACAGATGCTATATTCATATTCAATTAGTTTTATGTTGGAATCATATGGTTAATATTTCTATTAAGTAAAAATATATGATGAAAATATATTTGTTCACCCTGTAATTATATATATATATATATAAATATAATTACAGCTAAATAAATAAATAAATTTTCTACAGCTGAAGAAGGGCCTACATGCCCGAAACGTCCCAGTAAGTCCTCTCTCTCTTTTTACTTTTCTTTCCCCACCCCCTGTCAAGTGTTTTTTTATTATATTGTGGCCTATTGGCGAAATCTTCGTTTCGTGTATATATATATATATATATATATATATATATATATATATATATATATGTTGGGTGAACGTAAAATTCAATAAATAAACAAATGGTCCTATCAATCTCCTGCATGACCAATGTTAAAATGCTCTAAGTTAGAGCAACCATATTTATGTTAAGCAGGCTCGAACAAATTACTGTGATGGTGCTGAAAATAAATTTGGAACTCTACACTCTTTTTTTTGATGACTTATAGCAGCTAATATTGAAATGAAACATGTAAGCCAAAACGCTAATACCACCGAAAGCTCAGTTCCTAGATCCTTTTAAGTTTACTGAAGTAAAAGATGCATGGGGGCATGCTCATCCAAAGTTGAATTTGCTGTTTTAAATTTAGTAACATCCTTTCCATCAGAAGGGGAGCGTGGTGGCCTAGTAGGTAGGTCTAGTGCGCTTGGCTACTGATCGAAGGGTCCCGGGTTCAAATCCAGGTGAAGCCTTTGGACGTCCCTGAAAAAATCCTCGGAGTGCGAGGTGGCCAAGGGAAAGGAACTGGCCCTCCTACCCTGAATGTGTGAAGTTCACACGCCTGTGGCTTAGTCGGGAGGAGTTCTATCCTCACCTATCCAAACCAACCTTCGGGTTGAATCACTGAGTGAGTTTCCATCAGAACATACCATCTTTGGGCATCTGATAAAACCCTTCACTTGACCCTAAACATATATGCGGTTTGTTTCTCATGTACTGCAAAAAATGGAAATCAACATTGAGCTGGTAGAGCTATACTCATATGCCAATTACGTTTTTGATAGATTGATAACTTTTGATACATTCTCAATAATCTTGCTCCATATCAGTGTTGCCAGACTGAAACATTTTTATTCATACAAAGTTCGGTGGCCCTAATATCAAAAACTTAAAAGTTTAATTATTCCTAGCAATCTATTCCTGGCCATTGTCAGTAATAAAAAATGAGTGTTATTACTTAATTCTTATGATATTTCCACAAGTCCAAAAATGTGTTAAATGACAGGAATAAGTTATATTCCTTCAATCCCAACGACATTTACAGCAGAAATAGATAATGGTCAAAGGAGATGGTGTATGCATCTTTTTCAAGTATGTATTAGTATGCTCTCTCCTTAAACTGTATGTATCTTTTTTAAGGATGTATTAGTATGCTCTCTCCTTAAACCAGAATATTGATGTGCTTGAAGGACTCTTATATTCTGATGATCTCTCATGCCAGTGGGGTCAGAGGGTGTAACAGGTACTAGCAAGACAAAAGGTAATCTAAATGTTACTCGACGAGGTGGCTGCAGAAGTAATGTCTGACCAAAGAAGGGAAGTGGTTCAAGGGATTATTTATGGAATATGGGGGTCTTTAAGGGAAGGCAATAGGAAATCAACCCAATAATTTTTCTCAGAAGACAGACTTGAATCATCGAGTAATGAAATCTGGCAACAGCAGTAATCAGCCCATTGTGCCTATCAAAGTGTAACGTAGACTTCAAAGGACATCATCAAAAGAAATCCTAACACAACATACCACGTGTAGAATGTTAGGAGAGTTACTAATGTAGAATGTTACTACGAGCAGGAGAGTTGGAAAATATAACAAGAAATGAAGTGAAATGTAGAAATATTTTGATTTAGCAAGATGAGATGGAAGGACAGCAGGGATCACAGAAGCAATATTGTGTGGGGAATAAGAGCGAGCAAGGGGTAGTGATATTAATGAAAGCAAAATTAGGTAGAATGGTACTTATTGTTAGTGCATAATAGGTAAAGTGTTACTATTGAACAACACCAACATAGTCATCCACCATACATAAATGAAGGCAACACCTAATAAATTTGCTAAATTTTCTCTTCTGGTAGACAGTACAGTGCAGGGATGATATACCTGTTGAAAAGGCTATAACGTTTTAAATGCACATGTTAATCAAGAAGACATTAAGATATTGAAGTTAAGTTTTGTACCTATGGCTTTAAGTGAGTTCACAGCAAGCAGGAGATCCATTAACCATCACTAGCTAAAAATCTTATTAAAAATATTTCCTGCACTTCATTGATAAATTAGAAAATTTTGCTATCTGCATTCATTAATGCACAAGAGAATACAAGTTATGAAAAATATTTATTCAAAGGATTTGATAATACATACATACCAAATGCTTCCAAGAGTCCTAGAAATCAGACTACATATATGTTTTATGTGGTGAAATATTATCTTGATTTTTAAATCACCAATGATATTTCAGTGAATCCTTTTTCAATATGACCTTCACCTAATAAGGTCACTCACAAAAGGTATTAATCTGCCCCTAACTTAAGCCCACAAAAGAATATTTTTCTGGGGCATTCTCATCACTTCAAAATGTTTCCTTCACTCTCTTACATCATCATCAAAAGCTCTCCAAATACACACTAAGTTAGTACTTGTTACAGCTGCCAGGTGGATGGATCCGCTTTGTGTAACACACACAGAGACTTGGTCTATCACTCCACCATGCCCTTCCAGTCTCTTCACTTTTCTAGCATTTTGCACCTCAGGATCTTCTAAACTACCTGGCCAAAGCAAACGCTGATGAGGTTCTTTCAATGACGACTCATCAATATCCTTTTTTGCCTTCTTTGCTTTGTGTCCAGCCATTTTACTGCCAACATTGTACAACCACACACCTCCTTCATCATCTCCACAGCCAAGTAAGTGCCCATCTGTAACAAAATATATTGGAATAAAAACCAACTATATCCACAATAATTATTCTGTAAGACTTCACATTTTTGACAAAGTAGTGAATTTGCAGCATTCAAATTTGTGTCTCCACTTAAATAACAGCCTTCATAACTTGTTTTTGCCAGCAAGTCAAATAAATATACATACATATAGCTGTCGCACAAGAAAAAAGTATGATTTTTTACTTCACCATGCTCACCACTAAGAGTAAATAAAACATACCAGGAGAGCAGCCCATTGCCATAAAGTAGTCATCAGTATCACTCCATCTTAAGCACTTCACAGGAGTTATCCTTAATTCGGCCTTTCTGGTATCTGACATTTTTTTAGACTTGATTTCTAAGTTTTCCAATGAAGTTGCCAAGTCCCAAAGGTAAATCACTCCTCTAAGTGCACACTTAGTGGCCACTAAAGTGCTCTCAGGAATGCACACCACAGAATCAACAAGATTTGTGTCATCACTGTCCACTTCTTCTAAAACTTCACTAATTTCAGGCAGCTTAAACTCAATCCCCTTGGGTTTCCTGTTGAAGGTCAATGCGAAAAAACATATAACATTAATTTGTAACATTCTTCCACAAGGAACTAGAAGAAAACTAGCAAATACCAAATGAGTTCCCACATTAGCATTTTTTTATTCCTCCACTTCATTTTAAAATGCGACGAAAATGACAAACGTAATTTCCAAATGCAACAGGTCATTTATTAGGTTTAAGGGAGCAAATCTGAGCATTGAATATAAGTCTGTAGCATGAAAAATTTCAACCATCTTTTCAACAAATGATATATTGAATGCAGCAGGTAGGAACTAGGCCTGGTGCAATGGAAGTAAAGTCACTACCACACGATTCACCTCCCTCCAATGCCTAAAAATGATCTTACAGAATTTAGCATGTTCACTGAATCATAAAAAAACTAAAATACTAAAAGAAATCATAAAAAACTCATGGACCTATACCAATTTCAATTTTTAAAAAGCATGCATCTTTAAAACATAACCATTTTTGAAGCCAATGCAGTTTTCCTTTAGTATGTACATGAAAGATGAAAAATAGTTTGTCATCAACAGAAATTAAATACCGGCAGTATTAATTTAAATCATTCACAGCAAGCATTTCAGGGTTGGCTGTTTTCAGTAGGTTGGCTATATTTTTTGAGCAACAAACATTCTAACATGAACCTCGGCAAGAATTAACCAGTTGTTCTGAGGAACCTATATGTGCTATTCTCTTAAGATATAACCTTGAGAATTCTGCCTCCAATGTGTTTTCTCACGAGGCAATGAAAATTTGCGACAAGTTAAGATACTTAGACCATAATTTAGCTTCTTGAAAATCACCCACTGTCTTACCTTATCCTAAGCTTCTTTCATCCTTGCCCATTTACCTCAATAATCCCCACTAGAATAAGTTACCCATTTAACCCATTACCATTAATCCATTATCATCCATAAACCAATTGCATTAACTTCTGCATTATCCTGGCATGGACAATGGGAAACAGCACAATTACTTTTCGAACGAATGTACATATACGAAAAAGTTATTTCATACGTAATTCTGCCTCTTCTTTAAGGATATTAAAAAATTAGAACACATATATATGACCAAGCCAGCACAAGGGATATCTTACAAGATACAAGAAAGGACATGAAGGAAGAAAACAAGGACATGCTATGGAAAAGAGTTCTTATCTCCTCTCTCTTCAAATCATCTCATCAGGTGACACAACATAACATCTTTTGAATAGAAATATGACTGAAAAAGCATAATTTATTTGATATTTGATACTCATTATATATAAGGAACACATAAAAGGACGAACACTGGAATACTGTACGCAGAGTTTTCTTTAAGACTATAGCGATGGAAAGTAACGAATTTATTGCATATTGATGAAGGCTTCCGAGGAGTGGTGGAATAGGCATGGTTTCCTACTGAAACACCGGCGAAACTGTTGTACAAAGATGTATGGATTCAGAGGACATCCCGGAAAATTAGCCACGCCACGAATTTATTGCTTGTTTATTTTTTAAGATCAATCTGAAATCACTAGAGGGAACCATCAAAGCAGCCATTCTGTCTGGCCATCATTGTTGATCATGCTGCCTGAATTTTTGACTACACTTCTGCTTTCAATGTTTGTAGTAAATCTTATGTCAATAAAGTAATATTTTGGAAAAAATTCTATTTGGAAATATTCTGGAAAAAGGCTATTGGTTGGTTTATCCCTTGATTTCCATTATAGGGACTTTTTTAAATATTGGTATTTTTGGAAGATGTAAAAATGCATTCTTTGCTGTTTTCAGATATATTTTCATCTTAGCTGCTGGATTGGTAATATGTAATGATGGACGCTGTCCAAGAGTGGAAATTGGTGCATGGAAGCCTTTGAGCATTGTGGTTGATAGTGGCTCATAAAAGTGCCTACGTAATGACTGGTTACAATTAAAATAACTATTACCTACATATTTATACTGTGATTAGTAAAACATCCACATTGTGTAGATATATTGCCATTTGTGGTGCTGCATCAGTTCTTTCTGATGCCTTGGTTCGTCAGATCCAATCAAAAAAGGGAATGAATAGAGGACTTGTCTTTGTTTTCTCCCTTATCCCTGTCCATGCAGACATTCACCCTTCAGATACCCTTGTTTTCATCATGTATCATAATCTGCCAATCCTTTTTTTCTGGATGGCACATCCTCAGGCTTATTCCTATTT
Source organism: Pyrrhosoma nymphula (assembly GCA_963573305.1). Taxonomy (NCBI): domain Eukaryota; kingdom Metazoa; phylum Arthropoda; class Insecta; order Odonata; family Coenagrionidae; genus Pyrrhosoma; species Pyrrhosoma nymphula. The sequence continues at coordinate 50,717,587 of OY754330.1, read as the reverse complement.
ATCCTGATAGTCTCAGGACACTTTGGGATATGTACCACCTTGTGTTGGTTGGGGAATGGACAGCTTAAATATTTCCAAGCTAAACAAAATAAAAAAGTTTAGAAGTACAACCTTTGGTGGGGTGAAATATCTTTCTCCCATTTCACTTCATCCATTGACCAGCCAAAAAGCCCCGAGTTGCATCCAGACAATAAAATGTTTGAATTCTTTGAGAAAGACAGGGAGAAAACCTCTGAATGAGCTGACACAGACATTAATAGTTGAGGTAATTTTGGCTCAGGAGAATCACTCCATGGATGGCACTGAGAAATGTCCCAAGCAGCAATGCTCCCACTATTTCCACCACCTGAAACAGATGCAGCATGCTAAGTATTGCATAGATGAAGGATACAAAAATTACAGTGATCCAAATGATAAGATTTTTCACATAGGAATTTCTTTTAAATGCAAAGATGTGGCCTACCGAGGCACCAGTCTTAAGTATCACACCCTGCCACAATGGAAAGACTGATGCCCACTCAAATACCAAGTTAAACTTTACATATTGATTGTGAGTACAGGCTTACATTATGAGTAAGAAAATGTCTCAGCTATTTCTAGACATTTTTCAAGTGTACTTTAAAAACGGCACAGTATCAAAACCATGGGTGGTTGCTAGAAATAAAAAAAAGTGGAAATAAGTCTTTTCTTAATCATCATGTTGAATGCTTAACACTTCCACGAAGCAGTGTCTGAGACATCCACTAATCTTCACCAAACATAAGAATCATTGGGCTCACCTTGAATTGGTAGGGGGGATCCTCCTAGTCATCCGAGTGCTGTTGCCCCACTTTGTAAGTGGCATATAGTATGTGCAAAATGAACTTAGCTGTCAATGCATGTTACGCTAAAGTACTTTAAAGTATCCCTTTTCACCATTTCCCTCATCCAATTTACTTTTCTGTACCCTTGCACTACATGGCTTCTGTTCTAAAATCCCCTGACACGTCCTTCTGGAGGCTTGGGCGGTAATGTGTGTAAATATAGAACTGAAAATATTGCTCCTCTGGGGTACTGGCCTCTAAGTGAACCACCTTCGTGACAACAAATAATTTCTACACAACCCTTAGATACACAGCTCTGAGACACTGACTAGATCAATGCTCAAGGCCGTAGCCAGAAAACCTTTTCGGAGGGGGGGGGGGGGGGGGGGGGGGGGGTTCGATTACGACTGTACCCCCAAAAAATATTTCTGGCAAGTAGGTTAATAGTTCGGAGCCCAAAAATATTTTTCTTTCGAGCGTGTTTAATGATTCGGAGCTTGAGACGGTTCCCCCTAGATAATTGGTCAAAATATTAAAATTAATTGGCTGATGGGGCCTTTCAGTGGCAGTAGCTACCGTCTGCCGCAATCAGAGTTCAAGGGTAATGTAGCCAGCAAGTCGGGCAATGAAATAGGAGCATGACACGCCATTAACGAGTGGGCGCTCCATCTCACTGATAAATTCCATTAAAAAAGTTGCAATGATTGTCTTATGACGACCAAAAAATCTTACGTAAGTTAGTTATAGAACACCTGCTCCACCAACTTAAACCCTTTGAAACTGCCCCTAACTGTTGGTTATCGTTACTATGAATATGTAATAAAGAAATATGTAACTATAATAAAATGTTTCATTGAGTTATTAATATTTTGTGCCAGATGTTTCTTTAGATGTCTCGCTAACCGCTAATTTATTTTTTTATATCGCTAGAAAAGGATGTTTCATTTTTAATTTCTGTCTCCAAATTTTGGGGGGGGGGAGGGCGGGTTTGAACCCCTTGACCCCCTCCCCACACGGCCATGTCAATGCTTATAATAATTACAGTGATGTAGCCACATTTTGAGCTGCCCAAGTACTTGCCACCTGCCACCCTTTCCAGGTTTAATGTACAACAAATAATATAAAAGGTCATTAACTGTTCTTTATAAAGAATTGAGAATGTTAACTTGGGATAGTTGATAGTTTGTCTCCTCTTACAATTAAAAAGTGTTTAAAAATAGTTTTTGAACCCTTCAGCAGGCGTGTCGGCCACACAAGTGGCCCATAGTTTTTCTTTTGCATGACATTTATTATATGATGACTCTAAATACTGGTGATCTTCAGTAGCTTCCCATTATAACGTCCTTAACCACCTCACTTGCCTGCTTGTGACAAGTTGTTGTGGGATTAGGAGTATACCGCCTGTGAATGGAAGCCAGTCTGTACGAATCACGACGAGATAGTTTTTTTAATGCCAAAAATGTCGCCCTGAAAAAAGTGTCACCCAGGACGGCCCACCCCCTTTGCCCCCCAAGCACGCCACTTGAGTAATTAAATATATCAGCTAAAAGAGGTGAAAGCGGACAGCCCATGGCCAGTCCTTCATTCAAACGGTATAATTTGTGGCCAAAAGAAAAGTAATTTTGACTGGTGCAGAGTTGCATGAGTTTTAAAAGTTCGGTGGCGGCTCCCGAAGTGTCTAAGAAATTTTCCGCCTCTTTAAGGGCTTCGTTGACAGGGACACACGTAAACAGGTTCGAAACATCAAAAGAAACCAGTTTTGAATTATTTGGTAGAGTCATGGAGTCTAAAGTTCGTGAAAGTTCAATTGAGTTTTTGATTCCAAATTTTGGGGTGTATGACGACATGCTGCGGAAAAGAGAGTTCAATTTGTAAGCCAGCTTGTGCGTTGGAGATGAGACATGTGATATAACAGGTCTAACTGGGTAATTAACCTTGTGTATTTTAAGGAGGCCGTAGAACCTCGGTGGTGAAGGTGGTGGTGAACCTCGGCGGAATAATTTAAAATCTGGTATATATAAGTTAAATTGTGATACTTGTCAATGTTGTTATATTGGTCAAACAGGGCGAAATTTCAAAACAAGAGCAAATGAACACAGGCATGCTGGAAGAATAAGGACGATTCGTCAGCCTTCGCCCGACACCTTTTCGAGATGGGGCACCGAAGCAGCTTTGAGCCCGAAATTCTGCATTTTACCGGGAAAGGAATGAGAATGGATGCCCTCGAAATTCGGGAGATCACCCTACAAGAAAACAACCTTGTCAATGACATAACCTTTCCTAACCCATCCCCCTTATTACTCATCACCCTCCCAAAACCTGAGTGATTAACCCCCCCCCACCCTCTCTCCCAGTTACAACACATACTTTGTTCCCCCCACCCCTTTCCCTTCCCTGCTCAACCAACCTCACCCCCACCCTCCTCCCATAGCAACTTCCGATAGTATATATAATTCTGTTTTTCAATGTTTTTATCAATGTACCTGATGATGGCTTGACAGCCGAAACCGGTAGTTCAAAATTAAATAAACTGTGGAAGTCACAAAGTATTATCATTGCTAATATGGAGCCCTTCCACCACGTCATAGCTTCTAGTTTCGATTTAATATCTCAAGTATTTATTGAGCTGGTAGTTAATGGGAGTTAAATAATTTTACTTCCAATTAATAAAAATTGATCAGCTAAAATCGGAGATAAGGGGGGCTAAAGGATAGCCTAAAGCTAGACTAAATAAAAAAATAGGCTGTTAAATATGAAATGAATATGCTCTACTGCCATGTTGATCCGGGAATATAATTCAGATACAATATTTTTAGCCACTTAGAAATTAACTGAAGTTTAATCATTTCAGTCTTCTACAATTCAAAATCTTCATAGGTAATGATAACTTAACAATACTTACAGAAAAGAACGCCCCGCATCGATGGGTGGAAAACCATACATGAAATCAGATCTTTTGCTTTATTAGAACCAGGAGGACTTAAGAATGTAGGCGAAGACAGAAGTGAGCAGCTTTTACTGGGAAGAATCAGCTGAATATAGCACTTAGAACCGCCAACAGCAAGTATGTTGCACCTTCGGCCACCACCAGTATGTAGCGTAGTCCACGCCAGCGAGAAAAGTAAAATCCTGGAAAATGAATAACGTCATTTTAGTCAATAAGCGCCAAGCACGATGGAACAAGCACCATTAATTAAAACAATTTTTTGCTCACGATGACTGCTCTGAATAAAACTTTTTAACAACTTTCCCTGTTACTGCATCTATTAAACAAACGCTGCTTCCACCACAAGTTGCCACAATATTCGTGTTATGACCAGGCGAATCCATGTCCGGCTCAAATGCACACTGCCACACCTTAAACAAAAACAAAAAAATCAAACCGAGAAACAAATTAGAATGAGCTAGATAAATCAAAACTGCACCTGAGTCTGCACATCAGCAGGATCATTTTTCTTTGAATGGCATCGAAGGAAATGGATAGGTTCGAAAAGTTTGTTGTCGTATTGAAGGTTCGGTGTATTTACATTTATACTATTATCCTCTTTATCATCACCATCATATGTTAACTTTCTTTTCATTTTGATTTCTATATGCAACAGAAAAGTCGAAGTTCAAATCCTACCTATCAAAGTTTACAACTGAATAGAAGTCTATATTCGTGATAGGAGCATTTCTATTCCCGTCCAACGCGTCCAACCCATCCAACCATATCCAACACTTCCCGCGGTTTATACAAAAGACTAACGAAAAATAACCGACAGTCGATTTGTTCGATACCACGATAGGTCGATCGGGTGTTGAAAAAAGCGCGAGTTTGAAGGTGCTCCCAATCGCGCAGTAAAATTTCAGGGAGAAGAGTTCAAAGAAATTAAGATAATTGTGAATTTTAGGTAATTAGATGAGCAACGTGACACGATGTGAAGCCTGAGGACTCTAGATATTCAATTCTGAATGCATTGAAGCATATATATTGAAGTAGCACACATACACATAGGTGATTCATTTACCAGAAGGGCAGCGCAAGTTGATGCAACTTGTTCGCATAAACCCCAGCAGAAATTTTTCAGCAAAAAGATGGCTTGGTGGTGTAACTGGCTAACACACCTTATCGGCAATCGGGAGATCCGGGTTCAAACCCCAGTCAAGTAAAATGATTTTTTCATGGCGAATTTCACCCTCTTTGGTGTATAAGTTGATGTAAAGTAAAGCTTGTCATTTTTACTCAGGCATATTGATGCCATTAGAACTAACGCAAATTGTTTTAGCGTCCTGATATTCGCAAATAAGAGACTTGTAGGCGAACGTTTTGCATTGCATTTCATTCAGTTGGCACTTTCATGGAGTACAGGGAATCATATCAAATAGTAATCGATACATTTCATTGAAGTTTTCCTAATCTTGATTGAAAGAAAATAAAATAACCCCATTCTAATTCAATAGTGAATACTTTTAGGTTTGGTTTCCAAAAAAAGTGGAGAAATAATTTTAAGTATGTGCTTTGTAATTGACTTATATTTCTGTGCTCTCACCTTATAATCTTTTATTGCTTTAATAATAATGAATCTTAGTCTTAAAATGTTAACCAAAAAGGGCCACTATTGAAAATTCCCTGTTGGCTCATAAAGTTCCCCATTGATTTCCCTCAATGGAGGATGACGTCTATTGGCGATTTATCTCCACTGAAAAGGATGTCCAATTCTCACCATTGTAGTGGCTGAGTTGCTATAAGAGGAAAGATATGACAATTATGTTCTAATGTATCTCCAACTCCCTCGGTACCTCATAGAGGCACTCCAGCCGGATAAAATATTGAAAAATATGAATGAAAATATGTATATTTTTTATAAAAATACAGCACTAATAATGCTTAAATAATTTATCCGTCACTACAGAAATTGGACGCCACAATTATTGTCCACGTAAGCATAACTCCCTTGGTTATCCACAAAATCAAAGGGGTACAATATGGTGGAAAATCTTTTGGTAAAACGCGCTTTAAAAATGGCAGAATTTGTTACTTTTTCGATCCCACATGCATATAATACTTTGTAGTACAATTAGGAAAATTTTAATATCAAGGTAAAATATCATAGGCCTTCTAGGAGTAGCTCCAAAATGATTCAGTACACTTTTAGAAGGTATGTGGAGTGCGCTGGAGTATGGAACGTAATGAAAAATATATAAATCCACTTTTTACATAAAGTAAGTATTTAAAAAGAATAAAAAAATATTAATAAAAACAATAAGGCATTTATGAAAAATGGCATTGTATCAGATAGTCCACCACGAGTTAAATGCGATAAAAAATGGACGGTAAGTTTTGCGCTTCCACTTTCCGGTGTATCGCATTTTGCATTTTAATATAAAAATAACGTTAATGTCCTTTGAGACCAGAAAATTATTGCAAGAAATTGATAAGTGAACATTGCAGTACCGATATCCCATCTTAGGAGGTTGTAGTCTCTTCCGAATTTAGTTTCAATAGCTTATTTTTATTCTTTAAAATATTTCGCATGCCATATTAAGACAAGTATTCTGTTGATACAGGTCTTCTGTAAGTCTTATCACTACTAGTCTCTTACCCATTGCAACAAACGACCATTTAATTTTACTGGCTTTACTTGGGTTTAATAATGCGATTAATCTATGTTAAGCCTTTACCCTGCAAGGGCACGTGGTATACGACAGGTGATACGTTGCCGGCCATAAAACGGTGGGAGAAGAAGGAAGTGGGAAAGAAAAAGGCTGTAAAAAAGACGTTTATTAGTACTTTATTGATTCGCTCTATTTGTATCGTGAAGTACTGAGAGATCACGCACCCGATTTCCGGGGATAGGTCCGATTTCGAATCTTAGTCACATCAACTAACTTTTAAGATCGATTTTCCACACATTTGTGCATCATCTCTTCAGTCCCTTATCTCACAAACTACTATTTCGCAATATCCGGATACCTACAATAATTAAACGTAATTGCCTCTGTAAATCAATACTCCTTTTCAATAATATCCAGCCTATTAATTAAATTTTGGGCACCCATCCTATTCTTTGAAATCGCTTTGAACATGCTATCCGGGGCTCATAAAGGCAAAATGGTTCTTAGAATAAATACGAGAGGTCCCACACGCCCAAACGGTTTTTTTATTCGGGTGCCCTCATTAATTGGACCCCTTCCGTCGATCCCCACTCACCCTATTAGGTTGAGGAGCGATCCCCAACGCCCCTGCCACAGGGACCAAGGGGACTTCCCTATACGGCTCGCGCCTGGTTGTGGGGACCCGACCCCTTCGGTCATCCGCGCAGCCGCCTTTCCAGTGGGTCCAGTGAGGAAGAGATGGTGGTGGCGGAGGGTGTTGGGGCGGGTGGTGGTGGGGTGAGTCAAGCTTCGGTGAGTGGGACGTATTTATGGGGGGCGATGGGTATAGTCGGGGAGGCCGTTAGTTAAGCGGGCGTGGTCGTCCCGGTGCTGTTCGAGACAGAATCGAATTACGTGCCACTGATTGGGCACGGCACCCAGTGAGAGAGAGAGAGCACACACCCACCCGAATACTACTACCACTACCTGTCAGCTCTTTGCTTCTCCTCCCCAAACCCAGGAGGCACCACCAGCGCCACCCGAAACGGGACAAAACGTGAGGAGAGGTAATAACGTAGAAGGGTAGAAGGAGGGAATGGTAGGAGGAAGGGGAAAGATGAATCGTGGAAGGAGGGGGTGGGAATTGCGGGGTGGGTAGGGTACTGGGGCATCCTCCGGTATTATTAATAGAAACAGAAGTCGACCATACGGTCGGGTTGATAATGGAGATACATTAAAAAAAATACAAATTGAAATAAATTAATATTTTACACGTGAAAAAATAAAATAAATACAAACGTTTTTCAAAATATATACTTGAAATTTTATGAAAAGAATAAGTCATAAAGTTAGTGGTAGAGACGACATCTCTAACCTTCTTTTAAAAGCTCAAACATTGCAAGGAAAGAGTACAAGGATTTTTTCGTGTGGTGCTTTCTAATCCATCAAGTTGGTCTGGGCGAAAATTTGGTAGTTCTTTTATAAGCATCATCAGTAGCAGTGCTTCCTTCCTTGCTCAACATCTTAACTCTTATTTAATTTCCGGCATATTTTCGTCGATCTGAAAGTTGTCCTTTATATGGCCTATCAATAAAGTAAGACATCCCTTCTCATCAGAGAAGTACCGTCCAACATCGTTACTTTGGGCCGTCTCAAAATGTCTAGAAAAGATAATTTTCCAACAGGTTGTCAAACACCTTCACATGAACAAAATAGTTGACCCATTTAATCAGGTTTTCGCAAGAACTTTTCAACGCAGTGTGCCTTGACTAAAGTTACCGATGATATAAGATATGCTACTGGCACCAAAAATAAATATCTTGGTTTTGTTTGACTTTGGCAAAGCCTTTGACTGAGTACACATGCAACTTGTTACAAAAAATGAAAAATTGCAACTATTCATATTCCTTCTTTAATAGATTTCATTCCTTCTCTTGAGCGACGTCTTTCAGTAAAAAGATTCCAATGGAAATCTATCTCAATGGGTTCCACCTCCTGCGGTGTATCACAAGGGTAAGTTTTTCGGTCAGTCAGTCTGGTACTCCCACTCAAGTAACGCTCACATCTGAATCCATTAACCTGATTGATATACGGCACGTATTCAAAGAGTGCGTACGTAGCTTCTCTATTGGTTGCAATACTCGCAGCGATGCCTCAAGGGGAAGCCCAAATAAGATCTTAACTTAAAAAACTAAGGTTTTGAATACATGAAGGCACAATAAAATAGAACTATTATCAATGATAGTGATATGATTCATAATGAATCAAAATTCATGAATTTGTTCATAAAGAGGTTTAATGTAAGTGGTGGTCAGCAAGACGAAGTGGAGGAGGGAGAGGCGCTGAAAAGAGATCTTCCCCGTGTGAAAACATATTCATTTCCATCACGCAACTTTAGAGGAGATTGCTGATTTGCTTCCAAAGCATTTATACAACTCTGAAAGGTCGGGTCCTGGGGCAGGCTCCTATATCGACAATATTTACAAATGCGTATGGATTTCGTGTCATAATATTTTAGCGTTACTTCCCAGTTTACTTTTATCGCAAGTAAGGTGTTTTAAGAGGTAATCCATGGATGGCTTTTTTAAATTTTGGGTTAGTTGGTAGAAAGAAACTCCTCTTGATTCAATGGATATTCAATACAATATTCCAGGTATTCACCACGATTAGTCTTGGTCTCACGTTTCATGAGCTACTGCTGGTCAATTCTTCAAGGGATTCAGACATATACCGAGAAGACGTGACAAGTAGTACATCGGGAAATGTCAGGCCATTACCCAACTTCAAGCAGCTAGAGTGGGAGATTATTTTATTGAATCTCCATCAACCGCATAAGCTTCAATGTCGAAAACTGTTTAAGTTTCGTGCATGATATCGGACCACCAATTGACCGGCAGAAAATTACAAATGCTAGATAGTGAAACCAATGCGACTATTGCGCATATTAGAACGCATTCCTGGAAGGCGTGCCGCAAATCAATACCATAAGATACGAATAGGAACCGCCCAGTGTCTACTGTGTGGAGTCCTGATTCGAACTCCGTCGGTTACAGAAATTTTTACAACGGTATCCCCATCCCTACCTGGGTGCCTAGATGAGGAAACTAAAAGTATAGCAGTCCTTCCTTAGCATTGGACGTTCGACCGCGGTCTCATTGCAATATTTCGTCGAGAGGAGGCTGATTCCGGCACCGGGCATCCCTCCATCTCTCAACCTTCCATTTCACCTACATCCTAATACCGGTCCTCCGGGTCTAAAGCGTCGATTCGAGCTGAACATACTTGAAACGCACGATGGGAGAAAGAGGAGCAAAAGAGAAGATGTAAAACACGAGGAAGATCTCTCAAAGAGGGAAGCCATAAGAGAGAGGTAAAGAGAGAGAGAGAAGGGAAGAGGAACGGGTACGTAAACACATGTGGGTTTCGAGGGCAAAAGGATAGAACTACACGCCGTGGCTCTCACGCTATGTATGGCAGTGGGTGCAAACACTTCTTGTCTCGCCCTTCATCTTGCCCCATTTGATGGTATGCTTAGTTGGAGAGGCTGTGAGGTCGGTGAAGTGGTACATTTCGTCAAGTCTTAAAGAGTCTAACCGAGAGCGGAGTAAAATAATGCCCCTATCCCTCGCAGCACGAGACAGAGCTCGAAATGGTGATTCTGCAGTTGATATTATTACCAGGGGTTTTTGTGGAGAAGAAAGAGAAGGCAAATGTGAGGAAAGAACGATTAAGGACATTCCCCTGAGTTTACTCTGCACTAAAATCACATCAATAACGGGATATTAGTACCGGCTTTCCTCGAATCAATCTTCTTGAAAACGTAGACTGCAACACATTTACGGTTGTTTTCAAATAGCGTGGATTTAGGGCCATTGCAGTGATGACAACTTGAAATAAATATAATATTCTAGGATGCGATTTATTTTAAATAACTAAACGGGTGTTATGGATCATAACTCACTGAAAAATTATTCTTTACCGAATCCCTAGGAATTAAATGACATTCAAAGACAAGGTTATATAGGGATAGTGAGGAGAGACGATTTTTTTCTTTGATTTTGAGGGAGCAGGAAGATATAAATATTAATTTAATATCCAAATCAAGTCATTGCTTGTCATCCAAAAAGAAAACACATGACTTAGTCGATTTACTCGTGAATATCTTCATTAAGAATATTTTCATATATGTATAGGCATAATAATCCCCTATATGAAAATTGGAGGACATAAAGACTAATGATACTGATCCTTGTGTAGGCTTCCGCGGTTTGATGAATGTGAAGATACAGATCTTCCGGGTTTTACTCCGCGTAGGTCCATTTTCTACGGACGACTGCAACGCCGGCGAAACTCGTCCGAAGAAAATGGTCCTACGCGGAGTAAAACCCGGAAAACCTGTATCTAGTGATACTAATGCATACTAGGAACTAAAAAAGTTCTAAAAGTTCTACACAAAGACTACCAAAACTAAGATCTCCATGAAAATTAAGAGATCCATGAGCCTTTAGACATACGACGCCTCGATTGCAGAGCGGAAAGCTAAATTAACAACCTGTATTCGATTTGGCATGGGTTTCCAGTAACCCCATTTACTTTACATCTGGGAAGCCTGAAGACTAATGAAGGTTAATTGAGTTCTCATGCGTGCAATAGATTCGTTTGGCGGGCTAAAATCTAAGTTCAATGAGATCCGTCTAAAAAAATTATCATATACCGATCGGGTTTTGGAAAAAACACTGTGTACGAAATGTCATGCGAAAGAGCGTCCTTCAACGGAGGGCAGGCGTATGGGCCTGTCGCAAGCCGCAAAGTGAGGGGAGATGGGGAAACTCCATCATTACTGCATAAGACAGGCCAGGTGCCAGCCGAGCTATAGTTCTAATGCCGGTATGCATCAGTGCATTAACTCCTGCGCGTGAATAATATTTGCTCGGGCACTGGCAAATATTTTTTATGATTTAAAATATGCCTTAGCATGAATGTTCGGAGCGTGGTTCTATTCTATTTGTTTGTCACCTGCATCAGCAGCCGTCATTAATCTGAATATTGGTGACTGCTGCTGATACTCTCCACCTTCTCTACTAACTTCTCTTCCACTTTGTCCTTCGTGATACCTCGTTTTGATACATTAGCGAAAATAATTATCAGTAAAATGAACTTAGGTACTGCACTTAATAGAGAAGACTTATCACTACATTGACATATTCATTATAATATAGGCAATTCGGCAAAATGAGAACAAGCAATAAATGCGAATAAAAATAAATGCAAGTAAGTCAGTCATTCCTTAACCCTTTAATGTCAGGTGTGCCGAGATTCGGCACATTCCTCTGTGGTCATCTCAGCTCATTTCCCAGAATTTGGTGCAACAAAATATTATGAACTAATTTCAAAATAAAATAGTTTCAATATTTTTTCTGTTACTAACCTCCATTATTGATTGGAGAGGAAGACCAAATCTAGTTAAATCTATTAATGCCAGTTTAATTTTATTATGCCAGTTGTCGATTACTTAACATCATTGACTATAGGTTTGTTAACTCCTCTCCGCCCATTATAACCGCGATCTGGTGACGCCTGTATAGAGTTGAGGAAACGCCAGAATGGAAGGTAAGCAAGATTTAATCAATTCATTGTTTTTAACTCTAAATCAACCCCCTTAATTCAAGGGATACATGAGTGGTGTAGGATCGCACGCCACTATAAAACCACCGTCCCCCTGCCTAGGATATCGCGACACTTCAATGTAAAAAGCGAAAATGCGAACATATAAAAATTAATTTCTCCCTCAAAAGAAAACTTAACATCGCAAAACTTCAATTATAGATAGCTGAGGTATCTAGTAGATATAAAAAGAGCAATATCGAAGGTGTAAATGTTTACAGAGAAACGCGTTTGAAGTTTTCAAAACAAGCATTTATGCACTAAATTACAAAATGTTTAATTGGTGACATAATATTATGCAACGTTGCTTTTTCTTTCAAAAGAGCATTTTTGCTGTGACATAAGATTCATACGTCCGTAGATATCGAGAACAACTTGGGCATAAATTTACGATAAGCTAAATCTTTCATACTCCCGTAACTAAACGGATACATATTTTGCAAAGCAATTGGGCATGGCCAACAATTTGGAAAAACGAAATAGGTAGAAATCGAAGAGGTAAAGGGCAATATCGGTCATTTTTTGGTCATTTTGACATGTAATTACCCAAAAGGGAAAATAAGATACCGTCGAGAAAGATTTTCCTACGCTGCGTCGGAAAGAACCAACGTACTTGTCGTGAATATGACGAAACTTGATCATATCTACGAAACAAGAATACATCGAACACATGAATTAAATTGTATTTAAAATAAAGTAATTTTTAATAATTTCTCTGTTAATTCATGGTAAACTGGTGAACAATAATAAAAAATCGGGGGCATGATAGTAGAAACGCACTGTTTATGGATGGCATGGGGACGAAATGCTCTTCTATATTTCAACCAATAAATCATTTTATTGCGTCTGGTTTATGCCTCGACAGCATGCGTATTCCAAAATATGTTAATCATAGTCAAGCCGAGGTTCGCAACTGTATTTTTGTTGGGGATTACTAGGTATCGATAATTCTAAGGACCTTATTAAAATCAAAATTATTTGGCACATTTCACTACCAAAATAATGGAGTGCTTCTTAATGGGATTTAGAACAGGTGAGCGGGAGTTTTTCTAATGATAGCGAGCTATAAAAATTCTAGGAACCTTGAATAGTTTATTAATTATTTTCTTTGGAGCCTCTACGGTGACAACGAAGAATGAAAAAGATATAGAGATATGCGTCTAAGTTCCACACCGTTGGAGTTTCTTTTTGATTATATAATGGAATTCAACATTATGAATTATTTGAGGATTACAGGTTTACTGTTCCACGCGTTTTAGGATCTATATGGGATATTATAAGCAGGAAAAATAACAGAAGGGAGATATTATATATTGTTATGGTGTAGTTATGCCCTGAGTTATATTTGAAATATGTACTTAAACTTACCATGCTTCACACACGTACTGTAATACTGTCAAATAAGTCGCTGGCATGCAAATATTGCAGAAATATGCAGATTGAAGTAGGATTCGACAGCTGTGAGGAGAGGTATCAAATACAGTATAATAATTCACTATGACCAGGCACATGATCGTATTGTTAAGTAATCTGAATTAAATCAGGGAAACTCCTGCAAAAAAAATCCACTTAGTCGACGAAACGAAAATGATTAATCTGTTCGCACAGTAAAATAAAAAGACATGAAAAGCACTCCCGAGGCGAGGAGCCGAAGGAGACGTCAACGACGCAAAACAAAGTGGCAAATTCAAGGAACACGATTGTATCTACGTGCTGCAAAGAGCGAATGAGACCGCGTTAGCGCCCAAACGCACACCGTCGGTCACCAACTAGCAAACTTTATAAGTGCCTAGTGCCAACTCGCGCCAACTGCTAGGGAAGTGAGCCCTTATTTTTTTAAAGAGTGCTGAGGAGAGAGGATGCTTTTTGAATCACAGTCGCCGACACACGTCAGAGATCCCTTACTTTTAGGGGATGAGGGAAGCAGCTTTGCAAGACGCGTTAGTGGGTTAGACGGAGCCTCAGCCGTGACTCATCTCCTCTCCGTCGAATGCTGATCAGATGCTGATATTCTGCTGCTCGACTCGAAGTTCCCGAAACAACTCGTTAAAAAATAACACAGTTCATACTCGTTCGACAGACACATATGTTTTTCTCTAGTTTATCAATGCCATTCAGTTGTTGGTACCATGCATTTTTTCTATCAAATCCTATGCTTTTTCTTTTGCTTGCCTGACCTGCCTGATCCACGGGGGGGATTTCCCCCTCCCCCCGTGGATCTGCCACTGCTCAGTATAAAAAATTGGTCCAGACATGGTACGAAAAGACAAAATGAAAATTACTGACTTCAAAACCAGTTGTTATGGATGTACAAAAGATGAAAAACCTTGTAAAATTTCACAAATTTAAAAAAAATAAACGGTAGATTTAATCCAAAATTGGACATCATTAACGTGATTATGCCCACTATTGGATGAAATCGGTCGTTCACTAATATATCTGTGAAACATTGCAAGGATTTTATCTTTCGTATAACGATTAGATTTCACAACGTTGAGCCTGATTCTATTGAAATCAGTTGTTATGGAATGCAGATATAATATTGCCTCACACTTGTTTTCGATGCTTTAGTCTATAATTGCGGTTAAAAGACTCATTTGAGATAAGTTTCCGCAAGGGGATGCCTACGGCTTACGTCTTGAAGCTTATGTTTTGCGGCTTACTCCCTTTGCATGTACACTGGGATTGAGCCGCTTTAGCCTCCCCAACCCCTCCACCTCACATATTCTCCCTTCCCCACCCTTCCCCCCGTCGTACTTTCAAAGCGACCAGAGATGAGCGTGGGCCGCTCTTGAGCCTCCCTTTTTGTCCCTCTCTCTCTTTTGGTCGTTTTTCAATCCGTCTCCTTTACTTCTTCTCTTCCTACCTCCTCGTCGCCCACTCGACTCCTCAGTACCCTTTTCCCTTCCCAACATCCCTCCTCCCCTACTTTCTCATTCCAACGTTTATTTCAATCCTCTTCCTCCACTACCGAAGAGTTAAACACCGCACCGTAACGCACCCACAAATAAAGAGGGAGGAGAAGAAAAACCTTTCGACCTCATTAAAAGACTTCTCATTCCGCATCGTCACTATTGTCCATTAGAGGGAAGAGCCCATTGTTTGACAAACCTTACGAGGTGCTCTCCCCATGTCTATCTCGACGCCTCCTTTTCCACCCCCACAGTCCGCTTTTGTGGAGGTATTCCCTTCTGCCATTACAAGGCCTTTTATAGGTGTAACTATGTTTTTTTTTTCGAAACCCAATGTGTGCATGACAATGGGTTTCCGCGTGAGGGGGTAGGACGGAGAGCAGCACGACCTCACCCAATGAAGATGTGCCCTCTCGCTCTCCTTCCCGCTGCGACATCTGTGGGTCGTCCCGTGCCGGCTCGCAGCCCGTTTGGACCACCCCCAACAGTCCATTGTCTTTGAAGAAGTGACGACGACTCATCCTTTGGGGAAGGAAATGGTGTGCCGGAGAGCGCGTCGCGTGTCTGTGGCACGTCTGGGGTAGGCGAGACGAGGGAGCTCTTTTAACTTACAGGTCACCCACTCCCACCCGAGAAAATGAAGAAAAAGAGTCGCGTGTTGGCCGATGAATAGAAATTATCATTTCGGTGAGTCAGTGTGAAAATTAAGAGAGTACCGAAAAGGGGAGCTAGGATTTTGTGCTCTTGGTGGTGATGCTCCGTGCATTCTGCCTTTTGAGTTGAAAGTCCGTGCAGTCTACCTTTGGTGTCCAGCTGTGACGGGAAGGGGTAGCTGGTGTACTGGAAGGGGTAGCTGGTGATTGCCAGCTTGAGCAAACTGATCGTTTTTCTTTATACTGTCGAAGTAAATGGGTTTTCCTTGAATAATTCGTAAAAATCGATTTCAATTCCTCTGCAATTGTATTATTCCCTCTATAATGTAAAAAGTGCGTATCTACAGACAATAACTACTTGAAATAAATAAAGGATATGATAATATAAACAAAAAATAACAAATTAATAAGCCAACATATTAGGAAACTGTGTTTTTTCGAGTTACTGGTCGTTGGGTGTTGACGGACGAGTCATTCCGGGGCAGAAACAATTATTTTGCGTATTTTTCCGGAAATTTTATACCTATAAAAACTGCTAAAAATAATAAAGCAAGACATTTCAGTACTATCAAGTGCTAAACGATTTTCAAGACAAGTGCGAATTCAATATTAATCAATTATTTTTATTATAGTACAGTACGCAGAGTCATATTTTTCCCGCATAAAATGGAGTTTATTTGGATTTTTTCCAAGATTTGCCCAATTTAAAAAACAATCGAAAAAATTTTTCCCATGTAAAAAATACGGGTACCAAGGAATTGGTATTTAACAATTAGAAAGTATGTAAAACATATTAAGAACATTTTTTAATGAAATTCATCCATGAAATCCATCCATCTATCCATTCATTCATCCAGTGAACTCTTGTTTCTTAAACAGTATTATTGAGGAAACAGTTCCCCAGGCTGAGTGATTTTAACTACAGCATCGATGGAAGGAGTTAGAACGTTTGAGAATAAATAAATGGTTGGTTATATAAACATCTTTAATACTTTTCTATACAACAGAAATTCATCGTCTTCCTCAAGTTCATTTTGGGTACTGGATCATCGGTTTCATCATCGGACTCATCGCTCTCACTGGCTATTTCTTTATTAAAATTGGTGCACGAATTTGTTAAGCATGAGGCACACAATGAAGTCCAGAATAATCCGTTCTTCTTCATTTGTAGTGCAGTACAATCACGGCTCACGTTCATTGTACAGGTTCAAATAACATGCACTTACTTTGCTGATGAATGTTCTCAATCTCCAAAACTAAAAAATCTTCACTAATGCTTCACTTTTACTAGTTAAATTTGAAAACTCCGAAATGCCGGTATGCAATGGATGTAATGGATGCCGGATGGTAATTTTTCTTTTGAGGGAGAAATTAATTAATTAATTTTTATATGTTCGCATTTTCGCTTATGGCATTGAAGTTTCGCGGCATTCTAGGCTGGAGGTCGGTGGTTTTATAGCAGCGTGAGATCGTACACCATTCATGTATCATTTGAATTAAGGGGGTTGATTAAGAGTTAAAAACAAAGAATTCTGAAATTTGCTTCCTTTCCATTCTTGCGTTTTCTCTACCATATACAAGCGTCTCCAGATCGCGGATGGAATGGGCGGAGAGGAGTTGAAAAACCTATAGCCAATTATGTTAAGTAAATCGACAATATGCATAATAAAAATAAATTGGGATAGTTATGAGTTATACGATGTATCACATAAGATTCACATAAGTACGCAGGCTCAGGAATGCGCATACACACGTACGTACCCAAATCCTCATTCAAAACTTACTAACTCCCACACCCCCCAGCATTACTCCCTGGATCCGCCCCTGATACTGAGATAGATTTTTTCATCCTCTCCATTTAATAATGGAGGTTACAGAAAAAATATTAAAACTATATTTTATTTTGAAATTAGTTCATAATATTTTGTTGCACCAAATTTGGGGAAATGAGCTGAGATGACCACAGAGGTAAGTGCCGATTTCGGCACACTCGACATTGAATGGTTAAGAAATGACTGACTTACTTGCATTTATTTTTATTCACATTTATTGCTTGTTCTCATTTTGTCGAATTGCCTATATATTATAATCATTATATCAATGTAGTGATAAGTCTTCTCTATACTTAAGTGTAGTTCCTAAGTTCATTTTACTAATAATTATTTTCGCTAATGTATCAAAACGAGGTATCACGAAGGACAATGTGGAAGAGAAGTTAGTGGAGAAGGTGGAGAGCATCAGCAGCAGTCACCAATATTCAGATTAATGACGGCTGCTGTTGCAGGCGCTCATCGAATAGAATAGGACCACGTGTCGTGAAGAATTCCTTCCAGTTCCGGAGCAAATATTACTAACGCACAGAAGTGAATGCACTGATGCATTCCGGCAGTAGAACTGTAGCTCGGCTGGCACCTGGCCTGTCTTATGCAGTAATGATGGAGTTTCCCCATCTCCCTTGAGAGCTCACGTTGCGGCTTGCGACAGGCCCTAACCCCTGCCCTCCGCTGAAGGGCGCTCCTTCGCATCGACGCGACTCCTCGCGGAGGTGGTGCTTCTGCCGCTCCTCTGTGAATTCCTGCAGGGTGGGGAGCAAAGATTACTACCCCAAGAGGGTGGGAGCAAACATTAAAAAAATCGCTTGTCCGCGAGCAAAAAACGGAAATAAAACAATTTAGGAAGACGGAACGGAGTGTGGGTGCTCGTCGTTGACGGCGACGGCAAACAACGGAGTTGAATAATTATGATTGAGAGGGCAACTTGGCGGTACGGGTTCGCACGATGAGCGCTAGATGGCAGGCGTGGCGATTCCCCGCGGGGTTAGTGGGATGTAATTGAATGGGATGGAGTAGTTTCCAGTTTATTCTCCTGGTGATGCGAAAAATGAATGTTTTTTTTTATGTGGACATTATAAAAAGCTAAAAATATTTTTTGAAAAAAAAGTTAAATTCAAAGACTTTTATTTCCACTTTCTTCCCATATATAGGTGCCTGCTCTTGCTTTGAATGTCAATTTAAGAATGCTAATTAAAGACAATTTTAAGTGAAATATTACCTCATCTGTGAATTCCTCTAATTATGCGCGGTAGTCAGGCTTCCCTGAATCTCCATGATAGTTGTTAGAGTTCTTCTTACCTTACAAACGGCATCGGTGTGGAATTCAGTGATTTGCGACGAATTACAATTCGCCATATTCCAGTGCAGGGGCGTACCTACCTATGATATTTGGTGCCCATGGCAAGGGGGGAGGGACAGAAAATTTTTGTGACTTGCATTAGCCATTACACAATTTTGAGGATACTTTAAAGCCTTTGTAGTGCATTATTAGGAAGCCTGTTTAATGCCTTTGCATTAAAAATATAAGGGATAGAAACCATATTTTGGGTGGATACTGTTAAAGAGTATTTTGCGGTGTTAACTCTGCGAGTGTTGTCATAACTATTGAATTAAAAAAATTGAGTTTTTTGGCGCCCCCCTTTAATTGGCGTCCAGGGCATATCTGCCCTACCTACCATGCATTAGGAAAAGCTTAAAACACCTACTTTTTAAAAAGTCATCAAGCTCTAGTTTAACCATACCAAAATATCAGCCACGTATTGTATTAAAGTGATGATAAGCGAAGTCACTTTGTGGAATCGTGGCATAGTTAAAGAATAAATTTCAGGCTGGCAACCGCAGTGTCGAACTCAGATGATGATGTTGTGACCTAGAAACCGGTCAGTTATATTAAAAGTGTGGAAAATTACTAAGTTATTCAGTCTTCAGCTAAGCCACCTATTGCATTACTTTTCGAGATACTTTCCACAAAAATAGAAGCAGTTTCCCATGAGGTTCGGTACGGCTGTGCGCTCCAGAGAGATACAGTTTAATAAATAAGGTAGCTCCGACGCACAGATCCCGTCAGAAATGTAACGGTGTGTAGTTCGTATGCTTCCCCAAACTATTTTCAAGGATAGACTTATTGCTAACCGTAAAACGTTTAGAAAATTGCAAAAAAAACTTACATTGTGTAGGTGTTTTCAACGCACGGCGTGGAACAAATAAGTCAAGCAAAAACTCAAATTAGCATAAGGAATTCATTCAGGAGAATTTCAGTCACAAAAACCAAGTTGTTTGCGTCATTAATGTTACGATACTAGAGGAAATATCCATTCAAGGTATGGAAGTTAGCGCAGAACGGAAAAAATCAGCGCCCATCAGTGCTCTCGAACGACGATTAATGAAACGGTGTGCCCTGGCGAAACGTTTAATACCCTGTCTGGTAGCATTCTGTGGGCGCACAACATAACGTTCTGTATGGGGAATCCTTATAGAGAACCAGCCCCGCCAAGTTCAGTGCGCTTTCATTGTTTTTTGGTTGGTTTAATTTTTTGAAGCCGTTTTGAAGCCGACGCATGGAAAGGCACACTGTCACTTTGTTTACGAATGGCGGCTCCTGGGGATTTCCGATTGCTGGTATAGAAAAAGATTGATTGATCGACTAAAAATGGGTAAAAGATCTCGCTTTGTTCCTGGATGCTCCACAGGGTATTTCGCAACCGCAAGAAAGAACAAAACTTTAGGTGTGAAGAACAGAAGCTTGTTCAAGGCTAATGTAAGTACTCTCTTGTATTCTTCACGTTACCGTAGAGCAAGGCATGGTCGATGCTGATGATTACTTATGTATCCATTGCAGAACTCTTATTATTTTGACAGATTTTGGTTTCTCTTCTCTATGTGATGTAAATTGCTTTGAAATGATCATTGAAAGTATGTATTACCGAATTCAAGTACTCGTGAATTATGCTCAATACTCATACCTACGGTAATGATTTTGTTTTGTAGCCGTGATCGTTCTAACATTTCGTTGTTTATAGCTTATTTATTAGACATTGTTTACTTTTAAACTGATAGGCAATTGATACCTTGATAGGTTTTTGAAGGGGTTTTCTGTGATTACATTCATATTGGATAGGGCTAACATTATCATTAGTTTCTTCCTAACCAGCCGTAATTTCCCTAAGTTCGAAATTGAAAAAAGCGAAAATATGTATGATACATCGGATTCAAGTGACTCACTTATGACAGTGGCGCCGCGGTTGGTAGCCTTAAAAAAGGTATCATGTCGAAGTTGGGAGTCTGCTATCCTTAAATTCTAGTATCCATAAAAAGAACTATAGCACAACAGCCGCGGCCGAATGTTTTGCGCATAGTAACCGAATTAGTTCAAAATAAAGGTATTAAAACGTAAGCTTTTTCACACACAGTAATTAAAAACTCAACACTATCCATGTTTGACACCTATACTGAAAATCAACACAAAATCAAACGATCGCGGATTCGATTATTGACGTTCTTTTGTTGTTTCGCGCATATCAACTCTGCTCCCTATCTGGTTTGAAGTGCGCTGCCTAGTGCGCAGCGTCCGAAACGAATGGAAGGCAAGTTCGCTGTTGTGTTGTGAAGTGAAATAGAGCGAAAGGAAAGCTTCCTACAAATAATTCATAATTCGTCTTCTTCAAAGCTTCGCGCGCGTTTGGAGCGTCTGGAGGATTTGAGAGATGTCAAGAGAGGCGGAGAGGGAGGGTGGGTGGCGCGCAGGAAGGATGCGTGGCTGGAAGTGGCAGGAGCGAGCAATTGGGGGGGGGGGGGGGGGGGGGGGGGATAACACCTGCAGCAGGAGCAGCCCTCGCTTACCATAATAACACACGACATTATCGTAATCGATGGGCGGAGGTGGTCCTTGCGGGAAAAATCGCAGAATTTTATGGGAGCGAGCAAATAATTTCGTGCTCTCGCCGAGAAGGGTCGTGGGCGACAAAACTGCCCCTCAGCTTTCATTCGGTGCCTGGAATCTCTTGAGGACTCAGGTTACCACCCTGCTGATTTCAATGTTTCAATTCTGCCCCTTCTTTTCTCATTTTGGACCACTTAGTTTTCCCTCGTACGAGCAGACAGTCCCATTTAATTCGGAAGCGTGAGTTCGCGAGCGTTTCAGAGGGGAGCGATTAAATGAGCTGGCAATAATTTCGACGGCGTTCGAGTTCACAGGTGGATTCGGATGCGAGGAAAGAGTGGAAAATTTGAACTTAAACTTTAGAAATGAAAGCATGATAGTTTTGGTCGAGTGACTTCGCGAAAAAATCCAAAATCGTTGGAATGAGTGATATTAAAAGTTGCGGGTACTTATTTTCTAAAGAAACTTGACGTGGATTCAGCAGCAAATACGTTTTAGTGCCTTTCCGGCATTTTGAGATGTGGTAGTCCAGTGGGTATAAAGAAGATAGTGGGTAAAGTCTCCGGCTACGAATTGGGAGATACAGGATTTACATCCGGGTGAGACCGAAGAGTCATTTTCAGTTATGATGTGTGATTTTCTGGGCACCATTTCCATTTATGAAACCATTAGACAGCAGAGGGAAATGATGCTGTTTGCATCTCATTCCCGTACTATACACGTTTTTATCAGGCCAGCTTTAACCTCACCTACCATATAAATCAAAGAATGTATTAAGGTGGCTTTCCATGCTTAACGAACCTTACGAGTGAACAAAAGGTTTCAAAAAAATTTAAACAACTCTGATAACTGTATTATCTCAAATTTGCAGTCCTTTTTTACTCGTTGAATGGTTCAACTCGAAAATGAAAGGGATCTGTAGAGTTAATTTAAGAGTTCAGCTCAAATTCGGTAATTTATCGAATTTGATCTAGAAAAACTACCGCCAATGAAACAGCGAAAAGATGACACCGAAAATATTAAATGTTACACTACATTTATATCAATTGAGGATTTTGACAGGATGAAGGGTAAAGCTCATTCCTGCTCCTGATGCAGACCCTTTTCTTATAGCTTTCGCAAAATTATATTAGTCCGTGTCATACGACAATAACTTATCATCGAATTATTTACGTAAACTGAGTTGTTAAGCTCGCGTTACCAAACATAAAATGTACCTACCACTCATGACCAGCTTGTACGATATTTCACATAATAATATGTCCACCGATAACACATACTCTTTCACGATACGCCATCTGTCAACTATGAAACTATAAAAGCAAAAGCTAAAAAATATAGGCATCAGGCAAAAAGTGCTTCATAAAGGGCACAAAGTACTTTTTAACGCATCGAAGTTAGGAGATACTCATCAGGAAAAAGCGTCTTTGACACCAGAACGCAGGAAATATTTTCGTGATGGCGTTAAAAAATTATTAAGCGGTTTTATTGGATTTATTATATTGGATTCTATATACGTGTTTCTCCGCGGAATAAGGCATCCGATGTGGAATGACAACATTCCATACTTTGTTGGGATACAGAAAGTATAAAAGGCATTACAGATCAAATTTGCCGTTTAATGACGAAAAAAATATTTAAATAACTGACCAAAAAATTTGTACCGCTGATCAGCGAATGATTAGGGACCAAAACTATTTACTTGAATATGGGTGGGTTTACAATAGCAAGTTACTTCCACAATTTTCTTCTGCAAGAGCGTGCAAAGGGGTAATTTTACACAGGAAAATATTTGCACAAGTTAGTGTAGAGACAGATTGGTCGCTGTCTACTTTGGCAACAATCTTTTTTTGCAATACTTGCCGACATTTTTAAAAGTTCTGAAAGCAAACTTTCAGAGCCGTTTCCACGAGAAATTTACGTCAAAAGTTGCTAGCTGCAAGTAACTTGCGTAATATACTTGCCTCTGTAAACCCAACTAATTATAAACCAGCAATCCAATAAAGCTCATGATATAGGTAAAAAAATCTCCGCAAAAAAGATTAAGTACTTCGATTGCTTTGATAAAGAAAAATATGTGAACTTCAGGTGTTTTTATTTAGTATTGGTACATTGACCACGGAAAACACCGTACCACTAGAGAGTCATTCTTATATGGAATTTGAAGAATCCGATAAGAGATTAATCAGTTAAACTCCCGCAAAAACAAATACTTTCATCACAACTGCGAAATATCTTGAGTATACAATGTCGGCAATTGTGTTTCTTTAGTAAAAATTCCATAGCTTCAAATACAGGCGTCAGTATCTAATCACAATAATCTCACATAAGCATCAGTAGACATGAAATGTAACAAGTTTTTAAATATCTGTAAGGAGGTGGAACTGCTGAAATACAGATGGGAAAAAACATAGAATTAAGGAAATATTAACACAGAGCTTTTAAGATCTTTAGTGGCAGGTACCTTTCATGGATTCATTATTCTACTCGTATCTTTATCAGAATCATTCACCGGCGACTCATGAGGAACGTAAAGTAAGCTAAAAGGAATCAAACTCACCCATGTAAACACAGAGCGAGCATTCAAAATATGCAGGTATGCGGAATGAGTTGGATTTGACAAATCCGATTTACAGCCGCGAGTAAGTCATTCATCATCTCACTACGAATGCGACCTTATGCTTCGTTGAATTATTCAAAGCGGTTGACATGATGCCATTAGAATGGTGTTATTGTCACGGAATAACTTTCGCTCAAAGCATCATAGAGGTTAATCTCAGGGCAGGCCTCATTACTGCATCCATTGAATGGGATGAATGAATTTGCCCCGCTTTCTTCTCTACCACGCGAAGCAAAATGGCGATTACATCTACCACACATTTTTCCAGAGAAATGAACTTAAGCAGAAAATACTTATACTAAAATTCAAGGTGTACCAACGTTCGGCATCATTTCTCAGCACTGCCATCAGTCCAATAGGAGTGTCAATTACAAGGATTCATAGGCGAGGTTTCTGGATTAGTCGGCACTTATGGGAACCGTCCCCCTCGATATTGGCACGATGTGTATCGTATTGAAGGGGAAAATTTTCGAATACACTATGCCATAAAAGAGGAAAATAAATACATAACTTGGCTTAGGAAAAAATCCGCCTGGGCGTTAATCGGACCACAAATCTTTGGCCAAAGTTCCGTGGTTCGATTTCCGGTCCTAGTAGATTTCTTTTAAGGCAATTTATTTTTTTCATCGCCATTTGTGGCAGAAGAGAAAATATTCACTAAAAATATAAGTACTCCCATGCATCTCTAATATTCGCAGAGCTCTGTCAGAGTCATATGTGGACATGCCAATGTTTTGGCTTGACAATAATATTTCTGCATATAATGTAGGTAGACAACAAAAGTCATAGGGTAGTATCATTTCTCAAAATTGAAAAGTGTATTTCAGGAGAATTACAAGAAATAATAAATTCAAAAAGCAACTTTTACTTTATAAGAGCTGTTATCCACAAAACTATAATTCGCCTTTATAAGAATTAAATCTATCATAATACGATTCAATGGAAATTATATTAGCTGAGAGAGATGCCATTTTTAGCATTCAAACAGTCTGTTATGACCAGGATACGGAAATTACGTTCAAATCAATTATCGCAAAAAGTGCTAGAGCCCTTTGTATGAAGAACTTTGGAGTGAAGCTCGGATTACGAGCAAGTGCTTTTGAAAAGTCATGCTCAGGTTTTGCTGATCAGGAGGCATTAAAAGATGCCTCAATGAGGCTTATCTTTACGCATAAATCTTCCTTTATGGGAATTGCGGAGTTTACGCAAATGGAAAATACATTTCGTATATGTAAGTAATAATTTTTGGCGGTTCTTTCAGAGTTACCTCGTCAGGAAAAAAAACGAAGAAGCAAAGGCATCACAGTTTTGCAAGCTCAGCATCAATAATATTTTGTCTCAAACCGATCGTCTTTGGTGCTAAGATCCATAGGATAATAAATCATGCTATTACGAACAATAGCAGTACCACAAGAATTTCAAATTAAGGAACACAGTGAAAGTTTGAAAAACATAACACACGCTCTTCACTTGGCTTTGATACGAGTGCACTGATCTAGTGCCGCTTCTGTTTGGTCAGATGAAACAATTTCATTTTTCATTTTTGGACTTTTTGCTTTCACGATGTTCAGAATAATATCCGTAACCAGAGTGGTCGACATGGCATCAATAGGCGTAAAAAATAATAAAAATTATAAAAATTCCTAATATTATGGCAACAAAGACACGGAAAATACATATGCATTTCTAATACTTGCAGAGCTCTATATGTGGATATGCTAATGTTTTTCTAAAATTGTATTCTCAAACAATATACAATATGAAAATGATGCTATTCATAAAACTGCTAAAAAGTGATAAAATTACATGTGACACTGTATCTCGTGACACTGCAATGATGTAAGGTTAAAATAGCGAAGATCGATGACAAATCTAGATATTCTTGAATATCGACGAAGGGTGACGATCAAAAACGTTTGGAAGCCTTCAATTCAGAAATTAAAAATTATGGTATTTTTTCCCAAACCGTGATTTTCTTTTCATTGCACTTTTGTCCCACTCAACACTAACTAGTTTCTTTCAAAAAAAAATAAAAAAATAAAAAAATAAAAGAGAACATATTTGGGCTACATCCTCAAAGCTATTCATGCATACATGCCCTTTCATTAAATAGTGAACGCGATGTAAAGTAATTTCATTTTCTGGGGATCATACTCAGCACGCAGCAAAAAATCGTTGTGCGGATCATGGCTTTGGTAAGTCCCAAGGTGGGAATCTTGTGAGCCCCGTGTAAACTATATGGAATTTTATCATTACCCCGACAAAGCTTTTTAATCTATGCATGTTAATTTGAGAAAATATTTCCTTCTAAATGGAAAATAATACCACTCATAATTATCATGACCGACAAACATAGGGCATTCACATTTCATACCATTGAATACTATAAAATTATAAGAGGCCTCTCTACTTTGGAGCAATAAGTTGTAAGTAAGTAAGCAAATGTATAAACAATGGAACATCAATCAGAACTTTTAAAACTCAATTAAAACTGTTTATATAGTAGAAAAGTTACTGCAGTGCGGAGGAATTCCTGAATGATAACATGAAAGATTAAAACTGACCAAGCACATCTAAATTTACCTGTATTGTGCTGCATTATTTTGGCTTTTCCTATATTCTAATTCGTAAAATCAAAGGACCAATAAAGCATAAATTTCCCGCTTCCTTCCGTGATTTCCTTTCTTTCCTTATCATTCTTCTCCAGTTCGTTTTTCTCCCATTCACTATTTATTTTCTCAATCCTGCGCCAAACCCGATTCAATAAAACCTCACATTTATTCCCATCCTTTTCCCTCAAGTTCCAGGTTTCGTCACAATTCAAAGTTAGGCTCAATATCAGACTCTTCGCAAGGTTTTCCTCCCATATTGTGTCATCTCTCTCCTTGTCAAACGTCTATTCCGTATTATTTCTGCGCTCTCCCCCAAATATTTCAGTATCTCAGGCATTTTCGTCAGAAATACTGCTTAAAAGACTACCTTGGTCCACCGGCTCTAATTTATTCCCTCCAAAAGGCATTATTTAACGCATAATATTATTACTTCAGTTTTATTAGTTTTAATGTTCAACTCAAAGATCCCAAACTAATCCCGCGATGCGTTTAACGACTGCCATTATCTGACTGGGTATTTAAAACTTGGTAATGTGTCGCTAAGCTATTATTGTTCCGCTTATATATTTAATGTTATATGTCATATGGGCGACACAGTAAAGCTTTCCTTCTCCTTCGAATTCGACATAAAACTCTTCCAACGCCTCTTGGATCATATACTCGGATTATACCTCGAAGGGCATTGGAGAAAACGGATTGCAAAGTCTCACTCCCCCCTCCCAATCACGGCACAACCGAATTTTCCCTTTGCTACTCCCATATGCGCAGTCTGAGCCTTATACTACATGTATCAGAAAATATGTAGGTTTAAGGACGCAGATGAGTAAAAACGTCTGAATAAGGGGAAATGAGTTTCACGGTATCATGGATGTTTCATTTTTTGGCAAGAAGACTGCAGCGTGACCGAGATTTGCTGCCAACTGAATATGCCGTCTTACCTCTCAAATTTCCGTCCTTCAGACGTAGGATAGCTTCCAAGACCACGCAGCTATCCTTCTACATATCGTAAGGTTTTTTTAGTAGATACATTTGGAAAACCACTGAAAATGTACGACTCACGGGGCTGAGAACCAACTGAATGATGATATTGAATAAATACCTTCTTACTGGGGAATGCAAAATTTTAGCTAAACACATTTCTGCGACTTACCCCGACTTTTCCAATCTATTACTAGGTTTTTCGCAGAAGAACCCTCTATTGGACTCGGCGGCGTAAATACTGCTTACTCTACGGATGGATTCACAATGTTATCCTCTACTTCGAATCGAACAAGTAACGTTAGCAATAATGCGGCAGCGTTTCATTGATTTCAATTTTTTATTTATAACAATAAAATCCGATAATAATAGATTTTGGAAAGAGTTGAAAATGTGAAAATTACTACCAAACAGAAGGGAAACACATCATACGATATCAATGAGAAAGTTGAATTTTGCTGTGGGAGTTCTACGTTCTCTGTCATGTAATGCGTCTTCAACGCATATATTTTTACCTTGTAAAATATTTAATTAGAAATATTAATAAATTATAAGGAATCTTATTCTCATAATAATTATGAGTACTTACTCAAGACTTCCCTAATAGCTACCACGGTGATGCTTATGCATTTGGCACCACAGGCATAACACCTTACACTTTCGCGATACCCATTGAAATTGTTCCAGTTGTCTTCTTCAATTAGAATATTAGAGAGTCGGCTTAAACACGTATTTCACCGAAGAAACATTTTCTGCATGCACCCTTTTGAGTGAGAAATTAGCTCTGGTAGTATGGTGGAACGAAATTTTACTCTACTCGATATTTTTTTATTTAATCCAGAGATTAACTCAAGGCGGTCTCATACTCCTCTTCAGATCTCCTCGCAGTATCACATCTAAAAAAAACTAGCGATAGCCTCGTCAGCACAACATTATTAAAATGATAAAATACGGGGAAGTACAACGTGCCAACACAAACAAGAAAGTAATTTCGCAAAGAGTAGTATAAACTCCTCAAAATGTCCACAAAAAATCAATTCCATCTCGTCGTCATGTTTTTTCACCTCGCGGACTGCTTAGTCGTGAAGAAGAAGTTAAGGTAATCCTAGCGTGATAAAAATTGGCAGAATCGTTAATCATTGGGCACTTGACGAATCGATCTCGACCAAAATTCGGATTATACCAGTTAATACCCCTCTCTGGAGGCATACGGATAGAGCGTCAAACTCGCAGTCATGAAGTGACAGCGGAATTTATCTTTCTGGACGAAAATAGCAAAGGTGGTGGAATGTATTCGGGAACCCTTCACAAATGCCATGCTATTCAAGCAAACAATCCTGCGCTGCATGTAATTTCTCAAGATCATATCAGTAAAAAAGAGATATGTACCTATTCTAATGTAAGTTTGAATATTTTTTCATGGAATTACAGATAATCATTGATTTATATTCACCAAGTTTCGCACAACGCCCTTTGCACTATCCATTGAGAGGATGCCTTTGGATTTAGATGGCCTGATTCAAGTTCCGAAATATAGGCTGCAGAAGTGCGCCACTCTTTCCAGAAAACTAATCAAATTTAGTCAATATTTGATTGACTTGAAGATAACAGAGAAACAACCACACTTCCCTTCAAATGATCCGAATAGAGTGAAGAAAATTTTAGGTTCGGCAAGTATGACTACTTTCTGCCACAAGATTTTGGAGGAGTATTGAGAGTTAGAAAAATACCCATCTTGA
The DNA here is from genome assembly GCA_963573305.1 of Pyrrhosoma nymphula. Lineage (NCBI taxonomy): Eukaryota > Metazoa > Arthropoda > Insecta > Odonata > Coenagrionidae > Pyrrhosoma > Pyrrhosoma nymphula. Next base: position 50,688,317 of record OY754330.1, on the reverse strand, counting down.
CTTCACGCGTACCTAAACTTTGAATATCGCTCGAAGACTTAAATCTGAATAATTTTAAACCACCAATTAACAATGAGAAAATATAATCACACTGAATTAATTTTTAGGGGGTGAAAACTAAAGGTGTCATCTGTAGTCGTGCGTCGTAACAATGGGGAACGGAATGACATTGTTTGTAACTTGATCGGAGGAATGTTTACTACCACTACCGATCTGTGAGCATCCGTTTCTCAGAAAGCATTTTCTAGAGAGGAGCAGCACTTACGGTGACACCTGGAGGTATGATTGGGAAACTAAGAAGAATTTCTCCTCCACGTGTGGTTCCCACTACCGACAAAGCTTCCACTCCAACAACTTCGCCATTCGATCGCCGGAAATGCTCTTTTCCTCTGCTCGCATGAGATAACAAAGCAGTAAATGCATTCCACTGGCGATGAATCTCAAATTCATGAATTTTGCAACACATTTCAAACCAAGAGGTATGTGGAATATGCATCTCTTTCGACGGATCGGCGACGAACGTGACATCACCGCAGACTAGAGAAGTGACCACATGAATGAACTAAATTTTTGTCTCCTTTTATTGTAAACGGAATAGTTCTGGCGGCACGCACAGTATGCGCGACAGAGAGGACGATATCCATTGGCGCCGACCCCGTGACGACGAGTCTCTAACAGCCAAGTACCCAATCCATCCACCCAAACACTGAGGTCTGAGTGTCGTCAGCTGCTGTCAAGGACTTTCTAGGAACTGCTAACCAACAGATACGAAGAGGTTTGAAGTATCTGACTAATATTTATGACCGAAGGGAAATACTTCAATAATGGTCAACCTGAAAAAATCACTTTTAACTACATCTATGAATATGAAGTTCATACACGACCACACAAGCCGCCACAAGGGGGTGTTAGGACACCAACCATGACGAAGGAGGGTATATGGAGGAGGAATAGGGGGAGGAAAGCGACGATTATGAGGCGAGGTATGGCAAAATTAGTGCCTAGATCTGCTCTCGTTCAAATCGTAAATAATGCGCGGTTGTAAAGAATTCTTAAACTCATTAGCTCGACAGGGAATTTCTCTCAATTTAGCGCTTTATCTGTTCTATGGCATGGGGATAAAATTATATCCGCCCAGTCGATCTGACTCTAGTCGGACTTGAAAAAACGTCGCTTTACATATTCAGATCGAGGATAACATTTACTTTGATTATATTTCAGTATTCAAACGTCAATCAGCTCAAATAATGTAGGTCTATTTTAGAGACATTCAATTCTGACAGTTTTAAATCAAGTAGGAAAGTGGTCCTTCCACATAATAATTACAATAATCATCAAATATTCTACCTCATTACGAGAAGATTCAAAAATTAAAAAATATAAATTGGTCTAGTAGGGAGATTGATAAGAAATATTCTTCAGTGGGATGCGCTGTAACTACTAAAGTCATATATAAGTCACAGTCTCAGGCTTACTAAAGTCATATCGCACTTACTGTTTGTCACTTTCAGTTCGGGGTAACATCACTCACGGCGAATAGGACGAATAGGGCGATCACCCATCCACACTTAAACCGAGCCTGATCGTGACATTGATAATATAGCGGGAACCAATGTTTCCATCCAGGCAGTCCGTTGCCCACTAGATAGATTTTCAGGGGTTTTCAAAAATCATTTTCCTTCCTCAAATAATATTGATATGCAGAAACTGAACTGGAACAAAATATATTCTTCTCTGACTTTTTAAAAATAATTAAAATTCTTTTACTGGAAATAAAGCTATTCAAGAAAATAACCATTAAGTACTTTCGAACCCCGAGGGTTTCCATTCATTACGCAATAATTATAGAAACCGAGTAAAACCATCTTAAAACAGCACTAATTACATAATTTTTTGGGAAGACAACGAAGAATCTACATAATATACATGATGCATATGTGATGATTACGATTCCACATCCTCAGAACCCAGCTAACATGAGCAACAAATAATTACCCTGCCAATGATTTCAAACTTCGGAATATCCAAAAAATATTGCAATTGCTTACATCCCATAAATATTTGGCCGCCATTCATTCGTAAACAATCACTTTCTCAGTCACTAAGAAACACTTATCATTGAATTTCGCCAGAAAATCACAACTTATGTTTGTTTACAAATGTGTCTTTTGAGCAACATTTCATAGTTTTGCGCTAAAAATGCATTTCTATACGAACATTTAATTTGTATATTTTCACTCCATTCCATTTGAACTCAACATAACACGTTAGACGCGAGAGCACATAAAAGAGATATTAACGCATAAGTTTTTCAGTCAAGAGTAGGTATTAATACATGCAAATGGACTGGAAAGGTTTGATTCAAGAAGTGGAAAATAGAGAACGCGGGGAATTTCGTTAGCACGAACTGGAAGAGAAGAGTGAATGCAGCTGGTTTGGGACGCTTTCAATTACCTGGAGATGAGGAAAGGGGAGGTAGCCCAGAAAGGTCACTCTGAGTACGGAGTCATTCATGAATGAAACTTCATTCACAAGTTATCCTTGAAACTGCTGCACGACGAATAACCCATCAGGCTTTTATCCTCGATGAGTAATATTTACGCCACAATTAGGGTCTTGAAAATAAATATCCTGCGTGGGATAAACCAAATGCTAAGGTTTCATTGCATTGTTCCTCGAGTTCGTTTTGTAGACCAATGACCAATGAAATCAGTACAATAATTAGAAGACATCGCTCTTCGTAATAGGTAGGAATATTCATTTGCCTCACAAAAATTTCTTTTTGCTTCGAAAAGATGCGAGAAAACGCAATAATAACTTTCATACGAATCCATTATGTGAAGTAATGCTTCAAACTCATTTTTTTATTTTCAGTACGGAAACAGCGATATTTACAAGAGTTCGGGAGAAGGAGAAAACAAGCCAGATAAAAACAAAGGCGAATTTTGAGAGAACTTATGATCACAGTCTTCATGTGTATCTAAAAGTGGTTAAAGTAATCAAATATTGTGGGTACCCTTTTCGTAGAAATAAATAGCACAAAAATCTTTTTAAAATATGCGAGAATATTGTTTTCCCAACCAAAATTTTCATTTTAGTGACGCTTAATATATGACCCTGTTCTTAGAGTAAAAATGAACTCTCTTTAATGATAAAAATTCAATTCTTTCATCACTTGTTGATTTACCGTAGCGGCAGCGACTGAACAATGCGTGTCTACAAACGCATCTTTGTACGCATCGAAGAGACCCCGATCGACTTCCGCATGATTTATTAAATGCATGATGTGAGCAACCAGCAAAATAAACAAGATAACGCAGGACTTTTATAATGCATAGAAGCGGCTACGTGTGCAAGAAACGCAGCGTCGCCTGCCCGGCGCCAAAGCAAGCTTCAAACTATCTATCAATCAATAATACGATATCTCCCGCTCTCCCTCGCTAACTCACTCTCTCTCCTCCCTCTATCCGATATCACCCCATCCCATCTCCCTTTTTTGTGTACATACATCGCATCCCTAGCTTTCTCGGACCCATCAACTTCTTCTTCTTCTTAAACTTTATACAATCTCCCCGCAAAGAGGCTGACTGTGTTCGTGGCGTTGATGTCTCGTCGGGTAGCCGACGTGTTTATGGCACTTTTTACTACCCTCTGCAGTTTAATAAAACTTACAAGGGAGAAATGGGAAAGGAGTTCGTTGTATTAAAGAATTGCCACACAGAGGTCGTCTTTAACATTTGAAGAGGATCGAATTAAATTCATCCTTGCTGCATTATGACGAGGAATAAATATATGTAAGGCTATGTGATCAATCATAATCTGAAAAGGTTAAAGACTTAAAATTTTGTTGTGAGGATAGGGGGTAGAGAGGACTAGTTTTAGCTTAGACTTAAGACTCTAGACTAAAACTCGATAGGTACCCTCGATGTCCTCTCCTTATTCCGACTCTGGCATTCCTCAATGAATCAATATAAAGGACCGGGCGAAAAATTGGGTGGAAATTCAATTTCATCGCATTTTTCGGAAAATTATGAAACACTGCTCCGTCTACTACGTCGTTAATTAGAAAATTTTCATTCTAACCGGCATATAAAATTAGAATCATCGTCAGACGGTAAGACACTGTTTCTACGGGGATCGGGTTTGTGGAGTAGATAGAGTAATGGCTTTCCATTTCGAGGATACGGGCTCGAATACCGGTACTGAAGGAGAATTTTTAGCGAGATACCGTACCATACTTTAGTACCACATGCAGTATGCCACAAGTTCAGTACTCAATCCGTCGGATTGAAACTTAAACTGTCGATTCCTTGGCGGTTTTTATTATGACTTGGTTAGTTGTCAATTTAGAACGCCATAAATAGTAATATGGGCACCCCTGGCATAAAATGAGACTGCAACCTACATTGAACAACACGGAATCCATTGGATTTATTTCCTCCATCATTTTACACCATTGGGAAATGATTACAATAGTACTATTTCGAAATTACATTAGGTCAAACAATTAAAAGAGTTCTTCGTTCAACAAACTAAGAAGCACTCCATCTAAAAGAATCCGAAAAATATTTCCAGAGCAATAAAGGAGGAAAATTCTTGAAGAATGATATTAGATTTCGAAAAAAACACATTCACCGTAAAAATAGTTTCGCTACTTCAATTTCAAAGAAAAAAGGAAATTTTACGCAGATGACAATAGGTGAGGCATGAGTGAAGTGTATGTAGGGTGGCGTGAAAGAAAGCAGAAGCATACAAAAGACAATTGAAGACAAAATAAATATGAATGATAAAGAGGAAAAGGAAACAGGAAATCAATAATAATATCCTCATATTCGTAGAAAACTAAGACAATAGAGTACAGAAACTGTAAACAGCGAAAAATAAGAGATCGTAACTGGATTTTCTAAACTGCACGAGGGTCCACAAGTATTTTCTGTCTGTTCAGACGAGGAGATATCTCTTCAAAATTTACAATGGGCAATCATCAGAGAACTAAATTGGTTACACATGAAAAGCTCTTAAGAGGTATATCCTCATCTAAAGAGCCAGAAAAATCTAAAAAAATATAAGATTTAGCAGCAATGCTTACAGCGTCCAACGCAATTCTGGAAGATACTCAAAACTTATTATAATGGAGAGGCACGATATGTAGAGGGAGATAAAAAAGCCCAAGAAAGAACGCGTCAGCAAAACAATGAAGGAAAAAATCACGTTACTGTTGAAGAGTTTGAAGTAATTTATAAATAGTATTCTCTAGCCGATAGCTTTTGTTCCAATAAAACAATGAAAATATAATGGTGTTTCCATCCAAACATAGATAGACCCGTGTTGCCCTCAATTCTTGCCTCCCCTACGGTGACTGTCTTACGCCCTATTTCCTTCCTGGCATCCGTATTTGTCTGATCAGCGGATGTATCTTCATCCTCCCAATGGTACCGCTACTACTTTCTCTTCTTTTACGTTCCAAACTAATATATTGGGTTTCATGGGAGGTCTAATTTATCTTGTTCATTTTTTCCTGAAGTGCTACAAATGGACTTTTCTACTCTTATTCCTACTTCCCGTTTTATCCGTTCGTTTGATCTTCAGCATCCTCCTCCACACTTTGTTTCGAAGGTTCCTTCTGTGTCCTACATTTCTGATTGATCCACGCACTTGAAAAAGGTGCTAATTTTACGAATTCCACGAAAAAGAAATTTACCTAGGGGGACAATTAGATCTGAAAAAAACAATATGCCTCAATTTGATTTCAGGTAAGGCGAAGTCGAAGAGAATCTACTGCATTTTCTGGCATCAGTTATGACTGGCTAAGTCTATCATTGGCTTATCGAAGTTCTATTCAGGGACACATAAAGTAAAAAAAATCAATCCTTTGCGCAGATATGAATTTCAACAGTTGACCAAAAACAGCATTTCATTTCTTCCAAGTTTACAGCATATTGTTATTTTCCACATTAACTACCACCAAAATACCATAATTCAGTTATTAATAATTCAAAATCTCAGGGAGGAATCCATTCCACGCTCATATCCTTCTCGATCCCACAATTCGCAACACGCAAGGGGGCCGACCGATTTTTTTAAAGTGATAGAAAAAACAGAAAACCCTGCCAAACTATATGGTTATAATCTCTTTGAAACATGAAAATGCATTTAGAAAGAGACATTTTCAACTAGACATGTCCGAGACGGAGCCTCAGCCAGAATTTGGAGGACCTTACCTAATTTGGGCTAAGGCCCTTCTGGCAATTCTACGAGTACCATTATACCTTCCTCACTTGGTGCTCCACAACAATATTCATCAGCATAAAAAAACATTAGAATAACTTATCTAATTGTAAGATCATATTAAATCCTACTCATTGTCAGTAATGATAGTGTACGTTTTTGATTGGTTGAGTTTTACCAAGTACGGAGCGATGCTGAGTAATGTATTATCGAAATAATTAGGATTGAGAGCAAAGCTGGGTCTTAGCACTTGTAAATTAAAATAATTTCGAGTACTAGAGATACTGGTTACGACCTGAGCTAATAACAACAAATTTCTTCATATTTTAAAGTTTTTTCACAACCAAATTTGCATTCATCCCCACACTTGATTGAGCAATTTTAAGAATACATGGACTTGTTTTTATAAATGAGAAATGAATGAAACAAGATTATGAAATTAATCCACGACAACTTGACCGCAAAAAAGCGACGTGGGCTAATTTGCTTTGTGCAGTAAATGTAACCATTTAAGTGCCGGCTCGTACAATTAGGAGGGCTGTTCGAGGACGTTCCGAGACACGACGGACGGGTGTCCCAATGCCGAGAAGGGGATAATTAAGCCCTCTAGATCCCCTCCCACCCGTCCCCCCTCTTCCCCCCTCCCTCTCGGACTCACCATCACCCCACCGCCACCCTATCGGCTTGGTAGTCGCGTCAGGATTCCTCCCGATGTTGACGAGGATAGCTCGCGTTGACGAGGCTATTCCTTTCTCGAGATCGTAATCTTGCGGTTTTAAATTACGAGGCGTCGGCTGATTGGATGGCAAGCTGTCAATGGCGTTAAGATGAGATGTTAAAGGGCAGACGGGAGGATGGGTGCCGCGGCGTTCTGAAGGGGCGCGGGAATGGGAGACGGAGCAGCAGCGGGAGGAGGAAGAGATTGAATGGATGTGACGTGAAGGATGGTGAGGCCACGGGGAGAAACCCGTCACATGCACACGTACAATGGAAACGCAAAAAATAGACGGCGTGCCCCACGGGAACGAACAAAATCTAATCTTTCTCCACCTTAACCAGACCTCGAATCCGGATCCGTCGATATTATCAAATTAAGGAGATAGACAGTAGAGCTGACATGTTTTACATATCATTATTTCCGCTAATGAAGAAAGACCAAAATAGCTGCCAATGAGGCTTTATTATTAGGTTTTGAATTACTTGATTTGATTTGCAATGCATTTGTCTTAATTTTCTAAGGAGTACTAACTAACTCGCATGTCTCCTGTGGAGCTCGAATATCTCTGTGCATAAATGTAGTTGCAAAAAATATCAGTATTCACAGTTTCTAAAATATTTTCAGTATAGTAATAGTATAGCAGTAGTGAAAATTCAACGCTGAAACATAGCTGCAGGTTTTTCTAATGCGTCAATACTAGTAGTTTCAATTACATATGTAGAATATTGCCTAATGCATTTCGGTGAAAACTTACCCCCTGTCACAATTCCTTGCGGTAGCTAGCAGGGTACAATGTAGATGCAGATATCACGCCGAGAGCCAGTCAACTGGCAAAAGTACTCGGGGAAATATCGGGGAATTCGGGTTCGAGTCCCGGCCAAGGCGGATGATTTCACCTCCGCGGAATTTTCGCACAAATAGGGTGTTTCGAAAGGAATCTGCGAGACTTCTGGAGGTGATTGGGGATGTAATTTCAACCATTTTCCATCTGGTGGACATGGGTTGCAACTTCTTGCATACAGAACTACGGCAACGCGAACATTTTATCCAGCACATTCTACTGTTGCCATGAAAATACCGATATCCGGCTTCCAACTTGAAAATAAAATATCTCACGGATGGGCGACAACATTGAAAGAACGATACACGTCTTATGCACCACTGAGACAAGTTTCAGACCTCTTCAATCGGTTTAGGTAATCGTTAAGCGGCGTTTTCATAGCAACGGCAAAATTCACCGAATTAAATGATTGCGTTGTCATATCTTCGTGAGTTGCAACCTAATGTTTATCTGACAAAAAATGCCTGCATTCACATCCCCTATCGCCTTCGGAAGTTTTGCAGATTCCTCCTGAAACACCCTTCACTTAAGAGAAGCACATGCTACCTTACTCTTGACGGTGACTTTAAAAACCACCCTGATAGGAATCGTACCCGCAACCCGCTATCATGTCAAAATGCGATGTCTTCACCCCACTACCACTGAGATCTATCTACTTATTTTGGAGATAATCCGCGTAGGAAAAATGATATTGCAGCAGATAAAGCGATCATGAACTCGATAAGTACCACATGCACACGAATATCACACTCACGCTTTTTTACCCGAAAAATAGCATTAAGAAATCAGGTTTGCGTCATGCACGAGGATATGAGTAAATGAGACCGTGTCGATTCGGCCACCCGCATGAATGATTATATCGGCTCTGAAACGGGCACCTGGCAAAAAAAAAACAATATGCTGTCTCAAGAGCAGAAAGACACAGACATAGTTCTTCATAATAATTATCCACGTTGATGTCTTCTTCCAACCTCTTCCTCTCCTTATGCCATCACAATGCAGAGGAAACATTCTTTTGCGATTCTCTTCCTATAAGTTACAGTGTGAATCTCGCACGAGGGAAAGTGGCAAAAGCGCGAATACGGTACTATTGGTGTTACAGAAAATACATCAGGTGAAGTCTTGGACATGTGACAGGAGAATTCACATTGGATGAACAAACTTTGTTGTCTCCACGAACTTCTATTACGCTAGCAAGACGCGTGTTTCACCACACTGTAAAGTTGGATGTTGAAATCATCAATAAAATGGATGAAATCGGTTCGTCTGAGAAGAAAGAGGACAAAAAAGTTAAACCACGTAAGGGGGGATAGAAGCCATAATGGACAAGACGGGAACAGTGCAGAGGATAAGGTTTTTAGTGCTCATTATCTATACTCACGATAACATGTAGGACAACATCTTTATGCATTTTTATGACAAAGGGTTCTCAGGTTTCAAGATTTACTTTCTCCTTTCTTTCAGAATCGTTCCAATGAATCTGCCTATCCATTAAAATGAGCGGGATACTTGCATGATAAAAAAACCGGCCAACCAACACTTGGACCGATCGGGTATCGGTTTCTCGGTATTCACCTGATAATTGTGATGTAAAATGGATAGAAAACTCCAAAAGGACATTTTAGATCAATATTAGGTAACAGCTCATGTTCGCTCGTGGTAACTAACCTTCCTACGCGTCCATCCATTCCAAAGAGAGATCAAATACCATTCAGAAACGGCTGATGCTCATTTCCGAGTAAGTTGGCATGTGAAACTCCAATACGATTAATAATGACATTTTCTAATATGCGCGAATGGATGCCGATGGGCACTTCTCGGTAATAAAACTCATGATGCGGGCAGATAAGCCCATTTCTGAAAACATAATTCCTAATCTTGATGTCTTTACTCCGAACAAGGTGTAACTTTGAATCAAATGGAATGAAAATATTCACGCTCTGTCTGAGCGTCAAACTATCGCCCACGAGATTTTCCGCGATCGAGTGAGGGACTTTGAGAGCTAATCTCACCCGGAGCCTGGTCTTAAGCGGTGCCCGTCGTAATGAGATAGTAGGTATATGCGTTGCATGGGTCGAAGGCGTGTTTGATTGGTGAGCGCGCCTCGGATCGCGACGTGTCTCGCGTGGAGCCGTGGCGTGCCTGACGTCGGAGAGTATTATGACGTATATCAAACACAAAGCGCTCTCTTCTGTTTACACGCATTTATTCTGCGTCTCAGCGGTCTCAGCTCTCCCGCAGGTTTACGAAAGACGCGAGAGCGTCCACTCCGGATGGATTCGATTTTTTTTCAGGAAGAGAGGGAATCCGAAGACTTGGCCGGCAGTCAAGTCGTACAGAAGACAGGAAAAGAAGCAAAAAGATTCGAGAGGAAGAAAAAGGGATAGGAGAGTTCAGTTCATTTTCCTTTTGTCATTCGAAATTTAGTACAGTAGTCTCGATTATCCTAGCCCATTTTACCGAGGCTCCTTTTTATCCAAAGTAAATATTTATTTAGATCTCCGCATTATTAAGCCAGTAATGTATGCACTGTAGTTTAATTTCTATTTTTTTATTTGATTCAACAGTTAGTCAGAGGATACCATTCCTGTAGATATTTTGCAGCTGAGATTCCTATAGATAATTGGAGAAAAGTACCTAGTGAGTAGTGAACTACCGCTGACCAATTAACATATTATATTTTTTTAAGAAAAGAGAAATATTTTGTTTGAAGAATTGATTTATTCAAAGTGATTTTTTAATGTAAATATACGCCTCACTACGGCAAGCCTTGAAAATAGCGTGTTTATTTCATAATGTACTACAAAAGTACACGACGACCCGTCTGTATAATCAAAGTTTTTGATCATCGAGGTGGTCTCAGTCCGCATTAATTTGGATAATAGGCACTCTACTGTATGATCCATAAGAGAAGGGATCCGGTTGGTGTGGTGGCTGGAATACTGGCTTCCCATCCCGAGGGATTGGGTTCTTATCTCAGCAGTGGCGGAGTTATTTTCAATGGACTCCCGATTGCTGCTTGGATGCCATTTGGAGGTCACGTCAACTTAAGTATTCCGTCAGCGTGATGGAACTTTAAGCTGTAGTCCCCTCGGCGCTTTTTATTAAGAGCGAACTTATGCCAACAAAAGGTTTCTGTGACCTTTTTCTCAATAAATAAATCAGCCCTATTATTGCCAGCCAACCCACCTATCCTTTCATTGAGGAATTAGCCTCAGTTGTCCGTCTTCTCGAAAAATAATAAAATAATAAAATATGATATTAAATTAAGTACATTTTGAGTTTTTAAACTTATTCGAAAGCCGCGGTCATTTGCACCGTATGCATATGCGGTCAATTCTTTCGCGGGTAAATCAGTCGGAAATATGAATACATTAATAAAAACAAAATACTAAAATTCAACCGTACAACGTATTTACCCAAATAATTTTATATTTACTAGACGAAAAAGTCTGGCTACCTAAGTGAAAGTCACAACCAGATTAATCTTATTAGGATTGCCTCTAATAATTACTGCGCTGCCTCCCTTGATATTTGACTTATTTCGGATATATTCGTTATCTGGACATTCTAAGGTGTACTTATTTGTGAATTGGGACAGCGATTGCATCTGGGGGTTTACTTCGTCTCAGTGAATAGAAGGAATGGGTAATGACAGTTTGCCCTATTCAAAGTCCTGATGATACTATTGTGTTATGACTTAATTCTTATGATCCATAAGCCGTCAAAAGTGATTCAAAGTTGAATCGTGGTGACAAATATTGCAATGATAGTTTACTTTCACAAAAACTAAATCCATAAATGGCGGTCGAATTTTGTCATCCGAGACGTGTCCTACTTCCTTCGTTTTATGATTTCTTTTCCTAAAGCATTTATTCACTGCGCGATATGATTTCGCCATGAAAAACGAGCAAGAAGAAGGATTGCATTCATTCTTAGTTACAAATATCGAGATATAATCGCAAAGGGATTCACTTGTCTCTAACTTTGCAGATGGCAACAATAACGCGAATAAAATCGGCAGTGTAACTAACATCCGTCGAGATGGCTTTCTCCCTTCGAAGGGATATTTAGACCCTTTTCCAATTCACTATTATTAGCCCTTCATTCACTTTTTGACTGTCAACTTCCGGAGGTGACGTTAAATAGGGAGAAACCAATTCAATGAGAGCGCAAGGGAACAAAGAGGACGTGATAAATGGACCGGAGATGCTTCCTCGCACTTGTGCCCCAAGTGCACAATCTGGCGCATTGAAACTTTATTATTGTTATTAGATTGTTTTGTTACTGTTTACACTACATGGCGTCAATCTACCGTTTAACCTAAAGCATAGATTAAAGAAGAGAATAGACGGAGCCATATGGTACGATAGCATAGAGGATATTGAAGACATTAAAATGCGCAATCAGCCATATTTAATAGATCAGTTTTGCAATAAATACGCCGAAAGTATAGGTATTAGTAGAGGAATAGTCACGGTAGCTTGATGATTTATCTATAAAAAGGCAAAATGGAAATAATTAAAAAAAACACAGGATTATTCATAAAATTATTGGGCAAATTGCGCGCGATAGCCATGTTAGTCGGACCATTTCTCGCAAAAAAACTGTATTCAATGTCGTTAATCAATACACAATGTAGTCTTTTCTTTGATCTATGGGGGTGAGAGAGGGAATTAGGGTGAAAGGAAACTAGGGAAGGAGTGGATACTGCGCTAATTGGGAAACGTTCTTAGGCACGTAAAGTAAACTAACCATTCGGACACGCCTTATAATAATGAAGAGAATATGTGGGGCATGAGGAAAGAGAGAAAGAAACGGCGAAGCAATGGATGAGATGGGAAGCAAGAGAGGGGGGAATCGATGTGTGGGAAGAACAGATCGACGGAAAAGCACCAGAATCGGGATCTTTAGATCTGTTCTAGCGTTAAATCCTGAAGTTGACGTCCACCGATTGGATTTTTTCAATGGCCAGTGGCGAAGAAGGTCTAGGGGTTCTACGTCCAGGCACGATGAATTTGCTATAGATTTTGAGAAAGATTCCAATGCAATGCTCCACTTTCTGCAGAGAGCATTGAACTGTATGACCTCTTGAGGTCATTGGCTATAATATTGGCATTGACTGTAGGAAAAAGTAATCACCATGCCCATTTCATTAAGTAATTTACCCATGAAAACAATCGAAAAGTTTAAATTTAATATCAAATAAGCCACAAAGAGATAATTCCAAAATCGTTTTGCAGCTCATAAGTGAGTGAAACCAATTCCGCTATAACCTTCAACACTTACACGGCGTGCATCTAGGGAGTAGAAAACATATTAATTAATATATTTTCGAAGGTTAAAGCATACGATTGTGGTACTGGTACTCGTCAGCAAGTTATACAGAAACACACCCGAACAAAAATTATTTTGTACAGATCGCAACTTTAATCCAGAGCCGTAGATCGCTTTTTCTACGAAATAACACTAAAATAGATTACTTTACGTATGTTCTCCCCTCATGGGGTGATTTTGAGGTTCCAACTATACACCGTAACGGTATTTCCTATAGACTGTCGCTTTCATATACCTCAGGGTTCTTCCGAGTAGGGTATAGATCATCCTCTCACCCCTTTAAGAGGAAACGCGACCATTCCACTTGGCGACAGTTTAACTCCATTACCTAGTAGTCCTAAAATACTTAGCTGCAACAAGGTTAATTATCGCACCCACACAATTTACGCCTCCAACAAAAGTAATTTTTCCTCACAAAAAGTCATCGACGAGACATATTGAGACAGGTATCAGAAGATCATAATTGGCTCAACTTGAATCATAAGAAAATATTTCATCGGATTTAACAGGAAAAATTCCAAACGGAAAGAAAATAAATACCTACAAAATTGCATGAAATTTCTATAGTATGGAGCGTATTCGATAATATCTTCCAATATTACAAAACGTTTCAAGCCCATAGCGCTATCAGAAAAAGGAGTCTGAAAAGGCATAGTCCCTAGGATCTCAAATAGTTTGTATTGCCAATAGAGAAAGGGCTGAAATATATACTCGTATATTTATAACTTTCACAAGTACATTTAGGCAGCAATGTTTCCATCCTCTTAAAATAAATTATCTGATTATGCAAATACTTAAGTTATTGAATATAATTTTGATATTTTTTCAATTGACGCAGTAATTTATGTAATACACAAGCAATTACTCTCATTTTCGACTATGAAATTTAACTCTGCATTAATATAGACTCCAGATATTAACGGGAATGGAAGGCATTGAAAAGGTGATGTAAAAGTCTATAATATTGAAAAAATCTAATTAAGTATTTAAAATAATGCTTATGCTGAGCTGAGATCTTAATTTCATTCTTTTTGTGGAAAGAAACAACAGAGAAATCGATGGAAAAAACTTCAACCCTTCCTCCATTGAAACTACCGAAGCATTCCACGTATAAAGATGGATTCACGTAAGCAACCTTCCTTTTACGTATTTAACTATTATGCAATCCCTCATAATACGTATTAAGGCACAAGCATCGGAGGCGCTATGCTTTTAAATGATACAGCGGATTGAGACCACGATGAGCGCTGACAGGCTTATCAAAGAAAGTAGTCCACCTTGCTGAATGACGACTTATAACCGATAATTAGCCCCAGGAAAATTAGCAATTAGTGATCAATTTTTAACGTAGAAAAAAGAATATGTGAAGGCGTAAGATAGCCTGTAAGGATGAGGCAACTTTTCACATAAAGCTAGCTACCGAACAAGATCGTAATGTGTGCATATTGATGAGGAAAAATGCAGTAATAAGAAAGGGGAGAATGTTTTTACACAGTAATTTATGGTAGCGAATAGTGCTTCCCGCAAATGGCTAACACAAAGTTTATTTGATGAAGATAAATTCCTATATTAATTCTCAGTTTCTTAATTTCGTTTCTATACTATAGGTTTCCCAGTTACACATTTTCTTAGTACTTTGATAGAATCTAAATAAAAAACTGCTGATGCCATTTCCCCATACCTTAATATTACAGGAATTGGGGAAAGATTGTACGACCTTGGCAAACTTAATATAAGCGTGCTGAAAGACTTCGTCAATATAACTGAATGTATGAAGATATTCATGCCTGCCGTAAATATGGCGATGAAATAACGGAGAAATTGCCACAGAAAAAAATGGATTCCGATTTTTTCCTGTGGCAATTTCTTCGTTATAACTGAACGTGTCTCGTCTCACAGTGTCGACTATTTAAGAGCGTCTTTTTAAATTCTCTTATATTCGCTGTTTACTCGCTGAGCGCTAAATTAAGTCATGGAAGTACAAGGAAGACGATTCATGGAAGGAAAATTTATCTTCTTTTAGACACAGACACTGATGTATGTATAAAAAAGAACTCATATGGCTCTAAAAATATTTCTTTTACAAAGAACCAATTTAAAAAAATCCCGTACTCTAATTCATCACCCGACAACTTGCGTAGCAATCAGACACATATTAACAATCCACTAAAAAAGGCCTGCTTTGCGGGTTCACAAGCTTATCCAAGATGTTGGCTTATTGACGAAAAAACGAGGTGACATTAGGGTTACATCTGGGAGCGTTAGCAAATCAAGTACGATGATAATTTTACAAATTCATGTTTTCCCACACTTGACACAAGAACCAACAAGGAACAGGAATGAGTATCGCTTCCTACTTTAGCTAAAAAAGTTCATAGAAAGCGAAATAAGAGTTTAGGTTGAAAAAATATTGTGCAACTCCAAAACTCAAAGCTACCATCTTTTAGTCCAGTGCCTGACATCAAATTGGGCGAAAAAGTTGTAATTAACGACTGCTTGTGAAAGATTGCAATTATTCGCAGCGACCACCATTACAACCAGGCACTCCAGGTGGAATAGTGTAACGAAAATCTGGTCAACGACATAGCATTTGATGCTGCGTAGCATTGATGATTTTCCCGACGAAATTAGATCAAAGCCTACATCATTTTTTGTGACTCAAAAGTCTCATTATACGGCTCGAAGCCCACTGTAAGTTTCGGATAATTAGGGGGGAATCATCAATCACTGACTATTCCGCGCTAAGTCGAGCTAGTGCTTCAAAACAGTAGATGAAAGAAACTTTTATAGTTTGCAAAAGATAATAGATATCAACACATATTTTTGGCTGGATAACATAAAATTTACTTCTTCCTGAATTGAATTATCTACTTTCACAACCAGTTGCATTTTTCCTGTCGGAAAGCTCATTTTTGACTAATTCATAAGATGTAACTTTCTATGGAATATCAGGGGATTAGATCAGACAAGACTTTTATTGAGAGAAGTCCATCACCCGAATGCAGGCATGTAGTCAGGGGGGCTTGAGGGGCTGCAGCCTCCCCTGAAATTTCAAATTATATTGTTATTTTAATTTTACCATGCATTAAATTGGATGAAAAATACAAGGGTTCAAGTGGGGAAAATGATAAGAACAAAACAGTTATCTGTAAAAAAAGTAGCCATAAATAAACTGCAATAACGAATAAAATTGTCTCAAGAAAGGCACGTCAGGCTTCAGATTAAGCCCCCCCCCCCCCGAACCAAAATCCTACGTCACTGCCCGAATGGATCATGTCCCTGAATTAAATAACCCATAGACAATTCCATAGTCACTTACGTTACAAAATGACCCTGAAACATTAATAAAATATTGTATTTGGAAGATTGCCTACTGATAAATTAAAATATGCTAAGTATGGAAATATGGTCTGACTGTCCCTCATCATGTTATGGTAGATAACGGTGCTAAACCTCACCTCTAGGCTAAGCAAAATTATTTAAACTTTAATGGTAACTTACGTTATATGAAATATCCATACAAAACGCAAGATCTTCACATGTGGGTCCAAGTCTACCCTCTGAGTTGGCTTAGGAACACGTAACTTTATTTTACCAATGAGGAAGATATCAATCTTATTTTAAATGGAAACAAGAATGACTGTATATTGTCAAATAAATGAAATTCATGGTCACTTACGTTACCCGGCACAGTCAATTACGTTACCATAATGGCGAGCCAAGGTTTTGAACAGCTCATATACACTCCTACTAGAATTTCAAAAAATAGCAGGACATGCATAGATCACATCTTTAGTAGGAGTAGGTACAATCTGAATTATGAGGGAAAATCGATCGATTTGGGTTTGACTGCCCATCGCATGATTTTATGTATTGTTAAAGCATATCTTACAAAGTAAATTCCAAGACGGCCAGAAAAAAGTATATATAAAGTTGACTTCTGTCTTGAAAGAACTTGTATCAAACTGTGATTGGGGACCTGTCTACTTAGAGAGCAATGTTACTGTAGCATATGGTGTTTTCATTGATAAGTTAAAATCCTGCATGAGTCAAGCAAGTTACCTCGCAAGGATTAGCCATAATCACCGTTTAATTAAACCATGGATGACTAGAGACTTGTAAAGCAAAATCGCTAGGCGAAATATGTTGTATAAAAAACGAGAAAACAGCCAAATAACGAAAAATTGGCACGATATTATAAATCCTATCAAAAGCGGCTAGACAATGCTATAAATAAGTGTAAAGAAAATTATCAATTGCATGAATTCAGTGATAATGCTAAAAACACAGCTAAAAATGCCGAATTTTAGACACCATCACTGGAGGTAAACAAAAAGGTGGGAGTATCGAAAAAATAAGGTCCAGTGATGGGACTGACTTAATTCAAATTCAAGATATTGTTAATGAATTTAATGCTCATTTCGGTAGACTAAGTAAATCCTCAAATAATTCTACGAATACTACAAATGACCTGGTTGATCAGAATGATTGGTTTCCTATGTGTAATGTTAAAGGGTGTTTGTTTCTTTCTCCTACAGATGAGAAAGAAGTCAGTAGTATTATAAAATATTTCCAACCAAAGAGTTAGAAAGGGAATGATGAAATATCCGCAATTGTAATAAAAGAAGTTAGAGATGAAGTCTCTAACATATTTGCATACCTAGCAAATTTAAGTATACAAACAGGGATTTTCCCGAAAGAGCTTAAAACGGCTCTTGTAATACCAGTTTATAAAAAAAGGTGACAAACTGGATTTGAACAACTATAGATCGATATCCTTATTGCCTGTATTTTCAAAAATATTGGAAAAAATCGTCAAAAAGAGATTATTAAGCTCTCTAAACTCCCACGAGTTCTTTAGTAGTAAACAATTTTATTTTTTAAAAGGAAAATGTACGGAAGATGCCCTGCTTAATTTTTGTTCTGATATACATGATGGACTCAATAAAGGTAATAAAGTTGCAGGATTATTTATAGACATAGCAAAAGCTTTGACACAGTTAATCATAAAATTTTATTGGAAAGATTACAGCAAGCTGGTATCAGAGGAATTGCCTATAAATGGTTCGAAAGTTACCTTAATGATAGATATCAATGTGTTCAAATTCAAAATTGTATTAGCTGTAAGACTCATATTGCCTGTGGGGTTCCACAAAGTTCAGTTTTGGGACCAATATTATTCCTAATCCTTGTAAATAACCTATGCAATGGAAAGTTTTATGGAAAGCTTACCTCATTTGCTGATGACACTGCACTTTGTTAAGCTGATAGCAGCATGTACGCTTTACATATGCATATGCAAAGTGATTTGGCTAAATTGAAGTTCTGGCTGTCTGTTAACTCTATGGTGCTCAGCAGCAAAACAAAATACATCTTGTTTAATTTAAAAAATGCAAATATAGGAGACCACAGATTGATTTATTATAGATACTTGAAATGTTAAAATGACAATGCCTAGTATTGTAACATGTGTATTTTAATAGAAAGGGTCAGTCATATTAAGTATCTGGGAATTTAGATAGATCAACGATTTAACAGGAAACAGCATGTTAGTAAACTAAGATCGTAGATGATCTCTATAATAAGAAAACTTTACTTGTTAAGATATATTTGCACAGTGTCAGTTCTCAGATTGGTATACTATGCTGGAATTCATTCAAGATTAGAATACGGAATTGCGTGCTGGGGGGGAGCATACGTAACTAATATGCAACCTCTTCTGGTACCCCAGAAAAAGGTAATAAGGGTTATGTTACCGGTGCTTAATAAAACGCATTCCTTTCCACTATTCAAACAAATAAATATTTTACCTTTAAGACATTTATTTGTCTATAAGGTCCTCAGGATTTTTTATAGTCGGGTATATATAGAGGTGAATGGAAAACACCAAGATTACATAAGTTGCGTAGCAATTACAATGTAACCATACCTACACCGAGAACAGAAACATTTAAGCACAGTTACGTATTCCTAGGGCCGAAAATATTTTGTGCATTACCGGAACCTGTCGCTAATATAAAAAATGAATGTAAATTTTGTAGAAGTGTGAAAAAATTGTTATTTTCTTTTTATGATATTTCAATTTTATTTTAAAAATTGTATGAAATGGTAGATCTCATAGCAGTGGTAATTATCTTTGTTCAGTATGTAACTATACCAGCGTTAATACAAAGTTGTTATTATTACTCATGTTGCAACACATTCAACATATTTTTTTGTTCAGTAAAAACGAGTCGGTAACCCCAAAACGGAGTTTTTCCGTAGGGGTACCTATGTTCCCAATGTTAAGGGTCAATGTCAATGTAAATTGTATATGATGCTGTGGAATAAAATATATTATTTTTTAATTGTTACAGTTGTAACACCCCTCCGAGTCCCCGGCAAGCATCAGGTTTCATTGTCGTCTAAATGGCCGGAAACTCGAGCGGGGCTGGGCAGAGATCGCAGCCACGTCCGACGCCCATCGGATGAGTGGCTACGCTGCTGTCGGGTCATGCGTACGCAGTAGGCGGAGTGGTAGGCCCAGGGTAAACCCAGGATGACGGCCTTCTGCATGCGTGCAACTAGTGATTCCGCCTATGCCACGCAGGACAGAATGCACCTGATGTTGTTTAACAGCGGGCGCTTAACTCCACCGAGCACACCCATGATGAGAACCACTACTTTCACAGAGTGTCCGGGGTACATTTGTCGAAGTTCGAAAAGCAGGTCTTGATATTTCGTCCGTTTTTCCACCTCCTTCGCATCCATGCTAGTTTCAGCCGGAGGCGAAAACACGATCACGAACATGGAGCGTGTAAGGTGGTCGAAGAGAACGATGTCAGGCTTGGTCGCCTCCAACCGCCCGGTGGTGGAGAAGGAGTAATTCCACCAGATTGTACATTTATCGTTTACCACGACGGACTCAATATCTCCAGGGACATAGGGTAGCACAGGTGTTTCGTCGATGCCATAATGGTGTCGAAGGTGAAAGTATAACACCCGCAGGACCGCGTTGTGCCGAGCTAGATACGCTGACCTGGCGTAATAACTACAGTTGGAGAGAAGGTGACTCAAAGTCTCCGGCTGGGCTCGGCACGCCCTGCATCTCGTGTCTACGACCTCCGCCTTGAATATAATGCGGCGGTACACGACTGTGTTTATGACACCATCCTGTCACGCGAGAACAAAACCCTTGAATTAGGACTTCAGACCGGCTGAGCGTAGGAAGGCAAACGTCAGCTCCTTCGATAACCCATGATTTTCGATGTTTTGATAGAAACATCCATGCATGGGCTTATCGGTATGCGCCTTGAGCAAGCCCTTCTGCTCAACCTTTTTTATTTCGAGCTTGAGGACGTCTGCCTTCAATGGCAAGATGGTCGTGTCATTGTCGCTTCCGTCGGATGACGGGTCGAAGTCGAGACCGGTTTCGTCCGCTGCCCTCTTTGCCGCCAGGAAGAGAAACGCCCCTGCTCCCGCACTCTAGTGCTCTCTCACGAGATGGAGCTGGGCGTCCCTGCCTTTCAACAGATGCTGAACCCAGAACACCTCTGTTGTGGAGACACTCCAGACTCAAAAGTCCTCTACCACCTACATTGCGAGGAAGATACAATCTGGCGACGGAAGATTTCGGATGAAGAATTGTATGATACTCATCATCTTCCAACGTATACAGCAGTTCAGTAATCGCAAACATGTGCGTGGCAAGAACCTTGTTCGTACCAGACAACTCAGGACTCCATATTTTCCTGAGAGTCTGTCTGTATTTGGTGGTGAGCCTTTCCTTCACTACTGAAACCTCCTGCATTCGGCGCTGGGGGACGCCGAGATATTCATAGCTATCACCGTCCTCGAGGTGACGAATGACGCTCCCGTCAACAAGTTGCACGTCTTCCTTGATCTCCAAAAATCTTCCTCTCGGCAAGTGGATGGCTGCACACTTGTCCAATCCGAACTCCATAGCCTCATTTAATTCCAGTACGGTGTCCAGGGCAGTGCGAAGGTCTTTCGCATGAGAAGCATTAAGCTTCATGTCATCCATATAGAAAAAAATGAGTGACCTTATGCTTCCTGTCACCTGGAACACCGCACATGATCCTCTACCTCGTCGCAGCCTAAGGGACAGGGGTAGGAGGGAAATACAAAACAATAAGGGGCTCTAGCTGTGATCGCCTTGAAAAACGCCACGGTGGTATGTCACCAACTCTGTGGACAATGACCGCTTGCCTGAAGTCAGAACAAAGCGCATTTTCCAGAGTGGTAACAGGCGTTGGATGCAGGACACTACCTCTGGGTGGACTTTCATCAACTTCAGCATGGTGATAAAAAGTTCATGCGCAGTGGTGTCAAAAGCCTTCTTGTAGTCCACCCAGGCCATTAATAGGTTTCGCTTATGCCGGATGGCATCCTGGCATATGTACCTATCAATGAGCAGGTTATCCTTGCATCCCGCGATTCCACGCTTTGAGCCCCTCTGCTCGTACACCTCCTTCCACACAGGCTGGACGTGGTGGAGGATAAGGTCGCTCAAGATCGAGGTGAAAGCCTTATATACAGTGTTGAGGCAGGTTATGGGGCGGCATTTCTATGGATTGGACAATTCTCCCTTCTTAGATATCAGAACCGTGCGTCCCTCAGTAAGCCAAGATGGATTAGGTTCTCTACCTATCAGAAAGCACGTGAAGATTCTGGCGAGGTGTAGGTGGGTGGAAGTAAATTTCTTCCACCATAATTTATTCACGGAATCCATTCCTGGAGCCGAGAAGTTCTTCTTCATGTATTCTTCACGTCACTTTCGGTGACTGAAAGAGGTCCATCCACATCTTGTAGATGGTGGTCACACAACTCTTTAAAGAGGCCTATGACCGGAGTGTCTCCGTTGAATGGCTTGGACGTTTCGTAGATATCCTTCCAGAAACGTCCAACCTCTTGGACGGGTGGCGGAGATTCAATGACAGGCGGAGGTGGTCGAAAGAGACGGGACGGGTGAAGGAGAAAGGTGGAATTTCCCCCCACGGCCCTACTCCTCTTGAGGAGTTTTTTTCCGGGCAGTGGTGAGTGCTCGTAATCTATCGACCGCGTGCTGCTTAATGGTAAGCAGCACACTTTTATTCAGTGTGTGATGGTTGCATCTGAGATTACGCGCTATGCACCCAACTTTGGGAGTGAAAGTTCGCCCAGATAAGATGTATTCCATCACACTGGATTCTCGACGCCTGTCGCCTCGCCTGCGTGATCTTGGCCTCCAACTGTTCCAGCCTCTCTGCTGCTTTGTCCTCCCAAGAAGTGTTCTTTTGGGAGTGAACCATGATTTTGGCAGCAGCGTAGACCATGCAATTTACCGTCCAAAGGTCCGACGTTTCCGTTAGGATTTCGTCGATAAGACCATTCAACTGGGGCAGGTGGTTACCCCGCAGAGAGATCTTTCGGTGGATGTCTCTCTGCCTAGGTTGCCCTTCATCATAGTTAATGGTGCTTAACAACCGTGTTCATAGTTCAGAGACGGCCTGACCAGCTTCTTCCCCATTTAGCCGAGAGGCTGACACCAATGTCGTTCTCGCCTCAGGCGGTGGAGAGGTTGCCTGTGTCGGGCAGAGTGGTCTGGCCGGTGGTGTGTTCCTCGGAACTGGCGGTTGGTGGGGAATTTCCTTTTTTGGCAGGTGGTTGGCATAATCATGCAGATTCTGCTGCGATAGATGTTCGTGTTCCGCATGCATCTCACACCTCAAAGAGTGCATCCTTGCCATATAACCCCGCTATCGGGCTCGCTTTCAGCATGGCATGCGAGGAGGTCACCCCTTAGGGCTTCAGTCCACTGTATACGAGCTCCCATCTGAGGTGGTGAATTTTCATTGCCACACCCAACTGTACTATGGCCCCCATCCGAGAGGGGCCGGTTGTGGGTGGATTTCCTGGTTATCTTTTTTGGAACCAGTTTAACAGCGTGTAGGGTGGTTAGCCCCACACGCAGACGTCCACCATTAGCCGGCAAAAGCCGTTACCAGGTACGCCACGGGGAGGCTGGTGGTCCGGCTTTCGTACCCTCCGGCTTTATTATTATTATGATATTTTCCTGGAGTTGGCTCACAGTATAAATTGAAAGCATAAGTTTGTACGTGTAAGTGAATTGCTCATTGACCAACGACTATGGCTGGTTCCCTTCTCATGAGTGGCCGGTGGTGGTTAGGGATCATTAAGATAAGGTGTCATTAAGATAGGAGTGGGCAGTCGCCTGTGGGAAGCTGCGGACTCGCCTGTGCGATTGCCCTTATGGTCCCTCGACGGACACCAAGGGCAATAGCAAACATATCCCTATTTTCGGAAGTATTTAATTTCAGTGGCACACAGTGAGATCCCGTAAATTTATGAAAACAATCTAGAATACTTTGAGGACACATAACACTAAACATTGTTGGTACTTACATGACAAAAAATCTTGAACCTCGTTTGGATAGCACATAAGGAAATATGTGTCAATGTGAGACATTTAAAATTTTATAATATTTTTTTGTTTTTACGCATATGAATATATTATACAAGGAGCCAATTTGAAGTTAACTATCAATTTTGAAATAACCTCTTTAGTTCACTATAGTGGATTTCGTCATTTTTTAAAGCATATTATTACGCTAGTGGTAAACCTTATCTGATTTTGCTGGAAATTTCGAAAACGAATAACATTTCACCATTACACTAATAAAATAGTCATTACGATCAGAATTAAATGCACTTACAGTACAAATATAAATATTTCATTCATACTCAACCTCAAACCAGTCTTGTATTTTTATTATTTCTGAAGACACTGTTTCCTTACGTAATTCATAGCGTATTTATGTTGCTACGGAGAAACCGTGTAGTGGATTGCCTATTACATAAAAATCATTAAGTCTTTATATTCATTCAACTATTGCAGCATTATCTATAATATTCAGCAATCTGATTTCTTCTTCATTCTTGCTTCGAAATTAGATTTTGTAAAGGTGACAACTCCTGCAGATGTGAACCTTGAAGCAGCTAGCGAAAACTCTCTTCACTTTGAAACTGAACAGTTATTTATCAAAACCTCACAGACGTACTTGTCACATTACCGTACCGTCACGTTACCGTACGTCTTTTGCCCTCAACACAACCTTTATTATGGGATGTTGCAAAGTAGTTCCAAAATATTTTCTTCTTCTGAATCTCTTGTATTATATGAAGATATGAATTTGTTAGTGAATTGAAAGCATGGCCCATCGAGTAAATGTATTCAATTTCGATTTACAAATATACAATCGCTGTCTCTTTTTTATGCTGAAGATTATCTGAGTTGATTACTAGTGGATGCTTGTTTACCTACATACAACAGAGATGCAGTGAATAATTTGACTTAATATTGTTGACTGTGCACGGTAAAAGCACGGTAGTTCCATGGTAATTTATAGCTAGGAAGAAAACCATATGGACATAATGAAGAAAACTTACTGAGACCAACTGCATGATCAAGGAAATCTGATTACTACATAGCGTGGATTTCTTAGACTGAATGCAACAGGTTACGTGTTTGTGCTTTCGGTTATTTTCCATTGTCACTCGAGATTGAAGCCACTTCTTTCATACCAGGCGCCAGCCTACTAATAGCATCCTTCTGAAAAAACTGCTGTACCATAGAAACCAGCATCTGCAATAGTTAAAAAAACAACACTTTCATAATAGTTTCTTACAACACCTCTTCGTTTCCTCGGTGAAATTGGTAGTCCTTGACGAACACGAGCTGTTGCTTCACCTGAAGTACTTCTTGATTGATATATTAATAGCTAATTCACAATTGGTATCCCTATTTTTGAATTATTTCTTTCACTTTTTAAACTTTATATACTTAGTTATTCTCCCTTTCCTTTTCAATCAGGTCATTGCTCCTCAGTTGATCTTGTTTTTTCTTGCTCTTCTTCTTCCTTCTTTTATTGATTTCTTACCTGCTCTTCTTAACAGCTGTACCAGCCTTTTTCTTGATAAGCTCTGAAATTCCTTCTCTCTTTTAGGTGTACCATAACCCTTCTCATTTTTTTGCTCATGTCATTAGCATGACTGGATGAACGGAATTAGGTGTCGATCAAAAGGTGTATTGCTACATGAATTATGTTCACTTACGTTTCAATGTAGGAAAATGTTTTCTAAGATTCAATTTACCTGACTAAGTAACCTCTCTGGTATATTTAATCGTGCCGAAGACTTTATTATTAAACATGAAATTTACTTTGGGAAAACAATTATTTTGAATAAAAAAAGATCCTCTGTAATTTTTGGTCACTTCTACAACTTGATCCTGAGTTTATAACCAGCTCAAGGAAACGTAGGAACATAGTGTGCAGAATATATAATCAAGAAAACCCTTCTCCAAAACGCTTGAAAGACTTAATTGTTGCATTCCCTGCAACTGAACGAAGCGGCGTGAAATCGACTTGAAATATCCGTCACCCAATTACTCATGAATTTAGGTGTATTAAGGAAATAAGGAGTAGAATAGTTAATAAATGGATGGTAATGATTGAGAATGTCACAGCAGACGGAACGCTTGAAGCTAAAAATAAAAATCTTCGGATGGGAATGCCGTTGAGGACCTAATCAAGATCCCTGAGGCAAGCAGAGTAAAACCAAGAAATGGAGGCACTTCAAAAGAGCCACACCGAGTAATACCGGCTGCAGAACCCTTGAAAAAGAGTTAGTTGTTGCATTCGTTGGGACAGAACGAAGCAGCGGAAGCTTCAGGAGACAGGAAGTAAATCGGTTGGCGAAAGTGAGGAGTGGGGATAAAGAAAAGGGTTGCGGGCGACGGAAGAGGAAAAAAGGCTCCTGCCGAAGATCTCGGAGAGGAGGGAAGAGAGTAAAAGATTCTCTGGGGTAGGGACAGATAAGTATACATGTACATACTACCATTCATGCTGCCTCAGGGGCGTGTGTCAAGGGGTGTTAGGACACCAGCCATTAAGAAAGGAAGGAATAGGGAAATGAAATTGGAAGAGTGAAAGGACGAAATAAATTCTACGCTAAATGATTGTCTAAGTGTATTTCTCTTTTTTTTTACAATTACTAATGATGGGCACGGAGAAGGAATTTTTCTGCCTATCTGATCCACAGTGTATCTTTCTTATTTTGTCACTTCTGCCAGCTCTGGAGATGTGATACGAGGTCAAAATAATATACTCGGTGCCAGCCTGAACCTCGCGTGAACTAATTTTTTAAGTAATTGTAGCCTAGCATGTATCCTCCGAGTCTCTAGCGGCTTCCAACCTATTCCAACCATCATCTGGGTGACAGTTGATTCGGCGTATGTTTAAGGGGACGATTCAAGATGCCTCAGCAGCCGGAATGTCGAAAACCTAAGTCTACCGATATCGATGTGGTAAGTAACGGATCATAAAGTTTCAAGAAATACGAATTTGCGTCATTCGAGGAATAAAAATGAAAATCCTCCCACGGCAGACCACAAAAAATGTGGCGCCAACAGAATTCCTGCTCCAGATCCCTTGAGAGACTTAATTGCAGCATTCTCTACTACGGGGCAGGAAGTCAATCGGAGAGCAGAAGTGAGGATCGGGAATAAAAGGAAGGGATTGCGGACGGCGGAAGAGAGAGAAGGGATTTCGCTGAAGATCGTGGAAGGGAGGGAGGAGGGCGTAACATTATCTCGAAATGGGAGCAGGTGTAGTGAAGAGGGGGCGGCGGGGAAGGATACGCAAAAGAGTCTCCGAAGAGGGGGAAGGAAGGTGGGATAAGGCGGGGGAAGAGAAGGAGAAAGGATTAGCTGGTTGGTGGGTTGGGGAGGCAACCGACAGTCTAAGGTCATGCGCGCCATTGAGGACAGGTGTCTATATTGATAAGAGAAGTATTACATGTGGCATGGAGGAAGAGAAGAGAGAATTTTGGACACCAACCATGTAAAGGGGAGGGGATAGGGAAATAGAAAAGGACAAAGGTGAATTGTGTGTTTACGATGTGTCTTAGAGTCACGCTGATTTTCGTCATTATTGGTGCGCGGACAGAAGGAATTTTTGTACCTATCAGTTCTGCATCGTATCCTACTTATTTTTCCGCTTCTATCAGTTCTCGAGATATCGCGCGGGATCAAAATAATATACTTCCTGCTATACTGAAACTCGGCTGATATGAGTTTTCCAGATAATCCAAGCCTAGTGTGTAGCCTCCGAGTACCTAGCGGCTCCTTATCTAGTCCTATCAGCTAGGTAATATTCTTCGTTCGCTTATAGCAGTTTTTAACGTAACGTTTGCTTTCCTTTGTATTTTATTCATTTAGCGAACTTTCTGTGCAGAGTCCGAAGAACTCGCTGCGTATTCGAGATATGGTCCCTGGATCATAATAAAATCTGCAATTTAGTCATCTCCTCAGTAAATAGCCTCGTCACGAGGTGGAAAAGTCCATTGTGCTCTCCACTTAGCATCCGCATAGGGATTGAGATTCCACTGAAAAATATCCGTAATTGATAGGGTTCGAACCTGAGCTCTTCGGATGGGAAGTACTCTAAAGTCACGAAAATAACCCGGTCTACTGGAGGAAGAGAGAGACAGAATGAGGAAAAGTATGAATGAAGTATGATAGTGCCTGTAAGAGAAAAAGAGCGGCATTTATCGGCCTCAAAAAATTCCAGATTCAACTGAAAAATCCTCGCTAATGACGGGATTAAGACACGGACCCCATTAATGGGAAGCCAGAACTTTAGCTATTATACCAACCTAATCCCATTCGTTTGTCTACTATCAATTCCCAAATATATCATCTTAACCATTCATCTCGTCTCGAGGTGGAGGAAATTCCGTAGTACTCTCTCAACACATCATCCAAGAAGGGATCGGGATTCCGTCACTGATGGGATTGGTACCCTACGGATGGGAAAAAAGGAAAGTGGGCACCAAAACAACGGGATTCTCAGGAGGACGCGAGAAACAGAAAGATTTAGAGCATGTGATAAAGTAAAAAAATCTCCATCACCACCGGGATTCGAATCTGGATGGGAAACAAATACTCCAGCTACGTTGCTACGAGTCTCGTAAGTATTCTTCATGATTAATCTCGTATTAAAGGGGGGGGGGGCAGAGGGGAATTCATTGTGCTCTCCACCGAGTATACGAGCAGGCATCGGGATTACTGGGGGTGGACACTGAAAAGGGTCCACCACTGATGGGATACAAACCTGAGTCATCTGAATGGGAAACCGGTAGTTTAGTCACCACGCCAACCTGATCCTCGGGAGGAAGAGAGAGGGGCAGATAAAAAATAATAGTACGCTACACTACGGAAGCTCTCCGAAAGGATTCGAACCCGGCCCCTCTGTATGGGATCCCAGTCACTTGCCACCGCACCGATCCACTCGATCCACCAAGAGGAAGCCAGAAACAGATAAAGATAAAGAGTTGGTATTATTGTATGAGAAGACCTAAGAAGAGTTGGAGAGAAAATTAGTACGCATTTAACTCTGAGAAGAGGAGACAAAGTTATTGGAAACATTATGCGGCACATCGCCACCAATGCCTCTTGAAATAGTAATGAAAGGAGAAATGAAATTTTGAGAAAGAAATTTTGGTTATGTGAGATAAATAAATAAAAATGAATGGGAAGAATTACAGAGGAAGGCCACGAATGGAATGCATCGGGAAAATTACGAAGGACGTCAAAGTTTAGAACTATGTAGAAATGAAGTTGTTGCCTGAGAATGAGAGAGGAGTGGAGAGCTGTAGAAAACCGATCTCCGGATTGATGACTGCTCTTGATGATCATTGTAATATCTCCGGTGGGATTCGAACCCGGTCTCTCGGGATGGGAAGCCGGCCACCACACCAGTCAGATCCCCAGGAAGACAAGAGAGACGGAGAAAGAATAAGAGTGTATGGGTGAGAGAAAGAGCGGCATTTATCGGTCTCAAACAGCCGGTGGCGACAGGCATAGTGAGGCGGCGGAGGAGGGAGACGACGGCGCGGAGGAGAAGGGGAACAGAAAGAAGAGGGGGGAAGGGAGAGAGAGAGAGAGGGTTGGGGGGAGGGGGAGAGTTCGGGCAGGGAGTAGTAGTGGTAGTGGGGAAAGAGGGAAGAGAAGGGAACTTGGGGTAGTGGGGGGGCAGAGAAGGGAGCGGGGGAGGGGGCAGAGAGCGGGCGAAGAGAGTCAGAGCAAAGCAGCCAAGGTGCGCAAGCATTCATTGGGCGTCAGTGTTTCTCGGGCCTCCGTTAGGGACGGTGTGGACCTCCTGGAGTGGCTTTTTTCCGAGTGTCGTTTTTGCCGAGATAGAGGGCGTCTTTCCCACCCCACCATCGAGAGCAAAACAACCCCGCTCAACACACGAACCAACCCCCAACACACAACGGATTATAAAAAAAATATCCAGCCGAACCAACCCACCACCCCCTCCCTCCTCCTACTACTGGAGAAATAGAGGTGGAGGTGGACGAAGAAGAGGTGAACCGTGAGAGGAAGGAGAAAGAGCGATTAAAATTTACAATTTTTTCGCGCCGCCGCGCCGGAAAGTATTCCGTCACCCGAACAAATTCCGCAAGGGATCTGCGAACCACTACCGAAAAAACAGCACGACTCGGACACCAAGACCGGAGCCCCTGATATCCGGACGCCAGAACCGGATCCTCTCAGAAATTCGGAACCCTCGGAAATTCGGACAACAGGACCGAACCCCCTTTTTAATCCCAGGACATACCTCCCGGGAGAAGTCAACCCTCAAAAAGTTTCTATCTCCCATTGAGGACCAAGCCTACCACCTTCACCCCCTCAGAAGTTCCTCCCCGGAAGACTCCCCCCGTCCAAGCGGGCGCGACAATTAGCATCGCCGCCACCGCCGCAGACATCCTCTCGTCGCCTCGTTGAGTGCTCCCACCTCCCCACTTTTAACGCACCCCGCCGCCGCGAGCAGGAGGGGACCCCCGCCCGGCCGCCACCACAGCGATAGCCGACGTCGTCTCGGATGAGTGTCCCCCGTCGCTCGGCCGGGTGCGGCGGCGGCAAGGTGCGGCAGCGCGGCGGCCCTGGGCGCGGCATGTGAGAGCGGGTGCCGGGAGCCGTGGTCGGCGCGGGACGAGGCCGGGGTGTCCTCGCGGTCGCCATCGGAGGGGGGCGCGGAGGGAGGCGGGGGCGGAGGAGGCGGGGGGCGGGAGGGGCCTATGCCGCCGCCGCAGGCTGCCAGGGCCTGACGCGGCGGCTCGCCACCGTCCGCTGGATGCGAACGTGAGTACAAGATCTCTCATCCAACTTAAAAATTTTTGTTAACCCCTTACACCCCCAGCCACGCATACCCCGTAAAAAAAGAGATCCACCCCTTCCCCGGAAAAAAAATCGCCGCTCCTTCCCGCCGAAGACACTCCTCTCCTTCGCCCCGCGCGCGCGGGTGCGGCCGGACCGCTCCGTCACGGACTGTTCGTGAATGTGTGTTAATGTGTGTGTTCCTCTTCCGATCCCCGTCCCCGGTTTTGTCCCATTCTTCGTTCAGTCCGTCGGACCGTCCGCCGCTTCGGCCGGCGGTGGGTCGGACCCGAACAACTTCCCCCGGGCGGCAGCCTTAACAACTGCCGACGGGGCGGGCCCATCGGTGGCGTAACTATCTAATCAAGTGGACCGCGGATTGTAATTTCCGAGGCGGACCCTGCCAATTTTTTCCTGCGAGAGAGAAAGCGTTGTTCCCTGGCTAAAGGGCGGGGGACGTCGGTATGGTTGTGTCTGCTGACACGGTAGTTACTCCACCTTCGGGGCCCTTCGGGTTACTGAAGGAGGTTTCAAGTACCCTGGAGCGGAAGTCTTCTTCTAGGTATATTTTCTCTAAAGGCTTCCTTTGACATGCTCTGGAAGGACAGCGGTGTTTTTTCTGTGCCTATTTTTTGCGAGTGCACGGATGTTTGAGTAGTAGTAGCATACAGGGCTTGAGCATACTATTATTCGTCTCCCTTTATTCCCGTTTTTCCGCTTTCCATGGATTCTTTTCAGTATGGAATTATTTCTTTATTACTTAATGGCCACTGTTTATGTTTGAGCCAGCTTTTACATTTCAATTCTATCGCAGTGCAGTATCTCGAAATCTACAATGCTTATGATAGATATTTGCTTGCTTAATGAGACTGAAAATTTAAAATATGTGGAAATTTATGACGCCTCGGAATGCAATGAATGCTTTATTTCCGCATGAAATATTCACCTATCTAGGTTGTATCAGAAATCACTTTGTCCGTAGGCACTGTGGAATTAGGGTTGTGTTGAAAAGTACGGAAGAAAGTAATCATCATTCATTCACGATAGCTTTTATGTGTACGCGAAAAGGATAAAAGAATAAAAATCTGAATCCATATTCGCCCGAAATATCTTCCTTGTCTCAGCCAAGCGATCACAAAAGTGCCAACAGCGCGAAAATTCCCTTCGTGAGCGAACGCTATCTCTAAATAAGTTTGCCAACTTCAGTATGGTCACGTTTTGTATGCCCACCAGCCAACCTTTCCCTTTTTTATCGTTCCCATCTCCATTTAATACCCTTCTACGTAATGTGGATGGTAGGGAATAAAGGCGACTCTCAAGAATTTTTCAAAAGGAATATTGCAT
Organism: Pyrrhosoma nymphula; assembly: GCA_963573305.1. Lineage (NCBI taxonomy): Eukaryota > Metazoa > Arthropoda > Insecta > Odonata > Coenagrionidae > Pyrrhosoma > Pyrrhosoma nymphula. Next base: position 50,656,628 of record OY754330.1, on the reverse strand, counting down.
ACGCGTGGAACAGGCGGAATTCCTTTCCATTTCACTATTAATTGCCGATCGTGCTTGGCGCTTTATGGCCTTTTTTTCGCTTCAGTCACGGGAGACTCGGGTTGTTTGCGAGACGAGATATGGTGGCGGGAAAAGTGTAAGCACATGGTTAACGCGCGCACTTGAAAACAAACGCTCTGCGATATGCGCAGCCTTGTGCACCAGTGTGCAAGCAGATTTGTGGAACTTCTGGAAGAGAAAATGTGGCAGAAGAAGACTTAAGCGGAGAGCAAAGAGACGGAGGGCTGTTTTCCTAGGGACATTTTTGAGTAGAGCCCGAGGCGCTGTGCACATCGCCTGGTGAGAAGTTATTCCTTCAGCCTAAAAGGAATTATTGCACATGTAATTTTCCGGGGAATTAATCCATAAAAATAAAATGTGTAATGGTTGCTCCTGGTAGAACTTTACAAGAAGCTTTCATTACACGTTCCTTTCTGGTTTAAAAACTGGCGGAGGTAAATAAGATAAAATATAATCCATTGCAAATTGCCTAAACTGCTTAAAATCCTGATACCAGATCTAAGCGGAGGAATTATTAAACTCTTCCGAGTTCACACGAAAGGAATTCCACTTGCAGACCATCCTGAGGGCACGAGAGTATATTTCTTTCGCCCCGTTATGACAAGGGGGCTTCGCATTCTCTGCGGCCTACAATTCTCAGTTAAAAAATCCAATTGCTTATTTACATTCGGATAGCGGACACTGCCCATTCGCCCGGTACCCAGAGAGCCGGCCGATTAACCGGCCTTCCGACGGACCCGCCGATCGGGAGCCGTCCGCTCTGTCGCCGCAGATAAGTCTTGCGACGGCTAAGCCACGCTCGGTCTTCCTCTAATACCACGCGGACGCTATCACATTTCGTTTTCGCGTTTTTTTTACTCCTAACAATGATAGGGACGAAGTCAGTTGAAAGACGTGCTTTCCTAACACATTATGCAACTTCGCGATAAAGGAGACTCATGTGCTCGGCGATTACGTGGAAATCCAAAGCTCTCCTTATGCCTGTTTCCCAGGAAGGACTCGATTTTTAGCGTCTTTCGCATTTTCGTCTCGAAATATTGGGGAAAAATAACTGTCGCTAATAATATTTTTAGGCAAATTTATACGTTACCTAATGTTCAGGGGATTTTCATGTTATCCATTTGGAAAATTTCTCCGTGGAACCAAAACGGAGGACTAAGGCATCATCTACTCAAGCTCCTTGCACTCCGGGGAATCACAAGAAACCTCTCCCAGTAACGATCCCAACATAAGCGTGAGTCTTTGCATGGGAGATGCGAGGGGACGTTGAAGGCTATTATAATTGACCGATGGCTACTAGAGGCGCCCACAATCTTCGCCGATCTCGGAAGCGACGAAAAGATAAATGAATAAACGAGCGGAAAGCATTAAACACAATCTTATACGATGAAGAATATTTGTTAGAACATCGAGTGGTGCGGGCAGGGACGATTTGTACCCTTCCTTCGTCGGGATGAATTTTTTAAAAAGAAATCTACGAGCATGATAATCGCGTGTTTGTTTGTTTTCGCCGGAATCATTTTGCCAACCCTTTGGATCCTCGCCGGGCGATTATACTGGAATATGCTAACGGTAGTTATGGCGAGAGGGCGGCCCTCTTAAAAATATTTCTCCCCCGAGACTTGCCAATTTGTCAAGTGACAGGATTCTGCGGCACTCAATTTGTTCGCACGCGATGTTCTCCGTCGGGTGGAAACTTTTATATATACGTGTTCCTCCGCCGACCCCCCCGCCCTCATGTGTCGTACAAATGGCGGACGGGTTTTAAAATGTGTTACTCCACCTTCCATTCAGTCGTATGTGTGCGTTTGTGTGGGGTGTGGAAGAGGGATTAATCCGCGAGCCGCGAGGCGACGTCGTACAGACCCATACCCACCTCCCCCCCCGTGTGCCTTCGTGATGCTCCGTTCACTTCCCTCGCTCGTCTCTCTCTCTCTCCACCCCTTGCTTCCTCCTCTTCTTCTACGCCTGTACGTACCTCGCCTCGCTCACTTCTTCCACGAGCACTCTCACATACACAGGAGACACCCTGTCCTTCCCCTTTCTCGGTGATCGTTTCTTTGTCACACCTCGCTCCGAAGAGCACCGCCTGAGCATTGGGTCGGTGGGGTGACTGGAGCACTGGCTTCTCATCCCGAGGGCCTGGATTCGTATCCCGGTAGAGGTAGACATAGTTCAGCAGAAACCTTAACCCTACTTGTGAGCTAGGTGGAGAGTAAGTCAAATGCATTTCTCCGATATTTATTCTAATAGCACTTGAACGAACGGAATAGGGTTATTGTGGTAGCTTAAGTAATGGCTTCACCCCAAGAGGGCCCCGCGGCCTTATTCAGGGCAGGTTTCGACCCCGACATTTTCGTGAACGTGACGTCTTAGCCCCAACAAATCCCGGCTTTTAAATGTCATTATTTGAAATTTTCGAGGTAGTGACGTCAAAATTTCGTCATTGGGGAGGGTCGAAAATTTCGAGGCCTTCCTGAATAGGGCACCAGGTTCAAATCTCAGAAATGGCGGAGATTGTTCACTAGATCCCGAGTGGGTGCTGCGTCGATAGCACTTCAAGTGCAGAACTCCGTCCGTCGGATGGGACGTTAAACTGTGCATCCCTTGGCGCATTTTAGTAAGAGTAGACTAATTTCGACAAAGGTCTTCTCTCCACCCTAACAGTATTCTTATCCTTGACCTACTGACCAACCCACTTATCGTTGATGGCGCAGATGACCTCAGTAGTCGGTAGTCTCCTCAAATGACCAACCGACGAACACCGCCTCCCGGAGCACCGCGTCTCCCAGCACCACCACCTTCGCGAGCGCTCAGCCGCCGCACGGGAAATGGCCAATCTCCACGGCAGGGAGAGAGAGTGGACGGAGTATGTGTGTATGTGCGCCGCCAGACGTGCCAATTGTCGCTTCTCTCCCTCACACACGCGCGCCTCGAATTATCTCCTTCCTATCTCTTTCTTTGCATCTCTGTCTCTCGCTACGACTCCTGCTGATCCCTTCTCATCTCCCTCACACCATTCTCTCCCTTGTCCTTCCGGCGGTCCAAATCCTCCTCATCCCGAAGGGACTAATCCCCTTTCACCTCCTCCGTCATCCACTTCGCCATCCACTCCTATCGTTGCGATTCGTATTCATCATACTTCGCGTCCCATTCTGGAATAGGGAAGTCGTCATCACAGCTTAGCCGCAGTCGACACCCTGAGTAGTTCACGTCTCCGGGTATAGTCGCGAAAGCTAGGAAGGACGCACCAAACTCTTTTGATCACATTGCGCAGTTTAGGATCTACCTTCGGCCTTGGAGATTTCTCAGTTTTGCATGCTATGACTCTCAGTTTTAGTTTTAGTTATGACTTCAGAAATTCTCAGTTTTACATGCAATTCTAGAGTGAGTTCAGGAATCCCTCTTCCAAGAAGAGGTGACCGACAGCTAAAAACATGATTCCATACTTATTTCCCAGTCTCTTCAGAACATGTAGGAATATCGTTACTTCGGAAAAGTTGAGTATTTTTCCAGGTCATCAAATTTTAGCATACTTTCAACCCATCATAAGTTTTTACCAATGATTTTTACCGGGACTCTTTTCGTAAGCGTAGGTATCCTGGAACATACATCTCGTTATCTCTTCAATCCCCTCCCCTGATTTGGAGCGTTAGTTTAAAAAAATGGTACTGCATGGTAGCTTAAAAAAATGGTACTTCATTTCCTGTCCCCTGGATGATTACCGGGAAAAGTGACGATACCGGGAGATTCATACCGACTCTTTCAATTAAAAATATAACACTTTCCAATTGCAGCCAATGAGATTCAATTGGCGGTGGTATTTAGCCCACTCCGGATTTCTGATGGTGTAAAATGCTATGCTACGTAAGTGCAAATACAGAACAGCCTCTATCGACAGATTAAGTATATTTCCTTAGCTATTAGAGTATCCGTAAGTCTTCCATATAGGTGATTTATTGAGCGACATTAGGGTCAACAGTTAATGAATGCCGAGTTACTGGCTTTTGTGATTGAAAACTGGGTTATTCTCAAATCCATTAAAAAAATAAGATCACTCTCGAATCTAATATTTCGGCCGAAAGAAAAAAGAGGAAATGTGAAGAGTGATAAAACCTGCGTAGAAACACTGGCCGCAGTAGAACCCACTTATAACAATCAACATTCACCCAGAGATCACTATTCAATTAAGGTATCATGACGTCGATATTAGCGCATAATACACCTTTAATTATTAATGGACTTGAATACCTCCAATGGATGGTACATTGGATAGTGTGCTTGCCTAAAAAATAAAAAACTCGCGCTTAACTCCGGGTAATCTGAACATCATTAGCTACACTCAAACTGCGATTTTCATCCTGCGACTCGAGAAACCAGAGGCGGAACAGGGATAGATTATGGACCCCAATCCTGAACGAGCTAAGGATCAATGTTCGGTGAGCTCTAAACTTGTTTATCAACCGGACTTGCAAGTGGAAAACTGGTTTTTTTGGTCACATAGTAAGCTATGGCGACCTTTCCATCAGTACAGCAATGTCCACTTTCGACGTTATCACATGCTGTTCACTAAGACTCGTAACATTGATTCGTAAGAATAGTTGCATTACTCAAACTGTTTTCACAGAATGTATAATTATTGAGCAAGATTTATTTTACATCGTTCCAAATCATTAACCGCTTTCACGTTTCCGAGCTGAACTATGAAATTTGTCGTTGTAAATGAAAAGTATAACTTTGTACTTTGTATAAGTTATACTTTTCATTTACAATGTTCAGCAAATTCCACGAAGTAACGCCCGAAACAACGGAGGGAAATTTGTCGTTAATAGGGCCGATTGCAACATGTTTAGTTACGCATTAGTACGGCTAGAGTCACGGTTAAACAGACCAATCTTCCCATATAAGGAAATGGCTACCAGCTATTCACCATTCATGTATCATTCATTCATATAGCACATCATCATTATCACCTCTGGAGTTGTAATATCATCATTACATGCGACTCTATTGCATTTCCAACACGTTAAAGCGAACTCGCAATGTGTTACGCTCGAAACACTCCGGGGCGGGGAGGGGGGTTGGAGGGGGGGGGGGGGGCGAGGGCATAAGGGTGGACGCGCTGGTCAGTAAAAAGCGGCGACATTCCCTCTTGTCGCATCCGAAAACCCATGCGTCTTCCCCCTTCCCACGCAAAACAGGGAGATGGCACGCAGGTATAGATTGCGAGGCGCCCAGTGTCGTCGCGTGGAGCGCTCTTCCGAGGGTTAGGGGGGATTAAAAACGTCCCCGGGATTCGGGGAGAACCGTGACAAATCGCCGCCCCTGTCCATTTTCCAGGGACGCGAGCACGAGTGACTAGCGAGGTAGGCAGTCGTGGACACCGGGAACCTTCCTGGAATTTCCGCTGGGTGGCACCCGACTCCCATTCGGACGAACTTCTCGTCTTACCTAAACCCTTATCCCAATCCTGACCGGCTCCACACTTTTGTCGTGCTTGAAAATCCCCCTGACCCACAGCCTCCGCCCCCGGAATGTAGCATTTTTTTCTCTCCTCTTCGCCCTTGACCAAACCGAAAGAAATATCATATTCATTTATTTTTTGTCTGATTTTTAGACCCGCAAACACGATTCCCCGGACCTCTCACACTCCGTTAAAAATCCTCGCAATTTTTCATCCCACCCTCTATGGGAGAGGATACCGCCTCACGTCTTCAAGAAAAACCTCCCCCTCACTCACTCAACCCATCAACCTCGTCATCTTTCAAGAAACCATCCCTTCTCATCAATTCTCTACGTGCCGCCTCACGCGAGAAGTCTTTTTATAGCAGCTTTAATCTCTGTAGCCTATATAACTCTTTCCTCTCGCGTATTTGTACTCTTTTTACAGAGGCAGAGAGATAGAGGAGAAAGTGAGATCGCCGCGTTCCCTTTACAAGGACAAAACCCTCTCTCTCCCTCGAGAACTCGCAAAAGACCACAGCCTCTCCTCTTCAACCTCTCCATCTCAACCCCTCAATCGTCTCCCCAACTCCGTTTCCTCCCTTTCGGTGCATTGAATTCTTCTTCCGGAGTCTCCCTCATCATCCGGCATTTGAAACCCGGACGGCCACCCTACCGTCTCCGACCCCTCCCGGATGGAATCAACCCTTTCCCCAAGTGCCCCTCCCCCATTGTCAACCCTTCCTACATCTACTGTAGCCCTTTTATCCCTTCTCCCCCTATCTTTACTCACCTCACCCTATCCCGTCTCCTTCCCTCCTTTCCCCCCTCCCATCATATCCTGGTGCTCTCCTCCTCGACCCAGCCACCTCGGCCGTGCTTGCGTGCGAGACGCGCTGCGCGATTTTTTTTCCTGCGGTTTTTAGGCGCAAGAGCGGCGGAGCGCGCACCGTCGTCCGACGAACAGTCTCTTCCGTGCGCCTCCTCGCCTCTCGGTTACCGAGGCAACGGGACACGTATCCACATCTCTCTCTCCTCCTCCTTCTCCACGGCGGCGGCGCCCACCGCGCCTCGTCTCCTCCGGTTACCTTTTCGCATTTCCCTTCTCCCTGAGTCAAGGGGGCCCTCTCCTCCTCTTCTGCCAGCCCGCGCGGCCATCGAGAGCCTCCATTTGCGGTCCGCGTTGAGGTGACGCGCGGGAGAGGGGGGGGGGTGCTCTGTGGGGTGGACACGGCAGGGGGGAAGAAGAAGCGAAGAATGACGTAGGGAGTGGCCCCTTTGGCAGATATGTGCCATTTTCCAATTAGAACACCACATTGGGACATCAGAGGGGTCAATGCATGTGTGGTTGGTTGGTTATTTGGGGGGAGGCGATTGGCAATTAGGGTCTCCGACTCTCTTTGGATTCTCCGAGAAAACTTCGGAAACGGGCAATAATTTTTTAAAAATTTCCCGCCTCCCGTTTTAAGTATTGAATGTTCTTCCAATTTTTATCATTCGCTGCGATTTTATTTAAATGTTAATTGATAATAATATCAAAGAATATGTAAATATAACATCATTTCGTGATTTATATGATTGGTACATGATGGTTGATTGATGTGACAGTTGAACTAGGCCTACCAAGAGCTAGTTCGGTTATGATCGAATTGTAGAGATCTCCTATTTGCGCTCATCTGCTGAGAATACGCATTCAACGGTAGTCCTATTCATGCTTTTAACATACTCTCGGAATCTCCCGGAATTTCTTGCTCTTGGAATGCAGTTCTCCTGAAATCAACTCTACAGGATTTGGCAATTCTGCCGACTACAGAGGCCATTTATACCATCGGAAATAAGTGGGCAGGCTGGTTAGGAAAGGATTTTGCAGATAGGTGGATAGATGACTTTATTAAGTGGGACAAGGCTGACGCTATAGAATCCTCTCTTTCACTTAACTCGTTTTTAGGGAATGGAGAAATATTTGAGAGAAAATCGGCGTCGGCATTAGCCTTACAATAATGTGAGGCGCCAAATGGACAATGTATAGCGTCCTATCCGAATATAAACGAATTTTTCTCCAAATGGTAACCAAGTAAGGATCGTGATTCTAAAGAGAAAAACTCTGTCACTGGAACACATGAACTCCGTTACTCCGTCGGAATGGGAAATTAGTACGCCACTACACCAACCCTATCCCCATGGATTAGGTGTCAATATGCCTACCGATACATCAAATGTTAATGGGTTGCATTGCAATTTTTTTACATTATTTTCCCAATCGTATCAAAGGTCTCATTTATATCCCCGTAAAACATGATCTCGCATATGCTGCATGTGATAGTATATTGTAATTTCGATGTAAATGGGCCGCATTTTATTTCACATCGGAATGTCAAAATCAAGTGGGATGTCTCATTCACACCGCATACCGTATGTAACCGCGGATTGTATTGATGACAATGCATCCACATTGGATTGGAAATGGGCTGCTATACTTCGTATCGGTTGTTTTTTATACAGCACTTCGCTTGAGACTAATCTTCGTATTTATATCGTATTTATATCTACGTCGTATTACATCGCACGTGTATCTGCAAAACAATTATATATTAAAATCGGCTCACTAATGCCAAGCGATGTGAAATGACGATTGCGTATCGTAGCATGCACATTGCATTTTCGAAAACCTTCATGAGAAACAGTGCCGGTACCTTAGAAAAGGAAATATAGCAGAAGCTGTATGTTAGTGCAATTTAAATGGATTTGAGTGATTCTCCGAAATTTCCTTGATACATGCCAATTTCAACCGGAACGATCATTATCATCACGCACAAAATCCCCGAATTCGCAATTTAAGGGAACATTTTGCTCTCTAAGATGATTTATGTTCACGGAGAACCCGCTGCACTAATAACAACTCGGTGAAAAAATCACGAATTCATCAAATGCACGGGATGAATCTCCACTATTCTGAGCCTCCCAAAGCAACTTACACGGGTTTTGGGGAAGCTTTTGATTATTTGCGAAAGAAACGGGAAGACTGGAGGCATGGGGGCTGGATAGGATATGTGAGCCATATCGGAGAACTGCCGTTTGAGATGTCGAAGAAAGGGACGGGGTTCTAACAAAGTAGACATGGAAGCAGAGGAGGATGGTGGTTTAGGAGGATGAGGAGAGGCTGGTGATGAAAGCGAGGTAAGGGAAATGGGCAGCGGCGTATCAAGTCCACCTTTTTCTCAATGCTCCGTCCGTCGTAAACGTCTCGGACTCAACGGGCGATCGAAGATTTATGCACGTTTTAGATATCAAGTAAAAAAATCCGAAAGACACGGGCAGGAAATATGATATTACTGCTGTTATTTTATTTCCATAAAGGCACGGCAGTGTGGTCGCATGAGTGGCGGCCGCGCCGATGTCTCTTGGGGAGTACCTGTTTCCTTGTCCTTCCTCCCTCCCTTTACACACACACACGCATCCACATCGTTAGCCCCCCAGCAAGATCCCCCCCCCCCCTGAAGCTAACCGCTCCGATACGAGCCCTAATGATCGACGTCGAATCCACGTTCGAATCTCCACGGAATGTCATCCATTTTGTCGCCCGAGGATCGGAAACCCCGCGACTTCCCTCCGACACAGCCGGTGCCACTTGATACGTGTACTCCCCGTAGGGGGGGGGGGTTCGAATTGCCACCCCCGCCTCTACCCCTCCCCCCCCACAATCTCACGTCTTCCCGCCTCCTCCCATTCTCGATTCCCCGGTGGTAGAGCAGCCCCCCCGGGGGCCAGCGGGGTGATAAATCGGGCGGTAAGGGTTTTGTGAGGGAGGCAGGAAGGATCCTTTTACGCGACGTATAAATCATTAGGAGCTCATAATGGGGAAGGGAAATATAATCATGTAATACAGTGAAGGATGAAATTGAGTTGGCGATACCCACACAGGAAGACGTTTATGACGACTGAGCGGCGAGGAAATCTCTGTCTCAAACGTTCGACTCACTTAAAGACCATCCCCACTAAGCTATTGGGATGCTTACGGTTTCAATCCATCAGAGCAAACCTGTAATGGAAAAAGGGAAGGATTCATTTCACTCATCCAAGATGTTCTACCGATGAAAATTGGTAGGTTTGAGGAAAGTTATTCCCTAACTCCCGGCCTTAAAATACCTTAGCCCAATTCTAATCCAGTTATGTCACGAATCACTGTATATATGTGCTCGTCCTTAATAATTCTCATCCCTAGATCTTCATATTTCCTACCCTCCTTCACCGCACCCAAAAGCCCCACTTTTCTTCTAATACCGCTTTCTCTATTGCCCAGCATTCTCCCTTCCATCATATAAGCCCTCATTTATCCTTTCAACCACTTCATCTGCCTCCTTCGAATTTCATCCACTGACAATTCACTGACTCCCCCGCCATCTTCAGTACATGATCGTTCTCTTTGCATGCTATACCCTTTTTGTCCTTCACCAATTCCACATCTTGTAATCCTCCAAATTATGCTCATCCTCTTTCCTCATTGAACAAGTTTTGGAACAATTCCACTCTAGGTACACTGCAGGGAATAGAGACTGTCAGGCCTGCTAATGGAGGGGAGAGGGAGGGACTGAGAAAAGTGCATACTATAGGATGAAAAATAATTTAATACACATTTTCTCGCAAGAATACGATTGGTGGATCTTACATTAAGGCTTCAGAGTTTATTTTCCAACTTTGATATCACGTTGTATTTTTATTTCCTTGCTACGATAACTGATAGATACCTACGTGTTTCAAAAACCGATAAGTTCTCTTTCACCGTAGTCCAAAAATTTTCCTATCAGATTCCTGGAGATTGCAACATTGTGGAGTTACGTACAATTTATTTGAATAGTGACGATCAAAATCTATCAAAAATATGGCAACCTCATATAGCCATGCGGTTTTAAGGCGAGAAGGAGCTTCTTGCTACGGGTTACTGGTCTCATATGAGTCAACTGAAAATTATAGCCACATAAAAAATAGACAGGCCGCCCATAACAATTAATCTATGCTCCTATCTGCGAAACAAAACTCTCGCGGGAATGCAATCGCGACTAACTTGAGGAATTTCAGCGACCAATTCACGAATTTAGCTTCCCAAACTGTACTTACCACATAAATTAAGTTTCATCGACCCCAGAGGACTGCGCCAAAGTGACCGGAATTGAAAGACGAGCGTACTATCGCAATGGGCGTTCATAAAAAAATTTTCCTTGACACATTTATTATTGATGGGAAAAATTTTCGGAGCGGCATTTTTTTTTATTCGCCGGTTTTCACCGCAAAAGAACGTCTCGCATGCCGAAGGTATCTTTAGCGCCGGTTGACTTTTATTGGACTGTCGGAATTTCCACCGCCGCCGCGCCGCCCGCCTCGGAATGCTGCCCCTCCCGCGGTGTCTCTCCTCTTCTTACGATTTTCCTTATTCGGGATGTTATGTCACACCTCGCTCCTGATTAGACTTAATCACCGCGATAAAGCGAGGATCAAGATTAGTTGTACCTCATCGCGAGACTTTACCCGTAAAAGAACAGGAAGCCATTGTGTTCATCCGATCGGCACCGACCTCGCATGTGCATTGACGTCTGCTTTTTTTATAGCCTATAGCAGGTGTGTCCAACCCGCGACACTGAACGACCATGAATTCGGCGCAAAGAGCAATTTGAAACAAGCGTGACTAAATAATTTACAAACGTTCTTTGCATTGTTTCGTGTGGCCAAGACAATTTTTCTTTTGTCCAAAATGCCTTGAAAACCCTGAAGGTTAAACACCCATGGTCTATATTTTAAAAATTTTTGTCATATATTGTATCTGATAAACTATTCAAAGTACTGCGGGACCAGCTACTGCAATAAATTTTGCGAGGCGGTACTCCAATGCGTGAAATTCAAAATGAAAAAAGAAATTATTCGCTTGGACTGTATCCCAGTTCAAGAACATGATATTTTCCACAATGAATTTCGAACATTATTTTATAAAAAGTTTGATATGAACCTAAATGATTTACTCAATTAAGTAAACTTCGATGGGTTTATTTATTTTTTTCCAGATAATGAAATTTTGTATTGCCATTTAATTTTTAATAATGAAAAACAAAATCGCAAACCCAAGAAATGCACGAGATATTAGGTGAAGATTTCATTAAGCATTCATTTGGCAGCGAATAAAGCTGTCCTTTACGGTATGATTTGTAGTTGCTGGTATAGTAGAGCATCTCTATATAATAATGCAATCACGGAAAAATACACTTTCATTGGATCATTTTAGTTCGTAATTTAATCTCCATTACGGTGCTAAAAGACGACCAGCGTTTACTGAGATGAGCAGGGAAAACCCAGCCATTGAGGTAACGACGTAGTACGAAAGGAGTCATAAATCCTAGCGCCTGCTCTTGACGTATTTGTTACGGTATCTTAAGTAAACTTCTTAATTTACAGCCGTAGATTGATACCTCTTCCCAGAAAGGTCTCTGGTCAAGCGGATAGGGTCGTTAATACCACTTTTGAAAAATGAGAACTCATAATGTTGTCATTAGAAACTTATATTTAACTTGTCACGAAATTATGACGTGGTAATAGGAAACAGGAGTAAGGTAATAGGAGATGGCAATTTTTTAGACGAAGGAACTTTTTTTGCTTTATTACGCCGATTCCATTTCTTAGAAATACCCAAATGAGCACTAGCAAAAAAAGCCACTGTATAGCTTTCATTTACCTTCCCATTCCTTCCCTCCATTAACTTGAAAAGTTATATTCTGAAATTAGCTAATTAATTGCAAGAATCAAAATTTCAATTTATCATACCAAAAAGTGGATGGTTATCTCCTGTTCTGAAAATCATAAATGTATTCATTCAGTATGATGGCACTGATGTAAATACATTAATAATTTGCCTCTCCTCCGGATACAGTTAATGCCTAGCTATTCATTTTCATAAATGTGATATTAAATATCGACGTAGGTAATTAATTTCCCTATCAACACAACGTTATTAAGTAAATACTTGCCAATGAATTTCTGATGTAAACCGATACACTCAGGAAAAATTCACCTTCTTACAAAATTGCTGTTAACTTGCAAAAAAAGTTGCAATATTGCATGCAATATTATACAAAAGAGAGGACTGAAAATGCGTCGCAAATGAACAAAACGTTAGGTGTCAACAACCCGGAAATGAGACGACAAAATTACATAATAAGTCTTATAAGGGAGTAGGTACGAACGTCGATAACGTCTTTTTTAAACCTTTATCTGCTGATGCGAAATGAGTATATGTTACAGTCTATCGCGAGTTACAAAGCTTATCACTACCATGAAATATTGACGCTCGCAATCTGCATCAGTCCTTAAGTACGCAATAGAAAACTATATTTGGAAGCACTTAACTAAATTTTCATCCGGGGAAATGCCCTCATCAATACTGAATTGAGAATTTGAAGTCATAGTGGAATATTTTTGTGAAAGAAACTAGCGGAAAACGAACAGGAGAATGTATTTGAAGAGGATGGTAGTAAACAAAGCGAAGTTCAGTATGTCATAACAAGTAATCTTCGTCGTGTACAAGATTTCCTCATTTCCTCAAGTTTATTTCTGGGAGATCTTACTTCCACGGTTAAAGGGATGAGCTTATCTCACACGGACTTTCTGCGTAGAGCGGATTATTATATCTACTGAACTGAATGCATGGAAATTAATATTTAGGATACCTCGTTGAATTACGTGGTGTGAATGAGTCATTCTAAATAAACTGTCAGTATTTCGACGACGGTCAAAACTGAGGATTCTTGATAAATGATGCTGCGACGATCCAATTCTATTAGTAATCCAATTCTCTACCGAAATCATTCCCTCCCTGAGATGATAAGCATCAGGTGCTCTTCGAAAAAAATTCCGGCAGTGAATTTTAATTCTTTCAGTCCAATCCATTTCTTCGAAAAAGTGGCATCATAATTTGATCAAAACTTAATTTCATTGAAATTACCTTGTTCACTAAAATTTTCATTTGGAATCATTGACTGCCACATTAGCAGATGCATTTTTTTCGTTGCGCTCTTGGAACCAATCAATCGTCAGGATTAGATATCGACATTGCCATGAAGCGTATAGAAGCGTCAGATGCATTCCATAATGGAGCTAATAAAACTTTTTAAAAGTCGTCATAGTTGCGTAAGACAGGAAAAAGACAGGAGGGAGAGTGGGTGGAATGTGAAGAGTCATACTTGCCACCCACCGCATAGAAAACATTCCATAAATTCTCCCCTCACCAGCGAACAATGCACTGTATACAAACAAAAAATCTTTCTCCAAAGAAGACGTCATTTCGTTTCTGGGGAAACACGTGTGTTAAGTTTGAATAGTCAGCGACCAAATATTACTGTGCAAGTATCGACACTTTTAACTGCCAGAAACACCTAGAAAATGAGGAACAAGTTAGATAAATTAGGCCTTCTGAAATACAACTTGATTAATAAGTTTTCAGTGAACACTATTCGACTGTCACGCGTTATTTGTGAAGAATATTTATCTTCCGCCGAATAACGCCATATGAATTTGGTATTCTTGCATTTGAAAGAGAACCCATATTAGGTCGTGCTGATGAAGTAGGGAATTATTAAAATACTCCACTTCCTTAGTGTTCAGTATTGTTCCAGCATCTACGACAGGAAATGCAATCCGTTTTAAATCTTAGCCAATAAAAGTACATGAATAATTTTGTATTAGATCTGGCACATAAATAAATGATAAACCTGAGCCTTATTAAAATACACTAATCTGTTTGATTTGAATGGCCCATTTTTCTATATTGGACTCCAGATACACTATTTTCACTCTCAAATTCACTGCGCAAATGTCTACTAATACGCAGTATAATTTTACATTAGCTCGAGCTACAAAAGGATAAGAATAACTATTCTGTACATAAGCAATAAGAATTATGAGATACAAGGAAACTAACTGTACTCCATTCGTTCCACGTATACCTATGCATTATTATTAAAGAGAAAAAATTCAAAGAAAGAGCTGAGTGAAAAACACTTGAAATCTGATTATTGTTTGTTTGTGCCCTAGTTTCGCACCCAAGACTTTTAACCTGGTGACCCAGTTCTTCTTGTTATGTTTTCTAAGCAGTAGCGAATCTGCTACCTTCTTGGTGTACATTATTATTGTCTTTCAGGTAAAATATTTATGCAATTTCTAGAAAATATTTTTTACTGGGGGTATCAAGGAAAGAATTAGCATGCATAAAATACTTCAGGTTAGAGTGGAAATACTCATCGAAGTGATCAAGCTCTAACGTTACAGAAATAAATGCATAAGCCTCATGGCGAATTTATATAAAAATATGTATAATTACTCAACTATCCCTAACATATCCCACAAATATCATATATCCTAATATTTAACATTCGCTTTGTTGAAGTGTCTCCAGTTAGTATAAAATGTAAGGCCCTGGGCGAAGAGTTTTTCACACCTCGCCCGATAATTTCAGCCTATTTTTTGTATTCGCTATAAAGTGAAAGGACATGATACCCGTATCGACCCTCGTGTGGGCAGACTAATTAGAAAGTGTTGACGAAAGAATTAAATTTATAACGGATGACCCCGTGGCGTAGCCTTTTAATATATGCAGATGGATAGACGTGTATAATGTATGCAGATGCGCTGATTGGCGGATGGGCGGTTCCAATTGGCCCGGGGATCTGATCAAGCCTTAAATGGAAAATTCATTTGGATAGTTCCTGACGTGGATATTTATATAAAATATACGGCGGTGAAGGCTCAGCCAAGAAGGCGACGAAGAGTAATTTCTTAGGCCTCTCGCTCAGATTGATTGAATTTTTTTCCGGGAAGAGCTCATTGTTTTGGTGAGTGCACGATGCCTCTTTTCTTTATAAAGAAGCGCAAGAGACTTGCAAGAGAAAGCACACCAACGATTTAAGTTAATCATTAGGTATATTAATCGCCGAATAGTTTCCGTTCTGATCTCTGCTCCTTTAAGATTTCCGAACGAACTTTATAGCTGTGTGATTATTTATTTTCAAATCGTAGTCATGAAAGCGTTCATCCAAAATAAATGTTATTAGAACTTTTGTAATGTTGCGCAATGGCTATGGATAATTAATTAAGAAAGCGCCTCAGTCCACAGCACTTGAACAAATATATAATTATCAGGAAAGTAAATTATTGGTAAGCCAAAATAGAATGCTTCTTTTGTTCTTTAATATTTTTGTAGCTTCATATGCATTTTTGCAAACAAAAACTCAAAGAAACTCTCATAATTACAGCTAAAATTTACTCTATTACCGAAGTAGTGTAATTATCCTTTGCAGCTGTCGCTGATGATATCGCGTGAGGCACCTTCAAATATTAAGTAAAAAACAATTTTCATAAATATATGAAGAATTTCTATCTCAAAATGCAAAAGGTAGATCAAAATGCTAACAATTTATACCTTCAATGTCTCCCGACGGTCCACGAATGGTACTTAATTTATGCATTGATGAAAGAGCACGCACTGCTCCACTACGATATCCCACTAACCATGTGATTTATTGTAAATTTGTGCACATAAGTAACCTCAAAAACCGGTGCATTCTAAACGGTGCGTATGATGCGGTCTCCAGTCATTTGATGCCACGCCATGCCCTCCGTTTGTGTATCCCAACCGTTCATTCACCGCCGCTCATTATCGTTCATCAACAGCGCTAATTAGAACTCAGTGCAACGTGTCGCGGACGCTAACAACGGCCAAGGGGATGCCTCCATCATATGTTCTATCCTCAGAGTCATCCATTGGAATTGATCTCAAAGACAATAGTCAGTAGTCATGTCCGATATCCAACTTTTCTTATCCATGGCTGATACATGTCGCGTCAAATACGGAACAGTCGAGGAAGGGATTCTAGGATGTTTATTTATTTATTTATTTATTTATTATCTCACGCAACCAAAAACGGCACAATGGCTAATTACATTGGTCGATGTAACAAAATAAATGGAAATCGTTTGAGGCATTCCAGAGATTGGAAGGAGTTGGAAGGATTAATGTACAATCATTGCAATTGAATCAAAATTGAATAATTTCGGGTCGGTAGAGAAACACGTGACGCAATATTAGACTGAGCAGAAGGTATACACATAAGTAAACACGTCATAGAAAAATTGGCCGAAACTGGTGCGGGCTACCTCAAAATGCGTATTTCCGTCGAATTCCCGAATCCGATGTATTCATGGGTACAGTTACATGGGTACCCGTGTAGCAACTAAGAATTTTCAGCGTCTTGTTTTCCAGTATCCAACGAGGAGAAAGTATCCCATAATCACCATACGGCGGAATAGTGTAATCAAGAGTTCATTGTAGGAGAGGAATTAGAATGTACAACACAATATACTTAGCTGGGATATTCTTAGGCAGGGGATTTTAGTTGCTCCGACTGCTAAGGCTTATACCGCTCTGGTCTAACTTATGTCCTTAATCTTGATAAAAATACAGCATCCAAACCCGACGCGGTATTCGGATCCGTGAACTTTGGATTACCAGGCCTGCGCGTCAAACAACCTGGTCACCACGGCAGGCGAATTAGTACTAACTAACACTTCTCCAATGGCTCAGTCAAAATCCGACCCATTAACCCTCGGGTTCGCAGGCGGGTACGTTTCCGATCGGGTTCTTTTTCACAGGTCTAATACTCGATAATATAGAACATTTTCGAGATTGCGACTAAACATCCTCGACCAAATTTTATTTTTTGAACGTAACTATCGAGATTTTTCGGGGTAGTGACGTCAAAATTTGTCATCGTCGAGGCAAGACGATTCCGAGCCCTTGCTGAATAAGGCCCCGGACCAGCCTCACCGGCGCGAATCACATCACTTAATCCTTTACCTCACGTAGTTACCTTGACGATTCCCCACCCGTCCCTCACCCCTCACCAAATCCTTTCCCCCTCACTCCATCCAAGTTGGCTCTTCCCTTAGCGCCCCCTTCCCCACTCTCCCCCTTCCTCCACTCTCCCTCCTTTCTTCTTGCCCGCCCAGTGCCACCTCCCCCCCCCCCGCCCTGCTCCTTTTGTCTCACTCTCGGACAGGCGCCACCTTATCTCTCGGGCCCCTCCTACCCACCTCTCGATAAGGCGGATTCCGACTCGATGCCTTGTTTTCCTTACTACGGAATGTCAAGGATTACAAATCTTGGGACTTTTCGATGGTTCTTTTTTTCGCCCCTCTCTCTTTTTAAGTTTCCCCTCCCTCCTCCGGATTCTCTGTTTGCTCTCCGACAATATGGGCACGGCGTCGACTTGGGGTGCGAAGGTGGACCGAGAGGAGGGCAGGGGACGGAACTGAAGGCGGACGAAGCATTGTATTTTTGTGAACGGCGCCGTGATATTGGAAGTAGAGCGCGAGAGAACGGGGGGATACGAGTTCAAAGGAACTCGTATAGAGTGATTAGTTAGGTTTTAACTTCTTACGACTCAGGTTCGTGTAGGGCGTTACACCTTTCGTTGACAGTATGGGGTCTTATGGAGATTTGTTTCCTGTGTAAATCTCCATAAGGCCGGAGGTGCGATGTTGCCAATTGCAAAAGGAAAATGAACATAATGCTATGCAGTGTAGACACTGGACATCTAGGAGTCTTCCAAAATGGAAATATTAATCCCTAAAGTAACTAACTTAAATTTAGCACGGAGTTGGAAATGGTTGCCTGTGTGGCCTACAGGTGAGAGGCAACAGTTGTATCCATTAAGATCCATACTTTCCACTAAATCTGGAATACTATATAGTTGAAGATAATTTCGTCCCTCTTCGGTCCAAAATCTAAACGTCCAATACCGCTTTACATTATATTCTTGCTCGCAGCCGACTGCGTAAGTTTAATAACGTGTCTATCTCTCAGGAACGAAACCTTATTGTATATAATAGGTAATTCCGTGCCATTCCTGTCCAAAACTAAACGTGTAATACCGTTTCAGATAGCATTCCTGCTCGTTGCCGGTTTGGCAAATCTAATAGTAAAGTTGTGCGTTGAAATTCTAACTACAGCATGAGTGGTTGTTGTCTATGAATTAGGCCTAAGGTTTGATGTAATATTAACAGATGGAGCACCTATAACCAAAGAATACAGAGGAACTTGAAAGACACAGTAAGCTTATTTCAGAGAATACATATATTTCCACGGTGTTTTCATTGTAAATGCAAAGTATTGCGGCTAAACAAGGCGTGCTTCTTCTATTGACCGCATTTGTCATCAGAGGCGATTAAATAAATTGCTGTGCAGCGCTCATCCGGTTTCCAATGAAGAGAGTAAGAATACGCATTATGGAGAAGACATCGTTGTGAAACATGAATATATAGTGCCTCTGATGCTCTGATAAGAAGTAAAAACGCTCATCATGGACTAGTAATACCCTCAGAGCCATTAACAGCTTTTAGTAAAAGTACAAACTTATTTATATACTCGTTATTGCTCTAAAACTCAAAGTTCTCACAGCTCCCGAGCAGGGATCAGTTTATCGTGATCATGAAATAGAAAAACATAATTTTTTTGTAGATTTAATGTTTGACAGGCCTCATTTAAAGAAAATAAAGCTTCCAGAGATCCCATGTCAGTTTTAAAGCAGATAAACCATGCTCAAAGGACACGAATCCGAAACTGAAGACGATAATAACGTTAGGATATACCCGTAACCAGATTACCAGGTAAGACGAGCAGCGATCTTGTCGGACAGGGCGACCTTAAAAGCCATTTCCCTTCGTTGCTAACCCACTTGTTCCATCACGTTCCCCCATTATCTCCCTGACAACGCTTCAGCCGTATCTTTCTGACCTCTCCTCTCCGCAACTCACGCCATTTTGAATTTTTCGCCGCCGTTCGGAGTTCCTTGCCCGTCTCGACGCCGCGCCATCACCTCCATCGGCGGGGGACTTAAAAAAGGGAACGGCATTGCAGAAGGGGGCACTTATCTCCTGGCTGGGTGATAACAGGACATCGCCGCCACTGTTTGGTACGCGTCCACCGCCTGTGTGTCCGTGGAAAACTCGTTATTCTTTCCACCATCCTCTCTCTCTCTCTCTCCCCCACTCTCCCTCATCCTGTTTTTTTCTCTCTTTTTCCATCCCTCTCTTCCTCTTTCTCTGCAGGGTAGCGCACATTGCCCCATAAAACATCAATTCTCCCTCTTCTTTTCTTCCCCTGCCATTCCCCAGGCAGTCTCTCCACGTCCCCTTTCGTCCTTTTCAACTCGCACTCCACCTTTTCCTCCTCTATGGCGATCTCTTTTAAATGGTGTCAAACTCGTTCGAGCCTCCCCTGGGGGACGGGGAGGGCTTCTTGGCCCGCTGGGACCGCTTGACCATTGAGAGAGAGAGCGGAAGGAGAAAAAAAGCCGAAGGATTGAGAGCCGTGGTCTCGGAGCGGGTGAGGAACCACTTGCCACATCACTTCAGCGACGCTCGAAGTATCCTGAAAGCGTGCAAAATGCATCCGCCACCAAGCGAAGAATGCGGTTTCTGTTCATCGTCGTGATGTGTATATTCCTGAAATTTTCCGTGCTTCAAATTTTTGGACAGATGTGTTTGAGATGTCTCACGCAGGGAGCCTGTTTATTATGTTACCTGTCGGCCTTCGGTGATCTGAAGAGTCTCTAGAAAGTCGACAGACCATAGTTGACACTCTCAGGCGTAACGTTGTAGAAACATTTCATGCTTAGAACGAATAGTCCCTGGTGATTACATGCTTTGAAACGAAACAATGGTCGTCAAGAATAAACTAGCAAGTGAAAATTGCAGCAAGTTTTCCTCCCACTCAAAGTAGACAGACTGTAAACTTCCCCGCTCGGAAGCAAAAATGGGATGCTAGATCACGTGGCTGAAGAATTGAAAGAAGTTTCAGAGTTTGCGCTGCCTAAGCGCTGCTGTCATAAGAGTTTATGCTACTAAAGAGTAAGCAGGCATTCCTCTAAGCCATTCCTTGACCAACCTAGGTGCTTAGTGGCTACACATTCCTCCATTCTCAATCATCAAAGCAGAGATTTAGGGAACTCGGGTGAAGGAAATGGGTAACTAAAACAGCTAACATATTTAAGAGCTAGATTTGCGTTTTCAATCATGATCGGTAGAGTATTTATTTCAGCTACCATACTAATATCTTATTTAAATGGATAAGACAGATAATATTGTCCCCGATGTTGATAAGTCGCTATAAATATAAACTTTCCATCGTAGTGGAAATGTATTTTTGTGTTTTGGAACTCCCTATCAATCATTATCAGAGTAAAACAAGGCCAATGCAAACATATGTCAATATGTCTTCTTTTTTGATCGTATAAAGTGCAGCTGAAGCATATGATGGACAACCGAACGAGGAATCTGGGCATTATTAGGTCACACAAGAGCATTCTTTGCCAGTGATGTTAATTAAAAATCGTTTCAAGTAGGCCATCCTCAGCCTATTGGCATCCATTATTTTGGCATTGGCGCAGAAAAATATAAGTCATTGAGAGCAAAAGTGGTGTTGAGTCAGTGTTTTACCATGTTGTAGTTGGGTGCACTGAAGCATTCCTTTACCTGTTTTACAAATTCGTGAATGAGTGGTGTAAGTCTACCTTCCGTGTTTTCCACTATAAAACAGAACTTGTGGGTTAACTTTTTATTTGTTTTAATCAAAGCCTCATTTTCAAAAACTTGATTATTTTGACTTACCTCATTTTTGCTTCCAGTGACACATGTAATGAAAGGAGAAAGTTTGAAGATTTTCGCATTGATTTGGTGACTGTTCGTGAGTCCACAGCCCTAGAAGCTATAGCAGCATGAAAACACGCCCAACAAAAACTTAGAATCGATACTGATTAATAAATAGCTCGGAACTAATGCATTCATACTTTTAAAGGAGGGAATAAAAAATTTTATTCAACTACTGCGACAATCAATGAGATATTAGAGGAAATAATTTCAGTGCCAAAAGGGGACAAGATCATAACTTTCAGGCTCAGTCCTTTCATTTTTAGTTTGAGCTGGTAGGTATTGTTTTTCTGCCATAATAATAGTTTCCAGAAATACTTAAGCTACGAGATTTTCATTCTCAGAATTGAGATGTTAAGTGCCAATGCTCTTTAACAAATCCTCATCCTTAGTCTGCTTACCATTCTCCGGCGATCCACCAAGATTTATTAGTGGTATTTCCGTAACGGTCGGACGAGAATTTTCAAGTACCTACTAGAAAGCTCAAAGAAGGCTTTGAGAGGAACGTCATGCTATTCCATAGATCCGTCGTCTTCAGAATGGCACACTTGGCGAGTATCTTGGTAAATCCATACCTTCTAACCTCCGTTTTTCATCCTTGGTCTCGTCCTTTCTCGAGCTACAAGGCTTTGATGCTTTAGAATCGGCGCATTTAATGTCGGTTCTCCTCTGATAATTTTAAACCCTATTCTGCTTACCATTCCCTGACTATCCACGAGTACGTAATATAATATCCACAACGGTAGTAAAGGTCCTCGGAGAAGAATTTTTTTGTACCAAAGTTTCTAGAAAAGTAAAGTACTACTTTGATAGGGATGTCTTCCTATTCAATAGACCCATCCTAGGCCCTTTATCATGCAATAATTACGAAAATCTAATAAACGAACTGTTGAGAAAGAACAAGTAAAAAATATCCACCGAATGCTCATTAAGTTGAAATCCTTGAACGAGAGTTTACAAGTACATACCAGAAAGCTCAAGGTACACTTTGAGAGGACCGTCTGGCTATTCTATAGATCCATTCTCAGCCACAAAATAATAGTCAAAATATGTGGGGTTAAAAGTTGAAAATCAAATTATAAATCGAATATTTCCGAAATTTTACCACTAGGGTGAGAATTTTCAATTGCATTCTAGAAACATAAGTGAACGCATTGTGAGGACCGTCTTGCTATTCCATAGAACCGTCCCTTTCGGAAAGGCACACTTGGCGAGCACCTTGGCAAAACTAAATCCGTCTAAACCTCCGTTGTTCATCCTTGGTCGTGTCCTTCTTCCTCCGGAAATGAGGAGAGGAGGGTCACCTGTGGGTTGGTGCAAGGTGTGGGTGGGAGAGGACGAGAGGAGGTGGTGAAGGGAGATGGGGTCGGTGGCAGGAGGTGGCAGAGCCGTCGTCTAGTCTGAGGATGGGGAGGAGGCAGCTGAGACGGTGGTGGTGGGAGTGAGATGCGTGTCGCTTGCGATTATTACGCGAGGCGTGTCCGTGTGGCTCACAGGGCGTGTCGGGTGCTTCTTCTGTCTGGCCCTCTCCTCCTCGCCACGACCCCCCTTTATATCCCTCTCTCTCTCTCTCTCCTCCGTCTCATCTCTGTGACTGCCCCCTCGAATCCCCATGAGGCGGGGACAATGCGAAAGACCTCTCAGAGAGTCGCGCAAAAAAGATTTCTACAGAAAAGGGTGACCGCGCCCAGGTTTTATCATTCATCACTATTCGTGTCAATGATTCAACTTTTTACAGTGAAAGAGAAAAGGGTGTTCACACCCGCTAATAAAAAAATCCGTCATTAATATTAGGTTTCAAATCTAAGGAATCATCAGCAAACGGAATGACTTCTTTTGGGAGGAAAAGAGAAAATGACGAATTTTCCGCGAGTTCATTTCTTCGAGGTTAGGTACAGTCATGACTACCTATTTAGATAAAGGCACAGGTAGGAGGTCAGAACACTAGCACCCTAATGGCAAGACCGTGACTTATAGCAAATGCTTTCAAAGCAAACAATTTTTCGTTTGTTACGCCCAATTGCTCGTCAGGCGGAATTGCAAATGGAAATATTTCCTCCCCAAAACAGAACTGTTAAACAGTTAAGGCCGTTGAGGAAGACTGGAACACCTATTGAACGCAAAAACATTGCATCAAAGATATTTCAAAGGAACTGGCATATATAAAGGAACAAAAGTATATTAATTTAATATTGCAGGTAGCTTGGAAAAAAACGGAAGTAGATAGAGCGTAATGATAAGCGATAAGGTAAAAATATGACGGCTAGAAATTCGTCTTTAAATCCATCTAACGTTCTCATCAAACCTTGCATTGCAGGAATTTTGTAACCCATTGTTTAGATTTATTTGCGACACTAAATTGGAAAACTTTAAAGCCCCTGCGTTGAGAGGAACGAGCAAAAGTTCAAGAGTATATATACCCGCAACGGGCGTGAACTTGGATTCATGAAGTAGATGGTTGCTTTTTTCTTCGATTATAAAAACGCTAAACGCTTTGAATGTACGCGTCATATACGTCACTATTTCCTCGCTCCAACCTAATATTTGTGTTTCGCGCCTCGAAATATATTCAGCCCCATGATGTGCCGATAACATGGATTAATATCTACGACGAAGGCTTTCTCGTCATTTCGCTCGCCAACGGATATTCCGTGAAAGATTCTCAAAGCCATAAGGTCACGGTAAAAGCATTACTCTTCGGCATAGGTCAACTTAGCCATCGAATTGCCGGAGAAACTATTAAAAACGTAAACTTACGAATGAGGAAGTGGTTTTGTTCATCAGCGCGAGTGCTCCTCCACTTTTCTGCGGTGTTCATCTCGCGGCTTTTGCGGCCATCGAACTTCCAGAGGAGCGAGACGAGGGAGAAAGAGGGTCGCCCAGTCGGCGAGGACGTCCTCAAAGGGCGATGAAACGCGAGCACCTACAACGCCACCTCATACACCACGGAAAAATGTCCCCGCCTTGCCTCGCTTCGATTATCCGCCATCGATGGATTCCACGGAGTAGCTCGTGAGTCATTGAAGAAGCCAAGTCCCGCTTTGTATCAGTCCCACCATAATGGTCTTTGATTTGTGTATTTTTGAACCCCACGACCGCTGACTGAAATCATTTGATCCAATGAGAATAATTGGGTCGGTTGGTGAAGGTTTCTTTGGTTGGTGAACTTTAGAGAAACGAAATAGAGCAGAGAGAAACCTGGCTATGGAATTATCACCATCTGAACGAGATACATCAAATGTCCACAGTTTTACGTCTCTTACGGTACGATTAGATTCGAACCACGTACCCCGGGATAGGAAGCAAGGACTCTAGCCATCTCACCAATCAGATACACTAGTTCCCCACCGTTCGAAAACCATTGAAGTACTGTAAAATTTGCAATGTGCAATCTATAAAATCACCAATAATATCGTCTTTGGGTTAATTGATGTATCGTCCTGAAAAGTATCAGCATCTCTCAATGGATCTCTAAGATCACAAATCTCACCAATGTCACTCCGCCAAACTCTTGGAGTCTTGCGTATTTCTTAGTGAGCTCTTTGATGGCTTGAAAAAATGAAAAGAATTGGATTGGCACTTCGTCAGCTGATTTTCTTTACTATCATCAACAGTTCATGACGCATCGCGTTTTAAGAACAGGTGTGTCCGACTCATGCGAGGAATTATCATATCACTAGACCACAAAGTAATCGCGGCGCACGACTTGAATTATATGCAACGGAGTGTATAAGAAAAATTTATGATGAGTAAAGAAATTACAGGGAAGAAAGCGGTGCGGCTTTATTTTGCGTGGTTTATGTCATTATAAGAGGTGCTGTCCGTATGGCAACAGGCACCTCCATTGTCGATGCGGATTACGAATCTTGGAAATAAGTGACAGAGGATGAGTCACTCCTCCTCCGCTCCCACGCGCCTGAAGAGGGAACTAATGCAAATTCATAAATGGGAGTTAACAATGAATGACTAATAAACTCGAGACTCTCACCCAAAACAAAACATGAGTTATTGCGAAACTATTCACACTCCTCGTATCACATCTTTGAGTGCTTTTTTGCAAAAATATTGGCAACTTCACCGGTTTTAATTATAACCACGGTACAAATTTTTCATAAATATGATCTTGGTTGAAAGAAAAATGTCGAAATTATCACGGGTGGGAGAAATAAGGAGGTAAATTATGAAAATGATTATAACGCGTAGTTATTGATATCAACGTGGTCCCACAAGATTTTAACAAGACGCAAGTACAGGCTAAAAACCTGGGTAAATAGAGATGGCATTGCTTACGGATCTAATAATTTACGAAAACATAGATTCAAATAGAAGGAAGGATCTAACGCTTTCCCGGCGAATAATATGAGTAAACCCTCTTTTTTCTTTTCTCGGGCCTTTTTTCTTTTCTCCTTTTTCCTTTTCTCGGGCTCTCCACCAGTTTAAAGTATTCATAACTGCCGACGTTTCGAGAGACGACTCGTCATTCATTCTCAAGGCGAGAATGTCGCAAATGGCAATTATGAATGGTTTAAACCGGTGGAGAGCTCGAGAAGAGTTTACTCATAGATTCATATTATTTGTTCATCATAAAATATGAGCAATTTTCCTGCCTTTTGAAAGAAACAATGTATGTATCAAGTTTACGTTAATTTTTGTCGTGAAAATAGAAATTCCCATTCCAAGAAAGAACAAACTATATCCAAGCAAAATTTTCTGACAGAAATAATCTTCCATTCGCATCAACGAATCACATTTAAAGTTTAAAGCCCGTGAATTCCACTCTCTGGATACCAAACTTGGATATTTTTAAAGCATTTTTTTCAAGATTCTTTTTGACGCGCTGCTTTAATATCCCAGCATCGTACGAAACTTATCTTGGATCGAAATGGCTGATTTTCATTACGCGCATCATCGCCACTCAGACCTTCCTTTCTTTTACTTTTCCTCACTTAGTCCACTAAATGTTGAACGAAGGTCTAACCAATAACATTTCCATACACATCACCAAAGTTACACCCGCGGAATTTCCCCCACACCCTCCCCGTTTCCCATTCCGGTCCACTGATTTTCATTTTTTTTGTGGGTCGTTTCTTTTTTTTTAAACCCGAATGGGCCGAGTCAAGAAAATTCCATCGACGGGCCTATGGTCAGTTTTCAGCTTTCGTCAGCACTCTTTACGCCGCGGTCCATTACCGTTGAGTGTCTCAACCGTCTCAACTCTTTAACGATTACGAAACTACCCCTCCCTCCCTCCTCCCCCACCCCAAAGGACCCGAACCAAACCTCGCCTCACTCAATCTCCTACTCTCCCTCACTCGTTCTGGCTCTTTCATTATTTCCTGCTTACCTACATCCATTCATTCTGATCCGTCGCTATCACACACCCGTGCATTTGGAGCAGCGCCAAAGTTGGAAGAAGCGCGAAAAGTAAGCGGCTTTGCATAGGGTCTAGGGACAGGGTGGAATTGAATAAGCAGGACACCAAGGAGTTATCGATTGCCAATAAAATAGAATTCTTGCATGAAATTAGCGGAGTTGCACAATATTGTACTTCAGGTGAAGTAATACCTTCGAGCTTTCTACACCCGAAATATTATTAAGAACAAAGGCAACTTTTATATTATTGCGGGCAGCAAGGTTCAAGCAATAGAAAGAATAAGAGTTCAATTCGTTTTCTGGCCAACTAACCGAAATAAATAGACCGAATTGAGCGAATGGGATATAGAGGATATACAAATAGTACTCTAATACATCTTCTAAAAAAATGAGGAAGTAAATATATTTACTCATTAGACAGAATATGTGCAAGGTAACACGAACATAACAGCAACATTGTCTATAGCAATGATTCCAGCGTTAGTGCTACTGATCGGATTGAAAGCAGGGAGCCATAATCGGAAAAGTATTCAAGACAGAATTAATTACCTGCTGCCTCCTTAAGTGTAGTGTGATCGCTGTGTTGTGACACGTATTCAACTGATTCTTGATTCATGAGGATAATTTCCGAGAAATAGAAGTTCTCCCAGGTTCTCCACCGGGAGAGTTCTCCAAGATTTACCGGGAGAGCATCATAATTCCTTGAATGCTCGTTAATTTAGATATGCCTTCCTTAGTTGAGATATGTAAGTTGTTGTGTTGGCGTTGAAGTCGGGCAGAATCTTGGCTTCTGATGATAAAGAACGAGTCTTTCTTCGAAAAGCTGGCAAAGTTGGAGCCCTTAGCCAGGTGGAATACCCGAAAAACCTTCCTTCAAAAGATTCTCCGGGAAAATATAAGATAATTCATTATTACTAGAACTTTTACCAACCACAGTGAACCTAAAATCACTTCATCCGGGTTTCGATGCGTATGCGTCATCATAAAACTAAAATAAGAAGCACCCGATGATTGTACTAACGCAACGACATTCGGGGTTGTGCGCTTTATAATTTGTTGTGGTATGTCAATTATACAATAATTTATTTTTGAAGGATTCCATCGATGCTGATAACTTGTTTTACTTACAACAAACAATTACTACGTCGCAATGAAATAAAAAAATAGGCGGAATTTTAAAAGTCAGTCGTGGATACAGCTTTCATTCTGGCCCCAAAAATGCACGAAGACATTCCTCTCGCCTCACCACTGAATGCATTTACTCCCACCCTAGTGACGGATCACTGACCTTCGTCACCGATGGAATGGATTCAAATCTTTTGCGTCGGCGGAGGAATTCTTAAAGACGGCACCTCCCCCTTGTCATCCGTCGTGCATTTTTCAGCGCGGTGTGGGTACACTCCGGCGGGACGTTAATCAGTCGGCATTTTTCATGAGAGAAGGCTTATGCCCTGGATTTTATAATCCAGCATCCCACTATTCTCCATTCCGCACCCTTCAACGGTGCCGTTGGGTCCAAATGCCGTCTTGCTTCAAGAGTAATAAACTTCTCGAAAGCTATTACGATTACCCCAGTCGGAATGGCAATAATTAGTGGTTGAAAGCTGACGGCTACGTGGCGAGTGAGTGGATTCGAAAGGTTTTTATCGTTTGGTGCGTTGCATTCAAATCGACGTTACGTAATTTTAATGGCTGGGTCATTCATAAGCTATGATGTCATAATTAATTGTGTGCATCATCGCGAACAATGTTATACGCGATGAAAGGTCATCTAAATTGCATAAGTGAAACAGACTTATGTTCATGTGGATATCCACACTCTCCTTTTAAGATAAAAAAATATATGACACGTGTGCTGGCACTATGTTGATTTCTACAGTGTGTGAAATATTAGAGAAAAATTAATGCATTGGATAAATATGCATATAGTTTCATCGCATTACCATGGTGGAAGCAAAAGGTTACGTTGAAGGCAATAATTCTTTAATGTATATTACTCGTAAAATTAGTTTTGAAGTACTATTCATAAAACGACGTATTTCCACCTAAAAAGCTTGTTTATTACCTTAACTTTGTGCTTATTTGAAGTTTATACGTAAGATTTAACCCATTTAAGAAGAAACAAAGCGTAATAGATAATAGTAGAACATTGTCGACGATTACAATTTTGAAGCTCTCGTTCCAATGATCTTTACTAGCAGCTCAATGTCAATTATTCAAATGAATAACGGAAGGAGGGTGCAAGCACAAATGGAAAAGCGAGTACCTTGAAATGGTCTCAATCACGTATTGCGCGTGAGGAAAAAGGAGAACCCAAATATATAGGTACGTCCTCTAGTTCTCACACTTATTTCTTCTATTTTCAGTTTATTTCCCTGTGGTCAAATGAACGTTAGGCAGAGATTTAACAATTACATATACACATTAATAGATTGAAGCATCAGCCTTATGTCTCCTTACAAATCGTACGTAGAATTTCATGTAAACCAGCGTCGACACATAACTTAGAAAGAAACTTTTTCATTTAAAACCTACATTTTAATAATTAAAAATATTCCAAAGATATCTACTCAAGTCCATCCTTGATTCGTACTTTCCTATGAACCTCAAAACACAGTGCCACTTTTATTACGATTTCCCTCATCCGCGGAAGGCTTTCCCTCGAGCACATGTATAACGAAGGGCTCTCCGAAATTACCACAGTACGGACCGTGGAGGTGGCCAATAGCCACAGGCTAGTTCCGTGGCGATATTGCGCGCAGTGGTGCGTCAACGTCCTGTTACACACACGCGACAGATGGAGTAGGTCAGGTCGGATCGTGTACGAGAACGCTTTTGAAACTGTTTGCACGGCTCTCTTCTCTTTTCACTCCCTCCCCTCCAAGCCCTCATCACTCGAAATTCTCCAGCGTCCGATTTCCGCATGCTTCCTGCTCCTCATATCCACGCGGAATGAGAGACGAAACCGACTGCGGTCTGTGGGTATGAGTCAGGGTTCCCGCTATTCAGCAGTATCAATTTATTTTTCAGCTTTGCAGAGAGTTTACTTTAGATTCTCCAAGTAACTTCGTCGAGACGAACAATCACATTTCCGCAGATATTAATAGCGATATTTCAGCAAAATAGGCTTAGTTTCCACACCACTCTCTTGAGTCTCTTATTCAACCACCAAACTGCCCAATCAATCAAAAATGCATCGTAAATACCACTGGTAATGTTTCTTCACCCAGAGAAAAGAAAATACTAAACAATTTTTTCTTTAAAAGGACTCATTTGCCACCCATTCTGTGAGTCTCAAGCTCACAGATTACTTCCTGATTCGGCAGTGGATGAAAGGACTGACAAGAAGAGAATGGTAGGCATTCGATGGCGTTGAATGAACTCTTTCAAAGTGAGCATCCCGAAGAAGGTAGAATTGAGTGGACGTAAAGTGAATACCATTCTCAAACGCAATCTTTCACTGACACGCATTTATTCCTACCTTCCTTCTCTTCTGTAATTCCCCAAACTTCCTAACTCTCCTCTTTCCAGATCAAACGAAATGTAACTATTGAATCAACTGTCAGGAAAGACGAGGTGACGCAGCATGTTAAACGTTAAAAAATTAACAAAAGTGGTATTGACCCCTAATAATTTTTATGCAAGTCAGTTGGTGCTCGTAAGTGTCGAAACGCCTCAGCTTTGATAAAACCAATAAGTAAACAGTACCTCGTTTCGTTTTCAATCATTCAATTCAAATTTCAACGGTTAGCTTATAGAAAGAAGTTAAGTATGATTTGTCCATTAATTTGAGCACATAATTATATTCTAGTGTAAGAATACCTCCTCTTACATATCACAGTTTTTCCAGAGCATTCACCTAACTCATTGGATTCCCCTGTGTTCTCCAGCGGAGGGGAATCCCCTGAGCTTTCCAGAGTTTTCCTGTTCTCCCGATTAGCGAACGCTCTTCAGTGCGTACACACTTATTTTACATTCCAGTTTTATTACCTTCTCATCCAAGCGCGGTTGTGCAATTTCGCGGAGAAGTTTTTTTTAATCCCCACGGCGCAGTAGGACTACTTTCTCCGAGGTTGGGAAGGGAGGGAGAGAGGCTGGCATCATCATGAACTCTGACCCGATCTCCAACTAGAAGGCTCAGAGAGAGAGAGAGAGGAAAAGTGAGGGAGGGAGGGACAGAGAGGGGGGTATGCCGGGAGGAAAAAAAGCATAAAAGAGAGGAGAGGGGTTGAGAGGGAGGGTGAGTGGGCATACAACGGGGAGGGAGTCACAAAGGAGGGCGGTTGCGGTCAAACGGTGCGCGTCTGCCCGCTAATGGTTTCCCAGACTCCCGACGCTTGCCTCCCCGTC
The DNA here is from genome assembly GCA_963573305.1 of Pyrrhosoma nymphula. Classification (NCBI taxonomy): domain Eukaryota; kingdom Metazoa; phylum Arthropoda; class Insecta; order Odonata; family Coenagrionidae; genus Pyrrhosoma; species Pyrrhosoma nymphula. The sequence continues at coordinate 50,625,662 of OY754330.1, read as the reverse complement.
GCCGCCAATCGTCTCAACTGTTTAACTCCACTCTCTCGCGGTCGTGTTGGAGCTATCCTTCCGCGTGCGTAATGAGAATGAGTCCAGGTGAGAGGAGGAACGAAGGATGCATAAGCGATCATGAATAGTGGTCAGATAAAATTAGCCTTTTCTTATTTAAATTTTATTTCCTTTGGAAAAAATCAATCACTTTCCGTTGATGAAGGCTTCTAGGGCTTTTTACCGCGTTGATCCATATCTTTCGACGATAGTTTCGCCAGCATTCCAGCTAGTTGTTTCAGGTCTGTAGTACCTAACAATCCAATTTTTTTCGCCTCATAAAGGCCTCTCTTTCAGTCCGGAGTGTTTTGATTTTGGCTTTCTTTCGTTCGCGAAAACCCGCTACCAAGCATTGGACGGTGAGTATCCGTATTCCCGATTCATGCCGTTCATCGTTTCTGCCAGTTGGTTAGCCTCTCTGATCAGCTTGAGGAGGAAACTTCACTTCAACGCTTTTCTTAGCCTTAAGTGCATGAATATTTCTTCCACTTTAATATTTTTTCACTGGATGTGTCTGTTGATCTCTCTGAGATGAGGATGAATTAAATGAATTAACCAGTATAACACACAAAAACTTACTTGCACCGAAGTTTATGCCACGGAATATATCGTCGACCAACTAAAACCGCAAATAACGTAGTTTCTTAGTATATCGTCACTCTCTTGTTTGGTGTAAGCCAACAGATGCGCAGTCCGCACATAATAGAGGGTATAAGAGAAGTATTTACAATCAAAGAGGACAGGGTAGGTATGCAGCAAACCAATTCGGATTGATAATTGCAGATGATTATGATGATGATCACAATTGCGAAGGCGCAGAAAGTGTTTTAAACTTATTTTTATTTTACTGAGTATCTGAAAAAGTTTTCTATGGAATATTTGTACGAATTTTACCGTAAAAGTTGTATAAAAAAGTTTCAAACAATCATTTTCTTTTTCAAGAAGCCCATCACTAGTCACGAGGCGCAGGGATTGCTGGGGTGCGGGAGAGTATAAAAGAGAGTTGCCGGAGAGTAGTGAGCGGGGTGTGCCGGAGGAAGGGAAGGTTCAACGGAAATAATAAAAGTTCTTGTTTTGTGATGTTGCGGTGCGAAGGTTATGTCCCAACATATTTACAACCCTTAGGGAACCCGAAACTACAAAAGAAAAAAGTCTGTGAACAGGTAGTAAAAATATCCCTTCCCTCATCTTTTTTAAAGGGTACCAGCTTTTCTCAGATACACCAAAAAAAGGATCTGTCGAAGAGGTTTCGGCTTTTCTCCAAACAAAGGCAAGTGGTTGGGAGGCTAGGACACAATTTTACGAGCGGAACTGTTCGTCAAAAACTGCAAGAGGTCACAAAGGTTTGGGCCCGTAGTGCTAATTGTTATTTCAAATTGTAAGTGGAACCACCATCGTTTCATTAGCCATTGGGAGGTGCCGAAGTAGAGGAAAGCATTCCGACGCAACAGACTCAACACCAAGAGCGCGGAGATTTCCAAACTCCTTCACACCGCAGACAGTACCAAAATGTATCGTCAGTAGACGAGCGTGTTTTTGGCCGGCTGTTTATGTTTCAAATGCACGGTATTATTTTTTTCACCAAAATACGCATTTTAAGAATGAATGAGCATTTTATAACTTAGGCAGCACGAAATATTAAGAAAAGTCTTATATTGCCGAAGTCAAGTAAGTCAAGTAAGGCTTAAGCCTTTATTACACTGTGAGACGTTTTAGGGGTAAACATATTCTCATACGGATGCAGTGATAATTTTGGCATAATTACCCATCAAGATTACTGAAAAGAATGAAATATCGGACAGTCTGTATTAGTAAGTACAATTGTTACTATTTACTAAACAGCTACAAATGAGAGTAGACCAGGAATGTGAATTCTTTGACACTTTGCATGGGGTGTATAAACTGTTCCTTTTACTGTATGTCAGAGTTAACTCTTCATCTCTACATTCCTCATCGGTTCTTCACTACGTGGGTCATCTCCAGAAACGCTTTCAGCGCGTTCACGTTTTAACGTGTGAGAGCCACTAACGTGGTTACACTAACGGCCATCGACTCCCAATCGCGGTCTTACCTTGACAGAAATTTTGTCTCACAAATGAACGTGATGGGGATCGGCTTGGTGCGGTGGCTGGAGTTATGGCTTTCCGTTCGGAGTACCTGGTTACGCATCCCGGTAATGGCGTTAAAGTTTCTCATGAATTCCCATCCCCCTAAGGTGTCATGTGGAGAGATTTTAAACGTGTAGTGGTCCATCCGTCGGATGGGACGTTCTTCTATGGAGTCCGTGGAGCCTTTCGTTGAGGGAAAGCTAATGACGAGGCCGAGATTCTCTCCAACCTTCCTCCATTCACCAAATAATGCTACCCCTGCCCGACTAATACGCCTAGAGCAAATTAATTCAGTTTTCGGCCGCCTCCCGTAAAAACCAGCACACCAAATGAACGTCTGTGATCTCCCAAACAATCTATATTGCGAGGAGATGCCATTTAAAGCATGACCGTCGATCGAGAAGTAATGCCAATTGCACGATTGCTGGTGAACGATTGATTGGCTGGATAGGACCGTAACGGATGATCCGCTTTGAGTAGCAAAGATCGCTTGAGAAGTCTACGATCTTGGACTTGCGCAGGCCTTAGCACTCATTGGTGGAGAACCGCTAATTTAGATTCACAGTCAGCGGCGCCATCACCACTCTCTCGCGCCCTACATTTCCTCTTAATCATCGGCGCGGCGCATGGGTCCATTGCATGTACCCCCCCAAGGATGCACCTGGTGGAATCCCAGTGAAGTCTATCATTTAACCTCGCGAAGGACGACGACTTCAGAGGCTTTGTTTTTCGTTTATGTTAACCCTATTATTTTTCCCTTAGTTCATCCATTATTTCCGCTTCGATGAAATTTATGCAACATCTATATTATTCATTCTTTCATCACTCACTCCTTCCCGAGTTCCTGCCTTTATCAGGAAAACTTGCATTAATGGAGATAAAAAATACACCCTCTTCAGACAATCATTAGTCCTGATTCGCGCAAGTTATCGTCATGAGTAATAAATCAATCAGTGCAAACCCGTAGAAAACTTCTGCAAAAGAAAAACATACCGAAACCCTGTACTTTCAGCTTGGTGCGTGACTCATTTCCGCCAAAATTCCACTGACATGTAGATCACTCCTAATTCTCATTGCCACTTAAGTTAAAATACATCAGTTACCAGCAATCTACTACATCGTGCCTTGGCATCTATGTCGGGACATAGTACTTAGGAAATTACACCGTTTGCATGGCCTCGTGTAGTAAATAAGTTGAAGTAATAATTCATTTCCCAACGTGTTGTTTAAAAGAAAATAGATTTAAAACCACCTACGCGACATTTGAACGAGTATCCAGTCGAGAGATAGCCCGCGAATTAACGCAAACCGTTCCTTTCAGCGACGGGTCCAGAGAGGGATATATCACGGGGCACAGTCTCATTCAATGCGTTTCGAGCCGCGCGCGGAGCACGATTTATTGCACCCTTCCGGGGGGGAGAGGGAGAAACTTGCGCGCGAAGACGATATATACTATTTGCTTTGGCGCGAGGTTTACACCCTACCTAGTGTCAGCCCGCCGTCTAATCGGAGCGATTATCTACTCATAATGAGTCACAATGAATAAATGCATGAGCATCAAGTCTTCTGTTCTATAAGATGCCCACCGGCGCCACCTATTCGTTCATATGTTCCTTCCCAACACCACCTACCTTCCGGCCTGCCTACCTACCTGCGGTCGGCACCTGCTATATAGCGCCCACCCAACTAGGCACCCCTCCCCGCGAGGAGCTAGCAGGGTGTGTCCGCTTTCTTGTGTTACGGTGCGTGCGCGCCCAAGCAGTGTGGGGTGCATAAATGCCAGGCCGCGGCTGCTCGTGTTTGTGCGAGAGAGGCCATGGGGTGGGGTGGAGTGAAAGGGTGCTGGGCGGCGAAAAGTGTGGGCCCTTCAAATAAGCCCATTGGCAATATATATAAATGGCCCATCTTCTTCTCAGCGGCTGAAGGTAAATTGGAAGCACCCTCGCTGATGGGACCTCGGAGGGACGGCGAGGCGTGGGCTTCAAAGGAGGAGGGGTGGGAGGAGAAAGAGAGATATTTCAGACAATGGGATCGCCCGGAGGATGCCCCATTCCCTCCCACTCCACCTATCCCGACGAAAGGCTTTGTTTCATTTGTCCGCCTACTGTTCATTTCGTGACGAAAAAAAGCTCACCACTCAATTTTGTGTTAATACACTCTTCCTTTGCAGAGGTAAACATGCTTCAACCGATAGTTTTGTCATTTAATTTTTTCCAGTGAAGTTATTGATATGTATTCAGCGTGTCGTGAAATACTAGTGCATTAATACTATCTTTCGCACGCGTATGTCCTTCTGGTACTTTCGGGACGCAAATGATCTTGTAGTATTTTCGCGATTATAATATCCCCAATTAGTGGAATACAGATTAATTGTTAGAGTGCCTATTCTCGTCCCTAGTTTCTATTCTGGACATTTTCCTTTCGCCCGCTAGTTTTGCTTCATCCCCAACTAAACACCTTTCAAGTATAAATAGTCGAAAAAAATACAATAGCATCATCTGGGTACAAGTCAAAATCAAGGTCAGTGATTCTTCAGTACAGTATGAAAATGTTGCTCTATTTTCCGAGACATTTCATTATGAATTTATATTTCGCTCTTTACAATTAGTTCTCCTCCCTCCCGGTTATATTTGATTCTTTATATGAAAGCTATTTTAAGGGAAATTTTGTTAAGAAATTCTAAGCGCTATTAAGTCTCATATTATTAAAAATTATGCATGCATAGTCAATCTTGAAAATATAGCGAACATAGCTGGAGAAAGAATAATAAGACTCAAAAAAAATATTGTTACCAATCTCTATTTTTTCTCTAAAAAAATGAAAAAAAACCTGATTTTTATCAAAGCCACAGCAGTAAGATTCACAACGTGAAAAAGGGACTTCAGACAAATCAGGGTGTGCAAATGAATCGAGAGACTTTTTGAGTTTTCCAATTACTACAGCAACTATAACTTGTAAGCAATAACTATTACCAGGGATATTGATGCCGTATCTAATTTATTGAGTAGATCGCCGAACAAGTTTATAAAAAAAACAATACTGGAAGTTAAATGATTATACTTGAAATGGTTTTATTTTTCCGTGATAGCAAGGAAGGCTATATGATGAAAACTATCATTTCTGCTGATAATATAGTGCACTACATTTATGCATTAACAGCAATATGCTCCTCCGTGAAAAGACCTTCTTAAAATAAACTACGAGGCGTTTTATGGCAGCCGCCACCAATACTTACGTTTTTTTCAACGGTCATTACAGCTTTTTAAAGTAAAGAGAGGCGGCGTAGTTTTTGCTTTGCTTTTTCACGTTAACGGTCAGGCCAATGGACGCAACTGTGCGAAAGAGGCGTGGCAGACGAAAATAATTGGCTGGACCGAGTGGGCAAAAGACTTTTCCGCGCCCAAGAAAAAGGCCACTTGGGAAAACATCTGGATGCATTCACTTAAGATGAGACGTCGGAACTTGCAGCGATATGCGAGCAGTGTTCATTATTTTTGATCGGTGCTTTCTAATTAAAAGCTAAAAAAAATAGCTCCATTCTCGAACATGAATTTATGTAAAACAAAAATAAATTTGCTATTGATTACATTCAGTAGAAGGCGTTGTTTTAAAATGTCATTATCATCAGGATGAAACCGACCCAGGCTCCATTTTATGAAACTATTTCATTATGTAACTATTAAAAATTAATTACAACTTTCGCGGTCCATGATATGCAGTATTGTTTTTTTGGGTTACACCCCGTCAAATTTTAAAAGGTCCTACGTTTCGTCTCCGCTGCTGGAGACCTCATCAGGGCTAATCCTGATGAGGTCTCCAGCAGCGGAGACGTATGTAAATCATCTCATTCTCTTTCCGTTCTCTTTCATCCAATCCCATTCTCTTTCAGGAAATTCTGAAATAATTTTCCACGATACTCTCCCCTTCCATCTGTCTGAAAACATTTAAGTTCTAGACCATGCAATTTTTCCATTTCAGCTTTATACTCTTTGAATTTGGAAAAGCTTCATTCTTCGTGCAGATTTAGCCCTGATGAGGTCTCCGGCAGCGGAGACGAAACGTAAGACCTTTTAAACCTTGACGCGGTGTAACCCAAAAGAACAATACTGCATTAAAAAAATTACTTTGCAACTCTACACAGGTTTAATAAAAAAGATCTAAATATTTGAAACTCTACACAGGTTTATTAAAGTAAGACCTACGTAATTCTGTTACAAAACCGGTTGTTCTTTTTCGAATAAATATGTGTTGCTGAAAAGTCATATTTTCATCATTACATCAGTATTTCAATCACAGGTAACAGCAGACTTCTTTTTTCCACCGGCCATGGCTACTTCTATTACATCCTGGAAACAATTTTTTCTTGCGTCTCTCTTTATTTAGCCTCTGTACTTTCTCTCTCAGCCTATCCATTGGAACCTTCTGTCCTACATTTCCTTCAATTACTTACCTAGTACGTTTGATGTGCTTAATGAAAAAATCTAATACACTTAGTTTTTCTCTCTGGTATTACATTATTGGTGGAACTTTATTCCTCCATCGTGTACACTTTTTTATTTATGTTTTTATCGGTCCATTCGATCTTCATTTCATTTATTCATTTTACAATTTTGAAATGTACTTCCCATGATAAAGTTATTTTTTCCAACTGTGAGAGATTAAAATGCACACGGGCGTTGTCGACAAGTAAAGAAGTAAATTTTTAGGCGTCCGCATGATGGAACGAAAACGGCTTCGCGATTGACGCGTCAGTTGAAAACGTGTCGGATAACTTTGATCTTCAAGATAATACTCACGTAGAAGCTATTTCAAACGGTTAAGAGCGGAAATTGAGCATAGTGAAAGCTTCAACAAGTGTGTGTAGCCATCCAACATCAGAAGAAACAGCTGACCTGGGCTCGGCGCATCGGCCTGGCGGCGGGAAAATTATCGGTATTCCCGATTAATCAAGATTGATGCCGAGATAATGGCAAAACGTTTCGCGGCTTTTATTTATTCGTCTATGAAATGAAGATAAAGAATTTTCGAGACGAGATAAAAGCGAGGTGAGACATGATAGGACGTGGAGACGAAAGATTGAAATAGACGGTCGGAGGAACGAAAGGCAACGAGAGGGTCTGCCGGGAGCACCAACACAGGTGTGTGGGAGCGCAAGAATCCCGTGGGTGGAGAGAGAGAACGGGATGAAAAGTCGAGAAAATCAAAAAGAGATGCGTGTAATTAAAGCATTTTTATATAAATCAATGGAAGAGCTAAGAACATGCACCAGAAAGGAATAAAAAGCAATTGCGGTCCATGTTTTTTGTCCGTTAAAAACATAGTTGACAGTTTACGGTGCAGGTAACTGAGTGGAAATCTTTCTTTTTTGGAACGGAAGGTAAACTATTTCATTTTTGAAGACCGTGGTGTCGCTACAAAGCAATATAGCATTTTGAAAAATATTTGCAAGAAAATGGACACAATATTGATGCAAGTGTTTCATACTTGGAAAAGAATGGGTCCAGATTGAACTCGTTAGAGTAGTTGTAAATAATTAGCCGTGTAAATTCAAAAACTTGCGAAATTCTTAACGAACATCTGTATCCCTCTAGTTTCCCCTTCAGCACTTCCCTTCCATCCTTAATCCCCCCATTTACCCACCCTATGTAACTCCTGCACCGAGTAAACCTCACGCTTCCCCTCTATCCTGCTCCGCTTAACCTTCATTTCCCCATTCCCTCATGCTCTTCCTATCTTCCCCCAATTCTCACTCTCTTCTAACTCGCACCCACATTAAGTATATAAACGTTCTTCCTTATCACGCAATTTCACCTGATGGTGCTGCGTCGCAACGAAGCCTAAGTCGGCAACAATAAAATAGTCGACATTTACTGGGCTGTTCACCTTCCATTCATCATTAATAGTGGACGTGACAAGAATCAATTATAACTAAATACACTTCATGCCCTGAGAAACATAGCTCGGAAGCTTGCATTATAGTATATCATTGCACTTTGCGTACGAATTCATACGAATTGGAATTGCCACGTGTTCATGAAAAGGATGACATATAGGAAAAAAGTATCCCATCAAAACTATTAGGGTCAGTCATTACGGTTTCACTGTGATTACCTAATCTTGTAATGAGTAATACCATAGAGTAAGCATATTACTATTTAATCTATGGTAATACATATTGAAATTCATCAGGTCGGAGCTGGTTTCTCTTATTTCACTTGGACGGTCTAATTTAGCGATATGTTGCTGGTATTTGATAATTTTCTCCTTGCTATGAGAGTAATAGATCTCTGAGCATTCTTGTACGAAGCTGTTAATCAGGTTCTCCAGGGGAGAGTGGAAGGATTCCCATCTGAGTATATTAATTGACCCTTTAACCTTTTCACAGCTATTTTTAACAGAATCTATGCACTAATTTCACCTTTCCCCCTACATCGTGGCCAGAGACTAAGATGAATTCAATAATTTGATTTAAGGGAAACAAATGACAACAGCGATAGGAAAAACCGAGAAAATCTAAAGCTGATACAAAAAATAGAAGGGAGTTTCGAAGGGAGTTTCAGGCATAACTTCTGGAAATACATAATAGCCAATTTGTGAGAAAAACCGCTAGTATTATTTCCCTACTGTTTTCAATGCACACCTTCAAATGTTCCGGCTCATTATCAACCTTGCATTTATCATTATCAACCTTGTTAATGCCATGATACCCCGAAACTTTGGTTGGTGTACATCTATAGACCTGTGGAAATTATACAGGCGTTTTTTTACAATGCCGATACAAAGCTTATATTCAACGCCAAGCACAACAGCAAAAAATAAGAAGGCACGAGAAAGAGCGCGAAAACGAAATTAAAGAGTATAAACCCGAAAAAGTAACAGGGAAGCACGTTAGAGGCTAGGGAGGAGGAGCCGAGACAGGAGTTTTATGTATGTGAGGCCGCAAAAAAGAGAAAAAAGATACGAGCCGAAAGCAAGAATAAAAGTGTGAGAAATGAATCAGGCTGTGTGTGAGAGAGAGAGGAAGAGGAAAAAAGGTATAAATGATCGTGACGGATGGGCGTAGATGGAAGAGAGGTTATGGGGGAGAATGAAATCCAAGGAGACAGGAAGAGTGGGAGGGCGAAAGAGAGATTGAGAGGCGGAGGAAGAGAAGGAAGAGGGATGTGTACATGAATGGAAAGATGAAGAGAAGAGCAAGAAATGGAGAGATATAGGAAACGACAGGGAGAAAAAAATCTCGGGTGTGGCTGTGTCGGGGACACGGTTGTGGGCTCTGAGTGAGTCCGTCTGCGTTAGCGGGTAATCTTTAGCGACCGTCTAGATGCTTGCACCTTCGTTTGTGGCGCGCGCCGCGTCGAACTTTCTGACGTTCCCGAAGCTGTCTCACCCGTAAATTCACGGACATAGTGATACTAGTGGTACTTGAACGATGATTAATTAGACACCCTTTCAGATGAGATGTGTTCCCTTGAATTTAATCTGGGTTTCTCGGTATGGACCGAGATCTGAAATTTTACTTGAAACTTCATCACCTTTTTGATTTGCCGCCGGAAAACTGCATGAAGTCGGTATCTTGACTTGTCTAGACAGGATATTTCGTTTCGCACAAAAATAACCGTACTAGCGCATAGGAGTCGCAAGACATATTTCGTGGATATTTTCGTGCACGTCGAAAATTTCCTAATTTGTCACCGAGGACTCCACCACCCAAACAACTTATGGCAATGATCGCATTGTAATCGTATACCCGACCCATCTAGACCATATTTATTTCAATAGCGTTATAATTCACGAATTTATAGAGTCGGAATGGATCACCCCGCAAACGTTACATCGCCGTTTCCGTCTCGGTAACCCATTGCCGATCTGATTTTAAAGGCGGATACGCGTCAAAAAAAGGGGGGTAGGAGGAGCAAGGAAGGTTGGGTCCGCTCCTCTTCTGAAATTATAAGGTGGAAACGTGTGTATGTGGGTTTTCGGGGATAGACCCGGCTGAGAATAACAGGGAAAGACGGAAAGGTTGTGTAAGGCATGCGGGGGCGTATACGAGAGGGCACGAGGGAGGCGTGAGGGATATACACGAGGGGAAGTGGGAGTGGTGGAGAGCGCTGGGCCTTCGGGAGATCCCCATTCGAAACGGGGTGGAGTCACCCGGCTGAGGGGAAGTCGAACGCGAGGGGTCGAGGAGGAAAACGAGCGGCGAGATTCTAAGACGTGGGGCGCGGGCTATTCCTTTGATCAACTCCAAGCCCTCTTCTCCCTTCATCCCGCAATCATATATATCTTCGCACGCACCGATCCTCCGGGGGGATCATTTTTATAAAGTGGCTATAGTGTACACGCTTCCCATTCGGAGGGTCCGATTCGTATTCTAGTGGTGGCGGTGATTTTTCATTGGGATCCCGATATCTATTTGGGTGCCATGTGGAGAGCACAAGTATGGTGCGTCAGATTTCCCTCAGAGCTGTGTGGATTCCTTGGCGCCTTTGGCTAAGAACAGGCTGATGTCGACACTGAGTTATCCTCCACCCTTCCTCCATTCATTTCCCCTAATAATTTCTTCCCTCACCAACCTACCCGCTCATCCATAACGGCGCACGTGAGCTCAGTAGCAGGTCAACTCCGCAGAAAACCAAAGAACCAATCAAACCTCACTCAATAATCACCACCTCACCACTCGCTTGCCAAAAATCCACCTCATCACCTCCTCATCTCCCGAAATATATATAACTAGAATATAGTTGGAATATTTGACCAAATTTTGGGTAAAAACTATACACGAATAAAACTTTTGAAGATTTTAAATCTCCGCCACAAAATTCATAATTCCGTAATTCTACCATGAATGCGATTACCTGGTTAGAAAAGTGAGACTACTCAATCAAAATAATTGAAGCAATGGGGGAACTATAACCACAGAGTAATGTTTACTCTATGCTATAACTAAGATCATTCAGTGCACTTTGAATGTTGGGTTTGACAGATAGAAATGAAAAATTTCGACATGACAAAAACCTAGGGTTCTATCTAGGTCCGGAGAATGGAGAAATGGACGCGAAATATACGCGAGGCATGAGAAAAAAATCAGTTTTTTTTCTGGGAGAAATTGGGGGTCAAACTATACGTGGTGACGACCCATACTCGAGTATATATGGTACACCCCGTTCCCGTGATCCTCTACCTCTCCACTCTCGCCCTTATTCATTTTCGCCCTCGCTGCCTTCGCCACCTCAATCCATAAGAACGAGGAGCGTAGAGAGAATAAACAAGGGGGCGGGGGCGGGTGGAAGCTGGGGGGTTGGAATAACAGAGTAGACGCGCGACGTGGGTCTTCCAAAGGAGGGACGTTGGTAAAAAGAACAAGAGGAGGAGAGAAATGGAAGAGGCACGGTGATGAGGGCGAGAGAAAAATGGAGGGGGCGGAGGGTAGTTTAGGGTGGGGAAAGAAGGGGAGTGAGCTGGATGAGGCACGAGAATTTCCAATGAGGGGAGCAGGGAGAGGGAGGAGGGCGGAGTTATTAACGATAATTATAAACTGGATGCCAAGATGTAGGCCATGAATTATGTCTGGAATTACATTCTCCATTACCTTTAATCGCTAGTCTCCATCCTCTTAGAAACCAGGACCTCTCTCACGGAGGTGGTGGCCTAACTCCGCCCACTTCACCCTTCATCTCACCCCACTCCGTCCATTCACCCCTCCCCGCAGTCTCTCCTTCCCGAGTCTCCCTCTCCTCAATCCCTTCCCTCCCTCTTCTCAATCCACCTATCTCTCTTTCCCCTTATCATTTTTTCTTATTTCATCTTCTTTTTCCCCTTCTATCTCTTTCCTGCTCTTTCTCCGCCACCCTCTTCCCGAAGTCTTTCTTCTACGTTCCTATGCATTACATCCACCACCCTCCTTCACCGTTTCATTCCCCATTCCTTCCCTCTCCCACGTTCGCTTCTCGTTGCCATCAGTCACCCGTTTCTCAAATTTCTTTCGACCCCTTTTGACTTACCCCTTTTAAAAAACTCTTCTCCCGCCCTCCCCTAAAAAAGAATTATAAGTTACTTCCGCCTGTCTCTTCCCCCTTTTAATCATTCCCTCCCTTATCTAACCCCGAGAATATTGCTCCTCCTCCTTTTCTCTTCCTTACTCACAAACTCATCCATTTCATTAGTTTCTCCCCTTTTTTCCCACCCTTTTTCCATCCGTCTTGCTGCCGTGAATGCATCTTAAGTAGGTGTGCATGCGTGATCTTCTTTCGAATTGATGCAGCAATGCCTGCTTCGATTTCATCTTGCCTGCCGTGGACAGACATCCCCTTACTCGATCTATGAATGTGCACTCAAGTTTTTAATGTTTACGCTCACTAATGTTTTCTGTTCCTCCCTACGCGCATGAGTGATTGGGGTATATAACTTCTGGCTTTCGGCTTTGCTTTGTTTGCGCTGATATCATCATTAATTAGGTGGAAAATGACTAAATGTTTTCCCACTACTCCACATATATTCCTTATTTTTGGTCAATATCCTATTTTTCAGTCTAATTTACTATCATTGCTCTATAGATGATGGTAGCCTTCAATTTATTAAAAAAGTAGTGTTGCTAAACCACGTGCCTGCTTCCAGTAAAACTAAAGCATTCAACCCACTACAGTAGTGGAATGAAGGTGATAATTATAACGTTCGATTAACGGAGTTTCCATCGCCTCTCTCGTAAATTAGCCCGGAAAAGTAGGTGCTTTTCTGCCTCGAGATATTAGTCGAAGAATTTTAACTAAAGGAAAGGTATCAAGAATGATAGTCAGATCTTCATGGTCCCACTCTTTCCCGAAGTTCACCCATTTTCTATTATTCCCGCCTCTTGGCTTTTCACTCCTTGTCACTCGGAAAAATTTAGGCAAACGTTCCGGAACTAGTTTTATTGTCTCAGAAAAGATGGTAAAAATGAAGGTGATAGATGTGTATTTACGTAGCAGTGAAACTAACTTCTATCGCTCGGATACCAAATTGATATTGGTGCTCTCATCACAGTTTTACCAACTTCCATCAAATCACCGACCGCTTGATAAGCGATCAATCCTCATCATTAACTTCTTTTGGTGAATGGGCATTTAAAGTATACCAACCGGTCGTGTATTGGATTTATGATTAATTTTTTGGCTATCAACTTCAGCATATAGAGACGATTTTCTCTAATTATTTAAATTTAAGGAATGTGAGCAAATACCAAGTCAGGAAATTATCTACGATTAGTCATGGACCTTTGGGGGAACCGGGGCGAGGTGGTTTCTGACACAGAAGGAAATACGGAATTTTATTATGTGCTAGCTTTATGAACCGAATTCATAACTTCATTCCCACTGCTGCATTCTTCGTCCTCGAGCTCACCTCCTCCCCGAGGCTGCAGAGAGATTCTCCGTGGATCTTTCAACCGTCTCTTCCCCCGAAACCGAATCCCTCCCCTCCATTCACCCATTTTAATTCCCTTGCGTCTCCTCTCCCCTTCCCCCCATTTCTCCGCCGCTCCCATCATAATATTTTCAGGCGTTGATTCAAAAACGGCTGGTCACACCCACCCGCCGCCGTGCCCGGCACCTCCGCTTCACAGCCCACGATCCCCTCCCCCGCCCGTCCTCCACCTCCGCACATCTCACCTCATTGACTCCTCGAGGAGCTCCTCACCGCCTTGCTTGCTCCTCCTTCACTCCCCTACCCTCTCAACCCTTCTCCCAGGTCCACCTCTCTCTTACATCCTCCTCCTTTTCTCCTATTTCTCCATTTTCCCCTTCTTATTTCGTTCATTCTCTCGCGTTATTTCCCTTTCGCCATCTATTTCCTCCCTTTACCTATAGCAAGGGGCTAGGGTTGGTGTGGTGGTGGCTGGAGCAAAGGCTTCCCATCCTGAGGGTCGGGGTTCGAATCCCACTGGTGGCGGAGACTTTCAGATGAATCCAGATCCCTAATTGGTTGTCTCGTGGAGGGCACTTCCAAGTCTAGAACTCATCGCACATGACGTTAAACTGTAGTCTCCTTGACGTCTGTCATTTAGAGTAGGCTAATGCTGTCACCGGGTTTCTCTCCCACACCTTGTTTTTCTTCCTTCACTCATATTTTTCTTCCTTCAATAACCTACCCTCACAATCCTTAATGGAGCACCTAAACCTCTGGTTACCTCTACAAATTCATCTATAGCTACATGCTAACGTGCGAGCCGCCACAGGGGCATGCGGCAGGGGGTGTTAGGACAGAAACCATAAAAAGGGGAGAGGGAATATGGTACTGGAATAGGAAGAGGGAGAGAAGGAATGTGAATTGCATGTTAAACGTAGTGCCTCAATGTCTCACTCTGTTTTAGCTATTGTCACTAATGGAGCGTGTAAAGAAGGAATATTTGTGCCTAACAGTTGGGAAGAGTATCTCTCTTATTTCGTCACTTCTATCAGTTCTAGAGATATAGTGCGGGGTTAAAATAATATCCTCCGTGTCATGCTGAAGCTTACTTGTTTTGAATTTTTCAAGTAATTTAAACCTGGCGTGTTATCTCCGAATCTCTACCGGCTCCCAACCTATTCCCTCCATCAGCTGTGTTGCACTATCTTTTCGCTCGTAGCAGTATTAAAAGAAGTGTGCAGCTTTCCTTTGCATTTTTTTAATTTCACAAATAAAATCTTTCCTGTCGCAACACCCCCCTCTCTCTCTTCCGCTTATTCCTCCTCCGAATTCCCCTTCTCTTCTCATTACTACCGCATATCTTTCTCCGTACCCCATCATCTCCCCAGCTTACTAGCTGCTTAAGCCTGTATCGTACGATACTTGATCCTGCAGAAGACCTTGAATGCTAGCCAATACTTGACTCCTGATTGAGGACGGAGACCAGCATGATTTAGGCCGTAATACGAGCATCCACATTATCATTGAACTAGTATTAAAACGGAGCATTAGTGGGTCATATATTCGACCATGGACTGCATAACGTGTGCAAAATTGAACGTATTTGGCCGACAGCTACTCAATCCTGCTAGGAACAGGAAACAAGAGCGTAGCAAGTATGACATTAAGAATCTAAGTACGTTAGCGATCTTTCATAAAGAAATACTCTCTCAATATTTTTCTGTTTATAAGCTTTTATACCTTTCTCTGATAACAGGTTTTCTTATTTTTCTATCTTGGGAGAAAATTTAATGCTCATAATTTTACGTTGTCGTGATAAAATATAAGTAATTTTCCACAAACAATCACAGCATAATTTTTGGATTTTTGCGTAGGATTGGTAACTTTAACGTATACCTAATGGTATTAAACTGGCCATTTCGCCTCAAGAGATAAGCGCAGCCAAGAAAGAATGGGAGACTTAAATACATGACCACGATCTTTTTCAAGTATTTTCTTGTCTATCATTCCCTGTGGAACAGCAATATTTTAATTTATAGATTAAAAAAGAGCACCTTCTGATGAGCCTGTCAAGGCTCTGAAGGACTCGTAAGGCAATAAAATAATTTGAAATACATGTGATTGTGGGTTTGTCATTTAATGTAAAAATTTTGTGTTTTTGTATCAAAAATTTTAAGTTTGTTTCCTTTGTCAAAAAAGGAAACGGCGTGATGGGTATGGGGATGGATATTGGTGCATTTTTACTGCATGTTGATATCCAAAATCACTATGCTGCTATGCTAAACTGCAACCGTATGTTTATGTTGTATGTTTGTGGCATTATAATTTGGGGGAATATAATTGTTGTCATAAAGCATTTTAGAATGTTGGAGGTACTTTGGAACTTGCCACTCTATATTCAAATAAAAGATCCATTTGACAAAAAAAATCTAAAACATAAATTCTGCGTCACACGCGATGCAGGTTTAATGGCAAGAGTCCAGTAATGGCTCTTTTTGGAACCATCACTCTTCAAACTTGAAAGCCCCCTGGATAGAATGCCCACTGGCTCATTCTGAGTTGCTTTGAATCTTATTGCATTTCCCACGTCGCGGCTTTTGTAATAACTACGAGTGCGTGCAGCATTCAATCCTTTTTTTTACGAGGGGCCGAGTCGGATAGTATGCTCTTAAAACCGAACCGCAGGCCACGCTAATTATTCTCGCTGCAACCGCAACGGCCGATAGGGCAGCTTTCTCCCTTCACCACCCCTCTTGGCACTCTTTCCCTCCAGGCTGTCCATATGCACCAGTCTCCAATTTCTTCCTGGAGAGTTCACTATATATATATACATTGTACCTACTCCGGTTTTCGCTCATCGCTTTTCAAGCGGTAAAACTTGCCTCTTGCATCATTCGAGAAAGTACAGACGGATAGGAAATGGCAGTTTTTTCTCTCTTGCCTCTCGAACGTTGCTTGTTTTTTCCATTCAGGCTCGTGATTTTAGTCTTACAAATGAAGTCTTTGGTTTTGCGCACAATATTTACCGTAGCAAATATCTATTGTACCTTGAGTTGAAAATTCCGAAGCGGTTGCTGTAGCAGGAGTTCAACGATTCTGATATAATTACTTACCTATCATGCCAGGAGTTTGCTTTACAATCCTACTTTACCTTCTCTACCACGATTTTCGGCAGTTTCCTTGAGAGCTGAAAAACTTAAATGTACCTTCATAAGTTACGTTTTAATATTTACGTTACTTTTCTGTGATGCAATAATCTATGGTTCCTATGCTATGACGTTAGGGCTGGGCTAAATTTTACATTTCCACATTCCTTTCTATTATCAGACCACCAGGGTAATTTTCAAAAGAATTCTGGGGATCGAAATTCCTAAACACAGTTCCGAAATTAATGCGTCACGCATATCAGGACTGCGCTACCTGCGATAACTTTTCGATAAGATATTCGACCCTTGCATGATTTACCACAGGAATAATTTAGATTTCACCTCCCCAAGATATCCTTTGACGCACATAATTTGGCCGCAATTATTAAGAGCACGGACTCCAATTTTGTACACATTTACATTGGGTTTCTCCGAATCGATGATCGATTTAGGTACGCTTCAACCCACTTATTTTATCAGAACGATTTCGCGTTCTGTATGGTTCAAAAACCTCTCCGAACGTTTCCTTGCATCAAATTACGTGGCGGTCTCATGTCGCAACCCGTGGCGGTAGGTATATCGGATACGCTCCTCACTTCCCCTCCCCGAAAAGTAGGTATCCGCTCTCGGTCACCGTCCTTGAGGCGGGAAAAAGGTAAATTACACGTTTGGGAGGAGGATACACTCGATTACCGCGGTGATTATAACACCCTCCATTTTCCGGTGGCCCTCATCACACACACTTTTCGATCCCTCCGCTCTTTGCAGCTAACCACACGCAATTAGTAGTGGTTAAACTTCTCATCAGGGCGTCTAACGGCCTTTTACAAGGCGCCGTGCCTGTCTCCCCATCCTCGTGCCTCACAAATTGGCTCTTTCCGTTCAATCACACCGTTGATGAGTCTCGCTAGCATTCTACGAAATTTTAATCACCGCGTCTTTTTTGTTCCCTTTCTGGGTTGCCTTTTGGAATTCTCCGGAAATTTTGGTATTAACTGATAGGTTTGAACTCTTTAAGGAGAAAGGAAAGCTGATCGATTACGTCTTCCGGGTAAATCGGCGCTAAGGTTTCTCGACGGAATTCGATCCAGCGGAGGAGAAGAAATGATTCGTTTTGCATGTGCCGCGCGTAATTCCTTCTCCCGAAAGAAAGCCCTGAACATTCCTAAAGATTCCCAATTACCTAATTTGCTCAGACTTCAGAAACTTCAACTTCAACAAAAGAAAAAAACTTCAGTTTTGTTCTTCACTCTGCTGGTGTTTAATTTTACGGTAGTTATCAAGTGTCTTCAATAGGAGTGTTTAAGAGAGTGTATGCGAGTGTTTAAATCGCATTCCGCACAAGGTATTGTGATTTACATATGAAAAATACGTGCTTTGACGTGCGTGAAAAAACATCAAAGCTTCAATCAAAATTCTCAAATAAAGCGGCACCAATAACATCGATAAGAGTGTAGTTTCTTCTTCATGGTTCAGCTGTTCGTGTTACACTATCTTCAGATTTTTAATTATTTGACTCGAAATCAGCATTTAAACCAGCGAGCATGAGGACATATTTCAACTGTTGAGCCCCGATGTACGAAACACCTGGCTTACCCTTCGTGTCCCACAATCGGTGGGCATCATCTGTGGGCAGAGGTGGTTGCAACAGCAAGAGCCGGCGGCTTCCCCAGCTCACCAAGGCATAATGACCGAGCAAGCGGTCCTGATCAAATCGAATGTGTTCTCATACACGCGCCTATCAGCCCAGACGTCCCGAACGGCGTTCGAGAAATTCAATTTACATGATCGACCTAATTGGGCGTCGGAACGCTGACCACGATTTACATATTCATTCCTATACACTCGGTGTCACTATCGTGTCCATTTGACGAGGTCTTCATGCAGGCCCGAATGAGTATTGACACCTCCCGGTTGGCGGCCATGGCCACTGAGGCGAAAGACTCCTCAGCGGCTAATCGTCCGTCAATTGTTGTGACTTTGTCGAACCGAGAGAGAGAGAGAGGGAGGGAGGGAGAGTGAAAAAAAGACGGGTGAATAAATAAAAATGAGCGAGCGAGAGGAAGATGGAAAAGGCGCTCCACGTGTTTCTGCGTCGACGGAATGTCAACGGATTCTCATTAAACAGCCGACTTCTAAGGCGATACGCCCTCGGAAACTCTCGTCTTACGTACTCCTTCGAAATTCTCTCGTCATCCTCCTCCTCCTTCCCACCTACCCGTACTTCTCTTCTTCTCCTTCTCATCTCGGATACGATGCTTCTTCGCCGCTGAGATGCTGCCCCCCCCCTTCCCAAATCCCCTTCCTCCGCGCTATATCACTCCCTCATCTCCCCACCCACTTTTCATTGTTTACCCTTTCCAGCAGACGACCTTCCATTCCACCGGGACATGTCGCCCCGCGCTGACAGCTCGATGACTGAGTGCTTTGCCGTGTGCGTCTCTTTTTATTTGCCTTGTCTAAGATTTCAATATTACGCTGTTTTGGACGGTTTCCTCGAGAGCCAGGAGGAGTTTTGTCTTTTTCGAGTGGACATTTCTCCCGTCTCCTCCCTGACCACTCACCCCCGAAACATCCGCCTTAGGGTGATGATAACGATAAATAAATAAATAAATAAATAAATATATATATTTATTTATTTCAATTTTTTCATTTTGACCCCTCCCAGAGTGGGGATGGAAATCCTTCACCCGTGTGGTGATCGTGATCTCTCGGACCCAGTCGCCAGAATGGAGAGAAAAGTTCCTCCCTTTCGATAACATTTTTTTTCTGTCATTTCGCCAGGCGCGATAGTATTTTCCTCCCGAGATCTCGTCCCTTCGATGCGACCACCGCCGCCGCCGCTCCCTCGTTGTGCGTGAGACGGAGCGGAAACCAACCGGGTGGACAGAACGAGAAGTGGCGCGATCGTATCGATGCGGGCAAAACGTTGAGGCGCGAAATGCTTTTCAGTGCCTCTCATTCCGCCTCAGAAACGCATGTCCCGGAACACGAACGGGAGTGAGATTCGGGGAGCGACACATTTTCAACAGGCGACGAATTGCTCCCGTCGCTCGTGGACGGGGAACCGTCGGTGACGGACAGCACTTGAAAGTGAATACTGAACCGGATGCGACGTGGAAGAGCGGTGATGGAAATGCCCGATATGAGCCATGCGGCGAATGGAATCTCTGTTAAATATATTTAAACATACCATTATTTCGTTGAAGCGTATTACAAACTGAAGTAGCCCAATGACCATACCTTGCGGTCTCCCAAAAGTTTCAGCAATTTATTTAGAGCAGTCAATGAACATATTTTGTCAACGAAGAGTATTGCTGGGCAGTTTGCCAATGAAAGGAAAGATTTTCATGAAAATTATTACGCTTCGTCATGGAGTCGCAAAAACATCTAATGCACCTATCCCCCACTATCGCTTTCCAGACCGGCGTATAATTCATTCCCCAATCCCGCCGTCCGAAATGCCTTTTCTTTTCTATAATTTTCACTAGAGTGAACAAGAAATTGCTTCAGTTAGACTGAAATGGAAATACAAATTGATCGTTTAAGTTCTTAAGGGGCATCAACAAATGCGCCGATAAGATAAAATACGAACTGTAATTTAGACACAATTATTGAAATTTAGATTTTACAAACGAAATTCAAACGGAAAATCTGGCGCTCAGCTCTTATGTGGATTTGTCCTCAGTGCTCATAGTTTTTGAATATGAGCTGAGCCCGGAATATGATTTATATCCTCCTCTGACTTAATTTATAACATATCTGTAGTAAACGCCAATTCCTAAAATATCCTGTGCTTTATTCTAGGTACCACTGCATGCTTCCGTATTTCTTTCTCTCTTCTTTATGATGGATAAAGTCATGTGAGATTTTCCGCGAGTGAATTAAATTTTTATGAGTGTTTGATACCTTAGTCCGGAGATCACTAGTTCTCTTCATCCACGAGAAAATCTAAAATGCATAAAAAAGAACGGCAAACATCTACTTCACTCAGTGTACATTTGCATAGAAAAATAACGTTCTTCCGCGTATTGACCCAAACTGAGATATCAAGCAGGTATGGGACTATTCCCAACTCCCATGACGGTCAATCATAAATTGTGACTGTGCTTGTCTGATGCTTTTACATGCAGCGAGTTTAAAATATTGACGCTTCCTGTGGTAACCCTAAATTACTGAGTGTATATTAATTTTTAGGTTGGCCATTCTTCACCAACCAAGTAAGCAAAGGTTTGATTGTAGTTCTGTTGGCAGCCATCCGCTAGTATAATTATAGATAAGAATTAACTTCGAAAGACCGTCTCGGAACCTGCAGACAAGCGCTTAGCAATAAAACTATCCCTCGGGCCCTTTAGAACAAGTACTTAAAAATGAAACGACCTAAAACTGCAGATTATGAGCACGAATAAGGAAATAATTAAGAAACGGTACATGGAATTCCTTATCTTTGTTACCTTGCCCGAGTGATCCATTGTTATCGCTAACAAATGCACTACACGAACTATCTTACCGATAAGCTGCCGCCATCCATGGCGTCCGTTTTAATAATTTCAAGCCATATTCGAGGGTCTATTTTTGTCCTCCTTCTACATTTTATCTGCAGAGATAGAGAAGTAATAAGAACGTAATCGCTCCAAGCCGCTTCTCATATCTTGAACTCTTTCTCTGTTTCACTTTCTACATTTCTCATCTCTAACTCATTACGATACACCACTCGATAAACACGACAGATGCGCTATAAATGTTAGGTTTGGAGCTAAACCTTTATCGGGAGGGCGAGAAACCACACATTTGTCGTGTCTTTCCGTGATAAGATTATATAGCAATCTGACTTTGGACAGAGGAATCTTCCCAGCTGCTGTTGCTTCTATAGGTGCGTTTTTCCTGGATATATTTGTATCGAATTTTTCTTCAGCATAGTTCAAGTAAGAAAATGAAATACACAAAATGGGGACAAATATACAGTACGAAGCTTCAGGTCTGAGCTAAAACCTATGTGGCGAGAACTTGGAAAATTTATTTCCCATTTCACCCGAGTTTTCTGGTTGTCATTACAAAAGCACAAGGAAAGTGCTCTTGGACAACAAAACAATTCCTTAATCAACTTGCGCATGGACCTATGAAAGATATCTCTTCTTTTAGATGGAGCTAGCCGCTCACAAGTTTAAGTCTAACAAACACTTAGAATCAGATGTTAAATTTGGGTGGCGTATATAGAGTTTATAGGAATCCACCGTGCTGTGGCTAGGATACATTCTATTATTGCAATAATTTGGCCGAAACCAATGGAAGGAACTAAATTCTCATTATGTCTGATATTTTGCCTCAATTACATCCCAATTATTTCTCACATTATGGGTGATCTTCCGGAAAAGGTAGGTTTAGATAAAAGTGGTAGCTATCCATACAATTAATCTTTTACCGATGAAGACCTCTGTCTCCAGACACTATTTAATTTTTCTGCCCGAGATACGTCCTTCCTCCCAAAGCCGATTCTCTTTCTTCCTCTGCCCCGCTTACGAAACATCTTTCCCTCTAAAAAGGCCTTCGGCATCCCCTCGTCCCTCATTACCTCTTCCAACCATCTACTTTACCTCCTCCAGCAGCTTCTTCTCCTCACTCACCATGGTGAACACTTCCTCATTTGTCTTCCCTCTCGCACCCTCTTTATCCTTCACACCCACACATCCCACTAGAACGAATAAAAAGAAGGGAATATCCAAGAGGTCAGAGAACCCAGAGGTCTAGACAACACAAAAAAAACGTAATGCGCAAGGAACACGCCCTTTATTCCAGTCGGAGATGGTTCGATTGTTCTTCCAACATCATCGGTAGGAGGAATATCAACCCGAGGCTTGGGTTCTAGCTGTCCCCCAGCGGCACTATCCTGCTTCCTGTCAATTCCCAAAACATTCATTCGTGGATAGTTCATAACCCTTACGTTTTTCGCTTCTAGTGTCTCATAATTCTATCCAGGATTACTTCTGTACATAGTTTTTTGTCACACTCGCCTTCTTCCAATCGGCTCTCATTTGACTTTTGCACACAGAGTGCACACGAACTGTTTTTCTCTCTTGGGCTCCTAACTTACTTGCGAGTTCCAACAAATTTATTTATTTTTACCAGACTCCAAATAGTCAACACCAATAATCTTTCTCTACCGTTGCTATCGTCCATGCCCCAAATCCTTTGAAAGATAAGCACCTTAGATAGGCTTTTATGTATCGTCCTCTAATGCCCAGGCCAGTAGAATATGATTCGCTGGTGGTCGCTTCTGATAATTGAAACATAGTCCCTGTAATGAACTTTCTGGTTCCTTAACTGATTTCTCCTCAATCTAAAAAATAAAGATTAGGATGCTGGATACCGGAGAGGTCTTTGTAATAAATCAAATTTTAACAAAAAAGGATGTAAATGCTCAACGATAATAGAGTCCCATATTTTTTTTTTAAATCAGGCACAAATCAGATTGAAGTCAGTCTTAACTTCTCGTCAAAAGTAGCTCTCTATAATTTTGAGATAATTCGGTGCTCTTCTATTTTATTCTCATGGCGCCATTTCTGCAAGGAGCACGAATGTTTTTGTGACGACTTGTTATTTCTTCAAATGGCCATTTGATTTCAAAATAGAATTCTCCAACACGAGTATGAAGAGTTTCAGAGGATTTTCCAATCAATATTCCAAAAATAAGGAGTAGCCTGCATTATGAACTCTTCATGATTTAATTAGTTCAGACATAAACATTAAGCAGAGAGAGATTAACCCTTCATCAATCTTTGCTTTAAATGCTTAATACCAAATTAATTGGGATCTAAAAATTTTCTTTTAGATATACTCACTGAGAATCAGGGAAGCACTTAATTTTCGGGAGTAGATTCATACTTCCACGAAGAAGAATGGAAAAAGCGTTTTAACACAATCCTTGGAGGAAAACAAGACAATTCTCAGGTTTCCCACCGGGTTGGGCAAAGAGATGCTGTCAATGTAACGACGACTGACTCTGCCATCGTCATCATGGCTGGATGAAGGCATTAAGGACATCCAGCCCCTGAAGACGACGACAGAATCAGCTACCGAAACGTTAGCAGCAGCAATTTGCCTGACCCGGTGAGAAACCCGAGAAGACTTCATCGGCATAGTTTGCCGGGAAAACACCAAATCCTTCGAATAAATTATCATTCAGCTTAAATCTGCAAGGAAGGAAGTAAATGGATACGGAGAGATTGAGGCATTTGGAGGTTAAGTATACTTGTTTTTTCAAAATCTCCCACCGTTGGTTAACCGTCGCCTCATCGACGCTTATTGGTGGGGAAAATGGAGACTGTCTTTAATTTTTTTCTGACGCTCTGCGCGGAACGGGGAAAACAGCCAATCGGTAAATTAAGATATTAAGATCGGTAATCGGTAAAGAGGTAAAAAAAAAACCTCTTGCTATTCCCAATATCTATGCCTCACCAATGTTATTAAGTTCTTCTGATAATCCTTTCTCTCATTTCACTGTACATTTTTTATATCCAACTCTCCTTTGGATATTGCAACAGAATTTGTTTTTGGAGTCTCTCATTGCCCATTTTCTGCGCATATCTATACCGGGTTAACTACTGCCTTTTTATATAACCTATCAATGTGAGGTACCTTACGTTCGTAATTTCCCCATTCTTTATTTTCTTCCTCTTTTTGATTTTCTCGCTGCCCTGCTCCAAAAGTAAACTGTTTAATTACTCGGGAAGGCGATCAACAACTTAGTTCATTTGCACCAAGAAGGATAGATGGGTAGGTTTGTTAGGGTAGGATAATTTGAGATATGCAGGAGAGTGGAGAGAAACCCAGCGTTGGCATTAGCAAGGGCTCACAGTTTAACGTCTTATGGACGGAGTTCTGCACTTTAAAATCTCTTCACAGCACCCAAGCAGGAGTTGGTATTCCACTGAAAAATATCGGCTACTGCTAGGGTTAGGACCCAGGCTATCGGGATGGGAAGTCAGTTCTCTAACCGCCACATCAACCCGATTCCCCATAAAAAATAAATACATGTGCAGTAAAAGCAAGGAAATTTGAAGGAGATGGAGGAGACATGGCCATGTGCGCAAATGGGAGGGTAATTCGAGAACAGGAGTTCACGGGAAGAATTTTTACGGAGTAGGTTTGTCCTACCAGGCAAAAACTGCGCTTTGCTCATAGATGTTTACGGAGACTTGACGAAAATCAAACGCGAACACCGGAAACATAAGCTTGAGTAAGCCTTAGACTAGACATGGGTAACCTTTTTCAGCGAGGGAACCGGATTAGGCCTCCCTTTTTGCCAAATATGTAACCAGATAATGTAATTAAAATTTCCAAGGGTCAAATATTTTTTTGGAATAAAACAATTCCCGGTAATTTAACATATTTTGGATGTAAATTATTTTTTTATATGTTTGCAAAAGATATTGAGTAAACAACTTAAAATAATAAATATAGCTACAGCCATAGCTGTAGAGTTTTCTTGAGGTTTAAACGACGTGTATTCGATGCCTCCATTCTGCTTACGAATATGCCGTCCTGATTGTAGTCACAAAAAACAACAAACGCCACGGTAATTTCAAGACAGAAGTAAGATATATATATTTAATAAACTAAAAGAGGTTTTGAAATAGCCCGCGGGCCAAAACCCCTGGCCTGCTTGGAAATATCAAGCGGGCCAGGGGTGTAATCATGTAATATTTCGGATCCAAATCGAAAAATAGATTCGGAGGCTAACGGATTGACTTTTGGATATTCGGGAAAAAAAAAGAGGTTATCGGTGGCAAGTTACAAAAGGGCACGGTTCGTACATTCCGTTCGACTGCAGCGTGGATCTCGATTTTTTTCCCCATGAAACGATAGGTAGAAAAGTTACAAAAGGATAACCCCTCAGATTTGCCCCGCGGGCCGCGCGCAGCCCAAGCCTCCATCGAGACTACAAGCCTACATTTTGGGTAGGCGACCGACAACTTAGGTAATTCGCGCCATTAATTATATGTGGGTAGGTTGGCAAGGAAAGGATCATTAGGGAGTCAGAGAAGGGTGGCGAGAAACCCGGCGTTTACATGAACCTGTTCTTAACTATAGGTGGCTAGGGGACTAAGGTTTTACATCCCATCCGACGGGCGGAGCACTGCACTTGCTTTCCTCAATGCACCCAAGTAGGCATCAGGTTTTCATTGAAAAATCTCCACCCCAGTCGGGATTCGAACCTAGGCCCTCGGGATGGGAAGCCACCACACCGACCCAATACCCCACCCGAGACTACCCCAGACCGCACATATTTCAACGGCGGAATCAACTTCAAGAGTCAGGTGGAACGTCACCTCCATACAACTCAAACCTCCCCGTGTAAAAGTGGAAGAAACAGAAGTGGGGGGTGGGAAGATGGTTGGCGCGCTACGGTGGTGGCGCTGACGGACCAGGCAGGAGAGGAGGGAGGTGAAGATCGAGAAGAGTGGGAAAGAGGTAAGAGAGAGAGAGAGCGAGCGAAAAAAAAGTAAAAAGAAGAACAGGGCGAGGAAGGGAGGGAGGGGGGAGTGGGGAGGAGGCCGCAAAAGCTTCGCATACCGTCACGCGCTCGGCGGATCCTCTAAGCAGGGCGCGTGGCACTATGGTTCCTCGAGGGTGGGAGGCTGCGGGCGAGCGGGAAGAAGGTGGTGGCGTGGGGAGAGAAGCTGAGAGACGTAAGGAAGGGGGTGGGGGTAAGAGAAGACGAAGACTTGAGGGAAGACTTCGGGGAAGTGTGTGTGGATGGCGGTGGAAAATGGGGGTGCTGGTCCGGTGGTTTTTGCCTGTCGGTTGGCAGGGAGGGGAGACAGGCGGGATCAGGGAGCGGGAGAGGGGGGAGGAGGGCACGGGTGGGTGGTCCTCCAATGATAGGGCAGGTTCCACAACGAGGTCGTTGACAACGGAGGAGGCGCGCGAGGAGAATGGGTAGCTCTGGGAGAGAAAGAGACACACGCACTCACTTCCCTCCCGCCGCTGCAACAGGAGGAGAAATTATTCCGGAGAAAGAGAGGACTTCTTCACTCGTGAGCTCCTACTCACACTTACCCACCCCCCTCCCCGTCATCCTCGGAAAGCCAAGCCATTGTTTACCCTCGGGATATTAAAACCGCCCTTTAAATTCCGTCTTATCGTCTCTACGCGATGCAAACGATGATTTGCAGCCAGTGGCTTTAAGGCTGGGTGGAGTGGAGAGAAATCGTCTTCATCACGGTCTATTCTACTGATATTAGTCGACCTAGAGTTTAATAGGCTTTTAAGATGTTGGCGTGTGTGTGCGGAGAGGAATGGAGGAAGTAATCTAGGTGGAAAGGAAGACAAACAACCGGGATCGGGTCGATGTGGTGAGGCTGGAGTACCGGCTTGCCATTCCGAAGTTTCAGATTCGAATCCTGGCAGTGAAAGAGATTTTTCAGGGGAAACCACTTGTGTGCTGTGTGGAGAGCACTTCAAGTGGAACTCTCCATCAGTCGGATGAGACGTTTAACTGTGGTCTCCTTAAGAGTAGGCTAATCCAAAACCTACGCCGGATTTCTCTCAACCCTCCCTCCATTCCCCACTCACTCCTTTCCAAACCCACCTGTCCTCAATGGAACAAATTACCTCAGTATTTGGTAACTTTCCAGAAAAACCATTAAAATAAAACTGGCAATCTAATGCACTGTAAAAATCCGAATTATCAGATATCATCGCGTAAACATAAATGCTACGTTATCTCATTGTTAACGTTAGCCGGGAATTATGGAATCGAGCCTACAATTGTAAATTAGTTAGTTTTTGGCGCGACATAAAAAAGTGACGGCTGTCCATTGTGATAATAAAACTGTAATAAAAAAGGATAAAACACTGCGGAAAAGTATAAAGTTTTGTTATTACAACTGGCATTATAATTGCCACGAGAAAAATAATTGAAGTGACTAATATAATCATGTGAATGACAGTCAGAATCAGTGAATGACATTCAAATCTCATTCAATAATAATTGAATGAGATTTGAATGCAAAATGTATCTATTTTTGAACCGAAAGATATGAAAACTACGCACAATAGTTTTCTTTCACGGATTTATTTATAGAATGCATACGCTCTATTTCTAAAACGACATGTTTTCAAGGCGTAGAGACCACACTGCAACAGCCCTTTAGCTGAACATTTTCTAAAAATTATTTTTATAAATACAATGTAAAAATGTTCCCATTTAAAATAAAAAGATAGCTAACAAAGAAGAATATAACTTCTACGTGAACGAATTTCACCATCAGACAAAGTTTCCCGTTCGTGAGCTACCAAAAACGAGTCTTCGCTTTGCATACAGTCGAACAAGGAATATTGTAGTTAAACGGCGACAGGTGGGTCACGACTTTTGGTCCATATTTTTGCGAAAAACACAACTTCATTGAAGTCGTCTTAACATTTTGGGAAAAACTGGTGCGTCTTATTAAGCATGGACAAATACAAGATATGGTTCATGTGTCATGGCACGTTCAGAGGAAAACCATGGAGACTAGAGCTACACAACGACAATACACTACACAACGACAACTTTAACGCATCAGGAATAAAAGCATACAACTCATCAATACTCTGTGTATGGCTTGAGAAACTGAGATATTGTAACCTGTTCACTTTTCATCAGCAAGGCTTTAAAAACTGACGGGTATTTTTTTGAGAATGGACTTTTCAACGTTGGAATGGACTTTCATCCTGATGTAACATGTTTCTTGCATCAGATGCCATTTCTTCATAAGGTGGTGATAGGCGCACCTGGGGCTACGATCCGGAGGTTGTCGCTATGGAGAGATCCTAATTACGGAGGCAATTGTATTGAGACGCCGCCTATCTGATAGCGCCATGCGGTAAGCACACACTCACCGTGTGAACTGATTTCAAGAATCACGGTGGCCGACGATGCAGGAAAAAGATATTGTTGCTACGGGATGCGATGTGGTTTTCTAAAAGGAAAGCCAGCTAAGAACCCCTGCCAAGAATCTCTAGTTAATGATCGTGTGTCTTTACAATACTTGACAAATAAATGATAAGCCAGAAAATGATCCACTAACACTTACAATACAACCACTGCCATACCTTAACCGTTAATAATATCCAACGCTTCTATGCCATGAAAGCAGCTCTGATAATCTCAATTAATAATCTTCAATCAGGAACGTAATGGAACGATTGAAACTTACTAATGCATAGTGTTAACTTCTTCGAGATGTTGTTATCATGATGAAAAGGTGCAAATTCGAAGTCCTTAGATTTAGCGAGTATTCCAATTGCATCATAGTGCCACTACTAGATGCGGGTGTAAAATATTTCATTAAATAAATTCCAGTTCTTCATCGGCTTATTGATTGGTTGGTGACGACTAATCGAGTTGATCGAGTACATATAGTCTAATGTCAGACCCGGGATAAGCATAGGCTATTTCTTGAAACTCTGATACGCAACAGCTGCAAGAGCCTTCACCTCCACTTTTAACGCATCAGAGGTCAAACAAACGTGTCGTATTGCCTAACAGTTTTGGAAAATACTACGCGGAGAGGTCTCACGGTGTCGAGACCAATCGCTTCCTTCAGTTCCGAGAAGGAGAAGCATAATAAAAACAAAAATTAATCGCTACAGGGAAAACACCATTGTGTCCCGCCTAAAACCTAAATCCAAACACCCGAACACAGTCGTAAAGGGACCGACGTCTCTGGGTGAGGAAGGGCTACGCCCTCACTGGATGTTCCAACTCTACCCCCTTCCCTCCGCGCTTCGCCCCCTCCCTCTCTCCTCCGGCCTCCCCCATTTCTCCGCGACCCCCCACCCACCACCCATTTGACGCCCGCGTCCTTCGGAGGGATCTTCCCGTTAAGAGGCATCGACGTTTTTTTTTTTTCATTTTACCACACCGTGAAAAGAAAAATGCGGTTGTTGGTGGTCGGAGCTCACCATTTTGATTATGCCGTTGAGGAAACAACCTCTTGTGAGACCGGAGAGCATTTAGACAGAGAGTATTCACTGAGGCGCGTAAGACGAAGTTTCTGAAACTCTTGGGAACAAAAGGTGAGCATTAAAACGCTGCAATTTATACATCTATTTTGTTGTTGACATCACTTTATTTGTTCTAAAAAGTAAAATAGTGGATATTGAAGTGTTTTAACATCACCAACTGTTCCAAGTATGAACAATTTTCTAAAATATATTTGATTGTTTCAGGCTTGACTTCGTGGAAGTGATAGATATCCATTTTTAATAAATAACTTTGTACTTTTCCACACTTTATTTAAAAACTGCGACCGGTTTCACCATAATATGGAGGAGAAGTGTGGCTTTTTTTGAATCATTGTTTCGGCAGATCTTAGCCTACTTTCCTTGCCCTTCAGTCACAGATGTTTGGGCTGGGGCTTTAACCAATCTTTCTTTTTAATAAAATAGAAAACAGTATAACTTGGTGACCTTCTACTCCTCCTACTGTCTCCCCCGATTCACTTTCCTTCCTTTCCTCTCGATTTTTCCACTACCCCTTCTCACTCTGCCATGCCCCAACCGCCCTGCTCCTCTCTCCCCCATTTCAAACCAACCCCCACCATTTTTAACTTTCTCTGAGTATATATTGTATGACCTAAGCTTCAGATTGTGCCAGAAGATGCCATATTATGGTGAAACCGGTCGCAGTTTTTAAATAAAGTGTGGAAAAGTACAAAGTTTTTTATTAAAAAATTTCATCAAGTTACGCTTGAGACTCGGCTTTCTCAAACTTTCCTATTTCGCGGCACATTCACGCAAGCCTCATATCCAGTAGCCCACCATCATTGTCTCCTGATTCAAGATCACCAGTTTTACCCTAGATTGCTGGCTGAACTCGGTAGAAGGCTTTGAAAACTTTAAAAACACTGATATATTTTTGAAATTGAAAGATGATTGCTGACCTGAACTATACAATTAATCATGCGGTAATTGAAAACGTAGACATCTTAAATCTCGCGATGTTAGCCTCATGATTGCATCAGAAATTAGCTAGCAGATTCAAGGAAGAAGAATTCGTAAAGCATGGAATCGCACATACTATTTCATTGAGATCTCATTTGCGTATTTCTATCATTACCATACTGCTATGCGGAAAGCATTCTTGTTTACATATTCATTCACTTTCCTGGAATTCGAAAGGCCGTCTTACCATACGATTAGTCGCAGTATGGTTAATTCAATGAACTTAGTTAATGCCGAATGTTTCCTCAAATAACAATTTTGCTGACTTTACTCACCACTGAGAGATGTTTTCATTTGGCTTCTCGCTGCTATGCACTCCATGCATCGAGAGGGAAAATTAATTCTTCAATCATTGAAAAAGTTAGGTTTCATAGGAATACATGGCACAAAAAATAAATTTTCCAGAGATATTGACACGTTCAAAGCCAAAAGTGTGCCAAAAACTAATAATAAACTGCAATACAGGAGGAGAAACTGGAAAGTGTAAAAAAGAGCCAAATTTGAAATTAATTCTCAAATTAGCAACGCAAAGAGGCTAAACAATATTAAAAAGTATCTTTAACCTTAATTAAATACTATTCCGAAATATCTCAAGACCTGAGATATGAGTTGTACATCATTGTATATCATTCCTAACTTTTCATTTCTCGGAGTCAATAGTTCAAAATGAAGAAAAGATGACTTTGTCTTGAGATGGCTTAAGAAATTTTCAAATGAAGTCTTAATAAAATATCACACTAAGGCCGTTACTCTTCTGAGAAAATAAAAAAAACGCGGCCCACTATCTTCATTTGTATATTTTAGCACTCTCTTTTGAGTAAATCAAAATTAATTCCTCCGTTTTAATTTTTATCGAGGTTGAAAGTTAACGTGGAGGCGAGTTCATCTTTCAAAACTCATGGCGTCCATAAAAGTAGCTTTCACTTTCTCCAATGTCTCAAGCAGTGTGACTCGCGAACGCGTCAAAGCTAATCTGTACTAGTGCTTTTTTACAAAGAAATAATGAATGCAGCGCATTTGATATGTACCGACAGGATTCCGATTGATTACTTGTGGAAAAGAGAATGCTTAAATGAGCAGTTATTTTTTATTGATTGCAACCAGATGGTACGAAAGCATTGATTTCTAAATTTAAAACTACTAACACCGGATTTCCAAGACCTTTTACATAGCGTAAACTGCTACCTTTAAAATGTTACTTACTGTTAAAATAACATTTACCCTAACACGACCCTACTTATTTTCACTGTAAAAATCAAGATAAAATAACAGTTCACTTCACAGCCGCCTAGCTACATACACATTAAATGCAAGGCGACGGATGTAACGCGTTGAAGAGCGCTTCATCCGATTTTGTAGTGTGTTCTGGTTTCTGAAGTCCTGCCACACTGCCAGACAAGGAGGTTAGAGTAAGAGCCACAATGCTCATCAGCATTGCTGTAAATTCATTCAAAGGCGATCCTCGTGGTGCCCTGAGTCACTAAACTTACCGATGACTCCAACAGAAAATGCTGTGTGTACGGTCTGGGATTCTCAAACGCTAGAAGCATCTCAGGGCGAAACGATGATGTGAGAAGGCGGGTTGATCCGACGTACAAATGTGACGGGAGGGAAGCGTTAACGCAGGGGGTGGGGATTGAGAGAGAGAGAGGATGTGAAGGGGCATCGGTTTCATCGGGTGCATGCAATGGACCATCTGAGGTTCATGAGATGGACTCCGCCCCTCATACTCCACCCACTGCATCAATCCACGCCACTTAAAGGAGACCGTGGTATCCCGGGAGGCAAGAAGAGTAAGAGATTGAGTCGAGGTGAAAAGCGAGGAGGGAGGGCGGAGCTGTCACGAAGGTAGCGGATAAGCTATCGGCAGCGATACATTACCACTGTCGTTTCCCTTTCAAGATTCCTCCTCATGGAAAGCAAAGACAGATTGTTCCCGAGTATAAACTACATCATGGAATTATCAAAAGAACGTATATTCTGTTTGGAATAATTCCTCGAACGGATTCGTCGAAAAAAAAAATGAATGAAAAATTAATTGCAGCTGCCGTAAATCCACATGAGTCATTGGTTTTACCGTAAAAGCCTAATTTTGATGTGGTGAGACTTCGATGCGTGGAAGCAGAGCGAAAAAACGGAAAAAAGTATCAGAACGGAATTGATTACGTTTTTTTTCCGAGGCAGCAAAAATTAATAAAGCAAAATTTGAATAGGAAATTGCAGTGGCAGGAACGGCTCTTGTGGTTTATTGATTTATGAAATGCTTGGAATGATTATGTGAATATGATCATATATTAATTTTGTTTAATTTATATTTCAGGTTTATATAACATAAACTGAGAGAATATAAAAATTTTCAACCAAAAACTGGGCATTCCTCTTGTTAAACTATTAGAAGCGCATTGTTCGAATCATGCATGAATACCGGATTCGTCAGGAGTTCATCGTAGTCAAAAGCTTTTTATTATAAAAAATCAACGCGTAACTTTTTCCGGAAAAAATATTTCTAAAGAATGGTAAAAAATGTATCAATTCTTTGAGTAACATTAGCGTACTAAAGCTACCGGAAGACTTTTAATGATTGACTTACTTTTGGAAAATGATTTAGTGAAAACATACGAAATAGAATTTGTAACAAACGCATTGCCTCCTCGTCCCACGTTAAAAATGATTTGTAAATTATCTAAAAACTTATTCAAAGAGACAGAAACGTTAAAGTCGGGGCTGCTTCAAAAATAGACTATCTTTTATTTCTCATCGAAGGTCAGGTAAACAAGGAATTCAAGGCGTAGCTGAGATAATAAGATGCGCTAGTTATCGATGCATGTTCAACGAGGGTTTCTGTGTTCACCCTGCACATATATATAAGCCGAAAAACACACCACAACATGCATACAACAGCCCTTTCGACCACCCTACTCTCCAAGCCAGTGTAAATTTATGGCACTAGGAGCGAATTCCGTTATTTCATCTCGGAGCGATGACGAAGTCGGTCCCTTTTAACCTCGGTATCGTGGATAAATACAGGAGGGAAACAAACCAACAACCTTTTCCCACCGAATCCTCTTAGCTCCTTTCTTCACTTCTGACCCTCTTCACGAAGACTACCAACGGCGCTTTTTCCTTAAAAGAAAATCCTTATCTCTGTCCCACCATCTCACAACACGTGTAATATATTTCAATATTCGCCTCGGAAAAAAATGAGATGGTAAAGGAAATAAAAAGGAAACCATCTAGATCCGAAAGTTAGATTAGCCCTTTTCTATTATGTGTGTCTGGTCTTAAAGACGGCTGGAACGATTTCACGATTTATCGAAGATTCAAAACGGATGAAAGCAGATGGAAGCGCTGGCTACCGTGCGGGTAGAATGGATCACAACAGATGGCGAGCAATTGTCCCGTACCGAGACGGCGATCGCATATATACCGGGGTGGATTTCTGTGGGCTGAAGTCCGTCGGCAGAGCAAGGAGGGACGGGCAAGGAAACAGCTCAGACTCGATAAGAGCGATGGTGAGGGAGATCGAAATGGGATGGGATATGAGGTAATCGCTTGAGGGGCGGAGAATCAAGGAGTAGGCATGGCCGTGCGTTGGAATAGGAGATGAGGATGAGACGAGGGGGTTGGGGAAGTGGGAAGTGGAGATATGGGAGGTGGAGGTAGATGGAAACAGGGGAGGTGAGGCGGGGAGAGGTCAGGGAGGTGGAGGGAAAGGCATTCAAAAGGGTGCAACGAAGGGGTCGAGGAACCTCAGGGTGAGCGTCTGAGAGATAATGAAAGTGATCCGGTACAGTAGAGTGAAAGGGGATGCACAAGCTATGCACTTACGGAGAGGTTGTAGTTGACTTTGCGTTTAAAGGTTCTCCAACTACTAAGGCTGCATACACTTAGATATTTTCTCAGTAAATATTCTGGATGAGGGCGCTCCTCCAGTTTAGGTCCTTGATTTCTGATTTCTATCGAATAAATGAAAATCCTAGCCAAGTGGAAGCCCTGAGAAATATCCTGATAAGGTCTTTGCGCACTGCCTAATTAAATGCAAACGCAGAGGGAGTAGTAGACGTGGGGCTCTCCAACTGCTTAGGTCGTGTGAAAGTACCACAGAGGAAAATTATCCGAAGTGTTATTTAATGGATCTAGGGATTGAGTGAGACGAGCAAAGACTTGAACGGTAAAGGTCGCACATTCATTGAGGAGGGTTGTAAGGGGGTAAGACAGAAGAAATACCTAAATGCTCCAAAAATCAAGTTCATCACCTTTCATAATTACATGCTAAATATTAGGTTTAAAATCACTGCCGTGACCGCTCTCTATTAAGTGTGTTTGTGAAACAAAGAAAGACTTCCAGTACTAGTATATAACGCTCTCTCGTACTCTTCGAATGGCAATTTAAATTGTCTTCACGTTTTTCCGATGCACACACCATACGTTGTTGTCATTTCACGATAGCATATAGGCACCACATTTGTCTCGTATGCCAACCTTATCTTTCGAATAACAAAAGAGTTTGCTCAAATTAGCGGGGTTATGAGAGGATATTTTAAAAGGTTATTTGGGCAAAATTCTAGCAAATTTATACGAAATGTTTCTCAGGAATGATAATTTGCACCACTTAGAGGGTCTCTCCCGCGGGACTTTTTCAAAGCATGTGAAAGATTGGATAACACCTTGGCGTAATTTATGCTAGTGTAGTTTGTAATTGAGGGTAGTATCGTATCCATGGTGTTAAGCAATATTTTTGATTCTACCAAGTTCTATAGGGAAAGCTGTTTCGGTAAAGTGAATGGTGGTTAACCTATGAAATATGGAGTGAAAATTGGTAAATAAATATTTTTATTGGTGGTTGGAACTTTGCGGAATGAAATGATATGTAACAACTTACAATGCCATAGATAAAGAAACTAATAAACTTAGACAGAGATATGATTCACTCCAAAGGTGAATACTTTTCTCATTAATGCTATTGTTTCAATTAACTGCCGACTGAAATTGATGAATTCAAGCGTTTTAATTATCTGCGAAGTAGAGCACTACATCTTATTTCGTTATTATTAGATTAGAATTCCCTTCAAATAGCTTAAATGACATTTTTAGGCATACCTATGCTATATCCATGAAGGAGACAATTTAAAAGTTCTTATGCTTGCAAAGACCATTGAAATGAATAGAAGGGGCTACGAAAACCATAAGAAAGCAACCTACGCGTTACGAAAGATGACATATATAGTACGTGTATATGGGACGAACATAGGCTATATTAAAAAGCCCTCAGGGCCCCCGAAGACCCCCCCCTCCTCCGGTGGCCCCTGGTGGTCCATGCTAAGCATTGAGTTCGGTGCTGTGGTTTCTATTTTTTGCTTTTTAAAAGTACTTACACTCAAGATAGAGGGCTGGAATTTTTTTTCTCGGATGGTTGAATAAATTAAGTTTCTTATTTTCGATTCTATATTTTGATTCTCTTTTACGCTTCTAAATTGTCTGAAAATAAAGTTTTTGCTGAAAAATCACATATTTTTCTATGAAATCAACAATAGTATATTTCCTTGACAACCAGAGATTTGATTTTCAAAGGATATTCACGCCTCAGTCAAAAAAATAGACAAATTAGGAAACGTTTTCGTTCACGAGGAATGGGTGGGAGCAACAAGCTTGCTTCCAGGTGATCGTTGAAAGAAATGGACTAAAAGCCGATAGACCCGATTCTGAGTTCATTGAAGTAGTCTCGAAGGTAACTCTTGGAAGTTTTTCTCGTGTAAATTGCACATGATTCAGTTACACTACCCAAAAAATAATTATGACGACCGGGACACTTGAAAGCACTCTTCCCCATGCTGATAAATTGTTTTATTGAGTGCCAAGTTCAAATGCGAAAAATGATACAGGAGAAATGGGCAGCGTAGCGGAGGAATTTGGGAACACATCTTCCTCAGTCAAGAATGCAATGGATTAATGTTGGGGACACTTTTTGGCGCAAAGACCGTGCGGGAGCGCACTTCATATCTATCAAGCTGTCCCGTTGTAATTCGGGTAGAGGACACTTTGAGAGACCGGAAAGATATATACCCTGGCAAGCCACATTGTGGTATTTATAAGGCAGACTGAAGAAATGAACTCTGCAAACCCAAGGCATCACCGAATGCACACACACATTTCCTTCCTGGTCTCGCCCGAGGTTTCGTAAACACTCAAAGAGCAGCGCACGTGGACCCAAGCGACTGCCTAATCCCCGGCAAGGCGACGCGAGACCCATCTATGCCGGGCGAGGTGGGCAATGTGGTGCGGTGCGGCGCGGCGGGGCGCGGACCTCCTTCCACGTGTGCCATCGACTCGGAGACCTGTTGCCTCTGCTGGTGAAACAACGGATAATCACGTGTATAAAGGTACTCGAGTGAGTGAATGGGAGAGGAGTTGGGAAAGAGGCGAGATTAAGGCGAGCGGGACATCTGGAAGAGAAGAACAAGTAGAGGGGGGGAGAGAGTTTCGTTTTCGGTTCGTGAGAGGGGTGGGAAGGGGGGAGAGGGAGGAGCAGGAAAGAAACGAGGCTGGGGTTGAGGGAGCGGAGAGGAGGAGGGTGCACTGCTTCATTTTAAGGAGGTTCCATCGCGACTGCGTTTGTCAAAACAATTACTTAATTCCACACTTTCGTTTGTATAGCTACAAAAAAATATAACTTTCACTAATGATATGCCTAAAAAATTAAAAATTAAAATAAATCACAAAATATGCAGAATATTCGACGAATATGAATGGACACTTTTTCCAGCCATAGAAGCCGACTGCAGCGCTATTTGCGTTTAATAAACGCAATTTGACTTATTTTATTGCAGTCATTTGCTAATAACTAAAAAATTCAATTTTTTAAATTGCCATTCCATTCCATGGGAGAAGTGGCTTCATATAAACAGTTTTTTGGGAAAACGTCGTACATATACAGACTGAAAACACTAGTTTTATTCCATTTTTGCACACAATTTCATTTAAGACCATCAAATGCCGACCTCAGTTTGCGAAAAAACATAGCGTGGATAGGTAAGATATTTTTTGTTGATATCAAGTAGAGTAAAAATTTTTCTTTATGTAGCCACATTTTTAATTAATTTAAATTTAAGTCATTTCACGGTGTTACAACCTAAAAATAGGGGAGGCGAGGGACAGATAGGAATTAGAATGGGGGAAGGGAGAGGCACTGCGAGAGGCAGAATGCCACCGGCGAGTCTATGTTGGGGAGAGGGCAAAAGGTAGGGGGAAGAGAGAATTTAGAAATAGAGAAAGGGAGAGGAAGAAGAAGGAAGAGCATGAATAGATGAAAATAAACTAGGCCTACATAGACCCTTCTTACAATTAACTCATTACGTGTCACGTATAGACAGAGACGAAGAAGGAGGAAAGGAGGGAACAGAGAGAAATAGTGAGAGAGAGGAATGAAGTGGTAAAACTGAAAGAAAGGAAGGAGGTGGGAAAGAGAGACGAGAGAGATAGGAGAGACGAAGGGAGGGAGAAGGTTACGGAGATAAGACAAAAAGGGAGAGGTAGAATAAGAGACATTAGTGCATGAGGAGAATAGAAATGTGGGGAGAAAGAGTTCGACGGAGGAGAAAGTGTATCAGAAGGAAGGGAAGAATAATAAAACGTATGTGAGAGAGAGAAGTACAGAAAGAGATAGATACAGAGGGAGAGAGAGTAGGGGTAGAGAATTAGGGAATGTTGCAATAGGTGTGAACTAAAGAGAGGGAGAGAAATAGATGAGGAGGATGAGAGAATAGGTAGAAGTAGGGAAAGGAATAAAGAGTAATAGAGAAGGTATGTCATGATCATCATCAATCACAAGAATGGTTGATTTCAGTCCTTTCTACCCTGTCTGCTGCTGTCTATGCCCCTTGTGACTCTTCTGTTTCATATTCCGTTTTACCTGGCCTATGCATTTGTAAATTGTTCCTCCTCGTAGGACTTCCCCTTCTATCATAGAATTGAGGGAATAAGAGAGAGGGGTAGAAATAAAGACTGAGACAGAAAGGGAAATATCCCATGCTCGGAGACTGTCTCAACGGCCTCAAACTCTAACGCGGCAAGAAGCAATGCGGCAGCGAGGGGCGGGAGGGAGATGAGGAGCAGAAGAACGGATAGGTCTTGGTGGTGCGGGAGGGGTGGACGGAGGAGGTGGGTGGGAGGTTCTGGGAGGTGGGTAAGTGAGTAGGCCTCGCAACAAAGGTGGGGGACGTCGAGACAGGACGCAAAAGGTGGGAGGGCAAGAGAGACGCTCATGGGATGGGGAAGAAGTGTTACTCGACGTGGGGGAAGGCGAAATTTGGGAGCAAGGGGCATGATAGTGGGGAGGGATCTGGAGAAAAGTGATTCCGGTGGGTTGGTGCGGGAGGACGGGAGGATAGGGAGATCAGGGGGAGGGATGTATTGGTTGTTCCACGTGAGCGTGGGGTGAGTGGACAGAGCATGCTTTCTTTGGATGTGTGTGTGTGTGCTTAAATGCGAGTGGAGGATGCTGACACTGCCTGCACATGTGGGGTATTCTTCTAATGGATTCGTATTAGGAGGACCGCTTCGTTCTCTCTCTCTCGTGCACAGTGGAAGGCATCAGGAGATGGAAGAGATGAGGGCATTCCCGAGCGCATAGTGGTGGAGATTTCACATTCTATTTATTTTTTTCTCAAGGTGAAAATTTTAAGAGGTTTATGTAGGACTATGTAAATTATCCCGTTTATCTGCGTCGGCATTTGTTATTTGGGCAATCCGAATGCTCTCGGTATGTGGGGAATGGGGTACATAAACAAACGAGTCGTAGCTCTCAGAGGTCGAAGAGGGGGAAATTATTTATATTCACGATTCGGGCAATGTTACACTAATGCCCCATATTAGGGTTGCGCGTTCCTCTCGATGTTATCTCGTCTCGCCGCTCCGTTCAGTGCGACCGGAATATCAGCAAGCATTCCGAAAATTCTTGGTTTGGCCCCTTGAAAGAAACTCATCAGCCGACATGACCTTGCTGTTGGTGCTGGACAGCCGGTCATATGTCGGGCTGTCTGAGACGCCGGAATCGAGCTCTTGTAGCGAATAAATCGGTGGGTACAAGGCTTTAGCAAGTTGTCTGAGTTACCATACTCATTA
The DNA here is from genome assembly GCA_963573305.1 of Pyrrhosoma nymphula. Taxonomy (NCBI): domain Eukaryota; kingdom Metazoa; phylum Arthropoda; class Insecta; order Odonata; family Coenagrionidae; genus Pyrrhosoma; species Pyrrhosoma nymphula. The sequence goes on along the minus strand of OY754330.1, from coordinate 50,585,881 downwards.
CCATAAAGTCTTTAATATTGGATCGAAGTTTGTTTTCTTTTTATGCCTGGTTAATTTGTTGGATCCGTCAGTAACGTGAGAATGTCATTTGTCTTCTGGAGGTGGTAGAAACTAAACAATTGCCAACTTATTTCATGCAATGTTGGTAATTATTCATTCACGGTTTGAAATATGGAACGTGAATACTTCATGCTCGTTCACATGGATACAGAATATATTTTCATAAATGAATACATATGAATGCAAAACAAATATCCGCCCTCGTAAGTTTTTAAGGCAGATTTTTTAAATATTTTTTTCCAATAACTACCAATTACCGAGGTGTTACAAGAGAGTGTATTGTGACTGTTAAAGCTTGCAGCCTTGCATTGTGAGGGCAAATTTTCTATTTCATAGAGACATTTATATCGACACTTCATCGCGCTTCTCCATGGTGAGTCAAGAGAAAGTCTATGCACACACGATCACTTATGGGGAGTTGCCGTCCACATGGGATGTCACCGAGCGCCTCACCGTATTTTACGAGTCATCTTTCAAGGACTCACAATGGAATCGGTTTTTTTGAGAGGATCCACCCCAACCTTTGCCTTTTCAAAGTAATCTTTTCGCATTTCTTGGAATAGCTCGCGTGCGTGTGTGGGAACAGAATGATGCGGCTTTTCCCAATAAAAGACTGACGCCTCCCGGATCCAGGATCCCTCTCCCGCTAACCGGTAGATCCCGGCAGCGTATCCCACCCCATACCTCCTTCCCACCTACCCCTCTTATAGAGGCCCTAAATCAAAACCGTTCCCCATTCGCTTCCATAATCCCCTCGCATTGTGCTACCTTACCATCCTCTGCTCAACTCAATCCTTTCCCCTCCCTATCCTGAGCTTCCCTCACCTCCAATCTCCCAGCTACCCATCTCGCTTTCCTTCTCATCCCCGTCCAGACGCACACTCGGATCCCCCTGACCCCACACCCTGTCTCTCCACCTCACAATGAACGGTCCCTCAACCCTTTATCCCTCCCTTACGACTCTCTCGCACTCTGTCAACCTCCCTTTACCTCCCCGCCACAACTCCTTCCTCACGACTTCCCTCTTATCTTTATCATTCCGTGGTAAAGCACTGCCATCGATTCAGGTTTTTACTCATGACCTCAACTCTTCGTCTCTCTCTCTCTCTCTTCAAACTGCTCCCACGGAGGGTGGGATGGGATATAAGGAAAGGAGAGATGGTTCGCTTGCAGCGATTTAAACAGTTTTAAATTGAATACAGATGCGCCTCCTTACAACGCTTTTAGCCGGACTAGGGGAGGAGCGATGAAATATGTTCGCTTCAGCGCCAGAGTTATGAGTGGAGATGACGATACAAAACGTTGGACTTGGAGTGGGATCTAGCCTCGAGGATTTGGAATTTTTGTCGTAGGTTGAATCTAGGTAACGAAGATGCAGAGTGGCAGGCGGAGTGCTGCTCTCTCCGGCGCCAAAAGAAAAACAAGCAACGATGCCGAGGTGTAATCTTTAACAAGAAATTTCACGGTGATGAAATTAACATTCTTCAAAAATGAGGCTAATGCTGAGTGCATATTTACCTCGTATTTTTCTTTCAGCCATTACTTCAATATCACATGGAAGAAGATAACTTCGAAAACGGGGATTATTTTTCATCGCAACTCGTGAGACCTTATCTCAGAGTGCTTCTGGTAAAACTTTCAATTTATAGGCATGGTTATTTTTCATTATCACATTTGTAAGTAGCAAGAAAATTACACAATGAATAGAAAAATCCAATTCTCAATGAATTTTAAGATAACTACAGTCACCATGAAATTTTATTTATAGTTCTTGATAAAAACTTCAGATTCAGGAGAGTCAATCAAAATAGATAGCTTGCTTTTCTCGTGTCAAAGTATTTTGAAACGAAGTGGACAAAAATACTTCAAGGAATATCATTCCATAAGTTACAAAGTCTCTCAAGACAGTTCGCAGAAGAAGACAATGATATCAGCTACGATAACGTTCGTGTAAATTCGTTTCAATTGAGTAGCTGTCATTTTATAACAGTTACACTTGTACTGCGGTAATGTAAATAATTAAGAGTGTTGTGATATAAAACAACATGCAAGTCAACACATATCTACCTTTAATTACACTTGTAAGTTACCCTAAAAGTGCATGTTATCTGCTTCATCGACCTACTTCACGTATGTCTGAACATGATCGCATAACACATTCATTCTCAACTCATAAATTATAATCAATAATTAATGCTGAAATCATGGCAGATATTTGCATAAGAAGAAGCACTATAGTATTCGAAACAAAAGATATACACTGTGCGAAATGGCGCGCTCGTAGCGCCCATGGTTTGAAAATGATGGATTAAATATTTCATATGAATATAACTGGTTGCTACGGAAACGAGAACCATGAAGCAGAATGGAATATACATCAATTGATGCTGAATGAAAAGAATTCATTAAAAAAATGTTATTCCTTTTTACTGATTGTGTAGATTTAAAACATCATTATGAAAGCGTGATTGATGGATAAATAAAATGCAAGACACCTTTTTGCTACCTTATTTATACTGCTTTTTTGATTAGCGTTCTAAATTCTTTAGGAAAACCGATCATTTTTTTAATACTGGACAATGAATGCTAGAAATCGGAACACATGCCACGGACGGAAGCAGATGTTTTCTTCTTTAATCGTATTTCTGTGCGAGGGAAGTAATAAAAAATCCGATTGTGGAAAGGAGAGGAAGAGGTTTAAAAAAATGTATCGCACGCGCTGAGGGTAAGGCGTATTTCGTGACAGAATTGAGTTTTTACGGTGTCAAAACGGTGTACGGTGTAAGCCGAATTTTCTGTTAAACGATTCCTTGGGAAAAAAATCCACACGTTTTTTTTCATCACATGTGCTGTACCACATAATATATTCGATGTAATTAAGTGTACCGCAAGTGTGTGGGGTGGGTAGGGTTACGTTTTCCGAGAGGGAAGGCAAGGGCATTAATTTCCTCCGTCTCCTCTCCTCCTCTTTTTTCTGGACTTCAACCCGCTGGCTCACTTAGTAGTCCCTCTCGGCTCGTCCGTCGTCTTCTCGCTATCTCTTTCCATTCCGCCGGCTTCGAGCACCCCGCCCTGTCTGCTCACGCCTCCCTATCCCCCGGACACCCACCACAGTACACACCATCCCCCGCTCAGCGAAAAAAACTCTCTCGTTCCTTTTCCCAAATATTTCACCCAACTTGTCTCAACCTTATGCAGCTACCGCAGCCTATCTTTTCTTCGTCCATTTGAGGCTAATTTTCGACTTTTCGCAGTAATTTTAAGTAGATTATGCAAGGTAAACAACCTTGGCAGTTCACGCACCACGTGAAAGCTATCCGTGCACGCGGTTACGGATTCTTATCGGTCAGTTTGGATAAATTTTTGCCATTATGCCGCAAGAAGAACAAAAACCCAGTTTATAATCCCCTTTGCCTGTTTTTATCATTTTTTAGAGCAGGCATTCCTTCTGAAAGGACTACCGGGGGAGCGTTGTCCGCGATCCGCCACTAGGAGGTACCTATATACGGTGTACTGACTCACCGGAGCACAAAAATTATTTTAAAATGATTAAAATAATGTTGTTCTATTCCGTTACGTTTTGAATCGCGGAAATTTAATCGATTCCTCTGTTTGCACGTAGAATAAGTGATATAAAATGTCCGAAAAAAGTTTATCACTACTGTTAAGATACACTTTTTCCTATTTTAGCCAATTCTTCTTCGTAAATTGGATGATATGAATATAAAACGCCTCCAACTAAGTTTATCACGTTTCATAGGCTGTAAATCGCGGTCTTTCATTCGAATTTTGTTTGTTTATGCAGCAGAAGTTGTTAAAGAACGTTCAAAATCAATATTCTTATTTTTTCAATTTTGTCCTCTCTGCCTTTCCCGAAAGGGAACGACATGATGGGTACGTGTGTAGGTAACTTACTTCACCTCTCCAAAACCTCTCTCTCCCTCCCAAGAGAACGTTCCACAAGAGGGTCGCATGTCTACGAGCACCTCCTCCATCACCCACAATTGATTCGGATTCGAGTCCTCCCGGGTCTTCCAAATGGACTTGTGTGCCTGCCAAGTAAACCTGAAAAGTTGCGTATTCCGATCTCTTATCGAGCGTGTAGTGCTGTGTTCACAAACTGAGCGCTGCAATGATATCAACTCTGGAATAATTTGCTGGAGTAATTGGGTTTTAAAGCACTCACGGCTGAGGACGTTTCACATCGAAATGTAATATTTAGGTAAAAAAATCTAGAAAACCAAACTTCCATTCACAAAGCAGGATCCGATCAAGCCACTACCTGGTTGATAAGTGAGATCTACCATGATTCATTCTTTCCTTGACTTAGTTTGGCACGGGGATAATAATAGCTTAAGGCGCAACTCCTGAGTACATCCTTTCACTCACCACAAAATTTACCTGGCGGAGGAAGACGAGGCCAAGACTACTAATGACATTTTTTCGAACAGGTAAATTCATTGAAAGACACGCTGTGAAATAGTGGTTGATGAATTCAGCTACTGATCCGAGTGGTTGATAGGGAAACTAATACGGATTGGAAAATAAGATAGAGTTGCTTTACTGACGGCTACCTTTTTGATGGTTAAATTTCTTGGCCAAAAGAGCCGACCGCTTCGTCAATTCTATTTACCCATTTTACATGCAGTAATTTGATGTAATTTTCTAAGCTTGAGGCCGAGACGGGTTGGTTTCACCGTGTTTCCCAAATAAAGCCGGATGAAATGTTTTCGTTTGCAAAATAGTTACACATTGGTAAAACTCTAAAACAATAATGGTTTTCCTTTGACACGATTCTTCACTCATTTTGCCTTCGTGTTTATGTACATTAAAGGGTGATTTGGGAAGACAGTAACTCGGAAAGTTGACTTCATTAGGTGGAAATAACACACTTATTCTCCAAGTAACAAAATTAAAAAATAAAACTTTTGTACGATCTAGCTTCCTCGATACTTCACGGAATTTCGACTAAATAGATCACTGGCTCACGGGGAGAGGAGTTGCTAACACCAAATTCCCTCATCTCTATGGATATGTCAATTATACAATGCTCTATTTCGGACAGCTCAACAGCCCAATTCGCCGATGTGATCACCTTTTATGTATAATTTTCCGCCAACTTGATCCCAGTCCTCAATGTTTCCTTTCCTCCTTCTCTCTTCCGCCTTCTCTCTTCCGCCTCTTCCCCACCCTTCTTTCACTCCTTCCGTAGGGGTAATCGGTGCTGGGTGGCAAACGGGATGGTGCTCAATCATCATTTATTTATTTACTTGTATTTGCTTTCCCGAAGTGGTGGAGGGGAGAGGAAACGATGATGGAGGGACAAGAAAGAGATAGGCGATCACATATGAAAAAGAGGTGGGTCACTTCGCTCTTGTTTGAGCCTCACATAGAGTACGCCGAAAGCATTTTGGACCCCGCGCGGAAAAATTAAATATGTGCCCTGAGCAAAATAGAGCGGAAAGATGCGCGATTTATCAATAACTGTTACGAGCAAGAAAACTGGGAGAAGAACTAGGCTGGGAGACGCTGGAGACTCAGAGGTAATACGCAAGACTACTAGAAAAGTCAGACCACTCGAGTTTCAGGCCGATCAAAAGGATATTACTTTTCATCCCTACATCTCCAGAAAAGACAAATGCGACATAAAGAGACAGACACGCCGTCGAAGAGATATACACTAAAATGCCTTCACCCCACACATAATTAAGGAAATCAAAATAAGCAGCGAGACAAAACTACATCAATACATCTCCTTTTCGCCCCATCCCTCCCCTCTCGTGTCCCCTCTTTTTCACGATTGGCGTCCTTACAAAACCCTGCGATATTCAAAGCAGAGAGGGGGTAACCGTATCAGTAACTTAAACGGAGCCGCTCACTAAGGTATCAATCAAATTGCGAAATTTACAGTAAAAAGCCATTCTCATGGAATAGGATTCGCACCCAGAACCCAAATCCGCGTCAATATGCGGTCTTCCAATAAATAACTGGACTCATGGTGTCCTTGCTGAAATACAGACCGGAAGAGAACGCTTGGGCAGCATAAGGTGTGATATATTACTCAAGTAAGGTATCACAACCTATAACATTCAATGAATTTGGCCTCGTTATAAAGAAAAATATACCTATCATCTTTCTAATGGTACCGAAGTATCATCCACCTATTGCCACTACTTTTCGAGGTATTTGCCAAAAGTTAGAACCCGTTTTCCGCGGGAAGGCTCTGTGCTCCATTGGAGTAATTATTTAAAAAAAAAAGTTCTGAGGCACAGATTGCGTGTGTAACAAAGTGAATCGGTAAGTATTTCGTACGTTTCCTCAATTATAAAAAAATATTATTTCTCGTCTTAATAATTTTTATTGAATCGTAAAAAAATCCTTCGGTCGTGAAGGCGTTTTCAGAGTACGGGGTGTAACAAATAATTCAAGTTTGAGTCTTAAATGTGAATATTTAGAAAATCATAATGAATTTACAAGTCTATTTCCACACTTTTTTAATTAACCGACCATGGTTTCAGCACGTAGTGCCATTTTCAAGGTATACAGCTGTGGGTGGCAGCCTATATATACATGTTTCAATGGGAGAGGGATGGGGTAGAGTTTTCAGGGGGGGGGGGGTTACTGGATTTGGGGTGGGGGCGGGTTTTGGGGGGTGGATTCATTTGAGGGTTTAGGTAAGGTCATGGGAGTGAGGGATGACGTCAACGGGCGATGGGTGGGAGGTAGGGTGATGTGCAGGAGAGGCGAGTGGAATGGGAACATATGATCATTACATAATTTAAAATCAGTGTGGCAATTCACAATTTCATACTGCTCGAAAAAATCAAGTTTCTGCCCCTTGTTAAGTACATGTAAAATTTTTGGATCGAAATTGCACCAGTGGTGTTCTTCATTCAAGTGTTTAGCGATTCCAGAGGAGTTGTCATAATTTAAAAAACATCGTCTATGTTCACGAATTCTCGTTCTAAAACTCCTCCCAGTCTGGCCAATATATTTCGTTTCACAATCGTCACACTTCAGTTCGTACACTCCACTTTTTTTTCTCACTACAATACACGTCTTTCGAGTTAAATAACAATTTTCCTAATGTCAATGGATTGTAAAAAGCCACTTTCGTTTTGTCATTTGAAATAATTTTGTCAAGTTTGAAAGAAATTTTCGGAATAAATGGTATCTTTCGCCAGTTAGATGGTTTGTCTCTGTTCTCTCGTTTGGAGGTTATCAAAATTATAGGACAAAATTATTTCAAATGACAAAACGAAAGTGGCTTTTTACAATCCATTGACATTAGGAAAATTGTTATTTAACTCGAAAGACGTGTATTGTAGTGAGAAAAAAAAGTGGAGTGTACGAACTGAAGTGTGACGATTGTGAAACGAAATATATTGGCCAGACTGGGAGGAGTTTTAGAACGAGAATTCGTGAACATAGACGATGTTTTTTAAATTATGACAACTCCTCTGGAATCGCTAAACACTTGAATGAAGAACACCACTGGTGCAATTTCGATCCAAAAATTTTACATGTACTTAACAAGGGGCAGAAACTTGATTTTTTCGAGCAGTATGAAATTGTGAATTGCCACACTGATTTTAAATTATGTAATGATCATATGTTCCCATTCCACTCGCCTCTCCTGCACATCACCCTACCTCCCACCCATCGCCCGTTGACGTCATCCCTCACTCCCATGACCTTACCTAAACCCTCAAATGAATCCACCCCCCAAAACCCGCCCCCACCCCAAATCCAGTAACCCCCCCCCCCTGAAAACTCTACCCCATCCCTCTCCCATTGAAACATGTATATATAGGCTGCCACCCACAGCTGTATACCTTGAAAATGGCACTACGTGCTGAAACCATGGTCGGTTAATTAAAAAAGTGTGGAAATAGACTTGTAAATTCATTATGCTTAACATAAAAGATTTCCACCGAATTACGCCGGAAAATGTAATTTTTATTTAGAAAATCACTGATATTTCCAATCATAAAACAAAGTGTTGCGTCATTAATATTGCTATGTTTACTCCATGCTTCTTAGAACTGCTTAAATTTGAAAATGAAATACGAACACAATCTCTATCACGACCAGAGAAAAATCTCGCTCAAGCAACCATAATTGGATATAACACTTGCGCGGAAACTCGGGGGACGTGAAAATTCCCGGGATGTTGGCTTGGATTCCAGTTCAGGCGAATGATTCTTTTGACAGTGTATCTAGCACATACGTGTGTATTCTGCCGCATGTACTTGCTGCAGATCCCAGGGAAATACGTCGTTCTAATAGAATTTGTAGTTGCATGAGGCAGGAGAAACCAAATCAATTGGCTTTAATTTAAGCGGTTTAAGGATTCACCTCGAGGAAGTTGTTAAGGCCTTGAAATGGAGCAACGCACTCTCCTACAGAAATTTCATTGGCACCGTGATGCGGATCGTCAGATACAAATATAGTATTTGAGCATGAAGGTACAAAAGAAAGGGTGTTTCAGGAGGAATCTGCGTAACTTATTGAGGCAATGGGGAACGTAATTTCAAGTATTTTATGTTCGATTGGGCATCGGGTCGCAACACCTTACTTACGAAGCTATGAAAAAGGAAACGTTTAATCAGCATCGTTTTCTGTTGCCATGAAAATGCCAATATTTGGTTGTCATATTGACATTAAGATACCTTAAGCACGAGTGACAGCACTGAAAGACCGATACATATCCTATGCACGACTGAGACAAGTTTTAGATCTCTTCAATCGGTATAGGTCACCGTTATTTAGGAGTTGCGACTCCATGTCCACTCGACAAAAAAATGCTTGGAAATCACATTCCCTGCCACCACCAAAAGTTACGCAGATTCCTCCTAAAACGCTAAACGTTTTATGGGGTGGGGGTTGAGTTTTGATACCAACCCCCATGGCACGCTTTGTATACAGATATGTTCCGCTGTGCTCTACTGTCTTTGTCCCTTACGACTCCGTATCAAGGTGAAACGCGTCGTTCCACCAACATTTCTGTGTAAAAGTACGTTGTGCCTTTCAATGATATGGATATATAATTTTTTTTCTTAGAAAGATAGAGAGAGAGTGGACGTGTGGGATACCTCGGGATAATGTGGAAGGAGAGAGAGAGGGAGAGAGAGAGAGAAAGAGGAGAGACGGGTTTCGGCCATTTTGAAAAGGCGTGAGATCTCTCCGGAGATAAGGTGCCGTCTGTGGAGTGGAGAGTGGTGAGAGAGATGGAGAGAGAAAGAGGAATGGGTGATGGCGGGGGGTGGGAGGGGATAGGCGGCCTTTGAGAGGTCGGAGGTGGAGGCAGAGGAGAGGGAGGTGTGAGGGAGGGAGGGAGATGAGGGGAGGAAGGGGCCAGAGAGGGAGGAAAGGAGGGAAGGGGACTCCCGCGACGTGACCCCTCTTGACGATCTCCGCGACCCCTTTACCCTCCCTCTTAGCCCTCCGACAACCTCCTCCTCCTCCCTCCCCCTACTCGTCGCCTCCCGTTCCGTCACTCCTCCTTCCCTCTCCTTTTAAACGAAAAGGACGTCTCCTTTTCGTTGTGGGTGGGATGATGCTGGATTGAGCAGGACTCTTCCCCAGACGGGCGGAGTAGTGCTTTCTCCGCGTCTCGAATCCTCTCATCTCCCCCCCCCCCTCCACTCCCCAGCTCCCCACCCCTTCCTCTCACCCTTTCTCTTCTTCGATGTGGTGCATATTCTTCGATGACCTGGTAGTACCGAGATGGAAATAGCGGAAACTCATTACGTTTTCACAATTGACGAAGAAGCTTTTTTTTTAGAATGAGATCGAAATATTTGCATTTGCGATAACCGAACTTAGTGCGCTACCGTCAGCTAAATATTCCTAGCATTTTGACGCATTTAAGTGGGAAAATGACATGACGATATTTCATAACCTGCATTTTTCTCGAAGCCTCTGAAAGAAACTGGAAACCAAATCAAGGCGAGGACAACAAAACATTGAGTCGACGCTAGTCCACCGTGCAATGAAGAATTAACATAATTTATCGCTTCATGAGATCAACTAAATTCGTGCCAATGCCAACAGTGACAGTTATGCAAGGCAATCGTGAGCGCCAAATGACGCAAATATGGTGGATGTAACGATGTACTTAAACTCTTAAACGAGACAAAGGCAACAAGATGACCAATCTAGAAAATTCATTAGCTCATTCAAATTTGAGCATCATCTATTGATAATAATCATTTGAAATTCATGAAAAATTCTTCCCTGCGAACCATTTTCTTGTGTCTCAACAGGAGAAATGTTCGGACAGAATTTATTGACGTCATCGCTGCCGGCAAAGTGCCGGGCAAGCGTTCAGCTGAGCACATGCCTTAGAGAGCCAGCAGTGACGTAATTGTAGTTGCGAACATTTTTTTCGATTTCTTACGGCGTGAAAACCGCAGAGAACTCTGATAACAGCACCATTTCTCTTAAAACATTAAAAACTAGAGCGAAGGAAGGTCGTTTTTTAGTACTAACGGAGACGTGTTCATTCTCGCGCAGAGCTTCCGAAGTCAGTTGCTCTCCTTCTGGTATGATAAAAGCGTAAAATTTAACACATCGAGTTTTGCAATGCCTTCTATCTTCAAGGCCGGGCGTTGTAAGATAACAACATGGCGCCACAAAAACCATTACCTCAGGCTCCCTGAAGAAAATATTTACGAATGAATATTTGAGCCATTCAGAAAACTGTGGAGTGAAATAGTTTCCCTAATTCTATCTTTTTTTTAAACTAGGTAAGCCATTTTCAGCGATAAGAGACTGCCAATACGTTGAAAATACGAAACAATAATATTTTTTTAAATAATTTTGGAAGATGATGGCCGCATGAGCCAATAAAGTGAAGTATGCTATAATGCGCGACTGCATGATTTCAGATCGGAGGCATATGGAGGTTCATTTTGATCGAAACTAAAGGAATTTAAATTACTTATTTTGTTCATTTTTCTCTCGGTAAATAGTAAAACTAGGTTGTCATCACCCTACCGAATTGGCGTACTTGCGTAGGGTCAACAAGCTACCCCCATCTGCCATTGATATGCGCTTGATAACTGTCGAAAATTGGGATAAGGTGTTGTAATAAGAGCAGTCGTGGAATGGCCAACTGTCACTTAAAGAAATTCCTGAAGGATTCAGACAACTCTGAGAAAGATTGGCCCGTATTCTCGAATAAAAAAAACAGTTCCAATCGATCGAACGTCCGAGCCAATTCCAGTCCAAGTCTACCCCCGAATGGACGTGCATCTGCCATCTGTCACCGCCACGAGCCGTCACGTCCTCGAAATGGCGGTGAAAATATTTCGAGGGAACTGAAACGTGTCACAGGTGACGGGGAGGCGACGGAATTGGCGTGGCATTGCAGGTGTCAACGGAATGACACCTGCAAATCTAAAGCTGGACCCGGTGATAGATAATCACATATAATTCAATGCGAATACAAGCTAGATAACATGGATATTTCATTTATCTGCATTGCGATTAAACTTAGAAACGCTGCATCGAGAGTATGCGGCTCTTCCAAAAGTGCACGGGTATCTGTTCTCCTTCTCAGCCTGGAGAGAATTTTATCTTCAGCACAAAACCAACCGACTAGATCATGGGGGAGAACTAAAGAAAGAAACTTCCACAAGGAACGGTTCATTTCCGCCCGTTTTTCCCTTATTCAATCCACCATCAAAATAGCTCAAGGTTAAACACCGACAGTTAAGGTTGAAGAGATACGTTAGAGTGATAGAGCGACATGGAAGTAGGGCAGCGATGATCTGATGCAAGCATGTTCTATTGTTACTGTTCTGGAAAAACGAACACGCAACACGGGTCATTAGTTCTGGTTCCAGCGTTAGATAAATATATCTGACCTGGAAATATTATTTTCCACTACGAGTTAATGAAAACGATAGCGAGGGCTATAATTCTAGGTGGCAACGATGGAACGATAACTTATCGGACTATTTGCGGTCATAGACTGTGAAAGACATTCTTCTGAATGTTTTATCATAGTTATAAGGAAATTTTCTACTTTTCTTGTGATTAAAATTAAATCATTATCTCTTTATGCTCCTTTAACCAGCTACACATCAATCACAAAATAATATCATTTTTCATTCAATTGAAGTTTGAAATAATTACTTTATATCTTACAAACGAAGTAGTGCTGCTGAATTTTAATGAGCAAAAAACGTTTAAAATTCCACAGGAAGGAAATAGCATCCCAATTGTGGTAAATTACATCTATGCCATTATTATTTTCCATTAACTACAGAGCGAAATAAAATTTCAACATGAAATTTATAATATGTGACCGGAGCAATTGATGAAATAAAATCCATCACCTCCGAAAGCGTCTCATAAGACGTATCTCACCCTTGGTTAAGAGCTAGCCTTCAAGTTTACCACCATTATGATCCTTGGGAATGTCTCTTTGTTCGCATGTGGTTGTCCACTTTCGCTCCCATTTCTCTTTCTTTCAGCGCCAACTCCTCCATCTCAAGAGCCACAGGTTGCTTTCCCTATCTTCATGTCCATTTATATGTATATAGTATACACCACTTCCATTTATTTTTCTTATCTCCATCCTACCACTCTTGGATATTTCCCAATCCTACTCCAAGCGACGACTCCATCCCAAATTGCCATCCCTCCTTTCTCTTCGTCCAGTGACTTAATCCTTCTTCTCTCACCAGCCACCTCGTCCATTATCTTCCCATTCTTAAGTATCCCCTCTCACCCTTTCCGCCCGATGCCTCTCATAAATATCGCATCTGTCCCGCAAGCTTTTCGGCGACTCCACCAATTTCAATTCCCACACCGAGTGAACTTCAAGGATCTGAGGGTTTTTAGCTCTTTTTTCCAGTACGTTGCAATTAGTTCATCCAATTATAAAATTGAAAGAATTATACTTCGTATATTCCTCACAACAGAGTGACCTCGACCGGTTTCGACGCTATGCTGGCTTCACAATCAAGAGGACTACAAAGAAATCTCTGGTGATATAATTTATGCTTTTGCTTTCCTTTTGGCTGGGGGATTTTGATTGGGTTTGCTTTTGAATGACGTGGGAGGGATTAAAACTTAATATTTGGGATGAGAAAGCATGAATATACCAAGTAATATTAATTAAATTTAATTATGCCCCAATTCCATGAAAGGCATTCGTCAACTACCACCTTAATTCGATCATCTAAGGCACTATTTTTGCGTTTTTCCATTTTTCATAGAACAAAGTTTCTGGGGAAAGACGGCACCTACGGTGAAGTAAAGTGAACGGACTCAAGGAAGCCTGCGTTGGCAAACTATTTTTAGACGCGCAAGGAAGAGAACGAAACGAAGGGAAGAAGAAAAAAAAGCCTCTCTACTCTCCTCCACTCCCGACGTGCACTTGTGCATATCTGCACGCAAGCATCCTTCACGAAGGAAAGAAATACCACCGAAAAACTGGAGTGTTTGTCTCCTGCCATGCTCGGCAAATCAACTTGCCGTGGACTAAATTTTACGACCGCGCGATTGCGATCTCAACTTCTCATCGCAACTGACCACTCCATAACGTCCGCAGCGAATGCGAAGCAGTCTAGTGAAGTTGCTCGGACGTGATTCAACTGCCTATCTGCACTGCCTTTCTCGACAGCTGGCATAACTTTAGACGAGGAAAAAGTGAAGGAGTCCGAGATTTGCGTTCCATTTCAAATCCTTGTTCTCACTGGTGTTGAATTCAAGCACCAATAACATTAGTGCAATTCTTGTTCTCCATAAAATTGTGTATACTTTTGGATCAAATCCGTAGCAGGTGAGATGATTGCTTGAGGCCAAAGAACTTCATTGCACAAGTGAGGGAACACACCTAAATCTGTGCAGCCGGCGTAGAGCTTTATCCGCATGATTCAAATGACTCGATAGACAGCTGATATTGAATTGCGACGCGGAAAAAGTAAGGGAACCGGAATTGTGCGACCTATCTTAATTCCTTACTCTCACTTGTGCTGCATCGAAAAAAATGTCAATATCATTATTGTAGATCTCGCTATCTAAAAAATCAGACATTTTCCCGATCAAATACATGGTAGGCAAGATGAGTTGTTAAGTGCAAAATAAATCTTCGCAGTATAAGTTGAGAAACTCGCCTAAAATTGCACGACCGGCGCAGGACTTCATTGCCAAATTCGGAACGAGCCACTCCAGTCTCATTAAATTCACCCTTCCACGACACAGAACCACCATCAACACGACAAATATCACATTTCTTATAAGCTTGCCCAACAAAGGAGCAATCTCACCGGCTCGCTCTTTCAACCCCTTCTGCTCGCCCACCACATTTCTCGCATTCCGTCAAAGAGGCCCTTACCATTCCTTCCCTCCCTCTCCTCCTACTCTTCCCCCGCTGCCCCTCCCCCCTTGCCATTTTCCCTCCTCCAACATGGTCGCATCACACTCCGCCTTTTCGCATTATGCCCAGGCCACCGTGGGTGTCGCGCAGTTCTCATCCTCCTCTTTCGCGCGAGCGCGTGTGTGTGAGTGCGTGTGTGTTTGCGCGTTACCCATCCCGATGAGATGGCGAGGATTCCCGCCCACACACGCAGATAGCGCATGCCCGGTGAAGCAGGTCACATGCCAAAGACATTAAACTCCTCCCAGAGACGGCAAACGTGATTCTCGAAATACGGGTTCGAGAAGAAAAGGAAGAAGACGAAGAGAATGAAAATAAGAAGTCGAGTGCCCGCGGACGCGTATTTGCATTTCAATGAGGCATGTTTCATCGGTGCGGCATATTGTGTCCTCCCTCCTCTTACCCACCCGCCCCTCACCGCGACCGAAAAAAAATGTCACCGGGGTGAAACGAGGACGATTACGATCGCGCGATTAAGCCGTCGGGCGAAATCTGTTCCGTTGATATCATTGACCACGTGCTCACCCGCGTTTGTTGTCCACTCCGCTCTGACACGTCTTCATGTAGTAGGACGTAGCAGAGTACCCCGAGGAAAATATTTAGAGGATATTTAACCCTTTGCCTTATTCAATTCAAATAATGCAGTGGCGTATCCTCAATAAAAAATAGTTACCTATCAGCCCAACAGGCCTTTAAGAGTTTTTATCGAATAGACCTAGAGCCAATTTTGACCAAAGGGGATTTTCAGCACCTTGATCTAGCACAAACAGACCTATTCGTTTAAAACAATCCATTGGTGGACCCTCGGTAAAATATTAAAGTATTCCATCGCTTCAGCGACGCCTCTTGGGTATTTCGATTTTTTTAACCTAGATCTCTACCAGATTTTACCGAAAGAGTATTTTCAGCACCTGGATGTAAGAATGTGGCACCACATGACACCTCAACGTAGTGTGCATTGGGAGATTTCCGTTTTAATATGTATTTCCGACGCTGAATGAGCAAGAATATTAGCCAATGAGCATTTCAAATCCATGAAAATTAATTAAAAATCCGTTTTCAAAACAGGAAAGGAGTTTTTCCAAAGAATTATGAAATGTTAAATAGGAATAACCAGTTTTCATCCACGGATATAATGCGAATGATATCGCCAAAGAAAATCCAGCATCATGCACTCGTAAGTTACGTCCTAAATATTATTCATCAGTCGTGCATTTTATAATTTCCTTGCATTTCCTGTAGGTATGAATTAAAAAATTCACACCATGAATACGCAGCATATACTGTAAAAATGAAGTGTATTCGTTCATGTCGAAAATAATTAATTAAAAGGAAAAGAAATCCCATAATTCAATGGATAGCGATCGTCCTGCACGTAATATATACAAGAAAATTTGGAAATACCGGTTCCACGAATAGGTGTTTCAATGACTGAGCTCATTAATCATTGCAGCAGTCAAACCTTGGGAAAGAGTACAGCAACAGAGCATCAGTGCCTTCACCCAGAATTCAAAATTCTGATTTTTGAGATACTCATCGAATATCGAACCCCACCTGCCATCACATACCGGTCCCCGTGCTAACCACTCATTAAAAATAAAACACGCACTCCTCTAAAAGGCAGCTGAGTATTCTAAGGAGAACATTTATTCACTCTTTTTAATAAGGCTCATTGCTGGATATGCTGTCAGCTCCCCATTTGTGCAGCCAATAAGACATCCGGGAAACTATCCCAAAAATAACAACGCGAGAAGAGAGATGGAGGGAGAGGAAATGTTGTTTTAAGAGGTGTCGCGGTCTGTAGACGTGTCCCTCGGGAGGGATTATGGTTTTTTATTCCATGTCTCCACCGTGCGCACATATCGTCTTGAAGACGTCGTAAAAGAAGAGCATCTTATCCCCGCCCTCTCTTTTTCTCTCAGCCTCCAACAAAAACTCCTCCCAAACCCATCGGCCATCAAACGGTCGTCTCCTCCCCTCTTTTGTGCCGGTGGTCCGTTTGCCAAATAATTCCTCCTCCCCTCCCCCCCCCCCTTCACCCTACCCATGCCTACGATCTTCTTTTGTGTGCTTTCTCACTTTTCAGAAGAATCGCTGCTTCGTCTCTCTTCTTCTCCTCCAGAGCCGCCACTAATGGCGCTGTCGTTCCCGGAATTTCTCCACGGCGACTTTTCTCATTCCCTCTCCTTTTCTCTTCATCTTTTTCTTCTCTCTCTCTCTCTCTCTCTCCGTCTCACCACACGGACTCACGCCGTCGCCCGCTGGAGACGCACCCAACGAATTTACGACCGTGTCAAAGTCACCGAGCGCGTATGCGCGAGCGGCTTTTTTTTCTTCTCTTGCGTGCGACCCCTGTAAGACTTCCATTCCTTTTCACCCAATCCGTAGTACGTATATACATACATACCTCTCCACTCTATCTCGCCTTGAAGTATTTGCCATAACGGCTCCAATGAGGTGGAATCCAAAGAAAACGTCTTTTCTTTGAACAAATCAATGCAATTCAATGCCCATGCCAATCCATTTCCTCGGACTGTTTTGAGCAAAGCGCTAAAAGCTTTGAATGTGATGGCAAGAACCTCAGTATTTAATTTAGCACAGGTTTTGGAAGGATAGGATTGGGAGCCGATGAAGACTCTTGAGGTTACACGTAACTTAACATTAATAAGAGAATTCAGATGGCACAAGTTTCAGGCTATTAGGGAGGATATCATTTTAAACCCTCACAAAAACTGTCGAATTGAAATTAGCGAAAAAATGGGTTCCGATAGGCATAGTAATTCTTTCTTTGAGTGTCCATGTTAAAGGTTGAAATACTTTCTGGACAGCCTGACGAAGCGCTGTAGGTTCCAAATGTACACCTAAGAGTACCGATGTATTAATAATAATAATTATTTTAAAAACCTCTTTACTGGGCCTATCTTCCTCTTCCAGGATTGAGCAAGCGTAAAAATGCACTAGCATCAAAGAGTGTTTCAATCCCTGATAATAACATTAGCACTCTTGATTAAAGCAAACTTAGTCATTTTCTACTAAATTTTGTAGAAAAGCACTAAGTTTTTCTATAATCATGAGTACTAATATAATTAACTTCTACGAAGTGAAGCCTGCGTCGGTCAAGTTTATTCCTGATAATAAAGATCAAATTTCCTTCTCATTCGTATAGCGTAGATTATTCTGCGATCTTAACAGATTTTTATTTGGCTTGATCCATTTCTCCATATTGTCACCACTTCGATTCCCTTGCATCAACATATTCCAAAATAATTTCTCTCGAATTGAACATTTCAATCAAAAGGCGATTCCGAAATTCCGAAGCTGATCACCTTAGTTTTGGAAGAATTTTGAAATGAAGGGGACGACTGAATTTGAGGTGTGATTAACTAGACGACGCCGGTTCTTTACACCAAGGTATTCCTATTTCTTGACTACGACTCCTGCCATTAAAATGTCTTTTTCGGCGCGAAACGTCTCAAGAGGACGAAGCACTCCAAATCCAAATATGCAAAGGATGTGTCCTGCTGTCACATGAAACCGACATGGCTTTGATAAGAACCTTATTTTAGCACATTCTCTCCTTGCTTACGTAGCATTTATGAGTTTTCTACGGCTTTCTTGGGCACAAAGTATCTTTCACACTCACGTATGAATAATATCCACAAATATGGCGTACTCATTCTCTCCTTCCGAGTTGCGGTTATGATGTGGTTTAGATATGGGTTCTCACGAATGCGTTACACAATTAAAACAATCCTGGCGCCAACGGAACGGCGTCTGTTTTGCATTTTCAGATTCCAAGGAAACGTTTCCTCATCTCATGTGTTTCTCGTCTCCGTTTGATTAACGGCGCCCGGGAGATTCACACGGAGGCGAATTATCTCCACGGCGTCGCGTCATTTTCTAACACTATTCATCGCTTGACGTAATCTCATTTCTTTGATTTTTTCAATAGATGTCATTCCTAAGGATGCGGAATATTGATGTCTTGCAAAAAAAAAGCTACAGTCAGTCATTGGGTGAGGTAAGTATTCATTATTTCAGTCGCCTGCTGAAAATTTACCACTGATAAGACTGCCATAGAAAGTGGTTGTTTTATTAATAAGTAACTTTTACGCTTTTTTTAGGATTCCACAATCTAAAAGAACGTGTATTTAAAAAAAGAAGGGAGCAGCCACTGAAAACATGCTCGAATACATCGAATTTGGAGTTAAGATTCAATACATCGAATTCTTCAAAATCATAAATTCATTAAAGCTACCATATGCAGTTTTATATGGTGTATATTCAAGAGCGAAACGATAAAACTTTATGATGTGGTACCTCAATTTGTAATTCTCCGACAATTTATCACTTATACCAACTCCCCTCCCATTGCGATTGGATGCTCTTATGCGAAATCTCAAAATGTCGATAGCGCTATTTTAATATAGGTATATTTCACTTTTGCAAAACTGCCAGTCTCCCAAGGCCATCAACCAGAGAAATGAAAAATTGTGTTCCGCATTCAGTATGCAATGAAAAATAAACTAGAAAGACGTGAAAGGATAAAAATATTAACTTGTACTCACATTCCACTCCAGGTTAGCACGTATTTAGTAAGCAATTTCCATATCCATTTGCTTGGCAGTGATAAAAACAGGTTCTTAACTATGACGCTGTCTATTTACAATAATTTCCACACACTGAAAGAGATAGGTAAAGCAATGAATCAAGATTGATATTTAAATTTTAATCTAATTAACAAAATCAAGGTAGATGAGCTCTACGGCCTCTATAGATTAAACTCTCCTCTTCATTCACTTTCAACCTCGTGTTGCTAGTGTTTTTCCCTTCAGCTCGCTGAAGAGGACCACTTTGTGGTCGAAATACGCGTATACGAATTTCACCCTCGTTCCCTGTTTGTTGTTTTTCTATTTGACAACGCTCTTTTTGAGCTGTTCTCCCAGAAATCTGGGGCCCTGCTGTGTGTGTGAGTGAGTGTTTTGTGTGATTGCGTGTGTGGTTGTGTTAATAACTTGGCAGCCTTAGTAGAGTCACTACAGCTCTCCGAAGGATCCCAGGTTATAACCCAGGAATCCTTAGCTGGGTCTCATTAGCCCACAAAGGATTCCAATTGGGTTGTGTGTGTGTGTCTGTGGTAGTCCCTGGCGAGGAAATTATTTTCCCGTAAACTACCACAGGAGGGTATTCTGGTGGAGAGGCTGTGGTTGGTCCCTGTTGTGGAGTCCTCATTCCCGCAAACCAACACAGTAAGTATTTAATTTTTTTGACGAGTGGTGCATATATTTTACGGCCATTGGAGAAATATTTTATCTGTTTAATTAACAAAATATTGAATGCGTCATTCAAATGCTTGTTATTGTGTAGCATACCTAGTATTAGCGAACAGACATGGTTTAATTGAAGGGTAATAATACGAGAATTGGTCTCTTATTATTTACTGGAGGAAAGATTATCGTGTCCACTATGCAATGGCTTATAGCGTCACATACCTGGATCTAATGTCAGTAGCAAGGGAAATGAGAAAGCTATAGCCGTGGAATTAAAACTAGCTCCGGCCAGCTTACTCCGCTTCGTTATTGTCGATATTAAATTCTCTTTTCCTCTCGTTAGAAGGACCTAAACGGTTTCCAGCGCTTGGTAGTCAGGAGGTTTTATAGTCGGCACTAAAGGCTAACTCTCCGTTGATGCTCGAAAATTGAATTAAAGTGTCGTTCAAGACCTTTGGAAAAAGACGGCCTCCTGAAATTGTTATGGAATCGTAAATGCCATTATAAGGCTGCTTACTAACAGCCGACAACGTACAGGAACCAGTTTCTTTTGGGGGAGGAGGAGAGGAATGGGGAACGGTAAGGTGATACCTACATGGTACGCAACTAACGCAAGTTTTAACCTCGCATAAAATTAAAGGCATGGCCACTGTCGAGGTTCGGGGAGTGACAGCTCCAAAATATGGACTCCTGGTCTCGATCCAAAAGTTCTCTTTTCATGAGC
The DNA here is from genome assembly GCA_963573305.1 of Pyrrhosoma nymphula. Lineage (NCBI taxonomy): Eukaryota > Metazoa > Arthropoda > Insecta > Odonata > Coenagrionidae > Pyrrhosoma > Pyrrhosoma nymphula. The sequence goes on along the minus strand of OY754330.1, from coordinate 50,565,432 downwards.
TCACTCCTCCTTCATATATTGCGGGAATGTGAACAAAGAGATGTGACGTTAGGATGCCTGCGTTTGCAGATGATAATAATAATGAGTCAACGCATAATTTAAAGCCGAATGAACGTTGAAATGCTAAGATGAAAATTCGGAAGGCAAAAAATACATTTAGGTTCATTGTTATTTGTATAAGAATGTATCACCTACGTAGTATGTTCCGGGAGTCGCGCTATTCACTTGGTTTTACGATATAATCATCTCAAAATGAATGAAGTGGTTCTTGATTGCTCGAATCAAAGCATCATTAATTAAAGGATATTTATAGGTTTCTTGATGCATTAAATTTTCCGATAGCCATGAATACTCCGGAAAGGTACCTATCTCATTATGAGTTATCACTCCCGTACTCCATTCGCGAGTACACCGTCATTAAGCAAATGACCATCCCTCATTCATCTTCTCCATTTTAGAGTAAGAATGCCTCAGTGATTTTGAGAACAACAGAATAAAACAAGCTGTGTCGTTCAATAGAGTACATACCAACGTTCTTTTAAACAAAGAGAAATATGTCGGAAGTTAATTTTTCTTCCAGTTTTTTGAGTCAGGCAGTCCAACAAACGACGAATCTGTATTCGGTTGATGACTGAAAAATATGAGCTCAGCGACATGAGGATCAGAGTCCTTCAGTCATTATCTTTAAAAATTACTGAAAATGTTATGAAAAGGATTGTTTAAATTATTTAGTAGGCGAAAAGAGAATTTTGTACGATTAAAATAAAGTCAACATTAGCTTTCCTTCATCGGAAATTCAAGTGAAACAGCCAAGAAACTACCTCAAGGAACATCACGAAATACAAGGAATTGCATGAGAGAGCTCAAGAATCATCTTAGCGGACCGAATAGCGTCGGTCTTGATGTCACGGCAATACTACGGATTTCCACGAGGGAGTGCCATTACAAGCAACGCATAAGCAAAGTTACCGTGTTTTCGTGCTGTTTGTTCCTAGATCCTTCCCTTTGACAACCCACTATGTAATTTATGGCGACGAATTGAAAAACATAAATATTTCATATGATATATTGTTAGTGAATGACCAACTTCGACGTGAGTGCACCGATACCGATGAATATCGCGAGGAGCATTATTTAGTATTCTCCCATATCATATCAAAGTTACAGACCCTCACACTATCAAGTTCTACGTGATTAACCAACCATCAAGTTCCAGGGATTGAATTCCAGGAATTATCACCGGAGGTGTCATCTTCCAAAGCAACCGATGAAAACGATACCTACTCGTCGGAGAAAAACTCGACCCCCATGTAGCGAACTTGGCGCAACGCACTCGTCAATCACGCGGCATACATAGTGGACCTGACGTGTCGCGTCTCGATCTACGAAGCAGTGGAATGGTAATTGCAGCTCTCCGACGAAAAGGAGCGCGCGTTGAGTGGTTTAGATGCAAATAACGGTATGCTCAGGTTTTATCCAATCCCTACCCAATTTTCCATCTTTCTCACGCGTCCATTTGCTTTGCCTTAATAGTTCCCGAGCTCTTCCCTTTGGTTTTACCTTGGGATTATTGGGTGGTGAGGGAGACTCTCCAAGCTCAATTTGTCCTTGAGTGCTAAGCGCCCCCTCTCCACCAAAACTCCTACTCCCTCCGCGATACTCCCCACCCCTACTCCACATTCTCTCTCTCTCCAATTCTCTCCCCCACCCTCTGTTCACTCCACCCCTCCGATTCACTTCCCACACCACTCACGGATCTCATTTGTTTGCCTTCCCCCGCCCCTCGCCGCACGCGCCTCCCTCCCCCTTTATTTTGCCTCTTTAATGTCATTGGATCGGACTGTGACGGGAGACACGAAAAAAGTAAAAAACAGAACCAGTTCCGAGCTGGTTCATTTTTTTTTCATCCCCAGGCCTCCTTGCGATGCATTATAAGATCTGCAACAGCGCGCCTCGGATCTGTGAAACTGAAAAGAAGGCGTTAAACGCGCTCCGAATGGCCAAGGGAGAGCGGGGCCGGTCAATCATTTGGTTTTTTTTTCACAGGCGAAAAAAGAAACGAAATAGGTCGTTATGCTTTTGATAAATGCTCGTTTCGAAGTTTATTTCTGAAAAGAACGAGCCAAGGCGCTTTCGTGGATAGAGAAAAAAGAACCCGCCGTATAATTAAGCTACTCTGTAATAAAAGGACTCTTGGACTCCTTTTAAGTTATGGGCGTTATTAAAAAAAGATTGGTGTTAAATTGAAATATATGCTGCACAAGAATGATGCAGGAAATTGAAACCAATTTCACAGAAAGTATCGGAAGCACATTCACGTTTGCTCCTCACTGCGCAGTTACACTCTTTCAACCTGTTTGTTTCTACCGACAGAAAGCATTTCCCTGCAAGGTCATTTGCGCAAAATGTTTAACCCGCCCATAAGATCAAGGCTTTACATTTAATCCTCAGAACGTGGCCACGTTCACAGTATATTATACAGGATTAGTGAGTGAACAACTTTGATTAATAATTGTGGAAATAAGACGTCCTCGGGCATCCGTCAAATTGCACTCCTCTATATGCGCTCATAAATTTCTGCTCTTTTAAGACATTTATTTCTATATCGTAAAAAGATACATGGGTATTTTCGTTACGAATGACATTTCTATAATAAAACTCTAAAAAATACACTCACCTGCATACGTAGATTATGAAATAATTATCATCAGAAGACTTTCAAATAAGCGAACTGGGGAGCTTTGAATAATTCTTGCCGCTGATTTCCACCGACATTTTTTTATCTTCTGCATCGCACTATTCGATAGCATTTGCAATATGCATTAGAATAATCGATTCTTCGTGAGCACCCATTTGTCTGAAACTTGTGGGATTCTAAGAAAAAAAGTCAAATGGAATTATAATCAAAAGTGCTCTTCTGAAATCCACATATCTCCGACCTCATCAGCTGGTGAAGATCGAATGAAAGATTGAATTGAAATCGAAAGATTAAACGAAGAAATTGACTTCCGCATAGTTCCGCGACGGTCAGCGAGCGACGTCCCTTTTCTTATGCGCTCTTGGCAGGCAGGTACGCGCATAAAACGCAAGGATTCACAGCCTACGCCATCCAGATAAGGACGAGGCAAAAATCACATCCGTTTTCCCACTCCCAGATAAAAGGTCCCAGATAACAAACGGCGAAAGTGGGAGCCAAGTGAGTGAGACCTTCCCGTTGTGGTCGCCGATGATGGCTCGTGATTCCCTCTCGTTTGCTTACGCTAACTAACATCTTTTAGCCGTCCCAGTTTTATTTTACGGCGCTCGATGCACGGGGAAGACAGAGAGACCGTAAAAACAGCGTGAACCGGAGGACCTATCCATGGGGCGGTGGAGAGGGAGGGAGAGTTGGATGGGGGGAGGGGGGGGGGGCGAGGTGGTGGGGCGAGAATTCGTCGTGGCGGTTGGAGTGGGAGGAGTGAAGGGAAGGAGGGTGGACTAGAGAGAAGGGGATGAGGGGATTCAGACAGGGGTCGATGGGCAAGGGATGAGGAGGTTGGGGAGGAAAGGAGTCCGTCTGCTGAATCGTCCCATAAATAATGAGGGGACTCGGAGCTGTCCACCCTTCGCGAATAAGGAGCGACCGTGATGGAACTTACTGTTTTTAATGGACATCAAAACGTTGCGCCCTGTGCGCAAACACGTAGTCGTTTCATTTCGATTCCAAACGGCCAATTGCAGGCCAATCAAACGCTCCCCATTCCCTGCTCCCATATGAGGACCGCCGACCAGTTATGTCAGAAAGGAGGGGTATCACCATTGGCTGCTATATATGTTAGGAATGATCGTCCCACTCGAATAATGAAACCGAATAGTTGGAAAAAAAAATTCTGAAAAGTGGTACATATATTGTAAACATAACTTGCCAGGACACATGGCCATGCTATAGAAATATCTTAGCGTGAGTGCTGCATACTTTTAATTTTACAACAACAAGCAATACGTGCCAGACGTTCGTGACAACGAAAAAATACGTTTATATTCGGCAGCTTTCCACTTTAAAATTAAATTATTTTCCTAGCATGAAGGTATCTCTGTTGATACCCTGTATATAGTCAAAGGTAAAGTAACCAGGCAACAGCTTACCACTATGGTAACACCACTACCCGCTCATTCACTGAAGTCGTTGGCATCGTTGGGCTCAACTTGAATTCGGAGGGGCGATCCTCCTATTCGTCCGAGTGTTGTTGCCCCTGTCTGCAAGTGGAAGGACCTTATCCATCGAAGCACACCAAACCGAAATACTGATATAACTATACGACAATCGTACTAGGTAAAGCTAACAAGGAGGGACAGATTCATTTACCAATCAAGAGGTAGGTAGGAAGGATGCAGGATGTATCATCAGGGAGTGAATGAGCATTGTATAGGAAGGAATACATAATTGCAGTAAAAAAATCATCGGATTGAAAAACTGATGATGACTCTATGATAGTTGTCACCGTAATCAGCTATAACGGACGCGAGCATCTCCACAGAGTTTAAACTCAGATCGCCTGGAGTAGAGACTATTTCTTTTTAGAAAATCAGGAGAATGATCCGTGGATAAGTCCGGCTCTCTCTCCCCCTCTCTTGAAATAGTTGGATCCGCGGTGGCAGTGAATTAAGAAGAAGCATTTAATTTCCCCGGCCGCAGACGGAAACCTCCCACACGGAACATTCCTGCATTCGTTGGTATTGAGTTTCGGGGCTGCTTCGCCGTCGCAGACGGGGAGGAGGGAAGGATTATGGCCGGCATGGGTGTGTGCCTTGGCCTCCTTCCTTCCTTAAGGGCCCACCGCCGCCGATACGACGCCCACAACAATCGCCAAATAGGCGCACTATTTACACACACACGGGAGTGAGATTTTCTTCGAAAGCGTCTCCACCTCACGTCGTATGGACCAAAGTCGTACGGGGCGGCCCCACAAGAGGTAAACATTTCGGTCGGGAGAAATGCTGGGGAAGAAAGCGGGAAGGGAAGTAGATGGAAATGAAAACGAGGAGACGGGGAGACAATGTACGTTGGCGGAGAATGGATGAGAGTGAGTGAACGGGGGGAAACGAAAAAGGGAGGAAAGAAAAAAATATTGAAACAAAAAATACCTTGGCACTTGAGGGTCCGTCTTGAAGTTCCCGTATGTATATGCTTTCGCGGCTTGGGCGGAGGAGACTGCCGTCTGGGTTAGTGGGCGACGATGCTCACGGCCGAGTGAAAAATGAATAAGCGGAGTCTTAATGTGCATAAAGGTTAAAACTGATGACAGCAACGCAGGCATGGAATGTTAAGCTCAATTGAAGTCTGCGAGGAATAAGAATGTTGAGATGGCGTGCTGAATCGGTCTTTTGACTGCATCAAAAGCGGGGATCGGTAAAATGGGCAGCCATTCATCGGGTAAAGAGGAGCTTAGCATTTCATCGTCAACTCGCCCGAGTTTATATAAAAACCACGTTCAAAAATCCTTCCTCAGAATTTATACACTAAAATCCGTCATGTAAATAATTACGTTTATTTTTTCAAAAGATGATGAACCCTGCTAAAATAACGAATTTAAATTAAATGACATTCTTAGTAACATTTCAGCGGTAATGCACACATTTGCATTTCACCATGATTCCGCACATTTATTTCATTGCCCGTTTTCTTACTCATTTGGATCGGATTGATTTCATGATGGCAGGTGATGGAAAAATAAGAATTAAGTAATATAAGTATCACATTGTTCGAGAGAAATTCTCCTTCATGAGGTTGCATATTTTTCGCCATGAGATTGGAAATTAATATAGTAAGGGTTTGGGGAAGGATTTTTTATTGAATGCGATTAGTGGAAAATAATAACAACTTTGCTGTATCTGAAAAGATTCAGCTAAAAGATAACAAAAAATTGACCTTCAAATGGTCACGTGGATGATTCCCACAACTCAAATACTTACAGCTTTGAGGAAGTACATTAAATTGAAACCAAACTCGTTTAAATGCATTTTGTTATTGCTTCATAAACTTTGGCAATTTATTATCCCCAGGAACGCAATCGCTTTTCTGCCAGCTTCTCGGTCTTGCAAAGGATCATTATCGCCGAAGAATTCATGCAATCCTTGATAAAAATTGAATTTGTGAAATTTTCATCGTCATTTTTCGCCATGTTTCTTTTGACGTGGGAGCGCTCGCCAAAAACTATTCAAAATTGTCTTACAATAGTTCCAAGAATCAACGTGATGTGATACAATCATAGTGATGCGTAGCAGCTAGCTGAGCATTGTGATGCTTTCCAGCTGGAGGGTAGAGAACGATGACGTCGCTAAATTCAAGATTGCTGATATAGAATGTTGAAGTAGTACCTGACTCAACAGGTGTAAATTCAAGAACTGTGAGAAGGCGATCATTCCACTGTTAAGTCTGCACTATTCTCATCTCACACTGAATGACTGGGATATTCACCGAGATAGTTGCGACACGACTCTCCATCCATGAGTTTTTTCCAAACAGCTAGTTGTGCTGAGGCGTGAAATGCACGCATACCGCATACGTCACGTTGCAGCGGAAAGAGCTCTCATCACATCGGGGGTCAAAAATGAGCCACATACCAGAGAAATAGTGAAAAAAGCACAAATATTCACCGCGAATGCCCTTGCATGAGCCGGCAGGTAATGGAGGATCATTAAAATGGTGATTGTGCGCGAAAGGGAAAGATTTGAGGAATGGAAGGATTTGAGTAGGTAGTCGAGAGAGACTGAAGTGGAAGGAGCTGGCTGGGTGACGAGGAGGGCATTTGAGGAATGGATATGACGGGAGGAGGGGAAGACGGGGAAACGAGTGGCCCGCCAGCCAAGAGCAAACACAAGAACAATCTTGAATGGTGCAACAACACATCCACGCTTCCCCGGAGAGCGACTTCTTCGGTACATATCAAGATCTTAATCTTTCATCTTCCCGAAGCGCTCAGAACGTGCATACAATATTGGCTTCCTCGTCGGGTCTCCTGGAAGCCGTCATAATCCTAACTTTATTATTCTCCAGTGCGAGTTCTTCGTGTTTCATAAATGCGGCTGCTCATACGGTACTAACGCTCCAAATCAGAACGCAATGGCGATTTTGAATCACAGGCCCAAAGTCAAGCAGATTTATAATAGTTGATTTTGGTGCGTCCATCACTCTTCACTGAGCTGCTCTCCCCGTCTCTACATCACCTGCACGAATATTAATGGCCAATCGTCATAATAGCAAATGCAATTGAATTTCCACTGAACATTTATTTGATCCATGCAAGTGATGATTGACGTTGATTATAATTGGGTTTATTAACTTGTCCGCATTTCAAGCAACAAGTTCAAGCACATCAATGTGCAAAGTTTACTAGAATATAATTATAATCAATAGAATTTCTCATAGCCGTAATATATGTATGAGTGTGACTCTTCAATTTGGTTTTTCATTGAGATTTTTATAGACATAATGAGACCCTAGAGTTGAACCATTCACGATAGGCCAGGAAATACCAAGTTTAGAATTCAATGCTGTGAAGAAAGACGCGAAAATACTGCACATAAAGTGAATCAGATAAATTTCACTAATATCTAATCAACAAGTGTATCTTCCATATGAATCCAGGGACTTCCATATGAATCAAGTGAATCCAACGACTGCAGTTGATAGGCCAGACTAGAGAGACAAAAAGTGATGGGTTTCATGTAATTTTCATTTCATAGAAAATTTGTAAGAGCTCAGGCAATTTTTACAGGCGGGCATATTTCACTTAATCTCAAAATTATTCATAGCAAGGTTTTACCAGTTAACTCACACGAAATAGAGGAATTTTTGATGAAAGATATTGAGATCCACCTGATATGTTCGAGGCGACTAATGAAATTGACTTTTCTAAAACGTGCTTCGAGTTGGTTATCAAGTGGAGCTGTCCCTTCAAATTAGCATGCCAGACGTTCAGAGAGAGAATATATATTGTGTCACTCCACGTATATCCAACACCCATGCAGTCACGGGAAAATAAATCAAATCGTACGTCATTCCGCTGATAGAGCCAATATAAAGATAGCAATCAGAATATCAATCAAATAATCGTTATATCGTTATTTCCTTCATTATATATGCATAAAAAGACAAATGTATCAGCAGGAAATTGAATTAACTATAAAAATATTTTAATTAATTTAATTAAGAATATTTTTCGGAGTTCACATCACATAATCAAAAGGATTGAAGAGACCATATTTTCAACTGAGAAAGTGTGCAGAGAATAAGATTTGATAGAGAGCTTACAAGTTTTCATTAACCCTAAGATGCATTCAAAGTTTCATTCTAAAAGTAGTTAAGACTCTAATGCAATAATGTAAGAAGAGACTAATCCTATTGAATCGGCAAAAACGCTGCAGCCGAAGGGAAAACTAGCTTGGAGTTCAAGCGAAGATTTATATGATAATTTATTTAATGCTCTTATTCTGGGAGATTATCAACCAGCTCTTATGCTGTGAGCGGAATCCGAGAAATGGCTTCTTCGCGGAATCCTCCCATTATCGCCGTCGGGAGCCACAAAGGAGGGACGGAAGGGAAAGCCGGAATAGAATAGAAAGTTTCAACGAATTAATACTTTCTCTCCGTCTCCTCAAAGTTCCCTAACTTATCCTACCCACCTGTTGCGGGGCAACATAAATACTTCAACGGTGGGAGATATATGAACTGACGGAGTTAATTTTCTATCGACCCGGAAAAATATAGTTGAGGTGGTAATCACGATCTCAAATCTGACAACCAGAGGTCGGAGTTTTCGATTGTGATTTTATCTATGGAGAGTTCTCCGTCGCCCCACTAGCGTACAGAATGATGGGGAATATACCATCAAATGCTATAACTATGGATTATTTTCCGTCTCACGTGAATGCATATATGTTCAAATAAGGGATGCCGCGAGCTGTCAGTTAAGAGACAGATTGATTTAATTTGCTCCGGCCATACCGATTTTGGAAATTTTGGCACGACTCAAACGCAAACACACAAGAGTACAAATTAATCAAGAGGAAATAATAAGTATTTTTTGTCTTTTTCAACAAAATAATGTATAACAGATAGAGGAGAAGATTTTGATATAAAAATCAGTTGGTATTTCATGATAATTAGTAGATTTTATCAACAAATGTATTGAACACGAAAGCGTTAAATATTATGAAAACCAAGTAAAACAACAAAAATAAATTTTTGGGATATTGTATTTCCACAATACCAAGTTTAAGCTTTCAGCATTTGGGATTAAATTTGGGGCTCAAATAAAAGTAGCTTAGGAAAAAACTCCAAAAAGCTATTTTGCCCTTTGCGCATTAAATGTGACATAAATTCTCAGAAATCATCTTCTACAACTGAGAAGGGCATGGTAGACTTCGTGTTTAAGGATTGATCTTCGGACTAGAGTTACACGATTGAGTTAGAAGATTTGCTCATTCTCTTGTGAATGTAGTGTTTATACAAACGGTTAATTTGCGATTAAATATACCATTCCAGTATACGTTATTTTCACAATGCTTTTTTACAGAGCAAGATGTGAATTATTATTTATCCAGACGATTGACTCCTTTTCCTGATTTATTATTTTTATGTAACTATTGTTTGTATTTATTCAGGAGATATAGGTCCATTAATTAATCAACTACTTTATTCGCTCCAGAAATTCTCTGTGATGCAGTATAATTATATTTATTCCCGTAAAATACGGATTTGAGAGATGATTGTATCCTAAAAGCGGTTACGAAAAGTGGAAAGGATCCGTTCGCCATGTTTCTCACCGTAATAGAATCTACGTTTTTTTTTACAAATTCACCATTACCAGTATTTCCACAATACCTTGACCACCAGTTAACGTAAATATTTTAATGTCGTAAAAGATAATCATACTAGTAGTTTACTATTACTTTCTTTAATTTATTCATTATTCAATGCGTCGTGTTCAGCGGACCTCATCAACTCATCACTTCCATCGTTCCCTATCATTTCCATCAGAAAGCAATTACTCAACTGCTTTATGCCTAACCAAACCAAAAAAATATTGAATCATAATTCCCACCTGTAATTCACACTTACTTGTCGTGTGCTTCCCTCGTGTCTGTCTCTACTTCCGGTGTTATCACCAACATAAAATAGGCTCAACTTTTTAAATTAGACCTGCTGCTATTCATCTTATCGATATTAGGCATTTTAATTACTAAAATATCCAAAATTGCTTTTATTTTCAACCAGTTGTGCATGTTAAGCAAAAACAAGAAATAATTTGCGCGTCATTTACCAATTGCAATTTATGAATTGGAAATATAATTTTCGTTCTTCACAATGCGATCCAACTTCATCTTTCCGTATATTTAAGAAAATGAGATGTTCCTAATTCAACGGATGAGAGAAATTGTGAGAACTCTAGATAAGAATGTTCCTGGTAGTGACAGTTATTAACGCACGATAAAAAAAATATTACCAATAAATTGCATCAATAAACTACGATGAAATGGCCCACGATCATTTGAATAATTTCCCATTGCGGTTGTGAGAACTCAAAACAAGAATGTTCGTGGTAGTGACATTTATAAACGCACGATAAAAAATATTACCAATAAATTGCATCCTTATAGTTCGATAAAAGGACCCACGATGATTCGAATCATTTCCCATTGCGGTAGATAAACAAAGCAAACGTAAATGCGCTGGGAGTGAAAATAGACTTGGAAAGTGCAGCGCAATGCATCATTTTTCACTCGATGAAAAGCACTGAAACGTTTAAGATATATCGCGGACAGCTCATTGGGATAGAAAAAAAAGATTTTCCCACCATGCCGCGAATACTTATAATTTATAGCATACCGATAGAAATAGTGACCCTGGCCCTTCGCGCTCAGGACACTCACCTCCTGTCGTATTACATTCCCTCCTCTCCAGGAACCCCTCCCACACTTCAGTCCAATAGCACACCCAACCATCCACCGCCGTTGAAATTTGAGGAACGACAGAAAATTGCCGTCCTTTGTTTGATCGCTTCGTTAGTGCTCATTTTATTCCTTGTGCACACAGTGGCGTTGCAGTGCATGCGTCCGTCTTTCTCTGCCCCGCCCCGCGTCGCCGAACCACCCCTTCCCTTCCTTTTACATCTCATCCCTCCCCGCTCCCCCAAGGACTCTCTTTGGATGAATACCAAGTATGGCGCCCTTATCTACATAACCCTTTGAGACATTACTACCTCCCGACGATGTTTTCACTCCGACGTCCGCGCACCTCCTTCTCCTCCTCCTCCTACCGCGACTTTTGATTGGTTCATGCAACGTCTTCACCCCTCCCCGTTCCAACTCCTGACCTCCTCCTCCCACCTCCTCCTCTCCCTCCCCCCGTACATCGTCTCCGCCCCTACCGTTCCCCCCTTCTCCCTTCATCGCCATCCTTCATTCTCTCGCATCGTGGAATTTACGACGTCTGAGTGAGTTCTCGGATGTCCCACTTCCCTGATCCGTCCCTCAAGCAGACAGTCTTCACCTGTCCTCAGCGCAGCGCCGTCAACCAATCGCACAGACCCGGCGACCGCCGCCGCCTCCTTCTTTTGTCCTTCTCTGTCTCTCCATCTCTCTCCCTCGTCGGGCCGGTTCGTTCCTCTCATTCCTCCTCGTCTTATTAAAGCGCACTTATTACTGTTTATTACTCCACGTCTAACGTAGCCTCATTTTTCCAATGCACTTGGATTGGTATCCGCTTAGAACTATAACACCACGGGGAGATTTGTGTTAGAAATTAGGGCGAAAGCATGCATCTTCGCTGCCGGTATTAGTGCAATCAGGTCATCTTGCAACAAGAGGATCTTGTAAAACCATCGACAGCTAATTTTCTGAAAACGGCGTGGGCTGTCGTTACTTAACGTAAGGGAGCTGAAGGTGATTGGTATAAAGGCCATTATACACGGCGAATGATCATTCAAGCATTAAGTCGCGAATGAATTTAAATGATGACCTGGAAGAGAGAGTTTTTCACGGTGAATTAAATTTCCTACGCCGAAAGGAGGCGCAAAGGTGTGCCTGTCGATAGCCCATATCGATTCACGGAAACTTTCCAACCGATGCAGCGGTTTCAATTATAGCTCTTGGGTATCGACGGTAGGATATGATTAGGAGTGGTTTATTTACATCGTTCGATGGTGTATCTTTGTGGAAAAAAGTATGTAGCAACGTGGATTTACCTTAATCCAAGGGAAGTCAAGCCACTGGTGATAGACCGAAATTATGTAATTTTAGTGACCGCTGCCACAGTGTCCATTACTATGATGGCAGCCACAATCATGTCGCAGAAAGCTAGAAGGAGACGAAATGTCTGGGTAAGACCCTGGATAAGGAGGCGGAATAGAGACCAAGGAATACAAAGCCTGGTTCAAGACGCACCTTTGATGGAGGACCGTGAGGCCTACCGTAATTTTAAAGGAGACAGAGGACCAATGTAACCATATCTTAAATCTCACCAGGAATGATTATGAATGATCAGAAACGACAATGAGAGGAGCAATATCTGCTCACAAGAGGTACCATTTTTTCTCTGCATTTAAAATGCGCAAATACTTTTACTTCAATCATTATGTTGCTAATTGGCAATTCCTTTAAGGCTAGCTCTCACGTTGAGATATTTAGCGACGGGAGAATCTTACTGTTCCTTATTGCATTCAACAAGAATTCACGAGAACGCTACAAACCTAATTACTCCCGAAGTGTGAAGAAGTATCCATTAGAATGTGAAAGCGGATTATTTAAAGGTTTGATACGTGTTTATTGATTTAATTAATTCCAAATGGTAATTTTGATAACAAAAACCAGTTAAGTAAAATTGGGAATCCAATGAGAGTTATGGAGAAGAGCAGTTGCAAATGTTTAGTGATAACAACAAAAAATCTTGCTTGTTTTTGGCGAATTACATTTTTGTCTCCAGTAGGATCCAACACATTATAAATGAAAATGCCCTTCGCACATCTGTGTAAGCATATCATTTGAATGCATCATCTTCACATATTATTTGAATGATTTGAGAGAACGAGTATTCGACATGAACCAAATTGCATGAATTAAATAATCGAGATAAACCAATATTCCCACCTCCAATCACAAAACAGTTGTATTCCCATAGAATTTCGGTGGTTCAGTTAATCCTAACAACCAAGATGGACGTCGTGCGCTCGTATCATGCGACCATTCACGGGATCATGCGATCAAAGGTCATGCTTTAATGATCATTCGCATGATGTTTCATGTGTGGAATTTTCCGTTTCACGCGATGCATGAACATCATGCGCATGATCATTCGAATTATCATTCGCAAGATAATTCGCTGTGTAAAATGCCCTTTAGAAACGAGGTTACACATATGCGTGCAACTGAACTGCAGCGATGAATTAAGTTTATAGGTAGAGGGCGCTGCAACACCATTCTTCGATAGCTGACCTCTGAATACTGCGCGGGGTTACCTACTGCAATTAGTTATCTCACGGCATCTTAGCGAAGTTTGACCATCATGTAAATATTATGAAGTAGAATCAGGTTCAGGATAGTCACCGAAAACAATCTGGATTACCCAGCATGGATAGAACAATCAAATTTGAGAGATGATTATTGCATCCTATGTTATCTTTGAAATTTTATTTATTCGAAAGTGGTCGAATAGTCGAATGCACGAATATAGGCAGTAGCCTCGAATAAATGTATGGGTGATGCATGATTTTGCATGATATAATCCCAAATTGTGTACGCCACAAATATCTCTGAAACTGCAGGTGGCACTTGGAAAGAGTAAGGTGCTATCACCGAGAATGCTTTATTGCAAATATTTATTTGCCTGCGATCCAACTAAGATCCTCTCAAGCCCATGACGTAAATTTTCAGGATAAAAATAATTTTAAATGTCAACGACATACACCACAACCAGAAACAGGTTGCAAAGATAAGTTTTCAAAGAACTATGTCATTCGACGCCAGAGTATTTGAAAACTAACGATGTCAATTTCACCGCTACCAAGCATACGAGTAATATAATGACAAGAATACGACATTCTGTATTGTGTTAAGATGAATATTGAGTTGATTCTCTAACAAAAATGTGCCTGATAAACTATTGTGCTACTAGGATGCTGTTTCGAAACCTATAGAAGTTTTGACTTCCTTCCGATTATCAACCACAAGGTTTCATGAGCCATCAATCCATTTGGAAACACAATCTTGCTCGGTAAACCAAAGGGAAAAGGATTCAAATAGAAAATTCAAAATGAATTATGGTGGAAAAAATTATTGCAAGAAAATAATTCACGAATTACACTACAAGAACAATTTTGAATTCCGAAAAAAATTGAGCTACTTGATCTATATGATTTTCTATTCCTTTATTTATACAGACAACGTTCATTGGGTTGAATTGATTTGGGTCTTCGTCATCTCCTTTGCGAAAAATTATTTAGAGAACGGTGAAAGAAAAAACGACACGCAAACCAACACGGTTTGAGTTTTTTTTGGAATAAAACCAAGCGACAGGAAATACCACTCCTCAATTTTAGAAGAAAAATGCGCGGGCAGGGTGCAACCAGATCCCAATATAAAAAAAAGAGACCCCCGAATTGTGAAACAAAACGGCCATCAGGGATAATTTAGTGATAAATCCATTCGCACTAATTCAGGCCTGTCAGCGTGCATTCGTTTAACCATTCGGGATGAAAGCGCCACGCTTGCTCTCTCACGCCGTTGGTGGATGGATAGAGAGCGAGTTGAAAGAGGAGTGGGGGAGAAAGACGAGATATTGAGAGGTGGACCACGAAGGTGGGGCTGGCGGTGGTGTTGGAGGGTAGGGAAGGAACGGGAAAAGAGAATAAAATGGGGGGAGAGGGAGAGAAAAAACTTCTTATTAAAAATGACTGGGGGCGAGTTGGTAACTTTAGAAAGTCAACTCTTGACAACCAAGATGGGGAGATATTGCGTGGCCGCCGAATTACATGGGACGGGGAGGTAGACGGGTGGTGTGAGAGGATGGTCTGGGGAGGATGGGGGGGTAAGCGGGGTTGCTACGATCACAATCAGAAAGTGCGTATGCGGAGTATGGCAAGCGGCCGGCCGACGGTCAAAAGGGCGGGAGAGCTCACGGTGCGTGGACTGGGAGGCGGTGGGCAGCGGGGAGTGGGAATGGGGAAGGACGAAGGAGAGCGGGAAAGATCTCCCCGCTCCGCCCAAGCCACGGGATATTTCAATGGGCGTCAAGATTAGCGATAGGCGGAAGTTACGAGAGGCGTGTAAGGAGGGAGGAGGAGGAACTGAAACAGTTTCGGGGCTTTGAGGGGAGGTGGTCCTCGTCCGGGAAAGGATGAGGACAAAGTTAGCAGGCCTGTTGATTTCGATGTTCGAAATCGACAATTGCTGTTCGATGTGAATTGATAATTGAAAAAAAGTGCTGATGCTTCACTTAACGACGCAAGCAGACGACGTCGCACTTAATATGCGTCCCCATCGTGCAATGCATATGAATGAGAACTGTTCGGCTTCCATTTTTTTTTATTTGCGTCAAATTGTACAGCAAAACCACCGTTGTTTGCACTTATACTACAATAAATGCCCCAAGGTGACAATTCTGATGCCAAAACCACCTTTTATGAACGCTAAAAACAGGAGAGTTATACTTGAATTATGTATCACCTCGATATTTTGCTACGCTGATGCCCGACATTTAAAAAAGAATGTCACAATCACCACGTTTATTCCGTTCTCACATTTAAATACGATGCAATACATCGCTATCATGATGCGATTACCTAAGTTATAATTTATTATTCATGCATATTTTATGACTTGAATAGATATCGCATATTGAGATCAATGCATCGCAATTTTGTAAAACTCTTAATGGGTGCTATAATGATCGTGCGCATTTAGCTAATCCACCCACTAATCCTCCTCACCAATACTCGTTCTATGAATCTTTCTCTTCCTAACCCGCACCTCACGAATACATTTTTGGCTACTTAAATAGTTGAGCGTCCCAAGCGATCCCCGATACGCTAACTCAATCACTCGGAATAATATTTGGGGTTTAAGGGGATTGGGGATCACCACATTTATTTTTTAATGTAGGCATATGTAGTTCCGCTTGGCTAATTTGTGCTCGGCCTCCGTAAAAACATTTGCTAATAAAGGAATCTTATCAGCTCTTGACGAGTAGGATGATTAATAGGCCGCGAGCCCGAAAAAAAATTAATTCTCAACGTTTTAATTCCAGGACGATTCATTCAGCAGGTTCAGACTTGCTGAAGGTCACACGAGTGAACTTAAGGATGTAGAGGTAGTTAAGCACTATGAGAGAAACAAAGGAGCAGGGTCTGGAGTGAGTAATTTAAAGGAAGAAAAGTACATCGATTATAGAGAGAAAGGAAAATGATATATCCAGCTGTCTAGAAAAAATACGCGTCCAATATAATCGTAGACTCTTTTACCTGAGTAAAAGCCAATTTCAAAAGTGACGTTCCGTTTAAAATTAAATTAGGCTGATCAGCAGTGTGTGTGGATATTCTTTTGAATGATAACTTTGAAGCAAACTACAATGCATGGTACCTGGCGTATCTATGTAGAATTTTTTCATAATATGAAACTAAACTCATTAGTAAATTTAATTGTTTCAGGCTTGACTTCGTGGAAGTGATAGATATCCATTTTTAATAAAAAAAACTTTGTACTTTTCCACACTTTAGTGTGGAAAAGTACAAAGTTTTTTATTAAAAATGGATAAACTCATTAGGTTTTTACATATTCTTTTTAAAATTACGACTCAGGCAGGTTTCGCTGCTCCTTAACATCATCGGTGAGTTTATAATTCATAATTTCAGTCAAACCTTTAAAATAAAATATAAATTGAAACCTGTGTCAAGCCTTATGGTACTGCAAATCACAAATAGAATGGAATTTGGGACTGTTACGGCATTGAGTATCATTCAACGGCATTCTGTAAGAAAAATATAGGCTCGTCCCAGAAAGAGCACCCCTCTGGCACCAATTTACATCCAGCTGCATTTTCGAAAGAATGAACAATCGGGCGAAGAGAAATAATCACTCCCATCGGAAAATTATTCTCCAATCCTGTCCGCACATTCACTTCGTGTCGATCGGGAGGGACTCCCGTGATGTCGACGTTGATTTGATGGAGCTCCAGACGGGAGAGATTCGTCTTCTTTTCATCCCCCCCTTACAAAATAGTAAGACGTGGAGCAAACAAAAAAGAAGGAACTCAAACCTCGTCGCCAGAGCACAGTTTGCATATCCAGCAACAACAAAGGAGAAAGCCTCTGGGGATAGAGATTGAAGCGGCAGTCTCAGAGAAGGAAGAAAGAGAGAGAGGGACGAGAGGAGAGGGGCACGGGATTGAAAATGACCACTCCTTCATTGGCTGTCCTCTCCGGAGGGCTCGCTCGCCACATAGCATTCTTTATCCCCGTGGAAGTGAACATTAAATAGTGGGGAGGCTAACTGTTTACTCTTGGACCACACATCGGTCCAAGTCTCCTACTCACTCCCTCATCCTCTCTCTCGCACTCTCCAAAGCTTGAATGAGTTCGCGTCATCCATTTAATGAAAGCGCAAGCTCATTGCTCGTCGTGTTTGCGTCCATTTTCCACGGTATTATTTTTTTCTACACAGGGTCTCCCACCAAGAGAGTTGGAGAGGGCTAGCAGGTACCCCCAGGGCATGTTTCTGAGAATAATTTTTTCCATTAGGGCGCCAGAAGAGTAGGAGGTTTGGAGATCTGAAGAATGGGAGTGGCCCCTACATAGCCGATGGCCAACTCGTGAGGATTATCTGCCTCCCTTCTGTTTGTTTTATCTTTTTTCACCGTGCGGGAAATGTATAACATTGGCACCTGATTGCCAGATGGAATTATATATGGTCATTCAAGATGTATTTCCCAAGCGAAACCGTTTCAAATGCGTATAGCTTCCGCGCGCCAGCAGAATGGGACCCTTGAGTTTTTTATCGGACGATTTCATTCCCAAAGAACTCTGAAATGGAAGCTCAGAGTTATAAAACCATTACACGTCAATAATAATATCATTTTTGGAAGCAACGTTTCATACAATTACAAGCTTCGTTAAGAAATATTTTGCAGAAAGTTTACAACTCTTAAGATTCATTTCTCAATGATTTTCGGTGTGATATAACCTCAGCAGCGGGTTCGCCAAAAGCGCTAATCTACCTTTAATACTAGAAATGGAAAGAAAATCACTCACTTATGACATGGAAGATCCAGAGTACCAAAAGATTGCGCTTTGGATAGAGACAGCTAAGAGCGCAAACATCCCAGGGGCATCCCTTTTTTCTTTAAAGAACAACATTTTGAAGAGCTTTCCTTGCAATGAGGAAATACATCAATGAAAGAATGTAATGTAATTTCAGGTGGTTATATAAGGTTTCACATTTTTTCCTGATTTAGCAAATCTGTGAGAAACTAATAGGAAACAAGCGAGGATTTATGTGTGTGATAACAATTCTAAAAGAAGGATAAAATATCCATTTACGGAATAAGAGGCATTAAATAGTTAGCAATTGTATCAACGACCAGCCGGAAATAAGTACTTGCTTCGTTAAGACTTGCATAATGGATTTCGACCCTCGGATAATTAACTCCATCCTGACACTCCATGGAATAAAACGCTCTAAGGGGAATCTACACGCCACGGATAGAGGGAGCCACGCCATAATCATTGTTAAATTTACTTCTCAGGATCGTTTATGGGTCAACAAAGTAGAATGAATGAATGTTTCGGGTCACGAGGAAGGACAAAAAGGAATTTGAACCATATCATGGGAATCATCATATCATCATTATCATATACGTCGAGAAATACGGCAGATACTCCACCCGCAGGGTGCACGTAGGGGCATGAGTTATGAAATGGAAACAGGAAGGATATTAAACGATGAAGTGAGGTCTCATTCCCGTGGTGAACCCTCGAAGAGAAATGCTGCACGCTTTGATCCGACCGCTATATTAGACCAGCTTCACAGAATACGGCGGCAGGGTCCGTACGAGTATCAACGACTTCAGATACCATCAATTAATAACGCTCATTTATTTGCTAAGTTCACTTCTCTTCTGGTGACCCGTTTACACAGCAGCCGTAAGTACCGACGTAGTAACCCTACATGCGTTTACACGACATTGGCGTTACAGCTGTAACTCTATACTGCCAACTCCAGGAATTGCCGCGAACAAGTGAAATGCAAGTAGTTAATTTCAAAGGAAATTAGAATTCCAGCATTCACGATACCTTTTTGAATATTCAGAATGGTTAAAAGACCAAATGAAACTCTTCTTTGTTCGATCACAATCAATCACAATTACATCACGCCATTATCCATTTTGTGTTCCGTTTCTGAGTATCGCCCTTCAAATTTCTAGTTCCCCCCCCCCCCCCCCCCCCGCAATGCCAGCGCCAACTAACTTAGGTCGGTAGCGTTAGAAATTACGTGTTACAGATATACGGACATGCGTTTGGCGTTTTGGGCCTACAGGCGTAGGTACGTCGGTACGTACGGCTGTTGTGTAAACAGGGCATGACAATGTATTCGAAAAGTATTTATCAGGTAGAAGACGATAAATGACATTGACCCCAAATTCTCACGCTATGAAATAAATAAAATATAATATTTTTTTCCTCAGAAATCCCCGACGAAGCGAGCAAGGAACCTGGGAGAATAAGAAGCAACTCGTGTGCGCATGTCTTATCTAAGTCATTCTTCCCACAAATGCGCGGGCATAGACACAAATATAAACACATTCGAACATAATTATATAGATCGAGTTGATGGAGTAGGGGTGGAAGTGTGAAGGCCTTCCCCATAGCCCCTGGCTCATTATTAGTTATTATTATGCCGCGGAAAAGGTCCATCACGCCGAACACCATCGTACGCCCATTCCCCGAGGCCGGGAAAAATCCATCTGGGAACTTTAATTTGTGGATCGATGGACTCAGAAGGAAAAACAAAGGAGGAGAAAACCTCGTCTGTAAACAAGCGGACGGCATATCTTAAATACCTGTGGGCCGCACCCCACCTATTCCACCTCCCTGCGCACCGTTCCTCATCCTCGCACCCACCTACCACCGTTTTCCTTCCCGAGGCCCCTCTGCTCCTTTACCAACCTCCCACCTCTCCACTTGCTTCCTGAAGGGAATGAAGCTGAATGGAAATTGGTTTTTGAAAGATAAGTTTCTAAATTCAAGTATTAGACAGTCGAAGATTCCGGAGGCTCTTGCAGTCTTTAGGATTACTATGAAGAGTTGGAGACAAAAGATATTTGATGAAAACTCAGTTAAAAAAGACAAACTCATGGGGAGCATAGTATCTTGCAAAAATAGTAACTTGCAAGCAGTGAAGAAAGGAAAAACGAGTGGTAGTATTTTTGTTTAACGTGGTCATTTCGCACTTACTGTCTGCCACGTGCAGACAGGGGCAACATCACTCGGACGAATCGAAGGGAAAGACGAATAGGAAGCGTTACCAAGGACAGGAAGACATTGAATGCATCAGGAAAATCGTGACGGAAATTAAAGTGTAGTCTTACCGAGAAATAAAATCTGAATCGTTAGCTGAAAGATGAATGGAATGGACATCTGCAAAGAACCGATCTTCGAATTGATGACAACTGGTGATTACATCTACACTGTCATGTAGTAGTTATACCTTTCTCAATTTTGCTCACTGTCAAAGAGAAGCAAATTCCTTCTGTTAGATCAGAAATAATTATTAAATACTCCTCCCATGAAGAATATGAAAAACAGTTATGCCACGAAGCTATCATGGAACAGGTATCAATAGGAATTGGAATTAGCTTTACGCTGTGAAAATATAAATTTTTCATAATTTTGAGAGCATGACGCCCGTCAATGGCGCCAATCCAATTTATTACCGAGAGGAAAAGCAAGAAAGCACCTTGCTTCTGAATTATTTCCGTGGGCGTTTCATTTTCGCGCAAGGATAATTCCCGTTTAATCTCTCACGAGTGAGGTGTAAACAATCACCCGAGGCTTAATTACCCACCAACGGTTTCGTGCGGTTCTTGCCCTTGACACGTGCCCAGGGAGCCCGCAAACCTGTTTCCTATACAGTCTTTTATTTTCCAGTCATAAAGTCGGTGATTCTGGACACCCATTTATCCTGCACTTAATATCATATGACTATGAAAATGTCGAAAACTAATTTTCAGAAATCTTTCATAACCTTCTGCCGGTATTGAAATATGTCCTCGTTATTTTACCACCGAATTAACCTCTCTAGCGATTCTATTTTCCATTTTCTAAAATCAAATATTGCGGTCCATGAATTACCAGGGGATTCGATTACATTTTCTTGCAAATTTCACGCTTACTGTTCCACCATTGCATCTTAGGAATCCAATTTATTTTTACTTATTCTCCTAGGTCTGTTTGTGCATTTTATTTTACCCGCAGTCTGTCGACAAATTTTAATTGCTCTTTTTTCTTCTCCAAGATTTATTCTTCGACAACCATGAAATATAGTCAAGATTATATGAACATAAACAAAGCAATGCTCCTTGGAAATAGAAATATTTTTCGAAGATTACTTTCTTTCATTCCGGCAGTTTTTTTTCTTCTCAGGCATGAGGATTAAGGGATTCAGCATATTCAGCGATCTTTTCGGGAAATTTAACTCCCCCGTAAAAACATACTTTTTATTCATTTTCAAAGTATGTAAAATCCACTAATGACTTTAAGTGCTGTATCGTCTAGATTCCATTTAATTAATTCCGTTACTCTTAAGGCCATTATACACGAGGAACTTAATAGCACAATCTGATTTATGCGTGTATATGCATTGAAAATTGCGTCTTGTAAAGCGGTGAGTAGCTAGAATGCATGCACTAATGCATAAACGAGAGATGGAAAAATAGCCCCTGCACTAATTCCGAGCCTGCATTCTCGCAATGTGAAAACAGATGCTACTTCAAATTTTGCAATCAAGACCCTCGTGTAGAACTTTATTTTAATTGTTTAACGGCCTTTTAATTTGATTTCTCAAGTAAGGACAGAACTCAATATCAGATAATCCGCACGTCATAAATACAGAATGAGAAAAGGAAAATATGGCTATTGTTTTGCTTGGCCACCCATTTTTGACTTCATATTTCATATAAAAATTGCCAATCCAAAACTCACTCAGGTTGATTTCAGCCAAGGATGTCCAGCCGTGTCGTCCTTAGAATATGCCTGCCATGCCTAATTCATCTACCATTATTATTTATTTTTTTTATATATTGTTTCCTCCCTCAGCACTACCCTTTGGATTTTCCTCAAAGCCCCTTCCCACTCATCTCTCAAGTGCTCTTCACCCCCCTCCCCCCACTCCTCAAACCTTGCGTGGGAAAGGAGCATAAATCGTTAGACCAGAGACAATTTCTCCTCTCTCGGATAGCAAGGGAACCTATTGGGTATCGGCCGTAATGAATATTAATTGCGCGCTCATGCATACCAAGTGACCACTCGGACCAAATGATGACTTCCAACTCCTCTTCGTTCTCATCGAGAGATAGAGGAAGAAGACTTTTCTTCATATTTCCTCCCTCCCTGCATATCTATCTCTCACGCGGTCCCTTCATCCTCTTCCTCATCCTATATTCCCACTCTGCTCAATCTTCGGAGTCGATCACACTTTCATAGAGGAGCGTGTGCGTGTCCCTGCCCGCCCAAAGCCTTCCAACGCCTCCTCCCTCCCCTCGCCACACCCCTGCCTCGGGACCACCGCTATGGAGCACCGTCTCTCCTCCTCGCTTCAAAAACCTCACGCTCTCCCACCACGCCCCCCGCCAGGCCACACACCCGAAGCACATGAAAACTCACACTCAAACGCCTACACACTCACACAACCCGGCTCGAACATTCTAATTAAATACCTTACGGACCCGTCCGGTCCGTCCGTCCTGCATCCCCTATTCGCCAACGCTCTTGTGCCCTATCCTACTCACTAGGCTGGTCCGGAACAATTCGCCCTCATTTCCTCATGCCCCCGTTCACGCTACCAACGTACGTACAATCGCAAGTGCTTGTAACCAGTAGTTCATTCCACTGCCAGCATGGCATGGTTAGCACTGGTAACGCGGACGGAAACCGGAAAATATGTAGCATGAGAATCAAATATAGCAATCAAAATACAAAAAGATGCAGTATTATTTTGACGGATAAGCAAAGAGGAGTCATTTGCTATTAAAACCATTTCAAAAATTTCAAAACACCACAGGGATGCAGGAATTATAATTTCGTTCGGAATTAACTGCTTGCTTTTTACTTTTTCACTGCGGTTTCTGGGGGGTTGCGTTTGAAACCACTCGGAATGATTCCGAACACGTAACTAAGGAGTCACGCGGTACAATTCCGAGTGGTTCGGAATTTTGGTGTGTTTGAAACTCACGGATGGATAACTAAAGCTTCCAATATGTTGCTTATTGCGTCTCTAATCGGGATTTTTAACACGATCAACACCTACTAGTAAGGACCTCAATGACCTAACGTTTTCGTTAACTTGATGTTAACTGAAAGTTTTGGTTTTGTAAATTACATCAAACTGTTAGTTAGTTGAAGTGAGCGTTATCGATGGGAGCACGTGTTTACTCGATTTTCTTACCGAAAAAATATTTAACCTTATATTATAAACCCGGGATTTAGAGTAATATTTAGTGGTAGAACTTCCTTTGAACAAGCTTCGACGGATAAGATGGGATTATGCTTTACAGAGCAACTGTCTTTCTTAAAAGGGGAAAGCTCGCTGGTGTGAACCGCCGCCCGTAGGTATTTCAGATGGAGAAACACCTCTTGCAAATAACGGAATCAAAGTTTTAGAATTTTTTATGTCGATGTTTTCTTCGTGAATGAGAAGAAAAACGTAGCCGATGTTCATGGAAATTAAGGCAGCGGGAAAAACAGAGCGCTTTTCAGATTTAACAACGTCCAGATGAAATATGTACATAAAATCGAGATATTGGAACAGGTCAAACTTGAAACGCAGCTCATTGTAAACCTCAAGAACGAATTCAGTCAAGAATTCAGGATTTGATACATTCTTAGTAATCATTCCTTGCTACAGAGAAGTAACGCCTACTCTTTGGTACAAATATACGGTTTTAGTTCATGACATGCCGGCACAGAATAATACGAAGCGCTCAGAAATGAACTTTGAAAGAAATATACAATTTTATCAGCGCCCATTCGGAATGTCGGCCTACTTTAAACGACTCGAAACAAAATCCTTGGATCTCTAAGTCCACATTAATGCAACTTCTCTCTCATTTTACCACTCCACTGTC
Organism: Pyrrhosoma nymphula; assembly: GCA_963573305.1. Lineage (NCBI taxonomy): Eukaryota > Metazoa > Arthropoda > Insecta > Odonata > Coenagrionidae > Pyrrhosoma > Pyrrhosoma nymphula. The sequence continues at coordinate 50,541,062 of OY754330.1, read as the reverse complement.
TATCTCATCGTCCGTCCCCGATCTTTCCCATTTCCTGGTCGGTCTCCTATACGTCCACAGACTGGATTTTTTTCAATGAGTGTGGGGCATTTGGAATGCGGCCAGGATCGATATCTTGAAATGAGAATGAAAAACGTGGAGCATGACCGTTAGTTCGTAGTGGACAGGTTGGAAGCGTCGACGACATTTTCCAAAAGAGGGTAAAGAAAAATCTCTGTCATATATTTTGAATTTATTAACTCTAGTTTCAGGGACGAAGAGATCTGAAACCTTGTAACCAAAGCTCTGCATGAAATGACAATCAACACACATTTCATTCAAATTCTTGTAATGCAATTTTTTTTTCGGTATTTTACTATCGCATTCCAAGATAAGGCCTCTTTCATTAAACAATTTTATTCCCCACGGACTATCGGAAAAATTGCCCGGACATTAAATATTTTCTTCTGCTTTTCTAAATTAATTTTCTGTTAATTGAAAGCTGTTCAAAAATACTGCTGTTTCAAAAACACTCCCCAAATTTTAGTATAATTACACGAATATGAATTACCTCAAAACTATATACACGATTCGGTAATGAGGAGTTAGCGAGTAGTTCAATCTCTGATTGAATTTCATTGCATGATTATAGCTGAAATAAAAAAATGACTTCATATCGTAAAATAACTATTCGCATTACCTTGGACAAATAGAATTTATCTTTAACAATATCCATGAGAGATTTTTTTTCTTAGAATTTCAGCTTGATCAGTCCAACATATAGGCACCTAATGGACTAAGCATGCAGAAGTATTATCATGACAAAGTAAGTAGCAGTGTCCAGTCATGCACGATCACGAGACTCAATCAGACCCATTGAGTCATTGAAGAAAATGTCCTTAAGCGATGACAGATTTAATGCAAAGCTTTTTTCAAATATAAAATCCGATAATTCCCAGCTGGCTTATCCAGTTGTTCGCGGTTTATAAGTTATTTCTGAGGAAAATTATTTTTTTTTGAATATTCAACTGAAACTTGAATCAGCGCGACCAAACTATCCCAATTTATTCGAAAAAGTCGTTTCTGCAACGTATTTTATCTACTGCTCCATACCTCTCTATCGCCTAGTAAACAAATCGGATTTAGAGAACTATAGACATATATTTAAGGATTAAAAAAACGAGAAAATCCAAAATAAATATGGCGGAATTCTACATGAGGTAGCAGCTATTACTTGAACGTAAGAAGCAAAAAAAAAACAAGAATGGATAAGTAGCTTCCACGGTCACATTTCTTCTTTTTATTTAGCCTGATTTCGCCGGCTATGCGCGGTCAACATTAAAGTGAGGGAATTCCAGAGTGAAAATGGAGATTGTGTTAATCTAAAGGGAGATGTGGGGAGTATGGAGAATGGGAGAATGTTGAGGGAAAGGATGGAAATTAGATTAGAATGATTGAAGAGGAAGTACCAGCGGATTATGAACAGGGTCGAGAGAGCCTGGGGTAGCGGTGCGAGAATTTAGTGTAAAGGCGAGAAGAAGGCTGCTACGAGGAAGTAGGTACTATAGAACGCCAATTTCCGATTCCAACTCATGTTTAAATTTTTACCCATCCTCCGGTAACTATTTAGGAATTTCTGTGAGCGTCGGAGACGTAAAGGTCGTAACACATTGACAACTTACCTGAAGAACTTGACTTAAGACTGTTGAAAATTGATCAATTGAGTTCATCACGTTCACCACGCAATAGCGTTCACCACGCAACTTCAGAACATTACCTAATGCAGAAAACGACTCCAGTTCATCTTATAAGTTATTTTCTTTAGCTGAGGAATCAGGAGCAACCCTGTGGGGCCGGTCCGCACGTTCCACCAGCGATGGGAAAGTAAAATGCAGTATTAGACAAGTTATTTAAGATGGAATCGTTTCTACCCTTGATGGAAGTTAATCTGAGAAAATGCACGGCGGTACATTTCTTGCGGAGGTCGTCCAACTATCCCCATGCATATGCTGTGGATGGTGTTATCATAAAGGCGACAGATGAAGTGAAGTATCTAGGAGTTACGATAACCTCGAACCTATCGTGGGGAACACATATAAGAAATATTTGTGGCAGAGCTCTGAAGAAGCTAGGATTCGTCAAGCGTATTGTGGGAAGATTTTCGGATGAAAAAGTAAAAGAGAGGTGCTATTTCGCACTCGTCCGGCCACACCTTGAATATGCAGCGAGCATATGGGATCCGGTGCAGAAAGACTTAATCCGGGAACTTAATAAAATACAAAGGAAAGTTGCACGATTCGTCAAAAACTGCTACGGGCGTACAGACAGCGTTACACAGATGTGAAACGAATTAGGCTGGGAGCCGCTAGAGACTCGGAGGCTGCGCGTTAGGCTTAGATTACTTGAGCAATTAAGAATAGATATGTTTAAGAGTGACACGGAAAACATCATATTGGAACCCCACTATATTTCCAGGTCCGACAGAAACGATAAATTAAGAGAGATATTTTGCCGAACGGATAGGTATGGGAATTCGTTTTTCCCCCAAACAATAAGGGACTTTAATAAATGCTAGGCGTAATTTCATTAGAGCGTTTCCTTTTTATATGCAAACGGCTGGTGTCCTAACACCCCCCGCCACACGCCTATTGAGGCGGCTTGCGGGGTAGTATGTAGATGTAGATACCCCTTCAGGGTTAATCTCAAAGGATCTAAAGAATCTAAAGATTCGTCATCCCTGAGGAGGTCTCCGGCAAAGGAGAAAGGAACGTTAGTGTTTTTAAATCTATATGATGGGAATATAAAAATAAGGAACTTTACTTCATGAATATAGACCGCGAAATTTTAATGCTAACAGTAACTTTCGTGGATACCTTTATCGAAGTTACTTTTCTTTTCACTCGCACTTCAACGCTCATCAACCTTGTTCGCAATCCTTTTTTAAGTGTGCTGCCTATAGTGCGCAGGGTCTGAAATGATTGGAAAGCGACAGCGTTCTTGCGTTTCGAAATAAACAGCACACTAGAGCGAATGAAAAGCACCTAATAATTCACCTTTTCCTTAATTTGACCGATGGTAGAATTTCTTCAAGTCTTTTTTTTTCGACAATGGTTCCCATTTCACGCAATGGATGGGCAATCTTTAACTTTTCTTAAACAGATAAAATATTTCTCCAATGGCCGTAAAATATATGCACCACTCGTCAAAAAATTAAATACTTACTGTGTTGGTTTGCGGGAATGAGGTTCCACAACAGGGACCAACCACAGCCTCTCCACCAGAATACCCTCCTGTGGTAGTTTACGGGAAAATAATTTCCTCGCCAGGGACTACCACAGACACACACACACAACCCAATTGGAATCCTTTGTAGGCTAATGAGACCTAGCTCAGGATTCCTGGGTTATAACCTGGGATCCTTCGGAGAGCTGTAGTGACTCTACTAAGGCTGCCAAGTTATTTACACAACCACACACGCAATCACACAAAACACTCACTCACACACACAGCAGGGCCCCAGATTTCTGGGAGAACAGCTCAAAAAGAGCGTTGTCAAATAGAAAAACAACAAACAGGGAACGAGGGTGAAATTCGTATACGCGTATTTCGACCACAAAGTGGTCCTCTTCAGCGAGCTGAAGGGAAAAACACTAGCAACACGAGGTTGAAAGTGAATGAAGAGGAGGATAAACCTAGAATAAATAGGGAAGGGACAAAAGGGTTAGGAAGCGGGGGGGGGGGTAAATTGGTAACGGCTAAAAGGTCATTGGTGAGCAGTGGGAATGTGGGTGAATGTGACTTCACCCACATTCCCACTGCTCACCAATGACCTTTTAGCCGTTACCAATTTACCCCCCCCCCCCCCCCCCCCCCGCTTCCTAACCCTTTTGTCCCTTCCCTATTTATTCTAGGTTTATCCTCCTCTTCATTCACTTTCAACCTCGTGTCGCTAGTGTTTTTCCCTTCAGCTCGCTGAAGAGGACCACTTTGTGGTCGAAATACGCGTATACGAATTTCACCCTCGTTCCCTGTTTGTTGTTTTTCTATTTGACAACGCTCTTTTTGAGCTGTTCTCCCAGAAATCTGGGGCCCTGCTGTGTGTGTGAGTGAGTGTTTTGTGTGATTGCGTGTGTGGTTGTGTTAATAACTTGGCAGCCTTAGTAGAGTCACTACAGCTCTCCGAAGGATCCCAGGTTATAACCCAGGAATCCTGAGCTAGGTCTCATTAGCCTACAAAGGATTCCAATTGGGTTGTGTGTGTGTGTCTGTGGTAGTCCCTGGCGAGGAAATTATTTTCCCGTAAACTACCACAGGAGGGTATTCTGGTGGAGAGGCTGTGGTTGGTCCCTGTTGTGGAACCTCATTCCCGCAAACCAACACAGTAAGTATTTAATTTTTTTGACGAGTGGTGCATATATTTTACGGCCATTGGAGAAATATTTTATCTGTTTAATCTATAGAGGCCGTAGAGCTCATCTACCTTGATTTAACTTTTCTGTAAAATAACACTATAATTTACTTTTTCGTTGACTTTCAGTAAAGGCGACAAACATGAACGATATAAAAATTTGAAATATCGAGAGGTAGCAAGTTTACCATTTCAGTAAGTCGTTTAAACGAACTTGTTTACTAATTACAAAATATTCGGCCGTTACAATTGTTGCCTAATGAATGCTACACTACTAAATGATGATAACCTTCAGCTCATTGAATGGGAAACTTACATGCTCATTGATGGGCTTGAAGAAACGAGCGACTAAATATAAAATGGAAAGGTGCCTACATTTTATAACCACTCGATTCCCAGGGGGAGTCGCTTCTTTTAAACAGTTTTCCCGAAAATGGCATCAGTATTAGATAGAAAAAAAATATTAATTTTCTTCAAGAATCATCCATTCTCATGTTTAGCACCGTGTAATTTCAAGTTCTATTTGCGAAAAACTAGCGAGGAAAGGTACGGTATTGTTTATCGTGTCAAACAACGGACATGCTTTTCAATAAGTACTCAGAATATGAATAGAACTACCTACATTAAAGTCATTTTACGGTGGAGCCACGCTTTACGTTCGCTTCATTTTACGGTGGTTCTGAACCATCAGTTTGGTGTGTAAAAAGAGGAGTGAGAAAGTGGAGATCGGGAGAAGGAAATGGGAGAGGAAGAATGACAGAGGGAAGCGGTCACAGGCGTGTGCTCAGCCGCCAAGACACATGAAACGACAGTAATAACAGTTAATGTAATTCAACGGTCCCTCCACTCTCTCTCTCTCCATCTCTTCCTTTCCCTCGCACTAATACCATTCGCACCGCAAGGGGGAATGAAAATCGGATTGAAAAGTCTTCGTGGGAGTGGCGGTCGAGCGGAAAGAGACACGCAAAAAATATACGAGGGTTTTTGAGAAAGACGACTTTTTAAAATATACAATCCCTGTATATATATACACGCCTTCCCACATTTCTTTTCTCGACTTGTCCACCTCGCCGCAAATCCCTTCCTTATATTACTTGCTCCCTAAACGGCGATTAGCACAAATTATGCGCTGCGAAAACATTAAGGAGGCGGAGGTCTTTTTTTTTTGGGCTCCTCTTACCCGAGAAGACAAATGTGAAGGAAAGGGCGTTTTGTGGGGTGGGAATGTGGGGTTTTGGAAAACGGCGGTAAGAAAGACGAGGAGGGCAAGATGGGATGAGAGAGGAGGAAGTGAGCGGGTTAGCAGGCGGAATTATCGAGTTGGGAAATGTCATTTGAATGGGAAGAATCCATTCCGGAGAACTTGAGAAACTCAAAAGAGTCGAGTCCACTGCGGAGCCTTCCGTGTTTCGTCTCGCTGAATTGTGAGCAATGTTTCCTCAAAAAATTGGTTTCACAAATTTTCACGGACCAAAGGGTCTATATTAGATATATTATGTGAGCATGCGACATTTATCGGAATGCTTATTTCCTAAAATGCTTTATCCTTAATCCAGTGTTGGAAAAACGGATTGAAGATAAATCATAAAAAAAGTAATGAGATTCTCAGGACAAAGTAAGCGAGGCTTGTCATAAAATATGAGGGCACAAACTGGAGCATGTAGAGTAATGTAATTACTTAGGCAGTACACTAGGAGAAAATGGACATAGTAGCTAAGATATTAGAAGGAGAATAGCACTATCGAAAGAAGCATTCATTTATAGAAAGGAGCTGATTACGGGGACCTTGGGTAAGGAAATAATAAATTTGGTGAACATGAATTTTGCTGAATGACTGCATATAACACAAAAACTGTTAAAAAGATCTGGTGGTTCACCGGCGTATGACCCTGATGAATTCTTCTCGATTTCTCCATGGTACTAGGGGCACAATTGCTACCAACATTTCAATAACCAACTCTTTCCTCGTGATCAGCAACCCTGATTGCAAGGATATAGTTTAATGTTGAAACGCTTACAAAAATGAACCCCTGACCAAGTGAAGAACCTCATGAAATTAATCCACTACAAGGGTTTATGGATAAAAAACATCTAAGTTATCAAAATAGGAAATTAGATTAACTTCTATTCGACTGAAACCTATCAAACCTTCTATCCACTCACATACCAATTTCGTTAATGTATGATATAAATTACCATGAACTTCAAGGTTAAGTATCTATAATATGATTCCACTTCATCTTATCCAAGTGAAACCCAGTGAATCCGGCACGTTCGTCGCGACTATGATGGAAAATAAAACCAGCTTCTAAGTTAAAAAATACAAGCATGATGGGATCCATTACCAAGCATTCACTTTAGGTATTAAATCTCGGACATCCCTGAAACACACTCTTCCGATACGTAGTGAACAACCCATGGGGAGCAGGTTGACAAAATTGACTGACCTCCTAGAAGGTCGATTTTAAATGGTATGTCGTCGTCGGGTCGGGTCGGTACGTAAAGGTCGTACCCTCTACGTTGGGTGTTACGTGAGAGCATGTTACAGAAGATATTCAGAGATATTTGGGAAGCGTTCGAGAGCTTGCTTGTGCGTCATGGAGACTTATCTAATCAAGGTTGCTATGCAAAGAGTTTTTTGCGCGTGGCGCTTGACCAACGGCAAATTCAAAGGGGGAAGGTAGCAAATATTGTCCACATTATCAGCTTGTTTCTCACATGAGGCACCAAAGAGGCTCACTCACAGTGACTGTGAAAAAATATAGAGTTCCTTCGAAAAAGCCGATTAGTAGTTTTCTATTTGATAATAATATGGCTGAACTAACTTCTTAAAACTCTTAAAAATTTTCTCACCATCATTTTGATAAGCTCCAATGACGAATCGTCTACTTGGGCGGCTTTGTTTAAAATTATATCTCGAATTTCGGCATCTTTCAGGGTTAAGTAGCCTTCATGTCTCCCTTATGCCCATTTTCAATGTCAGTCACTTTGCGATAATTTCCTATCTGTTTGTAATATAATCCTTAAATTTTCTAACCACCTTACCACGCCTTATTTACGCGCTCTATTGTAATGGAAGGGTTTTAATTATGCGAGCCCTTTTTCCTCATCCTCTACACTGCTTTGTTTATTCCACACAACGGATTCTTTGGCACCGTGTTGCGTCAGTTCTTCTTCTTCTTGGCTTGTCCTTTATTCCTTTCAAGAAAATTGACATTTTCATTTGCAGTGGGCTTGCATAGGGATGACTGAAACCTTAATCACCAAACCAATTTTTTGTATGACTGATGTGTAGGTACATAATAATGCGACCACGCAGAAACCGACATGACTCTCCTATGGCAATAATTGGCACTGAATTTTCTCTTATTCAGTGGATAAGAGAAAATCTCTCATTTTCACTTCCAATTAAAGGAAGTAACTTTGCAGGGATTATAGAGGTAACCACCTCACTCATATTATTGATCTCTTTCTTTCACCACGCATCTCAAAAGTAGGCATAAGACATGGATAACATAATCTCAAATTAAATGAGTCAGGCATAATCTCACATATTAAAATTATAAAGTTAGAAAAATACAGTCACACATATCCATGCATCATACATCCTTCCTGGTACACCACTTTTTGGCCAACTCAAGACGGCTATAAAAATGAACTCCATGACCTAGGGACATTGCAGTTAATTTCTCTTTATGGAGAAATGGTTTTCTTACTAGATATAATTTTAAAATCCTCAACAAAATAAATAAATATCGTAATCATTTTAATTACAGCTCTATCATCTGAGCTTCAAATCAACATTTTAAAATTAAAGTAAACGAAAAATTGGCTAAACACTTCAAACTATGCAATGTCCAAAGAGATTTATGCAGTGTTGCTTCACATTCATGTTTTCATTACTCGATAAAATGAATCGATTATTCTTTTTTCGATGGAATATAAATATTCTACCGCAAATAATTTATATTTTTGGAATTTATTTGCGCCACATCTTTGCTCTGGCTTATGAGATAAGATAAGGGTGACCATGGGGTCCTCAAGTCATTCTTCTCGGATAAAGGTTTTCGGGAAAGGAAGCATTTGGGTGTTGCAAAGGTGCATTATTTCTCTTGGCTTCAGCGGAAGTTTTGCTTATTGACTATTGACGTTATAGAAGTGAAAGATATGAACCAAACGTTCTATGAATGTTGACATAAATCGGAAAAAGTGAGATTTTATTCTTCAGCGACTAAAAAAGGTACGAAAATCGTTGATGCCATCCAGAGAAAGCCGTCGAAAATTGAATAGGTACTTCTTATAAAATATTTTGCTAATAAATAGGAGAGTATGAAAAACTTAAAAATATTTGAATAAGAATGCAATTTAATCCATTCAATATTTGTAAAGATTACTTCCTGCCTAAAATAGCTTTACATTGACAAAAGTTTGTCCCAATGTTGGAAAGAAGTTTCAATAATAGATTTCTTATTTAATCCCGGCTCAAATAGTATGAGAACTAAGTGACTTGCGTAAGCTACATTTTTTGCGGGTTTTGATCTCAGATTTCTTAATAAAGATTAAATTGATATTTTCGAGATAGTCATTCAGATAGCTACCCATAAATTATGTTTTGCGTGGGAAAGTGGACATCTCCGAAGTCACCTCATCATCATTCACGCAAAGTAAAATCCGTATCATCCCAAGGCGGTGAATTTCTTTGCTCTCCTCCCGAATGGTTTAATCTTATCGAAGTGAGATTTATTTCGTGGCGCCAGGTTTTTGTAAAACAACAGCTGATTAGACTCGGAAGGAGTGACAGCGGTGCCAAAATCATACTGCCCCGGAACCAACGCACAGTATTTGTATTTCAATATCCCACTCATTAAATAAAGTGAAGTAACGATAATACTATTAATAAATTGTCTTTCTATAAGAGCAAGAATTGCCTCCTAAAGAGCATATTTCAAACTTTTGAATATTCTGAATTTACGAGATTAATTTTATTTAAAATGAAATTACGAACCCTTAAGAATTTGAATTATCTTCTTAAACATTTAGAAAATGTGCTGTAGAAAACTGACTTCAAAACTTATTGAGGAGAAAGTATATATTATACTACGGATCAAATTATAAGAGAGTGTCCTTGTCACATTCCAGTTCTTCGTGGTAACTGCAGTCTTGCGAGTTTCCGTCACATATTTATGTTAATTTGGATTACGCACATATATTTTTTAAGAAAAGTATATAACCTTAGAAATCTGCTTGGGTTTTGGGATTCACAGCTAGTTGCCGACGTTTTTTATTCTGCTCCGCCGGAGACTTCGTCAGAGCAAAATGCCTAGAGCCATCAATCTTTAACAATGCTTAATTTTTCACCCGTACCTTGCCCCCTTCCCCAGTAACTCATTAAAATTTGCATTGACCACGAAATCTTCTTTCATGCATTAGTCTAATCACGAAACTTTGAGCTGGGTCGACCTCGATCCAGATATACAGCTGCAACTCGCAGGTCATTAGCCGAAACTCGCGACTCTTGCGAGGTCGCTAAACGAGGGACAGGCTAACAGCACTCTCTTTATATCTCCCGCCGTGAAGTTTGTGCATGACGTCATTAGACGCAACTTGTTTCTCGACCGCTGCCTATTCCTCATGTACCGTGGACCGGTCTGCCTTGCGCTGGTTCCCACCATCACCATCCCTCCCACTCGCCCCCTTTCGCTCATCCAACGGTCGATTTGTATCGCTTTATCAGCGTCACATATGGGCCATGGCCGCTCGCCCCGTTCATGACGCAGCCGTCAGACGCCACCGCTCCGCTCAAGTCATAATTGCGTAAATCCAGCCCTGCTTCAGAATTTTTGTGAGAAATCTCGAGAAATTTTTTGTGAGAGAAAAACCTATCACTAGCCATGAGGAGAGAATTCCTTTAACTCCAGGAAATTTAGTTTCCGAAGGGAAATGCTATGTTAATTTTTATGTGCCATCATAAATGTTCTCTTTCTAAAAAAACTATTTAAACCTACGGTATACCCATGAGGTCTCCGCTATAGAAGCGATGGATCTCTTGGGAAACTTTAATTACTACTTTTTCTATTTTTATATCACATTATTCCAAATGATTCCTGGAAACTAACCATTATGTGTACAGAGAAACTTTCAAAGTTATTACTGACATATGTAAATGTTCTCTTTCTAAAAAACTTTATTTAAACCTCCGGCATACTCATGAGGTCTCCGCTATAGAAGTGATGGATTTCTTGGAAAACTTTAATTACTACTTTTTCTATTTTTATATCACATTATTCCAAATGATTCCTGGAAACTAACCATTATGTGTACAGAGAAACTTTCAAAGTTATTACTAACTTATGACGAAATTTGTGACATGATTATTTATATGAGAAACGTGCATTTTATAATGTTGATTCTGGAATTCAGAGTAAGAATTTCCCAAGGGAAATATAGGATTTATTCTGTTAAGAGAAAAAAAGATCCTCCACTAGAACTGTTTGACTTGCTTCAGTTTAATCATTTTCATTCTGAATGTGAGACGCTCAAATAGGAGTTTTCCTGTCTCTTAAACAAGATAATGTTAAAATATCTTGAGCCCGATACGATACCATCTCTACATGGAAATGCTCATCATCCATTATGTCCAAAATCCTAACACATGGGCATATCATTTAAGGTTTCTACCTGATCCGATCGTCTGAAAGGCCCACCAATAGAGCGCTTTATAAGCTATCGATCTATCCACAACGGATCTATTTCTTGTCAATTCATTTCCTTTCAACGCCTTTCATAGGATCCATTTGTTAACATCTTCGGCCTTCGTTTACTGAACACTCTGGTGCTTTGTCTGATTCATATTCTTTCTTGAAGTGGCCATTCGTCATCCTTTTCTCACCAGCAATCGATCTTTCATGCCATTACCGACAGCAATAACCTCCCAGGACTTTTTCTCGCGCCATAGGATACGAATTTTAAGGTATTCAATTTTTTCATTGCCTCTGAAGATGGAAGGGGAATATTGCAACTTGAAGAATGTTAGAAGTTATAGGACGGTTTTTTCGGCCACCTATGCATAAATTTTCGAAAAAATATCAAATAAAGTGTACGCTACATCTTGCCACTAATATTATCAAAATTTCAAGTTCTCTCAGAAAAAGCAGAAAAGAGAGTTCTCATGAATGATTCATACCTCAAATTAATCTGCAATTTCAGGAATAACTGCTTGGAACTATGATTTAAAATATTCAATTTCTCATTGTTATATTTTGTGTAATTCCTCATATTCTTTCATTCTTTACGGTCCAGCAAAAACATTGATTCCACAATAGCTATAATGATAGGTAGCAGTACACCTGCCCCTGGATATAGGGATAGTTGATAAGTTATTGCAGAAACAATAGAAGCCATATGACCCGATACCACTGGAAAAATGCTACTGAACCGTGTACCAGAAACAAGCTGTGGGTTACTCCGCGGTGTTAGACGATTTCAACAGCAGTTGTGATTCTAATTGATCCGTTCGCGTGACAAAATTAACTGACTGGTAGTCTTCCACTTCCTCAAAATATGATTGAGCGAGCTGTGCATCACGATCTTTTCTGGGATGATTCACACAGGCGTTGCAATGCGCTCCACTTGGGTAGGAGCCAGGGTAAAAATTATGGGGAACCCGCCTCTCTAATGTGCTCCGTCCCTTTACTGAAGAAGGGCGCTTATCATATGTCAAGAATTAGCATAGGTAGAGATAGGATGGCACTTGGCCTTTTCTCTTGTACGTACCTGAACTCTCCTTCAGTCTTCTTCTGTCCTCAAGCCTAGGCACCTCCTTTGTAAGTTAGATACCAAGGGTATCCGACTCAAAGCTGAGTCTGCAATGAAGAAAATATTGCAGATAGCACGTCTGTGACAAAAGGCATCATTTTACTGCTCATTGTTTTAGGAGTCACTAGCTGGCTATAAAGCTAAAGAAATCTTGACTGCTCGGGAAGAGTGCGTGAGCTCGCGTTAAATTGCATTTGAACAAGAAAAGGTCGTTAAAAAATGCTCAAGAAAGGAAAAGCGGAGGAATAGCTAAGATTCACAACCTCTCTACATGCCCATGAGACCCAATGCATCTTCCTATACCGAGAGTGACGTCATTTCAGATTCTTCCCGCTCTTGCGCGCATTCATTTGTTTCGGTGATTCAGTGGAGGGAGGAAGAGAGATTTGGTTGGGGGGATGTGCTTGCGAGGGAAGAGGTGGTGCCAGATTGGGGACGCTTATGGGAATCACTACTCCTTCTTTCCCAGTTCCCAAACCTTTTGTGTGGGAACGAGAATGACCTGACGAGGAGGATGAGCAAAGGACAATTGAAGAAAGAGGAATGGAGACGGAAAAGGAGAGAGAGAGAGAGAGATGGGATGGATGCACGAGAGAGAGGGGCGAAAAAAAGACGAAAAGTCTCCAAAGAGAGTCCATTTTTTTCCTCTCTTTCTCTTTCATATCCGTCCTGCGCGAACGCCGACGACGCCACTCTTAACCTTTTCAAATCCTCCGCCAGGTGGAGTGGAGCGAGTGATGACTGCCGCGGGCGGAAAATGGAATAAGTGTGCAGGAATGGCGCGTGACAAATGGGTCATAAAAGAAAGATGAGACTCCCATTCACCCCTCCCGACCCCTATGTGCTCTTTCCTCCCGAATCCTCCTCTCCTGTATTTCTCCCTCTCCTCTTATTCCCTTCCCACCGCTATCCTGTCTTGCCGCCCATTACACACCTCTCTTGAGTTTTCCGCGTCCCCCCAGGGCACGGACTGCCTTCTTATTGCCGCCGCTCGTCTCAAAAAACCATCCCGACGCACCTCCTCTCTCCCCCCCCCCACCCACCCGTTGGACCCCTCTTAATACCACCTACTAAAACCCCCTTTTCATCCTCCTTTTATTCTCCCATCCACTTCTCTCTTTCAACTTCCCACAATTCCCGACGCCGCCACCTCCTCTAGGCGTCCAAATGAAGCCATCGAGGAAAAAGAGACCGTTGAATAGGTTGAATAGCAATGAGGAACACTTTATTAAAATGGGTGCGGTCGGGAGCCGGGAGACCACAGGGAAGGGAATGAGTGGGGCTGAACTGGGTGGTAGGAAGGGAGCGGTGAGCATGTATTGTCTTCCCTTATATTATTGCACTCAAACGGGCGATAAAATATTTTTATCTCGAGTTTCTTGTCCACACGGCTTACTTCCCGTCTTAGGACGCTTCAAAATTTTCGTCTCGTGTCAGGGGTATGTAAACATTTATGTGTGCCAGTGTCGAGCCAGCAGAACCATATGTATCACAGAGCGTGCACAGAATGATATGCTCCGTAATATCCCACACTTACTTATTTTACATTCCACAAATTGAAAATGATGTTACCGTCCTTACCAGTCGAAGCAGATTTTTTAGTGCCAAAAATTACTCAGAGTGCCATCCTGTAAGCATTGAGTTAATTTTCGCGACCTGAATCCACCTACTACAATCTTTATACCGGAGAATAGCTCCTCGTGTATGCACATGAAATTGTGAATAGGATCTTAATTTATGAGAAGCAGCAAAGGGGGAAAAGAAGGAGAAATCTTCATTTATTTATCTTTAGGAATCAAAACATTAAATTAGTAGCGAGCATAGAAGTTTATTCTATATCACAACCCTTTCATAAAAAGAGAGCTAATGCCAGAACTAAAGTGAGCCTCGGCTTCAATATCTCTTTGAGCTGATTCTCAATCACTTCAAGGGCAATGACTTCTCTTCGTTAGTTGATTACATCTCCTAAAAAACCATTTAGTGGTTTCTATTCGGTGACTGCAGTTGCGAAAAACATTTTGCAAATCATCGTCGCGAGAAACACTGCTGAATTACGAGCCTACAATCTCCGATACAGGAAATTTTCCAACCACTGTATACTTTCAAAGGAACTTGGTCCAAGAATGCCAAGTATAGTCGAGAATGGGAAACATTATTTTCTCGATTTTTTTCAGTTCACAACCTGTGAGTTATCCTGCTACTAAAATAGAGGGTCAATATGATTTATATATACCGTAGAGAATGGCATTTTGTACTAAGACTGGCTGAAAACAGCGTTGGAAATATTTGTTGCAGAATACGTACTAGGGTGATCATAAATGCAGGCGGGAATGTTTAGCGCATGAAGTCATAGGAAACCTCACAAAAAGTGCGATTCGCTTGCGCCTTGGCTGGCTGTATTAAACATGTCCATCAGCCACATCTAACCCGTGAGCCCTACTTTCCCTACCTAGTCTTCAAATCATCATTCGTCAGAGACAGGAGAGCGAATTATCTCCGCCGTATTTTGCTTACTCCTAAAATAATATTTGCCATCGCAATGAAAGCCGTGACTGAAAAGTCCAAGGCGCCTACCCTCAAACTCGTCTCGGTTTTTTCTTATCCCCCTCGCGTCAGTGACAACCGAAGGCGAGTCGGCGAATCGACAAAAGACGGTCGGGCGTAGAGATGCATTTGGGAGGCCCGCGAAAATCCGGCGATCATTTATTAGCCGCCTTGACAAAACACTTTTTTTCCTCCCACCCCCTCCCTTTCCCTCCTCCTGGCCGCCCGAATGAATTGCATGTCCGATTGACGGATGTGGCGAAAATAGACGTCAATACATGGGTTTCACTTCTTGATGGATTTATGTTCGGAGCCCACGAGTGGGAGGCGGGTGTGGATGTAGGAGGAAGGAAACGAGAGAGGAAGAGGAAGACGGAGAAGAGACGCGAAGGAGCCCGGAGATCGAGGAGGAGGAGGAGGCTTTTTTAAAAACGAAAGGGTGCCGTTGCCAACTCCCTGATGAGTTTGCTGTTTTTCGTATCCATCCTCCCGCGGGCATTGATCCAAGTGAATAAGTGAGGCCATAAGCAAAGAAATCTTTTACCCCTTAAGACCGCCCCAACGTAATCCATCAAAAGCCGTTTTATGTGTCCCTTGTCGTCAAAAAACCACCGCCCGCGGTCGATTCATCTTTCCCGCGAAGGCGGAGGACAAAACGTAGAAATCTCCCCTCATGGCCCTCCCCTATTCTCCGCGTTTATGTATCAATTGATGGCCTCGCTGTAATTCCCACTTCATTGTCCCCCAGAGGCTCTCACATCTCTTACACGCTTCGCGCCAAATTTTCGATATTTCACGTCACTTTTTCGACACTGCAGAAACGTGAGTCAACGTCAGTTCTCCGTGACTCTCAACCAACCGCCGTCTCAAAGGGAAGCCAGCGATTAATATCCAGCGAATGAGCCTTGGTGGAGAATTAAGTGAAGAAGGAGGAGATTGTTGTTTTTTCGAGCTAATTTGTCCCCGAAATTAATCGCCTAATTGGATTTATTCGTTAACCCCTTAATCATTCACTCATTTCCGCGGACTACATAATTCATTCTCCGTTAAAGGTGCACCGCAAGATACAGTTTTCCAAACACTTAAATAAATGTATGGAAATTCGACCACTCGATATTCATTTCCAACACTTCTAAGTTTTCTAGATATCCAGAATTATGCGTGAGGTTAGAAGTTGATGACTCGCTAATGGCAGAAAATGATTAATGGCCAGAGATCCTTTTTTCAGAAATAGTCAGACAGTCGTAGTCTTATTAGGCACGAAAGCAGTCTCCAAAGGGAAATATCGAATCATTTCTTGGGAAAGAGAATATTTTGAGAAGGACATCGCCGCTGCACAGGATAGTAGTCTGGGAAAGAGGGAAGATAGGGTGAGGGGGAGAGAGTGAGGGAAAGAGTAAGCAATTTAGTATCATTAGTTAGGGCTTTCATTCACAAATAATGTCGACCACAACGCATATTATTATGTATTATAGGTGGAGGAAAATTATGATGAAATTATATGTTAAAAACGTTCATTTTAAGACTTGATTGGCCTCTCTTTTTTCCCGCTACCTGATTTATTATGCCTCCGATGATCGTCCACGTTTTCGGCTCCGCTCGAGCATGCGAACAAAAAACTTGCGCGTTGAACCGACCTTCAATTTGTGAATACTGACGGACACTGTATCGCCTTTACGAACCCTCAAGTGTCCTAAATGGCAGATAGGTGAGATAAATGAATAATTATATGGTAAAATGGCGAGAAAACACGTCGAAGGAAATACAGGCGACGTATATGTACTCAATTATGCTTAAATGGCATTATAAAGAGAATAAAAGAAGGTAAACGGGTACATGAACCACTTCATCGCAGTACCGTCAACCCTGTCAAACTCAACAATGTGGATTTGAAGCTACGTCGAGAGCTCAAACATCTTCATCGATGTAAATTAGGAAACAACACCTATGTTTTATCGCTTCTTATGATTATAAGCGTTTTAAATTAAAATATTCAAAATATTCTGCTGCAGTGGAGACTTATGTTGAGAAACTGATAAAACCAAGTAATCTGGTTTTTATTAAAGGATTATGCACTATTATTTATTACGATGTTCGATTAGTGATAAGGGACATACGATTATACATGAGAATATTGTGTAGGTCAATGAATTAGAGGTTACGGTCTTTCTAAAAGTCATGCAATAAATGCGCACATAGAGTATTGAAGTAAGATCATGCTTCAATATTTTAGGACCTTAAATAGCTTAGCAGTGATTTTAATATTTTTTATCTCTATTCTCATTAGCTTGGCTTTATATGCATAAAATCAACGAACAGCTGAGAAGCTTACTTAATAAACATGATACAAAGTCTATACTCAAACTTTAGCGGACATATACGGATTTATGGAAATATGAATTTTGTTTTGACC
Source organism: Pyrrhosoma nymphula (assembly GCA_963573305.1). Classification (NCBI taxonomy): domain Eukaryota; kingdom Metazoa; phylum Arthropoda; class Insecta; order Odonata; family Coenagrionidae; genus Pyrrhosoma; species Pyrrhosoma nymphula. Next base: position 50,523,903 of record OY754330.1, on the reverse strand, counting down.
AATTATTTTTTGTAATCAGTTCTTGCGTTCAGCAAGCGGAAAAATTTGAGAATAAACGGGTAGCTCACAAAATTTTGGATGTGGAATTTTGAAGGGAGTTTAGTTATTACTACAAACCAATTATTTGGAGTGCAAGCATAACCAACTACCTCATCTATTCCAAACATACCGGGTCAAAAAGGCGCAGTAAAAACCAAGTAAAGAAATTTAATGTAATTCGGCATGACACGTTATAGCATCTCTTCCAAAGCAATAAGAAAAAAACCCAAAGAAATGTGAGAATATCTCTTGCCATTACCATGGGAAATATTTCAAATGGTAATTTTAAAAAAATCAAAAGAAACTAAGTTAATATAATTTGTTCTCTAACTCCCCCGAAGTTTAACCCACAAATATTATCGAATCCTGAGTGACTGGTGATGATGAACTCGATTTGCTGAAACAACATTGTTTTCACCGAGTTCTGAATGAAGTAATGATGGAAATGGTAGAAAAAATGACACACCTAAGATTATTTTCTGGGTGGATTTTTACCCAGCATACGTGAAATCTTCTGTTAGGACTCGAGCAACGCGGAACCGAAAATAAAGCGACAGCGCCAGGGCGAGTGCAAGGTTGCGATGGAAGCGGAACTTAATCGGTAGGCCGAAATGAAGGAGAGGGGGAGGCTGATAGAGGGGAACGAAAGCGTGTGGGGGCGGAAGGGGTATTACGGATCATTCCGCCGCCCCCAGTAATGGCCCCATCAAAAGAGGAGGAGAAGGGGTGGGAAGTAAGCGGCCCCTCAGGGCTCAATCCTTCCCTCGCCACCATCAATACCCGCCTCCCACTCCGCTCTCACTCTGAACCTCCGAGGAACAAAGCCAATTTGAATAAGCTCGGGACGTGATTGCTTTTTAAATAAAATATCCCCGGACGTACAACGTAGCCCGTAAGAAATCGTGGGAGAAAATGGTAGTGGGGCGGTGGTGCGGAGGAGTAAGGAGAGGAGGCGGTGTTAGTGGAGGGCGCTCTCGATTGATAAATCACCGTGAAGGATTTGGCATTCACGGCGGAGAAATAGAATCAAGGTGTCGGAAGCGGTTGAATAGTTTCTTGTGAGTCCGCGCGCCGTGGCTGCAAGCTGATGCTCACCCCTCACATGTGATGAACTATGGGGCCGTCGGGAGGGGATAGGGAGATGATATACGAGCCGCCATCGAAACTATGTTTTGGACAGGTGAAGTTGGAAGAGCCGAGCTTCACGTACGCTCAAAGAGTCTTCCACAGCACAGACGACTTCATGGGGCTCGTTAGAAGTATCCCATTTTGGCGAGTAATAGACACGAAACGGGGAACCTTGAAGCTAAGAACTTGTTGCAAATCAAAAGGCGCAAACCTGATCGCACTGACTCAGAAATGTACGTTAAATTCCGAAAACTAAATAGCAAACTAACATGTAAACATTATATTGAAAATTCAATGGATTTATCGCATGGAAAATTATTGCGTTTAAAAATTGATAGTGGCGAAAGAAAACGTGTGTAAATTAAGAACTAAATCCAAAAATAATATTTCCGTGCCTTTTCGAAAGAATACAAGCTGACAGAAAATAATTTTTCGGAAAAATGTCCCTTTCATTTGTTTAACTATAACTTGGTTTATAAATAAAGGCATATAGGAGGCAATAAACGCATACGATGTATTTTAAAATTATGTGTCTCACTATAACTTTACAGTAGTAAGTAATAAAGTAGTATACAGCTTTCGAAGCTCGCAAGAGTGAAGAGTTTTTTCAAAGTAAAAAAGTATAGAATATAATTTACAATTAAAATGGTTTATAGTCATAAAAAACTCCATGGAGTTCAATCGTGTGTCAAATAAATTCTATCTAATTACACAGCCACTTATTTCCGCGCTAGAGGCGTATTTTTCTTTTTTATAAGGTTAACTGACGGCCGTTCCCACTCCTTTCCAATATCATAACAGCAAGCACAAAAATGTGTCAGAAGCTGTACCTGGACCGCCAGGATTTATGATTCAAGAATGTCTACCATTTTTCAATAATTAAGGCATACGACGTAATCACAAGGCTTATAATTTTGCCAACCTAATTACAGACGGAAAAATGAAAACATGTGAAGTATTGGTTAAGTTACTGGTTCATCACAGCAGTTCATCAATGAAAATATCTCGACTAAATCTTTTCATGAGTGCCATTAACTATTTTACTAAATAAAATAATAAAAATGCTCTATTTTCCCTGGTTAACTCATTTCATAGCTGAAAAAAGGTATACCTACAAAATTAAAGGACCCCCTTTTTTCAGGCTATTTTTGGGTAAGCTATCGTACATAATTTCAAACGGACAAGATTCAGAGCTTTGAACTCATTTGCTCACATTCAGAAATCCTGGGATCCGAGTTTGACCGAGCCGAGAACCGAATAACAAGTTGAACATAAAAATGCATAGCAGACAATCCTCACATTTGCATCACTTGCTGTGCATTCTGCTTTCCCAGTTATATCCAACAGTGAAAAAGATCAACTTATGCGTTCATCTGCATTTAATGAAGTATATGTATTTGCCCAAAAATCCCATCACAATTGTCAAATCTCACTATTTTATAAAGTTGGTCGAGAGGAGCGATGTGTAGAGGTTAGGAGACGGGGAGAAAGGGAAGGGAGGACCATGTAGCAGCAAGTGAGGCAGGAATATTTCAAAATGTGGGTGAACCTTGCTCGCCTTCTCACCTCATAGGATGAGCTTTCATTATAACTTTTTTCCTTGCCTCCATATGCGTTGGCCCCGCCCTTTTCAAGTCCATACTTATTGCTTTCGTAACATGGTTTAAGGGGGCTCAATAATTTTCTTTTTCCATTTTCTTCGACATAATCTGCAACGCATCTCAAAGCGAAACGACTCGAATCGCCTGGCTGTCCAGTTTCGTTAAAGGGCGAGGCAGTCACTCGATTACGCACCAGCAAAACACATAAAACGTGTTTCATATTAATATTATTATTAAAGGAGGCAAGAGTTTGCTCTTTCTGTCCTCATTGACCTAAACGTAGAAATAGTGAATTAGGAATTTAGGTTATTATCTATACTTCTATTATGCGCATATCCATTCATTTAAGGACAAAGTGCAATAAAAATGCGCTTTAGCACAGCAGCACGGATCTGTATGACTCAATTACTCTGCAAGCGCCCACACCTGGAGGTGGCAGTGGCTGGTAGTGGCGATATATAAGTGGCAAAAAATAATATTTCGTAAATAAATCGGGGTTATTGTGTTCTGATATTTTTCCTGTCACAATCGTTAATGATGCGAGGGTAAACATGGATTCTTAATTAACTAATCCACTTGACCTATTGCCTACCCTTCATATTTTATCTTACTTGCAAATGCACGATGGGGTTAAAATTATTTCTTCCCTTCCGCGAGTGAAATGGGTAACACAAATTATAACTTTACAACATGTCGAATCTAAAATTGAGAAGTCGCATTTCGATAGATTTCAAAATTGGAAAAGTTGGATGACAATTTACCTTATCTCATTGTGTTATTTGAATAGATCGAAAGGCTTTACTCAGATATTCGTTCGGCCAATGAATCAATTTGTAATTTTATGGGTCCTAAATTCTGGATTTGCATTCACCGCGGGCTCTAACTAAAGAAAAAGTAACGAAATTACTAAAGTTGTCAAACATTCCATACACACAATATCTATTTTTGGGTTTAGATAGAATTTTCATTCTCCATTGTAGAGCTCAATGTTTCCAGTTTCCCACTATTTCCAACTATAAAACCCACAAAATACTCGGTTTGTCAATGGCACTAAAATATCACTCATGGAACACTGCCTGTTAACTCTCTTACTGTCAATCTCTCTCCAAGGTTCTCAAATTCCTCATTCATTGGTCATACCAATTTGCGTCACTGAAAAACTAAAATCCAGGATTTCAAGAAACCTACCCTTCGCAAAAGAAAACAGCGGAAGCATTTCCTCTTTCATAATTAACGGCAACGAATAACATCCGATCGCTTATCAGCTGTACACACCATTTCAAAAATTCCAATCCTGCAATCGAAATGCCAGAGAAACTCGCTTTGGGGGGGCAAAGGAATTGTGTGGGTGGAGGACATTCCAGGATGTAAATGCATATGCTATGGAGGAAAGGAAACCGATTGTTTCGTTGGCTGGTTGGGGAGGCGAACGACAACTGAGGCCGCTAACGCCCTTGCAGATAGCTGGGCGGGTTCGTAAGGGAATGAGGAATGGATTAGGACCTGGCTTTGGCATAAGCCTTCTCTTAACGAAAAGCGCCATGGGGTCCGCACGTTTTAATTTACCAAGACACGAACGGAGTAGCACACTTATAGCACCTAAGCTGGGTTCCCCATAAAGTATTTGCCACTGCCAAAATTCGAACCCGAGCCCTCTGGATGGGAATCTATTACAATAGCCAACACACCAACCCGAATCCGAGGAACAAAAATCCGAGTGTTACAAGTGAGAGAATGAGGGAGGAAGAGAAATCAAGGAGTGATGTGTTAAAGATAGAATGGGGGGAGAAGGATAAGCAGACGTGCGAAGGAGAGGGAGCGAAGAAGGTGGTGGGGGAAGTGTTGGGAGGTGGAAGGGGAAGAGTGAGAATGAGAGAGGGAAGGGAGTTGCTTTGGGGGGGGAGAAAGAGAGAGGGGGCAAGGTCGTCTGGGAAAGGTCACGGAGGGACGAAAGAGGGACAACCGCCGCTGAAAAACCACTTCCATCTCCCGTAGGTGGGAGAGAATCAACAAGTGCACGGAGCGAGCATCGGAATGATGGGACAACATTATACCGAGGAGAATGTGGAAGAGGAATTTTAATGGTAATGAACGCAGGGGCGTAATTTAGATGGCCAGAGGCGCACTACCAACGCAGGTTTATGTCGGCAATTCAGACCATGCGAGATGGAATCCGTGGCTGAAGAAGTATGAAGCTACGAGTTTCTGAGGTTTACGGGGTGGATGGCAGCAGGAGGGTAACTGATGAGACTGAAGGCTAGCAATAACTCCGCTCGAAATGCGAATAATTTCTTCCGGTATTATCATCGAAAAAAAGTACTTAATTTTTGATGATATTTAAAAATACTTTTGGTTTCGATATCTCTAAATATCTATTAGATAATTTAATCGCATCGTAAAGAGTAAATTCCAGCTGTCGACGTAGGCAGGTAACATTTTGTTGAAACTCACTTCAAATTACTTAATCAGCTCACTTACATAGAGGTCCACACATTAAGTTTTAGTGTTAATATTAGGCCTCCACAATAAAGTTGGATTTCACTAAAACATAGCCACTGTTTTATTCCTTCTGGAAAGTAATCCCTACACATTAAAAATAAATTGTCAAAAAATAACCCTCCTTAAAACGTGATCTTAAAACGTGATTACGGTAAAAAGGATAATAACTAATGCTTACGGCATGATCCCACCAATCTTAATAAAATATCTCAAAGGGATACGCTTATTAGTCATAGGTTTCCGTAAGCAAATACTTACTGAGTTAGCCAAGTTTGAAGAAGAAGAAAGTAAAAAAAGTAATTAGGGCTATATCAAACAAACGCGTCCACACTTCAGTAGAAGGGCAAAAACCATGTTGATAAGAATAAGATCGTCAAAATAAATAGAAGAGTACCTGGATAAAAGAAATAGAAAAGGGTACCTGTACTGCTTTAATATCCAGTACATTCACGTTTTATTTCCAAATCACTTAAGCAACCACAGGTAATTTATCTCAACAATAAAGCTTTCTTCAGTCATGACTTTTACTGCTTTGAGGAAATGGCGAATTCCTCCACCTCCTGAAGCGGAAAGAAATACACTCTACCGTTGAGATCTCTAGCCTACGTAGAGGAACGCAACTGGTGCTGCAACAAAATGCACAGTAGAAGCATAACGGGAGAAAACAATAAAAATAAGTAAACGCGACGCGCGTGAGAGCGAAAAAACATGACGGTGACCATAAAGAGTACGAAATTATCTGAAGCGGAATGTTTTGGTCTGAACAGTTAAAGAGACGGTGAGCGAGATACGTATTAGAAGGCGATGGAGAAATGTGATATTGCGCCGTAGGTAGGAGGAGGGCTTCGAAGCAACGATGATGGTGGAAGAGTCCGTGAGAGAAGCGAGACAGCCGGCGAGGGGCGAGAAATATGACGGAGAACGGGCGTGCAGAGGCCGGGGGGAGGGAGGGTGAGCGGGACGTGAGAGTTAAGGGCCCTAAGGTAAGGATTTTTAAGAGAGTTGGCGGAGGTAAATGAGGTTGAAGTTGAAGGATAGATTGGTGAGGTGAGGAGGAGAGTGTGGGAGGGGGGGGGAGGAAGAATTTTCGGACGGGAGAAGTTAAGCATTTGAGACGGCTATGGCGGGAGGAGGAAGCGTGTGGAAGGCGCTGTGTACGTGTTAGGACGGGAGGAGTAGAGAGGGAGGGAGGACAGGACAGGCGCCACCTTCCTCCCGTGAGTTCTTTCCACCGCGGCGAGCGGCCCACCCACTTGTCTTCTTCTTCACGGGGCCTGGCCGAGAGACCCCCGGACGCAAGGCGTGATAATGCTTCAAAAGGGATGCTTCGGCCATCCTGGCGTGTGTGCGTGCGAGCTGGCTCGCTCACGGCCACAGGTTTCTCCTTCCTCCACTTCTTATAAATAAAATTATTAAATTGAAACAAGTGTGCTAGCAGAGATCTGCTTTAATGACTTCTCACTCGGGTTTCTTATGTTGACTCGTCTTTCGAGCTTCCCTTCTCCTCCACTCCTCCTACTCCCAGCGCCATCGTCCGTCTGCCTGGTTTTCTTCCTTTCATTCCACCTCTCCCCTCTCCACCCCTCTCCTCAGCACTACTCCATCGCTCTCTTGAGAAAGAAATCCTGCCGAGAGGAATTTCATTTTTGGGTTTTTGACGTTTTGGCTCCCACCTCCCGCCTTCACTCCGCTCAAAATCCTTCGTTAGCGTTGGGGCACCCGAGTCCCTCCTCCTCAGACTCCTCGCCGGTGTCGGAATTAATGGAATAAGAAGGGTTTCCTCTCTCCCTCTCTCTCGTGCCCATCTCAAGTCTTAACAATGAGAGGCGTCTCGCACTCACAGCGTGGAACACCGCGGGAGAGCGTCCGCACAGTGTCCCATTGGCTCGAACTCCACGCCAGTGTTTCAGAACGGCCCTTCGGAAATTTTGAGGAGATAATTTCACGCTGAGAACACTGTAGCTCGAACCATCGCCGAAGGATATAAACTTTTAATGATTTGATCAGGTTTCTTTTCACTCGTAAACGGGATCACTGGTTTTTGTGGCTTGGGGCTTGATTAAGGAAAAACTCTCTAAACGTCAACGAAGTTGAAATTTCGAAAAACTGGGACTCGTCATGGCAGTGATGGCTGAACGATGGCGCAGCTCACGCTTAAAAATTTTCAATCCTTCACAAGGACTCAGATTACTCAAAATGGATCATACTTTTCAACCACGTCTACCAAGTAGGTTAGTAACAAAAATTCTACCATTTCTTTCTGTAGAGCTATAACATTTTCATATGCCCGTCTGGTTGACAGGAAACAGCTTTACTCAAACTATGTCGTGATGCTTATAGGTAAGTATATGTACAAGCTGTAGCATTTTTTCATTTTAATTAATTTGAATGAAACTTCCAAATGTCGTGAATTAAGCAACGTAGTTTTTTTAAATTCATTATTCCGCGGACCACCCTGTATAGGAAAATCATGACAAAATATCCTTGCAATACGTATTTTAATGATCTCCAATGCGGTGCGAGATATCAAAATGAGACTAAGAATTAGCCTTATCCGTGGATTTGTAAGCTATATGTCTGAGTTATACTACCCATATCTGGAATTCGGGTTAGCTATGCCTTGATAAAATAAAAAGACGATGCTAAAACAAGTGATCACAAAATGATTGAAAGCAAAAATTGAGGAGGATCCATTGACAAAGCCAGACCATGGTGGTATTAAGGATTTCTAGCAAAAACCTATGGCTTTAAAGCTATAAAAAAAAGTTCTTGAAATGAGAAACACGCATACCCTTAAAAACATGCAACTCACTTATTAGCAGTCCTTACTCCTCAGAAAAAATTCCCGATATCTCATGATCTTGGTCACAGTAATGCAAAAGCACAGAAGTTACAGTCTATATTTCTACCGAGAGTAATTTTAATAACCATTCGAACACCCATTGACGATAGTTTTGATAAGACCCTCAAAGATACTACGCGTTAAAAGAGAACCTAAGAGTCAAACGCTGTGGATCCGCCACCTATTGTGTGCCCCACTCTCCCGGAGCTCCCCCGTCTGATGGATACATTACGAGGAGGAAGGCCTTAAAACGCACTCTTCGTGGCCGGAATATGAAGTATGGAGGGGAGGGGGGCTCGCATACTTTTCGTGCGCACTGGTATCCACGCTCTCTCCCTCTGTCTACCACCCTCCTTCCCACCCCTTCCGACCAAATTCCCTCCATCTCACTCCACCAACCACTTCCTCATAAATACCCTGGGAGGCCTTCTTCGAGTGAGATGTCGGAGTATAAGTGCCCGCGGACCGCCTACTATTCGCAACGCCGGGTTACATGGACACAGCGGATTAAAGGGTTGGGAAGGGAGGACCGGCGGGTCGGTGATACTATCATGGGGATAAGATTGGGAAATGATTAGGAGAGGGAAAGATCAGATATTTTGGCGGTGTGGCTAGCCAGTGCGACCGGTGGGTAAAGGTGAGAGAGGGAAAGAGACGGAGTGTGCATGAATGTGGGGGCGTGGACATGGGGGAGGGATGTCTCATGAGGGATAGGGCTGGTTGTTTGGGGAAATTTCTTCCAGGCGTGAGCCGAGAGGAAGGGTGGCTGTGGAGGGAAGTGTGTGGGTGGAGAATCAGGGGAGGGAAAGAGAACAAATGGATGAAGGATTTGGTGGAGGGGGTCATTGGGAGTGGCATGGTTGATTTTCTTTCACCAGAATTTCAGAGGACAAGAAATTAACAATCATTCTATTTCATTACCAACTCTTATTTCGTGTTGAGCGGCTGATTTTTTTCACAAGAATCATTATACCTATGGCCTTCTGCATCGACATGACAGCCCATAAAAATTCGAGCTTCTCAACCAAAATAGGGATAGTTAAGATGCTAACATTTATGACAATTACTGACAAGCTTCGGCTGCCAGGTAGTCAACGCGCCAGGGCAGCCCAAAGGACCACCTCAGGTATGGATGCGGTTAATGTACGATGAATAAGGTCTTTAACGGTGCAACATAATTCTATAGACAATGTATAGACAACTATCATCGCAATCAAAACAGAAGCTAGTAGAATACCATAATTTACTAAATGATAACACGTGCCATGAGCTATCTATCCGTGGAATTAACTCAGCGTAATTAAACAAGTAGGTCGAAAGGCTCACGCACCACACCACCCAGTTTTTTCGTAATTACGTATTTTAACGGACTAATTTTTCATTCATTCATCCACTTTCAGGAGAATACAATTTGCATCCATACACAAAGCCTTGATCCACCACTTGATGGGGTGGAGAAGAAAGAAGCGGCTCGCCGCGTTGGGCCAAAATTCCGGACCGGAAGTGGGGAGGCGCGAACGAGCGGGGGTGTGAACAGGGGTGGGGGAGGAGGAGGGCTCGGATGGAAGGGAAGGACCCCTTCATTATCCCGTCCCCTCCGGGGGCCTTTTGCGGGGGCCTCGCGAGTCCACAGAGCGAGCCCGGTCGGGGGCGTGGCACCTTGGGGGCAGAAGAAGGGTGGGGGGAAAGAGAACCAACGTGGTGTTTAGAGGTGGTCGCCGGGAGGGAGGAGGAGGATGAAGAAGAAGAGCTGGCAGGGGAGGGTAGGATGGAGGTGGATGTGTGGATGATGATTGTGGAGGCGGAGGAGTGAAGGGAGACCAGCGGTGGGAGCGAGGAGGCGTGGGTGGGCAGAGAGAGAGAGTGTGTGTGTGTGTATGTGTGTGGAGGCAATGGGAGTTTCGGGAAGGGGGTGGGGGATTGAGATGGGGGCAGAGGCGAGGTCACGGCTCTGTAGGAGTGACGGGTGACCCTTTGGCCGGCGCCGGAGTTCTGAGGACTTAACGCCGAGGAGAGAGAGAGAGAGGGGGGGGAGAGAGGTCATACGCAGCGTATGGGAGGGGAGAACGAGGAGGAAGGTTTGGCTAGGAAGAGGATACGGGGTTTGGAGGAGGAGGTTGTGGAGTGGGAGAAGGTTTCCCATGCCCGCCTACACCTACACAAACGCACACCTCGATCTTTCTCACTCACTCGGATAACTCCGGCCTCCCACTTCCTTTAAGTCGCCCCTTCATCTCCCATCTCTGGAAAAAAATTCCCCCACACCAAAAATCCCCACTCTCTCTCTCTCTTCCAACAAAAGTCGCCCACGCCTGCACCTCTTCAGGACACGGATCTTCTCCAAACTCCTTCCCCATACTCCCTTGACACCCAAGGTCCACCTCAGAAATCTTTTACCCTTATTCTACACCCGCATTTATATACCGCCCTGCAAGCCGCCACTGGAGCGTTAGGATATCAGCCATGAAGAGCGCAGGGATAAGGGAAAAGGAACTGGATCAGGGAGAGGGAAAAAGTTAATAGTATGTCATACTATGAAACCTGCTCAGTTTTTTTAGTAGTCACTAATGGTACGTGGAAAGAAGCAATATTATTGTACCTTCATATCGGCAGTTTATCTCTCTTATTTTGTTGCAATCATCAGTGCTAGAGATATAATGTGGTTTAAAACAATATCCTTCTTGTCGCCTTGAAACCCGCGTGGTACGAATTTTCAAGTCAACCCAGCCTAGCGCGCAGCCTCAGAGTCCTTTACGGTTTCCAATCTAGTCCTTCCATCAGCTGTGTTACACTGCCTATTCGCCCGTAGTTTGTAATGAAGCACGCAAATTTCCCTTACATATCGTTCATTCCGTGTATTAAATCTTTCTGTACAGGGTCCCAAAATCGTCACTCCTTCCTAACTACAGTCACCCACGCTTGCACCTCTTCAGTTCACGGATCTTCTCAAAAATTCCTCACCCATACCTCCTTGTCATCGGAGCGCCACCTCAGACATCTTTTCCCCTTATTATGCTATCCTCCTCCTCCGCGTGTCCTTACCTCTCTTTTTATATGTATACCTCCACCCCGACATCCGCTTTCCTTATACCGGATGACCGGTGTGACACCGATTCTAAACGTCCTTCCCTTCCCCTCCTTCTCGGCCTTCTCCTCCGCCCCCCACCTTCTACCACCACGACACACACGAATTCCCATTTTAATCCCGCTTGCTTTTTCCTGAAGATTCCTTTCTTTTATTTCATTCTTTCGTTTTCCTCCTCTCCTTTTTCCCCCTTTTTTCAAATGTATAAATTGCTATCCATCCATCTTCTCCCATTATCCCCGACGAATGCATTCATTAATCTCGAGAGGTCTATCTATCGCCGGCGCCCGGCTACACCGGCCGGCCTCGCGGAGGCGTCGAGGAGCGGACGTTAAGCTCAAAATTAATACTCTGGGAGAATTTTCACGTATCTTCTCTCTCTCCTTATGTGAGTAATCGCACGTTGTGTGGGTTCATAAATTGGTATTTTTACACTTGTTGTGTGCACGTCGGCCATTCGTCTCCCCATTGCTTCCTCGGTGGCAATAAATATCCATTGCACAGCATTTCCGTCGGAGGAAATTAAAAATTTATTTTTAGTACCGCTGGGATATATTTATCTCTAATTCTTTCCTCAGCTATTTATTTTTCATCACGTGAAACGATTACTTAGAGATATATCTGACTGATTTCAGTAGCTGGAGATTAAAAGAGAGTTCTTACATTTAATTTCTCGATAGCATTCAAGCATCGGCCTCAACTTAAAAAAGTAACCATTACAGTTAATCATGTTGTCCAAGGTGAAGTACGAGCACGATGAGTAATAAAGTGCATAGTTTAAAAAATATTTAATTATTTACTCACATTTTTCATTAGTAAGTTATAAGTAATGATCCAAACATTGAAATTTTATGTGCCTGTGATAATGCTTAGCGTCAGTTGAAGTGTTCTTATGCGGAGTATAATGCATGATCTTTTCTCAGGCATGCCATAGTTCTCGTGGCTACTTCATTGTTTGTAGGACTCAAACTGTTTCGTGAAACACACAAACTCATAACTTAAACAACAGAACTATGAACAATTTAACTACGAAATAGAAAAAAGTTTAATTTGAATAATGAAACTGATGAGAACATTTAAACGGAAAATGCGATAATTAAGCTGTTGAACTCAATATTCCAAGAAAATCGTAGGATTAGAGCTCATTACAGGGTTTTCTAGTTTATCGTAGATGTTTCTGTTGTATATAAGATCGCGAATGGAGACGTAATCAAAAGTTGACCATGCAACCAACCACAGCACAGTCAATCTTTTTGCATCGGGAATTTTTCAATCACAGTTCATTTAGTAATTTACAAGTTTTGCTTTAGTTACACATAAAGCAAAAGAAACAGATGATTAAGATGCGATTCTATGAAATGGAAACGTTACAGATAAGGCATTACTGAGAATATCACTTTTAGTTATAAACGCCAAATGAGGGGTTGATATTTTTTTAAAACCATTGGAGTAGGTTGAAAATAAAATTTTCAGAATAATCTCATTTCATTCATCATAAAATATTTATCTTTATGATCACTAAATGAAAAGGACTACTTTTTTCTGGGCCGATGTCGTGATACATTCATTGAAAACGAAGCGATACCATAAGAATCTATAGCATGCAATTTTGAAATCACATACTCAAGAGGCTAATCTAAATCAGTGTTAGGATTGTCGTAACTGCCTAAATTTTTATTTGGTTTTAATTCACTTCTCTTACATATCAGCGATTTTGCTAGGACTCTCATTTAAAGTGCAAATGCGGAATATGGCACGTTATTTATCAAAAGTAATATTGTAGTAAACATTTCGAATTTACTTGCTTTGAAAAGAGGAGTAAACCTTGAGGATTATTGGTGAACAAAATGCTTCATCCCTTAAACATGGGATCCCGTAAAACACTGCATAAATCGGTTTCATGGTAAAAATGAAATACTGAAATGAATGAAGTCTTAGAAATAATTAATGGAGCTCAATGGCCTTACCACTTACTACATTAGAAAGGACTCCACGGGCCGTAAAATATTTTTCACCAACGTTTGGTACAATTTGCATTATCTGTTACGGCCAGTGGAGTCCTTTCTCATTAAGTAAATTAAGCACTTGACAATGAAGTGTCATCCAGGTGAAAAACATAGTTTTCCGAAATAAAAAAATTCAAACCACTGAGGTGGTTAATGTTTCATTGTTTTGTAAATTATTTTCCTTCCTAATCAGCATTGACTCCTATAGTAATTGGCATGGACGACTTTCTTGGGACCCAAATTTCCTTGGGGCCATAGTTGCTCTGGGTTGTATTAACAATACGATTTATATGCAGTTAATAGTCCCTAAATCAATGTAATTTTCCTTTATTTCACTAGCGTAACTCATAAATATAGAAACAAATCAAAGCTTATGCGTAGGTAATATAGAGATCTTGCATATTGGCCACACCAATTAGACTTTTTTTATTCTCTCTTTAAAATCCCATCCAACGCTACCTCGAAAACGCGCTGCAACCTAAAAAAGGATGCAAGCCACCTTCAGTATCTTCTTTTTGTTTCTTTTGATAAGTCATTGAATCCTCAGCTTTCAAGAGTTAGGGTAAATGGAAATATTTTCTCAATTCAACCCATGTAGCTACTGAACAAGAGCTTCAAAGACGAGTTTCGTATCCAATTTTAGATCAGAAAATAACCGAATCATTTGTACCTAAATACAGATTGGAAATCAATTTCCAAATAGGTTTACAACAATATTCCTATGCATGCAGGTAATTGGGGGTCTTTCTTTGTATCATTTTAGGGCCATTAAACCAGGGGAAAATTCGTAATTTTAATCATAGAGTGACAGCATATAGAATAAAGCGCTGTGGGATGTCCACGTCCAAAGTCTCTATCTCCCACTGACATCTCCTTAACTGTTATGTCTCATTCCGTTAGCATCTTTTCCACTTTTAAAACTAGCGACTCTTTATGAAAAAAATATCCTACATAGCCCACGGTTGAGGGAAAACAAGTCTTGGTGATTTATCGAGCTGTTTTCCTCGTAGCGATGAATTTTTTATCGACGGAGCTGATCGATTACCATTGATTAGTAGTTTTAATACTTATGATAATTTAAATTATATACCTGACGAAATTACGCAAATTTTCTTGGACACATTGATACAGCTTATCTCGGCCAGCGCGATGCCGTATTCCTGCCATAGAGCTTCTAGCCATTAATATTTATCACATTCACACTCTATAGAGCGTCATACTAAGTAAATAGCACGTCAATAGTTTTTAATACAGTCTTCAAAGCTGATTCTTGCTGGAATAAAAACGTAGCCAGATTTTTCAAATTATATTATGTTTGACGAGCGCAAATAAGACAAGGGGGCATTAAATATATAAAATTGTGGTGTCATGAGTCATTCACTGTGCTCTGATTATATTTTTTCATTAATTACAAAATCATAATTTTCAATTGTTTTGAGCACGAATTAATGGCATACAAGCAAGAAGACAAAATATTAAAATTTCTTTGTGCTGCTATTTAAAATAAGAGGATAAATTAACAAATAATAAACCTCATTTCTTTCGACGAATTTTCTAAATCACGTGAAATTACAGCGCATCCGCTACCACTACGCCGGCACCTAATTTCACACACACCAAAGTGATAGTTACGTTTAGCGATAGATTTGCGTTTTTTATGCACGTGCGTGCTGACAAGGGTTAATGTGCTCCAATTATCCCCAATGACCACGAGGGAAGCCCAACAAAATGGCAGTAGTCGAGAGAACAATTTAGGCTCACACCGAAATCGATGTTCCCTTTAAGATTTAAAAAAAAGAACAGCTTTCGCCACCAAATTACACCGTCGAAAATTCCACAATGACTCAAGTGATTCGAGGGAGGACGGGCAAAGCGGTTGGCAAAAAGAAGTGGAAGGATTCCAAGTATCAAATCGCAAAACCACCCTCTCATTCCTTTGGCACACACACACCCTCAACACCACAAGCCGTGAGAAAACTCTTTTTAAATCCCCCGACTTCCTTCCTCTCCCCCTAAAACTCCTCCATTCGGGGGGAAGGGAATATAAAAAAGAGACAGCTTGCTCAAGCAACAAGTGACTGCTCTTTCTCTCTCTCCACCTCTCTCCTTTGCTTTTTTAAACCGAGGCGTGATTACACATTTTAAAATGACCTCCACAATAGGAAAATGACAGCTTCTTGCCTCCTGACTCGTGCGGCGCTCTTGGGGATCCATTCAGAGAACTCTCCCCCCACACCTCTTTTTCTCCCCCCTCCCAAGACTTTTCGTTCTCTTTTTTCGTGCTCCAGGGGGTGGGAGGAGGATGAGGAGGAGGAAGTGGAAGAGAAGAAGAAGATGGTTGAATCGCGTGAGAGGGTGGGGAGGTGAGATGTGGCTCGTGCCCCCCACCCTTGTTGAAGCAATCAGTGTCATTGCCGCCGACAGCCTCGAGGCTCTGTTATTACCAACTTCCTACGGCCCTCCTCTCTTACTCCCATCTCCCTCCTTATACCTTCCTTCTTCTTTATACTCCCCCCCCCTATGCTGCCTCCTCTCACGAGGATCCTCTTACTCTTTCCACCTTTTAAGCCTTTTCCTTCCCGAACGTGCGTGAGTTATGCCTCCCACGAGATACGAGAATTGCTCTCAAAAGATGGTTATTTCCCTCCACCTAACCCTTATTTCAATTGGTGCGAGGAGTGTGAGGGACTGGTGATTGAGAGGAATATTTTTTAAAAATTTTATTTCTGGAGCCAGCCGGGTCTTACACCAAAGTGAACGAAAAAGCCCTCAAAATTCACCACGCTATTTTTCTTCAATAAATCTTGATTCTACCACGTAAATTGACATAGTGGTCTGTGCAATTAGGACTCAAAAGTCCTAGAGTCTAAATAGCTCTATTTAAGAGAGTTTAAAAGTCCTACTTGGGTCTATCGTTTCTTTCTGTAACCCAAGGATACACCATAAAAACTACTAATTAAAACATATTTCACATAGAAATTGCCACGACAAAAAAATCGGTCTGCACCGGGAATCGAACCATGAATCTTTGCCTTTCCGGGCCAATACGAAGACCACTACGCTTCCCATGCTTCCTAATTCACGTGGCAGTTTAAGAGGATACAAGGAAACTAGATATTTCACATACATTTTCTTATTTATAATTTTCAGCACGTTTTTACGTAGAACAACCAATT
Source organism: Pyrrhosoma nymphula (assembly GCA_963573305.1). Classification (NCBI taxonomy): domain Eukaryota; kingdom Metazoa; phylum Arthropoda; class Insecta; order Odonata; family Coenagrionidae; genus Pyrrhosoma; species Pyrrhosoma nymphula. Next base: position 50,507,527 of record OY754330.1, on the reverse strand, counting down.
GATAAAGTATGACAAAAATGGCAAAGAAACCAATCTCTTACTTCCTAAATTACCGTATTCACTGGCCACGGAGCCTCTCTCCGGCCACGGTCAGGTTCAAAGAGAGCTAGTCTGTTCACGGTATACTTTGTCAGCGCAGGAGGGGAATCAGCTGACCAGTGGAGGAGTGGGGAGAGTAGGGGTGGTGCTATCACACTTTGGATTGGTGGGAATGTTCACAGGTCGACTTGAAATTGGAAAAAGATGTCAGCACCAGCGCGGACCGAATAAAATCAGGGTGATTGCAGGAATCGCGATGACCCGAGCGTTCGCGCTGACCAGAGCAGATCGCGGCACTTGTCTCATCGCTCTCTGGCACTTTCTCCGAGGATTTTCGAGTCTCGAGGTTTCGAGGAGGGAAAATTGGCACAAAATGAACAAGATTTTGCCCCGATTAATTTGTCTCCATATTTTCAGTATGCTAGAACATATTCTTTTAAATCCTAGAATCATTTTTCTGGATCCTTCCTCCCTTCGAAAACGGTGCTACAGCGTTTGATGACAATATTACTGTGTTAATGTTTTACAGATTGCGACCTCTTTCCCCAGCCATCGACACATTCATGAATAATTCAACGGATATCTTTGAGCTCGGAGCCGACCGAAGGAGCTGTGAAAATTGATAAATTGTCCAAGTCAAGCCGTTGAATCTATCCGGTTTGCCTTTTTTAATCTTAGAAGGTAGATGGAATGGAAATATAATACGCCGGGTTATTTATAAAAAAAAGATTAAAAAGGAACTATACGAGTTATTCCAGTAAGACTGAATACCTTGCTAAGCACAACGCTGAATTCATTACGATTTCGTAACCTTTCCAGTATTTCAGGCTTTCTTTTTCATAGGAAATAATCGAAGCTGAAATAATTTTTATTTAATTCTAATGTAGGATTGATATTAGTATCTATTAGATTTTTATGGGTAAAAATTTCCTACTGAGAAAAACGTGACACAATCATGAAGTCGCAGTAAGCCTCAAATAAATGATTTAAAGAGGCGTATAAATGATTTTCAAACGAGATGACAGATATGAACCACAGTTTGGATTAAAATCGTCAAGCCACCATTTGATTATAACGAAAGAATTTTAATAAACAACGCCTGAGAGGAACCATGGGCTTTTTTATTAAAAAATATCACCACTTCAATTTTTAATGCGTCATTAAAGAATGACTCAAAACACCGCACTAAATTGCCAGGCAGTAGAGATGAAAAAATGCATATCAATGATCTAACGAGCAGATAGAAGAAATACTATCTGAATTACAGTATTCGGGGATGCCACATAAGCGACACTTATATTTCCAAGCATCTTTTCCATATACAGACTTCCCTAACTTTTCTTTTCCTTGGACCCTCATATTCCCTTGCCATTTATATGAATCGCTCAGGGGTTTTGTATGGAAAATGATGCATTTTTGCCAGACGACCTTTTAGCACCAAAAAGGCGGATTAACGTGGACGGTCCATAACCTGGTAGGGGAATGCTTTCAAACTGGTCACGTATAAAGGTGCCATGAATGTATTACATTTCTTTTCAATTACAACATTATAATAGTGCGACATCACCTCAGTTCCCCTGACATAATATATCTATTTTATAACTACTACTATCTATGTTATACTGTAAAACTTCATAAAAAGGCAAAAATGATTGAATATGAGATATTCATTTTAATTTTAAGGACATCTTGTGAGAAGTGTTGTCCTACTGTCTTTGCGTGTTCTGTAATGGAAAAGGGCGTGTTACCTTCAACAGAAGCTGCAATATTTCACGAGAACGAAAATGTATGCGTACAGAAAAAAATCAGAGCTAGAACATCGAAAGCATTTGGGCAATAAATTATTAGTGTATGAGCTCCGGACATTTGAGCATCTCACAATGAATAGGATTCACACGCATTAATTAATGCTAAATAAGAGGATGAATGTAGTGAATCAACAGGATTATTTATGGCTCGATCGTGCTTTGAAATAAGAATATCAGAAGACAGTGGCCACATTTTATTAGCAGAATTGCCTGACGCAGTGACCGCAGAGGTAAAAATAGTACTCTAAATGGAAAATAAATTCATCCGTAATGTATTTCATTCAGTCTCAAACCACGAAGCATAAATCTCTCTTAAGGGCGTTGTGCCTTCTGCGGAAAAAATCCGATGATTAGAGATTAACTATGTCAAATTTGTTTTCGCTCATTAAATGCGTGCATACCTACCGTTTGCCCCATGCTCAAAATGTAGGCAGAAGTTCTCCAGAGAAATGCATGAAAAAATTGCCTTAGTGAAATAATTAAAAAATAATATCTCACCCCAAACTCATTCTTTTGAGATTCACCGGAATGTGAACAGTTTATTTTCAGCAACCTCAATGCATAATAGCGCCCACATCATAGCAATTAATGATCATTAAACGTCCGCTTCTGCCCACGATATTAATATAATAGAGTAGCTTTCAGTACAAATTTTCATGCAAAAAATTGAATTATCGTTTTCAAGAATCTCTTTTGAATTTTAATCTTGCTGGAAGTTGTTTTGACATCCCAAGAATTCATTACGTTTAAAATTCCACTCATATCTAACCAATTATCTTCGGCATATCTATCGCTCGAATGTTTACCAGAGACCACTTGTAAAGTAAATACTTCTTACAGATAACAGGTGCGCTATCTCAGGGGATGGGTTTTCGTCCGGAAAGATCTGCCTTCGTGATTCTGCAGACGGACGTCAAGTCCTTTTGCTTGCCGACGCGCCGATCTCGAACGATAAGGAACTATTTTCCCCTCAACGTCCAACAGTCACGCGCGGACGAGGCGTGAACATATTTCTCCCGGTCTGTCTCCGAGGGGAACAACGCCTCACTCACATTTCATCCCACTCAACTCTTGAGGGATCTTACATTTTCCTCTACTGCTATTTTGATAACAGAAATACTTGACCTTAATCCTGCATAAGCAGGGCATCGAGCTAATAATTCTATAAACGAGTCCAAGAACCGAGGACTAATTCGGCTGATCGAGTACAAAAGTTCTTTAAGATGGGAAGGAAACACTTTGAAGAAGATGAATTCTTCTCGGGTATCACACCGGGTCAGGTCTTCGATCTCCCCTGACCTTTTGATGCGTTATTCGCTTATCGTCAGTCATGGAGGAACTTCCCGGGCTTGGGACTCAAAGAATCATTCGTCTTCAAGATTTGCTGGGAAAGCACGTGATATTTCATAACATCCAACTGTTCCACAATTATATGATTGACCAATCGATTTCAAAATCCATTGCGTCATTCTCATGGTACAGCGGTGTTAGCAATTATTTTTTGGAAATTAATAATGTACAATGGTTGGCAACGCGTAAGAGGGGGGAAAGTTAATTTTGGATACAAGTATAGTATAGTAGGAGGTGCGCGGGAAGAAAGAACAAGCAATTTCAGGGTCAAGGGTTGACGTCCTTGGTGGCATGTGTGATCTCGGGTTGATGGTACTGGGGAATGGGATGTCAGAGTTTTAAAAAACTGTCAGAAATAACTGTGAAACTTTACACTTAGTCAAGTAAATAAAAATTTGCACGTAAGATAAAAAAGTAGTTTAGTTATATCGAACACAAAAATATGTTTCTTTTTCATCTTCACGAATAATATCGTTAAGTTCCACAAAAAAAGTCGGAATTTATCAGTTAAATTTGAGAACAAAAATACTCCAACCAAATAATTAAGGGGACATAGGAATCAACTTACCGATCAACTTTTTATATTTTCAAGTTGCATGTGCTTAAAGAAACAAAAAATTCAATATTTTCAAAATCGGCTTATTGGGATTTCAGGGGCATACGGACCACCAGAATCGTCGGGGAGCAAAAAAAGTATACATATATAGTTCTCTTAGAAAATCTCTGGGTGATTATTACAGAACATACTGTTTAGCAGCATAGTGTATTATCATAATCATTCAAAATTTTATTTTCTCAATCTCACTCTTGATAAATTTAGGAATCCGTCATTTTATTTGCTTAAATCAAGCAAACTAAAGCGTAATACCATAGAGTAACTTATCATAGGAAAAACCGGTTTAACAAAACAGTAAATAATAATATATAAATGTGATAATTGCCATTTCGGTGGTCTATTAAGCTAATTTGTTTAGGCATCGTTTACTCACCCGTAACCTATAATAGTTCCACCAGAAAAAATTGAGATTCGTTTTAAAACCTTGGTTAATATAATAAGCCATCTAAGTTTAGGAGTGAAAAATTCCGGGCAAAAAAGGCATAATGGCTACGCAAATCGTTATAATCGTATGTACACCTTACTTTCACTTCGTCATCGTTTCTTAGAGCAATCGAAGTTCGATTTCATGGAATGACCTGTGTCTGATATCCTGATAGGTATAAATAGGATGTTTGTCTCAGGTAGGATGTATGTTGCTCTTCAGCAGTTGAAGAAATAGCTTTCCCGCCTGCGTCCTTTAAACCGTTTTAGTAAGCCAATCTGGGTCACGCTGCACGTGATGGATTGACGCCGAATTGCTGGGGTTTCCCTTCGTAGTGAGCAAAAAAAAGACGATGTTATATTGTTTTGCTCCATTCACCTCTCCTTGGAAGAGCAGGATGCGTGACTCTCAAAACCTCTATACAAGTTGTTATCTCTCTGACGGACAATGATCAAACACAACGATTGGAATAGTTTTTCCCCATGATTCTTCTTCATTCCTCTCCATCTATTATTTGTTTTTTAACTGTGATTCACCGACTATGCATCAATGTACTTCATAATCATACACTGTAATAATGAAGGCAAATATTAAGGAAAGAGAAAAAAATAATGCTAAAAACCAAATAAAATCATTCGGCTATTTACATGCACTTTTTATGTATTTGCATTGTACTATTTTTCAGGCAATCCTACTTTTGTAGGGAGGCATAAGGGTAGTTAATAGGTGTGGTCCAAACACCTCTGTTTGTGATGCCTAGGATGTCAGTGAAGGGTTTTATGAAATACACGGAAGCCGAGAAATCAGCTCAGCTTCAAGGGACAAAATATTTACCGATTAAACATTATTATCACAAAGCAAAGTTCCCGTAAGGTTTCGCTGAAGAATAGCATAGAGTGGAATAAAACCCTGAAGTAATATTTTACGTATTCTCAAAAAAAATCGGGCTCCTATTCCCCAATTCATTCTACGGGTAAATCTAAAAAATAAACTCGTAAAATGAGGATACTTATTGGCTGCCAGGAAAGACATACGATAACGCTATGTGGTTTTTTGCTAAAAATCATAAAAGAACGGATAACGCTAAGCAAATTTCTTGCGATCAAAAGCTATTGTAATCGCGCTGTATTTTTCTGAATTTATGTCGTAACGCTTTTAGGACCAATTTCAACAGAATAAACTCCACGATAATACCGCAAGCGCAAGTACTTAAAAATAAACTATAATCAGAGACAGAGTCATGAATAGCCTTGCAAAGACGAAACGCCCAGTCACAAGCGTGACTTTCCTGCCTAAAGTTTAGCATCGTAAACCTATCACCCATCGCTAAAACAAAAATATCCTTCTGATTGACTGACCCTTATGTAAATAGTAATTTCAGCTAATAGATCGCCGTGGTGAGTACTAATTTTTTTACCATGTTCAGCATGATAATTTAAAAGGTGTATTATTCATTGTGATTATAGTAAGCTGTATAAAATTTAATGCTGACTCTCTGGATTTTAAAAATTAAGTTCAATGCGATCATCTAGGTCCATTTCTTATATTAAAAGCAATTATGAACACTAAGACATTATCTCAAATAGACCACTTTTATCGAAGCAATTATAGCTGCTAGTTAAATATTTGCATCGAGAAATCACGTTGTTAATAGGCAACATTTTTTCTTAAATATTTTGATTATTATGGCGAAACAGACGTGTATTATTGAGTGAGGCATATTTTCACCTATTTAGAATGAAACATGGATCGAAGTAAGGGGATCTTCTTCCTTTTCGTACCAAAACTGCACTTCCACCGTCCCACTACTATCATCTGTTTTCCTAGAGGAAAATTTGCCGTCCGCAAGAGCAGAGATCCGTGATCTGTGATTTTAAATTCGCGCGCAATGCAAAAGTCGCGGGTTGGGGTCCCTCCACGGGCATAAATGTTGTGTCAGGATATGATCATGGGTAAGATATCGCGATATTACCTTAAAAATTGGAGCAACTAAAAACCTCCCCAACCACAAATACTACCACAAGAAAAAAATTAACGTCCTTCTTCGACCTTCAGCGGATTGGAAATCGATCTCTTCCACGAATCGAAGAGCGAGATCACACTCGAAACCGAACGATAGATGACAACTCCGGCTGTTTGGTAAGCGCTGCGTTAGTGCCTGATGAAATGAAAGGAATAACAGAATCGTAAAGGAGGGAAACGAAATTTGGCAAAATTCCGCGACCCCGAAGTCGCCTGTTGTCGGTATGAGCGGCAGCGGAAGAGGGATAAAAAAACCGCCCGCTCAGCGATCTCCCTTGTTTCCTTAAAAACTCGCAGAGGAGGCGGCGGTGGATGGCACACGGCGAGATGGTGGGGAAGGGGGAAGAGGAGAGGATGATACACGCGAAAGGTCAAGTGGGGGATAAGGAAGGCCTGGCGCCAAAACCTTTAGTGGCGCCGCCGTGCGCAAGAGGGGATTCCGAGGGGCCCGGGGGAGGGGAGGCGTCGTGGCGGGGGCGTGGGGGACGAGCACGTGCGCCACCGAGCGGAGGAAAGAGGAAGATGAGTTTCGAGTAGGGTGGGCTGCAAGGGTGCCAACACTCCCGGAATCGGAATGTAATTTTTTAAATCTTCCGCCTACGGGATTGAGGCGTTTTTCTCCCGTTGTTTTTGAAAAAAATCTGCATGAAACATTTCACCCATACTTTTAGTTTGCTGCAATTTATAACTTTTGTTCACAAGTTAATCAGAACTAATATTATAGGATATACCTCAGCAAATCGTGATTTAGATGATTGATACATGATGGAAATGATAACTTTTGAAAAGGGTTGAACCAACGTGGTAGAGATAGCACAATTATGATCGAATTATACAATTTTTGCAGCGCATTTGTTGAAAATAAGCATTAAACGGTAGTAATCATCAAGCTATTGACTAAATCTCCCTAAATATCGTGGAATTCACAACTCTAGAAACGGAATTCGCTTGAAATCACCTCTTCCGGATTCTCCCAGTGTCACACGGAATTGGTTTACCATTTTTAATATCTCCCGCCTCCCGGATTGACGTGTTTTTCTCCCCCTTAAAGTTAAAATAATAATTAGTAAAATAATCTTTCAATTCTTATCGTTTGCTACGACATTTGTTCATCTAAAATTTGCTACAGATATTACCGAAGAAGTGAGTTCACCACAAATTATTCATTTAAATATCATCTCCATTATCATCACCATGTATTAATCAACCGATAATTCAAACTTGTAAATTTTAATTCTCTCCATTCAAAAGATTCATTGTAATTGACAATCCCAAAATTACTTCATGACAAATTCTTAAGGTCGTACGCATGAAAATGATATTGAAATTTTCATTTACTGCGATCAAATTATTCTTCCATACAACTTTAGAAAACAACAATGGGAAAAATTCAAGATAATGTTATAATATTCAAAACAATCATATAACATATCCTATATGTATGTATGTACATTTCAGTTTTCTTAGAAAAATATAAAATTAATAAACACCGGCACATTAATCTGTACATTCCCCATGCGGATATGGTCCCAATAATCATAATGGTAGATACTGTGTTTTGTTTTTAATTAAATCTCTGGGAATTTTCTACTCCAAAGAACAAACAACTCCTACAACCACCACAGCCAGTTATTAAGAGACAGACAGGGGGACCAGTTTTTTTGAAGATGAGAAGAAAATGTACGCTGTCATTTTTTTTCCTTATTAATGACACTTGTAGAATGAAGAGTATCATTAAATTCTCTCTCTCTCTTCTCTGCCTCTCTCTCTGCCTTTCTCTTTCTCTATAGCGGCTGAGTCCTCTAAGAACCCTGGCTTTTTTTTCGCAAGCATAATTCCACCTTTCCACAACAGTTATGGCACAAAGAAATCAATTTTATTTGCGGCAAAATTCAACTTCAAATCAAAGACTGAAGCGTAAGACAGGTGTTAAGTCAATTCACACATGTATGATACATGCAAAATAAATATAAAATAAGAAAGTATCTTTTAACTATGCACGTTAGCATGATTTTACCAAAATAATTTTGCCACAAAGAGATCTCTTTTTCGTAGGAGCATAATTTGAAAGCTACGTATGTTTTTACATTCATAATACTCGTAAAAAACCAAATGTTCTCTTAATTCCTTGACTGAGTACACGCCAGGGTAGTTCTACCTTCAGCAATGTTTTTTAAGCAAGTTATGCCAGGACATGTGAAGGTTTAGGGTAAATAAAGGATGGATCATAGAACTTAAGAGCCATAATCTTTCCAACCTTAGCCACATTCCAGTGTTCCCGAAAACTAGCAATGATACATGATGCCATTAATGCAATGAAACGAGACAATGTATCTTAATTGTTACAGGAAAAATGATATATTAGATAAAATCGGCGCTATGTGCAAATTTACCAGTTCAGTGCCGCTTTTAGACGTAAATATAACCTATTAATTAAATAAAAGTAAGACCGATTGCACTAAAACTTTCAGAAGGCAAGCTTCCCAAGAATTTTCGGGAATATGTGCGACGTATTGCTATCTAATAAGGATTTTATGCCCTCCTAATTCTAATAAGGGCTTGGATCTCGTTGGAATTCTACGGAACTTGTTTTCTTAAATGTGATAAAACCGTGCCAGGTGGCCCTCGGATAGTGTTATCCTCACAGGATTTTCCAATCACTGCAAAAATGCGCAAAATGATTTTTTCATGGCGAATCTTATTCCCTAGGTGAATATCTTTGGCGTGAATGTGTACCACATAATTTTTGAATTTCAGAAAATTGTAAAAGTTAGTCGTTCGCGTCAGTGGTTCGGGTTCGAATCCCGGTCGAGGCAAATGATTTTTTTATTGCGAGTTTCATCCCCTTGGCGTAAACCTCACAGGAAACGAACAAATTAGGTTTCTCAGTGATAAATTATCCACACGAAATGCTGGAGGAACAGGATGCGTGAATCTCCTTGGTTTTTACCATTCACGTGGAATTCTTGGCATGTCTAAAACATTAAACCAGGACTACGTTTGAAAACGATTACGCGAACTGAATCAACGCATAACAGGAATGATGCATCACTTAACCCGAGCTGGCATGGGCTAGAATCAGGTTCTAGGCGTTTTCACGATGACTTATTGACCGATGGATTACCTCACAGAATAAAAGAAATAACTAGTTTTAGGATGGAAATTGTTTTCAAACCGCGGCGTTTCGTTTTTTCAAACCTCTAAATGGGTGTCTCACGCCACTTCGGAAGATCCAATGGCAGTAACCATTTTACAGTGAAGGAGAAATTTAAAGCATGTGGTTGAGGGTCACGAGACAGAACCAGAAGTTAATGTCTTGGGACAATGGAGTGGAACACGGGAAGATGGGGATTTAAGAATGAGTTAGGAACCTGGGAGTGATGGGAAGGGGAGCGGTATCCGCTCGACAAAAGGTAATAGCCCCGAGGTGGATAGCATGCCCACCACACCGCGGTGGCACCGATGCAAAGAGTTAAATGAATTAACTCGCCATCGGCCGAAGGACGACGAGAAACATGAGAACGTAAATGGAGAAGAGAATTGAAGCACAGCTGTTTCTAAACGTCCGACCCAACAGAGAAGTGTTTACAACCCGATATATCAGTTGTGTCATTTGCCCTGAGGAGTACCTACCCACCTACTAAGGCGACTCGGACGGAAGCAGAGAAAGCAAACTTCTCAATCCGTAAAGGCACGTTAGTTCATGACGTATTGTTATTTTTATGCTTTCAGAAGTTTGTTGGGAAACTGATTATTAAGTTCTGCGCTGATTTACATAATCTCTGAAACATGAGAGAACATCTCTCCATTTTATAGCGGGAGTTGTTATCTCCAGCCATGCATCTCGACAAAGCATATTGCTCTCTTAATCGTGCTGAATTCTGCAGTCTTGGTTTTTGTTAACCTGCAGTCAGCTGCATTGCTTCATCGCATAAACTACTCGCTGCGACAAAAACTTAAAAATTATTTCTTCATCACGTGCCGAGGCAGGATAAGATTAGTGCGTTTTTTTCAGTGCGTAGTTTCATCACCTAAGTCCCATACTAAGACAAAGGAAGGAAATGTCGAAAACGACACCAAATAAAATAACAACCACTCAAAGGGGAATTTGGAGAGCGAGAGGTTAAAAATAAATGGACTGAAAAAAAGACAGATGTATGGGTAAAAGGAAGAGGCTGCCGTGGATGGGACGGTGGGTATGAAAGTAGAATGAATAGAAAGGGTTTCCCATTCCCATGCTTCATAGATCTCGAGCGCTCGTAAAGAGATACTCGTAAACCACCCTCTCCGTCATCGTTAAACTTTGTTAAATAAAGTGAACAAAACAATATCGGCGCCTTAATGACAAACACAGTCGCCGCCTTTTCAAAGTTACGCACGACGGGGAAACCACAGACTTAAAAGGGAGAGCACAGAGTGGTTGAAATATGCACCGCGCTGGTAACCCTCGGACGTGGTCACCCTGTCCCGCCGGGGTAACCAGCGGGCATTAAAACACGCACCAATGCAGTTTGCAGGGTGTGATGCGTTGCGGCTATCTACTTAACCACTTTCATAAGTATCTTTATGTCGCCATCTCTCTTGCGAATGATTTTCACCTTCTAGCGCCAATCTTCCGACCATCTTGAAGAGCCTTTGACCCGAATTCCAGCCACAAGGGGCAAGCAAAAGAGCGTATGGGATGTGATTGAGAGGACTGGAACACCAACCATTACGTGAAATTGAAAAGTGCTTTTTATGAGAGCCGTCTAAGAAAGGGGCCAATTTAAGCAGAGCCGATGCGTGCAGTGCAGTTAAAACAGACCGTGCATATTCCTACTTACCAATACCCAAGCAAACTACATCTTACACGATATCCATCAACGTTTTAACAACCACACCTGAATTACGATTATATATGCAGTTAATTTATTAAACCATATTTTGAAATTAGCGAATGACACTTCTGTGAATTTGAACTGCCCCGACGCAAAACCCTGAAACATTTTTCTGCCATTCATTTTTGACATGGGTTATGCGTTATCATGCGGAATCATTAGATCGAAGATAAAAGTCAAGCACTGCTGTGATCAACTCAATGCTGTGAAATCTTCAGGATTCACAGTGTTAAATAAACATTTTAGCCGTTGATCGAACCGCTTGATGCCACCTGGAACTTCTTATTCGATTATCTGCCAATAGTTCTTTTTATTACGATGAATAGGGGTAGTGAAAATAAGAGGCACCCGCCTGCGGAGAGCGAGGCGTCAGGGAGAGGAAAGCATGCAAGAGAGGTGGGGTAGAGGGGCCGAGAGTCCCTCCAGAGGTCTACTTGGCAGTCCTTCGGTAACTCTGCCCAATAAAAAAATATTTGACTCACACTCGCTGAACTCAAACTCTCCTCTGATGAGTGCCGCCAAGTTTTACTATGCCTATACTCCAACAGAGAAAAAGCTCGAATCTTTGTGTCCAATTAGAATTGCAATTTCTGTGCAGATAGAAATGCCCCTGCACTAAAAGTTTTCAGTCTGGAAATGGAGCATGCCATTATTTTCGTTGCCACGGAAGATATATGGAATATGTATTCAAAATTTAGTAAATACCTATATTAAATCCAAGTAATTAACCCAGGTAGCTTGAAAGAAAGTCAATGAATCTAATTTGAACTTTTTAAGAGCTATGATACTTATTTAACGGAATCTTAATTCTACGAAAAATTTTAAAAAATTTACCCTGCATTGAAAAATCAGTAAATCGAAACAGCATGTTTTCTTTCAGAATATGTTTTTATAAAATGTATTGCTGCAACCGTTGCGTGGGAATCGCTAACGGTTTTGTGATTATTATATTATATTTGTTAATTCCATCTCTATATGAATCCGAAGAAATTACGTTTCATATACTCTTTCCAAATGAGTGCGTAATCTATTGAAATGCGTCACTTATTTTTCTATTTCCTGGTTACACGCAAGAGTGACTCCTAGAAATTCAGTCTTATTCTTCTGTCAACACTGATGCGTAACTCCATGTCAGAATTCTTCTATAAAACACTTGCTCTACTTCGAATATCTTGCTATGGCCAGATCTTCCTCAGCAAAAAGAGTTCTGTAATGAGAGGGAGGACGTACGTATCGAGCCCGTTGAAGTTGCGTTCGTTAATTCATTCCGAATTGAGGTCAGTTTTTATATTTTTAAGAAGATTTCCGAACAATTTGGCGTAAAGATTGTTTTAAGACGTTTATCTTTCACGATAATTTAAATTATACCTTCTTGTTATTTTAGTGCGTCGATGAAAACAAAACAAAACTCAGTTTTCCGATGCCGACGCATTCCTTAAGTTTAATTTAGCATCGTAAAGGTGTTAGAAAAAATATAATTAATGTGCAACATAATTATTTGTCGCGGTGATGAATCTAATCATTATCTTTGACAATAGAATATATGGATGCATGTTCTCTGATTCTATAGCTTACATTTTTATCCAATTATTGTAGGGTATGGTGTGCATTTTTTATATTAAGAACTGCTAAATTACATACCAATAATGGCTGTGAAAGTGAAGGTTGCACATCAGTGAATGTGCACCCTTCAATAAAATGAAAAAAAAAATATGCTTGGGAGGAAAATATATAGCTTTCTTAATCTTTCCCAGTTCTTTACTCTTAAATGTATTCAGTATGATTTTAGATGCCTAAGAATCCAAATGACTGAAACAGCTTTATCTGTTTTTCAGGTTACCACAGTTGGCCGTATCCGCCAAATTATTGTGTCTTCTGATGGTAAGTTTCCAAAATTTTATATTTTAAAAAGAAAAATTACGAATATGTTGCCAGTATATAAAGAAACTGATGCACACATTATCACGATTGATGGTGATTAAAGGTTACAGAGTTTAAAGACATTGGAAAACCACGTTTATACATGATAACTTTGCTTAACTTCTCAAGTGAGTTGAAGTCAATAAATAATTCATTAGACGACTCATAAGGTAGATATGAAAAAGATTATATCACCCTACAAGCACTAAATTAACATGCTACGACTAGATGTCTCTGTCTTACAAGTACCCTCTAAATCGAGTTACGTACATGCTGTGATGAAATTATCCATCCCCGCACTAAAATGCAATAAAAATATATAGCCATTGATATAATAGTTGCTGTTTAAAGGGTGGCATCGAGACGGATTTCAATCAAAATTAATTTCTCTGCATTTTTCCCCGCACATTACGTCCAGTAGTAGGTACATTAACACTTAACATAAATTTTTGAAGCACTAACTCACAATATCTTATAGAGGTCAGAGGAAACATTTGACAGTAACCTTGCCACAATTTTTGCAATGTATATGGATATGCAGACATTTTAATATACTTCTTCATGGAATACTATTTTTTTACAAATTGCACAGGTGGAAAAAATTATATCCAAGAGACTGAAATAAAATGTCTAGATCTGCAATTCTTCAAATAATAATTTTTGGGAGACAGCGAAATGAATACATACGAGCGAGCACGACTATGTTCTAGGGATGGGCAAGTAAAAAAAATATATCGATAGATATCGTATCAATATTTAAAACATGTATCGATAGTTATCGAGCCAAAATTATCGATATTTTGATGAATCGATAATTTTGCCAAAACAAGTGGTTCCTTAAAGTTTCATCACAATATATAAAAAATGTTGAAGTAAAATTTGGAAAATTATGGACATGTAGAAGTAATAAAAAAATCTTTTAATTTTTTTTATTTTTACAACCAATTTTAATCAATCAAACCAGTATTTGTCTGATATTGACATCAGAAGAACTCTCTGTTTTACATGTTCCCCCGTTAATCTACTCCTGTTGTCCGGTACCACGAAGTTAACTGCAGAAGCCACTCTTTCGGATGGAACAGATGAGGCTTGGCATATTAAGTACTTCAGCGCGATTTCCGAAAGAACCGGTGTGAAGTGTCGGGAGTTCACCCAAAACTTTATTGGATCTGATTTCCTCACCAGTAGTGGTTGGTCCAGATACTGCTTCAGCTCATTGGGGACAGAGCCAGAGCTAGGAACCTCTTGCGTAGTAGTGCTAAGAGATAATAGGTGTTCATGTCTGGACCAAATTGAACCTCTATCAGCGTTTTCTCGTTCTGTTTGTGCAGATCGTACTTCTGGAGAACGTTGTCCCATTCGCCTATGTTCTAAGCGAATATCATCACTTATTTTCGTTATAGCACTAGACACCGCAGCTGGAGAAACAACTTTACAACGGTGACGTGCTAAACAAATATATCGAATTTGATACTCGGAAAAAAAGTCAATTTTTGATATATCGAAATGAAAAATATCGACGATAATTATCGATAGATTTTTAAAAATATATCGAGTTTTTGATACATCGATATTTTTTGCCCAAGCCTACTATGTTCCATCCTCCCTTCCCTTCCCAGCATCCCTTAGTTTTACTCGTCGTAATACCGTAGGACGACGTAGCAATCAACTTTTATAGCTCAGAAATCCGCTTAAAAACCAATAGAATTACTATTACTACTTATTATTTCGCATGTTTTAGAAATGATGAAACAACTTTAAGCGCCTGTTGATAAGTCAAATCTTGATTTTTTCTACTTATTTATACTCAATCTTAAACTATTACAACTAAGTTTGCATTAAGTATTTTTTAAATAATTCGAGGTTTCTTCAACAATACGTAGCGCAATCCCTGAATTTAGACTAATTTGTTATTTATTACAATACTCATTCATGCTCCACCCCTCGGCTGTGAGAATATGTTAAAATATTATTAAATAACTGGCCTTCTAACATTACCGGAGAATTTAAATAGATTGATGAATATAAATGTATATACGTAAAAAATTTGCATCAATAAATTAATACGTTGCTCTAGGCCTCAATCCCCAGCCAAGTAGCAAACAAGCATATGTGTAAGTACTCATGCGATATCGCATGAGATACTTTATGGGCGCCATTCATTCAGCCGAGTAACATTTGTTCACCAGGCTATTTTCATTATGACTACCTCTCTCGTGCATTCCGCGACATTTACGGAACACAGCTCGATATATTGCCTGGATTTTAATGTTCTTCATACTCCAAGCTGCAGCCGCCTCATAAAATAAATCAGTCAATTCCTTGGAATTATATCGGTTGAATTACAACCTGAATGATGTCTTTGCAATTCATTAGTTAACACCTTGAGTCAGAGCACAACTTCTAACCCCATTTAGGATGTCAAAACGCTCAGACAAAGGCGGAAGAGTTGTTGAAGCAAGAAAAGCATATTTTAAGGCGTAAAAAAGTGCGTATAGAATCATTATTTCTCATCGGCAGCAACACCGTCAGTTGAGTCGTGAATTCCGTTGGCGTAATCGACAATGTGGCTACATTCACCACGGTAGTTATTCGAGTGTTCTTGAGCAGCTCGGCGTTTGAATTCCTTTCTGCTGCCGTGATGAAAGGCGAACGTATGTGCATAGGCGATGCAGAAGAAAATATTTATTTTTCCATCTAGCCGTAAAGTTTCAAACATATAGCCGAAATCCATGGTATAATTCTTAAGAATACGGGAAATTGAAGGGTAGAAACTACTTACTTGATTGGAAACATTTTTGTTATAAAATTCGTTGTTTCAGGCTCAAATTTGATGAAATACACTGTGAAAAATATATACACTATGTTTTCACTAAGTATTTATCCTGGACCTAATGACCTATTTGACAAAACCGGCAGTGCATTAAATTAAATAGTGAAAATATACATATTTCATTAATTTGTGAAATATTTGTTAATCCATCCGCATTATGAATTGCTTGTGTATAGAAAATACCGGATCAAAATTATGTTCACTCTAGCACCTCTTCTGAAAATGAGCACTTCGGTGGGTTATAAAGCGTCAAGTAGCCTAGGTGCTCGTAATTATTGAGCATAGCACTTTGTATAGTAATTAAGTTCACCTGTTCACCAATATGCTCAAAAGAATTGTGACAGCCTAAGTATGTATACATCATGGCCAAACTCAAATTCAGGTATCAAAAAATACAACCGCAAATCGTTAATAATGCAACTTAAGTGATGGTTTTTTGAAACTCTCGATTTTTGTCAGTGATTTGAACCACAATTACCATTCGATGCAAAGAACCAGAGTTCATAGAAGGCGCGAGGAAGGGGGATGACCAATCAAGATTATCGAAAGAAAATAAAAATAGAGATGGGTCAGAAAAAGTGACTAAGAGCATAAATAAAATAGGAGTATAAGATTGTGAGTGAAAATGTCCTACATGTCCACTATTTCTTAATAAAATAAAGTGCGTGTACGTGTCCAGTAGTCATGTGGAAGAAAGAGTTCGACAACCGCCCCTTATAACCGTTAATTCTGTTGTCTTCTCCAATTATTGACCATTATTTTTTTTATTCTTTTTAAATAAGTAAAGCTGTAGGGTGTTATCTTACAACCTAATACTTCTTGGCTAAATAAGTACAGATTTATTTAAATATGAGTCTTTAGGTTCAACTTGTTTTTTGCAAACACTTATACAGCGTGCACAGTATGCGTTTGTATATAAACGTCCTCATGTTAATTCTGCTCAATTTGTAAAATTATTTTCTGCTGAAAATTTGAGGGTCTTACGTATTCTATACAAGGTGAATGATTTTTTTATTACGTCAACCGATACGTATGTCTAATCACAATCAGAACAAAACACTGGAGTCGTAAAATCAAAACAATCTTTCAACCACCATTTCATCGTTCCCACCGGAATTTTACCATAGTATTAAATGTTTTTATGCTGAGTTACCACGGATTTTTCCGATAATAGCTCGCAACGAAAGTGAGAAACACTGTCAAGTACTTCAAGAAAGCAAAATATAATATGATAATTCCTTCCATGACATGTGAAGCCAAATATAATCGTATATTCAGTCTTGCGGTATATATTCGAGGACGAGTAATATGGGCGAACACAAGAGTTAATAAGAAATAAATATAAATAAAATAATTAATACGTAAAAACAAGACTTGTGTTAAAGGTCGGAAAGTTCAGATGTGTCGAACAGAACAGAATGAGCAGAAGAAAAAAGCCGCATCAGGACGTGAAGAAATATAATTAGAATGGTGGTAATGGAGGGCTGTAGTCTAGAAATCTTGGAGTTGAAGGATTAACGGGGATGAACTTCGTTGATGACATGGACTCCCAGATTCTCTGCAGAGCGCAGGATTACGCGAAGAAAGAGAATTGCAAGCAAATGCATTGAAAGAACAGAAAATTTGAGAGAAAACTTCTCTTCGATAGCTATTTTGTATCTACATTTCATGCAAACAGTGGTCATGTCCACACAACACACTCAGCATGTATGCCAGGCTTCTCAAAAATGTAAAGTATTCAGATCTCATTTTTCAGTCTTCATTTTCTTATTTATATTACGAACTGTAATGGAACGTTCTATACAGGTGTTACAATTTAGTGTTGATGAGAGTTAATGTCACAAGAAGTTTTTTAAAGTTAGACGCATCGTTCGCGACACTTACCGTTTGTCCCAGAACGCTTCCAAGGACAAAGCGCTGACCACATCCTAGGTTTCTAATTAAATTCAAAACCGATTTGTAAAAATAATGACCCCTAAATCTCAATAGCATTTTCCCTGACAGCCAACATCGTCTCACATGCATTTTAGTATCGCGATAGGTATTCTCTTGCTCGCTTCAATGGCAAAGGCATGGAGGTCAATCGAGTGATAAGTCACATCAAAGATAGAGGCAAGTGAAAATGAAAAGAGGGGTCGACTCACGAGTGGGCGCACATTTTGCACGCTATGAAGCTTTTTTCGGTGATTTATCGTGGTTTTCAATCACACCTGATTGCTGTTTATTGCAACCAGTTAGCCTACGCAAAAGGTCATGATTCGGAACGAATCCTACAAAAAAGGAAAAAAGCATTAAGAAAAATAAAAAAATGAACGAGAGTAAGGAACGATGCAGAATATTGTGAGAAGAAAAAGTGGCAAAGGGTTCGTAACTAAGCATCGCAATGTGACGTTATTTGATATCGAAAACATACGTGTCGGAATCCCAATTCTGAAGGACGACAACAAGGTTTAAAATAGAATTATCCCACTATCACGCAGAGAAGTTGTAATTGAGAGACCAGGCAACATTAAAAGCATGGCGTTCAGCTATTCATGGCTTTAAAAATATATATTTGCTTCTCGCAAAAAATTGCCCAACGATTTATTGAATAAAAGATGACTCTGCCATTATTTTATAATTTTAAAAATTTGTGGTCCGATCCATTAAACTAATCTAAATATGTACCTTATTTGCGAAATGAAGAGTATTTTATTTGATTCGCCCATGGCTTCGTTGACATTCACAATCATCCAACTAGGATTCCTATTGTACCCCTTCTCTTTGAGTGCTACATAAAACGTAGCTGTGTGCTGCATGCCTCGATTGCTGTGGCCTAGGCGACAAGTCCGAGCTTAGTAAATTTATGTGAGAATTTATGGGATTGTTTCAGGGTAACATAAAGCTAGGATACGATCACTTGATACATAATACTTCAGACACGAACACACCCGCTCCAAATTTTCTAAACTTTAACAATGTGCTTCGATATTCTCTTCTGAGACACCTATTACATTTACAATCCCGACATAATTTTATAAGTATCCCCCAAGTTATCATCAGTGATAGTTTCTAACCGAGTGCTCGCAGGGAAAACACATGAACACTTCCATCATATCTTTCCAAGCTTATCGTCGCGGAGCCCAACGTAGAAGAGAATGAAGAAGGGAGATTGGCAAGCAGACGGCGACTCGGGATGTGACTCCTCGCCGATGCTTACGAAAGCAGAGTTAGTGCGCGGCGGCGGGCAGCGATCCCGATCTGCATCCATCGCGGGGGTTAAGTCCTCCGCAGGCCCCCTTTCATGAAGTTTTTGGCTCGGGTGTATAAAAAGGCGGACTGGGGTGCCGATGAGGGTGGCGCCTCTTGAAATGGCTTAATGGCCGCTCCTCGGGCGTGAGAATCAAAACCACGACGGACGACGACGCGACGGGGAGGCTGGCCGCTTCCACATCGCTAGCTCTCGGTCGCGTCCCCACCCCCCCTCCCCCCTTCCATCCCGGACGACGATCTTGCCTCACCCGCCCCCAACCCCCGAGCATCACACACAGGCCGTCCTTCGACTCTCACAACGCCTGGCATTGGCAGTCTCCCTTTCACGCGTGTCTCCAGACGTCTCCTATTTTCTAGGATTTGTCCTGGGCTTGTCTCGGGTCTCTCACTTAGTGATCGACCCGAAGATTGGATCAGGTCGATATCTCAGGCGTATCTTTCAAAGCCATTGTGAACGGCCGACCAGTTAATCTTTCTGAGCAAATTATACTGCGTGTGGTGATCACCTGTTTTTAAAATGCATTTAACCTTAAATAACTTACTCTATCAGCAACTCTGCCTGAATTTAATTACACATGTAAAAGTCATGGCCGCATAATGAGATAATTACTTCTAGTTTTTGCCAAGTGAGTATTTTTAGCAGTCTACTACAGTTTTTAAGTTAGTGCTTCATATATATTGCATGTTAAAATGCTGCAAGCGGGGATAGAATAGAATAGAAAAAAATATTTATTGTCCTAGGACCAATAGCTCCTATGGGGCAGAAGTTTACATTAAAACATGTTTTGCTTGCAAAGGAAAAATACATATAATACAACATACAGAAATATAAAATTGTCTCAGTTTCACATATAATAAATAAGTAGGTACATAAGATGCATTTAAGGTGATTATAAAGTATGAGCATATTTAGCAAATTTAGTGAAAATTCAGGATAGGCTCAGGGATAGGCTCAAGATTTCAAGGGATAGGCTCAAGACATGCGTGAGAAACAAATATTGTGAGCAATATAACAGCTTTAGATGCTATAACAGCAATATTAAACAGCTGAAGGGAAAAAATTAAAATTACGATAAAATTCCTAAAAGTGAGTAATATTCTTAAATATAGGTGCTAACTAATCGGCTGACTTGGTAGGATTGATTTGCCCAGGCGGGTTGAAAGCTCATAGGCATTCGTAATTTTAAATATTCTCGAGTTGGGTAAAAAGAACAGTCGTTCTTCAATTAAAATGTCAAAATATATATTTTATCCGTAGCATCAAGCATCTTGAAGCGATTCCAACTGAATTTGGAGAAAACTTCACCTTTAAACCTAATAAAAACATCTTCTTTCGTCCACGGTTAAGTGGATCTTAACTGTAATTCCTCTCCTTCAATCATAATTCAATGGCTCAACTTAGATCCATATAATAAAATGGCTGAATTAATAGGAGTGGATTCCAAAGCCCAATAATTCTGTTTGGTGCAATCATATAGCAATATAAACAACAGGATAAGAAATTTTAAAGGACAGTTGTCAGTAGAAATTTGAGCAACATGGATTATGAGGGTTGAGTTAGCCAAGAAGTTAAATAGTTAGAAGCTAAAGTTATTGTATTACATGCCCTTACTACCTCAAATAAGATGAAAGATGAACATAGCGAACCTGCTGTCTAAGTTTCTTTCATCATAAAACGTTTTGACGCAGATTTTTTACGTTCAGTAATGAATGGCAATTAGTAACATATTTTACCAAAACCATATGAGCAATGAATCAGGGCAAAGTGAGCAGCAAAAGGCTTGAAATACAGTGTTTTCCAACACCATGGTGAAATTCTTGCCTAGTGCGCTGTGAAGAATCCATCCCATAGATAAAACAGAATCTCAGACAATTATGTTCTTATCTAGTGACTTAGATTCATATTATGCCGGTGTCCCTAGGTAAAAAATATTTTTCTTAGTTAAATCATGAATAATTCACGAAAACTCTCAGAACAGTACTGCCCATGCGCGTGTCAATATTCTGCGAATTTCTGTAAATTAGGCAACTCGATAAAGTCATGACGAACACGAAAAATGATTATTTGACTCTCTGCGTACATGCGCCTCGACCATACCCTTGCAAGAGACAACTTCAACTACCTGAGAAAAGAAACGTCATTGAAGCAGGCCAGATTTTCCAAGAGTTTAAATAAGGTAAAAAGAGATTAGCATTACACACGTCATATATTTGAGCGAATCGTTGCTATTATTTGATTGCATGGCAGAAGCAGAATTATACCGTGAAAACATCTGTTGCCAAATCACCTGCTGTAAATTTATCAATAAATCACTTGCTATACTTAAGAATCGTAGATTCTGCGGAAACCTCTTAACTATTGGTTATTTTCGTACCCATTGTGGACTATGGATACCTTCGCAATAAAATATTCTCGTTCAGACAGTCAGCCGGTCACCACCAAATTCATGATTATTTCATGCTAGTGTGACATCGAGGCATACACGTTCATGAAACTTGTTTCATGAATATGGATTTCATTATTAAATATACGAAAAAATTTACCGTGGGACGACTTTAATCAAAAAGTAAATAAGCCAAGGCCACGTCTCCACGCAAGCGTACATCTAGACATGAAAGAACAGGTTACAAGAATATACAATCATTTAGTGATCCGAAACTTTTACAGAAATGCAAATTTTCACGGCAGAATTGTTTATGCATAGCTTATCATTCTTTTTGTGAAAGATGCTCTTCCATTCCAAATCCAAAACACTGTCATTCCCATCGCTCCCTTTGAAATATTCCTATCCATTATTCACCCAGGCAATTGTGACGGAATCCCCATAATAACAAACTGCTGCACTTTGTGTATCCGGGCGGAATAATACCCGACTCAAATTTACTGTGCTCTCGAATACATAAATATTTATGTTTTCGGTATGCTCAGGTTGGTGGTCCGGAAGAAATGTCTCCGTAATCCAATAGTACCGTGGAAACCCTGATATATATTCATTTTTAAAAATAAATTTCAGTTTTTCCCACAACGGCGCCCAAAGATCCTTGACCATTCTTTTCTTACCCTTATCTTTCACAAAAATCACACTTTTTTGTGCCTGCCATTGAGTTCCTTTTTTTTTAGGTAGAGTGCCGTGTGCCAGCCCCTTCCGTCTTCCACATTGTCTCCTCTTTCTTACAATTGTCGACCCTTTGGGGACTGTGGTAAATGATATTCCACGCGCTCCTGACCGGAAAATAATGGTGGCCGGCATGGATTACTCATGTTCCGGACAGGAGAGGCATGCCGGACCTCAGAAAAAAAGGTGGACCTCCACTTAGATTTGAGGAGACCCACGGCTTCATTTTCGGAGCAGCGATGCTGCTTCTGCCGGGGGAACAGGTTCTCGAGGGCTCACTCCTCACAAATAATCTCCTTCCCAGCTTCCCACCCCCTATCTCGCCGAAAGCAACCCTCCGCGAGGAGTCTCTGACTGACCCTCGCCACCACCACCACGCCATGTGCCGGAACAAAGCTACCTACCTACCGACAGCAAGCAGGCCAGACCTACCTAAGAAGAGTGCTCCGCAAAAAAAAACGCTTTCCCGGTAAATCACGGGGAGTATCCCACTTATACCTGACCCACCCTCTCTGGGTATGGGGTCGACTGACTGACTAACACGACTCCCTTCCCTCCTTCCCAGACGTTTCCACACAGAAAAAAAAGAATCAGTGGAAATAGTGGGCATTACCCGCGCGGAGGCAGTTTTCTCTCCTTTTTTTATGTGTGTGCGTGTTTGAGGCTTCTCCTTTCACTTTGGAGGGGGTGGTGTCGGAGTTGTTAGACTTCGGCGGCGGTACACCATAATTTGAATGGAAATCGCACTCCCGCGGACGTCCCCGCGCCGCCGGAGGGCCGCCGCCGAAGATCAGGTTTCTGGAAAGCGCTCCCGCTGAGGACATCCGAGCGATGCCACTTGTTAGGGTAGTCAAGAATTATAAAGACTTGTAATGCGACTCGTGGCCCGTGCGAGCTTTGAGGGGCTTGAAAGGAAGACTACCAACGCGCCACTACTTCAACTGATGTCCTCTGAACGAAAACTACACTATCACCATTTCCCAATCGCCGTTTTAAGTTGAGAAAAAGAAACATATTACTCTAGCATTACACATGAGCAAGAAGTAATAATGAAATAAAGACTGGAAAAGGCATTGTTCTATATAATTCATCAAGCATCAAAGATTATGATTGAGATGAAAATATAAATTTAAACTTGCAGCGCCGTGTATGTGCTAAGTCTTCCAGAAGATAATAAATTAAGTTTCTCGTTTTAAAAACATAGCACAGTTGTCTAAAGGAAATCATAATCCGAAATTATCAGCAAAACTTACTCTCAAAGCTGAGAAGTGACCTTACCAGCGAAAAATACGATTATCGATTTGAAACATATTCATAATAAATAACCAGTTGCCTTATCGTTTGGTTCGATAAAAAAAATAATTCTCAAGGGATTGCTGCTGTGATCTCTTTTCATGAGATTAATTAATCCATAGTAAGGTGTGTCATATTGTTATAATGTAATCAGACGGAGCAACTGCTAACTTTCAAAACTGCTTACAAAAGGCTGCATTGGATACTCATCGGTGGGATTTCATTGCTCGAATGACTTTTAAGTTATACAGAGTAATATAATAATAGCTAATAATAATAGCTAATAATAATAGCTCATCTTCCAAAATATTGAGATGAGTACTTACTATAGCACGCTTCACCTTTCCAACAGAGGCATTGGTAGCCATTGGCAGGGGGTTCATGCAAACGAGGAAGGAATGGGAAACTAAAGACAATATTTCTGCAAACAGTAAAATAAGTTTCGGCATTCGCTTATCTATAATTATATATCTTGTCATCATAATTTAATGCAAAAATACATTCAGCTGCTTAAAAAATAATGGTGGGTCAGCGATAGAAAAAAATACGATAGGTAATTACATTTATTACTTTATTCTTCGCCATCTTCCTCCACCACCATTTACAGCTCACTAGTAATATATTCTCTTAATGTACTGTATATCTCAATAGCGAAATAATTCTATTCAGGAATAAAAAAATCAAATTTCTTAGATGAAACACCTACAGACTTACACCGGTCAAGGGTTATAAGCTGATCTACACATGGAGACACACTTTTTGACATAATAAACTCAGAGCCATCTGAAATAGTTATAGCGCCAAAACCCAATTTTCTCTTGGCGCCTCCATCTAGTTGAGATTACACCACCTTGAAATCAATATACTCTTACTTATAACCCATAGTTCTACGTGAAAATAA
This sequence comes from Pyrrhosoma nymphula, assembly GCA_963573305.1. Lineage (NCBI taxonomy): Eukaryota > Metazoa > Arthropoda > Insecta > Odonata > Coenagrionidae > Pyrrhosoma > Pyrrhosoma nymphula. Next base: position 50,483,076 of record OY754330.1, on the reverse strand, counting down.
ATAACGTCTAGTTAGTTAACAACAGAAATGTCAAAAATTTATTTTTATTGCCTTCCACCGCAGTTAAGATTTACGGGTATTTTCCACAGCGTCCGCTGTGCCCCTTGGAATAACAAGAGCGAATACTCACTCCGACCTTGATTCGATAATCTCAGTTAATAAATCAATGATAACACAAATGGGGCACCCATGCGTAATTTATTCCTCCTTTAAATCGTGCTTTCTGCAAGCATTTGAATATTAACTAAATGCAAAATGGTCGGAAGGAATCCAGCGATTTCATCTCTCCTAGAAGTTATACCTTCTGGCAAGCAATGCTCTAATTCCTGCAAGCTCAGCGAATCAAATAGTATCTTTGGCTGATTCATGGCCATGAACCTTCCCTGAGGAGCCAATTTTAAGGGCCAGAGAGAGAAAGATTCACATGAGAGCGTAGGTACTACTGCAAACTGGTAAATATCAATATCTTCGGAACTCTCTTCCAGTCAGCATCTACTTCAACATAAAATAAATTATACCCCTCGTTAAGAAGACAAAGGTATATTATTAGATTCTTTCATCAATTTTTTCTTTGAGATAGAACTTGATTATTTCATAGATAGAAAATCCTTACAAAATATCTGAAACATTTTAATATTAACCATCTTGGACCCGTAATTTGCCTAGTTTAGATGCTTGTGAAGTATAGAAACCTCCTTTCATGTACTTAAATGTTTGTTTATTGTGCTAAGCGAACAGTGATTAGGCTCGGCTATAAAACTTCATGCAAAGAGTGATTACTGTAGACTGAAAGTCATCAATCGCAGTACAGTAACGAGTAAATTAATTCTACTTCACAGAAATCAATTTACTCAGAATATAATGATACTGGAGGAGGACCAAAGATGACAGTCAATCATTAGTTACCTTATATTCAAAGTATTTTGAATTACGTATGGCATTTCAAACTGAAAAAAATGTGCTCCCATTCATTAAACCTAAGGAATTGTTTCCCGTATTTCAGACCTGATTACTTCAGAAATATTACTATGTTTCCAAGGACTATTAAATCCTTATTTGCGACCTTGATGACCTAAATTCAAGATAGCTAATTGAGCTGAAGGTACTTCGATGAGTTAAGAACAACTTACGTCGCATTTTGCACCAATGGACGCGGGTAAAAGTTACGAGTTCGTCACTATGGTTCCCATTCCTACCAAAGCCATCTGTAGCTTGCCAGGAGCATATGACAAGCTCCAAATTACATATCATCGGATTATTATAGGCTTTTCAATGATTTAAGCGGTAACTGAAGGCACAACCCATGGACAGTAGCTCACTCTGTTTGGGAGGGGAGGTCATAAAATCAAAAAGTCATCAAATCAAAGAAAATTACATTAGATACCGAGTATTTTTTTAAGCCTTTATGCATAGTTAAAGCTTAGTTCAAGAAAGTCAAAAGGTTTTGTGGCACACTTTTCCCCTTTTTATCCAAGGAAAACTATGTCAAAATATGAACTCGTAGGCTTCCGCGGAGTCGTTCAGATGGCAGTGAAAGATTTTCGGGCATTCTTCCGCGTGCTTCCACTGTCATTAACGACGTTGCGGAAGCACGCGGAAGAAAGCCCGAAAAGCCTTCACTGCCATATGTCAAAATATTTTGCGACAAGGTTTTATGAGGGTAATGGCTCCCGTGACTCCTTCCCTTAAATTGTAATTGGGCAGAAGCCAAATTCTACACTTAATGAGAACTAAAAAGATGAGTAAGTTTTTAAATTGTTAGAATGACAACAAATAGTAATACTTATTTTGTTCTGGATCTTTTTGTGTTTGTTTGACCTCATTTCCTTCTGTTTTCTCCCCTTCCTCCCTCCGGTCTGGATGGTGTCCCAGGTGGTCATCTGTGGGGCGGTGCCCTCCATGGTGCGATCCGTGCGACTCTACAACCAGTGCAGCAGCAGCCACGTGAGCGTGGACGCCAGTGGAAGGGTGCTGGCCGACGACGACAAGACGGAGGAAAAATTCAGTAGGCAACCATTACCACTCTTTATAATTGTTCACTTATTCCGCACGCTCATTTCAAAACTGGATATGTGTATGTCAGGAAATAAAAGAATCAGCAGCCAAGAATGGAGGTCTGTAGTAATCTAATCATAAAATTGAATGACATGGGATGATGATGAGCATGAGTTGCCTGAGCTCTTCGATTTTCATACATAATTACTTCATAGCACTTGCTACTCCATAGCTTCGGCTCATTCTCGAGTCTGGGAGTTTTAGGAAACATAGCGAAATAAATCGACAACACACCGATAAATACAATAATAAAAAATGTTTATAACGCTCAACTAATACTAGGGCTGAACAGTCACGTTTTCACTTCATTGTCATTGATGACTTCCGGTGCCCTTTCGTTAAGATTATAATTGTTGCCAGAGACTAGACAGTTCCACTCTACACCAAATAAAACTATTACAGCAATTTTTTTTCTTGAATTCTTTTGCCAAGGTGAAAAAACATCGTTTTGGCAAACATGATACATTCACTGGATCCGTAGTTTCACAGTTGAAGCGTTATTATTTCGATAAATAGAAAATGAAGCGCCGTGGAAATTTCTTGAAAGGTTATTCAATAAGTGAGTATTGCAGCCAATCATTCCTCAACGTTTCCACATTTAAAAAATATGCATTGTGTATATTAGATTTTATTTATAATTTAAAATACATTTAAAATATCAATGGCATGCCTGTAGTTTATCGTATTATATATTTAAATGATTGCCTCTTCCATTTATTTATGGGGAAATAGCTGGACAGCATTGCCGTAAGCAAATACAGAAAGAGGATGCATATGCTTAATCTATTTTATCGACGCAATGAATATTTTTACATGGAAATTATCCTTGAATTTCTTAATGACTTTTAGTCATTAAGAAAAGTATCTACAATCTTTTGAAGTCACGGATCAATTTAATTATTTTTAATGTAATCAGTAATACTGAAGTTATCGTAGAGAATAAAATAAAAATGTTATAAAATGGTCCCACAGTGTAAGGTTCTGAGAGCAATTTCGCCAAAATCTAATATTTATGTGCTCTATGAAACTTGGCTAACAGAAATTGAGTTTTTGAAATTACAAAACATTAGTCCCATGCACAGATAAGCGAAAATAGTCGAAACTGCGCCATGGGGTATCAATACACATGCATACGTCGGAAATTTCAATTCGAATTTCTGCCATTAACGCAATACTTTACCTATACTGAGTATTATGAAAGAAAATCCGATAGTTATTAACGATTTGTCTATTTAGTTGTCAAGCGAATATCAGAGGTATGATGGAGCGATCTTTGGGTTGTAACTTGAGTCTTATAAAGGCTGATCTCCGTCATCTCGGACAAATTTACAACATTAAGGCTGGACAGTATCAACGCTAACTTAAAGTGGCGTGATTATTATGTAAACGCGAGACTGTACAATAACCACTCTATACATATTGAACTATTGCTCCATGCGAGCACAAAGAATTTGAATGGTATCATGAGCCATTTAAAACTCGCGCAGGAAATAGAAAACGGCCATGATACTCCGTTTAGGCCGTGTAAGTGATAGATGAATGTTGCTTGTTACTCATTAGCGCACAACACTACCTACATGTTGATTTAGACCGATGTCATGCCTTATCGCCACCTTTTTTATTTACGCAATTCCAGTTTTAAGTTGACTGTCACCTGAGGTTTAAATTTTACGCATTTTTTGTAAGTTTTTCAAAAAGATTTACGTATTAATTTCCTCGTTGCATGCATCGAGATAAAAGTTGAAATACGGCACTGAAAAATGTAAAAAGTTGTCTTCAAAGAGAACATCTGCTTTTGTACCACAAGAAAGCATACATGTTCGTTCGTATCCACCACCCATGTTGAATTATCTCGATGGTCCACCTCGATATTCCCGATTGGATCGATTTGGGCACAGGATAAGTATTGCCAGAACTCTTCGCCGCATTTTACGAGCGGGTTGAGGGAGGGGAAATGGAAGAGATACTTTTATAGGAATAACATTCAATTTCGCGACCATGCCAATTGTATCGGCAGCAACCGCAATAAACGGAACTTTTGATTTTCCTCCAATGAAAAAATCTCTCATCTCCCGGATGAAACTTCCCATTCTCCACAGCGGCCATCACCAAGGTTTGTGGACCTCCTATCGTCCTGACTTAATGGAATGGGTTGACCTGACCCCTTCGTAAAGCTTAGGTGGGCGGCTAAAACGGGGTGGTTGGAAGAGGAACTATAAGGGGGAAGAGACGAGACAAGAGACAAAGGGAGGAGCTTCTCCACATCTTATTCGCATGCACACATTCCACTCCTTTAAATGTGTTTATTTATCTTGACCTTGTTGAAAGTCAGCTACAAGGCACTACGAATTCTTTCTCCAAGTAGGGGAATGAAGAGAAAAAGAGGAATGAAGCATAAAAAGGAGAGAGTAAGAAGGCAAGAGGGAGGGAGAAAGAGAGATGTAAAACGGAATGCGGATGGCATCTCACGAATGCCTGAAGAATATGACGTGATCGCGATCCAATGCGGCGTTTACACTTTTTCATTAGCTGTACAACTAGAAACCGTAAAATTCTATGAATGAGTTAAGGTTGAGTTATTAGAAAATCTTAAGGCTTAGCGCGTTTGAAAATGAGAAGTCTACGCTTAAAAATCCAAGGAGCAAATACGTTGTTTAGGAAATGATTCCGGACATAGCTAGTTCATCATGTTATTTACAACACCTAGTGATTTTCCTCCTTTCCTCAAACAAAATCGAAATAACAACTCAGATTCTCAAAAGCGTAACTGCTTACATTGTCTACTCAGACCCCAAAAAACTTGATTTCGAACCGGAGGCCCAAGATGGCATCACAGAAATGATATCATGGTGCTTCAACATGCATGGGATGTGCACCGGCCGAGAATGGTTTGGTATGCCGAACGGCCCACCATATTCTTGCAATGCCTCTTAACTTCACAGCTTATCCCATTTCATAAAATCGCTCGTCTCAATTGTCAAATTAGCCTAAATATTGATTTTCCTTAATGTAAATACCTAAAATGGCTTTTTTAAATAGCGGCATAAATTTTTTTTGATGATAGAGTAACTCTTCACCGGCAGGAAAATTAAGTTTACAAGCCAAGGTAAGTATTTACCAGAAGCATTGGAAACTTGGGCAAAAAGTAATCCACTCAATGTAATCGTTTTATCCTTTCATTTGTAACGAGAATTCAACTCGTAACTTGCTCTTTTAATGCACAAGGAAATATGATATCATTCCACCCGCATGGTTCTAACAATGACTTTTTCGCATCAATTCATAAAGCTGAAATACATTTGAGTACGTACTGACTGACTGCACGTACAACTTTCATCTCTCCGCTGGAGATTAGAATGCTGCAGATCTATATTCATGGCAGCATGGACCTAAATTCCTGTTTTAGATTGAGGCTTAGATTATCTACAGCCTATGCAAGAAACCTATGTGGAAACACAGGATCTTTAACTCCGACGGAGTTTTCGACTACATTACCATTATTTTATTCAGAGCGAATGTGCATGCCATAAAACTCATCGAAAAATGTTTATCCTGTATTATTAATATCCTCTTCTAATGACGTCTGAGGGCGATCAGAAAGGGAGAAACCAGGAAATTAAGAAATTCTGCACGCATAACTTAGCCCCCTCTTGTGACGGAAAAACCTGCCGACGGGAATGCCCATGAAATTATGCATTTATGGGCGAGATAAAGAAGGATGTGGAAGCGACAAATTGAAAGGAGCATGAGAAAGAGAGAGTGTGTAGGATTGCGGGGTAGGAAAAGTTATGCATAAGCGTCTGGAGGGGTATGGAAAGAAGGAAGGGAGGGAAAGAAGAAGAAAAGGATGACTCGATGGAGTGTGCGTTGCCCTGAGCAAATCTTTCCCTCTCGCCTCACCTCAGACCATAGGAGTGCCGCCGCCTCTTTAAATTCCACAGATTCCATCAAATTTACTGTCGGGAATGCGAATAAAAGGTTAAGAAGCATTCTTCTTGTTCACAAGAAAAGCACGGGGGAAATAAAGGGAAAGATCGAGGCGTACCAATGTGTATGTGACGTTAGGCATGACGGGATGAGCTTATTTTTTTCTTTTTATTATTACTCATTTCCGTATTCCTCAATAAATCGCGCCCGTTCATTCGAATGAACACGCATGCTAGCGGTGAGAACTGTGACTAATATTTTCGAGGAATAAAAATATCAAAATGTTTATCACCCATTATACTTTTCTTCCAGCTGATGAGGATTACGAAATCGCCACACCCGATGAGATTATGGTTATGTAATGTGTCCGTCGTCGCATCGGCGGGAAAAGTTAACCAGTTCCGCAAGACGGTGCGAAATCGTGTTTCATTTGTTTTCCCTCTGCCCCATCCGACTGCGGTGGGCGTGCTGTGCGTTCTGTGGCCCCGAGCGTCGCTCTGCATGAACCAGGGTTCCCACGTGAATTTGCCTCAAATCGAGAAGCAGAAATAATATAAAATCAGTCGGCCGCCGCCTTATTGATAAAAGTGAACACGTTCTACAAGACGGTACAAATCCGTATTTCATTTGTTATCCGCACCAGTTGACTGGCACGCCAGGACGCAAGCTTGGCGTTGCAGGAACCAGGAGTGTGGAAAGTGGAATGTTTCGAACCTTGATCCGCTTCGAAAGGGACACATGGCTGGGAGTCAGTCCCGATGCCTCATCCTTTCTCGATTCCGGCCCCTCCATTCTTTTCCACTCATCCCACGCTCCTCTTCAAGGAGCACGTCTATCCTCTTTGGGAAACTCAACGGCGCCTCTTTATCCAGTCAAAGCAGCAGCCCCACATTGCCCTCCAAGTCATCTTCCGACACTTCACCACCAACCCTCCTTCCCCACCACTCCCATCACCCGTCGTTCGCCCTCAACGTCTAAACATCTAACGCTCTCACTTTCTCACCATCAGCACCGGCCAACCTCCCTCATTCCCTCCTATCGCGCACGCCACTTCCCCGCTCCCATAAGGCCCTCCAACCCGCCCACGGAGTCCTTAATATCCTTGGATACTCGCCCCCACCTTTCTTCACCCCTCATCTCCTAGATTCTAAGCCGCGCTCAAGTCACGACCACTTCAATGAGTGCCCACAAGACCACGGATCAATCTCCTTCCGGCGCCATCCAATATCCTTGTGGCTCTCGGACTCGATAGAGGGGTCTTTAAATGTCTCGCTCTGCAACCATCTGCTCAGTCATTAGGTCTTACATTTTCTCTCAGTTCTTACACTAATCAGCATAAATTCCCCATGAAAATTTGAGGTAGTTGTGATTTGAACGCCGACCTGCCGATTGACGGTCAGGTGTGTGAGCTTGTTTTTTTAGTAAACTCAATAATCACTCAAAAAATGTAGACTGATTCAACCGCCACTATCTAGGTAATATCAGCAAGTGAATAACTTAACTCTCATCTCCTGATGTGCTTACGTCATGTAAAAGTGAATAAGACCAATCTGATACCCATGAGTGAAATGTGGTCGCGAGAAATAACCCGTTACTAATGATGCCATATGGTACAGTTTCTGGGCTCCCATTCGAAACGAATTTCCTAGAGGGTTCGTGCAAATAAGAAGCTTTCATACTTGTGGTGAACAAATTTTATTCGAATGAATACCCACGTAATTTCGCATTATGTGGAAATATCTAAGCAGTAAAACTGGCTAACAGACCTGACCGGCAATAAAGGGATCTGAGTTCGATTACCGGTCGAATCAAATTATTTTTTAAGATGAAATTTTCATACTGAAACATTATATCTTTCAATCTTGCGCGGGACTCCGTACCCTCCATTTCTGTTATTTCCACAATGAATGTGGCATAACGCCAGGTTCTACGCACACAGTAGTTATGTTTTCCACGACGTTTAATCATTCATTATCAAACCTTTCCCCGCGAGAAAAGACTGTCCCCGAGCTATGTTAGCCCGATTAAGTTTATTTTGAAACTTTAGTAGCGGAATAAGATTCATCGCATTGACTCTGGGAGAGAATCATTGGAGAGTCAAAAATAGCGGTTTTAATAGGCGCTAGATGAACTATCGGAGGAATGTTTCGCCTCTGAATCAAAATCTTTTACCTATTCGAAGCTCAATTTTAGTAAAAGAAATACTGAAATTTCTCCCATAAACGTTTTCCCAGCAGTCTAATGTTTTTTTTTTCCAACAACGTGAATGAAGGAAGAATAAAATGAAGCAACGGAAAAGGAGTTTTAGAACAATGCTAAGTGATAAGATGACGGTGGGAAGGTAGCATCCTGAGTTAACTTATAAAATAATGTAAATCATAGGTTTTCACTCTTAAGTAAATCAGAATGTTTTTCAGTAGTTTTCATGATTAATCTACAGCCTGTCTCAGATAATTTAACTCCAAATTATAAAAAAATATGACACAGACAGTTACAGCTGATTTCAACACAAGCAGGAGACTGGGTGGTCCTAGCTGATCCCTTATGATCTGTTAAAAGGGCGAATAAACATTTAACTGCTGCCTATTTTCCACGACCATCATTATTTCCCCTTTAGGCTTCTTCCTTGATATGAATAGATATGACTTTTTTTACTTTTTCAAGAGAAACGATTTAATTTAACATCAAAGTATTTAATTGTATCCTTTAAATACGCTGAGTTTATGACACTGAACTCCATAAAATCGGACCCCTATCATTAATTATCTTTTGTGACACATCTCCTATAAATCCGAAAAGGTTTTGACCATTTTACAGTCAAGCAGTAATTAACGGCAGTAAATTAGACCCGTAGACCTTACATAAAAAGCCTTCTAAAACCTTTTATTCTTTTTTTACGACTGATAGTAGGCGATACTTTAAATAATATTACTGAATAATGACCAGTTAAAAAATTATATTCAATAGAGACGCTACTTAAGGGCTCATTTGAATTGCACTTTTCTCTTGCTAATTCTCTCAAATATGCTATCCTTCTTGTGGTCTAAGTTCCAAGCAAGAACCCACCTCCATTTTCTGGTCAAATTGCTATCCCATAGAGGGCAAGAGATTGACTTATTGATGTTGGGTTCCTGGGATTGAGGGTCAATAAACTTGTTTACTTGGCGAACGTCGGAGGAATATGCCAACTCTGGCGCCAGTCCCTCCCATGCGTTTGTTATCAACGGTATAGAAAAAGTTACGCGATGGTTTGAAGGCTTAGCAACATAAAATATAGGCGAGTACATTCATTCGGCTGCGTTCCCAAGAGAAAGGATGAAATATCAAGAGACAAGAGGGAGGAGACCAGTTAACGGTCTGAGCAGCAAGCCTTGGCTCAATTTAGGTGTAAGTGAACACCGGAAATAGATAATAGGGTAGCTGTGTAAATTTAAGCTAAACTAAGTAAGACACAATTGCTCCAATGGAGCAAAAACTGCATTTTTGCTGAGGTTATAATGATGAATTACTCTCACTTTCAACAAACGCTATTTTTAGCTGACTTTTCCCTAAAAGGAAAAAAGGAGCAGTCGGATTCTGTTCATTCCTCTGGGAAGCGAATGACACACTGCGACATACCGCTCGCTGCATTGCAGCTCCGTGGAAGCCATCAACCTCCCTTACCCCTACCCTCCTCTCCCCCGCCAGTCACCCACACGCTCAACTTCCACTTCCAGGCACGACTTGCTTGAGCCAGGGTAATGACCAGAGGGCACTTACAACGCTTAGCCTGCGTCTGACATTTGGCCAAATTACCACTTTGTACACTCGTGTGTAGGCTGTGGTATCTCTAAAAAGTACTGTTTATAGCGGCAAATAATGCATCCAGGTATGACAAGGATTTAGCATAGCTAGATTTTTATAATGCAAAACAATGCGTAGAGGGATGACTCAAATATTAAGTTAACATTAACAAACATTAAGTAGCTCCATCAACCGAAAGTTTTCACTTTTAATGATCAAATACAACAGCTTATAGAGTTATTATATGTTATTTTTCTAGTAAGCTTAGCGTTAACGTTTTGCACAAAAAGTATATAAAACACACCAGTTGTCAAGCAGGGGTTAAGCCCGTATTTGGTTGCACTGTACACTACAGTTACAGAGCTTGTCTAAACTTAAAGAAAGGTTCCTTGTGACCAACAGTACAAGTTTTATGGATGGATAAAAAGGTGGGCAATTTTACAAAAATGAGAAGAACTATAAAAACGATCCAGGTTACGTCATCATTAGGCATGATGATGATGTAGGACATCGAAACCTGGGTCGTTATTAAAGCTGTTCTTATTTCTGGAAAATTGCGACGTTTTATCCAACCATAATGTTCAAATTCCACACAACATCGTCTGAAGCTTCAGAGTTAGTATTAATTTTATATTACTAAAGCTTGAGAGGAGAATATAAGTTTTGCATTATAAATAAGAGTCTCACTTAAGCCTTATATGTGATTGTCATTACAAATAACGCTAATTTGTGCATCGCAATAAGAGATCGTTTTTTTATCACACTGAATTTTAAAATTGACAAAAAACTGACGGCAGAGCACTATGGAATTATTCCAATTTTGACTGTGAAAAGGCAGCATGATTGATGCTTAAGTATACTCATGGATAAGTTGGAAAGTCAAGTACCAACTTATTTGGTGGGAGGACACCAACTTCGGTAGACTCCAACTCCGGAGAAGAGTTATGACTTGAGTCAGGAATAACCAGACTTGAATATCAAACCTACCACAACCGACACAAAAATTAAGAATGTATAATGTCAGGCTCATAAGGACTAAGTTTCATTGTGTTTTACTTAAAACTAACATCAATGGCCTCGAATGCACGACTCACAGATTTTGGAGACACCGACGAGCTAACTCTAGCACGACCCTTAAAACTATATAATCATTCCATGATAGCTAATGCTGCCGAGATCAAAATCAATTAGATGTATTGGCAACCATTCCACAGGAAACTAAATAATGACAGTTTTAGCACCAGGGTTCGTCTTTATGTTTGCCTTACAACTACGTAAGATGACGTAAACGATGTAACTTCGCAATAACAATTTGAGTTCAGTGACCGAGCGAGCGAATACTACAGTGTAAAGCTTAAAATTTCTCCGTCGAAAGTAGGGAATCTTTATTCCTTTTCTATATGAGTTCATTGGTCGACTGCATCCACATTATGTATTTCCTGACAAAAGATATGAAACCCTTGAAGAAGAGGCACTCCCATACGCTCGGATCTTCCCCCTCTCCCCCCCCCCCCCCTGCCCCCCTAAAATGCACGCATAATTCAAGTTCATTCGTTCTCATTTCACATGCCATTGAAAGCGCAAATGGACCCAGGCGAGACCATTCGCCTTGGGGAATCCTAAATGAGTCACACAGAAGCATATGCCTCAACCCTCTTAAAAAACAAACGTAATTGTATTACGGGGCTCCGTTGGCCGGGTTCAAAATAGCCTGCAGTGTGGGAAGGAGGAAGTACGGGGGGGTGGGGGGGGGGGGGGGTAAAGGGGTGAGGAGACCGTAGAATTTTGTGGTAGGCGACAATACTTTCATTTCTGTCAACCAAGGTTTTTTTTACTCCTCGTTCCATCCTCATATTGTCCATTGTTCTATTTGTCTCTTCACCCCGTCTGTTGCTGACTGCCCACCAGCACACTACACTGCCAGGAAACTTATAACAGTGACGGTATTTGGGCGACGGTGAACTGCTAAGATCTTTTATTTCATTCATATGTTTTTATTTTTTACTATTTACACTCATACACTAATATGTTTAGCACTTAAACTATAACACAAAGAAACAAAAATTCATGCAACGCTTGTTACATAAATTAATTTCATCATGCAATCGGTAAAGGCCCATTGTGTTTATATTAACAAGAGCCGATTATGTCTTATTCAGCAATAACAGACCAATAAATCGGAAAAGTTACTACAAAAGGCACACTTTAGATATTAAGTAGAAAAGCAGGTGCATTTAGTGCCAAGTGAAGAAGAATAGTGAGAATATTGGTGGGTTTTTGTAGGCGGAGCATTTTGTTAGAGCAATTATAGGTATATGATTGCCGTCCACTATTCAATTTAAAATTTCTCAGTGATATTTTCATTATGTAGGTATATTAAGATGAATTTGATTGAAAAGAAAAATGTTACGCATATCTATACTTTTCATTGCGTATGGCCAATATTTATTAGGCAAAATCTTTAGCGGTATGATTTGGTTGACTCATGGCTGCATAGAAACATGGTACGTCTGGCACGAAAAGTGATGAAGAAATAGACAGATTTAATGACTGAGGAAAAATTGTTAAATCGGCAGGTGCAATGGCCGGGAATTCCAATACTTTCTCTTTAGATACAATTCGGATATGTTAAAATGCACTTTATCACTTAACCAAACGCCATTACAACCTCCAGGTACCAAAATGTAGCTTGGCAGTGCAAAGACGAAATAAAATTTCCCCCACTTGCTGATCAGTTTCATTTTATTTCTCTCCACCTTCCCGATTCAACCCTCCGATTAGTTTCCATTTTTAGAAATGTGCCCAAATCAGTCAGAAGTAGGTATCTACAAAGGCCAGCATGGTAAAACATTATTGCGAGTGTAAATTATCGTAACACCGCATTATTTCGTCAGTTGCAATCGTACCGAGTGCATAGTTTCATTGATCCTGCTATATTGCATCCGCTCTCAAGGAAGTCGTGGAATTATAGCCTGACTTAATCCAGTATTTAACTAATTCCACAATTGAAAATTATGTTTTTTATTCCATCAAAGAAAATAATCCTCTGAATTATTCATTTCAACCATTTTAATAACTATACAGGGAATTCCACTCTATGAAAATAATTAGTGAAATTTAATATTTTCCATTATTCCACAATTATTTACTCGGAAACCGAGGTAACAGTAAGCTTTCTTATTGTTTCTCCACACAATACTCCATATGATACCATCAGAAAGACACTGATGCCTCGAAATTGAGCACTAATAATTCGCATACAATTGGAATAACGCCTATTCTTTTAACTGAAAATTTTCGTCTTAAAAATAAGGCCTGATAGCCACGAGACAGTGCTCCTACGCCAACTAGCTCCTACGCCAACTAGCTCCTACGCCAACTAGTACTATTTTCACGACTCAACCATTGCAAAAATATCCTCGCCAAAATCCCAAAGTTCAATTTAGTTGGCCCTCAGAAGTGGAACAGAGTCCTTTCCAGGAGTTAGTTTGACTTTCGAGTCAAATTTCTTCATATAAAACAATATAAATTGAAATAATTTGTTTCTGATCCCTAAATATTACTCGCCATATTAAATTTTAAGTGCAAATATTGGTTACTTAATCAAGAAGATTAGATAGATAGATTAGACAGAATGCTAAATTATAAAACTGTAAATTAAAGCAAGCGTGCTTGAAATAATAAAAACCGAATTGCACGTCCCCTTCGCTGAGGGATGATGACGCATTTTGAAATCAGGAAGAGAGAGAATGATAGAATAGAAGAAAAAGAAGAATAGAATTGGTTGGATTCTCTTCTCCTCTAAAATACGCTAGTTGAGGGTTGTGGCTAACCATTATCAGCATTACTTCGAGCACTTGATCTTTCTTAGAAGTATATAATCGGTCCACCTTGTAACATTTATAAAAATTACCTATCATATAATGATACAACGATACTCTTTCTATTCTACCAAGAGAATAAATAAAACTTTTTCCTTTCTTTATAACTTATGAACTCTATTTATTCACAATTGTATTTACCTGCACATCGAAGGTTAGATATTTGTCCGTACTAACTTATATGAAATACGACACGTCACTCAATAAAAAAATATTATACATTAATCACAATATCAGGTGAATTTGTTACCTTTGTCAGTGTATCACATTGGTTTCTTCGCCCTTTGGGCCACAGCGATAATTCCCTTTGGGGATATCCATTTGCATTCACGGCTCACTTCACTTTTTGCAAATAAATGTATTCACTTGCACAAATAAATACCATTTACCAATTAATTATGATTACATACATACATATATAGTGAATTTTTTCATGGTTGTCGTCATGACGCACATGCTCTACGCTGATCCCTCGATTGGCTAAGAAAATCACGCAGTTACTGTCCACCGCTGTCTCGCCACAGGTACTCGGCCGCAAGGCTCCCTGGTTACGTCTCGGGTAGTTCCAGCTGACCTCGGCTTACTTCCTTTTACAGTACGGCTAATATTTCCCTCGTACCAGAAACCACTACTTTATAAATACTTCTTCAGTTTTCTGTGGTCTCTACGACGTCATTTCACCGCAGCGAGTGGCGTGGATTCGACCTCTATCTTGGTTGATTGTTTAAACTGCCAGACCACGGGCAATGGCAGGGCCCTCGGCCCAAAGTAGTGGAGCGCTGCAACGGTGCGACTAGATTCCACCTCTTCAGCGTTAATGTTTGTGCAATTTGCACGCAGGGGGAAAATGGCAATACTGTGTCCAACTCGCCTGTATATATATTCATTATCTCCCTCATATTCGAATGTTCTCGAAGGAATTTCCCCTCGTTTCCCTTCGTGTCCAGGTGTTCATAACTTTAAACAATAGTGTTTTTGTGGCTATCGGCTATTGTTCGGTTTCAGTTTGATCACGCACTCAGGTCGTGGTCGCGTGTGCAGGGGTTCGTAACTTTAAAAATAGTTTTTGCTGCTATCGACTATTGTTTGTTTTCAGTTGGATCACGCACTCAGGTCGTGGTCGCTGTAGCGTAATTGTTGCTACCTCACACTTGTAACAGTGCGGAGTCTAAAAATAGAACTCACTGCACGTACGTGGTTGCTTCTTAAAATATTTAACGTCGAAATATTCAACATGGCTGGGATTCCAGTATGTTACAACCTCTAGAAGTTGGGATGTGGTACCTTGCGGACTAAAATTAGTCCCAGCATTATCACTGTCCCATATGTGTGCGTCGGATCCCGAACTTTTGCTCGAGATTCATATATGATTTTCCCAGAGTTAGGCTGAGAATCAAGTTGTTCAAGCATCAAACCGTTCGACTTAAGAGGATCCACTGTACACCAGTTTCGCATGAATAAGTGGACTGTTTTTCCGTTAGCTCACCATTCTCTTTTCAGTAAACAGAGCAATCGAACATGTAAAAAAATTTTCCTCTTCTTCCTTGCGCTTTTTGCGTGCCCGCCAACGACCCTACTTCCTCCTTCTTCTCCCTCCACTCCACTTAACGCCTTTCCTCCCTCCCCCCCCCCCCGCCCACACCACCTTCCCGTTCACATCCCTAACGCTCCCATGTCTCTCTTACGATCTTATCTGGACGGCCAGCCATCCCTGCCTCCCCCCTCATGCCCCCCGATGCGCACTCGTATATATGTTATATATATATAATTATATATATCCTCCCTTGAAGAGGTCTGCTGAGTTGATGAAGCGAAGAGCGTAGGGTTTTGACGTGGCCCTGGAAATCTCTTTTTTCGTCCTCTCACTTAAGCCAAGTAGTGGCAGCCGTTCTCGGCACTGGAGCAATCGATGGGAGCTTTGATGCGGCGCCAATCGCCACTCATTTGTCAGAAAAAAAAAGAGGAACCCGCCCTTCACATTCACACACACACACTCATTAATACCCTTTTGTCCTTATAGGTTGCGAGAAGGCCACACGGTAAGGTTTAAGGAGCGCGGTAGGAGGAAAGCGGGGGTGACATTTTGTTGGCGCCAGGGTATGTGACATCATAATCGAGATCGATACATTTTTCGCCATCGTCTGGTGCCTATCCTAGAGCTCATTCAGGGGCATTCGTGCTCATCTTGAAATTAATTCCGAGATGAATACGTGACGTCCAGTTATCATGCAAAATGTAGTGACCTCGACACATCATTCCTACCGTCATCTCGCTACAAGTGTATGCACGAAAGTAGAGATGCAATTTTGGACAGGCTAAATTTCATCAATGTCTACAAATATTGCTGACGAAAGCTCGCACGTGAAAAGATAACAGCGTAAATCAAGGATAAAACCATTTCTACCATCTCTACAGAAATACATGCTACTCATTACTTTCAGCACATTTACTTCACGTTATTCATTGCGCATTTACGAATACTTTAATTGAAAAATCAAGCTTTAATTGAAAAATTAAGCGTCGAGTGAAGATTACACTGCACAGTAAAAATACGTAAGAAAATACATTCATGAGAGATATAAGCAATAGGTATGAGATGCATTTGAAGAAAGGGAAATAGGCTGTTTCATACAAATTCGAACAGATACTTCTTGAATAGTGAATTCACCGGATCGGCCGGTAGTGAACCAGGTTATGAATTCAATGAAAATATTTTGGAGTATTAGTTTTATTAGTATTTTAGTTTAACATGCTTCGACGGCGAAGGTTATTTCGCACATACTGTTTGCCACTTGCAGACAGGGATAACAGCACTCGGACGAATAGGAGGACCTCCCCTCTAAATTCGAGCCGAGCCCAACTATGCCTATAGTTCGTCCAAGATCATAGCGTAGTTGACAGCTAGACATGCCGAAAATCAGTAAACACATCCCGCGCCGATTGGCGAAGGGAATCACGTGACCATAAAAGTCAATGATGGTGGCCTTTGTTTAAAAAAATAAGATCGTGAAAAAAGCTTTTACTTTTCTGCTCATTTGTTTCTAGTCCAAATCAGTCCATTTCAACTGCAATATTGTCTTGGACGGACTCTTAACTTCGACGGCTGATCGGGTACTGGTGAGGCCCTTCGCAAATTTCAGTGATTTGACTATAGTAAATGGAACATTTCTGGTAAATGATATATTTGCCAAAGGAAAAGGGAAACAAGGGCCACATGAATATAATGAAAAACTTTAGAGTGACACTTCCAAAGAGGCACATCGATCGCGAAGCAGCCGCGCATAAATCACCTCGTCCACCCATCCTCCAAGGGTCCGTGTTAGCCGCCAGGAAGAAAACTTTAACACATTCCCCGTGCGTGCAAGACATCCTCCCGACGGAAACCGGAGCGAAAAAGATTAGGTAGAGAGGGATTTACGGGTAAATAAAAAAACTAACTCATCCACCCCAACCCGACGCCACTTCCAAAGAAGGGAAAAATAAAACACACCGAAATGTTAAACTCTTCGGATTTTCTTTGCCGTGCCCACTTCTTCCTGGGTCGCCGCATTGCTGAGGCGGGCGGGTGAGGGACGGAGGGAGGGGGGAGGAGGTGGATTGGCACCACCCGTGAGCACACCACGTGGAGTACCTATCGGGCGAGCGAAGTGAAGCGTGTCGCAATCCCGGGGGTTTAAAAAAAAATTAAAAGGTCCCGGAGACTTTAGCTTTGATGTCGGCGAAATCTTCAACCCTTTCTCCTCTGCCACACTAAGCCAAGAATCCATAGCGGCGCCTTTCAAGACCCGCGCGGGTTGAGAAAATAAAAGAAATCTCTCGACCAATATTTTAGCATCACCGATAGAAAAAAGGAATAAGAGAGAGAATGAGAGGTTTATTCTCGTGTTAAAAATATACGGCGGATTTTGCTCCATTTTCCACTTTGCGCGGAGGATTTCCATCCAATTAAAAAACTCGGCAGAGGGAAAATGATAAACGAAATGCTATTCCATTGTCCGACTAAAATCTCCACTAATGGACAACGATTTCCTTCTCCCACGGCGAAATTTCTAAGTCGAATAAAGGGGTTGAAAAAAATGAGGGGAGGCTATCGGAGAACGAAAAATACCACTCCGGACCAGCCTAGAACCAAGAGACACTCTCTCTCCACCCCTTTATCTCTCATCCTTAACCCTCTCAAAGACCATTCCGAGACGAAAAAGTGTTTGTTTCCACATTCTGATCTTTTTTTTCTGTGTCAGAGAAGCCGCAAAGGCGGGGAGGGGGTGGGGCGGGAGGGGCTCTTGTGCCAAGTTTTCTGGCACTGGGGACACCAAAGGGGGACAGGTCGTCGTCCTGAAGAGGTTGAGTGCGTCCTCGATATGCAAATCCTAGTCTTTGATTGTTTTGTTCCACGATTACGGGTGTCTAACCTCGTTTTGCTTTTTTTGTAGAAGCCGAAGATTACCCTTGATAAGAGTTCGGTCAAACTTTTATGGTACTGGAAGTGGTGTACTACTGTACGAAGAAAAAGTAGCAGCTATTGAATCTTCCTAGTTCTTTCTTTCTTTGAGACAAAAGTAAAATATTCTAAGCGTTCCTCAGCAAGTACTCTATTCTGAAAAGAGCATGCCATGTTATGTTCACTAAAAATGCGGAAACGTATGTGTTATGTTCCGGTGTACAACAAATAATGTTAATCTTTTTGTAAAGGATTAAGAACCTATACACCTATGGTGACAGCTTGGGTACTTCATCGCAAAACCTCTTTCTCATAGATACTCTTACTGCACTACACTACGGTGTATAAAACCTCTATCTCGAAGCAGAATAGATTAATAAAGCATTACCGAATGCACGTAGTGGTTCAGATTTGCTATAAACGAACAAATTTCATACTACTTCCTGAGCATAAAATATTTCTCAACAAATCACCTCTGATTATTAATAACTTTACATAAACCCTTTAATTTTTAGCATGCTCACTGATTTTCAAAATTAAGCTCGAAAGAACTTCGACTAGGTCCGCATCCCTGACCATGGAGTAGTGGTAGATTTTTTAGAAATTTTATACCTCGAGAATATAAGATATTCAACCATTGAAGTATTCATGCTGATGTGTTAAAGTGTAAAATGCTATGGTTGGTTGCAGAAGTATGCCATTTACCCTCTTCCAGAATATTCTGTGCATGCATGCTAAGAACAGAGGATGACCTAAAATGCAGTGGGCATTATATCTTAGATCTGGGTCAAAAATGAAATTTAACTCTTACGTGGGAAAATATTATCTGACCAAGAGATTAATATCAAACCTGGACTACTGGCATCCTACCACGGAGGACAGAGAAAGAATCTTGGCAATAAAAAAATTTTAGTTGAGGTCTGATCCTTAATTGCGTTCCTCGTGCTTTCGGTGCTCGTGGCACTCTTTAGTATGCGTAGGATGGATAATATCAGAGCTAACTTTTTCTCTACACTACCTTCGATCTCAGAAATCCCTCCTTGATCAAGCACTAACCATCACTGCCAATGGTCAAAGTGTCCGAATGTTCACACAAATAGTAAGTATGATTTAAAATTTCTACCGAGGAGTGATTAAAAAGTAATTCCCCATTACTGAAGCAACTTGAAATTCCTCTAAAGTATTGAATTTTCTCTGTAAAGGCCTAAAGAGCGCAAAACGTGTCCCTTAACAATCAGAATATGATGAAGAAATTAAGGAAAGTGTTTGACCGTCACAGTTGTTATTTAATCCTTTTTCTTCTTCGAGTCAAAATGTTTTAAGCAGGAATCAACACAAATCGCGGTTGAAAATAATTGATCTCCATGCATCCACGCATCAAGAAAAATGCCTTGTGAACCCAATTTCGTGAGGAATAGTATATATTTTCATAAAAGAATATGAGCTTGATTATTTTTTCCACATGACATGCACAGCCAGACTTTTATACCCAAAGTCATAAAGACCGCAAGCTCGCTTTCGCTGTGGCCAGTTATGTAGCGGATACCCCCAGGTAACTCAGGATGTTTAACACAGAAAATGAGCCCGCAAGACTTGAGCCCGATGGAATCATAGACAACGTGGCATTAAAATGCTCGGACAAAAATCTTTGATACAGTGGACTCGCTATGACAAGCAGTCTTGTATTGTCACTGAAGATGATATTAACACAGATCAAATCGACGAGCGGGAAACCGACGGAGATGTCTGATTGTGAGAGATGTTTTCATAGGATACATGACTTCGTTGGATTAAATACAGTGAACACATTAAGTCCTAAGTGTAATCATAGCATATGGCCCAAATACTAGAATATTTCGAAATTCTGTTCTATATCGGCCCTGTTCTGACCATAGATATGGTCGTCGAGAAGGAGAATATTGTGGGCGAATGATAATTAATCGTGAATGGCGCGTAAAATTCAAACGTCCTGGCTCAGTAGTCAGTTCCTCATTTAGACTGCCTGCGGTTTCCCAGGATTCGTGATGCTTGAAAAAAACACTTTGATTGTCCTAAGGATCGGTGAACAGGGGATATGAACCAGAGGCCCTCCTTTCAGCAGCAAAAAATCGCTACGTATTGTTAATAAGGAGATAAGGAAGCAGCACCATTATCTTTATGTTTTAAATGTTGGGTTCAAAATAATATTGATGCATGGCTGTGATTTTTCCCCAGTCCAAATTTTTTTCTCCCTGGGTTTTCAAAGATATTCCATATAAGCGATTTACTCAATTGTCTCACTCATTTTCTCACATACAAAAATTAAGGATCACTATTTATAGAGTTTTATTCAGCCCAAATGCCATTTCTGTGCTCCAATTTGTTTCACGCAGCTCCTTTTCATGTCTTGGTAATAAAATGTTTAAACCGATTGCATTTTCTAAATGCTAATGGAATGTCAAATATTTTAATAACATAAAGAAAAATATTGACGCTTACCTCGCGTGTAAACGCATCTTTTGGGATAATGTTTTTAAATAGCACAGTAGATACCATCTGGGTAACTACTTGGACAGATTCATTCTACAAATAAATCGTTTGGGCAAGAGAGGGAAAAAACAATTGACCCATTTCACAGTTAACGAAACACACAAAATGTCACTTTCCTACGGACCCGAAGCTGGGGGGACTGTAACCTTTAAGACGCCCGTTCACCTTTTCCTGATTTACATTAAGTCACTCCCTTTTATCCAATACTCCCTGGAGACAATGAACTTTGGACGGAAAAAGACAGTGGCGAGGATGACGTCTCCGCGCGTGCGCAGTAGTATTTTTTTGCGCGAGCGCAAGTGACTTCGTGACGGTGACGTCATCATCTTGGCATTCTTGGTCCCTTTTCACGAGCGTTTATGCTCACATGCGACGGACATCGTCTGCCCCCCTTGTTATACTCACGCCCAGCTCTCCACTGCGTGGAGAGTCGCCTACTACAAGGTACGATCGTGGGTCGCCGAACGCTATAAGCTCCACTCGAGAGAAGACGACTGGGGAACACTATCGTGTTTACAGCTTCCTCTTTTTTCCCCCGCGCCCACAGTCACCGGATAAGAACGCCCACTTCTTTCCCAACCACCAACACCTCCTCCTCCTCACACCCTCCCTCCACGGGAACACACACATCCAAGAGCGCTCCCGAACACACCAACCCTATCTCCACCGCACTTCCATTTTCAATTCTCCCCACCACACATATCTCCTTCCGCCTTGGCCGCTGCGACTGTGGATTTTTTTCTCCACAACGTCCCCCTTCTCTTCCTCCAATCGATAAAAAAGAAGACCACTTGAATCCTTTCTTTACGGCCCCACAAAAGAGTCACTACGTGCTGATACTCCCGAGGAGTTTGTTGGTTCGCTTTCGTCTCTCTCACTCTCTCTCACCGAGGAGGGCTTGTAAATCCATTGAGAGTAAAGCACTTGGGCAGCCTTTAATGTCTCGTGGCGTGAGATTGCCCTCGTACGTCTAACTCGACGCGTTATTTCTTCCCACCGGCTTACGCCGTTTCTTACATCCTTCCCCCACTTCACCCTCGTCAATTTCTGCGACCGGCTCCACACATTCCCGCATCCCTCCGTCGTTTATCTCGCTCTCCTCCCCACACTCTCATTCCGTCGCTCCATGCACTCTCTCCCATCCATTCTAAGTCCTCCCACCGTCTCTCCTCCTTCCCTAGTGCTGATCCCGCGAGTTATGTTTATGTCTGCGATTCTTAATCCGGTTCCAACTTGATTATTGGTTGGCAGTGAGTTTTGATTGGCGCGCTCGCAATACAGAGGCAATGGGGGGACAATCCAGAAAGCGCCAACGTTAAAGCAAATTAATTGAAGTCCCACCGATGGTCAAATGCGTGAGTCAATAAAGGGAAGCAAAATGACATAATATCAACATTGGACCTGAACGAATTAATCTCCAGGGAAAACAGAGATTCTCAGTTTTTCCAGTTTTACCGATATGTTCGTGATTTTTTAAAAATTACAGCACCCGAAGATTGTTGAGCAAACATAAAATCAATGTAATTACACTAAATTAAAGTGTACTATTACAGTGTACAATTAAAGATTACTGTGTAGGGAGCAGTTTCTAGATACAAGTAACAGATAGCTGATCGGGAAAGTATCGATGAATAATGTCTATAGTGAGCATCACAATGCACTTGAAACTTGAAGAATTGCATATCATTCATTCATTCTAGTATTCTACCAGCTGATTGGTAGGTTCTTGGACAGTCCCCATTATGCATCCCAACCTCAAAGACATTGTCTCGCTTTCCCTCCAAATGATGGCCCGTTATTAGATCCCTCTTCAATTCTTCATATCTTCTACCTCCTCTTATTTCGTCCAGAATTCCTATCCTCTTCCTTCCTCTTCCACGCATCCCCAGTGTTCTCCCCTCTATCACTCTCTTCAACATGCCCTCTCCTCTCAAAACCTCCTCCATCCATCTCTTCTGCCTTCTCCGAACCTTTGCCACAAGCTTCCTCTCCTCTCCGACCATATACAATACCTCCTCGTTCGTCTTTCTCGGCATCCAGCTAACCTTCTCCATCCTTCTCCAAACCCACATCTCAAACGCCTCGAGTCTACGCACATCCTCCCTTCGCAATGACCAAGTTAATTGCATATCACCTGTGGAAAGGAACGCAACCTCTACGATTTCGAACGTAATCGTACGACGAATCGAACGTAATTACGAACGTAATCGCAAAAGCCTTGCATTGAGTTTTATCAGGCTCTGATTCTCAGCGTGCTCACTGAACTCAGATTCGTTGTATCTATGAGAATATTTAGTTTCATTTGGCTTCAAGGGCAGCCTTGCCTCAGATTTTGTGGAAATTGACTTGTCTTACCAATACACTATGAGGCCAGTATTATATCCTCGATATTAGCCATACATTTACATGCTTTGCAACAAGTTTATTTAGCACTGTATATCCGCGTCCTCTCTAGGGTGACAGTAGAATCTTTAATTTTTCTGTGACGTTGGCCCATATTTTGAATTAAAGATTTATGAGATGGATCTGAACTACACACACGAATATACTCGACGAGGGGCTTAGCTAACTCATGGTGCACAATATTTTCTTACGACTAATTCAACAAACGATGACCCATTCAAAGGAGTGGGGCGTACATTGTATACTATGCATCAGCTACTTGAGAGTACATTTAACAATCTCTGTTAAAAATTATCAATTCGAAGGTTACGTTATATTCGATAATAATTCTAGTTTTGCCTTCGTTTTAATACCTTCAGCCTTGAATGCGCCAATTGACTGGACATTGTGAAACAAAAAAATATTTAGAGGTAGTTTGAGTAAAACATTTGAATGAACAAAAAAATCTAAATATTAAATTAGAATGCACATAATACTACGTAGTATTTATTCAGAAGCCAAACAAAATCTCACCCATAATATCCTACACATGTTCTTTTGCTGGCCATGAATTATAGGCTGTAATAGGAAAAACCAAACAGTGCACCTGGAGCATTTATGCTCAGACCTCGCTTCGATCGCAAAGTAAACACGGGGGCGGAATCGTTGGAAACGACAAGGCAAGAGGGGCTGTTTGAAAGTAAACTAGTCCTTCAAGCGTTGGACTAGTACGGTGATCAGCACAAGACTCTTTCATGTAGTACAACAGCATAAGGTAATATGCCTCACATCATACAATCGATTGACAGCCAAGATATAGAGATTTCTCGGTTGACAGGTTTATACTCGACAGAGGAGCTTATAATAAGTGGGAGAATGGAGAAGCACATTCAATTAATCCACTATGGTAGAGATCCTTTCCATTTGTCCACCTTGAAAATGGAACGGAAAAAAGTCATTCGACACGCCACAGCAGCGAGATAAGTGCCTTAAAGTAACATACAGAACTCGACAAGAGGGACCATTCAGTAAATTGGCGCCATTGAATCTCGCAACCTTTATTCCATCCTTCACTGTCTCCATAAAGTTAAACATTTCAGAGAATACCATAAACATCAGAACGATGCGAAATTTTTAATTTACATACATACATACCCGTCACGCCGTTCTGTTTTGGGGTTGGCAAAAATAAAAGACAGTCAAGTCTCGTCGTTAGACCTAGAAAAGTGGCTCCGATTCAATAATTTTCCTCATACTGTCCCAAAGAAGATCATTGATAAGAAGAAGCATTTCTGTCACTCTTCTATAATTAATCTGTTTCGTTATTCGACTCTCATTCATTCTCCTAGCACGGCCAAATCAACGAAGCACGCTCCTTTCGTATGTGTCTATTATCGAAGCATCCTTTTCACATTCTTTCATCACCCACTCATTTTTAACACTAATGCTCCAACTTTTACCCCAAACGCTTCTCAGATAGCCCCTGCCCACTACATTTAGCCTATACTTATGCTTATTATGGCATACTCAAGATACACTGCCATTCAATAAAGTGAGAATGAGTAAGTGTACTTTAGCATACTACAATTTTTGCTTCCTTAGGCTAATATTAATTCCTTGATGCACTCCACATGCTACCTGAGAATTTCCTCATAGCATTCGCACTCCTCTTAATTTCCTCATCTATCCTTCCATCTTTCGCAAACATTCGGACTAGGTAAACAAAAGCATCCACTTGCTCAATTACTTCACCGTTCATCCTCATTACAATCATTCTCCTCGTGAAACACCACTACTTTGATCTCTCTCGTATTCGCCCCAAATTCCAATCTGTCTCTTACTTCACAGTAGTTATCCAAGAGCTTTCGTAATCTCTATGGCATCTCTGGCAGAAAAATAGCATCATACGCGTACAATACACCTCGCTTTTTTACTTCTGCAATCGTCAAAGTGACATTATCATTAAATTCATCCGTCACACATTTATCTATACAAAAACATGCACCGTTATAGTACGCATCTACGTTTTACGCCATTTTAATTCAAACCAGTCACTCAAGGTCCAATGAACTCTCTCATTTGCCTAACTATTATGATACGTCGCCTTCATAATATTCAGTAACTTGTCATTCACTCCTTGATCACTCAAAATTTTCCACAACGTATTTCTATTTACCCAGTCGTATTCCTTCTCTAAATCTAAAATGCACAACGTTATTTCTCGCGGACATCCATACAATTTTCTAGCACTTGTTGCTGTGCAAACAGCTGATCTGCACATCTTCTACTCGGATCGTAATTTATGATTTTTGGCAATACTATCAGGGAAATAATGTAACTGGTATTGATTTTAGTACTTATCTAGTTCTTATGGAATGGATGTTGATTGACTAATATTTGATAAAAAATTCAAAAATGCTAAAGCTCGAGTATGCATTTGTAGGAAACTTGGCGGCCAAGTCAATGCCTTTCACCGTAAAATTAATAGGAAATAGATTGTTTAAAAGATAAATGCAATTGATTTCCTATTTTACTCGATTTAACGATGATAAACCGTTGTTAATAATCGTTTTTGCCACATTCGAAAAACATAACAAATAGAAAAGGACCAATATGCTACTTCTATATAACATCGAAGTCTGACTGCAAGTAATAAAATTAACGTTATTGAGCAATTTAGTTGAGATAAGATCGAACATAGGGCTTAAAAAAGAAATCATGTAGACACTTAATTTTATCTCTCAGTTAGTATCCTGCAAATTATAGCCCCACGAGCACAAACACATTTTAACAAGCAGGTGACGTGGAATCAACTTCCATGCTTCTGTAACCTATTGGTGGACCCAGAAACGGCCATAAGATTGGCTGAATTTGATAATGCTAAAAGTGTCACCTGCGTAAAACAGGAACATGGATGGAGATCTATTTTAGACTGCAGTTTAAAGTGTAGGCTAAATATTCCAAGTAAGTTCAAAGGCGACCTTACTCCTGATTACGTGGAAAAAATATATAGCAAACTTCGAT
Source organism: Pyrrhosoma nymphula (assembly GCA_963573305.1). NCBI lineage: Eukaryota > Metazoa > Arthropoda > Insecta > Odonata > Coenagrionidae > Pyrrhosoma > Pyrrhosoma nymphula. The sequence continues at coordinate 50,457,054 of OY754330.1, read as the reverse complement.
ATACCACAGCAGGTTAGGTCATACAGATAAAATTATGGTTAAAGACTGTCAGGTATCTTTGCTTTCCGCAAGCAATGAATAATCAAATTAGGTAATTACACGTCAAGTTTCAATTTTACTTTTATAAATTTAATTATCTGTATTCCTGTAGGTGAGTAACACTCTACGCTAAGTACTATTTCTTGATACTTTTGTATTACGTGATTCAATGCCTATTTGGTAAAAATTCACCCACTGTAACAAACTCCTGAGGTGCCTGGCACGGTAAATGAAGATATAATGGGTATATAGGCTGAAATTCTCTCACCAAAATCTCAAAAATCTATTATTTTATAATTATGTGACTGCATCTAAGCAGTAAAGGAGAAATTTGATTTCTTACATGAGTGGAAAGATATATCCATATATTTAAGAAGATAAATTCATAATGTATGTGTTTCAAAAAGTGTTATAGCCCCATTCAACTATAAACAAATAGCAAAGAGCAATGCATACTACGGGAAAATTGTCATCTCCCAATGGACTAACTATTTGTCAGAAGTTTACCATGGGTACCCTGAAGATGCTTCGCCACTATATGTTATTAAATTGCGATAGCAAAATAGGAAAACCGATTAGGATTCCTCAAGACTATAATTATCGATCATGAAATTGAGTTCACCTTTGTTATTTTCATGGTGATCTAAATCGCTGAATTGGTATCGCAAAAGAGAAAAAAATATAACTTGCCAAACTAATTTTTGAGATTATCCAACTCGAACATTTTACGCAAAGCCGTATTTTTTCACGCCATTCAGCTTTCAAAAAATTCGATCAATTTTCTGTAGGATGGATTATTTCACTAATTTGTGGTATTTACCTTGTCTCGTTCACTAATCTACGCCAAAAATCTCCCAAGAAGATAGCTCTTATCTTGATTCCCCGTACATCAACCAGTTTAGGATAGGCAAAGATTTCGATTTTTACTATATTAAAACTTTTCAATTGCTCTACTAAAATTTGCAAACTTCACAGGGGAAACAAAAGGGTGTATTCTGACGAAGGTTCGATCCGCACTTAGGATAAAACTTAGAAAATTGAAGATTAATTCTAATGGAAATAAATAAAAAGAATGCTAAGAAAATATTTAATAGTGCAACTGCTGAAAATATAAATGGCCTTTGTTGTGAATCAATAAAAATATAAAAAATATTATCGAAATATAATAATGTTCTCGCGCCAGTGTATGATCGCGGGGAGTATTTCCAAATTCATTTTAACTTTGCAAAGGCGCATGAATACATTAAATTTCAGAAAGTCAGATAAATAAAACTGCTTCAGCCTCGAAAAACTTCAGTTCAATGGTAAAGCTTCATGTATTAGAATAATTAAGTAAATGTCAAGGCACTTACAGCTACACTTTAAAATGATATTGAAATGAAATCAGAATTAATGGCAGGTAAGGCAAATTGATTTGTAACGAATGAACACAGCAACTATTTTCAGCATAGTCCAAAGAATTATCACCTATAATGATGACTGGATCAATACACGTTTTCAAATTTGACGATGAGGACTCAATTGTAAAAAAGAAGGAATGAGTGACATTGGCTAAACAAAAGACCAGCACAGAGCACACTAACGGGAAATAATACCAGTGATGAACCGTTATATTTAAGTCCTGTTTGAGGAAATTGATGACAATTTGACACATTTGCCATGATTCACACACGTACTTGGTCTTCCCTTAAAGGCATCCTGTGGAAACCCAATCAAAAACATACGTGGAAAGAAAAAAATACTTTTATTCATTCTTTTGATCGTGCTTGACGATTGAATCGACTTCCTATGTCATGTTTTGAAAACATATTCCTTATTTATCATGCCAAACACACCCAGTCCATCACTATAGCTCCTTTACAATCACATTTCCCGCTCCTCATTTTCCACTCTTCCCGCGGTCACAGTGCGGATACCAATCAAGATCAGGTCTAACGGAAAATAATTTCAAGTGAGTTTTATTCGAAGGTGCACGTATATACTTTAACTCCCGAGGAAATAGGAATACTTGTTATAGCAAATCGTAATCCTCCCCTAGAATTCGGGCGTTTGAGGTCGGGATAATGAGGCGTAGGATGCTCTTTTCCAAGTCACTAAACCAACGGGGAAGTAGAGGACGAAAAACAAATTTAGGACGGAAAATACGTAAAGATAAGGCTAATTGGAGAGTATTCTAAAATGCCACTAGAGGTAGCACTTAATGGTCACCCCCTTTTCCCTTCGGTAGTCGATGGCGTCTTCGGAAACTAAACTGGTTTTCTTCTTTCCAGACTTAGCAGCGTAGCTTACCCGGAGTTGTTTTATGGGACCTTAAGGAGTGGACGAAAAAAGCCTAGTGCGTCCATTCATTATGCAGCGTTCTTTCTTTACTGCTCTTTTTTATGGTGGCCTAGAACCATTTATCCGGTCATGGCAAATCCACTTTTCTAATAAAATCCAGCATCAAAGCTCGACTGAGCTCCTTAACTGCGTATGCAACGGAATTCCCTTCGAAATAAGACCCACAGTAAAATATATTTTTCTTCGGCGTTAAAAAAATATAATGTATTTCACTTCTATACCCTTTACAACCCGCTATACATTTTCCTTAATGCGACAGACATGAAAAGAGATTGTTCAAATCGAAAATGACAGGGCAATCTCGTTGCAAATATAGCCGATGTCTTAAAGTCACGAGTAAAAACGAGTCGTTAGTCAATGCAAGCACGAGAAACATATTGGTTCTACGCGACCAAGCACCACAGTTTGCCGCTGCAAATCAAATTAAATTGGTCATTGGCATTTTATTGCTCACATAAATCTTTGCTTAACGCGGAGGTTAAGAAATGACGGAAGCGAATGGGGTGAACAAAAGTTATAAATTCATTATATTATTCGGAAATGATTAGAGAAGGTGCGAACTACAAGCACTTTCATGGAAATAAAGATTGAATTTACTGTCTTGAAAGTAATACAGAATGATAATAAAGATGTTAGCTGGTGACAGTAAATCAGGGATAATGGGGAATGGCATTGAGAAGTTGTGTAGGAGATAAATACCGATAAGACTAGAAAAGAATCAGGCACATGAAAAACACGACGTGTTCGACTCTTCTTCGTGCATGTTTTTTTATACTCGGAAAATGGTTAAATATACCTCAGAACCAGTGTTGTACACCACCATTACTATGTGGTTCTTCTACCGATATTTATTCATATACAGCAATAAAGCTGTTCATTCGAGGTAAATATAATCCCATCATAAACTGAATTATCTCGATAGAAGTAATTATAATTTATTCTATCTTTTACTTTGCAGGAAACTTAACCATTCGCTCAGTAGGCATTGGTGTGATGACCATTTATGCGGAAGAGGCCCAGAGGTTTCTGTGTTTCAATCGGAACTGGAAGTTAATTGGCTCGGTAAGTACGTTGGCAGTGGTAGCCGAATATAAAGCGTGAATATCTCATTAAAAATTCACATTAAAGAATGTTGAGTATCTAGACCAGTATACATTTAATGCGATATTTCTTCGCAACTGCACTTCATCAAATAAGTGAAAAGCCTTGTAAATAGTACATAATGCGTTGCTAGATCGGTAACGCTATGGCCTGGCAAACCAAAGGTTGCTAAATCGAATGCCGTCTGGGACATGAGTGTCATTTGTCTATGTATTAAGGTCATACGTGTCTACTAAGGTGGTTTGAGATAAAATTAATAGCAGATAGAGCACCAAAAGACTCGTCCACTAGCATTGAAAAAAACCACAATATGTGTTATTCCTCGATATTTTTATCGTGATTTTACCTAAAAACGTTGAAGCAAACGACAGCATTACGACTCACACAGACTTGATTCACATGTCATTAGGTATCTCCGCCATGAGCTGTCAGACACGCATGAAAAACAATCTCGATGGAATATGTATATTTTATCACCATAAGAATAAAGTTAACAGATGCCCTTCTATCCTTTCTCTTTCTTTAGAAGCGTGACAAGGGCCCGAGGTGTAAGTTCTACGAGGTCATGGAAAATGGCTACAATCAATACAAATCCGCGGCCAACCAGAGCTACTTCGTCGGTTTCAACCCGAAGGGAAGGCCGCTGAGGGCAGCAGGCATCAACCCCCCGCGGCGCACCGGCGGACCTCCCAGAAGGCACAAATCCAGGGCTCGCAGCAGGGCCACGTGCCTCAACTTCATCAAGCGGGGGTCCGACTTCAGCATCGGGGCGCACCACGAGCGCTTGGGGAACGGCGCCCCCGGACTCCTTCCCCAGCTGTCCGGCGGCGGGCACGACGGCGTGCTCATCGCGGGCGGGGGCCGAGGCTACAAGGGACTGACCCTCAGGGAAGGCGGCATGGCGGAGCTGCTGCCCTATAGGGACGGTTACTTCGCGGGCGGCGGCGGGGAGCGCGGCGGCGGTCTCGCGGTGACGAGGGAGCCGAGGCTCGGCAGGTACGGCAATCCAAAGACGAGGCACAGCGGCAAGAGGAAGTGGGAGGTGAGCTGAGTGGACGCGTTGACGCCTTGAAGACAAGAGGGACGAAGACCCGGCGGCGGATTCCCCCACCGGGAAACCGGCCCCCTGCGAACCGAAGAAGAAGTCTCCGGAGGACGCGTTGGGAGGACACCCGTTCGACACACATACACAAGTACACACAAACACGCCACAAGCAAGACAGAGAGCGACACGAATCCCATCACATCCACATACAGCGGACACCAACGGGAGAGGGATTTCGACGAAACCATAAGCCTCCCTCCCTCCTCACGTCTTCAGCGGAGGGAGGGAGGCCAACGCGTGTCCTCCGACAAGGGGCGGCCCACGGGAGAATTCCACGGGGCTAGAGGAAACGCGCCGGCCCTGGAATCCGCGACGGAACAAAGAGGAGGAAAGGGAAGAGAAGCGTCAGCGGGTGGACGCTCGGAATTGATGATAATACCAACTCTCTTCCAACCTCCAAGGAAAGGCTCACGGCACTGCGTCGAAGAATCGAAGAAAGACACAGAAGGCGATAGAGGAGTTTAGGGAAGGCTGAACGCTTTCTTTCTCCCCCACCGAAAACAACTTTCCGTGTGACCACAGTTGGATGACACAATATTATTAAGGTGGAGGGGAGGGATGGAACTTTAAAAAAAAAGCAACACAAAAAGTATTTGACTGCCATAGACCGCTTTTTCGAGAAGCTTTCCTATGTTGCCCATTTGTTGTTAACGAGGGAGGAAAACCGCGTGAGTAACCCATACGGATGTGGAAACGCCGCAAATAGAGAGGACAATATGTATTAATTTATCTTTCGAAGAAAATCAGAGCCCGGAGAGGGGACGAAGACAGCGATCACCCCACAGGGAACGCATGAGTGGGCAAACATGTTATATGTACGGCGAATGGGGAATAGAAATGACGGGTTGAAAGTGATGTGCGAGGGAGTTGGGGACATTTTGTTGTGATCCCGAGGGGAAACATTGGGAAAGGCGTCGAAGAGGAGGGGTGAAGTTGGCTGGGTGAAGTTAGTGGGCACGAGAGGTGAAAAAGACTTCCCCGAGAGTGTTAATACGCGGTGTCGATGGAACATTTCTCCTGCCTCGTGTGCCGTGGCAGGTGTTATTTAGTGAGAAGGATACCGAGTGGGACGTCGGTCCGTCGCACTCATCTCGCTCCCGATCGCGCTCACCGGCGGAATGGACAGAGGAGATAAGGATGGGAAGCTCTTTGAGTAGATGTGAGCTCTTCCAGGAAGACAGGTGGGAAAAAAGGAGATGAGAACTTACAGATATGCGGGTTTGGTTAATGAGTCGAGTGAGACTGACTGATGGGGTGAGAATGAAGTGGCGGATTGGGAGAAGAGACGGGCGGAGGAAAGAGGAGAAGTCATCCGGGTGAAGACTTGTCACCCCCCTCGTGTGGGAATGACCCGAAGGGGAGGAAGGCGACGCATTTACTTTTACTCCCGCGGGGTGCAAAGCGACCGGTTCTCGGCCGCCCAGGAAGGCCGTAGATGGCGAAAAAACTCTCTCGGAGCTGTGATTGAGGGGTGTCGTTTTAAGAGAGGGTATTGGAAGGGACGATGGTGGGAAAATAAAAATAACGCTCGTGTCATTCCTAAAGGAAGTGTCCCATGGGGTTGCCGGAAGGAAGATCGGTGAGTGAGATGGTGGAAGATTAAGTTGTCTCCACGAGGGGCGACACGCAAGGAGCTTAACTGTCGTAGAGGCGAAGTTAAGACGAATCTCCCACCATCTCTCTCCGTGAAACTACCGTGAAACAATCGAGTCCTTTTTCAGGCGCCAGGAAAAGGATGCACTACTTGGAAATTCCAATTGTTCTTTTTTTCTTACTCCTTCACTCCTTCCACGGTTTGTTTTTATATAATGAACGACCCCTGTCTTCACATCTGCACGAAGTCGTTACCACGTTGCGCAGGAGCACTCCTAAATGTCACGTGCTATAGAGGAGGAAGGGGAGCGAGTGGAGGAGCTAGAGGGGAAAGGTGTTTAGGAGAAAGATTTTTCTGGGTGGGGCACCGTGGTCGGTTACCTGGAAAGACAGAGCGAGAGGGAAGGGGGCAGATGGCCACGGAGGCCAGCGGCGCGATTGACAAGCTGCAGGAGCCCTTCTTGCCTCTTCTTTAACTCGCCTTTTCAAAGCTCACATCGCGTCCTCCTCGTCTTTCTCCTTTTTGCTCCTTCAAACTTGCACACCTCGACCGCTTCCACACCCACCACGCCCTCCTAAGGACGCCCTTCCAACACAGTAGAATCTTAACAATAGGGCCAACTTCACGCAAAATTTCAACAGGACGAGAGGCGCTTCCAAACTTTCCGGGGAGGAGCGAATTCCGCCTTGGCCATCCTGTTGTGTCCGGCCAAATGCTCTCTTTGACATCTTGCTTCCGGGGGCGCGGAATCCCGACCGCGGTAGCGACCCCGCCCAGGCCGCACAACTATAACTTTCCCTCGTGACCCTTCTACAAAAGTGGTCCACGTAGGTCAAATTCACTTCTGGGTGGCGTAAAATGAAGGGAGAGAGAGAAAAAGAGTGAAACGGAACAATAAGGAGAAAAACCAGCCCTGAGAGGAAACAGGGGGAGTATGAAACTGGCTATTCTTGCAATATCAAGTTATACCCTTACATCGCAAACCTTTAAAAAAATCCCTAACCCCTTGGACCTTCTTTTCCCAACCACCACCAAAGCCCCTATATCTTTATCCCTCCTCGCCCATCGAAAAATCCCACCCCCTAATTTATCCCAACCCGAGCAAGAGCCATTGACTCCCGCCCCGTTCCGCCCTAGCTGCTGACGAGGGGGGGAGTAAGGCCATCGTCCAGGGGCAATTGAGACGTCGAAACCCGCACCTTCCCACGGGAGCAACCCCCCACCCCCCTCCCCTCGGAACCTCACCGAGCTTTCACCCTCACTCGTCCATCGAAGAACCACCCACACCGAAGAGGCTCCCTTCCCCCTTTAAGGCCGTCTTAAGTCCGACCGCCCAACTTCCTTCCCGTAGTCTCTTAACATCTGCCTCCCCCCTTACTCAAAGAGCTGCCCGGAGAGTGTTCAAGATGAAGGTGGAGAATCGCGAAGGCCCTCGATTGAATCGAATGGCAGGGGGATTCGTGTGTGCGTGTGGGAGGAGGGTTCGGATGTCTGGAAGACTTTCCTTTTTCAGGAGGGAACCGGAGAGGGCTGTGCATCCGTCCATCCCTTTCCGTCTCGATTCCTCACCCCGCTAACAGAAAAAGTCTCCGAGGTGGTCCGAGGAGGAGGAGGCTGGTCCCCTCTCCCATCCACCGGGCACTCCAAAACTCGCTCCCCGGCCCAACGTCAACCCGACGTCCTGTGCGGGGACGGATGAAGCCGTCTCCCGCACGTCCCTCTTGTCTCCTCCCCGTCAGCCTCTGCCGCCTCTGCCTACTCACAATTTTTCACCACGTGGCGCGCGTCTCATCGCTCTAGAAGTCTCGTTTCTTGCACATTCCCCCTCCCCACATCCGGGGGATGCCTTAATATTTTGGCGCGCGGCGACGGAGGATACGTCTAGGACATCGTCACGTGAAAAAAGGAAAATCTTTTATTATTTACCTCAGCTCTATCGGTGTTGGAAACAAATTCAATAAGGCGAGCTCCTGTCTGAAGGTATCAATGTATTCCAGTCTCTCTCCTTTCCACTACGGGGTAAAGGTATGCTCCCCCATCGCGTCACTTCTATTCTAGCTCATTGTCCTTTACGCGTCCTTCCACTCACTTCTTCAAAAAGCCACTTTTCCTCTTCTTTCCACTCAATTCGGCCCCATGGCTCTATCCTCGAGCCGGCTACCTCCAACTTCCTCATTCAGCTCACTGCCGCTCTTTTTCCCCTGATCTTTTTTTCCCCGGATTAGTGTCTCTCCCTCCGTCACCACTCCCATTCTTACGGTCTCACTTTCGGGCTCAATGCCGCAAAGATTCTCTCTCTGTCCCATTCCTTCTCGCAGTCCGTAATCTGCTTATGCCTAGACACCCGATCGTCTTTGTCGCACGCACGAGACTAACCAAAACCCCCCAGAGACGCCCTCGGCACTTCCTTTTTCCTCTCTCTCCGCATGCCCAACTTCATCTCCCTATCAGTATCCACGTGCTGCACCGGTTTCCAATCCCGTGCCTTGAAATCTTCCCCTCTTTCCATTTTCTGCATACTTCCGCACAAATATTCTTGCAATCCGCCCTCCTTTTTCTCTCGTATCCATTCATTCCTCCTTCTTCGCCTTTGCTTCCGCTTCCTCTCTCTCACTTCGTTGAACCACAAAACAAGACCTTCTATCCGTCCTTCCATCTCTTCTCTTCGTTTCTCCATTCGGAGCTTTACAATTCCGTTCGCTTCCGCAGCTTCACACACTCACACTTCCAAAAAAAGATACGAATAAATCAAACATGACCGAAAGGACGCCTCGAGGAAGCGAAGTAGAAAGATTGGAGAGGTGCGGCGGGAAGGCGGAGGACGCGGCAGGGAGCGGAGAGGCAGGGATGACGGAGGAGAGAACCTGCTAGCAAGGCAAGGCAAGCAAGCAGAGGAGAAGCGGCCCTCTGTGAGCATCACAAAGGCAATACTCGCCCCCCTTTTTCTCTCTCCTTACCCCCCTCTTGCTCCTCTTCCAGACGCTGCCAACCCCTTCTCCTGCCTCTAGGCCACATGCCCCCACCTCGCCGTTCTCTGCCACCCCCGCTCCCTCCCTCTACACAACCATGTATCCACACCCCACGCCGCATCTTCTCCCTTCTCCCCAGAAGACCAAGCGTGGTGCACCGCCACGTTCTCGGCCAACCCCCCGTCGCCCTCCCCCACACAATTCTCCGGAAAGGGTATTTCTTTTGGAATTCAAGGAAACAAAAGGTGGAAGGTGGGTAAGGTAAAGGAGGCAAGGGAGGGGGGTGGAGATAGAGAAATGGTACGTCTGCTGTGTGGGTGTGCTCTGTGTGGTGAAACCATCCTCTCTTCTGCGCTATCCCCTTTGAGACAAGACGCTGCACGGGAGGTTTTTGGTAGGTTGGGCTGGTGCCGCGTTTACCTGGGGTGGAGAAGGGAGAGGGGAGTGGCCGGCAGAAAGGGAACACCTTTTTTACGTCCACTCGCATCCCCGGGTCTCCGTAGAGAGAGAGAGGCAAGGTTTGAGGTGTCAGTGAGGAGACGAAGGCCCTTTTTTCCCAACGTTCCCCAGAGAGAGAAAGATGGAAATGTTCATCCAGTGGGGTCGGGATGGAAAGAGGGAGTCATTGGGTGGGTTGGGCACTCCTTTGGGGTTTTCCGACGGCAGTGAACTGGCGTGAAAGGTGGTGAGCCGAGGTGGGCAAGGGCATGCTATGCGCGCGTCCGACTCATAATTGGGAAAGATTTCATTTTTACCACCGAGAGAGAGACGGAGCTCCTTGACCAAACAGTCTCTGACCGTCGCGAAGCCTTGGGATAACATCCACAGACTTAGGAGCCTTAAACTTGAGAAGTAAGCACGCTCCGAGAGCGATTTCGCACTGACAACCCCTGCGGTGCGGTCGTTGAACAATTTTCGGGGGAGGATAATAAAAACTTCAACCGCACTCGCCGAAAAACAATGACGTTTCTAGCGTGAGTACACTACCGCCTTGAGCCACTCAAACCGCATCGCCTTGCTCACGAGACTCGTCTTTCCACGCGAGCTCAGTCATTAAACCATTCTCTTACCTTCCATTCAATTGCCGCGCCCACAGAGAAGTTTTAAGGGCAAAAACAACGACCCGAAAAATAGCCCTCGAATAAATCCCGTCCACACTCGGAAATAAAAAGCATGCGGGGTGTCCACACACATACTCTTGCACAGCGAAAGAGCGGGAAGGTGTTCCACATAACACACTCCTTGGTCCTCCCATTTTTATTCTCTCTCTTCCTCATTCCACCCCACCCTGTCTCTCTTCCTCTCTTTGGCCCGCTCCATCCTTTTCACCTCCTCCATGATTGGGTGCGTTTTCCGTGGCGGAATGAGGCTAAAGGGTGTGCGGGGAGGAGAGGGGACGTGAAAGGGAGTGGCCCGACTCTTCCACGGTCGGAATGGGGAGATGCGCGGTGGGAGCAGCGGGGGGTGAAATTGAAATGATCCTGCTCTGGAGGAGAAGGAAGGGGAACTGAGAGATGGGAGGAAGGATGCATAGGGCGTTGGAGTGACGGCGGTGGGATTGAGAGGGAAGAAGGTAACGGTGGGGAAAGAGGAGAGTCGGGAGGGAAGACAGAGGGGACACGTTTCAAAAGCCATGGATATCCCCACGCGTCACCCTTTTTTACCGGTGTTATTGAATTATTTGAGGGGGAGGGAGCAGCAGAAGAAAGAAAGGGAGGGAAACTGAGGAGAGGGAAGGGAACGAGGAGGGAAGGAATGAATCGGCGTCCATGGTGACGGGAATGGAAAGGGATGCCCCCGTAGGTGGGCCGGGATATGAATGCGTCGGCGGCGGGGTTTCACCTCTCTCTCTCAGCCTCTCTTTCCCCTAATCTAATCCCCATAATTTACGATCGGGAACAAAAGGTGAGCTTTAGTTCCCGATTTCGACAAAATATGGTCGTGCCCCCGGTGCAAAGAGCGAGAGCAAAACGGAGCGAGCGGGTGGCCATGTGAGTAGTGGTAGGGGGAGGCAGAGAGAAAAGAATAGAACCCTCCCCCGGGCGAAAAAAGACTTAGATGGGGGCGAGGGAATTCCTAAGGGCGGGACATGTGATATTACCTCGCTCCCTCCTTCACTTTCATCATATTTAGCCCCTCTGACTCGCTCTTTCCCCTTTCCCCCTGAATTTTCCCTGCCCTAGAGTCTCCTCCAGCTCACTTCGTCGCCCTAACCCCCTTCTCTCTCTTCCTGTCTTCCCTCTCCTCTTCCTCCAGCGGTGGCTGATAAATCTCATCTGGACCCCCGCCGACCACGTCCGTCTCCCCTTTCCAAAACACACCCCAAATTTATACGCCATCGAGGGGCCTCAATTGTCGTTAGCAAAAAAAATATTATAAATGAAAACGGAGGAGTAGGAGAAGGGTGTGGGGTCAAATAAAAAGAGTCGGAGAAAGAAAAAAAAAGAGTCACGTGAAAGCGAAACGATATCCTCACCACGGGCCACAATTGACGACCTCTTACGGGGGGAGGGGGCACTAGGGAGGTGTCCTAACCCTTTGGAATAAAAAATAAACGACAGCGAGAAAAAAATTATAAAATGTCGAAAGCAACCGTTCCGTGCACTCCCCGTCTCTTTATCCCTCTCCGTGACACGGGAGAGTGAGAAATAGAGGTTGGAATGGGGAGAGGAGGGAAAAAAACCATTAAAGAAACACACTAGCTCTCTGCTTGAGTGAGGAGCGATATCATTATTTGTGAGCCCGGAAATCCTCACGGCTGGCAACCCCCCATCTTCCTTCCACGTAACCCCGTCGCTTCTCTTTCTCCTTTTTTTATTATAATATTTCCGACGCCTCTCCCTTAACCTTCATAAACGAAACTTTTGTGGAGCCAAAAAATATACATACTTTTTTCCTTAGGTGGGAGAATTATTGGAAAAGGCGTGTTGGAGGGAGTGTAAGGACGGCTCTCTTCCTTGCCTAACGAACAAGGGGTGGAGGGTTGATACTAAGGTTTCCGCGGCGTTTAGCATGAAGACTAAAATTTTGGCGTTCCTCCGCGTGGTGTCCATTAACGACATTAACGACGTGGTGTCGTTAATAGACACCATGCGGTGGAACACCCGAAAGCAGTAACTCTTCAAGGGGTGGAAGGACGCAGAAAAGACGAAACGGAGAGCGAACACTCTCCCACCCAATCTTACCTCCCCGATACATTTTCACTGCTCTCGTCAGCCTCTCTCAGCTTACCTCCCTTCATTTTCGCACTTGCAACATTCCCTTTCAATTTCAGCACTGTGGCAATATTGCCCCGTAGAGTGAATGCATTCAATGTGTAATTGGGGTACTGGGAGCTGGAAGGTATGAGAATGGATGTTATCAAAAGAAAAATAAACTACCTCCTTCCCAGCTCCTTCCCCCCCACAAAAAAACCTGCGTGAGCAGTTTCGTTGGAAATTATAAAAGAGAAGAAAAGTAAGATTATGGAAAAATATTAATTATTATTATTATTATTGAAAAAGAAACCAATTGCTAATCCGTTGTAAAGTGTTTCATTTTACATATTCCATGTTTTTCACTTGGGCATAGTTTCACTGTAAATATTTGTAAATATATCTCTGTGTATAAATAAATAAATATGTATGCTGCATTTAAGCCCATAAAAGCGTGTTTCACATTTATTTACCCCATGTCGCTTTCAGCGTACTTTTTTTTTCTTCAGTTTTACAAACTTACCAAATATTTTAAGCAGGATTAACCAGTGAGGCAAAGCAAAGAGAAATATGAAGATAAAAGCGCAAATTATAAGCTTATAAAAAATTCAATGGCTTAGGTGGTTCATATGAAGTAGAGTTTAGAACGCTGCTGGAAGTTGGCTTTTCCACAAACTCAACCACCAAATAATGATTGACTCGAATGGAAAAATACTACATCCAAAGTATAATACTGGGACTCTTCATAATTATTATTCCCTAAATTAACACCACTTTAATCTAGCAAAATTCTCGGTATTTAGTGGAAAAAATACAATCACATATCATAAAAAACATAGCATGGAGATTTTGCATATTTGGAATAATGTGAAATGGGTTCATCGCATCGAGACTAAAATGGTAAGGCAATGAAGTTGTTAAGGTAATTCAGTAATAACTAAAATTAGCACGGACACGGTGAGTAGCTCGGACAATGGCAATATTTCCTTGCCGTGATCTCAGCACATGAGTTACTTGGTGCACCATTTACGATTATGGGTTGTTAAATGAAATTAAACCCAAAGATCCAACCCAGAAGACTTAATCCTAGAAGACACTTAATCCTAGTATTAGCTAAAATAATTCGAATTCTCCGAACAAGACATCATTGATACAATTACCTATTTTTAAGGATTCTGAAAAATCAAAGAAAAACCCATGTTATGAAATTCCTATTTACAGATAAGTTATTTCTCATCTGACATTACCCAACCTAGGCAAAATAAGTGACAATTAGAACTCACTTGAAGGAAATATTTAAGGCACAGGTTTAGTAAATCGGGCTTGTTTAGTCAAATCATTTTCGATTCATAACCCATGACAACCATGACCCCAGGCACTTCCCTCCGTCGTTCGGGAATAGCTTAGGTTAATTTATTTCCTTGGACAAAGGGCAGACTCACATTTCTGTATAAATTATAAATAGAAGGCTCAATATATTTCATAGCAAGCTACCTTTACGGGATCAATTAAACCCACTTTCGACAAAACTGTTTTATTACCATGCCCTCTTCGGCATTTTCGTCCACATAAATCCATCGAAATTAATAAGTTTTTCTGGAAAGTTTCAAAACGCTCGCCAACTCCAGGGAGGAAATTTGAGTGAAAGAGATAACTTACCACGAGTGCTTGTCCCCTCAGGTCGGTGCATAATATATTTACGGCCCGACTTCAACTTAGGAAGAAGTTATTACGCCCGGGGAAGTTATCTTGGAAGACAGTTGCATTCAAACTGAGGTTACGGAAGGGCATGTCTACGAACTTCCACGGCGTACACTTTTTTATCGCTCTCAAGACTCCTGTGAGGCCAAAATAGAATTTTAAAGGTTATTTTTTCCGGAAAATTTGGATGATGAATGTGATTCTTAAAGCGATTTGAAAGTTTTTGGAATTATTCAATGGGCATAAACTCGACGTCATAAAAATTAGTAAAACACAAGGAAATTTACTTTTCCTTTTACACTGTCAGGCGATATATAGTGAAAATAAACTTTTATCTTAAATGTACCGTTCCTCATCAAGAATATGAAGTAATTTGAAATTGAAGGTAGTCTTTCAATATCAATAATGGCTGCCGGGTGATTTTTTTAATCTACATTTTCCATAATATCCAGAAGATATTTTATCGTGATATTGGACCACGCTGTTTCAAAATGAAGTCGTTTAAGCAAGTCATAGAAGTAAATGCATTAGTCAAGAACCAGAAACAAAATGTTTCATTTCACAGATTACACGATTCACCGTTTCTGAGCATGGAAAACCTGTTTTCAATCTCCTTATGCTTCGGTGGAAAAACATGAATCTACTAAAATCTCCAGAGCGATCGTCTTCTTGAAGAAACCTAGAACAACATTATCCTTTCTACATGGCTCGGACAGATAATTAGTCACTCTGATCTGGAGAAGTCCTAAATAAAGTGACTTTCTGAACATAATATTTACGCACATGTCAATAGCAGCCGGCATCGGGTCTTCCGATTGAAGAAGATAGATGAGGTTATAATTTAACCTTTGTCGATATATTCTTTCCTGAAAATTTTTCATGTCCCTGTTTTGAGGTGTCCATCAGTATATTCTTTCCTACCCGCAGGTTGTAAACGTCATCCCAAACAGCATTCTTCAAAAGGGGGTAGAACTGATATCCCGCAGGCTAAGGGACCAAGGCATGGGAAAGGACAAGAAAACGAAAATCAAGGAAAATCACATATAGAAGAGGAGAATAAAGATGCAGAAATGGTGCTCAAAAGAGGCGCAGTTGCATTATTGAGAGCATTTGAAGAAGTTAAATCGTCTTCGTATTACATCCGTAACATTTTTTGATATTCCATAACCAAGGCTTAGACTTATTGCCCATCAAACCGAAAGAAAATTCTCTGAGAAATAGATATCAATAGCTAGGTTTGTTTAGGGTAATTTTCACATACAAGTAATCACAGATAAATCTTATAGCATGAAAATATTCGAGCATTGTGAGTATGTATTACATACACCCTGGACATTCTTAGCTTAATGATTTGCCAATATGAAATTCCAATGAAGTAACCCATATAAAAGCTCCTACTTCCAGCAATTAATAGCGCTAGGCACTATAAAAATAAGTCTGAGCGAGATATTTAGCTACATAATACCTCTATCTGAATTAAGACAAGCAGACCGACTGTATTGCATTACTTTTACAAAATGTACGATACTGAGATGCTATATCACCACTCAGTAATCAAATTAGATTTGTATGCATTTTAAATTTTCGTTAACTATTTTATCAACCCAATGGTGTTCTAGGACATTAATAGTTTACAATGTTTGTCCATAATTGCGTACTGACGAGTGAGGATATTCCCAGAAGTACTTGAATACCAGAAATAATAGAGGTTTTATTGAGGATTCCGCCATTCCAATAATTATTGACTTACTAAAAAGACGTGAAATAAATTTGCATGGTTCTGAGATGAAAATTAAACGTGTATCATATTATGAAATAAATTGTAATTAAACCGAGATTTGAATGTAAGTTTAAATCTAGTAGCGCGCAATTGCGCAAGACGGTAAAATATATATCCCTCCCTAAAAAGTTAAAACTTTTTCCTTTTTAAGAAATATATTTTCCACGTAGGCTTTTTAGTAAAAAGCCTTAGACATGAAATATACAAATCTATCGTGATGGCCTTTCATGGGACGCATATTCTTTTAAATATTGCCGATTCTACCAAAAATTATACGAAATGAATTATGCATCAGTTCAAGCTCAATGAAGTATGCGATTTCTTTAAATAGCTTACCACACATATATAATAAGATTCGTCATTGGAACTGAAGGCGATGCAGTGAATAAACTTCAAACAGGTTCTCAAAAAATGGCCCAACTACCATACACAATAGAAGAATAGTAAATTGGGCTGTCATTAGCAACACTGGAGAATCACTTGTATGCAGTGCGTGTTGATCTCCTCCAAACACAGAGACCCAAGAAGTTTTCAGCACATTTAAATTATATAAATGAGCTCCAATACCAAAAAAGCTATATATAGTCAAAATTACTACTCCAATGGCCGCTCTAAGTTAGCTTAGCTCGCATATACGTTGGAGTAATGATTATGCCTATTTCTCATATTAGCTCAAGGCTAATTACATCACTAAAACGTTATTTGATCCTTACTATACTATCAGTTTAGTTTACTATATCAATACGATCAATGAACAGGGATACGTACATATATTATAATTGTAGTTACTGTGATTCGTCGAAAACTTAGAGGTTGTTAAATAAGAAGATATTTTTAACTTCATAATTCTGGCGTTTCACTGGTTACTCGTAAAAAGTTGAGAGAAAGTTCATAAACTCGCTAGCTAGAAGTGGCGAAAAATCAGGAAAAAGATGAATCAAGTCTGACGGAACACGTGGCCAACATAGACGTGAGGAGTTGGGAGTTTTGCGGCGATGTAGTGGGTAAGTGGAGGGACGAAGGGACACGACACAAGGCGTACCCGAAAAGGTGAAAGAAAATTCCTCTCCCATACCAGGCGAGGACTACGCCGTAAATTCCATTCTTTCGCGTAATTCGGATACACTGCTGGTGGGGTGAGGAGGGAGAAGAAGGAGAAAAGACGGTTGGTGGGTTGCAAGCTCGCGTAGCGTTAAAGGTTTCCGCTCCAAGTTTGGGGGGGTTGGTTGTGCGCGGAAAGAAAAGGGAATAACGGTGTGCGTTTTGTTCCTTTAGTTAGTTAGGACCTTAGGAAAGCATTGAGGGAGGGTGCGAGGTGAGAGGGAGTCCTTCACGAAGCGATGGCCTCACCTTTGCCTCGCAACACCCCCTTCTTTGCCTCCGTACTTTTGTAAGGTGCTCGAACCTAAGGTCGCCCACCCACCCACTAATTCTGAACCCTGGGACACACCTACGCTTCCCCACTTCCTCGCACCTCTACAGCGCGCCATTCTCCCGAGTCTTCCCACCACCAAAACACCTCCAAATCTCCACGCTCCCCTTCGGCCCCCACCCTCCCTTTACCGCCCTTTCATTCTTTTGCAGTCGGACCTAACCTACACTTTCGACATATCGACCCTTCGAATTTTTGAGCGGCTCATCCTCCATCAACGACTCTCATCGCGTCCAAAATAACAAGGAGGTTAGGAAAAATACGGAGGCGACATTCCGCTTGGTTCTTGAAGCCAATCCCACCATTGCGATCAATACAGTTGGGGGTCTTACTCTGACTAAGTTTCCGGTGGTTGCGTTTGATTTTCGTTAAATTTAAGTTAAAATCCACAGGTAATGCAATGTTTGTGACTGGTAGGCCACGCCTACTCCGCAAAAAATCTTCCCATGCTCCTCCGCAAAAATTCCTCATCTTCATCCTCTTCGTCCATAAGCGTTCCCGGACATACCTCCTCCATTTCATTTTTACCTCCTAGCAAAATAACCAGTCCTTTCTCGGATTCTACTGCAGAGCATGCGCGGAGTTACATAGCGTCTCGCGAATCTGCAGAAATCTAGAGTTACCTATGTTGTTGTTTTACTTGATTGGGTTGGGATTTCTAGTAAAAACAAGGTTTAATAGTGGTTTCACTTCGCAAGCAAACACTTTATCCAAATTTATTATCGCATAGGCATTTGAACTAGAGCATTAAAATAACATACCCAAGTTTTGCCATCGAGTGATCAAGTGGGAATTGTTGTTTCCATCGTGGTAGGTTGTTGTCCTCACTCTCTTCGTCATCGGGTTAAGGATAATGCTGCATTTTTTCTGAAAGCAAAATTTAGACACAGCCATGTTGGTTGAGCTTGTCATTGAATACATCCCGTCGATTTGCGCTGAAGTGCACACCGTATAACACCAATGAACGAAAAAATAACTCCAAGATCATATTTGCATAGAGTTATTTAATCCAATTGTTTTCCTTGCAGTATGTATAGGCACAATTTTGGAAGCTCTTATTTTGCATGCATATGAAACAAACTTGCGAAAAAGAAAAACTTGTCTTGTGCAAAATAGGGATGAATATCCCGTTGCTCGGAAAATTATTCTAGCAAATGCCAGTAAATTTTGGTTGGTCGCTGAAATGCAGCCATTCACAATTTACGAAGACAATCTGTAGTATGAGTTGTCTCATTCTCAGGAAACCCCTTCCTTTTTTTCAAGACCAGTGTTCCAACTGAGACACGCCAGGTTGGATAGGCAGGTTAAGTTTTTGGGTTCGACGACGAATTATGTCATTAACACGCGACTTACGCGTGTAATACAGGTTTTTACATCGTTGGATATAATATGCCGGGCATTAATTGAATCCCCGCACGCCACCACTCACTCAGGTCAACCCCAGGGCAACGTGATTTTCCATGCTGAGAGACAGAATATATGTACAGGTACAGAATTTTACCCTTAGTCATAATAAGGCATTAGGGTTCATTCAAAGAACTACGATTGCTTACAGTATGAAGTCAATCTATATGACTACCTGAGATCATTACCATCTACTATTAGCCGAATAATGTAAGTGAAATAAATTATAAAAGCATCAACAACAGAGCGTTGAAAAAGACTTCCTTAACACGATATATCTTAGGTTTTTCTTTACCCATTTCACGTGGACAATTTATTCAACTTCTGAATGTTCCTTCAACATTTCCTTTCATTTCGTTCCTCCAGACGAATGGCACATGAAAAAGCGATTTTTAAACAAAAATATGCGACAGTCGATTTCGTAATATACGTATGTCATCCTTCAGTAAAAGTTGGTATCTTTAGCAATGAGTCATATCTCGTTTTGAATCTCCGAAGTTCTATTTTGAGCTCATGTTTTATAGCTCGGGCGCGGCCTCCTCCTATTGTTACACTAAAACGGAAGGTATGTAAGAGTTGTTGATTTCTCTGGGCAAATATGCTTGAGGTCACAGAAAAGTGGCTGCATAGTAGTATTTATTAATGTGGAAATAACGTCTTTATCAGTGTTTTATCCCAATGTGCAAGATAAAATAAAAAGATGAGGTTTCTTACATACAATTTACAAGAGATTTCCATGTTGAGGTTAACAATGTATCATCGGGCATGTTACGCAACACGAGAGCAAAAGTTAGTTTTTCAAGTTATGAAGTTTGGTCTCTTCCGCGGTTCCTTCCACAGGAATAAGATTTTGGTGCAAATTTTGGTTTGGCTGATGCCCCCTTATGTAAAGTACGTTCACTCATACAATAATATCAGGACTAAGGAAGTTAAAATCAGTGGCAAAATTAAATAGATAACAGGAAAAGTGATAGGTATGTATCACTGGAATACATTCAAATAGAGATACACTTTGATAAAAAGCATATCAATAAATGTTTTTTCCGACTCATGACTGCCACGAGCAAATTTACAGACAGTCAGGAGAATAAGTCCTGGGGGCCTATTCAGTATGTTCTCGGAATTTACAAGCCTCGAAAGTGATGACATTTTGACGTCACAGCTTCTAAAATTTCAAATAGGGCCATTCAAAAGTTGAGATTTGTCGGTGGAAGTGACGTCACGTTCACGGATTTTCCGAGGTTCGACCATGTCGAGTCCTTAGGCCCCTGGGTGGATGAATTATTTTCACTTTCATGCTAACTTCGTCAATTACATTGAAACCTTCCCATTGCAAGGAGCTGGAGGGTCATTCTTAATACCAATTCAATTCAGCAGGCTTTCAAGCGGAAAGGAGACGGGTCAGAGAGCCGAATATATTTGTCTCGCGAACCTTCCACCAGCACTTCGCGAACGAACGCGAAACCATTTGACGAAATACTCCGATACGAACCACCGAGCAATGTAATAAAATGCTCCCCTCCGAGTGGGGTAATCTCCCCCACCTACCGGAACAGTCATTCCCGCGCCTTCAGTAGTAACCGCGTAAATTTCAACCCCCAATGCCTTTGCCTCCTCCATACCCCCAACCCTCTAGCTTCGCCCCCCCCCCTCGCCATCACCCCAGCCGCTTTGGGCTGGGTATTTCCTTCCCCACCGACCTCCGCATTCCTTTATCACTTCTGCCCCCGTGCGCTTTCGGGGGCGGGCGTCGAGAAGGGGCAGCAGGCACCCGATGCGCGGCCGGAGGAAGGACCATGGACATCGGACAGGGTATTCAGGGAGGAGAGCCAAAAGGTGGGATCGGGGGAGGTGGAGAGGACTGGAGGGAAAGAGCGGCGATGAGGGGCTCTTAACGATAGAAAGAAAAGGACGCAACCGCCCAGTCACCCATGAACTGCCTTTGCCCCCCCCCTCCCCACCCCTACACATCGCAACTACACCCCCCCCCCCATCTTCCTCACACTCCTGTTTCATCCTGTCCCCCTCTCCATTGAGACCCACCGTAAAAACTAGTTTGGGGGACCACGCGCCTTCCTGCCTCCTCCAAGCAGAACACAATCTATGCCCAAGATCGCGTTCTCCCACTTTCCTCGACTTCACCCCCAAAGAAGAAGAAGGAGCGAGCCAAAGGGGCCCTAATCGCGTCCATCGCACGATGACCTCCTCATTTGGTATTGAAAAGGAAAGGCCTCCTCTGTTAAGCAGTTCATTTGTTTCTCGGCTTTTAGGGGAGGGGGGAAAGAATACGTCGGTGGTGCTGAAGGCTGAGTGGGGAGAGGGGGTATGGAAAATAAGGGAAAAGTCAAGTCAAGGTAGGACGTAACGGAGGAACAGGAACCGAAGGGCACGTCGAGGATAGAGAGGGCAAGCAGAAGGTTATTTCTTTTTTTGTGGAATTGGTTTTAGGAAGCTGATACCAGAAACACAAGAGATGCCTTGCAACGGGATATTTTTTACCTTTTCCTACTATTCCTGCCTCTCTTTCTCTCCACTTCGTCTCTTGTGTTCTTCCGACTCCATCTCAACCACCGCCATCCTTCAAAGTCACTTCCTTTTACCTGGAATTGGCGCCTCGCTGAGAGTTGCATTGGGATCAAGGGTGAGGAAACGGCATTTCTAAATGCGCCAATGGGAAAAAGTCCTCCCATCCTCGGATGGTAGACTAATTTGGTAACTCGAGGGAACACGACGTGATTCGGCACTTCCACCTGTGTCCGTCTTCATTTGAAATCCGTTTCCTTACCCATAGGGGTCCCATCCCCAACGGATTTCCGACAGTGAGGGGAATATTATTTTTAACCCACACACAAGTCACACTAGTAGTGGCCATCCTCTGACTGACTGACTGATACTCCTGAGTGATTAGCATGCAATCTTTCAATCGGAATCTTCATAAATGTGCAATTCGGAGTCGCCAGCCGTGAGTGTGAAATATTACTCCAAACGTCGAGGAATTACCACAGATTAATTCTCAATGCGAGGGCGGGAGTTGGGGAGGATCTGGGAGCATCAAAGTGCGGGCTAAAGGCTCAAGACCATGCCGACTTTGGGAAATATTTCTCCATTTTCTATTTGAATTCAAAGTTTACACGTCGAGTCAAAATTTCCAACTGTCGCTCCCCTGTGCTGATAACAGGCGGATTTCCGCGATTACCGAGGGAGATATTGGGGTGTCTCTCGATCAATCACGGTACATTTTCCATTTAATGCGAATTCATTAGCAGCTTCTGCTTGGAAAAATGCTCAAAGGATGCTCAAATACTTAAAGTCAAAGCAAGAATTCCAGAGAGAGGCTAACATTTTTCCTTCGCAACCACAGAAAATTATATCTCCCCTTTCAATTTCAAAATCACGTGATCCATGACAATACAAGTACCAACCTCACATCAAAAATAGTGAGTCAATTGAACACGAGAAAACATTTTTTTTCACAATAGTAAGCTGTTCGCTTAGATATATGTTATTCTAACTAAAAGGACGTAGTATGAGGTTATGGATTTTTATATATAACGTTAATCACAATGTATATAGGTGTCTTCATTTGTTATTATTTTTATATTTAGATTTAAAAATGTCGTTGGCGAGCTAGGAATTTTAAATTTTGCACGAATGTTGGTTGCCTCCTTGAAATCAGTAAGAAACACGAAAAACTATTTTATAGGGTTGTTTTTGCACCATTATTTTCATCTAATATACCCACAAGAAAAGCATGGAATTCGGTGGAGAAATTTTTTTCTTTTTTAATTACTTGCACTATTGGGTAGAAATTTTGATTATTGAACGAGTCAAGGAATTTAGAATTTAATTCTTTCATTCAATTTTCTTTTACGATTTGTTTTTGCCAAATATTGCTATTTCAGCACCAAATCCATTCATGTTTCTTTAATTTCAAGAGCAGCTATTTCCTTGGAAAACTGAGCATTTCGGCACTGAACGAGCATTCGTGCTTGCAACGATTCTGGTTAGATGACCAATTTGAGACTTGCAATAAGAACTTTAATGAGGTGATTTTCACCCTGATCTTTGAAAGTATGGTACACATCCAGGAGGGCCAGCAACAAGGGTATTTTAAGCATTAAAATTATTCTATTAGTTTTTTTAAATTTAATAGAACATTTTACATCACAGGGAAATAATTACCTACTGTGTAAATTAGGATAGATAATGGAATATTGTGAATACAACATGCTCCAAGGGACATTAAAGACAGTTATTTGATTTACTTATAATTTTAGCTCAGACTTGGCATTTACAATGGTAAGTCATATGTCATTCGCAGATAACGACCGAAAGGTCGAACTAATATGAGAAACTTTTTCCGCCTCATAGATTCCGAAAGGCGGCATGAATTACATTAATTTTGTTTTAATTTGACTTGAATGCAATGAATTGATTCGGAATACGAATTCGGATTGATGAATTGCTCAGAATAGTATCATTGAGTCTAATGGAAAAATGCTTTATATTTCATCAACGTAAGTTTAGTTCCAGTCTAATAATATGCAATTAGAACTAGTGAGGTTAAATTTAGTGAAACGTTTAATTAAATTAAATTAACTAAGTAAACGTATCTACAGATTAAAATCAAGGTAAAAACCTCATCAATCCAATCGGGAAGAAATATCCACTATGGTTGTCAGAGAATTCAGTTGGGGTGGTACCGGCAATTTATTGGCATAATGTGAGCGTTTGAATCCTAAATACAATTGTTTGTATTCCCCTAAAATAGAGGACTTGAAAAATTTTCTTCTTGCTGTATTGCTGTTTATTTAATAACCATTCCGAAGGTTCTCAGTTGTTTGATATCTACTGTTACACACTTCTTACAGTAAATTGGAAGGAATTTTTTTATCCTATGAAACAAGTTAAATGTTTTCTTCTCCCATTGAATTTCAAAGGGTACCCTCCGCAAGTGCTTTATATCTGACTCAAAACCCTTAGCAAGCATTTATAGCTGATAAAATACAATAATTGTAGAGATGGTAGAGTCAGAGATGAAGTATTGATACTCGAAGAGTTGAGGCTGAAACACAAATTACAAACTTACATGACGTTGATAATCTAGAGTATGACTGTTAAGAGTACTCCATGGAATGATTTTCCCCATCAGTCTTGAGTAAAATCCGTCCAACATCCCCCCGACTCGATATAGAAGGACTTCATGCTTTATACCACTAACCGGTAATGTTGTTTTTAAAATACTGAAATTCAGCGCCAAAACAAATCGTCTTTAAAAACCAACGAAGTAGAATTGAACTGGGTAGATAATTGCCAATCGGTGGTTAATTTGGGTTCTAAGAATTAGTTCAGTTAACACATATTTTATTTGAGCCACCGATTTCTATATCCAAGGGCGTAATAGCACAGTGCTTGTTTGTTGCCAAAATTGTAATAAAAGAGGAAACAAATTCAGACCAATTACTTTAGATCTGCTAATGCAAATAAGGCAAGGTTGTCTGACAAAAAAAATATCCATTCTAGCTAAAAATGGAAACACTAGAAATCATAAACCTCGCTACCTCAAGTAGACTCAATCTTTACGATATTAAAAATAAAAGATAGATGCATTCATTTAAAAGTTGGCTTCATTTGTGCGGATATTGCCCATCTTGAGCAGCAACAGAGAAAGATTTAAATTATATCATAGCATCTCTTACACCATGTTATAAGTCTTTGCGATCTTGCTCACAGTTATAAGTTTTTATTGTCTACTACTATTAGGCAGGGAAATAATATAAAGCATATGGCGAAGCCTGAAATAAACTTTAATGAATGATTGACTGAATTTAGATATGGCTTATTCCAGAAAGCGATTCGTTTCAAAATTCTCACTCTCAGAATACATTCAACCGTCAATGCCTCTTATATTACTCTTGGAGAATACTAATCAATCAATACTCCTAGTAGACATCGTCTAGAGCAATGGTGAAAAAATTAAACTGAACTTGGAATCGTAATCATAAATTAGTCCTTTTTTTAAATATGAAAGTATTTCTGAAGGAATCAGAAAGATTTAAGAGCGTATCCTTTGAGAAAAGGTGGCGGAGTTTTTAGTTGTATTTTCAGGAAAATCCATAAATTAGGCTTGAAGAGAGTTGTATTCCAATAAACGGAATCCACATTGGTTCAAAGTATTTTTCGTGATTGATGGATCATCCATCCCTCAGGTTTATAACATTTCTAACATTTTTCAAAAGTAAACATTTATTCATTCATACATTTCATTCAAGTATTCTACCAGCTGATTGGTAGGTTCTTGGACAGTCCCCATTCTGTATTCCAATTTCATAGACATTGTCTCACTTTCCCTCCTAAGGATGTCCCGCCATTAGATTCCTCTTCAATTCTTCATGCCTTCTGCCTCCTCTTATTTCGTCCAGAATTCCTATCATCTTTCTTCCTCTTCCACGCTTCCCCAGTGTTCTCCCCTCCATCACTTTCTTCAACATGCCCTCTCCTCTCAAAGCCTCCTCCATCCATTTCTTCTGCCTTCTCCGAACCTCCGCCACAAGGTTCCACTCCAATCATATCCAGTACCTCCTCGTTCGTCTTCCTCGCCACCCAGCTCACCTTCTCCATCCTTCTCCAAACCCACATCTCAAACGCCTCAAGTCTACGCACATCCTCCCTTCGCAATGACCAAGTTTCCGACCCATACAGCGCCACGCTCCAAATTATAGTTTTCACCAGCCTTTTCTTTACTTCTCTCCCCCCCCCCCCCTCATCAATTCCCTTCTCTTCGAAAATGCTTGTTTAGCGAGCGCAATTCTGCATCTGATGTCATTACCACTAAACCCATTCTCCTTCAAAATACTACCCAGATACGTAAACTGCTCGACCTCTCTATCTTCTTCCCTCCCACCCTTATCTTCAGCCCCGCCTTCTTACTTCTAGAAAATCTCATTACTTTCGCTTTCTTGTGGTTGATCTTCATCCCATACTTTTCGCATTGCACCTCTAACGCATTCACCATTAGCATGGACCATTCACCATTCATTGACTATAAACTCTTGGCAGACTGAATAACAAATGCTTGATCATCTGCAAATCTCACTGATTTTATCAGCTCACTTCATACCTTTATTCCTACCTCCTCCTCCCTCCATGCCTCCCTCACCATTTCTTCTGAAAACCCGTTGAAAAGCAACGGCGATAGTGGGCACCCCGCCGCACTCCCCGTCCTATCGTGGCCCATCCCGATTCTCCATTGGCTACCCTAACCTGCGCTGTCTGGTTCATGTACAAATTCCGAATCAGACGCCTGTCCCTCCAATCGACCCCTAATTTCTTCAACACTCCCATTAATTTTGTCCATTCCACCCGGTCAAACAGCTTCTCGAAATCTACGAAGCATGCAAAACATCCTGCCCATACTCTAGGTTTCTTTCTACTAGCGTCCTCATCACCGCTATAGCGTTTGGCGTTCCCGTCCCTCTCCTAAACCCGAACTGGTCGTCACCCAGGTATTCATTTGCCTTCTTCTTTAGCCTTCTGTTTATAATTCTCAGAACTACTTTGGCCACGTGGGATATTAAGCTTATTGTCCTATAATCTTCGCACGTGTTTGCCTTGCTCTTCTTTGGTATAGGAATCAGTACAGTCTTCGCGAAGTCTTCCGGCCACACTCTATCCTCATAAATCCTACGAATAAGCGCAAAAAGTTTTCCTCTTCCGATCTTCCCCATGCTCTTTAAAAACTCCTCAGGTATGTCATCTATTCCCACCGCCTTATTCCTTTTCATGTCTCGTAGAGCTCTTTCGATTTCGCTATCTAGGATACCAAGTCCGATGCCATCTCTGTCGATATCGTCTTCCCTTTCTATATCTAACATATTGGGCCTTATTTTTTTACCATACAGCTATTCAACATACTCCTTCCACCTCTCCTGGATGTCTTTCGGTTCTGCGATCACCTTTCCCGTATTCTCTGTTACCGTTGTAATTCCACTTCCCTTATTACCACCCCTCAGTTCCTTTACTTTCCTATATAATGCATCCGCTCTTCCCTCTTGTTGGTATTTCTCTAACGAGTCGATCTGTTCTCTCCACCACGCCTCTCTTGCTTTCTTAGTTTCTCTTCTAAGCCTGTTATTTAATTCTCGGTATTTTCTCTTACCTAGATCTGAGTTTACGCTCTTCCACTTCCTTCTCTCCTGCATCCCCATTATCATATCCTTCGTGATCCAGGGTTTTCTAATTTTAGTTGCAATTACTACGCCTACCGTTGCTTTCGTCGCTTCTACAATTCCAGCTTCCGAAAATGAGAGACATGGAACATGTTTGCTCCCAACGCTAACGAGAGAAATTGAACTAATTGTAATATGGAAGCTTCCATAACAAAGGTTTGAATGATTATTTCTTTAAAAGGATTCGCTTTCCGGAGAAATGGCTTGCGGTTTCTTTTGGCATGAATAATACCAAATTTTCATCCATCATTAGTTTTTGCGTTGTTAACACGTATAAATATATTGATAGCATTCACGCCCCTTGATAGTCCACAAGGAAATTACGCCTGCACTTTCATCTTTTTAACCGATTTATTTAAAGCAGAAAAATCACCACTAGTAATGTGGCTTCACGATGCATCTGTTAGGGTTATGATAACGTCGAAAGTGATAACAGATACGGGAGGCCGACGGCCTCCCGTCCACTTGGCCTTTGGCTGGCCTAATTGAAAAAAAGTGGCCCTGGTATCTTCCTCCGCTTCATGCGTCTAATGTCTTAAGAAGAATCGCACTATAAATTAGGCGTACTTCATCCGAGAGACTTGATTTAATGCGAATGGATAATATCTGTTATATCTCAAGAGAAATGAAGGGGATCGGGTCGATTTAGAAAACTTAAAGAGCGGAGGGGAGAGCCGTCGCTAGACCGGAGAGCCTCCCACAGGAGGAGGAAGAAGGAGGGGAGACTTCATAGAATATATATAGCCCCGTTTATATGCAATTAGGATGAAGTGGAGTGAGGGGAGGAGAAAAAAGGGAACGGAAGGAGAGCATAAAAAGGTACAGGGATCGACGTGAAACGGGGAAAGGCCACGAGCAACCATAAACGAGGTGGAGATCGTTACAACGGAGAGGAATTAGGAGGAATGCGAGATTGGGAAGATTGTGAGCGGAGAAATTCCCAGAGGGTCTCTCTCTTTCTTTTTCTCTCCGGAAAAGGGGACTTCGAGAGGTTTCGGACGAGAGTTAAGAAAGACGGGGAGATCTCCAACCCTCGCTCAAAGGATGTGACCAAGTGCATAAGCGAAGCGGGCTAGAGCAGGAATGTGGATATGTTTTTAATTTATATTTCATTCCAAAATGAACAAAATTTCACGACTCTAAATAGCCTATTTTACATACTAGGTAGTTATTATTATGTCATAGCATAAGAAGAATGATTAAAAATTGGATCAAAGAAAGAGTTTGACGCGAAGGCTTCCGTGGTGAGGTGCAGATGACACCAAGGTTTTCGGGTTGCTTCCGCGTTGCTCCAACTGGCTGCACGACAGTATCCTTCGAACCGGAAAATACTGACTGCAACGCGAGTGAAACCTAATTCCAGCCAGATGGAGCACCGCGGGAGTAAACCGAAAAACTTGGTGCCCAAGAAAGAGTTTTGTCATCAATTTGAGCAAGGTATTACACAACCTATGGTAGATCTCTTAAGTCCAGGATAAAAATGCCTACTGACTAGTGATTTTCGCCAAAACCTGTGCCAAAATTAACGCTAAAAATGTCAAAGCATGACAAAAATCATTATAAATTCGGACCAAGGCAGAGTTTCATCGCTACTTTGAGCATAGCAGTTCCAACTAATCCACACCTAAATGCTCATCTCTTATGCGAAGCCTATAAATATGCCTGATTACGGCTTTCATAGTTGATTCAGTTCAATAGATAAATTAACTCTGAATAAAGTTTTGATAAATTTGCACTCTGGTGTAACCTTCTATGTATAAGCATTTGGAAATAGTAATATGTCTTAGAAGCTCAAGGTAGAAGTTACTGTTGCCGTTGACCGTAGAATGCAACTGAAATATCCTGTAACAGCGGTTTCCGCCTATTTCATTTGCGAATCCTAACGTTACTATCCCCGAAAACCGTGCCCCTTAAACGAAAGATAAGGTTGTAGTTTATCTTCTTATCCCTATTTCAAACTTACTTCCACCATTATTGAACTTCTTTCGTGCACCCCTAAACCTTCAAGCACTCACTCCTCTTGGTACCTACGTGCATTAATCATTAAGCCTGAGAATCGCTGCTCAACAAGAATATCCTTCGAAGATTTTGCATTATTTTAATGATACCTACCTCAAAAACATTCACAAACATTACTGTAATAAAACATTCCCATGTAACATGTTTGGGACGCCCTTGGCAGTACATTTGCTAAAGAAACTAGGGCCGAAGAGGGTAGAGGAGAATTGATGCCCATGCGATCCCCATACCTACGTCCCTGTCTCAAAGAGGAGAGGAAGAGGGCATTGGGCTAGCAATGGACTTCGAGAAGAGAAAGTGAAAGGTTGGTCGAGCAAAGAGTGGGAGGGTGTGGGTGGGAGGGAATAAGTCTAGAGAAAAAGGGGAATGGTATCGAAGAGAAGGGAGATCGAACTCCCCTTTCGAAGAAAACAAGGAGACGGAGAGGAAGGCTGCTAAAGGGAAAGCAAGTCGTTAGGTTCCGTCTCATTGACGTCCATACATATATATATATCCTCTTTCGAGCCGTCTACCCCACTGGATGTGATCTCTGTGCGCTTCATACGAACGCACACTCCCAGCACGCTTCCATCACGCACTTTTATCGGCGGAGGACGAGATTGGCCGAAGAGTGGGACGGGGAAAGGATGGTGGGTGATAAGGGGGAGGGTTCAAACAGCGTAATTCCAGGGTCTGGTCGGAGAGGAGAGTCGGAATGGGTTGGGGGAGGGAGTGATCCGAATGAAATTGAAGTGGGAGACAGCGTACGGGGAGGGTTCGGTGACGCGGAGGGTGGGAGGGTGGTAATCTACACCAACAACTACGTGCTAACCCGCTAGCCGCCGCAAGAGCGTGTGGCAGAAAGTGATTGGACACCAACTTTAGAAACAAAGGGTATCTGCACCGTCGTTGTACCCTGCCAGACACCTCAATGGTGTGTGGCAGGGGGTGGCTCGAAACCAAGAATGCACTAACCGTCTAACAAGCTATCACAGGCACTCTTGTTATCTGTTTTGTTAAATACACTCTTTAGCAACGCACGTGGAAGGAGATTTCACATGCAGTAAGCCTTCTTAACTTTAATTCTACTCAAGCGGGGTGGACACCGCACTCATATATCACGGCGACCATTTGCTCAATTAATCTATTCTTGCATGAAAAACGTACAAAAATTAGTGAAAAATCACAGATACATGTTACGTATAATGAAATTAGAATCTCATGCAAAAATTAAAACTATAAAAATACAAAAATAATCCTACCTATTTTTGCATTGTGAACGGAAGATGGGTGAGAAGAGGGATGGCTAACGAAGTGTTTTCGTAGAATTAGTGTCTCAATCTGCGCTTGTAGTTGTTAATCATGCGCGGGAACAAAAGAGACTCAGAGCATTCGATGTTTAGGTGTGGATAAGGATGGATAAATGGTGATGAACAATGACGAAGACAAGCGAAGAACTTCTTGGCTGGGTAGAGGAGGAAAGAAAGCTCCTTGGCGAAATAAAGAGGAAGCCATGCACGTCGATGAAGCATATACTAATAGGGGATGGGATTATGTGGCTCATTTTGGATGTTAGAATGCTTGGAAAGAGGGAGAAGAAGGATTGGTATTTGGGATGTTATGAGCAGAGAGAAGTAATCTGACCTGAAAGAGAGATCTTGTGAGAAAGTAATACCACCCCAGAAAGAGTTATGGGAGAGTAACAATGAGTCACTAAAAGCGACCTTAACTGGTAGACAACGAAAAATAATCCAACGATGGGGAGTTAATATCTCTCCTTTACTTTCCACTCCGAGGATCTTCCTCGTTTTGATAGATGCCATTCTTTTTAACGCAGGGCCAAAAAATGTGTTCACAACGCTATTGATCCCAAGATATGAATTGCAGATTATAGATAGATAGATGGATAAGTAAACGTCTTTATTGGGGCGAGATTAAGACTTTTAAAGTCCCTTCTTCCACCTAACCCTTAGCACAGTGGAGCACAGCAGATGAAAAGTCTACCTTGATAGCCGCTAGAGATTCAGAGGTTACACCACGCTAAACTAAGATAATTTGAAATATTTACGTTACGTGATTTTTAGGGTAACATGGATATTATTCTGACCCCACACTATCTTTGGAGCTGATAGGAGCGACAAACTAAAAGTGATACATTGCCGAATTGAAATGTACAAAAACTTCTCTCCATGGCACCATTAGCGGAAATATCTGGCGTGGAAACCCTGAGTCGCACGCCCTTTAAGTGGCTAGCACGTTAATTCTTAATTGTCGATATAGTTCCTAAAAAAACAGTGAAAAAAAATAAAAAGAAAAAATACACTCCATAAACTTAACATTCACTTTCGTCCTTTCCCTCTTCTAATTCCTTTCCTATTCCCTCCTTTTTTTCATAGATGGTGTTCTAACACCCCTGCCACACGTACCTACAACGAGGGTTCGCAGTTTATTATGTAGATGTAGATGCTCATATGGTTGAGCATGGTGGAGAAAGGGAAGACAAGAGGAAGACCTCGGCGAAGATTCGATGTAGACTCGGTCCACGCCCCTCCCCTTAGCCTTCAACTCTTCATCTCCCCACAATCCCCTCCCCAACAGGCCAACTCCCCCTCCTATATCCCGATTCCTCTTCCGAGGGCACCCCAATCCCCTTCTCTCTAGAAACACTTCCTCCTCCTTTCCTTTCCGAATTAGCTCCGAACTTTCACTATCAATTGTTTGTCCGTCCATCTCTCCACGTCTCCACCCCATTCCTCCTCAGCCATCCAGAGTTTATATCGCTGTCGCCGCCTCCCCGGCCTCTATTCCTCGTCTCTGGCTGTCCGAATCCCATCTCTTTCTCCCTTCATCGTCTCCTCACTCCACCATTCCTATCTGAATCCCCTCACTCCTCTGCCCCGCGCCACTTCTACGCCTCCCGTTCAAATCCGCTATTGGATGGCTGCGATATGAAGTCCTCCCTGTTGTGAGAGACGCGGACCCCCGAGAAATGGTTGGGAGAAGAGAGATAGGGAGTGAAAAGAATGACGGATTTCTTTAAAAAGTTTTACAACCTGAGGAACTACCGGAAATCGTGTGAGGAGGAATTTTGAAGAAAGCTTTATTTATTTTTTTGTCTTAGAGTGAACAAAAAAATATTCGAAAGCTAGAAAACCTGTATTGATTCTGGCAAGGCTCAGATCTGTGACCGTTCTGTTTGTCTATTTGGAATAAAACGTACGTATGCACAAACAGAATGTGAGGAAGAGGAAGGGGAATTGCGTAAAACCCATAGCGTTATTTGAAGACTATTTTACTACCATGTCACCATTTCCCTCAGCACTGTTTACTAAGTAACCATAGGTTTTATTGGAATAGTTAGAACAAAAGCTGGCTAAAGCCTTTCTTGTGGCCATTATCATGTTTCACCGGCACCAAACTGTATATCCCATTGTTCCGCGCTATGTATAATTACCCTCGGCGTTTTGTTATCTCGAGAGAGTGAAATCATACAAGGGGGAAATATTTCGACCATTTATTCGGCCATAATAGCGCCTCACTCTGGAACATGCATCAGTAATTCCTTCGGTAAAGTACCATCAACGGCGTGAATGAATAGGATGCACTAATTAAACAATAGCTTTTTTCAGAGCCGGGTGTAATATGGCAATTTAGAACTATTGGTAAGAGATTTATAATGAAATAAACTTAATCTTTGTGCTTTTTTCACACTGTTTAATTCAAACCGACCTATGTTTTGACAACTTGTTTCATAATCAAAGTGCAACACAAATTATAGCGAGATCACCCAAATGTAGAATATACCAACCCAAAAAAAGGAGAACAAGATTGAAGATCCGAGTTTTTCAGAAATTTGTGGGAAGGACACCACATTGATATTTAAAATATTTAAACATTTCATGAAAAAAGGTTTTTAACTGAATTTTTAGAAAGTATATGGAATTGTAAATCACTCCGCTCAATATCATGTATGTAACCATACGTTTTATTCTCAATCACCTCCTTTAAAGGAATGAGTTTATTAATGTTTTTTTATCGCTTCACAATCTTACTCCGTTATGAATTTTTGTGACTTTATATGTTCTCTCCCCTTTAATCCTTATGTTTATCCGCCTCCTCCTATGACGCATATCCTCTTCCAACACAATGCAAGGATCGTATTACTACCTTCAACCTGCACCTTCCCCTTTTGACTGCCAACAGTACTCTGACCTTCTCCTCAACCTTTTCCTCTCCTTATGTCCTCCACCCTCCCCCTCCCCCCGATTTTATTCATTTCATTATGAGTGTCGCTAGTTTTCACAAAGTGTACGCAAACTGATATGAAATTACGATTTTCCGAAAAATAAAAAAAATACAATAAAGGGTAAGCGGCTCTTGAAGGCTGATAAGGACAGACGAATTTATATTAAGATGAATAGAGGATGAAAGGAATTGCATGTAGGAAACATCAGGGGGAGAGTTTTGGCCAACATGCACTACATTATTAACGACAAATTTCATTTAAACTCCGAGTTTGATGCATTAGCAAACATCTGCAAATACGTGCCAGGAGGTGACTTTTCACCACCATATACTACTCTATTCACTACCAATATTATTGAAACTATGAGCATTAATGTATTTCACAACTGCATAAATGCACAGAGATACAAGAGTTATACAGGAAGCACGCGAGACATACCGTCACTAATACTTGGAAAATAAAATCAAAAGCATTGCAGTTGAAAGTAACTTGAAAGAAAGTTGAAAGAAAGAAAAAAGAAAGTAAGTTGAAAAATTAACTACGCTACCCATTAAAAAAAACTAAATATAAGGTCTCTTATCGTCCGCGGAGGCCACCTAGAAAGGGTAAGAAACTGTCGTCATCAATGGACAATAAACGAGGGGAAGTGCCGAAAGACCTGCAGCATCTTGCACGAAGACACTGCGGAAGCCTCCGCAAGAATGTCGTAATCGATCTTCGGTACTGATTTGCCGAGATTTTTGTTGCCCTCGACTGGCACCGTTGAGTCCACGTGTGATCGCTTCTCTGGAGGATCGAGCCCTTACTTCCGTTGCCTTTCGCATCCCTCTCGCTCCTCCCACCATTCTTCTTTTCTTGCCCTCCCCCGTGGCCTGACGCGCTCCTCACCGAGCCCTCTCACTCCCCACCACCACCTTCCCAGATCTTTACCTCCACCGCGTCTCCGCTAAGTCGTGGGGCAAACACGTGCTTCGTGTGAGGCCCTCTCTCTCTCCTGTACCCGCCTCCACCTCTCCCCCGCCACAACCTCTTCCACCCACTCCCCCGACCTTCGGCTCCAACTGCTCCTTCTTCCTTTCTTCGCCCACCCATTCCATCAGCGCATGTGCACTCGGGCAAAAATAATCCTTCGCGTCAAACAAATGACTTCCTTCAACGTAAGTCGTCCCGTTGACTCCATCGCGACGTTCCCATTGTTACAACTAATCCAAGTCAATTCACCGCATACTAATCATTAGGCGTGTTGAGTTTTCGCAACCCGATCGGTTGAAAATTACTCGTAGGCGTAGTGGGGGGGAGCAAAACTTGGTGGCACTTGCTTTTGAAGAACATGACCCGAAGGCGGAGAAAGCAATCTCTAAAGTGGTGGGACGAAGGGGCTGCGACGAAGTCGGGAAGCTGGGAAGACGAAGCGGGGCTGGGAAGGGGTGGGACGAAGGGGGGACGAAGGGGGGACGAAGGGGGGACGAAGGGGGGACGAAGGGGACGCGGTAACTTCCAGAGGTCCTCGCGGGAGTCCTTCGAATACATTTTTCGAACTATGCATTCGATTTCTCTTAAAATTAGAATAATTAAGTAGCTACTAGGTTACCGAAAATATAACAGCGATTTTCAGAAGTGAGAAGTAGCAAAAGCACATGAATACATTTTTAAAGCAATACAATCCATCTCATTTCAGGGAGAGCAGTAAAAGTAACTTGGGTGGGTCAAAAATCTTCTAGACGCATTGTACCGCCGACGCAGAGAGGATGGCCACTTTTATAGTCTATGCAAAAACTCAAAAGCCGTATCATGCACAAAATAAATGCATAAGCATGCACGAAATGTTTCTAGTGTTCGACAGACCGGAAAAGAAATTTATCGGTAACAAAAGTAAAAATGGGATGTAGGTATAAACATTTTTCCTGGAAAAACCCTAATCGTTGTGTAGATAAATGAATAAAGATTTTGAAATCGATAGTGTAAAATGCATAGTAATTTCATAGCATTAAAAATAAAATGGCAAACTTGCCGAAGATAGCGCCGAAGGAAGTATTGCCTAGCGTTTGGCCGGTCGCGATGTGACGTAACGTACCCTCATCTGGCCGTGTCCACGCGTAACCACCGAGATATGAAGTTTAACGTCATCACAAGTTGTGTCAGAATTCTCTCTAGAGGGTCTCGGAATTGCTAGCGCTATTGTGGTGTAGCTATTGCTCACCCTAGTCGCAGCTCATAAGGTTTATCTGTGGAGTGAGGTTCTGTCTACAGAGTCAAAAGTGTCTTTTTCATCGAGATATATATTTCTTCCATGTATATTTTAAAGGTAAAATTTCTGGTTACGTAATATTATCCCTACTTTGGGATAGTAATAATATGCCATAATGGTTTTCTCTGATTAGTTATGGGATTTGCTTAATTTTGTTTATTATTAGTACTGAACTGCAATGTGAATGTCTTATTAACATTACTATTATTGTGTCTACCTCGACTGTAAACAAGGGTATTATTAATTAAATCTCTTCTGCATTACTCATGATGAGTATTTCTTGCATGCACCTATCCAAGCGTTTTATAACTGTTTTAACAGGTATAATTTAATAAAAGGTAACAGGTTTAAACACGTAAATTACATCAACGTAACTGTTGACTGAGATGGATTTGAAACTTACAAGGTAAGCATGCAGTTAAAACTACAGGTAAGTTCTCCTAAAATCGAGATTTCCCAGCTTTTGTCTGGTATAATCCCATTAAGGCCATCCACTCGTCTTAAAACCCTAAAATCTTCCAAAACAAATCACTTTTGTATTCTATAAGGCGATTTTCTTAAAACCGTGAATATTTTAGTATAAAGAAACCAATGGCATTCTGCGAAAAAGAATGTAATGAAAAAAAGCACGAGTATTGTAACCTTCATTCGAAGGTATGTACATCAGCGATAATACGTAGTATGCAGCAATTTAATGCCATTGGCGATAAATATTTATAATGATAATCGCAAAGGATAACACGTTTTTCACTTAATGAGAGGTTATTCAAAGAAAAACTAAATTTGCTTGGCGCTTTATAAAAGCGAACGTGTAAGACTACGCTGGAGGGCATGGCATGCGAGTGACGAGTGCCAGGCCTCTGCCACTCATCACTAAGGCCTTCTCTCTCGGTGGTTACGGTCCTCGGTGCCTGACGAGCCAACCCCTTGGCCGATAGCAAAGAACAAGAGGAATTAGTGGCAGTAGAGGCCACAGCCGGATCCGGCCGCCGCTGTGCCAAGTTCTCTACAAATGGTGATACACAGTCATCAGCCAAATATTAGAGGCTCAAGCATACAATTTATTGCACCGATGGGGACTATCGTTCTGGGAAAATGCCTGTAATCCTATGCCACCGAAGTGGATGTTGGTTCCTTTTCAGAGGACTCGAACTAGGTTGCTTTGAGTTTAAAATCCTTTGGTTTGTCCCAGAGTCTCATTTTCCTCAAATCAAAAAACAAAGCCACTTTTAGCGTTTTTTACACTTCATTACTGTCCCATGGGAGTTAATAGTTTTTGTCGGAACAAAAACTTTGCAGATGTGGCCATTATGGCGCAGCATCTGCATTGCTACTGAACTTCGCGACGGGGAAAATTTGACGCCGTCGTCAAAATGCGAATAAGAGATAGGTTTAAAAGTTGGTCATTTACGTCAGAGGGTTACTTAGATGGGAAAGCCAGGAATCAGTCAAGACTCGTGAAAAAATCAGAATAATTAAATGTTGCCGGCCCAGGATGTCCAAACAGAAATAACAGATGAGTTCAACGTTTTAGTTATATAAACTTTGCCTGGTAGTCGACGACCAATTTGCGTAATATTAGTGAAGAAAGCAATGTTTTAGCATATAAATGGTTTTAACATCACCAGAACATAATTGTGATCGATGAGTTGTCGGTGAT
The DNA here is from genome assembly GCA_963573305.1 of Pyrrhosoma nymphula. NCBI lineage: Eukaryota > Metazoa > Arthropoda > Insecta > Odonata > Coenagrionidae > Pyrrhosoma > Pyrrhosoma nymphula. The sequence goes on along the minus strand of OY754330.1, from coordinate 50,420,015 downwards.
TTGAGTTCTTTCATTCTTTACGCATATATTATTACCATAATTTGCTGACCTCATCCGAATCGTTCTGCGTGCAGGACTGAAGGTCTCAATCGACATACTTTTTTGTTTCTTACCAACATATTTTGCACCTCGCAACTCGTGAATTAAAAATGTGTAGAAACTTAGTTGCCGTGATAACGCAAACCTGAACAACGGACTCCTTTGAGGTGAACAAGTTGCTTAGCCCGCAGAGGCCCTTTGCCAATCTAATCCACTTTTCTTGCTCTTGAATTGCGAATGTGATCGATATCAGCACTCTTCGGCATCCCGCTTATCTTAGGGACGGATAATGTGTTAATAATTAATTCGCTACGAGAAAGAGATGGTCTAATTTCAAAAAGAATTATTGTGTCTTCCCTATTTATGAGGTAGGTAGGAAAAGTGATCTCCGACAATTCTTAACCAAAGAAAAACCAATCAAATGCAAATTTCATTTCTATGTGGTATTGGTGCTCTTCCAGAAATTAGTTGAGCAGGTACACGAAAAGAGCTCACAGAGTCTGCCGATTTAGAAACGAATACTTATTTTAAAATACAGGTGAGAATTGAAAAGAACAAGGTTGTCGTAAATGCTTCTGTTCAAATTAAGTTCAGTATATATTTCAGCGTTTTTTCTTATTATATTTATATTGGTAGGTTTTGTGGTTTGGAGGTTTTCCTAGTTACTGAAATATCACGGATTTAAATACAGGATAGCCACTCTTCCTTGGCATTCTTAAAAAACGTCTAAATCCAAACTCTAGGAATGTGTTTTCCAGATGATAGATTTTCTTAGGAAAACATTGCAATGCAGCGATATCAAATGGGTTCCTTAATTTCTTTCGTCTTAAGGCGTGAAAGGCCCAGATTTCCTTATTAAAGGACTACCCCGTGATGCACATTGTTGCAAGAGGGCTTATAAACTTGTAATTTTTTCTACGACGCGAGTCACATAATTTTAATGCAACTCTGAGAACAAAGATAATTTCCACTTTACAGAGTTCTATTATATTGCACATTCATAAAGTACCAAAACGTCAATTTTCAGGGGTGAGGTTGGCCGGGTTGAGAGTCTTTTTTGCCTTTCTCTATTAACGTAATTAGCAGTGGAATGGATTTGTTTTTTTTGCCAAAGTTTATTCTACGTCTAAGCCCGTATGATAATAAAGATATATGTATATGTTTTCATTCCAAAGTCCATTTTCAGGAAATATTGGGGTGGTATCGGTAGATAATATCAAACCCATTCTCAAATGTATGTAGTTAGTTCTTCAGAAGGCAACGTATTTACATCTTCGTAACTTTTCGGCACATAAAGGGTCAACCATTAATATGACGACATTGAAACACCTTTCGTGATAATAGTTAAAAATCAACGCCAGTTTTTAGCACATGAATCCTCGATGGCAAAAAACTCAGCTTTTACGGAAGGAATGCTCAGATATTGACGTCACATTTGCGGTCAAATTGAAATTTTTTTACAGTAATTTAAAACGAGCTTTTTTCAAACTACCAATGTAATTCTAACACATTTCCATGTTCAGTACACAAAGCAGTTTCTGTAGGTAATTTCAGAAAAAAAAAAATAAATTTTCTGATATGACCTTTGATAATGACTACAGGGTATTACTGCCAGTCCAGGCTTTTAAAAAGACGATGGAAAAAAATAACTCGGAAAGGGTAAATCATGGTTTCAGCTATTAGTGGCATGGTAAAAGGATATGAGACAGTATAAGTATGCATCTAAAAACTGCTAAGTCACCTTTTCTACTTCCACCAAAAGGTTAAAATATTTATCTCTCCTACTTTTTCTCTTCCCCGCATTACCGAGTATTCTTCTATGACATCAAAGCACTTAACATCCGGCTATGACTTATTATCATCTCCGCACACTGTCACTATTTTCACCGAATTTCCTCCACCAAGAGCCTCTCTTAATCCACTCTATCTCATACTCCTCCGTTTGTCTTCCTCTCTATCCAGCTTATTTTCCCTTTCTCCTCTGTCGGAAACCACGGACCTGCGCTCACCACTTCGCTGAATGACCATTTCTGAGCTACGCCCATGATGATTCCAATACTCTTATTTTGCCTGCACCACCATCAGTTACCACACGCGGCTATCCATCCACCATTTCTCTTTCATTTGTAAATATAACAAAGAGTCATTACCTACAGCAGTATAATCAAGTAATTACCTTTCTGTTGAGTCTTAACTTTTTTTTGTCACTAAACTTGTCTCTTCCCAGGCTTGAGATGGCTCCGTGTGTAGAGCGTTGGGATACCGATCTGAAGACCAGAATTCAAAACCGGGAGCATTGTCAAAGCTCATTCAGTAGAATTCAAGCTGAATGATTTTTTCGGAAGTAAATATTTTCTTAGAAATCGCAGGTAGTGCAGGAAAAATAGTTGACATTCCTAATCAAAATGTATGAATTTCAACGCCGTTGGGCTTATCACTTGGTGATCTCCATCCTTGACAATCGAATGACATTTGAATTGAAGACTGAGGCTGGTTTATAGCACTTTCTGAAATTATTGTTTCCCCACAGGTAAATCTCTGCTTTGTAACAATTAGAATGGAGCCTAAAAACAAAGATGACACCAAATTAATGCATTTACAGGGCGAATGTGTTATTTCCATAGAACACGAAACCAGTAGTTTTCATTTTCCAATCTAGGAATTGCATCGGAGAACTTCAAGACAGCCAAACACGTTAATGAAGGAATAATTGCAGCATTGATTCTACTTTTTCGTATCAAATTTGATCAGCAAATAAAAGTAATTTCATACGGTTTCATTCTTCCTCTGCCTCCTCTCCCACCGTCCCATGTATTTCTCTCCTCTCGAAAATGTTTACATTCTCGAATTGTGAGCGGTTTCATGTTTTGACAGCGCACGCCGCCGCTAGAATTCAAAAGAAAAACACAGAATTCGTCGTTCTATCTCCATTCTGTTGTTGAGGCGTTGAGAGTGCGTACCGCCGGGAAATCATTGCAGCGCCCAGCACAAAGAAACGCGTCAGTAACAGCAATTCCACCGTCTTTCTACTCATCCCACTCTCTCTCCAGAATTTTGTATTCCTCGCTCTTATTTTCCTTTCCTCCGCAGAGTTAACATCTAACACTCACTTTCCCATTAAATAATCAAGAGTCTCAAGACTCGGAATTCCACAATCAGACCTTTACATAGACTTCGACTTGAATACGGCACGACCATTAGCGGAACAGCCCACGAAGACTTAATTTATGAATAAAAAAATTAACAGAAGTCTTTCCAATCTGTTAAAGATATATAAAAATGAACTAATAGCAAGCACAAGGAATCATATAAAACTGAATAGCACTTAAATAAGAAAAATTTGAAAAATGAATATAAAAGTGTTTTTGGAAGAATACTGAAATACCTCACCACCAAGATAAAAATTTACTCAACTCTTTTAAAGAAGAGACCATCGTGCGAACCGATAGGTTGAATCCTTTATCATACTCACAGCTAGAAACGTAAGAACGAATCCAAGAATATACATGGTCACTCAAACTACTAGAATGTAAATTAGTCGTAGTTACACTAACTTTAGGGTATAGTGTAATGCATGTTGGTGACTACTCAACCCCTGCCACGCCTTTGAGGTGGCTTGCGCAGTTATTTGTAAATGTGGATGTAAATGTAAAATATTAACTGGTCGCACTTCATACATTTTTCGATGGCTCAAGACCTAACACCCTACCTAAAGGCTAACACCCGCTGTAACACGCCCGGAAGGCGGACAACATGTCCTTCATATATGTATCCAAAATAGCCCATAATCGCTTTTCCATAATACAAATGATGTATGGCGTTTTTAGGACGAAAAACCAAACTTTCTCAGATCAAGTACATGCTGATAAAATGTTGACCTGCTTTAAAATCTTACTAGACGTCCAATGAAGGACTAAAAGATATCCAAATCCATCATTATGTACACTTTATAACTATATTGATTCGAATAGAAAATTCAATGATGGATAGAACTGATAATTATGATTTTAAGTTCAAGAATCATGACCATATCTCAAACAAAGGAGCAGAGTTATTCAGATAGAAATGGTTGTTTAAAATTTTAGAATAACAAATTCAGCTACAAATTGCACGATAAGTCCACAAAAAACAACTAAAAAAGGGAACATTCAACTTTTACGAAAAGACAAGATTTCTTGAGGCATGTAGAGTTGTGGAAGGATAATGGGAGGGGAAAAACAGCAGATCCTAGAAAAAAATACACGATGTCAACAGTAGAATTCATCCAAACCAGGAATTACAATGTGTAAAGAGGTTAGCTGATATAGGAAATGGATGAAAAACTAGGGCTGACCAAACCCACGTATTATAGCTACTGATGGTTCGAAGGAAAAATGTACTATTCGAAAAATTCTGCACTCACTACAACATAAGGTCGAAAGTTCTCTATTCCAGGCTTTCCTGGCGAATGATACTGATGAGTTATTCACAGGTTTCCTACCGGGTTAGGCTCTGCATGATCGGCGACGTTTCGGCAGTAGACTTTCCTGCCACTATCAGCTTTGCCTGCCATGGAGAGCAGAAACAAAAAAAATTGCAGCAACAAACTTTTGGAGCCATATTTTTAGAAAAAATATTTTTTTAATTAGGCGTCTGTACAATTTATATGGAATAAAATTTCATCCGGCTTCCTCCTTACAAAGTCATCATTCCATTCCGGACATTCATAATCCAATTCAGGCATTGACATTTGACATGTCTAATTCAGTCAAATATGAAGATGAAGCAAATTGGCATATATCTACTGTAAAAATAGATGGAGTCTTTGTAGGATTACATATAACATTGTGAAATTGTAAATAAAATAATTATTTTTTATGAGTAACACCCAAGCGAGCCCTAAAGTGGAGGGATGAGTTTTACTTCCTGGAGTTTAGTCTTTGATGGAAAATTAAGTGAAAGAATCCACTAATACACTGATAAATTTCCTACTCAGAAATATCCGCAGCGAAACCACAAGGGACAGAACTTTGTAGCTATAGAGCTTGTTTACTCATCTCTCTGCCTTCTTACAATCGCATTATTTCCTTAAACCACCACATCACGTTCCTAGTATTTATATCCTCTCTCTAGCCCTTTCCTGTCTCGAACACTTGTCTACTGACTCACTGCAAGAAACCTCCCACTGCGACGTGCAAGATAAGGGAAAGGTGAATGCTGGGACCTTATGATTGAGAGGACAAGGGTCCCATTCCACAAATATCCTTTCTTAGTTTTTCCCCTTCCGCGTACCTTTGGGGAGGTTCTGTATCTCAGGGGAGGTATAAGGGTTTTTTTCCCACGCCATGACCGAGGGAAGAGGGAACCGGCAGGGACTTTCCCCCACAGAGACACCTCATCTAGAAAATCACTAATGGGGAAGGAGGGACAAGCGACTTACCTTTAACGGGTGAAGTGCTCTCAGGAAGCATTGAGGTGACAAAAACAATGCTTGGTGCATTCCCATCGTAAGTATTTCCAGAAAACGGACGAAGGAAAACACACTCCATACCTGTCAAGTAGATCCTGTAGACAAACAAGAAATATCCTGTCATGATTACCAATGACAAGCCATAATATGAATGCAGTGTATTTTAATAACTCACGTTTTTTTAAATGTTCAAAAGCGTTAAGAGAAAAAACATGCACACACTGTTCTACATGGAACGGTTTCATACAGTCTGGTTAATGGTTATAATGGCATGATAATCGCCTCTGATGACTTCTATTTTTAGCGCTCATGTCAAAATAATGGCAGTGTGATGTGATTAACGGATTCCGGACCGTCGGTAACCACCGTTTTACCTTAACACCCAAGTCCACTAATGGTTGGCGTTAAACATGAGACTTATAACTTAATGGGGTTCTGGTGAATCACGAAAGCCAGCTTCTTCAGTTTTGCACAAAACTACTCAGTCTCCGTTAAAATTGTTGTGGCGATAAACGAACGCATTAAATACGATTTCATCTACATCTACATATTACCCTGCGAGCCACCTATAGGGTGTTTGGCAGGGGGTGACAAGTCACCAAAATGCAGCATGCAAGCGGACCGCCACATGCACACCGCACGATTTGACGGCCCTTAACAAATTATTGGCATTTATTTTTTTATCAATAAGTGAAGACGGTATAAAAAAGTTGTTCCCTAAAAGTATTCTGAGACGCCGAAGTAGCATATGGCTCGAGATCATCTGAAAGTGATAGGAAGAATTTTACTCATCTGCATAGTTGAAATACATTAAAGAATTTTGCATAGGGAAAATATTCTAACAAACACTGGTCCAAGTACATCCTTAGCATACTGATGTAGTTATTAGGTGATCGATCTCACTATTACAATCAACACACACAAAATAGTACAGGTAGATGGGAAGCAAGTAGATAATTGACCTAATGAATGATTATTGAACTGATGAACGTATTTAATGCCTGATGTTAAACCCTCTGTTGTAAAAGCCTGATATCGCTGTCTTCAGGGGAGATGTAAAATAAATAAAAAATGAAGAAGTTATCAGATAATATTTGTATTGGCGTGATAAAGAACGATGTCCCATAAAATAACAATAAGTAAGGTTTATAAACAAATTGTAACTTATTTTACAGTAATAGTTATATTTAGTAATATTTATGTGGTTCACATATATTAATAATAGTTTTGTACATTTCCCCAGCTATGACTATTTTTTGAAACTTCGCTTTCTTCTGAAGTTAAAAAGCTACACAAGCACATCATTTAGGAAGTTAATCTATTGGAAAATTGGTTACTTACTTATGCCCAACTCATAAGTATCTTTTATGACATAAAACGAATTACTATAATTCAGCTATTTTTCTAAATAAATCTTCTTGATGTTCAACGCTGCAAAGAGAAATTTAATATGGTCCGAAATTTTGTAAGCCTTTGCATAACTTCAATTTCCACTAAAACCATTTTCTATGAAAGGTATACCATCAACTACATCTACATCTACATCCACGAAGTACCGTGCAAGTCTGCTCAAGAGTATGTGGCACGGGTTGATTCCATACCAGGCATTCAATACTCGTCCCTGTTCATTGTCAAACCTCGCACGCTCCCCTGTCTGCTAGGCGAGGACCAAAAAGGAGTCAGGAGAACAATGCACCTCAAAACGAGAAATTGGGAGCGCGCTACGTTGACGAAAATGCTACAATGCAGTTACTACTAATTAATATTAGTAATTCTACTAGTTCATAGATACTACGGGATACTTTCTTTATTTAGAAAACAAAACTATTAGGGAACATTTCAAGCAGGTTGAGGTGTTAGAAATAATGATTATTTATTAAATACAAATACCAAGTCTTGTATACCTAGCGAAGGCGGAAATTCCATATAAAATTTCTATCGCAACTTTAATGGTCCCTTATTGTAAGCGAAAAGCATGACATTTTCAATCTATCCATTTTACAACCGATTTCCTTTGTCTCATGCTTGTGATCATTTCCACCGCAATGCTTTGGCTTTAGCAAAATCAAACCATTAATCAACGACTTTAATTTTTCTATAGCCCCTACCTATCCTGCAGATGGGATAGGTAGGGGCCACAGATTTCGCCTCAATGTAGCTTATTATGGACAAAAAAGTCACAAGCATTATTGAACATGAATGATAGATGCAATTCTGAAATGGAAACGAAGAAGGAAGAGTTCTCTGCTATTATACACAAAAAGAAAATTCTCTCTTCTGCAATTTTTTACTTTAAGATGGTTAATTACATTTGAAGTTTCCATGGCGAATGTTTTCAATCCTCTTTAATAACAATTCTGTTTCTTTGAACTGCCATGACCTCTACTTACCACTACCCCTCAGTTTGTCCCAGTGACAGCTTCCCTCGGTATTTGGCCTCCACAATAATCTTGTCCCATAAGAACCTCTTAAACAACACTAGCCTTTAGCCCAGAAGCAAAAACATACTTACATTTCATTTGATGATTTCCCAGTGACAAAATCACTTCAAACAAGCTTGAGCTCATTAATAGTAAAGCTAGTTAATCAGATTTGTCGTTCATGAGTCTTAGCAATCAAGCTCCCACTAAAGGGAATATTTCACTCACTTACCCCAAGGCAAAATCTATAATCGCCTTACTCCACAGAGCTTTTAATTGGGCGCAAGTCAACGCACATAATCCGATTATCAGCCCTTCTTTAGAGGAGGTAAAAAAATACGATAAGGGAGACATCGGTGGCAATGCAATTGGAAAAGGAAAATTACCTACGATCAGGAGACAAAGGGTTAAATCGCTTTGCCCCGTCTACTAAATACAAACCTTTCCCCTATTTTCCATCCTTGAAAAGATAGGGAAGTTCTCCTCTGGCAAAGGTCCCATTGTTGCCCTCCACCCATTCCCAATCCCGCACGAATAAACAGATAATCTAAAGCCTCATGGCACGAGTGCATTAGTGGTGTAAGATAGCAATCTCCAGTCTCCTCTCCTCACATCCCTTCCGCCCTCAGTCGGCCTTTCTTTTTTTTATCTCGCCATGTCCATCACGAGTGCACCGCCGCTCTCGCGCTTATAATATTATGCTCGGCATTTATTTCCCACCCAACCCTCTCCCTGAATTTCGCGGTGCCCTTTGTGTCCGTATCCGTGAGATAAGAGCTTGCTGGGGGGTTCCGACAGAGGTACACGCGGCGGGGTAGGGTAGAAGAGAAGGAAATATCTTGGCGGGAAGTTGAAGAAGGCCGAGGAAAAAGGATAGAATGTGGTAGGGGTTTTTTCAACCTCGAGAGAAAAAATTATACGGAAAAAATGTAGGTGGATGCAAAGGACCCAAGGTGGTAAGGAGGGGGGGCGGCGATTGTTGTACGCTAAAGCGGGTCAGGGTAAGGGTACACCAATGTCTAGAGATGGTGCACACGACCCTGTTTGTTTTATACTTGACCGGTAGAAGGAAAAAATTCAATTCAGTCGTCTCCTGTAGAAAAAAATATGAAGCTGAGAACCCGGGGTGGTGCGGGAGGAAAAACGATTGTTGAGCGCCACGGCGCTCCCAGATAGGGGTCATCAATGCCAAAAGGTTCTCCACAGGTCCCAGAGTCTGCTTGCGCAACGGGTATGAGGGAAACGCACGCTGCCATCTTCCCCTACATCAGTGGTTCCTAACCTGTGGCACCCATGGCTAGAAGGACACGAGTTTGGAGGTTATGTGACACACGAAAAAATCTAAATAATTGCGCAAGTAAGTTTTTAAAGTAGCAGTAAGTACATAAATAACGAAAATTTGTCTAATGGATGGGGTGCATCGTTTGGAAATATGCGACCACGGGGTGCGCAAATCAAAGGAGGTTGGAAATCACTGCTTTGCATGTAAAAACTGAATTAGAGGCCCTGCGGTGGTGTGGGAGAAGAAAACGATTGCTGTGCACTAGAGAAGGCCAGGGGTGAGGGTTTACCAATACCTGGAGATGGTGCTCTGGTCCCTCAGTGTGTGCTTGTGCGACGGAGAGGAGGCAAGCACTCCCTTTCGCCGTCCCCTCAATTGGAAAGGACCCGCTGGGGGCCTCACCCCTCCCTCCGTCCCCCACCCTGGGTCTCCCCCTCATTCCCCGTCTTCCCTGGAGAGCACGGCCCTAGGCGGCCCTTCTTTTTTTCTCCACCTCGACTCCGCCCCCACCGAATGCTTAGCATACCAATCGAAATTGGCTCCCAGTGTGACTCCCCCCACGCCCTCGACCCCTCCTCACCATATCCCCATTGCAAGAGCAAGAACCCTTCCTTCTCTCCTCCACAAGCTTCCTTCCTTCCTTCCTCCTTGCCTCTCACCGAGTAGGTGAAGCGGAGGAGGATGGGGAGTCCTGTGGGGAAAGAGACGGTGTTCTCTAGTCGTGAGGCAAAGCGCTAGGGCGGCGATGGAGCTCTCGAGAGGAGTTGGAAGGGACGTGTGAATCGTTTGCGGTCTGACATTATTTATACACGGTATTCTCCAGTTCCCATTTGGGACCCGAGACGTTTTTGCCTCCCTCACGGTGGTCTTAACAAAAACTTTTTTTTTTCTCTCTCTCTCTTCTCCTCTGCCTCCCCTCATATCGTTTTTCTCCTCCGCTGAGCAGGGAACAAGCACATATATAAAATAAATTTATTTTTTTATCTTCCCCTCACTTCCAAGTATCAGGGGATAACGCTGCTCCTTCCGACGACTCTTAACATAAACAAGCTCATTAAGAGTGTCGTTTCGGGATTCCATTTTTCCCCATTATAATGCTCGAAGCCGTAAAAGTCAACTTTATCTGGGAGCTGGTGAAATAAATAATGCGTAAATATTAATTAAGATTTCATCTTTGTTTTGGAATGTTATTAGATAACGTAACGTCGTTATTTGGATTTTAAACGTGCGAGGCAGCTATTGCGTTTTCATTCGGCCGTGAATCGTGATTATAAATGCTATAACGCTTTCCCGTGACAACTTCCGCGACTGCATTTGCCGAATATCATTTGCTTCCCTCAAGGTTTAAAGGAATTTTAAAGTGCTTCAACATTAAAAACGACATTTCTTTGGATGAATACGAAGCTATGATGGGGCTTAAATAACCGAGACTTGATTGGCGATTTGTGATATTATAAATATCAAATGGCATTTGAGGAAACAGTTGGTGGTTTTTGGGAACAGTTGAGGGAAATAATCATAGATATTAGCATCGATTCATAAATTGTGAAATTACCTTACAATCGTAAATACAGTATGTAATATTATCATCATGTCCCAGTGTATGCATTTAAGGTTTAAGCATCACAAAGAGAGAGACAAAACGTTTTCAGTTTTCCACCAATGAAATATTTAATGCCAACTAGTTTCGATGTAAATAAATTTGAAGTTGATGTAGTAACATCGAAACTAGTCGGTAGCAAATCCTTTACTAATAGAAAACTGCAAGCGTTTTGCTTCTGTCATTGCGGAACGGTGCCACGACGTTACACCTGAATCTTTATTTTATAATTAGGTTTCCCCTTAATCTTGACTAAATATAATGTGATTGGAGCAGCTGAGGGAATTAATCGCAGATTAGATTACATCCATAAACTGTAAAATTACTTTCCGGTCGTAATTGCAATATGTTATATTATCACCATGACATGACCCCTCGGGGGTGCGAGATAATATTTCAGTTTTTTAAATTACATTAAGGGTACTTTCTTGTAGGGTTTATGGAACTTTTAATTTGCTGTAATATTTTTTCTTTTCCACATGTTTCACTTTTGATTTATACATTATTAAAAATTGATTAAACAAATTTGTTCTGATCCCCTTCACTTTTATTCTTAAATAAATTATTGCTCTAAGGCATGCGAGAAGATATTACTTTAAGAGGTGCATAATGAAAGATAACATATAAAACATATTAAAATGTTTAAGGGGTGTGGGGCTTAATAAAGGTTGGGGACCACTGACCAAGTGTATGCCTATTAAATTAAATCACCAACTTAATCTTGAAAAAATAAAATGCGATTGAAATATTAACTTAAAACCTTTGTGGGAGAGTAGCTCACACCTAGTCTACAATTGATTGTAATTAATTTAATATTTGATAGATTTGAACCAAGAGTCGATTGAAGATCAATGAATATTCTGCAAAAGACCATGAAATATTCTCATTACGATACCCGATGGACTGAAAATAGATACAATAGAATTTGACAGTATCAACGACGAAGAATAAAATATAAATAATTGAAATGGGAATAAAACCTAATTCTTCATCATTCACATGCCATTTGCTGTAATTTTCATTAACGTATGCGATGGACAATCGAGAGAGTCAACTCGCGGCGCTAGTATGCAGCCCACCTGATGGCAACCTACGTGAGTCCCAATTCTAGCGCACCGCCAGTGTCCTGCGGTCTATTCTTGAATATGTTTAATGTGTATTACAAATAAAAGTTTAAATTCAGACTAAATCTGCATCATATGGAAATTAACCATTTTGAATCTTACATGCAACAAAGCCTTCATCTACAACATTACATAAAAGAAACTAGAATAAAATTCATTATCTTCTAATGAAATGACGGTGGTGATCATATCAGTTCAAAAATCTGGAGAAGAAGCACATGATACTTTAAACTTGTCCGCTAACTTAAACTTCAATCTCATTTTTTTGACCGCAATTATTTGAAGCACATTCTCTCATAAGGTATTCAGGCGAACAATTCTGGGGGTTCATGAGACTTCGCAAGGAGGAAGAAGTCGAAGAATAACGGATTCATAATTTACAAAATAGTCAGCTGCATAAATAGTACTCATGGCATGCTTACATAAATAACTAACTACCTAATTGAATTGTTTCCACGGCCCATTGAAACTAAAATGCTAATGGATCAATGAAAATCCACGGCTTCGGACATGTTTTAAAAAATAATTACTCCAAAACAATTTCATAAAAAAATTACAAATATTTGGAAAAATTTCAGAAAACACCATTCACACCGACGACAAAGGTTATGTAATCTGAAAAATTTTAAGCGGACGGGCCACGACAGTCAGGCAGTTTCTACATTCAGCATCGACACATCAAATTGTAAAGGAAGGATCCAGAACAGCAAATTCCACACTTTGTGCTGCTGTGTGTGTCAATAGTGTCAAGTGATATCTTATTCATGGAATAAAACATTACTTTGATCTTACACCATAGAAACCACCTTACACCAACTTCATTGAAATTTGTCCTCTCGTTTTCAAGTTTCTCAATCTGTGGGTTCTCGAGCGTCGCGTGAGTGTTCAAGGAGAAATTGAAAGTGAAACAAGCTCAGTTAGTTAAGTGACCGCAGAATCTCTGAGAGATTCTCATCGCATGCCATTAGATTTAAGGTCCATGGCTTAGGGCATGAGTGATGACCAGGTACATTCATTGGTTTCACCAGTCGATTCGAATCGTTTAGGGAGACAAGACCTCTCTGATGCCATTAAGATGTACAACTACAGATGTACTCTACAGCAGCAAATATATAAAAATAGTTTGCTGCGCGTTGGGTTGTATTGTAAGGGGATTTTGCACCATTTACGATCAGGATTGATGGGGTTTTCCAGGAGGGAAGTGTTGATTTTTACGGCACGTTTCAATTGTTTTTTCCGAAGTAAGGTGATGATGATGCAGTGCATCGAAACCCGGGTCGATTAAAAATTTTTGTGGAAAATTGCATCGTCATAGTTCTTATTATAAAAATGGTGTTAGTATTCAGGATACAGATGTGAATGTAAACATTGATATAAAGAAAAGCAATCTGTCGCGATACTGCATCTTGTTGAACTTAATAATTGCCTATCTATGCCAGTTAAAATGTTTCCAACAGAGCACCATAATTTTCCATTTCGTTCTTTTACTTTTTGAAACTAAATCCACAAAAAATACGCTGCCATTAGATGTTTTCCTTTTTTCGGAATAATGGCATCACGACTTTTTTATAGGGGTCACCCCCTGCGCGCCATTCCTGAAACCTTTGGTCGTTATGCTCCTTAAGGACAACGCACTTCTCGTGACTGAAGTCTTCGTTTAGATATCAAAGTAGCACATCGTATAGAGCGCTCAAATTGCGTTTTCGTGAGAGGCAACAGATGGACGGCATAGCAGAATGGAGATTTTGAGGAGATGCAGGTGAGTAGGATGAATTGAGAGAGAGGTCGACTGAAAACGGAGAAGGCGACAGGAACTGTTTAGAGCCGCAGGAGAGTGACGCAAACCACTTAAACAGGCATAGAAAGATCAGGCTTCGCATAGTTGTACTCTGTAATATGCTTCTGTTATTTATCTGACCAAAGCGTAGCTCAGCATAGATATGCCTTTTTACTCGAGAGTATTGTATGCTTCATCTCATAAATCTGCCGTTGCAGCCGACATAATATTAATGAATACTGCAATAAAACAAAGCTTATCTCCCTAATGCTGTTCTCGGGTCTTTGGACTGAAAAAATAAATTAGTGTAGATTTCTCCATGCAATAGAGTAAGAGGTTAATTCCCAAACCGTGAAATATACTGTAACATTCAGTTTTCATTGAGGCAATGAAATCTCACGTTAACGCTTTCTCAGGCGCATTTTTCAATTTATTTCTTAAAACAGCTTTTATGGAAGCCACCGCTACCAACTTAAATGCCATTTTATTCAGCGAATATTTGGAGCATTTCAAAGAAATTTCTGTCCCTTACCATCGATTCCCTTTGAAAATGGCAGGAATTCATCTGAATTAAATTATGGTTTCGTGTACACTGGCAGTTAACTAGAAATGTAGTTTTTTTGAGTTTAGAAGCAGACTCATTGGTTATAAAACATATTGAGCCATATAATGAAGTACAATGTACGAGTATTTACTTTATTCCAGCATCTTGCCGTACATGAAAGGATGAATATGCTGCACGATAGAATGTTTCACAGTAAACAGATATGCAAGTAGCACAGGTATGGGAACTATACTAGATATAATAATTTTGTATTAATCAGTTTCAGCATTGCTTAATTTAAAATTAATAATTATTTTTTGTTTCAAACTCAGAAGTCAAACATGCTGAATACATTCCATAATTTGAGCCTCAGTAAGCTGGTTAAGAACATAAAAGAACAGTTAAAATACACCCTCAGTGGTTCAAAAATTGGAAAATATATGTGTCTCGGACAATATAAAACTACCATCATTGGAAACAAAATGAGAGAAGAGTAGAATGCATTAAGAAGATCAAGATGGGGGTACAACAGCATAATGGAGAAATGATAATTAAAATACGCAGATACCTAAAATAGCCCCAAGAACATCTAAGTCCCAAACTGTTCGAACACTAAACCGTTTATTATAATGTGTTTAAGGAATGTTTTAAGGAATTAAAATGGTCGGAAATGGGAAATTTTCCTCATGCGGAGAACGTACACCACATTCGTGGAACTTGGGTGCGGACGTAGGGTCAGGTAGGAGAGGACGGAGTTGAAGAAATTTCCGGTCTGCTGAGTCAAAAATGGGATGTAGGAACCGGAACCTAGGTTTAAATCGCGTCCTAAGAAGCCATTACCTCAAATGTCCCGCCCATCCTCAGGAGCGGTCTCTGAAACGCTAAAAGATCCTCCACTCGAGGTCTTAAAAATCTCAGTTCCCTCCCGTTTGGTCGTTAAACGGATTATCCCTTTACCCAGCTAAAGGCTGACGGACAGGTAAATTACCTTCACACGTCAACCACCCCTCCAAAATAACCCAGGGAAACGCAAATTGACACGTACGAAAGAGATCCCTTCGAGCCATTCGTGTGGGTCTTCCGACTGGTTGCACCGGCGAACAAGTATTGGCGTTCAGGAGAAAACCCCTTAAAAGAAGCGGAAATTGGTTTAGCCAACAAGGCTATAAATTCTTTGAGCCATAATACCCGACAGATTATCGATGTCAAGTAACGGAAGGGCTTAGAATTCTTCCTGGTAGGCAATTTGACCATCGGTGTTTTTTCTGACGTGTCCGGTGATCAGACAAACTTAAGATTACCTCCTAAGTTCCCAAGATACGCATTACCCGGTAAAAGGTCCCGAGAAGGCTATTGAGCCTATTTTAATTTGCTCAGAAAAACTACCCCAAATTCTACCTGCATTAATTGAAAACGGGGAAGGTAAAACAATATAGCATATTCCTGATCGAGGACTAAATGCTATCGGGTAAGAGATGAAACGATGACGATACAAATCTTTCAATCCGGACGAGATTATAGGCATAGTTACAAGTTCTAAGCAATGAGTTCAAATTATAAATTTACCACGAATCATATCGGTTTGGTCGTGGGAGTGGATTTAATGTAGTAAATCTCAGCGATAAAAATACCGTCGTTTACTTTCACGCAGCAGTCCAGCTGCATCCACATATTCCATTCATGTAATGCATCAAAGGACAACTTGATCTAAAATAAATCAAGCATAAAATATGGATGATCCGATTTTTAAAAATTATACTGAAATATTTTTTTGCCCAAGCCACAGTGCACATTTCCATTAATGGAGTAACTGTGTCCAAATGCAGGCCCCTTACGTTGTGTACGTACAGTTACCTTTAATCCAGATATAGAAGCATAATTAAAATAATTAAATTCATTCGTAATACTTAGTGTCATATTTTCCTTTCATGCTACGAGTCAAATTAATTACTCAAAAATGTGTTCAAACTACTTTATATAATTTTACGTAAATTCTAAACCGCAAAAATTATTATTTTTTATTTTTTTCCATTTATACAGAACGTCACCCAGCGGCGGATGTAGGGGGGGGAAGGGGGCATCCCCCCCCCCCCCCCCGAGACAAAAAACACATAGTTCTTGCACATACAAAAACACTTAGTATATCCGCTGGGGGATATTCTAACCTCCCACCCCCCCCCA
Organism: Pyrrhosoma nymphula; assembly: GCA_963573305.1. Lineage (NCBI taxonomy): Eukaryota > Metazoa > Arthropoda > Insecta > Odonata > Coenagrionidae > Pyrrhosoma > Pyrrhosoma nymphula. The sequence continues at coordinate 50,403,599 of OY754330.1, read as the reverse complement.
TTGCATATTAAGAGATATTCCCCCCCCCCTGACATATGGTCCTGGATCCGTCACTGACGTCACCATGAAACCGAGCACCATAATCAGAGGTGAATCAGAGGACAGCGCGAGAAATTTGCTTAAACATTCTGAGTGCATAAGTTTTCAGCGCAAGGCAGCAAAAATTAGAGATCAACCAAACTTATCAATGATTGAGTATTTAAGAAACAGATCCATAATCATAAATGGTAATTTATTGAATACAATCAAGATTAATAAATGCCGGCAGTGGAGCTGTGCGGAGATTAAACCACGTGAACACAACATAACAGTGACGGAATCTATTAATCTGCATTTAGATATAACTTAGTATCAAAATGTGAATAATCTCGTTGAGAATGGTGACAGGAGTAAAAAAATCTACTACTCATATATTTTTGAACGTCCTCTACCTACCCTATAAGCTTGCGATGTGCTATTTTGACGACACACACTGTTTTGAAATTTGGGCCGTAATAAAAAAAAATGGTTTAGAGATTCAAAGAAAAAGACCAAGTCTGAATATACCATAATAATAGGTAATAAACTTACACTATTCCCACAATTCTAAAACGCTTACAGGCACCACCTGAAATGAGCAGATATTTAAAAAATTCGTTGAAAATCCTTGCAACAAAATATATACTCAGGCTATTTTCAATGACAGCAGATATGGATTAACTAATATTATCTAGATCATTGATCGTAATTTATAAGATAATAACCATAGAGTAAGTATATATTTACTCTATGTAATAGCTTAAGAAAACTGCCTTTGAAACATAAGGGCATGATGATAAATTTAGAGGTAATTTGATATTATTTTACGCATGCATTTCGAACGGCTGCTATTAAACCTTAGCTATCACTCAAAATCGATGAGCATTAACAATTTACTAAGACATGGCAAAATAGACTTATTACATGCCAAATATTTAATTAATGCTAATATTAACAACAGAGAAAATTTCCTGAGCATTTATTTTTTATAATCTGTCCCTCCTCAATACGTAGGAAATTAAAGTTTTAACATTGAACCAGAATGCGTGAGTACTCGGCCGAGAGTCAGGGATAGAATACTGACGAAAGCTTTTGAGGCAGTGATTCTAGGCGACAACCTGGGTCCATTAAATTGTGTTATTGCACAAATAACACATAAATATATACTGGAAATAACTATATAATAATACTGGAATTACGTAAGTACAAACCTATCCTCATTATTGCCAACACTCTCTCACTGAAAGGATACAAGATGGTACCTCATGTGCATATAGTTAATGATTAGCGTTTTTCTTTCAGTCTGAGAAGTTACGGGCATTACGCGGTGCAAATAGACTTCGACGTCGACGAATCCTTGCAAATAAAAGTCTTACTTTCCTAACAGTGAACCTCCACGGCTACATTCTTAATCATGGAGAAAGAAGAAATAAGCCTTGATATAAATGGTGAGCATTAAGGGAAACAGCTGATCAAGATCTGATATAATGGGCACCTGATCAAGATCAATGCCCTATTATCCATCGAGCGTCACTTTAAGAGTTTATAATATTTCAGTTGATAATAGTAAACAAAACTTCCTCCAAATACACATAAGATTACAATCTCAGATAAAAGTATAAATTCAGCATTTCAATTAGAGAGAGAGAGAGAATTGAGAGTGAGAGAGAGAGAGAATTGAGTGAGTGCTAAATTCCAACGAAATAAAATGGAACTCAAAGACCGATTTGGAAAGATCAGATTGGATGCAACTTCTTAAGTGAAAGTGGAAATCGATAAGGCGGAAACGAAGAGAACATAATTAAGAGGGCGTTTAATTGGGACGACGCCATCTTGTTTGCAGCACTGTCACTGTGAGGTGATTTATAATTAACTGGCCGTGGTAGCGCCAACTCAGACGAATAAATTGAATTTAATAGTTCATTGGAATTGAAAACTCGGCTAATTTACCCACAGGGAGCGAGCGAAAGTATTATACGACCTATAGCAGCTATCAATTAACTTGTCCGATGTGCTATAATGACCAGCTTTGATAATAGGGTCCTTTGCACAGCAAAGACAAGACACACACGACAGAATAAATTCAAATGGAGGGTTTTTGTAGCTGCGCATCAAGCCATTAAGGTGTAATTTCTCCAGTATGATTGAGTGGCTAAGAGACCGAGTGAGAGGACATAAAGGAGGAAATAAATAATTGCACCTTTAAGATTTCAAATTTCTTTTCCTTCATTACTAAACGCCTACGATTGATAATGTTTCCGCTCCGTCACAAGAACTAGTAAGTGAACCACGAGAGGGGGCTTTTTTAAATTTTATAAGGCACCGCAATCATTAGGTTACATTCTTCATTATGCCCCTTTTTAAATGTAAACAGGCATAATAGACTATCGTCCAAGATCATGCACACCACCTTCACATTTCTCCCACATTCTCTACCTTAAGTTTTCCTCCCGATCATTTCTCCCGAGTCATTAGTTTCTCTAACTACAACCCGCTGAGTATCGACACATTTTCACAGACCCTATCGCCGTAAAAACGTTCGGAATCCAAACGCATACCGACGTTCGGTGGTGCAATCGATGACGAATTAGGAATGTTAAGAAGGGAACTTAGGCGGAGGCAGAGTTAAGGGCCGGTCAAGCGAAGAGAGAGTACAAATATATGGTCGAGAGTTCGGCGAGATGCACACATTTCTAAGCTTGCGTTGTCGTCATTTTTTTTAATAACACGAGAGGCAGAAAAATAAGCGATTCGAGATGAAAGCGTAAAACGGGCTCTCACGTTCTGTGGTGGTGGGAGCGGTTGAACAAAGGTGCCTGCACATCATTCGATGTGGGCGGATCATTCTCCCACCCGTTTGAACACTCCCCCACCGCAACCGACGAGGTGCCGTGTATCACCGCCACCCACCAATTCCCATTCCCTCGTCCTCCCTCTGGCCTCCGACCCCCTTGACCCGTGCCGCCTTGTCGGACCAGTGACACCCGTGTAAAACTCGGGAGGGGCGGCACGAGAGTTGGGCAAGATTCGAAACGAGGGAAGACTTGAGAGAGAGTCAGAGGGGCTTTCAGCGACGACGGCGGCAGAGGGTGACATTCCCTCCCGTCGAATTCCATCCCCGACGACATCCCTCACTCCTCCGTAAGCCCGTCAATCTTTGAACCGAATCGTTCGAATCTATCACGCTGCATTTCTCACACATCAAAATAAAACCTCACTCCTCAATGTCTCCCTCCCTCTGCCCCCCGAAGAATATTCTATCTCCGTTTCGCATGGACGCCTCCTAAGAGGATTACTTCAGCCTCGATTTTCTCATTCCAGAAATACAAAGGGCAAAGAAGTGGCGTGTTTAAGGGATCGCATTCAGTGTAAAACACCCCTGCCATTCGCAGAACCGAAAATAAATGCAGGATAAAACTGTTTTAGGTGGTATTAAAACAATGATTGAAACCAGAAGCCAGTTTGAGGACACATCATTCTGCCAGCCAAAAGGCCGCGGTTTCGGATTATGCGTAGGGCATGGATGTTGCGTTTGTCTAAGGAGTAGGGTCTCAAGTAAAATTGTGCGATATTATGACGCTATCAGCGGGAGAAACTCAAACTTGTCTGCTACAGATAAGGAAAGTAATAAGTAACAGCAAAAAATACTTTATGTGTAATTATCCTGGTGTAGATGAGTCCAAATTGACCGATTTGGGAATGCTGGGATATCATAACTTAAATCCCCACTCATATCGTTTTCTGGAAACATACCGTTGAGTGGAGGCCAGTCCAAGATAGGCATTAACCAACAGCGTCCATCGAGAACGTATCCGAGTTCATTACTTAGGTTTACGGCTGACCATTAATAGGAGTGTTCGTAGGCAATTATCGTACATTGCAGTTTGCCCGGGAAATAGCTGCACCATTTAAGAGTTCATTAGCCTCATTGCCCATTGCAATGACCTTAATACCTACCTAAATTACGATGGCGTAGGCCTAATACTTATCCATTACGATAGCAACAAATCACTCATTTGTCATTCAATCCTACCATTGGTTGACTGCAGCCCTCCATTCTATCCTGTCCCCTTCGAACTCGTTTATGTCCTCGTAGTTCTTCTGCTTCATTCCCGTTTTGGCCGGTCACAGTCTATAGACTGAGCCGGTGATGTATTTGTCCCTCGGTCCCCCTTTTGGAGCTTTTCCTTCTATTATGTTTCTTACAAAGTCACTGTATCTCAAAGCTTATTACTATGGAATTTATCTTCGTGATAGTAATGCTTCATATGGTTTTCTCCTCTTATATTTTTCTATACACTTACTCGATTCTGACCCTATCCATCAATGGAATGCAGCAATCGCCTCCAGCACAATGGCTTGAAAGCCTCTATTCTTTTCTGTTCCAGATTTCCAATGTCCATATCTCTGAGCCATATAGCGCAACACTCCAAACTTTTGTTTTCAAGTACTGCTTAATTATTGGTAATTCTATTTTCTTTTAACATAACAGTTGTTTTTTCATCATGACTGCTTTTTTGGATTGAGATAATTTCGGTTGACGTCCATTGAACTTTCCCATCCAATGTCAAGCAGCTTCCAAGGTAGGTGAAGGATTCCAATTTTTCATAAAGCTTCTCTCTTCTGCATAATAGAATTTTTATCCTTTCCGTTAATCTTTATGATGTATCCTGGTGAGTACCGCCACCCACTACCCATCGGATCAACTATCCTTGTAGTACTCAATCAAGGATTCTTGCAGGTTTTCTGGCTTCTCTACTATGACTGAGATACCATGAGTGAAATAAATCATGTTGATTTCTTCACCATTAACCTTAATTTCTTCGTTTCCAATTTCTTGGATTTCTTTGACTGCTTCTTCCAGACGCAAGTTGATAAGTGCCGGTATAAAGTTGAATGTTTACCAAACGCTTTTGTTTATTTTAGCTTTCTTCCTTCTTTCATTCTCATCGTGGTGACTTGGTTCATATAGAGCTGTAGGATTTTCCTCTATCATTGTAATCAGTTTTTATTCTTTCAAGCAATTGATATTCTTTGAATCATTTTGAATTCACTCCTAGGGATAACAAGCCCTCGATCGCTTTCGTCGACCTTCTCCTCTTTCTTCATCAGTCCATTCTCCAGCGGATCTGGTCCTTCATACAGCTTTTCTATGTATTATTACCATCTTTTTTCTAAACCATCTTGTTTTGAATGCTTCTTCCTGTTCTCGTCTCTGATATTATATAAGTTTCTTTCTTCCCACGAAATGTTGTTCGGCGAGGTAGTATGCCGTCTCGTTATTTCTCTTTTGATGTTGTCGTCAATTTCCTCGCCGCAAATTTTTATCCACTCTTCCTTGGCCTTCTCGGATTCCTTTATTATTAAATTGGTTTCGTAGCTTCTTGCACTAGGCTGCCTCACCTCGGTTTTTATATTTTCTTCATCCATCAATAAGATCTCTGACCTCAGTCGTGGTGGTCTTGTCTCCGTTCTCTTACTTCCCAGTTGCTTCTGAAACTTCCACAATCACGGTCTTCAGTTCATTACATCTTTTTTCAGTGTTGTCCTCTTTTCTTACTTACAGTTTTTCATCAATCGCTACATTAAATCTTTCCCTGGTTAGTTTTTCCTGCAGATTGTTTTTACCCCATTTTGTTTGTTTCCTCACTCTTTTTACGTTTTTTACGGCAATTTATGACTACTAGATTGTGTCGCTAACTATATCTGAACCAGAGCAGCTCTTGCTTTGCCACACTTGGTTACGGTACCTCGCTCTGACAAGTATACAGTCGACTTGGTATTTTTCTGTTTTCGATCATCTTCCATGTGTGTCTTCTACGGCGATGTTGGTCGAAGAAAGTGTTTGCCACAGCGATATTCTTCTCATTGCAGAATTCTACTAGTCTTTCTCCTATGCCATTTCATGCCTCAGGCCCAAACTGTCCTACACTGCTTCCTTCCATGCTCTCAACCACTACTGCATTCCAATTACCCATGATGATAAGTTTTTCCTTTTCCTTCACTGTGCTTAGGACTACTTCTAGATTTTTATAAGCTTCTTCTAATCCTTCTTCCGTATATTTGGGCGTTAGCATGTAAACATGGACTACTACTGTGTCCTTGGCTCTCCTTTTAGCTTCTTCATCAGGATTCCCACCAAATAACCTACGGTCGTTTCTTAAAAATATGACTCAGTGTCCGTTGCTGCAGAAGTCATCTGCCCCAGCTTACTTTTTTTCGCTGACTCCAAGAATATTTTACCGGGAGGAACAAAATCACGTCTATTACTTTAAAACTTCATCAAAGCAAGAACGTAGTGGTTTCCCGTTGCCTTCCAAATCGCAGTGATACGGCCGTTTCCGTGGACATAATTCTCGCCCGCAGGTATGTCAGTTGATTCTGGACCGATATTATTGATCTGGGCTATCTTATTGATAGTGCTATATTTTACCACTGATACAAATTAGTAGCGGAATTAGTGTCTCTCCATTTTATTGTTCCGGAAAAATTAAGAAAATAATATTTCTCTAGAAGCAGAAAAATAATTTCAGTATCTGAGCCTTGTGCCGACGACCTTTGAAACAAGAGTTAGACTTGCTACCCCTATGCCACTACGGCCATAATGTAGAATAAGAAGGGACTTCTGAACTACAAGCAAGGCTGACTAACGATAATGGTGACAAGGAGTGTATAAGTGAAAACGCAAAGAGTAATTGTGAAAGAAGGTGCAGGTTGAACGTTCAAATGTACGGTCATCATGGCCTTTTGACGACATTTCGCAATCGCTGACGCCTTGAAGTACCTGAGCACGTAGAACTATGGGCTAAGATGTCAGCATTAAAGACACTTGATCATAATGAAAGTCATTTGCCATCAAAGCAAACACTATTTTAAATGGTGTCATAATAATAAACAGTCTGTAATTCATGCCACAGTGAGCCCAAAGGATTATAATAGTAGTTCACAGAGTCTGAGCGGGTGATCTCATTTCCCTATTATGGCATCGGTTACCCCCGAAGTTAACGCAATGCAGAAAATATTGCACAACTGGAAAAAATAACAAAAATAATATATCAGAAATGCTTTCCTTTTTCATCCATAAAATTTCAATAATGAAAGGCACAGTCAAAGGTTTTAAAATCTCACTTGGTTTCATCTGAGCAATCGTATGCGAGATATATTGTTTAATTTGAGGTCACTTAATTTTAAACATTTAAACGCTTCATGCAAATAAGATTATATACGCGAATAGAAATTTAGTTAAATAAACAGGTAACATAACAGAAAGCTCAATCATTTCTGTCCTCTTCCTTCCTCTTCAAATAATTGCTCACTCTCATAATTCTGCTATAATCTTTTTACATGAAGTAGGCGGGAAAATGGAGAACATTGGAGCATTCATCCGTTTAGAAAAAAATCTCATTACCAGAGTCCATCTTCCGGGTATCCCGACACGTAGGAAGACTTGAAGTGACAACGGTTTCTTCCCCTGTCCTGGAGATTTCCTCAGGTCGAGTCGAAGTCTCCAGGACAGGGGACGAAACCGTTGTCACTTCAAGTCAACCTACGCGACGAGATACCCGGAGATGGACTCTTGACACCAGACGTCGCGGAAACCTGCAGTATACATTCTCATTAGCCCAATTTACAATGGCACATTTTTGGCCCAATTTACAATGGAATTTTCTCTTTCTCCAAATAGATCTTTTAACCTAGTGGAATTAGACTCAAATACGGGTTTCAATTGAAACTAAGAATGTAAGTTGTGAAGAATAATATGGGGATAGTTTTCGATATTAATCAGTATTATAAATTACAATAGAAGTTCTTTTCTTTCGGCATCCTATAGATGATGCAAGTCTCGTATTCCTGTGCAACGTTATCCTCTGTGGGTTTTTGCCCAAGTGCCGATGAAATAGATTTCATTTATTACACTTTCCCCCCTTTTATTTTCGGATAATACCGCCACCGCCGCCGCGCCGGTTCCCTAGTCACAAGATCATATCACAATAACGCGTGCTATAATAGCTAAAATGAGTATCGAGAGCTGTGATTGTTTAAATTAACATAGAATTTAAATCTTCTAGACCAGTAATAAATATCATTAAATTACTTCTATCGATCGGCTGTAGGCATTATATCCATGTTATTTTTTCAAATGCAAATTGAGTCAAATTTTTTGCTTTGTCGAGGCGTTATTGCCTATAAAATTTTTCTAGCAGCAGGAACCTTAGACATTCACGGAATCCGGTCACATTTAACACATCACTTACTTGCTACGGGAGAAGCATCAAGAGGAATTTGCATTCAAGATTTCAGCATCCATATATCATGTATTCTATTTCAGTAAACATTTCAATGCTTATTAGGTTTAAACTACAGATAAAGCTTTTTGATAATCTCGTCATCGGACATAATTAGCTAAAAATTACTCATTTTAATAGATTTTTTCGTCGCTTGTCTCACTTCATCTGAAAACTCACATTTATACAATTGAAAGATTATTTATTCTAATTTCAGAATATCCTACTAAGCGTTTGTCGAGGTGAAGTGGATCAATAGCAGTTTCAATTGGGCATCCTTATGCTCTAAAAAGGAGTATGGAATGAGATCATATCTGTTTTTCTGTGACATGTACTGATTATCTTCAAATATCGTACGACTATACTGCCAGTTTTTATTGAAAGGGAATGTAAGTTATAATTGGAACGTCTTCAAGGATTCCGAATGGCTAATATATAAAAAAGGAAAACGTAATTAAATATTGAAAATAAAGGAGTAGACTGGAGCTTTAGACTGCTTATTCGAAGTCTGTGAACTACCATAGAGTAAAGAATCTGTACTCTATGGAACTACGCAGACCGTGCTAGCAAAGGTTATCCGGAAACTTTTAACATTCGGTCGGAGGAAATTGTGCGATATGCAAAAGATCATCTTGAGGCGGCAAATAATGTGGTTGATAAAGATAAAGTTGATAATAATTAATATGCAAAACATAGGCTAATAAATTAAAGATAAGATAGTTGATTGAGCCAGAATGTTATCCAGTCGAGTCACGGCATCGTACAAATAACGAGGCTGACAAAGTTTGATGCAAAACCAAGGTATCCACTGCCCACTGATTAGCACCCCGCATTAACAACTATACCTCAGGAGAATCTCACCGTCAAATATGAAAATGAAAAATGAAGATCCCCCGAAGAATCAGACATTAAGACATCATATAATTTCAAGTGAACCATTTTTTAATTGAAATAACCCGGTTATCTCAAAACAAATTTTAATCAATCACACTTTCACACTCGCGCACGCATCCCTGACGGAGTATTTATCACATCCATCGACGTTCCCTTCTCAGTTGAGCACTCCCGTGAGCGTCCGAGATGATGCCATTGAAAAATCTCATCTCCCGGCGCCGCACTATCTCGCCCAGGCAACGGAATGGCATCTCAACCCCTCTCTCTCTCTCTAAATAATAATTTCTCTCCTCCCATCTTAAAAACGCCGCTTCGCTCCTTGTCGCATGATCGAAAATGGCAGGCTCACTTCGCCATTAAGATTTCTCCTCCCCGCGTGCATTTTTTTCCTCCTTCGGGTGCTAATGACTTTAGCTGTTGACGTGCCTCTCGGCTATATAATACCAATTTTTCTCTCCTCAGCCTCCGCACTCTCCAAGACGCACGCACACACAACCATAAGGCGGCGGCTCGGTCATCTCCATCTTTTATCTCTCAACACTCGCCTTATCTACCTGGCCAATCCTCTCAGCCACCAATCCTATTTCGCTCCGCACGTTCGTTTCCCAATCTTTCTCACTCCCCCGTGCCTCAATGCTGGCCTCCCCACACCATTCCTCAGGATCCCAAGGCTCTCTCCTCCCTCCATAAACGAATCCCTCTTCGGAAATACGCTATCCTATCCTCCATCTCCTCCTCCTTTTAATACACACTCTCCCACATGCTCCAAGTCCCACATGCTCCAAGTCTCTCCTTTCGTCCGTTTCTCACTCCTTCCTGCTTGCCTAACCTCCTCCTACTTCATCCCATTCCCCTCAAAGAAACCCTTCTCTGCCCTTGAAAATGATTCTGTCCTTCATTTATATTTATTTCTTTTTTTAAACCGACCGCTATAATCAATATTTACTTATTCCGCTTTAATTGGTGGGCATGCCATGCTAATTAGTTTTTTTATTATTAAGAAGCGTTGTTTTTCGCCTCTGTCTTTCTCGCCTTAATCAATGTTTACCTCGTTCCCGTTAATTGGCAGACTGTAGTAACTAATTATTATTTCGGGCAAAGTGTCGTAATTCGACAGTGTGAGTACGTGATCACTTGTCGCGCCGGCGATTTAATCGGATCTGCTCCCTCACCTCCATATCCTCGTCCCATCCAATCCCCACTACCCCCCAACATCCACGTTTGCATACTAAAATAACTGGTTCATTGGATAGCCCCCGTGAATTAATCAAGGGGAGATGCTGCCGACTCCACGGGGTGTAGAAGGGGGTTTTGCCACGCAACTTGCCGGCTGCTACATTCGTTTTCCACGGGTATTTTTATAAACACAAACAGAAGGGGCGGGGCTGAGAAGTTTTTTCGGATGGGATACCGAATGAGTCGGGTGAGGAAATCAGTTTCACCGTCGCCAGCAATTTCTGTGAAAACATTGCAAAGGACTCTTCTATCTCGAATGCATGATGCTTCAAAACGAGGGATCGGGAGTGGTGGCAAGAGTACTGGTTTCCCATTTTGAGGATCATGGTTCGGATTCGGGCAGGGGAGGGGATTTTTTCCAAGATTCCTGATCCCTAATTTGGAACAATGAGGAGAGTCCTTGAAGTGCAGCGATATGTTCGCACGACGGCGCGTTTAACTCGGGACCCCTTTTCGCATTCAGTTGAAGGGTGATGCCATCACACACTCTTCTTCCTCTACTCATATAATCAAAGCATTACCAAACCCTCTTCTCAATGGCGAGAATGATCGCAGTTGTCACTTTCCGAATAGCCAACCCACCAATTACTTTAACACCACAATAATCCACGACCGTAGTGTAGGGATGCCGTTCCATTTGAAAGCACGAAGCACAAGCACAGCGCGTCTCATCAAGATTTTCTCCACACCGGAAATTCCCTCCTTCGTGTGCCACTAGTTTATCGGATGCATGGGAGTGGAAAAAAAATTAACAAGATTTATTTCCCACGACCGCTTAAAAAATATAACTCCTCCACCGTGGAATGAAAAAAGGGGGCGAGTTGAAAAAAAAATAATAATAATGTTGGAAATTGAATTGAATTTTAATTGGGCAACCAAATGTCTTCCAGCACGCGTTGACCCATTTGCTCTCAACCTCCTGAAAAGCTGTGGATCGAGGAATTTAATGAAAACATTGGCAACGATGTTCCCGAGCTACACACAGCCTCTCTAGGAGCCGCTCCCAGTTGAGCAAAAAGAAAATTAAAGGCAAAGCGGCACTCTTTCACGTCCAATCCCACCATCCTCTCTCTCCCCCTCCACACATCCTCCATATCTCTTTCTTTCCCTCTGCGTACCCGCAGAGCAAGCATCTCGGCATCACAGCTGGATCGCATGTTGCGAGTGATGGAGTGGACGAGCCGCGGTAACCGATACCACAATCAATTACCGTGTGGCAGCGCGTTGTGTGCGCGTCGCCCCGTCTCTTTTCCTCGAGAATTCTTTCTTTCCTCCGTCCGCCCGCCCCACAACCCTCCCCCCGTACACAATCGTCTCCATCCTCGGCCGTGTTTATGAGTACGCGCGACCGCTTGCGTCCGCGTGCGTGTGTTACAATGCCTTTTAACGTGAGAACATGTCCGATTCCCGCTACGCTCCTTGCACTCGCCTTGCTTGTGCCCCCGCCGACGACCGCCACCGTTGGTTTCGCTCTCTCCCCGCGCAGATGGATGGGCATAAGCAACGCTTTCCCTCCCCTTGTACATACGAACAACCCCACCTCTTCACTCCGTCCCAATTCCGGTGCGCTCCGCGGGCGCCAGTCATCAGAAGCGAAAGGATGGAATCAAATGGAAGTCACCTCCTTTTCTAACAACCAGCACACGTCGTTGCTGCTGTTATTATTAGCGTAAGAAACTGATTGCTGATGTGATTAGCGCCATTACGGATAATGATTATTATTACTGAAGTAGTAGGCAACAAAGCAGCGGAAACATGGCGTAAAATGAAACATACCCACTTTTCTAAAAACCAGCCCTCCTCGTTATTGAGGTTAGTATCATTAGGGCAGGAAACAGACTGCTGATGCCATCTGCAGCATTACAGATAAATGGATGTTATTATTAGAGGCCAATATCCTTTACTACCGACTTAGTACTCTAATTTCATTTGTATGGATAAAAAAGTACTGCCATTTGGTCAGCAACTTCTTGTAAAGAGGGTACATTTTACTTGCGTCTACAGTAATTTTCATTCAAAATGTTATATTACTACGGGATTCAACGTTAAAACGCCATCATCAGACACAAACAGCATTTGTTTTTATCAGACTGCACCGGATGAATTTGTAAATGATGACGCTTCAAGAAAATTCAAAAGGAAAATTATCATATTAGAGGTAGATCTACTATATTAAAGTATATTTGGATTGATGTATAAGTATTGCCACCTGCTCATCATCTTTATACTCTCTATTCTCCAGCTCGGTATACTTCCTTGGTAGGTAAAGATGGAGACGAGATTGACTCTACTAATCTTTCAAAACCTAGGTCTACCTCACAAGATTCGTCTTTAGCTCTGCATACATCTAACATCTCTCAATTTTAGGCCTATATTTTTCTCTCCCTTCGACGCAAATCCGTCATCCTCCCCTTTGCTAGTCTCTTACCATCCCCTCGCCTCTTATTACCTGCTCTATCGCCTAAACCTGCATCCTCCTAATCCACCAGGATCATCCACCAGGTTTCTTCCTTCACCCACAACTTCCAGAAATTCGTCGTTTGCCTTCCTGTTGAATCGATAGGGTTATTTGGGGAATAAAGAAAGGGTGGAGAGAAAACTCACGAGGCATTAGCATACTGTTAGCAAAAAGTGCCAAGGCATCCAAAGTTTTACATGCCATCTGACGGACGGATTAATGCAATTGAAGAGCTCTCCAAAGGTATCCCAACTATGGATCTGGATGCCATTAAAAAATCTCTGCCTCTTCCATAATTCAAAGTTCGAATTTCGACCCTAAGACACCGGGATGGGAAGCTTAGGCTCCAGCCTTTTTAGCCAAGACTTTAGAAAGAATTAGACTGCCGACCGTAAGGCTTTAAAGTACTACTTTTTCCGCGAAAGATTATACACATAATAGATCACATTAATTCTTTATAAATAGGTTCCTCAATACGTATTCTGGTTCGTAATTTGCCATTTGAAGCTTTTTTTACACATACGATAACTTGAGCTAACAGTCAGTGGAGTGTGCCTCCTTCACTCTCGAAACGCATGCATCTCTCTGCATGTATGTATTTGCATTTGCGTAAATCACTAATACCCGTAGTTGCTAAAACTTTTGTAGCATAAGTATTGTGAAGTGCATTGTGTCGCTTCCTGCCTCACAACCTCGCGTACTATGTATATACTATACATACTATACATAGGGCCACTAACCCTAACTCTAAACCCCCCAGCCTATTTCTCCTCCCTTTGGCACAAGCGACGGAGCAGGAGGGAATGTTATCTTTGACGGAGTGAATTCTCCGGACCATACCAGGAGAGAGAGAGAGATTTTCCGCGCACAAGGAAGGCGAGGGATCGGCAGGAATTTTTAATATAGCTTTTTTTGGCGTGTCGGCTCCGTCGGGGGCGAAGAGGGGAGACCTGTCTGCCGTAATCCTTCATATAAACCAATCGAAAGTCATTCCGCGGCGGCGTCTCCCCTGGAACACCTCTCTCCGCCCCTGTTCCTTCCTTCACGCGTTCTCTTCACCTTCCTCGTCTCGTTTTCCTCTCCGCCTCTCCTCATTCCGTCCGGTGCCTTCGGACGGGGGAGAGAGGTCCCGCTGGCACCGCCCGCAGAGCTCCCCTCTAAATCAGAACGCCTTCTGCTTCAACTCTCGACTACTCATCCCCTCCTCCGTGGCTTCCTCTCCGCTCCCATCCCGAGAGGATGCCCTCGCCCCTCTCACCACCCCCATACCAAGAAACATCTGCAACTACACGGATGCCCTATGCAAGCCTCCTCCAAAAGAGCGCATGGAAGAAGGTAGGTACTCAGTCGACAATTAAGAATATATTTATCTTCATTACATTGGGAGATTTTGAGAATCTCTAAATCTCCTCTTTGAACTAACCCCTTGACGCATTGGTAAAGTGATACGAACATGAACAAAAAGTACAGAACCTATGACGGGAAGATAAGGTAAAGAAATTTTAGGTAAATTAAGAGTTGAGTCCACCAGCCTATTCTTTGTCAACAGAAATATTTACGAAAAAGGAAGAGCATAAACTCGCATTGGTAATATGCACGACATAAAATGTATACTTGTAGACCTTAAAGCACATATGGCAGTAAATTCAATGCTATATATTAGAAAGATATGATCCTTCAAGGGAAAAAATTAAGGATTAGACTTTAATCGTTAACTAAAAACACTATGGCAGGAAAACATCTGCTTTTTAAGGGAGTATATGGAAAAATGGCGAAACCTATGCAGAGAAGCTAAGGTAGGTAGGTATACGAGTATGCTACAGTAAAAATTACAAGGAGTGTGTATGTTTGTAAATGAAAAAGATGAAGTGAGACGGTGGAATAAACGTGATCTACATTATCTGCAGCGACGAAGATTCATCACATCGGACGAGTGACTAATATTTGAGAAAAAGAAAAGATGAAGGAGTCAGAAAACATAAAGGAAGAAAATATGAGACATGTCTAGTTATACGAGTGTCTCGCTCGGCAATTGCTTTGGCTTACGATAGGTTGAGGGAAAAATTGAATATTTGAGCATCTCTTTGTAACAAACTATCACTTTTTTTTAAAACACCATCTTTGCAGTGAGAGGACAGTATTTTTCCACGGCGATAAATAAATCAGAAGAATATTATCTGTGTAAGAATTAAAATGCAGAGGTATGCTCGGTGTCACGCCAAGCGTGCCCCGTCTACAGACACAATTAAGTAATGTAATTATTTTAAATATATGATTAAATGCATCAGTGTGATCTACACACTGATATTTAAATCAACTGCGGCGTCACCAACGAGGAGATTAAGAGCTAAGCCTAAGTTAACTATTGGCGAGCGCCAACGACGAAAATCAGTGTTTGCAAATACCAAACAGAATAAAATAGAAATAGCGTGCAGTCGGAACTAAAAAATGATAGTCCGTCGCTTCTTTGAGAAGGAAAAATAAACCACAGCCATACCACAGAATTAACAAAATGGAAACTGTCAACATTGATTCTGTTAAATATTTAGGCATCACAATTACTCAGGACCTATGTTGGAGTAAACATACTCTATAAATAAGGTGTCGAACAAACAGTAGCATTTATTTAAAGAATACTAGAGAAATGTGATGATAAAAAGCGCTGTTATTCTTCACTAGCTAAGCCTCACCTAGAATACGCATCTAGCAATTGGAATGCCAATGAACCAGGCTTGATACCGGAATTAGATCGCGTGCAGCGACGAGCACCTAGGTTTACACGGAGGTATTATGGAATGTCTTGCAGTTAGTCGAGACTATCAAAAGAATTGGTATGAGAGCCACTATTTTAGAATAAACCAAAGAATAGGCTTAAACTCTTCAGTAAATTTGAGGCGAGTTACTTATCCAAATATGTAAAGAACAGAAACTCAAATATATATTGATATAAATCGGTATATACTTCCTAAATATTACAATATGACATGAAAATCATAAATATTTGGTCATATACATATTGTGTGATGGATATTGAGCGTTATCACGACATGGAAAACCGATTATGCAATTTTGGCATGAGTTTTTATTGTGATTATCTTTCTCTCCATTAAAAAGAATATTTAATTGGTATATGCATCCACAAATGTACTCACAGTCACCCTCACGTGTTTGAGGACAATACAAATGTATTAATTATAAAACCTGAACTCCATTCCTAGGACTCTCTTTTACATTCTGTTCATTAATGACCTACCCAAAGGTTTATCACGCTGTTTTCCAATCCATGCGAACGACATCTCGGCCATAATTTCAGCTAAAACTAAGCTAGACTTAATGGAATGCATTTGCACAACAATAAATGAAATGCCTCACTGGAGTAATAAGAATGGTCTAGTAATGAATGAAAAAATAGCCCTTTATTTTCATTATAAAATGTCCTCATAGCTTGCTTTCAAAATATCTTTGTCTCACGTTGAATAATCGTTTAACCTGATGTTGGTTCTTCCTCAACACCGTCCATCCCTAAATTCAACCCATTTTTCCGCCAACCACCCCATAGCCACTGCTAAATTATCCTAAAATATTCAATCTTCCGCCAAATTTACTTTTGAACAAAATATACACGAATACGCAAGGAGTATAGTTAATTCGGGTGTCCGACCTGTCATTAAATGTGAATCATATTTCACTATAGGTACGTCATCTACACGGACATAGTTAATTATCGGTCATATTTAAAGATGTATGTACCTTATTACTGTGTGTAGACGGGGTATGAGCGCGTAAGGACCAAAATGCGTCATTTTCCTAAATTCATTGGAAATCTTGGCGTGGGCAACACTGTTAGAATAAAAAGTCACGAGGAAAACAAACTATCGTCAATGCCAGGGGTGGTGTTTTATCTTTCTATTCATTACATTTTTACACTGAATTATTATTTTTAATATTAACATATTTTAACTGATAGTTCCAATTTCTTTTGCTTTCCACAAACGTTTTCCTGATAATTAAATTGCTTATATATTCATATATCCCCTTAGAGAATTTGTTCAGCATCGAGCAATATTGCATGATGTTACACTCTGGCATTTCCCAGATCCTAGCAGAGATAAGAAATAGTATTAATGGAACTGAAACCTAAACTTGAGCGCCTCTGATGCCATTTTGTTTAGCTTAATGCTTTCTCCACCCAACATTCCACTAGAAAACCACTACAAGTAATTTGTCACTCTGTCTCTCCAAATATCCAGACTCTTCGTCTGCAGATGGTATCTCTATCTCGGATATTGTCTCTTGGGACACGACGTACCTGTATGTCATATCCTTCCTCAAATCCACGCATCACGTAAACGGCCGAGTCGTTCAAGAGAGGATGCTTGAGTTCAGGCAAAGGATCCTTTCATATTGGCACCTTCATATAAAAAAAGCTTATGGCGCCTGCATTTGGTACAATTTTTAAAACCTTTTCACGACATTAAATAACAAACAAAATGTGATAATGAATGCCCGAAATAATGATACACACAGTAGGTACTTGAGACAGCATGTAAAAATTCGATCTCCATCGTGAGAGTCAGCTGTATAAGCGAGTGTTTGCTAACTGCTATATAAGGTAAGTCTTGCGTTGCGTTTAAATAAAGCATATAAATTAAGGATATTAATTCATTTCATTGTGACTCCGAGAATTTCCCTGAGAGCCCTGATGCCCAATAAAACCACACACAAATCTTGGCATCTAAAGGTGACTCAACCAGGATGTTAATAAATGATAATGAGGTAAGTTGTGTTAGGACCTTCGGGTCGCAGCCTATTAGTGGTAGTGAGTTTAGGTTGAAGTCTGCGTCCACCCGATCTGCATACGTTCCGCTAAATCGCGAGCTAATTTTGCCAGATTTTCCCTCACCATCGATACCAATTTTCTAGTTGATAACGGCTGCATTTTCATCTCCATTGAAAGTTCAGGTGCCGCGATACGTTCCCCCAAATGAACTGTTGCCAGTGGCATTGTTGTCGCAAATGGCATTATGACAGCCCCATTCACACTGCCCATTGGGTTAACCGCCGTACCGTCAGTTGAAAGGTTACAGAATTGAGCATACTACATAATTTTGAACTTAAGCCAGAGTTGGGCTCCCGCGAAGTAGTTGTCAACCCTGAAAAGACTTGCAGTACTCGCAGACTGACGTAGTTGTCCACTCTGAAAAGAATTCCAGGAATTGAAACTCGACAGCAAAAAAAATGGAAATTGTTTTCTTGACCCCTCCACAGGGAGTCGTGGTGAGGAGCTCGGTTACCACCCTGATGAGTTGTATGATCCGCGAACCGGTGAATATCCTCACCGAAAGCCTTCCCTTTTATCTCCACCGCTCACTATTAACCATATCAGCTTGCATTCGCATAATTTGGAAACCCCGCCGGGATCCAAGTTTCTCCATGACTCCCCCGCCTGGACATTTACGCCACGGACGTGGATGGGTTATAAAGATGGAGGTCACACAGGGAAAATGATTCTTACCTTGGCGCGGAGAAATTTGCGGAGTGCAGCCCTCGCAAAAGCTAGTGACAGATTCGCATTCGAAGATTTTGGCATTGAAAGGGAGATCCTAAAAACCGGTCAATGTTGGTAAATTGGTGGAAGCTGTGTTCCATTGTTTAAACCAGTGTGCCACGGTTAAAACTTTTAATGAAAAAAAATTAGATCAAGTATGTCTAGAGCTAGGTTCCCAAAGTGGGCGCTACCCTGCATAGATTTCGCCCCCATAGATTGTGGCACCGCCCCCTAGGGGGCGGTGCCATAATCTATGGAGGCGATAAGTAACAGGAGGCGGCTGGAGGCAGGGTCCTGACCGAATGGTACCATACATGTCCTGGGATCAATAAAATATCATTCTTTGTATTTGAAATAATTTAATCATAATTGTTTTAAATTTATTTTTATAATCTTCCTGATTTGGTCTGGTAGCCTAGTATGATTTTAGAGCTCACGGTTGGGGGGCATTGGAGGGCGTTGGGGGGGGGATTTTTGTGGAGCCAAGTTCGTGGGCGGTGACTCTAAAAAGTTTGGGAAACACTGGTCTATAGCATCGTGCTACGAGCGTCATTTGAAGTAAAATAATTATGATAAATGTTTCTTCTAATTTCTTGGTTAAATACATTTTAAACAAAATGAAAGGAAGCGCCTCAATAATGTTGATCAAAAAGGTAATCACAGTATCCCTCTCCCTGAAAGCCCTCTGTGTGAACATAGCATAGAGTTGCATATAATTATTTTTCGTTTTTATTTAGGATGATGTTTACGCCAGAATGTCATCTACATGGATTATATCCAAATACACTCCACTGTGTAAAAAAGGCATTTAGGTTTTCACAAAATCGAAGGAAGATGAACTACATTTAAGCAAAAGGTTTTACTAAGGGACTGTGGTGTTACTTTGAACTACCATGCATAAATTTCCCTGCCATTCTAGCATAATGGCAAATCAGACTTTCAGAGGCTTTGAAAGTATTGACCTCTTTCGGAAATTACGGCGATGAAATATGTAGAAATTGCCATGAGAAAAAATCAGCTTGTATCGGAAATACAAATAGGACCTTTAACTTGCTAACATTATCATTGGAATCGAGAAGCCCCAGTAGCGTGGTTGTTTTAGCTTTGGCTCGGCAAGTTAAAAGATGTCATTGGTAGTATCAGGGTGGACCTTGGTGGAACCGATTCATGTAAAATGAAAAACGTTTACTTTGTGATTCCACATTAATTTTTTATTAAAACGACCCGGGTTTTGACGTACAACGTCATCTTCAGGTGCCAAGGGTCGTTTTAATAAAAAATTAATGTGGAATCACAAAGTTAAAAGATGTCGTTCAATTCCCGGTCCAGATTTTTTTTCCTCTTGGCGATCCATTGGTATAGGTTTATATTACTTCCGCTCCTCAACATAACCTTCGTCCCCTCTTTATACCCCTTCCACTGGGCTAAGACTGGACTTTCAATGGAATGAACACTGTAGTTTGAAGACAGTGAGGGTGAATCTAGCGTTAATGAGCGAGCAGAGCACAGATTAAATAAGAAAATTGATGTTTTTTTCCTCAAGAAGTAGCCGTTTTTTGCGTTCGCAAACATTGGATGGCTCACATTCGAGACTTGATGAGCAATATTTGCAGAAGAAAGAGAGTTCGCCTTTATTTTATTTAAATATGTTTTGCATAACCAAGCATTTTTTTCGAAAAGTCAAAATGTGTGACATTTTGATGCAGTAACAGCAAAATGAGGGTGAAATTCGAAGATTAAAGAAACCACCTTTAACAAGTAAGTGATGTTGGGGATACTGATGAGGAAGTATCCATTTCAATCATGCAACTAACTTGCCACTCTTAGCATCTCTATTAGTGCCTTTGCCGACAGTGAAAATGGTCTCTCTCTAAAGACATTATCTATTGATTTATTCCCTTTATATTTTCTACTCTTAGCATCTTTCTTTCTACAACAAGTTAAACGATCTAGTTCCCGATTAATAGGAAAAGGTAAGGATTTTTATCATTTCTGTCTTTGTTTTCATTCAGAACAGAATTGAAGCGAAATATTTCACCCGACAGATTCTTCGCGCTAGTAAATAATTGAATAATTCACCTTCGTTCCATCAGAGATAGAAGATTGAGCTCTTGATAAGAATTATAATTATTACATGCAGCATTATAAAATTTTGTCTCGACACATTAAATTGCCATTCAATTAAAATTGGTAAAATTGTGTTTCTATTAGCACTCGATCAGTGGAATTTTTCAGGGTTATGATCCATGCAATTCGGAAGATTACGCATTTATTGGGCTTCATTCATATCCTATTCTGGGGTACGGCTCTATATTCTCTATTCTGGGGTACGGAACCTATATTCTTCTTTAATCTATGGGGTTGAGGTGCCGAAGGACTCCTGCGGGGACCTCAGGAGGAGCAATCTCTCTAGCATGCTTTCAACTCCCTGACACCACGCTCCTCATCACCAAGTTTTGCTTACCCTAAACGTGCTGCTTCAAGGAGGACGAAGATAGAAGCACGTTGTCAGGTGGAAGGGAGAGAGCAGGTGGCTAACAAAAAAAGGCCAAGAACCATGTTAAACGCGGCCGTTTGCAGAGTGCGGAGTGGATAGCGAAAGAGAGCCACGCTTTCCATTCATCTTGCATGTATACGTACGCGGCAACAAAAAAATGAGGCGCGAAAAATCAAAAAGAAGACGGAGTAGGAGCCGAAGTATGGACAGGAGAGCAAGGAGGGGAGAAAAAGAGAAGCGGCGCGGTGCATGAGGAGGACGCTTCGTTCCTGTGCGCGCGCGAGAAACACGACCGAAGAGGTGAAAAATTAGGCAGACTGGGAGAGAGAGGGGAGGTTCGTGTTCAAACGGGGCGAAAAAATACGCCAAAGGGTCGCGGGAGTCAAAAGGGAGGAAAGATGAAATAAGGGAGAAAAATGGGATGAGACGGAGATTGATGGGAACGCGGAGAGGAAAGAAGGATGGAGTGGCGAGCGATTGGGATTGTAAGCAGACGAGGGGGAGAGGAAGAAAAAAATACGCTGTCGTGTAAGACGAACATGTTCTAGTGGGCAAAGCGGAGTGGGACATGAAGTGGGATGAGGTAGAGAGAGAATAATAAGCCGACGGAACCTCACGAAGTAGTTAAGTCTGGAGCGGTAGTCGGATGCTTGCTAGCACCGTTGTTGTAAACAGTTATGGGATATGAAATAGTCTCCGGGCCGATTGGCTCCGAAAGGTTAGAAAAAAAAAAGAATTCCGAGGCATTTTGAGATAGGGATGAGCTCCGACGTTCGGAGGACGGTGATTGACTGGCATCGTCGCAGGAACACGATTCTTTCCCATATAACCTGTTATACGAATCGAAGGCAAAATAATGTTTTAGTGCAGCCCGACAGAGTATATATTAAACAATTTCAAGATAACTTAGTACATTTTTTATGTCCAAAATCACGACAGTAATTTTCCCTCAACTGGTCATATCCCTGAGGTATTATGACGAAAATGGTCACTTAAACATGTTGATAAATCAGTGGTCTTCATCATGAATACGACCATTGTAATGAGATTAGACAGAAGAAAGTTAGTTTTATAAGTTAAACGTAGAGCGAGGGTCTTATTCCTTCACGTCATTTTCTGCAACTATTTCTCTTATATGAGTGTAAATATTCTATTATATCAGTTACAGTATCTAGTATTACTAATCTGCTATCATAATACCCGTAATTAGTCATGCGATAGTAGCGTTCGTATGGTAGAACTTTTTGAGTAGCATTAAAAGTCAAACGCTGAGGAGATAACTACCCCTTTCAATTATTTCTATCAAACCGTTCTAAAATAAACTATTAAAATGGGATGGAGGTTGTTCCTCATAGCTATACTAAAACCAATATTATTTCTTCAAAATTCCCAGTCACACCCATTACCTGTCAGATCAATTCTTCTCAATGATCAAGTCATTCTGTTACATATTTGGCCGAAGTGGGAAACCAACAAAAAGAAAGAAAATGAAGAGCGTTACATGACAAATGAATGCGACGAAAGAAACGAAGAATAAACAGAAAACAGAGAAAAGGGTGTGAGTACATTTTCATAACCTGATATTGGAAAACAGAATGAAAAGTTAACACTTCAGCACCAACACCGGTGCGAGGGCGTGAGCAGACCTATAATCACGGATCACGCAAGCCTTAACCGTCGTCTTCCTCTATTTTCTTGCACTTCTCAAGGAGTAAATGGTCTCGGATGGCGAGAACTTCAAAGAAAATAAATAACCGGGCGGAGACCCCGTGCCCTCTTCATTAATTTTGCAGTCACAACGGCGGTAGTTTTTCTGAGCCAGCCCAAATAATTGCACGCACACAGTTTAATACCGATACATGAAATACGGGAAATATCGATTGAAACGAAAAAAAATACAATCGAAAAATTGCGAGGGAAAAATAAGAGATAGTGGTAGGAAGAGAGGATATCACCAAAAGACCGAGAACGACAGATATTACGGAAACGGAGGAAGAGTAAAGAAGTTGAGAGAAAGTAAGAAAGGGAAAAGGGATGGAAAGGGGTGGGGAGAGAAAGGCCGAAAGATACATGGCCAAAGATCGAGGGAGTAAATCTCGACGGATGGGCGTGAGGCGAAAATTCCTTAAAACGTTGTTGAGTGCCTATCTCATATCTCTCTCAGCCTGGCCTCCTCCTCCTCCCTCTCTCTCTTCCTCTCCGATTGAATTTCATCCACCCGGCTGACGCAACAATCGTCCTCAACGAAATTCTGTCCTAAGAGGATAAGACAGTGGGAGAGAGGAAGCGTCGTGATGCGTGTTCTTCTCCGCAGAAGCAGCCCAGGAAAAGAGAGATGAATGCCCGAATATGTCCGCTCGGGAAATGCACCCCAAGCTTGCTTACAGGCATTATCCGCCCGGCTTCTCCTTCACTCTCCCCGGGATCGAGTGAGGATGGGCGAATAGTGTGTCGCTGGAAGCCGAGGAAAGAGATTTTCATTCATTCTCCGGTAGCTGAGAAAAAGCTCTTGTTTCGCTTGGGAAAGACACGGGGGTGGTTAGAATATGGCGGAAAAAGGAATGCGGAAAAGTTGTAAGACAGGGATACGGGGATCGGAATAGAATCACAGAAGTTTTTATTGTTTGAAGGCGTATGAATCGTCTTCATTGAGAGGTAGGAAATCTATGTATTTTTCCCGGAATTCCATCACCAGAAAAACGCTTTAAAGATGAGATGAGTGATTTTTACGATTAATCTTTGGTAAATGGCAGGCAGCTTCGATCGGTTGTCACACACGATAAATAAGGTGCATTTACGACCAGAAGTGGAACGAAATTTACCGAGTACATACTGTTGACGATTTCGGAGAAATCCTCTATATAAAATCCAATGCTGATATTAGCTTTTTATCTAAGATTAGAGAAGGTACTAAATGATTTTCCCCATAAAATGTCTTTCTTAGAAGACAGACCTAGCCACATATGCATGATGATCGTTGAATTAATTGCTCCTCTTCTCCCATTTGTTGCCCTCGTGCACATAAAAGAGGTAGTGACTGGACGTTACAGAGGTTGCAATAAGCCTAATTTATAAGAAGATCATACCCGTTTAACGCCATGACTTCCTAGGCTTCCACTTTCAAAATCATCTCCGTATAAAACAAAAGTTGACCTGTCACATTTTCCAGTCTTCAGACCAAAACAAATGCATTGAACATGAACTTTAAAATACTATAAATTTTTAATGCTAAAAATGTTAGACTTAACTGATAACTTTCCTGAGCCCTTAATAGTGAAACCTATCTTATCTTATTTGTATTTCTTAATTATCTCGTGGAAAATTCCGCATTCTGGAGTTATGCTCAGTTAATATGATTAAAACTACGCTAATAAAAAGCTAGATCACCAGAAATGCTCTCCATATACTTGTCCTATTAATTACAGGCATTACAAAAAATTATCACAAATGAATACCAAGGTTTTGGCAGCATTTTCTGCAACTATTGAGGCAACATTGCCGAGGTCAGAATGAAGTAGCTACAAGTACCTGTATACAACGTCAACAAAGGGTGAACATATCTAAAGCAAAATAAATTCTGATAAGCATGTTCACGAACAGAAGAATCGGACTGCAACACGTTTAGAGATGGCAACGTGACACTGAAAAGTAGACCCAGGGAGCGAGAGATGGTGTGAATTGAAAGTTGAGGCTGGAAAGGACCACGGGAAGTGAAGGAGGAAGAGAAAAGAGAACGAAGAGAAACTGTGGGAGTAGGTAAGGACTGAAGAGATAGAGAGAATGGAAGAAGCTGTAAGGGTTACGAATGACGCTGATGAGAAAGATGAATGTCGTTCCATTATTCTCCAGTGCCTGGTCGCACAACTCAGCGCCGCAGAAGCCATGGCTAACGAGGCCGACCTTATACCCCTTTCCTTTCCCTCCCACTCCATTCTCCCCCCCTTGTCCCAACTTCTTTAACACCCCAGTTGCCGCCGCCCCTGTTGTCTCCGCCCTCCCCGTAAGAGACCCGAAAGCTCGCCACTCCCCGTTTTCAAGACGGGCCGACACGGGGGGCACCACCGCCTACCTCACGCGTACAAGAGCGACACCAAGCACGCACGCTCTTATGCTCAGAAACCGAGATCAAACGGTTCAACACCACCACCTTGCTCTATCTTGTGGGGAGAATCTCTCCTCCGCTGAGGAAAGAGTGCCGTGTACCGCGGCAAGATGCACGAACACTTCTCGAGTGACCAGTTATCTCCCTCCCCTCACTCCTGCATCTACCCGGCTAACCTTAAGATTTTCACCCTCGTAAACCGGCAGCCATCTCTCCACCTCGACCATCCATCCTCCACGCAACTCCGTCCTGCATGTCTCACCAGCCGACGGAACAAAAATGATCACATGACATTTTATTTGTTTCGAAATAAAAAAATGTTTAGCCAAAATTACGTAATTTTATTTTGATTTTTTTACTGCACGTGTTTTCGAGCATGTACACTGCGGGGAGCGTTCTGTACTTGTGCAAATTTTGTGGAGGCAAGGGTAATCCAATTCCTCTGACATCAGGCACTTTAAGATTTACGGAGTTTACATGCTGTAAACTGGACTTTTCATGGTACATCCAAAAAATCAATCAAGCAATGGTAGCCATGAAGCTATTTTCAATGCCGCTTTTCTATGTAGCATTTATAATTGCTAAGAGAAAGGAATAAAATGGGGTTTATAGTCTCATGTACCGATATAAGGATATATACACCTGCTGCTTGAGTTCCTTGAGAGATCCCCGAGTTCTTTCTTCTTTATAGTGCCCATACTCAATTGTTAAAAAGCCAGAACAGCAAATCATTTTAGTAATAAGGATGAAATTAAAACAAAGGATTTTTAAAAACTACGCCTTTCTTACCACTTATACCGAGTTACGGTGGAGGTGGCTTTTTCCTCTGATTGCTTCTCTAGTCTTATGCTCGAAGAGATGCCCCTGCTGCGGTGCTTTCATAAATAATTTACCCAATGCCTCACTAACCCCCTCTCGTGAATCTTACGACTTACTTAGCACTTGAACTTTGAAAGTGCTATAAACACATTGAAGGAAGAAGGCTTTCTTCCGATTATTATAGCAAATATTCTGGCGTTATAGGTTTGGACCTGGAAAATCTATTTCACTAGTTCACTTTCACCGTGGATCCGTTGCTCGGAAACATTGAAAATTTTGCGGCTCCTCTATTTGAGTTAGCTTGTATGCAGAATCTTTGTTGCAGATGCGTGATTTGTACTTTTTAGAGGGATTAAGACAAGAGTGAAGCAATGCAACGTTTTTTATTCCTTATTTTTCTGCATTTGTAAGATATGCTTATTGATTTTACGAATTTTTCGAAAACATTTATTATGGAGAATTTTTTAAACGTTCGTTTATTTCAAACCACCCTTCGCCAGCCTTTTCACTGCCAGAAAATTGCAGGTAGGATTTTCTAAGGCCACCAAAGTCATTTCCGTATAGTTTGTTATGTAGCAGGTTCAAAATATTAAAAAAAAACTATTATCAATAGAAGAGATAATGAAGGCCGATGTATGTGATAGAGGGATGGATGTTGAGCAGGCGGGGAAGGGTAAGAAAGCGAATACGTTTAATGGACGGGATGAAGAAGGGTAGGACGTACGCTGAGATGAAGAAAGGAATACTAGAGATGGCTAGATCTCTGCACATATACAGATCTAGAGGATTTTTACTGACATCCATTTACACCTACCTTTAACCGGTAGATTACTTTCATGAATTATCCTACTAAGATTAAAACTTTAAAGGTTATCTATGCACTAAGGAATTGAAAGGTGAAAATTAATGTCCTTGAGTGCTATTTTGAAGCTAAAAATATAATGATTTATATTAACATATCACGTAAAAATACCGTCAGGCATTGCTGATCAAAAAAAATTCCGCACACGCATCAAATACCTTTAGTTCGTGCCCATCGGCAGCCAATGGCTAGCTCCACCTCGCCCTAGAGGACCCTTCTCCGAAACACCTTAAGCCTATACTCTTTCCCGCATCGCTACCTTCCTCGGGTACCCTACCCCTTTGCCGATTTCCTTCGCCCACGGGGTACATACCCCTATGTGCGAGCAAAATAGTCTGGTAGTATTAACTGTGGTAAATCCGGCTTCCTCCTCCACCTCCGGTCTCCAAAACGTAATGCGTAAATCCTCACTCACACCCTTATGGCTTATGCATTTTGATTCCCGTGAGAGAAGCGATGTGATAAACCCACGGAGGGGGATGTAAAAACCGTCCATATTAACTGTTAACCGGAGGACCGTCTGAATGTCACGTCGGTGGGATAACGCTTTTATCTATATGGCCCATTGACGCCGTAATTCAATTTGTTTGGGGGAATTTCAATTATGGAGGACTTACAAAACAAGTTACATCCGTGAGCATGAATTCCAGGAGATCTCAGGGCACTAAACCACCGGCAGGAACCAGTAACATGAGCCACGGCGATATTTTCTTTGGGGACTCTAAATAAGAAAGTCACTTGAGACAGAAAGTTGGTTTTTTCCAGACATGGAGCGCGATAAAGCAAGAACTAGCACTCCTCCTAAATTAAGACGGTTTATAAACAAACAAATAAAGTGAAACATATAACAAAGAAACCGTGTCACCTCATGTACCTAAGAAGTAAATTGTCATGAATTCATTGCTTGTACGCTCTGTTTCATACGGCATGACAAAGGTCGTGTGGAAAATTTAAAATTCAAAGGTAATGATACTGTATATGAAGTAAAGAAAGGATAACGATCTCAAGAATGAAATGGAAATAATCTGGCTCCTTTCTCTATTTTTAGAGGCACATGGCTCTCTACTTCAACCAAAAGCTCCCAAGGTTTAAAGAAACCTTTTTTGAAAACTTGAATCATGTCTCACGGTGACCTAATCAACTATCATTCCGATGTGTCACGAAAGTTGCTTGGGTTACAACTAATAATATGGCAATATCGTAAGAAATATGACAGCGGATCCATTCGTCATTAAAGTCATAGGATAGTCATTAAATAATTAAATAATCTTACTAAACTTAAGTAATAAAATGTTCTGCAGTCACGAGAATCTCAAGGCAATATTTTGCATTTAAATTCAATACTGCAAAAGAAAGAAAGTTTTTTACTTAATTTATATGAAAATGTTAATTTATTATTTTAATATCAATAACAGGTCACTGAGGAAGTAATTATTGATATCAGCAATAGTCTCAGCTTCAAAATCTTTCAAAATTTAATGGAAACGAGATAATTTAACGACCAGTGCCAGGCGGGACTAGGTGGTGAACAAATTAAATCCTAAAGAACGATATGAAGACGCTGGATTTCTTTCTGCTAATTCCAAGAAGTAGTCTGTGGCAGTATGGGGCAATAAAAGTGAAATAATTTTGGAAGCTACAGAAAATATTCAACATAATGGAAAATTAATTTATTATTTTCAAGAGCGATAAGTGTCAGGAAGTTGTTAGGATACTCAGCGGCAGTCTAGCAAGAGGATTACAAATATGCACCTTGGTTTCATTGACCTTCAGAAAATTTCACAGTACCAACGACAGTTTGAAGATTGTAGCTTTACGTTTAGGAACAATCCTTCGATTGGAACATCATCAGTAATTCCAAATTCATCAATAATATTTCACCTTGGTTCACTGCTTAACATTGAATAAGCATTGACTTTACCTACCTGAAAGCCTACTTGCGTGTTGTATTGCCAGAAAATCAAATCCAAACCGTGTCACAACAATTAACTAATTCCGGCTAGTTGCTCAACTATTACTTCTAGAAAAACTACACGTCGATACATGAGCTTCTCGTCCATTGAAACCGTGGAAAATTCAAGTCTATAATGTTAGAACGAGCCACTACTCAGTTTGAAAACAAATATAGGTAACGCCATATTAGTGGCCTTTAAGGTCTGATTTGCCGTATTAAAAAAGGGTAAATTTCGATTAAAGGTGTTGCCTTACCCATCCAAATCGGGTTTTAAATCTTTTACGTGAATTTGCGGGTATGAACTACTTCCTTTAACCATCCGAAGGGAGGAACATCGTGAAAAATAATAGCCAAAACACTAATTACTACAGACATATCCGTTGGGTTTGGAAGATGAGTCGTCTTACTAATATTTTCAAAATATTTCGTAACGATATGCATCCGAGATCAGATGCCTTATAAAAATACTCTTAACACTACATAGTGGCTACAGTTCTGACTCGGTGAACTTCAATCTTTTTGCTCTTTCCGGATCATATACCCTTTTTTTACACTCATGGCGTGCTTATATTATCAGGCACAAATTTCCTTCCTTGCGCCGAATCATACGAATAACTTGTTTTGTTGAACTTGCTTGAAGAACTTGAAGAGCTTGTTTGAATTTGTTGCCCCACTTTCACGCCAATCTCAAGTTAACCTCCGAGCTAGGCGAAATCTAATCTAGCTGAGTCACTGCTCGTGAGAATTCGTAACGAGGATGTATAATCTTCTAGATTTTCCTGTTCAAGAAGTTAATAAGGAAACTCTTCTTCTTCTTAAGCAGAAATGGACCGCGAAACGTTTATGCAAACTGACAAAATCAATTGATATTTTTGACTTAATTTAACTAACCGCGATTTACTTTTTAGGTAGACAGTAGTTTAAAAAAAACTGACCAAATAAAAGTTACGGGATAAGGTGGGTAAAAGTTATCACGAAAATGCAGGACTATTAATTTTACAAAACATTCCGGGAAGATGTGAGGGACAGAACAACCAAAGCGATCCTAGATACCCATCTATTTAGCTCTAAAGTCAGCATACCACTCACAAACACTTCAGTTCTAAACTTCCATGGTTCGCTCACCTTAACATAAGTGGTTACCTTAACCTAAGTTATCGCAGCAAATTCATTTTAATGTTTACATTAGACCCTTAAGCATAATTTTACCCTTAAGCCTATAAAGTTCTTCTTCATCGTTTGAACCTATTTGTGATACTCTGCTTTTCATAAAAACCCATGAGTTAATCACAACAACAAGGAAAAGACTAAAATCGATTTTGCCAAAGTTTTACCCAGGACAACTTCCGAGGTCGCATTTGAATGCGACCTGTTATACTCGCTCATAATTTGGCTGGTTATTTTTATCGACAAAAATACCAAACGTTAATTATGAAGTGAGAGAAATGTTGAATACATCTCCCTGATTTATCTGCCTTCTACGGCAGCTCCATTCTATCGAAATTTCTTGAAGAAGAAACTTCAAGGAAGCTAACGAGTCATTATTTTTATACTGGGCATTTAAAAAATAAGGTATAATTAATTCTGACGGTAGAGCCTGTTCGTGATCAATCATTATTTTTCTGCTATTTACTGATCGGTGCCTATCTATAGTAAATAATAAATCAGATTTTTTCCAATATCACTGATCCCTAATGGCTACTTATCCCACAGTCGTTTCCGCCCGGAAGAAGGACGAACCGTTTTCAAATACATAGTTCCTTTCAGGAAATTCCCTTCCGTTCCATTTCCTCATGATTCATCTCTCATTTTCCATCCACCTGTTCCTCTTCCTTCCCTCAAAACTAATTTTATCGTTAATTTTCCGCTAACACCTTCATTCTATCGTCATCATCAATTTCCGATGAGAAGCATAAGTACAGAGGAATGCATGAAATATACAGGGTAAGTGTACCCAAGGACTAAGTGCATCATTCCGGCAAACAGATTGGTTTCATTCCAACAAAAAATATATAATAAATGCGTTAAATCGTAATAAAAATCGACGAAGCTGTTCTCAAGACATTACGGATATGTTAGACAGGCGATGAAGAATATTTATATGCAGCCTGTAAACATGCTGCAGGCATCACTCTTAAGCTTACACCTTCGCTGAATTTTATGCAAACAACGGATTTTTGAAAACATTCATTGCAAATGATAAATTGCAGTAACTATACTTCTTTCATAACTGCCTATGTTCTCACACGTTGAGAATTCTATCCGATTAAAACGCAGAAGTATTTGGGACTGTCAGTAAAATAACCACCTGCATTTGCCTAAGTAAGTATACGGGCAATGAAATAAGGTCTGTAAAAATACAGTGAAAAATGAAAACTTACTTATGACGCGGCTGAAACGTTTGGTGAGAAGATGGAAGCACAAATGAAAAACATGCCTACGACGATTGGGGCCTTCTAAGGGATTCCCTTCCACTTGGACTACAAGAGCGCTGAGCTAGTAACCTGGCATGCGTGAGGCAAACAGGTATGGTTCACTTAGTACAGGCAATGGTACAGGCAATGAGGCCCCTGACCGCCCGGGTAGCAGGGGCCTCAAACCCTTCGCGGAAATGCCCACATTAGCGTAGACATGAGTGCGAGAACACGAAAATACCCTTAAGCATGACCATCTCACGGGATGGCCTAAACTAGGGAGTAAACCAGGATAAGTGATTTTCCTCTGTTATTTCTTTCACATAGGTGCGGAAACACAACGGAAAGTAACCCCTACATCAAAATAACTCTTATTCCTGAAACAGGTTTCGTCAGAAGTTTCTGCTTTGTCATAAAATTGTCCGCTATCTTCTGATATCGCCTTCAAGAATCTTCCACTTAAGAACCATAACGAAAAGGAATATGAACAGCCGTTGAGGAGGAAAGGAGCCGAGGTTCTCGGTGCAACCTGAAATTAACGAGTTTAAAATCGCACTTTCATCCAAAATGATATCATTTCATGACAACGATCAAAACGGATCATATGATTGACCGATATGACGCGCGAAGAGTTCTCCCGCCAATGAAAATCCGGCCAACTACTACGCAAATTGCTCCCGCGGATGAAGCATTTCGGAGATATTAGCCTCCACCTACACGTAAATCAACACTGCGAATCAAATTGAAATCTAAAAATAAAAGTTGCCCGCCAACTATCACCGAACCGATTATCATTTTACAATGCGTTCTCTCACGCAAGGTTGCTTGGGGAGAGGAGGGAACCTTCTGAGTCAAGCGGAAATACCGTGGCGGACGGAAAAAAAGGCGTCCAGATTGGAGCGGAGGGAATAAGCTTGTAATAAAGCAGCCGAATAATTCCGTCGTTTAATGATCACCCTGTCGCGAGATTTATAAAGGACGAGCCGCTCTCCTCTCTCACGTGAGGCCTATTATGGCACAAGCTTTAACACACCGGGAAGACTTAACAATTTAGTGGTGTGGCGTGAAGAATCTGTACCCCGAACGCGTGTTGGGATACTCCACATATCACACTTTTAAATAAATCATCAAATTGTAGGTGTTGTCAGTTGTATGGTAGATCTGTGATTTCAAACTAAGGGCAACACCTTGATCCAAAGAATAACGTTTAATGGACTGCATTCGGGTATGTTTAAGAAAATATATCGTTCGGTCCGATTTACAGTTAAAGGTCACTTGACAAAAGAGGTGTATCCTCTTAATAAGACCACATACATTCGAATTATGACGGGGCCAAGCAGCACACCGTTACGTGCATTTGAAAAGCGTGGCCAAGTGTTAAGAAGCACATTAATCATTCGGTACGCCGTAATAGATATTTGAAAACACGTTTCGCTCCATATTAAATCCCGATTTACAAAATGAAACGTTTGACACGACGCTTTAACATTCAATTAATTGAAAACCTGGTCCAAAAGGGGCAATTGATCATGAACAGGCGCATGATTCATGAAGTCATTCGTTAGAAAAAATTAAATAGCCAAGATGAAAGCATATTTTGGGGGTTCCGTCGTCAGCGTTTAAGTGGGGTGGAGACGATGTTTTTGTTTTACTCACTCCAAAAATCATGTAGGCGTTGTTTTTTAAATATCGCTCAATACGAGAAGGCCTCAAGTAAAATATAAAATTGAATTTTTTTCGACCAAAACCTCCTGAAAGTTCAAGGATATTCTTACGTAAATCTACAAATATCATATAAACGTGATGGTACTAGATTTTGGGTACCTTTATTTTATCATTTGCGATAGATCATTCGGAAAAAGGCAGCATGCATTTCATGAAATGAGGAGACGATTTAGAGCTTCTAAAATATATCTAAATAGGCTTCTAAAATATATCTAAAACATATCAAGTCGTTTACAACCAAGGTAGATATTCAGAGGTTGTTCTACGCACACTTTAAACCCCCGCAAAAGACAACCAGAGCAATTTCTATCCAACTTGATTTGCCTGTTTCATGGAAATAGATAAGGCTTCAATAAAAAAGACTAATTCTGCAGGAAAAAAAAAGATGAACTCGAACGACTCCAGTAATTTAGAAAAACGTAAGGCAAGAAGAATGGATGGTGAAAGGAGGACACAATAAGTAGTGAACAGTAGTGATATGCTTCTTCTCAAATACATTCTGAAAAGTCTCAAAACATGTTTTAAACAATTGAGAAAAGCAGAGAGAGAGAGCCGTAGGGTTATGTAAGAAAAATCTGGACGATACTCATGGAATTGATAATAGGAGCCTTTAAATTCACATACAAAAGGAAATACAGAGAGAGATTGAGAGCACAGAAAGAGACAGACACAGAGGAAATAGACTGAAAATCTGTCATTAGCAGCAGTGTAACCAATACTTGTAACGAAGAACAACAAGCAGCCGTTGGTAACGCTGTGATCAACCCAATCCCAAGATAAATGACTACCGACAATGATGGAGCAAGTAAGAAGTCCTAGGGATTGTGGCAGTCAAGAAGACATACATAGGGATCTGGGAGGCATCGCCGGAACGCTAAGCTGCAATACCTAGTGGTAATGAGGCTTATTTAAAGCTGCAACAGGAACATGAACTCTCAAATTGGCACTCAGCGTAATGGCGTTGCACCGCCGCATCAGTCTCAGCTTCCCACAGCCTGCGTGGGATTCCAAGCGCTCCGGAGGAAGCGAGGGGATTGGAATAAGTTAGAAAAACTCCAATCTGTAACCTCCTCCCTCGCTTCCTTAATCATCCCTTTCCAAGTCCAGCAACCCACGCGCACTGCCAACCTCCCCCCCTTTCCATGCTAGCCTCCCCCTCCTCTTCGAATTCACTTCTTCTTTTCTTTATCCTCTCACATGAATAATGCGACTTGTACGCGCTTTCTCAATAGGTAACATGTCTGGTCTATTTCCATCGGATACATAATGACGGTAGCGCAATTTCTTTCACCTCCGTCCCACCTCCCAAGTCTCCGTAATACCAGATTGCGAAAAAATAACGGATGATGGATGGGTTTTATTGCACTCCCGACTCTGGATCCCTGTAACCGGACTCGGGCAACACCACCTAAAGTAACACCACCTTTACTTTAGGTGGCGTTGACTCGGGACTCTAAATTGGCAACTTTCAAACTCCACCGATTCTTCATCCTTGGGGGGGGGGGGGGGGGGAGGTGGAGAGGAAAGGGAAAAAAACCCTCTGGGATCCTATCCACGCCTCCTCCCACGCTCGCAATCCTGGGCGACGAACCGCCCACGACGGATAACTTTTCGGCGGCTTCTCTTCTCCGCCCAAACACCACCCTCCTCCCCGCATTCTCCTTCTCTCCCTCCCCTTCCCACCACCCGGTGGCCACATTTCCTCCTTCCTCTGGATCACCCTTTCCATCCTTCTCGCCAGTCTTTGCGTCCCGCCGTCGAGGCCCCGTCAATAGTCTCACGTTTCCTATGTTTCTCACCCCTGGCTAATCGCTTTTCCTTCACGCCCCGTCTAGCCACGACCTCCATTCAGTAGATATCTATCCCGCCCATCTGAGCGAACCCACGGAAACTCAGACCGATTGGCCATCTCGAGCAATTTCGTTCGACTGCAAATGCTAGAGGAAACATTAAGTTGTCGAGCTGATAATCTAATGAAAAATTTCAAACGTTTTTAGCAAAATTCTCCAGTTTAGGCCTCCATAGCATTATTTGTCCATATATCGTATCTCATACTACAGCGCCACGCTGCAGTTTCAACGTACTGTAAAAGGTATTATTACCGTAAAATGGTTCAAATATGATGTCCTCATATTTGTCCCATATTTCGCATCTCATTAGACCATACCAGTTAGGAGTTTAAACGAAGAATAACGAACAAACAATGAGACTAAAGTATTCAAAATGTATTTCCACAAGTAATGTTTTACGAAATTATACTCTTATTTCCTTTAACACATAGTAATGACAAAATATATGTTCTCCAGTTGTTCCGTTTACACGCTCATATATTAATACATTCTTCACACCTAATAGGAACCCGACTGGTGCATGTGCAGTGAAAAAATAATTAAAGAACAAAGAAACTGTAAAGTACTTAAAATCTGTTTCCTAAACAGACAGTAAA
Organism: Pyrrhosoma nymphula; assembly: GCA_963573305.1. NCBI lineage: Eukaryota > Metazoa > Arthropoda > Insecta > Odonata > Coenagrionidae > Pyrrhosoma > Pyrrhosoma nymphula. The sequence continues at coordinate 50,368,341 of OY754330.1, read as the reverse complement.
TAATAAAACGGTTAAAAAGATTAATGATCTGTTTACTTTTGCTTTCATAACATACGGCTTACGCAATGTATCTGAAAGTTTTTCATAGGTATTTATGGGAAAAGTCGGCCGAGAAAGTTTGGCGACTGAAAAGTTCGAGCGAATTCAATCGAACAACACGTCTGAATTATTGCTGAGAGAGGTAAGAAAAATCCAAGGCTGGGGATATTATCTCAGCCGGCAAAAGTTCCTACAAAATAATTTCATTTTCACCGACGAAAAACACTGTTACTACAATGACTATATCACGGCCCTCTTATTAATGCCTAACCTCTTTATAAAGCCGGCAAGTTCCATCCTCGTCTTCCAATTTCTCATCATTACAAGATCACTTTTGGCCCCCTAGTTTTTTTCCCCAATTCGTCCTAAAATTACTTATTTTCTATTTCAACCCAATTACGGGTGTTTTCTCCCGAGGACCCCTTCTAATGGGTTAAGTGTAAGATAAGCATTTGCCGAGGGAATAAACTCGTAAAAATGAAGTCATTACGCCATTCTTCAGGGGCCGACCACGTAAACGCCATTTAGAGAACGTTCCTCCCCTAAGCACGACTTGTAACTTCTCCACTCCACTTATACCCATCCTTATTCCCTCCCCGTTTCCTCCCCATCCATCGTTTACCATTTCCACTTGAAAGACTTCCCAGAATGCAGCCCCTAATACAGAACATGCCTCCCTTGACCGCAGCTGGCCAACGTACGCTCTCCTACCGCCCCTCATAATAAGCCACTTTTCTCTTGGCCCAAGTCTCCACGATTCACTTTCTAAACTCCTAGAAATTTCTATTGAGCATTCTCATTTACTTATCATCTTCTCCCTTGAAAAAAATCACCCACATTGAGCCTAGGAGGTTTTTTCACACTGTTTGCCTTAGGCAATAAAATCTAAATGTGAATTCCACTTTCCTTATATGAAATGGACTAAGATAATTATTATATTGAAGCACTTAATCTTCTTCACTCTATCCTCGAACTTTGAAATAAAGGATGTGATTCTTCCTGAAGTATTACAATCCTCAATAGATACTAAGATATGGGAGGAAAAGTGTAGAGAAATAAAATTCCGCTAAAAGATGACAAACATTAAATAGATTGAGTCATCATGCATTAGAGGTGTGGCGATTTTTTTTCAATTTCTCTAGATCTCATTACACTGAATTCTTGGTTTATCTCCCTCATATCGTTGCCCTTTCATTAGTGAATCCCTCAAATACCTTAGATTAATCTCTTTTGGCTAAACAAGGATATCAGGAAGACAAAAAGTATTTTCTCACTCGAATATAAGCAGAATAACTACATGATAACTATCAGCATTGTGTATTAACTTCACAAAATAATAACAATCATGTTATCCACCGCTGGCACAGTGGCAAAAGTGTTCTGCAAATGTCAATTCAATGTAAATGTAGGCTATATTGAGCTCAATTGCAGTAGAAATGTACCAGGCGTGGCAGGAGTCACGGAAGAGGAAGTCCAAGAAACGATTGGACCAACGGCGCTGGATTCCAGTTCCTCGATTGGCCATTTCCTCAAACCGACAAGTGCCCAGATCGATATAAAAACCCTTAAATCGCAAGACGTTGGTATTAAACCTAAAAAAGATGCGCTTTCAATAGCATAAATCTGTGATATAGAACATTAGGAAGGCTGCACATCTACGATATACTTACACGATCATTATACCGGATATTACAAGTCATCGCTGTTTGATGAAGCGGCACCCAGCCCGTAAGCACACACACGTGTAAAATATGATACCGTTTAAAAGGAGATCGGAGAAGATCCGACAGCCAACAAAGGTATTCCGATTCGACGAACATCATTTCCCTCTCGAGTGGCATAACTTAGAGTTTCCTATCCCCACAAAGTGTTTTGCCCAGAGGGTTTGAAGAAACTCGTACGAAAACGATTATCCCGGACCATATCACATGGAGCTGGGGAGGAGGAAATGGAAGAAAGGGAGGTGGGATGGAAAACCGACTCCCCATATTCTCCCCTCCTCTTATCAAACACATACCAAATTTCTGCATGTAACACGCGCACGATTTTTCCCCCATAATGAACAAAAATAGCAGAAGCGCGTCATATACGAGGATATCTATGATAAACCGTACCCCTACGGCCGGGGGCCCAGCTCGAGTCTATAATGGTACATACCGCGGCTCTGCAAGGGACGCCGGACACAATATAATGCACTGAATCATATCCAGAGAGGAGCATACAGGATCCACATCATAATTTATTAAATCGATATCTTATTGCCACCTCTCTCGATTCCTACACAATTGTAATGAGCGGAAAAAGTTTTTTGGAGATTGTCTTGGTGAAACTTAACATTGCTTATCTTCCTCAAGGGAGTGTGGTACACGCATAAATACGGTATAAGAGCAATGAGTAAGGGGAGTAGAAAATCTCTCTCCTTCCAAGATTCCACACCGAAACACGCTCCCCCCCCATCCCAGAAGAAAATCATCCCCTCCCCCTCATCTCTCCTCCTTTCCTTCTGAGATGACTAGCCGATCGCTCAGGCCACACGAACCGTATCATTTCGACCCCTTTTTTTTAACGGAAAGAGCCGATCACCACGATTGCCGCTCAATAGCCGCCGTATGCACCTCCCGCGGCACTTCAGAGAGAATGGGAGAAGTGAGTGTGTGTGTTGCCTTAAAAAAGTAAGGAGAGGAAGGTGTACAAGGGAGGGGGATGGGTTAGGGAAGTGGATAAGGAATGGGGAGAAGGAGAGAAAGATAGGAGCGGGAGGAGGGTGGAGTCTTAAAGCCTGGCTGCAGCACCCACCTAGTTCCCCGGATGAGAAATGGCCAGCCGTCGGATTAATCGTAATTGTGGTGATTTGGTCAAAATGGAAGGCGATACATCATAAAAAAAGGTGCCCGACTACACCCCAACTACCACTTCTTCCCTGGTCTTCTCTCTTCACTCACCAACCTCACCTCCCTCTCCCTTTCTCTCCCCTTATTTCCCTACCTTCCTCACCCTCTCAAAATTCTTCTCTTGGACCTCTCCTCCCCAGCACTCCCACCCCCTGGAGTTCTCTTCCCATCAACCCGCAGGACATCTCTCGGGAAAGGAGAATGATGTGGGCTGGTCGAACCGAGGCAAGAAGGGCATTCAAACCCTCGAGGATGGACTCCTACTCGGAAATCCGCGGGTTCGAGGCCTGGCGCGGTGCTGGCGCCTCCTTAAATTGTCCGCTGACGGGATAAACGGGGACCCCACGGTCGTCCGACCTCCCCATTGAAGAAGGGAATGGGGAAGGGAGAAGGGAAGTATGGAGAGGGCGGGGTAACGGTCCACTTTTCCCCAACCCCAACAATTAATTCTTTTCGGGAAATACCTTCCCTCAGGGTTTGACGTGTTCCTTCCTTTTTGTTCAATTTCTCCTCTTCCCCCTCCTAATTTCGGCCCAGCTATGGCGGTTGGGAGAGAATGGGGGGAGGGAATGGAAGAGAGGATGAGTCTTGAAGACATTTTTTTTATATTACCCGTCGCGTAGTTACGCAATGGAAAAATGCTACGGAATGACGAACACGGTGCCTTTTGATGAGGAAGGGGAATTTCTCCCCCACTCTAAACGCCGCCATTCCTCCACCCGACACTATCGACACCCCCTCTCCACCACCAACATCCACACGATTCCCCATTCACCCTCAAATCCTCCCCACCAAACCTACCCCGTACAACCCCGCCCTCGTCTTCAATAACTTCCCCGCATACACACACACTCACACAAAACCCCGTCCATTTTACGTCCGCCTTCCAATCCTGCCCCTTAATGGAAGGTTGGGTGGCCCTGCTTCCTCCTCCCTTGGCTCGCTAAGGAAGATGGACGTATTGGTCTTGGGGGGGATTAGGAGGAGATGACGTTGAGTTGAGGGTTCACCGAGGGAGTAGGGAGAAAAGGCTGCTGGCTTTACGGGGAGGTGACCAAAAACTGAGGTCAATTACGCCATTAAGTTGGGTGGAATGGTAAATAAAGGTTACTTTGAAAATGGTGGAAGGGTGGAGAAAAACTCAGCGACGGCATCAGCCTACTCTTGACGAAAGGTGACCAGTGGTCCACATTTTTAAGTCACATCCGACGGTCGGAGTGTTGTACAATGTAAGCTGGCATTTTGAGCGTGATTTATCCCCAGCTCAATTGGATATTATATTGAAATTTTATATAAAAAAATGAAGGAGTTAAAATAAGCAAAAAATATAATAACACTAATGACGCTAAACATTAGTTTTCAAGGCTCAAATTTTCGGTAACTAACTAAATATAAATATTGAGGCAGGGGATTTAACTCGTTTTCCACATACCCTGCGCTGAGAATGCCTCCAATACCGAAGTTTTTGTTGAGATTTTATGAAAAGGATTACGGTAAGAAATAATTTTACTATTTTAATAATTAAGAAAGCATATTATACGCCATTACATTTCTGTTGTGATCTTTGCGTCAGAACTTTCGCATTTTTCAAAGGTATCTCAGGAGCGCACAGCCGTTCCATATCCTATGTAAAACGGCCTCTGTTTACTTTATGGCAAATATCTCAAAAGTAGTGCGATAGTGGCTGATATTTTTCTTTACAGTGAAGCCAAATTTATTGAATTTTATTCGTAATGATATCTCACTCACACTACCTTAACTCCTCTCCATACAGGAGCCAAGTAGTCATGGGGGTTTTAATTAAAAGTCACCGCCGGGATTCGAACCTAGACGATGGCATGGAAGCCAGAGCTCTCAATCTACCACACCAAACCAATTGTGGAAAGAAAAGTTTATGGAGGATAAGTGGGAGAAAAATATTGGGGTTACAGGGGTAGTGCTAGCAGCCACGCTAGTCCGTCGGGAGAGACGAAAGGTACGGGCTGGAAAGAAGGAAGAAGAAATGAAAGAACATGGTGGAAGGAGTCGGAAGTGGCGTTTTGGGAAAGGGGAGGAGGAAGACCACGGGGGCGGCAATAGGGCTGACGGCGCCCCCACGCTGGGACGATAGCGGCGCCGACACTGAGCAGGAGTGGGAAAGGGGGGGGGGGAGAGGAGGTTGTAGGGGGGGAGGGAGAAGGGGTTAGTAGGTGTTCGACATCAATTTCTACCCCCACTCTATTCCTCCACTCGTCTCACCCCATGGTGAGCTCCTTCAACCCTTTCACGCCCACAACCCCTCTCTCTCCTCTCCCACCATTTTCTTCTAAAACCCTCCCCAAACCCCCTCCCCTCCCCCTGATCAGCTTCCCAAAATGCTACTCCCTCCCCTTTCCCGAAAACCGATCGCTGCCCCCTCTCCATCCTACCCTAACATTCTTTCCATTTTATTTATGGCCGAATTTGCCACGGGAATGAGGTCAAATTTGCATAAATTAACCTAATGGTCAATGTCCGAAAGGGACCTCACGGCTGCCTGCAGTAACCGTCTACTCCGAAGGGATTTTTCATATTATGTAGGTGACTTTTTCCTCCTTTTTTATTCAACCTTCCGTTTATTTTTTCCCCATTCCCGTTCCCGACGATGGGGGTTGAATATTTCTGCTCTCGCTAGTATTTTATCCCCCACGCTGCTCTATTTACTGTCCGTAAAAACTGCTCACGGATGAAATTTATCCCTCCCCTTTATTTCACGGGACAGAAGGGTATCTCCCATGAAAGTGTTCATAAAAAGTCGATATCTAGCGACAAGATGATTTAATGACAGGAACCCCGCCGAATACCTCCCTTCCATTCGAAACGATTAAAAAATATTCTGGGATGAAGAACGAGAGACTAACGATGATAAGAAAAATACCGTATCATCTTATTGCTTGGAATTAACAGTTTTGTAAAAGATATGCTCAACATAAAGAACGCATCAAAACAGCATCCCCTTCATTTCCCTGTAAATAGCGATGAAATTTTAATGTCTGGCTTAATTGTTATAAAACACTAAATTTAAAAAAATGCATTAAAATTGCATTCTTTTATTTTTCCGTCTGTAACATAGCGGTGAAGTATCAATTGTCTCACTGAAATAGTTTTCTATATCTATCTTTTTACTCAAGAGGGAGGTAGGAGGAAACTGATGGTCATTTTATCGGCAAAATCAATTATATGAACATCTGAGAGTACATGAAATTGATAAAGAGACAATTTTTTAAAACAGCAATATTAGTCTACAATGGAGAATCTCTGTTAACCAAGCATGGAAACCTGCGCCTAACATTAGTCATCCGAAGATAAACCTAGCGAATGGCACCATTTCCATTCAAATCTTCCCGGCAACGGAGTTTCAATGACCCGTAGTTTCCTTTGTCTGATGTTTATCCCTCCAAACTGACTCAGGGTTATGTGTTAGACGGGGCTTTACGGCAACAACCTCTCGCCCAATAAAGAGACATTTCTTCCTTTTTTTTCTGTCAATCGAATCGTTTGGTCTGTTTTCGCCGAGTTTTCTTATTACCTCTAGCTCCAGCCGTTCTCCCAAGGGGGCCGTCGCGACGCCCAGGAGCCGTCAGAGGGGCGTCGGCAGACAGAATACGCCCCCGCGCTACGCCCGCCCCTCCCTCCCACACCCTCCCCCGTCCACACGCTCCCCCATTCAACCCCGTTTCCCAACTCGCCCCCCCCCTCTGCCCCCCCCCCCCAACCATACACGCCACCCGCTCCTCCTCCCGGGGTCCGGACTTCTCGCGGCGGCGGGAACATCTCTCCGCGTCAATACTGTCCCGCCATACTGGGAGAGACTGGATTGGAGTGAGAGGGGGATGTAGAAGGAGGAGGAGGCGTATAGAGTGGAGAAGTAGAGGGAGGTCCAAAAAGGGGAGGGGTAGCTGTGGGCTTGTGGGGTCGGATGGGGTTGTAGAAAAGAGAGAGAGTTTCAGGAGTGGGAGGGGGGAGGGATGTGTCGAATGGTGCCGTGTGTGAGGGGGGTGGGAACATTGGAAAGTAGGAGGGGGATGTAGGAGAAGTGGTGGGAGGTTCCGAAGGGGTTGTTGTGGGCTTGCAGGGGCGGTTTGGGGTGTAGAAAAGAAAGAGAGTTGCAAGAGTAGGGGAGGAGAAGGATGTGTGGATCGGTGTCGTGTGTGTGTGACGGTTGGGAACGTTGTAAGGGGGGCGTGGGAGGAAGGGAAATGGGAATGAATCGGAAGGATGAGGGTGTGGGAAGGAGTGAGTAGTAAGTTTGTGAGGGGGTGAGAAGATTTTTTTCCATCGGGTGGGGGATATGCGGTTGGGAGAAGATGTGGCGATATTGCGCGGGTGTATGGGGGGTTGGGGGAAGGATTGCTTGGACTCACGGGAAGGTTTTTGGAGGGGTGGGCGGGAGAAAGAGGAAGGGAGTGAGAGGAAGGGGAAAGGTGGAATGAGGAGAAGAGAGAGAGGGAGAGAGAGAGGAGTGAAAAGGGGCGAGCTGGGGAGAAGTCAAATCGTAAAAGTCATGCGATAGCCTCCAAAGAAAGGATTTATACGACTTCCTCACTTAGAGGTCGCGTTCGACTTCCCTCCCCCTTCCCCATTTCTGCCAGGCCAACCCCACTCCACCCATCCCCCCCCATTCCCACCCCCGCATTAACCCCTTCCTCCCTCCCTTAAACCCCCATTTACCCTCGTCTCCGCTTTTCCATTCCTCAAACCCCTTTCACCAAAACCCTCCCTCTCCCCCCCACCAAGTTTTCAGGATTTTTCCTTCCCTCTCATCTCCCTTTTTTACTTCCTTACCCCTCATCGCCAACCCCCTTCTTTTCTCCTCCACCTTCCCCTCCTTTCCTTCCCCTCCCTCTCTCTCATATGCTACGCTCGCATTCCTCAAGGAAAAGCGACGACTGCACGGTGGCAGAGGGGGGACGATTGGAGTGCCGGGGAAAGGATCGGGAATTACGACGGAGGCAAGAGATGAGAATGCATACAGTAGAAGAGAGGGTGAAAAATACATAAGAGAGATCGGTTGGTTTTTCGTGGGGGCGATAGACAAGTGAGGTCATTCGTATCATTAAGGGTGGGTAAGCTGATGAGGGAGAGATAAGGTACTTTGGGAAGAGAGTAGGAGAGAAACCCGGCGTCGACATTAGCCTGAGCTTCAACGAAAAGGGTGTGAACAGGAAAAGGGATAAAAAATACAGGAGTGGTTGGTTTGTTGCAAACCGTCGGACAACTGGCAATAAATTAATATTGTCCACTAAGTTTCAATTTATCGGTCTTAAAATTCAGTTTTTGGGGAGCAGACCGTCAACGCCCTCTTTTTAACTCAAATATCTCTTTCTCTATTTTCCAAACCTCATCACAAGAAATAAATAATCTTTTAAGAATAAAAAAATAAAATACAAGTACAAACACGAATGAAATTATCAAATAGAAATAAAAGTGACAAGAATAATTTTAAGTATGAAAATAAATATAATTTTTACGGCGATCATACGTTACAGTTATTTAGGGAGACGACCGAAAACAGGTAATTTCCACGATTTAAGGATAAGGGCGTGATAAGGGCCCTTGGGATGGGAAGTCAGTAATATAGCCACGACAGCAACCAGATCCCAGCACAGAAGAGGAGATAAAAAAGGGAAAGAGTAAGGATAAAGAAAGACGGAAAAAGGATAACGACTACGAATCTTTCTATCCCTGGAGAGGGGATGCTAGTGACTCACCCTGGGGACGCACATAACCCCGTCAAAACAACAATTGCGGGGAAATCTTCTCATCGCGGTCCTCTTCTGTCCTTCCCTCCCTCACGTACCCTACTCGCCGCTTTTCTCCACGCGCACATCTCCTTCTTTACATCCTTCCTGTTCTCTCGCTTCCCATTTTCGGCAAAAAGGTGGTACTCGTTAGATTTATTGCACTCAAGAGCGTCCTCCCTCTGCGAACCATCTATCTCGTCCCAAAACACCCCCGCAAGTGCACCTCTTCTTGGTCTCCCTTCCTCAGTGCCACCTCCGTCTTCACCTCCCACACTACCGCGACCACGACAACGGGACCCACGGACAATATCGGCGTATTTTCCCCCAGACTTTTATATTGGGTTATCAATGGCATTTCTCCCCGGGCAGTATCAGAAATTCCACAACTTAACCGCCTTTGATCGCTTTTGTCTCCCCAAGCCGGCGGCAAGGCGAGCGTGATTGAGAGAGTATTGGGAGATTTAAGGTGGGGGTGGAGACGGAGCAGCGGGAAGGTAGGAGTGGAAGATGGTGAATGGCGAGAGAGATATATGTGGCTGTTGTGGGCGGCTCGGAGGGGAGTTAGGTGTCTTCGGTTGTAGGTGGTGGTGTCATTGAGGTGGTGGAGGAGGAACCAGCGGTGGGGCGGGCATGTGGGGACGGAGAGAAGTGAGCGGGGCAGAGCAGTGGACAGGGGGGACGGACGATTAGAATGGTGGGAAAGGAAAAAGGGAGAGGAGAGGGAGTCAAGGAGTCAAATTCTCGCCACTGCGTGAGTCAAAACAATTGGGAAACCCCACCTTCCCAATGGGAAGGTGAGATTTCCCATTCCCATTCATAAATATACTGCTCTCGCTATCGGCACCTCTAGTATATTGAAAAGTAAAAGTTAGTTACAAAATATGTAGATAATTCTTCAAATATTTTTTATGGCTAATTCTTATCCCAGACCACGGAGCCGACAACAGCGCCATTTCACTTGGATTAAAGGATTTTTACTTCAGTGATCGGGTGGTGTAATATTGATTTTCATTTTTTCAACTGAAATATCACGTGGAAAAAGGAAAACTGGTGATATGTTTGAAATGCCAAGTTAGCTATAATACGCTTGACAAGGGCATATTTTGACGCTGGGCCAAAATAAGACAAGCCACCATGTTGGCTTTGATTTTTACGACAATAGGCGGTAATCAACGAGCCATCTCATTTTCAATATTAAACTAATGCATAAAACATGCGTATAGATTGCAATAACTTCTTAATACATACGACGTAGCCTTCACTCCATTAAGTTCGGCAGCATTCAATCTTTTGCTTTGTTTTAAGAAATCTGTGACAGTATCTAAATTTGAAGTATTATTAGAATAGGCCTTCTCTCAGCCACAGGGAAATTTTCTTATAGCCATAACCTAAAATTTTGTGAGATTATTTGGCTTTGCACATGTGTGTTTAAGTTCCATCAGCTTCTACGTAAGCAATGCAAACAAATATATGTACGCGATTAGGCCTAGTGACGTTACCAAACATAGCAACCGGGTTTTTTTGACGTGGGATTTTCAGAAAATACTGCTATTTTTTCTGGCCTAAGAGTTAATGTACGCATTTGTAATTGCACTTTACAGAGTAGTTGGATGCTACAATATCAAGTTACAGTATTAATTTACAACAAATTCATAACTGGTTGACAACGCTAATGCGGTCATTAGTTAGAAACACAAAAACTGATGAGGAGACTCAATTTATTTGCCAATTAATATGCTGCCAAATATTTAGATATAGTTTTTTCGCAAAACATTATTCTGAATAAAACAACAAAACAATTTTTTGTAATTTTTCGAAGATTTATGCGTTTTAGCACATTTAATTCAAAGAGTGAGATAAAAATAATATGGGAAAGTAGGATCATAGAGTAAGTACACTTAATCTATGGTAGGATTTTGTGGACTTTGTCATATGAATCACAATTTTTCTAGAAGTAACACAAAAATTAAAAAGAAAAGAAACATACATTTAATTTACCGAAGGAACATCCTGCAGAGGAGGAGGCGGGGCCGTAGATGTGGTCCTGGAGAGGAAAGAGAAGGGAGAAACAGGAAGGGGAGGGGGAACAGTAGAAAGAAGACTTCTCTCCCTTTCCTCTGAGCCTCCACCCACCACCCCCCAGGGGAACGGGAGGCGTGTGGTGAGGGAAGAGCAAACGAAGGGGTGACTGGGTAAGAGAGAAAGAGAGAGAATCGAACAGTCATGTGCGTGGGCTTTCGTGGCTCTCGCAACTCTTTCGTTCCTTTTTCTTTCCCGACCTCCCTACACCCACCCCACCGCCTCTCCTCCCAAGCCTTTCGCCTCGTCAGCGGTCTGCTCATATCTCCTGGATGATCTCTACGACCCCCTCCCCCTATCCCTCACACCCCTTGAGCCTCTCGGGATCGTAATTGCACCCGTTCGTGTGTTTTCCGCATCTTCCCGCGCCCCTTTCTCCCATCACTCTCCCGATAACTTGTCAATCATCGCCGGGATTGTCTTCTCTGCTGCATGCTGTTGACGCTCGTTAAACAATCAGACCATTATGCCCGGCTATCGCCTCCCCGAGGTAATTTTTACGATCAGATGGATGTGGGGTGCAGAGATTGCCATCCGCGTCTGTTTATTTTGGCTCCCTCTGCGGCCATATGCAAAACTTCTCGCACCGGGCGGCCGGCCGGCGGCTACGGTTGGCTGTTCGGCTCCATTCCCACTCAGGTGTCACGCACCTTCAACGACGCCCAAGTTTTATGTTTTTCAGCAACAGCTGCAGTTGTTTTGCTCCGACAGGACCACAAACCCGGTGCGAGAACCTTCCACTATATTTTTAGAAGTCTTGGTGACCGTGATTTCATGAGCCGTGAGTGCAAGGAATTTCGAAAAATTATGCTCGATGCATTCGATTTACGTGAAACACCAAGAGTATGTCTTGCTTTTAGCCTTCCTCACGTCGTACCGATTAAATACTTTAGAAGAAGGCAATGGGTTGATGAATCTGAGGTTACTGCTGAAAGAATTTTATATGATAACAATTCCAAGTGGTCATCTAAGTGCCTTTTCATGGTGCTCTTTTTTTGCTAGTTTCACATTGGATTTCTAATAAAAGTATTCAAACAGAAGGGTCTAAAGTTTTAACATCAAAGCTCGAAGTTTCCTTCCCACATTTCACAATGTACCTAATATATTCTTTAAAAAAATTAGAACATAGTACCTCAGCATATACAGTACGTGGCAATTATTAATTATTTTTCCAATATTGCATCCGTTCATGAACCTCAAGCAGACCCCTGTGCATTCTAAATGTCAAAACCCATAATATTCTAATATCAATATCATGATATTATCCCTGCCTGCTAATGTTCGTCTAGACAAAGTTTCGCTGGCCGAGATATTTAGCATACCACGTCGTGCCTTCTATTCAAACACAAGATTACCAGAAAGAATAAACTTAAATCAACTGATGAGGTCGCTTGCGTTACGTTTATTGTTCTAGATTGTTTGCACTTTGCTCAAAGTCTTAGAACTATTTAATCAGAATATATTTTAACAGTTTTTTTTCAATTGGCGGTTTCTTAAAGAATCGAGGTAAATTGTACAGTCACAAACATTGGTTTACAGAAATTCTTTCCTGACATGCAAATTGTGACTTTTAATTTTTCAAAATAATATGAGAATCACAAAGTCATTTTGAAGCACTCATGTACTCAGCTTAAAACACACAATTACTATTTACTATTACGCCCTTTTTTGTGGTTGGAACACGATCAAAGGCAAAAGTTTCCCCGTGTTCATGCATAAATACTAATTACCATGCAGGCAAATATTGAGTAGTTGAATTGATTTTCCCTTCACTGAAAAACTGTAGAAAATGGCAGCCAATGAAAATAGATCACCTGAATGAATATCTCTAGTCCGCGATAAAACTCTACGACTGATAAAATGAAAATTCTGGAACCACCTTTTTACCCAACAAATAATTGCAACAACTCGACTTGAGATTTTTCTCGTAATGGAATCAGCATGTTGTTAATAATAGGCTTTGGATGCAACGTTTTGTTATTCAGTGACCTCCTTTCACTGCATCAAGTACATTTCATGGGTTCTGATATGCTTGTCGGCCGATCAACTGCCGAGAAGTGAAAAAATAACGAAATAAACATTCCTCTTTTACGAAACTCCTCACTTCTGCTGGAAAACAATGTGTGCACGTAGACATTGATCGTAAATTTCTGCTTTTTTCGAGCGACTGATCACTCTTCATTTTTTCTTACATAACTCCGGTGTTTCCAGAATGACATATCTATTCTCGGGAAGATTGCGTGCTCTAGAATCTACGCATTCCATCCTTGTCATATATATCGTCCAAGTTTTCAGATAGGGGATATTTGTCGGAGAAGAAAATGAGTAACTTTAGGGTTAACGTATATATGAGCTCCGAGAGATAGAAACGAGATTGATTAAAATTTGCCGTGTCATTGCCGTCATCTTTCCCTTTATAATAAATGGGCGGTTTTTCACTTAGCGACTGTGTCTGGGAGACATCCTCCTCGGAGAATGGCGAATCGGGCTCCGAAGTTTCTCGAACTTTCGCGCCGGCAGAAAAATAAGACAATAAGAATGTCAACCCTCAGTATAAGATGAAATATGATACGGAGACGTTAAAGTTGGTTGTAGACAGCAAAAGTATGAGTAATATACTCACACTTGTGGTTTCAAATCTCTTATTGCATATTAGAAGTAATATTAGATTTTTTCGAGGTTTAAAACCGACGTAGATTACCTTGAATAATAAGGATAAAAGTTTTGCTAGTAAGAGAGTTGGAAACAAATGACTATGAAACAGCAAATTCGCCGTCCATCATTACAGGCATTTTTTTCCTATGTCCAAGAAAATCTTTTATTAATTGATCCAAATAAATTTAGTCAGCAGGATAAATGTAGATGGAAATAAATGCACACTTAGGTAAAAAATATCATTGAAATAAATAAAATTCATAACACATTCCAATTACTATAATTACACGGAAATGACATATTTTCATTTATTTCTCCTGACAGCTATTTAAAATACCACCAAATATAGCCTGGGATCCAAAATAAATCGGTAGCCATCATAATTCATCAATAGTTAAACTCGCTCCGAATAATCAGAATCTCTTCCAAGAAAAGAAAATACGAGTAATTATTAAACTGAAAGCATCACTAATGTAGAGTTTACTCATAGTAGTCATAGCTTTCCTTAGATTCCCTATACGTCATTATTCTGATATTAATAAAAAAGTATTGATGTAACTTTCTCGGCCAAATTAAACGTCTATTCTGATAATAAGCATATTATTAGGTGCATTTCAAATGTCAGTCACTAAAATAATAATCATAATCAAAATCTAAAAAATATTATGAAAGTCTGATATGTTAACCTACGGATGACTGCTGCTTTCAGTCTCGAGAAGCACGGCTTCATAAAGTGGAATCGTATCACTGCGTATCAATAGAGGTGTATGAATGGACTTTTTAAAAATTAGATGCTATTTATTAAACATATCGTGACTACAAGTTCTTTCGTGCAAGTTCGAGTGAAAGAAATTGTTCACACATAAAAAGACGGTCAAAATATATCAATCAATACTCAGGAAAAAAGTTGTTCTCTGATGAATATTTATCTTGCTGGTACAAATTTATTATAGTATAAAACTTAAACGACACAAAAAACGCACTGACTGTTCTGGATTAATTTCTCCAAATTGGTTAGTTCAGCGATCTATTACCAGTGAAAACTTCATGTTCACTGAAGCCGTTCTTTGACTGTTAAAGGTAAAAAGTCAGGGAAACATTATTAAAAATAAAGAGACAAGAAATTTAATTTACCCTTAGCTTTTATGCATATATATATATATATATATATATATATATATATAATATCCGATTTAGAGCAACGCGGTAAAAATTAAAATGAGACGAAATGTAGAGTAAAATATTTTAATACATATTGAGGATTATACTTTTTTTAATTTCACCAGAAAGTGTCACACTCATAATTGATTTAATATATGTCCTTTAAGAAGGTTCAATAATTATGGACTCATAAGTAAAATTTAAAATCAAATGAGTGAATATTTCTCCTTTTATTATATAATATAATAAAAGAATATAAAACAGAGAGTTAGTGAGATTTATTTTTCCGGCTCATAATTTCTATAACAGATCAAAAACATTAACACACGGTCAGACACCATCGGAGAAATGATAAAATTTGGCCTATTAGCTAATTCAGGAATAAATATTTTTGCTGCCATTATCACCATAATTTCCTAGTTTAGAAAGTAGATTTATGGGACATGTCTTACATGATTACCAACAAAATACGAGTGTCTATTGAGGCTTCTTTAATGAGATTTGTCTCGACGGAAAATAGGCTCATCTAGTGAGCAAAGGAAGTAAAATATAGACTAAATTGGAACACAGCATCAGGAAGTAGAATATCATTGTACCCGAAGTAAAGATTGTCTGCACTGGAAACATGCATTGGCTCATGCCTATTAAGCTGTCATTGTGGTTATGGAAGAGTCAGAACTCCTTGGCATTCAACTTTAGGTCTAGTCAAGCACAAGATATTCTAGTTCCTGGAAATTATCTTCATGGGTAAAAAAAAACGTTTGGTCATCAAGCATCACTATGCTCGGGAAAAAAAATTTCCCAATACTTCGTCAAAACGTTTTCAAAGGCTTTAATGAAATTGTGCGAAAAAAAATTGCTCTGATTATGATGAGTAACACCAATAGTTGAAATTAAATCAATATAGAAAGGGTTAGAGATGACTGCAAATGATTCAGTCAGCGATTATCATGTAATTTACAAAACTATACGGCCAGAAACCTTTAAGATATTACATAGCGAGAAACAGGAATAACTAACCACCAAAACACGAACATAAATTGTGCAAAAAACTTTTCCGCTGTCTTCCGAATGCAGCACGTTTCAGAGGAGCATGTAAAATATACGACCGACATATTAGGTTCTTTAGGCATGAAAGAGGGAGAAAATCACCAGGCACATAGCACGTGACACCCGTCAAGGTGTGACGCGCCTCGGAAAGTTCCCACGAAAGACTGGGAAAGGAGGATGGCAACGGAGAGGGGAGCCAAATTGTCGGGCAGCAAGAGAAGGATGGAAGGCGCGATCGCGGCTGGGTCAAGTCGTGGCACCAATAACGACGAACGCAAATCTTCCGGAAGTCCGTCATCCAACCATTCCAACAACAACGGCGAGAGAGTAGGAAGTTTTGAACAAAATAAGCGCACATGCTTTCTAAGGGTTGCCGTCCGTCGATGAAATTGTTGAAAACCGGATAAACTTCTTGAAACATCCTGGAGTTCTACTTGATTCTGACATAATTAGTGAATTTGTCATAGATTTTTCCGGGCTATTATTCCGGGTTGCGTGCATTATCCGTCTTCTTCCTTCTATATATTAGGCAGATTGCCAGTTATATCTTCGTCCCTCCACCTTTAGAATTTGTTCGACGGGAAGGATATCACACCTTTTTTTGGGCTTCTGATACTTCTTTTTCCCAACGGTAACTTATCGCGTGCGACTTTTAATATTCATTCTCCCCACAAGCGATTTATGTGATTATTTCTTCCGCGCCTTCTTTTTAAGGTCCACTTGTTAATTTTTTTACTTTGAAAGTATTTCTTAAATATTCTTTTCGTTCTCTCATTATGTTATACCCTTGATTTTCCGAAGTACTTTCATCTCACCAGTCTCCAGTATCTTTCTTGTTTCATTACTAAAAGAAATATTTTCGGAGTAACTTAGCAAATTACAATCTTGGTTCTGTATGAATTTTATGAAAGCACCATAAATTGTAAAATCGTTACTTTGGCTGATATTTGATTAGTTTTTCTTAGAACCAATGTATGCATTCCTTATTTCCCACTAATTTCTTTAACTTGTTCTTACACTTGCACCAAAGCATCCCAGCAGCTAGTTAGATGAAATTTCTTTGCGGAGAATTCCATACTGAGTCAGGCATCCATGACATATGCATAGTTGTCAAGTCAACAGCATTAAAAGAACCGCCTTTTGTTTTCAAAAGAAGATATTTACTTAACACAGAATTAATTCTTTTTTATTCTTGTTTAATTGACTCCTCTTTATATTCTAAGTATAAGAGTTTAATTACCTGGGCAGTACGTTGGAAAGAAAAAGGATGTAATAGAAAATACATTAGAAGAAGTATTGCGTTAATGAATGAAGCATTCAGCAGTAGGGGGAAGCTGATGGAGAGGACCTTGTGTAAAGACGTCACAAAAAGCTTGGCAAATAGTTTAATATTAAGTGATGCGTTGCATAGACCAGAAACGTGGACTCTGAGAAAAAAGGACGAGAATAGGCTGAAGTCGTTCGAGATGTGGTTGTGGAGGCGAATGGAGAAAGCGCGGTAGGTGGAAAGGAAGATAAACGAGGAACATGGACGGATTAAAGGGGAAGTGGCCCTCCCCAGAATTGCTGGATAAAAGAAAAAATGGTAATCTTAAGGTTGCTCTCCAATGCATATCACCTTTGATGAGATAAATCTACGTTCCAAGTGATTATTTTTTGTAATTTCCCGGACCCCCCGCTTCGCTGGAGAATATACTGTACCCGTATGTGATACGAAGCGACCCCCCCCCCCCCAAAAAAAAACAACGACCCTAACCCGCCCCTGACAAGGAAGTACTTGGCATAGTGGGTGAGGATAGGAAACTTCTGGAGGAGATTAAGCGGAGGTAGAGTAAGTGGTTGGAACAGGTATTGAGGTGCGGAGGGATGCTGAAGGCATTGATAGAGGGGAAGATTTTGGGTAAGCGGGGAGGGGCAAGAAATATAATAAACTTTATGGACGGGATGAAGAGAAGTAGGACGTATGCTGAGATGAAGAAAGAAATTGTTTAATTAGATAAAGGTCTACGCTGTTATTGAAAATGCTGTTAATTTTACTCTCTTCCATTTAAACCTTCCTTAACCGGAAATTAGCTTAATAGTACTAATAATAATTCATTTGCTTGGGAACAGAACACCATGCCCAGGATGATTTACTGACGTAAGAATAATAAAAGTTTAGACATGTGAATAACCGATCCCGAAATTCAAAACAATCTCCTTGAAATGTGATTTTTTAATGAAAAACCTGGAGTATTCCTTGATTTTGAAAATTTAAATCCAATGTTCACCTTGGTCCAGGAGAGCCCGCGGCAGTCCCCACATCGGAACCACGGCCACGAACTTCCCAGCCAAGAGATCTGAACTCCTCCCACATATATACGAACCCCGACACCGAGTCGCCTCCACTATTCCCGCCCCAAAGGCAAAAAAAAAGATTACACCGCCTGGAGTAACCCACTCTGCGAACCTCTTATGCAAAACGTGTGTGTGTGTGCTTATGCGTGGGAGGAGGCAGGCGGGTAGGGGCAACACTTCTGGGTAGACGGGGAGGAGCTGGGAGGATAGGGAGGGCGAAGAGACGGTAGAATTACCCGGCAGCGCACTCCTGGGCAACGAGCCGTATCAGTTCTCCTCACGTGATGAAAGGGTAGGCATTGTGGGGGTGGAGCGGCGAGAGAGAAAGGGAGGGAGAGGGAGGATGGGGGGGAGGGGGGTGGGCCGGGGAATGGTTTTGGGAAGGGGATAGGTTGGGTTGGGGGCTTTGGAGGGGGTTGAGGAGTATGGGGAGATTGAGGTTAGGGGGGTGAGGAGAAAAAGGAGAAGGAGCAAGGCGTGATGAGACGAAGACAGATAAGGACGTTTGAGGAAGGAGCAGGCCGGCGTGGATGAAGATGCAACGGAGCTGAGTGAAGACAAATGAAGCAAAAATGTGGAGCAGAGGCTCTGTGCAGTGACGGATGCGAACTGAGAGGAGGGGGGGGGGAAGAAACTCGATGAGATGAGACTGATTGATTGGTCACCGATAGAGCGGAGTGAAATAGAAAACGACCGGCACTTCGGAAATCACTTCGCCCGTATATTTCGATACGAGTCGTGAAGAAAGGGGAAAAGAAGTTGTTGGTGAAGATGAAGAGGTAAAAGAAATTCGAGGTGAAGAGGGGGAAAGAAGCTGGCAAAGAAAAGCACAGGAAAAACGAAAGCATTAAGGAATAATCTACTCTAAACTACCTCGAAGACTGTTTTCGGTGATTCCTTTCACAACTTGTCGGAGGGTCACATAGAAATAAAAATATTTTTGGATTCTGACTAATATTTCATCTCTTTGAGATGAGGGTAAAACTTGTCAACGCTCCACCGAAAGATACTGCCATTGAACGAGGTGAATCACATTCGAAAATCAATACTTTAAAAAACGAAATAAAAGGAAATGGAAGAATACAGAAATAAAATAAAATGATAATCTATGGATAAAAAAGGAAAATTTTAATAAAAATACATAATAATGGAGATTGAAGAGCTGTTTAGTGAAACCGCAGATGATTTCATAAACTATTTTCTTCATTATATTTACATTCATATATTTATTCTTTCTTCTCCGAAACCAAAGGATTCAAAATGCTTCAGGCTTATGTACGACTAGATATTATTTCTGGTATCGACGTTGCAACTTGATAGCTTCAGCAAGTACGAATGTTTGAATTCCACAATTGAGATTTGTCGAAGCTGAAAAAACTATCCTGATTCGAGTCATACGAAGTTATTAGGATTTTCTAATAGTGCTGCACTGGGACGGTGATATTTTCTGCAATTGTCAAAATTAATTATCTCCCTTAAGAATAAAATGGCTGTTCTAAAAACTGATAAAATAAATGCCAATGTGGTGTATACAGTTCCAATTAGTTCATAATTGCAATTAATACGGGAAATATCCGAAAAACTGGATAATTCTTATGAGTTAGAATTCTTTTTTCATATTTGTTAACACCCCACTCTCTCCAAAAAAATCAATCAATCCTGTTTAATAGTGATACACCTCTTGCAATAATAAACACAATTCTCATGGGCATTTTTAATTAGGCATGCAAATGCTTATTGCTAAAGAAAAAATAAGGTCGCCGAAGAAGGGATATTTAGAGGTCACTCAGGTGCTAAATCGTACACTAAACCTCCAGTTCGTTTCACGAATTTTACACATTTTTTGTGCAAATGTTGTCCTATAGCCGCCGTGACTAGTACCAATACAATTTCAGAAAACCTCAGTGACGAATTATTGATGCGAGCAAAACCGAATCACCACAAGAGGTATCAACATTCCTTCAGCGATGAGATTAGAAAGTGAATATTTCGAGAAAGAAACAATGGATAATTGCTTTGCGGTCGAAGATTAATTGATTCTGCGGCGGATAGAAGCGCTTTATTCTGTCCTCATGCCACAAAAGTCCACCCTCTCTCGCTCTCGCGCGTATATTATTTACGAGACGGGAGGAAGTGGCCCTTCCGCGAGGGGAAACCGCAAAACAAATGCGAGTCTGAGGGGACTGGATTAGGTTGGTGGGTGGGGGGGATACTTGTTGCTCTGCGTTGGGATGGCTATGTTCCACCATGCTAGCGACGGTCTTCCCCAGGCAACTCCGGTCCTAGGTCACAGCGGGAGTCGAGGGTTTAGCCGGGAAATAAGGTGATGACAAACAGAAGAAAACACCATTTTCCCCTAGTTAGAGCGCATATAAAAAATTTCCGGGAGAATTTGGGAAACTTCCAAGATAACATTCATTCGTGGGTTGAACCAAACATTTAACAAAGCTTCGCCAAAAACAGCTTCGCAGGAATACAAAGAGCTTCACAACTGCTGTTCAATCTGGAATTGCAGCCGTTGGTCACACTAGGATGGATCGAACTAAATTCAACGGTAGAAAATTTGCCGTTTTACTTGGGAAGTAATGATGCAAAGTTAGTACCACCAAAGCAAATCCGGCGATAATGATAAAATAAAAAAAGAATGAGCGGAAACAGATTCAAGGACTCATTCTTCCTTCTCGTGGAAGCTAATTTAACTCACGGTCACGACAGCTAGCGCCAGGTGATGGAACACTGATAAGATTTACATTACTTAAGTAGGCGTATAGTTAGGGCTGTTTAAATGTAAAAATATTGCCTTCGATATACTTTACTCACGAGGGAAAGGAAGACGGGAAGTTGTCTCTGAGAGAGAGGAAATAGGACAAGAACTCATAATATGTTTCCGGGTATATGAAGTTAATTCAAATGAGGAAGAATTGCGGGGGGTGAGAGAAAGCAGAACTAATTAATCAAGGAAATGGACTTCTTTAGATCGCTTAAAAATTCGACCGGTAAGTTCATGTAGACAGAAAAAGACTAAGAGAAAGAACTTTTTACAATTGGAATGATGTTTCTTTGAATTCCACGAGGTTCATGCAAATTAACCTGATATATTATCCGCGTCATTATACGTAGTATACAAACGTGCAAGCTGTGTGTGTTGCGATTTCCGTTTAACAACTACTGAACTAAATCCAATGATAATGAAAGGGGTTAATGCGGATATATTTGGTCCCACTGTATTAAACAAATGGATGACAGATGAATTACAGGAATCAGTAAAAGGTTGCCAGCATCAAAGATCTAAGGGACAGCTCAGAGAGCAATATACACCGGAGCAGGAAAATTACTATTCCATGAGAGAACGGTGATATTGATGATTATTCATTTGGCACCAGCAAAATTTCATGTCCACGGAAAGTACTAGCATGACTAATGAAATCGAATGAGTTATATTTGACGAATGCTGTTACGGATGAGATGATAGCCTTTTGGTAGAGGAGAGTAAATACCAAGGCCAAATTGAAGAATAAGAACATTGCAATTTTCCACACTTTTTTAATAAACTGACCGCTTTCCATGTTACAATAACATCATCAGAGTTCGACTATTAGGTAACATGTTGCGACATCGAAACCGGTCAGTTTAAATAAAAAAGAGTGGAAAATTACAAAGTGATTTATTCTTCAACTACGTCACTATTCTACTAGGTTACTTCACCTAACATCACGTTAATACAAAGGCCAAATCCAAACCAAGAAGGGCTGATTTCAACCCGATTACCAAGTTTATTTTGAAGCATTTGGCATCGATATAAAGATGATTTATTTCTGTTTGACTCTGATAGACTGCTAAGGATGAAGTCGATTTCAAAAAGTAAGTTCTTTCAATTACTACAAGCAAGCCTCACCAGAAGTATTTGATTAAAAACGATCGAAACATATATAAAAAATATAAACAATTACCCTGAAAAGGACTGGCATCGTAATACGATATGAGGCTGAGAAGTTTTTAAACAATGAGAAAAGTGGCTGGCTCTTTATCTCAAAACATTTTTCAACACAATTATACCTTTAAAAAAATATCAAGCCATGATATTTCTCTTTTTAAAAGCATAGCAGAGCCTGACTGTCGTATTTTGAGAAAGAGTCGGAGAATGAGATTTGCCTAAGTAGAAAAGGTTAAAAATCAAACATTTAAGTCAGGGATGATGTCCAACAAGATAAATTACATTATCATTACAGGAGTTTAGTGAAAGCCGTACACCGATTAACAAGACAATATATTTTTTATCACAAGAGTAAAATATACAAGTTATATACGAACTGATTCTCTCCCAGCGAGCGTTGGATGTAAATTTTCCACGGATTACACACCCGAGGAGAAATTACATTCAAAGATGTAAGTTCTTTGCTCCGACTCTGACGCTACAGTTTACAGGACCCAGAATTACTAAATCAACAATTTCCTCGTTCGCACTTTATTCATATGTAACTTGCGTATACATTGAGGTTAAACTAATGGATACGTGGCAAAGAAATGAACAGTTTGAATGCTTTAGAGACCTCATTGCCACCAAGGGTCAAACTTGCCTCCGCGACCTTCGCGATGGATGACAAATTTTGGTGGGTTGAAAGAGAAAATGACTAATTCCCTGCGCACATTACTCGTTTCATTACGTAGCATGGATTATTAGGGAGGAATCGAAGAACTATGGAGAGGAAAGGTGGTCACATTGTAATGGTTCCGCAGCCAAGCGACTTTTCTACAAGGCTGCTGAAGTATATTTCCGACGAATAAATATGGTTGTCAGCCTCAACAATTTCAAAATCATAAGAGAAATACCAGTTTAATTGGTCTCTCGAGTAATGGTGGTGAGCATCAAAATAAAATGTTTATAATCAATGCATGCAAATATTTGTATGAATTCGCAATCACTGCACATGAAAAGAAGGCTACAACGTATATCTTCCTGAAGGTATTCACTTTCCTATCTGTCGCCAAATATTCCTGTTTCTGAGATTTTTCCACATTTCTTTTTTCTAATGCACGAGTACACTGAGTAAGCAAGGATCATATACTTTTCAATTCACAAATTTTATGCGGACACTCTAAAAGGAAATCTACCTCCGCCAATTCCTTTTAGCAGAAAAAATAATACAATACTAAAAAAAGAAAAGATCAGAAGAAGATAGTGAAAAAAGGGAGAGATGTGGGGGAGAAGACAGTAAGAAGTGTTAACGGAACCAGTGCGAAGAAGGAAATGGGAGACGAGGCCCTCGACGTATCTTTATTGCTGACAAGAAATTGAAGTGCATCGCACCAACGCATAATGGACCGAGAGAAGGTGAGGAATTAATGGTGTCCACGCAGTTAATCAAAGTGCCTGGCAACTCCATGTTAAGATGGCTCTCCCTTCAATCGAGTATGGGTGTCTCAAGGAAACGAGCGAAAACGAATAGCCATTAACTTAGAAAATTCTTAAGTGAATATAGCCTCAGTTTGAAATCAAAATGATCCAGCTTAATGTTTTTTCTAAGAATTTCAATCAAACCACCACAATTTTCTGTAATCCTTCAATAGAGATAACGAATGGTATTGGACAAACTAAGACAGGAAAAAATCACTAGGCCGAATTATTTTTATAATCCCTTCTTAAACTCGCATAAACTGCTAGGAATGGTTACGAGAGGCTATCTTCTCTTACAAAATAAAGAATTTTCCCTGGAGAAAAACCTAGTTCTTGGAAAACATATTAAAGAAAAGGTTATTTATGGTTGATCACAGTGATTTGGGGACGTCATAAAATCAAGTAGAATTGCATTTGTGAAAAAGAGTCGTTCCCATGTAGACAAGAAGAAAGTAGGAATTGAAATAGATGTCGGAAAGAAACACATTATTACGAGTTACAGCATATTAAAAATATTCTGCGTCTTTTCCGAAAACTTGGCGCATTTTTTCCCTTTCTGTTTATGCCATTGAATAATATCTTATTATCAATATTGCGCAGTCTCAACAGATCGATTCGATAGTCCACCTTCAAGATATGCTTTCCAATACCATTTTATGCCATGCCATTGGTTCATTTCTCTTTTCATTTCGTTTTTCCTTCATTTTCCTCTGCTTTATTCCCATTAAGAGAAAGAGAGGTCATGGTTGAGTGACTTTTATTATTTATTGAGTAATAGAATAATTTATCCACCTACTTTCCTTGTCTTCCTGGACTTCAGTGATAATACTTTCCCAAAGTCTTCTCTTCCATTCAGTTTCCCATTGAGTATTCACATTTCCTACCAATGCTCTCCAAGGAGACTGCATATAAACCTACTCGGGGCTTTTGCAAGGCTATGCAGCAGAGGTCATCAGCCATCAAAAAATCACCAATTAACAAATTTTCATCGAGGAATCACACTCTAACACATAAAACTTTATTCTCTGATTTTCATGGTCGCGAATTATACACGGACATTTGCATTTGAAATTGAAAATCATTACCAAAATTAGTCCGCTCAACAGACGACCTCTCCAAATTTGACACTTTCTTCTATCATTACTTCCAGCTATCTGCGAGATTGTGGACCTTTCCCTTGTTATCGCAAGTTAACTTCGACCATTCATACCTTCGGTTAAAGTTCTGTGAAGCATTGGGCCTCCACGTCTAGAGAGGTTCCCACACCAGGCCTCGTAGTAGAGTATGTGATTCTTTGAGTTCTTTTACGGCAGTTTCTCTCAAGCCGGCAACTTTTACCGCCGCCCTCTTCAATTCCCAAATCAATGCAGTGCACATAGAGAAGTCCAACCGCCATTCGGCGAAGAGGGATGCAATAAGGGAACCACCAGTGCTCTGGGTAACGCGGGGAGAAGAGGAGGCAAATGGAGCCTGGAAGGAGCGATTACGGCGAGAGGAGGAAGGCAGAGGGAGGAGGGTAGGCCTTAAAGAAGGAGGAGGGAAGGTGGAGCTGTAAGGAAGGAGGCTGCTCGGGAGAGAGCGGGGGAAGAGGGGAGACAAGGCGGAGGGTGGGAGGGGAATGGCTTGTTAGCTCCCTTTATCTGCTGCGGTGAGCCGCTCTCTTCTCCCTCCCCGAACCCCCTTAAACATTACCCCGCCTTCCTTCATCCTTTACCCACCCTCCCCAAGTCCATCCTCCGACCCACTCTCCGAGATCCCCCCCCCTTTCCCACCCGGACCGCAGGCGACCAACCCATCCCCCTCCTTCCCTCCCATCCCCTCAACCCTCCCCTCGAAAACCTCCTGTCAACTCACTCCACTGTCTCCACCTTTTCCCGGCCCCATAGCGTGGCGGCGCCAGGCGGCCGCTTTATCGCCTCCATAATTCACGCAGGCCCTCAAGGATGGAGAAAGAGAGAAGGAGAGAGAGAGAGAGAGCGGAGCAAAGAGGGGAGGGAAGAAGGTGAGTTGGGTGAGGAGTGAGGGAGGTGAGAGCTGGGTAGGCGGGTTGTGGAGGAAGGGGAGGAGGAGGATGAGTAGGGCGGAGGACCTTCCTGGGAGGAGAGATACAGGCGGTGGGAGATGTAGGAAGGATTCCCGAAAGGGAGGTCTCCTTCTGGGGGTGGTGGTGGGTGTCGCGCGGGTGAGGTGGAGAGAGAAAGAGAGACGGTGAAGCAATTGGAGTGAAACGGTAGAGGGAGAAGAGAGAGAGGAAGAGGCAAGGGAGAAACGAAACAAGGGAGAAATAAGCGCAACAATGAAAGTAAGTTGCAGCGGGGAGACAGGCTCGAAAACTACTTGGGTTAACGGCCTCCTACCTGGGAGCTCGGCGATCGATTCTCTGGAGACAGTGATGTTTTCCTTTTTCCGCATTTTGGGGTAAATACTGCTCAATCGAAGTGTTCATTTACATCATGTAACGTGGCTACGGACGGGTTATGGAGCGTCATCCTTAGCCTGGGCAATTTTAGGGAGTTATAGTGCGATTCGTAGGGGAAAGGAAGATATAGATAACGTTAGTACCCACATGCAACAAATGCACCATGGACGAACCAGCATTTTATTTTTATCATGAACCTTGCAAAGGAAAATGAAGAAAGTGCATCTGCCAACAGAGTAGGGGCGGATAAAGTGGGGGTGGATGGTGGAAGCCTCCTCCCCCGAAATTCCATGCAAAATAGGAAAAATGATGGTCATAATGTATTCCATACCTCCCAGACTCCCTGTAAAGTTGCAATCCGCCCCCCCCCCCCCCCAACAACGGCCAAAATCCGCCTCTGAAATTGAGCAACCTGTTTTACTAGTTACAGAGGGTGGCTAAATCTGCGAAATTAATGTGAAAATTCCAGATTACCATGAGCATCTAAAGTAAACACGTAAGACTTCTTCACAAATACATTACATTCTTTACGTTTCATGCTAATGTTTTCGTAATTGCAATATTCAGTTATCATCTAAACTGCTGATTGATAGCTCCGATAAAACGTTAACCGCGAAAAAAGTAGCTCTTAAAATTGGTTAATCGGGTCAGAGGAGTTTTTCGTAAAATAGTAGGCATTAAAATATTTATTAGGCATAAATATTAAATAGGCATACGGTGAAATATTTGCACCATATGCGCAATATATTTTTCGATATATTTGAATACACTCTTCAAATTTTCTATCTCTTTCGCCACAAAGATGTTCCATCTATACCCAGCCTTGATGAAATGATATCCTGAATAATAATAATCGGAGTCATATCATACGCCGTTAAAGAGCGATGGGCATTTGAGCTTCATCGTAAAAAGAGAGAGAAAAATTCCTGTTTCTTTAAGCCACTAAAAAAATCAATGTTTCAAGCAATTAGCCGGCTCACCAAGACAAGACCGTCTCTAAAAGACGAAAATGATAAATGCACTTTTCAGATAAATAAATTGTTGCGAGCATGAATGTAGTGGTTCATCTGTTCAAGAGCTCATGGCGGGGTGAGCATGGCCGGTGGTGTATTTAAAAGACCCAGAAATTCCCAATCCCAGAAGTGTCATAAAGTACATAAACTTCGTACAAGACACTCAGCAAAAGGTTGGTAAATGATTAAATGAGATTGTATAACAACAGTTCCAAAATATACAGAAAAAGAGAACGAGATAATATACAACAAGGGAAAAAGATGAGAATAGATGGACGAGCTGGAGATAACTGCCGAACTTACATTGATAATGTTGCTCCAGACAGCACATTCAGAAAGACTTCTCAGGTGTCAAACTACTATGACTAAACAATGGCTTGAAAATATCCCCGAAAAGATTCGCCGTTTAATTCTGACAACGTAAAAATTTGACCAAATTCTCAAGAAAATTGAATTCTTTAAAATATCTGTTTTTGAGGAGTGGTCGCCAAAAAAAGTTAAGGAATACGAAAAAAAATCACGAGAACTTCGCCGATAAAAAATTCTTCGACAAATAAACGTATAAGAGGTACACCAGTAAATGTTAGAACAGGAAATTTTTCCAAGCGTCAAACTTTCTCCGATCACCTTTTCTTAACATAGTTACGTAGATAGGCATTTCTCTTAATTTTATTTGCCTCCTTTATTCGCAATGCGGAGCATTATATAGCCTAGCCAATATAATGAAAAACGAGACTAACAAAACTCTAAACATTTGCCATTTTATTCTCAATATCCTATGACATCACTGAAATAGTCCAGTTCGCCAAAAATGCGCGGGAATCGCCATATTCAAAGTGCTCACCAAATGTGCTATTCATCTTTTTCATCATATCAATGCTTTCACTTGCTATGAGGTGAGCGTGAAAATAAATAAGGTAAAAAATACACAAAAATTGTAGCTAAGCTGAAGCGGAAGGTATCTGAGAAAAAATCTGCACGAGTAACAAAAAAAAGAGGAAGGTCGAAAAAAAATAAGTAAAAAGGAAAGATTAATGAAGGGAGGGGGACGACGGGTCATATGTTCACTATTCACGGTACAAATGAGATGAAGGGCTAAGGAAACCCAACCTTGCAAGGCCAATGAGAGGGAAATACGGAGTACCAGCGAATTGACAAGGGGGAAAAGAGATGGACAGCATTAAAAGAGAAAGGGAAGAACGAGCGCCAGATGGCGTAAAGATATGAGATAGCCGTAAGTCAAGATGGAGAGACAGCAGTGAACGTACTGGAATTCAAGTCAAGTGAAGCACGGGTGATGTCAACACCAGCGGAAAACGATAAAATGGACGACTCATACGATCGCTAAGAAATATGTATGGCGTCTATTTCAAGCATTGAAAACCTCCTACGATCAAACGAGACACATCGTTTTGTTTTTTGTTACCACTGAGAGTTTTTGTTGAAAACATGTCATCAATTTTAAATGGAATACGTTCTGACGGCCTCGGAAAAAAACTTGAATAAATACGCTCAAAACTCAATCATAATAGTTCATTTTTTCTATTTGAGTTAAGGATAATTTTTCAATGTAGTCCATTAGTTGTCATTTGCAAATTATGCATGGAAATTTTCAATTTAAAATATTAATTTAGTTCTACAAGTTGAAATAGTTGATTCGACTCAAGTGTGAGGGTATTTAAACAGTAATGATCGATTTTTCGGACATTCATCGCTGTTATCAGCTTAGACTGAATATAACAGCGAAGAAAAATATTTCAAAACATCCTACATACAATTTTAAAAGATAAGTCCAGTTGAATATTACCGCTCGGTTAATATCCTATGAGGATTTGATCCTTCCCCTCGCCATAATAAAAGAAAGAGGAAGCATAGGGTAAGGGAACTGGCAAAATGTACTCATTCGTAATACTTCATGCCTAACGCATCGGCTGACTCAATTTGATAATGGCGTAAAACATCGAAACCAGCAGAATTAAATTTATCACAGGGGAAAACTGCAAAAAGTAGCCCAGTATTGTAGACTTAGTCGAGGTGATTATTAACTGCCTCCCTTAGTCCACTTCGCATTCATATTACTTACACGTGAGTTCGATTTTCTACTTTTCCCACCTTTAAGCAAAACAACGAAGATAATATCATACATAATATCCATTGCTAGATGAACTAGAAATGCTAGAACATCTTGTTGATTAATTTATTTAATTGTTATATATTCAATGTAAAAGGCCATTTGTGGCTGTTTTTTAATATTTAAATAAATAAATAACTATGTAACTATGTCTTCCTTATTCTCAATTCATCTAGCGAAACAAATTCAGGTCATATGGTCAACTTTGTGCCTATTTTTTCCATCATAGAAAACTAATAGTACGGACACATTACATCAATCGTTAATATCTCAGTAGACTTGTCAGGTCGATTTTCTCCATGTTATCTGGGAAAACATTACAACATCGAGTTTAAAGGCGCGTTCTTCTGATCCGAGACAAAATATTTGAGCTTGAAGTCAATATAGATAATCAAATTCGACGAGCAAATATGCAGGGACACCCGCCTAATACAGTCCTTGGCCCGGTCTCGTAGTATGACGCTTGATGTCCAATCATCAAGTTGCTATGGTTGAGTATTTCCTAACATTCCTTCGACAGTTGGGGAAAGTATCACTACTCAACTGTCATTATACTGTTGCAATCATTCACTAAGTATTGCTTCATGGTCGGCAAGATATTTCTGACATGTAATAAAACGACCTTAGCCATGTCAAGTCAAATTCCCAAGAATTGATGGCTCTTCAACTTTGCTTCTGAAATGAGGCCCTTTTCCGTCATGAAAGCTTGCAATTAATGGCATTTAAAAAGAAAATAATCTCGCGTATCACAAAGAAAATTTTAGCGTGGGAATAATAGCAGATGTCGGCATGGACTGGTCTTATAATGATAGATTATTGTAATTATTATCAAAATTACTGTCTTCCAGGTAATTTTCAATCCTTAAGTATAACATCTAATAATTTTCTTGATCCGTTTTCAGTATGGTGCTTTATAATTTGAGAAGATGAATACCTACTCGGTAAATTGACTTGTCATGTATTTGGTGGCTTTTAATGCCACCCATTTCAAATAATTACAAGTAGGCAGGTGCTGGCTAAACAGGCAAGGTGCACAAATGTAAGGAGTTGGATTTGGTTTTTTTCGGGCTAAGGGTTTTAGTGAAGTTTTCTCGTCGGGAAAATGCTTCCATTGGCGACGTTTTGAAGGCTGACTCCGCCTTCACCTTCAAGGTGCTGATTTCGTGGCTTAACTTCAGCAACTGGGTATCAACGACCTGACGACGAAGGCTCAGTCAACTTTCGAAATGTCGCCAACGGAAGTCCGAGAAAATTCCACCCGATTTAAGCAATTATTAAGCCATATTTTGGTGTTGAGTGCGTTTCTTTTCAAATTACGCCACAAAAAGGAATGTCAAAAGAGTTGCATTTTCCTTTTGAGGACATATCTTCGGTTTCTGGCCGTTGTTGTTTGTCAACTCTAAATTCGAACAATGATGCATCCTTAGGGAAAACCAGACGAGCCATTCAACTTAAGGCAGTCGCGGACACTTACAGGTCAATGCGATGGCAGAGGAAGAGGGAAAATCAAGGGATAATATGTGAGGAAAGAGGGTTAAAGGTAAGGTGAGCTAATAGACAGCGGACTTGGTTGCACCGGGAAGGTAGAACGGTCGGGGAGATTTGGAAAAAGGTAAGACTTAAAGAAAAAGGGCCATCGAAAGTGAACTGAGAAAAACTGTTAAGGGTTTTTCCCCGACGTATACGACCTACAAGGAAACCGAATGGGGAGGAGGGTGAGAAGGCGGCGAGAGGATGAGAGTATATAAAAAGGGAGTGAAATATGTGAGAAGGTTGAAAGTAAAATGGAACGGAATGGAAGTTGGCTCTGGGAATTGTTTTAAATGCGTGTTTGCGTGCCGGGACTCTTCCCTTTCGGCTCGGGAGATATGGGTATAAGGGAAGGCACATGCAGCGGGAAGGAATGACTAGAAGGTCTCGAAAGGTGTGAAATGTTTCCAGCGGGGCCGGATAGTGTCGGGGTTTTGATGAGATTAGAATACGAAGAGGGTTGAATGGGAAGTTAGAGTGCAGCGGACCCGGAAGCCTAACCCTTGCTCCCACTCGCGGAGGGAGAGTGTAGGAAGTTAGGGTGGAAAACAGGTGAGGAGATGGGGGTTCACCTGACGGAGGCGGGAGAGGAGCTTCATTGACTGCGAGACTCTTTGAGAGAGGGAGAATGGACCGCCTTAATAGTTACGACTGCTGGGGCAGGTTTTTATTCTCTTCACCCAACTCTCCCATCTTAACCTCCGAAGCCGAAAGCTCATTTTTATACTAGGTTGTTCTCTTCCGGGGAAGGAACCCATACGTTACTCGTGTCCCCTGGCGTTAAAAAACGGAAGGTTAATAACTACGACGGTGGTTAGTGCTTTTAAAAGTAAATGCGCTCAGATTATATACCGATCGCAATGTTGTGACCCGGAGGAGAGCGTGCGACCTCTCTCGCTGGGACGGCTAATGGAAAATGTGAAAAGCACAGTGAGTTAGGTGCGGAAGGCACGGGAGAGAAGAAAAAAACGTAGAAAAAGAAATAAAACCTCATCCCGGCAGCCATAATTACACACCACAGGAGGTTTCAAAGCGCGAAAATCGAGATGCAAATTAGGTGCTCGTTCTTGACCCTCCAGGGGAAACCATCGTCGTTTTTGATAGAATGGTATATCTGAAGTGACGCGTTATTATCGTCTCCTTGGTGAAGATGCATTTATGTGGCATCTGTTCCAAACTCATTACCGCTTAATAGTTTCAAATCCGTGCAACACCTTTCTAATAATCCTCATACATTATATGATGCTTTAAGTGTTCATAGAACGAATGAGAGAATAAATACGACCGTTCTTACCCCTAAACGTAATCCATAGGTGGCTGGAAAATAACATTTGATAAAATTCACGAGTTTTAGAGTTACTTAGTTTATAGCATTGAATTTGTCAAACCAGTTCATTTAGCACTCGCCTTCCTCATTCAAGATCACCCAGCAACTGAATTCCTCTTCTAGTTTCAAGAGTTTTCACAAACAGCTCGTCTAAAGCTACGATTAAACGAGCCTTTGAATGGTAAGGTGTGCATCTAAGACTGCAAACTATTTGATAATTTTGCCTCGCCCTTTTGCCTTAGATTGTAGCGATATGCAATAAAACCCTGCACTCTGATTTTGAAAGAATTGGACTTATATGAAATAAATAAATGTTCACCAAACACGGAAGAAAAATGTAAGAGTTGGCTGGAAGTGAAAACACTGAACAAGATGGGCTGAAAAAAGCACAGTAAAATTCTTTTCGTTTAATTCTAATTACCGAAAGAAATATATGGGAAGAATAATCGTGAAATATCACGGATGTAATGTATCAGGCAGATTATGAGGGACGTTAAAATGATGACAGAATGGAGTGGCTAGTTGAAACAAGAGACCTGCAGAAAACCAATCATCGAATTGATAACTGCGGAAGATAATTCACGGATTATCACTCAATAACGGATTAAATGAATTTATATTGCACCAATGAAGGCATCACTTTGTGTAAACGCTTCATAGTAAAAATAACGTAATAAGTTCCTTTCAAAATCATTTATTCTAACAAGGAACAGACATAGGTTTCAGCAGAGAACTGTCATTCTTAAGAACCTGCAGGATGACAGCTGCGTGTTGAAACCTGGGTTTGTTTCTTTTTATAACAAATTATTGTGTTAAGTACTAAGTTAACCGTGTATTAAATCAATCTTTAAGTATACTTTTCATTTCCCTAAAATTTCATTTTCTCCCCGAAAAATAATTCAACATTTTAAATAAAAGCATAAAAGGTGAGTCCTGAATTTCTACAAGTAACTCATATGCTTCGAAGTTTTTTGATGTAATTCACCCGTAAATTCATCAGAAAGTAACATTTTCCTGTGATCTCAAACTATGAAAGTGAGTCCAAAAAAAGAACCCATTTATGTTTACCCTATCATATACAATGGCTTAATTATTAATATCAGAGAAGATAGTATCGAGGCTGGTAGAAATATTTCATGAGCGTACATGTCCTTTCATGCTTTATGCGTTCACTAGAAGTATGGTCCGTTAAAGAAGTAATTATTCAGATTAAGAGGTTATCAATCTCCCTAAACTTGGGAGTCCAATACACTTTAGTCCTTTAAAACACATGCGGTTTCATGTTGCCTCAAAAACAGGATTATATTTCACACTATAGACCCATAAAAATACAATATTCCTTATTTTTACATTAGGCTATGATTTTAAAATCATATCAAGTCATAAAAACACGTATCGGATAACTAAACTTTAATTTTAAGAGCCGACCAAAGCGAAATATCACGAGAATATGCTCTAGCCTGATATATGGCCTGAAGGCCGTTGGGATATTTATCATCGAAAGGCTAATGTAGCCAAGAACATTATCTGAATTCAACTGCGTTTAAACGCTCATGACAGCTAGGATAAAACTACGCTTTCTATCACCGCACTTGAGGGTCGCATCAGACATGCGCATTCCAAGAACACAAGACTTAGCGCAACCGTCAGAGGCCATTCCATGAAGTTCAGATTCTCGTGAACTGTTTATGCCGAGCAGCAAAAAATACTGAAATTAAATGCATACCATTCCAACATCTTGTTAATAACAAATGGCAAAATAGCAGCGAATAAAGACCAGCTCATTAAAACACTTGGTCATAAATGTTACGGTCAGGCAGCCACAATCATAAAAAATACATATTTATGGCTCTAATCGAATACAAGCAATCATAACAATTTGCTTTTTAAGTATAAACGATGGCATCTTAATTAAAACAGCTCAGAAAAATGTCAAGTTATGCCTACCATCAATTTACGATGTGGAATGACGTTGCGATGGAAAGATTTAGCTCGGAACGTTATGTAAATTCGTAGTCATTACGTAAAAGGCCGCCAAATGCAACCATCATTAAAGTGCCAAAGGAACACATTATCCCAACACATCGCATCAAGTGCAAATGGCTCTCTGAAGTGTTCCGCGCATATCAACTACTTCCTCCATCGACGTTTCACTGAGAGATGTCGCAACGGTCTCTCATCCTCGCTGCTATATGCTATATGGGCATCGCAATACATTTACTGGGGGATATTTTGAGAATACCACAAACATTGCGTTATGTGAAAAATAAGATTTGTTCACCTCGCTTGATGTGCTTAACTTGTTCGTTTGTTGGTTTTTCCCCCGAGCTCAAACGCATATTTGATCTGAGGAATTCTTCCTTGAGCCAAAGAGAGAGAAAGAGAGAGATAGAGGCAGACGGTTTAGAGAGTTTTGAGACTGGTCCCGAACAAGGCATCGGTTGCTGGAAGTGTCAGCCAGGAGAAAATACATACATATAGATATTTCTTCGAAAGTCTCTGAGGCTCAATTTTATTACTGGGCAAAATAACGATCAACACATGTCGCTAAATCTCGCAGACACTTGAAGGATTTTTTATTTAGTTTAAAACAGTCAAATGTTGATGAATTCTAAAGTTTTTTCGTGTGGAGTAAGGGGAATGAATTTACTAAAGATCCAAAATTTTCTCTACTATCATACACATATCAGGGAGACAGGTTTTTGTATCAGGCCTACGATGGACGCAGTGGGCGTAGCTAATATGCAATCATTTCTAAATGCAAGTTTATTTTTGGAAGCACACTAGCTGTAGCTAAGTTTCTACTGGTTTCTTAGATAGATGTACAGATTTAATTTTTTTCGAGATAAAGGAGAACATAAATCAACATATTTCAAATAAACTCCTTACTCCAACGTTCATCTTTTTAATTCCTTGTGTACACTGCTTTTCTTTATGTGACAAAAAATTTTGTACCTGTAAACTGTACCTTATGATGCCTCGCATACCGAACACTCTGCCTTCTGTCAATTCTACATTCCAGTGTATTCCTACGTCACCAATTGCCAATGACCAATCTTTGCCCTTACAGAAAATCCAACACTACACTCTTCCTTTTCATGTCAGATGAAGTGGCTTACCCCAAATTCTTCAATGGTTTTTCAATCTAAAATATTACATTAATTCAGAAATGTTTTTGCGTTAACGAAATTTTTCTAGTCTGAAACCTTCAAGCGACAGAATTTAATTGGGACTTGCGTATACTATGGCAAATGATAGCAGTTCTTGAGGAAAAATCTCCCAAACACGAAAAAAACTCCCACTTTCACTTATGACTGAATGGAAGAAATTAAGTTACCGAAATCTGAGGATTGGTCGTAATCGATGGTTTAAAAAATATATTCCGAACCGAAAGTTGTATAATTCCATTCGATACTATCTGGCTTATCGTTCACGTTGATGCTCTTAGGAATATAAAGGAGAGCAAGGCATAAATTGTGCGAAAACCATAATTATAGCTAAATGACTCGATAAAATATTTATATGAAATAACTGATTTTTTGCTTACTTAAGTATAATGTAGAAAAGGTAACATATAGGAAACATCTGTATGACAATAGAAAGTGCCGGTGCAGAACGTATTGTCATTTATCTTTACACCAGGATTCCCTAATACACCAGAGGAGATACAGCAGAAATGGAGGGATCATAAATTCGTAAAAACCAAACCAAATCCTTCTAACCTTGCTGAAAATGTTGAATATATAGACATAAGCCTCAAACAACGAATGAATGATGCATACTAAGGTCGGATTGAGTCAACTGTTGCCAAATTAAACAGAACGCAATTTAAACCTTCTGAAATCAAGCAGAATCACATATGATATCGAAAGTTTCAGAAATATGATTTGCAAATAGGTATAGAATGAGTAATGAGCTAATTAATGCTAATGATCTCATACTGATTAATGCTCAAATAGTGATCGAGAGCACAAAAGTGAAACAACCGTCTCAGTTCCACAATGAGCTGGCAGGAAAAAAAAGCATACGTATATTTGAAAGCACTTTGACGTCACTTTCATAGGGCAAGTAAAATAAAATGTTTACAATTGCAGCAATATTTGTATACACATGATAGATTCTAAGAAAAACGTTTCGAGTTCTATTGAACCCTTATACCGGCTTTTGATTCTTCAGAAAAAAATACTAGACAGTCACATGGCAGCGTGATAAGCGTTAGCACAGAGAACGTGTATTAGGCTTATTTTCGTTTTAAAAAACCCTGATTTAATTTAACTATCGGCCACGCAATCTTTAAAAACAGCAAACATTTAACAACTATTTATAAATTTTGAGGAAACCGGGACTAGCCACGGTAGTAACCTTTACGGAGTCACCCGCAAGTGCACATAAGTGCGATATTCCACAGGAGAAAAATCATTCGCCTTGACCGGGATTCGAACCCGGGAAGCGAAATCGAGGGATCCGGGTTCGAATCCCGGTCAAGGCGAATGATTTTTCTCCTGTGGAATATCGCAACTATTTATAATCTTGTATAGATGTTGGCTATTTCTTTGCACCAATATTTTCCGTCACAACGCTTCCAATTCCCTAAATGAAAGTCATTTATTCATTGGTTTAATATGTATCAATACTTCTTAGATATTTTAACTCTCATATGTGGTACGTCGTTGATCATATTGCCGAATAGCATTTCATTACCCGTGACCCTTCCCCTGGGAAACTCGATTTCCGTCGAGCTTTTCATTTGAGGCATCTAAGAGCGACTCACCCCTTCGGCTTTCTAACATCGCTCTTATCCACCTAAAGACACTTCATCTTCCGTCTGACCCAGGCCAAACCGTGACCTTCAGGCTCGTACATTTAAATCTCTGGCTTGACCATTCATCTGTCCACTCTCTACTTTATGTTCTTTTGTCTCACATGTTGCCCACGTACTCATGCTTTACAAATAGTCGTGATACATTTTCAAAGATTGATATTCATTCCTTTCATTGACTTTTGCCAATTTCCTACACGTTCTGCTATTAAAATTACAAGGCTTCTAAGCTTGTTCCGTATATTTTAACTCTATTATTTCCTTTC
This sequence comes from Pyrrhosoma nymphula, assembly GCA_963573305.1. NCBI lineage: Eukaryota > Metazoa > Arthropoda > Insecta > Odonata > Coenagrionidae > Pyrrhosoma > Pyrrhosoma nymphula. Next base: position 50,331,467 of record OY754330.1, on the reverse strand, counting down.
ACCTGTTTGGTAATATACCGAAGTGTAACGTGAAAAATGAGTTTGCATTTGCCAATAACCTTTCATAAATCGAAAATAGTATGTGAAGTCAAGCTACCTGCCTTTTCAAATCTTTAAAAATCCAAATACAGCCTTCTATAGATAATAGCTTATTTCACCTTGTTTTCCATTCTTAAGTCTATGCGAGTAACAAATTGGGGTTGAAAGGGACTATGAAGAGTGCCACAGGAAATTTCTGGCACGTATTATGATTTTTTTAAACAGGCCACGTGTAGACGGGATATAAAATGTTCTTAGTCTACGTTCCTTATGAAAACTTGAGGAATCAAACTACTGCTGCAATAGGGTATTGCCGATAAAAATAGGTGAGAATATATTTGAAGGATTGCCCCTAGACTCCTACTTTCGTTTGCTATTATTAATAGCCTGCCTAAAACAATTTAACCTATCTGGTCAGCATTACTCCTATCTCATTTAGCTAAAATATCTCAACGCTTCCTAGTTGCAGGAATTCTTCTCAGGATTCCCACTGGGTTAAAGACTCCATGCTGGCCTACGTCTCGATGCCCGATTCGAGCATGTATGAGTGAACTCACTCAATTGATCTGAAGACGATGCTCAAGTCGGACATCGAAACGTCGCGCAATATAGTCATTAACCCGGTGGGAAACCCAAGGAGAATTCCTGCATCCAATTGGCCGGGAAAGCACTACATCTTATATCTCCATTCCCCTTCCCAAATCACCAATCATCCTCGCTTGAGCCTTCAACATCACATTTCATCTTATCATATCCTAATTTATCCATTTCACCACCTTCGGCTTTCTATGACAAATTTATTTCTTCACCTTACCTAAGACTTGTTTTCTCTTGTGTCTACCCTGCCTTGATTATCTATAATTTGATCTCCAATTTATCTCCCATTTCAATTTTTCCGAAAGAACTACGCAGATTCCATATTTCCAGAAGTAAAAAATAAATAATAAATAAATAAAACGTTTATCGTCGTAGACCCTTATCGGTCTTTCGGACATTTTGGTACATCATTTACCCAAGATATAATTTAAAAAATATAATAATACTTAAAAGATAGTGTTTACACAAAAATATACATAATAATAAAAATAAATTTACACAAAAAATACAAGAAAGTGTTTACACAAAAAATTAAAATTGATTACAGTGTTACAATAATTATTTCTATTTTCACTTTCTCCTAAAAAATCTTTTTGTGAAAATGGAATTAAATAATTTTCTTTTAAAACAAGGTACAGATTTACATGTTTTTACATCTATTTTGAGGGAATTCCAATTTCTTGATACAGTGGCGATGTGTGATTTATGGTACATTTCAGTTTTGTGCTGTGGGATCTGTAGGTCTTAATGATGGGATCTTTTTAGCCGGTTTTGGATGTCTTTTTTTTTAATAAAGGAGTTGAACAGGTACGGAGGACAGGTTGACTTGAAAATTTTGAAGGCGGAGAGAATAGATAAATAAAGCCGACTTTCTCTAACTTTAAGCCATTTTAGTCTCTTGTATGAATCAGTAACATGATCCCACCGTTTCAGATCACATACAAATCTCACAGTAGCATTCATAGTCATCTGGAGCTTATTATTTGTTTCTTCGCTAATATTGCTTAGTACGCCACAACAGTAATAAAAATGTGGGAAAATAATCGCATTTACGATTGATTTTCGTAAGTTTGTAGGCAACTGGTTTTTTGGATTTGTATAATTGGTGAGGAATTTTATAGCTTTTACTCCTAATATTTAGGCAGTGGGCATTCCAATTTAAGTTCCTGTCCATTATTACCCCAAGATTTTTTACGTCTTCTTCATAGGGGACAGCTTTATTTTTTACTGTGATTGCTGGGATGTGGTGAAAATTTATCTTAGATGTAAGGTTCCTACTCCCGTAATAATAGCCTTAGTTTTATTTTCATTTAGTTTATGGCCATTGGTCTCAGCCCATGCGTTAATATGGACAATATCAGCATTTAAGCTAGCAATAGTCCGTGTTAGGCTTTCTAGAGTTGAATGTTGGTAAATTTGGAAGTCGTCTGCATATAGAAAATATTGGGAGTGAATTACGAATCTCGGTAGGTCTTCCATGAACAAATAGAATAGTAATGGACTGAGGACAGATCCTTGCACCATTCCAGTGTCCACGTTTAGCCAGTTAGATGTATCTCCGGTCCTTTCTATTACTGCTTGCATTCGCCCGGTAAGATATGATCGGATCCATTTGATTACACTGTCAGAAAAATTATATCCTTTTAACTTCTGTAATAGAATAGCGTGGTTCATGGAGTCGAATGCTTGTGAAAAATCAAACAGAACAAGCATAGTTAGTTGTCTATTATTCATTGCTTGTCTGATGTCTTCAGTTAGGCGAAGCAGTATGGTACTCCAATTCCATACGAGACTACTCCAAAGAGATTTCATACATAGATTCGCATTCCCACAATAGCCTTACGCTCGCAACACGTCGACCCAGCATCGGTCATCGAGCGGCTCACGTCCGCCATCAGAGGTAAAGTAGTTAAGGTCGAGGAAAACCATTCAGCGCGAGCAGTTCTGCTGTTTTTTTCGTCCTAGAATCCAAATATTATTCGCGGCCCGCGAAAAAAATCACGAATGCGCAAGCACGCTCTTTAGCCCCGTGCGCTTGCGCAAATACTCCCGCGGAAGTATATATTTATATATAAAAGTAAGCGTACGGAATATTTACACGAACACACGAAACGCAAACGATCGTCGAATGTGGGTTTTACTGTTTTTTGGTGACGCTTCGACGCGGGACAGGTTACGGACAAGGGGAGGGGAAATAAGAGAGGAGGAGGAAGGAGAAAAAAGAAAGAAATGATACTGGCTGGGAGACAATGGAACGGGAAGGAGGTGAAAACGAAGAAGAGGGGGTCAGGTCGAGGACCGCCCATTGCACGGCCAGAGTGGACACCCAGGGAGAGACCACACTCCCTGTCAGTGTTCCAAAAGGACTGCGAGTCTCTTGTAAATATTTTTAATAGTGATCCGACACACACCGTCCCCGGGACCTTGTCCACCTCAGCCACGATGCCGCAAACCCCTTCCCTCTCCCCTTTTGCTCCTCCTCCCACGATGCATAGCCGTCTCTCCTCCTGACGATGTCCCCTCTCCATTCTTCAACCCCCCTCCCCCACCCACCTCCAGACGGACTGACTCGTTACGCCCACGTTTCGACGTCCTCGACAACTCTCGGCCTCAGCCCCAGCGCGCTCATCTTCTCCCGTTCCCATCTCCCACATAGCTCTCCTCTTCCCATGCGGAAGGCATTGTGGCTCTCTCTCGCGTAGCCGTCGCGGGTAGGTAGGCGGCGAGAAAATAGGTACATGCACCTCCGCGGAGGGCCTCCAATGTTACGACGAGTCGGGTGGGAAATGCGTGATTCCGTTGTCCTTGTCAAAATCGACATGCAGGGAAAGAAAGGTAGCATCTTGAAAGATACTCATTTTCCCTTGAAAGTGGAGTACTGAGTAGGGCTGGTCGGTTTTTCAATATATTCTGGTAGAATACTTGAATGAATGAAATGGTTCCAATATCAATATTTTTAAATATTGGGATTCCGAAATCACAATTTTGGAATGACCAATACCAATATTCTGCATTGGATATTGGTGGTCGGAAAAACCAATATTTGTAATTGGAATACTGTTCCGTCGCATTTCTTTGTTGTTTATTCTCAGAAGCATGGGTCTTCGACCGGCGAAAAAGGGTTCCCATCGCCGCGCGGCCAGGCATCCTTGGGATTTCCAAGGGTAATGACCCGGGGTTTGCCGACCCTGCAGACAAAGAAGGTGAAGGACCAGGCCATGGAAGAGGCCATACATGGAGATTTATTGCTCTCTTCGCCCCAGCTACCCCTCTGGAAAGGGTTTTCCCTGTCACCAGATGCAAGGGGGAGGAGGCGCTTTGATTGGCGTGGACAGAGCGTCAGTCGATGCGCAACTCTCGCCGTGTGCTCATCATTCGACTTGTAAACTTACCAATTAAACAAAAAAACGATCTGGTATTAATTATTAAAAAGAAAGAATTAGTCGACTCAGATTAAGTTCCGGTTCGACGGGGTTTCCAGCGCCGACGATAAAACCGCGAGATTCACGACCTCGACGGCACACGCGGACAAACAAATAACTATCGACTCCATTTCCATGGTCCTTCGGGTCAGATCGGACAGTGAACGGATAGTTCGTGAAGTGATTACAAGTAAAAGAAGTGTAAACAAAGAAAGGCAGGTCGAGGACTCAAGAAAGGAATAAGTGATCGGAATTGGCAAGAAATCCATCGCCTTCATCGCAGAATTCAAAAGGGAAGAGAGCTGTCCAAAAGAAGACCAGCACTCAACGGGAGGAGTCTGCAGCCACAGCGGAAGGAGAAATAACGAGACAACAACGAGAGACGTGTGAGAGTCGCCACCAGTAACCTGGACTACGATAATCGCTGGAAAGGTAAGCTCGTTGATTTAAGATTCGCCGTTTCCCGTATTCCTCCCGTAATCCCTCCCTTGATCAAATATGGAGGAGTTAAAATCTCTGAACCACAATCGGGGAATAATTAAGAGGCAAATCACCTCATTCCAGACATTCCTATTAGAGTATAGGGAAGGTGCGCCGGATGCCGTAAGATTAAGAACACGACTGGATAGGGTAAAATCTGCCTTTTCTACTTTCAATGATGTCCAAACGCAGATAGAAGCGCGACGAGGAAAAGCAAGAGGAGCTGATCGAGGAAAGGATAAGCATAGAAGATAAACTCTGTGATCTTATAGCTGAAGCTGAGAATTTAATCATCCATATAAGTCCAATAGCGCAAGTAACATCAATCGAGCCTTCAGCCACCGAATTGGCAATCCCTCAGCCTCAGCAGCAGAGGAATGTGAATGAAGCGGCCTCATCCGTGGCATCTGTTTCCCCTCATCCGGTTATCCCGGCCGAAAGGAGCCACAACAAATTACTGGAAGCTTCTGTACCAAAATTCAGCGGCAACTATGAGGATTGGCTAGGGCAAGGGCCTAGCCACGTTGAAACACCGGTTCCCATCAGAACACCGAAGTTAAGCAACGTTGGGCCCGGACGGTGGTTGGATGGGTGACCCTCCTCCATACCTCAACCAAGCATGGATGGAGAGATGATACTCCCTCCATACCTATACCGGCAGGCCGGAGGGGCCAGGCCAAACCGGGCCGGTTGGAGGGAGGACATCCTCTATACCTGGTACTGGGGTGAGGCAGGGGGAGGCCAATCCTCCATACCTCTACCGAGGTGCTCTTGTCCCCTGTCTGCATGTGGCAGACAGGGGACAACCCCCCCCCAACAACAATATAATCTAATCTAATGAGGATTGGCTACCATTTAAGGACTCATTTCAATCAGTGATTGACAGGCGCGGAGAGTTGACCAATATAGAGAAGCTACAATATTTGAAGTCCTTCGTGAAAGGTGAAGCTGCCGAAAAAATAAAAACCATTGCGATAGTTGAAGGGAATTATCAACGAGCGTGGGATTTGCTGGAGAGGGCCTATGCCGACAAACGCTGAATTTTATCAAAACATTTGACTCTGCTACTGAGATTGCCGAGGCAGAAAAAAGAAACGGCAGACGGGCTACGGAAACTCGCCGATGCCACGCGGCAACATAGGAAATCATTAGCCACATTGGGGGTCCAAGTAACGGAATAAATTCTTGTCCAAAAACTCGAAGAGAAAATGTCGAGAGATACGCTAAATGAATGGGAGAAAACTTTGAAGCGCGGCAACTGGAGGAAATAATTAAATTTCTTTACGACACTGCAGCGCGTTTGTCAAAGCGCGAAAGAAAGGAAGCCGTCGGCAGAGAAGAATGGCAGAATAACGGCTCGAAGCAATGGTCAGAGGCGCGAAGAAAGAACAAAGATTCGGGCAACAAAACGTTTACCACCCCTTCAGGTCGAAGATGCTCCATTTGCGGCGAAAATCATTCTCTCTTCGCATGTAAAACGTTCCTCAGCCATCCGTTCGCGCAACGGATTCAAAAGGCAAAGGATGCCGCTTTGTGCCTAATATGTCTGCGATCGCACGGGAAAAATCCTAGCAGATTTAACTCATGCATCATCTGTGATCTCCCGCAGCATTTTCTCCTACATGAACACATCACGGCTGAAAAATTGACTAGAGACGTCTGCGGGGGTACAGTGACGAAGCATCTCTTTAACAGCTACAACTGCCTCTAATCAGCTGATAACAAGTGCTTTAATAGATGTAGTAAGTAGATACCATGCAGCTGAATGCCGACACTGCTTGACACATGTTCCACTGTCAATTTAATGAGTGAGAAATTGGCGAACGATCTACGGCTAACAGAAACCGATGCCGTATTCCTGTAGGTGCACTCAATCATCTGTCGACCTCTACCAAACATATGGTAACGGCGACGATCAAATCTAGGCATAACGGGTTTGAGAAGACTGTCGATTTCCTGACGGTTCCCAGCATATCTGAATCAATTCCTGGCGATGAAGTTTGCCGAGAAAACATCCCTATCCCGGCGAACCTGGCGAACCTAGCGAATGGCTGACCCCGAATTACACGTTCTTGCTCCCGTCGACGTTCTCTTAGGTTCCGGACCGACGCTGTCTCTATTCAGCATAGGCCAAATTAATCCGTCTAACAAAAGCATGGATCTGTATCTCCAAAAAACAAGGTTAGGTTGGATTATAGGCGGTCATTTTTAAAATGAGAGAATGAATGCCGGAGTCACATGTAATTTAATGGACTTGAGATGGGAATTGGAGAGGTTCTCGAGGATTGAAGAAGGACCAATTCAAGAACATCGCTCGATAGAAGAAGAAAAATTTGATGAACATTTCATACGAAATACGGAACGAGACGGAGCGGGGCGGTTTATAGTAAACCTGCCATTTAAGGAAAATCATCAGTCGTTAGGTGAGTCTCGTTCGCAGGCCCTCAAACGCTTGAAGTCGTTGAATAAAAGGTTTCAAGATGATCCGAGCTTTGAAGAAAAATACAGAGTAGTGATTGCCGAGTACAGAAATCTCGGTCACATGATCGAAATTAGTGATCAAGATCATGATGGATTTTATCTCCCTCACCATGCCGTGACGAAGGAAACGAGCGCGACAACGAAGTTGCGCGTGGTGTTTGACGCCTCGGCGAAGAGCAGCACGGGCAAATCGTTAAACGACATTCTAATGGTTGGCCCCACCATCCAAGATGACATATTTCCACTAATTCTGCGCTTCAGGCTTCACAACTACGTACACGTACTGTCGTCGGACATCGAAAAGATGTATAGGCAAGTTTTGGTCGCACCCGGAGATAGAAAATACCAAAAGATTTTATGGAAAGATGACGACCAAATCAAGACCTTCCAGCTGAATACCGTAACCTTCGGATTATCTGCTGCTCCTTTCCTTGCAATTCGGTGCCTCAAGCAACTTGCCGACGACGATGGAGAACAATTTCCGTTGGCCGCGCAGATTCTAAAGAAGGACATGTACGTCGATAATCTCATTACGGGGGCTGACACAATTACGGAGGCATATGAAATCCGTGATCAGATAACCAGCCTGCTGAAATTAGGTGGATTCAATTTGCGCCAGTGGGCATCCAACGAACCCCGTATCTTGCAAGATCCATCCGCCGAGCAAATTGACACGAATGTATGCCTGAATGACGGAAATCCGTCACCAACGCTCGGTCTCGCATGGAACACGAAATCAGACTGCGTTACACAGTCCAATTTGAAAATGTTAGCGCGGCAACTTCAAAACGAGCCATTCTATCGGAGATAGCGAAGATTTTTGACCCCCTAGGACTATTGGGACCGGTCATTCTTTATGCCAAAACAATTATGCAAGAGATTTGGAAACTTAATCTTCACTGGGTTGAATCGGTGCCAAGCACAATTTACACCTTGTGGACAGAATTTTGCCGCCAACTTAGCCAAACAAAGCAACTTTCATTTGGTCGAAGAATGCTATTTCTAGAGGGAATAACGATCCAGCTATACGGTTTTTGTGATGCTAGCAACAAGAGTTACGTAGCATGCATTTACTTAAGATCGGAGGACGGGAGTGGAAAAACGCTTTGTCAATTGCTATGCGCGAAGTCGCGAGTAGCCCCCCTCTAAGTAATTACGCTTCCCCGCCTGGAGGTATGTGCTGCTCAATTATTAGTGAAACTCTATGGTCAATTAAAGGCCGCAGTGGACTTTAAGCCGGAGAAAGTAATTTTTTGGTCGGATTCGACTGTAACCCTTCAATGGATAAATTAATAGCCACATATCTTAAAAACGTTTGTTGCCAACCGAGTCTCCGAAATACAGACTGCGGCTCACGGAGCCGAACGGAGGCATGTGCGTTCGCAAGACAATGCCGCCGACGCACTTTCCAGAGGCGTCACCTGTGGAATTTCAACGGAACACCCTGTGGGTAAGGGGCTCGTCCTGGCTGACGAGCAGCGAGACAACGTGGCCGGAGGCTATCATCCCAGGTGTCTGTAATGAATTGCCGGAGGTGCGAAAAAATACATGCTTATTATCCACGAGCGCAAACAATGATGGGCAACCGAAGCTCAACCAAGAGAAACAACTGCGGCCTAAATGTGAAATTTTTGAAAGATTCTCCTCCTACACAGCCTTGAAGAGATTCATAGCTATCGTTATGTTCCCCTATAGCCCGGACGGTGCTACTCAGGAAATCTACAACCAGGAGATGTAATCGAGGCCGAGAAAATAATTGTTAAACGTGTCCAATTAGAATGTTTTAATAAGGACCAAAGAGAGCTCCAGAGCAAAGGAGAATTAAAGAAGAACAGCAAGATGCTCTTTCTCTCCCCCATTTTAGATGAAGAAGGAATAATGCGAGTTGGTGGACACTTAAAAACTCCGAGCTCACCTTCTCTCAAAGGCATCCAATGCTTCTTCCAAGATCAACCCATGTAACCGAAATCATCATTCGAGAATTCCACCAAAACAATCATCATTCTGGCATCCAAACTACGCTGAGCATTCTCCGTCAAAAGTTTTGGCTGGTAGACGGGCGTAATCAAGTGGGTAAAATCATAAGGAGCTGTGTGAGGTGCTTCCGAGCACATCCGCCAACCGTAGATTACTTAATGGGAGAACTGCCGAAAACACGCGTAACTCAGGCGCGAGTTTTCCACAACGTTGGCATAGATTATTGCGGCCCGTTTTATATGAAAGAAAGAAAACACCGCAATACCAAGCAATTGAAAGTATATATGGCAGTCTTTATCTGTATAGCCATTAAAGCAGTGCACCTGGAACTTGTCAGCGATTTATCCAGCGAAGGTTTCCTTGCAGCATTGAGGCGCTTCATAGCAAGACGCGGAAAACATATATTCAGACAATGGATGAAACTTAGTCGGTGCAGTCAATGAACTAAAGAAAATCAGGTCTTCACTTAAGTCTGACATTTATTGTGATAAAACAATGAAGTTCTTAGCCGACACGGATATTATGTGGCATTTTACTCCACCTTTATCTCCTCATTTTGGAGGTTTGTGGGAGTCCACCATTAAATTGTTCAAATATCACGTGAAACGAGTAGTAACCAATCTGCTTTTTACATTTGAAGAATTTAACACCTTCACAATAGAAGTGGAAGCAATCCTTAACTCCCACCCTCTCACTCCATTGTCCTCCGATCCTAACGACCCTTCCGCACTCACTCCCGGTCACTTTTTAATCGGCGAATCTTTAACGAGCTTGCCCGAAATATGTGTCCGTGATGTTCCATCCAACAAATTATCACGATGGCAGTACATCCAGAAGGTCCGCCGGCACTTTTGGACGAGATGGTACAAGGAGTACCTCAACGAGTTGAACATTCGCCACAAGTGGACATCCGGGCAACACTCGGTCACCGAAGGGGTAGTGGTTTTGTTAAGGGAAGACAATCTTCCATCAGGGAAATGGGCATTGGGCCGTGTTATCAAGACTTACCCTGGGGCCAACGGGATCATTAGAACTGTGACTGCTAAGACTAATTTTAATACATTTCAAAGAAACGTAAAAAATTTGGCATTGTTGCCAATAAGTGATAATTATGCATGAGATTTGTGTAAAAGACTATCAGTTGTCAATTATTGATAAATATTCTTGAGTTTTGTATATAAAACATTATCGTTCTTGGGTCAAGTGCATTAACATAACAGTGTATCAACCCGGAGGTTGCTTGGAAAGTGAGAAACTACTAAAAAAATAATAATAATATGTGTAGTGCAATGTGGAAATTTATTTGTGAGACTTTATGTATGACAAATTTATTCTTGAACATTTAATTAATGATTTGTGCACATGTATTTATTTGGCTAACAGAATATGTAAGATCTTGTAAACTTACCAATTACACAAAAAAACCGATTTGGTGTTAATTATTAAAAAGAAAGAATTAGTTGACTCAGATTAAGTTCCAGTTCGACGGGGTCTCCAGCGCCGACGATACGACCGCGAGATTTACGACCTCGATGGCACGCGCGGACAAACAAATAACCATCAACCCAATTTCCAAATACTATATATTGAAGAAACAATAATTGCAATTGGAATATTGAATATTGGATTACCAATGTTTGAAATTCAAGTGTTGAATATTGGAACCCGGTGAGGAGGGTGGTCGGAGAGCGCCCTAATCTTTGAAATCAGGCGTGGCACTCAGTGCAGCACTTCCTTTTCCACTATTATTCATAGCAATAACTGGGGAAAAGAAGCATACATTGTTTGCTTGTTTTATTAACAGACCTTTTCATAGTTAGCACAGGCATTACAATTTTCCAAACACTTATTTCTTCTCCCTCCAGCGGACCTATTCCGTGACACCTGCATGCACCTGCATGGCACTGAGTGTAACACCGCTTCTACACGCCGTAAGTTTAGTTGTTTGCTCAACCTGATTCAGAAGAGGAATCGTGCAGAGTCTAATATGTACCTTCATATACCTTCTCTCAACTCACTAAATCATATGAAAAGAAACAATGGGAATTCGAGCGGAGGAAGTCACAACGGACCCTTTAAGGTGGTGGGGAAGCCATCAGTCCGCCTTTCCTTTGATGGCTAAGCTTGTGGGAAAGTTTCTCATCATACCTGCCACATGTTTGCCATTAGAAAGACATTTTAAAATCGACGGTGAGATAATCACAGATACCAGAAATTCATTAACAGGACAACATGCTGCATGTAGCCTGTGCCAGCCGGATTGTTTTTTGAGGAGCAATTTTGATTCGGCAGCATTTGCAAACCATTGTAAGCCAGATAATGTTACCTGTTTTCTTTCTATGTTCAATATTTTCCAAAATACCAGTATTTCATCTTATCATTATTTCCAATATTACAATATTTCCAATATGTCAATATTTCCAATATTCAATAGTCCAATACAGGTTATTGATATTGGTCCATTTTCAATATTTTAAGATATTAGATATTGATATTGGGAATCAAATACCGCCCAGCCCTAGCACTGAGTGATTGGCCGCACCATCCACTCGCGCCTATCTCGATACCCTCATATTGATGGTCAAATCAGTACCTACCTAATTATTTTAACTCCCCAAATGTAGTTAAAACCAAATGACTTCAAAATGTAACCCGGATTTTGAATTTTTCCATGTCCATCTACAGTGGCGTTGAGGTGAAGCGACGAAACTAAACGGCATGCTGGAAGATTTTTTAAAGTTTTGCTAAGATTTAATTAGTTTTCCTGGAAATTTTTGATAGGTGAGAATACAGCTTATATTTCTCTTAGCCCGAGCGTGAGTGGTAGTGGTACACTTGTCCATGAATAAAACGAGCAGCAAAATTTATTTTAATACACAATAGTGTTGACATATTTTGAGGATACCGGGCCTAGCCACGGTATTACCTTTACGGAGTCACCTGCAAGTGTACATTAGTGCGAAATTCCACAAAGGAAAAATCACTCGCCTTGACCGAAATCCCAGTCATGGCGAATGATTTTTCCTCTGTAGAATTTTGCAAATTAGCATTGGTCCGCTCTCCAGAAAATCCAGAACACCTACTATGAAATTTGACTGTGAGGAACAGATCTAGCGCTTCACATAGCCCATCTCATGTAATCTCATTAGCTGCGAGCATTATCTCTACAACCCTTCAACGAACTCGCAAATCCTAAAAGCACTCAATTAATACAATACCTATAATTTAGTGAATTATCATTCAATTATATATATCCAGCTCCAAAAAAAGGTTTCTTGAGTGAGAAAAATTTCCGCCTTGACTATCACAAATCCTAACGTAACACGGTTAAGAAATGATAGCATCCGATTTAATAACTGCTATAAATTAATCATAATTCCTTTGGCTAAATTAACTGTATTTCCAGGATAAAAAAAAAGTTTAATTGGATTAAAGGTTAAGTACACTAATCGGCGTTTGATTTCCCTAAGCGGAATTCATGAAATGCTGAGCGTTCATTTTATGAACGTGGATATTTAGCGAATTTACAATTACGAGGATGTGAGGCGTTGGGAAATGTTGTGAAGGGGAGAGGCGCTAATTAATTTTCAGCGTGACTATTGTGTCAGCGTAACTCACAGTAAGCACGTCGGCACACGTGTGAGGCAATTTGGGAGGGAATTGTGGATATCAATGAAAGTGTAAAACAATGAGTGGATGAAGAATGGTGGATGACGAAGCAAAGAAAAAGCAAAAAAAGAAAGGGAACATATGCAATAAAGTTCTTGACGCTGACGTAATGTGACTTGTGTTCGAGCATATGAAAGAGATGACTTGGGCTAAGGTATCATCATCTGCTGAGTTCAGTCTTGAAAAATTAATTAATTAAAACTACTTGATCCGCTTTCCGCTGAAAACTGTAACAACTCACGGCACACAAATGCACAAAGAAAATTATTGGCGAAATATCAAGAGGCTTGTTAATGGTGTCATATAAGTACTAAATTCACTTTAGAAGCTAGATTAAATATAGGTGCATAACATCATCAAGCATATTTTTCAAGTTGACATTGAAACTGAAATTCGATTGCCCCAAAATACTTTATGAAAAAAATCAATGCCACAGAAACCTTATCACGTATTGCCGCATGCAAACAACTAACTAGATTTTGAAAAGACCATCCACATTTACTTTCATCAGTTGTACTGGTAAATCAGGAACTTGAGGGCAACAAAGTTTAATTGACAGCGGAAAGTTTTCTATTGAGCTGCAGAGGCAATCCTGGCGTTTTAAAACTTGCATTTCAGATTCGCAGAATTTAAAAAAAGAGTGAGTTTTAATTTGAACTATGGGACATACGATATGATACGTTAAGACTATCACTGTGGATGACCTTTCTAAACCCATTTATTTTGGGTTTTCTATCGATCAAGGTAGGGATGGAGACAAGCTTACTTCTATAAATCTCCCATTAACCGAGGGACCATGCCTTCTCACACGGTTTCATTCTTCAACTCGTCGTCAGTGCTACATATTCTCATCCCATCTCATCTTGCGAGTGTTTATTTGCTGGAATGAATACGCATTGAGTAGATTCTAATTAAAGATCGAATTGAAAGTATGAACTCAACCTTAGTGTACAGGTGTTTTAGACAATTAGTCACCAAAAACGAGGTAAAAAAATAAACTAAGGTTACATTCACAGGGGTGAACCCCTTAAAGCTTGCGGTTTTCATAGCGATGGGCTTTAAAAAAAAATAAAATGTTAAAGAAGCTAAGCCTATTAAAGAAAATATGAGGGGTAGGACAGAGTAGCCGTTGATTAGAAACGTGAGATTGAAGCCATTAGGTGGTGTGATGAGTCTTTAATCGGGTAAAAAAGAGAAGAAAGGTAAGATAATTCTTAAAAGAATGCATATAATATTAATTTTGTAGCCTTGAAAAAGCATTAAGGAAAGATGAGAAACATAGATAGCCGGGTCAAGGTGTGCAGTTCTCCGAAAAGGAAACGTGAGAATAATAACATCGATCACTCGACCCCATGAAATATATTATTTCTAAGAATTTCTTCAATCGTATTTATAGCATTTTTGAGGAGCAGGTGCTCCAACCCCTCAGCTGGTAGGACTAGGGCCGAATAAACCCTACCGAATTCGCCGAAAATTTCGATGGATCGACGAACACGAGGTGTAATCTTACATACTTTCCTCTCATGACACAATTGTGAACGGTCTGATGGTTTCCGGACGGTAATATCTCATCCGCTGAAGATTTTGAGGACAAGTAGTAATATGGAAATACAAGATTTACAGTGGCTGGAATCTTTAAATGAGGGTTGAAATTTTTAAATATGTTCTCTACTAAACAGATAAGGAATTACGATACTTTCGCCAGACTGTGCAGATTCAGGGGATGATTTCTCATGGCAGAGTGAAATAATTCATATAAATCCACACAAAAAAACTGCAACAAGTATCTTAGGGTGGAAATAAGCATTATAATGAGCACTTCAAGAGGATCATTAAGTTTGCATAAAAAGGTTACATTAATAAAGAGGAGGGAATATTTGAAAATAACTTTATGTAAAAGCACAAAAAAAGATTCATGATAATCGCATTGTATTGCTGCTAAGCTTGTGACTCGAGGAAAGTATAGTAAGATATTAAGGTTAGTGAGAGAAAAATACATGATTGTAAGAAATTAAGGTAATGAATTGGAGGCTTCTGAAGTGAGCATGAAGAAAGATGGATAGAATAAATTGGGCAAGATGGCAAACGAAGGGTTAGATATGGTATGGGAAGAAAGGAAATGGAGAAAATTCTCAAAAGGAAAGAAGGTGATAGGGCAGATAATATGAGGTAATGAGATCCCAAAGGCTAAGATAATAAGCGAAATGTTAGGCTATAGCAGAAAAAATAGACAAAATGTACTTTATAAGACACTAATCGAGATAGAAAGTAGGTCGAGCTGAAAACTGAAATAATTAAGGGAAAGAGGTAATTATAGGTAAACCGCAACGCTCACCAATGCTGTTCATGGTCCATACAAAGCCTACCCGTCGGCAGTGAACTATCAATGTACGAAGCATAGCAAGTTTCAAGCTTAACGAACAAACATTTTCCACGCGAAAAAATATATGGCTAGAGAAAAAAGGAAGACCATAATTTTTCAAAACATGATAAGAATTTCGTGCTTTATTACCTAAAAACGTGATTTTCTTCCACCTATTTCAATTTAGGAAAAATTAGCGCCTTCTGAGTATTGACGCACGTGCTAAAACTTCACCGGCGTCAACTTCAAAGGTCATTAGAGACAACTCAACATCCGATTTGCGCCGGACACACATCTTGCATCCGAAATAAGAATGCAAAGGTATCCAGTTTCCCAAGTCACCCTACTGGCGCCGACTAGATGTATGTATTCATACTGGAGTTTAAAAGGCCACTTCAGTAAAACAAAAAGTGCCATAATCACTTTGGCCGAAATCGTCGCGCCTTTTACCGCCGCTTCACCGCCCCTATTTAAATATTCAACGCTTTCAAATTTGAGCCAACACCCACTGTTAATTCCCCTCTTTGAGTGGAAGCTTGCTTGTCATTTGTTGCTAGACTCCGAGGACCGAGGTTGCTCACGAAAATTAAGGTGACAGCTAAGAAAACAAGCCTTCAAATTCTTATTCTTTAGAGATGACTGTATGCATTAACTAATATTTTTTCAGTACTTCAAGAAATTTATACTCAATAAGTTTCACAAAAAATTCTTTTTTCGCTTTTACCACCTGGTAGTGTCTGGTTAATTAGGTATTCTTTATGGTCTCCCATATGCACTACCGGGTGGGAGCTTTTCATCCGCTTTAGTGCGCTCTCTTCAGAATAAAAACCTACTAGCTTCCCCTTCTTGTTCGACGCTGCAAGCTAAGTAGGAAAAAGCAAAAGACGTCTAGAATAGAGTTTTTTCAACGCTAACAATTCCTTTTTCACCCTACTGCTCATTTAGACTGATATTCTATTGGGAGTTTGCGGTAAAAAAACAAAATAAATACATAAGACCGTAAATGATAACCTCAATTAGAAAAGAATCTAATCCATCAGCAAGAGCATAACCAAAATCTTGCGCAGAGTTTAAGTATATTCGATTCCGGTAAAGCACAATGACCAGTTCCTATTCACGCTAACTTGAACGCACTGAATGGAAGTCTTCCCTGAGACAGGTGATACCACCCGGTATATTAAATCATTTTAACGACTAAAATGCCTATCACTCAGAATAATTGACTACCAAAGTGTAAGTCAATTCATTGAAGTGGAATTGTCAAGTAAAAAAGGAAATACCTTCAGGCTAGAAACTTATTTCTCTTGAAGAAAAATGAAGACAAAAAGGGCGTACGAGCCAGTTCCGTGTCAATAAATTTATCCTTCCTCGCAAAAGATTTTTTCCTTGAGATAGGACTGAGAGCGATGAGTAGAGAGTTCGGGTACCGGCCATAGTTTCCGGCAATAGCGTCGGTAGACATTTTTCGGAATAAGGGTCCATCGCTCCTAAAAAATTTACCAACCTGACAGGAGATTTTCAATAACTAACAGACCCTTGATGAATCAGACGTTTATGGCTCGACTCACAATCTCAATCAACATTCTCTTGGAGCAACTTTATTAAGTAATATCCCGCAATAATCGGCAATGCAGGAGCAAAACACTAAGGTTCCCAATACCACAGATTAAATCAATTTTGCCAAACCTGAATTTACCTGCAACATAAAAACTCAATCATTTATTGGTACACGGAATGTTACATTTAAAACAACATTCGGGTAATCTAAGGCACCAATTACGCATCAACATGTTGATCCTCAGTGCTTTTATGTTTTGAAATTCGATAAAATGAATGAAATTACTCTTTATTTCACAAGAAAATTGTCCGCCCTGACTTCGGAGCGGATATTATAATTTACATATTTTCTGGAAGAGCAGCAAGAGACTTAAGTGAGTTTTCAACAGCAACTTGGGCCGTAGATTTCCATGGTTATTCCAATATAGCTATTAGGTTCAGAATCGCCATCACTCACTAGTGGATTGCTTTCAGCCCAAAGATAAATATGCGCCACGCGTCTACATCAGGAAACACCTTAAAGAAGAATGACGCTGCCATCAACGGCATTTTCTGGTAAGTTCCGTCGACGTTCTGATGTTTCGAGCGATTCCTTTCCCTTATGGGACTTCATTTTCATGATATTTCCTACAGCGCGAGAGAACGGTAGTCACTTTAGAAATGGGAAAGGTAGAAAATCCTATTTCCATCTTCCACCCGTCACTCAACACAGGCCAAAAAATGAGTCTTCAAATTTTCATTTTTATTCAATATATAATGGGGAGAGGGAGTACATAGAAAAGAAAAGGAAATCAATAGTATTCTTGTATTCATCCAATGCATGCGAAAGTTTCATTTAAATTATTGACAGATACGACCTGAAGTCATTCAAGCCTTCTCATTACTCTCCAACTCTTAGGATACCGAAACCCTGCGACTCTGGTGGTCAGTGTTTGATTTTTTTACAGAGCCCTTTGAGCTTCTATCATTACAAATTTTTCAACGCAGAAAAATATTTCGTCTTAATTTCTCAAGTCTCAATAATATCTTAATTTCATGGCACTCCTTTCTGCACATAATAGCGGGGTTACCCCCCGCTATCGCCATCGCTATCAATCGCTGAAATTGAGGTTTCAAATTCGTCCTATTGATGGGTTTCATTAGCGCATTGGAAATGAAAGGGTGTGAACTAATCATCCAATATCAACGAGCTCATAAATAAGGTTTTGAGATTAGCTGCGTGGGAAAATTATATTGATGCATTCCAATCGTTCAAATTTCAAATTAAATGCAACTCCGCCATGAAGTGCGAGTGAAAGTCATATACATTTGTGTAACCAACGCACTTACTATGAACTGAAATAGTAATAATCGGTCATTAGTTAGCGGCCATAGATTCTTTTCTTTTTTCTGAAAGGTAAAAAAAATGCTTTTTTTCTGACAAACAAAATATTAGTATTAAGGTTACACGTATAAAAGAGCATAGCGAACAGGGGTACAAATTAGGAGGTAGACCTCCTTGCTCCAATGCTAATGGCACCGAGTATCTGGTTTAAAATCAGGAGACTACTCAAGAGGTCTATGGTTCAATAAAGGCATCGAGAGTTTCTGGGGAGCAGACCTTAAATCGAGATTTCTCGGTCGCCACTATCTTTCATGAGTTATCAAATGTCCGTGATTATTCGAAAATACGGTGTCGTTGGGCCTCGCAGGATAACTGGTAATTTCTATTCATATGTTAAATATTAGGGCTAACCAATAAATCGTGCAGTCTCTTCCAGCATATTTAAAGCAATATTTATTTCATTTTCTATATTTACTCTGAATTTAAACTTCTTTTTCCCCTTTGTTAATGTATTTCTACTTTCAAAATGGTTGAATAGCAAGTACAGGCTGGAAAAATTCAACTATTTGACTACTTCTACAATAAGAGCCAAATGAAATAGACACTGCTCTCCCAGCAAAGAGAGTTAAACTGAGAATTTCTTCATTCCACCATTATAAGAGTGCATATTGCATGTACCTGAAGCATTTTACCCCCAGAAACTTCACCAGTATTACTCCTGAATTACAGTTAACTGTTTCCATCCGGCGTTAAGAATGTGAAGTAAATTTTACCCACACTTACAGCATAGAGTGATAATCAAATGACGACGAGCGGTGCGGGATTTACATTCGTTATTCGCACCGTGGGAATCCCCACACAGTGAGGACACACTCATCACCCCGAAAGACGACGCCGCGAACATTCTAATCCAATAGATTCCGAGGAGCAGCGCGGGCGTAGCGGCTTCGAGCCCTCCCTCCTCTTCACACATCGGGGAAATCCAAGCGGCATCGATTATGACTCCGCCGCCGGTGCACCCACGCGTTATCAAAGGACACCGGTGCTGACAACCCAGCCCAAAGGATACATATGTAACGCCCTTCGCCTCCCATCAAAAGAGAGATATAAGCGGGCGGAGGCCGCGGTGGTGTACCTTATGTCTCGGCTCCTGACGCCGCCGCCGCTCCGCCACACCACCCCCTTGAGAAATAAACTGAAAAAAAAATATCCCATACTCTACCTCGAGCAGACACAACCCCCCCTTCAAATCTCACCGAATCTCTCCTCCCACTCCACCTTGCTCCTCTCCCATTTCCAATCATCCATCCCTCACACCCACCCACTCAGCCAAACCCCCACCCTTTACCCCTCCCCCTCCCCTCCAGCCCCCCAGGGCCCATCGCAACCTTGCTCTCAAGGGGCACCGCCGCCTCTATTAATATCCGCACACCTTTATTGATGGCCACCTGTTCCGTTCGTTCGGCACGGCGCAAGATCAACTTTCGCCCTCTCCCCCTGCTTCGCGAAAGAGAGACGCCTGGCACACGATGTGCGCATTCATCCATTCTTATTCAGCCGCCGCGGCGGTGGTTGGAGTGTGCGAAAGTCAAGACGAGACGAACGAACGAGGTGGGGAGGGAGTTGAGGAGAGAGAGAGAAGTGGGCACAGGGAGGAGTGGAGGACTTATGGTAAGGGGGAAGAGGACTTATGTTCCTTTGTGGACGGCTAAGGCGAAGCGTAAGGCTCACAATGGAGAAACGTTTTGTTTATTCGCCCATCATTCACCGTTCTTGGCGGACGCGTCGACCTCAAAGCGGGTATGAATATGTTTCGCCTTTTACCACTGCGCGGTATCGAACCGCCATTGAAAATAGATATTTCATGGATTCAGCAGCCAACCTATAATTATCACGACAACGTTCCACTCATGATGGCTCATTCCTCCGATTAAATAAGCTTCTCTCATCCTCAAAGAAATACAAATCAAACTCTATGAATAAAATATTGGGATGGATACTTTATAGCACACGAGAGAACTGCCTGGCGTGGCGACTGATAAAAAAACAATTGTACAATGTGACCGTTGTATTTCATCTTTCATAACTTGCTGATCTGTTCAGCAATATTCGCACGAAGAGAGTGTCATGCAAAAACTTATGTAAAGTAATGGGGTACTTAACTCGTCACGCGGAGCAAAAATCTTTAACTCCCGAATCGAGAAAAAGAAAATTGGCTCTCTTATTCTCTTCAATTAGTTACGGTAATCAGGAGAAAAGTCACCGGTTCATTTCTGAACACCTGCCTTGAGCTCTAGCTGCATAGCAAATGATACCTTGCAAGCGCAGGAAAACTACTGGCTTATACGGATTCAGAAATAGTGAAATAACAATAGCCCTCAATTGTTGCCATTATACATAAATTTTTAAATTTATTCAACGAAAATAACGACCATTATTATTTGAATGGCACCAAATCACTTGTCCCTTAAGTACCGCTTAAAAGGTAGTTTTGATTCATATCAAACTGCCTTCTGCATAGGTTGCATTCAACTTACATGGCAGCAATGAGAGAAAATCTGCTGATCACAGAACCCAGTTTCTAATTTTAATAATTGAGATTTATGATGAAATAATATATCTATTATTTTACATGCCACAGATACGATATGATAAAATACAGGGAATTCAATTTTACTTGAAAATAGAATAATGATGCTTTTTTCCGTTCCTGTTCTTATATATTGCATTAGTTACTCGAGATATTTCATCTAAGTTGTTCAAATCTCACGTATGCACCTAACAAGCTATGATAACTTTAAATTAGCTATTGAGTACCTGAAACAGTGGCATTGTGCTAATTATGGATTACACGTATATTTTTATGAGCATAGAAAAAACTGGAATGTAAATAAGGTGTCCGTTTATATAAGATGTTTTACAGCATAAATATGGAGGCCCAAATCAAGGTTACCTCTATCGATGACATGATGGCCCCCATTATTTATTCTGAATCTTCATCCTATATTTGACTGCTAACCGTTGGCATTAGATCATCTATTCATTAAGCAAGAATGTCAGGCCCATTTTTTCTTGCCCAGATGGAGCCACTTGTCGATGCTTTCAATGATTTTCTCCCTTTAATCTGGAGACGGAACTCATTTGTATAATTTTCCCCTAATAATGTCCGAGCTCTTTCCTAATGAATGTTTCACGTGCTAACGAGCCAGTGAAACAACCATATGAATATTTTCACGTAATTTAATGCAAATACTATTCCATAGAGGTATTATATAAACACACATTTCGTGGAAAACGCTTCAGGCGTGTATACTCAAAGGTGAAGGCAATAGAAAGTGCATTAAAGTGGATTTTCAATTAATCATGATACGCTGCTCTCACGGGCATCCTCATCTCATCTTTACATCTAAAAATGCACGACTTTTCGGAGAAAAATAAAAAATACGATATGATAAACATACAGGGAATTCAATTTTACTTGAAAATAGAATAATGATGCTTTTTTCCGTTCCTGTTCTTATATATTGCATTAGTTACTCGAGATATTTCATCTAAGTTGTTCAAATCTCACGTATACACCTAACAAGCTATGATAACTTTAAATTAGCTATTGAGTACCTGAAACAGTGGCATTGTGCTAATTATGGATTACACGTATATTTTTATGAGCATAGATAAAACTGGAATGTAAATAAGGTGTCCGTTTATATGTGAAAATCTTCATCATTATGAGTAACAAATCAAAATTACTATGCAGTTAATGTGATTTTACCAAGAAATAAACACACACGAAAGCAATAATTACAGTTAAATGCATGTCTCCTCGTTGTCGACTAGAAATTTAGAAAGGTAAATCAATAATCCGAACCAATTTAAGTGGCGATACTTTGGAAATAATTTCACTTTGTAAGTTTCACAATTTAATTAGCCAATAACGAATATTTTTATGGACTGTAAATTTATTTCAATAGGACAAAGGATTAAATCATTATGAAATGAATGTTTACGCAGAACAGAAAGAGTACATGACTGTGGGAACCGAAGTATAAAAGGATTAGATGAGAGGAAACTATAACATATGTTCAAGAATATTTCAGGTCAACGGAATGAAGTGGGTGCCGAGTGAGTACAGCATTCGGTATGGTCACGATCTGGATCTCTGGTCCCGGAGATGCCATATGGCAACTCTACCACAAATCTCGGCAATGTGACTTTTGGTCTCTGACACGAACGCCGAATTTCGAGCGATTCGACGAAAGGCATCGACTTCCCGATCCCACCTGAACTTTTATGCAGTATTGAAAGCTCAGGGAGGCACACTTATATCATACTATTAGACTTTAAGTTGCATAAATTGTAAGTCCTAACATTTTCGGCGAATTAATTCCGCAACAGTTTTAAAGACCACATAATTTACCATGAATTGTAAATTTAAGAAGCTTGCAGGGGCAAATGAAAAAAAACGAAGTCAGTCTGTTATAAGAATTTAGAGAAAGCTAGTAAGGCTATATAAATAGATAAGTAATTGCGTTCGAAAGAATGTACGTCAACAATGTATATGCCATCAGAATATTATTATTAATATGACGTAAAAAAGTCAGAGATGTGTGGATTTAAAGTTTTTTCCGTGATATAAGTCAGTTTGAACAAAAATTCAAGAAGAAATTTTAGGATTAGAAAGGAAAAAGACCATTATTATTACACAATCAGCAATGAATATAATATACTGGAATAAGAGTATTTAACGATGCTTAAAATACTGGAAGAGAAAAATTGGGAAATGCTGAAATGAAAAAGCGTAATGAGACTGTTTTTACATTTTTTCAGCTTCTTTTTTGTGAAACTTATAACGGATATAATTTAAATATCAATAATAACCGCGCATTTAGGATGACATGTCAGTGTCCATAATTTTACTCCCTGAAAATACATTAAAATTTCTACGATACTTTTAAAAATTTTCTTTCCAGGGCATTGCTTTTAAGGCGACCTACCTCCAGAAATTCTTAAGATGGGTCAGACAGAGGGAATACTTACTCGCAAATAAAAGTTTTCAGCCCACTTTTAGTATGCGTGTCACTAGAATACATCTCGCTGGAAAACTCCAAAGACCTTTGTAGCCTTTCCAAGTCAAGAAAAAGCTCAAGAACCCGGAAACTTTTTATCGCTTCGGAGAGTGCTCCGAGATGACCGTCTTGGACTCGAAAGCATTTTAGTGCTGTGAGCTCCCGCATCCAGAGCTGCTTTTATTTCAAGCAAGTAAAGGCTCCAGATGGGTACAAAAGCATGGGAAGAGCCCAAGAGTGTTCGGAATTATTACTCTGATTCGTCTGACCCAAACGCCTTAAATTGCCTCACCACGAGCAAGCGCCGCATTACCATATGAAGCGAGTACTACCTATATCTCATCGGTTTTTTCTCATCGCTCGGTCTGTCTCAAGGGTGGGCTGCGCATTCTACGAATGGGGCTCAGTTTCTCCTTCTCCTATCCATCTCCCCCCCGCCAACACCATCTACCATCCCCACACACAGCGCTACCCGCCCCGGGATGCATTGCGAAACTGCTGTTTCTCCTAATAGAGGCGTGTCGAGCAATAATGGTCCGTGCGGCCCCTCGCATCCTTTGAAAGGTGCGGCTCAGCACACGCGTGGGAAAGACGAAGCGCACATCACGAGGGCGGTCACGACGCTGCCCTCTCAAGATACCTAATCCTCCTTCCCTCATTCCCTCAAAAATTCTCTTCCGTCCTCCCCCCTTCTTCCTCTCTCCCTTTGACCTCCACTGGATGCCCCGCGTATATGCCTCGATGCCTCCACCATTGGGACCCTTTAACGCCTCACACCCTACACAACAGATCGCCGAACGTCCGGCCTAGGGGATCGTGGAGGAAAGACCATTAGAGATCTAATGGATAGCCTCCGAATGCCCCAAACTGAGACGTGGAAAGAAAGACAAGAGGGAAGGCCAATCTGTTGGGGGAGGGGTTGAGTAGAAGGGAAAGGAACGGTTGAGGGAAGAGCTATGAGGGATAATAGGAAGGGGGGGAAGACGTAGAAAGGAAAAGGGAATCAATCATCGCCTATTAGCAGATCACGGCGGTTAATTTGCTCGCTGATTGCAGCGCATCACTCTCTCTTCCACTTGAACCTTCCCTCCTCCATTCTTTACCCTCATGATTGCATCTCTACGGTCGGCGGGATCGGAAGAAAAGGATGGTTGAGGAACTGAAGAGTTTCAACTCACGGAAGGGATGACCAGGGTGAGCCCCTCGGGGCCGGTGCTGATTATGGTACTCCGCTTTCAGGCAAGAGTTTCGTGGAGGGAGACCGGAACTATTCCGGCTCCGCAGGAAATAAAACGGTGCTAAATAACATTCCCCGTCTCCACCAGGAATTCCAAATCAGGCATATTTACGACTTGCGCCTACTCTCGGTAAAGTCATTTTTAGATTTTATAAACCTTTCCGTTAAAAATTCCCAATAACACGCAGTATTAAAGCGTCAAAAGAATCATAAGTTTTCTTCATATGTATAAACCATATATTGGGATATATTTTAATGATATGTACAGTGAATTCATGAGCATAATTTTCGTATTGCAAATATTTTAACGTTGGATATTCTGGAAATTAACATCACCCTTCCTGCAGAAATTCCGACGATATCATAGTCCTCGTGGAATAAATGCTATCAAAAGCAGCTAGAGATTCAATCATATTTGCCTAGCAGAATCGGTGAGGGGGAGCAGATCAGAATTTAGTCCTTTAAAGGAGCTAAGAGAAAAAAGGCAGCACAGCGCTGACAGATAATTATTAGAAAAAAACTAACGAACTCGACTTAGGAGAAATTCGGTTCGTAGTAACTCTTCTCATTGATCTAAATCTGGGCTTGAATTACGAAATGACCGAGAGAAAACTGTCGAGCTAATAAGCACAATGCTCCTTTTTCACAGGCTCGGACAAAACAAACATCAATAAAAAGAAATAACAATGGACAGGAAGTCCAAAAAACTGAAAAAGTAATGCTAATTGATTTTTCTTCACAAGGACCTGAATCAACCCCCAAACATAGGCCCAAATAATTTCTATGAAGCAGTACGGCAAAACAGATAAAATACCAAAGGTGATATAAACTGAATATTCATGTAGTCAGGGCCCAAGATTCCCGCCTGAAAGATGCTAAAATTATTACGTATCAGTGAATCACTCTCAGTACCCAAATCAGAAATGCAGCAAAATCTATATAAACAAAATAGCATGAAAATAAAGCTAAAAAGTCTTGGTCACGACAGCAGGTAAGATCAGTTGCCTAATCCACAGGAGCCCACCATCTAATTCAAGAATGCATCAAATACAAACGCAATGTGGCCGCGAAGAAATAGTTCTAACAAGATTCAGAGGATAAATTCACGAGCACTTGAATAAAAGTTGAGTTAAATATGATAGCTTGATATTCCAATACTTTAGTCTGAGCAGAAATATGTATTTATAAATCAATAATTATCTTGAAAATTAACAAGAGGAGATGCATGGTTGCGGTTTTTAAAAACAAAATATATTTTACGACTTACAATTACAATATTAAAACACATTCTTCAGTAACTTGGTGGTATTCCATAATTAAAAGTATCTAATGAAGGTAAACTTATACAATACCACTGAATAAATAGCACACATGACCCTGGTTTCGACGCTTGTGTGCCATCATCAGACCTGATTTTCATGTGACTCCAGTTTTTCACGTATCAAGCGAAATGAATGATATTTTGTAAATACCGTCCAAACTTCCGGCAAAGTATCAGATTTTGGGACTAATTAACGCTAAATTACTTTACCCTCCATTTATTCATTATAAAGTGATCCCAGATCGTGTTTTATTTCCTCAAATGAGCCATGAATATTTTACATATGAAAAGTGCATGTATACATTTTCTCATTAATAAAAACCTTATAAGTGACAAAATTTAACAGATACTACTCTTGTAGGGGCTGTTGTTCAAATCTTTATCACATTACTGGGTGCTTTCGATATATTTTGGCGATATCCGGCTATTGACGGCAGCGATTATCGATCGCCAGGCCACCAAGTAAAATATAACAGCCTAACACGGCTATTTCCGCATGTGCAGTCCGTCTCGCGTACACATAAGCAGTAGCGGATAGCTGTGAGGAAGTATGCATGTAGGTCGTCAATTGTTCGACTCCCCTCGTAGAGAAGAGCCACCGACAGCTAGCGATAGCCCGGCTTTTCCAGTAAATCGAAAGCATCACGGCGAGGCGATCACCGTCCATCGCCACAAAACGAAAGCACCCACTATGATTCAATACTTGAATTTTTATCGCGTTTAGTACATGTTCCCACTACCTATATACAGAGTTGTAAATAGTTCACAAAGGTAGCTCTAGCTTCTCTCCATAGCAACAAAGTCATAGAACAAGCACCTCAGACAATTTTCATGAGAGTGACACTGAGACGCTCTGTAAGTGCAACGGAGTTTGACTAATGATCTAATTAAAACTTACACATGTAGGTCATGCGCTCGTGGGGTTATAGTTGAAAAGTGCAAAGAGACTAGAGAAAACAACGCAAAAAATAAATTTTTATTAAGAAATAAATGGTGTGCGAAATTAAAAACAAAAAAATATTATTTAAGACCAATCCACTCTTATATTATTAAAATTCATTTAAAATAGGTATGAGGTCGTATAGGTAATTCATACTACATCAACCGTGCCCCGCGATGGCGTACAATAAAAACTTTAGTTTTATGGCGACAGACGAGTTTACGCGATTTACGTGTTAGGACGGGTGCCATCAGAAAAGATGAACGGGGAAATGAATGCTAGCAAATGTAATTGATACCAAAACAGGAAGATATTACGGGCAAAAACAGGTTGATCAAAGCAAGTTGATCAAAGGTCATCTACCTTTGAAGCTAAAACTGCCTTTTGGAAAAATTCAGAGTTTTTCTTGATTTCAACGGTGTTATTTCGGTAAAAATATGGTGAACTAGAAGGATAATTTATTTCAGTACGGCAGTTTTGAAACCTTGTGAGAATAAAGAAATCTCGGTAGTCTTTTGCTTCATTCAGGTTCACCTTGTAACCTATTATCGATGGGGAGGTGTGGTTGGGAGAATGGAAGATTCTGAGAGTCGGAGGTGGAGGAAAGTAAAGATTGATTGATAAATGGCCATGAGAGAAACCTCAAGGGGCTAATGAAAAGTTTTGTTTACTTAGGCATTTTTTATTTTAAGGTATGATAGATCATTTTTAATGGTCAACTTGACCATATTCTACGATTCTCATCTCTTAATGAGTCAATGGTTATGAATATGCATTGCTCACACATTAATATTGAAATGAACGAGCACGTTTTCCTGCCATTCTTAATGAGTGAAATTTTGCTGGCGCAGTACACATATTTGAAAAGTTAATTAGAATGCATACCTATAAAAATGAAATAGGAGGCTATTATATTGCTATGCTAATATCAAATATTCAATTTTAAAGGATTGGATTATTTTTTCCTTAAAATCTCACACCTTGCTGCCAGGTATGTCGTATTCATAGGTATGAATATGTAAAACATATTTACGCTGAGAAAAGGTGGTCATTGAATGTTGCCGCCAGTCAATGAAAGCAGGGGCTCAACTAAACCAAATATCCAGATGGAAGTTATATCCTCTCCACCTTTATATTTAGAGCTGCTGTAGTGAAGCCAAAATTAATTACCTAACTTGGAGCAATAAAATTGTTAAAAGATCTAAATCAATAAGATGTAATTTAAGTTCCATTCTACTTGAGATATTAATAACGACTGCGAGGTTTGCAGTTATTCTCACGCCAGGAATAATGCAGAGAATAACTTCAATGATGCGTTCCCCGCGTAATAAAAAGCGGCTTGATTCTTCCCACCCTCTTCTAGCACTTCACATAAATGTTTATCATTACCTTCGGTCGTTTTCTACAACAATCTTTGCCCTTAAATCCAATTAGTCAACCTACTACCTCCTATGTCATGTATGTTAAACCTGCACGTGATAACTCTGCTAGTAGAGTTACTAGACTAGAGAGACTAATTACTGCGTATAGAGTTACTTTTAGCTCGCGCGCGAGATGTAACTCCACACGCAGTAATCCGTATTTATAAAAATATAATTGATAAACCCTTATCGGGAAGGGCAAAGAGGGAAGAAATTGTATGAGAAATCATTTCATTACTACACCAAAGATAGGAGACGTTTTGGATGGCAATTGCTTAAGAATTATTTTCTGCACCGATTGGGTGAAGGGAGATGATCGTTTGTGTTAATTTATTGATCTTCTTAAAATTCCTTTTCAGTTAAAACGTTTTATTCACGCTTAATAATTACACATTTAAAGCAAAATAATTTTTAGTATTCAATGCCAATAGAAATAATTATGTTACCCAAAGTTGAAGTAGTCCAAATTCTAAAGCTTCCTCCATTTCCTACAACACAGCTTCCACATTTAAGGATGAGGGCATAACTTCCTTTAAACAGCAGAGTACGACATTTTAACTCACACAATTATGAGCCTCATATAAACGAATTTACGGTTCCATACACATACGTTCACTGATGGATACGAAGCATTAACACGTATACATATCGGAGGGCTTTGATTGTTAGAAGTTATGATTCCACGTTACTCTTTCGTATTAAAACATAAAGTCCCTACTCAGGATTGCCTACGAGTTGAGAAAAGTATTAATCATATAGCCTAGAATATCTAATCATGAAATATTCGATAAACTTGAGGCTGTATTCCCCAATCCATTTTTTAAAAACACTACGAAGACAGTTGAAGAATTATTATTTTTGTTTAAATCAAGCAGCTTCTTTAAATCCATGTTAAATCCCGAATTCAGAAACGTAGAAATGATAAGGTGGGTAACGGGCCCTGAATTCTCTTGTTCAAATTTCTCCTCAAGTAGGCTTCCTTAGTAACTTCTGGTGTCTCGGCCTCCAAGTTCCAATTCTTGAATTACTAGAATTAAAATCCGGGGCCCCTAAAAAGGAATCCCGGGACCTTTAGCCATAAGTTATACTTGAAAGTACCACACTGCATGCCCAATTTCAATGTAGTAAATTATAATACTGAACAAACTCCACAAAAAAATTTCTATTTTCCAAAAACAAAGTCAATTGAGAATTTTTGCAGTTAATGAAAACACATGCATTCCATCGCAAAAACCAAATTACAACTCACTTTTACCACGATGAATTAGAAATACAATAGGAAACCAAATGAGTGAATCTCTAAAAAGTACAAAATTCATTCACAAGAAACGCGTGATTCCTAGATATTATTGAGGAAATATAACCGCTGCATAAGTCGATGGTCTGAATAAAAATGCTAAATGATCAATGAAGTATATGGCTATGAAGATCCTAAAGCAATAACAATGAATACCACAAATGATGACGTCCAAATCAATGTCTAAATGCTCTTCAATAGTAAAAAGGGCTAAAGTATGAAAGGAAAGTATATATAACGTGTATATACCCTTAATTTTACAAAAGGAATATATAATTGCATTAGCCCATTTGCCCACATGATTAAAATCGTCAAACCTAAGGGATATAATTACAAGCAGATTTATAAAGTGAGTTATCTGCCGAAAACAGAAATGCAGTGAGTGATTAACCGTAATGAAATAATCGAACATATTCTATTATTCGATATTATATATAATATCCACGCAACATAGACAAAGTGAGAATCATAAAAATGTTGTTTCAATCTAAGAGTATTATTACCAACGCTCAATTTAGATATTCCGTAGATGGTTGATTTACTCATCATTAATGTTTCAAAGTTTTGGATATGTACATTTTGGCGCTCAGAGGTTTTTGGCAAATATTTAATGAAACTACTAAAAGATCGAGTTCAATAATCCTTACATCGAGTAAAAATGTTCTCAAGAGAAAACTAAGTATAAATAACAGTATCTAGCATGATACATAATTATTGAACATGCTTGTTCACCAACCTTAAAAGACCGTACTTGACTCTCCAACGCAAGACCCTTAATTTTAACCGTGATCAAAATCAGGCGACAAAACACGTTTACTCTCTCCCTTACGTTCTCCCGGGAACCCACCACCTGGAAACACCTTTTAAATTGCATTTACTGCCTTATCTTTCTCCCTTGAGGTTTACAAGCCCGAGGTACAAGCTCCACACAAGATATGACTCTACTCATTGAGGCGGACCCAACTCGTACGCCCGCTAATTGCCCGTGGCCTGCACGCCCCCAGACGGGTCATCGCGAAGCGGTGACGCATGACCAACCGACTCCTAACGACAGCCTTCCGAGCTGGCTAGCACGCTGTATTTCAAATCGCGACGGCAGCCTGGACACGTTGCTGACATCCCGGCTGCACTGCAGCACGGCTCAGCACACGGCTCAGGGCACCCAAGCCGCGATGCAAAAAAAAATGAAGAGGGGATGGATGATCGTGTTTGCGAGCGATGGGAACGTGAAAGTGAGCAACCACGGTGCGCGGAGTGAAGGACGGCAGGATCGAGGAGAGTAAGTCAATTTTAGTACGACTCCAAAGGAATTTCGAGATTTTATCACATGCGACCTATTTTTTTATTACAAGCAGCAATTACGGCCCAATTAAATAAGTATCGCACTGCGCATGGAAAAATATTGTTGCTCAATATCCCCAGTTTGTGAGAAGGTCGTCATATTTACATTTCAGAAAAAATGAAAATCATTAATTATCAATGATGAAGTCCCAAGTCGCGTAGCCTAATTTTTTAATTACGAGCAGCCTAATTAAATAAGTAGTAACCCACCTTTTCAAGTTTTTGTAGGGTGTCCAAAATAAAATTCGGAATGAAATGAAAAATATTAATTATCAATGGAGAATATATCTACCATTCATCACAGGCAGTGTAGCTTCACAAGTAGATTGCGCCAGACTTAGCAGTACTTACATGTACAGAAATTGTTGCAACTTTTTCCATGCAAATATTATTTAGCGGCCTTAAACACCCGTGACCAAGGAACAAGAAAAGTCATCCTTTCAGGTAGTTATTCCTACTACCTTCTAATTATAATAAAAAATTATACTTCTATTCCGGAAAATTATAGAAAAAATAACAAATATAATAGTATAATTCTTCGGTAGGAGATGCATTTTCATATACTGTTTTCACCAAGCATCATTTAAAAATATGCCACATCTGTAATTTATGGATGCTAGAACTGTTTTAATATAACATAATGGGTGAATAACAATGTCATGTAAGAAGAAAATTCCTCTGATTCGGGATTCAGCCCTTAAACCTTTTTATTAGCTTGGTAACTAGAAATATAATTTTGGCTAATAGGAGATGTTTTCATATGAATTATAACCCGTGCATCGTAGTAAAGAGAAAAATTAATTCTAAGATGCTTATCCATACGAAAAAGGATTTTTTTTCAATAAAATGGGCGAAAGCAGACATTTTTACACATTTATACCCTTCTAGGAATTCAAACTCACAACCTCTGAATAAACATGACGAGACCCCACCACCACCGAAGTAGTATTTGCGAAGACTGCATAAAAAAGCGGAAAAATGTTTAGACAAATAAGAGTGAGGATAATCAATAAGGTCAAATGTTAACACTGCGATCAAAGAGATGAAGGTGAGGCTGAATTAATACGGAATCAATCGCGGGGATTGCAGAAAGGAAAAGAGGGCGAGGAACTTTGAGATAAGACCTACAAGAAGTGCTAGAGGATGAAAAATCAAGATAAAAAGAGCAAGTGGGACTGCCGTGAAGGTGGGAGGATATGGGACGTAAAGGGAAAGTAAAAAAATATGAAAGACGGACAATAAATAAAGCTTGGGTCTCCGGAGCAGAGTGGGGTCGAATTAATAAGAAAATCTGGTACGAAAAAGGCCATCGGAGAGAGACTTGAAGTGCAAGCGTAAAGAATAAGACGATCGGGAGGGCGGATGGATGGACGGGAAAAGAGAGAAAGGAAAGACGATGATGGGAATGGGGAGGCGAAGGCGAATAAAGGAGGAGAAAGGGGACGATTGGAAGATAAAAACAGACGGAAAATCACTAACAGAGAGAGAGAGAGAAGGAAAGGAAAGGGAGGAGAAAGAAGAGGAGGGAAGGAGAGAGAGAGAGAGAGAAATGTCTTCTCTAATGCGGATCTCGTTAACAGCCTGGCAAGGAAATAAATTGAGCTCACCCTTTCAAAACTCGTTTCCTTTTAAACATATTTCGTCGGCGTAGAGAAGGAAGATAAAGAGTGGGAGTCGTGTCCACCGCGCATTTAAATTTCGCCCGACGAGATAGAGGGGGTGGCCCGCAACATCCCCCTTCCCGACCCAATCCACCCACCCCACTTTGCCTCGTCTCTCACCCTCTCCTCCACTTCCACCTCTCGCCGCGACACCCCCTCTTTACTCCTCCTCCCCTTCTACCTTCGACACACCCACATGCTCCCTCTCCCCACTCTTCAACTCCTTCATCATTTTTCCGCGAGAGATTTTTAAAAAAATCAAATCACTCCCTCGTCTCCCAGATACGTACCCTTCTCCCAACAGGGAGAGAAAAAGGTGGTACTTCGCACTTTGTTGTCTTATCCCCCGGCCCGTCTTGGTTTTTAAGCCGATGTCCAAGGGTCAAAACTTTCCTTTCTATTTCTTTTTGTAAAAATGGAATATTTTTCTAATCCCTTTTCAACTCATGATTCGCGTGGAACGCTTTCGACAAATATAAGATAATTTTATACGAAGTTTTGAAATCTGCCGCCAGCTGTCGCATTGACGAACATTCTTTTGTAACCGCAAGGTTGGAATTAGATGGGAACCCAATTGGATTGGAAATCAAAGAGCTGACAACGGAAGTTATTAACTATGCATTTCCACGGACAAAAGAAACGAAGAAAAGACGTTATTAGACCAACTGATTGGTTAACATATTTCAGGGACTCGACATCATTTAATACTTGTTACAGTCCACAACTTGAATGAAATCAACCATATGGCTTAGGCTTCACCCTTTTGCCATGTTATTTGAGGGTAATATTTTAAGTTCGAATGGTGGTCGCCAAAAACGGCATATAATTTGCTCTAACCGACTCGCAAACGTAACGTTTTCAGATGAGCGCGGAGAGCGTCATTTTGAGTTAAAAATCGTTGTGGTTGGTTTTTCGGTCAAAAGGTTACTCTAAATAAGTTTTCTAAAATATTTAAAGGGAATTTTGATCAAATTTCATTGAACTCAAATTCTGTCTGTCACACGATACTCAAATCCGTTTGATCAAACTATTTGTTTAATTTGGACCGTGAGACACCGTCTTTAGTTGCCCACATGTATTTACGAACGAGCATAAAAAATAAACGACGGTGGGACTTGAGTCGCGTGTGGGTGGCTAAGAGTCTTGCGATTTTTTCCCCTTTCCCTCTCGCTAGTTTGCCTGTCACCAAGCGCAACTTTCCCCGCCTGACCGGCCGCCTCATCTCTCCCCCAAGCACCCAAGGGCCTTTGGCTCAATACTAGATCCCTTCTATCCCCGTGGTAACATTAGTCCAGCCATTTTCAAGGACGTTCCATCGCGGCTGTGTAAGTCAAATCCAATACTTAATTCTTTCTGCTTGTTGCGTTCAAAATAGTTTGCTTCAAATTAACTATTAACCTAACTATGCCTTAATTATTGCATAACGAAAATACGGAACAAATTATTAAGATTCCCCGACGGATATATTTTAAAATAACACTTTTTTACATCCATTGGAGACGAATACAGCGCATTTCCATCACATTCAAAACACATTTTGACTTCAATTATTGCAGTAATTGCCAATAATTAAAACAAAATTAAATGACAAGGAGTTTACAATTTTATTTTTATTCAATTCCCTGAGATTTCGCATCTTAAAAATAGTTTTTGTACGAAAACGGCATTTGATTTAGATATAAAAATATTATTTTTCCTTATGTTTCACTCATTCTCGCATTCTAATTTGATGTAATATCAAGTTCAACTAAACAATAATATACTGTGGAAATATATCATTTGGCTTTTCATATCAAATAGAGGAAAGGCCTTTTGACAAGTAGGTACCCAGAATATGAATAAAATGGCATAAAAGCCATTTTATGGAGGAAGTACCGTAATTATTCCGAGGAATTCGAAACGCTTTCCGTCTCGATGTTTTGTGGGAAAAATGTTTCTATCTCAGGTGGAAGTTTAAAAATTCTATTTAATTAACGATTTTTTATTACAAAAAATGTAACGCATATTTCCCTATGGGTCCAAAATTAAAATTAATAGAAAAATTTTCTTGCTTCACAGGTTCTGGTAATAATTTGAGCCAGATACGTACTGTTGTGTTACTTTAATTGAAAATTTGGCACTTCACAGGGTAGACACTTTTTCCAGAACCTCCAGTTCACAAATTGGTCAGTCCTCTAGACGCACGATATCACGTTAGCAATCAGCAGTTCTCGGTAAATTACGGAGTGCAGGCTTTCGTGGACATCTTGCTACGAAAAAGAGACCGCAGGATGTTCTCGAAAAATGTTATTAAAAGCGAAAACTACGTCATTAGTTTCTATCGGTGATTATGAGCTATATCGCCGTGCTCTGGGGCGAAGTAAGTTGCAAGACATGAATAAATTCTCCAATATTAATCTATCATAGGAAGGAACGCATATAAGGAATTCGACGAAGAGAATGGGATAAATTATATTGCTTGCAATCTGTACTAATAAAAGCCAATGTCCGGGGGCTAATGATAAAGCGAATAACTGTATCGATTTATTTGGTATGGTGTCATTTTTCTCCAATAGCGTCACATATGTCCAGAAAATCGCCGAATTTCCATTTTCGATCAAGATAAATATTAAATTGAAAAATAAAAACGCCTTAACTCAAACTCATAAGTGAAATTTGCATGGCCACCACGTCAATATCTCTGCACTCTAGCACAGATGTGAATACTTTGTAAAAATTAGTAATGGCATCAGTTGTTAAATATTAGACCATAAATAGTGAAATAACCTACACAAAACATCTACACTGAATATATATAAATTCAAACTTACAGGAGGTAGGAGAAAGAGAAAAAAAGATGAAGAATTCGTTCTTACGGGAACGTTTCGAACCAGTTGGTCCTTCGTCAGCTCTAGAAGTCTCTTCTCAGCACTTCTAGAGCTGACGAAGGACCAACTGGTTCGAAACGTTCCCGTAAGAACGAATTCTTCATCTTTTTTTCTCTTTCTCCTACCTCCTGTAAGTTTGAATTTATATATTTGTGGCCAATTGGCGAAAACATATATATATATATATAAATTTATACTAATAAGATTTGCTTGGCTGGATATTTTGAACGTAATTTTTGACGGATTATTTAAGCTACTCTATTTATTATTAGAGAAAAACACGACAAAAGGGAACTAAATAGTACCGCAAAATAATCATAATTATTATTGTATAAAGGGAGAAATTTCACTTCTTTCACGCAAGCGTTTTTTTCCTAAAAAGAATGTTTAGCACTTCAAAAGTTTCTTTTTTTCTAGCTGCCCCTATCTTCTTCAATCCCCTTGGTGATTCAAGTCAAGCCTTTTAAATGATGCCGAGGCATTCGGAATACCTTCCGTCTCGATGGCGAAAAGGGAACGCGCCTGTCGTGTGATGAGGAGTGGAGTCATACGGTGCATGAGATATTTAAGCCGACGTTCTTCGATGATGTTGGTTTTCCAGACAGGATCAACGTCATCTCACGGCGGATTTACGTCTGGCGGCGGATTACAATAAAGGAATCGAGGATTAGGTGGCGATTTAAGGACTAAAGGACGCCACAGAACGCAAGAGCGCTAATATATTGACTCGCGGTCATAGTAGGAGGCTGCTATTCCAAAAGGGGCGAGTTTAAATCATCAAGGTCAAGCGAAATGGACCGGAGTAAAAGGTACGCCATTCTGCGCAAGTCTTTGTTTATGCTTGCAACGCTAGTGGAAAGGAAAGATATAGTTTGGCTAAGCTCCGATTTTATGAAAATAAATGGCAATGGCGTGCGAGTAAAAGAGACTTTGAGGTCAGTAGACACTTCTAAAGAAAACTGTTTTCTGAAAATTATGCTGCAATGTTAATGAGTTTACGGAGGTGATTTAATTTTAGAATGATCAATTACATTGAAAGTGATTAACTAAGCATATAGATAATGCGTTCCGTTGTTTTCCCAATTTTAAATCACATTACAGACTTATTCACTGATAAAAATTAATTTATTACTCTTATAATACCAAAATTACAAAAAGATACTCCTCACTCTCCCGAGAATATTGAACATAGCCCTAATAGAAATGCGAAAATTTGACTGTTTTAAAGGTTAAGTAAGTAGTAAAAAAACAATTTTCCTAAATCAATAACGAGTAGGAAAACCCGAGAATGCCATGCCTATACCTTGTTCAAAATTCACTCAATACTTGACTTTGCTAAAGCATAATGGTGAGCAATATTTATGGCTGCATTTAACATTGAGATGTGCATTTTATTTTAAAATTAGCTAAATTTAAAGTTATTGTATTAATGCCACGTAGAGCGACTGATTTAGTAAAATAGCTTCAGCATAAATGACTTCGTTTGTACAATTCCATGACATTACACAGCAAATGTCCGTATTTTTATGGAAAAAATCACAATTTTCGTGGGAACAAGCCTTCCAAGTTGGGAATATGTAACTAAAAAATGACAATGCAATAATCCATTTTTGCACTCCTACGGAGTCAGCATGCAAAGTGCCAATCCACCATATCAATAATGTGTAATGCTTTTAATGAAAACGCTAACAATCGCAGTGAATTCTTGTTCATTCCTTTTGTTAGTAAATATACTTTTTTTCAAAGATCAAGACAAAATGAACCATATTCATCTAAAAGTTCAACCTTTGATTATGATTAGCTTATGTGTGTTTCATGTGTAAAGTGATTTTTCAAACATATAAAGCCGTTGTAATATCAATAAAAAATAAAATAAAATTGTGTTTTTACCTACTGGTAGGTCTATGAAATATGACAGTCTAATAATGGCTTCGTTTTAAATGTGAAACCAGTCTCACATTATTTTTTTCAATCGCGGAAGACCCATCTATGAGAAAATAATTCATCACTAGAATCGAAAAGAATCATACAGCTAAACAGATAATAAAATAACTAACATTGAGAAGTAAAACCGGAAGGTGATACAATAGCGCAGCAAATATTCAGCGTTGTCTTCGTAGCTGAGTTACTTATGTGCGAGCTTAGCGCCTTGTTGGTCAATAATAGCGGCCACTAAAGATAGACTCACGCGTGCATTAAATAGATACCTCTTACCGTAAATTACGTTTCAAATGGCTTTTGTGCTTCTAAAAGGCCATAAAGAGCATTTACTCCCATATTTAAGGAAAATTGATTTCTATACACAAAAAATGGCCTTGTATGTATCAAAATGTCGAGGATTTGTATTGCTTTACGGCATTCCAATTCCTATGGAGTCATAAAACTGATGCTTTATGGCTAGTAGGAAGCCAAGCTGTTGAAATTATAATCTAAATAGGTTAGTAAATTATGTCATTTTGACATTGGTTTTGAGAATGATATAGGACTCATGTCACACGTGAAGTAGCTGAGTAGCCGGAGATTTAGTATCATTACAAGTTTGCCAGCACAATCTCCTCTACATAATACTGGGAATACGGCGGAAACTAAATGTTTACAATGTTTACATCCTGATTGGCTATTCCTAAAGGCTGAAATTGCAATGTTATTGCTAGTTCCATTGTGGTAAATCATAATTACCAAAATAATATCGATAAAAATAAATGACTAAACATTAAATGAACCTTGAGTTAATGTACCGTTTAACATTTAAGCAATGTTTTTCAAACTCAATGAGACTTGAGTAAATTATCGTATAAAGATTTGGCTGTATCGAGGGTAGGTCGTAAATTAAAAACGGTTACTCTTTGCCAACATTTCAGAATATAATGTATCCCATCTTCAGGGCTAAAAACAGTACAATGAAGGACAACAACAACATGAACACCACTTATATACTAGATAAGCAGCACATAAATACTCATCACCATAGTTGGCCTTCATTTTATTTTTATAACCCTGAAGATGGAATATATTATATTTCAAAACGTTGGCAAAGAGTATCTGTTTTTTTATTTCCGAGCAACCCCCGATAAAACCAAATCTTTTGAATAATTGAGTCCGATATGATGAACACCGAATTGTTGTTTTCTCGAAGACTAACGTTTTAATTCATACCAGCTAGCTATTACTTTTTCCGACTAGTTAGTACTCAAAGCTTTGAAAGTGACCGCAAGCTAGATATATTAATGTGTACGTAAAATATTTCCAAACTGATACTTTTTTTTAAATACCTCGTCAATGATCTGACGCTGATTATATGAACACAACGTCCTCTTCGGCTTATGTCACGGACAGATAGAAAAGTACAAACATACATCGCATCACATTGAAAATGTCTTTTCGATTTATTTTGATATCTTATTAAGCCTTTTATTATTCCTTATCAAAGAAATTGTTGTAAGAAAGACGATCATGTACCACAGTCAGCTATATCGAATAGTCTTTCTAGTTTCCTAAGAATTACCCACCTAATAGTCTTTACCTTGGAGATGGAAAACAAAAAGGGGATCATTACATGGAGTTTAACTCAAAAACATCAAAGCATAAATTACGTTTATTAAGTGAACTAG
The DNA here is from genome assembly GCA_963573305.1 of Pyrrhosoma nymphula. Lineage (NCBI taxonomy): Eukaryota > Metazoa > Arthropoda > Insecta > Odonata > Coenagrionidae > Pyrrhosoma > Pyrrhosoma nymphula. Next base: position 50,292,797 of record OY754330.1, on the reverse strand, counting down.
GACTCATTAAAGTCATTTCTTTCACCACTTATCATTAAATAATAAAATTATTTTTTAAAGATATAACAGCATATAGTTAAGATAGCAAGTCTGTGTCTCATAACCACTATGATCAACAGGCAACTTCTGTACTTAACGATATTGTGAATTCCTGGGAGAATAATACGCTTCATGTTCAAGCATAATATTCGCTTTCTCATAAATGATTCTCAGAGAGATTACAAACAGGTACAAATTAGAGGAAGGACAAAGCGTGTGGTAATTTTTTCAAGGCATCGGGATGTGAATTCTGAATATGGAGAATCGATATCACCAAAGAAACACAGTATGAATATCTTTAACGCCCCTAAGATGAAGCTTTTTGGAAGAACATTATCACATTAATAATACAAAATTTTGAGAAATTACGCAAGAATATATTATAGTCCTATAAACGGTTTCAACGCATAACTAACATTTTATAGTGTAAAAGTTTTGCCAACTAAATTAACATGATACGGTTCCAATGTCCAATATAAGCGTGCTGGTCACGATTTCTTTTCTTTGTCCGATAAAAGAACTAAAACATGAAAGACATGTCTAGTTCTTCGGTTATTATCGAGATTTTGATAAAAAATAAAATAAAATGCACTTTACTCCAGCATGCAACATGCACATGCTACTTATACATGCAATGCCTCGTGTATTACAAACATCTTGATTATAATTCAACTAATTTAATGGAAAAGTGAAATTGGATGAAAAAAATTAATTCAGAGAAAATCGCGTCAAAGCACTTATGATATGATTAAATACACAAGAAACGCTGGCAATGGAGAAAGATGGATTTCATTTTATAGTTGACAAATACCTCAATGATAGCTGAAGGAATGTATCAACCGTGATCAAGGACCCAACCTCTCAAAAAATTAATTAATCACTATGGAATAAAAGACAACTAGAATATGAATCATATACAACAAGCTCATGGAACCAGAATCTGAAAGATATTCGTTTAACGCTAACTATTCTTTTTACATGCCGCCCAAAAATAACAGCAGTATTTCTATATCAACAGATAGCGATAGTGCGGCGAATAGACAAAAGGAAATGTAGGTAATAATATCCTCCTCGCCAGACCCAAGGATTGCGACCGTTCCTTCGGCCTTCTCACAACCGTGAGAATCATTCCCTTCCCCACCTCTCCAACTCAAGAGCCGAATCGTATTTTTCCTCGCTCCCCCAGCATCGAGAGAGAACGGAAAGAAGCAAAATAAACGATCAGCAGACACCCCCCCCTTTACTTCTCCCCTCCCACACAACGTATGCTATTAAGAATATTAAAAAAATCCCGAACGATTGACGGTAGAGGCCTTCTCCAACGCTCCTCCGTTGTTCCTTGTCGTAAATAATACATTGCGTTGGAAAGAAAGTGACTTTCTACTACTGTTGCGCTTAATTGTCGCTAAGCGCTCATATTTGGAGGCTACTGATGGTCGTGTGATCACCGTTAAAATTCCCACCCTCTCCTTCCTCCTCCCCCCCTCTCTTTCTCTCTACCCTCCTCCTCCCCACCCTCGCTTGTCCTGGACTGATAAAAAGAGTTTTAAAAAAACTGGCCGACCGGGTATTCCTGCTTGGAGATGATAAACGGCCTGTTTGCGTCAATTTGGAAATATATAGTACCCAATATAAGAAAACAAAAGGTGTTGTCCGAGGAATTATTAAGTCCAAGTCTCCAGATGGCTGTTTTTCCAACGAGGGAAAAGATTATCTGAGTCCATAAAATAAAAAGACATCCTCTTACGGATGAAAACATTTGTCTCATTCCGGATTCGAGATAAACTATCTTCACAAAATGCCACGGAAGGTATTCACCGTGTTATACCTTTGGCAAGCCTATAAGCGTTAAGCGCCGATAAATTTATCCACATTCAGCCGTAAAGATTATCAAGAGAGTGCATAAATTTGACCAAACCACAAATACAGGTAGAAATGTTTCTAGAGCTTTAAAATAATTCACTCATAAAACAACGATCCGGTTTATTCTATACGTAGTGCGCTCTCTTACTAAAATGAAGGCTTCGGTGATGAAGCCATAGACGGTTATGTGTATTTTTGGTGATGGAAAACGTTTATTTTATGTCGAAATGGGAGCAAAATGGCACCGGTCACCCTAATACAACGATCATTTGAGCTTATGTTCCCATTTTGCTATAGCCTCATAAACAGCAACCGTTTTAACAGTTAAACTTTGTTTACGGAGAACCAGTTCTCAACAATTATTCTGTACCCAGACTCAAGCATACTCAATAAAAAGCTTAGCTTAGCCTATAAGCAAGTGAAAGCCATGTCACTGAGAATTTTTATATAAATATAAGGTGAAGGATCACCATGAGAACACTTCCACGGAGTTGATGGCAAGGACGGGTAGGGTCAGGGTACTATCGGAGGGTGGAGGCGATTTATAATTACCATAACGCACAATACTGGAAAATATATTAACATCTTCCCGTAACTACAGTCAATACGATTTTTATTTTTTATTGATTATATCATAGCATTTCTACTAGATAAGTGTGACTCTATCTTTATCAACACGACGGCTTTTAAGCATAGCTTATTTGATACACTTAGAATACATTCAGGGAACAATCGTCGGTAGTAGGTGGATCATTTACCCTATATAAGTAAAAATGTGCTTTTCGAAATAAAATTTGCATTTCTACTAAAATCCTCTGAAATATGGAAACAACACAGATGCACTCATTTTTGGATATTAACCGTCTATGCTTGGAAATTTAATTATAGCACAAAAGAAAGGAGAGCAAAAACGCATTATCGCAAACGGTTTTCCCAGTGTCATAACTGACCGATACCCCTCCCTCAGTAGTTAAATCAATAATATCTTTGGGAATACTCGCTGGTGTACAGGATATTTGTCACAATACTAATAGGTAGGATGGCATGTTAATACCACCCTACCTATCAAAAGCCCACAAAAACACACAGCGGAGAGATATGCCGCAATGTTTATAATATATCTGGGTCGAAAATGGAAATTTGGGGATTTTTTCAGATTCATGTGATGCTATACGAAAAAATAACACCAACTGAACCAACTAAATTAGCTTATTGGCATGGAAGATACTAGGATGTGACGTCATTCTTCTGTAATTATCTAAACTCGACTATTTTGTCTTTTTCGTGAATAACACCATAGAGTAATCATAATTACTCTGTAATAGTACATACTACCTCCTTATGCTGTACTCTTAAGGCCCACTGTAGGGACTTGAAAGTTATAAAAGCCAATGAGATTGAAAAGGGAATCTGTTTCCTAAGAGTGACCAGGAAATAGGGGTTACGGATGAGCATTTAATTGATAACATGCAAGTTGAATTTGAAAGACTATCGAAGGTAAACCACCGATATGATGTTCAAACATCGATATTTAAACCATCCATGCCACTGAGAATGATAAATTCGGAGAAACACTCATTGGTATGGCCACATGCGCACAAAATAAAAATATATTGCTGTATCACATCCATTCCATTGGTAACTTTACATGAAAAAACAGTATTAATGAGTGGCGCCAAATGGAAAATTCTGTATTGTATGGAAAAAAAACTTCATACTTCTATTGATTTTAACAATTTTCACTTCACTAATGAATAAAACAGTCACAGCCTAAGAGCCAACCCTAGAAATGAACAACCCTCTAAAGATATTTACTACCAAGAAAAGAATGATTTAGAAATAAATTAGACAGGGTCACTAAGTCACCATTTGAGATCATTAGCAACGAAATTTTACAGCGAAAGCTGGAGTGGAGACATATTTTACAGCAAAATATTAGAATATGTAGAAATTCTCACAAAAGGAAATAAAAATATAAGTTTGGGAACAGATTTTCTTTATGTCCAATACTTATCATTTGTTCTGCGTTCTATAACAATCGTTCAGAAAGCGTGACCAAAACTTGAAGCAGAAATTAAACACCCAACTAACAAAGAATTTGGGTTTTTTTCAATACTGCCCATGAAAAAAAAATATCTTAAATAATATCGATGAGAAATAGTATCACGAGGTGAGTCTTAATCGAGCGAAACATGAAATTAAGTTTGTAAGCCAGACTTTATGTGGTATTTTCATCTGATTTCAACCGAAATTCTGAGGAGGTTTCTAAAGTTTCTACCCATTCTCAATCAACAAATAATATCAGCTCGTAGGCTTCCACGGATGTAGTGCTGACTGTTTCTTTTTTCGGGATTCATTCCGCGATGTTAAAATTGTAAAAAAAAAACAATATTTCGCTGGTCCTCCTACCAGCTTCATCAGGTTAACTGAACTGATTCCTTAGACTCGCTCGTCTTTATATACATGAGTGAGGACTCCCATTGTTGCCGGAATTTTTAAATTTGAAAAATTCGTTTAAGATTTCTACTCAACGTGTAACCGTCTTCTCGGTTGACGTTCTCCGATCTCTTCGCAATTTCTATAGCCTCCCTGATTAATGTTGGGTAATAGCGTACCTCCGACGTTCTCCGGTCTCTTCGCAATTTCTATAGTCTCCCTGATTAATCTTGGGTAATAGCATACCTCCTTTGATATGAATTTTGTCTCCCCAAAGTTGAAATTATGAGTGGGGCCGCTGAGATTGTGTTCGGCTATTGGTCAAATGGTCGAATTTTGCCTAAGCAACTCATATTTCCTGTGGAATAAAACCTTCTACAAACATAAATTTGGAGCTGCCATGGGTTCACCTCTTTCTCCCGTGACAGCTAACCTAATCATGGAGGTATTAGAACAAAAAGCGATACAATCTTATGACAAAATACCAAAAGTATTAGTAGGATACGTAGATGACACCTTCGCTATCTGGCCTCACGGAAAATAAGAGCTGGAAAAGTTCCTGCATCATCTAAATGGACAAAGCAACTCTATTAAATTCACAATGGAAATAGAAAAGGACAACCGCCTTCCATTCTTAGACGTTATGATCCTTAAGAAAGAAGATGGGATTAGGTCATTCTGTGTACCGGAAATGTAACCACACTGACCGCTACCTACATGCCACATAGTACCACAACCCTCAAAAGAAAGCCTCAGTAATGAGAACGCTGTATCATCGAGCTTTTACGATCTCTGACGCCGATTCCATCGCCGGCGAAAAGCTGCACTTATTAAGGGCTTTAGGGAAAAATGGTTTCCGCGACGCGCGACGAAGACAGGGGACGTACTTCTGAAAGCCAAAGACCCGCTTCCACGTAACCTCTACGGAGGAATATATGAATTTTTGTGCAGCTGCGGACATCCATATGTAGGCCAGACATGTAGAGCCCTAAAAATATGCCTCCAAGATAATCAACGGGCAATTAAAAATAATAACTACCCCATTTCTGTAAAAGCCGAACACCATCTCAGCGGCCCCACTCATAATTTCAACTTTGAAGAGACAAAATTAATGTCAAAGGAGGTACGCTATTACCCAAGATTAATCAGGGAGGCTATAGAAATTGCGAAGAGATCGGAGAACGTCAACCGAGAAGACGGTTACACGTTGAGTAGAAATCTTAAACGAATTTTTCAAATTTAAAAATTCCGGCAACAATGGGAGTCCTCACTCATGTATATAAAGACGAGCGAGACTAAGGAACCGTTCAGTTAACCTGATGAAGCTGGCAGGAGGGCCAGTGAAATATTGTTTTTTTACAATTTTAACATCGCGGAATGAATCCCGAAAAAATAAACAGTCAACAAATAATACCACCCGATGTGTGCTCATACCCCATACACTGAGTAGGTATTATTATGTTTGCCAAACAATAACAATTTGTCAGGAATTAATAAAACATTAATGGTTTTAATTGGAGGCAAACAGTTTTTTTAATTGATTCTTGTTACAAAATATCGGCCACAAGCTATCTATGACATAATCATCGACTATCGGATGTAAAATATCGATATTTAGCTGTGGGCTATGAACACTCTTCCATACTAGAGACCCAACTCCCTTTGCAACATGATGACTCAATGGAACAAAATCGGAAATCAACTTCGTGGGAAAAATAAATATCAATAAAAATATAAAGTTAAACTACGAGAAAATATTGACAAAATGTTTGCAGAAAAAAACTATAATAATACCGAGACCGAACTGAGATATGCGGCATTCAATTATTGCGTCACGCGGATACTGAAGAGAGGGGGTCCCGGATACTGCGACGGACCTTGACATCGAGGTAAAGAGGGGATTGGGTTCATATTGACGTCACTGCTGAAAATACCCCCTTTCTTGGACTTAACATTTTTCAGCCACAATTATCGAGGAATTCAACTCGCACGTATACTCAACCCTTGTAAGGCTGCATGTTGAGACCCGTGCTGGATACAGTGAAGAAATAGATATCAATCATGTACTAATCAACCTCTTTCATTTTACCGTTCCTTCACACTTTTTAACCCCAGGGAGAAGGGTCACGTCATCCATATTGTCAGTCATTGCCCTGAGAAATTCTTGTAAGAAATGACGAGATGACGGAGATAGAAAAAGCAAGGAAAATTAAACTAGAATTTACCTTCAAGACTCGATGAATCGATAAACCAACAAGGCTTTTATTCTTTTTAATTATTTTTCAACGTAATATGGCCATACTTCACATTACTTTTTGGATGTAAACAAAGCTAAATTATTTTGGAGAAACAAACCCATTCTTCCCTAACATATAGAGATTAATCTCTCGATCGGAGACTTCCCATTTTTCTCTCTTTTTCTTATAAATATTTATCGGAATTTTTTCCGCAGATTTTCGCAGTTCATTTTAATTTCATAAATATATTTTGGTTTTCTGCGGAAAAGTTACTTTTTTGAGCAACAGTTTCGCCGAACTATTTTGTCGGCTTCGTCAGGCTTTCTGAATCAACAATCACAAATAAATAAACAAACTTCGGCGGTTCATATGTAACAGAATTAATTTATACTTGAATTATGCAAAAGTCTTTTCCACGTATAAGGGAGTTTGTAGCCATCCTCTCTGCTTAAGTAATTATACCGCAGAAAACCAAAATAAATTTATTCAAATACTTACCTATCGAAATTGACATTTGCGGACCTTTTACGCATTTTTAATCCAGATTTTACATCACTCATCATCAAGAGAGTAATTAATTACTTATGATGCGGCAGGGGTCAAACGCAAAGCGTTATTTTATAAACATATCACCCCTAAATTAAATAAGTCTTTTATTTGAATTTGTTTCAACTTCACAAAGATAGATAATAAATTGGAATTACAAATTACGCAATTTTACTCTAATTCTGACATATTTATGCCATTACTTAACTGGAAAAACCATTATTAATGTTCTGCAAATTCTCTCAGGAAAATTAGAATTTCCGACACAAATTCTCATTTCCACAGTCAAACCCAACAGCAACTACAAACCAAATAGGAACCGATCGTAGCATGTCTTATTGAAAATATTGTTGTTTATGTTTTATATATTTATTTGAAAATCGTCCACGTAAAGTAGTAATGCCAATTTTAAGTAGTATATACACATAAAAAAACTGAAGGGACACATACGTATAAACATCCAGGTTGACATAATATCGCCCAAAGTGGAAAGAGGGACAGAAGTTGAATTGTTTTTTTTTAGAGAGAGGGATAAAGCTTAGCTGGAGAAGGCTTTGTATGACAGAGAGAAATGTATGTTGTTGGGAAGGGAATACAGGGGAGAGGGGTGGTGGAATAAAAGAGGTGAGTGTTAATCTAATAATAGGCATATGGAACAATAAGTGTGAACGGATATTATCAATAAATGCTATGCATCATCTGTATTAATTTTGCATAAGAATGCAATGTCATTCATTTGAATTCATCGTCCAATACAATAAGAAAAATTTCACACTACGTCCAACTATCAGAGCAATAATTCTGCATAAAAACTTATCATGATAACATTACACTCTCAAATGCACTAACTGGAGGAGTATACGGCAATGTATTTCTACTGGTAAAATGTATGCATCAATTGTTGTCACCATCTGCCGTTCAAGCGTAATCAAAAATTAATCGAAGCACTCATAATAACAGCACTAATCTCAATTTTAACGGCGACGGTAAAAAAACCCAAAATTTAGAAGAATTACGGCCAAACATTTACCGGCGCATATCATTCTGATTAACGAGTTTTCAATTGATATTAATAACATTCCTTATCAGATATATTTCAATTGTACACTTTTAGTTATATTTAGATCATATTATAATTGTGCTAATTTACTTACATAAACTATAGTTATTTTCTCTGGAAATCCTTGAAACCTTGTTTGTTTTCCGAAGATGACGGATCCTAAAAAATAAAAGAAGTTGCAGCGGTCTACCATCGAGTAAACGCCATCCGGGACTGCAAACCCGGAGCACGGCGAATGCCCTCGCCTCGGAAGCAAGGCAATTAATTGGGGTACACGTGAATCAAGTGTGCTATTCTATTACCGAGTAGGTGTTTAGATAAATAGGATGAGATGGAGAGACATCCGCAACCTGGCCCAAAGTAAAGTCTCTTCCCTCTCAACTCTCCCCACCTCTCTCCAATCCGTCTTTTTTCCTCTCTTTTCCCCACTCACGCCTCCTCAAATTCTATTTCGGTTCTTATATCGCCTCCTCAAAACAGACAATCATTCTTCACTTCCCGTTTAGGAGAATGGAAAAAAGGGGAGGAGGCACAAGAGGTGAAGTTGGATGGGGGTGAAGGCGACCGCTTAAGGGGGGGAACTTCTCATGCCCCGTACACTCCCCGTCCCCAACGCCGCCGCCTGCCGCTGCCCCCTTCTGCCCACCCCCGGAGGCGGGGGACCCGGCGACCGCCGCCGCCGCCGACACCACCCCACACACTATCCTCCCATCTCTCTCTCCATCCCGGCCGCTCTTACCCCACCCCGATCTCTCTTGGCCCAGACACCCCCCGTCCCCCGACCATCGCCGCCTACGTCGGCACTTCATCCTCGGACAGAGCGGTGCCTGCGTGGGAGGTACACAAAGGTGGAGAGGGGGGATGGGAAGAAGAAGAAGGAAAAAGAGAGGGTTGGTTCGCCGTCGGGACGTGGAAAGTAAAATAGAGAAAGGCTGAAAGGGGGAGGGGATTGGGTTGGTGAGGTGGCTACAGTTCTGGATTCCCTACCCGAGGTCCTGGGATCGAATTCAGGCAGAGGTGGAAATTTGGAATCCCCACTTAGGTGCTGCGCGGATAACACTTCTAGTGTCGCACTCCGCCCGTAGGGTGGGATGCTAAACTGCTGACCACAATGCGTTTGTCGTTAAGAGTAGGCTAGTTTCAACGCCGCGTTTTTCTCCACTCTTATCGCATTCCCCAATTATCTTTCCCTAATCCCCAACCCACATATCGTTACAGCAAAAATGACTTCAGGTATTAGTTGCCGTATCAAATAACCAACCCAACCAAAGCTGAAATGAGGATTGGGTTAGCAAGGTGGCTACAGAAATGGTTTCCAATCCCGAGGGACTCGATTCAAATCCCGGCAATTGCGGAGATTTTTCAGTGCACTTGTGCACGAGCGAATGGGAGGTGCTTGTGTTAAGGTCATACCCATTAGATGCCAAATCGAGTGATCCCTACTTGTGAAAAGTCTTCATTTTCTGAGAGGGTTGGGGAATTTGAGTTCGGACTTGGTGGGTATTGCATCACCCAGAAGAATGACTCTTGTGCAGAATGTTAGAGAAAACTACATAGTGCTGACTTCGCATATTCAATAAAGACGTCAATATTTATAATAAAAGCCTCACTCAACTACAGATCCTGCCGCGATAACTAATTTTATCCTACACAGCAATATTTATCATCTTTACTTACAGAGATCTGGGTTGGTGTGGTGGCTAGAGTAATGGCTTTCCTTCCCAAAGGTCCGGGTTCGGATTCTGGATACGACGGAGATTTTTTCAGAGATGTCCCGATCCTAACTCGGGTGCTAAATCGAGATAAATTCAATTGCAGTACTCCATCCGTCTGTTGCAATGTTCTACTATGGATACCTTAGCGCCTATCGTTGAGAGTAGACCATTACCTATGCCACGTTTCTCTCCAACTTTCCTACAATAACTAAATGGTACCACCCTTGCCAAATTACCCACCTGTCCTAATGGTGCAAATGAAATGGTCCTCGATCAAGGAAAGGACTATTTAAGAATGGAGGAATGATGGAGGGAATAGTGTCGGAGTGTCGGAAATAGCCTGCTCTTAGCGATAGGTTCGAAGGATTCTGCAGTTAAACGTTCCATTCAATGGACGGAATACTGTGGTTGAAATGCTCCCCGATCTCTTTGCCCAAATATAGAATGAAAATTTCATTGAAAAATCTCTACTCTTCCATGGCTTGAACCAAGACCCTCTGCATGGGAGGCAAGTACACCAGCCACAACACAAACCACAACCCAATCGACCTGAAAAGAGGAGGAAGATAATCTTATTGCCTTGCGCTACTCTTCACGCCTGTTCGAGGAGGTAAGGAAACTCCATAAGGACTGCGGGGGAGATGAGTAGTAAGGAGAAGAGGGGGAGAGAAAAGGGTAGATAGAGAATCGGGGAGTTTGGATAGAGTGGTCGTGGATCAACGGGGGTGGAATGGGTAAGAGAGGAGAGGACTGGAGGCAAGGGGTTGATCGACGTTTGGTCAGATTATTCCTCGTTTGCCTTTTAATTGGGCCACTCACCCACTCTCCATCCCCAACAACCCCCCCACCCCACCCGCTGCCCTCCTCTTCCCTCATCCCACCCCCTCAGCTCTCTCCCCCTCCCTCCCTTGAGCTGCGGACGGTAGCACGTGGGCGGGAAAATTGCCGAGAGCACTCACTTGCTCGGGAAAACATTTTCCCCTCGTCGCCCGGCGCGCTCCCGGTCAGACGGAGGGAGGAGAGAAGAGACCAAGGAAGTGGGAAGCGGTAAAGCGGTGGAGGATTTTAACCCGTTTCCAAAGTTACATTTTATGCTTTCCCGATCCTTAAGATATGACCGTAGCTTTCTTTTTAATGCGGCTACCGTCGGGAATAAATGGATTAGGACTTGAGCCGATCCGCTCGCGGAAGTTGCTCAGCGAATCTTCTCTGGAAATGGTTTGCTACAAGAGTCGTGACTCGTTTCCAAAGTTAAATATTATTAATTTTATAAAAGAGCGATCCACTGGTATTATCAACGTTAAATTATAAACATTAAATAATCTTTGACCTTCTCCATAATGCAAAAGAAACACATTGCGTAATTCTACACTTGAATGAGTACATAAGATTTGAATTGTACCATTTTTCCTATTAAATTAAGTTAACCATAATCGAATTCCACTATCTAACACCCGAGTCTATCGATTTAAATCTCTCATGAGTCAAATTCTCCAATGAACTTTACCTGATCGTAAGCATTTAAATAAATTTCATACGACGTTTATCAATGTTTAAAAAATATTTCTTTTTACTATCTTGTTCTTCGTCCATTATTAAACCATAATTTTTACTGAAATAATATGCCCTCTGCATTTCCAATTATAAAGATCGATGGAAATTTTAAATAAGATCGTAATTCTATAAAATATATTTTCATAAGATTATAAACGTTATCCACTGCACTGTTCGTCGAAAAACATCTATCGCTCAGCCCTGAACTCTGATATATCTAAATAATACCCTACTTTTCGCGAAAATGGAATCAGTGAAAAATAAATAACAGCTCTTCTGTAGGGAGTTTCCAACACAGTTAACACAGATGTAGCGCAATGAATGGAGAAAATTTTATCATCAGTGATAAAAGTCAACATCCGTTCAACTGCATCCCGGAAATTCCATATTTTGAAAACTATTCATTCACAGTACATGAAGTACGTATTCTTCCTTCATTCGTAATACTTCGGCCTATGTGCATGTAACTAAACAACAAAAACTGGACTAGTTTTTTACCAAATTTATTTAATAATCCCAATGTTTAATCTTTCAAAGCTATCTTTGACGATAAACTACAGAGAATATAGTCGTAAGCTTCCATATACGGCTGCTTCGATTATGCTTATTTTCTAATAACAATAAATTCAAAGCCTGATCAAAAGGACGAATAATTTCATCCATCATGCACAGAATATTACGAGGAGAAATTGAACGGATGAAAGAGTTGAAGGACGGCGAAACTGGGAGATTGCAAAACATGGTTGGGTAAGAAATTGAACTCTGGAAAACATACTTGTTCAAAAATTAGAGAACAATATTGTAGGCATGCGCGCGAAAGGGAACAGTTTCTCCGAAGGAAGGTGCTTATGTGGAGGTCATATCTATTAGATACCAAATCGAGTGACGCGAAGGGAGAACTCGCAGACCCTGTTAAAAGACTTGATGCCATTCAGGCGCCACGAAGAAAATGCGGACGCCACCAACCTGTCAGGTGAAAGTCGAGCCGGCACTCATGGTTTCATATATCAAAGGGCCGTTCTTTAGCACCCGCCATTATTAATTGAGTAAACCTACGCCATCGCGCAGCGTCCCACCCTTTTTCAAGTAAGGGGGGCCTTTAAGACTCCACTAAGTGTAACCTACTATGTGATAAATGATTTCAGCGAGTTTCTGTTTCCATGACCGATCCATGCAATCCTCCCTGTTGCGCTAAACCACTGCAGAGAACACCCGAGTGAATGACTTGGAATGCTTAAGAAAGTATACTAACTGTTTCTGGAGCATAGTAAGAATATGAGAGCGACACCTATCATCACTCGAAGTGTATTTTGTAGTATATCATCAGCTGTTATTTATAATATTATATATAAATAATTTATCAGCTGCTATTATACTGAGAGAGCCAAATATATGCTACTTAAACAGTTAAAAATTCTATGAAGCAACACAACCCATTTACCAAATTATACGTAAATATTCAGTAAATATTTACTCATCATTTTCATTAACAATTTTCCATGATAGGTGAGTAAAAAACTATCACAATCAGAAGAAATGAAAGGAAAAAATAAGTGGCAGATGATATAATCATGTTCGCATATAAAGATTTAGCAATCCAAATTAGTTGAAAGCATTAAATTATCGCACGTTATTGTCTCCAAAGTCAATAGTGTTATTTTTTTCAAAATAAATGATGATATTAATATTTCTCTAATGATATACTCAATTCTCATATTTCAAGTAACCAGCACTAAAATATCCCACGAAACACTTATCTAAAACCTTCCTAAATAACTGGTGTTATCACGGTAACTGAAGTAAATTTGTACAACTGTAAACAATTTCACACATTCTTTCTAACTTTCAATCTTTAAGGCTAAAGAAATTATTTCTATTCGAGGTCTAAGGATGTTCGTCCAGTGTCGGCATTAAACCTGTATATTATCTTCGTTTTCTTCTCAAATTATGTTCTTCCCAAATTACCAAAAGAATGTGTTCGGAGATGGTTAAAACTCACTGCATACCACTTAAGAAAAAGTACTGGTGAAATCCACTAGTTACTGGTCAATTTTCTCCAGTAACCGGTGAAATCCATCTGTTACTGGTCAAATTTCACCAGTAACTGATTTTTGTTTCAAAACATTATTCAGATTTTCCTACCAGTAACTGGTAACTTAACTTTCTCGCCAATAACTGGAAAGTTATCACCACTAACTTGTGAATTTTCTAACCAGGGAATATTAATTGTTTCAAAAAACTTCAAATTTTCTCAATTGGTGAATTTTTACCAGTAACTGATGAATTTTCTCACCAGTAACTGGTAAGTTTTAAAAACTGATTAGCTGCTCTTCTGTATTTGGGCACGATTTTTTAAGTGACTGAGTTAGCGTAGATAGTTTAAACTTACCAACTGCGAGGCGCACTCTCACACATCATCATCACACATCTCACGTACATTCGATTGTACAAAATCTTTCATCGTGTAAAAGGTACACCGTAGGATTCAACGAAAAGAAGAGCGAATGAGTGACTCAGATATTACCAATACCGCAGTCATTGAGTTAAATTATTAACTTTCAGCGAATATGGTTACTGAATTGAAACAAAATGGGCGAAAACAATTTAGTTTCAATTCAGTTGAGCGTCTTGGGAAGCAAAATAAATATATTTATAATTAATGATTAATGCTTTTACAGTGCCTAAAAACCCAAGTGGGAATTTTCCATTCGCCTCAAAGGCCACTGCCTCCTGGCGAGAGAAAACCCTTCCGGGAGTAACCTGGCTCCAGGAGTCTGAGGGCGGGCGTGGCCACGTGAGGGACACATCTGAGTCATCTGAGGTTACGCTGTCGATGAACCGAACCCACTTTCCTTAAGAGAATCGTCATGCTAATATAAACTCTGGAAAGAGGTCTTTTATGCCGGCGCGCTAACTTGAGACCTTGGGGTACAAGACAATTAAATGACTAATATTTTTCAATGGTTAAAAATCTCGGAATGCATAAGGAGCACAGTCATGAATTTTGTCTTCAATATCCTCACCAGAATGATATTTTTCTCGCGAGATTTCAACTGCTAAAAAAATTATTTTCTCAAACCCAATATTTCAAAAGGCTTCAAAACAAAAATGGCTAAATGTTCTCGGTTTTCATATATTTTCTCCATCTACACCTTTATGGCAAGATATAATTATCGCATATGCATGTCAATATCAAAATCTATTCAGTTATTATTTTATTTAAATATAAAAACTAATAAATATTTGCAGCAAGCTTCCTATGGCATGAAGAGGAAAAAGTTAACGTAAACCGGAATTATCCATCCTATTCCGAGTGAGCTAACAGTGATAATTATCCTAAGCACGATACCTTAAAGACCCGAAGTTTCGTAAATTTCCCTGAGAGAATGCGACAACTATTAGTGAGAAAATCATTACTGCAAATCTTTAAAAATACTGAATGTCGTTGTTGAAGACTAGCTGATTTGGAAACTTTTCCAGATAAAATCCCACACCCATATTATGCATTTAGGAGACTTCATTGAGATACAATTAGGGACCCCTGGGATGCCAGTGCTCTAACATGCTTTAGATTTCCCAGATAGACACCTACAAATGTCACATAAGGATCTTTGGCGACGTACCAAATTTGCTATTTCTAAATTCTTAAATCTACATTCTTTCCTCGAAGGAGAAAACTCGTTCTCAAAAATTAAGATAAACTAAAACATGAATACTACTTTTCGACGGCTAATTCATACGCTGGCTTCAGATTTGCTCTGAGGAAAATTACTCTCCCTAAATAAGTCACACAATGTTGCGTAAATACAGGGGTTTGAATTCAGAAAGCCATATCGGATGCAATCACGAGGAGATTCGCAGTCCTTAAGATAATAACGAGCCTAGCTATTATTGCTTCTTACCTAAATGTAAGCAACAATAATCATGTGTCCCATCCGTCAATAAGGAGAAAGTATAACTTTCACACGAAGTTAGATATTTTTTATCTTCGAGTGATTGAGCATGAATCAAAATCGAAAGATCCCTGACAGAATGTTAAGTTAACTAAGGAAAGTATCCATTAGCATATATCACCGCTACCAATCAGTAGAGCGCAAAAATAGCAATAGATAGAAAAAAAAATTATGTTTCTTTTCCTACAATCATCATCAAAATAGAACGCTCGTGAGAGTAGCCAGTAAATTTTGCAAATATTTCAAGAAAATACAACATTTAAAAAAACGTACTAGTCCTTATATTATTGGCGCTTTGGCTATAGTATGCTTGGTATCAACCAAGCATAATAGAGCCAACGCGCCAATAATATTAGCACTACGGAGAAAAATGTCAAAAATTTAACGATAGATACGGATATAAACATTGATCCTCAAAACATGAATGGGGAACCGAAATGATAAAAAGGGAGGTATTCTCTCTTTTATTTTTACTCTTGACTCTATTGCTGAGAATAAAAGTTATTATACTTGTAATAATGCAAAAAAAACAATGATACACAATTATGAGTTCCTTCAACTTTTGCAATAGTAACAGAATTTGAAAGAAAAAGGACTCTACTTTCCCCGACCTTCCCTAGCCAATTTACATTCCCTCCTTCCAAAGGTCCTACTATACTGTTACTCGATATCACTTTTTTAGCTTTAAATATACGATAGTTTACATACAAACAAAACATTAAATATTGATAGCTTTTTTTCTATTGAACAACTAATTTTGCAAAAACTTGGCAAGGCCTATCCTGGGTATCATTTATCATTTCAAATAAGAATTCCACACTCATGTACACCATACAAGAACTTCGTCAATGGATTCATGTGTATTAAATTCAATTTACTTTCCATCTAAACATATTGTACCCTTTTTCCTCCAAACTAATGTCTTCATTTTTCACGATCCATTCTCTTTCCATCCTGTTTGTAGCTGGCGTCCCGACCTGGGGATCGCCTGGCCCCCGCGGTGGCTTGCAAAGGTATTGTTATGTAAATCAAATGATGAGTCTAAGGGCATTAGGATGGTCGTGCGTCAATCGGTATTGCTGGCTATCATGCGTCATCAGTCATATGATGCATCAACGCAGAATTTCCCCACGAATGACTCATTCGTTCCACGTGTTTCGCCTTTCATGAAAATATTTCAGGGAACTCGAGTCAAACCTTCACTGAAGGAATGATATTTTTCTTCCAAGAAAAATTTTCGACGCTAATGAGACCATTAAAAAAGATCAGCCTTATGAAATATTTTTGGTAAAATTTATACAACAACCTGCCATCTAGTGACACTTCAAGTTTGCGATTCTCAACATCGTCCCAATGTTAATGCGCTTTCACGTTTCTCGGTCACATAAATATCACAATCCCGAAGCTACGACATCCATCAAAGTCTCGTTGACGATTCCGATGGCTTCTTAGAAGCGAAGATCTAAAAGTAGCCCGAATTCACATGGTGTCAACCTTCATGCGTCCCATAGCTATTGTCTCCTTTGTTTTCCTTTGCACGCCCGACGGTATTTTTTTGTGTTTTTGTCTTATTTGTCTTCTTTCTCTCAACCCACGCGTACTTATTCATCCTTCCAACTCGTAGCTCACCTACCGTATCCCTACCACCTCCTCTCTTGCCTCATTTAATCGACCATGTTCCAACTCCCTCTCCCTATCCGTTTCCCTCGCAAACATATTTCATTTCATGTAGGTATATAGTCACTTTATCTCCCTTGATAATTCCATTCGAATCTCTCCACTCCCTTACGATTTAATGTGATTCGTACTCCTGCGCCACAACACGGAAAATCGCACTACAGCGACCGTCTAGAGAAAAACCAATCGCTCGATAGCTTTTGTGGGCAATTTTTGTGGGCTAATAAGTATTCAGTCATTTTCTACTCATTCCTACATAGTCATTAGATTTGAGCGTTCTTTGAGTCAAACTAAATTTCTGCATCCGGGAATTAATGAATGGACCATCCGGAATTGAATGTGACACTTGCAATAATAGAAAGTCAAATTGATCAAAAATTGAGAGAAGCAAAAGAAAAAATACCTAGTTCCGGAATAGAACGAAATTTTTTACTGGAGCATCTGTTTAGCGCGTAAACTCGGAACTCAACTGACAATTCTCCCAAGCACTCCCAGGATTTTACTCTAGGTGTATTAAATACACCCTCATAATGCCAAATATCAGAGTTAGGAAACATTATTTTCTTAAATAAATGAAAATATCTGAATGAATTAAATATAATAATTCCATTTAAAAAACCTACTTCCAAAACGATTAGTTTCGCGACTTCTGATAGTAAAGTTGATTTTTCCAGTCGATTTAACAGCTGAGAGAACAGTGACTGGAATATTTCGAATAAACAATAAACTAAGACTTAATAAATAAACCTAATTTATGTTAAACTAAGTATTCATTCATTCATTGTAGTAATCTACCGGTTAGAGGTAGGTTTTGATTAAAGTCAGAGAATATCCAACGAACTCTTACACGTGCCGTGCCCTTTCTACCTCTAGTATTTCTTTCTTCATCTCAGCATAAGTCCTACCTTTCTTCATCCCGTCCATAAAACCGATTCTCTTCCTTCCCCTTCCCCGCTTACCCAACATCCTTCCCTCTATCTCGGCCTTCAGCAAACCACCGTCCCTCATTACCCCTTCCAGCCACCTACCCTGTCTTCCCCTAATCTCATCTATAAGTTTCCTCTCCTCGCCCACCATGTCAAGCACTTCCTCATTTGTCTTCCTTTCCGTCCAACGCACCTTCTCCATCCTCCTCCACACCCACATCTCAAAAGCCTTCAGCCTATTTTCGTCTTCCTTTCTCAAGATCCACGTTTCTGTCCCATACAACGCCACACTCCATATCAAGCTCTTCACTAGCCTCTTTTTTACATCCTTACTAAGGTTCCCGTCATCAGCTCCCTTCTATT
The DNA here is from genome assembly GCA_963573305.1 of Pyrrhosoma nymphula. NCBI lineage: Eukaryota > Metazoa > Arthropoda > Insecta > Odonata > Coenagrionidae > Pyrrhosoma > Pyrrhosoma nymphula. Next base: position 50,274,428 of record OY754330.1, on the reverse strand, counting down.
ATTGAACGCTTCCTTCGCTAGCGCTATTCTCCTCCTAATGTCTTTGCTACTATGTCCTCTTAGTAACTAAGTATACACTATAAAAAATAAATTAAACTAAATTTATAAAAAAGCAGAATCAACAACTACCTAATTATTCAGCGTCCTTTTTCTTTAAATTTTTAGTGATAGAATAGAACAAAACAGAGTTGTTCAAACAATGTTATATGGCGTTAGGTGACTTTGTTATTACTTCGTTTAATCTACATTAAAACTAGAATGTTACAGATTTGCGTTAGGATTTGAGTAGGACCATAGCTAAAAGCTTAAGATAAATATTTAAAGATGAAGGTATGAACTGATTTACTCACCGCTGTTGATCAATATTTCTGTGACGATTTGAGCGTACTGGATTGAGTTAATCAATGTTTAACGGCGGACTTCCATAAAAATGACTTCTGGACACCAATAAGCTTTAATAAAAGAAGGAAGTAATTACTCAATCGATTTTTTCAAACTGCATGCTTTTATACATCTTAGATAACTCACATTATGAGTACAGATATAGTACAGAGTATATTACAAGAAAATACTATATCACACAAGAAAAATGATGAAACAAAGTAATACAAAGCAGTATCAAGAATTCTAATTCATGCAAAATAAAACTTATACCTCAAGGCAATTACTTATGATTGTAATATTATGTAATGACTTATGTGTAATATTGGTGATTACTTTCGTGATACCGCAAACTAAAGATAATAATTGTACTCATTCTCATCCATTTATGTTGTCTACTGATTAAATAGATTGTTTTAGTTTCAAAGTTCAGGAAAACAGAATTTAGATTGTCTTTTATTAAGCAAAAGTTGGTCACCTCATCTGGTGATGCCCGCTAAATTTTACTGCTTTGACTGTGTTTTATTAAATAATTTTCTTAAGGCTTCGTTTGGAATGTAAACAACGTTTTGACTATCATAATAAATGTAGTTTTATTCTGCCATGAATTTCAACCCAATTGCCTTTTTTCCAAGTTAACCGGGATAGGATTTGTCGATAGAGCGTTGAGACACACGTTAAACGAATAAGGTTTTCTAATATTTCATGATATCTGACATAACTTAGAGAACTGTGTCTTGATTAGGGAAACTCGGGGTAGGCAATGTCGATTACTTAGCTATTCCTGTTAGACAAGAAAACTGGCTCTCTTTTAATTATTTCCTCGATAGTGCCCTATCCTTGCATACCTCTTTCGCATCTGTGAATCCGTGCATTGCTTCATAGAAGCTCTTCTATTCCTCCCCTTAAGGGTCTCTCCCATCACATTCACCCATGACTTACCTGGTCAATCACTTCTCCTCACACCATTCACACCACTGTAATAAATCTGTTTCGCTATTCAACTCTCACCAATTCATATATGTCCTTACTGGGGCATCCATCCACCATTCTTTCATGACCCACTCATTTAAACCCTTTACATCCTACTTATGCCGCAAATACTTCTCAGGTACCCCATTCCCGCTGCATACATCTACATCTATATACTACCCAGCGAGCCATCGCATGGGCGTGTGGCAGGGGGTGATAAGACACCAGCCGCGTAAAGGTGCAAAGGAGAATGATATAGGGGAGTGAAAAGCTGAAAAGGATTTCTGGAGTGTTTTCAACGGATCTCAGTTTTTATTATACTGACTTATTGTGCGTGGAAGAATAAATTTTTGTTCCTATGTGTTTGGCAATTCATCTCCGTTATTTAATCTTTCCTGTCGAACCTAGAGATGTAGTACGGAGTCAAAATAATGTTCCCTTTGACACACTGAAACACGCCTGTTCTGAATTTCTCAAGCAATCTGAGCCTAGCGTGTAGCCTCCGTATTTAGTCTGCTCTTATGCTTATTCTTAAAATGCTCAGTGTACTCTGCCACACAATAAAGTCAAGAGAAGAACAATTTTGGTAAAACCAAGTGAGTTTAATCTCATCAAATAAGGTTTCCCGTCAGACAGCATGAAATTATGGTAAGTACAAATCGTGAGCTCAATTTAAATTAGTATAGGTAACCTGTCACCAGCACTCTTCAATATGTATATTGAGGAAGCAATAAAAGAAATAGAAGAACAATGAATCAAAGGAATCAAAGTGAATGGAGAAGAAATGAACATGCTACGCTTCGCTGATGATATCGCGATCGTAGCAGAAAACGAGGAAGACCTACAGAACTCTCTGAAGACAATTTAAAAAGTGTTCTAGGAATACAACATGAAAGTCAATAGAAAGAAAACCAAGATACTTGAGTGCGGAAGAAAGAAAGTAGTGGCCGACGTCCGCCTCAAAGGAGAAAGATTGGAGCAAGTGGAATCATTCACCTACCTCGGGAGCACCATTACCTGGGATGGAAGAAGCATGACATACATCAAGCGTCGAATAGCCCAAGCTAAGACGGAATTCATGACCAAAAGGCCGCTACTCTGTTCGAAGAGCATAAGACTGGAGACAAGGAAACAGTATGTGAAAACATTCGTGTGGGCAGTGGCACTCAACGGATCAGAAGCATGGACCATTGGAAAAACTGACCAGAAAAGAATAGAAGCCTTCGAGACATGGATCTGGAGGAGGATGCTAAAGATCAAATGGACGGATAGGGTGAGAAACGAGGAGGTATACAGAAGAATTGGAGAATAAAGGACACTGTGGAGCACCATACGCCAAAGAAGAACACGGTGGGTTGGCCATGTTATGAGACACAACGATTACATAAGAAGCATAATGGAGGGAAAAATTAAGGGAGAGTCCCCAGAGGAAGACCAAGAGACAAGTAATTGGGGCAAGACAAGAGGGATACGGGGAATAAGAACCATAGAGATGTGAAGGAACTGGCATGGGGTAGGGCGAAATGGAGGGCTGTAGTATTACAATCCTAGTATTGTAATACTATGATGATGATGATAGGTCACCAGTTCTTAAATCATTCCCGAAGACGCCGTGAAGACAGAAAGTCATTTAAAAGGTCGTCCGAATTCATTAGGCATCAATAGAGTCGCTGAGTTGAGTCATCTATTGTAGCCGTTGGCAAAGTCAGCAACAAGTCCGCCTTCACCGACGCGATGACGAATTTTAATATAAATTATTACTAATTTCCAACTTTAACTATTACCTATTATTCTGTAATCGTGGCATGCTGTGTGCAAATGTAAAAACGTACCATGATAGATGTAAAAGGGACGTCACTCAGACGACAAGTACCGCTAATAAATACGGACATCGTTGTTCTTTTTATTAAATCTAACTCCCATCGCTGTAGTTGAGAATAGGTTCACTATGTGGTGAATATGACTTTTTACATACAATTCTATACGGTTTTCATAAAATCATTTATTAAATTGATTTCAACGTCTACAGAGCAATTTTCAAGAAAACCCACTAGTTCGTTTGCAAATGATCACTGCGAGCATTGAAACCCTTAGCATGGAAAATTAGTATCGAATTCTACAGAGTTATTCCGTACATTTTGAATGTAGTCGAATTCCCCGATATAACGTTTTCCAAAGAAAAAAACAAGCTTAAGTGGAAGCAACCTACTCTTTGATATAAAAACTGCGCCCAAATAAATTTTCAACTCTCATTTTTAGGGGGACCCCATCGCTCCCTCCCGTTCCCCTAAACCTTACACACTCCATGGCACCAAGGTAAAAAAATGATCTAAATACTGCCTATCACCACCTCCAGAATGACAGTTATCCGTCGATTCCTGGGCTGGAATAGTAGTAAAAAGAGTTGGAAAATACTTCAAGAGTTATAGCTTTGCAATGAACTGTTTACACAAGGTAAAGCATTAAACAGAGATATATCAGCAAAGGAATGTATGATACCATCTTTTACGTTTACGCAAAGTGTCTATCTAGGTTTATGGTATTCAGGCTTTTGGTTCTGCAAATAATTATTTAGTATTAAGCAACAGTTTCACCGTGCTATGCTGCGAACTAATCGCAGAACCAAAAGCCTGAATACCATAAACAATGAGCTGCAAAAATCTAAAAAAAATGTCTATCTAGGTTTTCAGCTATATCTTTCGTCATCCGCATTACGCATTCACATAAAACATCATCATCTACATAATAATCCACATTTTACATTAAATAATACCCTCACCCTACGAGCCGCCGCACATATGCTAAGTAGGGAATGTTAAGATACCAGCAATGAAGAAGGTAGGTAACGGTAAACTAAATTCGAGAGAGAAATGACAACAAGTCTAGACATCTGAATCTCACGAAGTCGAATTAGTGCCTCGAAACGTTCGACTGTTAAGGTAATACGGCAACTTGCTAATACCCGAAGGAATCCGAATGAGACTTCATATTATTCCCCAGTTACAGTCCATATTGCGTTGAGTAATCTATAGCGATGATACGTACATTAAATAACCGAACCTCAGAAGCCAGAAAGCTGTTTTTAACCAAATTGGCCGTGATTATTTAAACTATTCCAGTGAACTTCGCGATTCATTTCAAAGACGTATTTTTAGAAGAAATCCGCGTGGGGGACATTTCAACCTCGAGGATGTGATTCCGCGGTTTCTGGGGTGGAATCGCACGACCTAGGTATACGTTGTCGCACCCAACCTTAAAAGCCGGAGGGGGTGAACCGCACGCGCGTGACGGGGCGCGACCGCCGACAACGCTCCAAACACCTTTAACCGAAAGGAGGCGGAGAAGGCGATAAAAACGTCCCGCAGATGCACACACACGAGAAATTTTGTGTGGCCGACCGCTGAGATCTGAATTGCGCGTGCAAAATGCAGAGCGGGGGAGAGCTATAAAAAGGGCCAGTGCCCTTCAAGAGAGGAACTCGAGTGTGCAGCGACGCATAGAGGAAGGGAGGGAGGAAAACTACCGTTAATCATTTTCCCACCCTTCCTGAGACGAAAAGAGCCCGACTTTTTTTCCAACGTTACTATTTCTTTTCATACGGTGACAACCGCAAAACGATTCCTGCGGTTAACCCCGCACGCACGTGCGAACACGGAGAGAGCGTTCGTGTGGCGCCGATGAATCAATTCCCACTGGGGCATTCTCTCCCCTTTCTCTCCCCCTCCTCCCCTACCATACTCCCTCCCTCCCAAACCTCGCACAAACCCTGCCATTCTTCTCATCTCCCAATACCTCGCGCACACAACAACGAACATCCCGGCTCGCCATCAACCTCACACAATAGGTCCACCCCGCGCACTTTCACGCTCGATCGAACCCGAAAACACCATGGAAGGGGACAGAAAAAAATAGAAGAAGAAAGGAAATATTCTGGGGATTGTGGGGGGTGGGGTTGCAGTCGCATTTTGGTGTGGAATTTTCGGGGCCACGAACCGCGCGATTGAGACTCGCCGACCCGGACGGGATGGCTTCTGCCGCTGCGGTGGGACGGCAGGAGCGTCTGCGGGAAGTTTGGACGGCTTGGGAGAGGGAGAGAGCATGTGGAGCGATGGGGTGAGACAGTGGGGAGGAAGGTTTTGGTATGATCCCACCCAACCCCCACAGGGGAATAAAGGACCTAGGGGATGGGATGCAGCGTGGCTAAAGTAGGTAGATGTACGAACGAATGAGGGAGATGAAGGCCTCATTCTTCCGGGTTTTCCACTAAGAGTCGACGATGACATTTTCGTCGTCGCCAGCGTCCAGCCTTTTTCACAGCGGTGGCGTATTTGGCGTTGTCGGTGCCACCTACTGATCCACTCCCGTGAGGTGCTCCGAGCTTTGAAATTAGAATAATCATAAATTCCGCATAAAAATGTTTGCGACACGTAAGTAGTGGCTCTAGTTCCGTGAGTTTTTTTCTTGTTTTAATTCCTGTATTTTCATTTATTTTAATTAGGCCTATTTTAATAACCTCTGGTTAAATATCCATCGATAACGCTCACATCAACTAACCGACAGCATAGCGTAATACAAAAAAACAGAACTCACCCTTAACCTCAAGTCAATGAAAAGGCTAGGTACAGGACTTAAACAACAAAAACTTAAAGTGGGCGGGAGAGAAGGGTTGCACATTTACCATGAAGCTGATACAGATATCATTCACAACGACACACCCCCCAAGTTCCATGGATGCGAACGAGCATAGTATCAGTCCACAAAAGTCAACTTCACGCGCCGACCCATGAATGCGGCGGCGACGTGCGGAAAACTGCCTACGATGGCGCCCACCTCATTCCTCCGTGTTTTGATTTCTGGTGGGACTAAATTTTCTCCTCTCGTCCACGGGGTGCGTCTTCAGGTCGAAGTACTTGAACTAGAGACGAACATCTTCCAACTGAAGACACCTCTCGGACGATGGAAGAAGCTGTTTTCCAGCAAGCGGAAAACATGGTGGAAAGCCCGGAAAAACAAAGCCTTCGTCGATACAATGCCGCAGAAACCTACAAGATAAATGAAGGCGTTGGTAATATAGAGAAAATAGGGGAGGCAAGAAGGTGCTGAAAAGAAAATAGCCCAGGAAAAGGACTTAGATAGAGAGGATCTGGTCTAATGTATACAGGCTTCCCAAAACGATAACACGAGTTCGAACCGTGAGAGTGGTGAAGTTACCCCATCCGATCCTCTAGGGTGCTAAGTGAACAGAGAACGCAGTACTTCGTCCGTTGGATAGGACGAATAACTGTGATACTCTCGGTGCCTTCCGTTCAGAATATGCTAATACCGAAGTTGGGTTTCTCTCCGTCTTCCTCCATTTCCCATGCAATCCTCAACTTGTAAACCTACCCCCTTTTACTCTAATGGCACCACTAACCGAAGTTATTGGTCGCCTCCTCTACTGCAATTAATCATGACTGAGAGATGTGAGCACATCGACCGCGGAAATGAGGAAGGGCGACAGAAGCTGAAAGAAGATACGCGAGATATAACGTTGCATCAACTGCGATGAGTAATCCATATTCATATCGCATTTATAAGCCATTTAAACTAGGACTACAACTTGATAAAATGTATCTACCATAATCCTATGAAAATTTTAAATGCAAAGATGTCGATATCAAGACGTATATTAACTCTCTGAGACTAAAAACCATGCTGCAATATTGCATTTCACATTGAAAACATAAAAATATCACACAAATTTTGGGCCAATGAGCATCCTGAACAAGATGGGTCGAGGTAATGAGAAAAATTATCGATAATATTGATCAATAACGGATATATCAGCTATTTCGCAAACATATTTTGTTCATACGGACCACAGAGAGTAAGCAGTGGTTATTCTATACTGTTTATATCATCATGTTGCTAAAATACGGAGAAATATAAAATGTCTGATTGAACCTGCATTGGGAACCACAAATTTCACCGACGTTTATTTACTTTGTAATGTCTCCAGGCCGCAAGACTTGCGATAGTTGCCTTATATTGCACGACGATGTAAAAGAGTATCGCACCCTACCACCGTGACAAGCAACACGGGGAAGGGACACAGGTGATATGGTTGAAGTGACAGCACTCAACATAAAGACGCACAAAGAGGAAGTGGAGATTCTTTTGAGAGGGATCGCATGAAATAAGTCATTGAGTCAAATACGGTACGCTCATACATTCGCCCAAAATTACCAGGCTTAATGTCCAGCTTAGCGCTGCGAGTCGACAATAACTACCCCTCAGGCAATCGAAAATCATACAAGGGGGTGACTAATGAGGTCACGGGGGTGTGAAGGAGGTCCAGCTGCGCTTCTCCAAATCTCAAAGCTCCCCAACACTCGTGACGAATCCCCAAAATCCTACTCGCTTCGATTGGCCATCCCCATCGTCCGTGGCAAAGGCAGTTAAAAAGACAGGTGACGTGGACAGTGGTGCGTGATCAAATCTACGAGGGGCTCACAAGCCCGACATTTCGCTTCGAGAGACGCCTCCCATTCCACTCCATTTATTATACGACATTGAAGATGGAGGGAGAAGGGGTGACACATTTTGCTGCCGAGCAGTTGTCCGCATCATTTCCAAGCTTGTATTCATTCATGCCACTCAGCTCACCCACAGATAACTTTAGGATGAAGGTACACAATATGCAACATTAATGTTACCTGCTTATGAAAAAAATTACTTCTGCCAGATTGAATATGGCGACAGCTCGTAATCAAAAAAAATATTTACTTCGATTACCTTTCGACCTGACCTGTATCAGACTCTGTAAATTAGGACTCAAATTCAAGTAATTAATACAATTAGAACTTCCTAAGTAAATTAATAAAAGTAGATTAGGTAATAATAATGGTAACATTTTCCACGGAAGAGAGTAAAAATTTCTAAGACAAGCATTCAAACTTAAACCTCAACGAATCCACAGGCAAAAAGAATCCACCGCAGGAACAAAATTTGAAAAGAGACTACTAAGGATTGAAAAAATTCATTTCATAAACTAAAAATATCCAAAATATCAGAATTGTTCCTTATCAACAAAAAAATAAAGGAAATAGCAAAGAATGTTTATTTTGAGGACATCCCTCGTGCCTTCGGCTCAATCCATTTATAATAATTAGACGTGATCTACCAGTAAAGATAGAAACCTATATATGTCATTGGGAATACTAATACTAATATTTTCAAGCTGAAGAATCTCGCTCTCGAAGAAGCTCACCTTGCGTCCTACCTCTCCACACCCACCTATTCTCTTTCTTCCCCTTCCCCGCTCACCGAACACCATTTATCACAGCCATCAAAATCACCTCACCCCTCATTACCCGTTTCAACCACCTACTCTTCCTTGTTCTAATTTTCTCAAGCAATTTTCTCTCATCACCCGATTTGCCGATAACTTCCTCGTTCGTCTTTCTTTCTGTCTATCACACTTTTCCATTTTTCCACACCCCGCCCTCTAGCGCCATCGACCTATTCCCATCCTCTTTCCTACGACTTTGTTCCAAGCTAAGCTTCTGTCGCTGTGATGGCATAAAATGTACCTTTTACATCATGTGATTAAGGGAGATATCATTATGCTTGCAGTCTTGTTAAACGCAGGAATATACGCATATGTTAATTTGGATTCTTGGCAACAACCCTAAGTCTCTAATTTTTCAAATACTTCGGAAATAAAGAATTTCTATTGATTTGGCAGAAATATGCAGTACAAATGAAGTCAATCTAAAATGTAAAAGAGAGCGTTGAAAAAATTGGATAAATGAAAGCCTGAATGCAACTAATGCATCAGTAGACTATGATAATAGGCAGGGAAAATTACTGACTCAATTTCGACAAAGGTATGCCAACATTTATCCATGCTAAATCAAAAATCAACAAAAGAATTCGATACGGCCTTGCCACTCTGACGCAGGCCTTAATTAGATTCACATAACTGCGAGTAAATGAAAAAGCCAGCTCACAGTTAAAAATAAGACAAATAGTGTCGATAATGCATCAAGTATCACCAGGACATACGGGAAACGATGACTACCACGTAAATTATAAGGTATCAGTTTTCACACCAGGAGAAAAGCACCTGGTATTAATCATGAAACAACTGCATAAAACTATACATATTATTCCCCAAGTTAAGAGTTGATAAATAATGGCATACACTCACGTCTCCTGAACTTAGGCGAATGATTGGACCAGGACGGCTCACAAACACTACTATATAATGTGTAATAACTAGTGCACTCATCAGAGTTTTAATTACTATATAACTATAAAATAACGTGAAATCACTTTTAAGACTAGGATAATCTTACCATACGCCTGAGAACCTCATCCATTCGTTAACCTCACACAGTTCTAAATTCCGCTGCTGAAACAAGCTCTTAAAGGATTCCATTAAATTTCATCGACCATAAAGTCCACCTAATGAGTTGATGGCAAGGATTATAAAGTATCTGTCTTTATAGTAGTGAAATAAAATTACAGCGATATCTTATCCATGCATCCCATTTCAAAAACCTGAATCATTGCTGTTTCAGTAGCTACATAGTTCAGCTTAGGCTTATTAAGGGACTTTTTTAATCACTTAAAATAAATCAACGCTATCTAAAATCGCATGCCTGCAGCCATTTCTTGCGTATGATAAATCAATGCACATAGTAAACGTTTACCCTAGTCCTAAAACTACACTCTTTCTCATTTAATGGAAATGACGGCCCATGGGCATTCCGGCTCAAGGAATTCCAAAGAATCCTCAATAAATAATTTTCTAAAAAAACAACGTAAAACGCAGCACGCAGAAAACTCAAAGGGCTACTATGGCCACACACAAGTAGAAGAAATACTCAGGCGAAAATAAAGGCCAATATATCCAACGAATCAGTACTGCAGCCATGATCTAGGAACGTATCTTCAGATGATCGGAGGGCACAATTAGTCGCCGGCAATGCAAGGGAAAAGAAAATCGTGTCTGGTTATCGGGGGAGCCCACCTGCACTGTTCCACCAACCCGAACCCCTAATAGCGATAAGATAAATGGCCTCAAAGCCCCTCAAATTCTTGATGGCCGTGGATGTGAACTCACGAGAAATGTCCCCCGAGTGTGTGCGTGTGTGACGACGGGAAAGAGAAAGAGGGAGCAGTGAGATCTTAACGGCCGCATATTTATGCAAAGGGCGGATGGCACTCTTGTAAAAGAGGCATTCTTCTTTTTTTCTCCACCGAAAAAAAATAAAAGCGGGGGAGGGGGCGGCGAAATGGAGAAAAGAGAGAAGGGAGTAGCATAGAGAAGAAATGTCAGTGGGGTGGGAGGAGAGGATAGGGGAACACAACTTCTTCCCCGCTCTCTAACTCAGTGTTTCTCAGGGTCCAAACAGCGTAGCCGCACAAACCTCCCTCACCCTCCCCAAAAAATCTCTTAACCCACCCCTCCTATGCTCTCTCTCCCCTTCACAATCCATTTTTGGGTCAGTCGGGATGAGAAAGGAGTGGGAGTGAGGAGGAGGAACAGTCGGAAGGAGAGGGTGGAGAAGGGAAAAAGATGGGGGAGAGAGGTATGGAGGGAGGGTCGTCATGGGGCGATGTCGTGGGAAAGTCTCATTCTAAAGTCCTCAGTCTGAGAGAGAGAGAGAGCGAGGGAATGGGGGAGGGGGCCCTTAAGAGGTACCGCCCTTCCTATATACCTCCACCACTCATCCCTGCTCACCTTAAAACTTCCCTCTACCTTCCTCCGCGTCCATCTCTTTCCCCAACTTCACCATTCCTTCCTTCCACATCTTCCGTCTCATCTCTCCCGCTCCATTTTCTATCCCATTATACCCCATCCTCTTCTTCTCCCTCCACCAATCTCTCTCCTTTTCCCGGCTTTCGGTCATCGAGTGGAGAAGTAGTGGAAGTATAATATCTCATCGTTACGGCCTTCCCCATCGGGTTTATCTCAATCCTTTTAAAAGATTTTCAACTTTTACGCCCTAAAAAATGCTCGTCGATAGTTAGCAGAACTTCTTTAATCGGCGTCGTTCCGAGTGATGCGACTCTCTCTCGGAGGGATTGATGCACCCATCGGTGACAACATTTTCGGAAACTAGTCGATGTATTTCTTTTTATCGCCTACTTTCACGTTGGGCCACTCCAAATTCCTGTTCGTCGCACGTATGAGATCTTAACTTTGGGTTACACGTGCATCGACAGATGTTATCATTTCAAACCAATAGAGGCACTTGATTCCCGTCTGCTTGTGGTATAACAACTTCTTTCCAATTACAATCCCTAGCCTCGAGAAAATACTGAAGGAAACCCGTCTTTTTCTTTGTTCTAAGTTGCTCTTTATGAGTTAAGATATAGCATTTTAGATCCATGCTTTCATTGTACCATTGTCGGTGTCAGCGGAAAATAATTCACGTTACTTTCCCAGTCAGAGAGGATTATATAAAGCGCATAGTAGGTAGTTTATCACTTCTTTTCTTTTCTATTGGAGGCGTATAAATTTATTTCTTTTCAAAAACAGAATCCATTAATTTTCCAATCATAGCGATTGAACGAATGATGTGGTCCGAAGTCACGCGTACAGGTGCAAAAAGGTGTGAAATTCGACTTGACCGGGATTCGAACCAGATCTCCCAATTGCCGGTTAGGTGTATTAGCCAGTTACTATAACTGGCTAACACCTGACCGGCAGTCTACTAAACGGTTAAAAGGATTAGTTCATTAAATATAGGGTGTAATACTAATTCAAGATTTGTCAAACCTTGGTAATTAATCTCACTAGGTAGCAAATTTTCGAATCAAGTAGCAAAACTACGGAAGAATGAAAGAATACCAAGGTCCATACCAATCCCTTAATGGTCGATATGTATGCTAATGCCATTAAATCCTTAGCTGTAACCCTTTCATGACCTCGATGTTACCTAAATTATGACTCGGTTCCTGTCAATCATCAACAAAAACAACTAGCTTTAAGTCATTCGTACATGATAGTTAAACCGCACCTATATTGTATCGAAAAATGCCTTTAACACTGAAATTTAATCCCTCGGCTTAAAAAAATATTTATAAATCTCCGACGCGACCTCTCTGATCGCCTATGCGTGACAAATTAAGTAGCAGTCACTGAGGGCCTTTTGAAGCTTTAGGTTTCCGTATAAGTATAATTGTATTCAGAATCTAGGTTTGCCGACTTTAATCGTCACGCTCTTGAACATGTACATTTGTACTGCGTCCAAAGATAAATCCCGTCGCAGAGAAACCCACCCTACACACAACGAAGAGACACGAGCCACCTCCTTCCCCATTGCGACTTGACAGAGAACCCCGACGACTTCCGGCAATCAGACGCCCGTCAATGCATCCCCGTAGTAACTCTCCTCCCCTCATCCCCTCCCTGTTGCGCTTTCATTTGCACTCGGAACATCGCCAATGAGCTGCACCGCTCGCGTCTCACCATTGTTTTCCCACCACCCGAGGCCCTCCTCGGGTTGTCTTGTCCCGCCGCCCTTCCTCGCCCCCCCCAACATCCACCCGCGTCCTCACCGCGCCCCGCCCTCCACCCGCAACCGCCCTCGACCCCCCTCCCCCCCTAACCCTTTTCGCCGATGAGCCTCCGCGACAGCGTCCCATTGTTTTTCCACCTGCGACCGCTCCCACCCCTTGCCCGCCCGGTCACCAACGTCCTCCTCCCTTCCGCCCTCGTCTCATTAACTATGTGCGCACGTGCGGAGGGTAAGAGCGGTGGCCGCTGTGAATGTGTGTGTGTGTCTAGCCTCACGACCGAGGATCCGTGTACGATCGGAGGGAACGTAAGATCTTTCAGGGATATCCTGATCGGTGTCAAGCATTATGCTTTTCGTGGAATTAGCATCAATTGTTTTCCTCGTTTGAGTAGGTACTGAATATGACAGCAAATTTTCTAGCGACCGCTCGTATACAATCCAGATGTACGTGCTTCAACCGCCGAAATTAATCATTAGCTTTTAAGCCGTGTTTACACGATGCATTTACCCGCGCGGGTAGATGCGTGAACACAATCACCATCAAAATTTTATCGTGTAAACACTCAAAATTGCGCAAATGCGTGAATGCGTGGACAGAAAATAGCCCCTGTTCTAATTTGGTGAATGTGTTCACGCATCTGTCCAGCCACGTACTTGCGCGGGTAAATGCATCGTGTAAACACGGCTTTAGAGTGAGTAACATTTTCAAAATTCTAGTAATCCAAAACAGCATCTCAATGGTTTGACGCCACTGCTCTCGATGAATTTTAACAAGAAGGATCACATCACACTAGTTCAACGTCCTCCATAAATGAAATGAAAACGATTTTTGTCAAATCAAGATAAACGAGCTCAATTTAACATGAAAATTCGTCCTTTTATTGACAGCGATACTATTAAGTGAAGTCATCCGCCGGATTTTCGGTTACTTTGTGAGTATTGACGCCGCTATGCGCGCGTAAGTTTTAAGAAATTTATGTTTTAATGAAACAACGTTGCCAACTAAATGTTTGTTCCCTTTGCTTATGAACATGAGCACTGTTTAAAAATATGTGAATACATTCAGATACCTTTAACAATAATTCATGTTTTCCATGCTTAGTTTTTGATGGGCCTAACGAGTAATAACAAGGGATACGTTCAGAAGCAAGATTAAAAGACTGTAGAGAAGAATCACCACTACAACTGCCACTACTACTTCTGCTAAAGAACTACTCTTTGAGTTCATCAACACAGTTCATTGACACCATTTCAGGATTAATTGAGTTTCATTCCATTCATATTTGATCGGGTTCATAAAATGACCATTGCATAACCAAAAACAGCTGCAAGAACTTCAAATTATGATAACTTAAAATAGGTTTTGTGCCGTCATTACTATGAAACGTACAAAATGAATACCAATTGCATTTATTGACTTGGAAGAAGGGAATTTCCGCCGGGATGACTGGTTTCCACTAAATAAGAGAAATACTTATTTTATAAAATAAATATTTTCACTAAATAAAACACTTTAAAGAAGCCGTAACAATGGATGAACGCCGTTACGTCAGCTCTCTCTCTCTCTCTTTCTCACACACTACACTACACAATTATTTCTTTACTCTGATCTCAACCACAGACAAATATTAGTCATATCATAATTTTTTACTCGACGATTAACAATGATATTGACTGACTGTATTATCTAGTGCTACTAAGATAATCCACCACTAATTATAATCAATTTAAAGTGACAGAGAAGACTAAAAAGTCCTGAGTTTTCTAGAATTAGGCTTGATTTCCGGTGTTGTACGATATTTCTGCTGTGTCACAGTCTCAAATATGGCGCTGTGTAGATAACACTCCAAAAACAAAAAGCTATCCACCGAATGAGAAAAGAAATAGGAGGTTGTTTAGCCGTTCTTCCCTTATACATATTCTCTTGATAAACACACCGAGATCCTCACCACCAATAATTTCCACACTATTACGAATTTTCTCTACTTATTAGGTTATTCTGAAGAGTAAAAATAACTTCACTAGTCATAAAACACCCGCATCAGCCGCCAGGCGAGAATCTGGGAGAAAATATTACCAAGTAACAAGAGTAAAATACAAAGAAGTTTCATTCTCTATTAGGGTAAATCTTAGGCCAGCCATGCGACGGAGAAATAGTTACTTTACATTTACTTTCATGATTATAGATAGAGAAATCAACCGAAATACTAACTCAATAAGACCGTGCTATCCTCGCACCATATCTATTCGAAAAATGTAACGCTTCTTAAGGGTGAGCGAATTAAGTACTAATTAAATACAAAACTCTTCATTCTTACAACCCAGAGCCAGTTTTCACTTATGATCAATTCTTGCGAAATAGCCCCTCGCGATGCACATCAAATGTCATGGCAAGGCAATGAATTTTCGAATTACCCTGAATTTAATAATCAACTTTCCGACACCGCTATACTATTAATGATAGCATTGATTAGGATCCAGAGTATGATAGCATCTAAACCACCCGCGAAACAGTTGGTGGCGATCTTGGACAAAATATGTAAATGAAGAAAATTGTCTAAATTATCTTGTACTGGTCATTTATTATTTCCTCCAAGGACCGCGAGCAAAAACTCAGAATATGAACAACAGAATTAAACTAGTACCGCATTGATATTATGAATTCAGCCTGAGGAATTTTAACTGTGTCTACACTATTAATCATACTAAAATGCATATAGTCATCATATTTTGTTGATGGATTGGGATTTAGCAATTTTCAAGGGAAAATACACCAAACAGCACAACATAGGGAGAAAGATTACGAATGGGAATAATTTTACCAATTTATAGTTGAAGATCCTCCTGTCTCCGTAAATAATTAAATTAAAAATGGCCATTTCATTCTAGCCCCACACCAAAAAACACACACACATTCTAGCAAATGTTTTTCATTGTGGTGGCACATCTCAGCGTCAAATGTAACGAAATCAATTAGGACATAATGGCAGAGTTATCACTTATGCAATGTTTACTATTAACGATCACGGAATTAATTCCGAATTGGCCTCAAATGTCAAGAACTTCAATGAATCTATGACAGATGATTCACAGCATATCTTTCACGTTACTACAAAGAATGTTTCCGTCATTAAAATATTTTTAATCGAAACGCTAGATAAGGCTAAACATGCACAAGGTTAGGACACTTTTAAAAAGCTGTGCGTTGAAATAAAAATAGAGATACGTAAACGAATAAAACAATTCCTAGTCCCACCTTTAGTTTTCTTGTAACGGATTGTACTATCTTTGACAAGGAAAATAAATCGTGGACGACGAAGAGTGAGACATCACAGGAATGGAAGATAAAAAGCTTCGTTGGAGCGTCCTAAAAAGCAGCTCGGAAAAAGTGCTCTGAGAGAACGTCAGAGATATGGATAACAAAGGTGGATTCTTGGGGAAGTCAATTAGATGTCGTTGACCCTATGTGTCGTGATATCATGGGAAACCCTTAAGGATAATATCGTTAGAATTCGTCTCATGAATGGAAGGGCGAAGGAAAAGGGTGAACACAACCCCTAAGTTAGCTTGGTGGCTAGTTCTTCCTTCCCGAGGGGTTTGGATATGAACTATAAAAAGCAGGAAATATGGATGTGTACGCGTAATGGCGATGATTACATCGCTAAGATCTGTAGCATAACATCAATGAGGGCTGACGAAGATGCTTGCCACTCCCATGGTACAACAGCAAGGTCGCCATTCTGGCAAACTCCTGTAAGCCTGTAATGCGTGAGTGTCACACCCCTGAGATTTTTAACTCTTTGTGTACAACACATTTAGGAAGTCGTTGAGTTCATGCTACCATGATATGAGGGAGCGGGATGTCATCCACGGTAACCATTGATGATGGTTCATCCGTCCGTATAAATGACGGATAAGGGTGTGAGGCGTGTTTGAAATTTTGGAACGAGTTCAGAAGCACAAAACATTGAAAGTAAGTGCGGTAGAAAAAAATGAAGGGAAGTGTGTAGCTGAGATGGGAGAGGAGGTGACCGAGGTTTCGTTGTGAGGCAGAGAAGGATGTGGGAGAAAGGAAGAGGGCGGTGAGGGTAGGAAGGTAGGTAGGTGGTTAGGCTGGTCGGTTTGTGTCGAGCAGGGAAAAGGACGGGGTCCGGGGTTGTAGGAAGGGCGTCGCTTCGGGAGGGAAAATCGCCCAACGCCCCACTCTGATGTTTATCGGCTCACTTGTTCACATTAGGAGAGGCTGAGAAGATGACTTGGCTCCCGTCACACCTTTGCAATGGCTACCATCTCCCCTTCCCCTCCCCTGACGAAAAAAAGGATCAATTCGGTCATGCCGCCAGCCTCGGCTACAGGATTCATCCATCGGACATGGATTCCCAGACTACGTGACATTGACACGATAGTCCGCGCCCCTTAAGGAGAAAGAAGGAAAAAAACGACGAAAAAAGTGTGCAGCGGAAGACCCTCTTTAATCCATTACATTTATGCACGGTGGGCATTTTTAAACGCCGTAACAGAAAAGTTTAATATTTGATGAAGGAAAACGATTCAAATTTTGACGTTTAGGCAGCTCGGAAGGAGGAAGTGAACTTCGTTTAGCCATGCCCTGACATTTTTTGGTATCTCAATAGTGACCCAACGAAAAAAAATGAAGACTGACTGGCTGCTTAAGGGTTTCCTTTGGTAAACTATTAAGCAATTTCTGCCGCATGCTTCCAAGGGTTCCAGTTGAATTAACGACTTAAATCTCCTTTGTGGCTTTTATAAAGCGATGACTCACAGCCGAGCGATATTTTCCGCATGAAATAAAAACGACATTCATGACCTTTAAAAATCCGCTCAGATTACGACACCGATGACGAAAAGGACTGTCCTTGCCCTTTTCCGAGTTAACCTATTGTCAAAAAGTCGTTATGAACATTTTCATCGATCCATTGGACTAGCATTTCACAATAGAGAAGCTAATGTCCACTGAAATGACTGGTAGACATGGTGAGACAATTTTAGACCTATCGATGGTCACAAGTACTCGTAAGCCACCGAAGCATCGGAAAAAATGTTTTAAACCTATGGTGTATCGAGAGGCATATCAAGCGTAGCTCATGGAAAATGTTACACAGCTTTATTTCAGAGAAAATTATTTCAATTATGGAAATAATCGAAAAAGTATTGAAGGTATTTCGATTAAAAGAGTTATCTAGCCCTTCGAGGAAGAACTTGAAGCAGTCATATATTTCACTTTAGCCCGTGTAACTGTCACAAATAGTCCGTAGGGAAAAAAATATTTCACAGGATTTTGATTTTGAGAGCCCATTCTTGCAACATCATACCAGGGTCAAGGGCAATTTAGTGGTATTTCTATACAAACGGATTTCAGTCAACTTTGGATAAAATTTTTCATGAATAGATAGGTATATTAAGCAACTTGAAAGTTCAGGCAATTATTACATAAAAGGATAACTTTTTTAAACACCGTATTCTAACAGTGAGTTAAAATTCATCTCATTATGCACAATTTTTACATGTAAGCTGCAATACTTCAATTTATAACCCGATAAAAAATCTCATTCAAAACTTCAATCTGAGGCAAAGCGCAACGCTTGTGCTCTCCAAACAACCACTTCCCATGTAGTAGCAAGAGATGATAGAATGAATAGCGGATAAGTATCTAAAACGATATACATATTTCAAGATAGCCTCGATAATCTTGCGTGAACACACCGCCTCGTGCTCCTCCTATGAGAAAATTACACGGTCGTAAAGGGAATTTTCTCACGAATACGCGAAGACCTACTGCCGTGTTCCCATTCTCTCCTCTCCTTTCATTCTCCGCCGCCTCTCTTCCCTTTCCGGGTCCTTGCCTCCTCCGCTTACTCCCCTTTCTTTCGTGGCTGGGCCTGTATCTTCCTCCATGCCTTTATCTCGCCCATTCGCACCTACCCGGCCGCGAGGGGAGAACTCAGGGAGGCCTCTCCGAGGAGGGCGAGTGCCCATAGCCTTCGACGGCGAACAAGACACCGCCCATCACAATTGGAAGACCAACTCTCTCCGCTCCCCACTCCCTCTCCACCCCTTTCTCACTCTTCTTCCTATCTCAAACCCCTTCCCCCTCTCAAAAGGGCACTTGCACTCACGTTCTCTTCCCCTGTCCCACTCAAATGCGACTCCTCACCGATCCTCTACGGCTGCCTCTTCCTTCGCCGCATCCTTCCTTCAGTCCAAGCCTATTTTTCAAACCTTTTCAAAAGCCTCCATCCTTCTTTCAATCTTTCTCGTGCATCACCATAATACGTGGAATCTTCGTTTTATAACCTTTAACTTTCTGAAACCCGACTTGAAACGTTAATAGAAAGAGACAGTCAAAGTACTAAATCTTACTACTGAAATTAACCTAAAAAGTTCAAATGAAATCAGTCTACTGCCCATGAAATAGTTGTAGAGTTGCATGTATGCGGTAACTGATAGCAAAGGTTAATGATACCGATACGCCATCATCATGAGTAGTCATCAATCCGAACATTGATTTGCAGAAGCTCTCCAATCCACTCTCCTTTCTGACATCCGCTTCATTCCTATATAATTATTTACCTTGGCACCCTTCATGATTTACTTAGTGTATTCCATTCTTGGCTTTTCTCAAAACTCTTCCCATTTATTTCTCCTACCAGTATTTTTTTTCATTAGGCTGTTGTGTTACAAAATATGTACAGTAAGCTTGTCTCTCCTTCTTCGCAGTGTGTTCATAATGCTTCTTTTCGCTCCAGCTCTTCGTACGACTTCTCCATAAGTGATTCACTCCGTCCATTTAATCTTCATCATTCTTCGGTGACACCACATCTCCATTCCTTCCTATCTCCTTTGCTCCGCTGCTGTTATTGTCGAGGCTTCACTGCCCTATACGAGAATGCTCCAAATATATGTTACCAGCTGTTAGCAGACTCCTCTTCTGGTAGAAAGCCTTCTTTGCTTGGGCTATTCTGCTCACAATGTCTTTCTTGCTTCTTCTATTGCTGGCGATCCTGCTTCCCAGATGACAAAACTCTTCCACTTCTGCGAGTTTTTGCTGGCCACGTTTAACGGTGATTCTGTCTTCTTCATTTCTTCCACAAACCATAGCCTTGGTTTTCTTAACATTAATCTTCAAGTTGTATTTCTTCATAGTTTTGTCCGTACAGTTCAGCATTCTCGTCAGATCTTCATTATTCTCGGCAAGAACTGCAATGTCATCAGCAAAGCGTAGTATACTGACTTTTTCTCCATGCATCATCTGACCCAATATTGCTTCTCCTAAACTCTCCTCGGATACTATGGCATAACCGTAATCCATGTAAGCATCATCGAACTGAAAGTATCGATCATACGTAAAAATATACAGCTGGAGACATGCATAAAAATAAGGAAAATTACGCTCATGAAGTACAGAAAAACTTGAGCGGTAGTCGCCTTCTGCAGAGAACACGAATACCGCAAATTCACTGAAAGAAAAACATTCTCCTGGTCTAGGATTCGAATCTAATCGGTGCGGGATCGAGGGAACTGGGTTTCAATCCAAGTCAAAGCGCATAAATTTGCACTGTGAAATCCGAACACTGATGAACTCTTCCATTCAGGCACGTAAGGGGGGGGATTTGAGGGGCCTCAGCCCCCCTAAAAATTCAAATCATATTGTTCGTTTAGTTTTGCCATGTATTCTTTTGGATGAAAAATACAAGGGTTCGAGAGAGGAAACAGGTAAGAACAAAGCAGTTTTCTACAAAAAAGTAGCCATAAATAAACTGCAATAACGAATGGAATTGCACCAAGAGAGGATTCCCCCGGCTTCAGATTAAATCCCTCCCAAACCAAAATCCTGGCTACGTCACTGATTCCATTCAAAAGTATCAAACAATAATCCCGTATTACTTTTTTCACAGAGCAAGAACAAATGAAACTGAATGTGATGCCATGTTTTCGAGTGAGCGTCTTTTTATTAGAGGCAAACATGATTCCTCCCCGTAAAACCAGCAGCACTCGTTTTTCAACGTATTCACGTATTCATGATAGCTACATCCAAGTACCACAGGGATGGAAGACGTAGAGATCTCAACAGTTGATTGAGGAGTTAGCCTTGTAAAAGGCGGACAGTTTTTGCTTAAAGGGAATTCTGAAAATTTAATTATATTATTAAATTTTCAGAGTTATGAGGGAAATAATTTGAAGTTTTCAGCTTTAATTTTTCCAGGAAGGAGATGTCAAGGCCTGCATTTCAGGGCAACAAACTCATTCAGAATATCAAGAGATCATATCCGAACAATAGAACCAAAAAAAGGTCAATATCTCTAGGTACAATAAATCAGAACCACTGAATCTGCAAATTTTTCATGATCCAGGGTACAGAATAGAATATGAACTACTTCCGCTAAAAATCATATTATTTACTCGACCAGTATTTTTTGCTCGCACCACCATTATGTGGCACTCACGGGGAGGATGAAAATGGGGAACCATTCCTCTCTTCCAGGCCGGAGGCCACATCTAGTATCCTGAGATATCGGCACTCAACATTCATTCATCTTGTCTCGAATATCGTTTGACGACACAACCACTACCCGACCATCGATAGCTAATTAGATCATGGGATGTTGACTATGAATAAAGGGCACAGCGTGAATTATTCCACAAAAGATTACTTTTCATTATCCCATACACATTCCAGCCTCTTTAAAATAAATTTAAAAGTTCAAGAATGCAATCGCTTACCTGAAAAATTTTTATAGCTTAGAAAAGTACTTCGATGGAGTACAAATTTATCCGCATTGAATATAAGAACCCGAGTTCTTTATATAGCTCCATTTTACCTTTTAAAGTTAAGCATCTACATTTATAGGGATTCATGTTCAAGGCTATGCCACTTGATGCGGCCGCACGAATTTCATTTACTGGAATTTTCCTCAGGAACAGATATTCCTAATTTTCGCTCTCCGCAGAGTTCCATTCATACCCTTTCACTTTAATTGTCTTCACATATTTCTCCGTTACCTGTTTCCTTTTCACTTTCCGATTTCCTAATGTAGCTCGCAACAAACCCGACCGCCCCTCCCTACACTCCGGTTCTCCTTTTACTCGTCCCCACCTCGTGACGGTCAACAAACTCTTAGCTTCCATATAATCCTCCCTTCTCGACACCCCTCCTAAAGTTCTCTCAGTCTCGAGTCTTTTTCTCTCCTCTCTCTCTCTCTCTCTTTCTGTAACTCGCCGTCTCCTTCAGCCCTCCTCTAGACGCCAGACCAGGAGTCCCCAACACAATAAAAAATGTAAGAGAGAACTTCCGACGCAAAAAATTCCACTTTCACCGAACAAAATTGAGTGCGCCGAGGTTAAACTTACGAAAGTTTCGGCACCACTGCGCTTCCACTTTCCGCTTCAGGGCAACGTCTCATGGAAGTCCACTCCTTCCCCAGTCAGGTCTCAAGTGAATGTACATACGTCGCCGAGTAATGACAGTGAAACTTTTTAGCAGTCTGCTTTCCAATCCACGTTTAGGAGTAGGAAATTATTGTTTCCATAATTTCTGAAGTAACGTCACGATCTAAATATTTAGACTAACATTACGGCCGCAAGAAAGCCGGAAAATAATAATTAGTTCCTTCTTCTGGTATTATAAACACCAATTATAAACAAATATGAGAGAAATAGCACCATAAACTCCCAACGCCAATATTTTTGATTTAAGTATGGTTCTTGGAACTTCGATATTTTCGATAACAAAAAAAGATGAAGCGGCACGCGGAATTTTCGGGAATTTTTATGTTATTGTACAGGGCGAGTTCTAATAATTACCAATTTTTCAGCTTCACATCTTATATATAGCAAGAGTCAAGACTTACTAGCAAGCCGCACCAGTCGCACTAAATCATTATGGCGTTTAGTTTATTTATTTTTTATTTGGCCATTTTTAGTTTGAAAATGTTAAAATATCCTTAGGATGCCAAGTAAACATCTTTTCAACTAATTTTTTCTCTGGCTTTTACGTTTTCACCGGTGATTCTTAGGCGACAACCAGCGTCACTCATTTTTACACATCTACGAACCACATCTCGTGGAAGCGCCAGCTGCCCGTTCGATTTCGCAAGTATGAGCAAAACTCATACTAATCGTATTATATTTTAAATACTGGCGGTGTCATATCTGAATCGGAGGACGGTCTTTAGTTTTTGCTTACTTAAGCAAGTTGAAGGGCAACAATATAAATAAATGCCACGTATCGGGCAGTATCTTTCGACGCGTGCTGAAGTTAATCAGCGGGAAATGCAAGCAATAAACCCACAAGGATTGATTTCACATCAGGTACTCCCGAAGGCCTGCGTAAGTAACGCATGACCGTCGTAAACTATCAAAGAAGGCTCAGTCCCTTTCGCTCACCGGGATGGTGTATAGCCATGAATCAAAGCATGGCTGGGAACTCAAGCAGGTAGCGGCTCCTTTTTTTTCTTGAGGGATGTTTATGTGTTGATCAAATACGGCCCTCGTCCTTTCCATGTGGAAATATTTTCCCTTGTGTAAAATGCTTTTCGTCGCCAATAATTATGGGGCGGTGTTACCCGTTTAACCCAAAGGCAGGTTATAAAGTGGAGGCAAATAACCAGCAAACAACAACAAACATCCCGAGGCCTCCCCCCTGCGACATATTTGGCTGCCACCCAACCTCTTCTATCCCTCCTCCCCCGCTTTCCCTTCCTCCCCCCTATTCTTTCTAGTTCCCCTCCGCCCCCGCGCATTCTATCCCCCCCGGCAGCCTCCGTGTGGCCTCTTCTCCCCCCCCCCCCAACGCTTGTGCACCCTTCTACCCAGCCTCCCACGACAGAGGGAGTCCTCCAAAGTCCAAACTTCCAACCCGACTCCCCTACGCCTACACATATACCCACTTCTCCTTCTCCTTCCCCGCGGAGGAAAAATACCTTCCGCATCCCTTACTCCTCCGTCTCCCCCAAAACGTGAAGAATTTCCTACGGAAAGCCTTGTCTATCTCCTTTCCCTTGACTCGTCCGATTCCTTCCTTGATTTGTTCCACTTCACTACTTGGCTGGTTCCTGGCTTAATGCGAGGGTAATTTGCGACCATATTTCAGTTTTATATCGTGTCATTGCACTAGCGGCACGACGATGAAATCGCATGGGAGCTGTATATCACAGATGACTAAATTGACACAAAATTTGCGACGTCAGGTAAAATCAACACAGCAAGAAGAATTAATGGCCAATTGTTTCCTATTATTAAAAAATACATGAAAAAGTCACTTGCTTAAACCATTCTTGAATGGGCTACGAAAGGCGAATTTATGCCATTGCATAGGAAGAATAAATTTACAATCAACTATATTAATAGGTTTTCTTGTCATTGTCACATAAGCGACGTAAGTTTCTTTAATTATGTATTCTAAAACTTTTTGTTGGTTTTATACATGTAAATATATTTTCTTTATGCGTCAAAAAAGTACACATTATTTTGCCTGGCATCGATATGTTTTCCGCTACACACATGATCTTAGATGTATATTGAAAATTCTTTACAGTGATAGTATCACATGTTCTATATTTTTTTGTATTATAATTAATTAATTTTATTTGTTTTACTTGTAGTAGCGTCTATGCCATTATTTTATATAGCAACCATGTTATTCTGTAAATTTGAGCTTAAAAAGGTTTTACCTTCAGTATTGTCGCAATTCGTAATATGTAGTTTCTTGAAAGAAAGGGATAGACCATTAAATATATAATGGATGAATCAAACGTGTTTGGAAGAACATAAAAACGCCCCTCAGCTCAAAGAAAGGAAGTTAAATGGTATTATTTTTTATTTATATTTAAGAAATCACAGAGGGTAATTACATCCCTAAATCTCCCTTGAATCCGCATATGCTTCAACTCTCTCGCGCCCGATCCTAAAATCTTCCTCCTCTCTCCCATACGTCCACGTTCCCCTCTCACTTCCTCCCCAACATCACCTACAGGACCCTATTCCTCAAATTCTCCCGCCGCGCACCCTCTCCCTCCCTCATCTGATCTTCCCCACCACCTCCTCCTCACCTTGAACAACACATCCATCCTCCGCTCCTCTTTCTCTCCCCCTTTCCCAACTCCCCCCCTCTCATGAACTCCCTGCACCACCCACACTCCGCACTCCCGCCTTCCTCTGCCTCCCAGTGGAGAGACCTCCACACCTACGTAACCTCTCCACCACCCCCGCTTATTCCTCCTCTACTGCATCCATCAAAAAGCCGGGGCACTTGGTCGGAAGAGTTTTGTAGGGAGAGAGTGGGATGGAGGGGTGGTGGTTTCTAAGGAGGTGGGCTAGGGTGGAGAGAGAGAGAGATCAGAGAAGAAGAGAGGGTGAAAGGGGAGGTGATTTTTTCCAACCCTCAACTCTCTTTACTTCTCATCCCTTCTCTTCCGTCTAACTCCCTCTGACTGTCTGGAAAGCGGCGCCCGTCACCTCCTTATACCTCTCCTTACTTCCACCCTTACCTCGTCCCAACCTCTCACCCCGGCTCTCCCTCTCTCTCTCTCCCTCTCAGCAAGAGGAGTCACCTCTCTCCTTCTCGAACCTCCCCCCTTCTTCACTCCCATTCTTCTACTCATCTTTCCCGGTCTCCCTACCCTCCCCTCCCGACTCTTTGTTTACCCTAGCAATTCGAACCGCAGTGACGATTTCTTCGCCTTCTCCAGCACGCACGTACGCGTTAAGGTAGGAAAAATATTATTTTTTACCTTTCTACCCACACACACATACGGCCTTCTCCTTATCCCCATTCCGACCGTTCTCGGAGAAGGTCGTGGGTTCGCACCACCTTCGATACGCGTTGGAGAGGGATTAGAGGAGATGAGCAATGCTTGTGAGGAGCGTGACGCAAAAATCTCTGATTGAGGCCGAACGGAATCATACTTCGGGTGAGGTCTTTTAGGGTTTTCCATTGATTGAATATTTCAGCAACCGAAGTTTCGAAGGCTGACTCCCCACCTTCTTCGGGGCGATGGTAATCAACACCTTGAAGACGGTGGAGAAGTCAGCCTTCAAAACGCCGGCAGCTAAAATCTCACCCATTGAGGCACCCTTAAAGACTTCACCCGGATAATTCGCCGCGAAAACACATATGTACTTGTAAAATTGGACTGAATTTTAGCCCTAAAATAACTGTAACTTGGTTCACTTCCCATAAGGGCGGTGTTTGCTAGCTCATATTGGGAAAAAATTAACATCGCAGCACTTATATCACTTGAGAGAACTCTAAATATTAACTTATCGAACAAAATGTTTTAGGCACTCATTATTATTTACCCCTGAGCATAATTTGAGTTGGTTGAAATAGAATATCCTCAGGAGAATGGAAAACAAGCAACACCCTAGGGTGTGCCCCACAGTCTCTCTCCCTCCCTCTCCCCTTCCCTACTCCCCTCACTCTCGATCCGGCGGGACGATTCATCCCCTGCTTCGAGGGCACCATCTTGAGAGTACCTGTTTTTTTTCGATTCCTCCGTCGCGGGAAATTCTTTCTCCGTTTCTCCTTCCAACTCGGAGGACAAAAGCGTCCACATCAGGGCACATCGTCCTCCCTTGCCTGTTTCTTTTCCCTGGTTCTGTGTTTTGAGTCTCCTTATTATTCCTATGATGCTTCTCATGATCATGTATAAAATCAAGGCTACTACCAAAACTTAGGTCGAATTTCGGGAATAAATACCAAACAAACCTTTGAAATAAAATGTGATATGGTGCTTTAAAATTGTGAACAAATGACCATACATTCAAGCCAGAAAACTGATTAGTAATTGTATAAAGGGAATAGTTCAGCTAACAATCAGAGCCTAATAATTAAACAACTCACCTTTCCTTCATAAGAAACTAGTTAAATTAATTGTTTTTCACCGGATTTCCCGCTACTACATTTAAGGGGAGTTTTTTAAAGTAGATTTTAGTACAACAAACGAATCACTAATAAAAACTTTCTGCCCAATAATTCTACCCAATTTCGCAGACTATTCGCAGACAACTTCGCTAATGTATGCAAGTGCAATTTTTGAAGTAAGTTTTATTCGACGAAACAAATTGCACAAGAAGCCTGAAGAAAGGGTCGGTACGCCTAAGTAGCCCGCATTATGAGTAAATACCATTCTCAAGTCGGCCTGCCCACTGAATAACCTTAACCTAACCTAACTTTTCTCACCAGCCAAGATTTCTTTCTCCCCTCTCCACTCCGCCACCTCCATCTGAACGCTTGCTTTCTCCCCAACGCCCCCCTCCCTTACTTCTCCCCGCATAATCTTAACGCGTTCGTCTCCACATCTTCCCTTCCTCCCCAACCAATATCTCCCTCCAACTTTTCCCTCCCAATCTGTCGCACTCACCTCCCCTTTCCCTATGACCCCCTCCCATCGCTCCTCCCCCTCCTCCTCCTTTCTACCCACCCTCCAACCAAACTTCCATCTTGCGTCCCCTCCCGTGCACTCCCAGATCACCTCCTCATCCTCTTCCGACGACGTCACCGCCTCCTCCTCATCCCTCCTCCACTGAAGGCGTCCAGGAAAAAGCGGGACGCTGCTGCCGACATTGACGTCAATTCACGGCGGACGGCGGGAGATAGCGCCCGGAAGACTGGTGGCGCCACTAAGCGCGGGCCCTCTTCTTTCTCTCTCTCTCTTCTTTCACCCACACACGAGAACGCCATTTCTCTCTCTCTCTCTCTCTCTCTCTCTCTCTCTCTCTTTTTACGCTCGCTCCTTGCGCGGATGCAGCGCCATTGTGTGGGGCGGGGGCGAGAGGTATGAAAGGGGCCGCGCAGGGAGGAGGAGAAAGGCGGGAAAACGAGAGGAAGGCGCAAAGAGGGTTGCGCGCGACGCTCCAGCAGGCGGGGGTTGGAGAAGGGTGGAATGTGTAGCAAACGTCCGGGGAGGCATGGGTTGGCGATTCAATAGAGAGCACAATGAGCAAGGGCGTCAATGAAAGAGATCAGGGATCACCCTCCATGCTTTACAATTTTTTCAACAGCATGTAATGATTGAAGCAGAGAGAAAAATGCTTGACTTGCATATTGTGAATGAAAATATTCAAATTGTATCATAACTTAGGGGTTAGACGACGGGATTAGTCGGGACTAATTGTGACCTCGAAACCTCCCATGGGCTTTGAAATGTGATCAAGAAAACCATGTCTTTATAGTAATTCCAATTAGCATTCTTCGATGGCTAAGAGCATCTCGCCGTGTCTTTGAAAATGTGGTCGATCAATGGGGTCGTTCACCCTGAAACAAAATCCCAATTTCATTCCCGAAAACAGCAGGTGGACCTAAATATGATTGATAGAGAATTTTTTTTCGACGACCATCCGCATGAAAGAATGATTATAAGTACAAAGTTCCGACCGTTCATTAATCAGTTACCTGGCTCATCAAGAGGCAAAAGTCGGCCTAAGCAAGGCCACCCTCACCTTACCACTGCAGATGAACTTGATGGTGTGACTCAGAAACTAGCGGCCTGCTCCATACAGGGTAAGTTTTAGGGCTAGAGTGTTTACCCACCAACATCTGGAAACCTGAGGAATAAACTGACGAACGGAATAATACTATTTTTTCTTCTCAGGCTCCATCAATTACATCGGTATAGTAGCTAGCGAGTTCAGCTCATTTTTTTAAATCCCATTAATTCAACATTAGTGCAATAAAAATGCAATGTTATATGAATATATACCTAAAATACCCACTAATTTATAAATTTCCTACCTCCCCATAGAACCCCCTGAATGAAGCTAACCTATGCCGGACGGATTCGAGGCATTTGAGAAGGCCAGCGGGAAGTGAATTTTGGAGGGAGGTCACGTGAGAGATGGAAACAGGATGGATGTTAGGTGGCATCGGAGGAGAAATGGTGGGAGAGGAGGAGGCGGAATGCACCTCGAAGAGAGAGAGAGAGAGAGAAAAGAGACTGGAAAGAGGGAGGGGGAAGGATAGAGAGGGATGAGGTGCAACTTAAGGGGTGGAAGATGGGAAGAGGTTGAAACGAAGGCGAGACGATGATGATGGGAGAGTGTGACTGTGTCCTCTTCTACTCCCCACCCTAAGGGGACGTGTCCCTCGGGGAGGGTTCACCGCGAAGGGGTGGATTGTGAGTGTCGGGGGTGAAAAAGCAGGTGGGAGGGAAGAGGATGAGGTGCTCGCCCCCACGGCGGGAGACGTTCTCGACCCGAACGAGAAGATGAATACGGGCGAGGGGGTGAGAGAGAGAGAACACCAAGCGCATTAATTTTAGTAAGACCGCCACGTCGTGCAGCCATGCGTGTAGGAATAACCCATATATATGTATATCCACACACGTTAGTACATACCAGCACGCACGCGCGTAGCCAATACATAGAGAACACTTGTCAAACTCTTCGTCACGAAGTCGTAAACCGCGATGGCAGCATGATATCATTAATCGTTTTGAAAATGTTCAGTTGGTTACGTGATCTCGAGGTTTCACGAGTTTTCTCCTATCTCTCTCTCTCTCTAACAAAAGAAATTTTGGAAACGTATACTTTTAATTGCCATTTTTCCGGCTATATAAAAAATGATCGTCAAATGACATGTTAAGAAAATTAATGGGGATGAGAAATTTCGATTTTAAACAGATCAATTTGTAATGATTATAATTAGACATATGATGTCATTACTGGACATGGAACCATTATTGGACATGGAAATGCAAAATTATATGTCATGCTAGTGCTCATATTTCGAGTAGTAAAAATATATAACATAGGAATTATGGAAAACTGAAAATATAGACGAGACTTCATACAGATGAGCGGTGCAATAATAATAATTTTTACATACAGCAGAAATACAATGCAATAGTCATTGTCAATAAGTAATTAGGGTTATACTATGTATTAGTATTCTCGTACATTGAGTTAATCCAGTGAACCTTTGGTTTATTTTGTATTTTTTTCACTCTAGCCGGATAAAAACGTAAATTTCAAGACTGAAAAACCTATTCATCAAGCTCTTCCCATACTGCAACATATGAAATAAACCTGGATGCTTCATTACATTTCATCATATCCTTGTAAAAATCATACAGGAATTGCAGGGCTTGGAGATTATCTTAATACATTTATTACGAGTCTTATTCCACAACTAGCAAAATGACGATTCAAAGTACAGGATGCTGCCAAAATTGAAAGGAACGAGATACTGATTTAGGAGCCTCGAAAGAAGTCAGACCAAGGTTTATGTGATATTCTTTCCTATTTCAGGGTGCTTTCTGACAAAGGGCCAATATATTATACTAAGCCAATAACTAGCCACTGGCCTAGCAATGAATATGGCTGAGAAAACATTGTGATACCCTCCGCGAACAAATTTTACCGATTACACTGAGAAAGTCGAGGATCATGGTGAAACATGAAAGTTGGAACTTACGGCAACTTGAACCTCGATTATTGTCCCATTGAGTGGAAAAGAAACGAACCCATCGTTCAGTTTTAAAACAATGTATTTATTGTTGTAAGAAAATTCATAAAAAGGGTCTGTGTTGCAAACCATCCCCGCCAATTCTAATCTTGTCGGTGCGACCAACAAAAGGATTCCCACGAATTATATCAAGGTTGCTGAGGACCACGAATAAATTATAGCCGTGGCTCGGATGGAAGAACCCTGATGCCAAGTTTCGCGTACATCCAATACTTTGAAACACAAGCACAGCTGAAAAACACGGATACAAACTCTCCGTAAATAGGTTGTTTTTCCCCGAGAAGCCATCCTAATATGAGCTGCTGTCATAATTTGCATTCCGCTCAGAAATATGATCACATTACATCATACTGCGCCCGTGGCACGCGGGAAAATAAATTTTTCCTCTGGCGCCTTAGTCTATTTGTGTCTAAATGTTTATTTTTTTCCTATGACATTATTGAGAGAGATTTTTAGGGATCTCTACGAGTACCGCGACGAACCCAAGGGAAAGGCCGAAACACATTCCAACAACATATCAAGGTGTGGTAATAAAACCGACCGACCAAAGTAACTTAACAATAATTGGGTACCGTTAGAGATGAAAGTACGAAAGCATAAGCTGTTCACCTGAACCGGGTGGACCGACAGCTTTATCTAGGGGCTCCCTCTTCGGGAAACTTTTAAAATAATATCCCATAAACCTCTACCAAACACTCTCATGCGCTTATCACACAGGGGGATGGGAAAAGAGAAAAAAATAGTTCAGATGGCTCGTTAATCCACTCGCGCTCCCAAGGACAATCACGTGATGTTGGGAAACCTTTAACTGGGAGGAGGAAACGTGAGAGTGAGAGGAGGAAGATGAGCATGATGCGGTGGGAAAGAAAGGAACAGGAGACGCAGACGGAAAATCTTTTAATTTTTATAAGGAGATCGAATCGTTACGGGCCGGTGAAAGAGGGAAATGGAACGAGGAAGAGAGAAGGGTCCTTTTATTCGTCCCACTGAGTGTTTTCGTCGTATGCGCGCGACGTAGACAAGGAGGAAACATCCGACCCGACCGTCGACGCGCCACCAAGACGCATGTGTCCATCCGCACACATGAACAGAAAAAACCCAAAGGCACGTCCCATACTGCCGTCGAAAAATATATATGTCACTGGACATACACGAGTCCACAAGTACAATGTATGGTACAATATATTGAAATTATTTCTTTTATTTTTACAATAGGTAGTAATTTTAAATTAACTTGCTCAGTCCTACGAGCAGAATCGGCTTCTATCTCTCAAGTTAAAAAAGCCGAAAGGCGATGTTTCCGACGATTATAAATGTTTTATAGTTTCTCTTACTTTTGTCATTATTTTGATAATAAATGCGAATTTAGTCAACGATAGCGTGAGTAGGAGAGAAATTATGGGTGATAACTAAAAAGATAAAAAATAATGTTGCTATTTCTGGAAGTGTTCATCTACATCTACATCTACATACTACCCCGCAAGCCGCCTCAATAGGCGTGTGGCGGGGGGTGTTAGGACACCAGCCGTTTACATATAAAAAGGAAACGCTCTATGAAATTACGCCTTGCATTTATTAAAGTCCCTTATTGTTCGGGGGAAAAACGAATTCCCATACCTATCCGTTCGGCAAAATATCTCTCTTAATTTATCGTTTCTGTCGGACCTGGAAATATAGTGGGGTTCTAATATGATGTTCTCCGTGTCGCTCTGAAAGATATCTATTCTCAATTGCTCAAGTAATCTAAGCCTAGCGCGCAGCCTCCGAGTCTCTAGCGGCTCCCAGCCTAATTCGTTTAACATCTGCGTAACGCTGTCTGTACGCCCGTAGCAGTTTTTGACGAATCGCGCAGCTTTCCTTTGTATTTTATTAAGTTCCCGAATTAATTCTTTCTGCACCGGATCCCATATGCTTGCTGCATATTCAAGGTGTGGCCGGACGAGTGCGAAATAGCACCTCTCTTTTAATTTTTCATCTGAGAATCTTCCCACAATACGCTTGACGAATCCTAGCTTCTTCAGAGCTCTGCCACAAATATTTCTTATATGTGTTCCCCACGATAGGTTTGAGTGTAGTAGTGTTACATTTTATTAAAGATACTTACGGCATTTATGGATATTTGATTGAAAATAGGTGGCACAAATAAGGTCAAATGGTATAACCCTCCAATTTGCACATTCTCTTAGCATCCATTCCACCGCGACTGATAGTCTTGCGCAACGGTTGGATCACCAGGTTATCCCTCCACCGAGTTTTCTGTTGGCGAAAAATCCAATACTGTCACTTCAATAAACATTGTGAAACTATGGTTTATCCCGTGTGAGCATCCTAAAATTAGAGGCTTTATTATTCCTTTACTTATAAACTAACTTGCGGGAAAACTACATGCTCAAAAATAATAAGAGCAAATTTTTACTACGAAGTACGAGATGTAAAGCAGTTATCCATTACGCGTAGAGGGAAATGAAGAAAGCCTGGGAGAAAGAGAGAGAGAATTTCGAGAGGTTAAGGACAGCGATATCATACAGTGTGTTGCACAATATTTGGGAAATAACTATCTTATTTACGCATATAATTTGTAATCAGCTGTGAACACTGAAACAGACAGCCCATGACAAAGTGACTGACTTTGCACACCACGAATGTTGTGGATTGTTCAACTTTTTGTACTTTGAAACTCATTTACGGGTAAACTACACGCTCTATAACGAAAATATCAAACATTCAACACGAGTAGTGCGTGGAATAGTAGTGTTCCGTTCCGCGGAGTGGGAGGATGCGAGCGACGACGCGAGGAAAGCGTGCGAGCGGGGGGAGGGGGGGGGCGAGAGAATTTCGGGAGAGGAGACATTGGGAGACGACAGGGAAAGGGGAGGGAGCGGTGCGTGGGACCAACGCATAGTGAGGCGGGTGGGGAAGGAAGGATGGCAGGATGAGGAGAGAGAGAGATAAAGGACGAGGAAGAAGGAGAGTGAAAGATAGGGAGAGAAATCTTGTGTTTGTGTGAGGAACTCGTGAGGGAGGGAGATGAGTGGAGGGGGTGGGTGCGTCGCGCGCACGGAGGCTGATTGATTGGGGTTCACTCCCCTGAAAAATCTCGGCACCGAGAAAGAGAGAGACTATCCCACTTCTAGGGGATAACGAGAGGGGAGAGGATGAGGATCGTGGATGGCCCCAGCGAGAGGTAGAGAGGAGATACGAGTCCGACGGGCAGAGAAGTTTTGGACCAACAGGGCAATGGACGCGTGAGAGAGATAGAGAGGGAGAGACGGAAAAGTGAGGAAGAACAGGACGATGGTTTGTTGTGGTCTAGGTTTACTCAATAAGTGCATTTGTTACGGCTTGATACATTGGGGATCGGGTTGGTGCAATGGCTAGAGCCCTTACTTCCCATTCAAAGGGTCCATATTCGAACGCTGGTGGTGGTGGCGATTTTTCAGCGGAAACTCGATCTTTGCTTTGATGAAAACCACATAAGAATAGATATGGATTGAAAACATAATTGGGAATCGGGTAGGTGTGGTAGCTATGGTACTGCCTGACCAATCCGAGGGCCCATGTTCGAGTCCCGAAAACGGCGGAGATTTTTCACGAGATTCCTGATTTCCAAACGGGTGATAAATCTATTAAAAATATTTGGATCAAACGGCAATATTGGTAATAGAGTTGGTGGCGGTGGCTGGGGACTGGCTTCCCCTTCCGAGATTCTTGGTTTGTCCCGGCAGCGGCGGAGAATTTTCAGGGGTACCCCGATCCCTACTTGGGTATTTTGTGGAGAGTACTTCAAGTTCAGTACATACTCCGTCCGTTGGATGAGACGATGGGCGAATGACGCGCCGGGATTCTGTCAACCCTTCATCATTTACCAAAATAATCCTTCCCCTAACGTCCTTCCCAACTATCCTTACAGGAGATACTGACCCCAGTTTTCGCTTGCCTCCCTAAATAACCTACCAACTAATGAACATTATTGACAGAAAGTCATCGGTTTTAAATTAAAATAACCACTTCAGAAATGCATGCATTTACAATACGCGATAAAGCAGAGGTTCAAATATGATAAAATTAGGAAAACACAATGATAACACAAAGAGCAGAGGAATATTTTAAAGAGAAAATGGCCAGGCTATGGGAACTCATCAGACATAGACAAAAACGAAAAAAATTGGCGTCATAGCACAATATGCACGTTACGCAGGCAAAACAACTTTATACGTTATTTTGATGACTCAACAGAAAATATAGGTTAATTTAGAAACTAATTTAATAGTTTATCCTTGAGGCAGGACAAATAGATATTTTCAACATCAAGAGTAACACATTCCACAGATTGGACCCAAC
The DNA here is from genome assembly GCA_963573305.1 of Pyrrhosoma nymphula. Lineage (NCBI taxonomy): Eukaryota > Metazoa > Arthropoda > Insecta > Odonata > Coenagrionidae > Pyrrhosoma > Pyrrhosoma nymphula. Next base: position 50,239,739 of record OY754330.1, on the reverse strand, counting down.
AAGAAGAGAGGGAAGTTGGCGGAAGGAGACGCTCCAAAATAAAAAAACGCCCTCAAGGTTGTTACACCGTAAAAGTATTTCAATGTCATTCAATTCATATTCCGGCTTCTTATAGAAAAAAAATGTGTTCTGATTGATATGAAAGACGAAATACTACCTTTCCACGCAATTTGTTTTGCAAATTGAACTTGAAATTACATGGTATCAAATTCGAGAATGGGTGAAACATGGAGAAAAATAGTATTTTACTATTTGATATACCTAGATTCCATCTTCGCGAAAAACAGTTTATAGGTGTAAGTAAAGTAAAAAAATTATGCAAGTGGCAAATTCTGCTAGGGAACTGAATGTTACTGAAAAGTAGGCGCCTGCCCATCACAGTTTTTTGAGTTAGTAGGAAATTAGAGGAATAATTTGAAGATGTATGTCTTCCGGGTTTCTTTCCGTGCAGGCCCATTGTGCTGAGACTACAGTTTCGCTGGCTTTGAATTCGGCTTCTTCAGGTCAGTGAAGTGAAGTGGAAATGCAATTCGACCGTTTTATAAACATCATCCGTTGCGGTTAGGTCCGTCGTGATTGGTTGTTGTTATTTGTGTTTACTTTCCCGCGCAAAACAACAACACAAGAATCAATGACAACGGACCTAACCGCAACGGATGATGTTTATAAAACGGTCAAACTTCATTTCCACTTCACTTCACTGACCTGAAGAAGCCGACGACAACGCCGGTGAAACTGAAGTTCCAGCACAATGGACCTATGCGGAAAGAAACCCGGAAGACATACATCTTCAAATTCATTAAGCCGCGGAACCCTTCACACGGATTTTAGTGGAATAATTGTAGGTAAGGTAGTTCGTGCTAGATAGTTCCCTAGCCCTAATGGAGAACAGTGGCGGATCCAGGGGGGGGGGGGGGGCAAAGGGGGCAATTGCCCCCTTGAGACAAAAAAATATATAGTTCTTGCACTTACAAAAACAGTATATCCATTGGGGTATTTTCCATACCCCCTACCCCCCCGGTTATATGGCATATTAGCAGATAATTATCATATATTATATCATATATTATATCATAATTAGCATATTATCCTGTATCCGCCACTGATGGAGACTATTCGAATTTATTTTTTTGATTTCAGCGTCTGTAAGAAGTATGAAGTAAATATTGTAACATTAACGGTGCAAAGATATAGTGATATATGACAAAGTTTCTTAGTAACTAAACAAATATGTCTGCTCAAGTCTCTATTTTGACTCATTTTTTCTCGCTGTACGGCTTAAAAGCCTTCAAAACAGCAGGTTTTTTGTGATTCTGCAAAAATTACTGCGGTGAATAATGCATTAATTTTATAAATAGTTGAGAAAACATACAAACTACATACCCTTAGTACCCCTAATTTTTTCAATATTCTCCCTCTGGAGCGCACAACCGTAATCTGTCCCATATTAAACAGCTCATCTTGTTAGGCAAATTACTCGAAGAGTAGTTCGGCAAGGTGTTAATATTTTGATTTAATTGGAAAGATGAGTTTTTTTAATGAGGCCAAATTCATTAAATTCTAGGTGAAATGATTTTTCGCTCAAACTACCTTAAATGCTTTCAATCGATAGAAATGGCGCCGCAGTTGGCTCTTATGGCTGGAAAAAGTGTTCAACAAAAAATGCGCGTTGACTACACTAAAACTCCATAGACTAATTTGCACATTTGTAGTTTTTTTATAATAGTAAAGGTATGTCTTAAGCGGAAGGAGTATTTTTTAAGAAATACAAACGAAAACGTGGAATTTATTATGTTTTGACTCACTGAGTCGCGGTAAAACCTCCTTAATAATGGCTGAGAATAGAGAAGGAGGGGAGGAGAGAAAATAAATCCCTAATCACGAATTCTAAGGCACCGGGAGAAATGGGAATGGGGCGATAGAGAGAGAATTATGTTGGGAATATTTTTGTTTTTACGCTCAGCTCGACCTGATGCTACGAGAGGTTATCGACGCCCTCAGCTCCCCTTACCGTCGGGATGGATTCCATCGTCTAAGGCAAAAAAAAATGAAAAAAAAAGTCGACAAAGTCCTTGGCGGAAGATACAAAGCGTTAGTTAGAACCAATTAGGCTCGATATGGCCACAGGAAATCCGTGAGTAGCATTTCCTCTAATAAGAAAACAAAAGAAGTTTATGTTGGTTTCACTGAAAATTATCTGATACCTAATTAGTCCAGCGGTTGATTGCGCGGAATGTGATTCACCAAACGAAAACATTTCGATTATGAAAAAGTCCTAACACCTGATACGAACGCTAGTATTACACGCTATTCCCATCCTTATAAAAATTCATCCTCACTAGACCTTTGGCTCCGTTTCTCTCAATTAAACATATTTTAGTACCAAGTACTCCCTAAAGGTATTCCATTCTACTTAGACTTGCTGACAGAATAGTAGATCACCTTAAAAGAGGCATCATTAAACCCTTTTAAAAATAAGGATTACCTATTGATTTATTTTATTTAAAACGCAATGATACATGCATAGTTTTATAGTCAAGCCATTCAACAAACAATTATAGAAGTTAAAATAGATATATTTCAGTCTTTTAAAACGTAACAATGAGCTCGATCATTTGGAAGCTATTATGAAATGTTTAATTTCAAACTTATTTCAAAATGGAAGAGGGCAACGGTACCACTCGACCATTGATATAAATGTATATATTAACCGTTTATTAAACCTGATATCGTTACCTACCGTTAGATATCACCTATTAATTACGTAACTCGCGAGCGGATGACAGGCGCTAGTGTTTTTTTTTATTTCCACGTATTGTGGCAATGCTGAGGTGGTTAACAGGGTAGAGTAATTTGAGATTCAAATTTAGCTTGACACTGAGAAAGAGGAACCCACAGTATGAACTACCATTTTGGTGGCGTCATCGTAAGCGTGCCTCCTTTCAGGGACGTAGAAGTGATTCTCAATTTAACGGGTGTTGACCAGGCTGGATAGATCAGCAAGAAAAAATGTAAACGTCATGTAATTTTCAGAAGGGACGAACGAGGTTCTTTTTTTGCGACAAGTCGTTAATGGAGCGTCGGAGGGCCCTAAAAAAGTGCAATGAGCAATTAATCAATAGCCTCAACCGATCCTGTAACGGATCTGCATCACATACCGGCATGGATTCTCAGGCTCTAACCAATGTGGATGGAGAAATTGATGAATGGAAAAAACATAGGCTTAACGGTTCCCTGTTTTATTAAAAGTAATTATCGTGAGGGAATAGAAAAAATAATTGCTTGAAGCGTAGTCGTAATATGATGCTACTAAATACCGCAGTCGATCTTAAGTAGTATCATAGCACAGCTGTAGTTTTTACTTTTTAAGCACTTGGTTACAATTACTAACACTCAAAGAATTGATACCAAGGGCGAATTAAGCAACTGATACAACACGTAATCCATTTGGGCTCTAAAAATACCACACCGAAGATACCAAGACATCAGATCTTTTTGGGGCTTTTGGAAGTTTGGAGATAGTAGGTAGAAGATTAATCATTCCATTCATCCCCTTCGGATCCATCCATTCACGAATATTGACCAAGGCAATTCCCCCCAAGAACTCGGTAAACATTTCCATTCTGGAGAGAAACATCGCCGGTAGAAGTTGATGACAGAAAGTATATTAGCCGACGAAAAGCAATTCTATCAAGTAGGCGAGAGTTTAGAGATACTGGGGAGAAGGTTAATCATTCCATTCACTCCAATAGAAACCGTTCACTTCCGAATATTGATCAAGGCAATTCACCACACGGATTCGGTAAACATTTTGATTTCGGAGAGAACGAGAGAGACATTGGCGATAGACGTTGATAAGAGAAAGGACATTAGACGAGGAAAACCAATGCCATAAAGGAAGAATGAGAAAAAGCGAAAGGGGGGAGGATGGATGGGGTGGACTTGGAGGGGGGATGGGGACCCAAAAAGTTTAAATGCGACGGCGAGTGGGAGTGAGTGAGAGGAAGAACTGGGCACGGTGGATACCTCAGAAAAAAGGTACCAAGACATTTTTCAGGAGGAAAAGGAGTGAGTAGGGCGGGAGAGAGATGACCGTGGAGCGAGGGAGAAATATTCGGGAGAAGAGGAAAGGCTGGGTACGGCGGTAGGTGGTAGGGGTAGGGCGCCTAAAGTAGGGAGAGATGTCCACGTAAACCCACCCACGCCCGCCCGTCCGCCCCCGCTCGCCCTTATAGAGTGTCCGGCCGATGACGCCCCCGCACGATTGACTCGCCAATTGCTCGATAGGGGGCGGCGGTAGTTATGGGCGTCGCTTTCGGCGGTCGGGAGACTAGGATACAGTGTCAGATGGCCCGGTCGCGGGTGTGGGAGGCGAGGGAGGGAAATGGAGGGGTTTGTAGGTGGGAAAGGGCGGCTAGTGAGAGGGGGGAGTGGTGGAGAGGAGGGAGGGAAAGATGAGACGGCGCCTGAACCAAACGGATTCATCCCGACTCCTCCTTCCTCCTACCTCCCCTCTCACCCAAAATCTTTTAAGGCCGCCCCACCCCCCTTCACTCTCCTCCCACATCCTACACCTATCTCCCCTTCTCCCTCGTTTCCCCCCCTCCCACCCCAATCCCACCTCTCCCCCTCATTCAGGACCGTTCTCTTAAAGTCTCGCCGCCTCGAGGGTGGACGGGGAACCTTTTATTCATCATAAAGAACACATACGCACTTGATTATATGAGTGTATGTGTAAATGATAACAAAATGGAAGGAACAATAAATATGAAAGATTACCGAGGAGGACCGAGAATGAAAAATACATTAAGAAAATTGCGAAGGATGATGAAATAAAGAATTATGAAGGATTGAGGCAAGTCAGACGAAATGAGAATGGAGTGGAGAGTTGCGGCAAACCAACCTATGAATTGAACCAATGGATGATTACGTGAAAATATGCATACCTGCTCTATGTATAGTATGCATGAACACGCAACGGCGTGATAGTCCAGCGGGTACAAAGGCTTGTGGCTTGGTTCAAATCCAAGAAAAGTCCATCGTATTGCCCATTTCAGGTAAACCAATGCGATAGTCGGGAATGTTCTACCAGAATCTTCAAATGAGACCGACCCCTTGAGGTACTGAACAGAAAATAGGACTCTAAACTCAATGCTCACATAATAACTGTCACAAGTCTTTAAGTTAGCAGTCCGATGTTAAACCAAACTTCTGGTTGGTCACTGCAAGTTATTTGCCCTCAAAAATAAGATAGACATAAATACATGTTTATTCTCCGTATATTCTGAAAAAGGGGGTTTTATACACCGGAACACATGAACATGCGTTCATATTTTGTTCTTATTTTCTGCCTCAACTGTTTTTTTATTGCTTCGTGAGTCAAAATTATTTTAAACGTCCCACCGGCTCTCTTTACCGACTATATTCATAGTTTTATAATACATACACGCATTTTTTCATGACTTGGAGACGATGGGAGAGAGTGGAGGCTGCGGGAGTTAGAATGACGGAGTGAACAGCGTTCGAGATGGGTAAAAAAAGACTGCATGTGTTTGTATGTGTATCCTAGTGCATGTGTGTTCGTGTGTGAGTGAGTGCATGAGTCTGCGTGTGTGAGAGTGAGCGAGTGAAGGATGGGAGATAGAGAGGAGAGGGATGAGAGAGTAGTAGTGGGATGCTTGGAAAAAAGAGAGAAGTGTGGGGAGGAAGAGATGTGGGAGGGATTTTGAGTGGACGCTGGGGGTGGCAGGGAGGGTATGAGGAGCAGTCCCATGAAAACAACTCGACATTCCAAGCGAGGTGCGTGTAAACAGGCGACGGTCGCGCCGACCGAAAAGGTTAGCGGACGGGAGGTGGGTCGGAGGAGGGGGAGGAAGAGGAGAGGAGGGAAGGAGGGAGAGAGAGGGTGGTGTTGGGTCGGGAGAGAAAGGAGCGGGAGGGGAAAATGGAGGAGGAAGAGGGGAGTGGATATGTAGAGGCGAATGGGGGAGGAAAGAACTGGAAGGAGCAAGAAAGTTGGGGAAGGATTTGAGAGTGTGGAGGGCTCTTCTTTGAGATGAGAATAGGGGATATGGAAGAGAGAGGGTGACGATTGAGGGGGGATATATAGACGAATGACGAATAAATAGACGAATGGGATTGCCGGATAAAAAAACGGTAGAGGGGATTGAAAGAAGAAAGATATATAAATAAGGGGGGATCGGGTTGGTGTGGTGGCTAGAGTACTGCCCTCCCATTCCGAGGTTCCGGGTTCGAATCCCGGCAACGGTGGAGATTATTTATCGGAATCCCTATCTCTCCTTAAGTGAAAACCACATGAGAACAATCTTGGATTGAAAACAAAACTAGGAATCGGGTAGGTGCGTTGGCTACATTACAATCTCGCCAATGCGAGGGCCCAAGTTCGAGACCCGGAAATGCTGGAGATTTTTCAGGAGAATTCCTATCTCCACGCGGGCGAAAACCCCATGAGAACTATTTTGAATGAAATTATAAATTGAGGATCGGGTTGGCGTGGTGGATAGAGCACTAGCTTCCAATCACAAGGGCACTGTTCGGACCTCAGTAAGTGCGATAATTTTTTTTCGGTCCTAACTGGAAACTAATGTAAGTTCAGCAAGAGTAGCCGACACCATGTTTCTCTCAACTTTTCTTCCGCTCTCAAAGATATTTCTTCCCTTTCCAGACTACCGACCTATTCATTATGTCTCAAATGGCCTTATTGGCTGTTCGCCTCCCCGATTAACCAACTAACTGAGGTCCCGTGTCCGAATCCCGGCACTGACGAAGATTTTTCTGTGCCAACACAAATCTCTACTTGGGTCCTTTGCGACAAGCACTTCAAGTCCTGTACTCTGTCCGGCGTATGGGACTCAAAAACTGCGGACCCCTTAGTACCTTTCACCAAGTGCAAGCTGATGGGAACGCCGGGTTTCCCTCAAACCTTCCTCCAATACCCAACTACGTACCCACCCATCTGCAATGGCACAAGTGACCTCAGTTGTCTCTCGTGTCCCCGAATAACCAACAAAGCTACGAAAATAAGGTGAAGTGGTGTTGGAGGGACGATTATTGAGGGGGGTTGCGGGAGGAGGGGTGAGCAATACGGGAAGGGTGGGGGGGCGTGAGGGTTGTCTTTAAGGGTGAGTTTTTATACTGGACCAGGAACGGGGTGGGTGAGGGAGGTTGTAGGTGGGGTTAAGTGAGCAGGAGGCGGGAGATGGTTGGAGGGAGGGGAGGAGGGAGGGCGCTAGGAGAGGAGGAGAAAAGGGAAGAGGAGAGAAGAATGGAGGAATGCGAGGATTCCTAGAGGAGGAAGGAAAAATTCTTGGTGAGAGGAGATGCTAGAGTTTGTTCAGCGCGGACCGGGAGGGGGGGGGGGTAGAAATGGGTTTACTTGAGCCGAGTAAATGGCCGTTGACACTGGGTGTGGACGCGTGGATTATACTCGTGGAGCGAGGCGAGACGATATTTGACGACATTTAATGCGCTTAAAGAGAGCCCCTTGTCCCTAAAAGTGTGCCATAGGCTTCATGAACCGTTAAAAATCATCAGGTTACTGAAATGTGTACAGATTTTCAGGTAGTTTGAGCGATATTTGTCCCTTGACATTATAGAGACCATATTCGAATTTACTTTTAAAATTTAGGCAGTTCTAAGATGCAGTAAGGAAATATAATTATATTAACGACGCAGAAACTTTGTTTTATATGACTGAACTTCTAAGTAACGTAAATAATTAAAAACACATGTTTGAGACTTGACTTATTTGTTTCACGCCGAGCGCTGAAAAACATCGTCGCATTTTATGTGAATTTATAAAGAGATAATTGCAATTATATATTTTTTGATAACCGAGAAAGCATACGAACTACTCTCCGTAACATTTCTGAAGAAATTCATGCGTTATAAACTCGTCAATTTTTAAAGAACCCTAAAGGAGAGTTGTGATCGAAGAATTCTCGCTTTTTCCAGCACGAGCCACTCAGTGCCTGTTTTTTTTTCTGGCAAAAAATTATGAAAGTAAGGAATTAGGTAAGTCAGAGTGTTTGACAAATTTTATGAGAAAAAAGATGTCTTAAAGTGAATCGCATAAAGAACAAGCTTTAAATGCGTCGATAACTGATTTCATATGATCACTTTACTGATTTTAAATATATACGCATTACGTTCTCAATTTGAGCGAGGAATCAACGGAATACATTTCTCTCTCAAATTTGCATCAAAATGAGATACATATACGTTAGATTTACGTCTAAACTACCGTGAAATTCTGCTACCCTTTCCGCATAAAAGTAATCTGCAATCTGAGTGTCCCTGGCCTTCAGGTCTGCTGCTTCAAAATCAAAGTAGAAGTACTCTATTGAACTGAAATAAATATCTCTTGCGTAAAATAAAGTCAGAGGGGAATTTCGAAATATATTAGTTAAAACGGTCGTAAAATAAATGGCCCCATATCATTTTATTCGCATGACAGGGCTCATAATAAATAATAAATTGGATCTAAATATAGCCGAAAATCGACTACCTATTTATAAATTTCAGAAAGTAAGAAAATATATCATATTTGATGATGTTGAACTAAAATTGCAAAGGATTATCTTCAACACTTCATCGAGATCCTTCAGTATCATGAGTATGCATTTGGTGTATTTGCATCATAACCATCATACCCCGTCAGGTCAGAAACAGGCGTGTGTTACAGGCAGTAGCACACACATTAAGTTAGTTTTAAAGTAATATTGTTAGATGTGAGGCGTGAAGGTAAACATTTTGAACTAACTCAATATTAATAGAAACCGCGCAAAGAATCGGCGGTCACGATTACCAAGATTTTTTCAAAACTAAAATAAAGGTAATATTTTAATCTGGCCCAATTTTTATCCCTAAATACGCATTAGGAATATTTTAAAACAGTTTACAATATTTTAGATTAGGAATAAGGAATCCAGTCTCCACCTCGTTCAAATAAAATAAATGAATTTTTATGAAGTCTAGCAATTTAACTAATGATTAAGGAAACATTTTGTGACGCCTATCCAATAGATTAACTTTCACTTCGCAAGAATAAAAATAAGCAACTTGAAAAGGCGAGGCCACCCACGTTCGGACGCAAACAGAAGAATAGATAGCGCGAATCTTGCAGCATCATGGGTTCGTGGACACCCAGTACAACTTGACTCTATAATCTCTCATTTGGAAAGGGATTGTCCCATTTAAAAGAGGATTGAGTGGATGAGTCTACCGTTAGCCGTTAAGAGGGAAGAACTCTAGAGATGAGATAGAGCATGATATGCAAAGAGTGTCCGAGACGCCTTATCTCTGGAGGCCTCGACTCCACTCAATCTACTAAAGCCCTCATTGATGATGGAAATAAAAAACAAACCCAAAGTTTTATGTTTTTTTTTGGCAACTCCATGCTTTTGTTTACCATACTTTCCTCCCGAGTCAATTTATATTTGATCGCAAAAATTGCCAGTAGATTGACCGCCATCACATAATTGTCACCGAAAATACCGTTGACTTGCCCATACCTATGCATGCATTCATACGGAAACTATCGTTCATATTGATACGTAATTTAAACATGACATAGTTGTATTTTTCCTAATCGATAAGTATTTGATAAATATAGAGGAAAAAGATTGAATGTATCCCAATATATTAGCAACATGAAAATACGTATCTTTGGATAAATTGATGATGGTCGTTGACGGTGGTTTGTGACGGCTCTGTATTCCAATTTTTTCTCTTACTTCATTGGCGTGATTTAATTCCGCAAAATTTCAATTTATTACATTTATTCATCCGAGTGGTATAGTTTTCCTGATATAGAGGGAGTTATAACTTTGGTGTAGACTCATCAAGTATCATTACAGCATTCTGTTCAAACTTTTACACGTATGATATCTATGAAAAGTTTCTTCAATAGCAGTAGCTAATGACTTATAGCACAGGTAATGTGCATCTAATTTTAAGGCTCAGGAAACGCTAGCCCCATAATGCAAGGACAATAATAATGTATTACTGTGATTACCAATTGTTGGAATCAGCAGTTGTATAACGCCATTTATAAAATAAAGAGGCACGGGCTGTGAGGATCTAGATTCGCAATTTTCCTCACCGTGTGAGATGATAGAGCACCAACTACGATTAAATCATGCCCTCCAGCTGCCACAAGGTCACGTAACAGAAGATTCTGGACCACATCCCTTTTCTTACTTCTATAATTGTGAGTTAACAAAAAAGGTTTGAAGATAAACATGATTACTGATAGCTAATGATTTTCACAACAACTATAGGGATTCTTCACTATCGCTCTCCGCAAAATAATGCGAGGAGAGAACTATTATTTAAATCTGATCGCGATGCTGTTTATTTCTCTCATCGACCTGGGTGAAAAAACCCTTCGTTATAGAGAGTGCCCTTCAGGGAGCCAGAAGTAAATCTAAGAACTTTCCTGAGCACGGCACTGCAGCCTGCCCTCACCGTGAGTGGAGAGATTACATCCGATTTCCCCTGATAGTTTACCACCATTACTTTCTCAGCGAAATAATTTGTCACGATTTGTTATCTCCTTTACACTTCATCCAATTCCTTCTAGATAGATACATGTATTTGTTGTGTGTACATGTATAAATGTATTTGTTGAGAGTAATATTTAATGCGATATTGAGACTTTTGAGTCTCCTCTACATACTAACCCCTAATCCTCAAGAGCATTATCCTTCTCTTTGCCCTTACAATGATGGAACTAAATTGATAAACATAATACCTATCTCCTTCACCTTTTCTTAACCTACGATGACCCGCCACCCGTTTTATAAAACCGAGATGCTTTAAAGCAACCCCAGTCATTCTTTCACCTCTTGTAAACGTCCATATATTACAAGAATCTCAAATGAAGGGAACAAAGCTGACGACATGCATGCGATTGAGATGGGTCGGCGAGAGGATCAAGGAAGAGAGAGAGAGACAAAATGCTTCGAGACATGTGATGAGCATACAATGGAGGCGGCTTCCCGTGGAATGATTGAAATGTGCGTGAGGTGGACGGGTGGCCGCAAAGAAGGCTCTTCGGAGGGGGGAAGGAAGATGCGGCAGGGAAGATGGAGGAGAGAGAATGGGAGGGAGAGAGGGGCTTTTGGACTTGTAAGACAACTGGAAAAAGAAGGTGGGGAAAGAGAATTCGATGCGTGGGAGGCTGGAGCATTCCGGAGGGTCAGAGGTAGTGACAGGAGTCGATGCCTACGGAATGAAAAGCTCCGAATGCGAGGGAGGATGGAGATCGTAAACTCCGACTGAGTGAATAGTAGATAGATGGATAGATCAATAAATGTTTTTACTTTATGGGCGAGATTGGGACTCTATCGATTCCTCTTTTGCACCTGACCCCTGTCACATGGAAGGACTATATATACATACCTGCAAAGTACTGCATACAAATAGAGACCGTGAGACGTCAGGATAATGAAACGAAGGTTTGCAAGTTTACAAAATAAGGAATTTAGTCCAAGAAGCTTATCTTATGTCAACACGGTCAACACAAATATTTTCAATCCGGGAAAAACATGAATTCGCATTAGAAATATTCATGTAGGTAGGGTTGGTTATTCGGGGAGGGGAACGACAACTGAAGTAATTTTCGGCATTAATGACGCATGGGTTGCCTGGTAAGATTACTTTGGGAATGAAGGAAGGGTGGAAAGAGTCCCGGCGTTGGCATTAGCCTACACTTCACCGTCCGATGGACGTACCATCATACGGACGGAGCACTGCATGTGAAGTGTTCTCCACATGCACCACCACCGCCGGGATTCAAAACCGGGCCCTAGCAAAATGGGAGGCCAATACTCTAGCCAACACACCATCCCAATCCCGCACTATGCATGACATAATACTTATACATGAACTACACGCTGTAATAAACAAATAAGGCAGATATAAGGAAAAGTATAGTTGGAAAAGAGTCGCAAGAAGTTAACGGGTAAAGGGGATCGGGGGATGTATAGGCGTGGGCGAAGGATTACATTGTGCGCTCTACCCCTGCCTGCCTACTTCCAACTCTCCAACCCAGCCCTTTCATCCACCCTTCCGCCGCTCTCACGTACATTTATTCTTAGACATCTATATGTTTTTTCCGCGCGTACGCCCTCCTTGACGGAGCGATCGAGGTGGCCCAACTGCCACTCATCAGCTGATAAATGATCGAGTCGTCTCTTTCGCTCGGCCATCGCGTGGGACTCGGTGGCCGGTGGTACCACAGGGGAAGAAGAAGTGTGGGGGGGGGGAGAGAGAGAGAGAGAGAAAAGGCGGTCAGAGGATGAGAATGCGGCTGAGGATAAGAGAGGCGCCGCCGACTGCCGCGCGTGGGAAATCGAATTTTTTCTTGGGAGCAAATATAAACGTCCGAATGGAGAGACAAGTTACCGTTTTCTGACGAATCATCCGCTCTCCGTCCTCTGTCCACACAAGACTTGTACGGCATAGAGCATGGGAATGTAACAGTGAAGTCCATGCCCCATAGCCACACGTCTCTCAGAGATTACCTCGGATCCTACGGTTTCTATAAAGAAGGTTCCGCCGCGACTGTGTGAGTTCAAGCAAATCCTGAATTCCACCTTTTCGATTTTTCGGTACAAAAATACTGCTTTCATTGATGACAGTCCTTAGCTATTAGGAAACAAGGTGAATATACCAACTATGCAGATTATTCACCGATCATTTTTTTAATGAATACTTTTTCCGGTCATACATACATACTGAAGTGCCATTTCTACTGCATAAACGCAGTTTCACTTCAGAGCTTGTGTTTTTTCGCTAATAACTCAAAAACTAAGCTGGATTGTTTCCTATATACCAATTAATTCCCTGGAATAATTTGCTTCTTACAAGCAGTTGCTCACAAAAATGGCGTCAATGGATCGATTCCACATTGTAAAGCGAGAAAGCGTTAACAGCAGATCATGTTTAAAAAACCACCGAGAGACTAATGACCAATATAAAACAGTACAATCAAGTGAGCCAATCAAGTCACCTCAAAGCGCGGTAAGAAATTAGCTATATAGGAGAATTATTGTACTTTCACTTTTTTGTGAATGAAAATTTCTGTTGTTTTTTCCACTAATAGTTGACATTTTAGTTCAATAAATCTCGTAAAGATCAGTAAGGAACATAAGAAATGTAACATAGTATTTGAGCTAATATTTTTCTCCAGCAATTCCCTATGCAAAACTCACAATACGCGTTAGAGTTTTTATTTAAACGCACTATCTGAGTTGTAATTTTTTTTCAATTCTAAGTTCACACCTAGAACCCAACACAGTAGGTTTTCCTTGTATCCAACCTCATGAGTTGTGCCATAAGTCTCATCCTAGAATGCATTCAAAACTTCTACACTAATGACACCAACGTAAAGTTACTTAAAAAACAAAGGTTAATGAATAATTGGCACAGCTAATAGGTATGCATCTCAAACCCTAGGGATCGCAATCTGTGTAACAAAAGGACAATACTACCTCGAATACAATCTCAATAGCATAAATTGATTTACAAAGAGAAATAACTAACTACCTAACTCTATGTTAATTACCACGGCAAAAGCAATTAGCGCCCTTCGTAAATAAAACACACGGATGGAGGGATACCGTTTTTTGACGAATCATCATCCGTCCGTCCAACCATGTGTCCAGACCATGTCCAGACGAAACATGTACGGCACCAGAAGCCGAGTGGAGGAGCTTATTGAGATGTTGCGAGATAGGCCACGCTCTTTGTTGAGAGGAAAGGCGAGTGATGCGGACGGATGGACGTAGAAATACGCGTCGCTCGAATGGAATAAACCTGCTTTTGTTATCACTCCGGCGTGCCACGGTGAAGTTGATGAATTTCGGAACTAGCGGACGAGTCGCAATATCTGCCGCCGCTGCCGGTTCGAATTCGGGCGTCTTTCACTGGCGCTGTCGGATTCGACGCGAACAAAAATTAGGGATGACGACCGCTCGATTGCTCAAGAGGCAGACGAACGATTAATCTCTCCACCTTGGTGGCACCACCAATCATCCGAGTATTGCACTTCGCTCTTTCAAGGAATAGGGGCGTCGTGGATATTCCCGTTGAAACATAGTGCGTTGCAAGAGGAAGCTGGTGAGTGCATGTTATTACGTGCCCGTGGCGAAAATACCCATTCCGGATTAGCAAATAATTACTGTTCATGCCCATAAGTCACTTTGAAACCCTTCATAATTAGCTATACCTATGTGTTCTACCCTTTGTCCTCTACAGCAATTCTTTCCATTACATGAAGTTTCTACCATTATTGCTTACATGAGGCTATTGTGTATCTGAGTGTGTCAAATACGTTTGTCTCATCTAGTTCGCCGTTTTCCTTAAAATATTCCATTTCCTTCAAAAAAAATTTTTCCTTCCTAACTCTTCGTAGGGCTTCTTCATTTGTAACCTTCGTCGTCCATTTTATTTACGTCATTTACATAGCACACAACATTTCGATTGATCCCAATCTTATTTGTTCTGTTGCCGTTATTCCACAGGCTTCCATTACAAATTTAATTTACACATTCAGTAACGAAGTTACGACGAGTACAACAGAGTTTTATTCATGTAATTCAGAATATAAAAGGGCAATAATGTACGATCGAGTATTACATTGCTCATCCACACGATACAATGACTATTATCTCATCTACGGCTCCCTTTTTCTGGAACAACGAATTTTATTCTCATCCCCACTTCATCTTCGATTTACTTCGGCTACTGCTCTTCCATTTATCTCTCCCACTCGGGCTTCCTGCAGATCACGCCGCGGATCCATTTAGCAAGTTTTATGGCAAGTCATGCATGCGCGCGACAGAATTCCGCGAGTGAAAAAAACCGGAAATGAATGGACCACGGAGTCACGGTTATGGGACCTGGGAGTGGAGCAGATGGTCTATTTTTAATGCGTAGCCGAGGAGACCCCCAGATGAAAATAATTTTTCTTCTGATGCGCTCCCGGCTCCAGTGACTCATGCGAGAGATGCAGATATATACTTAAAGGGACCGAACATTCAAACTCTCGCTCACTTTGAGGGAGAAAGGGCAGGAACGAGAACGAGGAGGAAGGATGGGAAATTTCCGTTGTGCATCGGAGGAGTCGTGAGCGTCAAAATTCGCCGAACGTCATCCAAAAGTACATAAAAAGATCAAGTTTTCAAAAATACGCGTGACAAAACGAAGAGTTTCATTTCGCAATGAGACCATACATTCCGTTTCAAAAAGAGAACCAACCGGTTAGAAACTGTAAACGGGAGTCCTAAGAAGCTGGGTTAAGCAGATGGATGATTCACGAGAACAAACGTGAAACTTTAATAAATTCTACTTTTAATTATTATGTCAGATTCGACTCACTCATGACAGCTAGATATCTTTATGCAATCTTATATTTATATTTACTTCCACACTTCTACTTTACATTAGGCACATTATTATTCCAAGCAGAATATAAATTTTTCGAGTGTCTTCAAAAGCGGACATAATAATTAAAAGTAGAATTTAGGGCATTTTACGTTCACCAACTTTGAATTTTCCATCTAAGCTCCCGACCCCACATTTAACGACTTGAATCACGAGACAACGACGAGTTATACGTTAAAAGAAACTTGGATTGCCGACGTATGTTTTATCTACCATTAACTTGCTGAGGGCAGAGGTGAATAGAGTAAAAACAAGACAAATGTTTAACAGATGAGAAAAGATAAATGGGTTGGCGAAAACTAACCAGTCCGCTAAAGGAAAACAACGCTCAGCATGGCATTGAAGTAACTGCGCTCCACCATCTCAGCGGTATGCTGATTCCTCGCCGCGAAAACTCATAAATATTCACCCCTATACACATGTCCGAATTCGAACCAGACACGCTCATGGAGCATGAATTAGTAACATCGCCGCATACTAGAGATGGTTCAAGATGGGTGGAGCTGTGGTTCTGGCCGCATGACGAGCCGACTCTTGACGTTTCTTTAAGTGCCGCAAGAAAGGAATTTATACTTTAGCGCCACCCTCTAAAGGTGAGGGAATACCTTAATTCATTTCTTTAGAAGAGGGTTACAATACCGCCGCCAACTTTCTCTCCATTCTTCCTATTCCTATATATGCTCCCTTCCTCCACGAAATGTATGCCATGATGCCGATACATATAAGGTAGTATATTCGAGCCTTGCCATCACAGTCTGCCCCATAATGAAACTCTTAGATTGGATATTTCATGAATGTACAGATAATTTACCCGTAAATAATAGCAATAAAAGTCGGAGTTATTCCGTGATTATCAGTCGTCAGGGTGCAGGGAATCATCTAAAGCGGTCATTACACACAGGAGTTGACTCCTATACAAATCCACGTGGAAGGTGAACTTGGACGTGTATTATACCTACTCCTATAGGAGTTCGCCATCGATAGTGGCGGAATTAGATACTTGGGCGGTGTAGCCGCCATCCTAGTTGTGGTTCCAAGTGGAGCCGAACATCAGTCGACTCGATATAAATCGATAAGATAGGAGTCAACTCCTGTGTGTATCTGGGGCTTAACACTATCAATCAATGCTTCTTTTCACTATCGAAGCATTCCGATTTTCGCCGAAGCCATGATTTTTAGTGCATATTCTTCGCTAAAAGGCAGAGTATCACATCCTACCGAATAATTTGAGAAGCACTGCCAATGATCCTATTTCTACATTTTACGATTGAACCGTGGAACGAAGTTCCTCATAAGTAATTAACTAAAAGAAAATCTAGGGCCGAAATAGCACTGGAGAAATTTATTGAGTAACCTTGTTACACTAGCTTATAAGCCAATCGAACCCATTTACTACACTTCTATTGAGAGCAGATGCACTCTTGATAGAAGTATAGTAAATGCCGAGTTTTTCATTTTACATTTACATTTTTCAAACATTTTGTCTGATAATTTAACGTAACAGAATCATACTTTACACAATCACTGCTCTGAAAGTCGATAATGAGTTAACAAGAAAAATTATAAATAATGAGTTACGGGGAACGCATTTAACACATAAACTTCGATATAACGAAGCATTAATTGATAACATATTTTTGCAAATATTTTACAGTAATATTAATATTTAAATGGAGAACTGTTTTATTGGAGTCCTTCCACAGGCCTCTCCATTTCAAATTTTTTTCCGGCTTCAACATTCAAATAAAATGCCTACAATTCCAGATGATAACTATTTCTAACTATTATACACTCTCACTAACAATACCGTGCATCCAAACTAATACAATTATAATATCAAACGAATTAAAACACTGAATCGGACTTTAAGGAACCTTTGGTTGGGTACTATCGGCTGAAACATAAAAGTCTATAATATGTCAGCGAGATCGAGTTAGCAGGGGGATTGAATGTCCACGCACCCCTAATACTCATTCGCCAAAACCAGTGAATTCCCAAGCGTTCATTCGTATCAGGATTTTGTTACATTTTCCCTGATTCCTTCCATAAAGACTAATATTACCAGCAACAGCTTCCAAAAACACATTTTGCCTGACAGCTTACAATTAGAGAACTATTATCGTATTTTAATTCACACCTGCGGCGTATAGAGGAATAGGGGTAAGATTTACAAGAAGCACGAACTAACGACTGACTGGTACAGAGTAAGCAAACTGGTCATTTTACTAAGAACTCATCTTTAGTTCTAAATGAGTGCTTCCATAAAATCGAAGGGTATGAGCTTCAGTTCGATGCAAAAAAAATCACATTTTCAGCGCGACAGTATCGGGCACAGGTATAGGAAACCAAAGGGACAATAGGTGCAGCAGCGGAAAAAGGCGTCACAAGTCTGAAAGAGGCAGTTGGAGAAATACAGTGGAAAATGGCCAGATGTCCCTATTTTGAAAGAAACATCCCTAGCTATGCGATCATGAGAATAGGGGGTTTCGCAGAAAGCTATCCAACAGAGGAATGACTTATGTGGCAGAAGGATCGAACGAAATATCAAGGTACAGTATTCTTGAAAAATTGTATTAGGTTAGAAGGAGTCTATGTTTAAAAATTGCGAGGACAGGGAGAAAGATGAAATAAGGGGAAGAAAAGAAGCCTGCAGGAAAGGTTGCCAAACACATGAAAAATTAGATCAAAAAGTAAAGTCTGAAGCCGATAAAAAGCTTGAATGAAAAGGACTGGCAATTTTCCACAAGAATTTATTTTAAATCGACCGGTTTCGGTGTACAACACCATCATCAGGTATAGATAAAAAGCTTTTTAGACAGACAAAAGGCTGTGAAAGTTTAGAAGAAAGAAATAGGTTTCACATTATACAGCAATGGTAAGAAAAGGCAAAGCAATTAACGCGGTAGCAAGGTATCACAAGGTAGTGACAATGGTAATGGCTGTGTGCCATCACCACAAAAATATCCAACGCAACGCAACTGAACGCAACGAAAAAAATAAACAGAGGCCCATGAGTGTGAAGAGAAAGCATCTAAGCACTCTTGAAATCCCCATTGTGTTGACTTAGCGAGACATTATATGAATAAATAGCCCATGAAGAGTAAGCTATTATTCACAGAAAGCAGATAAATTTCACTTTTGTATTCCTCGCATTTCATCTCACTCAATAATTCCGAAGGGGAGGAACAAATACAAAGTCATAAATCAGAAACAGGAAATGTTTCTCACTCTAAAGAGTAGTAGAAAATTAGTAGAAAAAGAGAAATGTCACTTATGGTAGGGGGAACTACTTAACGTTTAGATTTCATCGTTGGACCCCATAGCCTAGCCAGATTCTAACATCAAGAAGAGCAATTATATGCAAACAGTGGCATTTTATATGCAACAAAACATTTAATAATTTCATGACCAAGTATTTTCCGCTTTGGACACAAGCGCAAGAAAGATTCGCTTGTGTAGGCACTTAGTTAACTCTTACGTCTAAGCGCAATGGTTATCGAAGAAGAGAGTCCTACTCAAGTTTTCATGATAATTATTTTTAAGGCTTTTATTAAATAATACCCTCCATAAAGACGTATAGGTAATAAAAATTTCAAAAAAGGAAATGATCTTCTGAAATGCAATTTCTGAATCATTGATCAAAAATTGAATACACTGGGGAAAAATAATGACTTACAGAATAGAGTACAGATAAGGCTACTAATTCAAACAGCAATTTCACAGAAAACGAAAAGTACACGTCCTTAGCTATTCATGAAGACCGTTTTACACGAGGCACTTAATTTCGCAGTTTGATGCACAGAAATGGCGAGAATGCGGGAACGGAATTAGAACAGGGGCTATTTTCCTGTTTTTTGTTCATGCAGTCGCGCGGTCATTACAGCAAGTCCCCCCTTTACACGAAGCAATTTTCACTGCATATTCATCCATACATCGGACTTTGCAGTTAAGCGCCTCGTGTGAAAAAAAAAATAAAAGAAAAATTAACACAGAGGAGTCGGGTCAATACGTCAGGAACAAGATAAACGAAAAAAAGGAAGATGATGATAAATAATTAACAGAACATTTTTAAGAATAAAAGGAAAGGAGCAGATTTAGTAATAAATATGGGTATGCGTTTTTAATTTCCATTGCCTTATTAATGAGGGAAAACATTTGCAAATAATACTTCTCATGGTAATTGCGCAGCTTTCTATGCACGTTACCCCACGAAAGAGCTCAGAAAATATTTAATATTGCATCATTTTTTAAGAGTTTCAGCCTCAGAAGAATTGGTCGTAACCACAGCTTCTCATAAGTACGCTTCTTAAGCGAGCCGAGAAAAAGCCATCTAGGAAATCCTTTTTGTAACAATAAAGCCGAATCAAAAGGTATATATACTGCTGAGTTTCTTTCGCAGAACAGAGCATTTGTAAAAGAGAATATCAATGACTGACCGTGAGATAGCATGTTTTATTTCCCCAGTTCTTCGCGATCTCAGCCTTAGTCCAAAAGGCAAATAATAGTTGCTGATTGTTCACGTTTTGGATATTAATTGCGTTTTTAACATGATATGCAAAATACTGAAACGCGAAAATATGCTGGGGAAGCATTTCTTATCAATATCAACGATTCTTCAATATCTTTCATGCTAACTACCAGAGCAAAATGTGTAAATAGTTTTACTTCGATACCTAGCTTACAATAAGTACTTTCCATCAAAGTAGTTCTTATTATGAAACACAGTGCCCCAAAAGTCTCTTACGGTGGCATATCGCTTCCCAGGGACTTGAGGATCTTGATAGAACATATTTAAAAGTCACAATACTACCATCATCTCCGAATAAAGCATGAAACCAGAAGTGGCGATCTAAACATACTACTAAAGGAATATGTTGGATTGACGATAGATTTGTTTAGCCAAATTTCATTCTAACACCTTAGAATTAAATTTAAGAGTATTCTAACACCACGAAAACACACGATACAATCATGTGAGTTGAAGTGATAAAAAATGTTTTTTCTGTCTGAGACAGAAGAGCTTCCTAACAATTTCAAACCCACGGCAAGCTCACATGCGTTCTCAATCCCCTTAGTGCGCCATGTCCTCTACAAACGGATAACCTCACATAAAATATGAAAACCCTTAAATTCTCGACGCTGTAGTAAAACCTTTATCGCGGCATCCCAGCGAGTTAATGTGCAATGACTGAGTTTCTCAGCTATGGGATATGGAATGAGATTGAATTCGAATTAATTCGCAGAACTGATGGAAACATCTGCGGAGCTCTATTTGAGGAACTTGGTTCTAGAAACACGTGGGTTTTTACACGTTCATATACAGGAGTGTTGCATGGGCAAAATATTTTTGAGAGATCTTAAAGCAAACACAACGTCCAGTAAGTTCTTTCAATCTTTAGCTAGCAATTATTACGTATTGTATTATTTTAAGAGCCCTACTCATCAAAATACGTTTACTGGGTTGAACTGCAAACGCTCTCTTTGGATTCCTTGCTAAAAACCTGCATCAGAACTCTAGCTGGGCGAGGACGTTTTTACATTTCTGTTTGCCGTAATTCTCAGATCCAAAATTGAGTAAAATGAAGTTACTATGTCGACAAAATGATAACCACGCTGAAAAATCGCTTCTGTCTCGCAAGCACACAGTGTGAGATAATGGATAACTAAACAAATACCCAATCCATACGTCGGCTTCTCTTGTGTAGTCGGTTCTAGCTGAGAAAGGCAAGATAACGCTGAAAACGCTTCAGGTGTTCACAACCCCAGATCAAAGTTTTTCAACAGAGAAGGAGTGAAAAATATCTACAGATATTAGGAAGGAGAGAGATAGTTTCCTATGAGTTATGGGAATATCGGAATGTGAACAAGTAAATGGGTGTGCACAGAAGAGGATACAGAAGGATGATTGAATCTGTAGATTGGTCAGCTGACTGGAAACGTTTTTCAGAGCAGCTTCACCAAGAAAACTTGGGACATATTCAGCTGGAAAATACCAGCAAGAGTGTACAAGGATGACAAAAAAGAAGTAGCAGCATCCACACTCTGGACAGTCTAAAACGCACACGATCAGGAGAAAATAAGAGGGAATGGACTACATAAGAAGGTAACGAATGGAACGCGTATGCTCCCGCTTTTTGAATATACTAACGTACAACAACCCCAGATTTGTGGTGTGATGTTAATGCATACCCCTGCCTCTCCATATAAACAAGTACTGAAGAAAGGATAGCGCCAAAGTAATGATTAACAAATCATGTTGGGATCGTTCACATAAAAAATGACGAAATAAAAAGAAGAGGAAGTGCAAATAATTATTTGAATTAAAATCAATTATTTTTTCACAAGATTCATAATTTGAAGATTCAAATATAAAGATCAATAAGTGCAAATAATCATTGAAGGAGGAAATCAAATTTGCACGATGATTTTTTTCAGGACGAAAGCGAGGTATCAGCAGAGAACCATTCTCAGAAAATGCGTAAATAAATCGTAGAAACTGTCATTAAAGGTTTCGGAGTCCCTTCATGCTCCGCTGTACAGTGTACATCAGCCATCTTATTTAATATTTATACACTTAAAGGTACGTTCAAGAGCATTTTTGTCTAACTCACCTTTCCTGCACTGATCATTAGGTTCCAGCCGATGATACAACCATTGGTCACCAGTTGTAGGGAACGATCTTGAATTTCACATCAGCTGTCAGGTTTAACACCTTTTTCATGAATAACTTAAGTCGTTTAATTCGTAATTACATTTAACCAAATGTTGACTAAAATAAAATATGTTATCCATTCATACCATATACACAGGCCAACGGACACCTTGTCTCAAAACTTAGTAACAACTAAAAACCTAGGGGCAACTGCTGAACCAAGATTTGACCTTGATATTAGCACCCAATTTCTTTCTCCTCTCCTCCTTCGCCTAAGTCACGAGCACCTCCCTTAATTCTATTTAGTCAGCTGATGAAATCGGAAATGAACTTTCTTCAAGAGAATCGTCACGTTCATCATTATTTATGTAAAATCAAATCATTCTAAACCTTTAAAGGGAATACTTTCGAATCTAGAGAGCACTTCCAGGGTTAAAAAAGGATCTATAATGAAATTAAAATTCTAACACTGCGATACGATTCCGAAAGCTATGTACAGATAAACCACGCTAGCTTACAAAATTTAGTGAGTGCTCCTAAAAACAATATTTTCGAGTATTATTCCTTAGAGAATATAAAATCGAAATGGCAAATTATTAATAAATAAAATTATTCATTCGGTAATATTTTTTATCTTTCTTTATAATAATATAGGTTTAAATAACACCTTCGACTTACTCTCCATATGTTAGTCATATATTTTGCGATGCCCGGCAATAATCGTTCTTAAAAGAAAATTAATCAATCCAACAAAAAGCAATGTCTACATTGAAGACCAAGAGGTTCAGGTTATTCTTGAAGCTCATAAAACACCTCTAATCGTTGTACACATTTAATACGAACCGTAAAAGTATCGTTCCAGATACGCCGTATTATTTCAGAGTAGGAGGGTCAAAAAGCCTATACAGTAGAATGAAGTATATCCTCAGGGAAGCTATAAAAATAGCACTATTCTGCTTCTATTCTTTCGCACAACCCTTAACTAGCATAATTTTTCCACCTATGCCACATTTACAAAATTGCTCCAAAATTGCTCGCCTATTCCTGTGATTCTTGACATTTCAAATAATCCATAGCAATTGAGAAAAATCGATTCCACCACGAGGTTTACAACTAGATCAGACAGAAGTAGGTCATAGTTGGAGAGGGAAAATCATAGAACAAAGACGAGTGATTTAGTTAATTTGGATAGGCTAGCGGCAACTGGGATCATTGGTGCGATTTGGGATAAGTCACTAGGGTGTTAATGGAAAAATTACAAATGAAATAGCGATAGGGTGAAAAGAAACCCCCAACGCTATTAATCAACTTTAAAATAAAAGTGCCAAGGGGTTCATAGTTTAACTCCCCATCCGATGGACGCAGTACTATACTTAAATTGATCTCCATATAGCACCCAATGTAGGGATTGGGATGCAATTGAAACCAAAAGGAGAGATAGTAATACCAATACAATTGATACCTAAAGAAGGGATAGAAATACCATTGAAAACTCTTCGCCGCTGCCAGGACTGGAACTCCGGCCCTCAGGATGAGAAGCCATAACTCCATCCACAACACCAACGTTTCTCTCAACAACGACAATAGAGAGTAAAATGGGAAGAAAGAGAAGTATGAATCAGCGAATGAGGTAGGTGACCTGAAAGTGACACCGGTGTGATTGGTCGAAGCGGAACAAAAGGGTGTGGAGAGAGTTTCGAGTGGTGGGAGAGGTAAAGAATTAAAGGGATGATGGGGGAGGGCGAGGATTGGGAGGGGAGGGGTAGAAAAGAGGGGGGTGCGTGGAAAGGGGAGGGGGCAAGGTGGGGAGAGATCAACTCTCACGGGTGGTCTCCATTGGGGCAATCCATCCGCTCCTTGATTTATCGGGATCTGCTGGGTGTTGGGTCCAGGATTAAGACAGCTGTGGTGATTATCTGAGCCGCGTGATTTATATCTGGCCCCGAGTACCTTGCCCATGAGCAACTGCCCCATGCGCTCTGCATTCGCCCCGCGGGCTTTATATTTTTCCCTTTTCCTTAACCCCCTCCCCTCTCCCCTTCTGCGTCTACCCACTGTCGACCGCGCCCCCCTCGGGTGCCCCTCGATAAACCCCAGGGTTGGTGGCTGCGCTCTCTCGAGCACAACCCCACACATACTCGCCGCTCACTCCCCAGCGGCACGAACTTATTTCCGACACCCCTCTCTCCGCCGTTCGGAAATCCGTTGTGTTCCTCGGACCAATTGTGTGGGTTGGGGATGCACTCCTTCCGTGTTAGGGTGGCCCCCCCCCACGAGTGAGGGGGAGAGAGAGAACAAATGAGTAGAGGCACATACGGAGAAAGAGAGGAGAGGAGAAAAGGTGGGATGGAGAGAATGCATCCGGGAAGAGTACGCTTGAGGGAGGGGAGGATGGAATTGAGTTTAGTACCGTTAATTTATTTGAAGGTTTCCCCGTCCTCTTTCATTTGTGGATCGATTCCTTATGGTATGGGTGTCATCCATTCAAATGCGTAGTTGTGGAATAAGAGTGGCCCCATCAGCTCTTCCACTCTAAACCCCTGAGGTTACACAGTCCCACTTATACAAAGATGGAGACTTGAACGACACACCGCAACCGCAAAAACGAGATCATAGTGGACTAATGTGGTATTTTTCCAGCTCATAAATTTTCCAACTTGATAAGCAAGCCCTGATATTGGTTGTAATCGGTGCTTTGAAAGAAGAAGAGGAAGCCATTGAGATTGAATATTAAAAACGGCCGATGCAATTGATAATATAAGAGTAAAATGTCAATACTTTTGCGAAAAAGTAGGTACTTGACTTCCATTACATTTTTCCGAAATAAATTTGAAAGTAAGCCTCATATATCTCTTAGAATTGTCATCTCAGAGGATATTTTACAACGATCATATTCTTAAAATCATTATCGATGCCTACTTCAAAGCCGGAAATGCTTTCTCCATGTATCTTCAAAACGTTCTTAAAATTATGATTTTTTTTTCATTTCAGTATTCAAACAGCTAATTGCTAAGTTTTTGAACAATCCTTAGCCTACATCCCAATTTCTGAAACATTGTCTCGTTTACTCTCCTAAAGATGTGCCGCCGCTAGATCCCTCTTAAATTCCTCATATCTTCTACCCCTTCTAATTTCGTCCAGGATTCCTATCCTCTTCCTTCCTCTTCCACGCTTCCCTTGTTCTACCCTTTATTGCCCTCTTCAACATGCCCTCTCCTCTCAAAACTTCCTCCATCCATTCTTTCTGCCTTCTCCGAACCTCCGCCACCAGCTTCCTCTCTTCTCCAACTACATCTAATTCCTCCTCGTTCGTCTTCCTCCCCACCCAGCTCACCCTCTGAATCCTTCTCCAAACCCACATCTCAAATGCCTCAAGTCTACGTACATCTTCCCTTCGCAATGACCAAGTTTTAGCACATTAAAAAACTATTTCAATTTCCATAACAATGATTCCATTATCGGCTTAGCTTTAGGAGTTTTGTTGAATTTAGGCATTAATAACGGGCAGTAAACAATACATCACTAAAATGCAAAGAAATATAATGAAACAACTGATTCGAAGAATCGAAAATCCATTTTAAATTAATCCCATTGTGTTATTTTAAATACTAAAGTCGTCTATCATATTCATTACCGTCAAAAGGATTTCAAATATATGATCCATAATTTCTTAGCCTTGGACCCAGAACTCATACCCAACAGACTGCATTCTTAGCGCAATATAGCAACGAGCCTCCATAAGACTTCTTTCCTTCTCTCTAAGATCTTATTTCCACTCACAGCCTAATAAATTGTGATACTCTCTGCCTTAGGTAGGTATGGCATTCCTAGTGAAGACTGTAAAGGATAATCGAGTATTTTTAAATACCACAGCCATTGGCCTCTTTGAAGTGCGTTATTTAGGAACTTCCAATTATATTTTCCGCCACCGAGGAGCATACCGACGAAATAGCTAAGAAAGATAAGAGTCGAAACAATTCAACTCGGCATGATCGGAATGAAGGTATTGAAAAATAGAGAACGAATAAAATAAGGTGACTGCAGGAAGAACGGAATCGAGCGTAGGTTTTAATGGGGTTAAAAAGGGGAGAGAGGGATAAAATAAGAAACGCTGCGGGGAGATGTAATGGCAGGGAGTCGGCGGCTATGTGAGCGGTAGAGACAGAAAGATCGGTTCGTGGTGGGTGAATCGTCCCCAGCTTCTATTTGTTTTATTTTTTATTTTTAAGGTGGTTCATATAAGGCGAAGGAGGTTAGAGAATTTCAAAGAAAAGAAGTCAGCTGTGGTGGTGGCGGTTGTGTTTAGGCAGAGGGAGGAGTTTGAACGAGGGGAAAATTCGAAAGAGAATGAAGGAGATAAAAAGTCCTGTCGAAGGAATTAGATGTAGACTTAAGAATAATTGGGTGCAGTGGAAGTAATAGCCTTTGGAAGCGGCGGGAGTCAAGAATAAGAGGACTGAATTAGGTATTCTATGCGGGAGGAGGGATGTATCACCGAGGCAAAGGGGAGTAAATAAAGAAAGAGGTATGGGGGCGGAGGCGAAAACGAAAGAGACGATAAATCGAAAAGTCGCGATGAGAAATGTAATTAGTGAAGGGCGTGAACTATAAAAAGGGACTCAAAACTTATGTAAAAATCGTGGAAGTTTAAAATCAACTGATAAACCGTTGGTCTCGAACAATTAAATGAATCCATTACGCTTGATGAATACGACCACTTAAGAGGAATAAATTAGACGCACGTCTATTACCCTTCCGTCCTTGGTGCGAGCATGTAAAAATATTCTCCCCTCTGGCCTTTGCCCATCATAAGAATGATGTATTCAAATGAAGCAATAGAGATACCTAATGGATTTGCCGTGAATAAACCGTACGGAGCTTCGTTAAGCTTCAATGTAAATAAAGAAAACTAAGAGGAATGTGAAGACGATGTGACATCCTTCATAGACAGCGTTTCCATAAGCTTGGAATTAGGCTTTATTAAAAAGGTCAAGGACCTGAGTATATAATTAGAATTAGAAAGAAACACTCGGAGAAAATTGACTACTTATCTCAGGGAGGTTAGAGCTCGCTCATTGTGACTTAATAATTTCAAATAAGACCCTTTCTTAAGTGCCATTGAAATATTCTGGAAAGGTAACTTCAAAATCATGACAACTTTAATTGGAGCAGGCGAACTCTTGAACAAATAAATTTTCACTCATAGAGCTATGAGCTAGCCACTAATCATCCTGAAATTTATTGCACTTGATTAGTGAAGAGTTCGACAATTGCCTTTGGTTTGTTTAAGATCAATGGTAGATGAGTTCACGTTGTGGAAATTTATCTTATAAAAAGAGAGAACTTAGAGAAGTGGAAAACTACAAAGTTCTCTCTTTTTATTTGGTTCGTTTAATTTAAATCATTCATTGTTCAAGAATATATTTTAAAAATCGCCCTAAAAATCGTAAAGCTAATACGGATATCATTCACTTGAGCGCTCATAATCTGGTTCACAGTTTTCGCTTCAAGGTTCAACTCCGTCCATCATTTCCCGTCAGTAAAATTTCGGGTAAAGATAAGCTAGAAAAAGCTGTAAGCAGATAGGACAAGCTGCAAGTTGTAAAGACAGGCAGAAAACTGAAACTTCAACAAGCTTCATTCGTAGAGAAAAGTAAAGCTATCCAAATTTTCACGCACTAACAGCGATTAATGGCCGTTTTTTGTTTTAAAAACACTTCGAGCGTAACTTAAGAAACAAGAATGAAAAACTTACGATTGAGACACTTGGACCCTGTCAAACTGCTTCCAGAAAAGCCAACTCACTAAAGTCGAAGAGATTACGCTTTAATCTTTCCTTGTCATGCGTTTAATAGTATCGACTTTTAGGCGTCCGGAGTATACAAAGAAATTCTGTGTATAGAAATTCCAGGAAAAAAAACAATTATATCTTACATTTGAGCTTGAAGAGAAAACGTACTTTTTATGCTGGCTAAGAGGAACGTCAATGAAAATCCAATTGCAGGCAGATGTTCCTTAATTCAACGGTCAACGCAACAGATAATCAATCCGTCGATATAATGTCTGATCACAGAATGGAACTGAATCCGGGCCCCTTACACAAAAGATCAGCGCCTTGGCAAAAGCCGCATGTTTATCTAAAAGCGGCTGGTGCCACTTCTGCGGAAAAATGAAGACCCAACTTGTTTGTGAACTAAGCGCATTAAAAAAGACTTTCTAGGCGACAAAGAAGCCCTGAGGTTGAAGCTTCTATCTCCTCCCTCTTTCAAATGGCTTCGCGTGCGAGCAGAATACAAATCAAATAAAATCGAACAATCACTAGAGGTGTTCCCATCAATTCAGTTAATTTGTTCTCAGATAGCTGATTTCGGCTCAATGAAAGATGCCACCAAATATGTGCAAAAAAATTCGCCACTTTCAGCAATCGCCTGAAACACCTGGAAGTTACCTCTAAGTCTCCATGCACCGAGAAATTGACTTCGACCTTAAATAAGTCCGTTACTTTCGCGCCGGGAAAATCTCGACAGCGCAATATCGCCGAGGACAGATGCATTGTGGCTTCGTGGAGGGGTGAAGCCGCTGGAGAGAGAAAATGAATTTGTCGGTCTATTTAACAAAGTAAATTGGACGGTACTCAAACTATATCCCCGACGTGCCATCTCCCTTCCAATAA
Source organism: Pyrrhosoma nymphula (assembly GCA_963573305.1). Taxonomy (NCBI): domain Eukaryota; kingdom Metazoa; phylum Arthropoda; class Insecta; order Odonata; family Coenagrionidae; genus Pyrrhosoma; species Pyrrhosoma nymphula. The sequence continues at coordinate 50,210,943 of OY754330.1, read as the reverse complement.
TAGAACGGAGTCCTTTTGTGGCTTCCCCCGCTCGTACTCCTTCCACCCTCCGTTTCCCATGAATGTGTCAAAGCCTTTTAAGAGCACCCGGACAGCGCGGATGGACCGTGAATGGGGAAATAGGAGGGGGGAACCTTTAAGAATGTCCCTTATAGTAGGTTAGGTTCCCGATTCTCAGAGGTGGCCGCAGGAGACGAGTAGTATTGGAACATTTGAGGTGAGCTTACAGGAAAAAGGAATCATGTCGGCAGACCAAAGAGAGGGAATTGGGAGAAAAGGGGAGGGCTTCCACAGGCGTGGAGGCGAAGGAGGAGGCTGAGGGTTGGAATACCGTGACAGGGGATGCAACGCCTGCGAGTCGGGAGGATGAGGCGGCGATCGGAGAGGGGAAATGAAAGAGTTATTGAGTGCTTAATTGAACGCAGGCAGGCTAAGGGGTACCCTTAAGGAATAAAAGGAAGGAAGAGGAAGGTGAAAGACCCGTTGTTCTTCGAGATGCGCACTTTGAGTCCTGATCAGGAAGGGATAGATGTGCCACACCCACTTTCACGCACGTACCCCTGGCTCGAAGCAAACCCTTGCCTCACGACCGCATCCAGCCACATACATAGTGTGAGTTCACGCTCATAAAACACTTTTCCATTCTAGTTCGGCGTAATTCATTATGAGAGGAATACAGGGCCAGGAAGCTCTACCAGCAGGATGTCAAAGGGGCAAAGGAAGAAAAAGGTGGAAAATGAGGTCGGATTAGAGGGTATCACCTGAGGCTGATAACTGACATTCCGATGGCCTCGATTCCGAATTCTAGCTGAACGGTCATGACACGTGAGACGCCTATCGTAATGAAAAGGGAAATGTCTATATTGCGTGACTCTCGACACAACTGTTTTAACAACGTCTCCTCCCAATCCCTATCTATCCTCAGTAGGAAAAATGACCACAGGTACAGCGCCTCTCGCATACCAACTGCCACTCATTAAGGGAGCATTAGAATTTAGATATGAGAAAAATCGACATTATGTCCATGGTTACGGTATTTTGACGAGATGCAGTAGATACTATATTCAAATTCCAATTTTAATCAGTCGTAAGAAGCATAAAGTAAATACAGTAATGGCGCAAAAGCTTATTTTTATGACTTAACTTCTCCGTACATAACTAAATATACATATTAGAGGCTTTCACTAGCCTATTTGTTTCACGCCGTAAGCTGAAGAAGTGATCTGTGCGTCAGAAATTCATTTTTTAAATAATGTCTCTCTGGAAAGCAGAGCCGTATCATATACCACAGAAAATGGCTTTAATTGCTTTGGCAAATATCTCGAAAAGCAGAGCAGTAATGTGGCTTATATTTTGGTGTAATTGCAATGATAATATATCTTTCTTTATAAAGAGGCCAAACTTACTGAATTTTATTTCTTATTTTATCTCGCTCAAACTACCTTAAGGGTGAATCGGTATGATCAGTAGAACAAGAAAAAGCAGTGGTAGCTAGTTGATAATCTTTTAATTTTTATAAACCCCACACTATTGATTAGCTAGATGCAATACCAAAACAGGTCACAATGCTGGTGCGTATTTAAATCTTCGGGTGGTCAAAATTAATTCGACGCGACCTGGAACCTAACCTTTTCTCAGCTGCCACGGGGTAGAGAAAAGTGGAGGGAAGCATACATTCGAAAGTATAAAGGCAAATAAATCTTAAACGTAAATGAAATATTGGGAGACAAATCACTTCATAAAAGTGTAATTACGAGAGTATTTCTACAGATGAATTACCACTAAGATTGGGGAGGGGGGCGAGGCTATATAAAAAAATTAATTCAGGTTTTACTTAGAGGAATCTTTCCATAATAAAAACGACAAATAGGGCAACGGAAAAATCGGATCTAACCAGTACATTACGTTCTCCAAGCTACTGATAGTCAACGATGCTTTTCTTGCGGCCTCAGTTTATGAATGCCAGTACTGGAAAAGTGCTGCTGGCCCTTCATTTCTGACACTGACCATTTTTTGCGCTAGTTCCAGGATTTTGGCAGATATGTCACGGCAGTAATTGTGACGACAAAGCTTGAATTCAGATAATTCACTCTGAATTGTTGCGAGTGATTCATCATTACCACAGCTGGCCCTGCATTGTCGCCGCAGGGCCTCAACCCTGAAAACCTCATCTCATTTTGGCAGACAGCTTTGACAGTTAAGCGACTTACACCTACATTCCTTTCAAAATTCCTACAAATACTATGCCAGAATATCATCCCCCCAAAGGTCTGCGGAGAGGGATGTTTGGCTAATAGACATGAAAAGGGGAAGAAAGAACTGAGAAAGGAAAACATATGAATTGGGCAATGTGTTTTATCAAATTAGTATTTCGATTTTTTAAGTTGATGCCAGCATCTTGAGTTTGAATTCGCCTGTTCTTAGAATAAAATTTATCTTTAGTTCTTACATCAGAATTTCGATATGTGCCTTTTTAATTTTTCACATTGTATCGATGTACAACTAATAACTCAAGAAAATATATATTTTCTTTGACTAAATAATTTATTTTTGACTGATCGTTGGGCAGAAATGAAATATCAAGCGATGATGCCCAAAACAATGAGATCCCTTAAGCGAAAATGTTCTTTTATTTTTCTAAATTTCAATACTCTTTTAAAAGGTAAATATTAATGTCTGAGGTAGACTAATATAGATCGTTTATTTTTTTCCTTTAAAAATATATAACATTAGTTATCACGAGAAAAACTGAGGATTTAGAAATAAGCCTAACTAGATTTTTGTAGTGATAAGCAGTCCTAAATAATTCCAATTTGAAAAGAAGGTACCTGAAATTTGCTCCTAGGATTTGCGTTAAAACTTTCAAAACTATCGAAAATATTTCATGAATGCACTAAGAATGACTAGATTTATAATTAGTATGTTATTAATGAGTATTACGCGTCTTGAGTAGTTCATCATAATAATTCAAAACGCATATCCTGGAATCTGACGCGTGCTCTAGGAGAGAAGAACCAGGGCAACAGAGAGCCGAGCCGGTCCCAGGGGCAAAGCGGTGGTTGGAGGCCCTCCACACGCTCAAAACTTTCCCCTATTCCTCCACGCCTTCAAAAGACAATCGCTTAACTACATTCCAGTAATATAATCTGTTCCTTTGTCTTTCACCTTAACTCCGTCTTATTCCTCGCTTTATTTAGGTTCCATTCGTGGGATATTGCTAAAAATTAAAGAACTACGCCAAAAATAAATTAACACTTAATCAAAAATAGTATTCTTTAATTCTAGCATTCTTACATGACTAGGTTATATGTATTTCACATTTTAATAGGCACAAGCTGTTCAGGATACAAATAAACATTTTTTATTTTAACATTGTTTCATGGAGCACAAAATAATTATTGGCAATTAAACTTTGAATTATAGATTTAAAAATATTGAACTTTGAAAAAAAATAATTCGATATCTTCGGAAGTTCAATAAAATTTTGTTTTACTTGCTTTTTTCGGTAAATGTTTGAATAACTGCATCAAAATTCAAACTTCTGGCCAACTTCGATTCGATTGATAAAGTACCTAAATCAGACAATCGTTGTTGCCCCATTGTCGCTCATAAACAGTTCTTTATGCGGTTAAGTAAGCTGAAAGAACGTTCTACCTGCGCTTCGGTGACTGGTAGGGTGCAAAATATGCGCAAAGCTACGCAGAAGTTTGGGAATAGGCTAGCAATTTTTAAAGATATTAGTTTATTTAGCAGCTCTATTGGTGGCAGTGGTTTTTCTGATATATTTCTCCTGCTGATTGCTTTAAGATATTTGACCTCATCCACCAAATCCGAGCTGACGTCCACTTTGTATTCCTCCGCAAATTTAGTGCAAATTATTTCAATGTCATCATCTTCCAGGCTGTTAAACAGTGAACGCTATGGACTTTGATTTCCATGCAGAGGGAAAAGAAAACAATTTTTTAAATTGTACTCAAGACACAACTATGCCTGCGTGCCACTAACTGCATGGATAATAAACTAATATCAACTAACTATGTCAAAGAGTCCTGGGCAGGGGGAGAGAGGGTGCCGGATATATGGCCTCCCTCTGCCCAGGTTAAATAAAAACTAAGTCAAAGTCTTGATATTTCCGAACTAATGCAAAAATGTCCTTTATTTCTTTTAGAGCCGAAAACCTCGACGTTAGGTTCGCAACTATGACATCAATTGTCTTGTAGAACATGTCGACTCTAAATCTGTGTTCAGGATCAATCCTCTGATGGTCTCTCGTCGTAAAATCGTTTGGCTTTTTTCACGCGTACATGAGAAACTGGGAAATCTCTCTCCACTCCGCAAGCCGAAGCCACGAACTTTGCTGCTTACAATATCTTGTCCCACATGTTGCGTAATGACAATAAATCACTTATTAGGCTTTCGATATTTTTCACTCCTACGTCTAATGTTACATCTACGTACTGTAATAATTGGCTCCTGTAATTGGTTGGGGTCTATATTTTAACCCAAATCAAAGCGATTACAATGCATTGGAATGAATCGAGATATTTTACTATGCTTTTTACTTAGCGTTGCCAGATTATAGAGCTAGACCGTCAAGTCTGTGCAAGGGTAGTAAGGTAGTAAGGATAGTAAGCTAAAATGGAGATATGGATGGCAAACATATAGAGCCACATGAAAGCGTAGTTCAATACAATTCGGGAATAACTTCTCATAGGATTATTGAAACTGACTTCAAGCGAACCCCACAGGCGTGGGCTATTCTTTCCATCATTCTAGTAACACGAAAGATTGGGCCACCATTGGGCTTTTCTTTCAGAATACTTATGTATACTCACAATCATCTCGCGATTTGGTAAGTGTAATATAGCAACGCGACCACGTTTTGTAAATCTCATTCTATTTTACAAAGATGAAAGAATTCCTGCATTCTGCACTCGGCCAGTGGCGTATCTATAATGGGGCAGCAGGGGCAGAGTCCCGGGGCCCCGAAAGTTATGGAGCTCCCCAAGAGGCAAGAATGCGAATTTTATACATATCGCTAATATGAAAGTAAAAACTTAAAAGTTGGGATTGGCGCGTATTTACTTAAAATATTGTTAAAAAGGCATTTTATATGCAATAAAAATGTCAGATTCCGGTGGGAGAGTCAGAGGGGGCACTTTGTTCACCTTCCCCGGGGCCCCTAAGACTCTAGATATGCCACTGCACTCGACAGAAGGAAAGTATAATATTCACTATTATATACACTAACTAGCCGCTGACGGCTCACTTCGTTCACCGCAGCAGCTAGCCAGGGGGGCGAAGCCCCCCTGGACCCCCCCATGCCGGCGGCTTCGCCCCAGGACCCCCACCAAAATTTAAAAAAAAAACAGTTATGCTGATCTGCCCGAGTCAGGTCTTAGTTGGGTAGGACATTATTTTCTCACACTCCTTCTAGTGTATGTCCGTCCAGTGGCACCGCTCAGATAGGCGTAGGTCGGCGTTTTCGTGATTTTCGCTTTCGTGAAAATCTGCCCAAATTGCACATGCCCTCAAAATGCCCGACATGAGTTGCAATGCCTCTTTTTCTTTCTAAGTAGTCACACATATACAAAGCAGACCAATTTACACATACAAAATAAATGAAAGACAATGGTTTTGTGTGCATTAAATTAAAAGTTGAAAAAATGCATTCAAGAGCTTTGAGATTTACAATATTTTTGGTCTTACCGCCCTCTGCAAAAACAAATGAATTTTTCGGCTGTCCCACTCGTGAGAATACAACATATAATCTACCATATTAAAAGCATAGATTTTCTAGATTTTATCCACACACCACTGAAGCTATTGATCTTGTGCCTTTTTGATGGTCTTTGAGAAGGAAAGACGAACGGGGAACTGTAGTCATTCGAGTACAACTATACCGCCGCGACCCGTCTTCGCACGGGAATCTGTGAATTAATTGCACCGATAATGCATAAAAGATCTGGGCTAATGTTGAGCATTGTACATTTTCTTGGCTAAAATAAAATTTATACATGACATGAAATTTGAGGTTTAATTTAGAGAATATTTTAAACAGCATATTTCATAGATATTTCAGAAGAAGAGAAAAAAATTGTACAAAAGTTACATATTTGGTAATATTATTACACAATCTTGGTCCAGATATAGTGCTTAATAATGTTCATAAGGGCAAGATGATCATGCCCTTTGAATTTCAGTGGGAGATGTCTTTTACCTTTATCAATAAGAATCAATGCATAGCGCGTACTATATTCCGGTACTATCTATCAGCCATTAACCGCATGTTGGAACTTAGGAGTGAATTCTCATTCAAATTCGCTTATATATAATGATAATCTTGTAAATAATGCACAAAGTATGCATGCTCGTGTAAAACTAAAAAACGAAATGTGGTACAATTTTCAAACTTTAAGGATTATAGAATGTCTTCTATGCACAGATAACTGACCACTTTTCATGCAATTCATGATCTACAGTTCGATCCCTTATCGTTCGTTTTTTACTAGAAAAATAAATTTTTTCTACGCATCATGATTTTAAGTTCAAATTCTCAGAATATTTTTGATGGTATACATATTCTTTATCAATTCCAGAATCGGAAAAATACCAAGTATACTACTTGGTATTATGATTTCATACTGCGGCCATAAATAATGCTAATAAGGCCAAGATGAGGATGCCCGTTAAAATTCAGCGCGAGAGAGAAAACATGAAAGCTGTTGTATGTGACTATAAGAACTAATGTGATTGTGCTAATACTATGTAAAAGCCATTAAACGCAAATAGTGAGGTTGGGGTAAACACTACCAAATTAGTCACTGAACTTAGCCTTTAAATGCTGCAGGCGTGAATGGCCATTCATGATATCGCAATTAAATGAATATTCACGCCTGGTTGCTAAGGAAATTTCTATCGTTGAAACGGAAGAAACATTGATGAGTTTAGAGCTAAAAACGCAATACTTAGGAAAAAAAGAAGCGTATAAGAAAATTGAATGAAATAATTAAATACTGCATTATTTTATGCGTACTATGATATAAATTTCCATTGAATATCTTGACTGCAAGTAATTTAAAAAAGCAAATAAAATAACACATACACCGAAGTCAATCCTTTTCTTATGGGAGTAAAAGATAACATTCATGGGGTAAAAACAACCCCAAAAATTTTTTATTTAAAAAATCCTTTCTTATTGCGCCTATACTCCACGGTACGGATATATCCTCAAAATTTCGCAGTTCTACCACCAGTAGTTTGGGCTGTGCGTTGATGAATAAGTCAGTCAGTCAGTCAGGACATTTTTATATATATATGTATATTAACTAGCGAAAATACCCGTTGATTCTCAACGGGAGAAATAAAATTTGAAAATAATGTAGTAGTGCTGTTTATACAAAAGGGAAATGATTTCGAGTAGAAAAATATAATGAAATCGCTTTTAAATTTATATCAAAAAGATACAAAATCGAAAACCGAATAATGGTATGCTGATAATACATAGATGATGGTTTATAATTAAATCGAAACGTAGTGGAAATCGGAAGGTACCCGTTGAAATTCAACGCATGTTGAGATGAATGTAAAAATGTTCTTAGGCTGTTTGTGTAGTCACAGCAACAATGTAAACAGATAACAGAGTTGAGTTGATAAATGGTTTACAGACAGAAGTCCTGTGTGTATTTAATACTAAAAAGGGACTCCATAAATAACCAAATAATCTCTGTTAACCTCAAAAGGTCATGGGCCCAGAGTGCACAGAGCAATAAGTGCAGTAAAATTGAGAAATAAGAAGAAAAACGGAAAGATAAAAAATAATAAAAGAAATGGCGACGTCGATTGAAGATGCAACGCACATTAAGAGACTGAAGAACACATCAACATACGTAATGTGGTCTTTTCAAATAAGAATTCTATTTAGAGCAAAAGAAATGATTGAAATAATAGAAGGTGACGACTTAAACGAGAAAAAAGAAATGACTCAAGATCAAACACGTCGATGGAATACAAGAGATGCCAAGGCCCAACACTATATTGTGTCTACACTAGAATAATCAGTGGTCCAACATATAATGACAACGGCCAAACAGATGTTCGATACACTCAAGTTAATATACGAAAAGGACACAGAGACACAAAAATGTCAGCTCCTTGAAGAATTCTACGCATATAAGTATGAAAGATCAAAGGACGTCATGACAAATATGAGCAATCTACAAAACATTGCCTACAGATTAAACGGACTCAAACAACCCATTGATGACCTGATGATTATGACGAAGATGATGTCCATCCTTCCTGAAGACTACAAAAATTTTTCCAGCGCATGGGATTCCGTGAGAGGACCGGAAAAAATAATTGAAGACCTGTGTGAGCGACTTCAAATGGAAGAAGCAAAGTTGAAGACGGAGAACAACGAGAACAATACGGAGGAGGTATCATTCGCTGCAAATTACAAAACCGGTAAAATTAAGTATAAAAATGACATAGTGTGTTTTCCATGTAAAGAAAAGGGCCATTAAAAAGTAAATGTCCAAAAAGAGGGTGTGCAATATGTAAAAGGACAAATCATACAGAAAAGGACTGCTATTTTCGAGATAAATGTTGTAATATCTGTAAGAAAACGAATCACAATGAAAACAATTGTTTCTTTAAAAATAGGAGTCAGTCAAATGAAAAAGGGAATAGAGACAGAAAATCAAAGGAAGATAAAGTAGCATTTTTGGCCGATTCGGAGGCTAACCTTAGTATAAACAATGCATTTGAATTTGAGGTGGATAGTGGAGCGAAAAAACACATGGTAAATTCCACTGAAATAGTTAAAAATTGGCGTCAATGCAATGAAAAGGTTAGAGTTGCTAAGAAAGATGCAAGTATGTCAGTTAAAGGAGTAGGAACTCTTGCTCTGAATAAATGTAAACTAAAAGAGGTGTTGTGCGTACCTGAAATTACTAAAAATCTAATGTCTGTTTGTGATATTACAGAGAACAATGGAACTGTAGTGTTTACTAAGGACAGTGTGAAAATTTTAACAGGTGAAATACCTATGTCAAAGAAAAATATTGTAATTGAAGGTAAGAAAGGAGCAAATGGCATGTTTGTTGTTGATCTCAATGGAACTGATGAAGCATTGTTAACACACACAGGTAATTTAAGTATGGAATGGCATAGAAAAATGGGTCACCTAAATTTTAAAAGTCTTAAGAAAATAGCATCATTATGTGATGGTGTACCCAAAGAAATTGCTAATATAGATGACAAATTTTGTGCTGTTTGTGTGCATGCTAAACAAATCAGGTTTCCTTTTAAGACTGAAAGAATTAGAGCTTCTAGAATCTTGCCAATAATACACACTGATGTATGTGGTCCATTTGAGACTGATTGTGAGACTCATGATCGTAAAAAATACTTTGTAACGATGATAGATGATTTTTCACATTTTTGTACAGTGTTTCTTATTAGATATAAGAGTGAGATGTCTGAGTATCTGAAGCAGTATGTAAACTCTGTAGAGAATCAGTTTGACAAAAAGGTTAGTGTGATACGATGTTATAATGGAAGAGAGTACTGTGCTTCAGAGTTACAGACATGGTGTAAGAACAAGGGCATTGTACTAGAGTATACAGTGCCATACACTCCTCAATTAAATGGCAAAGAAGAAAGAATGAATCGCACTCTTCTTGAAAAAGCTAGATCATTGACTTTGATGCAAACCTGCCAAAGGAAATGTGGGGAGAAGCTGTTTTAACTGCAGTATATATTACGAATAGATGACCGAGCACTTCTGTGGATAAAACACCAGTGGAACTGTGGTTCGGATACAAACCTGATCTGAAAGGGGTTCAGATATTTGGGTGCAAAGCCTATGCAAAAGTCTTAAAGCCTTTGAAGAAAATGGACAATAGATCAAGAGAATGTATCTTCATTGGATATGCCCGGAATGCATGCCGATTGTGGGATTCAGAAAAAAGGCAAGTTTTTGTCTCTAGGGATGTGATTTTTGAAAAATCTTCAAATACAAATAAAAGTCAGAGAGATGAACACCAACAAGATGCTGAGAGAGTTTGTAACAGTTTAGAAAAGCTTGACAGGGAAAAAGAAGTAGAGAAAAGTGAAGAAAATAATTTCAAAGAATCTCAAGAGTCTGAAGAAAATCAATATGAAGATATAAGAGAAGATAATGAAAGGGAAGAATTAAGAAATGAAGAAAGAAATGAACAAGAAATAAGATATAAAGAAAGAGATTCAGCCATACATAATTTAAGACCCAGAGTAAACCTAAAAACAAAGGGTAGACTATCCATACCGCGAGGCAATCGGCAGCTTGTTATATATGTCCTGTAAAACTAGACCAGACCTAGCATTTTCAGTAAATTTTGAAAGCAGATTCATGGAAATACCAGTAAAAGAAGATATAGAGAATTTGAAGAGAACCATTAGATATCTGCAAGGAACACAAGACCTGGGAATATATTTCTGCCAAACAGAAATGGGAGATCAAATAAAGTTGCAGGCATACAGTGACTCAGACTTTGCAAGAGATCTGTGTGACAGAAAGAGTACAACGTTGTACAGAATATGTAATTCTGTTTGGTGGTGCACCAATCCTGCGGTGCTCATACAAACAAAGTGTTGTGGCATTATCCTCAACTGAGGCAGAGTTTATAGCAGCATCAGAGTGCTGTCAAGAAATAAAGAATGCTAAGGCCTTAATTGAGGAGTTGACAAATAAACCACTGTCTGTAACTTTGAACATAGAGAATCAGAGCACTATAAAAATGGTTCAATCTGGTCAAATGAGTAAGAAAACAAAACATATTGAGGTGAGGTACAGATTCATAAGTAGGGAGTATTCAGAAGGGCTATTTGAGATAAAGTTTTGTCCCTCAGAAAATCAAGTGGCTGATATCCTCACAAAACCATTAATGAGTATCAGATTTGAAAGATGCAGGAATGATGTCCTCACATGTAAAAAAATGTAAAAAAATAAATAAATAATTGGTGTTTAAATGCAGTGAGAACATTAATATGCTTTTTGTTGATGTTTTCTAATTGGATATGTTTAATGATTGAAAGGCTACTAATTTTTATTCAAAAAGACTTTGTAAAAGTAGAATTAAGTTTTAAAAATTGTCAAGCAGCAACAATGTAAACAGATAACAGAGTTGAGTTGATAAATGGTTTACAGACAGAAGTCCTGTGTGTAGATACTTAATACTAAAAAAGGGGCTTAAAACTAAAAAATAAATAACCAAATAATCTCTGTTAGCCTCAAAAAAATTCAACGCGTGTGAAAAACATTGAACTTATTTTATAAGAAAACCACAAATCCTGAAGAATAGTGTCAGCGTGGTCATTTAAGGAGTTTGTAACCTATCTTGTACGTTGTGTTCATTGTAGTAGACACGCTGACCATTTTCCAGGTGCACGGAGAGATGAGTTACCGTTGGTCCTCTTTCATGACGGGAAACCCAAAAATGGGCCACACAGACTCATTACTACTTAAATAGCACCCAGGTTGATAGATGGTCACCTCGTCCCTCCGTTTCTCTTGAGCCGTCTTCTGAGTGATTGACGGCTTCATCGCTTTCCTTATATATATATATATACATACATATATATGCATTCAATGACTTAATTGAGTAGCCCTATTCAACTTTGATATGTGCGTTTATTATCTTAATCAGGATTGGATAGTAGGGTACAATCCAGCGGATGACAACTTCAAAAGGAGCATTTGTAGCGGCAGCCATGTTTATTTGACCTATCAATCCACCGTGACCCGGACTGCGCCTTTGGTGTAAAGAGTAGCCATTATCATTGGTTACGATTGCTAAATAAAAACTCTATGGTGATTCTTAGTGCACTTGCCGATTTTCATGCACGGATGTCGTTCATTGAGTAGAATTTCCGCTCTTCTTTCGGGTGAGAAGCATGTAGTGACGTCATTATAGTTTCCGCCATCTTAAAACAGAGTAAAGTTTCGGTACAGATGGATCTATATTTGAACCAGATTTATAGCTGGTTACCCGACCGAGGGTTGGGTTGGGATGAAATTTTTGCGGTTCTTAGCGTAACCCGAGAAAATCCACGGGGAGATACTCATACGGTCGCTGGTGGACATGTCTTCGATCATCCAAGTCTAACCTTTGTCGTTTTTCATGCAAGGACTCAGTTACTCGCCTAGAAGACATTCCTCATGCCTTAGAAGATATTTTCGGAAGGTTAACCTTTATTCTATTAGGCATGTTTATGGATATATTTTTAAGTCCAAGTAGGGGAAACACAGCGGCGAGTGAGACTCTTTAATTTGCAACTCGATGATTTAGTGACTGTAAGTTAACTGCACTGTAACACTTTTAAACATATATAAATATTTTGTAACGTTTATGATGTGGGAATTGGTCTAAAAAACAGTTCACAATCGTAATGAGAGGCAGGCGGTTCCACTACGCGTAATAACTTTGAGTATTAAACGATAACAAACAAAGCTGTGTTTGTTGTAGCAAGAGAGGCATTATTACCATTACTATTCGCTGCACATAAATATTCTTGCACGTTAAACTTCTTGCGTAGCCTCTTTAATTCCTTTTTGTGTATCGTTTACTACGTAAATGATCTCTCATATACATGCAGTGCCCCTATGAGAGGTACCTTGAGGATAGACTTTGAAGAGTAAATATGTTGTAAATGTGCATTGAATTATCGATTACCCCCCGAAGCAATCTATCATGGGGCCCTTGGGACTCTGGGCCCGTCTTATACAGATTTCCTTTCTACGTGTTATGATGGGCCTGCAGGAAAACATGATATTTAAATGGTAGAGGCATGAATATCCTGTGAAATCAAATCTCTGGTTGTCAATGAAATTAGCTATTGCTCATTTTTTAGAAAAATATGAGATTTTTCAGCTAAAAAAATAAATTTCAGACAAATATGAAGCCTAAAAAAATCAATAGAAAGAAACTTTATTTATTCAGCCATCCGATAAAAAAATCTTGAGTGAAAGTACTTTTAAAAAGCAAAAATGAAACCACTGCACCGAACCCAAAGCTTAGGATGGACCACCACGGGGGGCCCTTGGGGGCCCCGAGGGCTTTTCAATATAGCCTATGTAGCAATATAACAATATAGCCAGATACCTATATTTTCTATCTACATGACAAATTTCAGCTCAATCGGTCCAGTAGTTTTTGAGTGATTGAGCAACAAACAGACAGACGGACATACAGACACCATAACATTTTTATATATGTATAGCTGAATTACCCCTGCGAAGCTCGGGATAACACTTCTTTTATAAATTATCATATAAGAGGAGAATCGATTGAAGAAAATGAAAATTTTCATTCTTTCGGGTATCCGATAAAATAATTTTTACCTCTCTATCTTGAGTGAAAGTATTTTTTAAAAGCAAAAAACTTTAACCATTGCACAAAACTCAATGCTTTGAATTCATAATCAGGTTAACTGACAATGAGCAAAATGAATTTCCAATGCGTTAAAGACCACAGCTGGTTGTCAAGGAAATATGCTGTAGTTGATTTCTGAGAAAAATGTGCGTTTTGCACCTTAAAACGCGGTTTTCAGACAAATACGAATAGGATAAAATAATTGATTGAAAGAATTATAAACTTCATTCTTTTAGCCATTTGATAAAAAAATCCCAACCCTCTATCTTGAGCGGAAGTAGTATTAAAAAGCTAAAAATGAAACCACTGCACAAAACCCAATTAGTAGCTTAAACCATCAAAGCCCCTTTTTGGGACCTTTTGGGAGGTATTTTTATATAGCATCAAAACCTTCTCCTTGTTGTGCCAACTTTCATGATGATCGGTGAAACGGCGTCAAAGTCTATTAATCTCGGACAAACAAACAAATATACAAACATCCATTTTTATATACATAGAAGATAGCGCGAAAGGATAAGGTTTAATTGATCTTCTTGCAGAAAAAGTACGTTTGCTCGAAAAATCATGAGGCATGAGACAACGTCGTCAGGGTCTTCAGGGAGATGGGGTTGTAACATAACGATGAGTTCGCCATGCTTGAGTAAGATCTCCCCACGTGGTTTAAGAACAACAATAGAAGTCAGCCATGTTTGTCACTCCTTCTTCACTTAGAACTCCCGGGGGATGGGGTGAACAATTGCCGATATAAACATTGCGGTCGCTATGAAACAAGAAAGCCAATAGGGAGGCGACGTAAAATAACATGACAAGGGGAAGGGGAGAAAAAGGAGGCCGACTACCAATTAAAATAGGGTAACGGTAGGAGTTCTCACACAGACACGAAGGGGTAAGGACGTGGGGAGTGCTCGCACTGATTACGTAACCAGTATCGATACCACTATAGCAAATAGAAGCATCTACAAGTGAATACGGATAGAAACCAGGCAGCTGTGTAGCAGATCCGAAACTACCAGGCGGCTCCAAAGACCAACTGGCGTAAATAGTTGAGGACAACGTCCATTGGAATCGAGAGTCGAGGGGATAACGGCTTTCCTGTACGAACCTGATCCGACCTGTGGCGTCCTGTTTTTGGTGTATCGTAAATATTTCATTTTAGTTATTATTCTTGTTATGCGGTGGTATAAGGTTTAAGTGAATAAGAATTAGACCTCACGACTTCATATATGGGCTATTGTACCTGTGGCTAAGTTAATTATAAAGAACCGGGCCGAAGAGTGGACTTTGACTTGCATAAACTTTTGATAAAAGGAAGAAGAAAATATTCAATGCTGAATATATGTGCTAACTTCGTGTAAAGGCAACGAGTTAAAGAAACTGATTTCCATGGCCACATTAACTGAGAGCAAGATATTGAAATTGTTATCATTTGTAAAGTAATACTTTGAATTGATGTGTATGGTTGATTTTAAAGGTTTTTATGTACTATTAAATTTAAATCCATGCTATACATGGTCTCATGTTCTGATTTTCTGAACTAGCCGTGCAGAATTAGAACGACGATAAAGGCAAAGAATACAATGAAGTGAGGGGGATATGTTACAAATGGCTCTCAAAAGAGAGGCAATAATTAAATAGATAATTCTCTTTATATCGAGACTTTACAGGGTGATGAAGGGGCTCAGCTATTGGCCCGAGGATTTGCGTGGCCTCGAATGCACTTCCCACACCCTTTCACTTTCGCAGCTTTCATCGGACGAGTGTAATCACTGTTTGGCAAGTCAAATATTCACGATTCATCAATCGTTGATTTTTAGGCATCCATTACTGTGAAACAATAATCGATTGTTTCGCTGCATTCCCATTCAAATCATCATCGATTGTTGGGTTAACATTTCTCGATTCATAACTTCGCGGTGAAGCGTAATTAATTTTAGATGGGCAGATGGTACCTATTATTGTTTCAAGCTCATGTATGTTCGGATAGTGAGCTTATAAAAGTGTTTTGTTTGCATTTTTGAACTCGAGAGCGATGGATTTCTCTCAAGTCTGAAGTCTTCATTTCTTCCTTTCGGTTTTATGTATGACAAACGCATACAGCGATTTTGATTGTGAATGAGAATATTTCATACTCGGACTGAATAATACAAAAATATATTTCAAATATTGCCAGGCCATACATCACTCTTGAAAACAAAAAATACCTATATATTTTTTCTTACCCCGAGTGTCCCTTCGGCCCGAGCCCCAGGGATTTTGCCCCCCCCCCCTCTCGGCGGGCCTGAGAAGAACTATTCAATACGATTCTCGGTACTGGAAAAAGTGTCTAGGACGTTGAGTCGTCCAAGTCACTAAGACTATTCAATAGTCCGTATTCGAGAAGGATGCGAGCAAGATTTAAGCGAGTAATTATACCTATAAGAAAAAACTCATTTCGGAATGCCGTCCATTTAATGCGTTTCAGTAGAGCTAAAATTAATAATTTTCCTAAGTCCAACAGCTTACATTAAAATTTCACTAAATTACTTTCGGACGTAACCCTTTTGTTATGCAGTAAAATATACCAGTGATGCCTCTAATATTTTCGGTGCCATTTTTGTGACTCTACTAACAAATACATTCATAACTGTGCATTAAACTGATCTTTCAAAATAATTTCAAATTGATAACCTTGAACAAAAACTTAATTACCACACATATTTTACTTAGTTTATACTAAAATAAAATATTTTCTGGATTGTTGCGGAAAATAACAAAATTTTGTAATTAATAGTATTTCAGTTTTCTTGGAAACGAAAGATAAATTTGAGATATAATATATTATAATTTGAATATCCAAACAGTCGAAGGCTATAGCAGTAACATTTTCAATACTATTCCTGTGAAGTCCAAAGGAATGTAGATCAAGAAAAATGGCCCCAGCAACAGCCTAAGGAGCCCAAGCACCAGAAAAAAAGCTGGAATATCAGTATGGATTCAAGCCTCAGAGCCTGAACCGAGATAATTATTCAGTGTCAAGTTGTATTACCTTCGTTGTCGCTTTTAATATTCTCTGCAATGCTCCATCCATAAGAGCTGGACTCGCCAAGTGAAAAGTATATTTTAGAGAATTTAGGAAAAAATTCCTTTAAATAGGCATGGTTTTATTGTCTATTGTGTGGGAGTAATATATTCGACTGTCAGCGTAAGTTATTCCTGGAGAAAATATTCCTGCAAGTAGCTATCATGGAAGAAAACCAATACTAAACTTGAATCAAGACGCCAACAGTATCCATCATTTCTCTTAGTCTTATGATAAGTTGATTAGTTGTCCCTTGGGTTGCGAAAAATCCTGTCTTTTTTCTGTGGGCACAGTGACAGTATCCAAATGGAAGGAGTCTGTGTGAGACTAATCGTCTATTCTGTCATGAGAGTTCGTCGAAGCAAGAGAAAATAAAAATTGCCAATAGAAAGTTACACCTGATTTGTGATAATTGCAACCTTCATTCTTAGGTTTCAGAGGTATCACAGATATTATAGATAGAATGCATTGAACATGGAATTCCAAAATTTCATTTTCTTCATCTGTCACTTCCTGAAAGTCATGACTGACATTCTCAGCCTTAAAAAAAATAATTTGTACTAAACCAAAACCTTTAATTGTAAACACGTTTCGATTTCCGATCAACCGCTTGTACGTGAGGCATCTGGTCCTGAAAAGCGTCCAATGGAATGTGGAGAGATTTTTAGAAGTGTCATCGCAGGGCAGCGAGGGAGGGATCACGGAAGGAAGGAAGAAAGCAGATGGTCGAGATAATCCAGGGAAGTTTTAGTACGTGCACATATTTGTCTCGTAGTGATAGACCCGAATGTTTGCCCGAGAGATGAAATCGCTCACTCCTTACTAGGTCTAGAGATACGAATGAAAGTCACTCATCAATGTAGAGGGGGGATAGTTTTCCCAGAAGCAATTGCTGCTATTGAGAAATTCAGAGGATATATAGCAATATTAAACATAAGCACACGAATCTAGGATCAAGATACGGGCAAGGTGGGTTACGAACTCACAACCTTTCATTGGCCCAGCAGGAACGCTACGAATTAGATGGTCGAGCCTAGTTTATTCAAGCCTCTTCAATTATTACTCACTAGATATGCATCTAGATAGCGCAGTAGTATCTTCAAGCGATCTAATTTAGTGATAAACTACGTAAACCAAGGGGGCTATTCTGTATGTTCTCAGAATATCCGAGCCTCAAAAGTGACGACATTTTGACTTCACAGCCTGTAAAATTTCAAATAGTGCCATTCAATAGTTGAGATTTGTCGTGGGCTGTGACGTCAAACCCACGGATTCTCCGAGGTTCGACCGTGTCGAATCCTTACTTAATAAGGCCCCAAGACATTTATAACGATGATGAACAAATAGGGAGCTTATAACTCAAGCGCTTCCTCACGCAGTTCTGGAGGTCACACTCATGGCATCAGTATTGGTGACATTGGGCGAGAATTTTAATTTTCGTTAGGAGAATAAGCATTTGGAAAACATATCATAACCTAATTAATGCCGGAAAGTCCCAAATATAATTATTTGTTAAGTCCAATGCAATACTAGTTATTATGGAGAGCTCTTTGCACTGCCGAGGGTTGTTTTATTAGCTCTTCAGCAATTTCTCACGAGACTTTCGAGTCTTGTGGCGGAAGTTTCGTCTCGCCAAATAACGGTATCGTCTCGTTCTCAAGACGAGACAGTCTCGAGTCTCGTGGCGACACTATATGAAACCGACCCAATGGTTGATGGAAATTAGATATTTGACCCACATTCATATTTTTTCAACACTATCCTGGGATTCAACCATAGGGTCCGAAGGTTTCCGCAGCTTTTTCTCCATTCATTCCGAGTCAGGGATCAGAGAAATGCGCAAGGATATGATCACTCGAATTCTTCTCCATTTTCGGGTTTCCGCCGCGTAGGTTGCTTTTTTTAGACAACAGTTTCGTCCGTATTCCAACGGGCGTCTTCAGGTCGAAGTACCGGGGCATCATTTCGGCTAAATACGGGCGAAACTGTTGTCTATAAAAAGCAACCTACGCGGTAGAAACCCGAAAATGGAGAAGAATTCATCTGAACGCCGCGGAAACCTAAGATGGAATATCGATATGATCACTCGCCTAGGTATATAGATAAATGTCTTTATTAAGTGGTGCGAGAGTGGACAGGGATTCTAACTCATTTCCTCTCAATTGGCGCCGATTCCATTAACCTATTAAGCTACACACGCATCCTCTTCTACAACGAATTTCTTAAAGAGAGAAACTAGGAGTTCTCACGAGCAATAGGATATAAAATTCACGAAGTACTCGCTTTCGTCAAAACTGTCACTGTCCACTGGAGAGTGAATTGTTTTAGAAGAGGCTGGAAAGAAAAGCAAAACAAGTAAACAATGAGGGTGGTAATTCTTCTGAAACAGAAGAGACAGATACGGTTGCAAAATGTTCGGACACAGATTTTCATATTAGGTTCGGATCACCCTCTGGGACTCAAATGAGAACAGTACTTGCTAATACTGCTCTTTACGATACATGCCCCTCCCCTCCCCCATTAAATAAGATGGTAACAGGAATTATATCTTATTAAAAATACAAAGGACCTTTAGAATAGGTGATATACCGATTTTGAACGCAATCCGATCACTGTAAATCATAAAGAGAAAATCCCGAAAAAAGTCATGTTTTTTCGACAATTTGAACGCGATGAGCGACTCCCCCTCCCCCAAAAAGAAGGGGCATTATATTTTTTTAAGACAAAGGACCTTTAGAAGAGGCCACATACCGATTTTGAACGCAATTCAATCACTGTAACTCATTATAAAAAATCCCCAAAAAAATCATATTTTTACGATTTTTCGAAACTTCGAATGAGATGTGTGACCGGAAGATGTGATCAGATTTCCAAAATTTTTCTTTCTTTGTGATCAGGGGGACAAGTAGCAACTTTTCCGCGCTATTGCGATTCAATTCGGACACTTTCGTGTTTTTCGGCCCACCGTACTGTCCAGGGTGCCCACCGTACTGTCCAAGCCACTTGTAAACATACACAACGTTTACCAATCGATCTCAGATCGATCTGACCGGCTCAGCTCAGTATGGTAAACGGAGCGGGCTGGCCAGATCGATCTGAGAAGCGAGCCGAGTCAGCCCGCTTTCCCTAACCGGTCTGAGATCTCACAATCAGATCGATCCGAAGAGGCAAGGAGTCTATATTATATCTGTAAGTCTATTATAATGTAATATTCATGCGAAGAGGTCTGAGCGTGGCGCTTATCGTTCTTCTTTTGGTTGCCGATGGTAAACAAAATATAATCGATATCATTTACGGCGTGACAATTGTTTTAAGAAGGGAAAGGAGAGAAGTGGGCGGCTGAAATACGCAATAAATCTCAAAATAATTCAAACTACTGAATTCGATAGTTCAATATCGATATTTTCAGACCGTGTTGGTAAACCAGGCGATCTGAGTCGGCTCGCTGCTGAACTTTCAGATCGGTTTGAACTCAGACCGATCTGAGATCGATTGGTAAACGTAGTGATAAAGAGTGTTTACCAGAGAATAAATTAAAGCCTCTATGAACTTCACATAGTACGCCTGTATAGCTTAATTAATGAACACAATTGATCCTAATTAGAGAACTTTGTACTCAAATCCCGGATAAAGCGAATGATCACTTGATAGTAAATTTTGCAGTGTATCTCCGCAGCAGGTGACTTCTGTGAAAGTTACTGTCGTTGTTATTCCAACAGAACTTTGAATATCAGTCTCTCGTAAAACAAAAAGGTGTGAGATAGCGTTTAAGCATCGATTGAAAGGTTGGTTACATGGGGGGGTGTGTGACCGACAACTGAGGTATTTTGCGCCATTATAGACAGGTAAGTAGGACGTTGAAAGTACTTGGAAGGGGAGGGGTAGAGATAAACCTGGCATCGGCTCTTACTGATAGGCGCCAAGGGGTCTACAGTTCAATATTCCATCCGACGGAGGGAGTACTCAACTCGAAGTTCTCTCCACGTTGCACCCAAGCACGGATAAGGATTCCACAGATAAATCTCCCCCACCGCCGGGCACCAAACCCCTCTACCCGTGAGTTCAGCAGTCAAAACATTCACCGACGAATGTGCCACTCCCCAACAAAGAAGCGCAAACCAGCCCCGAAAGTAATCGTGAACATGTATAGAAGGGGAAAAAATTAAGATGGGCGGGCTGGTAGGGATAAACCAAGGCTCGCGCCGAGAAGTGCCCCCACCCGACCGTTATTACCGTCCCTGAGCCTGTAGTACGGGGTTGGAGGGTGATGGAGAAAAAGGGCGGGGAGTTAAGGATAGAAAACAGCATCGGTGTCCGCGCGGCGGCATAACTCCTCTTCTTCTAACCTTTTTATTCTCATTCACTTGTAATGGGGGATGAGAGGCCGAGAAAAAATTTTAATCGAATCTTTTGGGTTCCTTTAAGATGAGAGCGCATCACCTCTCTTTCTCACACTCTCTTGGAATCAAAAAAAGGATGGAAGGGAGGTAGGAGGGGCTCGTGGGAAGGTGGAGGTGGGGATGAGATAGGGGGAGACTGGGGAGCATCGTCGATAGCCCCCGGATTCCTCGGACAGGAGAAACCGATTGACTGGAGAGAGCGGGTGAGGAAGTAAGGTCAGCAAGCTCCGGGGACAAGAGAACGAGCAGCTTCGAGCATATATTTTTACTGAATAGATTTCAGAACTCTCCTCGTCCAGGGGCCTAATTCAGGAAGAACTAGACCTCGAAAACGTCGGAGCCTTGAAAATCTCAACTTTTAAATGTATTTTTTTACCGAGGTTGTGACGTTAAAATTCCGCCATTGCCGAGGTTCGAAAATCCTAAAGCCTTCCAGAAAAGGACACCAGAGGCTTCATTCAGGAAGGACTCGACTTCAACAGTGTCGAGGATGTGACGTGGCAGCCTCGACAAATCTCAGATCCTAAAGTGGTTCCACTGCGAAAAGACTTGAATGGCCTTTTATTTATACTCTGGCTACAAATAGAAAAACGTATTCCCTGCTTGACACGTATAACAAAATACTTCCTTTCCACGCGATTTTTTTCGCAAATCGAACTTGAAATTACAAGGCCATAAATGCAAGAGTGGGTGAAATATGCGAAAAATAACAGTTCTCTATCTAATATAAATGCCATTTACGCAAAATATTGTTTTTAAGAAACAAATTTTCCCTGAAAATTAAATGGAGATGAAACATATGTACCGATCCATCTTAGTTTTTGAGTCATTAGCATATAACTACAGACTTATGAGTTAAAATGTGTTACTTACATAGAAATGGTGCTGCAGTCGGTTCCAATGGATGGATAAAAGTGCTCATTGAAAATATAGTCGTCGAATAATCTGCATACTTGGTATCCTCACCTTGTTTCCTGATAGCTTAGGACTGTCATGAGTGATAGCAGCATGTTTTTTAAACAGAAAAAGCGAAACGGCGGAATTCAGTATTTGTTTTGACTCACACAGTCGCACGGAACCTCCTCAAATGTCATTATTTGAATTCTTAGAGTTTGTGGTATCAAAATTCCATCATTGCCAAGGCTCGAAAGTTCTCAGCCCTTTCTGAAATGGACACCAGAACGGTTCTCTCTCTCGCGACGACTATACCTCTAATCCTCTTCGTGATATTCCTGATATGGGTCAGCAATGCTGACTCAGCACCGCAAAACTAAATTAAGAATGGTGGTAGGCGAAGTGACTTTGTATTGTTTTTTGCATAAAAAAGAAAAACAATTGTTAAATCAACAACAAAATTAGAGCGGAATGTTACCAAGTTTTTACCTCTATTGGTAAAACCAGGATTTAAAAAAAGTTCCCCGATTTCCTGAATCCCGGAATAGTAGTTCAAATTGTACGCACGGTATCCTCTAAGACAGGGTTTCCCAAACTATGTTCCGCAGAACACAAGTGTTCCATGGAAAGCTTATGGGTGTTCCGGGAAACCTGTAATGGTTCCATATGGCTACCTAAAAGCAATGGTTTAATATTTGCAAAGTAAGCAAGGTGTTTCGTAAAACTTTCAGGATTCACGAAGTGTTCCATCGCAGGAAATGTTTGGGAAACCCTGCTCTAAGAACATTTCGTTACTTTAAGAACCCCAAGAAGTCCACATGTGACGATTTTTTTACCTTGAATTCCCCTCATTAGCGTGCGTCTCTTACGCGGTAACATTCGAGATGATGGAGGCCCGTGTAATTTCAAATTTAAAGAGTTAGAGACGAGGCGAGCAAAGGTGCAATTTAGTTGAAGTTAGAACATAGGGAACACATTTCCAAAAGTTACATGAACATAAAAAAAATAGCAAGCCTTTTCAAACACATGGGTTTTTCAACCATGTGTTTGAAATTCCGATTCAGCGTCTCATCCAACAGAAGGGGTATGGAACAAAAGCGCTCTACTCAAAGTTCAACCAAGGATTGGATCACCATGAAAACATTTCGCCAAAACCACCAAGACTCGAACCCCCACAGCGAGGGAACCAGCACTCCGGACACCACGCTAATCCAACCCCCTGTCTCTTCGTCTATTAACATCCATTCCATCGTCAAAGTACGCGAGCAGATGTAAGTACACACTTAACAAAATTAGAGCGGGTAAAGTTAGGAGGGTAAATTCAGTGGAGTCGCCCGCCGAGGATGGCGCGAGTGTTACAACTTCCGTGGATGTGACGTCAAAGCCCTCAACAAATTTGAATGGGCCTATATGAAATTTTCGTGGCTGTGACGTCACGTCACGTGGTTATGACGTCAAAATTTCGTCAGTGTCGAGGTTCGGAAACTCCGAGGCCATGCAGAAAAGGCCCCCCCCCCACCCATATCACCAAATACCCTGAATCCCCAAGACATAATTCGGGCATTTAATGCACGATAACTCGTAGTACCATATCGTTTCCAAACCTCTTTGAATTTCACGGTTATAAAGGCCGCTTTTTTGTCTTCTCGACCTATTCTCCGCAGACAAACGCGTGTGAGAGTTCCTCAATCCCCCGATTATTAACGATAAATGTACGAATCTCGAAGCGAAAGGGTTTTCCCCCAACCTCTTAACGTCCAGGGTGGTTTTGATTCCTATTCCCTCGAAGTTTCTATTTGATTCGGCTATTGACGTTCCGAATGTACGCCAGTAATCCGAATGCAGAATCGTAAAGCTGATAAATAAAAGAGGGTCACTCGCATGCCAATTGGACAAGTATTTCTGAATCGGTAATCCAAAAAAAAGAGCGAAAACCCAAAGCAACCTCGGTACATTTTCAACGCATTACGGCAAAATTAATTGAAAATCGCAGGAAATGATCAGTGAACACGGTTGAGGATTACTGCGTCATATTTCCACAGATTCTGGTTTGTTTAGGACTAGCGTATGTTCGAGCTTCTTGATATGTGGGTATGAAAAAAATGACGAAAATAAGGCATGAAGGAGGATTGGAAGGAAAAAGAAGCAAGCAGTGTAAGACACTGGTGAAGACAGTGCCGATATCCGTCGGAGGAAATTCAAGAAAGGCCAAAAACTGAATGGAGGGGAAAAAAGAAAGTGAGTCGCTGAAGGATATCGCTGATAAACTTACGAAAAAAGAGATGACGCTGATAAACTAATGAAGGGTGAACGAAAAGGGAGCAAAAGAAAATAATTAGAAGAGAGAGCGGTTGAAATCATCAGGAGCTGAATAAAGAAATAGTTTAAGGGAAAAGGCGTTTTCAATGGAATTCTCAAAAGACCGCGACTTCTTTGACAAATACAAGATGGCAGACCAGTAACGAGGGGACATTACCCCTGAAGTCGTCACCTTAAGCATCTTCCAAAGGGAAATATTGTGTGACACTTCGTGACGCTCGCTTTGTTGTAAGAAATTACAAAATAGCAAAACAAAAAAGAATAAGCCACACCAGGGCTAAGGGGACAACCAAAATATATCATAATAAAACAGAAAATTTTTCATTTCAATGAACGTTTTTAGCTCCAGGATAAGGTAGTAAATTGCATCTGTTCTGCTACTTCCTCAGGGGTTGAGTCAACTAAATAACTCACTAAGCTGGAGAATGTAACGGTGATCGCAAATCTGGTAAGAAGACCGATTTTAGAAACCGATACAAGTGAAGCTCGGGAGTCTACCCCTTTTATCAAACCCAAATGGTCTGACCAAAATTATACAGCGAGGTTGAAGCATTTTCTTGCTATGAGAAGTAAAAACGTACCCACAAAAACAAGGGTAGCCTTATGCCTTGTAGACTCGGTTTTTTGTTTTGTGATAAAGTAAATACGTACACGCTATTGCCTTTTCGTAAAAAATAGATAAATCAATTGCTATTTCAATTGGTGGCCTAATCTCTTAATAATAAAATTTACATATCAACCTCTACTGAAAGGGATATTTTAATGAACATGGCTAACTAGATATAATTTATCGAGTACCTTATTTTAACCACCCATCGCTTTAATTTCAGTTAGACTAAATTATAACAAATTCTATAAACCTTTGAGCCAAGTAAGGGTAACTTCCTATGCAGCCATGACACCTGAAACACAACATTCGACTAATAGACCACGCCATTTGTTTTAACCCTCGGTTAACGAATAATGCTTAAGAAACCCATAAACAATGTTGCAAAAATATTTTTATATCCCGCTCCAACTACGTTTCTCACAATATTAGGGAATACAACCCATTCCTCCAAGTTTATTTTATTTTCCCCAACCGGTCTTCAATTTCCCAGAAATAACATATTTACATCTTCAAGCCCAAACCAACGGCAATACATTCAAAATACTTTGCACTAAGGAGGGCTTTGAGATGTCTCATAATTTACTAATACTGGTATAGGTATGTAATAAAAAAGCCTGCATTAAAGGACACCAAATCGTTGTAGGCCCCTATTATATCACAGAGCCCAGAAATTTCTAACCACCCTGATTTAAACCCCGATTTGATTTGTAGATGCGCGCCACTGGACTCCATCTAACCCAAACTGAGAGTTGAGTGTTCAGATCATGCAAATGGAGTCGCGCGAACTGTTTTCAAATGACTGCAGAGAAAACATTTCAGATCAGGGTGCGAGACGATTGTCGTATTAGGAGTATCAAAAAACTATAACTTGTCAACCTTCTATGCGTAAAAAATGTCCAGAAGTAGAGCACGATGAATTAGCGACAAAACTTTTTTCGAGCAAGTGACTAGCTCGTGTATTTCGTCACCATCTTAATTAGATGAGACGGTGGGACATTGAGGCTCAGCCCTGCTTTAGTCACATCTTCGGAAAAAGATGTGGGTGAGGTAATACGAATCCTATCTATTCCGCTCAGACAGCCGCTTAAATCTCTCTCCAACAGATCCCAGGGGTGGCGCTGAGCTTAAGGTGATTTCTATGCTTCGTTTGCGTCTCTGATATACTGCATGTCTCGTATGATTGGGTGCCAAGCGTGGGTGGCTGGAAAGTGACGCAAGCTCTCCTTCAGGGCCAATCCGATGTGATGCTCTCAAGTGACGCAGAATGGAATAAGACACGTCACCCACCCGCGCACAGCGTAATTTCATTTGAGCCCCCAGTCGACTCAGTTTCCACAGTAGATCTTGCTAGATGACCTTCCCGCTCCAAAAAAGTTTAAGGCAAGGTGATCTACGAAGTCTTTCAGTCGTTTTCTGCCTCTGCCTTGTTAATCGACTTGAATTGATTCCATTTTCATGCCTTCATCTTTCTCACGAAGTGTTCTAATATGCATGATACATAGTGTGCAATAGGACACTAATTTTTCATTTTTACTCAAATACACAGGCTTCAAGTAAAAATTTAACTTTTAGTAAATGTATGAAAAACTATCATATCACCAATTATGAATCAATGAAAAAGTTAACTCACTGCATTACCTACGGTCCTAAATCCATAGTGGTTTTCTGCACCTCTCAAATCCATATCCTTTTCAGTTAATCGCTTCAATCCTACGTAATTCCTTATTTTAAGATGCCTGATGACTTACTCAATGAATTTTATCCTCTTCAAAGATAAAATAAAAATCTGGTCAGAAGTTTTTCATGTAACTCGAATTGAAGAGAATTGTGTATTCTGCGTCATTAAATTTGGATGATCCTTAAATTACGGATACCATTTCAATTTTATTTCTTTTCTTAGATGAAACACCCAGAAAATTCATCGCTGTGTTCGTGGAAATCGCATCAGATGGACGAATCGTTAAGAGAATTCTCTTCGCAAAAAAGACTAAAAAGGATCACAATTATAAGTATAAGTTACAATGTGATTATGAGAAATCAGAATTTTCATCTGACGCGAACACTAGCGAATTTCCTGGCGAATATTAATTTAAGGGCAAAAAATCTACTCTAATTCTAACTATTCCTTTAGCAATCTAATGTTGATATTTTTTTTAATTTCACTGCTTTAGTGCATGCAGTCATTCAAACCTGTGTTTATCAGACATGGAATATGGACGTTTACCGGAATCGGTTAGTGAAATTCTTGCCATTAATATTCACATTCCTACTAAACGCTCTTTAGGATAGGATATTTGAATCCAAACTCACTATGAATACACAGGAAATAAAAATGAAGTCCTCATTCAATAAAGCAATGCCGAAGTATTTGCATAACTCGGAAGGTCAGTGACTGACCGAAGACCTGAAGCAATACGATAGTACGACAGAATTTCTGGCAACATTATGTAGTAGAACGCGGATGGTTTTACTCCCGAAAAACGTGTCACGAAAAGCATAAAGACAACTGACCGCTGCTATTCACCGAAAGTTGATATGCTTCCTCCAAGACATAACAAAAACTGTTGCGCGAAGCGACGCCTTGAGAGCGACGCGCGGTACTCTTCGAAAGGAGTGGGTCCTTGACTTGGTGCCGGGAAACGAATAATCACACAAAAGTCTGGAGGTTAACTTGACAAAGTTTATTCAAATGACTTATTAAAATAACGAGCAAGTGCGTCCAGAACAGACAAATAAGAACATTACCACGTCTTGGGAAAGAGAGAAGCTCGGGAGATTGCATCTATGGATGGCATCTACTGGTACACGGCCCGCATGGCACGTGCATGGCATGACTCCTGTTGCGCCTACATGACTGACCGACTGTCAGTAAATGCCCCAACGATGAATGACTGTCCCCAAGAATAACCGATTGACCTTCTGTCCATTTACGTATCTCTCCGTGCCATTTTATAGGGAAGCCGAGACAAGAATTTTTTCCGCAAGGTGACAATGGATGGGTGGGAGGAAGAACAGGAAAGTATGGACGTCAACGTAAGTGAAAGGTCACACTCCCGAGAGACCTAGTTTGCCCTGTCTGGCTATTCTGAGCGTTGCCAATTAAGAGTACAAAAATATATGGAGACAACAAGCGACTGCATATAGAAGAAACGGCAGAGTTATATTTAAAATGGATGGAAACTCGACCACAAACAACCGGCTCGCAACAAAACTTCGAGAACCATAAACCTAAACGTGTGTCCACAGAGATATGAATCAATGCCATAATCATTCAATACTTGGTATTATGTTCGCCCAAGTACCTCCAGGGAGCAGCGTACTCGCCATATCACCCAAAGATTGCATTAGTTTTTATGATTTAGCACGGTTTTCGCCATTTTCCCGTATAAGTTGCCTATGAACCACATTTTTTGTTTCCGATTTCGTGGCTTGGGTTAATTTTTCACATGAAAAGGTATAATTAAAGATTATGAAGAAACTCTTAGATTAATTCTGAAAATATGACTTCTTCTGCCATTGTGATTTCAAACCTCACGTCGTGTTACGGATGGAGAATTAGACTTATTTTTACTCACTCTACGAGCAGATTACACATAAATCGTTACAGAAGAGTTATTTTTCCTGAAAATTTTAAAAACCTCAAGAGCAAACGGTGGTTTTGAGACAACACTCATTTGTGTATCAACGATCGAACGTGAGCACAAATTCTGAGGTCGCAGAAACAAAGGTGAATCGCCAAAGTCCAATGTATAAAACAGCAAATAATCATTAAAAGTTTACGGCAGGTTCACAGCTTTTCCCTAGTACACTAATCTCCGCCGCATACCTCGGCCTTTACTGGGCAGCAAATAAATCAACTCGCTATCAGCTTGAGTTGTTTTCCTAGAATACCTGCAACCCACACTACATAACGCCAAGGGGGGACATACAGGTTAAAGCAGATATATGTACTTTGATTCCCATGAACGGGATCCGTCTCCCATTCATTAGACTAATACTTCTCATTACTATACTGCTGATACTAATAGTATCTGATATAAATAATGCTACTTAATTCAAGGAAATGCAAGTTAGCAATCAAAACTCATACGTGTCATTCAAAGTGCAATTTACAGGGGAGTCTGTATACCTCATGCATGCTATGAGTAACCCATCATTTGTATCATCTTTATAAAAAAATTTAACACAACAAATATGCACTAAAACAGGTGTAAAATTCACATGCCCAACATTCGATTGTGATAGTATGTGTGTCGATAGTGATAGTGTGGGGCTGTGTATGGTGAGATGGATTCTATATGTATGGTTTAATGATTGAGATATTTTGGAAATAATTGTTGGTGATTGCCTGGTAAAGTGGTGCTTAAAAAAATAGTTGCCAATATATGGTGTAAAGGTTTATAACATGCTGAGGTATTTTCTATCCCATGAGTTCTTTTTACGGTGTATTTAACATTTGTGCTAGTCGTATTATTGTTTGTTTTGATTGACCTTTTCTCAATGGTATGTTCTTATTCCCTATGATAGCCCTGATGATGATTTATAATTAAAATGAAACATTGGCAAAGGCAACTTGATGCAATTATTTGACCAAAATCCTCAACAATAATCTATTTCCATGGAATTTCCTCATTTTTTGCTGCAAATTAAGATTAATCAACAAAAATAAGTAAATAAATGATGCATATATGGAACTAGGAGAAGAGATACTTGCTGCTATAAGACTTTTGTGAACTAAAGCAAAATTTAAATGATGAGGAAGTGGTCAGCATTAGACAACACAGATTGGGTGAACTAACAAACTTGAATTATTTCATTAATGAATAAGTACATATTCATAAATACATTAACCAACTTGGATTAAGGCAAAAGGACACAAAATATTTAACTCACTTTCCCGATTCAAGTAGACCTTTCTTCGATCATTGTCCACAGCTTCGTCTCAATGCCATGAAATGGGAACCTCCCCTATATTGCAATAAACAAAAAACACAAGCTGAAATGTATGATAGTAGTAGACTAACCCACAAAATGATTATCTGAAACTAAAATGTGCTGCTCTTAGCCCAGACTTGTGGACATCAATAGCCTCAAATTACTTTGTTAGTTTTTTGAGTCAAGTGATGTTTATCATCACGTCTGCTTGGAATGTGTACAATTTCTAGGCATTTCACACATTGGTGCTATAATTAGTGAACTCATCATGCAAACTATTAAAGATTGAATTAAGTCTAGCATAATACATAGTATGTATTGCCCGAGATAATGGATGGTGCATGTTTCCTGCACTTAGCCCTTTTGGGCAAAACCTTGTGATGGATAATGCTTTCCCAGTCTCAAGTACCATGAGCATTTCACTCTACTTCTCTGAATGGAGCTCTTTCATGGTTAGAAATCACGCAGGTATACTTCTCGTTTTGGGATTCAAGCTCCCAGAAAGTCAGACCCTTTTCCCACCAAGCAGGAGGAGGTAATCTTACCCTTCACCTAAGCACCAGCTCAGTTTCAGCATGTGTCCATGGTCAACTATTTGTTTATGCAGTGGATTGACTACAAAAACATTTGTTCCATACTCTGAAAATTTAGATTAAGATGTGTATTCCTTATGTTTAGCTGTGCATTTACAAATTTTAAATGGAACTCTAAGGTAAATATTAACAAAGTTCTTTGCTAAGGATGCTCTTAACAACTTCGCAAAAAATAACAGTAGAGTTCCATTTTAAATTTGTAAATGATCAGTTGGTAATGAGGAATGCACTTCGGGACCTGTATTTTACGAGTAAGGAACAAGTACTTTTTTAATGTCCCTTCTTCAAAAACAAATATTTGGCTGCAGTCGCATGCCATGAGTGGAACTGCTACTGAGAGAAAGGGCAGAGATAATTCCCACTCGCAGGCCAAGGATAGGGTCCTGTATTCAGCAGGATGGGATCCCTAGGGACACTTAGGACCTTTTTTCTTGCTTGGCCACAGAGCCGTGTTAGCACGGTTTTTGTTCTCCAGCATAGACATATTTATGCTGTTTACAAATGCTGTTTGTTCACATGAGATGAAATATTTGCACCATGTTAACATGGTAATTGTAGTGAATGGGTTAAAGGAAGTCTATACAATCATATTTCTTACATAGCTCACTCTCTAAAACTGATGACTGCCATTCATTTCCAAACACTGATTACTTGCTCTTTGGCAGTGGTTCCTGGCCTTTTTCACATTGTATAGGTACTCTTCTGTGCCCAATTGCCCAGCATAGAATCCCTAACAGTTGAGTTCAGTGCAATTAGCAAATATGTTCACCTAAAATTAACATGATTTTAGTTTTAATAAGGTAAGACTGATTTGGGCATGAGAAAAAAGTCACACAAAGGTCAAATGCCACTACTCATAATTTTAACCTTGTGTGGTCCAATTTCATTTTGGTTTCATAAGGTCCAAGAAGTTCTTAGAAGTGCCATATGGTAGCAGCTTATTCAAAATGCATATAAATGCAGCAGTTTGCAGTGTCGACCTCAGCTCAACGTTTGACCTGCTATTAGTGCCTGTCAAGTCAACGTCAACGCTGGACCACTAAAGGTTGTCATACTGATGCCCTAACCTAGATCTTCTGAAGTCCTTACATATTCTTCAAGGATATGAAGCTACAGAGACACAGGTATCTCCATACATATGCCACTCAAAATATATACAGTAATAAGCATAATATGATTTGATATAAAATAACTTTCATATTGGCAAGGGAAATAAGGAAGGCACTTTACAGTAACAAGGTATGTTCCCATCACATTGTACACATAGGTTACAACCACTGCACAAGAACTTTACGACTCTTTTAAGCACATATTATGAGCAAAAAGTAAGAAAATGGCTACTTGCAAGTGGCAATTTATCAGTAGCTCAACTCTTCAGAAAGGTCATTACCAAATCTGTAATCAAGCACTTTGAAAACACAGAAATATGTCCTTTCAACCGAGATGAAATTCCTGATTATTTGTTATTCCAGCTGATACAACCGACAGCCCCATTGATGCACCTACTCAGTAACAAGAACTTTCACTTGAAAGTGGCACATATCTAGCAAATTACTTCCACAGAGATCACAGTTTACCACTTTTTTTATTGCCAAATCTGATAGTTGGTAAAATAAAACGACCCATATTTTCCCGTTTTTCGCTCCGTCACCTAGTTCTCAAGTTATAAGAGATGAAAAACTGATGTTCTTAACCTTTTCGCTGGAATGGGCGTGGTGGGACTTCTTATGTCAACCCTTCGTCCACAGCTCCTTCGGCCAACCAAAATACTCCCCTCCCCAACTCCACCCCCACTCCACTCCCCAAAACAGCAGAGGGGAGGTGGATGATGTAGAAGTGTCAGCGCAGCTCATTCGATGGGTGTCACCTTTTGCATATTTTAATTTTCAATTTATTAGTGAATGGCTACAGTTAGAAGATTCATTTTTTCACTAAAATTCATTTTCTGTTTCCACCTAACGATTTTGTGAATAAAATAGCAATTTTGGTTCCGAGTAAATGCCCCCATTACTGCTGAGCCTCTGACATTGCCAACCATGGGTGTATCCTGGGGGCAGCCCCCCTTCCAAGGGAGAAATTTTTTAAATAAATCAGAAAAAATAAAAACATCAAAATTTAGTTTGAATTATTTTTTAACTAAAGTATGTTATTCCTTTTGTTAATGCGTACATATTATCACATGGCACCATGGACAACCCTTCTCCATGAAAGAGGTTGAATCAGAAAGTCATTTTGAATTGGATATGTTCATGTTGCCAACTGATGAAACTTTGTCAACACTA
Source organism: Pyrrhosoma nymphula (assembly GCA_963573305.1). Taxonomy (NCBI): domain Eukaryota; kingdom Metazoa; phylum Arthropoda; class Insecta; order Odonata; family Coenagrionidae; genus Pyrrhosoma; species Pyrrhosoma nymphula. The sequence goes on along the minus strand of OY754330.1, from coordinate 50,178,437 downwards.
TAAAGATGACTTGGCCCAGTCATCAAAATCCCAAGGAAATAACAAAGTCCTCCCAATTACTTCCAAGAAAAGTGAAGCCATGCCTTCCAGATTCAAGATTTTGTCAGTGATGCTAAAGCCTCCTTCACATCAAGAAGAGAGACCTAAGAAAATAGGTAACAGAAGAAGACGGAAGATAGTCATTCTGACATCTTCCCTCTGCAAAACTGAACTGAAACTAGAAGAGGCTGCCAGACAAAATAAAGCACCTAAAAAACAGAAACTATTTTCTGGTCCCAAGAGGAAGCTGTAAAACCAAAAAAAAAAGAGAAATACAAGAGAAAATGCTGAAAGGAGAGGTCACCATCATGTACCTTATATGAATAAAATAATTCTGATGATGCTTGCATATTCTGTAATGAACTGATCGATCATTCAGGTACTGAGGAAGGGTAGATTAAATGTTCTGTCTGCCAACAATGGACTCGAGAGAAAATTGGCCAAGAGAAGGAAAAGATGATTTTTTGTGCGATTTTTGTTTCAATATAACAAGCAATACTAAATTGATTGAATAAAACACAGACCAGATTACAAACAGTTAACGTATCTATCTTTAATGGAACATTAAATTATCCAACAAAAATAAAATTAAAATAATACCGCAAGCCAATGAACATGGTTTCTAGTGAGTACCTTCCCGGTTTTACCCTAACATTCACCACACATCAGAAATTTGGAAAATTTGAAAAATCTGAATTTCTGTTCAGGATTTATTGATATTCTCCCAGTGTGATTTCAACTCTAATAGAGAAATAGCAAACAAAGACTGCTACATATCACTTTTTTTCAATTTTTTTTAATTAAGTGGTTTTATCCATGAAAACACAGCTATCTGGTTTTTCACCACTTTCCCCTACTTAAGTAATCCATTGATAGTATAATGAGAATTGAAACCAGAAGAAAAGGGCTAAGCTGTATTTCAATTAATGCAGGCACTAATATAATTTACACTTCAGACACTGCCCAGGGGCAAAAACGGCAGATATGAGGGGAAACGAGAATGGAAGTATCTCATATTAGCTCACCAATATTCAGAAGTCACTCGATTCAACTTGGGGCCCCATGTTTATAGGCTACACTCCATACAATATGTGAACCAAGTTACCTTTCACAAGATAAACACTGGGTAGGTGAGCAATAACCAAGCTAATACGAATTGAATTACAAGATGAACCGAGGTGAAAACAGTTCGTCCATGGGTACCTGCATCGTCTGTGTTTTCCCTGGGACAATAGCGTGACCAGGAGGGGGGCGATCACCCTCCCCCCCCCGAACGATGGTGAAAAAGCTCAATTTTAATATCCTACATTCAAATTTTGATAAATGCAAATCAAGCACACGTAATCGGTTTTGACTGTAGGTAAAGTCATTATTAAAGGTACGTTTTCCAAGGAACACCTGTGGTGACCATCACTGGTAAGAGTTGTCGAGGGGAGGGGAGAGGCACAAATAGTAATCGCCCCCCAAGAGCTTTCCCTGGTTACGCCCTTGCCTGGGGTGATATAATAATTGAGTATAAATGCTCTTAATTTCAGTGGACAAGTGAACATGAGTGAGAGAAGAAAAATGAAATGAGCTTAGGTTGACCATGTGGGTGTAAATCTTTAAAGTACATAAACTAGTATAGGGTGCCCGTTGAAATTCAACGGGGAATTGAAAAAATTATAACTGTGTCATAAAGCAAAAAGAATCCCCTTGATGTGACATTCAAATTGAAAATGCCATTAAATATACCATAAACAATTCATTAACAGCCCATGGAGAGGATGAAGTGAAACACACCCACTAAAATCTCACTGCATTTTTCATATTGATCACATAAACATTAAGGCCTCAGATATCACATAAGTATCTACCAATTAAAATCCCATGCTGCGGTTGCCAAGGAAATTAGAAAATTTATATCGTTAAAAAAGTAAAAAAAAGTGGATTATTTTAGAGCCAAAAGCACCAACTTCAGACAAAAATGGAGCGTATAGGAAAATTAAATGCAATTATTAAAACCCCCATTTTTAAGCCATCCGACCGTGAAAGTTTATGCCTTATGTCTTGAGTGAAAGTAATTTAAAAAATCAAAAAAAGAAGGCTCTTCTAATTACAACTATCAAATCAGTCACTGAACCTGGTTTTTAAATGCTGGAGGCGTGAATAGCCATTCATGAAATCGCTATTAAATGAATATTCACCCCTGATTGACAAGGAAATTTCTATTGTTGATTAGGAAGAAAAATTGATGGATTCAGAGCTAAACACTCAATAATGAGACAAAAACGAAGCGTATAAGAAAATTAAATGAAAAAATTAAATACTGCATTTTTTTATGTGTTTGATGATATAAATTTCCATCCAATAACTTGACTGCAAGTAATTTAAAAAAGCAAATAAAGAAACACCTACACTGAATTCAATGCTTTTCTTCTGGGAGTAAAATTTAACATTAATGGGGTAAAACCAACCCCAAAAATTACTTTTTGCAAAAATCCTTTCTTAGTGCACCTATACACCACGATGGGGATATACCCTCAACATTTCACGTTTTTATCACCACTAGTTTGGGCTGTGAGTTGATGAGTGAGTCAGTCAGACAGGAAATTCCATTTTATATGCTACATACATAGAAGATGTCCTGCCTGATTCATCAACGCACAGCCCAAACTACTGGTGATAGAACCGTGAAATTTTGAGGATATACCCGTACCGTGGAGTATAGGCGCACTAAGAAAAGGTTTTTGAAATAAAAAATTTTGGGGTTGTTTTTACCCCATTAAAGTTAACTTTTACTCCCATTAGAAAAGCATTGACTTCGGTGTATGTTTTTCTTTATTTGCTTTTTTAAATTACTTGCACTCAAGATATTGAATGGAAATTTATATTATTGAAAGCTTAAAAGAATGCAGTATTTAATTATTTCATTCAATTTTCTTATACACTTAGTTTTTACCTATAAGTATTGCATTTTTAGCTCTAAACTCATCAATTTTTCTTCCGTTTCAACAATAGAAATTTCCTTGGCAACCAGGCATGAATATCCATTTAATAGCGATTTCATGGATGGTTATTCACTCCTGCAGCATTTACAAACCAGGTTCAGTGACTAATTTGATAGTTGTACTCAAATGACTACAGTTCCCTGTTCACCTTTCCTTCTCAATGACCATCAACAAGGCTCAAGGTCAAGCGCTTCAAGTGTGTGGATAAAATCTGGAAAATCCATGCTTTTAATACCGTCAATTATAGGTTGCATGCTCACGAGTAGGACAGCCGAACAATTTATTTGTTTTTGCAGAGGTTAGTAAGAACAAAAATATTGTATATCCCAAAGCACTTTAATACATGTTTTCAACTTTAATTTAATACACAAAAATTCGTTGGCTTTCATCATTATTTTGTACATGTAAATGTGTCTGTTTTGTATATTTATGCCCACTTAGGGAGAAAAAGAGGCATTGCAACGCATGTACGGCATTTTGAGGGCATGTGCAATTTGGGCAGATTTTCATGAAAGGGAAAATTACAAAAACGCAGACCTATGCCTACCTGAGTGGCGCTACTGGACGGGCATACACAAGAAGGAGTGCGAGAAAATAATGTCCTACCCAACTAAGACCTGACTCGGGCAGAATCACATAACTCTGTTTTTGTTTTAATTCTGGTGGGGGTCCGGGGGCGAAGCTGCCGGCATAGGGGGTTCCAGCTGGCTAGCTGCTGCAGTGAGCGAAGCAAGCCGTCAGCGGCTAGTATTCTCATATGCTTCAGTAGGTACCTAACTATTTTCACAATAGCTATAATTAGGTAAATTGGAATTTATAATATTTTGCATGGTGCCCTTTTATTTTAATCAAGGTTACCATTCCACAACACATGATACATAGTAAATACAGGACGAATGGAAAGTTTCATTAGATATTCCTTTCAGCCCTTAGCATGTACCTATTTTGCCTTGCTAGTTGATAGGACTAGTATAGTACATAAGCCATGAATGCGATCACTGTATTCCAAATACCTCCAGATTGAATTCTAATGCATCAAGGGGTACACGGTTTGCCTTGGGAAGTTCATAGCATGCTAAATGACGCAACTACAGAGTTAAAATCTGGCATTTATACCACATATTGTTAGGGTAATTCCATGTATAATATGCAAAAACATCTCAACATACTTGTATCCTGCTATTTTTATGACTTGGCCAAGAAAGGAATCATTTCTTAATTCACTGCAGAGGCGACTATAGGTTATTTTTTTTTGTTTATCGATGACTATCTTTTTTACTTACAACATTTCCACCTCTTGATTGAAATGTGAACGAACATGAGGGAATTGGAAAAAATCTTGTTTATTCTCAGTCATTTACATTCACACTATGTGGCAATATAGGTTTCAATTAATTAATGCCTGATAACTGTAATTCTGATTGGATGGTATTTCCTCAAACTATCATGGAATTGCCATTTAAAAATTAGTTCTTGAAATTACATTAATCCTCGGAAGTGGCCACATATATAAGACTTTTTCGATGTGGGATCTTTGATTTTGGGTGCGAGCACAGGTGCGTTAAGACGTAGAATAGGTAGAACATGCGAGATAGAAACAATGCCATTAAGTAAATACAAGGAATGGTATAATAAAGCATGCCAGCACATTCAAGTACTTCCACAATATAGTATTCATATGTAAGTTTTTATTTTGATAGGTCGGGGAACTGTATATAATGCCTCGAGAACAGGCTGCAAACAGAATATACATCAATAGCTAACAAATTGTCAACAGAATATAACCAAGAAAGAACCATCTGATGACAAATCAGCAACTGCGAACAGGCAGTGCACAGGTTCCTACCTGTTTACTGACAGTGTTCGAACAGGCAGTGACAGCAAACTGGCAGTGCACAGTCCCCTAACTGTTCACTGGCTACAGTCCAGAAAGTAAGGAACAGATCTGTGACTCGAGTGTACCACTACCCACAACAGGGAGAGAAGAAACAAATAACCCTATTCTCACAGGCATGAAACAGACAAGATGTTCCAATTTACATTCTACCAACCATCCCCTGCCTGTTGTCTCTCGGACAAGGAACAGGGAATCAACAGCCTATCGAACAGACAACGAACAAGCATTATTGTTACAGAAATCGACAGGGAATATATATTTACTGGTCCAAGATCTCAATCATGCTACCAGAGGTTTGTCTATGGATGCATTCATGACTATATTACAATATAGCTATATTGAACACATGGATGCTTAAGCTAAGTCCTAATTGGAACCACTAATGGCCAGTCACTTCGCGTTTATCATTAACCAATCAATGGTAAAATTCTCACCAAAGAAAAAGAAAATGTCTTCCGTATGAGAAGGGTATAATACATTCATGCAGCATAGAAGAACCTTCAGACATGTTAAATCAATGACTAAATGCACAATGTTAACAAAATAAAATATTTCGGAAAATATAACAAGACTCAGGAAGTAATGTCAGATTAGTTTTATGCTTATATAAAATATTAAAATACAGCATAGATTCAAAAAGAAAAGCATTACCTATTTTGATTTGGAATGGCAGAGAATCCAATCGTCAGCACTAAATCTGGAGTAAGTTATGATTCCATTTACCACGATAAACGACATTAGTTATGACAAATAATTATAACGATAAAACTTCGAATAGTAAACCGAGACCGTTACTTAATGGTTGCAATTTTCGACTGAAATTTACATGCAAATTGATATTTATATCACTCCTTACCACGAATTATGACCGTATAACCATTTCCGTGATTATAATTTTGAATCTCTCGGCGTTCTCCATCCGATTTTGGCGCCAATGTTCATCTATCGGTCATTTTTTATCATCACCGCGGGCGGGATCGCGCCAATGGCGAACGCCCTGCCATCTATTGAAAAGTTCTTTAACGAAAAGCTCCCATCACTCAAAGCGTGGTAATTTGAATTGGTGGATGTCGCGTCAGCAGAGAAGCGCGTCAATAATTTCTTTTCGATACGTTGATAATTCCGATAAAAAGTTGTAACATTCACAAGATGTCTCTTTCAAGGAAAAATGCTTGAGAAAATGCATGCTGAATTAAATTAAATAATGTAATATTGCATTGTAAGCAGAAGAATATTTTCCGAATATTTCTCGACTATTTTCATGAGAATATTGGAATTTTCCTGGAATATTCTCAATCTTCTTAGAAAACTCTTAAGATACCCCATTTTTCCATCCTGTAAGAATATTCCTGGAATACCCCTGGAGTATTAAAGGAAGATTCTCATGGAATATCCCCATGAAGGTTCAGAATATCCAACAAATTGTCACGTTTCACAACTTGTGATAGGAAGCCCTCTACCGGATATACCGGCAATGATCCCCGATTCTCGGGAAGAATATCCTAAAATAGTTCGCAATGTGCCTGAAACTGCAAACACGGATATTGAGGATCAAAGAGGGATATTCCTGCAATAATCCTCTGCTGTGTGGGTAAAAACTTGACTATTTTAATAACCACAGCAATTTTGCATAAAATGTTTCAAAATACAGAAATGATAAAATATATTATTTTGTGACATAATGCTACCCTCTCATAAACTTATTTGGTAAATTTATCTTCCCTTTCATAACATTATTCGGCAACATTTTATCTTAAGAGCACATCACTGATTTTATGGGGCAGTTGAAAATGCTGAAAAACAAAAAAATAAGATTAACACATTCAATGCGGAGCACGTCAATAGACGTGCTCTTGGCTACACCGACTGACGGAGCACATCAATTGACGTGGTCGTTCCATTCCGAAGCCCTTTAAATTTTTTAAAGCCGATTTTGACGACTTTCATGAAAATCGGGCCCGCATTGAATGTGTTAATGAATTTCAATAGTAAATAAGAGAGCCAAAAACAGTCCGATAAATGGGAGGAGAACCATTGGGGAATAAAGGAATTACCATAGGCCAGGGAAGAGTGGAGGGCTGCAGTCAACCAATATAAGAAATTTAAAACTAATGATTATGACACAAAATGTAAAACTTAGAAGGAGAACAAGAATAAGAAGGGCGAATGAGTGGAATTCTGAAGACAATAGGAGGAAAAATTGAAAAATATCCTATTTTCCTGGAACGTGACAACAATAATTGTCTACAAGCTATCCAAACTACCTAGCCTCACTATTGAGAGGCAGCAGTCTCAGCAGAAGGCACTGATAGTGCAGATCAAGAAGATCGGTCTGGTATAAACTTCCACAGCTTTTGGCGAGAGTGAAAGTTCACAGAATTGGCGGCAGTACTGCGATGTGGAGGGCAATGGGAAACCACCTCATTAATCTCTGTAGAAGATACAGTCTTGCATTCATATAACATGATGGCATTTAATTCCTCCTGGGAAAATATTCTGGAGGTAAAATAGTCTCCCAATCAGATCTATGAGTGAGGACTACTGGGAGAAGAACATCAGTCAGAGTGGACAAATGCAGGATAGAAACATGGAGCATGAGGACTTTAGGGGTCAGTGGGGAGCTGGAGATTGTGGAGATGGAGAGGTTGGAGATAGACATCCTGGGAGCCAGCGAGGTCAAGTGGACGAGGGCAGACAACTACTGGAGTGATGGATACCAAATAATACATTCAAGAGACAACCAGAGGATTGCCGGTTTTGAAGCTGGAAGGAGAACCTATGGACACCATGATAGTGCAGGTCTACATGCCGACATCAAGCCATACAGAAGAAGAAATAGAAGAAGTGTATGAACAAATGGAAGAGATCCTCAGAGCACTGAAGGGGAAAGAGAACTTCATTATAATGGGAGACTGATATGCAGTGGTGGGAGAGGGAAAAAAGGGAAGCAGCATTGGAAAATTCAGACAAGGAAAACAACACCAAAGGAGAAAGACTAGTGGAGATTTGCAATGAGAAGAATATGGTAGTAAAAACACTCCCTTTGGGCAACATCGGCAGAGAAGGTAATCATGGAAGATGCCAGGGGATTGAGCCAGGTACCAAATAGACTACATATTCATCAGAATGAGATACAAGAACCAAGTGAAGCAGTGCAGAAGCTGTCCCGGTGCAGCTATAAATAGTGATCACAACCTTGTAGTTATGAAGAGCCACCTTAGATGGAAGAAAATAAAGAAGATAAAACATGAACCAAGAAGGAATACGAAATTGCTGGTGGGAAAAGGTAACAGAGAAAGAATCTCCACAGCTGCCGACAGGAAACTTGAGAGTGGAGGAGAAATGGGCACTGAAGGAAGATGAGATGCGTTGAAGAGGGCAATAGTGGAAATAGAATAAGAGCAACTGGTCAGTGAGAGAGCCGAGAAAAAGAAGCCATGGATTAAGATGAAGATTAGGGTAATTATAGAAGAAAGAAGTAAATATAAGAACCGCAGAAATGAATGTAAGGCAATCCTCTCTAAGAAGCTTAGGAGCCAAGTCATTCGAAAATGCAAGAAGGTAAAGGACGATTGGATAGTAAGCTACTGACAGGAAATCAATGAAAACATGAAGAAGGGGAACACCAAAACAGCATACAAGCTAGTGAAGATACACTTCGGAGAGAGAAATATGAAAAGCAACAACATCAGGGATGTGACTGGGAATATACTGATAGAGGGTGAAGACATTGGGAATAGATGGAAGAAATACTTTGAAGAACTCTACCAAGGGCTGAGGCCGCTGGAAGAAAACCTAATGAAAGACAAGAGCGAGATGGATGAGACGACTGGGGCCCAGACATACTAAGAAGTGAATTTGACAGAGCAGTGAAAGATCTAAAGAACAACAAAGCTCCTGGTGCAGACAACATTGTTGTGACCTGAAATCAGGAAGCGAGTTTCTGTACATTTTAAATGTGACTGTTATTTTCCAATGTTCTCTTGAATGCATTAGCTTGGTATTTCCTGGTATGTTTCTGTAAAGTTATTGTGAACAGCTCAGAATAGCTAAGGGAAACTATGCCTCTCTGGAGTGTGTACATTTTACTTTTCCTGCCGTCAATACCTTCCTGTTCCCCCTCCACCCCAAATTTATTGCCACCTCACCGAAAGCATTCGTGTCTCGGCTCGTCCTATATAATGGCACGGAGAGATATGAAAATGGTCATTGGTCATTCGTCGGACATTCATTCATCAGTGAGTTGACAGTCAGTTGTCGGTCAGTCATGTAGCCGAAACGGGAGTCAAGGTGCGGGCCATGTGGCCGGTGCACTTACAGCCATCGTGCCATACCCAGAGCTTCTCTCCTTCCCGAGTTGTGGTAATTTACTTATTGGGCTATTCTGACACACATATGTTGGTTCTTGTATACTGTTTTATTCTTGCCTTCACTAGACTTGAAATAAATTGAACCATTTTCCTCTCAATTACTTGATTTTAAATGAATTGATTCACATTTCCCCCAATACCTCTGGGTGACTAGGTACATATTTGTTTCTCGACGACCAAGAGGTGCATGTTCGAGCACTGTCACCCCGTAGCTCGCACTCGCGACAACAACATCAACGGAGAAATCATCAAGGTGCTTGAAAGTAAAGCCAGGGACAACTTGTACAAATAATCAAAGACAGCTACGAAAACGGAAGACTACCAGAGGAATTTCAAATGAATGTAATGATTGCAATTCTGAAGAAGACAAGGACAGAGAAATGTGAGGAGCACAGAACCTTGAGTCTGGTGACAGTTGTGTGAAAAATATTTACAGGAATAATAAGCCGAAGGATGGAAAGGAAAATTTAAGATCTCTTGCAAAACCACTTTGGATTTAGGAAGAACAGAGGAACCAGGGAGGCCATAATCTGCCTGCTAGTAATGGTAGAGAAAATGATACAAGTGAACAAGCCACTGTATGTGGCATTCATGGACTTGGAGAAAGCCTTTGACAGCATTGAGTGGAACAAGATGTTCAGGTTGTTGGAAAATCTCTGAATGAGTTACAAAGACAGAAGAATAATCTACCAACTATATAAGAAGCAAGTTGTCACTATGTGAATGAGAGACAGAAGAAAATAGAAGGTAATGAAAATTAACGAAGGAGTTAGACAAGGATGCAACCTATCACCAGCACTGTTCAACATATATTGGAAGAGGCAATATAAGAATCACAAGAAATGGGACTGAACAGAATTAAGTTTAATGGAGAAGAAATAAACATGCTCAATGAACAATATCGCAGTCATAGCAGGAAATCATGATGATCTTCAAAGATTATGGAATGCAATGGACCAAGTTTTCCAAGAATATAACATGAAAATAAATAAGAAGAAGACTAAAATCCTAGTATACGGAAGAGAGAAGCTGAATGCAGAAGTCATGAGAAGAGGAGAGAAATTAGAGCAAGTGGATTCCTTCACCTACCTTGGAAGTAAAATCACGTGGGATGGAAGAAGTACAATGGACATCTAGCATAGAATAGCCCAAGCTAAGAAAGCTTTAATGTTGAAAAGGCAACTATGGTGTTCAAAGATGGGATATGACAACAGACAAGGAAACAGTGTGTAAAAGCATTCATATGGAGTGTGATGCTCTTTTTCTTCTTGAGTTCTTTCAGGGAGCCAGATGGTCTTCTCAAAGGGATTATCTTTCTCCCAGCAGTCCTTTTCATGGTCATGAGAATCTCCATGTCACTCTATCCATTCAGGCAGAATTTCCTCATCAGGTTCTCCATTTCCATTGGCAGGCTTTCGTTGGTAATAATGGTCAGTATTTGGTGGACAAGGATTGATAGGACTGTTCTCCATTAGATGTAGTGGTGACTCAGGGTGTTTAGATAAATTTCTATGTATGTCAGTTTCCAATACAGACTACTTCCTCCCTTCCAGTGGATCCATAAGTGGATGAAAGGAAGGCCAATTATTCAGCTCCAATGCCATGGTGAACTTGATATTGAGATATTGGTTGTTCGTGTGGTCTAGGAACTAGTATAAATATTTATTACTGCATACTGGCTAAAACCTGGACTCTAGGAAAGGATGATGAGAAGAGATGGTAGGTATTATTGACAGGAAACATTTGTATTTTAACTGAGGGGAAAAAGGCATGAAATGTAGGATGAAGAACGATGACATATTATATGGCACTAGGTTAGTACCATTAAAGCTTAGGTTAGAATAGTTTCTTTGCAGTCCATTTAAACCTTCTGTAGGAAATACAGGGCCAGATTTATAATCCGTGAAACTCTGCACTGCAGAGGGGCTTGTGTGGATTGGAGACTTAAGGGGGCCTGCTAACTTAGCTCTAGTTACTTGTGTGTGCTATGTATTCATCGATTATTTGGAGATATTATAAAATATTCATCAAATTATGTATTCTTAACAGCTTTGCAGTTAGATTGCTTTTCTCTTCAGGTAGTCTTTTACATAAATGGGCACCATCATTATATTATCTTAGTGGGACACAGAATTTGTAGATCAAGCCTTGAGCCAATGGAACGCCTTTTCATTCACATATGATTTCTACATCATTAAAACCAGACCAGGTTCTTGCCAATCAAAATACTTTCTCATAGATGACATTTTATACTTTCCTCTCTGCAAATATAGTATCCAGTGGTGAATATATAGGGGGGTCCCCCCGAAGTAAGGCCTCATGGCTATGGCGAGAGGCGCATGCACGGATACCTATACTACAGCCGGTTGCCACTAGCTAGCTGGTCTTGCCCCCCCCTCCCCCCCAAAGTTATAATCTATATTCGCCATTGATAGTACTAGCTCCACACATAGTATCAATATATTTAAAGATTTTATAGTCATACATAATATTATGGACCTTCCACCTACTTTGAAAGAATTTTAAGACTAGCATGGCATAGCAATAAAAAGGCAAAAGGAATGAAATAATCCTGAATTAGAAATCCATGTTGAGAAAAACGTTTTGTAATTTCCACAAACTTTATTCCGCTGGCACGACGCATGTTTCACCACTCTGTGGCATATACATGTGCTTGCCACAGCCATCATGCACATACAACACTGTATACTGAGCTCTGTGATCTGTCAAAAAAAAAGTGCTTTATGTTGTTGCTCTTCCTTGAACTACAACTTTGATGTGGTGGAAGGGCTTGTTCGTTCCAATGACCCCTAGAGCTGGACTGGCAGGAGCAAGTACTATTGCTCCAGGTAGGGCCACCCATGCCAGATAGGTCGAAGGGTAGGAGCCAGACTAAAGGTAGTTCCGTGATGGTGTCACGTTAAAAATACCATTGAGTGGCGTGGGAATACCTCTCAACTATCACATCCTAGAATATGAAAGTCATTCACAGAGAATTGATTCCTGTAAACTACGGGACGCCACCCACTAGGGCGGGTGTCGTTCCTGGCTGCTGGGGAGGCAAGGCCTCGGCGGTTGTCATCACACGAAATCCTTGCACAGCATCATCATCGGCAGATAAAAGGGATAGGAGGGAGAAGAAAACAAAAAAGAGAAAGAGGAGGAAAACAGCCGTAAAAGTAGGAACTTGGAATGTAAAGACCATGATGAGGGCCGGGAAGCTTGAAAATATTAAACAGGAAATGGAAAAAGGAAAAATAGATGCTTTGGGATTGTGCGAGGTGAGATGGAAGGATAGCGAGGACTATTGGAGTGATAGCTACAGGGTAATCTATAGTGGGGGAGATGAGAGTCAACGTGGGGTAGATATGGTACTGAACACAAAATCGGGGCTGAGGGAGGTAAACATTGAACAGGTGAGCGACAGGATATTAGTGGTAGAAATAAAAGCACGCCCGACAAATTTAGTAGTGGTTCAGGTATACATGCCTACAAGCAACCATAGGGAGGAAGAGGTGGAAGAGGAGTACGAGCAACTAGAAGAAATAATTAAAGAAGTGCCAGGAAAGTAAAACCTGATAGTGATGGGTGACTGGAATGCAGTGGTGGGGGAAGAGAGGGATGGATTAGAAGTGGGAGGGTGTGGGCTAGGAAGAAGAAATGATGGCAGTGAAAAGGCAGTTGAATTTTGTAGAAGATATAAATTAGTAGTGACAAACATTTGGTTTAAACATCACCCCAGGCGTAGGTACACATGGACAATGCCGGGTGATACTGGAAGATATCAAATTGATTACATAATGCTAAGGCAGAGATTTAGGAACAGTGTAAATAACTCACGTAACTAATCAGGCACAGATGTGGACTCAGACCATAACTTGGTGATGATGAACTGTGAAGTTAGATTCAAAAGGCTTTGTAAAGGTAGGATGATAAAGAGGTGGAACCTTGAAGCATTGAAAGGGTTGAAGAGGAGGGAATACCAAGAGCTGGTAGAAAAGAACATAGGTAAAGCAAACCGGATGGGAACAATCAAGAGAGGTTGGGAGATTATATAAACATGCATGGCAGGAGCGGCAGAGAAAACAATAGGAACGGTGGAAAAGAAGAGCGTTAAGAAGCAGTGGATTACGGAAGAAATTATTAAGAAAATGGAGGATAGAAGGATTTGGAAAAACATCAACACTGACGTAGCCAAGAGGAAGTACAAGGTATTGAATAATAAACTCCAGCAAGTGACCAATCCGGCAAAAGAAAACTGGTGGAAGGGACAATGCGAGGAAATGGATAAGCTGCAGGAGGAGGAGGAAGTGGGTGCTTTGTACGCCAAGGTGAAAATGTTATCGGGTGGTAAGAGAGGGCAAACGATACCAAAGGTTAAGGACAAAACAGGGAAGATATTAATCAAACAGGAAGATATCCAGGAAAGGTGGAGAGAATACCCAGAGGAGCTATATGACAGCGTGAATAGACCCTTGAGCCTAGATCAAGAGGATGATGGAACAATAGATAAGGATAACCTCGAACCAGAGTTACTTGACAGGGAAACAGAGAGGGTATTAAGGGAGATGAAGGGTAGAAAAGCCGTGGGAACCGATAACCTACCTTCGGAGCTACTGAAGAATCTAGGTAGTAGGGGAGAGAATCCTTTTTTGAACTTATTCGCAGGATCTACAAGGAAGGAGTATGGCCAGAGGATTTAGTGAAAACAGTATTAATACCTAAGTATCCTGAAGAAGAAGAAACCGTCAGAATGCGAGGAGTATAGAACAATCAGTTTAATTTCGCATGTGGCAAAAGTTTTACTCAGAATAATAAATAGAAGGTTGGAGAGCAGAGAAAACTACTATTTAGGCGATGACCAATTTGGGTTCAGGAAGGGGAGAGCCACCAAAGACACGATTGCAGTAATGCGGACACTTATAGAAAGAAACATGGAGTATAATCAGGATGTTTTCGGTTGCTTTGTGGGTTTTGGAAAAGGCGTTTGATAGATTAAACTGGGAGAAACTAATGCAGATATTGGGGAAAATAGGAATAGATTGGTGTGACAGGAGACTCATCTGAAACTTATACATGGGGCAGAGGGCTCAGGTGAGGGTAGCTGACGGTGAATCAGGGTGGGCAGTTGTAGGTCGCGGGGTGCAGCAAGGGTGCCCATTGTCACCTTTGCTTTTTAACATCTATGCTGAGGAAATGGTAAGAGAGGCATGAGATGAGCTAGATGTGGGAATCAAAGTAGGAGGCCAGCGGATAAAGTCGATTAGATTCACGGACGACTAGGCATTGGTCAGTCAGTCATCGAAAGGATTCCAAACTTAAGTAGATGCACTGGAAAAGCAGTGCGAGAAATATGGGATGAAGATTAATAATAAAAAACAAAAGTAATGAGATTCTCTCGGAAAAAGAAAGCGAGGCTGGTGATGAGAGTAGGAAGTCACAAACTGGAGCAAGTAGAACAATTTAATTACTTGGGTAGTACGCTAGAAGAAACAGGACATAGTAGCAAAGACATTAGGAGGAGAATAGCACTAGAGAAGGAAATGTTCAATAATAGAAGGGAGCTTTAAGTAAGGATGTACAAAAGAGGCTGGTGAAGAGCTTGATATGGAGTGTGGCGTTGTATGGGGCAGAATCGTGGACCTAGAGAAAGGAAGACAAAAATAGGCTGAAGGCGTTTGAGATGTTGGTGTGGAGAAGGATAGAGAACGGTTGGATGGAAAGGAAGACAAATGAGGAAGTGCTTGACATGGTGGGAGAGGAGATGAAACTTGTGGATAAGATGAGGGGAAGGCAGGGTAGGTGGCTGGAAGCAGTAATGAGGGGCGATGGTTTGCTGAAGGCCGTGATAGAGAGATGGATGTTGGGTAAGAGGGGAAGGGGAAGAAAGAGAATAGGTTTTATGGATGGGATGAAGAATGGTAGGACTTATACTGAGATGAAGAAAGAAATACTAGAGGTAGATAGGGCAAGGCACATGTAAGAGTCCGTTGGATATTCTGACTTTCATCATAAACTACCTCTAACCAGTATATTACTCTAATGAATGAATGAAATATGTGGTTGGGAGCTCCGTTGCCAGCAAAATAATTTTTCTCAATAGCTGGCCAAATTATCACCAAGAGACATTATTAACTTCCAGGGAAGTAAGTATCACAAATATGCTAATTTGTAACAGAGACGTGCAAATTAATGATCATAAGTGATAATTCATTCATTCATTTCATTTAAGTATTCTACCAGACGATTGGTAGGTTCTTGGACAGTCCCTATTCTGCATCCCAATTTCATAGACATTGTCTCGATTTCCCTCCTAAGGATGTCCCGCAATTACAGTTCCCCCTAAAAGTCCTCATATCTTCTACCTCCTAATATTTCATCCAGAATTCCTATCCTCTTCCTTCTTCTTCCATGCATCCCCAGTGTTCTCTCCTCCATCACTCTCTTCAGAATGCCCTCTCCTCTCAAAACCTCCTCCATCCATCTCTTCTGCCTTCTCCGAACCTCTGCCACAAGCTTCCTCTCCTCTCCAACTATATCCAATAACTCCTCATTCGTCTTCATCGCTACCCAGCTCACCCTCTCCATTCTTCTCCAAACCCACATCTCAAACGCCTCAAGTCTACGTGCATTCTCCCTTCACAATGACCGAGTTTCCGACCCATACAGCGCCACGCTCCATTTTAAAGTTTTCACCAGCCCTTTCTTTACGTTTCTTATTAGGTGAAACATATTCATTTTAAATGGTCACTCTAAATGCCCTCCCTACCTCTGACACTCCTCGCCAAGAAAATTACTCCTAAAGAGTCACGGAGTGCAAACAGCTTTTTGTAGTGTTTTGCGAGCCATGAGGCAGCTCACCTGAGTCATTTTTGCCATTCACTACTGCAGACATACACAACAGATCAGAGAGGAGGAGATAGACAAATGGTAACCTGCACAGTATCCCTACCACATGTCACATTTTAAAGAAACCCTTAAAAGAGAGGGATTAGGAAAACATTTCAACTACCATCCCCATGAATATGGGCAGTTCTAATATTGCAATGGACCCTAGTAACAGCAGAACTTAGCATGCAGGGACAAATGACATGGCCATCAGTAGAGAAGCTAGGCCTCAACATCTCCAGGAATGACAGCTATAGGGTAATTTATAGTAGAGGGGATAATATTCGCCATGAAGTAGGTGTAATGAAGAAGGTGGCAAATGTAAGACAAGTAAATGATATAATCAGGGCCGGCTTAAGACAAAATTTTCACCTGGGCGAGAGAGTATTCCGGCGCCCCCCCTCCCCGCTTATCAAACCTATACACCAGTTAAATGTTGTAGTAAAAAATATTTTTTCACAATCACGGCACCCCTTCCTTTTCGGCACCCTGGACAGTCGCCCGTGTCGCCTGGGCCTTAAGCCATGCCTGGATATAATATTATTCATTGAAATAAAAGTGAACTAGACAATTGAGGCAGTATTTCAAGTTTATGTGATGGCAAGTATAGTGACAGAGGAAGAAGTAAAATAATTACACAACCAGCTTGTAGAGATGATAAGGAGTGTTGCGGCAGTCAGAGAGTGGAGAGAGGAGAAAAAAGTGGGAGATTGCTAACGAGTAATGAACAAGGCAAGAAAGAATTCAAGTTCAGTAAAGATAAACTGGAATTCAATAACACTAGGTCCAAGGACCACCCAATAAGGAGTAAGCACACTTCAAAGGCCAGGCCAGGAGTTGTCGTGAGGTATCAAGTAAACTATTTTATACTAAGGCATATAGATTTAGGAATAAGTTCATGCACTGTAAGATTTACCTACAAGCAGATGCAAATTAAGACCATAATCTAGAAGTAATGAAACCCTTCAAAAAATTCAAGGTTATAAAGGTAAATAAGTGGAACATAGCGGAAAGTCCACAGGTCAATTCTTTAAGATGGTAACTCCTAAAAAAGTGAAGTTGTAAGCTGCAGTTTGTAAAAATGCCTGACTGAAGCGAAGACAGATGTGAGAGAGTGCAAAATGAGGAAGGTACAGAAGAGAATAATTACAGTATTAGAATAAATAGTTTTTGCAGGTATCCCAAAGTCCAACCAAACCAAGGACTTATCAAGCAAATAGTAGGAAGGTTCTCCAATGAAAAGGTGAAGAAGAGATACTACTCTGCTCTGGTTGGGCCACATCTCTAATCTGCCACAAGCATTTGGGACCCTGCACAGAAAGATTTAATTCACAAAGTAATAAAAATATGAAGGAAAGCTGCATGCTTCGTTAAAAACTGCAACGAGCAAACAGAAAGTGTCACACAGCTGATGGAAGGATTAGGTTGGGAACCATTATAGATACAGGGGCTACATGCTAGGTTTTGATCACTTGAAACACAACAAACAAGCAAGTTTCAGTACGACACAAGAGGAAATTATTTTAACCCCGTGCTATATCTCCAGAATGGATAGGAGCAAAGAAATAAGAGATATACTGCCCCACTAACAGGTACAAAAATTCCTTCTTTTCATGCGTGCTATACACAGCATCAAAAGGTACAGCTGAATCTGCAGATGTACATATTTATCACATATCTCCACCAGGATTGGGACAAAAAGTCCTTTGCAAAGTGCATTCGTAGCAGCCTTCCTTATTTTCTAATTCCAATGAGAGCCCCATACAAATTAAATTCATCCCATTCTACTCATTAACCCTTTCAGTACAGAAGACTGAAATGTGTGAGTCATTGATATATGCTTCCCAGGGACCCATGACTCACAGCATTAGTGAAGCATCATGATAAATAATGCCCTTTGTGATATTCCACCCACAGAAACACTCCTGGGAAAGTAGCTCAGCATTGAAAGGGTGAAGCCAAAGAAAGCCTAGTAAAAGAATTTGTCCTGAATCAAAAGAGAACTGTTAGCTGCACCTCAACATAATTACATTCCACTGATCGAGGAGGTGAAATTAGAAAAATTAAAGCTACGACAGCGGGTCAACCAACAATTTTAGTCAACTTCATGGGAACTTCTCATGCAGAACCATATAGGCTGTAGGATGGACCCAATTCACCAGCTTGAAACATTCCATCGACCATAAATCTCAGGCAACAAGTTACAATTTATGTATTCGTAGGACTTGACTTTGTTAGTCTCCTAAAATGTTCATTTCAAACAACTTGCTGTCCTTACTACAATATTTAAGAACAACCACCAATGAGAGCAAAACCATTAATACCAGGTTTCGTACTATAAATTAAACTAATTTGTCGCAGTTGAAGAAGCATACCAATGCGACCAATATTTTGTGCAGTGCATTGCCCCCGATCGACCAAGGTTAAATAAAAATTAAACCATCTACGCCATTAATTACTCAAGCCCTTTTCACACAGAGCTAATGGAATGTTAATCTGCTCCGTTATCGCAGTAACATTGAAATCAGGCGTGATGATTGTACATGTTGATGAATAAAAAAGAAAATATCCAAGTAGAAGCAACATCCCATAGGATTCACCTTAAGGTGTTAGCAAAATTACTCAATAACTGCAAAATACGCTACGTATTTTTTTAAAGAGAGCTATCGTTCATGACGTTCATGAGAACATAAGGAAATACGGGCGTTTGAAATTCCTTGAACTTATGACTATTTAGCGCATGACTAATGCTGACCTTCACGGATTCTTTGAATTATTACACGACCTCATAAAAAATAGTAACCAAAGAGCATCTTTTTCTTGATGAAATGTACCATGATTGTGCCATTAACACCACTGAGAAAGGTGATTAAAACTCTTCGCGCATGCTCTAATGGTTTTCACACTTGGATTCAGTTCTCTCATGAAATAGGCCTTACCGCTCCCTACCCTCCCTAGCTGGAGCAGCTGAGCGCGGCTGTGGGGTCTATACCTCTGCCAATATGGCGGACGTCGAAACCATTTCACAAACAAAAATTGGAAAAAATTCAAAAATTGTAGTTAATGTCGAAGAAGCATTGCAAGACATATTCGTAGTAACATTCGCATATGATAATAGACTTTTTCAAGGAGTTTTACTGGACTCTTCCAAAAAGTAAGTAGTAAATACAGTCATCAAGTTTCGTTGTCGATCTTAGTGTAATATTTTGCAATCCTTCGGAGACAACATATGCTGGTCTGAAAGTCTCAATAGTATCTATTACAATTCCTGATACATTAAACTCGGTCGTGTATTGTTATCCATCGATTCCTCATCGGGGATAGTATCCATTTTACCTAATATAAATCTTGGGCAATCAATTTATCGCCAGTAGCCATGATGGCAACCACCCATTTTCCGAAGTTGATGATTAAAGCTTATTCACATGGGAGAAATTAGTCATGAGTGGAGAAAATAAAACATACTACGAGTTGCTTATCTTTATTGAAACCTAGTTGTCTCCTTTTTCATAATACCTTATGATAAACCTTGTTTCAGCCAACTAAATGTTAAAAAATTAAAATGAAGTACAATTGGTATTTGTCCGTATAAGATTACACATGACCTTCAAGTGCCATTACTTTTTTTAGTGTAATGCTCTTAAAATATGCAATGACTAAGACGTGAAATGTTTTAACTGATGTTCTTACCTTGACGGAATGTATTTGTAATTTTCGCCTTACACGCCCTTCATGTGTAACATAGACTAAATTTATTGTTTCTATGCCCAACAACCGTTTCACGAAATCGATTTTTCGACAGAGGTGCATGACGAATCGGTAAATGAGATAATACAGATGATTTCATCTTGTATCAAGCTCGAGATATGTATTGGAAGTATCCAAGAGCGAGAACCTGTCGTAAATTTTGCCCTAGTATTTGGATGAAGAGGGTATTTTGATGATTTCCTATGCTCCAAACTCTGTCAGTTTTCATATTTCGTCAACAGAACCTAGATTAAACCTAGTTTTTTAAGCTAACCTCCCTGTGCTCACATTAAGTTCTGGCGTTACATGATGCAATTGGCAAATGAGTGAACATTGTAATTAGTGTGGAATGTCATTAATGTGTCATAAAAGGGTAACATCAAGTGTAACATCATGCCAGTCTCTCATTTATTGCTTGGCACTTACGTATGCTCGCTACATGCTTCTTTTTCACCCAAATATATACATGCTGTCTTTAAGTTATATTTCTAATCATTACAAGTAATTTTGGACTCACATAGTAAATTATTTTTCTTCGAACTCTTAGATTGCCTGAACCATTAATGCATCTTGGAGATCTAGTATAAATATATGATTTTGAAGGTACATTATTAGCTGTACAAACAATATCTTAACTTAAATTTATCAGCAGTGGTAGGATTTTTCCTTGTGGCATTCCTTCATTTCATGCTTCGTATTTGGTATTATTTATATTGAAAAAATTAGATTTTTTAAATTAAGAAAACAAACGACTCACATAAAAATGCAAGTCCAAGATTTCTAGTAATGATTAAAAATTAAAATATGCAATGCAACTAAACTTACTATTGTACACATGCAGATTATTATCATATTGCAATGCATGTTAATGACCCTGGGATAAGTTAAATCTAAGACGGATGTGTGGATAACATTACTGTGAGATATTCTCATCATAGTCACGGAAATGTATGTACTTATTCATTTCCAACATAGCCTTAATTTACTTTAAATGACTGTTATATTATAACTGGTCATTTTGCTTCATGCACTTCTTCATATTTTTCTTTTAAGAATGGCACCACGCTTGGCTGCAGCTACGAGAGACTTCCCTGGGCGTGGTAAAGAGGGTGAAGAAGACTTACTTTTTGGTGTGAGCCAGCGTTTTGGCCACCTTCAGCATGTGCCAGTGAGTGGTGGTTCACCGAAGGGTACGAATGACCCGCTTCCTCCATTTCATCTCCCACGTCCCATACGACCAACACCTCGTCTTCGAGGTGGGCGCACCACAGTACGTCTGCGACCGAGACAGGTTTGTTAAACCTTTTTGCTTCAAAAGTATGCATACATAGGCCAAGTGATTATTAGATTTCAAATTAGTTCACTTTAGGTCTTATTAATGGATATTTAACAATGGTTTAATTCATTATTTTAAAGGTTTGTTTAATCGTTGTACGCTGAATCATTTTCATCTAAGGGGGGGGAAAAACTCACGAGCCAATTCTTAAGATTTACACAGGTTTAACAGTATTTTGTTTTTTTTTAAGATTAGTCTTACTACTAGGATGTCACACTTAAAAACATTCAGATATTCAATATTTACAACACAATATCAATGCCTTTAGTTTGGACTCTGTTCAAAATAATCTGTGAGCATATCGATTGCAGAGTGACTTGGACCAGCTTTCTTTTACTTTTTCATGATTATCTTACTTTATTTGCATAACATCAATTTTCGGTCATAGCTTGGTGGGTAATATTTCCTTTCTTAAAGAAATAGAGTTTGAAGATATTGATAATTTCTTTATGCTGTTAAAATGCTTGAATTTGTAGCTGTTTTTGCGCTGTTTGCATTATTTTCATACCATAATATTGCTTTTTCTGCTCTTTATTTCCAGGTATTGTGCTCAAAGTGCCGCAGTATCTGTAACGAAAATAGTGAAAATGTTGACCTCTCAGCGAGAAAAAGAGGGGCTCCTGTCTCAGATGTTGGAAGAAAATCTGGTGCTCCTTCCCAAAGTCCTCGACCCCTATACTCAGCTGAAAACCGAAGAGATGGGTTGAGGGGCCCTTTTGAAGGCTCGCCCCTCCACCAAACGAATGCCTCCATGCCCTCCAACAAAATCGAAATTGTGGGAAACTATTGGATAGGACCTTCTGGGGGTGAAGGCGAGGGAATGCACTCACGGTCGACCATGGGTGAGGGTGGTGGGGCGTGGGGTGCAAGTGGTGGGAAATTAGATGGTGGGGAGTGCGCAGCTGCTCCCAGGCCACCACGCTCCTCTGCAGGCGGAGGAGATCCCTTACCAGGAGCTGGAACTCCCGGGGAGGATGCTGGTGGGGGTAGAAGGATGGTGCTTAGGAAGAAGAGAAGTGTTGGATCCATGGAAGATTTGTGGGATGAGAGTGTTTTTGAGGATGGGGCCAAAGGGGGTGCACCACCGATGGATCCCTCGGGTCGGCCCCACCCCACCACGCCCATCATCAAGATCTCTTTTGGGTCACGGGGAAAGGGTACAGTGCTCGAAATCCCGGCCAGAGTTCGAGTCCCTCCTTCTGGGAGCCCATGTGATGGGACGGAAGGGGAGGCTGTCGATGGAGAGGTGGGGGAGGTGGTGTCTGTTGGGGGAGGGGGAGGAGGGGATGGAATGGCTGGCAGTACACCAAATAGAGTGACGGGTGATGCGGGAGCTAGGGCTGCAAGGAAGGCCCTGAAAAAGGCCAAGCGGGAGGCGAGGAGACAACGGGGACCTCCTGGCTTCCCATCTCCAGCTGGACGCTCCCCATCGGCATTCCTCATGCCCCAGCAGCCATACGAAGCCCTTCGCCACCGTCGTCACAAGAGGAAAGTTAAGCACAAAAGACGGAGGAAAGAAGGTCGGAGACACAGGGAGGATGGGAGTGATGAGGGTACTTTAGAGGTTGAGGAAGCATCATACACTGCCATTAAAGAGAGATGCCTTACTCAGAGGCTTTCGATCAGTCTCAGGAGGCTTAATGCCAACGCTTACATGCGCTGCGACTCAGCGCAGCTTTCATCTGATCTGCAAGAGCAAGAGGGTGAGGTGGTCCGTGGTCCAGGAGGTAAAGGTCTCACAGTGAGAATTAGCAAGCGTGCAATGGATTCAAGTTTATCAGGAGGTGAGGGAGCCTCAAGTGGGCCGTGCACAACTTCAGGGGATGCTGCTTGGGATGGAGTCGACAAGGCATCTTGCCCATGGTCGCCAAAGGTACGTGCATGTTGATGTGTTGGTATCTTCAGTTTTAAGTTACAGTCGGAGCCATCGGATCATTGTGCCTTTGCTGCCAATTGTGAAAACCAGCATTAACCTTGACAGTGAAAAACAGTTACTTTCATTGATCTCTTATATTGGATTGTATGTACTAACACGTTGTCAACTTGTAGAGATTAGCTTATTTTCTGTCATAATTTTATTCATAATCTAATTTGAAGTATTATAGCCATTGTTTTATAAAATTTTATTATCAGTTGAAGTTGTTTTTATTGAAATTGTTTTTGTTATTATTGTCATCATACTCATAGTATGATACGGATTTTTGTTTTTAATTACGTATCAATTTCTTATAGAAGTGATGCATCCAACTCAACTCTTGGCTAAGAAAATTTCTATGTTAATCAGTTAAGTCTAAGATTCAGTACCGACTGGATGTACTTATGATGGTGAAAGTTATTGCCTATTTCATCTTGTGGTGTTATTGTTCAAGTATATACTTCATAATGTTGAAGTATATGCTCAGCATATTTCTTTTATTTGTGTTAGGTTTTTATGCAATAAATTACCAACAGATTAATGGTTCTTTGATGGTGAATGATATTGTCACACATTTCTAATTTTAAAAAATTGTGGTGTCACAGAATTCTGTATTTTCACTGGTGATGGTTTACTGGAAATGACTTCTGGGTTTTGGAGTTGTTCAATAGCTTCTGGCTCCACTGGGCAGTACTAATTTTGATCCTCAGCATTAACTTCTATGAAAATCAGTATTTGATTTTATTTTTTTGCTTCCTAATGACAGCCTGAAGAACCACCTCCTGACCTGGAGGTGATGGGTGACAACCCCCAAACCTGGGCACCACCGAATCGCCCACCGCTGATGAGACCAACACGAGAACGGTGTGAGAGGAGGCGTAGGAGCATGACGCAGGGAGGGGAAGGGGGACAGCACCGAAGTCCCCCAGTTTTGGCTGTTTGTGGTTCACCGAGAGAGGTTGATGTAGTCTCTTAGCGACGAGCCCCCCAGCGGACAGTACCCCCTGCCCGCCGGAGGTCTACTCGGACAAGAGGCTTGCTGTCTCGTTCAGTAAGTGATTAACTTTTTTACATATCAAGGATTATGAACCATTTCTTGGGTGTTTAATGTTTTGATATCCATGATTTATAAAAAATTCTCATCAGGTTGAGAAATGCCTCCCATGCCAACATGGAAGTTTTTACATTGATACATTTTATTGTTTGTCATCACATCTCCATTTTAAATATTGATAAGTTTGAGGGCTTCTTCATTGTGATCATTTTTTGTTGGTTTCATCCATGCTCTTGTAGTATATGGTGGAAAAAAATGGTACCAGGCCTTACAGTTTTTACAGGCATTTTCTTCTGCCAAATCCAAACAAAGAATCTTTTGGGTTAATGCATCTCCAGGGTGGTTGCTGACTGTTGTTAACTTTTAAGTCTGCACTAAGAAAAATATTACAGGAGTCATGCTGATTCTTAGATGTACATGTTTACTAACGACTAATACCCACAAATTAGATATTTGACACTAATGTCAAAACATGTGTATTGTTGAGAGTGCATTATCAATGACAATTATGAAACTGCTCTTTTTTAATTTTTTGTGAGCTGATGGTTCTTGTGCCTGAGCATTATCATGTTGTTCATTCATAAAGCAAGTCTATTTGAGGGGAGAGAGGCAGTGGATTGTTGATAGTAGACGGTGGCGCTTGTATTTTCATTCATTTGACCCTTTCACTGCCAGCCCATTTTGGATAGGATGTGCGAAGACTGCCAAGACTATTTTCAGATTTTTAAAGTTGGGCCGATAAATTGGCCCGTGGCAGTTTTTGCACATCCAACATGGGCAGATATATCAGCCCACTGGCAGTAAAAGGGTTAAAAAGTTACACTAGATCAAGTAATTGAATCTGATCTTGCCTGTTCGTATTACTGCTACAGAATCTTTGATGATTCCCTGATTTGTTAATTTCTCATTGTAGCTTTTAATTACCTAGATATTCATTTTATCAGCTAAATACCAGAGTTACCGTATAAACGCGTGTAAGAGGCGCATCCGTGTAAGAGGTGCACCCCTCTTTTTATGCGTCGAAGATGAAGAAAAAATTTTGAGTTTTTTTTCTTCTATTGCGAAGTTTTGCGGGCCTAACTGCGAACTTTCGGCCATTTTAAAAGCCTTCCGCTTGCGATATTCTCTTATACTTTACGCGGCATTTTTCATAGGCAGATATAGACCCCAGAGGTAATTATTCACTTGGATCTGAGGTTTCCGCGGCGTTTCTCCATATTGGTAACGGCTTTCGGGCGTTCCTCTACAAGACAACGCGGAGGATCGCCCGCGTGCCCGAACGCCGCGTCACCCTTTATGCCACTATTTACCGAGTCCAAATGACTCATGCACAGAGAAAAGACAACTGGTTTTCCCCCGCAGGTAATGCTTGTAGTAGACTACCTCGCACGCCTTACGGATAGCCCTCTGACTGGGCAACAGCGTGTGCCTCTCCCTTTCTCTTCCGTGCATGCTCCTGGCAGTTGAACGCGCTCTTTTTCCAAAATAAATGTTAGTCGATATTGATTAACCTACGAATTCCTTTAAGAATTTATAAGTGGATGATGATGATGAACTCGAGAGCTTGGAGAAGGTCTAAACGGCGGTTTTCAGGGATGCGCGGAACGGAAAATAACGGATCCGTGCATTTGCATCTATAACTAAAGTACTAATGCATTAAATAATATGAAACTTCGTATAGCTGTTAGGAAAGAGCATTGCTACAATATTTATAAAGGAAATTTCGATATCGTGATCCGTGTTGTTATTACGAAGCCGTAAATGCGATGAATCCGTCCGGTACCCGGGAAAATGCGCTAAAATTCTGTTTTTAAGCACACACTGAAATCGATATAAACGGCAAAATGTTTTGTACACCATAAATAAACGCAGAAATAAACAAGCTTTAATTTGATGTACTTCATTTTAAAATCGATTGTGCCATATCTGAGATATTAGCCTTCAAACTCGGGTGTCGGAATTTTGCAACGGACAGATTCGTGTAAGAGGCACACCCTCATTTTCGGCTGCGATTTCTGGGAAAAAAGGTGCGCCTCTTACACGAGTTTATACGGTATTTAAAATTATTTTTCCTTGGTATTCTCTCAAATCTTGTGTGATGGTAAGACCATAGAGTTATTAAGGTACCAGAGGTGGCGCTGCCTATACTCGGCCGTAAGCGAAGGTGAAGCCGGGTGGGCGTAACCGTCCGCCATATTGAGTGACCGTGATATACTATTAGCGGAGTAGGCGTAAACTTAGATATTTACACCTTTTTTGTTTATAAAATGTTGAATTATGAGAACTAGGGATAGTATCGGTTAAGCTGATAATACAGAATATATTGTCAACTCCTCCAGTGGATCTTATGAAGAAACCGGCAGGTAGGAGCAATGAAAAGCATGTCGTCTGCTCTTGATGGTATGTGTTTAGTGTCTCCCAAATAAAAAATAATGAGACACTTGAAGAGTTAAGGAAATATATATAAAATAATAATTAATGCAAATGGTTTTGAATATAAAATTTACTGGCCGTTTGGGAAAAATGCGTAAAGTACGGCTTATTAGTTAGCTCTACCTATTAATTGGCAAAAGAGGCAGACTTACATAAGACTTTCGTCGTTTTGGACAGCTAAAAAGTAAACAAAAGCAATAAACGATAGTGAGTGATGATTTATAAATCATAATAGGGTCACTGACGCCTCGTTATGCACATAGAATTCCCATTCCAATGGCTATTCCGTTTGTCGTTGAAGAGCTCTGTATTTGAAATCCAAGGTTCAGTATACAATGGACTTTTGGCTTGGTAAAAGGACATTGAAAATGGCTGAATATTCGAAACTTGTCGTGCCTTTATAATATTTTGGAAGTCACAAAGTATCCCTATATTATCAATCAGCTCCCAGAGTGCATGGAAGTATGCTGAAAGTTTGCTTTATAAAGTCTGAAGGCCGTTTTACACGGTACATTTGTTTGTACAAACTCTTCCGTGAACTCTTGCACGAGGCAAAATGTATCGTGTAAAGCGGCAAATTGCATGGACGCTTGTGCGAATGTCTCACTGTCTGCACGGGAAATAGAACCTGTTCTAATTTCGTTGAGATAAACGTACAATCTCACGTACATACGTTTGTGCAAAATCTTTCGTGTAAAATGGCCTTGATGAAAGATTGTTGTGCAATGTCCGCTTTGCTCCGCTACCTTAACTACTTTATATGGGTATTATTTATTTATAGTATTACTTTTAAAGCAACCAGAACTTTGTTAATGGCCACGCACATTCTTAAGTAGGTTTAGTAACTTATCTTTGTGGTATTTATTCAGTAAAATGGAAATGGGAAGCATGAGTTGCAATGACTGGATGAATCATAAATATCATGGTAATCAATATTGAAATTTAATTTTGCAATATTTCCCACCATAAAATGTATCTATAATTGATTTAATATTAACTGTTCTACATTGATTTACATATGAGATTGAACTCCACTTCGCTCCGAGCTCCTAAGCTTCTTTCGCAAAGAAGCGTTACATGGCACGTTGACGAATACTTTATCTGGAGTTGATATCCGCGTACTTTTGCATTATGGCTCAAAACAATACTCTTCGTAGCTCTTCTTTTTCGCAGTAATTTTTAATTGATATCATCAGGCATCTACATGGTAATTTTTGGAACTATTTAGCCTGTATAAAAGGATATTTACCACGCAAGGCAGTAAATACAACACAGAACGAATGTAAACAAACCCGGCAGCGATTGTGGAGTAAGGGCGTTTAAGTCACAGCAGATTCAATATAGCCGCGGTCCGTTTGTGCGCAAGGTTCGAAATATGATTTTAAATCGCTTATTGTTTAAAAAGTAGGAAAGTTACGACATTAAAATTTTGGATTTATGGTTTTTACGCACCAAAGCAAAATTTAACATAGTTTCCAAAAATTGTGCAAATACTCTATTAAGAGCAAAATTGTTGGTGGCTTGAATAGCCTCGAATGTGTCTCATTTCTGAGTTCTCAGTGATTTATAGGAGTAGCTAATTTGTGAAAACATTAGACCCTAATGTTTCATTGACAATGCTGATGAAAAACAAATAATTAGTATCGAGTTTATTCCCCAATCAATAATCGTAGTTCTTTTAGGCCTGCTGCTGGCATCATTCACAACTGTCATTTGAGTTAATAATTATACCTGCCAGTATTTGAGGGAGGGATAATTTTGTTGCTAAATATAAAACAACAGAAGGAAAGGACAATGGAACCCCTAAGAGTAGAGAACTAGTCTTCAGAATAGTCTTCCCGTCTCACGATCTCTTACGGAAATCAGTGTTCTTACGGTCACTCAATATGGCGGACAACTTTCACCGTGGCTTCACCTGAAATTCGTCACGCCACCTCTGTTGAACTATATACTCTAAGGGTAAGACAACATTGATGGTTGAGTATGGTGTTGTTCTCTCTTTGGTGTTTTATTAATTGTATCACTAGCTGAATTGAATGAATGCTAGATGGATGGAACTATTATTTTTTCTAAAGTAGACCATTAATTCATTAAATTAACATGGTAGTTCGGCTACCTGCACACAGGGATAACTGCATCATACCAGTGCTTGCAATACAACTTGCATTAAAATTTTGTCAACTTTTATCTTGAGTCCAAAATCCCTTTTGGGGACTCCAATATGCTGAGAAAGAATAAAATAGCTACATGAATTGTTAATGTTTGAACTGATAATATTTTTGTTGGCAGTTATTCCACATTAAGTCCCAGATTCAGGTTTACTTTGAAAATATGAACTGTCATCAAACATTATCATAGTATGGGTGTACCTGAAATCATCTTTTCACTTTTCACCTTTGTTCATTCAGTGGTCGATCCAGTAGATTAGGTTTAGCAGCAATTTGTCTTGCAACTTGCTTACATCTAATTCTAAGCATATCCTCAAACTTTTTTTAATCCTAATATAGTGGACCCCTGCTTTACAATGGGTTCACTTTACGATCTGCATGCTAGGAATTTTAAAGCTTGCTAATTTTGCACATGCACTTTAAAATTTCCCATTTCGATGATTTTTTACTCCTTGAAATTTGTTATCCATTCAGCATTCTAATCCTTAATTGTTAACGGACTGTATTTTTTATCATAGCAACATTTATGTATTTAATGATACGTGTAATTAATTATAAGCAATTCACACGATTAGAGTAAATTGAGCAAATGTTGCAGTGATTAGCACTGCCACCAATCTGCACCAATAAGATAACGCAACATTCCTTGTGTGGTCAGGATCACATCTGTGATCATTCAGATTATGGCTTTCATTAGCCATTGTAGAGACATCATTTTGTTTACCAACTTGTAAATATATGAGAACGTCCACCAAAGAGGAACTTATTGTAAGAGTGCATTACCTAACAACAAAGTGATATGATTTCTTAATGGATACAGCTGGTGTGAGATAATGAATCACATCAATAAAACAAACTAAATTATATCTTAACATTTCTAGGTGAATGTTAGTGACAAACTGTAATGGCTTATCTAAATTTGCATTGAAATTCATGCCCCTTATGAATTTGCACCATGATACCAAGAAGATATGCGCCGCATTGCCATCTAGGTCGCTGATGCGCTCTACTGTTGTGTGAATATGTCTTCCATGCGAAGTGGTATTGTTGACAAAGGGTGTAGTTCGCACTGTGAATCGTCTCTTTTCCAACTGCAGTAACCATTCGATAACACAACTTGCCAGAAGTAGGTGGTTTATTGTGGGAAGTTTCTGTAGTGACTATACCCTCAAAATTGCAGCTCAATCAGAAAACAACAAAATCAAGCTGGAGATAGTGAAGAAACACAATGAGGCTGCTCGAGTTAACACTTTTTGTCTTCAGTGTCCTTATTGCGTGTTTCACGTTCTCTTTCTCAATGTATGGATGCCTCTAAGAAGGTTGTGGGTCCCTTAAGTAAACGACCAACCCCCAATAACTCTCCCATTATTGAATTATAGTGAAACCTTGTATTTGCGTTATTGGAAATTACGTTTTCCAGCAATTTACACCACTTTTGCAAAGTCCCATTCAATTTCCTATGTTTCCAATGTATGCAGAACCCAGAATTTAGACTATACATTTTTCAGTTTTCCCACAATTTGCACCATAACACGCTCTTTCAAAAAATAAAATTCACTTCAAAAGTCCATTACTCATGCATGTCATCCTTTGTAAAACACTTTTTGACTTTGTCTTGTACATACATGCGGAAAAAATACAAAAAAGAGTAGCAATAGGACCTGTTTTAAGGAAGAATTTGAATGTGGCGGGAATAGTATACAGCGCTACTAGTAACAGAAATTTGAACTACATCAACTCATAATCTGCCAGATATGATTCAAACTATGGAATGGAGCGTATTCTTTTTTATGCAAGGCATTTTCAATCCAGTTAACGATACTTCTATAATATCGTTCTTTTACTGTTTCTATGCATAAAAATGGTAATAAATATCTGGTTTTAACTTCGTTAACTGGTAAATCGCTGAAAGATATTTTTCTTTTCCGACAAATCTGTTGACGCCCCTGACGACGAGCGCCGTGTCGGACATCAATACGCCGGAAAACATGGAACCTTTCGCCCGTTTGGACACCCAAATAATCATTTTTAGAAAAATATATTTATGAGGAAAATTGGAGCATACCGAAATGAAAATGAAAACTACGAAACATTTTCAAGACGCGCAACACCCCTTGCCACGGCCGATTGATTGATGCGATTGACGATCAGTTGTTTCATCATTTTTTATCCTATCGTCGCATCGGGAGTTGAGAAATTAAGGTTAATTTCAATGGAGCGGTTTAGTCTGCTTCATCCACATTGCAGTTTCAGGAGGCTGGTGAGGATAAACTTCTACCTTTTCTGCAACCGATAGTTTTGTGCCGTCGCTTCACGCCGCTGGCATCACTCCGCCCACTCAGATCGGACATGGTCATAATCTGTGCGTACGTAGCAAAGAATTTTAATAACATTTTTTGCACCTTACAGCCAGATAGTACATAACTATGATAGACAAGACAGAGTGTGTACTGTTCAAACTCTAAGAAATTACTTAGTAGGTATAGTGATTGCTATGAGCAAATGCCTTGAGGAACGTCAGAAAACTGAAAAAAAAAGTTCATAATATTATTAATAGGCAGAGGAAGTCCAAGCAGTTGAAAATATCAATTTTTAAAAATAATCATGCTATATATTCATTAGATAGTTTCAATGGTTGCTAATAATAAATATAATGTAAATCGCCCTGCCATCTTCATCCTTCATTAATTTTCAAGTTTCTATTCGTCTAAGATGTTTAATGTATTTTTTCATCAAATATAAATGAGAAGTGCTAGTTTAAGGAATAAATTATGACACTGTTCTTTTTCTGTTTATCAGTGTTTCTTACTTTTACCCTTACTCCAGAAAAAGAACATGGATGTATAAGTGAAAATTCTACTTTTCCCAAAATTTGTATTTTCTCGCAATTTACACTTTTTTCTAGGGTTTTAGAAAAGTGTAATTTAGGGGTTTTACTGTAATTTTAATCCCCTAAATTATGAAACATTTGGTAATGATTTAGTTTCCATTTCCAACAAATTAAGATTTCCCTTGGTTTACCCTTTTTTTTCTTTGTCCCCCCCAAAAGTGTAAAAGATAGGTTTCACTGCATTTGGTTTTGGATGCAATCATGTTGACTTTTTGGCTTCAAAGTTATCATATCTGATCCCTTTTTTTCAGACGTTTGCCTTCATGCACTCTGCCCACTCTCCCCGACATGTTGGTCGGTGATGTGCAAAATTTGCCCTGGCACCGAATGGAATGATGCAGAAGAAATGTACTGCTGCTGTTCTTTGTGTAACATTGTACCAATTAAGATTTTTTAAGTGATACTAGAAATGGGTCAGGGCAAAGTATACTCTGCAATTCCTTAATCTCCTTAGCAAGTTGCCAGTCCTTAAAGCAATTTGGCGTTGCCCCACTAAGGGGGAAATTAGTGCACGATGAGATGCAGTGTTATGGCGTCGCAAAACTTTCATTAGATTGTGGACCCATAGTGTGAACTGTTTGATAACTTCTGTGACCTCATTTTTAAAGTGATAATTTTTACACATTAAATGTTTTCTGCTGAAATACTGATGTTTGTACCTCTGAGGCATTGTTTATTTGGGTTAGGTGTACTGGTGCCTCGTGATAACACAGCTATGCAGCCACCAGCTGTTCATGCATTTACTTAGCACTGGCAACACCCGACGAATGATTGGTCATTGTGATGAATTTGAGTGAATGGTTTTTAAAGAAAATAAAGTTCTCAGAGTATTGATAATGTACTTCTGGAAATATTTTCTCCGTTATGCTAGCAGCACATTTAAGGTTACTTTGGTTACTACGATATGTGCAAGCTTTCATCCCATATAAGTAACCAAGGGAGGCCATGGCCATGAACAATGTTTGAGTGCTACCAATTAGTTTCATTCAAATTGAGATATCATCTGGGGGTTATTTTGTAATCTCACCTTTTGAATCTCTTTTCGGGGCGGTGGGAGACCCATTTCGCTCTCTTAATGATCAGATCACGATCGGCCAAGGTCCGATACTGGCTCCATTTCATGTTCCTTATGACAGGTGTGATGTAACTAATGAAATTTGGAGGCAAATGAAATGGATCAAGAGTCGAAAGAGCGGGTGAGTGAAAGAAAATACCTGCAGATCGCCACTTGAGAGATGAAGATGGTCACACCACCTGGTTGGCAGAGTGGAACTACGAAAAATGAGGTAATTTTCCGTATTTGATGATATTCTCTCGTAAGTGAGATTACAATATAACCTCCCTGATTTAAGTACATATTCCATAATATTTTTAGTTAAATGACAAGATCTACTTTTAAAAAGTCAGGATGTAAGTTAAGGTAAAATGTTACAAATGGCACTCGATTGAAGTTAAAGAGTTACTAAGCAAAGCCCCCCTCACTGTTGCACACAACCCACACTTCTACATCTAGCTTTTTATTGGAAAAAGCCCAGCAAATATTACTCAACTCAGTTTATCTCATGGGGTACATGCAGTGGCATACACAGGATTGACTTCTGTGGGGGTTTTGACTTCTGCAGAGGGGGGGGGGGGTTTCATTAAACTTATATGCATCATCATAAAACGATATTTAGATTATTATTAAATAAAACCGTAATTAAATTAACATTCTCTTTTCGTTAAGACAATTCAACTATATTTTTCAGCCCAATAGGCAAAATCCTAAACGCTAGTCTACGACATTAGAACGACGCTAGAACGAAAACGAATTCAAGTAAACATTTTTGGGGGGGTTTAAACCCTAAAACCCCCACCGTCGGTACGCCACTGGGTACATGTACAAATAAATCAACAAACCACCACATGATCATGAAGCTTTTGCCAGAATGAAGGTTTCAGGTACAGGCGATAAGGCATCTCCCATTATCAACTTTCTGAATGTCATAGTTGACTGGGCTTCTTACCTTCACGATCTGATACGGCCCTATCCAGCGCGGTGAAAGTTTTTTGCTGAGACCCCCCACCAACCTCATGTTGTGCAGAAGAACCATCTGCCGAACCGTCAGGGTGGGGAGGGACAATCCTTCATTACTTATTAGTCGATCGTTTTCTAAATTTTGTCTGCTATATTCAGCTGCCTGTTTGTGTGCTATTCAAGTCTTAGCCTTAACTGGTGATCGTAAGGAGGTTCCTCGGCATAAGAAACACGGCTAGGTGCTAATACCATGTTCCAGGGCATCTCCAACTCCCGGCCATACATTAGGTAAGCAGGGGTATATCCTGTTATTCAATTTTTACTATTTCGGTACACAAAGAGGGCAAAGTTAAGATGTTCATCCTAATCTGAGTGATCTTGAGAGTGGGAGATGACGGCAGCAAATGATTGGTGCGCTCGTTCTAAGCAACCATTTGCCGCTGGATCGTACGGCGATGTAAATATGGACTTAATTATAAGATTTTGCATATATTTTGCTTTAAATTAGAAGTAAAATTTGCTCCATGATCCATTAGGATGTATTTGGGTACTCCATGACAACAAATCATGTTTTCAACGAAGGCTCTCGCGATGATCTCAGCTGATTGATTTGGGATTGCTATAGCTTCTGGGTATCGCGTAAAATGGTCTTGGCAAGTTAGTATGTAGTGGTTCCCTCGCACAGAATGAATTTCCCTCCAGAGAAAAGAATGCCTTTGGAAAATGTACATCCCATGCCCATAACTGCACCGGACAGTAGAACATTCAAAAAGCCAAATAAATGAGCAGAAGGCCTTAATACCTGTATTTATTGAAAGCTTGCTGGATGTCAAAAGTATGCTTATTATGTGACTCTTTTCACTACCCAAATATGATACCTGGCATTTTTTGTGTAAATTACACAAATTTTGAAACATGGAAATGGCAAATAATATTAGTTTATTGATAGTGGATAATAAACTAATAGGCATCAAAGAACTTAAAATCACATTTTTGCGCAAGTTACTTTATCTTGCATTCATATGAAGCACCAAATTTAAGCCAAAAAATTAATTTTATAATGGCTCAATGTAAACAAAATGTTACTACAATCAAAACTTAACATTGCCTAAGATTAAATGGTAATATTATTATAATTTCCATTTCTTGAGACACTTATTAACAGGCTATTAATGTGCGATCCTTGTCTCATGTTATCTATTGTAGTTTTTTTGATCCAGTGCGAGTTGTTTCCAGAGTTTTATTCTCATTATTGCTCCACTAAACTATCACTAGAAAAGACTAGGATGGATTTCCTTGCCGCCTCAGTCCCCGAGTGCTTGCCCTTCACCAAGCCCACCATTATAGTACTTGGGCTGAACTTGTGCCGCGCGGAGGACCTCTATCCTTTTAGGCTAACTCAGAAAAGTGCCCATTACAATTTCAAGACGATTGAGTTGCTAGTTGACCTTGCATCCTGCAGTGAGTTCCTTAAAGGTTTTGCATTCCAACACAACCTAAGTCCAGAGCACAAACAGAATTTCGTCCCACTTGACTTAGAGAGAATTGAAATAGGTGTAGTTCAAAATTATCATCGTCAACAGACAAAACAGGGTAGCCAACATATTTTGAGCTTTGAGAGCTGACCTATATGAACTGCTAGCATGGTTTGTCATGATACTTCATCAAGTTTACTGTACATCAATGACAAATAGCAAATTGTGAGGGTAATAAACATTCATGGGTACGATATCAGCAGTCCCTTGTGGCATGAAAACTACTGTTTCAACTGAAACACTTCTGAAATGGATCTGCCATAGTTTATTGCTCCAAATTAAATTGTTACATTATTACAAAACAATTTTCATTGCTCAATACATAGAAGTGGTGATTAACATGTTCATTATTTTCTATAGCTCAAAAAATGAATTTGTGCTGTAGTACATCTTGTGTTCCAACAATAGAACACAATTTACATTGATTCAATACAAATCACTTCTTGCTTAAAGAACCTCAATAAATCAAAGCCAGCTCCTTTAAGGATTAAAACATTAAAACTTCAACGACATACTTTTAATAATAAACACAATTTAACAAATTCATCTGCTATTCAACTACACAAAATAATTGATTTCTTTATCAATTAATGTTCAGATAAAAATATAAAAATACAATAAATCAATATGTGACAAAAATGTAAATCACATTAGATTACTAAGTAAACATTCTAAATTGACAATAGTGAAAATTTATAAAAATTGTTTCTCATAGTATTTATTAGTTCTAGATAACTAATTTCTGATTTAACTTACAATAAAAATCAATGAGTTCGTTTAATCAAAAACAAAAAAGATCAAATACAAGATATCAATTCTAAATAAGCGCAATTCTTTTCCTCTTTTTTTATTTGCGACAAAATAAAAAACTTTCCTCATATTATTTCATACTTCTAGAAAACAAATTTTTGGGCTCATTTAATCCATGCAATAACTCAAAAGAAAATTTCAATTCCTGAATCCAATTTCCTAAAATAACTTATTTCTCAATTAATAATTCTGCGATAAAAATTTAAAAATACAAAAAATTAATTCCTCTGGCAAAAATTACATGAGCCTTGTTTAAATCTCATTATATAACTAATCAACTACTCCAATCACAAAAAATTGATAAAAATCTAAGCTACTAAACATTGCTTTTTGTATTTCTTGGTTCAAGAAAAACAATTTCTGTCCTCATTTAAGCCAAGCATCGGCACACAATGAAAATCAGTAGTTTCCTATAATCAAACACAAACAAAAGATTCCAATTCATAAAAAAAG
This sequence comes from Pyrrhosoma nymphula, assembly GCA_963573305.1. Lineage (NCBI taxonomy): Eukaryota > Metazoa > Arthropoda > Insecta > Odonata > Coenagrionidae > Pyrrhosoma > Pyrrhosoma nymphula. The sequence continues at coordinate 50,141,895 of OY754330.1, read as the reverse complement.
CTCATCTCTTGCCCTTATTGTGATCATCATTTTAATTTTAAAAAAACAATACCTCAACTTACACACAAAATTTCAATCTTGGCATGTCTTCCTCTCTTTCTTGACAAAATCCTTTTCACTGATTGTATCTTCCACGTCTTTTGCCCATCGAGTTCCTCAAACCCTTAAGTCTGGTGATCAAAGGTGTGCTTTCTTTGACTCCATTGTAAGGGCAATATAATTTGGTGTGTGCATTATCACCAGTAGCATGACAAGTGGGGCACACATACTTGTAGAGAATGGGACAGCAAATTCTGTCCAGCTCATCTTTCAAGCGATGACTGCTGTAAAAAGCATAAGTCTCACCATTTTTGCGGCAAAAGGAGCAAACATTAGATCCAACTTTAACAGGCTGACAGAAAGCAGCTGGTGATGTTTTTTTGCATAATTCTTGCAGGAAAGAGAACCATTGAGCATACAAAGATTGATATTGGTCTTTAGAAATTTCTCCTTCATTGATGGATAATATTTGATTTGCAATAACTTCTTCACTTTCTGGATTATACGCTGAGTCTCTGCCAATTTTTCTGAACTCCTCCAGAAGTTTATCAACTGAAAAATATATTTTATGTTAAATAAAAATATCAAAGAGTAAAAAAAATACACAATAGCTCTCATGTGTGACCCAACAAAACTGAAAAATAGCTAAGTTATGAAGTGGCAAAGCATGAGAACTTGAGGTAATTATGTATAGTGTGTCTCCCAAAGAGAGAAATCAACTTTTCTAGGTTTCGAAGGTTTATTTCCAAGGTTTAAATGAATTGTGTCATGCTCAAAAATGGAAAAAGACAATTTCAGTGGAGAGATAGGGCAACACCCAGTGCTTCAACCCTTTCGTGCCAGTGAACTTTTCACGGAAATATCTTTAGTATCCTGAGCTTCATGGGAGATTCACCTCATCTCTGTACGGAGGCATTTTGAAGGGAATATCTTCTCGGGTGTATCGACCCCACCCTTCTGTCCCTTCCCTCGGCAACTGGTCTCAACCCTCTGACTCATTAGCAGACCCTCTCACAGCATGGGGTTGTGGTCATTTTGTTTTGTATGCAGTGTTTTTTTTTAAACAATCCTTTATTGCAAACGTGAGTGAACTGATGTCTGAAATGAATTCTTCGTGTTAACTTGATCGTTTTAAAATTTCAAATGAATTTCTAGCTGTTATATTAACGATTTTAGGATATTAATCGGAAAGTAATGATTAAAAGAAAGCAGAAGACAACTCTGTTAATATAAGAGCTACAATTTCACTTCAAATTTGAAAACACACTGCAAAACACAAGGAGCTCATTTCAACGGTTAATATTTTGGGATAGCCAACGAATATTTATTTAGAAAATCCACTGCACATAAAATTAGTGACGGCGGACACATGCTGAGAGAATGGTCGCTAAAGGGCTCGAGGGTTGAGCGAAGTTGTGGAGGGAAGGGTCTTGCCACCCACTGAGTAGGAAGAAACACCCTTCCCAAATGCTTCAGCGGCGGTCACTTTCCCACCCTCCACGATGTCTATAGGTGACATCCCTTCTTTTGCATATAGAAATCCCCAACATCTATGGTTGACATCCGGTCTTTTGTGTAAAGAAAACCCCGACTGCTATAGGTGACATTCGGCGTGCAAGGGTTGACCAACTAGTACAAAGTACATACCATTTATGTCAAAATATAAACCGTAATCATACTAATATATAAAAATTGAATGGTGTCTGTCTGTCTCTCAGTCCGTTGCTCAATCACGCAAAAACTACAGAACCGATTGAGCTGAAATTTGGCATGTAGAGATAAAATGTATATATGGGATGAACATAGGCTGTATTAAAAAGCCCTCAGGGCACCCAAAGATGGTCCACCCCCCCCCCCCCCCCCCCCCCCCCTGGTGGTCCATGCTAAGCATTGGGTTCGCTGCAGTGATTTCCATTTTTTGCTTTTTAAAAGTACTTTCACTCATAATAGAGGGCTGGGATTATTTTTATCGGATGGCTGAATAAATGAAATTTCTAATTTTTCAATCAATTATCTTTTACGATTCTTATTTGTCTGAATATCATGTTTTTTGCTGAAAAATCTCATATTTTTCTCTGAAATAAAAAATGCATATTTCCTTGATAACCTTGACAATTTGATTTTCAAAGGATATTCACGCCTCTGGCATTTAAGTTTTCCTGCAGGCCCATGATAGCACGTAGAAAGAAAATCTGTATAAGAAGGGCCCAGAGTCCCAAGGACCCCATGATAAATTGCTTTGGGGGGTAATCGATAAATCCAATGCATATTTACAAGTATACTCTTCAATGTCTATTCTCAAAATAGCTCTCAAAGGAGAACTGCATGTATATGAGATAACACTTACGTAGTAAATGATACACATTAGGGTGGGCCAAAAAACATGAAAGTATCCGAATCGAATCGTAATAGTGCGGAAAAGTTGCTACTCGTCACCCTGATCACATAGAAAGAAAAATTTTCGAAATCGGCCCATGTCTTCCAGTCGCACATCTCGTTCGAAGTTTTGAAAAATCATAAAAAATGACTTCTTTAGGGATTTTTAAAAATAAGTTACAGTCATTGGATTACGTTCAAAATCTGTATGTGGCCTCTTCTAAAGAACCTCTGTCTTAAATAAATATGTAACACCCCTCATCTCCTTCTTTTAGGGGTAGGGGGAGTCGCTCATCGCGTTCAAATTATCGAAAAATCATTAAAAAATTACTTTTTTTGGAACTTTCTCTTTATGAGTTACAGTGATCGGATTGCGTTCAAAATCGGTATGTGGCCTCTTGTAAAGGTCCTTTGTCTTTTAAGAAATATATAATTCCCGTTCCCCCCTTCTTTTATGGGGGAGGGGAGGGGCATTTATCGTAAAAATGAGTGACCTTACGGTAGGCCTACGCTTATTTTTGAAAATTGGTTTTTCTTTTGAATTCGTCCCTTCAAAATAGTTGTTTTGGTGAGAAAACAAATACATTTCAGGCTGGTTGATGTGAGACTACCCATAGCCGTGCCTAAGGGGTCAAAGTGCAGGTGCACCAGAATAAGTGGATTTCGATGCCAGACACACGTCTTTACAGTAATTCGCTGATTGTAGAGGACCGCAGGGACGAAAATTTTAACCATTTTTTCCGTATCTTGAAGCCATCATGGAGTAATATTACTCTGCACCGGCCTAGCTGCCGTACGGGCGCGACCGGCGCCCAACGATTTTTGATATTTTTTATTGTTAATTCAGCTGAATCGTACGCTCATTTTCCTTCGCTGAGTGTTCTTTTCACTCTGAACAGACACCGAAAAGCTAATAACTTGATAGTTCTGCTATCTTATCAATGTGTTTTGGTGAAGTGGTTTGATACAAAACTGCTAACTTAGTCTATAGTGATACGATGCATATTAAAGCATTGCTTTGTAATCATATTGGTATCTCCTGTTATCCTTCCAAGCTAATCACTTGAGCCCTGTGGGATGGGGTTAAATTATCAGCAGTCCTCTTATGTTTCTCTGCCTTGACATAGTGAATACATAGAATAAGAGAATCGCGGTCTCTTCTCTTTTGGCCAAAGAAGTTCAGTGAGGTGTTTCCCTTGAAAGCGTGTGGTTGCGTAGAAATCTATTTCAAGTGAAACAGTTTGTTTACACAATGGCGTGGATGCGGAGTGGAGCTGTGATTGACCTTGTTGGAAAAGAATCTGTGGAGCTTTAAGTATTATAAAAAGCTTCCAACAATACGTGAGGTACTGTGTGTGTTCTTTTATTACATGAGAAAAAATCATGATGTCCGGGACGCAGCTTGGATTGCAATGAAAGAAGTTGTTGATCTATGGAACAAAACTAAAATTCCCCGTATCCAAGACATTCGGGTTATTGAAAAATTTGAGTCGCTTTATCAGGAATGGAGTAATCTCCATAAGAATACCTCCACTAATAAACCACCAAGTGCAGCCGCGATGGCTAAGAATGAAATGTTTCAGAGTAAGCTAGACTCTATGTTTGACTTGAGCAAAAATGATGCAATGGAACAGCTGGAAAAAAGGCAAATGATGCAACTAAAGAAGCAGAAAAAAGGCTTGGAAGGAAGAAATACTTTTCTTGTGTGATCAACACGGACCGAGGTTAGGAGTTATCGGGGGTGTAGATTTAAAGATGAAGAAGGATGATCAGAGGAGGGCAGTGAGGAAAACTTCGAACGAGATGTGCGACCGGAAGACATGGTCCGATTTCGAAAATTTTTCTTTCTTTGTGATCAGGGTGACAAGTAGCAACTTTTCCGCACTATTACGATTCGATTCGTACACTTTCGTGTTTTTCGGCCCACCCTAATACACATGAAGGAAATAAAACTGCAAGAATATTAACGTGCTTCGAATAATGATGGTAATAATGCCTCTGTTGCTACAACAAACACGGCGTTGTTTATTATCGTTGTAACCTAATGCCCGAAAAACAAATAAATAAGGTAACAATGCGTAGTTAGGGCGCACATAAATAAGAAAATAGGAACAAAGAAACAAACAAGGCAACAGAGGTCGTAACTAGAGACGCGAGGAGAGTGAGATATATGGTGGAAGCAGAAAGGAGTTCGAACGAGTAAAAGGTGAAAAGGAGAAGGAAAAAAGGGAATAAAAGTGTGTGAAAAAGTGTCGGATTGTCAAAAAGTGACAGGAAGAGTTTTAGGGGCGGTTCTAAGTAAGGAAAGCTGAAAGAAGCCGAGAGGAAGGACGAAACGGAGGGAATCACGGCGGTAGCGGCAGACGCACGGCGGGCCGGAGAAACAGATCTCCGCTAGGACCACGAGAGTTGGGAAATTAAGAACTGGATAACGATAAGTGCAACATAAAAATTTAATTGTATTCATTGATAAATAGCAAGAGATTTTGAACATTCTGTAAATTGGGCCCAATCGACCTTTATAAAATTAAAAGATAATTTTTTAAGCATAAGTGTTGTCTGCATGTTGTTTATATATGATAATAAGTGAAATAATATCAAAGGTAACACCAACCGACGAAGGTGAGGTTACATCGTTTACTACTCAGATGAATTCCACGTAGTGGAACAGTCTTCTTCTCATTTAGAGGTGGGTCCGTCTCGAACGAACGAATGTAATTGAACGACTTTGAGGTGAATTGACGAACTGAATCGTTTATGCTAATGAACCGTCGTTCCTACGACTCGTCACAGAGTCCTCTACATGACCACCACGACAACTATCAAGACTACTCGGCGGCCTTGTAGATGAAAATGGGCGCACCACTCGGCAAAGATAGGAATCAACAGCCGCCACGAACGAACGACGAGTCCTCCCACCCTTCAACTTTGAAGTTCGAGAGGGGGGACCTGTGTACTCATATAGCATGAGGAGTGGGAGGAATCGCTACCGGATGAAACCGTGGACTCTCGATTCAATGGCTCAGTAATGAATCATGATTCCTCTTACTCTAGTTGGTTCAAGAGTCATCGAAGACTCATGATTCAGTGAGGAATCATATCTGTCGAGGATTCCTGATTCAGTGAATCGATGGGGAATCGGTGATTCTTCACAGAGTAGCAGACCCAAGAATCAATTAATGCTCAAGGAATCGGTTATCCCAGAGGAATCCAGGATTCCTGACTCATTTTCAATGAATCTTGCTTCACACAGGGATAAGCGGTTTTTCACGAACTTCCAGAAAAAAATTATGGGGTCTTTGTTCTGAAAAACTCAGAATTCCATGGTCTGTAGTGGTTATTAAAAACAAAAATATAATAATTTTAACTGTATTATTCATATGTTTTGGGATTCGACCAATGAAATACCGAAGGAAACGGTTGTAGGCTTGATTTCGAGGAAGTCATCCACTACGTAAGAATTAAGATAACTTTGTTAACTCCACTAGTATGTATTATCATGACCCGGGTTTCAACACTTGGTGTCATATTCAGGTCACCTGTAGATGACACCAAGTGTTGAAACCCGGGTCATAATAATAAATAATTAGCGGAGTTAACTAACAAGTTATTTTACTTCTTCCGTAAAGCCCGTTCACACGACACTTGATCCAGCACAAGGTCTAGTATACTCGCTAGTATGCTAGCTTTCCAGTATCGTGTGAACAGAACCAGTATACTGGCTAGCAAGCATGCTAGCTAGTATACTCGCTGAGCCACTGGATTTCGTACTTGATGCGGTACTAGTTTGCTACTAGACCCAGTAGGATCCAGTGGCCATCCACCAATCACATTCACCGTACGGACGCTGTGCGATCTTCTCTTTTTAAAATTAGTATGGAATCATATGGAATAACTGCTTAATAGCAAGCACAAGGTCGATGATCGTGTGAAACCTTCTAGTACGGTTTCTAGTATACTGGGTTTCGTCCTCAATATCAAGTACCAGCTAGCATACTAGGTCTTGTGCTGGATCAAGTGTCGTGTGAAACGGGCTTAATACCGAACATTAACTTTTATCGTGAGAAAAATCATTGGAGAAATGTTCATACACAACTTTTATCGTATTTTTACTATAACTTTTATAGCATTGGAGAAATGTTCAAAAACATGTATGCTGCATTGGACGTTACGTTGACAATCTCCGTTCGATTCCAGTAAATTTCGAATAATTCCTCATTAATGTACGTGCTCGACTTCGTCCACTAAAACTCACAATGGCAGAGTTTTAAGTTCCATTATTTTCTGAAATATTTGATCACTTACACGCCCAGAACACATGAAAGACTCCATTTGTCGTAATTTTTAGCATTTCGTGTCATCTTTCCAACGAGAGATATGACCACTTCACTTCTTTATTTGCATTTCATCTTTTTTAGGTTTCATACATATATGTTTCAACAAATAGCATGATTTTTCTCATCGGCGACAGCATGTTCATAAAACACTATATTTATAGATTTAAGAAGCTCTATGCTAATTTTTTTAGGCATATTGTTTTCTAAGGTAGAGTTAGGTCGGGTGGTGGTGCCTCAGGGAAGAGGAAAAGCGAAGGGAACATACTTGTAATTAGGGTGTACTCCTAACGGAGGTTTGGGTTCGAGGCATATCCAGGGCAATATATCCTCCCCCTACATGCCTTCCATGTCATAAAATGAAAAATATGTGTGCCATCTTACCCCCCTAACCCACACACGATGGATATATATCCATTTTCACCTCAAATGATTCAACACTCGCCCATTCCCTTTCCATTTGCCAACAAGCGAGACATCTTTGCCACCCCTAGCTCTAGGGGTCTAATGAGGAGTTTTCCATCATGTGTGGGTTAGTGGGTTGGGACTGGACATGTTCTTTCATTTTATGGAGCATTTTTAATTTGTCCACACTTAAAAAGTGGGATAATCTTCTGTTGTGTGAGGCCCCAGGAACTCAATGGCACCCAAGGGAAACAGGGGTCCAGGGGCCTGGTCTTGGGATTTTAAAAGCCGACCTCTACATTTTTGTCGCCCGAAGCTATCGGGAACCATTGAAGTGCCCAAAGCTCATTGGCACGATTTTTCGCTCGAGGGCAGTGGATAAAATAGTAATGCACGTAGGAAAGGAGGCCTTTGTCAAATTTCTTGGCATCCAAATGTAAGGATCAGGAGAGGGGGAAAGGGAAGGGATCTTCCAGTCTGGAGGGTACACTGTGTGCCTGACAGACAACCGCTTTGTTTCCTTTTTCATGGCATCGCCCCATAACTTTTTTTTAATTGAGACATTTAATATAGGAGTCAAACTTGTTGTTTATTGTTTTGAGCAAATTGCCTTCGATTTTAATTTCTTATTATTTATAGGTGTTATGCATTGACATAATAATCATGATTTGAGAAACTCCAAAACTTTGTGAAAAAACTGTACTCAACCTTTTCACGACGACATACTCAAGTGAGTCTGGATTTAGTTCCCTTTTGTCAATCAAGACATCTAGAAATAAATTGCTTGGGTGCACAAGCAGACATACGGATTGCTGCGAGCAACTGACCTCGTTTTAAAAAAATCTTGTTTTAACAAGAAAAAAAGGTTCATGAGCTAAGTTGACTAGAGGACATTTGAGCAAGTTTTAAGTTAAAAAAATAAATGTCATGCATAATGTATTTTTTTGGGTTTATACAACTTTTAATTTGTTCTGAAATATTTTTTTTTCATTTTTCATTTTTATCTTTATGCTATTAAAATTGACCATAAAGTTATTTTTGGTCATCTTCACTTTCATTCTTAAATAAATAATTACTTTAAGGGGCGCGAGAAAAAATTAAATTTGTAGGGGTGTGGGACATAAAAAAAGTTTGGGACCATTGATTTACGAAAAAAATTGAACGAGAATGAGTTTCAAGAATCGACTCCTCTTACTGAACGACAAAATGGATGAGTCGGTCATCGGAATGAACGATGTTGCCCATCTCTACTCTCATTACAATTGCGAACTATTTTTGAGACTAATTCTCACACCATAAATGCTATGAGTTATTTATATATGTTTAAAAGTATTAAAGTGCAGTTTACTTACATCCACTCAATCATCGAGTTGCCAATTCAAGACTTTCACTCGCCCCTGTGTTTCTCCTCCTTGGACTTAAAACTATAGCCATTAACATGTGTATTAGAAAAAAGTTACCTTTCAAATCAATCTTCTTAAGCAAGAGGAATGTCTTCTTTGCGAGAAAATGAGCACTTGCAATAAAAATGACAAAGGTTAGACTTGGATGCTCAAAGACATGCCCACCAGCGATCTCATGAGAATCTCCCCGTGGTGTTTATCAAGGTTACGCTAAGAACCGCACAAATTTCATCCTAACCCAACCTACGGACGGGTAACCAGCTATAAATCTGGTTCAAATATAGACCCATCTGCTTCGAAACCTCAATCAACCTCGGAAATTATAATGACGTCACTACATGTTTCTTACCCGAAAGAATGGAAATTCTGCACAATGAACGATATCCGCGAATGAAAATCGAAAAGTGCACTAAGAATCACCATAGATTTTTTATTTAGCAACCGAAACCAATGATTCATCTACATCTACACACTACCCCACAAGCCGCCTCAATAGGTGTGTGGCGGGGGGTGTTAGGACACCAGCCGTTTACATATAAAAATGAAACGCTCAAATGAAATTACGCCTTGCATTTATTTAAGTCCCTTATTGTTCGGGGGAAAAACGAATTCCCATACCTATCTGTTCGGCAAAATATCTCTCTTAATTTATCGTTTCTGTCGGACCTGGAAATATAGTGGGGTTCTAATATGTTTTCCGTGTTGCTCTTAAAGATATCTATTCTTAATTGCTCAAATAATCTAAGCCTAGCGCGCAGCCTCCGAGTCTCTAACGGCTCCCAGCCTAATTCGTTTAACATCTGTGTAACGCTGTCTGTACGCCCATAGCAGTTTTTGACGAATCGTGCAGCTTTCCTTTGTATTTTATAAAATGATTATGGCTACCCTTTATGCCGAAGGCACAGTCCGGGTGATGGAGGATTCATAGGTCAAATAAACATGGCTGCTGCTACTAATACTCCTTTTTACATTGTCAACCGCTGGATTGTACCCTACTCTCCAATCCTGATTAAGAGACTAAATGCACATATCAACACTGAATAGCGCAGCTAAATTGTTATTGAATGCAAATATTTATATGTACACATGGGAAGTGATCAAGCTGTTATTCACTAAGAAGACGGCTCCAGAGAACCAGATAGATGAGGTGACCATCTATCAACCTAGCTGTTATTTAAATAATATTTTGGTTTCCCGTATATGAAAGAGGACCGAAAGTCACTCATCTCTCCGTGCACCTGAAAAACGTTCAACGTATCTACTACAACAAACAAGATAGGTTACGAACTCCTCAAAACACCATGCTGACAGTATTCTTTAGGCTTTGCGGTTTTTTTTATAAAATAAGTTCAATGTTTTTCCAACCATTGAATTTCAACGGGTACCTTCCACTAGTTTTTAATATAATTTTTAAAATTTTCTAATATTTGCAGTAAAAAGTGGGGGTAAGGTTATTTTCAAATATAAAGAAAACCACTCAGACCCTTCACTCCCAAGACTTTTGTTCCATTTAGGCATGATTTATGTGCACACTTGATACAAATATAAACTCTGCATGGAGGCAACCTTAAAGTAAATACTTAGTCAATCGAGAGTCACTGAGAGGGACTAATTTATTGGTGCTTTTTCCGAATCTCTCCCGATATCACGCTTCTCCATTCCCATATTTTAGGAAAGGAAAAGCTAGGGAGAGTTTTAGGAACATTACAATACGAAGTAGCTAATTGCATACCATGACACAAATTCAAGTTTTCATTTTACAATCCAAATATCTTCAGTAATTTGCTGTTTAATTCTAAAGCCCATGTTACATAGGGCTCGTGATTGTACAATCTGATCTATGTACAAACATGCATTTCAAATTGTATCATGTAAAGCCATGAATTGCAAGAATGCATTCGAGAATGCTTGAACGTGAGATGGCAAATAGACCCTGCTCTAATTCGAAAATGATTTCTTGCCCAATTGAGAAAAACATGCAGTTTGAAGTTGTGCAATTTCGTTCCCCGTGCAAAATGGCCTTAACCCCTTCCCTGACGGTTTTTTTTTTGCATAAATGGTCAAAAAAGTCATTTTTTAATTTCAGATTCAGAAGCATTAAAGGGAGACAAATCTGAAAATGTTTTCATTAATTTTTGATTCCTAATAACTAGGGACCCTGAAATTTCGCGAATGGGTTTTTTCGCAAATATTTTTTAAAGAGCATAAAAGTTGTTATTTTGATGTTTAAAGCCCTAATAAGTTAAAATTTGCCATTTTAACGTTAACGTAATTTACCGAAATTTCGCGAATAATTTTCAATTTTTTTTAGACCTATCGTACGATATTTTGCGAAAATAAAACATGAAATTCTTTAAGTTTGATTTTGATGTGTGTAAAACGCGTAATGAAAGTCGCCGTCCCATTTGGTGAAAAAATGTTTGCAAACTCATGGTGGGAAATAAATAAATAAATATTATTAACGTGACCACGCCGTTATATCATCAGTCTGATGATGCACGTGACCATGATATCTGCGTAATGTCTTCCTAGATCGCATTCATGGTGGCGGGGTCGGGCGCATGGTTTTCTTTGCACCGTCGAAATATGACCTGCGTAGTATTTATCCCGATAGATTCTTCAGAAAAGTTGCCATTCAAGCAATTGCGCTTATGACAGATGAATTCAGAAAGTCTGCGCATAGCATTAATTGCACCAATAACTACGGTAGACAAAGAGTATCATAAATGTGTTAGCGGTTGGGCGAAGAGACAAATAAAGTTGTCAATCGGACGGAATTCAAAGAGCACTCTACCTAAGCTGTGACTGACAGGTCGTAATTACTCCTCGGGTAGACAAAATTAGTTATTTAAGGATAAAATATCAAATTCACTGACCTATGTTGAGTATATTATGTTGCCGACTTTATGAAATGACTCCGCCGCGACGGCAATCACGCCGCAGCGAACTGATTCGGCGCCCGTGGCGGAGGGTCGGCGGCTGGAGAGTCGCCGGCATGGAGGGGCGGTAAAAAGTACGAGATAGGGACACACTAATATTTCCGTATGATGAGGTGCATTATTTGTCCCAAAAGAAATTTAAAAAAAATTAAGTCAGGCAAGCCGGCATTAATTGTCATTTCGAATAAGTTGTGGTGTCGCCGGCACGGCGGGGAGGTACCTACAAAAGACAAGTCTTCTCAGGCAGATATTTCCGATTCTCAGTATCTCTGGATGAACTAGTGTCACCACACGTTTATACATAATTCGATCGGAGCTACTGTTGATCAGAAAAAGTATCTCCTTAGACCATAATGCCGAAAACTGTCAGCATATTTGATCGCCAAAAGGAGTTTGAAAGCGACGGTTTATATATATTTGACGCAAGAAGCAAAATCATGATGTGCGAATTTTGTAACATCCGAATCGACTGGAGGAGAAAAGATTCCATCGTAAAGCTAATAAGGTACAGCAGCAAGCACATCAATTATGTCCAAAGATCGAAAAATGTTGAAGGACGATGACGGACGTTGAATAAGCGACAATTGTCCATATCAGACACAATCAGCAATGCAAAAAAGTTAAGCAAGAAAAAGAGGAATTGATTTGTGACCCAGTTAGTACTCTGACTTTTATGTTTATGCGTTTTATGTCTATTAATTTTCCGAGGGATATCCTCCATCACCCCTGATTCGTTAAGAGGCATTACATAATGCATACTTTAGTAATTGAACTTTGCAAGCAGCAAGACTTTATTGTGTTGAAAATTTCGGAATAACTGCAGGAGCAGGAGACATTCCAGGTGCTGATAGCTGCAGCGTGAAATATGCTCCACAAGTTTCCAAGAAAAGAAAGGAGCAGATAAAGGCATCAGAGTGAAGGCCAACAAGTTGCAATTATGTGTGATAAGACACACTGACAGGAAAGGTCTGTGTGTATTCATTGTCTTGCTAAGGATACGGTCCTGCACCGTGGAGCAGGAGATCTTTGTAGGGGCAATTAAAATGCTACAACAGGCAAATGCAACTGAATGCTCCAGAGCTGTAATGGCTGTAATACAAGAATTTGAAATTTCTTACGACAATTCCATAGCTTTGGTAACAGATTCAGTTAGATACATGACTTTGTGTGCCCAAATGAGTAACATTCTCTACCCTCCAATGACACACGTTTAGTGTTGGGCCCATTAGCTGAATCTTGTAGCCAATTTCTTTTCTACAGAGCTTCATGACTTGAATTTATGGGTGTCCAATGGAAAAATGCTCTTTATCAACACTAGAAAGAAGAAACATAGATATATTTCTTTCGTAAAAGAGCACTATCCAGAAGATGAATCAAAGACAACTGCTTTTCCATCACCAGTCATAACAAGATGGAATTCTTGGTTCAAGTCAGTAATTTATATTGGGGAAAATATTCAGGATATGGCAGACTTGAGCAAGACTGTGGATGAGGCAGGTGTTGCAGTGAAATACTTAGCTAAATTATAAGAGCAAAACATTCAAATAATCAAAGCCAGTGGAACTTCTCTCAAAGAACATGGGCAACAGATAATTGACTCTATCGTCACCTTAGAGGGATCATCATTTTCTTTCATACATAAGTTGCAAAGTAGAATTTATGGCCTACATTACAATTTTAAGATAGTTAGTAAAGGTTTATTAGGCAGTCAGACAACTTCTGCCATTAATAACCTTAAGTCAGTGGTAAGGAGGGGAGAGTTAATACAACTGTTCATAAATCTAGTGAGTTTGTGTGAGGTTAAGTTAACTAGGCTTTTAACACCGGATACTGCCCAGAACTTGACTTAAAGTGAGGGAAAATTATTTGATGTGAAGAACATTATCCAAAACACTGAAGCATCCCTTGTGCAGACAGCAGCATCCATTAATCTTATGAATAAACTTGACAGCACAGTGCTACTTACTGGCTATTTGTGCATGCAATCTACTGTAAAAGAAAAATTGCGAAAAGGTGAGAAAGTTGTTGTGCTCCATACATTTCTGAGCATCAAGGGAGACAACAGTGAGTTTGTGGAACCTTGTGTAAAGGTGTTGTGGGTTCCATGTTCAAATGTGGACTGTGAGCGGCCTATTTCTTCATATGGAAATATAGTAAGTGATTTGAGAACCAATTCTTCCCCAGAAACTTTGGAAATTCAACTTAACATAATCTTTGGCTCTTCATGTGACTGAGTTATGCCATGATATGTTTATTTCTTATGTAATTCATTTATATATTTATTTCTTATTTTATGTATTTATAAATGGTTATATCTTTCAACATAAGTCAACAATGAAGTCCATTGTATGTTTCAGTTGATAAATAAACAACTTTTTCTTTTTACCCGTTTCATGAAATTCAAGATTTTTAACCTGCTGTCACTATGATAATCGATTTTTTTACAGCTTTCCCTTGACCTTTTTTACCGCTTTTCAGGGTCCCTAACATCATGCTTTGAATACGCAAAGAAGCAGTATCAAGGAAATTGGTGATAGGCAACCCACACAACACAGTCCTCACGGGCTGGGTGGCCATTGAGTCACCTTTGTAATGGCGTGTATTTTGCGTGTATCTGTGTATTTTGTTGACTATCAATGAAGATTTGATAGAATAAGTTAGATATATCAATTTATGTCTCTAATAAAAATCTTTGTTTGTTTAAATTGAGAAATATATAAATATTTTCTTCACCGCCAGAGCATGAAATTTGTGATTTTTGCACCGCTGGGCCGGCCATCTTGGACGGCCGATGGTATATATACGCACGGGCACGGGACTGAGGCGGTTGAGTTGGAGATCAGCGGACGCTGGCACGAGCGCCCAGTCTCTCGTGTCCGAGTGCTATTGAACATTCCAGGCGCCCCCCTATACACGGGGCACCGACGCAGGCCCCTTAGGCAAAGTTCAGCTGCAGTATTTGTGTGGATTACACCCTGTGGATCACACCCGTGCGTATATATACCATCGGCCGTCCACGATGGCACGGCCTAGGCATATATTACACGAGAACGGTCCTGGAAGGACGGTCAGCGAGATTGGCGGCCGTTGGCACAAACCTCCAGGACGCTAACCGCGTCGGATTCTTTATTAAGTTTAAATACATTGTACAATAGTGGTCATCGGATAACATTAACCTGTTTCCTCGTTGCATTGCGTATAAGACGGCTTGATTGTCTACCTTGACCAAGAACCTTTATTTAAGAGGACGTTTATCTCCTATTTCGATTGTGTTATCAACGGCCGCGCAGGAAATCAAGTTCCAACTTCGGCCGCTGGAGGGGCTGCAACTGCGTGGGAGGCCAAGCATTTCTGGGAGTGGATGAAGTCTTAAAATGATTGTAGTAAATGGCTGTTACGGGGCGAGTTTGAGTGGAAGGAGGGAAGAAACTGTGTAGGAGAGGTGTGTATATGCTAGAGAACCAACTGCTTGATCGCTGTGCCACGTACAGTATATAAGAGGAAACGGCATTTTTTCACAAGATGGTGGAGAGGAAAAATCGCACTTCTCATGTTTGAAAGTTTCCCATTCCTAGAGTAGTTGATGCATTGTTGTGATGAAAGTATTTTACAAATGCGCAAGGTTTGGATAATAAGTGAGGTGAATTTGGTTCCGATATCTCTGTTAAAAGTGGGTGAAATTTGCGAAACGCTGGCGGGACGAAAGCTCACATTTACCGAGGCCTCCCTCGCAACACCAGCGCATTAACTGGCCACCCGTAATTTGAGCAAATGACGATCGGAAGCGCACCAAGATTTCCGTCCTCATTGTAAGGTTCTTGAACTTGACAATAACAGTACAAAAATCAGGAGAGTTATTAAAAACATAGGAAAGACCCTTCATGGCGGCCTGAGCCTCTGCATAATATATAGGCGGCTGGTGCTCGAAACGTTCTGCATACTCCAAACCCAATTGGGGACAAACAACCGCCCACTGCCATGGCGTGGGCGGTTACACCCACGGCGATTTTTACACCGCTTTCCTTCGAGTTTATTTACCACTTTTCAGGGTCCCTAGTCATTACTGATAATTGTAAAACCTAATGATAAACAAATGCTCTGTAATGTGAAATAATTATGAAAATTATATGAGAATGTCTAGATTGTATCACATATTAGAAAATAAATATAAGCTAAAAATTACGCTGTTATTTATTTGTGGTACTATTATTTTAATAGGTGAGCCTTTTAGGCTCAGAGCGACCGGTTACGTAGGTGAATTAGCTTGCCCGGACTAGGGTTAACATATAACACAGACCACACAGACGGAAGACATCTTGGGGCGATTCGTTCGTAAATGTAAACACCGCTGCCAGGAGCCGGTGATTGGTTGTTCGCATGAAGTCTATCAAAATTTGAAATTTTTGCCTTGAAGTATCTGTTTACGATGCGCACAACACTCATTAGAGCAGAAAACTTGTACAATTATGAATAAAATGGAGAATATTCATATTCGGTTTAATATGGGGAGGTCGAATGACAATGAAAAAAAATGATTATTTAGCTTATACTTTCGATGCAAGATGAGTTACAAAATCAGCTTCTGCAGTCAGTTTGACAAGAAACACACCCAAAGCAGAGAGTTTATTCATTTATTTCATCCAAAACAATGCAGCTTATATAGAGCTGTGATCATATGAAAATAGTTTTAATAATAATTATTTTTTAACTCAAACATACAACTATAACCACATAATATGACCTTAAAATGGATAGGACACTGATTGGATGTCCGAATTTGGAGTTAGCGGATGGATATTATGGACGTCCTCTGATTGTCTTGAACATCCATGGACACTATTCAGAGAAGTAGGACAAGCAGCAGACATCCGCCGGCCACCCTGTGCAGTGAGGGTTCATGTATCCCTTTTATCATGTTAATATAATCACTTTGCGGGACCTTTAATGTGTAAAAATAAGACATTTCACCAGGTATTAATTCACAGATGCCTTTATCATGGTTCTATATTCATTAAATGTGGTTTCCCACCAAGGGTCTCGGTTCTTAAATAATTTTTCTTTCCGTTTTGGTTCTAAGCTCCAGAATTAGTGGAACCAAGAACCGAAGAACCAAATTGACCCATCCCTAGTTTGCATCATTTTTTAGAAATCCTAATACATGATGCAGAAACAAATGCATGATGAAAAGAAATGCATCCTCAAAAGTCATCTACTTTTGAGCCAAATGTTCCCATTTACTTGATAGCCCTATACATACCAACTGATATAAAAAAAACTTCAAGTGATGGAAAAACAGGTCTCACGCTAAGGTACCTTAAGGAAGGATGAGGAGAAGGGTTTAAGGTGTGAATTTGATTTCCAGGACTGGACACTGCCATGCTTTGTATACTCCTCAAATATCAATATAGCAAACTTAAGTGTCCAGACCTGAGGAACAGTGGTCCCCTCCATTATCTTCCATGTGATGATAAGTTAGAGATGGCCTTCATCTAAGTTAACCTGAAACAGAGTAAAACATCACACTTTACTAAAGCCCTTCATTTGATGCATTTCCAAGCACATGAGTTACAAATTAACATTGCGCATGGATTATTTTACACTTCTATACATTATAGCATCACATACATGGATATTTTGGCACTAATTTGATGTATACATACTGTATTCAGACAGAAATCAAGATATACCATAGAGTGGTAATACACAGAAAGCAGAAACTGTGAAAATTATAACACTATTGAAATTGCTGGGTTATTAATATTAGTTGAAAGTACAGTAGAACTCCAATTACCCAGACCAATTGGGACCAGACCCCATCAAGATAATCAAATATCCGGGTAAATGGATAACTCAGAAAAAAGGTAATTTTTTTTGGAAACTTCTTAACATATTCACATCGGATTGATCTAAGAATGCTAAAGAAACGTATGTGCTGTAACCAATAACTGTCAAACGTTATCAACAGTATAAAAGATACAATGCATGTTTCGAATAGCCTATTGCCATGACAGTGAAAAGCCGATTTTCGGGGATTTTTCCCCTAAAAGCGATCTGGATAATTGCGAATCTGGATAGTTGGAGTTCAGATAATTGGAGTATTACTGTACTTTCAATTGTTAATAATATCCAAATAATTTTAGCAGTAATGTCATCATGCAAACTAATTGGTAAATGATTTTGAAATGATTGGTCTGCTTAAGTACATAACACGATGAAGGTAGAGTATTCAAACAGCCCTAGCAAAAATAAGTAGCTAACGAAGAGTGCAGGAAATGTTCACACATTTTGTGAAGGGTGCTGAATGATTTGTGAAGTGTACAGAACACTTCATGAAGTGTATTTAACATTTAGCAAACATTTTAAGTATTCTGTATTGCAAGCTCCATGAAGTGTTCTGTAGCAGATGACAACCTATGTGACATAGGTTGGCATCCCTGAACTTCCGGTTCTAGGATGCCCTGTTCAACTATGACGTTGGCAGGTCTGACTTCCGGTTGTTGCTATTCTAAGATGTAGCATGGATGTACCTGTGTTATTGCTATCAGATAAATCTGACTTCATCTAATCTGGAGGGCTTGCGTTATCATTTATATTATAACCCCGTCACCACATACAACATGAATTCTGCACACTTCTCATATTAACCTTGAATGTTCAGCATGCTTCCAAAGGTATTTTGGAAAAAAATTCTGCCAACTGATTTTTCCATGGATATGCTTCTATTAAATAAATCATACAATTAACTGTGGAGCAGGAGATATTTAAATTTTCTTTTATGGTACTTTATACATTATTACATACATTATTTTTGCAATTTCATTGAAAATGACTTATGATGTGCCAACTGTGGCTGATATAAATTGCCAATGCATTCTCTTGTATGTTACTAAGATGATTACTCTACAGAGCCCTAAATATGTTTAGAACAGTAAACCCTAGCTAATCCAGAGTAAAAGGGGCAACCCAGACAGCACACGTTCATGGAATCCATGATGGAAAAACTATGGATGTATCCATAATGGATTGAAAGAATGGAATCAATATGGAATGTCCATGGATTCCATTGAGAAATTTCCACTTCAGCGACGATGGAAAAGTCGACGGGAAGTCGGATGGATTCCATCCGAATTCCCTCCACAATCCTTGATACCCAAGTCAAAAGAAATATTTATTAAAATATTCATTGACGGCGATTCCTTAATAATACCAGATTTTAAAAACTTGCGTGCATAAATTAAATTTTAAATTGTGCTTTTTTTAATTTTGTCTTTTACTAAATATGGATTTAGCTCTTTTACTGAAAATGCACTTCCTTCCTCGCACTTCCCATCCCGTTGAAGCCGCCGGGCCAATGGCGATGTCGCTTTGGATTATTTGAATATCTACGTAAATATTGCGCTGAACGTACGAAGTATCTACACATTTGATGTTGTTTGAGACACCTTTGTTTATGGTATCCTTGAGAAAGTTTTGAAATTCCAGTGTAATCAGACATCCCTTACGTCATCAAGTAAACCCCCGATATTAATACGAATCTTCAGCATGAATGTGTGGATTTGCGATGCCTACGTTGATTTTGTGTATCAAAGTGAAATTCGATGCACGAATGCTACAAATTGTGTCTACATTGAAATCTAGGAAAAGTCAATTCGCAAGTGACTGTGTACGTATATTTTGCAAGTTAAGTCCGTAAATGTGACGACTAAGAAGAATTGTGTTGTTTTCCGTTAATCACTGCGTACTGGCAAGGAAGGTGCCAAAAGCCAACTGTAATGCTGCACCTGAGACAGAAACCAGTGAGCATAATTACTAATAGATACTTTATTACTTACACATTTCTATTTAACTTGTTAGCTGCCATAAAACTTGAAAATAGATGTTAAGCAGTATAACCATTGTCTCGTATTTACAATCATATTGGTTTTCTTGCAGCCATAGAAATATATAGTTTCAGTGAGACCGTATACTGTTATATTTCACTTGGTTAGTGGGGAGCTTGTGAGAGTTCATCTTGGGGAGCTACGCCAGAGCAGGAAGCCTGTAGTACTGCTGGTGAGTAAATCTATATCAGTATATTGTTATATTTCCATATCACTGGTTGATTTTCATCAGTAACCAAGACCTCTTGAATCGATAATCATAGTTGAACGTACAATAGCTGGATTTCATGTGGGTTTAAGTGGTGAAGTGTAGTAGACCGCATTTTTTGAGTGAATACCCATGTTTGTGGTGAAAGTAGGTTCCATGTTACTGTCTCTTTACTAAGCACATATCATAACCTAAATGACTTGACTTTTTTAGTGGGGAGTACTAAATGCGTGGATTTTTCTGATCTAGAAATGGGTTCTGCACATAATGCATATCACAATAAAGTTATTGGTTAAAATCTTTTCCATCGTTCTGTCAGTGAAATAGTTAATTTTTTAACATTGTCTGTCTACCATGTATGCTAACTTATGTAATTTTCATTTTTCCATGTGTTTACTACTACCTGTAAATTATGAAGGATTTGAAAGTGAAGAATTATGTAGGAATAAATCATTTGGCTATGGTAGGAGAGTGGAGTGGAGAGCTGCAGCAAACCAATCTTCAAATTCACTGCTGACGATGTGTGAATAAGCCACCTATGGAAAAGAGAGCTGTTACTCGGTAAAGTGTAATTGGCCCTGCTATCTTGTTAAATTTTATTAAATGAGAATTACTTTGCCAATTTCTAATTCTTTTCATTGTATTTCTTTGTTGCTCAGGGTTCAGTCAATGGAAAGTGTTGAAATGGAATTCGGTGCTGAAGCTCTGGAGGACCTGAAGTCTTCGTTGTATAGGTACTAATGAGGTAAAAGACAACATCCAAGAAAAATGGGGTCAGAAGACTAAGAAACATAAGGACACAATGGCTGAGATTAAGGGCTAATGCATTTAAGTACCTTTCTCCAAAGAATCATAATGTTACTTTAATTTAATTTTACTTAATTACGAAGAATCTTGGAGAATTGATTCATACTCATTAGTCTATGTGTTTAGGGTTATAAATCTAGCATGACCAGTGTTGTTGGGTCTTAATAGGCACTGCTTTTGAATGGCATTGTGGCAGCTCATTCTCTGGGAGTAAACTGTGAGGAAGATGGCTGTTAGTTATTGAAGTACCTTAGACTTAGGCTTGTGACAAGACATGGTTCAACCAGCCCTTGGTGTCCTAACCCGGTTTAGTTTGCTGATAATGCTGGGTAGACTTCTGAGTTGGACTGCATTATTAAAATTTTGTTGGCTCTACATTTCATTTAACACCAACTATGTACAGTGCTAAGACTAAGTAATTGTGCAGTTAACTTCATTCCTTAAAGCTCACTACAATGGGAGATGAAATTTAAGTCTCCAAAATGCTCACCATATATCACAACTCAGAAGCCCTCTTGTTAATAATGAATCTCTTGTTATAGATAAATGTCTTAATCTCAACTTATAGATAAATGTCTTCGGATTAGCTCTTTCATTTGGAGTTGGAAAGATAGAGTCTGGGGCTCTCCTGGATGTTATATGTTCTCTGGCAAATTTTGATAATTGCAGGGTAATACACTTCAATTTTGAAGTAATGACTTCACAATGTTCATTTTACTCTCTCTAAGGGAAGATATGATCTTATACAGTAATACCTACCTGTATCATGCTTAAAATGTTATGATCTCACAGTGTTCTTAGTATTCCTTTTATCCCAGTATTTGTTTTTTAACATTCAAGTGTATTGTGTACATTTATAAGCTCTCACTTTAAATTGTTCTTTGTTTAAATTATTTCTTAGGCTAATTTTGAACATGCGATGTATTGTGCTGAAAATAAATTTATTTTAGGTAAAATATATATGGTTTTGGCATTGAATCATTTATCTATTTCCTTAATTTAAACTATAATATTTCCAGATGTGGTTTCATTTGCAGTATGAGACCCCTTTCAGTTAAGGTATTGCTTATGGCGTTCAGAATGAGTTTTATAAGTCAGGATTATCAATTACCGATGTACCATTCCTACTTACAGGTGTTTATCATTATCATGCCTATTGAAGCATTCTACTTGGATGGTAAACCAAAGTATTTGCAATAATCAGTGCTGTATAGTAGTATTGCCCCACTTCACTAGTTATGAGTTTTATTATTTAAGGTGGGGTTGTGTTGTCTTTGATATTTTGGGCTTGAGAACCATATGGGAGGGTGTTAGGTTAGATTGGTCATTTTAAATTGTGTGTCACATCAAATTCTGCACAAGTATCTTGGAGGCAAAGAGGTGCATAGTAGGAACTTTTTAAATGATTTTATGACAGGTAATGAACTAAGTGTGGAGGCTTTGTTTTTTAATTACCATCCAATTGGAGGGCACTTTTATTCATGCAGCACTTAGTTTCTTTAATTTAATGTGATAGTTACAGATAGTTCAATTGCAATTTTTGTATGTACAATGATGCTGCAGTTAAACTTAAATTTAATAATGCTAAAAAAGCACTACTGCAACAGGTCATGCTATGTAAGTGCTAAAATAAAGGTTCATTAATCCATGCATGTATCTTTTATGAGAAGTTATCAGAACTGGGTGTTTAAATGCACTTAAGTTATTGAATCATCCTACGAGCTTGCATTGTTCTAATGCCCGTTGAGCTTAGTATGAAGTAATTTAATAATGAAATAGGGCTGCCTTAAGCTTAGTGTTAGTGCAAGCTAAGGATTTGCAGCAATGCAATAAGGGATCATATGGTGTAGTTACCATTACGGCTCCTCATGAATTCTATATAGGAATACATTATTAAATCCATATTTAGAAATTTATTATGAAATCAAAATAGAAATTCACTATGGATTTTATTCGGTAATTCACCATGGATTCCAAATGGAAAATCACCATGGATTCCATATGGAAAATCACCATGGATTCCATATGGAAAATCACCATGGATTCCATATGGAAAATCACCATGGATTCCATATGGAAAATCACCATGGATTCCATATGGAAAATCACCATGGATTCCATATGGAAAATCACCATGGATTCCAAATGGATTCAATGTGAAATTTCCATATGGATTCCATCTGGAATCCACATGGATCCATGGGATTTAGAGGACTTTTGAGCATCTTTTCCATGGAATATCCATATGGAATCCAGATGGATCCATGGACTTTCCATCATGGATTTTCCATGGAATAAAGATAGAATCCATGTAGATTCCATCTAATGTGCTGTCTGGGAACTGTCTGTACTACGTGATGTCTAGTTACTCTGTTGCTCTTAAGGAAAATTCATGTCACTTGAGGTGTGGTAACATTTACGTTAAAAAAGTTAAAGTTAATACTACAATGCTTTTATGCTTTGCTTATGGAAGGCAAGGATAAACTACCATATTGTAATTCCAAGGAGACTCTACTGACACTTTCTTTAAAATTTTTAATAAAGAATAAAAACACAATAGGAACCGCCTTGAGTAAAATATTCCACAGAGAAAATAGTTCCCTGTAACAACAGTCAAGTGTGATTAAAGATGGGCCACTCTGAAAATTACCTCGGTAATTTTCGTAAATTACTGCAGTATTTTTCGTAATTTACCACGTCCCTTGTAAATTACCGTAATTTTCTAGATAATTCACCTATGTTTGAGATAATTTTTCATACAGATAAGTTCCCAACATGTTCTTTTAAGCCAAGTTCACATTTCCTATGTGTTTAATAATAAATTGAGGCATGTACAACTCATTTTTGGAATATTATACTTAAATTATAACATTATAAGATTAAAGCTTTAGAATATTCTTCTTGAAAATTTCTCATACTTTTACAAAAGAAAGCCAGATTGTGTGTTGCTGCCGTAATTCTTTTTACAATTTAAAAAATTTCTAATGCATAAATGTTGTATAAGGTACGGTTTAAACGTGGCTATTCCCTTCCTATTGCTATTGGCTTTCTTATTTAACCATACATTTGCTGTTTAATACTTAAAACTAAAAAATACAGGAAAATTACGGTAATTTTTGAAAATTACCGTAATTTACCGTGGTAATTTACCTCAGATGAAAATTACGGTAATTTTCCCATCTCTAAGTGTGATGGTCACATTTAACACGTTCAGCGCGGCATGACCCACCGGTGGGTCATGGCTTGCCTATCCCCCTGGGCGTCATGACCCACCGGTGGGTCATGGGTTTCCAAGCTCTCTGGGCGGCATGACCCACCGGTGGGTCATGCCTGCCATAAGAATAAAAGGAGTTTCCGTCCACGTACGCCTATGAGGACGGACTGCAACGTCCTTTTCCGCCCACGAAGCGGTTTTACTGATGACAATCTGATGTTTTTACTAACAGAAAGGTAGTAAGTAAAATGATGGGCAGTGAAGTAAAGATTTAGTTTTTCGAGTATTTTATCTGTAATTATATGTTAACTATTATCAGTATTTTGTATTTACGCAATTGGAAATTGGAATTTTAAAAAACGTGGTAACAACTAGATTCCAAATCGTTTTGAAATACGTACGTACTCCTTGTATTGCAGATTGCATACCCATCTTTTACAGGGGTTAACAACATTTCTGCGACTTGCGTCTCGTTAGAAATTCTCAATTGTATTCATTTCGTTAGCTGTTTTATGAATTTTATACAATAACAAAACAACATTTTGATATAAAATAAAGTATATGGCAGTCATATGGAAGGTAGTCGAGAGCTACACATAGTTGAACCGTTATTGAGCCGTTATTTTCTACAACACGGCAATCACACTACGCTAAATTGTACGATGCCTTACCATGTTGATCCAGTTGATAAATAGTTATCAAAATGTAAATGAATTTTGCTTAGGTTTAATTTACATTATCCATGTAGAATGTCGTACAGTTATACTTTACTATTTTCGAGGCATAATGCATCGCTAGAAACGGAGCACATCGTAGGATGCCCATCACATTCCTCACAAAATGTGTTTACTTTTTTAGCTTTTGAGTTTGCTTCTTTTGTTCCCTTTTCTTTCCGTATGGTTTCATAGTAAGTGAGGCATCTCTTCCGAATAATCCTTGCAGGGCCTTCGTATTTTTTTTGTGGGATCTTTGGTGGGATCCCTTCTCTTCTTCGAAGACGGAGCCTCGCTAGAGTCAACTTCATCTTTCAAAAGTCCTTCAATAACCTTTTCTCGAAAAATCAGCTTTTCAATTTTTTTATTTTGGCCATAATTGCTGTATAACACTCATGAATTGACCATGCATCTTCCAAGAAGCAGTTCTTGTGTCGATTTCTAGTATTAATTGAGGAATCGTCTAATGCAGTTATAGTTTGCAAACATTTGGTCTGAAATATGTAACCCCTTTGTAGCACTATTGTATGTCATAATGGATTTTGGTTTCATTCTGATCTCCCCTCGCTTAGATTTTGACTTTGTTGTAAACAAAGTCTCAACAAGCTTAGGATTAGAGGAAATCATCATCACGGGTATTTTGTCCTGCCATTTCATAGTTCTGACGCCTTTTCCAATTTCCCTAGCAAAGTGTTGCCTCCTTTTCAATTTTTTTGGCGAACCTCTGGTGGCTTACCTTTACGATTCACTCGCAGTGTGCTGCAAACCTATGTTCTCCTTCCCAAAAGTTCTTCAGCAAGACCCACACTAACGTAAAAAATATCTATGAAAATTTTCCTCCCAGCATCTAAAAGTCTCTCAGTCAACTGTAGCACAACTTTGTGGCTATGACCAACATTCTCCCTCGGCTCAGGCACTTCGCTTTTCCCTGTGTACCTAATCCTGGAGATTATGCATGAATGAGTCATGAGTGCGCAACTTACGGAATTTGATGCTATATTTATGAGCCTTTACTGGTAAGTATTGCCTCAAATGTAGTGGACATCTCAAATGACCATAGATTCATCTATCACAATATTTTCCCCAGGAGTGAGCGTGGAATGAAATACCCCACGGAGCAGGTCGAGGAGTGGCCTCGCTTTGGCTAATCTATCAGTTTTTGCCGTCAAATCAGCATTGTTGTCGATATGAAAACATTTCAATGTTAGCTGAAATCCATCCCGACTCAAGATATTCCTGATCAATTAATTTCCGTACAATGGTTTCTGAGACCAATATAGCAGCATTTTGGGTGAATGGTTAATACCCATCGCAATCAGGATGGCAATGAATTTGCGTATTTCACCCTCATTTGCTTTTTTCCACTTCTGAATCCTGGATCGTTGGCTAATCACTTCAGAATCTATGAACTGATTTGTATATCTATTAGTCTCTTCTACTATAAGTGTTTGCACTTCGTCGTTTAGGAAATGTTTGTAAATACCCACCGGATCTCAAAGGTCCAATTGTATGCCTAAGCTAACACCACCATAAAAAGTAAATCTTCTCATAGTATTGGTGCAGTCTCCCCATTCATCAGAACTTGACGATGAAGTCACACGCTCTTCCTCTTCAGATGAAAAATCTTCTCCACTTTCCTCCTCTGAATGCAGAGAATCACTGTCTTCTTCGAAATCGGATGGCATATAAAAATCATCGGAGTCAGAGGAACTATATTGAGATGCATCTGAATCACCCATCGCTTCTAATTTTATTCTATCACTGAAATCACAAAAAATAATTTCCCGAGAAGGAACCCTGCAAAATAAACTCTTATATCTTGTGTGTCACTCGAATATTAGCCAAGACTAAGAGTCCTCCAAAATTTTCTAAAATAATATATAGAGAGCTAGTGGTGGGTGGGTGGTAGGTGGGGGTGAGAGGGGGTGAAATAGGAGTGAAAATTGTCTAATGACCAATAAGTTAGAATATCGGTAAAAGGATATAGGGATGATCGAGGCATTGAACAGCCGCACAGTCATAAACCTTCTAAAGAATTCTGAAGAATCTATTTTTCGGTGGAGTACAATGTGGAAGATAGAAAGGCTAAAAAAATGTTTTTATTATTGTACATGTAAAAAATGAAACTGACTGCAGATTGGTCTCCTAGTGGTTACATAAAACACCCAATTGTGGGTAAGCGGCCTTCTAACGATAACAGCGGAACCCATGTGCGGGTCTGCCTGCAAAAAAACTGGAAGCAAATCTTCGCTTATGCAGATAAAAATTTGGTTTCTTACTTGCCGTGAAAGGAAAATATAGATTCAAATGTTCCACCTCTACCAACACCCCTCCCATAGGAGGCGTGAGGAATCTGTTCAGCCCTCGTCTACGCTAAGGGTGGGACATGTGCGGAGAGGCCGGTCGCCATCCTCTAGTAAATCCCAAGAAAAGGCAACCCTGGCATAATCCCTGGACTGAGCCGTCGTGTCGGTCACCAGCGTCACAAGGGTAGAGGTTTTCCTGGTGGGTGCTTGGGATAATCGTTTTCATGACCGTCTGCAAGTATGCACCATAGACCCTTTACCAATGGCAGCAGGAGGACAGTTTAGTCCTTTCATAGATAAGACTAAGTTGTCCTACCGCTGCATTTTGTTCTCAACGCCATAAAACCAAAGAAGGGCATTGTAGCGAAAGAGGAAGGGTTTAGTGAAGGCTCTGGAAGAAAAATTCGAAGCAGTTGCTAGAAACGATGTAACACTGAATTTGTTCCGATACAACATATTCATGAATGCTTTCGTGCTGCATCAATTTCCATACCTAAAAACACTGCTCATTTGTATATTTTTAAGGTATTTTAGGTGAACGTAAACATGCATCGAAGAAAATTCAACGCGTAAGCAGTGGTTGCGTACACCCAAGGGAATTAATTAATTACTCCATATTAGCGCATCAGTTTTCCAAAATTTGTTGAAATTCATCATTTTAAATCTCATACAAGTAATGTACATTAATGAAAAACACTAATTGATCGATTTCATTTTTTCAAAGAAAATTCAACGCGTAAGCAGTGGTTGCATACACCAAAGGGGATTTATTAATTACTCGATATTGGCGCATCGGTTTGCCAAAATTTGTTGAAATTCATCATTTTAAATCTTACCAAAGTAATGTACATTGATAAAAAACACTAAATGATCGATTTCATTTTTATGAAAATTGACGCCCGCGGCGAAAAAACGGCAAATTTCACGTTCGCCCAAGGGGAAAAAACGGCAATTTCACGTTCGCCGCGAACGTGTTAAGATTTGAATGTGGAATGCAATATCACTTCACATCTGTGGAAGATTGTAAAATCTTAAAATACAATTTTCGTTGTGACTGGAGCGACGATGGAGTGAAGCAAAGCGCAAAAATAAATAACTTTTTTTTGTAAAATGAGTGATTCTCTCGGCAGAAGAGCTGAAGTATTTTTTATAATATACATTCATTCGTATGTCGTATTTTTTCTTCAATTCTTAATCACTGATTCCCTTTTATAAGACTGCCCGAATGGACCAGAAATTAAGGAATTGCGAAATAGAAATGCCCGCACATTCCCAATTTGTTTTTCCTCCACCCGCAAAAAAATTCACCCTGCTTTCCATCTCTGTTGCTCCAAAACCGCGGCTTACTCTTCTCCATCACCTTCCTCACTTCTGGCGAACCTATCAAACGCTTCCCTTCTCTCCCATACTGGTCATATTTCCCCTCAAGTCTCTGTGTCCCCCCCTCCACGCTCTTCAAGGTTGGCACGAGACATCACCTTCACACCGAAGCCCCCGTTCCGGCCCTCCAGGAGATCAGGTCCCTTCTATTACCCCCTCCGTCCCACTCAACTCAACACTAGGTCAGGATGCGATGTCCCACGCTGACTCTGCCGGCCCCCCATGACCCCTCTAAATAAAAACCCCCCACTCTCCAAAGGCAAGTCTTCCCTCTCCGTAGACACAACCGGTTGAGGAACGGGAGGAGGAAGATAAGATGTGACTATTCGGTGTAAAGCCGATGATTCATTCGATGTGTATTCTTCGCGCCCATCCCTTGGCCTTGACTCCCAGGTAGATCAACGTCTCAAGTAACGCACAATACTCCTAGACCATGGGTCGCGTAGCTGTTTTTGTGAGGGGGTGAATAGTGGAAGGTGAGTAACCCCCGCAATGACGGGGAAATGAGGAACAGACAGCTCATTCCAGCCTGGTGCGTGGCCTAACCTGGAGCTGCAATGCTCAGACGAAATCTCCTTGCTTGATCGAAAGCAGAGGGAAAACAATAACAAAAAATATCCCAAATTTTAGTTCAATATCGAATCTTTAGATGGATCCTGAGATTTAATGAATGAAGAGCAGGCGATCTAACCTGGATAGAGCCACAAATGAAGCTTTCGAATAGTAGAGTGGAAAACGAAAATTATTGATTTGTAGTGATAGCATCGTTAGTAGCTGATGAAGTGTAAAAGGAGTTATATCGCCTTCGCCGTTGAAGTGGGTGGCTTATATGTACAATCTACTTTTGAAAGGCGGTACATATTTAGTTGGACTCCTCTATAAGCTCCATCGTATCGGAAATAACCACGCACAAATAAGATGAATCCAAGGAAGAATAACAATTGTTATTTCGCGAGATTAACGGGTATATTAGTATTTGTACAAAATACATAACATGCATCCATCGCATAGCATCCGTGAGAGAATCTTATTTTCGCTGTCTTCAATATCCGGTGCAAATGATCGCGCAACTCGCACACTTCCTTAGTGTATGCATAAATCAATATTATTGATGATTATACATCGCTCACGCTAAAGTTACGAGTTCTCCAGTTCAGAAATAATATAGAAAAATGCACTAAGAAGCTTCATAGGCTTAGTCCACACTGCACGAAAATTGTGCAAAGACGCTTCATTGCCTAGTCATTCATTGGAAAAAAGAACGACAAGTTAGTTGTCGTGATGTAAATTTCTGCGGGGCTTGGAAGGAGGTTGATTCTTCCGATTTTCGGGATTTCCGCCGCGAAAAGCTGGAATGACGCAGTGGAAATCCCGAAAATAGGAAGAATCGAACTCCAACAAGTAAGTTGTGCTCAACTGACATTGAGTGCACCCTGTGGACTAGAATACACATTTAAATACAGTAAAACCCTGCTTTTACGTCCCCGGAATTTACGTTTTCCCGTGATTTACAACATTTTCTCCCGGTCCCAAAAATATTTGCATCATTATAATGCATTTTCATCCCGCTATTTACACTTTCAAATCCTGCCATTCACGACATTTGAAGGCAAGGAAGATGGCGGCTGGCGCACTTCAACTGGCGACTCTTCGAGCGTGATTAATGTTAAATATGGATAAAATACATGCTTAAACATGATACATGAATGCTGATTTATTTGGTTTCCTTTAAAAACACAATTATTCGTTTGATGGTAGCACATTACATCGATAGCACTGCTAAAAAGTATTTATGCCGGATATTGTAAAGCTTGCGATCGGGATTCTCGAATTGGTACTAAGGAGCCATACCAGGGAATAGAATTCTCTTCCCTGGCCATACTAGATGTTTAAACAGTACATTAAATTAGTGGATGCCATAAATATATTTAATTAGATGTTATTTGGCCAACTACCGCTGTCACTGTGGCGAAAAGTTAAAACGTACGTTAACTCTTATTCTCATGCTTCGCAACGATCTTTTTCTTAATTCTCGTAACTAACGCACTAATGCCATTCATCTTGTGTTTTTAGGTTTTTAGTTACTTCACCTTTAGTTTTAATTAATGTGCAATTACTTACGCAATCGTGAGGAAACGTATTATAAATGGCAAACAAGCGTGCGAGATAATCGTTATCATTTGAAGAAAAAATCAACATTTTGCAAAGAGAATTGACTCTAATACGGGCACTCGCGTGTCCCTGACCGAAGAACTTGATATACCAGGTTCAACGTGGAACACAACTGTAAAAACCCGTAAATGTATAGAGAAAAGTGCTTAGGACTGCGGCCCTATTGGTAAAAGGCGTAAATCTCCAAGTATGATGAACTTGAAGAAATATTGAATACATTCTTTCAATCTTCCCCCGAAATAATAAATTTTTAATGTGGACGAGACAGGTCTTTTTTTTAATAATGCCACACACAAGACCCTATAGACTTCAAAGGGGACCCTTGTCATGGGGCCAAGCTCAGCAAAGGTCGCCTTACTGTTTTATTAGGAGCTAATCCAGATGGCAGTGTGAGACCGAAGCCCTCTGCTTTTGAAAAGTCCAAAAATCCACGTTGCTTTATAAACATTAAGAAAGACCTTGGCTGCAACCTATGCAGCCAACACAAAGGCATGGATGACATAGACTATTGTTGAAGATAAATTTATGCCCTTAATGGAAAGATAAATATATGTAGGTAGACACCACCTCAAATCAAGTTAAGTTAAAATATAAGAAAACTTTTATTTTTTGTTAACTTTTGTTTACTCATTTATTTATGTCTATTTGGTGACCCATCAAATATTAAACATCACCTGTTAATTTAAATAAAATTATTTAATATTAGGCTATGATTTCGCTTCTATTTCCTACAAATTATGATTTCCCTCGATTTACATTATCCCGCAATTTACACTTTTTTCCTTCATCCCCGTCAAAAGTGTAAAAGTGAGGTTTTACTGTACAAGGTGTGATCAAAAAAAGACCGGACTGATTTTATAACTTGTTTATTTCGACGGATACAGCTTAATCGAACTTGTCTCCCTTAATGTACATGCCTTGGCTGACGACACACCTTTGCCAACATTTCTTCCAGCTCTCGAACCCTGCCTGGTAAGCCGCTTTAGGGATCCTCTTCAGGTCCGCCGTACAATTAGTTTTCATGTTCACAGTAGAGTCGAATTGGCGCCCTTTCAAGGTTGATTTTAACTTTGGTAACAAAAAAAAGTCTGATAGAGCCACGTCTGAAGAGTAGGATGGCTGCGGGATCACGGAAGTTCTGGTTTTGGCGAAAAACTCTGTCACGATCAGCGCCGTGTGAGCCGGCGCGTTATCGTGGTGGAAACGCCATGCATTGTTTCTCCACATGTCCGGCCTCTTTCGGCTCACTGCGACCCTCAACCTCTTCATAACCTCTAAATAGAAATCTTTGTTGACGGTTTGAGCTTGAGGGACGTATTCGTAATGAATCAGCCCTTGCCAATCGAAGAAACACACCAGGATGGCCTTCACATTGGACTGGGACATGCGAGCTTTCTTTGGTCGCGGAGAATGATGACCCTTCTACTGAGAAGACTGGGCCTTTGTCTCAACATCATAACCGTAAACCCAGGTTTCGTCACCGGTTACGATGGTTTTAAGAAACTCTGTGTCGGCTTGTTGAATCATTCCAAATGTCTCCGCAGCACTTGTGCCAAGTTTGAAACAAAATTTCACGCACACACGCTGTTCCTCTAGCTCCTTCATTGCTGCCGTTGCACGGGGCGACGAACGGGTTAAGACACGTACCGCTGCTGCTGCGTAACGACTCGACGTAAACAAACGCAACACCTCTCGTTTTAGTCGTCAGATGTGTAGCTAGATGAAGCACTGTGTCTCGTTTCGATTCGTTGAACGGTTAGTGCGGAATAAAATCAGTCCGGTCTTTTTTTGATCACACCTTGTAAACTTTCATGAATTATTTCTTCTTTAATCATGCAAGTATGTCGCGATAGAAAGGAAACAAAAAAAGAGCTTCATCGCGATGTTTTTGAAACATACTCGTTCAAACGAAATTTGATATTACGAAGTGCCGATTTTTCCGGTCCCGTCGACTTCGTAATTTCGAGTTTCTACTGTAATTTGTCAACAGAGTTCTTTTCTAGTTACTCAGGTAAAACTTTCTCCCTTAAAACTCTCTTGCCCTCTTCACTGACTCTTCCCACCCGTCTCACAATAAATAAGGGAATTCACGTCTTTAATACTATGCATGTTATTATCACGCGATGAGAGAACATTATTATCCTACCTATTATCTACCTGACTACTTTATATCTATCTAATTATGGTAAGTCCTACGGCTCTAAGCGTACATCCTTGCCCCCGACATTATATTTCTCGCGTCTTGAAAGTCGTATATATATATGGCCACTCTCGTGGATTAATGTGACTTCGAGAACTAATTTTTAAATTGCGATTACGTGATTATAGTTAGAGAATACATCCAATCACGATAACAGTTATCAGGCATTAATTAATTTAAACCTATATTGCAACATAGTATGAATGTAAATGCAATATTACTAAGAATAAACAAGATTTTATCCAATTCCCACATGTTTGTTCACATTCACAAGCAGACATCTAGTGGAATACATAATTCAAAATGAAATATATATATATTTATACGTGAAAACAATGTTCACCTGCACGAATGCTAAGTGTCGCAGTTTGCCAACCCCTGTGGTATAATTGTAGATAAAGTATAATTTAAATCATAGCTGACGTCAACGTTGCATGCACATTGATTCAACATCTACTGTTATCTGTGCTTGGATGTTGATGCAACGTTGTGGCAACGTGCACGTTGTCATGTAACATTGTGCACGTAGATGCAACGTTGTGACAACGTCCTCTGCTGCTAGGGTAGTCAGCCATCGTGTTCAAGGTTAACCCTTCCGCGCGGTTCGCCGTATGGCGTACGTCATCGGTAGTCTGGTCCCACTAGCGGTTCGCCGTACGTGGTATGGCGGCTGATACTCCCTCGGTTAAAATTTTTTTTTCTCTTCATCTCAGCACTTTTTGAAGGGTGAATGTTATCGCTGGCCTCTGAGAAGATGCCTCATCGTTATCATAGTCTTTTGCAACATGAAAAAGCACTTCATAGGCAATAAAGATAGAAGAATATCTGAGCTCATCACCATTGCAAGGTCTGCGTTGACCTCCTTCCTCATCACAAAGAGCCCTCTTATTCTGCTTGCCTTTTGTTTATGTCTGGCATCTGGATTCTGTCTCTCATATTAGGGGACCTTCGTAATCACTTCTCTTGGACCATTCAAATGCTTCGTTCATCCTTTTTTGACCCACAGAGTAGTGACCACGTCGCCTCACTTCCAAACTCTCTCAGTGTGTAGATCCCTTTCGTGTGGAGAAGTCCAGGAAGCACAATACTAACTTAGAAATTGAGTCCAAAAGGAATAAGTTATTTTTGAGCGAAGAAGAAATAAAAGATATAGTTGAAAATGTGGGAGAAGAAGATGAAGTGCTTTTTGATTCAGGTAGTGAGTGTTCAAGGGAAGAAGAAGGTGATTACTCAGTGAATACCCTTCCCCAAATTTGTGATAGCGGAGACGAAACTGACGGTGATACACCAAGTAGGGCACATGATCTTTCTTCCTCATGGGTCTGGGGTGATTTTGATGAATGCAACATTCCAAAAAAAATTCCTTTCACTGGGAAATGTGGTCCAACAGTAGTTGTTGATAATATTGTTGAGTCTTTCACAAATATTTTTGATAGAGAAATAATGGAAAAAATAGTTTTCGAGACGAATAGATATGCAGATAATTATTTAGAAAATAATCCACTATCCTCTCGGTCACGATTGAACAATTGGAAACCTGTTGATGCTGGAGAGGTTAATGTGTATTTTGGGTTGATAATGTTGATGGGAATTATACAAAAACTGACTATTCGTTCATACTTTTCACGAAACCCACTTCTGGAAAAAGAAATTTTCTCTAAAACTATGTCCCAGGACAGATTCGAATGTATCTCAAAGTTTTTACATTTTGTTGATAGTGATAACATCCGTCACTATAGTGGTAACAAAAAACTTTTCAAAATTCAACCTATCACAGATTACTTGAAGAGTAAATTTGAAAAAATGAATGTACCAAAAGAAAATATTGCTGTTGATGAATCTCTTACTCTATGGAAGGGGTGTCTATCATTCAAGCAATATATTCCTTTGAAGTCATCTAAATTTGGCATAAAAACCTTGGAGCTTTGCGAATCTGATACTGGCTACTTATGGAGTTTTATTGTTTACTCAGGAGCTAATTCAACTATTTCAATCAAAGAAACTCCTGATGGACTCAAGACATCAGCAACCGTGATAAAGTTAGTGCAACCCTTATTTGAGAAAGGCTATTCGTTATGGTTAGATAATTATTATAATTCACCTGCTTTGGCAAAGTTTTTATTGGATCACGGCACAAATGTTGCTGGAACTTTACGATTATCTCGAAAAAACGTCCCAAAAGAGGTGAAAACAGCAAAGTTGAAAAAAGGAGAACATATAGCGAAAGTTTGCGACGGAATAATGATAATGAAGTGGAAAGACAAAAAGCCAGTTTCACTTATTTCAAGCTTCCATTGCAATAATTTTCGTGAAAAAGATGGAAAAACAAAACCAGTGTGTGTTTTAGAATACAACTCCGCAATGGGTGGTGTTGACCTAAAAGACCAAAAGCTTCAGCCGTATTTATTAGAACGAAAAAAGACTAAGAAATGGTATATAGAACTATTTAGAAGGCTATTGAATGTTTCCGTTCACAATGCATTAGTAATATTCAATAGTGGTCAAAAAAAGGTAGATCATCTAAACTTTCGTCTTCAGCTAAATCAGCAGCTCTATGAAAAATACGGAGCTAGCTCAAATACATCGACCATTAGGAGGCCTCCCACAAATCCGTCACCACGCCGTTTAGTCGAGAGACATTTCATTGAAAAAATACCGCCCGCCGGGAAGAAGTCCCGGCCTCAGAGAAGATGCCAAGTGTGCTCCGCTAGAGGCAGAAGGAGGGAAACAGTGTACTGGTGCCCTGACTGTGATGCTGGCTTATGTTTAGAGGAGTGCTTCAAACTTTATCACACCAAAGTTAACTTTTAGGACTCAAGTTTTCCAACTTGAAGTGATTGCACAAGCTAAATTATAAAGAAAAATGTAAGTAAAATTTTTATTACATTAACACATCATTTTAGCATATCATACTAAATTTTTTCCATGATACAAAGAAAACTAACACAGATATAAATAATTGTTTGCCAAGGTGCAGAAAATGAGATTTTTTAAATTGAAATAACGCGAGTAGGGCCTGGCTGTTTAAATGCGTTGACCGGCTGGAAGGGTTGATGATTTTTCCAGAATTGTCATATATTTATGTCCTCATCCCTACACCTCAAGAAAAAGGCTAGGGAACTGAGGGTTCTGGCTCTCTCCCTCCTCAGCTGCTCAAATAGACGAACACAGCGATGAATTCCCTCCCCGTAGAGGTGACTGATGTAAGATGACTAGGATGAATAGTTCACAGGTTTCCAGCCGGGTAATGGTGTTAAACTGCATCGATGTTTCAAGTCATTTTTTCAACTTTTTATGAGGATGTTCGGTAAGCTGTATTCGTATTCTACAGTATATGGCCCACAATATAGGCTACCACGATAGGAAATTACTTCTCATAGTAATATGTGGAACATCATTTAATATTTCATCTTTACCTGGTCAAAAGTTACAGCAATTTGAAATTTTTCGCGGCAATTCTGGAATTTTGTAATAAACCGCAAATCACTTTCCCATTTCTCTAGGGTTATATCTTACTTTTAAAGGTGTTGTGAGTGTTGGTGAAAGAGATTTCAGTGGGGTGCATTCAGTGGCGGCTCGTGGCCTACAAAGAGGGGATTCCACAAACTAGCTCGCTTACAACAATACCACCACCCATAGAGTGGGAAGAATTCAGATGGTCAATGGTACTTACATTAAAATCAGTATTGTCAAAAACGAATTAATTGAATGTTCGTGTTTTGAAGACTGGTTGAGCATGGACCATAGGGGACATTTCTAAATATTGGGCTTCATAGTAGAGTTGGGTCGATCAGTCACGAGTCCTTCAAATGAACGAGTCACTGAGGTGTGATGACTCGAGTCAATAGGTCTGGGAGAAACAACTCTTTAGTGAACGTTTGTGCCAGCTGAGCCGCTGAGTGCAGTGCTGACTCATAAAGGAGAGAGTCGCAGAGTCCCCATGATTCCCGTGATTCTGCTGACTTGAAAGACTTGCTGACTCAAAAGACTTGAAAGACTCACACACCCAAAGGACCACAAAGGAAACACTGACTCGGAGACGTGAGGGCGTGACTGGCTGAATTGCTGACTCAAAAGACTTCCCCATTCATTGAATCCCAGCGACTCGTTGAGTGGCAAGACTGACTATTCATTAATGACTGTCAAAAGAAGTCTTACCGTAAGATCAGCAACTTTACTAGATTTGAGGAGTAAATTACCGTATTTACTCGTGTAAGCCGCGCACCTTTTTTCCGAAAATGCCGGTGAAAAAATGGGGGTGCGCGGCTTACACGAATTCTCTAAATTTTCATGTAAGCCGCGCACCATTTTATCTTAAATGCCTGCCATTAGTTTCTCCAAAGTGAATACAGTAAGTCCTCGCCTTACGATCATCTGACTTACGATCATACATATCCAATCAAAAAATTCAAACGTGTGAAGTAATGTCAAATTTGACGCCACCGGATAAGTTATTTTGCCGTTGCAGCTTGCGGTGTGGCGTGCAGCAACTCGCGGATTGGTTCTACCCCTCTTTGCCGCGATGAATTTTAACAATATTATCTTGATATATCAATTTGCAATGTTAATTGTTTACTTGCGTCATTCATTTTTACGGATGATTCGGAAGTAAGACGAAAGCCGAAAGATGCCCTGCAAGTAGTGATATATTTCGAGATATTGCTACTCTTTACATTTCAATGGAAATCGACTTCATGTGTCAAGCTACCTTTGCATCAAATAGAGGCATGAGGCATTCACTCATTCGTTTTGTGATGACAAATAATTATTACCTGCAATACAAGGCTCTATTCAGGTTATCGTGACGAATGGTAAAATATCCTTCCCAGGGTTTGTGGAAATTGCCTTACAGGCAGTCCTTACATCCAGCTATCCCTCTCAATCACTCACTTGTCAGCTGGAAACAATAAAGCTGTCAGATTTGAAGGTGATACCTCAGTCAGATCTGAACAATTGGCGTGCCCAAACCGGTTTTTCCCAGAAAATCCCTCAAGAATAAAGTTCGTCGTTTCTTGTTTCTGGGCGCGACGACATTCATCTGCGAGGGACTCATTCAGCGAGAAAGAAAAGGGGGTAACCCGAGAGGATCACTCCTTCACCTTATCTGTTATTACCTACCCTCGCCCAGTTTCGCTTTTACCCAGGTGGCTTTCACTAGTGGGGGAGGGGTTGGAACTCCTTTCAGGGGCCTCGGCAGCCAACACTACATCTACAAAATACCCTGCAAGCCACCTCAGGGGTGTGTGGCAGGGGGTGAGTAATCATCAACATGCATTACACTATACCCTAAAGTTAGTGATTGATACGGCCGA
The DNA here is from genome assembly GCA_963573305.1 of Pyrrhosoma nymphula. Lineage (NCBI taxonomy): Eukaryota > Metazoa > Arthropoda > Insecta > Odonata > Coenagrionidae > Pyrrhosoma > Pyrrhosoma nymphula. The sequence goes on along the minus strand of OY754330.1, from coordinate 50,104,207 downwards.
TGCTCGAACGAGGGAGCCATTATTTCAGTCAATTCAAATTGTAACCTTACCCCGGTGGTAGCTGGGAGGTTGACTTCGCACTCCTTCATGTTTTTTCCACAACCTGAAATTATGTTGCGTAGCGCCCGAGTGAGCTTTGAAACGCATCGCCACATCAATGGGATAAAAAAAGAGAGAATCGGAACTCTAATCTGTTTTTACTTCCTTTTATAGGAAGCATCATTCACTTATGGAAGTGGATACCACGCCAGGAAATCCATTTTGAGACCGTTAACTTTTACATCGCCATGCTAATAGATAAAGAAATTCTGCTTTCACCGTTTGGCGCAGGAAGGATGTTGCTAGAACTTATTTCATAGGGCTTGATACATACTTGTGCGTACTTGATATCAATCACATCAGAGAAAAAATTAGTTAACTTGTCTAAAATCGATCATTTCGCGGAAATGCTACTCGGCTATGAGAAGTGATACGAAAATGAGCTTTGATATAAGTTCTAGCTGCATCGTTTATCTTTCAATGCGGATAATCCTCAAGTTGGCACGTAAGTTTAATACAATTACTATAGTCGTGTAAAGCAAAGAGGATGTCCAGCACTTTTTTCCACAGGCCTTCACGCCGAGCGCTGGCGCTTCCGGCAGTCCAGCGACCGGCTACGCGTCCTTGGCCGTGACCGAGATACTCGGTGTATCTCGGTGGTCACGCCTTGGCCCGCCTCTTCCTCTCCCTCCTCCACTCTCTCTCTCCCCCCACACTCGCCTCGGCGCTCATAGTTAGGGGGTCGGAGTAAAGCGATATTTTTTCTTGAGTCAGCATCACATTTCATCAAAAGTATCACATTTCACTCATCGCTTTCCCACGCCCTAACTTCGCAGGTGGCTTCCAAAAGTAAGGGGGAGGGGGGGGGGGCGTTGCCCGCTGGGAGTCACTTATCAGCTATGACGACGAACCAAACGTATCACATTTCAGGCATCTATCAGTTACGGACGGCATTCTGCTTTTATTTGATGATTCGCCGATGGATTTCCGTAATCGAATGATCATGGGTTGAAATTGTATATAATACTGCAATTATTTTAGCTTGATATTTCATTTCGAACAGATGCCATTTTTAGAGCTGGATGATGTGATTGTATACAACTGTGATTATTGTGTGATGTTAGGAGAAAAATATGCACCATACAACGGGCTGTGTTTCGTGACGATATTAAAGCGTAACGCAATAAATTCATGAGAAAGATGTACTTCAACGCTTACCTTTGGCACAGAATTTCTATTAAAAAACGTGCATTCATGTTATGACAAAATGATGCAGGCTCAAGGGAATAAAATTGTTTTTATGAAAAAAATAATTTTTTTCCTCACGAGCCTACCCGAAAATGGGGGTGTGCGGGATACACGAGGGCGCGGCTTACACGAGTAAATACGGTAAGTCCTTATTTCAACATCACATAAATGACATGACGATTTTCAACTTAAATCGTTGGTTCATTAAAAACCTCTTAATTATTGCTGGAAATCCACCGTTAAAGACAATGTATTAGCAGTTTGGAAACTCTAATTTTACCCTCAGATGAATATTGCAGGCAGTTATTTTTTTACAATTAACGATACTGATATAGGTGGTATCCGGTAAATGTCTTTTGCATTTATTAACACAATTTACAAAATTAACACATTTTACAAAATTAACACAGTTTACAAAGAGTTAACACATATCGGAATCATGATCAGTAAATTGGAGGTAGATGACCAACAGTATATGAAACATAAATTATTTTACATCGATAAAACTTGTAGCTAATTATTTTAAAATGCAGAAAGTCTAACTAAAACTAAACTACTTCATAACATAAAAATACATTTAACATTCCCATTTATGATTTAAGAAAATCATCATTGATAGTTTGTTCGGGCCCAGTCTACTTCTTTTTTCAGTATGAAACTGGCTTCCCTTCGAAAAAATACGCTCACAAGACACTGAAATGGCCATCACACACAACCTTTTTTTTATTTGTGTATACAGCCTAGGGAAGACATGTTTCCTGCTCCTCCACCAAACAAGTGGGTCAGAGGTCCTCTCCAAGTATTCCTCCTGCAAGTACCGTATAAACTCATGTAAGAGGCGCACCTTTTTTCCCAGAAATCGCAGCCGAAAATGAGGGTGCGCCTCTTACACGAATTTTTTTTCTGCCTGCCTTCGAGCCTCGTTCACGATTTGAGCGGCAGGCTGCGGGCGGCAGAGCAGTATCTTGGCAGTGGCCACGAAACGAGCAGTGATTCAACCTAAGATAATCAGAAATGGCAGTGCATACTGTCATTAGGCAAAACGTTCTCGGCCGACATTTATGAATTGGAATGAGTAGAACGGCAGAGCGGCACAAGAAAAATTTTATATCTGGGATTGGCGGCGAGCGGAACCTATGCCGTTCACGTCTATTATGGCTGGGTTTGAGCGTTTTCCATGTCAAACATTAGGAACATGAAACTCAGCGTTACCTCTCTGTCGCTCGCCTACCGCCGCGGCCCGCCCGCCAGTCGTAACGTGCCCAAGGCATTACTCTCAAGTCCCTGGAGAGCTGAGTGACCTTGGTGCTCAGCGTGAGTCATCAAGGGGGAGGGGATCGTTCGCTCGCTTGTTTACGGGGAATGCAGTCGCCTAAAAACATGTAAAAGCTTGTTGTTTGACAAGGCGAGCGTGTAGGGTGCAATTGGGGGACAGCGATTGGCCGTGCGACAAGTGCAAGCACCGGAATTTTCCACCCCCCTAACTTTCTCATTTACTGTCCTCAAGACAACTTTGAGTGGCTCAACTGCATGCACCTGTCCTAAGCGCAACTGAGAGAATTCTGTGAATATTAACATTTGTGAATACACCAACATAGGTCAGTGTTGTTCCATAATGAACAAGGGAAAAAAGTTGCGGTATTTCACGGCAGCTGCAGAACAAAGTCATCAAAGACGCTGAGGAAGTAGGAAACCGCACTGCCGGACGAAAGCATTATGTGCCGGAATCATGCATTAAAAGATGGAGGAAGGATAAGGTTGCACTCATGGTTGCACTATTCCATACCAATAGGGACAGGTCTTTTCGGGGAAAATCTACGAGCTGTGACAGGACATGCACGCGCATGCCGCCTTACTGTGACGCCCGTCTCACTAGTAAGTCAGCCGTTTTTATGTAAATCATGCAATTCTTTTATTTTGTCATTCATTGAAGATTTTTGTTGGACCGTTTTGAAAAAATAAATGCTTTAAATTCCATAGACAGTTATGATTTCTATCAAAGTTTGATTTTTTCAGGTTTTGATGTCGTATCTACGCCTTATCGTTCGTTTTTGATGCGGCTGACGCTTGGGTATTTTGCATTTAATGTGTTTGCATTCCCGCTCGTCATCGTTTACAGCAAAATATAAATTGTAAAAGTTAACCACATTTTAAAAGGCGACTTACAGCGACTACGACTTGTGCATTAGGAAAACGGTGGGGGAAAACGGATTTAAAAATCAGAGCTCGAAGCGACTGTCCGCACTTACCAACTAAACACGAATTGTAGCGAGGTCGGCTTTGTTTTGTTTTAATAAATATCAATTACTCCACTCATTCCAAAGTACAATAAACAATGTAAGCATTGTAGGGCTAAGGCTACAAGTGAATACTTACCTCCGAGGTCCATATATACCTATGAAAAATGCCGCGTAAATTATAAGAGAATATCGCAAGCGGCTTTGATAATGGCCGAAAATTCGAAGTTAGGCCCGCAAAACCTCGCAATAGGAGAAAAAAAGCCCCAAAATTTTTTCTTCAACTTTGACGCATAAAAAGAGGGGGGCGCCTCTTACATGCGTTTATATGGTACTTGTCCACTTCCACAATTGCTGCAGATATTGGAGTTCCTTTCTTCTGACAAGCAACGGTGGAATCAAACTCCTCCCACATAGGAGAAGTTTGCAGGGGCCTCTTTTCTTCAGGTTCAGAGTGCTCAATAACGGGTACTTGCCTGGCTTTATTGCATAAGGCATGGTAGCCTGGCTTATAACTTGTATCTTCAGAGAAAGCATATTCTTTGAATCATGGATCCAGTAAACATGCTACTTATGGGATTAAACTCAACATCTTTAAATCTCTTCTGGAGTCCCTCCAGCATTTTCTCAGCTATTACATTTACTTCAGGTGACTCGTCATTCAAAGAAGGGGGGGAGCAAGGGTTTTGAGTGGGCAGAGGAGGGATAGACTTAAGAAATGGCGGTTGCAGGGGTAAGGGACAGGTTGGTGACGGATGCAAGGGTTATGTGAGGACCCAGGTGGCGGGGGAGAGAGGGGGGGTTTAAATATCAAGTGCATTGCCCATGCCTGGACTCTGGAGGAGGAATCTTTCATGCTCCCTGGCAGCAGACTGGTTGGGCGCTTAAAACAAGAGCGCTCTTGTTTAAAGCGTTCCACCAGTCTGGCCGATTTACACCAAAGTCCATCCCAGCGTTTTATACTCTAGCTTATGCACGCCAGACTGTTTGAGAACTTCCTTCTTGTCTTTCTAGTCGTTTTTAATTTATACATACTTTAATGCTCTCACTAGGGTGTTTCGGGGAGTATATATTTGCGTGTAATGCCTTAGTGTGAGAGAAGGATTTCTGGTTGGTTACTCTTCCCACCCCACTGACAACCCGCTATCATATCACATCACTCTTGGCACTACAGCCCATGTAGGGCTCTGGCCTTCAGAATTATCTGCCCCCATTCTTCTTTATCTTCTGCAACACGCCTCCATCTCCTGACTCCCAGTTTTCTCACTCAGTCCGTTCGTTCGCCGGGTCTGTTCCTTAATTCCAGTCCTATTCCGAGGCATATATTCTGAATCCTTAACATGGTTGTTTTCTAAGATAGGGTTGTTAACCCTATGCTAAACCCCCAACCTGGAGGACCGGGTACTTTGATTTCGGAGTTTTTTTCTCCTAGACAGGCTGTCTTTGCCATGACTTGGAGCCCTGTCTGCCCACACAGTTCATCTGCCGTACCGCTGCCCTTCAGCTCTGCCAGATGATGTCCGGCCATGGGCCCTACCGACTCATACCATCTTCGGCCCCATGCCAGTACTGGTGGCTGCTGTTGTCCACCACCAGGGATGTTTATCGACTTCCCAGTCTAGATCCGCCGTGTTCTGTATGAGCAGGGCCACCTCGTGCAGGACGTGGCTCATCACCACACTGCAGTGTTGTCTCTCACTCAGCACTTCATCACGGACGGTCTTGAGATAGCATCCTCAAGGTGGCTCGTCAGCCACCTCTCAGCTAAGCCCCTAGTGGTGTGTGGGGACCAGTGTCAGGTTGAACCTATACTAAAGGTACTACCCCTCCACACCACCTTGACCCCAACCCGCTATCATAGGCTCTTTGAAAGAGCAAGCAATATAGTATATTATATGTAATTAATGTTATTTAAAGGTACTGTTACTAGTAAACCATATGGGATGGCTGTTTTAAATAGTGTTATAGGCCCTTAGATTTAAAAAAGTGGACATATAGAGTTGGTATTATAGAAGCCACCGTTAATTTAAAAGGCAAAGACTTACGATCAGTGAAAAACGACAAGAAGTTAATCAGTGTTAAAAAAGTAAGTAATTTTGTACATTATATGATTTTGGCATTTAAACTCTCAGCTTTATTATTTTGATTTGACAGCACTTTTCGTACAATGCTTGACGTAGAGTGTTCTTTCCTTAGAACGAATAACATAACCGCACATTTAGAGATATCAACGAGATTGTTTTTTTTCCTCTGTCATCGTGCATAAAGGTGATTTAAAGATCTGATTCTGGGTAGCGTGGCCTTGGCCACATTAACCAAAGCTAATTAGTTTGCCCGTTTATTCTAGAAATCTTTAAAGCCATCATTACTCATTCACAACTCAGCTTTACTATTATATATAAGCCTCGTCATTTATGTACCCCGCAGTACTCCAAAGTGATTCTAAAGACTCACTCAAGTGAACGAGTCATTGAAGTGATGTGATCCAAATGGCTTGAGTCAATAAAAAGAATCATTTGGCCCACCTCTATTTCGTAGTAAGATGAACAAAATACCAAACTTGCGAGAAAGGTAACCAAGTTTTTAGATTCAAATCTTCTGTGAAGTAGGAGGAATAGTATTGAGGACAGGAACGTCCACGGTCGAAGCACAGAGGTTACAGCGGGTCCAATAACGATGTATTTCTTTCTTGTTTCCTCGACTCTTTCAACAGCACCTCCTATAGGAACAGTATAAGGAGTGGGGGAATAATATTCGCGTCCTCAAGGAAGTTATCACCAGGTGGGTATGTGTTAGCATTGAACACTTGACTCTAGATGTCCTACCTAATGATAGCTGCAGGTTTTCTCACAATCCTGAGTTGCTGGTCAGCGATATTTTTTCCTTATATTCATTCCAAGCTTCATTCAAAAGTTTGTACCCGGCATATCTAAAACATATGAGTGGAATGATAAATCGGTTCCATCCTGGTATCACTGTAACACGATCTCCATATTATTTACCCAGTTCTGATTTTACAGTTCTCACATCAGTTTTTTCCCTGTCACTGCGGGCATTAATTTGTCCATGGAAAACTGGCAGTTACTGATCTCTTCCATGCACAAATAAATTTCTTCCATTTCTCTGGAAATGTAATTATCAGATACTGTTTGGTTTCTTTAGTCAGATATAGAGGTCTAATAAAATTTACACGGCATTTATCATTGTCTGCCGACCAACAACTTCTTCACTCCACTTGCCATTCCTCGTAAGACCAGCCTCCATACATGTTTGTTGAATATCAGTTAATTTTCAAGTGTTATACAGCACTCTCCGCCTTTCAACAGCTTTATTTTTCGCGTTCTCTACAGGGTCTGCTGAGAGAAAGCAGTGATTCTTGAAATTGAATTCTGTTAGTGAAGACCTCGAGCTCACCATTTCAGTTGATTCAGATGATGTTGATGCAGCCTGCCTCTTCCAATCTACCCTAATGCTTTGTGTTTCTGTAAAGTTTTTTACGGCATGATTTGTGAACTAGGAGGGATTTCAAGCTATGTAGCTGGGAGCACTTGTTGTCCCTCCTTTCCATACTTGCAGCTACAGACGACAATATTCCTTTCTCTATCACTCTTGAAACATTATCACTGGATTTGTCGATGTCTCCATCACACAAAAAACACTTGTTAGTCATCGCTAAAGATAATCAAACACAATATATAATAGCAAATCAATCATTCAAACAGATTTACAACTCAATACCACTCGACTGACCCACGTTGGAAGGGAACTGAACTGAAGCGAGGTTGCTTGAAAGGTACCCCTCCCCGCCAGCTTCTCCAATGACAATAAAAGTTCGAACTAGTGATGCACATAGTTTGTGTTGAGGAGGCTCTAATCCTCCCCTCCTATTTTTTCAAAGAATGTTGCACGCGTTAAGTGACAAGATTCGCTCCTGGTGGCTCAAGTGCAATTCATTCCTAACACATTGAGAGACATGGTTGGGTTTTTCTCATTGGAGGACAATAAAACTGAGGCATGACGCTGCTCTTTTTGGTAGCAATTTCCCGTGTATTTGTGTATAATTGTACTATGAGAGGCCTTTTGAGCAGTTCGTTTTGTTGTCAAAATGGTGGCCTGGCTATTAAAGGAATTTTACAATGCAGGAATTATCAAAAACTATTTGCACAGCATACATGTTCCACTATTATGTCCATTCGCTAACGTTGCAGCTCTCATTAAGTTATTGATGAACATAGAGCCTCACTGAAAGTATTTTAGTCGAGCTCGATTTATATTCTCAGGACTAACTGGAGAATCTCTTGTGCACGATACAAGAAAATAGTTTATCATATATAAGTGCCCGATATGTAAAATGATGCGACGCCTACAACATAACGAGAACTAAGCCACAAAAATGGGATTTCCCTGGGTTACACTACGCACCAAACCGGCTGCCACCCCCGGCAACGTACAGGATCTCACACTTAAAACGATTGTGAGGCCAAATATGCAAATCTAAGCAAGATTTTTCTTTTGCTATAATTTGTATAATATGCTGATTGTCAATATTGAAAAATCTGCGAAGCAAAGGGGCTCTAAAAACACTATTGCTCTTTGTAGTTTAATTTGCAAGTATAAATAAGCTTAAAGTTTAAACATTAATATTAAGGTTTAAAAAAAACTTGGAGGAAACCAAATCATTGGGTTATGATACTTTAAGTGTATTGTACCAATTTAAGTGAATTCATTTTTGAAAGTATATATGCTGTCCAAGAGTTTTCTTCCATAAAGGTAGATTTTTCCAAAATCGACGGAGTTCTAGCGACAGGCATCTCGTATTTACCCTGAATGACTCATTTTTAACGCATTCCACAGATTACTATGAGCAGTAATATGACTATCATGGTAGCCTATACTGTGGGCCATATACTGTAGAATATGAATACAGCTTACCTAACATCCTCATAAAAAGTTGAAAAAATGACTTGTAGCCAACTTTTTTCGATTTGGGACCACTGTGCGGCAGCATGTACTTCAACACGTATACACATAGCATGAAAAAAGTGAGTATACTTAAGCCTAATATATATTTAGTTCATTACACACATATTCTTACTACCTTTGTAAATTAACACATCATATAGCTACCTATATTAACAATATACAACCCTAGAAAACCGGAAAGAGCGATGTGCTTTTTTGTACGAAATTCCAAAATTTCCCTAGAAATTTCAATTCGCTGTAACTCTTGACTAGTTGACGATATAATATTAAGTAATATCTCAATTTTAAAGGTTAAGTAATTTTCTACAACTACACTCCTGAGGTCAGTGCTGTAAAACTATAGACTGAGCCGATAGAAGGAAAAGTTTGTCAAAAAACGTGAGGAAATTAAGCGTTTTTCAATAATGTACAATTTTCACTAGCAAATATCTCAACAACTATGAGGAATAGAAATAAATATGTAAGGACTTATTTTGTAGTACATTTTGTCAGCTTTAATTTTAGAATCAGTAATATTTTCGCTACCACGCACCGTTTTCAAGATATGAGCGAAAAACTAAAAAAAGGGACCTTCTGCACCTCCCCTCCCCCCCCCACACACCTCGTAGATCTGGGGACTTTTAGTATGTTTACCTCCTATCAACCCCAACACATCCCTGAAGTTTCGTCTCTGTCCTCTTCCATGTCCTCTACAACCCCTTCATTGACTGGAGTAATGATAGACAAAATATAATTATTTTCTTTACGTAATAAGAGTCCATAAAATACCATACTAATCCATTCTATGCTGGATAGATAGCAATGGGATATTAGATCCTTCCATATCAATTAGCCATAATGGTAATGGTTTATGGTTGGTCGATTATACCATTAATATTTTGGCAACAGAGAAAACTAGATAAATCGCAAAACACAATCAAGGAAAGGAACTTGAAATAATGTAAACACAATTACATTTTATGTCCTTATTATGTACACTCACGGATGGAATTCCCGTACAATACGCACAGCTTTCTTCTCAAAAAAAGATAAATCCTGAGTTTCCTCCAATTTTGCAGGAATTTTTTTCAGAGAATTTTGTCTAAATTTCCCAATTGTGAGCTTCACAAACACTATCATCTGTAGAGTTCAGATGGGGTGTTTTGTTCACATAAGATCATCTTCCATTTCAGGAGTACCCTGCCTTTGGCTACCGCAGGCTACAGGGAATTAGTATCAATTTTACCAACATCTTTTTAAACATGTCACTATCACGAGTATCACCAGCCTACGGAAACGCTAACTGTGATGACAGGTGAAATTTTTCAGTTATGTTCACCACCGGTGATAGAGACCACCCGAATTACAAAATATGTACTACCCCGGGACACTGAAATGCTAATGTCACACAACGTCAAGAAGACTTATGAGTAAATATGGATTAGTACTTTGGAATGAATGAGGAGAACAGCCCTTGGAATTTTTTACAAATTAGTAGCGGCTAATCATTTGTTTAAAAACCACCCCCAAAGAGTGGATATGTGCACGGAAGATCCCAGGAGACAGAAGAGACAGTTAATGGCAAGAAAATGTTGCTCATTTCTCACAAACAATAAGTGATATGACAAATTATGACCAAAATCACAGATATTTACAAGAAGTCTTAGGCTTTCGGGGTGGATTAAAAACCCCATCTGGAGCATGTAATAATATTACATACAGTAAATGAAGATGGTTTTTAGGCAGTAGCTGAAATCTGCTTTGTTTGACTGAAGGGAAGTTTGGACTACCATAAGGAGATAATTCCCTTTATTTTGAAGAGTCATTAAGGAATGTTTTTCTTCTACTCCCACGGAAGTCAAAGAGAGAAATTGATCAAGCATCTTACCACACAATACTTGGCCCAAGCACAAAAAAGCCCATGGAAAATGGCTGACATTCTTTGGATGAAAAAGAAAAATATAATACTACCACCCAGGGTGACTACAGATGAAAATATAATCAAAGCAGCCCTTACTCACTCTAGAGTGCATTTTGCTACCCTGCAGAAGAAGCTTGATCTAATCACAAATGAAAAGCAACTACATATTGAGTTAATTTGGTGAAGATGCATAGAAGAATATGCAAAGAATAAAATTGTTGAAGTTAACATGACATGTGACTATGTGTTTTGCATTCAGTTACCGTGGAGCTACGGGAAATATGTACTCTCCACATGTAAATATGGTGAACTCCTGAAAATCCAAGGGTGGATTGTCCATTTTGCAGATTATCTGTGCATGCTTTTTTACTCTTTGTTGATATTTTCTTGTCACTAAAACAAATTCAAACAAAAAACATCTTAAGATTGCTTCATTCTAATATAAACAAAACTTACATAAGACCTTTTCTCACCACTCAAATTCACCTTAAAAACATACAGTAGAAACCTGATAATACGAAGTCAGCGGGACCGAAAAATCGGCACTTCGTATTATTGAGTTTTGTAAAATCGAACCTTTTAAAGAACTCGCGAAAAAATTGTAATTTTTCCCCTCAAACTTTTGTGGTCTTCGGCAACGTTTTAAAACCATATTTGGTCCTTATTAGTCAAAGCATTCTTAAAACAATGCCTTTATATCATTAACTTTAACTCATAAAAGGTTGTAAAATAACTATCACCTCGTAGTTTCTCTATGCAAATATTTTAAGTCGGCGAGTAAGATTTTAAATTCATGATCACAACAAGTTATACTCATTGTGAAAAATCTGAGATCGGCCAAATCACGTAATTTAACTCAGAAAGACTCACGTCAAGGTAGCTGACGCAAACTTGAACAACGACAGCTCCTGGGAGTCCATAGAGACCTGCAGGCAGTTGACAAATACGAACTAACCTCGCCTGGCTGTGTTCGAGAGATAGAGACACTCTCTTCCCTCTCCCCCTTCCAAGTGGTGGAAAGGGCAAAAGGGGAAGGGGCGGGCACCGCACTTGAGCCAATCATTCACTGGGTGGACGAGCGACAGTCTTCCAAATAGCAGAAATCACTGTTTTCCTGAGGCCAACTACGCAGACCTTTTTCTGAAGGATACCCCTTCCCTTCTCTTGCAAGTTCAGCGTGCGAGGCAGGCGCCCGGCTGGAGGACGGGTGACCACGCGAACGGGCAAGCACGGGCATCTACGCCACTCGGGCGGGCGCAAGCACAGGCATGTGCAATAAACACACGGACTGGAGTTTTCGCCCGGGTTTTCCGACAGCCTGCATGTCTCTAAGTCTGATCCCTCCACCCCAAGCTATAGCCAACTCATCACGTATCTGGTCTGCAGCGATTTATGGTCGCCCCTCGGGAGTTCCTGAGTCCCTTATCTTCCTGCTTACTCAGCCCTCTCTCAAAGAAAACGAGGCAAGGTCACCGACCACCCCAATGCCCGAACAGAGGATGCTTACCTCCTCTATGCTTGTAGTGGCGTGCTTACCAATGAATTCTCTAGAGGAGTTTGACCGTTGCAACTCATTCCCCCCCCTCCCTTTGTTCCGTTAAGTCTTCCAACGATTCTCAACGAACATTCAAACATTTTTAAATTCAAAGTTTGAATGCTTGCTCTGGATTGGAGTAGTTGAACCCGCACCTGGTCCTTCAGAAATATATAAGGAGGTCATCGGCGAGGCAGAGGGGAGTTCAGTGGAGGGAGAGACGTGGTCCACATCTGAGTACCTCCCTTGTCTTCTAGATGGTACACCCTGCGGAGCCAGCGAGGCACTCGCCCGTCTTCCGGATGGTACACCCACGGAGAATCCTGCATTCACTGCGCTTAGTTTATATTTCTGGACAATCATCCTGTGGAACCAGCGATGCAGTCGCCATTCCAGATTCAGTCGCTACTCCTGATCCACCAGCACCCCCGAGGTTCAGAGGCCACCCGTCCCGCCGGCAGAGAGACTCTTGCGGTCAGAGCAAGGCTCCGACCACCAGCCTCCCACCCCTCCGTCATCGCGGGGAGCCCACCGAAAAAGACGCTGGTGCGTCAACCCTCCCCGCATGACTTGTAAGGAGGAGGCCCTCCCTCCCTGCCCCCACCTTCTCCTCTCTCCAATGAGCCTCCCTATCAAATTCAATGTGTGTGGTACGGAAGGTCGTTGTGCCCAGGACTCTTTGGTTTTTATGTTTTTGTTGCCAATAGTGTATGTAAATGTCTGTGATTCTATTGTAATTGCCGAGCCAATAATAAAATGCTAATTAAACTTGTTTGAGGTGTCTCAATCCTTGGTCATCTGGCAACTCTGGCAAGAATCCCTAAATGCGCCACGCCAGGGAATGATTCATCAACACCACGGCCCACAACACAAATGCACTTCCCAGACTTCCTTCCAATGGGTGTGGGGGAACAAGAGACAGCAGAAGCGATGCCGCATTTGCTACAAAAGTGGGCTCAGGAAAAGTATCACAACGTATTGCCGAGATTGTCCTGATCAGCCAGGGTTCTGCCAAAGGCCATGTTTTATGGATTTCCATAAATAAATTTAATTCTTTAAAATGTTTATTTAAGGTTTAATTTACATGTACGCTGTAAATGTGAATGAATTGTAAAATTGCATTTTTTGTCAACTACCATTTGCTCCGTAATACGGATATTAATGTGAAAATTATCTGTAAAACTAAGTCCTGTGTCCGTGGTGAAAAACAAAGTACAGTAAAACCTCTCTTTTACACTTTTGACGGGGGTGAAGGAAAAAAGTGTAAATCGCAGGAAATTGTAAATCGAGGGAAATCGTAATTTGTAGGAAATAGAAGCAAAAACATAGCCTAATGTTAAATAATTTTATTTAAATTAACAGGTGATGTTTAATATTTGATGGGTCACCAAATATACATAAATAAATGAGTAAACAAAAGTTAACAAAAAATAAAAGTTTTCTTATATTTTAACTTAACTTGATTTGAGGTGGTGTCTACCTACATATATTTATCTTTGCATCAAGGGCATAAATTTATCTTCAACAATAGTCTATGTCATCCATGCCTTTGTGTTGGCTGCATAGGTTGTAGCCAAGGTCTTTCTTAATGTTTTTTAAAGCAACGTGGATTTTTAGACTTTTCAAAAACTTCAGTCTCACACTGCCATCTGGATTAGCTCCTAATAAAACAGTAAGGCGACCTTTGCTGAGCTTGGCCCCATGACAAGGGTCCCCTTTGAAGTCTATAGGGTCTTGTGTGGCATTATTAAAAAAAAGACCTGTCTCATCCACATTAAAAATTTATTATTTCGGGGGAAGATTGAAACGATGTATTCAATATTTCTTCAAGTTCATCATACTTGGAGTATTTAATGTATTTACGCCTTTTACCAATAGGGCCGCAGTCCTAAGCACTTTTCTCTATACATTTACGGGTTTTTACAGTTGTGATCCACGTTGAACCTGGTATATCAAGTTCTTCGGTCAGGGACACGCGAGTGCCCGTATTAGAGTCAATTCTCTTTGCAAAATGTTGATTTTTTTCTTCAAATGATAACGATTATCTCGCACGCTTGTTTGCCATTTTAAAATACGTTTCCTCACGATTGCGCAAGTAATTGCACATTAATTAAAACTAAAGGTGAAGTAACTAAAAACCTAAAAACACAAGATGAATGGCATTAGTGCGTGAGTTGCGAGAAATAAGAAAAAGATCGCTGCGAAGTATGAGAACAAGAGTTAACATACGTTTTAACTTTTCGCCACAATGACAGCGGTAGTTGGCCAAATAACATCTAATTGAATATATTTATGGCATCCGCTACAATTTAAATGTACTGTTTAAACAGCTAGTACGGCCAGGGAAGAGAATTCTATTCCCTGGAATTCCCTTAGTACCAATTCGAGAATCCCGATCGCAAGCATTACAATATCCGGCATATATACTTTTCAACAATGCTATCGATGTAATGTGCTACCATCAAATGAATAATTGTGTTTTGAAAGGAAACCAAATAAATCAGCATTCATACATCATGTTTAAGCATGTATTTTATCCATATTTAACATTAATCACGCTTGAAGGGTCGCCAGTTGAAGTGCACCAGCCGCCATCTTTCTTGCCTTCAAATGTCGTAAATGGCGGGATTTGAAAGTGTTAATAGCGGGATGAAAATACATTATAATGATGCAAAGATTTTTGGGACCGGGAGAAAATGTTGTAAATCACGGGAAAACGTAAATTCCGGGGACGTAAAAGCGGGGTTTTACTGTATATGTAATACATAAAATAACAATAATCATTTTTTAATATATAAACTTCTTTTGCATTTGTTATTTTTTATAAGTGTTCGTTCACGGGTCAGTATTTAAAAAACTAACATTGTTACTTTTGTTCTTTTATTGCATTGGCCACTTTTGCGTAAAATAAACAATGTTAAGTATAAATAAGTGTACATATGGTATTTCTTTGGTTTGCTTATCTGTCTTTCATAGATGCCAAATAATTAGAAAACAACGATTTCCCTGGAAGTTAGTTCCACAATTCAAGAAATACAATATTTCGATAGGTATTGTTAGGAAAACCAATATTATTCATTTTATATCCGAGTCCATTATAATTATAGTTGGGCTATAAATCTTTATCAGTCATACTCAAATACTTTTCTCTAAACGAAATTAATAATATTTTGCAGAAAATCACATCAGAGCAAGACAGCTATAGGAATAAACTATATAGTTTATTCCTATAGCAATATATATATGCAATGTGGGTTGCCAAAGTAGCCATATAAGCTTTAGCGAATGACTGCTTAAGAAGTCATGTAAAATTTTTTTAAATTAAATAAGAAATTTTTACAGAAATTTGAGTATAGGACATACCGGTACAGTATGTCCTATACTCAAAAGAAGCGAAAAAAGAATTTCGCAACTGAATATGAACTCTAAATTTACGCCTGCACTGAAGGTGTTAAAGTAGATTTAAGACAGTTGAATGGTAAGAAATAATGCTTTAAGATTGTATTTTAAAGGCAATTCAATTTTTCAAATTTGTATTCACTCTATAAAAATGTAGGCTGATATATCACCCATTGGCACTTTCTGCACGTTCACTATGGGCTCATATAACGGCCCTCTGGCAATAAAAGGGTTAATCATGACATTGACCACTATCTTTACTTCTGCATTTAAGATCTTCAGCAATATGAAGCACTGAAGTGCAGAAGCAGCACTGAAAAAGGGACCCCAAGAGTTTCTTTAATTATTATCTGCACTGTACATTAGATCATATTTAAAATGGACTAGCAGAGGAAATGCATACTAGCTTTTCCACTAATACCCAAAGGGAAAATAAAAATATCTGCTATCATGAAAATAGTAACAGATTAATAAAAATATTTGAGTGCACCACTTGTGAAAGTATTTCAACAACATTCACACACCACTCTTACTTACTAGTTTTCATTGACTTGGAACAGAATTTGTTTCCTCCATGAAATGAGTTGTAACAATAGCTCCATCAGTTTAATCATCTCTTTCTCTGGCATTTCCCAATGCAGACTTCAAAGAGGAACTCCAGCTCTTACAAAATTTCTGAGACACTTTTAGTAAATAGAAAATGAGTGAATATAATCTCTACACAATAAATATAATTTAATGTTTAATAATATGAACAAAAAATAAGAATTAAACTTACCCAAAAGGCACTTTAGCTGATGAATTTGAATTCCACTCCTTCTCTGCACCACTAACCAAACTTGATTTTATAGAAATTGCAAACATTAAAACGGTCAATGTGGCTAAGAATCTTTTTTATTTTTCAGATAATAACCTTCTCACATTCCCTAGCATTGCAATTCATAGTGGCCTTCCATGAATAGGAGTTACTACACATCACAATGGACGAGTCGAGAATGGGCAGAGCTTTGGTAGTTTCAGTTTTTACCACTAGGGGATTCCCTAGTGGTAAAGATAATCCCTCCAGTTGTGGGATTTATTGTGGGGGTTATATACCGGTGGATTCGGGAAGGGCTTCTATGATTTCTAGTGAGAAACAATCGTCAAAATTTTGGGAGTGGGAGGCGGTATGTTTGGAGATGGGATCAAGAAAAGGTGGAGTTTTGGTGGCATTGCGGTGATTGTTCATGCGAATAATGAGAGGGGTGGCACATTTTCCCACGTAGAAGACAGGGCAAAAATTGCAGAAAAGGCGGTAGATGATGTTGCTGGTGGTACAATTGACTGTAGAGGAAGATCTTTTGAGGGAGGGGGAGGCGGAAGGGCGGAGGAGAGAGCAGCATTTGCACCTAGGGCGTTCGCATGTTGAGGAAAGTGGCGGAGGGGTGGGTTGGAGGGAGGGTCTAGTGGATTTTAGAATGTCTCACAGATTTGAGGGACGCTTATAGGAAACTTTGGGACATGAGGGTAGGAGGAGGGAGGTAGATGTGTTGTTTTTAATGATCGGATACAGTTCTTTCAATATGTTTTTGATTCTGTGTGCACCAGGGAAGAATGTGGTGACAAGGTTAAGTTGGTCAGGTTGGTGAGTCTTGGTCCGAGGGGTATATTTTGCAGTAGGAGACAGGATTTTATTGAAAAGCAATTTTTCGGGGTACTCGCGTTCTCTGAGGGAGTGATGAAGAGTGTCGATATCTTCTTTAAGAGAAGGAGTAAATTCATCAGCTCCATCCACAAAAAACCCACTAACCACGACCAATACCTCCATTTTCACATCTGTCATCCTTCTCACACCAAACGTTCAATCCCGTATTCCCTTTCTATTGCTGCAGATCCGGTGGCCACGGATAGAAAGGGAATAAGGGATTGAGCGTTTGGTGTGAGAAGGATGACAGCTGTTAAAATGGAGGTATTGGTCGTGGTTAGTGGGTTTTTTGTGGATGGAGCTGATGAATTTACTGTCCTTAATGTGGATATTAATATCCAGGAACGTAATTAAGGAGTCAGAAATGGAAGATGTGAAGGAAACGGAGAATGAAGAGTTCAGTGTGGAAATGAAAGAAGATAAAAGAATCACGGCCGTGAGGCCAGAGGACGAATATGTCGTCAATGTAGCGGGCCCAGAAGAGAGGTTTAAGTGTTTGGTTTTTTAAGAAAGTGGTTTTGAGATGGCCCATGAACAGGTTGGCATAAGATGGTGCCATGCGAGTACCCATGGCGGATATTTATTTATTTAAAGAAAAGGAAATAAATATAAAAGTATGAGCTAGGTTCGGAAAGGATAGGAAAGTAAATCAGTGGACACTCACTGGTAGATGATCCATGACGACACCCGACACCGGTGTCGTCATCTGTCGATGTTGTCATGGGATATATAAAAAAATTGGGTGATTTTAGGAATAAGAAATTCTTTGAACCGTATGTTATACCTTCAACATTTGTGTACCTCGGGATTCAAAACACTGCCAGGAGTCACTGTATTCATTAGGCGGAAACCATTGATCAACAAAAACAGAACTGAAATAGTCAGCTGTCAAGATCAAGCACGAGTAATTACAGGGAAAATAAAACATTTAAACTCACTAAAAATATGGTCGTCAACTCGTATAAAAGAAGAAAATTCAGTTGTTTACCAAAAACATAATAACTCCCTAACTAACTTAAAGCCATAGAAATAATCACTCCCTAACCAACTAAATAACTAACAAAAAATTAGTTCGGAGATTCCTTTACACACGAACTACGTTAGAAATAATGGTAGAGTTCCATTTAAAATTTAGAGTAGTAGAGCTAAACATAAGGAATGTACTTATAACCCTCAATTTGTAAATCACACAAAAACTTCAATGTTTGTTATTCCACTGTACCAACAAGCAACTAACCGCGGACACCTGCTGTGAGTGGGGCTCGCACTGTGATGAAGGGTCAAAATTTTCCTCTCCCGCGGACCAAAAATGGTACGATGGCCCAAAAAGAAGTCTTTTATTACACACAGAACTATTTAGGCCTGCTTAAGGCTAGCTAAGGGGCAACGCCATTTTAACACGTCGTTCATTTGTTTGCATAGAAAAATTTATGCTGTGTTAAAACGTCGTTCGTATGGAAAGGGTTAAAATAAGTCTATAAATGACACCATAAGTTTTCTCACTGACAAGTGGTACCTGACAACACAGTCACAAAGTTCGTGGAAGATATAGGTAATTGAGACATGAGTCAAAACTTGAACCGAAACTGACAACTTTAGAAAATGAAATACCCTTGACTGGATGAAAACATTTTCCGATTGCCATGCTTGCATCTTGTTCTTGTGAACACAACGTCGGTATTTATATCTTATACACTGTTGTTGCTGTGATCCTTTCAGCTCACAGGACACAATGTGTTGTTTGATAATTTAATACGTAATGTGAACTACCAGTTCTGCTAATTTGTTCTTTCCCATTTTAAACTCTGTAAATGCGTGCACGCTTTTGAGATCTTTTACCTCCTCCACCATTTAATTTCGATGGGGCTAAAAGAGAAACCAGTAGACGTGTCTTGTACATCCTTGGAACAGAAATGGCATAAGCCTAGGGGAAAGAAAATTGATCCTGATGCAGTAATGAATGCTGTATTTGCCAAGCCAAAAGAAAAAGGGAGCCTCCAACATTCCAGTATTGCATTGAGCCTAGTGAGATTCCTTCACCAGCACTGGGGCAAACATTGCAAATTGAACTTAAAAATCTCTTAAATATCAAAAACTTTCTTCCAAACAAGACTTCTTTTTAATCCCCAGGTAAAAAATGTTGGGAGCACACGTGCATAGAAGGTGAAATTTTTTATTTTCTTTCATCCCATCCTATTTTTACTACCCACAGTTTAAACATACCTTCCACTGAAAACTTCCGTTACTTCCTTCCGCTGGAAATTTGTGGAATGATACACCAGGTGTTTTACACGAAATTTTGCAATAAGGAACATCACAGTATTGCACTATTTCTCGCAGTAGTGGTAAATTGCTGTGGATCACAATGCATGGCAACGAGGAACTCGGCCAATGTATCCCACAACACGCCTCGCTTGTTGTCACATGACCGTGTGACGTATTCGCTCGGCTCGTCCATTCTCCACAAAGTATTCACAAAAAAACGTTGGGAGTTTTTTTGTGAATACTTTGTTAGAGAGAATTTTTGCTTTAGTCCTTCACTATAACATAATCCTTAAATAATAACCTGACAATAAAAGCAGCAACAGTTGATGTTGTCATCAGTAGCAATTGCAGGAAAAGCAATATGACAAGAATTGAGAGAGTGAAAAAAGAGAAAAATACTAAGTACAGTGAAACCTCTATTAAACGAAATTCAAGGGACCGATAATTTTCCAGTTCGTTTATCGGGAGTTCGTTTGTCAGAGGTGCTTTTCACGTTGCATCACTCAAGGGGCAATGTAAATAATCTACTTCTTGTACCTTGAATTTCAGGAAAAAAGGTATGAAGAACTCAATTACAGGTAAAATTTCCACAGAGGATAGAATACTTTTATCCTTACTGCTCCCTTGCCTCATAGAAAACCGTGGAGTAGCAACGAGCAGGTATTTCAGCAAGTCCTGCTAATTATACCATTTACTGCGATTTCTAAAGGCCGATTTATAGTTGGCATGAACGTCAAACTTTAACCATGAAATGTTTTCGCGTTGACGCCATCCTGTTACGATCGCCGTCAACTAGAATGTGCGTCGGTAACCATTGGTCGCCTTCATTCATCTTTGTTTGGATGCAGATGTTTACATGCAGCCGATCGCCAACATGAGTTGATTTTTTTTACTACCTACAAAAGAGTGAGAACATGGACGAGTACGAGTATTATCAACTCGTAATTGTAGTAGTGGGTTGGAACCTGTGTATTCAGCTCGAGGGTGAAGTACGCGTTGACGCCAATCGTAAACTGGCTTTATCTTCCCGCCCAATGCATCACAAACACGCTGGAATTAATGATAGTAGTTTCTTATGCCGCCACTTTCAAGAACTCTTAACTTATCACGGTCACCTCTGCGGTTCATTCAAGGTTTTTGAGAACTGCTCCGTAAATACAGCACGATATATTTTGGTTTTCGTTCCGCCTGCTACTTTTTTTCGAGAATTATTTTCAAGATGGCGGCGAGCGAAAAAAAAACAATCACATTTGAAACGTTCGAATTAAAAAAAAATAATGTTACTACAGCAATAAAAATATTTAGGAATGCGCGCAACGTAAATGACCACTGAACGGGATTTCTTTGCATTAGATGTGTTTCAAGTATGCTAAAGAAATTTTCAAGCCCGCGATATGATAGTCAACATTTGACATTTTATAAAACAAGCATGGATAACAATTTTTGCAAAAGCGTGGTGAATAAATTACGAACTTACCTTGCAAATAAGTAGATAAATTACCAGACGTAATAATTGCCACTTAAGGCAAAACCAGGCTTCAATCGCAAAGATTGTAATTATTCATTTAAGTATTCTACCAGCTGATTGGTATGTTCTTGGTGTTGAGGTCCGTAGTTTTAGCGAAAGAAAAGGAATGTCCGGTTAACTTTTTCGAGGTTTTATTCACGTGACCAGGTCATTTTGGTACAACACTTCTGTCACAAATTCAAATTACAATCCAGTTCACAAAAAAAGAAATGAAAATCACTTCGCGTGACTTGCGCTGCCAACCTATAAGTTCCATTCTTTTCATTACCAACCAAAAATATTTTTAGCACTTGGACAGTCCCAATCTCACGAAATTGAACCGCAGTAACACTCGAGAGCAACCAGTTTTCACTCGAAAAGATAGAAATTATAAACTCACGATGATGAACCGCAGTAAAACTCAAGAACGCCGACCAAATCACTTACCACGCTGCTAACACTTGACGCAAAATACCGGAAATGCAATTAACTGAATAAACAACAACGACCTTTCTGATTGGCTTGTTTGTATGGAGTCTCTGATTGGTCCTAGTCACTTTCAAATCAGCAAAAAACGGCAAAAACTTCGCAACATATTCAAAATTAGCCTTTTTTTTAAATACGTTATGAATAGGTAAATATTATAATACAGGGCTAATCTTTCATTTCGTTTATCGGGAGTTTTCGTAGAGCAGGAGTTCGTTCATTAGAGGTATTTACCAATGCATTTAAATAGGAATTTGGCGGGACCAATAGCATTTGTTCGTTCATCGGAGTTCTTCGTTTATCGGGAGTTCGTTAGGTAGAGGTTTCACTGTAATTATTATGTACATTAACCCTTTGAGTGCAGAATTCATATTCCCTAGTTGTTAGCATGGGCAGGATTTTCTAAGGACATTGTTTACCAGTATGATGCTTGATGCACAGCATGGATCATGAAGGAAGCATCCATGATGCTCATATGCAAGTCATCCACACTGAAAGTTTTAATGGCCTTCCAAAAAAAACATTAAACAACATCCAAAAATAACTGGAATAATGTAATATAAAATTATATATTTATTTTTAAAGTTTAAATTTTAATCGCCTTCAAAGCCCTCTCCATTTGAATTAATGCATCCGTCTTGAGAGGTTTTTCACAACTACCCCTAACTGCAGGCTAGAGTGTACTGACGGGCCTCGCCTTCATGTCTCGGGTATGCTTGGGACCTTTGACTTGTTTCAAAAAGCCGAATCCAGACCTATCACAGGCAAGGCTGAGGCAAGACAGCACGAGGCAAGCTGAGCACACCCAGTACTCTCTCCTACTTGGCTGCTCTCGCCTTCCCTCGGCGACTAAGTACTGCTAGCATTATGGCTTTTAAGCAAACAGCATAACCCACTCAGAATTCATTTTTACTGGTCAAACTATATGGATAATGAAAGTGTGATATCTCGTATAGAATATTATCGATTGTGCAGAGCACAGTTGATTGTGGTCATGGTTGGGTGGCAAGGTCGTTATTTCTGTCTATTTCATGGATCATTTTGTTTTATATAAAGAATGATTATACATAAGTTTTTAGCATTAATTTTTTTGTATTTTTAGCATTAATTATTTAAAATTTAACATTTTGTAGCATTAATTATCAGAAATTTAGCAAATAAATAGCAAAATGTGGAAAATTCGATTTTTGGGATTGTAATGGTCACTAACAGAGGATTCCAGTCAAAATTATGGTACGCTGTTATGAATGGAGTATGTATTAGCAAGTTTTTCCTGTAGTTTGTGAATGGATGAGTCAATAAAAAGTTGATATCTGAAGAGTAAACGAACATATCTACATGCTACTAGACTTAGATCATTTTTTATTTTAAAAAACATGAATCTTGCAGTTACTACCATAACTTGATGATACATAGTTGGTTATTGACCACTGTTTTATAATAGGATGTTTTATGGAGAATTGGCCATGAATAAACTACTACTGTTACTACCATATACAGTAGATGTTGATAATTATATTTTTATTCCTAATTTTGTTTCTAATATTGAAATTACAATTTGAGTCAGGGCTAAAATTATGGACCGGTGCATCTTAGGCCAAATATTTGTCACATTTCCGACTTACTTTATCGGGAAACAGTCACACACAACCACTAAAGCTCTGGTTACAGGATACATTAACATGTACGAGTTCATGTACATTTGCGTGAATATTTTCATGTACGTTTGCGAGAATGGATTCATGTGCATTTGTATGAATGAATGGATGAATCAGTGGTTACACGATACATGAAACCACACATGCATTCGCACAATTTTCAGGGTACATATATGCGATTGTTGTTTTTTTCTTTATTAAGCACAACATTCAAACGTTTATAAAGTCAACCTACCTATAGACTACCTACTATAAAGCTGACTATACTTATATTATACTTATTTTTCAAATTCAAATTTTCAGCGGTAATTATCTCAAATTCCACATTTGTTCTCCCGAGTGGCAGTTCCTCATATGAAAGATACTTCAATGGACTTGCTAAATCCCTTTTTCAACGTTCCGGGAATTATTTTGCAGTTATGGTGAGGTATATTTGTTAAATCGAAAATCAAATAATTGTAGTAGAACGAATACATTGGATCAAAATCTTATTTAAATGTTTGCTGTATGGTACGTACGTTTGGAGAAGGAAGTCGGTGGTAGTATTGGAAGATGTGTAAAAACTCTTAAATGGATATCGTTGCCTCATGTACACGACGGTAATCTTAAATATAATCTCTCTGGTTCCTACTAAGTTTTTCATGTAGAATTGGATGTATATGAAAACAGCTGATCATAAATT
Organism: Pyrrhosoma nymphula; assembly: GCA_963573305.1. Lineage (NCBI taxonomy): Eukaryota > Metazoa > Arthropoda > Insecta > Odonata > Coenagrionidae > Pyrrhosoma > Pyrrhosoma nymphula. The sequence goes on along the minus strand of OY754330.1, from coordinate 50,080,585 downwards.
AAATATCATAAAGCATAAATTGTTGTTAAAGTAAGAAACTAAGTAATTAACGGCCAATCACACTCTCGTGGTGCGAGCTTCTCAAATATTTACCGCACAAACAAGGCATTTTGTATGAAATTCACTGTTCTACTGGACTAGCCCTCCCAGCATTCATGACCTTGCTGAGAAAGCGTTTAGCTCTGAAAAGAAATAGATAAGTACGCGAAATACAAGGAATGCTCTTCTAATTAATGCATTTGAACCTTTATTTTAATAATGCCGACGGAAAGTGTAGGAGGGTAGTCCAAGCGAGGGGCAATGTTCTATAACAAGTGAGGTCCAACGATAGAGAGAGGTCAACAAACGTATCGTACAGGTCGTCCAGGAAGTGACAACAGAGCCAAGATCAAATAGTAGAGTGAAGTCCTAACGGAGCAGAGGTCAAAATAAATTCTAATAACTGAATCAAACGCAAACAAACTCAAATTTAGAAGTATACAAATTCCATACGAGCAGAAAACATTATTTCCGTTATCTACCACCAGGTGTCACTGAAGCACAAGTTCAACTTGTACGAATGCATGAACCAAATTAGAACAGGTTCTATTTTCTGTTCACGCATTCATGCATTTGTATATTTTGGTGTGGTTACACGATGAATTTTCACGTTCATTCTTGCGTTCATGCATTCACACATTAACTTGTACGTGTTAATGTATCGTGTGACCAGGGCTTATCACTCTCATCATGTAAACATAACGGCGAATTTCTATATTCATGGGAAAATCACAAGTCTATGACCGCTCAAAATAGAGCCTCTGCACCTGCAAAATAGTTCCATCGTACCGTGTTTTCTATCCTGTTTCTAACTGCGTAATGGAGAGCATCAAGCTAAGCTTTAATTCAAATCAGTTGAAAGACATTTTTTGAACGTAATATCAAGACAGATTTTAAGAAAATGCATTTCAACCCACATTATCAAAGTTATCAAAACCTGTTGAAAGGAGAATTCAGGACATAATAATAGAACTGCTAAAACAATATATATTACTTGACATTAATTAGATTCGCTTTGCATGCTGCAGTATTTGAACGCTAATTATAATGGAACATTTAAACACTATAACGCGTTTAAACGTTCCATATATTTACGAAATGTGTCTCCGTGTGTCTTATAAGATATATACGTTTTGAGAATGTTGTAGAAAATGTTATAGCCATATTTTCATAGCACATGCTGTACATATGCTCTCGGTATGTTGATAAAATATTTCGCGGACCATATTTTGAGCATATTTCGTCGAAAATATGTTCAACACATCATTGGAGCATGTGCAGGAAATATGTCCATTTCATGTCATATTCATGTCCATATGTATCTGAACATTTATTGAGCATATTTTCAGCACATGATCAGATTGTGATCAAAACATGTTTCCCTTGCATAACCTGAGTATATGCGCAACATATCTTGTGCTACTATAGGGTTATAGTTAAAATTAGTTTCGTGTTATGAATACCGTTTTAGCCTCTTTCACTTTTGTCCGAGTAAATATCATGATTTTTATACACAATAAATGGAAATTTGACGGTGATAACATACAAATATCACAAGTAATGAACAAAAATACTCCTATACAGTGACCTTATGACGGCTAACACGGGTCATCCCGGCCGTGTTATGCTATGGCGGAAAAACAACACGACGGGTATGACATTTACAGAACCGCTCCTCTGACGAATCCGTCACAGCTAAGGCGAAACCGCCATAATTCCCATGCTATGACGCCTATGACATTTACAGAATTGACATGCAGGTGTACCATTAAGATGAATTGAATGTGAAGCATGGCGTCCGTCGGATGGGACGAACTATTGGACTTGATGGAGCCATTGGCTAGGGGCAAAATCGACGTCGGGTTCCCTTCCATCCCACTTTCCCTATTAATCCTAATTTTAGCCAGCTATTACTCTAATATTATAACACATTTTTGCGTTGTATCCAACGGACACCTGCTTCAATTTCAACTTATGTGGGACTGCTTCATATATTGTCCACATTTCCGGGTTTCAAATCCGAGTCCGCGGCACAATAAGACTGGACTGTATCCGCAAATTCAACCAGCTTTCAAGAGGGCCAATTCGTTTCAATACAGCATGACATTAAATTCATAAAACCCTTAGAAAACGTTTTTGGTAATCGAGACGAGATGTTTCGATTTAATGCGTAGGCTCAACAATTGTCTGAGATAATGTTCTATGACATGCATGATGTTATTTAGAGAAAGGCTTAAAATACTTACTTTCAGATTTCTGCCCTTGGGCCATGATCTTGGGTTTTCCCAGCAAAGAAGATGACAGACGTGAAGACAACTCCGCAGTCTGCGAAGAGCAGCTGAGCTATGATCACCTCCGCTGACGGAACAGGAAAAATTGGAGAGCTCGGATGTGCTGCAGTTCCATGAAGGAAGAACAATGACATCAAGAATTAACAACAAGCATGATATCGTCACTGGAGCACTGGACAAGGGCACTGTGGAGCACCATACGCCAAAGAAGAACACGGTGGGTTGGCAATGTTATGAGACACAACAATTACATAGGAAGCATAATGGAGGGAAAAATTGAAGGGAAAGTCCCCAGATGAAGACAAAGAGACAGTACTTGGGGCAAGACAAGAGGGATACGGGGAAAAAGAACCATAGGGAAGTGAAGGAACTGGAATGGAATAGGGTGTAATGGAGGGCTGCAGTATACCAATCCTAGGATTGCAATACTATGTTGATGATGGAATCGTTAGTGGTGATATAACTATCATTTACCTTGTGAGATTGGAGAGATAGTGAGCTCCGGTCCTCAGCGTCCGATTCGGTCCAATCAGGGAATTGGTCCAATAGCTACTTGGGACACGACAACGGACGTGACCACGTGACTCCTTGGCGGCCTAGCCTCGCTGGGTTCACATGGGTGCCATGCCCCCTACTCCTATACTCCGCCCCCACTCCCCCTCTTTCTCTAGAACTTTCGGTTGGAGAGAAGAGGAGAGGGGGTAGAAGGAGAGGCGTGGTCCGGCATGAAATATGACACATGCAGCTACAAATGTTGCAGTTGGCAAAACTCGTCGCTATCTTCCTTAATGTAAGAGTGACAAAGATTCTTTGTATGCCTTCTCGAGGTCTCCACTGGCATAGAAACAGGACATGTATTAATTTCGGAAAAAAACTTAAGGCCGCCACACACGCTCCGTTATATTGTTCGTTTTGCCTGCGCAGTTTTAAAACAGAATAAAACGCAACACGTAGAAGCTCACAGACTAGCGAGGCGAGGACTACCCCGCCGCCTCCGGGGACAGCTCCGGTGGCGACGGAGAAAAATCCTCGCCTTGTTGTTGAGCTTCGAAAGTTGAGTACATTCTACATAATATTCATGCTTTTAACATTCAGTAGATATAGACAGATACAGTTATTTATACACCAATGCCAATTTGAAACTAGAAAGTGATGAGGTTTCGTATAGGACTCCAAACAGTGAATTCAATCTGAAAAGAGAAAAATGTATGGAACTTGGCATTATTTTCTCCACTGCCTGATTCTTTCACTATCTTGCACATTCTTCAGTTCTTTTCGAAAATAACTTCTCATGGAATTAATTTTTTTAACCACTATCTTTTTTTGCTTCTGCTTCGATTTAAGATAGCTTAATTCGTAGTTCTTCATAAGCAACATTTTTTTATCGGTGTGCTCCTTACTTTTTATTCTCCACAAACACGGATTATTGTGGCATAGTTCAATGAACTCACTTAAAAAGTTGCGGGAAACTGTTCGAAGTTCGTAGTTGGAAAGATGAGTAACAACTGAAGCTAAGACGAAAGACCCCCCACTCACGGTCCGACTTGTCCGCAGTCTTACCTGTACAAGTATAGAAAAATCTGCCGCCGATAGATTTCCTCGAGCCATGCATAAGACGGAAAAGGGACGCAAATTCCGTGGGTTTACGCCACACACGCTACATTTTACTCTGTTTTAAAACTGCGCAGACAAAACGGAGCGTGTGTGGCGGCCTTTACACGAGAAGGTATTCTTCACGGAATAGAATGAAGTATTCGAATGCACGCTAACCACGAACAACTGTAAATAAGGCAAAATGTTGATAACCTTCGGTCAATATTTCGGAGGAAAAATATGTACGTACGAATAATAAAGATTTTGATCACAAAAATAAATTTCTTTTGGGGGTGCCGACTCGAGAATGGGAGGGAATCATGCTTCCCACTCTTTCAAATATAGGTACCAATTCTACGTCTCACAATCATAGCTGTCATTTCTTCCCCTTCTCTTTGAATAAATTCCTAATTTCCCTCTCCCCTAAAATCATGCTGGAGGTGGAATTCAGTGCGGGACAGTCAAGTTTTTTTGAGTGAACTAGAAGCCTCGAAGCTTCCTTCACACAGTGGCGGATACATATGGGGGGCGCGGGGTGCGCGCGCCCCCCCCTTGCGGGGCCGCTCGCATTGCCGCCCGCGCCGCCCCCGCCAGTCAGCCCGCACGCTATTCGTTCGTGTCTTTCGTCAGTTGACTCTTAGTCGAGTTATCAAGTAGTTGCACTTTCTTATGTAGCACGTGCGCGCTTCCGCGTCATCGTATTTTATACGTTTCTGTCTGGCACATAGATAGATAATCTACGAGAAAAGTCGCGGCCATTCTAGTGATCTCGATACGTTATTCTGTTTGGCATTTGTTCGAGAAAAGTCGCGAATTTTCTACTGTTTGTAATTGTTCACACTCCTTAAAAGTCTGGAAGCGAACATTCTGGCACCGAATGTTCTCGAAACAACCGATATACATATATAAGGGAAGCAGAATCGCTGCCAGGCAGTCAGTTTGAAAGCTACAATGGTCGCGATAACTTGCGCCCCCCCCCCTTGAGTTTTTTCTGTATCCGCCACTGCCTTCACACAGGGAGACTACGAATTCCTTCCGTTTCTACCAAACCCTGATTGTAGGGCAAACCGGATTACACATATTCTCTGGGCGGGAGATGGAGGGGTTGCTCCCAGGGCGCGGGGGAGGGGGGGGGGGAGGCGGAATTTTTACTTTCGACCGTGGATGGACCAAATGCGTTCATTCATAGTATATCTCATTGTCGCGTAGCATGTTTTCACCTTCGTCAATTCCCCGTTCACTCACTCGACTCTGCCCAAAAACTACTGACCCTAAAGTGAGAGAAACGATCGTTTCTCTCCAGCTTGGGCTGCCAACTTTTTCCCGGGCACGTCCATTTCTCACTCACCTTTCTTCATTGTCCGAGATAAATTAATTAAGGGCCGGAATGCTGGCACTTAAAAATTTGAAACCTCCCTATCCTAATCAACGATTAAATTGGTAAATCAAGCCGCGACCTCTAGATAAGCGTCATTATTATTAGTTTCGTTTGATCATGGTACATATGGCATTGAAACAAGTCAAAAAAATACAAAACAATACTTCAGCGAAGGTACACAGATAATACATAGGTATTTGATATGAATAAGTATAAAATACAATATAAAATTTCCCTTAGACAAATCATCCTTTAGAAATTCTTACACTGTATAGTAGGCTTCACTAATTATAAATATCTCCCCGACTTTCACTTTGAAAATATTCATGGAAGTTATGGCCTTAATGTTATTGAGTAAAAGCGATATAGGGTGCTTCTTTTCGAACTCCTGGCAGATCCATTTTCATATGCACGAAAATACTTACCCTGCAGTTTATTGTTAGTTAAGTTAGCATCAAGGTACACAACATACATATCAAATGACAAGAGCAAAGTATAGGTATACAAGGAATATGAAAAAAATAAAATGGAGGTAGTATATTCATGAGATTAGGAACCATCCAAAAATGAGCTTAGGCTATAAAAGGCATCGTTTATTATAAAAGTCTTCAGGGACTTTTTGAATTGTGTGATTGGGGATATACTTTTTATATCCGGAGGAAGTCTGTTATATATGATGGGGGCCTTTTTGACAGGTTATAATCCAGGATATGGATGTCCATTTTGTGTCTGGTGTTGTAGTGGTGGAGGTCGCTTTTTGCTGGGAACAGATCTTGGTGCTGCCTAATGGAAACTGCACAGCTTAAAATGAACAGAGATGGAAGGGTTAAGATTCCTAATGTTTTGAATAGAGGCTGTCCAGGACTGCGATAGGGAACCCGACACATAGCTTTCAAAGCTTGCTTTTGGAGTGAAAAAGGTTTGGTAGCATAGGATGAGTTTCCCCAGAAGATGATGCCATAAGTTAAGTGGGATTCTATTTTGGCTGAGTACAGGAGCTTCAGAGTGTTGATAGACACAATATCCCGCATCCTATGGATAACGAATACGCCCGTGGATAATTTCTTATTAATGTTGTCTATGTGTAGACTCCGATCGAGATTTTCTGTCAGATGAATGCCTAGAAATTTCAGAAAGGAAGACCTGGCCATTGATGAAATCCTCATTTCAATGGCCTCATTTCGTCGGGGAACAGACCACTTTGTATGAAATTGTAGGGAAATTGTTTTGCTATTTTTTATCAAGAAAAGGTTAGAGTCACACCATTGGACCATTTTTTCAACTGATAGATTTGAATTATAAAGATCTCTAAAACTGGCAGATTTGAGCAAGCAGGATGTGTCATCTGCATATAACCATAGAGTAAGTGTACTTACTCTATGATATAACACAGATTTGCTAGGAGTTAGATGAATGGGGAGACTGTTTACAAAGATTATGAATAATAGCGACCCCAAGATGGATCCTTATGGTACTCCATTTGTCACTGCAAGCATGTTGGATGCAGCATTTACATAACTATTGGACAAGGTCTTGCTGTAGCGGACTACCTGCTGTCTGTTACTTAGGGAAGACTTTAGCCAATTAAGGGCATTCCCCTTTACTCCCGATTTTGACAATATATTCAGGAGTATATCATGATTTAGGGTATCGAAAACTTTTTTCAAGTCATAAAATATACCAATCGTGAATTGGTTTTCATCTAATGATTGGTAAATATCATTGATGAATTGAAATAGCGCAGATGATGGGGAACGAGTTTTCCTGAAGCCATGCTGAGAGTCATGAAGCACCCTTGATGATTCCATGAAATGTATCAGGCGGTCGTAAAAAGCTTTTTCAAAGACCTTTGAGAAGGCAGAAAGAACTGATATGGGTCGGTAGTTGCTTGAATCAGCACTGTTCCCTTTTTTGAGGACAGGGGTAACACGAGCATACTTTAAATTGCTGGGAAAACGGCCCTCAGCAAAGGGCATTTAAATAATATCTGCCAAAGGGGTTTCAATAAATTGGATGGAAGCTTTTACAATTGGCATTGGTATATCATCAACTCCAGAAGAATGTTTGTTATTAAATGAGTTCACTATTTTTCTTATTTCATAAGGATCTGTTGGCACTAAAAAGAATTTATGGGGATTTGATGGGATCGATAAATATTTGAACTGACCGGCCTTTGCAAAGTGTGCTGGGATAGTTGAAACAGGTTGACAGAATTGCAGATTAAAATTCTCAGCTATTTCCAGAGGGTTTGCTGTACTTTGGCCATAAAAAACAATGTATTCGGGGTTTGGTGAATTTGTTCCACTTTTGGTGTTGTTTCTTATTACATTCCAGGTGGATTTCATTATGTTACTGGAGGCGGATATATACCTATCAATGGAGGCCTTCTTGTGGTTTAAAACTATAATTTCTTGAATGTTTTAAGCTGGGCACAATAGAGTTCACAAAGACTCGGATCAAACTTACTTTTTTTGTGAAGGTCACGTAGAGCTTGACTCTTGTCTACCAGGTCTTTTGAATACATATTTCTTTTCAGATTCTAAGTACTTTGTTTCACCTTTCTCAGAGGAAAATTGGAGTTAAAATGCAATAGAATAGTATTCAGAAACAAATGAAATTTTAAGTCAACACCTTGGGCATGGGAGATATCTTCCCATGATAGAAGTTATAAGTTAATTTAAGAAGGCCATGCACCGTTCTAATTACGTACCCTAATGTCGAGGGTACGAACCCCGCTTCGGACATGGATACCGATTTTATTATTATGCGGGTCTTGGGATACACAGGGCGAGGTACGGACCAAGGAATTGGAGCAGCTGTATAACCCCGATGTACTTCCACATGGAAATCCGTTGGCATAAATCAATTATCCGAGAGAATGTGCTAAAAGTAAGAAGTTTAACGTGTGCAACGCAGTTTCGCAGAACACAGTTGTAAGCGGAACGTAGTGTCATCTGTGATCCCACCGTGATATCCGAAGGGATACCGAGGCTGTGAAAAAATATCTAATATAAACCTAATAAAAAAAGAGGAATATTGGAATACCCAGAGCACAAGACTTAGTAATAAAGAAAATAGAACAAAATTCGAAGTAGCAGTAGGATGGTGGCGACAACCTGTAGGTAATGGTTCAAATTAGCATGTGGGCATAGATTCTCGAGTATCGTATTTAGAAAGTAAGTCACTCTGTGTTAGGGGCCATTCAAGTATTACGTAAGACGATTTATGCCATTTTTGACCCCTCCCCCTATGCAAGACAATGTAAGATTTTCTCAATCTCCCCCCCCCCCCTCCCTCTCAGTCTTACGTATGACGTTAGGTATTTGTATCTACTCAACGTTAAATGCTCGCTTTCTGCAGTTTCATCTTTGCAAGTCATCGTACAGCTTTGAGCACTGGATATTGTATAATTATGCAGTGCTGGAGTACCTACCACATTCATTAAGCATGGAGGTAATGTAGCTAGCCAGTCAGGCGAAAGAATAGGAGTATTGGTGTAGCGGTGAAATTACGGAAGATACGCTATTAACGAGCGGACGCTCTATGTCACTGCTATATTTCGTTCGGAAGCAATAGATACAATGTTTTAATACGGACAAAAATCTTACGTAAATTGGTTCCAGACCGCCTGACCTCCCTACGTAAGACAATGTATGATGATCCCAAACCCCCCCCCCCCCAAAATGTCTTAAGTAATACTTGAATGACCCCTTACTGTTTAAAAAAAATAAAATACAAAGGAAAGCCGCACGCTTTGTTCAAAACTGCTACGAGTGGCACAAAAAGTGCCACACGGTTGGGGGCTGTCCATAAATGATGTCCACATGGGGGTCACCACCTACTGTGACAGGGGGGGAGGGGGTCTAGTTCGGTCCAAAATTGCGTGACATCATTTATGGACAGCCCCTTGATAGTAAGTTGGGATCCGTCACAGACTCGGAGGCTACACGCTAGGTTTAATTTACTTGAAAAACTCCTAACAGGCAGGTTTCAGAGCAGCACGGTGAATATTATCAAAGGTTTCCAGTTCTAATTCGTGTGTTACTCATTGTAAACAAAAACGATTAGTATTTCCATACGATTCGTGTGGAAATCCTAAATGTTTCCTTCCTTCTTTTACAAAGAATATTATTTTATCCCCGTACCATTTCTCTAGAACTGATTGGAATGAAAAATAAGATAAATGCACTGCCCAACTGACAGGTATAATTCCTCGAACCAAAAGTGATAATAAAAAACACAGCGTGACACTATCTCAATACACATCGTTGACATACAATTCACCTCTGTCATCTCCCCCCTTTTCTCCCCATCTTTTCCCTATTCTCCCCCCAATTTCCATGGCTAGTGTCCTAACACCCCCTGCCGCAAGCCCCTACTGCGGCTTACACCTATGTAGATTTAGAAAGAAAACTGCGTGGACGAGGTCTCAAACTCGACACCCAGAGCAACACAAGCCGCGAAAGGCTGAATTGTTGGGAAAGAACAAAGATTATAGGGAAAAAATCTAAGACAGCTTACCCTGAGTACGTACTACCTACCTAGCGAGCCGCTTCAGGGTCGTGATGCAGGGGGTTTAACCATTAACTGGTTTAACCAGGGGTTGGTCGCGCTGTGGTCTTTTCCCCGTACTTAGTATAATAGGTAATGTGTACTATTCTACGAGGACTTCGCGGATCCAGTTACTTTTCCACGTATTCCTTGCACATACTTTTTACTTTGTATTACAATATCCACGCACCATTCACTCTAAGCATGTGGCTGATGTGGAGAGTAAAGCGCTCCTAGCTTTAGTTCGGTCTTCTAGACCAGGGGTCTCACAAACTTTTCGTAACGAGTGCCACAATTCGTACTTGAACACTTTTACAAGCCGGGTCAGCCGGTATAGGCCTGGGCGGTTAAACCATACTCAATATCAATACTCAATACTCAAAAGTATTGAGATTGACCTCAATGTCAATATTGGTAATTGAGTCGTCAATTATTGATGTTGAGGTATTGAGCAATCAATACTTCAATATCTCAATAAAAAAATATTGAGGTCGGTATCTCAATATCAATATTGAGATATTGAGGTCAATATCGCAATATCAATATTGAGTTATTGAGGTCAATAACTGTATATTGACATTGAAAAAGCGAAAAAAACATAGCATTTGTGCATGCCGAGATGTCGCGATTTTAATGTATCACTAAAATACAAATGAAAAACAGGGTGAATTCAATTCGTGTTGTCTCCGGCCGTTTCACGAGCCAACTCCCGAACACTGCTGAACGCCCCCTACCACTCCAACACCCAATGCGACTGCCATTGTTGTCCTCTGCGGGGGCGTGGAGTAGCGTATAGTTAGGAACTTATGAACTGTTTTGGTGGTGGCCGAGGCTTGGCTTGGACGAGAGAAGGGAGGGAACGCCGCGCTGGTTAACTGCTCGATTGGCACCCACGGAAAGATGGAAAACGTCAATATAAAAACGAACTCAAAATTCAATATAATATAATGAAACCCCAATAAAGAATATTGAGCTCAAACCTCAATAAAGAATATTGAGCTCTAAACTCAATAAAGAATATTGAGTTACACAACCTCAATATTTGATATTGAGATATTGAGGAACAGAATATTGACCCACATCAATATCATATTTATTGAGACTCAATATTTTAAAAAAAATTGAGTTATACTCAATATATTGAAATTTTGCCCAGCCCTAAGCCGGTATAGCCTTTTTCGTGTCGCGCTTTCTCTTATGTCATCGAATCTGAGACATCGCAAGAGAAAACGCAACCCTTGGTTGGACATTGTGGCAGGAAATCGATATGTCGATAGAATTTCTCATGCTCCCTGCCATGCATAGTAAACCAAAAAGTGCGCGTATTTCTTTTACTGAAGTATCTCTAGCATCCCTAACCCTGAAAAATTTACTTTTAATACTTAGAATCTATAAGTTTGTGTATTTTGGGATATGTATGACTATATTATCAGAAAAAAACAATGACCAACGATCTAAAGATGTTTTTGCGCTTCTGGCTGAGACACAAACTCCAGGCAAAAGTTGCAATGTTGTGAGTTCGAGTTCTTGAAATGGAATGGGGGCTTTCTCCCTACCTAGGTAAAAAGCATAGTATTCTCAAGGATGGGTGGTCTTTGCCACTCTGGTCATCTGGTATCAGATTTGTGATTTGAGCTATGCACTTCTCCAGAATCACTGTCATCGTCCTCGTCAAATCTGACTTCAGGGAAAAAAGGTCACTTCTTCATCGGGGATGGACCGAAACATTTCCAAAATTCTAGCCTGATTTTCCTTGTACGAATTCATCTTGGTTCCTTAGGATATAATTCCGATGGAGAAATGAAAAATTTTAGTCAAATAAACCCGGTACAATAAAATATTTTAACTATTCATATGCTTGGCTTTCACGCAAAATGTTTGTAGGTAACAGAAATAACTTAAATTTTTTTGTCAAAGTTGAAACCATAATCTTCTTCAAATTTTCCTCCTTTGCACTGGACTAGGTTCCTCAGGAAAATTCCAGCTAAAATATAGAACGTGTTGCTAGTAAAAATGTAATATTTGCTCAAATTACGCCCGTGACACTACCTTTAGTGCATCAAATGTTTATAAAAGGTTAAGAGTATTATATTAATAATGCTGCTTGCAGTTTAAAATATATACATAAGTGATAGACTGTGAAGTGGCTCTTCACGGAGAGCAAGCGGGTGTCAAACAATTGTGAGCGAATTCATTGAAAAATGTTTTAAGTGGTTATTCAAAGTCGAATACGCGCTCGGATTATCATATAGCTTCAGTGCTTAAGTCACTTGCAAATACGATCGCTGGTAATAACTTAACCGTGACCAAGGCAGACAAAGGAAACAATGTGGTCATCCTAAACAAACGTGATTATGTGGACAAATGCTTAAAGTTCATCGAAGACAACTCTTTTACGAGGTTGACACTTGATCCTACTCGCAAATACAACAAAGAAGTGAAAAATTGTATTAAATCTTGTTCAGCGCTATTCAGCAATAGGGAAAATGTTTACCTGACCCAGATGAATCCCACTCCTCCTAAATTGTATGGCCTACCTAAAATCCATAAGGATAACTCTCCCATTCGTCCAGTTATATCAGGCGTAGGATCACCAACGCATAAACTAGCCTTCAAAGTGAACACCATCTTCAGCCAATTTTCCATATTTGTGCCCAAATATGGTATAAAGAACTCCCAAAAGTTAACTGAACACTTGAGTAAAATAAACATCCCATCAAATTCGAAACTTTTATCATTTGACGTAAAGGATTTGTTCACTTCAGTTCCCGTAAGAGAATCTTTGACAATTCCAAGGACATGTTATGGGATTCAACCACCAACCCTGTTGTCATGGACGAGATAATGAGCCTTTTAGAGGTCTGCACAAATGAAAATTATTTCTTATTTGATGGAATATTATCTTTTCCATCAAGAAGAGGGACTAGCCATGGGATCACCATTATCTCCATTATTAGCGGATATATTTATGAACCACCTCGAACAAAATCTTTTTAGCTATGATTTTAACCTTCTAACCAATGTTTTTTACTGGTACAGATACGTAGATGATATTTTATGCTGTTGGATAGGTACCCACCGACAAGCCACCAAGTTTTTCGATTTTTTAAACTCATTACACCCACGTATCGCATTTACCATGGAGACAGAATCAGAAGGGCACCTAAAGTTTTTAGACCTCAGTATCTCTACTTCCCAAAACAAACATTCCTTCGAAGTATACCGGAAGCCCACATATACAGACCACGTCATCCATTCTGACTCCTGCCATCCAATGTCCCACAAAATGGTGGCGTTCAATCATTTGATCCATCGAGCCCTAAGTATTCCGCTTTCAAAACAAAACCTTGACAAGGAAATCAGCATTTTTAAACAAATTGCGAAAAATAACGGGTATGATTCCCTTTTAGTTGACAACATTTTAAATAAGAAAAGAAAAAAGATAGCCTTGCACCGTATTACTCATTGTCAAGGGCAGGATGAAAGAAAGCAAAAATGGGTGACACTTCCCTTATTAGGAAAAGGGTCCTACCAGGTAGCGAAATCAATCCCAAAAAACACATATAGAGTGAGCTTTTACACGCCGTTGACCCCGGGAAATTTTTTTACCAACACCAAAGACCCACTGGACCCCATGAACAAGTCCGGTGTATATGAAATAAATTGTGACACATGTGGGGTGGTATACGTGGGTCAAACAGGGAGCAATTTCAGAACTCGTGTGAGTGAACATAAAAAGTGCCTGGATAATGGATATATTAAATCCCATTTGGCAAAACACCTGATTGAAGAATCCCACCATACGGATTTTAAAGTGAACATTTTAAGTTTCGAAAACAAAGGACGTCGCCTGGATGCCTTGGAACAGTGGAAGATCATTAAAAGGAAGAAAAAGGAAATAAAATTGTTAAACTATATTGAATTTGAATGCCACTCCCCTATCCTAAACCCCACCTACCGAGAACCCAAAACATGACTCCACTCCTCCCCCCTCCAAACCAACCCACACCCACCCTACTATTCTCCCTCACCTACATGACGACTGGCACTGGGATGACCTAACCATCGTGCTATTATGTTAACCCACATACCTCCACCCCCCCTTCCTTTATTCCCCCCCAATACCGGCAAACCTTAACCCCCAAACCTCCACTCGTCCCCCTCCCCCGGCCTTCCTTTCACCGCCCTTCTGTTGGATTTGATGTGTATATATACTAACCGCAAAACTGGAATGTTATTGTACCTGAGGATGGCTTAGGAAAAAAGAGCCGAAACACATGTAGTGAATTTTTAAAGTAAAGTGGACGTACTATATCGATTAGTTTCTATAGATATGAGTTTTATCGAAATTACAATTTAAAAAAAATACTAATTACAGAGTATATGGAATTGAATTATCGCATATTGACAACGACGACGAACACTACCAGCAAATTCTCATATTTTCATCACAAAACCATTGATTTGAATGATTTTACTGTGTTTGTGCTTTTTAAATCTTATTTAACTGAGATTTAAATTTTGAAACGATACTTACTTGCAAGTAGCGATTATTCAAGCAAAAATTATCCCGCGCATTTCCGTATAATTCTTCTGAGGGCTGGGTAAAACCATCGTGCGGCTCAAATGTGGCCCGGGGGCCGTACTTTGGAGACCCCTGTTTTAGACAATTGCGCGAGCACTGACGATACTCCATCGGTCATTTTGACCAGGGCGCGAGCAACGGTGTTGGCAAAAAAACGTCCAGGAATATATTTTAAACTGCAAGCAGCATTATTAATATAATACTCTTTTCCTTTTATAAACATTTGATGCACTAAAGGTAGTGTCACGGGCGTAATTTGAGCAAATATTACATTTTTACAAGCAACAAGTTCTATATTTTAGCTGGAATTTTCCTGAGGAACCTAGCCCAGTGCAAAGGAGGAAAATTTGAAGAAGATTATGGTTTCAACTTTGACAAAAAAATTAAGTTATTTCTGCTACCTACAAACATTTTGCGTGAAAGCCAAGCATATGAATAGTTAAAATATTTTATTGTACCGGGTTTATTTGACTAAAATTTTTAATTTCTCCATCGGAATTTTATCCTAAGGAACCAAGATGAATTCGTACAAGGAAAATCAGGCTAGAATTTTGGGAATGTTTCGATCCATCCCCGATGAAGAAGTGACTTTTTTTCCCTGAAGTCAGATTTGACGAGGACGATGACAGTGATTCTGGAGAAGTGCATAACTCAAATCACAATTCTGATACCAGATGACCAGAGTGGTAAAGACCACCCACCCGTGAGGATACTATGATTTTTATCTATGTAGGGACAAAATGACCAAATGGTCCAAAAATCCCCCATTCCATTTCAAGAACTCGAACTAACAACATTGTAACTTTTGCCTGGAATTTGTGTCTTAGCGAAAAGCGCAAAAAAATCTTTAGATCGTTGGTCATTGTTTTTTTTCTGATAATATGGTTCTACATATCCCAAAATACACAAACTTACAGATTCATAGTATTAAAAGTAAATTTTTCAGGGTTAGGGATGCTAGAGATACTTCAGTAAAAGAAATACGCGCACTTCTTGGTTTACTATGCATAGCAAGGGGCATGAGAAATTCTCATCGAAATATCGACGATTAATACAGTTCAGATGGAACTGGTGCTGACGAATTTCCTGCCACAATGTCCAACCAAGGGTTGCGTTTTCTCTTGCGATGTCTCAGATTCGATGACATAAGAGATAGCGCGACACGAAAAAGGCTAGACAGGCTGGCCCGGCTGGCCGCAGTTCGGGATATGTTCACAGATTTTGCCTCTGCTTGTTTCGAGATTGTATGATAAATATGCCGGCCAAGTACAGCTTGAAAATTTATTTACTCGTCGATTCCAATAACTTTATATTTCTAACATGAAAATATACCCCGGTAAACAACCCGATGGCTCTTTCAAGTATTCTAGTACACCTTTAGATATTGTGTGCCGCTTACATAGTATCACCAATTCGGGGACTGGGCGCAAAATAATTGTGGATAACTGGTTTTCATCCATTACTCTGGCAGATTTTTTGCTCATAAATTATAATCTCAGAGTTGTAGGCACTATGCGGCGAAATAAAAGGGAACTACTAATTTCTTTTACGCAAAAGAAAAACAGAAAACTGTATTTTAGTGTTTTTGGTTTTGATCAAGATACAGCATTGGTGTTAAATGGGCCTAAAAATGATTATACCGTTATTCTCCTCTCTACTTTTCGCCATGGTGCTGCACTGGATGATACAGAGGAGAAGAAAACCGAGATCATAAGATTCTATAAGAGCACAAATGGAGGAGTGGACACAGTGGATGAGTTGAAAGCGACCCACGCGGTTTCGAGGATTTCCAGGCGTTGGCCTTTTCGAATTTATTTCACTTTGATGGTCATCGCTGGAATAAATTCTCATGTGATATATGCTTACAAAACCAACGGAAAGGCGTACTTATTTGAAGCAGTTAGGGTTTTCTCTATTTTATTACTTCCTGCTAAAGAGACGTTCCATATACCTACACTGCCTATTAATCTCAAGTTTGCAGGTATGCAAGTTTGCCTGCGCCATATCCGAATCATTCATAAGGCAAGCAAGAGAGAAAGAGAAAGCGAGTGGGCTCGAGAGGTATAGCCAACACTAAAGAAAAAAAAGGACGTGAAGAAGGGATTCTGGATTGTGTCCCCTAGGGATCAGTGCCCCACTCCACCATCCACCAAAAAAAACCTTCTCTCGGTTGCACAAGAAGGCCAAGCTCGAGGAATGACTGGAGAAAGGCAAGTGAGGAGGAGGGTAATGCTACGCGCTGGACCCAGAGCGAACGAGAGCGAACCAGCTTTGGCGAGGGAGAAGGAGAGGGGGGGCGTGAAGATGGCGGAGATTCCAATAGTGCTATTCCATCGGCGCTTCTGATTTCTGAGCTCCTGGGTGAAAGACAATGGCCACATATACTCTTGGGAAAAGGATTCCACAAAGTTATGACCCATTGGATTATCGCAGCCTGCCGTACCAGCTGCATTTGACTACTCGTCTCCCATTCGGCTGTACCCACCGTTATTCCATGCAAGCTAAAAAAGCACCAATGATTCCTGATGGTGCAAAAATGCCTCTCTTTGTATTTTTAGAAGGATTATGAATAATTAGCACGCTTGTCCCGCGCTCTTTTACCGAGGGAAGCGCAGTGAAAGATGATAACCAATTTTTTTGGGGTATCAACTGCGTGCCCTCCTTAGGACTGTTTCAGTTTATATACAATTCACAAATAACTTCTGGATGCGGATTGTGCCAGAAACCAAAACGTTATTTGGAGGTGTTTTTTCACTGGGAAGTGATAAACTAGAAACTCCACTTGAAAATTGTAGGGTAGAGGTTTTAAATGATATTCAGTATTGTTTCTATTCGGGGAAGAAACTGTGGATTAATGTGATACTTGACTAGGGTGTTTGTGGTTCACTCGGTACAGGCAGAGGAGCTGGGGAATGGCGGAGATAAACACGACTACGGATCAACACAATGAAATCATCCTAGTTCCACACATAGGCGTATCCAGCAGGGGGCAAGGGGGGTGGGGGCAATGAAACCCTGAAACGTGAAGAGCATAAAGTGATTTTCTTTTATTACGACAAATCTTGTTTCGTGTTGTTGCAGGATTATGGGCAGCTGGGCTAGCTGCCCATGCGGGAAAAATCGTAACCTAGCTCTGTGCACTTACTAATAAGAAACGCCAAGCAGAGGTACCCACTGCCACCCCTTCTCCCCGATCTAACATGAGCGCCCCTACCTAGCTCAGATCCTGGGTACGTCCTAGGGTTTAGTTGCTGCACTTCAAGCATCATCCAGCACACGTATGGCGAGTGGAGATGCCTTCCGAAAAATAGCTCGTGAGGGGTCACTGAAGTAAGGCGAAAAGCCACATTTTTACCTCCCTTCCCCAAGGACGAACTAAGATTTCATGAAAGCCTTCCCCCTTATGGAGTTTCGCGTAAGATGTCATACTTTTTGTGATATAGTTTAGAGTCATCTTTCGAAGAACGCATGTTTTGGGCAATTTTGGGTGTCCATGGAAGGCATGAGGAAGCAAAGAGAGCTGTTGAGTGTGGGAAATGAAAGCCTATGAAAAAACTATCCACACACCGCTTTGGATTTAACACGATAAGCAAACGCAAAAAGCTTAGATTTTTATGGATTCTTAACCCGATGATAAAAAAAGGCAACCTATTCTCGTCCTCCTTTCTCAAGGTCCACATTTCTGCTGAATACAACGCCACACTCCATATCAAGCTCTTCACCAGCCTCTTCTTCATATCCTTACCCAAGGTCCCCAACATCAGCTCCCTTCTATGACTAAACGCTTCCTTCGCTAACGATATTATTCTCCTTATGTCATTGCTACTATGCCTGTTTTCTTGTAGCATACCAACCAAGTAATTAAAATGCTCTACTTGCTCCAGTTAGTGCCCTCTTACTTTTATGACCAGCCTCGCTTCTTTTGTCCCAGAGACTGGTGCACCAGTGCACCACAGTGCACTGGTGCACCGCGAGATTGTTGCAAATGAACCGCGAAAAAAATGGTAAAAGCCGAAACATCCACGAAATAGTGAAAACTGAAAAAAGTGTAACTTTCATGGGTAAACTAAACTAATTTTCGGTGAACTTCAGGTAATTCGTTACATGCACAGCATTCTGGAACTACGACATTGCACAAAACCTTCTTGGCTCGAGTTCATTTCCAATGCATGACTCATCTAAAAACAAATCAATATAAAAACTATCTTTACTTAGAAATAAACTCATTTGACTTTCTGGAACATCTCTGTGATGACATTGTTGAGGTATTAAATGAATAACGGTAATTTACAGACTTTTCTTTACAATTCATCGTTCACCCAAGGAAATAGAGGAAACAGACGTTCAAGCGATGCTTATAATTGAGCTAACTATTCGGCGATCGCTGGTTTTATGTGATGCACAGCAACTAATTCGACATGCGAGTGTCTATCAATGGATTCTCTAATGTTAACAGACAGTGAACTAAGAACTGAAATGCTGAGAGCTTTTTTATATGTCAACTTATCTTTTAATTATCGGCCATTTTGACTGAGGCAGCAAATAATAAATAATAACCAGGATAAAATTCCCTGGATATGATTCTAATTTACTCCCCGGACCATATAGCAGACGAAACCTAGACCATTATCATCTGTCATTTCCCATAATTTTCAGCGCTGCTCCTTCTGACACTTTTGCTCCACCTCTATAGCAGGAACAACAGGTGCAGGTTCAAGCTGCACCTTTTGATCCTGAACTTGCAACGCGAACGCCAAGGGAGCAAAAAGGTGCAGTTTAGTACAAAAGGAACATCGACGCGTACAAAGCTATTGTATGTGTTTTTATTTGGATTGTGTGTTGTGTACATATAACGTAATAGTTGATAACATCTTTAATTCATATATCTATATGTGATATATTTTTTGTTAATAGTATATACTTAACTTTCATAATAATTATTATTTTTCAAACAATCTATATTTTATTTCAGTTGTGATATCCCAAAATGGATAAATTTGTTGTAAACGATATCATGATTTTTGTTTCGGTTTTACTAGCATCTATAAGGAAGGATATCACATTCCACTATCTGTTGTATGTGGAGAAAAACTGTCCAGTAGCGCGATGTATCCTAACAAGTTAAATCGCCACTTCACTACGAAGCACGCCGATCTTGCATCACAAATAAAGATAACTTCAAAAGATTGTTTAGCATGCAAGCTAAACAAGTGAAATATTTTGAAAAAATGTTATCACTTCCGATAAGGCACAACTGGTGCCATATAAGGTTGTAACAGTTATTGCTGTACGTGTACAGTTAAAACCACATACTTACTATAGTATAGTCTCTAATTTTACCGGCATGTTGTGAAATAGTAAAAATTATTTTTGGTGATGAAGCAAACAAAGAAATTATGAAAATTCCTCGTTTAAACAATAGAATAAAAATAGAATTAAAAATATGTCGGATGATAATGAGAAAACAGTTACTGATAAACTTTCTAAACGACATTTTGTTTTACAAGTCGACGAATTTACTGACATTAGTGGTAAGGCACACATACTAGGATTCGTTTGTTTCATTAATGAAAACGAAATAGTGAATAAATATCAATGCTGCTAAGAACCTACCGAGCACACAACAGGACAAGATGTTTTTGATTCTATTTCTTAATAAGAATAATTTAAAATATCATGGGAGTTATGTGTAGGAATTTGTACGGATGGTGCCCCGTCAATGGTAGGCTGATTTAAAGAATTTGTTACCCTTGAAAAGACAAGAAACCCTAATATTATATCAACTCACTGTTTTTTTTTACACAGATAATCTCTAGTTTCAAAAAAATTACCAGCAGCATTAAAACCTGTAATAGACCAAGTTGTAAATATGGTAAATTACATTCAATCGTGACCAATAAAAACACGCCTTTTTAATAAACTTAGCTTTTTTAAGGAAGCTAAGTACGAATGTTTGCTTTTTCACGCTGAAGTGAGGTGGTTATCTAGAGGTAAAGTTTGCCGATTATTAGAACTTAAAAATTAATTGTTAATCTTTTTCCAAAATGAAGTTATGGATGATTTTGTAAAATGTCTTCACAATAATGATTGGTGTGCTAAAATGGCATATTTACAGATATTTTTAATTACTTAAATTACGTCAATATAAGCATTAAAGGAAAAAACGAAAATGTGTTGACACCCACTGACAAATTGACAGCATGTAGGAAAAAACAACTCTTTGAAAAAATCGAAAATTAGGAATAAATAAAGAAGATATGTTTCCTTCACTTAACGAAAACATTGCCACGGGAATTATTTCCGCAATAACAGAACATTTAATCTAAACTAATATCTGTGGAACCTGCCATTGTCTTTCCTTTTTGAACAATCATGAAGGAGTTCCATCATATTTCGCCTGATACCAATGATTAGAACATTTAACTTTATAAGAAGAAAAGATTGCATATTACTTTACTTCCTTAAATGTAGACAATTATGACTGGATACGAAATCCATTTGCCACGAATGATACATTGAGATGTGAATTTCCGTACCAAGAAGAAGAATTGGTCACCTTGTCAAGGGATCGTAATCTAAAATTAAATTTTCTGAAATAACTAATTTTGAACTTCTGTCCGAAAAGAATATCCAGCTCTCTACATGAGGGCACTGAAAATCTTGCCACAGTTTTCAACATCATATTTGTGTGAGCTCGGTTTCTCAGCAATAACTAATATAAAAACTAAAAATCAAGAAAGACTTACGAATTTTGACGAAGAATTGAGGACAGCTATTTCAAATATTCGACTTAATATTTCTTAAATCTGCAAAAGCCGACAAGCTCATGTATCGCACTAATTGATTTTCACATAAAATAAATTCAATTTTATTAAGGGTAATGTTAGTTACAGTTTTTCCATTTTTGTACTATATATCTTTTCTTTGATTATTTTTTGCTGCATATGTTATATAACCTGTTTAATTTGTAATAAATGTTATGTCCGCGTATTTTTATTTGTTTTCTGACCGTTTGATTTTGGTGCACCGCAAATTTTCTTATGATCAAAAGTGCACCATGACTTTGAAGAGGTTAAGAACCACTCCTAGTACAATCCCTTAGAAGATCGACCAGCCAACGCATAGACGTCCGCGAATCAAACCGACTTAATCAGCTGACCTCCTACTTTGATTCCCACATCTAGCTCTTCCCGCTATCAATTTCCTCAGCATAGATGCTAAAGTTTGCTCCATTCAATTTGACTGTACATTTTAACCGTTCTTTGGCTTTTTCAAAGTACACGTACTCAAGAGTACGTGTACTTTGTACAACTCAACGTACAGTTGAATGTTTCACCATTGGATGACTGGAAGAATGTAAAACCGAACAAAAGTATGGTAAAAGCCGATAACAACATTTCAATTGGATTATTTTTTTTACCTCGTATTTGTAAACTTTTACTCCGATAAGAAAAGCAATGAGCTCTGGGCAAAGATTTTTTTACATGCTTTTTTTAAATTACCTACTTACACTCGAGGTAAACGGTTGGAATTTACACTGCACAGTGGCTGAAAGAAAGTCTTTGATTCTTTTTTTCGATATTTCTTTATGCTTTCATTTTCCTTCCACGTTTTTGGCTTCAAAAGCGTCCTATTTTCTATCATTTCAACAAAAGAAATTAATTTTAATTTCCTTGGCAACCACGGAACGGGCTTTAAATTGGTTCTTATACCTGAGACTTTGGTTTCATGATCTCAAGAAAAACTGCGATTTTAGTCGGGGTATTTTTCACCCCTGCCTCTCCCTTGGTCAACGATTTCTCTATGCGAGTTAAAAATGGGAAGGGTGAGCTCTACGGCCTCTAACGTAGGAAACTAAGGAAAAACACTCCAATGGCCGTAAATAGACACTTTTACGGACATTATAGTGTTTTCCTTCGAAGGGATACTTCGCCCTTTTTTCCTAGCGGTCCCTTTCTCGTAACGAGAATCGAACATAAGCCTGAAGGCTCTCACAGACAGGTCAAGACTCCGTTTGGCGAAGGTGCACAGAGGGCTACCTACGTTTGCGAAGCCATCTTTTTTACCTTGTAACCGGAAAGTAAATATGCTCTAAATGAGTTCACTTCGCGTTTCATTCCGTGATATCACGCTTTCCTCTTCTTCGGAATAGGCTTTAAGACCGTTTTCACAAAATCTTATGGCCACACTCCTTCTACGAATAAGTTCGAAAAAAGATTGTCTCCCCCTATTGCCTAAATTCTTAAGTAACTTCAAAGGTATCTCATCCACTCCCACAGCTTTTTTTGCCTTCATCCCTCGTAATGCCTTCTCTATTTCGCTGTCGAGTATCTCTGGTCCTAGATTATCCTTAGCTATAGTTCTCTCACCTTCTATATCCAGGTTCACAGGCCTATTACCGCTGTCATATAGTTCTTCTACGTATTCTCTCCAACTATCTTGAATATCTTCTAGTTTGATTAATATCCCACCTGTTTTGTCCTTCACCTTAGGTATCGTTTGCCTTCTAATACCACCCGATAACATTTTCACTTCAGCGTGAAGCGCACCAACTTCCCCCTCTTTATGTAGCTTTTCTAATTCCTCGCATTCTCCTTTCCACCAGTTGTCCTTCACCCGATTGGTTATTCACCGAAGTTTATCATTTAGTTCCTTATACCTCCTCCTGCCAAGTTTAGTGTTGACATTTCTCCACTTCCTTCTCCCCTCAATTTTCCTAATAATGTATTATGAGACCCATTGCTTCTTTATCTATCTTTTTTATGGACCCTATTGATTTCTCCGCCGCTCTTATTAAGCCTGTTTCTATACTCTCCCATTTTTCCTCGATTGTTCCCCTTTCCTTTGCTTCACCTATGTTCGTTTCCACTAGCTCCTACTTTTCCCTCCTTTTCTTCCCTTTCAATACCTCCACTTGCCACCTATTTTTCTTCCTAATTTTATAAATCGATTTATTTTCCAGGATCCTTTTGAATCTAACATCATATTTCATCATAACATACCGTATCCGCCCCCGGATGGCTCCGTGAATTTTTGAAACTGTTCCTGAACCTCTGCATCACCATGATGTAATAAATTTGATATCTCCCTGTGTCCCCGGGCATTTTCCATGTGTACCTTCACCTGAGGTGATGTCTAAACCAAGCGTTAGTTACTACTTAAGTTCAAATTCCGTGGTCACTACTAATTTATTTTTCCTACTAAATTCAACTGCATTCTCACCAGGGCCATTTCTCGTTCCTAACCCATGCCCTCCTACTTCATAAAATCTCTGGCTAGCATTCCAATCGCCCATTACTGTCAGGTTTTTCTTACCCGAGACTTCTCTAGCTGTTCATAGACCCTATCCACCTCTTCCTCCCTGTGGTTACTTGTTGGCATGAACACTGGACCAATACGAAATTCGCCGGGCGAGCTTTTATTTCTACCACTAGTATCCTGTCACTCACCTGTTAGATATTTACTACCCTCATCCCTAATTTTTCACTCAGCATCATAGCTAGCTTGAGTTGACTCTCATCCCCACCACTATAGATTACCCTATAATTATCATTTCAATAGTCCCCGCTATCTCTCCATCTAACCTCGCACAGCCCCAAAGCATCTATGTTCTCTTTATCCATTTCCTGTTTGATATTTTCTAGCTTCCCAACCCTCATACTTGCCCTAATGATCCAAGTTCTAATTTTTATTGGTTCTTTCCTATTGGCACGACACCCGCCATGTTGGCGGCGTCCTGTAGTTGCCAGGATTCAATTATCTTTGAATGGCTTCATTTTTCAGAGAAATGTAGAGTTGGGTGGGCTTCCTTTTACCATGCCCAACACTGTTTTTAACGTGACATCATCACATGAACTAGGTACCTTTCATTTGGCTCCTACCCTTCGACCTATTTGACATGCTTATCTGGCACCAGGAGCAATCGTAATTACTCCTGAAAGTCCATCTCGGATAATTGGAACGCACAAGCCCTTCCACCACGTCAATGTTGTAATCCAAGGGAAGGGCTTACGCTCTATATGTAACGAATATTCTTTAGCCTAGTGAGTAGAGGGCATTTGTACGAACGATAATTAAATACATTTGAGAACATCAGTTTACTTCTTAAAAATGCCTAAGGCATATTATCCATCTTGCTTTCTTGCATTCCTACTCTCTCATTTCGCATCGATGGTGGCACGAAAAGAATATTCCTATACTCTTGCTTCCACGCTGACCTAGGCGCCTTTTTACCATGGAGTTTGATAGGTATACCTTAAGGAAACATAATGAAAAAAATCAAGACAGAATTCCCGTGTAGTTCATCCCCTCCGAAATATTTCATAAAGAATCGCAGAAGTAGAAAATAAAGAGCCTTAGCAGAGGAAAAATTCTCAAAGTAAATACTAAACAAAAAGTACCCCCAGACGAGACTAGGATATCAATATGGGGAGTAGGAGATTTAACTCTCGCGTCTTCAAGGTATAGTTGTCAAAATTAACCAATGGACATTAACAATAATCATTGATTAATAAATGATTTTTGGAGCTTCATAACAATCCATGGGCACAACCCGAGCACAGTCGAAGGGGATTAAATATGGGTATTCGTGCAGGGTCGGTAAATTCTACGACCCTGCATCTACATTACACCCCGCGACGGGGCGTACGGACGTATGGCAAGGGGTGTTAGGAAGCCAGACTCGAAGAAGAGGGGATAGGGAAAAGGAAGTGGAAGAGAGGAAGGACATTAAATTAAAAATGCGTCGACGAAGTATCGTATTGTCAAGTCGTTTCATTGTAGTCATTAGCAGTACGTGGGAAGTAGGAATGTTAGTGTTTGGGTATATTTGTTCGCCAGTGTATCTCTTTTATTTTGACTCTTACGTCAGTTGAGGTGTAGTGCTGAACCAAGGTGATCTCCTCCGTGTCGCACCGAAACTCACGTGAAAAGAATTTATCAAATGATCTTAGGCTGTTGTTTATTCTCCGAGTCTCTTGCGGCTCCAAACCGGGTCATTCCATCGGCTGTTCGCTAAAAGCAGTTATTTATGAAGCATGCGGTTTTCCTTTGCATTTTGTTTAATATTACGACAAAATCTTCTTCTGTTAAGGATTTCGATATATGGCCCAACGGTAGGCTCTGGGTGGAATTATTTTGTTTATGGTGCGAAATACACACATTTCCAATGAGTCTTACGGAAATACTGTCATCGCCTCTATGATGTTCGACAAATCGCTTAAGATCCCCAGGTTTAGAGATTCTATTACCCCTAAGGTACTCTTCTGCGTTTGCACCCCTCATTCTCGAGCCCGCGCCCAATTCAATGGTAAAAAAGCCCTGAGTAAAATTTAGAAGTGCAGGCCGTTGTTCATATGAGTAGGATGAGTGATAATTAAATAGACTACATTTAAACCGCGGATAAGCTTCATAATTTAGCAGCAAACGACGTAAAAAATTGTGTAATTCTTGCGACTATGCTTACGCATTGAGAACCAGATCTCAAAACTTCGAAATATTAAACATACCTAGCGAATATTTGAATGCCAAAACAGAATGTCTGAAATTTTTTTGGGAAAGTAATTATCAATCTCCTCGCTATTCAGTAAGAGAGAACGAGCACATACGAAACGAAAGTCGAAATAATACGATGATTATCACACAAATCTTCATGTCGATAGTCACTAACAGCACAACTCATATTTAATGCCCCAGGGCTTTGTTGGTAGGTTGGTTATTTCGGAATGCGACCGAAAACTGATGTCATTTACATCATTAGGACAGGTACGTCTATTTGGGAAATAGAGGAAGAATGAAGAGAAAACCGGCGTCTGCATTAGTTTACTCCAGACAAAAGGCGTCCTGGGTGTCCACAGTTAAGTCCTAAGTACTCTCCACAAAGCACCTCAATTGAGATGGGTATTCAGCTGAAAAATCTCTGCCACTGCTGGAATTCAAGCCCGGGCCCTTCGGAATGGAAGCCAGTATCCCATACCGGTGGATCCCAACTTGTGGCTTGTGAGGAAAACTGAGTAACGGCTGAAGTGTATAGCAAGCAAGCAATCTCCTCACTGTGAGGGGTCCAATTGATTGGGTGCCAAGGAGTGCGCTAAGGGGGAATGGGGACTACCGAGAGGTACGCAAGTTGATAAAGGTTGGAAATCACTGCCCTAAGACTCCACATTAGCCCGAGCCCCGGGGCATTGTTGAGACGGGCGCTTGGCATAGTTTCCATATCCTCCCCCGCCCATCCCCCTCCCGGAAGGTTCGTCGTTTTTTCCTAAAGGACCATGGTAAGGGAGGTAAGGAGATCTAATGGCATTTTGGCTTTCCCTCGCATTTTCATTAGCAAATGCGATTTCCTTAGAAAAATATCGGGACCACCACTCCATCAAAAGATCAATTTGGAAGGGTTTTCCCAATTTGAAGTTGTTACTTCTGCCGCAAATTACGGCAATGAAACCGAAGAAATCCCCAGGAGAAAAAAAATAGCCAGGACCGGGAATCCAATTCGACTCACGCGATATAATTACCATATCATGCCTGCTTCGTAAGGATTCCAAATACTATACGCATAGTCTAGGTGTGGCCTAACTAGAGAAAAATAACAGCGCTCTTTGACTTTCTAATCGCATATTCCAAGTATTCCTTAGATAAATCCTAGCCATCTGTTAGCTTGACCGCATATTTCCCGAATATATTTATTCCAAGATAGGTCCTGAGTAATATTGGACTGGTACTAGATCTTTTGTTACCAAGTCCCTACCTTCCTGTTTAAAATCTCTCTGTATATTACTGCGTCGTCAGCATATATGATGATAGTGATTATGATACTCAAATATTATATGAAATGATTACCCAATACTTAGTTCCTACAACAACATTACAATGTTCACATATAACAATATCTTGTAATACCAATAATCTAGAATTATAATAACACCAAAGCTGGAGGATTTCCATAAGAGTGGTCAGAGAGGAGAAAATCTGCAAGTTCTTTACGAGAAGTTACTAGCTATTCCGCACTCTAGGGTAAAATCATGAAGGGCTTTTTCATCAGCAGAATTGTTTTGAAATCAATATAGATTGAGGATGAGTGATACAACATTGGACACACTTTGCATTTTAAGGCTATATTTAAAAATTCTGAGAAATTTCCTTTCAATGAGAACTTTAATCTGGAAGCATTTTTTTGTAATTTCAAATATTCGTTCCATTTAAGATGCAGTACCATCGCCAGGGGGGCGAGTGCCCCCCTCCCCCCTGTACTCTGGCGCCCCTAAGTCTGTGAATGTTTCCACTCTTATGTCCCAAATACGTATTAATAAATGTGTGTAATACGTTGTCAATTGTTATATTTTGTAAAAACCCATCTGCCTATTGCGTCAAAATTTGCAAAGGTTAGTAAACTGGTTAATTTATGAGTCAGCGCCCCCTAAAAATTTTCTGCTCCCACCCCCACCCCCAGACCCAAAACCTGGCTACGCCACTGATGATGCAATTAAAATTGCGAACTATTTATTAAAATTTTCTTTATTTTTCCCATAGATCGTGCTTTATTTTGATTTTACCCAAAAAATTATTTCAATTGTTTCTTGGTTATTGTAAATGCGTGATACTAATTTACAACTGCTAAACCTCCACCTTTGTTAATCTTGAGTGTGTGTACTGTTGATTTACTTCCTTGAACTTCCCTTACAAACGGTCAAAATTCATCAGGTTTATCGCTCAATGATCCGCCTCGTATTTTTCTTTTGAAATTATCAAGCGCCCTTCAACATCTTTTCTTCGCTAAGATTTTCGATTGTTTGTAATTTGCAGGACCTCATTCGGCGCGTCAGTAGATCATTTTTTGTCATATTTTAGTTTAGCATAACAGATCCGCTGTCGTTAAAATGATTTCCGTACTTCTGCATTATACGAACCGTGCTCGGATTTTAGCTTCTTTCATTTTATCGGAATTAATTGTTTAACTGCTGAGCGTGTGACCTTGAGAAAAGCTAGCCTCGAATTTCTTCCTTCGTGGAATTCCATAAGTTGAAAAGGAAATGATCAAAATTAATTTTTCAGGTAGCAAAGCTACGTAGCGGCAACGTAGATGTTACGTATACCATCTAAGGCATTGAAGGGTTTCACATTCCCTCCTCAAATTCATTCTCCGACTTTCCGATGCATTCCTTTCTCTCAATTACACTCATTTAATTCAAGATCAAGGTTAAAAATACGGATTAAGTTTTTCCAATACATTGATGTTACGTAGAATCCACGAATATGCTACGCATACATGCTACGTGATATAAACGGTCCCTACTGCTACCTATGCTACCTAAATGTACCGGGACGACAAGGCTCTGATGAACGCTGCTAAGCATCGCGTCCGAGACAACATCGCTACCTTCCGCAGGATATCGTGGGAGAAGAAACTCTCCTCTCTCTCTCCTTCGAAGACAGATCTCTCTGGCAGATGGCGAAAAACGCTTCGCGGCTCCACCTCCGAGGAAGCACCACTGAGTACGGCCGACGGGAATCTCCACACGGCGGAGGAGAAAGCCTCTCGCCTGGCTGACTAACTAGAAAACATCTTTACTAAAAAATAGGAAAGCACCGGGACCTGACGGCATCCCCAATGAAGCTTTGCGGCAGATACCGGTGTCTATGGTCACCGTGCTCCAGATCATCTTCTCGGCATGCTTCGCACTAGGCCACTTCCCGGCCCGTGGAAAAATGCGAGAATCATCTGCCTCCCGAAACCTGGCAAAACTCCAACCAAAGCTGAAAACTTCCGTCCGATATCCCTACTGAACGGTTTGGGGAAAATGTTGGAGAGGTGCATCCTGGACCACCACCTGGCGGACATCACCACCGACCTCAACGTCCTCCCGAAACAGCAATTCGGCTTCCGGAGTGAGCACTCAACCACCCACAAAGTCGCGCGCCTGATGAATTTTGTCGAGGAGGGTTTCCATCGCGGTCATTCCACGGTTGGTGCCCTTTTCGACATCAGCAAGGCGTGCGACCGTGTCCGGCATGAGGGCTTACTCTGGAAGCTGTCTTCATTCGGATACCCGCAATGGCTTTTAGACATTACCGCATCTTGGCTTCAAGAAAGACGCTTCTAAGTAGCATGGGCGACAGCGCACTCAACACCACGGCGTATTCGAGCGGGAGTTCCACAAGGAAGCCTTCTCTCGCCGCTGCTCTACAACATTTACGCAGCGGATATGCCAACGGACTTCGGAAGCAACATTCTCGTGGCCCTCTATGCCGATGATGCGGCATTACTTGCCAGGTCGGCTCGGCAATCGATGGCTGCAACCTGCAACATACCTCCAGCGAGCCGTGGATGACCTGGTCGAGTGATACAGCACCTGGCGCCAAAGTGTCAACGAGGGAAAGACGAAGACCATCGCTTTTACCAAGGGGCCGAAGGAACCCGGCGAAATTCTCGTCGGAGCGACGGAAGCTCTTTGGCAGCGATCGGTGGAGTACCTGAGAATCTCCCTCGACAAGACCTTGAGCATGAGAAACCACGCAAAAAAGATCAAGGACGCATGCCGATCCAAGCGGAAGGACCTGTTTCCACTGTTCAATAACCATGTCTCGCTGCACCGCAAACTACAGCTGTCCAACCAGATACTCCTACCCACACTTTCCTACGCCGCACCCGCTTGGTACGGCGTCTCCTCCGAATCAGCACGGAATACCATAGGCATCGAGGACCGGAAGAACATCCGGATGGCACTAGGCTGGCGCCCCTCAAACGAGGACCCCTGGGACATCGCCCGCCAGCCACCAATCAAGGACTCCATACCAAGTCAAACGTCAGCCTTCTTTGAAAAATTGACTCATTCAACACATCAAGAAATCCTCACCATCGGCGAGTTCCAAGTACTTCCATGGGACATCCACAGCCGGCCTAGGGCCGGAACGGGAAACCCGGAGGACCAGCCGCTTTCAAGAGAAAGAGGCAGAAAGCGACGGTGACTTCCCAGCATCATTTAAGGTCCTTTTAGGACCATAGTTTCCGGCTTCCTCTTTACAGGACGCCGGCGGACAGATCTCTACGATCCCCAACAGAACGAAAACAAATCTGAAGGGCCCATCGAGAGCTGGACAGACGAAGTGGAAGAAGACTTCCACATACCACCACTGCTACCTAAAGACTGCGTAACGCTACGTAGCTGTTCTGTTGGAGTCACTGAAATGAGTCACCGGTTTATGCCTTCAACTCGGCCACAAACCATCGAACCCCGAACTGTCCTAGGTACTACAGCTGCTGCATAGTAGTACAGTACTGCATATGGTGAACCTCAAATTGGCACTTGGCCCCTCTGCGAATACGGGGGAACTCTGAGCATATGTGTCTCACGAAGTCTAAAATCTCTGACCCCCTAACCACAGCGTCAGTTCCCAAAATGAGCAACCACATCAGCAGTGCAGCCCTTGATCGCCGAGCCGCTTTCGTCACTTGCGGCACCAATCCTCCTGGTGTACACCAAAAGGTGAACCGTGCATCACCTCATTTCCGGCAGCCGGGCTTCTTACGGCGGACATTCGAACTGCTTATTACACCAATTGCCTCCGCCCTTGCTAATAACACTGGTCGGCATGAAAATCGGCCCTGGCACCATTCCTGCTGATCCACATTCAAATGACCTCCTGAATCCGAATATGACCTCCGTTTTTCCCCATCACCCACCATTTTCGGGGGAGCCCCCCCTCCCTCCTATTTTTATCACTTTTCGATTATTTGGAGGGATGGAAAGGATTATTTTAGTATTTACATTTCTTCTTCGCGTTTAGAGGGGTGAAAAATTCTAAAAAATGAACATTCATGGTAAGGAGGTAGATTTGGGAGGGATTACTCCCCGTAAATTGTATAAAAATGCATTAAAAATGATCGATTTTGCCGTTTTTTCGCAATTTTTCACGTATTTTCTAAATTTTCCAGCTTCCATTTCACATCATCCTCCCCCGAATGATGAAAATATATATCAACAAGAAATAGCAGTAATAATAATAATATTTTGGAACATAACATAGCAACAATAATTAAAATATGTAGCAATAGTTCGGAAGATTCACTTTGCCACGCTGGCACTCGCAATGCCTCGCCCGCTCAGGGTTGGACAGCAATTCTCATGCTTTCACAGCAAAAGATGGAAATACTTTGAAATTCCACTAAAAATATAAGATTGAGATCTTATATTCTCATTGAAGTAACAAAGTATTTTTTTACCTTCATCATGGAGTTCCACAAAGTATCAGCTTCTCAAATCAAAATATTGTAGTTGTCGTCATCGTCCCTCGGTATACCTCTAGCGATCGCAGAGTCAACTTGTCGGTGTTCTAGGTAATGATTCTGTGTTTCCAAGTTGTTTAAATTGTGTAAAACAGTGGAAGTTGTTTCACTCCGGCTTTTTCCAAGTGAATTGCAGTACGTGGGTAAGAGTTGTGAGTAGTGATTTAATGTGTAATTATGCCACGCGTGTGTAAAAATAATCCTAATCGCTTCTGCTATGCTTGCGGTGAATTGACTTTAAAATCGCAACGAAAACCTCTTTCTTTGATTCTTAAAACTGCTTATAAATTTTACTTTGGCTGCTAAATTGGCGATCAGGACAAGGAATGGGCTCCAAGAGTTTGCTGCACTACTTGTTACAGAAGTTTGACCGAATGGCTCAAGGGTGCCCATGGTTTGGCGTGAACCTCGCTGTCATCTCACGGATTGTTCTTTTGTATGACTTCCACCGTCAAGTTCTCCAGCAAAAGTAAGCATACAATTCAGTATTCTAATATCCCTTCAGCAATAAGACCAATTCCTCATAATGAGTCTTTGCCAATCCCTGAGCACCCAAAAACTTATACTCTACAGCCGGAAATTGATTTGAAAGACTTTGAACAACAGCCGGGACCAAGTGATACTTCCACCGATGATGAAGAGTGTTCTGATGATTCAGCTGATCGACAACCTCACCTCGTTACTCAGTCAGAATTGAATGATCTCGTAAGGGATTTGGAGTTGCCTAAGACGAAATCTCAACTTCTTGGATCTCGACTTCAGCAGTGGAATCACTTAGAAAAGGGCATAAAAATCTCTTCCTATAGGACCAGACAGTCAACACTGAAATTACTTTTTACGGAAGATGAAGGCTTGGTGTTTAGCCCTAATTCAAATGCATTGATGATAGAACTGATGAAGCCATGTGACCCAGAAAAATGGAGACTGTTTATAGATTCGTCAAAGACAAACTTGAAAGTGGTCCTGTTGACCAATGGGAATGAGTTACCTTCAGTCCCAGTTGCATACTCTGTTGATATGAAGGAGACGTACGGAAATATCAGCCGAATCCTTGAAAAAATTAATTATCATGATTAAAATTGGAAAGTTTGCGCTGACCTGAAAGTTGTCGCTCTACTCACGGGACTGCAATCAGGCTTCACGAAATACTGCTGCTTCCTTTGTGAATGGGACAGCCGAACCCGAGAAAAACATTACATCGTATGGAACTGGCCTCTTCTAGAAAGCTTTACTCCTGGTTATAAAAATGTCGCTCATGATCCTCTGGTCCCGAAAGAAAATATTTACTTGACACCATTGCACATCAAACTCGGACTGATAAAACAGTTTGTAAAAGCATTATAAAAGACTAAAAAAAAAAAAACTAAATTTCTTCGTCCTAGTGAGGCTAAAATCAAGGAAGGAGTATTCGTGGGCCCCCAGATTAGAAAACTTTTCCAAGATTCGACGTTTATGAAACACCTGAATCATAAAGAAAAACGAGTTTGGATTGGATTCCGAAACGTTTGTGAGAACTTTTTGGGTAACAAACAAAGTGATGATTATGTCGCTCATGTCGAGGAATTGCTGTCAGCGTATAAGGCCATGGGGTGTAACATGTCACTAAAAGTCCTTCATTCACCCCTGGACTTTTTCCCAGAAAATTTAGGAGCAGTTTCAGATGAACACGGGGAACGGTTCCAACAAGACATTAGCAAATTTGAGAGGAGATTTTCAGGGAAGTGGAATGCGGGCATGTTGGCAGAGTACTGCTGGTTGTTGGCACGAGAAACTTCTACCTCAGGGTATAAAAGGAAATCAAATACCAAATGAAGGTACTTATGTTATTCATCGTTCTTTACATTTATTATTTTACTCTCTATTGTTGTGCGCGAGGTATTGAGAGCGCCAGCGTGGTAGCGTTTCTTCTGAACTGTTGCTACATATTTTAATTATTGTAGCTATGCAGTGTTCCTAAACATTTTTATTATTGCTGCCATATGTTGTTGATATATATTTCCATCATTCTGGGATATTTGGGGGAGGGGAAGATGGAATAGGAGCTGAAATATGAAGAAAATAAGTGAAAAAATTGCGAAAAAAGGAAAAGTTGATAATGTTTCATGCGTTTTTTTTACAATTTACGGAGACTAATTCCCCCAAATCTACCTCCTTACCATAAATGTTCATGTTTTAGAACTTTTTACCTCTCTAAGACCTGAGAAGAAATATAAATGCTAAAATAATCCTTTCCATCCCTCCCAATTATCGCAAAGTGATAAAAATAAGAGGGGGGGTTCCCCCGAAAATGGTGGGTGATGGAGGAAAACGGATGTCATATTCGGATTCAGGAGGTCATTTAACACAAGAATTAGCAGGGATGGTATCAGGGCTCGAAAAATTTTTTTTTTGCCGATCAGTGTCATCTTTTCCAGAGGGTGACCCCACAAGGACGCCTGGAAGACACTATTCATGACCCCGAAGCAACGGAGGGAGACTCCTCCGGAGGCACGGAAGTCTGAGAAGGTCCTCCACCCTCCATCCCGCGGCAGTGCAGCTTCCCATGGCCTTGACACGTAGGAGCGCTGGGCCCTTCTCATTCCGTCGCACCTTCCAGGACTTGCCAGCAACCGCTCCAACAGGTCACGGAGTCGTCCATCGTCCTTTCAAGCCCAGCGATCCGAGCCCTTAGGGACTCGCAATCGGTTGGGCTTCTGAAGAGGTTGAGACCCGTCCTACTTTAGTATTGGGAGTCATCCTAATCTCAAAAATCCTTTTTCGATCGCAGATTGGCCTAACGGATTTATTCCCTGCGGAGAATGGGCTGATGGACTGACAGCGGGCTGTAATTAACTGGCCTTGCATATATTTATGAAGAATAATCATGGATATTTTATAATATTTTTTACGAGTCATTGTTTCCTATGTTTATCCTTCATGAAGATAATTATTTTACAATCCAAGAAACAAAAAACTACTGGTGTTATGTTTGACCCCACCTTGTGAGTCCAAAAAATCCGACCTTGTGGATAAGGGTTAATTTGGGGATACGGCCTCTTTCAATATCCCGTACAATATTTATAAAATACGTCTAATATGAAAACAAATCAGTTAATTTAACCTTCATGGGCCCTCCTTTCATCTGCAGCCCACCGATTTCTCGGAGTTGTACCATTAACGTCACGGAGGGGCGACCTGACCCCTAAAATATAATTGGCTCACTGATAACAGGGAAAGAACTTCGATTACCTCACTTCACTCCATTACAAGGATCATCACCGAACATGGACGGACTCCGAAGAGGCACCGACGTACGCCTAGGATGGGGAGGGGCAGATTTAGATCGTTATTTTGAGGGGCGCGTATTCCTACATTCCGGGAGTATATTATCTTATGATTACAATTTTTCCTATTTTACCAAGAATTACGGGGGCACTCCCCCTTAATCGGCCCCTGTAGGGAGGGGGAGAGAACATAGGTGAAAATGGACACCTATGACAATTAGTACTTGAAATCACTATAATGCCAAAATGGCAACGAGTGACTGTGAATGACCATGGCCATTTAATTTGATGGGCCACGGTTATTTATCACCAAATTTCAATTTGTAGCCACTGGTATTTGAATGTCCAGGAAGAGGCCATTTTCACCAGGAAATACTAGAGCTGGGTAGTACTTGGGGTACTCAAATGAGAACGATTTTTCTTTTACCCAAGTGTCGTATAATATGTAGAATCAGCTTCCAGTAGATTAGGAAAACGAAGAAACCATCCACCTCACTTACCTGTCATCTGATACAAATCACAGCAAGTCGTATGTGGATACTAACCACAACAGCCAGTGATGAGAAGAAAACAAAATTTTACAGCTTCTGCACCGGCTGCTACAAAAAGCGGCATGTAATACCGCCAACTCGTAACTCGCCGGTCCTGAGTTACATAATCGGATAAATCCTAAAAAAATAACACCATGTATGGAATTAATATCTTTCTGCCAAGTCACCCATGCCCATGCGCAACATTCCCAGAAAAGTTACAATGTGTCGGAAAATGAATCGGTTACTACGGCTTCTTGAGGGCCAATCAACAGTGCGAGCGACTCGAGTCTACATTGTTTCATCCCGCGCTTACCTACCCAACGAGCTACTTGGAGGGAATTCGGCGTGGGTCAGGGAGCTTCGAGGTGTATGCAGTGCAGCAAGTCCAGCTTATCAAAATGACCCTGCTGAGGATGATTGCTAAGCTGTTCATTCTCTGCATGCTTGGAAATGCAGTTTTAGTCCAAGGTAAGAAAAGGCTGCTGTTTTTCCATGAAGCATCGCCGGCAAAAGAGCACGTGAAAACATGTCTTCAGAAGTTTTCGTTCTTTAGACTGTGACGTGAATTTGGCGTTCGCTAACTGGTCTAGTTCGTGACTACCTACCCCCGTCAAATGAGGATATAAAGATAGAATTTAACGTATAACATCTCCTTTTAGATTAATTTGAATGATCTTTAACGTATCTCCATCGATGTGAAAATTATATGTAGAGTATGTGTAGGTACTCATTTAAATCCCCGCAGACTGTACTTGATTGCCACGGACCGAAGGCATGAGTTTAAAAATATATTTTTGATTGCTTTGCGTGACCCGACTGCTCTCGAGCATGTATTATACTATTCTCGAGGCATTTTTATTCACGGGGGTACCCATAAAGCAATTGCCACACAACCCACTCAGCGAATCTCGATGTTTCTGTGTAGCCTCGTGAAATCGCGTTGGAAATCCCTGGAAAAACATACATACCTGCCGAAGGCGCTTCTGTTCCTGCAATGATTTAATATTTTCTTTGAATGGCAATGCCTCGAAACGGTGTAAACGCTTCGTTTCCTCCACGATTTTAGGAGTGTCAGCCCGATATTAAGTTCATTTATAGGAGAACTTGAATTCCTCAGGATTCTCATTTGGGCCTTCGCCATTATGGCCATCGAATTCGTGTTATTCATCAGTGGCTATTGTTTATGATGCATTTGCTAATTTCTCACAATTTGGATCGGTGTGTACACCGCGCGTACATTTGATGAGGCAGTGAAAGGACAGTGTTGCTTGCCTATGGCAATTTGGCATTGAGTGACGTGCAAATTAAATAAATCCATTTAATAAATTGCGAAAAAAATATTCCCCACACTCTTAGTACAAGGTATAATTCTTATCACAGCTGGTACATTTTAGCCAATTTTCATAGCATAAATGTTTTGTAGATACTACTGCCATTTTCGTTTTCGCTAAGTTTGCATTGACTTACATTTATGCAGGATTTCTGGAGGAATCAAAACACACTCAATCACTATTATGTTCAAATACTATACATTTTGAAGTGATTGTCAAACTTCTATCATAAATCATGAAAACAAAAAATGTTGATTTTGATATAATGATATCTACTACAATTTTTAACATTAAGACGGGAGGGGTCATTTGACCCTTTTTTAAATTCAGTATTACATCATAGCAATTATTTTTCATTCGTTTCTTTTGAAATGTGAATTCATTTTAATGCATATTTTAATGATGTTCAAATTGCGTAATCGTTATTGCACAATGTTTTTGTTATAAATCATACCTAGACGAATGAGAGCCGAGGGTCATTTGACCCCTCTTCGCCAATGGTGGCATTCTTGGTCATCCTTACAAATAGAGGAGTAATAGGTTTTCTTGCACTTAAATCAGCCTTGAAATAGGCAACACCATTTACAGTATTTACTTAATCACAGCTAAGTACTCATCAAGTAGAAATTTTGGAGAAGAATATTTCCAGTCTCAGAACTATGAGATAATGAGGGCAAAATATTCTTCCCTCTGTCCGTGTAAACAATCCATGCAACTGAAATGAATCTCAACAACTGCTTACTTTCCCATCGTCAAGCAAAAAAAGAGAAAAATAAACTCACTGTGCATGATGGACCCAGAGGTCATTATTTTAAGAGAGGAAAATAATAAGACTTACTGAAATACAGACTTATTTGTATCAGAAATAAAGTTATAGTACCTATAGATAATGATCAGAATAAGCAGCAAATATTCCTCTTGTTTATTGAAGATAATGTACCCCCTTCAAGATTTTTATTGTTCAACCAATGGGATTTGTTACCTATAAATAGTACATTTAGCAGGATTGTGTTCAAAGGCAAAACAAATATCTGGTTGTAAAAGAGAGAAATGCTCTTTTTTAAATCCGAAAAATTTGTAAGAGTGTGTGAGATGAACCTTCTCTAGCCATGAAGGTAAACATTAACACCTACAACATAAAAAGTAACCTCAGCAAAAAAAGTAATACCACTTAGAGTTTGAATGAAGAAAATGTGTCAATATTTTAATGCAAATATTTGCCGAAAAGCCTAGGGGATTAAGAGCCCCTTAAATGATAAGCCAACTGCAGTAGCCAGAGTGGCAACGTGTCAGCCCTAAAACCCTAATCGGTCATGGATTCGAATCCTACCTGGTAAATGGATTTTGAGCTTTTCTTTGGGTGGTTGTCTTATGTTAATGGATGAGATACAACTTCAGCAGTCAGAGCCTGTTGAAAACCCATGCCTAATTATTTACCTATTATCTATTACAATTCGTACTATGATCTTAGGGCGAATAAATGCATTATTATTATTCACAAATAATAAGAAAATGTTAGAGATCAAATTACCCCTAGGTTGGGCAAAACTCCCAACCCCCTAGTGTTAAACAATTAAGAAATTTGTATTGGCTTTCCTATTTGACTAGTGCATTAACTGAGAAAAATAAAAATTGCAGATTATTATATGTTTCTTGTGTGTCCATCACGTACATTCATCTCTGAGAATTCTCTTGTGGTCAACTGACCTATTTACCATTGCTCGGCATGATTTGAGATGGAAAAGGCCTTCTATACATATTTCTTCTTCTGTGTGATTGGATTTTGGCATGTAGTCTGGAATACTATCCTAGTTGGCTCTCCTAGTTTCATCATCAAGATTTTCTTCTTGTACTTTCAATATGATTTCACTCATCTTCCTCATTCTTTCTTCAATGTGATGCCCCACCCTGCCACCCTTGGGTCATATCTGAGAATGTAACTCTGCATATGTTGTTCCAGAAGTCATCTGCACTGGTCCACTATTTTGCAGACTCTGAGGATATATGTTTCCAACCTGTCTTCCTCCATCTTCATGTTCTCCAACTTTCCACTCACTCAAAGAGACCTCATGACCCATGTCCCTAACCTGTGGCCGTTTCTGTGAATTTCACTTTTGCCCCAAATATGGCAGTTAATACCAGACCAATCTAATTGATTTGCATCCTCAGTGCCTTCTGGTGAAATTACTGCCTTTCAAGTCCATTCCCAAGTCGTGAACTGTTGACCTTCAGATTAGAAATCGGATATGCTTCCCCTTGGCCACATGAAGTTAAACCAATGGTCTTATATTCCTAACATGCTTTTGCTCCACACTTCTTTGGAAAGGGACTAGTACTAGGGATGGGCAAAAGCATGTATGGTAGTAAACGTGTACACACTTGTTATTCAGGCGTGTACTTGTCTTACCTACAACCTACATACCCACAAACAAAAGTTAGTCTCTGGCCCCACATTCCATTCTGCATTCCTTCATTGTCGATCCTGCTGATTACCTCGTGAAATTTACTCATGCCTTTTTAGTGTAAGTTGTTGCATAATTCTGTGAGTATATGCCCACTGACTCATTACTTTCCATTGCCTCTAGCTCTTTCAATTTTGCTGTCTGTTATTTCAGGTTGCACATTATCCCTATCTATGCTTAATTTATTTTCTTACTTGGAGAATTAGCCCTACCTTCCCTACTTTGAAAGCCCTTTAATACATAAAAGATTTCATGCCTTCCTGGTGAATGCTGCTGATCAAGTCCTCTCAGAATCTTCACTGGGTGACGTGATGAACTGCTGACATTACACTCAGTGCCCTGAGGCCCATGCCTGAGTCAGCCATTGAAAAGTTTTTTTTAATAAAATGAAGTAAACTTCGTATAGCTCACAGCTAAATTTTATTACACTTGTCGACCAAGGTTTAAACTTACAAAGTAACTATCAAGGCAGTTGTACGAGAGAGATCAGCTAGTGCATATGAATGTATATACATACAGGAAATGATGGGAGTCTTTATTCATTGCGCTCTCTTACTTGCCAATATGCTTTAAAATCTATGTGATATGTTGGAAAACATAAACAAATGCTACAATAGGGAATTTCACTTATCCATGCAATCTTCCAAATTGTTCCTGCTGGTGTATATGCATTAGAAAAACTAATATTTACTCAGTTTTTCATTGCCCATGAAGTCATCACTTTCTAAGTCCTGTGCTTCTTAGCTTTCATCAGGCTGTGCTTGATTTAAGTTGTCTGTGACAGTTGCTTTCACTTGTCCATTATTTAATTTACAATGCCTTGCTGTCCTCTCTTTTCCTCGCTGGCCTTTTGACACCTTTTATAAAGTGATATTCTAATGCATATATGCTACCTAATTCTATATGTCATTGCCTTCTTTGAATAGTTTTTACTAAG
This sequence comes from Pyrrhosoma nymphula, assembly GCA_963573305.1. Classification (NCBI taxonomy): domain Eukaryota; kingdom Metazoa; phylum Arthropoda; class Insecta; order Odonata; family Coenagrionidae; genus Pyrrhosoma; species Pyrrhosoma nymphula. Next base: position 50,040,341 of record OY754330.1, on the reverse strand, counting down.
GCATTTCTTAAACTACCTACTTTCATCCCCATCAGCCCTCATCCTCTTTATTCATACAACCATAAAAACCTATTTGATGGAATGCCTATTAACCCTTTAACTGCGCAAATAATCTGAAATATAGCTCTCCCCAAACGCAAACTTTTTTTTCTAAATTTGTGCATAATTTTAAAATTTGTCACTTTTTATTTTAAGGAAAATTAGTTTTTTATTGACAATGAGTAATTATCGTCTGATTTTACTGTTGAATACGAATTTTTGAACTTTTTTTTTACTAAAACCATAAACCATACTTCAAATCGCCAATAGACGATGGGAGCAGTTAAAGGGTTAAAAACACTGATATAAATATCAACCAAGTTTGTTCAGGTAAGAAGACACTAAAGTATAAAATTTTTTTATCCTTTTTGCCTTTGCATCACTTTGAATAAATTTCAAGTTTTCTTTCTCCTGTCATTCTCAACCAATAGCATGAAAGCAAGCTGGCTGATCATGTAAGCATGCTTTAAGAAAACTGGACATGCTGATAAGGAACATTCCTATGACAATTCACTACGTACTCGATCTCTGCAGTTTCCTAAAAGCTCTTTCACATTGACATTGGTTATGATTATTTCTTTAGAAATTCACATTTCAAGGTTATGAGCATAACTTTACTCTTTTTTTATAGGGGGAAAGACTGAATCAAACAACCTACCAAAAAATATTATACTACTACTGGTGGGTGGTTTGTCTTCTGATGCTAATATCCCGGGAGAGAGGGGATTAGCGGCCAATGGATCACTCAATAATGTTCAGTCAAGGTCACCTGTTGTGTTACTTTCAGAAAAAATGCCCATCTGTGGGGCTATTTTGGTAAAGGTTCAATCCTTCTAATTATTTCCTGACAATTCCTTAAATCTTAGAGAATCAAGTTTTTCTTCCATGTATTTCAGCCAGGAGATGTGAAAAAGAATGCTTCTGGAGTTGACATTGGCACATTAAAAATTATATTTAATGGACAGGACTTGGAAGATAGTGGTAATGACACCTCATTGAGGTCTCATTCAAATTTGATGCATCTAGCTCAACAAGCTGGGAAAGCCACAGGTAAGTAAGAGAGTGGTTTACAGGTGCAGTCTTTGTCTCTTACAGTCTTGCCAGGATAAAATGTTACCCCTTCAGCACTTGCAGGGCTTCTAGTGGATGTTAGCCAGTTTTATTTTTTTAAATTTTTAAAAACTAATTTTGGACGTAATGCCCGTAGTGGGTAACATCTACATTCCGATTTTAAATATGCCTTTCCCATTTTTAGTATTATTGGGTGAGGTCTCAAAAGAAATGTAGGTAATGGGTGCATTCAGCCACACTTTTGCTCCCTACGCGACTGATCATGATGCTATGTTCGCTCACTGTGGGCTATCTGAATGAAAACTGATCAGTTAGCGAAAATGTGGAGGAATTTTATGACATCTGGTGGTAGCTTCAGAAACCGCATGTATAAACACCAAGGGGGTTGGAATATTCCTTGATAAACGCTGATAGTAGTAGTTTCAGGGCATTTGCAGTTTCAAGCATTTACGTGTAACTTCATTTTTATATCTCTACCCCTGAATTCCCTAGATTTACTCTAGATGTTTGACCAATGGACCTCTTGAATTGTGTAGTAAAAATGGAAAAGGTTGTTGTAAGTGCCAGAAACTAAAATTTTCAGTATTCAATAAAATAAGTCTAAAACATTGAATATTTACTAAAAAATTTGTTATATATTTATAAAAATAGAAAAGCAATAGGAATAACATATAGTACAATTTTTTTAAAATATATAAGTGGAAACCAAAAAAAGATGGATAAAGATATAAGTTCCATCTGTTTTTTTGTGGAAAAGGATGTAAGTGCCTTGCTTTATTTGTAAAAATTATATAAGTGAAGGGTTAGTTTTAACAAAAGGATGCAAGTCCAGTATTGTTTAGAAGCTTTTTAATGTATACCATAAATTCAATGTTATAATGTGTTACAAGGATACATTATAATAAGTACAAAAGATATTTTGATGACTTTTAGGCATAGTCTTGACTTTCTGAACCTCCTGCTCCTTTCTCAATGATAAATCTACCTGAAAATCGAGTTTTAACTGTGCAATAGACAAGGAACATACGCCATGGCGGGTGGACTTACATCCTTCTCTGCTTCAACCCTGCACAGCTCTTGCATGGTGCTGACATCTTCCGACTGCTCTACAAACTAGGGAAAAATTTTCTGATACTTACTACCTTGTCTATCTTATTACGCCTGGCTTTTACTTCGCGTTACACCGAAAAAGTCATTTTTTTATTTTTTGGCACTTACATCCTTTTCCATTTTTACTACACAATTATTGTATTACCAAACTTTTATTGACCTTATGCCTTCTCTTGACCTATAATTTCCTGTAATCGATTTGATTGATTAATTTTCTTTGATAAAATATGGGTAAATTTCAGGATCTAGAATCAATGAAATCGCAAATTAAATCCACGAAAATGAGAATAACAGGAAATTCATTGACCCAAATCATGACTACAGTAAACTACTGAATTGAAAAAAATACAAGATTACATGACTGCAAATCATAAATTATTACTCGATTGAAGGTGCTTATGTTTGTTCACTGTCTCCGAAATTAAATATATCATCCCCTCCAAGTCGTAGGGACAGTTGTAAAACATTTTTCCTTCCAGCACTTGTTCTTTTAAATGCCTGCTTCCTTCTGTCTCCCTTTGCTCACTGAGGTGATCGGTGGTTTTCTTCGCTCACTAAAATGATGACTGATCAGGACCGTGTTGTCGTATCGCTAGGTCCCATGGGGTCATTGCACTTACTCATTGAGCAAAGGTGAGCAATCAGTGCGGCTGAATGCACCCTATCATTGTTGTAGAATGTTCGAGCATCGTCATACTCTGCTTGCCCCTCCTTCCCCTCCTCATCCAGTTTCTTCCCCACTACGACCAGTTGGAATATGAACGTAAAGAAAAAATTTAAAAAAATTAAACCTGTGCTCAACAGTCAGTTTTCACTAGACGTGGTCAAACTATTTATTCTTACAAAATTTCTCACATGCTCACAAAGAAGAAAAAGCCATTCCAGGATGATGAGTTTAAAGACGCAGGCTTTACCACAGCCAGGGTGTCCGGCGACCTGGAAAACCTTGAAAACCGGGAAAACTCAGGGAAATATTTTGTTCTTGAAAACTCAGGGAATACTCAGGGAATTTTTGTATTTTTCCGAAAAACCCTGGAAAATGCATGGCAGCCGATTTCCATCGAGGCAGAGAGAGAGAGAGAGAGGTTTAACCTGCGCCTTTGCTTGCATTATGCTCTCGGCTCAGCGTAGCCTTGCGCTCCCTGTTCATTTAATACTTTTCATAGCTGTGCGCCCGCTCGCAGCTTGTGCTTCGTCATCCCACACCACTCTCCCTATGCGCAGGCTAGGGGGCCGATTGCATAACAAGGCAAATTCCACACGGAATAATTCCCATGTAAAATGGCCGCTACGAATGGAATCGGAATTGATGCCGAAATCTGTCACCGGAAACAGAATTTCACGCGGAAATCGAGATTCTGTTCGAAGAGCCGTACGAATGGAATTCTTGGTGTGGCCAAATTTACGAGAAATCTAAACGTCTGAGCATGCGCAGTGGGATTTCCCGCATTATACGAAAACCATTCGGCCGGCAACCTAAATGGATAATTGGGTATTGTTATATATGTAATTGATAATCCTTTCCAAATTATCTCCACCCTCCTCGTTTTTATGTTTGCAGAAATGTTTTTGAAGGAGCGGAAATACATTTTGCGGTCACTGCGTATGGAAATCACGGCCCTCGGGTTCGTGGTCGACAGGGCCACTGTACAGGGGCAATCCAACCTAATTTAAATTCGTGTATTTTCCAAAAAATACAATTTTGTTTTACATAATTAAATGCTTTTGGGCGTTAGATCCGTACCTATCACAAAGCAATTAATTCACAGTTTCCGAAATGTTCATGTAAAGTACAGTGAAGCCTTTTGGGAGAAGAGGAAAGGTACCAAGGCCTCAAGAGAAAAAGAATAAGAAAGAGGTACATTCTGCAAATGTTTCAAGAGCTGCAAACCAAAATAACGTAATTTCTTGAAAAGCCGAGAAATTTGTTCCTGAAATTGAATTGGAAATGCACTCATTGAAAAATGTCACACCAGTTTCTTTTATTTACATGTTCTTTATCAAACTAGTCTGAATCTACTTTATTGTGTTCAAATTGCACCTGACTCAGAATTTTGTTGTCAGTTAACCGTTTTTGTTAATTTGTTGGTTGAAATAAAACCCGTAATACTCCACATTCCTTGTATACTCTTACGTTTTTAACTCAAAGTAGGGACCGAAATTTTTAGTAGTAGTAGTTTTTTCATGTTTGCAAAATTATGCCGATTTTATTAGAAATTCATTAAAAATATGTTAGAAACAAAGTGCAGCAAGACCCTGGAAAATGCAAAACATTTGCCTGGAAAACCTGGAAAACTCAGGGAAAAAAGAAATTGAGATTCACCGGACACCCTGACAGCTGATTGTTTATTTCAGGGATTTTCTAACAAACAAAGAATGAAGAAGAAAAGAAGACTTACAGTTGTCAAATAACACTCACAAGAAAAATAAATGAAACTTCTTTGGACATACAAACTCAGTAAAAAAAATTGGGAATATGTGACTGGTTCTCTTTACAATTTGATAAATCAACAGATGTATCAGACACAGCACAGCCTTCCTGTCCTGACCATTCTACCCCCTTCCACTCCTTTATTTAAGCGAGCACGCTACTTGCACATGATACAGTGCTGTTCCTCCTCTCTGCCACATGTATATATGCCGTTTGTCTTGTAAACCAGCATCAAGCATACTTTATGTTATTAGTAATGCTACAATAATATTTTTATTTTCCATGTTTTTGAGTCTGATAGATGCCATGCGAGTACTTGTGTTTCAAATTCAAGGAGACTTATTTTTCAGTTCTTTTCGTCATCATACGTATGAACAAGAATCTTACAAGCATTTTGATATTTAATTATTTTTTCTAATATCGCACAAATTAAGTTGCCGTGGTTATATATCTATTGGCACATAGATATCTATCCATATATATATCGACATGGTTTATCTTCTGAAGGTATTATAAATAACCAAAATCATTGTTCATCCTTTCATAAGTAATTTTTTCAGTAGATCTTTTAGTGAAGTCACTGAGTACCATTATCACCATAACTTAAGTTATTCTAACTGTGCTGTGTCTGATATATCTGTTGATTTATCAAATTGTAAAGAGAACCAGTCACATATTCCCAATTTTTTTTACTGTTTCTATGTCCAATGAAATTTCATTTATTTTTCTTGTGACAGTGTTATTTGACAACTGTAAGTCTTGTATTGCAGACATTCTTTGCTTGCTAGAAAATTCCTGAAATAAACAATCTGCTGTGGTAAAAACTGCTTCTTTAAACAACTCATCATCCTGGAATGGCTTTTTCTCCTATGTGAGAAATTTTGTAAGAATCAATGGTCATATTTTTAGCTTTTACCACGTCTAGTCTTTTTCTAAGTATCTTCCAAATCTTTTAATTGGGGATGCGCAATAGTTATATCTGAACCTACATGATTTTGATTCCCCCATTTTATTGTTTAACCATGCATGATTTTTTCTGAATGGCACTGAGCAAGTTTATGTTTTGCACTGTATGAATTATGTAGGTACTGCTTTATCTCTCAGTCAACTTTGTGCAGTTAAATGTATAAAAAATTACCTGGCTGGTTCATTCTTCATTGAATTTGAATTTTTCAAATAACAATCAGTGCTGGTTACATAAGAACATATATTTGTATGTATTCATTGAATCATGGTATTTGTTATGTTCAGACATACTCACAAGGAAATTTTTAACAGTTCTTTATTTGGTCTGATCGACCGCATGTAACCTTACAATCATGCGTACAGTGATAGCTTCTGTTTTCAGTGCTGCCAACATATAGATATTACAGTATTCACTATCCCTGCCTCTAATAGATGAAACTCTGTCCTCTTTAACTTGGAGGTACTTCATCGTCAACAACTTTTATTGAACCGGCAAACTTATACTAATGCCACAGATTATTTTCTCTGTGATAATAGTAAAAATCTGCCACAACTTATTATGGCTATCTACATGTGTTGCCTTGAAGTTCATCTGCGTTAACTTCACAGAATAGTTGCGGCTTTTGTTTTTTTGTCGAACAGTGGTGGGCACTCACATATTGGTTGAAGGGTACCATGGTGCTATTGGGCAAAGGGTGCAGTTGGTGTGGCAACAATATTCATTTCATCTTCAGCAGCAATGGTGGTCTGAGCGCTATCTGTTAACTGCCTATGCAACCCATTCAGTTCCAAGTAGGCATGGAATTCATTGTAGGGATGACCATACATCATAACAGTACCGTCAGGATTTTACACGTCAGTATAGGAACTTAATAGGTATAATTATGTTATAACATACTCTATGGCTAACTCTGATACTATTTTTTATCATAAATGGGACAAGTGCATCCGTATTTTAAAGATGTAAATACTTACAAAACTGTCTATATGAATGCAAAATCACAGTCATTAGAAGACATTTGAGACTACTAATATTTAAAAATTTCTGTGAGTCTTAGAGTGTGTTTATATTTGTATCCATATACATATGCTATTCATATCCATAATGTAAATTACACAATTTATATTGAGAGAAAGAAAATGTTTTGCTTCAAATGAAGTATATCATTTGCGATGTCATAGAAGACCACTCTGGTATGAGGTAATGAAGATTGAAGTCGTCTGTCCTTGTCTTGACTTCATATGGTTAAGTCGAAAAAATGTCTCATCTAGGACTTATAGTAAGAATTTATGTAAGAACTAAAAAGAAGAGAATTATAAATAGCTGAGAAATTGAACAATTTAGACCAATTATCCCTACTATGCCTGCTTTGAAAATACTGACAAGAATTATTGCCATGAGGTTAGAAAAAATGTAGGAAGAATTCTTGAACAAAGACAATTCATGATAGTGACTTAATTAACATGAAATTTCACTGAAGTACCTGTAAAAATTATTTGCAAAAGGTAAAGAAATCCTTGGCCTACTTTAATACAAATAAGAAGGTCACAAGATTAGGTTATATAACAGAAAATCATTCTCTAAAAATTTACCATTTAAAATGACATCAGTCTCATAGACCACATGTCACTCATGGTTGAGAGTTATAGGGTATTCTACATGTAGAACCATAGAATTGTAGAATTACACATTACATGTATTAAAAGTTTTAAACACTGTTTGTAATTTTTTTGGCCTTAGGTGCTGGCAAATCATGCAAATATTGTTGATCTTTTACAGGTTTAGTCACTACAGTGGACATAACATCTGAGATTCCTGCTACAATTTATGAAGCTCGCATTGAATCAAGTGATTCTAATTGTTCTGAAGGAAATAATAAACTCTTGAACCTGAATATAATTCTGGGTCAACCTCCGGTAAATTATGGAAAGATCAAAAAATGCTTGTTTAATTATACGTATTATTCAGACCCTAAATCATTGTCATTGAAACTTCAAGAAGGATCAGAAGCAACATCAAAGGAAATGAAGAATGATGTTTTAGGTAGGGTGAGGGGAAAGTACTTGTTGTGGCATGTATATAGTGACTAATTTCATTTTAATGGCAATGAATGAAAACTGTAGTAATTCCCTGAAGAGTTCAGTCTTTAAATAGGCCTTGCTGCTAATATGATTTTAATTTTAGGTTTATTTCCTCATGTTGGCCCTGAGGATCTAAAATACATGACTTCAGCAGCTCTTAAATTTCTTAGGAAAAAAGAAAATGGATTCTTTCTTGTGGTAAGTGAATGCTTCTAGGTATTACTTGTATTGGTGAAGGAATTGGAAATTGTGGAAGGTCAATGGACTCCATTGTCACTTAAGTATTATCCTCGCTATATTGAAAAATGTAATACTCTTTGGGCGTGTTCACTTATGCTTTCCCTGCAACATCAGGTTGGTTTAATCAATTTAGGTAATTTTGATAAACCATGCAGTTTAGTCCGACTGGTCTGAGTAGAGGGGCTGAGTCAGCGTACTTAGGAAGCTTATCTGACATCTCAGTTTGATATGAATAAATCTCCCTGCCAAATAAACCAAACTGTTGCACAGTCATGCTACATTTCTTTTTTGTTGGCTCATAGAGGCAGAGTACATATTAATCATCCATGGCATATTTTAGCAAATTGATTTGGTTAAATACTTGGGTCTGAAATTGCAGCAATAAGAGGAATGCATTATGTATTGTGGAAACTGCTCAGTTAATATTTCTACGAAGATGAATAAGTACATGATAAATGGGTCAATTTAAGTGAAATCATCTCCAGAAAAAATGTTGCTTAATGTTTTTGATTTTACAGGTTTTTGCCTGTTAGTTAATAATTGTACAGTTGACTTTTTAAATGGTTCATAATATGATAATTTTTCTTTAAATATGTACATACTGCCCAGTGAAGGTGATCAGTTATTATGATCACAAACTCACCTGATGACTACAGTAGAGGAGTTTACTCTGTAATTAGTTAATACAATTTTCTGATTTCGATAAAACTCATATCTAGAGTTTCCTATTTATATTTTTTTTACTATGGCCCACAGAAAAGAGTTAAAGTTCCCATTGTGGCCCTCGTTACAATAAGTTTGGAGACCCCTGCTGTAGAGTATGGAAAGGAGGCTGCAATCCATGGATTATCAGCAATGTTAATGTTTAATTTTTTTTGCAGGTAACAATTACAGGTAGGCCCATAGTGGCTACAAAAGAAATGGCAACCCAATTTTTAGAGGAGCTTCTGAATTCAGACCTTTTACTTGAAACTCTAGTTGTAGCTACATCAGTAGAAGAAAAAGTGCCTTGCTGCAAGCTCTCTCCAACAAATGGTACTCATAAAAGACCAAAAAGTAATGTTCAGCCTCCCTCTGTATTAAAAAGCAAGCCGAGCAATGATAGAACTAAATTGGCTGAAATGAAAAATACACTGAACAAGAAAATTCATACTGAAACATCGACTTTAAAAGAATCTAATCAGAAAACGAGAAAATCAGAAGATGATGGCAACATTAGTCCATCAGAAATCACATCAAAATCAAGAGGTGTTAGTGAAGACAGTGAAATTTTATTCACCAAGACGACCAATACCAGTGGAAGTGAGCATTTACCTACCCCTGAATTGAGCACAGAAAAATATGAATATTATTCTACTGTAGGGATTTCAGCTCAGCTTTCAGCAAATATGACCACAAGTTATTTACCCACCGGTTCTACTGTATCAAATGAACAATACTCATCTATGTATGATGAAATGATAACATCACTACCACCATCATCAGCAGCTAGCATCACACCATCGCTCCCTCCTGATACAGATGTTAATGGTCCTCCTGATGCAGATGGTCAGCAAACTACATACTTCAGTGATTTTTCATCAGCTGCTTCAGAAGTTGATGTGCTACCTACCACGGAGAGTGTTTCTATGATAGAAAATAAATTACACCAAAATGAAACAGAGGAGGGTTTTGGAAATATACCTGGAAAGAGGAACAAGAGAGGAGCTGACTCAGATACTTATGGAGGAATTCCAATTTATGCATCAGGTATTGTGTTGATTTCACTTTATCAAACTGAGTACTTCTGAGTGAATCCAAATGGCATATATTATAAATAGTACATGCTGGTTGTGAATATTGTTCTCCACTTCCAAAGTTTGTTCTTACTTAGCCAAAAACATCCTCTAATCTTATTCCTTGAAAGACTTCAAAAATATTTCTGAGAAAATCTTTTGCTTATTTTTCAGCAGATGTATGATATTAATATCTTTGTTGCACCATGAATGTGTGTATCGCGCAAGTGTTTCAATTAGGAGCCTCTAATTGGCTACACGCTAGGCTAAAACCAGTCCAAAAATTCAGGATCATGCTAGTATTGAGAATTCCTTCTTCCCACTCACGACTAACTACAACAAAAACTAAACAAGACTTTTATTGTAATACAATGGAGTGCTGAATGAGCTCTACCTTTAATGCCCCATAGACTGCACTGAGGGGAGTCAAACTGAAGGTGACCAAAGTCTAAAGAAAAGCTGCATGGCCCTGGACGAGGCTAACCCACGAGTCGACAGAGGCTTGCGACAAACATTATTTCTTTGTTTCTGTTGAACGACTTGACATGGCTCACTCAAGTATGTGTTAGGGACTTCAGTAAACAAACCAAATGGGCACATGCAAACCAAATACATAGCATTATACTGACATTTTCAAATGTTAGTATGATGTGGGGATACATTGACTCGAGATGTTACTGCAACTCATTCATTATTCAATTAACGAGCTTCAAACAGAATTGCATCGTGTGATAAAGGAGGAGGGTAGCCAATTACCAATTTACCCTTTCCTCCCACTCCCTTCCCAGCCATTACTTGGATACAAGGTGCCAATTAACGTTCTGCATTTTATTTAGTATATTGATTGGTTTGATTTTTTTCCTAGTTTTCTTTTGGCTTTCTTGCAGTATGTTCATAATTCTGTGTAATTTCTCATGAGCTTACTGAAAATAATATCTGCTTTTCTGATTTAATGGTACCAATTGCTCCAGGCAATGGTTTAGAAGTAAGGATGTTTACGGCTACTGCTTAAGAGTCAATGTCATACTTTTTGTATACCTTCTAGAACAGCAACTGCTTAGAACTTCAGAGATATCTTGTAGAATTCCCTTCCATCTTGACTACAAGCTTGACGCAGTGGAAGGGCTTGCACATTCCAGTAACCCCTACAGCTGGGCTAGTGGGAGCAATAGTAGTTTCTATGTAGTAGACCCATGTCAGAGAGGTCAAAGGGTGGGTAGGAGCTAGACGAAAGGTAGTTCACGTGATGGTGTCACGTCACATTAAACATACTGTTGGGCATGGCAAGGTGAAGCACACCCAATTATAAATTTCCCTGAAAATGCAAATCATTCAAAGAGAAATGAATCCTGGCAACTGCGGGATGCCACCAACCAAGGCGGGTGTTGTGCCCAGCAGCAGGGGAGGCAAGGTCTCCGTGGTCGTCATCACATGGCCAAACAATTCTGGCAATTACAAGACTACTCACTAGGGTGGGTACCATGCCTGGCAGCATGGGAGGCAATGCCTCCACGGTAGCTTTCACTCAAAATCCTTGCGCAACAACGGTATCAAATGAGACGAGGACTGCTAGAGAGAAGGAGAAGATAAGGAAAGCAGTGGTAAAAATAGGAACTTGTAACGTTAGGATAATGGTGAGGGTTGGGAAGCTATAAGATAACAAACAGGAAATAGAGAAAAGGAAAATACATGTTTTGGAGCTGTACAACTTGAGATGGAGGGATAGCGGGGACTATTGGAGTGATAATTACAGGGTAATGTATTGCGAGGGAGGTGAGAGAAAACATGGGGTAGCTATGGTATTGAATGCAAAACTGGAGAAGAGAGTAGAAAACATTAGCAGGTGAGCGACAGGATACTAGTGGCTAAAATAAAAGCTTAAAAGCCAGACTGATACATTTCACATTGGTCCAGGTGTACATGGCTACAAGTAATCAAAGGGAGGAAGTGGTGGATGGGGTGTAAAATTAACTAAAAGGGATAATTAGTGAAGTCATGGGCTATGAAAGCCTTATATGTAATGACGGTCAACTGGAATGCATTGGTGAGGGAATGGGGGGATAGATTTGAACAGGAAATGGAAAAGCTACAGGAAGAGGGGACGTGGATGCCCTATACACTAAAGTGAAAATGTTATTATGTAAACAATTATGTAGTTAGATTCCACATGTAGCAACAGCCTTGCTTAGAATAATTAATAAAAGGTTGGAGAGTAGGGAGAATTACTACTTGGGTGATGACCAGTTTGGGTTCCAGAAGGACATGGCAACTCAGGATGTAATTGCAGTGATGAGAACACTTATAGAATGAAACAGTATAATCAAGATATTTTAAAATGACAAAATTCTAAATTTTATTTCGCTTTTCACATCCTGATGTCAGCTTTCAGTGCATTCAATGTTGTAACTGCAGTTAAAAGCCTAATAATAATGACTATTGTGAGTTAAATTATTCATGTAAACATCACAGTGAAACAGTACTCATTTGTTAGCAAGTTAAATACATTCCAATCTCATTTATTAATAAATAGAAATGTCACAGGTGTGAGGCAAGAGTCATTTTATTTCCTGCCCTTGAGATATTTCAATGAAAAAAACTTGAATGCATTTTGAAATGATGTTTATGTCAATAAAAATCCATGATTCTGATTATTTAACTGACAACAGTAAATGTACTTTAAATTCCCCCTCTTGTTTTGCCTCATCTTATGTTAGAGTGAGATCTTAGATCCCATGTGATATGGTGGCTTAATTGTCAGAAATAGTATGGAAGTAGTGATTCAACATCACTAAATGGCTTCTAGTGTGAATAAAAATTAGCACACATGTGCATTTGATGTATTATGTGTGATGAAGGATTAAGAGATGTTTGATCACCCATGAGTAAACTTTTGTCCTTCCAGGTCCTGGATCAAGTTCATTTAACAGAACTCTAATGCCACTTGACATGCGGGAAGTTTTGGAGATGTACATTTCACCTCCTTGTGAAGCAGCTCAGTTTTCTGAGTTAAAAGGCAAATTGGAAGTGAATTGCAGTGGCAAGAATGAGTTATCAGCAATGCATGCTTCATCGAGTTCTGTCCTAATTGAAAGTGATATGAGTCTTCTTTTTGTCTTTGGAATAGCTGTTATGTATATAATAGTGATCATGAATTGATTTTACACTCGGATTATGTATGTATTGAAGGAATTCAGATATAGTTTGCTTTTATGAATGTTCTAGATAAATTGTAATGTTAAACTGGAACTGGATTGGAATGTTTAATCAGGTTTCCAAATAATACTCCAACTTAACAGTTATAGTAATGTATCAGAATATTTTTTTCTGAAGGCAGTTAAGTTATTTTTTGCCCTACGCAATGTCTTTATGTTAAAATTTCAAGGCTGAGTCAGCCATTTTTTACCCTTTCGTGAATCTTGCTTAGTTATGTCAATGTTCATGACAAGGAAAGGTTTTTAAAAACTTGTGTCATGATGTTAAACATGGCTCTCTTTCCTCAGTAAAAGCCATATTGCTGGAAATGAGTTAATATGCACTAGTGAAAGTATACTATTATTTTGTTAGGAATAATTCAATCACAATTTTTACTATGCAATGGTATGCGTTATCTAGAGTTTTTTTTATTTTCAACTTTTGTTTCGTATGAAGTGTAATAAGTTTTCTGAAAGGGAAATATATTTATCCTTATAAATCAATTTTTTTCATTTGTTGTATGTACATTTGTACTTGTTAAATGTAGGTATGTGAATGCATACGTATACATTTAATATATAATCATAAATCAAGGTATTATAAATACTTGCATATTCCTGGAAATGGTACATGGCATATGTATCCTCCAGAGGGCAGAGACCTCCTTGTGACAGAGTAAACTGGGAGAGACTAATGCAGATACTGGGGAAATTAGGAATAGATTGGCCTGATGGGAGACTCATCTGAAACTTATGTATGGTGCAGAGGGCTTAGGTGAGGGTGAATCAGGATGGGCAGTTATAGGTCCCGGGGTAAGGCAAGGGTGCCCTTTGTCACCTTTACTTTTTAACATCTATGCTGAGGAAATGGTAAGAGAGGCATGGGAAGAGCTAGATGTGTAGAGATAGGAAGATTATGCATTTTGAAACCCACTATTATGCGACCTAATAATGATTATTTATGCGGCAAAATTCTGATGTTTAGTCTGGCATTATGCGGCTTAAAAATTGCAATTATGCATTTTCATGAAAATTATGCAACATTTTGGAGATAGCCTCCATCACGCATACAATCCCGTCAGGTATAATGCCTTTTGTCATTCTCCATATTTTATGGAAACCCATCTGGTGTACTGCATTCTCATTAGGTAACCTCAATTATTTAATCAATTCTGAGTTTCATTTGGCAAAATGGGAATTATATCTGTTAGAAATAAATATCTCAAGAGGAACACTCAATTTTAGGCCAACCTTTTACTGAAGAAATCAGGAACTGGATGGTGAAAAATAAACCATGAAGCTAAGAAATGCACGGCGAGAAATACGGATGAAGATTAATAATAAGAAAACAAAAATAATGAGATTCTCCTGGGCAAAGAAAGTGAGGCTGGTGATAAGAGTAGGAAGTAACAAACTGGAGCAAGTAGAAAAGTTTAATTATTTGGGTAGTACGCTAGAAGAAACAGGACATAGTAGCAAAGACATTAGGAGGAGAATAGCTCTAGCAAAGGAAGCGTTCAATAATAGAAGGGAGCTGATGACGGGAACTTTGAGAAAGGAAGACGAAAATAGGCTGAAGGCTTTCGAGATGTGGGTGTGGAGGAGGATGGAGAAGGTGCGTTGTACGGAAAGGAAGATAAATGAGGAAGTGATTGACCGAGTTGGTGAGGAAAGGAAACTTCTGGATGAGATCAGGGGAAGGCAGGGTAGATGGCTGGAACTGGTAATGATGGTTGATCATTTTCTGAAAGCCGTGAAAGAGGAAGGATGTTGGGCAAGCGGGGAAGTGAAAGGAGAATAGGTTTTATGGATGGGATGAAAAAAGGTAGGACTTACGCTGAGATGAAGAAAGAAATACTAGATGTAGTGATAGTTTCAAAAATAAACTTTGTTATATTCCACACCATATTTATTAAAACTCAACCGGTTTCGACCTTTTCAAGTCATTCTCAAGAGTCAACTCTTAAGAATGACCTGGAAATGTCGAAACCGGTTGAGTTTTAATAAATATGGTGTGGAATATAAATTTATTATTGAAACTATCATGCCTTCATAGTTTTCAGATTTTCCCTCAGCGCGATAGTGGTAGTGCTCCATTTGTTGGGAAACTTTAATCCCCCATTGTACATTGAAGGAAAACGCCCTAAAGCCTAGATCAGTTGACATTGGTTTATATGATAATGGGAGGCAGCTTAAAATATATCACAGAAAGCAAATGGAAAGTTATTGGAAGTAGATAAGGGAAATCTTAGGAAAGCAAATGGAAGGTACAGATCACATTAAAGTTGCCTGAGTGGTTTCCAGAGAGCAGTTTGATTAAAATGCATACATAAGGAAATTTTACAGAAGTAAACCATGAAAAAGTATTGAATATTTCTTTATGTTACAGACAATCTTAAGGCCAAATGAAAACTTATCAGAAGAGTAAAAGAGAATAAAAAATTTAAAACTAATATTTCACGAATGTTTACTACTTTGTTATTGTTCTATACCTCACACCAGCATACCTGATGTGTATTAAATCCCTACCTATCTATTAAATTCCTTCGTTATAAAAAGAAATCTGAACCATATTTATTACTTTCTTATTGCAACAATCAAACTTTTTCTCTTTATCTAATTAGATACCAAACGTTACAACTTAAAGATTGTGCCAAAAACAAATGAGCGATGTTATTGCCGAGTGAGCATCACGTTTGCGTATGTTAAGTTGCTTACTTCCAACACTCCCCCTCAAGTTAACATACAAAATTATTTCAGTTTTTTCATACAAATTAGAAACTGTTATCACTCATTGAACAAGAGCACACAAAATGTAAATTAATGAAATGAATCTGACAACACCTTAGAACCAACTAAAACATGATTCAAGTACAAAAGGTTAAAATTTAAAGTTTAACATATTCTTCAACACTTAATGAGGCCTAACATAGATCGAAGATGCTTGAAACTAATAGATGTTAGAACTTTTGTCAGAATATCAGCCTTCTGTAGTTCACTAGGAACGTACACCACTGAAATTTCACGTTTCTGGTATAAGTCCTTCACATAGGTACTGATATTTGGCGTCAATGTGTTTCAGTCTTTTGGTTTCCCACTTGGCCAGTGCATGAATGCAGGACTGGTGTCTTCAAACATTGATACAGGATGTACTACCATAACATCCATATCTGTAAGAATACCCTTGATCCATGTTAGCTCCATTGCAGCAGTTGCCAGGGAGATATACTCAGCTTCTGTCGATGAGGCAGCGACAATAGTTTGTTTTCTGGTTGCCCAAAAAACATTAGAGACAAACACTTCACTAAGGAAGCCTGAGGTTGACTTTCTGTCCTATGTGTCTCCAGCCCAGTCAGCATCAACGTACACTTGTAATGGGAGGGCTTGAGACTCTTTCTTGTAGTGTAGTCCCAGATTGGCAGTTCCCTTGAGATATGGGAGGATTCTTTTGGCACCTAGCTATTGAGCTTCAGTGGCATTAGACTGGAATCTACTGAAAAAATTCACAGCTGCACTAATATCAGGGCGAGAAGTAATCATCAGGTACATGAGACAACCTAGTTCAGGTACATGAGACAACCCTGAGTTCTTGATAAGGCTTTTCAGACAGTAAGCAGTTTCCGGCGACAATGATGTCATCCACATAAACAAGTAAATACATGACTGCTTCCTTACTCTTCTGTACATATAGACAGGTGTCATGCTTTGACCGAACAAATCCCAGACCTCTGACACATTAGTCAAATTTCTTATTCCAGGCACGAGGAGCTTATTTCAGACCATAGAGAGTTTTGTCCAGTTTGTATACAAGACTATAATCAGATGCACATCCAGGGGGCTGGGACATGTAGATTTCCTCAGTAAGGTTGCCATGAAGAAATGCACTCTTGACATCTAACTGATCTGCAATCAGAGATTTATGATTGATGACAGACAACAGGGTTCCTACAGTGACAATCTTTGATACTGGTGCATAGGTTTCATCATAATCTATTCCTTTAGTCTGTCGGAAACCTTTGACCACTAGTCTGGCGTTGTAGCTTTCTACTTCTCCTTTTTCATTTGTCTTGACTCTGAAAACCCATTCGCTGTCAAGGACTTTCTTTCCTTCAGGCAGTTCTGTTAACTTCCAAGTTTATTTCTCTTCTAATGCCTTTAATTCTTCTTGAATAGCCTTCTTCCACTCCTCTTTGTCCCTTCTATTTTCAATTTCTTCTATAGTGGAAGGCACATTTTCTACATAAATTGGCATTGACAGAGCTGCAAAGTCTTCCAAATAGTTTGGTTTGTTTCTAGCACGTACAGATATTCTGGCACTTTCCGTTTCATCTTCTTCAGCTTCAGTTTCTTCAAAGCTTTTTTCTTCTGATTCATCTGGATCTTGTTCTTAAGTCCAAGAAGACTTCTTGTTCATCATCAGTCTTGTAGAGTTAGATTTCATCAAATATTATGTCTCTTCCAGCAGTTATCTTGCCTTCACTCGGAGACCATAGCCTATAACCATTAGGACAGTAGCCCACCAAGTAATACTTTTGTGTCCTAGATTCCATTTTACTATGTAGTCAGCAATTCCTTGGGGATTTTCAAATAGGAAAGAACCAAATACATGAATTTTTCCAAGGTTAGGTTTCTTGCCTGTCCACATTTCAGCTGGTACTTTATCCTTTAAGGCAGAGCTAGGTGGGGCATCTATTCAATATATATACAGCTGCCAGCACAGCTTCAGGCCATAGATTCTTGGGTAGTCCAGAACTCAAAATCATGCATCTTGCCCTTTCCAGTAATGTTCTGTTGTACCTTTCGGCTACTCCATTCTGTTCTGGGGTATAGCGAATGGTATATTCCACTTGGACTCCCTTTTCTTCGAAATATTCCTTCATTTCAGTGGACACATGTTCTCCTCCATTGTCACAGCGAAAGCTACTAATATTTAAATTGAAATGAGATGTGGCCATGGCTTCATCGATTTTGAAGTACTTGAATACTTCACTCTTCCCTTGCAATACATAGATTACAGTGAAGTGTGTACAGTCATCAACAAAGGTCAGTATATACTTTCCTTAATTGTAAGCCATTGGCTTGATAGACGCACAAACATCACTGTGTATCGACTATTTAATCTTTCGGGATTCATTCCACGATGTTTAAAATTGCAAAATATTGTTTTTTAGAAGAATTCTCTTTGCTTTCAAAGACTGGATATGATGTTTCACAGCAACAAAGTTTGGAGTAATATCCGAGTACATCTTTCGAGAAAAGCTAAAGACAAAAGAAGCTTCCCTTTCTTTTTTCTGAGTTTCTCGAACCTCTTGCTCTTCCTTGCAATATCCTCCCCGTAGAGGTGAATAAAATTAGCTCGTAGGCTTCCGCGGATGTAGTGTTGACTGTTAAATCTTTCGGGATTCATTCCGTGATATTTAAAATTGCAAAAAACAATATTTTGCTGGTCCTCCTGCCAGCTTATTCAGGTTAACTGAACTGATTCTTTGGTCTCGCTCGTCTTTATATATATGAGTGAGGACTCCCATTGTTGCCGGAATTTTAAATTTGAAAAATTTGTTTAAGCTTTCTACTCAATGTGTAACCATCTTCTCGGTTGACGTTCTCCGGTCTCTTCGCAATTTCTATAGCCTCCCTGATTAATCTTGGGTAATAGCGTACCTCCCTTGATATTAATTTTGTCTCCTCAAAGTTGAAATTATGAGTGAGATGGTGTTCGGCTATTGCAGAAATGCGATAATTATTATTTTTAATTGCCCGTTGATGCTCTTTGAGGTGTATTTTTAGGGCTCTGCATGTCTGGCCATCATATGGATGTCCACAGCTGCACAAAACTTCATATATTTGTCCGTAGAGGTTATGGGGAAGTGGGTCTTTGGCTTTCAGAAGTACATCCCCTGTCTTCATCATGCATGTGAATCTGCTAACTACGTTGTATTTCAATAGAATTCTAGAGATTTTCTCCCTAGTTCCAGACACTTAAGGGAGAGTGGCATATGCCTTTGGCTCCTTTCTGTTTTCTCTCGGGTCAGTGGGATTTTCATTTTGGACCACGAGAGAATTTCTTTCTTCTTTCCATGCAGTTTTCAAGATGTAGTCACGGCGGAAACCATTTTTATCAAATGCCCTTAATAAGTGCTGTTTTTCGCCGGCGATGGAATCTGCGTCAGAGATCGTAAAAGCTCGATGATACAGCGTTCTCATGACTGAGGCTTTCTGTTGAGGGTGGTGGTGCGATGCGGCAGGTAGGTAGCGGTCTGTGTGGGTACATTTCCGGTACACAGAATGACCTAATGTCCCATCTTCTTTCTTCTGGACCATAACGTCTAAGAATGGAAGGCGCTTGTCCTTTTCTATTTCCATTGTAAATTTAATAGAGTTGCTTTGTCCATTTAGATGTTGCAGGAACTTTTCCAGCTCTTCTTTTCCGTGAGGCCAGATAGCGAAGGTGTCATCTTCATATCTTACGAATGCTTTTGGTTTTTTTTTTTTCATTTTGGACCACGAGAGAATTTCTTTCTTCTTTCCGTGCAGTTTCCAAGATGTAGCCACGGTCACTACGGAGAAAATCTCCAGAATTCTATCGAAGTACAACGTAGTTAGCAGATTCACATGCGTGACGTAGACAGGGGATGTACTTCTGAAAGCCAAAGACCCACTTCCCCGGAACCTCTACGGAGGAATATATGAAGTTTTGTGCATCTGTGGACATCCATATGTAGGCCAGACATCTCAAAATCTCTAGAATTCTATTGAAATACAACGCAGTTAGCAGATTCACATGCATGATGAAGACAGGAGACGTACTTCTGAAAGC
Source organism: Pyrrhosoma nymphula (assembly GCA_963573305.1). Taxonomy (NCBI): domain Eukaryota; kingdom Metazoa; phylum Arthropoda; class Insecta; order Odonata; family Coenagrionidae; genus Pyrrhosoma; species Pyrrhosoma nymphula. Next base: position 50,020,619 of record OY754330.1, on the reverse strand, counting down.
CAAAGACCCACTTCCCCGGAACCTCTACGGAGGAATATATGAAGTTTTGTGCAGCTGTGGACATCCATATGTAGGCCAGACATGCAGAGCCCTAAAAATATGAGCCTACGAGCTAATCACTGTGTATCAATTGGAATGGTCTGGTTGCTCTTGTTCTTTCTTGTTGGTGTGGTTGCTTTGTCTGTTTCCCTTTAATAAATGTTTCACATCTTTCCTTGGGTTGTTCATCAGTAATTCCATCCACTAATTTCTTCAGCTTTTGAAGACCAGACTGAGAAATATGGCCAATTTGCTTGTGCCATAAGTCCTCTGCTGAAGCACTTAGGTAAGCAGTGGGATTTCTCTCCATCTGCAAGCAATACATCTTTCCAACCCTGTTTCCTTCTATGACAATTTTCCCATTCATTTGAACTTGCACCTTTTCATCACCGAAAATAATTTTGAAGCCTTGTCTTTCCTAGGTGCTGATGGACAAAAGATTGACTTGTAGGTCAGGTACATAGAGGACATTATTCATAGGTGCTCCTTTGTCATTTCCCAGTTTCATGTTGCCTTTTCCTAAGCATTTCATATTTATACCTTTCTTGGCGATTTGAATGATGGTGGGAGTCTCAAAGGACTTAAAATTAAGTAGCAATTCCTTCTGATGTTTGGTGATCTGATGTACTGAGTCAGCATACCAAATAATATTCCCATCCTCAGCACATTCTACACTTTTCAAGGCAGTAATTTCTTTCTCAAGACATTCATCACTTTTCAGAGCTTCCAATCTGTTACACTGAAAGCTGTAGCCAAAACAATCAGACTCTTCTCCTGATTACATTACTTTTCACTTACTTGTGCTTCATTTCGATACAGCTTAGGACAGCCAGAACGCCAATGTCCTAATTTACCACAATAATGAAAGGGAAATTTGTTATGCAGATCTCGAAGCATTACTTGGTGAATTTGATGCTTCACTCTGCTTATTCCCTTTTCCAATTCCACTGTTACTTATTCTTCCTCTCCCCCTGAAACCACCTCTTCCTCTGTGACTAGAGTTTGAAGGAAATGCTACTTGAGGCTGCGAATTCTGCTTTGGTTTCTGGGTTCGCAGAGCTATTTTGTTGCTTTCTTCCAGGAGCCTACTTTTAACAAAAGAGAGTTATATTTCCTGAGCAAATTTTTTCAATGGCAGTACCTACTTACTCCATCATATTCTAATGGCATTGACATGAGTAGATAGACACATTTTTCTTCTTCATTAAGCTTGGTTCTGGCTGATTCTAATTTTATTAACAGTTTGTATATCTTTAAGAAATGATAATTGATTCCTTCTTGAGACGGTTTGAACTTAGAGGCTGGTGACAAGAGTTGCTTCATTACAGTTATCCTGGAGGCTATACGTTTCCTTTGATATGTTTCCTCGTAAACTTTCCAAATATCATATGCCGTATCTTTACCCATCGCATAGCCCAGGTGACTCTCTGCAACTTTGGTGATGATCGTGTTCTTGCACTTCTTGTCTTTCTTAAGTAATGTTTTATTTCTTTCCTCTTGAGCTGTTTTCTGTGATGGTCATTCCTTTCCCTGCTCTTCTTCCAATATAATACGATTCAAGACTACATCTAAAAGATCCTTTTCGTCAAGCAGACATTCCATTCGGTATTTCCAGTTTTCATAATTTGTCCCATCGAACAAGGGGATTTTATATCGTTCTTCTTGGTTTCCATCATGATTACTCTTAAGATTCCGATATTTATTTCTATTCTAGTTAGTGGCGACGTCCTGGGCCCATAACCTAATAAATTCCTTCGTTATAAAAAGAAATCTAAACCATCTTTATTCCTTTCTTGATGCAACAATCAACCTTTTTCTATTTCTTATGTAATTAGATACCAAAAGTTACAACTTAAACATCGCGCCAAAAACAAATGAGCGATGTTATTGCCGAGTGCGCATCACGTTCGCGTATAGTTCATGACTCCTTCATGAACAAATTCATGAACGTTGAGTTGCTCACTTTCAACACTCCCCCTCAAGTTAACATACATAAAATTATTTTAGTTTTTTCAAACATATTAGAAACTGTTATCACTCATGGTTGCTCACTTTCAACACAATCTACACAATTTTCATTCATAGCCTAGCACCTGCCAGCATACTTTTAAAAGGTAAGTTAAGGTTGAGTAAGCACAAATGTTTACCTGAATACAGGGAATATAGAAATACCCGTGCCTGAATATGCCTGATTTTTAACATCCGTGCCTGACTGAATGGAAGCGCGCACACGGTGACGGCAATTTTCAATTTTTTCAAGAACAAATGACGTAAGGATGCGCCGATGTCTCCATGGATTAATTCTGGAATAAATTCCGGGAAGTTTTTTCCGAGAATACTTATCTTCATTGTCAGTGAATACTGCTCGGATAACGTGGAGCCGCAACTGGCTGGTGTTGGCTGAACTCGTATTTGTGTCTACCAGTCACTTCGTATTTCTCCTTGCCGGATCATAATAAGTGAGTTTTCACACCCACTGAGGAAATATTTTCTTCCGTGTAGTAATCTGACTATTAAACTTTGAAGAAAGTGTCAATGCCAGTGTATTAATGGGTTGGGTTATCGAGATACTACATGTGGAAAATAAATAGTTATGAAAATTGATCTTACGTAAAATTTCGGAAATGAGTATAATTGGTAATTACTGAAAAACACTAAATTTAACTCGTAAACGTGGGATTAATTTATGGAGGAAAGAACTTGCGTTCATTGCATAGTTAACGTGTATGATCTGTAAAATAGGTGGTCGGAATTCATTTCTTCCTATATCTTCCTTGATTATTTTTTCTTAGGACCTTCGGTTTTATGGCAGCGTGAACCTACGTACATGCGTACCTTTTGAGTTTTTTTTATGAAAAACTCCCAAACAGTACTTCTGAAAATTCTGAACCATATTTCTGGATCTGGCTATCAAGAACCATTTTGGCGTGGATGTGTATCTGGTTGCTAGAACCTATCCTCAACTTCGCCGGAATTTTAAATTGAGTTTCAGGAGAGCAAGGGCGTCTATTAACCTTTCCTTGGCCTAGTGTAACGAAAAAGAGCTCAGTGCGGATGCATGTTATGCATGGAGATATTTTTGCTTAGATGTGGGGGCATTGTCTTTATCAGTTAGGCCAGACATCAGTTTGTTACTGAAACTATCTTGACTTTGATACTGTCAGCTTAATTTCTTTGATACTGTCACAACAAAGAAATTAAGCTTCCCCCTATTTTCTTTTCCATTTAGTGCAATAGATTCCATTACACTGGGAACTTATGTGAACATCTTCAGGGGTTTGGACTGGTGCGGAAAGGCAGCTGGACAAAGTCCTGAAAACTTTAAATTCCCAGTGCAATAGAATCTGTGAGGATAATAATAGAATCGGAACCCTTCTCTTACTTTTGGTTGCACTCCGATGACACTGACATTGAGAACTTTGCCTGAAGATACAAAATCATTATGAATTATGAATTATCATTCAACAAATGAAATCTTGTATTTTGTTTCCTTGTCTCTACTTAATTAATATTCTCTGTGGCATGAAAAATGCTCTTTGTTCCTATATGCCAGTGAAGTAGCCAGGGGTGGGGAGAGGGTCCATGGACCCTCACCCCAACCAAATTTTGAATTTATTTGTAAAAGGTGACATTAAACAAGAAAGTTATGTTTTTGAACTAAGAAAGTAGAAATAAATAATTCTTGAGTTTGAACAACTTTTTAAAATCCTTAAAAATTTTTTAGTCTCCTTTGAGTCCTTTTATCTGCTAACAGTTAATAGGAGTTAGGTGGGACTCCTATGGGACAGGTCCCATGGCCATGGACTTCCCCGGACCAGTCCCAATGGCTGCGGCACTTGTCGATCAGTCCCAATGGCCTTGGCACTCTCGCAGACCAGTACCGTTCGCGACCCACTGGGTATCTCCCTTTCCATAGTCTCCCCACACCCAACACTTCAAGACACGATCTGTAATTTCACAAACTTCGAACCCTCCCGGTATCAGTGCCGCTGAAATTCTTGCCATATTTTGGAACCATTCTGGACCAGTCCATTGTGGGAATAGTTTATTTAAGACTTGAACGTTTGTGGGCTATCGCAAAATTTACCCAATATGTTGGAAAATAGCTCATTATTAGTTAACAAGTCTTTCTTTATGGTCCCTGGTACATAGAAATGTCCTTAAACACAGACGTAGGTTCTCTCGATGATGTATCAAACAATTTGTCGGCTAAATGCCCAGGAAGTGAATTAAAAACTTTGTCCCTAACAAATCACAGAAATAGCAAAGTTTTCCTTACAGCATGTGAAAAATACATTTTGGATAACTGGAAACCCTGAGAGCATACGGAAAATATTAGATGCACTTAGAAGGGAATATTACCAGTCTACGGAAAACTTTTCCTCATAAAGATCGAGGTAGTCCATTAACCCAGTGCAGCTCTATCACAGAGTAAAAATAAACCGTATATATTCTCACTCCCGAGGTTGTATCCTTTATGAAGACCAGAAGAATTACCAACCAAGAGCTTTTTACCCACAGATAGTGTAAACTTTATTCGTAACTTTATAGGTTTCAATTAATTAATGCCTGATAACTGTTATTGGGATTGGATGGTATTTCCTCAAACTATCACGTAATTGAAATTTAAAAATTATTTCTCGCAGTTACTTTTACGCACGGGAATTACTATTTATGTACGACTTCTGTGAGGTGTCACTTTCAGTTGCAATTTAGACAAGATTTAAAGGGAACTATGCAGTCAGTTAGGTAGCTGTTAGGTACTGGCCCTGGACCAGTCCCAGAATCTAAGGCCTGTGCGGGATAAGTACCGCTTTTATTTTTGGACTCCTGCTGAACCAGTACCATTCACAGTTCTGTGGGACTAGTACCCAGTAGGGTCTAAAATGACACATATTGACCCTCAAAAGGGACTAGTGCCCATATGTATATCATTCAGAGCAGGAACTTGGAAATGGGACTGATTAGGGACTAGTCCCTTGGGACTCAAAATGGGCTAAAAATTTTTAAAAGGGTAAATTTGTTTGTAATTTTTAAAAAACATATAAACCTGGGTTTTGTATTCTTCCAGTAGTTAGCATGCCTAAATTCTTTTTAAAAAGTCAGCTGTTACACTGCAGTCGCAATTGCACTCATAATTGCCTAAAGACACGAATTCGCTCCTAGTTTTCACTGTTTTTACGCAACAGAAACCCCCCAAAACAAAATCCTAGCAACATCACTGTACGTATATGCATGTATGTACCAATATTACAGTACTTGGTGGCACTTGCCAGCAATGATTTGCATGTTCCATTGTGTGTTTGCTTCTAAACCTTGCATGCCTTTTGTTCCCTGGTTGAACATTCTATGCATTCAAGTGCCACAAAGTTCTGCTGTATCTACAATATAATAAATCTTAATTCAAAAGAAATGCATTGAAAATGTAGCAACTGAAGCCAGTGAAAAACAAGCTTTATTCACAGCAATATTTCATTACACTTCCTGAATAAACTTACGAAACTCAATTAGGTATCCATTTTTAGTTTTATCATTTCCTCAACGTCCTAGCAAAAATATTTTGCAGCATTTTATCTCCAAACCCTTTAAAAAATTGTATTTATGTATTTACTTAGAAAATTAGTCAATGCAATTACCCATGAATAAATAGTGGCAAAAGGAAATGTGTCAATTGTGTCCATCTGCTGTTCTTGGGGATTAAATTTCCATGACTATAGTGTTAAAGGAAGAGCCTAGGATAAATTACTGTTTCAAATCTTTGACCTTCAAAGTTCTGTCATAAGGTATTTTGTATTATGTTTACTTTACTCTGACAGTTTTTTTGTTTTTTTCAAATTTTTATTTTTTTAAAGGTCTAATACTCAATATGGAGCTCCTGTGGACATACATTGGATCGTCTGAACTAGTAATCGTGTGTGGTGTTATATTTTTAGTGCTACTTTGTCATAGTCTCATTGTACCACTGTTTTACTGGCATAAACGTGGTGTGCCATGTATTACTGCAATTCCTATTTTTGGAAGTGTGGCTAACTCTCTCTTTCAAAGAGTTTTCATTGGGGAGATTTATATGAGAATGTACAAACAGCTTGAGGGAAAACGTTATGGTGGATTTCTCAAGATTTGCAAACCAGGCATCATAGTCCGTGATCTAAAACTCATAAAAAATGTCCTAGAGATTGCTTTCCCTAGTTTTCACGATAATGATTTAGCTATCAGTGATGACTTGGAGGGTTTGCTAAGCCGAAACCTTTTTGTTACCACTGGGGAAAGGTGGAAGGAGCTTCGTGATCATCTCATTCCAATATTTTCGTCGGATAACATGAAATCCATTCATCCCCTTGTGGAAGAAGTGTGTAAAAATCTCCATTCATATTTGGAAGGGGTAGCAGGGTCAGAGTTAGATTTTAAGGACCTGTGTGCCAGATTTACCTCTGAGGTAATATCATCTTGTGCATTTGGGATTCACTCTGATGCTATCCACATCCCAAATTCAGAATTTCATCTGATGGCTCGTGAAATGTTAGATCCATCTCCAAGTCGAGCGATGGTCATCATTACATTGATCCAGTTTCCATGGATGATTCATTTCATTCCCGCCTCCTTGCTTCCGGACAAAGTTTCCCAGTACTTTCGCAGCTGTGTTCGTGAAGTTGTAACTTACAGGGAGAGAGGAGGCATTCAACGAAATGACTTGATGGCTAAGCTTATACAACTGAAAAAGGAAGGGAAACTAGGAGTAAAGCCAAAGAAGCAGTTGAGTGGGGTTAGTGGCATTGACAAGGAAAATTTGAAAACAAAAGGTTAGCCTTTTAATATTTTGTTTTTATAATTTTTTGATGTTTATAATCTATTGATTTATACATGATGAGAATTTCCACAAAACTTTATTATGCTGGCACGACGCGCGTTTCACCACACTGTGGCATACACATGAGCACGCAACAATGTGGTGAAACGCACGTCGTGCCAGCGTAATAAAGTTTTGTGGAAATAACAAAGGTGGTTTTCTCATCATGAATATCCATAATTTCCATGAGGTCAGGCCTGATATCATCAGTTTTATTGATTTATGTATGTGATAACAATCTGAGTACCTACCTAATATTACTTTTTCGCTCTTGAGAACAATGAGTAGCTCTTTGAAATGTTACCAATGGAAAGCCTATCCCACTGCCATGCCTCGGAAAACTTGAGCCAATCTGAGTTATAGTCACTACTTGTTTATAAATTTGAAGTTAAATGCTATTTTGTTACTTCTATGCTCCAAAAATAATACATAATAATAATAATATTTTATTAACACTGTAGGGATACAATTGTCCATGGGTTTCGTCAATTAAAATACCGGTTACAGTGACAGAGACATAAAAGAAGTACAGTAAGAACACAGTTGCAAAATATCGTTTAAAAAGTCCTTAACACTATAATAACATTTGCTATATAGCAAGTTTTTCAATCTATTTTTAAAAACCATTGGTGAGGTAAGGGATTTAAAACCAGAGGGTAGCTTATTGTAATTGCAGCTATAGAGTGATAGGGGTCTTTCTGGAATAGGCTAAATGAATAAAAATTACTATGAATGTCATTTTTAGAGCGAGTATCATGACTGTGAAAGTCAGAATTGACATGAAAGTAATGGGGATAACACTTCACAAATATGGCACATGTGAGGATATAAATGCATGGAAGTGTGAGGATCCTGAGGGAGACAAACAGTGGCCTACCACTCGTTCGGATTGGAACTCTACAGATGGCCTTAATGGCCTGTTTCTGTAGGGAGAAGGCCTTAGCTGCAGTAGGGGAGTTACCCCAAAACATAATACCATAGGACACAAATGAGTGGACTTTGGCAAAGTACACAGCTTTTAGAGCATTGAGAGAAACAAGAGAAGAAAGTTTGCTTATCATATAAATACCAACTGAGAGTTTCTTATTCATTTAAAAAAATATGAGTTGACCAGTCAAGAGTCAGCAAGCTGAAAGCAGCAATATGAAACTGATTGCTTTGAAGCTGTGCCATCTATAGCTGTGGTACTCACAATGTGAGACCTGTTATGTAGGTGGTAGAATATGTATGCCGTTCTGTACTGGCCCTTATTGTTTTATTAATTATAACTCAAAAGAATTTTTCAGTAATTGTGTTGTTTTTTACATTTCTGTACCAATTTCTTAAAAATGGGTCTCAGGGTTAAGTTGTACATATGAGTTAAGTATGTGTGAAGGATCTGTCTTATGGTCCCCAGTGCTACTAAGACCAATAGTTATGTGTTCCAAGGATTATTGAGTTTTTCCTATCTTGGATTCCTTCTGGCAGTTGAGATTTTTTGCACAAAACCTTCACGTATAGGCGTTCTGGCATGAAAAATTCACAGGAAAATAGAATCCAAAACTTTCAGTCCTAACAGAGTGACAAATCTGGATTGGGTATCTCAACAGCACTAAGAGGTCAAAATTGAGGGCTAAAATTGTTTTTAATTTTGACGTCCTCAGGTATCATATGACATTCAAGATTTATTAAGCATCTAGAAGAGGATCTGTTGAAGAGATTAAGAATTTTAGCTTTCTAGCATTCATTCCAGATTAAATCATAATAGGTACACTGAGTGAACCATCTGAACACCACTGGAGTTGCATGTTGGGGACCTAGAGGTTACTCAAAGGATGTTAGAATGTTGCTGCCTTTGTACTTTTTCTACTGTAGTTATCTATGGACATTGATGGTTTTGTAATCCTTTGTGTGGTGGTGGGCAGTGGATTCCTGATTTAAGTAAATCAGTTTTAACACATGAGGGGGCCTGTAATGGTTCTGATGTCCATACATCTACAGCACTAGGATTTTTGATGGGGTTATGGTTGGTGGGGGTGGAGTTGTTGTTAGCCCAGAAATTTACTGTCGGTAGTTCAGCCTTCTAGTCACTTGCTCATCTTGTAATCCTTTTTAAATTTGTAATCTCATTTAAAAAAATGAAATTAAATAAAGCAGAAAAATGATGAAACATAAGACTAATTTGAATATACTCAATTTTAGTTTAACCCTTTCACTGTGGTGCTATTTTTTCCCATATGTGGTGAAGGTTTTTTAAGAATGAATACCATGACGAGGCATAATCATCATAATCAAGGAAACATAGGCAACTTGTGACGGGACAAACTCATCACTTGCAGCAAAAGGGTTAAGTGAAAAACTACTATATGATAAAGATGGATTCATATGAATATGAATGAAAAATATTCTGGAAAAGTACAAGTATTTTATTGAAATTAAGAATTCTAATTCTAAAAACTTTTACGAAGTGAAGCCTAAAAGAGTTAAGTTCATATGTATAATCAAGCATTGATGGCTATTGGCTTAGTTAGATAGTAAATTTACAAAAATTTGGCTGGTCAAAATGTTAGTTGGATACAATATATTCACATTAATCACCACAAATATATCTATGGAAAAGATGTGGCTCATGTGTGACATTATAATAAGTACAAAGAGGTGTTATAATAATAATAATTGTTTATTTGTCCAGAGATCACATTGATACATGATATAAGACACGTCAATACATTTGCATTTCAACATTATATTACACAGTGGAAATACATTAGTGAAACATTCAAATACAAAATAGTGTAAAAGTAATATTACATTCATATATATATACACCACCATTAGGGGTTAATCATAAGGATATTCATTGACAGAATAATACAATTTCTCCATGAGAAAACTGTGAACATGGTGTTTAAACATATTCAATGATGCTTTGTTTTTTAAATGATCAGGCAATTTATTAAAAAGCTTGATACCCATTTCTTTGGGACCAGAGCTGGATGCACTGGTTCTAACCCGGCTTTTATGTAGGTGCTTTGAATAGCGAGTCTCATGCCCATGAAAGCCTGAATTTATGGAGAATTTGGAGATGTTTTGTTTGACAAATGTAACAATAAGGAAGATATAAACACAAGGGAAAGGAAGAATGTTTAGGTCAACAAAGATAGGCCTGGAAGGGGAACGGTATGGCTTTTTAGCAATGATTGTACGAAGTCTTTTCTGTAGTTTAAAAATTTTAATGGCATGTGTGGAGGACCCCCATAGTATTAGATGGTAAGTCATATGTGAATAAAAGATACCATAGTAGAGAGTTAAAAGGACTTGAACACTAACTGTACTGCGTAGGGTTCTTACTAGATAGCATACAGAGCTAAGTTTTTTCATGACATTGTCGATATGTAGATCCCAGGAGAGATTGCACTCCGAGAGATTTTGTGCAGCTGCAGGTGCACTCCGAGAAATTTTGTGCAGCTAGCCTGTTCTATAATAATATTTTTGAACTGGACTAAGAAGTTACTTTCAATTTTCTTATGTGAAAATATGACTAATTGGGATTTTTGGGTATTGAGACCGGTGATTTTCTTGGCACCAGGTATGAAGTTTATTTGAAATGGCATTGGCATTATCAATCAATGAGGGGTATGTAGGTGAGGAAAGAAGGAAGTTGGTGTCATCAGCATAGAGAAGTAGATTTGTGCTAGTGCTTCCCATGACATGATGTGCCATGTCATTTATATAGATTAAGAACAGCACAGGGCCAAGTGTAAAACCTTGAGGTACCCCTAGTGAACTATGAGTTACATTAGAGTGGTAGTTATGAAATGTTTGTGGAAGAGATATAAAAACTCTTGAGAAATCAAGGTGTGAAATGTGATGAGATAAAGCTTGTAACTGTTAGAGATCGGAAAATTACCGTAATTTTCATCTGAGGTAAATTACCACGGTAAATTACGGTAATTTTCAAATATTACCGTAATTTTCCTGTATTTTGTAGTTTTAAGTATTAAACAGCAAATGTATGGTTAAATAAGAAAGCCAATAGCAATAGGAAGGGGATAACCATGTTTAAACCATACCTTATACATCATTTATGTATCAGAAATTTTTTAAATTATAAAAAAATACATCAGCAAAACACAATCTGGATTTCTTTTGTCAAAGTATGAGAAATTTTCAAGAAGAATACTATTCTAAAGCTTTAATCTTATAATGTTATAATTTAAGTAAAATATTCCAAAAATGAGTTGTACATGCCTCAATTTATAATTTAACACGTAGGAAATGTGAACTTGGCTTAAAGAACATGTTCGGAATTTATCTGTATGAAAAATTATCTCAAACATAGGTGAACTATCTAGAAAATTACGGTAATTTACAAGGAACGCGGTTAGTTACGAAAAATACCACTGTAATTTACGAAAATTACGGAGGTAATTTTCAGAGTGGCCCATCTCTAGTAACTGTTGATAAAGAGTTCATTCATATTCTTGGATACTCAATGGAAATCAATCATTTTTTGTTGTAAAAGATACTAATGGCCTTTTTTATTCAATCAGGTTCCACATTTGCATGGGATCCAGAGTCTGTGGATGATGTGGCAGCTCAGGCTTTTGCATTTTTTGCTGGTGGATCAGAAACATGTGCCACAGTAATGAGTTTCACTTTGTTTGAATTAGCTCATCATCCAGAAATTCAAAGCAAGTTGCGTGATAAAATTAAAGAAGCGAAGCAAAAAAATGGGGGAAACTTATCCTATGATGCTTTGCAAGAAATTGATTACCTGGAAATGGTCATTTCAGGTAAAATTGATTTATTTCTGGTAGTTGGCAGTATTTAATTGCATGCTTTTGCTTTCGTTGGCCTAAGTAATGATATTCAAATGGAAATGGCTGGATAATATGTACCTGTCTACCATGCACCTAACAAAGGGTTAATGAAAATTAAGAAAGCCCTTGAAATATTTTATGGTCAGGTGCTTGGGAGATATTAATAAAAATGCCTGAGGAATAATCTATAAGCTGTAGAACTACTACTTAAGCATCCACACTCTTTGTGAAAAATAGAAGAGACAGCTTAAATAAAATTAGGAGTTAGATGAGGCTGCAACTTTGAAATGTACTCAAAATAGGTAAGAAGTGAAAAAAAGGAAGGAAAACTAAGGAGGAAATGTGAATGAAAAAGGAATAAACATGTTTAGCTTTGCAGATAATGATGCAATATTTGCAACGAATCCAGATCTATAGGATTAATGGTGGCATTTACTCGGAACCAAAATTGCTATTTAATTCATGAAATCGTTAGATGGAAACAAAAAATTAATTTTAGTGAAAAAAATCAATCTTCTAACCATTCACTCATAAATTGAAAATTAAAATATGCATAAGGTGACACCCATCGAATGAGCTGCGCTGAGACTTCTACGTCATCCACCTCCCCTCATTAGCTGTTTTGGGGAGTGGAGTGGGGGTGGAGTTGGGGAGGATTTTGATTGGGCGAAGGAGCTGTGGACAAAGGGATGACGTAAGACGACACCACCCCCATTCCAGGGAAAGGGTTAAGAACATAAGTTTTTCGTCGCTTATAACTCAATAACTAGGTGACGGATCGAAAAACAGAAAAATATGGATCTTTTTTATTTTACAAACTCTATCAGATTTGGCAATTAAAAAAAAATGGTTACTCCTCCATTGCCGCTGAGCAAGTATTTCAAGAACACCCATAATATGTGTTAAACAATCAGAAGAAATCTATGAGCTTAGTCCCAGACAGCACAGCCGCTGGTATACAAATGGTAAATCTCTTGTACAGTTACCAATTGTATAATTTTTGGAAAATTATTTGTAATACAAATGTATTCCAGCATCTTTCGAACAAATCAGTGGTAATACTATTGTAATACGGCATCAAAATACCAGGAATATACAATTTGTAAACCCATTGTATTACAATTGTAAGGCCGAAAATAATACAAGGCTTCGTGCGCATTAGGTGTTTATGTACTTCTTTTGTCCAGCGTATTGCGTATGATACGTATGGATTACCTTTGTTATGTGTAATCCAAGAATACTAGGTATAATCTTTGCTGTGGACGCTTTATCACGAGCTACTATCACCAAATCATGGTAAACTCGAGATATTTTGCCATTAATCGCCATTCAACTGCTAAACATTCATCGCAACCTGCGTGGTAATACAAAAGAGATTCTGTTTTGTTAAACTATTGTAATTTGGCTCTGTATTACCACCATATTTCAGTTTGTAAAACGATTGTAATTAGGCTCTGTAATACAAAGTTATTACCGGAAATTTTACGATTGTAATACAATTGGATAAGTTACGTCTTCATTCAAATGTAAACAAACGTATGTTTTATGGAAATAATCTAGTTTGTTCTCATTAATATTGACTTTGTAGTCATACTATGTGGCAACATAGGTTTCAAGTAAATAAAGCCTTGTAACGGTTATCGTATAATTGGATGGTATTTCCTCGAAATATAACGGCATTGACATTTAAAAATTAGTTCTCGAAGTCACTTTGACGCACGGAAATGGCCACATATATAAGACTTTCTAGGAGCCCAACTTTCAATAGCGAGTAAACATCGATAGGCGTTATATATGTCGAGACATGCGAAGTTAGTTAGATAGGCACTAGGTAGAAGTAATGCACATTGCATATTGTCAGTGAAAGTCTGATAATGCGGAAACATTAATCTAAATATATGATATTTTTATTTTGGTATCCAAGAAAGAAAATTATTTCGATGGTTACAATTTTGCCTCCATAAATAAAAATTTCATTGCCAAAGACTCAAGAATTTTCTAGATTGATGATCAACGTTTTGAAGTAGGGCCAAATTTTAACAAGGACAAGATACCCCAGTTCCATATCCCTGCTGGTCTGTAGCTGGGGTGCAACTCAGCCGTGGAGTTAGTTTCAATTCATTCCCAGTTACATAAGTCTTCATACAGACCAGTTACATAGTTCCATCCCAGTTACAGAGCAAGAAATTTCCACGTGGGTAGTTACGAAAGAAATTCGTCATTTTGTAAAACTATTGTAATTTGGCTTTGTAATACCATCATTATACAATTTGTAAAACAATTGTAATTTGGCTCTGTAATACTCCTAGTAATACAATTGTATTAGCGGACATTTGACACAGTATTACGATTGTAATACAATTGGAATACGAATACCCCATTTTTGTAATACGATTGTAAAATGACTGTAATACAGTAATATTTCCAAATTTTTGCTGTCTGGGGTACTTTAGAGAATAGCTAAAGACAGATTTTGTGGTTCCAAAAAAGAAGTTCTTGGGGGATCTTTCTCCTACCTCAGGTGGGTTGGTTTGCTATTTGGGTAAGGCGATGCCAACTGAGGTTACTTGCAGCATTGTAGGACAGCTGTGCAGGTTGATAAAGGAAGGATTGCTTGTGGAAAGAAGGAAAAGTGGAGAGATAACTGGCATCGATGTTACCGTGCTGTTATGCCCTGTTCGCATTACTAGCCTCCTACCATGGTAATATATAGAGATGGGAAAATTACTGTAATTTTCATCTGAGGTAAATTACCATGGTAAATTACGGTAATTTTAAAAAATTACCGTAATTTTCAGTTTTAAGCATTAAACAGAAAATGTATGGTTAAATAAGAATGCCAATAGCAAAAGGGTGATGATACAATGTTTAACCATACCTGATGCAACATTAATCAATTAAAAATTTTCAAAATTGTAAAAAGAAATACGGCAGCAACACGCAATCTGGCTTTCTTTTGTCAAAGTATGAAAAATTTTAAAGAAGAATATTCGACTAATAATTACTCAATAATGTTATAATTTAAGTAAAATATGCCAAAAATGAGTTGAACATTCCTAAATTTATAATTAAACACGTCAGAAATGTGGACTTAGCTTAAAAGAACATCTTGGGAATTTATCTGTATGAAAAATTATCTCAAACATGGGTGAATTATCTTGAAAATTACGGTAATTTTCAAGGGGCGTGGTAAATTACGAAAAATACCATGGTAATTTACGAAAATTACCGTGGTAATTTTCAAAGTTGCCCATCTCTAGTAATATATTACATTGGTAAGAGCTAGTGATGCAAATGCCTGGATGGTGCTGACCATGGAAACTTTCTGTGCGTGGTTAAACCTATCCCTGTAAGCTATGTACAACACCTGTTTTCTGACATCTGAATGCACATTAGTAACAATGGTCATTGATCAATCGTCAGCATCAAGTGACAGTGAGGTGATGAGAAACAAATATGGTGCACGTAAAAGAAAGTAAATATATTAGAAGAGTTGTACCACTATGATTTAAGACAGGTGTGAATGCAGGTAGAACTTGACAACGTTTTGAACAATGATAAAAAGCTTGTTAATCAAACAAGACATTAAGGACAGCTGCCAATAATACCAGCAATTAATGCCCTATCCAATGGTTGGAATTTGATTTCTACTTAAAAAATCTCTATTACCACCAGGATATGAAACCAGGTTTCTGGATGGGGAAGACATTCTCATGCCCCCTCACAAATCAAATCTTCTTATATTGCAGATGTGGTATGACCTTGGGTTGTAAAAGCATGATGGACTTTGGGGTAAAAAATAACTCAAGCTTAAGAAGCACTCATGATAGAGAGGTAACTATACTGTGGTTTAATGAAATATGGTGGGAGATAGAGAAGCATTCCATGAAAACATTTGTGGAGTGAGCCCTGAGAAGCCTAGTGTTTGAAATGGATGCTTGAGATGTGAGTAAAACTCAATATGAAGGGCAGTATGACAGAGAAGAACCTGGAGGATTTGGGTTCCCTGAAATATAGTAGATCAATTTGAAATATGTTAACTGAATTGAAAGGAAGATCTCATGAGTAAGACCCAGGATTAAACTAGGAAAGAATGGAAGGCTGCGGTTGACCAATCTTAGGGTCAAGACTGATGATTTTATTGAATGCTATTTCCAACTGATGTTTCACATCTGTTTGCCTTGTCTGGTACAAATTTGGTGTATGATTGTTGGGGCATCTACTGAAACAATTGTACATGATTGAATGTTGTGTTTCCCCTTTATGTGGCTTTATGCATAGCAAACTCCTCTTCCAGCAAAAATTCTATTTCAATTCCTTTGTGATGATCTAAGTCTATGGCAGAGTATGACTTCACTGCAGTTTTCTCACCCGGTAGTATTTGAGTTCTGTCACCAGCTTCCATGCTATTCCCCCTCCCTATCCTACTTTTGATGTGCCTATCTATCCTTGCAGCTTGAATAATTTCCTTTGGCCTTCCCGTACATGAAAACCTATAATATTTACTCATTGGCGTGCTTAAAAGATAGATTTTCAGAAACCTGCAATACCATATTCCTTTTATATGGATTGATCTATTCTTTGAATTCCTGCTGAGTGTCAGCTCTATCATCTTTACTTCCTAGCATAATGTAATTATTCTCCTAATTCCTTTGGTTTCTACTGCTATTCTCATTTTCATCCAAAGTAGACCTGTAGATTGTTTCACTTGTTTTAATTTATGGCATTCCACCACAATAGCTTCTACTTCTAATGACTTGTGATTCTCAGGTTTTACTTTAATTTTCACCTGATTTATCTTCATCACATCCCTCTCATCATGTGCCACCCTTATCACTGCCTGCGGTTAGGCTTCTCAAAGTGAGGCTAAATAATTTGGCATTCATGGATGATTTAAGGCCAACACCTCAGATAGACAAGGTGACGAGTCTTGTTATGAAGGGAAAAAATTGACTTGGAATTTTATAATTAACTTAGATCCTTGTATATAATAGCTTTGAGTGATTTAGATAATGCCTCTTTTAAAAAAATGAGAATATGTTGTCTGCTCACTTAAGAAGTCTCCTTAATAACATAAAGAATGCATTTCTTTTCTGAGTTAAGGTCATGAAAATTTTAGATGAAACCAATGATTAGTCTCTGGACAGTGATACAATAATTTGGATGCAATCAATGGAAATCTTATTTTGTGAGTGTATATAGTCTTAAGATGAATGTAGCATAATGCTTCATGTCAAAGCAAATTTTTTTAAATGGTAATTAATGAAATTTTTCTCCTAGACCTTTTCTTTAAGGACGATTTTGTTTCACTTATCACTGGTAACAAAGTTTAAGTGATCATGCCCCTTGTTAAAACCTACCTCATAATTATGCTCATTTCAAATCATTTTTTACATGAAAAATCATTAGAAACTCTGCGAAAGTATCCCCCAACATCCTTCCTAGCTCGTCTCACAACAAAGCCATTCAAATTTCCAAGTCCTGAGGAGAATTCAAGTGAAAATGAAGAAGGAAGGGAAGTGATTCTGGAAGCTGACATTCCAGTTGTGATCCCAGTTCTTGCCTTGCACAGAGATCCTAAATACTACCCTGACCCAGAAGAATTCGACCCAGAACGATTCTCTGAACAAGCTAGAAGTCAACGTGACCGTTATACTTATCTGCCTTTTGGAGAAGGACCTCGAGTATGCATTGGTAGGTGTTAAGGATTACATGGATAATGTTTGACTCAGCTAAGAGTGTTTTATGTCAAGTTTTTGCACGTTGATCAAAATTCCACACTGCTGTTAGAATGCCAATGACAAAATGGCCTTGGGTGGAGCTCATTCAATTAGACGAGGTGACCTTAAATGAGACTGATAACAATTGTCAGACACATTCTTGTTGTTGCACCTAGTTAATTACTTTGTTCAGCAACTGTGGTGACAAGCAAATTTAAAATCGAATTAGATGTAAGTACAGTACCAATATTTTGCACTGATGCTTTCCTGTAATCAAAAGGAGTTCATCCATGTGTAATGCTGTAATATTTGCCATGAGAATCAAGTGATTGTGAATAATATTGGATCAAAACCCCGTTTTTTTATTTTTATGTACATACTTTGCTCCTAAACGTAAAAATTTCTTCTACTTGAAGTAACAAGGCCTTACTTTATATTTCAGGGAAAATATTTGGACTAATGCAATGCAAAGCAGCAATAGCCACGATTCTACTATCATTTGAACTTATGCCCAGTGACCAAACGTTACCTCCTATAACTTTTGACCCAGCTCAATATTTTACCTCATCAAAGAATAGCATTTATGTGTACATAAAAAAGATCAAGTCATGACACATCTACCTCAACTTTTTAAGTGGTGATAATTATAATCAAATTGATATATGCACATGGATTGATGCAATCACTGAAGCCAGCAGGCATTTTTAAAAAGACAGTGATTAAATGGCAAAGGCCTTAACCTATGGTGCTGATGCAGTTGAAATATACTTGTCTACAGTTATGTTTTTTTACGCTCTCCATTCAGTATTCTCTCTGGTCCTTAGTCTGCTGTATACTGAATGTAGGTTCCTGTATAATGCATTTCCTTGATTTTTATTCATGGTGAAATTCATGCTCAATAAATTTTAATCATTAAAGGCTGTGGAATGGCTTAGCCTGGGACATTTTCTGGGCTGGAGAGTAAATGAAGAATTTTGTGATTATGAATACATATGATAATGAGGTGATAAGCAAATAGACAATTAAAAATGCTTATGAATGAAACAGCTTGCACCATGGATTTGCTACCAACAAACTTAATTAAAACCCCTTCTCCTTGAAATTATCAGAAACCATAAATAGAGAATTTTTAATAAGTATTAACCTGTTGCATAAATATTTATGTAAATACATATTTTGCATCTTTTTTATGATAAATTTTATTAAATTTTTGATGTTATTTTTTTCCTGAAATAAAATGGAATTTTTATATCATTACAAAAGAAAATTTTTCTTCTTGATTTATTTGGGTCATTCATGAAAGAGAAACCTCTTAGGAGCCATTCAATTATGTAATATGTAAGATGTCTTAGTTGGGAGGGGGGTTGGGCTCTTCTTATGCTGTCTCATGTAAGTGTGTGGAGTTATGGAGTCCGGCGTCATATTACCAGTTAACACTTTCAATGCAGATGGCCTCTTAAGAGGCCACAAGCTCTTGTGTCGATATTTTTGTTTTTTTTCTATCCGAGAACCACTATAGGGATTGTTGCATGGATTCTGGACCTTAGGGAAACCCTATTCAGCCTGCTGTAAGTTTTCGTTTCTAGTTTACTTGGTTTACAAATATTTTTTCAGAGAGAACATCCATAGGGGTAGGGTTTTCATTTGTTTTGCACGAATATCGAGAAATTCGTATTTCTTCAATTTCTTTGCGCTATCACTATACTCTAGGCTGAAAATGAGTACATATTATGATTTAAAATAGCATTTATTCAGTGATTCTAACAGATAAAATATTTAAATACATGCATTTTAATGCATTTAATTTAAAATGCTCAATTCATGGGCTATCGAAAGAATGAGTTCTTAATTAAATAAAATGTTACCCAGAAGATAATTGTTCATTACTATACGCTATAGAAATGAAATTCAGTTAAAGAATACAATTTGATTTGAGCGTCATTCTAGCCTTAATCTCCCAGTTGCAGCCAAGGTTGAATCTGACTCAGAGGAGAGCAAAAGCAGCTGGGATGAGGACTCGGACACCAATGGTAAAATCCGAGGGCATTTCATGGGACTGCACCTCTCCCACGGCACTTCTTTTGCTTCCAACAAAAGTTGACTGAAAACACTTCCACCTGAAGCAGAATTGGTGATCCCTAGGACTTCTTTATTGTACAGGGACGATTCAAGCCAATCGACAGTTGGACTAGTGGAAAAAGAGCAGACTTTTCAATTTCATGGCTTTTCAAATAATATAAGGCTGGATAGATTCAGGTTAAATAGAGGTTAAAGGTGAAATAAACACTAGATGTGACTGAATGGGAAGATTAATAGAGAGCAGAATATCATAGAGAGCTGTCACTGATCATCTTAGGAGTGCTTGCCCATGATGATCAATTGAATTAGGTAACTTTTATATAATACTCCAAAGGTCACATCAAAATAACATTTTATTCTAAAGCATTTCATACAAACATAGGGAGTTATGGTTTTTTATATTTGGAGTAAAAATTTATCTTGGGGTATATTTCACATTATACAAAATGTATAGTTAAATAGAGCTGTCTTATGCTATGCAGTTGAGTTTCACTTTCAATCACAAAGCAACCATCAGCATTGTTTAAGGCACTGAGTCACAGTTCTTCCATTGTTGGTTCTGGAATCACGAATAGTTTCTTTAAAAAAATATTTAACAAGGCAAAATCAGCATGCCAGAAATTCACAACCTCAAAATACTTTTCAGGAGCATATTTGTATAAAAAAAATAGTCTTTCACTTCATACAAAATCACAGATAAACATCACTGTGGCACTTTCCTCCATTCTCGATTTGCCTGCATAAGTACATCAATGTCATCATCATCATCATCCTCCGAGCAGCTATCCTCGTCATCATCATGGAATGGCCTTCTTGCCGTCTCCATATCTTCTGTAAAATGATTTTAATAATGGAAATATTATTAAAAACACCAACACAAGCCTTAATTTGGCCACTGAATAATTGATAGACATTCACAAAATATCAGGATCTAGAAAATACTCTGATTATACCACAGAAAAACACTTGCAGTGAACATCAATGAATATTTTAATAGGTAGGTGTTATGAAAAAGTTGTCTAATAAACTGATTAGTGATTACATTCTAAAGCACCTACATTTTTCACATTTGCAATAACATAGATTTTTACGTGATTTTCAGTTTTTACGCAAAAAATGCATAATTTGATGTTTATCAATAATGACTCAATGTTTAAATATTTTTGCTGTTATGTGCTTCATTATAGCCTAAATGGGTAAATGCATTGACTGCGATGAAAGATCGTCAGATGGCAATGACAAAAGTCACAACCTAATGCTCCAGCTTCAGATATCTAAATTATCCAACCAAATATTTGTACGTAATGAGGAAATATGTCTCATGGACCATGAGTACATCTACTTCCACAGTGTGGACATGCGACTCCTTCAAGCCTTTTATTGCTCATGGCGTACAGCATTACTCCTTTCAACTCGAAAAGAGGATGGATCAATGTGAGAGAGAAAGAGAGGCACAAAAGGTGAATGAGCCCATGCACAAGGAGAAATCCTTTCCCATTCCAGGGTTTATGGTCGAGTCACTGCTGGCACTTTCTTCATTCTAATAAACATTGTCTTTGCTACTGTCCCTGATGTTGGATGTACAAAATTTCTCAAATCCATGCACAATGGACTGTGGTGATTAAGTCCCAAGCTATTTTGATCTCCTCCCCTAATACAGTGATCGACAGTTTATTTATCTTTGAAAGGCTTTTTAGTCAAGGCATCTCAACCTTACAATTTTGATGTCATTGCTCAGGCAACAAGAGCAGGCCTTCACTCATTTCAGCCATTCTATTTCGCATTTTTTTCAGGTGACCCTTGAGGGCATCAAGTACAAGCATTAGATAGCAAGCAAGTAGGTAGTTCAATGAGGGAATTCAATTCCAGGAGAGTTTCTCAGACAAGATGTACACGATTAAAGCCACAGAAAAATTTTTATTAAAAACTTTTTTCTTTTTTAACTTATTGTTTTACTTTGATTGATTTAACTTTTTAGCCCAGTGGGTCATTGGGCTGCAAACCAGAGGGCCTAAATTTGATTCTGGGAGAATCCTCTACACACATCCAGCTGTTTACATGAAAAACTAACTAAACCCAAGCTGCATAGTTTCTTGGGTACCAGATCTTTCTGGGCAGTACAGGGAAAGGAACTGGCCCACCTTCCCTGATTTAAAAAATTTCACTCTGTTGGGCTTTGTACTTGGTGAAATCCACCATCACCAATCAAGCTGACCTATGGGTTGAATACAATTGTTTTTTGTCCTATAATTCCTCTAGTGAGATCATAAAGGATGGCTCAAGAGTTTTAAGATTGTAATACATTGTTTTCAATAGAAATGCCCCAACTCTAACTAAACCGCAACCAGACTGATATAATCCATTTCCATATTCCTGTAGATATTGAAGAGTTTTCTTCAATAGTTCCTGACTATTCCATGGGCAAGGGCCACCCAGTGCCTAGTGAATTGGAGGTTAAAATGAATTATTATCAGTAGGTACTAATATATCCTGAGACTGACTTATTTTTATATTTTGTACTATTTTGCTGTACTATTTTGCGGACCCTCATGGAGATTACAATACACAATAATTCCTGCGGCAATGAGTTAGATCAAAAAAATTTATATTGAATATCACATGTATAAGTAGGAGCACTAATAATAATTAAGGGTGTTTCGATTATGTGAAAAAAGTTAGTTTCATCTTCCGGCTGAGCAGAGTAGATCAGCGTTTGTTGACAGCATTTCTCCCCCATTACAGAGGCATTTTCAGGTTGAAGTGGCATTACTTCACCACTGTGACCTGAAGATTCTTCCTGTAATGGGGGTGCATTGTTGTCCATAAATATAATTTTCAGGCACAATAGTGTTTTAGGTATAATTTAGATAGGCGTCCATGAAGGCTTTGATGCTGAGCCTATCCAAAATATAGTAAGGGGTTGACTTCCAAAGTAATTTTTGCATTCAATTTACATGAACGTTTGTATAGTAATTAATATGGCAGTAACTTGAGGAGTAGGTAGCACTGAACAATCCTTGGGCTCTATCAGTCAGTTCAGTTGGATCGTGCACATAAGGAATGTATTGCGCTGAGTTGAGGGAGCCACAAGGGACACAAATATGATTGCTGTCTCCAGTCAGCCTTCCTCGTGCATGACTTTGGCAACCATACGCCTCAGGAGGGATGAAAACCAGCACTGCAGATATACATAGTGACTGCACATCATGGCATGGTGTTTTTAGGCTAGCCTCAAGGCTGGGCCATGACTTAAGAGATCACCGGCCAATGAATGAAACCTTGTCCTTTGTCTGGCCCCAGAGAGAGCATTGTAACTTAGTAGCAATAAATTGACTAGTGCTGACATTCAACTCTAATACTAAGGCACGTGGAGCCATATGCACGGTATGTGTGTATTGGCATAGAAAATTGCTCTATTTTAGTGTTTGGCAACTCTTATCAGAAATCTTTAGAAGGTAAGTAGCATTACATTTTTAATTATTTTAAGTAGAAGCCCATTTTATACAGGAAAAGAGATTGTCTTCGTCATTTCTAATTTCTAAAAATGTGATGCCACCAGGCTTGGTAACTTGTATTTTCTTATAATATTTCGCCAAATAGTTAACACGTCATCGTGAAGTATGATGTCCTTGTAAAATAGTTTCTTCTGAAATGCAATTTCAGCAGTACAGGTTGATATATTGTCTTTAACTACCCATGTTACCTCCAGTTTCGGAAAAAGTAACTAGCCAAATTATCATGCAACAATCACTACGCACGGTTGATCACTCTCAGCCAACCTATTGTTAAAACCCATGCTTCTCTACTGTATTTGAGTATTAAAGCATGCAAGTACTAGCTCCAGTACTTAGTATTTCAGTAGTAAAATACACAAGTACTATCCATATACTATCTCCAGTACTACCATCTGCATTCATGATAATAGTACATAAGCATTACCCCCAGTACTTGATTGTCAGTGCTTCCAGTATTACTTTTTGGTAAGGCCAAAGGTGGAATATATACATATATACATACATACATATTTTTAAAATGAGGAGCAAAGAAATAGATTGACAAGAGTATCTACTGTTACGTAAATTAATCAAGCAATAAAAATTTACTGCCTATTTTTCTAAACCTATCAACCAATTGATCAAGTTCAACCACAGAGACTGTTATAGCCCTTGAAAGGTGTATGCTGCCACAAACTGCTGAGTAGATTAGAATAGAGAAAAAAAGCTACATTGACCTCTACCCCAATAATGCTTTACAATACATGCAACCAATTATGTAGTTGTAGTAGAGCAGAAGAAGAGTTGAGATCCAGGCCATACATATAGTTTTGATTTTACATACATGTAGTTTTGAGTTTTGATAGTACAACTGATTTAAAAAACATACATAAAAATGTCATGGATTCAATTTGTTAAGGACTATTTACTTTAATCCTGATATTGATACAGTTGGACATTGACAATAAAAAATATAGGTACACTACATCAAATAGTTGAGATAAAAGTGCCCTATCTGCATTTGTTCTAAAAAAATAAAAGCACAGCTACATATTTGAAAATGTCTTGCAAGTGAAGGCCAAAAATGCCCATAACAATACCAAAATAAATCCCACTACAGTTATTAACAAATACACATATCGGGTGGCTAAAAATCATAGAAATCTCTCATTTTGTATACCTGTGATCATGGCAATCAATTTTTAAAAATATTTTGTTTGATAAGTGATAAATTTCTTCTGTGTTGACTCATAATACTCATGTATATCATTAATTATTTGCACTCAGAAAACACCCAAAAATTGAAAGTTAATGTTTTTGAGTGATTAACAAATAAAAAACTGTACCTTTTAGTGGCCTTCTGAATATTTCTGACTCTCCATCATCTTCTTCATACAGTGATAACTTTCCAGGTAATGGGATAAAATCATAATTGCCAAGCCTTTTTCTTCTTTGACAAGCAGTGTATCCACCGAGAGCAATAGCCATCACAAATATAACAATAAAACCTATGAAAATTGAAAGAAAAATGTAATTCTGAGAATCATTAAGATAATGGGATAGAAAACAGCTAAAAAAGTTTCTGCAAAAGCACACACCATCAACATCTCTCATAATCATCCTCAACTAAGTATGTATGTAATAACGTTTCAAATTTTCTTAATTTTGTCCTCTTGGATGCTTTATATACATAGGTACCACCTGATTTTGTTAGTGCATAAGAATTAACTTTATTAACAGGTTCATTTAGGTCAGGGTTAATATTTGATTAATTATTGGTCAATGTATTTGTTAAAAATGATTAGCTCCAATGTAACTAATAGGAAATACAAAGTTAAGCAGAAACCATACATGAGATTAAGGTAAGCAGAAATGTTTTGTAAGGACACAATATTGCAGATCTTAAGGTCCAAAGGTGTTCTCACAGAAAAAAATGTTAAATGACAAAATTAAGGCAGTAAAAAAACCCTAACGTGGATAGTGACATAGATACAAAATGAGAAAAGATACTGAAAGCCCACTTTTATCCACAATAAGGTGGCAAGCAAGAAATTCTCTGAGATATCCTTTCAATTCATGACAATCTCAAACCTACCTCTAAAAGAATGTACTGATACATAATTGTACCTATCATAATGGCTTTCTTCAAAGAGGTCATTCAACTGCAGATGTTACACTAAAGGTGTTTTTCAATATTTATACTGCTTTTTTGCTAATTTTATATTTTTTTAAATGTAACTTTACAAAGCTGAGTCCAATATAATTAACTTACAGAATGATAAATGACTTCAGGCTTTCCCGGTGAACAGCGTAGATGAAATTTTCTCGGGATTTTAACCAGGTAAGAGTTGGCTCCATGCCGACATTTTGACAGCTGACTCCGCTGTCGTCCTCAGTTGAAACGTCGGCATGGAGCCAACTCTTACCCGGTTAGAATCCTGAGAATATTTAATCTAAATTTACTGAATATTTATACCATATTTAATTAAATCACAACAGAAAAGAAAATTCCAAAATGTGGCAGGTATATGAGTACTTTCAATAGCATACTTAGAATAACTATGCTGATATGTATCCATAAGCATGATGAAAACATAATACTCTTTAAAAAGGCTTAGTAAGAGGCTTTGATAAAACTATCACTGATTGGAAAAAATGATGACATTAAAATACTAACACTAACCTGTTAGCAATATAAATACCATCCTTGGAAGGCCAAAAACTCTTTCATCACGAACTAATGTAATCATTACTTGGCTTATCTTGCCACTTTTAGATATAGATGAATCAGCTACGTAAACCAATTTTGTTGTTGTCAGAAAATTTGGAGCAGAAGCAGTTAACACATATGGACCTGGAGTCAATGGCCGCCAAAATTCACCATCTTCCCAAATAATCTTGGTGAGGTGATTACTTTCATTGAAGACTATCATTGCTCCTTTTACTGGATGGTTTTCTTCATCCACAATATAACCTTAATAAGAAAAAAAGGACAAGGTGAGATAAGCAAATTTCAGAAGAGACTATGATACAATGAGGTTTTCATCATGGAGCCAGCATGATACAGTTATTTCACAAATTTAAATGGGAAAGAAACATGCATGCACAAAACAATTGGAAAGCAATAGTACAGTAGCTATATAGCAGTAGCAACCCTGCTATATGATCAGCTCGCATTACAACAGCTTCACTTTATGAACAGCCCAGTGAATAAAGAGTAGGCTGTTACGATTGAAAACTTGCATTACAATTGCACTGCCTAAAGTAAAAAAAAACTTGATGAATCTCCTGTGCTTGCATATCCTCAACCTTTTCAAGGAATGGATATCGGAGGCTTTTCCATAAGCGGCAATCAGGATTACTATACCCTTAAGCCAGCAGTTGTTAAGGTCAGCACTTGACCTAAAGGTAGGAAAAAACAGCAGAGGGCAGAGCCGAGGGATAGGGAATGCATTCATAAGCAGAAAATGTGAGACCATTTCCATAGGGGAGACGGAGTAACTCATTTTAAAAAATGTTTCCCCTTTGCCCTACCCCAACCCACTTCATTACTGTGGGCTACTTTTAAGTGCAGAGTTTGGGAATTAATCTATCTCCATCCCTGAAATGATTAGAAACTTTAGTAATTTAGTTTGGCTGGTGTACCTAAGTCAGGTCTAACCGTGAGATTTATGATTTGGAAATCAGTTACAACTGAAGTTAGAAATCATTTGTGTGGATGCGGAAGAGTTATTTCATGCATGTTTGGAAGTTTGTCGAGAAGCATAGAGTTTGGGTGGTGGGACTCTCAATTGATCCTGAGACGTTGAATCACTTTTTTCCCAGCATACTATGCATTGAAATATGTACATAAGATAATTTATTTATACCATTTATGATCCACTATAAGGAGAATTAACTCATCCAATGATTATTGTATATAATGGGATATAAAAACTTTTTCAAAATGAAAACTCTTAATGATGTCTGGTGCTGCATTGGTTCACTTTACTACGAAATTCACCGTATGAATGGTCCTTTGGAATGAATTCATTTCATAAACCTAGGCTCTACTATAGTTTTTATTAAACTGATGAATGTTCGGGTTACAATCACAATTCCAAGAGATTTTAAAGGTGCATACTCTAAAATCATGAGTCTTTCAGGTTGTGGAAATACATCATTCCACTTCATTTCCATAAGGTAATCAAAGTTATCAAAATTGTAATGATAGATCTTAAAGAAAATGGCATAAAAACAAAGAATTAGTTTTTCACAATTAAGGAAGAGAAAATGAAACAGTAGAAGAAACAAAGAAGAGAAAACTCCAATAAATTCTGTCTTGGAATACATACCTCCCTTTATAATTTTACAAATGCCATCTCAAAATAAGTTTAGTAACTTTATGTAATTGTTTTAGTAAGTTTGTCACTAAAATGAAGCAATAGATGAAAACACTATAGTAGAAACATCATCAATAAAAAGAATTTTAACAATCATGCTAAATGAGGTTAAACTTTAGCATAGAAATGCAAAAAATCAATTTCATTTACATTACTGGCCACACTTGAGGCATACTTTGAGATTCTATATGCCAGCCTTTGCAAGAACCTTCCAAACACAAAGAAAACAAGAAACCATAATTGACTGAGAAATTAATGTACTGTATATATTTGTGCAGTCCAAATTTTGTAGACAAAATTTTTGGGGAAAAAATTGGGGGTTGGACTATACATGAGTAGTAATACTTTTGACATTTTAAATGTTAGCATGAAAAAATTGAGGTAAATCTTTCTCGTGGAGACCGCATCACCACTGAGCAGTATCCCCATCTCCAAATCCATGTAAGATATTCGTGGGGCAAAAGAAGAAGGCTGGTTGCGTGTAATGTAGCCATTATATTGATGCACACAATTTAAATTACATATTTTTCAGCTTATAAGATGGAAACCCACAAAAACCACCCAGCATTGTCAATTTCAAGGTCAGATTTTGCATCAAGACCTCCAGTAATGAGCTTTTGGTAATGTGGTGCCAGTTCACTGGATTCTGATTAGTCATCATTGAATTGGCAGCTATTTTACTTTAGGTTTATCTGTTAAAGTGTATTATTTACGAGTATCACTGGTTACAATCTATAGCAGCAATTCATACATGTAATCTTCTTTTCATAGAAAATTTGTTGGAATCTGCTTGATACAAATCTTACAATGAAACACAACTAAAAATAAAATTGGGTGTGCTTAGGACCACACGCTGGAAGTGAAAACTTCTTTGACTGATTTATATTCCCAAATAAATCTGAATAAAAAAGGAGAATAAGGTACAAAAATTTTTAAAAATGAATATTTCATTTATGTAAATTTTATTTTTTGTTGACAAAATAGGTATTTATCTGAAAAATAGGTATTGTACATGCGTCTGAATAATATAACACTCATTCATATCTCTTATGTTAATTATATTTCTATTCTAATTATTCTAATTAACAATTCTCATCGTCATTGGTTACATCTTCAATCACCGTTTCCTCATTTTCATCATTTTTCGCATTTTATTTTCATTATTCTCATGAATAATATTATTTGACTTACATATTTCATTACTTTTTCTACAGAATTCTAGGAAAGAAACTAATGGCTTATGATAATTAAAGTAACTAATAACCTTTGAATTTCAAGTTTTTGTAAAGAATATAAGAACAGGGAAATATGGTACGCGATTTAAACGGTGCACTTTTTCCTGCTTACCGCTTGTCCTACTGTCTGGTGGCAGTTATGCCCACTGTTAGGACAGCGGTGCTGCCATCTGACGACGGTATTGGAACTACATTGCCGAAGCAAAAAGTGCCTAACGGGCCAAAAGAAGTTCTCACTTCAATAAGCATGAATACATTTCAGATCACGCAATGTCACCATATTTATTTTGATACCTACTTGGAAAAAGGATCACTTCTCTATTTCACCATAAACAGTATTGAAGGGTATTACATAGAAAGGTATTTTTTTAGCCTATGGCCAAAATTAGGAAGCATATCTTAGATGCTCAAGCATGTAATATGCCGGAAAATGTTCATAGTATATGATGTTAAAAACTAAGATCATTCAATAAACATTGATTGTGACCTTCGAGATATAAAAATGAAACCCATGCATTTTGTGTTCCTGATTATAGAAAAACCTATGGGCCAGACTAAACATGAGATACCTAAATGAAAAAATGAAAATTTTCATAGAAAAATAAGGGGTTGGACTAGACACTGGATCGAAATAATCAAAAGTAGATACGGTACCTATTTATGCTAGAATATATGGGCAATGAGAACGAAAACCCCTATTTGTGAGGAGTAGAGAGTACGGAAATCATAGCTACAAGTAAATATGTATGTATTATGCAAAATAACTTGCTAAATTCAAACTCAATCACACTCGAAAGAATAGACATGCAAAACACACTCTTTCAGATTAGTGAGGAATAAATATCAGCCCTTGTCAGTTGCACCCAAACATACTCAGGGTTTACCATGATTATTCCTGCTCAAGGGTCCGATGTCATGAAAAAATTTAGGTTAAAGCTTAATGTTTTCAAGTATTTTTCTTGTACATATTTCCTTTCCATTCCACCTATCTTCACACTTGAGAAATGTGGCCTAAATGTTCTTCTTCCATACTTTTGAACAATGTAAAATATCCACTCGTTGCAGTCTTTAATCTCTGTACGAGGTTCAAGGTATCCAAACCATCAAAAAAGAAGTTATAATGTTCATATGGAGGAAAGATAGAGTAGCTTTACATTTTTCAAGAAATATACATTCTTTGAATAATAATTATGGGAAAACAACAAATAAATGTACTCACCAACATAATTGGCTTCAGAAATACTTTTTAAGAAGTAGTTTGACCAACTAGGGGAAGTTTTGGTCCTTCTAGTCAATGTATTAATGAGAAACTATACACAATGCAACTTTAACCTAGGTACCTATTTTGACATACATACCACTTAAATATTTAACATACCATGCAATCCTTTCCACGAGTCATTTATCATGGCCATCAAAGATGGTTTATTTTCTTCCCAAATTTCTGATAGACGAGATTTTTCAGGAAGCACACAGCAGTCAACAAATACTTCTATGGGTAGGGTATTTGTCATAAAGTAGGCATAGTCCTGAAATAAAATAATCATTTCCTCTACACAATTTTATGAAAATACAAGATCTACTGGAAACTTTTCAAATATGGCATTTTGCCAAAAAATTCACTTCTTCAAAATACTCAAAATTACCCATGCATACTTACTAAAAAGCTTCCATCATGTGGTTTCCACAGCTCACCAATAATGGTGCCATTTTCAACATTATCTTTTAGAGCAGAGTCATTGCAGTAGAGATTGCCATGTTCCATGTTATTATGTTGACTGACATATATATTGCCCAAATGCTTGAGAAACTGTCATAAAATTAAACAAAAAATGTACCTACTTCATAAATATGATAGAAAATAAGAATGCTAGATATTTCTGTACATTTCTGTACAATTTTTCATCTGGTTTTAATGTTGTCGTTTTGAAATACATACAACAAATATTTTTTTCTCTAATAGGTTAGTTACATTCAAATATTTATAATATATTTCAGGATTGAATAGGATAGCGAATAGTAAATAATTTAATTTAATTTTTAAGTTAATGAAAATTCACAAATTAATTTAACATGCATGAAAATGCCAACTGATTGTGAGACTATCAGGGTGGCACAGGCACTAAAGGGTGATAGATTGGTCCACTGGCAGGAAAGGTTTTAAATCATTTTTCAAGAGGTGCACTATATTGTGAAAATTCTTACAGGGATTCGTTGGATCAAATTCTTCCTTCTGCTGTGTTTGCCATTGCCATTTCCATAAGGTGGGAGAGACACATGAAGAGAGCCAGTCTGTAATACAACAGTGACACTTGGCTGATGCTTTTCCATCCATTTCACTAGAGCTTCAGTTTCTGGTTGAAGATTCCTTGGTACCTCATTTCTTTGGTTAGCTATAACAAAGAACTCTTTAGCATACCTACCAATCTGATAAAACTAAGGAACAATCATCAAGTTACATGAGTTTTTTAATGAATTATCAGGTGGATAATATTACAGAGTAAGAACAAACTCTTATGCTTACTCTATGATACCAATAACATCAAATGAGAATCATACTGAATTAATTAATTTTGTTCAGGAAGACATCTAAACTACTGGCATGATTTATCACAAACCCCAACATACAATCAAGCAGAGAAAATTAACAGATTGATTTTAAAACACATACGACTATTTTTAACAGATTGATTTAGGACCATATAATTATTTAAACTAGTTTTGCTCAGCCAACATCTGCCATCTAACGGATGATTTCTTAACAGCTGAAACTTCAGAAACCATATGCAGTGCCTCTATAGTTTTGACTAGCTTGTTTAAAGAATAAGTCAAATTAATTTAAATATTAAAATTTTACACAACTTGAATCCATTTAAAAGATTAATTACAGATGTTCTTCAAGTAAAATATTTGGCTCAAATAATCGTCAATTCTCATACTAGAATTGAACGGCAGTAGATTTTCCATCTGTAAAACTTTCCATTCATCTCGGAGGGCGTCATCTTCGATACCAAGATCAAGCTGCACCATTTTGTGCACCACTAAAATGCTGCATAAGCTTCTGCTTTCTTTTATTTTCTGTAGCTGGAGGCATTCTTGATGTTTGGCATCTGATCCTTTCAACAAAATGGATTTTTCTAACAGATTACATTCTGCGGACTGATAATGTTTACGAGCATTAGTGCAGAACACCAGAATATCTCTGTCACTACATCTGCTCTTTTCCAAAAGACTGACAGCATTCTTTCCAATGTCAACTAAATCGGTTTCAACAAAATTTTTGGTATCGTTGGTATAACACATGTTCAAACAGTCTTTTTCATTTTTGTTTACCCATCTTACAGTATCTACTTAATAACAGAATGAAAAGATTTGACACTCCCTCATACAAAACATGGACCATTGCCTGTTCCACTTGAAAAACGTTTGAAAACCGTTAAAACGGTTTCGCAATGTACACTACAAATGCAATTTGTGCGGGGAATGTCATGCTTCTCAGCACACTAGCTATTGCTTGGTAACACTAAGATTGTAAAGAGCATCTCAGAGATTTTCTCATTTGGTGACACTTTTGAAAAATAGTGGGTAAGTGCTGGCCACTGTTCTAATAGTCCCTCGACTACTGACCCCAACGTGACCCAGCTTAAAAACACATGCTTCAAAACCCCATGCTTAGGGACTTTCTTCTCCTCCTGAGATCGCTCATAGATCTCGTATCTGCTCTGCTAGTCTAGAAAATCGTGGACTAAAATAACAAAATCTGACACCACTGAGTCAAATTGACCGAGACATATTTGAAAGGAAGGGTGAAGAATATGTAGATTACAAAGGCTATGTTTAAAAGACCCTGGCCGTGCTCTTCTTTCAGTTGCTCGTTGACAATTCTAAACACAACTTTGTTCACATTAGGCCCATCACTAGAAAGCATCAGAAATTTCTTCACAGACAAAAGAGTGCGGCCTACAGCTGAAAGGATGTTTAGATAAAATCTCTGCAGTAGTTTTGCCAACAAAAAACATCTCAAGATGATGAAACACAACCTGCTGCTTTATCTCTGAAAAGAGTCTGACTGCCACTTGCTACTCCTTCATGTGCTTTTTATTTGTCGTTTCATCATAAAAAATCGTTAAACTAGCAGCGGAAAGGTAATTTTCTAACATTGAATCGCAAAAATAGGCACCCAATGCATCTGTAAACAAATTAGTAACCTTTGTTCTGCCTAAAGACATGTTCTGTGGCACGTTTTCTCCTCCAAACATGCATCTGAACAGTTCTACGACACCATCACAAGAAGAGGCAGAATAAAAAGCCTGAATACACTTCATAGCCCATAGCAGTTCCACCCTATAAGCTCTACCCTTCTGTGTTACAATCTACAACACTGGAACAGTGGGGAAGATGGTATTCACGACAGCTGACGAGCTTGCCCCGGAGTCCGTGGATGTAGTTGGTAGTAAAGGGGGTCCTTTGGTGAGAACCAGCTGACGTGGATTTAGCTTGACTACGATGCAACTCTTGTGCTGTGCCGTTTTGACATGCTGGTCGAGCGCCTGCGACCCCTTCCATTCAACGCTGATGTTGCATTAGCAAACCCGATAATAGACTATGGTTCGTTGGATGATAGACGCCCAATCACCGATTTTGTAGCCCAGTGAGTCTTTGTTTGCTTTCCGCACAGCAGTAGCAGCAGGCAAGAGCAAGTTGAGACACGAGACATGGAGCGACCAATTGAAGAAAACTTTGTTTGACTATACATGACTTCATAATGAATGAATGCATGATGCATAGGACATGCCGGGCGACATAGTTGGCAAGTTGGAGGAAAAATAAAGATAAGTGCAATCGACAGAAGAGCAGCACCGAAATCTTTGCATAAACCTATGAGTTTATAAATCGAGCAAACCTAAGTACAAAACGATGATAAGATGCACACATATCTCTTAGATTGTGTGTTTGAAATAGGCATGCCATCGCATCGCACTGTGAAAACAAACCCCACCGGCAATGGCCTCTATCTTGCCATCAGAGAGCACTTACTCATGCTTAAAATATCACTTAGATGAGTCCAACACATTTCTCACACAGTTTTAACATTCAGAAACAAAAAAATGAGTCTCAAAAAGTGAGAATAGTGAGCTTTTTTCAAATAAAGTGAGGAATATTGAGTGTTTTGAAAAAAAGTGAGAATAGTGAGTCCACTGGCAGCCCTGCGCAACCCGCATGTCGGAGCACAAAAAATGTTGGGAGAAAGGAGATTCCACCCTCTCTCGTCGCGAAACATCTCCTTGAAGAGTGCCAGACTTGTGCATTTGACCTGGATATACTCCACGTGGAGAGGAAAGGCCAAAGACAGTTAGAACAGTTAGAAATTGTGCAGGAGGGAAGAAGTGCCTTAATGAATGAGCAAACGTTTCCATGTCACTCCCCACTCCTCGCCATTTCATTCCCAAAGCATCCTTTACAATAATGATGTCATCCTTCCCCTCCCCTAAATTTTCCTTCCTCATACCTAATCCTCTTCTGGTATATATATAGATCACTGAGATTTATGTTTATGTCTTGTACCTGATGATGACCTAACGGTTGAAACGCGTAGTAAAATATTAAAAATTTGTGGAAAAGTGCTATCTTGTTTCTTTGTGAATTGAATCCATTTCCTGGAGAGTATTTTATAAACTACTTGAATGGTGGATGCTACTTCCAAAAAAGTGTATCATTCTATACAGGGAATTTAAGCTGGTGCTAGGCAACCCATTCACACAGATGTCGTCTTTTATGGAAACATGTCCTCCTTTTGAAGGCTTTTGTACAACTGCTATCTGATGTATGGAAAACCATACTCTAAGGAGTAGGGTAGGGTATTCCTGATCCCTGCTCAGTTAAGAATATTTGTGCCTACATATTTATAAAATATAAGGGTCCATCTGACGATTTTGATGACTAAAGGCTTATTGCTATCCAAAATACTTTTTAGATAGTATTTTAAAAAATGTTGTATAATAGATACCTATCTCTTTTTTGTAAAAATCACATGATACATAGGTATTCTCTCCTTTCCAATATGGTTTAAGAAAGGGAAGATCCAATTTTTTTAAAGAAAATAAGGCTGGCTGCAGAATGCAGCGATGATGAAGAGCTGAATGGTTTAAGATGCCATTGGGGGAAAAGTCTGGGATGCCATAAATTTGAATTTGGGAAAGTTTGTCTATCTTCAACTGATGCTGAATCTTCTTGGTGGAATAGTGACATGTTGAATGAAATAA
This sequence comes from Pyrrhosoma nymphula, assembly GCA_963573305.1. Classification (NCBI taxonomy): domain Eukaryota; kingdom Metazoa; phylum Arthropoda; class Insecta; order Odonata; family Coenagrionidae; genus Pyrrhosoma; species Pyrrhosoma nymphula. The sequence goes on along the minus strand of OY754330.1, from coordinate 49,985,758 downwards.
ATCACTTTGTAATATTCCACAAATTTTTACTATAAACCCAACTGGCTTCAAAGCTACAGCGTCATTATCAAGGGTCTCCGAGTAAGGGTCTCTGACCCTTGATAATGATGCTGTAGCGTTGAAACCAGTTGGGCTTGCCATAAAAATTTGTGGAATATTACAAAGTGAGTTATTTCTCCCAACATGAAGTTTGTTGTCCTTATTATGGGATCAAATGTAATGTAACTTCTGATAACTTTTTAAAACCCTTCGGCTGGCTAAAAACTTGAAAAAGAATTGATTAACGGTGGTAGGGACTTCGTGATATAATAAAATACTCATACTGGTGAATTTTCTATCTAATCACTGCCGTGCAGTGTATTCATTGATTTTTGGATTCACCAAAACCATAACATTGGTATGTTATCTACCTAAAAAGGAAAAGTTAGTAATTTTGCTGTTGTCTATGCACTATGATAAAACAATTGCTAAAAAGAAACAAAGTAAACCAGAAATAATATTGTACTATAATACCACTAAAGGTGGCACATATTTGATGGATCAATTGGTTCAGTCTTACATGTGCAAGAGAAAAACAAACAGAAGACCGTGAACATTTTTTATGAATCTTTTAGACGTGTAGAATTGCAGCCTATGGGATTTTTAATAAAATAAATCCCCACTGTAAAAGGAATAAGTTGGACCACTGGCATAGTCTCCTGGAAGTATTGGCAGATAATATGGTAAGAAAACAAATACATAATCAGACGGATGGATAGTGTGTTTGAAAGTGTAAAACGGCACATTTCTAGTATTCGAGGTACACCGCTAGAGACAAGTTGACAGAGAACCTGAGCCAAAAAAACTCAAGCGATCGAAACGTCACCTATGCACACTAAAAAGGCAAATATTCCAAATCTGTGACCCTTGTTACCATAACATGCAAAGAACATTCCCAATTAATTTGCGATGCATACTCAAACAAATGCTAAAAGTAAAATGTATTTATTTGCTGTGTGTATAATTGCCAGTACCTTTATTATTTAAATGTTTTTATCCAATATAACTTATAAAAATGTCTTTCAGTTTCATTGAATATTAAATAAACATGCAGAAAATAGCCAATAAACATTTTTTCAGTTAAAAAATCCAAATTTTTACTTGACGGCAACCAAGCACGGCAGCGGCACCGAGAATCCATTTGCATTACAAAATTCAGGAACCCGTATGACAGTTAAATAATTCCTAATTTTTTTAAAACACAAACTATCTTTTTATAATTATTTTTGGTACCTATCCATCACGTTTGGTTGCTTATTTTACAATGTTTCACCTCTCTTCCTAAAAGGGTTAATACTTTACCTGATGACGCCTCCAGAAAAAGAGGCGAAATGTTGTAGAGTCCGTCCAAGATAAGAGCGCAGTTGAAATATACTAATTTAACTTAGAAAAAAATAAAAAGGAAACAATTTTTCACAATCGTATGATTTAAACAAAGGCTACTATCATATATTCTTTGATCATATACATGATTCCCTTCCCCAAACAGCATTGGACATGTTTAAAAATTGGCTGCATTTCTGACTGTCAGCTGCGCTATTATCTTGGACGCACTTTAAAATAAGCAACCAAACGTGATGGATACCGAAAACAGTCAAAAAGAAAATTATTTTTTTAAATTATGGAAACCTGAAGAATAATATTTTTTAGAGTTTCCACATCTTTTTTCATTGCATTTAAATGATTTCCACCTGTTTTTAATATCCCAAACAGCACAGCTTATCAAGAACTAACAATAATCTCGTCTTTCTCACCAGTTCAAAGCTGTGTAAACCTTGGTTTTATATGGGTGGAACCATATGAAAATTCTTATCTAAGAACTTAATAATTTTATTATAGTTTACAATTTTATGGAAATTTAATAAACAGGAAAAATGAACAGGATAGGCTAAACATTTCAAAGACTGAAGTGTGAATTCATATGAAATTTATTTTGATTAAAAAAATTAAAAATATTAGTTATACAAATTACATTTAAGAAATTGTGAATAAAAATGTCAAAATTATGTAAAATAATTTATAAAACCATTATCAAATAAGTATCAATAGAATGATAGAACGACTTGAAATTTCCATTACAATTAATTTCTTATTACCAGAGATGTAAAAAAAAAACAAATATGTAGGAAGAAAATCCAAGAAAATAAATAGGAATTTTAGACCAAGAAACCTAAAGAGAATTAAAAGTTGATGGATGAAGTTTCAATCAACAAATAAATAACTACATGGCTATCAGTAAAGTGGTCCTACAAAAAGCATGGGTGAAAATATGCCAGATGAAAACATTGCAAAATAAAGGAGACACACTTACTGGATACATACAGACATATCATGTCCATTGAAAACTGTAATGGATGGAATAATGAATGAGAAGAGATGTAGAAGGCCAAGGATAGAATTCACGAACAAATTATGATGGATACCAAAATAAGAAATTATGAAAAAAATAATTGATTACTAGTGAAGAGAGTTGGGGGAGAGCTGTAACTAACCATTTTATGGATTGATGCCCACTAATGTTAGAAAGATCATTTGGGCAAATTAGCCAAGTTTGGGTTAGGGTAGAACTATAAAGATAAACAACATAAATACTTACCAGGGAAGCTTGTGTCCAAATTCACTCCATTCATATTGCAGCCTTCTGTGGCTGAATCTCCTTCGATGCTTCTACAGCGATTTGTAAGATTAGACATTCCCATGTATAAGGGATCTGGGTTAGCATCAGGTATGATATAAACTGTAGCCTTGACTTTGGGAGCTCTAGGACCTAAAAGATATTCTGATAACTGAAGCAGTATCTCTCTCCCAACAGCTCCCTTGGAGCCACCCTGGATTCCACTAATGAATGCAACTGAAGGAAAGCGTCCTTTAGGAAAGTCAGCATTTTCTGTTTCACCTACAGATCTGGGCTCAGGAGATATTTCAAAAGCAAAAATATCTCTCTTCTTGACTGTTTGTCCAAAACTAAGGATAGAACAAAAAATCATCAAATTTTGATATAATAAAGCTCCACACTTAAAGTGTCAAGTGTATTAATCTATTCACGTGACCTGCATGTCTCTTGCAATGCTTATTGCAGGACATACATAGAAACCTTATGCAGAGCAATATGTGCCCCACACAAGAAAAATAATTGATTATACTTATGACTCACAAAAATTTATACAGGTAAAATATCTAATGTCTTAGCAATAATTTTACAACTTAATGGAGGAATGTTAACTATTCTCTTTTAAATAGAAAACCTAAAACTTAAGACAAGCAAAACACTTCATACGAAATTTCATGCAAAAGCATAGTGATTCATTTGGCCCAAACTATTTTTAACAAAGATACATACTTATATGTTCAGGTATGCCTCCATTTTTCACATGGAATATGAATTTTAAAACATGTATTCTTTATGGGGGATGCAAATACATCCACTTCACCACAGATACTTAGCTCAATCCTCCTCCTCTTGCCTTCCTATTAACAAGAAGGAAGGAGGGACAGGATGATAAAGGAAAATGGAAAAGGAGATTAGCAAAATTTTTCATTTTGACTTATAATTAAGATATGGATTTTAGTCTATATTTTTGGCTTAAAAGAGGCCTTGTACTTTAATTACAATCAACTTGCACTCTAAAATATACCATAAGTAAGAATATTAGGGAGATTATTTTCCGTGCATGGTAACCTGACAGCATTTACATAATGGGGAAATGACAAATATGCTGTGTACTCAGTTAACTGCTGAAGGTCTGGGAAATTATCTACCGCAGATACAGAGGTCATACAATATTTTTCATCTGTTAATGTTTTCATTTATTAAAACGGAACTTGAGCTCTTAACAAAAACTTCAGGTGCTCAATCCAATCATCACAAATGTGACTCGCTGAAATAAACCTCACAGGTTTGGACATCCTCTGGCATGCTCCTTTAAAACCACTCTTCGATTCAATCTGATATTCCAGTAAACTTCAACTCCAAGACAAAGAGTTCAAGCCAAGTGCATTTGAAAATGTCCCACCACATCTTTTTAATTTTAGCAGTAAGGTCTACTAAAGAATTAGTAAAAGTAATCAATTACGTTGTGGTATAAGTCACCGTGTCACAATGGAGTTAACCGAATCATATAACTCCAGCTTCACTAATGCTATCCTGGCACACAACCTGAATCAGTGCACGCTGATTGGCGCCAGGCACACCAAAAAAAGAAGATAAAATGACTCACGGGTAAAACCTGGTACTCCTAGGATATTCAGAATTCAAATGACTTAATTTGTTGACAATTTTGTAGTAATCATGGTAGCCTTCAGGAAGAGTGGACTTTCCAACTAATGGAAGAACAAATTTTACTTCAGTCATTTTATCTGGCTGTACAATAACTTTTTTGATTACATCTTCATATCCAGGATGAGATGCCTGAAATAAAAATTAAATGACATAGTAAGTAAACCTGAGAGTGAAAATTTACTAAAATATACCAAGATGAGGCAATAAAATGAACTACATTACAAAAATGACAGTGACATATCATTACCTTCAGCATGTACTCTCCCTGTGGTAAGGCAAATTTGAAGTATGCAAGGTTGGCGGACACAGGAATATTTGCCTTCATTTCTGACAGCCAAATGGTTGCTTTTCTCAGGGTTATGCCATGAGCATCCACCACATCACCATAAATACCTGACAAGTTAGAATTAGGGTTTTAGATCTGAGACCTCTGGGCCCACTGGTTTTGTAACAGCCAGGCAAAATAACAGTAAATATTAACGACATGTAATTATGTATTAATAATAGGCTGATTGAGATTTATGTACTTTAAAAAGTTAGTATTTATAAATACTCTTTTCACCAGCTAACATACTAGGCATATAGACATAATTTTGTTATTTTAGTCAGAATTAGTGATGTAAAATATGTAAAATTTTCAGAAATTTTAAAGCCCAAGGTAAAAAAAAATTCTATTAGGAAAAATACTCCTAGCATTGTTCTAAGAAAAAGTTATTGTCTTGCTTGCACAAGTGCTTCAAAGTAGCTTCCTAATTCCATAGAAATACATACCATAGCAGGTGGCAGTAAAACCAACAACACGTCAATCATTAGGTAAATTGCATCAACTAATCAATATTGAAAAACCATAACAGATTGAAGCCAATGACATTTAAAAGAAAAATTTGCTGTGAAGCAACAAATCAAAGTTTGTGTAGTGCAAGAGTTACAAATTGAACTTTTTTGAAAACTATATAAACATTTTTTTACTATTAAATACTGAGTATTTAGAAGTCCCTAATTATTTACTATAATGTAATGGAGCAGAGTTTGAATTGGTATGCAAGCTTAAGTGCTGGGATCCATGCAGGAAGTGGCTGATATTATCATTGGCTATCAGTACATATCACATTTGGGTGCTATGAAGAGAGTACTTTACCCACAGAGTTCCACCCATAACATGTGATCTTTACTGTGGTTTTCTAGCTGTTTTGGTGTGAGTATACTAATACTCTTTTCCTTTCTACCCTCCTATTCTGGGGGATTATTATGCAAATTTCACACTGATTGGCTCTAGATTAAAAATCAAGATCTATGTCACAGTCGACTGGATTGTCTGAAAAGTGCTGTTATTTTCTATTAATATATTTTACACTAATGCCCAAATTTTCAAAATCCTGTCAGCAACCAAATCTACTTTTTTATACGGATCCAAAAAGTTACAGAAGTATCCCCGATATCTTTCCTCCTAGTCTGGAGTGCTGATTTCACATGGAATAGACTTAATTAAATTGACGGATGATTATGCAACTGCATCCTTGTTTCGGAGCATAAGCTACACAGAATTGGCAGAGATTGTAAACATATACTCTCCCACCAATTATCGGCCTTCAATCAATGCTTATTATTCATGATCAATGCTCCAAACACAACTCTTACTTACAAATAACCTTGAGGTATACTAGCTAATGCAACCCTCCACTCTTCCTGCAACACATTGTACAACTTTTCCAGATTTTTCTCTCCTGATGATTTACTTACTAAAATAGTATCATGACCACTCCTCAATTTCTTGAAATAACCTTCACCTAAATATTTGTTTAGCCTCTTTTTCAACCTTCTGTTGAGAATCTCAGAGCAGCTTAAGCTAGCTACATAAATAATCTTATTGCCCTATGGTCTATTCAGTTAGACACTTCAATCTAATTGAATAGACACATGAATAGAATTGCAAAAGACTGATGTAAATGTATTTTCAAACAACAAACTGCTAACTTAGAAAAAAAAGCTTTTATTATAAAATAAATATCTGGACATTAAGAAACACTTATAAATGTGAACAATAAGTCGTTCAACAAAAACAGCAAAAAAATATATCATGCAAATTAGTTTAAAAGTATCAGCCAGAAAAATGGCACTGTAATAAATTAATTCCTGCAGTACCTTGAAAAACTGCACTGAGGTAATTCACCAAGGAATCCAAGTTTTCCCTCCAAAGAGATGGCAAATCACGTGGCGGAGGATACTTGCAACAATGTATGTGGGCAGAAACCTATGAAACCAAGCAGGAATAGGATATGACGTCAACAGTCAAAATTTCAGACCAAAGTAAAGCATTAAATTATTATGTTCTCCTTAGCCCAACTATAATAACACAACACCATGTAAAATAAGCTTAAATGAGGATCAGCGACAGTGAGGTAGAGAAAAAAATTATGTTAGGGAATTGCTCCATTTTATAGAACTGAATGATTGTTCATGTATGTACCTGAGATAGTATTCTGTTCTGCTCTTTCACACCAAGTGATTTCCACTAACATAGTGGTGCTGATTCATTTTACATGAATCTTCCTAATAGGTACACGGCTATTAAACATTTTTCTAAAAATGATCATTGCAGTAACGAAAAACTTCTTACCATAGCACATAAATAAAATATGAAAAAATAAGTAGAAACAGGAATACGTTTCCATTAGAAAGCTCCACATAAGTTACCTACAAAAATTTTGAAATTGCCTTGTAATTTGGAGAAATAGATTACAAGATTTAATCTCCTTATTTCAACTTAGAAATAGATGGATGCACATCAAGGGTGAGAAAAAGCTAAATGAGCCTAATTAACTTAATAAATGATTAATTTTTACAAATATATTATACATATTACATTGAATATGACGAAATAAAAAAGCAGAGATGTACAAAATACAATGCAGAGTTGGATGAACAATTGATATACACTGCACTGGAGCTAATTAATAGCTAATTTGAAAAACAGGAAATTAGACTTGAAGTAATGATTAAAATTAATCTATGAGACACACAGAAAGGAAAGACACTGTCAGATATCCAGGAGAACATTGTAATGGCTAATTATAGCGAGAGGCAATAAAACTAATCTGAAAATAAAAAAGACAAATATTTTCAAATTGCTTGAGCTTGAATGCAAGGAGAAAGGAGAGAAAAAGCTTTGGGGATTCGCTCTCTTCATGGCTGTCAGAGGAACAAAGAGATTTGGAGGGAACAGAGAATTGTTAAGCCTCAAGAGAAAGAGAGGGTGAACATTTTTTACAATGATAAGTATGCAATATCATATTAGTGGTATTGGATTTTAAACTGCCGTATTTGCATGAATCTAAGACGAACCCCATTTTTTGGAAATCCAAAATGGGAAAAGTCATGGATTTTGCTACTGATTGTAAGACGAACACACTTTTCTTTGGAAGCCCAGAAGGGGAAAAAACATCGTCTTAGATTCGTGCAAATTCGGGTTTATCCAGTATGATATCCAAGATACTATAAATGATTGGTGAATATCTTTACAGTCACTGCAGTAACCACTGTATCTTGTGACTTGTATTAATACAAATTCCCGAGAAATTCAGAGTGCTGCATCATAGCTCTCACAGCTACTGTTCCAGAAAATATGCGTGGAAGTAAACTAACATTTCACCCAGAATAAAATGAAAAGAAAGTTTAAATTCCTGACCAAACAATTTAAATTATTCAACTTCAGATAAGCCTTTATGTATTGAGTCATGATAAATTCCCAAAAAGTATAATTTCAGTTTACAGAATCTTAATGCACGACCTAGGTTTTCATGTGTAACAATGTTGGTTTTCTCCATCTCTACACTTACTCTACCATACATTTATGCACAGAAGGACACTACACAGCCCCACACATCAGGTAAAAATCTGTGCATATTGTTCTAAATAGATTACAGCTATTAGCTGCAGCTAGCTTTGATCATTAATTAGACTGTACATGAAGGTGAGCAATATTATCCAGATTTTTATTTATTTTTAATGTAATAGGTCTCGGGGCTTAACTTTATTCCTTTTGATACAAACATTATGTACAGTTGAGTACCCTTAATCCATCACCGCCGGGACTCGAGCGATGCCAGATTAGGGATTTTGCCGGATTAAGTGTGGTAGTATCCAGTATTATACTTGTGGTGTCCGCGATGTTTTTTATGAGGGAATTCGATAAATTATAACAAATTCAATGAAATTTGAATAAATTCTGTATTATTTAACAAATAATTTTAAAACAAAATAAGAAATAAACTGTTTCTAAATTCACAAACACAAAATCAGACAACTGGTAGTATCGCAAAACGGCAGAGTGAAAAGAATGTGTAGAACATATAAACGTATTTCTGCACATCAAACAGTATAATGTTATTAATTGATAAATAATATAAATAAATAACAATTTTTCATTGCTTTCAACATTCCTTGCAATCTATATGCCACTGTGTTCAATATTATATCAGCTGATTCAATGAGCTATCTACGCCGCGCCATCAATGCTCGTGGTAAAGCTCTTGATAGGAAGGCTTTTGAAAGTCTCCTATACAGAGCTTTAGCTCGTGGCTACCGGTGCTTCCATCTGTGCGGCTATCCGTCAATACATTGGGAGCGATTGCAGAGGAAGCCTTGGAGGAAGATTCTTGTACATCCTTGGTTGCCTTTGTGAACATATGTACAATCTATCAAATTCTATAAAATATTTTAGCCTGCTCCTATAACATTTGGCCTGAAATACTGAGCCCTTCACTTCGACTCAGTCGAAACCAGTGAATAAGTACGCGATCTAAAATGGCACTAGACCCTTCTTTCATGGTTTTTGTTATCGCCATCCCTTTCCTAGTGTCATTTTCACAGAAATATTTGAGGATCTTCTCTTTCTGCCTCTTAATGTCATAGATTGTCGAAGATCCAACTGAGTACATATCACACGTACAGGTGCTTCACTGATGTACCGAAAACAAGTATTTTCAACACTTCCGCTTTTTCTGCGATAGTTAATGTTCTGTACTTTCGCTTAGCCCCCTTGCTGCTGATATAACTGCTTATGTTAGACATAATTACGGATAAAAGTATGCAGATGACAGATTTTACTTCGAGTTGCCACCAAAACATGCACGCGCCATAAGACCGGTACTGTCCATCTCCGAGAAGCCACACACCCGCGTCTCGGCAACAACGAAATATGTCTTCAATTTGCTGAATAAAGACCTTCATTGCACACAACAATTAATATAGACAACATTTTATGCAAAAAATCATCCAATACTCGCTCTTTAATGGGAGAATTTTTGTTAAGAGTGGGTTACAGTGTCAGTAAATACGAAGCAATGATTTGCAAAAAAAATTTCTATTTTCCGCGAAGTACACCTTGGAAATATTGCCAGATTACGGGTGTTCCCAGATTAGGGATTTCCGGATTAGGGGTGCTCAACTGCATATGAAATTTGGAGTCAATCAAGCCATTGCATTCAAATATTTGACACTTTGAAATTTTGGCTGACCCTATTGCACATGAGTATGTTTTTCCCCACAAAAAATTGCCAATCAAAGATGTAGAGGGCTGATACAATAATGTATGAAGCTCATTTCAAATATCAACATAAAATGACCCATAAGTAGGGATAGGAAAATTTCGCGATCGCGAATTTTGCGAATTTAGACAAAAATGTCCTAGGAGTGGTAATTATTTACAACATACTCCATACTGACAGAGGAAATGACTTTTGAACTCGCGAAATGTTGCGAATTGTGCCCCAAAACGCGAATTTTCATTTTTTATGAGAAAATGGTTGGAAGTACATTTTAAACGCAAGAAAAACATTAAAATTGCAAGCAAATGTTCTCAATTCGATTTAAACGAACTCGCGTGCAAATATTCCTGAGGTATGCGGAAGTTTGCAGTTCATCGTAGCATAACCGGTGTACGATAACAATCGCGGGAGGATGAGATCGGGTGCTTTTGATTTACGGCGCTAACCGGCAATACACAGCTCATCACGCCGCGGTGCTTTCTATTTACAATTAGTGGAATAACCATCTATCGGCATCTATGATCGGTGGCTCTCCGCTCCGAGGTGAGTCGAACAAAGGAAAAGCAATATGCGCATTTATTCTAAGTAATCTGCTACATCAGGGTTTCCCAAACTTTTCCTGCAATGGAACACTTTGTAAATCCTGAAATTTTAACGGAACACCTTGTGGACTTCGTATATATTAAACCATTGCGTTTAGGTAGCAGCATATAAAGCCATTATAGGTTACTCGGAACACCCATTAGCCTTCCGCGGAACATAGTTTGGGAATCCCTGTGCTACAGATTTGAAGACGAGACGGACTGCGCATGTGTGAATAGCCGCTTTGAGTTGTTTCATTTCAATGGGCTTGTTCGCCAAGAGTTTTTTATGCCAATTATAGTTTGAAAACTAAAAGGACATGTATTTTTCCAATTTTTTTTGTTTGCTTTGTTTATAACAGTTTACTACGGATTTGAAGATGTGACGGACTGTGCATTCGTGAATAGCCGCTTTGAGTTGTTTTATTTCAATGGGATCGTTCACAAAGAGATTTTTAATGCCAATTATAGTTTGAAAACTAAAAAGCCCCTTTTTTTCCGATTTTTTATTTTTGTCTGATTTTTTCGTAACACTACTACGGATTTGAAGATAGGACGGACTGCACATGCGTGAATAGCCGCTTTGAGTTGTTTCATTTCAATGGGATTGTTCACCAAGAGATTTTAAATGCTAATTATAGTTTGAAAACTGAAGAGACACGTATTTTTCCGATTTTTTTTATTTTGTTCTGATTTGTTTCATTTCAATGGGCATGTTCGCCAAGAGTTTTTTAAGCCAATTCTGATAGTTTGAAAAATAAAGAGAGACGTATTTTTCCGTTTTTTGATCCGTCGCCTGCTTTTCGAATTATCGGCGGCGAAAAATCGGGTTTCTTAATCCTTTCACGTAAAAGAACCAACATGAAAAGTTTTGAAGTCACTCGCTGCTCCGTCCAATCACGCTGTGCGCTATGCAGCATTCCCCTTCCCTCGCTTTCCAGCGAGCGAATTAGAAACTGAACCGGATCTCTGATGTTGTCACGAACTTTTTGAGTGGGCTTCAAGTTTCGCAAATTTTTGTTTTTGATTTAAGAGTGAGTGGCTGAATATAGGAGAATTTTGTCTCCACCGAAAATCTATTTTCCAATCCATCTACTGAATTCGTGAGTTAAATTGCAATTTCGCATCATAGTGAACGACCTTATTGCAATGGGGCCGATCCATTTCAATGGTTGCGTAGCTGGCTTTAAATACCTATCAAGGCCAACTACGACATCAATATAATTATCGATATATTTATTTATTGCGTGGCACCAAGATTGATTTTATTGTTTGAATCTCTAGTTTTTGGCAATTTCCGTCAAATGACTGTTCGTTTTCCAGTGACAAATGTTAGGTATCCTATCCTGGTTTCTGTGCTTTCAAGTGATTTTGACGAGTTACTGAGATGCCGAATGCAAAATTAAGCGCAAGAGACCGGGCTTTCCAGTATCAAAAAGATGGATTTTATTGTATCGATAAAAGTACAGTCATGTACATACTCTACAATTGTCAGGTTGCTTGGGAAAGACTCAATTGGAAAAATTTAAAATCTTCGAAGTACGTAACTGCAGCAAACTTTCACAAGGATGGAAATTCTCTAAAGTTACATGTCAATACACGAAATGTATTAAATTTTATTTTTAAATTTAGTGCCACTTTTCCAGGTTCCGCCACTGAGGTGATTGTCTTCAGTCATAACATGGCTAGAAGGGGAAGTGTCGCATAATAACCCAGATAATATTGGGTTAAACTATAGTATAAGTGACCCTTTTCTAGACTTTGAAATAATCGGTATTTTTTGTGTATATATATAAATTTGTGGTCACTGTGAAAACACCGAAATGTCTTGTTGAAAGTACCGAATTCCTAATTTCAAAGTACTGCTTTTCTCCCTCTCAAACCACCGAAAAATTCCTATCCCTACCCATAAGTAATGGTAACAATAGGCAATGAGAACAGAGTTCTGTGATTGTAAGGGCTATCTTGATTGGCTTCATGATGCAAGTGGCATGGTTTCATTATCATTATTTAGTATTAATTCCCATTATACAGAGTCTGAAATGAAATTTTTCATTACAAGGATACAAAAAAAAGCCAGAGACTTAACATGGTAGAAAATAAATAAACAATTATATTATAAATAATCTGAGGATGAATTAACTACTCAAATCCATCTCAACATTATTAACAGTAGGATGAATGAATCTTTCTCCATAAAATTATTCTTCACCAATAAGTAAAATAATAATGTTATTCTATAAAAAGAACCCCTATACTAAGGAATTAAAACTAAATATTACCAGTGGCACACCATATTTTTCAAATACTGTTTCAGGAAATTTATTGCTCAAAGATTTGAAGCCATTGGTTGTTTCTGTAGGGCAGGCATCAGTTGTCTGAAAATTAAATGTCAATGACTGTATGCTTGATGAGAAGAAAAACATTAAAGCTCATAATAATACCATTTTTAACAAACCTCTGACAGCACTGGGTGAACATTTGCATATTTATCTGAAAACATTTTGAAAAGGCTGAATGTAATTCCATTTTCAAACTGAATTGAAAGCTTGTTTTCAGGGTAACTGAAATGCCACAATATACAAGTAATTAAACAACATAAAGAGAATGAAATCATAGGGAGAAAGAAAAAATACAAATAAGTAAACTCAATGAGTAAAGAAAATCATGTCATTACCCCATAAAGTATCCTCCACCTTCTAAACTGAGAGCCATGTCAAATTTTTCAGTCCTTAACAACATCTTAAGGGCATCAGATGCTGGGCTTGGAGTGTCTGTATAGAATAAAGTTCCAGTTTCTTTTTCAGCAATCTCAGGGTGGCACTTTTCTGCAAAATAAATTCATAAAAGATCTCAAAATGATGACCAAAATAAAGAAATTGATTGGCATAATTCCAACAGCAGTCTGTAACCATGAAGGTAATTTGGTAAATATTAATTTTAGATGCAATTGAGAAGGCGCAGAATTGTGCAACAAATAAAATTGGTCTCTAAAACTAAGCTAAGATTCATAAATCATGAAAAATAGGGAGCAATCTGTTTTATTCAGCCAATGAATATAGAAATAATTAGAAATAATCAATATGAATCAAGTTCATACAACATAGAACACATTGTCCATTGCCAAGGTGCATCAAGTTGATGTGAGAAGAGAAGTTATAAATGGGCAATGTAGAAACAGATGAGACGACAAGGAGCTACTTACAAACAAACAAAATGGTTCCAGTGATGACAAGTTGATTTAATGAGTTAAAACCAGATTGAAGTGGCCATAACTGAGTTGAAATGAGTTTGTCTGACAAGATAAAACAAGTTGAAAACAGATAACAACATTCTAGTTGGTTCCAACTCGTTTCAACTGGAATTTTCTCCAAGTTTTCCATACCTCCCTTACAATGTGATTTGGTGGGATCAAAGTTGAAAACCAATGGAAATTACAGGCAATGATGTCTTACCTCCTGACCTATAGCTCCCTACTCTGATTCACTTTTGGCTACCTTCACTTGTGCTGTCTGAACCATATATGTATGAACAAGTTTTGAATGAGTCTTCTATCTCCCAATGTATTATGTTTTATCTTCATCAAAACCAATGTGATTAACCATATTAATCTTTCAATTAACAGCCATTAAGAGGCACTTTCAATGAATTCATGTAATCACTGACTATCTGTGTCACAGAATTCCCACTGGCAAATACAAATTGAACTATCAAGCATATGTAATCCATGTTATATATTTTCTACCTAGATTGGTGAAAATTTGGTAATTATAATATACTATAGTCATATCATTTTTTAGAAACACATATGTACTTATGAAGCATCATGCAATCTTATTCTTAGTGAAATTTTAATACAAGAGAACTTAAGGAATAGAGATTATTTCATAACAGTCGAGAAGGACATCACAGGTGCAAAGAGGTTAGGTACTTAAAACAAGAACCAATCAACAGGTCTTTTCTTGCAGGATGAATTCAGATACCAAGTTAATTTGGTATTAAATTAGTTGATCAAAGTTGAACTTATTTCACATAGTTTTCCTTGCTAAACTTATAAAAACTAAAATATGTACTCATCTCACCTGAAAAACTACCAAAGCTTGAATCAACTACAGGAATTATGTGAATGACTGCCTTGCTCAGGATTCCAGAAATAGTAGTATCTCCATGCTTAAGGCCAGCTAAGAGATGCTTAGCCAACCGCACCAACATTTCTCTACCAACAGGTTGTGTTGCATACACACCACCAAGGAGTAAGATATGAAATTTTTTCTCCTCAGGTGCACCAAACTTTAAGCAAATAATAAAAAAATAATAAACCATGTAAGTAATAATGTTTGTATGCAAGCACAATTCTTTTACAATGCACATGCAGCCATTTGCAATAAATAATGCCACTGTTTTTATGTAACACACTTAATATGAAAATTTCAGGGATAATGGGAATCAAGCAGTAGTACAGGGTCCAGCAGGCAGTGGTGTAGCCAGGTTTTGGGTATAGGGGGGTGCACAAAATTTTTAAGACTCATGCATTAACCAGTTTACTAAATTTGACAAATTTTGGTGATGCAATAGGCGGATGGGTTTGTACAAAATATGACAATTGACAATGTATTTATTTATACGTATTTAGGACTTAGGAGTGGAAACATTCACAGCTTGGGGGCGCCAGAACATGGGGTGGAGGGGCATTCAGCCCCCCTGCCCCTGGCTACGCTACTGCCAGCAGGGAGAAGTGACTTTTTGCGATGGGAAAACAATGGGGATGGGAGGACTGATATCAGAGGGCTCATGAGGAAACCACTTCTCAGTATTGGATAACATTTCCTGATAAGCCCTGGTAACAGTGAAATGCCAAGTTAAGAAGGCCTTAGCTTCCACATTTCTATGTTAACATATTATTAGTATTAATTACTGTGGATAATATTATTTTTCCATTCATCAAGACAATGAAATTTGGCCAGAGCTTAACAAATTTATATTAAAATCCAAATTTAAGATGCAAGTTAACTTTTATTATTAGACCAGCAGCTTTTATTTACTTTCACTTTCTATTTTATAGGAGACAATCAAACTGAGATAAGAAATAGGAATTCTTGATTCATCTCCAAATAATTTAACCAATAATATTTGAAAACTTACTTGAGGTGAAAAAGCAAACTTCTAATATCACTAGAGACAAGGAGAGGGAGTACTACAGAAATCGAGAGTTGGCACTTGCCTGAGCATACTGAATGTCAAGTTCAGTTTGCACAGGCAAGTTGCACTATGCAGGCAAGTTTAAGGTCAAACATGATGGATGGTGAGCTGCACCTTCCATTAGCACAAAGTTGGAAAAGGACACTTCATGAGGATACCGGGACCAACCATGGTATTATGTATGTATGTACCTTTAAGGAGTCACCTGCAAGTGCACATGAGCCGTTGATTTTGAAAGTGGGGCAAGTCCATTTTGTAAAAAAAGTCACAGCTAATTTTCATTAGAAATAAACTTAAAATTTCTGTTTTTAATCAATTCTCAATCATATCTATAAATAACAGTGTAAATTATGTGATATGATTGTGAATTGATTAAAAACAGAAATTTTAAGTTAATTTCTAATGAAAATTAGCTGAGACTTTTTTTTTACAAAATGGACTTTCCCCACATTCAAAATCAACAGCTCACATAAGTGGGAAATTACAGAGAGGAAAACCCAAGTAGATGTTGGCGCTACGCACACGCTTTGGACTGTTTCTGTGACATCATATGTTCGGCATTCCTGAACAACTTGTTTCTTTAAATCCCTCAAAAAATACACTAGGAAGAAGGATACCTCAGTAGCCTAACTGGCAAAAGCAATCGATGTGATATTGAGGGATTTGGGTCCAAGTCCCAGTCAATGTGAATGATTTTTCCTCTGTGAAACTTCACACTTTTGGAAAAGGACAACCATAAAGGGACTTTACCATAAATATTGACACTCTTGAATATTGTACACACCACCATTTTCAGCAAATAGCTCATTTGAAAGAAAACAAAAATTCTCCACATAATACCTCGTTAGTTATTTTGAGTGTGTGAAGAGCTGTAGTAATCAAATTATCTCCAGCTTGGAACTCAGCCACAGTATGGAAACTATTCTCAAGATCAGCAAACAACTTTGAGATTTGTGAGTTGGAGTAGTAACTAGCACGAGGAGCCACGTTCTCCAAAAGGTGATAGTCATTTATGGCTGACCACTGACTTGAATCATCACCAAGGAGAGTGAAATTATGAACAGTAGGAGATGATCCTTCAGGGCCCACCACTATATCCACAATTGATTTTTTATACCTGAAATTAAATTCAAAATGCACACGATACCCAAATTAGAACATTCCACTTCAAATAATTCACTGAAATAACTAAAATCCAGAAACTAAAATGTAGCTGTCAGTGATAGAAAAACTTGGTAGCAGTCACCAATGCAAAGCATGATGTCAGGGAGGGGAAGGTGTGTGTAGATGGGGTTGGCAAAGGAGCTCAGGAAAGAGGGGAGTACACACTAAGCAACACTGCCAACATGATAGCATGTAACCCAGAAAGGATAGGAAAGTGTCAGAAGAACATTACATGACAATGTTCACAATACAAACAAAACTGCATAAAAACATACTAATAGTTTGTGCAACCCATTGGAGATGCCCATATATATAAACAATTGGACTAAGATTATCTTGTAGGTTTCCACGATGTGTTTGTAGTGGCTCCACCTTCTTCCAGGACTACCATTGTACAGCTGCTTTTTCAGGCTGTTTTTCCTCCTATCTTGGAGACATCTTCAGGCCGAAACATTGTCCGAAAAAGCAACCACGCTTGGGGCATCCCGGAAGAAGATAGAACCTAATAGACTAAGAGCCTCAGAGAAAACTTAAGTCTATGTGAATGATAGATTGAGCATTTTGAAATTGGCAACATAGGGAACAAAGATAGTAAAAAAATGAGACTGCCTTCCTCCCCTGTACAGAGCTAGTTTGCTAAGGAATGGACCCTTCCACTAAAAAAAGGGTCTTCTGAGTGACAGCCAATATGTTTTCCTACCACTGTAAAAACAGGTGGAGTTGGGCATGGAGCACAGCTTAAATGATCATGTAGTATAATCATTTTAGCCCATAAAATCGAAGCACTTCAAATATTATATGGTAGCAATAACTGTTCTTTTCAATTGTATTAAGAGGACTTTCTTTTACTGGGTGAGCTGAAATGATTCCACAAACATATCAATGATTCTCAGCTTAGTGTCCAACTCCACCCCCTTGCCAAATTAAGAGAGGTTAATGGTGCATGAGAAATGGATGTCACAAATTTAATGTTCCAAATCATCCTTTGGGTACATCTCATGAACAAATTATGACTAGAGCGGACTCTCATTAGGACGTTCCTTAATAGCACGTTATCCTCATTTGGACATTCATTTCCTCAGGTCCGCGTCACAGTGCATGTAAAAAACTATGGTTAGCACGTTTTGGTTACCTCTTTAGCACATTTGGAGGAGGACCAAGCCAAATTAGTCACAGGGAAATAACCGCCTTGTAGGTTAAGCAGACGATGGATAAATCTCACATAAAAAAGGTCCTTATCGCCTAAAATAATATTTTGATAGTCATATTATGGTTAAAAAAATGTTAATGAAGAAAGAAAAAGAAATCTCAAACATAAGAATCACCTATTCAACACTTGACAAGGTTCCCACAAGCAGCGCATTTTATTGTGATATATCTCTGTCGCGGCTGTCGCCTATGGAATAAAAACTGTGAGCAACAGCGCATAAATCATCTATGTCATCATCAAAAACTACAGCCCGAATAACATTTTTAATGCCGATGACACGGGTTCATTTTTTAATTTGCTTCCTGATTTTGCTTCCTGACTGGCATTTAAAGGAGATAAGTGCCATGGCTGTAAAATGATTAAGGAGTGACTGACTGTCCTATGTTGCAATGAAATTAGAACGGAAAAACTAATTCCGTAAGTGATCGGGAAATAAAAACGTCACAGATGCTTCAAACATGTTTAAACATTACCTTGGATGTATGATTGCAACTGTAATGCCTGCATTACCACCACAATTTATGAAAAGTTCCTGCGAGCACTGGATGCAAAGATGGGTGGATAAAATCATAAAATTTGTTGCTTATTGATAACTGTGCAGCACATCCAATAGACAAAGCATTTTTAAGAAATGTTAAAGTGATGTTTTTCTTCCAAATTGCATGAGTTTTCTTCAGCCCCTCGATCAAGGTATCATATGATATATGAAACATAAGTACAGGAAACTACTTGTTGATAAGAGGGCCAGCCTTCTCGAGTCAGGAAGAAAAGTAAATATTCTGAAAGCGATGCATTTTGTGAAGCATGCCTGCGACTCTGTCGAAGCCAAGAGCATAAGAAACAACTTTCGGACTGCTTGATTTCATTGCAGCACAAACGAGGACGATTCGGCATCGCTGAGTGACAAGGCATCACGTGAGTCAATGCATGAGCACACCCTTGAGGGCTGGGATCAGCTGTTCGGAGAAGACGAGGGTATGACCTTTGACGAGTGCGTCGCCTGTGATGCCAATACATATCGAAGTTTGCAGGTTGGTTTTTGGAACTTGTGACTACTAAAAAAGAAGCTTTATTTTTGGAGATAATTACGTAACAAATTAATACTAACTATTCCAAATATAATCTTTCATCTTCCTAAATGTAATTGAAAAAGTCGGTGAATCTCATTATCGCGTATTTTTATCAGTAGATTGATGTCAATAAATGACATCTATGAACAGAAAGGAAGATGAAGACACCGGGAAAGACCAAGAAGAGCCTGAATATCCTCCAACATTCGCAAAAACGGTGGAAGCGATGGCGACAGTTCGTCAGCGGTCATGAAGTCGATTAAAGTGTGATGAATACTTAAATGAAAATGGACTGTACTATCAAAGAATTAAGGTTCAAAATGATAAAAACAAAGCACCTTGGACAGATTCTTCCAGCCCCTTTAAGTTTATATGAAACAACATTAAATTATGCATTTTTATTTGCAATATTTTTGGAGAACATGCAGGAAGTTCCATTTTTGTTTTGTTACAAGCAATCAAGTTTATGCCATTATGCACGGGAAAGACAATGTTTTTGGGCCAGGAGCTCAATTTGTTCATGTTTTCAAGGAGTTCTGAAACTCCTTATAATGATATAATATTTGTTCATGAAATTAAAATGTTCATCATGGTTTTCACAATTAAAGCATTTTCGGTGCAATCATTGTAATTTACTACAAGCAATAAAAACATAAAGCGCTATTAAGTGAGAAGTAGGCATTCGCGCTGCAGATTCATCTTTCCTCTGACCTAATTATTTCATTGGAAGAGCGAAGAGAAAAATTTCGCTAGGTGGCTTCGCTAACTTTGCCGCTGAACTTTGTGAAATCAGCATCTGTAAACTAAATGTGCTGTTTGGTGATTGATGATAACAATTGTCGTCATCATTAATAATTGAGTACACATCAGCATTAGGCATCGTATATATATTTTTGGGAGCCGGAATTGGTGGAAAATAAACAACTATTACAATAAATGATCACCAGTTATCTACGGCATGAGCTAAAATGAGAGGCAGGATAACATTTCCCTGGAAGTTATGCAACCAACCAGTACATATTTGAGTTTCCATGGAATGCCTACCCTGTTTTGCACGTTTTCCTGGTTACCACGTGCAAAATCCTGGGTCCCTTCAAGAACGTGCTAACGAGAGTCCACTGTATTTACTTAACCCTTTCGAGACGGTGGAATTCTCTCTTAAGCATGACTGCTACACTGAGCCCCAAGAGACTTTTTCGTACTCTCTGTACGGAGCATTTTTGCGGGGCATCCGTTAAGAAGGGTCTCGCAGGTAATCACACACCCCCAGACCCCAACCTTTTTCGACCCGTATCAGCAGGGACTCCGCATTATCTCGAACTCTGAGGGTAGTTGGGCTACCTCCTTTCGGGGTTTAAAACCCTCCCTGCGGCATTGTTTCGCGGTCAACTTATGATTTGTTTATATGTATTAGCTACATGCATAATTGTTGCTTGCTCTTAAATTGCAGACTTTAGACTGAATTCCTAGTTTTTTTTCTGTGCATTGTCAAATTTTAAACGAAGCTCTACGGTCAATATTAACGGATATAATGCAACAATCATTTCCAATTCAAAAATAAATTTTAATGGATGTTAACTCATTTAACAACAAAATATTGAAATAAACTATTCCGGGTATGCATTATCAAGTGTTGGTATCATACTGTAATTGAGATTTCAGTTAATATTTGTCGTAGAATTTCGTTTAAAAATTGTAAACGCTCATCAAAAGACAGAGAATTCAATTATTAGTTTATAATTTCTGAAATTAAAAAAAACATAAATTTTGCAAAATGACTGAATAAACAATCGTATGACCGTGGTCCCTTTCCACAAAGAGGGGTAATATACGACTAGGGGTACAGATATCTGCTCCTGGATTTCGTGGGTGAGGCCTAATCCCAGCTGCGTTGGGTCCCAAAACTAAGCCTTCGCGTACCCGCGACCGTCATAAAAGGGGGGGGGGAGCACGAAGCCGAATATATACGGCATTCGTTCCCTAGGCCAGAAAAATCTCCGACGAATATATTCGGCCTTCGTCTCCTTGGTCAAGAAACTTAAAGCCGAATATATACGGCGTTAGTAGGGAAAGGGTTAAAACTTGAAGAAATTCATTCATATCCAATCAGTTACTTTAACATTTCATTTTTTCCAGAGTCAACAGTGGATCTCTCCCTGGCAACTGACATTTCCTATCATCTCAATGAACTCTGCTTTATAATAAGAACTTAGAAGTAGCAATTTTCCACAGATAAATATTTTAATTCGATCTGGGTTTCGGTGCACTGCATAATCATCAGGTCTGATGCCTGCATCCTTGCAGGGGAACCTGATGATGATGCAATGCATCGAAACCTGGGTCAAATTAAAATATTTATCTGCGGAAAATTGCTACTTCTAAGTTCCTATTATGTTCATATTCCACAACATCTCGCCTGATTCCTCCCTTTTTGAACTCCGCTTTGATAAATTTTGTTTCCAGGAATGTTAAGCTTACAGTGGAGTATGACTAAACATTTTCCCACCTTGGATTTGGAGGGAAATAAAACAGATGGTTATCTTTAGCTTATTCTAACTCAATAATTCACATCTAAATGAAAAGTAATACATGAATTTTTATAAAAGTGTTCAGAAATATTTTGATCTGGATAACTTCACGAACCAAGGAGAAAATAGAGAATGCAGGCATCAAAAAGTTCAGTCATCATTTTCTTCTCCAGAATGCAGTTAAAATAAAATATAATAACATACAGTGGAAGCCCAGTATAGTGAGTACGGCTTATTGTGAGAATCCCGTTTTAGCGAGTGATTGTCTTTGTACCGCCAAAAGGCCTATGTTTAACATGTAAAATAAAGTGGATATATCGAGGCCAAAAAGTTCCTTCCACGGTATACGCTCGGTATTACGACAGATATCTCTCGAGGGCGATGCACCACCTAGCAAAAATTAACTATTTGTTTTTGTATTATCTGATAATTAAACTAAATATTCAAGATGTGAGCCGTATCTGCAACACCTAAAGCCAGTTATGTCCAAACATTAGTGATTTACGGCCTTGAGTACTCTGTGCGCGCTCCCATTTTATGTTCTTCTTTTGTTAGGCCCAGTCATCAGTGAGAGGGGAGTGGGCGGACGACAGGCAAGTTGAGAGTAGAAGAGGGAACATTCAGCAGAATGAGAGTGATCTGTCGGAGCGATTGAAAAACTCAAACCATTCCGTCAACTCGATGCGCCCAATCACACGGCAGCAGAGAGTTGTGATGTAGGTAAGGGGCGGAGTTTACTCGGTCGGAGGGGCGGAGTTTACTCAGTCAGAGGGGCGGTGTTTTCTAGTTCGGAGGGGCGGTGTTTTCTCGGTCGGAGGGGCGGAGTTTACTCGGTCGGAGGGGTGGAGTTTACTTGGTCGGAGGGGCGGAGTTTACTCGGTCGGAGGGGTGGAGTTTTCTCGGTCGGAGGGGCTGAGTTGTCTCATGTGGTTTGTGCGGCAGCATCATGTCCGCGAAAAGTAAATCTTTGGACCTTAAAACCAAAATTAAAATTAAAGAAGAGTGCGAAAGTAACAGGTCTTCAAAGACTAATATCGGGAGGCGGTTTGGTGTGTCGTCATCTACGTTGTTCACAATATTAAAGAACAAAGATAAAATTCGAGCAGCAGTGACCGAACTAGGACGACCTAGCAGCCAAAAACATTTGCGGCATGGGGAACATCCTCAAATGGAATCTGCACTATTCAAGTGGTTTTGTCAGCAAAGGTCTGCAGGACTGCCCATAAACGGTCCGATGTTAAAGGCGAAAGCTGTCTACACTTGCACGAAACATGATGTGCTAGCCAATCGACTGAGGTATTTTCTTTTCTAGTGTAAATAAATACTCGATGACACTAATTTGCGGTAGATAATTGAATTTGAATCATAGAAACTGCTAGGAATAGGTGACTATGCGAGAAATATCTTTGACCACCGATACATGCCGTATTTCAGTGAACCTTCAGGCCAATTTTCCCAACTGATGGACGTACTGGTTAACATTCGAAAACTCGACGAAGTTGATATTATCATCATGATATATTCGCAAAATTATCCAAAAAGTACAGTATACCTAATATTTTAATTCCGATTAGTTACGGTGTCTTTACATCTTTCTTCGGCGATCTAAAAATAGAAGAACTGGAAAAAAACACCGAAACTGGAGGAATTAATATTTTATGTAATGGAAAATGTCCTTTTTCTTTCTTAAAATTAGTTGATATTCCACCAGATTGTGCCTGAAACGACTTTTTTTTGCTGTTTACCTTCGTCAAATACCATGGAAACAAAAGAAAAACGGTAAATACGAACGACTATGAGAATTAGGTGGCTTTATTCAACACTTTCGGATACAATGAGCGCTCGATTTAGCGATTGATTTCCGAGGGATTATGAGCACTCGTTAAACCGGGCTTCCACTGTATATGATAGGTAGGTACTAAAACTCCTTCGTCCTGCACACCATTGGTGACTTCAACAAACAAAAAGCAAGACACTCAAATAATATACAGTTAACTTCCATATTTTCCCTCTTCTAATTCTTTTTCCGTACACCCTGCCACAAACCCCTCTGACAACTTACAGGGTAGTATGTAAACATAGATAACCCTGGAAATCAAAAACTAGACAGCAAAAATCCTAGTGTATTAATTGATGGGGATGGGATGAGATTAGTGTAAATTATACATAATTTCTTGTGTCCTCATATTCTTTACTATATACTATTATAAAATTAAATAACAATGTAGGTTATAATTTATAATAAACCTACCCTTAATATCTAATTTTAGACATTTTGGAAAAAGTTTTCAAAACATGATTTAAGGATATACCCTAAATGAATCATCTAAGTATAAAACACTACCAAAATGCTGCAGATCACCATCTTACTGCAACACCAGTAATTGGTTTGACCCACTACCTGAGGTTACAGAAATGTCATAAGATCTGACTTCACTGATGCACCAATAAATTTCACAAAAAAACAACAGCACATAATCCTGGTAAACGTTTCCCAGAGAATTCACATAAGAGTATTACATGATACACTACATTATTTCTGAACAGCAAAGTGCAGCATTTAATTTTTAACAATAGAAATTATAGGTACATACCCTTTGGCAAATGCTGTCATTCTATATTTCCCAGGAAGCAGCAGTCGCCAATAATCACCAAATTCTGAAGCATGAATATCATGATCAATGCCTGCTACTGAAATAGTTGCATTACCTATCATCCTTCCCTCTGTATCCAAAACAAATCCTTGCACTCCAATATGAATCTATAATAAAGAATTTTAAGACTTTGCATTATTAAATCTTATAGATTGTCATGACCAATTTATTGGCAAGATATGACTCCGGATGATATAGAGTTCATTTTCACTCCAAGTTCAATTTGTAAGTAGAAGTGGAAAAAATTACCTTTTCCATAAATGTAAGAAGTGCATCTTTATTTAGGTCCCAGAAATGAGGTAGCTCAGATGCTTCAGGAAACTTATCACAACCCATTTCAATGGTAATTTCCATGCAGTTCCCATGTAAATAGTTCCAGTCCTGCATTCCACCACTGACTACATACCACTGGGCTCCATTGGTGATTCCATCCTTGAAATTTTCTCTGGGAGTAAGTGCACATGGAGGTTTCCCTAAATGCATTGTTTTATGGGCCTGAAAGTCATTAGAGGAGCAGGGACAAGTAAATCATTACCTTTCATGGGGCACTTCATTGACTAAGTTACAAACTTTAAAATTCCTTTTTTAAAATCCAATTTCACAGTGTGTATATGAATCTGATTTCGGTACTGATTGCAGATATTTGGACCTGATTGATATCATCTGATCATCCCAAATTTAGAATGGAGTTACATAAAGGGAATTATCTTTTACATGCACTAGTAAATAAAACATCAATGACCATTCAAATAAATATCCACCAACATAAAAAAAAATTCCATCAATTAACAAATTTTAAACCTGGATGCTGACCTAAGCATTTTTATCAATAATGTTCCAATTAATCCCACTGACTATCTTTTACCTTAGAATATGCCATTGCAAGATGAATAAACAAGGCATCATCGGGTGATGGGTTTTTAGCCCCATGATCAATTCCATCCAGGTTGTCATCATAAGGATAATTCGCAACCAGGGAGCCACCATGAAGGTTTGCAGAGAGAACAAAAGGATATGAAGTAATCCATTTCATTACAGCTGCAGTTTCTGCCTCAGGTACTTTGTTCCACTGAAGATTAAACCAGAAAATAAGATAATATTAAAGGTAAGTAGTATGTAAATTCTCTTCAATCAATTACTGAACACATCCATTTATATGGTATCAAAATGATATAGACAACTTTCCCACAGAAAAGTTACAATTGTAATGACAAATGAGTAATAAATTTGTTAGCTCAAAGTCAAGCTTTATTATTAGGGCGCTTTTATGTAAAGACCACAGTACACTCAAACATGAATTATGAGAAATCCCAACACACTAACAAGTTATATATGTATATTAACCCTTATACTGTGACACTTGGGGATACCGGTAAAAAATTATGGCCACTAAGTGCGATGTGCAGGGATATTCCAAAGCTATTCGATTATTCAATTCAGCCGATCATATTCGATTATTAAAATTCATGCTATTGTTAATGAATAAATGTTAATAGAGTTTTTATTTACTAATATCAAAAAAGGTTCATAAGACAAAAAAGAAAAAGTATTTGTGACATATGACATAGTATGTACTTTAATTTTTTCTGGATAACAGGTTTAAGTTTTGAAACCTAAGTACAGTGGACTCTCGTTAGAACGTTCCTTAATAGCACGTTTTCCTCATTTGGACGTTCATTACCTCAGGTCCGCGTCACAGTGCATGTAAATAACTATGGTTAGCACGTTTTGACTACCTCTTTAGCACGTTTGGAGGAGGACCAAGCCAAATTTGTCCTAGGGAAATAACAGCCTCGTAGGTTAAGCAGACGATGGATAAATCTCGAGAGGTTTACTTCTCGCATTCAAAAAGATCGTTATCGCCTAAAATAATATTTTGATAGTCATATTATGGTTAAAAAAATTTTAATGAAGTAAGAAAAAGAAATCTCAAACATAAGAATCACCTATTCAACGCTTGGCAAGGTCCCCACAAGCAGTGCATTTTATTGCTATATTCGTTTGTTATATTGCTGTCGCGGCTGTCACCTATGGAATCAAAACTGTGAGCAACAGCGGATGTGATCATCATCTATGTCATCATCAAAAACTACAGCCCGAATAACATTTTTAATGCCGCTAATATGGGTTCATTTTTTAATTTGCTTCCTGATTTTGCTTCCTGGCTGTCCTATGTTGCAATGAAATTGGAACGGAAAAACTAATTCCATAAGTGATCAGGAAATATAAACGTCCCAGATGCTTCAAACATGTTTAAACATTACCTTGGACGTATGAATGCAACTGTAATGCCTGCATTACCACCACAATTTACGAAAAGTTCCTGCGAGCACTGGATGCAAAGATGGGTGGATAAAATCATAAAATTTTGTTGCTTATTGATAACTGTGCAGCACATCCAATAGACAAAGTATTTTTAAGAAATGTTAAAGTGATATTTTTCCTCCAAATTGCACGAGTGTTCTTCAGCCTTCTCGATTAAGGCATCATACGATATATGAAGTGTAGCATTTGAACAGTACCTCGGTATTTGTTTTTAATTTATTTAATTTGGTATAGGTTTTATTTAAATGTTTTAATTTATTTTAGTGTTGATTGTTAAAATCTTTTGGTTACGAGTTTTTTTTGGGGAGAGAGAGGGGTTGTTAAGGAAGAAGGAGAGCAGGTCTGGAAGCTGCTCTGCTTGAGAAAAAAGAAGGATAGAATAAAGCAGGGGTCTCCAAACTTTTCAGCCCGAGGGCCGCATTAACTATCAAACAGCAGTTCAGCCAACTACACAATCGAGGTCCAAATAAAAAAGAAAAAAAAAACATGGATGTTGTTTTTAATTATTTATTGAATATTTTTTATTCTGTTATTATTTAATACACTACACATGAACACCTGTATTAGTGGGAATGGTGAAATTGTTTCCTGGATGCCAAAATAGCAGACATTTCTGGCTTTAGATTTGATGTCCCTAACATCAACAGTGACCTGAGATTATCGTCGGACAAGTTTGTTCTCAAATTGCCTTTCACGTACATATTTCATTCTTGAAAATGTTTGTTCACACAGGTATGTTGTTCCAAAGATTGAAAGGTATTTTGAAGCAAATGTTTTGACATTAGGAAAGTCTTCCTTTGGCAAAAACTGGTAAAAGCCCACCAGTCCTTCTTTGAACTTGTCCCTAAGGAGGTCATTTGCTTGCAACTCAATGACCTCAAGCTGCAGTTCATCTGGGCAACTGGCCATATCTGCTTTAAATGGGTTTTGAAACAGCCTCACTTCTTCTGCCTTTGAATCCAAGTCAGAAAACCGCTGCTGAAACTGCAGCTGGAGGTGTTTGATGATCTCACATGCAAATGATGTGGGGAACTCAGCCGTTGCTTCAGCTATGAAGACCTTGCTCTGCTGAAAGTTTGTAATTGTTGGCCTATACTTGTTCCGAAAACAATATAAGTTTGGATCTGAAAGCCTTTAGGTGCGTGATAGATCAGAAACTAGATTTTCCTCTCCTTGTAGTTTTAGTTTCAGAAAATTAAAATGACTAGTTATGTCTGCAGCAAAGGCCAATTTCCACAAACTCTTCATCAGACAGTAATGGCTGTGGCTTGCCTTTACTTTCCAGGAAGTCACCTATTTTCTTTTTTAACTTAAATACTCTGCTCAGAACTTTCTCACAACTTAGCCATCTTACTGCTGTGTAATATGGTAAATCTTGCGATTCTGTATCTCTATCATTCAACATGTCTCTGAACTGTCTATGGTTGAGCCCATGTGACCTTATTAAATTCACCATCTTCACCACAGGATTCAGTATACTACTAATGTCCACATATTTATCACACAAAGCTGGCTGGTGAATAATACAGTGCAGGAACATTGGTTGTAGAATGTTTTTCTCATTACACATCTGCTTCACGTGTCCAACCAAGCCTTTATGCCACTCATGTTCTTTCCTCCATCAATAGTCAGGCAACTGAGGTTAGTCCAGTCCAAGTTATAATCAGAAAATATTTTTTTCAACTCATTGAATCCTATAACAGTGCCATGCATGCTATGTAGGGAACCCAGCTCTTGTGTTATGTTCATGACTTCATCCACACCTCTAATGAACACAAGCAGTTGAGAGGTGGAACAGATGTCCAGCGATTCATCCATTGCAATTGAAAAATGGTGAAACGTGCTGGCATTTTTTGCATTTTGAGTCACAATGTTTTCACCCAGGTCTGAAACACGGCGGGCAATGGTATTTGCATCCAAAGATACATTTTCAAATTGTTTTGACTTTTCTGGGCAAAGTTCCTCAGCTACCTCCAACAAACATTCCTTCACTACTTCACCATCTGTAAACGGTTTGCCACTTTTAGCCAGGATGCAGGCAACTTTATGCATGGCCTTAGTTAAGGATTCATTTTCATTTGAGGATTTACTGAACAATGTCCTCTGAGATGTGATTTAATTTTGTAATTTAGAAAATTTTTCGGCACGGACTTTACCCTCCAACTGTGCATATTTCTACTGATGTTTGCTTGGATGATGATGGTGCAGGTTGTACTCTTTCATCACAGCCACAGTTTCGTGGCAACTCACACATAATGCTTTCTCGCCAAATTTGATGAAGAAGTATTTCAAACTCCATTCTTCTTGAAATTGCCGACACTCATCGTCTATTTTTTCCTCTTCTCAGCCATCGCTGGGCACTAAAATAAAGTAAATTAAATGTGAATAAGTAGTGAAACTTAAAGTATATTGCACACTATATCGCTCGAAAACCTGGTTAAGTGAACTAATTTCGTCGCAATTATAGCTGCAAATGACCCGAAACAATTTTAAAAAATTCTTATGATTTCTTAAGTTAAACTTACCTGAATATAGTGTACAAATATATCCACTAATGATAGAGAGATTGTTGCTTTAAATGTTTCCTCTTCAGAATATTCAAAAAATTCCTGTGACGCCCATATCGAAGTCTGCTGGTTGGTTGTTGGAACTTGTGACTACTAAAAATGAAGCTTTATTTATAGAGATAATTACGTAACAAATTAATAATAACAATTCCAAACATAATCTTTCATCTCCCTAAATGTAATTGAAAAAGTCAGTGAATCACGTATTTTTATCAGTAGATTGATGTCAATAAATGACGTCTATAAACAGAAAGGAAGATGAAGAAGACACCAGGAAAGACGAAGCAGAGCCCAAATATCCTCAGACATTCGCAAAAACAGTGGAAGCGATGTCGACAGTTCGTCAGCAGTCACGAAGTCAATGAAAATGTGATGATTACTTATATAAAAATGGACTGTACTATCAAAGAATTAGGGCTCAAAATGATAAAAACAAAGCACCTTGAACAGATTCTTCCAGTCACCATAAGTTTATATGTATTTACAATAAATTAAGCATTTTTGCTAGCAATATTTGTGGAGAATACGCGGGAAGTTCCATTTCTGTTTTTTTTTACAAGCAAACAAGTTTATGCCATTACGCATGGGTAAGACGATGTTTTTGGACCGGGAGCTCAATTTGTTCATGTTTTCAAGGAGTTTTGACAATCCTTATTATGCTATAATATTTGTTCATGAAATTAAAATGTTCATCAAGGTTTACACAATTAAAGCATTTTCGGTGCAATCATTGTAATTTACTACAAGCAATAAAAACATAAAGCGCTATTAAGTGAGAAGTAGGCATTCTCGCTGCGGGTTCATCTGTCCTCCGACCTAATTATTTCATTGGAAGAGCGAAAAGAAAAATATCACTAACTAATAACTAAATTTCGCTAACTCTGATGCTGAACTTTGTGAAAGCAGCATCTGTAAACTTAATGTGCTGTTTGGTTATTAATGATGACGACAATTGTCGTCATCATTAATAATTGAGTACACATCAGCGTTAGGTATCGTATGTATTTTCTTGGGAGGTGAATTACGTGGAAAATAAACTATTTTTACAATAAATCATCACCAAGTTATCTACGGCATGAGCTAAAATAAAGTTTTTTTGCACTTCATCTTAAAGTAGTGAATATATTCTTCATAGAGTAAAATAAAGGAAGTCCCCCTGCCACACACCCCTTAGGTGGCTTGCAGGGTATTTAGTAGATGTAGATGAAAATGAGCGGCAGGATAACATTCCCCTGCAAGCTATGCAACCAACCAGTACTTATTTGACTTTCCATGGAATACCTACCCTGTTTTGCACGCTTTCCTGGTTACCACATTCAGAATCCCGGGTTCCTTCAAGAACGTGCTAACGAGAGTCCGCTGTAATATCTTTTGACCTGGCTTTCCCCTGAGTTACTTAGTGCTATATACCTAAGAGTTCCTTCTTACGCAACAAGATATGACTTTCTGTTTGACACCAGTTTTCATGCACGTAATTATATGTACTTACTATTCTCCACTTGAACAGATTATGCATGATGAAAATTTGTGCCATGACTTGGACGTTTTTACTGTATCATTGCCATGCCTTAAAATGTACTTGAAAGGAATACCTGATAAGATGCTACCTGATAATTACGGAACTGATGGATCTATTGATCCACACAATAAGAAATCGATATGATATATAATTTTTGTAGTTTTATATTAATTAAAATTTTAACTTGTATTGGCCTTCAGTTGTTGGTGGTTGTAAGTCTGTTTTCTTGCTCAAGTGTATAATTTTATTGGTGTTTTATTGTTGTTTCAATGTTTTGCTGTTTATGGTACTATGTGAATTGGGATGCTTGTAATTTTGTCATCACCTTTTGTAGGGGTTTTCATTGTGTGTTCCAAGTTGCTGCCATGTACTGTTTTGTAATAGGGCTTTTGGCCTGTTGAATAATAATAAATGAATAAATGAAAATGGTTAATGTAAAGAACACACACAGTTAATACCTCCAAATACTAAAAGCGAACATTGCAGAGGAGCCATGCAGGCATCATTGACTAGAAAATAGGTATAATATTTAGCAACTGTTGGCAACTTTACACACTCACTTCTATGAATCCATTTGCTAAATGAAACATCAAAGTGCTACAATTCATAAAATTTATCTTAGTGACTGAGGGGATAGAATTTGGTCCAAAGACTATTTCCAATCACATTCCAGTAGGGATACCATGGAGCGGGGAAGTCATCCCATGGATAGGGTTAATTAGTGTGAGGTTCCTACATCTACAGCCCATTTCACTAAGCAGGGATGGGAATCTCGATCACAAAACACAGATATCTACAACATCAATAGTTGATTATCTAGGGAAACTTAATTTTACCATACTACAAACAATGAACAAATGGCAAGAGGGAAAAAATTGTGGAAGATAAACTTGGCAAAAGTGCATTTGAGGAGCCAATGTGTTCACTGATTACTTTTGTTAGAAAGAATGAGGCTCAATGTCAATGGAACACCCTCTCCTGCCTTTGGATTGACTGCTACCTTTTCACATGTTCACCCCACCCTCAGTCATCATCATCAACTGGTATTCTGCCTACTGGCAGCTCCCAAACACCACAGCTGTCTCCAATTCGTCCTGTCCTGGCCTCTTCTTTGGTATCCTTGTCACTTCTTCTTATCTTTACTTTGTCTGTCATTTTCAGCCTTCTTCTTCCTCTTCTCTTTTCTCCCTCCACATTTCCCTCGACTGCTGTATTTAAAATTCCCTTCCCTCTTAAAATATGTCCCATGCAGTTTCCCTTTCTCTTCAGTATTGTTTTCAGTAGTATTCTTTCCTCCCTAACTCTTCCCAGTACCTCCTCATTCCTTGCTCTATCCACCCATTTCACTCTCTCTAGCCTCCTCCACACCCACACCTTAAAAGCATTGATCCTATCCTTCTCTCTTCTTCCCAATGTCCACGTTTCGTATCCATACAACATAACACTCCACACAAAATTTCACCAGTCTCTTCCTCAGTTCTACGTCCATACCCCTGCATAACACATTTCTCTTCTTATTAAAAGCTTCCTTTCCCATAGCTATTCTTGATTTAATCTCTGCCTCACTCTTCCAATCTTCCGTCAGCATGCTCCTCAGATATCTATACCTTCTAACCTGCTCTATCCTTCCCTCGTTTGTCATAACATTCACATTTCCTCCATCATTCACTCTCGTAACTTTCATTTTCCCAACATTTGTTTTCACTCCATAGTCTTTCATTCCTTCCTCTAAACTTTTTATCATTACTTGAAGTGCCTGGTTGTCATCATCTAAGATCACCATATCATTAGCGAATCTGATGGTTTTTATCTCATGTCCTCCTATTCCTATCCCTTTTCCATTCTCCAGGGATTTACTGACCATCTCCTCAATTTAGATACTGAATAGTGTCGGCGAAAGGCAGCAGCCTTGCCTTACCCCTCTGCCCAGGTCCATCCATTCCGTCAATTTTCCATTAACTTTAATGGCCACCTTCTGGGTCTTGAACAATTCCCTTATCAGCCTCATATACTTCCAGTCTACTTTCTCTATTATCAGAATTTCCATCAGCTTATCCCATTTTACCCTGTCGAATGCTTTTTCCAAATCTATAAAGCAGAGGCTTACTCCTTTTCCTCTTTCCCTATATCTTTCACCAATTACCCTGAGTAGCGCAATGGCTTCTCTTGTACCCCTTCCTTTTCTGAAGCCAAACTGCTCCTCACCTACATTCTCTTCCATTATTTCTTGGAGTCTCAGGTTCAGAACTCTCAACAATATTTTAGCTGCATGTGCAATTAGACTAATGGTTTGTGCTCCTCTCACTTTCTGGTGCCTGATTTTTTTTGGGATTGGTATCATAATCGTCTTTACAAAGTCATCTGGCCATATTCCCTTATCATACATTTTGTTACACATTTCTACTGTTTCGTTTTGACCCTCTTCTTCCAAGCACTTAAAAAATTGGATAGGAAGGACCCTCAGTTGCAAAGATAAATTTAATGATAATAGCAAAAAAAATATGAGACAATGGATTAGGTTAAAACAAAAGCCTCCCGGCATGTTTGGAACCTCAAGTAAAATGAGTCAACTGTCAACAGGCATAATGCAACAATTACGATATATCTTTGAGAATAAGTCGAAGTCTTATTTTTGGGCCTAAAATATTGACTAAAATCTGTGACTTGAGCGCATACATTGAGGTGAAAAAAATTGTTTGATAAACTTGTTTCACGGTTAAAAAAAGGGAACCAGGACTTTTTGGAAGAGTCTTTTGGATTTTAATTCATAAGCCACTGTTATCCCGGGCCGATGCCTATGAAATCTTTAAGGTATTAGAGAAAATTTTTACCAAATACTCTGCAGGAATCAATGGTATTCCTAGCTCCATTTTAAAAAGGAGTATTAAATCTCAGCTGCTTCCTCCCATTATCCATCTTATTAATGAGTCGTTTGTTGTGGGTTCTTTTCCTAATAAACTTAAAGTTGCCAAAGTTGTGCCAATATACAAGGGTAGTGGAGAAGATCTTGAACCTAACAATTATAGACCTATCTCCGTCCTGCCTATGTTCTCCAAAGTATTTGAAACTGTTCTGAATACACACCTTATTTCTTTTATCAATAGGTTTTAATTGTTATCATGTTCTCAGTACGGCTTCATTAAAGGAAAGAGCAGAGAATCTGCATTCTACAAATATATTGAACTGGTTTGAAATGGACCAGACAAACAGTTAGACACATTTGGTATCTTTCATGATCTGAGTAAAGCTTTCAACTCCGTAGACCACAGCATTCTGCTGTCAAAATTAGCGACATACGGAATTTCAGGCAAAGCAAATGACTGGTTGTGCTGTTTTTTATGTGGTCGCGCTCAGATTGCGACAATCAAATCCTCTCTGCACAATACCTATGCAATGTCTGAGAAAATTTATGTATCTAAAGGTGTTCCTCAAGGGTCAATATTAGGACCACTTATTTTTATACTGTACATTAATGACCTATCCTCATATGTTTGCTCTGGGGATTTGGTAGTATAAGATGATGACACTAGTCATTTGATAAAAAATGATCATGATAATTTCAACATCCTTCAACAGGGAATAGATGAAATGGTCACCAGGTGCAATGCCAACTATGTTGCCATTAATCAAAGGAAATGTAATTATATTCATTTTCATCCATATCAAAAGTGAATTTTGTCTTGTCCTCTGTTAAAAGTGTGTCATAAGGTAGTTGCTTGTTCTAGTGCCTCTAAATTTCTAGGTGTATACATTGATGGTTACAGTCAATGGTGAATGCGTTAGATGTGCAGTGCAAAAAGTATGGGATGAAGATCAACCACAAGAAAACGAAAGTAATGAGATTTTCTATAAGTAAGAAGGCGGGGCTGAATATAAGGGCAGAAGATGGAGCAGGTCGATCAGTTTACGTATCTGGGTAGTATTTTGGAAAAGAATGGGTTTAGTGGTAAGGACAACAGATGCAGAATTACGCTCGATGAAGAAGCATTTTCGAAGAGAAGGGAATTGATGAGGGGCGGGGTCTGAGAAGAGACGTAAAAAAGAGGCTGGTGAAAACTTTAATATGGAGCGTGGCACTATATGGGTCGGAAACTTGGTCATTGCGAATGGAGGATGTGCATAGACTTGAGGCGTTTGAGATGTGGGTTTGGAGAAGGATGGAGAAATTAAGCTGGATGGCGAGGAAGACAAACGAGGAGGTATTGGATATGGTCGGAGAGGAGAGGAAGCTTGTGGCAGAGGTTTGGAGGAGGTTTTGAGAGGAGGGCATGTTGAAGAGAGTGATAGAGGGGAGAACACTGGGGAAGCTTGGAAGAGGAAGGAAGAGGATAGGAATTCTGGACGAAATAAGAGGAGGTTGAAGATATGAAGAATTGAAAAGGGATCTAATAGCGCACCATCCTTAGGAGGGAAAGCGAGACAATGTCTATGAGGTTGGGATGGGGACTGTCTAAGAACCTACCAATCAGTTGGTAGAATACTTGAATGAAATACATTGATGAATCCATTAGTTGGGAGGCTCATGTAGACTTTCCGTGCTCCAAGGTAGCATCCGGCTGTTACCTACTTCGGAGAGTAATGCTCCTTGCAAACCAAAGGGTTGCTGTATCCGTATATTATGCATATATATACTCGAGGATTAGATATGGTGTTGTTGCCTAGGGTCATTCCTCTCACACACGAAGACTTTTCAAATTACAAAAATGGGCCATCAGAACTATTACCCAAGTGAACAGAAGATCCAGTTGTAGGCCTCTGTTCAAGAAGCTTAAACTTCTCACTCTGCCTTCCATTTATATATTTTATTAAATTTTATATGTGAAAAAATCAATGATGTAATAAAGAATAAAGATGTGATACCTGGAAGAAGTCCGACCATAGGACAGTGCCTCACAGCCTATCATTATTCTCTAATAACCCAAAATATGCCGGATCCAAATTTTATAATAAACTACCAACTAATGTTAAACACATTGAACTATCCACTATCTTAAAAACAAAACTATGGAATTACCTCATTGATAACTGTTTTTACTCTGTAGATGAATTTATGACCTCATAATCTCATATGTATTTCTGTTAATTTGTATTCACTGCCCCCTGTTAATGGTTTACATGTATGTATTAATCTTATAAGCATTGACTTATCCCATGCTTGTAAGAACAAGTCCCGGGATTAATAAATTATTATTATTATCCCTCTATTTTTCTTGAATTTTATATGACTTGTCATAAATTTTATTGTAAAATATTTGGACCGATAAATTAGAGGCATACGGGTGAATATTGAAGCTAAGAATAACAAATGTTACAAAAAGAAAGACAAACTTTTAATAAATTTATCGACAATATCTTCAACTTCTACAAAATCACCTGTGTAGATCTCTACAAAATCCTCATTGTGATTATCCATATTAGTGATGAAGAAGTTACGTAATTGTCATCATCTTGATTGAGAGAATCGTCATTATCCAGGCCATCTGCCGTGGCTATCAGAACCCGCAATTTTGAAATCGCGACAGTTGGAAGTACTGGATGAAATATGATAGGCCGGTGACTAGAGATATGATATACACTTCTGGTGTAAAATTTTGCCATGAAATGAAGTATTAACTCTGTAGAGTGATTTTATGTATGACCAGATATCCTAACATCTGACAAAGAAAGCAAAGGTGAAGATATTAGTGATTCTTTGGAATTTTTTGACATCAGGGACTCCGCTAAGCTGCCTTTTGGAATTCAACGAAAATCCACCAATGGCACAGATGGTTATGGAAATGTGAATATTTGCAGGAAGAGAAGGATATTTACAAACACTCAGGACTTAGGCAGAAAAATAGAGGCCAGGCGATTCCCGATTCCATGATGAGAAGTTGACATGCTTTTGTTCCATCTCATTATTGAGCTCAATGTTTAGAATATTTATTTCATTTTTCACAGTTATTTACATGGATGGCATTATTATCTCAAAGCTGAAGTACCAAGTGTATTTGTCTGTGGTAGATCCTATAATGAAACTTAGAACGTAAATCTAACACATTTATAGCTGAATATTCTCTGTGGCTTATAGTAATAGATATACATATGGTTTTATACAGCCGATACACAGAAATAATGACACCGAAAAAGTCACCTTATTTAGTGACTTGAGTATAAGTCGAAAGTAGTTTTCATTGACCGAAATAAGGAAGAAATTTCTCAACTTGAACTCACGTACATATATATAGTGAGTACCAACTACTTTATGAACAAGAAAAAAGCAAAGTGTCATCTGTACCACCATGATGCCCAAGTCCCATTATCAAGTACTGTATGCATCCCAGTAATGGGATCGCTTATTGAGTCTTCAAGAATATTAATGATGAATGTGATGCCTCTACTAACTCTGGAGAAGACATGAGCTCCATAGAAAAATACACTCATTAAACAACATGAAATAAAAAAATGGAGAAATGTAAACAGTTTTCACTAAAATGCATACCTTAGCAACAATTAACTTAGAAAAATTGGTGCAAATGATTTGACCAGCTTACCTTTGTAATTCCATACTGATCAGGAAAATTTCTATTTAGGTCCATCCCATTTGAATTCTCTCTACCCACACTTCCTTCTTTGTCTCCTGAGAAGCAGATAATCAATTAATTGATACGGGTGGAACTAAAGTGGGAATTCATATATGAAACAGGTGTACTGAGGAATATATGGCTAAAATGAAACCATTGAAACCCAATTTGGTGATTTTACCAATAACTCGGCATTGTAAAGATTAAACATCAACCATAGAGATAAAATGTCAAATTGAGACATCCAACAATGAATTCATGACATTATAAAAAGCCTTAACTCATACAGATCTAAATATCAGCCTCAGATTGTGGTTGGTTAAATGTTATACTTATACTTGATTGATCTTTTAACATAGTGTAGAAGGTTGAACACTAAAGAAAAAAACAGAGAAAAATATCGAGGCTATTGAACTGTAGATTTACCATAGAATATTGAAAATATATACTATGGATGAAACTAATAAAACAATCTTGAGAAGAATAAACAGAGAAGTAAAATGATATTAAAAATAGGAAAACTGTTTGCTTGGGACACATCATGCTGAATACAAAAAAATTAAGGGTGTGGCTAAATAAATGATCTACCCCTATTATTTTTTAATACACATCTTGATCAATCAAAAA
This sequence comes from Pyrrhosoma nymphula, assembly GCA_963573305.1. Taxonomy (NCBI): domain Eukaryota; kingdom Metazoa; phylum Arthropoda; class Insecta; order Odonata; family Coenagrionidae; genus Pyrrhosoma; species Pyrrhosoma nymphula. The sequence continues at coordinate 49,947,887 of OY754330.1, read as the reverse complement.
ATGTTAACCACATGCTCACAAACTTTTGCACTAACCAATGGCAATTATAAATTACTAATTGAAAATTCTGTGGCTCATAATCATTCAATGCCTAGCAGGGTATTTGCAATGTGAGGGTTTGAATCAAATAATGGCTAATTTAAAGGTTTCTGGATAATATGTAACAGTAGTAGTCTATGTACATATTCATCCCATTCTCTCTGTTTAAAAGGTAGCATATCTTCAAGCATGCATCTATACCATATTCTCACCTAGTTGTCTAACAACTTCTCCACTTTTACTCTCATTTGCTTACGGGCACTTCTCTTCTGTGGAACCCACTTTCAACCCAGATGCAATCTAGAGACCACCAAATAGCAGTCTGTTCCACATTCAGCACCCCTTATCAACCTCATATCTATTACTAGTTCCCTCAATCTCTCATTGTACACCATGAAATCAATCATGCTCTTACAATCGCCCCTTTCCCATGTATACACATAGGCTGTCTTATGTGTAAACCATGCATTGGAAACAAACAATCCTTTTTCCAAGTGCAGACTCACCAAGTTTTCACCATTATCATTCACTTCAGAGTCACCAAAAGGCCCAACCTCTCTCTCAGATGCATACCGGCTAACAAAACTCATCTCGTTTTCATTTCATTCATCAACTCTTTCTGTTTCCCTCACACACCTCTCACATTTCAAGTACCAATTGTCTACTTTATTTTGCCATGCCTGTCTCTTGATGGGCCAACCTTATACAGTTTCCACCACCCATTGTGGCTTTGAATGTCCAAGGCTATTCTTTGACAGCAGTAACTTTCAGTACAGTATGCAAGGTTAGTAGCGTTGTGGAAGGTTACACGGGATTTCCACCGAGTCAGGTTCTCCAACTCCATCTCGGCCGACGTTTCGATGAACGAGTTGTCCATCGTCATCAGGGCATGTCGAATCTTGAAAGTGGTCCTCCTTATATACGGATGACGGCGGTATCACCCGGGGCAGGAGTTATGTGATTGGTCGAGAAATTCCCGCCATTTTCCTCGTTCCTCACGGATGCTCCTCAGCACCGGTTTCCATGAGGCGCTCAGTGTGTAGCCAGTGTCACGGTTTGACATGCCCTGATGACGATGGACAACTCGTTCATCGAAACGTCGGCCGAGATGGAGCTGGAGAACCTGACCCGGTGGAAATCCCGAGTAACCTTCCACAATTCTATACGCCGGGAAAGCCTGCGATCAAGCTTAGTAGCCTTTGCAGTACCCATGCCATGAGCAGCCTTCCTTGCTCATGGTTCCGGTGCTCAGCCTGTCAGTTTTGGCACATTTTGCCACAAGAGAAACCAAAGCCCAGTAATACTCTAGGCCCGCTTCAACTCTCCTACTCGAGCTAGGATTCCTTCTAAAAGGACTACCTTGAGAGCCAGCATACCGTTGCCCGTGACCCACCACTAGGAGGTATATGCAGTGTACTGATAGTTGGGGGCGCCTAAACCTAAACAAAATATGTTTATTGGAAAATCAGTTTCTAGGCCTTCAATTTACTGACAAGTTCAACCAAAAAAGTTGGTTCAGGAAATGATTGTGATGCCATCTCGTGACTCCTTAATCAACCACTCTCACTACATGCTGCCCAGGTTACTGAGGCTCTACTGAACCAATAAATTGGCACTAAATTGAATTTCAAGTTATTTAGTTTATTTACAAGGTCCCTTTTAATGCCACAAGTTTAGAAACATGTTTTGACATAAAACCTCTTTCAGTTCGGTCAGTAGGGGGTCGCTTGCTAAAACCATATGTCATGAAAATATGTTGTAGCAAGGTCGCTTATATCTTTGCAACTGTACTACCTGCATACGTTACTTAGTTATATTGTTTAGAGGCAAGAAGCAATTACTCAATAATGAATATGTCATGTGCACAAATGCTGCTGTTATCGTGCCCAGCATGATGCAATCGGAGCTAAATTTAGCCTCGCGTGCAATGTTCATTGAGTCATAACTCAGCAGTAGGTTTATCAATCCGAGTGGGAATTGTCGCGTTTGAGAGAGATCACTATGCCATTGTAGGTATATGTAATCCATATACTCATACTAGACCACATTAGAAGTTATAAAGCTTACAAATGTGTGATTTTTTGCAGAAATTTGATGAATGCTCTGACGAACTATGGTGCCCCCGCATGCAGTACATTCTGTCTGAAATTGGCGAGAAAAGACTCAGACAGAAAGACAGAGAGATGCCGGTCCTTTACCATCCCCTTTGACCACAGTGGAACGTGTTCCTCTCCATAGGGCATTAGGTTGAGGCAAGTGCAGGAGCCACAACCATCTACTGGTGCAGTGGGCTCGAGCAGTGCAAGGCAGTCTCGAGTGCCACCAATAGGAATATTAGACAGACGATGAGACCAGCTCATCAGGATCCACCAGGAGGAGCCAGGCTACACCCAACAGCCTGAGTACGGGGCCACAGCATGTGTGTGCCCGAGTACTGTACGCACTGGGAGTTGGCTACAGCCCAGTTCAAATCATCTTCATTGACAACGAGTTTGGTCACAAGTGAGATGTGTGTGACTGGTTGTGGTTCAAGAAAGATTTGAAGCCAGCAATTGCAGCTGTGCCACGATTTCTACAAGGACCGTTTCCAGAAGAGGATACAGTGAAATTTGAGTTCTGCCGCAACTGCTTGGACACATGCAAACATGCCAGCCATGAGCAGGAGCAACCAGTACTGATACCCTCTGTACCCTACCCATTTGCCAAAGCTAGGTCTGATAGAGGAGCACAATATATTTCACGTAGCCCACTATGGCTGTGTTTCCGATACAGCCTTCCTCAATTTTTATTGAAAATAGGTGGAGTGAAATATAATCCCTTTTATCTTAGAAGTAAAAAAACTAGCATCAGCCTAAAATAAAATGCCCACCATTTTCAATGCTCAAAATAATGGTCAAGTTAAAGAGCATTTAAAAACCTTCAGCAAAAAAGTTAATCCCTTTTGAGCAGTATTTTTGCATTAAATACATGCTGTGCCAAAATTAGATATTAGAGCTTGAAGTGATTTCTCCTCGTAGCACTAGCAGCTTGAATGAACCACAATGGAGAAAGGAAGAAACTAGAGGCGAATCCCCATGTTTTTTGACTGGATTATATATGTACATATATTAAAGAGAAAAAAATGACAATGGAATAATAGTAAAGTTGCCCTATCCACAAAAATATATGTATGCTCAATCTGTCCCTCATGAGGATACGACAATGTTAAGAGTAAAGATTGAATCAATCAAATCTTAAGAATGAGAACATTTAAATCTTACACCAAGGCAAACTTAACACATATAATGAAGCACATTTGGAACAACAATTACAAGGCTCATGCAACTGAAGTAGCAGCAATTCAAGAGTATTACTGCTCATTTATCTTTAATATGATACTTCTCGACTTCCTAACAATAACATTTCTTGAGGCATGTAGATTCAATTAAAATATCCATTTAAATTTTAGATTTTATAGATATTTGGCTCATGTACATACAACATGTCAATTAAAATCAGATTCCATTATTACTGCACATTCGCAAAGAAATTTATCTTAAATTCAGAACTGTAGACATCTTACCTTCCTGTGCTATTTCATATCCATCAGGATTCATGGATGGCATCAAATGAATCCTTATAGAATCCACTAAATATGTTGCTCTGTTTCCATCTGCTCCTGACGTGTTATAATTTTCACAGAGATACTTTGCCAACAGAAGCAGCATTTCTCTGCCAACAACCTCATTTCCGTGCATATTGGCTACATATTTGAATTCAGGCTCACCTGTTTCAGGTATTAACATCACATTAAAGTGGGAAAACTGTTCAACAATGTTGATTACTTTCAGTACTAACCCTTGCCTCATTTAACAAATTTTAAGATAAACTTTAATGCAACAAAATGTTATAAGAATTTCATAGACGAAGAGAGTTCAACATGAAAAAAAACTTCTTCTGTAATTTATTTGAGGAAAAACTTTCAAGAATAATTTCAGACCACTGTAAACCCTAATTTAAATACATATAGCAATGCCAACTCACTTCATCCATCATTTAGAACATTCATAAATTAAATAAGTATCACATTCTTTCAAATAGTAGGTATCTTTCTTATACAAATGCCAAAATGCAATTAAACGATTATACACCTAAGTTTATCTTGAATCTAACCTGTGTCCAATATTCGATTAAGGTTTTGGTGTTAATATCGCAGAAGCATAGCAATAAAATTTATTTATTTGATAATAAGAAATAACTTCAAGAGTAATTCTCACCAGGTTCATGTACCCCAGGGTTATCAGAAATTTCTAGGACCCAGAGTTCTTGACCCTTCGTACTGGTTCCTGCTGAATAGAGGCGAGTGATGCTAGGAAAGTTTCCAGCCAAGTTTTTTAGAAATGCCGTCAATTTATCATAATTATGATGCTCATAAACAGGTGGGAATATGAAACTATCCACTCTTTGGATGCTGTGACTTTCTTGTTTTTGCAATTCCTCTTCCACATACTGTCCAAAATGTGGTTCATCTAAAGAGAGCAAATTACAAATATTTAATAATTTGACCAATGTTGTTGTGAACAAAATTTTCATTATCTTGTAAGTTTATCTGCGATATTCATTATTTTGAAAAAGTTATTATGCACCATCAAAGATAATTTTTAGTTAGTTAATAAAAAAAACTTAAGTTTTTCATCGAGAGAAAAGTTGATTACAAATCAAATGTTTTTTCAGGGGTTATTTCAAAATCAAACTCCAGAGAAAAACAAAACAAGGTTCAGTCTTAATTCCACTTTCAGCAATTACACCATGGCATCTCACACTGTTAAAAATAACTGTCCACCATAATATTCAGGCACAGAACTACAGCCAAGAGATGTTACGTAGATGAATACAGCTTGGAAATACCAGCATCATAAATATTTAGCAGAGGATGGCCAAGCATCACCACAGGTACTATGTATCTCCTTTGTTTTGCCATTATCACTAACCATTTTTATGCAGCTAAATTATCAATCATTTAATCATGAGACATTAAATTTAGTAAACTTAACTAGAATTTTAGGTAATGAAATAAAATTTTTAGTTTTGGTGGTTAAATTTTAATTCTTCAAAATGCATTAAGGATACATTAATATAAAAATAAATGAATGAGATTCCATCACTTTCACAATTCTTTCCTTTGAAACAATAGCTCACATTTTGACAAACAAAAACACTAACATCAAACATGATAATGACCTATCAGTATTTTTAAAAAGTATTATCACAAAAAAGTAAAGACTTCATTATTTAGCTTAAGCCGAAGGCTACATATTAGAATATTATCACAGAGAGAAGGCTTTACAGGTTTAGAGAATTGTTCACATGCAGTTTGCACCAACGGTATGAACATTGTAATAAAGTAGATACCAGAATACTGAAATTCTTGCATCAATTACTTTTGTTACAATAATCCCAGAGTTAGTATGGACTATGCAAACACAGGATATCAGAATGAGATATGTGATTATGCAAAACAGTAAATATTTGAAGTAAATTTATACCATTCACAAATCAAATGTATATTTTGCCTATTATGAGCATAAAATTTTACATAAAAATCCAGATAATACAAAAAATTAGAATTATACCCAAGGTCAAAGTTAATTCTCAACAGCTAATACATTGGTTATACCCTAGAATTTCAAAGAAAGAACTTCTTTCTGGAGGGTAAGAGAACCATAAAATATAATTTAAAAGGGAATGTGATAATGAAATACATATATTTTATCCTCATTTACAAAATTTTGAGCAAATATTGGGAACTATCCATGATCTTCATTTTGATCTATCTCACAATTTAACAATGTTGACAGTTTTTGGTCATAGTTCTTCGTGCATTAAATGTGTACTGTATATATGTCTGAAGATGCATAGTAATATATACATACCACATACAGTAAAACCTCCCTATAACGAATTCGCTGGGACCGGAAAAATGACTTCGATGTACGGAGGTTCGTAAGTAAGGAGGTTATATGCGGGTTGCGTAGTCTCAGGGGCCGCCGAGATTTCGTGTTGCTTTCTGACGCAACTCACATTAATTTTGCAAGCTAGTTTCGACGGACATAAAAATGATTATTGTAATGCAGTATACCGGCTAATATATGCGGTGATTGATGGTGAAGCCCAATGGGAAAAAATCGGTTGATCTGAAATTGATGGATGATTCAGATGGGATCCGAAATTGTATATATTTTTTACACTTACTGTATTTGACTGGCGATTTTTTTTATTTTTGGAAGATTGAGCATAGATTACATGTTTGGTGACGAAATGTTCTGCGGTATTGGCTTCTCATTGGACTACTGCGCTCAGGCGTAGCCTCAGAGACATATATACAGACCGTAACACTAACCCCTCCCCCCCCCCCACTTATGTTTAGTAGGTCTACGATAAATGCGCTTCCTATTTATTTCTTATGGCAAGGTTCAACAAAGTTAGGCAATTATTTCTTGTCACATGCCGCATTTCAAGGGCCACTTTAGTTTCATTAAAATTATTTATGCACTTCGAAAAGCATTCGTCTTATTTTAGCTTGGCTTTTTAGGCAATTATTTTTTGAAAACCAGCTTGGAAAATTGTTGACGCGAATTTTAATTCTACTGCGATTGCGGTGAATATATTTCCCTCGAATTCATGATCGTGAAACCTGAAACCAAATAGGGTAGATTAAGGAGACAATTTGATTCAATTTTATGCAGATAATATAAGCACAAACGAATCCTTTTTGATTCGTTTGTGAAAACGAATTTGATTATGAGTGTCATTCGATGCAAAATCTCAATGGAGGATGTAGACGTCATATACTTCAGATAGCCATTTGACGCTCACCTTCGTTACATAACCAACTTAAGTTCTAATGGCACGCTAAGTATTATTTGCTAAAGGGACATAAAATCCAATAAATGGCTAATAAAATTCTGATCACTTTCTATAAGCCTCCTTAAATTTCGTGAACTTATGTTGTAATAAAAAAAAAATAACATGGCAACAATTTATGAATTTCTGCAGCTATTGGCTATGATGCATTATCACATTTAACAAATATTTACGGTACAAACAAAGTATTATCTGCCATAATAAACTTATATTAGAATTTGTTCACTTATCTCCGTAAGAACACACACGATCTTAGGCTTACTTTTGGAAAACAGATGACGATCGTAATTCGGGTGTTCAGGCCTGTATATCTCGGAGGCTACGGCTATCCATGGCTATGGCGTTGGATACTAGAATTTTGCTACGGCTCAGAATATTGAAGGCACGGCGATGGCGTTAATCACCTGTCGAGTCGATTCATGCAAATGACGGTGACAAGACAAAATTTAGTCTTGGCAACGGTTTAAAAATAAACTGAAAACAATCATAAGCTTTTGAGTGCCATAGTTTTCAAGTAGGTACCAAAATAATGCACAAGCCGGGCTTGCTGAGAATACGCCATTTCATATTTTTGGGTGTTTTTAATGCTCAATACGTTAAATATAACATGAGATTTTTTGGACCCTGGCGGAGGGATTCAATATCCCGATGACAAGCCAGTTTTTAAGAAATAATTAAATACTTAACAACCGCTCTTTGTTTTCCTTTTCAGTACATAAAAAAATAAATGTATCCTTTTTATCCAGGTGCAAATACGCGCTGTTTGCAGTATTAAAACTACGAACTGCGATTATTAGTGATTCAGCCACGATCTCATGAGTAAACAAAATCTAAATTAGGATTATCTAGGGTTCCGAAAACACTCTACGTAAGAAAATGGAAGAAGGGTGTAAATCCCCTTTCTCGTCTTGCTTTATTCTTGAAAACCCCTTACTCCGCCCGCTCTCAAAGCTGTTTGCTTTGTCATGTCAAGGTCACCGACCGCATTTATTCCGAAAAGTTTTGACTTACAATAAGCCTGTAAATCTTGCATGTTTACCCTTTCGCGACGGGTCCACAAGTTGGAAAATGCTACTTCCCTCACAAATGCTACTAAGATTTCTTTGTATTCCCAGAACGGAGCTTTCACTCAGCTAGGATTTGCTCAGGTAAGTGTTTCCTCAACTTGGGGCCGGGCCCAGCGGGGTGCCAGACCTTTTTTCTCGGCCACCGGGCGGAGATAATCCTGGTCCCTCTCCGCTTGAGAAGCCCATAACGGCTTGCGGTCACGGTCAACTATTTGTTTATGCAATGGTTTTGCGAAAAACATTGTTGCTGCAGCCTCGAGATATATTTATTCGGAAAAGAATTCTTTTAGTTTTGCAGTCCATTCATAGCTTTTAAACGAAATTCTACGATTAATAGTAAGCTCTCTAGCAAACAAAATCATATGAATGGTTAGACAAATAATTTCGTTATTGTAGTTCGCACTCGCAAATGATTTTCTCCATTACTCAACGATAGAAATTATTTAAAATTTTAAATATTCTTAGTCGGGCTATTGGCATCAACAGAACGCGAATTGAATAATCTGTACCTACTTAGTAATTTTCACTCTGTTAATTCATGAGATGTACGGTCTAGGGAACTTTTGTTTTTGGATCCTATTAATTCGGCTATAATTTTCTTTAAAATTCTAATACTGAAAATCCCTTGCGTTGAAGTACAACGTACGATCATCGGTGTCTTGTAAACGTTCGAGATTCGGCATCTTGAAATCTATGCAAAGATCATCTTCTACATCTAAAAATACCCTGTAAGCCACATCAAGGGTGTGTGGCAGGGGTTGAGTAGCCACCTATATGCATTACACTATACCCTAAAGTTAGTGTAACTGCAGCTAATTATGCATTAGCATAAATCGCTAATGTGTGTAACGAGGCGGGGCCTCACAAGCATGCACTACGCTACAGATATGCTCCCAATGGAGAGGGACCGTTAGTATATAGGTACTTTGCAATCACACAAATGGACAGAGACTCAAGAGTTATGCTGAAAACATACAAGACGATCTGTTAGTGCTAGTTAGCAGACTAGGATACAATCATTAGGAATCAAATCAACTTATTAACTATACTACCTATCGACAACCCTAGTTGATAGTCTCATAGGCAGCTGTTCCTTATCGCTCGCGGGAAAAATGACATTTTAAATTTAACGGGAAAACCTTTACAGAGAAAAATAAACAATTAAATTCACTACAAATAAGGCCGTCAACTCATATGAAAAAATAACTTTTAGTTGTTTACCGAAAAACATAATAACTCGCTAACTAACTAAAAACCTAACAAAACATTACTCCTTAACTAACTAAATAACTGACAAAAAAATAGTTCGGAGATTCCTTTGCGCAAGAACTACGTTAAAAATAACGGTAGAGCTCCGTTTAAAATTTATAATTGTAGAGCTAAACATAAGGCAACATACTTACAACCCTCAATTTGCGAATTACATAAAGACTTATATTTGTTATCCCACTGCATCAACAAGCAACTGACCGTGGACACGTGGGTATTTACACCATTTTAAAACGTCGTTCGTAGCGAAAGGATTAAAAATAAAGGATAGTGACGTGTTGAGAGCATGTGGAAATATTACAATGTGTATGGTCAGATGAAGAAGTGGTTAACGATTTTTTGTATCTTTCGACCTCCCCCCTCCTAAACCTTCCATCCCAAAACGCCCATTGCTAATTAACCGACCGCGTGCGGGGGAAAAACTCCGCCTCTTAATCCTCCTCCTCAACTACAATGTTGCCATGGACCCTCCCCCTCGCTCCTTCAGAACTATGGGGTTCCTCCCCTTTTCTCTTCCCTCACGCAAACCACGCGACAGGGGATCCCCTTACCCCAACCAAGAAAATGCTTCTCTTCCACCCCTCCTCACTTCCCCTCCCGTCCCAAACAATTCAAAGCCTAGGTAAATGACCTGGCTGCTGGGATTTTTACGAACATGACGTCCAACGCGGAAACCCAAGTCATATTTTCAAAATAATGAAACCTTTTGGAATCACCAAGTGCAAGTGTTTCTTTTAAGTTACAATCGCTTCCACCAAGTCACGCCTGAGACCACGAATTATTTATCCCGAAACATATGATGCTACCGACGCAGATTACCCCCTCATGTAATGGCGCGCTTACGAATTGATTGTTGAAAATTCATGCGTTTCTAGTATAGCGTGACCAAGTGCCATGCTGCTATTCTAAAGCCCTGCTGGTTGGCGCACAGACATACACAAAAACGAAAAAAAATCAAGCAATACTTACATAACCTCTTTCACTTACCTCCTGAGAAGTGTAAATACTGCACCTCAGAAAATCCCAACGGCTCATACTGAACCAGCCCTCGCGACTTACCTCTGAGCATGGTATTACTATGCCTCTGAGAACACATTTATTCGTTTGAAAATTAACGCACATACCAATTTAAAAAAAAGTCCAACAAACTACTCAGATCACATACAAGCAAATTTTATTTTTTCTCTTAAAAAGACAAAAGCAGTAATTTTAAATTATTTCATTCAATTTTTTCCGGTAAAATAATTGTCCAAAGTCATTTGCCTCATGCATTTCTTCATTTCCTTGTTAGCTGCACGCTCAACCTGCCGCAGAATCTTTAAGTTTTCCACACCCTCTTCTGAATTTAAGAACATTCTCTCTAAAACATCAATCGCGTTAACAACCTCGTTCCATTTTGGGCGCACTACTTCCACTTCAGAATCGGACACCTCGTTTTCTTCATCGCAAACCGCCTGTGTCTCCGAAAAAATGTCCGGATCATCATTATCGGAATGCACTACGAGATCTTCGTCTACATTCACGTAATCTTCAAAAGACACTCCATCTATATTTAAAGTATTGGCGACTTCACCCCAATCTTCTCTCTCGTTTAAGTCCGCATCTACGTCTAGGATTTCGGTCTCTCCGAGGAATCCAGCTCTCCTGAAACAGTTAGAAATCGCACTACTTTTTACTCCGTCCCAAGCAATGCATAGACGCTGAATGGCTTGAAGGATGTTCCATTTCAGGGCTTTAACATCTTGACCGTTTTCCATTCTTCCTAGAAGATATTCTATTAGATGACTCCTGTATGCCCTTTTAACGAGAGAAATAACTCCCTGGTCAAGTGGCTGAACTTTGCTCGAACAATTAGGAGGAAAGTAAATGACCTTTATATGCCTTAAGTTCAATTCATTAGTTTTGTGCGCGGTGCAGCAGTCAAGGAAAAGTATTATTTTTTTATTTTTTCCACCCATTATCGCATCTAGGCTGACGAGCCATTTCCTAAATAATACTGAGGTCATCCATGCATTTTTGTTGTTATGATATCGGCACGGCAATTTCCTCACATTTTTGAAACACCGAGGATTAGCAAATTTCCCTATTACAAAAGGCTTCAACTTCTCTGAGCCGTCGCTGTTGGCGCAGAATAGAACAGTGAATCTCTCCTTGCTTCTTTTACCCCCGTGACAAGATTCACCCTTCACCGCCAAAGTGGAGTCAGGAAGAAGGTTGTAAAAAAATCCTGATTCGTCGGCATTGAAAATGTTTTCTGGGGCATACCCAGCCACCAAGGAGGGCAATTTGGACTTCCACTCTTCCACCGCAGCCACGTCGACTGCCGCTTCCTCCCCGCATACCTTAAGAGTAGTTAGATTCCAACGTCGCTTAAATTTTTCAAGCCATCCATTGGAAGCCTGGAAGTCATCTATCCCTAACTTCAGGGCTATGGTTTTCGCCTGACTTTGCAGAAGGGGTCCGGAAATGGGGACGTTCGAACTTCTCACTCTCGTAAACCACTCGTTGACTCTTGTGTCTAATTCATCATGCTTGCAAGGTCGGAACCTCTTTCTTCCCGGGCCGAATTCTTTCACATTTTCCAATTTATTCCTGTTGGTTACAATGGTGGACAGAGAGGATGCAGGAATCCCAAATCTCTTTGCTACTTCCACTTTTTTCTCTCCTCTGTCGACCGCTTCCAAAATCTGCAATTTTTTCTCAACGGAGAGTTGTTGACGTTTTTTGGTAGTATCGGCCATTGCTCTGTCAAGGAAGAATTAAAAATATCAGTGGAATAATGAATTTCTAAGGAATGGTAAGAAAAAGATGATCAGTAAATTTCTTTTAATACCTTGATGACAGTTGCTGTTGTTAGAATCAAAACCTTGCAGGGAGTATCCCTTCAGATAGGGACAGAGGTACTCGACTTACAAGGAAATCGCTAGCTTTCTCAGATTCTAAAATAAAAAATGTAAATAGGGAGTAAGTACCTGGCCCCAAGGATTAATATTTATTAACCAGAGACAAAAAACATATTAAGGAGTTAGTTAAGTGAGAAGTGAATTATCTAAGAAAACGTATGCTTTCACTCTTACCTGTCTTCCAAAGGGTTATCATTCAATCCTCATGAATAGATGGTACGTGGATCTTCAATATCTTGATGCTAGAGTTGCAAGAAAGTGCGGCTCTGAAATTCTTCTCGCTCTGTCCCTGAGTTCCAGAGAGTAATGGGAACACCGAAGACAATCAATATTGTAGGTATAATGGTCTCAAACACACGGAGCACTAGCAGGGCAACTGAACGGCATCCCAGAGTTATACTGAGACGGTAGTAAAATATTCATGGAATGGAGGGGCGGAAAAGGCTCCCCTAGATTTGTTAAACCAATTACGTGAGTTATTTCTCGATTTGGTTACAGATGTCAAATTAGGGGAACATCGAATCCGGGAAAAGCTAATTAGCAGGCAACCAGAGCTCGCTCATAAAACTCTCGTGGGGTAAACATTTGGGAAATAGCCAGCCAAGCTAATCGTAAATTGTATTAGTTAAAAGAGTATATAATTGGCTAGTGTGATGATAAAGTTAGAGAAATAAGCTTCTTCTCCCTTGTTAGACCCCAATTGGAATACGCTGCCAGTAGTTGGATTCATTAATGAGGTCGGCTTAAAAACCGAGTTAGAACACGTACAGCGGAGATCGGCAAGGTATGTTAGAGGTCGTTATGATAATCTCCTTAGTGTTACTGACCTTTTGCAGCAACTGGTATGGGAATCGTTTTCAGACTGACAATTAAAATTTAGACTTAATTTGTTGTTTAAGTTCCAAACCAATTTGTTTTTTGGCGAATTTTTATAACATTTTACGAAATCCGACATGCTACGGTAGATCAAATTACGAGAATAAAATTAGGGAAGTAGACCGCAGAACAGACATTTAAAATTTCATTTTTCCTACGACCGAAAAGAGATCATCACCCCTGCGGGTAGGGGGATGGAAAATACTCCCGCAGTATCCCTGCTTGCCGTAAGAGGCGACTAAAAGGTTTTTCTATGGATGCTCAACTCTTTAGTTGTCTAACAGCAGGAAGAAGGCATAAAAAAGTGCACTCTGAGAGTCCGCATCGCTGGCTGAAGGCGCGTAAGCCTTGTTATAATGTGATATTAATAAAACTTTCTATGAACTATTCCTTAGGTAATGTTTTCAAAACTACTAGGAGCGTAATACTGAATTCAAGACAAAGTCAACCGTGTCACGCCCATGCCCCTGCGAGCCGTACTAACGGAGATAAATTTTTTCCGCAAAATTAACTACAGCACTATAACAAATACAGTTTCTAACAGAAACTTTCAAAAAACACTAACAAAGGTTGAGGAAATATTGTGTTAAAATCTGACGACGATTGAACCAAGAGTAATTCTACAGTAATCCAGCAAAGTTCGACATTCCTGCTAGAGGCTCAAAAACGGGACTCTTTATTCATCTCGCGCGAGAAAGAGCATTTCGGAAAAAAATGATCAAAATAGTTTTACAACCATTCAACGGAAAATAAAACGGAATGCGTGTCAGCGTTTGTTTCATCACAATCGGCCCCGGCATTCTCTAAATATTCGGCCTCAAACTCAGGGTCGCATAATTTTTATGCCGAGAATTGGGATGGATTTAATGCGCTTTTTGTAGTGCTACAAACAAAGATTTTCGTCTGATAATAAGTAAAAAAGTTACAAAAGTAGGACCTCGCGAAAACTAAAAGCTTTGATAGCATTATCTCGGAACCTCCTCGCCACCAACAGCATACGAAGAAAGTCAAATTAAAAATATTTAAAAAATGTGTTAAAAATCTCCTGCCAAGACCTAACATCCGGGAATCGCTGCTTTTGATACATTCGCTGCCGAGTGATCCATAAGGGGCTCGACAGCAATGATAACTTCTACGATGCGATGCAAATGACAACTTGCAGCGGTAAATATGTAGTAAATTTCGTAATACGTTTTAACAGAAACGTATTAATGCTGCTGCACATCGCAAAGTTATGAGCTGAAGGATGGAGTACAAGTTTCGCAATCAGGCCATTCATTGGGATCCTACTGAGAGCTACATTTGCAACGGAAAAAATCACCCGAACATAGTCACTGTGAAGAGAAACGCCGAACATTATTCCAATTTCGATGGTAATATTACCTATAAATGCAGGAAAAAAATATTACTGGCAACACAGTTTGTTCAAAAGAGGTAACTTCCATGTTTGGTCCCATGCGCGGACTTCGTTCCACGGAGGTTTCGTAATTATAGAGGTTCGTTAAGGGAGGTTTTTTTGCATGCATTGTATATGGGAATGTCCAGGGACCGGAGCCATGACTTTGTAATAGGGAGTTTTTCGAAATATGGAGGTTCGAAATAGGGAGGTTTTACTGTATATATTTAATGATTTAATATTAATAATTATTGAGCATAGGAGATAGTTATAAAGAAAATGGGGTACATAAGGGGAATTAAAATTACAACCAACTATATGGGGTGCAAATAATAATCATTAATGTCCCAGTATTTTACCTGTAAACTTCAAGCAAATACATTCAGAGATTTTGGTTCATTAGTGTTTCATTTACTTCACTATACCCGAAATAAAAGTGCAGATGACGGTTTTCACTGTAACCAATTAGTAATTGGCTGCTAAGTTGGCTAGAGAAACCAAGTTGGGCAACTGCTTTTGCTATTCATCTCTGTGAGCTGGTCACCATTTGGTGCTAGCTGGTAAGCTTTAATGGCACTATTATGGACAGACATTATCAGATGCCATCTCAAAATAAAAAAAATGAGCAGAAAAAATATTTCATTAAAGTTTTATGATTTAAATATAGCTATCATCAATCCCAGTGAGTAGACCACAATGATTGAATGGAAGACAAAGCATTTTCCAACAGATATAAGTAAATACAGGGCTAATTCTGTGATGCATATTAAGGAAATTTCTCCAAAAATACAGAATATTTAAAAATATGTCGAGCATATAAGTCATTAGTATGCTAGTTACCAATCATCACCTTCCAACCCAACAAAGACATCCCCTATTCCCATATTCAAGTTGTAATAAAACAAAAAAACTCTAAAAGAGTTTGATGGCAGATGTTCTAGTGTAACCACATTCAGTGGAAGACTATTGGTGTCAGTACTAGGGTAACACTGAGAACTGAGGTCTTCTGACAGTAAAATTTATGCAAAGCAATTGACTCCCAAATTTTGTTGACCATGATGGTATACAAATTCTAAATTGGTTAGCAAAAAAATAATGGAGGTGGAATTCCTAACAAGTAAATCACAGGAAGGTAGGCTCGTTAAAATGTGCATTACATAAATTCACAAGTCTTTTTAATTCTAACAAAAATATACTACTCAAATGTACTGGTAGAACAATAATATCAAATGAAAAACCACAAATGTAAGCAACATATCATGAATAATCACAATTCATTAATAGCATACACCTCATTATTATTAATACATAAAATAGCCCATTATTAAAATAGAAAGTCTGGCAAAAAATAAAACATTGGTATGTATACTCATAAATACCTAGAGCTCATGCATTGCCATATATGCTGTCACACGTATGTTTCTTTTTTGAATGATCAACTCAGGATAAAAGCAACAAGGTTTGCAATGCTGAAGAATTACCATAAAAGTAGGCCATTTATGATAATTATGCTACCACATATTGCAGACTAAATAAGATAACAGATTAACGTATTAATGAACAGAACTCAAGTGAATTGGAGAAATTACAAGTACATGCTGACTTTATGTTGGAGAACTAGTTTATTTTTATACCCATTGAGCAGCTAAGAAAGAAGTACATATTTCGAATTACTTTTTATCGTTTTCCTTGATAATTAACACCAACAGATTCAAAAGATCATTCTCTAACTGAAATGGCACTAAAATTATATTTTTTATGAGTAAACAACTTTTTAAAAGATTGGAATATTGGAAAATGAGCCATTCAAGTCATTGCAAATAAAATTCATGTGATGAATAGTTCAAGGTACAGCCAGAGTTTTAGCTTTTTAATTACCATGGTGGCTTAAATATTTTCTAATTTTCTACTCTAAGGACAGGGAGGTTTTCCTCACTTTTCTATTTACTAACCCTACCCCAACACTGGCTACACTTAACAAGGATGTGATGCTGTTTCTATCCTCATTGAAGGAGTCATGCAACCTAGGGAAATAATGGGATTTTGTTTAAAGATCAGTATTACGATGACTTGAAATGCATTTTCTAAGGAACTGTATATACTTGTGTATGGTCTGACTTTTTGAAACCACATTTCTGGGCAAAAAATTGGGGGTCGGACTATACACGAGCATCAGCATAAGAACTTTGCAGATTTAGAAGGGGGAGCAAGCACTTAGGTGCCAACAAATTTCTTGGAACTTATAATCCTTAAAAAAAATAGCATCATCTCTTTGGGGTGTCGTATTAACTGAGGGTGCCTAATGCACCCTCTTCAGATACATTTTGGCACAATTTTTAGTGTGCCTTTGGCACCCTCCGCAACATTTAAGTCGGGGGCAATGTACCCTTGCCACCCCCCCCCCCATTTTTACGCAGCTGGACAGAATACTTAAGATGGCTTAAATTTTAGCTAGAAAAAAATGGCGTTAATATTCCCCAAGATACAGCTTCAACACTGAGCAATATCCCCATATCGGAAACTGCTGAAGACATTTGCAAAAGAAGAGAGGTATCCTGTGTAATGTAACCATTATATATATTGATATACACAATTAGTAATCCGTATTTTTTGGTTTATACCAATGTAATATATTTAGTTTTTCTTATGGAAACAGGAAATACCACTCTGTGTCATATATTGCCAATTTAAAGGTCGGATTTTGCCTCAAGACCTCGGGCAATGGCTTTCAGTGATTTGGTGCCAACTGACTGGATTCAGATTAGTCATACTTGAAATTGCTGCCAATTTTACTTTTGAGTCATCTGTTGAACTTAGTTTTTCAAAAGTACCCATGGTTAGAATAGCAGCAACGCAAGCCACTACTCTAGAAAATTTGTTGAAATCTGAGTGATATGAATCTTACAATAAGACGTAAGAAAAAATAAGCACATTAATACTTCAGATCACACCACATCAATTTATTTGTTTCGGTATAAGGTAAAAGATTGCTTCTCTATTTCACTGTTAACCTTACCATAGGGTAATAGAAAGGTTATTTATTCTTTTGGATTCTATGGCTAGAATTAGGGGGCATCTTGCATACCTTTGCATTTAATATGCCCGAAAATATGCATGTGTATAGTATATGATGTTGAAGCCTGAGATCATTCTATTTACGTTGATTGTGAGCTTTGCAATATCAAAATGAAAAATAACTATCATAAGGATAAGCCTGTAACTTTTGTAGGCCATCTACAAATGTCGCCAATGTCTCCCTTGTGGCTTAATGGACATTTTTGACTGAGTCTGTACCTCATTTCTGACAACATGGCAGCCTCTGTTGAGCTCACCTCACAGTTTTACAACTTTTTTCATAGAAATTATTGGCATCATTTACAGTTTCTCCGAGTAATGTACATCTAGGGTGAGAGAGAAACAAAATAAAATTTCAGAAACTTCAAGGGAAAACTAACGCTGCCAGAGCCAAAAGTCTTGTTTGTTCCCAATGTTCTCTTCTACCCTAATTTATATCGACAGTCAAAAATATTGGAAATGTCGAGTATCATCAGTGACTTTGGGCACAATTTACGTACAACTCTTTACCCCAGTCCCAAAATTGTCCTTCATCGTTAAAAATGAGGGTAAAAGTAAAAACTCTGCACAAAGATGTCCGGACTAGTGCATCCTCGAGGAGACACCTTGACTAACCACCTATCCTTGATTCCTTGAATCCGTATGAATTCAGACGCGGCTTGTCGCATGTTTGTTTTTATTGTTAGACAATTGTGACTGTATTGATAATACTCAGAATCATTGATAGAACAGTGAGAAGTCTTGAATTAATTGATTATTTGAATAGTACTGCGTTTCGTGTTGTGGTACTAATTTAAAATTTTTGAAAGAAGATGCCAAAAAATGTTGACATCCACATTTTCATCAGCGCGGCAAAGCAACATTTTGTCAATCAGAGTGAGAAAACTACCGTTGTAATTGAACACAAGCTGAAATTGCTGGCTGAAATCAATGATGAAACAATTTTTGATATGGCGCTGGACCAGAGTTTTACGTCGCTTTACATGAACTTTTGACATCTGAAGAGCCAAACTCCCATCTGGCCTTCGCAGCAGCAGATTTTCCGGGTAATGCAATCCGGAACCGAGCTGCTCATCCAGAAATAATTAACACTTCTAGATTCTTCTGGCCAGTTGCAAGAATCTTCATGGCTCTGCCTTCTAAAACCACCCGAACAGGAGTTTGGGTGGTTTTAGATGGCAGAGCCATAAAGTTTGGAAAAAGTTCTCAGAATGGCAAACGGGACTACCAACTGTCATCTTTGCTCACAGAACTTACCTATGGAATTCATCTTCTTTGGCAAGAATCAGATCTTCCACGTCTCATTCGAGTCCTCTTGGACATAGTTAGTGGAACTTTGAGTAATGAACCCAATGACTAAACAGAAGGAAGTAAACCTGAAGACAGTGTAAGTGAACAACCTGCTGTAGCCCTAGCTGTTCTTGTCAACTTATGCCATTGGAATCTTCCTCCAGTGTATTGCTTACTTCGTACAATAGATGGCCGTGAATTCATTTAGGCCCTTCTTCGGTTGAATGAAGGAATGACATCTTTGGATGCTAACCTAAAGATTCAAGTTTCAAAAATACTGGTCATTCTTGAAGAGGTGGGATACTAAGAGGATCAATGCAAGCTTTTGTCCATTTTGCCTTTCATATCTATGAAAGAAGCATTGAAACATCAAAATCCATATCTTATCCAGCATGTCGTTGACTTTTTTACGGATGTCCGGGATGATAGAACTTCAAGGCCCAGAGAGGCTCTTTTAAGTTACAATGGTTACAGAGTGGAGTCATTATTGGCCGTTGTCTCAGACAGTTGTTCCACTGAGGAAGTATGCTATCTGATGAACTTTCTGTACTCTTTGGTTAAGTTGCGTGTTGAAGGCATTTAGAGCCTTTTCCTGTCTTTAGTTTCCCTTGCCATTGATTGGATTAAGGGTAATGGGGAGGCATGCTCTCAATCTCTTGAGCATGTTGACGTCATCAATGATGTATCAAGGTAACTTTTGGCTCTAGTAGTTTGGTTTTGCTCGATGTTTATGAATTTTTTATGGTCACTCTCCCACACAAAGCACAAATTTCCAGAGAGAAATTTTTACACAAAAAAGTTGCTAAACTGAGAGGTGAGGTCAGTGGTGGCAACCACGATGTCCAGAGTGAGTTTTTTATACTTGCTTAAGTCCATTTTGGCAGTGTGGGAGACAATTGGTGTTTGTCCAATGTCAACTTAAGTTAAAGACTTAGCCCCCAGGTATAAGGTAAATACCATATACCATCTCTTTGAAATTACTTTGCTATTTTACTTGTTTTTATTTTAGCTACATGGATGTCACAATGATGGTCCCACTGGTAGTAAAGATGTAATGGTTAGGGTCAATGAGAAAACAAACTCATAAATATTGTGAATATATAGCTATGAACTAAACATGGAAAAGTTACCTCTAGTTGCTAATGCATGGTATTGACTTTTCAGAAAAATAGTGATGCACTAGAAAATGAATCTTTAGAAGTTAAGTATATACATTTAAGTATTCCAGTTGAAAGTGATTAATGATTTCTGATGATTGATTCATCACCAATGAAATTTGTTGTCTGATAAAAAAAACTCCATTTAACTGTTGAAAGTCGCTATCTTATGTCCAACATTAAAAAATAATCACGCACTCGCTCGTGACGTCAGACCTGACTGTGTGAGGATGTTTGCCTGTATAAGTAGACAACTTTGGTGTTGTTAGATTAATGTAAAATTTGAGTTACGTAGTGTGCCGTGGAATTCTTCACTTGGGTAAGTTGGGAACTGTCTGTACTTTCCTTGATCTCCATTAGTTACCTACATACCACTTATACAGAAATTCCTCTCTGGTCTTCCACAGGGTCAAGATCTCCATGCTGGCAAACCTTTAGGCGCTCAACTCAGGCATCATCTTTAGGACAGTTGAGTTTAAGATGATACCAGAGACAAGCATCTAAACATAGGCCATCTTGAAGCCCTTGACCTAATGGAAGACCCAAGAGGAATATCTGCATCAAATATGCCAGGAAAACCCCAATTCTTGTACACCACTCAGTTTCAGCCTTTTATGAGTTTTAAAAACATATGGTGTACCTACAAGAGAATTTCAATACAATATCCAATACCGAATTACAGTCAGTAATATGACAATCCATTTTGGAGTTAAGTCAATATGATTATTGCAATTACAATTTCAGAGAGCTTTAAAATTGTATCATTAATTCCTATAACTTCACCTAAATCTTCAAATCTAAATGGAATGTTTAAAGTATTACTCAATCTAAAATCATCCACCATCCATTCCTATGCAGAAGGCAGTACATAGCTATGATATCAGCTTGCTACAGGATAAGCTAATGCAACATTTCACTATAACTGGTTATCTAGGATTATCTATTTACCAGGATACTAAATACTCCCACATCCAAAAAGCTGGTTTGATGGGCAATAATGAACCTAGCCTAGTATGGAGATAAGAAAAAACCAAGCATTCGAAGTTGGGTGGCCTGTTCCTCAATCAATTCTATCTCCAGAAATTCAGAAAGTTCTGCTTCTAAATTATTCACACAAACTGGATTTAGCTTGGACCATTCTGGAGACATGAATCTAAACCCAGAACCTACTACATAGCACCCAAAAGCTCTACTCATAATCTACCTCAATACCTTACAAAAATTCACTATGAATACACTATTCAGTTAAAATTTTAATGATAGTGCAATTCCAGAAACAAAGAACTCATGTATATTTGCAAAAGATGGAAGGGTAAATGAAGAGATTGTAAGAGGTGAGAATGCTGGAAGGAAAGGCAAATATTACATGGAACATATCCAGGAATGAGTGTTTGTCAAGGGAAGCGAAAATCCCAGAGTACAAGAAAGTAAGAGAAGGGAACGAGGCATGCAAGGCTAGGGAATTACATATGTAGGAAATTAGAGGAGGAAATACTTTTCTAGGCATAACAGCAATAACCAAGTTCTTTGACTTTGCCTACCCCGAAAGGGAATGGTGTGATGGGCATGTGTTTATATAAGAACTCAAGTAACTTAAATCAAATGTCCCACTGGGCAATCTTAAACAATAGCTAGTCTATTAATTTAAGATTGAGATTATCCTAAAATCCATCACTGACACATTGATTAATTAAGAGAAATCCTACTTCAGAGAACCTCCATGACAGCATTTGGCCACTATTAAAAGAGGTTTTAATACTTACAAACTACGATCATACAAATTGCTTCCACAAGGTGCCCATTTTACATAAAAATGTTTTTTTTTAACTTCAAATTACAAAATGGAGGTCTTGATAAAACCAAATGGATAACCTTACTGTGGAATGGGAGAAGTGTGTACTCCATTTATCACCACAACAATAGTGCAAAGATGTATTAATTACATGAGAGATCATTCAGATTAGGCAGGAAAAATTGGATGGAATGTACAATACATTCTGAATGGGCTGATTACCAGATTTAAGTCATGTCAGTGCACTCTAACTTCCAACAGAAAAGAAACAAATGAATTAGGGCTTTCATTAGAATGGAACTTGACTTAGTTTTGGATGTGTCACATACAGCATGTAGATTAGATAAATTTTTTTCAAGAGTCATTAAGATTTTTACCAATGTTGAGACACAACCATCACTTTGCACATACATGCCCTATGTTCTGCAAACACCCCACCAGCTCACCACTAATATACTGCGAAAAATCACATGGAATATGCTGAGATATTTCACAGCAATACTTACAAATACATTGATTTACAATTATTATACAGACTGATACATATCTTTATTACAAATGGACTGAGTGATTTTTCCCAGGCAAATTTCTTATAAAAATCACTACACCAGCTATAATGACTATATCTCTCTATCTCTTTCAAATATAAAAAAGGCTTCCAGTTTCCACTTTTCACAATAAATCAGTAATCTAACAAGGGGAATACACGACCGTCGGGTGGCCAATTGAGCTCAAATTTTCTGATTTGGTAGTTCATGGTTATTAATTCAATATGCCGAAGCGAGACGACGCACCTCTCGTAAATTTTTGAGAAAAAACATTTAAAAATCATAAAAAGGCATGTTGCTGTATGTAAGCTCTGAAGAATGCTATGTTCAATATTGGGAAAGTGACCAGTGGAGAAGGCGGTTAACTCTGAAAGTGAAGGTCCCGAGTCCGATCCCCACTCATGGAAACTTTTTTACTTTATTTTTCAAGGTTTTTATTGTTTAAATTATCATATATTCTTCTCTTATCAAAATTACTTCAATGAAAAATATTTGAAGGCAATTATTTTAAATATTTGTGAGTTGTTAACAGGGTAGGGAATGGAGCAATGGCTAAAATAACCTTTTCAAGGGTGGTAATAAATATATTTATTTGTTATATTTAAAGATATATTAGGATATCGCAATTATAAATTGTCATGTATAGGGGTGGGGACAGAATTATGGCATTGGAATAAGTAATTGGGGGTGAAATCCACCCTAAAGACAGCTTATTCTTCCATTGGGAATCGGGAATGGATCAGCTAGGGATTTGGAACAGAGGATGGAGGGTGGATAGAAACCCAGCATCGGCATTGGCCTACTCTTAACAAATGGCGCCAAGGAGACCACGGTTTAACGTCCCATCCGACTGTTGGTTTTCTGAGCCATCGGTGTAATCCACGTTACACCCAAGGATGGGATTTCGGAATGCTCTGAAATTCGTACCCTAGAATAGGATGTGAAAGGCCAGTACACTACCTAACCACTTCAGTTACTACTTTATTTATCATTTGCATGTTTCCGGATGATAGTTGTCGTAGAAACAGGCAAAGCAAAATGATTTGCAAATGGAGAACTCGTTCTCCATTTCTGTCCTGGATTTAGAAGGAAAGCACACGTCATTCACGTTTACAAAAAAAACTGTCAATGTACATGTACAACAAACTGTAATATGACAATTTATAATTGCAATATCCTAATATACCTTTAAATATAACAAATAAATATATTTATTACCACCCTTGAAAAGGTTATTTTAGCCATTGCTCCATTCCCTACCCTGTTAACGACTCATATACATTTAAAATAATTGCCTTAAAAATATTTTTCATTGAAATAATTATGATAAGAGAACAAGATATGAAAATTTAAACAATAAAAACCTTGAAAAATAAAGTAAAAAAAGTTTCCATGAGTGGGGATGGAACTCATGTCATTCACTTTCGCAGTCAAGTGCCGTATCCACTGGGCCACCACCACCATATTGCAAGTTTCATTCTTCAGAGCTTACAAAGAGCAACATTCCTTTTTACGATTTTTAAATGCCTTTTTACGATTTTTAAATGCCTTTTTCTCAAAAATTTACAAGAGGTGTGCCGTCTCACTTCGGCATATTGAATTAATAACCATGAACTACCAAATCAGAACATTTTAGCTCGATTGGCCACCTGACGGTCGTGTATTCCCCTTGTAAGCAACATACAAGAAAAGAACATTAACTTATGATATTAAAATTTTCTCAGTTTTTAAAGAACAGTTAAATCGAAAAATATAAGTATGTACATATTCCCAAACTGGTCTGATAAACATTTTTATTGAAATAGAGAAATTTTCATGATAGCTAGCTTCAGAAGATTATTATAAACTCCATATTGATCACACAAAAACATGATCTGCCACTTTTATACCAGGTTTTGTTAAGCAGGACTTCAATACAAGATTTGCATCAAGACAGAAAAATTAATAAGCACTATGAGCATGAAGTCTCCTGTATTCCATGGTGGTGAGCCATTTATTTTTGATGTAGCTGTAAAGATGATTGAATCTTAGACTCTATGATCAAAATGGCATGCATAAATACAGAAAAAAATAGATCCTTAACAATGTCTAAAAATTAGGAAACTGATGCGAAATGAAGAATTATTTAAAGAAATGAGTAGCTTTAAAGCATGCATTTACAACAAAACACTAGATGGACAAATAAATAAGCAGTATTTACATGTAAATTGAGCTTGATACAAATTTTCTTTGATGACGATTACGTTGATTTTTTTGTGCATTCACTAAATTAAATATATTCCACTATATACCTTGTTAACCGTCAATTTTTCACAGCCATTATACAAATTAAGGTGGTGTAAAATACGGCTCACTTTATGGAAGTGTTTGAATGTAAAGGAAATCAAGGGAGCAAATACTTGAGCCAGTCTCTCATGCAAAGATTATTGATTACAGTTCCTAAGTAGGGAACACGGAATATCGTAATATTTCCTGAGGATGACAATATCTCTAGTGAATTCTTTTTAAAAAGGGAAAGGCTAAGAATTCTTACAGCTCCAAGGCCATTCAACATATAAAGTCATGCCTTGTTCATTGCAATGTCATTATAAAGAAAATCGATCAACCATCTGAAACTGCAATCACTTCATCATCTACCCCCTTGAACAATGAAGAACAATGAATACATAATGGCAAGTGAAATGAGGCACTTTCTTTATGTTCCAATTAAGTTAGCTACAACATACAGAAGAAGCCCTATATAGCGAGAGCTCTCAGGATTTGAAAAATCACTTGCTAAATAGAACTCTCGTTAATACCGAAGATGATTAATAATCACTCCACAGCCAATTCCTACAACTATAATGCTAATTTAGCCATTATCGTGGGATTTTTGGTGAGTGGCGAAAACATTCCATTGAGATAGCTATTAAACATCATATTTTTTAACACTTCAATTACTTATGATTGTATTCACTTTCGATGACATCTAGTTCCAGGTTAGATGTCATACACTGGAATATTAAATGTCGAATTTTGACACTTCAGGACATATGTACTGTACTGTGCATTGCTGTATTGTTATTGCCCTGTTTGGGTGTGCCAAATATGTCGCGGGTGCAAGTAATAGCAATGCAACTGACTATAAATGGCAAATACTTAGGAAACGAGAAAATAGTCATGCCTTCTACCTTGCTAAAAAGTGTATAAAAACGAATATATGGTTCGGAGAAAGTTCTATTGATTGAAATTTGCAAAAATGCTAGATAACTTAATGACCAAGATATATCCTTCGGGGATTTTGTTCCACACAAACACTGGGCTGCTATCTTCTCCACTTAAATAGTGGAAATAAAGGAGAGGACTTCAACTTCTGTAAGACTGCCTCAAAAAACAGCTGACTTCGGCTTTTCGGAATTATAGAGCCCAATATCACCAGGATTTACGATTAGCCCTTAACAGCATACTGTCGTTTGTGTTATTATTATTACAATAATTATGAGTGGAATACTCTCTTGAATATACAGAAACATAATTGTTACAAGCAAGTCGACATATGACAGTTGTAAGCAAGGAGCGGGAACACAACATGGACGTTCATGGATCGACTGCATTTAGATAAGATGTGAAACTTTTTACCACTAGCGAATACGGTATCGGCTCCCGCGAAACACATTTTTCAAGCGATAGTGCACGTTGCGGCCGCTACGTGGCAGGGCACATCAACATTTTTATGGTTCACTATTTTTTAGATATTCCATGGTACATATACGTGATTTGCTGCGAGTTTCGAGCGCGAGGCAGAAAGTTCCAATGGTTGTAAGTTCCGAAATGAAATCCATTATGATACGCATAATATCTTCTGCCGTACTTACATCTATCGGGAACTTCTTGATGATGAATACTGACTACACTCCCTGCTGCGAGATATGTAGACGTATGATTTATAGTACATAACTTTCCTGCATATCGAAATGAACCATCCTTGACCTGTTTTCTATATTTATAATCTTTGAAAAAATTACAAAAGGCAATACAATACAACTTAAAATACAGGGAATCCGAATTCAAAACAATTTACTCATTCAACATTGGAACATCTAAACTTGTCAATACCGAGCCTCTCACTCAGATACTCTGCTTTTGCCTTCATCAATGGGCCATTTATCGGAATTCAGACTGCTCTCTGCAGGAAAAACCACGAGAAAAGGGTAGATTCTAACTGCGTATGTTCTCATGGCCGCAAATGTTTCTGGCTGCTTGGACGTCCTTCTTGAAGCACTGCGGCACAAAATTTTTCCATATTTTTCAGAATTGTGAATAAGATCGAGGAAGATATGTCTAATCGCCTTCCTATCTCGCTTTTGGACCCATCGCCACTTTCGCATTCATTGATAATTCGTATTTTAGTTTTTCAGATCCAACAACTTTCGTTTCCCAGCCATGATGTTGTATCAGTCGGACTGAACTTGATAAAAAAGCGGGAGGATAACAAAAGAACAATGAAATGCACGGAATTATGAGGAATTTATTTGTGTGAATACGGGCATGCCAAGAATGTCCGAAATGTGCATTTGAACGTCAAATTGTGCAGAAAAAATACTGCTAGACATATAATTTCAATGACAAAGGACATGTGAACAAGTTTGTGAACGTTTGAAGCAGACATTTGTCACTTGTAATAGTAAACGACCCCAGTGGAGGCTGGTTGTTGTCCTTGCTAATACAGATTTATTTTATATACAAATCATAGGGTTTTAAATCGTTCTTTGGCCATCCCTCGCAAATTCGAGCTTCTTGTTATATGCCCTACACGTTATATGGGGCTTCTTCTGTATATTTAAATCTACAGCCTATTATTGCTGATAGTGATTATGGTATTTCCAGGCCCATAGGCAGCATCAGCTCTTAAGATGCACTGTCATTTTTTACGTTAAATTTTAGAAGAAAAAAATCTATGAGTATTCCAGGTTTTCCAGGAGTTAATTCACATTTTTCAAGGAGGATGTAATGCATTAATAGCCAATGGAATAGCATTAAAAAAAATTCAGATTTCCTATAGGTATTTTTTTACAGGTGTTCCGAGACATTCTGGCACTGGGAAAAATATTGAATGGATTCCAAATCACACAGCTAAAACTGTAAGAAAAATGAACTAGCTCAAATATGAGAGTAACTACAGTGGCACCTCAGCTTACCTCCTCTTGGGAATAACTCTAACCTGGTATACATCCATCCT
Source organism: Pyrrhosoma nymphula (assembly GCA_963573305.1). NCBI lineage: Eukaryota > Metazoa > Arthropoda > Insecta > Odonata > Coenagrionidae > Pyrrhosoma > Pyrrhosoma nymphula. Next base: position 49,920,354 of record OY754330.1, on the reverse strand, counting down.
GCATACAAAGATTTGGCTTGTTAAACGACCTTTGTTTTGAATACGACTCATGTGCTAGAACTTGTAAGGGTCAAATTGATTCACGACACTACGTAATACCCTTGTTTCCCTCTCTTGAGACAAAGCCATGACTGCCCACGAGCATCAGTATGCCAATTGCTGCCATTCAGTGAACAACTCATGCTATAATTCTCAATGAATTTTCATGTGATTTTGTGATTTTTCATGTCAATTTTTAGTAAATCCATTAAACATGAGTTATAAGAAAGTTAATGAGAAGAGCCAAGGAATAAATGAAATGGTTATGATCACCATGGAGGTGAAAAAAGAGATTGTTGAAAAGTATGAAGATGGCATGTATATATGGAACATGGCTGCTGCATACCGTATGCCGAGAACGATGTTATCTAAGACTGTGAAAAACAAAGATGTTATTAAATTGGCTAATGTTGCGAAGGGGGTGAAATCAATTATGAAACAAAGATCAGAGACATTAGAGCACGTTGAAAAATTGCTTTTGATGTGGATAACATAAAAACAGTGTGCTGGCAATAGCATTTTGGAGGCAATGATTTGCAAAATGACAAAATTGATGCATGCCGAATTTTTGAAAAACAAAGCAGGAATGAGCCAAGAAAATTAGGTTTTTAAAGTCAGCCATGGCTGGTTTTTTAATTTTAACAAGAGGACTGTCATTCACAGTTGTGATGCATGGGGAGGGTAACAGTGCTGATAAAGTTGCCGCCAATGATTTTGTCACAGAGTTTGGGGAATTTTTGGAGGCTGAGGGTTTTGTTCCCTGACAAGTTTTTAATTGTGATGAAACAGGCCTGTTTTGGAAGAAAATGCTAAACAGGACCTATATTATGCAAAAGATCTAGTCATTGTCAGGGCACATGCCAATGAAGGACAGGCTAACTCTCTTGTTCTGTGTCAATGCAAGTGAGGATTGAAAAGCGGAGACTCTACTGATCAATTATGAAAACCTGAGGGCCTTGAAGAAACATAACATGCAGAATACTCAGAAAGGGCTGTATCGATTACATTGCCATGGTATGATAATCTTTACTGGTAAGATCTCACTACATTGTATGAAGTACACGTCGAGTTTGGTGTGTAGCAAATTACATTGTTAGGCCACTGACTAGTGTGCCAACTGACTATGAGCAACACAGACACTACACCTGAACAATATGCTAAACATGGTCCAGTATAACATGCAACTACATAATGATAATCTTAAATGGCTCTCAAATACCACTCAATAAGATAATCAAAAATGTTTTAAATCCATACCTCCAGGTCTAAAAAAATACTTTACGTACTCATATACACATTTTATAACACAGAAATTAAAGTAGTACAAAATTTCATTTTTTGGGCAAACCAGACAGTATTAGGGAACAGCAGTAACTATTGCACAAACATTATAACATTACTAACGCTTACGCTCCCAAAATAACAGATCCAACATGTCACATAGAAATTTAAAATGTCAAAGGCTTCACTTGCCTTCAATTACCAGTGCAACCACAGAGGAAGCACTTTTCTTTCATACGTTATGACATTTGTACACAAACTGCTTCATAACAACTAGGTTCAGGTGCCAAAAGGCACAGACAGTATTTTGATATCGATTTAATGTAATGGAATCCAATGAAAAATTAAAGAGATCATGCAATGCATTATGTTTCTAATGACACCATCCACAATACCAACCACCACAACAGCAGTTCAATTAAATAAATGCACAGGAGTATAAAAATTCTGTGATTACAATAGCGAAAAAAAGTCTAGAAACTATTACTACACCTAATGATCATCTTTTCACAGAAAAACATGAAAATACAACACCAACAAAAGAAGTAATGGTTTTAAGATACACTAATTGAAGTTGAATGAACTGTAACCCATGTCAAATCAAAGTTACTGTAAAATACTGATAAGAAAAACTCATTCATAAAAAAATAAATATTTTTTAACCTTATTGTAGTTTTATTTTACTGGAGCAACTACAATTAATAGTCATGCATACAATCCACAAGTCAAGAAAAGAACCAAGAAAAATTTGAAGCAATGTAATACCAAAAAATATGTTTATGTCTACAAGCACTGCTACAGCTTCCCATAAACTGGCAAGGGCAAATTTGTTATCACATCAACTGAAGACAAAATTGATTCACAACAAGTTCTTTCAAAAGGACAAGATACACAAGAGCACATTAATCACAATGCCAACTGACAATAAAATCATTTCAAAATTAAGTTTACTCCATTAAATCTAAGAAAAGGTATCAGTAATTACCAGCCAGGGGCTCCAGTGTGAAATCATGTATCTTTGTTTGACCTTCTGTGATGGTGACATTGACTGGTTCACTAGATAAGTAGCTGAAAAATAAAAAAAATAATGAAAAAGTTTTAGATGATGATTCAACATTAAATTTAATATAAATCTACATTGCACAATGTGATGATGAAATAGAGCAATTTTTATAGGCATATTTGACAGGTACATGTATCTAAACTTTTATTCATATTTGACACTACACTTGCTTTTTGTAATTATACCAAGCAAAAATGATAAATAATCAGTCTAAAATGTGGTGAAGTATATATGAGTAGTGCTCCCATAATTATAAGTAATTTTGTGCTAGGGGTGGATGGGTCAGACTTCATAGTTTTGGGCCGGGCCGGGTATTTTTGTTTTGACCCTCGGGTCGGGTCGTATTCTACAATTTAACCCTTATTTTTCTCCAAAAAAATCATGCAGAAGTCTATTAAAATGATATTTATGAAGGTCTATTATAGGAAACTTGTAACCAATCTGGGCCTGGGGGGTTAAGCATTCTAATTTAATTTTCTGCAAACATTCAAATAAATTATCTTATATAAAAATCCTCGCAATATCCTTATTTTTAGTTGTTTTTATTTAATGCTTAATTTAACCGTAGGACTACGGTGAAAATGATAAAAAATGCTCTTGCATTTGTGGCACAAATTTTTAAAACAAATATACTCCTTAGTGTCTTTAACCATCAGATTAAGGGTATGTGCGAAACAGAAGAGCTGGGTGACTTCTGGCATTAGATTTAATGCTGACCGCATATTTGCAGCATTGTCTGTAACATAGTAGTTTCCAATTTTCCAATAAACCCCATTGAGTCAACAATTTCTTCAGTTCCTGGCTGATAACTTCACCTGTGTGAGACTCTGTTACAACCATACATCCCAAGCAATGAGATGCTAGTGTTACATCTTTAGTTACATAATGTGCAGTAACTGCCAGATATGATGTGGTATTGATTGACGTCCACGTGTCAGTAGTGATTATTAGTGACTTTAATGCAGGTTTTTCGCTGTCTAGCTCAAATCTAATTTTAGCAACTCTTGTTTGGAATAGTTCAGGAACAAGTGTTCTAGAGAATGATTTGGCAGAAGGCAAACTGATTTTACTGTCAGCAATTTCCAGCAACTTAAATAACCTTGGCTCCTCTACCAAACTAAAAGGATGAAGACTCTCTACCATCCATTTAGTAATAGCATTTTTATTGCTACTGATTTAGGGTGGTTTTGAGCATATTTTTCTTTCATACTCACAAATTGATCAATACCCAATTGGGTGGAATAGCTAGTGACAGTGATTTGTGTAGGCCTGACCTTACATTGCTTTTATTTTCCACCTTAAATGCTCCTTCCTCTTTAAGAAATTGTTTAAATTTCACAATATGCTTTCTTTCTAAATGGAATCTTAGGTTGGTAGTGTTTCCATACTGGGCCTTTATTGTAGGTATTAAAACACGAATCGCATTTACATTCATCTTTTGAAGATTTCATGAAATAATTCCATATTAGCAGGCCTAACACTGCCACTAGTGCTTGCACTCATCTAATCACTTTTATACATTGTCACTTGTTATTTAAGATCACCTCAAAAATAATTACAAAATGATAAATATCAGCAAATATCAGAGGTATGTAGAGAATAGCCAGGTTCACAGGCACGTAACATGGATTTCGTGCGCAACCAATCAGGTGCTTCGCCTCATTCGCCTGGGATTCGCGCAAGCGTCAACCCCCACAATGAACTTTTATATTCCAATTTTGTTAACCCTTAAGCAGAGCATTATTTCTGGGAAAAAAGGTGGTGGAACGCAGTTGTCCATAAGAGTTACGAAAAAATCCAAATGACCTTCGATTGATTCATATGAGTTTAGGGAATTTACTTTGACCAAAAAAGGTGCCGGAATGCAGTTCCACTGCGTACCGCCAGAAAAAAAGCCCTGTTCTTTAGTATTTTTCACAATATGAGCCATTTTTAAGTGAAAAATCATCTGAGGGTTTTTTATAGCTCAATTTTCGGGTTAATTTCTAGATAATCTTCGTGTCAGTGAGCTAAGTAGAGGTCATAGTAATGGAGGTAAATACCAATTTGACCGGAGAAACACAGTTATATCGACCCAGGATTAAAAATATAAATTAACGCATTAGTCACCAATCATTTACATCTTCATTATGAAAGAAACAAGGCTTACGTAAGTCTATGTTTCACAAGTCGTAGAAACGTATTATCGTATTATGACACAGATAGCAGCCAATGCTTACTTGCCATGTCATTGAAACACAAGCACAACGAAAGCTCTTAGCGCAACTTGTACAAAATCGAACAGGTCCTTTTTCCTGTATATATGTTATATAATAATAATAATAATTTATTTGCCAAAGGATCAGATACATAAATATTGCATATGATATAAGGCACGTCAAAAGATAAATATACACATACATAATTACCCATATTAAGATACAAATATACAAATAATTAATTAATGCAAAGAATTGTTCAAATAATTATCACTGAGGTATTCTTCAATGGAATAATACATCTTGGTCAGGAGATGTCTTTTCAATTTCAACTTGAATGAGTTTATATTGTTCACAGCTTATATACAAGATGGCAGTTTATTATAAAACCTTATTCCCATTTCTTTGGGTCCCATTTTAGCAACTTTAGTGCGTACAAAATTATAATGAATATCACTATTTGCCCGTGTAAGGTGATTGTGGATAACATTATTCTCATTAAAATTAGAAAGATTATTTTTTATATACATAACAGTTAAAAAAAATATATATATATATATATATGTACATGGAATGGGAAGAATGTTCAACTCCTCATAAATCGGTTTACTGGGAGATCTGTTCCCTTTCCGGACTATGATTCTCACTGCCCTTTTTTGGAGACGAAATATTTTGGCACACAGATGGGTAGATCCCCAGAAGATTATGCTATACAGTACATGCGAATAAAAATCACTATAATAAAGGCTTAATAAAGTTTCCCTTTCCACGTTAAACTAAGCTATCTCAGAATGTAGCAGCTAGAACTTAGCTTACTGCTAAGATGATTGATGTGTTCTGTCCAGGACATTTTATAGTTTAAAAGTACTCCAAAAAATTTACAAGTATCAGTTTGTGCAATTGATTTGCGGTCCATTCTTACAATGATGCTTTCCATTGGCAGGCCACTGGACATGAAGTGTATTAAATTACTTTTATGGGGTTAACAATTAGGAAATTATCCTGTGCCCATTTGCTAATCTTATCGGTAACTATTTGAGCTTGGTCGATTATGGATTGGTGGGAATTAGTTGAAACTATTACTGTTGTGTCATGTGCATATAAAATTGGTGAAATAGTGTCATATCCAGATAAAGAGATAGGTAAGTCATTAATATACAACAAAAATAGAAGTGGGCCTAGAGTAGATCCCTGAGGAACACCCAATTAAGAATTTAGAGCGGTAGAAGAATACTTAATGCCATTAATGGTTAATGTTACCACCTGCGATCTATTGTGAAGGTATGACTTGATCCACTGAAGTGGTAAGGCCTTAATTCCCAGTCTATTAAGTTTAAATAATAGATGGTTATGATTTACATGGTCAAAGGCCTTGGTAAAATCGTAAAATAATGCCAGAGTATCATTTTTCTTGTCGATAGACAATAATATTCTGTCTATTGCTTGGGATATATTAGCTGCAATTGTTGACTTTCCCTGTATAAACCCGTGTTGATATTTAGAGAGAAGACTATACTTTTCCAAATAAGATACATACTATACGTGCAAAAACAATTTTAACAAAAACAATTTAAACATATATACAAAATGAATATACAAAATTATACATTCATGATGCGTTCGTTCAAGTGGGAGCGGTTACACGGTGAATTTTTGCACTCAATTATGTGTTCATGCTTCCACACATTAACTTGTAGGGGTTAATGTATCGCATAACCACAGGTAAGATGGAAATTTGCTATGACTAATGCGTTTGATGCATTCGGTAAACATGAGCTTCCATCTCACCAGCGAGATTTATTTCTGCGAAAAACCCCCGTGAATGGCGAAAATGACAACGATACTAAGGGGTTGAGTAAAGAGTTCGCATTTATAAAATGTAAGAAACATACCTTTTTGATGAATAGTGTTTGAAAATGACCAATTTGACGATTTTTTTCGTGAGTTTTTGACGCCATATTTAGAGGTTTTACGAACTGTAGTTTTATTCTCGGTTCTTCTGCACTGTCTATATGCACAGGAGCATCATAAATTAACTCAGGGGGTTGTTAGGAAATTTCACATCCGATGGCTCTTAACCTTTTCTTAACTGGGAGGAAATGTCGTGAAATCTATGATCGCTGACATGGGAAATCGCCGACTCAGGATCGCCATTTACATAGGAAATATTCACTGGCTTATATTTTACGACCTTTAATGACATAAGTTATATTTTGAGAGTGCTGTCTCAAATAATTACCAAAAAGCTTTAAAACTTTGCCAGAGACCATAGAAGTTAAAAGAAAGAAAAGTAAAAATTTTTCGAGATGCATTTATTTCTCACGATTTTTGACCCGACCCAATTTTGACCCGAGATTTGAAAAGGGCCGACCCGAAGGTCGGGACAGGACGATGACCAGACCCGACCCGAAAATTTTGGGGCCCTGTCGATCACTATTTTGTACTATCCTCGGAGCTCAAAACTATGCATAACACAAAAATGAAATTTCTACTTTATTGAGTTTCCACAAATTGAAATACAAAAATTATTCCTCTCACTTCACACACACCAAAATAAGGTTACATGTAATACAATATGCTTTTCACGAACTTCAGCAGAAATTTTCTGAGAATTCATCAACCAACACTGATTTTCTGACATTCAGGGGGTCAGCTGCCCTGATGTTTCCATTCGTATTATGTAATATCACACCAAGCGTTTCATTAAAATGAATATCCAAATGTGACCAATATCATTAACTATTTCTAGGAGTTCATTGGGTACATGTAAAACTGGAGAGGATGATACTAGGTTTTTAGGGCTTGGAGGGTCAAAGTTTCCAGAATACAAACCTAGATTCCATCACAGCCTTGAATGTTAGCCCTCAATCACCCAATATTTTATAACTTTTTTTTGCCTTTTTAGCTACCAGTCATTCAATTTCTCTTGGGTTTTCAAAAATGCAACAATGATCGTAAACAATGCTCATTCTCTCCATTGAATGTAAAGCATGTGGATGCATGTAGGGTGAAAAAATATTTGGAGATAAAATAAGAAATTCTTTAAGCTGAGAACAGAAATGAGGCAGCTAATTGAAAAAAAATATCAGGCATGGCCAAGAGATGGCCAGTTAATCCACTTTAAGAATAAAGTGGTGAAAAAATCCCTACCTCCAAGCATGTGCAGATATGGTGTAAGTCCCTGGCAGGAGTAGACGCCAGTATTCCCCTCTCTTGGATGTCAAAACATCATGATTAATGCTGTGTACAACTATTCTGGCTTGTGGTATACCTTCACCATTTTTATCAAGAACCAAACCTTAAAAGAGAATAACATGGACATAAATTTTATTAGATAAAACCAAAAAGAATAATAAAATCCAACCATTTGGATATTACTAAAAAACTGAATCTATCTTCTTCATTAGCAAGTAAACTTGGTGAAACTCCATTTTTGCAAGGAAAAACCACTTGATAATCCATGGGGGAAAAATCATTCATCTGGACTGGGATTCTAACACAGATCCCCCTATGTCACACCCTGTGTTTTAAACAATTAAGCTACAAAGGCATCCTCTTCCACTGTTAATTTTTTTGAGGCTTTAAAGGAACAAGATACATATATTTAAAGCCTCCATGAAATTCACACAGTAAGAGGACACCTGGGTAGCTTAATTGGTAAAAAAAGTGAAATTGTGGAATCCGGAGTTGAAGCCCAGGCCCGGAGAATGATTTTTCAGTGCTAATTTCAAACATTCCTGTACCTCCATAGTGGGTAATGCCTGTAGAAGTTACACTGCTTTAAAAACACTAATAAATGTGTTTTAAAAGCTTAAATGACAAACATTTTCATTGCATCATTCTTGCAGATACTTCAGCAGATAATTCAAATATGTACACATCAATAAATGCTGATGTAAAGGATATAAAAAAATTTCAAGAGATGCTCATTCAGTCGCTATCCTCTAAATTTTTATGCACAGATTTCTTTTATGCCTTGATTTACATCTATGGAGAAAAGAAACGACCCTTCACAACAGATTAAATCATTGCATTCTTTAACTTCAGTACAATCTTGCAGATTCCATCACAACAATACCTCACTTTACTTATTTAATGGCCATTGCTCTGTTTCCAGATGGACACATTATTCAGAGATACAATATTTAAATAATTCAGAGTGCTCATGGTACTAGAAAGCCAGGATGCAAGGCCTGTAACAAGTTCATGATGGATGGAAAATAAATTGATGCCTAGGAACCTGGGGAAAACCTTGTGGATGGTCACTATGATAAGGCCAGGGCATAAAAAAAGATTGGTTTTAAATATGGCTCATATGAATGTTACACACTACAATAATCATCCTTAAAAATAATCAAATATGTGCATTTAAAAACAGTTAAATACATGAAGGAACATAATATTTGGCAAAAAGAATAAACTATCAATAAGTATCGTATTTGACGACACAATATGCACCTTTTTTCCAAACTTAGGGCTAAAAAAATCACCCCTGCTTCTTACATGTGAAGGTACAGCCTTCCACAGGCTAATGGCTGCTTTTCTTGGGTGTGCCCTGCTGAAATGGGGGTGTATCTTATATGCCATCAAATATGGCACATACATGAAACAGGATATTAGGTTTGAAAGATGGAGTGGGTGGACACAGAAAAGTAAACTTGCCTGGTGAAAATAAATTCCTTGAGCCACTCACTCTAGGAACTTTATTTATTGCCTGACAACAATGATAGTCACTGAGATATTAATTTGCAGTGCATACCGAAAGTGGAATGCAATTTAATAAGAAATTTCAACAAAGTTACATTTGTTTATTTCATCTAGTAACTAACTGTGATCTTCATATAATGTAGCAAACAAGAAAACAATATGTGTACTTTTGATAAAAATTAATTAAATATAAAAATTTGCTAACACATAAAGTACATTATAATTAACATAAAAACCATTGTGAAAGCGCTAAAAGTTACCTTTTATGCCCATGTGTGTAGACTCAATAAAAGATATAAGAGATTCTTTATTATTTTCCCATTCCTGAGGCAATGCAGTAGCAGGGGGGTATTTACAACAGCTCAGCTCAAATGTAACTTCAAAGCAGCTTGAGTGTAAATAATTAAAGTCTTGCATTCCACCTGTAGGATGAAGCAAATAAGGGGTGATAATGGTTCATATTTAGATTTCAACTCAATTATTTTTACTTATTTGTTTTTTTGCCTTCTGGCATAAAATTTTCATTTCTGCCACAAGTAAAAACTTATTTTTGCTTTAAACTGTTCCTAAACTGAATTTATAAAAATACTCAGAAAATAAATTTTAAAACTTGTTGGGCTACAATAGCAAAGACCTGATATAACATGAATTCACAGCAAGGAAAGATCGCCAGTTTCAATGGAACTGTGGCAGCATACCAACTATCTACTATCTATCAACTTTCAGGGTTTAAATAAGATAGGAAGACTTGCTCTACTTCCTCATTTCCAGAGCTTTGAAACAACAATGGGAAACAATGAAATTTAGCCATTTATATCCTTTAAGCAAGGATGAAATAATTAACATGCTGACAGCAGAACTTTACTCACATATTCTGAAAATATTTAAGGTACTCATATTTTTTTAATTCATGAAATCATACATGGACCATCAAAAACGTTTTTACTATAATTCTTACAAAGAGACCCGAGTTTCACTAAGAGAGAAACCATTCAAAAATAATTGCCATTAGAGAACCATGCACAATTGAAAAAATAAAAAAATAAATTAAAAACATTGTGCTCTTGTGATGAGATTAAAACAGAAATCTATAATAACATAATATATCCACTGCATGAGCATTGAGAATATTAAAATAATTAGAAAACATAAACATTAAAATGGCCTATAATACTGAAAATGTGTACAATGGGGCATTAAAATCACAAACCTTTCACAAAGTACCATTGTGCACCATTGGTAGTTCCATCCTTGAAGTGATCTGGCTCACACTCGTTCCCTTTATGCATTTTAGGATGAGCATAAGAATAATGTTTCGCCAATGAATAAAATAATTCATTGTCTGGAGTCAAACTTGGAACACAACAGTCACCTGAAGCACTAAACACAAAAATAAAGCAATTTTAACAAACCAAATAGAGGCAATACATTCAATGAAACCGGTCTGTCCACTGTAAAACTATTTCTATGAACATAATGGCACTGATGACTTGTTAAATGGGGGTAGTTATATGATGGACCTATAATTTACAGCATTTTTACTGAAGTAAAAAAAACTAACTTAGCCTCCTTGTTCCTTGTTCAAGAAATCACTTTGCAATGAAAATTAGAATTTGAAACCATTAAACTAAACCTGAATCTTCACCCACTTGAAGTTGTTAAAGTCATTTGATGACCCTGTCACCAAATCTTGGCCTGACTATATTATAATGTAACTGGTGCCACTCCCACAACACAACTTGCCCAACCATGCCCCTTTCATTATATGCACAACTTTAGAAAAGTTGATTCACTCTATTTAAAACTATTACACATGTAATAATTTCATTTGGAAATTGCCAAGCCATAGGGTACCATACTTGAGTAATTTTAAATGTCTGTTGAACACAGGGACTTCTATGCAAATATTTGAAGTATTTCCACAGATAAATTGCACAAAACTAAAGTAAAGGCCCTTCTTTCTTAGAATATATTCAGTCTACAGATTTTCCAGAGGACCTGGCCCATTTCTCTGGTCTCACTGCTCACTCCTAAAGGGCTACCCCTTCAACCCTGCTTTCCAGCAACGCTCCCACTGCTACCGAGTACCATACATACGCAAACTCACATGAAGAAATCTGGGCTTCTGATTGGCTGAAGATCTTGCTTTTGTGTCTCTTCGCCTGAAATGCGCTGGGAAAATCAAAACTGGCAATATGTATCAACCCTGCATAAGGACTGGATTAAGGGCCACTAATAGGGTAAAGTCCCTATAGTAATTAAAATCCCATAAGTTTCAGGTAGAAGAAACTGAAATTATTTTACCCACAGACAGAAGCAACAAATGTCACCCCTTACAACACAATGATAGCTTGGTGAAGGCTTTTACGGCTTAATGAATTTAATTTAAGTCTTCTGGGTTTCATCCCACCTAGGTCCATGTCGCTGAGACTACAGTTTTGCCGGCATTGCAGTCGGCTTGGATGGACACAATGGACCTTTGCAGGAAGAAACACGGAAGACTTATATCTACAATGATAGCTCATATACTTCCATCATCATCATTGACAAAAGTTGAGGATACCAGGACTAGCCACAACATTGCCTTTATTGAGTCACCCACAAGTGCATTTAAGTGTGAAAATTCCACAGAGGAAAAATCTTTTGCCTAGACCGGGACTTGAACCCGGATCCTATGATATCCAACCAAGTGCTTAAGCCTGTTAACTGCTGGCTAAAGCACTTTGCAATAAACAGACTTTATTGAATGGAGTCCATCTGGCAGCCCATCTGGTAACATTAAATAATAAAGAAAGAATTTGGCATCAAAGAATACTTAATCTTTAATGTACAGATTAAAATGCCCATTGTAGGTGCTGCTGGCCAGATTAAATTTTGGGCAAACAATAGAAACTATTTGAGTTTAAATACCAAATCCAGCATACATTTTTCTACACGCAAAACTGATGGAAGCTTCATTCCAATGAACATTCAAATGTATGCTAGTCCTTTTGAAGGTTAAGTCTATATTACATCAACATTTAGGTAGCTTTGAAGCAATCAAAAGAACACATTGGCTTTATTGAGGGAGAGAGAGAAAATGGGGTTTATACTACAATCAAAAGTTTATGTTGTAAAACAAATAAATACGATAATTAGCGGTGATATTTAAAAAGTCAAGTTACCTACAAGATGCTTTAGAAGAGCATTCTTGGAGCTGAAAAGGCACGTTGCCAAGTTGACTTTGATTTTAACTTCACTGAACAGTACATAAACACCATATCAGGTCACTTAAAATACTTAACTTTAAATTCTTTTAAACATGAGACAATATAAACAATTTATTAGTAAAGGGTTTGCCTTCAGTCCTCTAATCTTAGAAACATTCAATCTTACGGCTTGTTTTTGTTAAGAATTAAGTATTTAGCCTAGGTATTCGGCAGTGCCGGACATTGAATCTGGAGTTGATAGAGTTATACAATGTGTTTCTTTATGAACAAACAAAAGCTGTTGTCAATTTTAGTGAAGTACAGTGTGTCCTTGTTTAACGTTGTTTCGCGATAACGTTGTCCAACAATTAAAATCCTAGATCGTTCTACATTATTAGTGCTTCATGATAACGTTGTTCAAATTATGCGTGACCAAAATAAATTAATAACGAATACAACTTTGGTGCGTCTGATGCGTAATTTCTGTTTGGCGGAAAAATTTGGCGTTACCTACCGCGCTACTCTCCAAAGCGTGTGTAAAAATTTCACCTGTGTGAATAATTATCGCGTTATATGTTTTGCAACTGTTATATTTGCAATTTCTAAACAAAAATTATGTTTACAAAGAGAAGTGGTGATCCTGGTGTATCATCGGAGGTGAAAAAAAACGGAAAATGGTAACGATAGAACAAAAAGGGGTTGATATCTGAAACATGAAACAATACCTGAAAATCCTGTGCTGCCATAAAATAGAATTGGTGGTGGAAAAAGTCGATTCACTGACTGTTGTTTGAGGTGAACCGAAAATGTGTTTTTTTGATGGTGACCAAAAATGTTCACGCGCGCGCAGTGAAGGGCAAACATTTCTATTTACTCGGAGAGAAACCGGTGCTAACAACACTAAATATCGGAAATATAGGAGGGAAACCCGGCAATTATTGTTTTAAAAATGCATTTTTAGTTTGTTTCATCTACTTATAAGATATACTAAACTAAAATGAACGCGTAACTAAAATTGCCGTAAATCGGCGGAGGATGGCGCGAAGTGGTCCATAAAAACACATCAATGTTTTAGGGAATGGGCCATTTTTGAGCATTATTCCATTGATAACGCCTTTCAACCAGGTCCCCTAAATTTTTAAATATCAACAGTAAGTTTCTAACACAGGGTGTCCGGTGATTCTCAATTTCTTTTTTCCCTGAGTTTTCCAGGTTTTCCAGCCAAATGTTTTGCATTTTCCAGGGTCTTGCTGCACTTTGTTTCTAACATATTTTTAACGAATTTCTAATAAAATCGGCATAATTTTCCAAACATGAAAAAACGAAAAATTTCGGTCCCTACTTTGAGTTAAAATCGTAAGAGTATACAAGGAATGTGGAGTATTACGGGTTTTGTTTCAACCAACAAATAAACAAAAACGGTTAACTGACAACAAAATTCTGAGTCAGGTGCAATTTGAACACAATAAAGTAGATTCAGACTAGTTTGATAAAGAACATGTAAATAAAAGAAACTGGTGTGACATTTTTCAATGAGTGCATTTCCGATTCAATGTCAGCAACAAATTTCTCGGCTTTTCAAGAAATTACGTTATTTTGGTTTGCAGCTCTTGAAACTTTTGCAGTATGTCCTCTTTCTTATTCTTTTTCTCTTGAGGCCTTGGTACCTTTCCTCTTCTCCCAAAAGGCTTCACTGTACTTTACATAAACATTTCGGAAACTGTGAATTAATTGCTTTGTGATAGGTACGGATCTAACGCCAAAAAGCATTTAATTATGTAAAACAAAATTATATTTTTTGGACAATACACGAATTTAAATAAGGTTGGATTGCCTCTGTACCGTGGACCTGTCGACTACGAACCCGAGGGCCGTGATTTCCATACGAAGTGACCGCAAAATGTATTTCCGCTCCTTCAAAAACATTTCTGCAAACATTAAAACGAGGAGGGTGGAGATTATTTGGAAAGGATTATCAATTACATATATAACAATACCCAATTATCCATTTAGGTTGCCGGACGAATGGTTTTCGTGTAATGCGGGAAATGCCACTGCGCATGCTCAAACGTTTAGATTTCTCGTAAATTTAGCCACACCAAGAATTCCATTCGTACGGCTCTTCGAACAGAATCTTGATTTCCGCGTGAAATTCTGTTTCCGGTGACAGATTTCGGCATCAATTCCGATTCCATTCGTAGCGGCCATTTTAAATGGGAATTATTCCGTGTGAAATTTGCCTTGTTATGCAATCGGCCCCCTAGACTGCGGATAGGGAGAGTGGTGTGGGGTGACGAAGCACAAGCTGCGAGCGGGCGCACAGCTATGAAAAGTGTATTAAATGAACAGGGAGCGCAAGGCTACGCTGAGCCGAGTATAATGTAAGCAAAGGCGGAAGTTAATCTCTCTTTCTGCCTAAATGGAAATCGGCTGCCATGCATTTTCCAGGGTTTTTCGGAAAAATACAAAAATTCCCTGAGTATTCCCTGAGTTTTCCAGAACAAAATATTTCCCTGAGTTTTCCCGGTTTTCAAGGTTTTCCAGGTCGCCGGACACCCTGTAACACCTTAGTTTCTGTTCCGCCAGGATAGAGAATAATTCCAAAATAACTTTTGTGAGTTAAAATATCAAAGCTTCGCCATTAAAATGTTTTAGAAATTTAGTTTGAACGTTTCATTCAATAATGCCTTATATCCAAGCCTTTTATCGATGTGCTGTGCGGAAATCGCTATTGTGCTGAAATGAAGAATTGGTAAGTTTGGAACCGATTTTAATTTTTTACATAGTTTCTTATAGGAAATATTGCATCGTTTAACGTTGTTTCGCTTAACGTCGAGTTTTTCAGGAACGAGTTAACAACGTTAAACGAGGACACACTGTAGCCATTACGTGCACAAGTGAGATAACAGAAATACGCTTTATTAGACCTGAACCTAGCACGATTCTACTTTGAGTGTCAATTTACAGATTTATCACAGTTCCGGGCAATTCATTCACATGAATCTAATTTTGTAATATTATTAGAACTTTTTTCTGACCAGTTTACTTTTCTTGAAGCCATTACTTGCCTCGTAAAATTATTTACCATTTGTGTCAGTGTCCATGTACTGGCAGCTACTTTGTTAATAATGCAAAGGAACACATACATGAAATTGCCTGGCTATGCCGCCAAACATGGAAACCTGTATTTTTTAGGCGTGGAATTTTTGTTAAGTTCTTTTATTTTTTTCTGGGATACAAAATGTTTCACACATTTGACATTATGCTTAACTGAATAACTAGAAGCTACACTTCAATTCAAAGCCAAAATTTCCATTAAATTAATAACGGACTTACATTCTTATTGCATAATGATAGAGAAAAAATTTCTTACTTAGAGTTATCAAATGGGTAACTAGCAACAACAGCTCCTCCGTGCAGATTACCGGACAAAACAAATGGATTTGATACAACCCACGTCATCATAGCCAATGTCTCTGGTTCCCTTCCTTCGACTAGGCTATGCTCTTCTTGATCAGAGTCAAATTGATCAGGAAAATCACGATTGAGGTCCACATGGCGGGCATTATCCCGTCCAACTGTGTCATCTTTGGATTCACACATTCCTTCCTATAAGAGAAAATTTTACTAGTATAAGGTTTTTGGCAATTCATTCACAAACTTTAAAACATAAATACACAATGCAGGGTCATAAATGATTGCAGAAAAGAATGTATGATAAATTAATATATCATACTAAGCCATAAAAATCATTTATTTTTATGCTTAAATTTCAAGAGGGCAAATTCCCTGATTCAAATCCAGGTGAAGCTTTTGGACGCCCCTGAATAAAAAACCCTCAGTGGCCCAGGGAAAGGAACTGGCACCCCTACCCTGAATGTGTGAAATTCACACGCCTGTGGCTTAGTCTGGGGTGAGCTCTACCCTCAACTATCTTAACCAACCTTCGGGTTGAATCACTGAGTGAGTAATATATATGTATTTTGCTATGCGACCATCCAGATCACAAACTTAATGCAGAAAGCACATTGTCTGCCAAAAACTGATTTAAACAAAAGTTAGGAAGATTTGGAGATCCTTTTGGAGTTCCTGAAGAATTAATGAAAAAATGGAGGATGAACATTTTTAAAAATAATTTGTAGAATTCACAAGGAGGTAATATGGGCAGGGGATTTCATGAAAACAATTTTTCTCTCTTTCCTGAAAAAAATATAGTCACAGGATGTAAATACAATAGGACAATTAGTTTAACTTTTTTATAACGCATAGCTTAAGTTATCCTCAGAATTATAATTAGACTGGAGACTAGAGCCAATAACTACTAAGGTGATTAGAATTCTTACACATCAAGGAACCTAGATATAATCAGGATTTTTTCCTTGTTTTGTTGAATTTGAAAAGGTGATTGATGGAAGGGTATTGAGGATATCCAATGAGTATACAGATGAAACTAGGAGTATATAGGAGAGATAGAAAACCCATTAAAAATGATTATATGATCCAGAAGTTACAGGTGAAGGTGGCTGATGAAGAATTATGGTGGGAAGTTATGGTTGTGGGGTTAGATAACATTGCCCTTTGTCACCTTTGATTTTAACAATTATGTTGATGAAACAGTAAGAGGCATGGGAAGAGCAAGAAGTGAGAATAAAAGTAGGAGGTTAGTTGGAGGTGGTTAATTCACTGATGACCATGCATTGGCTAGTTAGTCATCCACAGGATCACAAGCATTGGTAGATGCATTGGAAAATCAGAGTGGGAAATACGGAATGGAGATAAATCATTAGAAAACTAAAGTAATTAAATTTTCTGGGACAAAGGTAGTGAGGATTATTAAGTTAGAAAGGCACGGACTGGAGCAAGTAGAACAATTCAATTACCTACCTAAGTTGTACGCTGGAGGAAAATGGGTGGCAAAAATATTAAAAGGAGAAATGCACAGGCAGAAGAAGCATTCATCAAAAGGAAATGACAGGGAACTTGGGTAAGGAGGCAAAGAATTTAATATTAACTTAGTGTAGTGCTGCATGGCATAAAAATCTGGAGTCTATGAAAATAAGAGAATGGGCTGCAGGCATTTAAGATGTGAGATTGGAGGAGAGTGGAGAAAGTGCTATTCGATGGACAATAAGGAAGGCAAACGAGGATGTGCTGAGGTGGGTGAGATGAGAAAACTTCATTAGGAGATTAGGAGGAGGCAGAGTAGGTGGTTGGAACAGGTAATGAGATATTAAGAGATGTTGAAGGCAACGGTTGTAGGCTTGATCTTGTGGAAGTTATCCATTATGGAAGAATTAAAATAACTTAACTCCACTAAATATTTATTCTCATGACCCGGGTTGTGAGAATAAATATTTAGTGAAGTTAACTAAGTTATTTTAATTCTTCCATGATGTTGAAGGCAGTGATGGAGGGGAGGATGTTGGGTAAGCAGGGAAGGGGAGGAAAAGAAAAAAGGGTTTATTCATGGGATGAAGGGATGTAGGAATTATGCTGAGATGAAGAGATATATCACACCCCAAAATCCAACCCAACGTCCTAGCTGTGGGGGGTGGGCAATGACCGAAGCAATGGATAGCCTGTGGAGGTGAAGTACAGTAGGGACTTGAACCCTAGCACAACTATGGTAGCTGTGAAGCCCCTACAGTAAGCATGAAAAGATTGGCAAACTGGGCTCAGGTAAAGCCATCCCTGGGCTAATCATCCTCATGGTGGATACCCACTGATTCAAAGAAAATCAAAAAGCCACAGAAAACAAACAAATACCTAGAAGAAAAGACCCAAGTAATGAAAAAAAGGAATAAGATTTGTTTCATGGAACATCAAGACGTTTAATTTGAAAGAGAAAGAAATAGTAGAAGAGATGAAAGATACGGACTAGAAATACTGGGGGTGAGTGAGAGTAAAAAGAAAGGGAGAGGAGAAAAATAACTAAAAGATGGATATACACTAAGGTATAGAGGTGGCATGGCCAGGGAGGGAAGACAGGGATTCCCGCCTGGGCCCCGGACCACGTACTAGGTTTCGGGCACGGGTCCGAAGGGCCCGGCTGGCCGGACCCCGAACAGCCAGCAGACTAAACATCACTGAGTGAAAGTACAATTTAGTCATACAGCACATAAATACCTATGAAATTGTAGTTTAAAGCGTTTTAAACGCACACATTTTTTCAGAGGGGGGTCACAAAAACCGGGCCTTGCTGGACGTGCTGTGGCCCACGTATGTACCATGTATTAACTGCTTTTATTTGTGGAATTTAATGAATTTTAATAGCAATAGCCACTTATTTTCAATACCAAAAGGGCATAAAATTTGAAGAAAATTTATTGAAAAATCTTTAATTGTCCAGCGTTATTTTTTACACTATGTAAGAGAAAAAAGCTTTCCCTGTGTGGGGATATAAAAATTAGCTGCCTTAAAGTGCCATTTTAGTTTTTAGGGTTTTAGTCTTGTGGGAGAGTGGCGGCCTGCACTCCCACCACTCACTGTGAGGCGGATCTCGGGGTAGCACATAACTGTATAAATTACTTTAAAATTTTATTATGTGCACGTAAATGCATGTGTTAAAGCGTCATTCCATTAACTCACATTATTTCGAAAATGTTTCTTAATTTTGTTTCAGAAGAGCGTAAACTATGGCTCCACTTTCCCTATTGCGAAAGGAAAATTTCATTTTATTAAAACCAGATTTACACTCTGAAGCGCTTGCAGATAATCAAAAAGTTGCTGATCAATTGTCAAAAAAAATAATGTCCTTTCATACTTCCGGAGTGGAAGAAATTGATTATAAGAAGATTGCAGAGCGATTTACGTCAAAGGGGGCAACAAGCTTGACTAACAGAAAGCTTTTTCTTTCTAAGTTTCATTCATGGCTGAATTTTAATAAAGATTTCACTTGCGACTCTGTCTTCTGATAGTGATGGTTAATCTACTGAATGTGAACAAGGAAAAAGAAGTGGTTGACCAGATTCATACAATCAAATTCGAAAACAGCATGACCATTGAATCATGAAATGTATCCTGCATACCTTAATAGTTTTATTAGCTACTGCTAGACCCTATCCCGATAAAACGAGCATTAAAATTAGAGGTGAGGTTGCTGAATCATACGGCTTACAGAATCATGCTATATCAAGAAGAAATTCTCGCTACATATGTACTTAGCTCGCATAAGAGCTTGAAAATATGACCATAACTTGAAAATGGGGCTGTGATGTTAGCTCTGGTCACAGGGAGTACAAGCCGAAATTTTCTGATGTAAACGTTAAAACTGATGCAAATATTTTTTTCACTTCTTTACTTCCGTTGCTATTGACAGCTGTAAATCCAGCAACTAATATACATAAATTGTATAGAAGAATCCTCAACCCTCATCTCCTTGTTTTTGTCGACCAACAAAAATTCAATATCCCTATGAAAATACTCCAACTACACTAGAAATCATCAATGACATCAAAGATCTGGAGAATAAGTTAATTCCACTGCATTCCGCATGTGAATGTATAATATGATTTATGTGAGGATATTAGACAGTGAAAATATTTTAACAGATTTTTGTTAAAATTTATAAAATTTTCTCATTGTTAATTAATGCTTTCTGAGTACGACCACCATTTTGATTTTACTGAAAAATAATGTCGTACACGGATTCAGCGACCTTAAAAACACTTTAATATGAAATTTCATTAATGTTGTTCAATAATTGGAGTTTTGTCCATCTTTTAGTGATTTTAGACCACTGTCCGTTGGTCCTCGCGTGCCTTCACTGCCACTACCACACTTGCTGGCGAGAGGACTTCTCCTCGACCTCCACCCTAGCCCACCTCTGTGAGCAGTGCAGCAGTGGCGGTGGATGCCAGCGCATGGAAGGAAAGAAGGACAAGTGAGTGGGGATCGTCCCCTACGGCTGGCAGACGAAACGAGAACACTTTCAATTTTTCCAGGACCAGCCAAAAATTTCCAGGACTTTCCATGACCAATTTTTTTTCCCCTTAACTTTCCAGGTTTTCCAGGCTTGTGGGAACCCTGAATATTGAATTGCAATAAAGAGAGATGAAGGACGGAGGAAATGTGGAGCAACTGTAATTATGAGAGATTGGAATGCATGGATTGGGAATGACCATAGAAAAGGACATGGTACAATGGGACTCTTTGCAGGAGAAAGCACTAAAAATGAGAACGGAAAAAGAATGATTTACTTCTGCATAGAGAATGACCTTATGGTTGGATATCATTTTTTTAAGCATAAAATAATCCATCAAATCACCTTTGAAGCGGACAGAAGAGATGCAAAGAGCATAATTGACTATATGGTATGTACATACAACAGAAATGAGATACAACATACTGGACGTAAAGGTGATCAGAGGAGCAGAATTGGGAACTGTTCACCACATATTGGTTATGAGATACAGGAGCATTAACAAATTCCATAACAAAGCACAGAAACAAGTTCTGTGAAAAAAATAATTAACGTAAAAGAGTTGATGAAGAGGTACGCATTTCAGTGAAGGAGAAGAAGAAAGCACAGCAAGAATACCTGAAAACAAAAACAGAAGAGAAGAGACTTATATACAAACTGAGAGATAAGGGTAGAGATGTCCTCAAAGAAGAAAGAGGGAAAGCTGGAAAAAATGTGGCCAATAATCCAGAATTCCCATGAAAACAACAAACAGACTTTCTGGACTATAGTAAAAGGACAGAGAGTGAGAAAGAAAGAAAACAAGAAACATAAAAGATGATCAAAACAAATACATAGTAACCAACGAAGAAAAAATCATAGAGTGGAGAAAATACTATGATAAAAAATTTGCAAAACAACAAGAAGAGGAAACTCAGGCAACTCAGGAGACAAATGAAAACTAAATGGAAGAGATAACTATCCAGGAAGTCAGAGATGCAAAAAAACTAATGAGGTAGGAATATCAGAAGGATGAGATGGTGTAGCTCCTGAGTACATCAACGATGGAGGAAAAGAAATCACAGAACTCATATGGCAGATATGCAGTAAAGCATGGAATAGCACATAAATACCATCAGACTGGAAATAAAATATAATAGTGCCAATAAATAAGAAGGGAAAAACAACAACACACAAAAATTAATGAGCAATATGCCTATCTACATCATTGAAACTATATACCAGGATACTGGACTGAGAAAATACACAGAAACAAGCTTGAGAGGAACAAGGATCTTTCAGAGCTGGATGACAGACACATGACTATATTTATACAGTAAGGGCAGTAATAGAAAAAATGATAGAATACAATAGAGATCTATATGTAGCCTTTATAGACTTGACAGCAGCCTTTGATAATGTAAATAGAGGAGAAATATAGTAAATTCTGAAAGGAAGAAAATAGCACAAAAACTAATACAAAACTAATATGTATGTAGATGCAATAAAGAGTGTACATAGGGAAGCAAAAGGAAGAGAGGCAGAATATTTTAAATTGGAAAATGGTTTAAAACAAGGGGACAGCCTAATACCCCGTTAACATAACTAGGGTTGAATGATGGTTAATATGGCGGCTAAAAGTAACCTGCGTTTACACCACCTTCCCAGAGCCACCATAGACACGGTTATGACATCTGTTGGCGAGTTAAAGTAACCCTGTCATTAGGCAAAAATGAGTACCCTCGTTTCGGAAAATTGTGTGTAATTTTCTGAAATAGCTTTGAATGTGTTGGATTGTATTTGCTGTACCAGTATATTACTTTTGGACTGTATTTATTGTACCAGTAACTTATTTTTGTTTTGCGACACACAATTTTCTGAATAAAGTGCAAGTTCAGTGGTATCCCAGGGGAAAGTGCATTGTTTATATACAAGTCCATGTAGGAAATAACTTATCATCTGAACTCTTTTTGCCATCGCAGTCTGTATACGTTAACATGTGTACCTTACCGGAAGAGGGTACCTAAATTAAAGTTACACATCGCATACTTCTCCACAATAGAACATATCTGTTAAAGGAAGCAAATGAAGAGACAGATTTTGCCATACAAATCGACCGCTAAACATGCAACATGTTCATTTTCTTTTGCCTTTTTAAGTAGTTTCTTTTCTCAGTTATGTTTTACAAATCTTAGTTATCAATTCTGTAACATTTCTGTTTGTCTAGTTAATGAATTGTTTTAGAGAGTCAAAAGTCTTTCAACCTTTTATTATGGGTTATTACCATTTAATTACGAAGGTGTAACTGGTGGATTTCATTCAAGCCATGTTCTGTGATGCACAAAATAGGTGTTTTTTCTACGTAAATAAATGCTTAAATCTAACTTCTGACTTGATATAAACTAAGTTTTTAAGTCCATTTTTTAAGTTTTTCACTGCAAATAATTCCTGATAGTTTTTCAGTGTGACTATTGCACACCATAGATACATAAAAGGTATATAATATTTTGTATAACTGCATCTGTGTATGCTCTTTGTCCTCCCCTTAAGACTTCCATTTTCAAAGATAACCTATTTTCCGTTAACCTGCATTTACACGCAGTTCAAAAGCTGGAAACTAGCGCCAACCGTGGCTTCCCGACCGAGGTTAGAAAGCTTATCAGGGTTAGTGCCAACTTGGCTTCACACGGCCAACTTCCAACCTTGGTAAGCCTAACCAGCATAGAAAGCTAGTAGTGTAAACGGGGCCCTCTACTCAATACATAATCTGATGCTTGATGAAATAACAAACGAGTGCAATAATAAGTGCAGAAGTAGGAAAATTTGATAGAAAACTGGAACCTTATATGTACCTATTTTTATACAAGCTCTAACCTACGCAGATGATACAGCTACCATATTTGATAAGGAATTAAAGTTACAACAAATTGTAAATCAATGGAATGAGAACATTAAGATAAGGAGAATGAAAGTAAAAATTAAGAAAAACAAACTACTGCATATTGGGAGAAAAGTGCAAACAATTAATGGCATAGTAATAGAAAATGATAAAATAGAGACTGTAACGGAATACAAATATGTACTTAGGAGCAATCTATGCAAGAAATGGGAAAATAAATCAAGATATACAACACAGAAGAAAACAAGCCAGTAGTGTACACTACCAGATAAATAACACAATCATAGGAAAAAGAGAGACCAAAAAACAAAACTACAATTATAAAAATCTATTTGTGTCTGTACTAAATATGGCTCTGAAAGCTGGCCGATTACAACCAAAATAGAAAGGAAAATAACAGCAGCAGAAATGAAATTCTTGAGAGGAATAAAAAATAAAACCAAGAGGGATTTGGAAAAATACAAAAATCCGAGAACAACTCCAGCAGGAGCCCTTAATAACAATTATAGATAGAAATCAACTTAGACAGTTAGGAAATCTCAATAAAATGGATCAGAATATAATACCCAGGAAAGTATTAGAAGGGAAACCGGATGGGAGAAGAAGTAGACGTTGATGGAGAGAGACGTGGACGCAAGGGATTGAGAAGTTTGGAAAGAAAAGGAGATGAAGAAAATGGCAGGTGATAGGAAGATGTGAAAGCAGTTCACTGAGGCCCCGATGCCATTGGCATAAACGGGAAAGAAGACTAGAGAGATTGTGTATAGAGAACAGGGCTTGGGCGTGTTAAAGCATAGAAATTTTTACTCTCTTCCATTCAAACCTACCTTAACTATAGTAGACCACCAAAATAATAAGAACACGAAAAAATTCAAGAAAGCTTTCATCCTAAATGGGACTGAAGGCAACTTGAAAGGAGATTAAGTCGCTTGTCACATCATTTCTAAATGATATGTACTCCACAGCTAGATACAATAATACACATTTAATATTCCTTCATTAAAATTGAAATTTAAGATGTTGTCAATGCAAAGTTACACTATAAGGGACTTACACTTATTTTCATGAGGATATTAGTTTCAATTATTATGCCTGCAGAGTAAATAGATTTCCAGAGTTTACCCGTAGCACAGAAAGGTTGCCCATAGAACTATGCGAAGTCGAAACCTTAACAACATAGTTTTTCATCGATAATTTTTGTCGAGATTCATATTGCCAAAAAATGGGTGATCCATTATGACAAACCCATTCATTTCGGTGAAAAGACATTTAAACAAGAATCAATACTAACGAGGTTGGCAACTCTTAAGAGAAAATTAGAACATTTGGCTCTCGTCAACGGTGGATAAAAGTTGGCTTATCTTTCATTATGCACAGAAACCTAAGAGAAAGTTCCAATTTAGTATGCGCCAAATAACTGTACTATGCCACCGCCGACAAAACCTGCCTGCTTACTAACCAGCTTACATCATTGTGTAATCATCTTAGCAACCACCTTCACAGCCATTCGGCACACTTGTGCCGGTACTTCCGAGAAAAGAGCTGTCCTCGAGATGATTAATACAGTAACTGGATAAATGACTTTGACAAAGGATTACACTGCCGTCAATATGACCACATTTACAGGTAAATGGAAGCTGTGACAAAGAATACGGAAGTCTCTGAAACTCATTTATCATACAATTTAATATCTAAATACATATGAAAACACAAAACAAAGTGGAACAAGTACGAATAGTTTTTCTCTTACCTCAGATTTCTCGAACCCATCGGGATTTAATGATGGCATCAAAAATATATCAGTAGTGTCGACGAGCTTTGTTACGCGTTTATCTTTCCCATAATTTAACAATAAATATTGTGCGAGAGCTATAACAAGTTCCCGTCCAACTGTCTCGTCACCATGCATGTTTGCCACATATTTAAACATTGGTTCCATTAGACTACGATTACTAACATTTTCACTAATTTCTAACACCCACAACTCTCTATTCTCAACCGATTTCCCGATAGTATGAAGCTTTGCTAACGTAGGGTAAGTTTCAGCCAGCCTCTTAAATAAAGTAGTCACATGTTCATAATTATGATATGAAACATTGGTGTCCCTCACGGAGATATGATGAAGATTATTATCTCCATTTAAACTGAAGGCCTCACACGAATATAAAATTAAAAAAGTTGTTACAGAAAAATACACAAGACCTCTACACGTCCCCATATTTTCGGTCTGATTCACTTAACTACAGCAAGGGAGGCAAACGTAACAAATTTTCTCCAAAAACATCAAGAGAGCGTTTTTATTTAATTTTATTTTTAGCTAAATTACATTTAGCCTGAACTGATAATTTTATCGCTCAGCCATATATACTATCATTTATATATATATATTTAATAATATTAAACATAAAGATGGATATATATACGAAATATATCAGGTTTGTGATCATGGTTTGAGAACAAATGAGTAAAGATATGTGACCGGGAGTTACGAAAGCTACGAAATGGTCCATGTGGTGGTATGTTGCGTCGATGTGGTATCTGCGGTACCAAGGATACTAGTGTGGTACCGGTGGTACTTTGTGGTACGGTGTACGAAGGTTGGTTTAAATGTTAAGAACTTACCATTTGTTAATTGTGCTGTGCTAGTAATGACAGTGTCATAATTTGTTGGATTTATCGTTTTTTTGGCGCTTAAAGTTTTTTGTTACCGGCTTTGAATATATAATTTCAAATATGATGGCATTTTGGGAGCGGATGTTAAATGGGCTTTTGCAATACCCAAAAGAAAGGTACTTGGGATCTTGCCTAAACTTTTGTCGAGGTCAAAGATTTGTTCATATTAACCTCTTGTGTTCAATGTCGAGGGAGTTATGGTTCAAAAAGCTGATCCTTTGGGAAGTGCCCACTCAAGAGTGTCAAATTATGAAACAGCTGTATTGCCGGCCACGAAGTTGGCTACACAATGCTGTATAGTCAGAACTCTACTTCGTAGGCACTTTTTCTTGGGTAAAACTAATTTTACTCAAACTTACTTGAATCGCGTGCACGATTTTGACTATTGGCAAATAAACCGGCCGATAGAGAGCAGCACTGAAACGTGTTATGGCGGATTGGGGATTGTTATGTCAGTACGACATACCCACCAAATTCTTTACAAAGAAAGAAGATTTAGCCTCGTAACAAGAACAACTTGGCTTAAGGCCGTTTTACACGGTACATTTGTTTGTACAAACTCTTCCGCGAACTCTTGCATTAGGCAAAATGTTACGTGTAAAGCGGCATACTGTATAAACGCTTGTGCGAATGTCTCATTGCCTGAACGGAAAAGAGAACCTCCTCTAATTTCGTTGAGACAAACGTGCAATACCACGTGCATTCGTTTGTACAAAATCTTTTACCGTGTAAAACGGCCATTAGAGTAGCTGAAAACGCACAACTTGCACGTCCTCGCTTTCCCCTCTCGAAAGCCTACGAATTTGACCACCACTTGATGTCAGCCACTTCGGGTGGAAGAGGGAATAGTTAAGCTATTTATAAGTTAACCTGGAAACCTTCGCCTTTATATTACTGAAGTTACTCATCATCACCATGAACCACGTTTCTTCCCTAAGATTGGTTTATTAATTCCCTCCATTGTTCCCTTTTCAAAGTTAAGACTTAAGTATGCACTTCATTTTCCTGAATCTCTCTATGTTAGGCCTAACTACTTAAGAATTCCCCCTAGGTTTCCTCATGGATCTCCTTTGATCTATTGTCTTTCTAAAAGGTCTATAAATTATATTTTAAAAATCAAGTCTTGAGTGTGCCAATCCAGTGAACTATAGGATCTTCTTAGTCACTACAAGTGCTCCATATGTGGTTTGGAATGAAATAATTTTGTAATTTTCCACACTTTCTATTATCCTCAACCGGTTTCAACGCAATAGCGTCAGTTTCAATAGGCTACTGAACGACGAGGCCATCAGACTCAAACATTTATACCATGAGCCAGAGGAGTCCCTAATTCCCCCTCCTCTGGCTCAGGGTATAAATGTGTGAGACTATAATGGCCTCGTCATTTAGTAACCTCTTGAAAATGACGCTATTGCGTTGAAACCAGTTGAGGATAATAGTCAGTGTGGAAAATTATAAAGTTATTTCATTCCAAACCATGGACAAATTCCACAATGTGAGCCAGGCGACGATTAATTTTTTTCTGTTTGTGGGCCTTTCCTCTTTTGTTTAGTTCTTATGGTTTCTTAAACATATTTTCTATGTATCTATTTGATATTCAGCATCGGCTGCTTCAACACTAGATATTGAAGGCTGCAATTCTCTTATGGACAGCTTGTTTCTATTGGTCCAAATAATTGACTCATTGAGAATTCCACTCCACACAGAACACCAAAAGCCCCAGGATTTCCAGTGGGTGCATGGAAATGTCAGGGTGAACTTTTGCTGGATCTCCTTATTTGTCATATTGACATCCTAAGAAGGGATCCTGTGGACATCCCACAGGGTCATTAAACTCGCCATGCAGCATTTTCTGTCCCATGAATATGAGGTCACAACTCCTTAATTTTAGGTACCAAGCTCTGGCAACTAACATTTTTTAGAAGCATTTTGCAGTTACCATGAAAACACCAACATTATTTTCTTTAATAGTTATGAAGTAAAAATTGTCTAAGTGAAACTGAAAATTTGTTTCTTTTTTTTCCTGTCATTATTTTTCTTATTGCTTCCAATTTTGAAGATGATAATTGAAATCTGCCAAATTTTTCTTCTTTAAAAATTTACTTGTAAACATAATTACTTATTTATTTTCTGGAATTCAAAAACATTATCTGAATAAAAAAGTAGCAAATTTAATTTATTCATTGTACCAGATATATATGCATACCTCTACATATTGTACATACAAGTATGGGTAACTACCCACTTAAAAGAATAAGAAGCATTTGGCAAAGTAGAATACATAATATACTAGAGTCAAGTTTTTCAGTAATCGATTAACCTTTTCACTCCTATGCACGCATATATGCGTTCAGTCAGAGCAGTGCTGCCAGTGCTACTCATGCATATGTGCCTTTGGGTGGAACAGTGCCATCAGCGCTTTGTCCGCATATATGCGTTTGGGCGCAGAGACGTAGCCAGGATTTTGGTTTGGGGGGGGGCTTAATGTGAAGCCTGGGGGGTCCTCTCTTGGTTTAATATTATTCATTATAGAAAACTGCTTTTTTCTTACCTTTTCCCCCTCTCAAACCCTTGCATTTTTCATCCAAAATAATGCATGGTAAAACTAAACTAACAATATGATTTGAAATTTCAGGGGGGGGCTGAAGCCCCTCAAGCCCCCCCCCCCCCCCCTGGCTACGTGCCTGTTTGAGAAGAGCAGTGCTATCAGCACTATGCACGCATATATGCATTTTACATGCAAACGAGTTAAAATACAGTAGAACTCCAATTATCCGGATCAATTATGGGACTGGACCTCATTCAGATAATCATATATCCAGATAAATGTATAACCCACGAAAAAAGGTAATTTCTTTGGAAATTTCTTAATGTATTCCCTTCGGATTGATCTAAGAATGCTAAAGAAATGTATGTGCTGTAGCCAATAACTTTAAAACGAAATCAACGGTATAAAAGATACAATATATACATGTTTCGAATAGCCTATTGCTGTGACTGTGAAAAGCCAATTTTTGAGGATTTTTCCCCTTCAAGCAATCTAGATAATTAGCGATCCAGATAGTTGGAGTTTGGATAGTTGGAGTTTTATTGTACCAACAAAATTATGCGTGCTGGCGGTACTTATATCCCCAGCAGTGTTTCACGCTATGGTGGGCGCTCTCTGTTATAAAGCTTAGCAGTGAAAAGGTAAAACAACAAGAAATTACCATTTCACAGCAATGAAAAATAATTTCTCACGGATCACTTTTGATCCGTTTAACACTTTGTGTAACATTCATAGAGAAATAATCGACCTATGAAAGAAGCTCATTTCCTTCCCTCCAAATTATAGATATTGGGCTGTTGTACATATTCATTCATCCTCAGTTCTACAGCCCGGTGTGGGCCTTGGCTTCCTCAGTTATATGCCCCTATTCGGCTCTCTTTCTAGCTTTCTCTCTCCATATTCCAATTCCCATTGTCTTCAGGTCCTCTTCAACATTTTACAGCCATATTTTGCGTGGTCTTCCTCTCCTTCCTTCCTGTTGTACATGTACCTTCTTATAATTACGTTGATGGAATTATCTATAAAATAAGGCCTTATTCCTGGTATTATGTGTAGAAGTTTGAAAGAAAATCAGTGTCAGAAGATGCAGTCTTGATACCATAACATATACCTACAATAATTTATATAAGAACATAATATCTGCCATGATACGCCTGGGAAACAGGGTTGAAATACCTAAATCTTTGCATGCATCTATATAAGAGATAGTGTTAAGGTCAGCTCCACATTTACAAATGCACCATCTGACAAAATGCCTTTGGCTCTTCTCAAGCCTGTTGACATAAAATTTTAGCTGATATGTTGCATCTTAGTTGATATACTGTTACATGAACTCATTGATCGATAGCTCTCCCCCGACCATGGCCCTGGTATTTGTGTACTGGAAAAGACAATTAAAATATATCTTTTAAACTTTTTTATTTCCTTTTGAGTGTACCAAAAGGTATAGCCAGCCTCAAATGGAGGTAATTTTGTGGGTTAAAGAAAGTAAATAATCTAGATGAAAGAAAGTCCTCCACGATTATTGCCAAGGAAAGGAAGGGAAATGAATACAGTAGAAACCCGAAATTATGAAGTCGATGGGACCGTAAAAATCAGCACTTCGTAATACCAAATTTCGTATCAACGAGTATCTTTCAAAAACATTGCGATGAAGCTCTATCAGCTCTTCGTAATATCAAATTTCGTATGAACGAGTATCTTTCAAAAAAATCGTGATGAAGCTCTTTCTTTGTTTCCTTAAATTAAGATGTACTCTCGCGACGTACTTGCATGATTTACGAAGTTATAATTCATGAAAGTATATTTAATTGTATATTCATGCCCACAGGGTGTACAAAGTTGAGCACAACCAATTTTTTCAGATTTTGATTCTTCCTATTTTCAAGATTTCCACCTCGAGGTTCCACCTTTTCGCGGCGGAAATCCCGAAAATCGGAAGAATCAACCTCCATCCAAGCCCAGGAGAAATTTACATCATGACAACTAACTTGTCGTTCTTTTTTCCAATGAATAATTAGGCTATGATGCCTCTTTGCACAATTTTTGTGCAGTTTGGACCTAGCCTATGAAACTACCCGGTGGATTTTTTAATATCATTTCCTAACTGGAGAACTTTTAACTTTAGGGTGAGCAATGTATAATCATCAATAATATTGATTTATGCATACACTAAGGAAGTGAGTGACTTGCGCGATCATTTGCACCGGATATTGAAGACAGTGAAAATAAGATTCTCTCGCTATGCAATGGATGCATGTTATGTATTTTGTACAAATACTGATATGCCCGTTAATCTCGCGAAATAACAGTCGTTATTCTCGCTTGGATTCATCTTACTTGTGCGTGGTTATTTCCTATGCGATGGAGCCTATAGAAGAGTCCAGCTACAAAGGTACCTCCTTTCAAAATTAGATTGTACATACAAGCCACGCACTTCAACGGTGAAGGCGATATAACTCCTTTTACACTTAATCAGCTACTAACAATGCTATCACTGCAATTCTATTGAATTTTTAAACCTCAATTGAATTTCTAATATTAAATTGAAAAATTCTATTGAATTCCGTATACATATTCAATTGAAAAATTCAACTGAATTTCGAAATTCAATTGAATTTTTGGAAATTCAATTGAATTTCAGATATTCAGTTGAATTTTACAATTGAATTGGTAGAAAACTTCCAATAGGGTAATTGGGTCCCATAGGTCCAAACAGGCATCAGTATTTGTTTGTATAACAACAATTTGTTTTCTACTGTCAATTGCGAGCTTCTTCCTAAGAGCCAATGCATTTTCCTATATTTTATGTTTAATTCTTCCTTCTTTTTCTTGACATGTTCTTTCCATTTGAGTTTGGTATCCAGGGTCATACCCAGATATTTTGCTGTGTTGGCAAAGGGCCTGTCCATTGGTATTGACTCTTATTCTTTCTACTTTCTTATTGGCAAAATTAATATGCACTGATTTAGCTTCATTAATTTTGATCCTTCATCGTTTAGTCCATTCAGATACTTCTGTAACAGATCTTGGGAGTCTATCTGTTGCCTTTTCAACTTTCTCGCCCGTTGCGATGATTGCTGTATTATCAGCTAATGTTGCAACTGTAGTTTCTTCTCTATTAGGCAAACCATTTGTATATAATAGGTATAGTATGGGTCCCAGCACACTTCCTTGAGGAACGCCAGCAGATGTTTTCTTCAGTTCCGAATATTCATTTTCACATTTAACACAAAGGTGACGGTCCGTAATATACGACTTTAGCAAGAGATAGTATTCTTCTGGTAAATATTTGTGTAATTTGTATTCCAACCATTGGTGCCACACTTTATCGAATACCTGTGCGACATTCATAAATACCACTGAGCAGATTTTTTTCTCTTCCAACACTCTCGATTACATGTGTTATCCTGTGCACTTTCTCTATGGTGGAATGTTAACATAAATCAAAACTGATGACATGGTATGAGGTTTCTTTCCTCTGTCAGTGGTTTGAGCCTCTACAGAATAAGTTTTTCAAACAATTTTGAGATAACTGGTAGCAGAGAGATGGAATATTCTCATGAGAATATTGGAATATTCCTGGCATATTCTCAGAATATACCGGGAATATTTGTAGCATATCCCATATGTCCGGGCTGTAGTATATGCTGAGAATATTCCTGAGGAATATTACTGCGGAATATGCTCTGAATATTCTCACTGGAATATTCCTGGCATATTCACACTGGATATTCCTGGTGTATTCTCAGAGTATTCCTGGATTATTTTAATGGGAATCTTGGAATATTCCCAGCATTCTCTCAATATTCTCAGAATATAGCAGGAACATTCCTAGGAAGTTACTTAAAACATTCCAAGGATATTCTCAGAAAATCCCGCTGGGGTCCAAAATTAATAATGGAATTAATCCCATACAGGCCTATAACTATTGATCGAAGGCCAGTACCTATCACTTACCTAAACAACCCTATAGTTTATCTAATACCTTTTGCCTATGGATTATTATCTACATCGCAAATGATGCTTAAAGCTCGAGAAAGTCTTATATAAATGTCCATTCCCGTGCGTAAATGTGTCTGCGAGAACTAATTTTTAAATGTCAATGTCGTGATATAGTTTGAGGAAATACCATCCAATCACGATAACAGTTTTCTGGCATTTATTAATGGAAGCCTATATTGCCACATAGCATGAATATAAAGTCGATATTAAAGAGAATAAACAGGATTTCTTGCACAGTTTTTGGAAACTACGTAAAATTTTGCTTTGGTGCATAAAAACCATCAATCCAACCCTCCCCCCCCTCCCCCAACCCCCCCTTTCCCCCCCCCCCCCCCCCCCCCCCGGTTACGCCCTTGGTACTACATACGAATGTAGACTCCTTGACAAGAGGGTTGGAAAAAAATTGAACCAAGGGGGCGACGTATCGTACATTTAACGTATGCAAAACTTAATCGATTATGGCAGCGGTTCCCAAACTGGGGGTCGCAACCCCCAGGGGGGTCGCGGGAATCGCTTTCTTTCGTTAATCGCTCCGAGCGTAAGCACACAATTCAGTTTTGTTTAACATGTACTTACTAATGGCTCGAAATGACTTGAAATGAGTATCTCCTTGCGTGCGAAGGGATGAATGCGATTTGGACTGATTTTTTTACGAAGGCGAGAATAGGCGATTTCGATAGGTTACTCATGAATGAAATAGATTTTTGAAAAATGTCAAAAAGCATGGCCGAAGCAGTGGCGGATACAGAAAAAACTCAAAGGAGGGGGAGCAAGTTATCGTGACGATTGTAGTTTTCAAACTGACTGCCTGGCAGCGACTCTGCTTCCCTTATATATGTAGATCGGTTGTTTCGAGAACATTCGGTGCCAGAATGTTCGCTTCCAGACTTTTAAGGAGTATGAACAAATATAAACAGCAGAATATTCGCGACTTTTCTCGAACAAATGCCAGACAGAATGACGTATCGAGATCACTAGAATGGCCGCGACTTTTCTCGTAGGTTAGCTATCTATGTGCCAGACAGAAACTTATACAATACGATGTCGCGGACGCGCGCGCGTGCTACATAAGAAAGTACAACTACTCGATAACTCGATTCAGAGTCGACTGACGAAAGACACGAACGAATAGCGTGCGGACTGACTGGCGGGGGCGGCGCGGGCGGCAATGCTGGCAGCCCCGCAAGGGGGGGGGCGCGCGCCCCCCATATGTATCCGCCACTGGGCCGAAGCAATGTATGTAGCCGAGGCGGAGTAACGTGAAGGATGCGCCTGTGTGTTACAGCTCTCGTAAAAACTTATAGCAGACGAATTCTTAGAACGTAACGTCATGGAGGAGGTTAGCCTATAGAAAGGGTCGAGAGAAGGGAGGTGGAAGGCGGGCGCATTGCACGCAGGGCTGTCAAAAGTAAAAAAAAAAGGCATACGGCTACTACCAATACTACCGTAGTGGCTTATTTTTAAGGAAATGGACCGTTCCACTCCCATAATCGTGCTCTACGCATTTTCCGCCAGCTTTTGCTCGTGCTTAACGGTGAAAATGAGTTAATGATGGTGTCTGGAAATCTTATGCTCCATATGTGTGAGTGAGGAAACTCATCTGGTGGCATAAGGGTGACAGAAAATGGTTTGAGGGTTAAGTGTCGGAGTTGACGTATCTGGCTTCAAATCCTAAATATGCCTCTGAACATCCGCAGCTAAAACGCTTTCGGTGCTGTTGTTTTCGATACCAAGGCCTGGAAAACCATTAGCGTAACTGGACCTCTATCCCTAAATGTTCGAGTTCCTCGCTTTGCTGGGCATCATACAAGGCATTATCTACACTCATCTGTCAAAACAGGCCTTCGGGTTGGTCGTAGTGCGTGCATGTAAGGCTGAAGCAGGCGTTTAGCCTCGAGTTTAGATCCTTGCGCGGGTGACTAAAATAGCATTCTCGAGGTCTTGGTCCGCATCCGCAAGCATTAACCCATATCCGCTTTCTTATGCAGATAATGCAGGGGTGTAAACAAGAATCAGTCGATGTTAGGGGTGTGTATCGCATGGTTGCCCACCAGTTAGGGGGCGATACCACGACATTTTGGGCGAAATATCCGTAGCTGCATTCAAACAAATGCATTACCGGATTCCGTCACAATATGATAGATAACGTTTCCCTTAAATGCTTATGAATTGCTTTTTTGCATCCTGGTTTTGAGGCATAGCGTAATACGAGTAAAGTCAACAGTGTCAGTCAACAGCGAGATGTGGTGGAACTGCATAGTCAAAAATGAAAAGTAATCGTTATAGTACTGTCCAATTTATTTTAAATTAGCAACAAGCGTTTCGGTTTTTTTTACTTAGCCATCTTGGAACATCAATTGTACCTGAAGATGGCTAGCACTTTGACACGATAGATCCCTTATCTTTACAATATAATCTGCAAGTCTTACAATGATATTCCAAAACGTTTTCTGTGGCCAGTGGCCTACGTGCATTTGCTCAGGTGTTAACTTTGTTTTTGTAAATTTACAAGTTAGCTCCCAAAATTGAGTAAGTCTAGCCAATCCTCAATTTTAATTCATATCCTCATTCTACGAGTCTCTCTTCGAGGCTGTGACTGTGGCCACTTGATGTCATAGGTACTTCGGTGCGAAGTAAGGAACATAATAGTGTTCTTTCAACTTGGCTTTATTGTGATCACGAATTTCGCATAGGAAAAAACGAGCATTTAAAATCTATGAGCATTAATGAGTATTTCTCTTGGAGGTCTAAAAAAATAAATAATTTCTCCTGAGCCTTAGGTTAGTGGTATGAGGCTCAGAATATCGGTTTTCATTTCAGGAGGAATTCAGAGCAGCGAATCCCATCACTTTTTCTTGCAGAACTTGCAGTGCTTAAAGAACCTCTTTTTCAAAGGGTAATTCAAGGGTACAAAAAATTCAAAGGGTAATTTAAATTGAGGGTAAATAAAAATTCACGAGTAATATCCTTTTTACAGATGGCTGTTATGCCAACTAGTCGAGCTACAGCTGTGTATGTTAAAGCATTTTTTCGCATCCGGTGATTTGTTTTGGCTTATGACGGAGGAGCAAAAATAACTTCGGGTTCAAGAAGTCAGCCAGAATCTTCTTGAGAGGGCAAGCGATGATGGTATATTCCTCCATACCATCGTTTTAGGTGACTAAACATGGGTAAATGGAAACTACGTGGAAACCTAAACTCAATCATCACAGTAGAAAATCAAAAGCTCTCATAGACCCCAGAAAGCTCTTCAGTCGCGATCAAATGTGGAGGTCATATTTACTTTTTTCTTCAAATCCAAGAGTGCTGTCCACCACGGATTCCTTATGAGGTAAAACAATCAATCGCTTTTATTACCTCGTAGGTCTTTGACATTCGTGTGAAAGTTTTCAAAGGTAGAGAGCTGGACTGTGACGCAGTGGTGAACGGGTGATATACTACCACAATGGTTCTGCTCATTCAACCATTGTTTTTCGCGAGTTTTGCAGAAAAAAACGAAATTAGTGTGCTTGCTCAGGCCCTGTGCTCACATGATTTGGCACCCGCCGACTTTTTCTATTTCCTTGGTGCAAGTCTACACTCAAGGGACGAAGGTTTTATACAACCGAGGAGGTAAAACAAAAATCGCTGGAGGAACTAAACAGGATTCCAAAAAACAAGATTCCTTCATGATTCCAGAAGAGGAAGCGCCGTTAGAAGTATGTAGGGATGTAAGGGGAGAACTTTGAAGGGGGTAATGGTTTATAGGTTGTAATTTATTTAAAAAAAATATATAAAAAATCAGTCTTGGAATTTTTTGATCAGACCTCGTACTACTTTATAAATTATTTTTCCTTCAGGGCACTCCTGTAACTTTCGAACACAGGAAATCACGAAGCCAATACACGTGAGATTTAAAGCAGATACTGCATCCAGTTACGGTCTTCCATGCAATTCAGGAACTCCATCAGATCAAGCTGCTCTCATGAATGAAAATCACATATGTGTGCCAAGGAAGGCTTGAGTGCCCAGAGAGCATTAAGGAGCGTGTGAGGGACGACAGAGTAAGTTTTTACTTATTCTCCGCGAGGGAATTCTCGTGGGCGTTTAGGTGTAGAAAATGAGATAACGGCTTAATATGGAGCCGCCTACTTACGCACAAGGGCGCAGGGGTCCGATGCCAATCAAGAGAGAGAGAGAGGGAGATATCGAATTAGCTGGCTGTCAACATCTCCTGTCATCCCGAGCTTGGACGCGGTGGTCTGTCCGCACTGCTGCCACCGCGATTCGAGAGAAAGTGAACGTGAAATTGTGGGTGTGGGAAACAAGAGGCAGGAAGAAAAAGAACAAGTTTTTACGAAGGGAAATTAGGTGTTTCATGCGCTCGATGGAGTTTCATGCGCTCGCTCCCGCCAATCGAAGGGAATTATGCGGCCAGGTTTGTTCTCCAGTGCTTGCAAATGTTCTGAAGAAGTATTACCTCTGCTGAGAGCTCGAGCATCATCTTAGCTCTGAGGACAACCTGGGGTGGGATCACGGTTACTCCTCTCGCGTTGTCGTTATCCAAAATGCAAACAGCTCTTGAATGGAATTTCTCACAGTTCCCTAAGAATGTAGCCCATCACTTAAAACTAGTGATTTGAAGCACCTATAGCTGCCCATTCTGATTATCCATCAGCCACCATCACATTTGCCGCTTAGCCATATACAATTGTCTTCTATATTTTAACTTTCCCCAGCTGCGAGCTCAGCAATGCAAAGTAGCTTTCTCGCATTTCTGCCAAAGGTCGTCCGCGGTCCACTTCATAATACCATCAATTCCTCTTTTCTTGATATGCCGATTCCCAAGTCACCGCCCAAAAAAAGAACTCACGCCTCTCCACATAATTACCTGGGCTTCTTTTACATCACTCAGGACTGGCGTTGTTTTGTAAGGGAGAAACTGAGAACTCTATGGCATGCCCACAAAAAACATTTATTAAGGCAAATACAATACAAAAAACAATATTCATAAATTATCCTCGGTTTCAATTGTGGTTTTCGTATTCAACTCTTAAAATAAAGTTATTGGGCCCAATTTATTCCTATATAGTGGGTGAACGAGTTCCTGCGCGCCATCTCTTTGTCGCTGAAGTTGGGCATGGGTTGTGACAAAACCCCGTCGAATTCAGCAGTTAGTTGAGTAGCCTTGCTGGTGTAACTGGTAGCATACCTGGCATGAAATCTGGAGATCCTGGTTCGTGTCCCGGGTAAGGAGAAATTTTTTTCTGTCTGGATTCGACACATTTTTATCATCCCCACCAAACCCTGTGTTCATCCTTTTAAAACTAGTGTCCCTTTCTTTAGATGGTTATATAATCCCAATCAACAAAATTTTTGTCCACTTATCCGTCTTCTCGGTCTTGTCTCGATCGTGGTACGTCTCGAATTCGCGGTTGGCCGCACAGTTCCTCGTGGGTCCTCCCTCTCGATTATCGTGCGTCTGGGATATATCCTTCCCTCTCGGATCCAGGTGTATTTTCCCTTCGCGCTATACGTTCGCGGTCTCCTCCTAGTAATCTCCAATCCTTCCGGCAATAATTTTTCTGTACTTTTGCCTTCCTTGAACGCGGCACCCGTCCGCTCACGACGGCGGCCAAACTTCGACTCCCCTTTTTAGCCCGTTATCCATTGTTCCTTTCTGCGTACCTAGTTTTCTCCCTTTGCTGGTGTGTTTACTCTTCCTCGCGTCCCTAGGGACGGATCCCGAATCCTTGACATTATGCTTGCGACCCCGTTGATCGCGCTGACCTTGGGAACATGATGCATATATCGTTACAATATCTTCAATCTGACTTACTCTCGTATTACTAATTCTCTAAAGTCCGTCTGTCAATCACGTCTTTTAGAAGGACGTCCAGGAGAGCAAGGGAGTTGACATTTCGCGGGAATAGCGGTTGTGACCTAAAAACGACTGGAGAAATGGTAAAACCCTAAACATCTATTTCACGGGGTTGTTTTTACCC
This sequence comes from Pyrrhosoma nymphula, assembly GCA_963573305.1. Lineage (NCBI taxonomy): Eukaryota > Metazoa > Arthropoda > Insecta > Odonata > Coenagrionidae > Pyrrhosoma > Pyrrhosoma nymphula. The sequence continues at coordinate 49,881,869 of OY754330.1, read as the reverse complement.
CAGTCCTCGCCTGCTAATACGAGGTTCACAGTTTCGAGGTCCGCCTGGGTGGATTTTTTACCACTCAGGACATGGGTTTTTGTGTTCGTCCGTTGTTTTTCGTTTATTTACCCGATCTAAAAGGTCAATGGAGTTGTTTTCGGGATTGTAGACATAAATAAAACATAAATAAACAAATGAAAATAACTATTTGCCCCTTAAGAAAAGGAGTGAAATCAGTGTAGGGGTTTATTTATTTTGATTTTTTAAATTACTTGCACTCTAGATATAAGATTGAAATTTTCACTGTCAGGTGGATAAAAAATTCATTTTTTATTTATTGCATTATGTATCTGATACTTATCGATTTTGTCTGAAATTTGTGTTTTTAGCCCCAAAATAGTCAATTTTGTCTCTTTTTCAGCAATATAAATTCTATAATTTCCTTGGCAACCGATAACCTAATGGCCATCTAAAGCATAGTGGAAGTAAAAGTGTTGGGGAAGAATACGATAAGATGACCTAGAATGTCCTTGCTTTATAGTGTAATGTCCTTACTTTATAGTATAATGTCAATCACGAACTGCAACTCCTATGGGGAGACGAAAACAACAATTTCCGAAAGAGAAAAATTGCTACGGCGACAAGGCGTGGCCTTTTGAGAAACGACGACTGCAACCGGAGCATAGGCTATGAATGGGAACTTATGCCTGAGGCCTTTATGACTTTCTGATGCTATGCTCTTTATATAAAAAAACCAGTGAGATTTTAGTTGGGGTATTTTTCACTCCATCCTCTTCATGTTATTTGGTTATTAAATGGATTTTTTTATTCTAAATTTAATATGCAATTTGCACGTCGTATCACGGGGATTCTTTTAATCTTATGAAATAGTTATATAAGCTTTTCTTTCCACTTCCCGTTGAATTTCAAGTGTGCTCCTATTGTCATTGGTATCTCGAAACCTGTTAAATAAATAAGTGTTCCACAAAGTGACGCCTGAGACATTATCTAACATTAGTATCTTCATTGGTTTTTCCCAATTCACTCTGTTAAGCGTCTTTTAAAAACTACGGAACAAGCGAAAAGTCTAGGTTCCTTTCCATGCCATCATCGCAGTTATAATACGCTGACTATTTGTCACACTTTCGTTATTAAAACCGGCAGTGAAACAGTATTTTCCCTAAAAATTGTGCCTGAATGTGGTGTTTTGCGTCATGATAACGCTCGATTTTTTAGAACTATTGTGAGGGTATCATGGCGTCCCATGCATCAAAATCGGTTTTATGTGGCAATTTGGACTGTCCTCTGTCAGTGAATTTTTATTTGAGTCGAATTAATCATCCTTATAAGGCACGGGAGTCTGCAAACGTCGCGATACGCCGAAAGAGTGACGTCACACCAACTTCAGAGGGCATTGGCACCGGTCCTGTTACTAATAAAACTTAATATTTGCGGACTCGCTTCCTCGCAGAGAGATGCCTACAGGGCCGAGACCTCTTTCACGTTGTCCAAACCCTTTTTCCTCCGTTTTTCGTTTTCGCTTGGTTGACCCATTTGATAAGTGCTCGTAATGTTATGCTAGTAAAAAATTTTGAGTGCGTTTATTTTATCATAATTATATTACGCATCACGGTCGATAAGAAATAGGTAAAGTAAAAAGTTAACGCAACCTATAAAAACAGTCGAACATTTAAACTAATCCATTCCAGACTTGCTTTTGTTTCGCATTTTCCCTTGTATTGATGCTACCAGCTGTTTCATTGTCGGGACCGAGGCTCCACATTCGGCTCTCTGTAGTATTAAATACTCGGTAAATACACCTTTTTTGGCTTTTCATTTCCGGTTGCTATTCAGCTGCGCTACGAGTCAAGGGAGTATTTACCGTAGCGTGCTGAAAGGTTGAAGCCCCAGGGGCCTTGGCGTGCCTCTCCTCGCAAAAGCTAATTAGATATCCTGTATCGTTGTTTACGGCGTGCTGCGGGCGACTATGGAGACCAGCGTGGCGATTTTCTACGGGCTGGAATGGCGTGCGTGGGAGCCGGATGCAAAGAAGGAAATACCCGTTCCTTCCTCGACAGGTCGCTTTTGTCATTTCTATTCCCATTTCCCTTATTCCTCGCCTTTTATGTCTGAGGATAATCCCTTTGAAATCGCCGACCGCTCTTAATCTTATTCTTATCTGGCTCAAACTTACCTTTTGTGAGTGCAAACCACTATAAGGATAATGGATATATGATCTTCACTCAATGTGTGATATTTTGAGAATTCCAAAATGTGACGGACGAGCGAAAGGCGTTTCATTTTAATGATTGCCTTGCTGAGAATTCAGTTATCAGATATCAGGTCCATATTTCCTAATAATAAAAGGAGAACGCATAATTTTCCATTATGCGTAACGTTTACGCTGTAATTGTGCCGCAACTTCGCGCTCGTATTTATTACATCGTGATGAATATATATGAAAACTTGGAGTTTTAGACTTGGAGCTTAGAATTTTGTACCAGCATGAAATCTATTGGAAAATGCTTGAAGAAGATCCATTTGTCTGTCTCGACCATCTCTTTAAAGTCCAGTGAAAGTTTGTGCTGAAAAATTTGATGCACATGTAAAAGCCTGGAGTCGTTTCGGCTGTAAATAATCGTTTGAAAATCGAATCGATCAGAAACTCCTCTTCATCAGTACTCCATTACAGTGTAATTGTTTGACATAGGTCGCATGTCGTTTAAAAGAGGGAATAAAATTGAAGTTTTGATTACTGAGATTGTTAACTGGGGGCAGCTGAGTAACCAATGTTCTGTGTCTTTCGCAACGTTGCGAGTGCTGTCGTGTGGTAGTTGATTGCTGTGAACACTGAGTATACATTTTTTTTATTGCTAGAGGCATCTTAAAGTATTTGGTTTTGGATTGTGTAATGCTACCTAAATGCAACAAATTCTTTTTGAGAACGTGACGCAATTTTATATGTAAATTTTGATCCTCATTGTTATGGAATCTTGCTAACCATGATAGTTCGCAATACTTTAAAGGTGGGTATTATTTTTAAAATTGATAATGTGTTTTATATAGAGGACACAAGATTTTACATTCTTCCAAATATTATGATCAGGCTTTAGCTCATTTATTATGTATACTTGGTTTCAAAAGTTGTAGTTTCTGTTTTCCCCCCTCAGTTTAGCTCTTTTTTACTTCGCCCATATGTGAAAAATAGCTTCAATGTGCCCAAAACTCATACCTATCTTGATCAGCATGGAGTCGAATCCTTAGATCTTGAAATATTAATTTAGAAATCGTAATGGACAATGACTTAATTTTTAAAACTGGTAAGAGTCATCACCACCCTAGTTCTAAGTTTAGATTTTCGTATGTACGAGTTCCCGTAATTTCTCAGTGATTCAGTTCCCAATTAGTAAATTACCTATATAGGTATGTATTTCATGGGTTTAGCGCAGTACTAATGTATTAATTATTCGAATGATTTCGTTGGAGCTTATGATTTTCTGTGGTTGTTCTCGACGGCGAAATTAGCTATGTTTTTGTTGTATAGGCTGGCGAAATTGAACTTATTCAGGGTGTAGGGTACAAAATGTGGTTTCAGTCTTGGTAGCAATTATAGTGGCAGTATATTGTGCATAATGCCATGCGTCTTTCAATACTCCATTAGGCTCACACACACGCCTCACTCACTTATAAAAATTCTGGGAGACTCATGCAAGCTCATTGGAAGTTCTTAGAAGGTACCACGTTTGAGACCAACAGCGTCCGCTTTATTAAGGCTTGGTAAAAGTGAACGAGGAGGAGGTGGGAGAGTAATAAAAACACCCTTTCGGTCTCCATGTGGATTGAATGACAAAACAAAATCTCTCGTGCGTGCTCTTCGCAAATCTTTGGAACTCAATGCATAATTTAATACCGCAGTTCTCCATCTACCTCTCAAACGTAAGATAAATGAAAAAAATGGCGGCTACTTGTTTGGTTAGTTCCTTAAAAGGCTGTGTTCGAAGTGTAGTTTTCATTGGACCACAAATCACGTTCCTCTGACAGGAAATATATCTAACCGTAATACATGCAGGTTCACTGTTAAGAGGTAAGTGAAATTAAGACATGCACAGCTCTATTTAATGACTTGGATCAAAAAGTACCTGATTGTTAATGTTTTTGAGAATGAAGTTTTATTAGAACTTAATGATTTCATGTAATAGCAAATATAACTAGTTATTGAGTGACTTTCCGTTCAAATAAGTTACGTGTAAACACTGCATTATATTTTTCTCGTTTTAATTGAATATTATGTGGCGCTTTAAAGCTTATCCTTTTGGGAAATGTAACTGTGTGCTTCGGTGATTTTTCTCGTGATTCTGGCTAACACCACGACATGTTTCTTAAAATTACTATCAATTAGCTTTTTCGCTACTTTTCGTGGAGCTACGGATCTGAAATTTGGTTAGAAAGTCCGGGTTTTGTCCGGATCCGGGAAAGTTGAAAAAATTGGCCAGAAAAGGATTTTATTTTATATGCCCCCTGGCCGATTATAGCGGCCCAACCCCCTGACTGCCCTCGCTTCGCTCGCTCCGACACCACTCATGCTAAGGAAGAAAAAAACAATACTTTTATAACACTAAACAGTTCTTTATTTAAAAAAATTCTTTCCAAGCAACATTTTTAGAATATATTATCAGCATTTTTTTAAATATGTCAGTCTTTGATAGATATCATGCGAGTGCTTCGTAAAACTGTCCATGGCCAATCAAAGGTCTATCGATGTATATACCGGCATAAATAAAATCTACAAACGATGAAATTAATTTCTCCAAATGATTCCTCTTGGGCCCATTCCCCTATACATTCTTCAACAATGGCACGATTTTCTAAAGGGAAGCTTGCCAAAATAGCGCTGAATTTGAGGAAATTTTGGAATATTTTGTAAATGTTATCGCATTTCGTAACCGAAAACATAATTCTATACTAAAAATTTAAAAATTTCACTCAATTTCCTTTCTTATGACACTTCTTTCTAATTACCATTAAAAAAATTAATTTTGAAAAAGTAAAAAAGCATGCAAGCGGTAAAAATGGAATTTTTATGTACATTTATTATGAAAGTAGATATGAATGATCTGGAGTCGAACCCAAGGTTTTTATGTGCACAAAAAGTAGCCAATAATCTGCGGAGGGGCGACGTTTAATGATGTGCAAAGTTTGAAAGTTGTTTAACTTCTGGTTCTTGAAAAAACAGCGTTGTTCAAAAACGTTGCATAAAAACGTTGCAGTTTTATGCTTATCTTCTTATCTGGCTCTGCACAAACTTGTGAACACTTTTTCGTCAGCCGTTAAAGTTGCAGTTTTCCAAGTGTAATTCGGTAATTTCCAAGTGTGTTTATCTCACTCTGCTACCCATACTTCTTGAGTGCCGTTAGCAGAAATTTATAGCCAAGGGCACTATATGGTAGATTGATAATAACTCCATCGAAACCACTGTTTCAGTGGACAAAGCGACAGCCACGCGGTGGATTTTATAATTTAATTATGGTCCGATTTTCAATCCTTCGAACATTTGCTTAAGTGACAGCCAGTTGTAGAATATTCAATAAGTTTACAGTGTGGTCAATCCATTACAAGCATTAGATGGTGCAGCACAGCCAGGGCCGGATTAAAGGTCGTAGAGGCCCGGCGCTACCGATGAATTGGAGGCCCCAGGTTACAATGTATAGTCGACGTGTAAAAAGTTGAATGAATGCACACTTTTCAGTTGGTATTCATGTGAATAACATTTTTTTAATATAATAAAACCACTGAATTCAAATATGAACTTAGGTCGAAGATAGTTCCTTCATATTTCTATTACAATTTAATAGTTTCGCAAAGTGCAAGTTTGGAAAAATTAATCTTAAGTAATTAAATGAAAATGTCCCTCCACCCCCACCCCCAGAGGCGATGAGGCGCCCTGACGAAGCGAAGGCCGGGGGCCACAGACCCGCCCTTTAATCCTGGCCTGAGCGTAGCCCGCTCCCGTCAACATATGGTATTTCTGACACATCTTAAATCTAGATAATGTTAGTTATACTCAGTTATTCATTAGTTTATCATTGTTAATAATTGCCATACATCTGTCAATTTGTCGATCCCTATGCTCTTGTCTTTTCCAATTCACAATTGAACCAAATACGTTTTAACTGTTAACTGATGTGGCGTAACGTTTTAATTTTTATTTTTCTCATGCATGAAAACATTTTCGTCGCTAGTAGGCGTGTTTTTTACTTTTGAATTTGTCTTTAATCTTTATACATTTCTAACAATTTGTACTTCTGCCCTTCATTTATGAAATTGAAGATAATCATGTTAATTGCGACGTTGTACGTTTTCGGTATTTTCCAAGATTTTTATTCACAAAAGTAGAGAAATATGACGGAGTTTATCAACATGAAAACTTCAGCACATCATCTAGTGACTAATGACAATAGTTTTTGCGACACAGGCGCTATTTCCTAGAAGAATATTGATGTCTACATAATATATTCGTAAGAGCTATACCGAATTAAGTTTGTTTTGCTCAGCCTTATGCTATTTTTTCGCATGTCTTGGAGGTGGCTTTGAAGTGTGAGTGATTGCCAAACAAAACGTATCTGCGGTATCGACTGATACTTACGGCCTCGTGAGTCACCAATCACTCGTGGGAGGAGTGAAATTTTGATTGAAAGCATGCGATGTTATCGAAAAAAGTCAGCGGGAGGCTTGATGGCAGCTATGGAAAATCTTCCCAAGTCCCCAACCACGCAAGGTTGGTTCAAGTAACTGGTTTCCCTGCTTCCCATAGGGAAGAGAAAGACCCACCCTCCCCTTCGTAACTAATAATTTATGAATGAACTGAAAACACTGTCCCATAATACGATTTAGGCGTTCTAACTGAGCAACATTTTATGGACCTCTTTCGCAACTCATGCTACTTTTACTAATTTGAAAGCGAGGCGACCAGGGTCGGGTACCATATACGTTCATTGGTATGCTTATTTTGTGTCTAACTTCGAACAGCTGCTTTTTGAATCATTAGGAACTTTTAAAGACCTTTAAGGAATGGGTCTAAGCTTCTAATCGCTGGATAACCACTAATTATTTGTGTCACCTAAAAGGTAAATGATTATTTTTATCGATTTACTCCTATACGATCCAAACTATGTATGGGTGCATACGTAGGTAGCAATCCATGCCGTCTCAAGAAATATTTAATGTTAGCTGTGTTTCGTTTACGGGATGGAATATTTGGATAATGATGGAGAGCACTCTGGATAATAACAAACGGAATATCCTCTTGCGATAATTTTTGTCTGTACATGTGTAGATTGATGTAAAAACAAAAAATCCTACTTATTTAGCTCAACCTCTCGAGAACCAGTGATTATTATTTTAAATCTTAAATTTTTCTCAGATTTCGGAATTAACGACTTTATTTATAGGCTACTTTTTCATTATTTTTTTCTACGTTATTCCCTGAGTATCCCGTATCTCAAAGTTTCCTACTTCTGAATTGCAGGTCGCTGAAGCTAGGTTCGTTTGGCCTGGCAACGGGCTGCGTGTTTAATCGGACAACCCACTCGGATTTTGGTTGAGTTTGTCTTATGATAGATCACCTAGATTATGCATTGCGATATAGTCTTTGGGCTCTTGAAACCCAAGTACTCAGAAAAACCCATACTACTTTTACTTCTCTATTTAAAAGCCATGTAAATGCAAATAAAACGTACAGAAGTTTACTCTGATTGTACATAGTTAAAAAAAATCATTGGAGCTAAGGGAACAAAATCATTTTCGCTAGAAAGCTCTGTGGGAGGAAATTTTAAGGACTTGTTAATAGACGATTAGCTTTGAGAAACCGGCCTCGGATAGCGTTTTCGTCCTCATTTGCTAACTAATGAGAATAAGAGGGCCTATACTACTTTATGGCTGTAGTGGGCGGTGCCTACTCCGCCTACTTCGCCATTATGGTCGGGCGACTGCCTGCGGGGAGGTGTCCCTTCGTTTTTGCTGGAATTTAGCGGGTGCGCTCCGTGACGAGAGGGGGCGTCTAAAGCAAAGCTGTCTTGGGCGCCGCATGCCTCGAGGAGAAATAAAGAGGACCTGGAGAGATGAGGAGAAATAAAGTGCCTCAGACTTGCGAACAGTTCCTGAATGGGGGCACACATATATTTTCGCGTAGAACCGTGAAACAATCTGGGGTCAGTCTCCAGGCAAATCTTCTCTTTACTTCACGAGTGATAGCACATGTTAGTACTGCTGAGGACATTTTCTCTTTTCGAAATATTTTAATTTTGAGCACAGGTTAAACGCTTGAAGAAGGAAAAAATATTGTAAGAATATCAAAATGAGGAGTTCTGGAGGGACTAAGCGGTCAGCTGAAAAGAGAATAGAATGGAGAGCTGCTGCAAACCTATCTTCGCATTGATGACTGCTGCTGATTATGATGGAGATTGAGGGAATATGGTAGATTTAATCCCTTTGCACTCGTAGTTCACGTTATTTTGAATGATGTAGAGTTTACTTCTGCCACAATGTTAACCTTCCCCAACATAAGTCTATCTCAATAGATTATTAATCGTTCAAAGTTGGTAAGACATTTTGGATGACGCAAAGTTTTCTCATTCGTTTGAAATCTAGCTCTTTTACCTGTTTTTCTGTCACCTCCGCATTCCCTGCTCGGCGTCGGTTAACAAGCGTACCGCGATGCATTATGTTGCTGCTGGGAAATTCTAATCGTTGGATTAGGTGAGAAAGTGAAATTGGAAGAGGGAGAGGAGTTATAAGGGAGACAGTGGAGGTGAGAGCTCCTTACGCGACCGTCATCGGGGATTGGGAGAAGGCAGCAGAGGTCGGGGAGGATGTTTTAAGATGATGACGACGGAGGTAGGGAGGGAGTGCGGAGGTGTCCCTCCACCTTTTTCTGAGCCTTGTTCGAGGAGAAGCGGTGTGACATATTTTATTATTATTTTTAAGGGGCCACTGGGTCAGGAGGACGCCCTTTAAAGTTGCCAAAATGGAAGGTCGAGCCGAGTGCCTGGGAGGAGCTGCAAGACCAACACTGCTTTTTTCTGGATTATTTGAGTACGTATTTGCACAGATTTCTATGCTTTATAGATGCTATAACTCAGAAAACGGGTTTTCATCCGTTGTGTCCTACAAAATGAAATAATCTTTTTTTATTTATCAAGGTAAAGAAAATGATTTTACTAATATCAACTTTGTCAAATCGCAGAGTTTGTCATAAAACTTTTCCCTATGCCACACAATAGACAGAAGGCAATTTTTAAAAATTCAGCATATTCAGCATAAATATGAGTGCTTGTAGTTGAATTGCGGATGTAAGCATACTTTTCAGCATCAAAAGAAACAAATAGTATTCCTCATTGCTGTTTCTGTGCTCGTTGTTTCATACCGAGCCAATATTCTGTCCACAACACCAACCCGACCTCTTATAGAAATTTAGTGAAATAATCGAAAAGCTCCGGGAAGACAACATAAGTGATAATGGAAGATTGTAACGCGGTCGTGTGCGAAGAGTTAAATGGAAATTAGATGGAAGAGCGTAGGTTAAAAGCAAGAAATGGCCTCGCTTCAGTTATTCCGGAGGAATAGGTTAAATTACTAATTCGTGAGCCAAATATCATCGCTGGCCTATGCATAAAAAAACCAGTTTTGACAGAGGGATGCCAATTACATAATTATGAAAAAAAGACGGGAAAATGTTTTGTTTGGAATCAAAAGGTAAACATTACGGATGACGGGAATACACAGCAGAATTGGCATGTTGTATAGTTTGCCTATTTGACCCATCTAGGTTGGCTCTTATTTGTGCTTAGGCGGAAGTTAACTTCAAGGGAGTTACGTTCCTCGACGTTAAATCCGGTACTTGTTTCGATTCTCGGCCCTGGAAGTTATTTCCTTGCAGATAAATAATAAATGCATTAAATATAACTTTTTTCGTAATTTTATTTTCGAGCGCTTAACGCGCCGAACAAGCTGGATCAAGGCTCGTAAACAATCCCTTATTTTTATTTAGTTTATGTCTAATTACGTGTGCCATTCTATATGGGTACAAGCAGCAATATGGTATGAACGTCTTGAAATCTCGACCTAGTGGATGGCGAAGTCCATTCTTTGTATTTAGTTTCTGTCTAATTCGGTGTGCCTTTCAACTTGGGTATAAGCAGGAATATGATAAATATTAGGTTATTGAAATCTTGGACGGTCTTACCTACGCAAGGCATAGGTAAGGTCGTCGTAGATTACTCTGTAGCAGTTTTCAAGGCGTTAAACATCAGTTGTTTGCAGCCTTGATACCATACTAACGTCTGGCTACTCTTTTCAGTCGATGAATGATCTAAATATGGAGAGAAATTAGCTACAGACCGAATAAAATAAAAAACCCACTCACACTCATCAATAAAATTCACCGGTTTGTATTAATATTTTTTCTCATATGCGTTAGCTTCGAGGTCTGGTGTTTCCCAACTCGCGTACGTATGCGTTACACGTATAGCCTTTCGGGGTTTCATGAGTAGTCGTAACATCTTTTTGACTTACGACACTATTCTCGGGATCGTATAATACATAAATAGATTTGCTATTTTGTGGGTTGGTGATTCTGGAGATATTTATTCAGTACGTGGCTTAACTGCTGGGGATCGGGTTTTGTGGTGGAGGGAGTACTGAGTATCCTGACGGTCTGAATGCCGGCATTGGCGGAGGTTTCTCAGGGGATCACGATCCTAACTTGGATGCTCTATGAAGAGCATTTTGTGAAGTATGACGTTCGACGGATGGGACGTAAAATGATAGATCTTTTGGTACCTTTTGCTAAGAGTAGGATAATTTCTACGCCTGGTTTCTTTCCATTCTTCCTTTCTTTCCCAAACAAAACTTGCCTCTCCAACCTACCAAACAATCCTCAAATGTCTCCAGTTGTCGGTCGCCTCCCCAGATAACCAACCAAATTTGCATGGAATTACTGAAGTAATGAAATATATAACGACTAAATGCTGGCTAGAGATGTGTGGCAACAGGCAGTAAACTTTGGACTCAATCTTTTTTTTTTCAGTTAGAGAGATTTTCCAGAATGTGGTCAGGATCACTAACTGGGGATTTCGAAAGTTTTGGTAACCTTGGTGGGCTGATTTGGTCACTTAAGGTTCTCCTCGTTCATGGAACAAAGGTTCGATTTTCGCCCGAAGATAAGGAGGAGGGATGGATTTGGAGAATGGAGGGATTGGATATTTGATGGATGGCCTCCGTTTTCAAGTCCTTGGTCACGTAAAAAAGGCGACGTCAGGGGGTATCATTTTCGTTGTTCCACATCCGTCAATCACAACGGAAGAATTTTTTTAAAGCGGTTCAGTGGTATTCCATTTTCACCGGTCCATGTTGTGTTTTTTTAAAAGTAAACTTTTATGTAGACGAGTAGCACCGATTGCTTTTAATAATTGATTTTTAAAAATAATTTCAAACGAAAGTTATATTCTACCAAAATGTTTTGATGAATGATTTCGAAGATACTTTTGAGTTTACTTATTTCTTTCTTTTAAATGAATGTTTAAAAGTCAAACTTTAAGACAAAGATCTCTGAAAATTATTCTAGAATGCGTTTATGTGGTTAAAGTAGGTAATTAGTACATGCTTTTGAGGCGCTGGTAAGCTATTCTGTGAATAAGTAATTATGTGAATACAAATTGCTTAAATGGACCAATATCCGATCATTATAGCTCAGGTAGCGTATTAATTTGCCTTATATAAATATGATTGCTCAAAAAAGGTTTGTAGGACCCACATGGAGAAATTAACAGATTCTCGGAAGGAATCTCTTCCTTATATCTGAGGGTATTTTCGTCTTTGTCATCATTTTTGTCCTGCTGTGAAAATATACCACTTGGCAAATTTTTGACCCCTCATTCGTGGTAATAATTTAATTCTAAGGCTTCTGTTAGGGGCAAATTTTTGATTTTTTTATTACAGCTTTTATTAGAATGGCTTTTCCACAAAAATATACCTGAACGTGTTACATTATGATTGATGACAGGATTCTTAAAGCTACGGGAAAGAGTTTGGTAGGTATTGTTTTCTACTACAGGATCCAGATAAAATATGCCCTATTTAGCTTTATTAAACCTTGATAATAAAATATACCACTGTGAGACGTAAACACTGAGCTGTATAGGAACTAGAACTTCAAGAGTACCTACTAACTTCCCATTCCGAGGCTCTGGGTTCGAATCCCAGTAGTGGCGGAGATTTTTCAGTGGAGTCCCGATCGCCACTATGGTGTCATGTGATGAGCACTTCATGGGCACTATTGTGTCCGTCAAATGGTAAAGTAAACTGTGTGGACCTTTAAGCACCTCTCGTTTAAGGGTAGGCTAATGATTCCCATTATTCCCCAAATAATCGTTCATTCACCGATCCACCCACTGTTCTGTAGGGGCGAAAATGAACTCAGCTGTCATTCAACTCCAAGAATAACTAACCGATGAAATTTTCTCCAAGAAATAGGATAATTACCCAGCTGGAGTGGGAACAAATGCTTACGTAATGAGAAAGCACACTTGTCTGTTTCCCTAGATATTGAAATTAAAGAGGAAAATTCGCGTATGAGAACCAAAATGGTGAACCCTTGTGAGAGAGGGTTTGAGGAAAAAGGAAATTTTGGCGGATGAGGTCCTTGAGAGTGAATAAGGCTTATGGGGATGGTTTGGGAGGGAGAATTGATGGCGTGTCGGTTAAAGTCGGTGGATAATACGCCAAAAAAGGCGTTTTCAGACCGCTGGGGTTTTCATTGCCACGATTGAATGCTAGTGCATAAAAATACTATGTTCACCATTCGGCGCTTAAAGGGTTGAGAAATGAAGCAAATGGTTTTTATTACTATGAAACTAATCGTATTGGAAAGAAAAAATCGTATACTTTTCTAAACATAGACCATTTTCAATGGAGCAGTAATACTCGGTGATGGAAGTGATACGAAAACCAGGAGGTATGTGTGGAAGTTTTGTAAACCTGATTACAGAGGATGCCATACGCCTCGCTCGTCGGGCTGCTGGGCAGCCAGCGCAATTTTTCCGCCAATGCCTCGCAGTCCACTAGAATATCCTCCCCTCCATCTGCTCCATAGCTTGTTATGTTGAAGAATTTACTTTTGTATTCCCGAAAAGTATCAGCTCCTTAAGGAGCTTTCATCACAGTTAAGCGAGTCAAGGCAAATACTGAATGCCACGTTTTGGTTTTGTCTCATCAGCAGGTCATTAATCCGAAGATTGGTTTTCTGCAGCTCTCCTGTTCACTCTCCTATATGCTAACCATATTACTCCTTTATAAGTCTTCATCTTAACTTTCCTCATGATTTTATTGATGAATTCAAAACTAAGTCTTCCTCGGCAATTATTACCATTCATTTTTCCTTCGATTATTGTTTTCATGAGGTTTTGTGTCGCCAATTGTTAATCTCTTCCTCTTCTCTTAGTTTTAATCTAGTGTCTCTTCTCTCAAACTCTTTTTAGGACTTCTTCATTGGAGTATTCTCTCCCTCCATTTTATCTTTATTATTCTTCTATAGCACCAAATTTTCACCACATTTTATCATGTTTGTTCTACAGTCCAAGCTTCACTTCCATCAAAGAGCGAGCTTAAAATGAATGTTTTAATGAAGAGCTTCCTTACTTTATAGCCTCTGTCTTTGGCTGTTCGTTGAATGTTCGTCAGGTAGAATGCTTTCTTTGTTTGGGCCATTCTGCCCAATATATCTTTGTTGCTTCCTCCTTCACTATTCACTGGTGATCCAAAGTTACAGATAGAAAAATTAAGAAGCCAACTCCAGCACCATATCCATTGAATTAACTCATGCTGACTTCAATAATTGTAGTGATTTGCTAATAACTTAAAATTAACATGGATTGGTATCTTCATTTTATTATAATTTTATTCCTAAAAAATCGCTTCTTATGTCAGCATTTCGCAAAAGTGATTTATCTATTAGGCAGAAAAATGCTATTTTTCTCATGTTTCATCCATTCTCGCTTTCACAACATGTAATTTCAAGTTCACTTGGCGAATAAAATATCGCCGAATCGTACGGTTTTGTTGAGTTACAATGTGCAGGGAAGTGAAAAGATGACTCAGAAATGAAGGAGTCTTAGGTTTGGAAGAGTCCAAAAACTATAGATCAACTTGTCGAATATCGTGTGATAGTCAAATAGATGATATTTGTTTCTCTATATGCCTTGAATATGGATGGATAAGATGACATTTATGTCAATTTTAGGTGGGACCACCATACGTGGATGTCGGATAAAGAGGGCGGCGCTTCATTCGATGCGATGCGATCGTGTTCTGTTCAGCGCCGCGGCGGAGAGGGAGACGATTGGTATCTTGTGCGTCACTGCTCTCACGAGCAGTTGTCCCCGGCGAAAGCTTTGCTGTCTGTCGGAGGAAGACATAGCGCAGACGGATAGCGGATGGGATACGCCCGTGACCGCGCAAAACAAAGATATCGGTCACGTATTCAGCTTCGAAAAAAGGCTCTTGGTGTTTGAGGATTACCGCCTCATGGATTGAGTTCTGCACCGTTTTCCTCTTCTCGACACGTGGCCTTCAGAGCCCACGCTTTCTTCCGCGTCAGGGCATTAACAAGTGCCTTGTATGGAGTAATTTGCTGTCTCTTTTCAATCTTGCAAACCCACAAAAACTTTCCCTGGGTGGTTATACCAGAAGGTGGCCGAGAAATGAACATATTATCCGTATTTAGGGAGGAACTGAGGATTGAAAAGATAAGGATTATTTATATATGGGTTAATTTATAGTGGTTTGGTCATGTCTTTTTAAAAAATCTCAACTTCCTTTTTTCGCCGACGTTTCGCCTTTTGATTAAAGCATCTTCAGGGGTAAAGTACAATGCAAGTAATACAGTTAATAACAATTATAATGCTACAAAGATAAAAAAGTTTACACGCATAAATTTAGTACCTCAAAGTTGAGATCAACTTTCTTGCTGTGACAATGGTAACAAAAACAAACACTTCCTCTTAGTAACAAAATCAACACCAAAAACAAAACCCAAATGGAAACCCATGCTAAAATTTTGTTTAAAAATATTTTTAGTAAAAATAAAAATATTTCAAAAAGAATAGTATAAATCATAAAATTAACGATTCCGGATATCGTAACCTCAAATTTCGAATGTATATTACATATTTTACGAATATAAAAAACATATTCGCATTGAAATTTTGGAGAACAGAACATAACACATAACATATAAGGATTATTTTGAGAATGGAGGAAGGGTGGAGAGAAACCAGGCCTTTCATTAAATTACATTTTAAAGTACGGAGACAAAAGGTAACATTTTACGTCCCATCCGAGGGACGGAGTACATCACCTTGAAGTTATCTCCATACACCACCCAAGTAGGGATCGTGGTACTACCAAACAATTTCTACCAGTCGACATTTGAACTCGGGCCCTGAGGTTGGGAAGCCAGTATTCGATCCACCACACTAACCCCATCCCCTTTGTCCCTGAGAAAACTTCGATGTCTGGAGGAGGAAGACATAACACAGACGCATTGTAGACGGGAGACGCCCGTGACCGTAACAAAAAGAAATATCGGTCTCGTACCCAGCTTGGAATAAAGGTTCCCCTGATGGTTGAGGATTACCGTCGCATTGACTGAGTATCTTACACGGTTTTTATTTTCTCGACTCGGGACATCCAGAGACCATGCTTTCTGGTGCGCCATGGCATTGTCAGGTGCTCAGTGTGGAGTTAGTTGCTGTCTCTTCACAATCTATATATCAAGAACTCAATCTTTCTTTCATAGGAGACGATGGAGAGTCTGTTACTTCTGTGAGCTTGCAAAAAAATATTTTTATCCCGTTGATGAAAGAGAATGAAGTGAATTTTGAGATGCTTGAAGCATATATTTTCCACGCGCACATTTTTTATTTCTTTTCCTACAACATTTGGTCGTTTTCATTTAGTGCATTGTACTTTCAAGGACTTATCTCCATTCCTTACTTTTACGATACGAGTTTACGGTATCACCATGGATTCAAACAGAATAAATCCTGTACAATTTCAAGCCAAATTTTAACCGAAACTAATGGAGTGTTATAAAATAATTTCATATTCAATAGCCACTTAAAGAGAACGTATCTTCCATATATTAAAGAGTTACAGGGAAATTCGGGAATATTTACTTCTATTTAATGTAAAAATAAAGCTGACTAAAATACAGCGGTATCTTTTGCGAAATTTGTTGCATTATAAAATCATTTCATTTGAAGCTGCCACCAATTAAATTCGGTGAAAATTTATTCAATTAGTTTTAACATTTTCATTGATAATCTTCATCATTCTAGCTTTCAAAAATTTATCTTTCTGTAAATTTTAATTCTCCTTTGGTTTCCTTGTCACTTAATGCATTAGAAAACCTCAATGCGCCGATTTGTGCATAAAAATGGTTAGCTGAAAATTGCTTAAAATAAAATTCTTGTAAGAGCAACAAAGTCAATGTAAAACTAAGTTCACCAACGGGTCATACAAACGATACGATAAGTGGCTGGTGGTTTGTCTGCACATTTCATATCAACCTTGAAAAATTGTCGAGCTTGGCACAGAAACTTGAAATAATTAATGTGAGCGACCTTGGTGACATACTTGAAAATAAATATGACTTCAAACCTATCGTGAGGTAAGCATTCGGATCATATATGGAACTGCATTAAACTGATTAGAGGTATTGGGATTCAGCAAGCGAATATTTGGGAGGGTATCGGAATAGGAAGTGAACGGGAGGTGTTACCTCGAACTGGCAAGGGCACATCTTGAGTACACCG
This sequence comes from Pyrrhosoma nymphula, assembly GCA_963573305.1. Classification (NCBI taxonomy): domain Eukaryota; kingdom Metazoa; phylum Arthropoda; class Insecta; order Odonata; family Coenagrionidae; genus Pyrrhosoma; species Pyrrhosoma nymphula. The sequence continues at coordinate 49,865,019 of OY754330.1, read as the reverse complement.
CTAGCATTTGGTGTTACGCTAAAAGATGTTACGGGTGAGAACAGTGAGTGTAACACAGCTGGTGGAAGGACTAGGCTGGGAGCCACGTCAGAGTCGGAGGCTGCGCGTCAGGCTACACGACTACATACTTGAAAAAATCAGATCTCGCTAGGTCGTTTTGCACGATGCACTTTATTGAACAATTTGATGTTGGTAAAGAAAGCGTGAAAACGCGGGCACGGAATAAAGACAGTGGCTATTTTCCCATCTATCGTTTATTATAATTGCATTCTAGCAATTCACCGCTTTACACGAATCAATTTTAAATGCACAACCATACATACGTCAGATTGTGCAATAAAGTACCTGGTGTAAAATGGCCTTCAGGGTGACAGTAGGGGCTATTATTAGAACTCTGCAATATACCTCTTGAACTGATGGAAGTGAAAAAAATATGAGGGATCTACGAACATACTACCGAACTGATTTATGAAAGAATACCTACTTCCCGCTCACCATAAATGACTGCAATATACAAAAAGCGAGACACTAAGACGCAACTTCGTCAACCCACACTTCACTTTTTGTTCTTCACCTCTTCCGATACCATTTTCATGTTCACTTCCTTTTTCATGGTTTATGTCCTTACCCAAACCTCTCAAACGCCCCCAAGACTTCCAGCAGAGTAGGATGTAGATTTGGACCATATTTTATGCAATGATTTGGAACCCTCTCTGCTGGAAGTCTGTAACATCGCCAGTCAATGCCAGTTCTTCGGTGACAACCAAGAGGATGTCAGCCGCGTTTTAAATTTTTATAAATTATACGGGTATAATAAGAGACTGTGTTATTTCATCTTTAAATGATAACTTTTATGTGATTATGTAGGTATTTATATAAAATAATTGAAACGTTTTACACTGCTACCTTTGTTTTGGATAAACATCTCCTCTCAGAATATAGGTTGTGCGGGGTGCAATATGACCGCTGTCGAAGCAACCAGAAACCTAATGCTACAACTACTATTCATTGCCATCACCATATTATTTAATAATTTTTTGAAATCGAATAGAGAATGAATTGCGGAACCATATCGAGGTCACAAGAAGGAAAATTACGGCAGAATTTTCCGAAAAAACAATCATAAAAAATGGAACGGTAAAGGGTGATATGGACAAAAAACCTAATCCTATCACAAGTTTAGTGGAAGGAGGCATTTCCATTTCCTTTGTCTGCGGAAGGAACGTTATTTCAGCTTTATTGACAACATAATTCGGAAGGTGATAAATATCACCCATGAAACTGTTCGCAAAAAAATTAAAAGGAAAAAATACTTCCCACGCAACTCTCGCGCCTCCGCAATGCCATACATGCGTGGCAGCCCTTCCTCGTGACGCCTCGCCTTCGCTCTCGCTTTCTGTAGAATGCTCAGTCACGCCATTAGTATTCGGTATCATCTAAATAATGCCTACCCTTGAGACGAAATACAGCGCGATCGCTTTCGGCGGAAAACGTCGTGCTGACCTACTTGTTTTTGGGAAGTATTGTTTCCTCGGGCCGATTATAGGTACAACACATATGCATCGAATGTGCTATGGTTTTAAACGTATGTTTTTGGGAAGTATTGTTTCCTCGGGCCGATTATAGGTACAACACATATGCATCGAATGTGCTATGGTTTTAAACGTGGTCTTCTTCATTAAAAACTCCATTCCTCGAATTTTAAGTGGATAAATTACACTAATTATTTGCGAGACTGACAAAAAAATCATGTTAAAATCTTTTTTTGCGTTCGACAGAAGTAATGCTTTCCAAGGAAGACGCGGTGCAGCGAGCGCAATTTTCTCGCATGTTTTACATTTTATGTGCACCGTTCTTAGTCCTCTCATCCGATTGATTCATTTAATATATATAGCTCGTACGGATATTACGAACTTTGTGAAGCTACATTTAGCATCACATCGGTTCTGGGGACTCCTCAGTAAAGGAGAAACTCGGGAGTGTGAATCCGCCACGGGAGCTATGTCTATGATTTGCCCGACTTCACTCCGAATTGACATTAAACCGTCTCCGTGGGATGACCACAAGGGGTTCACGATGAGGAATGTTCTATGGTCCTTATCGTCCCGCGTTGGTTCATGGGCGTCAGCGTGTCTGGAATACTTAACGGCGCTCCGCAGTCCATCTCTGACCGTCGTCCCGGCTTCGCCTTCGTATGGGCAAGAAGATTGTCCACATTCTTTCCTGGTTCAGTGGTGCATCATTACCCTTGTTGGGTAAAGCCATAGGAGAGAGGGAGAGAACAGGCTCTCTCTATTGGTTTTGTGGTTTTCCCGTTAACCCTGCAAAACTATGGCAACCCAGCTAGTTATGTCGTGAAAAAGTAGAGCCAATGTCTAAGAAATGCGTTAAGGACTAGGGATGGACATCGATGGTAGATAGGTTAGAAACGTCAATGGCTGTGATTCGATCATCGATATTTTTGCAGTAGAAGGATTGTCATTGATATTTTTCATACCATCGATGGTTTCCTCCTTCTGTAACGATTTATGTTTCATAAATACTTCAATTGTGTTCATTTTTTCAGGAAACATTTTATTGCTCGGTTTATTGCATTTAAACATGAGTTATATATGGTCTATATTAGTCGAAAATAAGCAGTGAATAAAAACTTAAATGAGAGCATTTCAGTGATTTCCGGTTAAAATCTGATGAAAATGCCACGTACGTTGCTGTATTTTTGCCGTTCTTACGCTTGTTGCTGGACAAATGATAAGTAAGACAAGAGATAGTCCAGAAAGAAAATTGGAGTCCGAAATTACTTCTCAAAATATATATGAGGAGGATTTCGCGGCATTTTTGTTTCGCGACTTCTCTTTTTCACTCCAGGATGTGTATCAAAAATAGTATATAGCAATCGTAGTACATTTGGTGACACCCAATTTATTTAAAAACTGTACTCAAAGCGACGCTTGCAAGTAAATAACCCTAATTAGGCTTAATATTATAAAGTTACCTATGAAAGGAAAAATAAAGTAATACGTATGTGACTTTGGGCGCTTGCGGCTATTATCACGATAATTTATGCAAATGTAACGTTCATGGTTAAGGCATTGATGATCAAATGTCTATGTTTTACGACGAAGGTGTAGCTTCTGGATTATATCGATGTTGAATATCGATGTTTTTCTTTCCATGCTTATACCCTTCACGTTTTGGATGGTTGCCTTGTGTGTTGGTTAGGGTTAACGCGCCCAGTTCAGACACATGCTGATAACATAGACAGCTTTTTAGCGCCCATTGGGAGAGGTGTGGCGTCGGAAAGGAGTGGTGAAAGCTGACGAATTCGTTCCCTCTGTGCCATGAACCCAACCAAAGGCTTTGAACGAGTCATCGCATTTATATTCAGATATTTATAGTCAATGTACTGCGGAAACAGCTGTGTAGTAATATTAGTGGAGTTATCCACTAAGGAAATACACAACTACGTGAGAAATTCATCGTAAAAAATTCATGGAATCCCATTCTTATTTCATCGCACCCAATGAGATATACGTTTACCTTTATGTGCCCCAGGTAGTGGTATGTTCATAAGAAAATCGCTAGGAACCATGAGACTTGGATTTAAACTTCGATTTGCTTTATTATATTAGACTATGGTAGTCTTTGGGGTGACTCAGTAATTTATTAGGTGTTTTTTAGCCATCTTTCTGGCAGCTGCTGAGTGCTCATGGACAATACAAAATAACTTCCGTAATAAGGCACCAGGCGGGGGGAGTAGTTTAACGCCTCATCCGGGGTTCTGTAGGCACTTAACCTTCTTACCACGAAGCACCCAAGTAGAGATCAGGACTTCCAGAAAATCTCTGCCTCTACTTCGATTCGAACCCGGCCCCTTCGGGTGTGGATGCCAGTACTACAGCAACGTCACCAACCCGAACCATTATGGATCAAGTGAATTTGGGGTTTTCCCATGCGGTGCACAATGAATCTTCCCGTGCGGTACATTCATCACACGGAGGTTTGCACGGCACTTAGGGAATATGTATGTTACCTACTCGAGCCTACGAAAATTCATCGTTATACGAGCTACGCGATGTTGGAAAACAGCAATTGCCCGTTCAATATTAAAATGTTTATGTGTCTGTAACAATTTTCGCAGCACTGATTTTTAGAAAATATGTAATAGGTACTTATTTAATCAGAAAAATTGTGATCGTTAGGGGTTACAAAAGAATGTAATTGAAATTAAGCCAAAAAAGAGTATGGGTTTCAGAAAAAATGAACAGTATATCCTGAGAAACCATTAAGTGAGGTATTAAAAATGCATTGATGGTATTTTTTTTGAAAGCAGGAAAGATACCTGGTTCTCTTTATTAATTTTTTCTATAGCGTTATTGTTAACTGTTGTATTGACCAATGTTTTCATCATTGGTCATATTATGATTTTTATCCATAATATCTCCTTCAAATAGCATTGTTTTTATTTGCTTCCCTTGTTTGACACTATTTTCGACGAAAAAATATTTTCATTGGGTACTTTAGTATTCATTTCATCAGATTTATAAATTATTACCTCATTATTTTAAAATATGCTGGCAGGTTGGATTGTGGTAAGAAATATTTTTACTTCTTTGATTTTCTCGCATTTTTAAGTCAGACAATAACGTATATGTATTTAAGTTTCTTCCATACGTTTCTTCCTTGGCCAAAAATACTACAGTCGCCTTTTCTATCGCCTTAAAAGGAAGGAGTGTAATTTTCTGTGATCTGAAAATCCTTAGCTTAAAGGTAGCGTTTGTATTTTTCATATTTTTATGATAATGGACGTGCTGTGTGCCATCATCAGGAGTAATATCTATAGTACGCTTTAAATAATGTTTCTTTAAAGTCTCCTCTGGAACTCAAAAGATCCCGTGTTTTCCGACAGTCATCCTATCATTCATCTCGACTGAGTGCGAAAAGGAGCACGTTGCTACCTCTACTCTTCATGCATTAGCGAGATTGCCGTAATGTTTCTTGAAATATTAAATATTTATTTCTTGAGTGCAGGATTAAAAACGTGAAAGGGACAAACATTTTTCCCATTCTGAAGCGATTGGGGGAACCCGCACATATTAGGCAAGAGCTTATCCAAATCCCATGTCTCATAACTACAGCAAAGGAAAGTGAGAAGATTTTTTTATACCGTTGATCCTGAAATGTAAGAAATCGCCAATAACATGATTTAAAAAATAGAAATTTCTTTAGTTTCATATTTTTATTCTTTTAATAGTCATCATTTTATTGATCTAAAAATATCTCTCTTGACTAGTAATCTGGTGATAGCAATCTGAAAGGTCAGGTGCTTTCAGATTCATAGAAATTTAATCTCAAGTAGTTTTTTTTCTTCATATATTTCACAGTCACTACTTATGGGCTGCATCTCGAGCATTTGAACAAAACAAATTTATTTTTGTAGAAATAAAATCTATGTGGAACGTTTCTGGATGAAAGATGAATATTTCTGCTATGCATATACTTACCTGTTAATTATGCTTAAGTACATGTTGTTTAGAGTTAGAAAGTAAATATACGCAAATCATAGCTCGAACTTGATAGTCTTTCGTACCAATTTTTTCGGTCACACTTGATGTGCACATTTGAGATCTTTATCAATTATATCTGATTTTCAGCGTTTAAAGTTATTTTTCTTCTTCTTAATCGAAACTGTCTGTGAATAGGTGGGAAATCTCCTCCATTCCTTTCAGCCCTGAGCATTCTTCATTTTGCAGTAGCATTAACAATTTCCACAGCCCATTACGTCCCCAACTTCCTTTGTTCTCTCCAATTTTTCTCTCCATTCACTATATTCACTAGGCGGTCGTTTCTGAATGTGGCCAATCCAGAGAGCTCATTCCATAAATCTAATATACAATACAATATTCATCCTACTCTAGTGAACGTAAAGTCTTTGTTAAAAAAAGGGACAAGACGTCGATTTAGCACTTGCACCTTAAGCACATATTAAATCTAGCAATCTCTACTTGGGTGCTTAAGACAGCGATTAGGAACTCTCAGGCAGCAAGTGGCTATTAGAAACCTGGCAAAGGCCTGGAAAAGTCTCTAAAAGGATGACTTTTCGGGAGATTTGTGTTTAGCTTTTCAAGTATGTATAGATTTGGATTGTTGGAAGTTGGATCAGGCCGTAAGAACGGCTGCTATAGAATGACAGGGGCAGACGTTGTTGGTGAGCCATTGGGGGACAGAGGGAGGAAGAGTAGGCGTACAGTATACTTGTGGAGCGACCACGTGGCTGCTTGCTTACTTCCCCTAAATCCTTCAAGTGATTCCTTGTTTACGAGCATTCTTACTGTGGCCACCATCCAACTCGTACGGTTCAAGAACCCCGAATGAGTATGGGCTGCCATTGTGCTTCGCATAACATGAGCCGCTCCTGTGGAGGCGTGGTTTTTAAAAGCGGTTTCGCGCATTGTATATAATGTAGAAACAAAGCGGCGTTCGCTTCGATTGGTTAATCACTCGCTCTACGCCTTATTATCGCTAGAAACGAATGGGCTGTGTAGGAAACCACTGTTACCAATCTGAAGCTCGTCTCCCGTCCTCAATGATATTTTTCCTAAAACTTCGCGAGTGGAACAAAATGGAGATAATGCGAAATGAGAGACTGGGGCATGGAGAGGGCAAAGGAACTGACCGTGTCCGAAATGCGTCTCTTTGACATACGTTAAATACTTGATGGATTTGTGGGGAAGTCAGTTCTCACATGTTTACTTACCCTAAGAAATACTTTGGCTTTCCTTCTGCTGATTTTTGGGAGATTTTATTCTGGTAGAATACCGTAGGGTAAGTCAGGGTAAAATGACATACCATTTTGTTTTTAGCTCATTATTGCTTCATCAACCAAGATTTCAAAATTATTTTGTATCAAGACTTTCCCTCATTCAGTTATAAAATCTTATATCCTGGTGCCCTGTTTTTAAATTAATATAAGCCATGCATTTTAGACAATCTTTTAAAAAGTGTGAATTATGTCATTTTAGACAGACGTCAGGGTAAAATGACATAAAGTAAGGAAAGTTAAGAAATTCAGAAAAATGTTTGATAGTTAATATATTTACTAGATTTGTAGTTAAGAACATACAAACAACTATTCTTCAAACGATTCTTCATCAACCTTCAAACAATTTAAGCTGAAGTTTACCATTTGAATATTATAGAAAATTAAGATTTAAAATGGAATTAACAATGATCATTAATTAATGTAAAAATCAAAGTTAGTTGAAAAAAATAGGTAATTCTTCGCAATCTTATCTATTTGCAGACATCACAAACAAAGATTTTTGTTCCATTGCTTGCACCAGCACATTCAGTGTGTGCCCATAATTTACACTGCTGACACCTTAACCAATGTTATCGGGGTTTTGAATGCGAGTATAATTCATTACAGTATAAGCAGGGACAGTCTTCGAAACATCACTTTTGTCTTCAAAAAGGTCTTTTTCATAGAATGCTTCTTTTCCGAAACTCAGGTTCCCCTTTGCTTTTTTTTCATTGCAGTGCGTTTTCTTTTTCACGTTTCTCTTCACGTTTCTGCTTAAGTGGATTTACATAGGGGCTACTGGTGAGCACAGTAGGGGTCTTGTTTTGTTTTTTATTTCTTTTGAGTCCATATGCACATGAAATGGAAGGAACGGAACTGAAATCTACCACTGCCACTTGCTTGGGAGTCGCATTCACTTATACAGCTGCTATATTTTTATTTTGTTCCTTGGTGACTCCATTCTCTTGGGTTTTACAAACAAGGCTGGTAGGCTTATCAGACACTTCAGGTGTCTTTGGGAGTTCACAATCAGAAATGTTTGTAGTTGCTGCAGGAGCAAAGAGGTGTTCTGGAAATATGTCAATAGTCAGAGTCCAGAGTCCAGTGTGTTGAAAGCCACAAGCAGAATTAGCAGCGGTTGCTGCTTTCCCATAGGCTTTAGTAAGTACAGGGCATATTTGATACTGGGAAACTGCTCTTCCAGGCCACTTAAGCCACTTCGTTACCTCTTAATCATAACAAGTTTACAGTGGGCCAAAAAATGAGACATCTAGAGGCTGGAGCCTATGGGTGCAGTAAGCACGAAAACAGAGCATAAAGATACCATTCTCCTCAGCAGAACTGACAGCTTCAACATTCTTGTGACTTGCATGCCCATCTAACAGAAGGATTACCTTATTTTCTAGAGAATGTTTTACGGAAGAACAAAAATGCTTGAGCCACTGCAAGAAAATTTCTCCTATCATCCAACCTTATTCGTGGGCTACTCCAATGGTTCCTAAAGGAGTTCTTTTTTCCAGTTTTTTCTAGGTTAAATCAGCATTGGTGCGACAAAGCCAGAGGGACTCATGCAGCATACTGAAGTGACATGAACACCTCTTTCTGCACTAGTTAATGTTTCTACCTGTTTCTTTCTTGTCTGGTAAACACTTTCAAAGTTTTATGGACACTACTCAGACTAGATTCATCAATATTATAAATGTTAAATGATGAAATACCTTCACTTTCCATTAATTTGAGAATTTTGTATTTAATGGTGCTTTAGGATGTGCGGTAGAGTTTAATATTGCATAGTAATTTCATTTTTTAGACTAACCATAATATATATAATATCTATAGCAGAATCGATTTTCCTATTAATAATCTTAAGAGTGATGCAGTTTAGATCAACGTCTTCCTTGATAAGCTGCAAACGGCAAAAACTGTTTGAACGTCAGATACGCTGGAAACTGCGAATGGAGCTAGAGGTAACTAAAAATGTATATTTTCTGAATTAACATAAATTAATGAGCTCACATAAAATAGTTCTTCAATCACCATTAGAGTAATCTACCGGTTAAAGGTAGTTTTTGATGAGAGTCGGAGAAAATTGTCCAGAATTCTGCAGAGATCTGGAGGATTTTCATGTCGTGGCAATTTTCTGCCCCCATCTACCTCTAGTATTTCATTCTTCATCTTAGCGTACGTCCTACCCTTCTTTATCCCGTCCATAAAACCTATTATCTTTCTTCCCCTTCCTCTCCTGCCCGACCAACTACCTCTACCAACCCATCGCCACTTATTACCGCTTCCAACCACCTACCCTACCTATCCCTAATTTCATCCAGAAGTTTCCTGTCCTCACCAACCGTGTCTTGCACTTCCTCATTTGTATTCCTTTCTGTTCTTTATCCTCCTCTACACCCGTCTCTTGAACGCCTGCAGCCAATTTTCGTCCAATTTTCTCAGAGTCCACGTCTCTGTCCCAAACAACGCTACATTCCATACCAAGCTCCTAACCAGCCTCTTCTTTACATCATTACATAAGTTCCTACTCATCAGCACTTAACGCTTCCTTCGCTAACGTTATTCTCATCTTAATGCCTTTGCTACTATGCTCATTTTCTTCTAGCGTACTACCCAAGTAATTATTGTTTTAGTTAATTAGCGCGGTGAAATAACAGTCTCTGGATTTTAAAGATGAGTTTATTGCAGCACACTTCCTGCACACACACAACTCTCATTACATTACATGACACAGCGGCATGGTAGCGTGGGTAGACAGTGGCGCCAAAATACAGACAATAAAACAAAATTCAGACTCACTGCTGCCAACCTCGAAATGCAAACATATATAATAAATGACATACGCAAATATACAACACTCCCCTCTTTGCGTTGTCATCAATCAATAATAAAAAAATTCAAATAATATGAATTCACAGTTTCAAATAACATACTCAAGACTCAATAATATCAATCACTGCAAAACATGAATGCTCTACTCTAAAATATATTTACAACAGGTTCATAGCTTTCCTGAAGCTTTCAGTCTTTGGTCCGTTAAGCGGTTTTGTAAATAAATCAGCAACATTTTCGTTGCTACACACATATTCAAAACTTAAAATATTCTTTTCTGCATAGTCTCTTGAACTACATTAAATTAGCATTAAATTGCTCTACTTGTTCCAGTTCCACTTCAATGACCAGCATCGCTTTCTTTTTCCTGGAGAATTACATTAAATTTGTTTTCTTAGAATTGATCATCCTTCCGTATTTCCCGCACTGCTTTTCCAATGCATCTACGAAAGCTTACAATCCCTTCGATGAACGAATAACCAACGCTTGATTGTCCGTGAATGTAACCAACTTTATTAGCTGGCCACCTACTTTGATTCCCACATCTAGCTCTTCCCATGCCTCTCTTACCATTTCTTCAGCATAAATGTTAAAAAGCAAAGGCGACAACGGGTATCTTGCCTTACTGGCCTATAACTGCCCACCCTAATTCACCGTCAGCTACCCTCACCTATGCCCTCAGGGCCGTATGTATGTTTCGGACGAGTGTCCTATCTTGCCAATCTATTTCTAATTTTCCGATAATCAAGATTAGTTTTTTTCCAAATTTACTCTGTCAAACGCCTTTTCGAAATCCTCAAAGCAAGCAAAAGTATCCTGATTATACTCTGGTTCTATCTATAAGTGTCCAGATCATCGTAATCGCATCCCGAGTTGCCCTCCCCTTTCTGAACCAAAACTGGTAATCGCCTATGTAGTAATTTTCTCTACTTACCAACCTTTGGGTTATTATTTTGAAGCGAAACTTTTGCCGCATGAGAAATTAAACTAATTTTTCTATTCTCCTCGCATTATGATGCTTTCTTCTTCTTCGGGATAGGTATTAATACTGTTTTTACGAAATCCTCTGGCCATATTCCTTCATTGTAGATCCTACGGATAAGTTCAAAAAGAGATCGTATTCCATTGCTACCTTAATTCTTCAGTAGCATTTTTTGCCTTCATCTCTCTATTTCGCTGTCAAGTAACTCCGGTCCGAGGTTATCTATATCTATTGCTCTCTCATACTCTTTATCTAAGTTCAAAGGTCTATTATCTCTGTCATATAGCTCTTTCACGTATTAAATAAAAGAATGAAAATCAGCGAAAAGAGCAGTGTCTAGGGAGATGAGGGGGGTGGTGAAGGGAAGTGTAAGGAAGGGACCGGAGGGAACGGGAGATGGTTTGAGACACGGAGATTTCTGCATGCAACTCTACATAGTTAACGTTGTTTTGAGTATCATTTACCCTATTGAAACCTGGAGTTGTAATAAAAAATTGAATAAATGTGGTGGAACTGGGAAATATTTTATTCGAAGCAAAACATTTTAATCAGAAAATATTTTACATCTAAATTCACATTAGTTCGTTTCAATCATGAACTTTTGTTGCTGGGATACATTTTTTCGATAGTCAGCTGACTTTTCATGGACTGAACCACTATATGTTTTCTAGCACTTATGCCCTTAGCGGATTAAGATTTTAACACTTGGAGCTTGCTGGCGAGTTTGCTATTCACTGTGCTAAGGAGGGTGGCTCTACTTTTCCTCTAATTCATGAGAATAAGTAACACATGAAAATTTGCAAAAGAAACTAAACAACCACGTACTTGGCGTTTTATATGTACAAACAGTTTAATGCCGCTGATAAATAGTTGTTTTGCCAATCGATGTGATGAATTAGTATGAACCGTATGGACCCAGAAGATAGCTTTGATATTTTCGTTGATGTAAATAGGAGGGAGTCAAATAACGCCCAAATTTGGTTACTCCGTGAAACCAACTTAGGTGCGGTAAATAAGACCAGAAGGAATGGGCTACTACGTCCGTGCTGATTTTGTGCCGTAGTATCCCGGAGATCAACCTACAGAACGAGCTAATATCAAGACGAATCCGAAACAAGTTTTCTCTGGGGAAAACCACGAGTGTACAATCGAAATATATGCTAACTATTCTAAAGTACCACTCAAAAGATTATTAAAGAGTGCAAGAGCCGTAAAGTTGTATAATTAACGATTCTAAGAGAACTCCACTGTCGATGAAACTGTATTCGTAGTACTGCATATCGAAATAATTAAAGGGGAGAAAATGAATTGGGTATTTTTTTCTTAGTAATGCCTCTGGTAGCCCGCTATTACGCACAATATTTGAAGAAAACGTCGTTTCTAAATGAGAGATAATTTTTCACCTCTAGAAATCTATGAACTGTAATCCTCTTTATGAAGAAAAGGAGTTTCAAAATATTTTCTATTATTAAATTAATCACTGGGTGGTACTGTACTGCAAGAAATGCAAGGTACAATGCTGTTCTAAAATCTTATTTAAGGTATGTGATGTTGATATAAGATTTATGCATTGCCATAATAAATGCAAGCGTGCATATGTATACATATACATTCTATGGCGACCAGGCGTACTCCCACAGCTTAATAGGAAAATGGAAGAGGAGTTATGCTTAAAAAGAGGAATGTTTGGCTTATAGGGAAGATAGAAGTTTAATATATTTGTAGCTATAATTCTTTCTTTTTTTGCATTTCAAATATCCCTTTCCCGTGTGTCTATTATCCTCAAATTCAAATGTAATTTCTATTTTCAATTTCCAATTTATAAATACAGGCAGACGTAAACATTCATATCTACAAATCTACAGGGGAGAGGATTTTTCACCTCATAATTTACGTCACAAACTTCTCTGTAGGAAAAACGAACTACTCCGAGGATAAATATTTGAGTTTAACATAGAGTTGATATCTGTACATCAATACCTGACTATGCATTGAAATATGTTTTAGATGGTTAATGCATTTGTGCAGGAAATAAGACTCTTAAACAACATTTTTTATGTTCTTTATATATCGAATTTTAATACATTTTTCATTGCATGATATCTGGGAAAATATCTGTAAGTTTACGCATAAGCTTTTTTCTGGACTCGAGTGGAGTGTGAAATTATAGAATTGCAAGATCAGAAAACAAACAATTACACCCTCTGAATCGAATGTGTGTGATTAAATTGTGGTTTACTCATCGGAAAGTGTCTGTACTTAGCTGCGCTAAAGGTCGCAGCAGTTTTTCATTTTAATGTCTCGCACGAAAAGGTTTCAAGTTTAAGAATGCAAGCTACTTTCATCGTAAAATTTCTGGGTGGTTACAACTTCAAGCCTACTGGCTACGTGTTTGTACGTTATTCAGTATCATGCAATGACTGAAAGAAAATATTCAGGGGCACTACGAGAAGAAAAATCTTTGATGCTCACGAGAGTATTGACGAAATGGATTACGAGCTCTACCTGATCCGACCGGTTGTGTTTTTGAGGGTGCTATAGATTTTGCAATTCCGAGCTGCAATCATGAGCAGTAATACTATCGAGTCACTTTCCGCGTACGTCCTAAAATTAGTTTTTAGTGGCACTTGTTGACTGGAGTTTAAAATGAGCTGTTTCAGCCGGGTTGTATGGGTCATTTACGTCATTAATTACTAGGCTATTGGGAATATTAGTTAACGTGACGGATTTTTTTATCTCACGCAAATGAGGAATCATTCCTTATAAAGATATTCTTTCGTCGTTTCTTTGAAATCAATTTCTTAGATTTTATAATGAACAAATGAATATAAGTATGAATTGGCAATTTAACTTCAAAACAGTTGAACCTTTACTTAAACTGATCGAATTTGTGAGTTTGTGAGGCGTCTGAGTTTGCAGGCGAGGATTTTAGCCGTCACTATCACTCCATTATAATTTTTAAAGAAATAACTACGTAATTCATTTCGTTTGTTGATAAATTTACATTTATTTCACTTGTCTTACGATACATAGCTTATTATATTAGAAGATAGCTGAAAGTTAATGGCTCTTGACTTCCATTGATTGGTATGTAGTCATATCATAAGTTCTAACTGTTGGTGTTTCGATGACTTGGACCCATAAATATTGGGTTAATTATACCCTAAGGCAACTTGGGCTCCTCCTGAGAGTGAAATATTTCCAAAAGCTAAAATTTGGAAATTATTTATTAATATCGCGTCTTATAACATATTTTCTGGCAGCTAGCCTTGACACACTCACACATTCGTGTTAGAAAGTTGTTTTTGACTACTTTATCAATACCGCTTTCCATCAATCTTCTGCTGAGAATTACACAAAATAGAATTCAGATGGTGCTTCAGGTCATATTTTTATGGCATGTAGCCCAGGGAACGTAAATTGCGTTTTTACTTTGAAGTGACTAATGGGAATTTCCTTGAACGTACCGCAATACTAAAATTTTCCAAGAAGTTGGTACAACTGATGAGGGCAGGTTGTTTATGAAGAGTATTTATGGACTTATTTTATGCTATAAAATTTGCTAATCGAGGCATTTCTGGTAATACCTTTGAAATAAAACAATTATTATTTAAAGAGAATATTGTGGTTGAAATTCAGAATTGGCTATCACGTTCGCGTTACACTCCATGTGCCTATTACTTAAAATTCATTGCTTTAAACCATACACTTTAGCTCTTAATGACTTGTGTCTTTCAATGTTTTTTCTGTTGTATGTGAACAAAACATCATTTATGAATTTTTAAATATATTTCCTATTGTTTTCTTAAGTCGTTCTCAGCTACATGGATGGTTTATCTACGAGTCCTAAATTTATTCCCTTCATCTCTAGCATAACACACTCTAGAACCGTTTTCAGCATTATGTCTCCTATAAATCTTATAGCCTTTTTATAAAGTTTTCAAAGAATCAGAAAAAATATGAAAATACTATGAATTAAATCAGTAGTATGCTCTGGTTTGCTCATCAATGCTTTCTGTTTTTAAATTGTTTCTCAAGTATTCAATGTCCTCTTAGTAATTTGATTGCTACATTTATTATGTTTCTAATGGAGTTGGCATAATTTATCAGAAAAACTTTAACATTTCTTCAATCCTAAAAACCTTTTCACGGGAATTTCAAAGCTTAGAAAAATTTGTGAATAAATTTCATCGCCCGACTCGCCCGCTTCAACGATATGTATTAAATATTTTGTTTTTTTAAGGAATCGAACGGGTTGGGAACAGGAGATAAATATGTATAAAATATGAGAATACGGAAAAATACGATTTATAAACAAAATGAGTCATTGGAGAGAATAATTACATTTCTTTAATTCATCATAATAAATTATTATTTAGATCTAAAACTTCTCAGTTAATTTTATAAAAACAACTTGTGCTACATTAAAGAATGAAAAAAGTTTTAAATGATTACAAGTGTAACTACATTCGATTCATCAGATTTACTTTGTTATCTATGCTCTCTAATTTCTCGAGTCGGATGTACGCACGTTCAGTTATTGTTTATTGAAATCTTGAGAAAATTCCCGTATTCTCTTTTGTCTAGAATATGTTAACTACAAATATGAATACATTTTTTAATGTACTTAATACGTAAAAGAAAAAGTATCGGTTGACTAAATGTTTAAGTGACTTCAATACTTCTGCTTTAAGTGATCACACTTACGCGCCATTTTTTTCGGTTCGAGACTGGTACCCTACTTGCAGTTAATTGCGGCTCCTCACCACAACAGGGACGCGTTCATCACCTGTTCCTCCACCGCTTTGTAGAGTTGACTCCGGGTTTAAAACGGGAACTTAATATCTTCCCCACTTAGCTCCCTCGCACTTTTTTTCTCGTTTCTGCGGGGGTTGGATGTCATCTCCCACTTACCCACTTCCTCCTCTCGTCCGTTCGCTCGCAACTTCACGTTCCCATCAAGACGTATCCCATTATTTCTCTTTCGGCTTCTTCCCCCCTCTATTCATCTCCTTCGGGAGGGAGAGGGGATTAAATGGGTCAGGGTCAGGTGGCAGAAAACATTTGTGACCCAGATCTCAGGAATCCAACTGACTGGGGATGGAGTGGAGTTGTGGCGGGGCCGGAGAGTGAGGGAAAGATTCATTCAGGGGCGCGAGGGTTATGAAACAGCGAACAGAAATGAGTTTATTGAAGGCGAGACTAAGTTTGGGGAGAGGTAGGGGATTGGGTGTGGGAATGCAGAGGGAAGAGGTGTAATATTGGATGTTGGGGGATCGGGTTGGTGTGGTGGCTACAGTACAGTCTTCCCATCTCGAGGGCTCAGGTTTGAATCTTGGTAGGGGTGGAGATTTTTCAGAGGAATCCCGATTCCTACTTGGCAGCAATATTGAGAGCACTGAAAATACACTACAGACAATCAGTCAGTCGGATGTGACGGTAAATTGTTGACTACTTGGCGTCTTTTGTCAAGAGTAGGCTAATACCGATGCCGGGTAGTCCACTCTACCCTTCCTAGGAGTCAAGTCGAGAGCTTGTCAAGGGTAATACTCCGTCCGTCGGATGCGACGTTAAACTTCGCCCCCTTGGCGCCTTTTGTTTAGAGTAGGCTGATGCCGACGCGGGGTGTCCGTCTACTATTGATCCATTCCCCAAATAAACCTTTCCTTACCAACCTACTTACCTATCCGTAATAGCTCAAATTACCTCAGTTTGTAGGTCGCTTACCTAAAGTCGCAACCAGCCCAGCCTCACCTATGAATATGATAACCCCTTGAACACGACAACCGACTCTGAAAGAGCCTCCGGCACGGGAGGAGAAACTTAAGTTTTTTCTTTTTTTTTTAAATGCGGAAACAAAAAAAACACGACGAACCGATGAAGGGTGTTATATCGGATGAGAATATTGGATGTCCCTCTCGTTCTTCTACATCGCACGCGCCCGCAAGCACTTTCGAAATGCCTCTCCCCTTTATACATCGTGGAAGCGCAGTAATCCAGCTTTGGCCACCCTATCGTTAAGCTGCCCTTCCTCCTTCGTCCAACGCCTCCGCAGCTGCCGTCGTTGTCTTGAGTCCACAGACATAGCTCGGGGCGGCACACGCCCTTGAGGAGAGTAGCCGTAGCGGTCGCATCTGGACTCGCTCCCACGGCCATTGCTCCCACATTTAGATAAACGTCTATCTTTTCCTTTCACGGTTTCGGCTGATACGTCGCGCCTTTGGCAAGGCTACTGGTCTAACTCCATGCACTATTCATTCCGAGAAAACATTGTGACCATTAAAGTGAGTTTTTACCCAAATATTAGTGATGGGCTATAGACAGATGTTTTTCATAGAAATTTTGTTTAATTCGAAAAAACTATTTGATCTAAGTAAAGAACGTTTATTCCTGTATTCTTGCAACACTTTTCCAGAAGAATTAGCGTAAGACCTCGCATGCCTACCCTAAAAAAGTGTTATTCCTTTAAACATATTTTTTACTAAAACAAATTAGCATGTATCAAACTAAAGATTATTTAGTACTTGATATCTTTAATTGACTTTAAGCGATTAAGTAATATTTCCACCCAAATACTGAAAAAATAACATTCATTGTAGTTTCTGCCCTGTAATGTTGTTTTGGCCACCTTACACCATCGGCCACTTGCCTATTATTATATCCTATTATTTTGCTGCTCCTGTTTGAGTGCATTTTAGTTTATTAGGTGCTATCCACGGGATCATGGGCGTATTTACGAGGGGTGTGGGGGATGGGACCGGACCAAAAGCAACTTTGTTGAGGGTACCAATATTTATGTATTAAAAATTGACAAACTAAATATCTCTAAATACTCTAAAAAGAGCAAGAAAATACAACTTTGTTGTATTAAAAATGTTTTCTCCCGGGTCCCCATTTGGCTGGGCCCAAGCCCCCAGGTACTTCACCTATCCAAGTATTCTGAGCCTCCATCAGAGCCAAATTCTAGATACGCCACAGCACGGGAGCACAGTTTGCACATTATAGAGGGGGATAATGCAATTTTGAAGCTGTTCTACGTTTTCTATTGATTATGTGACATATATGAATAAGTAATGGCTAAATATTGTGGGAATTGGGTAGCTGAGAAGCGCTTATGGTAAAAGTAGGAGGTACTGAATTTAGAATAAGTGAGCCACTAAAGAATGTGTAATGGATGCTCCAACTATGGGCAAATTTGAAAGGACTATGCTTTTTGGTTTGGCCATACTTGGAGAATGGATGAGAGTCGAATAAAAAAACGTAATTGATCGAGGAGTGAATCGTGTGAGAGGAAGTGGTAGAACCAGAATCTCATGGGTGAATGTGGTGGAAGAGATTCCTAAGAGGAGGAATAGTAGGAGTTTCAAGAACTTATGAATTAATGTGTGTGAAGTAAGTCATTAATTTTTTAGAGGCAAATGAGTTATATTAGTATAGGGCACAATGGTGGAAATTTTTAAAAGAGAGCCAGTTTTGCAGGGATAGCCTCTGTAACTACTACTAACTAAGTACTAACTACTCGTTGGCTGTGGCTACCCCGAAAGTGAAGTGCGTGATGGGTGTACATATATTTATATACTATCGGCATTTGAACACGTTTTCAATGCGTATATTAAAAAAAAATAATTATCGTGACCTTCGGTTAAAAAAGTTTTAACCTTCGTTTATAAAACCGCCCATCAAAACCCTAGATACATTTCAGCCCTGCTCGGAGTTTCATTGAATAAGATTAAGTTTTGATGAAAAATTCTTTCAGCGGGATTATACATGATGTACGACCCAAGATGTATGACACTTAGTCCATCCCTGTTAGTCAAGGGGTTAGTTTCTTCAGCTGGCGTCGTAAGGGTTTCGAGTTTGCTGGTCCAGACAGACGGTTATTTTTTTTTCTTATTTAATGACATCTAATTTCCTGAATATTTTTCGCGTTGAGCTGGACAGAATGTCATATATCTTCGTTTATAACATCTAATACCACTGAAAGGATCAATTTTATAGCGTAAATAAGGCCTATTGTAGAAACCTTGTGCAGAACGGAGACGTACTGTACGTCATACATCAGAAAGAAATACATCATTCCCCTATGGCGGAGTAAGGTATCGGTATCTCCTAGTCAGTACAAAATTGGAAGTTTAAAAAGCAATTTGACCCTGTATTTCTTTTGGGTTTTAACGTCCAACTGTCAGCCTGAAGACACTGACAGGGATGATGGCAATATTTGTCCGAGAAAGCCAACTTACGCGGTGTATACCCGGAAGAAATACAGAGGTCTCCGAAAGAACTCCGCGAAAAGCCTACGGACGAGGATAGAACTAGTTCAGAGAAATTATGTAATCGAACATACATTTTTAGGATGATTCGTTTGAAACATAAAATAGAGGATGGAACAGTAGTTCTAGTTTTTATTTTCGAAAGCACTTTCGCCCCAGCGCTTGAAACTGGTGATTCACCATCTCGCAAATTTTTATTACTATCGATAAAGTGCTTTCCTCACGAACTAGATTGTATAGAGAGTGGGTCCAAGTTATCCTCTAAAGAACTCTTTCGGTTTCTAGGGGGTGATTCATCACATTTAGCTCGGAAAATATTTCTGATTTAATAGTTATCATATATGAAGAACTTCATTGTGGTCTTGAAAATTTCAATATCTTAGCCGCGAGAGTAATTTTCTTAATTATTTTAATGCTAATGATTTAATTTTAAAGTTCAATACATTAAAACTATGCATAAACTATTTATAAGACAAAAAAATTATTTTAATATTTTGATTCATATGCACTTACATTCAATTTTCCATCTCAGATAAAGAAAAAAAAGTGTAGAAAAGTACAAAACATTATTGAAATGGAAATCAGATGAAGAGGTTTAGACACTATGCTGAATGCATTCACAGCCAAGAAATGAGAAAAATACTACCACAGTCATTACGAAGGAAAGGTGTTCTTGGTTAAGAGTTCTCTATTTGTTATATTTATTTCTTCCGGAAAGTGGCGAAAACTTTTATTTTTCCTGAATACTTAGAAGTATCAATTAAAATATTTCCATTACGCGAATGACCTCCATGTTCTATAGGTGTAATGAAACCTTTTTAAATTGAATAATGAAAAATTCTGACCTGAAAATGGAGATCATTGGGGCGGAATGTTAAGGATTTTACTATCTCTTGCCTACTAAATGACCTCTCGCATCCCTTTGGAACAGATGATTTTTTCGAGCGGTTACCATAAAGTTAAACGGGACTGTTGAATGAATTGCAGCAGACCTACTCAGAGAGAATTTCCCGAAGGTCTTGACCCATTTCTCCCCAATATTGTTCCAGGCACGTAAGCAGAAGATAATAACTTTTTGCCCTTATTCCAATTTATTCCTTCATTATTGAGATAGGACTTTTCTTTTTGATCTTATTTGCCTGTGGAATCGATGATTGAAACAGAAATCGTCTTTGGGTTTTCTTCTCCAATTCAAAAAAAGTTTACTTAACCCGGATTCTTACTGACCTTCTCCAACACAGCCGTTTCATCGTGACCTACTGATCTTGGATTCATTGATGGCGAATTATCGAAATGCGTTTTCCTGTTCGCCGTCATCAATACATCACAGCCTTATCACCTTGAAAAGTATTGATTCCCCTACACTCCCTTGATGATGCTCGTACTAATCTGTTTCGTTTAATGCATAGTTAAGGTTACGACTGATTCAGTATTTATCCATCGGGATAGATCGTGGAAAATTCTCGGATCAAGGAGTCAGTAAAGACGTCACTGGATGAAGTTCGAAGGTCACAGAAAGCATCCATATTATCGCAACATAGATATTACACATGGCGTTTATCTCGACGAAACCCTTATCTCCATGGTTGATATGCTTTACTGTAATTATAATATCTATCGCTGGTTGTTACGATACCTTTTTTCCATCCAGTCTTGGTAATATTTTGAAAGCTCGGATTCCATTTACAATTTGGGTGACATTCAGGACAGAATAATGAAAATTAATTATCGGAAATCGCAGTTAAAATTTCCGATACCGATAAATTTAAATTTATTTAAGATTCACGCGTTTGTAAGGCAACATGAAAAAAGTTTGACTGTAGCAATCGGATCATGATTTTATTCTGTTGAATATCAATTGTATCGCTTGGAATAATAAAAGGAAAACATTTATAAATATAAATAAAAGTAGCCACTGAAAATTTGAAGATATATGTGTTATATTTTTGTGCAAAAATTGAACATGACCCAGCAACTTGCATCATAATCTCGGATCGCCGCTATAAAAGGGGAAAGGGAAGGATTATAAATAGAGATGAGTGAAGATATTATATTTATGCAAAGATTTGAATAAGGAAAGAAATCTCTTTGCAAAGCTGCAGCACAAAACATATATCTAAGTCCTATATATATGAATATGTTAGCTGCTCAAATCGCAATAACAAGGTTAGTAGGTGTGTGCGCATGCATTGAAAGCGAAAATTATGATAACATCATTAGCAGTCAACAATACAAAGATTGGTTTACTGCAGTTCTCAACTACATTCACCTTTAAGCTAACCCTTTTATTCCTTCATAACTTATTTTTAAAATTTCCTCGACAAGTTGCTTCGTGTATTCTATCCTCGGCAATACTTTCCATTCGTAGTTGCTTCCATTATTGTGTAAGAGAAACTATATAGTCTTAAAATGTGTCCAATAAGTGTCTCTTACCCTCTGGCGGGTTCTTATTAATATAATTTCCTCGACTCCTTGTAGGATTTCTCAATTGGTGATACTTTCCATCCATTTGATCTTCAGTGTTATTTGATAACACAAATTTCGCTTGCCTCCAACATTCTTTGCTCTGCTTTTTCAATCGCCTAAGCTGCACTGCCTTATAATAGTATGGTCCAAACATATTTAACTAAGTGCTTCATTACTTCCAAGTTTGCGTTGCAAGATATTCGAGGATTTCTTTACGTGAGATACTCTGCTCACTATATATTTCCCTTCTTTCTATTCACTCTTCTTTCATCTATTTGTTTTATTTCCATTAAATTTCGACTCGTACATCTCCCAAGTTTTTAAAATCTTGGATCAGTTCAGAATTATAATGAGATCTTTGTTCCCCCCAGAATTTCTATGTTATCAGCAAAACGTGACATTATGAGAATATGACTGAACGTCCTCTCTTTAATGGAAGACAAATCCACTCATGCTTATATCGCGTTGAATATATTCGCGCTCGTCATGTGACAGAATATTAGACTACCAAAAGTATTCATTGCTCCAAATCATTTTGTACGCTGGAGATTTTTTTGCCTTTAACTTTTTCCATGTATGGAGAATCAAAATTAAACCTGAAAAAAACTTTTATTGCGGCCCACCTAGTTATCTATGATGATATCTGCATTCGGTGGTGATCATATTTATTACATATATCCACACTATTTCATAACATTGGATCAGCAGGTGGGAGGAAACCCTACAATTCTATACTCTCATATACTGTCCTTTTGTCTATTAAATGAAAAAGTGCTATTTTAATACATCATTCAATAAACACAAAAAAATAGTTGATAAGCGGGTCTTCAGCGCAGGATACAAACTCCTCACCGGGTCTGCAAGCTCGCGCTTATACCCCAGCTAAGAGAAGGCTGCGGGAGTAGGAGGGAAAAAAGGAAGGAGAAAAAGGGTTTGGGAAAAGGAAGCTTCCGGCCCCCGAGTCATAAATAGGCTAAGAGGCATAAAACGGAACGCGAAACAACTTTTGCTCTCTAGCGTTGGCTACGGTAGATTCTATGAAAAGAGAAAACATCAGAGTGGAAACTAAACACAAAAAACAGGAGCCGTGGTCACGCTTGTGGATTGGAGGATGTAAATGAATTAGGAATAATTTAGATTATTAGACGGCCATTGTGTTGAGGTGGACATACTGCTAAAAATATGAGAAGATAGATTTTTCCAGCAATAGCGGCGTTGATAAAGAGTGCAGAGATATTGATTGTAACTCTAAGGAAGATGTTATGGAAAGGTTTATTGGGAGCCTGGTATGAAGCGCGACCTAAATGGCTGGACCAAGGCGGACCATTATGATACTGCACCCGGATACTGTCTCATAATGGCTGGACCAATGGCTGGATGGTAAAGTGGACTTTGGGAAGGGGGATGAGCTACAGTTCAGACATTTGAGATTTGGGTCAGGTGGAAAACTGCTATTGACCGAATGGAAGGCGAACGAAGAAGTGCAAGGTATGTTAGGAGAGTAAACGTGGAGGGAACAAGTAACTAGAGGCGAGAGGATATTGAAAATAGTTTCGTAAGGTAAAGTTCTGGGTAAGCCATAAGAGGGGTCAATAGGGTAGACATTTTGATAATTCAGGGGTGTGAGAAACATTACGAATTATAAGGAATTTCGCGTGTGAAAAGAGACTTGGAAGGGTAACGTACAGTATTGATCCGTCATCTACGGTGACCAGTTGAATACCAGCGCGCTAGTTTATAATAAAATCAGCTTTAATGTAACTACTTTTCTTGTTGCTACAAATTAACTAAAGAATGAATATGAGGCCGAAAAAAACTCCAGCCACAGAATATTTCAGATGAGTTAGCCTAAATATTGCGCAAATATTCAGAATACTATTTATGAATATCTAATACCTTATTATTACTTATTTCAGTTAGTTTAATTTATCTTGTACTAAATATACAACAATTGGCATCATCTCAGTTAAAAAAGGGCAACAATAATGAAGCCGCACTCAATCCTCCTAAAAAGTTAAATTTGATAGCTGTGCCATTTAATATGACTTTGATTTAGAGTTGACCAATAACCCCTCAGGTTTTAATGAAAAGTAGAGGACATATTTGCCTTGGCAAAAGACAAATACAATTTCGGCTGTTTTTTGAAAATCGAAATAGTCGCTGAATTACAGCCATTTTGCTAAATAGTGGGATTAACTTGCTTTTTTAAAAACACATGACTCACCATTATGCTTTAGTCCTTGACTATGGCACGGCGAAACTGAATTTAAAGTTAAACTATTAGTTATTACAAGCAACTCTTTGGAGTTTAATACAATAATACTGTCTCATAATGATCTATAAAACTCTCCTCTGGCCTATATATTCCCCTCTATTACCCTCTTCAACTTAGTTCAACAACCATCAATTCTTAGTGCGTTCTCTTTTGCTGCCTTCTCCGAATATCCACGACCAGCTTTCTCTTTCACCATCTCCAGTACCTCTCGTGTGTCTTATTTGGTTATCCCACTCCATCCTAGTCCATAATGCACCTCAAAAGATCATAAAAAATCTATACATGTATTATTCCCGTAAAAATCAAGTTTTCGAACCAAATAATCTTCTAATGCTTCCGGAAAATTTATTGCCTCAAATTTTTGCTGTTTTCTTGAGAAACAATTTGGGCGTTTTCAGATGGATACAAATGAAAAAAGACCTAGAGTTATTTATTACATTGTGTGCCCCATATGTACCGATGAGAGGTAGTGATGTGATGCTATCAATACTTCAATCATTTAGTGTGGATCTAATTGCTATCAGCTTAGATGTTTTTCAACATGAAAGAAACATTTGTGATTTTTTAATAGCTGAAATAATGAAGTGCAGTTTTAAATGTTATCATCTATGAGTTGCTGACTGTCGCGGTGAAGATTACTGGCAGCAGAATAGCAGAATATTAATTATATCTTTCACCCCAAAAAGTCCCCAAAAAATCTATTTTGGGTTTGTTTGGTGGCCAGAAGGCTTCCCATGCCGAAGGCCGGGGTTTTCTCTCCATCTCCAGCGGCGGCGGAGATTGTCAGTGGAAACACTATTCCTACTTGGGTGCTCTGTGGAGGACCACTCTAAGTGGAATACTTCATTATTTTTCGGATGGGACGTTAGACTGTAGATCCCTTGGCGACCCTCGTTAGGATCTGGCTTCGCCAGGTTTCTCTCCATTCCTTAAGTAATCCCATCTTCGCCAACGTATGCCAGCCTTCTTAAAAAACAATCATCTTTGACGCAAATGAACTCATTTGACAGTCATCTCCTCAAATAACCAACCAGCCGACCGAAGAAAGACCAATGGATACAAAAAATGGCATGGAGGTGAACGCGGTCATAGTTTGAGATGGATGAAGAGTTCTCGGGTTTCCAGCCGGGTAATGGTGTTAAACTGCACCGACGTTTCAATGGCGTAGTCTGCTATCGTCTTCTGGGTTAACCCTATGTATGAGATGATCCATGATGGATGGAGCCTGGCCTTTGAAAAATCGATGAGATGTATGATTGGAAAAAGAGCGATTGGTTAATGGCGCACTTGGCGTGAAGGGTGGCAGCTCGTATAGGTACACTTTGATAGCATGGAGACCTACGGCAAGGTTATTGGAATTCGGAGGGACTCATAAAAAAATTGAAAGAGGAGAGATGTCCCGGTGGAATGGGTTGCGGCACCGGGGAATGGGAGTGGAGCAAGGACATATGCTCAAAGGTACCATCACGCATCTCATCAGGGTCTCAATGTGGAGTCATCTCGGTTGAAATAGCAAGAATAACACAGTGAAAAGAACACTTAGGTGGGAAAGAGACAGAGAAGAGAAGGTAATCATGAATGTTTTACTGCCGGATATTTGGTCGCAAATGGGCTTGATCGGTGTGGGGAATGAAAAGAAAACGAATTGGCTGACCTTGAATGACAGAGAAATAACACATATGGGCCTACCTTATGCTTGCATATAACCATGTAAGCTACAATAGTAGAAAGAAGAACGGGAGATGGAACACCAACTTTAAAGAGAATTCATTTTGACGCATCGTTGCATGGTCAGTTGTAAGAACTCCTCTTCGAGAATTTTGTTAAATACTTAATTCAGCGTAAATAATTGGCAGTATCTCCGACTGCAGTAAGTATAATAATTGATTAGCTGTTATGCAACCTCTTTTTACATATATTGTTGTTGGCCAGTAGGATTTGATTCTCCCAGTTTTACTCTTTCTTGAAAATAAAAGTTGGTGTTCCAGTTATTCTTCTTCTTTCTACTATTGTAGCTTACAAGGTTATATGCAAAATCTGAATTTTCCTGGAAATTTCATATGAAGAAGTTATAAGAAAAGAGTTAAGACTAATTAAATCATGTCACTATTCATTTCTAGGACATATATTAGAAGAGATAGTTCAGGAGCATGCTCCTCTGGTGTAATGCATTTACTCTGTAAGATTTTGTCGAATAACAATTTTCTGTCATTAAGCTGAGGGACACATAACGCTAACGTAGGGTTACTCTGCGCTGAATATTTTAGGTGCGTACTTGACCTTTTCGAACTCTGGCCCATGCGGAAATTCGGGAAAGAGGTGCGATAAGGGTAACAATTCGTATTTCCGAGGAACATTCTGGGACGAAAGGGTCAGGTCGTAAGACCCTGGTTCTCTACCGAAAGATCCATGGATAAGGGGACCGTATTTCCCATAGGCCTGGAAAATGGAGGTCTGGCTAAGGTGAGGGAGACGACTTTTGGTTATTCAGGGCCAAAATGGAGCTCAGGAGCTTGCCTTAAAGAGAGCGGGCTTACATCCAACGCATTTATCTACTTTGGATACATAACTTTTGCTTTTATGGGCATGGTTAATGCTCAGAAAATGAAAATACGTACGTTAACTCTTAAAGATATTTAGGTTCGATATGATAAAAAATAAGTGATTATGCAATAACATTGCTATTTAGATTTGTACAGATATGCATGTACTATACTGATAGCAATTTTCAATTCGTCATGGACTTACTATGTTTATTCACCTGGGTTTATGATTTTATTTTCATTAATTTTTATATATTTTTGGCAATGAAGTGCTATTTGACGAATAAGCCTTAAAAGTATTTTGTATTTCTGTGAAAATAAAACCTCCAGTAACACAATGAGTGCATTGAGTTTGAATCCTCATGGCCGATTCAGGTGGAAATTTGAAAATTGAAGATTATCGATACCTATTATTATGATCAAATAAAGTTGAAAGGCATAGTATTGAATCTGCAATATAAGATAGTGAATGTACTTGTTATCTGCATCTACAAGATATATATTAAAATCCATCGGCTTAGATGTTATTGTAGTAATTGTAATTATTAATAGCCAGTCAACATCTCGGGTTCTGAAAACGTTGCATTTAGACGAGTTTATTCATTTAGCGAAAATGGTAGACACATTGTATCTTGGCAAAGAGATTTTGATAGTATTTTTTCGATGGGTTGCTACCCTCAATATATTTATTTATAAAGGACCATGTATTATTCTGGTGTGGAAGTATGATCATCCAAGGTTGCATTCTTTTGCAACACACGGAGTAAATGACGAGGGCTTTCAGCCGTAGTGTTCTCGTTTATGACTTGGGAAAATTTCTTGTCGCGCTATGTGCAAGGATTTTACCAAAGAAAAAAGTACATTACTTAAAAACAAATAAGTGGCCACCTTCATATCCACTCGTTTCATTCTATTGACTTCTATACGTGTCAGTGACTTCGCCAGTCAGTTTGGCGATCGCACCATTTTTGTTTGTTAAAACATAAAAAGATATTTTTTCAACGTGCGAAAACCATGCATATGTATCATTTGAAAGCAACGAAGTAGTTTAATTCCTACAAGGTAGAAAAATTTCAGGTTAACTCGAAATGTGATTATTTAAGAAATGAATATTTATATCGTTCAAATGTCCGTATTATTTTGAATTTCACGGTAATTACTTTTTAAAATTATCATCTGTTAAATATCCCTGAGAATGCTTTAATTTAGGTAGTAGTTGGGGAATGTAAAAGGCTACTATTTCCGGTGGGCATCTACGATAGCACGTGCGAACTAGAAGTTGGAGAGTTTGTGGAGTCAGTGATTTTGAATGCACGTGACATGAGCAGCTGGAAAGCATAGAAAATGGGAGAGGATGGAAGAGGATGGAAGAGTCCAACGGGGAAGAGCATTGAAAATAAGTCGAAAATGATGGGAAAGTGGTAGCTGGAGGAGAAGTTTGAGCTAAAATATGCATCTTAAGTTCTTTTCCAAAAATATCGTCTGGCACTATCCTTTTGTTCCTTTCCTTTGTAATATGGGGTGGGAGGTACCCAAAACTGCTCTCCACGGAAATGGAAGTCGTATTGGGGGAGCCTCTGATTCAGTGACTACGAAGCGGTCGGCCTGGGGGCATTTAGACTCACTGCGCTCCCTATATTCCTCGTTTCTCCTATTCAGGCAGGAAATAGAGCGGCACTGCCGGGGTCAGGAACCCTTGGGATAATGGAATGTATTTTTTCCTCCCTCAGAATATAAAGAATGTATTGGGAGGAAAGAAAACATGGAGAAAATGGCTTTTTGGGAAAGCTTTCTCAGCGAGAAAGGTAATTTGGTCATTGGAAAGTTCTGTAGAATGAAATCTTTGTTTAAAAAAGTTACTTTGTTGATCGCGAATCAAATTTAAAAAATGATAACACGCTAACTTATGATGCCGTCGCGACGGTGTCGTGCCAACTATAAAAATTGAATTGATGGAAATAATCTGCCAAAATATGCAAGCAGTAAAATAATAGAAATCGTAATCCAAATCACAACAGTGGATTTATATGCTTGTAACGAACAAAACATTGTAAATAAGTATTGTACTGGCATTTCAATTTGACAAGAGAATCATAAAGTTCGACGAAAATGCCCTTAACTCAATGTTCCGAGCATATTGATGCAATCATGGCTGATGATTGGATGAAGAATTATACCTGCCAGTAGAAACCATGCCATAGAGTGAAAGAATTTGAATAGGTTACTCCTTAAATTTCATTCTCTCTATTAAGTAATGGCGTAATACCTTAAGTACAGATTTTAAAGCTTTATAATATAGGAAGAACCTCCATTCGGAAGATCCAAACTTCGGTGATTGAGAGACATGTTTGTCTGTAACCTCGTGTTGCCACTTATTTTCCTCGGAATTTTATTTTAAATCTCTTGAATTCAATTCTTTCTCTTGTTGACAGAACTTCTTCGCCAATGAGTAATTTGGTCTTTAATTGTTTCATATCTCGCTCACCTAAGTTCACGGTTCCGGTAAATTTGCGTAACCCTTCATATTAAACCCAAAGTATAATATTTCAAGATCAATATAACCGCTGATTGGCCGGATGTTAGTAATTAGGGCATGGGTGTCTGAGACTCCACAATCAGTGGACTCAGCTGTTTGTTGTTGGAGGTTGCCTCTACTCGCATAAGCATAATGCGGTGGCTACTGTACGATATTTGACGATGGAGGTAGAATCGCCCTGCATGTTCAATTTTAGTTACAGGCCTTATTTTTTCTTCAGAATTTCCGGGTGTGTTGAAGCGATGTAGTGATGTTCTTGTCTGGGTGAAAAGGAATGTCAGGCATGGCATTAAAATTGAGTTATCTTGAATTCAATCCTCTCTGTTTAGTAAGACACGAAACTTTCTCTGCCGTTTTTAAATATTTTTCCAACCCTAGCGTATGATTCCAGTAGTTTGTTTTAGCCCTCGCATCAAATGTGAAGCGTATCACATTCTCAGTGTCAATATGGATTGAGCGGAGTTATCATGGATTTCCACTTTTTATACATCATGGGGCTAGGATAAATCGAAGCTCAGTAACTTAATCGGGAGTCACCAACTGAAAATACACATTAGAGCGCGAAATAAAGGTTTAAAATATCATTCGCACGGAATGAAATTGGGACCTAGATCCCCCGAATTTACGCCGGGCCCTTTTCACAATCGGTTAAGACCTGCGTTTTAAAACACCTGGAAAAGCTTAACTGGTTAGAGCACTCGGCTGAAGTTCGCGGGATGTGGGTTCAAATTATAGTCCAGTCGAATAATGTTTACATGGTGAATTTATCACATCCTTAGTGGGCTCTTTGGAATTTGCGGAACCTCCGATCACATGAGCTAGGTGCGGTGATTGACGAGGGGAGGAGAATTCCCATGCGTGTGCGGTTTAAGTTTGCCTTATTATTTTTGCCCCGAAAAATTCCGGCGATGAAGCGATAGTGCGGTGGTGAGGATTATAGGAAAAGGGTAAGGTATGTTTGGAAGTGGTGTCTACACGTTTTAAGCCCTTAGGAAGTTTGAGCGAGGTATCATTTAAGAAAATTCAATGAATTTGGCCTCATCTTAAAGAAAAATATCTAATATTTGTAATGATAACAGAATGTCAGCCACTTATCGCAATACTTTTCGGGATATTTACAAAAAAGAAGTTTTCATTGGGATATGGAATGGGTATTGGGAAAGAGAACCTCATCATTATGGGTGACTGTAACGCAGCGGTGGGAAAAGGAAAAGTTGGAAGCAGTGTAGGAAATTTCGGACTAGGAAAACGTAACTCCAATTGAGAAAGACTAGTGGAGTTCTACAATGAGAAGAAAAATGAGAGATTGTGGCAAACACCCTCTTTGAGTAACATCGGTGAAGAAGGTACACATGGAAGATGCCAGGGGATAGGGCCAGGTACCAAGTAAACTACATACGTGTCAGAGTAAGATACAAGAACCAAGTGAAGGAGTGCAAGAGCTATCCCGGTGCAAAGGTCTCAAATTAGTAGCCATAGAGAGCCGTCTTCAATACAAAAAATAAGGAAGAAAAAACATGAATGAGATGGGACATGAAATTGATGACAGAAAAAGGTTACAGAGAAAGATCGATCCACAGCCGTTGACAGGAAACTAGAGAGTGGAGGAGAAACGGACACCAAAGGAAGAGGGGATGAGTTGAAGTGGACAATTGCGGAAGTTGCAGAAGAGTAACTGGTGAGTGAGAGAGCCGAGACAAAAAAGCCATGGATTACGACGACGATTAGAGAACTTATAGATGAAAGAAGGAAATACAAAAACCCCAGAAAAGAAGGTGAGGCAATCCTCTCCAAGAATCTTCGGAACCAAATCATTCGAGAATGCGAGAAAGCAAAGGAAAATTGGATAGAAAGCTGCTGCGAGGAAATCAGTGAAAACATGAAGGGGAACACCAAAGCAGCATACAAGCTGGTGAAGAGACACTTCGGAGAGAGAAAAACGAAAAGCAACCACATCGGGGAAGTGAACGGGAATATACTGGTTGAGGGTGAAGACATTGAGACTAGAAGGAAACAATACATCGATGAATTATACCAGTAGCCAAGGCCGCTGGAAGAAAACCTAATGAAAGGCGAAAGCGAGGCGGACGAGGATAACCCGGGCCCAGACATACTGAGAAGCAAGTTCGACAGAGCAATGAACGATCTAAAGAATGACAAAGCTCCTGGTGCAGACAACATCAACGAAGAAATCATCAAGGCGCTTGGGAGTAAAGCCAACCTGTACGAAATAATCAAAGATAGATATGAAAGCGAAAGACTATCGGAGGACTTTCAAAGGAGTGTAATGATTGCAATACCGAAGAAGACAAGGACTGTGAAATTTGAGGAGAACAGAACCTTAAGTCTGGTGTCACATGCATCAAAAAGCCGAAGGATGGAAAGGGTAATTGAAGACTACCTCTCGGAAAACAAATTTGGATTTAGGAAGGACAGAGGAACCATGGAGGCCATACTCTGCCTGAGATTAATGGGAGAGAAAACGATACATGTCCACAATCCAGTGTGTGTAGCATTCATGGACGTGGAGAAAGCCTTGGACAACGTAGAGTGGAACAAAATATTCGGGCTGTTGGAAAAAATCAGAATGGATTACAACGACAGAAGAATAATCTATTGACTACACAAGAAGCAAGTCGTCACAATGCGAATGAGAGATGGAAGAAAAATAGACGCTAAAATTAACGAAGGGCAAGGATGCAACCGCTCACCAGCACTGTTCAACATATACTTGGAGAGGCAATACGAGAAGCTCAAGAAATGGGACTGAATTGAATTAAGATTAACGGAGAAAAAATAAACATGCTCCGCTTCGCAGACGATATCGCCGTCATAGCAGTAAATCCTGATGACCTTCAAAGATCACTGAACACAATGGACAAAGTTCTTCAAGAATTTAACATGAAAATAAATAAGAAGAAGACCAAAATCCTAGTATGCGGAAGAGAGAAGCTGAAGGCAGAAGTCACGCTAAGATGAGAGAAATTAGAGGAAGTGAATTCCTACACCTACCTCGGAAGCACCATCACGTAGAACGGAAGAAGTAAAACGGACATCAGGCGTAGAATAGCCCAAGCTAAGAAAGCGTCCATGATGAAAAGACAACTACTGTGTTAAAAGACGATAGGACTAGAAACAAGGAAAAATACGTAAAATGATCTTGTGGAGCATGGCACTCTATGGATCGGAAATATGGACCATTGGAAAAGCAGAACAGAAATGATTAGAAGCATTCGAAAGCTGGTGTTGGAGGAGGATGCGGAGGATCAAATGGATGGATAAAATAAGAAATGAAGGAGTTGACGGAAGAGTAGAAGAGGAAAAGAACATATGGAACACTTCAGAAAAGAAGAACCAGATGGATTGGGCACATTCTGAGGCACATTAAGTGTGTGAAGAATATAATTGAAGGAAAACTGGAGGCAAAAGTCCCAAGAGGAAGGCCAAGGGATAAATTCATACACAAAATAAAGAGGAAAGTACACAAGAAGAACTACCAGGGAGTAAGGGAACTAGCATTAGATAGGGAAGGATGGAGGGCTGTAGTAAACCAATCTTAGGATTAGGATTTAACGACCAATGATGGAATGGGTGCCTTCTCGAGAGGGAGTTTTGAAAGAAAATGAGGAAATTCTGACGAACGGATTTCGTCAGAAATGTAACGGTGTGTAGTAGTGTGTTTTCTCAATTATTTTTAAAACAGATTTATTAATGTCTGTAATACCAATTATAATAATAAAAAAAACTTTCGGTTGTGAAATCGTTGTGCGGAAAAATAAGTCAAGTCAAATCCTCAAATATGTAGATTTTTCTAATTAATGAGAAGTTCATTCATAAAAAAAACAAAGTTAATGCGCCATTATTATTACAATATTTACTTCATGAGTCGTACTCCCTCTAAAATTTTAAAATAAAATACCAATGTGATCTCTTTCATGGCTACAGACAGAAAAATTTTCCTCGAACTACCTTCAGCTCGAGTATCTTATTTTTTCTCCCCGAAATTCCAGCGGTGGAGCGATAGTACGGCGGCGTGGGTTAGAGGATTAAGGGTTAGGCATGTCTGGAAGCGGTACGTACATGTTTTAAGCGTTAACTCACCCCCATTCTCGAAAGGGGTGGGAGATGTGGAATGGCGGTTTGGTAGGAATCTCTCTCTCTCGGCGGCGGTTTGTCCGTCAGTAAGAGTGGCCGGGGGGTGTGCGAAAGGGGGTGTTTGAGGGGACGGGGGGGGAGAAAAGAGGGAAGGAGGGGACCTGAGGCGTGGGAGTCTGGCGCTTCCTGAGGTCGACGCATTGCGACGCCGCCGTGTATAAGGAGGGGTGGCGTCGGCGGGTTGCGCGGGAAAGGATCCTTTCGCCACCTTTTAAAGGTTTCGCCCACGCATACCCGTGGCACGTAATCCGTTGCGTCATTCGCCCCTCTCCTTCCTCACTGTTTCCTCAAACCTTCGGAAAGCAGCAGAAGTCGGCCCCCATACCCTAACCTCCCCAAAAAGACCTTTTCTACCTCCTCCTCCTTCCTTTCTACTTTCCCCAACCAGCTCTATCTTTTTCGCGCCCTCCTTACACCACACTCTCTTCCGGTCCTCCTCCCATTCCTCAAACTTGAAACGGTGACGTCATTCCATTTTTATATATACTTTGGCACGCATGTAAAATAGTCATAGTTCCGAGGCTCA
Organism: Pyrrhosoma nymphula; assembly: GCA_963573305.1. Taxonomy (NCBI): domain Eukaryota; kingdom Metazoa; phylum Arthropoda; class Insecta; order Odonata; family Coenagrionidae; genus Pyrrhosoma; species Pyrrhosoma nymphula. The sequence goes on along the minus strand of OY754330.1, from coordinate 49,831,626 downwards.
GGAAACCAGTCCGCATCGTCTGAATTCAAGTCAGAAGTAAGTTTTTTAAGTTTTCGCTGTGAGGTAGTGATTTCGCCGCACTTTTGGATTGAGAAAATCAGAAAATTTGGGAGATTCACATGAACAATTCAATGAACAAATTTTGTGAGATTCACATGATCGATGAAAAAAATTACTCGCCGGGACTGGATTCAACCCATATACCCTTTTGCGCTGATTTCGAAAGCAAAATTAACTATCTGGCTGGTTACTCAGCTAAAGTTAGTCGCTGCTTGTTCCACAATACTTAGAATACAGCTTTATTTTATTATTAATTTAGTTTTCTTTGGGAAGTGATCGTGGGATCAGTAATTGTGGAAAGTTTTAATACTGTGGGTAGATAAGGTTGTGATATCTAGCGACTTTTTTTACCGGAAAGCACCATAGGATGACGCATGAATCAATGTCGTATATTACAATTAAAGTTCCTGTATGTAACCAGTTGTCTTGGGTTTTGAAGAAAAGAAATTTTCCATCGAAGAATTTAATGTTTCTGGCGAGATTTGGTGAAGCAGGTGGTGTCATATTGAAATGAAAGAAACAGTTGTACTACTACCCACAATTTGGAGCATAGGCAATTGTTGACATTAGTATGTATTTCTCCAAACTTAGTAAAATTAATTGAATTTTACCAAATTTGACCATCTTGGCCTCAAGATCAACTAACCTCTCTTTCAATTGAGACCAATGTGTTCAAAGTTTTTCAATTCGTTCCCAATTGGTAACAATTTAGATTTAAGTGGGCGGTATTAGGTACGTTTTCCCTTCAACTGTTTTCTTCATTTCATTATAAATGTACCCTTTGCCTACGTCCTTGATCAAATATCACGACAATCAGCTTATCAATATTAATTGGTCTGGTGCAACGCGGAAAAAACCAGACTGCATCCGTGCTTATCAAGCGAAAGCTCAGTGGTTGTAGTATGAGTAGTTAAAAGTATTTCTTTTCATTCATCACAGATAATGTATGTTTATTTTGCTACCGCTCCACTCGGGCCAGAAATTCTTCGAGCAGTGAAATTAACTCGTATTCCCTGTCGTACATTCCCGGTATAAACCCAACCACTTGCGGTAGAGGAAGTTGAAATAAAGGTTTTGGGGGCCGAGTTTTCCTTCGGAGACCCGCCGTAATTTGCGGGTAATTATATGCTAAAATGGGCTGCTAATAGCTAGGCTAGCCCTAGTGCTCTTTGGGATGCAAGTTTTAAATGGCTTGGATTTGGGAGAAGTTGGGAGGGGAGTTTTCAGCGGTGGAAATTTGGGTCCCTGCCCACGAAATGGGAGGCGGTAAAGTTATATCACCATTGAGAATCCAGGTAAAACCTATAAGTACTTCCTTTATTACGTTAAAGTAAAAATGAGCTCGATGGTTTCTATGTAAATTAGATTTTGCGACAAGTTTAGCTGCTTGTTTTAATTTAAATTATTCATTATATTTATAATGAAAATTCACTTGCATACAGGGTGTTTCAGGAGGAAATGGCAATACTTCAGGAGGAGGTTTGGGACGTGATTTTAAGCATTTTTTGTCCTATGAACATGGGGTCGCAACTCCTTAGTTACTCCTACTTAAACAATGAATCTCAGCGCCAGTGATCGACAATTAATCCATGGAGATAATCTCCACTTGAGATCTTTGTTGCCCGTTGATTGTTTACTTCATTCGGTTCACAAAAACACCTACATTTGGGTTTCATTGGTTGGTTATTCTTTTCACAACGTTTAAAAATAAGTACTCAAGCTTAGATTGGTGAAGGTAATTGTCTTTATCGGTAAATTAATATCAGTTCCATGCATGGAAGAGAGCCGTCGAAAAATGTGCTCATGTAACGGTACCGTTTAAAATGCCATATCTTCGCTAAAAATTAAGATATGAAAATAATTTTACCAGTTATGGAAATTAAATTTTCCAATTTTTATGACTCTATTAACCTTTTCGCATATCTCAAAATAAAAAAGTTATTCTAAAACATAATTTTTGGAAGAAGAAAAATACTGACAATTTCAGTTACCACTTCAGAATATATGAGCAATATGCGTAACATTTGGCAGAAAAAGAAAGATACAAACTTTAAGTACAATTTAGAGCAATTTTATTTGTAAGTATTGCTGGATGCCCCTGCTTTTGGGGGTTTTCATGGTAACTGCAGAATGCTTGTGACAAAATGTTTGCGTTGCCATAACTCGGTAACTAAGGAGTTTCGACCCCATGTTCATAGGACAAAAAATGCTTAAAATCACGTCCCCAACCTCCTCCTGAAGTATTGCCATTTCCTCCTGAAACACCCTGTATATTGGTATTTAATAGCTGTATATATATATAAAAGTCAGGTTCTATATGGTTTTATCAATTAATTGAAAAGCTATTTCATTCTAATGAGCATTTCCTGATGGCAAGACGTCTTTAACGGGGTTTTAAGGTCGTTTTACTCGAGGCACTTAATTGCACAGTTTTATGTACAGGAATTACGAGAACGCGTTCACGGAGAAAGAGCAGTGGCTATTTACATGTATTTTGTTCATGCACTCGCGCAGTCATTCTAGCAAGTCCCAGATTTACCCGTTGCGATTTTCTCTGCAAATCCATCCATACACCAGACTGCTGTTAGGCACCTCGTGTAAAACGGCCTTTAATTATACTTGTAAATCTTGGGAATGAACGGGTTCTTTTCAAATCCTAATTAGTGATTTTTAGGTGAGAAAATACCGTGTAAGCTTTTAAAAAAAAGAAAATACAGCTTATTAGACGCACTATTTTCCCCCAATTAATCCACGGAAAATCACCCTGCATCTTAAATAACGTGTCTGCGTCAATGTCAAGGTTAGATTCAACCTGAAGACTGCCGGTAAACGGAATTCCGAAAACATACCGTTAAAAGTTGCAACAATATCACTTTACCTTTATCTGTTGAAAATCGCATTGGAAATTTTCATTGGTTACACTCTATAGCATGCATAGTATACGCATACAGTCTTGTATGTGTAAACTATACACATACAATGTAAGTATGATGCGTCTTATGCCCATGCTTTCTTTCTAGGGCGAAAATATTAACAAGGGCTTACCAATGACTTCCTCTTACCTTCATATTACGTTATTCTTCTTTTTTTGGCATTGGAAGGTTTATTTATTCGCATAATATCCAAGTAGTTGGTCTAAAAGGTGTCTCGCTTAGTTCAATGCACCGCTGAAAATCCCCATCTCATATTTCCACACCGAATAGGTAAACACACTGTCGCTGTTGATGAATGAAGTGAATATAACCCATACACGACCATGCATACGAATTGGAGGCATTAGAATTATCCACAAAAAATTGAATTCCTCACCTAACCTTTTTTTCAGTGTAGTTATTTCTTCTAGGCGCCGCATTGGGGGCATTAAATTATTGCTTCATCAGAGGCCGTACGTCGTTAGGGGCCACTCATAGGAGCAATAATTAGCCCAGAATCCAATCATTCTTCAAACTCTGCAGCGCATAGCAAATTAGATTAGCACGATAGGGTTTCGCTCTTCGCATTGGACATCAGCGTTTATTTTACAGCCTTTTCTGCAGAAAAATTGCATTAGGTTTTCCTGTAGACGCCTTCTTAAGATGATGACTTAGGGTGTACTATCTCAACATATAGAGTTAGGGTAGTGAGAAGGTGAGAGGGATACCGATAAAAAGGGTGAGGGGTGAAAGATCTGTACTGTTAACCCATTCAGTTGCCACCGAAATTGTTGTTGGTACATCGTGAAGTACAAATAGGGCTTTGGAAATTTATCCATCACACATAAAAAATAATATTTTTTATTAGGTATATTGATACTTTTCCAATTTTTTTAATTTAAAAGAGCATGCTGATTTGATAAAAATAATGAAATTTGATGTTTCTGTAAAATTTTAATTTACAAAATGTTAAATCTTTGTTAAAAGCAAGTCTGGGGAAGCTCAACGATGCATTGTCATTGGCAATTTGAGCCAAGGTAGTAAACAAGTGTATATCGTAGCAAGGCACCCAAAGGGTTAATAACAGCATAAACAGGTGGAATTTGTAGCATTTCACGGTTGAATTTCTCTGCGCCGTCGGGTGCACTTGCTTTCTCCAATGATCACGGAAACATGGCAAAATCTCTACTTCGATGCGTAGTGCGTTGGCGAAGGGTTAAGAACAAATCCTTTCTGAAGACTGAACGCAGCTGGGGTATTTTGGTGAAGTATTTTTAGATACTATTTTAGAAATTGAATGAAGAGCACCAAATAATTCATGCTCGAATTTAATTATATAAGATTCACGAAACTTTACAGAATAAACCATGAATGCTAAATGTTTTACATTACATTGATATCCAATTTCATTAAGAGCAAGACCATTATGATCCCAGAAAAAGGGAACGTAAGTGACTTTACCAACTGCAGAACTATCTCTTTACTATCCCATGCATAAAAATTTTTGATCAATGTGTCGGAGAAGATCAGTTTGGATTTAAGCATGGTAAAGGAACAGGAGAAGCAATTGCATCATTAAAACTGATCTTATTAAGAAGGCTAGAGAAGAATAGAAGAAGTTGTGTTACTTAAATCGATCTTCATAAAGCATTTAAAAGGGTAGATTGGAAGCTGCTAGTCCAAGTAATAAAAAAATAAAAATCAATCGGAGGTATATAAGACGCAAACCACGAAAATTAATACAAATGGAAACAAAAAAGAAGCCAAAATAAAAAAGGGGTAAGACAAGGTTGTTCCCTTTCATCTTATCAATTCAAGCTGAACATAGAAGAAGCAATAGAAAAAAAAACAAAATTAAGTAGTATGGACATGTAAATGAAAAACCCATCCATATCCACCGGTTTGCTGACGACATTGTTTTTCTTGCAGATTAAAAGGATATGAATCACATATTGGAGACTCTCGGAAAATAATTGAATAAATTGAAATTTATTATCAACAAATTGAAATTGATTATCAACTTATTAGTCATGAAATTTTCGGGTAAAACTGAAAAAGATAAGAATGGGAAGGAGGGTACGAAAGTGGAATACGGAGGCATTAACTGGGGCAATGAAGAAGAAGTATCGGGAGAAGGTGGATGAGATAATGGGTGAGGATCATGGAGTTAGATCAGTGGAAGATGAATGGGGAAGTTTGAAAAATGGAATATTAGAAGCTACGCAAGCAACAGTAGGTGTAGTCAGTGCAACTAAAATTAGAAAACTGTGGATCACGAAGGAGATGATAAGGGAGATGAAGGAGAGAAGAAAATGGAAGAGCGTAAACTCAGAGCTAGGTAGCAGAAAATACCGAGAAATAAATCACAGGCTTAGAAGAGAAACTACGAAAGCAAGAGAGGCGTGGTGGAGAGAACAGATCGACTCGTTAGAGAAATACCAAAAAGAGGGAAGAGCAGATGCATTATATAGGAAAGTAAAGGAACTGACGGGTGGTAATAAGGGAAGGGGAAATACAACGATAACAGACATGACGGGAAAGGTGATCGTAGAACCGAAAGAGATCCAGGAGAGGTGGAAGGAGTATGTTGAAGAGCTGTATGGTAAAGAAATAAGATCCAATATGTTAGATATAGAAAGGGAAGACGATATCGACAGAGATGGCATCGGACTTGGTATCCTAGATAGCGAAATCGAAAGAGCTCTACGAGATATGAAAAGGAATAAGGCGGTGGGAATAGAGGACTTACCTGCAGAGTTTTTAAAGAGCATGGGGAAAAACGGAAGAGGAAAACTTTTTGCGCTTATTCGTAGGATTTATGAGGATGGAGTGTGGCCGGAAGACTTCGCGAAGACTGTACTAATTCCTATACCGAAGAAGAGTAAGGCAAAAACTTGCGAAGACTATAGGACAATAAGCTTAATATCCCACGCGGCCAAAGTAGTTCTGAGGATTCTAAACAGAAGGCTAGAGAAGAAGGCGAATGAATACCTGGGTGACGACCAGTTCGGATTTAGGAGAGGGACGGGAACTCGAGACGCTATAGCGGTGATGAGGACTCTAGTAGAAAGAAACCTAGAGTATGGACAGGATGTTTTTGCATGCTTCGTAGATTTCGAGAAGGCGTTTGATCGGGTGGAATGGACGAAATTAATGGGAGTGTTGAAGAAATAAGGGGTCGATTGGAGGGACAGGCGTCTGATTCGGAATTTGCATATGAACCAGACGGCGCAGGTTAGGGTAGCCAATGGAGAATCGGGATGGGCCACGATAGGGTGGGGAGTGCGGCAGGGTTGCCCACTATCGCCGTTGCTTTTTAACGTGTATTCAGAAGAAATGGTAATTGAGGCATGGGGGGAGGAGGAGGTAGGAATAAAGGTAGGAGGGTAGCTGATAAAATAAGTGAGATTTGCAGATGATCAAGCATTGGTTAGTGAGTCTGCAAAGGGGTTACAGTCAATGGTGAATGCATTAGAGTTGCAGTGCGAAAAGTATGGGATGAAGATGAATCACAAGAAAACGAAAGTAATGAGATTTTGTAGAAGTAAGAAGGCGGGGCTGAATATGAGGGTGGGAGGGCAAAAGATAGAGCAGGTCGAGCAGTTTACGTATATGGGTAGTATTTTGGAGGGGAATGGGTTTAGTGGTTAGGACATGAGATGCAGAATTGCGCTCGCTAAATAAGCATTTTCGAAGAGAAGGGAATTGATGAGGGGGGGGGCCTCTTCTTTACGTCTGAGAAGAGACGTAAAGAAGAGGCTGGTGAAAACTTTAATATGGAGCGTGGCGCGAAATGGGTCGGAAACTTGGTCATTGCGAAGGGAGGATGTGCGTAGACTAGAGGTGTTTGAGATGTGGGTTTGGAGAAGGATGGAGAAGGTGAGATGGATGGCGAGGAAGACGAACGAGGAGGAATTGGATATGGTCGGAGAGGAGAGGAAGCTTGTGGCAGAGGTTCGGAGAAGGTAGAAGAGATGGATGGAGGAGGTATTGAGAGGAGAGGGCTTGTTGAAGAGAGTGATAGAGAGCAGAACACTGGGGAAGCGTGGAAGAGGAAGGAAGAGAATAGGAATTCTGGACGAAATAAGAGGAGGTAGAAGATATGAAGAATTGAAGAGGGATCTAATAGCGCGCCATCCTTAGGAGGGAAAGCGAGACAATGTCTATGAGGTTAGGATGCAGAATGGGGACTGTCCAAGAACCTACCAATCAGCTGGTGGAATAATTAAATTATCAACACCAAAAAGCCAAAACGATGGTGGTAAATACGTTGAATGTTCAGCAGCATGCAAGTGAAAATTAAATTAGGAAACTCAACCATAGATTAAGTTAAAGAATCCTTCTATTTGGGCATTCAGGTACCAAATTAAAATAAAAGGATAAGAGATGTAATGAGGATTGTCCTGGCCAAACAAATATTCCAAAGGAGATGTTACCTCTTGATGGAGAGATCCCTCTTGATAAACAACTACCTTTGACTTGGAAATTGACTTAAGGAAAAGATTTGTAGAAACCTTAGAGTGGAGCGTACTCTCGTATGGTTGTACGACATGAATATTAGATAGGCAATAAAAAGATGGTTCTAGAGGAGAATTATAAAAACGAGTTGGATCATGAGCAAAACAAATTAATGAGTTTTAGAAGAAGTAAGTGAAAGGACACTTCTACAAACAATTCACTCCAGAAAAATCAAACTAGTTGGTTATCTAATAAGACTACGATTTCAATGAAAACATAGTGGAAGGAAACGTGTTGGGGAAGAAGACGAGAGGATGACCTAGAATGCCCTAACTTCACTGTGTGATGTCAATCACAAATACTCCTATTAGGAGATGAAAACGACGACTTCCGAAAGAGATAAATGGCTACAGGGACAGGTCCTGGCCTTTTGAGAAACTATTACTATTCACAAATAGCATATTATATAATATTTAAAAAAATTCATGCATTACTTTTGTATTTAGATAAAAAAGTTTTGCGTGAAATATTGTTTCGGTCTAATGGTCTAATATTGATTTTAAATTGCTTCAAGTATCTTTATACACTTCTCTAATGAATAGAGTTGACCTAGCGGAAAGAAGAGTATCGGCGAAAAAAAGACTTATTAATTGATTGAAGATATTAGTGATTTTCAGATGATTTATAAAGTATTTCGCCGTCGAACGTTATTTTTCTGATGAATGTAAATAATAAGAGTAAACTATTGAAAACGGGCTGTTCTGGGTTTATTGGCTGAATGGATGATTTATGATATTCTGTGTTTATTTCCTTCAATAAAGATATCATCATTCTCCCACTGATTGACATAGATTTAAGAAACTATGCAGTGCTAGCTATTCGCATTTTATTTTGAACTTCTGCTTATTTTTCTTGACAAGTTTCTTATATTTATTTAAAATAATTTGAAAATGCATGAACGCTGAATGGTTGGGCTGTGATTGTCTATTAATCCACCCCCTATTAATCCGCCCCTGGTGTTCGGACACCATCCTCGAAGAAGAAATGGTGTTGGGAAAGGAATTAGAAGAAAAGTGAGATGTTTTGAAGATTTAGTGACACGCTCTACTTTTCCTGTATTAAACAATGGCGGATGGGAGCAGTGAAGTTTTGTACTTATGCTTTCTATAGTGTATCTCTCTTCTGTCACTTCTTGAGATGAAGTGCCGGGTAAATGTGATATCCCTCGTATCTCACGGAAAATCGCGTTTCCTCTTGTTTCCCTGTTACCTTAGCCTAGCGAGTAACCTCTGAGTCTAGCGGTTCCCAGTCTAGTCCTTCGATCAGCTGTTTTACTCTCTCTGTTTAATGGTAGCTGTATTTAACGAAGCGTGCGACATTCCTTTACATTTTGTGCATCTGGCGTATTTAATCTTTCTGCGTAAAGTTTTTCATTGCATCTCAATCTCTCTCGGAATGAAGTTTTTGGATCGGTGTACATTTATGTTTTGATATGTGGCTAATGCTGCGTTATTACATTCTGATAATCACATGTAATTATTAAAAGTACACATTTTCTTTTGTCACATTATTATAGTTAAATATTTCCTTTGACAGTTAACGAGTCTAGTCGTTAGACCTGCAGGGTCTAGATGGTCCGACCTTGGCTTGAGAATGACGAAAACGATTGAGTTGGAATTGCTCCTGGGAGAAGCCCTTTCACGATTCTGAATGACACGGGAGATATAATTTTATGTGAATATTCCATTTACGCGAGTCTATTCTTCCGGAACCCCATCTTAATGTGATTACTCCATCTCAAGTGAAAGCTAAAGAGCCGGCATGGGCCATATCTTGCGTTGCGTGAAAAATAAGGGTGAGTTGTCGTCTCGAATGTATAGTTTTCTCATTTTGGGAACGGAATGTGCTACTCCAGGAAGGAACCGAGGAATGCCGAGGATATGCTGGAGGAAGTGGGGCTTGTGACTATTGAACGTAATGGAAAGACCTGACTGGGGTGTCCAAATTCCAGTCATTTTGAAACCTTCTAAAATCGAGACCGGGAAATCGAATTTCCTACAAATTATCGATAATTCCTGTAATCTTAATTTCTATTAAATTTTTCATTTGCCATCAGGAATAATCAATAACCAGTTACTGTCGTTTCACAGCAAGACTGTCGTTATTGCTGAGCGACCGGGTGATGTGGACAGGACATTCGCAAGCTTGCAAATTTTTCGGAAACGCTCCTTTACAAAAAGATGACGAGTAGTGACGCATGACAAGTCGGAAGTTCCTAAAATGTGGTGGAGACGAGAATTTCATAACTATTGCACCTGTATGAAAAGGTTAAATTTTAGTTTGTTTCTGTTGCTAATTATCGATTTCAGATATCATTCATTGTCGATTCAGTCCATTTTATTCGATTGATTGAATTCAATTCTATTGTATAGTCGACTTGTTTTCGTCATTCCTACACGTGTGACAGCGAGCAGTGTCTCCGCCGACGTCATCGAGTGAAGGTCGCTTTACCTTTAAATGCACTTTTCACAGTTAAAATGTATTTCCTCATCCTGAGACTATTTTGTGAGAGTGAGGAACTCAATCTTTGTTATTATAAATTTTAATTAATTCCCATGACCTCCAACCATCAAAAAATATAATTAATATACTGGTACAAAATACGAACTTCGAAAACATTACTTTATCGAACTGATTCCCGCAGAAAAATGGGTGTTATGTCTAATTAGCCGTCAAATCAGAAACTACAGGTAAACATTAATTTAATCCGTGACCTACGCTTTGCTGTTTCCAAATATTGAAAAAAAGAAATAATTTTCTGATAACAAAAGATTCTAAAGACTGACAGGCAGTTTACTTAGTCTGCAACGTTTACTGAAATGTGGAAATTATTACTCTTTACTCTTATCACCTACATGTTTTTTAAGTAGAGGAGTGAAATTTAGAGTGAATTTGAAAAATATTTCGCAGTGTTACATATTTTAGCGACTTGACAGCGCACAGGTTCTTCGCTGTCCCGTTCATCATATATCCCTGGTTTACATAGATTCATCGGTATTCTGGTGGAGGTTAAATATTCATAAATACCATCAGGAAAGATTTTTGTTGGTATTGAGATGATATGGCACGGGATGCTGAATAATAAGGTATTCCAGGAAGGTTGTCCCTGTGCGATACTACCTCTTGGTCCGAACGACTGCTGATAGAGTTAATATACCCTGCGCTTTGCCAGGGCCTTGGAAGCCCCACTTATCTCACAAGTTATATCTTTAGTCTCTTCCACTTCGTTCTCTTTAAATAGATGAAGGCTCGGTGGGCCGAGGAATTTTACTGCGCTTTTTCCGCTATATACGTTATCGGAAACAGTTTTTTTCCTTAGTATGCTCAATATTTTACCATATCGTCCAGCGCTTTTTGTGATTAATTTCAACCTTTCGTTTTTTTGATGATTTCTTTTTTAGCGTAAGTTTTGGCGCGAATACATGTCCTGTAAAATTCTATGTAATTTCAATAATTCTTTTGCAAATCCTAATGCACACCATTTTCCTTACCAAATAAGCATTACATGCTCTCAAAATCGGCACTGTCAGGAAGTGTCGCCAACGCATTTACTTTTTAATATTAGAAAGGGGTGATTAGTACTCTCTTCCACCATGGTATAACTCGTGTGTTGAAGAAGTTTATCTGGGTTGAGTAAAGTCTGCTTTCAGTTAGTACCCTACAAGCCTCCGCGAGGATGTAATGCCTGGAAAAATTTTTCGCTTAATTTTTTTTTTTAAATTAATGGGGATTTGAGTTGGTGTGATGGCTAGGGTGATGAAATACCTAAAGCCTAGAAATCGAATTCCGGCAGTGTTGGAGATGTAGTCATGGCATTCCCATCCCTACCTGGGTGCCATGTGATGAATACTTCCAAGTTTAGTACTCCGTCCATCGAATTGGACATTGGACAACTATGGTTGTTTTGGTGCCTTTTGTTAAAAGTTGGAAAATGCCGACTCCGGGTTTCTTTCCTCCATTCTCCAGATAACCCTTCCATTACCAGCCTACCCACCTCAAGGGTGCCAATGACCTCAGTTGTCGGTCTTCTCCTCCAAGTAACTAACAAACCGAGGAAGTATTGATCAAATACATTGCAATGGTCAAGGTGACAAAATTGGCATAGGCTTTCTCTCTTGGAATCATCTTCAAGGTGATCAAAACCTTGAGGATGACACGCAGTGATGAAGCCATGATTGGTTATTGAGAAAATAGTGTGAAAATGCTTTTCCATATTATTTCTTGATTTAATATTAAGTTCTCTTCATTCGCAATTATCGACGTTGAAAACCGTTCTGTGTACCAATAATTTTCGAAACATGAAGGTTGTTTGCTCTTCGTAAGCACCTCCATTTTTGATATTCTATACAACTATCTAAACATATTCTACCAGCTAATTGGTAGGATTTTCGACAGTCCTTATTTTAACGCCCCAAAATACGGAACATACATAATAGCCTAGTAACTAAGCCTACAGCGTGAATATGATATCTCTAGTTTGAATGCCTTTATAGACTAATGGGCAACAGCAAGTGGCTTAAAATGAATTATTTATGAATTTTTTAAAAGGATTTCAGCTTCTTTTAATGGTATCCTTAGTACATACATCACAGGGCTATCATTCTTGGGCTATGTGTGAACAGCAGATGGAACACATAATTGATTATGCTTGCATTTCATATTTTTAAGACAATGACGACAAGAGTCAAGTACGTCCACATACAAGTCTAGATATAGACGTACTCATATTTTACTTCCCCTGCGGAGCGAGGGTTTAAAGTAAATTATTTATTGCTCATCTACGTTTTTACTCCATCCCGCATCAACAATGGCCGGAATGAAGGGCTAAAGCTATCTAAATCCTCCGTCTATTGACCGTTATATATCGCGTCGCTTCCATTTCGGTCGTAGTTCTATAAGGTGGTGGTGGTTATTTGAGTAGGCGACCAAAATTGGAGGGAATGTGCACTTTTGAGGATATGCAGATGAATAGATATGGTCCAGACCATTTCGGTAATGGTGGGAGGGAGGTGAGAAACTTGCTGCTGACATCAGAATGCTCTTAACAGAAGGTGCAAAGGGGACCAAAATTTAACATCCTATTTGACGGACGGAATTGGAAGTGATCCATGCTGGGCATTATGGATAATCTCAGCCACTGCCGAAATTCTGACTAGAAATCCAGAATCGAAGCCGGCACCCCAGTCACCTCAATATCCTGGTCCTGTATTTCTTCACTCTTACGTGAGAGCCAAGGCCCTCTGTTTAGTGCGCCACCGCTGGCCTCCCAAGGTTGAACGAGCGATTTACTTAATCTCTTATGTAGGCCAATGCCGAACCTCCCACGGTACCTTTTCACGGACTCCGGTAAAGTACAAGGGATTATCATCCCTGCTCCCCTCTACACTCCACAAGGGTCCCTCCTCCCGTTTCCAGAAAGGGTGTCTTGCTGTTCAATCGACCATTACCTTGACCCCACAATCTCCTCCATCTTCCCTCCTGCCTAGAATTCACATTCGTTCCGTTCTTCCCAGAGTCCTGAATTTTTATAAAAATATCCCTAATTCATCTCTTAAGACCTGCTTATGTTTAAATCATCCATCAGGAATCATCATATAAATATCCTTCATAAATAATCTATGAATGCATTTTGAGAATTTCCCATGTTAATTCTGTGATCAAATGCCAAAAATCTTGAACAGGTTCGAAATTCACATAATCATTAAAAATAAATAAATCTGTCTGTGATAAATAACCCTTTTTATGTTTATGTTCTTAATGTGATGTGTTTATACTTATAATGGCTTTTTCTTTAGTTTAATTAGTATGAAACATGTCCCGTTTTTGTGAAAATGCCTCAGGTGTTTTTTCATTACAATTTTTTAGAAGCTTCGGATTTTAAGAAAACAATACGGGACCCGGGCTTCAATATTTGTCTCCCTCTTTACCCTTCCCAAGACCGTCCTCTCGCCGGCTGCTCTTGCAACCACTTTAGGAAGCGGCTTGTTTCGGCACTTTTGGAGGGACGACCCTCTTGCAATGCGAGAGGTCTGAGCGTGGTTTGCGCGTGGATCTTTAGCGTGGGACGGCGGGCGACCCCTGTGGTGCTCGCCTTCCACGAGGTTTCTTCTGTGAGTAATGCTCGCGCTCTTTGGCGAAAGCTACTTAATGCTACAACGCCCACGCGCCCACGGAATAAAATTGCTATGAATAAAGGTCAAGTCATCGAGTTTTCAGTCGTGAAGCAGCAAAAGTTTGTTCATGTTTCGTCCCACGTTTACAATTGGAATAAATACTTGTGCTGCTCGTAGTCAAATTTCCTGTGTGAGTTTTATAAATTATTTTTTATGAGATTTTGCTATGTGATATTGAAGGAAATAGAACCGGCTCATTTCCATCAAACGCTGTATGAAATGAGATTTTTAATCAAAGTGGATGTTTAATTTTTTAAATTTAGTGGATTTAAGTTAAATTAGCAGTTTTACTACCTATTTTGTAAAACTTTTAGTTAAAATGTAACTTGACCTAGAGACATAATTTTAAAATGATTATTTACCTCTCTGTTCTAAAGCCGTTAGGTTGATGAATTTTTTGCAAACATGTAATGCTACGCAAGAGAATTTGAAAAATTCACTGGCCAAACTTTAATTTTTCTTTAGGTATTTGAGGTTATCGACGGACAACAGTATATACATTAGCGTTGCTAGTTTTTCTGTAACTTTGGCCATGGTCCATATCCCTGTTAAAGTGAATACAGGGAAAGTGTAATCTACCAGGGTACATGGATCTCTAAAGGTCTCCAGTGTTCCCAGTGTTTTATTATATCTATTTTAGTAAACTGCGACAGCAATCTTGACGAAAGCGTTGTTATTGAATTGAACGTTTAAGGCAGTAAATGTATCTAAAGCACAGTAATGGATCTAAATATCGCAATAGATCTCTACTTTGGGGCATGTCTCTGTCGATGTAACATAGTCTATTGCCATATCACTGCATTAATGTTTTCTCGGCAGTGATGCTTGATTAATATATATTACTGTAGGTAGAAGAACATCGCTAAATATTGCCCATTTTTATCTTGGAATACGAGGACGTGCATGATTTTTGATGGCGATGGAAAATGCTCAAATCCAATAGGAAGTAAAATGATTTAACGATACATAGTGTTCCAATATGTGCTAAAAAGGATGAGGATTGAAGGAAAATGACCTTGGTTTTACAAACTTCTTAGCATTTGAATATATGGTTTTAGGAAAATTCCTTACAATTTTACCAATATTATAATGAAATTACTAGAACCATTGTCCTCCAAAAACAACCTATCCCAGATAAATCACCTTACCCGATCTTTAATTGGATACATTGTTCACTTTTCGGGATGTTTTATTACAGTGCTGGAAAATTGAAAATGTTTCATATTTGGGTTACAGAAAAGTATGAGACCGGAACTAATATTGCAGGGGAATTTGTGTGCCACGAAAATCACCTTGGGTATTATTATTAGCGAAGAAGTCCTCAATTTTTTTAAGGAAGCCGAAAAAACAGAAGTTTAATTCGAGATCTTATGTGGTTATTCCTTAGAGACTTCTTCGAAGGTTTGTTATGTTCTGAAAGAGATTCTTTTCATCAAACTATTGCGTTAGCCTTTGGGTCTTTCGGATGTTATCGTAATTGTGACGATATTAAGTAGCGTGCTGGCTGCATTTGACGTTTTGCCACAAATTCGGAGTTCTCTTGGATTCACAGAGATTTGGATCCTCGCCAACGCGGAGGATACTAGATTTGTTCCTCGGGGACATCGGCCTCTCGTATTTTTTTCTTCCAGTTTGCGCGCAGGATAGAGCCAGGTGCTCGTTTTTCTCTTCCTTGCAGACTCCTCACAGAGGTGTCTCTGGCAGCGTCGTTTCCTGCCTGCTTTTCCAAGCTCTCTTATACATCTCTTTTTCTTCTTTTAAGTGGGTCGCGGTATTAGCTCCGGGGCATTACGCTTCCTCGAAACAAACAACAGACTAATATCCTTGCAGGAGTTGGTTTTATTTTTGTTGCTCAGAAATTCTGTCTTTTTTCATTCGCCTTGTTAATTACTTCTTTCCTACTACCTCCGCAAACAGTAACATGTTTTCTTGGCATTCTTGAATGACGCTCAAAATGAGACAACAGAAGAGGCCGACTCTTTAGTAAGGTCTATTTATTAATTTAGGAAGTAATATTCGCTTTAAGTAAATGCCATGGTGTTGAATGTTTATTTGGGCATAGATAAAACATATTTGTGCAAAAGTGGCTGCTATGCTAGGTGGAGTGTTGCAATTAGTTAATGCGTTAGAGATCTGCATAGGTTTTACGTAATATAACAGAGTTCTGTGTCTCATTTGAGTAGTGAATAAGGTTCCACTGTGACTGTACGAGTCTAATAAAATACTGAATTCCGCCTTTTCGTTTGCACTGTTTATAATATACTGCATTCACTGATGAAATGCTAAATAGCTATTAAGAAACATTATTAAGGCCCTCGTATACATATTTCTCGACGAATATATTTTTAATGAACACTTTCCAGCCACAGGAGCCGACTGTAGGCCGGTTCATTTGAGTTCATAAATTTAGGCGGCCATTAATACAGTAATTTACTCAAAACTTAAAAATTAAGATTTAAGGGACTCAGATTTCAATGTCATTCAATATCCTGGAAGAATTCGCTTATTGTACACAGTTTTTTAGCGTAAATGGAACTTATCTTAGGTAGAAAAAAATACTATTTTCTCTCATGTTTCACTCACTCTCGTATTTAGAACTATTGAGGAAAATAATATTGTGGAAAGGAAAGTTTTTTTTGTTTTCCTTGTCAAACAAAGGGCATATTTTCATATATGTAGCCAGAATACGAATAAAATGTAATTTAATGGTGGACAAGTAACACTCCTTTTAAAAGTCCCTCTTTTGTCACATTTTTACTATCGTAGACTTATTAGTTTTATTTATTGAATTAAGGATAGGATTTAGTATAAATAAGATAATAAATATGATACAGTATGTGCATTGGGGATGTGTGCTTTAGGATAATGGCCTATTATTGAAGTAGGATGCCTTCCACTTTTTTTTCTGTATTCTTGTGGCGAGCATGAATGTAAGATAGACGCTTGACAATTAGATGGTTGAGGCTATGTTGCCATTGACCACGTTTCCCCGCAAATTTGATTTTTCTTTAGAATAAGTAAATCTCGTTTCAAAATTCTCGTCCCACTATCCATTTTTTACATATCAAATGATTCTTCACTTGTGAAAGGTAACTGCAACTATGTAGGAATTCAAGTTTTTTTTATTCGTTTCTGGAATTTATTTTTTCCTTTGAAATATATTATGTGGCAGAGTCCTTCCTAATAATTGCTTTCCTGTCTCTCTTAAGGTCGTCCACGCTATCAATTATTTTAGAGCTCACCTTAGTTTAAAATAATTCTCTTAGCCAAATCATTAGTACAAACCCCATCAAACGATATAGATGGCTTATTTAAGGAGCTATGCCGTTTTCAGATGCATTTATATGCATATAGAAGTACCTTCTTCTTCTCCTACATAACCATATACGAAAATGTTTTCACATAAGTTCCTTCTTATCTGTTTTCTCTACTCTACTACTCTCTAGCCTTACCTGGTTTCTAGTGTCGAATACCCTCCATTAAAAATCCCATTTTCTTCAACAGCTAAATTTCGTTGATGTTTGTGACACTATCGTAATGTGTACTGCTAACACCCTAGTAATTATAAATCAGTATACATGTTGAGGTAGTATTAATGCAAGATAATTACATGTTGTGGCGGAATCCCGTGGAATGTGGATGACTTAGAAGGGAAGCCATAATTTACGTTCGTATAATAAACATTCTGCTGGGTATGCTTTCATTTTTATGCTGAACAGTGGCACTTACATATAGCTTCAAAAGACAAATTCAAAGAAAGTTATATCGAGGAATCTAGCATAATATTTTTGTATCTGATGCTGCATGAATAATCGAATAAAGTTTATTCATATTTTTTTTTATATCTCTGATGTTTTTAAATTCGATGGTCAAGGCCAGTCAATACTAGTTGAACATGAGGACTTGTATATTACTGTCAACACTGGGATATTATTTGATCCAGGTATCATCTACCTAGCTATTGTGAATGTATCTATTTCGTATAGCTAACTGTTTTCGGATATATTGCGAAACATGGTATTACTAATACAAGGTAGGTCGTTCCAGTGACCAAAATGAGACCGTTCTGCGCATCACGTCACGCGGATTGCAGCGGTAGCAGCAGAGGACTCGCTAAATGTATGGAGATAAGAAAACCGTGATTTATATCTTTATTTTCGGTAACAGGGACAGTAAAGAATAACCTTCCCGTAAATATTTTGGTTGGGAGAAACATTAAACACTACTGTAATCTCACATGAGTAATATTTGGACGAAATTCCATGAACTCAATATTAAAGCACCGTTCGTGAACTACTGATGGGTAAATGCTACCGAATAAACATTAAAGCCACGTTCTTGAGGCAGTAAATATAAATGCGACTGATTGTGAACGAGGATTCTCGGTATTTAATAATGCGTAGAAGTAGGGAGCAGTAGAAACCTCCTTACCGAATAGAAATGTTTTTATCCCAACGCAAGTTAGCGAAATACCGGGAATGTTGCAGTTCAATTGCCAAACTTCTCCAGTTCAAAAAGGTACCTCTGCATGGTAGTGTATGTCATTTCACTTTTCTTCGTCATTGCATTTATATTTGACAATCACATAAGTAATTGATTCAAACGTCAAAATCTTATCCCCGATCTCAACTAAGCTTTGAGAAGTCAAAGCGTCGAACGTATAGAAAATATTTATTCTACCGTACCGTCATAATTAACAACTTTTGGCAATATAGAGCCAGTTTATCTTATTTTTACGTAGTTATCAGCAGGGATTAGCAATGATCAATTTCCAGTTCCAGTTTTAAGGACATTGTTTCCCCAGAAATTACTACTCTTTCATTCAGTTTATATGGAATCTTCAAACCACCTATTTCTGCTCGGATTAGGCGGTGGCTGTTTAGCCCCAATAGTCATTTTATTATTATACATTAAGTTACGCTAACGTATTAGGTTATCTAAGTCACATATTAACACCCGCAACAAACAGAAGCCAATTCTACAATAAGTTTGCTACTGTAAATTTTACAGTTGTACCGTACAATTGGATTTTGGTAATTTTTACAATTGAACATTAAGCAATTCTGAAAAATAATACTTTAAAAGGGAATTTTTCCTAGCGAGATTTAACATTGAAAAAAATACTCTATTATTTGTAGTGAACAATGATTATTTAATGGGAAAATTGTTGTCTTTGTCATCATCATTGGTACGTAGTTGCATTCGCAACAAATTTCTTCCTTGAGGGTTGGACCCGTGGCACATGAAATATTGTGATGTTGATCAAGATCAAGCTGGCTTCAAGCATATACTGCTAACAGCTTCTTAAAGGGTGAACTGGAGGAGGCATAATGACAACCAAATTTTATGCTTGCTATTGATGTATGATAAAACATTTATTTCACATAGGTACGTGAAACCGTATGGTTAATTTAGAGTTATTACATTATCAGAGGCCAAACAAACTAAATACAATGGTTCTGGGTGAGACAAGAATGAACTTCCGATAGCTTGAGTATACAAAATCAACAAAGGGCATTTGAGTCATTTATACAAACATTCCACAGTGGTGTCGTAGGTTCTCATGTGGTCAGGGTCTCCAGTTGTAATTCCTCAACTATACACATTTTCTGAAGAATAACCAGGACACTAAAAGAAAGACACAGAAAAAAGGTAGACGTATACATTTCTAACACAAATGCAAACATAAAGAAACAAAAAAAATAAAATGCAGACAGTATATGAGTCTCAGACTGTGGAGAAATACTTAGCTTAACTGCACCAACAGAAAATCTAATAGATATCACTTACTTTTGATACATCCTATAAAAAATATTTCCAACAAATCTACTGAAAAAGACGATCAGAGGACACTATATTAGCAAACATAGTGAAAAATTAACAATGTTTAAAGTGTCAGCAAACCTCCAATGTAAACTCCAAACTATCAAATAAACCTCAATAATTACTAACGTTTTGATATAGGAATTTCGAGTAAAGGTTTAGCCAACAATAAAAATGTAAGGAAAGATCTCATACATCATAGTATAAACACCCAAGTTACATGATCAGTCGTGTCTGGTACTAGAAAATAATGACTCTCATGACTCACTTCATCTTATGTGGCAATAAAGTAATAGCCATTATGGAAAAAGTGAAGAATAAAACCATTAAGCCAATACTCTATAACAACCAAGGATTAATATGTAAGGAATCAATTCTAAACATGGTTTTCACCTTTTTCATCAATACTCGATACTTATGTCCAAAGATGGTATGCACATAACCAGTCGTGTCTGGTAATAGAAAATAGTTTCACTCATAACTCCTGTCTGCTGTCACTCTGATAAAGATTATTTGAGTGGATTTATACATTGACAATTGCTACCTCTTCTCCTAACCATAGAAACCTATGTGTTATCCCACAATACTCACAGGATATTCCAAGGATTATCCTCAAACTCTATATCATATGTCAAACTCTCCTGTGAACATCCTCCAGCTTCATTTTCACTGTAGGGTGATAAAAACGCACGATACCTTAAAAGAAAATTAATTTGCAACTTCATTAATAAGTTCTGATGGGGAATAAACCTTCAAAAATAGGGCATAATAATTTTACTTTAAGGGGCTCCTCACTTGATTTGCCAGCTCATAATGGTAGTAGAGGAAAATCATCTCCCTCAATTGGACATTATTCACAGATGCATTGAATCACATTTCTCTCAGAATCAACAGCTTCCAGCACTAATCCGATTACTCATTAAAATTAATTTGTTCATTATAACTTACTGAGCTAGGTGGATAATCAAAATTTGATTTCCCTTGTCTTTGACCACTCAAAGATTAAATTTTGTTCTGGTAAATGAAAACGAAGACTGAACAAGCAGTCAAAATCATGACACTTGTGCAAGGTAACAAAACATTATCCTTGAGACACAACAAACACTGAGATAAGACATTGCAGGCAACACAATTTTTATTAAATGCTTCGAGGAAGGCATTTTTAAGGTGTGGTAAGGAGTAGGTCAAGAGCCACGAAACAAAACGAAAATTACGTTTGGGTTGACTGGATATATTCCGGAGTCAAAAATTGATGTTGCTTTAGTTACACTCTGGTATATTTATTCAATTAGACACTTAAGAGATGGGAGGGAAATGTAAGTGCAATACTGAAGTTACATCTTATCAGTAAAAGGATTACTTCCCAATGTAATATTCCTAAAAAAAACATTGTTTATAAACTCTCAAAATGACCAGCTCCTTAGAAAAGACTTTTACTCAATTAAGAAAATAAGACAGAAAATTGAAATAGCGCATTCTTGGAAAGGTGAAACTTAGTGGGTCCAATACTATGAACGGAATCCGGCAAATTCCAAAAATGGCATACCGTTCAAGATCCAAAACTGTTGGTTGCAGAATAACGTTCAAAATCTGACCGACTATATTTCATCCTTTCATTTATACGAGTACTCACGGATTCTCTTATAAAGCATTATTATCCTCTAATAAAAAGTAAACTAGCTTTCTCTTCACCTTAACTTCACTTCTTTCTTTCTTCTTCCTAGAATCCTCTTTTTCCCCCGTTGACAACGGTACATGGAGCGAGGGCACGGCGTCTGTTTTCAATTTCCTGCGGCTCTTGGGAGAATACCCTATAAGTTGCTGCTAAAAAAAGTCCTCATCAAAATGAACCGATCAAATCCGTGTTGAAAAAATAGCTTCTTGCATTTGCAAAATAAACCTATTGCCTTAGTTTATGGTTAATAAACTTAAGTTCTAATACAACAGCAAAACACGTTGATGGAACTTCACTTTCTCGCAAGTTATGGCAAAAAATTATTTCATATTACTTCAATATGTAACAATTAAAATAAGTAAAAAATTAAAATAAATGATATTACCGTTATCAGCATTGAATTGGTCTCGCCTCCGGCATGCGTTTATCCACTTCGCCCGCACTGAATCTTCGGCAGGAAATTGAAAGAACTCAGCTTCCCCTTCCGATTCCTTACAGAATTATTGCACCCATATCCTGCGTAATACGACATTGCCAGGGTTTCCGGGCACGAGATGTAGATGAACGAGTGTAAACTCTTAAGTTCAATCACTTCAAATACGCTTAAAGCTCACAATGGCTGAAAACAGCTGTGACATGCAATCCTAGTGACGTCGCACACTTCGACAAAAGCGCATCAGAGCGCGTCGACAGATGCGCAACGACCTACCTTGTATTAGTAATACCATGTTGCGAACTTTATACGGTTAACAGGCACATATCCAAGTAATATTCATATATATGGTAAGTTTATTTTGGATTTCTGCGATATAATTATACTTTTTGAGCAACAGTTTTGCCGTGCTATTCTGCCGGCTTCGTCAGACTTTCTAAATCAACATTCAAAAATAAATAACAATAAACCAATTACCGTTTACATATAAAAAGGAAAAGCTCTAATGAAATGACGCCTAGCATTTATTTAAGTCCCTTATTGTTCGGGGGAAAAACGAATTCCCATACCTATCCGTTCGGCAAAATATCTCTCTTAATTTATCGTTTCTGTCGGACCTGGAAATATAGTAGGGTTCTCATATGATGTTCTCCGTGTCGCTCTTAAAGATATCTATTCTCAATTGCTCAAGCAATCTAAGCCTAGCGCGCAGCCTCTTGAGTCTCTAGCGGCTCCCAGCCTAATTCGTTTAACATCTGTGTAACGCTGTCTGTACGCCCGTAGCAGTTTTTGACGAATCGCGAAACTTTCCATTGTATTTTATTAAGTTCCCGGATTAAGTCTTTCTGCACCGGATCTCATATGCTCGCTGCATATTCAAGGTGTGGCCGGACGAGTGCGAAATAGCACCTCTCTTTTACTTTTTCATCTGAAAATCTTCCCACAATACGCTTGACGAATCCTAGCTTCTTCAGAGCTCTGCCACAAATATTTCTTAAATGTGTTCCCCACGATAGGTCCGAAATTGCCGTAACTCCTAGATACTTCACATCATCTGTCGCCTTTATGTTAACACTACCCACAGCATATACATGGGGATAGTTGTAGGACCTCCGCAAGAAATATACCGCCGTGCATTTGCTCCCCACTCTTGGCTCCACACATGAACGTTGTTTTAATCCGATGATTATGCCATTATGACCTGTTGAAGCACTAGATTTGCACTCTTCCTTGTTACTAGATTTTAGGGGCTTTTTTGATTCGCGCTTTGTATATGGACAATTTTCAAGTTAAATAATGCCTAATATGCTTATAATTTTATTTGAATGTTTTGCGAAATACCAAATACGGGAAAATAAATGTAGGAAAACCTTAAAATAGAATTTTGAAACATACAATATTCTCCAATATGCGTTTTAACGGGATTTTTTTTATCGGTGTCTAAGAATACAAGTTAAAGCATTACTCTTTTACAGTAGTCCCTCTTTATCAACGAATTATAATTAATCGAAAATTATAAATATTACTGTTTAGCAAATAATTGATCCATGCTTTAAGGTATTAATCTGTCATTGTTAAGCATGCTACGTGGTGTCCCTAGAGTATTCTTGCTTGTTCCAGAGCCTACAACTACGAAATTCTATTCCTGGGCTTCGATTAGCCCTGAAATATGAATGTGAACCCAACCATAAGTCAATAAATAATATGTAGACGGGACTGTACAACATATTATTTTATATTTCAATGTTATCTCTTTAAAAATTTTAACCTGAGAAGGATCATGATTTCATATTTGGATATGCGTGATAATTAGTGCCGTAATTCGTTTATCAGATCGGGATCCAGTCATTTTCGTGAGAAATGCACTTTCCATCTCGCTATCTATTTTTATTTACTTATTCGGCCTCATGCACTCATTGTTTTTTCTTTTCTTTGATCATCTCATAATGTTAGCTCTTTCTCCGTCTTATACCTTGCGCTGTTGCTCTGCCATCGTCCGATTGGTGCTGTATAGTGTACGCGTCGGCTGAAATCATTTCCCCTGACGTCTTGTTTGAGGTGAGCGTTGCCACGCCACGCCAAACTGTGGGACCTAATCGGAAGAAAATCAGCCAAAAAACAGAAACTATTTTTAATTGGCTGAAGAAAGGGGCTTATAATGTTAGAAAACTAAGAAATTATACTGCATATATTATAGTTGTCATTTTATATTTTGTTTAATGTTGAATGGTAGGCAGTGTGACGAAGATGGTTGCCTGATAAGTCAATGGCATTTTAATGTAAGAAAAACTATTTGAAATTGTTTTTGGCATAATCTTAGCTAGCTTCACTTCACTTAAAAGTACACACACAAGCTAGATACACTTTTTTACCTTACTCTGACATCTTTGGGCCTTCGAAAGAATAGGATTTCTCAAGCTCTGCATTATAGAGGTTTGCTTCAGCGGTTTCCTCCTTGTCTGATTCAAAGCTCTTTTTACCAAGCGATTTCTGCAAGTTTTAAATGATAAAGTCGAAGGGGAATCTGGAGAATGGGGGGGATGACGGACATGCATGACGTCCAGCGGTAGCGCTTTTTTGCCCGCCGCCGCCACTGATACCTTCGTCGGCGGGGATTCGGCGCGTGCAGTCGCGACGTTGCAGATGGAATCGTCACTTTTTTTAGTACTTTTTATATTATTTCATAAATCTCAAGCCTCTTTAGATATATGTTACTTTACTACTCAAGGCTCTTATCATTATGTTACAAAACATCATAAACAATAAGACCACGATTTTGTCTCACATATTCGTCCCTAATCGTTTTTATCAGCTTCTCACTCCCAAACGGCAAATTATGGTGACTATTTGACTCATGTAGAGCTGTCAGTTGGCCGACACTGACTTTCCTGAATACGCCGAGGGGTGACTAAAAGTAGGTCGCCGCCGCCGACGAAAATTCGTCCATCTCTAGTTTGAGTTCAGTGAATTTAGGACTCTGTCTTACTAATCTGTCTGTACTGGCATCTAAAATAAGGACTGTTATATTGTAAGGGTGTGAAAATTTTCATTAAAGGCTTACACAATGATCACACCAGCTATGGGGAATCTAAAATTTCCGAAACTCAGCCCTTCTTGTCGCGTAGTAAAGTAATAAAAAACACTTGCCCTTTTACATTATATGCTTCCTTAATCTCTATGGGGAACCTCCTTTTAGTGGCGCACTCTTCTAATAACGTTACTGGGAACACTAAATCGAACCCACCTGCGGTGCCCTCCTCAAACCTCACCCCATTCTCTCAGCAAACCTTAATCTTCATCCCTTGCCATCATCACATTCCTTTCTCCACTCCCTCCAATCCCCGCTATGGTGCCCTGCACCACCCCATTTCTCTCTCTCCCACCCCCGAAATTCCCCGCATCTTGAGGCCGATGCCCCTAAGGGAACACGTTTTCCTTATAAAGAGGTTTCTCGACGTGCTTAAGGATTTTAGTCCCGTGCACGTCACATCCCCTCTGCATTGCTGATGAACCAACGCTGTTTCGGGAAAGCAGATGCAAAGAGGAACAGAAAAGAAAAGGGTGGGCGGGTTGCTGGTTGGGGAATGGTAGCGAGACAAGGAAGAGGAAGTGGCAGTGCCATGGAGTAACATGTATGGGATGCGGAGGAGAAAATACCGTATCCGGTCTTATGGGATGCTGAGTACGGTTGGACCGGTGGCCAGTGGCCTTATATATATTTCGGTGCTCCCTAGGGGTAGCCGAGACGATGGGTTTTATTCGATGTTTTTGAATAGGCTATACATGGTAAACTCTGTGAAAGGTACAACAACCCTTTCTTGAGTTGATGAAATATTACGGGAAGTGTTTCCGTTTCGAGTCTCTCTCTCTGTACGGTAACTTGATTAAGATACCCCTCGGATGCCCTCTGACATACAAATTACTCGCGCCTGCATCACAATTGATGCTGGTTGAGAAGAAGTGGATGCTTAGATGTTTTATCTGGAGAGCCAAAACTGTTTTGCGACTATAAAAAGCACGCTAAGTTAATTCATTAGTACCTACTAATCTTGTAAAATATAGATTCATTATAATAGAAAAAATAAAAAAGGAATGATTTTTCTAAATGATGAGAGGCCATGCAGTTTAGTGATAAAGCGATTCCTTAACTATGTTACTTTTAGTTTTATGAGATTAAAGGCATGATTTTGAGAAAAAATACTTGATTGTGGGTAGTATTACGAGAAATAATCTTCGCCCCTAACCTAAGAAGTAATGTAAATAATTATTTCACTCTTTTTTTATTCCACGATGCTGGCGGAAATAGATTTTCCGTAATTATTTCTTCTGATCGCTAGAAGTTGTTATCTCATGGTATTGTTTTTATTTAATATTTATATTGGTAATAACTGAATACGGATAGGAATTTTATGCTCAGTAACCTAAGGAGAGACTTCCCGTAAAGAAAATGAGATAAAATAAGACAGTATAAACTAGCGAATAAATACAACTAGAACTTTTTCTCACTCCGCCTTATGTTGTTTTCACATTACCATGCATTAGTAAAACTCTCTGGGTAAACCAACTTTGTGGATGACTTTCTCTAGTAAAAATACATGAACATCATGGAAATTCATAGAGGTCTACTTATTAGATTTGGAAATAGGATCCAAGCTATTTCTTGTGGTAATAATGTATAAATTTTGATCACCCAGTGATCCTATCCTCGAGAATGCTAATGATAATTGTTCATTCATATACTTTACATTCGACGAACTCCCGTAGAATTTATTAAGTAGTTTTTCGCCCTTTTAAATCGAAATTCTGCGTGAATATTTCAGAAAACTGTGTTGCCGCAAATATTTCTAGTTATTAGTTTTTCGGCACTTATAATATATGAGTAAACGTGACTGTCATTTAAAAACTGCTATAATTGCCTGGGTAATATACGCGTTAGACTTCTTTGATGTGGTTTTGGCAAAGAAAAGTATGTCTACGTTTGGTTTTGAGTAAATAACATCAAAAAGAGAGTACTCACGTAATATTTATAATATAATTGGCGCAATGCAAGGCGAATGATTTTTCCTCTGTGGAATTTCGCACTTATATGCACTTGCGGGTGACTCCATTAAGGTTAAAGCCTCCGCATGGTTAGTCCCGGTATCCTAAAAATTTATCAGATGAAGAACCTTATTTCTTCTCACCTATCCCTTATCACTCGACGTCGTCCCCCATTTCAGACTCACTTGATCATTTTCCAAGAATTGCTAGTAAAAATGCGTTTGAGTTATGCACTTCAATCAGTCGCTCAATGTAAGGACAAACAAGTAAAGAAAATGCTGGTCAAATATTGCAGAAGAAAGTATTGGTTTATTGCTATTTGTTTGAGTGAAGACCGAAATTCGAGGTCAATGGCGCTGTATAGGATAGTTAGGAAGGTTTTTTAAAAGGCTTTTTGGAAAGTGGAGGAAGAATGGAGAGCCTATCCTTGACGAAGGGCATAACTAAACAGTCGGCATTAGCCTAGTTTAGGCAACTGGCACCAAGGGTTCTACAGTTTTACGTCCCATTCGACGGGCTGAACTTGAAGTCCTTTCCAAATGGCATCTATGTGGAGAGCGATATTCCTTTGAAAAATTTCCGATGCTGAGATTCCAACTCGACTCGATTCAACCCAATCATCAAGGAAATATTAATAACATTATCCTTTTGGGCTTGTGGGTCCCATGATCGTTTGACCGAAAGGTATTTGGCATGTATGGTTTTGGAATAAGTAATAGCAAAGAATTTTCATCATCATAGGTTCGTGTAGCTAATTTTAATCATGATGGAGGCTTCCGAGTCTTCTGTGTCCGAGGAGTGGTTTTAATGAAGCAGCTGATCCGCCAGTTTATCTTCCTCGTCGTATCATGCTGCTGACTACAGTTTCGACTGACTGACTACATACTTCAGACCTGAATTCGTCTTCTGCAACGCCGGCGAAACTGTTGTCAGTAACATGATATGACGCGGAAGACATCCCGGAAGTCCAACTGCTTCATTTACCTAATATTCATTTTATTCCACCGACTGAACATATTAAAATTCGATCAATATGCTCGTAAAACCTTTTTTTTGCGTATTGCGAAAGCGAAAAAAACTGATTGGTCTCATGAACCGATTTCCATTGCGATATTTAGAGTTCCAATAACTGAAAATTGCTAGTAAAAATGGCAAACCATGAAATTTCACGACGTGCTTTGGGAATAGCCGTGTCTGTGTTGAAACAAGATGTGTCATCGTTTTCCATTCCACTGCTGTTTTTTGCTTCAGTGAATCGACGAGGGGAATAGAAGTTCGTTTTCGATTGTCCATGGAATTACTACTGCATGCCTTGATAACTTACTTTCTCGATTTTAAGAGGAGCTCCATTTTTATTGGAGAGGGTTAATGGATAATAACGGGTACTGATAATGAATTTGTGAGTTAATTTATATTTTATGTTTTAGATCTTGTTCGTATATGCAATAAAATTTTAGAGCGAGGAACAGATTGAACTACTGCTATGTTATCTTTTCTCTATTTCTCACTCGGCAATATTTGGCCTTTTAATTCGAAAAAAATAGTCTAAAAGGCTCTTGCCCCACCCAATCAATGGGTATCAATTTATTCAGGTGCCCTCAATTAAAACGGAAAATTCACGCTTTTTAAAGTTCTGTGGATACAATCTAAAAAAAATGGAAATACTTCCACTAATGGAAATGGCTTCCACTAATTGGCGGTTTTCCGGAGTAGGTTAGTTCGGCATGTGGATACTTTCCTGAAATTTTATGACATGGCCAGTTATAAGTATTTTAACTATTTTTAACCATAATTCGATATTATTATTAACTTTATAACAAGCATAAGCCAGTGTTTTGGTAACATTTCGTGTACATTATATGAATAGTTAGTTCACCATTTGTTCATTTTATAAAAGGTATAGGCTCTGGTGAAGTCCTTTGTGATGAAATGTAGCGAAAGGGCATTAATCCATTTATAGTTCACCTTAGTATACCGTTAAGCACAATCTATTTTTTCACCAGTAACGCTCGACTAATACTAACAGTAGGTAATCGCATTTTCTTTTTAATTCCATGTTTACTTTCTCGGTATCGAACGTTAATACACGGGGCCGATCATGCCAAATGTGTCCACATGTAAAACATAATAGTAAGCATAATTTTCGCAAATATTTTAGCTTCATTTCAAGAACGAGAAATTACATTTTTATCTTTGTCCATTGTATGCGCCTTGTTAATCTAAATATCATTTATGCTAGTTCAAGATCATGCCAGTGATGAATGATACCTGAATGTTTCGGGATTATTCCTTTTAAGTTCGGGAGAACATATATCGAATTTATAAGATTTTGAAGGTTTGAATAGCATACGTTTTTTCAGTAGGGGTGCTTTGGAGTTATTCTTTTTCCGTTGCGATAAAAAATAATTTACCACCTTTTTTTATTTATTGGTGTGATGATTTTGACTGTAAAAATAGGTGTTCCTGCCATCTCGTGAGTGAGGAAATAAAACGTTCTCTCCGCATGAAATTCGAGTTCAGCTGTTAAAAAATTGGACGCATCGCCCAAATTCCGCGAATCGGCGAATAAAGATGTTTTATTTTTTCCTAGTTGGCATGCATGACATCTTTTTGGGAAAATAAATGCCATAATTTTAATCGACTGACTTCAGTGCGAAGCGAATAATGGACAGTAGTCAACCTATTCATCTCGAATAAAATCACTCCGTGAATGTTTCGCCTTATTTTGTTAACGATCGACCATGGTTTCGGCACTTTATGTCGTCAACAACGAGTTAAGGTTCGACACTTTGTGTCACATTGATGGGGACCACGGTCGTTGTAAATGAAATATCATAAAATTTACCAAATGATTTTATCAAATGTGAATATCAGTACTTTTCTCATGTTTACGCCTCATACGCTTTCTTATACTTCACGAGATAGTTTTTAGGACATGGCTTACTCCTTGTCTGTTATCAGTTTCTCCTTGAGCATCAGCGGGGGAAGTGCTGTAAGCACCTCTTCCAGTTTAACCTCCTTTTGTTTTGTTTGTTTCCTCTCCGTTGCTTGGCGATATATCGCCATTTAATCACTCATCAATACCACGATAGAGATTAAATGGATCGGTTTCTCGGCATTTGAAACATGGATGATGAAGAAAAAAGGATCTCTGTGCCAAAAAAGAAGAATGGAGAGAAGCTGGCATGTGGTAGGGTGTGTTAGGAGAAGACTGGATGGGAGGAAAAGGGGTAAACACCGTCTGACAGATTCTCATGTCCTTGAAAGTTTCAAGGGGTGGTTGGGATGGTGGGTAGTGACCTTGCAGAGTAGGAGGGGTGGAATTGATGATGGGTGGATAAATGAAAAGGTGCTTTGTTTGAAGGGAAATCTGGAAAGGCGGAAGTAAGAGGGGGAGAAATTTATGGCGTAAAAGGACCGAAAATAGGTTGAAAATATATAGGAAGATGTCCAGATGAAATTATTTATATAGTGGGACGAGATTTATATTACAAAATAAGTTAAGGGTTGTGCGTGCGTAATAATGGGTCTATTGAAGCAAGTAGAGCAAGTTCTCATTGAAAAATATACAAGAGTCAAATAGAATCGAGGAAATTATTCTGATTGAAAAGTTGAATTTGGCTTCGGGCGGTCATATACTGTTGTCTCAATCGTAAACGTTTGCTTGAATGGTCTCGAGGAGTTCCATTTAAGAGTCTCCTATCACTGTCTCAATCATAAAAGGTAGCAAACAGACTTAACCGAGCGAAAGATTCCTGAATGGGATTAGAACTTAAGGGGTCAGTTAACCCATGGGCCTAGTCATGCGCATCCTCATAATCCTACCAGTTGAAAAGTGGTAGTAAAATCCATCATAATGGTTGCATGATGCCTGGGTCAATCTTTAGAGTAATTACGTTTTAGTTCGAGAAAAAATGTGTGGAAGACCTCTGATAAGCCAAAACAAGAGTGATCCTTATCCCTTCATAAAATGTGGTAGTTAATAATGTCGCACATATTTTTGGAAGTTTTTACATAGATGGAGTACTAAGAAAGGAAGTATTTTTACATTACCTCGAACAATAATTCTCGAAAGCGGTGGTCTGATGTGATAAAGATTCATAATTCCAGGCTTTCTAAACTAATAGCAAGTTTCCGAGAGAAACTGCATCCGGTGCTCCAATTATGTTTAGACTAAAAGTTTTTTAATACAAATATCAGAACCTAATCCTATTTCTTAGATAGTAGACTGCAGTTTGCTATTAGAGAATATCACAAGAAACATAATGTCCTTGTGTTTCGAAAGGAATTCATATCGAATAAGTCATCATTGCACACAGATCCATGTTTGACCCTCCTAAATACTAAAATATCAAATACTAAAGGAATTTGTAAAAACATATCATTATTAGAATTGATCTACCGTTAAAGATTGGTTTTGATGGAAAAAGGAAACCCCTCTCTAAATATTATGAAGCTGAAGGCTCTCGTTTCTACACGATATTTAATTTTTCAGCTCAGTGTTCGTCCTGGCTCTCTTTATCCCATCCATAAATCCTGTTATCTTTCTTCCCCTCCCCTGGGTACCTGCTCTATCACAGTCTTTGAGATCCCCTTGACTCTATTTACCTGTTTCAACCACAAACTCTGACTTCTCCTGATTTTCTGAAGCATTTTCCTCTCCTTACATACCGTACCGAGCACTTCCTCGTTTATCTTCCTTTTCCCCGCACTTTCTCCATTATCCTCCACGCCTGAAAGGCCTGCAACCTATTCTCATCCACTTTCCTGAGTCCTCTTTTCTGATTCATACAACCATACACTCCATATTTGACTCCTCGCTAGTCTTTTCTTTATATTCATCTCCAAGATCCCCGTCATTAAATCTCTCCTATTTGTGCACGCATACTTTGCGTATGCTATTCTCCTTCTAATATCTTTACTACTATGTCCATATGCTACCCAGGTGATTTAATATTAATTTTTCTACCTGCTATAGTTGTGCCCACCTACTTTTATGATCAGCCTCGCATTCTTTGTCCCAAAAAATCTCATCTCTATAGTTTTTTAATGATCGATCATCATTCCGTATTTTCTACTCCAATTTTCTACTCCAATTTTCTAATGCATCTACCAATTCTTGCGGTCCTATAGATGACTGACTAACCTTAATAACGCTTTAGAACATAATGCCATTTGGTGAAAGTACACTGGACTAATTTAGAACCCCATTTCGTTGTCAGTTGTTCATGGTGGCGAATGCTGCACTTCTAGGTTTTTACGTTTCAAATATTTTTCCATTCCTATTGTGGATAAGATTCTATAACAGGCATTTGTAAACAAAAACACTCAAATTTACGCGCTCGTCAAATTCATCAGTTTAGTTGAAGAAAATACCTTTGACCTTGGAAATGGATGGACTGGAAAGTGTCCGATCAACTTAGCTGAGCAGCAGCCGCAGTGCTTGATACAACTCGGTAGTGTCTTACACGGCGAATTAGTGTTGGTAATCCTCATCTCAATGAAGTATCCGACAGAGCCTGCGACGAAGGAAGGAGAGGGAGAGATCAATGCGGAGTTATGTTACTGGTACGCAACACGATCGGAATGGAAGTGGGCAAGCGAACTAATGAACAAAAAATCCTCATAGGGAAGGGAGAATACAACGAATGAGATCGCTAAAGTCGCTTGAGTTACGACGCTGAAAAAGTTTCGCGAACAAAAAGGGAGGGATAAAGCGGTGTCAGTGATGGTAGACTGGAAGAGACAGAGAAAGAGAGCCTAGGGAGTGGAGGCGTACGTTATGTGATGAACTCTTTGCGGAGATGTGGGGTAGGAATAGGAGAGGGTAAGAGCAAGATAGGGAGAAAGGAGGGGTATGATGTTGGGAGAATGGGGAAGGAGGAGGAGGAGGAGGCATCTGTGGAAGGAGGGGGAGGTGGGTACTCACGTTTAATCTCCGTGCCATACGTATGATTCCCGATGCCCTAAAAACATTGAAAGATGAGCTACCCTTTCATTGATAAACCTTGTTATGTAATCCAAATGCAACAGTGCCAAGAATATTAATTGCTACGTAATGCAGTATAAGCAATGAATAAAAGGATCCCTTGTGAATGAGAAGCTTTATCCGTTGAAATTGATAAGAGATTATTTAGCAAACGAAAGAACTTTGCAGACCGTGCATTGCTACCGAAGTCGGTCTTCGGAGGCTTATGCAGAGAGATGGAAGAGATGTTTTTAGCTTTAGTTGAAAACCGCGATGCATCATTGATTATAAAGATGCATTCAAATCCATAATGATGGTAATTAAAGATTATTTCAAGCCCCAAGTAAACATTTCAGTACTAAATAATTTATATAAAATTTTGTTCTTAATCATTAATAAAAATGAACTAATAATGGAGTATGATAACTCAAAGCATATTTTACTCGTTATTTAATTAATATTTTTATGGTATGGATGTATTACGTGGATACCGAGCGGTTTGTGCTACATGGCAGTTGTGAATACTCTTTGGTTTTGGAAGGGGTGAGATACATGGAGAGGTCTGGGTTCTTGAAGGGGGAGGCAGCAGGCGAAGGAAAACTCGCAGTTAGCGCCACCCAGGCGCCTCGCTACAGTCGCCGGCTAGTCCCTACCCCTCCTCACCCTCCCTCGCTCGCTCAGCCCATTCAGTAAAGGGAAGCGGTGGGAGTGGTGTGGAAGGGAGTTGGAGACTGTGAGGGGATTGGGAGGAGGAAGGGGCGGTTTTGAGAGTCAGGGGGTGTTCCGCTCGAGGGGGGATGGAAGAGAGGGTGGTGTATCTGCGGATGTTGGGGGATGATGGAGAAGCCATTCGGGCAGAAGTTGGAGTGGGTGGTGGGTGATCCTGCTCCTCCTACTGCTCGCTCCATCCTCTCCCCTCTCTATCCATCTCTTATCCTTGTTTTGCCCTTGAAATATCTTCTTTCCCTCCGCTCACCAACTCACACAGGCTCACATATGCCCTCCCCCGTTCCCATGCGCAGAATGGCTCGCTGGCCCGGGACTGGTCGGTGTTTCCGCAAAAAAGGCTGGGTGGGACGTTTAGGGGATGGGATGAATTATTTGACCGTGGGTGAAGGGCGAGGACGAAGGTTGAAGGGGAAGAGCTTTTTGAGGAGCGGCGGGAATGAGCTAAAAAACTAAATTTTCTCTCGTAATCGCCGTGTTACTACAAATGGAATTAGCTCCATTTATAGTTTATTTTGTTATCTCTATATTCACGCCTGGAAACTTGTATGTAAAAAAATTCTCCATACGACGGACATGGACTTTCTCCATTCTCTGTAATATTGTTACGGTTCGCTCCGGGAGTAGGGACCGTACAAAGAATGAGTGTAACTCCGCTGCTGCTGTTATTTTCTTTTATTACGCCTTTCGTAAGGCTCTCTCTCTCCAAACACCGTCTGTTGTGCACCGTCTCAATACACTAGCAATGCTGCCTAATCCGCACACCGCCTGGCTTACGCCGTCTAGATCCGCCTGGCTAGCACCGTCTCACACACACTGCCTGTCACTTGCGGGGGCTGCGCTTTTATTCATTGCCTTCAGTCGTTCTGGAACCTTCGACGTGTTCGTGAATGTTCCATCCATTGAACCCTAGGCTCGCGCTATGTTCTACCACTCTGGAACCTTCCCGAACCCGTAGACGGCTCCATTCGACGGCCCCTTGACCCGCTCGCCCGCTCGTAACAGTATCCTTATTGAGGCATATTGGTAATCCTAGTGAATAGAAGCATGCCTTGAGTAGGGAGACATCACGATGTCCTCTCTATACTAATGATTACATTAATGTCCTCTCCATGTAATCAACTTTGTGTGATTATCTTGAAATGAATCTGTACGTTCATTCTAGAATGAAAAGAGCCAAATTAAATTCATAAATTTGTGCTGAAAATGAACTTTTTCTATAACTACTAGAACCACTTTTTCAATATAATTGTTTTTTTGTCAAGTGAAATTTATCTTCGAAAACTTTTCCTTTTAATGCGAGAGCGTCGATTGCGCTTATTATTGGGTGAGATGGAAAAACTATTCAAACATTCACAGCTTTTAAAACAGTTTTTCGCGGCTTCAGTTAATTATTCGCTGCATTAAACTCGTTTTTTAGAATTATTATGTGATAATCATTAATCACGAAAGTCATGCAATTAGTATTGAGACAAGTGCGGAGACTGTAGTGCAGTGGAAGATGTTGTCAACATTTTATAAAAAGAAGCATGAAGATGATGGCCCTTCCTTCCTTCCATACAGTTAACTCCTTGACTCCTTGATGCTGATTCTTCTGCATCTTTGCCGCGAGCGGTCAATGTACCTGCGTGGACATATGTGACTTCTAAATTTTCTATATGATTACACTTGCTACTGATATTCATAAAAGCTACCATCAAAACTAGTTTTCTTCCTTTATTGGTGGAAAATAAAAGACCGAACCTCAGTCTGACTTTTAGGATGTTCTGTTGTAAAAGATGCGCTGAAATGTTAATTTTCGAAGGGCCCCATGATTAGACCTGTGCCACCTTGGTAACTGAAACTACCATTCCCCTCTTTTGATTGGGCCGTGGAAAATTTAAAAAACCTTATTTCTTATCTGCTTCCTCCGGGTGAGTGAGTCTGGGATCTGTTCTTTTTCTTTCGCGCCCCTTCTTTCACTTAGCGGCTGAGGGAACGGAAGAGACTGTGGGGGACTTGGGGTGCAGACCCGATAAAAGGAACTAAGGAGGCATGTTCGAACGAGCGTGTTCAAAAATCAACTCAAGGAAGTCCTATTGCAAATTGAAAGTTATGTTATTTGTTCATATTCGTGTCACTAATAGAAAAGATATCTTTTTACCTGTTTACGTCAGAATTATCCTTTATTTATGTAGTCTTTTGTTAAATGTGAACTTGAAATCACATATGTATAAAGGTAAAAATGGGTGAAACTGTGAAAATACTTTTTTTTGTAGCTAAGGGTCTTAAATGTAAGTGAAAATGTAACTGTTATAAAAAAGCGGTTTTTCAGGTAATGACACTGTAATGAAATGAATGTCTCTCAACTCTTTCATTATTTGAGAATTACTGCACTCTTGAATGCGTAAATACAACAGAAATGTCGCTGCAATCGAATTATCGGTATTTGAAAAACAATCATTGAGAAATTTGCGTAAGCAAACTTACTTCTTGCTTTTATATTGTAAATTAATTTATTATCAATCTATGGAAGCCTTTTTATCAAAGCAAAATAGACATACGGGTGGGATTTTTTATTTGTTTACTATTGTAATCTCGGGTAAGAAAATACTGGCCACGGAAATTGGATAGACATGCTGAGTTTCCTCGAGCGTCGTCGATTTCCTAGCTCTGGCGTATGACGATATGGCGAAGGGGCAACCCCTATCGATATGTGCGTGGCAGAGAGTTGCGATGCCTGCCACTGGGTCACACCTCGCGGGGGCGCGCGGGATTCTTACGTTACGTTTGGCGGCATTCGGGATCTTTGGCTTCGATGGTGCATGGTCGGCGACGCGGTCGAAAAAGGTCAAGTGAGAAGTACCCCACGTTTTTCATTTCATATGCGGTCCAGCACAGATTATCTCACTCACTTATAGAAGGTTGCGTGGGTGGAGTTCGTTTAAAAAATGCTCAATCAGAAGTCGAGGATAATTTATAATTCTGAGGAAAAATTGTTTCCGAACTTTGGGAAATTTTGAGCATAGCTCGTTTATGATGTCTCCTCACATTCTTGAAAAAAAAGTTTCCATAATTCTGAATTTTGGGGTGGGAAATTGCAGGGTCATATTCGTAATTGCCAAGAAAGTTAGCGGAAGGAATCAGAGTGGGCGAGATGCTGATATAATCATGAACTATTGGAGTTTGGAAGATTTCGAGAAATAAATAGAGGAAAGAGAGGAAGATGCCGCCCACTAGAATCCGAGAAAGGGGTCAAAGGTCCACCAAACGGTGGTCATGGAGGTGTTGGAGGAGGTGGAAGGAAAAGTTTTTAAAGCAAAGGTTTTTCTCCGGTATTATCTTTATTTACGGCCACATGCATATAGTGTCTTAGCATTAGATTTAAATTTCACTTGATTCATTCATTATTCAATAAATTTCCAAATTTCATCCATGATATCGGTTTACTATGACTACAAGTATAATGTGATCCTATTATGTATTAACCATTTGGCTGCGGATTTAAATTCCTGGATTTTTCTGTAATTATGTCAATTTTCCACCAAAAAATGAAAATGTATAGATACCCCGGGATGTTTGAACATCAGGGGAATATCCTCGATTGTCGCAGTGAAAGGGTATGTAATTTTGAGGACGTGGGGTAAATCCAATTTCCGCATTCAAGGGCGGTATAACCTTGGGCGGAAATATTCGATTATCGCAGCTAAAGGGTTAAATGGCATATGCATATAAATATGCAGCATATAAGACTATGATAGCGATGTAATTTGAGGTTTATTCTTAGGTATCGGATACGAAGATTCAAACTGGAATATGTGCAAAAATTCTGTGTGATTTTTACGGGTTATTGATAAATGTCTGTTTACTGATATTTTCCTAAAATGATCGATTATCAAATGATTGTAAAAGCCTAAAATGAGACCTTAGAGTTGCTTATTTCTTATTTGCAGAGTCACACAACAGTGGGCTACGGACAAGAATTGACCGCAGCAAAGGTAGGGACCGTCCCAAGGGTGTACCATAGAGGGATATATATGGATACAGATTTATTCATTAAAATGCGCTTTTTACACATTTACGGAGTGTTGTTTAATTATTTAATCATTTACCCAAATATTTGTAATGGAGGTGGACAATGAACATATGTTCCTTTGTTTTAGAAAAAAATTAAGGGAGTATTCTTAAATATTTTTTACTTTCCATTAAATCATTACATATTTTTGCGTTTTGCGTAAATCCAAAGCAATAACCCTCGTGGTACATCCTTGAAGAATAGACCCCACACACCCCGCTCTTTTTCAGGCTCTTACCCTCAGCAAGTTCTTATTTAATTGGTTGTCATTTCGATTGTTTACCGTTTTCCTTCCTCTTGAGTTAGTGGGAACACATAGCTAGAGAATACTGTTGACGCATAGACGACACTGTTGGTTTATCACCCGAAGTTGAGTGAGTAGGTCGGAAAAGAAGGAAAAAAATGTGAGCATTAAAACCGTCGGATAAGTTTCTTAGATTCTTTTGGACGAAGACGTATTCGAAGGAAATTGGCATTTTAATTTATTTACCATCTTGTGTATTAATGACGAATAAGGCATAAATATCGATTTTAAGGCTGCTAACTTTCTTTCTCTCAGTTCTTTTCTAGGATTTGTGCAGTACTATAATCAAAACGAGCCACATTATTGAGCTCCTCTGGGATGTTTCAGAGATATTTTTTTCAGATTTCTCAGGGTGCAGATGAATTAAGGACACAGTATCAGTTTTCCATGCATGTAGGAAAAAAGTAGAGCGAAGGAAGAGGCAGTGAAGTCATGTCCATCGGATGTGTAGGCCTGATTGTTTTTATTTAATGGTAAATATTACTTCACTCTTTCTAAGAAGAAGTTCTAGGCGATTTGTATTTGTTTTTTTAACCCTTGGGAGTAGGTAAATTCTTATTTTTATCTGGACCTAAAAGAAGTGTACGCTTTTTTGGGCTTGATAATGAATCTGCTGCTTCCAGTCTAAAATAGTGTGAGACGCGTAGGTAAAAGATAAAATTTAATTTCCCGAAGTAAAGGAACTGTGAACCGGAAACTCCAGTTAAGTTAACACATGGTAGTATGCATAATATACAAACGTAGAAGTGGGCATAATGAGGGGAAAGAGATCTATTACAATGATGAAGAGTTTCCTGAAAAATATTCAATAGTGTTGACCACTCAAGTGTTATTGCAAAAGTTTACCTGTGTTAAATATTTTTTATAATGGAATACCACCAAGCCACTAAGAAAAGTGTGTATACGTTAAGAGTTTCCTGATAAAACTACGTTCGTACTCATAATTGATTACTGGGGACTTCTTCAATGATATCCTGGCAATCCTGTTTTAGAGTGTAAATACTTCAGATTGCAAGTGATTAGGAGGTTTTGCAGTTGGAAAACATACATTGTGTAAGAGAGATACATAGAATAGAAACGGTAGTTTATATGCCCCACTCAGTACAGATGGCGCTACTTTTTATGTAGAGAAGGAAATGAAATTACTATCGCCGCAAAAAAGGTAGAACGCTAAAATTTAAGCATTTGTACCAAATGCCGCCGGAGCTCGAAAGAGCCGTGTAATATACCGTTTTACTCTTTTTTATTTGACTACAAAATAAATTCATTGAAAAGTGTGTAATTGTAAACGATTAGCTCCTACGGTTGAAAGAGTGAAGAAAAACACGCGAAAAACTAGGAGAACGGCGAAACGGTCGTCTTCTTAATCTCGCCATGGCCAAAATATTTGATTGGTGGACTTAATTATTTTTTGACGAAGAAGAAGACATCTCCGCATTACAAATATTCTTTTAAAATTTTATTTTACCCATTCTTTGATTTTTAAAATGTCCGAAAGCTAGATTTCAATTTCCGAGGTGTGGAAAAGGATATGAGTATCGAAGTTACGTATACATTATGTAAAAAATATTGTAAAACTTCTCACGAAAGGAAATTTTTATATTCTTCCTCTTACTTAAAATAAACGACAAAGAAGAAAATCGCCCCGCGGCAATACACTCTACCATTTTGCTCAGTTGGCAATGGTGATACTCCAGGCCGCGAGCAAAATACTGTTTGTTTATGAGTTAGAAGTTTATTGATTCTTTGGATTGTATTGTTGTCACGAGCTGAATTAAAGTGTGTAATTTCTGAGACTGAATTAAATATCTAATTGCGAATTATTCTATACAAATCCATTCACATAAAGTTAAAAGAATATAAAACACCTAGAGCCTTTCCTTTTCCTTGTCCAATCAGTGCTGGACAGAGGTCTCACTAGAGGGGTCTTGGCAATGAGATTTGAGTCACGCGCGGCCAGGAGTTTCACCATTGCCAACTGAGCAAAATGGTAGTGTGTATTGCCGCGGGGCGATTTTCTTCTTTGTCGTTTATTTTAAGTAAGAGGAAGAATATAAAAATTTCCTTACATGAGAAGTTTTACAATATGTTTTCCATAATGTATACGTAACTTCGATACTCATATACTTTTCCACACCTCGGAAATTGAAATCTAGCTTTCGGACATTTTAAAAATCAAAGAATGGGTAAAATAAAATTTTAAAAGAATATTTGTAATGCGGAGATGTCTTCTTCTTCGTCACAAAATAATGAAGTCCACCAATAAAAAATATTTTGGCCATTACGAGATTAAGAAGACGACCGTTTCGCCGTTCTCCTAGTTTTTCGCGTGTTTTTCTTCACTCTTTTAACCGTAGGAGCTAATCGTTTACAATTACACACTTTTCAATGAATTTATTTTGTAGTCAAATAAACAAAGAGTAAAACGGTATATTACACGGCTCTTTCAAGCTCCGGCGGAATTTGGTACAAATGCTTAAAGTTCAGCGTTCTACCTTTTTTGCGGCGATAGTAGTTAGGGTGGATGGAAATCCTGCTGCAATGAATTAACGAATGAATGAGTTGGAAGAAATTTCTGGAGGAGGAGGCATGAAGAATCAAAGTAGAAAAGTGTAGCTTTCCCAGTAAGAGAGAAACTAGAAGTGGTTAGTAGATTGATGATAATCAACGTGAATTAAAGCAGTTCTAGAAGTAGCTCCATTTGGTGACTGCCGTGAAAGAATCGCCGATATATTTAAGAAGCGGTTCATATTTGGAAAAAAGATATATTTTAGTGATAAATTTCGGCTTCTTAGATAAAAAATCGTTGGCTATTCGTAATAACGGTAATCTACTACAGAATGGGGAGGACAAAGCTTTTAAGTTAGTAACATCAATTCTTTTAAGCGTAGGGTTGTATTCTGGGTCACGGATTTGATGAAGAGAGGAGGGTACGAAAGCATCTTTTGACAATTTTCATCTATATAGATCTAAAAAATAGAATTTCCCAATAACCTCCGAACCTTTTATTTACCTCTAAACTTTTTAAATGAATAAAAATTAATATCAAATGAAATGTAATAATGCCCTGTTTTTGTAATCCAATATGTAGAATTTGAGACAATTATGAACATTGTTACGATCTCCATGCAATGGGTCGCAGTTAATTTCGGTAGCCTTGGTGTGAAGAAAGAAGAGTTAGTTCTATCTGATACTAGTCTGTGTATAGGTGGAAGTGGGAACTACAACAAATAGCATAAATATCAAGGGAGAGTATTGATCGGTAGACAAGTCTATGCTTGTATAACACCATGTCCTGGGTTCAGCAGAAGCATCAAGCTGCTTAGAAAGCTAGTCTATCCGCACTGATGTAAAGCGGTTTTCGGGCGATTATACAATGTAGTGCCTGAATCAGTATATTAAGGTAGTTAAATGATATAAAACATTGAAGGTGAGGAAAGATTATGCAGTTATGCATTGCCACTTCTCAAATACTAATCAATGGTGAAGGAGTTTTAACATTTTCTTACTCAGCAATTTCCCTATCGCGGATAAACTTATTTTTATAAGTCATTAGACCGTAAAAATATTTTTAACTGTTCACCAACTTTTCAAGTGGATCTTGATTATGATTACGAAATGGATCTTGATTACAATTAAATCTTTATTAAGGCATCCTTATCAATTGGTGATATTTGGTTTACAGTCTTTATTTATGTATTCGTATCCGCGATTCATAGTTTCTCTGTTAACTTATTCTTTACGGTGCATAAAATGTTTTGGCCAGAAGTTGAATATTGAGTTAAGATTGGGAAGTACATTAAGAAAGCTTTCTTTGTTTGAGAATGCGCACTCCTTGCTGGGAATGTGACTCCAAGAGCAGTAAGTGGGATAGCGAATTTAAGTTTTCCATCAGTTGAAATTAATGTGGAAGAAAAGTGAAAGCGTATCATTCTGCCAGTTGTCAACCGAAATTGTCACTCACCCTTCATAACTACTGATGCGATCCGCTGCGGGTGCGGGTGGGATATCTATTCTGTTGAGCATGAAATAGGGGAGCGCCATTTCCATATGTCTTATGGAATCTGTTCCTTAATAATTTTAACACGTGATGTACTCTGTAAAATTTTAGGGCGACGATTCGAGAATATTTTGACAGTCGAAATGGTCCATTTCGACGGCTAAATCGATTTCGATCATCGTATTTCCTTTTGTCTAAACGTTCGGAAAACGCAAACGGATGTCGAACTTGGGGGAAAACTTTACAAAGGCCCCTAAATACTCAACAGCCCCATATATTTATGCAATATATAATATTGTATTAGAAAGAAACGCTTTTAAGCTAATTTTTATTAGTTCTGCATACTTAACCTTTTAAGTTCTAAGCTTAATCCTAGAGAGCGCTCACCGTAGCACGCATACTTTCGTTGTTGGTCTCTCCTCCTTTAACTTTAACTCCTGCTTTTTAAAACACCTATATGCGTGCGTAGCGCTGATGGCACTGCTCCGCCCAAACGCATATATTCGTGCATAGCACTGAAAGGGTTAAATATAAATACCTCATTTGGGCAAAAATATGGACGTACAATGATTGTGCTTTTAGCCATAGATTTATTCCTTTTCTTCAGCAACTAAATAATGGAGTCAGAGGTAGAATTTTGCTATCTGGGAAGTGGGAACACCTGAAATAGGTGGGACAACAAAGGAACAGCGCAGCGACCTGAATATACTTAGGGCGTATGAGGAATTCTGCTAGAGGAATCTCCCAACTGCTAGCAACAATTGCAAATGTCATTAAAACAAGTATGTCAAGCTTGCTGTGCTTTAGCAGATAAGCTTGGACGTTTATGCTGGGTGAAGATAGAAGACGGGATGTTAAGGAACTTCGGTGTTGCTGAGAAAGGAATAAGATCAAATGGCGGAAAACATTACGAAATCGTTTTCCCTGAGAAGAGTTGGAAAGGGAAAAGTGTTTGAAAACGCTACTTGGAAGAAGGGATAGACTTTTTGGATACAAGTTAAGTCACATTTGACTCCAGTGATCAGCCATGGAAGAAATGGGGAACAGGAAGAATTACCGAAG
The DNA here is from genome assembly GCA_963573305.1 of Pyrrhosoma nymphula. Classification (NCBI taxonomy): domain Eukaryota; kingdom Metazoa; phylum Arthropoda; class Insecta; order Odonata; family Coenagrionidae; genus Pyrrhosoma; species Pyrrhosoma nymphula. Next base: position 49,788,878 of record OY754330.1, on the reverse strand, counting down.
ACGATCAGGAAAGGATTATTATGCAAATTTTGAGAAAATAATTAGGAAATTGTGAAGGAATGAAGATTATAACTGAGAAGACAATTAATGGGTAGATTAATTTTAAGGGTATCAAAATAATCTTAGTAATAGATAATGAGTGTGTGACTATAGGTATTACAGTGGGTGGTAATTGCAAAGAGTATGACATTAGGTTTTTTAAATGTGGAGTTATGATTAGATGACCCCTTATTCTAAAGGCATGGAAAGTGAATACTTTGTAGTAACAGTTTGTCTCATTTTAAAGCATTTTTTTGACATCATGGTAACAATAGAAATTCATAAAACGATAATATATGCTAGCGGCTTCATTGTCATGAATTTATACATTACGAAACACGTGGTGAAAATTTAGAAATAAGGATTATTCCAATGATGTACATTGGATGAGCCTAAAGCATAGTGAACCTAAGACCCTAAAACTTACGGCTGAAGTTCGCCTGATGTCTTAATTCTTCATTGAAGTTTTTACGGGTAATGAGATTCTGTTAATATTTTGGGTTCTTGACTAATGAACTTGAGTCGACGTTCGTGACGACGAACTCGACGTTCGTGACTATACATTGGTTTACATTTCAAGGGAATCCCTGAATAAGTGAATAGCATTTTAATGAAGATAAAAAAATCATCATCCTCACCAATAATTATATTTACACATTAATAATTGGGACACATAACTTCAGGTCGTCACCTTACTTGGCGCGGCGAATGCCCAAAATACTTGGCGAATTTGTCCGTCTCCGAATCGGATCTGTATGTAATGAAAATCTAAATTTACCAAAGCATTCACAACCGTTATTCCAAAAGTAATGCCGCATTGATCTCAAAATGAGGCCATCAGTATCGTTTTTTGTGTGCCTTAGAGTTGTCTACTAAGGCAGGTCGTGAAGTAAGGCTATCTCGGAGTGGATCTGAAGGGGGCCTGAAGGCCTTAGCGGGGTACACGGTTTCGCACTCCAGAATTGTGTCGGGAATGGAATTTTCAGTCCAAAAAATAGAACTCTGGCACACCTCGCTCGACCCTTTGTACCCTTCCAGACCAGTTGTATCATGGAAAGTTTCCATTCTGTTTTTCATAATGGGAAATGAGATGCAAAAAAATTCTTTATTTTCCAGATTGTAAGATTGAAGACATAGTATCTGTGTTATTTCTTAGTTACAAGTGCCTTGGATAGTGATTTAAATGTGTTAAAAGCTCTTTTGATGATCGCATGCAAACATAATTGGACGGAAATATTTGGTTTTTGGACTTTACTTGTTAATTTATTAGAACAGTGACAGAACATCCTTGCATCCCCTTTTCCATCCCATTTTCCCCTATCCTTCCCAAACAAATGTACACAATACAGTCTCCATGCCCTGAATGGCATACTATGTGTCCATTTTTCACTATTAAGAACATGCTACCTATGAATAATACCTTTGCCATCTATTTTTATGGATGCCTTTTAAAGACAAATTGATTCGCACATTAACGTCCATTTGGAGCGATATTCTTTTTTAAGTGTTTATTTTCAAAATTAACTAGGAAAAGATAAAAGCAATAATTTACAGATGATTATTGCGTTCGGCGTCTACTTCATGTAAAATCACGTTGAATGAAAACATATAACCATTTTAAATTCCGCCGAAATTTTTCTCCAGTACATCTTATAAAGCTAAGGCGGTATCGCCATGTCATTGTACCACTAGTTACGTAAAAAAGGGATACAACTCTCAGTGAATGTGCGAGCAAGTGAATATCATATTGCGAGTGTTTTCTCGGTGGAGCCAGCGACACATGGCACTCTGAAGGGGGATCGAGGGCGGAGTGTGGTATCTGAAATGAGGCGCCTTTTGAGCGGCTGCGTTTCCGTTATTCACCAACTACTTGCATTTAACATCACACATTGAACGATATAGTATAATGGAAATATGGGTTCAGGGATTGCGTTCATCGTACGCAATCTTCCTTCGATGGTGAACCGCAATTGACACTTTTAAAACTACCTTTACTTCTTAAGCTTTGACAATCACCCTTCCAGCCACCGATAGGGCGAGTGCTTGGGATGTACACCAGCTATGAAGATGGGAGAGAATAGGGAAAAAGAGTTGGAAGAAGATAAAGAGGAAAAGAGGAAGAGGTGTTTTTGACCGATTAGTGCCTTGATTTGTGATTGTTGTAATCATTAGTGGTGCCTGGAAAGGAGTTTTTTTCATTTTGACAGTGTATCTCTCTCAGGTTTACACTTCTGTCAGTTATGGAGAAACAGTGCGGGGTAAAAATAATATCCTTTTTGACCTTTTGAAACTAGCCTGACCTGGAATTTCCAAGTTATCTTAACATATACTGTAATCTTTGGCGGTTTCAAATCTATTCTTTCCATCAGCTGTGTTACACACACTTTCATATTACATTTTTCTCAAAACATGATTTTTTAAGGAGATAAGGTGCGGTGAAAGAGGATGAAAGGGATGGAATTCTTGTAGATTTGTGAACGATGGGAAAGGGGAAAGGAAAGGAGAACTAATGGCTTGTGGCTTATAGCAGAAAGTATTTTGAACCAGGTAGATGGGAAATCAATTAAATGATGTCCTAAATCGATTTGATCATAAACTTCTAATAAATAATTAAAAAAGCAGCTTAAACCCGGAAAAACTCCAGTATCCCGGAAATTAGTATAGATGTGCGCAAAAACGTTCAAGAGCCTTGCCTAGAAGAAAACGTTTAAGCTCTTTATTTGAACACGGCGAAATTTTGTCTAATATTATATCAGAACTTAACACCTAATGCCTTTAAAGTAGAAAGGTCCGTAGAGACTAAAGATGAAAACTCCGTACCTCATTTTTGGAGTCTCCCAAATTTGATGGAAGAGAGCAAGCAAGTTGTGACCTTCTGGTTGTTGTCGAGGTCAAACCCTGATTGCCTTAGGGAACAGGGGTTTGCTAGGTCGATAACAAAGTTAACGTATATACGGGCGAGGCACGGGAGTCCTGTTTCTGAGGATTTTTTTTAAAGCTTCTTGGGATAGAATTGGGATAGAATGCTGTTAGGAAACCCGACGCTTACGGTGGCCATTCCTTCAATTAGCTTGAATAATTAAAGGCCATTACGGCTGCGTGTTATTATCGTTACTTGCCTCTGTCACATCAGAGTCATTAGGGAACCTCTCTAAAGATGGCATTTTCAAGGTAGTGAATTGAAGAGTCTCTTTTGCCGCTTTTCTTCTGAAGAGGGAGTAGTGAATTCGGTCAATTACGGTCACTTATTGAAGGGTGAAGTAATGTTAAAGGGTGGCGATTTCGTTTTTCCTACTTTTCAGTAAAGGAGGAAAGAAAGCCTTATTAAAGCTAATTACAGGTCAATGGCCGGCATATTTCAGTTTATCCAACTTTATCCCCACGCAGGTCCTCATACTTTGGGAAATCTGGATGAATCTCCTTAGAAAATATGTTAGAAAATTTCCCGGAAATGTTTTTACTTTCAGCAAAATTCAATCTTCTGTAATCATAACGTGGAAATTAAAAGAAGCATCATTTTTTGCGAGGAGAATTCTTAAAGAAATAATAACAACTTACACAGAAATAGGATTTTCAAATGTGCGAAACATTGCATTCACCAGAAAAATGGCAGAACTTTCCAAAAAATTCGAGTCAAAAAACGGATTACCATAGTGACGTAATTTTGGAAGTTTCGCAGTCTTTATATAAATTATTAGCAACCAAGCTGCAGGGAGTAACACACGCGCGTCGAAGGTAAATAATTTCACAAGACGCTTTCATAATGGTTTAAAGAAAACTGGTAAGTGGTTGGTAAAAGGCCTATTCTGTCAAAACTTCAACGTGGCATTGTAGTTAACTTAACAAGACAAAAGATTCAAGAATTAGGGAAGGGGAAGACGGCGGAAAGAAATTTATTTCTTGGCACTCTGCGAGATGAGGATGCATAGTTTGGTTTTAAGCAACAATTTTAGTTATCGATAGTTATCCGAAACTCATGCCATTAATGCTTAGCACACCAGAAATGCTCTTTATGCTGACATTCTCGCACGAAAGCCAGGAGAATCATACACTACGACGCTTTCTGCAAAATGACGTCGCAATTAAAGCCACCATAGCGGCGTGCTTTATCAGCGAGTTGTCGATACATGCCCCTTAAAAGCGTTTTAAATATTAATAATGTTTATCATCATTATTTATTTTTCGTCATAAACTTATGATTGCAAAAATAAGGAAATGAGGGCACAACCCTGTTTTAGACCTTTTATTATGGCCGAGGTTGAACGAGAATAAAATAAGAGTTCTAGATCGGAGAAACCAACCAGTGTTTAAACGCAAAAGCTAATGCATACCGCACGCGTTGGCCCACCTGATGACAATGCATACTAAAACAAATTTACAATGCCTTATAGTGAGACTTCTCTACCATTAAACTGTTTTAGTTCTTGAAAGGTGCATGTTACCACACGACACAGCATAATGTCGATTCATTTTTCTTTAATTTGTCACAATTGTTGGTATAATTGATTATCTGGAGGAGGTGACCGAAAACTTAGGTCCTTTGCGCCATTAAGGACAGTAGGGTAGGTTGGTGAGGGGTTGATCATTTTGGGTACGGATGAAGAGTGGAGAGAGACCTGGATCCGGCATTAACCTTCTTTTAACGAAAGGTGCTATGGGGACCTCGGTCTTACGTCCCACCCGACCTACGAGTACTGCGCAATACACTTCACGTAGCACTGTAGTGGGGTACCATGATAGAGATTCCACCGAATGATCTCTGCCAATGCTGGGATTCAAACTAGGACCCTCAGGTTGGGAAGCCAGTATTCTAGCCACCATCCCAACCCGTTTCCCTTATCGCCATGGAAAAAATAAGAAATAAGGGAACATTGATGTCCAGAGAAAAGAGGAAGTGATTAGGAGAAGGCAACAGAGGGGCCAACGCACTGCAGACACCTAAAAGCGACTGTGGAAAGGTTGGGCTTGGAAGAAGGCATTTCGTTCAGCGGGGAAGGAAGATGGTATCTCGCTTTTGAGGGGCGTGGATGTGCTGGCGGCGGCTCGTGTAACTACACCCACCGCCGCAGCCGCCGCCACGGGAGAACAAAGGGAGAGCGTGGGTTTTCGATGGGTGGTTTGTATAAAGAAAGCTGCCGCCGCCAAGGAAATGAGAAAGCGAGATGGAGATAAGTAGGAGAGGAAAGGAAAAGGGGGAGGTGCCAGTCCTTAAACGCGTGCCCACCGCCCTTGTTGAGGGGAAAAAGGATGGGATGTCAATGCGAAATTAACAAATCGCCCAGCAGCTCGGAATGCGACATTGACGTGTGAAGAGGACATTGTTACGGCATAGAAGTGGGCGGGAGTCGAACCAATTAAAGTTTATATTCGTTGCTTGTGAGTAAAACGTGTTCGGTCCAATACATCTCTGTAGGAACTTTAAGTCTTTTTCGCCTCGCGATGTGCGCACGAATCTGTTGTGCAATACGTAACATCTCTGCATTGATCATTTTAAGATCTCTTAGTTTACAAGCAATTATGGTTTCCTTTGGAGGCTTTTATTGTGGTTTCAGACTGTGTACTGTGAATAGACTGTGCACTGAAGGTTAAAGTGAAAGCCAAAATCGAAATTAGCTCTGTTGCTGGAAGTGTGTATATTTGTCTAAGCTCTCCACCAATTGTTTATATATCCATGGCCTCTACTTAATCTTTCTGGAATGATATATTATTTACTTATCGAATATTCATAGAGTCGAACTCTTCGTCCATTTGATGTATATATAATATGCTAACTTGATGGAAGTGAGTATAGGGTGATATCTCTTTTGCATGAGTAAGCCATATGATCTTACACTTGCTTTTGTAATACTACTATACAAAGTAAACTATGTCTCATATTATGCACAAGAATAGAAATATGTAGTGTTTATTATTTCGCCTCATTTTACTAAAAACATATGCCAACTTTCATTGAAAGCTGAAGAAGCTTCCGACGTTATTTTTACTTTTAGGTAATATCCATGAAAATAACCTCATAAACATATACTTACAAACAATTTGAATCTTATTTCGTGAAATAAGGCCAAATGATATAATATCAGATGATATCAGGCCTGAAATCGTTGAAATGATGGATATCTCTGTTAAGAAAAACCAACTTTGTAATTTCCACGAACTTTATTTTGCTGGCACGATGCGCGTTTCAGCACACTGTGCCATCCATGTGCCTGGCACATGAATGTGCCACATTTCAATTGCGTGTCAATCAAATATCTATAGAGGAGTTAATATGTGCGTTACTTTTTAAAACAGTTAATCTGACGCTCAACGTACTAGTTGCCGAAACAGCTATTCGGCCAAGACTCCTGGCATGTTTTCTTCGAGCTTTGGATGTATCATCACCGACGTAAGCGTTAAGAACCAACTTTTGCACTTAAACTTAAGTAATTATGATTGATATTTATTTTCTTATGATTGGAAGGTGCACTTGTTGGTATATTCCGATATCAACAGAAACTAAAGATAGTTCCATAAAGAAACCCTTTTTACTCTCTTAAATACTATAAAATAAAAAGAATGGTAACCGTCTGCCCACTATGGATGATAGAAGGACTAGACACCTCCTTCGATCTCTCAAATGCGTTATAATATTGCTCAGTAGCTCGGCAGCTTTTAATTTTTTCTAGCATGCCTAGTGTAATCATGGATTCATCTCAATTCAAGATATTCCAATGTTATGTCTTGATCGTAAAATAATTCCAGCGTTGTAAGGCCTCCCAAGGAAAACACGGGTTTCAGTCTTAATTTGCATTTTTCTTTTTTTTTTTTAAAGATTGATCACCTTATTACATAATACCACGATCCAAATTAGAGCATCTGACGGAGATAAATATAAGGATGCGGGTAACAGGTGGAAAAAACAAGAGATATCTGCGGCCGTGACAACGCCGAGATCGCTGTCATAGAGCTCGTAATGACTCCGCTCAGAGTGGGTTTTTGTTGATCACTTTGGCTGTCCATAAGAGGGAAGAGACGGGAGAAGAGAATGAGGGAAGGGAAGTGGGGAGAGTGTGGTAGGAAAGGCCGGAGGAGAGTTGAAACTGCGAGATTTAGGATGGCGAGAACCTTTGGTTTTTTTTGTAGTTAGAGCGGTAGTTAAGATGGGCTATTGGATGTTTCTGTTCCCCGCCGACGGAGCCAAGCCTACTGATCTGTTTTTTCCTCCCTAATTACACTAAGAACTTCTTGTACCCCATATATTCAAATATCATGGCCAATGGTCTCGCTTGTTAAAATCAATTTCGAGGGTGCTTCTGTGCACGTCATTCATGAATTTGGAATAAGAAATACGTGTGCTAAATATTTTAGAGCAAAATAATATTTTGACTTTAAACTCGAAGCTATCAGGAATTTGACAGTGGCGTCTGCGTGAAACTGTGTCTTGACAGAATTTGAAGTAAAGGATGAGAACCTGAAAGAAATAGGTTGATTAATAATAATAATTAATATCAATAATTAATATTAATAATTTATATCATAATAATAATGATGTTTTTTCACTTTCTTATTTAGAAATGATTGCTTATGCTTGGGGAAAATTTTAGAGGCACTATGCATCCCCATACGTGCTTACTTTTGAGTATCTTTGAGCATCTACTCTACTCTATCCTCTCTAAATATAATGATGGTTTATCATCATATTTAATTTGCGCAAGTTCTGCGTTTAGAATACCATTCCAGGCGAATTATGCCAATGATTTTCCATCATCCTTTTCTCAGCAGGTGACTCCGCCGAAATTACTTTCGCGGCTAGCGGAGCATAACTTCAAATACATTCTCTCCATCAAGTGTTAAGTATCCCTCTCCTGTCACTCTATGCCTGCTACTTTTCTGATTATTACTTTCATTACGTATCTTCTCAAAGAGAATGTTCATTTAGTTCAATGCTGTTAACCTTGAGCGAGTCATACGATAGGGGACGCACTGATGAGCGAAATTAACAGAGAAAAAAAATCATTCGCCTGGTTTAGGATTCGAACCCAGGTACCTTATTTAGGAAGGAATCTATGTCGGAAATATTGTGGGCGTGAAACGGAAGCCTCGAGTAATCTCTCTTTTAAATGGAAGTATATACTTTTTTGAGGTTTTCACTTCAAAATTCCGTCATTGTTGAGAGACTAAAACGCCGAGCCCCTGCTGAATGGGGTACTAAATACCCCGAATCCTCACGGAAGCTGATAGGTCTAGTTTATATGGAAGTGTGGACTCGGGGGCCAAGGTTTGAATCCCAGTTGAGGTGAATTATTTTCTACGCCTAATATTTCGCAAGCTCATTTAGATTCCCGCGGACACGAGAGCGGAAAGGGGCGAAAGGGTCAGGATAATACTAAAACCCCCATGGGCGAATAGAGGACTGGACTTGCTTTTTATTTTACCTGGGCCGAGTGAGGCCACAATTCGGCCCCCTCTTCCCCCGGCCCAGGGAAAGAAGGGTGACCACAACCACCATCTGATCATCGTTCGTGCTCAAATGCGTTTACATTGCTTGGTGATGTGAGCTTGTTTTGTGAGGAGAGTTTCGGGAGGGGTGTGCTTCAGTGTTGAGTGGAGAGCTTGCCTTGTTATCGGCGGAATGGAAATTGAGGTGAAGGTAAATGGGCGTGATTGCTGCCCGGCGGCGGCAGGCCGCAGGAAGAGGGAGAGTGAGATGACGCGGTGCTTAATGTGACTGTCGTGTGCATTTCGTCACTGTCTCCGCGACTCTTCATTACAGTTCCTTTATGTGGGCTCAATTACGGAGCTTCGAGTGCTTCCCTCGACTGCAGTCTGCTAGCTCTTTATTTATCTAGTAATTCCGCCGCACGAGTGCTGAATCGTGGTTCGTTGACTCGGAAATGCTGGTATGTTTCAGTCCCGGGAGGTAATTCGAGCTAATTTGTTCTCCTGACTCATTTTGCATTCGTTGTCGCCAGTCTAGACGAAACATTTCAGAGGAAACCTATCATCCATTAATGATTCATGTCTTCCCGTACAATCGAGGCCTCTGATGGTTTTTGAGCGAGAACATCGTGCGACCTCTTGTAAAAAAATTGGCAGGAAAATATTTCTGATTAACTGCTCTTATTTTTCACCGATCTTCTCTCACTCGGAGCGATTGATACTTTAAATAATGAATGCCTCTCATCATAGTTAACGACAGCGGTTTAGAGCGTATTTAAAATTTTATATTTTATTCATATGGGTAACTCATGGTACGTTTGGTATTCTTACCGTTTGGGTTCTTACACAGGAAATGTTTAACCAATTTTTTAAAATTTAACCTTTAGCTTAAATCAGTAAGTGGTTTTCATATCATTTTACCGACTCTTACCTTTGTTTTTAAGCTGATATTGGCAGTGAGTCGAACGTTTAATTTCGTGAAGGTTACATTTTAAAACAAATATTATGCATAGAGAGTCCAATGAGTTGATTGTGTAGCGTCGGACGGTATGCACAAATAAGAAACACCTAGTTTCAGTTTTCTTTATTCTATCCTTCTTTTACTCAAGCGGAGCAACTTCCAGACCTGCTCTCCTTCTTCCTTAACAACCCCTCTCTCCAAACAAAAACCTCGTAACCAAAACATTTTAACAATCAACACTAAAATAAAGTAAAACATTGAAACAAAAACTATACCAAATTAAACAAATTAAAAACAAATACTGAGGTACTGTTTAAACGCTACAATTGGAATGCTGCATTTCAATAGAAATGTTTTCAGAGCTAGCGATTTCTTTTGTGAGTGTCAACTCGGTTTAAACTATTGTTACTGAGGGTGCTTTCCAATTGGCATCTGCGCTGTTTAGCGCAAAGCGTGTTCAAATTGCATATGTGACGTCATGTGCGCTAAGCAGATGGAAACATTCCGCAACGTAGTTCGTCTGCGCTAGCAGACGAAATTTGTAATGGCGGGGAAATGTGTAGCAGAAGGAAAAGGAATTCCTCAACGTCAAAGATAACTATAATAATAACTTGAGAAAAAAAAATTGTTTTTTATCATTCTGGAAGGCAATTTTAACCGCTTTTGAAAGGTAATGGAATATCTTCTTCCCTCTATATTATGGAAAAAGGCGAATTACGAGGGGATTGAACGCTCCAAATAAAATTAATTTTTAACTCGGATCATTCACATAAATAAGCCTTAGTTCTGAGATTTATTTAAGAATATTTCCATTTCTAACTATTGGATAGTTAACGTAAACCATGCAAGATTGCCTTGAAGGGTACATAGACTGAAATTAAACAAAGAAAGGTAGCTAGGAGAGGTAATTAATTTCCGTGATCCAACTTGAAGCCATCTTCCTTATCCACAAAATCCGAAATGGAACAAGTGAGCAAAATCATAATGTTATATCCTGTTGATTCAAAATGGATTTAATTTATTTACTTTTATGGATAGCCCGTTGGAAATATTCTATTAAGATATTCAATTGAATGCTCTATGCATTCCATTCAATATAATTGATAAATGCCAAATTTCAAAAGAATTTGCCGATAATTTTCTTTGTTGTAGGTACTCTAATATTTGTGCTAGCTCACATATCGACAGTAAAGAAAAAAATGAAGCAGAGAGACCCACCAAGGGGCAGATTGGACTTCTTTTCAAATACGACTTCTAACAATAAATGATTCGTCTACGAAATGGAACTAGATGAACGAAGATGTATGAATTCATAATCATTCATTTAGAGCTCTAAAAACTATTCTGAAGGCTCAAATAACAGCAATAAGCACTAGGCAGGCACCAAACACCAATGCACGAGTTGATTCAGTGGAGTGGTCGTCCCAATAATAATAACGATTGAGAACGGGAGTCTCTGATCTTCTCGGTTTAAATAAATACGTACTGCTACTGGTTCCATTACCTTCTTTCTGTCAACTATCGTAAGAAATTGTAATAAATAAGAAAGTGAAATTCTTTTGTAAAATAAATTATGGACGGACTCTGAGGTGAGATAAGTTGTCCTTTTCATGAAATAATTTCACAAATTTTATGTTCCTGCTGCATTAAAGTAGCTCAAATTTCATTCACGAAATTTCCATGGTAATAGGTCTTGTGCCAATAATTATTACCCCTGTATATATTACACGTATCGTAAGCAAAAGTCTTTTTGTACTCAAATTTTGCCGCCGGTCGCTCCGCCATTTGTAAACACTTCAGCGCAGACCCGTTCCAATTGTCTGCTTCTATGTGCGCTCATGTGTTTCAATCTGTTGCGATGTGAGCTAATCTGCGCAGGGCGATTGGAAAGCACCCTAAGTTAATCGGATCTAAGCGAAAGACAGTTCATAATTTCGTGTAATTTTAGCCGTGTGGTTGTTTCATAATTGTATTTATTGATCTTTATTCTATGTCCCACTGAAGGAAATATTTTTGGCTAAATAATATTCATAGAGGAGAGGTATGATTTCTCCTTATAACGTTGAAATTACAACTACTCTAGTACTCTCACATACACGTTCATGAAGCACATCTAACCAGTCTACTTAGCTTCCATTCTCTGCAATCGAAAAGTATTAAGAGTGCTATGTAGGAATTCTTTTTGGAAAATTGAATTCTCATATTGAAATTAAATTCTATTGAACTTGATACGTTTCATTAATTTAAAAATTTGCCTCATTATTAATAAAATGATTTTTGCAGAAACAAAGTGAAATGGTAGTGTAGGCGATACAGCGTTTTACTACCACCGATAATCCTTTTAACTTAGACCCAAAAAAGTTATATTTTTTAGCAGTCAGCTAGAAAATAGCAACACCGAATCGAGGTGGGTGAATGGTGAAGATGCTTCAAGGAAATTTTGGTGAGATATCAAAAGAAATCTTTCAAAAGCCCTCGTAAATATTAATTTTAATACATACCATTATTATTTGCAGGATTGCACACTTAACCACATTAGGCTATAAAAATCTGCGTGATTGTGGTCTTATTTATTTTTGCTGTCTGGTGCTATGTATTAGACTTCTTCGTCTTGAGAGTTTACGGGTAGTCTTTTTATATTCCTTAAAATAACCCTCTTCTGTTTTAGAAATCCTCAGCTATGGCTCCAGTTTTTTGTTGAATATTTTATATTTAAACCCATTAATTTAGTATTAGAAAAAACAGAGTTAAAAAAAAATAGAGAATACTCCTTGGTAATTGTAGGAAGGACAGTTTACCCACCATTCAGGGACCATTTATGCATTTGATAGGACATCAATAATGATAAAAACGAATAGTGACAGGAATTTATGTACCGATATTAAGCTTTCTTTAATTGCTCGGTATACTTGTCTTTATTTCCCGCAATGAGGATGCCATTATCATCCGAAATTTAGCTGTATAGTACTGTAGTGCTTTATTTTCAAATCGACATCCTTGATTAAGTAATTTTTTCCATTATTCAAAATCTATTCAATATTCACTAGCATAAGAAAATGATAAAAGTGAAATTACACATTCCTCCATGTGCTCTTTATTGGTATTTATTGCCTAAGTCATGAATATCTCTGACCAAAGAATCATCCATCACACCTTTCCTGGACTTCATATTTGGTATTCGAAAAAAACCCTACAAAATGTTGTAACCACTTCTTTAAGAAAAGCCCTAGCTACATTTTTCTTCCGTACATTTGCTGAAAAATCCACTAGGGTCAAACCCGCACGCTACAGCGTTACATGTTTCTGAATAAACTGGTTTTCTCAATCTTGCCTCTCAATAAAACATCGATTTTTATGCGACATTTTCCTTTTCTTGATTTCTCCTCCAGACCAATTTACACGGCCGCGAATATTTTATATCAGATGTCTTTATGCTAATTTATCCATAATTTCCATGCATTATGAAATTTATATGGTCCTTTCGACGTAATGGCATAACTATTTAAAATTGACGACGTCGTTATTGCCAATAACTTTTTATTCCAAAGAAAATTTCATCATGGATACAACTGGGTGTTTTTGCAGCCATGATGGTTGTTCTGTCGTAAGTAAAAATTAATAGAGTGTCAATAGATCACCATTGTTACCCTCCTAGAATGTTTTCATCGCAAGAAGTAATATTGCCATTATTTCTTTTTATTTAGAAAATTTTTATATCATATGTTATACATTCATTCAGTTAATGGTGTCTCCTTGATATTTATTATGTGGGTGAGACTAATAATTTCCTTAGTGTTGCAAAGTGTCACTGTCTAGTGTCATTATTTAAGCTACTTTTTTTAAACTCCTATTTGAGTTTCAATGACCATCCGGAGAATAAATTACCTGTGTATTAGACTGGCGAGATGGTCACTCTACGTATTTTCTATACTTAATGAGTGAAAAAATGCTGCATTCATGGGTATGCATTCTTCATTTTCATTTTACCTTTCTCGGATACATTTCACCATTTGTTTATCATTTGTTGAAATTATAAATCTCTCTCAGAATTAAAATGATTTGTAATCAATAGCAAAAGATGAAAATATATTTATTTAAATACCCTAAAATTTCCAATTTAATATCAGGCGAAGAGAGCTTTAGTTTTTCTTCCTAGCGAATGAATCTTTTGTGTGGAACCCAAATTATTTTGTAAGTGCTTGCGCTGATGGCTAAACTTCTGCAAATTCGATGAAACAAATGTGGAGGAATAACTTAAATAGCTATGTTATATGAAAAAATAAAAAAAGGAAAATTAACATAGTTATACCTTTAAAAACGTAAAAAATAATGAATATTTTCCCGATTTCAAGTATCTTATTCGAAGGTCCTTTATTCTCTGAGATATTTTTTCTTTGTGCTGACGGCTCCTGTTTAAGCTTTAGTTCTATTTTTCGTTTTTTTTGTTCTTTGACAAGCATCATTTAAAAAGTAAGCATCAGCTCTCCCTTTAGTTTCGTAGTATATTTGAATTCTAGTGGCTGGTATTGGCGTCGTAGGCTTTAACGGAATTGTCGCTTAAACTCTTGGCTACTTTTACGAATAAATGTTTAATGGCTGGTGCATCATGCAGTCTGTTTTAATGTACAGAGTTTGTTTTATGCATAGGAAAATCTGCTTTTGATGAAATCAGGAGAGGATTTGAGACTTCGTGGAGTCGAAGAGATGAGATGATGAGATCTGCGACCATTCAAACTATAGTATGAATAGAAGCTTGGTAGCAGGGCTTCGTAAAACAGTTTTGATCCCAATATCGAAAATAAACATTAAAGCGTCAGGTTGGGAAGTCCATAAGGCATTTAGTAGAATTTGGTATGCGGCAAAGGTAGAACAACTGACTGAAGATTGGAGAAGATAGTCAACGACTTCTGAGGCGAGGATCAGTTCGGGTTTAGAAAGGGTAGGGCGACCCGAGATGTGAGACGGTAATGAGAGTACCTATATAATATAACAAGAGAGTAGGAAGGTATTTTTGCTCGATTGTTCGATTTTGGAAAGGCGTATTGAGGAAAATAGGAAAAAGCTACTAATTAGCGTTCACTGTCAAACCAACTTGGCTACAGCAATCGGTATTTAGGTAGGATCGTCTATTTTCCTGGTATTATTCATTCTAGGGATGATCTGCATTAGTCGTATTCTATTACACTCAGCAGGCACTATTGTCATGAATGTGATCATGCATGACCTTGCCTTCGTTAAATCGTGACCCTTTGGTGACCATGCTCCTTGAATCACGCCCGGCTTCTGTGACAGATTAGCTTCCATAATATCTCCTTCCTGGGCTCTAAAATATATTCCACCCACCCTCCTCTTAATACCCTCTCCTTGATACCTTCTGTCTGCGGTGGCGTTCTTATGAAAAAAAAAGAAACGCGTGGGTAGTAAAGCGAATGTCAGCGCCGAAAACTATATTCTCTCGCCACTTTCTCTCTCCCCACTCGCGAGTGTAACTCTTTTCCTTCCAAAGCCTAACCCACATTACCTTCTGCCACCGTGAGCCGCTCTTTCCATGCCTTCCCGCCCCAGTACCCTTCGCTCCCCTCCTAACCTTCCCATCATTCCCTTCTTCCCGCCCTTTTCACCAACGACTTGAGCTCCAAATTTTCTTGAGCTTTCTCACTCCCCGGCTCACTACAACTCGCAGTCTCGATTCTACTTTCGAAGCATTAAGTCTCGAACTGACGAGTTTTTCGTTTGGTCGTCGAAGTCTCTCCTCGCTTGGGGTTCTTCATACTCCTCCCCTACCCCCTGTTCTTGCGGCCCTTCCCATTAGACGGAGGACATGATCGCCCGCCCGTAGGCAAACGAATAACCGGCTCTCGGCTTTTGTGGATAAAAGGAGAGAAGGATCCTTTAAGGCAACTACTTTATGGTGTGGAGTGTCATGTGCCCATGTTTTCGAAGATGATGTTGTCTCTTTCTACCTATTCCATATAGGAACTTCTTTATTGAATTATCCAGGGCTACGTGTGGGTGTTTCAGTTAAGACTTCGCGTGTGTGCTGCATTATAAAAATCCTGTTCATTCCATCGCATAAATTTCAGTTTCGGATTTGTGTGGTACGATAGTGATTCTTGAGGAGGTAAAGTGTTATCAGTGAAGGAACGGAAGAGGAAATATTCGAAAAGTGCTTTTTTGTGAAATATTTGTTTCCGCCGACTGCAATCGTGTGTGGAGTATTTCTGGTGGAAGAGCAATTTCAGGGGCTTCTCTTCTATAAGGTTAGTGCTGTCATTATATTTAATGAATTAAATGGATTTGCTCTAGTGAATTTTGACTTCGATTTTATTCGTGCGTGTATCATTCTCCGGAGTCGTTGGTTGTCATATTTGATTGTGTTCTTAGAGGTCCTTATGTCTACTGAGGGAGTTTTTTTTCTTTTAAGAAATACGAAAATTTATTAAGAAAATTGTTCACTGTTTATGGATCTGTTGTGACAGATTATTGCGTATATACATCAAAATGGTAGGGTTGAATGTTGAATATAAGTTGAATGCTTATTAATTTTTACATCTATAAAATACGGATGTTCATAAACGACTATCTTTTGTAAATTGGATACAAAAGCCTTTTATTTTTAGCCATTGAATCTTTAAATCAATGGGATAGGTTAAAAACGAGTATCCTACAAGATTGCGGCGTCGAAGTCCTTATGTAATTTCGTTTGCTACAGTAAAAGGCTTCATACAGTAAAAATAAGAAAATGAATCTGAGGGTCTTCTTTGTAATGGCCGGTAATTTTTAATTTAAATGAGTTATCCAATCCGTTATTACAATGGTTGTAGTAGGGTATCGCGATATCTGCTACAATTATCCTTAGTGTAATATCTTCAATTGTTGTTTCATAATACTTAAAATATTTAGTCATGAGATAAACATACTTAATCATGAGAGGGAAAGAAAAATAATCTTTTTCAATTAGTACCTTTTTCAAACTAATCAGGAGTTAATTGAGTCTATTAAAATTTCATCATTAATACACATAATATCACAATCTACTATGATTTCATTCCCATTAGGTGTTTAGGTATTTTAATTACTGGTCACAAATACGTGAAATGAAGTATGATGATGCCTCCTCAACTTCTTGCACAGATCGTAACGTAAGTGGCTTTTGACGGCTTGAACTTAATCCTACTGCCTTTGCCTCACATCTCAGCCACAGTTTTTGGGTGAGTAAGCCCCCTACAATTAAAGGACATCTGAAGGACTTAAGAGTGGATTATGCATCTTAATTCATCACTCCACGTAACCACTGTAATTTATTTTAAAGCTTCTTTCTTATGTCTTTGATATTGCGTTTAACTTATCAGATCCACATGCTAATATCCTTTCCAGGGGAACTGCAACAAACGTATAAAAAAAACAGAAAATAATTGACACCGCCCTACCTTCCCAAATTATTTTCCAGAAAGAGTTTTGTGTGTGTGTGAGCTATATTTTATAGTTTGGTATTCCTAAATAATTTTGGTTTAGAGGTACTCAAGCGGGTGCTGTAATGATGCGAGCGCCATTTCACTGGGTTACTATTGACAAATTCGACGCTTCCTGTCAAGAAAGCAAATATTTATTCCCCAAGTAAACTGAGCGAACTATGCTTGAACAGATTAAGAGTCAGGAAGGTATAGGTTGGAAATTGTTTGTTACCGATTTTCCCTTATAAGTTCATTTATAAATTTTACATAGATGTAATGTTACATTCTGCGTGCCCATTGGTATAGTGGAATAACCCCGTGTCTGATACGTTAAAAATTTATCGAACTGAAATTATCAGTTATTGTTTTAATCGCTTCTCATAAATTTGGAGTGACAATCTGGTAAGACTGAGATTCCTTTTAATATTGAAGATCATGTGATGCCGAGATTTTTTTCCCTTTAGTGCAACATTTAAAAAAAAAACTTTTACTAGGATGTTTTATGCAAATTAAGATATCATTTTTTCATGATTTGGCGTAAGATGTTGTTAGATTATCGATAATCCTAAGACATAAAACAAATAATTGATTGCGAAGAAATTGCACGACAGCTAAAATGTTATGATAAATCATATTTTTGAGTCTGTTGATAAAAATGTTTTTATCGTTGAAACCTTTCCGAGACGGTACTATCTTTCAGCTTACATTATTAGCTCTTTCATTATTAATGATAAGGTAAATAAATCCTGCATTATTTGTAATCATTTTTTATTCCACAGGAGTCAATCTTTTTGCCCCTATTATGGTTTTTTTAATTATGGCATGTGAAAAAGGCCGCCCGATTAAATAACCCGGAGTGCACTGCAAAAACTGAAAGTGGCACTTCATAGACTTTCCTTTACTAGTGGCCAGTTGGTAAAAAATGAGCCGTGTATTGATATTCAAGTTTTGCTCAGACATTTATGTTAACGCAGACCATCGTCTGGAAGTCCATGAATTACACTCTCACTTCCCTGAGCCGTAATGTTTCATAATATCTTAGTATCTTACTACCAGGCATTCTCGTATCTCCGTATTTTCCAGCAAATTATTCTTCTCTCCTACCTTAGCAGATGATTTCCAACCATGGTTTCTGTCATCAACGACGTCAACTTTCCCATCTCTGTATCTTCAACGACCTTCACGCTCTATTTCCAACGGCAACTCTTATCATACAGTACGTATCTATACGCTCATACTTGTGGAGGCTATTTTTGTATATCTTTTCTTACATCATATCCGGCGAGAGAAACGAGTGACCTTCAAGTTAATTCCTCTTTAATGATTCATGCAGAATGATTTTGCGCTCAAGAAATGGGGATTGCTAAAAAATTAAAAAATTAACTAAATATCGAAATGAAAAAATAGAAGTAGTTCGTCTCACTTTGAGTTAGTTTACAACTTTTGCCTCACCATGCCGATAAATGGTCATTTATTAATTCGATCTTATTCTTGGAAGTACCCGCTGGCAATTTTTGCGTAGCAAAGGTATCATGTAGAAGGCCTACTCCGTTGGATATGAGAAATGATAGTGGTGAAGTCCAACTCATTTGAGAAAACTGCCATCGTTACTGCTTCTTAAAAGGGAATGTTTGCTATCGATTGTCAGTATATGAAAGAAAACATCACTTCGCTTTCCTAGAGAAAGTATTTGGTGACTCAGATTCACTGACCTCGTAATAAACGAAAATGAAGGTTTTTCAGGAGTGAAATCATAAAGGAAAGCTTTAGAAATTTTAAATTCTGGAACGCAGGGTGGTTTCTATAATTAGCGGTGTTACTTCTCTTGCAAGGGAAAAACTGATTAGTTGCGCATTGGACTTTAATTAATGCTCAATGAAATGGAAAAAACGAATTCCAAGTGGTGTCGATCCCAGCACTATTACGGATAGAGTAATAAACTACGGGGAAATATAATTTTACCGGAGCACTCGGCACATCAGAAGCTATGAAATTTATCTATTAGAAATGGGTAATGTTTCAAAAACACGTAGGATGAAAATTTTGATGATTGATGATTTCCGAGTTGCAGTAAAAACCTCTGCGTTACTTGAGTCTGAAATTAAAGTAACCAGAGTGATAAGCACTATTTTGAGTAGAGTCAGAATCGAAGTCAATGCGTTTAAAAATTTCGTAATCGTAAATTACAGTCGTGGTAAAAAATTAATATTTCCCGAAAATCGTTGGTTACTGATTTCCATCGGCACGGAAAATATTATTTGGTATTGAAGTACTACCCTATCGGCTTTAGTAGTTACAATCTCTCATTCCCATTTACCTCATTCCCATTTAACCTCTGAATTTTAATGGGTATCAAGGGGGGTGGTGTCAGTTATTGCACCTATCATTGTTGAGGAAATATTGGGAAAAGAAGGTAAATAAATGTCAAAACTTAGTGCAATTCTTTTAACGGATGAGTTCAGTCTGAAATGGCATCCATCCTGACCAAAAACAGGAATCTGTATTTAACATTCTCATCGAAAGGGTTAAGAACCGACGGATCCATCTGCTCGAAAATCCAGGAATCCTCTTTGATTATGACATAATTGAGACTTTGTGCTTGTGCTTTTAGTCTCTTTATTTCTTCTTGCACCATTGTTTCAATTAATTCCTTATCCTTGCATCAGTGAATCCCTGCTACATAATTTCTTCTCAAAGTTAGCCGTGCAGAAAGTTGTCAAGTGAAGGTTATAAGCAGAATAAAAATTCGGAGGTAGGGAGACACTCAGTAACTCCTTCATCTTGTTTATAGATCTCCACAACGTATTCATTTTAACTGAAATAGCCCTTGATTTTCATGGAGGCAGATTATAAATACATTATTTTTATATTCCTACGAACAAATTTCATTCCTCATTTCAAAAAGTGTTTTTACTCAAAGCCTGAACTAAATACTCCTTGGTTTCGATTTGATATATCCAATGGAGTCCCTGATTCGCCTGATGTGAAATATTTATTCGGTATTTGCTCCCGGTTCTTGGTATCGTTGGCGTGAAATGTCCTCATTCCTATGCGCTAAATCATCCTTCCTATGCGGTAAAATACTTCATTTCCAAAACATATCTAATTCTTAGCTACCTAATTTTAAGGAGTCTTATTTGCTCATTCATTGGAGATTTACCGTTTCATCGGTTTAATTGACCTGACCAGGTGAATTGACTTATCCAAAATTGGAAAAATTAGTTATAATCATTCATAAAGTTTTGAAGCAATACACAAAATAAGATCTTTAGGCAGTTTTGATAAAAATAGACCAATATTTTCAACAGGAAGATTGAATACTTTTCGTGCCAATAAATGCTGACTTTTCCCAACCCTTTAAAAAGACTTTATAAGAGGGCCATTTAAAAAGTTTATCAACCTCTTGATATTTTCTCGGGTATTAATCTTCCATTGATATACATCTTCCTTTGCTCTTCAAAAATACATGTGTAAAGTTAAAAATACAATATCTCTGAAAATATTGGCCTTAGATACACGTATTACTTATCCAAATTCAGGAAATGTTAAAGCTGCCTTAACATTACATTTGTTGCACTAATGCTACTACTTTATTCTCGGATTAATTCAGAGACACGTCAATGGGGATTGTCAGAAATCTGCTTTGAGAATATGGCTCTAGAGTATATTGGTTATATATTAAAACATGAAATGGATATGAAGTACCATATGCTTGGACCATCATTGTAAATGTCAAGCCGTGTAAAATGCTCTCTTTTCCAGAAATTATCTTGTAACTCACTGATTTACTTTTGTACTTTCAGTATTTAAGAACATAACTCTTCATAATTCGCAATCAGTATAATGCACCTAAGCCCACGTCTAAGAATTGTTTTAAACGACGGCCAGTAGTCACTCTAAAATGTTAGATATTCGTGTACAATTGTAGCAATAAAGGGTTGAAAAGGATATCTTCTTTCATAAACCAGCGAATTAGAAATTTTGCTATATTATCTGTTATTTGGCTATACTATCCAATAATTTTTCATGCTTATACATCATGGAATATCATCATTAAATCAATTAACTACGCAAGGAGGAAGTGAGACAATGCTGCTAAATCTCGGTTATTTTTAAAGTAAAATATATGCAAGGGAATATGACGTATAATAATGGAAAGAAATATCCCTCGGATGTGATTAGTGCACTGCACTGCAACTAGTTGGAACTAGTGGGTCACTCTCTCCGAACTAGTTGGGTTGTTCATAATTTCAGACTTGGAAAATTATTCTTCCTTCCCTGCCAAACTACCTCTCTTATGAGAACCATCAAAGAAATTGAAACGATTGCGATTTTTCGAAAACATAACTTTTAAGTGCCGTTGAAGTAACCCACTACTACCTGACGACGAAGCTCTTTCAATGCCTAAATATTACTGACGTATGCAGAATGTGTCCTGTGCTTTCCCACTGCCTGCTTAACTTGCTGTTGTCTTAAGATGAAATGAGGTGGGTAAAATGCTTCAGTCCTCCATCTATGACTTGATATTATTAAATCAGATAGTTTATCTTGTAACGTAATGGAAATGGTTCATTGTTGAATGAATAGGTATTTGCGAAAAATATTTTGATGCAGACTTTTTCGAATCCAAGTGTGAAAAATAAATAGGAATTTATTTCAGGCATTATTTTGGTATTTTATCAGTCCATATGAAAGACCTCTAAAACACTCCTCGTATCTTTTGCCTCCCTTCTTACTCTCCAAATTTTCTCTTCTTCCCCTTCCATCCAACAAATATTTAATTTATTGAGTAGCAGTGTATTTGGGAATAAATTTAGACGATTCTTCGTAATATCACTGGAATGAGTGTCGTAATTTTGTTTTGGCCCCCAATGAAAAATGGATAATGTCTCTTTAACGGCTGCGGTTGCGCTCTGGGTTATTTTTTATGGCAGTCAATCGTTCTCGCCTCCCGAAGACAAGGCGCGACATTCTCTCTCCTCCCACTACTCCTCCCATGTGCGCAGGCGTCCTTACTCTTTTTTTAAATTGAGGGGGGCGTGGGCGTGATCGAACACGGGGCGTTTTTACGGCGCCGTGCGGCACTTGATTGGAGAAGACGGCTTGGCACCGCGGATCGTTCGTGACTTGGTCGTAAACACTGCCATCGTTAACCATATTTGAATTTACGCTTGTCTTCGCGCTACTGCTTGAGATTATTAGGTAATAATTGCGCATAATGCGTCTTGTAACTTAAATATGGGTCATTTATAATTTTATTGCATATTATATATTTATTATTGTTTTGAGAATTTGATTTTGTAAACTTTAGAAGTGTACATATTAGATTTATTTCTTGAACTAATATTTATGTCAGTAAGATGTACACGCTCTAGTTAGTGTACTTCCAGTGTATCATTATTTGCAATACATACTTGACACTAAGGATTTCACGTGCCCATTGCATAAGCTAGGCCTTAAGAAAGTTGCAATTTCTTTACAAGAAATATACTGCAATGCATTGGAAAAATATTTAATATTGCTATATTATGGTTGTAGGTAGAGTTATAGGCATCCTGTTAAAAATATGATGATATTTTTGGCGATATTCAAGCCCAGCGTGGAAATTCCAAATAATGGAGTTAATTTATTGCATTGGGTGTATTAGATTTTTCATGGAAAAATTTAAATCTGGGAAAATTCTGTTAAGCGATCCAATTGTATGAACCATAAACATTTCATGATTTTGAAAGATAAATTGATATTTACGTAGGGAGATGGGTACATATATAAGGAAAAAGACTTCGGGGGGGCATACCAAAGTCCGGTCGATCGTGTTGAGTGGCTGGCTCAGATTCGAGTAATATAAATCAAATACCCATCCAAAAGAGGAGGAATTCTCTGTTTCACGATGATATTATTGAGCATAAATCAGTGAAATAAAAAAGCCATAGATTACTTACACCTTGCTCGTGATCATAATCAAAATCAAATATGTTATCTATTTTGCCTTTTATTTTATTTATTGAAAAATATTATTTGCAGAAGATTAACAGGAAGGCTTGATGATTACTTCAAATTCCGTCCCACACTTGCGTCTATCGCAATCACTGAAGATTTATGCCCTCTCCCCATCAGTCTGTGAGGTTTGGCAGAGCCATAAGGCAAGCATTTTCACGAGGTGCAAAATCATTACAGAGGAGACTATATTATAGATTCAGGTAGTAAGCGAGAGTTTGTGAAGAATGTTGTTACTATATTTCGTAGTTGACTCGCTTTTGAAAATCTAAAATAGCTTTCATCTTCTCGAACCAAACGCATCCATTTTTCAATTCAGCATTCATATATTCGCATTCATACTTGATAGCCTGCGCATTTCATGATGACATGGCAATCTTCCCATGCCTCTTGAATTGATTGCTTTCACGCAGGCGCGCGGGATGTAAAACGCAGCAATTTCGCTCTTTTCTTGCTGGAGATCGAAGATTTCACCCGGTGCGGTGGCCCTCCGTCAACCCATCGCCTGCGAATGTGATGCTCGCGGTGATGTCATCAAACGGAACGGAATATGGAGTAAGGGATCGAAAGTGGGTCACGGCACCGAAACTCACGAAAAGGAACAGGTGGAACACAGGACGCAGGACGAGAGAGATAATGCTCTTGTCTCTTCCTTAAGATTTATTGTGATACTTGTTTAACCTTTCCCTTACATTTGCACAATCCATCCCTTCCAAACGTGTTCCTTCTTGTCTGGAAACAATTTCCCTACCGTTCATATCGTCGCATTAGAGAATTTTTCTTTTCAACGTCACGAGTTTGTGGATGATGAAGGGCATCTATATCAGCGGAGCGATCTAGGATCTCGATTGTATCACATCGTGGGAGAAATGGCTGTAAAAGCTGCTTTTTCTTGCTTGCAGTTTCTTTGGACTTTTACGCCTATTAGAACGGACTCACAAAATCCCTCGAAAACCGATGCTTACGTATTATCTTTGGAAAAATAAAATTTCAAGCATTTACAAACATTAACAATCTTTGGTGTTAGCTTATTTCTTCTAAATACGACGATATTCTCAAATAAAAATATAATTATTTGAAGAATCAGCTGAGAATTAAATCTTCTAACTCAGAAAATGTAATACGGTAACTTAGTTGATAATTTCTTTTTTCGGGATTCATTCCGCGTTTGATTTTTGTAAAAACAATATTCAGATATGAAGTTCAGATAACCTTATGAAGCTGGAAGGAGGACGAGAGGAATATTGTTTTTACAAAAGAAAAACAAACGCGGAATGAATCCCGAAAAAATAAATAATCAACATTATATCCGCGGAAGCCTAAGATTTTTCGGTAACTTAGTTAATTCAAGCATCTAATCTTTTACACCGAAGAGAATGATTGCACCCTGTACGCGTGGCTGCGTACCACATCATTTATGCAATCGCAATAATTGGAAAACTATCTGTTTTGCTTTCAAAATTTTGAAGGTTCAGTTCCGAGATAACTTTTCGAGTAACAGCTACGGCTTAAAGACTGAAACTGGCATTAGTTTGAATTCAGGCATAGAAAGCAGATGATGTACATCATATTTCAGATTCAAAAGAGTATTATTAGCGATATATTGATGGCTACTAGAAAGGCTGTAGCATGTTGGATCATTTAAAAAAATGTAGAGAATAAAACTGAAATACTTAAATTCACCATCTCATGCCTCAGCCAAATTTCAAAACATGCTACAGCTTTTCTAGTAGCCATTAATATATCGCTAACAATACTCTTTTGAATCTGAAATATGATGTAAATCATCTGCTTTCTATGCCTGAATTCAAACTAATGCCAGTTTCAGTCTTAAGCCCTAGCTGTTACTCGAAAAGTTCTCTCGGAACTGAACCTTCAAAATCGTACAGCTGTCGATGATGCTAGCAAATTTGATACAAAATTGATCCTTCTGACATTTTTTATATTTAAATCATTTTATTTGATGGTTTTGGAAACAAATAATCCCATCAATAACACTATAGCATTCATAGATTACGTAGGAAAGCGATATAACCCCCACAATTGATTAAAAAATGCGTTTAAGACGGTGGTAAAAATAAATAGGCTCCAGCTGTTTTCGAAACTGGTGCGGGTGGTTAAAAATCAATATATAATAACTCGATATCACTTGGCGAAATATTTTTGTTATAGGGGCAAAAAAAACATTGTATAGCAGCTTATCTTCAGTTTTAAATTAAAGTCGAGAGATGTACATTCTTCCAAATTAGAGTTATTTCTGCAGTTAGGAAAACAGTGGAGGTGGTGGGGTTTCCCACGACACTTAGATGACTTTCGTATTTTCACTTGGGAAGGGCAACAGTGATGGAAGATTTTTGTTGACAGTCTAAATAGATTATGTAAATACAGGTTACTAGGGTAATGAATGGCTTCATATAGAGGGCTTGGGGGTGTGTGTGAAATGCGCAAAATACAGAGTTGCTAGATTGAAAGGTGGGGATGACGGCAGGTGGGGAGATGATTTAGGTGGAGGAAATCAAAGGTTAAACTTTTTAGGGTGGTCAAACTTCGGTTACCTTGCCATCAAAATCAAGGGCAAATGTTGGTGTACGAACAGTAGTGTCATTGGACAGAGTTTCGGACAAAAAAGTGACGATATGTAAAAAAACAGGCTGACTTTAACTTTCAGGATAGGAGACAAAATACTTGGGTATAGGTTACTCGTTGGAATTACATATTTGGGCGAAAATTCGATTTAAAAAATTATTGTGCTGAATTAAGCCGAGAATCGCTTTCGCGTTAATGGCAACCACGGAAAAGAGAGACTTAGATGGCTTATGTAACTTAAATGAAAAAAGTACTTGAAACCTTAAAGAATTATTGTCTATACAAGAGTTTAGAGAACGCCATTTTTTGTATCAAGTTTTTATGAGTAGGTAAGTCTAATATCTCCACATGCGGAAATGATTATTATTAAATGTAGAACTTGTAACTAACAAGCTTTTGTGAATTTTATATTGATTGATAAATAACTATGGGTGTTGGAGGTTAATGAAATTCAACTGTTAGAATGCATAATATTCCCTTTGAATTACATTTTTCCTAACAATGGGGTTCTTCTTTGACCTGAAAGCTGAATAAATCTTACCTTGGATTCTCATCCCGATTCTCATCCCGAAAACAAGCTAGAGCTAATGTAGAGCTAATGGACCATAGCAGTGAGGATTGTATTGAGGATCATTGACTAAGTCCAGACAGAATGAGAGAAGCTACAAAATGAAATATCAGCCAGGTTTTACGAAGAGCAAGAGAACCTACGCGTGACTCCTTAAAGATCAAGAGGAAATTTAATGAATAAGTCTTGCAGAAATTGTGGTGTTCTTTTTACTCCATGGACTGAGTGCTATCATTGGGTTAACTGTATAAACGGGTTGCTGGCTTTGAAAGCAGTTCCTAGGGACTAGCATCCATTCAAAACTGCTAATTGTTTAGACTGCTCGTTTTGGGGCAACGAATGATGAATTAGAATACTCAATAACAGACCGATGAGTAATACCGGTTGCTTCAAAAACTTATAAATGTAAACGAAGGAATTAAATTAGATAAAGAGGCTATAAGTATGGAAAAATATAAAGAATTTACCCTAAACATTCGGTGAATTTTTTCTGTTTTTTTCGATTTCAGCGGCATAGTGTGCATTGAATTCTTGCCTCTAGGTTGTATGGCTAATTAGGAGAACTACATGGAAGTTGTAAGCCGGTTGCATGGAGCAATCCGAAGAAAATATCCAGATAGGTGACGAAACAACTCTTGGTATTTGCACCACGATAATGCACCTGCTCACACTTCACTGCTTGTTCGTGAATTTTTGGCAAAAAACAACACCTTGAGGATGCTTCAGCCTCCGTATTCGCCGGACATGGCCTCCTAAAATGAAAGGGTCATGTTTTGCAAGTATCAAGGAATTTAAGACAGAATCTCTGGAGAAGCTAAACGCCATACCGAAAATTGTGTCGCTGAAGTGCTTCGAATATTGGAAGAAGCGCTGGCACATAATATCTGATACTTAGACGGGGCAAATTTAATATTGAGGAATAAGTAGTTTTTTGAGAAAAAATAAAATCCCTTTTTTTTAAACCTCAGACTTTAAATTGCTTAATTCCAATAAAAATCTTTGAGGAGAGAGGTTGGTTGTATATGCTTGAATAACGATATACTTCTATATGTGTGGGTACAGAGAGCAAAGTGGACCTAGGAATAGAAAAGGAAGTGTGTCGGGCGTGCTGGGAAAGAAAAGCACATGTTTAAGAATTTTTCAAGGCTTGGGTTTCATTTGGCAGATGAGGCTGGAATTCAGGGTTATTGTATGCATGAATGAATGTAAGCAATACCGATATGATGGTTACAGATCGACAAAAGGCGAGCTTTAAAAAAAATAGTTGAGGCTTAGGTCATTAAAACACGCTAAACGTGGATATAAACATGACAAGAAAATTCTTGCCTCCCTCCTGGTGCGAAAGATATTTTATATCCTTTTTTGTGTTAAATTGGTTGACAGCCATTTGAAATAGTACTTTTTGTAGATTACCACCACCTCGAAAGTTGTCTCATGAATGCAGTTTCTATTGATTTAATCCTCAACTATAGGTAATGCACCGTAATGGGTGCCTAATCTTTAGAGACGTGTACTTATTGTGATGCTGGTGATTTTAGCTACTAATCCTAGGAACTTAGAACTACTTGCACTGGTTAGCTTTCGCCAAAACAGCTGTATCACTAAAAAATCATCAAGTCCCTATATTTTCAAGTTCCTGTATTTTGTTGGAACTCATCCTTGAAAACATTTTTTTCTATTTTTGATTAAACATCCTAGTAAGATACATCCACGGTCGAATGTGGTATCGCTTGCAGTCTTTTCAATAATAATGACATTTATTCCTCGATTTCTTTTAACTTTCACCACCAATGAATATACCAATTAGTTATATCGAAAGGCAATAGAGCTAACACCAATGTGTAAGTGGGTTGTGACGATGAATGAATTGGAAATAGATTTGCGTTCACAATCTGTCACATTTACTTACATGCGTTTCCTTTGGTTTAAGTAAGGATGAATATATTTCATGGAACATTCATGGTTGTATTCAAAAGCGTTACCTATATCAATCTCTTGTTTTCTCACAGTTTCATACGAGCTCCACACCGATCCTGAAATCCCCCTCCACCAATCTTCTACCCGTTACAGCTTCCTGTTTTTGTTGCCATCAACCCTCGATCATTCCTCGTTTATCCTTCCCACGTATTTTTCATCACGTGCGACGCAATTTTTTTTATTCGACATCCCTGCGGAACAAAGCATAACGCTGTCATCGATCGGGGTGGCCGTGGCAAGACTAATGGCCTGCGGCTATTTTATTGCGTGCGTTATTTTTTCGCAGGATGTCATTCCTTCGTTTGCTATCCAGAATACATTTTTGAGCTTTGAATTCACCCTGCTTCTAATGACTGTTTTCTGAGGAAACTATCTTAATTTAAACTATTCCTTGCTGAAATACTAGATTACGTCTGAAAATAGTGGGTAGTATTCATAAA
The DNA here is from genome assembly GCA_963573305.1 of Pyrrhosoma nymphula. NCBI lineage: Eukaryota > Metazoa > Arthropoda > Insecta > Odonata > Coenagrionidae > Pyrrhosoma > Pyrrhosoma nymphula. The sequence continues at coordinate 49,760,438 of OY754330.1, read as the reverse complement.
ATGATTTTAAAATATGCGACGCTACATTTGTATGGTTATAACTTTTGCTGTGAAATAAGTAAACTCAAAATAGATGCTGTCAGCCTAAACGCTGGAAGCCAGCTTACTCTATCGAAAACTCGAGGGTGGTTTTGTTTAGGCATATAAGGTATTTAACCAATGTTTTTTCCAAAATCTTTTCAATTTTAGTATGGATACTGTTTACTTGGATTTTTACAATACTGTTAATGTTACTATCTAAGTAGTGGACGTAATTATTTTGAGTTATTAAAAAAACCTTCTTCAAAACGTAGGTCATATGCCTACGATTGATATCAATATAGTTTTCGGAAAAGCCAGAACCTGGATAATTTTAATCTTAAATTCGCATTCTCTTCTCCTCGGACTTTCCTTTTAAGATTTCCTAGAAAAGATCGGTAGAATTTTTTAGCAACTCAGATTAAGGTGTGTTTTTCCTTTTGCATAATGGTCAATGGAGTCTAGGATGGCTTTTGGAGGTCTAAGAATCGCTGCGTTGTTTTTTGTAGGTGTGGATTTCCTTCTCATTGTCATTAATGAAAAACTCCCAAACTAATTTAACCTCCATTCGCCATCTCATCCTCTGCTTCCGTGTCCCATCCCGAAGGTTCTCTTATGGGATTTACTCCATTAAATGACTAACCGTTTCACGTTTCGGTGCTGTGACCTTTATCGATTCCGAATGATTTCCGAGAACTATAGAAAAATTAAGTGTCGGTAATCTCTTTGCGTTAATCTTTTTAAGGCCTCTTTGTTTAGTCTCAATTAGATATATTATTTTTTAAATTCTTTTATGCTGCCGCTTTTTCAAATGGAGTTAAAAACGGAGATAACTCCGAGCTTACATCTCAGAATTGTTCAGTTTTAGTGACTGGCATTTCAAAGAATATATACATACCTACTTTCTCTCCCTAAGTTGGCATAGGTTAACTATAAAAAAGAATGCTTCGTAGGTGAAAGAAACACCTAATCTTTAATGCTTAACTGGTGAGAAATTTATCATACTAATAACTCTGTAAATTAGATTGTTTTGAATATGCACATAACATTTAATGAGTTATTTAAAAAGATATTTCCGCGACTTAACGTACACTAGTGGGCGTGTGTTAATTGTTTAATTAATTACTGGAATTTTTATGTGGTTCTGTAAATTTTAAGCAAAGTTTATTTTCTCAAGGTCCAAGCATCAAATGGTCTGCTAAAGTTATTTTTTTCGTAGGGAAATTGAAAGGACCTACAGCGTTTCGTCATAGTTAATATTCTGAACTTATTTCCTCTCAGGGGCGTGATTTAATTTTTTAATGAGTCATCTTATGATTTTTCTTTCTTCTGCTTTCTTTCTAAATGTCTCTGATTTCAGTGCCATTGAATAAAATTACCTCCTTGCCTTCGCATTCTCACTCGGTGCTTTTTCCCTTTAACAGCCTTCTCCTTAGATTCTCTGTAAACTCTCTTACCCTCATTATCTCTCTTCCCCGTTTTTCTAATCTCCTGAGACCATCACCGTGATCACATCCAACTGATCTGTCCCCTTTTCGCTTTAGGCAGTTGCTAATTCCGGGGTTAATTGCCTCACCTCCTCTTCCTGTATGGTTGAAGAACAACGACAATCAACGGCGTGAGGATGAAACGGACATGCCCGTGCTATTTTCGACCTCCTCTTAGGGGAACTCAATCCTAAGTCCAGGTCAGGGTATGTCCAAAGATACAAGATGTTTCAAATGATTGGCTGACCGAAATAGCTGCCGTCTGCTCTAATTTCTTTCTTAAGCAGTGCCACTCTAGGGCAGCAATATTTCCGTTTTATCATCTATGAGTAAATAGAATGAAGATAATAATCTTGACCTTACTGATCGTAGTTAAAATGGAACGGATTAGTATCTTCTGTGAGAATTTCAAACTTTAAGCTCCTATCACTATGGGCGTATGTTATTTCTATCTAAGCCTCTCATGCAATAGTCGGCTGTCAGCTGTACAACATGTACGCCATTTTTTTATTGTTGTACATTTTTTCTTAATTAAGGGACCAAAAAAGTATCATAGAACTTCTGTGGACTAGTAAGATTCCTTAATTGCTATGTTAACAACCTATGGTGCATTCCAACTACAGGTGTACGAGTTCTCTAGTTCGCCAGTTTCTGTAAGTTTGGATTCACTCAATTTTCAACTTAAACGCACCGAGATCACTGAGGGTCACACAAAATGGCCTTACGGGTAAACTTACGACATTAAGCACATAGTCATCGTCACACGGATGTCGTTACAAATCCTAAGTTCCTTGAAGACCTTTGGACGAGTCTCAAAACTTTTAATCCAGGTATGACGCTGAATTCTCAGCTTTCACTTAAAAAACAGGCACGCTTTACGCCACCAATGCATTACCTACCTAGGGCTTCCAGCGCGCGGAAGGACATACACACTCCTCGAGAGCTCAACACGAATGATCCAAATCATGCGAAATTTTACATCACCATCAGTGGTCCTCAATCCAAAGATTGCTTCGCTGCTGCTCTCCACTCCTTTCTCCAATCAGCTTTTTCATTCTTACTTACTATTTCGACGTCTGTCATAAATACTTTATGTGCTCCATCCTTGATCTTCCTGGATTATTGTTCCCATTCTTTTCTCCTTTCCTTTTTGTTTAACATAATGCTGCAAAGTGAAACAGAAAACTCTGTGAGATATAATTAATCATGTATTGCGTATTTGCCCATGCATTTTGTGAACTTAAACGGCATATTTTTAATATTAAGACGTTTAAGCGTCATTAAGCTGCCACATAAAAAATAAATAATTGATGCATCTGGCTGGCAGCATATGAAGCAAAATATCAGCTTAGTTTTCGCATTATAGAATCTGAAGGTGGGTTTTCCTATCATCTTCTGCCCACCTTCTTAACTTTTGTTTCCCCGTGGCCTTTTTCTGGAGCTGCACCTCCTATTTGATTACCTGCCCGTTCTTCTCTACTTCCGGCCTCTTTTCGCACCCTCGCAACGAAATCCACGTTCTCCATCCGTCACCCCTCCCTCCCCCCGTAATTCTGCGTCGTCGCTCTTACCACCGTTTCCCCTTCAGGGCGCCACCGTCATTTCTGGGGGGGGGGGGAGTTTAAAGGGTAAGAGGAGGTGGGGAGGGTGCTATCTCTCCCTTCCAATTCCTCTCTCCCACGCTCTCCCCGCTAAACCACCCGTTTCCAATGGCAACCATGAAATGAGGAGAAGGAGGAGTCCCCATTTCTCCCCAATTTGGGATCGCCTTGAACTGAATATCTTTTCCTTTTCCCGTGGACGCAGTACATCCATTTTGAGTCCGTGGTCCGTTTCTTTCGACCCCTTTCGCGAGCCGGCAAGTGCTTATTCGTGTGTTTGATTGCGAATCCTTGTGGTGCCCTCCTGCCTCCTTTCCCTTCGGAAAGCAACCGGCAGCACTACGCGGACTTCTACCCCGTGGGACCTTTTCCCTATCATGCACCCTTCTATCTACTCCATTTTATCTTCTCTTCCCATACTTTTTAAGTCGAACATCCCCGAATTAAATTGAAATTAAAAATAAGGATGTACTGTGGAGGAGTGGGAAATGACGATACTTGATACAATGTTGATCCGTTTTTTTAGCGTTCCTATGATTAGGATAATTTATTAAGATGCATTCTTTTTGTCCTTTCCCAAAACAAATATGCCTAGTGCCCTTTTCAGAAGTTTTTTGTACCAGGGAGTATGATGCAACAACGGGGTGGAGAAAAGCAAATAATGCGTAGTAGTGAATATCCATTTTCTAAAATTTACAAGCCAGCGTTCTGGGAAAGAATAATAATATAAATTAATAAATTCTTTAAATTCTAAAAAGATTAACTACTGCTGCAAAAACTTTCTTTCTCGAACATATTTTCTTCATTTTTTACTGCCAAGAATCTTCTTCGGAGAAATTCTTGTTTTGTGCAGTTTTTGCATATAAAATGTGTTTGTGATGTAAAAAATTGAATTACATTTAGGGGATGTAGCGAAATCTTTCTTTCAAAAATTCTTATTGTTGGAAATAAGGGTGAAACGCCTCTAACTATGTTATGCATTTTGGAAGAGTTACTTTTAGGCTAGATTGTTGGAGTTGGAGAAAAAAGTCTACTATGCTATTTAAAAAGTTGTACTTGCGACTTAAATGATAACTTGGAACAAGAAAGGATATTTATCTACTTACAATCTACAGAAATGCGCACGAATATTTCGAAACTTAATGAGTTTCCTTCAATAAAATGAACTAAGCCCACCGTTAAAATATTATTTACATAATATGACATAGACGTGCAAATTTATATCTGGATCCATCTTACTTTGAATCAATCCAAAGATTTTGGGTTTCACTTATTTCTCTCATGAGTGCAGCTCTAGTGTAATACTTATGGGGTAAATTGTAGAACTTGTAACTTAGAATTGTAAAATTTGTGGGGAAAATTATGCCCAGAGGGGTCTACAGTGCTCAGATATCACGGCGATCGTTGCTCTTGACGATTTTGATTGAAAAGGAAGAAAGAAAGAATAATGGAAGCAAAATAACGGTCAATTTTCTTCCAGTGTCTCCGGACATTTCCGTATCCCGACGAGTCGTTCACACCCGTGGCAAAAATAAACCCGGGTATTTCAAGGGAAAAGAGAGAAAATGAAGGACGTGGCTGGAGTCAAGAATCTGAATAAAAAAACCGAACGAATGAATGAATGACCGCAGTGAGAAAAAAAGAGAATGGAGAAAATATGAGAGATTGCAGGGGTGGGAGGAGTAAAGGGGAGCATGGTTGTGAAGAGCCGTCGGACCTTTCGGGATCCAATGGCATTCAATCTCTTCTCCCGCTGGGATGCACGCGCCGCAGATCTGCCCCGAAGGGCGGCAATTAGTCAACAGCAACATCATCCTTAGCTTCTTATTTTCGGATTCGTCGCTCTCTGCGGGCGTTCCGGATTCCTGGAGGTCGCCCGTTTCCTCTCTTCCTATTTGGAGATTACAGGAGGACATAAAAATAAAAGGGGAACGTTTTCTCGTAGTGCGACACGCGCAAAAGAGAGCATGCGTGGGAATGCGTAATTTGGCTCGGGGAAGAAACGTGCCTTCTATCTCAAGGAAATTTTTTCGCAATTTTTTCCTGCGGTGACTGTCCGATTGAGTTGTTTGCGTATGCATGTGGATCGAAAACTGGCACACGTGGAGGTAATGGACGAGAATGATTCTTCTCTACGGTTTTTTTAATACCTACTCTATCAGGTAATTATTTCCGGAAATATGTCCCTGAAAAAGTTTTTTTTCCACTTCCTCAATCAATCACAACAATTAAAGAAATATGATGACAATTGAAGGAGGTGTGACTGATTTCAACGTCTTTTTGTTTTTTATTGGAACTAAAAATAGGCATTTAGTCTGATAAGTGAAGGAGACTAGCATATCTATTTGAAGGGAGTTTGAGGTGATTTCAATAAGATCTGTCAATTAAAGCCTGTTTATTCTTAAGCCGAAGCATTATGTTTACCTATACATTTATCATGATACGTATTAGTCGTTTACATATGATTCGTTTTGGGCGCAGAATGGCTTGTATAATTGACCTATAGATAACTATTTAAATGGTTCATCTAGATAAGTTGATCTTCATGACAATGTTTATATACGACATGTTTAAATAATTTTAATAATCAATATTAAATAACAAGATATTTAGAAGTTTTAACATTATGCGCAGAATTTGTAGAAGGAGAGAAAACATTGTCAGAGAGAATCTTTTGGATCTTGTTAAAGGATCTCTTTCGTGGATATTGATGGAACGTCGCGACGCGTCATATCCGCACGTCTTCATTAGCGAATGACAGAGATTCATATTCGGGAACGGAACTGGGGCGTGAAATATCCGTAGCGCCGATATATGGGCTCACCCTAGATAGAATTTAAATTCATCTTTGTACTTTTGATGTCGTTCACATTCTCAGTAAACAACAATATCTTAGCGTTTATGCTATATATAGAAACTATTGAAAAGGCGTACGATTTGTCCCAGCAAAGCAACAGGATTCTATAAATAGAAAAAAGAGAGATGACTCTTTGTCATCAACACGATTGCGTAGATAGATACTTCAAAAAGAGTGCAGAATGAAGTTAAATATATCACTGAAAGTCATAGACCAGATTAACTGAATGATTGATTTTCTTTGTCTCTCTTTTGGAGAGGAGCATCATATTCTTGAAAAGAACTCTTGTTATCTTTTGCGACATATTGGATGTAGGACTTTTTTTACCATCGCCATCTTATGACATAAATGCATCATGAGACATTTAAAAATCTAGCAGAAATATATATTTAAACATTTTATGTTTAGAGGCATGAAATGTGTAAAACCTTTCTTGGAATTCATTAGTGTTTATAGTAATTTGGTTTATATTGCCGTGGATGTTTACTGCATCTCAACCTGCCCATTAATAATTCTATATATTCATGTGGATAATTACTTTCGAATCATAATTGGAAAATGCTTCTGGATAGATAGCTGGATTCAGATGCCAGATTGTTTCACGTTTATTGCCTCGTGAAGTGATGGAATTACCTAAGGCCTTTTTATTTCACCATTTTTCCGAGGGAAAAATGGTGAAATAATTTGAATCATCATTCAAGCCGGATCGCTGTTAAACGTTGATCAATTTCTAAACTGCGTTTTAATTTATTTTAATTATATACGTTTATATTTAAAAGATATATCCTGCAAGGTGACGTTGTAGTGCACGGTATTCTAGCTCCCCGATGAATGAAGACGGAGAAATTTGGATAAGGGAGATAAGTTTTTCCTTCGTAGTGTTACCCTCATTTTACGTTGTTAAAATGAATAGAGTGAGGAAAATGACTTTCCAATCCATCTAGTCGGCATCACACACCTTATTTATGCTCAATCAAACCTCCGATGCTGAGTTGGGCTACAAATGTGTCCTCAATCTTTTAGATAGAATTGCGAACGATCTTTGATGTAAGCTTGTATACTGGTTGTACGCTTCTTCCGGGTCTACTATTCAATTATAATGATTACTGTATAGTGCTTTGTGTTCCTCTCACGGAAGTTTTCTCGAATTGGGTGAATATTCTCTGGATTTTGAGCAATTCTATAGTCTAAATTATCTAAGATGACTTCAATATTATCGCAGCTTACTCGATGGGATGGGAACTGTAATGTTTTATAGTAAGAATAATGCGGAGCTTTAAATTTATGGTTTTGAGTTTCATTATTCATTGGAAGTAACTGTACAAGGTAAACGGTGTGAGCGAATAGGGCCTTCCAATTTTGAACCACAATGGCTATGGCTGTGGAGACAGATCGTAGTTTTCAAAGATGGTGGGGAAACAATGGAAATCCTTTCATTCGATATTCATCAATTGCATCGCCCCAAGGTGGAGAAGAAGGCATAATCAATGGCAGAGAATATATACTTCAGAACTCAACGGTTTGGAACGAATAAATGGCTCCTCAGTAAATTAATGCCAAAACTGAAAGCTAAAGTTATTTTGTTAAGGAATGAAGATTAATTTTAGCATATGATTTTACAATTAGTGTGCAAAATGCCTATTTTTCTTTTGAGTTACGAAATTAGCAGGACTGGAAAACTCACTTGTACAACAGCAAATTCCACCTCATCGTCCATTTAATTCTTGATCATGCAGTAGATCTTATATATACCGCAGTTGACATCCAATAGCCCACAACATTATCCGCATTGTTCAAAGAGGAGCTACGGTCGTATCGGATAATTTATTTCAACACATTCCTGCTTCAACGCTCTACCATTACAGTGGTGAGTGCAAGTTGTGAGCAGTAGAGGCGCTGCCTGACTATTCTACTTTAATGATAAGTTAATTAATTTTTTTTGCTCGTAAAATTAAATTTCCTATGCAATTAGACCGACTGAATGTGCCACATATTCTGCTCTAATCAAGTCAGAATCGTTAATAAACGCTAATCTGAATTATAAAGATAATAGAGTTCCTCATAGTTGTTAATCATTATTATTAACTTTTTAACATCACATTAACTTTTGAAGGAAGTTTAATTTTAGCATAAGGCGTGTTGATTACTTGCTTCAATATTGAAATACATTGATGTACTTTGATACATTGAGCTACCAGTGCTACTTGCATATCTTAAATGCCTTACTTTTGGGTTCTCTTGTAATTGATTCAATGCATGGACTCTTAAATAATTTCTTTTTAACTAACTCCTCGATTGACAGTTATGTTTTGTTCTGCTCTTTTGGTTACTCATCAGAAGGTTTTTTTTCTCGTAGATGCATCTTCTATGGATACTGCGTTGCCTCAAAAATCGTTCAAAGATATTGGTGATTGGAATTTATACCAGCTTTCAATTATTTTTAATAAATTAGCTTAAAGCTAGGGCTGCACGGATCTTAAATTGAATATATGTGTTGTATGATATTATTAACAAATTGATCCTCGTAAAAAAACCAGCCATGGAACCAGTAAATTTTCAGTGAAACTATTTTTAGGCATTGTAATGTAAGGAAGGACATTTTTGTTTAGCGCATCATGAAATGTCTAGCAATTTTCTTTTTTTCCCCATTTATGTTTCCGAAGTGCCGGCTTTGGCACGAATAGCTGTGGATTAATGTTATTCGGGAATACAAAAGGGGACCGCCCGATCGAAAATAAAATAATCATTATTGCTGCTACTTTTTCTTTCGCCATGTTTTTGATGATTTATCTTTCATTTTGGAAGTTCAATTTTGTAAAATTCTTTAGAATAGCATGCTGACTAATCGATGTCCACATCTCACAGATCATTACCGGGAGCAGTACTCGTTCAAAAGTTTAGCATAACGTCGATTTTTATTTCATAAATTCGACGAACCCGTCTTAATCAACTATTATTACTTAGGCAGTTAGATTCCATACCTCTTTCACAATGCACAATTGCATTCTTTTACAGACCATTTGCTTAGCAGGTTAAAGAACTCAGTGTGATGTATGTTGAAGTGACGAAAAATCTACAGTAAAATTACTTATAGTGCCAAATTCTATGCGAGTGGTAGTTCTTGACGCATTGTGCTGTTTATGGAATAATCACTGACAAAATAAAAATGCCTTCCTCTCTTTGGTAGGTACTTTACAAGTCAGTAATAGTGCACAAATGTTCGTAATTCACAATCACTAAGTCATTCGCCAATTTTTATGAAAGGGTTTTTATTCGAAGATTCAATATTGACTACATAGAGTAATATTGACTTTTCCATAACTAATTGCGACTAATCGCCTTTAACGTAAATTATGTCTTTATCGTTTTGAGCTGGCTGTCAAGTTTAAGCTATAATTTAAGTGACATACGTGCTCGGAAGATCAAATGTATAAAGTTTTCGCGAGGTAATGGAAAAATGCTCTTAATTCATCTCATTTTTAATTTACGATCAGGAGGGTTTCATGCCCCAGCGATGAAATAGCTGCCTCCAAATTTGGCTCGTCTAATGAAATGCCATAATTTTTTAAAAGGGGCTTTCTTCCTATAATCTTGATGTAAAATCTTATTGCCGTCCCATATTTAAGTGGCACGGATCCGTTCTGAGGCCCGATGAAATGATTTGAAGCGGGAAAGATCCACGCGGAGGCCGAAGTCGGAGAATGTGATGGCATGGGGACGATTGGAAAAATCAAGGCTGATGGATGGGAGAAGTCGCCGAGGAGCGAAGCAATGTTCGAGTGACTGCGGAACATTTGTATTCTATCTCCCACTCGGTCCCAGCGGGACCCGCCTATTGGAAAAAAATGAATTCGCTCCACGGGGAGGCAGTCAAGTGTGTGCATCTTCGAGATGTTATCTTCCGCTTCCCCGGAGGCGCTCAAAGAGGGAATTTTAAGGGATAGCGGAATTTGGGAAACTTTTATTCAATGTCCCATGATGTGAATAGCTATCGCGTCCATTTTCGCCTTGGAACTCTGTTGGTAATGGAAAAACACCCAGCGTTTGGCCTCGTTTTCCCAAGTGTACCGTCATTATCCGCCATTTCGCTCAATTCTGTTTCGCTTCTGCCTACGTTAGAACTTGCTTTGCTCTCATTTCCCCCAACGGTTTTCAAGTGAATTAATGGCTCACTGCTTCTCCCTTGCCTCACCCTTTATTGATCTCTTGTCTTGCTTATTACGAACTCCTCTATGAATAGACAGTATATAAATCATTATAGTAAATTGTAATAGTTCTATTAGTGTCACATGCTTATCACCACTACTCGGATGAATTCATCACCACCACGTTTCTTAGAACGTGGACATAATCTTTTAAGCAAAATCGTAGCCAAACGTATTCTGAAATCCTTAAAAGTATTGAGCGAACATTACGCAGTAAATTATACCGCAAGCTTAAAATTAGGACAGGTTGAGAATGTCATCATAGCATTTCATAAATAGTCGTCCAGCAGTTAGTCTAGTCGTTTTAATCGTTTAAGATAGTTATTTCTGTTTATTATAAGTGGACAACCACCAGGTATGTGAGAAAAACTAAGCTAGCAGTGTCTCTCATATACCCGCTTCATGCTTCAAAATTATAGTATTTTTATATTAACGTACGCATGAGCTTAACCCATGTGGTGCATGTCTTCGGTGAAAACTCAATCGTTGTCACGTACCTACCTTTTAGGTCAGTGTTTTCATCTGATCAAGTTTTTTGGTGAATATTGCGCTGGAATAAACACTAATTTTGCCTATCTGTTCCATAAAATATATCTGGTTTTTTCGGGTATAACTATAACCTCTATAGATCTGTTTATTATAATAACGTAAGTCTTGTGGGGTAATATCTATTGGCTCCCAAGCTAAATATTACAATACTTTTACCACACTTACCGTTCGCTCGTAAAAGTTTTATCTTTACAAAACATGCTGTTTTCCTTTGTATTTTACTTAGTTAGCAAGTTAATATACATCTCACTTTGCTTTGATTATTGCCACTTATACTGCTTGAGAAGAAGGAATGTTTGTGCCTATCAGCTCTGCTGCGCATCTCTCTTATATTTTCGCTTTGATCAGTTCTAGAGAATATCATGCGGGGTTGAAATTTTATTCTCCGTGGCACCTTGAAACTCGCCTAATCGGAATGTTTAATAGTAATCCTATCCTGGCGCGTAGCCTCTGAGTCTCCAGTTGCTCCTTTTCTATTCTGGATCCCAAATGCTTTCAAGATGATTTCGCAGCATTCAAGATGTGGCTTAGCGGGGGAGAAATGACATATCTCGTTCTTTTTTTCGTTCAATGGCCTTCCGTTTGTAGATGTTTATATTTTCCGCTCAAAAAAATATTCTCGGGTGCTCTGTCGCCTTTTTCTGGACTCATTTTCAGAGAATACCGTTCCTCGTAGCGATATCTCGTATCCTCACTTCTTTCCCCGACGTCCCCTCTCCCGTCTAACTCTCGTCCGATTTCCTTGCTTCTTTCCGCGGAGTGACAGTCGGGTTGGAGTAATATCGAGTTTGCTTATCTCGCATCGGATTCCAAATTTCCATTGCTTGGCGCAACTAACGCTTTCTCCAATGCTCGTCTTCCCTCGTGCATTGGAGAGATAGCGATGTACCTAGGCTTCCGTAATTCCTGGGCTATTCGATCAATGATGCTGTTAACCGGTAGTGACAGAATCGTCCATTTAAATGCGCAATGTGATAGGCAAGGTGACTCTAGTGCTACATCTGTGTGGGCGACGAGAGAAAGACTATGGAGTTGCACTCCGTTAGTTACTTCATCCTTAAGATCCTGTACACAAAATCAAGCACATATTTAGTAAGGCGTAATGAAGCAGTGCTAGCGTCGAGTGTAAATTGGACTTACAATAAAATAAAAAAATAAGTTTTGGAGAATACATTGTCCGTTAGCATAATTCCACAAAGGGCCGCATTGTAAAGAAATGGCCAAAAACCTCCAAAATATTTTTTACTCTCCTTGATTAATTATAGACTGTTAATTATAAAGGTCCACAGCATGCTAGAGTGAAAGAATTTGATATGTACACCCCACCTTTAACTAGCAATCACAGCTGCAATATGGGGTTATTACTTTCTGGTATTGGTTGGAACATTTTTGTATTAGTTAGCACCACTGAATTGGTTATAACATTGAATTTGAATTTCGAATGTGGCCGTATAGGCATTATCGTAGGTGAGTTATAGTTTATCCGGTGTCATTTCTTATCTACCTTTAAGTCATTGCTTAACTATTTTCAGGTCCAATTATTTAAGTGCATCGTGATCAAAATTCGTAACATTAATAAATTTAAATAGAGATTAAGATTTTTACATTCAAACCAAAACTTAGAAATTTCTTTACGCCATCTTTTTCGGCATTAAGCAAAGGATAAAATTTCACTGTGTCGAATATTTGAGTTTATACACAATCCATGCATGCAATAAAATTTAGAGTACAATTGTAGGAATATCGTAGAAAGGTTGACTGAACAGGTGTGACGACCATTGAGCACTGATATTGTCTCTCAAACATCTGATATGCCATATCGAAAGAAAAGTTAGTGGAAGGATGGAGAGAACAGTAGTTGAATGACTTGTAGATTACCAACTCTTATTGATAGTTAGAAGGAACATGGGAGTCAATTTTTTGCCTAAAAGTAATCGCAGAAAGAATGATATTAATATACAAGCCACTAATTTCACATTTGTGTTATTATAAATAGCGTTTAATGGAATTGTTTGCATTATGGTGTCCAAAGTAATGGACAAACTTACTGCGACTGAATATTCGTCTTTTAAATGGATAAAGCACATCCTGAGGCGTGACGAATCCGTAGGAAATATTATTGGGGGAAATATCCTTAGCAACTCTTATAGGATATACAGGGTTTCTCAAAAAAGGTGCACTGGGTATAATTTTTTTGATTCTATACCTGGATTGGAACAAAAAATATTGAATAAGTTTTTGAAAAATTCCGCTTCGTTTCGCGTCTGTCTGTGTTTTGACAAAAATAATCATAGCTTCAGTATGGCTAAAGATTTTGCTTCAAAATTTGGTGGATGCTTTAAGCTTATAAACATATTATTAGGAAAAAAAATATAACTCTCATACTCTCCCTTTTCAAAATGGCCACCGTTCCAATTTTTTAATGGTAAATTGTAAAATTTTTGTTAATTTTACGTAAACTTTGCCAGAAACGAAAAATTTAAATTTAATTGTGATTCTAACGGTACCTGAATTGTTAGGATCGGTTGAAATTGAAATTTTTATGATTTCCCGTTTCAAAATGACGGCCGTTCCAACATTTTGATGATAAATTGTAAATAAAAAACTTTTAACTTGACGGAAAATTCGCTAGAAACATAATAATTCTTAAATTAAGATCGGTTGATATTTGACTGAATATCATTGTTTTTTGCTGTCAGAACGTAATGTTAACTAAGCACAATGTCTTAAGTTTAAACGTGTATTCGTTGAAAACTATTGTGATATTTTTTGCTATTTTAAATTTAATTTTGTTTTTTACTAATTTCTAGCCAAATATTCTGACATTATGGTCTGCTGTTCATTATGTATTATAAGGAAATATATCGTATTTTAGCTATTAAATATAGAAGGAGTATTTATATGGCTAAATAAATGGTTCACTGATTCATAAAATATGAACATCTTAAAAAGTTATTGCGATATTATCGTTATATAACTATCATGGGCCGAGAGAATAATTGCACTATATTTATAAAATTTTTACACTAAAGTATGAGGATTATAATGTAAGGCATCACATCAATGAAGATTCGAGAGGGGTTGATGTTTTAAAATCGAAGTAATCATAAGTTTTTGTATCTGCATTCATTCAAAGAATTTGGAGAATCACTGAATTGGCGACTTAGCGTCTGAAATCATAGATGGAGGGCATGCCGTGGGGAAATATGCATTCTTGCATGTTTGAAAATAAATTCGATCATGAAGGTTCTCAGATGTGCGGTCTTTATTAGTTGTTATGTATTCTTGGAGGCGGGGGAAAACAGCCATTTCGATTTTTACTTGCGAAAAATAACTTACTCAAAATTTAAATGTTGTCTTCTTTAACTTTTACCGCCAGACCGTTTGTCGTTCAACAACGTGAAAACTCACTGTTGGCAAGAAAGAGAAAATGAGACAAAAAATATCGGAGTGGTAGCAGAACAATAGTTGTTTCTAGTGTAACATAATTTGAAAAATAAAAATAGACCACATGGACAATTAGCCTTATCCTCATCGTGAGTGTTGTTGCAACGGGGCCGAAGAATACAGCACAAAGATCCAAGTGGGTCTTGGCATTTTCCTGGAATTTCACTTGGCTCATAATAGTTCCTCATTTAGCCGCTGACCTCAGGGTACCAGGTATGCAAAAACGAAAGGGTTGCCCTCTGGGACGTGGAGGACTCTACATAAAGGCTAACGTAGTGGTATATTTTCTCTCGGGAACATTGATGCATAAAGATGAGTTAATGAAAATTCTGGTGATAGAACTTACGTTGCTCTTTACAAACGTATTCATTTGACTAAAGTATATCTTTAACGTATCCTGGGTAACTCCTTTTCAAGATGAATTTTAAAAATTCATTTTATGCAATTATTATACAAACTTATTTTTAATAAGTTTCCTCAAATTGAATTGAAAGAAGGGGAAAATATATATCCCGTTAAAGAATATCCATGATAGTGTGTGAGCAACGGAACTGACTATTGTTCTGATTGTTTTATTAAAATGCTTTTGTCAGATACAAATTTCGGACAATAAGCAAGTAATTAACGAAATGGCGTATGTAATGTACCTTCATCTTTGCAATATGTGGTCCTTAAAGTAGTTTTTCTGCAGAAGAATTTGAAAGCTATGGGTCGGCTATTGCAATATTAGCAGTTAGTAGGCATTTTTATGAAAATATAATTCGTTTAGGCTAACGTTGCATTTTTTATTCTTGAAAATGAATGGTCAAGTGTTTTATAAGTCCTCATTGAATGTTTAGCGTGTTTTACTGGTCCCAACTTTCTTAATCTGAGGACACCAAATAGAGGCGTATGCCCATAGAAATCCATCTTATTGTTCTATGCAGCTATTTTCCGAAAATGTGCCATGGCCGATTCATCCCTTGGTAATTTCCACTACCCACATCGCTTTATCATCCCTGTAGATTTAATCAAATTCAGGGTATTATTTCTTGGATATTACATAATACGAAGCAAAGGGACCTATAAGATGTTTAAAACGTAAATTTCCTACCGATTAGTACATTCTTGCTAATGATATATGCAGGAAGTAATCCATACTATTCATGATAGTGAAAGGCAGCGTGTTATTTCTAATATTTGCAAATTTAGCAAACAAAAGCGGAAAAACTTCATGATTATAAAATTTAAATATATTAATTCATGATACTCACTATGCCAACGTACGTTCCACTTCCACGAAAATTCTCGTTGATGGTTATCACTAAATATCATTCCCATTGACCCGCAGACGTGAGAGAATCAATGAGTTAATGAATTTGAAGTTTAAAGGCGTGACTTCGCGGAAGTGACCGATATCCATTAAAATAACACACCTTGTCTCACCCTATTGATATCTGCCACCGGTATCCACCTAGATAAGTTTCACCTTAGGCCAGAAGGTGTCTTATTTGGTGAAACTGGTCGCAAATATAATGGTAATTGCATGCAAATGCATGATAAGGTACAAAGTTGGGCTATTATGATGGATAGAATACAGAAGCCATCCGGGGTAGCCATTGAGAACGTTTTTAGTTGGTTCCGGAATAGTTTATTCCTCGCTGGTTTCCTTCAGTTGTGGTAATTAATATTCACGAGTATGTTATTAAAGAGTTTATTTGTTATCCATTTTATTCCAGTTTTACGTTTCTTTTGATTTTTCTACCGCTTTTGATTTCTGCTTGTTGGTTAACATTTTTTCTTGGCAAAATTGAATTGCCGCCGTTAAGGGATTTTTCGCTCAATTCTACCCAGCACAGCCACCGCAACGCGCTCGCCCTGAGAAGACTTACGTATGTCACGCAGTCACGGCTGTGTCCATTTTAAGTGATATATTTTTAGACTCGACCTTGACCTGCTGCTGCTTGCCAATATCAGTTTCGGTGGGGCTCGCGCCGCGATTAATATTAAAGGAGATATATCAGAGTGTCATATGTGGGGCTGGTGAGATGCGATGAACAGTCCATGCGGAATATAAGCATGGGAAAATATTAAGCTGCGTCATACATCTTGCATTCGTCTAAGTCTCGCGGAGGCTTTCGTGGCGCAAGGGGACATGCAAGGTGCGAGGAAGACGATACTTCGTCGAACCGGCTCCTGTCTCTCTCGCTCATCGAGGGTATTTCGTGAGTGATCCCGGTCACGTAACCTGCGCGTCATGAGAAGGAATTATTTAGAGGCCCTCGAAGTGTTTCGCATGAGACCGTGATTATGGTAGCGTCAAGTTGTTGGGACTTGGTCAAATTTCATATCGATGAAAATAATTGCTTGGCATTTTACACAGATTTTTATTGAGGTATTACCAGTTTCAACGCATAGGCGTCATATTCAGGTATCTCAATAAAATAGTGTGGAAAATACCTAGTCTTTTTCTCATCATTGACAATGAATTTCCACGTAGTCACGCCTGAAACCACCGATTTTATAACGTTTTTATTATTTAAAAAAATAAGTATACATGCTATGCAAATTGCGTGACAAATTTAGTGGACACATTTTGAGACATGAACAATTATTGAAAATGATCGAGAGATGATTGGGAAGAATGACCGAGGAAGACCAAGGATGTAATCCATCAGACAAATGTTGAGAAATTTTATAATGAGGACTTAATGAGGAAATACAGCGGTTAGCGGGAATAATAATGGAGAACTGCAAAAAGACAATTTTTCGAATTGGTGGCTTATGATGATATTTCATATAACAGAGAATACGATCGAAGGATGATGGAGTACAAAATATTTTGGTCATTCTTCGCCCCTGAAAGAGCCGAAAGTGCTTAGACCTTATGAATGTTTCTCTTTTCTTTTCACTCCTTGAAAGACTGGCTAAAGCCTAATTTACCATTGTCGTCGTCTTGAAATCATATATGTGAATTGGATTCACGTTCACGGTTTCGATTTAGTAACGACAGTCACCCGGAACTTTGGTTGGCGATCGTTAACCATCTTCGTTGATCATCGGCTGCACTGACTGTTGTAAACATCCACCTCCATGAATGCAAGCATAAAGCACTTTTTTTCATGGGTTACGGTATAAGTGCATATGACATAGTATAAGAAAGTAGGTATTTACGCTATTTTGATCAGTATTTTAATTGCATCAGTCGCTTATTAGTGGCGCGCTAGCCGTGGAATTGCGATATATGAAAAAAAGATGATTGATATATGAATATTCAATGCCAGTGTCGGCCCAAGGAGTGGGCAGCGTGAACTAAAGTCTCAGGAAGCCGGTCGTAGGGGCGGCGCACAGTGGGCCAAAATCCAAAAAAGCTGGCCAAAAGTCGAAAAATGAAGTTTACGCAAGCTAACCAAAAATAGTTGATTTATATTATTAAGCATATGTTCTTTAAGATAGGGTACCATACAAAGCATGGAATACACCATGATAATTTTTACAGCTGGTCAAAGTAGAGCATGTCAGGGTGATTTTGGCGCCCGAAATTTTGCCGTGGAAAATAGCTAAATATATATCTTTATTAAAGAGTCGTTATTTATAATGTTGGTTTTAAAGCATTTTGATACTCAGAATTGATCCTTATTGCATGAATTGAGATAAGGTTTGTTCCGTTTTATTTGTTTTTTAATATTTTTATAATTTTTCAAAAATTGTGCTGTTTTTTCATTTAATTTTATATTTAACGGTAATTATCGTTTTTATCGACATCAGGCTACACGGAGTTATTTACACTGTGTGATAGAGAAAAGTATATAGAATAATATTCAGAAGGAAATTCTTGCGATAACTTGCGATTCTAATTTTAGCAACCATTTAACAACCAGCCACCCCGGCCACTCGGGCCACAGTGGCGGCCATTAGTGGGATCAAAGCGAAGAAAGTATACGATTTCTGAGCATGAAGACGACGGAATGCCAGTTCAATTACATTGATAATTTGAATATATATTTTATGAATAATTTTCGTTTTGATTTTGGCACATTCTACTTAAATGACTAAATTCAACGTAAATATTGTCGCAAATTGCAATTTCTCGCCACGTTGGCGACTGGCGATTCTACGATGAAGAGTTATGGGCTAAAATATCTTTGAAAGGATTTTCCATGAATTACGGGTTTCCCTCAAGCTTCGTGGGCAGGCTGTGGTCGAGGAGTTTAGGGGAAGGCTTGTTCGTGGTCATTCATGTGCAGCGGCAGGCGCCCGCACCAGCTGGTTGAGGATTTGCGTCCCTCCGTGCTTGCTGGTCCCACAATGCCGGTTTTACAACCTTGCCAGTAATAACTCTTTTCTAATTCCCCTAATCCATCTTAAGTCATGCTTTTTACACCTTTTTGCCTCTTTTTGCGGACCTTTGCCGCAGCTTGTTCCGCCAAACGGAATCCTAGATAGTTCCCTTAGGGGTTCTCTGGTTGTTTTCGCGTACCACATGCATCAGCTGTCCTAGAGCGCGTCGAGTGAACATCCACTGTAAGTGACTGTGCTGTGCAACACTGGTTCAACGTTAGAACCGTTTCAAATGAGGATATAGTTATCTACTTGCACCTGGGAACCAAAATCTCCTTGCACCCGTCTCCATTTCGTTGTGCCTTCACTACGTGTACTTCGCATCCATCGAGGAAGATACTAGAAGAGCTCATAATTGTCTACTTCAGGCGTGCAATGCTCTTTATAATGCTAGTTCAATGAAGTGTTATATTTGTGGGGCAAGGATATCCGAAATGAACAACCAGGAGAACTTACGGACTACTGTTTATGCCTCAGAATTTTCATGTAGCTTATCTCCTCTCCATTGCTATATTCGGTGCTTAGAGTGTCATTTACACATTTCCTATCGTTTGGATATAAAGCAGTGAAAGTATGGTGAATTTTTAAGCTACTTGTAGTTTTTATTATTTTTAATGTTAACTGCCAGTGCACTTGCATTTCATTATGAAACTTTATATTTAAGGCAAAGGTTATACTGTCTAGCAATAGCGAAATTATACGTGAAGCAATACCCTTGGTATTATGTGCCAACAACGGTGCACAAGCTTCTAATTCATGGTGCAGACATATCTGAGGAAGCAATTCTGCCCATCGGACATCTTTCAGAAGATGCCTTGGAATCAAGGAAGAAGGATTTTAGAAAATTCCGGCGGCACAATATGTGGTAGATATCAAGAATGGCGATTATTTAAGATTTATTTCGGAGGTTGCTTCTCACCTCTGATCCCTTGATATCTTCAATTTCATTTCAAAATAGTAAATTGAAGAAAGATTTAGATCCAGAAGTGGAAAAACTAATTGACTATGGGAATGACGAATGTGAAGATCTGATTGATGACGAGTCATCAGAGGATGAGTGAACACTTTTTATCAATATTATTATTCAAGTTTTTGATAATGATATTATTAACAAATATTTTTTTATATTGAAATTTAAATAATTAATTATCATTGTCTCTACCTCTGGCTTACATTTATGTTGAATCCTGATCCCAGTAGTGCGACGAAATTATAGCAAAATGCAATTGACTGGAACATAACCAATTTTAAACTAATTTTGCAATAAAAAATTTATTAAATATTTATTTTTTTGGGTGAAAATGTAGTCTACGTAAGCTATAGCTAAAAATTATAGACGTTTTAACTTGAGGCAAGCTCATTTTCATCGAGAAACATATTTTCAATTCCTCCCATTCCGTTGCAGTAGTCATAATTTGTTAAAATGTATTATGCATAAAAATTCTTCTGGGACAATTGTTTTACGGATTTTATAGCTCCTAGCATTATTAATTACAGTATTTTTATAATTATCATAGGAAATTTTGAATTTAAACTTGACCACTCAACCATCTAAATTAACCTTTGTTATTGCATATTTAATTTTTATGTAAATAATAGCGCGGAATCCGTAGGATATATTGAAAAAATAATGATAAAATCAGGTTTATAAGCTCAAAGTACCTAAGAAATGCACTTGATGTTGCATATGGACTGGAAATTATTAGAGTTATTAATTTTGGCCAGCTTTTTTTCAGTTTGGCCCACTGTGCGGCGTCTGCAACTTATTGATGAATGTGAAAAGGGGACAAAAAGTATGAAACGTTTGCTAACTTCCAGCATGTATTTCCATCCAAAATGGCCATCTTCATTATATCGTGAAAAGTGACTGACACATCTACATCTACGGCACAATTATCCACATTTAAGATGTGGGTAGATGTAAGGACTATACCTTCATGGAGATACTTCCTCAAAATATGCTATTTAGTTATCGTAAAATTCTCTCTTATTTACGCGAAATATTCCCCAGGGTCATCATTTGATCGTAACTGTTTTATTTGAACTTAATAATATACGGGGATCAAACGACTTAATAAAATACATGAAAAGAGATACGTATGTCCATTTTGAAGTAAGCATTTAGAAACAAAATTGGAAGTGTTATACGACCTTGTACTCATTTTCCTTGATAGCAATTACTGTCGAAGGCAGCGGACAAAATAGTACGATGAGCCCCCAATGCGTCTCTCATGCCTTGCGTCACCACCTCCCGAGACGCAGCCTGCCTCACAGAGTCTTTGTGGTAGTACGTTCTGCGCCGGTCAGGTGGTTCTTCACGGCAATGAATCAAATGGATGGGAGAGTGTGTATAGTGTTTTCCGTAGGACATGCAACGGGCGTAGGCACAGCGTAGGAATGTGATGGTGGCGGCCAGGGGGTAACCCCGGTGACGACGGAAAGACGTATGGGGTCGCGACAAGTACGCCCTCATTCGCAGATCATTAACCGTTCTGTCTCTCACTCCGCCCTGAAATCTCCGTAAACTATCCTGTCAGGGACGTAATGCTCAGTCATTTAGGTAGTGTAGGCTTGGGTGCTTTACTCGCCTGAATTACTCGAATGATACGATAGTAAGCGGCCAGCTAGAATAAATGGGTTTGTGCCATCAGTTGAGCCGTGTTCTAAACATTGAGATGAAAGTGTATTTATCGAAACATTTTTTTTAACCTACTGATTAGGAATGCGACGCCAACAGCATACCTATACTGAATCAATTTTTAAGAGAAATCGAGTTTTGGGAACGTTTTATCTGGGTGTTGTTTGATTCCGTACACTCTAATTTAAATCTGCCTACCCGTGAAAAATTCTACCGTAGAGAAAAACCATCCCATCCTGCCTGTGTTAGCGAAATGCTTTGAACGAAAGTTCTCTTTTTGAAGGCATTTTGACCCTTGGGTAAAGGGTCATCGAGATGTTTTGTTTTTGTTCTATCCTTATTTTGAATGGTTACTGTATTTTGCGCGAATCCCATCTTTTTTCAGCGTATTCATAATGAGCAACTTTCCAACTTTTGCTGCAATATTTTATTTTCAATGGATCTCATTTATTTCTATGAACCTTACTTGAAAATGCCTTCAGTTTTTATGAATCACAGGTATTTAGTTGACTATAGTTAACTGTAAATTAAGTGGCGTTTGAAAAGGAGGGTAGAGCGCGCCATGTTGGAAGTAGAAGGCCTGACGTCACAACTGCCCTTCTCCGTCTCGGTCGCCAATTCACTAGTTCATATTCACTTCTTGGCGTTCGTTGCAATTCCACGCCTACTGCTTTCTTGGCAATCTTCAGGAGCCTGTACCATACGATTTCCAAATACCTAAGCAGTTTAATTATTTTAGAATTGAAGGAGGAATTCATATGAGCGAAGTCAAATAACTTTCCTCAGGTGGACGCTTTGGGTATTAAATACGGAACTCTTTGTATAAGCGTTACGATTTTAGTTGATTTCTTGGTGGTTTATCATGCGATAAGTGAGATGATATTATGTTTACCAATTGTTTTCGTTCGACGTCCTAGCGTACGATTTTGGCTGTGAAATCGTATTTTACGTTATCTTCCAGTGTCGTGAGTAATGTAATTACGGTTCTTCACATTAGCCGATAACGCTGAGATATCGAAAGATTTCTTGTCTTAGACATATAGACACCAATCTCGCTGTATCTCGATATCGCAGTAAAGAAACAGGTTTAGTGAATAGTTTTTTGTGCGCTTAGTATTTTTAGAGAATTGATCGATTAATATCAACGATAATCCAATATAGTATATTTGATATACATACTAGTAATATAGTATATTTGTCAATGTTATTTAGTGGACATCACTCTGATTTGATAGTTTACCGGGCATATGTTTGTCAAATCTCACTGTTATTCCAAAAAAAGGTGCCCAAATGTCTATTTTCACTATAATATGCGATCTGTGACATTAATAGCTGTTTGTAAGTGACAATAATGTATTGCATTTTTTCAGGGATAGATTAATTGTACGTAACACTTTATTGTGATTCACAAGGTCAATTGTGATACTAAGATAACCTTAATGCTAAAAGTTAAGATTTACATAAATCATTAATTATTATAATTACGATATACTTAAGTGATTAATTATGATAAGACGAAAGAAAATTTAACGATAACACTCATTCACCATTATCAATATTAATACCACCGAAATAGTATTTGTCTCTATTTTCTATTGTGACGCAAATTATAAAGTTGCTTTTTGGGACTTTTTCAGGGTAGCAATGAATGGAATTGTATTATTTACTACTAAACCTTCAGGGAGAGTAGAGTAGCCAATTGCGGGATCTGCGTACGCGCAGATGCGAATGTTCATGTGACAGATTTAATAAATGCGCTTGTTGAAGAGACATTATTTGCTTTACATGATTTTATGATGTATATCGTCCGAAATCATGCAGTTCAACGTTATTAACTAAAGATTGCAATAAGCATGTGTGGGAAAGGAAATACTGTTTTATCATTATCTTAAACTTTTCTTGTAGTGGAATAGATTATCCTCCTCTCTCCCATGATTCACGTTTCCCTTCCATAAAATACGTCACTCCATGTTAAACACTTCACAAACCTCTTCTTCATACCCTTGGCAGCTGCTATCATCTCTCTCCTGTCAGTATAATCTTCACAATTGAAGGAAAAATTGAGTTATAAATATCAGCATTCAAACACATTTCTACGAAAGTGTGTTCTAATGCTGATTTTAACTAATGGATTAAATGCTGAATGAAAAATTTCTACAAAGTAATTCATGCATCGGTGTACAATAAAAAATGTCATATTTGTCTACCACTAACGGCCTACATAACGATCCACGACCGAACGGAGCTCTTTCTTGCTCTAAAGGTATTATCGGATTTTCAAAATCTGTAAATATTCGGTCAATAGCACACTTTCCGGCTGTGGAGTCTCTTTTAAGGCAAAGTATAGGGTTAGTTGTAGGAAAAATCCAGGAAATATGTTGAAAACTTAAATTGCTGTTTTTATCCTTGTTGTACACGTACGGGATCGGACATCTTACGTTGCTTCCGATGCATATTCGACCGGAAAAAATTATGCCACACAAGAACCGCGAAACCTAGGCACTGAATCATTATTTTTTACTACCTCAATAACCCACTCGGCCATGGCGGTTCTCTGGTAAGTGAGTGTAATGCAAAGAATTTGTACGAAACGAAATTCTATATTAGCAACTTTATCGCGATCCTGGGCCTATGGAAGAGAAAGCAGTGACACTTTTTCTGCACCCTCTCTCTAGTTACAGAAAAACATTGTGCCGTTAGAGACCTCAACATAGCTCTCACGATGTCTCCTTGTGAGTGGTACTTGAATCTCTCGAGCTCAAATACCACTCAGGGCAATCCACTCATCGGGTTGTTTATCATGTTTTTTTTTTCGTTTCGGATTGCTAGCCACATCAAATGACCTTAGTTGAGCTATAATTTAATCTCAATTATGTAGCAGTACATGGCAAACATGGTTGCTGGAACCAGGTTCGGAAAATAACGGGAATCCATTAGGAAATTCGCGCTTATATGTATATATGTATATATATATATATATATATATATATATATATATATATATATATATATATATATATATATATACGAGTTCGTGGAAAATCACACACGCGATAATTTAAATAAAAATAAACTTTGCCACAGGTGGGGCGGAAATAAATATAGAAACACAAAAAAGAAGAACACTCACACACTATACGTTCTGATATTTCGACAGCCGAGCTGCCTTTCTCACAGAATGAAGGATACAGATTCTGTATCCTTCATTCTGTGAGAAAGGCAGCTCGGCTGTCGAAATATCAGAACGTATAGTGTGTGTGTTCTTCTTTTTTGTGTTTCTATATTTATTTCCGCCCCACCTGTGGCAAAGTTTATTTATATATATATATATATATATATATATATATATATATATATATATATATATATATATATATATATATATATGTATATGTAATGAGGTGGAAAATGTATCCTGGAAGGTATGAGAACTTTTAGAAAGGAAAGGAAAATTTATTTTTTATGAAAACATGAACCTTTTTTTACTAGAGGGGAAAATTTATCCTTTCAACTCATTCGCGATATCGTTTCTTAAAGTTTTATTGTCAAATCAATGGACTAGGGCGCTATTCATGGGCATGCCGTAAAATCGTTTGGATGGAAAAATAACATCCGTTGAAATGAAAATCAACATCCTTTTCATCAGTAACACGGTGCTCACGAACTGTGAGAATTGGAGAATTTGTCTCATTAAAAATATATTTTTGAAAGGGTATTAATGGGGCTTTTCGTCAATCCATTATTATTTAATAAGAGCATTTAGACACCCTTGCTGTGCACAGGCGTGTTTATTACTGCTCAAAGGATATTTTGACTCAGTCGTAGTGATATTATTCCGACAATATTTGCTACATGCGTATCACGAACGAGAATGCTTACCTGCGCTGAAAATCAACCCACAAGTAAGATTTAAACAGTGAGGTCAAAGCTTTACTGAAATGTACTGAACGAGCGCAATTTGCCCGATTTCACTTAGTTAGGTGGACAGATCTTTTACTAATTGAAGTTATCCTCCATTCCTGTTATCTGTGGAGTAAAATTCCTGAATTTTTAGTTTAAATGATAAAATTCATCGCCTGAATTTGAATTAGAATTAATCATTGATTACGCATGTTTGGTTATAAATATAAATTATACCTACATTGATCACAGCTTTCGTCAGTGACGACCAATGTAATACATTTATATTTAAATGTACTCTCACAGCCATGACCGGGATGGTGAGGAACCACTTACTACTATTCTTGACACGATAGCGACTTTCGTCTATTTGTTGCCAATATTAACGTTTTTCAGCGAACCTCTCTAGAGTAATAGATTATTTTAAGTAGCATTCATCAATAAAATTGTCAGTAGTAATCGACTGCCTTTGATCACTCGAAAAAGAAAAATATTGCATATATCATAAGCTATGTAGCTTTTTTTCGCTTTGATTTTGCTTCATCATATTGGGGGAAATTTTTTAGACGAATTGCTTCAAAAATGTTGTGACTCGTCGCTAAGTAGCGAAATTTATCACCAGTAAATGTGACGGTTGCCTGTTGTTATGCCGAGGTACAGAATGACGTCGGTAGGCAAGATTCATTATCTGCAATGCTTTTAGTTACTGTGTAGGTGTCGATGAGCTCTTACCGAGTGAGAACTAAGTCTACTGGCGAAATTCGAACCCCCTACTCCAGGTTAGAAGGTGAGGACGCCAACGGCAAAAGTTATGCTAGCCTCCAAGTCTCTAACGGCTCAAAACCTAGTCCTTCATCAGCTTTGTAACACTTTCTGTTCGTTCTTAGCCGTTTTGAATGAGAATGCGGCTTTCCTGTGTATTTTCATTGCTTCGTGAATTAAATCTGTGTTTGCAGGGTCCCAAATTCTCGCGGCGTAATAGAGACGTGCTCTAACCAGAGTAAAGTAGCACTCTCCTTCAATTTTTCATTGGAGAACCTTTCTACTATTCGTTTGATATGTCTTAATTTCATTAAATATTGCCACAAATTGGTACGAAGTTTTCCGCGGAGTTTGATTATTGAAACAGCTTTCAGGCGTTCCTCCGCGTGATGCCCATTGATGACAACAGCGACGGAGAAGAAGCAATTTCAACTCTCCACCGTTGCAGAACACGTATGGTCAGAACACGGACACAATGTGGACTTCGGTAAACTTAGGGTTCTCTCGAGGGAAAACTACTACTACCCCAGAATCATCCGTGAGGCAATTGAAATCGCAAAAAATCCAGAAAAATTCAACCGGGAGGACGGATATAATCTCCCTAGTACCTGGAAGAGAGTATTTAAAAAAGGAAACCAGCAACGAGCCAATCAACAAAATTCCTTCCAAAAAGACCAAGGTGTATAAGACGAAAAAAACGGACATCGCCACTTCAGACCTGAAGACGCCAGCAGGATGGCTGTAGAAACTGTTGTCATCAATTGGCATCACGCGGAGGAACGCCCGAAAGCTGCTCCAATAATTACACAGTAAATGTTCAGCTAATACATGGATGCAACTAGGTTTGATGATGAGGATTATTATAATATCAATGCATATAGTTTTCGTACGCGGAGAAAGACGTGGACGCGGAGTTTTTAATTTGAGATTTTCCATTGAATATCCTTATTATGGCATCATTCAGTGTTACTCAAATCCGAATGGTCGTGTTAAACGTTAAAAATTAGGTGATGAGGAATGGGTGGCTTTGGAGTTCAAATTCACAACCACTCGGAAGTAACATAGTTTTGGTTTAGATGCAGGTGCATATCGTTCATATGGGTGCTGAAGTAGTGATGGGGCATTTCGGAACGATTCGTTCCTTTGGAACGAATCCACTGGTGGAACAAGAAGGAACGAATCCGGTTGTGGAAATATTCTCGTTCCAAAGGAACGAATGGACCGATTCCTTCCAAAGGACTGAAAGGATTCGAAGGACCGAAAGGAATCAAATAAAGGAAAGGATTCATAGAAACGTAGGGAATCAATTGAATGAAGGGAATGCAATGAACGAAAATAATCAAAGGAAAGAGAGGACCCGAATTCCCAGGCGCAACTTGAAAAGGAACTAAATGAACGAATCTTTGAACTCGTTCCTTTTGGTGAACGAGAACGAAAGGAACTTGTCCGAGAAAGGAACGAAACTGCCCATCACTATGCTGAAGGGAAAAGAAAACGGAGATATTACGCTTTTATGCATGCAGAATCATATATTTAGTCGTCTTCAATGGTCCCAAAACGACCGTTGCATTTAAGCCAATAATTTATAAATATAGATACTTTGTGTATGATAAATTCAGTTTAAATATCATATACATTTTATTATAGTGTAACAATTATGTCATATCTATTAGTTTTAAACGGGTGTCCTCGGCTAGTACGTAAAATAGTTTCAGTCTCTAATATTGCAATAACTAATGGAATTCAAATTTGCCAATGCGAAGGAAAGATAACCAATGTTTTATTCTTTTTCAACTGCTTTTAAAATTTCTCCAATATTAGATACATTTTTAAGAGGGTTATTATTCCAGCGTGAGACCATTTTTAATATACCATAAAAATAATTGTGACTTTACATTATAAAAACGATTGTGCCTTATATGCTATATGTGCAATATTTATTCACCCTCAAAGCAAGGGATTGTGCCCTGTTATTCTCAGTGTATATAACGTTTTCCTTGATGGACAATTAATCCAGCTATAAAGAAATATTGTATCCCGTTTAATTAATCAGTTAACATGTTTTCTGCCATTCCAGATTCACGAATGTAATTTTCTTTTCATTTATTCTTCTTAATCCCCACGAAATGGGATGGTGAATATCTGAAGGACATAATTGGAAGCCTACTTATGGTTTTTTTGGTAAACAATAACACGGATGTATTAGAAATACCACTAAACTAATCGAAACTCTAACGGTTCCCTCTTAGCTGACTTCGGCTATATCACTAGCAACTGATTACGATGCCATTTATATTTATTTAAATTCATGAAGCGTGTGAGCATTTGCTAAAATTATACGAGTGTGCATAACTTCACTCTGTCCATTAATAAAATTGCGTTTTCGTTCCTTTGAAGAATTAATCTGTAAAAATATAATCAAGAGAAATGAGGAAACTTGAAAGTTTGGCTGTAATTCAATCGCATTTCAGGCGAGTCAAGTTCCATTTTTTTTCAATTGCTAGAGATTTTTATTGTGGGATGAATTACATTTTAAACAAAATGTAACCATTAATATATATAGTGTGCCATCGTAATATTTGCTAACATCAAGACTGCGTCTCTTGTTGGAGCTCTTTCAATCGCTCTTTTGAAAAGGATACATTTCTCGTCCCGTCTATCTCTTCTGAATACATATTTCATTCCTCGGCTTGTCGCCTACGAAAGTTTGAGAACTCTTTTTCCAGCGCTGACTTCAACCTTGTCGCCACCGGAATTGATAATAACGGCCTGTTTTTATGTTCGCGGACATAAATATTCCGAAGAGAGAATACTGTACGTCTGTGCATGAGGAAATATTGTAAATGGAATGCCGATAAATCTTTTTCGGATACGATATCCATTAAAAAAAATACTTTAGGCGAAGTGCGTGTTAACTTTCAATGCTCAGGTCTTGCTTCTTTATTCTTGGGGAGATATCATTTTTATGTACATCTTGACGGGTATTACAGGTAGGTCATTACAAACCATGTGTAAACATTTTCTGCATGGAACTGTGAAATAAGCAGGACTAACTCAGGTAGTTCCATTTTAAAACATTTTGTAGGACCAAGAACCTTGGAAGACTAATTTTTCTAAATATACCAATCCATGTTGAAATTTTAATTTATTTCCCGGTGAGTTTTATGAATGAACTGAGAAGAGTGCTTGCTGAGATTTTTTTCAAAACAAAGCTATTTCACTATTTTTATTTTTCTGAGATACCAACGTCAACAAAGCGCATAGCAGTTATTTCGATAGCATTGATTGCCACTCATTTTGTGATAATCTGATTTTTGACGTTCAATCTAAATGGTTAATGTTGTAGATAAGATATAGAATCGTATTTGATTAGCTACACAGCTATCTTCCGTGGCGCCCTACACAAAATTTCTTTTACCGCTCCACAGTATTTTGTGTGCATACACGGCTTTATGCTTATTCATAAAGGACTGATTTGTCGTGGTCTCTATATAATTCAACATTCTGCCAATTATAAGGTTGCATTATTCTTAAGGGAATTCTATAATTTAGGGAGGTCTATACGGTTAAACAAACGGTCTCAAAGTATCAACATTGTCATTGTTATTGGAAGAGGCTTCCAAAAACTGAGGCAGTTAATAATTGCTGGGTACTGGAGGAATAGTGGAGAGAAAAAAGAGAAAGCGTGGGTATTAGTCAGAATTCTGTCGTAAAGTCGGAATCACATCGAATTTCGTTCGTCAAAGGCTACCTACGCCTGAAGCCTTTTTTCAGCCCTTTACATAAACTTTCCCGCTATCATAATTCTTTGGAGAGGTTCCTGATACTTTCAAGGGATTAAGTGCATGGTTCTCCCAGATTTCAAAAGGTTTCTCATTTTGCTCGTTTAGGTACTTTTTTCTAATCTCTGGTAATGTACCGCATCAGGACTGTTGGCTGTTTTTCTACAAAGCTCATTTATGTTAAGCCTCTCTTTACCAACCCATCTTAATTGAAAACTTTTATCGACTTCCACTATTCACAGAATTGTTATCTGTATCATAGGATTGAAATAACACCTCTTAAATATGTGTTATTTGTGAAATCGTAAAATTGATGTTAGAGGAAAGAGCATAACCATCCCCATAGAAATTTTAAACTAAAAAAAATATTAATTTAGATCCATCTGCGCAAGATGCTTGATTTTAGGCTGCACTGAGGCTGACCTCTACGGTTCTAACAAATGTGGAACTATAACACATATTGACGCTTAGATTTTAAATACTCAATATGGCATTGCGCATTTAAAGCACTATATGCCACACATTAAGTAAAGAAAATGTTTCTGGAATTGACGGAAGCTATCGTTTAAATTCTTATTTCACCACGTTTGATGCTACCTTCATCGCCTATATTTCTGGGATTCAAGGAATCTACAATTTAACTTCTTATTTTGCCACGTTTGATACTACCTTCAACTTTCCCCTTTCATGCTTACATGTATTTTCTATATGTTGACTAAAGCATAACTCATCCTTTAGTTTAGGCAATGGCCAATTTGGGTTCAGGAAGGGGAGGGCCACCAGAGACGCAATTGCGGTAATGAGCACACTTATAGCAAGAAACATAGGGGATAATTAAGATGTTTTCGCTTGCTTAGTGGATTTCGAAAAGGCGTTTGACAGAGTAAATTGGGAAAAAACTAATGTAGATTACCGGGAAATTAGAAATAGATTGCCGAGATAGGAGACTCATCTGAAACTTATATATGGGGCAGAGGGCGCAGGTAGCTTGACGGTGAGTCAGGGTGGGCAGATATAGGTCGCGGGGTGCGGAAAGGGTACCCGTTGTTGCCTTTGCTTTTTAACATCTATGCAGAGGAAATTGTAAGAGAGGCATGGGATGAGCTAGATGTTGGAATAAAAGTAGGAAGCCAGCGGATAAAGTCGGTTAGATTCGCGGACGACCAGGCGTTGGTCAGTCGGTCATCGAAAGGATTGCCAACTTTAGTAGATGCATTGGAAAAGCAGTACGAGAATACGGGATGAAGATTAATCATAAGAAAACAAAAGTAATGAGATTCCCTAGGACATAGAAATTGAGGCTGGTGATAAGAGTAGAAAGTCACAAACTGGAGCAAGTAGAACAATTTAATTACTTATGTAGTACGCTAGAAGGAACAGGACATAGTAGCAAAGACATTAGGAGGAGAATAGTGCTAGCGAAGGAAGTGTTTAATAATAGAAGGGAGCTGATGACTGGAACTTTAAGAGGCTGATGTAAAAAAGAGGCTGGTGAAGAGTTTGATATGGAGTGTGGTGTTGTATGCGGCAGAAACGTGGACCTTGAGAAAGGAAGACGAAAATAGGCTGAAGGCGTTCGAGATGTGAGTGTGGAGGAGGATGGAGAAGGTGACGGAGAGGAGGACCGCTTTCAGATATGATGAGGTGATGAG
The DNA here is from genome assembly GCA_963573305.1 of Pyrrhosoma nymphula. NCBI lineage: Eukaryota > Metazoa > Arthropoda > Insecta > Odonata > Coenagrionidae > Pyrrhosoma > Pyrrhosoma nymphula. The sequence goes on along the minus strand of OY754330.1, from coordinate 49,729,220 downwards.
CTATAGCATTGGCCGACTTGGAATCACTAGCGACCTAATATGTGATTTATTCTTTCTTAGCCATCTCACCGTTCCCTTTCGGGGTAGGCACTGTCAAAAGGCAGTAGAAACTACTTCTGCTGTAATAACTCCTTCCACACTACCCTATACTCGCATGCCTTATTGTCTTCTGTTACATTCATACATTGCTTCATGCACGCTGTATTGTTCTGAATCCTCCTAAGTATCTATGTATCCACCACATTCAACCATGACTTTCTGTCATCAAAGGAAGGAAACTTCTTTCTTCACCTCCATGAAGTAATAATTCCTTTCCTCTTTGTGGTACTTTGCCTTTCTTCATTTATCCATTCGATGAGGACTATTTCCTTATCACACACTTATGAACCTGAATGTTTTTTTACTTACATCGGTTGGGAATCATTAAAAGTATATCAATATCAGATTCGGCACGTTGTTACTGCAACCCAGTGTTGTAATAATCTCTGTGCAGTTCGTTCTATCTTCTCTGGCATCGATAGGTACAATATTATTGATGTATTAAAAGGTTGAGTGAAAGTAAAACCATATTAATTCGATAGTAATAATAATATCCTTCTTAATTAATTACGTCGGAGTCCATCAGTTTCAATAGTTTAAATGAAAAATTGAACTTGGAATGGGAAAGATAAGTAATGATCTAGATTTTCCTGTGAGAAAACAACTTGTGTTATCCAATACCCCTTATGCAAAGTGAGACTCTTAAGTCTTGATATTGAGACTAACTTGAAGGTATGTGTTGGCAGAGGCTGAATTATTGTGAGAAGAACTCTTGTAATTGGAAAAGGGCTTTAAAAGAACATGAACTTGAGAACATATCAAAGGTAAAGGCGAAGAACAGCAATAATGAACATCAGGTTGCCTGAGAACCAAGGATGGAAACCCATAATTTGTTACATACAAGCTTACAATCATAAATTTCAACAGTATACATTTAGATTTTCCTGTGAGAAAACTGTATGTGACATTCAAAACCTCAATGCAAAGTGATACCTTTATTTTGAGGCTAATTTGAAGGCTCGTAGTCAATCGCACAAACCCGGAGTGACTATTAGGAGTCTCTTAGTCCTTTCAAAGTAATGGATCAAATTTAATCACTCGTGTTTTCCGTCAAGGTGGGTGGTAGGAAATAATTATAGATAGTAGAATAATGTTGTTAACGGTACCTATAATCCATTCTCAATATATACGTCCCTAGGATGCATAGGAATATTTTACACTGTAAAATTTCAAAATTTCGATTTCTCTCCCATAAGTTCTCTACTTTATATCATTCGATGAATATTCATTTTATGGAAGCAGGTGTTTCTAATTACGGCCTTCACAAGTTCAGCGAGGAACATCTGGCAGAAGGTTAACTAACACAATAGCTTCAGGGAATATAATGCACCGGATAGTAGTCACGCAATAGGAAGTCAAATACTGTTAAATTTACGACTAGTTGTTCTTCATACGTTTACTGCCTAACGTAATGTAGGCACATTTAATAAATGAAACAGTAAAATTTATATTCTCCATTCACCTGCCCCGAAGTTCCTTATATCCTCCTCCAGGACACAGCGCTCAGTTTTAGTTAGATGCGCATAGTCTCCTATTGTTGACTTATATTCAGATATATTTCTGTACGCAGAACTTTTTTTCCTTTGACCAACCCTTTTTTTAGATTCTGGTTAAACTGTTGTATGATTAGAATTTTTGGGCATGTTCAAGTAAAATATACCACCCCTTTGATAGCGTGAGTATTTTTTTGAATGGAGGGAGTGTGTCGTTTCTGGGAATAAAGTCTCTCTGGCTTATGCATGAATACGGTATCGTTTATTGCAGCAGGGAAAAATCAACTTTCGGAAATTTTGGGAATATCACACTTACTTTTTCTCAGAGAACGCATTTACTTACCCATGAAATCGACTGATTTTTTCGATCGCTATGGCCTAGTTTCGTTTTCTCCGAACTCGGTTCACGAGGTGAAATCCCGAGCCAAGAGTCAAGTTTAGGAGGAGGATGAAAGAAGCATTTCACGTGCACTAAGTGAGACGCCGCGGACTGTACTATTTTGGTCCAGGCGCCAAAGACACTGTCGCCTCAAGGAGGCAATAAATCGGTGAAAATAGCAACCCTCTTCCAATCCCGTTTATTCTTAATATTTGGGTCTGTGCTGGAGTTCAAAAATAGAAATTTGGAACTCCAGATTTACATGATAGAAAAATAATTCCCTTATGACCACGAGTACCCTCTATGCGCATTCGTGGCGATAGTGGCACTGGTGGCGACAGGGTGAAGTCCTCATCTGCTAATACAAGGGTCGCGGATTCGAGCACCGCCAGAGTGGGGGTTTCACCACTCCGGACTAGGGCGTTTGTCTTCGCATGACGAGTTAATTTTAAGAAAGGGCTCTATAGACCTATATATACGCTCAAAATAAATAGATTTATTATTATTTTGGAGACCACATCGTTGGTATAATTTTATATTTTACTTCTATCATAGCTATGCCATCGTTAATTTTAACTCCAATTTAGATTTCTAAGCTTTTATTCTGACACACTGCCAATGACTGGTCATCACTAACATTGTTAATAAACATTGCTAGTATACATAAGCTCTTTGACTGAAAATTGACCGCTTCGATAAGGATAAACACAGTTTTTTTCATTTTTATCGACCCTCTTTAAATGTTTCCTGCTGCAGCGCCAATATCCCTGTAAGTTAGCGGCTTTATCATCGCTAATGCTGAAGCACAATAATGGACGGATATATATGTACCACCAAGGTGGCTGAACAAAGTCTGGGTTTTCTCAAATTTTTAAAAATATTGGACCCTCTGTATTTCCTAATTAAAATATTTTTAAGCTTTATTTATTAAATCTAATTTTATTTTACTTGAAATATATTATAATAATTGGGAAACTACTCGTATCAGCCGCAGATCTCATCGATGTGATTTAATTTGGTTCCATCCATGTATATGTACCTATTATGTACCTTCTGATGTCCTACTAAGTAGATTTCTATAGCGGCATCATAATAAGAAAATTCTCGTGCATTGCCACTATAAATAAGGAGTGCGAAGTTTTATTTTGTTTGCAGATTTAATTCTGACCATTTAGATCATATGTAGGATTTTGACAGAATGTTTATCGATGAACCTATTTTGAAACGTAAATGTAGACCTATTTTATGAAAAAAGCACAGTCTACCATTGAGCTTCCATAAATTGTATTCATTTGTCATAGTTTGTTTGCTGTTCCATCATTTATTTCAATTTAAGTGACTCATATTTTCATTGATGCTTTATTGAATTGATATTGAGTTTTTATTGAGATATTATTGACTTAATTTTAAATATATCTTAGTGTGTCTGCTCGATAAAACATAACATGCTTGATATATTTAGGGAGAATTTTTAAATGCTTGGTACATTAGAAATCCTTTTTATGTGCTAATGTGTCACACGAAAATTGCACATTCGCTCATGTCTGCGAGCGAAAACATTCGCCGTTGATTTATTTGACCCGCAGAGATTTGGTGTGGTGGTGGGCGTTCCCATTGTGGGCTGGACCTTGTCGAATGAGTAATTGGTTGCAATTCGGTTAGGATGGCAAATGACTGAAATCTAGAAAGAGAGAGAAAGCGGCAGGCTTAAAATGTCAGCGAGAGGTGTGAAGACGCTACGGGATCGTCGAAAATAGCGACAAAAAATTGGTGGCAAAGGGTTCCATTGCTGAGGGCAGTTAAAGAGCACTGATAGTTGGATTCAGGTGGAAGTGCTGGAGCGGGAAAGATATCCGTAATCGGTTGACCCTCATTTCGCTCGCTCAGAACCATAAACATGTTGTGAACTTTCCAGGGACAAAAGACGGGATGCGGAAGAAGCGCTCGAGAACCCGTATCTGCAAAAATATGCGGGTTTGACAAATAACACCTACGCGGTGTGAGAAAAACGTATATTATCAGAGCTTCTCGTTCAAGAGGCCACTATTACATTAAGGTACCTTTTGAGCTGCTGGTATATATAACTATGGGTGATGACCAAGAGCTGAGGTCATTCTTATCATCAGGAGTAAGAGATCAATGCGATCGACGTAGAAGTGAAATGGAGATTGCGTGGAGGAAAAAATGACGTCGACACACTCAGATAAGAACTCGAGAGCCGAAAGTCTTCAAGGCTCTCTGGCGGTTGAGGTCATATTGTCATCCACAGAGCATCCCTTTCACTGCATCCGTACTTAAGGCGTGGTTGAAACCTGAGCAATGTTCGTGACTCTCATTTCTGAAAAAAATCGCGGGACACATTTGTATTATGGTGACTCACTGCATGAGGTAATCGAACACCAGATAACCGTCCAAATTAAGCTCACTACAACTAGTAACTGTAGCTAAGTCCCCGTCAGTGAATAGTCTAAATTTATAGATAATATTGTATGCTTGCGCCGTGTGAGGGCCAACGACGGTATTTGAAAAACCATACTTTTAGGGCTAAAACTAAGTGAATTTGTGTTAAAATCACTAGCAATGATTATTTGTTTCTTCGTACAACTTTTCTTAAATCCATATCAGCGTTTTCATTTTCAAATGAACGTGTTATCATTTTATTTTGATTTCGGCCCAAAATAGACCATGTTCTCTAAGACATCTATGTCATAAAAGTGTAAGTAGAAATCTGTTTTTGGAAGGAAGCCGATATTTTGATGATTGCGCTAGAAGTGATGCGATTTTGTGAATGTATAGCTTTTTCAAGGAACTAGACCTGAGGCAATGGCCACCTTAAGGATGTTATGAAAGAAGAAAATTATAACTGAGAGCTTCTAGTCTGGTAGGACACACTGGATCTAACGAAAACAAAAGAAGTGCTATCAAACTTCCTCACAAGGGTGGGAATCAGCCGATCGCAGCTTCGTTCTTGCTTCAAGAATCCGCTGCACGGCATGAATGAATATTGGGTCTTGTTTGTTTCCTCCTCATCGTCTTCCTTGGATCCCTCCTCCTGATGTTTTTTTGCGAATTAACATCGCGTCCTGGCCTGCGCGTCGTCTTGACACGTGAGGCATTGGCTTCGCCTGCGCATGCCATTGAAACCGAAATGTAATGACGCAGTCGCGTACGTGTTTGTCATCCCTCCTTTTTATTATTATTATTTTTTCTCGCTCTCAGGCTGTTCCGTTGCCTTGGCCGCCTCAAGGACGCCCGGAAACCCACGCCTATTTGCCTCGGTTCTCTCGCACCAGCGGCTCGGCGGTGGCGTGGTTCGGAGAGAGTGTGAATGAAATGAATAACTCTTAAACTTACAAATGGAAGAAGTTCAGAGGCCGAGAGATACAAGTGGCGATCGTAGTTCGGACGAATTCCACCCGTGTCGCTACAGTTTAAACTTGATCTGTCAAAACCTACGCTTTCGAAGTCGGAGGGAGCTATCCATTGTTCTATCCTCGTTGTCTTCGCTTTCAGTGTGATAGTCATTCAGGCCCTCAGGCTTTCTTTAGCCCCCTGAAACAAGTGGACTCACCATTGCAAGTGTGCTCAAATTGAAGATCAACGTTAATTTTCATCATCGTTCGTAAAGCGTATTCAGAGTGCCAAGCCACGGTAACTGAACTGCGACTTTCGTTGATAGAAAGCATACTGCTTTTCCCTTCAGACAAATGAGGCATGTTAGAGGTAGCCATTCACAAACCATTATGTTCCTGCTAACTCCCTACGCTAAAGTAGCGATCGGCAAAATATAATGGTCCGCGTGCCACATTTTACGTGACATTTAATTACAAGCCGGGCGCGTGCCGCCCCTAGGTGTTGAAATTTCTCAAGGGGGTACGGTTAGGATAATGAAATATTATGGTAAAATGTAATGAAAATTACCTTCATTAGGCAAAGTATCAATGGTAAACATAGCGTAAACGTAGCTTTCGTAACAGTGACACATGTTATTTTGTTTTAATAATAAATTAATCAAAATAAATAATTACAGCCAATATTCTTTTGATTAAGATTAATAAACGTAAAAATTACACATTTATAATGTTTGATGAATAAGAAGGGTAATGAAGGGAAGTTCACTTTAATTGCTGTTATATTGGCGTGCTTCCAATAAACATTACGCTAGCCACCTGGGGACACATGCGCCAATGGTTGGCGATCGTTGTACATGAGCGCGACCGTTTTCAGTGCCTTCCCCTTTCTATATTTCATGAAGGAAGTGAGTTAATTTAGTGGCATTTAACGTCAATGGGAAGTAAAATATTTTTCCTTTGAGTCAAGTTGGCTTAAGTTGTTTGTTAATCTTAATTTATATACGGGTTTCAAAGATAACGATTTACTAGAAATTAACATTTTGTGAGTATGAAAGCTCTGTGCCTGCTGAAAATATTGATGAAAGTTATAGAAATTATTAATTGATGTATCATGTCTGGCTTTCTCCTTAAGATTTGACGTTGATCAACCAAATTACAGGGTAACAGCCGTTTTTAATCAGTATAGGTTTTCTTCATCAAAATTGCCACAGGAAAAAATTGGCCTGGACCGGAAATCGAACCACGGACCTTTGGCTTGCGGGGCCAGTGCGCAGTCCGATTTTTTCCTGTGGCAATTTGTACATTATTCCATCGCCGTATTTGCGGCAGTCATGAATATCTTCATATTTTTCATCTGTTACTTTTTTTTATCCACAATGTCCATTTCTACAGTGTGATTATACTGGCTTTTATCCTCTCGATTATTCTATACATGCTGCTCTTTTTCCGTCTTCATAAACCAAAAGTATCGTTGTCATGAGTTCTTCAGCGAAGACGTGGGTGTGAAGATGAATAAAGCAAAACACTTTCTTAGAAAGAAGGAAATTAGATGAATTTACGCATCGTGAGGAAGACAGCATACTATTGGACAGTAATCTAAAAAAGCAGAAAAAATGTACAGAGGATGTGATGAGAGGCCTCCAGTTACTTCTTGCCTCGTTGATTGAGCGGATCTTGAAGGCTAACGTGGTTAAGAGTGGAAGACAACCGTTTAAGATTCCATAACGAATGCATGAGATTTGCCAAGATGATTAATTGGCGTATATTGGAAAATCGGCATTTACGGTTAAACCATGACATTTTTCAGTACCTTTAATGGTCTGCTTAAAACCCACCTTCAATCAGTGAAGTGCGTTAAAAATGACAATATCCGAAGTGGCTTTCATCTCACTTAAAATGGATCGTAAAATCCGAATTACAACGAATCACTCAACGAATTACAAGTACGGAGTGAAATGGATAAAAATAGCGAAGAGCTTACTAATAAGGATAAACGCTACCAGGTCATCTCCAGATGGCTTCAGTTGTTTTAATTACGAGTGGAGCAATCGAGTTCAAACTACTTTAGTCCTTCATGTCCTCCGCCCCCGCCGACTCTCACTAGCTCGAGCTTGCCTGCTACTGCCCACTCCCTAACTTTCTCTTAACCGTTGAGAAATTATCGCTGAAACAAACTGCTGGCACATTTTACACTCGTTGCTTTTACATTAACTTGTTTTGGTCGACTTTGACCTCTTAATTGGTGTCTTTCCTTAAAAATGATCCCCTGAAATCAGTCTAATATATCATTCGACTTAACTCGATTTAAATTCTTATATCAATTCAATATGTACAATATAATTTTACTTTCATTATTAGGAAAAATTTGTTGCAAACACCCTCGAGATTGAAAAAAATGACGGTGTAGGCGATGAAGACGGAAAAAACCATTGATATCCATCCGGTTTTGTTGTGAACTGTCATATAATTAGGTAATTGGAAATAATCAAGAAATCCCGAGATAGGAGAATAAGGGTGGAAAATAGTATCTATGAGAAGAAAATGTATTCGAGAATGCAGCACAGTGTAATAATCCAATTGCTACCCGTATTTTATGCCGTAACTTGTGGCGTAGGTATTTTAATGGAATTTATCATGAAATAAACGCGATAGAGGAAAATGAATTCTACTTCAGACCTTTATTAGTTTCATAAATTCTCCAGTACTTCTTGCCTCTTAAACGCAATATTCAATGTAGACAAAATATGCATAAAGCATGTACGACCTGATAATGAGAACTCAAACCCCGCGGCCTTGTAAAACATGTACATCTTCCGCCATTAATTGTTTTAGAAACTGCTGGAAATCGCTTAGGGAAACGTGTTTTCTAAAAATTCAAACCTTGGACCTTTGGCTTATTGATTTTGATTTTAATCCTTAAAATAAATGCTATTAAAGGCAGACCTTGTATATGTGGATAGCATTCTAATATGCACATTTACCTGGAAAACCTTACAGTACTCAACGCAATGCCATTACAAAATTAATATTCAAGGTATCCTTGTATTTCAATGTTTTAATCCTTCGAATAAGCCTAAAACGAACATTATTATTGATTGTAGCAAATCATGCCCTCAACCGAGGTATTTGCATGCGATCCGACATCATAGAAATTCGATTCAATCGTTAAAAAGATAACGCGAAATCTATCTATTACCAAGTATTAATGTCTTTGCATTTAGTAAAATGTCAGCTCAATTTTCTGATGAATGTCAGTATTTGAATGAATGGATTGGATAAAAGAAATACAACGCTAATGTAATACATGATCTTCTACCACATAATATGAACAATGTGATTCCTATTTATGTTAGCATCGAGGCTTTCAAACATATTCCATTTCTTAATATATATGCTCTGATCTAAATCAAAAAGTTTATAACCATTCACGACGCAGGGTATTGAGTGCATATAAATCCTTCGCAACCCAGGATATTGAGCTTATATTCTAGAGGATTGTATGACCTCTATAGCTTGAAGTGGGGGATGACTTTTATGCTAAGCCCATGATTCATGTTGATAATCTTGAGGCAAAAAATAGAGCTGTGGAAACGTGGTGTTACATATTGTGATACTCCTCGTAAATGGTCTTCCTCTTGCAGGACCTTCACTTTCCCCAGTAATGTCCCATCCAAAAATTCCCTACGCTCATCGTAATTTTTCGATCATTCTCAGATGCTGTACGTTATTACTTTTGACGTTCCTTAAAGGTTCCCTTTTCACATTTTCCACTGACTCTTGGGGGCGGAGCTAAATATGAAGTTGTCTGAGAACCTTCAACTGCTTTCGGTTCTCTAAAACTTTGGCAACGTCAATTCGCCAGTGTCGATATTATGTTACAGCGATGATAATATCCTAGTCCAGTTTTCTGATATGTGAAGCCTGAAAAGTATGCCAATTTTTCTTTGCCTTGATTATTTCAATATCCTTTATGGCCTTCTTTGGGGAAAACAGCAATGAACGCACAATGGGCAAAATACGTGAAAGTTCAAGTTTCCTGTTAATGAATGGATACGGTACCCATGCATAAGTTTAATGCAAGTAACGTGTAGACTTTCTTACTTAGCTGCTTCGTTATTTAGAGAGACAACCGGCTACTGAAGTTTTTTATGATTGGTATATAGGTCTGCGTAGGTTTGGGAAAGAAACCGGCGTTGGCATTAGCCTTTAGGTACATCACGGACGAAACCATCTTTAACGTCCTTTCCGACGGATGGAATACTGGGCTTGAAATGCTCTCCGCTTAGAACTTAAGCAGAGATCGAGATGTTTGCTGAAAATTTGGAAACCCGGCCCCTCGAGATGGTAAGCCAGCTACACCAACCTGATCCCATCGGCCATTCATACGCCCTTTTAGTAAAGGGAAATCAATATAACGCTGATTCACAAAGGAAGCTATTATTTAATTCAAGAAATTATAGTATCGATTAGATCGAGAACGATCTAGTCCCAAATCGATTCGCAACAAAAAACAATGTATCACATTATCATCACTCCTCAAATATGCTTTTATTCGCTCTATCCACGAAGATACCTTACAGTTATCGCAGGAAGGCTAATGTCAATTCTATTGCGATTAAACTAAAATAGTTTTTAAAGAAAAATTTTATATTAAAAAAAAGTAAATGTTGAAATACTTTTTCTTAAAATATTGGGTATTTCTACGGAACATGACCTCGCAAACAAATGAGCCAATGCTCGTTATATGTTGTGAGGTCTTCTATTCAGTTTTATCTATTTTCACGCTATGCAGGCAGAGAAGCTATTTTGATATCTTAAAGAATTTCTGAAGAGTTCCATATTATTTGCAAGTTTTATAGAATTTTTATCAGTTCTGTAAAGACTGAATCACACGGTCATTTTTCATGTTCAAGTCCAGGGATCATTTGAAGTATAGAATCATAGGGGAAGTGGCGGCTTACTGAGCCATAATTTTCCCTATCACACGGTCATTTTTGCCGTAACTGAATGCGTCATTTCTCTAATCTTTACAATCTGGAGGGCGTTAGAGAGAAAGAAAGAAAAATAAATGTTTTCCTCGATGCCTTCCGTTGTTGTCCATGTTTCTGGAACTAAAGCTTCACTGGTATTGCAGTGAGCGTCTTAAGTTCAGAAATCATGCTGTCGTCGTCTGAAACGGCGGCAAAAGAGTCGTCCAGCAGCATAGAAAACGGTGGGTGAAATTCCTAAAAACAGGGATCTTCGGCATTACTCTACAAAAGCCTTAAAAATGGGCAAAGAAAATATCTACAGAAATTTCACTAATTGAATTAATGATTGTAAAAAGTGGTTATTGAACTGTGAATTTTCATCCTTCCTGGCCAAGCATTTCCTAGAAACCTTACAGCATCGTTTCTTTGATGTGGAAATCCTTGATGTGAAGATTAATTCCAAAACATGGTTGCTCTGTAGTGAATGGGCTCTTGAATAGTATTCTTAGTGTGCTCTGCTCAATAAGCTGTTGATTTTGAAGCACTCTGTATTTTTTCGTTTCTTTCCCCGTGTATTTTATTTCCTTTTAACTTTGAACGCTTTTCCCCCTATGCTCTCTTCCGCGCTTCCAAATCTCCTCAGTGGATGACTAGTCCGCCCTCTTCAACACTGGGTGATATATCCCATACCTGACATATGTGTACATACATCCCTCTTTTCTCCGATAACCTCCAGATGTCTCCGATAACTTTGTCATTTATCCATCCTCTTCTTTACTCCGATCTTCCTCTCTTCTCATGTGTTTTATGTGTACTCATTTCCGCTTTTAATATTCTCATATTATCTTGCACCTAATGACTATTTGATTTCAAACACTTTGTGCAATAAAGTTTTTCTGGTTGCATAGTGCTAGTGATTCAGTTATTCTCCATGATAATTTATACTATTAAGGGAAGTAGTTAGGGAAAATTAATATATAAATTGGGAGGTCTTCCTTAATTACTTGCTCATATTCAGTATCAACGCGATCGTTGAACTAACTGTAGTACTCCAAGTTGTTACTAATGAGGATAAGACATAATAAATTAGGCCACAAAGCTCAGTTTGTTAAATGTAGAAAGTATGTTAAGATGAAATTTTAAAAAGAAGAAAATATTTTGGAAGGGTATTTTAGCAATAGAGGAAGTATCTATATGGTAGGCATACTGTTACCAAAGAAAGACCTATGATCATTTACTTATCGTCTAGATGGCATAATGTTACGAATTAATGTTGAAAGCAACGTTATTGGGCTGAAAAATTGATCGTTATGGGCTATACTTTCCCAAATGTATGTTTAAAAAAATTCATTTATCTTATTTTTTTCATTTAGTCCATTATGATTTTCTTAAAAAGTCTCTCTTTCAGATTATATCCCTTGTACAAGGAATGCAGCGTCTGGTGAGACTGTCCAACATTCAATAAATAATTCTATGAAGGATTCTCCCAATGAAGTGGAAACACTATTTCAGCCATCCGCGATTATCTAAGTGTGTATTGTTTCCAATTATCTTTTAGCTTAAAGTTTCCTCTATCGGAATATTTAAACGTGTCGTGGTGTTTATGGGGAGTAAAAGGAGATATTTTTACCCTATCGAGCCCAATTTACGCGGCGAATTGCATTGCTCTTATGGAAGGATGGTAACGGGAACTTGCCTATTTATGAACTCCCCAAATACCACAGACTACTCTCGCAGTATGTGATCGAAAAATTACGTTCGCGTGTTTCACGTCTATGTAAATGAAAACAAATGTATGTTGCCAAGTCAAGCCAAGTGATTTCGGTTATCCACTTGTTACATCAAAGTTTTTAAAATTACAATGATCACTTCAACAGTGTTGATTTACCATTATCAGCAATTAATTATATATTTCTTTTTCATTTTCCATCAAAATGCCTATGCTTTTATAAAAACATTAAAATCTTCCCTAGTTATATGAAAACTACGGTAAAATTTGAATAAGATCAATTATCTTATACAATAAAGGTGCTTCATTTTAAACAATTGTATTTTAATGAATTTTATGTAATTATGCAGAAATATACCCGGGAAAAAGCTTAAATTAATAGTTTTCTATAACGTATAATTCCGCTTATATCGAAAGAAACTGTAATTAGGCTGGAGACATGTGCTCCGTTTCCAATAGCGGATGCGGTTTCTGCGGATGGCAGTGAGCATTTCCATCGTTACCTTCCTCCATCCCAGTTTCGATATTTCCCTTCAAGGTCTTTTCGTGATTGTCAAAAAGGAAGATGTTGCCAAGAGGTTCTTCCGTCCAATTTTACCTCCCTGTCGATCGCGATACATTTCCCAGCAAGCAAATATGTGATCCCCGATCTCTCTAATCGGTCATACCTTTTTCGATATTTTCGCAAACGGGTCGTGCTGCACAAATGCATCGTTTTACGCCAACAGTAAAGCACTTGTCATCAATACCCTTTATCTGCTATATGCACACAAGTGACCCATTTTGGTGAATCATCCCTGTATTCACGTTCGTGAATTGAAACGCGATCACCAGTACTTATGGGAATCTTATCGGAGGCTATTCACGTGAACGCGACTATGATCTGATCTATCTTTTCAGGGTTTTTTCGGGTTGCTCTAATTTGTGTTTTTTTTCATCGTAATTTCCCACTTTATTTTCATCCGTAAATTCTAGGAATTGACTGCAAAAAAGGTCAATCCACATAGCTGTGAGATGTTTCTATAAAGTGTGGCTTTAAAATTCATAACGAGTCGTTCTTAACCGTTATGGATGATTTGGTTTGATATAGGTGTAACGATGTGATGCACTTTATACTGCTCATATTGAAATCAAAGTTAGCGAAATAGAAGAAAAAGTAAGAAAATTAGAAGAAATAATGTATGGGAATGAATGAATGATACAATCTATATATTAGTATTTCTTATATATATATATATATATATATATATATATATATATATATATATATATATATATATATATATATATATATATATAATACACCAGTGTCACTAGCTGTGACGCACTAAATAAAATAAAACACTAAGAAAGAACACTCACACGAGAAAAGTTTTTTCCGGAGCTTTCGAAGCCAAAGGCTTCTTTCTCAACGAGAAGATGTCGACTGACTGGGTCAGAATGCCGCAGGAACAAGGGAACGGGAGGGGGAGAAGGGGTGATGGGGGAGGGGGTTAGCAGGATACATTAAGTCCAGGGGCGCTGCAAGCGTTTAGGCGCCAAATGCACGCTAATTCAAGCATGTGGAGGTTGAGGGCGGAGTCTGAGGGGGGGAGGGAAGCAATAATGGACACCTTGAAACAAGAATTGAAGACCGCGTCGTGGGACAAAGAATGCGTGGCCACTGGGAGGGAAGCATGGGGGGATGACGGGCAGCAGGAGGCACGATGATTATTCATTCTGAGGTTAAGGGGGGTGGTACATTGGCCTACATAGAAAGCTGGGCAGAAGTTGCACTGTAAAAGGTAAATTATGTTGGTGGACGTACAGGTGGTGGAGGGAAATATCGGGAGGGATTTAAGTTTGGGGAGAAAAGAGGCTGGGGGTGGAGAAAAAATCATGCAGGTCTTGCATCTGGGACGATTGCAAGGCGAAGGTGGAGTGGCTGTGACTCGCAGGGATTTTTGAAGTGGGCGGGTGGCTTTAAAAATGGTGCTAAAATTTGGTGGCCTTTTGTATGTGATCCGTGGAATATTAGGAAAAATCTGTGAGGTGGATTTGTGGTTAGAAAGAATGGGGTACAGGTCCTTTAGGATATCCTAAACTTTTCTCGTGTGAGTGTTCTTTCTTAGTGTTTTATTTTATTTAGTGCGTCACAGCTAGTGACACTGGTGTATTATTATTTTGTGCTACGCGCATCTTTTCCTAAGAAACTGTATATATATATATATATATATATATATATATATATATATATATATATATATATATATATATATATATATATTAGTATTATCATTATATATTAGTATTTTCTGAAAATAGCTAAAATCAATATGCTTTCGAGGCTAGCAAACCTATCATGTTAAGTTATAATTATCATGTTAAGGTGTAATTATAATCAATATCCCTAAAATCTTAGGACGAGATACTTAAAATCACTATTATGCATGCAAAATGTCGTTTTTTGCTGTGGCAAAGTCGGTTTACCAGCTTGTGGAGTCATTCATCGAATGGCAGTCATCATCTATGTTTTACTTTATTCATAAAAGGCTCTTTGTTTCTTTATTAAAGTAATTCCCTAAGATGCACCGCTCACAGTGGTGTTCCGTAAAGTAATGGAATATTTTGTTTTACTAAATGAGATTAGTAAACTCAGTCTCTCCAAATGGTAAACGCGTTCACAATGCCCCCACAAAATTTATTATTGCGTCAAAACCACAGATGATAGGATGACCTTTTCAACAAATGACCGAGGGCTCAAGCTCGCTTAAATTTCTGCGATAATGCTTCTTGTTATTGGACGTGGCAGTTAATTTTATTCCTGAAATTGCGCTACTGTTCACCGGCAAACAAACAATATCAATGAATCTTGTTTTTATTTTTTGCCATCAGAAAAAGGCTTTGCGGCCAAATCGTGGGTAGAGCGTCCGTTCTAAACATACATCGTGCATTTCGGAAACAAATATGGGTAAGTAGACGGAGAACGAATGAAATAAAGGGTGATGGAAAGAATGTTTTTCAAACGATATCATTTGATGTTTTTCTTTGATCGTCTCTGTTTCCTCATTGAAGCGGATTAAAGGCCGACTCAGATGAAAATTAATTCGCATGAAATTAAACTAATGCATTAAAATGCAAAATCCACTCTTCCTATGCGATAAAAAAACAATGACTCATGCCTAAGGATAATGCATAAATGAAACTTATTTTTCGTCGGTACATGAAGCTGTTTGACAGTTGAATGGAATGATGCAAAAATGTCCATTAAAATTAAAGAAACCGATATAAAAGAAATATAATAGTAGTTATCAAGGAAAGAGTCTTTTCAATAGTTGGCAAGAAATAGTGACAATATTTGGTGCTCTAATTTCTTTCGCATCCGTACTTTCTTTGATATACTTTGAGGAACCTTCTTGATATACTCTCAGCGTAAATAATATGCTTGACATTTAATATGACAACCACGCATTGAATAACTCCGTACAAAACGGTATACATATATTTGTACGTATATGATTCACTATTTCATTTGAATTCCGTCTTACCTCCGGTGGAAGCATACGCACGTCCCTCTGAATTTCGTTCTTATATTGTCTAAATTAGCTCATGTTCAATGGCTATTCGCGCAGATTGGAATTAAACTATGTATCTCCATTGTTTTTCTATATTATTCTACTTGGAGCCAGTCTCTTATACATATCGATTCTTTTATGGGATAGATAAAAGTAAAAATGACTGAAATGACCTTGCATCATTTCATCACATCAACTTAGCTCTTCATTCTTTGCTAAATTGCAGCGAAAAAGAACGTAATGGCTTGAAACATTAGGGAGAAAGAAACTCGCCGTTGCCATAAACTAGTCTTATGTGCAAATATATGTTAGATCTCACTATAGTGAAAAGGTTTCTACATAAGGGCCAAATGTTCTGCGGGCAGTATTTACTGTCAGGGACAGTGCAAATGTATTTTTATGCAGATATGCCATTTCATAGCACCTTCCCCTGCTTGGGTAATGTATTCCTTTGGGAGAATCATGACAGCCTTCAGCAGTTTTATCACCTCTCACCTTTAAGAGAGACTTTGGGAAATACCTGAGGGATGAGCTATAAACACCTGTGGACACGTTCATCTCTTGATAAGAAAATGAAAAATGGAAGCGCATAAAATTCGAGAACCTACTGAAAATAGAGGTTGAAGCCGCAGTATTGATATATTCTGTACTCTACCTCTATCCAGAAATTACATATAAAATGTGTCACAATCCAGCAGTCGAAGAAATTAGAGAACATTTGCAACAGATTTTAAACCACTGAACCTCCTAGTATCTTAAAGTTACCGAATTTCTTCAACGTTTCCGTTTTATTATGGGGAGGAAACTTGAATGCTTTCTGATTACAATTGATGTATGTCTTAGATAATTACCGTTTGTCACTAATCCTTTATTCGAAGGTTCCAATTCAAGTTCCAGGCTGATGAGTGAGACGGAGTACTCGAAAAACGTGAATTCCGGCCATGTATATCCGTGATGTGCTAAGAGGTTGGACGGATTTCTTCTACCTCTATTGAAATCTGTGTCGGGTACTCAGAATTATCTTTGAAGAGTGAGAGATGGTTATTATCTCTCAGCTCTGAAGTTGGATTGACTAAGGTGTGAATTGATGACAAAGAAAGAATAGGTAAAGAGACGCAGAGAAGAATAAATACGCGTAATGCACATAAGTGGAAAATCTTTTCCAAAATTCTGCCGTGAATATTAGGGGCCACGAAGCGTTTTTTGTGAAAATTCGGTTAAGATTAGCGTTAGGAATAAAGATTTGGAGTTTGAAAGGTTTGAGAAGTTGAGCCTATAGCTCAATTGCGCGTTGGCCGAGCTTATGAATTAGGCTTGGTTTAGGCTGGTTATAAGTTGGTATGTACATTAAAAACTGTTAATTAAATTGTCCTGTTCATCAAAAGTCCTGTTCATTAAAAAGTTACCACCTCGGAGCCGAGAAATGTCTAAGTCCCGACTTGACGCCGATGTGACAACGTGACCGAACCACGCCCCCTTGGGCGGGAAGGCAATAAACGCACGGAACGGAAGAAGGGCCTTCCTCCCGGCAGCTGACGAGGGGGAGAGGCACGGAAGGAAGGTTTTGACCTGCGAAAGGATTATTTCTGAGGGGAGGGGAAGGGTTCGGGATTCCGTTTGCTTTGTGTGGGCGAGAATGAAATAGCACAAGTATCCATTTCAAGTCTCCATCACAGCATGGGCAACATCTCCACTGGAAGTGATATGCGTCTTCCACTTTTTTATGTGCCGGAAAGGTAATTATCGCGAATTATCGTCACTCGAAGAGGTATAATCGTGCCAATTGATTACATAATTTTTTATTAAATTTTTTATAACATCTCCCTGTCTAATAAACAATACTGATTCTATAACCAAGGCAATTAACGCGAATTAGCGTAACTCAGAGAGGTTGACACGTGTCGAATTGAATATATAAATTATTCCGTGAAACTTCGAGTTTTGATAGCAACATGTCCTTATCTAATGAATTCTAATGATTCTATTATTTTGAAAACATAAAAGAGTCCAACAATTACTACTTAATTGTGTTTGTTTCGAATACTTGTATATCTAATGCGACGTTTACTTGACGTCCGAGACAGAATTTTAAAATCTAAACCGCGTAATGTGGCCCTCAAAGAAATCATTTTGACCATACAAAACTTTTTTTGTCCCATAGGAGAACATTAATTGAAAGTGAAAGGAAAAGAAGCATAAAATAGAAACTAATGAATTCACATTTATTTATTTATATAGATTAATCAATCGGTTTTATTCATTCGTTTGTAAGGTATTATACGTCCATGAGATGAATCATATTTGTCACTATACATGTTACTACCTAGCCTCACTCAAGTTAATTATGCCACCTGTTTCTCGATTATGTCAATACCTAGTGATGGTAAAATGGTATGTGAAATTTTACGCTTACGATTTTCACAGTAGGACTTAGTATTGTTTACATCGCATTTGAAAAACGTAGCATTAGGCACTGTAGTTTGCATCGCATGTTTTCTGTCGTTATTGTTTTTTAACGTGAATCCGCAAGTGACTCTTTTGAATTCACCTTAAAGTATCTAATGCTTCTTCAATCCTCTCAATTAATTAGTTCAGCCTTCACTAAATTAGCCAGGATCTTTCAAAGAGGCAACACCCTGACTACCCGGTCCATTCTTTTCTGGGCGGACAATAAGCATTCCGAACAAAACAACCCTCCCCTCTATCTTGTCTTGAGGAAAGGCTGTACCCCTCTAAAAAGTGACCTGAAAGGGACTGCGGTTTCTTTTTCTGCTGAAAGCGGGCATGAAGAAGTTGTGTTGTTGCTGATCGCCCCTTCCATTCAATCTGGTTGTTTTGGGCTTCCGTTTGCTTGTGAGTGAGGAAGAAAGAGCGAAATATCTGCGAATTTCAGCCGCGTAAATATCCATCGTTCACAACAGCTTGGCATCACTACGTCTCACCGGCGTATACACTGCAACCTAATGCTCCATAATTATTAATGAACTTGTGCCGAGAGGCAGAGACTCTATTATCAAAATGATTACCCAGGAGAGCCTTCAAATATCAACCCTTATGCTTTTCACAGTCGGACTATGTGTTGTTTACATCGCATTTGAAAAACGTAGCAAAACGTCGTTATTGATTTTTACCACGATTCTACAAGTGACTCTTATTATTTAACCGCAATGAAGCAAACGCGCATTCAAGCACGCCGAGTCATCGCAGTGGAACCATAATGAATACGGTCAATTGTATTTATTATAATATATAATCACTCTTTAAAATAAACAATGAAACAAAACGACGAAACGCACTATAGAAATACTATGTTTTCAAACGTTTGTAACAATTTAGCATGGTAAAAAAGTAAACCTGGCGTAGTAAAATCAGGAAACGTAAAAAATAAAACAAGGTGAAACAAGAGGGAAAGGTAGGGAAAAGATATAAGGGAATAGGTCATTCTAGGAGGATATGATTAAAGCAAGGTAAATGTATACGTAATGAGCTTTTTCTTTGGATTTACTACACCTCTCATAATTTTACAACGTCGCCGAAAGAACTCCCTTATGCCATGACCATCATTCCTAAATTTAAATACACTACTATCGGTAAGTATGCGTGAAGATTATACGGTGGCCAACGTAGGATAATAATAAGTCCATCTTCAAGAATTGGTTAAATTCCTTTCGTTTGTGTTCATATTTATAAAAGTTGTGAAGCAAAGGATACCGACAACTTCAACCTCATATTTAAACAGAACGAAATATTTCATATTTCCGAGCAAGGATGGATTAAGAGGCAAACTTTCACTCGTTGCTGGTTTTAAATAAACTAGTCTTAAGGTTTTGATTTTCTTGCGTTTCCAATAAAACTTGGGGGCTTCTTGTAGCTTACCTGTGATTTGAATGGTATACATTTTACTCATTTTATTCGCAAGAGTAAGCAGTGTTACAATTCGAGTCTGGCATTGTCAGCTACAATAATGCAGAATCGAGGGATCTGGTTTTCAATCCTAATCCAGGCGAATTATATTTCTCGTTGGGAATTTGGTATATTCGTGTAGCAAATTGTGTCAACAAAGTCACTTATCTCGGGTTTATCCATGCACCAAGCGAGACGAAAGAAGCAAGTAAATGGACTACCTAAAATTCGCCTCGTGAAACTTCATTACTTGCTTTTTCCATTACATTACATTAAAAGGCAGGACACAAATATCCATTGCAGGTCTGCATCACAGAAGGGGAAACTCCCGCTGAAAGTGATGCATCGTCCACGTTTTTATATCTCGAAAAAGCAATTATCACAAATTTTCGTCGCTCAGAATCGTGTCATATCAAATATATAAATTATACTATTACATTTACGGTTTTGATAGCAACAATTCCTTGTCTAAAAAAGAATAGTGATCCTATTATTTTTAAATGGTCAAGAGTTCATCAGATGCGAAGCATTTCTGCTTCTTTCGATTACTTACTTAACTTGTGCGGCATATCTCGACGTATTACACGTTTTAAAATATAAACAGCATAATACGGCAAATAAAATCATTTTGATGGGTCACTTTTTTTGTCGCTCAGAAGTAAATGTTTTCTGAGAAAAAGGAAAAGATGCTTAGCGAATATATATTTGTTACTATGTTTCTACCTAGCCTCACTTAAGTGAATTATGCCTCCTGTTATTCGATTATGTCAATAACGAGTTATGGCAAAATGGGATGTGGAATCTTCGTTCGTCTTAACTCCACAATAGGAAGAGCTCTGGCAGATCCGAAATAATACGTGTCCCGAGTTTCGCGGTTAGATCGTTGGAATTCCACATTTTTTTAGCGAATCTTTTCTTGTAAAAGCAAGGAAGAGGAGGGACGTGCGGATTAAAAAATACATTTTTGCACTCTTCCTATGCGTTTTGTGAAATCGACCATTTTTATTTATGCTTGTTTTGCTCAAATTCGAGCGTAAATAAATCGTGCACTAACAACTGGCTGTGTTGGATTTGCACATTCGCCAACTTAAACACTGAGTGGGCAATGAATACTCAGAAGCGAAAGAAAACCCCTAGGAGTCTATATGTAGTATCCATGGAAAACCCCTTCCACCACCTTAGCTTGTCGAAAAGCGTGGACTTCCCAGCGAGACCTACGAAGGAATTTGGATGGAATGAGGCAGCGACATTGTATACTGCTGGGAGTGGGAGAGAAGGCGAGGTCCCGTGGTCGATCGGTCTTTTCACCCGAGTTTCGTGAGGGCGGGGGTTCCCTCAAAGGGTCGTGGTTCGGCTGAGTTGTCACATCGGCGTCAATTCGGGACTTAGACATTTTTCGGCTCCGAGGTGGTAAGTTTTTAATGAACAAGGCTCCGGGGTAGTAAATTTTTTATGTATGAAGGTATGCATACCAAGGATATGTGGTTACATATTATACCCTTATTTTTTCCCGTTTGATCAATTTTCATTCTATTCAACCAGAATTAAAATGACACTTAATGTGATACTGAAAAAGCATATATTTCCATTTATTCTTTAACCACATTCCGTTTAGTACGCAATAAAACGGAATCGGAATGACGAATCTTATATGATACAATGGGCTAGTCATGAGGAACGGTGATATTTAGTTGAAAATCATGATTTACATTGATAAACAGGGCATAGCAGTAGGTGGCACGTAATCATTACCCAAGCTCCATCGTCCCCCATGAAATTTTTAGTGATCTATTTTACTCTGAAGTGCGTCACGTAGTTAATGAACGCTCACTCAGTTACGAAGGAAATTTTTACTAGGAAAAAGGAAGCTCTCTCCTGTCTCTTCACCCGTATTACATTCGTGCCCTTGATTCCTGAGAGACTACTTGACGAATTTTTTTCACGTAGCATTGTAATATTAGAGCGTGAACGTCGACTGATATTGTTCAACATTAGGATTTTCTATTCCTGCAGCATGGTTAATAGGCATTCAACGCTTAGGGAAGGTCTATTTTGACCTTACAAACGTTTTACTCGCTGATTCATTGAATTCATTCTCCCTCCGTTTTTCCAATATTCTGTTTATTCCCGATTACCTTTGGGAATACCCAAAATAAACAACGGCATTTGTGATTTAACGTTAATAACGGTGTGAAAGATGATTATTAGCTCATAGTTTTATTTTTTGTTGAAGAAACGCGTCTCGAAGGGCGTATGATATACTCCATCGGAGCAAAATTATGTTTCTGCCAATAATTGTTTGGTACGCACAATCCTCGAAAGAAATTCCTTGTACTTCGCTTCACCTTGAATCCATCTCGCGCACGACATTTGGAGTGAATACTCTAGTTTACGTTTTCTCTGCACTGTGAATTTCTTGGGTGGCTTCCGCCATGCCATGGATAACATTCACATGAATCACAAAGGGTTATCTGGAAGTACTCAATCTTTTCTTGAACATACATTGAAATTATACAGCAACTGTTTGAGACGAAATGAATCTTCTTCAAAACAAGAGGGATAATTTCTTTATGGGACTATTTTGAAAATGAGGTAGTTTGCACTTCCAAATCATTAAAAAATAAGATACAAAGATCCGTGTGTTTGCGTGAGTTAGCAGAAATGTGCAATATTTAATGAAATAATATTACTATATTAGCTAATTTTGTGTTGATTTTAGGAATGCACTTCATATTCAAATTCATTTTGTCTTGAATTTGACCATTTTTGTATGATATTCATTTTTTAAGGCTTGAAAAACATTTTCATTTGAATTGGTAATTTTTCGAACGCATCTGTTACATTTGCCGAATCGAATTATTTTTACGTAAAAAATAATTATTACAGGGCATTAGTGCGGTGAAGGATATTTATTATCTCTGTATTTCACCCTTTTTATTCTATACTAATTCATTTTATGAATTTATTCATTCTAAATTACGTAGACGTTTTTGGACTGACCCGAGTTTGATTGCTGGAATAAATGGTAAATATATCATATATAGCTGGTTGGTTATATTTGGGTGACGATGGATAGCTGAGGTAATTTTCTCAATTGAGAAAAGTTATGTACGACGGTAGGAAAAGAAATAGTAATGGAATGATGAAAATGCCGAGACAAACTGATCGTCGGCATTAGGCTACTGCGTTATGAGGTAGGTAGAAATATCTAACAAATAACGGTACGACTGCGGTCTGAGCTGTTTTTCACTCGGTTTGGGTCCAGATTATCTCGTAGTTAGTTTCGAGATCAGGACGTGTAGTAGCCGGAAAATCAATATTTATAGCTAGTAACACACCACCACTCCGAGAAACATGGTGGCGGCGAAATATTTGATGCGATATTCCACCGAGGAAAAATAATTCTCCGGGACCGGGTAAAAATCATTGACCGGGATTCGAACCCGGGTCCATCGAATTCGCGCCGAATGCTTTAGCCAGTTGAGGTACGGTCGCAATATATTTATTTTCCAAAAGTATTCTCAAATACAATTTTTATGATTTCAACCATTTATGTAATCAAGAAGAGAAAAAAAAGAAATGAAAAACAAATATTCCATAAAGTTTGTCTCCACCCCGGGCTCGAAGCGGCTGCATCGGAGGATACCCTATATCGTCGACCCGTGAACTCCAATCTCGCTGCCACCGATAATTCTAATTAACCCACTGGGCACTAGATTCGGCACTGCTCCACACATGCCACCCCAAGAGATGACGTCTTCCAACTCCTTCGACAACGGCGCCTCGCGTCGCTGCTCGGCGTCTACCACCCGCCCAAACAGCATACACAGCTACGGGCGCATGGTAGGAGGTGCGCCATGGAATGGGGCCTCCTGGACAAAGCGCAGTAAACCCCTTCCCAATGCCTTGTGGTTTAATTTTAGTTCTATAAATTTTGCAATTGTGGCCGAAAGGATTGTGTTCTTTAAGTTTGGAAAAAGTCGAAAATTCAGATTCAGTAGTGTTTCATTACTTACGAGACAATCACCGAAGATGTCCCAAGTCTTAAATAGTTTTGATCGCCTCCCATGCCATTAGCTTGTCCTCTCATCCCAGTACGTGATGTGTGACATCGTCCAGCCATTTACATGTTGGGCACTAAGGAGAGTTCTCTAGCCCCATCATATGCCTGATTTCTCGTGTGGGAAGGAGGCCCTCAATAACGTCAAAAATGGCACTTACAGTCCTAGCGTCTCCTTTCCCGCAAGAAGTCCAATTCCTCCAACTGTTTGTTATTAAAAGGACGCAGTACATAATTTTTTTCCTCCTCCGAGGGTGAGGTTAGTTTTCTTGTTGACCAGTAGAGCTACCGAAGTCAGTTCCTACCAAGTCGCCGCATTTGTCGCGAGTGTAGCCTCTACGTACATTTACTTTGCGTGTAGGGGAGGTGAAAACCACGAGCCCTCCCTTCCCTCGGACATGTTTTTGTACCACGTTCTTTGGGACGTCTAAACGGACACGCTGTTGTGACTTCAGCGCGGGTGAGTTTGACTTGGCTATGGATACTAACTTGGCAGATGGCCGCATGGCAACAGCGGACCAGTCACTTTTGCAGCTCGGTAGTAGTACGATGCCGAAATGATGGCATGCCGAATGACGCGCTTACCTGTGGATAAGGGATAGCGCGGTTCAATAGCATATAGGTATAATTACGGTAATCTAACGGCTAAGGTATGCTTAAATAGAAGAGAGTAAAATTCCTCTAGATTTTTCATGGTGCACACCTCCATATACCGTCATAACTTGAACATATCTGAATGCGTATTACGTCTTTTATTTCATCCAACCCAGGAAACAGTATCGCGCGCTCATCCCTTTCCTAAACAAATTTGGCCCTCTTACTGATACTCACTTTATTAACACTTCGCCCTATGCACTAACCTACGGTTAACTAATAATAGGAATGTCTTTATAGCATTAGAAATTCAATTTAGTGTCATGAAAGTCGAGTTTTTTAGAGGAATAGAACAAGAAAATAATGTATTTTCACGAGGGGACTTTCCCAACTCGACTCAATGATCATGGCCATCGACAATTAGTTGCGATGAAATAAACCCAATGGACATAAAATATTGCTGCATACAATAGCTAGGGAGAATGCTACAGAAGGAGTTGACCACACTAACTATTATAGTGTAAGTCAGCACAGTTATAAGGAAAATATTGCCCCACGGCATTGACCTCACAGAAAAGTCCACAGCATATAAGGCTACTTACGAAATATCCAACATAATATTCTGTAGTATGAAATTTTGAATTGTCTTACGTTTATGGTTAGTTCAATTCGTAATAAGCGCTCAATAGTTGATATAAACATTATTCCGGAACCTCAGCCGTCCGTGCATTGATGTCAGCAAGCTTCCTAGCGAGAACTTAGAACCACCTCGGCTCTAACATCTATGGTGCAATCTAAGCAATGCTCTACTCCATGATGGGATACAGAAAGAGTTATTGAAAGAACACATCATGCTGGTTATAATTGTTTTATTTATTTTGCGTTTTGCATTTCAAATTTCCTTTCTGATCCCTCTCCCCATCCTTACGTTTGAAAGATTCTCTTCTCTTGGGCTGTCAAAATACTAGGGGAATTCCGAATCGGCATTGACCGGGAAAATTTTACATCGCCTAACTCCGGAAGCAAGCATTCAAAATAGAATTGTTATAATTTGTCCTCCATGAATATCTCCAGGAACCCATTGTCCCTGAGGATCCGCTCCTCCTTCAACCCCTTCTTCGTCCACACAGCAAAGATGCAGAAGTCTCGCTGAGAAATATGGAGCTGGCCTTGTATCTGAGAGTGGTAATTATACTTCCGGTTTATTCTCATTCCTTTATTCTTCATCCTATAATCCAATTTTACGATCGCCTCTTCTACACTCATCTCTGCAGCCGATGATGGGCATTTTATTTCCACAATCCCCCACTTATTATTACAAGCGTACAACAATTACAAGCGTACAACCTACACCTGAAACTAACCAAGAAATTAGCTGAAAAGGACTTCCAGGAGTGGTTAGAAGCCGACAGAAGGATCTTTGCTGTGGTTTTGAAGAAACGTGAGGACAAGGCCCGCTGTATCAACCGCAAATTGTCCAAACTAATCGGTGAGTCAAATCAATCCGTTATTTGTGACCATGACCATAGTAACGTCCGCAATCTTTCCAGTGAAGATTTCACCACTGAAGAATTAAGATTGCTTAATCATGGCTTAAATTTCAGTATTCAACCAAAATCAATCCCTATCGAGGATATTGTTGCCCACGTAGAAGGTTCTCTAAGACCTTTTGACAATGCCACCAAAGATTTTATCAGGAAAGCTTGTGAAAAGCAAATTGTAAATAATCTCAGGTTACCATCAAAAAACAGTGTACCCAATCTTAACAAAGTGTTACGGTCTCTAAAATCTAGGAATTGCTTCTATATGAAAGCCGACAAAGGCAACCTATGTGTTATCATGGACAAAGAGGATTATTACACTAAAGTAAGTTCCTTGTTATAATCCGGACCATACATTAAGATCCTAAAAAATCCTCTCAACAAGTTGGTCACTCAATTTAAGAATGTCCTTAACGATTGTCATAACCTTATCGATAAAAAAACAAAATTCAAAATTTCTGTGTCCAACCCGGTGTTACCGAGATTGTATTGTCTCCCAAAAGTTCATAAAGATGGTTGCCCTATGAGACCAATAGTTTCTGGGATAGATTCTCCAACTTATCTTTTGTCAAAATGACTTGTTAACCAATTCTCAGAATTAAATTTTCAAAGCCCCCATTCCCTTAAGAACAACTTGCATTTCGTAAACAAAGTCAAAGACTATATGTTTTCGGAGGGAGAAATTATGGTATCATTTGATGTTACAAATCTATTCCCAAGCGTGCCAATAGATATAGCCATAAATTCATTAAAGAATTGGTTGATCTCCTTGAATTTAGACGATTACAAAATAGACGAATACATTAGACTCACTAATTTAATGATGAACCAAAATTTCTTTGTTTTCCAAGGTATTTATTATAAGCAAGAGTTCGGCACAGCTATGGGTAACTCCCTATCCCCTCTTCTAGCTAATATGTTCATGACTCATTTTGAGAATACCTTCAAAAGTACGTTTAACTATTTCCCGAAAGTTTATCTAAGATATGTTGATGACATTTTTGCTATCTTTGATACTAAAAAGTATGATTTAAAACAATTCGTGAGTGATCTAAATAGTTTATTTCCTTCCATTAAATTCACGTACGAAACAGAAACAACAACCAACTCCCTTTTCTAGATCTCTTGTTGACCAGAAACAGTAAAAAACTCGAATTTGATATTTACCGTAAACCCACACATACCAATAATTACATTCATTCTGATTCTTTCGTTCACAACAGCACTAAGCTCGCTTCTTTTCATGCTCTTGTCAATCGCTTGCTTAACATCCCACTAGGAAAGAATAATTACCTTAAAGAGCTTAATAACATAAAGCGCATTGCAAGATTAAATGGCTATAAAGATTCTGTAATCGACAACATTGTTAAAAAACATAAGTTTAAGAGACTAATACAAAATTCCACTACACTAAGAAAAGATGAAACTACTCGTTACATTAAACTGCCTTACCACCCGAAAGTCACCAAAGGTTTGGAAAAGATATTTAAGACAGTGAACACCAAAATATCTTTCAGTAATAATTATAAACTAAAAAACATATTAGGGAACACCAAAGACAAAATAGATAATATAAATAAGTCCGGTATATATAAAATATCTTGCTCCTCATGCGACCTGGCATACGTAGGGCAAACTCGTAGAAACATTAAAACCAGATTTAAAGAACACATGGCCCATTACAGATTCAACCGACCGGAAAAATCCAGCATGGCACAACATTTAATCGACACAGAACACGAAACATCAGAACAAAACCTTCAACTCATCAAACAAACAGATAATCATTTACTTGACGCCTATGAAAGCTTATATATATACAAACTTAGAAAAAACCTTCTTAACAGCGACAAAGGCCCGATTTCTTTCTCTCCATTATTTTCTATTATAGAATAAGAAGTTCTCCATTTTCACCGTTTTTGCAATTTTCTAGGCACACTCTGACCACAATTGTCATTTAGTTTTAAATTTTAAAAATTTTTCATCAGTTGCAATCCCCACGCTTCACTTCAACGGTCAGTTTGTTTTGTTTCCCCTTCCCCCCCTCTCTTGACTCACTACAACAGTCATTAGCTTCCACCCCCCCTTCCCGCCAACGGTCAACATGACTCCCACCCCCCTTCCCTACTTCAACGGTTACGTTCCTTCACTACCACATCTATTGGCCATTGGCTCCCTTTCTCCCACCCCTCCTCGCCTCCCCCACTCTCCACTTCACCCACATTCCCACTGCTCACCAATGACCTTTTAGCCGTTACCAATTTACCCCCCCCCCCGCTTCCTAACCCCTTTTGTCCCTTCCCTATTTATACTAGGATTGTCCTCCTCTTCATTCACTTTCAACCTCGTGTTGCTAGTGTTTTTCCCTTCAGCTCGCAGAAGAGGACCACTTTGTGGTCGAAATACGCGTATACGAATTTCACCCTCGTTCCCTATTTGTTGTTTTTCTATTTGACAACGCTCTTTTTGAGCTGTTCTCCCAGAAATCTGGGACCCTGCTGTGTGCGTGAGTGAGTGTTTTGTGTGATTGCGTGTGTGGTTGTGTTAATAACTTGGCAGCCTTAGTAGAGTCACTACAGCTCTCCGAAGGATCCCAGGTTATAACCCAGGAATCCTTAGCTAGGTCTCATTAGCCTACAAAGGATTCCAATTGGGTTGTGTGTGTGTGTCTGTGGTAGTCCCTGGCGAGGAAATTATTTTCCCGTAAACTACCACAGGAGGGTATTCTGGTGGAGAGGCTGTGGTTGGTCCCTGTTGTGGAACCTCATTCCCGCAAACCAACACAGTAAGTATTTAATTTTTTTGACGAGTGGTGCATATATTTTACGGCCATTGGAGAAATTTTTTATCTGTTTAATCCCCCACTATTCCGTCGGTATTTGCTCCATTTGAAAAAAGTCTCAATTATGCTATTTCCAATGACGCGCGAGCTTTTTCCTCATTTACCCTTTCGTACTCTAGGTGAGGAGAATCTAAATGGCGGTAGATGATTGATTTAACTACATTTTCGCAGCCAGCGTGTGGAAGCGTTTTACAGACGCGCCCAAAATTTAAGGCAGTGAGGATTTTCTGACGCATCGCAACCCATTCCACGCTTTCCCTCTGTCTTATCGTTTTTCTCTCCATTTCTTTAATTTCTTCCTCATTAATTTTTAGAGATTCCTTAAATAGTTGACAATAAATGTTAAATTCCTCAATAGGCATATCAGGCCTTTCAGAATTGGGTCCGTAATCGAAATCAGGCTTTGTCTCCAGTTGATTAAGGAGGAACCTGTGCCGTGAAGTACTGTATTCATAAGAAGAATTAAATATCATCTGGTGGGGGAATTTAGGATTAATATATCATTTTATATATTTCTCTTCGATCTCGGTGTTTTTTCCTTCGGTTGGAAGTAGCAATTGCCTTCAGCTGTCTTCTTTGGAGTGACCTTTTGTAGTAGTACACGGGACTCACATTACAAAAATTTTTGTAAAGAGCGTGCAAAGGATTTCCCGAGTCAATGCTGACCACAGCTCTGGCACATCTTCTTCAATATGAGCGGGTAAGAGCAAAATTAACTCATTTCCCGCCGATAAATTTTGCTATGATAGCGTTATAATGCTCTACAGGACTGTTATCGTGAATAAGGCTTCGGCTGTGGCGACTATTGTTTTGTGCTAGGTTTTCAACTTTTCATACACCCGACATTCTTTTGGTGCTAGTACATATGTTGTTTTTTCTTCCCGGGGCGTGTTTTCCATGACATAAATATCCTGTATCTACACATAGCTCATTTTCTCCAAAAACATGGCTGGGCCTATTGAGGATATCCTGTTTCAGTAGCTAATTTTTTTTCGCTAGTGCCACATTTTGGCATTTCCTAACTCAACAGCTTTTATGACCGCCATTCTTAAGTGTAAAAAGTTATCGGCGAATAATTTTATGTACGGCGGTATTTTTTGAAAGGAGGTTTTTGAAAAGTATGACGGATGTGCTTTTACCTTTGCTCCTCTCCATCGCGCTAAGTTTTCTCCCTTCCATATTTTACTCGCGGCAGACAAATTCAATTTAATGCTACTATGCCTCTTATTTATACGCTGCTTATCAGGAGGCATTTAAATGATAGAAGATACAAGTGTAGCAAGCTAACAATGCTGTAGGAGGCAATGAAATCCTCAATGTAGAAAAGTTTCTCCTAAAGTTTTAGGGAAAACTGAATGCGAGAGCAAATAACCCGATAGCTGCTGCTCTTGAGCTACAACCATTCTCCCCTCACGCTTATTTCCCCTCTCGTTCCGCAAGCGAGCAGAGAAAACACCATATCTGAGATAGTGTGTTCAATTTCTGATGGAGCACTCGCGGCGAGAAAATGGAGAACTGCGAAGGCAGTGGGAGCTATCATAAACGCTCATTACCGCGCTGGAATTCATCAAAACTCACGTTCGATTTTCCTAAATTATGCATTTATTTGATAAAATTTCGCATCGGCAGTTGGCGTATCAACTACACACAGGTAACTGTTGGGGGCTACCTAGCCCTACACTGCATGGTGTGCCATATATGACACGCCATATATAATCGATTACACCATTGGCGTTATTTTAGATACCGGCAGGAAGTTATACAATCCTCTTTCCTGTTGTTTTCTTGATACCTTGAAGTTCCATGGTTACCACTAGATCTCAGGACCACGATTTTATGTACTCTTTTCTATGTGAATGCGTCAAAAATTGGATCTGTAATTTTTTTCCATTTTATCTTTCTTATAAATTGTAGTTCTAATAAAAACAAGTGGTCAAAATAATTAAATTACTGTTGACACAAGTGTATACTGTGATACTGGTAGTTTAAATAACATAAAAGTATTTTATTTATGCGTAAATATTGTTATAAGTAAATGTGCCTGATGTGGCACATCATGCAGTGGTGATCCTTTTATGAATGAGACTAATATATTAGTCACCGGCTTTCCGATCCGCATGAGCCCTGGATGTTCCACAGTGTCGGCCTGATCACAGCATATTGATTCAGTGTACTTCATTATGAATGTGTGAAACATTGGTTCTGTAATGGTTTTTAGTTGTTCTCCCATTGAAGAGGTAATTCTCACGGGTACAAGTAGAAAAAACATGAAGTTGTTGTAGTAAGTGTATACTGAAATACTGTTAGTTTGAATGATTCTAAAGTAATTATTTTATGTATGAACAATGAGTGTATACAGGTCCTACTTGGCGTGTTGTCATTTAATATGTACAATTTATAGGATAGGGGAGGCTTACGGGGACATACTAAGGTTGATATTTTTTATTGGACTATTGGGTCTTGCACATACTAAGTTACTGTTTTCTGTTAGTTTTTACCCCTTTGCCGTAGTAATTTTTCCAATCTTCCCACTCCAATACGTAACGCTGCCTCTACAAATGAAACTTTCAATTCAAAAATATTCTAGAACGACATATCCACTATGTTGATGACCACTGTGACGTCTCCAGATCACTATTTTATCCACGAAAAGATTAAAATGAAGGAAATTTTACGGTATGAATACTTGTAACATTGTAGACGCAATGGTTCAGTTACATTGAGTTAAAGTAGAAGATTGACGTATTATATGAAACACTCCGCGCACTCTTTCGTGTTCAATGTTATTGCATTTACTACGCGATGTTGACGAGCAAGAAACGTAAACAGGTGCATTGTAAATGCTACATAACTTTTAGTGAACACCCTCTCCCCGTTGTTACCCACCATATGTATGTTTAGGCGACCTCCTTCCCCCAAGTTGGTATCGAAGTTTATTCATGACTTCTAGGTAATATAATTATGTTGCTAATGTAAATATTTTTTACAAAATCAAGTAGATATGGATACAGCAGCTATAATTGATGCTTTATAGCCATCCCTATTGATAGTGAGGATGGTTTAGATTTCTCTGATGATGATGAAACGTTTTGCTCAGAAGCTGAACCAGATGTGAATGACGAACCGGATGTGAGCGATGAAGAGGTGCCGATAAATATGCCATCAACATCTGCAAGTCCATCTACTAAAAGAAGAGATCCTCCCAAATACCGCAATGTACTATGGAAGAAGGGGAATTTGGCTCCGCCAAGTAATAACTTTTTGGGGAGTGAACTTCTTCCTCACGATATTCTTGAGCTCAAAGAACCATATGATTTTTTCCAGTATTTCTTCTCAGATATAGAGAAAATTGTTGAGGAATCCATAAGGTACAGTGTGGAATTAAATCTTTCCAAGCCTTTTGAATTCTCAATTGATGAGTTGAAGAAGTACTTGGGAATTTGTATCCTCATGTCGGTAATTCATCTTCCCAACGTTCGGTCTTACTAGAATAATACGATCGGAAACCATTTTATACGGTATACTATGCCTGTAAATGTTTTTGAAAGTATCTTTCGATTCCTTCATTTCGCTGACAGTAACCAAGCCATTCCAAAAGGCCAAGCCGGTCACGATCGCTTGCACAAACTGCGCTCTGTTGTTGACTCGTTACGGTAAAGATTCTTTTCTGTTCCACTAGAACAGTCAATGTCGGTTGATGAGCAGATGTGTGCAACGAAGTCACGGCATTACATGAAACAGTATATGCCCGATAAATGGGGCTATAACATTTTTGTACTTTCTGAGGTGTCCGTGTACGCTAGCGTTTTCGAGATTTGATACCGGTCAGGAGAACGACGAAGCCAATCGACGTGTTGAAGA
Organism: Pyrrhosoma nymphula; assembly: GCA_963573305.1. Lineage (NCBI taxonomy): Eukaryota > Metazoa > Arthropoda > Insecta > Odonata > Coenagrionidae > Pyrrhosoma > Pyrrhosoma nymphula. The sequence continues at coordinate 49,696,842 of OY754330.1, read as the reverse complement.
GCCTGATTTGGGTGCAAGTGCGAATATAGTAGTGCGTCTCTGCAGGTCAATTCCACAACATAAAAACTATAAGTTGCTCTTTGACAACTACTATACATCACTGCCCCTGGTGGTTTACCTGTATAAACGAGGAATTGAATCACTGGGGACATTACGAAGGAACAGAGTACAAGGTCTGAAGCTCTCGTCGCAAGTAGAGTTGAGAAGAAAGGGACGTGGAACTTCAGAAGAGTGTACCACGACAGTAGAAGATGTATACGTGTCGGCTGTGCAATGGATGGATAACAAAATAGTCACTTTGCTCTCAACATTCGTTGGCCTGCTATCACTCAACCAAGTCATGCGATTCAGCAAGAAGACACGAGATAAAGAAGATATTGACTGCCCAAAAATAATTCTGATATACAACCATCACATGGGAGGAGTAGATCTCCTAGACAGTATAATAGGGAGGTACTAGATTAAAATGCGATCAAAAAGTGGTACTTTAGCCTATTCTACCACGTTCTTGATGTCACTGTCATCAGATTATGGCTATTGTACCGACGAGTGCTCATTCAAAAAGAAATAACGAAGTACACATCCCTCGCAGACTTCAGAACTGAGCTGGCGGTTACTCTGTCCTAAGGGGGCAAGAAAATAACTTTGAGCCGGGGCTGCCCTATAGAAATATAGTTCATCATTGCTGGCATTGCTTGCACAGAAAAGCAAGAGGAAAAAGGCAGCGATAAAGCCTCCACCCAAAGATGTCAGTCAAGATGAGACCACTCACTTGTCAAAGTGGTGCGAAAAGCGTCAACGATGCAAGCATCCCAACTGTGATGGCAAATCCTTCGTCCAATGTGATATGGAACACATAGCAACATGGCACTATGGGGGAATAAATGCCCAGGGGCCCAGGCCCGCATGGGGCCCGGCCCAAAAATTGATTGACAATAAAAATTTATGTGCCAGCTAGAATAAAATCTTATGTCAGGAAAGTATAAAATAAACTGTAAGTTCGCAGATCTGGTCTAAATTGAGTGAGGGGTGGGCGGGGTGCACCGGGATTTAGGGGCCCGCATGCATCAGTAGCCCAGGGGCCCGTGAATACCCATCACCGGGAACTAATGTCATCAAGTCTTTGAAACTGGTAATCTAAGTTTTACATAGTTTATTTAAAATTCTAATAAAATCAGTTGACCACTGCATGGCTTTTGTACTCAAAATTAAAAAAAAAAAATTTTCATTATTTTTTTAATAAACTTAAGCTTAAAGTACATGCCTATGATTTATTTCATCAAATTCAAAAAAATCATGCAGTGTAGGGCTAGCCATATATGGCGTTCCTTGAATCGGCATTCAGCAGCATTTCGTGCAAATAGCCTATATTTGTTATAAAACCCTCCTTCCAATAATGGATTTAGAAAAAATTTAAAAAGATACACCCCTTTTTGCAGGGGGGAGAGAAATATTTACTTTTAAATTCTTAATAATCTCGTATGTTTTCCATGCTTTTTTCAAAACGGTGTCTCCTAGCTGATTTAATTTCTTGACGATCTTATTATAGAAGATGTACACATCACTGAATTTCCATCCTCAAAAACCTCTCTCCAGCCTAAAACTTTAAGTTTTATCTCTAAATAATCTTTTTGTACCAACAATGAAGCGTTGTTGATATTACTAAAGTGCACTTCCAGTGAACCCAGAAGAAAAAAAGTTTTAGAATGTTTATTGGCTGGTTTTCGAGATTTTACGAGATGATTTAGAGGCATGAAAAGTAGCAACAGTCTTGGGTTGGTCGGGTGAAGTGAAAAGTTAGAGATTTTAGTCTGTTGGAACGCATTTTCCTAAGCGGGTTCGCGGTATAAAGTTTTTTATTCATGGAATGGAGAACTAAGTTTCGAGGAACTCTAGAATTACGAGACATATGAAAGCTTCTACGTTATACCTAAAACTTCCACGCTTATCAACTGCTTTATGTCGGAAACTCCCACGTTTATCAACTGAAATACTCTCCACTTTACGACTTGAAAACATTGTGCTCATAAGTGATCAGAGAAGGAAATCTGTACTTATGGGAATGAGTTGCTCTAAATGTAAACCAATGGCGTTGAAAACGGTTGCACCACTAAGCTGCCATGTGAATGCAGCTTACTGAAAATATATTACGTATTCCTTTGGAACCAGAATAATTAATACTGGTGTATTACCTAAATTTTGTGAATGGGGATATTCGTTTTGTAGTTGGTAGTAATTAAGTGATTAGGTTTGTTGTGGAAGGTTTCTTCGTTAAACCATATCACTTCAGTTAATGCTCGACACTCGTAGTGAAAGTTATTTTGTGGAAGGAATTGTTCATGCAGTTTTTTTTAAGTTTAAAATTCTTAAAATAAGGGCATACCTAAATCATAATCGGAAAGGACACCCTAAATAACTCCTTAATTATTTTTAAATGAGTAAAATATCCTTCGAAAGGGAGAAATATTAAGAAAACGTGAAGTATGTACAGTTGAGCCGGCGAGAGTTGTCCGATGACAGCGAAAAAGAGAAAGTTGGGAGGGTCGGAAAACCCTGACGCGCAGCCAATCGCTGTCCCCCAAATGCACCCCACACCCTCGCTTTGTCATACAACGTTGTCACATGCATATGAACCACCAAAACAACCCTTTGCATTCATATCTCTTTGAGTTCTCTGGCGTGCGTTCGTTCAGCTGCGGTGGTGTTTTGACACTTTCTGGTGCTTTTTCCTACGTTTTCAGTAAAACTTCAGGGCGCTTTCAACAGGAGTATTTTACTAAAGTGCTTGTAGAAAGCTTCCGAGAGTTTTTTGTGCTGTTCTGCTGCTGTTTCTTCGTTTATCGAAGTATTTTTCTCTGTTCGCTTCGTCTGTTAGGATGAGTGGGAAGAAACGTGGTCACGGTGTACCATTGTTTTCACAAACTCGTGAATTGATCGTATCTACGAATACTTTGAGAAGAAAAGCTCCACGGCAGTCCCATAATTCCATTGACGAGGGTGATGGTAAGAACTTCTGAAGCTTGCGGAATTAGTTCTAAATAAGTTGGGAGAATCCTGAAAGAAAAATATGGTGACCGCAATGATGAGAATGCACAAGCTACTGTTTTAAGGACATCCGGTAAGAAAAGGCCCAGGAGAAGTAAGAAAACTGCGCGATCTCCAATTCTCTCCTCTTAGAAACTTCAGATCAGGGCGAGAGTTCACACCAACGGAATTCGTCGCCGTATTTCCATTATTGTGATGTGTATGTTGCTTGCACCAGAGTTAATAAATCAAGGAGTCAAGGAAAATATCCCAAGAAAATTCTACTATCCCGAAGGAAGGAATTACCCTTTTGTTGTTTTGAAAAAGGAAATAGAATAGCTAGAAGGAAAATTGGTATTCACGTTTCTGGTTCTGCGATTAAATTATTTAATATTATGCGACAGTTTCGCCGTGCTATGCTGCCGGCTTTGTCGGGCATTTTAGAACAACAATGGTATTTTTTCAAAAAGTAAATAAACAATTCCAGCAGTTGATGATTTTGAGAAGTAAAAAACTTAATTTTGAATAAGTCTCTTCCAGGTATAAGGGAGTTTATAACTATCCTCTCTATTGATGTAATTTGGTCTTTTTTTCTATTTCAATCGCCTCCCTTATGAGCAGTGGAAAGTAACTGCTTTCTTTGTGTAGTACTCTTGCCGTCTCGATGTCAATGGCGTGACCTTCCTCTAACGCAGTGTGCTCAGCCACGGCAGAGTGATACCAGTCTTTCTTCCGGATTGCACGTTCATGTTCCTTTAATCGGCATATTGTAAATAACTGTCGCATAATATTAAATAATTTAATCGCAGAACCAGAAACCTGAATACCATAAACATGAGCTGCAAAAATCTACAAAAAACGTCCTTAGAAGGAAAATTGTTCGAAATAATAAATATCAAATCAGAAACAGCAATTGGTTAGCCAGAGTCATTTCTATTACTTCCCAAATATTTTTCTTCCCTAGCATTTTAATTAGCAGCATATTTGTATATTTGCTTCAATAACCGGATTGTTGAACAGAAATTCGCAATTTTTCCACGTTCACGATTTTTTCAGAGAGGATAGAGATGCAGGAAATAATAGCTTAAAAAGGTTATGATGACCGCGTACCTTCCGTTTGCCCTTCCCTCCCGTCGCCTTTCGCGACTCCTTTCCTCATGGAAGCCTTTTGTTTAACCCTGGCGTGGGCGTTTCCCTTTCTGACCTGGCAACCTTGCCCCCTACCCCTAACTAGACCCCTCTGCCTGTCATCGGACAACTCTCGCCGGCTCAACTGTAGGAGAGGAACGCTTCATCATCGATGAATATATAGAAAATAAATGTTAAATGGCAATATGTGTGAGAAATCAGAGATCCCGGAGGATCATATTATGATACCCTGTTTTTTAAATGTTCTAAGCCATACCATATAAATTCTGAGAGTTTTGGTTCTAGTGGATGCTCTTTACGCCAATGTAAATGCATGATACGAAATTCGAAAATTTGTTTTCATCGATCGTTTTTCGCTTAACGTTTATAATGATATAAACATAAACGTAAAAACAAAAACATTCGTTAAGGTCTCAATCACACTCTAATTTAGGCCCTATCGTAAACAGAATAGTTATTCTAAAATAAGAGTATTTATATGCCTAACATACCGCTGTTCAGGCGATGCACAGTGGTTCCTAGACCCTGTTATATGGACAAAAGTCAGAATATGTTTGATTTTGTGTGTATTTCTACTTTATAGGGTTTATTTGGACGAAGAAGAGAATTTAATCAGTTTTGATGCTCTGATGTAAAATTTGATACTTTATTTTTAATTTTTCAAGTTTTTATACATAGATTTTACTTAGAAGTCTATATGCATGGTACGCTATATGCCATTCTACGGCATTCGGACAAGAATTGATTTTAGCCCTCGCAGATTTCGATGAAAATTTGAGTAAATGTTTGTATAGCAGAATAAGAAATAGGACACCGGGCGTTTTGCGAAAATCGGGAAAACAGCCGAATAACGATTTTTTTAAAATGGCTATTTTCACGATCTTGATATTTTCGTTCTCAAATATATTTTAGAAAAGGATTAAAATAAAAACTCTGAACATAACTTATTTATGATACTAATTCTAATAAATATTTGGTATTTTTCTTGAAAAAGCATGATACGTATATATTTTTTCTTTTAATAATTAGAGTAAAAATCGGCCATTTAAATTATTTCTTCGTCATTTTCCTGACCAGCGTCCGCTTGCATTTCAAAGACTTCAGAATCTTCATCAGAGGGCTGCAACAGCATTAGTACCGCCTTTGGTAGGTTCCTAGCCTTTCTTGTGGGTGTTTTATGCAAGATACATATTAAAGGATCCGATGAAAGGAGAAGCATATGCAGCAAGTCTTCGTTGCCGGCTTTTCTAGAAAGTTTTCGCGTGTTGAACTCTCTGTATCGTCTGAAGTCTTTATTTCGAGCCTCTTGTGCTTCTTCTGAAAATTGCCCGATTGGAAGAGGAGCAGCTTTAATTATTTCAGATAAATGGATCAGCATTTTATGTAATGAGGCTGGCATATTATGCCATTTATAGATGGTTTAAAATTTATTGGCCACTTCCAAAGCGTACTCCTTGAACGAGTCCATGTTTATTTCATATGGACTAGAGAGAAGCCGAAGGGTAACGGACAAACGAAATCCGCGTCAATCCCAGCAATATTGGATGATAATTCTGGATTCTAAAATTGGGATTTGCGGGCACAATTCCCATCATTAGATGTCCCCCTTCCTTGTTTTGGTAGGTCCACTACCAACCCCAATTTTTCCCTGAAATTATTTTGTATTTATAGCATTCTCGCGGCTACACATTCCTTATCTCTAGCTGAAGTTACCCGCCACTTTTTTATTTCACTCTTGTATGCAATGTGTATCATGCACTCAAAGGTTCTTATCCAACAATGCAACAGCAATAAGCTGTATTGCAATGCTTCTTTGTTAATTTCTCTTTGTGTAACTGTAGACAGATCGTTCATTTGTGTGGGCTTTGCCCAACAGATGTTACTAGCTTGACTGGAGGCTGTTTCAGTCAGTATATTGCATATTTTGACATCGACCATTGTCAAGCAAAGTTCATGTGACACACGCACAGGTATTCTATGGCAGAGGTGAGATGGTATGAATGTGGTTGGTTCTAGCTTGTTAATTTGTTCTTGTACACATTTCATTTATTCTCTCATATTAGAAGAAGACTCATTGGAAAAGCAAAATTTAAGGGGTTTAAAAAACCTTGTCGATGATGGACGAGGGTTTTGCTAGATTATTAGTTTTGTATTTGATTCAGAATTTGTAGATAACTGAAGAGCCACGATTGTAGTACTGAATAATGTGCTGTCGTCAAATTCTGGGAACGGAACTTTTTGCTTGTATAATGAAAATCCAGAGGCACCGTTGAATCCCCACTTGAAATGAAAGTCGTCGTGGAAATTTGATGTGGTAGCAGCTTCATTAAAACTGGCTCTTGGACCGCCAGAAAACGATGTGCTGTGTGATCAAAAATTCCTTGTAACTTAACCTCCGATCCTGTTTCAGTTAAGCATCGAAGTGGTATCCTCTGGTGATGGATAACACTTTATTTTTGCTAGTAGCAATTTTTTATAATTGGGGAGTGCGTTTACATTTTTAGCAGCTAGTGCTTCTCGAAGCAGTTGATACTGAGCTTTGCATAGTTTTGCAGAAATATACAAGTTATGAGCTTCATCCGGGGTGAAGGCCATTACCTTTTTGTTCTGGTGCGATTTCCAAGCTTTATTAATTTTAGATGCCCTCGTAGGGGTGCAAAGGGCTTCTCCCAATATATGTGTAGCGTCTTTTTTCCCCTCTTCATTCAGACTGCGTGAAGCAGCAAAGGAGAGCTCCATCGAACTTCTTGTTTTTGCCAGCTCCTTCTTTTTTATTTATCACATAAATCTATCAAATATTTCTTTGGATGCTTAAGTACTTGAAATATATATATATATATAATAATATGTAAAGATTTTAGATTTAAAATCGATATATAGTCCAATAGATCTATTTTGTACACGGTCACTTGGTGGAGTTGCTTCGTATTGAAAATCTGTTCACTTGGTTTTCCACGACATTTTATTAATCCTTTAAGTTTACTAAGGCATTTTGTGGAAAACTAAGAAAGCAGTATTTCAATTAGCAAATACAAACATATTTCATACATGTAAGAGGTATTTTAGGCACAAGAAATTCACTCTACCTGATGAGCTGGGCGATGTTTTACTATTCCACTGACAAAGTGTGTATTATGGTCAAGCCAAGCACTATTTTTAGTTAAAAATCTCGGTAAAGGTGAGCTTTCGTCCCGCCAGCGTTTTCGCAAATTTCACCCACTTACAATAGAGATATCGGATCCAAATTCACATCACTTATAAAGCAAACCTTGCGCATTTGTAAAATACTTTCAACACAACAATGCATCAACTACTTTAGGAATGAGATACTTTCAAACCTGAGAAGTGCGTTTTTTCCTCTCCGCCATGTTGTGAAAAAATGTCGTTTCCTGTTATCCACTGTACGTGGCGCAGCGATCGAGCAGTTGGTTCTCTAGCATATACACACCTCTCCTACACTATTTCTTCCCACCTTCCACTCAAACTCGCCCCGCAACAGCCATTTACTACAATGCAATTCCATTCATTCCACCGCAGTAAACATTGCACATTTCACTTCAAATGAAGGATTTACACTTCCTTTTCACTCGCATTCATTCCACTGCACTAATAACATTTCACATATCACTTTAAATGGAGGATTGAGAGTTCCCGCAGCGAACAAACACCCGTGCCTTTCGAGGAATTCCAAGCCCGACTCCGCCGAAACGAAAGTCTGGATCGCAGACATTGGTGTGTGCGTACACGATTGACAACTCATGGCGACCGTACACCACACATGCAAGACAGAAAATGATTAACGCCAACATGCTTCTCAACTCTCGTAGGCGAATGAATACCGGTTGACTTTTCAACAATCAACTTCCAATTATTGACAGTTAATTTCCCCCTTCCACACTACCCGAGAGAACTCAGTCAACAATACTATTTACTTAGCCTCTAACAAAAGCCCACTTATAATAACCTTGTCATCTGACGAATTTTATACCAGAAACAATACGCAGAATAACATTTTAGCCTTCTACCAATGCCCACGAATAATCACCAATAAGCGTGAGGGATTCTATTTTTAAAATAATACGCAGAATAATATTTTAGCCTTCTACTAATGCCCACGAATAATCACCAATGAACGAGAGGGATTCTATTCTTAAAATAATACGCAGAATAACATTTTAGCCTTCTATCTATGCACACCGAAAATCACCAATAAGCGTGAGGGATTCTATTCTTAAAATAATACGCAGAATAACATTTTAGCCTTCTACCAATGCCCACCAATAATCACCAATGAGCGAGAGGGATTCTATTCTTAAAATAATACGCCCCCAAGTTCATTGGAGGGGTGGGTTCAGGGCAAAGGAATGGAAGGGAAATTCGTTTTTCGGTTTAACAAAACACGGAAATGCAGTACAAATCAGCATTTTGAAATTTCCTCCACTCCCAGAAATGCCCATTTCCACTTTACCATTCCCGCGAAAACTGCGTTTTTCGCTGTATTAATTCACGAAAATGCGTTTTTCACTTTTGAAAATGGCCAAATCGGGCCCGCGTACCGTCCCACCCTAGCACCCCTGTTTCACTCCATAGGCCCGTAAGCTTGCTGGGGGGGTGGGGTATAGGCATATAATAGAAGTGAAATTAGTCTTATCCCTCTACCGGTTGTTCGTGAAAACCTCCAAATATGGCGTCGAAAACGGACGAAAAAGTCGAAAAATTGGTCATTTTCAAACTTCTATATCTCAAAAACTACTAGTCACACGGGTATGATTCTCACATTTTTACAAATGCGCAACCTTTCTCTACTCATAGGTATCACATTCAATATCGTAGGTTTCCTAGGTTTTTCAAAAAAAAATGTTGACCGTGCGGGACGAAAGCTCACTTTTACCAAAATCTCTTTAATTTCCTTTGACTCGGTGGCCATCTTTTGTTAATGCCAGCCAAAAGGTAATTTATGCAATTACAAATTATAGCCATATCTTTCTCCGAATAGTCCGTCAGATTATATTTCCTGCAAAAGTAAGAGTCGAATTGTTACAATGATTAAGAAAATTACTTCACGAATGCCCTTCACATGGTAAACACTTTTCAACATAATCAAAAAGTTGATCCTTCTTCTTACGATCACTCCTTGACCAACTCTTGTACACGATGAGAAACAGATCTCTCCGATTCATATCTACATTCGTCATAAGTGATAAATGCCTAATAAAGAGCCTTTTAAGAGATTTTCAATGTCTAAAACCTATGTATTGAGAGGCGATACTGGACGTTACCATAAATAAGGCTCGGTAGCTAATAAACAGCTTTTTAGCAACAATGTTAGGGATTACGAATGCTTACTAACATTGTTTTATTTACCAGAAATCAGATATGATTAAATAAGCCTCATATTATTTGCCTTAAAGTGGAATTATTGAGTAATGGTAACGAGAGTTCGCAATCTAACCCGTTTTGAAGCCTAACCATAACCTTTTACTATCTCATTGGGAGGGGTGCAGCTAAACTTTTTTCCTTCGACTAAAGGAGGTGAAGACGACTGATTTAAACTCGATCAGAACACCCTATTTTGCCCTAGATTTTTTGTAGTTCAACTTATAAAAAAATGTCGTGTTACTTAGGAAAATGTTTTGTAAAAACGTAACTAGGATGGTAATTGTTGAAGCGAAATTTCAAAAACCACTGGATGGAATAGATACAAGCCCTACAAGGTAAAATAACCCCATTTCATGGACGCAAGTCTGCATTTACTTATAGAGAAATCATCATATTATAGGTCTCATAATATGTATAAGTTCGTCAATTTCTGCTTCCCTCACTTTCAACTGTTTTTTGATTGTTGTTAAAAGGTATTTAGAAATAAATCTGATAGCTATTAGTACTATGATATTATGGCAACACATTGGTATAAGGATCACTGATTTAAAAAATAATCCTGAAAACAACTTTTGTCCATGAAAACGGGGTCTGGGAACCACTGTGCGACGTTTCTTGCGTTTTGGGCCAAAGGGTTTTAATATTAGACCACCCGTCTATAAAAAGTCATGCAACCAAACTTATCTTTTAAAAATTATGAATAATAGTCGGTTTACTTGTATAAATTTACAAGACATATTTTAAAAAATATATCCAATCAACGTGTTGCTACATTTTTTTGTTATGTCTCATAGCATGGGTAAATTTGTGGCATTCTCATAGGTTTTTCCGTCGAGGTACCTAAAGCTCCCTATTCAGATGCATTTTCTCTTTCTTCATCGTATTATTTGGATGTGATAAAACTTAAACTTGTAAAACTTGTATTTGCACGTATTTTAAAGCCCATAATAACGCCGGAAATGTAATTATTTCTAAATTGGTTTTCTGATTAATTGAACGATTATAGAGAACAGGGATTTCCCGAAACATTCGGTCTTTAGCACTTTCATCGGATTTAAGATTAATTTGTTTGAAGCAGTTGTTTTCATTTTAATATTTAAAATCGAAAGGTTATTATTAACTCCACGTTAATGTGTTTATGGAAACCAGGGGACGGTGTTCAATAGTGAATCATATTATGCGGGGCTATGGGTTAATGAATGATAGAAAAACAAATGATATTTCATGTTGTGCGGGTGCTTGAGAAATAGCATGAACATAGGGATTGTAAGATAGCTTCAAGTAATTAGCACTTAATTTGGGAATGTTCGTTCAATTTCGTAAAACTTTGGTAGTTTATGAACTTTTGTATAGCTCATTTTTGCTTGTTAGAGAAGTTATTTAGGTGAGTTAAAAACTTCTTTATAATCTCGATAGATAAGTATTGTACTCTTATCGGGTTTGCTCCAAAAGGCACACAAAAATGATGTTTTAAACAATGTGCTTAAAATAATTCTATTCTTAAATGTTATATCATATATACCTAATCGTTAATTATGTAGTAATCAAAATAAACAGTTGACTTAGGGAATTAATTCATTGCGTGTTTTCTTTATTTACAGCTAGAGGTGATTTGTATCCTGGTCATTGCTGGGGATCACATCTGGTGTCCAGTGCGATCTTTTGGTGATAACATCTTTCGTTCGCTTGCAACCTTGTCTCATCGTCATCCCTACTGCGAAGGAGGCGCCGTGGCAGTAGGCAGCCTACAACACATGTGTTCTCTGCGGGTGGCAACAGTGGAAGGATAAATGTATTTCGGGATCAACAGGCTGGGGGTGAGTGCCCGTTGGGGTGAATACCCTTAACTCTTCGTTCTTTGACTCGTGCGTTGCCCACACATGGTCGCAAACTATATGCCAAAGGCTGGAACTGTTGGTAAGGTTGGAAGGTGCCATTCATACTCTTACGCGTCATTTATTTTGGAATTTCTCTGAATTTCGTTTTCTAAATCATGAACACGGACGCCGGTGATTATGGATAGATCAGATATTGTATTTGAATAGAAATGTTTGCATTCTACTGGTGGGAAATCAACACACGGTGAAGTAGTTTTTGGAATTTTCGAATTAATATTGCTGATTCAAGTGGGAAATTCACTCACCTAAGAATAATTGAGGAAATCTTATCGATACTCTTTAGTGGTTTTTCGATTTTTTTTGCGCCTTGCAGTGCTACGTTAAACATCAGTGATAATACGTTAGTATTATTATTTAATACTTATAATTGGTACCTACTAAGACATCTGAGTATGTGAATAGCTTCATTGTATTTCTTAACTATTTTAGTTTTTAAAATCCATATGAGTACACTCGTTATGTGATTCATTTTTCCAGTTATTTATCAGTCAACTTTTGAAAAGGACTGAAATATTTCCGTCTGCTAAATGACGGTAGTGGTGATCATCTGTTCTCTTTAAAGAACTGAACTTACCGTAAATAACGTAACAATAACTATATCAAAAAACTAACTCCAATGAAATTTGAACCTATTATTATGAGACCCATGAAGAAAAAAATAACTTTTTCCTAAAATGTTCTTAAAAACAAACGAAATTATGGTTTGCTGGATACCGAGAAGTGGCACTAAATTTTTCCAGTTTTAGGGCCACCTTGGGAATAGTATCCATACATTGGAAAATAAATATGAGGTAAATTTTATAATAGATTGAGAGCACTTTTTTATGTTTGAGAAGCTGTGAATGCAAATTACTTCTTTTTGTCAGCAAATTAATTTTCCGGCCTAGTGATAAAATTGCAAACAATATTTTTACAATATAAGAGTTAATCGCAATGGTAGCGTTTTCCTATTAGGCATACCTTTTTTGTACATTTATTCCAGTTTAACGCTTTGTTTATATAATACAAATTTTGTACTGAAGAATTGCATTTGAAAATTATATTCTTTCGTGAACTCGCTCCCATCCCATAGTACTGCAAGCGAAGGTACTCATGTTGAATCGAATAATAATTCTCTTTTACTTGACGTCTGCGGTACTTGCGATGGCTTGAAGTAAATCCAAAAATATTGTTGTTTCGCTTTGATAATGCTAGGATAAGGACAACGTATTAGGTCAGCCTTCTACCGAGAGAACTATTCCTCAGTACGCTGCCTTTTGCTCTTCTGACCTCAATTCGGCTTATTTCATACATCTGCTTTTGCAAGGATTGGGTTTTGTCTCCGAACGAGATATGATCCAATTTACGCTCGTTTACTCTTCCTCGGAGAATCGGGAGCTGACCTCTCCGGTCTCTTTACAGCCGACCGTGTATGCAATTTCTGCATGAGTCGTTCCAACGGCAAAGATCAGAGAGGGATGCGGCGAGAGCGTGGTTTGTGCATGGAGCGGAATGAATAAAGTTGTGAGTTGCAGCCTTTGGAGTTAATAGGGAAAGAGGGAAATTATGGCAGGTTGGAGAATGAAATTCTGTGCGGTAATCCATGGAAACAATGTGAGAAAATATAAACGAAGAATTTCCCATGTTTTTACAGCGATATAAAATTATATCATAGATGAAAATTAGACTTTATTTATAGATTTATGACAATATAGGCGTCTTTAATGTTTAGGTTTGGACACCAGCCGTTGAAAAAATGGCAGTTTTTAAAGGCTATTTTACCATTAAAATTTCCATATCAGGCCTTTTTCTGTGACATAGAGTTTGAAAATATGTCCAAATATTGATATTCAGTGGTATTTTTTTAGCCCTCAAATTCATTCTGTTATTCATTTTCACAAAGATGTATCTTATTGCGGCACTAGTACCCATAATCAAGACGTGCACATGAAATTGAGTGAGACACACTTTTACTACATTAGCTACTCCCGGTGTTCGCGATGTACGTTTTTGACAGTCCACCTTCGTTGAAAAATAAATACTTAGAATATAAGTACATTGTTTCCTCGGATCGTTTTCAAGTATAACACATTGCTTACATGTAACTTTCTGTTCCGGGGTATCAAAGTATAATACAAATAAATAAAGTAGTATATTTTAGCAATCCAAACTATTTACAATGTCCTTAATCAGTTACGTCCTTGAAAATTTATCGAAATGGTACAATATTTTCAAAGTCGTGGACTCTTATTGGTGATTTAAAAGCAAGAAGAAAACAGATTAGTAACATTAATAAATAATTCTCGGGTTTCCAGCCGAGTAAGGTTTTGGTTTGCTAACGTTTCAATGGAATACTCCTCCATCGTCCTCAGAGCAATAAAGCTTGCAGGGCCTTTCGCGTGCGCTTATATAGCCGTCTCATCCGGGGGGCATTGTTGTCTCCTGTTTTCCGTTATTTTTTGAATTAACGGTTTCCATTCTTTGCTAAGGATGTACCCAGAGTCTCGATTTAATGTTTTTTCTTCCAGCCTGATTTCAACGGCCTCTTTAAGGAGACGATCCTAGTATCCATTTGCTTTGGAGACCAAGCGAGCCTCATCGAAGGAGATGATGTGATCTTCCGATAAGCTGTGTTCAGCCAAGGCAGATTTTTCGGGGTGGAACAACCTAATACATCTCCTGTGCTCTTTTATTCGGGTCTCTATCGTGCGCCCTGTCTCTCCAATGTATATTTTTCCAAAACCTTACTCGGCTGGAAACCCGAGAATTATTTATTAATATCATTCGCCGAGAAAGAACCAAATCCTTTATATTAGTAACAGTTTACGGGAACTAATGCCAGAATATTGAGGACGCATTCTAGATCTAAATTTGAAAATTATTGTCCATTATACCTATTTATGTTGGTAATTTAACTCTATTAGCTGTAGAAACTACACCAATAGATTTTATCGCACAACATTTTTCCGGTAACGCAATGTAATTAATGTTTTAAGTCAAATTATCGGTTTTTAATATGCATAGAGTAGACTGAGTGTGACAAAACATATGTTTTGAACTTGAGGTGGATATTTGAAGGTAAAGGATTGTTGGGAAAATATTGAAATGAAATGTTCCTTCTAAAATTTGCTAGGAGTGAATAAATTGAAAAAGGAAACATGATGGTAATGCATGTGTACATATGGTTGTTCACCTAATGTATGCAATCATTCGAGAAATAATTTGATTCCTAATTTGCCTTCTTTCTTCCGTACTTCCATTTACATAGCCTTTACCGTTCAATATCGTTCAATGAACTCGATGCTTACGTGACAGGAGCCACGCTGCTCTTGATTGGTGTGCGATCGATAAAATTATCCATTTCAAGTCTCCATGCTGACTCTTAAAAAATATTAGCTCAAAGAAAATGCGAAATTCACAATGAATGATGAACCATGCTCATCATTATTAACAAATTCCAATCCGGAAAAAGGTTTGCTGCCCATCGCCTACCGTCCTTTCTAGTGCTAGCGGTACACGGAAAAACGTTGCATTTCATGAGGTAAGCATGACATTTGTACAGTTGTTCCTTGAACCAATCTAAGCGATTTTGCCCGAAGTGCCGTCCGTCTCACCCCATAGGGTTCGATTGGGGGGGGGGAATTATGAACAATTATTTTTTTGACATAATATTTCTGGACAGGGCTTGTCCAAGGTGTCGTTACCGGACAACTCAAGCCCAGAGGTAACTATTGTGAAGCTCAAATTTCACTCCGACGACAGGAAGTAGGGAAAATGGCGCCATCTTTAATGATGGCGGCCATTTTGATGAATTTAACGCTTACGTTGAGGTGTGGGGCGTCGTTTCTTATGTTTTCGGGGTCGCTGAACACATTTATAATGTCAAAAAAACGTTATATGCATTTTATTGGGCCATTATGTCACATGCTACAGAGATCATTTGTTCCCTCAAAAACGGAGGAAGAGTGAAATTTTAAAAGAAACAGTATGACGAAAGATATCTTTGTCTGAAACAGCACTGTAGGATTTACAATATATTACGGATGTAGAAAGTTAGACATTTAAAAAACTATGTAACGAGCCATAATTGAAACATTAGGTTATAGCTTTCAGATCTCCAAGTTTCTTGTGTTGTGACTGCTTGTTACGTGGTCATTACGTATACCTACTGCGTTACGTGTTTGATAATAGTTTTTCTCGCTCTACACCATGGGCGCCCATACAATATATTCCAGGGGGGGCCAAGTCTTAGGTTTAAGAAGGAGGGGTCCGAGGAACATTCTCCCGGAAAGTTTAGTAAATTTGATGTCTCAGGAGTACATTTTTGGAACATCATAGGTGAATGGCAATTTTAGAAAATTGTGTTTGTAAAATATTAATTTAATCCTGCAAAAACAAACAAATAAAATATTCCCTTCCCTTTTTAGTATTCCCGGGATGGTGGGGGTGGGGTGGGGAGGGGGGCGGTTCCCCCCTGGCCCGTGTATGGGCTCCCATGCTCTGCACGATGAAATGTGTCCATTATCTGAGAGGGACTAATTTTTCTCTCTTTCTGTTGAAGAAAAATGTGCAATACGGATTTTTTGTATGGACATTCGGCGACAGTCTTGCCAAAAGATCATCCTTGAACAAAACTGTTCAAGTTAATTTACTTATTTTCATATAATTATTTGTCATTTTAAAACAAATAAAGGTAACGGAATTTCAGCGCATTTCGACCTCTAATAATGCATACGGAGAAATATGAAGCGGGCATTTAGATAGAAACTCAATTGTCGTAAATCTGGGGATCTTGTATAATATAGGCATGTACTGATCCAATCCGAAATATTTATTTCCATTTTTATATTGATTTTGACTGCGGTTGTTGTGAATGATCCTGCAACCATGTAAGAAAGGGCTATATCCCAGTAATGCCCACCATTTTCAACCATATCCGCGGCTAATTAAGAAAAAAATATGCGATTTTTAAAGTGAACCCCCAGTTATTTTACTCACGCGCCGCTACTGCTAGCAATATAAACCTCTTGAATGAATATATTTCCCGTTTCACTCCCCATTATTGCCTATAGCCTTTCCTCCTTCCATCGAACCTCGATTTTAACGTCAACAATTTTCTTTCTTCCTTAATATTCTCCCCCCCCCTTCCCCCTGGTCTTGTAATTCGTTGGATTTCTCTGACGTAACTGAAAACCTCACTCAACCATCCTGTCCTTCCCCTTCCATCCGTCACCTTGGTATACCTTATTGAACCTCCCCCCCATTCCCCCCTTTTCATTGTCCTATATATTGGCTTTTATTTGTACCTAGATAATGATTGCAGAGTAGTCGAAATCCGGGTCGGAAATAAACTTTTAAGTGCGGACTATATAAAGTCTTTTATTTTTTGTAAAAATATGCAGTACCACAGAGTAACGCCTGAGACTATTAAGTTGAGAAGTACTAAGGACCCAGGGCACTTGCTTTGCTCGAGGTCTGAAAGCCTTTACGGCATTCTATAGCAGTGACATCATTGTTTAGACGAGCAGAATCACGCATTGATGAATAGGAATACTGTCCAACGAAAGTAATAGGTGCGCGGACTGACGGGGAACGACCAAGGGTCGCTCGCAACGCAGGAGAGAGTGAGTAGGGGTTAAAGTAAGCACGAATGCCTTGAAAGGAGAGTAGTCTCAAGTAAAATACACAAAAGCCACGGAGAGAAATCGAATAGCACCAACCGTTTCTCGTGATTTCGTTTTAAGAAAAGAGCACAAATACTCCATGAGGATACGTAGGTATTTCTTATTGACGTGTCACTTAATAACAAAAAAATGCATATAACGTATATTTGACATTAAAAACGTGTTCAGCGATAACGAAAACATTAGAAACGACACCCCACAACTAAACGTAAGCGTTAAAATTGTCCATTCGCCAATATGGCCGCCATCTTTAAAAGTGACGCCATTTTCGCTACTTCCGGTCGTCGGAGTGAAATTTGAGCTTCACCATAGTTACCTCTGGGCTTCAATTGTCCGGAAACAACACCTTGGACAAGCCCAGGCCAGAAATATGATGTTAAAAAAATAATTGTTAATAATTCATCCCCCCTCCCCCGCCCCCCCAAAATCGAACCCTATTCGAACTGGGGGGGGGGGGGGGGGGGGGGGGAGGGGGGGGATGGTACTTCGGGCATAATCGCTTAGATTGCTCCAGGAACAACTGTACAAAGTTTTACGATTGCCTCGTCAAATGCAACCCAATGCAATTTTGCCCTTTTTCCAAGTGTACCGCTAGCACTATTCATCTAATAAACATCCCATTCCTTCGTGTTATCCAACTACATCACCTCGTATAACTTTCTTGAGATATCTTGGTCTTCTTGGGTACGTTCTCTCACCCATTCCTTCTTTAATGATTATATATGAGATACTGATGGTCTCTCCGATAGCTTTGTCTCTTCATTAATGCAGCGATTCTGTTTGACGTATTTTCACCTACTTTTTTCAGGACATCATCGTTCATCGTTCTTTCCCTCTTTTTTATTTCATTTCTTTGTCTCTTCATTAATGCAGCGATTCTGTTTGACGTATTTTCACCTACTTTTTTCAGGACATCATCGTTCATCGTTCTTTCCCTCTTTTTTATTTCATCATGCTAGCATAAAATTTGTATATCTCCATCACTACCTGTCTTCTCTGTTCTGTGGCTGTAATGTTCTAAGCCATTTCACCATTCTCTATCATTACGTTTACTGGTAGGCTTCTTAGCTTTCCAGTTTGTGCTGCTCTATTTATTACTATTTATTATATGCATTGAAAAGCGTTTTACTATGTTTTTAATTCCTCCCTGTGCGAAAAGCTGTTTATAACCGTTATCCCTGCCCACTTATCCCATTTATGGGACGCACTCGAGCCTATCGTAAAACGGGCAGGAATGATAACGCGAATGACTCTTCAAGAAGCGTTCATAAGCGGTCTTGAATAGTGATTATGGGCGGATTTTGAGGAAAGTCGGAGGAACAGTTTGCGTGGAGAAAAGTAAGGAGCGAGGTAAGGAGTAGGAGAGGAGATGGAAGTGTGGTACACAAATTGGTCACCAGGTGGTAGAATGGAGAGAGGCATGCGTTTTATGATGCGAGTGAGGCCCGAATATATCCGCTGTGAGGAGGGTATCTTAAAGGGAGAGAGAAATAGAAGATAGCGGTAGTTGGTAATAAAAGTTGTACGAAACGTTGTGGGAATAATTCGCCGAAGTAACTGAGTCCGGAGATCATCATCCAAAGTTAAAAAGGGAGAATGCGATTTAACTATTATACTGTTGAGTTTATTGCTCTCTGGCATGATTGACCGTAGTTCACCAGTCGAAATGATTTATTTAAAAATTTAGTGGCACCACAAAATGTCTTTAAGCATCACACGCGTAAGGTTAGTAGGAAATCCAAGATGAGCGACTTGGCCATCAAATCCGACCTGTCACAGTGCGCGTCCAATTTTTGGAATACGGCAGAGAAACGTTATGTTCTTGGATTCGAATGTGTTCAATCTTGGCCAGCCTGGTTCGATCTTATCTAAAACAATTATTTTTAGACACAACATGTGTTATAGCAATTTATTTTACATTATTACTGTAGTTCTTTAATTCAATTGCTAACTCAGAGGTTGTCGTGAAAAAAATAAATGACATTAATAGAAGAATTCGGTGTCCCTTATGCTGTGCCTGTGTTACTTCTTTAATTTCAATCGAGGGAAAAACTCCAGAAGCTATGAAATATCTGATTTTTTTATTAGAGTCTAATGGAAACGATATTGGAATGAAAACTGAATCGGAAGAATTACAGAGAAAGATAAGGAATGGAATATATCAGGAAAATTATGAAGGACGTCAAAGTTAATAATTATGTGGTAATAACGAAGCGGTTGGCCGAAAGGATAGTGGGGTGGAGAGCTGCAGCAAAAGAAACTTCCGATTGATGATTACAGATGATGACGACAAGATTCGACCGGCAGATCGTCACAATTACCTCCCTTGGAAACGTTTTGTGATGGAACGGGTTATTTATAGTTAGTGCTTCCATGTAACATGACGCGGAGTATCGTATCTTTTTTTCTTGAAAGTTTCCCAACTGACTATTTTCGCATATATTGATTAACATGGAATGAAAAATACGTTATTTAGATCCGTATATAGTAATGAAATTGAATCTATGCATTTAGCTAATCACTTGATTCACGTTGGCATTACCTCGATCACGCTACTCTCTAGGAGTGTTCCCAGAAAAAGTAGTCCATCAATTCGTTTTTAGCATTGATTCCTTGTGACCAATCAAAATTCTCGAAAACCTGATTCATTAAAGCTAATTATTATTCATCTCAATACTTTATTTCCTTCAAATCAAAATTTATTTTAGCATCAATTAACATGTGCATGCGGTTTTGAAAGGAGTAATCACAACTACTGTAGCCTGTTGACGACAGGAAGGAAAACAAGCATTGCCATAGCATGAAAATAAGCATTTAACTATTTAATCAACTAATTGTTGGATATTGGCATAAAACGTTGGTGAAAACTTATCTCTTCCCTTCAAAAACATAATTTATAGGTGTATCATTACCATAGACACCAACGTGAACTGCCTAGGAGGTGACCCTCTTGGTCATATCTTTCATAATTGGGATTAATGATATTGAAGCAGGCCGTTTTAAACCTTTTATAATATGTATTTAGCTGTTTGCATAAACCAAACCAACATTTCGACTCTTGTTAACAGTTGCATGGTGGCTATATCATTTTCATTTCTATACTTTATTTTGAATAAAAATACCAAGTTTAAGAAATAAAAACAGTTTGTAGCATTCGTAATTTATTTCATAATGAATTATCTAGCACGGCTTTTTGTATTTCTATCGGCGCAAAAAAGGTAGAACGCTGAACTTAAGTATTTGTATGAAATTCCGCCGGAGCTTCATAGAGTCGTGTAATATATCGTTTTACTCCTTGTATATTTGACTTCAAAATGCATACATTGAAAAGTGTTTAAATGTAAACGTTTAGCTTCTACGGTCGAAAGAGTGAAGAAAAACACGCGGGTAACTAGGAGAACGGCGAAACGGTCGTCTTCTTCATCTCGTCATGGCCAAAATATTTGATTGGTGCTCTTCATTATTTTTTTACGAAGAGAACAACATCTCCGCATTACAAATATGTTTTTAAAATTAAATTTTACCCATTGTTTGATTTTTAAAATGGCCGAAAGCTAGATTTCAATTTCCGATATGTAGAAAAGTAGGTATATCAATATTGAAGTTACGTATGCTTTATGGAAAAAATATTTCAAAACTTTTTATGCAAGGAAATGTTAATATTCTTCCTCTTACTTAAAATAAACCACAAAGAATAAAATCGCTCCGCGGCAATGCAGACTACCATTTTGCGACGTTGGTTATCCGTATGCTTTAACTATTAAGGTAGAGGAGGGTAAGAGTACTCACTTAGTTTATTTTGCTTAATAACTTTCTTACTTCCCTAACTTTTATCCATAAAAATGCGCCACATGAAAGTAAAACAATCAAACAACGTTGATACATAGTTAGAACACATTAGCATTCAAGTACATTACATTAATTTATTTTTAATAATTTTTGGGAAATGCGAATTCTTGGCCGTCCTGTGCGGGTTAAATACGCATTACGGAGGCCAAGAGTACGCATGTCAAATATTTTATTTATAATTGCCCCTGTAAATAAATATGTAACCACAATAAAATTAAATAAAATTAAAAAAGCTTTCAACTATACCCAGTGAGAAAACAAATGTCTGAAAACAGCTAAGACGTCCGAAAACAACTAACAATAGTCACAAACAAAAGCACATTTGCCGTCGTAAGAGGAACAGAGTTCGTGCCACCACTCAGGACACTCATTACACTGCACCCAGTTATCACCCTGCACTTCACCAACCTGGACAGACGCATTCCTCATTTTCGACCACCTTTGAAGTTAAGGTTGAAGGTATCAGTGGCTTTGGACGTGACGAAGTTAAGTTTACGCTGAGTCGAACTCCTCGCAAGTGTTCTTCCTCTCTCTTTTTTCTCAGATTTAGATTTTATCCTCTCTTCCTTCCTACGAAGCTCTTCATGCTTTTTTACTAGTTTCTCCACGAGTGCATTTTTGTATGGAGAATCTGATAGAATTTCAGACCTCTTTCCACGCCTTTTGGTGTGAGTTTTGTTCTCGTACTTCGGCAGTGGGTGAAGGACGCTGATTCTAACACTTCCATTAAATTTATCGTTTCCTGCTTCTTCGGTCGTCTTTTCAGATCTTTCTACCTCTGAGGTCACTTTCATAGCTTCTCTCTCTGCCGAGTATTCTTCGAAGTCCTCTTCAGGTGTTCTAATATGAGTGACCGCTGCGGGAAGAAAATCTTCCTCAAAAATAAAATATTAGGGTTGAATGGGTAAATACCCTTAGCAGAAAATGAGTGTGCTGCCTTTTCGGTAATTGTTACTCCATTGTACGCCGATTTAATCAGTCCGGATACCTGCATTTGAGTGACAGTTCTCCCTGGATGAGAACACAACCATTTTTCGACTTCTTCAGCGTAGATTTTCTTGAAGGGAGCAAAAATGGCCCTATCCAGTGGCTGCATAATGTGACTTGCGTGAGGTAGCAGAGGCAGGAGAATTACATGGTTCTCTCTACAGAAAATCACAGCTGGGACAGAAAAATGGAACCCGTGATTGTCCAGAATGAGAAGAACTGGGTCATCGGCAGAAGGCTTTACGTGATTCACGAATTGTCGCAACCACTGCAAGAAAAGCTCTGTGTTCGTATAACCAGAATCTGAAATCATAGGCTACGTACCTGTGGGTACACCCTCGAAAAGTTCCTATTTCATGCGTTTTCTAGGGAAGATAAGACCCACTGGTATGTAATTCCTGGCCGGACTTAGGCAGAATACAGCTGTAATTATCTGACCTCTCTCCCCAGACTTAATTTTGCGAACACTTCTCCAACCAATTTTTGCATAAACTTTAGGTGACGTGGCTGGATCAGTGGAAACTCCTGTCTTGTCCATGTTAAATATTCGATGAGGTTGAAACTGAAATCTTTCGAGGCAGCCCTTCAAATCAACAAAGAGTTTGCTTGCCTGAACTTTGTTTAACCCCATAGCTATGCCTAAACTACACTGTTCGGGGGTGTGAGTACAGTGAGTGAGGCCCTGTCTCTTACAAAAGTTCACTACCCAGTCCTTGCCTGCTTGCTTTCTTTCTTTATTGAAAGGACGTTGAAGCCCGTTCAAACTTGCGAAATCGTACGCTACCTTCATCAGCTGTTTTCTCGTTATTCCATGAAATCTTGAATCCAAGTCTTGAATATGTTCTGCTAGCTCACTTTCCATGGATTCATTAAATACTTTCTAAAATCGGCATAATGATTCCGGAACAGTACTCTGCAAGGACAATAACAATTGCTAACTGAAATTGTATTTTCCCCATCTTACTCTTTACACTATGTCAACAAGTTTGGAGCCTAAAAGACAATACAATTCAAAGACAAAGAAAAAATAAGCCTTTTCCGAAGAGTAACCTCATTGACTCCTATTTCCTTCGCCACGGATTGTTGACTTTCTCCATTTCTTAGAAGGACTTTTGCTTGATCCAACATTTCCTGCGTAAAATTGCTTCTATCTGTCGTCAGTGTGTATTAATGTTTGCATTGACGTCCTGATAGATTTTTTTATTAATAATAATTAGAATTGTAAATACCATTAATTGTAATTAAAAATTGTAATTAACATTTCGCAAGAGAAACCTAATCGCGTTGACTACCTTACAGAAACGAATGATGAGCATATCATTTTTCAGAAGGCGTCCGAGAGTACGCACCTTCAAATGTGGTGCGTACTCTTAGCCGTTCAGTTCAGTGTATCGGAAAAACTTGCTTGATTAAGCAAGTAGACAGGATCGTTAGCTTTATAGTTGATTTTGATATTGTAGCGTGGACTACATGAACGCACAATTGTTATCGTATAAAAATAATTCACTCCATTTAAACTCACCAACCTTACATTTTTGTTATGTGAGTGATAAAATTTACAGTGAATGTATCCAAAACAGGATTTTACCTCTCATTCACAGCGAAATTATTCACGGAGCTTCTGAATCACTAGTAACCAACACTCAGTATGCAACTTCTTACCATGCTGCACCGCCAAATCCTTATCAGTGCTACCAACGGTTGAATTAAACCACTGCGTACTCTTACCGGTTCGCGTAGTCTTGACCTCCTCTACCTTACTGCTTAAAGTCTGTTACCCGAGAATATTCTGCCAATGTACTATTGAGTTGAAGATTAATATTTTTTTTACTGTGCTAGGAGTGATTGTGCGGCCGAAATTTATTAACTATTTATATTTTTTCATTCCGTTTTGGTGTAATAATCTAAATTCATGTGAGGCATACTGGCACATTAACCATCTTAAACTCTTTGAAGTTACTTTATTTTTACAAAAATTATTTCTCCAACTCTCGTAGAATCATGTTTCATTGAGGAGGTATATTATAATTCTCTTTAAGACAACGATAACCTCGAGTCCCCTCTCAGTTAATATGCAAATTTAATCACGGCCTTCCACTCAATAAGAGTCATGATAGATGACGGTTGACAAAAATCATACGGCGAATACAAGTCACGCACTTGATGAGGCAAGCAGGTTCAATTCCTCAATCTATAAGGGTTATTATGGATTGCAATGAAAGGAGAAAAATACATAACTTTGTAAAAGGGCATTAATTTGCGTCCGGAAGGCCTTCACCCCGATTCGAACTCAGGCACGTTACTTAATGGAAAAGCGCTGAAGCTGCTGAAGTTATACGTCATCCACGGCGCGGATATAACTATGTATGCGTATCATTCCTTCTCTATATCGCACGAGGGTTACGCTTTAAATTCGGTGCCTTCCTTCTTTAACATTTTAGCCCACGAACGCGAAATAAGATATTGATTCCTTTGCCTTTTTTAATATTACCCTCCGGTTTATGGGTTCAGATAAACTCTCGGAAAAAGAAGTGGTGGTGGATATTTTTGGACGTTCGAATTTTTCCCTTCGCATGTCATTTTTTGAAAAATAAATACGGATTTGGAACCCTAGCGTCATATAATCCGATATAACGGAGTATATATAGCACGACGCACTTTTTAATATCGCCCTAAAGCAAGGCTCCGTTTCGTTCTCTCAGGAGAGGATTTTCACTCGGAGGAGAGTGGTGAAAGCAAGGCTGAGATAGAAACATTTCTAGAGGAGGTATAATTGCCTCTCCTTCATAAAAATGAATAGATCTCGCGGGACGTTTTTTCCGACGAAATTATATCCTCCACGTTCCTTATCGGCTCTCCTTCTCCAGGAAGGGTCCTTTCCCAGTAACTCAAGGAGGGAGAGGTCGCAATATGTGTTTATGCGTTTTTTCCTCTATTTTTAGTCGATTTAGGTCTCAACACCGTCGCGCAATCAATTTGGCCCAATCATCGTCTCTAATGCGGGCTCGACCTCACCCCTCCTCCCCAATCCTCTCCGCTTTCCTCCTTCCCGTCCCCCACCTATCTCTTCCCTCCACTCCCACCCCTTGTACTGAACGGAAGTCTTCCTCCCTTCCGCTACCTTTCCTTGGCTCTACCCCTAGTTCCCCACGGGCATAGGTGCCACAGGGGCGTTAATAAGCTCTCTGGAATCAATTATTCACGCCCTCTCGCCGTCCCGCCCTCTACTCCTTCCTTCGGGCCACGCGTGGATATTAACTTCTGCGTGCCTGGAAGAGATGGAGTAATGAGGGAAATGAGGGGCTTCCTTCTGCGAGGTGGATGGGGGTGAAAGATGGGAGTTTTATGAGGGTGGTCCTGGAAGGGTAACGCGGTGTTTTTGTGTGCTTTAGGGGAATGTTCTGCGGAAATGTAAGTGGGGAGGGATTGAGTAAGCCCAACAAACGAGGGAGAGACCTCGCCACCGCAGAATCGGGAGGAGCATAGCTTAGCAGGGGACGGCGCAGGAGTGTTGAATGGGAGGTCGGGTAAGCGTGGTGGTGGGAGTGAACTGGCTTTCTACGCGGAGGGCTTGGCTTTGAGCACCCATGGTGGCGAAAATTGTCATTGGTGATTCTACCCCAACTTGAATGCTTCAAGTACTGCTCAGTTAGATGGGAAACGAACTCGAAAATGATACTGTGGCTTTCCGGGTCAATACACAGGAAGCCACGTTGCGGGTAAAATTTTGTGAAAAGTATTTTCTTAAATACCCTCCGTGAGAGGCAATGCCGTCATGTCACGAAAAATTGATTCACTGAACACTTCCTGAAATTTCCTTATCCATGGGATTGAGGACGCATGTATAGCAAGGAGGTTTGCGTTTCCCGGCAAGCAATAGGTCCGGGTCTCAGGTTGAAAATGTTCTCACGTATAGTTCTATACATTTAGCTCACGGTAAGCAAAAGGCCTCTGGTGAACTTCTACAGAATAATTAAAAAAATACGTCAATTAGGAATTGCTAATATCTTAGAGAAAGCATTTGATCAGACTCAAAGGAATAACGTTTACTATAAATTCTTTGCAATCCAATACATGTGAGGTGAATTTAAAAAATGGTCGCAGTATTTTTCAATGGGAGACTTGATAGCGATTTGCATTGCAAGAAGGAAAGAGTTGAAGCTTTATTAACAACGCTACTATTGCGATAATAAAATTGAATCATTCATAAAAAAGACCATTTCATGAAATGTATTGTTATTTTTTATTAGAGGATAACTCCAAGTAGTCTCTCTCATTATATCATATTTCATGGCTCCGGCGCTAAATAGTTAGAAAAGTCGTAAAGGAGTAATATTTCCTGCGATAATCAATATATGCAAATTAAGGCAATGGTTGCGGCAAAATTCGGACGTAAATGGTATTTGGTGAATCCCTTATGGATTATTATTATTATGTGATCTACCGGTTATGGTAGATTTCAATGGAAGTATGTAAGTAAAAATCCTCTATATTTTACGTAAGCAGGGCCATGTCTACCAATATTTCTTTTTTCATCTCAGCATAATCCCTACCCTTCTTCAACCCGTCCATAAAATCTATTCTCTTCCCCTTCCCTGCTTACCCAACATCCTCCCCGCTACATGCTTAAATAACCCGTCGACCGGCATTAACCCCTCCAAACACCTACCTTGCCTTTCCCTTATCTCTTCCAGAAGTTTTCTTTCCTCACCCACCATACCAAGCACTTCCTCATTTGTCTTCCTTTCCGTCCACCATATCCATCCTCCTCCGCACCCACATCCCAAACGCGTGCAGCCTATTCTCGTCCTCCTTTCTCAGAAGCTAAGTTTCTGCCCCTCACAACGCAACACTCCATATCAAGCTCTTCACCAGCCTTTTATTTATATCCTTACCCAAGGAACCCGTCATCAGCTCCTTCCTATTATGTACTATAATAGGAGGGAGTACTATACTTCGGTAACGCTATTCTCCACGTAATGTCTTTGGTACTCTGTCCATTTTCTTTTAGCGTAGGTACTGCCTAAGTTATTGAATTGAATTGCTCTACAAGCTCCAGTTTGTGCCTTCCTACTCATATGACCAGCCTCGCTTTCTTTGTCCTAGATTGTCTCATTACTTCTGTTTTCTTATGATTTCTCTTCATTCCAGATTACACTCACTGATATTCTAATGCATCTATTAAAGTTACAGTCCCTTCGATGATCGGAAAACCGACTATTTTATTTAGGTACTACGAAATTAAATGCTGTAGAACCAACATAAGCTATAATTGAATACACGTTTTTGTAACTTTTTGCACTTTTAACAAACATATTTTACAAAACTCATTAGTAATATCATTTGTGTTATATAAAAATTTGGGCATTTCACTAGATGGTGGCATCATAGATAGTTTAGTTTTTGTCTGTTTTAAAAAATCAACCTTTTCAGGTATGTATACCTCAATGAAACAATTAGGTATAGAAAAATTTGAATTATTTACATAATGGCCTAATGATCGACAGAACGTTACCCTAATCATGTCTTCTGTGACCTATTGCTTCTTTATCCGACCTGTTTCTATAAATCCTGTTTATTTCTCCGCCGCTCTTACCATGCCTGTTATTGCTTTCCACTAGCTCCTGGTATTCCCTCCTTTTCCTCCCTTTCAATGACTCCACTTGCCACCTCTTTATTTTTCTACTTAACAAATCCTTTGGAATCTAACGTCACATTTCGTCATAACTAAATTGTGATGTGAGTCCTCAACAGCCCCTGGATAGCTGCGCGAGTTTCTGGCACTTTCTAAACCTCTGTATTACCATGATGTAATAAATTTGATATCTCCCTGTGGCCCCCGTCGTTTTCCATGAGTAAGTACACGTGATGTTTAAACCAAATGTTCGTTTCTAATAATATGTTTCTTCTACAAAATTCAACTGCTTTCTCAACGTGGTCATTTCTTGTTCCTGGCCCACAATTTTCCACTTCAGATCCATCCCTCCCTTTCCCCACCACTGCATACCAGTCTCCCATAATTATTAGGTTTTTCTTTCCCGGGACTTCTCTAATTTTATCTCTTCTAGTTGCTCGTATATCCCATCCACCTCTTCCTCCCTTTAGTTACTTAAAGGCATGAACACCCGGGCAAATACGAACTTCGTCAGTGGGGCTTTATATCAACTACTAATATCCTGTCTCTCACCTGTTCAATGCTTACTACCCTCATCCCCAGTTTTGCATTCAATACCCTAGCTACCCCACGTTGACTTATTTCCCCCACTATAGAACTCCCTGTAACTATCACTCCAATAGTCCCCATTATCCCTCCATCTCACCTCGCAAAGACCCAAAGCATCCATGTTCCCATTACCCATTTCCTGTTTCATATTTTCTAGCTTCCCAGCCTTTATCATTGTTCTAACATTCAAAGTTTCTATTTTTACCGGTTCTTTCCTCCCCCTCTACTTCTTCTTTTTCTTCTTTCTCTATCTCTCGTGGCCCTTGTATCCTCTGATGACATTATTGCGCAAGGATTTCATGTGATGACGACCGTGGAGGCCTTGTCTCCCCCACTGCCGGACACGACACCCGCCCTAGCTGCGTTCCGTAAATGCCAAATTTAAATTCCCTGTGATTGACTTCCATTTATAGGTAATGATAGTTAGGGGGGCTTCCCCATCACCGCTCCCTCACGGTATTTTTAACTTGACTCCATCACGTTAAGTACCTTTCATCTTGCTCCTACACATCAACCGATCTGGGATGGGTATTCTACCGCGAACAATCGTAATAACTCCTACTAGTCCAACTCTAAGGGTTATTGGAAAGTGCAAGGCCTTCTACTGCGTCAAGGTTGTAGTCCAAGGGAAGGGACCTTATGAATTATGTGTGGAAAAGTCAGTAGTAACGGATAATTTATCGCTAATCACGAGAGAGAAAAATTTATATAAACCTTCAGAGGAGGACGGAAATCTATCTGATGTATCCAGTGTCTTCCATGGGAGGATAGAGCCTCATTAAAATAGAAGCAATGACAGTCATAATTTCTGGAGGTTTACATGTTGCCGACGTTGAGGTGGAGTTGAAATATACGAGGGATGAAAAGAAAAAATCTCTAGAGAATTAATGGGCGGATGCGTCCTTTGCCTCTGGATGGGCCTAAAAACATTTTTTATATTTCTTGTAGATGAAAACTGAACCTCCGGGCGTTCTGGTACAAATCAAGAAGTTTTTCCGCTTTTATTTCTTTCCATTCTAATGCTTCTCATTTTCCGACATGCCCCGAATTTCAATGCCATCCGCGTAGGTCGGCTGTCGGCTGCGGTAGGCACATTTCTCTCATACCCTGGTTTGAAAACGAAGGAATAATTGGCACTTAATT
Source organism: Pyrrhosoma nymphula (assembly GCA_963573305.1). Classification (NCBI taxonomy): domain Eukaryota; kingdom Metazoa; phylum Arthropoda; class Insecta; order Odonata; family Coenagrionidae; genus Pyrrhosoma; species Pyrrhosoma nymphula. Next base: position 49,667,527 of record OY754330.1, on the reverse strand, counting down.
GGGATGACATGAGTCGAAGGCTGAAGACAGGCTAGTAAGAGAGGTATTGAGAAATGCGGGAAGATTAAAGGGAGGTGAAGGGGCTAAGGGTGGAAATGGAAGTATTCAGGAAAGCATCGCAAAGCCAAGACTTGAAGGGATTGGGCGAGGGTCTTTTTGAAGGTGAAAGGTCAAGAGATGTGGGTAAACGGAGGGTAAACGTGATGTTAATTAAACTTTGAAGCATAAGGACCATAAAGCTAAGCGATTGAAAGCGTGATGGCAGGGTTTGAGAAGGTCCCCTACCCTAGATGTTAATTGAACCCATTTGTGTTACCTGTCAAGTCACCCTGGTGCAGTAGGGAGACCTATTTACAGTAGGCGGCGATATTAAATGGTCATGTCCTGGTGATTGGTGGTTATTATCCAAAGACCCGTAGTGCAATTATTTAAACAGTAGACTCGCTAAAATGCCGTAATCGTTCAAGGACGCGTGAAGAAATCCCCAGATATTCCAGGAAGGAGCGTTAGATTCAATGAGTCCTCGTAAAAATTTTCAATCAAAGCGAAAGTCATGGATGAAAGCGTTTGAATTCACTCCAATGAGTGCAGTTCGCGAATAAACAAATGACGTAGTTAATTCGCGAACGTGTTGTCGATGCCCCAATAAATATGAATGCAGTGGCCCTAAGGCACATACTTGCATGCAATACTTCATTTTATTATATAAATAAATAGAGACTTATATAAGCTTTTCCTGGATTTTGACATGCTGCGACGCTATTAATAATTAGCTTCCTCCTAAGTGACGTCTCTTTTTCCCTAAAATGCATAATTTTTAGAAGGTACCTACATCCACACACTGCACTACGAGTTGGCAGCGAGGTTGCGTGTGGTGGGTTATGAGGCTATGAGTCCAGCCATGAAGAAGGGAGGGAATAAGGAAAAGGAATTATAAAACAGTAAGAACGAAAAGTGAAATGTGTTTGGACCTTTTTTGTTAAAATTGTGCGTGGGAAGAAAGAATTTTTTTACACATTTCTTCCACACTGCCAGCCTCTTATTTTGCTGCTCTTTTCAGTTCTTGAGAGTTAATTTAATCCTGGAGTTCCTTTGCCAAAATTATTTGTGGGTAGTTCACTTAGTATTAATATTAATGAGGTGCCATAAATGCTTTTAAAAATTTAAATTTTTGGTCCACAACTCATCATCTTTAAGTTCAAACGAGATAAATGTGACCGCCAATTTACGGGGACAGAAAGGAGTGTCCGGTGGCAATGAAGTGAGTTTTAACAGACCAAGTTTCTACCCAGCGTGGACTTTCGATTTCGCACCCGAGCACATTTGCCGTCGAGTCGAGTCGGTTCATTAGTTCCTACTCCGTGACCGCACTTTATCTCTTTTGGGACAATGTTCCCGTTCCGTTGTCTACCGAAAGTAATATTGCGTTTTCGTACCCGTCGGGAGAAGGGAGGAAAAATTTCCTGCTGATCCAACGCAGCGTAAATTTCCTCGACAGTATTCACCCTAACCGAAGAACATGTAGGTATAGCCAGCGTGTTACTGGAAGAGTGGTGTCGGAGCGTTGAATAAAATTGCTAAGATAAATGGAAAAGAAAAGTTTAATTGAAAAATAATGGACTTGTGAATTTCGTTCCTCCTTTTTTTTGGGTTATGAGTGCCCTTTTTCTTGATGTAGTATGTCAGTGTCGTCTGTGCCGTTAGAGAGTAAGCAACGTATTAAAATCAAATTGAGTTATTGATATGTTGATCATTTTTACTTAGGCGAAACTGCAGTAAAAATATACATAGAACTAAGTTTTATCGAAAAGTGTTTGAGTGAAATATGGTCGTAGCGAAATTTGGTGATCATCTACGCAAAAAGTGACGTCAAGAAGGGAAATGAATAAGAACGGAAAGGAGAGAATGGTTCATGGTTTGAAACCCACCCAAAATAATTACAATCAGCAGGTAGGGCGGGAAGGTGTCAGCATCATTTTGCACGACAATATTTACGATCCACTCAAAACTTATTCAAAATACCTTGATTGTGGAAATTTGTGGATTTGGAAGTGGGTAGTGGAAGCAGAGAGAGAGAGAGAGAGGAGAATTTGGATTGAGGGCAGGAAAAAGTACTTCAGTTGGTTTTAATAACATATTGAGTAATTTGAAGTTGGCAATAAAGGTTTACGGCCTTGGAAACCCTGATAGTCAAGCACGGAGACTACCTTACATCCACACGCAGAGGTAATTTGTAGGCCCTTCTACTGAAGTGGGTTTTATGCGCAACTGCCACTATGTTTCGCAATCAGTATGCATGTAGTTAATAGCAAAAGCTCCTGATCACATATTACTTTTCAGTGTGGAGCAACTTTTGCTGTCACGCAAGGAACAGGAATATATGCATGAATGGACGATCAGTAGCCTTCACAATTTGTCGTTAGAGGTGAAGAGACGCAAAAGTTGACGATAGGATGGATATTCCTCCCCTAGACGTCACAGATGAAACTCCGTTTAATTTGAGGAATTCCATCTAAAAAGAGCGCCGGTGTCGGGCCATGTGAGACGATCCCTATTGCCCCTCTCGCTCATTTCTCCATCTCTCTCCACACTATTCATTTTCTTCCATTGAAAATATTATCTTCTTCACCTTTCTTTTTCCTCAAAAACTTTTAAATATAGTTTTCCCATGGCCAGGAGGCATTAGATTACGTAAATTTTCGAAGAGGACTAGAATTTAAAAGCTTGACCTTTTCTTAGGACTTCGATTCGTATATAACCAAGGTATGGAAATACATTTCGAAAGAATGGAATGTCACTGGGAGTCTTGTTGCTGATTGAATGCTATTAGCAACCGAGTTTAACCCAGTTATATGGCTTTGTAAATCGATTAACTACGAATTGTAAAAGAAAACTGTAAAAACTTCCATGTTTTTGTGACATGTGTTTTGACTATATTTATAAATTTCTGAAAAACTACAGTAAAAGAGAGAATGGTTTTCCGGGTCTCCATCCGCGTTTATCCATTTTGGATGGATAATATTTCATATACAGTAAAAGAGCTAAATTTGATAAAAAATGGCAACTTGTTAGAAATAAGTCAGCACTTGGCCATCACCATCAGCTTCTTAGAAAAAGACCGGAATTCGAGGTGAAAGAAATAAGGAGGAAGGGTGGAGAGAAACGCATTAGCCTACTCGTAACTAAAGGCGCCAAGGTGGTCTCATCTGGCGGACGGAGTACATCGTTTTATGTTCTCTCCTCAAAGCATAAAGGAAGGAAGCGGAATTCCACTGAAAAACTTCCTTGAGGACCATTGAAATAAGAAGCCAGTGCTGTAGCTATCATACCGACCCGATCTCCAGAAAACCTCTTTTCTCGAAGCGTAGTACATCAATTATTCCGCCCACCTTAATACACTTGATAATACTTTCTCCTTCACCCATCTGTTCTCTCTCTCTCTCGATCCATTTTGCTCAATCTTTCCTTATAGCAACTACCATTTTCCGTACCATTAAAAATAAAATATCACCCCGTCCGATTTATCGTCATCTATCCATTCATCCATACCCCCATGCGTCCACCCCACCCAAATAAAAACAGCGCTCGTGTCCGTCCTCATTTTCCCCGGTTTGACCTTTTGCCCTTCCGCGGGATATTTTTTGATCCGTGCCATTGCCCATGTGCGCTTAATCATACCTTTTTTTTCGAATTTCTAAATTGCTCTTTTCGTTCGCACCTTTTTATATTTTCTTTCCCTCGCTCTGTAACCGTCTGGAAAATTAATTCTTACCATCGCAGCGTCTCCACCCCCCGTCTGATGCTCATCCCCTGCTAACACTTGTGGAGCTTCGTCGTCCAATGCGGATGACGCAGCCTGTTCATGTGCCCGTTGTTCATTTACCCGCGGCTCAGAATCCGACTGAGACGTAATTCTCTCAAATAATAAAGTTTTCTCATGTGAACGTAAAATCTTTTCTGTTCGGTGTCTTATATTTCCGATGAAAATGTATCTTTTTGCTAAGCACTAAGTATATGATTCAAAGGCCCTTAAGCAATTAATATGGTGGTGATATGGATGGGGGCATTTATCAACGTACCCTACCACATCTAATTTGCATTTTTACCAAACATTGTTTTTGTTCTCTTCTCAGTACTCTTTGGTTAAGGTAGTCCATTCTCCAATCCAAAGTTTCTCCCTGTATTATTTACTCTCCAGATAAAATCACATGTTATTTGAGGATAATCAACGCATAGGTTGGTTGGCTTTTTAAGTACGTAGTCGTTACCTGTTCCCGGTCACCATAAGATTCATAGCTCTTGAAATATAATTGAAAAAATTAAAACTGTTTCAGTGTTAATGAGAGACATAATTTCGTTTTCTATCCGTGTGAAGAAAGTTTGAAAAAACAGAGGTGAGGCGTAAATGTACTTTTGAATTTGATTTTATATTTGGTCGTAACGCAGAATTTTGAAATCTTTTTAACATTCAGGTTCACAGACTTGGCGAGTAAAATAAAGGATGTTGGCGGATCCCTGTGTTACATTATGACTAATTATTTTGCCAAAGTAGATCCTTATTTGATACTGATTTAAAGGTTGGTCAAAATATTAGCGTAAATGAAATTTTTTTCTAATTATACAAATTTTAAGGAGGGCGCTTGGCACAAGAATTTTTTTAATGACTATTATATTCGACCTCGGTATTTTTATAAAGATTAACTAAAAGTTTATGGTAAAAATAACCTCATGAAAGCAGTTATAGTTTGGACGCTTTATTTTCGCTGACTATATTTTAATTTGCCTTTTATTAACTGGATTTTCCAGTTTCCTTATCACTTTTTACGACCATGAAATATTGCAGTGAAATGAAAATATTTCCTTTCGTCACCTTCCTGATTTTCCCCTGCTCTTTCCGCCTTTAACGTCATTTAGTGTCAACATAAATAATAATGTTTACTATCGCCAAAGTTTGTGTTTCTGCTCATTTGGGATAGTGGGAAATTAAGTATGGGATATGCGATATATTGTACAATGAGATGTTTTTCGGAGTATTTCAAGTTAGGTTACCAGCTCTCAACTCGGGGCTCCATTTCTTCATGAATGGTGAATATTTTTACGATGTATATTTCAACAAATAGAAAATCATCTGCGGCAGTAAACACAATGATAAATGAAATTCATTAAAAAAACGTCATTATTCCTTCAAATATGGGTTTTAATGGCAGAAAATTTTAACCGAGATAGAATTAAAAGTTTGAGTGAAGGTTGCTAAAATAACCATAGAATAATTTTAGCAGAAGATATATTTTTCTTCGATTAGTCTCGTTTTACACGTGATATGAATTTATATTGATATATTCAGTTTGTCATCTTCATCAAGTAAATTAATTTTATCGAAAAGGATCTACCGAAAAGAGCATGGATAAATAATCACTTCCTAGTAGTGTAATGAATCTCTGTTCTAGCTCTTTCTGATTCAGGCGTTCACGGAAGTAATCTTCCCATAACTAAACCACAATTTGGAGACTTTTAATTTATTTCAAGTGATTGATTATGGTATTTACATGTTTTTTTACCACTCTTAAAGTGCTGACTACTTAAAAAATATTACAATTCATCGAAAAATTTCGAATGTTCTCCGCATAGTACGGCGAATGCTGAGGTAATGAGGAATCTGGTTGATTGGTTATTTTGGGAGGTGACCGACAAGTGTGCTCAGTTTTGCCATGGTGAACTGGTTGGTGGACGATAGGGTAATTTGAAGTTTGGTGGAATGGTGGAGACAAACCCGGCGTAGGAATTAACCTGCTTCAAACGGAATTCGGCATTTGTATCCTCAATGTAACCTCCCATCTGACGGACGAAATTCTGCTTCCTCGTAGCATCTTCAGGTTCTCTCAACCAAGATTCCAATAAAAAGTCTCGGACATTGCCGGAATATGATCCCGGGCCCTGGATATGAGAATCCAGTACTCTAGCCACCACACCAAACTTATCTTTCATGTGGGGAATGGAGACAAGGCGTGCTCTAGACCTCTTTTCTTTTCTCGTCGTTTTTTAGCTTGTGGAGATCACGGTTTTCTGTCACTTTCGACCGATGAGAATGTTAAAAACCCTACTCAAAGGAATGTTACTGAATCATTCTGAGTGACTTTCCTGAAGGCGTCTAATGCATTTTAAATACTGTTTACTTTTAGTCCTCTGTTACATCATTCCCACTATCCTCTCTTCTCCTAACTCAGTTTTTATGTGTCGTTTATTTTCCGCCATGTTCCTCTGATCCCTCCTGGCTGAATTTGCTCGTCCCCTCCTTTACATCATCCTAGGTTATTAAATTTTCCCTCCTTCCTGCACCCTAGCTCCCGAAATTGCCCCCTCTGGCGATGATTACACGCATGACGGAGCTGTCAGCTGTCGGCGGGAGCAAGCAAAACCTTTCATTACCGTGCAATTTGATCCGATTTATCTCGTTATCAGTTTTCCCTAAGATTTCTTTGCGTTTTAGGTATCTTGAATCAACTAAGCACGTGCATTCTAATCAATCCTCACTAATATTCATTAAAAATTTGGCATCACCATCATCAGCAGCAGTCATCAATCAGAAGATTAGTTTTCCGAGGCTCTCTACTCCATTCTACCTTCCGCCAAACGGTATACTCCTTCCTAAGACTTCATTTTAACTTTCTTAAGTTGCTCAATGTACTCCACCGTATATCTTCTTCAGTAATGCCTCCCGTTTATTTCCCTTCATTTATAGTTTTAAGAGCCTGTTATGTCTCAAAATATGAACAGTAGGTTTATTTCTTCTTCTATCCTTAAGTTATCATCAAATTCATTGGTGACGACTCTATCCTTCCATTCAAAGTTCACCATTTTCTCTTATAAAGTCACATTTCCATTGCTTCTAATCTTCTTTAATCCGCTGGTGTTATCGTCCAAGCCTCTACGACATATAATGGCACGTGTGATGCATATGTTTTCACGAAATCCTTCGTCGCTTCCACGATTGTGTTGCTAGCAGTTGTTAACTGGTTTTGACGTAATGAATCATTTTGTTTTTCAATGAGATCGTCTGGTCCAGATATCTTTGTATGGTATGCAATTTTGTCTCTTTTATAAAAAATCCGGGCAATCGAATTCAGGTTTCTGCTTTGCAATGGCTGATACTCTATCCCGATTGGGAACGCAAACCGTTCAGTAAGCTTTTGAGTAGTAAAACCGTTTATTCTTACGATTGGCTCGTTAAAGTTCTAAAAAACTCTATTATTTAAAGTATAGACATTTTGATTCGTAATTTGTGATGTTAAATACCTAGCAAGGAAATGGCCATTAGTTAGATATCGGACCATTTGTATCATATGGGTAATCATAATAACGATTTTACTCGTTTTCATAGAGAAGTATTCAGGATACGTTTAAAAGGTTAATAATGCGCTAATGTACCTGCTCAATCCAAATGTCCAATATCAACCTGATATACGTATCGAAATATGTGGCCTGCGGCCTAACTGTCATAATATTCTTACAGCAATGGGCTTATTACAATTTATATTATTCATTTAATACGTTTTTCAACCTGCTCAGTAATGGTATTTATCGTAATACCGGGGAACCTCGACTTTATACGTACTATAATATTCATTTATTTTATTTTCAACCTGCTCAGTGGATGGTAAATAGTAATACTGGGGTACCTCAACTTTCTTTATCTTTGGAGTCAAATTTTATGGGAACATCTTTGAAAAAGTGTTGTGGATACATTTATTCGAAGTTACTTTCTAGAATTGATTCAATATTTATCGCTAAAATATTTTATAAGATATCGATATTTTTTGGCATACGAGATTCCGGAAGAAAATTCTGTAAGAATTAAAATTGACTTTCATCATAGAATTTTTGCTCTATACAAATTCAATACCAATCACATAAATATCAGTGCTTGTAAAGTAGCGTGAGAGACAGAATAGGCATGCAGCTTCACAGGATAGGGTCACCTTAGATAGATAGATTGTTGGTAGGGGGGTCTTCGACAGTAGTCCGAGCACTTAGATCTACTTGATTCATTGTGCCAACCCCATGCCTGTATGCCACGTGCAGACAGGGGACAAGGGCGCCACGGTTGAAGGTATGTATGGTCACCCATCCAACCACCGTTCGGGCCCAATATCGCTTAACTTCGGTGATCTTACGGGAACCACGGTGTGTCAATGTGGCTGGGCCCTTGCCATAGAGTCACCTTACGACCAAATAAAATCTTGCTCCCTTTCCTGTTTAGCATGGAAAATCAATTTTTACATATTTCATGTACAGCTGGTTCCCCACCCTCAAAAAATACATTTTTGGCTCCTAATTTTCCAAATTCCGTTGAAAATTTCGAAGGGATCATGTATTCTTTTCCCAGATGGTGTTGTTGAACGGGTAATTCCCGCAATCCATTTAAATTAAAGATGTGGTGAAATTTAGGCGCAGTGTTATTACACATGGATAAAAATCGTATTACGTTACATTTTTAACAATTCAAAGATTTCAACTCTTTATTTTTTTCAAATTGTTTTTTTACTTACCACCGTTCGGTATTATTACGGCTTTTGGCAGTGACTTCGCTGTTTAGTGCTAATGTTTCACATGCTGCCTAGTGCCTCATGCGAATCGTACTATCCCCAGATACATTCTAGGGGTTAACGCGATATCGATGGACTTATAAAAGATTTTAGTCCGTTGCATTATCTATTGCCTCGCCTGTGTGAAATCGTATGGTATTTTGGTGTTGATATATATCTATTTTTAATGAGGTTCAATAATCTTACATCTTGAGGAATTAAACTTCAAAATTGAGCCAGGAAGTACAAATATTTCAATAGGAATTTGCTTGAGTGGTTTTTGTTCGCTCACATTTAATGTCGTATCCTGGACTGGGACACTATTACATCTGTTAGTACAATATATAAAATATCACTCATGGGGAAATATATTTCCCTAATGCCTTATCTAGTTGATTTTCATCAATTATTCTGTGTTGAGGCATATTATGATGGTTTTCAAGGTGATCAAGTAAATATATTCAGATTCTTAGTTGTATCCTTTCATGTTAATCGACATTCGTACGTTACTAAAGAAACCTTGATGGATAGATTTGGTGCAGATACCGTTAAAACCTCGCCGATTTCTAATCCACGTGAACGGGGAGAGTAGCTCAGCCCAGTATGGAAAAGTATAATAATGAATTATCCGCCAATGTCCAATTTTGTTTTTTCTTTGGCTCTAATTACGGAGTTTTTGTTGACGTGTGAAGTAGCTTTGAATGTTTTGATCTTAGCCTTATACGGGCTCTTAAAGATTAGTTCATTTATTTCAATGAGAAGAATAGAAACCCATATAGTACTGCAAAAATGCAGTATTACATTTTTTATAATATTTTTCGCTTGTTCAGTTTTTCAATTTTTTTGGCGTTATATAAAAGCCTGATTTTCAAATTTATACTCTCTAATTTTCCGCAAACATCAGCTGTTCATAAATCAATGTCTTCGCTGGATACTGCCAATCTATATTAACGAATGTTTTTACGCTTGAGGATATTAATGGTTAAAGATTTGTTTTTTTGATCATATCAGCGCCCATATGATCTTTCTTGAATTCCTAACCACCGCAGTGTGATGTGGAAACAACGCCAGAAACGATCACAACTCTTGTAATAATGTTTGTATCCGAAAGAGATGAAGAGTCTGATCTAATCGGATTTTCTTCGTATTAATCAACCCTGACTTCACACATACGGCTTCTTTGCTGCGTTATCATATTATGAATTAACTCCCGTGACTTACATCTTAGCATGTCCATTTTTTACTTATAAATGCGGCCTACTTGTGAGCATAGCTCTTTTTCGTTTTACGATTGTCCAAATTGATATTGTAGAGACGATAAATAATACATATTTGCTGCTATCAGTAACGGCAAAAGCACATTTTAATTCATGGCAAATTATCCTCTAGTTACTCTTGTTATTGACTTTCCGGTAGTGTGCTCTTATGAACTCTTTTAGTTCCCTTCTAGTGCTCCTATCTACTCTTCGAGTGCTCATATATATATCGTATCAATTAATAGTTACTTTCGTGGAAATACTGATAATATTTTAGTGGAAACAACATCGCCTGATTGCTTACTTTCCCATGTTTCTCGGAGAGACGGAATTGTTATCTAATTTCAAACGATGCGTTGGTTGTCTTCACCATCTGTAGAGGATAACAGATTCTGTGCAATGTAATTTTGGATTCTGGGCCTTCTTTTTCTATTAAAGTTATATTTTGTGGATGATTGCTTTTAGCTAGTCTCAGGAATCTCTGTATGTTCAGCAAAGTTTAGTTGAGATTGATCTTAACGAGGCAAATAATTTTCATCTAACATGGAAAACCGAGAGAATATCGCCATTTTGTCTGTCTAAATGCACGCTTAGTACAGTGGTATTTGTTCCTTTTTACAAGAAAGAATTGTAAATTCGACTGGCAAATATCGTTTTTATTGAAGTGTTCAACCGTCTATGATCAATATTGATTTCTCATTTCTGCTCTAATTTTCGGCTTAAAAACCTCTCCTTCTTCTTAGAAGTTGTCCCTTCAATTCATTGTGAGCATAATTTTCGCTTCTCTTCATTTCGCTAAACGTGGCTATTTTCCTACTCCCTTCCAGTTAAGCATTAATTCTTCACGTCTATCACATCATTCATCGTCAAGATTTCTTCACCTCGGAGTACTTTGTTGTTTACTAAATCTCAATAATATCTTACCTGGCGAGTTCGTTTTCTAGACTCAAAAACATATTTTTGACTTTTTATAAAAGAAAAAAGTTTTTTAAATCCAAAACCGTCGAAGTAAAATGTGTTCGATGAGTAACCAAATGCCCATTGATAAATTGATATCCGTTCCTGCTCTAAGGCATTAGGATTCACATAACATTGTTTGGGTCTGTCTAATTAAAGATTAATCATATTTCATTTTTTATTTTGGTAGACTCTTTTTTAGTGGCCATAATCCCTCATCGGGGCTTTTCTTTCAATATTAAAGGTGGATTGCAGAAGCCCATTAAAATAAGGAAATGCTGAGAAAATAAAATATCCAATGTGAATGGCTAATGGTACTCTCATTAAGGAACATTATATTAAGGAGCTTTGGTCCCAAGCTTGATATTCGGCCAGATATGAATCCTTTACAGTGTAAATCCGTCCACTGGTTCAAAATATATCCATCGTATTCTTTTCTCATTTTTATCTTTGGAGTACAGATTTGGAAATAAATATCGCGGTGAACGCTCGCCCTTTTGTGGATGTGGAGTCCGCAATATCCGACTCTCTTCCCTTTCTTCATTTAAAAAAATACCTTTATAGGGTATATGTAACGAACTGTAGGTCGTCGATTGCCTTTATAGCCGGAAGAGTGGATACTATTCTTAGCCCAATAAGAAGAAACAATTCCTTTTGAGCTCGGCTTCCCCAACTAATCGAAAAAGCAAACGTTTGATGACGGCCAGCGGAGAGAGTCCAGATGGGGTTGGGGTGGAACTAATATAAGGGATGGAAAAGTGAAAAATAAAGGGTTTCGAGTGGGTGGAGTTGAGTTGAGGTGAAGCTGAAGTACGAAGAAGGCTTTGGGAAAGGAAGAATATTGACGGAGGGAGTAGGTAACGTTATAGGGACGTGGATGTGTGCGTGAACGTTGAAATCGGTTAGAATGGCGTTTGATATCCTCGAAACTGCTGGTTTATATGCTATTGATGCGGACGCCTAGCGAAGACCGCTTGTCTTCCCCTTCCGCGTATTACGTCTCCCCTTCCATCCCACCGCACTCCCTCCTATTCTTTCAACTACATCGCCATCGCTTTCTTTCTTCACGCTGCGGCCCTAAACGTGAACAAGCTTCTTCACTAAGAAAGAATTCCGCATAATAGATTTTTAATTCAATAAAAATAGTAATAGTACTTCAATCTAATCAATCCAGTTAAAATCATCTCTATCGAATTCATGGCATTAGGTGTTCCTGTATAATGCTGGCGAGTGTAAGGCTGATTGCGCTCCCGTAAAACGGAAACTTTCAAAGCTCATACAAACGCTTTTCATGGAGACTGTATGACTGACATTACTGTTATGCATAAAAAGTCGGATGACGAGTGACTCGTATCCTCGTATAGCATAGGTTTTTCTATACTTAGTTTGTTGAGGCAAATTCCTAAGTTTTTGCATTACCTGTTAGCTTGGTTTCGATAGTTGATGGCATTGGAAAATTACGGCTTCCATAAAATCTATAACTAGTTCTGTACATTTGTAATTTTTGCGAAGTCGAACGATGGCCCTATTTATCCCATGCTTTCAGATAAAAATATTGAGAATTATTGATTTTTTATTATAAGGTTATTACATTTGAATAAAAAACATATTTTTATAAAAAACTCATTTTATTTCTATCTCCTCTGATGCAGTTCAAAGAGAATTTTGTGATCCAGGTGAATACAGTGGGTTATATCATAACAAAAAAAAAGCTTTCGAATCCAGTAGATGAAATTTATATGTATTCGTTCAGAAGACGGAGACTGGAAAAGTCGGTTGTAGCGGGCGTTGGTGTTTGTCCTGAAAATGAATATATATTCTGACGTCATGTTTTAAAATCGTGTGGACAAATGTACAGATATAGCCTAGACTTGCTACTTTCTTCCCCTCTTCTCCTTACATGCATTGTTCCAAATCTCAATCTGGCTGACACATCGCTGTCCCCTCGTCCAATCCTAGTGTTGCTTATTCCTTCTCCCGTCGTCGTACACGCATCCCTCACCTCTTCCCCTCCTCTCGCCCCTTTTCCTTTCCACATCCTGCTCTTCTTGCTTCCTTCCTTTCGCTCCACTAACTACAAGTTCCCGCGCTCTCTTCCGCCTGATTTCGTCCCCCAACATCAAACCCTCCCCCTCTCTCTCCCTCCCTTCTTTTCACCTCTCTTCTCTCCCGAAAAAATAATTTCCTCAATCTCTCATCGCCAGCACTCCCCTGCCCTTTGCTTCCTTCCCTCGGAGCGCTCTTTCGCCGTTCTACTTCCTTCCTTTCCTCTTTCTCTCATGACCTCATTCTTCGACCTGCCGATTACTTCCTCCTGTTTTAAAAAGGCTTATCAACATGGACTTCCCTTTGTCCTCTCTAAACATCCAAAACGACGTGTGTCTTCGCTGCATGGGTATTTTACATCCTGTCTCTCTGAACTTCGATGAAATACGTAGAAATTTCCACAAGAAAAAAATCTCTCCTGACCTGCAATCGAACCACGGAGTTGCAAGGACACTGAATCTTGTTTCCTTGATTCCTCAAAAATTGCCAATACAAATAGTGAGCCTAGGTAGCGTATTAGTTTGCGCATTGACTTGGCATGTCATTGGCCTGTGGTTCGATTTCCGGTTCAGAATTTATCTCTATTTATTCTTGGCGATGTCTACGTATTCTGCAATATGGTTTGCATGTTATTTTATTATACGAATCTTAAGGTCTTATACGAGTCTTATTGTTAATTTTGTAACAGAATACCAGTCTCACCCTCATTACATCTATGTAATATATTCGAGTAATTTTACGTGATTCTCCAATATAGACGACTTGAGTTTATGAAAGCCGGTTTGTCCTTAGAAACGTTTATGTCGATTATGAATTAGGGCTTTGCCTTTAAGGTTTTTTTTGGGTAGCGGACGAGTGTGTTGATCATAAGCATAATCCACGAGAAAGTTTTATTTAGCTACACGTGTACATATCGATGAGCAGTTCAAGAAATCCAAGTCTTTCATGGACGGAAAAAGCATCGGATTTTTATCTTGTACAATGTGGTTTCCTCTCTCCGGAAAGAGTATATTTCAAGAAAATTTCTTTCTTGCCGAACGATGCGTACTATATCTTAGGCTCTGTAAGTCCAGATATCAGACAAATAAGCCCAAAGGGGAAAGATTTTCGACGCGCTAATCATAACTTCTCAGCTGTGGCCGCGGCAAGGCGTGGGGTGACTGATTGACTCAAAGAGTTTGGAGATAAGACTTTTACGGTCGGACAGTTGAGCGGAAAATCATTTCAAATGGACTCTCTGGACCAACGTATGTTACGTCTCTCGTGTATTTTATCGTTATAGAGGAATAAAAAATAATACCACCCACACAGTGATATCATTGATGATGCAATTGCTGTATCAGTAGTAGCAAGAATTTGACCCAGCTATAAGGTCATCGGTTTTTTTTAAGGCTTTGAGCACGTTGGGGAAAGAAAGCGAGTCTTGTTATAGAAATAGGAGAGCATAAATTGGAGCAAGTAGATCTAAATAATCACTTGGGTAGTACACTAGAAGAAAATGGGCGTAGTAGTCAAGATATTAGGAGGGGAATTGTACTAGCAAGAGAAACGTTCAGCATTAGGAGGAAGCAGATGATGGGGATCTTGGGTAAAGATATAAAAAAGGAGCTGGTAAAGAGTTTACTATGGAGTGTAGCGTTGTGTGGGTCATAAACGTGGGCTTTGAGAGAAGAAGACGAGAATAGGTTGCAGCAGTTCGAGAATTGGGTTTGGAGGACGATGTAGTACGTGTGGTGAACAGGCAGGAACAGGTCCACGCAGCGAGCAGCGTCCGTTCTTCAACGTGAGGCGAAATAGACGTTTGACCCCACTGGAGTGATCTGTTGAATGGTAATATCGTGTGAAAGGCAATACTGAGTAGGGCAACGAGAAGTCACTTGCATTATCATTCTCAGGATTTCATACCATGCGTGCTTCTCTTTGTATTCTATGACATGAGCACTGACTAGATATAGAACACTGCGTTGATTGTCCGGCATGTTGTGGAAGGGGAATAGGGGGCAGAACGCTAGGTAAGCGCGGGAGAAGGATTAGTAAAATAGACATTTTCAGTTGGCATGAATTGAGACATAAGATACTAAGAATTCAATTCGGAAATTCAAGCGATTCAATTTTGGAAAATACTTTTTTTCATGGAAAAACGTTAGAAAAGTCATTCCTTTGCGGGGATAATTTCGACAGGGCTCTCCTTGGACCTTTCATATGGTCTTTTTGCAAGCCATTGAATACATCTTTATGTAGAATTTTCTAGGAGAAAATTTACGTTTTCATGGTTCTAATGAGAAAGCGATAAATTGCAAGCAATTATATACATAACAAATTCACTGTAAATTGGCATGCGAAATATTTAATTATGATTATCTCCATGTGCAATTTGGGATGAAATGCTCAAATTTTCAAAGCAGCTTGAAGCACTACAAAATCGTACTCTATAAATTAGCGGTGCTAGAAAGCTCTGGTATGTGCCTTTATGCAAAATATAATGAACAGGATTGTCATTTAAAGCTTTATCTAATCTTCACTGACCTTGCGCTGTTAGTGCTTTCCCTATTCACCCATGCATTTCCGATGGCTACATCTCTAAATTCTTCTGGAAGCTATCCTTCTTCTCAAATCTGGTGATAGGGATATGTGCTTAATGCACGTATCGGAGAAATTTAGTGAGCACAGCGGAATGGTTGACATTCCAGCTGTTACCATCTTATCTTTGTCATCTGCTGATGCTAATAATAGTATTATCAATAACCTCAGTGTGTTCAGCTCTAGTTTCTTAGAGGCATACTGTTACTATTATCTTTTTTGCTCATTTTATATTCTTGATCTCTTGAGACCTAGGTTTTTCGTCTAAGACTTCTATGCGTCAAGCGTTTACCGGACATCCAACTATTCATGAAGAGTATTACTTGAGTTGCTGTTTCTGTCAGTTTTTAATCTTTCGTTTTCACTTTTCATATTTCCTTGCGTTTTTAAAATAACATATAACTTCTTCCTATGACCTTCTAATGTACTACGTTCCTTGTTATGCCAAGGGTTAATTTTACTTTAGAACTATAGGTTAATAAGTCCTAGGATTTCATGTTTGGTGGATTGTGTATCCATTTGGACAACAGAATGGGATTTCTAGTATACATTATTACAATAAACAATTCTATAATAATAATTGATTTAATAGGTACGTGGATTTAGTTCAAAGGAATTATATATTTCAATATCGTTATTTTGGGGAGGTGGGAAGGATTTAATACCTATGTCATTAGGACAAAGTGCACTTAATAATTAAAGCACGCGCCTCCAATTACGTATTTCGGAAAAGGATTAGTATTTAAACAGCTTCAAAATGCAAATTGCATAATCAGTAAACACGAAGTTGAATTTATTTTCGATTCAGATACCAAATTTCCACTATGTGGGTCCATTTGCATCTGCTTCCTGTCGCAAATGTTCCCCATATTCATTATGGAAACGGGTGTGGCCAAATAACACTCCCATGGCCATTATCATATCGTTCTCCCGGATTGTGTTTACTCGTGAAATCTAACCTTCATCTAATTTGATTATTCGAGTTTTCACGTCCTCTCAACTTAGTGAACCAACAAGTTTCACGGTATGCGGAAAAGCAGACTAGTTATAGCCCTTTATTTGCTATGATTTAGTAATTAGAAATTAAAATCTCTGAAGTACTGCAGAATTGTTAAGCAACCGTAAGTTTAGCGTAGTTTTTGTTCCGCCTATGAAGTGGCATTCATCATTGCGCCTGGTATCGGTAGAAGCGTGTCTTTAAACATGTTTCGCTCATCTCTCCCTATTTACAAATTAGATGTGGTCAAGCCTGGAACGAAAATTACTATATTAAAATATTATAAGGAATACGATTATTGCATCATCAAGCTGTCTTTTGCTAATTTTTCGAGCTCAAGCGTAATTTGGAATGGTTATTCTGACCCTAAAGCCCTTCACGCGCATAAGAACTTCTAAGACGTTACGCCATAAGTTCTGCCTCCCGGGTTAACAGGGAGTTGCCCGCCACCGAAGGAAATTCTATCAACGATCTCTAGTTCAGGCTCACTTTTAAAACTCTATTGTGGGTTACCTCTTTAATTAGTATCCACCTCCAAAGCACATTTATTCACATTGGGGTAACCTGTGCAATAGATAACCTGTCCGCAATGCCTATCACTGGGTGTTTTATCTATCGACTATTCTCATTCCTGTGACTTCTCACCCTTACTCGATCAACTGTATGTGTCTGTGTCGATGTCTCAAGGCTGCTAGTCGCCATTATGTCTGGCGAGAACGTAACCTATGGTTTTTCTCATTCTATTCAACCCGTATTTTTATTTGTCAATATTTTCCCCCTCCTCAAAGCGTTTGATGATATAAGAGAAATACTAACCAAAATATATGTCCAAAGCGAATTTATGAACTCGAAGACGAACAAAAACTAGTAAAAGTGGCACTTATAACGGCTAAAAAGAACATAAAACGTGAATCGCAAGGAGGATGCTGAAAATAAGTAGGCATATTGAGGTAGAAGGAAAAAACAATGATGAGAGAAAATATGGAGCATAGGAAATGAGAAGTCATTTAAATATTGCTTAAGAGGGACGAGTTATTTTTAAGCTGTTCGGAACAGAATAGTGGGAGTAAAGAGGAAGGGAAATGGTGCCAAGCATTCCTTCATTCTGAGCCACCAATTTGGGAGAATTATTACGAATTGGTCCATCATTTCCTATATTATTATACCATTACCCTTTTGTGGTCACCAATCCAATAAAATCAGCAATTTATTTGAAGTACATATACTCATCAAAGATACGAAATACTAGGCCTCCTCAAGTTATGAAGTCAAATAACTGAAGGGTTTCAAGACGAAAATATATATAATATTTCTTAAATACGTGGAGCGACGTATTTCCCTCAATTTTCGACTACACTTTTGATTTAATTTTATGCTTTCACTTTGAATGTGCGATATTTGCTCCATTTTTATCTCGATATATGGCCATAATTGTAATCCATGCTTAGAATCCAAATACATATTTTATAAAATACTAGCTGTATCCGGCATGCGTTGCAATGCCTCTTTTTCTTTCTAAAAATACACACATATTCAAAGCATAAACATTTACGTGTACAAAATAAATGAAAAACATTGATTTTTTGTGCATACGCAAAATAAAATACTCTGTCCTGAAGTCCGCATTGGTTTCCATACTTTTCATGGCTTGGCCCTCAAATCTTTTCAGGGTTCAATATCGGTCCATAAACGAATTTGAGACCTATTCCAATGAATTCCTTGTACCTACACAGGAATTCGTTGCGCACAAATGATGGCATGGGTTTCTATTTCCATGCCAATGCTGCGGTTTCGAAGTAAATAAAATACTCTAACGTTGAAGTAGTGCCAAAATTTAGATTTTCGAGATTTAAAATCCAATTTTAGTAAAAAGCGAAACTTATACGAAAAATCGAATGTAAGAATTCAAAACCTGGTTCTTTTAGTAATCTAATGATAAGCATTTAAAAAACAATATCATGAGTGAAAGCAATTAAAAAAAGCAAACAAAGGAACCGCTGCACCAAATGTTATTCCACGTAAAAAAAAGTACGTAACTTTAACACAAATTCTTTCTCATTGATATTAATCTGATGCACGCAATATTATGCCTCACTGATATGATTCTGATGCACGTGATTGAGCAACTCGTATACGATTGGCTTCGTTGCTTACTTACAAAGCTAGCTTTAGTAAGCTTGTTCTTGCATTAACAAATATTTTGGCTGCCCCACGCGTGAGCATATGAAAATCATGGATTTTCCAGGTTTAATCAACATTATGGATTTTCTAGGTTTAATCCACATATTTGAAGCGATTGCCCTTTGCCTTGTTGATTGTCATTGAGAATGCAAGGCGAACGGGGATCTGTATTCGTTTGAAATCAAATGGCTTGTCGGTGGGAACGATGGAAATACGTGGAATATGCACATCTCCTTTTTACTTGCCATTCAGAATTATCGCTACGATGACGTTTGGCATCAGTTGTTTGTCAGTGAGCCAGGTTCCATTGCACATTCGTAGTGCATTAATGCTGCGCAAATAAATCATTAGTGAGCCGAGATTGAGTGACAATTTTTGTGGTGATAAACCAGAAAGATCCAACGAATTTAAAAACTCAATTGGATAATTCAAAATCTCGTCCGCATTCATGACGTTGTCAATCGATTTGTAGATGACAGACTCGCCCTAAATCTGTTCGTGGATGGCGTAGTTGATTGCATTGACGTCGCTGTTTTGTGCTAACAAAATAGCGCGTTCGCTAAGCCATCGGTGATTTTTGTAATTGGTGACAACTTGTGGATAAAGTTTCTGAAATGATTGTTCGATCGATGGAACAATGATATAAAAGTTTAATGGAATTGAAATATTTTTTGTATCGGCATCAACTGGTATTTTTCCATTACTGATGTGCAAAATATGCAGCTGTTTTGAAAATATGGTTGACAAATTGCGCTGCAGATTTACGCGCATATTGTTCGTTAACGTGAGTTTCTGTACATGTCTCCAAAGATGCGACGCTTTGAGGCAAGCGTTGAGTTCATCAGCTGGTGTTGAATTTGGTATTACTGGTCTGTCCCGCACATGAGCATGCAACATATAATTGACCACGTCGAAAGCATGTATTTTCCAAATTTAATCCACACACTTGAAGTGATTGACCTTGTGCCTTGTTGATGGTCATTGAGAAGGTAAGGCGAACGGGGAACTGTAGTCGTTTGACTACAACTATCAAATTAGTCACTGAAACTGTTCTTTAAAGGCTGCAGGAGTGAATAACCATTAATGGAATTGCTATTAATGGATATTCACGCCTGGTTGCCTAGGGATATTTCTATTGTTGAAAAGGAAGAAATTATGATGAATTTTGAGATAAAATCCCAATACTTGGACAAAACTAGACGTATAAGAAAATTGAATGAAAGAATTAAGTACTGCATTCTTTATGCGTTCTATGATACAAACTTACATCCAATATCTTCAGTGCAAGTAATTCAAAAAAGCAAATAAAGAAATACCTGCACCGAATTTAATGCTTTTTTATGGGTGTAAATGTAAATAATAATGGGGTAAAAACCACCCCAAATATTGAAATTTTTTTAATTCAGAAACCTTCATGGGCATGCGCACAACAATTCACCAAAGATTCAACGCAATCGGATGAATGGTATTGGCGTGCATAAAAAACGAACAGAAAAACATTCTTTTTTATATACATATAAGACTAGCTGTGCCTGGCATGCGTTGCAATGCCACTTTTTCTTTCTAAGTTGGCACTTATATACAAAGCATACATGTACAAAATAAATGATTGACAATGATTTTTGTCTATTCGCAGAATTAAATACTCTATATTGAAGTCCCCATTCATTTCCATACTTTTCATGACTTGGCCCACAAATCTTTTCGGGGTTCAAAATCGGTCCCTAAACAAATTTAAAACCTAGTTCAATGAATTCCTCGTACCTACACTGAAATTCATAACGCAAAAATTATGGCATGAGTTTCTATTCCATGCCTATGCTGCGGTTTATAAGTAAATTAAATATTCTAATGTTGAAGTAGTGCAAAAGTTTTAGTTTTTCGACCTTAAAATCCAATTTTAGGGAAAAGTGAAGCATATGCGAAAAATCTAATGCAAGAATTCAAAACCTTGTTCTTTAAGTGATCTTATGATAAGCATTTAAAATCCAAAAGCAAACAAAGAGACCACTGCAACAAATCTTATTCTACGTATAAATAAATTACGTTACTTTTAACACAAATTATGTCTCACTGATACGATTCTGATGCACGTGATTGAGCAAGTTGTAAACTATCTGCTTCGTGGCTTGCTTGTTGTTCCTCGCTTGTTTTAGAAGCTCGTATGCTCGCTCATTTGTTGAACCTATTCGCGCTCCACCTAATGTACAATTATTTTTAATAATTCAGAAACCTTCGAAGGCGCGCGCACAACAACTCACCTAAGTTTCCCCGGCATGCGTTCTAATGCCTCTTTTTCTTTCTAAGTAGGCACATATATGCAAAGCAGACACATTTACATGTACAAAATAAATGAAAGACAATGATTTTCTGTGTATTGAATTAACGTTGAAAAAATGTATTCAAGTGCTTTGGGATATATATTATTTTTGGTCTTACCTTCCTCTGCAAAAACAAATAAAGGTAAAGGTGAGCTTTCGTCCCGCCAGCGTTTTCGCGAATTTCACCCACTTACAATAGAGATATCGGAACCAAATTCACATCACTTATAAAACAAACCTTGCGCATTTGTAAAATACTTTAAACACAACAATGCATAAACTACTTTAGGAATGGGAAACTTTCAAACCTGAGAAGTGCGTTTTTTCCTCTCCGCCATCTTGTGAAAAAATGCCGTTTCCTCTTATCCACTGTACGTGGCGCAGCGATCGAGCAGTTGGTTTTCTAGCATATACACACCTCTCCTACACTATTTCTTCCCGCCTTCCACTCAAACTCGCCCCGCAACAGCCATTTACTACAATGCAATTCCATTCATTCCACCGCAGTAAACATTGCACATTTCTCTTCAAATGAAGGATTTACACTTCCTTTTCACTCGCAATCATTCCACTGCACTAATAACATTTCACGTATCACTTTAAATGGAGGATTGCGAGTTCCCGCAGCGAACAAACACCCGTGCCTTTAGAGGAATTCCAAGCTTGACTCCGCCGAAACGAAAGTCTGGATCGCAGACATTGGTGTGTTCGTACACGATTGACAACTCATGGCGACCGTACACCACACATGCAAGAAAATGATTAACGCCAACAAGCTTCTCAACTCTCGTTGGCGAATGAATACCGGTTGACTTTTCAACAATCAACTTCCAATTATTGACAGTTAATTTACCCCTTCCACACTACCCGAGAGAACTCCGTTAACAATACTATTTACTTAGCCTCTAACAAAAGCCCACTTATAATAACCTTGTCATCTGAAGAATTTTATACCAGAAACAATACGCAGAATAACATTTTAGCCTTCTACCAATGCCCACGAATAATTACCAATAAACGTGAGGGATTCTATTCTTAAAATAATACGCAGAATAACATTTTAGCCTTCTACTAATGCCCACGAATAATCACCAATGAACGAGAGGGATTCCATTCATAAAATAATACGCAGAATAACATTTTACCCTTCTACCAATGCCCACCAATAATCACCAATGAGCGAGAGGGATTCTATTCTTAAAATAATGCGCCCCCCCAAGTTTATTGGAGGGGTGGGTTCAGGGCAAAGGAATGGAAGGGAAATTCGTTTTACGGTTTAACAAAACACGGAAATGCAGTACAAATCAGCATTTTGAAATTTCCTCCACTCCCAAAAATGCCCATTTCCACTTTACCGTTCCCGCGAAAACTGCGTTTTTCGCTGTATTAATTCACGAATATGCGTTTTTCACTTTTGAAAATGGCCAAATCGGGCCCTCGTACCGTCCCACCCTAGCACCCCTGTTTCACTCCATAGGCCCGTAAGCTTGTTGGGGGGGTGGGGTATAGGAATATAATAGAGATGAAATTAGTCTTATCCCTCTACCGGTTGTTCGTGAAAACCTCCAAATATGGCGTCGAAAACGGACGAAAAAGTCGAAAAATTGGTCATTTTCAAACGTCTATATCTCAAAAACTATTAGTCACACGGGTATGATTCTCATATTTTTACAAATGCGCAACCTTCCTCTACTCATATGTATCACATTCAATATCGTACGTGTCCTAGGTTTTTCAAAAAAAAATGTTGACCGTGCGGGACGAAAGCTCACCTTTACCCAAATAAATTTTTCGGTTGTCCCACTCGTGAGCATATTGTGAAAAGCATGGATTTTCCAAATTTAATCCACACACTTGAAGCGATTGACCTTTTACCTTGTTGATGGTCATTGAGAAGGCAAGGCGAACGGGGAACTGTATTCGTTTGACTACGACTATCAAATTAGTCACTGAACCTGGCTTTTAAATGCTGCAGGATTGAATAAATATTCATGAAATCGCTATTAAATGGATATTCACGCTTGGTTGCCAAGGAAATTTTGTATTGTTGAAAAGGAAGAACAATTGATGAATTTCGAGATAAAAACGCAATACTTGGACAAATGCGAAGCGTATAAGAAAATCAAGTGAAAGAATTAAATACTGAACTCTTTTATGCGTTCTATGATACAAATTTCCATCCATCATCTTGAGTGCAAGTAATTTAAAAAAGCAATTAAAGAAAAACCTGCACCAAATTTAATGCTTTTCTTATGGCAGTAAATGTTAACAATATTGGGGTAATAACAACCCCAAAAGTTGCCATTTTTATGAATCATAAATCTTTATGGGCACGCGCACAATACCTCACCAAAGTTTCATCGCAATCGGATGATTGGTATTGGAGTGCATAAAAAATGAACAGACCAACATTCTTTTTTATATTCAATATTTAAGTATGCAGATATGGGTACCGCCTATTTAACACCGTGAAAGAAATTTTTATTCTACTTTACTCTTAAGTGTAAATGGCAAGCGCCTGGAGGAATAATTTTCATTATTATAATTCATCGGTCATACTCTTTTGTTTATGCGCTGGTATCATGGCTGCATGTCGCCATACTGTCTGGCGAGGACGGGGAAGCTTTGATTTCTATCCTTGCACTGTATTCCAACCATCCTCTTTTTTCTATGCCGAACCAATCCCGTTTTCTCCTTCTTAAAAACCCGTTTGATGACGAAACCGTCCTCGAATCGACTCATTTGCATGAAGTACGACATTCTCCATCGTCATCTCGCCCTATAGTCACTCACGCACTCCCCCACCTCCATACATCCTCTTTCCACCGCATTCCCCTTTCCTCCGCCATCGGACGCTATCTTGTTTACAGTCCATCGTGCACGCGTTATCGTCCGCTCCTCTCTGGGATTTTCTCTCCCTCTCTCGCCCTCGTGCCGTGCTATCTCCTTGGTGGTTGACCGTCGACTTTTTATTCTCCCCTCTACGTGCCGAGGAATTTATTGGGATATCGTGCTCAGCTGCACGTGGTTCGGATCAGTCGTAAACTCGTGTTATTATTATTGTTGTCGTTCGAGGATTTTCTGCGGTCATTCTCAAGGAAATTTGACTCTTTTCCAATTTTACATATAGCGTCGTCTTTTCCGTATTTATTATTTTTTAAAATCAATGTTATCGGTCTCGTATCGTTCTCGAAGCGAGAGAAAAAAGGCTGTAGCGTCTTTGAAAATCATAGTCCGTGCCCTTCTTGTGAGCTCTCCATGTTTCTCCTACGACAACGGAATGAGTTACATTCACCTCTAGCTTCGCCTTCCGAGACTACGGAGTCATTTGTACGTGCCCTCAGCTGAGAGATTGCCTTAATTTATACCGCCTCTCCCGGCAAGTTGCTATTCTTCCCGCGTCATTTAAACCGCGCTCAACGCATTATGCATCGCTTACGCCGTGATTCATGTCGCATTATATCTTGGATACCCCATCTCACCTCTGGAATTCGTTTTCCTTCCTTATTCTCTTCTCTCTTACCGTAGAGTGTTTTCTCCAGCGTTATTATTATTTACACTCCACAAAGATTTAATCTTTTATCATTTTTTAACTTCCCATTTGCTTTCGTGTTGTCACTATTTTTTACTTTATAACTTTAATAACAAAAATATTACTTATATTAATTTTTGCTCTATATATTTCTATTGACAAAAAATAAGTTTCATTTCTAATCTTTCAAAACTCTTAACCCTTTTTTTATTGCCTGTTTGTTCATTTAAGTGTCAGTTCAATTGAATATGAATTGTACGTGCATTAAGTGCCCATATTCAATGTGCGAAAAGAGTTTAGGTGGGAGAGGGTATTCAAAGAGTCTCAATATCACCGAATAATGTCAAGACGTCTCTATCCCAGATTTGCCTATAAGGTTTTAGGTATTTTGATGCACTTGAACGAGATGTCATTCATGCTAGTTCTCGCACCTTAACTGCACACGTTCACTGAGTAAATCAGCATCAGAAGGAAAAAACCGGCTAACTTGTCCCCTGATCGTTATCGGCAGTGAAATTCCTTAATTTAAAATTTCAAAAATGTATCTCACCTTCGAATTCTCGTATTCCAAGTGCCACATACTGCTGCAGGTATTCCATAACTTGCTGTTTTTCCAGTTTTCACTCGCCATTATTTTCCACTTCCTTGGGTATGACTTTTTTCCTTGTCGAGGAAGCCTCTTGAAGTTCATGTATCTCCCCTCTTTTCTTCCACGATCTCCTGTTCTGCCTTCAGCTGCCTCAAACTCTCCCTCTATACTTCGATCTTCTTGTCATCCTTTGCTCCTTCGTTTAACCTTCAAAAGTTATCACGCAGATGTGGATTTCCAAGGAAGAATACACCTAATCTGATACTTGATCTGTTGCCGGAAGGGATGACTGTTGAAGGACTTTGCTTGAGATGTATTCTAAGTCAAGTGCTCCTTGACGGACCCTTTGGTCATCATGGATGACCTACGAATTTGATCGGGGAAAGGATACTCAGCAATAGTATTGGAGAACAAAAATGGCGAACAACAAGAAGGAAACGGCCTACGGATATCCTTTGCCAAAGCGTTAACATTGTTAGGAGGAAAAAACGTGATTAGGATCAAGTAGATGTAAATTATGCAAGGTTAATTTAGGCTCCCTGAAGCTCACACATTTTGCTCAGTTGCATTAATACACGTAGAATTTGGTTGTGGTTCCTGATGCTCACTTTAATATCAAGAATCTTATCTAAAATCTTCATTCTGAAACCAATGTAAAATTCATGCCCGCTGCGAACTTTGAATCCGCGACCCTTGTGTGGCTAGGCCATCGAGTAGCACCAGGCTACTTTCGCCGTAAATATATATTTACCACTCGAAATACATACTTTTATCGCAGCAATTTTTTATCGTAACAAAAATTAAATAACAAGAGGGACGTGATGCAAATACGATAGCATGTGTATCACACGGGGTATAATATCTTAGAATCATCTCACTAGCGTTCATTAATAGCATATCTGTATGAAATATTGAAAATATTTGTCATTAGATTTCTTGGCATGGTTAATGATATATTTTCTGCTAATTGCCCATTTTTTGACAAGTTTTTATTGAGTAAGCGATGAATTACTTAAAAACTATCTACAATAGGTAGGCACATTGCGGTAAATTTAAATCGTCTTGGAATGTTAGATACGCGGTCATTTCATTTCAGATTCATTTTCAAGAAACTAAGGAATAATTTTTATAGTAAATATACTAGCAATTAGTAATTCTATGTTTCATATAATTGTTGTACCTTTTTTAAGGACTTAGAAATAAGTTTTACTCTGGAGAAACTAAATTTTCTAATATAATGTAAACCGCGAAAAGATTTTGCGCTACCACATATGTCACAGAATATAGAGAATAATAGCTCTTTAAGGTCCTCCGCAAAGTTCTGAACGCTATTGACCTCCAACGTCGGCCAGAGACCAACTGTAATCGTCACATACATGATTTGGCTTTTGATACTCTGGAAATTTAATGTGTAGCTCTTCGTATAGATTCGGAAATATTTTGTGAGCTTCATGCTGGCGGTTAAGTGTAAATCAGGTTGTAATAATGTTTTTTTACACACTTTTTTCATACCTGAGTTATATTTACGGAATCTGGTTTATTTATCTATATTAAGCCACTCTATCCTGTTAATTCTGGTCAATTCTGGTGTCTACCACCGGTGGCCAAATTCCGATCCAAGTATCGAAGGACAATGTTGTAGCATTTGGCCGCTAACGGTAGGACCTTGGGCAGTTATGATTATGGTCCTGATGCATGCTTCTCTATAAGCTGTTAGCCGTGGGATATTCCGGGAGATGGAGAGACCGCTCAACGAAGAGGCCCTAAGATTTCTATGTGATAGGTATATGCATAGAAGGTACAGGGACGAAAAGGGGAAGAACTCCGTAGTTTTAAACGATATTACATTACTATCGTAAAATAAGCTATGGGATCTAACAAAAAATTATTATACGCAAAAGATGAATAAAAAGCAAATATTTACTCAAGGAATGATGATGGAATGACAAGTTGTGGATCGTAGGATGAAACATGGCCTGTAGAAAATGAGTCCTGTCATTGATATAGTGGGATGAAAGGATTGTGTTCGTGATGAGACGTTATTTAGATTTCTGACAAAAAGTTGTAATAGTTTTTTTTGTTTTCTAATGAGTGCACTGATTTATAACTGCTGCACTTTGGTCTCATTTCTGAGTGCATATTTCATAGACTAATTATCAAGATTTTGTGGTGAAAGTGAAATCCACTCATAATTAACCAGTTTTAACGGCCTCCTAGTTATATTTTATTATTTACAATGCATAAACTAAATATTATCTACTTTTCAGTTGGACATTCCAATAAAACTCCGTCTCATATCCTTAGGAATTTCGTTTCACACGGTCTTCTCGTGGTTTTTTTCTTAACTATGTCACGGGCACATTTGATAGGTGCATTTGTCGCACGCTAATATTATGTTTGAAAGAGTCTGACCGTAATCCTTATCATTCAAATGGAATTAACATACTTCATTAGGTTTTCATATTCAATATACCTACTAAGCTTTCCATGGATATTGGCATATTATGTATAAACTTCCAGCGGAGAGATTTTCTCATTCTTCTACCAAGTAGAACACCTTCGAAAATCAATTTTGAAATTTCATGCCGATGGAGCGTTTTTTTACTAAGATATATCAGTATTATTCCTGGCGATAAGAAAAAAGTAACGGAACTTAGACTAACATACACGGAAATGTGAATAATACTAGTAGATAATTCCCGTTGAAATTCAACAGGAAGAATAAAAAATTAAAACAGTTTCATAAAGTAAAAGGAATCCCCATGATGTGACGTGCAAATCCCAAATGCCATTGAGGATATCATATATGTACCATTCACTAACCACCCATGGAGAGGATGAGGTGAAACACCCCTACTAAAATCTCACTGCAGTTCTCATATTGATCACATAAACTACCTCATAAAGGCCACAATCATAAGTACCCATTAAAATCCTATGCTGCGGCTGTCAAGGAAATTGGAAAACTGATATTATTAAAAAAGTGATAAAATGAACTATTTTCGATCCAAAAGGACCGGTTTCAGACAAAAATGAAGCGTACAGGAAAATCGAATGCAATCATTAAAATAATCATTTTTTAGCCATCCAACAGTGAAAGTTTAAACCTTATGTCTCGAGTGCAAGTAATTTTAAAAAGCAAAAAGGAAACCCCTGCACCAAGTTCAATGCCTTTCTTATGGGGTGAAAGGGTAACCGATTCGGAGTAAAAGCAAGCCCTTTAAATTGTATTTCGGAGTTTTTACTATTCTTTTGGCTGGTTTTAGGTCCGCCCAGTATTGTTGCCAAATTTCAACTTCCTAGGTTACCTGCATGTCCTTCAAACAGGCGTGACTGACAGCTCGAAAGCAGAGTCCTTAGCA
The DNA here is from genome assembly GCA_963573305.1 of Pyrrhosoma nymphula. Classification (NCBI taxonomy): domain Eukaryota; kingdom Metazoa; phylum Arthropoda; class Insecta; order Odonata; family Coenagrionidae; genus Pyrrhosoma; species Pyrrhosoma nymphula. Next base: position 49,639,124 of record OY754330.1, on the reverse strand, counting down.
ATATTACATACAGAGATCCGTTGGTAATTTTATAGATATACTATACTTACATTCTCTGTAATTCTAGTAACTGTCAAAAAGTTAAACTAAACTAAAATAAATACAAGCAAATCACTTATGAGTTGTGACAAAAATAATTTTTATTAGTAAATATTTTGTGTATTTGTTAACGTTGGTAAAAACGTGTACTAGGGATCATGATTTTTTAAATGATGCTATACATATTTTATTCTTTCACATAAAATCCTTTTTATTTTGTCTTTCATTAAATCATAAATTTGTTTGAATCACCGTTCAAATATTGTATTACACGTTATACGCAAATATCCTGAAGAACATACAAAACGACATTTTATCATATTGTATGTTACCTTTTTCAGTTTTACTTGTTTTTCAGTTTTCAATCCAGTTACTTTCATACATTCGCACCAATAGGCAAGAAAATATATGTTGTTGTAGATACATACAATGTTTCGCCGCAGAACATATATTATTAAATTAAACTTGGACTCCCAAAACCGTCTCTTTACCGGCATTAATTTTTTCGCATGCATTCGAACGATCCAAAAACAATGAAATAGTGGGGTTTCGTTTTTTTTTCGTTTTCAATGATTTTTCCTTTGTTTTGTCTGTGATAGAGCGATCGCCCTTTAATGTGTTTTTATGTCTTGTTTGATTAGATACCTGAGTAATTTTGGATTTCGCGTGAATACTGAATTTCCATTTTATTGTGCGAAATTTAAATTCCTTTTAACGATTTTGAAGAATTTGAAGCATAATTATTCAGCGAGGAGTATTTAGCATCCATTAGGAATATATTTAGAGGCTTAATAATTCATCAGATTTTGAAATCCTTTGAATTACTAAAATCACGAATCGGGATGATTGCCGTCGGAAATACGATGTGAAGCGCAGGAAAAATTAATTAATTTAGGGGTTTATGTGCTGCAGCGAGCTTTTTCCGTCACTGTTTGGCAATTTATATATTTTTTCAAATTTTAAGACTAAACTTTCGCACTACTTCCTAGGCGTATATGTGCGTTTTATGTTACCATTATTTTTTATTCTTTCATAAAAAATGTTTCATTTTATCAATTATTTATGAGAAACAACTGGTCAACTGAAACAAAAAGTAATTATTGTACACTTATCGCTCATTCAAAACACTTTTGATAGGTCATAATTAGTGAATGCTTTTACAAAGAAATTAAAATTTATCCTTGTGGAGAAAACCTGATATGACTGATTTTTATTTGATTTAATTTCAAAATACCTTTGGTTTTTTATTCGTTTTATTTCCAAGCGTGCCATTTCAAAATTATTTGCCAGAATCCAAAAAAGTCATTTGAGCTCGACATCATACTCTGTATCGATCTTTCAGGGCTGATATGAAAGGAAATTTATAAATGTGTGCGAACTGGACAAGCAAAATGTAGGCTGTTTTACGAAAGTACTTTGCGAAATCATTGTAATGCTATAAAATAGTGTTTATTGCAAATTCCTTCTCGACTGTCAAATGGCTAACTTCTGATTTACATTTTTTGTTTCACCGCAGACATTCACGGGCAATATATCCCAGCTATATACGCAAACCCAACTGGAGATAAATTTGGACGTGTCGTAAGGAACTGGGTCTGGTGATCAAATTATCACTTGAGACACGGATTTGTAAGTAATGCTTAAAATATCGAAATATTTGAAAACCTGATACTCATGAAACAACCCGGGTGTTGCCTTTTTATTATTATTCATCTTATTTTTTTTCACTGTTACGCTGTGTTCTTAGTGGCTAATTTTCTTATAGTATTCTTAAATTTTCTTTTCTTTAAAGAAAGAAAATGTTAAAGAGTAGTTGTGATGGTATTTCATGTGTTGGAAGACTTTTTTTTGGCCTTTAAAGCCTGAATAACATGATCCTTTTTTCCGTCTCTTTTGAGGGATCATTTAAGGGACGCTTTTAGTGACCACTCAGATGATAGGGAAATTGATTGCTAAATCCATCATTTTCTGTAACATACGATCATTTGCGTTGCAACTGGGAGAATCACATCTGAACCTGAGATTTTATTTTCTCAATCACCAAGATTAGTCATATTATGAATTGAACCATTATTGTGACTATTCGAAGCCAATCAGCAATTGTTATTTCAGTATCATAAAGTATTGGATATGTATTAGGTAAATATGCTATGTTATTAATTGCCATTCTCTCATTAGTTAAACGACCACGACATTCCTCGGTAGTTTTGCTTAGCCGAAGGGATATTTCAATGCTCTTTCTGGTAGCTATATGCTCTCTACAAAAAGTAAACTTCCAAGGTACCAAAATGTAGGTGCATACCTAACCAAGAAAATACACGGGGAATTCAACATGCAATGGAGAATATTGAAAAGTAGGAGAAACTGCCATTGCAGCCGTTAAATCGGCTTTTTCTATCAACTCGAAAGGTTATTTGCGTATTTAGCATATTATTTACGGCAGCAAACTTTTGCCTTTTATTCCTGATAGCATTTAATTTAGGCACTAAAACAAGTTTTTAATGATGTAACCAAAGGAATGTGGCAAGAAAATAATAAAAAATAAGAGTGTGATGGTAATTCATGTGGTGGACGACTTTTTTTACTGTCATATATTCGGACGAAGTGCGTGAATTAGAAATTCTTGCCCCATGGGTGCGAGCGAAAATTTAAGTTTCTTCGTTCAAAATTTTGCAGTTATGGATACAATGCAATTTCATTTATATTGTTATTCACTTCTCTATTAAATAATTACAAATTATAGGCAGAATAGGACTTCATGAAGTAAAATCTTTTTGCTAGTTGTTTTTTACGTCTAGGAAACGTTATTTTTCAGTGGGGATTTATATAAGTGACCTTCACCCATCAACTAGCTAGAATTTTCCCCATTATATTGCTACACCACGAAATTAGATATACTCAGTGAACCCACATTTTTTTAAAGAATTATATATTCTAATTCCATTTTAAGGCTGGGCTTCAAATTGTACTAGAAATGGCCTTGAGACTCCAGTGGTATGATGACCTTTCTTGTAGTTGTACAAATCACTGAAAAAGTCTATTGCCTTTCTCAGGAAAGAATTTTGAGGTAAAATCTCGTGAATGACATCAAGTTAAAATAAAAAAATTTTAACTACTCATTGGACTGATTTGACATTATATTTTAAAATATGAGACTGGTGTTAGATAAACATCGAGAGCATTCCCTGTTCGGTGACACATGGTAAAGCGTGGTCTTTCAAAAGCTCTTATGAACTCTATCGACGTAAAATAATCAGAACTGTGCCATGGAAGTGGCGTAGTTACACGAAGGCAAAGTATAATACCATATTTGATATGGTATACTTGGGTACTAGGAATCACTCCGATACGGGAGGTCATTCATTAAGGACTGACCACAAGTTTAAAAGGCTCAATGAGTACGCAAAGTCGCAATTGAAAGCACAAGAGAAACATAACAAGGATGACTTATAACGTGTGTGTTACGTGCTTTCGGGAGCTTTGGGGATAATCGAGAATAAATGAAGAAATTTGGAGACAGTGATGGCTGAGAATTTGAAATAGGAATCATATACGAGAACCAATATAATGGCTCCCTTTATGTCATCATTAGCAGCGGGAGCGACCGCGACGCAGGAAACGTAAGGAATGGAAATGTGACACTCGCATTGATAGGAACGACGACGTTCCGAAACTTTTGAAATTGGCGGAGAAAAATACTGAACTAACTTCATTGCTGGAAATCTAAGATTCTACAGTTCGCCATCGCAATACTATGTATTGCAATGGTGAATTGCATACGAGGAACAACTTATTTACAAATAAGTTGTTACTCGTAAGCAATTTTATGAATTAAATGATGTTCATGTCTGTTTCCGGCTTGTTTCTCAATATTTTTCATGTTTTTTTAAAATTATGTTTTATGAAACTCCTTGTGAGTACATCTGACGTCTTGGAAGTTCTCTAAATGAACGAAAGATCACGTTCGTTTATGTTCATATTTATTCACAGCACTATCAACTATATAGGTTATACAGTAACAGGTTTCTAAGTAGCTAAATATAACAGCGAGAATTTTCAAGTATATTATTTTTGAAGGAAAAGAGATTCATAACATTTTGATTTATGCCTCAGGCTATTATATCCTGTTATATAATGGCTAGACTAGGACATAAGTGTTGAATATAATCGACTTTGGGAGAGGAAATTTGGTGTCATTTTTGTTTTATCTACCATATCGCTCAATAAAACTTCTAATCGCTTCGATTTTATAAAATGAATAACAGTTCCTCTATCGCTTTAAATTCTCTTGCCTGACGTAAAATTGTGCCACACATCTGAAAATATACTATGAAGCTACTAGAAAAGATATATTCCACTACAAACTATGTCCACTCGCTTAACACGTAATTCTGGAAAATATGTTAAGTCACTTTCGTACTGGCATTTTGTTAATATAATTGTAAAAATGAAATATAGACCATATGAAACTAACGAATATTCTCAAGCGGATTCCGCATTTGTTGGTGTCATAATATATAGATGGTCAAGTTATTATGAGGTGGTGTACCGTTATGTTACTGGTGTGTCATTTATCCGTAGAAGGTTATTTAAAACCCCTGATTCTCTAAGGAAACTGCAGAGCGATATTAATGCGCACAAGCTGTGGAAAGCTACGATGAAAGGACCCAGTTAATAGGAACAGGGCGCTGAACTCCGACTGAAGCGTGTGCCAGATATTAAAACAGTTCAAAGACCCATTTCCCACACGACCAGCTTTTCATCGGGAGCCGGAATGGTCTGGAGTCGACGGAGGAGAAGGTTCCTCGCAAATGGAGTCCTTGGGGGTCATCGACCAAATATGGCACGGGCCTTTTTTTATACTCTTTTGAGGATGATTTTCATCTTTTCAAGATTTGGAGTTATTGTTGGTGCTGTATTAAGGGCGGCACCCTTCCTTTATCCGAACCGCTTCCCTTTTTTTTATAATATAACTATCACCCAATTAGTGTAATGGTTTCAGTTTGCGGTTGTCAAGTTTTGACGTGATGAAATCGAGAACTGGATTATTCGAAGATAACGTGTGCATCACAATTTTAAGCACTCCATTCCCCGACGTGCGCGAAAGACTCGCTATTTCATAAGGCCCTCGGCGAATACAAATCTTACAAATATTTTCCCTTTACCGTTAAACCTGCAGATTTTATAATGCCTAATACCATAATGATAACATGGTTTTACAAATAGGTGAACTGACCCTTTATAAAGAGTGCAAAAGAGGTCCAAGGGATGCCTACGCTGGGTCTTAGGATTCACTTTCAGTTGTTTCAGTCTTCTCTCGGATTATGTTGTTGTCGCTAGCTACTACCTTTTAGGGATTAAATTATCAGAAAATTATGGCGATATTATACTCTTTTGTCTCTCTTTATTCATTATAATTCTCGAAATACTTTTTAATTTTCCAGAAAGTAGTTGGTTATTAATTCTACTTGAAATATATTAACGTCTCATCGAAGACAAAAAAGTAAAGATAGATTTCTTTGGATGACGCTGAAAGCAATGGTATTTAGTTTTATAACCAAATGAATTTAGAACCCAATCAAGACTTGGGAAAACTAGAAGCCTATAATTACTCATTTTGTACTCAGCTCCGTGTGTAGGAAGCATTTTCAATGTCTGTCTTATGTACTGACTTGATAGATTCTGCGTCAATGTCTTCTTTCTAATTAGTGTCATCAGAGAGCGTCGCAGTATATTTTTTGCGCTGCATTTTTAATTTCGTTACTATAAATAAATATTACTGCAGTAATTGCTTTGGCCACATTCCCTAATTAAATTTGGAGTACTTAAATCGATAATTTTTAGCTATGTCAGAAAAATGCTACATTTAGGTTTCCTGATGACCTACAAACTTGCAGGTTTCTACACAACTTTGTTGAGTAAAAATGGCGTTTTAAAATCAAAATTCGATCTAAAATTTTATGGGAAAAGTGTGGAACATATGTTTACTTTTATGTTCAATTATCTCAGTCACACTCATTTCATTTCTATATGCCAATTTTTCAACTTAGCAATCGGCAAAATATAGTAGTCTCACTCCTGGTCAATCAATCTGTCAGCTACTAACAGGTTGAGTTGCGACTCACCTGTAGCAATGATAATAAGCATCATGGTGTATGAAATTTGCATTCATGAGAATCACATACGCAAGCATTGGTAGCTGTTACAATTCGTCTTAGGAGTTATCTTTGGCGTTCCGATTTAGTTTTGCCATAAAGAAGACGCAGCCCTTGGATTTTACCTCTAAACTCACTCTCCCTCAAACATCTGATCGCGTCGATCTTTTCTTATTTCTAAAATCATAATTCTCTGGTAAATACATCGTGACGCATAAGTGCATCTTGTCCAACTCATTCTTAAAGTAAATTATATTCGAGAACCAAGTTAACGTGCATTCAAGCTGCCTCAAATCTTGTTTTTCAATTGAAATCCATATATACGGCTGTTTCATGGTTACTGTAAATGTTTCTCGCAATAAAATCTTGATACATTTTTATCATGCGGCCTGTTAGAACCTATATGCTTACATTAATAATATCAAGTCCTTCGTGTGTGAACTTCACCGACTACAAGTGGTAAAGATTCCAACGATGCCTTCAGTGATGTATATCGGGGCATCCAAGGCATTTAATTTTCCTCCGTGTGTATAGGAGTAAAAAATTGAAATATACAGCTATAAATAAACACCTAAAAGCGGATGAATTGTGTAGAACCCTGTAATTATAATTTTCGCTCGGCATCTCAAAGTCATCTTTTTGGCTAGTGATTCAAACTTGAGTAGTGCCACACTGCCAATATTCATGAAATGGTGCTTTCATAATAAAAAAGACGAATGCGACCAATATGAGTTCTGACATTATGTGTGTGTGTGTGTGTGTGAAATTCTGGCATTATGTGTTAAAAGCACAAAGAAATGCAATGCCTAAAAAATCAGATGCCTTGGAGTGGAAACTCCGTTGTTCGGAATATATGAGGAGAATGCTTTTCTTATTCACCGTGGAAGTTTCAGCTAAAATGAGCGAATCGCAGTTATCGTCTGACATCTCCTGCTTAGGGGAAGGATAGAAAAACGACGGGGCCGGAACCTTACGAGGGTGGAGGAAGAAAGAATGAAAGGCATTCTCGGAAGGAAACGAAGCCAATGCAAGCGGGTAATCGACAGACCGGCTGAAGCATCAACGCCTTGACAAGTTCGCAGCAACGGCATCGGACGTGAGGTGTGGGCGGATATAGAGAAAAAGGGACAAGCAGGGCTGAAGGAATGGTTTGATAGGTAGCGATTGAGAAAAGAGGAAATCAGACGAGAAGAACGGAATGAGTAATGAGTAAGAACCTACAAAAGGTGAGATTATTTTGTGGGTGAAAAATGGGGTTATTTTTCCCCAAACGTGGTGTTACTTTACATCTTTCCAGTGAACGCATTTAACAAATACTTTCCTGCTGCTTTTGAGCAGTGTGTGCATTTTTAAGTACCAGTTACCAGTATTTTCAAGTCTCTTTCAATGGTGAGGAACATTGTATTTAGCGTCTATTTGATGTCCAAATGTAAGATTGATGTTGGAAAATGATGAACAAATATGCAAATAATTACTTTTTAGTATTTGATTCGATTCCAAAATATTTCAAGCTATGATGAAATCATGTTAATGCCCTTACGGAGAGCACAATAGCCGAGGGTACTCCCATGAAGCATAATAAGAAGGTTGCGGCTAATCTAAGGTGCTGCGAGGTACTATGTTTCTACCCTTATTTCGTCAGCTATTTATTTCAGTTAATTCAGAAATGTATGTAGCTCAGAATATCTGACATAGAAAGTGGCTGACCAGTCGCAACACAATTTCGTCCGGCAAAACTTGCGCGCGTGCAGAAACTGTTATTGTATATCTATAACTTAATTTTTATTTGTACAGTCTTTGAATACGTTCGGCATGTTTAATTTTTGCTCGGCTTGGTACAGGTATACGGTTTTGTGAGGTAATTTCTAATTACTTTATGGCCCCGGTTCCAGGTTTTTCAAATGGTTTTATTTCAATTTTTCAAAACACGTTTCTCCTTTATCTGATGTATGTGTACGTGCCTGATGCAAGAGTCTGAATAAACACCTTCCAGAAGCATAAACAGCATCCAGAAATTTCTGGATTCTGTTTTTACCCCGAAGGCGAGCTCTGAGGAAATAAAAAAAGTTTTATTATCTTAACGACCTGCAGTGTTCAGTCCCTATGTTCGCGGTCAGTGACACTGGAAAAATAGTCAATCGGAACGAATACTGGGAGATTTAAGGAACAATGATGGCTCAACCATTTTTCCAGACCTTGTAGAATTGCATTTATGGGGCTTAAAGTAATCTTAAGGTTTGGCATATGGAGTACGAACGCAATTGGAAATAAATATAATCCGTCTTGTTTATATACTAATTACACTTTGCTAATTCTTGTAAGTATTTTGGTTTGCGTATTGACCTAGAAGGCCTAGTGCTTTTGACTCGATTCACGGTCCATAAGACTTTACTGTGGCAATTTCCAACGCATTCTTATCCATTTATCGCGGCAGATAATATAAGTTTACGTAAATTTACGGCAGTCATATCTTACTCAGCATAATTGTTACTTTATAATACAAAATGCTTTCCTAACTGAATAGTCAACGAATAGTTTTTGGCATTTTGAATTGGATTTTGGCATCTGCTTATGTTATAAGCATATACAAAACATTCCCGATAATGGCCACTCCACATATCGATGGATATTAGCATTTTATGAGGATAATCTCATAAAAGTTATCCTTTATTCGAGGGGGTCTTACAAGGGTATTAAACGGATATATTTTCCTTGATAATGCAAGACAATAACAGTGCGTATAGATTATTACATTGAGATCAGAGCCTAACACCGATCAGAACTAGTACAATATCACTGGGAATCAGTATTTTTAAGCTGACTGTCAATAGCATCACTCACTCACTCAGTGATTCAACCCGAAGGTTGGTTTGGGTAGTTGATGGTAGAGATCAACCCGGACTAAGCCACAGGCGTGTGAATTTCACACATTCAGGGTAGGGAGACCAGTTCCTTTCCCTGGGCCACCTCGCACTCCGAGGATTTTTGTCGTGGATGTTTGATAAGAACTAAGTATATAAAAATTAAAGCAATAAAAACCTGTAATAATAATATCATCGAGCGGGAATCGATCGCATGACCACACCTACCGTAGGCGAGCACCTTATCCACTGGGCTATCACAATCCCTACGACGTAAGTTGCTTCACACGACTTACATATCGCAACATACTTTTTCTAAGATTTTTAGATGCTTTTTTTCTTAAACAATTACGGTGTCGTAATCGCATGACCACACCTACCGTAGGCGAGCACCTTATCCACTGGGCTATCACAATTCATACGACGTAAGTCGCTTCACACGACTTACATATCGCAACATACTTTTTCTAATATTTTTAGATGCATTTTTTCTTAAACAATTACGGTGTCGTCTCACTTCGGCATATCGAATTAATAATCTTTAACTACCGAACCAGATATTATGAGCTCGATTGGCCACCCGACGGTCGTTTCTCCCTTGTCATGGGTCGTATTCTCCCTTGTCACCAATTTAGCGTTGTGTAAGAAACGTCTTGTCCCTGGCAGCACATTACTTCCCCGAAAAACTGCCCTTGTTGAAAGTATTGGAAGACGGAACAAAGTTCCGAAAGAGATTTATTAGGGAAAGGGGCAAAATTCAGGAATAGTTGCACAAATGATGGATCGTGGTAAATGTGAAGAAGAAGGTTACTTAGATTGTAATTGATAACTTCGCTATGCATGGCTATAAATTAGAGAAAGCTTATTTTTCGTCATTTTGCTAACTTAGGTCAATGATCTGGTATATTTATAACAGAACAAGATCAATAATTGATACGCAAAATCAATTTATAACTCCGAGGTGGGCAACTCATAGCATATATTGTCAATAATAATAGACAATGGACTGTCATCGTTCCAATTCTCTCTTTTTTGTCAATACTGCTACGTGATATCACTACTCAGAGGCACAAAATTAAATAATAAAATAGATAAAGTCGGAACTATCTCAATAGAAAAATTCAGGCATGATTGATTAGTACGTAAAACGGGGAGACTAATGTACGGGAAGAACCTTGTGGAAAACACTGTTGAGGGAGTATTAAGGATGGAAAAGCATTGTGAATATATATTCCATGTTAAAAAGCGTATTCTTTTATTTTAGAAAGCCATATGAGATTAAGTAACGAAGACAAAATAGTCTCAAGAAATGTTGAACAGAACTAGTTCCCCTGCCATACACCCTAGAGGTGGCTTGCAGGGTACTATGTACCTAGATGAAATACTGCTACAGGATTTGAAAGTATTCAGCATTGGAATGCAGTCAGATTATTACATCCCCCACCGTAAAGAAAATCTGCTTTTAAGATAGGTACTATCGTGGATGTTTGGCCGAAAGGTTTTCTTTTGTATTTTTGAGAGAATGTGATTCCAACATTTCTACAACCAAAGAGTATGCTATATTGTTGCAGCACGTATTGAGCGATTAAGGCCCAGTTCTACCCAATGTGGTTAAACAGATGTATCCAGTATTATATGCGATATGTATATCCTATCTCTTCGAGAGCGATTACATCAAATACTCGGATGTACTTGACCCCGAGCTCTCTTCTTCTATTCATTTAAATTATAACATTTAAATTTTATAAAACCTGATCTCAAAGTAAAAGTATGGAATTATCGTATTTTGTTCTCATCAAAATCGCCTCGTCGTCTGCTCTCCCAATTAAATTAACACTGGCCTCGAAACTTATTACCTCCTACGTAGTTATTAAAAACTTCCTAAGAGCTCTCCCGTCTTTGAATGTGGGAAGCATTAGTAGGTTAACTATACTTTTCTGTCTATCCAGTCCTGCATTAAAGCCTTCCAGATTGTTTGCTTTGCCTCTCGCTTTACAGCTTCCGTTTTATCTCCATAGGGAGAAAAGTTTATTTCAGTCCTTCGGCACCAAAGATTTTCTTATCCTTTCCGTATTTTAATCTATTAGTATATGTAAATTATTTTTATTATTAAATTATTGAATTTTTTTGCTTCAAATTCTCTAGCAGTTGCGGTAATTCTTCTTAAAGAATCTGAAAAAATACTGTCAATTGTAAAATGAAATTGATTTAATTCGTCGAGCAGGCCTAATCAATTATGGTAGAGGATTTTTAATATTTGGTTTCGTGGTGGTAGTATTAGAGTTTTCTTGGAAATGATGTATTGCAGATGTATTTATGGCGCTTTATGAAGAGGTGGACGAAGAACATTAGAAAACATGTTATGGAAAATGAATAAAACAAATGATAAACGGATTCAGACATGAAATCGGAGAGTAACTAAAAATCAGGATTTTGAACAATGGCTTACCTATGGGTTTTCGGGCAGTTATCAACGTGAGAATGTCAATTTTGGATTGAATTCCCACTTTTACGGCTTGAAACAGGATATGAATAACGCTCATTGTTTGACCTGTATAAGGTTAAACACTCGCAGGTTAAATTTTTATCATGGTGCATTGAGTGTAATTCGTGTAAATTAAAATAAATTATCATCGATGGATGGAATTTACCTAGCGACCCCATTACCAGAGTCATCAGGCAATCAGCCATCAGCAATTTAATCGTGAAAACTAAGTTTTTTGCACTTCTTTTGCCGACATAACTTTATTCGTTTACATAATTTAAAATTACTTTATGATGCATCGCCTACTTGCCTTCCTCTCCTGCCGGTGAATTTCTGTATTTTCCATACACCTTAATGTTTGAAATCAAAATATTGGTATCGAACAGAGTACTTGCTTCCCTCCCAATTTTCGCGCTTCGATTGTAATCCCGTGATTCGCGGGGAATTTTTCATTGGAATCTCCATTCCTACTGATGTCTTGCGGATACCTCTTCAAATGCTGTACTTTGGTGCTCGGATAGTGCGTAAACCTGCAGGCAAGCCCGGCAAAAGACAAAATTTTAACCCGCGCGAGAGAGTATTCCGGCGCCCCCCCCCCGCTTATCTAACCTATTCACCAGTTAAACGTAGTAAAAAATTATTTTTTCCCAATCACGGCGCCCCGGGCAGTCGCCCAGGCCTTAAGCCGGGCCTGCCTGCAGGCCTCGTGCAATCAGCTATCATGCAAAGTTGGCAAAAGCCGACGTCGGTTTTCTCTGCTCATTTTCTCCATTCACTTAATAATGCTTCCCATATTCTCCTGTCCACCTGTCCTTAGTGACGAAAATGAACTCAGTTGTTATCCCCCCAACTACCACTTAAAGTACAAGTTTATTGCCCTAACTGAATATATGGATTCCTGCTTAAGGAAGTTTTTCAACCCATTACGAGTTGTGTATTGCTTGCTGGGTAATATTCCCAGTGGGAACATTATCGAAAGGTTAGTATGATTACCTCCATTAGTACGATTACGTCGTACTTAAATCATCTGTGTAGCCTTCTCTCACCTTGTCTAAGAGGTGGCGTTTATTGTATTTTTCATGTCAACAACTTCATTTTAATAAGTTGACTAATTTCCTTATTTAATCTTGAATATGCTTTAGGTGTCCTTTGAAAATAGATGTTTATGTACTGTGGGAGGTTGCCGCTTTAGAAATATGTTTCTGTCTGAAAGACTGCATACAAACTAAATAAAATTTCTGATATATGAAATTCATCTTGCAGCCCCTCGAGATGATTTCATTTAGAATATAGTGAATATTTTTCTATCACCTGATATGCATTTACGTAAATGTTATAGCGAGTATACTGAAATTTTTCACTGCCTATACATTTCCCCTTCGCGTGGAAAGCAAATTCTTAAGTCTAATTCCCTCTGTTTCAGACCCTCGTTGCCTCCATCTTGTCTTTACAGAAGGTATTATACCATCATGACTCATCACCTAACTGCGCCGTGTAGTTTAACTCTCACTTCTCTCTCCCTTTCCATCTATTCACATTTACCGCTTCTTTAGCGGATTTTATTGAACATTGCCTCTTCCCTCATTCTCCCCACCTTTACACCCCTCTCCGTCTCTCTAAGCTTGTGTACTTCCCCACCCCGTCCTCCTTCCATCTCCTCGCATTTCCTATGACTCACACTCTTTTCCCTTCATTCCAATTATCTGTCGTTGAAGGCAGACTGGTTGACGTTCACGTAATTGTTTAAGAGCGATAATTTTCCTCCAGCCTCATCGAGCACTTAAACAGGAATTTTCTCTCACTCATCCAGTGGCTTTTATAATGAATGAGTTTTGAGTACTGACTTTTTTGAATTGAATGCTATTTTTGCTATATTAGGTATGGAATGCCCGCTCACTTTTTTATGAGTGTTGTTATAAATATAAATAAAATCATGGCCAATATAGGATGCTGCGCATTCATCAATTTACCGGCAATCTTTACTTTAATTCTTGGTGGCATTAGAAGGAATTTCATAGGATAATACTTAGAAAAAAATTAGCCCTGCCGGCGTTTTTCCACTAAAATATTAAAATATGTACTGTAAAACATTGATCAGCGTAGTTGATTGGTCAATTATCTTATCTAATTTGTTGATTATTTTGTAGTGATTAAATGTTTAGGAATTCACAAGTTTTATGCGGCAGGCATGAATATCTTCATTCGTGGCTCGTGGCGTTTGATAAGTGCGGCGGCGGCGATTCTATTGATGAGGCGCAAGCCTCCCCTGAAGAGGCGCTAGCCTATAACGGGGGCCATGTCCCAGGGCGTGGCGTCAAACACAGCGGTCTTTCTGCAAACTCACTTCGGAACTGAAGGTTGCAGCTGGAATGCTGGCATAACTGTTGTCCACAAGGATGAACAAGTGCGGGAGTAACCCGAATACTCTATAACCTTAGTTTTAAATTATTTCTATTGTTTGTCATTTTATTTAGTACATATCTGTGTAAAATGTTAACCATTACATGTTCTATCGTCGGTTTCCGCGGCGTTGAAACGAATGCTCCTGCATTTCCCGGTGTCCACCGCGTAAGTTGTTTTTGTGGACAACAGTTTCGCCCGTATTCCAACGGGCGTGTTCAGCTCGAAGTGCCTGGACTGCATTTTGGCCGCGTTAAGAGTCCTATTCTCTTCCGTGCTTTCTTTTTTCCGTCAAATCCTCTTCCATTCCCTGGCTAGGTGGTGACCGTCTTCTCGATTGAAGTTATCTTTCGTTTTTGTAATCTCAACGGATTCCCTAATCAGCCTGGGATAGTATCGCTTTTCATTGGCCTCGTCGAAATTAATTTTGTGTCCAGGCCCGTTCCAGGCATGTTCAGCAATCTATGACAAACTGGATTGTTTGTTTCTGGTAGTCCTTTCGTGTTACTTCACGCGTGTCTTCATAGACCTGCATGTCTCGCCTATGTATGACTTCCAGTACTAGGGTGGCAGCTGATAGACCCCTCTCGTAGAGTTGCTGAGGAATGTTGTGTTTCCTCAGAACTCTGGATATCCTTTCACTTGTCCCGGCTATGAAAGGGATGGTAGCATAGGCTTTGGGATCCTCGGTGGCGCTTCGTTCTGCGTTACTGTGGGTGGTGTTAAGCCGTCGTCTCTATTCCTTGGCGGTCCTTTTTTAGGACCACCTTCCTCCTGTATCCGAACTTCGGCAGGGCTGTTAATAAGTGTTTCTTTCCTGCAGCTAAAGATTCGGCATCCGATATTTTGTAGGTACGGTGTATCAGTGTTGCTACAGAGAAGCCTTCTGCGCTGGGTTGTGGTGTGATGATGAATTTAGGTAGTGATCAGAAGGCAACTCATACTGATCGCTACGTTAATTTATCACCATGAGTTATTTCAGATAAAACTTACCAGTATTTTAATTAACATAATGCGATTAAATCTACTGAAAAAAGTGATGAAAAGTAAACAATGCTGTCAAGACCGCATGGTGTAAACAAAGAATTGGTTGGATTTATTGCGTGATTTCCTTCCCTATCTGGCATCAATGGTGCATATTGATTGGTTGACAATGCTCTAGCTGCCAATGTCAATATTATAAGGCATAGAGAGTAGTTAAGTATGAATGAAGCTTCCGTGTTTGTCCCTTTGCCGTGACAATCGTAAAGCCGCTCGAGTTTGATTCGCTTTACATTTCTCACTTCCATTCCTTTCATCATATATCCATTCCATTTGATAATGCAATTGTCTTGAGTCCATAAATTCAATGCAGTGTCTTTATAGCTTTCGCGCAGTAGTAAGTCTGGATGAGGCTTTGACCCCATGATCCTTAGGTATCTGTCTAATTACCGTGAGAACTAGCGATATGAAATTTTACAATTGGAAATAAACTTACAAGCTTCGATTTGCAGCGCAATTTTATCTCGCATCTACTAAGGAGAAATTCCAAAGAAGGAAAATAGCTAGTTCGTAGCGAATGAATAGTAGGTTCTCATAAAATGTTTGATTCAAC
Source organism: Pyrrhosoma nymphula (assembly GCA_963573305.1). Taxonomy (NCBI): domain Eukaryota; kingdom Metazoa; phylum Arthropoda; class Insecta; order Odonata; family Coenagrionidae; genus Pyrrhosoma; species Pyrrhosoma nymphula. The sequence goes on along the minus strand of OY754330.1, from coordinate 49,623,590 downwards.
CTTGGGAATGAAATGAAGTTTATATTCGGTAACACCTTTGAAATTTAATTTAGCATTGCGCTTGGTGTCAATTATTTGCGAAGTATTGTTGGTTTAGAAATAGTATGAAACATTAAATTTGAGGAAGGGGAAATGAGGAAGAGAGGAGGGCATATCAGAGGGGCATGCTATTCTGCCAATTGAAAAAGTCTTAACTTTTTAACCATTAACTTGATGTGAACGTGAATCAACATTATTTAGTTTATTTAATGCTCGAATTGTACCGGAGTAGAGGTGGTTGGTATTATTTACTTGGTGAGAGGTTTCTGGATGAACAAACGATTATCAAGGGTTGAAGAGTTCCTATAGCTTGTTTAAATTGGAATTTTGAAATACCGTGCCTATCAAAGTCGAGGTAATGACCGGCAATTAGGTTATCTGAGAGAAGCTCATCATAAAATAATTAAATGACAGCTCATCGAGTCATTTACACGAGTTTTTTTCTGGTTTGTTGATTCCCATTGGGCCTAAATGCATCATCAATAGAACGAGTTTACAATTGGTCATCGCTGAGGAATTTCTGCTCCTGGCCATGGCAGGCCTCCAAGAGAGAGAGAAGGGAGAGGTTCTGTGAAGCGAGAGTGATGATGAACGAGAGTTACGAGAGATCCCGGGGAGGGAGATGTTGTGAACCAACCCAGCCAGCTTGGCTCCAGGCGGTGACTCGGAGAGAAGTTGGTTTGAGGAAGCTGGTGACATGTATTCGAAAGCAAGACCGGAGAAAATGGTAATGACGCGGATTTTGAATGCGGTAGCGAAGGAAATATACAATGGACGAGCTACGGGCGCGGAGGCAGATGACGAACGAATCTCTTAAAGTGGGAAAGGCTCACAAAAGATTATGGTAGGCAAAACACCGGAAGGCAATGCAAGTATTGTTCTAGGGTCGGTTTCTTGCAGAGAAAGCAGGCAAGTGCTGTCTTATTGTGATGAGAATGTAACGGAGAGAAGGGGAAATACGTAGTGACGTGAATGTTGAACGAAAATATTCATAAGCATAACGAGAGTTTATTGTTACAGAATCTGTGTCTATGCAACAAGACACTCACGTTACTTATTTTATAAATTGACTTTTCTGACAGTAAAAATTAATATATATTTAAAAGATACAAAAAAACACCCTTAGGCGAAAGGTGGAACGCTACGGATGTTTTTAACCTTTGTGTCCTTGAGTTCACGGCTACATTTTGCTGTTGATAGTTTTTCATTCATTTTAGTTTCCGGAAAGATCTCTTGAGAAAAAAATAATAATTTTGGCCACTGAAAATTCAAACATAACTGCAGCGCCTATGAGCAGCTTAGAGAAAATATGTCCTGGAAAAATGGAGTGAGTCATAATAATTTGTTTTTCTTTATGAAGCTATAATAGTTTTAAAATGAGAAACAAAATAGGTAGAGAGGGCAATCGATGAGATAACCAGAACAGGGGGATAACAAAAAAGTCATAATTGGCTATGCAGGTTGAATAAATATATATAAATTCAAACTTACAGGCGGTAGGAGAAAGAGAAAAAGATAAACAATTCGTTCTTCCGGGAACGTTTCGGACCGGTTGGTCCTTCGTCACTTCTAGAGCTGACGAATGTAAGTAAATTTGGTTTGGTAGTTGGCAAATTTTTGGGCTGTTTTTACCTCAATATTGTTAACATTGACACCCATAAGAAAAGCATTGAATTCGGTGCAGGTTTTTCTTCATTTGCTTTTTTAAATTACTTGCACTCAAGATATTGAATGGATATTTGCATCATAGAACGCATAAAAGAATGTAGTATTCAAGTCTTTCATTCAATTTTCTTATACGCTTAGTTTTTGTTCAGGTAATGCGTTTTTATTTCTAAATTCATCAATTTTTCTTCCTTTTCAAAAATAGGCAACCGAACTTGAATACCCATTTAATAGCGATTTTATGAATGGCTATTCACTCCTGCAGCATTTAAAGGCCAGGTTCAGTGACTAATTAGATAGTTGTAGTCAAACGACTAGTTTCCCGTTCGCATTGCCTTATCAATGACATCAACAAGGGTCGATCGCTTCAAGTGTGTGGATTAAATCTGGAAAATCCATGGTTTTCTCGTGGTCAATTATAAGTTGCATGCTCACAAGTGGGACAGATCAGTAATGCCAAATTAAACTGACCAGCTGATGAACACAACGCTTGCCTCTAAGTGTCGCATCTTTGAAGACATGTACAGAAACTCACATTAACGACCAATATGCGCGTAAATCTGCAGCGCAATGTGTTAACCATATTTTCAAAACAACTGTTGGACATCGGTAATGGAAAAGTACAAGTTGATGCCGACACAAAAATATTTCAATTCCGTTGAACTTTTATATCATTTTTCCATTGATCGAACAATTGATTCAGAAAGTTTTTCCACAAATTGTTACCATTTACAAAAATTACTAATGGATTTGCGAACGTGGTATTTTGTTAGCAAAAAAACCGACATCAATGCAATCAACTACGCTATCCACGAACAGATATAGAGCGAGTCTGTCACCTACAAATCGATTGACAATGTCATGAATACGGATGAGATTTTGAATTATCCAATTGAGTTTTTAAATTCTTTGGATCTTTCTGGTTTATCACCACAAAAATTATCACTCAATCTCGACGCACCAATGATTTATTTGTGTAACATTAATGCACCACGATTGTGCAATGGAACCAGGCTCACTGACAAACAACTGATACCAAACGTCATCGTAGCGACAATTCTGAATGGCAAGTAAAAAGGAGAAGATGTGCATATTCCACGTATTCCCATCATTCCCACCGATATGCCATTTGATTTCAAACGACTACAGTTCCCCGTTCGCCTTGCATCGTAGCAATCTCAATGACAATCAACATTGCACCAGGTAAATCGCTTCAAGTGTGTGAATTAAATCTGGAAAAACCATGCTTTTTACACGGTCAATTATATGTTCCATGCTCATGAGTGTGACAGCCGAAAAAGTAATTTGTTTTTGCAGAGGGTGGTAGGACCAAACATATTGTATATCCGAAAGCACTCGAATAAAATTTTCAAATCTATTTTATTACTCAAAATATCATTTTATTTCATTAATGTTGTACATGAAAGTGTATCTGCTTTGTACGATATCTTCGTATATGTGTGCCTACTTAAAAAGAAAAAGAGGCATTGCAACGCATGCCGGGCCCCGCCGGCGATCGCGCCTCAAGTTCGCGCCACCTTATTTCTATCTCAAGTTTGCATGGGATGGGAAGGCTTAAAACAATGCAATTGCTGTTTTGGGGAAGAAAAACTATTCTCAATGTTTTTTCATTTTTGGGAAGCATATAAAATCATTTAGCCACATTTCCCACTGCTTACACTTGTGTAGTGCAAAAAAGGACAGACACCAAGTTCACCTCAAGACCACACCAGACAAAGACTGCCTGCAAAGCAGGCAGCAGGTCTGATAGTATTATGATTAATTCCGCGCAACCCCACGATGGTTTTTATTTTTCCCTATTCATAGATTGACTTTCAATTCATTGTTCCCTTCCAGACCACCAGCTTTGCCTCGTAGACAATACCTGATCCATTGGTGAAGGTGCAACTCATGTTTACTGCTTCTGAATAGACATTACAGGCATCCGGTTGTTCGCCCTTACCGAGCTGTGTTATGGATGGGAATGGAAAAATTTCTTTCCCTTACATGAGGGAGGGACTGGAATGAGACTAGTGTAGGACGCAATACAATCTCGGCGAGATATGTAGGCGAGAGTTTGTTCTATGCCGGATGGGAGGATTCATACCGTCTGAAAGTTTGACACATGATGCCAATTAACAAACGAGGCGATGCGTATATCACAATGTAAGAATAGGTTGTTGCTCTCTGCTAAATAATTTTTCTATTCGTTTAGGATATCAATAATGCACTTCAAGTTGGTCGATGAAACATTCTCATGAATTTGGAAAAAATAGACTTATACAATTACGTTTAGAGGTACTTGGAAAATTTTGATGCTGATTTTTTCTCCTAGAATATTATTTTAAGTAGATTCATTCTGAGATACAATTGCCTCCAGAAAAGTATAATGAAAGGAGCAAGGGATGGGAAGAATTATTATGGAAGACCAAGGATGGAAGATATGCTAAAATGAAGGCTTACGAAGAAACAAACAGAGTTTCGAATAATCAATCTTTCTAATCGTTCTTGCTAATGGCCACATTATAATGAACCGACCCTTGCATAAATGTATTGTAATATGTATATGCATTATGATTTCTACATACAATCATTCCTACAGTTTTATTCCATGAGCATAAAGCTGATGTGCTCTAAGATACAATATTATGGCATCTTTATTACATTTTCTGCTCCTTTAACCAAATTGACGTAATGAGATGTAGCATTTGCGTAATTACCTATTTACGTTAACGGTGGTCGACGTAAACTGAAGAGCTGTCCTTTGGTATGAACATCACAGGTCATCAGAGAGGGCTAACAGAGAAAACTTGTGAAAAGCCGGGTCAAGGGGGACCGATGAGTGGAAGGGAAGTGGGACTTACTCTGAAGTTGCTGCTTGCCTAACTTTCTCGGTTCGAAGAAGTGCGTCCGAAGTTTTGTAACATACAATATTGATCTTTCGCAAGACTAGCCGGTTTCCCCGGACCGAAGCCAAGTAAAACTCTTGTTTTCTCCGCTTCCAAACAGCTTCCTTCCTTTCTTAGCACAAAATCTTAATCCCCAATTCGGGAAAATCCTCCTGAGAGTGTGGAAAAGCTGTTTTGAGAGACTCCTCTGTGGGTCCTTCTTCTCTAGTGCGGAAGCTGTTTAGGCGGGAGGAAGCATTCCACAGCAAAGGATGTCGTGAACCCGTACGAGTAAGGGAAAGAGAGAAAGGTAGAACCTATACCCATGATCATAAGTTCTCACTCTCCCCATGAGACGCTTTTTCACTCTCCACTCGAGTGTTTTCACATAATTGCGAAATATAGTGGCCCAAGGTGACTGGTATACTCGTAACGTAGCTTTATTCGCGAATTGGAATCTAACACGGCTGCTTCAGTGTTGTGGGTGTTAATAACGAGGAAAACTACAGAGGATAGTTTAGAGGACGTGTATTAGTCAAATGAAAATATTTCGTGAACATTCGTTTTTAAGAGGGAATATCGTTTCAATTAATTTGAGCAGTTTTCCGCTGCTTACCGCTGCATTGCTCATTACTACTTAAATAGGCAACACTCTGCGAAAGGTTGTGTCATTTTAGCTGCTGCTACTGCTGCTTTAAAACTGCTGGGAATATACTCGGCATACGGTCTTCCAGATGCAATTGAGATTCAGGTGTCGTTGTAGTCTAAAATGCATGCAGGTAATGCCGAACAATCTGTTAGATCGAATTGCACTTCATAATGTTCTCGTTGAATTTGGAATAAAGGTGTTTGGAATAAGATACCAGATCAGATCCTTTACACAAGTAAAGTACATATAATGACTTTACAACCTACGATCAGACACATCCCTACGCCCGCGCCATCTCGCTAAGTGTAATATAATTCTACATGAATGTGGGTATATGTTTTTATGTTGGGGGTTGTTCGGGTTTCTCTCCGGGTCAAACTCTCCATCTCTGCCAGAGATGGAGAGTTTGACCCGGTGGTGAACTCAAACAACCCTTACATCGCTATACGCCGGGGAAGTCTTAGATCTTTCACTATATGTTTTTAGTTATTGTACCTACTTCATTTTAATGTCCTTTGACGGATAAGGTCTTTTCACACTTACCGCCTGCTACTGGCAGACTGGGGGCATCAGAACTCGGACGAATAGGGTTTAAATCGACCATCCGAATCGAGCCGAGCTCAACGATGTTTACCTTAAGTGGCTATGTGGGAACCGGTATTTCCGCTGTGGCAGGCCGTTGTTTGCACTTTTTCATCTAAACCAACTGAATGCATATATTTTGATACTTTTAATTCATACATTTTAGTCTGTTTATTAATTCTATAAATGTAAAACTTCTATTTTGCGTAAATGCTAAGCATATCCATGTGGCATATTTTTTCATACACCAAGATCCATTCATGAATCTTGGAAATAGTAAAGGACTAGAACTACGATGGGGAAGGATTTGTTTAGTAAAATGCCATATGGTAAAGAAATAATGATGAATTTTCAGGCCCCGGTAAGCAACTTATTCCGTTATTGTCTGTAGCTTAAGACGATAGACCTTGCATTAAAATATATGAAGAATCTAGAGAGGAAAATTTTTTCAATAAGTAAGTAGTTCAAAATTGAGCGCATTTGAATGAAGTTTGAATATTTTCATGCTATGCGACTTAATATTCTCTTCAACAAACATATCTAATTTTTCTTTCTTTTCAAAAACTCAATGTCAGTTTTACGAAAACATTTCAAATTGTAAAACTCAGTCAATTACACCAGTGAAAGACCTTTAGAAACACAGGGGATGAATAGATATCCTCCTTACTATGTAAAGATCATAAAGAAACGTTCAATCAGATTAAGTGCGTAGGAGTTTTTGTCTCAAAGGATAACGCTGCTATAGTGTTTTCCTGTTTAGCGTTGAAGGAGTAGCAATGCCGTAGAGGTAATTCATAACACTTGTAGTTTAATGAATGCTGCGGTAAGTTTACACTTTAACTGCTGTTATTAAGGGCTACTGCCTTGTTAGCTCTGCCATTCTGTAGTTACTTCAGCCTTCCCAGCGGAAATTCGCAACTCGGTTCTTTATCCATTATGGCACTCATAAACCATCAATGCCTCTGCGAAATGCAATCTCCATAAAGGAGTGGCTTTGCTTAGATTGATGCAAGCTGCTGATACTTGTAGGTTACCGGTTAAGGTAACCTTGGTCTTATCAAAAACTGCTCAGCTCAGTCACTGAAATATTAGATTTTTGGCCAAGTGTGTGGACATATTTTATACGCTTTGGGCGATAGAAAGTATTTTTAACTCACCGAATTCGTTGGATTGTTGTGTAAAATTTAAAAATGAAATGGAAAATAAATGGAATATCACATTCTTTAGGATATATCCATTGAGGGTAATAAACCAATGTTTACCGTTAGTTGACTAAAATATCATGTTACTTCTGCGAGTTCTTACCTCACTCATAGGTACGAGCTTTCAGCGTTCATACCGTAATGCACCATGTTTTACTATATATTCCCATTTACTACCATATATTATTCATTTTCTTATATATTAAAGAGCCAAAAGTTATCATCATGGAAATAATAAGCTTTAGCTTAGAGTCAGTTAGTGAGAAAATGTTCATATCTCTTTAAAAGGCCCTTTTAGAAAACATTCACTGACCGCAAAAGGGTCAACTTCTAAGGAAAGCTTTTGTATGGCATCGGTTATCACCAGAGAGAACTCAATTGCAACTGTGCTCATTATCACCCGGTCAAAATAAAATGCGTTTTCAAAACTCCACTGGAAAGATCCACAAGTTTATAAAAAAGTGGTGTGGTTTGCATCATTTGTAAGAGTAGCGACACATGAACGCTCATTTAAAGAAAGCAGAATGTTTTTTGTAAAATTAATTTGTGTTTCTCGGGTTACGCTAAGAATCGCACAAATGTCATCCTAACCCAACCTATGGACGGGTAACCAGCTGTGAATCTGGTTCAAATTTGGACCCATCTGTTCCGGAACTTTAATCTGTATTAAGATGGCGAAAATTATAATGACGTCACTACATTCTTCTTACTCCAAATAAGAACGGAAATTCTGCGCAATAAACGACATCCGTGCATGAAGATAACCTTTCTTAATTGATATATCAGTTACCATGTTGCAGCAAGTCATTGAGAGTTTTGCAAGTGTAGACTTTAACTCTCCCATCTGCAACTGTCTGTACAGCCTACCACTTTCCTGTTCTTACATGTCTGTGCAAGTGGTGACATGAACTCCACCCCCCCCCCCCCACATTCATCGCTTGGACATAAATGAAGCTCAGTTGGTAATAGTTCTTTGACTAGTGAACAAGTCCTGTAAGTGTAGTTTTAAATTTGGATTTCCATTGCTGTAAAGTGAAATATCTTAATTAATAAAATTAAGTATATTAGTATTCAAGAATAATAGATTGTTCATGTATTAAGTATGAGTTGTTTTGTGGGTGAACTAATAAGTGAACAGTGCCATACACACTGCAAGAAATAAGTGCCTCAAGAATTAATTATGGTGAGTGACTTGCCAGCTGAAGAACAATATTTGCTAAAATTAAGAATTTCGAAAGAAATTACTAATACATATTTGCCGTTACCACAAAGATAAATATTTAGACAAATACAACCACATTTTGGGAAAAAATGTTGTGACTAGGGATGGGACGTGTAAACGTGTACACGTTTTCTTTATCTTGCAAAATAATACACGTTAGCATCGTCCGCTTTGATCACGAATTGCCGCCACATTCCCCCTCCCCTCCCCTGGTCACTTAATATGACTTGAGTCAAAGTGAATCGTTATCAGTGTGTAAGATACTTCCTGGGGCCTGTTTCTCGAAGCTACAAGTCTACAAGTTACAAGTCTATTCACTTGTAACTTGTTAAATTCAGTTTCTCAAACGTACAAGTCTACTAATTATAAGTTCACAAGTTCCAAGTCCATTTCACAAGTTACAAGTGTTTACTCACAAGTGTTTTCATGGTTACGACACATTCTGTTTCTCAAACAGACTTGTAAATTACAAGCCCTTGTAACTTGTAAGAAAATTTCTACTAGTCTTCCGAGGTAAATCCAGTCATTTTAACCTAAATATCAATAGAGTAAAAGGTTGAAGAATGAATATTAGGTTGGAATTGGAATTTTAAGCACGTGTTAGGGAATAAAATCAAATATTAATCCCCTTCCCTTGGCATATCACAGAAATACCACTAAAATGCCTTCGAAAAACTGCCAGATGCTCTCCAATTATTCCCAGCCCAGCCATTTTTGGTACAACTCATTGTCAGTGATAAAGCATTATTGATTATTCACAACTCGGCCTCAGACCACACGCATTTCCAATTTTTTCCTTGTCACCTTTCCTAATTCTTTTCCTGAACGCCCTACTATTCATTTTATTATTTGAATCAATGGTCAATGCGATGAATCCGCATATTTGTCAACATCATTAATTACTCTGTAAAATTATTCAGCACGATGATCTTGATTACAAATGAAGCGTGTCATTACTTGATATTGTCAGCAGTTGTGAACAACGATTCAATTGGCTTAGAAAAACAATGCCAAAAAGAAAAAAATGTATGCTCATAAATAAGATTTGATAAATAAGAAGGGCATGAAATATCAAATCGTTTAATTTAATCGTCGTTTTCTTGGCGTGCCAACTGGTAGCATGCGTGCCAAAGGTTGCCGATCGTTAATCACCACTACTATATTTAAAATGGAAGCGGTGCAGTTTTTACGAAGTGGGCTAAAATTTCTGCTTCTATACCACTGTGGGTAGTCCGTTACATGAGTAGTCGAGGTCTGATGTTCGAAAGAGAAGCCTTTCCTAGAGCCCTCCCCTTATTAGTGACTCAGTATGAGCAACCCAAAGTCACAGAAAGATGGTATTTTGGGTGCACAGCTCCCCATCTTACGAAATTTGAGTGTCCTTCTGCAAAGCGGACGAGCTAACGTGCGGTTTGGATAAATTATCCTTTAAGGTATGATAGCTTTTCCTGTTTAAAAAGAATAAGATTTCGAATGTTTAATTAAAAATTAATGCATCTTCTCGGTTTTATTGCAGTCTTATTCTCATGGGATCTTTTTGACTTTTTTCGCAGATTATTTTCAGAGAACCTTATCTCTTTACGCATCTTTTAACTCTGTCGTTGCGCGGAGTTTGCAAAAGTTAACGGATTCCTTTATTTACTTACTCAATTTTTAATATGCCACGTACTGACCCATGACATAACAAACTCAAGCCTTTGCGTTGTTTTTTTATATCGTTGTTCACCAATATGAATCTGCTAGACTGGGAGAGATGTTTTGTATGGTCCTGTACTTAAGGTTAGTCATCACAGGTGAATTTTAGAGACTACGCGTCTCTTTAACTTTTCCAGGTCTTGAACTGTTTTAATGAGCTCTGTAAAATGAAGATGAATGAAAAGGGGAGCAATCACCCGACAACGAATATTGAGCTCAACTAGATTCCGCCCCAAACCTTTTGTGGCGGTAGGCAAAGGCTACTTTGTTTTTATGCCCGAGATGATCTATTATCCAACTGAATACTTTCACAAACAGAACTAATTTACTGAAGAGACTTTTTTGAAGACATTAGTTTTCTCACTCATTTCATAGAAGCTTCTAAAAGTTAAAAAGCTCGTTAAAATACTCTGCGGGGATTCGATTCCTTAGTGCTTGTTTGGCTTACTGGTTGCACTCATTTTTCGGGGAAAAGATGCTATGCTTAGGCACTTCGGATGGATTGTCATAAGGGCTTGATCTTAGGGGCTTTATAGCTCGGCGGCAGAGGCCAAATGGCGGAACTCAGCCAATGAGAACGTGTCTTTAGAAATCACGATGTCAGGCCGCTCATTGAAGCTGATTTACGCTGACTCGTCGAAAAATATCGTCCCGATTGAAATCCCCAGCGGCGGCCGCGGCCAAGAAGCGGGAAAGCCCTCTGCCTTTCAAAAGTGAAACCACCTTCGGTGGCTGGGGAGACCTTCTGTTTCCTTAAAGGCTTCTTTTTATCGATACTTATTATTTCTACTATATATTTTAGTGGTTTAGAGTTTAAATTATGATGATGTTAGAAAGACTGCTCTTGTATTCAACGAAAATAGCCTTTCTTAAGGGTATTGCAACACTATTTTACTAGCGTTAACCTGCGAATGTTTTAATACAGCCATTGAACAAATATTTATTTTAACCATTAGTTATCCATTCTTGATGCAACATTTACGATGTGTGGAAATTTTAATGTCATGGCTATTATTCATTGCATTCGAACAGTGGAGCTGCTCATGTGTAAATGTCGATATAACCTCTTCTGAGATTATTAAAAATATAATTATTCATCCGCACAAATATTACGATTAAAGCACTCTATAATGCTTGAAGCCAGTGGCGAGACTTTTTACAAATTGTTTCAATTAACTTATGGTAACGATGGAGACGTTGCTCGTTAGCTTAACATATTTATGGTTACAGCGCAAATACTGCCATCAAATTAGCATTGATCAATTATCACTTACTTATTTTTCAACCAATTCATTCATTTGATCACACCAATTAAACTCTACAATCAAATAATGTTTCTTTTTCCGATGATATAAAAGTACTGCAGTACCAGTGTTATTGTGGCACCTACCACCTTTCATTTGTTTTCTTGCCCACGACTCTGAAGGGATGTCATGTTCCGTCGTCGGTGATCAGTATCGCCGTCTGTCTCTGAAGCCGTGCCTTGAAGCCGCCCTTAATAGGAACCGTTTCACGTTGAGACTGCCTTCAGCGAAAAAACAGCATATATTAGCTCCACCTACATCACGATGTACGTTAGATATCTCTCGTTACATCTATAGTTCGTTCACTGTGCCTCCGTTTAAGCCTCATAACGAAAAGTTAGCCTTAAAAATTGCTTTATACAAAATACATAGGGGAGAAGCCTATAAATATTTTGGAACATTTAAAGTAGCCTGTAGCATGCTTAATACAAGTCTGTCTCTAGGCTTAGTTTATTCTTTAATTCCCTCCTAGGTAATTTCATGGAAGTGACAAGGAGATCAAGATTAAAAAGTGTTTTTAAGAGGATATGGATTTTTAGTCATGGATCGCCGATGATGGAGAATCGTTTACGAATTGCACCAGCAAGTCAAAGGTCCATGGTTATTTTCTCGGTCTAGGAACTCTTTTTCCTTGGCAAATTTTCAATACACTCCGTTTATCATGAAAGAGATAGGTGTTATCTTGATATCTTGTAATTTTTATGAGACCACTTAAGTTAGGCTTCGGAATGTCTAATAATTATTTTTTGACGATTATTTATTATAAATAGTGGTGGCGTTCAGTGAAATACATAATCATAACTTCTGATTTTTTTAAATTTACCTCATGTGCTTAGCGAATAATGTAAAATGCTTTTGGCATGAGTCATTTAAAGATTACACTTCAGATTAGTATTTTGATAGCATGTAAGCTGTGTCCGAAGTATTAAGAATAAGAATCCCTTTCATTTCATCAGCTCATTTTAAACTTGTTCAAATGTATGCATTAAATGTTTGATCCAACGATACGTTTCTTTGAATTTCGTCGAAACACAAGGAGTAAAAGAAATTATGAGATTGAGAATTCCATCTGTGATAATTTATTTCCCCCTAAGCGACCAAAGAAACACCTCTTTTTTTAGCTATCCTTGAAATGGTTTGATTCATCATGCATCGAATGGTGTTTAAAAGAGTAATGTCTTCCTCTTATGGAACTAAGTCGTCCTCTTATATTACTTATTTTATAGCTACTTGATACATATTAGGGATATTTTTCAGTTATCCTTCTGAAGTGTAACTGGGTCAGATTTCACATATGGTTTACATATAACTTCTGTTCGCCTGGAAGTGTTTCCAACAACATCGCTCGAATTGGGGCACATGTGGTTCGTTCTTTGCTCTCTCAATTTCATAAACACACCATGGACTGAAATCCTTTTCAGTCCTCTCTGTCTCGTGAAAAATGCGCATTTTTGCGTTCCAAGGTAACTAGTCATTGAACCGGTTTTTACAGTATTTGATCAAACGTTTTATAAGTAATATAACCGTAGTGGATACGTCCGTCACCGGTAAAACGCGAGTAAACTAACCTACAGTCTGATTTACTTTTTAAAAACTCGAACTCTCACTTATCACAATCGGGTGAAGCCTAAAATTCCAATGGTGAAACCGGGAAAAAGTATGATACATGTGTTAATGAACACTGAAAACGTTAACTCTCCTCAGAATTTAAGATTTAAGATATGTAAATAAAGAAATTTCAAGGTAAATAATTCGCCATGGCCAGGCAATCGATAGATGGTGTTTACATCGCGGGTCCATATCACCATCCGTCCCCGCCCAAAAGGATTTGACTCGGGCAATGCAAACATCTGTCTTTCTGTTATCTTTTCCGTCTCTCCGAAAAGTCATTTTGGCTCTCGAGAAGTGGATTCCACCAGAGGGAGGAAGATATGCTTTTGCCGGCGGGTACGCATTCAATTTTTATTTCTTTTCTTTCCTCTCTGAGACACAGCTTTTGAGTGAATAAACATCTCTTGATCGCCCTTCAATCGATTGCTGTAAGGATTAATGAAATATCTCCCTTTCATCTCTTTCAAGTTTCCTTCCCCTCTCCCTATCGCTCCATATCTCTTAATTTAAAGAAAGGACTTCTCCAGTCATTTTGAGTGGGGAATTCCATTTAAAATGTAACGCTGTAGACTTTCAAAAGAGTAGGAGAAATTAGAAACTTTTTTGAAATTCCAAGGCGACTGGCACTATTGACTTTGAGGACTCGGTAGACATGTCCGTGTCTTCTCTCGTCGGAGACAAATAGCAATTATCTCCGAACCAGTGTCAATTTCCGCATTGTTTGAGCAGCGATCATCGACATTTCTTATTACCTGTTTGGTTTCATTAACCTTAATATAAATTATGTAACCCTTTTTGAAATCATCAAACAAGGGATGGAATGATATGGTGAGTACAATTATTGAACAGCAAACACTATCGGAAATAATCACGCCGACTCATTGAGCATGAAATGAGAAATGATGCTGTACTTGCTAATTATACCACGTAGGGTATTTAAATAAAACTGTCTATGTTCTAATTCCTGCAATATATTTTTTTAGAAAATTAGATTTTAAAATTACATTTACGTCGCTCTAAAATTACATTTTAAATTAGCATACTTTATAAATATGCCTTCTTCTCATAAGTAAGCTCTTTTGTATACAATCCGAATATTCTCTGGAAATTGAGTGGAATTTGTACAAAATGAAGGAATAACACGTGCAACACCCGAATATGATGCATCAACATTGAAACCTGGGTCGGAAGTAAATTTTATTTTTGTTTAAAATTGCTCGTGTTATTAGAGATTTGACAGAAGGAATCGTGTTCCTTGGCAAAGTCAATAGTGTGAATAATATGTTTGTATGCATCGCTTGAATGTTAAGTATATTTATTTTGTATTATTTGATACGTTATTTAAAATTAGGTTTCTACATGTGAATTGCTTAAACTAAATAACCAAATGCCGATTCTGTGTCAACCTGTCAACAACTAATAGTCCGCATCTCAATTATTTTGATGGAGGCAAGTAGAATCTCCAATTCCATCTCCACCTAAAAATTTATATTAAGGAGTGCGGCCGGTGGTTTTCATTCGCTCTTTTTTCGGTAAAGAAAATTGAGGGTCTTAGTCAATAAAGAGATAAGCTGAATTTGTTCATCAAACGAGTAGAATTAGTAAAAACACATTTTAATGTTGTTAGTAGAGCTATATTTGATATTTTACTTGTCTCCATAAAAAGTAATGCGTTGTGCGGTACAAGGTTCATCAAATGAGTAGAATAAGTAAAACCACATTTTAATATTTTTAGTAGAGCTATATTTGAGATTTTACTTGTCTCCATAAAAAGTAATGCGTTGTGTGGTACAAGCTGAATATTTGTAAATCGTGTTCTGAAAATAATGATTAATATATTCTGCAGAAGCGTTTATCAGAAGCAGATCATACAGAATCAAATTCAAGGTGCTTCCCGGGTCGAGAGGCTTTCAATAATCTTCTTTACGCAATAATGATTTTTTATTTTTCTCTACGGCCTTAATTATTAGAATTGTGGAGGAATTTCCGTTTGCTTATGGAGCAAAAATTATCTAGAGATATCATTTTCCTCATAAATTATTAGACAGAGAATTAAGATAGTAAAAATGGCAGTAGAGAACTATGGAAATGGCCCCGAAAAATTCATAAAAGTTCATTGAGGTTCCTATGGTACTGGCGTCCCATCCCGAAGGTCCAGGATTGGATGCCAGAATTTGAGGAGATTATAAGAGTGAAATTTCCATCTCTTCTTGAGTGCGATGTGAAAATCTTGGGTGTGCTTCGTCCGTCGAATGGAACGTGAGACTGGACCCTTTGGCGGCTTTCATTAAGAATGGGATGGTGCCGACTCTGGGTTTTCTGCCACCTTTTCTCCATATCTAACATAATACTTTCCCTACCATCCTGGTAGGGAGGGGATTATTTTAGATATGGAGCACTCTCTTAGAATTTGAACTCTTAAGAAAAAAATATTCTAGAAAAACCTAAGGGTAGAGTTTGGTACCGAGCGTGATGTTCTATGGGAGCGAAGCATGGACTCTGGAGATTGAGAATGAGAGTAAATCGAAGGATGAGAGATGTTGGTCGGTTGATTGGCTGATGTTGATGAAATGGATGGAGAATGTTGGATGGATAATGTTGGATGGACCCGGAGGTATAGGATTGATTGTCCTGGTAGGGTATTGAAAAAAAGTGGCTAGGTGTAAGCGGCAAGCAGGTAGAGGTGAAAGATGTTGAAAGCTGCTATTGAACGTAAAATGCTGATAACGCAGGTAAAAGGAAGAAAGTAAATGAACTTTCTGATTGGATGAAGAGAGGTGGGGAGCATGCTGGATCAATTAGAGAAAGTGCGAAGAGAGAGGAGTTTAAATATATTTAAAAGTTAGAAAATATATTCTTTAACAAAAAGTACCCCTACCGGAATAATCCTACCAGTGATACTTTTTATTTTGACATCCTGATAATATGAATCCATGTACGTTCTAGTCCAGTGTCCTCATGTCATATCATCACTCCCCATGCTTGGACGCCACTGATCATTTCAAGTGTGCACTGAATGAACACTGCCTTTTACATAGCACTTTCACGCAATTGTGGATCAAATAAAAAAAAAACAGAAGTCGACCACAGTTTTTCGGCCGAAAAAAACTCTTTTGTAGCAAGGTTAGGATAGCAAATGTACTGTTAAAATTTGTACTGCTAGCATTGTTCCTTCTTATTGTCGTGGCCTTTGGATTTTTTATGTATTAAGATTTTTATGAGAGTGGTTTTTGTTTGAAGAACTCGATAATAGGGTAAATCTGTTGTATTCGTGCTATTAACTATCGGTAGGAACCCGAAAACCCCCAGAAGCTATTGGAGACAGTAAAACATATATGCATTGAGAATATGTCGACATAGTCGACGCATTTGAAGAGTATGTTGACAGCATTTATTTTTATTTATCCGTTTGATTTTATTTATCCGTTAAGGATCCGTTTGATATCCATTGTGTTGATAGTTATTAGGTACACATTGTGTCCATTTCACATGTGAACCATTTTATTGCGAAATGCTGATTTTTTCTATCCTGGACTTTCTTCATTTTTTCCTACAAAATTATAGTGGAATATCCGTTTTTTAGAACCTTTGAAGATCAGTAATATACAATTTGAGTAGCATGAGTCCCGAGCTATTAATATAGGAATTTTCAATTACATTATTCTCTAGCATTAATATAATAATTATTTGTAGGGTTAACTAAGTTATCTTCCTTTAAATTTAAAAAGATATTTATGAATTATTGCACCTGAAAGAGTATTCCCTTAAAGTAAGTACATAAGAAAGAACACTTTTTTTGATTTAACGTTCAATTGTTCCGAAATCTTCTTTTTGAGATAGCATGAATTTTGTCTTTCTGCTAAAAATAATCAGCATTCCATTTTATTTGCTTCAAATTTTCAGAAAAATGATCGAAAAGTAATAGTATGATCTCGTTTTTCCAGTGTTATTTTGAAGACATAATTACATGCAGAGATTCGTTTCACTCAGAGCTGTGCGTTCGTTCAATGTGAAAGCAATGGTGTTTTATGATGATTCTTCGAAGTAAACGAAGTGGGGAAGTCATACCGTCATTTCGTCGCAATGACGTGGATAAGACATTAACTCTGAATTCAACGCTCATAGGCGAATGGGGAGAGCATTAAGCTGCTTAGTGACAAGATTGGAATCAGAAGAGGAAAATAACCTGTTTTAGATGGAAATTAACTTCCTTTGGTCACCATGTTGGCGCCAGAATTTGTGGTGCACACCAGGCATTGTAAAATGGTGATTGGAGCTGCACTTTTCGAGGAAAGTGCTGATAATTATAACAAAATCCATTTTGTCAATTGTCGTCCGAAATAAAATGGTGATCGCAAAATATATTGACAATATTATTATACGATAAATAATAATATTTTAGTAAAGTTTTTGCCTAAGTTGACTGTAGGGAATGTTTTGATTTGCTTGTTTCCTGATGACCTGTGAATTACCTTTGTTTATGGTAGTGGACATGAACAGAAAAAGTTTGTTTTATTGCTTTAAGTCAAGTTACCTATCGCCTCCGTGCTCATCTCAAAGTGTAGCACTGGAAGTTTTGTATAGAAAGACAAGTATTTTGATTCAGATTGTTTTATTGTAAGTTTTAGATTTGTGATTTTACACTGTTAGTTCCGGACGAGAGAAGAAACGTCTTCCTCGTTGCTAGCTGTTGTCATCCTTGACTATATATTTAGACTCATTTGCCCGATGTCATGGATGGCCATAAGTTGAAGCAGGATTTTATCTCTCCTGAAAGGCCCTATTTCATCGCTGTTATCGTGTATTCCTACACTAAATGGGCTTGAAAAAAGTATCATCTTCAGACTGAGTTGAAAGGGGTCGCAAAGTGAACAACTTAAGAGTTTTGAGATTGCTATCTTTTGAAAGACCCGACCGGAGAGGATCTGGGAGAGAAACTTTTTTTCTCCTGTCTGAAAGGAGCTTTTTGAGTGCCGCTCCCAGATTCTCTTTCGCTCTTTTACCCTCTTTCCATTTCCTCCTCTCTTCATGTCCTCCAAAGGTATACTCTCTTCCCTGTCGATATTGAGAGTGTGGTGGGAGTGGGATTTGAGAGACTAGAGGAGGGAGATGGTATATATTGCTCCCCAACTTGTGACATTTAAACTTAAGAAAGCTTTAAACGGAGGCGAGTCTTTGCATTGAATTAGATGTAATAATTAGAATATGTGACCTACGGTTCGATCATTAATGTCGTTAAGGGCATTGGAAGGCCGGAGAGAAACCTGGCGACGTCGTTCACCTACTTTTGATGTAGGATCTGGTGCTTAATTTTACTCACCTCAGCGGTGAGGAAGGTGCTCGAATCAAGTGTCGAAACATCGGCCATCATGGACCTTCTGACCCGGTTGGAAAGCCGAAAGAATTTTGAGAGGCTGCTCTTGATATAAGTGATGATTGAGGGAAATGACTGACAGCTGAGGCCATTTGCACCGTTAAGGACAAGTTGGTATGGTAAGAATTACTTATGGGAATAGTAATATGTTGGCCCATTAGGGGCGAGATCAAGACTTTATAGTTCCTCCTGCCATCTAACCCCTCGTCAGAGGTAGATTAGAGAAAAACTCGGTGTTAGTATTACTCTTCGCTCAACATAAGGCGCCAGAAGGTCCATAGTTTAACCTCACATGTGACTGGGAGCAGGTTTGCGTGATGGTCAGTGCACTGGCTTCCCATCTATATTACCCGGGATTCGATTTCGGTAAAGCCGGGGATTTTCTAGATGAATTCCGATCTCTGCTTGGGTGCCATGTGGAGAGGAGCGAGGAAGTGGAAAAAGTGTTGCACTCAGTTTCTCTCCACTTTTTCTATATTCCCTAATAATTCCCTTTCCTTACCGGTCTACCAGCTTATCCTAAATGCCTCAAATGACCTGAGTCGTCTGTCGCCACCCCAGATAACCAAACAACCAACCCATCCGACAGGACTAGTACTGCATCAGAAGTGCATTTCACGTGATACCAGGACACCCATGTAGGGATCGATGGAAAGAACATTAAAAATCCTTGCTACCGGAAATTTTTAAGAGACCATTTTCCCTCGTTTGAAAGTGGCTTTTGAGGTGTTTGAGTTATTCCTCGATTCTCTTTCGTCCTCTTCCTATTTCCTTTTTCGCTGTCTCTCCATCTCCTTTTGTCATACTGACGTCCTCTCTCTTCCCTGTCGATATCGAGAAGGGGTGATTGGAGTGGTTGGATGGAAGGAAATGACATATAACGCCACTTGTGCCTACATGACTGTAGCTATTGCTGGGGAAAGGAATGGGAGAAAAAGGCTGGGTGACGTGCGGAGGAGTCGTTAGTGAGGACGGCGCACAGGAACCCGCCCTAAGATTTGGTCCCGAGCAAAGGAGAGGGAGGGGATTGAGTGATGTCGGTTTAAGTGAGTTGCCAAAAGGTTATTTTTTTCCCCTGCTTGCTGCTCTTACAGCCGACGACGTGACGTAACAAAAAGGCAAATCCATAGAGGTAGGGGAAGGTAATTATTTCAAGGGAGTAAGAGAAGATCTGCCTACTTTAACAGCCGACTTCTTGCATCGATACGGATAATGGTGGTTGATAAAACATACGGTTTTTCATGCACTACTATTTTATAAGTTTTCATTCTCTATTCAGTTAAATTTTTGGAAGAACCTACTAAAAATTGAATGAAATATCCCATATAACACAGATTTCTAAAAGCCCTTTTTATACCTGAAAGAATGGCTAGTTACTAAATATTGGGAAAACTAATGGTAGTATTTTCAATATAGCATAATGAGGCCATTATAAATATTATTTAGAAAATACAACGGCCTGAACGCATGTTTTAATCGTGTTTTGAGTTTGGGTAATGTTTTGATATTTGTGTTGAAATAGTTTTTCCCTTACTCGTCATGGGAAATGCGCCTCATACTTGATTTTATTGGTCTCATGGTGTATAAATGTAAATACTTGTCGTTATTTGGCTAGAGTGTGAAGCTAATACAGAAATTGAATTTCAATGCCTGATTTTAAATCACTTACTCAAGTAAATTCGGGAATAGGAACAAAAACAGAGTAACTTAAAAAATGATTTAAATTGCCGTTGTCTGAAAAAGATAAAATGCCAAGAATCAATAGTTATATGATTTACCCGGACCACTTAAATTATTACATTATCTATAGAAATTCTCTCAAAACTACTACTGACAAATTTCAATTTTGAATGCAACGTAACGTACTTTGGACACTTGGGGAGAATTATAACCATTGGGAGTAGGTAAGAGAGATAATATTCACGTAGATATGGATAGCGCACAATGAATTATTACGCACAATAGATTTAGCAAGCGACGGACTCCCGAGAGCACGAATAACCTTTGACCCTCACGTTAGCTTTTCTCTACGCCTACGCGTTTCCTCCTCTGGCGAGACACCTGTTTGACCTTAGAAACCGTTGTGCTCCGGAGGGAGCGAGAGGGAGGAGCGGTAGGGGACATCCTCGGCATGGGGGGAGGAACCCACCTCTTAATGCAACTCGTGGCGATGAGGTTGACGCGTGACGTTGACGTGGAGTTAGGGGCGGGGTGGTTACAGTGATGGGAGGAAATTCCTCCAGTGGCGTCGTCGTATTTTGTAGTAGCTTCTCGACGACATTTTGCTCCTCGACTGGGCGGGATGTCAGGGGAGAGCCGAGGAAGCGGCCTGGGATCCTCTACGCCAAATTTGGGTCAAACGAGGCTTTTGTCTGTGAGTGCGCATGGTCAGTATAATAGGGAGACTGCCTCCGCTTGAAGCCGGACCTCCTCCTTACTCACTTAACGCATCTCTACCTCCTCTCCTATACATTATCTCGTAGCTTCCAATTTTGTTTTCCCCCCATCATTGCCCCCAGCCATGCTTTCGGGCGAGGAATTGTCTCAGAAAATAAAAGGAAATGAAGCATTTACCGTGGGACTATAGGCCTACCTCTCGATAGAAGTGAAGGGGTCATGTGGGATAGTGCGCATGAGCTTACGGTCTTAAGAGCTTCTCTGGCACAGTTAAAATGCACACGTCTTATAAACAACACTGACTCAGTAGCTTGCAATGAGGTCGAAATATCTCTTCTGACCAGTTTTACGCGACTCTGGGTTTAGATACCAGCCCCAATAGCTTTTAAGAAAGTATTTTTTAGTGTTGCTAATTGTTCGTATTGGATGCATTAAAGGACTTTGTTGCTCATATGCCTCATTTATCGAGGTACTTTCATCTAAAATGTAAAGTCTTGTCGAATCTGAAAAGTAGTTTTAAGCCACTTGTTATTAGCATTTGTGTTTGCTCTTTTTCCTGCTCTCTTCATTGCTCCAACTAATTTTTTCTTTAACATTCCTGCGCATGGATCAAAATTCTTATGTTGTGATGGCAAACAAATGGCCTAATTTTTCTTGTAGGAGCCAGATCAATCGAAAACACGATCAGCTTAGGTTGCAGTCTTGTTGAAGTATAGCTTATAGTCAAATATGAATAATAACCAACCGTAGGTCCACCAAACACGTTCATCAATACCCGGAATCAAACTAAGGCCTTCTACATTGACAGAAAAACGCCCTGACGATCACCCTTTGGCAAAATCTAGGGTTCGTGGTGGTGTTTTTAGTCAGTTTATGGGAATACCCTGAGGTTCATGATATTGCTCATGTATTAGACTTTTTTATTCTTAATAGTGGTATAAATCCTCCACTAAAATTCCACGGGAAGAAATCGTGTCATACAGTCATGTAGTTGTCACTTTTTGTTAAATATATGTCATGTAGCTTTGCAAGAAAGTTTCCTCTGATATTACGTAGACAAGACTAATACCCTTCGTCTTCGTGTGCGTAGTTCTTCGGAATATATTTTTTTCATTTCATTAATTTTTAATTTCATTCCTCCTCGTAGCTATGCCGCAAATTCATTCGACTTTTTTCTCATTTTCCAAAGAGTGATCCATCCATATGATGGTCTATCTCCATCCACTCCCGCTATTCCCGCAATACCTCTCTGAATCCACTCAAGACACCAGTCAATTTTGCATTCGTGCTTGTTGGGAGATCGATATTTTCGGTCCTCTCGACATAAAAGCTCGCATTGTGGTGTAGTATGACCAGTATCGTGAATCTCTTGAAAAACTCTGTTTTTTTTACAAATAATTGGTGAAACTTTTTTTCTGTATAATTATGTTATTATTTTGAAAATTGATCTCTCCAATTACATTAATTTCATCAATTGACTTAGAAAATTCTGCTGTAACTTCAATTTAATAGGAGGTGAATTTCTTCTGATGATATATCTCTTTAAAAGTGCTTCTTACAGTGGTCTATTTTTTCTACTTCCTAGGTTTCTATGTATATCAATAACATTTTTGTACATGCAGCTACGTGGACCACAAAAGACAAAATTTCGTGAAAATATTGGAAGGTATGGATTGATTGGATACGGCTATAAAGAATGACGAAACACATTGCTGCAGATTATAGTAATCATACTGCTGAAATGAGAAAGTGTATACACTTCTATTAGAGAGCATACGTATTATATTAAGTGTATATAATACGTAATGTATTAATTATGAAATAATGTCGCATAACAAATGTTAATGAGACGTATACTATAATGTTACGAAAATTCATTTCAATGACAGCACAAATGAAACCAAAACATCACAAACGTTCCATACATATACTTTATGGAGGTAAATTGATATTAATTATCATATTTAATATTTCTTCCATGAGCCAATTCTGAAGTTTTATTTTTTTACGATTATATTTATGTAATTAAAATTATTCAATTTATCGGGACCTAAACATTTCTATTCACTTCTGCAAATTACAAGGATAAAATAATCGATTTTTAATTTTGCAAAATTTCAACTTTGGGAGCGTTCAAGTATTTCGTAAGCACATTTTTGGCCATTTTTGACCCCTCCTCCCCCCCTTGCAAGCAAAAAGAAGCATTTGCCGAACCCCTCTCCCCCACTTGCTTACGTAAGATTTTTCGATTTTTTATTTTTGCTTTATATAAAGAAAACCAAATATTTTATGCTATTTTTGAAGTGTTTCTTTAGCAATTTCACATGAGTGCTATAAAAAAGAATACTATTAAAGTACTTGAGAAGTATTTATTAGTAAATTAAATTTATTATACTATTTATTGATAAATTATTAATAGTGCGCGTAACGCTATATATACTATCTTGGCGTTCTGTATAGTGTAGAAAAAATTTACTTTGAGCGTAAAACCAACCGAACGGTGAAAGCGAATACGCACGCGAATGGGCGAACACATCACTCCACATTTAATAGAGAGGGAAGTGCTCCAATACTTTATTCAAGCATCCAAAGTTTCACTCCTGTTATGCGTCACCGCGATTCTTAATTTTTTAAATCGTAATAATCTAATGCTTATGGCAACATACATCCATGTAAATTTGAAGGAGGAAGTTTTCACGAGTAAAATTAATAAACGCTGATGAGCAATAAATTCTGATTTAATGAAATATTATATAATGAAATACATGAAGATGTCATGAAATTTGTGCTAATGTACGAAATAAGTGCACAGTAGTATCTTTTTATTCACTTAAATAACATTAAAATATTAGATAAAAAATAAAATAATTAGAAAAAATGAACTATTGCATCTAATGTGATACTTCAGATACGACAAAATTTTTATGATCTAATCACTTGGTGACCAAAGTCCTTGTAGCCAATCTCCTATATCCTCAATTGTCATATTTTCATGAGTTTCTGGCTGGTGCACTTCAGGCTTAGGAGCATCCACAGCTAAATCTACGAAGTACCGTGCAAGCCACCACTAGGGGGTGTGGCACGGGGTGATTCCACACCAGGCATGCAGACTTCCTCTCAGTTCAGCCATCTAGCATCTTCATCTCCATGGTGATTCTGAATTATGCACATCAGCTCGTTTGCTCGCCGAGCAACTATGCGAACTGGTCGTGTTCTTGGAATATTGAGCGTCGCAGTTAGATTTTGGTGCAGGGCTTTGCGATTGAGATGGACAGGAGTAGTCATACGGAAATTGTGAAAACCCTGCAGCCACCACATCCAATTTCAATGCCAGACGGAGACAGACTGAGGAAATCACCCCCCTCGCTAACAGTTAAGCCATGAGGTGTTTGTGCCATTTTTACAGGAGGAGGCAATAAACACCCTGGAAGTACTCTGATTAAAACACTTCTTGGTGGAGAATAACACTTTGAATCTTTACATTTGACTACTTGTGGCAAGTATTGGCTCTCGCGGACATGTTCTGGATACCATTTTGTTTCGGGATCATCTGGAAGTTCTAGATCACGAGGTTCAATGTATTTAGCATGTTCGGGATATCCATCAATTCGCATGAAGTTCCATACCTCTGCCAGAACCTTCCCAGCATATTCGAAGTTGGATTTTTCCAGATCTTCATCGACAGTGCGACCACGGTCATCCAAGTGGGAGCCAAAGTGGTCATGTGTTAAAATTAATCCAGCTAGCTCCCTACTTAGTGGTGCCATTCTACGCTCAACTCGGTTGAAAGCAATCCGACCTAGAGCATTTGTTGCAATTAATACTGCATCTTAGTCCGTACTTCTTAAAGTGATGTACAGCAAAAGATATAACCTTCTGGTATCGTGGATTTTCATTCGGTCCTCCATCAACTGTGACAATTACAAAAGCAATATTTGTTGCAGATTGTTTCCCAATTTCGAAAAATGATAAATGAGGGTACGAAGAAAGAGCTTGTTCAACTGAAACCTGGCTTTGTTGAATAATTTTCTCAGTAGGTTAATAAATTTGTAATGAGTTTCCAAAATAAAGTTAAGATTGATTACCATACGTGCCGACATGATTTGGTCTACGAAACGAGTTCAGAATATGAATTTCGGAGAGAGAGAGTCACTGAAGCATGTGAGCATGGCGGGCGACCGTTGGTGAGGAGGATGGGGAGGGGAGGGGGACGGCCTCAGCCGTCTGTTGCGCCGCGTCGCGCGAGCCGCATCGCTTAGCGCCACTCTTGGCGCCAGGCTGCGCGGGCCGCAAAGCCTAAACGGTGAAAGATACGCAAAAACCGACGAAATATTTGCCCAATGGGTCATAACTTACCCTGATTACCCTTATTTTGGCAGTTTTCGCGAAATCGTATGGCAAATTAAGGGTGTTGGTATTTAGGCGCCTCTCGCTAACTAATTATTTAACATTTTTCAAAAATCTTATTTTGCCTATCCTTGTATACACGAGGGTCATCGAAATCCGATTGACGATTTTGAAATTTAAAAATAAAATGTTTTTTTGGAACAGCCTACCCCCCCTCCCACTTATCAGCTAAAGTAACCAAACTCGTAACCCCCCCTCCCCTAGGGGTACTTACGTAATACTTGAACGTTCCCTTTGCCTGAAAAATATGTAGTGCATAAAATGCGCTTCAGGGTCCTTTACTTTTGCTTTATTTCGGGGACTATCTGACTTTACAAAACGTGTCCCTAAGCCACATCGTCTTACATATGGTGTTCTAGACATTCAGTTTACATTATCCTCCCAATTGGTATGGATGCACGACGACATGCTTACAGCTTCATCTCACTTTCCTTAGGACCCAAGCAGCTCTCTTCCATCCACTACTCCTCGTTTCTTTAGGCGTTGTGTCCTTTTTCTTGACCTTGCTCCCCTTTTCCCTGTCCTCATTCGAACGTAATCCAATCTACCCTTTACCTCAATTCTGTTATTCCTCGAACCAAATCCTGAGACGGTGAGCTTGGAATTGGAGCGCGCAAGTCTAAAGGAAATGCGCGTTAAGGAAATTGCTACCAATTTCCCTCATTTGAAGGATCCTTCCACTTGTGCTCGCTGCGAAAATTTTTCATGTATTTTCAAGTGCGTGCCTTATACCATATACTGACTTCTATGTACGTTTGTTCACAGCCTGCAATCGGACGCTGGATTAAAAGCTCTAACCAAATTACTTAGCTTGGCCATCGGGGAAAGAATTCAACGTCAGTTTCACAGAAAGGTGATCCTTTTTAAATGGATAGGAGTATGTTTACCCTATATCCTGACCTAATTGTGGCATGGGATACAAACTAGTACCATAATATTCTGCTCATAATGCGAAATATTTTCTTTCATCCTTAGTTTTACTTTTTAAACCCTTTCTTGTTGATATTGGTCTAGAATTTATTATGTATTACCATAAAACTAGTTATCAACAAAATTATGTAATTGTATTACGGAAAAGAGAGTGAATTCCATGAGGTTGGAAATTACTCACTAGTGCCGGGTCTACACTAGTGCCTTAATGTCCACCTTAAGTGAGAAGTTACCTAAAGTGGTAATGTAGGGGTTCACATCTCACTTTAAGGAGCGTTCAACTTAAGGTCACCAAGGCCCCCAACTTAAGGTTAGCGTAGTCAGTTGTTACCATGAAATATGCCCTTAAGCGCAATGTCGTCTACTTTTCTATATACTGTTTACTCGTTATAAAATGTAAATAAAGATTTTGCAACGATGCCGTTGCATTAATAACAAGAGTATTATGTAACTTGCGACTCCCTGGGCTTATATATTCGCCCAAAACAAATTATCCGTTTGCGTTACTCGTCATATAGGTCATGTTCGAAAATAGGTTCTATATTGCCGAAACATTACGTGGATTAGTCAACATTAAGATACTCCTCCATATTAACAATATTTTGTTTGAGAACCAAACATGATTTAGATCTTTACTGTTGGTATTAAGAACAAGAATGTCTAGATATCTGTTACTTTAAGAACAAGAATATTAAAAAATCTTGGATCCCACGATTTGTAATAGGTACGTATTGCGCAGATGTGCCTCTTTAAATCGTGTTGGTGGATTGCTGCTCCCACTGTTATCCATTGCTTGTTTGTCATAGCCAAATTGGACTAGTGAGATAATATTCCATCTTTAATTTACATATTAATACAGCAATAACCACTTTCCACTGTGGATAACTACTAGATAGTCTAACACTGCATTTCTGGCCTATCTTTGTCTGCTATAATAATAAGAAATATAATTCACAATTTCCATGAAGACAATTTATTGCATAGCATGCCAATTTAACTCACACGATAAGATTCATATTGGATTGATTAGTCTGTAAAGACCTTCAATCTACCTACCTTAGGATAACTGATGTAGGATAACATCCGACGAATCCCTAATGGAAGATGTCTTCTGAAGGATGGAGAATCAACAGCGTAACGTTTCTGATATTACATTTCGGAATAAATTCTATATAGTCTCGTCTTTTATTAATTAGGTACGGGTAGATGAGCCAAGAAATCGTAACCCTACTCCTCATATTCTTCCAACGGAAATTTCGATGGTAATATATTCTTGAACTTCAGATGATGAAGAATACCTGCATTTATACATTTCCTTAGTTGTGTATAGTTACACATCGGTACCATTTGGAGTTAAAATTCCATTTTTAATCTCCTTGATCAGTAATTCAAACACTTCTCTAAAGCTCGCCGTGCTAATCGTGTTATTTAGTTTCATTGTTTTTAGTTCTTATTTCTGAGCAATCGTGACGCTGCGGTCGACTTAAAGTGCATGTGAAGAGAGCGTATCACACTTAATGTAAACCTTAATTGAAGTCACTTAAGTTAGCTCTGTAGTGTCGACAAGGCATAGAAGTTTTGTCTCATTAACCCATATTTCCGGATACGAGACAATTATGCTTTCACGCTATAAATTATCAATTTTTGGACAATCATTTATCCATTGGGTAGCTTAGGAATATATAGCTATCAGAATATAATGGCATGTATTTGTGCAACATGTGGCAACCAGTCAGAGTTTGATGTTTGAGTATCAATTCTCTAAATGCTGGCATAAAATTTAGATGAATATTGGTTATAGAGGAGTATAAAAGTTGATAAAGGTAGGTAACCGCCATTTCACCACAGTAACAATTTATGATTGTATAACTACGGAAATTTTCGAAAATCACATGCCGCTAATTGGAAAAATTGCTTCTGCAAGAAGAAAAGGAGGGATGAAATGAAAAAATAATTATAAAATTCAACCAACAATTCCTGTCAGTATATGGGTGCAAAACATATAACATCTATATATATATATATAAAGAAGAATGTTTGTCGTTTGTCTGTCTGTTTGGTTTTTATAAAAGTCTACAGTTGTACTCCGATCGTACTGAAACTTTGCAGACTAATACTTCAAGACAAGAGGAAAATTATAGGCTATCTTAAAAGAAACTCAGGGACCCAAAATGTCCCAAAAAGGGGCCGGTCCTTTGGTACACTACGTATTGTTTTTTTGCAGTGGTTTCGTTTTTGGCTTTTTAAAATTACTTTCGCCCAAGATAGAGGGTTGGGATTTTTTTTATCGGATGGCTGAATAAATGAAGTTTCTAATTCTTTCGGTTAATTTCCTTTTACGCTTCGTATTTGTCTGAATATTATGTTTTTAGCTAAAATCTCACATCTTTCTCTGAAATCAACAATATCATATTTCCTTGACAACCAGAGATTTGATTTTCAAAGAATATTCACGCCTCTGGCATTTAAATATAACATTTTCCTACAGGTCCATGATAACTCGTAGAAAGAAAATCTGTATAAGAAGGACCCTGAGTCCCAAGGGCCCCATGATGGATTTCTTCGGGGGGTAATCGCTGTATTCGATGCATATTTACAAGTATACTCTTCAATGTCTATTCTCAAAGTAGGTCTAATAGAACATATGTCTCAAAGTAGCTCTAATAGAATATATGAGAGAACACTTACACAGTAAACGATACAGATAAGGAATTAAATAGACTACACACTTAATTAAATGTGCAAAAATACTTAGGTGCAGCGAATAGTAATGACTATGCCGAATAGTAATGACTATGACTATTAGTAATGCCTATGTTGCTACAACAAACAGCGTTGTTTATTAGCGTTTAATACTTACTACTATTACCTACACGTAGTGGAACCGTCTGTCTCTCATTACGATTGTGAATTGTTTTTTAGACCTATTCCCACATCATAAACGTAGCGAGTTATTTATATATGTTTACAGGTGTTAAAGTGCAGTTAACTTACATTCACTCATTTTTGGGTTTCCCGTGCATGAAAGAGGACCATCTCTTTGTGCACCTGGGATACGGTCAGCGTGTCTACTACAACGAACACAACGTACAAGATAGGTTACGAACTCCTCAAATGACCACGCTGACAGTATTCTTCAAGCTTTGTGGTTTTCTTATGAAATGAGTTCAATGTTTTTTACACCCGTTGAATTTCAACGGGTGTAAAAAACATGACACTATATCACACCCGAATTGAACGCCGCTTTCCCTCGTCTCGCGGGACATAAATTAGGCGTAGATTGAAAGGGTAGTCTCATTTTAACATTCGCGAGAGTTCAGCTGATCTGGATTCCATTATATGAACATTATGTATTTTCTTATCTCAATTTTGCCTCAAATTATCTTAATTTCATGAACTTATTCTTTATATGAATCAAAGAATAAGTAATTTGAAATTATACGCTTTGAATTGGGATATTCGTTAGTCATAAATCTATTTTTGTTTCGGGTCACAAGCGAAGAGTTTAAATTTTTGTCCCCAATGAGGCTTTCTTTTTTTATTAATGAATAATTTGTGCATGGCTTTTTTTTCCTAGCGGTGTCAGTTAACAAAAATTATAGCTATACCTTTAATACGGGTGAAACAGATTCTTATTTATTTGTCTCCTAGCATTATTAAACGTTATGCAGTTGGTCTCTTGTAATTAGTTGTGGGTATCACCATTTTTTCGACCTCATAATCTCCTGTTCTGGATGTCTTCGGATCTTCCTCTCTCGCACTGGTATAAAAATGGAGTGAGAAAGATAACCTTGGGTGACACGATTTGCACCTCAGAGAAGAGCCTCGGTGTCGCAAACAGTAATTTTTTAGTCCACTGTATTTTATCTGTTGATGTTACAAGAGGATTTAAACTAAATGGTTAACACCATATCTAATCATTGGGTGTGAATAGAATACTAATAATGTGATTCAGCCTGCCCGAAAGTCATTTTTCTTATGGGGTTACAGAAGTGTTGTGAGGACTTTGAGGTTATTTCGTGTGTTATCAGTCGTACTTTTAGTGGCGGTTTCGTTATTTCACATTATAGGATACCATTAAAATTTATTACCCTTATTCCCTATGATGTGTAATGCCTACGGTTTATCGTTTGGAAGCTGGCTAATTTTAACTGATATATTTGTAATGAGCTAAACATTTTACCGGATGAAGATCATGCATGTACGCTGAACGTGCGGCTGTTCTCATACTCTTGTGGCGTTCCTTTATGTCACCACTCATAACGACACCTCCTTCCCTCTCAGTTCGTTATTCAAAAGATTGGGTTTAGGGGATTGGTAGAAATAGTGCGTTTTCTACGATGTGTGCGGGGGAAATTCTCTACACGGCTTTGGTGATTCTCCTGGAATAGGTGTCGTACAGCAGGAATATACTATATTCATTCTAAGAAGATACTTTACCTTAATCCCTTTGTCCAGTTATATTGGTGAGGATCCTCGGCTAAGTCAAATGTCGTTAGTAGTTAAACCATTTTACCTATTGGTAGTTTCTTCAACTTTCGTTATGCCTGCCCTAGGATTAGTGGAATGCCATAACTTTGCTGCTCAGTTTGGGTGCTGCCGGGGGCATATGAAGGGACTTACATATGATTTAATTCGGGACGACAAACATAGAGTCACAGCAACGGCAGAAGAAAATCACGTGAAATACTGCGTTCCTCAGGTAGGACTGAATAACGGAGTCTACTGACCCAGCCCATCGTTACTGTACTTAGAAATTGTTTGGTTTTGCGTGTAACGTGTTAAGATTACTTTTGAAAGCGTAAGAGACATTGGGGTACCTTTTTGGGTATAGGTTTTATTCGTATTTATAGTTGAGGATAGCATTATAGGTTAAGGAGTAGTGGTGTAGCTACGTTATTTAACCATTGCTTTCAAATACAATATCACCAATGGTGACTTTAACCGTATTTTTTCTCAGAGCTAGTGGTTTATTTTATGTGGATCTATGCCTATGGACTGAGTAGCCAGAGAGCTTTAGGGACATTTTTTCCGTTTGCCGAAGGGGTCACATTGATTAACGTTAAAAATATTGATTTAAAAATTGATTAGATGTTTGAATGAATACATATATGCGCAATAGTTGTTTTTACGGCAACTTCCATCTAGAGAATCGACAGAAATGAAACAAAGGAACATATTATGCAGATGGCACCTTTTTATTTATTTTAGCGTGGAATTAACGTACTAGAGCGTGGTAATCGTCTGATGAACTGATATTGCTTTTGGAAAATAGCAGGTTACAATTACTAAAATTTAGCGGATAAATTTATTTCAAAACAATTGGAGTTGGTAAAATAATGGCAGAAATAGAGCTTGACTACATCACAATTAACGACCGTCCAGATGTGGTGAGATTAAAAAAGCGGACTAGCTCGTGCACTCATTTTCTAGCCCAATCCCTTGTCCTCGTTTTTCGTCAGCTTCAAGCTACAAGTGTATATCGTCAGTTTCTTCACACTATCATTCCCTGGGGTCCAGTCTGAGTCTCAAAATGTGGTCAATTATCTCCCTTCTGGCAGTAACGCCCACGTTCGTAATTTCTCGCCTCTTCTTGCTGTATAGCCCCTCGGTCATATATATATATATATATATAATCTTTGGAAGTTTTCGCCAATTGGCCACAAATATATAAATTCAAACTTACAGGAGGTAGGAGAAAGAGGAAAAGATAAAGAATTCGTTCTTACGGGAACGTTTCGAACCAGTTGGTCCTTCGTCAGCTCTAGAAGTCTTCTAGAGCTGACGAAGGACCAACTGGTTCGAAACGTTCCCGTAAGAACGAATTCTTTATCTTTTCCTCTTTCTCCTACCTCCTGTAAGTTTGAATTTATATATATATATATATATATATATATATATATATATATCTGTTTTCTACCTGCGCCTCGGGAGAAAGGATTATGCTTTAATTGGGTTTAGTGACCCAAAATCGAGTTCGGAGAATTATTGTCTCCATCTAAGGGTCTTCGGGCAAGTTTCTGGTGTAATTCCAGCACAACTAAGAGATTATTAACCGATCTGTGATTTAACAGGCAAAATTAAATACTTGACAAATCGTTAGCAATTGATGTAACTGCTACATTGATTTAAATAAAACACGAAATTGTGACTTCTGAGAACTTTCTGCTGAAGCTTTAGGGTAAATATTTACCAAGACAGAAGACCTTTATGCCAGAAAAATTTCAAGTGTCAGACTCCGAAGAAATTGAGCTTTGGCGGACTTTTATTTGACTCGTATGTTGGAATAATTATGAAGATAAGGGAGTAATCTCGCCTTTACCATCATATTGGATGGTTATGATTGCATTTTCACAGCCAAAAGCGATTGTCGTTAACTTGTCGCACATTACACAATCGTAAATCTGTCATATAGGTACACTGAAATATCAAGAAATTTGCAACCCTGACATTTCTGTCGAAACTCAGACATTCGAAAATTCCTAAATTAAATCAGGGCGGGAAATAATTATTTTGTAGTTTTTCGCTGCGTTTTATTTTCATTATATGCAATGCGTTTACACGCTATGGCACATCAATATGAGGTAAATTGAAGTGTATATTGAATTATATTTTAATTTACCTGATTTTTTCACTTTGAAATGTGGTGCATATAAATGTCATTTAGCACTATGGAGAATTGCAAATTTTCATTTCATTCATCATGAAGCTCTACAAGTTTTCGCTTAAAAATGTACCTTATGTTAAATAGCCTATGAAATCGATCGATTCACTCGGTTTCTAGCATTTATTTTTAAAAAATAATGAAAATTACAATGTGATGAGTTAAAATACACTTGCTTATACCTCAAAGCTTTAATTCAAAGAAGATAAGTTGAGATTGATTTCATTATCTATCAACTTTAATCATAGACGAATAAATTTTAAATTTATAACCTTGTGGCCTACATTTTTAAATGCTGGGAATCTTCGTTGGAGTATGTTTGGGGCCAATTTTTATAAAATTATTGATGCACGATTGTCTTGTATGGAGGAAATAAGGAGGAATAGGACGACGAACTAACGCTTGATATTTTTCATTAATGAGATTCAAAAATTTTCTCATTTTGGCATTACTGGCCATTTAGAATATGCGTTGCAACTAATTAAGTATATTATTTTATTATTTTATATATTCTTTCATCATTATATTATGTATATTTTCGTTATGGTCCCGGACTACTTTCTCTAACGCACCAAGAAAACGTGTTGCACGAAATAATATTTTTAGATTTATTTATTTCGGCTACTGCCCCCAATTTGGCCGGTATCATGACCAATTATTCGTATTACCGGTTCCCGACTTCTCGGGAAATCCCTTTTCGCTTCTTCATTCAGTGATGTGCTTGCTTTAAGGCAACTGACCCTTTCTCCAGTGTATGTTTGACACGTGTTTTCGGTGTTATAAAGCTTGAGCCATAAATCTGTAAATGGATTTTCTTATGGGGAGAGTCGAGGAGGAGACGACGAGTAGGCCGAGGAAAGAAAGGTGGTAGCACCCTTAACATCTGTTTAAAATGGAATTTTTGTTTTATACATATACGTCTATGTAAATTCTTCTCATAGCTCTACAATAGCGAGAGGAACACCCCCCCCCCCCCCGAACTTGTCAGTCTTTCTCATGTTTCTTAGGAAACCAAACATCTGGTCTCTTTGGATTTGGGCGTACTAAATGGTAGCCGTGTATTTAAGACCCTCCATACCTGGGACAGCTTCTTTGAGTTATAGACGAAGGAAATGGAAAGAATTCCCATCCGATGGGCGTTAACCACTTAAATATACATTCGCAGTAAAGCGTGTTGTAAGGTCAACGCACGGACATGTTTCGAGAATCGTTTTTCGGAAACGCTTTGTAGAACGTGACCTAATCATTCCTCGAATCTGTTTCTCTTAATGCACGGTTTCGTAGAAAGATTCGTAGAAAGATTTCAACCCAGGGGTAAGGAATGATTTATACAAATTCGCCGACTTGGTGAATTAAATCGTTCCCGAATAGCTAATTTCTCCTTATTATATAGTTAAATGGTGTCTCGAAGGTAATATGTTGGACGGATTAAATTTATTAATGGTATGTTAAGAAAACGGCCTTTAGGTAATTGCTTCCATTTAAGTCATTATTCGTGTAGAGAAAAAATATTATAACAAGAACTACGAACCTATCTCTCCGGCTTTAGTCAGTGATTATGTATGCTCCTACTGGGTTTGTGAAAAAATACATTGACTGCATTCATTTTTTAATCTTTGATGAATGGAAATTTGAAACGGAATATATTCTTTAATGCTTGTTCTCTGATGCTCAGGCCAAAAAATGTCAGAAAGTATCAAATATTATTCTTTGTGCCGTCAAAGTGTGTTATTAACTCCATTATTTGTTAAATTATGAAGAGGATGAATTAGGGCTTCTCGGGTTTCCAGCCGGGTGAGATAGTCCATAGTCTCCAACGTTTCGAAGTCCGACACGGCCCTCGTCATCAGGGATGCTGATGGTAATGCCACAGGATGTCTGCAATATATAGTTGCTCAGGTGTCTTCTGAGTGGTCGTCATTTTGACGCCAATTTTCCCTAATGGTCTGCACTTCTCTTAGTATTGGCAGCCATGTGTTTCTCAGGGAGAATCCTGCGTCAAGATTGAAATTATTTCTCTCCATCCGGATCTCAATAGCTTCCTTCGTCAGACGGTCCCAAACATTTGAGGAGCGGCACAGCAACTTGACTCCATCAAAGTTGATGTCATGGTTTCATGTAATGCCATGCTCAGCCACTGCCGATTTCTCCGGTTGTCCCAATCTCATGTGCCGTCGCACAGTGGTCCGGATCCGAAAAAAGGCGGACAAAAGTCATTTTTTCGACTTTCTTGGAACTCACTTTAAATATGCAGTTTTTGCAGCAAAATGTCCGGGGAATCCTACCGGACACTAAGTTTTGCATAAAATGTTTTGTTAAGTTTAGTATATTGCTTCAAAGTAGAGCTAATTTTAGCTAAACCGCGCTCTTTTAATTTTTTCGAAAAAATACACATTTTTAACATTTTTTTGCTCTATGTCGTACTAAAAATTGGAAAAATGAGTGTGGACTATAATTATATGGACACTTTAACATGAGCAAACCTAGGTTTCAATCTTGTAGTGGTTGTGATTATCGCTGAAGGAGTTCTTCAACAGGAATCATTTTTTCTCCCAAATTTCGCATAAACGTTGGATTATCAAAAGACTGACACGGAGATTCTTATAGTGGCAAGAGTGGGTTATATAATAAAGATTTTGATTTTAAAGAAAATGTAAAGAATTTAGCTGCAAATATTTGCAAATAAGTGAATGACAACGAAATATATGACTCTCTGCCGCGGTCGTGAACGTCGGGACTAGACACGCAAGCTTCGTCACAGCGGAGACACATTGTAAAATACGTCTTTTCCAATGTTTTATTGATTAGTATTTTAAAAATGAAGAAGTTTACTATGTTTTTATCTATTATATTGTGTTCTTGGCCGAATTTGCTCTAGAAAGAGCGAGAGAATGAATTTCAGACTGCGATACTAAGTGAAATTGTGACGCTGGAAGAGGAGGAAAATATTTTCTTCGATCGCTTCTCAGTACGATTCCCATCGAATTTTATTATAATCGAATCGAATAATCGTTGGAAGTATATAAGACTGGTTGTATGCACTGCTACTGGGAAAACCCACCTCTGGCTTTCCCTTTCCTCAAAGCCTAAGTGACAGGAGACCCGTTACCCGAACACGTGCTGGACCCAAGAGTAGTGGGTAAGGTCCTTAGTCGGGGTATTTTACTATCCCTACTTAGCGCACCACTCAACTTGTGTGTATTGCCTAAAGGCGGTTTCTTTGACCTGCAAGTGAAATTGCGCATGTTAACAGATGTTGTATTTAACCTCCAGGTGCATCTTTCCAGATGGGTTTTATTGGAGGGCTGCCGCTGGTAGGCATTTTCGCACTAAATTCAGGCATTACACATTTCTCTTTGTGCGGTCCACCAAAAACCCTCCTGGTTATCTTCGGGGGTAGACCGAGGTTCTTAGGGGTGATGGTAACTTCTCTTCTTAACCTCCTCCATGATTCAGTCGAAACATTTTGGTGCTCTTCAGTTGGTCCGTTTCCATCAATGTGTATACATGCCAGTTCTTAGTCGTTGGGTACTCGGTTGGCAATAGTTTTCGTGATTTGAAGTGATCTCTGAAGTAAGTGTTAGTGTTGTGATAATTCGGAATAGTGTTGTGATTCAATGATTTTTTTGTTCCTGGCTACCACAGCGATAAGGATAATTAAACAGGTATGCTATTTCTCTTTTATTTCCGTTTTTGAAGTTGATCTAGTACGGGGTACCACACTAAATTTTGCATTGTTTTTGTTTCCGTTTTACCTCCTAACTTTCTAGAATGAAGAATATTGTTCAGTATTTAACGAACCAATGATTCTAATTTTTAACTCACATCTATGTCGTTAACATTTACGCGGAAGCAACTTCACGGTAAGATGCAGGAGAAAAAAGGAGAGTCAATGGACGACCGGAAAAGTAATTTGACAGGACTTCTTGAGGATTGCCTACATTTTACACGGAGATGAGCACGCAAAAAAATGAGCTCAAAAATTTTTTGAAAGTAAATTTTTTTGTTGGTTATGAGAAAAGATGGAACGAACTCTTTTTTAGTATGAAGGTGTGCGACTTGGTTGGATCAAATCGTTGATTTCCCTGATGTTGTTTATCGTATCTTTCCAAGCACCTCAGGTTCGTATTTTCCCTGTGTTTTAACTGTGATATGACATCCCTTGGGCTATTGTCTAAATAATAAGCCTTTTTTATCAAGAACATCTAATAAAAGAAAGGGTAGGCCAAACAAACAATTTTCGGATGTCACTATCCGATCAAAAAGAAGGAAAACTAAATTCCTTAGAGAAAATACTTTCCCTGCAGAACTGTCTTCTGCTACAGCCATGAATCTAAGAGAGAGAGGACATGGCGCGCAGAAGCGTCTCTAGTTAACACGATGACCCCCCTACACGGGCAATACGAATATTGAAAAAGTAAAAGAGTGAAAAGAAAGAAGGTACTTCAGGAGAAATTTAAAAGTAGAATGGGTCTATTAGTTGATCTACCAAAGCCAAAATATGACACATCGAATGATGGCAAAACACAGCTAGTCGCTTCTTCAAAAATACCCGCCTATTAGCTGAAATTACTGGTAAGGATCCATTTATTTTACAAAAGTCTTCTTTTACTTCAACGCTTTTTACATGAAATAAAATATAAAATTGATTTTCAGGGGTAGAAGAAGAACTTATCGTTAAATTTTCAAATATTTTGAGAGCTTCGTCATGCGGCCTTCTAATTGATCCCCCAAAATTTAAAGAATATTTTATGGACACGGCAAAATGTTATGTTAAATATTATGAGTGGATCTACATGCCACCCACAGTACATAAAGTTCTGCTGCATGGTGCAGATGTGATTGAGTCAGCTCTTCTTCCAATTGGAGAGCTTTCGGAGGAGGCTCAGGGATCGCGGAATAAAGATACAAGAACTTATCGGGAGCATCACGCAAGAAAAATTTCAAGATTCCACACGACTGAGAACGTTTTCCGGAGACTGATCCTGACCTCTGATCCATTAGTCAGTAGGTACATTAGTTGCTGAATTTAATAAATACCGTGGCCTAAAAGATCTGCCTAAAGTGGTCCGTGAGCTCTTGCAAGAATATCCTGACTCAGCGAGTGAATGCGAGGAAGAGGAGTGGAATTCAAGAGAATCTGATTTGGAATAATATAATTTGTAAGGTTAATAAGATACTAAGTATGTTTTTATTAACATAAATGAGTTAATTTGCACTTAAAACAGTTTTAATATTTATTTAATAATTACTTATTTTTTAGTTTTAGCGGCACTACCTCTGCTAGCTGATAATCGCAATCACTTCAACGTTATAATCAATACCCCTAAATGCCTTACATTTACCCATTTTTAAAAACTTATTTACTAATTTATAGGTCTAGAAGTCATATTATACAAATACTTTTTATATATTTGCATATTTAATAATAACAGGCGTTTTCTATGCAGTCTCCTCATTATCGGTTAATTTAGCATTAAAATTCTCAATATCTTCTAAAATAATTATTTTTTGTTAAAAATAATAGCAGAAATGAACTAAGCGCGTCTTAAAACATATAAATGACAATTTTCAAAGTAATCTGACAAAAATCTGATTTTTGTCCCTCTTTTTCGCGATCCGGACCACTGTGCGTCGGTGCTCCTTTAGTCGAGTTTCAATTGTTCGGCAATTACCCCGATGTAGGCTTTTCCGCACCCACAAGGAATGCGGTAAACGCCAGGGGTCTTGAGTCCAATAGGGTCTTTGGCGCGTACGGCCATGTCTCTGATTTTGGCAGAGGGTTTGTGGATGGTCGTGGCAACCATGACATCAACTTTGATGGAGTCAAGTTGCTGTGCCGCTCCTCAAATGTTTGGGACCGTCTGACGAAGGAAGCTATTGAGATCCGAATGGAGAGAAATAATTTCAATCGTGACGCAGGATTCTCCCTGAGAAACACATGGCTGCCTTTACTAAGAGAAGTGCAGACCAATAGGGAAAATTGGCGTCAAAATGACGACCACTCAGAAGACACCTGAGCAACTATATATTGCGGGCATCCTGTGGCATTGCCATCAGCATCCCTGATGACGAGGGCCGTGTCGGACCTCGAAACGTTGGAGACTATGGACTATCTCACCCGGCTGGAAACCCGAGAAGCTCTAATTAAACAAATTCGCCTGGAAAGCACCAGATCTTCTGTGAAGAGGATGTTTTTTGATTTCAGCAAGCTGGCCGAGATACCCCTACGTTTAATGCGAATTAATGTCAAAGGGTTGCTTCCTAATCTAAAGCATAACTGATTTATTCATGACTGGATTTCACAGAGCGAAATATCTCCAATATTTAGGGGCTTATAACGAAATAATTTGTATCGCGCTAGTCCACGCATATTAATAATGGAAACAACATTGATCTTTAGTAAATAGACGCCAATTCTCTTTTCAGGTCCATCAGGAACATTTCAATTTAATTTTTTTCATCGCGAAAGGTTATGCAATACAAATATTTAGATGTTGAAATACCTCTGTGGAATTTTTGCACTAGCGGGT
Organism: Pyrrhosoma nymphula; assembly: GCA_963573305.1. NCBI lineage: Eukaryota > Metazoa > Arthropoda > Insecta > Odonata > Coenagrionidae > Pyrrhosoma > Pyrrhosoma nymphula. The sequence goes on along the minus strand of OY754330.1, from coordinate 49,584,428 downwards.
GACTCCATAAATGTAATACCGTGGCTAGTCCCGGTATCCACAATATTTGATAAACATTAAGGCATGAATGAACATTGCAAGTTATAGTTGAAAGTCCTATTTGTTCATCTTAAGTCCCAAAGAGCTAGGTCTCGGAATTTACGGCAGATTATATCACACAAAGGCTACCTACTACTAAAGTAATGTATTAGGGGGCGTCCATTAATTACGTGAGGCGATTTTTACGATTTTTCGACCCCCCCCCCCCATCCCCTCTTGGTGAGATGTCGTGAGATTTGGCTCGACCCCCTCCCCCCCTAATCTCACGTGAGAGTTTTAAAAATTCGTATTTTTAGTGTAAATACGTTAATCTGTGCTTGATTGCGTTGGATTTATTAAAAAAATAATTTTCTTAATTATTTTATTTTCAGACTAGTATTTAAGACTACTAAGAACGTAATCTAGAATCACAGTGGGAAAATTGAGGAATAAAATACTTAAATGGGAATTATTAAAATTCGTAAAAGAATACTCATTCTAATTCAGTCCACGATCTCAAGAGTGACTACTAGAACTAACATGTCTATGTGATGTTTCCACATGTATTACTTAATTTAACCCAGTTTTCTCGCAATTTTACACTGTTTCTTGCGGAAAAAAGGCAGGAAAGGAAAGAAGGCAGGTCAATTTTAATAAACCTTCATTTCATGTTTTCATGTTCACATTATTTAGGTAATGATACTATGACTTTTCGGGTAGGTTTCTTCATTTTTGTCCCAACTATGAGACTTTTGTTGCTGACCGTACCGTTATTAAATAATGCCTTATTCGAGTACTTATATTTCAGGGTCAGCTGTTAGATTTGACCTCGCTATTCGAGTCAACTGTAACACCCCTTAGGGTAAAATGGTAACAAATTTTAAGTTTCGGTATATTGCGGTTTCATTTATGTGCATTTACGTGCTTTATTAAACATACAATTTTAATATTTACTCTGTAACACGTCAGTGAAAATGAATAAATACTCATGTTAATAGTGAATGCAGGGTATAGTTTACCGTAAACACAGAAAAAAGTCAATATTAAGTACTTCCCAAAATGGAATGCACAGCATAATTTAGACATTATTTCCACAACTCATAATATTCACTGGATTAAGATAGCAGGAATTTGGAAAAAGAGAGGAATTTTCAACATGCTCGATCACCTTACCATGATTTATATTAGTATTCCGCGCAATTAAAACACTCATATAACAGCTCACCTTTATAGTATTATAAATTTTTCTTCGATTTTAATGCTGTCGATTCTTCCTTCAAAACTCAAACGAGGAGACGTACCAAGTGCCATAATTTAAGCGTTTGTTCTGAATGACTGAGACCATTCAATCATTGCTCAACTATCGAATTCCATTATGGCTTGAGGCATTTAATTAACTAATTAAATATTACTAACTAATAACGAGGCATTTAATTAATTAATTAATTTCATTTAATATTAATTTTATTTTGATTGCATTAGAGTTTGTAAGAATCAAAAGTGTAATTTTATGAAGCTTTAAATAAGGTTTATATGTATATACCCTATTAAAGTTACGTCTTAGAGAGGAAGGAAATGAAAGTAATATTGAAATGCAACAACTGGGGTCAACCAAGAGATGTAACAATCGACCCCGTGACGAAAGTTACAATTGGCCCAAATATTAAGTATTTTCGCTGCGTAATAAGTAATTTAAAATCTCCTGATTGGATCTATTAATCTGTCGGCATATTGAAACAACAGTTAGTGTTCGAGGTTTTGGTGAAAAGGAAATTTAATATCTGTTAAATACGATTAGGAATGAAAAAATCCATGTAGCAAGTATTTCGCTCAGCGCACCAAAAATCACGTTTCGCTTCTAATACTGGCATGACGCAACCGAGGATCACCAAATCAGGAATCCTGACTCATTTTGGAATATCCTACTACTATATTGTGGAGGAAAAGTAACAACTTCATCAAAGATGTTCGACTGATGTCCCATGTTACACTTGACCCCAATTCCCCTGCATGTTTGAACCTACTTCAATGAAATTCCTTCGGATCATTTCCCTGCGGTACTTTCTGGGATTTATAAAAAAAAATAAAACAAATATAAGGCATTTAGAAGTATTAAAAACGCGAGGAAATAAGCACGGCACCAATTTTATAATTCCTGAAGCAATAACATCAAACGGAACGTGTGGTGTTTCCTGCGTGATGCGTGGAATTGGGAAGACGCGTTCGACATCCCACTCCGTCCGTGGCTTCAGTACCTCGGTGAATGGTCCGCACACGCTGGAAAATCACCGGGACGTGAGAGGTCGCCCTGATGGCCATTTTCGTCGATCGATACATTAAGCAAACGAATGGCGTACAACAGGAAGTACAACGGTGAGAGAAGCCATGCGGGCCGTGAGGCTACGAAAATATAGCGGCAGCAGGTGCGACTTCAAAACAATTGATTGACAATGGCCGTTGAATGCTCTACTGTGACGGGTGTCAGAAGGGTGGCTGGCTTCCGAGACTTCACCCTGCTGCTGCTTTTGCGAGTCCTCACGTTTCATCTGATTTCTGATTTCCGTCCCAACTGGAACGCCTGTGACATTTTCCTGAGGAGATCGCTTACCTCCGTATTGTACAGATACATTGTAGATTATCCGGCTCGGTCTGAAAGCTATTACCTGGCGAAAGCAAAAGTAAACGAAGAAATATAATAATTAAACTAAATGTGGCAATTAAAATTAACACACGGCCTGGGGGGTTATTTTGTAATCTCACTTAAGTGAGAATACAGCATAAAATACGGAAAATTACGTCATTTTTCGTAGTTCCTCACCGTCAACCAGGCGGCAAACTGAAGATGGTCACGCCGCGGCGTGACCATCCTCAGCTCTCAAGTGGTGATCTACAGGTCTTTTATTTGATTCACCCGCTCTTTTGACTCTTGATCCGTATCTTTTGACTCTTGATCCGTTTCATTTGCCTCCGCCTTTCATTAGTTCCATCTCACTTGTCGTAAGGAATGTGAAATGGAGCCACCATCGGGCGTTGGCCGATCGTGAGCCTATCATTAAGAGAGCGAAACGGGTCTCCCGTCTTCCCGCCAAGAGTCATTATAATGGTGAGATTACAGAATAACCCCCCTGAAAGGGATCAGCCCTTACCCATTTAAAACCTGCCGAAACTTTGACAGCATGCTGAAATTTAACTGCTTTTGCATGCAATGTGAGAAAGAGATGTGTTAGTCTAGAAATAATTCAGTTATCACAATCTAACTTGAGCGGACGTCGCTTGGTTTTTCGCTGAAAGTTACATGATATTGGTTGTAGCGTGATCACTTATCAATGAGGGAGGTTAAGTTTACGAGCATTGTAGTAAACGCAATGACTAAAAGCAATGTCAGATGATAGATTATTTTATTAACATGAGAGCAGTTCTTACTGTACCGAGAAGCGAGACTGATGATGATCCCACGGGTGTAAAACCAAAAGTGCGGACGAACTTTTCTGTAATCCACCAAGATAAAGGGGGCTGAAATGGCAGGGCACGTGCTTAACAATATTTCCAAATAATGATGCCATTGGTCACGTGTAAAATATTGGAAAACGATGTTAGATGGCGTTTATATATGACTAAAGATATTTTCCTAATTTGCCACGCATTTCAATGCCGTTATTTAAGAGGATGTTTACTAAATGGTTAGGCCCACTTTTTTCTATTAATCGCAATATCGCCAGTTACATGCCTCGGAGACTTTATTCTTCATCGTGAAATATTATCAATTGTATGATAGGAGTGCGTATCCTTCAATCTAGAATTTTGTCTGCTAACCTTAGCATTTATTCATCTTCTCGTCCATTTTCCGTATTATTCACGCCTTACATTAAATATTCTCACTCCTTGTGGTTATCGTTATTCATAACCTCGTCTATCTCAGTCCTCAATGACCTATTTTGACTCGAAATTCCGTCCGATTAGTTCCCTTCTTACTCTTGCCATTGCCTTCTGACTTTCCTTGTTCTCCGGGTCATCGAGAGGCTGTTCGTAAGTCATTCTATTTTGAAAAGTCTTATATCCGCCATCCTCTCCTTGCCCCACATTTTCCATCGCTTAAATTTATGCATAAACACAATGTTTTTCCTTTCCTTCGATGTAAAATAAGCATGACAAACATTTTCCTCCTGGCGCATCGTCCCTGCTCATTTCTTGAACTTCCCTTTCCCGTTTTCAGCCGATAGTTCGTCCCTTCCTACTCTCCCCGATTGTTTTCTTTCTCTCTCCCCCTCCATCGCCTTCAATATGTATTCCCTTCCTCCTCCTTGTGCGCTTGAGTGGCAGTTCAAGTGTCGCAAGGTCGCCGCTGCCCCGGGAGTTATACGAGCGCCGGCGCCCTGTCAGCCACCGCCCACGCCGACGCCTCTTCCGGAGGCGCCTCATGAGGGCGGGTCACTGTCAACGTTCGAGGCCGCCCTCTCCTCTCCAAAACGCCAGCAGCTCGCCAGCGGCATGTTTGGTTCCGCCAACCCCCTCCCCCCTATTAGCCGCCCTCTAAAACCATCATCCATTCCTTTCCATCTCTCTCTATCTCTATTCTAACAATTAGTCATTTTTATCTAACTGGTGAACCCTGCCAAAAATTAAAGATGGCCATAAATTATTTGGCCATAATTTTCCTATGCTCGAAATGTTATGAACGAATTTTCCCGAGTATCCATATGAAATTATGTGTTGACTCTTGAAACTCAGAGTGGCATAGGATTCTTCCCAGGTTAGTACAGAAACGCCTAGTGTAGAAGTAATGCTTATCAGCTATCAACAATGAATTGGGAAATGACAAAATGGAATTATTTGATGATTCTCAGCCATCAACGTTGAATTTGACAGTAAAATAATATAATGATATACCAAAATATATTGTTAAATAAAGATAATATTCACCAGTGTAAACTTTGTCGCCATATCTACATGAAAATTTTCATTGTAATTACAATTTGTAGAAATGTCACAAATTTTATGGATCTGTACCTACATATAGTTTTCTTGTCACTACTTTATCATCCAATCATCCCTAATGTAAGTAGAGAATGTATTTTGTTGTGATTAATTTTGTTAACACAAGTATGATCCTGAAGATTAGTTTTAGAACAGTAAAAATTGTGAGATATATAGCAGTTTTCGGATGTATGCCGCGTGTTGTTTGCTGTTAGTCCGATGTTATCCCGATGCTTCGTGACCACTGCTGGTCACTTATTCGAGGGGAAAAATTGATTTTTCATTAATTTTCCCCTTGAAGAAGTGACCAGCAGGGGTCACGAAACGTCGGGGTAACACCGAATAACACGCGGCATACACCCGATCAGTTATGTACCTCATCATTAGCCGCGAAAGCTTCAATCAAGTAAATATTATTATACCACCTATTGACCCATTCCTCAGCCTAATAGGAGAAATTAAATCAAAATTATTGATATTGCAACTGCGTGTACATATCTTATGACTGTAGATACGATCACAGAATATTATCGGGACAAAGTTATCGATACCACCATTCTAACATTGAAGGTGCTGGTTAACAATTGGAAACTTCATTATAATTTCCCTGTTTACTTATCTTTAATTAAGTGCCCTCTCACTTATTCAAAACTCATTATCTTAATGGATGCTTCCTTGACCAGTGTCTTTTGAATATGTGAACTATTTCATCGGTTCTAGTCCTTAATTTCCTTATTCCTTTAGTCCTTAGTCTAGCCCTACATCATAATATTTTCACTCTAGAATTTCTAATATTTGGTAAACTCTTGTTAGGTGACAAAATATTTCGTCTATGATTAAATACACTATCAGAAGTAAAGTACTCATTACAGTGCTCAGTATAACATCCAGTATAGTATATTTGATGAAAAGTGCCGCATCGAATTGATATTGAGACAAAACGTTCGTTATAATCGAAAATTTGTAATGTAAACTTATTTTAGTTATCAAATGAGGAATTTTGCTTCTACGCATCACCCCTCACTACCGTACGTTTTCACCCATATCCCTTCTAGTTTCGAGCCGGCATCCCTTCCCCCTAGCCAGAGCTCGCCATTCCTCACCCTGTCAATACCATTCCACATTCACCATCCCCTTAACCCTTCCCCGCTTCACTCTTTGTTGAAAGGAGATCGATTCCCAATGCGTCGGCCATGCGATAAAAAAATAAACGGAACGGCCGAGCTGGATGGTGACAAAAGAAATAATAAAAAAGAGATAGGAGCTGGCCAATGATCTAAAACGAAAGGCAGACTTTGAAATTTAAAGCTTAGCTTGATGTTGGCCAAGACTGAAACGCGATCCCATTACGTTTCCAGTGCCATTTACATCGCACCGTGGGGAATTAAACCACCGTTCATATTGTAATAAATGACTCAGACATTGTGTATTCAATCAGGGTTCAAAAAAACCATGATGATCAATCATCAAAGGCGCGATTTTTATTAGTTTACCGTTAAAATCCTATGATACGGATCTAGTGTTGTGCAGAGTCCTCTGGATTGCCGATAATACACTACATAGTTCTACATAAATCACTACCACAACACTACACCCTATGAGGGATTAGTGTTGAGAACGGCCATCCAGAGGACTCTGGTGTTGTGCATCCAGTAGCATCAAAACTCTCTTAACTTCAGTCTTATTTACTTTATGATCAACCTAAATTGTGATTGATATAAACTTGTACTAAGTACTTTAACTACAGTATGCTTGCATGAGTAACTTGCCTCACACCAACACGTTCTTATTTGTTCTCAGAAAATTGTATCAATTGTTTTAATGTGCTTGGGCCCACGAAGACCTATGCCATATCTGAGACCGGTGACCTTTAGTCTGATGTGAACAATTTGCCAGTTGTATCATCATTAAAGTTAACTTTAATGCGTCAAATAGCTGTGGCAAAAAATATTTATCCCAGCGAAATATTTATGAATTAATTTAGCATATGAGATGGCTGACGATGCCAATGTTCTCGTCTAAACTAATCGAGCCATTCCACAGGATAGTTTTTATCACAACTCAGTGATTCTTCTAAGCCACAAGATTATCCTCGAGATTCCATTAGTTATTGTTACAGAATTTGTTTAGTGAACCAGGAACCAAAACTCATGGCAGCGTTACTAATAACAGTGAAGCTAAAAATATCTGGGCCTCTATGATGCCTATATTATATGAATAATGATAATTCAATGTAATCACAACGCCGCGCCGTTCCGTTGCCTCTCTCGCCCATCATCAGGATGAATGTTCTCTTTTATGAGTTTATAAAAATACTGATAGGAAACTATTGACGTCAGACAGATAAGAAGTCACAGTTGTAGTCAGGGTAATGATTGATGTGTTTTCAGAGGTACGGGGTTGGCCGATAAAACGTGACCGAAAGAAGGAATCACGCCACGGGAAATAAAATGAGCTTATCCGCACATTAACGCCTCAACAAATCCGCGGTGGAGGTAATGAACGCAATGAAATGACGTGCCTTCAGTGAAAAAGCCATTCTCAATTCGTGATAAATGTTGCAGCTTTTATCTTCGAAAATTGAATCAGCTATTATTTTTCCTCTTAGCTGAATTTTATTTTTCTTATCTTTAATTTACGAGAGAACAACACTTTCAAGTCAAGGTCTTTTCCATTTTTCATCAATTTTTATGCTGGTATCAATTTTGGAGTTTAAAAATTTGCTTTAATTTAATGCTCTAATGTATTTTCGACACCTTAATGTTTTAGCCAGACGTATTTTATTGTAAAATTCATTTACGTTTTCGAATGATGTTTTCAAATATTTAACATGCATAGGCGCACTACAGGAGTGCTCTTCCACCGATGGTCCATGGACTGGTGTCGGTCCACTGAAATTACCATCCGCCCTACTGCAGTCTCGTGCATTAAACATTATAGCAAAGAAGCAGCATCAGATGTCGCAGTTACTAAAAATTAAATTTATAAAGCTTTTAGAATCTACTTAGTCTTTCCAGTCTGCACACAGTGTGATTCGCAGATTTTATTTTTTTTTTACTATCAATAATTGACCTCTTCTTCTTAGAGTCATTTTTTTTAAGTGCTAATAGAAACTCTTTTTCTTTTTTTCAGGACTTGTGCTTGAGAAGTCGTGATCTTGAAGCAAGAAACATCTGATGTGGCGACAAAGGGTAAGTGTATATCTCTACTTGACTTTTATTTCAATATAAACATTATGAACTATTTTTTGAAACAGCAATCGTATAAAATCAAGGTAGTTGAGCTCTACGGCCTCTATAAATTAACCAGATAAGAAATTTCTCCAATGGATGTAAAATATATGCACCACTCGTCAAAAATCAAATACTTACTGTGTTGGTTTGCGGGAATGGGGACTCCGCAACAGGGACCAACCACAGCCTCTCCACCAGAATACCCTCCTGTGGTAGTTTACGGGAAAGTTATTTCCTCGCCAGGGACCACCACAGACACACACAACCCAATTGCAATCCTTTGTAAGGCTAATGGAACCCCGCTGAGGATTCCTGGGTTATAACCTGGGATCCTTCGCAGAGCTGAAGTGACTGTACTAAGGCTGCCAAGTTATTAACACAACCGCACACGCAATCAAAGCCCCCATTCACTTAAGAACAACTTGGATTTCATAAACAAAGTCAAAGACTATATTTTTTCTGAGGGAGAAATTATGGTATCATTTGATGTTACAAATCTGTTCCCAAGTGTGCCAATAGATATAGCCATAAATTCATTAAAGGATTGGTTTATCTCCTTGAATTTAGATGATTACAAAATAGACGAATAGATTAGACTCACTAATTTAGTCATGAACCAAAATTTCTTTGTTTTCCAAGGTATTTATTATAAACAAGAGTTCGGCACAGCTATGAGTAACTCCCTATCCCCTCTTCTAGCTAATATGTTTATGACTCATTTTGAGAATACCTTCATAAGCACGTTCAACTATTTCCCAAAAGCTTATTTAAGATATGTTGATGACATTTTTGCTATCTTTGATACTAAAAAGTATGATTTAAAGCAATTCATGTGTGATCTAAATAGTTTATTTCCATCCATTAAATTCACGGACGAAACAGAAAAACAACAACTAACTCCCTTTTCTAGATCTTTTGTTGACCAGAAACGGTAAAAAAAACTCGAATTTGATATTTACCGTAAACCCACACATACCAATAATTACATTCATTCTGATTCTTTCGTTCACAACAGCACTAAGCTCGCTTCTTTTCATGCTCTTGTCAATCGCTTGCTTAACATCCCACTAGGAAAGAATAATTACTTCAAAGAGCTTAATAACATAAAGCGCATTGCAAGATTAAATGGCTATAAAGATTCTGTAATCGACAACATTGTTAAAAAACATAAGTTTAAGGGACTAATGCAAAATTCCACTACACTAAGAAAAGATGAAACTATTCGCTACATTAAACTGCCTTACCACCCGAAAGTCACCAAAGGTTTGGAAAAGATATTTAAGACAGTGAACAAATATCTTTCATTAATAATTACAAACTAAAAACCTTATTTGGGAACACCAAAGACAAAATAGATAATATCAATAAGTCCGGTCTATATAAAATATCTTGCTCCTCATGCGACCTGGCATACGTAGGGCAAACTCGTAGAAACATTAAAACCAGATTTAAAGAACACATGGCCCATTACAGATATAACTGACCGGAAAAATCCAGCATGGCACAACATTTACTCGACACAGAACACGAAACATCAGAACAAAACCTTCAACTCATTAAACAAACAAATAATCATTTACTTGACGCCTATGAAAGCTTATATATATACAAACTTAGAAGAAACCTTGTTAACAGCGACAAAGGCCCGATTTCTTTCTCTCCATTATTTTCTATTATAGAGTAAGAAGTTCTCCTTTTTTACCTTTTTCGCAATTTTATAGTTACTCCGTGGCAACAACTGTCATTTAGTTTTAAATTTAAATTTTTATCAGTTGCGATCCCCACACTTCACTTCAACGGCCAGTTTGTTTATTTCCCCTCCCCCCCTCTTGACTCACTTCAACGGTCATTAGCTTCCGTCCCCCCCCTTCCCTTCAACGGTCGATATGACTCCCACCCCCCCTCCCTACTTCAACGACTACGTTCCTTCACTACCAATCCCCAATAGACATGTACCACATCTATTGGCCATTGGCTACCTTTATCCCACCCCTCTTCGCCACCCCTACTCTCCACTTCACCCACATTCCCACTGCTCACCAATGACCTTTTAGCCTTTACCAATTCCTTTGGTCATTTCCCCCCCCGCTTCCCAACCCTTTTGTCCCTTCCCTATTTATTCTAGGATTGTCCTCTTCATTCACTTTCAACCTCGTGTTGCAAGTGTTTTTTTCCCTTCAGCTCGCTGAAGAGGACCACTTTGTGGTAGTTACACGTATCCGAAGTTCCCCCTCGTTCCCTGTTTGTTGTTTTTGTTCTATTTGACCGCGCTCTTTTTGAGCTGTTCTCCCAGACATTTGGGGCCCTATTGTGTGTGTGAGTGATTGTTTTGTGTTATTTCTTGTGCGGTTGTGTTAATAACTTGGCAGCCTTAGTACAGTCACTTCAGCTCTGCGAAGGATCCCAGGTTATAACCCAGGAATCCTTAGTGGGGTCCCATTAGCCTTACAAAGGATTGCAATTGGGTTGTGTGTGTCTGTGGTGGTCCCTGGCGAGGAAATAACTTTCCCGTAAACTACCACAGGAGGGTATTCTGGTGGAGAGGCTGTGGTTGGTCCCTGTTGCGGAGTCCCCATTCCCGTAAACCAACACAGTAAGTATTTGATTTTTGACGAGTGGTGCATATATTTTACGGCCATTGGAGACATTACTTATCTGGTTAAGCAATCGTATAGATATTGTGATAATTGTTATTGCCCTATAAAATGAGGATGAATAAATTGCTGCGGCACGAGCTAAATGATAAATAGAAAGTAGGAAGGTATAAATTGCTTCCCTTTAACGTATATTTTATAACAACACACCAATTTTAAATGCATTTGAAATTTTAGTTTGTTTTCGAAAATATCGCCACTGAATTTCTCATGATTACTTTGATTTTTTTACGAAGTGAAGTTCTTCATGCCCCACGGAATTTCAAGGAATAGAAATTTTTATAAAATGCATTTCATTGCTCTAGTCTGGTTGCAATGAAGAAATGAAAAAGCCCTTCTTCGCTGAAAACTCTGCAGTATGGTAACATTTCGATATGCTGGCCTTAATTAACTTCCGTATATGCATGGTGAATATAAAAGAAATTCCTCCACCTTTCTATGCACATTCCGTCTTGTTTACTCCTTGCTGTCAACTATAGCCGAGGCAGTATCGATTTGAACTGACGTCGAATTGAATATTCAACTGTATGCATGTGGCCAACTGATATGTCACGTGCCAATATCTGTGACATTCAACGTAATTCTTAACCACAAGGGATGCGACGACTATTGCGCTGTTTGCGAGCTCCGCGGGTATTAGCATTCACTTAACCACAAGCCCTTTCAGATGTCAATCAAAATTACGCCTATAGGTCAGGGTATTGATAATACTTCAGTTATATTTTTTTCAACTTAGGTATAACGGTATATGAGGTGTGCGTGATATTGCTAGTCGTAATGAATTGACAAATTTTGGAGGAAGTAATACAGAGAATTTACGGTGATCGTGGATGCTCGGTGAATAGCCGTTGTGATATGAATCTATTATTGAAGCGAACTAAGAATACTTATGTTCCAATAAATGACTATTGAGCTCAGCCACAAAAATTCTCATCAATTGGTTTCAACTTACTGCTTGTAACATGCTGAGATTTCTCTTCTTAAGGCAATGTACCTGCATTCACAAAAGCCAAGTTAGGGAGTGTGAATTGTATCTATTTCTACAAGTTTTACTTTACATCGAAAATTATGATTATATTCATAATAACTTCTGAATAGGGTGTGATCAAACAAGCAAGCAAGCAAGGTTAGTTAGAGTTTTTTTTTAAGTGGAAGTAAAAAATATAAAAAAGTAAATGTACGGCGCTCAGTCCACCGCTTTCAGAAGTATTAGTATATAACTGCTGTAATATTACCACCACAGCGAATACCTTGTTTCCAACCGGATAGTTATACTCCAGACAAGCATCTTCTAGCAGCAAATGTTCTATAATCATTGATTCTCTTGCCGCTAAGCACAAACAGTGCTTAGCGCTATGATGTGCCGAAAATTCTCGATGCATTAAGCTTGACGTTAATTCTTCGTGCTTGACGGGCTTTACCGAGCATTCTCTACAGTGAAAGTTTCTCATTATAAAAATTAATTATCCCGAGGCGAATCAACAGCGTGTTTGCTCAACTACGCCTTTTGGTGAGGCAAGACTCATATTAAAGAGTTATTAATGTTATATGTAATATTATCGTTATTGATTTGTGATTTTACCTCATTAAAGTCTGTTTATAAAGCTCCATTATAGTATATTGATCGTTTAACTACTCGGTGGAGCCTTCATTACAAGGTGCAAATTGTATTTGCAATACCTTTCCGTGTATCCTGTAATCGCAAGACTTCAGATTATTCTCAATTTCCGACAAAAAGGGAATTAACTCCTTGGATAGAATGCTCTAATACCGCGTGAAAACGTATTTACGAAACGTAATTTTCAACGAGTGCTTCGCTTTGCTTATTTTTTTTAGCAACCATTTGTAAATAAGATATATACTCTACAATTTACGTAGCAGAGTGATCGAAACTTCAAGCAAGTCATCAGCGTCATATTATAATTGCCAACAAATATTAGCACAGACGTTCACCCCATTTCGCAGATTTTCCTAAGAGCGGATTTTAATGAGATATTAAAAATACAAATCGCATGATTTTATGATATAAAGAAACTTTTTTTCTGCCTTTTCGCATAGTAATATACTAGTTTTATTCAATAACGATCTGAAATGTACGAAGGGGAATTTTTTGGTGATCACAAAATGCCTCCAAATGTTTAGTAATTCCATTCCATTAGATTCCATTCCGTTTTTTTCATTAGAAATTATGAAAACGACATCAATACTATTTTACTAACTATTTTGTAGGATGAAAAGCTCGTTGAACTACATAAAACGTGGTAAGTTTCCCAACCGGGAGAATGCTTTAATTACACCAATGACTAGTATTTTATACTCTGAATGACAAATGATTTATTTGCAAGTCGAAGCGTTTTCCTGATTTTTTTAATTTTGAAAATTTATCTAGATCATTAGCTTTCCATTACATTTTTTTAAATCCGAAAACTTTTGGAAAAACTGATAGAATCATGTGGAGTTGGCAACTACAATATACGCCTGTCTATGATGAAAGCACTACGAAAACGTAATCGTTATTCTATTTCATAGCGTAGTTTAAAGAGAATTACTAATAAAAAGGAAAAATAAATTTCAATATTCTTTGAATCTTTATCAGAATGACTGTGTACATATATTCAGTTTCGTAAAATACATCTATGAATTGGGAGTTCAAAGTAGGATGGAGTTTAAAAGGATCTTTTGAGCCTGACGTTTCTCCGTTATCCATTTATACATGTATGCTGAAAAGTTCACATTTTCCGGTGTCAGTTCTTTGAAACTTTTAGAAAAATATGAAAAGAAATTACGTAATCTTCAGGTTTGGGCTTAATTTATCGAGGAAGCGCAATAACTTCCCATGGTTAAAATATCCCTGCTTTCTGGAGACACACGGTCTTTTACTGTTAATTTTAATTAGTTGTGGATTGACGCCGTGGGTGAGGGCAATCTACGGATAGATGAGCGATCCTCGGAAACGAAGGTGACAAAGGCTGAGGAGAGCATTGTACTATGGAAGAATTTTAAGTATAATAGAGTTCATCGCGAAATTAATAACGCCTGAAATAATCTCCTGAAACATCTCTTAAAAGACAGTCTTCTCTGCGGTGGACAAGTATAGCAAATGATGTGGTTTCCAATATTTCACTCGAAAATCCGGTTTAGTTAATCGGGTGCTTTATAAATCATGTGTAACGGTGCCATATCTAGTCAAAGGCATGATAGATGAACGTTACCTTGGGAGTGATTATGGCAGGAGATTGTGGTAGTAGGTTTTTTAGCCAATAACCCATAATATGCGGTGCGCGTTGTTTTCGAAGTAACATGGTGGGACAGTGGCGGGGACCTCAACGAGAGGCAGTAGTACTTCATGCAGCTAAACAAAAAGCTACAGCAATTACGAACTCCTTTTAATATTAGATTGTAATGTTTATGAAGGATTGCAAATTTTTGCTATGTCCTCCCTTTGATTAGCATATAGAGACGGGTACTCTAAAAATTACCGTAAAATGTGTCTAAAAATGGAACGAATCATTCGTTGAAAGTGACATTTCCACTGTCATTGAATAATAAATTATATTTGTACGTAATTACCCTTACAGTTAAATTTATTTTTTAATGATGATTATTTACTGCCTTAATTACTTAAGTGTTATGAACCGAAATGATGAAATTTTCCGTAAGAATACCAAGGAGCCATAGCATTCCTTACAGTATGTCCCAGTAAATGAAAAGAAATCCACTTAAAAAATCCATAATTGAGGGAAATGTCCGCATCATACCTATTTTTCCCTATGTTGTAGCCCTGGTGGCACAGTTATCTCAGGATTTTAAGTTTCTCGTACTAAATTTCTCATCGCACTTCTATTCACTTTGCCTTTAACTCGTAAGAGAGAGAACTTGAAATCTTGGAATCAACTTGACCGTTATGAGCTCTTTCAGTTGGCGAAACAATAATCTTTACTGATAATCGTTTAAATCTTGTTCCACCTGCAAGAAATTGTCTTGTGACAGTTTTATAAAATTTGGGCTTGGTTTGTGGAGTATTTTGTATGGTATCACTTCACGTGCCCACTAGTGAAGCAATACAATATAAGATACAGGAATCCCAGTAACCTGTGGTGTAAAAAGTTGTCGCGATTCTTTTCTAAAGAATCGCGAAAGATTGCTGGTGAATCAATGTAACATTTTAACTGTAAATCTGAGGTCAAGGGGTTGCAGTTAAACGTGGGTTAAGGACCCTTGAGAAAGGTATGTAGGATGCTATCATCGGCTGTCAATTCAGTTTCTCAGATAGGATATGGTACCCATAACAATCGCATTTAAATGTTTGTCTGACGCCTTACGGCCCTTTGATTTCTCTCCTGGGTTTTCCTTTGTAATCCACTCCACCCTTTCTAAATTTGGTGTGGAGGATTCTTCTGAGAAACTTCTGACGAACGCAGATGGACTTCTTTGTAAGCAATCACAGGCACTCCATTTTCTTCCTGGAAATATACTCCTGATATCTCTCTCTCTCCACCTCTCTCTCTCTCAAGAGCTAAGCTGAAGTGAGCATGTTTCTTTTTTATCTTTCTTTAAGTAATTTAGCTCTCTCTCTGTTGTTAGCATTCCATAGATTGTTTTGAAGCTAGTCTCCATCGCCTTCTGTCTTGGGTTATTCCTTTCATTTCTCCGTAGTTGGTGCAGTTGACATCTTCCCTTATTTGATTAATGAACTGAAGCCTGCTTCTCCCACAGTGGTATTTCCCTTCAACCATTCCTTCCAACAAGGTGTTTAGAATTCCCTGGTGCTTCAGAATATGACCAACCAGAGAACTTCTGCGCTTTTTCAAGGCCTTCCACATATTTCTTTCTTCACTTAACCGTTAAAATACTTCACCTTCATTGGTCACTCTATCAGTCCACCGTATCTAGAGTAGTCTTCTGTAACACCGTCTCTCCAAGGCCTCTGATTTTCTACTTCCCGCCACCCCAATCGTCCAAATTTCACTTTCGTGTAGTACTGCACTCCTTATATGTGTCTTTACAAACTTTTTTTTATGTTCAAGCTGATGATGCTAGCGCACAGGAGTGTTTTCTTACGATTGAATGCTATCTTAGCCTGGGCGATCCTCATTTTAATCTCTTTGCTGCTTCGTCCGTCAGGAGTTCTACAGCTGCCCAGTGACTGAAATTCAGTAAAATGTTCTAGTTATCCGTCATTTAAATTTACCGGCAATTGTTTATTCTCTCTACCGCACATCATGACTTTAGTTTTCTTCTTATTTAGCTACAGGTTTTAGTCACTTTTAAGTACATTTTCACAAGAAAAAAGTACAATTAATTACAAAGTAATCTACTTAAAATAAATAACTAAGGTCCTGTTTATTTTACGCTACAATAGCGATATCATTAGCAAACCTCAGAGTGTCTATTCTCTCTCCATGTATCTTCACTCCGATATTCCCTTCTTCCCTTACCGTGTCTAATGCTTCCTAAATATACTCATTGAAAAGTATCGGTAATAAATTACAACCCTGTCTTACTCCTTTTTGTATGTTTGCTTTTTCGCGACTTTTTCCCTTCCCGATGACTGCTGTTGCATTTTCATAGATGCTTCGAATTACTCTTTTGTCTTAATATGAGATGTTGAGTTTTTGAAGTACTTGGGTCGTTTTACTCCTACATGCATTATCAAAAGCCTTTTTTACGTGGAAAAAGGCAATGAATACATTTTTAGCATTCCCTATGTATTTTGTACGAGTAATCTCAACGCCAGAATTGATTCGCATTTCCCCCTTCCTGTTCTGAATACGAACTGGTCTTCACTGAAGGGAAATTCCAATGTATTTTTATCCTGTACAGTATTACTGTAGTTAAGATTTTAGATACAAGGGGTACCATGCTTAGGGTACGGTAATTTTGACATTTATCGGTCTAGCCTTTTTTGGTATCAGTATAATAACACTTTTCCCTTAGTCTTCAGTAATTTCTCCCGATCATATATGGTGCACACCAGATTGTACAGGGTTTTCCGCGATCCTCTTCTTGCTGATTTTACATGTTAAATTAGGGCTCCATCAAATCCTTTCCTCCTTTAGTGATTTTAAGGGCTCTGTCAAATTCCCCTCTTAGTATAGTTTCACACTTGTCTCACTCAATTATGTCAATATTCTTTTGTACTGCATCTTCATTTAATTCTTCTGTATCTTTGCAGAGTTTTCCAATATATATTCTTTCCACCTTCTTACTATTCGGTATTCATCATACAGTATTTCTCCTTCTCCTTGCTTAATAACGTTCGACTTTTTCTTCCTGTCACCAAAGAAATGTCTCAATAACTGATACGCTTCATGAAGTCTCTTATTCTTCATTAGCATCTCTACATCCTGGAATATTTCCTGCAAGTATGACTCCTTCGCTTTCCTACATTCGCGGTTAATTTTATTCCTCAGAGATTTGCATTGTTTCACATCTTCTGATGTTTTTGGGTCTTGTATTTCTTTCTTTCCTCAACCATTTTAACTAACAAGGTCCTAACACTATTTAAGCTCTTTTGATCATGCCTACCCCGAAGGGGAACGGCATTATGTCCATGCATATATGGTACATGAGGGATTAGTTTAGAGTATGAATCCAGGGGCGTAATTTAGTCTTTAATTAATGATCTTTAGGAAGCACATTTGCTGTTACATTTATAAGTTTCACTAGAAGATGGAAATATTTCATTCTTGAATCGAATTTCATCTGCAATTTTTCTTTTATTTTAAAATTAATTCTGCACTTGCACGTTTGTTGCATCACACAATTTCCCTTTCTGGTAACCGTAACAATTGAAAGAAGTATTGTAATTGGGTGGAGAAATAGTATAATTTAAAGCTATACCTGTTTTAATACCCGTTCATTGTAAGGAATAGCTAAAAGATATAACATGCGTGAATGCATATGACATCATGAGATATAAATAAATCTGGCATTATTAAAAGTTTTAGATAACACATCTAGAGAGTTTTTTCGGCCTTGAAAGGAATATGTTGATCATAAAACTTGTAAGAGATCATTCTTGAGGCTTGAAAGGTGAAGGTTGAGTACTTCCTTATGGCTGATACTAAGCTCATTGTCATTTGAAATTCCCTCTTTCGGAATTAAAGGGTTATATATATATATATTTACCCCCTGTCTCTATCGATTTCCCATAAACTCGAGGTACAAAAAAATCATACACTTGGGATTACGGTCGGGGACGTACGGACTGCGTACCTTGAACTTTATGAATCTTGAACCAACTCGTAGCGGACCAATCTAGGCCACCATCCCACCGTTAGCATGCTTCTAGCAACTTGAGTCATCCATGACCCTAAATTTTTCCATTAGAAATAATTGTAAGATTTTATTATGGATAAATACTGATTTTCTGGACGCCAAAATACATGCATTTATGACACTTCAGGGCAAACACTTTGCTAGTTTGCTGACTTAAGTCCATAGATTCGCAGGCTCCGGTAGCTAGATATGACAGAGACCGAATTTTTAGCGGTCATTTTTTTATATGACGTGTTTTACCTTGTAACAACAGTGCGACTGATGGCATTGAACTCATTCAATTTAATATTTCTTTAAAAACTATATGTGGCTGAAAGAGTTAAATTATTACAAGACCATGACTCCCTCAAAGCGAGTCTAAATGCGACCCAATTATGGCTAGTGCAAGAACAAACTAAATTCCCCTGCTGTCCCTTTTTTCATAAAAATCGTAGATCCACCCACCGAGAAATTGGTAGATAGTCCAAGCGCACTAAACCGTCAGGGTCCCAACATGTGATCCTGTAACGCTGGGAACACCCATGCGTTCTCCTCAGCTAACAAGATAATAGAATTCGGGAGTTCACTCTGCGGTGGACGCTTCGTTGTTGGCGTTGGTTCGTGATGCGGGAATCCGTGGCGCGGGAGGACAGGCTATTACGGCTCCTCGCACTAGTACGCGAACATGTTTACCCATCTGCGGCCCGCGCTTAAACATCCTGTGGGCCCACGCCTAGTATATCTCCCTCCCTCAACATCTAGATTGTGCGCTTTTTCTACGGTTTGTAATTGGAGTGCGGAGAAAAATGTGAAAGAGCGGAAGGAGAGGGACATTCAGCCGTGAAGTTGACGGTCTCCATTGTGTTGTACCGCTCGGGAAAATTAAATGGCGGCGTGGGCGTGTGGAACGGAGACAGTTCGATTGCATAGGAAATGCTGTTCGGGCATTACCGTCGCTTCATGTTCCGTTTGATCCCTAGGACTGAGGAGGACTAGTCCGTCCCCTTTGAAATGCATAGTAACATATAAGTCTCATGCTGAAAATTTGAAATAACTTTGATGTAAATTAGTGAATTCCAAGTACCTGCGTGGGGGACATTCTCGTAATGGGATAAACTGCGATGGAAATTTTAAACCTAAAATGTATGTACCGAATAATTGGAGTTTGCTGCAGTTTTATTTTCATTTATTCACATCTTCATTATTATTGCAATACTCTCTATGTAGGAAAATTATGAATGTACTTAAAGTAAGTGCAATTTCATTCTTCACTTCGGCATTACTCCGGCATTAATTAATCCAATTTAAAATGTATATTCTCTTGATTCATCCTCTACATCTCCTGATGATTGCCTTATTTAACACGGATTTATCTTCCCATAGCCTTAAATTATCTTTGCCATTCAACTACTTGCCTGAAAATCCTGTCATATTATATTGTCATTAGTGTTACTTCTTGTTCACCATATTTTCAAATGGCCTCGTATCTCAAAGAGTTACATATTTCCGTTCTGTTTTCTCAAACTCTGGTTTTGGGACAATTTTGTGTTATGAAATTATAAATGAATGCAAAAATATTTAGAACTTATTAATTTATCAATTTTCCTCTCATTACCCCGATGTACCAGCTGAAAAGTGTGGGTGCACTGTGTCCATATCTGCTCTTTGTTGTACATATTTCTATTTCCTGAAATCTTGTGGCACATCATGTACAACTTAATTGATTAACGCCATTTTGATAGCTTGTTTACCTACAGATGTTAAAGACATTGGAATCTAAACACGCAAATACTTGTGATTTTGTTTTAATTGTCAGTGCCAATATCAGTCATTGAAATTAGCGTATGTTTATGAGGCTGGTGTTCACTTGTAGATACACGCCAAATGATGGGGAGTGGCTGTGTTTCACATGTGTCATGGGGCCATCAATGTATTCCTTACCCGTCGAGCATTCACCCCCTCTGAACAACAGCCACTCTCTACGACAAGTGGCCGTGAAATGTAAAACAATAAGGTTGTTTGCGGTCATGTGCGGTCCTGGGGATTTCACTGGGGCCTCTAGGCTATCACCCCGCGACCCAACGTGTGCACCCTGGCCATTTCACCGCAAAGTAACCTATTAATGCCCTCGTACTTCTAATTGAAAAATTCTCCTATCCATCAGTGTGCTATTCTCACTATGAACCCATGGGTTGTAGTCCAAACTAAGCTGTGACGAGAGCACATAACTCTGCCTCGGCGGAAGAAGCCATCCCAGTGGCAAGGAAGAAAATGAATCACCTCTCAAAATACAATATTAGGCCTCTGTTTCTCTCTGTGTGAGGAATTAAACAGGAGTTAAGAGCTGTCAAGCATGTCTTCTCTCGAATCCTGCCGTTCAAGAGCAAAAATGTCTCCTTCCAAACAGCTTGTATAGCCATGGCCTCTCATTGCTACTACATGGTTTAGCGTTGCCGTATTGAAACTCGATGTAATTTATATTTTCCGTTACAAAGGACCGTAATATAATTTGACATGTCAAATGTGTACGTAGATTTGGCGAAACATTTTGCCATGAAGTTCAAATTCTAAAATGATTTTTTTCTCACAAATAACTTCTCTTCCAATTTTCCCAAAGCATGTCTTTCAATAATAAATATTCCTTTACTTTTTCACATACTACATTCTTCTTACCCTCGAGGATTTCTCCGCAAATGGCAATCTCAAAGGTTTTGCAAGTTGTTTTCGCATGGAAATATTCCATATTTTCATCAGAAAGGATTTATATTTCATTCAGAGTTCTCAAAACCAAATAAGTTTAGTCGTTAATCAATCTAATATTGCATTAATAATACAATTAAGTTTTTGTCTCCAAGATATGTCTAAATATCAACTAACGATGAGTCGCTGTTATAGTATGCCAAAACCTCATGAATCATTGAAGGTTTGTCATTCTGAGAGTAAAAAAAGCAGTTAAGGGCTTCAGTAATATTCATTGGACAACCAAACAACTCAAGTGTAAGATATGAATGGCAAACATTATTTTACGTAGATAAATACTTAAACCTTGAAAGTCTCTTTTTACCTTTTCATGTTTGTAACCCAGAAATTTCCGATTTCCGTCTTATGCCGAATTCGGAGGCCTCTAACAATTATATATATATGTGTGGTCTACCACTTGCAATGTAAACTCTGCCCAGCTTTTTATATTGGTAAATCCTCGACTCCCCTCAACATACGTATTAATAATCACCGTGCTAATTGTAAAAATCCTTCCCAATCTGCTTCTCTTCCGGTTGCGATACACGCCTCCCTTCACAAAAAATCCTTCAACCACTGCTACAATGTTTCAGTTCTTTTTTCTATATATATATACCCCATGATACCTCACTTCTACGTAGTAGTGGGGAAGTTGACCGCCAAATAAAGTTAATTGTGCCTTCATTAACTACATTCCCCAATGATATGCTATGATAGATAATCGGCATTTAATTCCAACTTGTGCTTTAGGATTGTTCATTTTTAGACCTTCAAAAACATGTAAATAATCAAAAGTCCCCAAAATAGCTTTTTTATACCTAATGCAGAAACCTGGATTTGCTGATTTTCTTAGGTTCGTCAATTGACATTTAGTGAAGTATCGCTAATGAGGTATTGCTAAATGTCAATCCTTGCTGTGAATTTTCGCATAAAGCCACAGAAAAATATTGAGCTCTAAGGAATAAAGGAATAAACGTTGTTGACTCTTTTGTTGACTGAAGTTCTTATTATATGGGTAGTTACCTTTGTAAGATCATTTTCGTTCAGGAAAGGTTTAGGTTTGTAGCCTAGCCTAGCGTATGTATCTCACGCGGTAATGCTACAATTAAGTCAATATCTTAATTATATGTGAATTGAATTAAGTATTGATGGGCTAATTATATCCTTCAATTTTTCAATCCTCCTGCACTGCTAAATTATTTCGCCATGTGAGCAGTCAAATCTTAGATGTCATCCATTCATTTCACGCTTGTTTGAGAGTTTGACCCTTTTAGGATCCAATTTATTATGTTTCGTTCATGGAAAGAGCATATTATGAATGTTGTCAGTAAGGCTTAACATCTGTTTGTTTGGAGTTAAAAGTTTTCATCGTTGAACGATCAAAAGTGGTGACTATTTTCTTATTTTTATCCTTTCTCCTCTATACGAGTTAAGGAGACATTAAAATTTATTTCGCACCTAAATTCTTCCAAATATTTATAATTTCTATTGCACTCAGCTACACTGTAATACTTTCATCGACGTGTTTTATGTGAATCGGTCAGAGACCAAATCGCTAGGCTACTCCGAGCATTTCACAGAATAACTGTTATTTTGGTAATTGTGCGTTCTTTAAACGTTGTGCGTTCTTTAAACGTTGTGCGTTCTTTAAACGGCTTTTAAACTTGTTATCCATCTAAATTTTGGCCCCTTTATAAAAATTGGCTATAGTTAAAAGATATCCAGTGGGTGTCATTCTAAATCCTATGGATTAACTAGCCTATGAAAACTCTCGCACGCCTCTTCACCACTCCCGAAATACCGTCCACATAAGCATATGGAAACTGCTAACCTCTAATCCTGAAAAGAGCGCTGTATGAAGGAATATTTCCTGGAACATTGATTATTCCTTGATTAATTCATTCTGTAGGTATGCGGTCCTGCGTGAAAATAAATCATGTAACCTATAATCCGGGACTGCCGGAGACTTTGTCTCTAGGAATTCATATCACTTTGCAAAGAACTCTAAATA
This sequence comes from Pyrrhosoma nymphula, assembly GCA_963573305.1. NCBI lineage: Eukaryota > Metazoa > Arthropoda > Insecta > Odonata > Coenagrionidae > Pyrrhosoma > Pyrrhosoma nymphula. Next base: position 49,561,539 of record OY754330.1, on the reverse strand, counting down.
CAGAAGCGTGCTATGTAACTTACGACCCGAGATATTCGAAATTCGATACCTACCCGCTGAGTTCCAGGATTTTATTGATAAATGAAAGCATACGAAAGGGGGTATAAATGCAGGATTTCTCCATAACTAGAGAAATAAGCATACTTTGTCTGCTTAAAACTGTAAATAAAATAACTAAGTAACTTCAAATATAATTAATAATTTATATAATTGTAATAAATAAATATAATTGTAATTTGCAAATCTTTCTATCCAAATACTTCAAGTTCAACGATCGCAAAAATATCAAAGTTAATTTTAAATGATTAAAGCTCAATATATTGGAATTATTTATTCTATGCAAGTTCTTAATGCTTACCCATCACAAAAATTATAGAAGTAACTTTACAGTGAGTAAAGCTAAACGTATTAGCAGTCATTATCTTAATTGTTGTAAAGAGCTACACTACAACAAATAAAATTCATAATCATTCATGCAATCAGTATTGTCATTATTTTTTCTTCATGTTTAATTTTTCGTAGGATGTCCCCGGTTATTTGGTATGGAAGTGCTGCAGTTGAGTCCTTCATGAATATGTTTCCGTGAAAAGGGGTATAATTAAATTCGATTTATACATAATTCGCTTGCTGACATGTTTATAAGCATAAATGAATACATAAAGTATCATTATTCATTGTATATCATGATGGGTGAAGGTATAATGTTTTTAAAAGCCATTTAAGTACGTGTCGAGAAAGTTAAACGCCCTTTCATGCAGCCTTTATAGCCTGAAAAGTGTATTTGAGGCCTCTGCTATAACGAAATAATTGCTAGGCAACGAAAGTGAAAAAAGGTCTAAATTTGTATAAACTTTTCTCATACAGTTCAAATTAATCAGTTTATCGATCGATAGAAAAAAACGATTGGAAAAATTAATTATTTCGAATCTTTGGCCTCATTTTGATACAAAAACCAACTCCAAATGGTTTTAAGAACAGGATAAATGCTTATTGTTATTCTATCCAAGTATTTCGATTAATCGATAGGTCGATGTCGAAACATATAACCTATGCTTGAAGCAGCTATGATATGTTTAATTTGAGGGAAATTGGCCCATTAACGCAAGTTGTGCCACATTTCACGAAGTCGAGAACGCTGACTCCGAAGGGGAAAAAAATTATAAACCGGTGCATTTACTTCTGCTGCAAACGAGTTCAAGTGAACTTGGACTTCGCGTGGGCGGATAACTCTTTATGAGTCTGTCCCTGGTATCCTTGAGCGGAGGTCAGCAACACACTAGGCGCCCGGTCTATCGGCCTGGTGACAATGACTCTTTGAGTAACGCTGTGCTACAGGATCCGTTAGGATTTGTATGCTCGTTAGCGCGAGGTAAGATGTCTTTCGCTGGTTATTCTGTGCTCCGATTCATGCAGCACTAAACGGCATTCGTCAACATTTACTTTATCCTCGTAGTTCCTTAAACTGAACCCGGAGCTGCGTTACTGCTTGTCATTCATTCTTCCCTTAAAAGGCTGTGACCGTATTTTTAAACTAACGACCAGCTACGCCCATGTTGTCGCCTTTTATATTGAAAATTTTGTTTTACAACTGTTTGTTGCCTTGAAATTTATTTTCTTGCATAATTCAAAGCGTAATTTTGATAAAAATGTGGAAATAAAAAAATCTTAAAGTTTTCCTGACTAGTGATAAGGTTACTGGAAGATACCAAAGTCCGTTTTTCCTTCTTACCCTTCTCCTATCTTAAATTCAAGTAGAGGACTATGTGTTTGTTTGATTTTTTTAGATACTACATGTGAAAGTAATGTGAATATTTCATTAAATCATTAATACAATGTTTCAAATGTAACCCAGATACTGCTGTCCTTCAGAACATTCGTGACCACAGAGCTGATACAAATATATAATTTTTTAATTTAATTTTTTATTTTCAATTAGCTGGAGAAAGCGCGTAGTGGAGGAGACAGGAACCCTATATGTTCTGGCCGTCGCGTGTCGGATGGGAAATTCACGAGTGAAGTATTTAACGCGCCGCGACACCTAGGCGGTACATTTAATTAAAAGAGAGTTAATTAAGCCGGCTGTAATTCCACTAGGAAGGAGTTTCCCGATCCTTGAAGGGAACTTCCCGTGTTAATAGGATTAATTTGCTCCAAATTTTTGGAGGAAATGGATTTTTGTGTTCCACCTCGCGCACACTCTCAGGACAGTGCGCATAAAGAGGAAGGTAATATAGGTATAAATCTTAAGGAAGAATGTAGTCCTGCGAAGAGTCTCGGGAAAAAATAAACTGAGTTAGAGTTCATTCCTCTTCAGCATAAGAAGATATATTCTGTGCTGATGGATTTCTGTAATAATTGTGAATTAATGAGCATCCAACATATTCGACCTTACAACTACTGTCCTATTGAGGATTGATCACAGTTTTCCGCAATTCCAAGAGCAACCTCTCCCTCTACTGTACCAAGCATGCTTCTCATTTTGTATCTTCCTGCCTTTACTTGTGTTCGTTTGGCTTTCAAGTGAGGATTATTAGGTCTCCTGAATATAAATGAGCCAGGATATCCAGTTTCTTTCTAGTCTCTTGTTTACTTTTTTAATCCCGTTTATTTGAAATATTTTGTGATGATTCGATGTTTTTACGCTGGACTAAGTTATGGCCATAATTGATGGCTCTTTTTCGTGATTTAGGGATCAAATATATTTGAGTTCACACTGCTATCTAAAATGTGATCACTACCCCTGGGTGGGAAATTGCCGCCGGTGGTTAAGTCGTTCACAGAGAATTCATTATACTTGAAGGAGCTGTTATTTTAATATAACTTTTTTCTTGACAATTCCAATCTAATCCTTTCAAAAACTTAAGTTTATTTGTAAAATATTTATAGGACGCATGAGGGTTGGAGGCTCAGGTGTAAAATTGATGCGTAAATTGAAAGAGTAATGAGGCTATTTTGAATGAGTGTTTTTATCAGATTTTATATATTGCTTCAATGTAATATATTGGCTATCACAAACTATGTGCATTTTTTCCCTCTAAGGATAAGCATTTTTATGTGGCATATTTAACTTCTCGATGGTGGAAATATAAAAACGGTGGAAACTCTTCAATTGAGAGTAATGCAGCCACATTAAATAATTCATACAATAGACTACTTCATCTATAACAAGTAGTGAATTTACTATAGTCGTTGAGGTATTACTCATATTTAAGGCGTCAGATGTTTGAAGAAATTTCTTTTTTCAGTTGAAGGGACTACGTCCTCCTTGCAGTCATTTCGAGGCGTTTAATTTATATCTAGTCTGTTATTTCTATTTAGCATGACGAATCGCATGATGAATGTGGGTAACCTAGACGCTTTTAATGCATGAACCGTCTTTATGATGCAAAAATATTGTTGGAATGGCGAAAGGGAAAATAAACAGTACCTACTGTTACTTGGAAGCGGTTGTGAATTTTTATCCCGCACTATTTCCCCTCCTTTCTCCTCATATTCCCATTCCACCTCTTCATCTTCCCCTTCCGCCCTTCCCGTTACCGTGGGTCGCCTTTCTCCAGCCTCCCACGCCCGCCACAGCTCCAGCAACAATGCCTTCTTCCCACGCAATGTTTATCCTCGCCTGATAGGTCCATTCCCCGTCATTCCTTCTGAATCCTCCTCCAGCACAATACATTGAGCGGGTGATGCTCCTTTGCCGCTGTAGCTCTGTCGCTGGAACGCATTCCCTTTAAACGTGCCTCCTTTGAAGTGGCCGAGGGACGCATTCATAGCCCTCACAGCGCTACAACGATGGAGTAGACAAGTTGAAACACGGACGTACATGCATGCCCGTGACGCCGTTCACTTTCAGGTTAAATACTGTCAAAACTGTTCATTTCTCGGGGATAGGCCTGAAAAGCTGACTCTGCTTTAATAATTTCCTCCAAACTGTCCTCCTCTTGCATAAAAACATATTTTTCTGCCTATGTCTATTCTATACCTAATTTTACTGATGTATTGACTCTTAATCCATCTGTCGAAATGGCTTGAAACTAGATTCTCCCGACTTCATTCTTCTCTCTCTTCTAACAAAGCTAATCAAGTTTCAAATTTGCCATTGATCTATTACCGTGAACTATTTATCTTGGCTCATGTGTCTACAATGTCATCGTGGTGCACGAAATATCAAATGCTGAATGTGGGAATGAGTTCAGTTTCCTCACAACATCTCCATTCACAATCAAGGCATATTCAAAAGAATATTTATTGTTTTGGGGTCTTAACTTGTTTACATTAACAATGTTTTCATTCGTAACTATGTGCACTCGTATAATCATATCAAAGTTTGTAAATACTTTACCAAATAGTTAACTCGGGTTTTTAGGTGCACCTACTGCTAAGCTTTTATGACGCCATTCACCGTAAGGCTTAAATAACACAAAAGAAAATCCATCCCCTCGGCAGAATTCGGATCAGCGACCATTCGGTTGTCAGGTCAGCATGTTACATACGTGCATTGAATGTGTATACAATGTCGTATTGTTATTAAGGTTAAAGGTGGGAATATTCAGCATAATTAAAAGCAACGTTTGGATATATTATTTGAGGAAGATTAGGGGAATTGTATGATAACAGCAGCTATGTCCCATTTCGTGGTGATGCAATTCTTAATGCCACTGTGCCAAAAATATTTGCAATTTGTGATAATTTTTACGGTTGGTGAGTAGAATAGCATGGAGGTATCCGTTTCCATTCCGAATTTTTATCGTTAAAAGTTTAGAATCCTCGGCTTAAGGATACATAAGTTGCTTAAAGCTGTGAATATTTTATGTTTTTAATATTTTAAAGAATTTAAAAAATATTTAAATGTTTATTTTATTCATTTACCGTCTATTTCTCGCTAAAAAGATTAGTTAAGAAGAATTTTCATAAAGAAATACGAGGATTGAAATTTATTTTACTAAAACCTTATTACAACTTGAGTAATTTTGAGGCGTTAGACTGAGAATAGCATAAATAGTTATAAAATCGTTTTATTCAGTAGAGAAAGTTATTCGAAAACATGACGCTGAAAGGCGCGAATAAATTCATACAAAGATAAGAAATGTAATGGGAAAGAAACACATAAAAGGAAGAACACTGGGTTTGGTGGGGAAGATGAAAATGAGTAGAATTCAATCAGAAAAAAATTTTACACCTGTCCCGGGATTCGAGCCAGGATCTCTCCCAGGCATGCTACCAGTTACATCACCCAGGCTACTCAATCAACCGCTGAATTCGACAGGGGTTTACTATACCCCCTATGTCCTACTTGAGCGGCCAAGTGTTGGCGCGCAGGAACAGTTTCACCCACCGGGTAGGAGACGAACGCATGTGGAAGAGGAAATGTTAAGAGGAATACTGGCATACAACAAATACATATGTAAACAGTGCCTTTATTGGCACTCATAGCCGAAGAAGAAGAGAGCCAAAATGGCCAGATATTCTGTCATTCGAAAATATGACGTCCAAAGGCGCTCCAAAGAAATCGGGAGATCCGGGTTCGAATCCCGGGTCAGGTGAAATTTTTTCTGTTTGAATTCGACTCATTTTCATTTTCCCCACCAAACCCTGTGTTCGTCCTTTTATGTGTTCCTTTCCCGTTCCATTTCCTATGTTTGTATGAATTTATTCGCGCCTTTGAGCGTCATGCTTTCGCCATTAGCCATCCCATCATCACCAACGTAAAAACATTCCAGAGTATCTCCTTAATAACACTGAAAGAACTGAAATCAACTGGGAACCTCAGGATTAGTTTTTTCGCAAAATGTTTTTGTTTCGGACTGATGGAAAACGCGTGTTTTGCGTCCAACCTTAGATGTCACGGAAAAACGCTTTGACCGCCTTACCACATCATCCTGAAGGGGCCGGATCAGCCTTACGTGCAATTCCCTCACGTTCGTTCCCATGTTGCGTGACAAATTTATAACGCACTGCTCTCGTATGTGATTCCACACATATCCCCCATATGTTGACGTTCATGTCTTAACCTCCGACCGCAAGTGCTGCCTTACCCATTGGTCACTATAGATGCTGTTTCAAAAGGTCAACCAAATTTAAAACTATGAGAAAATAGAAACTATGGGATTTTAATCGTAAAAGTTTATAATATATTCCAGTGATTACAAAATGCATATATTTCCTCGTATGGCGTTAACACCAAACTCCCATTTGAATTAGTGATTCCAAAATACTATTGTAACAGCAAGTTGAGAAAATTGGATGCATTGGTTCATAGGCTATTTAATAATTTTTCTCAGAAGTTACGTACTTTAAATTGCATGAAAAGAGTAAAAAACTAAGATCAAATCGTGGTCGATTATTAGAGATATTACACGTTGAATCTATGATCTGATTTTTTTTTCTGGTGCTATTAACTTGATAAACCTGTGGGGGACCTGATTGTATATCAATACGATATAACCTATGTATTTTTAAAACTTGAAATGAATTGTAATAAAACACCTTGAATACATAACTGAAATTATTGTTCAGTCAGTTATTTTATGTATACTTTTCTACACATTTTTCGTGCAAAATAATTCAAAATTAATAATTCCCTTAAGCGGCTAGTGTAGTGGTATTTCACTTGTTTTTTAAATTACAGAATAATATTATTAATTTATGTGAGAATATCTTAAGTAATTTTCAATGCGATTTAATTGAATAAAGATCGTTATCATTCATATTTTGATCCTAAGATTGAACTATGCATTCTAAGAGCAATATATTCGTTTTAGGAAAGGTGGGTGCTTACTTCTGCTCAAAAGAAAAATGGAAATAGAAATTATATATTGTGCCTGCTTGTACCTATCTTAATTTCTGAAATACAGAGTAAATTTGTTTATTCAAAATGCGTAAAACATTTTAATAAAGTGAATAACAACGTTGACATATAGGTAATATTTCATAACTTAAGAAGTGCCTGTGGCTTACAAAAAGCTTAATGCGGCACTGCTGACCGCGGGTGATTTCCTACCTTCTCCGACGCGGTTATATTTCGTGAATATCAATATTTGTGTAATGAAGCCAGGACAATACATTCAGTCACGATCGGTGGTGTAAGTTGAGAATTGATCTTGACAAAATGTTTGACGAAAAATCATTGTCATTCACTGGGAATCGAACTTTGTTGTACCGATTGCCAGTGTACTTTTACAATGTTTTGACGCTTCAGTTGACATCAGTATTGTTTTCATGAGTTTGTCGCATTAAAGAGCGTTTCTATTCCAGCCTCTTCCGCTACTCCAACTCAAATACACCTACAGTAGAGCAAAGTGTAATGTATGCGTAGACGACATCTAATTTTCCGCGATTTATGCCTTAAATTGCGTCGAGTTCGGATAGCTTGTTGCTGTTAATGGCAAACGCAAATGATCGTTGGTTGCGCATCTCAGGAATTCTTCCACTAAATTTTTAAAACGTCGTTTTTTTTCATCAATATTTTACAAAGGCCAATTTCTTCATAGTTTAATGTCATTGTTTATCTGAATTTCTTTATTCTAGTAAAGAGCCTCCGAAAAGTTGCGTCTCAGTGCGTGGCACATATTTTTTTATGAAGTAAATAATGCTGTCACATCTCAATAAATGTTAAAGAAATGCAATATTATCCGTTCAGAACTGCGTGAGCAATACTGAACGCATATCTAATCCCATTGTTATACAAAAATATTCAAATAGGTTCTCACTTTTGTTATCTTGCTTGATCTAGTGATCTTATGACATAAAGACTGGGATAGTAGAAGCTAAGTATCTGAAAAGAGCTATTTTTTATCCCAACATTTTCAAGTATAGTTTTTTATTTATTCATAGTGATATCATATATATTTGAAAATTTCATTTGCCATGCCACCAAGTACGTGAGTTACTTTATCTTAAAATAATAAGTTTAAGAATAAATAAAACAACTTTTATAGCTTTTCGTAATCATTTTTTATCCATGCCATAAACATTATTTCTTTAGAAGGGATTTTTGTAGTGGTCAAGGAATTAGATAGAAAAATTGTTTCAAGGCCTTTAGCAAAAGTGAAATCTCTCTGAAATTCAATCCTGGCTTCGAAACAGTAGCATTGAAAATTTTCATCGTTACGCTTTGTATTTCTACAGGTTTTGGTGAATATGGATGTCTCGTATTCTATTAATTTTTAAAAATAATAATTTAAATGAGTCCAAGCGTATTCAATGTCTTGGGGGAAGTTATATTCAAGTAAATCACGTGCAAAATCTAGTGTATCAGCTCCGGCAACTATTTATCGTTACACATCCTGAAGAAACGCAGCATATGTTTCTGTTTCATTTCTCTCGCTCTATGTATGTTTTTTCTTGCAACGTGAGTTAAATAACCAGTGGATAGAATGTATCCTCACGTTAAAAGCCAATATTTGCAGAGTTCAGCTGCTATTTGTGGTAATATTTATTTAATTTGATTCAATAGAAAAAATTATCTGGTTTATCAAAATGAAATAGCTTAACTGATTGAGATATGTTAAGTTCTGATTCGATAATTTAAATAAACTTGTTTTCATTACATAAATATTGTATTTTGATTCATTAGAAAAATGGATACTTGGGCTTCATAATTAATCTAATTACATTTTAGAATTGTATGAAATGCTTTTATTTCATTCTATATGGTTATCCTGCCGAAAATGTTTGAGTTTAATGAAGTCCAGCCTTGGCGCTGCGCGCACTTAGCATTAAACCCAAATTATCGTTCTTATAAAATTAAAATAAAGCTCTTGATAATCCTATACGACTCCTTTCTAATGAAAAGTATTCGCTCTTTGAGTGTTTATGTAAAAACTGACATGAGCATGTCTATGGAGAACAGTCATGGCTAACCCATCCCGATATACCCATCCGCTGATTTAGGCACCTTAATTTGAAATCACTTCCGTTCCAACTTTGCTACTTTGAACAGAAACCTATCTCCGGGCGGGTGTCTTGTGATATGGACTGTCATAGATCGTGCTGAAGATGTTAACATCTACCGTGTTGGAAGATAACTTCATGACTTCGATAACTGTATGAATTGTGTGTATTGTATTCTGTAGGAAATGATTTAGGAAATGAATGGATGAAAATTTTAACTGTGGAGACCTGTATTTTAAAGTAATTTATACTTGTAATTCTGGAATATCGGTCGGGAAAGCAATCACTTTGCGTAGTACGTTATCAAATTGATGCTTGGACCAAAAAGTACGATGTTACCTTCTTTGCAACAAATTGATATTTACCTGAGCACCTTAGATTCCTATTATATATGCCACAATTTAATAGTTCCCTTAAATCTTGTTATGCATTTTTTTAAAATATCCTTATCATCACGGGAAACCTTCAGATTCAGAGGAAGCTTCAGATTCTGGTGGCAGCTCAAAAACGGAAACATATATATTCCCACTTAGTGAAACGTGCATGTAAGGCGCGATTGCCTATCGTAATATGCAGTGTCTATTTCAGTCATTTTGGCCTCTAGTAGTTCATTGAAACATCTATTTTACCCGTTCATTTTCCTCTTTTTAAAATCATTACCGTATTTAAGGTTTATGAGTCTGGATCATTTGTGTATTAAAATTTTATGTGCAAAGCTTTCATAAGCGCATTTATTTTTCGACCTAGGCGCATTTTTCGGTTAACTGCGTATGTTTTTCTTGGGCTGATTAATAAACTTCTTTAATATTATGAAAATTAATATTTCTTTTGGTGATTTTTGTTTTTTTTCTGCGTTGGTCATGAAGAGGCAATGAATTATTGTGGCTAAGTTAAAATAGCATTTATCATTATTCGCCTTCTGTGCCGTGGGTTTCTCAGCTATCCATATATTTGAATTAAATCAAATATGTGAATTAAATGGTAAATGAGAATTCTTTTGGCGAGCTGTCTTTTCAGTATTATGGTGTTCTCTCTATTATAAACTCCAGAGAAACCTATGTTCAATGCGGATTGAAACAAAAATTTTGTATAATATCAGTATTTTGTCTCGAAAAAGCTAATAAATAATGTAATTATCGGTAACATTTGGGTAAAAAAATAAGTTCGTATTCGATTGTTTCCCTAGTTGGTTATTTTTTGATCGATTCTTGGGTAGAGTTCTCAGTTTTGTTCCCCATTAACTATGAACCCAGTGGTTACTTTACATGTTCTTCGTTTGTCATCAAACCCGAGATTTATTTGATGCGGCTCCACAATTGACTCTCACGTCTTCATATTTCATCTTTCAGTGTCAAATTGACAATCTCTAATTATCTTTCACAAGGTCTTCTGGTTCACGTTCCCATCCAAGTTGCCTTCATAAAGCTCTTGTCCCTCGAAAATCTTGGAATCTTATCTTTGTCATATAGATATTACTCAATCCTCATCATCAACCTCATCCTGCAATGCAGCTGCATCCTCTTTCAGTCTCAGCTAATTTCTGCTGCTGGAGTTTTCATGTCCTCTCATGCAGTTACCCAACATCTCCACGTATATTTCCGGTTCACCTATCTGCCAGTGAAGGTCACATTGCCTTATCTCTCTGACAAATCCCTCTTTAGCAGGGCGCGTTGTTCTCCTTTCTTCTCCACTGGCTGAATAAAGTTATCGAAAAGCTCACGTATTTGATAAGCATTGCGTTCTAATAAGTATACTTCGCCTATGACATTATTGCAGAAAACAGAATGAATTGAATTCGCTGTACTAAGTTTCAGTAGTTGCACTTGCCTGTTTAGCTGTTCGCTCTGGTCCACCTGGTGAAAGTTAAGATGATCCAATTGGAAGTGTTGATTTTTATCTAAGTGATCCTCGGGATCACAGCTATATGTCAAGAAATTCATTTATATAACAAAAAAGTTAAGTTACGCTATATCTTCCCGTCGATAATGTCAGAATAGAAAATAATTTTATCATCGGATAAACGTCATGTACATACATGTCATGTCATACTTCATTACCCAAGTCCATTAGTTTTTGTAACTGTTAAATTCATGACCTGCATGGACTCTGTTGAGGATGGCTTTTATATTTTATGGTGCCTCTGGGGTTAAAAAAAGCTGCGACAATGGCTGTGAATTTCATCGTATTTTTCAACGCTTTCGTGGAACAGGTTATATTTTTTGCGCCACTTGCATGATGGTATTGTTTTTATAACGCCTTTTTACATTAGCTATTTTTTCTGAACATTTGTTTTATTTTTTCACGGCCTCCAATGAGTGGCTCACAATCATTATTCGCAGGATTGAAACAAATTCAATGTATTTTTAAAGTGAAAACGTCACTGCAAGCCTACTTCGATAAATTTTTCGACGCGCGATCACATCGATTTTTTCCGGTAGTCATAAATCAAAATATGAGTTTTGCCTGTTGAAGTTTACGGAAACTTCTGGCAGCGCCATGGAAATGAAAAGACTTGGGTAAAAAGCCTCCATTCTTTCTGCACCCGGCCGAAGTTCGCCGCGTACCGTGTAACTTTCGGGAGCGTGACAGTTGTCCAGGTGACGTCTTTTTCCTCAGCTTTTCCGTCAACGTTGACGACCACCCGCGTGGCGTCATCCATTGTTGTCGTCCCCCTTCTCTTCCCCCCCTCCCCCACCCTCCCCGATGCCTCAACCTGATTTTGCATGTCCCATTGTTAATCTCGACCCTTGCTGCCACTTGTGCTTGCTGGGTGGCAGGAGTGATCTGATCGCGAGTGACGTCACCGTCAGCGAATGAAAAAAAGTACGATTCTCGTGTTCTCTGCCACGGGAGTTGGAAAGCTTATGTAGATTCGATGCTTTTATTTTCTTTTGAGGTTGGTTTTGAAGAGCATGCGTCAACTTGGCAATCATCTCTTTGAGTATGATTCATCGGTTCGGATGAGGCGTGAAAGCTTGACTTACGTAGTATTGCGTAAAAGTTCCATGTCTACGTCAAGTTCAGAACTTCAAAATAGAAGGCCAAAGCCTTTGACAAAAATGGAATTTTAATTTGGTTGGTTTGCTTGTGGTGTGACCTACAACGGTGGCCATTTGTGTTTCATTAAGTTTAGGTTTGTCGGTAGTTTGGCTTTGGAAGCATTATTTGGGGAATAGAGGAAGGATGGAGAGAAACCCGGCGTCGGCATTATGCTGCAATTGATAAGCGGCGCCAATAGGTCAAAAGTTTTAACGTCTCATTGAATGGAGTCATGAAATGCTCTCCATAAGAATTCCACATGACTATTGGGTTTCCCCTGAATAATCTTAGCCACTGTCGGGATTTAACCCTGGGGCTCGGTGTGGGAACTCTCTTTCTATACCTACCGCACCTATCTGACCCCCCATGATAGTGATAATTATGAATTATAATATAATTCACCAAAAGACCTTTTACATGAGTATAAATGGAATGCGCTTCGTCAAAAAATACGCTTACATCACATAACATGATACAAAGTTAAGATGGGTTTCACAGAAACTCATAATTTTATATAGATACATTTAATCCAATTCTTTACTGAAATTAATTAACTCATCTACAGCATTAAAAGTATTATTTAACGGCAACATTTTAAGTTTTGTTTTTAATGGTTCCAACTATGACATTTTTTTATCACTGTGGGAGAAGGCTATACAATTTTATTCCTTTGTGGAAAGGACCATTTCCACATCGCTTAGTTTTTCTGGGTAGCATATCAATTGAGAAACTGTTGGGAATTTCGCTATCCTTTATTTTTCAATATGAGCTTGTTTTATTCCTTTTTATTTGTAACCAGAATACTGCGTGACGTCCTTCGGATTATTTTTTACTCTTAGCAGACCCATAGATGGCTAATAGTTCCCTTTAGTTGCTATTGAATTGCTATTTGTAATGGCATCACCAGATGTAACTCATGCATTGAATGGCATAAGGTAGTAATACAACCATTCTCATTAGTAAGTTTTACTATAAAATGTTACAACTTTCATCGTATTTTAGTACGTAATGTAGTATTTCTTTGTTATTCCTATTTCCGTGTTTCATATTTTATCACCGTGGGCATTTTTGCTTTAAATCTTGCTTTGGTGAACTTCGATAATTTTCATGTTTCAGCTGATATGCTCGAAGATTATTTGATGTTTTATTCAAGACTTTCTTTTTATTAAAAATTGAACTTTTAATTAGTCTCTTTGACGTAGTATGTATTGTTCAATTAGTCATTTCATCTTCTGCTAGACCACTCGGAAAATATTTTTAAGCAGCTTTCATTGTGTACATATTTTTGTAATGCCAATATTTTTTATCTTGGCTTCGATTTCTAGTTAATTGCCGCTTATTAGTAGCCCGGTAAACGTTAAAGGCTGAAAGGATAGTCAGAGCAGAAAAGGTAGTATTTCCTTCGAGTGAATAGCTATATTCTCCAATGAACGCTCAACCAATACTTCTACCGTGAATATTTTCTTATGCAAAAGTTTCACTATAGTGCTATTGAAGAATAATGAGTATTTTTTCCATGGAGTTACTCTTTTTTTAAAACCAATCTTCATGGAAAATGGTGGTTTTTGGAAAGAGTTTCAAATCTACTAATCCAAATTAAGGAATAAATGTTTTTAGCTTTAGCGAAAGGAATACATTATGCAATATGCAGCTGATGGAAAGCTCTTGACGAGGCGTTTCCCTTACGTCCACCGTCAACACTGTTTTGATTTTGAAACACTCCTAGGAAAAATTAATTACTCTTATTTAGAGAAAATTTAAATTTTAGCAAACTTGGAAGTTTATTATAAAATAATTTTAAAGTTAACCGTGTGATGCCTTCATTAGCTGTGAAGCTAATCCAGGCATCAAACGCTTTATGATTGAAGCTATTGCTATTTAGCTATATTATTGATGTAATTGCCACCAGATAGTTGGTTGATTGACTGCCAGCAGGTGTTTATTCACTGAGAGCAAGTTTCCCATTAAAAAACAAAATTCACCGTCGTCGAAAGAATCGACAGAATATGTTTGAAGGGAAATCTATATTAGGTTTGATTATTATCAAGGTTTTTTTTCTTTCCGTGCCATTTTCCCCATTTTAACCCACCTTATACGGGCTACTGCTTGCTACTTATTTTTTCTCTCTTCTATTACTTTACTTCTTCTACTTACTACTAAGGGCTTATAACCAATTTATACGGCCTTCTCTTCTATTTATTGTTAGTATATAGGGCCGGCTTAAGGCAAACTTTTCACTGGCCGAGAGACTTTTTCTGCGCATTCATCAAACAGTGTTAAAACTTGGTGTCCTAAGACTGTATCACAAATGTTTAAGCCCATTTAAAATTTAGTGAAGCTTTTTTCTATTTTTATGGACATGAAATACAATTTATTTCATAATAAATAATTATATATTAATATTTTTCTTTACTATATTACTTGCAATAGTGCTTTTGAGTTAACTAGGGTACCCAGAGTTACCTAGGCTAAGCATTAAATTATGTTGTACGTTCAATATACGTAATGTTTAACAAAAGTAAATTGGTTAATTTGGTAAATAGATACATCTCGTAATTTTCTACGGTTCCCATTAGTACAACGTATGACTAAGGTAGTCTTATGTTTTGGATTGGTGTTCTAGGGAATTAAATGAATTATTCTCTTTTTTGCGTATATTATAGACAAGGTAAATCACTTGCTTGCCATTATGTGATTGTCATGTGATTCAGCAGTATTTAACATAAGTATTGGAGTAAAAATGATAAAAATTAGCCATCAGTTTGTTTTTAACTTCAGAAATCTTCAACAATATAAGACAAATGATTCAGGAATTACATAAGTAGAAAAGTGGGACAAGATATTGATTGCTTAGATTAATTCATGATCAATTAAAATTTTAATTTTAAACTTAAAAATCGCATTAATTTATGTTATCAAGTTGTTGAATGGCTCAAGGATGAGTAATTTAACTTTTGGTTGTGGGGAGGATGGAACGTCTTTAGCTATTGATTCTTAACACCTACACATTAATGACGCCTGTTTGCTTACGGGACTGTAATTCATTTGATGTTATTTATTTCCCTCGATGGTCCTAGCTATGCTTAGCTATAATAAATGAGGTTCTCCATATGTACATTAACTGTACGTACGGTACGTACAGTGTATGCAGAGGGTTTGCAAATGGTTGTCCAATACTTTGCCTGAATGTTCCTGAAATCATTACAAAAAACTTTAATTTAACCATGGGTCCTTAAACCTGTCATTTTCCATCCATCCATTACTTCATACTGTAAAAAAAATTAATAACTCAAGGACGAATAGGTACTGACTTGAAATTTCGGAATTGCGTTTCCGCTGTTAACTGTTACGCCTGTGCATTATATGAGTCAATTTTGTCGTTTCAAAATAGCGGATTTTCAAAGTATTACAGGCAAAATTCCTAATAATGGTTCGATCTACGAAAACATTTCTGAAATAAAGAAAGTTTCGTGTTCAAAGGAAAATCTGGCAACACCACATGGTTGTATGTCAAACAAAGTAGCAATTAATTTTGGAAGACAATAAAAATGGCCCTTTTTCACAGGGTATACAAACAGTATTTTTAATTTTTATTAGATTTCGTAAATCCTTGAGGTAATTAGAAATAAGTTATCTTTCAATTTTCTTGTTTAATATGCAACTTTCTTTATTCTTGTAATATTTTGTAGAGCGAGCCATTCTTCGGAATTTGTTCTTAAATAGTTAAAACAGCCGCAGTTTTGAAGCGTTTGAATTATTATATTTTTCATTTTTTTGTAAAAATGTAACTGTTAATGATAATTACTGTGACTGATATTGCTAGTCAATATCTTTATATGTTCTTGAAATATTAATTTTTTTGTTGAAATATTTGCTGGCTGGATGGGAAACGAAGCATTTTAGGGCCCTAGCACCCATCTTTATAAAAACATGTTTTCTTGTAATGATGTCGGGAGCATGGTGGAAAAAATATTAGGCAGTCTTTCGCATACACTTTTAAAGTGACATAGAATTTTTGAATGGTGTAGAAGTACTCGGCTAAGTTGGGACTGATTTACAGCAAGTCTGATACATATATTCTTATGATTATTTTTAATAGATTTTAAAGCAAAATCGTAGGTAGCATCATCAGCAGCAAAAGTATGGTATTGTGGTGATTATTCCAGTTAAATGATAAGAAAACTCATTTTTAGTGTATTCTAACTTATAAGTAGCACTTATTAGCCTAATGACAACATTTAAATTTGCTTACCTTAGTAGGAAAAAAGTTGATGCATGTAGTTTCGAAGCTGAAATCTCTATACTTCTTCGACATCTTTCAAATCTTCTGACCCAAGTTTTTTTCCACTCTGTGCTTAATGACACTGACGTCACGGGGCTGGGCCCGGGACGTATTGTAACGAAACGCTTTAATGCGGTGGCTTATTTTGGAGCCTCAGCAGCCTGTTGCAATTTTATTTTTCTCTGTTTATTTTTATTTGCCATTTCTATTTCTGACATTGCATGAATAATGCATCCATCATAGCATAATATGACTCACACAGCTGTAAAACCTATTGTAATTACGTAAACGCTGAACGGAAAACTTCACAAATCGCAACACACTGTCGAAGTTCAACACTTTTACTTCAAAAGTCACAACACAAAGTAGAGATACATGGTCACTTCATCCCCTTGACATGACTCATTTACAAGAGACGATGATCATCTTTCGACGCGTCGCGACATCCCCCCCTCACCCCGTCCCTCAATCCTTGCTTTCCAAAAATAGCAACACATATGCCCGATCTATCGTAATATTTACTTACCACCCTCCCCTGCACACTCAATACTACTGTGTTGCTACAAGTAGCTAGTTAACGCAAAAATTCCGCCTCTTAGCCCCGAAAAGTCAACCTTCTCCATTTGATATTGTATTTTATTTCCTTATTTATATTTTAGTAATATTCTAATTTAGCATGGCAAATTTTGCAATATTTTAATATTTATTTTATAAGACTGTAGCATTAATTTATAAAATCTAAAATTTCTTAAATTTTACTATCGAGCAACTTAGACAAATTACAGACAGTGACCCACTAATGCTGCAGTCCTTAAACGGTGAATGCTAATTGTGGCATCCCAATCTAAGTACTGCTAAGTATGTTTTAAGTGTTCAATCATGTCTTCAGTTCCTCCTCGGCGTCCTTTGGTCGTCTCTAACCCCTAAATGTAATCGCCTCGTACAACAGCTGCAGTGTGCACCTAGCTGAATAGTTTGGTGGAGAGCGCGACAGTCGACATTAGATCGAAACTAATCACTATTATTGTTGGTGGCAGGTGAATACGTTAAGTTATTTGCTTTGTTAAGTTAAATATCTTCTCTGCATATTGGGTAGATGGGCGTAAATTGGAAGTTTTAATTGGAACTTTTTATTCCTATGAAATAAATTAGCTCATTAGAAATAAAATAAATTGTAAATCGCCGATTTAAAAAAAGTTTTCTTCTCTTCCCATTGGCCCCTTCCTTCGCGGTGTTCAGGTCCGACGCCCGTATCGACCGGGCCTTTATCCGGGCCTGTTAGTATAGCTGATTGAAAAATCGCTTATGAGTTTTTTCTCATTCTCAGCTCATTGAAATGAGGAATTAGGGAGGTAACAACCACTTGAAAGGTAATCGGTCACGTTTCGTCATTTAGTCAATGCATTATGCAAGATTATTTCATCAAGTTGTTCAAGGAAATAAACCACGATTCGGGAACAAGGATATTTTGAATATTTTAAATAATTGTTTAGTTCACCATTCAGTTCTGTTTCCATGTTCACTCTTCTCAAAATTTTGAACTTCGGGATCGTAGAGTGGTCCAACTTCCGTTTCATATTTTTATTGTATCTTGAAGATGTATCAACGTCGTCACTCTCTGAAATGGGGGTATCTCAATTATG
Source organism: Pyrrhosoma nymphula (assembly GCA_963573305.1). Lineage (NCBI taxonomy): Eukaryota > Metazoa > Arthropoda > Insecta > Odonata > Coenagrionidae > Pyrrhosoma > Pyrrhosoma nymphula. The sequence continues at coordinate 49,543,686 of OY754330.1, read as the reverse complement.
AAACTCACACTCCATGATATTTCACCTTTATTTACTTAGGCATCGTCTGTTTCAAGGCTAACGTATATTAGGCTGCTTCAGGCTCTAAATGTTCCGTTTCCTCATTTCCTTCACTCTCTTGATATAAAGTCAGTACAGCAAAAAAAGGCACTTAAAAATAAGAAGACCAAGAGAAAGGAACTTAAAATAAAACATCCTAAGAGAAAAATAAAAAATGCTACTTTGGAATGGAACTGCATATTAACATCCATTATGCCATAAATTATTGCAAAGGTCTTATTTAATGTGCATTTCCTTTACATTACAAGGGGCTTGAGGGCAGATAATAAAGTATTTGTTTTATGCCAAAAGTATTTATCTATCCTCTATGCGTAACATTGGGAGTACACATTGATATTTTATCCATACCTTGCATTACCATATGGTCGTGGGCCGGAAAATGGTAATTCAATTAATAAACGATTGATTTCTGGTTCAGTGTTTCTGTAACAACAATTACGGTAAAAACTTTTTTTTTCATATTTGCCTTTTATGATCAATGTTGCATCGTAACTGAGCACCCATAATTGTAATTGTTAACACCTCTGCTGAGTTAATTCACTGAGAAAATTCTCAGCACAAACTGAGAGAACTAGTGCTGAACATGTACTTTGAGTACATTCTCAGCACATACTGAAATGAGTGGTGCTGTGAATGTGCTCTGAGCACATTCTTAGCATGTGCTACCTGACCTAACAAATGTCGCATCTATTTTCTGAGCACATCCTCGGTGCATATGCCAAACATATGCTCAGAAGTTCCATTTGTTATGTTGTCAGCATTACTTTCTGTAATATTCTGAGTATATTCCAGTGCGCTGATAGCATATGCCTAGCATATTCTCTGCAAGTTCTACTGCTGGGCGTTACCTGCATTCCAGTATATTTCTTTATATCACCAAATATCAATTAATATTTTTTACAAATGTTTACAAAATGGGAAATGACTACCGAAATGGTATTGTATTTCTAGTCAAAATTTTAACTACGGCTTTGGCCTCCAGTATTATTTTATTCATGTAATACCATCCATTATTTTGTCCTACACAACTGTAATATTGCCGTGTCATGCGTGTGCGATTGATTTAATATATTTTGATCTTTTCCCATATTTCACCGATGGAACCTTTTGACCTCCATTATCTTAAGAAATATGTACATCTTGTGAACCCCCAGAATCCCTGTGCTATTCTGAAGGAAAACAAAGTTCTATCAATTATTTTTGTCTCTCAATTAATTGAATCCATGGGTTTTTAATTTCCTTATCATATTTATCTAACAACATTAGGATAATCCATCAGAATATGGAGAGGTTTAAATGAGAATTGCTAAGAGACTCCTTTAGTGAGAAACGTCTTTCGTAAATCATTATAATGTACACTATTGACCGTTTATTGGGGGCTTCTTGGGGAAATATATACATAATTCGTGATATTGAGTTGTACGAGAGGGTTAGTAAATAAAAATATTGAAAAGTTATCACCTTTTAATTTCAGTCTCATTTGCTCAATCGCAACCAATTTGCTACCTAACCTTTATGCGATTTTTTTATTAAAAATATGTGTATAGGTCTGCTTACACTAAGCTGTATTACGTTGTATCATGATGATTATAATAGAGTATATTCAATCTGAATCTCACAAAATTATGCTTTAACTCTTTACTTAGGTAAGGTAATAAAGTAATTTATTTGATTAGCCTTTCACCTCTGAATATGCCTCTCCTTTAAAAGAAATTGCGTTAGAATTTCACTTCTATCTTCTTTCTTGAATCAGCCTTTATATTTTTACAAATATGAAAAGTAAATTCCTGAAAAAAATATATGTATATATATTAAAAAGAAAAACTGATGAAAGGAATTCACTAACGCTCCTGCAATAAATTGTGGATATTTAACTGTATTTTTCGATTTTTAATATTCTTAAGAAAAGAAGGAAAATAGCTAAATAGATTGGAATGAAACACGTATTTATACATTATGCATGGAGAACAGAAGAATTTAAGGCTAGCTATTGTGGGCTTCTGTGTCAAGTTTATTACTGGCCGCGTAAGATTTATTTCTATTTCATCGGTTTGTTATAGCATATGGTTGAAATGGCTGAAGAAAAGAGAATTACGATTAGGACTGTTCGTATTCATTATTTATACTGCTCTTGATGGTTTGAAAATTCATTGATTATTTTTAAAATATTCATCCGGCCAGATAGATAACTGCTGGCTCAGATAATGAAGACCCTTGAACCCTCTCTTTCTTTGACCCTGATAAAGAGCTCTTCCGTTAATCAGATTAATTCGGACTTGGACAAGGTAGATGGGTGTAGAGTCCTTAATATACTTTCGGTCATATAAGTGGAATCATCGATGGGGTTAATGATGATTAATTATCTTTTCGCTGTCTTCTTTGGATCTCTTTATGGGAACAGGAGACGAAGGCTTCCCGCTGAGGACGTATCCACTAACTGTCAGGAACAATTGTGAGGGAGGAGCGGAAAGGGAAGAGAGAGGTTGAGTGAGGGAAATACAGAGAGAGAGAGAGAGATGTATACGGGGTGGGTGTAAGATCAGAATCGGGGCTGGAATCAGATTTACGGTCTTTAGAGAGATTTCTACTGCAGAATGAACGTGAGGTGGCGGGATAATCCTCGACTAAAAAGACCCCCTGGGTCGGGGATGGGAGTAGGTGCTCAATTTGATAATTAGAGTCATGCCTATGTGTGTAATTTGATAATAGGGGCTCATGACTGTGTGACGAGAGTGTGGGCATGTGTGCCGGTAGATATTAGACGAATAAACAGCAATCACGGGCATTTAAGCCGTCATCTCCCCCTTCTCCCTTGGTAAAATGTATGAGCCCAGGCTCGCCGTGAAGCGTCTGTGTTGCACACGCGGATAATGGGATACACTATGAGGGAATCGCATCGGTTCTCTTGCAGCATCGGGTGGTCGCCCGGAAGAAATAATTTGCCTTGTCTCAAGCTTTAGCCGTATGGCGTTGATGCATATGGATTTGTAGCAACTTGTGTGGAAGTTATTTTTATGAAATGGTTGGAAAATCAGGCTCATTGTGAGTGATTATTTGGTATCATAGGATTTAGTCATAATGTGAGCCAGATAGCCAATTTCTTTTGGACGAAAACGGTCATTTATTTTCAAGGGCAGTCTGTCCAGCTTGCATTTTTCTCCATCTCCACCATTTAAATTCCTCGAAGTTATTGTCAATAAACTTTTGTCACTTAAAACAACGAGCGACGCGGTGAAACACCCGAAAGTATGCCGCGTTCAACATTTACATTTCTCATTGAATATGCGGATAGAGTAAACAAGATCATAGTTTCGCGCGGTACTATCTGCACCTGGTCATCATTCGTTTCTTGATTTTTAAAAACTGTCTCGTCTACAAAAACTGGTGTTATTAAAAAATATTTTGAATTATTTTAAGTGATAGTGCATTATAATGCTTGGAAATAATAGTGGAACTTGGGGAATATAAAAAAAAAATTAGCGAAGGATGGGCTTGGTGGTTTAATTTTTTTTTTTCAAGAACTACGTGTTGAGGTCAATTTCAAGGAGGACATTGGAAAAATGCTCGGGCTACCGTTATTCCATTGCGTAGGATAGTTTTATTAGTGTTATAGCTTTGAGTCTTCACTGATAGAATTTTTTTTTACAATCGCAACGTAGGCTGAGAATAATTCGATTTTAACCTCTAATCAACTTACATTCTCAAGTTTATACGCTCACTCTGATGCTTTAACTCAAGTCGCCCTTATTATCTAAATTCTATAATATTTCTTGAGAAGGTTTATAACTTCAAAATTTACCTTTAAAATATTTCTCAATTTTTTCTTAAAACATTACTTTTTCTTGCCTGGTATTGCGGTAATTTTTTATATCACCCTAATTGCCACGGCGATAACAGATTGTGAGCGTAATATATCCTTCCCTTATATCTCTTACGGAGGCATCGCGTGACTGATGTTCGGGATCCAAACGAGGCAATTATTTTCTGAAACTATAGAGAGAATGCGGGAAAAGTGTGATGGCTTTCTTCCACATAGGCCCGGGTTCGAGATAAAAACGCTGTTAAAAATCTTCCTCCGTATAAATCCTTTGCAAGTGCACGCATTTCTCATCAGAGGTCGTAGCCCAGTGGGTTGAGGCACTGAGCCAGTTATCCTCATATGGTGGCTGTAGTTTGATCGCAGGTTGCGGTATTTTTTTTCTTTCGAATATTTTTTCTAAATTAATGTAAATTGCCCACTACCATGCATATTCGGCAGTAGAAACAATTTTTTTTTTATTTTCAGCCTATTGGCTGGATTTTTAATCAACCTCCTTGGGAGACTTTCGAAGCTATTTTCGGGATTCTTGTTCAGCCGAAAACAGGCTTCACATGCTGACAGACCTAGTATATATAGATTTTGAAAATACAAAGATACTTCCGTGAATAGGATGGGATTTGATTGGTCGTGGGTATTTCTCAAGGCCGTAAACAATGAGCGGATTATTACTTTTTAATTAGCAAAAATGTACTCACTTAAAATTTCATAGGAGCCGCGTTCGAGGAATGACTTCTGTAACTTTATTTTTTGTTCAATAGTGAACATGATATAGGTAAAAAAAAGAGATGGTAACTGTTTCCGAGGTTATTTTTAAAAAAATTGCTATGACCTTTTTTCGGAGCAACATATTGTATTGAAGCGAAGCCTATATCTTGGGGGAGAGGAAGATATTCCAGCACAAAAAATATCACGTAGTGATAATAGAATTTCTTTTCCCACCTCATGTTTATTTCGATTTAAGGAATTTAACTTTGTATTCATGGCGTGGAATTGCATACTTTCGGATGACAAATGTCATTACTCGAGCGTGGCTCCTGGAAAATTTTAAGTGAGTACATCGTTGTTAATTAAAAAGTAATAATTCGTTCATTGTTTACGGCCTTGAGAAAGACCCACGACCAATCGAAGCCCATCCTATTCACGGAAGTATCTTTGTATTTTCAAAATCTAAACATATTAGGTCTGCCAGCATGTGTAGTCTCTTTTCGGCCAAACAAGAATCCCGAAATTAGCTTCGAAAGTCACCCAAGGGGACTGATTTAAAATCCAGCAAATAGGCTGAAAATAAAAAAAAATGTTGCTACTGCCGTAAATGCATGGAATGTGCAATTTACAGTAATTCCGTAAAATATTCGAAAGAAAAAAAACGCCGCCACCTGGGATCTAATCCCTACCACCGTATGAGGATGACTGGCTCAGTGCCTCAACCCACTGGGTTACGACGTTTGTTGAACGAGGCGTGCACTTACAAATGATTTATACGGAGGAAGATACCTTAATAACGTTTTTCTCTCGAACCCGGGCCTATGTGGAAGAAAGCCGTGGCCCTTTTCCCGCATTCTCTCTATAGTTTCAGAAAATAATTGCCTCGTTTGGATCCCGAACATCTGTCACGCGATGTCTCCTTGTTAGTGATTCACTGGATAAATTTAATTTAGGCTCATGGAAATGAAACATTTAAGATAAATTTAGTGATTCATCACATCCCTTTCCATCATGGAGACCTGTTTTGCAAAGGTACTGCTCCAATGTGTGCCTGTGCCAGGTACGATGCACGACTCACAATGGGAAAATAACGACTTATTTTGAGAGTATTGCTGCACTTAAACATCGATTTTCCTGTTAATATGCTCTGTTTAATGAGCGCAACCTTAAATAATGAACAGAGATTACTAATTTTATAAAATTTAAATTTACAGCAATATTCTTAATTATAATTCACTGTCATAAATCGTTTGTAAACTGGAACTTTTCCACAGAGAAGTCATGTCTCATGCAAATGCCATGCTCCACGTCAGTTAGAATTGGAGTTGAGAGCAAAGACTCGAAGTTACGTGCCCCATGTTGCTAAATTGGGTGCAGTTGAAGAAGCACATGAATCACTCCGGATATTATTCCTCTTTACGAGGTCATAGGGTACATCTTTTACAGTCAATGAGAAACCGTTCAACGTTTTAAGCAGCAAAATATGATTAATATGTATTTTCAATTGCATATATTTTTAATACATATGGATTGAGCAATCATTATATAATAATAATAGCCATGATTTAAAAGAAGCCTCAGTCATTGGTTATCATTGTTCTCTTGTTTACCGAATGCCATGCTTTTAGAAGAAAGATATGAACCGTTTTTGTTTTAAGTCACATCACCGAAATGCGGAAGTTCGCAGTCAGAAAAAAAACAATAGAATTCACCAGCATTTGAATCTCCCGATTCACAATCAGGTGGTTTGATCAGTTATTCCACCGAACAACCGTAATCGACGACTGATAGAGAATGCGTGACTGCTCACAGTATCGTTTGGTGATTTTCGGAATGATATATTTAAACGATGAGCGATTTAAGCTAAACGATGAAACTGAACATTTAAACTCTTTTCGAACACTTTTCTCTAAGAGAATATGGTATATAGCAGGATCAAGTGCTCTTTTCAAAGGTTTTCATCAGTCTATCATCACGTATGATACCTTAATATTGGACTGGCGTGGACAGGAGTTGACAAAGGGCGTAGCCGATAGGGTGACGTACTCCGATCCTGGGCGATGTGAACTCCCCCTCTGAGCAGATCTCTTAAGGAATTACCTTAAAGGGCGGGAGTGAAGACAGTCGCTCTATTCATAATATTTATTATCGATTTTGAGACTCTAGCCTATAATTGGAATCGGATGATCACGATCCTCTTGGTCTTCGTTGGAAGGGGGATCAGACTCGAGGTTACTATTCTTGGAGAGATTAAGGTTGAACGAATTTGGGGGTGTGATTGGGAGCACAATTTTGGAATCACGCCGCGGCCGTTCATGTGAAATAGACCTTGACAATGAAACTGACGGATGTGAAAGCGGTAATTCCTCATGAAGGTCAAAATCAAATGGAGGGCATGATTGTGTCACAAGTGTGCTTATCAAATAAATTATATGATTATGACTCGTTTCTCTGTCAAAATCTGAATACTGACGTTTGAGATGGAGAGTGATTATTGAGGTTCTTCTTATGATTCATCTACCCGTCTACTCTTCTTGGGGGATAAAGCACTCCCCTGCCCACCATATTGGCTATGGGCTAAAATTTCGTCATTATCTAATGTTCGTGCACTATAGCTCCTAACGTGGCGATAAATAACTACTAAGTGACATCATTTATCAGAGCGAGAGGGAAGTTGGATAACTATTATTACATGAAGTATAGTAGTATTTTCGTTCAACGTGCTTCGACGGCTTTGGTCATTTCGCACATACTGTCTGCCACATGCCATCAGCACTCGGACGATTCGGAGGATCACCCCTCCAAATTCGAACCGAGCCCAACGATGCTTAACTTCGGTGACTAATCGGGAACCGGTGTTTCCATCGTGGCAGGCCGTTGCCCTACTACATGAAATGTCTTTAATTAACTGCTATAGCTTGCGAATGACATTGTAACCGTATAGGAACTAGACTTAGTTGTAATGGCTTAAGTAATACATTTTAGCAGATTCTCCAACCCCAAGGAAGAGAATGTTTTCTTTTTATTTTAACTGAAATTCAGAAACTATTGACTAAATTTATTGTTCCTTCGCAGAAATGTTTGACATGGTTACTCAAGCTCTCCTTTTTTGTTAGATGGTATTATTTTTCTTTTCCTATCGTTCATTATATCAACATTATTATGCTCTTTTATTCATTTTCTACTACAGAATTATTGAGAGTTGGTTACCTCAGTTACCTCGATTTTCCTTTACGTTATCTGGTACTGTTTACAATTAAAAGCTGATGAACTGTGGTATTTTAAAAATTTTCATTAACTTGAAGAATCTCTATAATGAAGTAGATATTTATCATGGAATATGAAGTATACTCATGAATAACTTCTAAAATATTTTACTTTTTGACCTTGCTTGTATTTCTCAGTAATTTGTAGCTATATTTCTCTCCATATATTTTTGTGATATGATTAACCTCACTGTACTGTCGGAAAAAACATGGATTCTTTTTGCTACTACGTCAGCGTGTTAGCTATGATAACAGCCAAGAAAGATACTGGATTCGACCTACCTCCATTTCTTACGGGTTCGTCGAAAGTCACCTTAGGTAGCTGCATAGGAGTATCATTTTCATCAATTGCTAAAGGAAAAATTCATCTCCTACTAGGGTACTCCAACTTTTTATCCATAGGTATATCATTTGATTTTTAGTTTCTGTTGCCAACGCAAATATTATTTTTTACCTAAATCATCCTAATTTTGTGAAATGTATTGGTATAAGTTTTCCCATGTGCCCCTTGGATCGTTATGATAGATAATTTATGATTTGGTTTACATACGTGAAATATGAAGTACATAGAACAGTGATCTTTTGCACGCATACTATTAATGGTCTTCCAGAAGTAACAAATGGGAGCTGAAGGATACGAGCGGAGTAATGGCCAAGAGAGTGGTAAAAAAGGTGATTTTTGATTGCTTGGAGAAGGCGTTACGGTAATGGCGTGAACGAGTTCTGGGAATGCGAAGTGAGAAAAAGAATGACGAAGTGAGTGCAATGAACTTTATGGGTGAAGAGATTTAGGGTCCAAGGAATTTTCCATTTGGCCCATGTCACATTTATGGAGAATAGGACAGGACATATATGGCAGGAAAAGAAAGAGAAGATAAGAGTTGGAAATTGGTATGAGAAGTTACGATACGTTTAGGATAGAGGTAGCATGGTCCACAGACAGTCAATACCAATTTGATTAGGTCTTTCAGTTGATAAAAGCCTAAATACGTTTTTCTCTCCGATTTTTGAGAGAGTAATATTTTTATCTTTCAACAAGTGAGATATTATGATGAAGGAAATTACTTTTCGGGTGTTTATGTTTACTATTCATATTCATGTGAGTGAGGAAGTTAACTCCATGATACTATTTACTTTAGTTACATTTCATAAAAGTGACTAATTGTGATTTTGAACGCAATATAGGAGAGCATACTAGTTGTGGGTGGTAAAATGGCTAGCAGGTGACATTTTTTAATGATTTTTTGTAACCTTTTCTTTTACGTGACATTGACGTCAAAACTTCCTCATTTTTAAGCTATGAAAGCTTTATAATCGTGGGAAACCAATAACGCCATACTAGGGGCATGTCATGCTCACCAAATAAAACGGTTTAATAAGAAGAGAATAATTGTTGCATCTTGTAAGTAATAAAAAGTGGGTCAAAAGATTTGTAGAACCTATCCCTGAGTGAAATAAAGCTGAATAAAATCCTCTCATTGCACTCTGGAACCGTCGACACCATGGTCGGCCAATAACAAGTATAGTCGTAATTGGTCTACTCCTTTGTTTCACCTGTCCACCTCTTACAACTCTTTGGGCACGGCAAGCATTTTATTTTTAAGTACTCGAAGTTCACTAAATGATAAAATGTGATCAAAGTTCACCAAGTTGTCTAATGTATCCAATCTTCGAGGCACGTGTCACTAACTATTATTCAATCGTACATGATTATATGATTAGTAATTAACCATTATTCCCTACGAAATAATTTTCTCTATGTCGGAAAGCAAAGTAGAATTGACTCATTCAGTTAAACGCAGGAGGTGGAAAAAAGTTAATGGAAAGTAGCAGGAAAATAAGGTTAAATGAGGTCAACATGCCAAAATCAAAGGGGATGTGGGGGATGAGATAATGAGGGTACCATCCCAATCCGTTCCACTTGGGCAAGTGATACATGGAGTAGCAAGGCGGGAATCATGGTTTAAAAGAGATAGAGATAAGACCTGCGGAAAAGATTTTATTCACAAAATATTCAAATCGAAAGGGAAAGAAGCCGAGGGAGGACTAGGTTGGGGACCGCTGGAGACTCAGAAGCTTCACGCCAAGCTTAGATCACTTTAAAAATCCAGATTAGGTGAGTTCACATCAGGTGATACTGAGAATATTATTTTAACCCCACACTATGTCTCTACAACTGATGGTAGTGGTGAATAAGAAAGACGCACTGCCTGGCTGATTGTCACGAAAATTGGCACCACGCTCCATTAGTGACTACAACAATAACAGAGCGAGACACAAAGATACTTCGTTAACATATTTCGTCCTCTCCTTCTTGTTATCCCATATCTCTAATCTCTCCCATTTTTATGGGTGGTGCCCTAACACTATCTGCCCCACACCCCCGCGACGGCTCGCCGGGTATGTAGAGGTAGAAGTGCAATCGAAAAGGGTGTGAAGGCTTAGTGGAAAAAATACCGAGGATAGCATAGGAAATGGGAGTCAATGAAAGAAGCAGTGTGGTCCTTAATAGAATTCGAAAAATGCTGTGTAGCTTATACGAATGCTTGTAAGATTGCCCACTTATAGTGCATTGCAATGACAGTGCAAAAAGTTCCGAGTTATGAATCAATCCATTGTTTTCACTTAATGAGGAGTGTAGCTTGGCAAAGTTTCAAAGTTACATCTACGAGACGATGTGTGTATCGTATATCGGAGGCTTTAGGCATCAAGGGAGGGGAAAATATGATGACTGTAGAGGAACTATAGCTAAGTAAGTGCTTAATATGGCATGAGTAGTATGCATGCCTGCAGATGGAATTCAAAGAAAACATAGCTGTTGATAGAGAAGAAATTGATCGGTAGAGAGATTTTCAGGCTGATCGTGATAGAGAGAATTAGGGAAAATCAAAAAGAGTAAAGACTTTTTAATCGCGCCAAAATGTTTTATAAATCCCCAGAAATAACCGATGTCTGATAGAGATCGAGCCAAATTTGTGAAAATTCATCATAATTATAAGTAGTCACTTATCAGAAGATTGATTTGCTGCGCCTCTCCACCCTGCTCTCCTCTCCACCACCCGCTTCATTCCTTCTTAACTATTCACTTTGTCGTCCTGCATAATTTTCCTGATGCATTCTGTGATAATTACGGTACATTTAATTGTTTTATAATAATGTTAGGAAATGTTGATGAGGGAAAAAGTGTAAGAACCTTCATTTGTAGCGTATGATTTTAGCTTTTAATCACTTTTTAAAACATCCTGTTCATCAATGAAGCCCTTTGGAGAGAAATAGCGGTGAGTTAATTATATTTTCAGTATTGGATCGCGCATAGGGAATTGATTTCTTTGCGACAACTTTTGGAACAGGAATCCGGGACAAGCATGATCCTCTAGGAAGAGTTTAAAAGCAGTATGCACTTGATCGATACTCCTACATGATTGAATGGGCACATGAACTAGTGGAGTAGTGAAGTTAGCTCATTAAAGCGGAGAGAGGAATAGGGATAGAAGTGGGTGTGGCTACCGGTGGAAATCTTCCTCTGCGGTTACGATGAAATGATTAACTGTGAGGCACAAAGAGTTGAACTGCCACATGGCCCCTCCTCTGCGAGAGTAGCCCGAGGTAGGTGAGTCTGGAACGCCAGTTAAGGAGGCAGGAACGGAGGGAGTTGGCGCTGGAGGGGGGGGGGGGATAAGGGCTCGGGATGCGAGGAAAAGGGTGTGGACCACTGAGTGGGCGAAACGAACAGAGGGCTTCCTGGGAAGTGAAAAAAAGAAAATCTGCCTCTTGCCTAAGGCTCTTTCTTATTTTTTCCTCTCTCTCCATCTCTCCTTCTTTAGTGCCTCAATATTTCCCATTGACCCCTCCGACTCCCAATAGCTATATAAAATTCACGCCTCGATATTCACTTCACTCATGATCGAGATGACAATTTGGAATAGGATTAATGCAGATTTTTATTTTTTTTATCCTCTACGTATTTTTAGTGACAGTTTTGAACTTTTAAAGTGGTTCAATGGTTTCTTAAACTTGGGTCGCACCATGATTTTAGCTCACAAAATAAAGTGCCGTGACTAGATAGGATCGACGTCTGGGGTTAGGTGAAACTATTATTCAATATTTCCTCGTATTCGCGCTTGCGTTTTTCATTATTTATGCCAACCTTCAATTCTGTCTCTAATTCTACCAACTTTTATTTTGATTTTCTCGGCTCTAGCACAATGAGAAATTTTAGAGAGGAACGTGATTTCCCCTAGTTTTTTCTCACTTACTTTCCAGAAGTGTTTTTCTCTATTTGATAGTCAACTTAAGCATTAAATACATAAACATTAGATCCTTGGCGATTTCGGCGTTGCAATTTTTCCTTGTGTGGTGAGGAGGAGGAGTAATTATATTCTAAGGGCTTCGCATGACTCTCGACTGAATAAAATACTTTGTAATATTTTCAAATTTTATTTAATCTATGAGAAAAAAGTATGGCATATACGATTTCACAATTATAGATATCCATTTTTTATGTAATTTAATATTCTATGGTACTCATTATTTATGTGAGTATTTTCATAGAGATTATATTCCTAACTCTTTAGTATTATTAAAGTAATAAGCTGTAGTGTAAAACTTGCTTATTTAGATGAAAGCATTGAGTGAGTTAAAGCATATTTGTGGTAATACTGAGTTATATTATTTTATTGGTAAACTTTCGCTTTAATTATTCTCCATATTTTAATTTTTTACTCTATTCTCTTCTTTAATAATGGTGATAATTAATGTCACGCGGAAAATTTAGTGTGGCTCGGTTGATTTATATATCATATATACATGCATCTAAATGATAGCCGCACGATTGCCATATTTATAAGGTTCTAGACTGTTTACGTAAAATTCCCAGGAAGTGATGCACAGGTTCTTTTAATATGGATTAGACACCATCATAATATCTTTTGTTTGATCGGCAGAGGAAGAAACATTTCATTCCTAATTCTAAAATTTGCATTAGGTATAATATCCAGAGTTGCTATGAAAAATGTGGCTTTAATTTTATCAGTACATGGAGGATTTTATGGAGCCGTAGGACAAACAACAGGGAAAAATGCCTTTTGGGTGTTTTTTACAGTTCTTGACTGAAATTTCATGCAGCTACTGTACATTATTATATTCAAACCCCTATTTTATGGAAAATAGTTTTTGGTCGGATTAATTACAAATAAGTTATTCTTACAGTACCTATATGAAGAGGGGTTTCCAGGTACGTACAAGTATGAAATTCAGTTTAAGATTAAATAGATACTGATTATAATTATTTCTTCGTAAGTCCTTCCATTTATGTAAAATAACTTAGTTCAAATTTGTTTGAGGCTGTAATGGTCGTTGATAAAACTCACTAATCCCGAACTGCATAAATATGATGCAACCAACAATACAAGTTTTGGGAGCAGCATTTTCTTGTATTTAAATTCATAAGTCAAAGTCAAAATCTGAGGAAAGAGAGATAAATTGAGAGAATTTGTGATTGAATAAATGCGTCGAGTGTTTAAGTTTTCAGTTGCCTAGGTTGTAATTTATACATACTCATTTATTTTTGTACATTTATCAACGCCTGCTGAGAATTTGTAAAGGGAAAGAAAGGCGAGACAAATAATAGCTGATAGACCACGAGATGTGCATAAAGAAGATCAGCGGTCTGGACTTGAACATCCATGGCATTAAAGCAGATGGATTGCTATTTATGATAAATCCCCTTGCAAATTAGAGCTTATTCTATTCCGGCGTTGGCATGTTTTCGCGTAAATCAATATATGAGAGTCATCAGTTACTTTTCGAATCACCATCATGTGCGTGGGTCATCGAGTGCCCTGAAATATTAAATTTGGACTTCTGTCCGGGGTCAGCACGAGAGAGACTCTCTATATGGCCAATAATACCACACAGTCCTTTAGGATGCCCTTTGCGGGTATTATTACTTATTCTCTGAGATTGGTTTATCGATTCGACTTTTTTCTCCTATCTAGGCCAAATGCAGGCATACTATACCATGTAATCCTCGTTGGATTCGTTCCCAACGTGAATATCCGCTCCGATATCCGAGTATTCTTTTATATTTTTGCTCTCTCTCACACGCACGCATCTGGTGAAACCCGTATTCTGTTTTTACGCTGCCTCGGGGAGCCATCCGGGTGCTCTTGAAGATTTCCGTCGTCCGAAACGGCTGAGTGGGCCTGAGCCGTTTGATCCCCTCGGGCGGATTTGTCCATCAGGTGTTCCGGCTCTCTTTTGCTCATTCATTTATTCATCCGTCATGCTCTTTTTTTCGGCGATTTTTGGGCTCCCACCGAAATTTACCTCGTCACGCGAAGTCCCAACCCAAGACTCTGCCCTTGATCGAATCAAACTTGGAAAGCTTCCGCTCTATCGGAAATCGTTGGATACAGTGTGATGTTTTGTCTCGTGAGGTATATAATTTTATTGGATGATAATAAACCTCGATTGTTTAAAATAATAAAGCACGTAAGGGAACATTGCATTATTTAAAAAAGTCTTTGTAGGTAAAGGTCATATTCCTGAATATACAAGACAAAATATTTTCAGCAAACGATCGCATTTTATGGAAATATTTCTTATTAAGAATATGTTTACGTAGCGGCGTCAAAACGCGGCGGGCGGATTGCTAGAACGCTGTTTAACCGCCTTAGAGATCCGGAGTCCAGCGTATGACATCACGGAACGGCATCGATGCCAGTAATAAGGCATTTTCATGGTGAAATCAGCTGCTTTATTACTTTTTTACGAAAACAGTCGATTTGATTATTTTTTATTGTGTATTCATTTCCTAATTTCTTATTTATTTATGATGGAAGACAGTGAGGTAGTATGGTTTAATCCAACGGGTTGAAATTCACTTTGAGCGGGGAAGTGGTTACTTCCGACCATTGATGCCGTTTTTTAATCACGTGACTTTCCAATGTTTTATTCACGTTTCATCGGTAATTATTAGCATCTTAGATGATCGCACATTCATTAGAACTATATATTCGAGTACATGAAAACTTTTCCTTCGATGAAGTATGAAGAATAAATTGTAAACATATTTCCCCATTCCCTATTGCAAGTGCTTTCATTTGAGCCGGAATCAGCACCAAATAGGAAGAAGGGAGATAATTTGGACTGAGGGAGACACAGGTCCCATTCCATCACCTATGGCCGTGATTCTACGTTTTAGTACAAGGCTTTTTCTACCGAAACACGTTATCAGCAGGCAAGTTATCCTGCTGCAATTTCATGCCATAAAGACCAATCTCCAGTAATGAGGATATGGCTCGAGTGATTCATTGGTTAGCTCTTGATGTAAAACTGCGCTTCTAATTCTTTGAGTGAGGAAATACGCCAAGAAAATACAACAGAAGAAATTCAATTATAAAAAATTAAATAAAGTGAGTTCATCGTGAATATATATCTTTCAACTATGGGTTTTTCTTTCAGCATTTGTCATGTTTACGATCGACATGATAGAAAAATGAGTCATGGGTGACATTCTGAATTCAGTTTATGGTGATTTTTCAAAATTTTCTTGCTCTCCATCTTATGGCCCTAAATTTAGAGCTGGATATTTATTGCATGCTCTTCCACTGGAGGTAAATGACGATTCCAAAAATACATGCTCCGAAGTAAGACTTATCGATTTTCATTTAACGATTTAAGGTCTTCCTACAAGGCCAAGGACATTTAAGGGACATATTTTGGGTCCCAGCAAAGCGTTGTTTTCAAAAAGAAGGCTTGTAGGAGTTTGCCAAAATATTGGAACCAAAGGCTATGTTCGTTGCATTGTTAGAAAGATAGGCAAAATCATCCTTCGAATTTAGTTCACTTCTAAGTCATAAAAAAATTGAACACATGAGCTCTATTCTAAATGTCTTAAGGAGATTAATGAATCATGAGAATAGTGAAAAAGAAATGTAGATATACATTGCACTATACCTAGTATCTTTATGAATCGTAAATGTACTAGTGATAAATCAGGATCTCTGTGAAAAAATTTCTGGTAGTTGATGCTGTAGAATCGAATAAAAGTCGGGACTTTGGAGACCAGTATATCCGACCTTCGATTTTGATAACCCGGTTAAATGGCAGTATAAGTTAAGGACTTATTTATTATGTGGTTGAATAGATTTGGGAATCAACATTACTTCATCGACTCGAAACTTAATGTATAGCATCAGATATTCATTAAGATTGTTGTTTTAGGTGCCAGTTTTATCTTTCAACCGCATTACGCCCCATGAATAGAAAAAATAAAAAGGGGCGTTATCCTATCATAAAAAAATCTCGAAGGTAAAATGTTTGAAATACACTCCCTGAAAGATATGCGAAGCGAATCATGCGAAATTTCTCCACCAAAATATTGGAAGGTAGACCTCGTTCGGAATTGGTGAAACATCATTTAGAACTTTGCAAGCATAGGGGATTTAAGAAATGGGGGCTAATTTCTTGAACTTCTTAAGTACAAAGGGATGGATAAATTTTTAAAAAATTCCTCCAATGTACATACAAATTCAAACGACTGTCGGGAGGATTCAAATGGGAGCGTGTTACATACAAGTTACTACGCAGAATAAAACTATCAACATGTAATCATATTCTATGAGTTATAGTTTTATAATGAGGTTATTTTCCTAACCCCTTATAAAAGAATGATGAAGATGAAAGGAGGGAATCAACAATAAAGAAGTCCAACGAAGAGCTGGGGAGAAATATATTTGATGAAAACACTGTTTATTACTAGAAACATACTTTATGGACACATTCTGAGATATGTAAAGATGAATTAACGGAATAATGGAAAGTATTCTGAGTAAGCCATAGGGTGGAATACAGTAGAACAATAATGAGGAACGTGGAAAAGACGACTTACGAAGGAATGAAATTGTTTGCCGAAAGGATAATAGAGTTGAGAGCAGCGGCAAAATGATTTACGGATTCATGACTGCTGTTGAAGAGTGTAACACAATTCTAATTCTGGCAGTCAAATTACGAACGCGCAATAGCAACGAAATGAGATGCATGGAGTTTCGAGTAGATGGGTACATACTTTATTTTTAACGCAAAGTTTGTGGCCACTTTACATCCAGAGAAAAACGCTAAGACGTCAAAGCTCATACTCCTTTTCATCCCTCTTACTTCCCAATTTCTCTTTCTTCTTCCATCCTTTCCATCATCACTGGTAGCCCAGAACTTCCCAACAATTGCGCTTTAATCGGATTTTAGGGTGTTATATGGATGCAGACCAACGCCAAATGTAATTCCATCTTAGGAAAGAAATCGCTGTTTTCTTGATTCATTAGGTACATGCAGAATATTATCAAGCTACACCAATTGTGATCACGCTCATCAATTGCCGTTCAGCTGAATTTATATTACATACAGTGCGCATAAATTGTATTTTAGTGATGACATTAAATATAACCTGAATATTATCCTCACGAATTAGATTTTGTCGTAATATATTCCCTGGCAGGCAAAATATTTTCTGATTGGTGCTTAAAATAGCAACTTACTCTGTATTGTAACAAGATGTAGATGCTACAGTTTTTCTCCGATAGCAGTTTAATGTCCTATTTTTTACTGCATGTTTTTATCCTCATCCGATCGACCTTAAGCATGAAAATATCACACACACCAAATTATCTGCTTGCTATTTATCCAGCCGCTTACGGTGGAATTATTTAGGAAGCAAATGAGCTGCATAGGTTCGGAATATCCCTAAGCCGCTTTGATACAATGGTCCTGTGTACATTGAGCATTCTACTCGCGTCATTTCCCTGAAAGGTGAACTACCTTTTACGTCAAAGAAGGAAGAGTGGGAGAACGCGTTAGAGTGTAAAGGGGATCGAGGGAATTAGAGAGGGTCGGTGTGAAGGTTCAGAAATGGATTAAGAGAAACTTTCATCGTGTTTTGATTGCTTTGGCTTAATATTCTACACCAGAAGGTTCATTAGCACTTCGTTGGAGAGGTACCTACATCGTGACTAGATTATTTGTGCAGCACAGGGAATTGTAAGCGGCTTTTCCATAGTTCAGAATGGGGTTAGCTTGTAAATCCATTGCTGTGTGCTAACTAATTTATTATTCAATTAAAAAATTATATACTTCTTTAAAATTCCGAAACATTTACTGACAAAATATTTTTCATTTTTTTTCATTTTGCTATTAAAAAGGCTTTGATTATCAATGAATCATTTTCATGGAAAGAGAATGAAGGTATAAAGGAGAACCCTGATGAAAAGAACGCTTCTGAGATATAGACTAGAGAGTGGATTGTGAAAATTAGAGTTAACTACTTCAAAGAGAAAGACGAATGTGGTATAGCTAATTGTGATAGGGAAAGCAAGAATGTTACTGGAAGATAGTTGAACTCAATAAGCTGAATGGAGATATAAGTCATAAGCTGAGTGAACTATAGATATAAATGTAATGGAAAGAAAAAGTGAAAGCAGGGAAGAGGGAAATACAGAAATTGAAATTTTAAAGGGGATATGAATGCGGGAGGTATATTGAGGTGAAGTATATTGAGTGAAGAGGTTTAAGTAATGTGAAAAAATCGATGAAAAATACATACAGTGATTATTTTATTTACATTTTGACTCAAACTAATACTTTTATGTTACTTTAGGTGCTACAAAGAAAATACATCTATATTTTTTCAACTCCATATATGAAAAGAACGATGGTAATAATAGCCTTATTCCATCAGCTTGCGATCTTCAGCTAAACTGGTTTCACTGTTGTTTTAATATTTGGCGTATAATTGGTATATTGGGTAGGCGTGATGCCAAATGGGAAATGTGGGACTACTGCGTATATAAAAGAGTTCACCGTGGGTAGAGTAAAGCAATTAATTTGAGGTTGTTGTAATAACTAGCTTCCTTCATATCCTTTTTTGGATGGGTAAATGCCCTAAGGGGATAAAGATGGTCGGCAAAAGCGGGTACAAATGTTATTTTTAATACGAGTAAGGAGCTGCTCCCTTGTTCTGTTGATGTAGCAGACCGAGTGGAAATTGATCGGAGATAATATCTCAGAATAACACTCAGAGCGGAGAGCTGGGGGTTATAGAAGACTTCTCAGAGAAGGCAATGTCTTGTGTGTGTGTGTGTAATAAACTGCTCATGAAGAGCAGGCATATTAACCGCACTCGCTATTTTCCTTCGTGCCTCTTTCTATTGTAGTAGCGTATAAATTTTTCGGCTATGGTGTGACAGATACATTTAAAACATCGCTCCAACGCTACAGCATCTCCTTCATTGAAATATATTTTGTGATCATTTAAGTACGGTTTCTTGAAATATTCAGCCTCAAAACGGGGTATTTTTCCATTGCATTTTTTTACAGAGCAATCGTTAAATAAATTTTGTACTACATAAGTGTTTTACTACATAACTAGATTATTTACTTTTAATCATATTCCAACGAAAAGTAAAGTCACAATTTTACTAACTTTTGGGGGGGAATCAGGCCCTTTAACTATTATGTTTTTAAATTACGTAATAAATGCCATATTAATTAAGCGGAATGAGCCTATTACGGAGTATGTGTTTCAGCAGTCTAGGTATCTAATATCGAATTGTAACTATTTCAATTAAATGCAGCAAGTATTAAATGGATTTTTCATGATTTACGCATATTAAATTCCGGTAATTGAGAATGGAAAGTTGTTTCCGTTGTTCACTTGAGCTTATGGTCGTGAATGGATATGAAGTGAGCTTTCGCGAGCCAATTAGAATTTACAATTGTTAATATAACGAATGAAGGGCAGAAATGGCTGCAAAATGAGAACTGGACAAAAAATGTTACTTTTTGAGCGAATCATCTTCTCATTGTGAATTTCCCTTTATTCAAGATTTATTACTTATTTGAGAGTTTAATTTTCTATGGGCAAGGTCAGGACCTAAAATACTTTCAAATGCTTGTGAAATGTAAACAACATTGTCATTTATTGAATTGATTTGGATTTTACGGGAAATTAGCCAATTATTGAAATTGGTTGGTAGTTCTTCAGGGCGGTTGTTAATCAGTAAATACAGAGATAACGCGCACCCTGTTATCATTCAGCTGTTCTATCATTCTCAAATGTTATTACTTAGATTAATACTGTGTCAAATAAATCTATTTGTCACTGATGATTACTAGTTCCTGCGTGAAATAGATTATCTTTTGCATAATCCTTTTTAAAGTAAATAGAATCACAGGAAATACTCAAGCGGTATTACTAACGTGCTACTAATTGTAAGAAATTATTGAAAATGTTCGTTCATTGGATATTTAAAAGTAATTTACGTATCTATTTCATGGCCTGAGAATTGATATGCTTAATAGATGTAAACTGAAATCACTCGGGATGTGTCAGGTGATAATGGCATGCGTTCATGGAGTGATGCATTCGCTCGGGTTCAAGCAAGGAGGTTAGAAAAGAAATGGAGGCGACATACCACTTGATTCTTGAAGCCAATTCCGCCATTGCAGTCGGCACAGTTTAGACCTTCCTCTGACTTACGTGTCCGGTGGCCACGTTCGATTTTCGTCAAATCTAAGTTAAAAACCACAGGCAAGGCGATGTTTTGGGACTGGTTTGGCAACACCTACTCGGCACAAAATCCTTCCCAAGCACCTCTATTCTTGCTTCACTTTCGCCCATGAGCGTTCACGGTCATGCCTCCTCCATTTCATTTTAACCTCATTGGGTTCAAGCAGCAATGGAATTGCGAGCCAGGAAACACAAGAAATATGAAATCCAAATCAAGAGAAACGCAGGCAGAAATCCGTGTGTAATAAAACTAGACTGCAACATTATATAATGGAAAAAACTAATCACACTAGTCAAAAAATGCGTGCAACTAGTCTACAAGGCGTCGGGAAACCTAATGATAAATGAAAATCTCTAAATGGACGATGCACAACTTTCGTATATCGCATGAAAATAATTTACCTTGCATAATGAAATTAATAAAATAAGTACACCCTAAACAAAAACGACAGTGGATGACTATTAATAGAATGTAGAAGAACCGCTGTAGGAGCTTATTCAAGGATTAATATTTTAAAACAAATTATCTAATATCTTCATTGCCTTAAAGCGATAAATAAAACTTAACTAACATCCAAACACACTTAAGGCACTATGGAAAAAATAGAGTGCTTTTTCAATGAAGGAACGATTTATTTTTGAAAAGGAACAGCTACCGCTAATCCCGACGTGTCATACCTAGCACAGAGTATCACATAACACGAAAATTAACACAACTACGGCAACGTGAACTTATTAAGCACATATCAAGCAATATTAAGATTCGCTCATTAAGAAAATAGGAAATTATCAAACATTGTGTTATTGTTAGAGCATGTGCACAAAGTTTAAATATTACGAAGCAATCAACATAATCCGCGAAAAAGTGGGTCAAATCTCGTGGGATAAAGGTAGCTCAGAATCGATCTAAACAAAAGCATGAATGAATCCAAAGGCTACGTGATTACCTACACTGAAATGTGTAATATGCACCTGGGTGCTATAGTACACAGTAATTGCATTCTAACCTCAGTTTTATAATCCAGGCAATGAATTGATGCACAAATTTCCTCAGAAAAATAACGATAAACTCTTATAACAATGGCACGTATCGTCATGTTGATAAATTGAAACACAAATCTTTATTATTAGACACGAATCGTTCCTTGCAATACAAGGCAAATTTTACGTAAAATACAAACCAACATTGAAAGCCGGGGCTAATGAATAACAAATACACATGCAAAAATCACATAAACCAAATGGAATCGAACACAGAATGACAACATTTAGTGAAATAATTAAATAACTTCTCACCTCCCACATTTGAATGCGTGCTTACAAACAACTGAATAATTTGCGCCGCGTAACCAAGGACTTCAAACGCAGTAAATGAAACTTAATTTTCTTGAAGAGCGTAAGTGGTGACGCTCAATTTCTTGCAATACTTTTGAATCCGACCATACATTAGTATATTACTAATTCACTAAAGTCTGTCTGTCCGTCTGTCAGTGTGTATAGCAGTCATGCACGTTTGAAGGACTTTCAGGTGACATAGAGACTTGAAAGTTGGCAGAAATATCGGTCGTGACCTAAAACCGATCGGAGAAATGGTAAAAATCCCGAAAAACAATTGAAAGGCGTTGTTTATACCCATATTGTTGCCTTTTTACCCCATGGTTAAAGCATTGAGGCCGTGCAGGGGTTTATTTTTGAATAGGTGTATAGGCTGAAACTTTCTCTGTTGGGTGGCGACAATAATGCAGTTTTTAATTCTTGCATTTTCTTTTCCTAAAACATTCGCTTTTGTCTTAAATTTGTGTTTTTGGCTCCAAAATATTCCATCTTTTCGCATTTTTAACAATACAAATTGTATCATTACTTTGGTAACCGAATCATGGACTTAAAATGGGAACTCATGCCTGCGGCCTTTATGGCATCGGTTTACTGATCAATATGGGAATTACAGTGATATTTTAGTATGTGTACTTTTCACCCCATCCTCTCTATGGGTGGTAAATGGACGTTATTCGGCATTCTAAATGGTGCATACCTTTTGCACGTCACATAATGGGGATTCTTTTAATCCATTAAAACAGTTTTCATCTTTTCTTCTTCCCATTAAATTTCAACGTGCACCATGTCCTAATTTATATATTATTTATCTTATACCAATTGCCTTTATTTGTTCTTTAATTTTATATGACAGTATAATCATCTTATCTATTTTGTGCTTTTAGATATTAATTTTAATGAGGCTTCTGGCTAGCCGAAAATATTTACTAAATATTTTATTCATGGAAATAAATTACTGATGAAGAGTCACCTTTAGTTCTTGACTGGCGTCAAAGTCGAGCGCGCTATGTTTTTCAGTATTTTTCATTCATGTCTTTATTTTCAAAAGGCTGCGCAGTTTCATTTATCGTGTATCTCAACGATGCAGTGTAATTTTCCGAAATATCGGGATAACCTCTTTCATCGACATTTATCGTGCCACTATGATACCCTTTCGGCATATTTTACTTGTCGAATCGCAATGTTGATAACGTACCCGTTTCAAGCTTCATCTTTCACCGCAGAAGGGATGTGAGTGACCACGTAAGCAAGTCATCAAATGTTTTTTGACTGACGATACACTGATTACGGGATGGCGACCATATCGAAAATGGTACGATAAGGAAGGGATTATTGCGAGATAAACACACAAAATCACAAAAGTCAACCGACAAACAATCGGTAAGATTTGAAATCACAAAAGAAAAATGGATTCAAAATCATAAAAGTAAAATTGGATTGAAAAACATAAAAGAGATTTTAAAATGTCACGTGCATATGTTTCTTAAATAGTTATGACCATGTGTTATTTGGTAAGACTGCAGTCAAGACAGGTGTTTATTAGTAGTAGAGATTAGGTATTTCAGTTGGTAAATAAATATGTTTTTCATGTACTTCACCGAAAACAGTATACTTTCCCCAACTCTCTCGGGATTATTAAATTTGTTTTATTTGAATGACCACATAATTTGACAATTGCGTCCAATTATTATATTTTAGCGATCACTCATGATCATCCCCTGGATGGGGAAATAACTTTCAGGCGGGATTCGACCTCTCGACTTTGATAAAAAGCAAGAAACAACCAAAGATTCAACCCAATTACCATCGAGGCTGCCATCAACATGGTTTCTATTAGCAATTAATTGATTAGAATCGCATGATGGCTAAAAGAACTATCTTCCAAGCCCGTTTCTGCACAAGTGACGAAATGACCACGGCGCCGTGTAAGAAAGTCATCTAAACC
Organism: Pyrrhosoma nymphula; assembly: GCA_963573305.1. Taxonomy (NCBI): domain Eukaryota; kingdom Metazoa; phylum Arthropoda; class Insecta; order Odonata; family Coenagrionidae; genus Pyrrhosoma; species Pyrrhosoma nymphula. The sequence goes on along the minus strand of OY754330.1, from coordinate 49,519,993 downwards.
TTTTTACATGGGATATTGATCACGGAAAAGCGAAAAAAACGGCGAAAGCGAGATTAGGCAGGGAGTGACGGGGGAGGTGTAGTAGAGGGGAAACGTGAGATGATTGGTAGCCGTCTTTTTTTTGGCTTGACTGTCGTGCGGGGGTGGTTCGGCGGGCGTAGGGTAGAACTGTGGCGGTAATGGAGGGAGGGAGAAAGAGGGTGAGCAAGGGATGTATGTGGGAGAGAAATTAATGGAGGAGTGGAAGGATTGATGGGGATTGATTGGAAGAGGAAAGGCGGTGAGCTAAGGTTGGGGCGCTCAGGTGGACATCGGAGATATATGTGTGGAGGGAAAAGGAAGGAAGATGAGGCGGCGAAAGGAAAACAAAAGGCCTATACTTAGTGTGTGAGCGGGAAAAAGGGTACACTGCCTGTTAGGAGTTCTCTGATTCGCCAATGAGGGTCCCATTGTGGTGTTGCCTCCATTTTTTTGAGGAAGCAGGAAGTAGTAACATGACTATGTGGGATAAGGACTCTCCTTCTCAGATCTCTCTGTTTCACTGGTACAGTTGGGGAATATATTGAGCCGTCCGTCGTGTCGAACGGTGTTAAAACGGCCCAAAGACCCGGTGAGCCCGTCCGTCGCACAGTGGTTCAGAATCCCCAAAACGTGGCCATGGCAAGAAAATATTTTGCGATTAAAATTAAAATTTTCATACATATGCTTTTGAGGTCGCTGATATCGAATATGGCATCAGATTTAAAAATAAATCATTGCATGACATTTTTTTTGCTAACTTTTACTATTTTTTGACAAAATACTTATTTCATTTGAATACAAATGAAAGTGTTTGGCTTATATTCGAGGTGTGGCTTAAATTTGAGAACTTTCTTAAAAAATCGTAAAAATGACCGATTCGAGTAAACCAGCCATTCAGATTCACGCGGACGCCAGCTTAACTCGCCTAAGCCACGGGGAAAAAAAGAAATAACGCTGAAAAAAGTCAAATTTGTGCACAATTTATTCATATATTTAAGGTTAATATAGGTAACATTGTGTTACAGTTACGTAGGAAATGTAAAAACAGACATAAAATTCTAATGCCTAATACTGTAGGTAGTACGGGATGCACTAAAAAGGGTGCGGCTTAAATTCGCGTATTAAATTTTTTTCCCCTGTTTGAGATACCAAAAACGGGGTGCGGCTATATATTTTGTAGATTTAACAGTAGTTTTTGGCAGAAAATATAACAGAATGACAAATATATCATCAGTTAATGGCCGATCTATTGCATTTATCATCATGTATGTACCTAATATATTCGGAGAAATACGGTATGTAAATTTTAAATACTTTCCGTCTATGATTTCATTAAAAAAATAATAATCGGTCGACAACTATGGTTTAGGCAGAGGCCCAAAGTTAACGTGACTTTCACATACTGGAAAACTATGGACTTGCTACCCGAGCAGCGGTTACTATCCGCCTGTATCAGATGGACGGGTGAAAACCTGAAAACCTACCTTCTGCGTTTTCAGGGATCTCGAGATATAATCTACCAATCCTCGTATTAAAAAAATCCGATATTATAACTTCATTTTTCTCACCATGACCACGTTATAGGGATTCTGGACCACTGTGCGTCGCGTCGTGTCGAACGGGTCTTAATCAACCCGAAACCGGGTCACTTGACCGGGGGTCCGATGCTAGTACTACGTCCTATCGTTGCCGGTGGCGGCGGAATTGTTCCCATGCCGGCAGGTTTTAAAAGGAGAGGCGCGAGGACCGACCACCCTCTTTCTGGTTCGGATTTCGGCTTCGCCGGTCGCTGGTGCCTACGCCCCCGGTCGCCCGACGCTGCCCTGGTGGACGTCTTCTTTTCCTGCCACCGCCAGCCTGGGTCGTCTTCCTCGACACCGACTTCCCTGACGTATGGGGCCAGCTGATCATTTCCAATCCTCCACCCCTTCTCCTTGACTCTTGGGTGACAGGTTTAGTTTTGTTTGTGCTCTGGTCCCAGTGTTGGGGTAATAAATCTTCTGTTAAATTAATTTTGCACCTGTAACTTATTTTCCGTCGCTAACCCGGCCCCCGGGTTATCTCGATCCCCCGGACAACGGTCCAATTTTCATTGGCATGTTTTCTTCAATGTAAAAAGAATGAGTTCTGCAAGAGGAATCTGCAAAAACGTTCTTCCATTTTATTTCATAAATAGTAGGCTCAGTATCAGACCACTGCTAATGGTAAAATTCGATATTTATTGCGGATTGCATGAAGTATACCAACTTTAAACAATCCATTTTGGGTATTCATCTAGCTGGAGTAAATTCCTCAACTGATAATCTTGGCGTTGCTGGTTCTATTCCCGACTTGGTTGGTTTTCTTCTTCTTATAGTGTGTTGTGCCGGTTACGTTCTGTTGATTCGGCCCCTGGGAAATGAGATGACAAGACAAGAGAGACTAATCGGAATTGCCGGGGTATTTGGACTAACAGTATCATCCGGAAAGCACCACCTAGGTGGGGTTTTCAATGCATTGTGATTTACGAGTTCATTGTGATAAAATACTTGAGATCATAAATGCCCTCGAATATTTAGCCTACATTGTTGTTAAAATTTTTATAATTTTGCATTTTCTTAGTCATAGCATCTATAGGTTGAATTACAAAGATTCCTTTGTGGCGAATTTCTCGCATCAGGCGAGACTTTTTGATATGCAGTAATTAACAGGTAGTTAGCATACTTGAGTTATATGACGTTGGAGAAATCTTGAAGAAATTCTTTCTCAAACCCTAAGTGCCTTTGGAGGTGATATAATATAATATTTTCTTTCGATTTCAAACTTAGCCTTAATAAAGGTTATCACTCGCCTCCCCTTAGTATCGTTCAAGGAAATTCATTTTTAAATAAGTTCTATTTGATTTTATAAAAAGAAGAAACCCGGAAAATATATGCTGGAAACTGATAACTATCAAGAGCATGTGACTATCTCGTGGTAAGGGTAAAGTTTTGTTATAAATAAGATCAACACTCGAAACCAGTTTTACGTAATGAAGAACTTTCTGTGAAAGCCCAAATTATATTTTCATTGTGAAATACATCTTATAGGCTGAAAATGATTCAAGAGTCTTTAATACCTATAAAATTCTCCTTAAATGCGAGGATAAAACTGAATTTCTTTTTAATTAGCGTTAACATTTTAAGCATCTTCTATCAAACCGAATGACGCAAATATATCTTGTTTAGCATCTCTTCGATAAAGCTTATAGTCTTATTGGAGTGTTTACAATGCCATTTACTCACCGTAGTTTTTACCCTATTTTGTGTTTTTTAAAAGTAGTTGAGCGAAGTAATCTAATATGAAATTTGCTCATTGTCAGTTGAGTATAACTCGTCTATTTGGTGGTTCCAAAGTAGCTTTAATTTAATTGAATTCATTTATTAAATAGAGGCTGATAACGTATGCACATTGTTTCGTAGCTGCACCTCAATGAAGAACGTGTTTACAAAATGAATGGAAAAGAATAGTATTGAGATGGCAAACATTTAATCACCTGCCAAATAAGCAAAGCTCTGATTGAGCATAAGTGAAATAGTAGTCTTCAGAGTCCTCATCTGTGGTAATTATAATCATTAGTTACTTTTAGTGAAGTCTAGGATTCTAAACACCTTATTAGTTGTCGTACGCTATATTCCAGCACTCTAATGTTGACATTCGTAAGCTTTAAATGCTGCCAAGCAATATTAAAATGCATTCCGTTCTTACGTAGCAGTAGGTGTTTTAATTATTAAAATTCAAATTCATCCACTCTTGTCGTGCTGATAACTTAAGAAAATAAGACATTAGTTCAATTGCAGTCCTGTTTGTGAGTTCTGAGTAAACGAAGCATGTAATGCGTTTCTTTTTTCTGTGGGGCTTTGATTCGTAACTTAGGTTGTCCAACATTCGCACATTAGCTAAAATGTACATATATTCACGGTGTGCTGGTCATAATCGGAGGAATACAGGCCATAATGTTTATCAACTTTTTTTTACAAAAGTAGGTGTTGGTAGCGATTTTAAAGTACCCAGTCAAATCCTTAAAATACTCAGCAACTACCATGTGATTTTCATTTATTGCTAAGCGACTACTCTACTAATTCCCATTTTTTCTGAAACAAGGGATGGGCAGAGAATTCACCTACATTTCATCTACTTCAGGTGAAATAAACACGTGAGATCTCTGATGTGTACCATTGGTTGGCTTGTGTGCGAATCAACGAGCGACTCGGCGAGTTTTGAATTTGTTATCGATGGAAGATTTCAATGATATTGGAAAAGTCTACCGTTTGTTTTTTAAATCAATTGAGGGAGGTTCAAATGAGTGGTGATTCGGGTGGAATCATAGAGCCGCTTCTATAAAAAGTGAAAGCCGTAAAGATCAGCATTAAGCGTTTGGCTATATTTATACGCACGGTGTTGCATCGGGCAAAAACCCTAAACGTACCTAACAGGTGAGGTCATCATATAATGATACATATCTCCGCACGTTCGAGGGTTCTATCCGTTTTCATCGTTTTAAGGAGGGCATAAATAGCACCTTTGAATGAATAATAAGGGGCGCGAAGTCATGCGTTAAAACAATTTGTTAACTGATATTTATTATGAAAAATCCCAAAACATTTTGATCTTAATTTCTCATTTGGATAGTGGAACTTTTATTTTAAAATCATAGTCATGAATCAGAACATACCTCAAAGTTCGCATATTTTAATACTATCATTTCAGACAGACATGTGCCATAAACTCCATTTCTTTTAGAATATTAAACTAGCTGTTGATTTATAGGTTGACGCTAGTCTTTTCTTACGAGATTGGACCCATCGCTCAATTTTTCAGCAATTAATGCAGTGCGTCTGCCATCGTCTTATCTTTCAAAATAGTAGATTTACTCCTAATGCAATAAAAATGCATAGCTCCTGAATACAGAGATCCATTAACTTCTCTTTACGATGTATCGGGTGAAATTTTGCGGGCCTCTAATTGAAATTTGCGGATTTAGGACAGTGAATCTTCTTTTTTATCGTGCTCAGTCAGAGCGTGACCTAACTGATTTTTTAAATTACCGCGGGGCCTCTGTCGCCAGTTTCTTCGAATGGTTGGAGTCCCATAATTATGAATATTAAAAAGTAGTATTTCCTGGGTAGCTCTGTCATCGGTTAAATGTAGTCACGCCCCTTGTCCCATTTTTGGCGTGAACTTGTACGCAATAACCTAAGTCGCTTTCCGAGAAGGAGAAAACAGGAAGGTGTGGTAAAGACAACTTCGTGCTAAGTCATGTCAAAACAAAAGTTCATGGTCGTGATTTCAGCGCAAGGCGTTGTCATTTTTTTAAAGACTGGAGACGATGAATTAATATGCTGCCTCCAAAATTGATCCAGCGTTTAATTTGGACCCAGAATAACTTAAAAGGCGAAGGGTTTCCTCTCCCAAGCCATCGCTTGATCGACGGGACTCAAAATAGGGATCGACAGGACAACGTAAGGGAATGTGTTCAGTGACGTGGGTAAAAGGGGAATGTGGGTTGGAGGAAACAACAAGAGTGGGAGGAAATATTGATCAACAGAGTGGATCGAGGAGAGAGAGAGCTCAGAGGAGATAATGAGAAAAACAGGAGGATGATGCGGAATCAATCGCGTAGATCGGCTGCGACGGATGAGGGAAACGATGCAAGGCAAGGCAATCCTTTCCTCGTTCCAAACAGCTGCCGCGACAGTGGTGAATTTCGCCAAAATCCTGGCCAAAACTCCAAATTGGTACTTAAGGTCTTGAAAACACACCCGGTGAATCGATTCCGTGCGAGCAAAATGTGTGATAACAAGCTAAGTTCTTCTATGAACTCCTAAATTATTTTCTTATTTTATTCAACTTTTTCTTTACTTCTTCTCCATGGACTTGCCATTTATTTTTGACAGTCTGTAGCTCATGTGCATTAGGATTTCAAACTTGCAAATTCAATTATGCAGCGTAAATAGTCCAAGTCTTAAATATGCTTCATTTAACTTTATTTTCTGGGTGGCTCTAACGTTGTTAAAATAGTTTTATGAGGCCCGACACAAATAACACCTGAGAGATGATAATGTCGCATAGGGAGCATTTCAAATTTTTCCATTTTTTACTGTGGGCACCATTTCATGACGGACTTAAACAAATCTTCTGGTATGCTGAAAATTAGGCTCTAAGCCGCTGATTTTTCCTCAACACGTTTTATTTTCTGGGTGATGATGTCAACATATTCATGGATCAACTGCAGGAGTACAGGTCCGTAGTATCGAGGAGATGAGGTACCCCATTCGAATCGTAAATCAACTGTAACGGTACAAATTATGTCGCGAAAACGTTTGTGACAGAGCACGATTCTATCTGAAATGTTTGCGTGTGCCCACTCTGTCCTGTACCTTAGCAGTCTCAATTTGGAATCAACTTCAAGTTGAGAAGTTTTTGGGAGGAAAGTGTGTTTATTTTATCTCGTCACACCGTTTCAATACGACCGAAAGTGTGATGCAGCAGTCACTGAAAATATTCAAAAAGCACTGCTATCTTTTATGTCAATCCCATCTAGGTGACTCCTTTTCTTAGCCTCGGTAACTGACTCACAGTTAGGAAAAAGTCATCTACTGCACGTCAGTGTAATGCGCCTAAGAACATCAGTATGTCTTTTTGTAAATTTTCCCTCGATCAGCATTGATAATGAATGATCATCGGAGATTCGGTAGGCGGAGATTTCACTCCCTTTTTAAGCTCGGCGGCATTTGCTTTCTCTTAAAAGTGAAGTTACCATAACTTCCTTTACCACTTGTGCAGCGTCGAAGTATCGAGAAGTTTGGAGGCTCATTTGTGGGGCATAAGAAGGGTTAGGTGGTTTAACTTGAGAACGTAATGTTTCGGCCTTGCGTCTTTTTCTTTGTTCGCCACATTCTTCAAAGGAAACCATGGGGCGACCAGTTGCAGATTGCTGAGGTATGAAATAATTAACTGGCAGATTGACATCCTTGTGAAACCATTGTATAATTTTCCTAGAACGTATTCATCATCCTTTGGTGATAGATGCCGGATAATTTTTATTTTTAAGGGTAGCAATGTTTAACCGGTTAATATTTTGATACGCTTATGCAGTTTAGAGCATCTTCTCTCGTAACTAGCTGACGGGCACAAAATCATGACATTGGCCATGTCATTCCTTTTAAGGGTTGTATGGCAGCTTTTTGATCATGAAAATGAAGATTTTCAAATGTAAAAACCGGAAGGTGTCACGAGGTAATTGAAAAATAAAGAATCACCGAGCTAAATGCTGTACTGTTATAACAATTTCCACGTGTTCCAAGAGTAGCGTATATTATTAGAATTTTTGTTTGTGGCGTCACTTTAAATACAAGAGGCTAAAAGCAGATGCCACTTTGTAGACTTAATGCGGCTTAATTCTTAACTTTATGTCTACATGTATTTCAAAATGGTTTTTATGCAATTATTAATGCATAAATATAGTTCATTAAAATGAATCAATAAATGCGAACTGTATAAATGGAATTTTACGCTGGTAACGTCCCGGTATTGAATCCATAGTATATCTCAATGATGTCCGGTTTTCACTTGAATGCCGCACTTGAACTTTTCCTCCTCTTTCCCGCAAACGGATGTTGCCGACGAAACTCTCACCCTGTATCTAATAACCTGTTAATATTACCCTCTTTTTCCTCGTTAGATAGGTTCATACCGGTTTTGATTACACTCAGCTGCGGCTTTTCTTTCTCTTAACTTCTAGCTAGTTTTAAGCATTTTAAAAATACTCCAATACTGAGATGACTACCTTGTTTTTGTAGGGCATATTTTCTGAAGACGTAATTTGGAAGTGTTTCAGCGGACTTCAGCGGACTTCGTGCGCGCTCTCTGGAGAGCATTTCAAGTTTAGTACTCCACCTGACTAATGGAATGTATAACTGTGTAGGTCTTGCGTTAAGAGTAGATAGGTGTCGATGGCGTGTTTCTCTTTTTGAATTCTTCACTCCCCTGCCACACCCACATTTATGGCGCTAATGACCTTAGTTGTTGAGGGCATCCACGCATAGCCCACCAGCCTGGTGAGAAGTTCATTTCAACTTCCGTGTGATGCACGTTTCCCCATGCTGGTTTGTAGAAGCTGCATTTGGCGTTATTAGAACCTAGCCAATTTTCTCTAGTACATTTTTACATGCTTCTTAAACATATTTTTCCTTATTCCTTCAAATTGACGAAATGATTGGTCTCAGTCTTGACTATATGGAATTTCTCCGTCAAATAAATAATGAAAAGTGTTCTATGTAAACTTTCCCTTGATAAAATATAATTAATTTCGACCTTATTTTATGCCATCAACAGATTTCATGATGGCATTACATTGCCTTTGAAATCTTGGTCCAAATAAGCCATATTTTCTCGAGTGTAATTTTACACTTCTCTGCTTGTTAGTTTCGTCTTTCATATTAATTAGGATCGCTCACTTTTTTGTGGATTTTGTGGGCCAAACATTCAGCATCCATTTGGCTTGGAGCATTTATCAACAAATCCAAAGATCCACGATTACCGAAGAGATCGCGTTTAATCTTCGCGTCTACAATACGCCGCAATACGTTGTTTCTCTCGCTTCGAGGCCGAAATTAAAAAGAAAGGGAACAACGTCCGGCATTCATTATTCAGCCTAAGCGGCGTTATTGCGTTATATCCGAGCGGTGATTCGTTTATCCCGGACTTTTACCCTCCTTGTTATTCACCCGCTCCGCGTCGGCTCCGCATCCTTTATTAATTGACCCGAGAACAAGGGACGAAAGGAACTCCCAGCCCAGGGTTGAGATGGGGAACGGAGAGGACGCGGGAGAAACGCGGAAAATAGAACGTGAGTTTGAATATAAAAGTACAAATCACAGTCCTGTATCACGCGAACAATAATGGTGTCGAGCACAGTAGACGTAAAGGATATCACGGAGGGAACGAAGTTTCTGTGGAGCATTTATAAAGTTACTGCGAGGACAGGCGCACTAACTAACGAGTAAGTAGGTAATCGCAGTGAGCATTCCCTTTTAAACGCAGGGATAAGCAAACAAAATTACCACTACAATTAATTAATAATTCAATTGCATGCATTTCGGACATTATGTGGTTGTTCCGCCAGGCGATCAACTCCTGAAAATATTTTCGGCCACTTGTTATACTTAGATGTAGATGCAATAGCAGTGGAAAAGATGCAAAAAAAGAAATCGGACTCAGAATTAAGACACTCTTGATGTAAGGCAAATTGAATTTCTTCCCATTTGAATCCGGCGGATACTGGTTTAAACGTCAGAAAGCTATTCACAAAGGAAGCAATTCTGTATATCCAACCTATGGGATTAGAACAGCGCTGAACATTTCTAGCCAGGGTTTTATCCTTTGCTGCTTCCTCCGAACTGATCAATTAGTCCGATTTTATTACTATTTACGGAAAAATATTTATGAAGCTTCTTGTTATTCTGTATTTGGGCATGCTTTTTTGGGTTGAATCGATGTGCTCATAGTTGCTTGTCACCAGTTAGAATACATCAAAACAGGAGCATTAGGAAATTGGAGTTTTGAAAATGTTTTAAATTATTAAAGAACTTCGTCGTCTCATAACTTTTCTGAGGCTAATTTTTTATAGATTTTCTCTTTATTCTTTCATCATGAAATAAGTTTAATAATAACATGCGATAACCTTTTCATTTGGATATTTAATAATTTCTATGAAATGATAATTCTCTTACTGGAGAGTCCTAAGGATGACGCAACATGTGGAAAATTACTGTGTTAGATTTAATCAACATTTTAGGTTACAAGGAATAAATTTTTATCAATTTTCGGGTCAATAATGCAAAATAAGATAAGATATTCTTCGCCACAACTACTATCCAAGAATTTATGATACGGTGATGCTATGGGAATTGTGTAGGCGAGGTGAACTACTCTTGCATAACTAGAGACAGTGGCCTACCACACAAGAAGTAAGGCAATAGTGAAATGGGTATATGAATAATTGAGGAAAGACCGAGGTGAGATCCGAGGGCGTCTCAGGAAATGAGAGATTAAAGTTTGAGCAAGACGTAAAGGTTAGTGATGAAAAATTAATTAGGTCTACCTGTTAGGAAAGTCTCACTTTGGAAGGGATGGGAAAGAGGAAGGATGGAAATTTTTCTCAATCGTCCTCTTCTTCCTAAGGTCGCGTTTTCATTTCAATTTTACGTTTTTAAGGTAATCGTAAAAGGAGAGGAGACCTCCGTGACCTGAGACATCGTGTAAGGGAGCGGCAAGGGGCAACTGGTATGCTAATGGGGACGAGAGTGGATTGGAGAGCGGGACGATGTTAAGAGGGATAGAAGGAAGTGGGGAGGGGGGTGATTCTGACTAAGGGAGCAAAGATGGCGGAAGTAAGAGGGAACCTTCGAGCATCTATACCCTAGAGGGCACGCACTTTCCGTGAAGTCTATTCCTTGTGATGTCTAAGAAAGCCGATCGTAGTGGCGTCAGATACGGACAGATTTGTGACGTTTACGTGGTGGGGCCCGGTAACCTCATTGTACGTCAGAAAAGGATCATCCTCAGGGTTTAGGACCTGTGGTGCTGATACTATTTTGAAGTTCTACTTGATTGTACAGCATTTAGCTGCAAACAGAATGGGAATAAAGGCTGTTTTTTTCTGTGGGCTGTATTAATCAGGCGTGAATTAGAATAGTGAGTAATGTTTTCTTCTATCGGGCCGCCGGACCCTGCTTAATAAACTTTCCGGGGACAAATATATTTTAGCTTACAAATTTAAACTTAATTATGCATAGTATTTCCAAGATATATTAGCTATCTTTGCGTGTCTAGCGTCATGTGCATAGGAGTTTCTGTGGTGACAGCTTTCTACGCCAAGTGTCTATGCAGCCTTTCATGCACCTAGAAGGAGGAGGTAGTATGTTGCGTTTTCCAATATGGTGGAGTTGCTGCCAATATAGGAGAGGGTGGGTGCCTCTGGTACCTTGGATGGACATGAACAGAAGTGTGGCAAGAATAAGGATGCTTGGGATAGAGAGGCAAGCCCTATTTTTATTAAAACGTTTACATAGTGACACGTTTACAAGTAACGTCTACTACTTAATTTATAGTAAAATATCATCCCAAAGTTATTTGTTAATAAAATGATCATTTTATTAAACAAATAACTTCGTCGATCAGTTTGTTTAATGAAACATTTTTCTATTATTGCTTGGAAATTTACGTGACTCGAATGGAAGTGGTTATTCTCTGGAAGTAGCTCTGATGCAAAATTATGAGAAAAACCGTCAGTATTCACGAAACCCCAATACAATGAGATTAACAGCTTGTGAAGTAGACATTTTTAAACATCCGACATTCGTTGTCGCTGCAATTACACTTAACGGTAATAGTCATAAATTATTCCATACTAATAATAATTGATGCTTTCCATTTCCTTAACTGCACTTCTCACTTCACCACATAACAGCTCGTTTGCTTTCCATTCGTTTCACCTTCCCTCTAGGTAGCGTACATCGAAACAGATCGGGAGAAGAGTTGGTGAGCGCTGAAGAGCTCTAGAATAAATAAAACTTAATAACTTTCACCAATTTATTATTCGACATATATTTTAATAAATGTGTTTAGTAGTGACACCTTATAAGGCCTTTTTTATTTTATTTAACTCATATAACTGCCGGCCCCGGCGGCGGGGTTGTTCTTCCCTGTCAACCCAAGGGTCGCGGGTTTGAATCCCGCCTGGGAAGGATATTCTACTCCCAGGGCATGTCTGTGTCTTCGTCTGTGAGTTAAATGTTAGAGAGGACTAGATAGTCTTAATTTCACTCCATATAAAGACACCGTTATTATTATTATACTTGCATACTTTCGTGACACTTCGCATAAATGGGGCAGCCGCTTCATTAGAGCAAAGCGCGCTGTTCCATAGTGTCCCAAATAACCGGTATTTACTGTAGTTGAATCCTAGGTTGTTCTTTTTGAATTTATTTTCATTTTTGGCCGTTTCAAATTACGGAGGGTCTCGATATAGTTTGTCAAGATAAATTTTCAAATCGTAAATCCCCGACAATATTAAGTTTTCAATTATTATTTGATTAATACAAAACGTTTTTAGCATGTGGCTTCAACGTATGCGCTCCCTATTAGCGGAAAATTCGAACGCAAATATCCACGGAATGCTGTCGGAAGGTTAGCGCACATTTCACCTTTTCGTCCCATTCACTGTCATTGGGGTTCGCTGAAGTGTGCTTCAGCACCTCGTGGAAAGGAACCTTCAGCACCTATGAGGAAAGGAAGAGCATTTCAGCGCGAAAAAAGTTGACACACCTGGAAGGAGGACCTGTGGCCCCCACGGAAATCTCCTAGTTAGCGCATCCAGTAGATATGTTTCAACCTTCTTGGAGGGATCAGAAAGAAGGGAAGAACAAGATTGGACTCCCGGTGAAAGACCTGTTGCTAGGCTCTGCCCCCCGCCCCTCTCACGCCACCCACGCTAAAAGCGGGCGTCTTTCCCCTCTTTCTCTTCCACCTCTTCCCCATTACTCCCGCCTACCCATTCCTTCTCCCTTGACCCCCTCCCTCGCACCTCGCATACTCGCTTAGCCATTCAGTTCTACCCACGCTTGCTTTAGCCGCTTCCTTCCTTCCATCTATGTCGTCTCCCGCCCGTCGTCCCTTCTGAGTTGAGAGAGGGGGAGAAGAAAAAAAAGGTGGTCCCCGGTTCGATTCCCCTGGGACGCGTTCTTTCATCTCCTCCCACGCCTCCTTGTCTTTCGCATCTTCTCCTATCGAACTGTTGCTTCCTGTTTCTCTCTCCCGTTATTCTTCTTGCCTCTAGAATGCCTATACTCTCATCTTTTGTGTTAACCTTCTTTGATTTCACAGACTTGCTGGTCTCGGTGGTGATGGGATAATGTCCGAATGAAGAAAATTTATTCACGCAATCGATTACGGGCTGCAAGAGAGAGGGGGAAAAACGTTTTCTTTTTTTGAGACTAATTGTATTTTTTTCGATGAGTTTCCATGCTTATATTCGAGAAAAAACAACAACAGATGGGTTTGAGTTGGGAGTGCTGGCTAGAGCAGTGGATTTTTATCCGGAAGACATGGGCGAGAATTAGAGATTAATCGGTAAAAACCTTATCCTTTTCTGGGTGCTATATGGAGGGAATTTCAAATGGATGTTTTTTTGTGAGGGTCGTGAAAACGTCTTTTGTTAAGTTCGTAAGTAGTTCTCATCTAACCATCCGACCCACCTGTTGTAATTTATGGGGCATATTACCTGTAATCCGTTGCCTCCCCAAATTACCAACTATCGTATTACGTTAAATTTTATTACGAATATTAACATATGTTACGGAGTTTTTCTCTTATTACAAAGAGTCTCATTTTGTATTTCTTTATTTCGTTTTCGTAAGAGTTGAGAAAATCCACTTGTGTGTCACTTGAAAAAAAAACAGAGAAAGAGAGGAAAAAAGGATATCCGAATGGGCTCAAATTTTTAAGGACATTGTCGTTTCATAAACGGTTTCTTCGTCTAATAAATCAGTCTGTAGTGCAAAACATATTTTAATGTTCTCTATCCATAGCCAAATACGTTTAATAACAATATGCGATGGCCAAGAGGCTAAGATCTGTCTCCAACTGAAATTTTTAGGAATTGATGAAATTGAAGTCTTCGGCTGATTTCCCCTGGGGCGCGTCCTTTCGTGTTTTTCAACGCCTTCCCTCCTGCTTCTTCCCCTACTCAAATATTATTTCATCTTTTCCTCCTTCTCTTTATCACCCCATATTTTTCTTTTTGTAAATTCCGTCTTGCCACGTGTTCTCTTCTCCTCAACTTATATTTTATTATCAACGGAGATGCTTGAGGCGTTAGGGAGGGAATTCCATTTATTTGTCCGGAAATGTTTTAGATATTACTAAGAATGCCAATGGGACCAGTCCATTAGTTTATAACGTATTGTATTTTCTATTTCTTTATGAAATTTTCGGGGAATCATCGATGAGAAAACATTTCCACGTAGATTTGTTGGATTTCGCGATCGGCTGAGTCAAGGTTCGTGTTTATTTAACCTTGGCTGAGATGATAAGAAACATGCGGAAACCCAGGACATGTGCGGGTGTACAAGTGGAGTTTTTGTGAGCGTAAACTCTGTTGCGTCCAATAGGATTTTATTCTTTCCCGTCGAATGATGCTTGTAAAATTTTCCCGGGAATTCCACCGGGTTTAATTAAACTCTGTTGCGTTAGCTTGTATTATAATTACAATATTATCTTCGGTTAGTCGTGCTCTTTCTTCGCGGCAGTTCGTTGACTGATTTCGTTGTAAAAGGGCAAATAAATTCGTTGGTTACCTTCGAAAATTTCTATAAACTTTCTTTCCCCTTAGCTCTAGGCTATTGATATGAATTCCAGTAGCTACTCAAGGAAAGAAATTCACAAGGGAAGGTTCAGTCTTTCCCCCTCTTCTTTTTTATATTCTACCCAAAAATATAATGGGCGATTCCTAATTAATTCAGCGAATATTATGACATGATATTTTAAATAAGCATACACATTATTTTACAGTAAAATAATATGAAAATATAAAATAAAATTTGTACGGTTGGGCCTTTTTGGAGGGCTCCTTGTGAACCGGCGCCCGGGCTTAATATCCTGATCCCCTGAGGCAACCCCTGATCTAATTATTCCGTATTAAAATTCTATGCGAAATTACTCATAGATAATAGTAAGAGTATTTATGACACAGTTTGGAAATGGTGACTGTGGAATTTCAATGGGAGAGGCCGGGAGTCGCTCCATCTCATGACGTTCCATGGCAATGTGGGAAGGGTTGTCGAATATATTTGCTTCTCCGTGTCTCGACACACTTGAGGCATAAATCATGCGCTTCCATCCGCCCATTAGAAATTATAGCATTAAATTGTTACAGATGAAATGGTTGGCTCAAAATTACGGCTAAAAATCGTGATAGTTCATACCCCTTTCTACTCCAAAATTCCGTTTGAAGTTTTTCACTCGCCTCTCCTAGATGGCAACATGCAAATGCACTCCCGCATGAAGGATCGTTGAAATACCAATCATTCAGCTAATCCGAGAATGTCCACTGCAAGTGTCAATAGGAGTGCTTAATGGGGCTGGCCTGATGTCAGTTTAGGTGAGGGGTACATTCCAGTTGGTCATTGTAAGGGAAGTATTTTTCGAGATACCGCAAACAGGGCAGTGTCATATTTCTTGGGTCAATTTTCCTTATCCCTAATGGCTTTTACGTGGTGGCTTGCGGGTCCCAAATTTATATCGTTGACGAGAGAATGGTAATCCAGAAGAAGAGAGATGAGAATGATATGTTATTCCTTTTTTTCGCTTTTTAGATATAATAAGGGCTTAAACCGAACTAAATATTTCGACTTATTAGCACTCAACGTAACAACTTGTCTACAAGACGGAAGAAACAACTCAGGCTTCTGTTGGATGATTTTATATTTAGCTAAATATGATGAAAATGATAAATAATAATTCTAAATATTATCATCAGTACCATATCAGAATACTGCTTTGTTGCGGCTCTCCACTCATCTGCTCTTCGTCTTCTCTTCTGCACTTAGCTTCATTCCTTCATATTTCGTTCAGTTTGTATGCCCTTCGAATCGTCATTCCAAAGTCCTTGGAAGGCAAACTCGAGGAGCAAACCCAGGTTTTCCAAGTTCGAAAACGTTGCCTTTCAAACAAATATTTCATGCCGTGCTCCTGTTGAAACATCACTGGGGTGTGATGGTATCCTCTCGGTTTCCGTGTTTGGCTGTCGATGTCGATACACGACTTGGCAATTTCTGGTTACTTTGGCGCAGTGAACGCATTTATAAAGAAAAGCCTGTCATAACTATACGATCCTCAGCTTTAACATGTTTAGTTTAGCTTTCCATCAGAGGGGGAGTGCGAGTCATTACTTATTCATGCGAACCTCCAGATTTAAATTCTCGGGACTCAAATATAGGGTGAAGAAAAAGTGGAGAAGATAGTTTTAATCGATTTTTCGATTCGGAATTTTATTCTTATTTTCATGATTTGGAGGAATTTTTCAACAGAAGTACTCTTCATAATGTTATAACTCATCATTGATTATACCAATGTAAGAGAAACAATTGCACTTTTCCACAAAATGGTTTATTGCGTACAACGCGTTTCGGCTCACAGAGCCATCATCAAGTACAAGACTTGTACCTGATGATGGCTCTGTGAGCCGAAACGCGTTGTACGCAATAAACCATTTTGTGGAAAAGTGCAATTGTTTCTCTTACATTATGAAGAACTTCCACGATATCTCGCCTGAATCTGTTGAATTTATTGATTATACCAATTAATCGGTAGGTTGTGATAGAGTCCTTGGTTACAATTTTAATGCTCATGACTTTTTATTTGCTAGTTATTGATTTTGCTTTTAGCATTAAAAATTATTTAAAAAATAAGAGCGAATTTATTGCACTGCGAGTTAAAAACATTGTCATTTTCAGACTCAGATATTTTTTCTCATGAATAATAACAATAAAACATTCAATTTTTACAATTTGTATGAGTCGATTTTGAGACAATATGGGTTCCCTCCTTTCGTGGTGATAGCGGTGTTGCTTTTCAGGCCGTGTTGATTTTCGTGCCATGCAATAACCGGCTGTCACCGGCTACCGATGGCTTTCCTTCCTGAGATGAGCTGAACAAATGCATGTCGTTAGCTGGCGATCATAGACCGTCTTTGCTGGTGACTGCTGGATGTTGCATTGGATTTTTGTAACTGTAGGTAAATGGAAAGCGCCGTACAACAGCTTGGCTCGAAAATGAAGCGAAAATTTCGCACTTTTCTTCAGATTTATTTTAAACAACGACGCGTTTCAATGTCTTATAACGTCATGATCAGGTAATGCTTAGCACAATACAATTTTCTTTAAAGGAACATAATATAGTTGATCTGCGTCAGGCTATGCAATGGTGGGGGGTGAAGAGTGGGGTTGAGGAGTGGGGTTGGTGGAGTTGAGGGCCTAAAGGTGATGTAATAGTATTCGTCAAATTCTGAGTGGGAAAGCCAGGTTAATAGGCCAAAGCCATGGGGAGTGATTTTAAAAAGAGATATCGTCCAATAAAACTTATTTATTGCTGTGCTGAACTATCTCCAGCTGCTCGAGAACAATTATTTTCGACCTTTGGATTCGAAGTGGAAATAATCTGGGTTCTCCTGGGTGGTGTGCGAACACTCCGTTAAACGTCTAGATAAAAGCGATGACGGGTTCGCTGTTCCCACGTCGTTGAAATGTTTTTTGATTCTTGTTTTAAAGTTCCGACCTGTTTTACCAATGTGTATCGGCCCACACGTATGAAATTTGAGTCTATACATTCCACTTCTCTGGTCATTGTCCACATGGTTCTTTCTTTGGTCTTTCTTGGGGCCTAATTCTGGTTCTATCGTATATTGCGATTCTGAACGCGAACGCCAGTTCTAACCATGATTGCGTTACGAGGTATTCTCTTCGTGGCAGTTGCAATACTATTTCATAAAATGTCACGCACATCCAATTGGTGGTGTATATGACACTTCACTAATATGAGTTATCTTGTGGTTGAAATTTCTTCGATGCACACTGAAAACATGATTCCTCGTTGATAATTAAAATAAAAAAACCACCAAAAACTTTGCTCACAAAGATAGAATCTCATGAATAAACGAACTTAAGTTGATGAAAGCCTAGCATGATGATTACTTTCGTCAATATTATTGCATTATTCCTCCTTAATAGTGTTCATTGGTATCTCAAGATTAAATATATCCTCAGACAGCAACAAATATTTCACTGATAAAACCCCTCGCCAGTACAAACAAACACGACTTTCTCGCTGGAACTTGAGGAAGCTAAGTGATACACTGTTACCATATTTATATATAATAGCAAATAGTAACTAAATAAGTTATTTTAAGCTTCTTATTTTCTCTATAATAAAATTCCATCGACTTATCACGGCCTCGCCAGCCGTGATAACTTCTTCATAGCAACGCGCGTTCACTTTCGTGATAAGTCGTAAGAGAATACCGAGCACCACTGTGATTGGACTAGCCCTAACGCTAACGCTATCACGAACGCTGTCACTGTCCCTGTCACGAAGAGAATGCCGTGTAACGCAATCATGGTTAGAACTGGCGTTCGCGCTTGGTATCGCACTATACGAGAGAACCGGAATTAGGCTCCTGGTCCTTGGGAGTATTCAGAAGATCTCGCGGTTTACGCCATTTTATTGGATTTTTTGGTGTAATTATCTCTATTTCTTTCAACTTAGGTTCTTTATAAATATTTTAACGCATTAGGACTAAAAATGAATAATTTTAATATGCTAGAAAAATGAATATTGGCACTAATTCATACTGGCAGTGGATAATGTCACCTACTAGACCTGGAATCTGACCGTGAAATCATGGGATAATAAGAAAATGCATTTTCCTGTTGGAAACACCTGTGCTCTCGTGGAAAACTATGCATTGTGCAACCGTGTACAATCATGCACAAACATACTTGCTATCACAGGCACGGGCGCGATGTCTTGATGTAGTTCTTTTGAAAATAATGCAAAAAATTCTGATATTCGACGGGATCGGAGCTGATGATAATGTAGGTCTGTAGTCTCTTTATTAATATTAAGGCAGCTTGTAAGACACCTTTGAGTTTTATTATGAGTAAGTTTATACTTTCATTGATTTATAGTCCAATAAATGCTGTATAAGTTGCATAATTAATTACCTGATGGCTATCTTCACTGCACAATGCTACTTGACCTCTTTCGTGCCTGGATTTCTGGCTGAAGCCATCAATATAGGTTTCTCCAATATTTCTAAGCCCTGTAATTACCGATTACGTTTTTATTATACAAGATTATCGGCCGTGCTCCAAATACAGAAGCACTATCCTTCTTCTATAAGGGAATACTTGTCTCCTTCTCGCGGAGTCTTTGCTATTCTCCAGCTATCGTGATCACCTGACACATTTTTTAATACGAGAACAACTTCAACATGACTTACGAGGCCTAATTAAGCTACAAATCTGTCATATGGCACGGATAGTTATTGCGAAATAATTCTTGAATTGATGGCGCGGATACGCGAGAAGAGTCTACAGACCGCAGAACAGTAGGAACAAATATAGAAACTAAGGCCATTTAGTTTTAGGAATTTATCGAATTTCCGCAGATATTGGAATGCCGGGATAGATACATGTTTTTGTGCAAACATGAAAGCAGAATTTTCTTGCCTCATAATCATGCCAGATTGGGAATTGTGGAAGTTCTTGTTCACCGTAAAGTTAAAAACTTTCTGCATTAGTAATTACTTCGACGACTTGCTGGGAGCTTTTCTGTCACTATTAAGGGTGGAAATATATTTCTCAATCGACACGGTGATAATTTGGAAAAAAGTACTTATAGAAATATTTTTCCTACGGAAAGCGGTGTTTCTAGGGCCTTAAATTATCGCTAAAATGCTTTTTTCTTGACTTGAAATGCGCCCGAATCTAGTGTATACATGGAGTAAACAATGCCAGCTTCAGAGACTGAAGCTGTGAATGAATAATTACCAGTATATTCTGTATAAGATACCTTCGGCTAGCCATTGCTACGGCTTATATGGTTACGCGCAAAATAGCAAGACTTAAAAAGTAGCCAGGTAAGTTGAGCTTCCTGGGAATGCGATCCGGGAGTAGATACTTTATACTGCTTAATGAAGATTATACTATGTAAATGATTTGTATGGCAAATGAGAAATTAAAAATGCCTGTCTAGTGTCTACTGTTTTCTGTAGGAATTACGCAGAAAATGAAAAAGGAGTTTAGTTTTATTAGATAATTATCAGCGTAATGAAATAAATATTTTAATTTAAGTTGATAAGTTTAAAAGATATTGTATTTCAGTCCATGTGTTTATTTGACGCTATTTCCATCACTTGCTAAATATTGGCCCTCGCTATAATTGTATATATTTTAGGCGTGGATTTCGTTAGAATATTAGCTAGAGAATGTTTAAATATGTGAATGTTTAAACTCCACTTCTTCCCTGCCAGCTTCGAGTTGTTGATGCTCCATGCATATGCTAAACAAATAAGATTCATGTTCTTTCACGAATTCAGAATTCTGGGAAGCGAAACAACATTTCCCTGTTTGTTTGAGGTGTGGATAAACGTTTGCCCTTTCAATCCGTCACTCCACCTTATACGTTTCTCTTTATTTCCATCATTTTTTTCACACCCCAGTGGGAGTTCCAAGGTTTCAAAAATACTCAGGGGGAGAGAGTGGTGTTAGGAGGGTTGGGGGCAGGGGTTGAGGAATAGGAGGCGGCGAATTTTGGAGGAAGTCCCGCAAGTGATCGCCCCTTGTTTCCCCACGAGACCTCTTGTCGACCGCCGCGCCGCCGTGGTATTGAATGACTTCTCCCGCAGCCAACAGTTCAGCGGGAACGCGATCTGAGGAAGGGAGGTATGATCGAGGATTCCCAGTATATACCCTGGCAGGTTCTGTGGTCAGGCAGGAGAGGCGGTTACACAACAGGTGACGAGACTGCTTGTCGTGCCCGGCGTGCTCTAAGCTCTCCACGGGAGAGAACGTTAGGGAAATAACCCCTGGACCCCTGGACTGAAAGAAAAGAACGGCGGAGATTGAAGGGCCGTTTACTGTGTGAATTTTGTCTTTATTTTGACCTCCCGGGGGAAACCTATCGTAAAAATTGGCTTCCCATAAGTTTATTTTTCCTTGTGGATTTGAAGAAATAACGTCCTTGAGAAACGCCTCTGGTTGGTTGTATTTATAACTCACGCTGCAAATCTAATTTGTTGAACTCAGTGATGTTTGGAAAAAACAGCTCCTACGTAAATCATTTGATAGATAATTCTGAAAGGAATGCAGTGGCAATGACCGTCTTGCCTTCTAAACGCCATTTTTTCCACCGTATGTTTCGAAGTTTGATTCTTCTTATATCGTCCTGAAATTTATCGATACGCTACCAGCGGCTAAATCTACCCTGGTCATTTCTTTTTTCCCTTAAGGTTTTCCGTAAGACGATCCGTCTAATGAAAGCAGTGTGCGTTTTGCGAATCACATGAAATCAAAGCCCCAGGTTAGAAACTTCCTTACCCTATACTTCAGAAGTTGGGTGCGTTTATCGCCGGGATAGCTCGAACAGTTCGTACTATGATAAAACGTTTTCCCACCAAATTTCGGGTTAAGCTAAGTAATATCTCCCTCCCAACAACTGCATTTTGTGCTTGCTACTACATTATTAATAGGTACCTGCTTCTCTAAGATCTATATCTGAGTTTGTTTATCTCTTAAGCAGATGTACCAACTGTATATCAAACAGTGTTTTTAAATCAGTGGATATAGGTACCTCTTTTACCGTTTAAATACGTTTTAAAAATCAACTCGACGTTCATGTGTGAATTTTGCTTTCAATTTTTTTCTTTTTTCATTTCCTTGGGCAACATCCGAAATTATTTTTTCCTAAATTGAGTTATTGACTCTGAATTTATAGAGGAAATGTTGGATGGTACCTGAACCATTAAAACGGACAGTATGAAAGGTTATATGGATAGTATGACATAGTTTGATTCTAAAATTATTCAGCACTTGCACTTATCGCCAAAGGTACAACTAATTTATCGGACACATTCAGTAGACAAATTCTGGTCTAAAGGTTCTGCGGCCCATGCCCGTTCATTGGTCCGTTGTCTAAGCACGAGCAAGTCTTCAAAACAACAACAAGAACAGCTGTTGCGTCACCTCTGATTTATCTTCATAGTGGCGCCGCCCGTGGGAGGAATCCGGCGCTAGTTCGGTGAGCGGCGGCAGAAAGCGCAGAGTAGCCAGAGTGCTTGTAGTGAGTGTATACGTATGTACGTGTACGAGCACGCGCGGCCTCCTGTGCGCACATAAATTCCATGCATTCACTCCCCCCCTAGGACGGCGGGGAAGTGCCATGCTTGCAAGATGAAGGCGCTGAAACTACATCAGCTCTTCGCAGCACGGGTGCACGACTCGGATCGTTTTAGGTACTCGTATGTTCTACCTCTCTTATTAAGAGACACTATTGAAACTCTTATATTTACGTCGAAATAAATTGGAAGAGACTTGACATGTTATTATATCTTTCAAAGGCCTAAAACGCATGCCCGTTGAATGCGGTAAAATGTTTTCGTTAAAAGAGTGAACGCAATCGCAAGTGAGTTAACGCAATAATTTGTGAAACTTTTATATTCATGAAACTGCTCTTCCTCAATTATTGAACCTTTTCATATTTTGACGAATGTTTTCGGCTCTCTGTTGTTTTTTAAATTATCATTCAACGTTTCGCTTTCTTAACTGGATGCTTCGTTGTTCTCATTACCTGAAGACAAGACATGATCATGTCTCTTAAATTTGCAATGCTACTTTGCTATCGCCGTTTTTTTGTTTTTCTGTTGGCTCCTCTGCCTAGCTATTGGCCGTTATCCTCTGGCCCATTGCTGTCCTCTTCTCATATTAAAATTTGTTTTCCAGACCGTTATTTATATTCTTATCAAACCTTTTCTTAATCCTGGTTCAATCAAAACATTTAAGAATATAATACTGGTTCTCTTGCCATAAAAATGTGAAATTTTATACAAGATTTCACGGAAATGTAATGGTCAGCAAAGAGGGACGAAATGTGTCTATCTTATATTTTATAAAATGTACACAGCATTCATAACGAATACAATTTCAATATTAAAATTATGACTCTTTGAAAGTGACTAAATGTGCCCGATAAAACCGGACGAGAGTAATTAGAACGTATGGAATCTTAAGAACGCTTCTTTTGTTGTAGTTTGTTAGTTCTGCAAAGTTATTTCGCACATTTTTCCTTATGATTTCAAAGTGTACCTGCGTGGTTCATAGATGATTTCTTGGCTGGAACTGTTCTCACGAACTAAATTCAGAAATTTGGAGATGCTTTCAATAAACACCATGCTTTTAGGAATATACTTTTCCTCGGGATCTAATTTTTAATTTTGGAAAAGAGAAGAAAATTTGTTATTTTGTGAATATACATAATATGCGTAAGAGCTACGAATGGTACAGTTAAAGCAAAAAATCTGTTTCCTGAATGGCAGAAGAATGTTTTGGAATTGCGATGTGAAGAACCTCGCGTTTGTGATAATATTTTATGTATATTATTCGGCGCGAATTTTTACTGCAGAGAAAATAAATTATTAGAAGATTTATGATACTTCATATTAGGCATTTTAGTATAAATAAATTAAAGAAATGAATTTTATGTGAATGATGCTCAGATTTTTCCCGAGTATTGGATTTATAAATTATTCATTGGCATTATTAGTTTAAAAATTTGAGACAAAATTATAGCGTTCATTACTGAAAGAAACGATTTCCATTGTTTGAAAGTAATATATCGAAAGACGCACCTCTGATATTTCCTGTACATATAACGTGACCCGTCTGGTCCTGCTTATGCTAATTTTGATTTCTTTACCGCATGTGAACTGAGTAAATTCTGGGAAAATATAAATTTTGCTCTTGCATTTGACGACTCAATTTATTTTGTTCCCCTCCCCCATATCTTCTCATCTCCAAAAAAATTTCATCTCGTCAACACACCGCAATTCATGAGGTATTGAAAAAACTCTTCCACTCGAACATCATCAGCTACCAATAACCCATGGGTCTATTCCCTTCGCTCATGTCGAAAT
Organism: Pyrrhosoma nymphula; assembly: GCA_963573305.1. Classification (NCBI taxonomy): domain Eukaryota; kingdom Metazoa; phylum Arthropoda; class Insecta; order Odonata; family Coenagrionidae; genus Pyrrhosoma; species Pyrrhosoma nymphula. The sequence goes on along the minus strand of OY754330.1, from coordinate 49,496,205 downwards.
CCATCCTTCATCGCCATCAATGTGAAATATAGGATTTTCTCTGTGCAGGAAAATCGAGGGCCCCATTGAGGAACCATAACGTCTTTCCCCCAATCGTAGAAGTGAGTTATCGGCAGTGAGCTAGGGGTTTGACGTGACATTGACTCAACTGTAAAATGTTGAATTAGGTCTTCGAGGCATCCATCTTCTTGCTTCCTCCGCAGCTCTAAAGGAACTCTTTAGAGGTCACTGAAATCTTTCTCAAATGCCATGTCGTCGAAGTCATGTCTCGCTTAAAAGGATGTAGCTTCCTGAGACCTTTTTCTCGTCGTCTATGAAGACATTTTCCACGTGAGCTTGACATCGAAAGAAGTACCTACCACTGCAAACTGGCAGATGGCAACCTTATTTTTATATCACTAAATCTATAACGTTCGCGCTTCTGTACCTTCAGACTGGAGCCCAACGGGTCCAGCCGAGCATAATGCCTTTCTCATTTATGTACAACAGTAAAAGAAGCATGAATGCCGTTGGGAGCTTTACATTCACTCAAGTGCGCTACTCACTTTGAAATACAAAAGGACGCTTGCTTTTCATTCGTTTCGGAACCTACGCACTCAGCAGCGCACTTCAAAAGAGATAGGGAGCAGATTTTATGTGCGCTAAATAGTAAAATAACTTCGAAAATCGCATCCGCGATTGTTTTTATGTTGATTTTCAATGAAGGATAATTGATAACCTAACGTTTTTTATCACTCTGTTGGAAAAAATCGTATGTTTTCAAATACTTGTTTTGAAGGAATTCGATAGCTGTTCCCTGAAAAATTCGACCATGACTATTGTTAACCTAAATAATCCCAACTACCTGCAGATTACCGATCGTTTCAGCTGTGCGCATTTTTCCATTCATCGGCGCTCGGGTGCGCTAAGTGTGCTGTGTCACGATCAGTGCTGACTTAAACACATTGAATGGGAAGCTCCCATTATCAATACGAATCAATCATGTATATTCTACTTTGAATCTACTCTATTGGCATTATTGCAGTGAAGTTTTGTGCTGAACGCGCTCCTATCGTATCGGAAAATGTCTTTGTTCGGCTGGTTATTTGGGGAGGCACCTGAGGTCCTTTGCGCCATTAGGACAGGTGGAAAGGCCTTTCCACCTGCCCTAATGACCCACGTGCAACGACTTTAAATGCCCTCTACAATTAAAACTCTCCGCCTTTGCCGAGGTGCGAACCCAGACCTTCTGGGTGGGAATCCAGTATTCTAACCAATACACCAACCTGATTATGCTGTTTTTGTTGACATTTCTGCTAATATGGATTAGTAAAGCATTGAAAACTGCTAGTTGGTATGTGATGTACGTTTTCAAAAACACGGTTTTTCATGTTTTCTGAAATTGGTATAAAACTCCAAAACTACCTTGTAAAGGCTCTTTGAGTTAGTTTAGGTCGTTATCCATGCTAGGCAACTCACGGCTCACTGCTCTAAAACGCATTTAATTTCCTCATATTTCATGGCTGAAAGCTTGAATTTCCCGAAGCGTTTTAGAAATACTTTGGGGCAGTATGGACCGAACATAAATCTTCCTCTTTATGGCATTGAGTGCGCCCTTAAGAACCGACAACAGACTGGTCCTTGAGAAAACTTTCTGAAATGTAATTCCCGAGCTAATAATCCTTTGCTGTGCTTACTTTAGAGCCTTCATCAAAATAAAATTTCTGGGTCGCATTTTACCCCCAGAGAATGATCCCATGAAATATCTCGGTGCCACGCTGTCTAGATTGCTTGGCCGGTTATGCTTTCGCTCTTGAAGTGAGATGGATAATTGGTTGTTAAAAAAATATAACAGCCGACTTTAGGATATTAATAATTTCATTCTATGAGCACTTTCATGGACGCCAAGTTACGGTATGAAGCGCTCTGAATCGCTCAGCTACTGCTTTGCAGTCTGGGGGTATTACTGGAGCCCTGGCTGGCAATACTATATCTTTTTCATGAGCACATCAAGGACCTGAGCACTTCCGTGAACTCTTTAAGTGTTCACTTGTCTTGTAAATAGAGAAGAGAAAACGTTTCATTTATTTATTTATACTTTGAAGTGGCGCATTAATGACATCTGCAATCCAAAAGCATAATTAGATTAGAATATCAGTCACCTAAAATAAATCACGAGGCGCGTTTCAATGGAGCCAATCAGTTCTATATAGAATTTGGCGTATCGTATTTAATTTTCAATATTTTTACGGATTTATTCTTTGAATGCGTAGGATTTGAGATGCTCTAATCATAATGGGTCTTTTTCAGCATTTACAGGATATATTAGTTGATCAAGTTATCCTGTTAGGGACTTTTTTCCCCGAATAAAGAAATTAACTAATTGAATACGATATCAGCTCACGGAAAACACTTATATTTCTTTCAGTTGTATAATTTCCGCAAAGGTGTCATTGAATCACAATTTGGTCCAAGAACCGCGGACCTTCTTTTTCTGGTTCATTGAGGTTTTCTTCTTTTTTGTCTTTTCTTTCTCAATATCTGATATCAAATATTAAACCTATGCTAACGTTATAAAACCTTTTATAGGCTCACCGCTAGATGAATTTGCTATTGAAATTACTCATCAGTTATTGCCATGAGTCGTTTTATAGCCCGCATTACGCGTTAATTATCAGCAGTTAGGATCAAATCACACCTGCTTTCCTTTTCATTATTAATTTCATTATTGTGCGTATATTTAAGAAAAGGAAAGCACACTAATCTACTCCATATCACCTTTATTGGTCTGGAGGTCATATCTTATCATTGGGAGCTCGATTTTAGAACTACTTCTTTAGTATTTAGCTACTTTTCGATTTCTCAAACTTGAACTTATGGTATGATTTAAATAAACCATTGGGACTATTACCTTTTGCTTTTAGTCTTACTGTGCTCTTTGGATATTTTTTATTGATAGAGTAATAGTGATTCAAAAGTTTGGTCCATAAAACGGGTCTCCAGTCAATATAATTAACATTTATTTATAAGAAAAACAGCCATGTATTTCAGAACACGTATTTTTGTGTGCTCAGAAAAACAAATGGATACTTTGAATCACTTCCCCTTGCCTTAGGGCCTCCTTTCAAGATAAAGAGTCTTAAACAGTTCGCATGGCTTCTGTCCAATATTTTTTTTCCCCAGCATATACTTTCTAATTAATTGGTAACTATTACAGTCCATTTAACTGTGAAAAACGGAAAAAAATGTTAAACAATTTCTTCCATAAAATCGTAGACCAAAGGCTGGCGTGAGATGCTTGTGTTTTGTTCTTTTCTCATAACACTGCCAATTTGATTTTCCAAAATGTTTTATTACCGTCCATTCGTAGCCTCCATGTCTCCTGAGAGAGAGCCTGCTTGATTATATGCTTGAATGGTAGCATAACTAATATTTAAATTTCCTCTGTTACTCTTAGTTTCCTCCAGGGAATAATGCGGTCAGTGACGCAAGAACCATTTATCACGTGTTTGCAATAGTACTTCACAGCGTATGTAATGATGGAAGAGCAGCCACTCACTTCTAAGTAATCAGCTTTCCGTTGAACAGCTCAATGACTGTGCACGTGTGGTTTGTTCGTGATTCGTGGAACCCTGTTCAATGTCCGAGCACCACTGAAAGTCACTTCAATCGGAGACCGGAAATAGTGCTATCCTTAAAGTTTCTCAACTTTTATTGCCTGTAACGGTTTGGAAATTCAGAGAAAATTTACATTATTGTAGATTTATTTCTTATTTGTGGCCCAGAAAGTAATTTATTCACGACTTTGCGTCAGAATAAAGAAGAATGGGTAAATATTTTGACAATGAATGTCTCCTTTCACGTGAATTATAGTTAAATTGACCTGGAACGCAAAATATGAGGACATATAAGGAAATATGACGATTATATCAATTTTATCACCAATAACGAGGATATAGATTTTCCAAGTCCAGTAATAACGAACACTTTTAGTGAAGCCCCGTGAATTGTTCTTGAATTTTTAGTCTTCCTCCCGAAGAAATTACGGGAGTTTGACCTAACGTCTGCTTTAGCCTTCTGCATTAATTTTTACCAGCTAGAATTATCGTTGGATGCCTATGATAGAGGTAAAATGAGTCCATCTGCAAGACAGGTGGCACTTATCTTTAATTATAAAATGTACTATAAATACCATTATTGTTATTTTTGAGACTTTAGACATAGTTCATCCTCTCAACTACCGGCTGAGGCATAGAACCATTAGAAAAAAGTACTATAGAACTGTGAATAGTGGTCGCAGGTATTTTCATAATCACTGTACATGTATAGTTCTATAGTTAATTGCAATATTTTACTACAGAACTATATAATTTACTATATACAATATACTATACAATGTAATGCTATGATATACTATGAAATATGCTGTATACTATACTATATTTACATATTATAGTGTTATATAGTATATATAGAACTATATTATACTGTGGCCGAAGTGATTACACAGCTTTGCGACTGAATGATACGCTATAGGACTGCGGATATAGTGATTATGGAAATTCCTTTAGTGATTAGAAATTTATGTAATCACTATAGGGGTTGCCATGATCTCAATACGCATAGCTCTATTGTTGCAGAATCACTTAATCATAGCCATAGTCTCATAATCACTTTATCTAGTCCAATTATCACTATAGGTATAAAGTTCTATAGATTCATGCAACCTTGCGTCCGATCATATAGGTAATTCATTTACAGATTTATGTTAATTATTAGTAAATACTCGATGGAGTAATGATGAAAAAGAAACATAGTTTTACAACTATGACCGCCCATTAGAAACAGGTTTAATTGATATTTTTATGGATTGATTTCGACCTTGGACGTGTGGCAGGGGATTTTAGGACACAATCCATGGAGAGGGGAGGTAAAAGGAAAATGGAATAGGAAAGGGGGAAAGGACAAAGGTGAACTCCATGAGTGAACGGAGTGCCTTAGTGTCTTGCTTTGTTTATGTCATAATTATCTTATTAGGTAAATCATTTATATTATCATCTATGGCAGTACGAATTCATGGCATATTGGCAGTACGGCACCGATATGAGGATATTCAACGGAACAATTTCAGTAATGATTGGCTGCAAGGGAGTAGCTAGGCTATAGGCGTATCCAGGGGGGTTTTGGGGGTCGTAACCCCCCATTGAAAAAAAAACGTAAAAATAATGTGCTTAACACGTGCTAATTGTACACCTGTACATCACCTTCCATAACAGAATAGAATACCTTCAAAGCGTCATTTTAAGATGTATATTTTTCAAAATTCCCGGACCCCCCGTTTTACACGGGAGTATTCCCCCATGTAAAACGTCACCCCTTCAGACGTAGTGGCTAGAAGCGTCTGAAGGGGGATGGTGACCCCCCCCCCTTTTCAGACGCTTCTAGATACGCCTATGAGCTAGGCATACTCTAGGTTTGGGACATTCCCATTCTCTGGCATAATACTTTAGGAGCCAAATATAGCCGAGTGAAACCCGTGGAAAATTGCCCTTTTCAATTACGCGCTTCTTGCCAGATCCGTGCTTACTTAGCCGTAACCTCCAAGAGCCTGTGCCTCAAGTGCTTGCGTCCAGGAATCATTCACGCGTCACCTCATACGATGAGTATGTGGTGGCAGTAAAGGTTATCGTAATATGGGTCTTTTCTAGTCATATGCTCCAAATCGCCCTGCTCGCCATGCTGCGTTTACAATGAAAACTCGGTTTACTGCGCAGGTGATCTTCAGTTTTGTTTGAGAAAACTTATGGAACAAAATATAAATTCTGTAAATAAGTAAATCTTGACTAGCCACTATTAAAAAGTGAAATATTTCGAAAGATGAAATTCTGTAAAATATTAAAATATGCCTTGGAGCACGACCACATAACTTTGGAAACGTTTAATTTCCATTTATGACCGATAAGAAGAGAATCGTCATCAAAAATATTTGAATTCATGCAAAGAAGTGAAATTTACAAATTTTGCTTATTCTACCTTACTATAAAACTAAATTTTACACTATCTACCGCATTAACAATATTTCCAATAAGTAAGGGAAAATAAGGGATTTATAATCTTCACAAGTAAATTAATGCTAACATTTACTTGACGTGGCTAATGATTTTATGCCCCATAGTACACAAAAATGAAGGGGATTTTCATGAGGTTTCACGTTCATTTCATGAGCTCATTTATCAGCTAGTTAGCGGAAAATTTTGAAGCATCAGTGCTTAGCAGAAAGTTATCTAATTCACTCTCGTAATTGGCACCGCAATTTACCTGTACTACCATATTGAAACTATAGCAGGAAAAGAAGGGAAAGAGCCTTATTTTATACCTATCATGTTTCAGCCGGAAACATTAAATCTGTTATTGCCGGACAACGCTGTTTTTAGCATGGATAGGAGTGTTGAGGCCGATTCATATATCGTCAATAGTACTTTTATAATTATGGGCTAATATTTTGGGCCTTATGTTCAAAACATCAACTTCTTCATCTTGTATCATCATCAACTTGACGTCAATGCAAATATAGATAAACTTTATTAAAGAGTCATCAATTTGTGGTTAAGTGTCTCGTTGCGCAACATAATATCCACCTGTAAAAAAGGGAGACATAAACTTTCATTATTTCCTCAAAGACCGCGAAAATGAATCATTAAACAAAAGGACAGAGATGGTGGGCAATATTTAACGTTGAACAAAGGATGGAAAGGAAGGAAGAAGAGACCCCGGAATGGAGGTCCAGAATGGAACGAGAGGGAGAAAGTGGTGGTTAGACTTAGGTCAAATAATGGATCCGAGAAGGAAGGGTGCAAGGAAGGGCTATTATAAAATGCTCTAAGCGGGAATGAGGCTGAGAACAGAAAAGAAAACATTGAAGTAGGTCAGAACAATGGAAAGGCCCAGGCGATCGATGCGGTTATGAGCCATATCAAGACAATTCTCTCCAAGTTTCACGTGAGGTAATCTCCATGGCGTATCCAGCAGAATGCTGCAAATAACTGCTATTTTACAATGAACGCCGTAGTTTCCAAGTGTCTAAGAAGTTGAGTGAGACTATTTTATTCGAGATCGGTACCATCTCTGGTGAAATAGCAATGAAGGATGGCAAATTTTGCATTAAAGACTTCAAGTTTGCATATAGGTGAACCAAAATGGCTGACATTCTGCTAAAAGGGTTCTGCTAAAATTCTGCTAAAACGACAAAATGGTTCCTTTTCACACTATTTTTCTCGAGATCTAAACTTGAAATTACGTGGTTTTAACTGCGAGAATGGGAGGAACAGGAGGATGCAATTTTCTTGAGAAAATGTTAAAAAAGCGAAAACCTCCAGGAATTTGAATAAAAAAATAGGAACTTTTCCTTCCACAAATGCGGTAAATTCTATTGAAATGGCGCTGCAGTCGGCGACTATGGGTATAAAAACGTGTACATAAAAGCCGCGTCCGAATTCACCGTAAGGATCCTTCCAAGTTCGCATATACGCCCTTCCGAGGACTGCGGCCATCTTGAAGGATGTCCGAGGGAGCGTTCCGAAATTCACTGCCAATACTGCCTGTGCTGCCGTGAAACGGAACGTGAAGCTGTACTGCGGCTGCTGCAGTAGCATGAATTTCGGAGCGGTCGGCAGTGGCTTGAAATTCAATATTGCCGAATTGCGTGGTTATTTATTTTTAGCGATCTTTCAATGCGTTAACTCTTAATGCTAATCCTTATGACATTGATAAAGAACATTCTAATTGTGTTCTAATGTCCATTGCCTTGCTACTTAATTCTACTTTTTACTGATTGGTTACTTTCTCTGACGAGGATAAAATGAATTCGCGTCAGCTACCCGAGCATGGAGAAAAAATCCTGTGTAATTAAACAAATCTCCGTTATAATTAACACTATCGAATTTATAATAAGCATTTTTAATCTTGGGCTTATAAACAAGTCTTAGAATATATTTTTCAAGCTCTGGATTTTCTTCATGGCCAGTTGTACGAAGCGTTTCCTAGAGTGATATCGAAAATTAGGTAAATATACGGGTTGTTGAGGGTTGCATCGCAGAATATTTTCACTAACAATTAAATGTATGCAACAAATTACGTTTCCCGACAATTATTATACATGCCGGTATTATGCTAAGTTACCAATCTAGTGGTGTACCACATTATTCATGACACTAAATTAATTTTTGGTACCTAATTTCACAAGTCGCTTTCACTCGCAAATATAATTGCTTGTCTACTTGTATTACTTGTGATATTCTTCACTCCCTCATCATTTTATTAACGCTTTTTTTCTACTGAAATATTCACCGGTACGATTATAGCTGGTACTTCATCATCTTACATACTTGACAAATAAATGCGTTTTATCAACTATTATACGCTAATCAGATGCTGTTGGCTATGTAAGTGCATCGAGACTTTTCTCCTTCGCCGATATAAACATTAAAATGTTCGAAGCAGTTTCTCTAAATTCTTCTGATTTTATTTATTAACGTTGTAAATTTGATTTTTCCGGCATTTGTTCGATGGCTGTCTGCTTTACTACCGCTACTGCTGCTCTTGGGCTGCAGTAGTGGCAGTAGAGTTCACAGTGAGAAACGTCATCAATTGGCTGACGTCATTGGTCACTGTGTAGTATTGTCAGTTGATTACGGAACGGTTTGGCAGCACTGCCAGTACTGGCAGTGAATTTCGGAACGCGCCCCGAATTGGTTGAGCCTCCTCTCAAGGATGCATGCGAAGGCGCTTTCATCGAGGATGCATTTGGTGCACACTTCGATCCGCCCTCGGGCCGCCATTTTGGAATGTTAAGCCTTGGAAATACATCCGGGGACGCTTTGCATTTTTTTTGCATGCCACTTTTAGGAGAATTTAGAACAGATCACAGAATTTGCGTAATGTGTTATTTACTCAAGAAGTTAGGAAATGTCCGTGATAATATTGTTGCATTCTGCTTCTAATCGTGCTCTATATTAAGGTTGCAACGGTTTTGTTGGTTAAAGTTATCTTTAGGAATGAGAAGGAAGCCCTGTTTAAAAAAAAATAACCTCGAATTCTTTATAGTCTGTACAGTTATTTTTAAAATTTATCTCGGGCATAATTCTTTCGGACATTTTCATAATACGAATGAATATCTAGTTTACCTCATTGCAATTTCACGTCGTAGTGTACCATGTCTTAAGAGCGAAAAACAACGACCTAAAGAATGAGGCAATCAAATTGATAAACTAAAAGTACCAAATTGAGTTACACCTGAAAAACTGTTTAAATTAGATAAAATTAAAGACAAGCTTAACAAATGTGAAGACTAACTGAGAAATATCTACCTAACAAGAGTGTCAATATTATTAAAATATGTGGTGGATATCTATTGTAGGCGTGTTTAGTTATAGTTCGGTGTTTTTAATTAATCTTCGCCAACGTAACACTATCCTTTTCTTTTATTTTATTTATGCATTAGTTTCTCCGGTGTATTTTCCATTTGGTTTATAACTAAAAGTGCTTGCTTCAAATTTCGTTAACTTAATACAAACTCCTACCGCAAATGAAATGGTAAGATTATACAGAGGAAAATAAAAAGTAAATCTAAATAAATGTTATAGGAGACATATTGAAAATGGCACTGAGTTGCCGAAACCTGGGTCGGTTTATTCGTAAATAAAGTGTGGAATTTACTAAGTGATTTTTCAATATGCATATTAAACATTTCCACCAAGTTACGCCGGAAACGTTTTCTCATGTTATAGGAGACATTTGATGGTTGGAAAGATATTTACACGACGAATTCAAGGATAATTATCATAAACAAACAACCTTAAGAAAAATATAACGCAAATGTAACTTTGAAAAATAATAACACTAGAAATTACACACCGAAATGCTTACGACACTGTTATGAGAAATGAATAAACTTAATCCCAAAGTGATTTTGGGTAAACAACTTCTGAATGCAACAAAACTTACAATTAGTACGGATAAATCAGCTAAATAAAACGATTAATTTGGGTTTAGCGGGATGCTGCATACATTCATATTCAGTTGCTTTGTAATATTCAATTTTTTCTCTTTGATATTTTTGTCTCATTGATGGCAGCACTATGCACAAGGACGTCCGAACTCGTGCATCCTCGAGGAGACACCTTAACACCTTGCCTTACCGCCTATCCTCGAGTCCTTGAATCCCAACGAATTCGGACACGGCATAAACATATAATCCTGAAATAATCTGTATATTTTGTATCTTATGTGTGTCAATAGAAAGTGCATATAATCAGCGAAAACAGATTTTAAAAAATCAATTAAACATAGAGTTGGAATTTAGTATTGTTTTGACTCGCACAGTTACGATGAAACCTGTGAAATATATTAGTTCTACGTTTGAAATTAATTAACTTTTATTTTTCATCGTTTACCTAATAGTTATAGCGTCAATTTTTATAGTATGGGGTAATTAATCCGGCTGCTGTCTTTATAGATTTTATTTCAGGTATGAATTTAAATGCTAATCTAACTATTTTTTATATTATAGTAATACATTTCTACGCTTATTTTTTAAAACTCATTCCATCTTTTACATTCGAAAACTAATCTATGATTTTAAAGATTTTTCACTACGTTTTGCTCTGATTTGACTGAAAAACGGGTAACTTAAAAATATGGCCGTTGCGATTAATATTGTGTTATATTTAATGGATTTCCGTCGCACCAATTGCGTTATAAAGAGAAAGAAAAGGACGAAAACATTAGATGCTGTAGTAAGGGTGTAATTCATTTCTTGAGCTTGAGACCGCCCTGATGGAATATTAGCATGCTCTGAATTCTCAAACCAACAGGTTGGTTCATTAAGTTTTCTTCCGGGATAAATATTTAATTAGTCTCATATCTCGCAACTGCTTGAAAACTGCATGGAAGGAAAACGGTTTCCTTGGACTATAAGGAAGGAAATGTGCTCCATGCTCGACGGATTGAGGAGTTTTTAGTGATAATGGAGGAAGGGAAGTGCCCTGTATCACAGAAAATACGAGCACTGTGGAAGGAAGTGGAAGTTAGAGAAGAGATTAATTTTAATGTTTTGTTGTTTGTTTGAAAGGGAAAATGGGGCATGTTTACATTTTCTATGAGGAAGGAAGGCAGAAAATGATGGGGATATAATCCAATCCCTGGCCACATCTTGCTGGATTTCCGCTTGTGTACACTTGGGAGCGAGAATTACATGGTAAATGTGGTTCACACGAGCTTGAGGAAGTACTCTGAACTCGCCAGCAGTGGTGATTGGGTTGAGTTGCTTTCATTTATCTTATTAAAAGTGAAATACGATAGGCGCTCCACTGAATCTCTTGATACCAGGTTCCCATGCTGAAAATGTGCTGACTAAAAAAGATTGTAAACCTGGATAACAAAAGGGTGTGTTGGATATCAGAAGAGGGCCACTTCCATTCATCTGTTGCGCAACACTTAAGTGGTAAATATTTTGGAGTGGTTGGCTACAGGGTTGTTAACCCTGACCCTTTTTCACGGCTAAACTTCACAAGGAGAAAAAATGGCTAGAATGTGATCCGAATCATATTTATATCAAAATTTTATACGAGCCGCTGCATAACATGTGCTTTAGTGTTATCCTTTGCAAGTTATCTTTTAATTCGATGCGGCACAAAAAGTATAGTATTTTAAACTCAAATAATGGTTTTCTTATTACATTTTTCACGAGCTATTTTAAGCGTCTTATTGATTATATTCTCGTATACATTTCTCCCGATTGAATAGCGCAATTAATACAGAAAGAAAAGTAGCATGACTATTTTTACCCTAGAATACGTCTTAAAACAATTAGTGGAGTGAAAATAAATATGATGCCACGTTTATAGGGCAGTAGTGTTACTGTTTACTTAAAGTACGCACAGAAAGCATTGAAAGAAATGGAAAGGAAAAATTTCGTCCATCATTTCGACTCGTTTTGGATCATTGCACATAGAAATGAAAGTTGAACTTAGAATGGAAGCTTGTAAATAGATGTTACACGCAAATAAATTCATTGTCATTGATAAAAGCGACCATTTGTCATAATCTGTGTTTGGCGATGGGAAGCGATGGTAAAACTGTTTTTATATAAATATAATAATGGCGTTTGAAGTCCAGATAATCTTTCTTAAGAATATGAGATGGAAAAAAATAGATTTCTTACATTTAAGCAGAAAGATGTGACTGTTCTTTCTACTTGCTAAGCGTCTCATAAGTTTGGAAATTTTATTAGCTACATGCCGATGCCATTAGCTGCATTAGCTTCATCAATACCAAATATTTGACGGAATTGTGTGTAAAAACCTTTTATATAAGTTGTTTATTCTCTTGAGTCACTATATAAGCTTCGATCTTCCATATTCTGTTCCTTGTGGTTGGCGTAATCCTTCCTGTTGAATCCGGTATCGGTGTTATCTATGTTCTCTTCTAGATGAAATGAAATACAATTCAATAAATACAACAAATGTAGCAAACACTAATACAAATCAATATAGGGGAATTATTTATATAAATGGATTATCAGAGAAAATTACCAACGTATTCAAAAAAGGTTTATAAAATAGCGCATAAAAACCATTAAACTCAGCATAAACTCATATATTCAAAACTTAAGTCAGAAACCCCTATACAGTTAAGCTGCAACATAATTTATTCCATTCCATGTAAAGACTGTGACAGTAGCTATATAGGCCAAACATCCGAATATGTAAAAAATAGGGTTTCGTAACTCAAAACATCAGTTAACACTAAAGTTCAACCATTTGAGAAAAGTTTATTAACAATTTTTTAAACATTAGTGATTAACAACAATAGGGTATAGAAGAAAATAATTTTTTATTGATATATTTGCATTCAATAAAGATTTAGCTTTAATAAAAGCTATTAACCATTGCTGTATGGCAATTACAAGCGGAGATAGAAGTGATAATATGATTTAAGGCACGGATTTTTGCTAAAAATGCGAAAAAATTAAAATGTGCATAATTCACTCAAAAATTTTTTTTCACAAAACGGTTTGAGTATATTCAGTTTGAGTTAATATTATACCCATACACCAATTTTTATCAAAATCTGAGACCCTAAGGGACAAACGTTTGTTGAATTGAGGTGGAATGACCCTATATTATTTGACCTATAAACTCCTGTTATTTGCACCGTGGTAATCATTCTTAAATCTATTTCAGATTAGCTTTATCCATTGGCTGTCTCACTTTTATGGCCATTTTAAAATAGGGAGGAAGTTATGATACAGAAAACAATAAATTTTTCGTTATGCTTTCGAGTAACACACAATTTTACAACGGTTAACACTCTTATTGGTTTTCGCATTTACCACATGCTGAATTTCGGTCGGCTGAAAAAGAGAGAAACTCTAACTCCTCTTCTGCCAGATTAAGAAACCCCTCGCGACCTAGCAGTAGGATTCAGCTATCAAAACGTTTAAAACGTTAACGATAATGGCTCCTATCTTTTTTCTCGGTGAATATCGACGATAGAAGTGCCAAACGCTAATGGAGGCTTGCATTGAGGCTGCCTAAAATTTTACTCACGGTTATGTCTATGCAAACGTACAGATGAAAACCTTGATTCAGCTAAGATATTTTAAACACTACTGGGATGGTAGCATAATACCTAGAACAAAATTTCCATCCATGATTGTGATTGGCTGCGAAACACTGACAATCATGGGTGTAAGTAGCAGCAGCAAAGAAAACTCTCTTAATAAACTATACGATTAAAATAGGAAGTAACTCTTGCATACCTGATGAATAAAACAATCCATTTTTGTGCTAAGAAAGGACTTCAAACATTAGTAAGGTAACGAGCACAAGTGGAAAAGGACCCGAGTCCTGTAATTATACCAAAAATATTTTACTGCCGTAATCAAACTGGGGGTCGTAGACCTTTAACCTATCTGTATCGCCGGTGTATTACGTCATATTACCGTTTCCTCTCGTACCCTCGAAAATCAGTACTAGCGGCAAGCTACGGTTAGGGAGCTGAATTGGACGACGGAAGGAACCGGACGGGATTTCGTGAGGGATTCAACCAGCTCGGGAGGATGAGTGTGGTACTCATGGGACACAAGGTTATATCATCGCGCCGAGTCATGCGACGGGATGTTTTTCTCGTTTTGCCGTGCTTGATTCCCGAGGGAAATTGTGGAAGAAAGGTAAATGAGAGGGAGAAGGGGGGGATGTGGAATAAATGTAAAATATTTATCGCTGAAGGAAATTCTGGATTTCGTTGAATGGAAGGTAAAGGGAGGGAAAATATTAAGAAAAAGACATGGGTACAATGAACCATTGTTTTTCTTTTGTTTCTTAACTTTTTACTCCCCTCATAATTCCCCTGGCCTGCTTTTGCCTGCATGGCTGCTTTGTTACTCGATATAGGATCAACCTAAAGCGCTGGTGATGAAAATTAATTTATTCGCTTTTCTGGACTCCTACTCCAGCAGAAAGAGTAGCTTCATATATTACAAATGTTTTATTAATATAAATTTATGGTTTCTGATACCAATTTATTTTGCCATTGCCCCCCGATGAGTGACCTGGAGACTAGTTGCATCACATGTCAGTACCTCTACCTACACGAGTGTTCGATTTATTTACTGCAGGAAACATAAAAAAGGACAGTAAATGGGAGAAAAATCGGGCAGAGTTATTCTACATTTACGATAACCAGAGAACGAGACGGGGTCAACTGGAGAGTCAATTGGAAGGTATCATACGTAGGTGTCTAGCCTCAAAGCGTTCATTCATATTTACCCATGAAGCTATGAAAAATGTATCCTTCATTTAAACACTCGAAATCTTGAAATTTTAAGCAAAACTTGCTTCAGCTTTCATTTCATCAGTCTGCCTTGAATCCTTATCAACATGTTAAATTTAGAACGATCCGCGATATTTACTCCTTTAGATGCAGCTTTGCTTTGCAATGAAATTTCATAACTGCAATACAAATGGTTAAAAAGATATCGATAGATCATAAAAGCTCCAAGCTATGCACCTGGTTGAGTTATATTTGATTACGAAATTTATTTCAGCTTCATTCTCATCGATGTATCAATATGAAATAAATATTTATAATTTTATAACGACTATAAACTCCATTGCTTTGTGACTATTTATGATTTCCGGTCCGTTGAATTGAATCTTTTTCTAATTTACATGGTCACTTAAAACTACGTTGTCCAAAATCATTAAGAATGTTGATTTGCCGGGGTCTGAGATTCATACAATTTCCGGCGTTCAAACCTTGTAATGCATGGGCGTATCGAAAAGGCTATATTTCTATGGAATTACATCCTATACAATTCCATTATTAAAATTGTAGATTCTACTTTAGTATCATTGCCGCATTCCTTACGTTGGATTTTCCCTTAGTTTCAATTTGCAGTTCCAATGGCTATTTCAGAATTTTTCTCTCCGACAGTGTTCTATTATCCTGACGTCGAATTCTGGAAACTATGAATTATTTCATTTATATTATTTTTAAATACGTTTGTTTGTCCATAGTGAATATAACGAAGGTTTCTATGCCAGTTCCATTGCGTGTTTAATTATCCAGAGTCCCAGCCAGGTCGAAGGAGTGGTAAATTGTGATTTTGAGGAAGGTGGGAAATGAAAGTAAAACGCCGATGCAATGCAATATTAGTATAGTGCAATATGTGCAAATGCAAAAATTAAGTACGCAGCTATTATCCATTCACCCACAATGGCCGTTTGCCAAAAAATAGATCATTCCAGCACCAATATCGTCCGCTACGCGTCTGCCACAAGCTTTTGCAAAGGCTATCATTCATCACTTCTCCTCATAGCATCAGTCAAATTCATACACTTTTACAATGCTAATGTTTCAGAGTATCGAAATCGAGGCAGCGGAACTTAAAATTTGATAATCATATTGTTTCTTAAATAAAACTACAGTAATTGTACTGTCCACTTAAATTTTAATGTAAATAATACACAACACGTGTTTCAACGTTCCTTAGGGCGTCATCTCCTGACCTGATGATTCAGACCTGATGATGACGCCCGTGTTGTGTATTATTTATATTAAAATTTAAGTGGAAAGTACAATTCCTGTAGTTTTATTTAAGTACTAATATGCTGTTCCACCATATATCGCCCGACACTGTCGAATTTAATCATATTGTTTGTCTATTATCAGTTCCGTGGAGGAATTTATGGTAGAGACAATGTTTTGATTCTTTAATCGCTTGTACATATTATTCAACGATGCTTCTGGTTGGAAAATTCGATCAATATAATAAATGGGTCAAGCCTAATTCTAGATTTAGCCTAGTACATAGTTCCAAGAATCTTTTATTATTTAAATTACTTCATATTATAGAATTTTTTCTGTAATGGAAATGGTTTACTTCTCTATGAACAATGAAAATTTTCTCAATCTGGATCAACATTAAGTCAAACGAAGCGCGAAATAAAATCAATGATTGTGGGTGGACATGATTCCGTGCCTTTTTATGAGCCTGATGACCCTTGAACCAGTTTCTCTTCCAATTAATGGTTTATGTATTTGAACTGGATTTAAGCCGAACTGCTTTTCGAAACCGGATTCACATTTTTCAAAAGGGATTACGGAGACTAATATGGTTTGGTGTTACTGGAATAAGAGGCAGTATTAGCGAAAATTAAAGAACTGGAAAACTAAGGGAATTACATTCAGATCGCTATTCCTTCACATACAGCATTCCTAATATTTGAAAGTTCGTTTCGCAATTACAATTTTTTAAATATTCATTTTGTATTTATATTCATATTCAACCGCATGTATCAATTGAGTTTTTGTGGTTAAATGAGTACATTTTCTCACTGAATGTAATAACGACTTATATATAGGATGGATACAAATTTAGACCTTGTCACTCGGTTTGTCACAGGTCAGGGTAGGTCTTGATGGGTTATTGTAATCACCTTTTTTCTTTTTAAATAGTTTATACCTGACACGGTATCTCTCCTGTTTACTTTTATTTCTTTTTTGAATAAATCTGATTTCACCTTTTATATTATGTTCTAAATTCCACACGCGTTAAACTTAAGTATAGAGAATATTATTTGTCCTGGCGATGGAATTTTCTAGTGCCCCTTTTCTTGCTCTAACAGTACCTAACTGATATTGATTTAACAGATGTTCACTTTGACTCTTTATTGCTCTTTTCTAGAGATTCAGCCGGGTTTAACTATAGAGCTATTTCTTCTTAAATCGTACTTCAGGGCGGATTCTTTTCTTCCGGAAATGAAAACATCGCTTTGTACTATCTTACTTCATCATGTTGCAAACGATCTTATTGGCGTTGCTCAATGGTACAGAGAAGACAATTCTCTTTGCAACACAACACTCTAT
This sequence comes from Pyrrhosoma nymphula, assembly GCA_963573305.1. Classification (NCBI taxonomy): domain Eukaryota; kingdom Metazoa; phylum Arthropoda; class Insecta; order Odonata; family Coenagrionidae; genus Pyrrhosoma; species Pyrrhosoma nymphula. The sequence goes on along the minus strand of OY754330.1, from coordinate 49,478,796 downwards.
CCCTGGTGAGTTTTATCATATTGTGGTGATACTTCTGCTAAGTCATGCCGTTCATCTTGAAATGCCTGTGGTAAATATCGGGGACCAGTGGGATGTTTACACGGCGACGTATTCGATCCTCCTCGAGCAGCGGCTGTGTCACTCCGTTGCACGACCCCGTTGATCAGCGGGCAGAAATCGACGAAGGACCTCAAAATAGTGTGTACCCTTGTAACAATTCGATCTGTTCTCACTTTGTGAGTTACTTGCACTGAAAAAATATGTAAGAAAAGCAAAACGGACCTAAGAATGAAGTGGAATTTGAAATGAGACATTATAATTTTTACGATCTCTTTCGGGGAACTCTATAAAAAAATATAAACCTACTCGTGTTCCTATTGTAAACGTTCACTAGCAGAGACATGAGTTTTGATAACCTAAAAATGAATATTACCTATTGTGATAATGCGGAAATTCAGCCTTATTGCTGGAAGAGTAAATTATTTGCTGCACAAAAATATTCTGTTCCTAGTCGAAGCTGTGAAACTATTTAGTGATATGCAAAAAATATAAATCCCCTTCAATTTATGGTTTTTCTTACTTCCTAAATATTTGGACGCACATATCATAATAATATCAATAAATAAAGGGGTCGATAAGTAAAATTCTGTATTTGGATGCTTACATATATCCTTTGCAGTCTTTACACAGCGTTCATTTTGGTCATATGAGCATACAAAGCTTTAAACTTTTATGACGGAATTGACATATTTCAATCAAATTTATGGTTTTTCAATATTTCTCTGAAAAGAGTTTTATTATTCCATATAGTTTTCCTATTTCTTGCGCATCATGGGGAAGGTTATGGAATACGCAACTGTAATACCGTCGACGAAATATAGGACTAATGTTCTGATTACTATCTTAATTTTGTTTCTAATTCTCCTGAGATTAAACCTTTTCTAGTGAGGATGCTCTCATGCTGGCCCATCATCGCTAATATTCATTTGGGTGTTCTCATGCACGAACAGTATATGCCTGAACGCTCTTTATTTTATGCCTACGTAATTAACTCAGTGACAGATTAAAACAATACCATTTATCATCCTCCATAGAGGAATTATCATGGGAACCATAATTTCAGCCTGTTTAATCGGCGTTTGCTAATTTGGTTGGTCTGCACATGCATATAAAAATGGCGTTCATTGCCGCACTGAGCTCAGAGGATTCACGCTATCTCGCTTCGTCTGCGGTGAAATCCGTTCATGCGTCCTCGCCGCGCCGGAAACAGGCGCCATAAGCGGGTGCTCTCATTCTGGGAGGGGTGAGGAAAGACGAAGCCATTTTATTAAAGTTCCATCGGTGTGTCTCTTCACGAAGCCATCGCGTAGTGCGTTAGGAGGAGGTTTGGTTCATGAACTACAGAAGGCCATATGAGGGAGAGGATTCTGTTCCTACCCAGGAGAATTCGACTACCTCGCTGAAAAAGTAGGTCGATTGGGGAGTGGTTGATGCTGAAGAAAAAAAGTTCCTGTGATACTGCTGCAGCACCTGAAATTCACGTGACGTATCAGTAGTATGCAGCGCGTATCTTATTAAATTCTGGGTGCCTATGCAATTTTAGATTGTGTGTGTACTGAAATAATCTTTGAATACATCCTTCAAAAGTACATACCCACTGCATAAAATAACTATTAGATTTGTGTTAACTAATCCACAATGCAACTGTAATTATAGATCAGTTTTTCTTTTGCATTTCACTTTTAAAAGAATGTTAATTGAAAGACCGTGCTCTATCGTGTTTCTTTTTTCCTGAAGCACATGACTTAATTCAATTTTTAATTGACATTTGGAAATATTATATTAATAAGTAGGGAATGTTATTATCTCGAGGAAATGTTAAACTGAGAAGAAGGAAACTGAAGTTATAAAATTTTTGCAGTGGCTCATGGACTTTTAACATTTACGTCAACATACTGTTTTTTCATCAATTCGTGATTTATATTCCGTTCTCTATATAAATGAGTGTATGAATGCAGTCACCACTATAAAAATACGGTGTCTGGTTATTAAATTTATTTTAATCTCATTTTTCCCGTATGAAAAATGTTGGCACTTCAAAATGTGGCTGATTTTTGTTTTTTTGCTTGCGAAATTCATTAAAGTGCATTAGCTTGGTCAGAATAGCCATTATCAGAGTGTTGAATATGGCACTTGGTTATCAATATCCAATGCTAAGTGCACATAATTGAACTTTGTTGGTGAAACAGAAGCATTTATACTATACCAATTAAGAGCATTTCGTGGCACAGAGAGAAATCTGTGCTTGGTATATATGTAATTGTGAATACTCTGAAAGCTAAAATTTGATTTAATTTGTTGATAGAATATTATTGTCAACATTAATCTGAATGAATGGAATGCGAAATTAATCATGCAAATAAATACGCAGTTTACCCAGCTATGTTTTTTCTCTATCCTGCCAGTTATATTCATAGCCATAGGGAATATATGGGCTTAATTGTAAAAAATAAACGCCAAAGAGGGACAACGCTCTTTTATTTGAGTTGCTGTTGATGCAATACTTTATAATTTCAGGTTTCTCTGCTCCAATATTTGCTTTCATAAACCAAAAAATTAAATTTTGCTTTACCATACCTACCATATCATACGAATACTATAAGTATTACATTGAATAAAAATAAAATCCTGAATGCACGATAGTGCGAAATTCGAGACTAAAAATGCTTGGCAAGTCGATAGTAGTGTGGTCACTTCGGTCTGTTAGTACATGGAAATCTTTTACCTTATTACTATCTCACATGGGAAAACTATGTTGCCATTAACTCGTTTAACTAAAAAATAAATAGTCACATGGATACGGAAAATGGTAAGATATTTACATGTAGACGAAACCAAATATTTAAAAGCACGCAGTTTAAAAAAAACTGAGGTAACCCTGTACGCAATAGTTTTGGCTATAAACGGCGCACTTTCGATGCCTATTTATGATTTTACTCAGCACTTGATGTACAGGGGGTGGGAAGGAAGACTGGATGGCTGTAGTCAACCAATATTAGGATCGAATGATTATTGACGAAGACTTATTGCACTATTTACTATATAGAAGAAAAGAATATGAACCCTTTTTATGAAACCTCTAGAAATTCATCTCAATAGAGTAGTGTTCAAAAGTTGTAGGATGCGCCAAAGGCTTGGTCTATTTAAAATACTGTACAGGTGAAAACTACGAATAAATGGGAAAGATAGGTATTTGTTTTCTCCAAATAAAAGCATTTTCATTAAATTAATCACGATTAAATGGTTGTTTTTTTTTAAAGGCTAGTGATTAAAAAAAATAAAATAGCGTGGTTGTAATTGATGTGATCGTTGCCTAAAAGGGAATATAGGTCTCCCGCTATACTCAGCCATATACGCACGTCCCGATATCTGTCACTTTTTCGTCGGAATGGGTCAGATACTGAGAGGACAGTCACAATCGTCACATTGATATGGAATTTTCTCTTACATAATGAGATAATAGTGGGTCAAAGGGTTATGCCTTATCCTCGATTGTGTGATGATAATCGTAATAGCTAAACAATTAATTCTGCTTATGATCAAATAAACGATCGCGTTTTGCAAAAACCATATAGCCTTTACCCTGGCTAGCAATGTCTATCACGTATTGATTGGGACCAAAACGACTATGAAAACTAGAAACCGAGCTTGCTCAAGTAACTCATCCTCGATTCAAACACTAGAAAATATATTCCTTATCGTATTCATCTATATTTTTCCAAATGGATACGAAAATGAAATGGATATTGAGAAAAAGATACCAGCTAATGGATTTAGAGGCTTAAGTTCTATAGCAATGCGTGCTAGCTTCCACTTACGCGTCATCTAATATATTGAATTTCTCTCTCTGCCATTTCCCCTATGGAGCATATACCCTCTGCCATGCAAATGTAGATGGCTGGCAGTATGTTTGTATGTGGGCGTAGAATCCCCCGGGGGCAATCGATGTTGCACTGGCATGCAAAGGAATCTGGATTTTTGCATCGGACATTGCACGAAATCCCCCTTCGGAGTGTATAAGTTAATACTGCCCAGAAACCAGCCGATGATTTACGTAATTTTTGGCTCACGGATCCTATTTGAATATTAGTTTCGTCTTTTTAAGCTTATAAGGGAACCCAGTACATTCCCGAATCTCTTTTTTTTTAGTTTAACTTCCTAACGGTAAATGCCTGGGATTTCTACAATTGAATGGTAGGAATAGAATTTCCAGGTGTTCTTACAGTTTATTCATCGGATGAAGGAAGTAAGGTTCGACCTGAATTTCCCCAGCCACCACGGAAGGTTTTCCATGAATGAAAGCGATGGAATGAGCGACAACTCTACGGAATATCCTGATGGTCATTTTACAACTTATAGTATTTCATTTACATTTTCCTTAAATATTGAAAAATTCTCTCGCAGACCGAAGCCTATGGCCAGAGCGTTATTTTATTTATTTATTTGAGTAATATTCACATTCTAGCTGCTATCCTTAATAGCAACTGATCTTACTTGTCTCTACTATGTGTTCATGGATAGACGTAAGGATTCCTGTTGAAACACATAGGTTCATGGGAAAGTATTGCATCCTGGTATACACTCAAGCGGTATTTTATTTTTAATTACAATACGAATTACATCGTTCTGAGGGCTAAACTCAGTAGTAAGCCTAGGATTATCCAATTGCAATTGAGATGGGTTTAGCGCGCGAATGACAAAATCTTTAAGGCATGCACTTCTCCGAAAAAATTCATTTTTCTTGCGATTAGTCAGGATTTGACCTTAATTAATTCATCACACTCAATGCTTAACTACGCCAGAAGTTGACCTACATAGCTCAGGGGTCTCAAAATCCCACCGTCGATTTCTTCCGTCGCTTCGGATTTCTCTCTCAGATGGCCCTGCTCTTTGATGAAGCCACGCTACTCGCTGGGGACCGTCACCCAGACCGCTCTCTTAATGGGGCCTTGACACAAAATCCGAATTTGGGTCTTCCTCCCGTCCTCTGGTCGGTGGGCACATCCCTGATGTCGGCAAGGGTTTCTTTAAAGCTGGCTTCTTGTTATTTACGAATTCCTGTTTCCGTAACAAAGGTCTTAACTACCTCGACAAAATTCTTTCTAATCTTTAAGAAGAAGTTATTTATTCAGCAGAATTTCCTCATAAAGCACAGGAATCAGTTAGAGCTTCTGCCTCGTCTGCAACGAGGTGAAACCTTCGCCTGATAATCTTGAGCACGCGGATTTAAGTACCGTTTGGCTGGAATATTCCCTATCAAAGCCAGGAGTGTGAGCGTAGCCTATTGTTTGGTATATAAGTCGGTATGTAAAATTGTCTTTTTGGCTATTTTTGGATCTATCAAATATGAATATATATTTTAAAATTTTCCATATTAGATGTATAGACCCTAAAATTGTTTTCTTTATTTATAAAAATGGACGAAATTCGTAATTGGAGGAGTTTTGATTGTGCATCTGAGGTATTAATTCTCCTTTTCCTGTTGACGATTGTTTAATACACAAGAAAATATTAATACAAGCTTATTCTTTTTGAGTACCTCCAATTTAAAATGTCCTTTGAATACTTTCCCAGACACCCCAGTCATTTCCTTTTTAAATGCATCATTTTTATCATTATTCATCCCCTATTAACCTTTGTTTCACACCTTCTTGTAAAACATGATGTAATAATATTATTCCATACGCTAATGTGATAGTATTTTACCTGCGGTGCAGCTTTCACTCCTACCTCAAGTTCTGTCCACACCTGCCTGGCTGAATCTATTTCTCAGCAAAATGAAGGAATAAATTTGCTGAGAGTTGGCTTAAAAATATTTTCGCTTGCATGCATTGTTTTGGACACATCACTATTAGTGGCTGGTCGCGGGGACATTTTTATTCCATCTGAAGTGTTCTTTGTGTTTAAATTTGCATTCATCCCCAGGCGAATGCGTAGAAATATCTGATTCTGAAAGAGGTAAGAAACTTACCCAGTGTATTTTCAAAAGAGTATCATAGCGATGGATGGAAATATAGGTTTTCCAGGGTGTATGAAGTGTTAGGTAATGCCAGCAAATACTTAAGTACCAGCAATGCACCTGTTTAAGGGATAATGTCCCGCAAACCGACTGATTAATTAATAATAAATCTGAAAAACGACTTATGCGAAATGCTTTATCCGGTCGCAGCTGATAAAACACTTAAAGGTATACTAGTAGACCTGCTGCCTGCTTTGCAGGTAGTCTCTGTCTGAGAAAGATAGACTCGCTCTGAAAAAGTGAACCCGGAAGTACCGAAAAACTACAAACACTTTTAATGGTTGGTCATCGTGGGCAGGCATGGTTTCATAAAAGCTGGCGTTTCCAGAAAAACAGTAAGGTATTTTTTGCACGTTGCATTGTTTTAGGTGCCCCTCTGGTAATTTTACTTCCCCAAAACAGCAAGCACGGGAGCAATATTTGACATACATTAACAAATACTGGTAATGAATTATCTCTGAGGTCAGTTTCTCGCACATTCATATAGCATTCTTAATGGTATAAGTAATGCTTCTAAACTTTCGACGTGAAGTTTGTACCAATATTGAGACAGCGGCACACGCAAATGTATTGAAACGTTTTCGATCTTTGGTATTTATCTAAACACTTGAATTCATGGGAAACTCTTGAGGTTCATTTCACTTACGCTAGCTAGTCGTATATCTTATGCAATAAAATAAAATCAAGGGAACGGCAATATCAAAACACTTAATTGATTCTATTAACTTTGAGCTTACAGAAATTTGACATGAACCTTATTGTTTTGGAGTGGCATACATTTAAACATTCATCCGGATAATATCTAAATATCTTCACTAAATAACTTCATTCGCGTAAAAGTAGTTATATATCAAGGAAAATAAAAGAAATGAAAATAAAGTAATACAGATATCGTAGTGCAATCAATATTTACCTGAAAAAGATAAATTAACATATATATGCCCATACGGTTTGTAACAGTTTGTAACTGATTGTAATTGAATGAGTACTGTTTGTTTACTTCACCGTTGCTAAACTAAATAAATTCATCGTTGTTTAGCAGTTTTTACGGATTATGAGCATAATAACCTCGGTTTTTTTTGCATTTTTCTATGCACCACCAACTGCTAAAAATCCAAAGCTACTACCAAATCATACAGACAGAGAATCCACATTTAATGCGCCAAACCTCATTTCTCTAGCTTAAAACTTGAGAGAGATATAAACAAAATGGATACAGAATGACTGACTGACTGAATGACACGCTACAAAATTAATATATGTATAGATTGTAAAAGAATTTCTGCAATACACTTAAGGACGAATTTTAATAATTGCAATGCACATATCACTATCACTGAATATTGTTTATTCTCCCATTAGCTAGAAGTCTTAATCCGAATGAAATGTTTTTAAATGCAGAATTTCATTTTTTTCAAACCATAATTTGTGAATATCAACATCGGGGTGCAGACATTTTCATCTATTGTAAATGCAGAATAAATACATTGCTGGAAGACTGAGAAGATGAACGGGGTATTTATTTAACGATATTAGTTGTGAATTCTCGCTGAGTCATTATTTAGACATGCACAACCTGCTAGACTCAATTCAGCAAAACTTTACGTTCGAAGAAATTTAAATTAGATTCGCTTCATCAGTTTTCAGTAGTAAAACATCCCATTGTTGGAGCTCAGTCACCCTACACGCTTATCGCAGAGCACGGATTCAGGAACGTGAGCTATTTCTTTTCTTAAAGAGTGCTATTTTTTCCTCCGATTCAGCTATCTGTCTGTTACACCCGCTTATGGAGCTGTTATTGTGAGCTGGCTTGCACGCGCAGTCTACTTTCATTCAAGTATTTTCATTAGCAGCTGATAGGCAGGTTCTTGGACAGTCCCCATTCTGCATCCCAATTTCATACTCATTGTCTCGCTTTCCCTTCTAAGGATGTCCCGCCATTAGATTCCTCTTCAATTATTCATATCAAATGGTATTTATTCTCGACCTCTTTTTCTATATGGTGCAAATGTCATGAGTTTAGGTCAAATAATATATTTTTTTAAACTTTTGCCGACGTTTCTGATTTTTATTCATCCATATTCTGGGCTATGAACAATGATGCATGATGTTAAATGTTTGACAGTCACTCATTTATTTTCGAAGAAGCCAAAATTTTAGACTCAGAACCAAATTTATCAAAAAGATTATTCAAAGAAATGTACTATATATCCAGAAATAATAAAAGTTGCAATAAAAGAACAGACATTACTTATCAAAGCAAAATTTATCATAATTTAATAAATGACACATAACTTTTCAACAAAGAAATTTTGGATCCAAGCAACCAAATTAAAATTGTAATTAAGAACAGCACCAAACTTTAAAGGTAACAATCTTGAATGTCTGTGTATTTTTATATTTAATGACTGTAAATTTACCATTATGCAATAAAAACAGAACTACCAAACATTTAACATCCTGCATCATTGTTTATAGCCCTGAAGATGGATGAATAAAAATCCGAAACGTTGGCAAAAGTTAAAAAAAAATATATTATTTGACATAAGCTCATGACATTTGCACCATATTATTCATATCTTCTACTTCCTCTTATTTCGTCCAGAATTCCTATCCTCTTCCTTCCTCTCCCACGCTTCCCCAGTGTTCTCCCCTCTATCACTCTCTTCAACATGCCCTCTCCTCACAAAACCTCCTCCATCCATCTCTTCTGCCTTCTCCAAACCTCTGCCACAAGCTTCCTCTCCAACCATATCCAATACCTCCTCGTTCGTCTTCCTCGCCACCCAGCTCACCTTCTCCATCCTTTTCCAAACCCACATCTCAAACGCCTCAAGTCTACGCACATCCTCCCTTCGCAATGACCAAGTTGCCGACCCATGTAGCGCCACGCTCCATATCATAGTTTTCACCAACCTTTTCTTTACGTCTCTTCTCAGAGCCCCCCCTCATCAATTCCCTTCTCTTCGAAAATGCTTCTTTAGCCACGGCAATTCTGCATCTGATGTCCCTACCACTAAACCCATTCTCCTCTAAAATACTACCCAGATAAGTAAACTGCTCGACCTGCTCTATCCTCTTCCCTCCCACCCTTATATTCAGCCTCGCCTTCTTACTTCTAGAAAATCTCATCACCTTCGTTTTCTTGTGGTTGATCTTCATCCCATACTTTACGCACTGCACCTCTAACACATTCACCGTTGACTGTAACCCCTTGGCAGACTGACTAACCAATGCTTGATCATCTGCAAATCTCACTGATTTTATCAGCTCACCTCCTACCTTTATTCCTACCTCCTCCTCCCCCATACCTCCCTTACCATTTCTTCTGAGTACACGTTAAAAAGCAACGGCGATAGTGGGCACCCCTGCCGCACACCCCGTCCTATCGTGCCCCATCCCGATTCTCTATCGGCTACCCTAGCCTGCACCGTCTGGTTCATATACAAATTCCGAATCAGACGCCTGTCCCTCCAATTTACCCCTAATTCATCCAGGTATTCATTTGCCTTCTTCTCTAGCCTTCTGTTTATAATTCTCAGTACTACTTTGGCCGCGTGGGATTTTAAGCTTATAGTCCTATAGTCTTCGCATATTTTTGCTTTGCTCTTCTTCGGTATAGGAATTAGTACAGTCTTCGCGAAGTCTTCCGGCCACACTCCATCCTCATAAATCCTACGAATAAGCGCAAAAAGTTTTCCCCTTCCGTTCTTCCCCATGCTGTTTAAAAACTCTGCAGGTTTGTCATCTATTCCAACCGCCTTATTCCTTTTCATCTCTCGTAGAGCTCTTTCGATTCGCACGATCGCTTATCCGGTCCGATGGCCTGGTCCGATGCCATCTCTGTCGATGTCGTCTTTCCTTTCTATATCTAACCTATTGGGCCTTATTTATTTACCATACAGCCCTTCAACATACTCCTTCCACCTCTCCTGGATCTATTTCGGTTCTACGATCACCTTTCCCGTCTTGTCTGTTATCGTTGTAATTCCCCTTCTCTTATTACCACCCGTCAGTTCCTTCACTTTCCTATATAATGCATCTGATCTTCCCTCTTTTTGGTTTTTCTCTAACGAGTCGATCTGTTCTCTCCACCATGCTTCTCTTGCTTTCTCTGTTTCTCTTCTAAGCCTGTTATTTAATTCTCGGTGTTTTATTTTACCTAGGTCTGAGTTTACGCTCTTCCATTTCCATCTCTCCTGCATCTCCATTATCATCTCCTTTGTGATCCACGGTTTTCTTATTTTAGTTGCACTCACTACGCCAACCGTTTCTTTCGCCGCTTCTACATTCCCATTTTTCAAACTTCCCCATTCATCTTCTACTGATCTGACTCCATGATCCTCACCCACTATCTCATCAAACTTCTCCCGTTACTTCTTCTTCATTGCCCCAGTTAATGCCTCCGTATTCCACTTTCGTACCCTCCTTCCCATTCTTATCTTTTTCAGTTTTACCCGACATTTCTTGACTAATAAGTTGTGGTCTGTGTCTGCATCAGCTCCTGGATAAGTATGCGAGTTTTTAACACTATTCCTGTATCTGTGACGAACCATTATATAATCTATCTGGAACCTATCGGTGTATCTCGGCTTCTTCCAAGTGTACCTACGTCGAGGATGATGTCTGAACCATGTATTTGTATCACTAGGTTATTTCTACGGCAAAACTCCACAGCTTTCTCGCCGCGGTCGTTTCTCCTTCCTAGCCCGTAATCGCTGACCTTTGCTCTCACCCACCACCGCGTTCCAATACCCCATTATTACTAAGTGCTTTTTCCCAGGTGTCCTCTCTTTTCGCCTCGATTGGCCAAAGGTGAGAGAAAAGATAAATTGGTTGAATCACTAAAAAGACATAGAAGTGGACTGTAAGATCTATGGCCAAAAGCAATGCATGACTTACCGAATAGAACGTTGAAAAATAACTGCAGGTGCGGTGAGGTGTCTTGAAGTCTGATGGTATGTCGACGGCAATCAGATCGGAACTGCACACGCACTCACGCATGCACACACACACCAAAAAAACAAAAGAAAAAACTCCACGATACGCGGACGCGGTCATGGCATGCATTGCCCTCTTGTGGCCATAGAGGAAAAACAAAGATTGGCGCGAATACGAAACATAACCGCCCACCAAATTTGAGAATCAAATTTTAACTTAAATTTAGTTATGAAAAAACATACTAATACTTATCTTGGGAAAAGGCTCAACAATTTCGTACAAAAAATAATAACAGAATACCTTCTCTTTTGGGTAGCTCAAGGGTGTTAGAAGCATAAGGTAAGTTAAAACAAAAAAAAATGAAGGATGCCCGTGAATCTTCACTTTGGAGGGGGCGGTCACCAAAGACTTTGTAGATGGGTAGGACGCCCTCGGAATAAGGATATAGAGCTACCCAGGCTAACAAGGAAAATAACAAAGAAAATAAAGAAAAAATATCCTTTCATGATCTTTTAGGAATCAATTGGTAGCTTTACCAATTGAGCGACAGGTCGTTTTAAAATTCCTAGTGTATGGCGAATATTTACCACTCGGACACGACCGTCCTGACCTGGAAATGTTTTCATCACTCTCCCCAATCTCCATTGCTGAGAAGGGGACTTATCACTTCGAATCAGTACTAAATCTCCCACGTCTAATTGTGGCTGATCTTTAAACCACTTTGACCGGGTCTGTAACGTGTGTAAATACTCCTTAGACCACCTCTGCCAGAAGTGTTGAGCTATTTGCCTCACAAGTTGCCAGCGAGATAACCTACTACTGTTCAATTCTGTTATATCAGACTCTGGCGTGCTAAGGAGCGGTGCACCTATCAAAAAATGGCCTGGAGTCAGTGCTTCAAACTCATTTGGATTGTTTGAGAGAGCCGTAAGAGGCCGCGAGTTGAGTGTGGCTTCAACTCGGGCGAACACAGTTGTCAGCTCTTCTAAGGTCAACGAACGTTCCCCTATTATTCTGCGCAAAACATTCTTGGCAGTTTTGATATTGGCCTCCCACAAACCTCCAAAATGTGGAGCAGTTAAAATGCCACGTAATGTGTCTGCTTACCAGTACCTCAGTAATATTGTCCTCGAGGAAAATATTGTGAAATTGTTTGTTTACCCCCATTAGATATCGGCTGGCTCCCTTAAAATTAGTTCCACAGTCAGAATATACGTGAGAGCATAATCCACGTCGCGAAACAAATCTGTCAAGAGCAGCTAAAAATGCATCAGTAGACAAGTTGGACACGACTTCAAGGTGACAGGCCTTAGTGGCAAAGCAAACAAATAAACACAAGTAAGCTTTAGAAATTTTGGCATTTTTTCTAATGGATTCCTTTATATAGAAAGGACCACCAAAATCTACTCCCGTGTGGTAAAAAGGACGACTGGGTCGTACTCTCGAAGATGGAAGGTCACCCATTAGCGGGTACGTAGGTGTGGCTCGCAGCTTGAAACATACAAGGCATTTATAAACGCGCGTCCTGACAGCTTGTTTGGCAGAAACGATCCAATACTTTTGAGAGAGCAAATTCACAAGGGTGGTGGAATTTGCATGATTATACGCCCTATGGTAATGATCTATGATTAGATTAGTCAATGTAGAGCCTTTTGGAAGCAACAATGGGTGCATCTTAGCGTAGTCCAAACATGAATGCTTTAATCTGCCGCCCACCCTAAGGCAATCGTGGGCATCGATAAACGGAGCTAATCTTAGAAGAGTAGTAGAACAAGGCAAACCCCGTTTTATTTGTTTAATATCGCGATCATAGAAAAACATTTGCGTCGCACGAACGCACGCTATTAAGGCATCAGAAAGTTCTGATAAACTCAATTTGCCTGTAGGAACCTGTTTCCGTTTGAGATAGGCAACGTATCGCAAACAATAGGCCATTACTCTCTGTAGCCGTGGCAACGAAGAAAACCTATCAATGAAAGACAAATCCATTGGTATGGTGGTATGAAACATTACAACAGACCTACAGGGTTTTAATTCAGGCACTTGGCTATGATCGATGTTCTCCAGAGAAATTATTTCCCATTGTTTACAAGGATAAGATACCCAGGAGGGACCATTCCACCACAAATTATGTGCTATTAGCTGTGATGGCAATACACCACGACTAGCACAATCTGCAGGGTTACATTTCGTAGATACATGATTCCAAGTTATTCCAACCGTAGAATCAATAATACGTGCTACCCTATGGCACACAAATGTTTTAAGTAAATGCTGAGGTGTTTTCAACCAAGATAATACCACGGTAGAGTCACTCCAAGCATGAACTGAGTAGATAGTAATACATTTAGATAATGGATGAAAAACATGCTCAATTAATGTTGTTAGCAAGACAGCACCAAGTAGCTCCAGCCTTGGAATGGAGACCGTTTTAATGGGTGCTACCCTCGTTTTGGCCATGAGTAGAGATACGTGACCTTGCATGTCGAGTTTTCCACTACGCAAATAAACAACAGCGGAATAGCCCTTCTCCGAAGCATCACAAAATCCCAAGAGATGATACTCCCCAATCATGCCGCCCGATAAGTTTGCAGACACAAACCTTTTAATTTTGACCTCCGACAAATAAGGGAGCTGACTAACAAAATCATTCCAAACTTTCAATAACTGAGGTGGAATAGGGTCATCCCAACCTAAGTTAAGTTTCCACAATTCCTGCAACAAATGTTTGGCCCAAAAAAGAAAATCATTTAATGACTTTCCTGAACTGGATGTTGAGGACCCATCAAACACTACTCGCACCTTGGTGGTAGTACTAAAAGGTTTCACCACTGCATGGTGGGGGATATAATACTTCCCCGATCCCCATTTTGAAGGTGACATATGTTCAAGATTCAAGTATTCCTCCAAGAAGGCTGTATATTCAGCATGTAGTTCACCATGCTGTTTGAATTTACGCTCTAAGTTCGTAAATCTCCTGATAGCTTGAATTTGTGAGTCCCCCAGGGATAGAGAGAGATCATAGTCTTTTAGTAGCAACGGTACCACATAACTTCCATCAGGATTTCGATAATGTAACGTTCTGAATTGCTCCTCAGCGATTTTATCTTCAAGTGAGACATTAGGAAGTGTAGGCAATTCCTCAATTCTCCAAAAATTCTGTATAGATTCACTCAGGTCATTGTCAACAGAGGTGAAGCAACTGATCACATTTGAACTTTGATTCGTTGTTCTTGATGCGAGTGGACCCAAAAGAATATAACCGAAAACTGAAGGCCATGCACTAGGGAGACCCTTTTCACGCAGTATGTGACCTTCAGTCATAATTTCTGAATATAAGTCAGCGCCAAGCAAGAAATTAATAGGCCCTGAATTATAAAATTTAGGATCCGCTAAATCCAACGAGGAAAATTTTTCACGAACAGAGACAGGGATTGTAAAGCAAGGCTGATTAGAGGTTATTTTGGGAATGACGATAGCAGATACCCGTATTTCCTTGTCACTATTGCGTGGCTTCATTACAAATGACGTAACACCTTGAGTAGTACACACAGGGGTACCTGATAAACCTACACAGTTAAGGCTCATCTTTTTTCGAAGCAGCCCTAATCTCTGTTGAAACTCGGTGGTTATAAAGCTAGCCTGCGATGCGGGATCAATTATCATTCTAATAGGTTCTAAGGTTTCATGAGATGTCTTGACTAATGCCAAAGCAGTGCCTAATAGAACAGAAGGATGTTTAGATTCAGACTCCGCCATGCAAGACATTGAGCTAACTACTAGATTAGTTGATTTGAAAGAAAGAGTACTTTCATCAGAGACGTCTTTCGAAGCCCCGTTGGTACATGAATGCTTCGGTGCTTGGTTAACTTCTTCAGAATTCGGCTTTAAACCTTGAACAGAATTCCCGTTTACACACAATAATGAATGATGCCTACGAGAGCAGTACCTGCACCTGTATTTAGACTTACAGTCGAGTGATTTATGAACACTTGCTAGGCAATTAAAGCAAATGCCTTGAGATTTGATAAAGTCCTTACGTTGAGCCACATTAAATGCATTAAATTTCGGGCATTGATAAAGTCTATGTTGTGCCACACAAAGCTGACATTTAATTTTGTGTTCACGTTCAGGTTGAGATGTAGCAATTAATGAAGTTTTTTGCGTCATCCCTTTAGCCACGTAAGAATTCTTGACAAGCTCAGACTTAATTTGCTTGCACCCTGATGTCCTTAAAATATTGACGTACTTACGCCCAAATTCTAAAAGACGTACAATTGAAGGAAAATCCACTCCATTATTTTCTATCTCAAACTGCCTTTTGATAGATTTGTCTAGAGCTTTAGAGGCTATGTAAAACAAAATAAATTCGGATAGATTTGGAATTTTCATTGCATTTAATGCGTTTACATTTTCCGAGAAAATATCGAAAAAATTCTGCAACGAATCAACCGAATCATTATTGATCCGCATACTAAATAATTTATCTAGATAGTGACAAGCAAACAACCTCTTATTTTCGTATTGCTGAACTAGTGTCTGCCATGCAATAAAGTAATTGTCTGAAATTATGGGTATGCTAGAAACTACAGCCAATGCTTGACCCTTTAGGCTCGATAAAAGATAATGATACTTTTCAATGTCAGATAAAGTTTTATTTGAATCAATTAGGCTCGTAAATACATCAAAAAATTGCTTAAAGTTGGCCAAATTGCCATCAAATGACGGAATACTAATTGTCGGTAGACGCGTTGAGGAAGAGAAAATAGGTTGACCTTCCCGAACAGTAACAGGAGATTCCTTCGTTAATTGACTCGCGATAGCATTGATTTTGTGATAATGGCATTCAACGCGCTCCTCTACCTCGCTTTCAGACGCATCCGCGTCTAAATTCAAGTCAAATGCCAACTCACGCAATTCGTTCGTCATCGTGATAAAGGACTTAAAATCATCTGGCAAAGCCGAAACACGACTTAAGAATACTGGTAACTCTTCCCTTTGCGATAAAATCGTAGTTGACATCAAGTACAGTCGCTCAATTGTCCGAATGACTGAGTCACGTCTACTTTTCGTAACGGCATAGTTACGTTTTAATACGCGAATAGCTCTTAAATCATTTACTAAACTACTTTCTTGTTCACTATCTCCCTCAAGAGGCATGATAACGTCAATTTTAGCAAACAAAAACAACTAAACACTAGAAAAATTAGAAACTTGACTTAATGAGTAAGAGATAGATACACACCTTCACACTGAGATAGATTGACGCGTAATAAAGATAGAACGAGCACCTGCACAAATAGCTACTGTCAAATCACAATGCAATTTACTGACAAAGAAACTGAAATGCTAAGCAAAAGCCTTTCCCAAGATAAGTAAGTAAGCCATACAAGATAAATTCACTCCGAATTCAATATCCGGCCCGAAGGACCAAAAACAATGTCCTATCTTTTCGCCTCGATTGGCCAAAGGTGAGAGAAAAGATAAATTGGTTGAATCACTAAAAAGACATAGAAGTGGACTGTAAGATCTATGGCCAAAAGCAATGCATGACTTACCGAATAGAACGTTGAAAAATAACTGCAGGTGCGGTGAGGTGTCTTGAAGTCTGATGGTATGTCGACGGCAATCAGATCGGAACTGCACACGCACTCACGCATGCACACACACACCAAAAAAACAAAAGAAAAAACTCCACGATACGCGGACGCGGTCATGGCATGCATTGCCCTCTTGTGGCCATAGAGGAAAAACAAAGATTGGCGCGAATACGAAACACCAGGTATCCTACCAATTATTTCCTCTAGCTGATCGTATACACCATCTACCTCCTCCTCTTTATGATTAGAGGTAGGCATATAAACCTGGATTATAACTAAATTCCTTCCATCTGCCTTTAGTCCCACGACTATTATCCTATCACTCACCTGTTCTGCATTCACTACTTTTCTGCCAAGTTTCCTATTCATTACGAATGCAACCTCGCGATGACTTTCATTCCCTCCACTATATATTACTCTGTAGCCATCGCTCCAGTAGTCCCCGTCATCCTTCCATCTTACCTCACCCAGACACATTATGTCTACACCCACCCTCTCCATTTGTTGCTTCATATTCTCTAGCTTACCCGCCCTCAGCATAGTCGTAACATTCCACGTGCCTAGTCTGATTGTTTCGTTTCTCTTCTTTTCCTCTGCTGCTGTATTTTCTGAGCAAGGCTTTCGTGTGATGACGACCGCAGGGGCCTTGCTCCCACCGCTGCCGAGCACGACACCCGGCCGACTGGGCCGAGTTCCGTAGTTGCCAGGATTCATTAACATTTGTGAACTGTCCATAATTTCAAGGTTTGTGTTTTAATAAAGATGGTATTCCGTGGCCTTACTCAATAGTGATTTTTACGTGACACCATCACTTCAGAGGCCGGCCCACTGGGGTCAGACGCCTTTTGCAGCCGCCTCACTGAGGTACAGACGCTGCGCAGACTACCATTCGTCTCTCTCCTAATCTTCGACCAATCCGGCATGGGTGACCCTACCTGGAGCATTGCTCCCGCCGCGCCAGTTCAGCTCTAGGGGTCATCGGAGCACGCAAGCCCTTCCACCATGACAAGGTTGTAGTCCAAGGGAAAGGCGCAGTGTACTATGCGCATTGAAAAAATTCTCGTCTGCTACCATGCATTTCGAAGCTCTAAGTTAATTATACAGTTCCTCTGCGGACTACTCTTGCACCTCACACTTTGATCACGGGGTAACAAGGGATTTGCCACGTGCGGGTCGGCACTTTGGATACTCGCTCATGGATGTCTAAAAACGTTATTCGGTGCTGACCTCGTATTTCGATTTTAAGGGTTACTTGTGTGTATCCAATAAGCACTGACACTAACGACAGGCCAATTATTTTTTCTAATGTACGTTTTTAAAATCATGGAGAAGAATTGTAATGAGCATTTTAATTGTGCTATAATAAATGGCGTAGACATATTTATTATACTTTGTTTGAGCAAATACGAGATTACGAATGATTCCTTAGGGGAAAGATGCCTAAAAGAGTATTTTCAAGCATATAGAGATTCGTTGAAGAAGAATAACGAAAGCTAAGATGTTCAATAGCACACTCTCATCTCATTAATTGATCATACTATACATGCCGTATCATACTAGATCTATCTACAAGCTTTATTCGTAGTGTTTAATCTTTCTTCTTCAGATAGATCTCTGTAGGTGCAATGCGCTGCAAATGGATGTGAATGTATGCCTATAAATTTTGCTGCAAACGAACTAAGTGTAGCAAGGATGCTGGGGAGACCGGGATGATAATAATTTCAGTCTCGGAGGACTGCGTGGGTACGCATGTTAAAATATAGATACAGTTATCATGTTTTGCCTCATCATGAAAAAAATTCCAAAAAGAAATTCCGAAAATAATCATCGTGTGAGTACTATTAAATTTTTCCACCAGGTATCTCTCATTTTTAAGTTCCAGATTACGGCAACTTTTCACGCGGTTAATGTTACAGAAATATCTTTTCGCGGAAGAGGGGATAAGCAGCGCTCTGAGATTCCTCTTGTGGCTAAACTTCGCCTCTGCCGCTTTTTTTGGAATCTGGAATACCATAAAATCCAGTACTGAAAGTTGTCCTCAGCGCTACAAGTCCCTGCGTCTCTTCCATTGCGACTCTCTTAACCCCGCTTCCATACCTTTCGCATCTTCTCTTAATTCCGCAATACTTGTGAAATACCGCTGGGATTGACGTGAAGAATTTTCGAGCTTTTTACATATAGTTACATCTTAAACCGAGCTCTGCATCGTGCCATAATTATGGTCACCCCTTTGGGGCCATGGGAGGCTATGGTAGGTAGGCTTATCTCGTGCAATGTCAGTAAATTTTAAATAGAGCTAGCTAGATTTGGCAAAGCTGCGGCCCCAGTATAAGCTCTCAGAAGAGCGGGGCCCAGGAACGAAGAATGAGGCTCCATTATTTTATATTGCTTTTAGGTACGTGGACAAAAATGCAGTACACGGGTTATGATACTGATTAATAGATCGCCGAAATCTGTTACTTTTTCGCCTGGCTTCCGGTGCGCCACCTCACGGACAGGCGACAAGTTTGTTGATATAAAGGAGCGAGTTGTCATTGTTTCACCAAGCTATCTATGGTGAAGTGCTCTTTTCATTGCTCAGTGACAGTGATTGATATTGTGATTTCAAATTCTCTTGCAATGCCAACTGTGAGGGAATAGTTTCACGTTTTACGTGAGAAATGGGCTGCTAAGAATAGCTCGCATAGTCAGCATTTATATGAGTACATGATAAGGTGAGTTCCCTTGCACATAATGGGATATTGTATGAAGTGATTCTATCTCTGCAATTATGACTCTTTGATTGATTCATCCATTCTTCTTCGCCACATAGATTCGTTGAAAGATCATTTAGTGGAAATATTACATTAATGAAATGTTAAAGACCAGTATCCGGAAGAATTAAAATCACTAGACTCTAGCGATCAGGGTCACCCTCTAAAACTAGCCTATCCTATTTCGCGCATTACTTGCAATACTCCGTCAGGTGGTGTTCCACGCGAACTGGAAAGTCGGATTTATCACAGCGTGGTGGCAACTTCTCTTCAGAAAAGAGGTGTGAGTGGATCGATTTATCTTCAGACGCGTGGCGGCGGCATATTTTCTCAATTACCTTCTGATGGAGGGTTGGCACTTCGAGTTATTAATGTCGCAGCTTATTATTAACAGTTGTTCGCCCTTCAATAGCTAAGAACTACGTGGCGCAACTTTAACCTTAGATCGTTTATCGATTCTATGGTCGATATAGTATCGGGAAGTTCCAGTGCCCCTTAAGCTAATGCGTCACTCTTCTAAGCCGGGAGATAAAGAACATAGGTCTTGTTACATAACTTCTCTTGAGCTTAATGAAGCAAAATTTCTTTCCACCATGTTTTAGTAAGACCATGATTTATCCTATAGTCCGCTCTGTTTCCAAAATGAGAAAGAATCAGCTCTTTTAACGCATCCTGGTATGTATGTTATAACCCAAAATCATGGTTTGTAGTGCTGTAATTCACCATGCATTTAAGAATTCTCGCGGTTACCCATAACCTCTAAGAAATGAAAGAAGTCAACCTTTTCGCCATCTTTTACTCACGAATCACTTGAAAGTGTATGGGATTTAGGGCCTTAACAAGAATTTTTAGTTTAATTTAATATTTATTTTTTTAATTGATTTATAGTATATTATTCACATTTTCTAGGATATGCAATTTGAAAATATACTCTGTACTTTCTCATCTAACTTATCGAACTACATTCCAATATTTTAATCAATTACAGATGAAATGCGTTAGTGAGTTGGCAATGCCGCTGCTTTCGACTCTTCGTGCGAATAACTACTAAAAAAATTTGTCAAAAACAGAATCTCCCCTACTTTGTTGATACATATGTGAAGATAGAGCATGTTCTCCATGGAAGAATTTGTTTGGAGTCATATGTGGGATTTCTCATGGATTTCGACGCAAGCCATCGTGATTCACCTTACTTTTGTCACAACTTAAATATTTTCTACTGCTAACTACTCTTTAGGGTGAGTATTTTATACTTAGCAATATTCCCTCTTAATCCCTTCCCGTCCAAACCGCCTGCCCTTTAACATTTTCAAGACTTTACCCTCCATCCTCCATATCTAGAGCATCTAATCTTCTTCCTCTGCGATGGCTAAGGTGTTTTTTTTTCTTTCGGCGCACCAGGCACGTTGATCTTACCCGATACGGGAATATTTATTTCCAGCGGATCCCAAAGCACACCCATCTCCGTTCCTCCTCTTCCATTTCTTTATCTCACTCCTCCTGCGTCACCCTAATGCCACCATCTTGTGGCTTCTCCCTCTTTTCCTCGTCACCCCTCACACGAGAAATTCCTGTCATTAGATCAACGGATTTCTCCAACCTAATCCAAAGGAGGGTTAAAATAAGAAAAAAATTGAAATGAAACGTATTCGTCTTCAGGCTCACCATTTACTTTATTTCCTTTTTTATTAAGAAAAGTTACGATGGCCTTCGCGATTTTGTATTATCATTTCTTCTATGATATTAATTAAAAACGATTTAATCGAATAGCAATGCGCTTTCATTTGGTCCAGCAAATTTAAAATACATCAAACTAATATTTGATTAACCTTCGACGAATAATGTACCTGTGCATAGTGACTCACCTGAGTTTAGCTTGACCAGAGTTTTAACACGAGCCATATTTTTTTCCCATATTCGTTCACTCTGGACTCAGACATGATTTTTCTAAATATATTTTCTAATTCAGATTACCGAACGTTCATTTAATGTGTATTAAGTGTAAATAAGTTTTTAAAAACTTTAAAAAAATACATAAAAACTAACGCAACAGTTGGTCAAATGAGTGTGTTCAAGAATGCTTAAATTGTCATATGAGCTATCCTATATTTTAGTTTAGACAGCCATTGGAAGTCGTATATAGAATAATTAATTTATTATTATTTTTATCACTTTTGCGAGCATCATATAGTTTTCCTGATACTTGAGGAACACGCTGCTTTATTAGTTCGAAACGTATATGCTAACCAAGTTTTGTTCACCTACTACTCAATAAGTACTTGGAAACCATTTGTGGTAGTAGATCCCAAAAAGCGCCATCAGTTGTAATGATTCAGCGCCTGCTTTATTCATCTTCTATATCACAACCATTATGCTGAAGCATTTCAAAGCCCTGGTTATTATTTTGGTGCAACTTAACGCTGTGTTATTTAAAGCAATACATTAAATATATTTTATAATTGTAAACTAAATATTTTAATTTTTCCGTTTAATCGTACTTTCTTTTTGTGATTTTAATAAACCAATATATCATGAGCTGGTTGCTATATGTTTTTAATTGATATGTTTTCGTCGTTATGGACGATAAAATATTTTAAAGAAACAATATTATATAACTAAATACCCTGGGGAAAATTTAAGAATTTCGAATTCAATTTTACATGTTTTGCATTATATTTGTCTTCTCACATTTTGTTTTTATATTGCTCCTGATATTTTCTCATATTCCTTTAAACATACTTTGTTAGCTTAGCAAATCGCCTGCCTTGGAGGGGAAAAAGGAATCGTTTATGCTTCGGTTGAAACACGTACCTGAAAACGAGTATTTGTGTGAATAGGGGAAAAAACATTTCCTCTTGATTAAGCCCACAAATCCCCATTATCTCTGCGCCGAAACTCCGAATTGTTACTGAATTTTCTCTTTTCTCCTGCAGCGCACCTCGCACAGGCCCGTCCGCACCTGTGCTTATCCATTCGGACTGCCTTCCCTCTCCGCTACTATTTCCAACACTCAGCACTTCCACTCATTTAGATATATGACTCCATCCTCTTTCCTCCCGTCATTAATATTCTTCATGCCCTCTCCGCTTATCTGCTGCTTCTTCCTATCTCACGCTCGGTGGCCATGCGCGACCACGAAATGTCTAGCGTGAAAAAAAGCTTAAGCAACTAATAGAGTAAGTTGGAACATAAATCCCTCTAGCTGGGACTTAATTCAAGTTGAGCGGTGATGAATGGGAACTGACATAGTGTAAGGCGTTTCAGATTCGCGTAAAACGGTTCGTAAAATTTTAAAGTGGAGGCGTGAGGAAGAGTATTTCGAACGAAAGTTTTCTCTGCGTTTGAAACAGCTTTGTCCTTCTCGGGTCCAGAAACGTTTTTAGGTTTATCTGTTTGGGTTCCACTGGTTTCGCAGGCTCCATCACGAGGAGAGAAGTATTTTTTTATCGTAATGCTGTGAGTATATCTTGAGAATACTGCTTCATCAATACCTTTGTCCATGCCTCATATTAGTCTTCATTGTTTCCATTTTCCAAGACCAAGGAGAGTCCTAAAGAGAGACCATACAATTGCTTCGTTTATAAACTTTTTTAAATGTGTTAATGATGGTACTTCTTCTAACGTAACTTTTTCTGTTGAAAGTTATCTTGACTAGCAATGGTTGCCCGTTAAGAAGAGAAAAAAGTTATAAAAAATAGAGACCCTCTCAGATGCTAGTTCGCGAAAACGTGGGAGAAGTGTAAAATGTCACAGTGTTTCAGTTTCATTAAGTATGCAAACCAGTTTTTCTTCCAGCCAATTTGCGTGAGAATTTCATCATGAGAACAGGTGAACCAACCCTCGGATTTTTAACCTGAGCATCGTTCAGCCTAATTTTCTTTAGTTTTTAATCGGAGCGATGAACGACTGAAATTTGTGTACTGAATTCACAGCAGAAAATTCCGCGCTTGATCCCAATGTCTTTAATGTGACTGCATTTTTCACTCAATCCGTCAGCTTACTTGAATATTGGTAATTGATTTCGAATGGTTGCCTCCACATTTAAAATATATGCACAATGACTGAAAGGGGATTGGGTTGGTGTGGTGGCTCTCCATAAAAGGGCCTGGGTTCGGATATTTTCCAGATGAATCCCTATTTGGGTTCTATCTGGAGACTGCTTCAATTATAGTACTATTACTCCACCGTAAGTTGAATTGGGCGCTCAAACGAGGGCCCCTTGGCACCATCCTTCGAGAGTGGGCTGATTTCGACGCCGGGTTTCCCCCGTTCCTTCCTACGCTCCAAAATTAACTTCGGAACATTTTGGGACTTAGCCTCCCTTCCACTAGGAACTTCCTGATTCTATCTTTAATGGCACAAAAGGCCCATGTTCTCTATCCCCTCCTCAAATAACCCACCATTCCATGATTCAGTTATTTTGGCGAAGTCATCCTCGGTGCTTATGCACTTGACGCAGTTGGGCCGTCGATGCTCCCCTGTGTTTACCACTGTCGACACTAGCAGAAAACGATCTCATGTTTAAACCAGAAGTCTTTCGGCCTCAAATGCTATTCAGATATGCTAAAAAATAGCCCAGAATAGCTACTCATCTTTTAGTGATCGCTACAAAGTTCACTCTGATAGGTGTGGGTAGATAGGTACATCACTTCGTATTGAGCCCAATAGCGTGTGAAATTCTCACATCCAGTTTGTGGAGTCAATTCTTTTCGCCGCCATAACCAGACCACTAGGCGGTTTTCCACGATTTTCTGGTAAATATGAGTTCAGTTCCCTACATTTTACTTATTTATTTTTTTTCGCGGAAAAAACGCGACGAATATAGTTTGCTCGCGGACGTCACCGCTCTAAGAATAGACGCATGATCACAAGGACGCACCCTCCTAACGTCGTTTCCAACCCAATTGGTTCCAATAATAACATATATACAGATTCTTGCTTCCTTCCTTTCACGTTTCCTGTCCACCACACCATGAATTATTTTTTTTTCTTTTTTTATATTTTTTACGCCACCAATCTTCCACGCACGTGCACCGCGCGAAACGATCTCCGTATCTGCATCTGATCCAGTGCGTCCGTTCGAGGAATCGGGAACTCGTAGCGTTGAGTAAAATCAAGATGGAGCTCAGCCATATCGGGAAACTATATATGTAATAGAGAATAGCGAAAATGCCTTGTCACACGTTACCTGTGTCAAAGCGGGGCGTCTGCTGTTGCAATATCGCAAGAAGAGGTACATACGTACATGCATTAACTGGCGTCAAATAGTCCTTTTGGAAATCCCATGCGGACGAGCACAATTGACGATCGGACAGGTATCCCTGATTATGATTTTCCCTACCCTCGAAAATAAATGAATGAAGCTGGTGGTATGATAATTTGAATCTGGTACGGAGCAACAGTGCCAAACGTCGTACCGTGTACATTCATTTTTGCTTATACCTTTAGCCCAAAACTTCGCCTTTGATATTCTCAACCATATTTCAATGTGATTTGTCTACCATACCATATGACAACCATATTTTAATATGAAAGTCTATTTATATAATTACTTTAATTGAAAGTGTGCAAGAGTGGAATAATAATGCAGAATGTTAAACTAGGCTGTACGTTGCATTCATTATTTCATGCACCGCTATTCATCGTGAATTATTTTTTAAGATAATAAACTGTTTTGTAGGCCTGTACAGTGTACATGGAGAGGTTTTGTCTTCGTCCTATACAGGGTCTCTACTCCGATACTAGGGAAAATTGTATTTATAAAATTGTATAAATAAAATTACGAGGGAATAGCTAAGCATCGCCGTTTAAAGATGCGTGGCGTGTTCTTGAAAGGACAGAAGGTAATAAGCCGTTAGCTCAGATCGTACTAGCTCGCTGATTTAAGGGTTACTGTCATCGTGTACGTAATGCCTTAATTAGTCTATTGCAAGCATGTATAAGAAACTATTTAGTTTTTAAAATCAATAATTCGTTTTGACTATCAAAATCAACTAAACGTTTCCTCATAATTTCGATTGAAATCTTCAACAATTCCCATATTATGCCGAGTTTGGTTGATTTATAATACAATGTAGATGATATCCTGCCACTTCCCTTGCTGAGTGACTAACGGTGAGGACTAATGAAATTTGAAGCCGAAATTATTTCGTCGCGGAGCCTTAGGCTAAATATTGGAGGTAATCTTGAATTTGTCTTAAGCGCCCAGGACCAGTGCATGAAGGTGTGAATGACAAATTTATGGGAAAAGAGCTGAGTTAAAAAAAAACTTAAAACCGAAGCCCCACCATCCGCGGTAGCGAGGCTGATATCGGGCCATGGAGGAAACCTAAAGGCCGCGAGTTCAAATCCAATCTCTGGCATGAATATTGTATTTGTCATATGTCACGTTTACAGTTCTTTAGTTAGGTGTTGAGATGCAGCGTCAATAGTCTGAACTCCTAGAAATCGAAGACAACTACTTTTATTATGGGGTTTCGATGATGCGCAAATATGGCGAACGGAGCTCTTCTCGATAGCTAAAAATCTAATAGCATCCGATGCTGTCACCAAGACTAGTCAAGAATAATATTCCGTATTCTGAAATATGCTCTAGTATAAAACCCCAGTAAATTAAGCTTTACTCAGTTACCGATGATGTTTTCTGGAAGTTGCCACTTTGACTTCTTACTGAACACCTTAATAATGTGAAAACATCAAACATGTTTTTTTTTTAAATAGCGTACTATGTTTTCAGCAAGAATTACCTTCCAGAGAAAAAATTTAGCTTCTTGAGATAGTTGATGTTAAAAGAAGACTTTTCCGGAATCAATCGGATGATAGCAGACGGTCATCCGACGTCCTCACAGACGTAATCGTCATGACATCACATTCGCACGCGTATTATTCATTCCTCGTCTATAAATCTAGCAATACATGTGGAAATCCGAAGATTGTGTGGGTTTCATAGCATTCTATTAATTTCGATGAGATTATAATGAGTTTCCTTTCGTAAGCGGAGGTTACCATTGTGTCAGTGCGGCACGTAGCCTTTAATTTATGTTTCGCCGCTTGTCCTTTCAGAACCCCTCCCAATCCTCCCACGTCGACTGCGTGATGCGAGCGCTTCCTTGGACCATTCCTTCTCACTAGCTGGATTGAACGTCTCTCATGCTCAGATTTTAAAGTATCAGGCGAAAGTTTGTGAAAAAATTTCACCTTAGCCGGGAAATTTTTTCTGTCTCGATTTGACTCATTTTCATCTTCCCCACCAAACCCTGTGTTCGTCCTTTTATGTGTTCCTATCCATTTCCTATGAATGTATGAATTTATTCGCGCCTTTGAGCGTCATGTTTTCGAATGATTGAGTATATATATATATATATAAATAAAAATAAACTTTGCCACAGGTGGGGCGGAAATAAATATAGAAACACAAAAAGAACACTCACACACTATACGTTCTGATATTTCGACAGCCGAAAAGCTGTCTTTCTCACAGAAGGAAGGATACAGAATGATGGATAGGCATGGGACAAGTGGTAGAGTGAGGTAGGAGGAGAGGGAGGAGAAAGGGGTAAGAAAGGGGAGAAGAGGGGGGGCGGGAGGGGGTCAGAAGAGGAGAGCGGGGTGAGGGGGGGGAGAAGAGGGGAAGAAGCGGGAGAGGGTCGGAGAAGGAAGGGATGTGGGAGGGAGGAAAGGGGAGGGGCGGGAGGGGATAAAAGGAGGAGAAAGGGGAGAGGAGAAGGGGCGGTAGGGGTCAGTGAGCCCGATTTAATCCGGGGGGATTATAGGCAGAATAAAGCCAGATACAAGCCAATTCTAATGTACGTAATTGAAGGGGAGAGGCAGAGGGAGGGAGGGAAGACAATATGCCTGCTCGGAAACATTTGTCAAAACTGACATTGTGGGAGGAAGCATGGACCGGGACGGGGAAGGAGGCATTGGGCGAGGACGGCTTACAACTGGCTCGGTGGCCGGTCAATCGAACACTTAAGGCGTTAGTGGTGAGACCAATGTAATAGGAATCGCAAAGGTTGCAAAGGAGGATGTACATCCTCCCTCCCACATCCCTTCCTTCTCCGACCCTCTCCCGCTTCTTCCCCTCTTCTCCCCCCCCTCACCCCGCTCTCCTCTTCTGACCCCCTCCCGCCCCCCCTCTTCTCCCCTTTCTTACCCCTTTCTCCTCCCTCTCCTCCTACCTCACTCTACCACTTGTCCCATGCCTATCCATCATTCTGTATCCTTCCTTCTGTGAGAAAGACAGCTTTTCGGCTGTCGAAATATCAGAACGTATAGTGTGTGAGTGTTCTTTTTGTGTTTCTATATTTATTTCCGCCCCACCTGTGGCAAAGTTTATTTTTATTTAAATTATCGCGTGTGTGATTTTCCACGAACTCATATATATATATATATATATATATAGGTGTGGAAATATTTACAAAGTGTTTTCTGTTACAATGCAGTCTCTCATGCTGCTTCCCAGATGTCATTTCCATCGGACCATACTCTCATCCATCGTCACATTTACCTTTACGTTAACCAGAGCAAGTATTCTCTTTGGCTTCCATGGACGATCATGTAGTGTTATTTGCTGCATTAAAATTTTAAAAACATGCACAGTCAGCTTTTGCCATTCTATTTATTGCTTATGGCGTATCTACCAATTTCGTTTAATTTACCGTATTTTCTCTCATTCGTTAAAAACATGCAATGCGTTTTCCTCGAGTCGAGATTGTCCAGATTGACTGGCAGGTTTAAAGTCCAGATTGGCTGGCAGCTATTGCCTCCTCGATAGATTTAACTTCTGCGAGTCTTTTCTTCGAGGAATAGAACGTGTAGCCGATTTTTTCCAGTATTTGTCTTTGTGCACTCCAATCTAGGTCTACGCACTTCAATTTTATAATTTTAGCCGTTCTTCATGCCAAAAAATGTATCTAATTCATTCATTTCGTTTTTGCGTCAAAGTTCTCCATAGATTAAGAATATTTGTTAATCATGTGGAGGGCTTGAGGGTTGGAGATCATATTTACACATTAGATTATCATAAAAGTATAGAACTAATCTCTGCTGCCGCAATAGCCCATGTTTCGTTCGAAAGATGGAGATTAACGGCCACCAATGCCATATGACAATTCTCAATTCGTGCGATCGTGTAAAGTTACAGCGTTCCTGTTATGAACAGGCTATGCATGCCCATTAAAATGAAGCTAAATGTGATGCCTGGTTTGTTTTCAATCGCATTCTAATGAAACCAAAGTTCTCCCATGCATCTCCATTTTACGATATCATGTCTTCTACCTCCATCCAAATTTGTTCACGTCTCCTAAGATATCCACTGCTCTCTTGTCCATAGCGCTTTTATACACTTTCCTACCGACGCAATCAATCTTACAGCTTTTGGCATTCCTCGACATTCGAGGGACCTTGGTCACTTTTTCCCTCTTCTTTCCATCATTTCCCCGACCTCTCTCCTTTTTCTTACTTTGAAAGGGCTACTCTCATTTTGGGTTCATTGCCGAATCCGCTCTTATAACGCTGAGGGAAATATCACATCTCAGTGATTTGAGTTCTCATTGAAGAGAGGATAATATTAAGGATTGCAATCCCGGAGAGATTTTTCAATCCAGGGATTACGGGATAGTGATTTCCTCAATCCCGGGATTGATGGAAATGGATCTGTATATGATGGGGAAATAATAACATCCATTGTCTTCGACCAATAATTTTATATAAAAACAGAAATAAAATATCCCATGCAGTTATGGAATTATTATTAACATTACACAAATTTTAAGTAACATCAATTAATAACAAAGATAAAGTTTTAATAAAACCACACCAAGTTTAAAACACATGCGAGTATCTTGACTGATGATGATGCTGACGCATTGAAACCCGGTTGTTGTGTTTTTTATTTTGTGTGGTGATGTTATAGTTTTATCTTTGGTATTAAAAATGGAAAATTCCCGCAAAGTTATCAAAGATACTGCTTTATTATTAAAATTAATGAAAATACCTTTTTTCTTAGAAGGTAAATAAAAAATAATGCACCAAATATGGAGAAAATGTGAAAGAACTATATCAAATGCTCTTAAATTAATGAAATTGTACACTTTTAAGAAAGCAAACAGAAACTTTAGATTAAGTTTCTCCTCACTGTAAAGTTAATTACAATTTTTAAAATATGCCCTTAAAAATCAAAGTGTCTAATGTCTTGCCGCTCATTCTTGAGCTGTATTTATTGCATAGCATACCCGCTGATAAAAAGCCCTTTCTGACTCAGCACTAGTGAGAGTTAGTAACTGCTCGCAAATAAACTGCAGATTTTCTCCTCTCCGTTTACTTAAACGGAAATCCTCTAGCTCTCGTACTATTGATAATTCTAGGTCACTTGAATTACAGTTAGCAGAATATTTTTTGGGAGAAACTAAACATCGGGTAATGACCAAATCAAGTTCCTTATTTAGCTCATCCGAACATAGTGAACCACTCTCTAAGCATGCAGAAGTTGACTCTCTCTCACTATGCAAGTCATCAACAGATCGACTATTTGATGCTGAAGAAGCTTGATGTTCCCTAATGCCCGTTAATTTAAATGTTTTAGTGGCATTATAATAAGGAAATCTAAGCAAGTTTTCTTTCAAAGAAAGTTTAGGTTCGCTAGTGGTGGAATAGAAAATAAGTTCCCCGAATCATAACCACTTGCCCATGAACCGTAGTGAAGATACCTCAACACCCCTGATGAATGAGTTCGTCTCTTCATTATTTTATTCTGCAAAGCATTTTTCATATTATTCCCCAACTCTGTATTCACATCATTTAGTTTTCACATCATGAATTCCAATGCAGCCTCATACTTCAAAAGATGCGCATCTCTTCGGTAAAGCGCCTCCGCAGTTATTTTCAATGGCTGCCGTGGTGCAAAAATAGAAGAAGCAATATTCACACTCATTGAATGATATTTCGGAATTCAGATCACTTAAGGTCTTCATTACGCAAGTTTCAAGCATTAGAAAACGTTCGGCCATTTCAACTAAACTGTTCCATCGAGTTTTTGCATCAACAACAAGAGTTTTTTCATCACCAAATTTTTCGATGACATATTTTTGAAGGAATCAGTCATTTTTTTAGTGACTTCCTGAAGAGAAGAACAATTTTCCTTATTTTTTGAATCAATAACTTAATGTTGCCTTCTCATTGTTTACACGCGCCTCCATCTTCAAATGAATCATCCCCGTCTGTTTCATTACTCGATTGAAAGTCTTCATCACTGAATTAATTTTCTTCCGATTATTCAGATATTACTTATTTTCTTCTTCTACATTTACTCAACCCCCAGATTTGTACAAAACATTTATGGCTGCAGGAGTGAACGTAAATATTAATATATCTTCTGTTGCGTGGCGATGTTCACTCATCGAAAGTTAACCAGATTTTCTGGAATTTAGTCCATCTTCCTTTATACTGGCAATCATTGGCTATTTAACCCGCGCACCGTAACCTAATACTGTTTCTTACAGTATTAGGAGATTTGGGGACATCTGCAAAACCCCGACAGTTCCGGGATTCATATAAATCGGCAGATGTACAGAAAACGCTGAATGGTAAGCCAACATGAGCAGTCATTCTAGGTAGTACAGGAGCTAAGGAGTTGTCGAGCTTACTGAAGAAAAGTCTGCTATCTTCTCTCGAGACCCGAGTGAGCGTTCACTTTCCTTTCTTCCGATTGTACTTTGAGGTGATTCGTATTTACGCTGGAATTTCCCCTTAACTCACTTCGTTTTGACACATTTATCTAATTAATAGAGTTTAGGTGCACATTGTCCTTTTGTGGAACCTCCAGCAGTTTTTAAAACTTTACTACATGATTTACATTTTGCCGGTTGACCCCGGACTTCTCGTAGGTTACGCTGTCAAACTAAGTTAACATTTAGGGTACCAGTTGTCCATTCTACATAACTTCCTGAGTCCTTTTCATTTGCTGCCATTATAATTTGGGGTGGCTTTAAAAACGATGAAAACACTTACCAGAGAAATAGCAGTTTCACTAGGCAGGTACACTAATCTTCTCTCTCGATTTGGTAAGCGAACGATGGTCACTTCTATCCACGTTATCGATCTTACACTTTCACCCTCAACACGAAACACAGTACAATGCAACTACGAGGATGATTCCCTTCTGCTGAACAACTAATTTTCATGATAAGCTTTTGTGTTTTAAAATTTATTAGGGTATGTGTTTCAATGCCTTAATAATACAACACATTTTGATAAGTAAAAGAATATTTTAAAATATTTTTCCGTTTTTCTTATTTGCGATGACAAATTACTCATTCCAATAAAATGTATTACTCAGTGAACTCAAACGACTAACATGTTATATTTCTTGTCCAAGAAAACTTACTTGTTAGCGCCACCTGTTAGCGAAAAGGTGAATATCAATCCCGTAATCCCGGGATTTGTACATACTAAATCCCGGGATTTCGGGATTGACGTTTCTTCTGGGATCCCGGGATTTGGGATCACGGAATTGCAATCCTTAGATAATATTAAGTTGTAAACATTGGAAAACTGCTCCATTTTCAACGAAAAATGTAGGGCCTAATATAGGAAGAAGCACTAGGGAATCCAGTACCAAATAAATCTAGTGTCTGATTACCGTTATAGGATTTTCCAAGTCACACCTCAATTTTTTATTTGCTCAAGTTGCGTGATAACACTATTTTATGATGAACTCCCGTTCTTCAAAGAGCTCTAAACCAGATTATCTGGGTCCCCATCGCTAAATTCGACTGACAAATATTTCTTAAGCAAACCTATAGAGTAAACACACCATTACGTAATAGAACCACCGATAAAAAGATCTGGAATTGGGGGATTGTGTTACAAACGTTCTGGCTTAATATTTGTCTGTTTTATTGTTTATGTTATTCAAGCTATGTGTATTGGATATTTGGAAAGTTAGATATCTTAGTGCGCGCTTAGGGCTCCGAGAAAATACACGATACAAATTGAAGATGTAACTTTAGGATCATTTATGTTGAGAATTTATTTTAAAATCATATTACATAGGAATTGAACATATTTCATCACCATTATCTTTTAAGGTACTTTTAGGATTTTTAATTTTTGGTAATTTGATTAATTTGTTATATGAGCCTCTGACATAGCATTTTACTCTTCTAGAAAATTCTACCCTCACCCTAGAAACTTTCACCCTAAATTTCGGACTTGTTGAATAAATTTACCCTTGCTCCTCCGGCCTTTAGCCTACACCCTCGACTACTAAACTCTACTTTCCCTCCACATGATTTTGCCATTCCAATGCGCCATTATAGTCTCGTTGCGAGCACGAATATCGAAAGGATTTTCACAGCGTTAGCGGAAAAATCAACAAATACCCGGGGTTCGAGCTTGGTGCGTGTTTATTTATTTTTTTTGCCTTTTCTAGCATTTTGCGAGGAGGGGTGAAAGAGCTGCGAGTATTTGAATGCGGAAAGATTCGGTTAAAAAAAAGAGTAGTTAGGCGCGTGCGGACGAAGAAGAAGGCGAAGCGGGGAGGAAGAGGATTGAGGAGGAGGAATGCAAATGTCGGAGAGGGAACGCCATGCGTTTACGCGACCCAGTTTCCGAGTCGAGCTACGAAAGCGCTGCATGCCTCCTTTTAGCTTATGTTATCCTCCCTCAAGTCGCACGTGCTAGGAGATTTTCACTGCGCTCAGTGCTCGGTCGGGACGAAATAGTTCGCAGCATGAAACTCGGTGTTTATGTAAACAAGTATTGAGTGTGTTTGTATTGGTGAGATGATGGATAGGATGGACGTCGGCACGCTGCGAGTCTGGGTTTCAGCGGGGAAAGGAAAAGTTTTGCGAGTAGCCTGGATGGCAGGATTCGAGTTCCCAGTCATGAAATGGAGGAATGTTTTATCGACTCCTGAATACATATGGGGGAGAAAATTAAAGAAAGCGCGAGAAAAGTTTGAAAAAAGATATATTGCGTATGCATAAGGAATGATTTTTATAAGATATCGTTTGAGGTCTGACTAGGTGGAATTCTTTCAATTTGAAGTTACAGAGAGGAACAAGAGCACTGCAGTCCCAAATAAATATTTATTTGTAACACCCTGGCTTCACTACGCCTGAAGATGCTGTGCCGTAGTGAAACCCACCATGGCTGTTTAAATAAAGTTTTATGCGGGTTTGCAGTGCATCTGCTCATATCAGTCCTTTTAAGACCTTTTTATGGCGTTTGCCTATGCCTTTTATCGTATAGTTCATTCCATTTTCAAATCAACCTTAAATCACTGCCAAAGGTTGATTTCCATTTGAGTGAACGTTAGATTTTTCACTCACATTTTAAAAGACCACCTAGGTACTTAAAGTATGAGTTCAAAATAGTTGTATGTATTATGACGCTTGTCAACATTTATGTACAATCATCTATGTGCTATGAATCATCCACCTAAGTACTTTGACGTGTATTGTATCTCAAGCATTCCTTTTACGTATTCATGGTTTGAATACTTTTCCATCCCACAAATCCTCCACACGTGGTTGTGAATTTTCAATCACTCCAGATGCAGTGCGTATTTGCCGTGGCCGAATATTTTTTACGCATTGATAACAGTAAAGATAATACAATACAAAAAATTAGTTCGTTCCTAATACTCGTTGCAACCTTTTTCTAGACTGACTACTGGAAATTAAAGCTGTTTCAGAGTAGGAGACTGGTTCATTGCAGCGTTTTATTTCTATCCGTTTTCATTCAACCCAAAGGTTTACCGTTCAATCCTAATACCATATTTATGATTGATTGAAGCGTTGATAAATCGTCAGCTTCAACCGCTGCTCTCCGTATGCACACTAATGCAGCCTTCTTCAGTCGCAATCGGAGCTTCATAATTCATACTTCAGAATATAGTCATCAAAGGAATGATCACTGCCGTTCAGACCTTTGAGGCGTTATTTTTCAAAATCTTTTCTGTCCGTCTCTGTCTGTACTTGGGATTGGACTACCCCTGAAAATTGGCTGTAATCGCCCACTTGAATGTAGTGCGACATATGATTCAATCATAACAATTAACAATGTTTTAATGTTTTTTTCATGCAGGGCTCAAGGGTGATTGACTTAAGACCTCCTTAATAGCGGGAAACCGATCCTATAGTTGATGGTGGTTCCATATAAATTTTCTACCTTGCTCCACTAGCGCAGGTTTTATGTGAAAAAACTTTTCAATACGAGAATACGGCCACTCGTGAATGTGTGTTTGACCACTGGGAGTAACGACCCTTGACTAAACGCGCATTGTTACCTGTTTTCCCAAGAGGCTTAAATATTAGTATGAATAAATACACTTAAGAGGACTAACTCCACCAACTCCTTCAGACATGAAGTAAACCAGACTTCATCTGCAAAGTTAGTCCAGTAAAAGCCGTGGTACAAAGATGAAAGGCGGTTTATCACCTGAGAACTTTTCATTCGACTCATCGATGTGCATATGCAACTAGATGGAGAGATGTCATTCGAAAAAAAACAAGCCGTTGCCGCCATGCTGCCGGACATGTAAATTCTAAAAATCGATTTCTCGATTTTTTAGATGTTCTAGAATTATCTTTACGTTTTTCGTATTCCTTAAAGCAATGCAGATAAAAATGAAAGTATTCGTAATGGGTTTCACAAATCACTCTAGCAAGCACACATAGCTGTAACAACTATTCGTCCACCAATATGGTTTCACTGGCTTCACTTTTCAGCTCTTTGTTCTTTGTTAACACTCCGTCTTGTTACTTATGCATATCGATGCTCTAAGGCTATGCGCCAAGAAAAATAGCAAAATTGATCCTTAATCATGTAGACTTCTTGATAAGCCCATTGATGTTCATTGCGAGTTTGTAAAAGTATCACAAAAAATTGGCGGCCATACACAGGTTTCGGCATTGGCATATTTCGGTGTATACTTCCTTTCCCTCCCTAGAAACTGCTACCATAATGATAAAATTAAGAGGGAGAAACGTATTCAAATAAAAATAAATTAGCCAAGTGCTTCAGTTTTTCGATATTTTTTCATAGCAACATGGTTCAAGAC
The DNA here is from genome assembly GCA_963573305.1 of Pyrrhosoma nymphula. Lineage (NCBI taxonomy): Eukaryota > Metazoa > Arthropoda > Insecta > Odonata > Coenagrionidae > Pyrrhosoma > Pyrrhosoma nymphula. Next base: position 49,443,357 of record OY754330.1, on the reverse strand, counting down.
CTGCACATTATTCCTTCCTTAATTATATTTAGGATTAATTGCTTTGAGAATTGCCAGTGAATTGGTTTCTTCATCTTTGCAGAGAGAAAACAGGTTTCATTCTCCTCTTCTTGGTAGAGATCCTTAGTTGAAATTCGCTGTTGTTATTTAATTTCCAGATTTCTAACGTTGCTCTGCATGTCTTTCGTTCCCGGCCTTTTCTTTTCTCTTATTTTTATTTTTAATCAATAACTTTATAAGTAGTTTGTGCTGGATATATCGGGATGTAAAAAAACATTTTTTGAAATTAAAATGAAATTAGGAAGCTTGGGTGACTTGCTACATTAGACATTTCTGGGGAACAAGTCCTTTAAGGGAGCGTATCATGAGTCTCTTAACTATGTCGTTTAAATGAAAAGTAAAAGTAAATCGGGCATTTGCAAATCATATTTTATCGAAAAGCGAGAAGATTTTTTGCACCTACAGCTTTGAGTGAATTAAAAACCCGCTGGAAAATCAATGTCACATTTTATCTACTCTAAATAACCCAGATAATTCTGAAGCAGATGGATTATAAAAATCCTCTCTAATTGAGGCAATATTTTCTCTTTTTCGCGATGTGCACTGTTTCGTCTATCTGGAAAGTCAAAGACTATTAGATTAATGGAAGCCGGAAAAATACTCCATGGCGGCAACACTCTGTAAGAATAGGAATGTGGAATGGGTGATGGAGGAACGAGGGAAGCAGAAGACGGAAGAAGTTCGTTGCTCTATTTTATAGAGAAAAAAATCCGAGAGAGAAAGAGGAGAGAGGAAGAGCCTCAGTTTAGTCCACCTGGCAACTGGTGAGAGGAAGTTAATTCAGTCATCGTGATGGATCCAAAAATAGCGTATCTATCGCGAGCGGGGGCGTTAGCAAGCTTCGGGGGAAGCGATTAGCAGACCCCATTCATCGCAGTGCGGTAAAGGCAGTTCAAAAGTCGCCCTGAATCTTTGTGAGAGTGCAAAGTTCTCAAACTCTTTTTACCATTGTCCCTCTCAATTTACAACTTTGCGTATCTCGTTAAGCTAAACTTGATGGCTAATATCACCAAAGAAGATGGAGAAAATTATGTGCCAAACCATGCCTGACTTCATGCTTTTAGAGTTGAGCAATTCTCATAAGCTTTCATCGTTAACTTTATAAGAAAACTCTATTCTGGGGTCATAAAGATAATCCAAAGGGATGGATCTCAGCGTGTGGTTTCTCTAATCATAAATGAACATTTTCATGCACATAAGGTTTTTGGCATGAAAAATTTCACGGAAGGATGTGTTCTTGATTTGAAGACACGTTTAATTCTATAAAATATCGTCGAAAGAGTGTATGTGAACATCTGTAGTTTCGTTTTTGGGGTAACAATGAAGTCTACCAATTCCTGAGACCCTAAAAACCTGAGGCACTGGTACCTACTATAAAATAATGAATGCGCCCAGTTTTTCGATAGGCAATGATGAGGGAAATTTATTTCCCTGTGACAGAATGTATCATTTTCTCCTGGTTTATTATATATATATATTGATAATGAACTACATTGTATGAGTGAGAAAGAATAGATATTGAATGCCATTTTTATTATTCCAAAATCCCTTGCTATAAAATATTGGGAAGTGGACAACGAAATCCAATTCGTTCAAGATGAAAAATATTTTTTTTATAGTTTCGTTATTTAACAAAAACAATAGCAATTCCGAAATTAATCCAGTGGGGAATAGACTATTTCATACATAAAGTGGTCCTGCCAAAACTTATTACGTTTGTCGGTAGGTTCCATTGAGTCATCATCACTCATTCATTGGCTCCACACATTATAACATATCTATGCAGTAAATATAAAAATAGTTTCCGTCATATAGCGGAATTCCAAAATCAAATAGCATAGTATATACAAATAGGTTTTCAATTATTATGCTCAATAGCTACATGAAGATACAATTATGGGCAATGCCACAAGTTAGTATAATCTTATGGGATAATACAAGAGACGTAGCATAATACAAGACACACAATATTACAGGAAATATATGATATAATAGAAGTAGTACATAAATTACATACAATTTTTTACTTTTCGCATAGTAGTTTTCTTTCAGTTATATGATTACATGGTATTAAGATACTCTCTTAATCTCAATTTTATTTTACAAATCTTTTTCAGGTCTTATAGGCTTTTAGGTAAACTATTATCATAGAGTAAGTATATACTTACTCTATGCTATTATTCACCATAGGTATTTTTACATTTAACCTATTTTTCCCATCATTATTGATATACCTCGGTTCAATGTACCGAGGTTTATTCCTCATACTCATATTATTTTCTTCAAACTTCAGCATTTTTTATTAAATCAATTATCTACTACAGCGACAAATTTATACTAATATTTAGCATTTCATATGCCAATTTTTGTATATATTGCCTTGTCATGTTGAGGTTGATGATGCTAGTTTTAACTTGAGCCCCAGTGTCATTGTAAAGAGCATGTATTTCGCTTTTATTTGCAGCAATTTAACAGTTTTATCCTGTGTAGTCTGCAGCTCTGCTTTATAACAAGTAGCTGTATTAACCCATATAGTTAATCCCTATCGTATTATTGATTCGGCTAATGAAAAGTATATTACCATCATAATAATAGAGACCAGTGTTCTTATTTTGTAAATCTGGTAGCGTTTAAATCTATTTACGTTTATTATGTGCTTATCAAATTTAAAGTATTGATCAATTATAACTCCAAGATATTTATATTTTTGCAGTTGCTCCAACGGCACACACATACAGAAAGACATATAACATTTCCTGTGTAGACATCTTTGATCATGTAGGAACGGAATTAACTTCTACATGTAAAATTCTATCCAAGCTACGTAAAGGATGAAATTTCCTATTATTTCAAATTAAAAAAATAGGCAAATATGGAGTACCAGTCTTTCCTACAGTCTGCACCGAGCAACTTCAAGGGCAATGAGGCATATTGTTGGTTATTTGTATAAGGAGTTGGTGAGAGATATTTTGCTGAACCTATAGACTGGTAACTTGTTACTTTGTGACTCGTTAGGGAGTCCAAACTTCTCTTCAATATTCAACCCTTCTTAAGACAACTTCTTCTCTGTTCAGGGTATGCACCCCGCTCTCTTCCAGACTATTAGTTCTTTAAAAGCTTCCTTAGATAATTTTTTATCCCTTTTCATGTGTTTGCAGTTATTCTAATATGAATCGATTTTCATCATCACGCAGATTCTTCTGCTGCAAATGTATTACTTTACTCAGTGTCTTTGTTGATGCGTTTGAAATACAGTACTATTACATTGCACTCCGTGCAATGCTTTTTATATTTCAGAAACCCCAAAAAATGCCTCAGTGAGCTAATTTCTGATTTGCACATCTATCCTATGATCTTTTCCATCAATTGAGTGTCAAACTTTACTAAATGGGGGATTAACCTAAACTTCTATTTTCACTGGTGGTTGTTTTTCTCGTGAGATATTAAAACTAGCTGCCAATATTCCCTTAAATTATGTTACTGCTTTTGATATCGGTGATTAAAATAGGCCCAAAGAAACTATGTTTTCTCATTAAAGGGCAATGAATTTGGTTTTCTTCTCCCGGAAAATTAACAGGAATCGTACCAATTATCTATGGTTTTCATTTTCTCCAGACTCCTCAAAATTGTTAATTCGAGATAATTAATGCCACGAAATTCCTAGATTGTATGGTTTTCTTACTATTTCCGCTATTATTCATGAATATCCTACACCCAAGTTTTATCCAGTCATGAAGTACCTACCCTCGTATTGTATCTGCTCATAGGCATATCGATGTATGAGTTTCTGGTATCTTTATTATCTCGTGATATCCTGGCTATGTCTAATTTTAAATTTAATTAATCTATTGTGGCGATACTTTGAGGAAATTTAAGATAGAATTCACTATGACAAATACACAGTATAAAATCCACAACTTATTTAAATTCTGTCGACTGGTTTCTACGTCTATGACGTCATTTACAAGATAAACAGCTTGTCTTGTAAATGACGCTTTAGACGTCGAAACCGGTCGGCAGCATTAAAATAAAGAGTGGAAATTGTACTGTGTTTTTGTCATAATGAATTCTACTTTTAATTTGTTCACTGATTTTACCTCTTCATTCAGTAGGTTTTAGCTTTGCCATTTTATTCTTTCTCATTTTATCCTCGACAGTTAATATCTTTTCTATTTCACTGCCAGAAAATTTTGCCACGGTATTGTCTATCTTCTTCGCTTCACCCCGTCTCAGAAATTTCTCTTAGTCATCGTAATTTTGTCCCCTCCTCGCCAATCTGTCTTGTAAGTTTCAGGTGTAAGTCTAAGCATGAGGACATATGTCAAATCGTTGCGCAATTGATAAGTCTCTTTATTTCACAGGTAAATTAAATCCAACCAATGCTATTCCTGCTTTTAATTTGAATAAAACCAAGGGTTATAGGTATTTTCTAATTATCATAGGCCTACTTACTTCAAGAGTAGTCATTAATCAAATAATACTTCTGTTAATGGCATATATCTCGCCTTATTGGTCAAAGCGATATCTGCACCGAAAGGGATGAAATTCACCATGAAACATCATTTGAATAGACCGGGATTCGAACCAGCATCTCCCAATTGCCAATGATTGGGCAAGACAACATAGCCGACGGCTCATTCGTTTAGACTTAAGTAATGTGCTGTCCTACCGTGCACTGCCTTTCACTCGTATTTTAAAATGTTTTAGTTCCCTGGTTTCGAACCTCAGTTCGTTAAAATGGTATTTAAAAAAATAAAGCTGACGGCAAGCTATATCATGCGTGCGCCGCCTTAAATTGTAAAGGCGAGGTGAAGATGGCTGCATCTTCGTATTGGTAGGAGAACAAAAGAAATGAAATGATTGGAAGAAACCGGGGAAACGTGACGGAAAGGAGCGAGCATTTTTTTCGCAGGAAGGAAAGAGAAGCAGCAGACTGCTCGACGACTCTTGAAGAGAATGAGAAGGCGTGCGAATATTTTTATTTACGGCTCAGGGAGTTTGTACAGCCTCCGTCCAACTTCACCTCTCCCTGCCAGCCTCCTTTTTCTGCGGGTTTTGCCAACTCGGAGTGCCGGAGCCTTCCTGTATTTTCAAACCAAGCTCCGTTTTCTCATCCGGAGCCTTCCCTCCGTTGTACATTTTCATTTCTTTCCAACGCAGCGTACGCCTCTTTTTCCTGCTGGCTGTTAAAAAAAATGTGACAGTAATGTGATGCGGGAGAGAGCACATCGTCTCCATTTCCGCTCCAAAACGGAAGATCTTGCATTTTAATTTCGATGAGTAGAATTTAACCAAAAATTAAATAATTTATATTTTTGATGTTCATGTATTATGCTCCATAGGAAAGAGGCACAATTATTATATGTCCATCTTGAACATTTGCATAATCAAAGCAAAAGATTTATTAGTTCAAAAGGTCTAGAACAATTCTTAAGTTTGAGAGAAAAAAGAAATATGAAACCTGTATTAATATAAAAGATGTCGGTTTATTTCAACTTGGCTCTCTATCTGCTTTTAGCAGCGTGAAGGAAACGACGAAAACTCCTATGTGGAAAAGACATGGAGCGATATAAAATTTGGCGTAGGCAATCGCACCAACTGCGGATACACCTGGGACGGAAAGATATTTTCTGCCTCTTGGCATCAAGTGAAAAAAAGCAATGACAGGAAGGAAAAGTAACAATACAGGAAGGGGAAAAGTGAAAAACGCGAAGCAAATGGACTTGCTCTCAGAAAAGGAGTGAAGGGCCATGAGACTCACGGACTCAGTGAGAGAAAAATCTATATTCAGTTCTTTTCGCGAGGGAATATACATCATATAAGTGATCATGAGCAAATTATGTGCACAACTTGAAATTTCTTCTAGCAGGTACTACTGAAGTAATAGCGAACGTTAAATTTATCTTAGCGAGTGGCTCCAAAGAAAACCACAATAAAAAATTGTAGAATTGAATTCGTTGGGCTTAATCATGTGATAATTTGTTCCAGTCATGCTGGATTTAGAATTTCGACAGCATTGCACGTGCAATATCAAGCAATTAGGGTGAATATTTAGCATTTTTAGAGGAATTCTAATCAATCCTTTGTGGTTGAATCACGAAAATTATTTGTTTCTCATGGAAGAGTTTTATCTCGCTCACAGAATAACTGCCTCTAATTCAAGTATTTTTCTTCGAAGTTAATATTATAGCATGATTTGTGACGCTTTAGTTTACCTCTTGAGATCACATCCGGAGAGAAGAATGAGTTGTTCAGCGATCATGTTTACTTGGAACTTCAAATGTTTATGAAGATGTTTTTGCTTATTACTGCGTAGTCTTTAGCCCGTTTCCTTTCTAAAAGCCAACGCCAAAAAACCTAAATGACTGTTTTTGATCAATATAAACCGTAAGTGCATAATTTCTTTTGCCCGCTCTCACCTGTTTGCGTACGTATCCAATTATTGGATGGCTTAATATGGTGTAATTCTCCTAAGAATCCCATATTCTCTCGACCGCAATAATCCATGTCTTTTGTTTGCAGTTGTTTGTTCATTGGACTCTCAGACACTCATAATAAATAAAAACTACAGTAATTGTACTGTCCACTTAAATTTAATGTGAAACACGTGTTGTGTATTTCACATTAAATTTAAGTGGACAGTACAATTACTGTAGTTTTTATTTAAAATGCTGTTCCACCATATATCGCCCAACACTGTCGAATTTACTCATAATGTTCGTACGAATCGCTATTCTTTCAAACATGTCTATTACTCTCAGTAGAGGTTTTCTGCCTTTTTTCCTTAATTCCTCCCGTTCACCATAGTTCAGAATACCATTTTCCATTCTCAATATACATTATCAAATAATACTTTTATTCTGAAAATGAGAAATATTCGCATGTTTAACATTTGATTTTAATCTATGAAATTCAGTAAACTTCATTGAACGCCCCAAAATAAATTAAAACTAACTACAATTTTGCAGATTTTACATAATCTACGGGCAACCTGAATAGTGGTCCTAATCTTCCCTTGAACCTCCCTGAATCCACCCTACTCCCGGTGGAGTATTCCCCCCGGGTTAAGAACCCCTGGTTTAGAGTAATCTGATATACAGTGAAAAATATTCCTGTCGACGTGTTCTCTTGAACAACCGCACTTATACTTTATGCTCAATGCGGTCATGGAAATTTCTTGGTAGAACGGTGAAATATGGCGGGGGATGTCTCGGACAAAAAAGGGAGAGGATTCTATGCGCTTAAGAAAAATGCTGAGGGTGAACGGTTTCATTCATGCCGTGGGCGGAGGAAAATAGCGTGAGGGAGGGACACAGGGGTCGAGGGACCGTAAAAGAAAAAGGGAGCGGGGCGTGTAGGTTGGGGGAGATGTAATGGAGAAGAAGAAGAAGATGTGACCGCGAAGGGAGGAGGTCCCTCCTTTCCCCACTAATCTCTCGGACCCTTCGAGAGAGAAAAAAAATGAAACAAGAGAAAAGAAATTCGTTTGGGGGGCCTGGAGCAACAAAGCAGGCAGTAAATCATCGCGGCGATTAAGGATCCGAGACGAAGGTGCACTTGGAAATTGTGTTAGCGACGCGCAATAAAATCGGAGCGATTATGTAGAAAAAAAAGACGCATGGAAAGACTGAGCGGGAAAACTTTAGAGATACTTCGGAAGAGAAATCTACTGCTACTATGTGCTACCCTATGAGCCGCCGAAATGGGGTGTGGCAGGGGGTGTTAGGACTCTAGCCATGAAAGAGGGAGGGAATAGGGGAAATGGAATTGGACGAGAGAAAAAATGAAAATTGAAATGCGTGAAGACAGAATGTCTCAGTGTTTCACTCTGATTAGCTTGTTCCCGTTAATGGTACGTAGGAAGGAAGATTCTTTTGTCGCTATCAGATCGGCAGTGTATCTCTGCTATTTTTTCGCTTCTTTCTGCTTTAGAGATGAAGTGCGGGGTTAAAATAATATTATCCATGTCACCCAGAAAATCGTGTGATGATTGCTGTTGTAAAATATTGTTCACATAATCTTCGCCTAACGTATAGCTTCCAAGTCTCCCAATCTAGTCCTTCGATCAGCTGAACTACACTCTGTTCGCTCGTTGCAGTTTTTAAGGAAGGCTGTGCGTTTCTTTCGTATTTTGTTAACTTCGCGTTTAAAATCTTAATTTGCCGCATCTCAAATACGATGTACGCGAGATGTTATCTAACTGGAAATAAGTAACATTTCTCTTCAATTTTTCATCCGAGGACCTTCCTACTACTTCCTGCAGCTTGGTATTATGAACGAATTCGAACTTATGAATCGGGGAGGAAAAGACAAGGGAAGATGAGAGGAAGATGTTCGCGGTGTGTATTGCTTGCCGTGTGGGTGGAGCCGAGGAAGAAAGCGGAGTGACTGAATTGTGTGGCAGCGGGCGGGTGAGATGCGCCCGCCTCCCGTTGGCCGTTGTTCAAGAGTGGTTTTCGCGGGAGGATGGGGAAAGGGTGCGGGCGAATGTTTTATTTGGGGTCGCCTGCGTGGAAAAGAAATCGTTGAACCGTAGACACGCCGGGTGGACGCTTACTCGCGGCAGATCCCTCCCTTCTCTCCTGCTGCTTTTCTCACCCACAGTCTCGACTCGACGTCTGCTTCGACGAACTTCACCATTCCTCGCATCTTCTCCTGCTTCGTCTTAATCTCCTCTCAGAGGTTCTTTCCAGCCCTTACGATTCCTCGCCCCATACTTGCGCGTTCTCCGTCTTGTCCTACTCTATTCCTCTGTCTGCCTTTTTTCCAATCTATTTCATCCCACATTTCACTTGTTTCCTATGTTTTCTTACTTCTGCTTTACAAAATGTACCTTCCGCTCTCCACCCTATTATTTATATCCTCTCCGTAAGTTTTTGGCTCCACATCTATTGAATAAGCAACGACACAGTTATAAATAAAAACATGCTAAGTTTAATTTACCTCTTCCACGTCAGCAGAGGGAATAACTCCCGTAATAAATCTTTTATTGCTCGCAATATTGATAATCATTCGTTTAGAGTGCAGCAAGGCTACACCTTTCTCTTAAATCACTGACTCATCTCTATACCGAGAGCAAAGTGCAAATTCAAAAATAAGTGCATGAGCTAATATGCTCCAATTCCTTAGAATTACTCAATTATAATAAGTGGAAATTAATCTACTCTAAGTGCCTTAATTTGATCTTCGTTAATGTTATTAATCGAAATTTGAAATCAACGTGGTGACTTAATTTTCCTTTTCATCATTCAGCCATGTATATTTTCTAGATGTCGTTTATTATCCTCGCGTAATCAGTAGCAACAGTAATCATTTAATGCTTTTAGCACTTAGTTATGAAATGTTTTTTCAATGTTTTACCGAAAGTAAAAAATGATGTGATACACAATTAAGGACTAAGGTAATCAACCGTGGTCGCTTATAGTCACGAGGTATGAACGATATTTAGGTTCTTTTATCTTGCTAATAGGATGGTTCAACGCTAAATCAAACAATTTTCATGTTAATCTAACCATGAACCTTCAACCTAAGACGTCCCTTGAAATACGGGCGGGCCCTCGATCTCTCTGCTCCCTTCGGATCATTCAAGCGCCAGCTTAGAAAAGCGCTTTCCCCCTGATTCCTTAACTTTCCATGTTGTTCGAGTGTATTGATTATGTTATTGTCTCTTTGTTTTTATTTGATACTAATTGCCAACACATGTTTTTTTTCATATTTTATTTTGTTAATGCTGCAGATTTTAAGTTGTAGATGTTCAATGTTAAGGCCGACATCGGCTGTTTTTGAATGTTTAAAATAAATCAAATCAAACATTTGTCAGCATAAACAATCAGCACGGTGATGCCGCAGAAACCTACGATTTAACATTGCTATTGATTTGTACCTTTTTAAGGTGAAATTTCCTATTCAAACAAAAGGAGCCTTTTACCTATTGTTTCCTACTTTTCATAGTTGGTAACTTCAGTTTTTGAAGGAGTTAATGTTTGCCTCTATTACTTCTCTAGGCACTCCAGCATCAACTGCGTAGCGTTTCTGGGATTGAATATGTTTGAGTATTTAACGATTTAATTAAGGATTTGATTGAGCTAACTCTGTATATAAATGCGCTCTATTTCTCCCTAGCATCTGACAGAATTCCAATCAAGTGAGTAGGCATGAATTTACATCAATTACCGACTGACACTTAATGAACCTTTCCATGGATCCCAAAATCAACACAATGCTTTAACTTTTAAGTATGCTTAACTGCTCTTTCGGCCATTTAGTTTGTTGCCTTGGTTACGAAGTAGAAGTAATTTTGTGTCCAGCTAAATAATTTTCTTTAAACTTCTGCTCAATTTTCATTATCCTTTACTGGGTCTCTCCATCCTAATTAGGGAATTAAGAGCCAAAAGAAAATTCCTTTGCACCAATCTCACTGGAGTTGAATAGTTTTTCTTCCTAAGTTGTCATTGTCTTATTTCTCTCTCCTCTGCCATTTATTCTTCAAATCCTCCTCCCTTCTGTCCTCTGTTGTCCTTACCGCCCCTTGGTCTTTGATTATTCGCGGATATCCTCCTTCCGCTCTCCTCTCTCGCTTCCTATCCTTTCATGTCTCGCAATTGCAAGACGTCAGATGGTTTCCATTTCTTTTTCTTATCCGTCAACTTTTAAGCTTCCAATTACGTTCTTCTGCTTTTGTTCCGAATGTGGCTGGAACAATGATATACTGTAACTCTGATATTCGATCTTCCCCTTTTGACTTTCTTCTTTTTTCTTCGTATTTTGTTTTTCCTTTTAGATGGTATTTTATTTCCTCCATATTTTATTTACCTTCCTCAATTTTTGTCGTAGTCAACCTTTTGTTGCGAATCATTCCATTTCTAACTGAGAAAATATTAATAATTTTATTTTACTTTCGATTATAATATTTTTGGAGGTTTTTCATCAATATATATTCTTGGATAGAATTTTCGGATAGAGAGTTTTTTTCACAAAAAATCTCTTCATTCCTACAATTCTTTGTGCTCTAATGGCTTCCGCAATTTTTTCTGCAATCTGCCTTTGTCTTTCTCTTTTCATCTTTTCCATGGTTTCTTGCATTGTTGCTCCTTGTTACGCCTTTGTTCCTGAAAATGTGGCGAATTAGCTGTACCTTTTTTTCTTTTAAATGACTCTTCATTCACTCCTTTAAAATACAGCATTAGTAGTCCTCCTGGCTTTAGTTAGTTTTCCGTTATTTTTCTTTATCTATAAGAATTTTGTTCAATGACTTGGAAGAACCCTTATTGATCATTCATTACAAAATCTCCTGTAGTGAAAAATATGTTAGCGAAATAATTTGTCTGTTTGTGAATTCCGCGCTTATTAATTTCCGCCTACCATGGCAACGACTCTATATTGTCATCATAAGGATATCCTTAAAAATGGCATGTCGAAATGGCAATGTTGAAACTGGTCGAAACCATGGCCGGCGAAAATAAAAAAAGCCATGAAAGAAACAAAGTGATGAATCAATTCATGTGAATCAGTTCCGCGAAGTAATGCTTGAAATATTAACTTGTAAATGATGGTGAATTGAAATAAAAACGGATATGCCTGAGCTGTACTATGAGCTTTTGTGCAATATTTTAGCATTTTACACATTTTAATTCTTATACCTTTTTATGTATGCCCTGATGACGTTGGACGACTCGTACGTCGAAACGTCGGCAGAAATTCAGAGTGTGACCCGGTGGAGAGCCCTAGTAGTCCTCACCAACATCATACGCCGGAAAATAATCAGATTACTCTTTCACCTCGTATTTACCCAGAACAGTTAACATAATGGGAGCCTTCAAATGAAAGGAAAAGTTAATAGTTGGTTTGACCATAAAGAATGATAAAGAATGCGGCTGAAAAATTCCATTGTGAATCGACTTAAACGAAAGTATTTAATTATTTGCTTCATTTAATTTCTGTTTAAGCATCGCAACACCTACGACCAAGCTATGGTATTAGTGCACATGAAATCATTATTTTATTTTCTTTGCCAAGCAAGTTGGCTTCTGCCTTCTAGTGTTAGCCTTCCCCCCTCCCGCTATGGGTTGGGGTGTTTTGTATACTGTGGTGTTAGGATCCAAGGCGATCTGATGACAGCCAAGAATTATTCCAAGGATCGTACGGGAACGCTGAACTCCATAGATGCTCATAAGCATAAAAATGGTCGCGCATATGGAATCTCTGAAACAATGTGAGCATGAGTTCCCTCCCCACGTGAAAATATGGGAGTAAATATTTCCAACTATTCGGAAATTATTATATAAATGCGTTCTTCTCCCTTATTGACCGGCGTATTTTGAAAATGTACCCCCGTAATCTACACATTTGATAAACTTGACAACATATCTTTATCAAAGTCAATCTAATCTACTTGATTCTCTGACGGCCGTTGCTACCAAAATTTAAGGGATAGGACACAATATAATCAAGTAAAAATGTTGGCAAATTAATAAAAATAGAGAAGTAATACCTTCTCCGGGTTTGGCCGCGATATTGGTAATGTCCATAACTCTCTTATCGCATATCCAGCCTTTCTCTGTTAGCACTTTCTCTATCGTTTGGCATGTTTCACTTTTAGGATTTTTCTATGCATTCAAGCTTCTTTGACAGGATAATTCCTAATTTTCGATAAATTTAAATTAATACTGGAAAGAGCACCTGATACTATCCCTTAAAATATGTTATTTATTATGTCTTGAATAAAAAATAACAGTTTTATCATTAGAGAATCCGTACGGTGAATGTTATGGTTCGTTTTGCTAACAAACCCTCCCCCTCTCCTAAAGTGATGTTATGTTTTTCATTCCACCCTATTTATTTAACCGGACGTATGGAAATAATGGCATAGTAAACGTAAGCAAAAGGTAAGAAGAGCATTGGAAAGTAATGGCTAGAATGAATTCAGAGAAACAACGCCTTAATACTTCTTACAACTTAATTACAAATGTGTAAGTTCACTGAAGAAATTAGATCCTATGTCTTCAACACTTTTTAATATGGTTGGTGACCTACAGTCTGTTTTTTCTAGAAAAGCAGGCGTAGGTCACCAGCAAAATATAGTCACTTGCGCAGATATTGAAGGATTTTTCTCAAGTTTTAAGCATACAAAAACATATTTTTTATAAATACTACAGTTACGTTAAGTTACGTTTTATTTTGCGATAACAATAATTCAGGTATCACTATTTCGGTCAAAGTCATGGGTATCTGGCGTAACGTGTTTTAATAATCCGCTTGCCACCAGCTGAGTAACATGAGGAAATAAGTCATATTGCGATGGTTTGAACAATGTAACTAATAAAAATAAAATAATTGGACCTTTTAATTATATATAAAGGTGCGCCTCAACTTATGGAGTGTCTATGATGGTAAAAATGAGGAAAAATTAGTGAAGCGTGTTCTGTTTAAATTTGATACATTGTAGCTTAGGTAATAATAGCGAGTGGTTCGAGCCGGTATTGACCGGCATTTTTGTTATACATGTGGATTGATCTCTTCAAAATGACTAATGATCTCTAATGACTTTTGGACGAAACTTAACAATATTGCTAATACATCCTAGGGTAAAGGTAAGCAAAATAAAATGCCTTACTCGATAACCCTAATACTTTAAGGATGGAAGATGGTGGTTTCTATCCTTCGACTACCGTCTCGAGTTAATCAGAGGGCTGTCAGTGTCAGGGAAAAATTTAGAGAATGCGAATAAGAAATCTCCTTGCACTGCAAAAGATCATCTTCAAAAATATCATTTACCAAATATTGCTGTGTTTCCAGTAAAATGCTTAGTGTTTCAAGCACGATTCACTTCGCGTTCTTGTAACACTTATGAAGTTTTGAATCGATTATTTTGTTTTTGAGGCAATGTTTGGTCAGTTGAAAAAGGTAAACCAAATTCCTTATCATATTTTACATCGTGTCCTGGTGGTGGCCATTTATTAGAATACAATTCATGGTATGAACGTTCACTTCTCCATGTTTGCAATCTTAGTGGTGTCTCTACTTAATGTATAACTAACATACTTTACTTAACCCTTATTCATATTTACCCATCTAACCCATATTTTTTGCGATTGATTTTTTTCTTTCATTAGGAATAAATTTTCTCTAGTTAATTGATTCAGTAAGGACAAGAAGAGACCAATTATTAACGCCAACATATACCAATTTTATTAGGTGGTAGGAAGTACTCGGCATTTCATTTTCTAACTAGTTATTTTATTTCTAAATGAGAATAAATCATTCCCATCCAAGTTAAGCTTTCCTAGAAAACTTACAGGTTTTCATTGTGCTCCAATCATGTTTAAAGTAAAATAGTTGTTGTCAATGTTTGATGCTCAAACTGTGACTTTTTTCATAACGGGGATGCTATATCCGACGTAACTGAAGCCAGCATCCTCATGCAGTTCTTCAGTAATGAATATAGTATGAATGGAAATTGTGAAATGTTGAACTGTTTGACAATTTTGAGGATGTCATTAAGATTATTTTTATTAGGTATTAGTCTCTTTTGAAATTGTACGTAATTTTAATATGGAATAACTGTAAAAATTAATAAGTAGAAAAACTATTACTAATATTTAAATGTACAATTTAGGACATTTAAATACCGGAGAAGTAATTGCAGTGTAACAATTCGCCACGCAAAGCGTCAATGTTTAACAATTAACTGAGAGTTGCAAGAGATAACGTGAGGCAGCTAGGCTCGATTCTCACCCTATGCTACTGGAGGAGATGCGGCGCGTCGCTAGCAAATAGATGGCTTCTCTCTCAGCATGGAAAAACCATAATATAGCATCCACTGCCACACGTCCTTTCCACAACTGTGTAAGTAATATAAAGAAGTAATACTCATCTTTCCTATAATTCGTTGTGCATAACCAGGTTTATTTTCGGTCCTCCACATTTATATCATATGCATAGTGATCTAATACCTCGTCTCACGTCCTTGCAAAAACTTGTAGAGTAGAAATCATATATTCCCTAGTTAGATCTACCTTCTCCATTTTACTCGAACTCTCGCTTATTCATTACCTATTCCCTGTCCTTTTTCCTTCCTAATGTAATCGTCTGTTCAGTCTACTCCCTTGCTTCCTCCCTACCTCCCTATCTTTCTCTCTGGTCTACGTATTAAGGGCTTGAGGGTTAGCGTTCCATCTCACAAAACGTTCGAAGCGTGAGACGAGACGCCCGCGCGCTGGCGAGAGTCAAACTTTCGGATCTCTGGGAGAAGCCCGGAATGCTTAAATGGACCCGATCGTAGAAAAGGATTCGTTTGAGTAGAAATACTCGCTGTAGGAAAGGATGCGCATGGTGGGAAAGGAAGATGGTGGGGCTTGCCACGTGGGTACAGAAAGGATAAGGGTTATTCTCCTGTCTAGAAGTGTCGTGGAAGGAAAAGGAGAGGAATGGATGGATGGAGGAACAGATAGAGATCGAGTGTAATGGTGAAAAGGGTGGAGGCATTCGGAATGGTTGTCTTGAAAAATAGAAAACGCTGCGAGTAACATTCTCTGTAGGCTTTACTGTTCTACTATCAAAAATCTAATGAAATACATTAAAAATTAGCAATGATTTCTTCGTCATTTCTTCCATGATGGGTTTGTAAATTTTATTGCCAGGCATAAAATTGATTGTGAACCGAATCAATCGCTTTTTTTGGTGTAAACCCTGCAATATGTAGTTGAAACTGTTGCAGTTGGATTGTAGGAAATAGTTTTACGGACTAAGGTATAACCTTATGCCCACTTATCATTGTTCAATTATTTTTGCAATCATTCAGAAAATAGATATTGATTAAATTGTACTTTTTCCCGATTAAAAATGTATGGAAAACCTGTTTTTATAAACATTTAATTGGATAGAGTTGGTTATAGTGCCACAAAATTGTTTAATGTAATAAGCAAATTTTCAAGTATTTTTTAGGTTTTACCGTGAATAGCATACATCTTTTACTCCGCTGATTTTTTTTGTTTTTAACCTCGGAATGAAAAACAACTTTTGCTTGCTCGCCTCCCTGAATTGATGTCTACGCGTTATTGTTCCTCTTTGCAGACCGCATCTTACCGTTGATTAGCTATGTGTGAAGTCACTATTTGAGATGAAGCATGATCACTGGCCTAATAATGTATACGCATCAGTTATCATTCCGAAGATTAGATCAGGTACTGCAACTTTCTACTCAAGTCTAATTTCAGATAGTCGTTTAATTTCTTATTTTTTCCGAATTTCAACAGCCCTCATAACTTACTAGATACATTACATGCTCGCAAAATTCTTCCCATAAACTTTCTCAACCACAATTATCTATGCTCATGTTTAAGGAAGCTGTAAATATTTACATGAAGTGAAACATTCCAAATTCGAGGATATGTGTAAGTGATTAGGATATATTTATGAAGATATAAGTGCCTAAAAATAATTTTCTGGAGCAAAGTTAACATGATGGGGACATATGTGAAATGTCTTCAGTATCTTTTCGAAGAATGGTAATATTGTAACATCGCGACGAAAGCTGTCGAATTCCGTGGATGAAAGTCGTGAGTGCACGGCAGGAAGATGTTAAGGAAGAATCCATGGGAAATTTTCATATGGAAATCCTGTGTTGACATATTTGGGAAAGAAAATGAAAATCTCAGAAGGTACATATGATAGGCAGCTGACGTATAGATATTAAATTATTGATTCTAGCTGCGTTTCCACCTTTAAAGCTTGATTTTTTCCGGTTTATTGCACTAAATGTGTATGATGGAATATTACACAATGAGTATTCACTCTTGTGCATGATAATATTTACAAATATATTGTTGGAAAACAGGTTGATGAGGGCTGATGTAGATACAATTGGATGCTTTGCGTTGTCATCATTTTATTACTGGAAGGACTGTAAAATAGATTTCATGCGCAAAACGTTTAGCTTTGACAATCTGAGTTTTATATCGGGTATCATGCTACAAAAAGATTCAACATATCGTGGTTGAACCTCTCATCTTTGCGGCTAGACAGACTGGATAATGGTGGGTTGTTTGTTGAGTTTTTTTGTGATAAAGAGTGATACCAATTTTCCCTTCTAAAATACTTAAAAGCAGAATAAAATTTAAAGGCTGAAAAACATCCAACTTAATGTTATTTTATCATATAGTTCATTTATTCGTAGAAGAGGAATGTAATGCTTTTCATTCCATTCAGGAAAGCGATTATTATGTCTGTATGTCTTGTTCACGAATGATGGGCTTTTTTTACCCTTCAATCAGCTAACTTCTCGATAACTTATAAGATAATTTGGCATTCTTGTACCCTCTTCAGTTTAAAATATTCATGAAATATAACATTCAATATGCTATCGACATCATTTACCGGAAACCACGATTACTCCTAGTGTATAGAAAAACTTGATTGTAAGTTTTTGGTTCTCCGCTATTCTATGTTTGCAAAAACCCAATGAAATGGATGTGCTGGTTAGCTACGGTATTCATAGATTACACTAAAACGCGCTAGTACGGTGATAGCTTAGTCAGCTGTTGGGCCCTTAATTGTATACTAAAAAATGGTATGTCCTTTTTAGTAATACACTAGGAGGATCTCTGAATGCTACTATCGCCACTATCGTAGCGGAGTGTATACCTTTAGGTTGCGGCTGCCCTGAAAACAAATAAGGAACGCTTGGAAACGCTGCAACTGTCTTCCGTGTGCGTGAATTCATATGCTATGCATTTATCACGCTCAATAATTTAAGTACCTACTTAAATAAATGGCAATTAAAGTAATAAATAAAAGACCATCGTAGGCACATTACATTAGGAATAAATACCAGTTATACCTGTATACCTTTCCAGTATTCTATAGCCTAAGATATTCTCTGTGTATAGTTTACTTAAAAATATATTTAAATCGTATTTTGATGCATAGTAAATAAAGGAAAGGGAGTCGTTGAAAAAAAAACCCGTGAATTAATATCGGATTCCTTAATAATGATTAAGCTAAGTGTTTTTGATTTATTTATTCTTCAAGTCAACTTGTTTGTGCACAGGTTACATCGGCAATGCTAAGATTCCTTTGGTAATTAACTAAAATGGTTGCTGCATGACTGTAATTTCCGTGTTTTTCTTTCCATCAGAGGAAGTTTTCCCTCCAATGATATTAATTTAAAATTTAATGTTAATTGCATACGTAATAAATACACATTTTGTTAGGTATTTATGTCGCATTAACACTCATATATTATTTATACTTTTCTTGTGATTTTGTACGTTAACATTACATGACATGTTTAGCTTTATGATAATATTTTTTCACGCGTGAAATTTTTCATTAACTTCAATATCTGGCTCTACCGTGATAATTTCAAGATTAATGTGGTTTATTATGTTCGTGAAAAAACGGGAAAAATACGAACCCCTTAGGCGCAAGTCTTAAGATATATTTACACTGCCCCTTAAGCTGAACGGGTTAGGTGGAAACGCAATCCTTAAAATTTGTTAAGATTTCAGAAATAACTGTGTAGCAGAATAGTATGTTTAATAACAAAACCATGCTCTTTGAGTAGTCATAATATTTCACAGATGACCATTTCGAAGAATTTAAAAATAAAATTACCATTCTGAGAAACAGTCATCACACAAAGCGAGATTTATGCACTTTACTATTGTGTGCGGCCTTGCAATGATTAACCGAGATAAAAAAGTAATGGGAAGTAATGACGGGTCCAAGTCGAGACCGTTTACGTCCGCTACCCTCTTTGCCGCCTGGAAGGGAAACGCTCCTGGAGACTCAATAGTCTTCTACCATCTACATTGCGAGAGAGATACAATCAGGCGACGGACGATTTCGGATGTAGACTTCTATAGATGGTCATCATCTTCTTCGTTCCCCTATCGAGGTTCTGCAATTCGTTGACGTTCCACTTCATGCACCCGAAGGTATACAGCAGTGTAGGAACCGCGAACATTTATGTGGCAAGAACCGTGTTCTTGCCAGACAGCTCAGAACTCTAGATGTTGCTAAGAGTCTGTCTGTATTTGGCTGTGAGCTTTTCCGTCACTGCTGCAACCTCCTGCATTCGGCATTGGGGGATGCCGAAATATTCATAGCTATCATCGTCCTCAAGGCGATGAATGACGCTCCCGTCAACAAGTTGGACGTCTTCCTTGATCTCCGAAAATCTTCCTCTCACCAAGTGGATGGATGCACACTTGTCCAATCTGAACTCCATACCCATAGCCTCACTGTATTCCTGTACGGTGTCCAGGGCAGTGCGAAGGTCTTTCGCATTTGAAGCATAAAGCTTCAGGTCATCCATGTAGAACAAATGGGTGACCTTATGCTTCCTGTCACCTGGAACACCGCACATGTATTCTCTACCTCGTCGCAGCCTAAGGGACAGGGTAGGGGGGAAATACAGAACAGTAAGGGGCTCAAGCTGTCATGTCGCCTTGAAAAACGCCACGGTGGTATGCTACCAACTCTGTGGGAACTGACCGCATGCCTGAAGTCAGAACAAAGCGCGTTTTCCAGAGTGGTAACAGGCGTTGGATGCAGGACACTACCTCTGGGTGGACTTTCGTCAACTTCAGCATGGCGATCAAAGGCTCTAGTGAAGTGGTGTCAAAAGCCTTTTAGTTCACCCAGGCCATTGATAGGTTTCGCTTATGCCAGATGGCATCCTGCCTTATGCACCTATCAATGAGAAGGTTGCCCTTGCATCCCGCTATTCCCCGCTTTGAGCCCCTCTGCTCGTACACCTCCTCCCACACAGGCTGGACGTGGTGGAGGATAAGGTCGCTCAAGATCGAGGTGAACACCTTATATACAGTTTTAAGGCAGGTTCTGGGGCGGTAGTTCTTTGGATTGGACAAGCCTCCCTTCTTAGGTAGCAGAACCGTGCGTCCCTCAGTCAGCCAGGGTGGACATGATTCTCTACCATTTAGAAAGGACGTGAAGATTCTGACGGATCATTATTATTATTAAATGTTACAGTTGTAACATACCCTCCGAGTCCCCGGCAAGCATCAGGTTTCATTACCATCATAATGGCCAGTGACTCGAGAGGGGTTGGGCAGGGCAGACGAAAAGCAGGTCTTGATATTTCGTCCGTTTTTCCACCTTCTTGACATCCATGTTCGTTTCAGCCGGAGCGGAAAACTCGATCACGAACATGGAGCGTGTGAGGTGGTCAAGGAGAACGATATCAGGCTTGGTCGCCTCCAACTGCCTGGTGGTGGAGAAGGAGTAATTCCCCAGATTGTACATTTATCGTTCTCCACGACGGACTCAATATCTCCAGGGGCATAGGGCAGCACAGGTGTTTCGTCGATGCCATAATGGTGTCGAAGGTGAAAGTATAACACCCGCAGGGCCGCGTTGTGCCGAGCTAGATACGCTTACCTGGCGTAATAACTACAGCCGGAGAGAAGTTGACTCAAAGTCTCCGGCTGGGCTCGGCACGCCCTGCATCTCGTGTCCGCGACCTCCGCCTTGAATATAATGCGGCGGTACACGAGTGTGTTTATGACACCATCCTGGCACGCGAGGGCAAAACCCTCGGTCTCGCGCTTCAGACCGGCGGAGCGTAGAAAGGGAAACGTCAGCTCCTTCGATAACCCATGCTTTTCGATGTTTCGATTTTAAAAATATCACACTTTTCTCTGATATCAATAATACATATTTTCTTGACAACCAGAGATTTTAATTTCATAGAATATTCACGCCTCTAGAATTTATATATCACGTTTTCCTGCAGGCCCATGATAGTACGTAGAAAGAAAATCCATATAAGAAGGACCCAGAGTGCCAAGGGCCCCATGATAGGTTGCGTCGGGGGTAATCGATAAATTTAATGCATATTTACAACACGTATACTCACGTCTATTCGTCCATTCTCAAAGTCTACTCAGTATATAACTATTCTACTCAGTATATAACGTCTATTCTCAAAGTAGCTTTCAAAGGGGCACTGCATGTATATGAGAGAACACTTACGTAGTAAACGCTACACATAAAGGAATTAAATAGAATACACAATTAAATGTGCAAGAATATTTACGTTCAGCAAATAGCAATGGTAATAATGTATCTGTTGCTACAACAAACACGGCGTTGTTTATTATCGTTTAGAGGTGGGAATTTCGGTTCATTTTGTGGATTCGGTTCATGGGATTTGATTCGTGGCAATGATTCGGTTCTTTAAATCGTTCATAATGAACGATTTGAAAGGATTCGAACCCAAGTGAGTCTCGAATCCCATGTGAATCTCGAATCCATATGTGAATCTCGAATCCGTGAATCTTGAATCCATCTGAATCTCGAATCCAAGTTAATCTTGAATCCATCTGAATCTCGAATCCAAGTGAATCTTGGTAAATCGAGTCGACTTATTGCATTTCAAATATGATGACCCGGTGAAGTCCTTCGAGGCCTACGGTAATTTTCAGTACCTTTCTCACAAATTTGTTTAATGCAATGGAATCCTTTTGGTCATGTCAAGTTCCAATTACGTAGATTATTTCTTGCAGGTTAGGTAGATTTATAAGTTAAGACACTTGTTAAGACTTTTATAAAAATATCGCACTTTCTGGAAAGAGGATCCTCAGTGACTTCTATATAACTGATTGATAACTAAGAAGGATTAGTAGGTAATAAAATAACTTACTCACTAGTAGGTGATGAAAAAGTGCTAATTATTGAGAAATGTATTACAAATAAAATATGTTTATAGTCATCAGACAAAAAATTCATAATTTGGAATTTTTCTAGATCATGGATTCCATGAGGAGAAGAAGTGCAATATGGAATTACTTCCATAAAATATCTGCTGAGTCAGCCGAATGCTTGTTTTGTAAGCAACAGTACTCGTTTAAGTCTGGATGCACCTCAAATTTATTCCGCCATTTAAAACTGAAGCATCCATCAATTAGTGTTGATGGCTATGCCTCAAAAAGGACCTGCCACAGCACCAATGAGAGTGGTGAGCAGGTATTACAAGTACCATCGACTTCAGCAGCCTCTACCAGCTCCCTACCACAGCATCCTGATGAGAGCATGGATATTCCTCAAGTAAATTCCTCTGGGTCCACACGTCAAACTACCATTAAACATTATATTCACCGTCCCTTGGCCTTGAAGACCAACCAACGTATTGATGAGGGGTTAGTAAAATTAATTATATCACAATATCTACCATTCAGTCTAGTTGAGCAACCAGCATTCAAGTCATTCGTCCAGTTGTTAAACCCTAATTACCGACCACCATCCAGGAAAACTTTGGCCAACAACTATTTAGAGCTCCTGTACTCCAAAACAATGGGTGAACTAAAGGAAAAACTGAAAAATGTCAGCTTTTGCTCAATCACAGCAGATGGGTGGACTTCGGCCACAAACGACTGCTATTTGGCAGTAACAGCCCATTTCATTTACAATGAGCAATTGCAATCAGCTCTCCTCGATTGCATTTATTTCACCGATAGGCATACAGCCAGTAACATTGCTGAGGAGATTCAGCATATAATTAGAAACTGGGACCTGCATGGTAAAGTGGTCGCATTTATTTCAGATAGCGCAGCAAATATGACGGCCTCAGCCAAAATTCTAGGCTGGACGCATATTCCGTGCTTTGCACACACCTTAAATTTAATAGTGCAAAACTCATTGGTTGAGGTCAAGAACCTCCAAAATAGGGTTAAGAAAGTGGTGGAGTTTTTTAAGAGGAGTCCTGCTGCCCATCATAAGCTTAGAACTGTGCAGTCCCCCCAAGGGAGCTACCCCACTTTGAAGCAGGAGGTACCCACTTGGTGGAATTCCACGTATATAATGTTTCAATCTGTAATAAAAAACAAAGAGCCTCTTCTATCCACTCTAGCTCTATTGAAAACAGAGCTAACATTAATACAAGAGGATTTTGACATAATGGAAAAACTGTGCCAAATTTTATTACCTTTTTATGAGGTTACATTGGAAGTCAGTTCAGAAAAACAGGTCACAGCCTCAAAATTAATACCCCTAACTCAAGGCATGAGGAAATACCTAGAGACCCTGAACTTTGATGGTCAAGAAGAGGTTGTCTCCAAATTTTTAACAAAAATTAATAGCGAAATGGAGAGGAGGTTCTCACAAATTGAAGACATACCACTCTTAGCTGAGGCATCCATGGTAGACCCCCGCTTTAAAAACATGGGCTTTGATAACAATAAAGCTATTGAAAAAGCGAAAAATAATTTAATCAGAAAAGCAACAGCTGTTACTGTTATCAACGAAGCCCCAGGTCCAAACCAAGAAATGAGCATGGAGTTGGCAACATCTTCTGGGTGTGTGTGGAAGCACTTAGATTCCCTAATGCAACACAAAATTTGTGATAGGTCCCCAACTGCCGCTGCCATTACTGAAGTGGATAAATATTTGAAGGAACCACATCTACGCCACGAAGATCCACTTCAATGGTGGTATAAAAATCAAGGAGCTTTCCCGAGACTTTTTCTGGTGATGCAGAAAAGGCTCTGCATAGTTGGTTCCTCTGTACCATGTGAAAGAGTTTTCTCCAAAGCAGGAACCATCTTGTCTGAAAGGAGGAGGAGTCTCAAACCTAATAAACTTTCAAAAATTTTATTCTTAAATTTTAATCTTAATTAATTGATTTGCAAAAAAGTGAAGTGTGATGCTCCAATTGGTACTTAAGTTATGAGTGGGGCCTTAATTCGGAAATACAAGACCTTGGACAAGGTGTTTCAAGGGTATTTATTCCATGTAATTGAAAAATTGTAAAAATATATTTTTAGTTATTAGTGGTGTTCCAATCTAGAAGCACAAATCTTTGACAAGGTGTTTTAAGGTATTTTGTATGGTTTTCTGGTCATTGAAAATGTGATATTATATTTTTTAAGTTATGAACTGTGTTCCAATTAGGGAACACAATATCTTTGAAGAAGTATTCAAATGGTATTTATATGGTTATTGCAATATGATAATTCTTTTTGAAGTTATTTATTTATTTTTATGTTTTCCCAATAACCCAGGGGAAACACTTTTACAATAGGTAATGTATACATTACCATTCCATTGCATACAACTATTTCATAAGAACGTTAACTTATTTCTACATTTAATTGTAACAATGAAGAATTCACTTTAATGCCATCTTCAAAAATTCCCGTCCCTCAAGAATTTTAATTTCACTGATATCGTCAGAATACTTTTAGAATTGATTACTCCGTGAAGAAGATTTTATCATAGAACTTTCAACGAAATCAGTGTGTATTTTCTTCCATCACACTAAAACACATACCGCACATACAAGTCAAATCAATGGTAATTAAGGCGAATAGTTCATTTTTATTACCAACCTGTATTACCGTAAGTCAATAATAATTCACCGCCTTTCGTGGGTAGCATCAACGCAGTCAAGCCGAATTCAAATCGTTCTTATTGAACGATTAGGATTTGGCAGATTCGGAGAATTGCTAGCAGAATCTTCCACACAAATAGTTCATTTTGAACGATTTGTGTGGAAATCCAAATCATTCGTATTGAACGATTTGGATTTGGTGGATTTGAGTCTTCCACAAAAATCGTTCATTTTGAACGATTCGAGTGGAAAACGTAGATTCAATTCATTCGGTTCATGCCATTGAATCGTTCATTCTGAACGATTCATTCATGAACGACACAGCTCTATTATCGTTTAATACTCAGATTTATTACACGTAGTGGAACCGCCTGTCTCTCATTAGGATTGCGAACTGTTTTTTAGACCAATTACCACATCATTAGACTCACGAGTTATTTATATATGTTTTTAAAGTGTTAAAGTGCAGTTAATTTAGGTACATTCACTCAATCATCGAGTTGCCTATTCAAGACTCTCACTTACCGCTGAGTTTCCGTTCCTTGGACTTAAAAATATATCCATCAACATGCTTAATAGAAAAAAGAGTAACCTTTCGAAAAAATCTCCTAAAGCAAAATGAATGTCTTTGCGAATGAACTTGCGATAAAATGAGCCCTCGAAAGAAAAACGACTAAGCTTAGACTTGGATGGTCAAAGACATACCCACCAGCGATCTCATGAGCATCTCCCCGTGGTGTTTCTCGAGGTACGTTAAGAACCGAACAAATTTCATCCTTACTCAACCTACGGATGGGTAACCAGCTCTAAATCTGGTTCAAATACAGACCCATCTGTTTCGTACCTTCTATCTGTTTTTTGATGGCAAAAATATAATGACGTCACTACATGCTTTTTACCCGAAAGAAGAACGGAAATTCTGCGCAATGAACGACATTCATGCATGAAAATCAACAAGAAGTGCCCTGAGAATCACCATAGATTATTTATTTAGCAACCGAAACCAATGATAATGGCTATGCCGAAGGAGCAGTCCGGGTGATGGGAGGATTCATAGGTCAAATAAACATGGCTGCTGCTGCAAATGCTCCTTTTGACGTTGTCAACCTCTGGATTGTACCGTACTCTCCAATCCTGATTAAGATACTCAACGCACATATCAACGTTGAATAGTGCAACTGCATTATGACATTGAATGCAAATATATGTATGTACACAAGGGAAGCGATTAAGCTGTTAATCACTCAGAAGGTGGCTCAAGAGAACCGTAGGGACGAGGTGACCATCTATAAACCTTTTCTATTTAAGTAGTAATGAATCTGTATGGCCGAGTTTTGGGTTTTCCGTGCATTAAAGTGGACCAATAGTCACTCATCTCTTCGTGCACCTGGAAAACGGTCAGTGTGTCTACTACAACGAACACAACATACCAGATAGGTTACGAACTCCTCAAATGACCACGCATACAGTTTTTCTTCAGGTTTTGCGGTTTTCTTATAAAATAAGTCTAATGTTTTTCACACCCGTTGAATTTCAAAGGGTAATGAAATAAAATTCCTTCTGCTCGTAATGAAATAAAAATGACATATAAATCGATGAAATCAATTTTGGGGATTGATTATGAACGATCACATTTCCGCCTGGGTAAATCAATTTTTTTAACAATGAGTACGGTTGGGTGCTCGAATGAAAAGGGTCGCAAATTGGGTTTCAAAAAGTCATTGGAAATGGCTGAGAGCCAAATTAAGTTTCTCCTTTGATATGAAAGAAAAATATAATTTCAAGAAGATACGATAGTAGGTAGATTACGTCAAGCTTTATATATAAGGCTTCATTTTCCTTATGCCCAATTATCTTCTGGTCATGCATCATTTGGCGTGCATATCACGCTGGGTCCCTGATGCTGGTCTAGAATTTAGCAGAATGCATACTTTTGAAATTGGTAATTTTGCAAGTTTGTTGGACTAATTTACTACTTATCGCCATTAAACCAAATCTTTTGCTTGGTGCAATCGGTGGATCAACTATAAACTTAAAATTGCCTTAAGACTTTGCCTCGAGCAATTGTTAAAGATACTATTCGATCTCAACTCATCTAGCTCCACCTTTGAGAAGCCTTCCTCAACAGTGTCCTTTTTTCAGAGTCAATTATTCTAATTTTTAATTATTCATACCTCGTTGATTAAACTTTTTTCAATATATACTTAACGTAATTTTGAGTGCACATTACCATGTAAATTATTTCAACTCCGGCATCGCCTACATGTGATACCCCTCATATATGCTGACACGTATTCGTGATTAACGCGCATAACGTGCATCATTTGTTTTAATGGCGGTTTTATTTTTACACATTTTAATTGTGGTTTCTTCAACCACAAATAGTTGTTTATGAATCCCTCTTTTAAAAATTAAATCATAATGGGAGCTATTTCCTTGGCATGAAATAGTTAAATAAGTGATATAAGCAATATTTTGTACACATTCTTATATTGATTTAATGAGACTGGTGTGACAGTGAAGAAATAGTATCTCTGTCGTAATAACCTTCTAAGGATCTGAATATATCCTGAAATAAGAGTTTCTTTCTGTTCAGAGACACGGAGAATGATACGTTTAACCATAAAACTATAATATTGTGCCAATATACCCTACGATGAAACATAATTTAACATTAGCTTGTTCTCCATGCGGATTATTGAATAATAGATTGATAACATTAAGGAATACCACTTTTAGGACAGAAATGAGTTTAAATGTACCTTAAATTAGATGGAATGTAAATATATTTAATTAGATGACATTTACATTTCATTTCATTGATATTGTTTTTTCGTGCACAGTTTCGTCGGAATATCATGATGCTAACTAAACGTCTGAAATAGCCGACCGCTGAGAGGATGAACTCTAATCATTATGGCATATATGTTGACGAATCCAATTAGTGGTAAATATCCGAAGCATTTCGAAGAAATAAACTGTTTTTAACGGCGCTGTTTGTCCTCAAAGGCAAATTCACTCTGGGACATTGACCCGGATATTCCGTTTGGCATTCATCCTGATTAGTTAGTTCCCTTGAGAGTAGTCGCGAAGAAGAAACGAACAGGGATCCGGTTGTTGTGGCATACGAAAAGAGGGCTCCGGGAGAAAAATAAGAGAAAGTAAATCGCTTGATGAGAATTATGTGCGAGTCATTCGCGATGACTCTGAAGCACATTTTATCTTGAGTTTCCAGCAGAGGGTGGGAGGGAGCAAGTGAATGCTCATGCTGCCTGGGCGGAGTAAACAAGGTGATCAGATTGTTGGTCAAGGTATTACCGCTGGCCAGTTACATTGTCGAAGTTATTAATGATTTCATGATTCTTTCTTGTTGGGCGTTATCGAAATATTATAAATTTAAATTATTTGTTATTAAATTTATTTATCACTTTGATCACTAGTTTGGCCCCTTTTACAAAAACTTCACCGGAAATTGCAAATTGCACATCAATGACTTTGTGTACCGGAAATGCTTTCACCAAACATGAAATTCTGATATGCGAAATTCAACGAAGGAATAAAATGTTTAAGAAATATACCCGGAGCTGAATCGTTGACGGATCATAAAATCGGTCGTGGGAGATATAAAACCGACGTGGCATCTTTTTGGTTTATGTTTGGGAAAGGATATAGAAATAATCTTTATGTAGATAAAGGCAGATTGAAATCCTATCCGACTGATGGAGTACTATTTTTAACTTTTTTTAAACGTTCCACACATTACGCAAGTAGACATCAGGTTATGGCAGTAAAAATCTCCACAACTGTCGAGATTTGAACCCGAGCCCTGCGTATGTAAATCTGCTACCATAGCTATCACATTTATCAGATAAAAATACTCGAGTGGAGCTCGAATTTAAACTGAGAGAGATGAAAGAAATTATTGAATTTGGCCTCGTAAATATATTTCTAATAATAATCGAAAAATGTTTCTGATTATTTCTGCCCACTCGTGGAAATAATTTATATCATAACTACGAAAATATTCCGTTGTGAATTATTGCTATCATTGGATAAACCTAATTGCAAATATTGTGAAGTCATATTTGCGAAGGACCTCTCAGTGAAATAATTTTAGAATAGAATTGTTCTTTCCATCCCTCGAATACTGCAAGTTGTGTTGTGAACAACTGTTTGCCCATGCTCTAGAGAACGGTGCCCTAGTAAAAATTTTTAACAATTTAGAATGCTTTATCTCTCTAAAGATTTTATAATAGCTAGTTATGAAGTGCAAAACTAAGAAGAGGTAGGATGAAGGAGATGAGAACCGCTGGGGTAATCGTGGTAAAGAACCAAAAATACGATTCATTTTCAGAGGAATCCTGGAGTGGAGGAGGCTATTCCAATTAGATCTATTCCTGTGATAACATCTCAGAGATTTATTGGCCCAAATTCCTGCCTATGTGCCCCAACGCTGGGAAAAGGGAGCAGTAGGAGGAAAAAGGGGTGACGCGTATTCGGACCAAGGTCTCCCGGGAACGCTCAACTGTCCTCCGGTCCTGCAGGGTGAGAGTCATTGCGGGGAGGAATTATTTTTTAGATTTCGGTTCCTTACAATTTCAGGGAGCCGTCGCAGCAACCAGAATTTCTACCTTTGATCCTTTATATACCCTTCGCAGGTGCGCTTTACTCCGCTACCACCACCGTGTGGCAAAGAGGTTGAAGGTCAAGCAGACCAAAGTAGAAATTCCGAGGAATGAATTATATTTTGACTTTGATGAAGCAAAAGTTATCTCACAAGTTCTTATCTCATACATTTCTTATTTCTCTCTCATCCAATTAACTTTCAATGAAAGGAAAGTAAATTACGACCCATTTCCCTGAGACTTCTTTTAACTAAGCATTAGAGCATTCATAATTGGTCCCGAAATGCGGTATGTATGCGGTTGATGCCACTTCCCTTCTCTGACAACCGCTGATTCTTAGCTTAGTTAGATGTTTCAGTTTGATGCAAGGATCTAATATTTTTTTCCATTTCTTACTGTACTTCATCATATTCGGTGACAATTGAGACGTCTTATATAGCAGCAGTTAAGGGACCCTTAGATAAATATTATCTTGAACAGACTTGTGTGGTGTTTCATCTAATTTCTCCGGGAAAAGTGAAAGTTAAAAGCCCTGGGTTGAAAATCCGTTTCAAATTGAAAAAAATTCAAAATTACTCAGTTAAGAGTAATTAGTAGTTTTTTTTTTAATACGGGTGCCAATTGGTGCCCTAGTTCGTATCCCAATATTTGTGTTATTTGTGTCATTTTGTGGTAATACATGCTCAGTTTCTTTAAATAATGCATCTCGGTCTATTCTTTTTCAAATTTCAACCGTGGTTCAAGTGCATAATTTCCGAATATATCTTATTTTATCTTGTTTACGGTATATTGCTGAACTGGGTAGGAAAGTAGGACTTTGCATCCCGCGTGATAATACCACCCTAACCGAAAGTGAGGGTGGCATAAAACGCGGGTTGCAATATCCTAATTCTTTCCCGTGTTACGCATACGTTTTTTTGTCACATCTGAATGGAAAGTTCGTAAAAATAACCTTTGTTTGTAACTGTAATTTATTCACTCTCATAAATCACGACACTATGTAGTTCAGGTAATTCAATACACACTCAACAGGTTATCGAATAACGGTAAATAAAAATCGTACATAAAATAAAAATTATCTGAAATATTTCGAGCTTCCAAACCAAAATCTCGGAATTCTCCATCAAAGTCCTCATCCCCATCAATAGAATCTTCCAATTAACTCATGTTTGTTTATCTCATACACTACTACAATAACTGCTTAGGCAGCTTATTCATAGAAATTATAATTTCAAATCACCAGGGTAAAGTTGTATCAGATGTAAAAATAAATATGTCAAAAAACAAACTACAGAAGTGAAGCTATGAATCTGGGTGAAGAAAGAATCCCATTTTACTTTCCTCTCATTCTTACTAGTTCACCTTTATTTTGAAGTTCTGGTATTTTCTCTTTGACCCGCTCTATGTTAAAATTTCTCCATGATTATATTGAAGCTAGGCAGCCGCCCATTGCCATCCATTCTTCATTCCATCCGAAACCTACCCCTATCTCTTTCTCCCTCTCTGAAATTTCCTTACCGCCCCTACTCCACCTTCACCTCATCCTACCAACTCTCAACCCCTTATCTTCCGATTTCCCCAGCCGTTGCGCACCCGTCTGAATAGAGTGAGAGAGCGGGAGATCTTAATCCAAATTGCACTACTCTTTCTTGCCACCCATCCTCTTAGCATCTCAAAAAACTCAAGCGCCTTAGCAGGGTGTCGGATAGATCTTCTTCGATCCTGCATGCCCTTCGGACTTTCAAAGCTTCCCTGCGTGGAAATGGGTGATAAGAGAGTTAGATCAAGGAAGGGAGGCGTTGGAAAATACTGAATTAATTTCGACACTTTGGCCCACCATTTTCCCACGAATTATGGAAGCCATCGCCTCCAATTGGGGAAAGAAATGTGTCCGGATGAAGGGCCAAATTAAAAAGTGGAAATCTTAGATATTTTTTGTACTAAAGGATTCCGTTTTCCTGGATCGCTGGCATTAATATCCGTCTAGAAAATCAAGACTTCACTTCATCGCCTAACGGCGAGGTTTGGTATCGGCATCGGTGGGTTGGTTCAATGAACTTGAAGTGAGAAACGAAAATGTTTTTAGTGGCATATTCATTGAGGAGTAACGCCATTAAAAAGAAAATGAACATTTTTACTTTATTTCTTACGTACACGTATATTAATTAGTATTTCTATTTGGCGTACTTTGACGGCTAAGATCATTTCGCATTTTCTTTTAGAGGCAACAGCACTCCGGACGAATAACAGGATCACCATAAACCAGTGTCAATTAACCAGTGAGTTGCATCATACAGATTAGTGCCTATCATTTCTATCTTGATGTGGTTTTATATTAGCTTCAAATGAATTAAATGCTCTCTAGAATATGATTTGCCATCCGTCCCTTGGTGCAGTTTATTTCTTTATGTAACGGGATAAAATTGGCAATGAAATTGTACTGCATTTCATTTTCGTCAACGGAAAAATCTGGCTGAATTTGGCATCAAATATACGGGATGATCGACTCATGAAAAAATAGGTGGTTGTGCCCAAAGTGATTAAACTGTTCAAAGCATTGTCATTGTCCTTCTGGATATTGTAAACTTACGTAAAGCTACTTTTATTTCTTTTTCAAATTTCCTAGCGGATATTACGTCTCTGACGCAAAAGATCTACACTGAGAAAAAGATATTCATAAATGCATTTAATGGTCCAAAAATTCTATTTCGTACTGTGGTTTAATTGAGTCTTATTTTATTGCATTAAAGAACCATTTTCATAAATACTTTTATTGAAATATTGTTTTTTATTCTCACGGGTAAGGATGCAAGGGGAACCTCGATGATAATGTTATTATTCATGTTTAGCATCCAAGTTAACCATGTCGATTTCGAGGACCTGCTTGCTCCATAAGAGATATATTTGGCAAGCATGAGTGATAAGATACTTGCATGTCATCGGATTTCGTTAAAACTCCAAATTCTTTCAAAGGATAGTCGTTTGATAAAAATAGGTTAGGGGTGTAAAGATTACACTGTAAACAACTTTTGAGTGAATCCAGTATCGCAGACCACATCATACCTCTCCACCTCAGCATTAAACCAGACATTCCCTTGATGAAAATTTTTTAACTTCCGTTAATCTTCCATGGCTAATCAAATGTTTTCACTGTAGAAGACATATTGCGCGGTAAACCAGGGAGGAGTATTCGTTTCCTGGTTAACGGTTGTTATGACATTTAGGCGCCTTTTGATCATGGCGGCGGCGAGGCGAGGAAGGCGGCGTGTGGAGGTCGGCGGACGAAGGGGAAAGGTTTGGGGAAGGAAAGTGAAATAGATGTTTCATATACTGTGATGGCTTGAGTGAGCTGGGGAAAGGAAGAGAGTCGGTGCGTGGAAAGGGATATCAAAGCCTTCTCTGGAGATGTAGGGGGAAGAGACAAGGAAATAAAAACTAAAAGGTTGGAAAAGAGCAAAGGTGAGGAAAGGACCATTTATTACGGTATAAATGTGACTGCTCGATATTTTTTATGTATCGCAAGTGAATAGAAAGCTTAAGATAAAAATGTATTCTTCTGTAGTTAGGTGATCGGGTGCAGCAGCCTTACAGCAGGCGCTTTTCTGTACGTCCAAGCGTCTTCACTTGAATGATTGGTTTCATCAGTTTGGTAATATCTCGCTAATACAACAAAATTCTTTAACCCTGACATATCCTTACAGTCCTGACGTAAAAACACTCTAGAGTTTTATGTACTTGATTAAACAGCTGGCCTTTTTTGGTGATTTTTACTTTAGTGGGTTATTAATATAAATAAACATAAAAATTGTGTCGTATTTTAGAGAAAATAGTATACAAAGTGAGAACTTTTCTTCCATTTTCATCACCTAGAGCACCTAGTATGATAATGCAAGTGAGGAATTTATATTATTATTATTTTGTTAAAAGAGAAAGCAATTTTTTTAATCATTATAAATCATTTCTTCAAGCAGTTTTTTTATTGTACTTTATATACAACAACTTTTTAGATTTAATCCAAAAAGCTGAAAACCTCAATACAAGAACAACGTACATACGATACGAATCGACGACCTTTGAGTTACTTTGAGTGGGCCGACACATTATCAGCCTGGTTACTGACACCGGCTGTACTTCCAAACGAATAATTCGTTACCAGATGCAAAAATGAGCATTGTACGTCGTCATGCGCACGGGCGTAGGTTATATTGGTAATATTTGGAACTCAATAGATGGGTACTTAAGTGTTTTCGGCACAATTTTTTTCCTTTACCGTGGTTCCGACTGTAACTGCCCATTATCATGGTGGCTATTTTCGATACCAATAAATATATTCGGGAATAAAAGAGTGGAAAATACAATGGACTAATTAATTAAGTTACGAATATGGTGACCGCAAAGGTTTTAGAAACTCTCTTGAAAGAAAAAGTCTTTGGCTGATATGTATACATTTGCCAAGGAAAAAACCACAAAGCTTTTATGGTGAAATTGTGCACCGGTGGTTGAGAGATTCGGACTCGATTCCCGGAAGTCAAGGATGGAAATTTTGCATCATAAATGCTCGCTCATTAGTGTTATTTCTGCAATAATTTTATTTATGTATTAAGATATCGATTACACATGTTGATGCCCCTTCAGCACCACAATACCTTGATAAATTAGTTGAGGGGTGGCAGGCGAATAGCAACGCAGACCCAAAAAATGAGGGCCTACGAACGGCGGCGGGAGAGTAGGAGCGTATCGTGAAATCGAGTTACGAGTGTTTTAGGAGGGAGAGAGTGGAGTTGAACCTGGTATTTTTTGGGAAACTTGTGAGCAAAAGGGAGTTCCAAAAGGGGGAAGAGAAACGATCGATGCCGGGGGTACGAGCGGGAAGGAAACATAATACGGGCTCGGGCTGGGAAGGGAAAGGAACTAACGAAGATAAAGCGAGGAGTCTCTCAAGGTTTCCAGAAAGGAAGGGAGAAATAAGGAGAGGAAATGGAAAACAGGTTAAGGGAAGTGTTCGATGGAATGAAATATTGGCCTATCCCGCGCAAGAAAAAGAGCATCTCGGAAAAATTAAAGTGAAAAGAGGAAGAGAAATTTTTGTCATAAAGGAGGGGAGAAAATGGCCGAGAAGGAAAAAAAATTCACCTGGGAGAAAGAAGCACTGAGATTCTCAGTTAGCATTTGTTCACTTACGTTCCTATTCCTCTCTTTTGGGTTGCTACCTAGTGTCTTTGGTTTCCTCTCTGGTGTCCTATCAAACCCCCCTGTCATGAGCCCCTGTGGCGACTCGTATGGTAGTATTTAGATGAGGAAAATACGGTCGAATGAAGGTTTAGTGAGGATCGAGTTGGTATGGAGGTTGGAATGCTGTCTCACAGTCTCGATGTTATGGGTTTGTATTCCAGCATTGGCGGTGTTTCGTTTTAGCGGAATTACAGGCTCCGGAGTAGTCATCCGTCATTCGTATGAGACAAACTATGGACCTTTCGGTGCCTTTCGTATAGAGTAGGCTAATGCTGACGCTAGTATTCTTAGCTACCCTTCCTCTATTCCCTAATAATCATTCACTTGCTATCCCTGCCACCTAGCCTAAGTGGCGCATATGATGTTTCAGATCACCTCTACAAATTAACAACCATCCATGAAAGTTAGCATTGGTTCCGCACAAGAAAAATAATACATCTGGAAAATATCTGAAATGAATGTGGAACGGAGAAAATATTTTAGGTCATTAGGGAGGAAAGAAAATCTTCGAGTCGGAAACAAAATATGCTTTACATGGGAGGTAGAATGTTAAAAAATTGGAGCTATATTAGGAGGGAAACAAGTTTCCGTAGCTACGTAATAGTCAAAAGAGAAATATCTGAGTGTTGACGGGGATTGTCAAAAATATTCCCTAATCTCATCGTACAGGTTACTCGGTATTTTTTCAAGCTAGATTTGAACACTGCGGTAAATTTAAGGACCGTATAAGTGAGTGCGTTTGAAAACTTTTTGTAGCATTTTATTGTCATAATCTGATTCGCAGAACAAGAAATAGTTTTAAGCACAGATAGAAGAATCAGCGGTAGCCAGATGTAATATATCATCTAATATATATGAATCAGTGATCTCTGCATTATCTGATTCTTCTTCCGTGTACGCTTGGTGATGACAACAGTTCGACAGTTTGTGTGCGTGCTTCACGACATCCTCGACCTGAGGTCCTCAGGAGGACAGCTAGCGAAACAAATGTTATCCCAAAGAATACATGTGGACGAAAAATCCGAGAGAAATCATCTGAGCAACGCCGCGGAGCTTGCCAAGCAACGCGCTTACACTTAGTGGGTATAATGCCGTATGTATGTTTGTTTGTGGGCTTGAGCGTTTATTTCTGACGCAGGTTTTCCTGGCGTTCAGGTTCGCAGATAGGCAGGTTTTCGGGTTTCGTACGAATTGGCATCATTCTTGATGGCTAACATCTAACACTATATCCTTGTGTGTGTGAACGGGCATCTGTGCGCGTTATATCGCATGGCTGACGTGATCTGACAACGTATAAAAGCGTATCAGGTTTAATTTTGTGGAAGAATGTTAAGCCCATGTCCATAAAAACACAATAGTAACTTCCACACTTTAATGTCACAAATTAAGAGAGACCGACCCAGGTTTCGGCACACATTGCCATTATCAAGGGTACTATCTGGTCGGTCTGTCTTAATTTGTGACATTACATTTTGGAAGTTACTATTGTGTTTTTATCGACATGGTCATCTGACAAGTTGCGAGAACGAAACGAATGAAACTCAGGGTGTATGTGACTTTTGAATGTCATTACATTGATATTTCACTTGCTAATGAGGGAAGACGAGCCTTGTTGCTGAACGATGTTGCCTTCACCTACTATGGATCTGGAAGTGTGTTCACGTTTGGTACCCCAGGGGAAAGAAACTATTCGGCCTGCCTGTAGGAAATGTGGTTACGCTGGACACCTAACCTACCAGTGCCAAAAATTCATCAAAGTGGACCCAAACAAGGTTATTGTGTTAGATGTAGCCATCAAGAATGATGCCAACGCGGACGAAACCCGAAAACCTGCCTAACTGTTGAGCGTTTGTTTGGTATCATTTATTCATAAACATTTACAAGACTGCTGAGTTATCTTGAAAATTACTATGGAATGTAGTATTTAATTCATTTAGTTTTTTCGTTCCTTATACGCTTCTTTTTCCCTAAAAAGTTTGTTTTCAGCTCCAATGTTATCCTTTTTCCGTTAATTTCAGCAATTGATATTTTCTTGGTAACCTGAGAGCTGATTCTAAATGTATATTTACGCCTTCAGAATTTAAAGCTGTTTCAATGATCAAAGCACAGGTAGACAATATGGCGGAGTGAATGCACTGTAACCAATATCCGCATTTGGCCTCTTATGTGTTGTGGTATTCCATTCACTGATCAATCGTTGCTAAAATGCTGTTAACAAGTGTGAAGGAAATTCAGGATAAAAACTATAGGAAAAAGTTCATTACTTGAAGCATTTTTATGACATTATAATAGTAAACAATGAACAACAAAAACTAAATGAGAGAATAAAAGTGCAAATCTTCCTATTATGGCAATTATCTTTACATTATTACTCATTGTACGAAAAAAACTGCAAAATAAAATATTTTCCCGCCATGCATCGATTATATCAATTAGACTATCTTTCCAAATTTACCACCTGAACACGGATCCTTGCAAAATCTCTTGGTGGATATAAAAGTTAAAATGGATGAAGCATAATTTGTGCAGGATACTGAGATGGTTGTACGTATTTGCTCGAAGTCACCCAAAGGTTAAATGTTACCTCTTGCTACCGTTCGTAATCATGATTATATGCATTATTGAGCATTCACAGTAAAAAATAAATGAAACTTAGATTATTTATCATGGTAATAACATCCCTTAAAATGAGCAAAAGCATCAAAGATGCTCATATTCTGATCATGCTCACATTTCTTTAAGTAGTGACGGTGGCGAAAATTATGGAAGGTATGCTTGTCATCAAGTAGAGAGCTCATAATCGATTGGTTGGACAATCAAAATTTCCCATTGAGTTCATTCCTCTGGATCCCTCTCCTAGGTTATGGCCTAGGTTAGGTAACTCATGAAACCCACGGAACTCGTTCCAACAAAATAATGAAAAACAGTCTCTGAGACCATCTCCTCCTCCGCATGTTATATCGCAATTTGTTGACGGCCTTATATCCAAGTATAAACTGCCGTGCGAGTGAAAGCGTTTTGATTGAAAGGGGAGGTAGAAATGGAACACAAACATGGAACAGAAATCAGCTTCATAACTCCATAATCCCGCTAAGCTTCCTTTGCGAGTCTTCAGTCGGGGTAAGAGAAATATACGATAAGTAGTGGTTTATCAAGCCTTTCTTTTTTATGATACGAGTGCTTTCCGAAGTGCTATGCTGGAGAATAGATTTCGTCAACGAATTCCGTTGACTTCAATTAGAGAAGGAATACAAAATACACAGGAGATGCTTGGAAAGATGATATTGAAATGGGAAAGAAAATCTATGGAGTTATACGATGTGAAGGCAAATGCAGGAATGGAAATATTGGGTCAAGAAATTTGAATTATGGCTAGCTTTAGAGTGTTGGTTTTGG
This sequence comes from Pyrrhosoma nymphula, assembly GCA_963573305.1. Classification (NCBI taxonomy): domain Eukaryota; kingdom Metazoa; phylum Arthropoda; class Insecta; order Odonata; family Coenagrionidae; genus Pyrrhosoma; species Pyrrhosoma nymphula. Next base: position 49,405,695 of record OY754330.1, on the reverse strand, counting down.
ATTCCACCACAGGCATAGGTTTTTTGTCACCTCGCTATGACTGTGCATAGAGATGAGCTTATTGATCAATGTGGCCTCTGTTATTTGCTGTCTATCTGCTATCGGAGTATTGGGATAAAAATGCAAGTAGTGTTGCTACTAAACCAAATTAATCTTAACCTTCAATTTCTCTTTTATTCCGGTATTTTAGAAAAATAAAATTGTATGATTTTCGCCATCCTAGGAAAAGTTTTTTTCTCTTAAAATGTCCTTTCAGCATTCGTTTCTCTCTTAATGTTTTCCATAGAAAATTGTATAATTATACATCATAGTTAGGAAAATGTTCGGCGAAATAAAAAATGGACATTCGTGTTATGGGGCTTGCGAGGATGGAAAAAATCAATCGTCGAGACCTTCTTCTACACTGTGAATTGCGTGGAGGTGGATGATTTTTTCACTACAGATATATAAAATTTATGATCTCCTCAGAGAGTAATTCTGCTAAAATTACTTAAGATAGTATTTTCGAAGAATATGATTTGATGTCATCTCCTCAGGTGAGTGAATTAGATAGTGACGATTCGGGCGAAATTGTTTCCTTGGTGAGATCCTATGGAACATAGATGGTGGCTAATCGTGTTTATCGGAATATGAAATTGTTTACTAAAGAAATTAAAATGGTAAGAATTAGTTCTTAACAGCCTTAAATACTGATGAAAAGTAGGTAATGTATACAGGTAGGGAGGTAGTGATTAAGGACCAAGTTGAATTAACCTCTCTATTCCTGTGAAGTTGCTCCTGGTAAAATCATCAATAACTGAAATGTATTGACAATTATATTTCTACGTAGAAAGTTACTGCGGTGTTAGTTTTATAATTCTTCGTATTTCTAAAATCAGCGGTGGTCAGGAAGTGAACGATCGTCGTTGAGCGTCAGGGGAGGTAACTGAGTCAGTTCTAGTTAGCTGGGGATTTGAGTGCTTTTCAACCAGTGCATATCGTTTCGTTTGCCTCAGAAGACGGTCGTAAACTGACTGGTTCAGCAAAAAGTAGCACGGGTAAAGGCTTCATGGGACGAGAAATGCTGCTGAATAATTCCCCGGACAGTTAATTTGAGGGTTAGTTCGTTCCGCACAAGTTAGCGCAAACGTTTCTTCCGAATGAATATTCATGTGCGAAACGGTAATCTCCCTGAATCAGGGTGATGAAACTCGGTGATTAGGCGCTGTGTGACATTGGAAGCAATATGGAGAATTTGAGCGAGACTTCTCCTCCGGGTTGCAATTTTCGCTTCAATTTGCCATGCAAATAAAGGCATGAATCATCATAATATATTACCATAATTAAAGTGAAAATCTTATACAGATGAGCGATGGCCGAAGGATATTATATTGGTTCCCATTTTTTTGTGTATTTGCATTGAAGATGAATTGAAATTAGAAAGAGTTAAGTTTGAATTTATATAATCTTGAAAGTTAAAGCCTGACTTTATGTCCCATGTAATTTAATGCAAGTGACAAATATAATTTCTCCGGAAAATTTTCTTGTCCGTAATATTGTGATATCTTCCGTTATTCATGAGTGTTCTGAACTGTTACTCTGTGTGTAGTTGCACAGTCAACCGTCTGTAAGGAATCCGATCTCTAATTTTAATTTACTAATTGAAAAATCTCAGTGTCATGACTGCCTTACGTTATTAAAAAATATTCATGAAAAATACATCCATTATCCGATTATTTGAGTGGGGGTGACGAGCGGTAAGGGACTGCATTCGTTTGAAAAATATTATAAGAGATTCGTATAGTAGAAGACGACGTAAAAGGAACGTTCTGAGTGTAAACATTGAAACACGGGAATTCACACACATTCTCTGAAGCATTGTGGAAGCGAATAGGAATTAATGTTAACTCCCTCGTATCCATGAGATTCCTCTTGAGGGGAAAGGATGACAGAAAATTTTATTGATTCCATCCTCGGTATTTTCACCTTCCTTCTCTCATTTTCCTTTTCAGGGTTAAAGGGCAGGTTTAAGTGGACATCAAGTAACAAACTTGGGCTGATCTAACCCGTAAAACTAACCTATGGTAAATATTTCCTTCTTTTTTATGATTGTTATGTCCAAACATGGTTTTGGTTCCACGCCATCATGTTTTTACTTTACTTTTTCAACTTTTCAAATTGCGATCCATTTTGTTGTATGTACAAATGAGGCTCCCACACAATTACAACAAAAAGCAGCTCCATCTGAAAACAAAAGTTTTCTATTTCTGGAATACATTTTTTCGTTTCTGCTGGCACATGTTTACCGGGAAGTTGTTCGTTCTAATTCTAATACTTACAGAAAAAAATCTCTCTCTTTGGTTGCATCAACAAAATATTACCTTTCCTCAGCATGTTGCTTAATAAAACTTGAATTGATAGACTTAAAGGAAAATACATGTGAAAATGGAAAAAATATTATATTTCCGCTTCATATCAAATGTCTTAAAAAACGTTTTTAAGGTACATCTTTATATTCAGGGTAGACCGACCTCAATGCCGACTGCGATCCACTCCCCGCAGACTTTCTTTCACTCACTTGCCGCCGATCTCAGAACCTTCTGCATTTCCCTATCCTCATTTGTTAAAGCCATATCCAACTCATCATTTACGTCTTCCCCTCGGCACCAGTGGGCTTTTCCTTCTCCCCATCAAACTCTCCTATCCTTACCCTTCACAGCGCCTCTGAACCGCAAGCGTCTCACCCTCGCTTTAACTCCTGTGGACGCCCACGCCGTCGGGTTGATGATGACGAAAGGGGTGGAAGATGGGAGTGAGTACCTACCTAATGCCTTTTCCCCCTGGCTGGAGGCAGTTTGTCGCCGGGAGTAGCTGTCCAAGTGATTTCTCTAAGGGAAAGAGGCCAGAGAGAAGACGAGGAAGAGGAGAATATAGAGGGCTGCTCTTTAGATCAAAATCGTTTATAGCTGACATTGAAAAAAATATCGAAGCTCTTTCACTGATGTAAAGAAATAGTCCAACTTGATCATTGAGCAGCTGAAACCATTAAAGACCTGTTTCTCAAAGTTAATTATATATTTATGATTCCTAGTTTTATTCTAAGGCAAATAATTTCTGTGGCAGTATGTATTTTATGTCAGTCACCACATAATCCTTTCATGGAAAATGTGGTTCAGCATGCAATTTTATCAGTTTGATGAGCTTGCCAGAGTACTAGAAAATTAATTATCTCCTCCACTAAACGTGCTTTATTTTTGCACTACTTGTTTGAATGAGTTCTGTACGTATATACCCATAAAACTATAATTAATTCTGAAATAACTTTAAAATATTTTTGCTGGTATCCGTATGCCACTGACGATTCCCAGCAAATACTCAAAGACCGACAAAAATTGGTAGATGTACTTATGCATAGATAATTTTAATGCATAGACCACGTGCTAAAGTTTTTAAATTTATTTATGAAAGAGTAATAAACTTAGAAGAAAAAATAGGCATTATGAAAACAATGATTTTAGACTATCTGCAGAAAAATATCAAAGCAATGCTTGAAAAGATTCAACGGCTGTACCTTTTGGAATACTCACATTGTATAAAATCAGATTTTTTTATTCTCATGCGATATTTTTATTCATTTTCATTCATTTTGCTCTTTAGTTTACCATCTGCCTTATATTAGGATGTTGTTGAGAAGACGGGCAGTGGCGATGTGGTAAGCTGATTTTTGGAAGAGGTGAAGCAGTGAGGTTGTCAAGTGAAAGAGGATAAGGTGGTACAAGCGAGTAGTTCCATTGTTAACGCTCTTGGTGGCTTTTTGACAGTCTGATGTAATAGACAAAACCCTAACTCTCAGTTAAAATCACGTAAACGTATTGGTTACATCATTTTACGGTTAATGTTAACCAGACATTATAAAACCGTAATTTAGAGTCTTATTTGTAAAGTCTTTATTTTCGATGTCTCTAAACCATCGATACTTATTTCTCAAAACCTGGAGCCAGAATAAATGATAAGATGTAGGCATAGGAGGAGGAAGACAATGCGGAATAAAGAGAAAGGAGGTGATGGCTAGGCGTGGCCGGAAGGGAAGGGGTGCAATGAATGACGAAAGAGAATTTGGAATGACTGAAAAGAGGAGAATGTGGTGGCGCTCGGTGCGGAGGCGGGAATGTGGTACTGAGACTTACCCGTCCCGTGAATTCGCATTTCAGGACGAAGTTCAATTTCCGGCACGAGAATCTGCGCAAACGCCTCCATCAACTTGGGTGCTTGGAAATATTGGCTCTAAACCTTGTGGTTTTCCTCCATAATCTTCTCTTCGTTCGTCTCCCTCCCTTATCCCTCGCGATTCTCTTCCCCTGACATTCCCTGCTTTTTCGCGGGTCGAGGTGGTTGGCAGAGGAAGGAATAGGAGCGGGCGTCGCCGATGCCCAACACGTAGGGGACGCGTGTGATCGCGGGGCCATGAAATCTCGACCGAACGGCTTTGGAGCGACGACCTCAAGATACGACGGTCGCTCGGCTCACGGACTCCATACAACCTCTCGTTGGTTATGGCTTTTCCATTGGACGGCCCACTAACTGTTTCAGCTGGTAAACGGTCTCCGAACCGGAATAGAATGCTCCTCCGTGAGGAACAGAATCCACAACGGACTTATTGGTGACAGGACGATGAACCTTCTATCTTATGCTTCAGTAACCATTTTGGTAATTTCAGGGTTTCCTGTCTGTCTCGGGGTTATTCACTCTTAATCGCTTCCGGCTGGCATAAAGTAGAACAATAGTCAACAGATTATATACGATATATGCATAAAAATACGTGACAGGTGAGGTTTTCATTGATTAACAGTTAAAATGATGATTTATTTCAGAAAACGGATTAATAAAATTAGTTTAAATGTAAATCGATATTTCCTAATAAATACTCCTCTTTCCAGGAGCTTAGAGTTCTCCTTGAATAAAGACGAGAATGTTCATACAAAATTTGAGGCGATACCCGAGTTTTACTTTGATCCACGTAAACACCAATTTTTGAACAGCTCGTTGCTCGCTAATGTTCTCTTATTTAAATAAATATTTAATCGCTTAGAGCCAAAAGGATAGGATCCTTGATCTTCTATCCCGGTTTGACCTCAGCCTCACACACATGGAATGAAATAGATCTTTGCTCTTGGAGACTTAATACAATAGGTATTTAAGAAAGAAAAAATCTGATTTTGGCTCTTTGTTGATAACATAGGTCGGCTAATGAATATTCTCCGTGGTTCAGGTTGAGACGAAACTCTCATTTGTAAAACAATGGATGCCAACACCTACTCCTGTAATCGTGACGTGTAGTAATTTATGGCTTACGCAGGAGGATTATTTGGCAGAAAATATCTACAGGCATTGTCTAGGTACTTTTATGGAAACTTTTTTATTAGTTCAATTGCTTTCTTTTAGCCGTTTTTGATTCCCCTACAGTCCTTCTTGACTTTAAATTGTAGAGGTGATGAATCAGTGACCTCAAGAATTTCTTAAACCTGAGCAGGAATGACTCATAATATTTTAACGGCTTCAGACTTCCTTGAGAAAACAAAACTTCGGAGATTGTTTATGAAAAAACTCTGATTGAGAGGATTTGAGGTTGTGGTTTTTATTATTTTAAAAGCGATGACTCAACCTTATTTAATCATGAAATTAATTCAATTTCCTTTGCAACGATATCCTCGTCTTTAAGATGCTCCTAAAACTTGCCGGAAGTTTTTTAGGGCCATAAACCCAGAATCGCATTCTACACTCTGCCGTCTTGCCCCGTGGTAACCTTAGTATAAGGGAAAAAAGCAATAAAACAGAAGGATGTTCCAATCAATTAAGAAGAGTACCTTTCTATAATTGAATTGGTCGAAGGCCAACATCGCCGCTAAACTGTCGCGGCTCGTCATCTCTTTAAAGGGGAGAACTACGGAGTTGTCTTTATGCTCCAATGGTATGCTTCACTGTGTATTTTATTTTTCAGCTTTACATTCTACCAGCTTTAGAATAAAATTAGCTCGTAGGCTTCCGCGGATGTAGTGTTGACTGTTTATTTTTTCGGGATTCATTCCGCGATGTTTAAAATTGCATAAAAAAATTATTTCGACTGACCCGAGAGCAAATAGAGAGAAGCCAAAGGTATATGCCACTCTCCCTTATGTGTCTGGAACTACGGAGAAAATCTCCAGAATTCTATCGAAGTACAACGTAGTTAGCAGATTCACATACGCGACGAAGACAGGGGACGTACTTCTGAAAGCCAAAGACCCGCTTCCACGGAACCTCTACGGAGGAATATATGAAGTTTTGTGCAGCTGTGGGCATCCATATGTAGGCCAGACATGCAGAGCCCTAAAAATACGCCTCCAAGAGCATCAACGGGCAATTAAAAATAATAATTACCGCATTTCTGCAATAGCCGAACACCATCTCAGCGGCCCCCCTCATAATTTCAACTTTGAGGAGACAAAATTAATATCAAAGGAGGTACGCTATTACCCAAGATTAATCAGGGCGGCTATAGAAATTGCGAGAAGACCGGAGAACGCCAACCGAGAAGACGGTTACACATTGAGTAGAAAGCTTAAGGACAGTAAAGGAAAGAAAGAATGAAAGAAATATAATAACCTCCATGACTAAAATTGTTTTATCTGAAAAGCAATTTAAATGTAACGGAATTGGAGCAGAAAGATTAATATTGTAAATTGGGCCCAATATATCACTTACAAAGCTCTGAATATTGTTGTTGCCTATAAAAAGGTTTAATTTCCCATAAAAAAGTGTTATGCTATTTAAATGGTTGAACGGAGTGTTTTTATTTATGTGTTTGTGTAATAATAACCATTAATCCCTTCAGAAAGGAGGTAAGCTTTTCATGTTTTGTGTAATAGCGAAGTGTTTTTAATTTTATTGTAATAAGAAAGAAAAATGTGACGGGGAGTAGGTTACAACACATACACAGTAGAGATAATTCTGACCACAATAAAATAATAGGTTTAATGGCTGAGAAGTCGTTTAACGTCTTGGGTTTTTAAAACTGGAAGATTCTCACATGAAATTAAGATTATTTTATTAAGAAAAATTATTATGGATATTGCAAGGACCGACGGCAATTTCGAGGCGCGAAAATCATTATGAATGGCATCGAACACCTGGTTACCCCTCTCATTCTTCCCGTTGCAGTGTCTGAAGTTTGAAGTGTGGGCGAGCTAGAGATGAGAAAAGGAAAGAAGGAGATTCAAGATGCTCACACTTTAAGTCGACCTCAGTACACTAGATTTAACCAAAAAATATTTTACTCAGCACAGAATGATTTATTTCAATAGGTTCCTGAGTGTAGAACATCAATATTAAGTGAAATTCTCATCTCGAGTCCACCGCATGCATTGAGTAACCGGCACAGAAAGCTGTTCTCTTTCTAAAGAAAAAAGAAATTCTCGTATTCAATAAAATACAAATGGAAGCTGCGTGTTTTGATGAAAATTTCAATGAGCGAATAGAAAGCGTGACCCACCTATTGGAGGAACTCGGGTTGTCCTCTAGATACTACTGATGCTAGAAAATGGGAATTCATACCATGGTTACTAGAAAAGCTAATATATCCGGAGACTCTGAGATTGTTATTTTTGTCCCCAACAACATCTGCATGCCTGGCAAAATCCGCGAAGTCAGAGCGCTGGAATGTCGAAAAGATAAGTGTAAAGCCCTTGCCTTACAGTAATTTTTATTCGTAAATGTATTCGTGAAACCCATATTCATGGAACAAATTTCATCAACGTACATGCTTCGATGTCTCATGAGCAGGAAAAATCCATGACATCGGTGCTGATCGGCTGACGGCCTCAAAGAGAATTTTTTTGTTGTGGTGGAATCTAAGTTTTTATTTATTTATTTTTAATAACCACCGAAAACAGCACTCATTGGCCTTTACATCGGGGTATTAAAAATATTAGCATTGGACGAGCACTCAGAACCATGCCCAGGGAAGTGAAAACTCCTCCCCAGGCGGGATTCGAACCCGCGACCTTTGGGTTTGCAGGCGAGGACGTTACCCCGCCGCCACCGAGGCCGGCAAAGGCCGGTGTAGTGTATGATCGGTAAGAAAATAACTAATAGTGAAGAGATTTACAGAGTCTACCAGTCTAAGCATATTATTTACAAGGAAATTATTATAGCTTAAAGTATCAACGGAATAAATTGCATGAAAAAACATACTGGCTCACGATAATGATCATAGAAATACGAACGCAGTAGTTCCTTAATAATTATAATGCGTGATTTATTGATCAAAATGCAATTGGTGATGTTTGCAAAAAAATAATTCTGCTTCTGTCCTAAAATGAAATAATATCAACTCACATCTCTCAAGTATACGAAATATATTATATGTAGATACCCTCTTTGCCTTATTTCAGCTGGTGGAGAAAATGGTGTACTCCAATGACGTTTTCTTCTGAAGTAATCGAGGTAGTCTCTGGCAAGGGTATGGTCTAATCATATGCGCGCAGAAAAACCAATCACCAGTAGTGTTTCGTCAAGACTTTATATAGTTACCAAATTCATAGAAATCCACAGACTAATGCCAAGCGCATGTGTAGTCTGATTCTGGGAGTTTGCGTGAATGATTACTCTTTTGCGAAAACTTTACCGTGGGACACCGGCTTAAGCATTATTTCTTCACATGAACTATTCACGGAAACAGCAGAATCAGAGCGAGGTACTAATTTATCAAAAAATATTTCTGTCTTTGTCTCTTATTTCTTCCGATTACTTTTCCATAATCTCTCCCTTTCCCGTGGCTGGTGTTCCACTAGCATCTGTCACACTGCCATACGGCGCGGCGTGCTGGCTCGCAGGGCAGTAAGCTGGGGTTACCTTCAGTGCCGGCCTAAGCTATTTTACAAGTGTGTGACAAAAATTCTAATGTTGTTGGAATATGACTGCAAAAATTCAAGTATACGAGAATAAAAAGATTTGTTGGAATAATGGAATTTACGGAAAGATATTCACCAGGTCAATACGTAAAAAGTCGAAATGTTGGTATATGTAGACTGAACTTCTTCAGGAAATGACACTTGACGTCAAATTCCGAATGGTGAAATGATTCATTCTGTTCAATATCAGCTTATTTTATAATGTTCAATACCCATATTCTATGTTACGCTCTCGACAAAGTCTTTGTCAGTGAAACTTGGCAAAATAGTCGTGATTTAGCCCAGCTACTAATTGATCCGAGTCTCATAAAGATAATATGGTTCCTAGGTATAAATACCTAATACTACGGCCGAATCGTCGGAAAAACGTGTCTCAGAAAATCTTGTGGTCAAAAAGGGATGCCTTATGGTTTGAGACCAATAGGACAGTGATTCAGGTCTAATGTATATGTGGCTCAAAATTCATTTCATGAAGTCATGCACATAAAGATGGGCTAAATAAATAACCTGGACTGAGCCATGCTTGTTGTAATCAGTGCGTTATATTTCATAGCGCTCTTTCAAGGTATAATTAATGATTAAATTAAATATTTTCCTGCTATTCCCCCATATTGCCACACATGTTGAGGAAATTGTTCCTCGTGGGAGAGAATGTTCTTTTTTTCTAAATTAGCCTAATTCGATCATGTATCACTGCGTGTACGCATAAAATCTCTAAAGCCAAGATCTTAAGAGAGAGGCTCTGCTTGAGGTTTTACGATATGTGAATTTGGAAAAGGTTTCAATGAGCCAGATGGACAGAAGGTACGGTAACCTAGGATAAAGTATTTGGCATGGATGGGGTTGAAAAAGCTGAAAGAGGAAATAATGTGGAGACAGCCGTCATTGAGAATTCTATCAGCTGATTGGTAGGTTTTTCATCAGTTATTTCCCTAACTTACTCATTTCTGGGCATCTTAACACTTTACTGCACATTATTCGCTCGTCATCAGATCTTTTTTTAGTCTCTCATACCCTCTGCCTCACCTTATGTCGTCCAAAAAGCCTATCAACTTCCTTCCTTTACCGCGCTTCCCCGACATTCACCCATCTATATCACTTTGTTGATTTGTTCAACATGCCCTCTCCTCTTAAAAGGTCCTCCTTCCATCTTTTCTGCCTTCTTTGTATCTTCACCACCAACTTTCTTTCCTTTCCCATGATATCCAGCAGTTATTCGTTCATCTTCCTCGCTACCCAGCTCACTCTCTCTATTCTTCTCCAAACACGCATCTTTATAACACCTCAGTACACCCACTTTCCACAATAACTAAGATTCCGACCCATAAAAGGCCACACTATTTATCAAAGGTTTCGCCAGTTTTTTCTTTACGTCTATCCTCAGAGCCCCCTCATCGAATACCTTCGAAAATGCTTCCTTGAGAAGAGAAGTTCTGCATCTGATGTCCCTACTAATAAGGCTATATTCCTTAACAATGTTCAAGAAAAGTAAAATATACCATCTGCTCTATTTTATGCCCTTCCAACCTTATGTTTACAGTCCAGCCTGCTTGCTTCTAGAAATCCTCACAAGCTAAGCGGGTAATTTGAGTTTGAGAGGTGCTGAAAGCTATCGTGGACGGGAGAAAGCTAGTTAATCGTGGGACGAGGAGAAAAAGGTTAACGATACAGTATGGGATGAAGTGACGTGGGAAGCTAGCTGATCTGAAGGGAGGAATTGTGAGGAGAGAGGTGATGGAAAAGCAGCGCAGGTACAATCGAATCTTTAAGTACTATTCACACGTTTCCATGTACTGACCAACTGCAATATACATTGATATCATATAAATTGTTGAAACCATTATGGGTAGGTTATTTTATATTCAAAAGCGATAGGTGACTTTGGCTTATTATATGGACGGACTATAAAAACTAACTATTCTTGATGAAATCAAATACTAATAAATTATCCAATTTTTTAACGTTTCCTGCGATTTAAAAATTTTGCTTCTCTTTTATAATGATAATATAGGGTAATAATCGAAGAAACCTGGAATATAAGCAAGAGATCGCGATGCATAGCATAAGTGAGTATATGACGCGGTAAAAATGGGAAGAATTAGTGGCTTCCTAAGGAACGCTGTGTTAGGTATAGTTGTAGATTTATGTCCACCCGTATCTACCATGATTCGGTAAAATAATTTGAATTGACAAATAAAAAAAACCTTTTGGTTGATTCCTACTGATACCTACCTTGCAGTAGTGCAAGACGAAGACAGACAGGAGTCTCTCAAATTGATGAGCACCCACCTTGACTACTTCACCCGTCCGACTCTCCCTCCCGTGTGTCTGTTCAACAATGGTGTAATTGTCTTCCCTCTCCACCGCGACGGATGGCGTCGGGGCGTAATGCCATAACGCATCCCTCCGATAAATCAGGAGGGCGTGCTTGTGCATAGAGGAGGTGGAATATTCCGACCTCCCCGTACACATTCACATGCTCGCTTGGACGCCCACAGTAGGTTTTCCTCTCTCGCATCTTTTTTTAACATTCTTTTCTTTAATCTGAGAAAAAGCAGAGGGGGGCACTGTGTTGATGCGATTGGGTAGGAGAAGGAAAACGGAACGTGTGCGCATGAATGCAAGCTCGCTTATCGTGTGGTTTTTGTTTTTTTCCCTTATTGTTTATTGTTATTTTTTTCGCAGCAGCATCCCGCCCACATCCTATCGTTCCACCTACTCACGACTGTCTAATATACAATATTCTCTCGAGACAATTCATGCGTTCAGAGAAGCTCAAATTCTCTCCTCAGAGGCAGGCGAGAGGGAAGCGCTTTTACACATTTGGGAGCAACATCTCGCTTCACCCCGTAATTAGTTGGGGAGAATCGCTTGATTTTTAAATATGTACCTGTGTTTTCTGCGTATTGAAGCACAACCGTTCACTTTTCGAGAAAAGAATAACACCTTTGTTTGATTATTGACGAAAATAAAAGCATGAAAGGACACGAAAAAACATCGAAGGGGAGGCAATTGAGATGCTCGCTACCCTCTTAACGTTAATTAGGAATGTGACATCACCCGAAATCATGGAACAAAATCTGCGAAACATTCATCCAGCCAATAATTTATTAGCCACCCGACATGGGCCGGCCTATTTATCAAAGGGATGTGGGCTAAAATATGGACAATTGAAAGAACATTATTACTTAATCAGCCTGTGCTAATAAGGTGGACCAAAACGTAGGACCTCTCTAAAATAATGGAAATGGCATCCGTATAGTTATTATACAATTACTATTGGAAAAGTTCTTCTAAATACTCTAGAATTTCATCATCATCATGATTAGCGGTTATCAATCCAATGATTGGTTTTCTGCAGTTGTCTTTCCTGTCTCCTATCAGCGAACAGCTTTATTCTTACACATTTTTCCCTTGAGTTCCTCCATGGTTTGCTGTATGTATTCCGTTCTTTGTCTCCCTCTGTTATTAATACAATTTATTTGACCAATATTTTATATTTTTCAATTGGCTATTGTGTAGAAAAATGTACTCTATAAGTTTGTTTATTTTTCTTCTCAGAGTTTTTATTTTGCCTACTTCTTTTCCCGCTAACTCTTCGTTGGACTTCTTCCTTAGTGATTCTCCCCATCAAATTGGTCTTCATTATTCCACTCAGGATTGACAGTTTGGAAATTCGTCAATACACCGCAAAATGAAAATCAAGAGATGGGGATGAATATGGCAGACCCTTGAATGTACTACATAATAATATACCAGCAAATAAGGTCATGTAATCAAAATGAGGAAAAAGGTAGAGAGTAACCACATGGAGCAAAAGCCAGTAAACACAAACTTCCTCCGAGTAGCAAGAAACACATCCATGAGTCTTAAATCTTAAAGCTTGATTCAGCGCTTGCACACCGCGTCCAAAAGTCTACTCTTGACTCCCCATACCCTGCCAACTTGCGACAATCACGGCATTACCGTATTTCTCCCCTAACAGTTTAAATCCTCCCCGTCTTGATTTAATCCTCCCCTTCCATCCCCCACGCCATCTCACAATTTCGCGGCAATTAACATTACGACGGCCCCTCGACACGGCGTGGGAGGAAAAAGCCCCATTCAAGTTAGTTCCATCTTTTCCCCCTCTTCCATTGTCGAGCGGTAGTTCATTCATCGCAGGAGTTACGCAGAGGTTTTTGACGCGTTGAAATATAGAGCTCAAACGCTACGTGTCATTAAAAAATTTTTTTTCTCTCCTTAGCGGTGATTCTCGTTAGGTTGTAAATATGAGGAAATCCACTAAGATTCATGCACGAGTGTGTAGCTAGCGCATGGGATTAATCGCTGAATGAGCCCACTCAGTGTCTGATTCAACTTAATTTTCCCATTTGTTACTTTCACACTCTCGTTTCTTTCATTTATAGCGGCCATTAATAGGTTTTCGTTCTGGTTTACCCCGTATAATCTTTCTGAATAAGGTTTTAGCGCCTGCTGAAAGTACAAACCTTCGTTTAATGGCTCATAATTTTCTCCAGAAATATATTTTAAGCCAAATGATTAATATACCCGGTAGATATGGAATTTGGAAAATCCCTGGAAATGAACGGTGTGCGCCAACAAACAGTTTAACTGTAAAATATTTTGCATGATGTTGCAAATAGACGGATACTATTTGTTGAATTTTGATGAATAACGAACTCCACTGGATAATTAAATGTGTAAGTTGTGGCAATATAGTTGAAACTTAGCATTTTTTTGCTTTTCCAATGAGGGACAAAGTTACCGTGGGAGACAGGAGGTCGGGGTTTAATGCAATGTACTTAGTTTGTTGTGCATCTTAGTTAAATGCGACAGGTATCACCTGCAATGGGCCGACCAAGTTCATCACAATTGGTCGTTCAATACTGAGATTGGTTGACTGCAGCCCTCCTTCCTTCCCTATCTATTGCTTGTTCCCTTACCCCCAGGTTGTTCTTCTTATGTACGTGCCTCTTTATTTGGCCTATGTGTTTACCCCTCGGCCATCCTCTCGGGACTACAATTCCCTCTATTTTTCCTTCAATTATATTCCACACAAACTCAGTGTGCCTCAGAGTGTGCCCAATTCATCTGGTTCTTCTTATCTGTTTAGCGTTCCATATGATTCTTTTCTCTTCTACTCTTCTGTTTACTTCTTCTTTTCTTATATTATCCGTCCATTTGATCTTCAGAATCCGCCTCAGACAGCAGATTTTGAATGTTCGTACTCTTTTCTGGTCTGATTTTCCAGTTGTCTATGTTTCCTAACCATAGAGTGCCACGCTCCACATGAATGTTTTCACATACTGTTGCATTGTTCGTAATGCTATCTTCTTTGACCTCAGTGGTTACCTTTTCATCAAGAATTATTTCTTAGCTAGGACTGTTCTGCGCTTGATTTCCGTTGTAATACTTCCGTCCTATTTGTTGGTTCTTCCAAGATAGGCAAAGCAATCCTCTTGTTCTAATTTCTCTCCTCTTACTGTTCATTCTGCATCCAGCTCCTCTCTTCCCCATACTAGGATTCCGGTCTTCTGCGTATTTTATTTTCTTTCTATATTTTTGAAGTAACTGGTCCATTGTGTTCAGTGATCTTAAAGATCATCACGATTACCTGCCATTACTGAGAAGTCACCTGCGAAGCCGAGCGTGTTCATTCCAGTTCACCAGACCAGATTTGAAAAGATTGCTTAAATGGACGCCGATAAATAATTATTATGTAATTTTTATTTCTTCTTTCAGGAGATATAGATCTATTAATTTGAAAAAATATTTATACACTTTGCCTACCTTTTAAATTTATATGCATGCTTCTTCAGGGCTCAGAGAGAATTCCTTCTGAATTCCTTCTGAATTCCTCCTGAAAGAAGAAAAAAAATTACATAATAGCAAAAAAGAGGTCACGAAGATGAATTATCTAGATAATAAATAAAATTAAATTAAATAAAAATGCAGAGTAGGAAATAATTCCGGTTTGTAGCATATTGAAATTGGCTGTAAACAAATCGATGTATAACAAAATACCAATTTTCGGGTAATCATTGCAGCTCTCTATGCATAGAGTCTATTGTGAAATGCTACGCTACTTACTATGCAGCGATTCGCCACTTAAATCCCATTAAGTTATTTCAAGAGAATTCTTATTCTAGTTAAAAATGTTATACTTTTTTACATTGGTCAAAATATTTTTCATTCGGATTGCTTTAAGCTTCGATTTTGCTATCTTTGATTAATAATATAATTTGAAAATAACTGTATAGACTTTCAAAATGGAAGAATCCTATTAAATTACTCTCAAGTTAACCACGGTGGCCTACCGTCGTAATGCCCTCAAAATTCTGTCATTATTTACTTCCTTGCATAGTTTTAATAAAATATTTTTTTATTATTTTATCCCAGAATAACTGTTCTTCTTGACTTTTCTATATACGAGGTAAAATTAGTCTTAGAGTGTCCTGGATAAGCTACAGGTAGAAAAATAAATAATAATCAACTTTAAAATCTAAAAAAGAAAACTAACCACAGTATAATTTTTAAAAAGATAACATTTTTCAAAACTTAATAGTTAAATTTCTCCTTTATATTTCAGGCTAATAGTTTTTGGACTCCCTCAGCAGCATGTTTTTCTGCTTCAATGGTAAGTGATGAATAAATTTCACTTTTACTACTTGAAAACAGTTTTTTTCTGAATATCAGAGAGGGTAGATGTAAAATCTAATTATACTAAATGATAATGTACTGAGATATCTAGCGTTCTTAAGGAACCAGAGTAGAGTATTTAAGAGATGGCCAGTTATTCTGTGTGGTAGAAAAATATATTTTATAAGGGAAACCGGATCGCGAATTATAAATTCATGTATTTTTAATAATTAGCCATGAAATACCTTCCGGACAGTTTAAAATGATTCTGTTTACCTCTTTGCTCTCTTGCCTAAGTACTTATGCATCTAAAAATTCTACCACCAGTGCTTATTTATAGTATAATTTATGCATGCAAGCATTCCAAGATTATCTCCGTTTGACATTTCAAATCCCTGTACGCACTATGTGGAAGAAGCCAACTTGCTTTAAAAATGTCCGTTTTCTAACGCTACACCAGACCAAGTTATCCTCTTACCATAGTCTAGTGGGTAATTTATTTGGCGCCTTGACGCGCCTCATTTACAATTTATTGTAAGGCTAATCCTTGTGTCGCAGGTTCGATTCATATCTGGATGGATTCTTTGTTATTTAGCGCATAATTATGTTTTATTCCTTCACTGCTTGTTATGTCATCTAATAGGAGCCGTTTTAGGTGAACATATAAATTTTTTTCGTGGCGATTTCAAAAGTTTCATTAGCTCGCCAAAATGGAGATGTCCCTAGTTTAAGAGATAGTGCTTGTGACAGAGATAACAGTTAAAGCCATTTTAACCCATCAGAAAATAAATGTTCACCCAACAACGTTAGGGGCCGAATCATTTAAAAAAGTTAAATGAACATATTACATACCTATGTATTTAGCATACTCCTCTATTTTTGCTTCATTCCCTTATATTGCGTGAGAAAATCGATTGCCGGTATTGAAAAGGGGTTTTTTTACGCTTACTAACCTGTCATTGTTTCCTTGAAGAAGCAGTCACTCTGTGATTAAGGATTAACACTTCAAAAATTCCATAGTAATCCCTACTTAGATTTAATGAGTACGCTATTTTAATTTCTTATGGTTGGTTCCATAAGTGTCCATGTATTTAAAAATTTACCATACTGGTCCGATTTCTCAACAAAATTGAGAATTGGGAATGCATTCGCAAAAATATCTCAAATTATTAAATTTAGCTCTTTGAGATGCATTGCAACGAATAAAATCCGAGTGTTGCTGCATTTCTCGCTTTTGGCTTGAACTGAGAAGATATTTTGAATAAAATCGCATATTTTCGCATCGCATCTTTCACCAATTACTCTTCGAGGCATCTGGCCAGCGACACGCAAATCAAGGAATGGTGTCGGCGTTTCCTTCGCTCGCTCTCTTTTCGAGTGGAAAAGTACCACCTAGAGCTGTAAATCGACCCCCATGGCAGAAATACGAGCGTTCATTTTCGAAGCATGCGAATGATCGCGTTTCCCCAAGGCTGAGGGGATTTTTTTTATGCCCCGAAGTTAATCGCCACCATTTACGCTTTTGCGCCCAATTTTATGGTCCTCCTCCCACTCACACTATTGCTACGGCCACCCTCCGACGCCTCTCTACTCTTCCACGTTGCGCGATTGTTCTCGCTGTCGCCAAGACACCCGTGGGAAAGAATCTTCGGGATTATTGGTGAAAGAAGAGTTTCGCTGACGGACGAAAATTTCTATTGTTGGTTCGAGGAAAACCAAAGGATGGGAGTTTGCAACTTCCAAGGCGTGATTACCGAGAAACACGGGAGTCCCGTTGGTCGATTGTGGCTGAGTTTTTATTAGAACCCAGGGTAATAATCAACGATGCATCTCCTTGGCCGAAGACCTGGTCAAGACTGAGTTTCTTAGCTCTAACGAAGTCTGAGACTTACTCAGTCTCAACGAAGTCTACGGTAAAGAAGGGGACTCGCTATTTTTCATCCAAGACACCGCAGAGGACCCCAAAACCATCGTTTGCTTCATCGTTGGAAACAGGAAATTTTAAATGCTTAACTTGACCCCATACTCCTCGGCAATCATGTGTTGGCAGTTGTAAGGGGATGGTTATGATGGTATCGATTCTTTCTTATCATTGGGTCAACAACACATTTTGGTATGCAGCATGCAAAAGGCAATCACCTTTCGCCAGTAACTGTAAGCGCTACCGCGGTCCCATTCTAAATCTAGTTGAACTTATTCCATCTTTCATTCACTTTCTCTCTTTTTTTACTCAAGTAACTTATATGAGAGGGAAAGTAAGAGTTCCCAAATGCAAATCCTGTCTGATACAAAACTTAAGTATTGCGTGGGTAATTAAGGCTTTAAGAAAATAAGTTCGAAGAGGTACCGTTTTGACTGAGACAACTCGTCGAAGAATGGCCTCATTCAAATTAATTCGAATGTTTCATAACGAGCGACATGGAGTAGAATATATAAAAATTAGTTAACTAAGAGTTCTGCGAAAACGAGTGATAATGCTATATGCGCTGATGTTCCCTGTAGTAAAAGAATGCATTGTCAGAGCTGTGGTGTTTTTTCGTCAACTAGAATTTTTCCAACATTTTATATTCTTACCTCTTTCGCGCAAGTAAACCGTTCCTCCCCGTATTCAGTCCCTTAATATCGGTTTCCAATGAATAATATCGGTACCAACTTCATATGTTGAGAGCCTTGTTGTTTTAATGATCCTATAGCGAAACCGACTTTTTCTCTATGCAGGCAACTTTTCTTATTTTGACTTCATGCTTTAAAGGCTACTGAGTTTACTGTGGCGGGATAAGAATGATATAAATTTAGATTTGGTGTCTCCCCGATAATATCAGCGAAGATAAACTCCTTTCAGAGTTCCTTGCGCCTCATTAACTTCAGCCTCAATCATTTGTAATGTCTATCCCCTAAAAAAACATAAAAGCTGATCTGTATAGCTCTTCAAAGTCAATGGAAAGTATTCTTAACTAAACTTAGTCGTTCGATAAATATTCTGAATCAGCTTCACCTAGAGATTGCCCTCCTCTCATCACTACCCTGTTTCTTCAAAAAATCTTAGTCCAAAACTTTATATTGGAAAAATTATATTGTATATATGGATATATGGATATATATATATATATATATATATATATATATATATATATATATATATATATATATATATCCATTAAATATTTAATTTTTAAAGGGGAATATTCATGCTTCATTCGATCAGATAGACATTCCACCTCAAAAACTTGTATGTGTCTATCTCCTGCACAGTATAATTTACTTTTACCATAACGGTGATAGTAATACTAATTAGTTGACTGATTCGGTGGTAGCATTTGTAGTATTAATACAGTATTCATTCGGTGACTAATTGCGTTTTAAAAAGTGATGAATATTACCCCACATTTGGCTGATTCATGTGCTAATTGTTAAATGTTAAAACTCCACAAGACTACAAGTATACTCATATTCTCTAATAAAAGTATTTTGATACAGGTGTATGCCGCGTGTTCTTACGGTTGGTCCGACGTTTTGTGACCCACTGCTCGTCACTTCTTCATGGGAAATACATCCGTATTATAATAATTTTATTAATCATTATGAGCCGCGAAAGCTTTAAAGACATATTCTCTGTTTATTTTGATGGCAAGACTCAATTGAGTTGCACACCGTGAAATTTGAAGATTATGCCAGCTGAACAGTTATGCAACTGACTACGGAGAAAAAATCAAAATGCGTGGTCGAAGCGAAGCCGAGAATGACAAACAAACGCTCTTGTGTTTTGTCGCAGAAATTTCTCGATTCGCCCTCGTATATTTGCGAATTCACGGCCATCCAAGCGGTCTACTTCCCATGCCAGTGACAACAGAACTGCGCAGGTTGGGAACGACATATTAAAACGTTCCCCTTGGATCGTACCTATCATCCCCCTCCCTGTCGCCACCGAACCAACTTGCCGCACTATACCCCTACTCTCTGTCTGATTCAC
This sequence comes from Pyrrhosoma nymphula, assembly GCA_963573305.1. Taxonomy (NCBI): domain Eukaryota; kingdom Metazoa; phylum Arthropoda; class Insecta; order Odonata; family Coenagrionidae; genus Pyrrhosoma; species Pyrrhosoma nymphula. The sequence goes on along the minus strand of OY754330.1, from coordinate 49,386,156 downwards.
TCACGGGAATGTTAATTTCCTGTTCACTCCTCTGCGTCATTTGTATCGGGGCGCCTTTATCACGCCTCTGGCGCCGCGTCCCGGTTCCCGCTGCGATTCCACGGTCGCTCTCTAGCGTCCTGTCGGTACACGTTGCTATCATGCGCATGCAGCACGACGTTTGTGCCCAGGTGAGACCGTTCCGGGGATTTCCGCCGCGCTCTCCCTTGTGCATCGTCGTCATGGTGATCGCCGTTACATACTGACGGGCATTTCCTCGGTGTTTCTCCATCGTGGCTTCCCCAGTTCTAGCTATGCTATCGCGGCACGTCCTGTTCTCCTATATTCTCCGTTCACGCTACTACTAGGGTGGGAGCCGCTAGAGACTTGAATGTTATACGCTAGGTTTAAGTTACTTGAAAAATTCAGATCAGGCGAGTTTCAGGATGACACGGAGAATATTATTTCCAAACCCCTGCTATTTTCTAGAACTGATAGAAGTGACAAAATAAGTTAGATAGAATACTTAACTGATAGGTAGAATATAGTACTTAAATAATACTACAGTAATTGTACTGTCCACTTAAATTTTAATGTAAATAATACACAACACGTGTTTCGACGTTCCTTAGGGCGCCATCATCAGGTCTGCAGACCTGATGGTGACGCCCTAAGGAACGTCTGCAGACCTGATGATGACGCCCTAAGGAGCGTCGAAACACGTGTTGTGTATTATTTACATTAAAATGTAAGTGGACAGTACAATTACTGTAGTTTTATTTAAGTACTAAAATGCTGTTCCACCATATATCGCCCGACACTGTCGAATTTATATAGGTAGAATATACCTTTATTTCCACGCACTATTATTGTCTATAAAAAACAGTTCGAAAAGCTAAGGCACTACCTACATTAAATGGCAATGCACTTTCGTTCTCTCTCTCATCCTAATTACATTCCCCATTTCTACCCTTTTTTATTGTTATTATGTCCTAACACTCCGTGCTACGCGCTCCTGCGGAGGCTTGCCGGATAGTATATCGATGTCTAACGGCTGTAATCATGATTTTGTTTCACCAGGTCTCTAGTGGGTTTGAGAAAGTTCTGATGGCGCATGCATTACTTTGATTTGCTTTATTAAATCAATTGATTTTTGCTGCATGCCCAAGGGGAGAAAAAAAATCACTACTGATATAGGCTGGATATTTTTAGTATTGCATGACTGAAGTTGTTCATTATTCCATTCGTATTTTTCGTATAAGCTTCGTTTTTTTTAACTAAAATTGAGTTTTCAATTCTAAAGTCGTCAATTTTTTAAAACTATTTCAGCAATAGAATGTTTTTACTTGAAAACCGCAGCTTAGGCTTTGAATGGGAGCTGACGGCTGCGGCACTTATGTTATAGGATTAATAATCAATATGACAGAATAACAGTGATATTTTAGCTGAGACATTTTACACGCCAACCTCTCCATCTGTGGTTAATGACTGCTAGATATTATATGCATTTTCTGAGGATTCCTATTATCTTGTGCAACATTTTTTGTTTTTTCTTACCGTTGAAATTCAACGGGTACCAGATTATAATCATCAATGAAATTCAAATTTGTTGCAAGCACGAATCGGCACTTCAAATTTGGAGGAAATGTTTACGGACAGGAGTGGAATGTTTGGGTGGAAGAGAGGAGAGAAGCCCGTCGCCGGCATTAACACAAGACGTTTAAGGGGCCCACATGCCATCCGACGAACGGATTGCTGTTACTTCAAGTGCTCCCATTAAGCACCCAAACGAGGATTGGGTAATAACGATGAAAAATTTTAATTACCTCGAACTCGTGCCTTCCCCGTGGGAAACCAATACTCTAGCCACCACGCTAATCGAGGGGGAAGTGATAGGAAAGCGCATTTCACGCATATAAGCCAAATATAATCAAAGACAGCACTGTTACTACGCCCGAAGTGATCGGTCATAGAAAACAAATCCTTAAGCCTGTCACTTACTATAATTGATCCAGAACTACATTTAGTATTCCAGCCGGTTAAATTATTGAAGGTTATTCCTAATTGACAATGAAATAAAAAAGAAATGGCTCTTTGGCTGCAAAATTTATCCACAATAATGAACTCAATAGCTATTAAGCTCCCTATTGATTTACATTCTAACCTGTGCTTGATATTGAGAACGGAATCTGCGTAGTATGATTTGAGCTATGAAACAAGGTTTCACTCTATCATCGAGCTTGTACTAACGAGGAAGCGGTATTTTCATTCATATCGTACTCATTGTCGACAAATATGGATAATTTCCACGAAAGAAGGCGACTTTTGGCTGTTGTTGTATTAGCGGGAAAACAAAATTGGACACCATCTAAGTCTCCGAAGAATAAGTAAAATAATGAAAATACGACCTCCCTGCTTCCCCCACTCTCTCCTTCCTTTTTCTCCCCTTTATTCCATTCCCCCTTCGCTCACCCTCTCCCCGATTTTCCTCTTTCCCCTCCTCCCCCTCTTAAACCTTCGTCTCCCCCACTTTGCCCTCCCATGCCTCAATCTCTATCCCTTTCCTCATTCCTACTCTTTACCTTGAGAAAGGTGGATGCCAATACCACCGAAATATTGGATTTTAATTTGTGTCTTTCGCTTGTTTCTATATTTTTATTGACCAACCTATTGGCATATTTTATATAAATATATATATGCATGTATGTAATTTTCCACATTCAGCATTTCTTCACACCGTATTCAATGTATTTTCCACAAATTAGCACTGCAAAAATCTTTAGTAATCGGCTGTTACACTAAAGCTGCAGGTGCAATCTGAATATTTAAACACACACAATTGTGTTTCTTATTTTCAAAAACTTTCCACCGGATCCCCCCCTACCTAATTTATCTTAAAATGTACTCTGCTCAAAACGAAATCCTGGCTACATCTCAGGTAGCATTCACGCTTGTCTGCAAGCCTGCTGGTTCGGTGTCACACGATACTAGAAAGCCATTATACTAGCAAGCATATCGTGCGATACGCGGTTAACGGTGGTAGCGAAACATGATGGCATCTTCTATGAATACCCTCTTTGTGGAAGGGTGGGCCTACCCACTCTGGGTGTGAGAGTAAGGTAATGCAAGTATGGTAGTATCAGCGTTTGACAACCAGATCGCATGGTTGCAAAGCTTTGTTGCAAACTTCAAAATGCCAATCAATTATTCACATCTTCTGAAGCGTCCCTGATGCTCTTAATCATGTTTTTTTCAATGGACTACTTTGGTGAGTTGCGAAGTGTATGGATATATTTTTATCCATCTTTGTATGGAACGTAAACATTGTCGTTTAACAAGCTTCTGACACTTTCCCGTCCACTAATGTTAAGTACCATTATATTGGCAGCGTTGCCTACCATGTTCTCTCCTATATCTTACTCTACTTTGCCAACACCTTCCACGTGCTCCTTTCCCTCCATGGCGTCAACCTTTGTGCAGGCGAATGCCCCTTAGTTACGCTGCAACTTTTCCAGTCAGCCACGAGCTTTTGCGAGAAGTGTGAATGGTTCATTTGGCTTCCAGCGACGCACGCCGCACGGTGACTGTTTTACTATCGCGGCACGTTGTGTCGTCCCCTCCCATGCGCATTCACCTCCTACATACTCAGCTCTAGCGCCTAACTCCCGTCTCTTCCTCTCTCTCCCTCTCCGTCAGTTTCCAAGCCAACTGTAAATCACGGCAGTGCTTGACGCCTTCGCCTACAGGAATGGGGTGAGGGATGCGCTTCGTACTCGACACGCCTAGGGGGCGTGCAGTTTATGCGACGCTGCGAAATGGCCGTGGCAGACGTCATAACTCCCGCGAAAATCTATCGGCGGCGCGTCCCACAACGCCAACGGTGTCCATCGCTTTTGAACGCGAATGGTGCGGCTTACGTTGAGTGATAATTGACCTCGCGCAATGAATTTCGCGGTGTCTCTGTCCATTCCCTCCCGCGTGCGACCGATGGATTTCGTTTGACGAAGATGAAAAAAATAGTGTGTGGGCGAGGGCGAAAATTAATCATTGCATGAATTTTCCGTTTTGCTCGTGCTTGAAATGATGGGTTGCATCGGTCATTGCGGTCACTCATTTGGATAGACCTCGCGGAAAAGAGCATACGTATTAGCGGTTGTCGCGGCCGAAAATTAATGGCGCTGCAAAGAAAGCATATTAAAAAAAACCATTATATCGAGCGGAAAGTGTAACGAGTGCAGCTAAAGGTGCATGCTACCATGCGAGTCACCGCATGAGTGTGTGGTGGGGTAGTTAGGACGCCATCCATGAAAAAGGTAGGGTATAGAAAAAAGAAATTTGAAGAGGGAAAGGCCGAAGTTGAATTACATGTAAATGGTGCGTGGTAAGAAGGAAATTTTTTACCTATCAGTTTGGTAATGCATCATTTTTATTTGTTCAGTTTTTTTCATTTCTATAAATACTATGTCAAGTGGTTAAAGTAATTTCCTCCTTGTAATTCTGAAGCTTGCCTGATCTGAATTTTTCAAGTAATCGTGATATATAACCAAATACGTGAAAAATTCGGCTCTAAAATTATGGATTGTGCTTTATATATAATTAATATATACATTATTAATTTCGCTTTCAATAGCAATAAGTCATTGATAAAACCGTCATTCAAGCTGTAACTCAGAATAAGTTATATATGATAAATAGGTGAGCGGACTTCCCTTACTAGCGTTGTTATGTTCAAAATACTAAGGCCCATAGAATTCGGGAGGAGGGTAAAATTTTCATATTGAAAACTACACCTCATTGTTACGCATCCGTTGGAGAGATTGGTCATGATCGGTCAAAATAAAAATGGAGGATAGTGAGGAAAAAATCAGGAAAGATACTTTCAATAAATCGCGAATAGATCCGAGGCTCTGCCACAAGAAGCTATTTCTTTGGACGTAGTCGAGCGTTCTTCACCTATAAAGTGAAAATTGCATGCATCATCCGTACTATTGACATCATAACTGTGATATACAATATAAAATTCGTTGTTTTTTTCATAAGATTATAATTTCGAGTAATACCTGTGTTATTGATGAGGGGAATCCACGAAGGAATGTGGAGAGTTATTTTTTTTACCAATGAAGTAGAAAGTCTAGTGGAAGGGGAACTTAGCACATTCTTAGTTGTTGAGAATAACGTTGATGATCCATAACATGCCTACAAATTTCGTCGCGGAAGAAAATAGAATTTATTATCAGTAATTCACCTTAAAGATTAAGGAATAATAATCCATTATTTCAGCTACGCATAGTTCACCTATTTGGTTTACGCCTTCACTCAATTTAGGATACTCTCCCGAATGAATATTTATCCTCGGAGTATCATTTTGAATATGGGCAGTCATTTTTGTTTGCTTTGATGTTTTATGGCTGTATCTACTCCTTCCTCTGCTTAATTACTTCTTAGACTGCCCAAAATAAAATATTTTTTCATTCTTTTTTATCCCTTTTTTCGTGGTATGCATAAAATAAATGAGGTGATTAAGGTATACCGATGTGATTAAGGTACTCCGACACCTTCGGTAGCGTGAGTCGGGCATGAAAAATTTCTTAAGGTGGAAAAATAACATGTACTCCCGGGATTGGATGTGAATCCACAACCTTTTGATGGTACGACTTAAGCACTGTCTCATGTATCCTGAATTATAATAGTATTTTGTTTTCTTTATATCATTACTGCCATGCTCTAAAACTTCAGAATGTTGTTATTTTTGACACCTAAGTATGTTTTCAAAATAACTCTGCTTACTAAAGTACAACTTTTACGTGCAATGGAATAACTCCAACATGATATAAATTTAAAAAAATATGAATACTTAATTTAATTATTTTATGGGTACATGTTAATACTACAAGGGCTATAAACACATTAAAGTATCCTAAATATTAATGTGAAAGTCTCAATACTCTCCATACCAAGAATATCATGGTTCTTATAAGTAAAAGAACATTGGTAAAAGCAAAAGAGGTGTATCGTAGATATGGACTAGTAGCAGACATTGGAGAAGAAGTTAGTGAAGCATTGTTTCTCTGGCTCATCACCAATACCTATAAGTTATAGACGCTAGAACTCCCCTAAAGAGAGTCTATGGAAGCGTAGGAATCTACGCAACTACATGAATTGAATCAAATTACCTCCTCCATATTCCATCTTCTAATATGGGACCAAAGACTTCTCTTAAAATCTTATTATCGAAGATTATTAACTTTTCCGCACTAGCCAATTGATAGATTTTCATAGATACCTTGCAGTCACTCACAGTTTTTTGAAACGGCAAATTATTTTTAAAGTGATTCTACAGAAATTGTTAATAAACCACTAAGCTGTCCACACGGATGTGACAATTGTTAATGGAAATTTCTTCGCAGTTGGATGAAGCCACATTTCCACCCACTTTAAACTTATTGAGCGAGAGAGCGTCCTACGATTTATTAATGTGCATGCATGCCTATAGGAACCATCAACCTTTTCATTCGCTTTTCCATAGCGCTTGATTATGAGCGTAGGAATCGCAAGCGCACATGCGCTTCGAGTTTCGTGAAATGAATATGTCATTACCAGTCGTCTTACTTCCCGAGTTTCTCCGCTTGGATAGCGTGGGCGAATTCACTGGGACATTTGTGGAGAATGATTGCTTGGAAAAGGTCATATGATGGACAATAGCCCTAATTTTTCAAAGAAAGTACTTTTGCTGAAGTTGTCTTTACTGGTATGATTATATTAGCATATATATGAACGAAAGAGTTAAATTAGCAACAAGATTAAGGTTCCTTTCAGATTTTCCCAGCACCAATTTCTCTTTTTTTCATTTTTGGAATAAAAGATGAAATTCTTGAGGAAGAGTACATATGATGAAATCAATAAACATGGGTTGGTCTCCCTAATGAGTTAAGTTGTAAATATATACTAGTTTTCACGTTAAACAAGGCTAGTGATACTAGTCCCGGGATTAAAACGGCTATGAATAAATCTCTGCTAAACTAATCAAATACAATTTGATATGACTCAAACGTTTCTTATTCTGTTCAGTTACCAATCACATCCATGCACATTATTAGATTTAGCTTCAGCGTAGGCTGTGATAATAAGGTATTTGTATTCCTTTATCAAATAACGGTACACAGCGTTACATTCCGTGCGAATTGACTCCTCAGTCAAACAAATGAGCCGGGTTGTTTTCATTTGATTACGCATGACGGTGCTTACTAAATATTAGTCATCCTTATAAGTCACCGTCTTTTGGGTTGGACGACTGAACTCTTTTACGATCATTTAATTACCTTGTTTCATGACATTTGCGCCAGTATTACTCACAATAAATCGATGACCTACAGACACCAAACGGCAGCATTAAAAAAATAATTTATATTAATGGATTGCGTAATTGTGTGTGATAAAAGTATTATTATTGTTATTATCATGTGTGGGTATTGTCGTTTTATTTTAAACGTCTGGGAATTAGAGAGCAGTGAAAAATTCTTTTAAATATATTAAATTCCGTCTTTACTCGCTAAGGGTTTTCAGTTGGTGCCAAACACTCTTTATCTTCATTAGTTCTTCGTAACGACCGTAGGGAAGTCTTTGGCAGGGACATTATTTTGATGAAAATAAGAGGCAAAGATAGCATTCCAGTAAGAAAATCAGCGAAGAAATACTAAGAAGCTTTTCACGCTGGATTAAGTTAAACGGTATGAGGAATACTTCAGGTAGCTCTTGTGAGAAGAGAAACGATTCAATTACGGAAGATAGATGAAGGGCAGCTGGGCAAGCGATGCCATGTTCACCTGAAGGTCTTGTTTGCATGACCTATTTTGTATGACCGTTATCCTTCGGAAGGCTCATTCAAGAATGAATTCCCTGAAAGAAAATGTCCGTATTCAATCCACTTTACTATGTCCTTTGTGCATTCTAATGCTCTGCCTGTATCCAATGCTTATTTGTAAATGTTCCTTGACAACAGACCTACGTCATCCTTAACATCAGTCTAATTTCCGTTATTATTCCAGGTTCAGCGTGTGAAATAATTCTTGTGTCTGAGTCAAATTATCAGCTTCACGCTGCATTAAAACTATTTATCTGACGCATAACAAGAAATACAAACTATTTTAACCACTTTTTCAGGGAACCTGATTGATATCAGGGTCACAAACTTTTGAAATACTAAATGATGGTGCATAGGAAGTGCCCATTGGTTTCCTGACTACGAGTTACATTTATTTTCAGTAATTTTGTGACTCTACGTTCCTACAACGTGATGGAAATTTTGGTAGAAACTTTTGGAGGCAGCCCGCTGAACGCTACAACGTCGTTGCTTTGGGAGGTTGAAAGTCTAAGGCTTATCAGCATCACATTAAAACATTTTCACTCTAAACCAATGAGAGATGGTGACAACCTCCGAAATTATGTATAATATGTTCAGTGAAACCTGAAGGGTGTGAAAAAGAGCGTAGATGCAACCTGCAAAACACCACCACGTTGCTAAAATTATCGCTTTCTCAGGTCATTGAGATACTATGAGTTGGTGTCAACATATTTTATGACTGTGAATATGCATGTGTGTTCATGAACTTTCACTGCGATTAAAATCTAGTTGCCCTTGAGGCTCAATGCGGGTAAACACAATCGACATTGTTCGTAACATCCAAGAAATGAGATCGGAACTAAATAGCTCAAAGGAACATATTAGCCCCTGCATGTGGTGCTTAGTAACCTTCATATAGTTTTCCTGGATGGTCTAATAACAACAATTGTTAGGTCGTGCATGACAGCGCGGCCTGTTGTCCGCGTGTTTTTTGAGATGCATTAAATTTCGCTCTAAAGATGTGTACATACTGAATTACTGCGCTGCTTTCTATTCGATACTTAGTAAGCATATAATGGAGGGTAGCATTGTATTGAGTATCTTAGTACATAGTATCATGTTAGTTATTTTTCTACTCTTTGATAGCTTTTTAATGGGTTTGGAATCCCTTTCATTAAAAGATGTTCTGATGAGTTATTCATTAGGGTGGGTCGAAAAAAATTAATATTTTTTTTCGGAACGCTTTAGTGCGGAAAAGTTGCCTTTTGTAAAAAGAAGAATATACAAAAATTAAAATCTGTTAATATCTTCCGTTCACGCATCGCACTTAAAGTTTATGAAAACTTGCGAAAATCACGATATTTTTGTAATTTTTTTCTGTCGGGAAAACTTTTAAAATTAACCCGCTTTGGTTTTTTATGCTTATTTTCTGGTTTAAATAACCTAAATAAATTAAATTTATATCAATAATCTAATATTTTCCGTTCGCGCAACGTCTTCGAAAAAACTGAAATTTACCAATTTTTCGCAAATTTCACTGTGCAACTCTTCGCTCGTTTTGTTAGAATAAAACGGCCCAGAACTGGAGGTGGTAGCACGTTAACTTCCACCCACCCTCTACCAACCAACCATTCAATTTTTGGGTGTGGTATTAGCATTATATTTACAAAGATTTTCCATATTTTCAAATATATACAGATTCTTTGGCTTAGTGTGTTTTTTTTCTTTTTGATATCTACTACACATTTAAAATCTGATTTATTGGAGAAACGAGGCATAACCGATCTAGACGTCAGTGTTGCTCGGATATAGTCATCTCTAGCTTCATTTCCACTTACTTTATTCGAGGCCTCTGTCACAAGTTTGACGAACCTCTCCACAGCCTAGTTGTGACAGGGAAACTTTTGTATTTCTCGGATGGGCGTCGTGTCAGAATTGATGAGTGATTTTATATCATCTTCACTTAGGTCTAGCAGCATTGGGAGAGGATACACCACACAAGAATTTCAGTTAATAATTTCAATGTAATTGAAAGCTTGAAAGTTTATCTTTGGTGGTACGAAATTTCTAACAGTCTTCTTCTTTGGGACGGTTTGTCTTGCTTTTAAGATCCTTCTATAACCGAGCTCCCGAATTTGTTCTCTTTCATCGACAAGCATTGCCAACAGAACAGTCTATGAGTGCGCAAAGAACGCATTTCGTTGTAATACTGGATCAAAAACTTTGAGCCATTCGTCGGATAAGTACCATGATGTTTCGATTGCTTGAAAGACATGTTTTGGTCCGTCAGTAAAATATTTGCTCTTTTTATGGCAAACCACACAAGCATATATGATTTTAAGATGAAGCCAAGTATTTCTTTTAAGTTTCCGGATGGATGTGATGAATGTATATACAACCTAAGGATTCGGTTGGCCGCAGTTACCCATCTGGAATGGGACAAAGGACCAGGGTCCCGATTTGCCAAGTCTTCTGGAAAATGTCCCAAGGTGATTACATTTGAGATGTCCAACAGATACTGCTGGTATTAGCTAAAAGTTTCCTGTCTATATCAGGAATCGAACAAGCCTTGGGTTCATAATCGACCACAGGGAGCTGCTGCCCGATTGGCCCACTTAACGATTTAGGTCCTGCAGTTTGACCTTCAATGTGTTGGAAAATGTAGCGAAAAGGACGCGCATTAAAATGCAGGAGGCATATGCTCCACTATATGGCACTATACAATGGCACAGATGGAAAATTTAACACTTTCAGAAACACTTTCTTGATGCACTTCAATGCCTCTTTTCCAAAAAAAAAACAAGTTAGACTACGGGCTGTGAGCAGGAAAAGAAAATTCTATTCAGATGATCTACTGACCGCTAGCCAATACCTACGTGAACTTCACTCTTTATGTAAATTTGAAGACCCAAGTCTTCTCAACTACTACAAATTGTGCCTCAGGGATTTTAAAAAACGTGTTCATAGATACCGTAAATGCTCAAATGAGGCGAACATATGTTTATCCTCTAACATATTTAAAGCTGCATGGAAAATAATTAAGAATAACACAAATGCAGGAAAAATACCTGAGCAACAAACAATTATTTTTAATAATACTACCTCTGCAAACCCTGTAGAAATAGCCAATAACTTCAACCTTCAATTTTGTCAAATTCAATCCGATGTTCTCCCGTCGACAAACCACTTCCCTAACTCCTCCTTTCTTCCATCATCTAGATCCTTTTTTCTGTTCCCCACTAATCCTCTGGAAGTCCAACAGGTTATCTCCACACTCAAAAACAAATGGACAGCTGGCTTAGATGAAATCTCCATTCCCATTATTAAGGCTGTAAAGGGGCTTATCTCCTCTCCATTAGCAGAGATCATAAATACATCCTTTGCTGAAGGTAAGTTCCCTGAATATCTTAAAACAGCTTGTGTGCATCCCATTCATAAAAAATCCCATTATCTAACTCTAGCAACTATCGTCCAATCTCTATCCTGCCGAGTTTTTCAAAGGTCTTCGAAAAGTTGTTTTACAACCGCCTTACTAATTTTGTAGAGTCACACCGCCTTATCCATGAATCTCAGCATGGGTTTCGCAATAATAGATCCACAAAATCTGCCTCTTTACAACTATTGAACAATATCTATGATACCCTAGATTCCAAAAAACAAACCCTGGGTATATTTTATGACTTCAGTAAAGCCTTCGACACCATTAATCACGATCTGCTCTTAAATAAGCTACAAACATTTGGGATAGTTGGCAATCCCCTCCGGTGGATTAGATCTTTCTGTATAAATCGACAACAAGTGGTCAAATACACTGACCCTAATGGCCCTATTCCTGTCTTTTCTAAATCCCAGAAAGTTCTTCAGGGTGTACCCCAAGGATCCATATTAAGACCTTTGTTATTTATTATTTTGATAAATGATCTCACAGACTCTATTTCTTGCAGCCAACCCATATTAAACGCCGACGACTCAACCTGCTTAATCACATCAAATGACACATCCTTATTGAGTACTGCAGCTAAAACATCTATTAATAGTATGTCCCAGTGGTGCCTCACAAATAAGCTACACCTAAACATTCAGAAAACAGTATATCTACAATTTCACTTAAAAAGGGCTCCTCCAAGCACGAGCCTTCTACTAAAGATTAATGACAGCCATATTGTGCGGTCATCAAATACTAGATTTCTAGGTATTTCCGTTAGTGAAGACCTGAGCTGGCACACTCATATAAAGAGAATCGCAAGTAGCCTAACAATAGGGATCTTCATGATTAGAAGACTGGCTCCCGTTATTTCTCTTAATATCTTGATGTTGCTATTCCATGCAAAAATTCAATCCTTCCTGACTTACGGAGTAATATTCTGGGGTCATGACAGCTTTAGTAAAACTGTCTTCTCCCTTCAAAAGCAAGCTTTGAAGGCAATGCTACAGCTACCATATCGCACCCCCGGTCGCCCCCTTTTTCAGAAGCACAACATTTTAACCCTACCTTCACTATATATCCTACATTGTGCTATTTTTGTCAAACAAAATCCACATCTCTTTCCTGATAATCATAGTTTCCACTCATACTATACTCGCAGTACACATGATATCCATATTTATAGCCATCATCTCTCACTGTCCCTAAAAGGACCTCATCATGCAGCATCTATAATTTTTAATAATTTACCTTCAAACATAAAGGCAATATGCTCTATGCCTAAGTTTAAATTAGAACTTAAAAAGAACCTTTTAAGCAGAGAATTTTATAGTGTCTGTGATTTCTTGAATAATCAATGCACCTGCTGTGAGGAGACCTAGGTGATTAAATTTCCTTCTCACCTCATTTTGTTTATATTTTGTTCTATGTTTTTTATTATATTTGTATTTGATTGTTGTCTGTAAATTCAAATTGACGATTACTATGTTACTGAATGTAATCAGCAGTAATAAAAATATTATCTTATCTTATCTTATAGCGGGCATGCTACATAATTATCTAGTCGGTGGATGACACCGTTCTTCCACCCAGTGTTGGTTACAGTGCCATCACACCCTACTACGTCTTGTTTTTCTAGTGATATTGTTAGTTCAGACAAACAAGAAATAATGCTTTGAGTTACATCATATGATGAACTCGTGGAAGGAGATAAATGTCCAATATAAGTTGATCCAGGTGCCTCGATAAGAGAATAATTTTCTTCTGGCACATTCCTGCGAAATTGCTTGGCATTCAATTTTTCGATGAAAAAATTATCATCTTTTCGTCCGTCATGGAACTTTCCTCAGGAGGTGTGAATTGGCATTTAAAATCCGTCGTAACACGACTCCTTGTATCTTCTTAATTCACACTTATCAACCACATAGGAATAATCTGTGTCATTTATCATCCAAACGCCTGGCAGAACGCTTGACGCTATGACAGCTGTTGCCCGATCAGAAACTCCGAACCGATCACTGTTTAGCGCTGTTGCGCTAAATCACTAGCGCTGTTGTTCATCATTAGCTGATGTTGCTGGATTATATATTTAAAAAATATAACACAAAACAATGCAAAGTACTGCACAATTCATAGCACGGACTCACAGCACACACGTCACACAGCAACAAAGCGTGTACACGTGTACCACTTGTAACAGATAGCGAAGTGAAGGTGGCGAGTAGACGCCCGAATTGGTAGGGGCGGGGAGGGCTACGGCAGAGTAGGGAGGGACCACGCCACAGTTCAATACAGTTCAAACTAGCTCAATCTATTTCAAACCAGTTCAATCAATTTCAAATAAGATCTAGTTCGTTTTCTTCCAGCAAAACGAGCGAAGAGTTGCACAGTGAAATTTGCGAAAAATTGGTAAATTTCAGTTTTTACTAAGACGTTGCGCGAACGGATAATATTATATTATTGATCAGAATTTAATGTATTTATGTTATTTAAACCATAAAACAAGCTTACAATACTAAAGCGGGTTTATTTTAAAAGTTTTACCTAACAGAAAAAATTACAAAAATATCGTGATTTTTCATAAACTTCAAGTACGATGCGCGAACGGAAGATGTTAACCGATTTTAATTTTTTTATGCCGTTTTTATTCTTTCTAAAATAGACAACTTTTCCGCACTAAAGCGTTCCGAAAAAAAATATTAATTTTTTTCGACCCTCCGTATTATTCACGCCATTAGTTATATTTATGTTTGAACCTCCTATGTGTTTATTTTCATACATAGTTTCTGAGCTGATTGTTTTTGCTTGAATGCATTCGTATATCTTTTACTTGTTTTGCTGTTGTAGCATTGTGCCTCTGTAAATTGGCAAGCATGCTGTATGTGGACAATTTTTATTTAAATAATAATTAAATGTGCTTCTTGAGCAGGGAAGTTACCTTTAAAGTGATAGAAGTGTTAAGTATGGGAGCTTTTCTTTGTAATACAAAAGGCGTTAGTTGTGCCTACGCTTGAAAAATGTAAAATAATAATAGCACGCGCCGGTCAGAAATCGAAACGAAACGAGTTAGATCGTATAACAATGATTCATCCAGGACTTTCAGTATTCAATTTGAGTATGCTAAATTGAATTTGATTTTCTGTACTAAAATTAGTGTCGTGTAAAACGGCCTGCATAATTCTGTATATTGTGGAAACAGATGAAGAACGGTTGGCGATGCTGATTGTTTGATGAAGAGGGGTGTACGTGAGCACTTGCGGGGTGGCAGGTGGCAGAAAATGAAAATACGACATGAGAAGCCTCAAGAGAGTTGCCTCGATTGCCTCTTAGTTCCTGCCGGTGCCATATTCTGCCCCATTCAGACAATTGGCATTCTTTCTGCTCCCTAATTCGAGCGTTGCGGAGTCGATAATCGAATCTCATCGTGGGAACTCTGGCAGTAACATGACTGAACGCGGTGGCATTGGAGGAAAAAAGGAAGATTCAGATGGATATCGGCCAGCTAACATCGTTGTGTTTGCGTACGCTACCCACTGTGTGCCCTTGGATGCCGTTTCTCCCGAAGCGGAAAATCCCCCCGAGGGATGAATCAGGCACTTGAAATTCAACGCGTGTCGAATTGCTTTCGAAACGAAGCGAAATTTCACTGTAGACTGTCGCGATGTTTGATGCATGATGATGTTATATGTTTTTTTCAAATGTTGGCTACTATGCGAGGATTAGATAAGACCATATGTATTTACTGTGCCAAAAAGCATTTTAAGCAGATTTTCTAGAAGAAAGAAAAATCAAATAATTTTCTTAGAAAAGTCGCGTATGGACGGCATGGGCACATTTATAAGCATCGTAATATATTACCCGTATGCAATTGGTTTAGGCTTCATTTTTCGACATTTATCGCAAAGGAATTAAAAAGCTTTATTTTAATTTTGTCACAGAATGGACTTTTAAATCCACCTTTTCTTAAAAATATATTTGCCCTAAAGAGGAGGAAAATCCGTGAAGGCATTCATCGGCTGGTGAGTGGTATTTAATCTTATATCTTTCACCAAGTGAGTTAGTTAAATCTCCCATTTGATTTTAAGTGATACATAATTTAGTTTTCACACATCGGTGAAACTGTCTTGAGTGAGAATAGCTTTCATTTCATTTCAAAATTCAAATTCCATGAAGTCAAGCTGAAGCAACTGAATGGTGAAACTGTGTCCAGGAAAAGCTTAGTGTCTTTAAACGCTCCATTATGAATTAAAACAAAGGAAAATTGAGGAAAATATGCATTAAAACTTTTAGGCGAGCGTAAACTCATCCTTCTTCCATCACGGCGAGTAAATAAATGATTGTTCATTCCACGCCTTTGAGATAAAATTCCGAAGACTGTTATTGATTCTCAAGATAGTGATGTTTTCAGCTTTATTTGCTATATTTTATAGATTTCCATTCTGGAATATAGTTTTCTTTATTTTTTTGTTAGTTGTATCAAGCTAAAATGTATGTATTTTAATGGGATCGCTCTTTAGTTCTTCCTTGTAGCTAATATATAGATAGATAGATATATAGATATTGATTACTTCCTACAAATGAATTTACAAAAACAAACAAAATACATAAATTTACCAAATAATAAAAACAAATAAATTTTTAAAAAGATTTGTGTTTAGATTTTGTATTTGTATTTAGAATTTTGATGCCGTTATTCCTTACAAAGCACATTGTTATATAAACCATGCCGAAAATGTATATATGCATATATGTAAACAAGTATACTGTTACCAAACATAGAGGCATCCAGGGAAAAGCTTTAGGGAAGCTCTGTTGTTTGATGGTCATAAAATATAGCATGGGGTCTAATAAACAAGTTTTAGAAATGTTTACGGAAAGTTTCCCTTAAAATATTGAACGACCGACTGTATCGTATTTTGATGGAGCTCGGAAAGGCTTCTCCAGTCTATTTCGGGTACTTGGTCTGTTTATGGAATCCGTTGGTTTCATTTTACAGTGGCCATGAGGAAGGCTTTTTTACTTTATGAATCATCATTCAAATTCAGAATTAACTTCATCCTCTAGTGCATCTACTTCTCTTTCCCGAGATTCTAGCAGTACCTACGCATTGCTACTTCCGTTGTATCTATAATCCATGATGCTCTCTTTCTTCCATTATTTTCCCCGAGAGAAAAAGTAGCTAGAACTAAATGGCTTGATTTCGCTCTAGTGAATCCAGACAAAAATTTATTCAAATGAGAACAGGGTATAAAAATCAATCTATGCCACCAGAGTAAAATTTAACTGCCAATCATTTATTAGTAAGCTTTTAGATTCTTGGAACAACCCAAGTCATGGTCTACACAACGATTATTCCTCTTAAGAAAATATTAAAGACATTCAAAAACCCAAAAATTCCAATTTTCGATTGGAAAAGAATCTTTAATCGGTGCTCTGAGTTGTACTCTGAACCATAACTAGACCATGAAATTTAGCTACCTACCGTATTTTTATCACTTGGAGCTTCGCTGAGTTTCCTTGTGTCAGTAATATTTGCTACTGAATTTCGTCGTGATGAATAGAAATACAAATAGGCACATGCTCTCATTTTTATCACCTTATACATTGCAGTTTCTCCTGAGAATCGAAATGGAAACCACTGTTGGAGAATCATTAATGTTACAGGATACGACAAATATTCTTTCAAGTATTAAGTGGGCTCCTTATTTCCCATGAAATAGAATGTCTTCGAATTTGAGCATTGAGTATGGTCAGCGAGAAAAAATTCTATTGAGAAAACCGATTAGAATGAGCTTCTAAAACTAGTTATTTACGAAAACCAGTATAACAAAACTTGGTGGCACTCACCAGCGTAGAATTAGAGGCCATTTAGAGTGAATCAAGCGTTGATGAGCGGAACAAGGTACCGAGTGACTCCCGGAGGGACCTCTGGAGGACGACTTGGCTTCTTTATCCCACACCTCTTGAATGTTTTCCTCTCCTTTGCGCCATGCTCTTTACAAGTGAGTGTCACCAAGTTTCACTACGTCTATAGCCTGAAGTGATTCAAAACTAAAAACTATAAATGTGACATGGCGCTTGTGTCATGTTTTTCTTTCGTTTTCTGTGTAGGCTGAAAGTCAAAATTCCCTTTCTTTCTCCCTTCTTCTCGTTTCAAACATTATGCATATCCACGTTTTTTTTTCTTTGTGATGCAATGGGTATATATTTTATACTCAACTTATCGTGCAGAAATTTTGAGATTTCTGGATAAAATCCACTAGGTGGTCGAGTATCTCTTAAGCTGGAAGTACAGTCGAGTTTAACTGGGAAAATGCTGCGGCTGCTTTAGCATTTTTTCCAATATATCGAATCTAGGAAAAAATTTAACGATGAAATCTGCTTCCTAGATATTGAGACAAAAAAGAGTCTCCCGGAAGGCGCTTGACAACTGAAATCATTGGGGTATGATGAGGATTATTGGAGAACGAGAGAAGCGTGGGAAAAATTAAGCGTCGGCATTATACTACTGTTAACGTCCCACCCAACGGATGGCATATCACACTTTAAGTACTCTCTACATTATACCCATGTAGGGATCGGGAATCACTGAAAAAAACAGTCCGTTAGCCAGCATACCAACCCAATTCCCATTACCTAGATTCCCATTCCCATTTGTGTGAATAATGAAAATGATTACAAATGACACAGGCCGCAGAGGTCGCTTACCAATTATTAATATGGAAAAGTGATTAAAATATTAATGGCAGAAAATATTTCATGGTGGAAAAGAGAGTTTTTCGTGAACTCAGTCTTTCTTGTATTAGTTTTAGGACGGCTACTTCGCAGGAAGGGCACGTTCAAATATTTATTTGGCCCAATTTTATATATTTCCAAGGTTTCCTTTCTCAGACCAAATTAATAATAGTTTAGTAGATCGCATCGATTGATCAGAGTTCATGCCGGAGCGATGCCGGTATCAGTCTTGCCGCCGCAGATGCGGGATTAAGTTAATAATAACTTATTTTGAACTTTATTCATTTTAAGATCGTGTGCATCTTTAAATTGTGAAGCATTAGTTTGCAACCACAGCCATGGTGGAATTTTCCATCTTAAGAAGCGCACAATTAAGTTTCTATTTGACTTAGTACAACTTAAATTGATGTCGCGCTATGCTATTATGGAAATCATTGCTTAGGGATATGTCTGAGGCGTCTACGTCAACAAGTAAACGTCGGCTGTTGTTTCGAGATTTGGGTACTGTGATGCATAAGGATAGGGGGACTGTGGAAAATCTGAACAGGGGTATTGAAGGAAGGTCGTCGCCGTTTGGGACCTTATCCCCAATGAACCTTTGTAGTTTGGCTGCGGTCAATATTATTTCCGTTCGCTCTCTGCCAACTTCTTGTTTATCCTCCCGCTTCCACTATAAGTTTCCGTAACTTTATCCAGTAAAGAAAAATTTTCCACAGGTAAACATCGACGAATGGCCAGAAGCAGCAGAGCGATAGAGAATGCTGCAGGATATGAGCTATGCCCTTGTTCCCTATCATATTCTATCATCCATTGGTTAACTTTCAAGCAACTACTCATCATTAAGTAATAAATTTGGAAATGCTTAGCAAAATTGTTTATTTTGGATCATGAGTCATAATTTCATATCATATTTCATTTTACACCGGGTGAAGTTCTAAATTACCTTTAATTCTGCGAAATATTTTGATATTTTGTATTATACTTATTCACTTTGAAAATTTTGTTATTTAAATCAGCTTTAGTTAGAAGCAAAAGTTAATACATTTATTTATTCTTTACTGGTAATTAACATTTTTTCATAATATCAAAATACAATCTATTTCGATGTGTGATTTTCTATGCTGCATATTTAGATGTTCTGCGCCTGTATTTTGGTGTTACATATAAAACACCTAGTCTTTCAATTACCCACGAATGTAATTTTCAATCATCAATAATTTATTTAAGGTATCAGTCATTACGTGACATTGTGGACAGAGGTTATTTATTGCGCTCGTGCTATCAAATGTTAAAAAAGGTAAAACAGGGATTTGCTACAAGCAATATACTCTAAAGCCCCCCTCTGTGCCCGGGACAACACCCTTATAATTCTCCAAGAGAATTAGAAGGGGGTTGTCGTTGCATAGCTGAGTACGAGGCAAAAGGCCAACCTCGTTACAATACATAGGCACAGTCAATACATTTAAATCACAATAACAAAAAGTATGAGCTTTCTAAATTGGCTGGAAAGGACCTCTTGGATAATAGTACTTTAAACAGTTATGAGAAAAGTTGTTGAAACTATAAATCCCCCTCTCATCGCCAAATCCTATCCAGTTCAGTCAAATCACTTGTCACTCACAACCGTTAAAGTCAAGCAAGCATTCTGTCGTCAGCAAGTAGTTTAATCATGATTGAGTCACCGAGTACATAAAACTACTTGATTTCGAAAGCCATATTTGATAAATAATAGTAATGACTGCTACTTGAGGCTTTATATTTCTGCAAAAAAAGGAAAAATGCTGATAAAAATCAATTATGATTAACAAAGAATCATTTTATGCCACTGCAATATTCATATAATTTATTATTTCTTTTGTAGCTAATTAAGGAAATATTGTGGAATAGGGAAAACTGATATATGGCATTACATTGAGGCATAGCCCAGAAGACTTTCATGGAAGTATGCCTGCCCAACATTCAGTCCAAGTCCCAAGTGGTGAAGCGCTTCTGGCGCGAGGAAAGGAACCAGACGTCGTCTGGGAAGTTAACCTCTTTGATCTGTTCGCAGTTTATTATTTCATTCTTTCTTTATGACCATTGAAAGTCAGGTTCAACACGTGGGGCTTAAATATATCCATAATTGCCTACATGGCAGGAGCATTATTATCGTAAGACTAATGTTTTTGCGCTCGTGGAACCTCGGTGCTTGATGAAAGATATTTGTTTCCTCTCTCAAATCTCATTCAGAAAGCGCTTTCGCTCATTTAATCTCACGGCTACACCCGGTTCTCATGATTACACTCTCGGTTGATAAAATGCAATTAAAATGAACGCAGGGATTTCGCATGAATGAAATGGTATCAAGGATGACGTCTAATCATCTCATTAACGCAAAACGCCTTACTTAATCATTTGCCTAATTTCAAAGGGCATTGATACTCATTGCTTCCAAGCCTTGACCGTTTATATACCATCTCTCATTTAGATTATACCAGTGCGCGGAATTGTTATCTGCTCCTAGGCTTCAGATTTTCAGCGGAAACATAACTTGGAGCATTCAAAAGAGGAAACGAAGGTGGGCCCCAATTTGCATTAATGCGGTCATTTAATTAAGATTGTTATCTTGTCCTCCAGAAATATTCCAGACGTCACCATGAATAGTAATACACCTTTTACAAGTGGTTTTTGTGTGAACGTTTGTGGTAAAAATATCAAAGTAGGTGAAACTATTGTAGCTATTATTCTTTTGATGTCCAGAAATTTATTACATTATATTTCTTCAAACATTATGATAATTTCTCTTTTTAAAGTAACCAACGTATGTCTAAAAAATATGTATATTATTCCCCTTTTGAAGCCATGCTTCAGAAAATGAGTAGCATTGCAATTTATGTTGCAATTAATTTGTAATCTTAAATATGATAATGATACAATTGTCCAGGCATCACATCAAACACACTTTCATGTGATGGAACTGAAGCAGCATGGAAATGCATAGAGTAATTACTTAATCGTCTTAAATATGCTGCTGCAATTGCGCATCAGGTATTATTCTGGGAAAATGGAGTCAAGTTTGTTTTGAAGCGGTCGCAATTGGGTACTAGTGGTATTTTAGTGAGGGGAGAAAGAGGGAGAAATTCGTGGAACTGAGATGAAGAAAAGAAAAAGGCAAGAGCATTACACCCACGTGTACCAGGAACTTTATTTTATTTTTCCCTATTGTGGAGTGCGCACGCGCGAATTTGAAATAATGTGAAGGCCCTCCCGATTCACATCACGCGTCGAGACTTTATTCAAGCGCCTACTCTCCTCCTCCCCCCCCCCCCTTCCCCCCTCTCCACTCTGTCCTACCGAGCCGGGAGGCTGAAAAAAGGATTCCCATTCAGAAATGCCCGTCCCGTACGCACAGGAACACAACGACGGCAACTAAGTGAGAAGTGGCGCGTGCATTCCCTTTGGTGCTCGTCTCCTCTAGCCATTTATAGGTGCGTGATTTTTTTTCCATCTCTCTATCTCCATCTCCCTTTCCGCTTTGCTTTTTTCTCCCTCGGCCAAAAAAGGTGAAATGCCGCTCCCTCTCACCATCTCCTTAAGTATTCTGTTTGCGAAAAAAGGAACGCTCTTTGTCTCTCTTGTTACACAGTGAACTTCGCAGTTGACTTTATGTTAATTTTTTCTTGGAGGTAAAGCATAACATTCATAGTTGACAGTTTTACCAATATTAATAGTTTATTTAATGCACACAAGTTTTACACTAAATACATAAATTTAAGGAAATTCAATTGTTAATAATAAATACTCCGTGGATGGACAAAAATAACCATGCCATGGGCGGTGAAATTCCATCCAGGCGGGATTCGAACCTGGGGCCCTTGGGTTGGCGAGCTAGGACGCAATATCATCACCATCAAAGCCGCCATCCCTTAAAGACTTCAAATTAGAAAAAATAATATAATCAACTTCGCATGAAGTGCTATTTATTTAACTCTTGTTATCTTCGATACATAAAGACGCGTGTAAAGCCACCTAAGCGTGACTGGAATTAAGTTATTAGAGGCTTTGCGAGAGAAATTTGTCGAAAAACTCTTACCCTTGTTGGTTGATCATTCTAATATAAAAGTTGACAGATTAACTTTGGCTGACTGTTAGCTAGTCGGTGGCAGCCATTGCCGGAGGGCAAGTAACTCCTGGGTATTTTCTATCATTTTAATAATCCCAAATTTGGCCGGCTGTTTGCCAATAAGGCATCATTTCCGGTGAATTTCTCGGCTATAAATATTTTCGGAGACAACACAGAATGGAATGGTGGTCTCGTAAATGTTGTAAAAATTTTCATCCCCACATTTTACACCAGAGAAATGTATTTATGCTAAATTTAACGTAAGTTAATTTTATTTGGCAACAATCACATGAATAACCGCAATCAGCTAGCAATTGGTATAATTGGTCTCCTCACACTTATTTAATTAATCCCTTTGTCTTTGCGCTTATAATTGTATACATAGCTAATCAAATGTCGTTCTGTTTACGTTTTAAGACGCACCAATCCCCAATTGGTGTATTTTAATAGCTGTATGTTTAAACTGGTATCATACGTCAAGTTGGCATCAAATGAACGCAGATTGGCCATTTATACCCTGCGCGTAAAGTAAACACGTAGGTACCTCAAGGTAGCCAGTGTTTGTCTAATTGAGTGGTTAGGCGTAACCGAAACGCATTTACTCGATTAATTTTGACAACCTTCGTCTTACCTGTTGTTTAATTCGCTGATATGCCTCGAAAACATTTCTGTTTTCGTTCCTCGCCGGTGACTAAACTTTTCCCATGACTCCGACCCCTCCAGGCACTCGAGAACAGCTTGCTTTATCATCACGCCCTCGCCCTTGGAAGAGCTAACACCGTTTTTTGGCGCAAAACTTCGGTCAAGGTCGGCATAATTGTTTGTTTGTGCGTAAAGGAAGGAGCCGAGAAAGAGAGACGTTTAATTAACCATCATTCCCAACCTATCGCGGTCTCTTCTCTTCTTATCCTTTCTCTGATTAGTCAGAGAGAGGGATGGAGCGATTAATGAGAGGGAACGCGAAACGCAAGGCGCCATCCATTTCCTTCGGTGCTCTTAATTAATTTTCCTCAGCTGCACGGAGCGCTCGCTCTTACATCTCCATCTGAAGCCACTCTCATCCCTTCACATTATCGCTCCTCTGTAAGCCGGAAAATTCCTTTGCGGACGACGCGAACTGTCGATTACAAGCACTACTGATCAAAATGAAGGGTAAGTAATTTAGGCATAATCACCTTGAGCATAAAACTAAGCCGAACCAAGCGAGCGATCTCCGCATCGAAGAGGCTTGAGATGTTTACCCTGATCATTATTTCAAAAGCTCAGGTGCCGCGCCGCAGCGAACAATTTGCCTGTGTACAAAATACACATCTTCAAACTTAAATAATCTGACGACTGCGATCCTCTCGATGGAGTCCATACTCGTCGCTGGATGTTTTAAAATTGAAAATATGTTATTCTTGACTTTAATTAATACAATTCTTGTATATTTTCTGGTATGTATATGAAATTCGGAAAAATATTTTCCCCTCTCTTCAGTTCCATCGCGCTTGCAGTGTTAATACGACTTTTTGCATTGCAATACATCTCAAGATCATTTTTGGAGAATATTGGAGTATTTACTGTTTACAAGCGTGGTTAAAATTACAGATTATACTGCCAATGATGGGAAGAATAACGCCCAGTAGAAACAATTTGTGAAAATCCAATTTTTTGCGGTTGATATTCTTGCATTTAATTACGCCAATAGCTGCTCCCATTTCCCGTAAATTCTCAGAATTCTGATGGTCTTGAGTAAGCACTTTAGTACTTTGATTCGATTGGTGGTTAGATGGCAAGGAGAGGCTAGTGCCAGGAAGCCATTAATTTCAATAATTCGAAATTTAATTATATATATGTACCTATTATGTTAATGGCCAAAACAAAAGATAATTCACTGACTTGAGAGAGCCTGATAAGTCAACGCTCACAGAATTTCTGACATTTTGACTAAAGTTCTTAACGGCCCAGGGACGTGGAAAAGGAATCAAATAAATGAAGGCTAGTTATAGTCTCTTCAGAAGAGGCAGTGTTAATTTTAGAAAATAACTTTTAAGGAAATTCACTTTGATTTTTAAACAGAAAAACTGACGATTTGAGGAAGTTTTTTAAACAGATACGGTACTGTATACGGCTCACTATTCATAATTTTAGCTTATTTAGATTGTTGTTTGTTATTGTTTAGGCACTCCTAATATTGCTATAAAACGTCCCCCATTATGTGGTACCAAGGTGGAATATTTTGTCTTGCGTACAATGAGAAGAAACGGAATCAAATGCTGAGTAATTAGTCATCTCTGACAACGTCGCTTAAACTAGTGATGCTTTTCGATTTTTCTTCCTTTTTTCCCGATAGCATTTGTTAGATTTGTACTTAAAGATGAAGCTCTAAATACCACATTATTATGTTGTGGAAATATCCCTCTTATCATTACACTACGCCATGTTGATTGAACGTACAACAAAAAATTATTTGTATTACTTTATGCACCAAAAATTAATAAAACTCTATTTAGTGTTTTGTTTTTACTAGAAAGTTATTTTGACCTCTTTTAGAAAAATTTGATAGGGTATGGCATTATTGTGCTCTTTTTCTCTTAGCGTGAAGCTGAATTCAAAGGAGCACTCATATAAACCGTTTTAATTTATTGCTCCTGAAATTGTAATAAATCTCTCGCTCTCCGTAGTCAGTGCTTTCAGAGAAAAATGTTTTTACAAGTTATTCCGGATCAAGCGCTGTAGATCGAGCCGGATTTGCGATGCACGAACGCTCTATTTTATGGCCGACGACTATTTTTGGAAATCGCCTCAAAAGGACTTTCAAATAACGGGAAACGTGTAGGGACAAGTTCTGGCGGGAGATGCTCAGACGTTATAAAAAATATGCCATTATGCCATCTGTGTGTGTGTGTATCACTTTCAAGCAGTCTTTTGCATCGGACTTACCTTCCTTCGTTTCGGACGGTCGCTCTTCAATATCTCATTCGATCCACTCCCTCACGTATCAGTTATCTCAAACTTTCCGTTTCTATTGTTCTCCATCTTTGGAGATATCAGAATTGGCCTTCTTTCTGGATTTTTGAAAATACGGCAAAAGTGTAGTGCCGACAAAAGGGTAAAAATGGATCTTTTTTTTAATTACTCCCGCATAAGGATTTATGTTGAAAAGTCCCTACTTTTACGAAAAGAAAAAGGCTAGCCCAAGTTTTCAGAATCTTTGGATTAGGTAGGATGTCCTTTGTGTGCAAAGGTAAAAATTTTCAAATTCATGGGGATGCGTGTCTATATAAGAGAATAACGGGAACCGGATATCACCGAATAAGGGTTATAAATAGTATTAACAATGGTAGCAATTACCCGACTTCCAAGTGTGGGTGAAATACGAGGACTTTCGCAGTCATGTAAATCCCTAAGCAGTCCTAAATATATAAAGGGCGGATCCTGCCTTACTCTGTGATAGTGGAAGTAGTCGAGTAAATTACTGGAGAAGAATCAAGGCTAAAAAGAGAGTCATTAGAAGGGTATTGTTTCCCTCGGATATCAAAGGGAGGGACCATTGTTATTCATAATGATTTATTCTTTTACCATGTTCAATGCCGACGTTCGCAACAATACAAGGTCTCTAGGGACCAACCGGAGCGAAATCCGACTAATCAGTCGCGCTAATATTTTTCAAGGTTTTTGTTGCTTTCATGTGTTTAAATTTTGAGTAGGCTGGGTCACCGGTGGGTTAATTATATCCATAAAGAAATCCGTCTAATATCTTAACGTCCTCGCCTCCCTATGAATTTTCTAGTCTTTCAAATAGGTATCTTTTAAGTTAGATAATTATCTATAATGAAACTGAGATCACTTTGTGTTTTATATGCGTGTTATTGGAAATTACGAAGTTGATCTTAGTTACATTACAATAGATCAGTTCCTTATAGTTGTATCTGACTCATTAAGCTTTGTATCTTTTATGTCTAATGCATATGCTCCGGATGTTGAATATATATCCAATACAGTAAAATGTATGTCTGTCTACTTGAGAAAATTGAGTATAACATTTATGTATTTACCAAAACATATCTATTGTGGCATAAGCTTTGAGTGTGGTCATTAAAAATCAAGCAACACATAACCCATTTTTTAATATTACAAATGAGGGTCTGAGAGTCAAAGTAATACAAGTGACAAACATCGTCCAGTGTCACCTGTATCACTTTACTCCGTTAAGAAATGACAAAAACCAAAGTAGTTTAAGTGTTTTGCGGCTAGATCGCAGCACCATACGTTCGCACACTTGTATTCCTTTTCCTGTAGCTACCTGACACTACCCGACGGTACCAACTTAGAAAATACGCACTCATATCGTTTTTCGTGTTGATGTCACTTGTATTACTTTGACTCTCATTCCCTCAAATGCATGCGAATAAACTGTTTCAAATATTCACCTAGATGTATGCTGGGTTAGTAGCGTAAGTGACCTATATGCTTCTTCGGCAATTCCGGTGAAGCTTATTAAATTTTCCACGGAAAATTGCCCCACATTGTTGTTTGTGATGCTCAAATTTATTGTAAATTTATAATATCTACATCTACATACTACCCCGCAAGCCGCCTCAATAGGCGTGTGGCGGGGGGTGTTAGGACACCAGCCGTTTACATATAATATGTTAACGTTATAAAGGATCGAACTTGTTCAACTGCTTTCTAAGTGTATTGATTGCATTTTTTCATGCAAAAAATAGATTCATTGTTTAAATTTTTATAAAATTTTATAGTTATACACTGATAGACTAACACGTGTACTATAGGACCCGATTTGAGCAATTTCCATTAAAATTTTCAGGTTCAGCGAAGTACATTTGCCTTCTTTAGATGACGCTTTCTTATGCATCTTTATTACGTTTTATCATGATGTAGTCGATAAGTGATTTTAATATTTTTGTATATGGCTTTGTTGTTAACTGCTTCGCCAACCCTGCTATTTTACTCTCCTAGCCAGATAATCTCTTGTATATTTCATGCCCTATTTATTTCTTTAGAGAATTCATTGAAAAGCCGTTCATTATCTTGATTTATCAGTCATATGTGGACCCGTAGACACGGAGCATTCTTGTCTCTTCTTGGCATAGCTCTCACAGAAGTTACTGGCGCTGGCGTAGTGGATGATTTTTGTACCTGGGCTACGGGACTTCCAAAATCTTATGAAACGGGAGAGTAAGGTTGTTCGGCGTGGAGCCTTTTTAATTGCTACCTACACAAGCGTTTCAAGAAGCTGGATGACTCACAACTGCTTTCCGGCCGTTTACGACTCATCTCACAATGAAACCTCAAGGTAGGGTTCCTAGTAAAGTCATAGATATGGGTGACCTTAGCCACTTGCCTATTAGCCTTGAGTTCTATCTGTTTTTACGAAGTAGTTTGGTTCCCCTGCCAGGATGTCAATCGTTGCCTCTCTCTCTCTACCCCTTCGCTCTTTCCTTTTTCCCCATCCACTCCTACCTTTCCTCCTTGCCACGCAGGTCTGCGCCAGGAACTTTTGCGAGAGAAATGTTTCGGGCTGCCAAAGGTATAGCAAAGCTATACCTTTGGCAGCCCGAACTGATGTATCTCCAGCTGAAGTTGTACGATGCCTCTTTCGCACGGAGATGAGGTTTCTTATTGATCAATTTTTTCGTTATTTGGGTTCCTGTGCTTTGATATTCTCCATTTTCTTTTTTATCACTATAATCACTCCAGCCTTTTCTCTTTTGGATTTTTCCACTCCGTTCAAGATGTTTATGTGTTTATCCGTATAAATGTAAATGTAAATTACTAATAACTCAGAAACTTAGTATGGGGTGGTGCCTTTATTTTATTGCCATTGAATTCCCTAGGAGAATTCACTTCTTATTAACAGTTTTATTGAAAATTATATCCTTATTCAATGAAAATCTACATGTTTCCATAAGTTTTACCCACTCTCCCAAGTAATAACTTGTAATTTCCGTTTCCGAAAAAAAAACATTGAGAGAAACTGTGATTTTGTTGCTCATTTCAAATGGAGGACTTTAATATATAGGTAGTGTGAATATGAATAAAATGTAATTTATGTCAGTTTTCGATGGAACCACCTTAAATGAGATGATGCGAGTGAGAGGCAGAGATGGAAGGAATAGATACCATCGGTGGGATGGGAAAAGGAGGTGTGAGCACGAGAATTTGAAAGGAGGAATGAAGCTATGGGTGTACAGGAGGATCGTCGAAGGATTCGAAGTAGATTGAGGGGAAAAGATTATGATGCTTGGGGATCTGCCTCTACGCATTACCCTGCGAGCCGCAAGTAGGGTTTGTGGCAGGGGGTAATAGGACAGCAGCCATGAACTAGAAAATTATTAGGGATGAGGAAGTGAAGTACGAAAAGTAAGGTGTATGTTGACTGTTTAGTGTCTTTCACTGCTTCTTATATAGTGGCTGGTGGTAGGTGGAAAGACAGAATTTTTGTCCCGACATTTTCGGCAAAGCCTCGAATTCTGTCACTTATGTCAGTTATACATATGCATGCTACCTTTAGAGTCGCCATCGGAGCGTGCTGCAGGGGTTGTTAGGACTCCAAGTACTTGCATGTTATTTGGTGATGACTCAAAGTAGTCGCATAAGAAATGAAATTACATGATTTTAAATAAAAACAAAGAGATAGAAGGTCTATTTTTGATATCCTCGCTTCATTACCTTAAACGAATACTATGAAAGCAAAATAATGTTGAAAATTCACTTGTCTATGTCCTACTCTAAGGTAAGGTCTAAAATTATCAGGGCTATTAATGATATCTTACCTATGTCCTTCGACAGGAAATTTCCTGAGACATCTTTTTCTACATAATACCCAGAAAATTACCGTATGGGCGTGGTGCAGGTGGTGTCAGACATATCAATGGATAAGGGAGGAGAAAGGAACTGGGAACGGGAAATAAAAAAATAGATGCGTTTCTTGGTGGTGAAGTGTCAGGCTTTATGTGTACTGTAGCCATTAATATTGCGTGTGGAGGGAGAATGTTGGTGATTGTTAGACAGCTATTGGATCCAGGACTCTTGGGACAAATGACAGCTCAAAATTATTCTAACTGTGGTAATAATGGAATATAAGGTGTTAAAATGAATGGCCAACCAGCTTAATTAGATATTTTGGAATAACGATTCCTTAAAAAGGTGTGTCCACACTTTCCTTTTCCCTCTGCCAATTTCCTCGTTTTTCTTTATTCTTTTTCACAGCTAGTGTCCCAACACCCCCACCACAAGCCATTGCGGTGTTTCGCAAGGTAGTGTGTTGATGAAGATAACACATCTATCTTATTTGATGACGTATTTCATTAATAGAGTAGTATTCCGACGATAATATAATGTTCGGAGCTTACTTTTTGACCACGATTAATGTGTAACTCTTTAGGTTTAGCAACTTCTTGGTCACAATCTAGTGAAATGCACTTATTCCTCTGCCAGCGTTTTTTTGTGTATTTACAGATATCATAGGGGCTACAAACAACTCATAGAGAAGTGACAATATACATCTAATACCTCTCTTATATCTACCTTTTACTTATTTCTAAAAACTGCTATAAAAACTGTATTTTTTATCGCAGTGTTATATTTTATCACTTGGGTCTATGTTTTACCACATAGTACCTTACTATTACAGAATACCTTACCTTATGGTTTTACCAAATCCAAATTATTTAATTCATTGGAAATCACGTTTAAGGACACATTTTTTGCAATTTATCGGTTTTTTTCATTGTTGGCTCTAGGTCTGTACTTAAGGTGATTCCCTGGATTTGAATTAATCTGTCAACATTATATTTACTTCCCCCACTTTAAAGTTATGGCTTTGTGATTTATGCTGTAAAGAAGTGTACTGCAGTGCATTTACTAAGATTAAATTCCAGCCCCCTCTCAATACATGACGTGTTAAACTTTGTCAAGATCCGATGAGTGAGCCTCCGCTTTCGTGTTGCATTCTCTGCTCTTTGGTGTATGACGTAATTCTCGGCGGGAGAAGGAAGACGGATGGGTTCGGGCGAAGAGAGGAGGAGGAGGGGAGTGTGGGAAGTTTTTTTCACGAGTGTGGGAAGCGCGAAAAGAGTGTCGGAAGGGTGAGAGTGGGTGGATGTCGTCGAATGGGTGTGCGAGAGAGGTCTTTTGAGAGTTGGAACAGGTGATTGGGCGGGGGAAAGGCGGAGGCAGCAAGTTGTTTGGCAACAACGGAAGAGAGAGGATCGATGGACGCAGACAAACAACTGAATTGCCTGGGTGATCACGTAAAAAGAAAAGCGACGAACGGTTCTCGCAGCGTGGGGCTTCTCTCTCACTCCCGCCCCGCTCCGGTGCAGCGTGAACGTCCGGAGGCGTGGGGCACGCGACCCTGGAGAGGAAGAGTGGGAATGCCTCCCATCAACGGAGCAGAAGAGCCCCACCCAGCCCCAATGATCGTCTCTCCCTCTCTCATCTAACGCTAATCCCTCCTATTCACGCCTCTCATTATCTGTATCTTCCTCTTGCTAAAGCTCTAGGAAAATTTTGCACCTTCAAAGATTTTGTGTTCGAGATTTATATTTCACCTGAAGAATCAATAGAAAAAAGTTTTCTTTAAATGGTAATAACTTCATTTTCCTCAGGAACAAAAGTGAGAGATGGCAGTGAAGACTTACCAATGTTTTATTTTCCGCAAAAGTTTCATAATCAGAAGTCCTAAGATGGTGTTGTTGCAGCTATGTACTTCAGGTTCTATTCAGCTTACCGGTTTATTCCGTGTAGGGTCAATATTTTAACAGCCTTCATAATTTGTTTGGTGTTTTCCATCAATTCGTCTTCCTCGTTAATTTTTTACCATTTTCCTTCTATTACTATTTGCGAAGTAAAATGTATTTTATTTTAAGTGTTGTATAAATTATTCATTACTCAAAATATAACGCCACGAGACGAAATTACATATTCTGTATGACCCCACTGGGAGAAACCTGTGGTTTTTGTATTGCCGAAGATTTTTAACGAATCGACCCGCAAAATTTGATTAAGCAGTACTGAGTTTTTATGACGCATGGATGCAAGATTGTTATATATGCATATAAAAATTTTATAGACATATTATGTATGACTAAAGAATTAGAAAAAACTGATATCAAAAGGAATGTATTATATTTTTATTCATTGAACCAAATTACTGTTTCTGAGAAATATCACTATGTCAAATTTCTGCAAAGTAATCTGAAATATTTACCAGTCCCGATATTTACTAATATATTATAATATACATTAACAGCTATCGAAGGTCGACTGTTGCTCTGAAGGCATTGAAAAACCAAATAATCATCCTGTCACCTCACATGCGCGCTCACGTGCAAGCTAAAGGAAAACTAACTTACGCCGTGTTTATTTAAGTATATGACGCGATGCACTAGTATAGTTGCGGACACAGAGAGCAGAATTTCCTAGAGGCCTCTAGCGACAAATTATAACCGTATATTTTATATCACCTCGGAAAGGTAGCACACTCTATTAGCCTCCGCGCAGCGTTTAAGCCATAGCTTTATGTGAGACGACGTATTCATTTATTGCATCGAGTTTTAAGCGATGTAATCTATACAGTCACGCACTCCTTTGGAATTTTACGTCTTAAGATTTACAGCTTGAGGTGCCGACACGGCAGTCGAGCTCTAAAGAGGAAATTGAAAGATGACGATTCTGATCTAATCGAAGTTCATAGGATGCTTTTCACGTCCGACTGCCACCAATTTGAGATGTTATTTATTGTAAAATAAGATGCACTTGGTAAATTCTATCCGAGACCTGGAAATGTTCACTGAAGTTGAAGTTATGCCATCAGAATGGTAGTTCGACCTGAAAAACATACAGCATATTATCATTACTTTTATTTAACTCAGTTCATCTGAATCTCTTGCAACATGTTTCATGGTTATTAAATCTTCTCTCTCAAGGATTAAATAAAAAATAAGGAATTTAGGAATTTATTTATTCTTTAAGCATCAGTATGGCTAAAACAGAAGTATTAGAGTTGGAAAAAAATTAAAGCTCTTTTATAAAATTTTGTAGGTTAACTTCTATGTTTCATCTGCAGTGTGTTTACAAATCTGCTGTGTGTGTGAGGTAACGCTATAGTTGAACATCATCGCCAGAAATGGACTCATTGGACGTGGGCAGCGATTTAAAATTCAGAGCCAAGATAATTGCAAAGTGCGGTAATTCCTATAATTAACGAGTCACTCGTGTGACAAGGGATAGCAGGAGTTTGCAACTAGAACCGTTCGCTTGAGATCATGCCCCGAGATTAGATTCAGTGAAATTGATGAGCCTGGAAGCACAAAAGTGTATAGCCAAGTTTCTTCGGCGGCTGCCTGCCAGCCACGGGGGTTGAAGGTCAGAGTCGAAGATGAATTGGGGGGATGGGAGAGATTTGGCTTCCGAATCAAAGTCAGCCGGGATGAAGAGGAGGTTGCTAGGTAACGGAGCAGACGCACCCGGAAAGGGACGAATCATTCCATGAAAGAGATGGGAGGGGTGTGATAACCTGGCTTGACATTTGAGAAAAGCTTTAGAACGGAATATTTAAGTCCTCATAAAAGTATTTGAGTACCTAAGTTATCGGCAAAGAAATGAAGAAAGGTGGTCAATGAGTGACTAGTGGAAAGACCTTGGCTAAAGCCTTATTTTTTTCTAATCTATATACAAAATAAATAAAAAAGAAACAAGACTATTCAACGAATTTAATCAACCGGGTAGGGTTTTTCGGCGCCAACGACATGTTTCGGTGTGATAATTCTTATATTTTGGCCCTTGGAAAACCTGTTCCCTGCTTGTTAGCATTTTGGGGGATAAGGACCACCAGAATCATCCAGAAGCATGAGGACACGGTCGGAGTCCAAGTGTTTTGAAGTGAAATTTAAAAATATTAATTTCCCTTCAATTCTATTTATGAAATGATTTTCCCTTTTTAATTTGATATATGTTTTATATTCTTCTCTCGACGCATTTCCAATGCATATTTTCTATGCAGATTCGTAACATGAACGTCCAATCGATTTACAATGTAGCCATATTAAATAGACGCGCCGAAGTGCGTTTGGAGACGAACAGCTTGCAATAATGTTTTTAAAATTACAAGTGTTCGAACATTTATGGACTGTGACTTTCAAAGGTATCTTGGAGGATTGGTGAATAAAACATCGCACTATATTTGGTCTTATTTGTTGGGCAACTTTACCCTTTCACCACAGAAATATCTCGCAGACATGGGTCTCATGCGTACCGTGGTGGCCAATATTGACAATGCATTCGCCTGGCCACCTAAAGTTCGAGGGTTCGATTCCAGCTTGAGCATTAATGTAGTTTTTGCCTCAGGATTGAAACCCACTTCCATGTTAGACGGTGCGATGTAACTATAACAATAATGAGAGCCTGAGAGTCAAAGTAACACAAATAACAAACATCGTCCAGTGTCACCTGTATCACTTTACTCCCGTAAGAAATGACGAAAAGCAAAGTAACTTAAGTGTTCGGCGGCTAGATTGCAGCACCATACGTTTGGACACTTGTATTCCTTTTCCTGTAGCTACCTGACGGTACCCGAGGGTACCAACTTAGATCATATGCGCTTATATCGTTTTTCGTGCATATGTTACTTGTATTACTTTGACTCTCATGCCCTCATTATTGGAGAACAGCGTTCCACTTTGGGATTTGTTTGCTGGAGATTGAATTGTTTTCTCACAAAGAGGACAAATACATATCTTCCTGTAGTTGAAATGTTTATAACTTGTTTTTAGAGCCTCCAAAATACCGGTTGGGAAGTGTGTAGGTACTCATCATCATCAGAAACAGTCATAAATCCAAAGATTGGTTTGCTGTTGCTCTCCACACCGTTTTGTTTTCTGCTAACCCACTAGTTACCTCATTGTTATTTATTTTGACTTCCTTCATATTGTACTCCATTTATTCCACATACCTCAGTCTGGGGCTTCCTCAGTAATTTTTCCCATTCGTTGCTACATCTAAACTAGTTTTTCAGTTAGTATCTACTTGGAGTGAAGTGTTCTGTTCACCGCGACGTATATTATCTCGCAACTTGGTGTATCCATGGGTGTCTTTCGTTTATGATTCCTATGACCCCAGGTCGTCGACTTGGTGAGAGTACTGGCTTCCCATCCCAATAGTCAGGGTTCAAGTCACGGCAGTGCCTGGGATTTTTCAGTGGAATTTTTATCCCAACTTGAACAGTGAGTGGAGAGCACTGCATGTATAGTGCACCGTCTGTCGGAAGGGACGTTAAAGCTGTGATAACCTCGATGTGTTTCGTTGAAGGTAGGCTAATGTCAACGTCAGGTTTCTCACCGCTCCTCCTCCGTCTCCAATTAATACTTTTCTTAGTAACATTCATCCCCATAATTAATAGTGCAAATGGATCAGTTTTCGGTCCTCCTTCAATGACGAACCAGCAAAAGCTATGAACCCACTCAGATGACTTCTCTCCGTCAGTCCCCACTCAAATCGAATCCTGCCCATCCGCCAAAATACCCATCCGCTCCGTAACGACTTGGATGACCTCGAATAAAGTTCGTCTCCCCCACATAACACTTCACTCCGATTGAATTGAGTTTTAATCCTCGGGGATGAACGAATGCTGAGCAATTTTATGGCTCTTTCCTTCTTTTTAGCATTCCGGAACGACCGGCAGGGGCAATCGCGTTACACAGGGTCTAGAGAGCCAGCCATTACCATTGAACGGTATTTCTACTCTTCGCAAAAAAAAGGCGCGTCAGACTGGCCAATCACCACTCATCGATGGCCGGTGGAACATCGAATCCTACGATTTACGATTAATTTATTGGCGATTCCCTTTGTCTCACAAGTGTTTTGGGGAGTATAGGCCGTGAACGAATCGACTAAAACTCGGATGAGCGTATTTTTTTCTATGGAGAGTGTTTTTTGATCGCTGCCGAGGGCTATCAAGGCCCGCTTGTGATTCGATTGATGCTGGGATAGGTCAGCAGCAAAGTGAATTACGTGCGGGCATTTCGAGTGATGGCCACTGCCAGTAAAAAAAGTAAAGCTCGCCATGTTCCTCGGTAATTATCGATTGGATGGGACTAATTATGTTTAAAACGAGTGGAAGGGAAATTGGAACTGATGGCATGCATGACAAACGTAAAATTAGGAGATCGATATTCATAGTAAGGGTAAATTGAAGTATTAATGCGGAAGGCAATAAACGTTTCACGTATAAATAATTCATTCCAACAAGTATTAGCTTACATTCTCTCTCAAATAAGCCTCGTTAATTTTAACTAACATAGTATGCAAATAATCATTGTTCAGTGTAGTTAGTCATTGTTAAATAAATAAACTTTGTTATTCATTGGTATTATTATTTATTTTTATCAGCATGAAGCGAATCAGTGCTATTAGTTGATGATAGAATCGAAAGAGGTTTTTTTCCTATAATAACATGCTTAAACACTTTGGAAATACATTTTCCACTGTACTTCTACTTCAATTATCTAAATCGAGGATAATTTAGCTTATTTATTTCACGCATGTCGCCACCCATCAAGAAGGAAATGGCATTAGCTAATTGCTGTCAAAGTAAAACGTACTTTTGTCAGGATTAGCGTCGGAAAAGTATTGTTTTAGATATAACCTTCTTATCTGTCTCTCAGGCGTCTCAATAAGTCGAAACTAGACTCTAGGTCATTCATAGCCTCTCTTCTTGTTTTTCACTCGGGAGTTTTATCAGTTTCAAGAAATTCCTGAGCAAAGGTGGCTCCTAATTTTCATTAGTCTTTATTTTAAAAAACTGCTGAGAAATTCTTAATGTAAAACAAAACAAATTTTTTAATGCCCTAATATGGCATTTCATTCTAGTGCTTTAACAATACCTCTTTGTATGGTAGTGAATAAGCATGAGGAAGGCAAAGTTCACTACAAAAGAAGACAGAAGTTGGACATTTGATGTTCTTCAATTGTCTACACAGTGTTTTTAATTTCAGCGCCTTAGCGCATAAAACATAAATTGCTGTGTTAATTTTTGTGAATCACCGATACATGACGAAACATTCGGACGTACATATCTACCCATTTATGCACGCGGATGATATATTTTCGGAGAATGATTTTTGCATAAAATCAGAGCGACTGAGGACAAATTCACATTCCGACAATATTTCCACTTATATGTAATCGTATGAACTTGACTATATACTATATACTGTCATCAATTCATTGATGGCAAAATTAAATCCTTGATAAGAGTGTCAACTTTAATCGAAATGCGTAGGATTAATCCACTCTGTTTATGTGGGGCGCTCATGGCGATAGATAGGCAGATAAATGTCCTTAATTTGCGTGATCAAGACGGTGGTTGTTTACTGGGCTACCACATGGAGGCGAGTAAGGTTGAAGGGGGAAGTGGTGCGGGGGAAAGGGGGCTAAGCGTAAATACTTCGCCCTCAATGTGTCGCCCCTCTTCCACCTCTCTTTCCTTCCCAAATCCCTTTCTCTCTCTTTTTGACTCTCTTCTGCCGACCACGCCCTTGCCATTCATCTTTGACAACCTCCGGGAAAACGTTTTGTTTGGTAAAGACACCGAAACGTTCCTTTTTCTTGAGAACATGCCCTTCAGTGTTAAGAAAAAGCGCAAAAACTAATTCTCTACATGTGATATTACCAATTAAAACCAATTCATCGAAAAACCTCTCCTATATGCGTGGCTACGTTATCGAAAATTTAGTCAAAAATAGAGGCGAATCCCAAAAGAGCCGAATAAATATTGGAGATTTATTAACATTGTCATTGTCAATCTGTGTATCTTTTAGTAAGATTGTTGAAAATTTATTTGATGAGTATTTAAGCTATGGTCTCATAAATTTTCGGTTAAACACTGAATAAAGCCATCGCTATGTTCGGTTAACTTGTTTAAATTGTTTAAAAAATATAGTGTTTATTTCTGCAAGGTTAAATAATGATAAGGTACGTGATAATGCTCTGTTGGGACAAAGATATATCAGTGAATTAAATTTAATTTAGGTGAAGGAAAGTTAAGATAGCCTTCTGGAGGTTGGCTTGAATAATTAAGTATGAAAGGGACAAGGGTTGACTGAAGAAAGGAAAAGGGGGAATTGCTTTCCAAGCCACAGTTGGGCAGAGTAGTAATTAGGGACTCTAATTAAATACCGTCTTCTTAAACGATTTTCCAACTGTCTATGCTTGCTTGCATATTTTGTCTCTTTGTGATCCAGAAAGTACGCATGAAAACTTGAAATTAGTTTTCATTTCGATCCTTCGCGACGACGAATTTTCGAGTATGTCTTTCAAAATACACCTGTGCCACAGACATTATTCGCCCCTCCTGTTGCTATTTATTCCATGTCTTTCGGTTTAAGGCACTCTTACATTCATGCTGAGTTTTCACTTTTCCACGTCGGATCAACTAGGACATTTTTTTAATGTGTGAAACAAAATAATTGGGCGTTTTGTCCTAATCACATTGGATTTACATTTTTATTTTCATTTATAATTCTTAATGCTAAAATTTATCATATTAATTTTTGTTATGCTTTGTTTTTAGTGCACAACAGCCTCCCATTTTATTTCATCCGCAAAGAGACGTATTCCGCAAAACTACAAGTTCGCAAACCCTTCGAAGCCAATTTTAAATGCAAAGAACAAATCTCGAAATTATTCATCCCTGAAGTGTTTTAATATGTAGTGAAAAGAACCATGCCAGTTATTTTAACTATCAAATCATTCTTACGAAATCAATAAGGATTTGAAAACGGAATAGTATCCTCTAAAAACGAGGCCGAAGTATCCATTTTCGTCTCGGATTTGTTTCGACTTACTCCTCATCGTCGGTCTTTTTCTGCGAAACAGAATATGTCCTCTTGGTCCCCTCGCTTCCCTTCCTTTAAACGAAATTCCATCTCTTCCGTTTTATCTCTATCTCGGAGGAGCTCTCACTTTCAGTGTCCCTCCTTCCTTTACCAGTCGGGCTGTGCTTCCATGCCATTCCTTCTTTCCGATTGCCACATCTTCGCATACACCGTCTTCCATCAACGGTGCCGAGATTTACGGACCCTCTACCTTTTACACCTGCCTTCGCTACGCACACACTGGGCCGAAACAAACGTCAAGGGGACGGTCCTAATAAATAAAAATCGGTCTCATTATGAATTCACGAGGGACCATAAGTTTACGTTTGTGAAGTGCACGTTCGCGCTCCTTTAATACTTTCCTGAAAAGACGCCGTTGGTTTTAATGCTGCTACTTCTCAAATACGCAGTTTGCCACAAGACGTGGTATACCTACTGCATTTATACCATATTTCGGTCGCGGCATTAAGGCTACCTGAACTCATGTAATTACGATTGTCATTAAGTTTTGTTTATCGTTGCCTCTTTTCTTAATGCTCATGTTCAGGTGTACAAGAGTACTTTCTTAATATTATTTGGAAAATCAGATGTGATAAACAATGAATGAGATAAAACTGGAGCACTCGTGTGGCATACACATGGTGTACAGTTCATCCTCTTTAATGCTCTGGTAGACATTTTGTAATTAGTAACCTATTAATGACATCAAAAGTAATTTCTACGGAATCAGTCTATTAATTTATGTTTTTTATTCAAGTATTTCCTCATTTAAATTCATGTCATTGATTATTGGTTGGTTTCTAGCAATTTCACGGTAATAGGAAGTAGATACTGTAATTATCCACTGTATTTATTTCAATCTCAATGGCTTTCTACATTTACACGTCATTTTCAAAAGGCTACTTCGAGGATTTGTGTCTCTGATTTATACTACAGATAAGAGTTAGTTTTCGAACGATTATTCGGAAGGAACTCTTCACTTAAGTGCATCAAGTGTATTATTCACTGCAACTGTCGGGGAACTGTTCAGTTTGGTCTAAAAATGCGATATCCGCCGCCTACTCCATCAACTTGAAATGATTTTTCGTTTTAGAGGTTTGAGCTTACCCACAGTGCAGGTTGTGCAGGCAATGAGTTCGCTTAATTACTTCCGACCGGCCGACAGGTGGCACCACTTTCGTTCGGTGAATTCCAAGGACGTTGAATACTTCGCGCATGAATAGTATCTATCTATATACATGACTTCGCGGGTGATGAGACCATATCGCTTGCCTGACAGGCGGTACCACTTTTAGTTCACTCCATTCAGTCTTTCACTAGTCCTGGGCACGTTTCGGGGAATTGTTCCGCCGACGGTCGGTACTACGTTTGGTTCGCTCATTGCATAGTTCCGCGATAGTCATTTTGGTTCGCTCGGTGGATAGTTCCAAAGAAATAGTCCACCAATGGGTGGAACTACGTTTGGCTCACTCGGTGCATAGTTCCACAATACCACTTTGGTTCGCTCGGCGGATAGTTCGACTAGAATAGTTCGCCGACGGGTGAACTAAGTTCGGTTCGCTCGATGCATAGTTTCGCGGTACTTCTTTTGGTTCACTCGGCGGATAGTTCCAAAGGAATAGTTTGCCGACGGGCGGATTTACGTTTGACTCGCTCGGTGGATGGTAGCTATCACAGTACTGCTTTTGGTTCGCTCGGTGGATTGTTCCGCGGTGCTACTTTTAGTGTATTCCGTGCAAGGCCTGTTATGCCAGCATACCTAAATATTGATTGACTTGGCATCGTTAGTAATTACTTGATGTTGAAGAAGTGACCCGATAAGATGGAATTAGTTATTCCGATGAGACACGA
The DNA here is from genome assembly GCA_963573305.1 of Pyrrhosoma nymphula. Lineage (NCBI taxonomy): Eukaryota > Metazoa > Arthropoda > Insecta > Odonata > Coenagrionidae > Pyrrhosoma > Pyrrhosoma nymphula. The sequence continues at coordinate 49,346,341 of OY754330.1, read as the reverse complement.
CGCACCTAGCTGAAGCGATAAAGCAAAAGAATACGGAAAATATGATTTTGATGAAGATAAGCTACTTCTGAAGACTGAGTTCGAAAGAGAAGGGTTGCAAAACTTATGGGAACTAAAAGTTGCCAAGCCATATTTGCATTACTAACGATGAAGTTAGAGCTCCTGACGGAACATAAGGGGTGCAGAAAGACTATGAGAATTATATTTTCGCAATATTACATTTTTTCAAATTCCACTCAATAAACTGCCCACTGGCCCGTGACAAATGTGATAAACTAATGAATCCTGCTTAAAAATTTCAAACAGCCATGATAGAGATTGTTCTGTTTGTATTTACTTTCAGCACAGGCAGTATGAGTTTGAGACTAATTAACTAGTAAACTCCTGGATCGATTTTATGAAACGGACATTGATATTAAGCTTGTTTCAATCCAAGTTTGTTGATTTCAAGCAAATATATAGCGGTTTTTATTCATGCACAGTTTTTGTCTTACTTCAGCATTCTCTGAGAAAGCTATGCGGACTCTCGGAACTCAGTTTCCCCTCCCGTTCGCTGCGCAATACTCCCTCACATATAATAATAATAATTTCTACATAATTAACAGCCAAAGCCAATTACTAAGTATTTATTAAATGGACGAACACACACATGCCCTGGGAGGTGTAAATTTCCTACCCAGGCGGGGTTCGAACCCGCGACGTTCAGTTTGGCAGGCGAGGACTTAACCCCGCCGCCGCTGAGGCCGGCGTAACATATATGTATAAAAAATACATACTTAAATCCTAGTCGTGTACTCTCGATAAAGTCAATGGTGTTAAGCTTATCTCTCTCCAAGCAGTGAGAACGGAGATTAAGTTGTTCCGTGAAAATAATGATAGCATTTAAACAAATAAAACAAGAAAACATGAAGAAAAAGTTTGAGAATAACTCATACAACGGTTGGAGAATTATTAAAGTATTGAAGTTTGACTGCCATCGAACTAGTAGTATTTGCGTAGTAATCCCCAAAAGTTGGGCATTGCTTCTCAGGGGCCATTTTCTCCTCTTCGCCCAAAAAAACAAACTTTGAACTATGTTGAGTTGAAAATAAGATTTATAGTTATATACTATTTCATAGTTATTACATGTTAGTAAAAACATGGATTAACTTGGAATCTTAATTTAACTGTCCATTTCATGAAAATCGACCCAGGCGTATCTGAATGATATCTCAAATTCAGGGTCGCATACTTTCTATGCCGACAATAGATACTCCAAAAGGAAATTGAATTATCTGGTAATGATAAAATAAATAAATAAAGTTTACAAAATATATTAAATATAATAATTGCGTTAAGAAATTTAAAAATCTGATGTAGAAAATCACTCATTTGCTTCGCATTTAAATAAAACAACTAAATATATAAGCGAGGAGCTATTGAAATGAACGTACCAGGTACTACGCAATTCATATTACTCGCGCCAAACTTCGCTCCTTACTTCGCGCCTTATGTTAACACTTGTTATTGGTTCATATGAATAGTTCAGTTAGTTGAGCTATAGTTCAGTGAGCTATCCCCGAAAGCGAACTATTAAACCCCTACACCAATTTATACAATTGACGGGAGGATGGGGCTTAATTAGGGTTTCTCTAATGCATTGTATTTTTAGAAATAGAATTGTTGCTCCTCGGTTTAGTAACTTGAAAATGACGTGTCAGCATTGATATTGATTGAGGTAAAAATAAATATTGAGTGAAATATCAGTGGATATTTCTTATCACTATGGATAATTTACACTAAGTTAGCTCGTCGATGATCAATTTTATTGTCAATTTCACGATTTCTAATTGCATTTAGCAATTAAGCTGTTAATAATAGAGTCTATTTTAAAAAACAAATTCTTTATCGCTTCAGTCGATTCACACATGAATACAAAGCCTTGCGACTACTCGCATTGGCGTGATAATTTATGTTCTATAATTCAGTCACGAATGAAATTGTTTTATGGGCATTTTTCTTGCATCAAACATATTGCGATGAATAACTTTTACGGGCGTTAAGCCGAATGATAAATTTCTGTCTCGATAATTAGGTATTTGATAAGTAATTCGGTTCAATGGTCCTCGTTTAATTTATTGACGAGTATTCTGTTCGAAGAAAGATACTCATTGGCTAAGAGTCGCAAACGAGCTTGGCGCAAGAAAATAACGATAGGCTAGTAGGAAGAGGTAAATGAAAAAGTTGCTTATTATGCCTGTTTTATCTTTTTTCTTACCTTAAGCTACAGCATTAATTTTTTAGTCCCAAAAATAAACTGCGATCCGTCCTTGCGTCACTGTCTTTGTCCTATAAACTCCTCTCTGACTCCTGACCGTTTCCTGCGGCGCAGAATAATTAAGTCCCGGTTTCATGAAACGGATGCTCTCCGCAGGAAGCGGTAACGGGCACAACATGGCGTCTTCTACAGAAACCTCTGTCAAACTCACCGAGTATCTTTCTTTCCGACCACGTCATGACTCGACTATGAGAAGTGCTAAAAGCTTCTGCATGCCTACTTCCTTTGTCGAACTCATAACATGATAAGGCGTTCCTACTAAGTATTTGAATTCAAAGGAACTTTAGGGATAAACTCAGCCATTGCGGATCGTTCAGTATTATTACACTTTGTTGAAAATTATTATAAAACTTACTGAGAACGTGTCCCTTTGCATGAAAGAAATATTTTAAATAAGAAAGAAGAAAGAAATATTTCAGGAACGTATTTTTGAGAAGGTATATAGCGATTTTTTTTAAATGCCAGTGAATGCAACGAATCAATTTTGGGAAGTAGGTATCTCGACATTTCGTGAATTACGTGCATTTTATGAGGTATACATTTAATCTAGTCAAAATTTTTAGTGCGAAACTCGGGATAACCCCCAACGCGAATATCAAGACATATTTTGCAAAAAAAAAAAAGAAAAATAGCCATGGTATAAATACCATTGCGTGTAATTGGAAAGAATTTCAATCACAAAAAATTGAAACTAAGCAATTAAGGTCAAGTATTAGCTGAATATGAACCTCAGATCGCACAGGCTAGGTCTCTTTCATCTTAAGTTTCGCTTTTATATGGTACGGATCCTGCTTCAATATCATATTTATTACGATTTCTCTGTCTAGACTTTACCCCATTTCAAATGCCCTTACCGGTATTTTTTCTACTGTTTTTTTCATGTGGAATGTAATTTATTGACACTTTATGTCATCGATGAATATTTACAATCCAGCTTTATTTGCATTAATTGTGTTCTTTTGCGCATTACCTTTCTTACGAGTTATTCAAAATGAATATACATGGTTACTTTATCACTCTGGGGCATGCCTAAATGGTGCGGAAAGCAATTGCTTTCCTTTAATTCGAGCTTATGTCCTCAAGTGGGACAAGCCTAAGCTAACCTTTACTTGAGGCCTTAAGACAACTATTGAGGTAAAGATAAATTTTAACTACAGTACTAGTTATTAATTTGATAGAAATACTTCTCAATTGCAGGAGAAATATATTTACAAGTAGGTACGTTGTAGATAATGAAATGAACGAAACGTGGAAATAACCTCCATTAATTCTGCATTTGGTGATGGGGAGAATACTCTTAATTATTTTTATCCTCCTCGCCTCCTTAACCTGAGTTCACGGTTTCATATCCCACCTGTGAGGTTAGCTAATCATCGAGCAAATGATTCACTATGATTAGAGATCGCTGATAGTGTTCTTTCAGTGTTGTGATCTTCTCGTAATCGGAAAAATCTCTTGGTAGTAATAAAATTATGTTACAGTAACTAACTGTAAATTTATATTTTTCATCAATCTTCCTATAACATCATTAAATTATGTTTAGCATTAATCTTGTTCCACTTCCAGAGAATGAACTCAAGAAAGTCCAAACGAAAAAAATTCCATTCCTTTTTGTTTAAAATACACGGTGTTAATAAAACAAATATTGGAATTAAGTTGTCGTTGATTTGAAAACTAACTATGCGCAATTGTTCTCTCTTTTAGCTTTGCAACTATATCATTCGTTAATTTATTTCGTATGCTGGTACAGTGGCTTTAAAAAATTCAATAATAATCATAAATTTTGAGGATACCGGTACTCCTAGTAGTCATAAATGTTGAGGATATTTACAGTGGAGGATGACGCCCCAGTAGCATAATTGGCAAGCACTTGACAATAAATCGAAGATTCCGGGTTCGAGTACCGGTCAAGGTGAATGATTTTTTTCTCTTTGGAATTTTGCACCGATAATAGTCATGTTATATTTATGGAACCGTCATTCCAAAGCTTAGAAGCAATGCATGATTTATTGACTGCCTGTACTCTCTAGCAATAATTAATAATATTATTATCTTTAAATCCCGAGGGAAGAAAATGAGATTTAGCGCGAGGAAAAACTTTTGTAAATTGTTTCAAGTATTTAATACCACTCAGGACATCTCAGGACTCTCACCACTTATGACAGTTGCACAGACTCACCGAGACCAATGTACAAGAAGTCAGATGTAAGTTCAAAATTGTGTTTAGACTTTGGGGTGAGCCACTGGAGGCAGTTATACCGGATGTAACCGAATGTTCTCCTCATCTCATAAAGTGACGTTCTCGCACAGCAATCGCCCTGTTGACGTCAAAACTGTGATAGTCGGATATAAATGACGTCGTTCTTCGCGGAAACTTTTGATTTCCGGTAACGCATGCGTCCGTCCTCTTGATAAGGGGAATCTACAAAATGATTAATTAATTTCCCGTCACAATTATTTCCAATGAATAATTTTTTTAGCGCAAGGAGCATTATATTTTTTTTAGTTGCTAATAAAAACGTAGACCTAGCGTAGCATACTTCCGAACGGTGGAGAGGAGAGTAACCGTATTTATGTGGGGGAAGGGATTCCAGAAATGGCTTCGGAAGGTCAAAAGAGAATATATATGAACCAACATTCCCGTTGGTACTAAGGGAATGAGAGTCCTCTATTTCAGTGATTTGTTTTTGTGCATTTGGCTGAATTCTCAATCACTTATTCTCTCACGAATAAATATTTATTCTAGACGAATTTTTTACACTATTTTCGTTAATTAGGCATCCTACTCCCTATAACGTTATTTCAGCAGCGATTGGTTCCCTTTTGAGGCTCATTAAACCAGAATAATCGCTTATTTTAACTCGCTCGCAATTTCATCTCGCTGTAAGCTTTCTCATCGAGATTGAATATCACAACGGAGCCATTAATTGCTTGTGTTGGTGTGTCTGTAATTTTGTGGTAATATGATGTCTATGTTTAGAATTGGCCGACAGTGAATGTACAGTGTTTCAGAGGATTAATGCATCGGAGCATTTTTTACGGAAAAATTTGACCAAAGTGCGGCATGAATTATACGTAATGGATCCAATCATAAACGACGGTAAGAGAACTCAATTCTCGTCGAAGGGTGACGTGAAATATGACTTATTGTCTACCCTGAACTGAATTTATGCCTTAATTTATCGACCCCTGGTTGACTTCGTTGCAAGCGGAAGATATTTCTTAGCCTCGAAGTAAAGACGTCGAGGACGTACATAATTGAATCTCGACTTCAGACATTACGTCTTCCTCACTGAATCTGTAACCCTGTCTCGATCGCGGGTTGCCGTTATTTCTTGGAAGAACCTCTTGTTTCTCTCTTACCGGTTTCATATTTTTAACCAATTCGTTGCGACTTAATTTTTCTCTCGCGTTTCACGGAGGGCAAGACTTTTATTTATTTGAAGGCATTTATTTGGAAATGGACGCCGACAATTAAATAAAAATGTATAAAAATGGAAATGAAGCGCGTGCGCGAGAGAAATAATAATAATGTTCTTTTACAATCTTGAACTGGGAGAAGAAATGCTTCCTTTCTTCAAGTCCGAGGGCACGGCGTCGACTGAGAGGCATGCTATTGGTCCAGCGTCTCCAATTCCCCTGCGTGCCTAGCCCTTGAGGAGACTTGGTCCGACGATCGAGGGTTGGGGTAGATGACATGCTCACACCCCGTACCTTTGAGGTTGGTTCAAGCTAAACACAAGAACATAACTTTAGAGCTTAACTTGAGAAAAAGACCGTAACTTAACACAAATAAGCATGAGCATGTGAGTTTGAGAGCGGGCGTCCACAAAAAGCATTGAGCGCATTACATTAGTGCAGAGGAAACCTATCCTTCATCTCTTAAGTTATTTTGTATGTTGGCCAAGTGTTGGCTTTCTTGCAGAGAAGTGATTTCCTAAGTTGACCCATCATATGCTATATGCCTGTATACTATGCCTGTATATATGCCCTACCATCGGCGTAAAGGTGAAATATACAAAGTCATTTTTGAAGTAGGTAGGTTCTTCGCACTTAGATGACTCGCGAGAAACCACTTTTGTGACAAAAGTTTGAATCGTGATTTTAAGAATTTCACTATATGTCACATTAAAATAACTTTTAAAATTATTCACATTAAAAAATAATAAAATCCTCTCTGTCATTGTGAGGATAGAGAAAAATATTTTCAATGGTTGTTTGGGCGATGCAGTCGATAGTACCTAGTTCTGAACTTATGATTTAACTGGAATATTTAAGATAATGGTATTCCATAATACTGAATAACGTGATGGTTTTCTGTGAATATAAATTAGGTAAAATCATCGAAACTTAAGTTGTGAAATGAAATTATCTTGTTGAAAAACATCTGCATTCATCAATCCCGAGCTAAAGTTATGATGTGTTCTTAAGGGGAATGGTTAGCTGAGGAGGTTCCACCCACAGCTGAGGTCATTTTCCCCATTAAGGACGGGCGGATAGTTTGGTAAAGGGAGAATTGTTGGGGAATGTAGGAAGGGTGGAGAGAAACCCGGCGTCGGCATTAGCTTGCTCTTAACGAAAGGCGCCAAAGGGATCCCGGTTTAACGTCCCATCCGGGTGACAGAGAAATGTACTCGAAGTGCTCTCCTCAGCAGGCAACCAAGTAGGGATCGGGATTTCTCTGAATAGTCTCCGCCACCGCCAGGGTTCGAACCCAGACCCTCGGAATGGGAGGCCAGTACACTAGCCACATCGCACCGACTCGATCCCGTTCTTAAGTTATGTTCTCGCGTTCAATGTGGAAGAGCCTTTACTCTTCCAGTCAATCCCTGACCCCAACCGTAAGACCTCGTCCGGCGCTAAATTGGTTGTGGGATGCTTACAAACAATGGCGGTGGGGTAGAGGCCTTTTACCTCCCACCACTTTTTCCAAAGCACTCCACTTCATCTCTTTTTCTCTCTCTCTCTTCTCCTTCCAGCCGTTCCCTTTGTTCTCCCGTTTTGGAGAGGACTCCTCGCTCTCATCCTTTCGCTTTCCTCCGTACTTTCAATCCTCCCTTCTCTTCCGGCTCCCCTCCTCCTCAACCTTTCGCGTCGCAAAATCATCCCCTGTCTCCCTGCCCCCCCCCCCCGTCTCTCCTCCCCCCCTCTCTCTCTCTCCACACGTAAGCGAAGGAGAGGAAAAATGAACGGCAAGAAAAATTGACTTTCATTCTTTTCGTTCCGTTGAAAAATACCGAATCGTCTCGTAGAGCATTGTCTGTTGAATCCATTAACGGTCTCGCCATACGGCGATTCGAGGATGCCGCGCCAAGTGGCATAACCGGAGAGGCGAAAGGACGATCTGAACCAAATTTATTTTATTTTCACCTGCTTTGCAACCCTTCGGTTGCAGGGATGCCGTGTTGCTCTAGCCCCATATATCGCCGCTACTTGTTCCTTCTATGGTGCTTGGCCTCATGTAAAATTCTGTGATCGTTCCGTTAACAAGTCGACGTTTCACGAAAGCTTTGAACCCCACTTCATTGTCTGAATCCTTGAATTCTAATTTAGGATACTCAGTATAAAAACACCTGTAGAATATGTGATCGACTGATCGAAAGAGGTGGTTGGCTACAATAAAAATTAAATCGTCATTAGTGCACCTCAAAGTCATACATCTCAATTCCTACGCTTTTACTTTTGTCGTAGACTATTTTGTAATGAATTTTCCAATCTAATATTCCTTTATTGCAGATTATAATTTAAATGCTTTTACTTTATTTCTCTGCTAGTGAGAGTGATAAAAAAGAGTTTTCAGTGATAAAAATCATAAATATTTTTTTAAATGCCATATTTAGTCTCCGTATCCATTCGTATGTGTGTCATTTACTTTATTTCGTTGCAATATGTCACCAACACTAAATGCTAGGAAAATTTGCCGTGTAATCCATTCCTATTTTGCAAAACAAACTTTCGCCAAATATTTCTGAATTTTGAACTCGAGGTCAACGACCTGCCACGTGATGGAAGCACCGCTTCCCGATCATTCGCCGAAGATAAGCATCGTTGGGCTCAGTTCGAATTCTGAGGGGCGATCCTCCTAATCGTCTGAGTGCTGTTGCCCCTGTCTGCAAGTGGAAGACAGTTTGTGCGAAATGACCTCAACCTTCAATGCACGTTAATCTAAAATACTACTAACACTAATACCTACTACTTCATTGAACTATATTCAGATATTTTAAAGAGTTGGCGTCGTTGATTGCTTAGCAATTGGTATAAGCTTTAGTCAAGGGTATTAAATCATTGGTCATCCTATTCACAAGATATTTCGTCAGAATTTCTCTTTACTGTGAGAAATGTTCATTTTTTCTGTTTTTGAGTTTTCAAAACGCGGATGATAATCATGTATATTTTATTGCAAATATCCTCAGCATTTTGATTTGTAATTCTATATAATACCTTTGCCTAAAAACAGATTTCCAAAAAACCTCTGTTACTCTGATAAAAGTCTCTGAGCTATTAGATTTTAAAGTGTGACTCCGCTGCTACTTTGAAGCCGAAAAATTGCCAAAGTATGGAAAAATAGTTTACAAAAATACGTAAGTAAATGCGCAAACTAACAAACGTGTGCATAATTTTAAGCTTAAAATCGCTATTCCCCAGAAAAGCGGTGTTAAGTCATACTTACAATTAATGGTTTCATTTAATGAAAACAAGCCACGTTAAAGGATTAAGGATTTCTGTATTAGCATTTCTGAGAACATTTCAAGAAAGAATAAAAATTACATTTTTCAAAATGTGTGCGAAAGAAGGCATACTAATCCCACTGCAGTGCTGCGAGCATGTTGATGACAAGGATATTTGTTTTCAAAACACAAATATTCATCCTGGAAATGAACTATCACTGAGCTGTAGTGATGGATTCCCGTCCTTTTTATAGCAGTATCAGAATAATTCTTTCAAAATATCTCTTTTTTTATCTCCCCGGTTATCCCTAACTTTCTGAAAGAAAAATAAGGGGAAAGATGCAAAACTTTGAAAAGTAATGGGTATACTTGAGTTGGATTCCAAATTGAGAAAAAATCCGACTCTTTCCTTTTTACCTAAGTTTATTTCCCGTTTTCATTGTAATAAAAATAAGACATAGGACCCCATCCACTATATTCATTAGTTTGTTAGTCCTGGACTAAGGATGTGTTAAGCTTCCATTGAACTAGTGTTTACCTCGTCGTTTTATACCGGAATTTTGTTATTCCTTGCAGAATTAGTCCGGAAAATGTGTAACTCATGTCAAGCTGACTTAGCGTTGAACGTTTGAACATACTACGAAGCGTAGCACAAATTTTAGTCCCATTGGGATCCTAGGTAAAGGTCTGACTATAAGATGCATGAACCCATACGAGTTCATGCGTGAATGCATGAATGCGCAAAAGAGCGAAATTCGAACGGTCTATTTCCTGGCCAGGACTAACATAATTTAAATACCCTTGAACTCCGAGTGCTGCCATATGGCATCAGCACACACGTATGTGCTCCTGGCACTACCCTGGTTGTGCTTTGTACGATTCATTCTACGAATCCAATATTGTTGCAAGTGTTTCTTACCCGTGATTCTAATGCTTGGATAACATACAACCGATTTATTAGTACTGTTCGATCCATCTTATTACATTTATTACATTAGAACAGAAAAAATACGAAATCGATTCCAACTTACATGAGCTAACCTGGGCTTAACATGAAATCTATTAATGCGATCGTTCAGAGTCCCGCCTGGGGGATTATTCTCTTAAAATAATTATCGGATTTCCGCAACTACTCAGGGAGAAGAAACACGCTAGTATCTTTTAGAGAAGTGATTGCAACCATTTGTTCGTCCGCCGTTGCACGCGAACGCTGGAAGCATTTGATGGGGTGGGTAGGTGGTAGAAGACAGAGGAAGATGGGACTTGAATAATTAAGAGCCCGATTAAAGAGAGAAGAGGAGTACGGGACCAGAGGGATGATGAGGACCGTCTGCTGAGTCTCCAGTGGCGACTCTTCATGTCATTCCTCCCAGTCCCTATTCCCGGCGAGGGCGGAGAAAAGGGGGAAAGCGGACGCGTGCCGACCGCTGCGAGCCCCCAACTTGGAGTCTCCACCTGTCGTGTGTTCATTGCGTATTCCGAGAGCTAAGCGCGCGGGTCGGCGGTCCATTACGGGACTTCCATCTCTTCCACCCTTCTCCTCCCATCCCATTTCCGCCTTGCTGTCCGCCCCCCGTCCCACCTCCTACCCGCAAATTCTGTCGCGAAACCTTCCCGACTTTGAATCCTCCTGAGGGAACATCATGCAGTTGGTCTGTACGATATTCACAATTCAAAACCGAATTTAGATTCAAACTTTGAATACCGTGAGAAACAATTCGTACCATCATATCGCATGAATTTGCATAGTCACCACCAGTGGTTATCAATCAGAGGGTTGGTTTGCTGCATCTCTCCTTTAAGTTTTCTAAACGACTAACAGTTCTTTTTCATTCATAAGTCTTTATTTTTATTTTTTTACATTTGCATCTTGATTTCCATCCTCGGTTATTCAAAACCATTCATTTTTCCTTCCCCTGATTGTTTTCAAGAGGCTGTTATGTCTAAGAATTTATCCAATACCTTTTCAACTTCGCATAGTTTTAACTCTGCACCTGTTATTTCCAGCTCTTTTTATGTCCCCTTCATCGATGGTTCTGGCTATACGTTTCATCATACCTATAAGATTTGACTTCCTATCTTGTATTATGATACATATATCGAAACGCAATGTATTGCATAGCCAGCACAGTAATCGCAGTTAAATAAAAACTGGGGAGTTTTACCAATAGAGTCGGTACCTTGTCCATTTGGACTTTACCCGATGGATCTCTAGAGGGTGGGAAGGAGTCTGAGTCCTAAAGGGTTACGGGAATGGGGGTAAGGAAAGAGAACGACACCAACACCCCATAATTAGGGGAGTCAGCGTCTTGGCGAAACCCTTCACCGGGTGGTCCGAACACCCGGCTGGCGAAGTTGTTCTCCCGAGGGGTTTTGGACAAACACATTGGTGTGAGTGTCCCTCTGACCCTTCGAGCACGATGCCTGGTCCCCCCTTGAAGGGATCCTCTGCCACTACGGGGGCAGGCGGATGGCGCGTTCTTTGTTTATCAGAATCCAACCGTGGGTTCCGCCTCCCTACGGAGTGCCGGTCCAGCAATCTTCTCCGAAAAACCAGTTTACGCAACCTTTGACAGAGTCCCAGGCATAGCCAGCACAGTCGATATAGCAGTGCGATATCTTTGACATACCGCAGTAGATGCATCGCTGTATCACACAGCCCTATCATCGTTCTCATCATCCCGCCAACCAATTCCACGATCCATCTCTCCGCCATTTCATTTGGTACTTCGTCTCATCCGCCCAGCTGGACCCGTATCCCTGCTTCCGCACTGCATCCGACTGATGGCAGGTTTTGGACTCCAATGTAGACAGTGTGGAGTCTCTTGAGTCCTACGCCAATCCAAGATTCCCCTACGGGAGACTAGTTCCACGTGTGCCGCCAACTCCGAGCGAATAGCTTTTTTTGCAGTCATCAATCTGCTGTAATAAGTGGCAGGCCCTTACTGTTTGATTCTCTGCACTTCGCTTTTCCATTTCCTTTATTCGTATTACAGTTTCATCGCCTGTGGAAACCGTGTCTTTCCTCCTAATAGCTACCCTTCTTTCAAATTATTTTTGTGTATATTTTTTTTATCAATCCCACATATTTTGTTTTTCTTCCTCTAAGATAGCCTGAAATTGTTTTTCTTTCATGATACTCTTATGAATGCGTACTAGTTCTTATTTTATTTGTGTTGATCTATTAAATGCGCCAGTTTTATCAACATTTGATTCTATCTGCCGTCAGCTCAAATTCTTAGTACTCGAAATGGGATTACGAAGTTTTAACATAATTAACTTATGAAGGAACGACTTAGCAGTACAAAGTTGGTATTAAATAATAATATTCGTCCCTTTTTTGCTACTTTATTCGAGTGTCGGTGCTTACTGCTTTTATTATAATTGTGTTTTCCCTAGCATGAGCGTACCATCGGATTCAGAAGCAGTTACATATTTTGGATACTACAAATTCTAATCGATCTACAGGATTTTTACTTATTCAAGTATTTGTTGCTGAGCAAAACAGCTTAAAAACATATTATTCATGTATATATTGTGAGAGATGGTTGTTTTTCTCATGAATTGATTGATAATTTATGGCATTTCTTGAAAACTGTAAATCCATAACCATATTCGTAATTGGATTGCATAAAGAATTAAATTGTGAGTCAATGATAAAGCATATTCATATCATTGTAATTCATTTCAAGGTTTTAATGGCAATACCCCGGAAAAAATTGCTAAAAGCATACCAAAATAATATAATCAATGCAAATATTATGAATAAACAAAGTATTGTCAACAATCAATGAGAATATTACGAATGAGCCATTGAGACACCTGACACGTTTATTTCCCGGGGTTGCGTTGCGAGGTTACCCCAAGTCCTTCCGCCATTTATGGCTATCGAGCTCCTATTCTTGGTCGTTTCTCGTCATTCAAACTTTCGTCTTCCTCAACTTTATGGCGCTAGCCTAGAAAAACGCTTCTCGGTGTTGCCCACCAAGCGTGAAAAAAGAGGAACAATATTTCTATGAATAGCTATGGATGGTTTTAATAAAAATAGCCGATGGTTTTTTGTTGAAACTATTTTACAGCGTTATACTCACACTCTACTATCTTTAATCACCGAAAATAGTTTTTTCAAAGTAACACGGTAAATTATGGCCAATTTTGGGGTAAAGAAATAATGTACCTACATGATGTTCAGATGGAAAATAAATTAGCTCTTTTAATTTACAGTCTCGAGGGTCCACGGGTTCGACTTTTGGTGCCGGCTTCTCAGAGATTTAATTAAATCAATATTTCCCTTAAATAAGTCTTTAAAGAAACTCTCTGAAGCGCTGTATGAGAAACTCGGACAGGAAGCAACTTTAGTACCTACTATTCATTTCTAAAGGTAGGGGATTATCTGAGCAAACTTAATGGAAATATAAGTAGGCTTATTGCTTTCGGGAATGGCCCCAGGAAATCCACTGGTGGCCCTGTAATCCACCTTCAATTCTAATCCTTATGTATTTACTCTCAGTCTTAAGTCCATATTAAGGCTAGATGGGCTTGAAGCAACGCAGCCTCAAATCCCCTTCCATTCCCCTCCCGTCCAATGTCGCTAATGTGAGAGGCAATGCGACTTCCAAGAAAGAGTCGGACATCGCGAATGTATGTCACTTGTGGCCTTCCTCTGTCATTTCCGCTCCCTTTCCCTTTGATGGTTGTCTTCATTAATGTCTTGCGTCTCAAAACTTTGCCAACGGTCAGTTGATCGTGTGTTCTTTTTGGTTTCATCGACAGATTTCCTGCCGCCTCCTCTCTTTGGAGGCATTCTTCTTCAACTATGCATTCCGTCCAATTGTTTTCTTTTAAACTCATATCTCAACACATTCCCATAGTTGCCAGTCTTGTTTCTCTTCTTCTCTTACCGTTCATATTTTGCAATAACTTAGTATGGTGCAGATTTTGTTAGTTTTAGACTCATTTTTGTGTTGCAAGTAAATTATTCTGTGCTATGAGGCGTTTTCTCTTTAAATGGCCATCGCCATCTGACTTGTTTCAATGCCGATGCTTCCGCGTCCTAAATTAAAAGTTTTACTGTAGAGCTGTGTTATCATCTGCCACATAAGAATACTCATTACTCGGTAATATGATGATATGTGACGTCATAACTATTTCTCTTTGATAATACATATGGGTTTCATATTATATATGTGGTCAATATGGATTATTTTAAAAATTATATGGATGACAGCAATATTTGATAAGTAAATCCATGGTATGACAAGGCAGGGATATGAAAATGTAGCCAATAGCAATACAGAAAGATTAAAAGGCCTATTGACTCGATTGGCATGTGAACAGCTAGAGACTTGGAAGCTTTTCGCAAGATTAAGAATACATGGAAGGATCAGATCACGCGAGTTTCGGCTTTACACGGAAGGCATTTGTTCAGTCTCGTTTGTCATCAAAACGTTTGATAAAAGCGAAGGAATTAGAAAGATAAACTGTTAAAGTATGGCGAATGTGAGAACATCAACCATGACCTTGCGTGAAGTTCAAGCCTTCTATTTGATTTTTTTCAAGACACAAGGAATGAACGCACATCTCTTGTTTATGTCCTTCCAAGACACTTCAATAAGTGGGTGAGTCACCATTTTCGAGCGGATGTGATACCCTTCTTCCTCGACTTCCTATCTGTAACCATTTTTAGTCCTTTAGTCATCAATGTCTTCTTTTTCATCATTACCGAGGGTCATGGTCACGTCGTGACGTCGGTCGGTGTCGGAGTGCTAGATGTCTTTAAACAATCGGGTCTCTCCATCACTCTGCGTCTCCATCTGTCCCCAGGCGGAGTGTAAACTCATTCTAGTCGGAGACTTCTCTTGGTGAGTCCAAATTGTCGACGATCATCCTTTAGTTCCAGTCCCGTGAAACATTCTTCCTTGCCCAGTTTTCTCAATGTCACGGCTATTCACCAGGATGGGTGGAGAAATGAAGGAATTGGAGGACAAATCTGAAGAAGCATCATTTGAAAAAATTTATTTCCTGCAGAATGGAGACCTATATTTGGTTGACCTGTCATTCTGATTGTTGGAATCTCGTTCATCGAAGGCATCGAGCTTTTTCCTCGTTTTTTCTTTTCCTCGCGTCAGCAGAAGGATCATGGTTCATGCCAACTAAATAATTTGTTTTTCCTTTATAGCTGCTAATTTTCCATTTGGAAAAAACCGTCATATCATAATGGTCATACCATTTTTCATGTGCATACAAATTGCTTGCCAATGGTTGGCTGTAATAGTTCCACTAATTTCGATTTATCTTCTGTCTTTGCAGTTATAACTCAATGTGTTGCTCTCATACTATTCATCTAAGGAATGCCAGCATTTCTTTTTGCACTAAACTCTGTAATTCGATACTTCTATTGCAATTTAATGCTAAACAGTGTTGAGAATATCAACAAGAGTATGACACACCAACGTCTCAAATTGATTCAAAAGAGAGTGCTGCCTTTTTGATATAACTTCTCATAACTTGGAGCCAGGAGAAACAATTTTCCTGGTTCAAACGGCTATTTATACTCCTATTTTATTTAGTAAAAGGCAAGTGCATTTCTCTTCTAATAATAATGTACATTATTTTCGTAGTCCTAGAGGCTAATAACTATCGGAAAACACAGTTATAGCGAAATATCAGTGTATCTATCATATCGTTGATTTTTTCTCTGACAGGCGTCTAACTATACCTAAAAATAATTAATATATTTTGTTTTTATTATGTGAGTCCTAAGAGTGTTAAATTTTTACTGAGAGTTGAATCTTAAAATCTCGAATCAATGGCAAGTGGAAACGAGCTTCCGAGTGGTCACGTACATTTCAACTACTTACCTATACATGTAAAACCAGTGTGTAAGCAATAATGAAATTTTACTGTCAAAGTATTCCTCTGCGATATGAGTGGTCTTAGTAATCACCGTGGCATAGTGCAAGCTTACGTTTATAACTGATGAAACTCGTGAGGTTTAAATTTTTATATATTTATGAGTTGCTTTGAAGTACCACAGAAATAAGTAGGACATCAAGCGTGAATTATTAATTGTAAATAGTCAGTGCATAGTTAACCATTAAAAGCAGAAGTGAATTGAAAACTACGGTCTTCACGCAATAATGGGATGTAGAAATGCAGATAATGACAGACATTATCCCTCGCTGCAGAAAATGTCCAAGGTTATATTTTTGTGCGTTCATACCTTGTAAATGCTGACATTCGTTCTCCGGATGGTTTGGTCTACAACGTGCTTTTTTTCTATGCCTTCTTTTCTCGTTGGAGCTTCTATTCCGGTGGTAATTTATTTTGTATGTAATTCTCATTTCCTTGAAGGAAAAGACAATAAGAAAGTTTACTTTTTGACAGCACTTATCGAGGCAATCGGAGCAATGGCTAGCACTAGCTGTAATGTCGACTGTCTACGTCGGACTACGAAATATATGTATTACGTCTGGCGTTAATTAAGAACCGGGCGCTTAGACTGCTGCATCAATTATGTCACTAACATTTAATCGCTGATTCGTATAAGCATGGTTTTCTGCTTCAAATCCATGTTTATTTTGCATATATAGAATATGAACCCCTGAAACTTTCTTTAAGCTGGAACCATGAATGCTTCTGCCCGCCACAGAGACCTTAATTGTCCAAAATAATAAAACGAAAGAACACTTTCTACTTCACAGAAAGATTATCCTGTTAGTAGATGAAGTCGGTGCTTCGGCTCGGCTCTTAAAATTTAAGACAACTGTATGGTGGCCATCAAAAATGCTCTTTCTCCCTCCAAATCGTGTGAAGAAAATTTCCCGGACTTATGACTGGTGACATTTTTATTCTGTCATGAAAAAAGGCTAAAGAGAGCCGAAATTGACTCAAATGTGTTCCATCTTCAACAGCACAGACACAAATATAGGACATCGTTGGGGAATCCCACGCATAAAAAGAAAATTGTACAAGATTCTCCTGAAAGGAAATGCGATTGTTTGAAGAGTGGAGTGAAAACGTAAATAATTAATATTGCCCACTTCTTCCGCTCCTCTCCCTTTCTCTCACCATCTTTTCCCATTCATTCAAATTTTTAACTATATTATCAATGGCTTTAAATTTGACGGATGTGCGCCATCCATAATTCAAGCGTCGACGCGAAAATTCCTTGTTTTCGCACCTCGCGCGGCGAATTCCGTCGTTTCCAGTCAACTCGCGAATCCGGTTATACCTTATTTGAATGCAGCATCGCTACGTCACTGTCAACAGAAATTCGTGTTTTAAAACTTCTTAAGGGTGACCATGAAAGTTTTCAGTCTTCTCTCCATGATGCTAACCTTGGAGAAATAACCTCCAACCTTCTATTTGAAGATTCTCAAGTTGAGCGAGGTCCATCTTAGGAAAGGTGCGCCGTATTTATTATTAGCTTTGTTAAAGATATTCCTAATTATGCGTTTAAAGTTTTTACCTGAAATTTAAAAATGGCGATATAAAGATACTATTGTCTATACAGGGCGCGTTCCGAAATTCCCTACCAATACTGCCTGTGCTGTCGTGAAACGGGACGTGAATCTGTACTGCGGCTGCTGCAGTAGCATGAATTTGGGAACGGTCGGCAGTGGCTTGAAATTCAATATGGCCGAATTGCGTGGTTATTTATTATAAGCGATCTTTCAATGCGTTAATTCTTAATGCTAATCCTTATGACATTGATGAAGAGCATTCTAACTGTATTCTAATTTTCATTGCCTTGCTACTTAATGCTACTTTATACTGATTGGTTACTTTCTCTGACGAGAATAAAATGAGTTCGCGTCAGCTACCCGAGCATGGAGAAAAAACCCTGTGTAATTAAACAAATCTCCGTTATAATTAACACTATCGAATTTATAATAAGCATTTTTAATTTTGGGCTTATAAACAAGTCTTAGAATATATTTTTCAAACCCTGGGTTTTCTTCATGGCCAGTTGTACGAAGCGTTTCCTAGAGTGATATCGAAAATTAGGTAAATATACGGGTTGTTGAGGGTTGCATCCCAGAATAGTTTCACTAACAATTAAATTTATCCAACAAACTACGTTTCCCGACAATTGTTATACATACCGGTATTATGCTAAGTTACCACTCTAGTAAGAGGTTGTATAATTACGTGTACCAACCACATTTTTCATGACACTAATTTAATTTTTGGTACCTAATTTCACAAGTCGCTTTCATTCGCAAATATAGTTGCTTCTCTACTTGTATCTCTTGTGATGTTCTTCACTCCCTCATCATTTTATTAATGCTTTTATCCTATTGAAATATTCACCGGTACGATTAATTATAGCTGGTTTACATACTTGAAAAATTAATGAGTTTTATAAACTATTATACGCTAATCAGATGCTGTTAGCTATTTAAGTGCATCGAGACTTTTCTCTCTCGCCGATATAAACATTAAAATGTTCGAAGCAGCTTCTC
The DNA here is from genome assembly GCA_963573305.1 of Pyrrhosoma nymphula. Taxonomy (NCBI): domain Eukaryota; kingdom Metazoa; phylum Arthropoda; class Insecta; order Odonata; family Coenagrionidae; genus Pyrrhosoma; species Pyrrhosoma nymphula. Next base: position 49,327,889 of record OY754330.1, on the reverse strand, counting down.
TAAACTCTTCTGGTTTTATTTATTAACGTTGTAGATTTGATTTTTCCGCCATTTGTTCAATGGCTGTCTGCTTTACTGTCGCTACTGCTGCTCTTGGGCTGCAGTAGTGGCAGTAGAGTTCACAGTGAGAAACGTCATCAATTGGCTGACGTCATTGGTCACTGTGCAGTACTGCCAGTTGATTACGTAACGGTTTGGCAGCACTACCAGTACTGGCAGTGAATTTCGGAACGCGCCCACTGTAATTATTTCTGGGGAGAATTCCAATTTTGGAACTTATTCTAGCATTAATGGCCTTGGTGGAAGCCTTCACAACAGCATTGCAATGTAAGTAGGAAATGGAAGGCAGGTAGAAAAACGCGAAAGAGCTGATGAAAATAAAGCTTCATATACGGACGAAAAACCATAAAATGGCGTTTTGAAATGGGAGATTAATTGCGTCGCTAAAGGAAAAATTAGTGGGTAAATAAAAAAAATAATCATAATATCTTTGGTCGAAAAATAAAATAATAAACGTATTTGGTGAAAGAAATAACTAATAAACTTAGGAGAAACACAGAGAAAATGATAAATAACAAGAATATAGGTCATTGGAATAAAAGTCATGATCTTTAACTCTGGAGGAAAAATAAATAGGAAATGGAAGCGTGAAACCAAATGCGTACGGAGATGTGTAAGTAGCTATAACCATGACCAGTATTGACCTTAACGGAAAAAGTGAAGGAATTGCCAGCTGAGGCGATGAGGATAGAAATGCAAGCAATTGGACATTTGAGAGTTTCCTCAATCGAAGGATAAAGGTGAAAGATATTTCATCTCGAAGTAATGTCTTCTCGGGAAAACAGTAAGTGAAAGATATCATGCAGTGTGTGCGGCAAAGTTAAAGGTGGAATCCCTTCTACTCCTGCGAATGGAAAGAAAAATATGTATCACTTACGTAAATTGTAGTTGGGAAATGGGAAACGAAATAAATAGTAATTTCATAAAGACACATGGAAAATGGAGCTGAAAATAAATAATCTATTTTGGTTTGCAATCTGATCACTGTAGAGTATTTTTTTATCTTGATAAATCGCTGGTAATCTGTGAGCGGTTACTGAGCTTCTCGATTGTTCTTCACTTCATCAAACTCTCTTGAAATACATTCGCTTCTTTTAAAGAGTGATTCATGGTCTTCTTTCAAAATAAAATTAAATGTCGTAATTAATCCTGGTAATGAATAATTAACCTGAATTAATTGAATAGAAGGAAGTGCGTCGAATATTACTTATCAATTCTTTACAACATGAACAGTTAAGTATTAAATGAAACTAAATCTGTGGGAGTCATCCTCGGTGTTTGAAAATTTAGCTTACATATATGATTAGGAATAACATACTTTAATCCATAATTCTCATTTGATATTTTAACTACAACTACAGCATTACTGTAATATCCGAAAATGAGCGTTTATGTATACCAGGGGATTGTAGTACCATTGGATCCAGTCTGTGTATTTCATATTTCGAATTCAGGGATAGAAAAGAGGTTTGAAAATGGTTGTATGATATTCATCAATTTTTCATAAACCATTAAATTTCACTGTATATTTCCCATGGCATGATGGACTCCTGCTGATCGATCAAAATAAGCATTGTACTTAATGCAATTGTTTAGAAAAAATAATGTATTCATTTTAAATATAGTTAATAAGTGCAACTGCCGTAAATATTAATACAATATCTCAGGTTTTATTGTAATCACAAGATTCCAGAGCCGAGAATCGTTACGCTCATAGCCTTTGCTGGCCCAAGTTATTTTGCAAATAATTTCACAAAACAAGTGGGAATAATTTTATTTCGCCGTTCCTAATAATGATTTTGCTTGCCGATTGCGATTTCTTACACCACACGTTAATTTCAGAGATAATCTGGGATTTTTGAACGGTCCTAATAACATTGTAATTGTCTTTCCCGAAAGGAACTCAAAAATGTTAATGGATAAGTAAGTTTTCTCCAATCTTCGAGTTTTTCGAGGGAATGTCCATGTAGGGAATTTTCATAAAATACTCACTTCTTGTAGGTGGGTGTAATTTCAACCGTAAATAGTATTGACATTTTATTGGCAGTTCCTTTCTGTGGGCGTGTGACAAGAGTGTTAATGAAGGAAATCGTTAGTTCCTAGGTTTGTTTAATTTTTTTTACTGAAGTTAGATATGCGGGTCAACCACTTTTACGATTGGTATCCTAAAGAAGTTGATTTTGATTGTTAATTGCATGCAAGAAGTTAGTAAAATGTTCCGATTTTTACACTTTCTGCTCCCTTTCCACATTCATTAATGAGTCGCCGAATGGCCGCCTGTGGCTTTTGCCAAGACCTTGGGCCGACACTGCTCCTAGCGTGATTGGAGAGCTTCAGCGAACCAATCTTCAGATTGATGACTATTGGTGATGATGATGAAATGAATCTAAATGAACGGGATATTATCATGATAGGTATCCGGGCCCAGGTTAGAGTCCTGGCTGAGGTGGATATTTTCAGTGGAATCCAGATCTTTAATTGGGTGCCATATGAGAAGAACGTAAAACTTATTACTCCGCTTCGTGGATGGGCGTTAAACTTTAACTACTTGGCACCTTTCGTCCAGCATAGGCTAATGCCGACGCCGGGTTTCTGGCTACCCTTTCTTCACACTCCGAAAGAGATCCCATCTTCTCTAGCCTAACCGCAAATCCTAGACGGCGCGAATGATATTAGTTGTCGGTCTACTCCCCAAGCATCCAATTAACCAACCGAATACGTATCATAGAACAAGCATGAGACATTTAAATACTCGGAGAAGCACAAGTTGTCTGCCTGCTCAGCTCATTTCGAATCTTACACTTAGTTGAGCTTATACTGCTTCTTCAAGTATTCCCTATCATGCCCATTAATCTTGGATCCTTTATGTTTATTTTTGTCCAATCATTCAAACTTTATTGGTAATTGTTTCGAATTACGTTGTAATGAATACTCATATTCACTTGGTGTTTCTTTGTAGTGTTTTAAGACGTTAAATGTGCGGATATTTACTTTCAAAATTTTTGTATTTTTTTCTTCACTCTCTTGAAAATAGCTAAATTTGAATTTCAGAGGAAAAAGTAAGCGAAACTTCGTGTATAATAAGAATTAAACGGAGGAACCAATATTCCTGTTTCGAACCCGGTTACGGGCGGAAATATTTATGTGGAACCCCTTCTTGGTGCTGTGTTGACTCTTTAAGTGCGGTTCTCCATCTGTCGCGTCGGACGGAACGATAGATTGTGATCACCTGGACGCCTTTCGTGAAGCGCAGCTCATTACCGACGCTAGGATTACTGACCATCCGTTACCGACGCCATCTCCTCCCTTCCTCCCCTCCTTAAATAACCTTTCATTGCCGTCTTACCCAATAATCCTCGTTGGCTCCTGTGGCTTCAGGTCTCGGTAGCCTCCCCAAATAATTTACCTACTAGTGACGTAGCCAGTGGGAGGGGGTCCATACGGTTCGGACCTCCCTCACCTCGCTGAATTCTGAATTTATTTAAATAAAGCAGGAAGCTAAATGAAGCAGTTACATTTGGTTTTAACAAAAAATGTTGATTCTATCTATTTTTTATACTGAACATTATTTTCAATTAAAATGGTTAATTTCAAACCAAAAACATTGGGTATCACATTCAGAAATTAACACATCAAAAATCTGCAAAAAATCGTTTGTTACACTGGTCTCCTTTGCACTCTAAATTGCCTAAACACACAATTTTTCTCCTGATATTTAAACTTTTTCTCTTCCTCCCCCCGGCCCCCTCCATCCCCATACTCATCATAGAGCCCTCCCCCCCCACAACGAAATCCTGGTTACTTCACTAATACTGAGTATCATAGAACAAGCGTGACATAAAATACGTGGATAAGTGATAAGGCGTGTCCCCGCTCAGCGAATTTCGAATTATATATCCTCGACAGCCCCCCTCGTTTGTTTGATTTCGTCGTTTTGTTTACTCCACCTCGCCTCCCACGCATACCCCGCGGAGATCGCCTCCACATGGCAGTGGACCTTCTCTCCTTCCTCTCCGGCCGAGAGGAGTAGCGATATATGACGGCCGGCAGTTTTCATTTATTTTCCGCACCTAACTCTGTTTTATCTCTCTCACCGAGTCCCTATCTCCATCGCCGTCGCACATTCACGTCGTCCCTTCGCTCATCTCTCCGCGGATCCTGCTGAGCCAGCCAGGGCCACCACGTGATACGCTAACCCCGCTACTGGGTACTACTGAATCTGGCTCCCTCGATATCCTTCCTCGACCTTCGAATAAGCTGAAAAATCATGTTTCTACCCGTGTTCTGGAACTAGGGTGGGTCGACGTTTGACGCTTTAAAGGCGAAGAAACGGTACATGGTTTGAAATATGATCGCGGATGTCACTGGGAAATTGATCGATGTTTTCAGGATTTATTGGTTCCATATGACAACACGCTTGCATAATGCACCTGCATTTATACATTGTAATTTTAATTTTGGGATTGTTAGTTTTTTACAATTGGACTCATTCTTTCTTCAGAATCCGGAATTTCAATTTTTTTAAATGCTCTCATTTATTTGCTCTAAGATTGTCCTACAGTCATGATAGTTAACATGTCCATTGAAAATTAGAACTTTAACTCATTCATGAATGCAGTTTTTAATTCGCATTGCATGACAGTGGTAGAGTACCGGCAGCTTTTGAGTGGGTCATGGAAACACGAATTACATAAAGCGCGATAGATAATTTCGGAGATAAATTTACTCTGCAAACTTATTTTATAGAAAATGAACATTGGTTGCTAATTTTCCAGAGAAAATCGCTTGATCAATGTTAATGATTTGCAAGTTACATGAGCATAATCCCATAGAATTGCATCTAAAGTTGAAAAGTAAGTTGCATGACTGGATTTAAGTTTATATTGGAGAAAAACACACGTCAAATCTGAACTATGGCAGAGTTGATTTGAACAGGAAATCATAAAAATGCAGCTTAAAGTTTTAATATTCATCAATAAGCTGAAAGAAAAGGCTGACCAATGAATCAACCTGTGTCCAAAAAAAATGGATAAAAGTTTTCCTCAAGATTAGGCTTGACTCCTGAGTACCGTCAATTGTTGACGCCGCATATGCATATTCCAGTTCAAAGCCACAAATTGAGTTTTTTTATGTCACAATATGTTCAGAAATTTTGAACAGAGAAAGGGAGAAAGTGAATGAAAGCCCTTCCACCTGTAGACTTGCGTTCACATAAGGATAAATGATGAAGGAATGACAAAGGGTGTACGGAAGTGTCTGCGGAAATAGAGTGAAAAACGGGAGGAGAATCGAAAGTTCTCCTCTCCATTACATATGGAGTTGGAGGGTGGAGATAGATAGTGAATAGAAGCCGAATCCCTGATGTAGGTTCATGTCATTGACGCATGAGTGGTTTCTACTCGTCATAAGGAAATTTTCATTGAGAGAAATAGGACTGGAAAAGGGGATTTGATGATGATTAATAGCTTCCAGCACTTCAGTTTGAAGTTTTAATATTCATCAATAAGCTGAAAGAAAAGGCTGACCAATGAATCAACCTGTGTCAAAAAAAAATTGATTGAAGATACAGAAGCGAATGGGGCATGAAGTTAATGTCAATCATCAGAGTAAGTAGAAGGAAAAGAGTCTTCAAGTAAAAAAAACATTTGATTTTTGTAATGTAAGCCGATTATTTTTAATGAAATTGATGTCTTAATTGGTGAAATCTTTCTAATTGCACATAGAATTTACGAATCCGTTGCAAATGGTCCATGAAAGGATGTAATCAGCAAGGTAAAAAAATGATTTCGTCACTCTAATCATAGCTCTCAACTCTCTACACGACTGTTTTTTTGTCTTGTTCTTAATAAATTTTTTCTGCGCAGGCTGTGATTACCTTATTTCTCAGAAAAATATATCTCGACGTTGTCACATAAAATTGAATTCTTGAAAATATGTGGTTGGTCGCATTTAGGTGATACGGATCATAAACGTATTAATTATTTACTCTTATGAATATTCTTTCCAGAATTTTGAAATTCATACATGAAAAGTTATTTATGGAAGAGTTGCGTCTTAATTTATTGGAATGTGGAAAATCCGTTTACTCGTTGAAAGGGTTATATCAAGACATATTTATCGCCACAAAGTATCCCCTTAGTGTATCAATTAGATATTTATTCCACTTCGTATGGTTCTTTGAATATGTATAGAAAAGTCCGAGAGGAAAAAACCAAAAGGGAGGAAATGGAGGCTCAAAAGAGAAATCTTTCAAGAAATAATATTTCAGCCTTGTGCTCCTTCATCGTGCTTAAATAAAGACCTTTTTTCTGAGTGCTTATCCTTATTCCGAAGGAACCGAGCTGAGGCCTCGAAAGTCTAAAACGTTTCTGCACCAACATCTGTTTATTTTGCATTTTTCCTCCGCAGGAAGGGCGAAATTCACGAAGGAAAGAGCTATGGTGCGTAGTGAGATGAAATTAGAAAACGAAACGGAAGTAGCGGGAACGAACGGAGCCAAAAATTCAAGGTAGAGAAAACGAAAATGCATCGAGTCGGTCTGTTTGGCTGGTGACCTTCCGCGCCTACTGACCCAGTTCGACATATTGGAGGTGGAATGTTTTCAATCCTGCGTCATAATAGTAAATTTTAGTGTCCTTTGAAAAGGAAAATAATAAGTGAGTTCATGACCATGTTAGTTTTATTGAATCTTCGGTATATTTATCAAAAGAAAGCTAACTTCGACCCCCCTGGATGTGATTAACGGAAATTCAATGGCTAAAATGACATCACCTGTCCCACTCCCCTGTATCACGGACGACAAAAATATTAAAGTTATTAAAATTTTGTCGTCATGTCCTGAAAGTTGGCTGCAAGCATGTATTTTTTTGACTCCTGAAACCCGATAATGGGTATCAGTGCGTTGTTTTATGAGATAGCTGATATCAAGTTAATTTGCTATTATTGATGCATTTTTTTATCACTATTGATGCATATTAATCTAAAGATTCCTGATGCAAACCTACCAGGATTTTTTTTATTTGGAGATGAAGCGCGCATAAATCAGCTTTTTAACGGCCCAAACCCGTAATTTCCTCAAACTCTATTGCTATGTAGTCTGGTCTCGAAAACACGCATATTTACTGGGAAACGTGCAACGGCTTGTTTTCTAGGTTGACGGAAATTAGTAGCTAGAAATTGGATTCCGTAAAGAAAAGCACGAAGTCATTACGGATGCCCGAAGAGCAAGACGCGCTTGCGGTAACATTGAACTCAAAGAGTACTTATTCTTTTGTGTTCTTCCGACTCTGGCGGGAAGCAGAGAGAATGCGGGTCAGCGAAACATACACACACGCGCTCATACTTTAGCCCGTTTTTGTCTCTTGATGAGGCTAAAAGGAAGCGCTGTCTGGTGCTTGCCAAGAAAACAATGCGGGGAGATGGGAAGACTGGATAGAGCTGGATAAGGCCGGGAGTATTCTTGCAATGGGTGGAAGCATGAGGAAGATGGGAATGTTTAAGAGGCTCCACTGCCACCGTGTTAGTCAAAACATGTACTTAAAACATCATTTTCCTCAGCATTTTTTCAAAAATATATACTTATCTCAATTATGGCAGGCATTACGGATAGAAAACAAAAATTATATAGTAGATACACAGAGTAGTCATGGAATATATATTTTTACTGAACATTTTTTCTATCTATACGAGCCGGCTGCTATACCGTTTTTTATTGCATTTTAATGCATTTTACTCCAATTATTGTATAACCTCACCGATAATAGTAAAAAATATGGGTGGGTGCCTAATTTCAATTAGGTACTATTCAATTTCTTGTGAAAATTGCTCCTTTTTTCAGTTTCTCACAAAAAGGCATTACAGTAAATGGGAATATCTATTTTCCCCTTGTTTCGCCAAATCAGGTATCAGCACATTTTGTGAAAAAAACAGCATGTACAAGTATTTTTTTGTTGTTTACATCAAACAGTCGATATATTTTTCTAGAATTAACCCAAATATGAATACAATGACATGCAAATCATCTTGCAGCGAAATTATCGTGGATTCTCGTTCCTCGTCGGAAGGGCGTTGTATTATCTACGTCTTATCCTGCGAGGAATGGGTGGTAGGTGTTAGGACTGAAAAGGGGAATAGCTAGGGAAAATAAAGTGGTAGAGAAAGGAGGAAAAATGAACTGCATGTGTCTGAATGTGTCTCTCTGCTTTGGATGAAGTCAAAGATGGTGCGTGGGAAGAAGGATTTTTGTTCCTGCTTGTTCGATAGAGTATCTCTCGTGTTTAGTCTCTTCTGTCAGGTCTGAAAATGTAATGCGGGAACAAAGTAATATCTTAGGCGTCACCCAGAATGGTGATCTGAATTTCTCGAGTAATCTCAGCTTAGCGTGTAACCTCCGAGTCTCTTGCGAGTCCCAACCTTGTATGTACGTCCGTCAGCTACGTTACGTTCTTTGTTCGCTAGGAGTGGTTTTATTGAAGCTTTCCTTTACATTTTTTTAAATTTCATGGATCAAATTTTTTAGTCCTCTGTCACAAATGTATCGGAAATGTGGCCTAACGAGTGAGAGGTTGCATATCTCCTTCACTTTTTCATCCTAGATCCTTCCAGGTATTCACTTCATGTGTTACCTGTGTATTTTCTACCCTCACTTTACTGATATGGTATTAATGAGAGTTTTTTTCAAAAAAGCCGCAGTGCATTCCCTAAGAGTCAGGTTGAGCCTCCACTCAAGATACCCAGAATTAACGCTGTTAATATCCAATGATAGAGCATCGGAGTCTGGCTTCTCGCTGAAGGTCCGCATTGACAGCGAACAGTCTAATTTTGCTGCTACCTGTGGAATAAATGAATCTTTGATGTAAAAATTGAATAACTTGGGGCAATTACACTTCCTTGTGGGACCCTAACCACATCGAAACGAATTCTGTCGTTTACTACTCTTTGTTATCAATCTACTGGAAAGTTCTCGCATTTATTCCACGTAATTTCAAGTTCTATTTGCGAAAAAAAACAGTGAAGAAAGAGAATTTCATTGAGGTTCCTTGGGAGAATAAGCGTGCTCTCGCATGTATTAACCCGAAATTGACAGGAAAGGTTGTTTTCTTTATTTTACGGCGAAGCCACCTAAAGAGAAGATAACTCAAAGAAGCTCGTTTTTCGTCGGGAGAACGAGTGTCGCAGACGGGTACGGAGGAAAATGGTAGTGGTTATAGGTGGGTAACATCTAAGTAATGGATGGTCTCGGAAATGGAGGCGAATGATGATGAGACCGTGGGGAAGGAATGAGTTGCGAGAATTAAGAGGAAGCCCGTGCGAGGAAAGAGGAGGAGACGCCGCTGGTCGGGACACCCAGCTGCCCTTGGCGATGGCATATATTTAAGCGGGAAGGGCAGACGCTGGTGCTTTTAAGGATGACAATCAGGACATTCAAAAGCTCACATCCTTGTATTCCCCAGGAAATTATTTTATTCAGTAGTAATGATTTATTTTTAGCAACCAAGCGAGGACTTGGGGGATAGCTTGTACTTCCTTGGTGATCGTGCAGGCTCTTGCATATGTGTAGGGATATTTTAAATACCTGGCAGCTAGTTTAAACAATAGTGAGGTGAACGAGTTTCACATGATTAACATTTCTATTCCGTTTTCATTTGTCTTTTGCATTTGTACATCGGTTTTAATGTTCACTCTGCCATACAATTACAGGGTAAACAGACACCTTAGTCACTAAATTAAGTGAATGCAGAGGTCATTCCCATATTCGTGCTGTTCAATTCTATTTCGCAAAAGGATTCTTAATATTCACTCTGGAGTGAATGGAAAATCCTTGAAAAAGTGCTAATTATTGCAGTCTGTTGAAATGTTTGCTATGTGTTTGTCATTACTAAACTTGATTAAAGGGTATCAAGTGATTTTCCTCTTGCACTAAAAAATAAGGGTTCAAAATAAGGGTGCGGGTGATTTTTAAATCCAACTATCTATAATATTATATTCATCCAATGATTAGTTCGGAAGTGTTTAAATTAGTAGCTATATAGTTAGCATAACTGTAGGAGCGTGAAAATATTCTCTAATTCATTTTTGTTTTAGTAACCACTGCGCATTAACATTAAGCGCATAGTAAACACAATGCCCTCTCAGTGCTTTCTGAACACCCTGAAAATAGTGTATTTCGATTCATCGACTTTTAGCTTTTTTGCTTCCCAGTTGATGTCATCACTATGTGGGAGGAATATTTACAGGTGTGCTAGTTTGAGCGTTTCACGAACAATTCTATACGAGATGTTTCGCGTGTCAACTGTCGGATCCGGTTCGAATGGAAAATCTCATTCGCCAAATACACCCGTCCCTCCTCGTGCACGAGCATGACCTAATCGGCCTATCGAAGGACATTTCATATCTCCGGTCAATTTGGGTGGTTGTCTGGACATCAGTCAGGTTTGACTTTGTAAATACTCGAGTCTTCGTATGAAAAATGATTTATTTTTTATTTCTCTGACATCCGCGTGGTTCTCTGGTTCTCTTTCACAACTTGAAGCGCGCAAATATTTATTCGTGTTTTTTTCTTCCCTCGTAGCTTGTCAGTTCTTACTGAAGTTAAACGTCGTTTGATGTTGAACTTCCGGGGATTAAAAGAGCTCAGTGTGAAGAGTTCTTGTCGGGACCAGTGACAGAAACAAACTCCTCCAGATGAGAGAAATTTTTAGTTATGATGTGATTATCCGTCTGGTGGTGCCGCTGTTTGGTGATCGCCGTTGATTGCATTTGCACGTCCGTGTTGCCCACGTCTTCCCCACACATCTCTCACTGTCACTCCCGTCGCTTAGTAATCCGTTCAGACTCCAACTGGAATCCGCCATCCTTAGGTGTAAAATCCATCCAAAGAAACAATTAGTATTCATGACGATGGCGAGCTCGGGTCGTCGTTAACTTTAAAGTGTTTCCGTCTCATAATCCGCTCTCATTGATTCTCGGCAGAAAATTGGAACGATGCGTGTTGCATGGGCTCATTTCGTTTTTATACGGTGATTTTATGCTTCGCGAGGAATGCGTCGATGGCAAACATCTTTAGGAGTCATTGTTCTTTGCGTCGTAAATATGCATTGCTGCTGCTCAACTGCTCATTTCAAAACTCGAAAATTTAAATAAATACTTGTTCGAATAAACGATCGATATCGCGGAAACCTTTCAAATATTTTTGTTTCTCATCATCTCCGTTTGGTGGCAGAATAAATGGGATCTCCGCAAAAAAAAGTCATCAAATCTCTTAAACACTACCTAATTAATATTAGTTATTTTTTACCGAAATTTTCCCTGTAATGCAGTTTGGGTGCTATAATTTTTCAAAAATATGCATCACATTACACTTTGATGCCGAAATTTACAAACCTTAATATTAAAAATAAATTTCCTTAACTTCTATGGTAAATGATGTTTTAATTACCACGAATATTGGTGCCCATTCCCTCCAAATGCCTCCGGTTGAAGCATTCACGTGTATCATTGATTTTAGTGGAGTAAATGGTTTTTTTAACGCAATGATTCTCCTCAAACGAAGCTTGTATCTCCGTGACGGTCACCTGCCTTAATTCTCAGTGATCTTTAATGCTCTTCTTCGTTCATTAATCATAATATAGCATATTACAAAAAAATAAATTCATACCTGAATGGTAGTCTCACGTTAAAGCCAATTTTTTCCAATTTTATTTTACGCAAATCGCCAAATGGAGACACTTCTACGTGCTCATTATTACATTATTTATTTATTTATAAAAATTGTCCACATACAGCATGCTTGCCAATTTACAGTGGCACAATGTAACAACAACAAAACAAGAAAAATATATACGAATACATTCAAACAAAAACAATCAGCTCAGTAACAATTTATGGAAATAAACACATAAAAACAAAGAAGCAATTGAAAATTGCCAGTGAGATACGAAAGAGCACGGCTATTAAAGGTGCAGGAAGAAAGTGAAAACGGGTCAATATTGCCCAGAAGTGAGTTTATCAAGAAAGAGAGGCGGAAGAGGAGGGAGCTCTTGGTCAAGTATAATCTGGGGATGGGCATGTGGAGTAACGAATATGTGCGAGTAGGTCTACATGGAATTTTAATGTTGATACTGCCAATCAGTTCTGTACAGTCAATGGCAGAGTTGAGGACGCTGTGGATGAGTTTCAGGTTAGATTTGAGAAATTTTTAGGGAGATTAAGAATGGATAGTGTAGGCATAATAGTTTCAGTTGGCATATTTTGAAAATGAGATACTCTGTATTTAACTATCTTGCAGAAAAAAGAAGTAACAGACTGAAGGGTCTGAATGTTAGAAGGAGCTGATATGGACCAGATGGGGGAGCAATACGTGATTATTGTTATGACAATAGTCGAAAAATATGACTAGTGGATCTGCATTTTGTGTGAAGTGGTAGAGGAGGCCAAGCAGAGACATTGCTTTAATTTTAACTGCAAGGATATGGTCAGAGTAGTTCAGTTTGTGGTCCATCAAAACGCCGAGGTATTAAATGGAGGAGACGCGATTGAGATTTAGTTAGTTAATATTGTAACTGAAATCTATGGGGGATTTTTTTTTGGGAAATAGATATAAAATCGCATTTTCTTGGGTTTAATTTGAGTTTCCATGTATTGCACCATCCTGAGACCATGTTTAAGGCATCCTGAAGATCACAACAGTCCATGAAATTGTGGATTTTTCTTAACATTTTGCAGTCATCTGCGTAAATAAGGGTATGAGCTTGTGAGGAGGGTACTAGGGACCCAGATCTTTTATGAAAAGATTAAAAAGATATGGTCCGAGAATACTTCCCTGGGGAATCCCAGACGTTACAGGTGACCAGTGGGATGAGGAGCCGGTTAGTATTACCCGCTGGGATCTGTTGCTGAGGAAGGAGTCAACTAAGTTTAAGAAATTACCATGCAGGTTAAATCGATGAGAAAGTTTGTGAAGGAGAAGAGAGTGGTCTAGAGAATCGAAGGCCTTTGAGAAATCTAAGAAAATAGCATCAAGTTGGGTTTTGTTGGAAATGCAATTGACTGCATGGTGCTGAAAAACTGCTAAGTTGGTCACGCAGGAGCAGCCAGGGGGAAACCATGTTGATTCTTGGACAGAAAAGGGGAAGTAAAATAGTAGAGTCTGTTAAGGATAATCCTTTCACAAACTGAAGATGGTATTGGTATTAAAGATATTGGGCGATAGATAGAAACTTCATCTTTAGGGCCATTTTTATGAATGGGAATGATGTTTGCGATTTTCGATTGGGAAGGAAAAGTGCCGAGGGAAAAGCAATGGTTAAAGAGGAGGCACAAGGGGAGGGAGAGGGAGGATGCACAGTGTTTGAAGAGTATGGGACTGAGGACATCGGGACCAGGAGCACGATGGAGAGGGATTTTGCAGAGATACTCAAATACCTCACGAAGACCTGTCTTAATCATGGATAAGGATTGGTAACGAATTGGAGTGATGAAGTGATCACGATTAATGGGGAGATTAGACAAAGGGGCCAGGTAATCTGTAAAGAATTTTTTAAATAAGTTTGGTCTATCTTGACCCTCCGCATTGATATTTTCATATGACATATCAAGGGGAATGCGTGGCCGATTACGGCGACTATTTACAAAGGACCAGAATTGTTTTGGATTGGAGATAATGAAAGAGGAAAGGCGCAGCACGTATTCTTTGTGATCACGGCGGATTAGCTTCTTAGAGCAGCGGCGGATATCGTTGAAAGATTTCCGAGTGTTCTCATTCGGGAAAGCTTTGTACAGATACCAATCACGATTCTTGTTTCCAAGAGCGCGAATGGTATCTGGTTTGAACCAAGGAGGGACCTTTTTGGACTTGGGTTTGAGAAACGCACAAAATCTTTAACCGCACTCTCAAGGATAGTGTAAATAAAGTCCACACCTTCTCCCGGAGACATGGAAGTGAGAACACTCCAGGGGATGAGGTCGAGGCTGCGGTTAATGTCGTCCCAACATGCCTTCGACCAAGTAGGGAATAGCTTCGGGGGGGGGGGGGAGTAGGAACCCTGCGGTAGGCAGTATTGGGAAAGGCCAGGAGCATTTATTAAATTTTGAATGAAATAGTCATCGAGCGCGTCATGAGGACAACCAGTAGTTGGTGAGTCCCAACGAATTGATAGGTTAAAGTCACCAACCAGAATAACAGGGCCAAGGTTAATGGCTCTAAGTAAGGAATCAAGACATAGTTCTAGAGTAGAAATGTCACTGGTGGGGGGCCGGTAGAAACAACCGATGGAAATTTTCCTAGCCTTATAAGGTTCACCTGAGGATAGTGAGATCTCACTCCAAACGATCTCACAGTCCGTCTCAAGGTCCAGGCGGCGCTTGGATGGGTAGTGAGTGTTAACAGCAAGCAGCACTCCACCACCTCTGGGTGGTCGATCTCGACGATAAATAGTGTGGGAACTGAGGAAAGAAAAGTCAGAATCGGAGACGGGAGGATTGAGCCAGGTTTCTGTTAGGGCGATAATATCCAACTGGGAGAGCTCCTAAGAATGACTGTCATAAAAATCTAGTTTATTTTTGATGCTTCGAGTGTTTTGATAGTATAACTGTACTTGGGGGGCACAAGAGGGGCCAGGGTTGAGACTGACGTCAGCAGAGAGTAGCACAAGGAGCAGGATGACCGTTCCACACCGAGGGGCGCGTTTGAGGTTTACCCGAGAGGGCTCGAGATGTCGCCGGACCTCGACAATGCAACGCCGGGGTAACGAAGACAGCGTCGGGAGAAGCCACAGGATAAGAAGGCGGAAAAAATATACCTTCTGTAGCTGAAATATTCTTGAGTTAACTGGTTTCTAACACAATGGGAGTGATCACTACACCAAAGAGCATAAACACGCAGTGAAATATTCACACAGAGTACCGATGCAATTACAAAAACACTGAAAGGTCGAGGAGCGAGGGATTCACGTGTCGTTCTGCTGGCGACCATCTTGAAAAGATTCACGACACTCACGCAGAAGCACGAAAATTGAGTGGTAGGGGCCACAGGTGACAGGAAAGCGCTTCCTAAAGTTCGGTGTTCTCATGAGGAACCACACCGGAGAAATCGCCACTTCCGGTTTGTGACCATCTGAGAAATACGAATAATGTAATTGATCAGTAAAACTTGGAGTTAAGTCCTGGAAATATATCTGACCACTTGATTCGGTAGATATTATTTGAATATCTGCTACTTATATTCATGCCATTTCTACAGTTAATTATGGAAAAAGGATAGGTATATATCTTTTTAATGTGAAATATTATTTACCGCTTTCCAAGTATATATTTCCACAGAATCAATGTCATGCTGTCGATAGTCGATATCATGCCGTTAATAGTTATCATCCGAGAAGCGAAATCCCTGCTATCGTCTCATCGTCATTGCTTCAAGGTTAATTGTTTGCTGCGAAGGAGGTGAAACCGAGGCAGCTAAGTACTGGTAAAGTCATGCGCAAGAGGATAGTAAAATGCCATTTTATAGCTTCGCATTAGCTTATTTCCTGGAAACGTTTGTCCTTCCTTCATATCTGTAAGCACACCGTGCCATGTAAATGCCGTAAAGCAATACGTTCTAAGTAATGGATAAACCAGAATAAAATTAACTTTGAAGTGCACGAAGGTGATGCGATATTAGTTGCACTTTATCGCGATCCCCTGTTAATGATGGGCATCCCCTTTTTCATTACCCCTTAGCTTCACCACGTGGCAAATTACGTTCCTCACAATCATCTTTAATCGTCGCATATTATTTTTTAACTTCAGATGGTTCTAAAATTCACGGGCATGTCTATAACCACTAGATTTTTTCACTTGTGTTATGATGTCATAATTAAATTACTGCAACTAAAGTTGACGATTCCATCCTAATAAAAAAATCGGTAAAATATGCATAAAAATTTCGCTTGTTCAACAAAATCAAGAATATTATGCAAAACAGCAATGTAATAATGCCCAGATTCAACGTTTCTATGTTAGCTTACTTTCAACAGAGAACTTTAAAAATTAAAATAATGCCTTTATTATGTAAGTAAAGAAAAACAGGCAAATGGACGCACTTACGGGGCTACGCTGAGTTGCTAATTCGATTAGCATTAAAAACATTACGTTGTCATTTCAATATTTTCCCTAATCAAGTATCATTGCATAGCTAATTGAAAACTTCTCTAAGGCTTCTTACAATGTTCTCCTCTAGTTTGTTTAACGGATTAGGTGACTCTCAAATAAAATGTTTAATAAAGCTAAGAAACTAATATATTTTCATATATAGATTAAGCGTTCTGCAACTATTAATTACATTCGACGATATCTGAATAGTTCAATTATTATAGCAATATATGTCTCTATTATCGTACAGGCAACTCGCCTTATAATAATTGTATATAATTCGCAAACAAGAACCAGATTTTCTAAACTCTAGATAAATACGCTTTTGTTTACCGTTACTTTTAAAAGATGCCATTTTATACAACATCTACATCTGCATCTACAAAATACCCTGCAAGCCACCTCAGGGGTGTGCGGCAGGGGGTGAGTATTCACCAACGTGCATTACACTATACCCTAAAGTTAGTGTAACTACGACTAATTATGCATTAGCATAAATCGCTAATACTTGTCACGAGGCGAAGCCTCACAAGCATGCACAATATGTGCCTCAGTAAGAAGAAATGTGGGTTTCAGGTACCTATTTAAAATGGGAGGGAGGAATTAATTAGAGTAGCCCTCCAACTGCTAAGGTTATTTATCCCATTAACTATTCGCGGATTGGATGGTGAGGATAAGATAGATTTGGGAGGAAGAAGTGCTCCACACTTAACACATCCCATCCGACAAACGTTTTTTTTTTGCATGAGGCAAGCCAATAGACAACTGAATTTCATTGAGATAGCTCCACGGCTTCCGGAATGCGAACCTGAGCTCTTGAGATGTGAAGCCATTACTGTAACCAACTCTAAATGTCGCCTATACAAGTGGGAACAATGAATTATAAAAGAAAATATGTAAGACGGAAACGCATCCCATGCTTACACTTATTACGTACTTTAATAGACAAGGTAAAGCTCTTTTCCTTTCGTGTTTACACTGCTATATGGCTTTTTAGTTGTCGCCGTAAAACGTATATCAATGAAATATTTATAATCTCAGCATAATAGCGGTAAAGCATATGTAAAATAGTATTTTAAACTTCAATTCCTCCCAACTGATAAAATAGATAATAACTTTTTCATTTTATAAAGGCATATTCATGAAATTACACATTGTGCATAATATTACATATATTATACACATTGGGTCCTAATGTTGTCTTGCAAAGCTGTAATAGTGATTATTGATTGAATTGATAATGTACTTACTAATTCTGAATTTTAAATTAATGGTAGGGCAGTTTACAGTTTTCAGTGTGAATATAGAACATACACAATAATATAATACAATAAAGTGAATATATACGGCAACATTCTTTGAATGCTGATTGGAGTAAATAAGTAACTGGAGTAAATACCAGGGTGGAATATGAGGTGCTTCAATCACATGCATTATGAGCAGGAATATTCCATAGCTAATACTTTGGTCACAACGAAGCTAAATCCATGAAAATAATACAAACAATTTGCGAGCTCCAGCCTGTAATTTACAGTTTCACTAAATGCTTTTAATTCGGTTTAAGGTTGCATTGAAGATAATTCAGTAACTTTTATTTTGCTTCCAGCGCCAGTATTTAAACCACTTTCGAAAAATATCACTCCTGTGATCCTCACGGCATCGATGCTCCCCATGAATGAATTTGAAACTCAGTTTTGATTTTGAACGGGTAAAATAGCCACACGTGCGGTAATCTCTGGGGACTCCATTCGAATTGATTAAAATGGCTTATATTTTTAATCTATAGTGCACGCGCATCCCTCTCAAGGCCGTCCAATAGTGGCCTTCACGTGTGTGCCTGATCCGACCAGTAAGAGCTAAAAGAGCGTGTGTTTTGGTTTATTCCGCCCCCATAATCCTCATTCATCGCCCATACATTTTCGTTCCTGCTGGACAACAAAATAAACCCCTACCCGTCATTATAAGTCATCCGTAATCCCATGTTCATGTTCCCGTATTGATTTCGTTGATTTTCGTCTGAAATATATTATCAGCGTCAACTTGAAGAGCGCGGTTCTTGTCTGAATGAAAAAAATGCAACCCATGTTTAGAAAATATTTTACCTGATAAAACCTGTTTCGACGATTGGGCGTCACCTGACGGTACCTGAAGATATGTCTTATCGTAAAAATTAATAATAATGAATTTCCCTGAAAATAGAATTTTTATTTCATGATTTCATTCTTTTATGTCAACATGCTCGTAGCTGCGGTTAACCGAGCAGTCTCAAATATACCTTCTTTCCGCGCGACATTAATGACTACAGCAAAAACAGCGACACTCAGAGAAACTCCGTAAAAAATTGATTTTTCGTCCTTCCCCACTTCCAAGGTTCTAAATAGCGGATATATTGGCTCCGGCATTCGGGTACCGGATATCGGGCGATTCATTCCCAGGGGCGGCGACGGGTGTAGAGAAGAGGAACAGGCATTGGCGGCGTGGGAAGGAAGAAGTAGGTGAAAATTCCCTCCAATTATTTCAGCCCGAGGGCTTTCTTGTTATTGTGCTCAACGACCTAGTCATAAACACGAAATTAAGAAATACTCCCTACCAGGAATAACTCTGGCTTATCCAACCGATACATGGCGGCCCGATACATCGGTATGACACGCGATACACGTGATACACTCCGCAGCGATAAATCAAACCGCAGCTCATAGTCGGTGGCGATTCTCAAGCGGTACCGGTATATCGACCACGCCAGCCGATTTTTAGAAGCTTGCCCATTTCCAATTCCTTTTCCCTAATCCCTACCTTCTACATAGCTGATGTACCTAACGCCCCCTTCCACACGCCATTTTGGCAGCAGCACGCAGATATTATGGATGTGTAGGTGAATTTTCACAAAATGGAAGCCTAATCCATCAATTTTATTCTCTTTCCTTTTTAGCCCCGCATGCATGTGACGGCGCGGACGCGGCAGTATCGAAGCGAAAACACGTCTATACTTTAGCGTCCGTGACGGATTTGTGACATAAAGATCCTTCACTCAATGGGGAGGATTAATGTGTCCGCATGTAAATACGCAAATGGGCACACCGCGCGGCGAGAGGTTGCGGTGGCTTACGTCTCCGTTTCCCGGCAATCACGAGTTCAAAACCCGCCGCCCAAGGTCAGGGACGCGAGGATTTTTAATCATTCCGTCAAGTTCGCGTGGCGAGTCACGCTTCCGATGATCCGTGTGTGTGGATGATGGATAAAGGCGGAAGAGTATTATCTGTTCGGAAATAAGACGGTCACGCGGGGAAAACTTGGTTGGTGTGTCGGTTATTTGGGGAGGCGACCGACGGCCGAGGTCATTTGTGTCATTATGGGTGGGTGAGTAGGTTGATAGTATTGCCAAAGTAACTGAAAAGCCACGCCCTTGTAACCGACAAAAAACCAGTTGTGCGCTGCCTAGGCCCACCCTAGCAGTATTTAAGCGCAGTTATATGGGGCATAAAATCTTCAATCTGTTACCGGAAAACATTCAGGGCATTAGTAATTAGTGCATATTGTCTTTGTAAAGACACCTTAATCAATGGATATTCAATTGTGAAAGTTAGAATGATTATTTTGATTTCTTGTTTCACAATATTTGTTTTCATTTACGTACTAGTAAATGATGTTCCCCATGGTATACCCAACTGCTTTCTATATAATAATCACAATATGATTTGAAAATTTAGTTACATTAACCTTCATCCATTTTCTATCTTGTTAGTAGGGCAAGTATTCTCTCAGTTCTGGGATCAAATCTTAGGATTGAACGAACAATGGTGATGGCTTATCATGTATCACTTTAATATTATTTGTGGTGAAATTTTGACACGGTCTACGATTTATTCTTGTGGTATCAATATTGGAACAATAAATATTTATTTATTTATTGATACGGGAAGGATTATTAGGCAAATGAATCGCAAATGGAGAGATATCCAGGGTTGGCATTTGCAAACTCTAAACGAAAGGTGCGGACTGATGGAGCACTGCACTCCACTCATCACCCAAATAGATATTCGGATCTCTAATGACCGACTTCGGAAGCATTACGTATATTATCCATGGTCCTTTTCCTGAATTGGGCCATCATCTCCATAAATGCCTGCTGTAGATGTAAATTTTGTCTACCATTAGTGATATCTAAATTATATAATATAATAAACAATTTCGTGCAAATAGAGGGTGAAAGAAAGAGGAAAGGAAACACATAAAATGTGACAGTACAATGGTGATGTGAAGATGGAATGATGGCCGATTCACAGTGAAATAAATCTTCGACTAAGCCGGGAATCGAACCATGGACCTTTCGATGTCGCGCCGAATGCTCAGCTCACTTAGTCTAGCTCGGTGGTCTGAGCATTCGGCGTGACATCGAAAGGTCCGTGGTTCGATTCCCGGCCTAGTCGAATTTTTTCACTTGGAATCGGCCATCATTCCATCTTCACATCACCATTGTATTGTCACATTTTATGTGTTTCCTATCCTCTTTCATTCACCATCTGTTTGAACTATATATATATATATACACAAAACTCTAGTCTTCCGACGTCAAAAATCCTATAAAAAATTGTCATCTCTTTACGCCTCTTATTTCCGCCTAGGTCTTCCCCTGCCATTGCATTTAGAGAACCCAACCACAACTCCACCACCACTTTTCCTATTCAAACCAGATTTAGCGACCCTTTTACGTCTCTCACCCCCACCTCCACCTACGACCCGGATGTATCCAGTGCGCACCCCGCAAATCAAAGACCCTTCCCCCCTCCCTTCCCAAAATGCTGAAAGTCAATCTGCCCCACCGCAACAAGAGGTAGCAAACCTCTCCTCCACGCCTCTAAGCCTGGCCGAACTATCCTTGTTGAGCAAAGGACTCTCCTTTTCTCCTACGCCCAAAGTCAATCCCATTAATATTCTTACTGATGCCCTTAATTTTTGTCGAAACTTAAAATGGAAAGTATTCTGGAACTCCCAACCTTTACCCCAAATCAGTGCGAACTCCCTTCACCCCGCACTTACCAATTTCAAACCTCCCTCATCCTTTGAACCCAAGCCTCTTCCTTCAAATCACCCTGTCGAAATTTTCACCAAACAATTACTTTCTAAAATTTCCAATCGATCCTATATTAACTCCCTAAAACCCAAACCCAATCTTTCCACAGAAGAAATGTCGGCCCTTAAGCAACTCATCCGAAATCCCGAAATAGTCATTACCCAGGCAGATAAAGGTTCCACGGTGGTCGTGCTTAACACAAGTGACTATATTAATGAAGTCAATAGACAACTTTCGGATTCCTCCTCCTACATTCCTGTCCCCTCCGATCCCACCCTTGATTTTTCAGATGAGCTAGCCTCGCTCCTCCTTAGCAAAGGTCAGTCAGAAGGCCTAACAAAAAAAGACATTTCCATCCTCTCCATTCCTCACCCCAAAACCCCTCATTTCTACATCCTTCCCAAAATCCACAAACCTAACATCCCTGGCCGTCCTATTGTATCTTCGTGCTTTTCTCCAACAGAACGCATATCGGCTTTTGTGGACCATTACCTGCAGCCCCACGTGCACACCCTACCCTCGTACATTAAAGATACGTACCATTTTTTGAACCTCCTCAATTCCATTTCACTTCCCCATAACACACCACTTCTCATGGCCACAATAGACGTAACTTCACTTTATACTTCCATTCCCCACTCAGAAGGTCTACAATCAGTCTGCCATTTTCTAAGTCAACGTCCCACTCCTCACGTACCTAGTACTGATTTCCTGGTAGAACTCTCCAACTTTATTCTTACCCATAATGCCTTCTCTTTCAATGATCTTCATTACCTCCAAACCAAGGGCTGTGCCATGGGCAGTAGATTCAGTCCCTCTTACGCCAACCTTTTCCTCGGTCTTCTCGAACAGAACTTCCTCTCTCAAAACCTTTTAAAACCTCTCCTCTGGCTCCGATACATAGATGATATTTTCCTACTTTGGCCACATGGCATTGACTCTCTAAATTCTTTCATTTCCTCTCTCAATGCATCATCCTCTGTATCTTTCACCTCTAATATCTCCTCCACCCAAATAACTTTCCTAGATGTCGACATCTCTTTATCCAACTGTAAATTTAGTACCTCTGTCCATATTAAACCCACAAATAAACAGCAATACCTTCACTTTAGTAGCTGTCACCCCTCTCATACAAAGCGTTCTCTCCCATACTCTCTTTCCATCAGAGGTCATCGAATTTGTAATAATCCGGAGTCCCTTGACCATTTCCTATCCAACCTACACCAGTCTCTTCTCCGCAGAGGATATCCTGATACCCTTTTGTATAAAAAAATACTCAGAAAGTCTTACCAACCTAAACTAACATCAGATTCAAACCCTAAAAATCTTTCCATCTGCACCACATTCTTCCCAGGCATACAGTCCCTAAAGCACCTCCTTAAAGAATTATTTCCCATCCTTTCGAATAACCCAACAACTACTAATTTATTCCCTAAATGTCCATCCGTTACTTATAAGCGTCCCCCCAACCTATCAAACTTATTTAAAGCCACGAAACCTCTCAAAAAATCAGTTATTCAATCCAAAACTCCAGCCACCCCTTGTAACCGTCCTAGATGCAAAACATGCTTATTATTTACCACGAACCGACTCCCGAATAAATTCATAAATTCTCATCTTCCTTCCGTTTCCTCATCCTCCTGTACCACCTCTAACATTGTGTATATACTTCTTTGTAAGCTATGCCCGGCCTTTTATATTGGACTTTGTAGTACACCACTTAATATCAGGATAAATAATCACCGTGCCTCATGCAACCCATCCTCCCAAAACTTCTCTCACGCTGTCCCTACTCATGCCGCTTCCCATACCACTAAATTTGATAATTGCTACAATGTAGCTGTTCTGGCCTCTCTACCCCCCACAGCCACTCCAATTACTTTGAGAACATTAGAGCAAGCTTGTATATTTTATTTTAACGCTCTCCAGCCACCTGGCCTCAACCGGTCCCATTAATTTGTAAACATCCTCCCCTCCCCCAACCTTCAACATTGTACTTATAATTTTGTAACATCTTCTCCCCTCCCAACCTTCAACTTTGTATCTTTCTGTCTCTTAACTTGGTCATGGCAACTTCACCATTTCGTCTTTTCCATTTCCCTTACCTCCATTCCACCCCTCCTTTACTTTTCACCTTTCCCCTCCTCACTGCTCTCTTCCCCTCACCATCCCAAACATTTCCTCTTCATTCTTCCTATACCTTTCGCTGAAGAAGGTGGCGGCGATCCACCGAAAAATTTACAACCCGTGTGAGTGTCTTTTTTATGTTTTCTCATTTTAGTCACACTTTTGACAAAGTTTTTATATATTTATATATATATATATATATATATATATATATATATATATATATATAACTGAATGTTTTGTTTGAACACTATACTCTTCCAAACTCCTTGACGGATTCGAAAATAATTTGGTACGCACTTCCCGTAGGGCCTAAAAGGAGTAATAGGCTATCTTAGAAAGGTACAAGGACCCCGGGGAACCCTATATGGGCCCTTTTTAGCAAACTTTTACTTCCCTAAGAAAACCATTGGATTCGGTTAAGAGTTATATATTTTTTGACTTTTTTAAATTATTTGCACTAATAATTTTGGCTTTAAATTTTTGGTAGGGGATGACTAAAAGAACTAAGTTTTTAATTCATGCATGCTTGATGGCGGGCAAGTAGAGATGTGAGTAGGAAAGTTTAAAGGTAGGTATCCCTGAAAATAGGACGTAGAGGAATGAACTCGTAAAACCTACCTATCATCCAAGACCCAATTATTATCAGTGTCTAGAGCGTCTTCCCTTTACTTTTTAATAGCCTTGGAACGTTACCAGTGAAATCAACATTTTTAAGGACATTCGAATATAATATGGGGCTTATTAGAGGTGGCGACTTACGTAGTCACGAATATCGTTTTCTTCCGACAAATACCGTGTCTCCAAACCAGGAGTGTGTAAAAAATGAAGATTTGAATATTATGCGATTAAAAAAAGGCGCTATATATGCATTTTGTATGTTCTTGCGGGGATCCTTTTATAATCCTATTAAAAAAATTCTTCTTCCCGTTAAAGTTGAATGGGCGTTCTTTTATAGGTTGCATATAAATGGGATAAAATCTATGCCACTGCCGGGATACGAACCCTGGTTTAGGGTTGAAAAGAAAGTATTGTAACAAGCACACCATCCCGATCCCACATCAGGGTACACTGGTTCTCGATGGATAAAACGGTAGTCAATAATATGTCGTTTGTTTTTTTCTTTTCATAGTCGGAAACTGGCGGAAGCGCTTCTTTGACGATTTCGTTCTGCGTTTTCACAGTTACATGGTCACGCAGGGGAGGGAGGGACTTGGTAGAAAGTGAATGGGAGGCTGGCTGGGAAAAGAATGAAGAAGTCATTAGGAGGAGCTAGGGAGACAAATGGCGTTGTCATGAGGCGTGAAACGGAAAATTCGAAAAGAAAATCGGAGGTGTATTTTCAATGAGTTCCTTAAGGACAGGGATAAAATATGACTCACGTCTCCTCATTCCTCCTCTATAGTTTTTTTTTTCTCTCCAAGGTGATCGTTTAAGTCCTCTGTCAGTAAACTTGCCGCGAGATAATATAGCTAGAGAACTATGAAATTAATAATGGGTTCCTCGGATCGAGTACGGAAATACATGTTGCGTAAAATCGAACGGAACTAGGGTTTTGCGAGTGATTTTACCATTTGCTGGTCACTGTCACTTTTCAAAAAGCATGATATGGTTGCAACTTCGAGTTCATACTCAAGGATTTACGCTGATGTCAATTGCTATTTATGGACTTTCCTTTTCCTCATAATTTAGTTACCGAAAAAGGATAGTTATTGCAGGCGAGGTCAGTTTCAATTTAAGTGATGGGTTTACTTAGCTTCAAGAGTCCTTTTTAAGTGATCGGCCAATATTGTTTTAACATTAATTGCATTTTATGATTTACGTAATATCTTGTAAGTTCAAATAAACACAATCAATTCCAAAGTCTCCATTTATTGATTCAATTGAATTTGAAGGTATTCTTACAATTTTATCTTCTAATGCCGGAAGGTAAGTAGTAAAGAGAAACTTGATTGTATTAGTCGTCGTTCATGTCACCAGTCTGTTATTCATATCAATGAATTCCTTAAGCATTCTTAACGTTTTTCCCAGATGTAGTACTTACTTCAATATTTTATTTTAGAAAAATAAATCCGAGAATAATTTTGAAGGTTTCTAGAAGATTCTCAAGAGTTTTTGCATTAAGAACAAGATTTTAAAGAGGATCCCAATTTCACAACGAAATTTAGGTAGAATAGTTTTTCGGTAGGTACCATTCCATTAACGATTACGACTTTATTGGTTTAATAATGTCAAACTATTTCCACGGTGCTCGTCATATTATCTAAGTGACAAGAAAAGTATGGTGAAAGATAAAATTATAAGGCGAAAAATGTGCTTGTGCGTCAAAGATAAAATTTTATATAACAATTATACTATTTTTAATAAAAAGCTCCGCTATTCAAAAACAAATAAGTTTTAAAAGGCGCCCATTTATTCAAGGAAGATATTGAAATTAAATGAATCTTGATATCATGATTTTATTCCCAACGCTAAATAAATTACATTATTTCCGTTGATTTGCGATAGAGAGTAACGTACAGTTGTCCGTGTGAGAATACTGCTGTTTAGAGTTGAAGTCCAAAGTGGTCAAACGACTGACCCTGCGATTTGTTCATTGTAATCACACAAGCCGGAATCACTGTAAATTGTCGTCGCAAGATGAAAGGGAGCGTTGTTTCAGTCGGAGTCAAATCAGAAATGATTCTCGCTTTCATGAAATTTCTTGCAAGCAGTTTAATAACGGCATTTTAAAATTTAAGTGGCTGTAGCTCCTTACAGCGTTCCTGAGTCAGTGAGTGAGTGACAAGGGCTCTCCTTACGTAGATTTTTTTTGTTTTATTTTCTGAATAAAAAATTACTTTCATAATATGTATAATTGAAATCAAGGTCCAAAACTTGTCAATGCATCTCCGATGTACAATGAAACATTTCGGCCACCGAGGTTTCAATTTTGATATATTTTTCCTCTATTTTTACCCTTTCTCCCAAATTTCCGCTAAGAAAAAGTACATCGATTATTCTCTAACAGATTGGCTAAAATATATACTAAATTGCACAGAGCACCTATATACATACAGCCTTCCGCCACTGTAGGCACACACAGGGAAATCTACTGCCACACTCCGCAGTAGATTTCCCTGTAAAACAGAATGCGATGACTATGCTGTTCACATCTCACAGGTTTCAGGTCCTCATAGCGGATATTCAACCCTCGCACTACATCTCTAGGACAGACAAAGGTGACAAAATTAAAGAAATTCGCTGTAAAACAGATATATTTGAGAATTATTTCTAACATTCACAGTACAGATTTAGACCATATATTTCACGAAACATGCGTTACTATAATCATCGCTTTCCTCCGCGATTCCTTTTTTCCCATACACTTCATGTCGCTGATGTGTTGGCACACATTGCCACTCGCGTTTACCGAGGCACTTTGGATTTTTCATTGATGCTGTTTTTATTTTTGATCACCTGGGATATACCTAATCAGGCGGATGAGAGTAATATTTACGGTCAATTAACCGTTTGAAAGGATCGGCGACGTAAAATGAAGCTGATGGTTAACCACATGTTTTTGAAGCATTTGTAGTATCTCAGTAAGGAATTAACATAATCGATTTTTTTTTCTAATTTTTGCATGATTTCATTATTTTTGTGAATCCGTCATCCAAGTTTTATTGAAGTACGTCGTAGGCCCGAGTTCCGGATGTGGAGGAGTTTATACCGTCTTCCGGCTCATGATATCATTTAACTTACGTAAACAGGTCTTTGCCCTGTAAGGTCTTCTCAATTCCAGTAAATCTTGGTGGCCAGAATGTTTCATAGTTTTGCTGCCTGTTGGTTTGGGCATCCCGAATGTGACTTCGAAACCGGAGAAAACTCGCTGGTAGTAATTTTCAGCCCACTAAGTTGACACATTTATATTTGTGACGCAAATGAATTAGCTGCATTCTGTTCGTTTCCAAGATTTCCCTTGGATTATATATACTTGCGTGAAGGTACGCCCTTTCCACGTCTACAAAATCGTCGTTGCGTAACGCTCGTAGAAAAAGATAATGTTATGGCCCTCGTATTTCGTGATTGCTAAACCTCATGCTGGCGTCGGGCCTCTGCACATTCCATCCTGGTATAAATTGTGTTTTCCTCTTTTACTTTTAGGTTGTATGTTTTTTTGTTTCAGTGCACCCTATATATCTACTTTTTCAATCAACTGGAAAACATTTTCTTCTTATACTCTAAAATATTCTGTTTAGAACAAACAAACTGGCAGAATATGTTTTGAAAGGCACAATACAACATTAATTTTAGCTTATAAGTCATTCACTTAGTTAATGTGTTTAATATCAACTTTGGCACCAGTCGAACAATTGATTATTTTGGAATGAATGAAGAAGTAGTTCTACAGTGGATTTCTATGAACGGAGGCTGATAGAGAGAAAATTGTCATACTTGACCCAATTTTCGATTAGGTTCCACAAGATTTCAATTTAGTGCCCCATAGGATTAAATGAGTTCTGCATCTGAAGTGCTCTTTTTACGATGACCATATGTGTCCTGGGGTGGCACTGAAAATTTTAAGTCCATGTTTGGGAAATTAACAATATAATTTTAAAATAACGAAATAATAAATAACAGCCGAGAATTCTTCTTGATAGGGAAAGTGAAGTTCTTTACCATATGTTTCGCATAGCATAGCTGGAGATTTCAAGAAGCTAAGTAAAATATTGTCAATACTGTAATTTTTCTATCATCTTTCTTAATGAATCTTTTCAGTATCTTTAACGCATGAATGTATATCAATAATATACTAAAATGACTCCAAAGGAGCATTGCTTCAAAAGCTATGCCTATTGCTGAGAAGAAACGGTTTGAATTCTTGTAAAATGCTGACACCTGTTGCTGGGCTGGGTGTGGAAAACTCAACCAACTATCGACATTTTTTTAAAGAATAGGCGAGCATAATATTAGGTATTCACGCCGAAAATTTACTTTTGAGCTTCACCAATATAGTGGCCGAACACATCCTTAGTTTACATATTTTGTTGTAATACCTTTGCTTCTGTGATGATAAACTAAACTCCCTATCTTTGTCTACCTATCTATTATTCCACTGTGACTGACGTTCTCCTCCCAGTCGTCCGCACCCGGCGATTCGATTGGAGGACTATTTTACCACTGGAATGTAAGGTTGCATCTTCTAGGGAGATTTATTTGGTGGTTTCCCGTTTCCTTCCACATAGCAGTACTCCGGCCGATTCCGTGAACTTCACTCTCGCCCGAAGCTGTGGCAATTGATACCGGATTAATTTTCTTGAATTATTAATTTGCGCTATCAGTCTCTTGCACTGATATTGATGCCTTTCAACAGTGGGGCCGAGAGTAGTATGTAGAAATTTCATGTTGCCACGTTCCAGGTACATCGAAAATTTTCCATTTTCATATTTTTCCACCTTCTGTTGGTCTCGAACCTACGACCCCGAACACGCTACCACTGGGCCACTCCGGCCCAATATTCTTGGTTAATATTTCCATAAGATAGTATCTACGGCGACGCCAAAACTAATTGTATTTACTGGCGAGAACATGTATCTTGTATGAAACTTTTATGTAACGTGTACATGGCTTCTTGTTTAGGGGTAAAATAAGGGTGAGAAGAGACTTCGCTTGAAACAGTGCAATGTTCTCGATCGATGAATGAATTAGGTTTGAATTTGTGAACGCTTTCATAAGTGAATTCTAAATAACGCACGATGCACGAAACGCTCTAAAATGTTTGAACCGAATGAATTCGAAATATTTAGTGCTATTTCGTGTCAGTTAAGAAAATCAATTTGAGCGGAGTCACCTGTGGGTAGTTAAACGAGGAAAGTGTGCATCTGAGAACCATTAGACTATACTAGGAAAAGGAGAGAGATAGTAGATTACAAGGGAAATGTTTATATTTAGGTTATGAGTGGATTCCACTATTATTACCGCGCTAATAGACCATATTTTCCAGTGCTTTTTTCCTCCATAATGCACTGCCTGATAATGGATATGGAAGCTACTAAACGAATATCACTGAATTGGTGATTGGATCCCCACGGGACTTACAGAGAAAGTTGAAAGAGAGATATGAAGTGTTTTAAGTGGCATGGAAATTATAAGGAGCACACCGATCACTTAAACGGGATCCAGATGCCTTTCTCTGTGCTCAATGAATGCTGTGTTTTCGAAAACAATTATTCGTGCACTGATAATAATTTTTTTAAAAATATTTCAGGCGTCACCTCGGATATGACTTGGGCAATGACACAGTATTACGAATCATATATGGTATAGAACACTGCACTGCTTTCTGTCTTTCATTTTTTTGTCCCCGGGTGTATTTTGCATCGCCCGAAACGTTCCTGTGCATCACGGGGTATTAGAGCATCTTCGCGAGCCGATTACTTTTTCAAAAGCTAACAGATTGCTCTTCACGTGCTTCTAAATGCGTGAGCGAGCCACTTTGTCCGTGTTCATGTACCCACGTCCCACGGTCGAAGACGTGAACTTAGCGTTTCTCCAGACGCAGCCGCTGCCTGACCTCCCGACGTACGCTCGCCTGGATAAGAAACGCCTTCGCCAAACATCGAACCCCGGCGAACCTCATTTCTTTTTTTTCTACTCGTTTCTTTCCGTTCCATTTCTTAGAACAGGTGGGTCAACTAGGCTCTGCATAGAGAGGAAAACGAAGTTGAGAATCTTACTTGGTTTGCATGCGTAGACTATCCGTAGATTAGAGAATTGGAATGTGGAGATGTGGAAAAAGCATGGAGAATAGAAGCTGGAACTAGTGGAAGAAGGACAAATAGAGGTGATATATGGTGTAGGAAAGTAAAAGATTGTAGAGGGAAATATCTAAGGGACAGAAGTGTTTAAAGGTGCATTGAGGGTGAGAGGTGGTGTACGTGAATGATGTAGTGGAGATAATTTTAAGAGGGCTAGAGAAAGGAAAAGAATTGTGAGTCTGGACGGAATGACAAAAGGTAAAAGTAATTACGAGTTTGAAAACGGAATAATATTGCCACAATTGTATTGCGTATGTATAGTAATTTTGCAGTAATTATATACATTTGTATAACAGTGATCAGAATATCCTTCGTTATGACAAATGCTTGGGAGGGTCTGGTCTGAAGAGGAATCGTCCTATAAACCTTTCAATTGGAAAATCGTCTGCCATAATGGGTACACCAATTCGCGCTCGATCACCGAAGTTAAGATCCATTAGGCTCGTTCGAATCTGAGTAGGTGATTTTTCAATTCGTTGCGGCAGCTGCTACCCGTCTACAAATGGAAGATCTTAAGTGCGAAATTGATTTTGCTGTCGAAGCACGTTCAACTGAAATATTTCTCATACCTACCAATATACTTATCATCCCCGTAAGATATCTGCTTTGTAAATATTGCGACGTTTAAATTAAGGGAATATTCTCTAAAAGACGTTCTCTTTCTCGTTCTGGGACGTTCATTGAATATTGAAGGTTTTTTCTCATATTTTCATATCATAATACTTGTGTGAAATATCTGCTGTTTTTCACATTTAAATTCTTTCGTTGATAGTGCTTTATAAGCTGGCGAACATAAAATCATAGAATACATGTTCTTGATTGAGAGTAGCTATGTCTAGATGTTTGAGGTGGCATACAAATTTTATTGCTACATGAGTATAACTTTTGGCTTTTTCTCCTAATGTAATCGCCTGTTTTATCTGCCGGTAGACGCAAATAGGTGCATCTATGGGATTACCTAAGGCTTCGGTTAGTAAGCCTCACTCTTTCAGGCTCGAGTTTTGAAGCAATAAATTATCGCATCTCTCTCCTCTACCCCTTATTTCTTTTCCTCCGCGCCCCCTCTATATATCCTTTTCCACCCTCCCTCTCCCCCTCGAGTGATTTGAACCCTTTCTAACGGCTGACGTCACCTTCCCGTTTTCGCTTTTCGTGGAGTTGACGTCGTCGTCTTCTTCTCTCCACACACTGCCGCCGCCGGATGAGGAGGCGGCGCTGGCATCGCCCCCGAAGCCCGCCCACTTTCAACTCGCATCTGGAAACTCCTTCGCACGAAAGGGAAAACATGAAGTCGAGCCTTTTGAGATATTTACACACACACACACGCGCGCACACAGTCTCACAGGCGCAAGCGTCTCTTCGGTCAAACGCCTCCCATTCTCCGTTCTCTCCTCCACACCTCCCCAAATGCTCTCTTCTTTAAGTCCTCCCACGGATCACCCGGTAAGGATAAAAATAAATAAAACGGTTGAGAAGGGCGGGAGCGTTCGCAGCCTGATCGGTTGTCAAGCGGAGTTCAAGTAAGAGGTGGAATTGGAGTGTTAACTGCCCAGCGGACGGATATCAAAGTCCGAGCACTTGCGGAGTTGTTTCGAAGAGGCACTTTTCGAAATCAAGTGAGCATCATGCTCTAAGTATGCGCACCTTTTAGGTCGGTTGGTTATTTGGGAAGGCGAGAGATATCTGAAATAACTTGCGTCAGGTAGGCTGGTTGATTTTGGAGGAGGAATTTGGGAAATGGAGGTGTGGAGAGAAACCTGGCGTAAACATCAGCATACTACATAGAGTGACCGAGTTAAACGCTAGAAGGTTCACTCCCGTATTTTCTACGAGAAATCGGCACTTTGTCGAGTAGGAGATGAAATATTCATTTGCTTCTCATCTTTTTGGCAAGTCTGCCTTCTCTTCTTCGTATTTTCGTGCTGTCTGCCGGTGAAAAAAATAGCCAATTTCGAACAGATGCACGAGAAAAACAACGAAGAATATGTATAGGATCATTGCTAAATAGTATCACTTGGGAAAATAGGTAAGGCTGAAGAGTTATTTTCCTGGTAATTAAGAAGAGGTAGTGAGCTATTAGTTGCTCTTTAGCAAACGACTCTCCTCATATGCTTAAAACATTAAGTAGTGCTATTTCAGATTTTCTGAAATACGTCATCAAATTTCAGACAAGATGGCGCCCACGGCTCATTTGGCAGTTCTTCCTTCACGGACCGACTCAAAACCGAAGATTCAGTGTCGACCGTTAATTTTTCGGCGGACGCCGAAGTAGTTGGCAGTGAAATTAAGGAATTTTAATTGACCAAAACTCAATTAATTAAATGAAGAGGCTATTTTTAAAATTGTCATTGACAGTACCTCGGCTATCGAATGATGTTTATTGCTCGAAAACTAAACTAGGAGCAAGTCGGATAACCTCACATTCATTTTTTTTAGATAAGAGTACACGGAATCATTTCAGGCACCCGTTGGAGAAGCGTCATTATCCGAAGCACAATGTGATGTGCAGTGCAGTCACCATGAACGGCTGACACTGTATAAAATGTAAATCAAATAGTTTTAACCCTTTATGCATGATTCGGTACAGTATTAGTGAGCACAGGACACGGGAATTGCTCTGCCACCGCTGGGACCCAAACCTGAGCTCTCTGCATTGGAAGCAAGAATTCTAGCCACCATACCTTCCTGATACCTTCAGCAATTCATCCACGGTATTATATCCTTCATCCATTAATCATTTGAACTGTTTTTCAGTCTCGAGACCCAACTTAATCACCACTTCTGTTGTTAGATGGGAGAGAGCTTTTTTCGTCCTCACTTCTTCAGGCATTCAGAATGGTGACTGTAGTCTCTGTGAAAGTTTTACGGCTTTTCCCATTTTCTGGGAAAAAATATCCTTCAGCTAAGTTCAAACATTTTTGCTTTCTTATTGTTTTGCTTCGAACCTTAAAACTGGCTGGAGCATATCCAGCCAGGGAGCGAATCCTTTCCTTTAGCTGCGGAGTAAGGATCACGCGCTTCATTCCTGATTAAACTTTTTACTATTTCAAGAGTAGTTTAATTTTTTTATCTTTTAAGGAGTAAATTATTTATGCTAATCTTATTTGGTAATCGCAATGATGAAATACGTTTCTTCATCCAGATTTTATGATGCCATTTAGGAAACGGTGATCAATGATATAGTTAATTTTAATTAAAATTTTATCAATAAATATTTACTACAAATCTTAAATTAAATGTTTATCCAATTTTCTTCAATGCATATACGGATGAACCGAATAGTAACCCAAACGCTGGATGGCAAAAGAACTCGCAAACTGAATGTAAAGACTTTTGTCAACTGGCAATCGACCTCATTGTCGCCATTCGGTTTTTTTTTAATTTTGTCAGTAAATTATTGCTTCGATGGTAAATTTAAACTCATATTTTTATCGAAAATCGTTCCACTTCATAATTTTGCGATGAAAATTGTTCACAATTCGTTTATTTAGGTACTACGAAGAAGTGTCTTCTAGATCAGTTCACCTTTTTTCAAAATACCGGTGGCAATACATGGACAGGAATATCACCGCGATCATGGCATGCGGGTCGGCGTATGAATGCATGCATAGATTGAGGATGACGGGAGCTGCATTATGAATACGCTCTAGCACCGTATGTTAGGCTCATTTTCTTGACAGGCAATCGACCTCATTATCGTTAGGCAATCAAATAACGATGGGTGAACGTGGCGCGCCAGCGATTCAAGAGCTTAAAGGCTATCAAAGCTTGCGGCTGCAGGTGCGGCAAGTATTTGAAGCGGATTTTATGAAAACGTAGCGCACTTCTAAGTTGTTTCTCTTTGCCGCTGCGTTTAATGCTTCGGAGCATATGGCTTTCCAGGTTTCCCTACACGTAGCTCCACTTTGGTCTCGTCAACGACAAATGAAGTTTCAGGTATAAATTTGTGGAAGTGAATCACAGTAATTAACGATGTACCATTTTGTTATTTCCATAATATTTTGAAAATTGTGGAAAAAAGAGTTTGGAAATTACTAAGTGATAAACCGTGAACTGAAGCTGTTGGCGTCTGCCACAAATAATGATGAAATACATAGAAAATTGGCATGATAAAACAAATCTGGGTCCTGGAGGATTCTTTCTCATGACAAATTTATACCTAAGTTAGTTCAGCAGATTCTGCTGCTATTTCCTTGACGTATTCAGATTGGAAGATGTCATCAAATACGGACTATCACACACACACGCCATTAAATCCCTCTATTGTATTTTCTATCGGTTGTGTTTACTATTTTTTTATTGAAATTCAATATTTAAGACATTAAGAGGCAGGGTAAAAAAGAGTAGCCAGTTCACGCAGTCTATCATGAGGAAAATATAGTACTAATGGGTTGCTAAGACCTCAAAAGTCTTTGATTTAATCGCACCGTGTGGCAAAAGCCCCAAATCCTACTACTGAGATGCCCTACGGCCGACTACGTAAGGGATATGAGAACCCGCAAACAAAGGGTTTTAGGCTGGCGCTGAACCGTGGCTCTTTTGACTGAGTAGTTGCATTTTTATGCGAAGATCGATCTGCCGACTGTTGTCTATCATGCGCTCCCTTGCAACCCGTCTCTTTCATTCATATTCTCAGAACCGCCGAAATCCATCCAATGTTTGGAGCGACTACTTGCAGTCTTCCTGCCATTAACTAACCAACAATTCTGATAGTATAAGTCTATCACTATCTTCCATATCTTTTTCACTCACGTTCTGTCAGACGAGTGTATCTCTCCTTTCCTGGAGGGTACGTATTCCTGAAAAAAATTGAAGCTAAGAGCGAGCGAGAGGCTCAGTTTTTTGTAGCAGCGAAATAAAAGGGGTAGGGCAAACATACAATCCCAGGCCAGATTCGACCCCGCTAACTGAGGGTTGCCAGACTGCGTTTATACTAGAGGCGTGCAGAACCTAGTTTACTCCCGCTCGATTCCTGATCTGCTAGGTCGTGGAATCCCATCCAGACAAAGAGCTGCCAGTTATTCGACAATCAAAGGGATCGGGATGCACGAGCGCAGAGCGGCATACGGTTAATCGGCAGATCTCGCTGGAAATGACGAGACTGGCCCCGCTCACGGCGAGAGTGGGCAAGTCTCGCCATTCCCGAGTTTAGATTTCGGACGCATAGCGAGAAATGGGTATTAGGAAGGCAACTCATCCCCCAAAAGGACGAATAACGTGCCTATGCCGGATCAACTACCCGAGGTTGAACGCGTATCCCTCACCAACATGCTCAGGACCAGTCCCATGTGCCAGCGCCGTGCACCTAAACACCGGGAGTGTCGAGTGTGTGGCTCGATCGCGAGATTGATCTCCCAGGAGGGACCACTCCCGGAACTGAGAAGTGAAGGAGATATTCCCGAGACGGGATGTGCGGGGGGCCTTCGCTAAGGGGCAGTTCGGGTATTACAGCGATTTGGACCGCTTTAACACACCCCCTTCCCCCATGTAAGGCCACGTAAGATTTCACGAACCTCCACCTTCCCCTTCCCTCTCTATCTTACGTAAGTTGCCTTAGATTTTTGGAAGCATTTGCGTAGAAGAACTTTTCGATGAACGATGTTTTGGGATTTTTGCTACCGGTGGGTATTTCGAGTACAAGATTCTGAAGGTTTTTGCTTAAACTGTGCGGCGGTGGAACAAACTTTATCCTGCCTGGCAAAATGAAAAAATGCGGCGGCTGGGACCGCGCAGATCAAATTATTCATAATTTGCTCCTGGGGACGATTTTATAAAAAATAAACCGGGAACTATTAAAAGTTGTCCATTATAGTTTCCGAAAGTTAAAATTATGGTAAATCAAGATGCGCTGAGACTACACCTGTTATTATTGCAAGATATCATTCGTTCCCACGACGCATTATTTGTAAAACCGCGTCTTGTAGACAGTAAGGGGGAAACAAGACGCTGTTTGAGTTGCTGCAATCCAATATTTTTTCCGACGATAATTCAAGCAGTGTGACAAATACGAGTTCACATGGACAAATCGAAAATCTTAAGTAAGATGATGTCGGATCCCCATAGCTCCCAACGTAGTACTAGAGTAAGGCAAGCCTCAACCCTACTCACCCACAACACCTCTTGCCGAATCTTGAATGGCCCTTAGCCTTTACTTTATGCCTTTATGTTTGGCTTTGAGGTGAATAGTTTTGCTGACGTATTCACTTATCTTTGCCATTATGCGTTCATTCCCTTGCAACCCGTCCTTTGCCTCCGGATTTGCTGATTGAGCTTAGCCCAATTTTTGGGACACGCAGGCAGGCTGCGATTAAACATCCAAGCCATTATGAAGGTGAAAGTCATACCACGGCGATCTCTCTGTTATTTTGTCCCCTTTTTTTATTCACATTTAGTCAGACGAGTTCATTGTTCCTTTCCGTGTGGGTAATTGTTCCTGAAAAAAAGTTAAAGCGCAGGGCGAGCGAGAGGCCCATTTTAGAGTCGCAGTGAAAAAGAGTGGAGAGAGAAAGAGATGCTCTGTGTTCGATGTGTATAAAGGGAACCACAAAAACTCGCTCTTGTGACTCATGAGAAACTTTTCCTCTCGAGATTCACGGAATGGATGTTTTTCATGGGCCGAGCTTTCCCTGTCCTACAGTTCCCCGCGGTGAAGAATAGGCTGATGAACCCCTCAGAATAAGCCCCTTTTAATGTTGGACTCCGTGTGTGGCTTTTAATGTGTGCCTGCGCGACTGTCTAAATGTTCGAGTAATTAAAAGTAGCTTCGAGCTTGATAAAACTCTCTCTCTCTCTTTCCAACCTTGGCTGTCGCCTCAAAATATGCCGACTGCGGAACAGGTCTATCTCCCTCCCTCGACACAAAAAAAAATTAGGGTGGCGACGAATGGTCTCGTGGAGGCGGTGACCAGTAGAAACTGTCCCTCACTCTCCCACTGTGGTCGTGAGAAATCCCACGCATAGTTACACTACGGAACTTACCAATTTTCAGGTCTCTGCTTTCTGGCATGGGTGATTTCGTAAAAAAAATGGGTTCAGTGGCGTGTGTACAAATATTCCGAATCTACCGTAAATGATTCAGATAAGTAACTTTATAAAGACCTGTATCATCTTCGGTAACTTAAATGTTAACTTAATGATGATATGTTTGAATAGATTTATCTACATTTTTAGATTCGCAACTTTACCTTTTCGTGACGATTTGTTGTGTTTAATCAGCCGCTTTTAATTTGCACCAGCCTTATCATTTACATCGTGGTACTTTTTTTTAGCAATAATTCCATATAGTCTGGCAATGTTGGTATATGTTATTTCTACTCTTCCGGATGAAAGCCAATTAAAACGAATTGTTGAAAGAATTTCTGCTCATTTCTCCACCATTGTTTCTTCTTCTTATATTCTTGGTTTTAACGTTCGAAATTCATTATCAAATGATCTCAAAACTCTGTTCTATTTCACGTCCTTACTATTCACTGTTCACTGGGTGAGTATTGACTGAGTGAATCCAACATAATAACTAGTAAAAATTGAAACCTTAGTTTAGCAACATTAAAAAAAGTTGTGTTCAGAACTACCGGTCTTATCTTACTTGAGCGAGGGTTTATTTTGAAACAGTAACTCATTTTTATTTTAATATACGAAATTTTGAATGCACGATTTCTGTGTAGCCTTTTTTGCATCGATTTTTGCATCACACTTGGAAACTTGCACTTCTTGGAAAGTTGCACTTCTTTGGGAACCTGCAAGCAAGCAAAACTCTTATTCCTGAAGGAAATTCACTGCTGCAGCAACGAAACAAGTGTAATCTTTTCACCGGAAATCGCTCAAGAGTCATTTCAATATAAAATAAGGTGCATTAAAACTTCAGTAATGAGTTGTATACACTGTACGCTAACTGAATAGTGTTCTATGAAATGGCAGCCAGTTTTATTTTTGCACAAAAGAGGATGAAATTCGCGGGTTTCACCTTTTTTTGTGTATATCTTTGCACCCGTGCGCGTGACTTCTTACCACATAATTTGTTATTGGAAAAATTGTCAAAAGTTTTAGTTTATTCTCCAATCGCGAACGTTATCGCGAATCATGAGGATGCATTCCTCTTAAGCAACCTCACTAACTGATGACATTTTTTTCATCAATCTACATAGATGGAACAAAATGATCAATTTAAACAGAATCTACATTTGGAAAAGGACTAAAACGCTCTATTTTCTGTAGTAATAAATAACCTTACGTTTCTTTTTATTATCGCCTGTCACCTCTGCGTCTTTCCGAGTCATACGAGTAAGCTCACATGAAAATTCCATGATTCTACAGAGTCAAGAATGAAAAACAATTTCTTGGGAGATGTGGTATTTACCTAATTTGATGAGACATACCTCTTAGTTACCTTTATTGGATTCTAAGTATTTTCTAACGTTTCTATCAATTTGTAGATCTATTGCTCATCGTTAAATATTTTATGTGTAAACCTACAGATTATTCTATAGGTTACTGAAAGGATATATGTCGGACGATTATTCATTACTTGATTGCTGTCATTTAACGTACATACAACCATAGAGTAAGGTACTCTGTGATACAACCAATCCGTTAACTTCTTGTCAGGAAGTTACACTAATAGGCTATTGAAAACCACACATGCTGAGAGATAATTCTTTTCCAAAAAGCATTGACCACAGTCGGTTTTATTGATGAGATTATTATAGATTTCTTTTTTATAGAATTATAGATTAATATGTAATAATATATTAATATAATTTATTTTTAATGTCACACCTATTATCAAGAGCTCCACTCTAAATCGTTCATTTCAATGCTGGCCATTTCGGACGGGCCTTTTCCTCGTGCCCCAGGGGATTTCTCTTATAAATCTGGTTCCCAGAAAATTATACCACTTGAGTTTTTCTTTGTGCACGGAGGCACGCCCATATTAGACCTTGGGACCCTCTCCCCCTCTCCTTTCCCCCCCAGGTCAGCATTCAAGTGGGCAGCAACACCCATTGCTCCGCGTCACTTTATAAGATACGGAAGATTTTCTTACTTTTAGAAGAGATCTTGTCTAACTATTGTTATCCTATTGCAATTCATTTCAATGTTAATTTTTAGTTGGAATGATTAGAACTAATTGAAGATCTGGGTAAGAGTCTCGGCAGTGGTGAAAATTATTCACTGA
Source organism: Pyrrhosoma nymphula (assembly GCA_963573305.1). Taxonomy (NCBI): domain Eukaryota; kingdom Metazoa; phylum Arthropoda; class Insecta; order Odonata; family Coenagrionidae; genus Pyrrhosoma; species Pyrrhosoma nymphula. The sequence goes on along the minus strand of OY754330.1, from coordinate 49,288,531 downwards.
AATCCAACGCCCGTGTTGCCCTTACACGCCCGCCCGTGACGCCCTTACCTATCTACCTACCTATCCTCGTTGCAACGGGGTAAACGATCTTAGTTGTCAGTCGCCTTTCCAAATAACCAACCAAGAAGCCTCGCCCACTTCCTCGGTCCATTAAAATGAACGTTCTTGAGGACTCTTTACTAATTATCTGTTGAACTATTAGTTTTTTAAAATTTTGTGTTGCCACCGTATCCATCCTTTGAATCAAGTTGGAGTTTGCTCACCGCGTAATAAAGTTAATTGAAATATACTGCACAGGATACGTGTATTTGAATATTGAGAGGACATTTTTGTCATAGTTATTCTAATGGCGTCGTTATGTTGTACCTTAATCGTCTTGGCATGCTCTACTTCGATTCCATCGAGCTTTTCCTTCGCTGCAGTCAACGAACTCGCCTCAGCGGTACAAAAAAATTCACCTTCACCGGTGGCTTTATCTCCTTCACCAGTGCTTTTATTTCCTTTTCCTATAACTTATCCTTGAAACGATGTGAAAATTTTAACCTTCGCTTATGCCCCTCTGCCATTTCTGTACTTTTTCCTGTGTTGAGGCCGAGCGCGGAAGTCACGAAATGTCACCGCCGTCTGTGAAGGGAATAGAAATTGAGTAGGTCAATGTCTTTTTTCTTTAACCGGCCAGAATAGAGCATCCCATATTTACAGTTGAAGTCATATTAGGATACTTGAGATGGTAACAAGTTATTTTTCTTCAAGGAAAAGTAAGAATGGAAGCTTGGATTTGTAACTCTCCTCTCCTCTTCTCGAAACAGTCATTTTTTTAAGTTCGTTGGTCGGAGGGTTATTTTGAAAAGCAATAGAAAATAAGATCATTTGCACCTTTAGGAATATGTGTATATAGATTGGTAAAGCCCTGTACGCGCAATAACCATTATTGGGCAAGAGTTGGCCTACAATCTTGCGCCCGGCCATGTCGGATGTAATGGTGGCAATCGATGCCGAGCAAAATTTTACCGCTGTGTTCACACGAAGCCACAGGCAGTGTCCAATGCATGAGACAAATGCGGGTGACTGCTTTGCATATGAAATGGACTTTCAGATTGCATTGGTAATAATCCTAAAACTATGCATTATTTATTTGAGAAGTAAAGCTGAACGTGCATCGACGACTAAGTTCATTTCGCACGTACTGTCTACCACTTGCAGGCATGGGCAACAGCACGCTGACGAATTGGAGGATCTCCCCTCCAAATTCGAGCCGAGTCCAACGATGCGTATTTATATGAATATAGTAAATTGATCATTATTAATGAAAGTATTATTCATTGTAACAGAAAAATACTCGATGATAATGTTTATGTTCATAATGGTACTTTTCCGTTACACGGGGGCCATCATAATACTGTCACGAAGGGAAGTTTGCTAGAAGAAAACCAAGTGTTCACTCGAAGGCCCACTTTCTTACGACACGGTCTAGTGTTACATTGCCAAAAATGATTTTCATTGCTGAAATATAACCTCATTTCATGTCCATTAACACGTTGTTTCGATAATGGTAACAACCTTTTGTACTGTAAGAAAGACACAGCGTCTTTCTCAGTGTTTGGTAAATCCCAAATCAACGTAGGACCACTCATTTCACTACAAATATTGACTCACTCGACAGATAACGATTACCACGCACGTTGGGAACAAGACTGAATTGCGACAATGACAGATGGTGATGACGGATAAAGATAACGATAACTCATTGTTGCTGTGCGGTGCGCGGGTTATGATACTAAAGGAAAAAACGTAAATAAACAACTACAGCGCGCAGTATTTAGGTGGCCTCCGTATAACGGAAAAGTACCTTCATAGTTAATCAGAAGAATAAATAATAACTCACATGAGAACTAAGAAAATTGATGTTGATTGTCACTGATTATTTGGATTCAGCTCTTCATTTCATAATCTTCCTTATCTTAAAATGTTTTCCTCTATTCATAAACAAATGAAAATTCGCATTACGTTGCTGTCTAATCGCTCGAAAAATGGAAAGTGTTCTAATCCTTACCATTGCATGGAAATTGCAAGCGATTCTATCGCATACGAGGAGATGTCATACGATTCGATTGTTCACAAGGAGAAATTTACCGCTAGTCAATTTCCGCGGAAGCTCTGGTGCCAAAAATATCACCGTGTGTACAGGGCTAAAGGTATAGAATTGTTCGGTAAATGAGAAAAAAGAATGGAGAGAAGTTCATATTCATCATTGCCTGCACGATCTAAACGGAAGGCGCCAAGGGGTTCATGGTTTATTGTCCCATCTGAATACTGGGGCACTACTTGAAGCGCTCTCCTCAGGGTATCCAAGTAGGGATCAAGATGCGGTTTAACATTATCCATTACTGCTGGGATTTGAGCTTCAGCTCTCGGGGTAGGATTCCATTCCACAAGCTATCAAACTAACCTGATCCCCCCTTAACCCTTTCAGTGCACGCATATATGCGTTTGGGCGAAGCAGTGCCATCAGCGCTACGCACCCGTATATGCGTTGTAAAAAGCAGGAGTTTAAATACCAACAACGAAAGTATGCGCGCTAATATGAGCGCTCTCTGGGGATGAAGCTTGGCACTGAAAAGGTTAAGTTAATTCCTTTGATTTTTCGCGATATGCTCAAAGGAGTGAGTCATTTGGATGAATGATAGGTTCCATAAGACGAACAAAATTCATATTCATTCTATTACGTTAGATCTTGCTCTGGAGAACGGATGAAAGTTTTTGGAGCCGCCAAATGCTTATGCATTCTCCTATTTTTTTTTACATCATGTCAACTTTTCTCATTTAATGTTATCCATCAGCTGTTCAACAAAGACCGGTGTTTGGTATTGAGCATGTTAATAATTCAGCACAGATAATGGAAACCTAAATTGACATAAAAATTTCCGTTTCCCAAGTCTTGATCACATTTTAATTTATTTTACGTACTTAGACAGAGGAAAACTATCCTCATTATATATTCCATTATTCATTCACATTTGCCTTGAGGAAATGATACCTAAAGAAGAGACTGAAACCCTATTGTGAGTAGTTTTATTGCTTTTTATTACACTTTGATACATATGGCTTGAATACGCCAACAGCCTGATCTCGCAGTTTAGTTTTGTTGGTTAAAGCCAACGTGGATGTAAAAAAGAGGAAATTTCCATAGCAAAAGGTCCCCAGATGGCAACGCTTCAATTCAAGGTAAGCATTCGTATTTATTTCTCGTTTAACTTTGTTAAGATTAAAAAAGTCAGATAACCAGAAAACTACTTGAGTATTATGATTCGCCTAGAATTGAACTCTATTTGATATAGCGTTTAAGCTTTAAAAGTTAAATGATTTGTATTCTTCATTGCGCAGAAAGTAACGGAATAAATTAAGCTCCAGTGAAAAGTTGATAAATACATTATGTATTATGTTTCCTGAATGACTCTTAAAGCTTGGTGTCCTTAGCGGTTCCTTTGAAAGGATATAGCAGTATTTTTGTCCGGAATTAGCTATAAATAACACTGAAGAGCACCCGTTGGGACGTTTAACTTTTGAATATTCTTGTGTAAACATGCGTCTCGCTTTCTCATCTGCGTGCCAAACGGAGAGACGCCATACAGTCTAAGGCCGCGTCGCCCAAATGTTTACCCCTTCACCACACGGAATGCTGGTGGATTTCAACGATTCTGAGCGGAGTGGAGAAATTCTGGCGTCGCCAAATGTGATATGACTCCGCATGTGCCGCGAAAATTTCTCCGTGTCTGTCAGAGAAGTAATTAATGATGAATGCCCGTTATGTGTCGAAAAAAAAGGAATTAATCCACAGAGGATTATCAATTATTGGCCTGAAGCCCGGAGTGCCCAAGGGTGTTCTAAAATTACATTTGCCTTTCATTTGCCTCCCTGGAGCGTAACAAAATGCATTTTTATGCACTTTCCGTGATATGTTTTCTCGCGGTAGACTTTTGAACAATGAAGTTGTTCATTTCCTTATTTTACTCAAAACTCAGATAATTTTTTTCTAAGAAATACTCTTTATATAAATAAGTTCATATAGATCTGAGCTATCAGCTCGAGAAGCTATTTGAAGTTAAACCTGAATCATCTCTTTATTACTGAAAACAAGGAAAACATTTTTACGCCAAAAATTTAACATTTGTCCGATTCGGCTCACGAAATCTGGATGTTGGTAAAACATAGTTTTGTATCCGTTTATGCAAAACTTTGATTGTATAACTAAGCACACTTACTATCTTATCGGATAAAGTGATTTAAGAATTTTCACGAAAGCAGCATTGAAGTCAATTGGTAATCAGAATATTTATTTACGATGAAATGTATCCCATTGACACTTTAAGGCTAATTTTAAGTCTAGGAATCGGTACCTATATTTGGAATCAAAGTGGCAACGTAATTAAATGGATTTCAAAATATTTTTTTCTCCGTGTATTTCTTCGAATGTACCGATTGATGGACGAAAAGGGAAACCCCAACGACCCAGAAAAATGCAACTCTGGTCACAGAAATTTCTCGAACGCGCGGGAAGACCAAAGTTCCGTAGAAGTCCCGCGAGAGATTCATCAGCCTCGAAGGAAAACTTCTGGGAAGAGGAACGATGAATATTTATAAAGGCGGGACGCGAAAAAAGCCGCAAGATGAAAGCGAAAAGATATGGGGTCTGCTGGGAAGGCAAAGCACAAGGTTTCCCGCGTTGCCGCCTTCCTCTTTCCGAGTGTCCATCGGCCGCGCGCGTTCCAGGCCATCTCCCTCCGCCCCTGAAGGTAGTGGATTGAGTGGCTTCCCTTCTCTCTCTCGAGAATAAACTCACCACCTGTCCGTCCTTCGTCTCAACTCATTTCCTCCCCGGGATTCCTGTCCTTCTCCTCCGCCCGTAATCTCTAATTCCGACATCAACCTCCGCTTCGCCTTCCTCTGATCCCCCGCTATCTCTCTCTCTCGACCGACCGACCCCCTAGGTTATTATCCGTAATCTACCCATTAAATATAAGTCTTGGATGGCCAACAGAAATAATGGGAGGGACTTTTAAAAGGCTTCGATGCGGTAAGAAAGTCCACAGAGGTGGTATCCGAGTGCGGACTCGAGATTTCCATCGATTGGTCGGTTGGTTATTTGGAGAGGTGACCGACAGCTAAGGTCATTTGTGCCATTGATAAGTGGGTAGTATTGAATGGGAAATGGAGAAAGAGTAGAGTAAAACCCGGCGTCGGCATTAATATCGTACTATTAGCGAAGGGCGTCATGGGGTCTAATATTTAGCGTCCAATCCGACTGGCGGAGTCCTGTATTTGAAGATCTCTCTACCTGGCACCCGAAAATAAATCGGGAAACGGCTGAAAAATCTCCACCGCAGTCGGTATTCGATCTGAGGCTCTCGGAATGAGAAGCGAGTTCTCTAGCCACCTCACCAATCCGACTTCCGATCTCCATCTAGTTAAATCGTACACCTTGTGAATCGAATTTATTTTTTCCTTTCAGAATAATTACGTCCTCAAGAAAGACTTCATTCCAGCTGGTCTTGTATACTTTCCAGAGGACACTTGCTTATAGATGAGAGAAATTCTTAAGTTCAACGCCTTTAATTTGATTGGAATTTGAACCCGGGGGAGATAAATATTCCAGAAGGGCTCGAATTTGTTGAGGACCAACAATGATGGCAATGACGAAATTTTGGCATCACAACCTCGATGAATCTTGATTGCTTCTTTACGGTAGCTTAGTTTTGTAAAGAATGTACAACAATATAGTTGAGGTTTGATAATTTGAGTTCTTCCCAAATAAGACCCAAGAACTTCCATATGCTCGGCGGGTCTTAGCTAATTACACTGATCTTGATTTGAAGTGATTTTCACGTTTTTTTTAATATCTTCCAACCATGCGCGTGAATGATTACCATGTCCACATTGGTACTTTCCAAATGGACATTATATTACTAATGTTAGAACTTTGAGCCGCATGGTGCACCTAGCGCGGCCATACTTGGAATCAATAAATCGTTGAAAATACCTGCGTTAAAAGTAACAGTAATATTTTACCTTACGGTTCTCAGCACTAGTGTCCATAAAATTCTGTAGGTTTCAGTGGAAATTCGTCAAAGCGACTTGCTGCTCGACCTGGCGTGAAAGTGCTACTGCACAAAGCAATTTAATGAGCTATCAAATGAGAAAAAAATAATGCAATCATCCGTATTCAGGTTATTATATTTCCTTTACTATTCATGCTTTCGAAGATGCCAGTTTTCTACCACCTTCGTCCCCACTTACTTATCCAGAATTCTCAACTTAACTTGCCCCAATATTGTGCCACAATTTCTCCTCCGTGCACTATAGCCGTCTTGGTCTCTCATCTTTATGTATCTCACAAGGCTACAACTTCCCCTTGTCTCATTTACATGTTTAACATTTCTTACAACGTCTACAATTTGTTATTTTCTACTAATTTTGAAAGTTACCTTTCTATTTTTGCTCCTTCAACGCCAAAGTATAGGAATTGTAAAACATACTTACGTAAATCGTCAAAGCCTTTTCTAACCCTTTATTTCCGTCTTTTCGTAAGGTTCGGGTCATCAGGTAGCCCCTTTTTGCATATCCGATTTACTAACACGGTCTTCTCACCTATGTCCGAATGCCTCCGTTATAGATTAATTCCACCAGTCATATTCAGAGCTTCTATTAGTTGAAAATTTTAAATTTCCTTCTCTTGTGCCTCATTTGTTTCGCGTACGTCTTAAATAAACAATGCTGAACTTATTTCAGTTCCTTGGCACAAGGTTCCTCATAGGTACAAGTGCGATTGGATTCAGATTTCTAGTCTTCATTTCTACTGCTAGGTCTGTTTTCCATTTTCTCATATTTAAAATATGTAATCACTGACTATTTTCGGTAAGCGAATACTCGCAGTGTTTCGCTATTCCGATTCTTATACTGCTCTATTCTTACTTGGACTATCTTATACATTGAGGGGTTTATATTGAGTCGCCTCTACCTACTCTCTACCAAATTCTTCTATTCTTTGCTATACCATAGTGTTGCCCTCACTTCTTAGTCAATCGCCTTGATGAAATCAAGGAGACAAGAAATTGAGTCTTATGATCTGTGTTTTCCTTTATATAAGTGTTTTCATGGCTTAAATGGTGTCAAGCGTTTGCCTCGATTTCTTGAGCCTTAAGTGATCTTCTTCCTAGTAGATCGTTGGGTAAATTTTCCTATCTCCTGTTTATGGTTCTTAGAACCTTCGCCGACAGGGAAATGATGCGAACGGATTTTATAGTTCTTTCATTTTACTGAGCAGTGCATTGCTTTACATTTTTTGTGAGTGGTCTTAGAAAGCCTTGCGGCCAAACTGCTCGTTTCCTCTGTGCCTGACGTACTACATACCGTAGCCCACGATCTCGCAGTTTAAATGTTAGCTTGAATTCCGTGATGACGAAAGCAAAAACGGCGAGTGCATACACATTGATAGAATAGGCATTCAGATTCCCATTATGATTCGCATCTCTATGCACCCATTAAAAATATTCTGCAATCAGCAACTCAGTACGCTAGCCATTGGTCTACCTCGCAGTTTTGATACTCATTGCTGATGGAGATTATCATTTTTCCTCCTGTAAAATAGGTTTCATCGTCATTACGCTCACTTAGTTCGAACTACCCGCTTATCCGCTATGACTTCATTCGCGGGATAACTCATTACCATGACAGTTAAATGCTGAAATCCTCTAAGATAATCTTTCTCCTTCCATTTACATCATGTGCCATTTAACAGTCGTTGTTATCACGGAGCTTCATTATCATAGCTTCAAGCTAGTCTTGAAACATCGGTGTAAAGCATTAGGTACATGTTGATAGTGTGAATCCATCGATTTTTACCGCCATATTAGATTCTGAATGAATTATCATTGCCAGTTTCCAAGGCAACTCACAAGCCAATGTTTATGCCAAGACCGCCAGGATTCTTTTGTGTTTACGCTCCGATTTTTCCATGCGGGACTGGGTGAACGTAAGCAATAAAATTGTTTTTCTTCGAACGGAGGGAAAATAACCATCTACGCTTGCAAAATAATTTCGTTACGGTGAAAATAATAGCGAATTTATCGCCAAAGCCTTGGTGGGGCATAGTTCAAAGCGAAATAAGCATGCATTTATAATAAAAACGCTTAGGTGGGGTGTTGTGCGTCGGGAGCTATTTTGCATATTTTTCCACTAGTTGAATTTATTTTACGTTTTGAGAGTATCATGCAGAAGTCGCTTAAAACATCTAAAAAGGAGAACTACTGCAATCCCAGAGAATTGAAAGGGAAGCGATGTCAGCCCTAAACAGCGCTTGGAAACTCATTTTCCTCGTTTTGATGTTACCAATGAAGTACCTCCACATTTATGACTCTAGAATTGAATAGGCAATTATTCAATCAACAGAGCCGCAATATCCGCTGTAGAAAATGAATTTTCCAACGAGCACAGCACTGCACACTATATTTATGACCACTCAGAAAAAGGAGTTGCAGAGACTGTTCTTAGCTTGTGAGCAGAAAATAATGAAGGGAAGAGACAAAAAAAGACGAAGTATTTGAGAACCTTGCCAAAGCATGAGGAGAAATGCATCGCCCATTATCCTTTCAGTGAATCAGTAGCTTATTCTAAATTCCATGTAACCAATCATAAGTGAATTCAAAAATTTAGCTTCAACCCACCGTTTATCCCATATTAACACAAGAAATGAATGAATCTCGAATTTCCTCATCTTAACAAACCTGAATGAGAATCTTAAAGTCGTCACAGTTTGCTCATTTAAAATATGTAATCCCACATTTTGTAATAAGAAAACGTGAAACGGAAATAAGGCGGTCTAATCGTTCGGCTGGTTACTTACCGGTTGTTTACCAGATAAATATTCCATTAATATTTCATCAGTCCATTTTTTGTCAGGCTACCTTAACAGTGACAGAGCTTACATTTTCCTCCTGTCAAGCTGTATTAATTCTTTTTCTGATGTACTCAAAGTTGCTAAATGATGTAGTATCTATGATATAGATACACGGTTTTACTTGCCCGGAACATTATTTTTTGCCATGGAAACTTTTTAAAGATACTTGGTATGCGCATGCCACTCCTAATTCTTCCAAAAATTCCATCATCCCCGGCTTTAATTATTCAGCTCTTATTAATTTGCGATTCCGCTTCCTTCTTTTTGGTGAATGGAGTGAATCCCTCTCAGCCATTCTCCCCGCTAACCACGCATTTCTCCTTCTTATACCAACCATGACTTCGTATTGCTTCTTCATTTTCCTACTTTGTATTTCTAAACAATTTTACTTATGCTGTATCGGCTATAAAATATTTTACTTCTCACTCTCCTAAGATAATGTTATCCATTCATCTCGATACCCTGAACTCACAAGCCTCTTTTACTTCTTCAAAAACGACTCCTACAATTTCACTACAGTGTTTTCACATATTTTCATCGGAAAAATTAATTGATCTGCAATGCAACTTAGAAATATTTTATTGTATCATATTAGCTGACAATATTTACACTGAAGTACATGTATATTTTTGTATTGGTTTTATTTTGAATATCTCATTCATGAGATTACATACTCCTTGCTCATATCATTGCTCTTGGTTTACGTCATCATGATTAAAAATTTTATATTCTCCGTTATTGATTAATAATGCCTGTGAGAGGTTTTGTGACTATTCTCTAATGATTGAAATACATGGAAAATATTGCTACAGGTTTCATACCACTGTATACTTTGATATCGTTGCTGTGGCTATATTCTATTTATGCTTAAATTACGTAAACTCGTTTACCTGAAAATACAGTATTATCTAAAATTCTCTTATATTAATTCATTTTCATTTTACTGTAGCGAAAAAGGCATTCGTAGCGAAAAAGACAGTCTCTGTCGTTCGTTGGTCACCGACAATATTGATTTTTCCCATAACCATGAGCATTTAAGTTATCTATCCTATCACAATGTATCTCTGGAATTAAATTTACCTTACCACTAGCCACGTCGCATCATCTGTCTCACATCACTTAGCTGAATTCCATTGCAGGTCAATGCATCTTAATCTAAAACAATTTTAATCCAAGAGTGTGCTTGGTGTATTCCATTATATAAACCTTTCAAACCCAGAATTAGTTTGACTGCAGCCATATTGTAATACCAGATCATGCTAACTTTTGAATCGAATCCTGTTTTTCCTCTGGTACTCTTCTCAATCTTGTATATTTTTATATCCTTCGGTATTTCTTTTGGCGTCTTCCCTGATGATTTACACAATAATGTTTTCCAAAAATATCCATTCAGACGTAAGGCGTCCCCATTCTATCTGGTAGAACTTTTCCGCATGGTGGGCCATAGTTCCCCGTTCAGTTTTGCTCCAAGGTACACTTATTCATTTCCAATTTTATATCTCCCCCTGATATTGTGCATCTGCCTCCTTCGCCAGGTTGTAAAGGTTCCAAATGGTAAAAGCACGAGTATTTTTGCCCATTATTAAATTCAGTTTCACAAGGCCTATTTTTGACCTCATTAAAGGAACGAACTTCCTGATTTATAATGTTTTTTCCCTTTTTAACCCGGATATATTTGCTTATTTACAGTTCTCCTTTGGACTCATTTCTTTGATTCTCCATAGTGGCTGATATTTACCTTAACTCTTGCCATTTATGCATTTATGTCTTTCTCCTTCTTCTTCCAAGCGCCTGCCTTGGATTTCTTCTTGTTTGAGTACCCAGACTGCCTCGGTTCGGTGAGTCCTCTAAGGAACCTTTTCCGAAAGGATATTTTATTATTTATCCCCGGTAAACCTTTTCTTCTCTCTCTTTCTAAATGCAATTTTTTTACTCTCACTCCGAGGTAAACATCGCCGGTACTTGAGAAACCTCATATAATATTGGCGCGACTCATTTCCTCTACAACATCCTCTCCTCAATCACCAACCCTTGTAGCTTAATCACTGCAAGCGTGAGTTGACCGAATGTCGTCGTCATTTCTCGCTGAAGCTTCACTGTACCATTCAAGTAAATGAAAGGACTGCATAGAACGTTGTTGTCCTCAATTGTAAATCACGTGTTTGAAAATTATTCCTAGTTAATCTCAGATTTTCCCTTATCCCAATTCCATTTTTTGTGCATTTCGATCGTTGGCGGATACAAGTTGAAATTAATCTAGGTTTAGAACTCCATTTTTAACCTTTCTGCTTGTAAAAATGCTGATATGTTTTCTAAACAGCTTCAAATTAGTGCCTAGCGCGTTATACAATTAGGTTTTCATGCAAACGATATAGTTTTTTTTAGCATGCGTCGCTTAATTTTCATCGGGATTGATGGCTGGTTATGACGTAGAAAATAAAATTATCGTTGTTTTTCTCTTAAGTATGCCGCCTAATGGCATAGGGTTTATGGTCGACATAGCTCTTCATTTGTTGGAAAAGGATAAATAACTTTGCACTATTCCACTGGAGAACTTTGATTTATTGAGTCGACATGTTTTACTGCACTGCAGCATCATCAGGACTGAATACAAGGTAGTCAATTCTGAATATATATAGTCACATGGGGAGGGAGGAAGGAATGGTAAGGAGGGTGGGGGTGGAGGAAGACGGCGTTGTATGAAACTTGGGTGTGCAAGTGGGAAGGAGAGAGTTGTAGGAGGGGGTGAGGGAAGGGGTGGGGGGTTTTGGGCTGAGCGTGGGTCTGAGGAGAGGAGGGGGTGGGGGAGAGGATGACTGACCGAAGGTGATGGGAGGGTTTGTTTGGGATTAACTGTGGGAGGTCGAGGAGTGGGGAATGGAAGGGAAAAACGTGGTCATCTCTCCTTCCCACTTGCACACCCAAGTTTCATACAACGCCGTCTTCCTCCACCCCCACCCTCCTTACCATTCCTTCCTCCCTCCCCATGTGACCATATATTCAGAATTGACTATCTTGTATTCAGTCCTGATGATGCTGCGCTGCGGTGAAACATGTCGACTCAATAAATCAAATTTCTCCAGTGGAATAGTGCAAAGTTATTTATCCTTTTCCTACAATGGAATTCCACAAAGTATCGGCCGCCACCAATAACGTCATCTTCATTTGTTATTTGAATTCAATAAACGTCAGTTTTCTTTCAACTTGGAATCTTGTCATTCACAATGTGAGTTAAAATTATGTTCCATGAGATCAAGGTTAAATTATTAAATCATATTTTTCCCTATTCCATTCAGATTTATTCACATTATCTAGTATCGGAAATAATAAGTCATATCGTTTCCTTGCTGGGACTATCACCGCTTTAACTTAACGCATATTCCATCATCATGTAATTTCGGTTAAATCAGCGACCATTACCGCGGTGAGGGGAATGTGGTGAAACTATTGGAGGTTGTCAGGCATTTTGCGAGTACAGACATTATCGAGATGAAAAATTAAAACATTTTTGGAATTAATTATTTAGATTATGCAATGTGAGTATTATAAACGGATCGTAAGTATTTCTGGAGTAAGCGGAACCAGCTTGCAGTCAGAACTTGATGAAATTTCGTGCAATGGAGAATCAGATATTTTTTCAGAGAAACGGAGAATTGAGCTCATTTAGCACAGTTAGATGGTTCTGGAACAAATATTTGCACGTATCTTCGTGACTTACCTACTTTGTATGGAAACTACTAATGTAGCAGAAACATTCTTCGGATAGGTGCTGCGCACGATTTATCCCGATGATTTCTTATCTTTCCGATTCGGCGGTGACGTCATCCGCGTTAGCTTCCATTCATCTCGAGATGGCTCCTCCTCTCATCCACTCCCCCTCCACGTTTCTACCCTCTCATCCCGTCCGCCTGAGTTAATTTTAGCGAATTAGTTTCCATTACAAGCGAAAGCGATCACGGCCACCCAAGCGCTGTGACCAGACGCTGTGCTCAAGTTGCTTTGACTGTGCGGAAGTTGCTGTTGGATATAAAAGATATATCTTTATACGTTGTTTTACTTGTGCGGCACAAATATTTGTATCCATTGTTTGGTACATGTATGGGTTATCTTTCGAATAGTTTATTTGTTGTTTGGATTCCGGTGGGGCAGCTGTGGCGCCTCGCGCGTTCTTTTATGTAACCATGTACGTGTTGTGTCAGAGAGTTGAGACGTGTGATGTTTACTGGCTTATTTCTTATGTAAACGTCGAATTTAATACCCTAAGTGCCCCCATACCTTTTTTCAGTATTCAACAATTGTGGGAAAATGCATATATATGGCGTTGTTTTAAGCACATACATCATGTTAATACATATGGATCCTAAACTTGCCCCTAGTGGGTGTTGCCAAACATTCCGCATGCACCGAAAAATCAGGACCAAGCAGACTGTAGCGCCGCCACTCTAGAGAAGGTGGTTCTAATAAGGAAAGGCCATGATTCAAATGGAGATGCTGGAAATAAAGGTACCGGAATTGGCCTCCCAATTAAACCGGCCATTATTTACACACAGAAGCGGAACCATGCTGATTGCAGCGCGACCTATCTTTTGCGGAAAGCTAGGCAACACTTCTGCCCGTACAGTGGAAGATTTAGATCCATATGTATATTCATGACAGCTATTGTAACATTTAGTCACCTGAATTTCTTTTTTGAGGATAATGGTTATAGTAGTATGCATTTTAAATTTGGGAGGATTGCGTCTGAGGACACTGAGCGACCTTTGCTCACAGTGGAAGTGATAACAAGAGACCCTGCGAAGGAGCGTAGAGGAAATGCCGATGAAGTGCCTAAAGCCCGCATTACACGATAATTGATCCAGTACAAGTCCTGGATAGTAACTAATACCTGAAATTGAGTAGGTAAATTATAGGCGTAGCAAAACTTGGTGGCGTTCACCAGCGGAGAATTAGAGATTTCTAAGGGTGAATAAATCGTCGATGAGCGGGCGAAGATACCGAAGAACTCTCGGAGTGACTTCTGTCAGAAGACTCGCCGCTTAACCCCACATATCTGCAATGCTTTAATCTCCTTTGCGTCATGCTATTCACTAGCAAATGGCGCCAAGTTCCACAACGCCAATTAGCAATCTGTGGCAGCAGGTAACCAAAACAACTGTCTGGAAATATTCACCTGTTGTTGATTCCACCGCCAGAATGTTACCAATCACTGCAAGGAGGTATATAGGATGCGCATTTCAAAAAGTGAAGATCGCTCGGCGGCTGTAAAAGCTTACATGATTGGTTGACCGACAATAGATCATATTGGGAGCGAGAAGCAAACTGGTACCTCATCAATTTTGAAATCAAGTAGTTCAGCGGGTATGATAGTAATCCAGGGGCGGCTCCAGACCAGAGGTGGGGGGGGGGAGGGAGGCAATTACTGGCTCTGGAGGTATGGAATAATTCCCAGGAAAAGGAGGGCCCGGGGGTCTCGTCCCGGAAAATCGTAACAAACTATGTGCAAAATGAAAAAGAAACTCTTATTTAGCTTAAGACATGCCTACCATCGTACTTCACAGCATAAAATAATTTTGGCTTTTAGTTTTTGCCTTTTGTAAAAATAAATAAAATATGCCGAGTTTTGGGGGGGGGGGGGCAAATTTTCCTAAGGGGGGGAATCCCCAAGTGGGAGGGCAAATTCCACCCCCCCCCCCCCCCTTGGAGCCGCCAATCTAGTAATCATACTTGTTCGCCATCAGGCTGGTTCAGTATCACACGATACTGGAAAGCTATCATGCTATAGCAAGCATCCTCTGACTTGTACTATATCAAGTACCGTGTGATACCGCATTAATATGGAATAGAAAACATGGATGCTGATGAAGGAGGAAGGAATTAGATTGGAAGAGTTTGAGATGTGGCAGTGGAGGGGATGGATAAAGGAGCAAAAGACCTGGAATGCTAGCTCGGACGGCAAAACAATAGCAGCCGTATTCATAATTACGTTAGACTACGCCTACGGCAGGTTTAAGTAAGTTAGCCCGGCGATGTCGTTGAACTCATATTCATAGCTTTGTTTTAGCGCTGATCGACCTTAGCCCCGGCAGCTTTAGTCCGGAGGAAGTTAAACCTATGGAATAATAGTTTAACGTTGAGTTAAAGCTCCGCGTGTCGCCATTTTTTCTTCAGGTTTTGTGGTGTGATGATTATCAAAGGTTTTAAGTGATTAACCGCGAGTAATCTCTAAGTTATAGCTAATTTAAGAGTAATATTATTTGTTAGTCTATCGTTAGGAATACTGTTGGCTTAAGATTTAGTTTTTTTCTGACGTAAATAGTTGTATAGGCAGTAATGTAGTAGTTTCGTTCTCAGGGTACCAAGTAAATTATTTTTGTTTTTCTTTAGTTTAATTTTATCGGAAAGCGGGTTAATTAGTCAACTTTATTATTTATGAAGTACAGTTTTTTACTAGGCATTATAGCTTGCATCGATGTTATCACTTCATACTATCACTATCATATCTTGCATTGTTATCACTTCGCTTAGTTGTGTTCATTTCTTTATATTTCGTGTGATGAGTTTTATCCTTGTGAGTTTTGTTCAATCACGAAAAATTTGTAGAAGCAATTTTTTTCTACTTATAAACTCACATTAATCGGCGGAACAACACCAATAATATAACTCAAGATTGTAAATTCCTATTTTTCCATGAATCCAATAATCTTACGCTCTCCGCCCTCTAAAGTTATTCTTCCCTAGCCATTGAATGTTGAAAGCATTCTTTGCCGTCGTCTTTTTATTCTTCCTCTCCGTTTTTGTAGCTAATTTTCCCCCCAATCCTCACCAATTCCTCAATCATTTACATTACTCTCTTCAACGTCTCAAATACATTTAATTAGTTCAGATTTGGGAGAGAATGAAATTGTGGCTATAAGCATGCTTTTGTAATGATCCGGAAATGGAAGAATTTCATTTCCCAAAATATGCATAAATGTGTTGTTGTGTGACGTCTCAGAATAGCCAGCTATGTCAAACTCTGCCTCGGGAACTATACCTTTCCCTTTCGAGAACGGCTAACCTTCCTCTTCTTCTTCCCCTCCCACCCTTGCCATTTTGTCGAAAACATCCTAGTTTCACCTTTCCTATATAATGGCACGGTGGAGACGCTATCGGGGAGTACACCCGACACTCGTCAGGCAGTCAGTCAGACAGTGATTCACTAGTCTCTCATCGGACAGTGATCGGCTAATGGTTACTCTGCAACCATTCACTGACGGCACAGTCACAATGTAGCCGTCAGTGGGAGTCGAAGCGCGGGCCATGGGGCCCGTGCTACCGAAGCGCCTCGCTATCCACCCGTGCCATCATCAGCAGCTCCTCACTTTCCCGAGACATTGGTAATGTTTTCACTTTCTGCTATTCTAGACGCACATATTCATTATTTGCTATTTGTTCATTGAATTGATTCTTTTGTGATTTTAAATGGAAATAAACTTTGAGTAGAAGGCATTAAATATTTGTGTGTGATTATTCGTCTCCCGACACCAAGGGCAAGAACCCACGTAAAATCTTATGCTCTCGGGTTCCCCGCCACGCGGAGGGGGTGGGGGCCCGGGGCATAACACTTTCACCTCTCCACTCTTCTTTGCCTTGATTGGTGTGGTGAATTGAGCACTGGCTTCCCATCTAGAGAGTGTGGGCTCTAATCCCGGCGGTGGGACAAATTTTTCAGTGGAATCCCGATCCCCACTTGGGCGGTTTATGAAGGTCACTTCAATTATAGGACTCCGTCTGTCGGTTGGAACGTTAAACCGCGGTCCTCTCGGCGCATTTCGTTTCGAGTAGGCTAACGCCGACGCGGGGTTTCTCTCCAACCTTCCTTCCATTCCCATACCCTCATACTCTCCTATTCTAATGGGGAAAATGACCAAAGCTGTCGGTCATCTCTACGAAAATCTAATCCCATCCCTGTCTGGTGGTGTAAACCTGTGGTTGTAAGCGATCGCACTCGCGTCACAGGAAGACATATAGGGGGTTTCCCTCAAAAGGTAGCGCTTGGCCTCCACATTCCCCGTTATGCGCCCCGATTAAAATCGGAGTGACGTTGGATGGTAATTCATCGCGCACGACATCCAAGGAGTTATTTCCACACTCTTTCAATGCGTGACCGCCCCACGAGTAAACTTCATAAAATCTGATAGAAAAAAAAATATCAATCGTGGAGACTTGAAAAATATGATTGCTTCCTTTCTGGTTTGCGAAGTGCTTACTGTCCCGTGACGGACGTTTATGGATACTGTGCGATCGTTCCGCGTATCCGATAATTTTCCACTTTGCGCACTCACAAACCTCAGTCATTTTCATGATTTTACACAATCCTCACGTCAGGGATCTCTTTGTTGCACTGAGTCAATCTGTATGAGCTCTTAATTCATTTGGTTCGACCCTGTGAAAGCATGTCTACGTGTACTCTAACAACCACTTTCCTAAGATAAAAACTTGCTCTCTCGTACTCGTTGAGGGCATCTACCCAGCATGAGTTGAGTGTTTGATTATTTATATCTCAATACAACCCTTCCATCTTTCTTTGCTTGCTGCAGGCTGATTATTTTGTATAGCATTAAGATTAAATAAAATGCCACTCTGTTTCATGGAAAGATGCTTCAGGCTCCTTAGCATAGGTACTGATTATGATGTAATATGTTTGTATCTTTTCACACAAATTTATAATAGCTATCCGTTTCTACCTGTCATTTAAAAGAGAAATGAGGTGATCTTTGGAGAAAAAAATTGTACTCAATGACGCCGAAGCGTTGAAAGATGTGGTAGCATTGAATAGATATATCCCTTTATGCTTCAGTCTAAAACTATGTGTGACTAGATACCAAGTTGGTGTCAATGAATTTTGACCCTAGAGAGCCATAAATCATCGAGTTTATGAAATTGGTTTTCAAATCCATCAATAATTGGGTTTATGTTTTGGTTCACGTTTTTTTTTATTTTGGGGGAAGAGCTATCATAGTTAACGAAGTTAAATAAAAACATATGATTTTGCGTATCAAAAAAGTCTGCGGAGCACTCGGTGTTAGACACTCAACACACTCTCAATGTCTTAATATCAACACATTTGTCTATTTCTTTATAAATAAGTACTCCGCGTTAGGTTAACGAAATAAGTATCATGTTATTATTTATTACATCTCCGAAATTATTCTTTTCCAGACAAAATTGCTATACAATATCAAACCCTAATATCCACGTAACAAGGAACATAATGGAGACAGTTTCACTGTATATGCAGGCATAATTGGAAACCTGAGTATATTCAGAATATAGTGACAAAATTTCAATCACTACAAACCAAATTGTTAAAAAATCTCCTGCCATTGCTTTGTATTGCATCATATTACTGTCAGTTCACTCATCATCATAATATCTACGTTCAATATCTTCAACTTGAATATCGGCTTGATCACTGCAGCAAGAGAAAGTAGCATTCATTCATCACAGATGGGCAATTCCTTTGGTTCCATTTAAGCTTGGGTGGAAGATTACAGTAAAATATTCGCTTTAACCTGGAACATAAAGGGGTTCCATCAGGATATTAACCCTTCGATCAATGATTAAATTTAACTATCCCCTAACCTCCTGTGAAGCTTCAAGTTCTACCGTAATCCTGTGAACAAACAATCTAATTTTTTTCACGAGACAAGTTTTAATGACCGGAACTAACGTCCCCTGTCATCTGTATGGTGCTTCCGGAAGTCTTCATGTAAGGCAAACTTTGATGAAATTCTAACGTCATTATTTCTCCGCTGGAAGCAAAGTTCGCCTGGAACAACAAGCACGCTGAGCTCCCGCCTTACGAAATTGTAGCCCATTAATGAAATTAGTCAGCATCAACGGTGCATGGTGGTCAGGAATGCCAAACTGATAGTGTTGCGTAATATCACCATTTTAGTTGTCCTCCCGACATCAATTCCTGCCGAAATGGCGTGAAAAATCCCATTCTATTCCGGGTCTCAAGTTCAACCTTGGATTTTTTATGCTTCGCTGTCGGGTTTTAATGGGTTGAAATCATGCGAAGAAAACGCTTTGAAGTGGAATTATTACCATAGGAGTAGCGCTTTTTAGTTTTATGCCAGCTAGGCCAAGGTTCCGTTCTCAGATCGGAGAAAGCTATGTTTTACTCGCTACAAAACACACCGTTACCGCGAAGGGCAGGGGGCTATGAGGAAGTAGGTCTATGGACATTATATCCCTGGGTATTCAAGGTTTCTTGCGTTCCTTAATCACTGTGTTAGCGCTGCATCTTATCAGTCGAACAATAGCTCGTATAATTAAAAAAAAATAGTAAACCGTGATGTACGAGCGTATCCCGGTTTCCCTAAGTGCAACCGACATTGAATATGACGTTTGTCCGGCAGGTCCAGAAACTTCCCGAACGAGGCAACCTTGAATCATGCACGGGAAGCACACTCCAGGTGTGGACGCATTGCAGGCTCCTTAACTTGATCACTCCACTTAGAAGACAAGTAGGTAGTAAATAACTGTCGCTGGAGAGGAATGTTTGAATAGCTGTGCCTACTGTTTCTTCCTCTTGTGATCGCGAACTGTGCGCTCGTTAAATGCAGCCGTATTATAGTTGGTTAGAAAGCCTCAGAATTGTATTGTGTTCGCGCTTATCAGTGTAATACGGAGTTCATAACATTCCCTTGATGTAGATGAACTCATTCTTCATAAATGTTTTTTGCAATGGAATCTGTTATATAATACATTTATTTTCTGTAAGTATATATACGTAATTGCAACCTTCAAGTATTGAGCGACTTTTAGCTAGGTTTATATCATTTTATGATGCACATATTCTATTCCTTAAGATAGAGAACGAAAAGAGTGGTTTTAGCTTGCAACGGCCTGTCGCAAAAGAAATGCTGGTTCCCGCATAGTCACCCAAGTTAAGCATCCTTGATCTCGGTTCGAAATCAGAGGTGTAGTCCTTCTATTCATGTCCGAGTGCTGCTGCCCCTGTCTATAAATGGCATAAAGTAGGTGCGAAATACCCTTAGCCGTCGTAGCACGTTAAGTTACAGTATCATTAAGTAGGTACTAAAGGAAATTTTCTGAGCAATGAAATGTCTATCACCGTATCAAGCCGGAAACAATATGCAGGGTGAATTTTAGTTATCCATCTTAATTATCAACAAAACACCGAGTCATGTACATATATTTCCAGGAATATTCGAAATGAGGTAAATAAAACAAGAAATAGTATCTATCGGTCATTGATTCAAGGGATTGGCTTTTAAGGGTTGGGACACTCTACGGGGCCGGGTGTGAGAACAGACATCGCCGGATCTACGTGTAGTACGGGAAATATATACTAAAGGAACTATGCAAAAGAGGGTTATTGGCACTCTGTTATTGGTAGTAGATATTTTCTTGTCTTGCTGATAGGTTTCTTAAACCACCTTAGAAAATTGTCGAAATAATGGTAATATATCGGAGCAGTTCTAAAGGAAACATTGAATAGCTACCTTGTTCAAATGGCAAAGGAGCAGGATCAGCCTCGCAACAAGTAGGAACGACTTACTGGGGTTATATCAGGAGTAATATTAGAAGAAAGTGTAAAGAGAGGAAAGAGAAAGGTATGAAATCGAAACCCATGAAGTAGGGTTGACATCGTATCCACCATATCTGACCTATTCCATTGACTTCAAATAAACTTTGCCTATAGTCACACATTTCCCCCTTTTTAACTAACTTTTTATGTGATCCAACAATTATTTTAAATTTATGACACCATGTTTAGGAGTTCATGGATAAAAAAGCGAAAATAGTGCGCTTCAACAAGCCGACAAGAGGAGTGGTGGAATGAAAGAAAAAGAACGACTGAACGAGGTAGAAATTATGGTCTGGAGCAGTGGTCGGCAACGTTTTTTTCAAGTTGGGTCATTTTTCAATTTTTTTCACTAAGGTTTTGCTGGTGGGTCACAATTCTTCTATTTTAGATTACACATTATCTTAGAATACAGAAAATAAGTGTTTACTGGGTCACTAAAATTTTCCCAGTGGGTCGCTAGGTGACCCGCGGGTAATAGGTTGCCAACCACTAGTCTGGAGGAAGGAGTTAAAAAAAGATATTTTGGTAAACATTTTAAACACGTTATATGAGTTAAAACAAGCAACTAAGAAAAATGCTTGTCCATTTTTTGGGTTCCCACAGCGTTCATTGTTGCAATTGGACAACAGTTTCGCCCGGTATCCTCCAAACGAAACTGTGGTTCAATTGTAACAATGAACGCGGTGGGATCACGAAAAATGGACAAGAATTCATTCAAGCCAGGCGGATACCTACTCCGCAATAACTAAGAAAATGATTAATTTGGAGTCTTTTCACATCTCGAAAAATCTTTAATGCCATAGAAGGTAAAATAAAAAATCTTTTGCAAACTTGTCTTGGGTTTCAAACATTTCAGGAGCACTGTGGCTCTCAAGTGTTCAGGAAAACTTTAGCTCCCGTCCTCACTGATTGTAGCTGTACATCTTGTGTGTGAACATTCAAAATACTGTAGGAAAAGCAAAATGGTAAATGATGCAAAATTAACTTTACCGCAGGAGAAACTTCGGGAAATTCGCTGTGAAAATATCACCCACCTAAAATTAGATTTGTACCCAGATCCCCCGATATCTGGCCGGGCGTTTTAAGCAGTTAGGCTACCCAAGCACCGGTGTGAAATCCGCCTTGCGAAATTGCACCGAGCTAGCTTATTCGGTTCAATCGCTAGTCCTAGCATCCATTCTAGTTCAATGGTTATTTTTATCGGAAGGCGTAAGCCGTTTGATAATGTAATAATATAATTATAATATCTATTTCTTCGGCGATATGTATGCCATTAACTTTTAATACAATTTTGGAACTCTAGGTAGCCTCCCAACAGACCTGTTGGGATGTTGCCTTTTGAATGTCATGCTCCACTTGCAGTTAGAAAATATCTTCGTATTCTGATACACCATTTACTACAATAGCACTTACATTGTAAAGTCAGTTTTTTGTGCCAATGTATAGTCAAAGGTATTCTACCAAATACGTCGTAGGTATATGGACAGCCCTGCATATAATTTCCCCGACCGCTTGGAGTTTTCTCTAATATTGCCTTAGTTTTCGTTTTATAGTATTTAAAACATCATAAACTTTTAACCTTCTCCCCCCTCTCCCATTTTTACTCCTCATCTCACTCATTTCAGCATGTTGCAACCCCTCAACAGATCCTCCAGCCAATTTTGGTTTCAAATCCTCCTGTCAACTTCCTTTCCACTCCTAGAATATCTAAGATTTCCTTATTCATCTTCCTTTCCATCCATCTCCACACCCACATCTCCAAGGCCTTCATTCTACACTCCTCTTTCTTCCGTTACGACCCATTTTCTGAACCATAAGAGAGTGCGCCATATAGTAGTTTACCTAATCTTTTTTCCAAATAACTTTACTCAGGCATCCCCATATCATTTTCCTCCATTCCTTTGATACATCCGTAAAAGCAATCGTAATCCTCCGAGAAAAAAATTATAAAAAAATGAATATAAGTTGCTCTCGGTAGCTGTCCCCGTTACGTTCCTCCCGTCTGATTAGGCGTGACCGATCTCCGCGACGAGGTTCTGCACGGCAGTCCGTCTCGAATGTTCATTCCTTTTATTCATCGCTCTTCCTCCGTCCCTTTTACCGCCTCCTCCTGCATACTCTTCCTCCCTCCCCCCGCCATTCCTCTCCAATCTGCCGGCAAGAAAAAAACCTCCGAGCGAAAGCGACGGCGGAGGCTGGATTTTCAAGGCCGCGCTCTCCTATCTCCGGCCCTAACCCTTTACTTACCCTCTCCCTTTCGCGTTTCGTATAAATGCCCTTCTGCTCACCACTCCCACCTTCCCGTCCCTAACTCGCCCTCTCCCGCTCTCTTTGCAGGCCGACGGCGGTGAAATTCCCTCACAGGCCGATCCCTTTCCATCCCACGCTTGTACTCCCTTTCCTGTCCCTCCCTTATGCTTCATCTCCATTTCTCTTCCCTTCCTCTCCACCTTTCTCGCCCTTGTCTTTCTTAACTATTTCTGAAACAAATTTTTTATTCATATTTTTAAAGGACTTTTTAATTCATATCATTTCAAAAAGGAAGTTAAAGAAAACATAAAAACTGTTTTAAGTATTTATATTGTTGATTTGTTTATAATTTGATTGTACTGAATTTTGCACATTGAATATTGGTAAATGAGCTGAAATGACTCAAGATGTATGCACCAAAATCGGCATACTTGACATTAAAGGCCTAACATTTGCTTCTACTCATCTCGCTGCGGGGATTACGGTGTGATACTCGTATTAACATGTTCGACTGCTTTGTGTGTAGTTTACTTTCTTTGCTTTTGAAAGGTCGTGATTCAGACTGATCACCTACATTCATGGAAGTTACTTCCATAGAAGCAGCCGTACAAGTCGCTTGCAAGTAGCAGATTGCTGTGTAAGCCCTTACTTCTGTGGCAATAGGGATTTATAGGGGTAGTATTCTGTACACTATCGACCTTGGTTCCCACTTATACGGAAAATAGACAGCCTTCTATTTTTCTCGCAAGTAGCATTTAGATTCTGCAATAATATCGCATAATATCCTGTGAAATCTTGACCAAATGACTTCAAGCGGGGATTACACATCTGAACAGAATTAATTTTCCCTAAGGGAGGCTTACTGCTAAAAAATATTTATACTTACATGAATCTATTATCTGTTGTTTTATATTGATTAAAATAAAGACTTGTAACTGCTCTTGTCTTGAATCATACATGAAATAGAAATATTTTAAAACTTTAAACGCTTTATGTATACCTACCTACCTATTTTTGTTTAATTTGATTTTTCTAATTAATAAATTCCAGGAATGTCTGTGGAACTTGAGAAGTGTGATGTGCAAACCCATTGATTTTTGAAATTCGGCAATATTCGGTATTGTCATATTCATTGTTTACTTCCGCTATTCTTTTTTTGCGGATATACTGGAAGTACGATGTTAAGGAGAACGATACCCCGCAATTAGCGATACACGTAAGAGGTATCGCTACCCTCACCACTTCCATAAGAGTCAACTTCCATGTGCAAAGCCGACTTTGTACGAAGATTTATAGGTACATGCAGTTCGACCCAATTTCATTTCTTTTGCAACATCACTGTCAAATTTCATATTCCAATCATATTGCTCGAGGTATGTGGCATTGAAGCGCTAAGTGCTTGATGAAATTTCTCATTTGCTAACGAGGGTAACATTTGTAATGACACGTATTATGAGAAATAATTCACTCATAAATGATCACGTTTAAATATCTACGTGAACTATGAGGAAATGAAGAAAGAAATGGGTGCTGGTCGGAGGATTGCAACATCTGATTCAATTTTCAGTGTTAATGTCTATCCCCTCCTGCATTTAATCGGAAGAATAGGTAGAAAAATACTGAATAAATGAATGATAGCGGATATTGCATGTTATTCTGACGTTCACAAGCTACTTCTGTTTATACTCTTTCCTTCATTAAATATTTAAGTTGATAGTCTATTTTCCATCCTTATGGTCCTACAGTATCATTATGAAATATCGATTGATTTTGGATTGGATTTGAATTTCCCGGTATTGTGCGTTTGGAATAAAATTAATTGCAAACACAAATCTACCTGGAAGATGGAATAGTGTAAATTTAAAAAATACTACTCTGGGACATCACATGCCTGGCGTTATTTTACTGTTATTTGTACCTATATATGTTTACTTTACATTTGTTTCACTGGAATAATTTCTTGTGTGTAAGCAATTTGACATTTCAAATGAAGAGCATATTCCAGAAACCGGATATAGGCACGCAGGTGAGAGAGTACCTAAATATAATGCTCCTTGGAGTCGAAACGGTGCACCGCGGTTCTTATCTTGGTTGAATGCTCCCCCTTCTGCTAGATTCTTCTAAATATTCAATGGAGCATAATTTTAATAACCATTTAATTCAATGTAATTTCAGTATATGTAATCATAAAGAATATATATATCTTTCAAAAAATGTTTTTTTACATGTATGCATCATAAGACCAGGTTCTTCTTAGGTACTTAATGAAGATCTTAAGAACTCTTATGAGCATCTAATCTCTTACTCGTTGTCTATGATTTATATTTCTATTTTTGCAAAAATGTGGAAGCAAATCAGCGTCATCAAATTGCACCTAGAATAAATATTTTGTTAGAGCTTTTAAAGTTTTGCCTACTCTTGTGTATCCGAGGTGCAAAAAATGAATCTTCTTGCCAATGAAAATTCAGTCTTCCGTGAGTCACTCAGCCTTTGAAAAGTAAGCATGTAACCTTACTTGTTTGAAGGAATCTTTTGCGTCCCAACCTTGTATATCTACCACCTATAGGCGGTACAAGCGTTTTTACCTATGCATTTCAACATTTCGTCCAATTCCTGTGGCATAAGAGAGTTCATATCGTGTAATCTGTCAGTCTTCCAAGGGTAAAGATTAAGTTACTGGGGAACGTTGGGAACTTTATCTTTACCCTTGGAAGACTGACAGCTGACAGACTGACACGATATGAACTCTCTTATGCCACAGGAATTGGACGAAATGTTGAAATGCATAGGTAATAACGCTTGTACCGCCTATAGGTGGTAGATATACAAGGTTGGGACGCAACTGGTATCCTTTAGTGCGTCCTCCGTTCCACGACCTACATTTATTCAAGGAAAAATAATGGGAAATTGGGTTTTTATCAGAGACCACAAGGGTAGTTTCATTAATATTGGATCGGCAAGTAATGAATTTCTAGGGGTGAAGATATTTCTACATGCAGATTCTTCACAAAATAAGTGCCTGGTTCGATTGGTTTTTCTCGGCCGTTTTTTAATACGGGCCTCTTGATCTCAAAAATATTATTTCCCCTGATCTCTACTTTCCTCTTGATACTTAAAAAGTACCATGATTAAATGAAACACTTGAAAATTCCATGTTTCTTATACTCTGAAACGAGTAATAATAGTGGCATGTTAAATTTATCTCGCACGGGTTCTAACGATTTTAATGTAACGCCACATCTTAGAGGTTTTAGCCATGAGCAATTCATTGGAATAGGTCTGATCTTCGGGAAAATTCGTCAATGGACCGAATTTGAGCCCAGAAAGATTTCCAGGAAAATTCATGAAAATGCATGGTAATCAATTTGGACTTTCAAGCAGGGTATTTTATTTTACGACTTTTAAATATGATACAATACAATTAAGACAGTGAAAATTGAAATATGGCGCAAGATATTTGAAGTTTATTTTTTTAGCGTTCGATTTGGACTTGCTGGTCCAAATATTTAGATAATTAAGATTAAACACACTATTTAGGGGTTTTTATCACCCTTTTCAATATAAGCTCAATAGCCACAGCCCTTGTTGTTTGTTAATTTACGGGAAAGAATGACACACGCCGTGCCGTAGGTGGAGAAGTGAACGATTGGTGGATTTGTGACGTGTTTTCTACGACACTCCAAAAATTAATTTACTCAGCTTGTAAGATTTATTTAAGAATTCGCCTAAGGAAAATATACAATCCGAGTGAAGATTGGCTTCCAGATATTTAGATTTCATCAAGGCCAGGTTGTCAATTCTTAGCTAAGCGTTGAGACCTGATCGTGATCTGATATATGAAACATCCAAGTATTTCATCTAACTATTGTAATAACCATCTGTTTCTATGTTTACATGTAGCTGATTATGGCTTAATTAGCTGATGTGCGTAGTACCTACTAATAAATTGTGGAAAAGTACGAAATCGAAGCGAAAGCTTTATTCCTGGGTCACCATTATAGAATTTCTTCTTGCTTAATAACTACTTATGGCAGAAGAGCATTACTAAACTCTTCTTGACTTTAAGTATAAGGTGAAATTCTAAGGATGGAATTCTGCGCGCACATTTTTTCGTTACTTTTCTTTTAGTGAATGTTAATGTTATCGTAGACCGGGCCATAATCACGAGCCCTGCGACTCCTACCACTGAGTCGGAGGACCAAGATGTTCGCTCACGATGAAGCCCTTTTTCTGAAGTTTATTTGGATTTTTTATAATAATACTGGCGGAATTAACCGCGCCGCTCGCGGAAAAATCTGTCTACGAATTTTGCCGATTTTGTTTTTTTCTCGCGATGAATTTCACCTGAAACTTGAGCATCGCATTTCGCTCGAAAGCATGGATGCTTAGGTGGCCCAGGAACGCGGAAATGAATCAGCAAACCCAGTGTCCTCCCCTCCCAAAGCAGGTAAGCCCAACAGTCTCCTGTTTAGTAAAACGAGGAGAGCGCGTGCGAGGGTGACACGGAGAAGTTGAAGCGAGCTGAATACGCCTCTACCGTCAACCGCCCGGTCCGAGGGCTGAATGGAATTTTTATATGCTCGAGGAGAGATGCGATGTGTGTCAGCTTTCGAGGCGATGTACGCAGTTAACTCAGGAACGGAATACTGGTGGGGGACAAAAGGGGCATTGCCCCCCCCCCCCCCCTCTCCTTAGATCTAAAAGAAATTAGAGCAGTAAATACATTTTCTAACAGTATAAAATTGCGGAAAGAAGACTACGTTTTGAACGCATTTGCCTATTCACGCATACAATCACCATGTTCCAGTTAACCCGAAGGCGGTTATTACAAGTTGCGAACCGCTTGACACGGACGTAAGAAAAAAATCGTGCTGTTGATGATTAATGTAGAGGGAGGGAATCCCGTGTGAGCACTTAGTACTACCACATATAACAGTTTCCCGCCGCTTTAAAATGCGGAATGATTTCTTTTACACCGTTAGTAAGGTACAGTTTATTCAGAAAACACTCTCGGAACTCAAAAATTGAGGCATTGCTTTGACGCAGATATTCGTTTTTTCTTATACATCCCTGACTACGTAATTTAATCATTAGCTTTTACCATATCTTCTTAAATAAACATGTAGAGACATCCAATAACTATGGTACGTGACGGACGATCAGCCATGGATTTGAGCCACATCTTTTATGTGACTGGTCAACTGGTCGATACTCTTTATGGTCAACCTAAAAATCTACCTTTCTCTCGCTGAATAATAGGCGCATTTTGTTTCAATGCATTGCATGATTAAAATTTTCATCATATTCTAGCGCTAGGAAGTAGTTAGTGACTCTGCTGTAAACTAATCCAAGGAAAAATGTTACTTAAAATCCATGGTATGTTTTGCTACTTTAATCAGTCATCGTTACCATAGTGGTTAATAAATTTCCCTATATGTAGTTCTTAAATCACACATCACATGAGGACAAGGACTGGTAAGAAATAACTCCGTAGCCTATGATATGTTGTAATATAGTATGAAGTAGCCTCAGGGTCCTAGCATATGAAAAAAAAATAAAAGATCTGATGGCCATCAAAGCCTGATTGCACTAGTGGGTGTGTTTTCTTTAAGCATTGCCCTAGATTCAAAATCAGTATTACATTGGGGCGATTAAAATATTTTTATTTGAATGCTAATTTACTTTATCTCTTCGACGTCCAGGAATACACCTGGTATTATGCAGCCTCTACAGAGACCACTGTCCAACAAATTTCCCGTGGACGGTGAGATGACCGAGATGATTCCGACAGCTCGATACTCTTCCTATTCTCGTAAGTATTCTTTTCACAAAGTTTGAATTTTGACTAGTCAAATTTTGTAAGTAATATCTCATATTAATTAATTTCAATGAATTTACTGAGTTGCAACTTATTTTAATGTTCAAAATATGTGCAGTTTTTCATATTAATTAATGTCAATTAATATACTAATGTGCAGTTCTCTGAAATGCTAGCCAATTTTTCTGAGTCTTTTCAAGCATGTGATGACGAAAATAATATTTTGATAGTTTCTCCTAAAAACAATATTATCGAGAGGGCATCAAGTAGCTGTTGAAGCTTTCTAAAGAAAGGGATCTTCTGTTCATCGGCCAGATATTATTTACAAAGTAATATGTGCGTCGCCTTTGGTTGAGTGAAACCTTTGGAATGCAATACCTTGTATTTGGCAGGAATTTTGGGAGAGAAAAATGCTGAAAGAAAGATGACGTGAGATTTGGTCCGCTCTGAACGGATGACGCTTTTGCATGCTTACTTCTTGACATAGGAATATCGGCCCATTCAAACGATGGAGTATTCCCATAGCCTTACAAGTCGAAACCTGCATAACCATCAATAATAGTCAAATAAATAGGATTCAAAACGGTGTTGTTGGCTAGTACATTTATCACATAGCTCATTCAGCACCTGCATGAAACTGGAATTGTTGGAGATCAAAACATTATTATCCAATTAAGTAGACAATGTTTAAGGCATTCACAATTAAACATCAACAAATTATTTTCGAATTAAAATCAGAACCTGTGAGTGATCTTTATCACAATCTAGACTTACATGATGCATGTCGGTGGGTTTCCAATATTACAAAATCTATCTAGCTGTTACTTTCAATAGTTATATATCCATATATCCGACTTTTTCTTATAAAATACCACCTTAGCCTAAATTTTTCCCGACAAGTTGAGTATTGACTTTCAGGTCGTTTTTCACGGTCAGTAATCATTCAAGCGTTAATTCGCAAATGAATTTCAATGGTGACCTGGAAGAGAGCCTGTTTTACACTGTGAATTCAATTCCGTGTATTTTCTGTGCTGAAAGAATGCGCAGTCGTACGCCTATCGATGGTTATATTGATTTACTGAAAATTTCCGACCGACGCAGCTGTTTCGATCATAGCTCTTGGGTATTGGCGGTAGAAGTGGTTTGTTTAAATCATCTAATAGTGCATCTTTGCGGGAATAAAGTTTGTAGCGTCGTAAATTTACCTTAAGCTGTTAGTGATGGACCGGAAGAATGTAATTTTTGCGACCGCTATCACAGTGCCCATTATTATGGTGGCAGTCACAATCATGTCACAGGACGCTAGGAAACGGAATGTGTGGACAAGACCCTGGATAGAGAGGAGGAACACAGTTCGAGGGGTGCTAAGCCTGGTTCAAGATGAACTTCTAAAAGAGGACCTTGAGGCCTATTGTAATTTTTTAAGAATGACGGAGGAGAATTTAATGCTATCATGATTTTCACCAGGCTTGATTATGAAAGATCAGACCCGACGAACAAGGATTCACGAGAGTACTATAAGCCTAATGATTCCTGAAGTGTGCAAAGTATCCATCGGAATATGAAAGCGGACTTTTTAAAGGTCAATTGTTCTAATTTTATCCATGAAATTGTAGTTGTGATAAAAAATAACGGTTAAAAAAAATTGTGAATGACATAAGAGAAAAAGGAGAATATCTAAAAGAGAGGAGTTGCAAGTATTTTTTAGTGGTAATAGCACTAACTGATGCTCTCTCTATTGCGGTGAAATACGCATAATACTATGTCCTGCAGCATTCAAAATATTCTGAATAAAATAGCCCTTTGAATATCTTTAAGCATACCATTTACCTGCATCATCTACGGTTGCGTGATTTTAGCCCCTTCTGGATTGATTTTTGCGGGATAGGGTAACATAAGAATCATGTTCGCATATGGGTCATTCTGAAATTATGTGGAAATTTGCGAACGAAAAAATGTTTTTTCAATTATTAGATGTGATGTAATTTTATTTGTAATGGTGTTGTACAAATGTATTTAAGTGATCTAACATTTGAACAGAGGTCAAGAACACGTGAATAGCTAAATAAACTGAAATTTACACTATCTCAAAACACGGAGGTGACAAAATCAAAAGTTTACCACAATTAACCGTCACTTAAAACTCTTAGAGCAATGTGCTTTGATTTTAAGTAATTTCTTTATGACAAAAAGCCATACAATCAAAGAAATTCTTAAATAGGTAATCATTTTTTTCAATTATGGACGACATGGAGGCGACAGGCTTTAAAAGAACTATGTTTTTACACCTAAAAGCATATATAAAGAGACCAAATGAACTTACTGTTTAGAAAAAAAAACATTCTCCAAGCAAAATGGTAGGTAAGGCTTTCTTACAGTTAAACATTCAAACTTGTGCTGCTTCCTGGTGGAGTTTAATAGAAGTTTTTCTATTTTCCCATGGAGGTGATATAAACGTTGGTGACATAACTTTCAACCTTTATATTTATCTCAAATAGAACTAAAATATTCTATTTTAGCCCATGGTTTAAGGCAATGGTATTAGTTAATTATGCGATGGTTGAATAAATTAATTTACTCAGAACAAAAGGTTTTGCTCACAGTTCTTAAAGTAAAAAAACGGCGTGGGACACCCATGGAGGTGACATTTTCGTGCTAAATCAATTTTTTTTGCTACAAACATGTAAAATTTGGTATATTAGGACGCTTTGTTAGTTATTATTCCTATTTTACTATGGATTAAAATTTTAATAAATAAAATCAATAATTAAATAAAGTCAAAAAAAGTTAAGGACTCAAATTTCCACTTAATTTCAGAATGACCCATATCATTTGAAAGAACGAATAATTGATATGAACCAAATTGGTTGAATCGAATCTTCGAAATGAAACAAAATTCCTACATGCAACTACAAAGCTATCTTATTCCCATTGAATTTCGGTGATTGAATTAAACAAAACAACCAAAATGGACGTCGTGCGCTCGTATCATGCGATCAAAAATAGAACGTGTTCTAATTTTGCTCGAATGATCATGCGCATTATTTGTCATGCGTGGAATTTTCCGTTTTATGCGAACCATGAACATCATGTGCATGGTCATTCGAATGATCGTTGCAAGATCATTCGCCACGTAAAACGGCTTTTAGACTTTATGAAACTTAGGTGAGTTTTTGTGCGCTTGCCCATTAAGGTTACTGAGTTATAAAAATGTCAACTTTTGGGGTTATTTTTACCCAAATATTGTTAACATTTACTCCTATAAGAAAATCATTGAATTCGGTTCAGGTTTTTCTTTATTTACATTTTTAAATTCTTGCACTCAAGATATTGGATGTAAATTTGTATCATAGAACGCATAAAAGAATGCAGTATTTCGTTCTTTCATACAATTTTCTTACACGCTTCGTTTTTGTTCAATCATTGTATTTATCTGGAAATTCATCAATTTTTTCTTACTTTTCAACTAGAATAATTTCCTTGGCAAACAGGCGTGGATATCCATTTAATAGCGATTAAATGAATGGTTATTCACACCTGCCGCATTTAAAGCCCAGGTTCTGATACTAATTTGATAGTTGTAGTCAAACGACTACAGTTCCTCGGTCGTATTGCCTTCTCCCTGACCATCAACAAGGTAAAAGGTCAATCGCTTCAATTGTGTGGATTCAACAATCTGGATAATCCATGCTTTTCACAATATGCTCACGAGTGGGACAACCGAAAAATTTATTTGTTTTTGCAGAGGGCTGTAAGACCAAAAATAATGTATATCCCAAAGCACTTGAATACATTTTTTCAACTTTAATGCATAAAAAAATGTTGTCTTTCATTTATTTTGTACATGTAAATTTGTCTGCTTTGCATGTACTTAGAAAGAAAAAAAAGAGGCATTGGAACGCATGCCGGGGAAACTTAGGTGAGCTATTGTGCGCGCGCCCTCGAAGGTTTCTGAATTATTAAATCAATTGTACAATAGGTGGAGCGCGAATAGTTTCAACAAATGTGTGTTGGCATGCGAGATTCTCAAACAAGTGAGGAACAACAAGCAAGCCACGAAGCAGATAGTTTACGAGTTGGTCAATCACGTGCATCAGAATCGTATCAGTGAGACATAATTTGTGTTAAAAGTAACGTAATTTATTTGTACGTAGAATAAGATTTGGTGCAGTGGTCTCTTTGTTTGCTTTTGGATTTTAAATGCTTGTCATAAGATCACTTAAAGAACAAGGTTTTGAATTCTTGCATTCGAGTTTTCGTATATGCTTCGCTTTTCCCTAAAATTGGATTTTTAAGGACGGAAATCTAAAATGTTTGCACCACTTCAACATTAGAATATTTTATTTACTTATAAACCGCAGCATAGGCATGGAATAAAAACTCATGATATCATTTGTGAGCTATAAGTTTCTGTGTAGGTACGAGGAATTCATTGAACTAGGTTTTAAACTTGTTTAGGGACCGATTTTGATCCATGAAAAGATTTGTGGGTACAAACCATGAAAATTATGGAAATGAATAGGGACTTCAATATGGAGTATTTAATTTTGCGAATAGACAAAAAAATCATTTAAGTTTTTCCCGGTGAATAATATTTAGGTATTGCTCTCGGGCTCTGCACCAGGTAATTGGCTTTATATTGGCCGAAATTTCGGAAAACGACTTGTTTTCCGCGTATTGCACCATCTTTTGTGTATATCTTCGCACCCGTGCGCGTGACCACATCATTTGTGCCATCGAAATGATTGGAAAATAATTTCACCCCGCTGTTTCGTGAATACATTGCTATACACGCTCCCTCCTTTTCTTAAGATTCATCATTTACCCCAGGTTTATCCTCTTATAAGATTGGAATCATTCCGAAAGCTGACTGAAATATGGGTCTTCAAATTGTTATTCCTCAGTGATATGCATTTCGATTACAGGTCACGACTATTACTACCTCATTGCGTCCGCTTTAAGCACCACTGTTCTTCCATAATAAAACCCACAGTTAGATTGGATATTTAGGATGGGAGTACTTGATATACGATGGTAAAAACCACAAGTATTTTAAAGAGTTTTTACCACTTCAAGGAAATGGAACTCATAATGCGCTCCATGTTGAACGTAACAGAAAAAATTCGCCACTCCTTTCATCGAACTTCCAGTCTCTTCCTCATGAGTTGAACGCTCTTGCCCATTGTACGGAGTAATGCAATTCCAAATTTAAAAGAGACACTCCTAAATTTTAGTGCTAGATAACACTTTTTAGGATACTTTCATCTACAGCTACATCTACATCTGCAAAATACCCTGCAAGCCACCTCAGGGGTGTGTGGCAGGGGGTGAGTAATCACCAACATGCATTACACTATACCCTAGAGTTAGTGTAACTACGACTAATTATGCATTAGCATAAATCGCTAATGCTTGTCACGAGGCGAAGCCTCACAAGCATGCACTACTACACTACAGATGTCATCAAAATGGAGAGAGACCGTCAATATAAATGCATTCTACAACTACACAGATGGACAGAGACTCAAGACCCATGTAGAAAACATGCTAGGCGTGCTGTTAGTATGTACTAGGTAACAGATAAGGATTCAAGTATTAGGAGTACTACTAATACTAAGAGCTACACTACCTAACGACAAACCTAGATAAAGTCTCATTTGCAGCTGTTATGGTCCCTTATCGTTCGTGGGAAAAAAGACATCTTAAATCTGTCCGTTCTGCAGTCTAGTTCCCTAATTTTACTCTCATGATCTGATCTACTGTAGTATGTCGGATTTCTTAAAATATTATCAACGTCGTCAGAGAATAGACCGGTTTGGAACTTACATATTAGATTGAGTCTAAATTTTAATTGACGGTCTGAAAGCTTTTCCCATCCCAGTTGCTGCAAAAGGTCAGTAACACTAACGAGATTACCATAACGGCCTTTAACATATCTTGCCGATCTTCGCTGCACGCGTTCTAACTCATCATCGCATCATAAGCAATATGTATCATAAAGGAATGACAAGTATGCCAGCGAAAAATTGAGTGATCAAATCATCAAATGTATGTTTAGTTATCCGTTATTATTCATTGACGTATGAGAACTGGCGTACGCGAGGGCTATGCAATTAAAAGGTTAAGTTGCATTTTATGTCTTTTTATTCCTCCCTATAATCGATTTATCTCCAAATAGGTATCTACGCAATCGCGACCAATTAACTATTTCCTGAGTCACCATCAATTTTGTGACCTCTCGGAAGCTGACCTCATCTCCATCAGCTTCAGAAGAATGTTGATGGCATTCTGCTTTTGGGGAGAGAAATTAAGGACTTAAATGTTAATCTTAATATAATAATATAAGTCAATAGCCATAAGCTTGCGAAGAATCGTTTCGCTCATCAAATAAAGAAAAACACTCCCATTTCAAATATATATATTTTTCATTCCCGGATCCTCATCAACCCCCTTAAATAGGGTGTAATTGATGCATTAATGAAGTCGGTAGAGATGTACTCTTAGCCTTATAAATTTTCTTGATACTCCACTTTAGCTTTCACGTCAACCCTTAGCTTAACCTCATGGT
This sequence comes from Pyrrhosoma nymphula, assembly GCA_963573305.1. Taxonomy (NCBI): domain Eukaryota; kingdom Metazoa; phylum Arthropoda; class Insecta; order Odonata; family Coenagrionidae; genus Pyrrhosoma; species Pyrrhosoma nymphula. The sequence continues at coordinate 49,253,340 of OY754330.1, read as the reverse complement.
TTGGAAATTGGCTATCAGGAAACATTTCAACAAAAATAATTACCCCCAGTATCGTTTTTTCATGAATGGGTACTAAATATGGTGATATTATTTTTTTATCTAAACATCGATTCATGTACCCAAAGGTCAGATTCTAAAAGTAAGGCCCGTACTGAGTACAACTCCTGTTTTAAATCGCAATGTCAATTTATAGGAAATCAGCTCATTTTCTTTTGCTTTCCTTGGTTACTGAGGCAGATTTGGTGTCAAGAAAATCATACAGTTTAGGTTCAATTTGGCTCGCTCAGGACTTCAACAGATATGAGCTTCGGATCCTAGATTCAGCGGCTGAGCGTTTTGTTTGGTATCTACGTCGGCCAAACTTTCCAACGTAGAAGTCCGTGGGATTTTCCAATATTAGAATCTAACTATCGCATTGTGTAATGAACATGATCTAGTCGTGCACATTTCAATGAAATGTCATATAACTATTTTGTATTGCCTGTTGTAATATCGCATTATAATCCGTATTTGGTTCGCATTCGTGTCTCGCATAATGTTTTGTTGCGCATCGCATGACTTTCTTGTACCCGCAATAATCTTCGTTTGAAAATCTCATTATTCACCAGTCTATAAGTGTCCTATATTGGAATTTTCATATTGAATTGTCAAATGAAGTAGTCATGAACGTGCTATCCTCCTCTCTGAAAATTCAGTTGAATTTTGCACTCCATGACGTCCATTGGGTCCTGAGTGTCGTGTATGCGAGGTAGGTTAGAGCCAAGAAGAATTGAATCTCTAAGGCCTATATGCTGTTATGAAGGCCATTAAAATGTCTCGTTAACGTTAACCGCGAGATGGAGCAGCTTTTACGTTAACTTGGTGTGATATCAATGGTGTATTAACTTGTTGTCAACTGAAAATTAGGGTCTTGTATATTACATCAGGCTATTGGTAGCTGACGTGGGCGTTATCGATCGAAGACCGTATTAGTATCGAATATCATACCGAGAATATTATATCATGCCTAAGAGTCTATAAACGAAGGAAACCAGACCGCACACCCTCATGGTTTTTTTACCGTAATGAGTTCCCATGTACCCTAATGGCCACTTAATCGAACTAGCATAGTCTGTGTATCTCCGCCTGGAAAATTCTAGGATCGTCTCTATCGTATTCCACCGATGCTCTACGGTCTACCATCATGGTACTATGATCCGAGAAATTGCCTACTAAGGTAAGCAACCATAGCCTGAGGCCGGCAAGAAATAAAGAAAACTCTGACCCAGCGTAGTGATTGAATAAAAACCCTAATTGACCGTATATCGTTTCAGCAATTTGGCTTTGCTACCTGTGTCAACGCTCCTTATCGGTAGCGTTCCACGGTCAAGGGCACCAAAGATTAAATATCATAAACTTCAATGCCACGTAAATAGATCGTATCACATTTCATGCCATAGGATCGTTTATCGATATCGTTTCGCAAAATGTATGTACACTGCGAATCGCGTGATATCTCATGCGCATCGCAAATCGTATGATACCAAATTCGCTTATTGGCTTATTTTGAGGCTAGATAATGAAGCTCAACCGTTGTAGTCGTCAGAAATATGTGGCGATCCAGTAGGTGAAATCGACAGAGGAAGGCATAACAAAACAAAAGAGAAATACGAACTTAGTAGTGTCAACTTAGATCATTTATCCTATGTGAGCAAGTCCTTACCACTTCTACGACGTCATTCTCAGGTGTTCGACATTATCGTCCCTGATTATGCGTCGCAACACTCAATAATATCAACATACTAAGTGGACGGTACTGGATCCATTTTGTTTTTTCTTCATTCAGTTATTACGGCGTTCCATGATATTTCGTCTTAAAATTTTCGTTTGGAGGCGGACGTGTTGTCGACCGGGAAGCCGGGACTAGAATGAGCGGTGGCCGCAACGAAGCCAACGCTGGGGAGTTGGCTCCGAGGGAATCGCGGGGAGGGGGCAGATAGGGATCTGCACGGGGAGTGGTGAACGAGGAGAGAGGAGCCTGCGTATTGTGACGGAGAGAAGGAGTGGAAGGGAGAGGAAGGCTGTCGCGGTGTGAGGCAGGGTTAGATCTTGAGGTGGGAAGAGTACTAAGGGATAAAGAGGAGAAGGAGAGTCAAGAAAGAGGGTGGGATAGACCAGGAGGACGTGTTGGTGAGGTTGTCCTTATTGGGGAAAGCTGGAGAGGATAGGGAGTCCGAATGAGAGAGGGAGGGTGAGGAAATCAAACTGATTGTCAAAAGACGAGTAGCAGAACGTGGAAGGGGTGGGGGAATGGAGCGAAGATGCGACAGGAATGCTTAAAAAAAAAAGGCAGAGGCGAGGCGGACCGACGAGAGAATTGGGGATAGGTGAAATGACAGGGAGGATAGAGAGGGAGACTCGGGAGCGTGGAGAAATGGATGGAGCTGTTTACAGTAGAGGTTTTGGGGAGCGAGAAAAAAATAGTCAGACGGGGAATGGATGAGTTAGGAGCAGGACAACCCTCGAGGAGCGTGATGGTGGTGCGACGAATTCCGAGAAAGGTTTGGGAAAAATGTGTCTGGGTGGTTTGATGAGCCTAAAGCGGATGTATTGTCAGGGAAGGAGTACGAGAGAGAAATGTTGTACTCTGCTTGGGGGAGAAGTGAACAGCTTCCTACGGCTAATGGCGCAACATCGTTCATGATGCCTCAACCGGTAGTCGACCAATCGATTTGTCGCATTGGGATACAGCGGGCGCGATCTGAGGCCGGTATATTTTCTTACGAATAGTGCTAAATTGCACAATACCTCAAAGGATAATTCTGCATTTGGCCATTCCATACTTCTCGGGAATGGTAATTAGTGTATTTCATTTGGCGGAGGAAATTAAAATCATCGGCTTTCATCAATGTAATGATTGGTTCGCTGCAGCTATCCACTCCATTCATCTTTCAGCTAACCACATCATTACTTCATTATTCTTAATTTTTGCTAAAAGGGTGCATTCACAATGAAATTTTACCTCAATTAAGTATAATCTCTCAAAAATGTATGCTCTCGAAACGTCGACCTACACGGCTAGAATTCTCTCCATGGAGCCTCTTTCGATCCAAATCCGGTATTATTTCGGAGAGATAGAATACATCCCTTGAAAATAGATTCGTTACTTTGTATTGTACTGCCTTTTCTCTGCAATTTCTATGGTCGAGAAACGTCTCAATATTCCAGAATCACCGTCATTATCGAAGAAGGTCCTTTCTTGCGGCCTCTGTCAAGGTGATAGATTATTGTGTGCTCTTTTGGATGGTTTATCTCCTTTAATTCCCTCTTTTTCTCTTTTTATTCCCGCTGCATTATTCAAATCTTTTCCATTTCACATAAGTTTAATTTAAAAAAAAGGTCTTTAAATTACTGACTTGTAGGTATTAAAATCGTATTTATAATTTTTGGAAAATAATATTCAGTTATACATGGACTCGTTACATTTTATTTATATTCTAGTTCCTTGGTAGCCGTTGGTTACGTGCCCGTTTTGGAACTGGTAATGGGTACAGATTTGATTACCGTCTTGGATATGGATGCTGAGCTTGTCCTAAGATTAAGTTTGTGAGTAATTTGGTGCGATATAACCTTAGCAGGTGGAACCCAACCCAACTAAATCTCAATACCATTACTTCATTGAAGTGTGCGCCAAGTAAAATTTACTTTATAAGTGTCCTGGTGATTCGTTAGTACACTCAAGGGCTGGTGAGGTCACACAACTTACACTGGCTACGCTTTTTCTTTCATCGATCCTTGATATTAGTTACCTTCCCTATTATCAATTATAATTCACTAATAACCTATTAGATTAGGTAATTAATAAATGGTCAACTTAGTGTGTGTTAACTTTGTTGTACTTTCTAATAAGCTCCTCATATTCATTGGTACAGGGCGTCAGGCCGATGCGCCTTCGTGATTCGGCATCCAATAAATCTTTCGTTATCAAATTTCCCTTCTGTTGAAAAATAAATAAATTATCATGCTCCGGCTTTCAGGTGGGTTTAGGAATTTCATAACCGAGCGTTCGAATTGGTTGACGCAGTGGTTGGAAAAGATGAAGAGGCATAACGAATCCATCCCCAGCGGAGTTACAGAATGCGGTTAAAGTATTTATGAGGCGGAGTGAATGGAGAAGCAATTGGAAAGGGATGTCGCCAGGGATTCAGGGAGAGATTGGGGTTTGCGGGACGAGAGGAGATTCAAGTAAAGAGAAGAAGAGAGGGAGGTGTGCGAAGGTTTGTAAACAGTGAGTGGGATGGAAGGCGACAGAGAGAAAGTTTGTGCCATGGGACGCACAGGAAAGGGACGAATTTTGTGGGAGATAGGGAAAGGTTGATGATAGACATTAAAGGGAGAGGTCTGGATCAGAGTTGATCGAAGTCGACAAATGTAAAGCAAAGGGCTCAATCCAATACGTTCGGTCGTTTGTCGTGATATCCTCGTTTTCGGTGGGTAAATTTGTGTCTTCATTGATCCATCTTTCTCTTTATTTTAAATACCTTCATTCTAAAAGCTTACTCCGCCGGTTCTTCAATCTAAAAGCTTAGTGGGGATACGCTGACTGTATCTCCGCAGTAAGTCCATAAATAAATGAATATTTATTGTTTATAATAATTTTAATGGTTTGCTTCTCGTTATAAATATTTCTGGGCCCTGTTGTTTAGGTAATTTCATTTTTCCTACTCCTGTTGCCATGCCATGGAGGAACGTGTAAAACTCTTAAAAATCATGCATTGGAGTAGGTTCTTAGCCTCAAGTCAATAGGATCAATGGCACATCTCCTCGATACATTCGTTTGCGTATTTAGCACCGTTGATAATCACCTAGTTGGTGCCCCGCAATTGCTTGGAATGAATGTTGAGGTTATTTGTCCTTGTTTTTAAAGTTTTTTCATTTGACAGAATGAACGAAATTTAATGCCGTTTTCGAATAGGTTTTGATGGTAAGTGACTTCCTCACGACAGAGAGGAGCAAGAGGAAAAGGTTAAATGGCAATTTTCGAGAAAATATTCAATGCGACTCTTCTCTTTGTATCATTCGCTCGATATCATTTCACAAAATATTGGAGTTTAAAAAAGGTAATCGGAGTCCTTCTCAAGTATAACTTCTTCGACTGTTACAGAACCTCACCGGCGATAATATGCACATATATTCCTTGGGAGAAATACCCTCGGTTGGAAAATAATGAAAGGAGGCCAATTTTGCCATTCTTGGGCTCTTTGTAGCCTCGGAGGTAGTCGTTCATGGACCATCCCCAATGCCACTGTCCCCACCAGTAGGCTTGTAACCTATCGTACCCTGCATCCTCCATGAACCACATATTTCGACTTTCCGTGGAGACACAAGAGCAAAGAATTGAAGATGAATGTGGCTAGAAAATATTGCAAAATTTGAAAGAAGCTCGAAAAATGTAGGTTCTTTAAGCGTAGTCTGGAATACAAAGCGAATACTCAAGTGAAGGAAAGTACTGCTGCCTTTATCTGTGCATGAATTCCTTTAAACATATCTGTCCTGAATGGTGTCAATTTTTTCTCGTTCTTTTGCAAACAGTGCGTTTTTACTTTCGCTGTTATGATCCTTAAAATTTCGATTGTATGTTGTCACATGGTTGTAGTAAAGCCAAAAAAATCTATAATAGGTATCCCTTAAACTAGGACAAACCTAAAAGTGACTTTAGAAAAATTATTTCTGATCATAGCAACAAGAATCTTAAAGACTATTTCAAACTTGTCACATATTCTTTTACTCCCGTGATCACGCTCATCGGCTCACCCAGAATAGAAAGGTGGCAGCACTAGGTCGTGGTAATGCGGAGTCGATTGACTAAGGGATTAATTAATAATGAGGCATGTAAAATATTAATCGATGAAAATGATTATTTTAACAATCTCTCTTTTTGATTGCTGATTTTATGCTGCCATTAAAATTATTTCATATGCAGATATTTCAAATTTTTCACAAGTCCAAAAGTACAAAATATTTCAGTAAATGAGATCGTGGGACCTACATCCAGATAGGGAAAAAGTTTAAAATTTACTCTGATTGTACTTTATCTCCCAAACTATCATTTCATTTTCTGCAAAAAATTATATGCATAAAACTGCGAGTTCTATCGTAATACTTGTAGATTAGTTATAGTTTCTCTTATAACTCAATATACATGAATCAATTTCGTTATTGCAATGTTTTTTCTCTCAATCCGGCAAAGTAGTGGGTTTTTCTGGCAGTTAATGTTCGATGAGCCTCGATGTAGCTATTGTTAAAATATTACATTCTCTGCCCATAAATTCTCACATATTTCAAATTCAGGAAAATACATCGAGTTCGTAGAAATAGATAGTATAAAAATTACGAAAATTAATGCTTAAATTCTTCCGTGTAAACAATAAGCCATTTCTGTAAATATAATGTTTACGGGTGCTGGACTACATAAATCATCGAGGGCCTGACTGCCAATATTTCGCCCCTCAATAAATAATCCAATGCATTCTCATGGAAATACTTCATTTTATTACTTCCATAGACATGAAAAATGCTGTGGTTGGCTTTCCTAAGCCGTGTTCTTCCCTTGATTCACATCACTTCCCATTATAAGCTTCACTTTTCCGGCCAAAGAATGGCTATATTCGCTTTTTAAGCTGCAGCGTGTAGCATTCAGGACAAAAGACGAATGTGCATGTTTAGTCTGCATTAAACTTGGATTTGTTCTAGATTAGATAAATGAGAATTACCTACTTCAATACCTTCTCCATAAAGGCTATGTTGCGGGAAGCCTATTGTGAACATGCTTGGAAGCAAATGATGAAGAGAAAGAGTGGACGGAAGCGGAAGGAAAGGAATATGCAAAGGAGTGCCAGGAATTCTGTTGTTCAATAGAAGGAAAATACAGAGCCAGGAAGGAAGGGAGAGTCGGAACACGGTAGAGCCGAGCTACCATTTTAACAAAAGCCTACCGTCCTCTTTACCCCTGCCCTTCCACCACTGTGTAATTCCTAGGTCTCTAGTGTGGATCCTTTTGATCTTTCGCGGTACTTCTGCTACTGAACTTGATGAGCAACTACTGAGGCTTTACTCTGAGCCATTCCCTTTATTGTCGTTCTTTGGCTTCCACTCTTCTTCCCTCTTAGCTCATTTTGCTTCGCCGCACTCGTTAATTTTTCAAGCTTTGCTCAGGATTCCTGCGTCTGTCTCTGCATGTGATTAAACGAATTTTTGTTTTCAATTTTCTTTTTTGCTTTGAGCGCGTGAAATTCTCAAATCACTTTCGTAAACACAAAGAAGTGCGTGAAGGCAGGGGTCAGGCACGTAGCCAGGAGGTGGGGAGCTTGAGGGGCTTCAAACCCCCCCCCCACCGAAATTTCATATCATATTATTAGTTTAGTTTTATCATGATACATATTGGCTGAAAATTACAAGGGTTTAAGAGGGGGAAAAGGAAACAAAATACAGCTGTTTTCTATTAAACATTTAGCCATAAATAAACTGATAGCGAATAAAATTGTACCAAGAGAGACCCCCCAGTATTCAGATTAAGCCCCACCCCCGAACCATAATCCTGGCTACGTCACTGGCAGGGGTAAAAAGATACATATGCGGCAGGGTGAGACAAGTGGTTTGGTATCGGATGATCTTAGTTAATTAATCCCCTAATCCGATTTCAATGTTATTTTCTCAGCACATTCTTGCCTTAAGATTCAGTATCTGACCCAGTGCTCGTGGGTTGTTTCCGTTAAAGAGATCTAAGCTTTGATTAGTGGGTTGCATGAAAGGCTTTGTTCACCCCTGACGCTTCCGAATGAAAGTGCTTTGAAAATGATAAGCATAAATATTTTCGGCTTTAATCAAATTCAACATAATACCAGTGATCCGAGAGTCACTCATTCTCCACAATTATCCAGTAACTGTTATAATATATCAGAATAAAAAAATTGAGTGCCAGGATTTTAATTTCTTTCATATGCGGCTTAAACAGAATATATCTAAATGAGCCGAAGCTTGGCAATATAACTGGTAGGTGTTTATCCGGTGACTTAAACTCCTGATGTAAAGTTACTTAATGACAATGACCCAGATGGTCATAATGATATTGAATAATTAACTTTTCACGTTCCCACGGCGTTTTGCTCATATTAGGAAACTGACAAGGTTCTCACAGATGACCATTCTCAAGTTTTCCATTCTTTTTCTTTTAAAACGGTGTTAATGTAACGAAGTTAATTTATCAATAAGGTAGCATTTCTACAAAGGTATGTCTTTTATAAGTGCAAACTATCCCGTAAGATTTATTGAAAATAGTACAACTTATCGCGAAAAATTACGCATTTTGGAAGAAACGAAAACTTAAATGTTTCCGGCAGAAAGTCGTTTCCAAGCATCCGGCCAAAGATAAATCCGAGACATTGCACTCCAGTGGGATACACCAAGGGTACAATTAACTCAAGGAATATGTAATTGTGATAAAGGGGAAGAGCTTTTAATAGTGATAAACGTACAAGCATGAATTTTTATTAGTAGAGATTTAGTCTTAAGACGTTCACCCCACCCGCTCATATCCCCGTTTCCTCAGGCACGTGGCCCTTGGACGCTCCTCCGGTGAGGCATTCCTTCAGGAAGGAAGAAGAAGGAGAGAAGAAATTGTAAAAAGGTCCACGGACGAAGAGGACTGGAAGCATAAAGTGGAATGAGTAGAAGAGGAAACGTAATGGATTCTTTGGAAACGAGGGGAATGTTGGGGTACTTCGAGGGGCTTTAAACATTAGCTGGGGAGAAATGAGGTGAGGATTATATTCTTCTTTTTTCCATCTAATGATGGTGTATTACCGATCGCGGAAGTTTTAGCCAAGGTGTGATAGTGTGATACAGAGTATAAGCATTAACTATTAGAACATATTGTGAGCTATAAACTTAAGAATCATAAGAAGGACAGCCGAGGAATATAAATTGTAAACTTGAAGTTAAAGTTCAAAACAAAAGATGAACTCTCCGTATACCAAAACAGAGGAGGTTCCTCATAATGGCACAGAGTTTATACACAGAGGCCAAATCGGTCGCTTCATATGCTATTTTATGTAATTATGTTATGCGCCTCCACCTTATTATTAACAATTTTCTTGGGCACATAAAGCTTGAAATCCTCTCCGTGCGGGCAGTGATATTTGGCGAGTCACATATGTTTGGAGGGGAGCGTGGTAGAGCGCTTGGCTACTGATCGAAGGGTCCCGGGTTCAAATCCGGGTGAAGCTTTTGGACGCCAAACAAAAAATCCTCGGAGTGCGAGGTGGCCCAGGGAAAAGAACTGGCCCGGGGCCCCCCTACCCTGAATGTGTGAAATTCACACGCCTGTGGCTTAGTCCGGGATGAGCTCTACCCTCAACTATCCAAACCAACCTTCGGGTTGAATCACTGAGAGAGATATGTTTGGAATTGATGCAAAATGAAAATTTGTGGAAATTGCTCAGTAATGCCTATAATAGAGCATCGCTTTGCGGGTATGAAGAGGAGGTAACTCCGATTCAAAGCGAATCCCCTGGTAAATTTGTTTTACCGGACGACACATGTTCCCGTTCTCTCCATACTCAAAGTCGTGATTAAAAATAGAATTTATGTTTACTGTTAACATGATTTCCCGTTTTTTTTTCAAAAGATAAGCCACTTTTTCTCATCGTTTATCACTTTTTAACACCGACTGGCCGGAATGGAACTAGTTAAGAACATGGCGAATGGCGCGAAAATTATTACAGTCATTGTCATCTTTGACCTCTCTTTGTGTACTCCGTGGCACTTGTGTTGGTGCTTGCACTATATTACTGCAGTTATTCACGCGGAATACAGTACATTTCGAAGGCCAATTGTGTGTATTGCGGGAAACATAATTTTCTGGGGTGGTTTTAGAATAACAATTTTAGATTATGATTGAGACGATTTAGTGGTACCTTGGCAAATCATACCGAATAACTCATCCGCAATAAATTACCTCCAAGAAATTGGTGATTCAAGGAACTTAAAGTAAATGTGACTGGGAACGTTTCCGAACTTGTGTTATTCAAAGAGATGGTGATGGGAGGAATGACGAAAAAAGAAAGAGAACATGTTTGTCAGTCAATTATTAATATTAAATACGGCGTCTTTGAATAAACGTATCTATTTTCAGCTCAAGTTTTACCGCCGAAAATGTATTCCCTCGTTATGAAACTGAAATGAATGTGTGACTCTGTGTAAATCATAGCTAAATTTTAGCTTCCCCTACCGTTTTAAGCTCTCTCGCCTTCGAGATGCAATAAATTTATAATACATAAAGTACTTTTCTCAAGAGAATGAGCGTACATCTTCATTTTTATTCCTCTGATCTCTTCAGCATCGAGACTAGTCCATTGAATCTAGTTAAGCTAAACTCAAGAATAATAAATATATCAACCGCTGGTAGATTGTCAAAAGCAGCCTTAATTAAACATTCATGCTCCATGATATCGAAATATTTCTCCCGTAAACGTCGAAAAGCACAATATTTTGATCAATGTGGCCGGCAGGTAAGCATATGTGGATGGTAGCTGAGAAAGGTTTACCGTAATCGCTAGCTTAGACATGGCCAGTGACGTCATCCGTCCAGCGCTCTTCAGTAAAAAATCGTTTCGCGGCACCGAGAAATTCATAGCGAATTTCAGATTTTAAAATTATTGAACTAATTTAATGATTTATTTTATAAGCGATCTTTTGTGATTTTTATGCTCAGTTCGTTAAAAACTAACGTGTAAACTAAATAATTGTACGATATGAATTTTTTTTCAAAACACCATTTCCCGGCAAGTCATATTTTTTGGGCCTTAGGTTTTGCGTTGTCTTTCTTCAGTGCAACTTAGCGATGAAATCTTTAACCGAGTGCCTTAAACGTGTGTTCTCCGAGGCAACGCTTGGAGTCCAAAGATTATAGAGTAGAGACCCATTCGTGCCAGACATTTCTAGCGGAAAATTACCCCAAGTCTTGACCACCGGTAGGTAGTCTGCGTCCTGGGGACATAATTTAAATAGAGATTACGGCTATATTTACGTAGTAAATCCCCGTCTAAGATTCAACATGAGCAGAACTAAGTACGGTCTAAGCAATGAAACTCAACAAATGGTGTTAAATGTAGATATGGAAAAGTAAAACACCAGATACAAGCGTTTTTCTCGAAGCATACCGCTGTCTTACTTATCTCTCGTCAGGTCAGAATAAAACGTCATCACTATCATACCTTGTTATCCTGCTTTGATGATGAAAGCATAAAATATTCGAAAGGAAAACTTCCTATTTAGCAACGTTAGCTATTATAGTATAGTATGTGCTTGCTGTTTAAGTTGTTTGAAAGATATTCCCGTCATGAAGGGCTAGTGGGGCTAGTGGGTTAGTCGAGGGAAGGAATGGAGGGACGTGAGAGAAAAATCAGATTCAGTCGTTACAAAGCTAATCTCTGGAAATCCCTAGGATTTCTTCATCGTAATACGAACGTTATTCTGCTTTTTGTCCTCCTTTTGGAACTGCAAAAATATTGGAGCTAAGTTTAGAAACTAGTGAAAATTTAAATGTTTATGAATTTTAGTTTTTCTACTGTTATATATCATATATCCATTTCTTGTAACATTTAACCAACTGGAATGACCTTTTAGAGCTAGCCATTTCCATCAGTCCTTCGGCCATTTTTGTAGATTGTAACTAACTCCGTGGATATCCCTATGGATCCGTGTATTTTAGGTTGGGAAGTTCACTTCCATATGATCCCTATCGAGGATACTTTGAACCGTTCGCTCATTAGAGAATTACCCCGAGGTATATTCTAAAGACTGATCATTCCCCGTGTCCCGACCGTAGGAGGGGCTTCATTTCAGTCGGCGAATGTTCAGCTCCTCTGCTCAGACAGACTCATACAAGAGAATTCGAAGATTTGGGTGATATTGCGTGTAATTTTTGTATGATGAATATCTTGACTTTAGTGCAGCTTTCAACAGATAGATAAATTTTATTTCACGACCCGGGTTTCGATGACTTACTTCATCTTAAGACTTGAAGATGATGTAAAACATTAAAATCCGGGTCGTGAAATATGTTTAACCTATATGTTGAAAGTTGCACTCAATTCAAGTTATTTATCACAGAAGAGAAGGCGGTGGAGTCCTTGGATGCAAGAAAAAGGGTATGTTTTTGCGTATAGGGGTTGAAAAGCTGAAGAATATTGTCGCGGGATGTTAAGTGGAGGGAGAAAGGAAAGAGGGAGAGAGTTCTATTGGGTGGAAGAACGGGAATGGGGGAAGGTGGCTGTATCTCGAAGACCCTTGAGCAAGTGAATTTTTTTATTGTTCCTAATTGTTTTGTTTTTTCCGCCGTTAATATCGGTCGCGTATTATCAATTGATTACCTATTTGAGAAATGTTTCCATTTCTCAAATAGGTAATCGACTGATATCGCCTTTCCCCGGAAGCCAATACCGTCAGTGGCTTTCAATAAGGTCTTTATCGAGCTTACTATGACCCAAGGTCATTTCTAGAGACAAGTCAACTCAGAATACGTTTATTTAAACAATATTTACGACAGTAGAAAAAAATTGTGAAAAAAAACTGGAATGAAAATAGCAACACAGGCGTAGCCCCATCTTCATGCCCACGGCTCTTTCGTGTTTTTCTAATTGTTTAGTCCCTTTCCGCCGTTATTTACTGTACATGTTTCCATTTCTCAAATAGGTAATCTGTTGATATCACCTTTCCCCGGAAGCCAATACCGTCAGTGGCTTTCAGTAAGGTCTTCATCGAGCGTACAATGAACCAAGATCATTTCTAGAGACAAGTCAACTAGTTACGACAGTAGAAAAAATTGTGAAAAAAACTGGAATGAAAATTACAGCACAAGTGTAACCCCATTTTCATGCCCACGGCTTTTTCGTGTTTTTTTATGTCATCCTTGGTAGCAATGTTGGTCACTTCGCAGGGGTAATTTTAAGCACTGACCATGGTCTGCCCAACGGTAAGGAGTTGAGGGCCCATTTCATTTAGCGTGGGTGTAGCATGGACATCTCAGTTCGGATGGACTATTAGAGGAAAAGCGAGTTGAGTGCTTGGATTCAAGGATGAAGGAAAGATTTCGACGGATGGGGGTTGAATAGTGGAGAGAGGCTGTTGCGGGTGTTTGTGTGGAGGGAGAGATGTTGAAGGGAGGGTGATGGAGGGGGAGGGGAGGTTGATTGTGGGGGGAGGGAGCGGTCACGTGGGACTCATTCGGCGGCGGAGGGGAGATTATACGGAGTCGGGAGGGGAGGGAGCGGAGAGGAGAGTAGGGGAAGGGCGGGAGAAGTCGGTCCTGCTGTGGCGGCCGCCGTTGCACAGCACAGTCAGTCGCTTGGCTGTTGTGCCGGCGGTAGGATACTGCCGTTGCGAAGAGCCGCTTCAAAGGAAGAAAAAGAGGGTTTCTGATTGGAGAAGGGCGAAGGAGAGAGGTACTGAGAGTGGCACGCATAACAAAAGCTTAAAGAGGGCCAAGAAGAGAGCTTTGAAGAAAGAGGTCGAAAGAATAGTTTTTGAAATTTTGTTATTTTCCATTTTCTCCAAAAAAAAAGTGTCTGTGTGTTTTGTGTTCTGTTCCCGCTTGTTGCCCTGGCAAAAAGGGGAATGGAAAAATAGGACGTTTGTGAAGAGAGTTTGTCTGAGCAAGAAGAAGGGTGTTTTGGAGATAGGGAAAAGAAAAAGCTTTCCTCCTCTCGTTCTTCATCCCCATTGAATCGCTCTCGGCCCTCGTAAAGTCCCCAAGCCTTTTGGTTATGCTCTCCCGCCCTCAAACTCTCTCGCCGCCAACTTAGTCTTCGGTTGCCCTCTTCCCCGCTTCAAAGGCCAACTTGTCCCCACCGTCAAAAAGTTTCTCAGCGCGCCGCACGAGAGATAACCTACAAGGAGTCCTCCGAGTGTCTTCCCCGGGTACCAAAACCCGAGACCTGCTAATCCGTGGAATAGACGAGGGCTTGAGCGGTAAGTCGAACTGAAATTCCTTCCAAAAGTATTCCCGATCCCTTTTCGCCCGATTCCGTATTTTTTTTTCGGGTTGATTCGAGTGTTTTTCCTGAGATCATGTTCGTGTCGATAAGCCAATACCGATTACATAAACAAATGGGAATAATAGTGCTGTATGTTTGATGTGTGTTTGTTGTGCTTTGTCTTATTAGTGAAGCAACTACGCTGAGGACTACGTGATTATGGTTAGCATCGCAAGGCAAGGTTTTTTAGGGGTAATGTATTTTTATGTCTTGTGTTGGAAAATAATTGGTTTTATACAAGGTATTCAATATCGAGCGCATCATAATGCTCTGACCCCACTGGAGATTTTTTCACTAGCTTTAGCTGTGACAAATAGATAAATGAATCCTTGTTAATTAGCGTAGTTTAAACTTTGCTAGGAATATACGAGCAAAGTATCAAATTTGGTGTTAAAATGTTTACTGAACGGGAAATTGTCTGGTAGCTGTACACTAATGAGGCTTTATTACCTCCTGATTTCATTGTTATCACCCTGGTATTTAGTATCAGTCACTTCATATTGATTTGATTAAATTTGATCCTGACCTTGATGAAACATTATTAGTGATACATGGCATGTGTGATTTTCATTCAAATTATGGGGGATTTCCACTATATTGAGGCCGAAAAATTGTCAATTGCGACGTGTGTAATTTTCAACTTACAGTATTTTTACATACTGGCGTTATTCCTGAGATGCGCTAAACCATAAACAAGAGAAGCAATTTCTCAGATAATTAATTGAAAACGGTACTTGACCCAAGTACTATATATATTATCTCAGGTAAATAAAAGCCAGTATGCATTAGGAGTATATATCTGCACTATATATTTTTAGGATTACAGCTCATTCGATGAATCTATCCGTTTCCTCGTTTCGTGCGTGCGAGCCCATCATCGCAGTCGTCAAAAAGCAAACGTCTTTTCCCTCTGCTGCGTGCTCTTATGTGTGCCCTCCGTTCCCGCGGATGAGTCTTGCGTCGTCCTCCCATCGCCGCTAAGTGCTTGCCTCCGGCTCCTCTCCGTCCAGAGCAGCGGAGAACCTCTCTCGCGAGTTCCCTCGCACGCGGCGGTGAAAACGGTTCACGCACCACCCTCATCCTTCCCCGGCCGGCCTGGAATTCTTTCGTCCGCTCGGCCGCCGTGCGCGGGAAATCTTCCGAGGCGGTTTTAAGTGCTCCGGAGAGAGGGTTGGAGGGAGTGAAAAAGAAGTCTAGTCGCTCCTTTTCTTTTCCTTATTCCCAACGGCCGAAGAAGGCGGCCGGCGGAGCCTCCGCGCGTCGTCATGGTGACACACTCCACCCCTAGCTCGCTCAGCCGCTGCCGCCGCATCTCAGCTGATGGTCGCCCCAGACGAAAGCTTCTCTTTTGGATTATATACCTTTCCTACCTCAGCCATTTTCCTTCCTTCTTCTTCTATGTGACTTTTTTCTTCTTCTGTGGCCAAGTAGACAAAACCGCTTGGATATTCACGTGAACACTCTTATTATCTACCCCTGGAAATACTGTACAGTGTTTGACATGAACTTGATGAAAGGGTAAATGTGGGGAAATGAGGGACTAGGTCAGGGGTTAGTGAAGTGTGAGGTGTTTAGGTGATCAATGGACCCGTCGCGTCATGTGAACAAGTTTTAGCTTCTTTTGCGTCTTCGTTCGCCATTGTTTTTCATGGCGTTGGCGTTGCTTACAATTATTTGTCGCGGGAAAAATTCCTGTATCTGTTGGGTTCACCATCGATTTTCATTATTATTATTGAACTTGATTTATTTTAACTTTTCTTGCTGACACAATAACTTTATGCTTTATTTGTTCCGAATGATGTAGTCACATTGTACCATCTAACATAAATCACCCTCACTTCTCAATAGTTGACTTGTCTATAAAAAATAAATGCTGCTATGGAAAATTGATGGCAATAAATATTTAAAGTCCTCCCGAAACAATAGTTTTCCATCGTGAAGTTACATTATGATCCCAACAGGATAATCCCTTAACCCCCACCGCGTCGTGATCAGCGCATATTGAAACTTGAGCGAAGGCCAGGCTCAAGTCTATTTTTGAGGGGGGTCATGGGGGTATCAAGGAGCTCTCTTCCCATGAACGCTCTCACCTTTTCCTTCCTTCTAACTCCTCCTTTTTAGTAAAGTGCTGGGAATCTTGTTAGTCTTCCAAAAAAAGGGCGTTTTTACTTCAGTGGTCTCATGCACAAGCTCTGCATGCCGCTCTTGGGAGTGGACACAGCTCTCCGAAGAGCAGTGGACTTTCACTCGCCGTGGAGGCGGACTCGCGAGTGTTTTGGCTCGGGTGTTTTCCAGCGGTTTGCGTCACTTGGCCGGCAATAGGTCAGTTAGGTTGAGAACGGAATGCCCACGCGCTGCTGCTGCCCCCATCCCTCTTGCGATAGCCAGAGAGGGCCGCTCTTGACCACCTGGACCTTCATTTCCCCAAGAACGTAACTCAGGCGCTCTGACATTGAGATCGCTACATCACGGACGTCAGTTGTTGAGCGGAAATTACAATCCCGTCGGCGCAATTTCTCAATTCGCCCGTTTCCTCAAGCGCGGTGGACCTTAGAGTCGATTTTCTTGAAAATACTCAATGATGCGGGGGCGAGGTTTTCGTCAATATCCACGCGAACCTCACGCCCAGAGATGGAAGCAACGCCGGTTGAAAATGAAAAGGGATATCGCGTTCTTATGTAGTTGCCGCGAGATGTATTGGGCTCTACACGGTGGCAGAGATACATGTTGGGAGGTTTGGAAGATGGTGGTACGGCATCATTCACGCCTTCCGACCTCGGACACAACAAGGAAAACTGAGCGGGATACAGCGATCCGATGCGGTGACTCGGACTATAGGTCATGTCACCGCTGAGCGGAAAATAATAACATTCTTGAGTAGTTGAGGCAAAAATGAGTGCATAAAAAACCGATTCAACGGTAATTTTCAAGGTAAATTTTTTTTATCTCACGTTTCAGGATTTTTCTCAAGTTACGAAAACTGGAAAAATTCATTTCCAAACGCGAAGAGAGCCTCCCAAATTGGAAGGCTCTCACGATGGACGAGTTTTTAAAATGGAAAAACTGGTGTAGTGGAAAGTTTCAAATTAATTCTACTGTGCTTTCGTTAGTTTTTGTGGAGCATCGAAAATATGAACTTTGCCGAGATGATTCCAACGGTTGGTGTATTCTTTTCGAGGAGGAGTTCCGGCAGTCAGACATGAGCTTGGCTTTCAGTTTTATTTTTCTCCAGCTTGCTGTGAAACCAGAACATCGTTTAAGGTTGCGGTCGCCGGAACATCACGCTATTGCGACTCCCGAAAACCGTCGAAACCCATGGCAGAACAATCGCCGCCACCTTTCCGATTTTCACTCTCTAAAAGAAATATTTTTTTTTTAACTTTTCTTCTCATTTTCTACCTCCCTCGTGCTCTCGCTTGCACGGTCCAAGAGCCTTGGCGGTGCGAAACCACTTTTCGTCCCCAACAACGATGCGGTTGCGACCCCCACCGCCTCGCCCTCGCACCTCCGCATCATAGGAATCCCTCACGCACGACGTTCTTTGCCTCTCCCTCTTAGCCTTTGCACCATCCTTCCTCCTCCTTTTTCTCCATCCTCCCTCCCCGCTTGTCTTGCTCTTCCCCGCCCCTTTTCGCTCTTTGAGAGCAACGGTATACCTCCCGTCTCGCTCTTGCACGCGCGGAGCCCTCGAGGAAGATGAAACGGAAGAGAACGCCGACGTGGATGAGGAGGGGTTGTTGTTGTGGGAATTCTACGTGGAGAGACTGTCTTGGGGCGGGAGGGGGATTCGGATGGAGAGGAGCGACGCCGGTGATATCCCGCGTTTAGGGTGAAGGAAGAAGAAATTAAACCCTTAGATGCTAAGTAACCTGGAATAAGTCTCTCAACAAACCTGCACGCAGGTCCCTTTTCTGGATAATTCTTGGTCGACATCAGTGCCCTCATGCGGATTTACTGTTAGGTCTGCATAGTATCCGAGATTGGAGTGATCTTCGTTCCCACACGGACCTAAAAGTGACAAATTGGTCAAATTTTGTGCATTCCCTACCGAATTTATTGTGAATACAAAAGTGATTTATGCATTGAAAGAATACTTTTGGAAATCTATAGACTCTTTCGGGATTACCTTCCGGAACTAGAGAGGCGGACACGTGTGTCATAAAATCTTGAAAGGATATGATCCGAATTCATTACTTGCCGATATTGGAAATATATTTACCTACGATTGAGGAAATAATATGGGATTTCCTGTCATGATGAAGAGGGCAAGCGTAGAAATTTAGACTTATATAAGAAAGCAAGGGAGTCATTATGCTTCTGATGCCCTGATAATAAGGACACCGCACCACACTGGCAGACTCAACCACACTTGTAGGGGAATCAGAAGAATATACTCCAGGGCTGGTAGGTTTAGCAAGTTTTTCTCTCGCAATATTCGATACCATAATAGTATGCTCAGGACCTAGTCTCTCCCCGGATGCATTTAAGATAGAACATTAGTTCATTGTATTTTCAACTAAATGTATTGCTTAATTCGATGGTTAATTTATCATTATTAATTTAAAATTACATTACAGTTGTTTTATTTTATTGCATTTTATTTTGCTGGCATATTAACTAATCAAAACAGGCATCCTGCATCCTATATCCTCTTGCCACTGTGGAGGCTCATAGGATATGATGTAGATGGAGACGGCATTTTAAAAAAATTATGCGAATCCAAATTGATACTTACCCCCTCAGTGTATTTGCAAGCTTGCACTTTTGGGTGAAGAACGGGGTGTAATACGAAAGCAACCATTAGCTTGTCTTTTGGTAGGACTTAGATAGAAATTATTGATTAGATAAATGATGCGAATCCAAGTAAGTGTTAACATTTATTTTGCAAGTGGGTGGGTCTAGAATGGTTAGAGAAACAAAGGAATCATTTGCGCGCATCCGAACACATCATCCCTTCTCGGCAACCCCTCCCCATTGTAATTCTCCCGGCGATCTGATGCGATCCCTTGAACCCTTTTCGGCGTCGGACGCACGTACCGAATCGCCAATGGGCCGCAAGAGACGGGGCAGGCGGCCAGGTCAGGGGTTGGTCGGTCGCTCGCTCGCTCTCCGCCGCCGCCACTCTGGAGGATAGCATCCCCCGGCGCCCATTGAGGCAGGAAGCCAGTCCGCCGTGTGGGTCTCCCTTCCCCGACTCATCGATCCCCTTTCTGCTCGCTATAGATCCACCACCCTCTCTCCACCGCTCCTCCTCTCCTCCTTCCGTCAAAGGTTTGAGGTCCTCCCCGCTCGCTCAGACGACAAACGAAAGACAACGACTCTCGCGGTGAAAATCTCCGTAGTCCAAGAGTGGTAGATAAAAAGGAGGACGATCGGGGGACCGGAATTTCTAATGCATCGTAGTTCTGTGAGGGAGCGAACTCTCCGGATTCTCACCGCGACTTCGCTGAGTTTATGGTCGTAGGAACCTTAGGCAACGGCGTTTCCGAGCAGAGGGCTGCGGCTTGTGACTCGTTCCTAAACGCTCTCCGTGAAAAGATCTATTTTCTCTTTTTCCTCTCTCTCCCTTTGAAAAGTTTTGAGTGGCTAAATACATTACTTTTTTTTCAATTCAACTTCCTTCCGGAAATGTATAGCCCTAATGAATGCTTTGCGGGAGATATATGGTTGATATTCCCGGGTGCTGTTGGGATTGCCGAAGTTTTATGGTTTATAAATCTTTCTCATTGATACCGGATACGTGCTAGAGTTCAGACCTTGGAACAAGAGAAATCTACGGAGGAGAGCATTTTTAACCTAACTTGAGTGCTCGCTGCGGATTCTTTGCTGATGTGATCCTTTCCCTAAGAATAATTTTGTTGGTGTTGTAGATAAGATAATTAATAATAATTGTCACCCAGGAAAAAATATTATAAAAAGCTTATCGGGTAAAAGGGAGATGCATAGCGTAGACTTTTCCCGTAATATTACTTGAACAAACCGTTAATTCCTCACTGAATTTCATTATCTGTTACTATTTTCCCCAAAGTCTGATAAGAAACAGCTTTTTCGATGTACTCAAAATTTATTTTCTTCATAGATACACTTTACAGCAGTGATTACTAACCCTTTTATGTACCTGTTTGCATACATAGTTTCAAATGAATAGGTGAACCACGCTTTTATTACATTATTTTTCGTAACTTTTAACTTGAATATCAATTTCATTTGTTTTTATTTCTTCACTGATTAGATGCATTGTTTTGAGTTAAACATCTGGAAATAATAATCTTTCCAAAGATATTTACTCATTTTTTTTGCGGGTCGGCTCCAAGGCCTTAAGTCACAAAAACAGATCTTGGGACGGAGGCTGGTCTCATTTACATTAAAAACGACCTCCTCTAAGGGTGGTGTCAATATAAGGTGCTACAGAAGAGTGGGGATATTGGATCAGTTAGCTTGGAAGGGTCGAGAGAAAAAGCGGATATCACAATATAATTACGACCCAGTCCGTTCCTTTCGATGGGAATTCTCGGAAGAGCAAAATTTCATCGGGTCAATTTCTCACAGCAGTTTCGCGGTGGTTTTGAAATGTCCGCGCTTTGGACCGCGGCCGATGGTGTGAGTATGAATATGAGGAAGAGGGGGGATGGCAATGGATCATCGTGGTCGGAAGAGGCAACCAGCTGCCCTCTTGACGACTGCGTTGGACTCCCAAAAGGAAGCCCGAAAATAAATTACGGATTGTTCTTTTTAAGTGCTCCGAATTATTAATGCACGGAATCCCACTGATTTTCTCGGTACGATCGTAAAAATATACGAGCTCGTTCGCCGGACCAGTTGAGCCGCTTCTCTCGATTCGTTTGTTTTTTTATTTATTAGATACCAAGCCTTTTGAGAGACTGAACGGCTTCTTATGCTATCTCAACCATTATAGCCTTTCATCCTAGCACGTACACGTGTTTCATCCTCTACTCTTCGACCATTATTAATTCCAACTTTTTATTTCCCCGCCCCGAAAGCTTAACTCCAAAATCGATTAGATTGTCCGTTTAGAAGAGTAAAACAAAGCTCCGTTTCGTTGATCGTGCTGCGATACACCTGCGTAAAAAAACTACGGTTTTCCTGCAACTCAATTAGCTCTTTAAAGTTCCCACCTGACGTCCGTACAAAACAGTCCGAAACAGTTCGCTCCCTCTCCCTTAACGAAAATCGCTTTCCCTTACCACCACCACGCGATGTGTGTGGTTTCCCAACGTCTTCAGTGGAGAGAGAAGGAAAAAGTAGAAAAAAAAATAAATAAAATGTCTCCCAACTTCTTTCTCTTGTTTTTTTGTACGCTCGCTGACTATCGCGATGGATCGCTCGGTCGTGACCGTGAATCGTACCCCGTTCTTTCGCGTGTCTCTTTGAGTCGATCCCTTCAGTGCCGACGGGAGAGTACGGGTCTTCTTCTTCTTCTACTTGGCCTGCGACGTGGAGTGAGATGAGGAGGAGTGTGGGAACCATGCCCACTTTCTCCTTCCCACACCACTCTTCCCATCTCCCTTCCTCCCCTTCCCCGCTTGTCCTCATCATCCCTTTTCTTCCCCTCCCCTCGCGTCTCTACCTCCTCTCGATTCCCCCCTCCCTCCCGACCACCTTCCCATCCATCCTCAGAAGTATTCTCCCGCTCAGAAGTCGTCCATCAATCTATTAAACGTATCGAAATCTAGTTGCCATGGACTAAAAAATTTGCTATCGCGAGCTTCGTTTCCCGAACAAAGGCGTTCAAGTTATTGAGTGTATTGTTTAAACGCGATTTCACGGAATTGTGAAATCAGCACGGTGCTAATTATTGTGTAGGAGTCGAAAGATAATCTTCATAATATTAGTATCATGGAAAATGTAATGTAATGCATCCATGTGGTCCAATTCATGCATCTGAATCGGGTTAATTTCGCTTTCGGCAAATAAAAAACTAGTGTTATGAAATGCATCAACAGCTAAAAACTTAACATCGCGTATAAGAAGACTTCGTTCTCGTAAGAGATGCAACTAAACTGTAAAGAATGCTTTTAAGAAAATATTTCACAACATTGAGAAAGCACAATGTTCAATATTGCGTCAGAGCCCAGAGATAATACTCATACTTGTATCTCAAAAAGAGTTAAATAATGTACATCAATCTGGCCCTATGAATGTATCTGAATGGTGTAACTTTCGGTAAATTACGAACTTGTATCATGAAATACTTGGAAATCTTTGGACTTTGGAAAAGTTAGCACGACTAGCTTTGTTTTCCTTAGCGCACGAGTGTATCGATGGACCCGATTTTCTCCGGAGAGTGAAAGCAAAAAAATACATATTGTGTCAGAGCCAATAGATGACCCGCATAATATTAACAGCCCTGCACACTGCCAATGTTATGACATGAAGGTACTCGAAGGTGTAATTTTCGATAAATCACATGCATTCCCTCATAAAATTTCTTTTTCATGTCGATATCACCGTTTTCCCACCAGTTTACGCATCCATTCCCGAATAGGTGTTCTTTGTGCATACAAGTTGACTTCTCCCGGGGCCTTTTTATTTTTTATACGAGTGCTCTAATAGTCGATTAACAAAAACTCGTATGGCCTACCATCAATGTGGCGGATTTTTTGTATGAGGATTCATTTGATTTTCATAACACTGCGTTGTGCCAATTTCCCCCTTGGGTCATTTCATCTGCGGGTTGTTTGCGCATTCATGCCGGCCAAAACGAGCAGCCTGGACCATGGCGAGATAATGATGATTAGGGCCTGTTCGTTGGCTCCGCAAATGTATGTGTAACTGTTCGCGTACCTCCGGGTCATATCCACTTGATTACTCGATTCGGGAGCGTCCCGAGGGATGTGGATTGGTTTGAAACTCGCCAGCATTTCCCTACAGGTAATCCTCGGGCCAAGTCATGCTCATTTCAAGGGTTCACCGCAGGTGAAATGGTAATGCCGCGAAAATTACGAGGAAGTTCCCGGACACACAGGATGCTCGAAATAAAAAATGGTGGTTTATGCAAATTCATTACGTAGTCTCTTCTCCATGCGATGGTCCGAAATTTCGTTAAATCCTTTCTTTATGTTATTTGTCGACATCGTTACTTGATTTCCGAAGCAGGGACTTTCCGAACACCGTCCAGAGTTCCTTTCGGTGTATATGGACTTGCTCCTCTCATTTCAAATACCTTCGGCATCCGTTTAATTTTATGAAGTATAAACTAAACCATATAATGCACACGGATATTATAATACTTTTTACTTGTAGAAATTTATATTTTATAGCTGGTTTTCATATGATGAAGTAGTCTATTTTTAAATTCATCAATATACATATATAAATTACGTTGTAACTTTATCGACATGATTTTACTGGAAACCTGCATAATTTGAGCATAAAATCTCCAGTAAATGTCTTAAAACTCTTGCATGCTGGCATCCCTGGTCGAGTCTCGTGAAAAAAGGAGATCTCGGAGGTACATTTTGAATATTCTTAATGTATGGCTGTTGTGGATATTGCATGCCCTTTCATCGAGTTAGAGTTAGAAAATATTATTTTTCGTAGTCTTACGTAATCAAATGTCTTCGACACGCATACTCTTTCTGAGAAATGTCTGTTTTTTGTAATATTTGAACCTCTGAGAATGTGTTTCCAGGAAGTGCAGCTATTTTTCTTGTAGCTCACATTGGGGATCCTGGAAGACGATTTGGATTTTCTTGACCGATATATCCAGAATTTTTCATATTTATTGGGAAGGTTATTTGGATGCCAGGAGCCTATTATTTGCGAAATCGTTCTCCCTGCAGTGTGAACTCTTGGAGGAATAAATTAATTCTGCGACCTTTTTTTGCCTTCAGCTCATTAACGACGTACTATTTATAGAGACTCACGTCGAGAGGAGAGGACTTGAATGCAAATATTGTAAGCGCGACGTTCTGGCATTGAGAACGCCCCGTTTTGGAAAAGCGTCGCATGCATTTCTCAGCTGAGTAATTAAGTAATCTCTCCGAATGAGTTTCCTCGAGTGTGTGTTGTGTGTGAGTGCTTGTGCGACCCTCGGGTGTTTAAATCACATGGTTGGGCAAGCGTAGGGAGGAAGGACAGAGGAAGGAAAGAGAATAAGAAAGTCAAGGGGATAAGCGCCTGCCCGCGAATTCTCGTTTAAAACCGTAACGTGATAGATGGGAAGTCTTGTATCTTTCTACTTCTCTTTCTTTCTCGCGAGTCAAGATCTCTCGTGTGAGTGAGTGAGTGACGCCTTCTTCCCTTTGTCCTTCCCGCTAACGGATTCCCTCGCCACTACAAAAGGTCGTATCAACAGAAAAAACTGTTTTTGTAAACTCCCGCAAAGAAATCGAAGTTGGCGGCGAGGTTGGTATGTTTCTTGCGGCCACGACATCTCCTTTCTGCTGTCCTCCCTTCAAAGCCTTTGCAATGCTTCTTTATCAATTGGACGACCTCGCTAGACGGTGAGATATGGGGGCGTGGTTCTATTTTCGTATGTGTTCACTGATCTTCTCCAACGTCGGCTTCGTTTCTTCTATCCACTTTTACTGTCGTTGTTAATCGCACTGCGTTGGTCATATAGTGAAAATGAAAAGTATTCCATTTTTCTCTAAAAAGATAAGTTTGGTTGAATTCACCGCTGTGATTGGACAGACGAGGCATTTCGAGTCATACATGAATTTTGGCGGTGCGTTTTTTTTAACTGAATTTCCGCGGCAAACGAAATTTCCGTCAGTCATGCGAACATAGATTTAGTTTCCAAGTTTAGTTTTGAAGTACCCACCACAGTTTCAGTCAATCTGTTTTCGTAAATATTTATTGTTGATCAATTGTTTTCGCGTAAATGTGAGTTAATTTTGATTACCCCCTGTTACTGTCGTCCCAAATACAAGTGGACTGTCGATGAATAAATTCAGAGAGAATTCAGAAGAAACAAGGCCGTTGAAGTCAAGTCGTTATTGTCCCAGTACAGCAACCATATGATCGCGGAGAGGATTGCTATCGTTTGTTCCTTAGGATTAAGTCTTCATTGTAATATTATCTTAGCAGTTTCAGCGGCAAAAATGTAAGCCTATCACTGTGAGTAATTGCAGAGAGAAATT
This sequence comes from Pyrrhosoma nymphula, assembly GCA_963573305.1. NCBI lineage: Eukaryota > Metazoa > Arthropoda > Insecta > Odonata > Coenagrionidae > Pyrrhosoma > Pyrrhosoma nymphula. The sequence goes on along the minus strand of OY754330.1, from coordinate 49,228,163 downwards.
GTAGTGCTTCCCCCTCTTTTCCTGTTATTTCCTTAGCATTTTGCTCTGCAGTAATAACTTTGTGAAATATATACTTGATCTTATTGAAATTAAATGTACGGAGACAATCTTTCTTCTCTGCGGTAGATTGATATCCAGACTGCAGATCACCCGGGATCTAAAATTACGCAGGCGTCGGCATTACTATTGGCACAACTTTACACGGCGACTACATCCAAGTCCTTCCACTTCATGTGGTGGAATGCGATCCCGCGTCCGTCCGCGTTCAAATCTCCCTTCGAATGAAACAAAATAACCTCCGTTCACTCGATTGAAGTGTTCCGCAAAATTTTCCTCCGAGCCGCCACGATAGGCGTCCATTTTTTTTCCTCCCGCGAATTCCATTTTTCCGCGCGCGTTAAGGGCGGATTTGGGGGCGGGGGGTGTTTGCGTAGGAGTGTGTGTTTTCCCCCAATGCGCACGCGGCTCTATTCCTCGCTGGGGAAGAGAGCGCGCTTACATTACCGGGCGGGCGAGTTATTAGTCACCGGGCTCACAACTCGGTCTAATTGCCTTCGCTCCTGCGGACTCTCTTCAAAAGTTATGAGCTCGGCCGTCAATGCGCGTTCCCCTCTTCTGTACCTCCTCTTCTCACGCCCAACTGCTGCTGATCCCTTATCTTGATGCCAGATAACCAATCAGGCCTAAAAAATCATCGTTTCCTTTGAAGAGGTTTTACTGCAACATAATGTTTTGAAATATTATTATATATTACTATATGAATACAGAAACATAATATTTTGAATACTGTAGTTTTATTGTAGAAAAATGTGTCTACTCGTTTGCGTCAATGGAATCCTACCTAAATTCGTTGCTTTATCCAACCGTCAGTTGAAATTATACAGACTTGAAAACAAGAATGGGTGGAACAAATATTCTATTGATTCCTATTAAATTGTCTTTTGGCGAAAAACTGCTGTATTTTCCGAGAAATTCAGAACGGTGATTAATGAATTAAATAGGTAAAAACGTTTTCACCTCATCTTAGTATTTGGGATGTTTGCAAATCCCTGCATCTATTGATGGCAAAAATAGCGTCGCAAATGGTGTCTCGTTATAGTGAAAGTATTCATTTCAAAATGTACTGTCCACAAACTTACATTTAATAGGCCTACATTTAATCTTCAATATATTAAGGGTGTTACCAGTGAGAACAGTAGAGTAATGTAAAGACAGGTGTGAAATATTTGCTTTATAACTTGCTTTGACTCTATTAGACAAAGGGAATCCTTTGTGGGAATTTCCCTGAGTGACTGTGGATGTTTTTCGATTTACATATGAAATTGTATGGAGGCAGTTTATTTTTTCTACGCGGTTATTTTAAAATTTTAATCCCAATTTGTTTGCTTTCTGTCAGTGCCTTTTCATTTTAAGATTTCGTGGTGTACCTACTCGTGGCGCCAACGCAATAGAGGCTTTTGAGAAATGCCGCCCGGTTTTGAGGGTGTGCTGTGTTTGCCGTCCTTGGAACTGTCCACTCATTTCCCGCGGGGAATCTTCTGTGGAATAAGTCCCCACCCCGGATTTCCCCGGAGAGCCCGGGGCCATTGGCTGAAAAATAAAATGATAAAAAGATAGTTTGATTGGCGCGAACGAGTGCGTATTGTTATCCCGGGAAGGGTTTGCGAGTGGGAGTAATTTCCCGCCAATCTTCCCATACTTCCCATCAATTCGAACCTTACCCAAAGGCGATACTCGGGCCTCTGATCGCCGGCGCCGTTTCGTGGAAGCATCAAGCAACACCAACTTTGGAGATAGGCAGCCGATCGTATCGATAATGACTTATTTCTTGTTAAACTTGGCGGGTGGAAACGTGTCCATATCCCAGAAAAAGAGGATCACGTGCTAGGAATCGTTAAACGGGAGAATAGTAAACCCAACGAATACTGACAAAAGCGCGTGTTTTTTGACGCCGTGTTGTTCAACAATCTATTTTGTCCAGGAGGAATATAGGTAGTAGATCTTGGCTTTGGGAGCCTCAGACTTTGAGGTCAAATCGTCTATTCATCAGGTTTTAAAAATTAAGTGTAAATATTACAAGCTAATGAAAACACAACATCTCAGGACGCCCGCTGTGATTAACACGGTATCGTTCGACTATCAAAATTATTGGGAGAAAAGTAAAAGATGTGGGCTTTAGGTGCTCCAACTTTTCCAGTGAAATTGTCTATTTTTAAATGTTTATTTCAATGAAAACGTGACACCTATGCCCGAGATGGGTTTCAAGCCCACGTACTTTTCCTACACACTCGATATCTTGGCGTTTCGTTTTCTTTCGAATTTCACCTAAAGGTAGTTTGAGCGAGATTTTTCTGTTGTCATTATAGTGTCCATATTCGAATTTTATATTAAAATGCGAGCAGTAGTCAGAGACATGAAGTAGATGTAATAATAGTAATGAGGAAAAACTTGACTTCTTTTTTTTATTCCATACTCAGAAAACGCCTTAATAACCTGAGACGATTTTGTGATGATGTATCAGAAAAAAGTAATAAATTCATTTTGTTAAGTAATTGGGAAGACATACAAACTACACTCTAATACTTCATTTCCGACGCAATCTGTGCGTCAAATATTCCTCATTTTTTCAGTGCCTCTTTTGATTGTACAGCCGTATCACATCCATGGAAAACGGCTTCTACTTTTTGAGAAATTTCTCAAAAAATATGGCAGTAATATGGCATTATTATTAAGTAAATATAGCATTATTATAAAAGGTGAGACATTTTCAATGAGACCAAGTGTTGACCATTGAATTTCATGCCTAAAATACATTGGCAAACTGCCTAAAATTGCTCGTTTATTATGCAAATCTCTAAATTTCCACAAGTTGCTATCCGCCGCAGAGAGTTTTTAGTCCCAAAATAAAGAACCACTCTCTTAGGCGCGCAGCCACGGAATACATATTGGTATAGCTACTGTATTCATCGGATGCCGTCGCGGCGAAACAGGCATGGCGGGAGAAATAATGGAAAGGAGGTGATGGTGTGGTGGCTGTACGCCATAGCGAGTGCGGACACACAATGACTTAATAATGATTCAGAGGTGCGCGCGCGACGATAACTGATTGCGGGGGAGTCGGAGAGGTGCTAGGAGCAGGAGAGTAGGGGACGCCTGCGGGAGAGAGTGGGAAATCCCCTCAACCCATGCCCACTTCTATCCCCTTCGGAAAATTGGCGCTACATTCATTCCGCACCCGTCAAAACACGCGAATCCCATCTAACGGATGACGCAGTTTCAGTTATTGCACCTCTGCTCGGCGCGAGGCACATTATTTGTATATTTACATAGTATCATACTGGCTACCGAGAGAGTGTGCGGCAGGGGGTGCTTGGACACAAGCTATAAAAACGGGATTGGGAAAAGGAAAGGATGAGAGGTGAACTCTGTTTTGGTATAACAGTATCTCGTTTTTCTTCTTTTTTGTCGTGAATAGTGCACGAGGAGAGGGAATCCTTTTATCTTGCTGTTCGACTGCGTATCTCTCTTATTTTGTTGCTTCTATCAACCTTAAAGATTTAACGTGGGGCTACTGTAATATCCCTGGAGAAATCCTGAAACTTGGAATATTTGAGTTTGTTCTATTGATGATAGCCAGGCGAGTAACCTCCGCGTCCTTAACAGCTCCCAAGCCAATCCTTATACTTGCTGCGTCACGCTGTCCTGTGTTTCGTTGCAGTTTTTTTAATAAAGTAACTACGTGGTTCACATTTTGCATTTTGCTTAATTCGCACATTTAGTATTTCTGTGCTGGGTACCGAATGCCAGAGATGAGGTCTTACATGAGCGAATTTGCATTTTTCTCTTTCTTTTCCACCTTAGACTCTTTTTAAAATGCTTGAAACGTGTTTTCGTCGAAATAGACTCTTTAAGTTTTGGTAATACCCAGGTATAGGACTTTATTTACGACGCTTATACTTAGAGATAATAGTGCGTGCGAGCGAGCGTGTACAACTGAATTGAAAAACTTCTGTCTCTCTCCTTTAATTGAAACTTCTCTCCAGCTTCTTTACGTCACACCGTGATAAAGCATAGAGGAAACATTGTTGATTATGTTGAGTACCATAATGACGTTCATTCTCATTTGTTGCGTAGAGTTACCTGCGTCGGGTGTGCCTTTATGACTCTGATTTATTGATGATTGCTTTTTTCACTAACATACCGTTGGTTGTTTGACGTTTTCTCTGTCGTCGTCATTGAGTTCTTGGAATGTGCTAGTTTCGTGAGGTGCTTATGTGGGTAACTACTCAATTTACTAACTATCCACATTCCTGGCGGGTTATCCGGGGGTCGAAGTCCAGGTATTATATTGCATTAGAATTCTTCTCTACCTAATGGCTATGATTACTCAGGCCCATTTATCTCATAGGCGTAAAAATAAGTGCAAAAAATGCTTTAGCGTCTTGCTGATGACAGGAATACCTAGTCAGTTTTCTCTAAAGCAATAATTTTCTGGTTTACCCAAGCGATTTAAATTAGCTTACGAGTCTATTTCTTTCCTCGGGAGTGATGCTGTTTAAGTGTTCTAGGGGGTTTTCATAATGTGATATGAAGGTTGGCTTCAGTTTTCATAGGTGACTCACATAAAGCCACGGATTGGCACCAGAGATAGTTATATATACGTCGGCTAGCATTCGTCTCACCTCGAGGAAATCCCAAGAAGTTTCACTAATATCTAAATAATGTTTCATCGGGAAATCCGTTATATAAGTCCATCGCTGGAGATTTTGCTAACATGTTTTGAAGTATCGCATTTTTCTGAAGGCCGTTTTACGCGAGGCACTTAATTGCACAATCCGATGTACGTATTGATGTGCATTGAAAATTGCGTCGTGTAAAGCGGTGAATTGCTAGAGTGCATGCGCAAATACATAAACGAGAGATGGGAAAATATCCCCTGTTCTAATTTCGAACCTGCATTCTCGCATTGCGATAACAAATGCTACTTCAATTTGTGCAATAAAGTAATTTGTGTAAAATGGCCTTGAGAGTGTCGCTTGATGACCAGAACAGATTGCCTCGTACAGCGATTTTGAACTCCTCTCTTCTCACCAACCCGCTGCACCTTTTTTTAAATTTAATGCCAGGCTTGATGTGATTACACCGAATTCTCGATATCGCTTCTCCAGTAATTTTCCTATGCTACCCCTCAACTCCGGTGGAACAAAACGTATCATATTGCCGTTCAATGCTCTTTTTAAGCTTCACTCATCTACCTCCTCTCCAAACTTTTTATATCAGTAACGAATACCTGTTTTCGCTGTTGTAAGGCATCACCCAGGTGGGCGCAGCCGTGCTCAGTTGCCCAAAAAATGTGCCATTGCTGTATTTTAATTCTCTTTTTCAAACTTTTTGACCCTCTTGTATGCCATACCGTGGGTAAAAAGAGATAAAAATATGTAGAGAGGTATTTCGTCTGCTAATGTGGTGTTGGCATGTAGGTCGTCGATCGCCTACGTAACTAAAATTATGAAAAATCATTTAAACGCTTAACCAATGTCATTTGTCTCGTCTTCTTATTCGTCCTACATATATGACAATCAAGGGATATAGTGTAAAACACATAGGTTCCTGAATTCCTTCTTATCACGCATAATTAATGGTTGGAGTAAGTAATGCACCTGGTTGGGCTGGTTGGGTACCTCATGCACTTGGGGGTGTGCAGGTGGGCTCTTACACCGACCTCCCCCCTGACACTCGCCCTAACAGCGGCATCCAAGACAGTATGCAGATGTATCTCTCTCATCCGTAGTAATTTTCCTACATTCTTTCTTGCTCCTTGGTGTCCCTATCGTCTCCTTCCCCTCCATCTCCTGCCCTGACGACTGCAGTGCAGCCGCGGACGGAGACGGGTGGAGGTTAACTGGAAACGCGGCTCACCTGTCTCCTTTGCACCGCTCAAGTCGTCCGTGTCGTGGGACGAGAAGGGTCCGAGTGAGTGGGAAAGGCCAATTGCGGCGGGACGGTGCGTGGTGACTCCACCCCCACCGCCATCGGTGACTCCTTTATGGTGCCCGGGGTTAGGTCGCTCGCCTTTTTGTTCGAGAGCGCGGGTGTACTCGAAAATACACTTGAGTACACACACCCCGCCCGCCAACTCCGGCAAACCTCGAAGGCGCCGATCGCCGTGGTGTTCTAGACTTATTCGATTCCAACCCCGTGGATAAAAAAAACCCTTCCTCGGGAATTCTTTCCCCCTCGGTGAGCTCCGGGTCCTTCGATTATCCACGCTATTGTGATCCCATAGTTCTCACGTTACTGCCGGGATTTCCAGTCTGGTATTGCCGGGCTTCATCCTTGGCCATCGGATAACCTTACGTAGAACGGGCGCTGATCTTGTCTTTTCATCTGTTGCCTTTATTCTCTGCTTTTCAGAATGGATATACGGTTTAAGATAACTATTAGCAATCTATGTATTATTTAAGCTGTTAAATGTTTCCCTTCCGTCGCAATGGATCTAAAAATAGTGTATATCATAGGATAGACTATCCTTCTGCATCGTGGAAACTAAAAATTGAATTCACTACATGACCTTGTTCCTAGCTTTTCGGAAAAAAATTATATAATCATCCTTGTGTATGGTTAAGTAAGACCCTTAACTCAAACATAATGCAAAGTTATTAGCAACAAGCGTGATAACCTTAGCGCATATCTAAATGCTACCAGAAGAAGAGCCTAGAAAAACAGCAGTCCAAAACCCTGTATAAACCTAAGATTGTTTATAAAACGTATTGTGCAGCGGAACTTGTGTTTTTATTTCTTTTTGAGCTAATCTAACATATTGGGGATATGGGGCCGATAAAAGGCAAAACGAGCGATTTTTTTAACTCAAGTCAACCTTGCATATAATCTACTAAAATATTTTGTTTGTTAGATAATTTGTCACATTTTAAGTTTAAACTCATAGGCAAGAAGTAGCTTAATGATTAATTGACAGCACTGAAGCGGCCTTTTATCGGTTGCAGTGCTTGTTCTCTAATGCGACTATTATTTTGTGTGGACCATTCCTTCAGAGACGAAATTTGGAGAGCGGAGCTCATTCTGTCTACATGGGCGTCGTTATTTTCCCACCCTCCTCTAATCCACCTCCGCAGTTTATCAAGGTTTGCCCGGTTTCACAAGGGTTAATCACCAACGGATTCCTCCGGGTGCGTCGCCGTCAGTCCAGATGGTGACGCTGGTATCACTCGAGGGGGAGTTGAAGATTTGTCATCACGCTGTCGCACCTGAGAATCGGCGAGTGAAGGCTCGGCTGCCTTAACATATGTTTCATTCACCAGCGAAATAACACGAGACCACTTTTTTCGTGAGTTAGTCTCCCGGAAGTTGTCAGCTGATCACCACCGGTTGTCCATCACATCGCATTAACCCGCATCTTGAAACCCGCGATCCGCTACATGGATGTGTGGCAGGGGGTGTCAGTGCACCACCCACTTTTTGTGTTCTCTTAGATAAAAAAGTTGTTGATATTATGTAAATAAGTATTACGCTAATTTATGGGTGCTTGGTCGCCGTTCTGTTGTAGCCACGAATTGTGCGAGTGGAAAAGTAGTATTTTTACTTATCACTACTGCTATTAAATGCCATTCAGTCAATCTCGCTTATACTATTTGACTGTGATTATTCGATGCTAAAAAAACTAGAGTGTCGATAGTCACGTGTGTGTCAAACTCCGGTCTGTGAGACTTTTATAGAAGACTTAATCGTGCTTACTTTCCATACTTGACAGCCTTCATTCCTTAACCTGTAGTTTCGGCGTGTCTTTGCGCTGTGATAAACTATTATCCGCGAAATAAATGCGATGGTCAATTACCGTAAATACAGCTGTCATTGTCTGTGATTTTTCTCAACCTTCCGGCTACTGAATCACCGCATCTTGTGCTCTTGCATGTCGTGCTGATCTCGATTCAGGTGAAGGCCAGAGACTTGCACCGCAAGGAATCTCGTTACACCTAACGTCCCCGCGCAATAACGATAACTATTTCCTCGTTTTAGAAGTTCCATCGCGAAGAAGCATCCAGTGTCCATTTTATTACCTCGGTAGAGTGGCTGCTTTGGAGGCTTTTAACCCTTTATTTTTTGCCGGTACAATGCCCGACGGTGTCCTAAAAAGGTCTTCCTTCCCCATTCTCCCACGGGAGGCGAGGAACGAGGAAGAAGGACGGCCTGTTGAGTGAGCAAGAATGGATGAGAGATGAGAGAAGGTGACCTAGAGGGAGAATTCATGGAGGGGCGGCGTTTATTCGCATGAAATAAGGGACACTAGATAGTCATCAGTATATAATTAAATAATAATATTTAAAATCAGGAGTTTAGGTCAAAATGAAAATTCCAGCTATTTGGCCGACGTTTCGGAAATTGTATTTTTCCTTCATCAGGGCTAAAAATGGGATGAAACCACCAATGAACATAAGTAAACATTGCTTACAGGCAATTATCAATACGGAAAATGTTTTACAATATAATTTTGGACATAGACTAACCAATGTTAAGAAGTCAGTACATGTCTTGATGGCCGATAAAGAATTGATATTGCAATGCGTATACCATATTAACTCGTGTACCTTGCGCCCTCGTGTAAGACACGCTCCGTAAGTTTTAGAAGTAAAAAAAAGTCCTACGCATTGCCATTGTAAAGAAAACGCAAGAGGTTGGTATATGACGGCGACATGAATAACGTTTGTGGTAAAAATTTCTGTTCTGGGCATGATGCAGCATATTTTATTGGTCTGGGCGCTTGTTAGAGTGTCTAGTGACCGGCATAGATATGGGTGGCTGGTTCCCGACGTTAGAAAATTTGAATTATGGTATTTCACCAGTATCCTTGGGTGAGATGCGCACCTGTATTTTTTGCGCCAATTTTAAGGAACTAGCTTGCGCATGGTACTTGCATATGTACGGTACTAACGGAAGAAGAGGAATCCTCAAGGCCGTAATCTTGAGTACGCATGGGGAGGTGAGGAAGGGTTCTAACAAACGCGAGTAATTGATTGATTCTGCTTCGTTCTTTACTTTGTTCTCTCTTGCCTAGCTTCATTCCGTTTCTCTTTATTTTTATTTTTTCTATACATTTTGACCTTCCTCCCTCACCTCCTTGTGCTTCCTTTAGATTACGTCCTTGGGAAGTCTTCTTCTTATGTTACTTACACGGTCTAAGACGTGTTCTTCTTTTAATCTAACAAGATACTAACGGTTGAGTGTGTTTTTGCCGGTCTATTATATTATATTTTCCGTCAAAACCCGTTTCTCGAGATTTCATTCTCCTTGGTGTAGAATAGACATACATAGTCTGTTTATGACAGTTAGTAAGATGGCGAGGCACTAATCTACCAAAAGAATGGCACTTATCCTCCAAAATACACCTTAAATGTTGTCCCTTCTCTTACCAAATTCGTTTTCCTGTTCCCTCCCATTTTACGGCTGGCGTTTTCACAGCCCTCACCATACATCCTTGGGACGGCTCGTAGATATTGAAAATGTAAATGAGGGGTTTTTCGTAATTATTCTCCAGCAGAAAATTTCAGTTGATGATATTTAGGAGTTTTTAACGTTCAGAAGAGGAAATTTAGGAGTTTTTAAGGTTTTGCTGAAAAATATGGAGGGATAAAAAATGAAGAAAAATCATGGGAGCCGGGAGCAAAAAAATTGTGAAAAGGGAGAGGGTTGGCAACCCTGCGTGCCCGTTTTTGCCTAAGTTGTGGATGAGGACCCGCTACCTTGCCCTCCTCCCGCCATCCTTGAACCCACTTCCTTTCCTTTGCGTTCGCTTGGTGATATTATTTTTTTTTTTCAAATAATTTTCTCCGATGAATGTGAGGGGATAAGAACATCATGGAGCCGCAAAATACGCGGGAGCAGGGAGTTTGTCGGAAATGGTGAAATAGGAGATAGTTGGCAATCCTAAAGAGCTTGTTTTTATTTTTCATGTCGTTAAATCGTCACATATCGCATTCTACAATGAAGGCCGTGCTTCGGGTCCCGCTAAACCATAATGTAAGTGATGATTGAGGTCGAAATTTGGGGGAATTCCATTTTGAATTTAAAAGACTTAAAGTTAAAAACTTTGCGATTCCACAGAAATTATTTTCAATATTTCAACTAGTTTCACTTAAGTATCTTCAGGAGTCAACGTTGTCTTCAGGAAAGAGCTAACCACACTGCAACATCTTCCTAAAGATACTGATGTGTGGTTAAACTAAAAATATATTCCATGGATTGTAATTTTTTTAATTTTTAAGCATTCTCACTTCCGCTGTTTTTAACCCTCTTCACCCCCTTCCTCGGAGAGAATACCTCGTGCCCTTGCTTTCCACACCTCTCTCTCCTCTTTACTTTCTTTGCTGTGTCTCGCGCAACCTCCTCCCCATTTTCCTCATTGAGAGAGGAATGGGAACCCCGCCTACTCTTCTGCTTCCCCCCAGACCATCGTGCATTTGCTTCCCCTACTACGTCTGGCGAGTCGGGCGATGGTCACGGTTGAGTGACCTAAGCTGCCGTTTCCCCTCGCCCCCACCTCCACTCATCCCATACGCCCCCTCGAGCACCCATCCCCCCCCCCTGCCCCCATACTCCACGCCTCTACCCAAAGCCTCTTCCCCGCCCAATTCTAGTTTCACAGCCAGGTAAATACCTTCCTGCACCTACTCCTTCTCCCCAAGCCCCTCCTCTCCACTCTCTCTTTTTCTCTCTCACTCCTCTTTCCTCTGATTTTCTCCTCCCTCCAAGATCCCTCTGTTGTCCGTGGCAACGGAGGATAGTGTGAGGAGAGATGGGACCTCAACCAAAAATCGGGTTATACCAAAGGACTGGTGGGTGTGACAGACCTCGTGCAGTAGTGCCCCTAGGAATATTTTTTTAGAGATTCGGAGGCTTAATGCTAGGTTGAGATTGAAAAATTCAGATCATGAGTGTTTCATGGTGACGTGGAGGGTTTAATTTTAATCCCACATTATGTCTTCTGAACAGAAAAAAGCGGCAAAATATGAAACATTGCTGAACTCATCGGAACAAACATTCCTCCTGCCCACATACCGTTAGTGAATAGAAAAAAAACGGAGCGGTACACTAAGACACTTACTCCATTACATGCAATTCACCTCATTCCTCTCCCTCTTCCTTTCCTTTTACCTCTATCCCTCCCTTTTTCAAGGCTGGTGTCCTGACACCACCTGCCATACGCTCCTCCTGCAGCTCGCAGGGCAATATGTAGATGTGGACTATGTGTTGATGTCGGCTACCTTTTCATGATTGAATATGCGATTCGCGTATGGGGAATCCCCGCTTAAGCTTGCATTCAACGAAATGAAACATTTATTCCACTACTATCTCTCAGTTATGCTTCATCGCTTACAGACATTTTTCCCTCTTGACATGTTGGGTTTCGTTCTTACCAATGATTTTTTTAAATGCTCATTTTTTGATAAAGCTAGTGGCGCTTTAACCATGTTGTCTTGTTCTATTTATATCGCTGACAAGTGGATAGAATAATCGAAGAGAGCAATTCACAGGACAAAGAGAAGAGAGTTCGAGGAAAGTAAGTCTCTTGATGTATTTAACTACATCAGTAACTTAAATAGTTTATTGGCTCCAACTCTTTCACTGTTTCATATTTGTTACTATATTTTATCGAAATAAATGTCGACATCCAAGGAATTTCTTCTGAACTAGAGGAGGATTTTCAAAATCCAGGTGTTCGATTTAGACGTTTGCGCTCACCCGAGGGTATGGAGACTTTTGCATCCTAGTAAAGTAATATGTTTTTCTTCTTATGACTGGCATTAATATGGTTGTGGTCCTTTACACCCATATTCCAATGTCTGCTACCAGTAAATATATCGTTGGTTGTTTTCTTTTGGGTGTGTGCCCAAATTCATCTACCTCTTAGGTATTCCACAAGCCACCAAATAAACGTTTGGCAGGTGTATATAAACTTGCTCCGCTTTACGGTTGCCAACAAAGGACTCGATGCTCGCGGTGTATCATTTTCCTTATTCCGAATTTATCGAATCGATTTTAGTGATTAAGATTAGCTTCTGAGAGGCCGACTTGATTAGCGTGGCGGACAGCGAAATCGCCGAATATGGCCATATTCTTGCGATTGGCATCACTTCGGTGCTATTGTATGGTGTATTGAGGCTCTATTACTATATCCCCAGTTTATACTCTACCCATTTGTATATACCCAGTGTATATACTTCTGTGCTAGTTCCTTATGAAACCAATACTCTGCCCTTGTGCCGCTCGTGTGATAAACATGAAGTTCTCCTTTGACGTTTTCCTCGAATACCTTCTTATGTCTTCGTGTCTCTTTTATTCTAGTCCTTTTCTTGTAAACTCACTCTAATTTTTAACTTAAACCAACTATGGTCAATCGTCTCTTTGTTAAAGTCATCAATTTGCGTCATATTTGAAATGATAAATGGTCATTAGCCATGTGGGCACTTTTGCGGAATATCCATGTTCAAAAGTAGTTATTAAGAAGTTATCCAGGCGTAATTAACGAGGATACGCTGCTACGCTCCGTGGTCACCAATTCGTTTTTCTTTTTCAATCTTCTTAATTGCAGATGACTGGTCACAGTACATTTTCTGCGGTTGCCAAGAATCTCCTCACCGTTTTGTTTTTATAACCGGAGCTCAGAGTAGATATATTTCAAGTTTTCCTAAGATTTTTAATTATCTTATTGACCTCACCTCAAAGGTACAAACCGGTAATTCTGCTCAGGCAGCTCTCATGCATGCGGCTACGGAAGTGTGTTCCGCGACTGACGTGAAGGTAATACGATCATCAATGGCTCCAATTGCCTATGGCCTATGCCAATGGCCTATATTTTGCCGTGCAAGGTCTCATGTTCATTCGTAGATAACAAGCAACCACTCCACTCCAAGGATGGTGGACTATGGTTTCTCTCCCTCATCGTGTGGGAAAAAGGCTGTTTGTGTATTCCTTTTCTTCTCTCCATGGAGGAAGACAGCAATCCCACTTCCTCGAACGTGAGGAAAAACTTTTCAGTTATAAACCGTAATTCGCTGATTTTTTTCTACCTACTGTTGAACGCGAATGACGAACTCAGATGCTAAGACTTAATGGTAGCATCAATATGATCATGAAATATTTTTCCTTCTCTGCAGAACTACGAACTTTTCCCTTATCATCGAATTTTTATTGAGGCAAGAGTTCGCCTTTACTCCCAGGGTACTGGTTCCTATCTGAGAGAAGATTCTTTCGCGCCAAAAATTACCAAAATCGAGAGCACCGGTTTTTCTAGTGGAACTAGGTCCTTAGTACAGGAAAAAATCTGTAACATGTGAGTTATCACAGGAACAGACATAATGCTCATAATACTCATGACAGACGATGATACTCATTTTTTAAATTTTACGAAAGAAACTCAGTTAATAAACAAAGTAAAAAATACGTGGTAAAATATTCAACAAGCTATTCCAGAAGTTTAAGAGGGACCAATTGTTAAAATTTGCTCTGCACATAACTGTAAGCTCCTATATCGAGATTTTGACATCGAAGAATCATTTTATATGTAATATTATAGCACACTAGCTTACTTATTATCCTTTCTTATATTAGTAGCGTGATGGCTTCACTATACATTTGATAATTTTCACCGAATAATATTACGATTGTCATTTCCAAACCACAGAAACGTTGCTTAAGATAAATTATTCTGTAAATTTATAAAGGGTATATATTGCCGATCTGCCGTTCCCGTAGTCTTTTCTTCCGCTAAGATGTGCGACCGAATGAATACATTATGATATATGGGTTGGAGGAATATACAATGGGTAGCCAAATGAAAATGATTCACTAATGAAGAATTTCCTGGCTATAACTGAATTAGCCCAGAGCAGAGAATATTGGAGGGCTTCAGTGAACCAGCCCTTGGATTGAAACGCTGATGATGATGGCTGGGTTATAGTGATCACCCTTTCGTCGTCCGCTAGTGCGTTCTGGAAGCTCCGTGTTCCCCGAAATTCGCTGAGTCGGCTGACTCTCCCGAGCTCCTGGAGCACGGACGCGGAGGAGAAGCGCTTATCTCTCTTCTCCCTCGCCCGCTCGTTTGCATTCTGGGGGCGTAGTCGTTGTCGTCGAGGGGTCGAGGGTCCTACCGCCGCCACCGCTGTGGCTGCTCGTATCTCCGCGTCGTGCGAATCTACGAGGCGATCGTTAGTGCGACTCCCCCGAAACCGTGGGATGTTGATCCCCCTCCCGCTGGCTACACCACCAAAAGGACATCCACGTGACGCCCACGAAAATTTTTGACCCCGGAACAAATGCCAAAAAAAGATTTGCAGGATAAGAGACGAAATGGCTCTCATTCTTGCCAAGGATGATTCCCCCAGGAAGTGCCCCGCAGTGACGCAGCGCATGCTGCCCTCAACTTCGTCCTCAAGATGTCATTTAGAAAACGCTTCGGGTATTTTAATGGTGCTGATAAAAGTAAACACTCGTGTTCTCCTCTTACTGCTGGCGATCATGAGACAAATCCAAGGTTAAAATCGCTAGCGTTGGCGTTCTAAGCGTACAATTACTCTGGTGATAAACTGGATCTTTTCGTATTTTTTTCACTTTAATAGGTACGCTTCATGATCGGACGATTTTTTACCAATGGAGACAGTATAAGTTAGTCAGTGACATGGATTTGCATCTTGTTTTTCCTTGAAAACCTGCATTTACATTCTCTCTGATGGCCCTGCTGTACTGAATTTCTCCGGGCATTTACTTTTGAGTAGCACAACCAAGTGCTCCCTAAAGTCCCCATTCGGTAACCGGGGACCCATTTTTTGGCGGAATCAAGTCTTTTGAATTTGTGTTAAACCTAATACCTCAGACTTATTATCTCAGACTGCCATGAATGTACTCAATATATCTCAATGACTTGTGCCATTACCCGGAGCTATTTATTGACACTAAAAGCGCACAATAGGGTAAGATTGGAGACTGCTTCCCTTCCCCCGATCCAATAATGAACTAATTGAATGTATTAATTGAACGGCTGCATATTTCACATTCTTCGAGAGCACTGCTTGGTAAACACCGCTCTGCCATATGGAATATCTTCTCAGGACTGTCATTTGGAAGCGTGTAAACACTCCTCTTTCAGAATCCTATAAAGGTGATGGACAGCGTGGAGGCACGCACTTGGGCGTTTGCCTCAAGGTCTCCCACGGCGAGGAGGATTGCTATCTCGCGTTGGATTCCAGCGAGAAGAATCCAACTCTCTTCTATTTTGATGTCCTCTCAAATCGTTCCTCTCTACCTCATGCAGCCAGAGAGTTTCAAAAACCATCCAAGTTAGTCCCTAAGAACCAATGTGCAGCAAGAAAAACTTTTCAGCTATCTAGATTTCCAGCATTTTTTATGCAAAATTGCAAAAAATATTCTTTTTGATTTAGCATAAGCAACTATATAAGAGAAAAAGACAGTTGATATGGAGTATCTTTATGATTTTTCTGACCTATTCGTGACCTCTATGAATTCCAAGGAATTGAGTTGGCTTCCTTATTCTGAGACCACGGTTTCACAAGTCGCTTGAGATACTGTTCAATACTGATTGGTTCAGTGTATATTGCGTCCTATTTTTGGATTTATCTATTCTATTGCAGTACCTCCTGAGCCTTCATGTATATTCACAATTATTCTCAGCATACCATTGGTGATTTCAGGTTATTTGCATATGGTTCATTCTTTTAACTCAGCAACTCGTGGTTCTCGTATACTCCTACAGGAGGTACACATTCTTCTTTCATTCTCATTCTTTTATTTCCCACTTTCAGTTTCAGATTTTCAGTAAAAAAAACATCGCTTATTGATTTCTATTCATTGAAATATGTACTGATCGAAATTATTTTTTAAATGAAAATTTAAGATAAAAGTGACATAGCTTTGAAAAGTTGTAGCATGCCGGTGCATTAGATACCTACTATTTAGTGGAATTGTCCATGAAAATATGCGCTATGCTTATGAACAGCGGCGAACCATGCAATACCTAATTAGTTAGATGAATAATGTAAAATTATAAATAGAAATACATCGGTCATACGTTGAAGAATTTGAATGATCTAAGTTGCGCGATAAAAATAGTTTAGCCAAGAAAATATGCATGGAAGACCATGAAAAGTTGAGGCCATCCTGATGTTTTAGTAGCTGATGATTAACGTTTCTTGCATTCCTTAACGACGGAAAAAAGTTCTAAAGTACACCTAATTGGGGTATTCATTACTCAACGTTGACATTTGTAAGTTGTGACGGTGGTGACGGCTGTCACCGTTCGCAAATCGGCGATAACCAGGAAATCATCCGTCAGTTAGCTTGGTCTGAAAACTTTCACTGACTCATAAACTTAAAAGAACTGTGCTTGCAAAACTTCTTATAATCGTCTTGAGCATTTTAAAACTTGTGAAAACTCAGTATAAAGATTGAATGATGCCATTTACTAGTTTCTGTTGTTCAGCGCAGTTAAAATTTCCTTTTTTTTCAACGCCATCAATGAATTTTCCTTTTTTTCTTAGAAGATCTTCCGCCTCAACCTGGCAACTCGAGCTGAGAATTTTTTCCAATTTTCTGTTCGAAGACAACGAAGTAACTTGACACTGCGTCGTCCGCGCGGTGATGTGTATTTCCTTCGTCACTATGGGAATGAGATAAGAAGTCACGTCCTCCTCTAGGTAATCGCTCCTCAAGAGAGCCCTCACTGTTTCCCCTCAAAGAAGCCAAATAACACATTACGATGACAACAGTGCCACTTGAAAATATTTAGAGACCCTTCCCGCTGTCTCCGTCTGTCCGGAGGGGATTTCCTTCACCCATGAGAATTAGGTGGCCTAAGGTGTTCCAGGAAAACTTGGTTACGTACATTGATAAGGAGTGGGATAAAAAAATAAGTTTCTTCTGTCTCCTCCTTATCCGGGTCCCGCTCACGTATGTGGCCGCGGAGGAGATAAGCGAATAAGAGAGTGGGTTTGAGGATGGGGGACTCCCCAATGGGACGACGGAGGACTTGTCTCCTCTTCCCGCGTCCTCACACGTACACAGTTCCCCTCCCCATTCCCTGATGTACTTGCCCCAATCCTACTCCCTCCTCCCCCCCCCCCCCACAACATCCTTTCTCAGCAACCTGTGAGTCCATATATTAAGTATTGCTCCTGCCTTCTTTATCTTTCCTATCTCCCCTACCCACTATCAACGTCAACTTAAAATTTGAAAATCTATCCTCGATCTTTTTCTCGAAAGGTGTGCGTGAGAATTATAATTAACGATACGCTTGATTGTGGAATTTTCGATTATTTACTGATTCATTCGACAATGTCATGGCTTCGACTTTTTTTTTAACTGATTCTTTAATGGGCATGACATAATTTTGTCTCAATTTACGTTTCGATAATTTGATAGCATGGACCACTCGTTCTTTTGATTGCTCGATGATTTTAATTGTGTAAATTGTCGTGTCGAATGGTCTGCGTATCGATTTCTTCATTTTTTAATTCGATTTCGTAGATTACTCGTTTTTTTCGATTGCTTATAGCTGAAAATTCTTTGTTTCTTGTCGACGAAGCCTAGGTATCGATCACTCCATTTTTTCAATGTTAAGATTGTCCCGATCAGTTTATCGTTTCGAAGAGTTAATATTTCGATAGCTGCGTTCATTCGATGATTTATTGATGCTGGCCATTTTCTTGTTGTGTGAAGTTTAGCAGTCGACAGCGGGATTGTAGTGACGGCAGACAGTCGTGAAGTTCGATGGAAAATTTTGACCACGGACGTGTCGTCCTTGCCACCCCCATTTCCCCGCATTCTTTGCCAGCAGCCTCCCCGTTTCTTTTCTCCTTCCCTTTTTCCGCTCCTCCTTCATCACAAACAGCTTTTCTCCACGTCCGTCCCCGTTTCACCTTTGTCGCCTTGTCACCGTTGCGTCAACTAGTCCTCGGTCACGGCGATCGTCCTCTGCGACCGCCTATCCGCTCGAGCACAGACGCTGGCCAAGTAGGTATACCAACATTGCTTTCCAGGGCCTCCAGTCACCACCGGGAAGGTAGTGCTTGGTGCTAGGGTCGTGGAGAAGGGCGACTGTAAGGGAGATCAATGGTGAGGAGATCAGGATATCGCCCCTTGGGCCTGGGTTGAGGGAAGTTCGAGTTATTGGAGGGTGCTTTGACGTTATTGCTTCTTAATTTCTTGTCACGTGATTTTTTCAGCCATTGTCGTAACAGTGTTGATCGGAGAAATTCTAAAGAGGAAGGATTGCGTCGAAAAACGCAGGGACTGGCATCCTAGCATCATCTATATAAGCACATTTTTTGAGCGTATAAATGTCAGTGTGTCCTCAAAACTATTGCCATCATTTCTACGTTAATACGCTGTTTACTTCTAATATATTAGGTTCTGCGCTACATTTTAAGAATTGGTCAAAGTACCTCAGAAACAATTTACCCTTAGATTTATCCGGAAAAAATCAAGACTCGAACCTAGGGAAATTACCACCGCTTTGCTCTTTATTTTGTAGCTTCCCCAATACATCTATCGTTCGGACAGATTTATGCTCTTTTAAAAACATCAGTTCCACATTGACGCATTCCTCAAGTTTCCCCCGTGGCTTCGTAGTACTGAGACAACGCCAGCAATTCTATGATAATCCCTCCTCCCTGCTCTTCTACTACTGGGTTATGCAAAGGAATTAATTTGTGCTCTGCCAATGGTTACCCATAGCTTTTTGACGGATTTATGAAAGAAAAACCTGAACCTGAATATCTGCCAAAGATCTTGTGTCTAATTGAAAATTATAGCTCTAAAAAGTGATTAAAGTGCGCATTTGGCAAGTTAAATGATCTATTAAGTCAAGCCAATGAGAGACACATTCATTCATCAAGTTGGATCGTGTTTGGGATCACCAGTAATACGCAATGCGATCATTCTTAGAATTTTACATGTACTTACTTTCGCTAAATTATGGTCTCTAACGCTGGTGAACTAATGGAGCAGTGTGATTCTGACACTGAATTAATAGATGCTAGGAAATTTCCAAAGTAAATCTCGAAGAATGCAAATATTTTCATGCATGAGAGATGTGCTTTTCCCTCTTCCTCTCTCCATGCCTTCTCCCGTACGTCCTATTTCCCTTATTCCTCTCCACGTCAGCCATTAATCTCTCCAATCGGATTCTTGATCCAAAGAACGAAGGCACGAGTACGGTACCTGCATGTGCCTTGGTGGACTTGACTTAAATCTGCTTCCTCGACTTGATATAGGGCTATTAAGTATTGCCAACTCGTTTGATGTTTCGGAACTGACGCACCTCCATGAGTCTAAATAACTTCGGTTTGAAAAGAGCTACGAGTGTCATTTATGCGAGATTTCTTCGTCGTTTTAAAGAGGTTGGCTCGCGGCTTCGTGAGTCACAACACGTACTAAATTGCTCATTTTTAGACATTTCATGCCTGGTAGAATGAACAAGATAATAAGCATTTATAAAATAGATAATAAGTATATTAAATAATAATAAAAGATGATAAGTTATAGCTAGGCACAAAAATTGCGAATAAGTCGACCGATTCAAATTTTATTTTTCTGTGATTTCGTTTATCAGTCCCCATTGCCGATTTCAGCGCGTTTTCTTTCTTTCGCGGTATTTGGTTTGAAATCATTTCAATCATAGTTCAATGTTTCTCTAATAACTTAAAATAACTGACTTATATTAGCGCCTTCGTTTATTCGAATTTTTTAACGTTGCGAGGTAAAAACACATTTATTGCCAGTTTTTTCACTGTACCTTTTGTGACGCGTATCCTTAATGTGAAAAATTTTCTTTTTCAATTTTACTATCCAGCCTTCACTCTGGGGAAATATTTAGTTATCTAAAATTTGATCGACCGTCAATGGCACGCTCACCTTGTCGAATCACTCGAAAGGGCTAGATATGACCATGGAAGCAGATTAATGCGAAGGCCTCGGATTTAAGACGGGGATGGGCGAGGACGTGCGACGGAGTGTCGTTGGGCGGGGATGATACCGAGGGTTTGAAAGTAAGAGAGTTAGTTGTCTGGGAGGACGAGTGGCAGCAGGAGTTGTATTGAGATGAATGAGTTAACGTCGAAGGTCGGTTTGTAATGGTGGGTGACGACTGCCAACGGCGCGGCGTGCTCTTCCTCTCTTTTACAGGAGACCATTTGGGGGGAATCGCCAACGAAAGCCCGGGATCCGCCACCGACCGTTGCGACGACCGAGGGCACCAGCGTATGTTTACCATTCCGGGAGTGCGTCCCGTATTTGTCCCGTCCGCTTCGCTCTTCTTGTTTTCCGACATGCCAGAAATTTTCCAACCTCCCACCTCCCCAGCAGCGCGCGAGCAGTGAGCCTTCCCCTCTTCTATTTTCGGTATGAATGGATGACTCAAGTGGGCGGTGGGTGGGAAATCGGACTTCGGCCCGTCACTGGGCCTCCAAATCCCTCCTATCGTCCAGTTTCGCTTTGCGGCATCGAGTTTCCGTTATCGACCCTCGATTTGAATAAAAAATATCAGATACATGGCGAACATGGCGGCAATATACGCTAGAATTATCGAATGAATAAATAAACATCAACTTGGTAGAAAAGATCGGCAGCATTTCCCCTATTACGTGTCTTTTATATCGTCAACATTGATCATCGTCAACCACGCCAATGAGTTAATTAAATGTGTTATGACCATCTAATATATTTCATATCATAGATATCGACTATTTCGATCATGCTGCGTCAAGGTTTGTCCAATTCATTGTTAGCCCAGCATATCGACAATATTTACGAGATAAATCTTCCATATTTTATTGCAGTGATACGATAGTTTTTATTATATATGTGTGCCTGTTATATGTGTATGGATTGCATATTCCTTCGGTATACAGTGAGGAAATAGTATTTTTCTAATGTATTCATTACTATCCTTAAAAGTGAGTACATTGTGTGAGGATGATGTACTATTTGGGCTTAATTTTTATTCCCTCTATTCTTTCCTCTCTCCTCCATTTAAAATAATGTTGCTATTTCCCTTTCTACAGTATCCATTTCTTGGCTCTGTCGTCTCAATTTCTCCGTTGTTTGCCTCTTTCCTGGTGAAACCTTTCCTCTTGCTCAGTTCTTTGCCCGAATTAGAGAGAAAAGGGCCTATCCCTCTCTTTCGACGAGGAAGGGACACGTTTTTTTTTTTTTCGTGAAAACCTTGCTCTCTAGCCCTCAGGGTTGTCGCCAAGGTTTTACGACCCTTCCAGCGGGAGAGTGTCATTGGATTAAAACTTGACCGTCCTGCCGACTTACCCACTATATCACAAAAGGCCTTCGCATTGGTTTACTTCTCCAGATTGGAAAAAATTTTCCGTTTTCCTTTCCGATAATACATGTCTCTTCCTGGCCCTTGCCCCTCTACAGCTGTTCCTTTGCTGTTGAAGACATTGAAAAATGTTGTATTGATCAACGCATTGTGCCGTTTACCAATCGCTATTAAGGGTCACGAAATGTTTGGAACAATAAGTTTTACGAAGACATCTGACGGCTTACCCTTCTGCTTATTCATCTTAGAGTTACTTAGAAACGTTTAAAAAAATATCATTCAATGCTTTAATAATATTAATACAGCTTGCATAAAATAATCAATGATAGTCAATACATGCTTGCTAAGACATATACATAAAGAAAGGAAATAAATATAAAAATATAAGCTAGCAAGAAGGCGTTGAGGTTGGGGAAGGATAGGAAAGTAAATCAGTGGACACTCACTGGCAGATGATCCATGACGACACCGGTGTCCACTGCTTAGGGGTAGCTTTCGGGCTAAGGACCCTTCTTCAGCTGGAGGAGATTCACTACTAAGGAGTGTCACACTGGAGTTGAGAGTTTAGGGTATGTCTTGGTACGGGGTTGGTTGTTGAATAACTACTTTCTAGTGGATTCATTGTCCGTAATCAAAACCTATGGACTTGTTGCCTGAATTACTTCGTCCATCGTCCACTCACCTAACTATTCCCCTCACCTAAGGAAATAGGATTCTCTACATGGAGGTCTTTGGGGGGTGAGGAAATTGGATTTTTTTTGGGTGACTTCCTACTTCGTACTTCCCTGCATTGGTACTCTGATCGTTTAAAAATTAGTTAGCATATCCTCGCCGATTCGGCAATCCCCCAGGCAGACGGTGAGCAGAGAGTATCTGAACTGGAAAATTCCTCGGCGCAGGGACAATAGCCTGGGAAGCGGTTTCAATGAGATGGAGCGGAATTGGTGAAAAACCCGTGGCCGCTGCCCCCACTCCCCACCCGGATGCCTTGTGAGAAGGCCGTAACTCTCGCTCCGTCACTCCACCGAATAGGTACGCTTTCTCGTGATCTATTTCTGCCGAATATGGTCGCGGAGTTTTTTCTCCTCCTCTGTATATCTTGGAACGGGTGGAGGCGTAGGAACAGCGTGTGCGGAAGACAACTGCAGAGCATTGGCTACGTCGCGTCTCCGATCGACGTCGAGCGACGGAATTGACGATTTGACAAACCCCCATCCCGGCTCTCTGTCTATCTTAAGGCTGCTTTGCATCTCACACCGGTCAGCACTGAAATCAAGGCCGAAAACTCTGGACCAAATCCATAACTTAAATCGAATTTGATGCCTTAGAGCCTGTGTTTACGAGATTCTAATTTAAGTACGCAGCGGCACTGTACGGGCATTCGCTGAACTGCGCAACCGAAATGTACTGCGACATTTTTTTATGCATATTGTTTACAAAATATTCTAAGCAAGCACTAGTAAACCACTTCTACAAGCCTACGAGCACATTTTTTCGAGTACAGTTCTCAAAATTCCTCTCGAGGGCTAATTTGATAGTCCAGCTCCACCACCAGTATATTCTCTGGAAATACTCGACTCTCATGCTTGCCTGTGAATTGTCTTTGTATCCGAGAATTGGATGGAAAATTAGTAATGCTCTTTCTGTTTTTCTATGTTTTGGAAGAAGAAGAAGATAATCGAACTCGATTCTTTCATCGCATACGATAACACCCTTTTTTGGCATATTGAATTATGTTCTATTTTCAGCACTGAAGTAAGTATCGTATAAAAAGGTCTTTATATCGAAAGCATTTGCTCACTTCTTTTACGCGTATAAAGAAATCCATTAGTGCAATACACATTCATGATTGCGAGCTTTCTCGGTTGCCTTGGTAATCGAGCGGCCTTTTTCGAAACAAGATCTTAATTCAGTGCCAGTATGCTGAGTGTCGCAAACTGTCTTACTTTGCGATATCTGTTTCCTCCAACAGTTCTTGCGTTATTATGCAATTTTTTCACCATAAGCACTATGAAAATTTTAAGCTGGAGACATGTTAATGCCAGCGTAAGGATTTTGTTTCTTTCTGCCGGCTGATTGATTCTAATCAAGCAACTATTTATGCGAGATAACTTTCGTTGATGTCTTGTATTTCAGTGTGTGAAAGAAAGCGTTGACGCCGTATAAATATTCTTGTGAATATTGGCAGTCTTGGTAAAATTGGTAAAATTAGAAGTTTGGCCTAAGCTGCTCGAGTCAGCATAATTCATGCCACTCGGATTCAGAAGATATTGGAAAAATTGATTCATTCTAGGCTCGTTTCATGGGTAAAATCGATCGTAGTTTCTCTTTGATGAATTGATATTCATTCTAGTCTTGTAAATCTTTGCGAATGACTTCATCGTTCGGGTAATGGTGGATAGCCTAAAATGAGCTTGGAAAAAAGTGTCGTGAATTCGCAAAAAAATGTTACAAATTCAAAAATCACTTGTGATACCGTTAGTAAATCCATTACTTTTATTGATAAATAATTGCGAGTTTCACAATTAAAATTAGCCCAATTATCAAGCCTCCATATATAAAAACGTAGATTAAATCTCTTTGGATTTAGTTGTGGAACGGGAACATAGATAGGCAGTTGTAAAATTTCTTCCGAATACAAATAATTGAGCTTTTCAATCGAAATCTGTTAGTCGTAGGGTTAACATTATATCCTTCGTCTAGTTTCGTGATCACTGAATGTATTTTATGGGATTAAGTTGAAATCTTATAAAGTCAGGAATGAAATGAATTTTATCTGCCTACAAGCATTCAAGGAAATAAAAAAATAGCATTGCTAGGGACCACCAACCCTCGAAACAGGGAGAAAATTCCACTTCGGAAAAAATACCCGAATTCCGAATGGAACATGAATCTGTGAGCTGGATTGATTTCCTCCGGCTTTCGTCGGTATCAAAATTTGGAAATGCTAAGCCATCGATAATCCTATTCCACTGAGGTTTTTTTATTTTAAATAAAGACGTAAAATTCCTCCAGTTTTTCGTTATTTTGTGTTTCTTTTCGAAAGAGACAGATCCACTCCAGGCCCTGTTGCTCGTATCGGAATCCCGTTGTCGAGAGAGAAAGAAGGAAAGGAGCAGATAGAGGAACACGGGATGAGAGGGAGAAAAATAACTGGGAAATGGAAAAAAAATTGTCCCTTTTCCGATATCTTCTCAAATCCTTTTCTCCCAAAATCTATCCACCCACCTGGGTGTTATTACACTCCAGTGGACTGAATTCAAGCGGCGTTCTTCCCGTTCAGCGTTGCAATAATCGCTTGCTCCTGTCGATAGAAAATCATTTTTCCTTTTGTCAATCACTCTTACGCAATAAGTGCGCATTTTGCAGCTCTGCTCGAAACCTTGCGAGTGTCGCTCACATTTTGGAATACGGAATTGATCGGCAAGCTCAATTATAGGATAAATCATAGCTATCGATGTCGTTTGTGGAAGAGTTTTTTGTCCCAAAACGTACAATTAGCAATTAAACATGATATTTCGCATACAGCTAGTTCCATATTCTTCCACCCATAGAACATTTTTTAAACTCGTAAATTTCAAGTTTATATTATTTTCGTGGCATCACACAGTGTAAATCAAAGTTTACATCTTTATAATTTATGGTAAGAATGGTGATATTTATTAATATTTTCAATTGCTATTCATTCATTTTTAATGGCCGTGGGGAAATTCTGGGTTGACGGTTAAAAAAATTTATTCCTCGCGTCACCAAATGGGGATTCTCTTAACTTAAATTTATACTGTTGCAATGGTCTTTTTAAAAATAACTTCTAAGGAATTAATTTTGTTGCAGATGGCTAGGTTAGAAAACCCCTTCCATTTTTAATTTAATATGGCATTCGTTGAATGATACGTGCGGATTTACGTCATTACTAATTAAATTAAGCGTTTGTTATTAGTAGCATTTTTTGAAGCGTAATCTTTCTGCCACGGAGTTTCTGGTAAATGTTACTATTTAGTGTTTTAATGAGCATATCAGTACTGGAGCGATTTAATAATAAACAAAAGGGAAAATACATTATTTTCGTATCGCAATTCTTTCGGTGATGCCAAGCTCGGGAACCCGTTCATTAGTCGTTTTTGTAAACGAAGGGGTTTGGATAAGATAGTATTGACAACCGTTTCTTGCATTTTCGTGTTTATTATAAAATCATTGGGCAAATTAAATGGTGAGGTGATTCCTTTTCAATTTACGATAAACCTATGGTTAAATCAAGTGTGAGAAATCTTGGATTACATAGTTTGTCTCAATGCAATGCATGAATTAATACTGACTTAATTATCTAAGTATCTCGGAATTGCAAAAATAATGCTTGGGACTATCTTTCAGCGGCCTCGTCAATTCTCACCTCAAGCTTTCGTTCATCATTGCGTTGAATGTCATTCGCGGCACTCGGCTTCTAGGATGTGACACAAAAGGATGTGACTGAAAACATCCAACGGACAGCGACGTATGCATTCCCCCAGCCACAAATTAAATGGACGACCTTGCCGTCGAAGGCAGGGAGGTTGAGGAAATAAGGGTTGTTGATCCCGATCGGGGGATGACCTCAGTGCTTCTTCCTCTCCAAATGGTGAGGGGACGCACGGGAAAACGGGTGTACGACGCGAGAGACCCGTCGCCGCGCCGCCCCCGTGTGTTTGCTCGCTCCGGTGGATGGTCGCCCCTTCCTTCCTCGGGTAAGAGCGGATAAAATGGAAAAAGCGGTCCTGAAGGGAAAAAGGAACAGCCGCAATTTTTTTTTCTCTTTCTTCGGTGATTGGGGGGAGGAAGTTTTGAGGGGAAGGGGTGGTGACGGAATGGGAAATCGAAAGAGGTGTAACGGAGAAATAGTCTCAGTTGTTGGTTGGCAGGGTGGGGGGGGGGAGTGCGTGCTTCCAGCTCTTCCAACTCAGCCGCCGAAGAACCTCGTCGTTAATGGGCTATCGGAAAGTTTGTTAAGCTCAATGTCCCCCTCCCCTCCCCCCCCAGTCTTCGCTCCTGTCTCCCCCCTCTCTCTATCCTTTCCTTCATGAAACGGAGACAGTTGTAACCGCTAATTTCGCCGCCCACGGTTTTGGAGACCGAATGAAACCTGCGGAGGGATCGATATTGAGCGTTAGAGGAGTCTTCACCACGCCCCCTTTAGGAGCTTCGCCTGCAACCTGTGTACTATCCTTCGTACCATCGCAAGGGGTATATGACGGGGGGGGGGAGTCAAGAAAAATGGAGAGACTAAGAGAAAGGAACTGGGAAAAAGGAAGTCACAATAGGAGAGCTGTGTTTTGGTGGACTATCGTCTCGCTCTATTTCTGTATTTTGACCGTGAATTGTGTGTAGGAGGAAATATTTATATTATCCATCTATTCAACAGTTGAGCTCTCTCGTCAGTTCTACATATGTGGTGTGGGAGTAATATGAAGCCCTCCTCGTAAACCTTGAAATCATGTGATCTGCATTTTTTTGATGACCTAAGCTTTACGTGTAACTTTCGAGACTCTAGAGGCTCCTTACCCAGTCCTTCTAAGTGATATGTTAAATTTTCTACTCCCTCTTTGACGTTTTAAGCAAAGGGCGCAGCTGTTATTATATTTTTTTAGTTCGTCTTCGATGTTTTTAGTAAGAGTTTAAGCTTACTGTTTACGAGGAAATGATTTCCCTTGTTCCCTGTCCCTCCATTTCCCATTGTCTCTCGGTCCTCTCTCCGACCTATGGTTTCAAGTGGATGAAAGAATCTCTTAAGTGCAGGGTTCCTCGGAGCGAACGAATATAAATAAAAAAGGATGGATTGAAAAATGAGAAGCAAACGCGCTCCGCTTATTGAGGCGTGATCGCCATTTTGTCGAAAGAGAGGAAAAAGAGTGGGAGATAAATTTAACGGTAGCGTTTTTATGCGCCCACCACTTGACGATGATGCAGTTATAAATGAATTTCGTCGAAATCACCGGTTTCTATGCTGTTCCCACGAGCTTTTCCTCGGTTTTATGAGGATATCCGTCGACCCAGATTTTTAAAATCTCCATTTTGTCTAACATTATTACCCTCCTTCAATAATAGAACAGAACTCACGGAAGATATCACATGTGCCTAGAGTGGTATGATTTGCTAACTACACTGGATTTCACTTACCCTCTACACGAATTTTCGAATTATTACTTTCGCAAAGCAGAAGATAATAAGGCTTGTGTGCGTAACAATGAGTACATAGCTTAGAGTAAAGTATCTAGTATTTTACATAGCGTGTGACACCTTTTTAGATACAGAGCTTATCCCTGGGTTATGCACGTCATGTTGTAGTAACATATCCCAAATTAAATTTTATATTTTTCACCATAATATGCCTTGGAAGTCATACATTTGGGGAGTGTTAGAAGAATTTTATTTGAATATATGTCTCTTTCTTCGAGTCTATTCGTCCCTTAAATGCCGTAGCTCGACCATATCGCTTCATCACGCCTTTTCTTCTTGTCTGTCAGTACTTTAGGTCTTTTTCGCTCTAGACTTCCTCCTATCTCTATATAAAAAGAGTATTCTTAAGATTAAATGTGCAGGTATTAGCATTACATCTGATTGATTCAGGTCAACTCCAAGACAGTCTGCCTCATGCCTTCCGACAGAGTAACGTTACCATGAAATATGGTGCTATTTCGTCTCATGTCATGCTGTCACTGATTCTGTCGCGTCTTTCAGACGGAGGGTGAATGACTTTCTACTATGTTTTGGGAGCTGTTTCAGCTTTCTCAGTACGAAGAATTCAAGGAGAATAAGAATAATCGGGTAAATGCATGTTTAGAAAATGTGAAAATGTCTGGGTTTATATTTTGAGGTACTGGCCAAGGTTTATTCGGCATTTAATCTTCTCGGATGAAGTTGCATTCGTACTAAATTAGCTGGGTCTCCGGTTGAGCAGTCTTAAAGTTGGCATAGTTTCAAGAAGCTGAAATTTTTGGTTTTTGTACAAACAATGTGTGCCTGCTATTCAAGAGGGCTTAAATAAATACCGTCTATCAACGCAACTGGACGAGTTCATTGGCTTTCTCCAATCTTATTCGATACCACATAGAGATAATGGATGACTAAGCATTTGAGTCAAGCCGGCAGGAAAACTCAAGGATTTTAGAAAACCCTTGAACTCTCTTGGAGTACTCCCTGCATTCAATCGTTCACCTCCTGACATTGCTGATGCGATTTTGTAATTTTTGTTAATTCACGGTATTTAATCTGGTTTGGCGCGAACTATAACTTTCTTATGACTTCCTATGAGTTCTCGTAAATTTAGTAAAATATAGGTACAGAGATGACCCAACAATTTTCATACTTGCAGCTTGTTATAATAAGCAATCACTGCTAAATCGTGTACTCATTACTGTTTTCCGGCAAAACTTCAACAGTTTTGCTAATATTATTTCACAATTGGAATTTCGGAATTGTTTCTGTAATTTCCCCTCTCATTGTACAAGCCTGAAATCATTATGAACTGTTCATACATTCGATGGAAAACTCGAAGGTTCTTCATGGCTTGGGTAGTTAACGTCGTTTCTTAGGATTCGAAGTTATTTTTCTTTCTTTATAAATAAATAATAAATATAAATTTATTGTTCTAGGACGTTTGTCCTATGGAACATGTATTCCATACATACATTCAATGGTCTCTGTGGTTTTACAATGGAGAACATACTTAACCGAACTGAATAGGTACAGCGGAGAATGAATAGCCAAAACAATTTGAAAAATATAAAACAATAATTTGCAAGAGACGTTATTCGACATTATATATAAAGAAAATTTAGCAGGAATTCTAAGTTTAACATGTGCAACATCTAACATAACAATAATGTCTATCATATATTTATGAATAATTAGATGAGTATAATATTTTGACATAATTTTGTATTGGACACTAAGACACGACACTGTAGTATTGGTCGCTAAGACATGACACAATTAATTGTAATAACAACAAAGAAATGACAATTTAACAAAATATTGAAAAGTTGCAATAGTAGTTAACAGAGATAATTGAGGAACGGAGGTAACCAAAAATAAGTATTGGAACTTATAAATATATGTATTCAAGATTAGTACTGTAGTACAATATTTACAACAAAAAAATGAATAGCATAATGATTGACAGGCATACATACAGAAACAGGAACAAGGTAATGCATATCCAAGTGGTTTATAATGAGATACAATAATATTTTTCATATATAAATGATAGCATTTTAAATTTAAATTGGTGTATATTGATAGCGTTAACCACATTATCAGGAATACTGTTCCATATTCTTAGGCCAGAATTTATAGTTGACAAGTGATATAAATTTGTCCTACACTTTGGAATTTGGAATCGTCTTTTGGCTCTAACAGGTCTGCCCGAATCAGTCAGGTTTCTAATGATGTAGTCATACAGATATTCCGGGGTTTTAGATGATAATATTTTATAGATGAAAATAGACAGTTGGAATATTTTTATATGTTCCAGTTTCATCCACTTTAACTGAATATAATAGGGAGTTACATGTTCGTAGATATTGGCTTTGAAAATATATCTTACTCCGGCATTGAGCAATGTTTGTAATTTTTTATGCTGAATCATTTTTTAATACCAATTATGTCTCTCAATAAGTGAAATCTATCATCACCGTGTGAACTTCGGCGGGTAAGACCGAGTTCCTACTGCACTGCCTCTCCTCTTCATACGCAAACCCTTCACTTATCCTTTGAAACAAAAAACTAATGTCATTGCATGATTTGTTATTGCTATGATTTATTTCAAAAATACTACCGCTTTGTTGCGAGACTTGCTGTTTAAACAAGGCATAATTTATTATTCCTTTTATTAGCTATCTCATCATGCACACCAATGTCATGATGAAATTGAACAGGTTATTGCCTAGCTGCGTTAGTATAGCCATTTGCAATCGACGCCAAGTTTGGTCGACTCTTTAGTTAATAACAATAAATGTGGATCTATAGGTTTGCTTATTCCTCTCTTTCTTCCCCATTATAACTTGATTTGATTTCGGGCTCCGTGCATCGAGTGATGACGTCTCTGCGTTCTTGTTATCTTAACGGTCCATAGGTTTTTGTGTCAGCAAAACCTCCACTTAGATATGACTTCTGCTGCAATACTTGTGGCTATTCTAGCATCGTTCTCTCATCCAGTTCTGTTATATATCTTTCTAGGGCCTTTTTTCTATGATGCCTTTATTCAGATATAACGTAGGTGAATGTAATAATCTTTGGTGGATAGCTCCCAAATTTGAGTGTAATCTTTTTAAGTTAACGTACTTTAAAATTCATCATCAATAAATGATTCAAACCACTTTTCTAGTTGGATTTATTTTCCAACGCTGTCAGTGTTACTGTGCCAGTTACCATTTTGAGACTGCTTCCGGTTTTATCTTGCCCCTCGCTTATCTCTGCCTTTTCTCTCGGCCTCAATTCTGCTTCCCAAGCTCTGTGCATTCGAAATATAAACTTGAATAATTTTCCGTTTTGTGCTAATGATGTCATTATAAATTTTTATAATGATATGTTAACCAGGTTGAAAGAACTAAAGGTTTTGCGTTCAAATATTCAAAAGTGTTTTTGAATTAAAAAATTAGCGTAAAGTTTTGTTTTCTTTTATGACATTGGTATGTTGGTAATTTAGCGAATTCTTTGGGTGATGGAATGATTGTAACGATAATAAGCTCCTTTTTTATAGTTGTGACGGCAGCGAAGTATTATTTCGGAGTTATTTGCTACATGAAAAAGATCCTTTTTTTATTATATTGCCTAAGTATCATTTTGTATGACCTTCCTATTGTTCACCTATTTTCTTGTCATACATTTATACTGAAGTTCTATCAGAACATGTTCCTATCCGATCAATGCATTAAAACGCTTGAGAACACCCCAGATTTACAAAATTCGCCTTGGAAAATCCAGTAGCGTAGACTTCATATGAAGGAGCAGCATTTTGTTTTCTTTCGACTTTGAATCTTTCGTGCTTATTTGGGGTGTTCCAGACAGCTATGAGGAATCTCTTAGGAAGAATATTGCCCTCTCGTCTGAGTGGCTGCTCTATTCACCCCCAACGGATAGCTGAATGTATCTCACCACGCTATACAACTCGTTCACAACAAAGCGGTGGAATCTTTGGTCCTATTTTTGATATGATGGACATGTCAGTGGTATCGCTATCCTCGTCCGCCCTATTCTCCTGTCTCAGAATTCCTTTTCTGTCCGTTCTCTCTTCAGACTGGTGTCCCCGACGCCAGTTTCCCTTGAACTCCTCATGCCCTCACCAAAATATCTCATTTCAGCGTGGGGGAAAGCGTGTGAATCTTCCATCTTAGCGTCAACAAAGTTCATTCCCTCATATCCTCTTGACCCCGAACCACATTTCTTTCCAATGAAAGGAGAATAACATTCCAATAAAAATATTTTTTGCTTTCAACATTTTTTTTTTGCTTTCTACACGAAAAACAAGATAGATCATTCCGCGACTCATTAATTTCAGGAAGAGAATGCACAGAGTGAACTGAATATCGTAAGCAAAATTTTTTGTCGTCTTTAAGACTAGCAAGAATTCACTCATGGAATGTAAGGATGCATTGTCCTGTGTATATGTAATCCTACTATGTAAACTGGGTCATCTGCCGGAGTTTTTTCACTACTATTATTGAACTAAATAACAATTACTTTTTAAAAAAATACACTCAAAAATACTCTAAAACACAAAAATATCCTGAAAATGCCGATGTCAAGACATGATGGATTTTATCGCGGCCATTAGTATGGTCCACGTAGCTTTTATAGGTAAGTGTATTGTGAATCCGTAAATAGGTACCACTCTTTGATGCCAATGGTACGAGTTTGCCTCTGCACTCATCTACCCAAAATGATAATCTAACACGCCAAGAGACATAGATCCTTCCTATGAGACCCCAAGCGCTGAGCTGGGATGGTATTTGTCCTTATATTATCTTAGGCTACGCACTTTTGAGTCAATTTATCATCCTACGTTTCCAACCCCGAAGGTTAGCTCCAAACAAATGATGTTATTGATATTTTTGCCTCGGCAGGGATAAGCAGGCACTTCACTATATGCCACATCATATCTCATGTTCTCAAAAACCTCGACATGTGCATTCGAGTAATCCCCTCATCGATTTCTGTCGTCATACGTCATTCCATTGTTGAGGAGCTATTGTCTTATTGGAGAAATGATTCGCCGGAAGAGGCGCTTCCTTCCCGTCGATACAAGGCATTTGAAATCGTGTTTCTTGAAGATAAAGGCGTTCAAATATAGAGGCAGTTCTCAGAAGCCTTAATGTGGCTGTTGTTGAAGGCCTCTAACGGGTGACTTCTTTTGGTCCTTGAATGTATACTTTAGAGTAAATGCAAGTACACGTCTCGGATATCATTCAGAAATGTCTTTTTCCTAGGAATATTATAAAAACATAAGTTTCAAGTGAAGCTACGAGAAAATAAAAGCATCTTGAGTAAATATATTCCGAAGATGCTTTCAATTCACAGTTTTAGGCACCAAAGTTTGTAATTGCATTATAAAAATGAAAAGGAAGTTTATTTTTTCACCGGGTTTCATTGTATTTTATACATAGAGGTTCGGTGAAAAGATTTTAAACTCACTGATGGTTGCTTGTCATTGAGTATTACACATGCATAATTTACGGAAGGGTTTTGAATCTTTGGTCGATTTTTGTTTCAGTGAGTACATCTATCACTAAGACGGTTTTTGTCGATTTTCGTACCTTGGCCAACCAAAGAAAGCTTGCTATCAGGAGTACTTGATATTATGCTCAGAAGAGAGAAAGTAATCTCACAAATAAGAATGTAAGTAGTCATGAATCGCCTTCAAATATGACAACCAATGGCGCAATGCACTGTGCACACAATGACAATTGATATTTAATAAATGGCAGTTTTTATCAGAGGTACCTTAATATTTGTTTTTCCTCATCGTAGCTCAGCTCGTCTTCTGCCAACTCTCATCCTTCGCCACAAAATACATCAGATATTATCTTCAGTAATAGTTTTTCTCACCCTTTTTAAGCGAAGACGCAGGACCAATTTCCTCGCATCTCATTCACCCACTCAAGTGACCATACTCAGATCCGGATGTGACGATAATTGCTTCGAGTCGGCTCATCGTTCACCTCTTCGAAAATCCTCGCGTTTCAGCGCTGCCAAGGCCGCTACGCCATGCCGATTGAGGAGTTGAAAGGAGTCCGAAGATTTCCTTTCATCGAAGGGAGAAAATTCAATCGCTAAAATTTGATTCGTTTATTCCCTTCAGTCGTAAATACGCGACGTTCATTGCTCTGGCTATAACGCGAGTCGGAGTGCGCTCTCGCTTTGGTCGCGAGGAGATTTTCTTTCAATACTGTGTCGGAAATATTGACAGGATCATCCGACGGACGAACGCTTTCCGCTTCGCTTGGATCGCATCCAAGACAAGATTCAAGGTTGGCCGGATTGTACGTATTTTTTTCTTCTCCCCTTCCACGTTGTGCCAGCCACCTAGTGCTCCCGCATTCGGAATAAAAATGTGTTTCTTTTTCTGCTTCACCGTTCCCCTCGTCTACTTTTTATTTCTGGGAAATAAGAATGCCCGAAGTGAAGGTACTCTATACCTCAAAATATTGACTCTACTTCGGTTTATTCATAGGCACGCCGCGGAACTTTTTTTTTGTTGAAATCGAGGATATCGGAGAGCTATTTTTTTCCTCCACATTCAGCGGCGGGCTTGGTTTTCATATTCGGTTACGTCGGGACATTCTATTATCTATCGAGGATAATCGTTTGTTTTTAAAGAAAATCGTTGTTCAGCTTATTTTTTTGGCCAAAAATAAATCGCCCCACTAGTGCGTTTGTTTTTTTTAAGGAACCCCTCCTTATCACAGATATATTCTTGAAGTGAATGGACTAGATTTTGTCGGAGAAAATATTCCGGGTGCGCTTGTGTTTCAAGATTATACGATCACGATTTGCCAAAAGATCATAGTTTTTAATGATTTACTTGTATTAAATCCTCATTTTCGAAAAGAAGGTCACGGAAGGAGGTGGCCAAATATTATTTCTGGAAGATACTTCAATTACTTCGTTACATATATGGGGTTCGCTCGTTTTTTTACATATCATGATGAGCGCTGAGCAAATACATCTAGCCGACGTAAATACATACCCGTAGGTATTTATGCTTTTATACAACATGTTTAATTGTGATAAAATATTTAACTTAAGCAGCATTTATATTCACATGCTAAAAATCACTGTTCTTCCTTGCTCTAGCTTGCGTTTATTGTGCTTGAACAATTTCCTGTTATTTATACTCGATAACGTATATCTCTGGCAACTTTTATTTGATGGTGAATGGCACATTTTTGATGCGATGAACGAAGAAACTAATATCTTTCTTGACTCTTTCGGTGAACTACTTTCACGATTAAAAGAAAGAAGATTCCATGTTAAAAATAGCAGAGCTTTTCTAAGATGATGATGTGATTCTAAAAAATGACACAGAAAATCAATATCTTTTGTCCGGAGTGAAAGTTTTCGTTAAGTAATAACTAATAATGAATAAAAAAATGGCAATTTTCCACAAGATGTAATGACCATTATCGTTTCATGAACTAATTGTTAGTGCACTAGCTAAAGCTATTTTTTAAAGTATATTCCACAGAGAAATTACATGTTATCATCAACAAAAGAGCGATGTCCGTAAACCTTTAAAACTTAATACCGGCTTACCATGGATAGTATTTTAGTGAAGCAGCTATGCGCTCGGCTGCCACATCTGCTTACCCCTTCATCATATTTTTGACACCCATGTCTGCTATTCCTTGATTCATGTAACTTCCAGAGCATTCCTCTGTGGTTCGTGCCTTTCACTTTGACTTTCGAAACTGTCAGCAGCAAGCTGTCCTGCTTAACGAATATCTTCATTCCTTTATATTTTCCGTGTTTTACACGTACCCCTTCTTTCGATCTCCTATAGCATCTTTTTTTAAAGTTAATCACTCTGTCGGTTTTATATTCAGCGCCAATTTCTGCCGCCGTATTGCTTCCCAAAAATATTTTCCCTATTTTAATATGTCAGTCGAAGATAAAATGAGTGCGGTCAAAGCTTTTTTTTACCATAATCCCACGATTATTTCAGTCTTACGTTTATTACCGCAAGTTTTTGATGCATTATGAAATTCGACAGACTCTCCAATTAATCTTCGTGGTAGCCGCCCGCCATCGCTGGCTCTGCTCACGCGGGCGTTTCGTGTTTATGTCGTGGATTATCTGTCCCCCAGCAGCCCCTGTGTTGGCGCCCCCTAGAACACACCCCCCTTGTGTTTATAGGCACCAGGGATCCTACCTCCCCTATCCAGCGCCCTCCTTCCCACCCACAATGCCCTCTCCCTGCTCCCCCCCTTCCGTTGTCGTGTGCCCACGGGTTTGCCTTAAGACACGGTTGGCTGCCTGTCCCCTCTGCTATGCAGATTGCAGAGGCTGGTCGGGAAGGATGAAGGGAGAAGAATTGCGGTAAACAAAAGAAGGTTCTCGTGTCCTTTTCTCTTTTCCATCCTTCCTTCTTTATCCCTGGTCCGCCTCCCCTACTTTCCTCGCCATCCTCCGTCCCCTCATCATTTTCTTCACCCCTCTTCATTTCCCTTCGTACACTGTCTCTTTTCTTGCATGCTCCGAGATTGAGGACGATCCTTGAAAACTTCAAGACCAGAAAAAAATGGCCATGAAAAAGGGAAATCATAAGGAAAAGGAAGAAAGTAAATTATCCCTAAAGAGCAATGCGTAAATTTTGGTGAATATATATTTTGTTACATTGTTTGCGGAATATGATTGGCAGTTCCGCCAAAATGAAAACTATTTTTCAGCTTGTTTTTCCTCTTTAGAGTTTAGTGTTGTAAATTTGCATTCATGCTCTTCTTACTTACCTTGCTTGTAAACTATGCCTTGCAATATGGTGTGTCACTCATTTTTCACTGCTGACACACACTTTAAGTGGTTGCATAAAAATACCCTTTTTAAGCCATAAAAAGCAGCATTAAGTGAGTGAAAATTATTTTGCCTTTGAAAACCATAGAAAGAACTTACACCAGGAAAATTATAATCTCTGGCCGCCCTGTGTTTCATAAGGAGGGTATCACCCAGGGGATCTCGCCGGCTTAGGTAGTGAATATTTATTTTTTTTCGCTCTTCCATTAATCATTCCCGGATTTAAGGGAAGGCACATGGGATAATATTAGCCCACTGAAATTTCATTTCGCGGAAGACCCTTTGTGCTTGAGTGTCGCATTTATGATGTACCAAGGTATATTTAACTGATTTAATGTGCCTCTAAATTGAATTTCTCCGGTGATGGTTACATCCAGTGAAAATTGTATATATGAAAGTGGATAAGTTTGCGCAATCCATTAAAGCAATTAAAGTTTGACTACGAATGTCATATGAAGCTTACCATAGTGTCGCCATTCGAAAACATTTCTTTTTATCAGTCTTTCGCCTTCGTTGGAAGACTGCACGCTTGGCGCTATTTGCAGCATTTGTATCGTCCGATTAACATATGCATTTATTATTCGTGAAGGTCTTTACCTATCGCTCATAAAATGTCCATTATCCCCTCTAAAGCAGCCTCAAGTTATTTTCAAGCTCACGAAAGCCACGCACCGCCATTAGGGGCATCCCAAACCTTAATGGTCTATAATGATAATTATAGATTCAGCACTTCCGGTCTTATGCACGGCATTATTAAAAAGTACTCTTTATGTTGTTGATTCACTATATACTGATATCTAGGAAGGTTCAGCGCTAAGAATTAGGCTCGTAAATTATGATGGACTGGGCTTGCTTTTTATTTTACCTGGGTGGGGCAGACGTCTAACTAGGTTTTCATGTCTTGAATTCTTCTCATTCCCCATCACCCCTTCTTTGCTCCGCGTCTTTTCTTGCTCCTCTTAAATTTGGGATCAGGTTCACGAAACACCACCGCCCACCGTGGTCCTTAAAAGTTGTGATAAGTCCCCCTCGCATTCTTTCGGAACAATCTGGGCAATGCATTTATGACAGCGGTTAAGGAGGCACCGTGATATTTTTTTTCTACTTGCTCGAGTTAGGTGGAGCATGCGATGGGGTCGGGTGATAAATGGGATGGAAGGAAAAGGACAGGGAAGGGGAAGGGGAGGAAGGGTTGTGTGTGCTCGCATGGAGTAGGTCGCGTTCTTTCGTGGAAAAAAAAATTAGTCGCGCAAAATTTCCCGCACATCAAAACTGCACCGAACCATCAACCGCATCCGTCCGTGTGGCTACCTCCTCGTCCTCTCTTCCTTCTCTCTCTCTCCTTTTCTTCTTCTCGCTTCCTTTCTCGCTTTCGTCCACTGATTTATTATTTTTCCATGCACCTGCGTTGGACGGAATTTTCTGGAAGTGACGGGAGCATTACGGGTCTGCACATCACACGCTTGATCGAAAGCCGTTCTGTTCTCTCTCCCGGGCTTTTTGAAGCCGCCGTCTGATCTGCCGGGTTGATGGACATGACCTTCAGACAACGCGATTTTTCAGCGCGGCGTTGAATGTGGGGTCTTCCATTATTTTTTTTTAAAAATTGAAGGCGGAAGGCAAATTTATCACCTATCTGGAAATATTATCCAAGCTTGCTCACTCTTTTTACGCCTACACCCGTTGTGCAAGTGCTTGTTTCCCGTTCAATTCCCGCAAGCAGAGGAAGCTCGAGCGAGCTGCACTTGTGTTTTATCGGAGGTCATTAGAAAAGTTAAAAGATGCGTGAGAAAATGTATGATACTGGAGAGCAAGCAGTTATTTCTACGGGAATCTCTTTTGAGATGCTCGTTGATTCCATGAATTTGTGATGAGATTCCTAATTATCTTCTTATTCCTCCGTTTATATAATTCACCCAGTTTGAGGATATTATAGCCTGACTTATGACTCAAATACGATTCCCTTTAGAATAGACAAATATATTTCCCGTCCCTATCGTCTACACTATCTATGAACGTGTATGTAGAATTTCCTCATGATGAAGCTACATTTTTTGTCGTTTGCGTTTATGTATGTTTGCTTATCAAGTGACCATACTGATTTCTGCTCTTCAACTGTTGTCAAAGGAATATACTAAGGATAATGAACTCCCGAAAAAATTGTATATACTTTCAATAAATGCGGTACTTATCTGTAGTTTTTCTCCTTTCCCTTCCATTTTGTGGAGTCGCTTTAGCGTTTAGCTGTTTCTAAGGTGTATAAGGCGCTCTTTTCCTTCGGAGAAATCGTGACCGTAATAGGTACTTTTCGCAAAAGCGTGAACACTTGGGTGAGCAACGATCGTAAACGTGGGGGACAAGTCTTGACAAAGCTGACTTGTAAGTGATCCTCATTCTCTGCTCCACGATGCCATCATAGAATATTGTATGCTCCGATGTGGTTTGGATGGATACAAGGTGTAACGCTAGATGGCTTTAGATATCCGGTCAAGGAGCAAACCAGGGCCGACCGCAATGGAACCGCACCTAGCTGGGACGCCTAGATTCGATTTTTCTATCCCAGCTGAGATATGACCTTTCCTTACCACCTTTCTCCATTCTCGTTTCAACCTCCTGCCCTTTCCTTGCTCTTTCTGATTGTCTCGTGTAAAAAAACAAGCTCACATTTCGTTCCTATTACCGAGAAGAGAGCGAAGGGTTTCGGGTATGCAAATGTGAAACGTATAGCTCAAAGTATTACCCCAGGCGAGATAGAGAACGGCTGGGAGTTTTGGAGTTAAATTAACTCTGGGACAAAAGCCTTTTCCGTTAAACCTTTCATTTCAGCGTTTCCTCCAATTAACGTAGTTTGAGATCTCCTTGCGAATGCCTAGAGAATTTTGAATGTACTAACTTCTGATACAGTTTTTCAGGAAATGTTTTATGCACAATACTAAATTTGTATCAGGGCTCTCATTTATAATTTTCCATAAGTTCAGAAAAATTTATCTCGTGGTAAAATGACGGAAATACTGAATGCACTTTGATCAGCGTGATTAGTGAAACGTTGTTGCACGTCGGCGTTTATATTTAAAATGAGGTATGTAGTCATGCCATTAATTTTGCCCTGGATATTTGTATTGAAAACTTGAAATTATGGCACGTCTATCCCAGGAAATGAGGCATTGAAAACCATCTTCCATTGACAAAGTTCTCGGTGCTAACCGAGAGTTTGTATATAGTTTTCTCGAAAATGGTGCAATTTTTCCTTAACAGTTTGTGGTGTAGGTTAATTAAGTTCAAATGCCTCAGGGCTTAAAATAGATATCATTCGGGAGTAAAATGACGAGGATATAGGGCAGTATTTTAACATAGAACGTAGCGAGTGAACGAGCCTTATTTCCCATGAATAAGCATTCATCATCAATGAACGGAGACCTTAGCACACACCATTTCCCACCAGAGTCAGTAATTGTTTCTGAGTTTCTGATAGAGAAGACTTAATTTACTTTGGCAAAATATAAGCAACGAGAAACAATTAAGATAAATATTTATTTACCATTAAAAGAGCAAATTTTACTTGGTGAAATTAATGGTCTCGTGTTTCCTTCGTGTTAATGCCGGTGTTGATTGCGTAACCTCATTTGCATGGCATATTGAATTCTCAGCTGTCACAACACGTAGAATCAGCCGCAGCACACGAGACAATTGACCCACATTTCATCGTCCAGCGCCACCAATGGACAACGAAAAAACGTTCCCTTTCAAACGCGCTTATCTTTTCTGTACGTCTCCTTTGCGAGCCTCCTGAATTGATGGTTTCATGGATATGCTACCGATAATATGAACCTCTTCATCAATAAAACCAATTTTAATAGCTACATTTTGAGGCAGGACTGTTAGATAATACCTTCACCGAAAGAAATGGATTCCTCCTTGACGAATGTGATTGACTGCGGTGAAAGTATGAAAATGAATGCTGGCTTGTGATAGGCACCGATAAACTTCTTCAAAGCGAATTATTCTATCTGAAGGACGCAGGAAGTGGCGCCGCATATGGTCCTATCAATCCACTTGGTTTCTTGTTTTTACTTCCGTTAGAGCAATAAAACCTTCAATCGTTCATCACAATGCTCCTATTTGTTTTTTTGTGATTCGTGACTCATTTTCCAAGGAAATTGTCTACGAAAATATTTTACTTTGTTTACACCTTAGTAATATTATTTTCTCACACAAAGACCCCTTCTGATACTGACAAAATTCAATGTTTCAAGGTGAATAGTTATCAATTTCCATGAAACTATTTGCTGTTGTACCTTTATCTCTAGCGTAATTAAAGTTTACGGTATCTTTAATTTCAATTCGTAATTGGCACTTTCAACCTTTCTCCAGTCCTTCGGGTTTTCCATTGGGCTTTCATATACTGATTGTCTATATAATTTTTCGCTCATGGGAGGCCCACGGATTATATCCAATATCAATCCAGGGGAGTGATAATTTGTAACAGGAAAACGTATTAGGATCCTACTATTGCGGATATTTTAATCCAGTGGAAATGGGGCAATTATCATAAAATACGGGATCCATTAAAAGCGGGAGGAGCACGATTAAAATACGGCACATTTAGGATACAGCAATAATGTTGCAAATCATTTTTATTGCGTAATGCTACTCAAAACTTGAACTAAAATACTCATCCATGCCGGTACTACTCGTAGCCTTATAGTCTGATGTACTCATCCACTTACACTCTTGCCCTCTGATGGAGTTATTCTAATGGTGTATCAGTACGTTTGGGTAAAATGCTATTTTGCATGCATTTTGATGTAAATTGGCCGTAATTGAATATGAGAATAATGTTTAAGAGAGGTGGCAAATTTAACGTGTTGTTAAAATAGGTAGAATTAACTCAATCGTCTCAGACTCAACTTTGTGGAAGTTCATTTTATAAATGAAAAGGACTAGTACCGGAAAATAATTTGGTGGAATAAAACAAAGTTTTCCTTTTCATTTATAGGTAGAATTAAATATATAGGACGATCCGACTGTCGGCTTCATGTGGAACAATAATTTTTCAAGTTTTAATATTCGATCCTGAAGTTTCCGTTTTTATTCGCTTATAAACATATTCCGGGTGATGAAAGATATCGCTGACATAAAATTGGGTTTACCAAGAATGTCAGTAGTTATTGTCACTCTCCATCATCATCTTTCATTAAACCCAAAGATTGGTTGACTGAAGCCTTCCATTCTTCCCTGTCCCATGTTAATTCCTTTATACCCTAGTTGTTCTCTTGTTTCATGTCCTGTTTTATATGGCTAATTTATTTATCTGGTTTAATTAATTTGTCATTCTAAATAAGTTGGAAAGGTGTGGTGTACAATTATTCCTATAATCTTCAGTTAAGTATCATACAGACAGCTCCATTTTTCTGTTCCTCCTCCAGAAGTTTTTTTTATCAAATTGACGCAAGGAAGACGACAACGGCAAATTCCATTTCCCTCTCCCAGAATCGGAGGGTGCGGATATCACTCCTTGGGAGGCGGCGCCCGTGGGAGTCGCTGAAGTCCGTCACAGGTGCGGATGTAAATCAAACAGAGGGTGGTGGGGGGGAGCTAGCGGGTGGGGGAGGATGTGTGTGCCGTTATCCGTCCTGCCGGTGACATTCAAACGTACGCACTCTCGCGGATAGAGACACACACGCATACTCGCAAACACAAAACGCACGCAAAGAACGCTTGAGCGCACCGAAGTTCCGCCGGTGCAGGTGGGCAGCGTAATGAGATAGGCGGCAGAGCGGTTTGGACCGCGACCTCTCACACACTCTCTCGACTGAGGAAAGAGATGGGCGAGATCTCCGCGATTTCCGCGCTACGTAAAGCGGGCAGCGGCAGCTGACGGGCGAAGGATGTTCTGGAAATGGCCGCTTTGGGAATCGAAATAGGAAGGTTGCCCATAGACGCGGATGGATTAGCATCCGGGACGAAGAAAATATTTCTCGTTCCTTTTAACACGTTCGTTAGTCCGCGTCGCTCGAGTCATTCTTGCTCCGACTCTGATTTGCACTTCAATTAATATTTCTGCCTCACTATCACCGGCTTTTCATTCCGGATATTGGTTCACTGCATCCCAGCCTTTCCTTCCTATCCAATTTTTACTCTCTTTTAACGTGTTAGTTTTCCCTTCCTACATTCCTCTTGTTTTGATTCGTGACCTTTCTCGTGGGGCCTTCTTATTTATCTCGCTCTCTCTTATATTTCTTTCGAATTCGTGGTGCCTCAATGACGTGATCCGTCCATCTGGTCCTTCTTTTCCGCATCGTGGCTGAATCATTCTTCCCCTCTTCTATTCTTCTGTGTTTCTCTATTACTTATTTTGTCTGCCCTCTTGATCTTTAGCCGCCAACTCCATTACCAACTTTTGAAGGCTCCTAGTGTTCTAATCATTCATTTTTTCGGTCAAAGTTGTGTTAAGGTGTAGAGTGATAAATATTTTTTCCAATCATCGGGAATAGTATTAATTTCCGGGATATATGGTTAAAATTATTTAGCGGAGAATGCTAGATACTGGACATATGTTTATAAGTACCCTTTTAAGTTAAGAAAAGTATGCCCAAGCTTGAAGGGAAAGACAAGTGTTTTTGGAAGTTATCTTTATTTTTTTACTTCTCGAGAGCTATTGCACGGCACATAAAGTGTAAATGAGGCTTGAGCAATCGTGTGGAGGACTTCCCCTCCCCTTACTCCTACCTATTGCATTTCTCAGAGTAACCGAGAGTGGATTGGAGCACGGTTGGTTCTCGGCCTCGAAGCGTCGAAGGAACTCGCACCGGCAACAAGCTTTTGTCCTTCTACTCTCACAGTGGGATAACTCGGTGAGGAAATTACTGCCCCCAGAGTGCAGAACTGCTTGCGGAAGGGATGATAAACTTGGCCACCGTCATGAGATCCAACGATGCGCTCCGCCCCCACGCCCCTCCCCCAGAGGTTCAATTTCCCATCCTTCATTTCCCTCGCAGCCTCTGCTTCCCTTCCCGCAAATGCTGCTGCCGGTGAGAGAAGGGCTTCCTCTTCCTCTTTTGGTCTCAGCATCCCGGAGCTGATGGATCGATTAATTTGGAGGATCGTCTCTAGGGAACGTGTTCCTGCGGAAGTCGGTGCCATGTTGATAAGGGGAGGGGAAAACGAAAGATTTGATGGATTAACCCAGTTCTAAGATTTTCGATTAGCCTGGTGTAATAAAAATTGTTTTGCATATAATTTGACTTCGAGAAACGCATATTGATCATCGGGGCCCATCTTTCAAACGTTACAAAATATTATCATGTAAAAAAATTAACCTAATACTTTGTGCTATCCGCTGATTTTTTCACTTTGAGGCGTTTCGACGCTTTTCTGTATTATTCATGTACATGGAAATACATTTCAGTGGAAAAAGAGAAGTTTTTTGGTACATTTGATTTTAGTTTGTTTTATTCCTCCACGAGCTGTGCCACCACATATCGCCATATAAATCCGTATATATTATTTTGCTGTAATTCCATTGCATTAATCCATATAATTGTCCGAAAAGATGTGGAAAATATTGGAGGGATACTACGATAATTCAG
Source organism: Pyrrhosoma nymphula (assembly GCA_963573305.1). Classification (NCBI taxonomy): domain Eukaryota; kingdom Metazoa; phylum Arthropoda; class Insecta; order Odonata; family Coenagrionidae; genus Pyrrhosoma; species Pyrrhosoma nymphula. The sequence continues at coordinate 49,184,180 of OY754330.1, read as the reverse complement.
AAAAGTGTAAGGAGGAAGAGTTGGGACTCGTAGCAAGCTTAAAGGTTTCTGGTTTGATTGGTCCATTACTTGGGGAGGAAACCTACAACCGAGGTTGTTTCAGTCATTAAGGGTAGGCGGCGTTGACGGTAAGGAAAGGATTATTTGGGAAATGAAGGAAAAGCGGAGAGAAACCAAACATTAGCACTAGCCTTCTCCTAACGAACGGCCCCAAAGGGTCAAATGTTTAAAACTCCATCCAACGGACGGATCTGGGATGGGAAGCCGACATTCGAGCCACCACACCAATCCAATCCCTCTAAAGGATCCTGGGAAAGAGGGGAATAGAGGTAATGAAAATATTAATTTTTTTGCTCGCGATGAATTAGGGTTGAAAGAATGAGTAGCGGTAGAGTAGAATGGTGTTGGTTAAAATGCCTTCATGTGTAGCGGAAAAGCTTTAGACGCCTACGAAGATGTATAATAGTTTTCAGCGACCCTACATAGCCCGACTCTAGTTGTTAGACTTCCTGCAATATTAATCCATCACCCCAGGATCATTACACGTTCCCCGTCGTGATGTGCCATGCTTTTAGCCCGTTGTCTAGGAGGCTATTTGGCCGGTCGGAGCGGAAGTTTCGGACTGCCAAGAAGGGGTCGTATTTCTAGGCAAGGTGAAGGCGAGAATAATGTCCGCCTGTACCTTTGCTCTAGGTACCTATTAGACGTGATTAATGGGCGAAACGTTTCAATGTGATATGATCCTCTACCACTCAAATGGAATTACAATGAATCTCGCGTGTCTCTGCTGGAACCACTTTCGAGGCCACGCAAGCACTAACATTTTCAAATTTTAAACGGAACCTTTAAGATACATCGGACTGAAAACCATTAGCGTGGAAATTCTTCAACAGCAAAGCGTCGGCAGAGATAAAAGAAGATTTTCAAATTTCTAGTTAAGAACTCGGAGGCTACACGCTTGGCTAACGTAGAATTTTTTTCGTGAGACATGGACGATATTATGTTGACATCGCACTGCATCTCTAAAACTGAAAAGAACGAAAACACAAGAGATATGAGAGGGATACACTGTTGAACAGATATGAACAAAAATTCCATCTTGCGTCCAGTCAGGAATGAATAAAAAAACAGAGCGGTGCATTAATATATTCCATCAGTAAACATTTTACTTTTCGTCCTTCCACGCTGACAATTCCTACTTCCCTCTTCTCTCCGTTCTTTATTCCCTCCTCTCATAGCTGGTACTCTTATAAATACTCTCCCCCTCATAGCTGGTACTCCCCTCATAGCTGGTACAACAACACCCTTTACCACACGCCCTTTTGGTGGCTCGCAGGATGTAAATGTAGATGTAAATCCTGGTGTGAGTGTAGCTATCATCCCTCTAATTTTACCGTTGGTGAAACGTACATTGCGAACTACATATTAGCATTCAGGACGGTTTTTGGGAGAGTGTCTGAAAGAATTGAGTTCCAAGGCACTTCAGCCGGTGACTGCAAAGTAGCTGCTGCAAGGAAAGGTGAATAACGGCAAGGTGAAAGGGGAAGTGAACGAAATAAGGCAAAGAGGAGAGAGGAGTGGAAACAGCGAGGCGACAGGATTAGGGTGGGTTGGCAGATAAAGAGTAATGGGAGGTACGTGCTCGATTTAATGTGGCGGATTGGGGATCTGCTGCCGACGAAACACGGGCTGGAGTGGATTGATACGAAGCAGAAACGATAAGGCTCGGGACAAGTTCGGAATGGCCATTTGATACGAACGCCGTGTCCAAGTACCTACCCTCTACTGTGGCAAAATTTGCTCCTTTGTTCTTCAAACTTGAAAAAAATCTATATTCAAACACAATTTAGAGCTTATCTCTGAATTTCGATTGCATGCAAAGGCTAATAAAATCCCTGAAAACCCTTCATTAAGCTATATATAGACCATTTTTTTTAAATAATCATGAGGAAATTTGGTTATTTTTAATTTAGCCTGGGTGTCCGTTGACAGCAGTAGAGTTTACAGTTTACCACTTAGAGATCACATGAAAAGTTTCCCTTGAAACAGATATTTCCGTACAAAGAATAGTTTCTACAAAAACTCAGTCATTGGAATTAAGTTACGTGCTTTGAGCCCCTATAACGTCCCTAGCATGACGTTGTTATTTTGTAACGTGATAGTTAATCACACTGCGATGACGACTATGGCCCGAAATCAGTAATTTGTGAGCAGGTTCACTGTATTTTAAATTAGACGCCTCGATCTATGCATACTTTTAAAAACGAAATAAAGGCGTGCTTTTCACTTTTCATTATCAATCACTGTTCTAAAATTTGCAAATTCAGTGTTTTCTTCCGCTCATAATGGATTCAACAAGACTTGTAAGTTGACCTATTGTAGCATTTGGAAACGCTTTCAGTTATAATGTCAACAAGCTGAATTGACGAGTATATTCCACGAGAGGCACGGCCAGCGATTTATCAATGATCTTCTAGACAAGATCTCGATCGATTGAAATGCTTGTCAAAAGAAACAGGACCATTTCACTAGTGAAAAAAATCGTTCCCACGGTCGTGGAACCGTATAAATGCCTGAACTCAATGAATGTTGGGTTGAGAGAGTCGCCAAGAACTCGAATGAAAGAGGAATGAGAGAGAGAGAGGTGCGTATGTTTGCGATCCTTCCCTCTTTCCCAAAAGGGTAAAGGGGAAGAGGTGATAGGACTCTCTGGGTGGGGTACGGATGAATGGGCGTTGATTACAGCGGGGGCGGTCGGCGGTTGGCTGGCGAAGAGAGAGGTCAGTGCTGAAAGGGTTGGGTAGTGTGGGTCGCGCGCTGTGTCACCAAAGGCATGCATTGAAGGTGTTGCGGAACTGAGTGGTGTCGCTTTTGTCACTCTACCCTACTCTTCTCCATTCCCTTCCAAGTATGTACACACGCGCTGCCCCAGAGAGTAGGGCTGCGCTGTATTCAAATTCCAATTCCGCATTGCGTTGAACATTTTCCATCACAAAAGATGTGATTTATCAAATTGAATCGCATTTACTGCATTACATCGCATTTTTCACAAAATATCATGTATCACTTGCATCGCTCATCGGATTGTAATCGACCTTTTCAGCATTCGAGCGATTGATCATACATCATCGATCGATGTGTCGATAGATCGTTGCATCGCATATTGCATTTCACCGCATAGCAATGAAATATAACTCATATTCCGGATGATCGATGTGGAAATGCATATTATGAAATCCACGGTGGAAAAATATCTTTTTTCCTTTGTGAATTTCACACATTCCTCCATAGCGGGTAGTAATGTCCGTTGAAGTTTCATGCATTAAATTCGAAATGCGTTGTCTTCGGGATATCACATATCTCAGTCGATTCGTTGATACATTGCACGCGGCCCCACGATGGACAGAGTGCGTCACGCGCGCGTGGGTGGTTGGATGATGTTTCGCGAGTCATAACGAAGCAGATGAGGACACGGATCGATTTTTGCAGTTTGGACGAACCCTCCCCTATGGAGAGTGACATTCTTTTGGTTCTCTGCTGCGGATGCCATTATTTTTTCATCCCTTCATCCTAAATTAGGTCCTCTTATGCGCTGAGTTGTTCGGCTGGGATCATCATCGCTTCAGCAGCGCGAGTGTCCAAATTAAAGGTCCGGATGGTCACGAACTTTTGCTCCGTCACGCATACGAGATAATCTGAGCGTGTGAGTTTTTTTTATGTCGCGGCCTTCTTCTGCAAATTTCACGAATGTGGTGGAATCATTTGGTTCATACCTTTCTTTTTGCCCCCCTCTTCCCTTCAGTTGGCTAACCTCTTTTTTCGGATGTGGGGAAAAAAGCCTAAGTTTTAAATTGTATAGGGGACGGCCTGGTAATCAAGGAGCACCCAAATACTCTGCCGCCGACAAACACGGTCAATGTAAACCAAGCGGTGTGATTTGATGGGGAATGTGAGAAAGATTTCGAAAGCCTCTGGAACCATGTAATGAAACTGCTCCGCCCCCTACTTTGAATGAACGCATTCCCCACTCTTTTAAAGGCTTAGAAAGAGGTTACCTCTCAGTCCACTCCCATCATAGCCAGCTTCCGGGTGTGAAACTTATTTCGAGAAAACAGATGGCTTGGGGTAGCTTGCGGGGAAGCGGAGATCTGTTATTAGGAGTAACCGATCTCCGCTTCCCCGCGAGCTATGTTTCACCCAAGATAGGATCATTCAGATCCTGTGTGTAAGGGTTATGTTCAAGAAAATCAAGTCCCATTTTTTGTTTCTCAGTGGAAAACAACGAAGTTTCTCGCTTTGTTTATTGTGGTTCAACCCAAAAATTACTTCAGTGTCATTTTATTCAGAGTAACACTACTTGGAAACGTGGAGGAAAACGTGTCCTTTGTTTTATTTGAACAACAAATTGATTCGTTTCCATTTAGCCTTTTTCGCAAATTGAACTTGAAATTAGATGCGAGATTAAAATTGGTGTTAAATGCGTGAATAGGTGACGCGTTGGGATAAATATTATTTTTATGTCTAATATAAATGCCATTTCGCGAGAAACTTCATAAGAAGCTAATTCCTCGAGGGAATTAAGGAATAATATAATTCAGGCACCATTCCATAATTTTTGGTTCTAAGCGAACTACTGCAATAACTAAAGCTCAAAAAGCGTTTATTTAATAAAAATGGCTCTACAAGAGGCTCGTAGGGAAAAAAGAACACTAAAAATGTATTCGTCATTTCTGCCTATTTTTCACCCCAGTTTTGTTTTTCAATAGCTGTGGCAAGTCTTCGATGAAAGCAGTATTTTTAAGCAATATAAACGGAAAGGTAAAATTTAGCATTTGCTTGGACTCACACAATCACGGTGAAACCTCCTTAATGTGATGTGATCGAGCCAGGAGAAAGTTTTCCAAAACATGATGGCAAGATGGACAGATATCATCATTCTTGATGTGGTAAGGGATAGGAATATTTTGATTTTCTGGAATTTGATAGTTTCTCGATACTACGGCAAGTTTTCTGGATAAAAAATGCAGTCCATATCCCTGGGGTAACATTGCCTTCCTTCTGTCCCCCTCTTTGTTTCTCTATCCACGACCTCTGGCAACCCTTATGGAGTTAAACGGACTTCGTAGAAAAATTTCGTGAGATTCCAATGCTTAAATTTCACAGTGGTTCTTCACCCTTTCCTCTACCTTTTCTATGTTTTGTATTTGAGTCTTTATTGCCCCATCAGTTGTTTATAAGCAGTGTAACCGTCGGGTTCAGCACCCTTAGAAACGGATTTTTATTAGCAAAAATCTTGGAGAGCTTATTTGTTTAGGAATCTTTTAGGTGGAGAATTAATTATTTTGTCCCCGAGATGAAACGAGCGTATCTGAGCTATTAAGGTTGTTCAAGCTTTTGCGACGGCAGTTTCTTTTTCATGGGCGTCCACCTTTCTCGGGCAGAAGAGTCACAATGTCTAGTAGGATCGGCTGTCAAGCGATGGATGAAAGGAGGGCGGCGTAAGAGCTCTGTAAGATAATAGGAGACGGCAGAATGAATTAATGAGTCATGGCGCTCGTTTCTTATTCTTTTTTGAGCTCTAAAACAGCTCAAGGAACGACCACCGAGACTTATAATTTTCTTTTCGCAATTTACGAGGGCGTGCGTTAGCTTTATCTGGATTCTTTGAAGAAAAATCGCCAGTTTTCCGGCCCAGGTCGTTCGGTTTTTAAGAGGTCGTATATAGGGTTTTCGTCTTTCAAAGGATGGTCGGCATGCTCCTTTAAGCCAGCCTTATTTCTTCCGGGGTTGCTCCGTTTGCTATTTAAAGTGGATCGCTGCTTGGAATACGGAGTCCCCAATCTCCCTTGCTGCCTCGTATGCATTATCGTGAATATTTAAATCCATGCATAGATCTGTATCTAAATGGCGTTCCCCATGCGGATCCAATGCGTCATTAATCTTCATCAACAGTTAAGGCCTCCTTCCCATTGTAACTAAGATGAGAAAATCCAGGTGAACCGTAATTAATGACACAGGTTTTTGTGATGAAAATTTAACTTCCGAAACAAAAAATTGATTAAATGCTCCATTTCATCTCCAACAAATAATTTTTCCCAACCTGTTTCTTTTTCAATTACTCAAGAGTTCACTATTTGACCAATCTTCTGCTTGGGACTCCACTTGCCTATCTATAGGTCGCTGCTCCTCAGTAACACTAGAGAAAGGTTTTTATAAAGGTTTTTTCTCATAGATGTTCTATTTGAGGTGGGAACATCTGGGCACTCTTCCTTCCAAGACACCTGTCGATGAAAAACGAAATGAAAACTACATCTGGACATTCCATTGTGCCTTTTGCTGTTTCGTTTCTCGAAATCATCATCATGCGAATCGGGGTAAAATAGTTCCGAAAGCTCGCCGTTCGATTTTCGTCTCCAACTTTTCTTTGAGAATCATTGTATCCGGTGATCTTCGCGACCATATTCATGCAAGGTTTGTCCGAAGTTATCGGAAATGAGCATATGTAAATGAATACTGAATAGGTTTGATATACCTCCTTCCTGTGAGGGTTCATTGTCACACCTGAAAAGTGGCCCGACGAGTTCTCATTCCGTTCGAAACCGTGCTCGTAATTCAAACCGTGGAGAAATTAAAAAAGAAATGAAACATCGTGGACCCCAAACACAATACCGTCTTCTCCTATACGGCCCATGCGCGCTGTCTGGCTATTTTTGCTCTCCTCCCAACGCATAATGCCTCTCCCATCCCACTTCCTTACCGTCTCCCAATTCAGCTATTCAGAAGGGACAGAAGGTCACCCGGAAACATTGCCGCCTCCTCACTCATTTCTTGTCGTGTATTTTTTTTACTGTCGTGGACTTGTTCCGCCAGGTGTGAACGTCGTCGTTTCATTTCGCCGTGTTCGGAAGCATGGATGCGTTATTTGTTTTATTTATTCGTGTCGGCTACTCCCCTTGTGGTATTCTCCGACGCTACTTCGTTAAGTGCGCGAACGTTTTAATACATGGTGGCTTAAGGTTGCTATCAACGGCGTTGTTTCACGCATTATTTTCTTAACGTTGCGAAGGTAATGATCTCATTTGTAGTGCAATGAATATTCATATGGATTCGGGTGGAGTGATTTGAGAATATTCGCGCATCTCAATAAGGCATGGAAACCTCTTCATTTATTGTGAATAAGAAGGAATAATTTATTTTTTGAAACTGTAGCAGTTTATTTTTCGGTCGGGTGTTAATCTTATTTAACTTTTTTCTCTTTTTTTATCCATTCTGGTGGTTGATTTCTTTTTCACCTTTAGTAGTTACCTCGGAACTTTTTTATAATTAAATACTTTAAGTGACAATTTTTTAATGTGAATATGTTATGAAAAAATTGTCTCTCAGCGAATGGTTATGTTAACATGAAAGAAGGTGAATTTTTGAAGAATTAGGTAACCATATTTTCATTGGCTTCGAATGTTATTGGAGCCCATTGCCTTGGAAGACGGAAAGAGTGCATGTTGCCAACTGTATTTGGCCAAATGAGAGATTGCGGCAGGATGTTTAATGATGTAATGAGACTCCAGGTATCTATGGATCATACCCAGTCATTCATCTTGGCTTGCAGCTTCTGTAAACTGCTTTCTCAGCCAATGCTGGAATTCTTAAGCTAATGTGACATACGACTCCTAAATTACGGTTTCGTAACCCAGTCATATTTTTTTCGCTCTGGTTAATCTCCCAAGGCCATATTCCTTCGGCTTCACTTCTGCAACACCCGCAAGCAATCATTGACATTTTCGTGAGATGACAGGGCTCTCTCATGTTTCCAGTCTCAGCCCTGTTTCTAGGCAGTATTTAAGGATACGAAAGTTAAAATAGTCTAGCATCTATTCATAGGTTTCCGCGTCAGACTATTCACCTGCGTCTTGTGCCATCAGTGGAAGACACGCTCCCGACGGATGGGTATTACTATTTCCTCGAGAGGTTATTATCAGCAAATTTCCCACATTTATAAGTTAATTGAACCGAAATATCACCGAGCATTCTTTTTTACTACTTTAAAGCAGTAGATGAATCAAATTCACAGCATTTAAATTTAGTCTCCGAGGATATAATTAGTTTGCGCACAAGGGTTCCCAAAACGAATAGCATTGATGTAACTTTCGAGCAATAAAACAGTAATTTTGTTACATCAATTTCATAGCTAAGCTCAGTTTATTATGCATTTTTGGAGCTATATATGCTTATGTATGTGTGTTTATGTATGCTTGTATGTATGTATTCTTGATGCTAGCCGCTAGCGGTGAAAACTATTACGCTTAGTATTCGGACGTTATTATTTTTATTTTATATTTTGTCAACTGGTGTGTAACTGCACAAATTTTCAATTCTCATCCAAATATTCGGAGCTATTTAATTAGCTACTTAACGTAATAGCTAAATGAACTTATGATAGTCAACTTGCCCCCTTCAACCTTTTTACAACCTTGTTAATCCATCCTTCGAGCCTCTCAAAGCGGTATCAAGCTGTATAAATGGTGCTCAGGTCATCGTTTAGCTCTCCCCTGGGTTAAAGCTTTTCTATAGTTGGCAAACAATTGTCGTAAGAGAATTGTTTCGCGAAATATTTCGACACCTTTACAGCAGGAGTGTTCGCAAAAGTCCGCATTTGATATACAATTCCAATGGTGGAGGGTTTCTTCTTATCCTGATATATTCTCGGAAAACGTCGGCAGTACCGGATTGCTCCGAGTCCCTCACAATAGAATGTGATACTTCGAACAGCAATGGCGTGAGCATTTACATGACAATACGCGACTTAAATTCTCCGCCTCTCCAGCTGACTATTTTTCTCGCCTGCTTTTCGAACGATTGGCTTCGTGAAACACTCCACCACTACAATTACCTGTTTGTGCTACACCTCGTTTCGGTCCTATCACGTGTTTCCACAGCCTAGCACCAGGTGTCACTCTTGTCCTCCCTTCCCCTCTCACACCGTAGCAACCGATTCAACTCGCCCACAGTTAAGACTTTTTAACAGCTCGATCCTCTCCGTTCCCCTTCCTTAGCTTTACTCCCATTTTCTCACCTGCCGCACTTCCAGCATTTGCATCACAACGCAATCAATGCGAGCGAGTCCCGCGGTTTTGTCTCCTCATGCCTCGCATTAGCCGAGTTAAGTTGCCGACGAGAGGCAAAAATTTCCCTCCGGTTCCCCGCCGCGAACAAAAGTTTCATTCCTGCTATCTTTTGTTCATTTTCCATTCTTTCCGTGATTACATATCCTCGCGCGTGTGCGTAGGTATATAGGCAATCATCACTCTTATCTCAGATTTCAAAGCAATCACGCCTCGTAGCCTCACAGCTTGCATGTCGTCTCGTCGACTTCCGTCGTTTTCACCTCTCGCTTGACTTGATCTCTGGCTCCCGCTTAAACCGTCGCAGACACATTTAATAAATCGTTTTATTATTGTAAAAAAAATAATGGAATTCCTTCCATACCTGTCTCGGGTGGTCCCTTCTCGGGTTACGCGCGTTCTTAACAACTGAGTTTCCTCGGTCACCGCCATTATTTACTCGAGTTCTACATTTCACTTCATTATATTCATGGCGCCCACGCGCACTCCGTTGAAAAATTATCCAAGCGTCGATGCCCGTTCGACTAAAGCCGATAATCTGAGATCTACCGGAAATCGTTCGAACGGTAGAAAGAGCAGCAAATACCGAGGATGTAGTAGGATGCCGTGTAATCTGAGTCTACATTTTCGAGTTTTGCGTCTTAACGAACCCCCTCAGATGCTCTTCTTCAGCCTCAAAGCAATGTTAAGAATGTAAAAGGCAATATGTAAGATTCCTACTGAATTTTGTCTCAGGAAAATGTTTGGAGATGGAGCGAAACCCTTATTTCAGAAACGTTATGATTTTTGTACCATAAATAAATCAATTTATTTAATGAAAATAATCCCCACATGTTGAGAAAACTACGGAAGCTATTTTTCAGTATGGTATTCTCATTAGAAAAAATGTAATAAAGTTGCTTATATTTTCCTATCGTTTCACTTAGTCTTTCTCGAGTTACATAAAATTTTACGAGCCACGAAACTGGTTGTGGTACTTGATAGTTCATCTTTCAGTACACCCGAGTACTGTTGATACATTTCAGTGAGGGATGACTCAGGAGATTTGCTTCGGAGGGTGAATCACTGGGGAAATATTTATGATGTTTCTCGGATGATATGCAGTCTTCCACTCGCAAGTTAATGAATGAAAAGTCAGTTTAATTCCACAATAAGGCACTAGCGATTCCGTTGCCACAATCGACCCACCGTAGAAGATAAAAGTCGACGCCTCAAGCAGACAGTGAATGTAAATTGTGGAAGATAAGATAGGAAAAAGGGGCCACGACCTGCATTGGGCCATTCTCGAGCCGTTTGTCCTGCTATCACTGGCCCAAATGACAATGCACGTTAAGAGGTCCGATAGCGCTCATTGTTCGAATATTCCTTTGCAGCAAGACGTACGAATCTCTTCCTCCTCGCCGCATTCTTCCCAAGTGGTCACCCTCCTTCCCTTGTGTTCCTTGTAACCTCCCGCCTCTAGTTTTCTTTTCCTCTTCAATTCTTCCTCTTTTAGCTCAACTTGGTCTTATCTCGTCCCTCCGTCTCCCTCTTTATCTTGTTCCAGCGTGGTATAAAAAGAAATCAAGCGCGCGACGGGGGAGAAACTTGAATGAAAACCCGACGTCGTTTATGCAGCCAAATATATTTTCCTTCTCAGAGCGGTAGACTCGCACCTGCTCCCTCCTCAAACTCCTAAAGCAGCCCCCAACCCGACAGCCCCCTCTCGTTCTCCTGCATCTTCACTTCCATCTCGATTTTCTCTATTTTTCCCTCTCGCTTTCGTTCTCTCACTGGAGCAGAACATTTTCCCCTCGAGAGGATCGGCTTGGCCTTTGGTGACTGGAGCACCTTAGCATCTCGAAGGGGTCCGGGTCCGAGTTCCTGATGCTGCGGTGGAGAATTGTCATTGGAATCCAGATCTAGACTATTGTACAATTTGAAGAGCACAACAACTGTAGTTTCCCGTCCATCGGATGGTATGCTCAGTCGTGGTATCTATGGCGCACATTATTAAAATGTCCACACTTTCCCTATACGATATATTCCCAACATCCCCAACCCCATATCCACAAACTTTCCAAATTTTTCTCTATTGTGAGAATTGATGGTTTTCGTGTTTTGTTTTTTTAACGAACTTACCTCAAGGAATCCAGCCCTGAGAATTTCAGTGTGCACTTCAAAATTTGCAATTCTTTACTCCGTCCGCTAGAATAGATATTATACCGTGGACCTCATGTAGCGACTCGTTATGAGTAGGCTAACTCAGAAGCCGGGTTTTTTTTCCAACCCTCCTCGATTCCCCAGTAGAATCCTTCTGTTACTTTATTACCAACGTATCCTTAGTGGCACAAATTACCTCATCTGTAGGTCACCTCCCAAAATAATCAACTAACTTCCCCCTTTTTCTTTCAATCCTGCCTTGCCACCTCACTTCTCCGTTCAACCTTCCGATCACCCTGCTCGCTTCTTTCCGTCTTCTATTCTTACAATTTATTTTTTGTTCTCCTATGTTACTTTTACTTCGTCGATATATCTCTTGAGCACACACCGATGGAGACAGCCATTTCGTAGTGTTTTTTTGGTGAGTTCCTATTTTTATACGCAGAATCCCCGCGTCATTTCCTTCCCGATCGGCCCCAATATTTCCGATCACCCTCCCGACTGACGACGACTCTCTCAATCTGGCTCTGACATGCTACTTCCGACCTACTCTTGGACATCTTTTTATTTTTAGGTGCTCAGCGCTGGCCAATCCCTCAACTATTCCGCTTCATTTTTTTTTAATCCATTTTATTAAACAATTTCAGTGATTGCATTGGCAAAACCTGTTCATTCCTTGTAATATGTATAGATTAGCTCTTTGCGGTAAATTTAGCGCGCTAAATCGTTGTAAACGAAGCAAGTGAGATATTGTTCCCTGAGGAGTGGGCTTTTTGGCCAATAACGCTAATGAGTACGTGTTCAGGTCGCACTTGGCCTCTGTTTCGTTTGCCTGCCTCGCAATCATGCTGTAAAATGTGACCATCTTTAATAATTTAATTAATCGTCATCAATACAAAGAACTCTATGGTGAGTTACTGTCATCAGAGGCATGGACTAATTGTTCATTCGAAAATCCACGTAACTCCAGGTCAAACCCCAGTAATAAAGTATAGTATCCTTTCGAAATTATAGTAACTTCCTGACAGCCTAGCATGTGTAAACTTTTTTTTTAAGTTTGAAATAACTACGGGAAGATTCACTGTTAACTTTTATTTGATGAACCATGAAGATGATTTCAGATTTATATTCAACTGCAAAATTAATTTGTGACGATGTGTAGTTCCAGTGCATTCCCGAAGTTTGAACTGCCCAATCTTTTGCAACATCAACAAAATTATAAATCTCTAATAGAGTCAACCATTCAAAGTTCCTCTTTCTGTTTGCTAGCATTTAATCGTCAGCTTCCTTGGATGCACTTGATAAAATGATTCGAATGAGGAATCTTACTTTCCTGTATTAAAAAATAATACGCGACAAGAATATGACCAAGATTGAGAAGTGATGTAATTTTTCCTATTTTTGGTGTTACTTAATTGCTTCACTTCACGTTGACAGGAATAAATTGCGGAGCAGTGTACCTCAGATTACCAATTTGCATAAAATTCCAAGCGTCAGCACGTGGGTATCCATCCGGTAGCCGTGGCTTTCGGTTTCTACCCACGCGTTCGGCTGAGCCCACATAGCTTTGAGAATTCCAGATTCGCTACGTCTACCTTATATTATTTTCCTTCCTTCCTTCCTGCCTTCTATCCTCTTTCCTTCGCCCTTATATACGTGTGCTTTTATTTTGTTATCTTGCTTTATTACCTTTTTTTTGCTTGGGGGAATGAATCTTTTCCCTTGGGACCGTAACTCGGCGATGCGACCAAAATGAGTTCGCTAACCTTTCGTTCCAAGTCAAGTCCAAAATGATTTCTTGCTTCGTTTTTAGAAAACAATTAAAGGTATTTGCAATGAACCAATTATTTAGGGTGTTCTATCAGTAAATATTGGTAATTTCATGGACAGTTCAAATCACAATTTTATGATTGCTAAAATATTTATACGTATTCATAACGACAGGCGCCTGTTCTAGCCAAAACATCCTATTCAGTCTATGATTTATGCCTTGATTGTTTGTAAACACATGTGCAGAAGCGTGTTACAAATGTTTTAATTGGTAAAACATATTAATTTTGCTCTCTTGCCCTAATTATTAACCCCATATAAAACTCTTCTCTCCTCGAACACTCCCTCACGTCGTCCACAATTACACTATTATAAGTGATAAAACGCTGTAAGTATTTACAGCAGCAGGCCCCTGTATAAGCAACAGTTTCCTCTCCAGTGACTGATTTATGCGATGTAATCATTTGTATTGTGCATGAAAAAGTGCGTAGCAGATCTACTAAGAAGAAAAATATATTTCTTTCGAAGTCTCTCATCTTCCGGAGGATGGCTTTAAAGGTCGGTCATTAAATGGAGGACTCGAAGGAAATTGGCAAACCCAGACTTGGGGCCAACCTTTCCTTCCATCTTACACCCGTACCTTTTTATATTGGTTGGTTCCCTTCCTTTTGGTCGTGCCGCAGCCGCAACCCGCTCCTTCTTTCGAGGAGACTACTGCTGGTGTGTCGGACAAGCCGCCGCCGATCAATGCGTTTGTTTTCTCGCAGCCTCTCGGCTGTCAGCTGTTTACGTGATCCTCCACGTGCCGTCACGTTCTTAGGCGAGGATGTCTACTTTTTGCTCCGAACTCATAATTTTTATTCCCATATTTTTAATCTATGCCTATGCTATTGCGAAAATTATCTCCTTCGTTTATTTTTCCATCGGTCTCTAAGATTATTTTTCCTTTCAAAGGCAAGCATCGGGATCTTCCTGTGAGGTCTTAGTGCCTTCCGATGATTATTTTTTTCTCCCAGATTTCATCCTTGCAACCTCGTCTCAATGATTTTAATCATTCTTAAATGACTGTTTATTGATCTTAGGCCACTTTAGTGATCAGATACATCAGAAGGATGAGTTGTTATATTTTTGTACCATTCCGAAAAGCTGTAATATTTCTGGTCTTCTTTGTAGAAGAGAATCCCTAAGCTTGCTGTATAAGAAAGTGATTTTTTCATCGCATAGCATTTAATCAAAAATATTCCTTTTTTTTTTTCAATTTTTTAAATTCATCCATTTTCGGTGTCAGTAGCTGCAGTACATTACAACTTTTAGTAAAAAATACACATTTTTAAAGAAAATTCCTGTCCTTTGAAGGATTGCCCTTTTTAGTGTTCTACCTAGTGGTCAGCATTTTTTTTAACCGAGGACTTTTGCTTTAAGGTTTCCACAAAAAATTGCCAGGATATGAGTAGGATAGATGAGAATGAATTAACCTCCTATTCCAAAGATTGAGCTCTTTTCCTCGGCATAGTTTCCCTGAGAAAAACATTTTCTATTTATTTTTGCTAATATTTTTGTGATAAAAAAGTCCACAGAATTCATTTGCATTTTTTAAATCATGTATAGCGGGATTATATTTGTTTTTAGTTATTCACCTCGTTTATCCCGCAGTAACTCTTCCCATTGACATACTTAGTCCTCTTCCCATTAATTCTTGATCCCCTTCACCACCCAAGGTGCACCAACAAGTCTACTGACATTAGACGTTCAAAGCGTGTGTAAATCCAACTAATTTTTCTAGGATTATCTTTTTTTTAGTTTGTGGGGCGCTGGATAAGATGTATATTGTGTCCCACCTACATCCCAAGGGATTGGTTCTCAGCTATTTCAGTGCGTCATTCGAGGCATTCATTGCATTTATCCACGAGCACCGTCGGGAATTGAAAAGGGCTGGGGAACAAGATGGTTACTCCCTTTTTGCAGCCTCTGACCTCGCCTACGATGATTATCGGAACCATCTTTCCTCATTCCTGCAGCGCCCACTTTAAAGGAACGCAAAAAATTGGCCCAAGATTTATTTCGTCACTAGGCTCAGCGAAATGTCGGAGTTAATTGGAGATGAGATTCTGAAAGATATACATTTCAAAAGGCGGAGAAGTGAGCTTATTTTTATGAATAAGTTTAACTCTTGGAGGGATTTAATTTCACCGTATATTTTGGTAGAAAATTGAATTGGTCACATAAAGAGACCATAGAGTTTCCTAGATGGCCATTGACGATTTCTTATCATCGGTTAAGAAATATTCCTCCATTACATTTTCATGGTTTTTGGAAGATAGACGCAGGCCTAAGCTCATTAACTGATGTGAAATATTAGCTAGGGAATAGTTTTAATTCCGTTGTTATAATTTATTATATTTGGGCAAATAAAAAGCATTTAAAAGGCTAGATTTGCCAGCAAAGTATAATTCAAGTTGGTAGTAATATAGATTAGTAATATTACTGATTGGTCACCAATGAGACGATAAGTGATTACAATATTATATGTGATATATATATATATATATATATATATATATATATATATATATATATATATATATATATATATATATACTGTGAGGAATAGCTGTGGGACAAATTTCAAAATATATTTGGGCCGAGTAAATTGATGAATACGTTAGTTTCAAAGCGTGAATTGCACTGCCATAAGGTTGATGAATGGAGCTGCTACCACAAATGCGCAAAAAACTACCAACTGAAGCTGTATTGAACTTGAGTCCATGAAATTATGTGCCTACCACTTACTGGAAAGATATCATAGAAAGCAATTGAAAGCAAATATTTGTGACCAAAATGTGGTCGTCACGTAATAGAAGGGAAACAAGTTGCCCGGAAAAGGGAAGGAACGGGTTTCACTATCATCTTTTAAATTTTCGGAGAAAATATTCCAAGAACATAATTATTACATTACGTACAGGTTATTTTAGTACTTCTTGGCGTTTACATGGGTCCACAAGTTTTTTTTTTAAGAGGGAATTTTATTTCGCCCCCGTAGAAAAAATTTATTTTTAATTATTAATGGAGATGAGCGTGGATGAGAAAATACACAGTTCCCTCTTGTCACGTATCTTCAACCAGTCACCCCTTCGGTCTTCGCGTATTATGTCTTATTTTAAATCGTCTGAACCCTTCCTTCAATTTTTTTTAACCCTTGGATTTCTTTCTCACTACTCCTCGTATTGCTCGTCTTAGCTAGTCCTTGAGATATGCCGTCTGCTTTGCCTGCGACACCAATTGCACTCTCCCCTCCAACTCAAACCCCGGAACGTAAGTTGAACGGGCGATTAAATCAGGACTGGTGAGGTACCTCCTAACACTGCTAAATATTGGATACCCGAAAACTATGAAAATTTGTTTGACCCTCAAGCACCTTCTTCCCTTTTTAACTCTTTAGCTGCCATGGGCATACATGCATGGGAATACATTGGCCTCTGGTGCCTCTTCGAGGACTACCTCAGGCCGATATCTCAGGTCGTGCGGTACTTATTTAACTCCTTCATTTTCATTGCCTTGAGAATATAATCAACTAATATTCTTCTTCATTATCCAACTCCCAAATTTATTACTAATCTTTGAAAAACGCTCATTAGAATAAATAAATATGATATCTAATATTTAAGGAATAATTGTGAAGAAATTAAGCGACTGGATGAAAACAGTCCGTGAAGTGATGACTGCTGATGATGAAAGCATTATACACTGCGAATGGCAAAAATGAACATTGTACGCCATCAAACTCACGAGTGCAAGACATACCTAACACCAAAGTGAGGAAATTTACGAGGAAAAAAATCCAACTTGACCGGGATTCAAACCCGGATCTGATAGTAAGCGGGAATACTGTTTCGAATCCCGGTCAAGTCAAATGATTTTTTGTGATGGTGAATTTTCCCTCACTTTGGTGTTGCATGATGATTTAAAAAAAAAACTGCGACATTTAAAACTTCGCAGTCTTCGCCTTGGCAGCCTTAGCTAACCCTGTCTGGATTGTGTCGGTGGAAAAAGGGTTCATGCTTCTCTTTTTGTCTCTATCCTCTGTACTTAACTTGTTCTCTCGAGCGCCACTGCGGAGCTCGGTGGCCAAACTATCCTCTGAATCCAATCCCTCAACTCTTTTTTATCTCCCCCTCCTTGCTTCCTGCAACATTACTCTATCACAAATCTTTTTCTTCCCCGGCCAATTTCCTCCGGGCCGCCCAAGCTGTAATTGAATTAACAGCCGGCGTAATTTTCTTCCTCCTCCTCCTCCTCCACGTGGTCTGGCCTCACCAAGACGGCCTCCGTCGGTCTCAGCTCCCCTTAATACGTTGAATTCCTTCACCAATCTCGCCTCCTTGCCGCTCCTATTTCTCCTCTCATTCGCCTCTCGCCCATCTTCTTATCTTCTCTTTACTTATCTCTCGTCTTTCTGTTCCTCATTTCCGTCTGAGCGCACTCGACAATCTCTTTGATCCTCTTTTGCTTTTGGTCCAGCCTTTTGGGGTTTCGCTCTATCCCCTCCCTTTTCACTCGGATTTGCTTGCGCAGCCCGTTGTTGATATTTAATCCCAGTAGCGCGGTAAAATTACATTCAATTTTCAGTTGATCTTCTTTATTCTACTGCAATGGAGGTTAGTAATTAATTCGTTTCTAGAAGGATTATTTCCTCAAATAATGGTAATGTTTGTATCGAAACACATCCATGTTAGCTATACGAGTATCTTCTTATATATAAAAAAGAATGTTTGTTTTGTTCGTGTTTTATGCACGCCAATACCATTCATCCGATTGCGAAGAAACTTTGGTGAGTTGTTGTGCGCGTGCCCATAAAGGTTTCTGAAATATATAAATGGGAATTTTTGGGGTTGTTTTTACCCCAATATTGTTAATATTTACTCCCATAAGAAAAGTATTGATTTCGGTGCAGGTTTTTCTTTAATTGCATTTTTAAATTATTGGTACTCAAGATATTGGATGGAAATTTGCATCATAGAGCGAATAAAAGAATGCACTATTCAATTCTTTCATTCAATTTTCTTATACGCTTCGTTATTGTACAAGTATTGCGTTTTTATCTCGAAATTCATCAATTTTTCTTCCATTTCAACAATACAAAATTTCCTTGGCAACCGGAATTAAAAACATTTTCACTGAAACAAAATTGAAATTTAAAAAAGTGAGACTTGCCATTTTCAATCAATAATCTCGCGAAAAGTTTTCGTTTAAAAAACATTGTAATAACAATGTGGATGGGCCCTTTTGCTCAATTTTTCCACCTATGAATGAATGGAATGTGATGACGACAACTATCTAGTCTCCTGTCCCTTTCCCATATTCTGTAGGTGTTTAAGAGAATGAAGTTTCTGTGAAGAATACAGAAAGGAGGCATTCATGTCTCTAATAATCGTAGGCTTTAGATTATTTTTCAGGTAAAACATTATCATTAATCTTTTTTTCAACACCAAGCAATTTGTTCTGGAAACATAATGAGTGGAACATTCGCTGATTAAGGAAACGGGTAATTTTACTGTAAAAAGTGTGTGTAATTCTGAAATTTACAATGACATTATTTTAACCAGTAATCTTTTTAATTTCACTGTGGAACCTGGTGAAGATGCATCGTCTGTCGGTGGTGGAATGAGGTTGGGAGGGCTTGTAAGATGGTAGGGAAAACAAAAAAAATGCCTTAAAAGATATGCGGTTGGAGGCTAGCTAAATGCTGGACGAGAAACGAAAATTCTCTTCACTGACGCACTCGAGAAATAATTCATTCCCACATTCTTACCTCTCCTTCCCCGCTGCGAAACAATTAAAAGGCCATTCCGACCATTAACCTCCGCCGAAGTCTGTGGGGTAAAGGGTGCTTGCTTGCGTGGGGTAAAGGGTACAGCTTGGTTCCTTTAGCCATTCCAGGAAAATCCGCGTGCGTGTTTTCTGGCTTGGGGGAAAGGTTGGATGGGTAGGTGAATTTCGGGTGGGCTAAAATCGGATTTCGAGAGGAGGATGTAGAGTCGAGGAGGAAATGGTCTTTTGGGAATCCGGGAGGGTTGATTATGGTCCGAGAGGAAAGTCATTAGGATGCTGATATGTTCACATAGGACGAAACGATAAGAAGATATCGTTGGCTATGCCATTTTATTTTCATTTACCCCTGGTAGATAATAGAAATTTAAAATTGAGTCTCTGATTTAGGCGTCAGTTATTATCGCGAACATGACGATGTATAACCATTATGATCTTTACTACGACGATGAAGCATGTCGTTCACGGTAAAACTTAATATATTTGTACGTAAATATATTTGTAAACATATTCTAAAACGTATGTGAAGGAAATAGGACCAGATCTATTGCATTAAACGTATAATTAGAATACTTTTTAGGGAAAAGTTCCATAATAAGCCAACATATTTTTGCAGAATTAGCAATTTTACTACTGATATTGTTAAATGTATTTGCTGTGAGCACAGACAGTGCTCGCGGGAAGTAAGATGGTGTTTGAATATATTTTGTTGATAGACTTCCAACTATTTAGGAACGGTAAGTTGGCTGGTAGTGTCACGCATGAATTGGAGGAACTGTTGATGAAAACACAGCGTCTCAATGATGAACTGGATAATATTTAGGATAACGTCTTTGATAGATCAATAAAGACGATCTTATAAGTAATAATCGATGCGTCCCATGACGCCGATCTTGCACTAGGTGCCGAAATACTTACTTCTACGTCAAAATATCATAAATATTTCGTTATTTTTATCGGTGTGGTTTAGTGTTGTGAATTAAGTGTGAGCATAGCTCATGCCTAGTTTGGTTCAGACGTTCAAAAGGGGAGGACGGAGTGGGTGAACGTAATGGAGGAAAGGGAGGTAGTAGGAGAAAGCGGGAGATAACGAGCGAGGGGATGGAAGTGAAGGGTGGGAGAGAGGAAGGGATGGAGAGAAAGAATCAAGGCGGAAGTGTTTTGGTGCGGGATTGAAGAAGATGGCGTAGATTTGCGTCGGATAACGGGGATGCGGACCCGGATTTCGACGGGAGCAGGAGGGGATGGTGCAACCTCGCTACCGTTCTTCCGCTGCGTTTGTGTTCGTGGAGGGGTTTTAAAGGGATGGCGGATAAGGGAGAAGGGGGAGGAGGTCAAGGGATACAATCGTGGGGCAGGGCAGGCGTCTTCCGCACTTCGGAGCCAGAGGACTCTCGACCAAATCGTATCAGACTTGTTGGAACGAGCACCAGTCCGGGCCATTATCTTTTTCGTCTTTCCCCTTAACTTCCAACCTCTCGCTTCGCTACCGGATCCGTGCAGTGTGGCTGGATTTTCATCCTGTGGTCCTGGGTTCCAATCTCGGCGGTGGTGGAGATTTTCCCGTGGAATCCTGATCATTTATTGTGTTTTATGCAGATGGCACTTCAAATATATTGCTTTACCCTTTGGATTGGGCGATAAACTGGGAACTCTGGGCTACTTGCGCTAAGGGTATGCTAACAACGACGTTGGGTTTCTTCCCATTCCCCAAATAAACCTTACTTCGTCTTATATGTCTGTACAAAGGGGTACAAATGACCCCAGTTGTCGATCGCCTCTCCATTTAATTAACCGACAAACATTTTCAATGGTTCGTGTTTTGTATTCACTTCCTCTATTCCTTTCTCGCTACGCGCTAGGCTAAGATCACTCGAATACTCTATTCCTCCCGAGTTTCATTCGGGTCGACAAGGTGGGTGGATAAAATTTTTCAGTACATCTGTTTGGCAATAGAAAGCTGCTAAATGAGTGAGACATGTAATATAAAAGAATAATTTCATGCTGCGCATCATTCAGGACTGCAAAAGCTGCAGCCCGGGACACGCCTTGTTAATCATGCCTTTCTTCCCTCAATTCCTTTTTCCTATACATTCCCTTTCCATGGCTCTCGTCAGGGCTACCGCATGCCCTTCCGGTAGCTCGCAGAGTAGTTCGTAGGTGTGGATGTGTTCTCTCCAACTCCATCACCGGAAAGAGGGGAAATGGTGGGGGAGAGTGGGCTGAGGTTGGCCAAACGATCGGAAGCGAAAGTGGGGGATCGTTCCACAGCTATACAGTCCTGTCCTCTCTTCCGATACGAAATAAATGGACTATAAACAGCCCTCCTCGATCGCCTAAACCCCTCTTGTACCCTTTCTACGGGATTTCTAGCCAGCGAGCAAGTCGGCGCGAAATCGTCCGAAAAGTCGCGTGAAAAATCAGACATAAATCGCCCGACTATCTGTTCAACCGAAGCGTTAAATCGTAAAGTCGGTTCACGTTTCATTCCGTTCAATGGTGAAAACAAGTGAAAAAAGAATGCCCGAAATACGCGACCAGCTCCGAGACGATATTCTTTTTGCCAAGGGAGCGTCCAATATACTCATTATTTCTAAGAGTATATTGTGTAGTATCGGGATGTTCACTTATGTTCCTTTGTAATGGACTTCATTTGTGTTATTGGACAAACTTAATTTAGATTCCTGAGCATAATGTTCAAAATATTGTTAAGGACGTTAATCGGCGAAAAACTTAAGCTTTCTTCAACACTTAGTTCCTGATGTATATCTATTCATTTATTGTATATATATATATATATATACAATAAATGAATAGATATACATCAGGAACTAAGTGTTGAAGAAAGCTTAAGTTTTTCGCCGATTAACGTCCTTATATTATATATATATATATATGTAATACCAACTAAGGCGTGACAAGCTAAAATATATAGGCACATACAAAAAAAGGAAACACACGTTTGTTTGATATTTCGGCAGCACTACTGCCATCTTCTGAATTGTATAGAGTATATTGTATAAATAGAGCGAAATAATTAATGTCTAGTGCCTAGAACCATTTTTTAATGAAATTTAATGAATTTCTCATTTCTCATTTCAGGTGAGTACGATATGTTGTTTGGGTGCAGACGGGAGGGATATCTGTGCCATGAGAGACTAAAGTTTGTATCATATAATGTCTGTCTTGTCTATATAAGGTCTGTTTATAAGCTGTCTTTTCCCTATGATTTATTTCGCCTTGTATGAAAAATTTCTCCTCAACCTACTTCAATATGTTAGTACGGGGAATGTAAGTATTCATGCCTGTATAATTCCGTCTCTGCAAGAAATTTTTTGATCTAAGTTAATACGGGGGTATATTATGAAGTGAAAATAATTTTAAGTATAATTCATGTTTCAAGTGAGAGGGTATTAGATGGTTTTTGATCGACCGTTGAACTGCTATAGTTTCTGTAAATTTCGCGTCATATTTTCAGATATTTCATTCAATGATTTTCGTGATTTTCCGTGTATTGGGAGCATTAACTGAAGGGTTTTTTCCAGTTCTTTTTCAATAATGAAATATTCGGTTGCTACCATAAAAAATAAATTGCTTCTCGAAGCAAAATTCACGATCATTCTCAGTCCGGGTGAATAATTTTTTCGTGGGTGAATTTAGCGCATTTGTATGTCTCCCCCAGTGGATGAATCCCTTTGAAGTTCAACTGCTTTGATTTTAGAATTTTTATTCCTCTGGAACGCATGTAAAGCCTCCCTCTCGCGATTGTTACAGTCCACTGTAATTTATTTTTTTTTCTTAATTTTATAGCTCTTTAATATTCATTAAATCATCCAGTGAGTAGCGATGTTGTCGCATAAGCGTACAGGGTACGTTGGATTGCGATAAATACAAAGGAAAAAGTATTAGAGATGGTAGGTGAGGAGAGAAAACTGGTGACGGAGATTCAGAGAAGCAAGGGAAAGTAGATGGAGAAAATATTGAGTGGGTACAGGATGTTGAAGATGGTGGTAGAGGGGAGAATACCTGGTAAGCGCAGAAGAGGAAGGAAGAGAATAGGGCACAACTTTAATTTCAAACTTCTTGTATCACTCTGCATGTATATGCTTATTCCATTAACTCACTATGTTCCCAATAAATTTGTAGCGTATAATTCCTTGTTTATTTGGGTGTAAATCAACCCTTTGCCATACACCCTTGACATGGCCTGCAAGGTACAACGTAGATGTAGATATTTTAGTACATTGTATATGTTGATATTTTTTATTTGCACCGGAAAGAAAGGCTTTGAATATTTAGGCACGCACGTTGTGGTTTTTTTTCCTCCACGATCTTGAAAGGCTCGATTGTATGTGCTAATACCGGAAAATAATCGTGGTCAGCATTCCGGTGTGCTCGTTAAACCAAAAGGTCAAGAGTTCTAAAAAAAAAATCCTACTTGAGGTTCTGGCTTTATGCCTATTGACGCGATATGGAATAGTTCGATGCGGAACGACCGAAGCTGCTTAAGCACGTAAATACCTCAAGGTCCTGCCGCAGCCCTGATATTTAATTCCACCCTTTTTCGCACGCGGGAAGAATAACTAGACTTTTTCCACAGTTCGGCGGTGGATTCAACAACTGAGACTTTAATATTACATGAACTATTAAGCACTGTTCTGGCAATATAAGCATAGAAAACACCAAAATAGAGACGGAAATGATTTATAATTTAATGGAATTTTCAGCCACACATAGTATCTTTCCCGAAGATAGGAAAAGGAAGACTTCCTACCAGGTTTTGTATGGCTGCAGGCTTTCCAGAGAAATTATATGAATGAAGACAGGGTTTCACACCGGGTCAGGCTCTCAATAACTTCAACGTTTCGACGAGTAACTCACCCATCCTCTTTAGGGATCCAAGAACCCAATGATCCCTTAATACGATAGGCAAGTCGCTCGTCGAAAGGTTGGAAGTAATGGAGAATCTGACCCGGTGAGAAACCCGAGAGCTCTTCATTCCTACCAGGTTGCTCTGGCCTCAGGTGACTTTAATTAAAAAATTCTGAAAATTTCAAAATATTCTCTCGCTAGTATGTTTGTTAGATTTCTTTATTAACTTTTACTCGGGATTTTAAAGGTCATACTCCTCCTACCGTCAGTAAACGTTTATTTGAACTGGAAAACTGTTTTAATTTTTAAAAATCTATTTAAACCATATTTGAAGTGATTGTAATGCAAAAATACGTTCATCAACTGCAAAACATTTTCTATACATTTGGTATGAAAATCATTCTTGTGAGGTGTGTTTCATTTTAACCCCCTTGAGAATGGTTTTTACCCCACAGAAAACTCATTTTAATTATTCTCGTGAGTGCTTCTATTCTAGTGTCATCTATATTTTGACTAAATTCGCATTTTGCTTTATTCTATGTGACGCTCATTGTGTTTTAAGTAACCTCTTCACATATATATTGCTACATCTTATTGATCACAGTGTAACATGAAGCGCAAGGCTTGTGATTTTTTTAAAGGGTTAACTGCCGAGGGACCCGGCTGATATCCAGGTATAAGGGAAGAGCTAGGAGATTCGGGGATAGAGATAGATAACCCTCGGGAGTTTTGCAGAATGCAGGAGTTGGCGGTGAGAAAGGGGTGTCCCCGTGGCAGGTCGGCGGAAATAAGACTTTCTCAAAGTCCTTTTTTTCGGTCCTCCCGGACCATTTGGAATGTCCGCAAAGCACACGCAACGGTGATCGCTGATGTAGGAGTAGGCGATAGGAGCGAGATAAGTATTTCACGGCGAACGAATGGGCTTTTAAAATAGTGGGATTAATGTGATTAAGGTCGTGACCTTTCTGTACAAATGCTCCTGCGGTGTGGGCATGACTTTGTGGTTAGCGTCGGCACACACAAGGAAAGAAATGCTGGAGAAATGCAGTATTAGACGAGGGGGTGCGGTGGAATTGTGTTACTGGGGGCGATTCGCGAGGGATCACTGCTGGTTTCCTTTAGGGGAGCGGGATTGCAGGGGCTACCCACCCATTCCAACTCAAAAGGCCAGGACCCTTCTCTCCCCCGCTTAGGGACAACTGGAAGTCCGGCTTGGCTTTTAGATCTGATCTAAACCTCCTCTCCTCCTCTTTCCGTTTCATGAGAGATACCACTGCTTCCCATCGCTTGTGATCCCTCTTAAGTCGTTCTTCCTCCCCCTTTAAAGGACTTACTGCTTTAGGTAGATTTTCTCGGGTTTGTGCAATGAACCGATGTTTTGGAAATTCCTTTACCGTTGAACGACAGTTTAACGGACGGATTGGATTTTAAAATTTCTACCCATCTCAACGATATCAGTATAAAATCACTTGAGGTAGTTGTGGAACTCTTAGCGTCGCGTCATACACAGACGGCCACGGTTTACCATGAAGTTCTAAGGTTTTGGTGAGCATCTGGGAAATTGACGTATGAGATTTTCAAAAATGTGTACTATTGGAACTCCTTCCACAGTGAATCTCTCGAAGCCAATCATTTTATTAATGCTCAGATTAAAATAAGCTCTGGCTTGAGGTGGAAAAGTATGGTATATCAAACAGGTGACCACATTGTAAAGGCGAGTATTTTCACTACTGCAGCGCTAGAGGACGATTTGCTAGTCAGAAAGGCTCACAATAATACGTGTATTCAAGTAGATAATTTCTTTTTTATTATTAAATTTCGGATTTATGCTGTCATGAGTGAGCTTCTAATTTCTTGTACAAGTTCATCCATGTCACAATTCAGAAATTTTATTTACCAACCATCGGTTTCACTCTTAACTTACTGTTTGGATTTTTTTTATTTTGTTTTAATTTTGTAATACCCCCGAAGATAATTTACTCCTACGGACAACGGAACTCTTAACTTTATGCTTACTTAACTATATTTCCATTAGTATTAAAGGTACATCTTCCTTTCCAATCATTAACGACGTTATCACTTACCCTTTTGAGCTTGCGAAAATTAGATTATTGCCTTACTCACCGTCGCCAATGACGGCGTACTATATCTAAATGGAGCGTGAGAGTCACCTTAAAGGGTTTCCTTTTTTATCATCGTCTCCATGGTTAATAAGCCTATTAACACCTCTTAAGGAAATGCTCTTTGGATCTCGCTCACCCCACGGATGAATAATCCGCTTTCTGCGGACACTTTATGGGGGCAGGCACCTTATGGGGGAGGCGCGATTTCCGCGTATTTTCGTCAGCGGAGGCGGCGGCTGGAAACGAAATTTCAAGCCTTCAGTCTCTCTCTGACTCCTCCTCGCCCCCGCCTTTGAAACCGAACCGAGGAGTCACTCAGTCACAAAGCGGGGAGCACCCTTTAATTAGTCGCTTCCTCCTTCCGGAGTAAAAAAAAAGGTGAAGACATGAACGGGGAACATTGTGAGAATGATACAGTAAGATCGCTTCCGGAGGTCACGGCTCGAATAGGCGAGAGGGGAAATCATTTTTTTTTAATGCCTCACAGGATGGAGATGGTAAAGCTGTGTATGTATTGGGCTGCGCGATTTTCTAACTTCGCATGAGAATATCGATATATGTCTTTTAATATAAAGGACGATGAAATCTCCATCACATCAGGCACTGTGTAGCGTACTGCGTATTCCTCACTGAAATATTTGTCTATAAATCTGATAAATAGAAATGTATATATTCTAATTGCCCGTTTCCTCGACTCATGTGCCTAAACCGATGCTTAAAATTATTTGAAATATGTCAAGTGGGAAGCTGCTGTCGTTTTTCATGATGAAGTGGCTAAATATATTATATATTAATTGTAAATATGGTTTATTGCGTTGACTTTATCTCACCTACATCATGCATCGCATATTTCAATTCTTAATGTTTGATATCGCGCTGCCCGCTGACCCAATATCGCTGACCTAATTGTGTAAATCCGAAAATTAAACAGCTAAGGACGAAGATGTGGCTCTTTTTGAAAATGTACACCCACTACTCCTCCTCTACTCCATATTCTTAGAGATACTCCAAACCGAAGATGCAACAGAAGCTGGAAGGTCCTTTGAAAAAAATATAGGGATGATAAGAGAAGGAGGAAGGGCACTTTCTTGGAGAGAGGGACACTTTGATATTCAGGGAGTGAGGTTGATAATGAGTGACTCTCGACGCATTACGTTAGATCAGCGGAGCGTCGAGTTAATTTGATTTTCTCATGAGAGGCGGACGAGTAAGCAGGGGAAAGATTGAGAGGAGATGAGTGGCAGGAACGTCTGGTGACTGGGAGAAAACGTCAGTCGCAGAGGTGGATGTCGGCTCGGTTGTCAAATAGATTGGAAGAATGGGGGAGAGACAGAGATGGGAAGATGAAGAGAGGGGGGAGTTGGAGATTGAGAGGACAAGAATAAAAATGACAAAGGGTAGGGGACTGAGAGAATCGTGTAGATTTATAGCGAGATATGCGGGACTGTGAACTAGATATAGGTTTTCCATTCGGTGGATAAAACAATGCCGCAAGAGTCGCGTATCGTCTATGCCCGATCAGTCAGCGCTCGACCAAGGGCTTGATAAATCGGTGACATATGCTGATAAATAATGCAGTGGTAGTGACACCAGGTGGGGGTGGGATGAATAATTTTCAAACCCATCGGCTGGATGGAAATAAAATGGAAATAATAAAATTTACCAATCCAAATCAAGGAAAATATTTGATAACGCGGAAAAAGAGAAAGAGGGAGCGAAGGGAAACAAATGAAAATATGATTTCTGAATAACTTTTTAGTTTTTTTAAAAGTTATTTGCCTTATTGATGGTTTTATTTTCTGCACTGTTAGCAAAGTTGTACTTGTTGTGTGACGTTTTTCAGAGTATTTTTTGAAACATTGATCCGTTTTTTAACCACCTTTATATTATATAACCTGATTCTTGGCCTGTTTACCTGCGCATTCGAGGGTTTTTAAATGACTTACTCATCGCGGGGAATACCGTTGAAAATACTGACAGTGATTATTCACAACGATAGTGATTGAAGTACATCCCTAGTGTTTTTTTAAAGATAAGTGCTTCATCATCGGTTCGGTCATACCATTGTCTCATTTTAGCTCAAACACTTTCGTTGCGGTGCGAAAATATTTTCATATTTAATATTCTCGAACTATATCATCATGAAAACGGATTTTTCGTCAAATAAAATTTCAGTTTTTGTCGTATTACCTACATAACAATTCGATATGGCCGATTAGGCGTATTTACTGCTCCAATATTACCCTTTCGCTATCTTTCCTTTTGGCAGCTATTCTTATATTTTATCTATGAATGGAGAACAAGATTGGAAGCGTGAGAAGACGAATAAGGAAAGAGGGCGAGTGAATAATGGTAAAAGGACGTGCGATGAATAGAGGAGCGTAAGTAATGCCCGAGGAGATAGAGTGGAGGTTGGATGGATCGTGGTGATATGTGGAAATGGAGACGAGTGAAGGGATAGGAGGAAGGGAAGGGTAAGGACGGGAGGAGAGGAACCGGGGGCCGAATGCGGAGAGAGAGAGAGGAAGGCCGAAAAAAATGACAAACGGTGGGCGCAGGAAAGTAGTAGGCCCGTGTGGGGGAGATAGAGCGAGGGGGAGAGAGAGTGAGAGAAAAAGAAGAGGAGAGATATCGGGAGATGATGGGTTAGGGAGAATATTTGAGTGGGAAATTGCCCACGGGTCCAAAATGACACGAAAGGACTCCGTCATGCGGAGGTGTGCAGAGATTCTCTTCCTTTCACCTCTCTCCCCCAACCCATTCAATATATCGTCCTCATTTCTTGCACCATTTTCTACATAACTCGGTTCTTTTTCTGCGGTCCATAACAAGTGACACGGAGTTGCTAGAATCCACAACAAGATAGCTCCGCGATATTCTTTTTTAGATGAACCTGGTACCTTTTTCAAGGTCGGTGAGAGAACAGAAACAAAGAGGAGATCTAAAAGACAATGGTGCATGAGAAATGTTTTCGTTGTTTTGAAGAGTTTTAGAAGCTGTGAAGAATGCATTTTAGCTTTTACAGCCCGTCACGGACGTACGTCTTCGCTGTAAATCGTGAGAATAAAATTTACAAATGCTTGCTATAAAGAATAAAGTTTACATCCGCTCAATATACCAAAAAAATATATAAAGAAATTAAACACCAGGTGGCTATGCCCTTTCAAAAACAAATGTGCTGTGAAGAGAGAGAATATCTTAAGTAAGCGTGTCGAGCTTAATGTTCTTGTTGCCAACATGAAAGCTCAGAAACCTCTGTTCCTCCATTCCTTCTTCCATCCATTTTCCATTCCACTACCCACTTACTTATTTTATCTGTGGGTCCCACCAAAGCCCCAATATATCTCTCCAGCCACGCCTTCTTGCGCTAAACCCTTTGACCATCCACTGCGCCGGAGCTCTTCTCTTTTTCCCATTTAGTGCAAAAACACCATTTTTATATTATTGTAGTTTTAGGGGAGTAGTTGCTTTTTATTTTTCCATTCTTTTATACGCCCTTGCTTGTGTGGTATGCATGCACAAAATATTTGCCTTTGAGGATGTATACGAATATAATTGGCAGTGAAAGAGGCCTCGACTTGATATTTACTTGGTTTTACGCCTATAGTTGTAATATGCAGTGCAGTGTCCGTACTTCGATTCTCCAACAGATCTGTTTATTGTTATTATTAGAATTATGGTCTTAAATTAGACGGTAAGATATGCATTTAAGATTTTGAGGACCTAAAAACCATATACAGTAGTACTTCTGTCTCTATCATCATATTACTTCGTAACCCATGCAATTGTGTCCTTACATAAGAGAGGGAGTATGATGTGGAACGTTTGCCGGTCGAAAACGGAAGATAAGGGTATGATATGGAAGGGAATTGGGGGTGAGAAAGAGAGGAACAGGGCGGGGGGTCGGCAGTAGGGGTCGCAGAGGTTTGGCAATCCTGGAAGGGGGGAGCTCCTGTGGCTATGGTGGAGGTTGGGGGGGGGAGCTTAGAGGGGATTTTGGAGCTCTTTTTCCAGCCGGGATTTGGAGGTTACCGGTTGATGGAGGAGGATTCCGAGTAAGCGAAGGAGCAGACGAGTAGAAAGAGGAAGAGAATATGATGATTAATGTTTTGGTGGATCAAAGGGAACGTGGAAAGCTTTTTAGGGGAAGCTGGCTGGGAGCGAAGGGGTGTAGGGAGAGGAGAGAAAGGAGGCTCGAATGACTTTCTGGGCGGTCGAAGAGATAGATGCGGGGACGGTCAGGATGTGGAATGAGAAGAGCGACGGCCGTTTATATGGGAGAGAGGTAGATAAAGGTAAATGGGTTGAGGGTGGTCGGGTGGGTCTCCCAAACCATTTTTGTTTCGTCGGGCACTTTTCGGGAACGCTCACTCTTCCAAATCCGGCAGGTTTCTCGCTGGCCTTTGATAGACAGGTCTCTTTGCCATTTTCGAAGGATTTCACATCGATTGTTATCGGGGTTTGATCTGGAAAATTGATGTGGATTCCGAGCCCCGTTGGGTGACTCCGTATCTTATTTATGTCACCCCAAATTGCTTAAACCGAGTTTTGTACCGGTTTTAAAAAAATGTTTGACATTTTTACGGTTTAAAAAAATATTTTGCAGTGATTTAATTATCATTAATGCTGTGATGGAATTATTATCACCTGAACTATATAAATGCGTTTTCCTCCTCAACGGCAGGAGTTGATTCTGCTTTTGATACATACTTTTACGGGTGAAATTTCTTCGCAATTAAATAAAAACGATATCAGTGGTGGAATGCGACCCTACGAATTACAAGCTGCTCTTTCGTAGTGCAACCGGCCTAAATTGTGAACCATCTCTCACTGGGGATTGCAAGCGTCGATTCCTCATTCCCTTGTGATTGGATAATTTTGGTTTTCCACTGTCCGAGCTCCCATTTGTTCGGAATACTGTCGCGAAACGACATGAGTTTTCGTCGCTCGTAAAATCCAAATGCCTGGCAACCACAAAAACGAGGTCAATCCCCAAACTTCGGAACGCCATCTGTGATCTAAAGCATCTCCTGGGAAAATGGGACCGAGAATTGTGCTCTGCAAGACAGATCAACGACTAGCGTCTAGTATTTTAACTTTTTCAGCGACAAAACTTAGCCATATTAGCAAAGAGTTATCAATACAGGTGGGTAAGGAAGTAATAAATTTAATTATACGACTAGCATACTTTGGTGTTGCTATTGTGTTCCACTGAATATAATTCCGGGATCGTGACGCAGAGTCACTTTGGACGAAATTTTAGAACATTAGATACGCAGTTTGCACCAACTAAAATCAATCAACGAAAACCATTTCGGAATTATAAAATTTTGAGGCATTTTTATGCGTTATTTTTGTTTTCAAACTTTTCCAACAGGCCGTGTTATTCGCGAAAGTAATTGCGCTTCAGCAACACCCTCCTCCCAGGTCTATTCCCCCCGAAGGCGAGGTCTGTTTTCAGTTCCCGAGGGAACGGGGTCTTAACTCAATTATCCCGTCGCAGGTCGAAAGGGGTCGGGAGAACGAGGAGGAGGAAGATTTCGCGCTCGAGTGGAGCATACGTCATTCCCCGTGTACATGTATCGCGGAGGACGGGGATGATCGCGCAGCACGTGGAGAGATCAAATTATCCGTGTGCTCCATTATGGTCACCACGGGGTGGATAAAAACGAAGGAAGCAAGCGGGAGCGAGCAACAAGCTTTTGAAGTTTCCCTCGGCGGGGGAGGCAAACTTGTTTTATTTTTATCGCGCGAGGGGGAGAAGGGAAGGAGGTGTCGTTCCCACAATGGCGGGTGGGGACGCCTCCGCGCCGCCCTGGAGGAGTAGTGGGCGTCCCTCCTCTTCATAAGAACGGAGCCGAAGGGGGTGTCTGAGGGTGTGGGAAGGAAGCGTCTTCTGTGGAGGCCGGCACCGCCTTCGTACGACAACGTGAAAGAAAGTCGGAATTGAAGGATGTCCAGTTGAAGAGAGAGAAAGAGATAGAGCATACATTGAATACGAGCATCGATAGCAAATCATCAGAAGTTGGGGTCGAGAAAACGTCTAAGGTGGTAGTTATTGTCGAAGAAAACGATTCTTCTTGGGAATCGACTTGTTGTGATGACCACTGCTTACCTTTACCGAGAATCTATGGAATCTGTCAACACGGAGTCAAGTTCAGTAGCATCGTGTGCGAATGGTCTAGAGCAGCGGTTACCAACCTGGGTTACGCGTATCCTTGAAGGTTCGTGCTCAGTTGTTTGAACGGTCCCGCGGAAAATGTTAAGCATGGCGGAATTAAGTTCAAAATGGCAGGAAGAATATAATTAATGAAATCAAGAGATGCTGGAGACGGATGTTCAAGACGATCGGCTTGTTGTAGTGGCCAGATACTACTTTCCAATACCTATGGTCCGGGTTTGAGTCTCCAAGCTCCGACAGTGGTTGACATTTTTCAGCGTAATTCCGGTTCCTAGTTGGTTGCAATGTGGAGAGCATTTCTAGATTCCGTCCGTCAGGCACGGCGTAACTGTTGACCTCTTTACGCATTTCGTTCATAATAGACTAATGCCAACTCCGGGATTATTTTCTCCCTCCTACCATTCACTAAATATAAAATTTCGGACGCCGATGTTTCTAAACCGTCGGTGTCGATCTCCAAAGATGAAACGGGAGGGGTGAGGAAGGAGGTTGGATAGGGGCTGAAGGCGTGGACGAAGTTCATTAACAACCAATGTTTATGACGAAAGAAGCTCATTCTCGAGAATAAACAGTTCAAGGATAATGTTCTTTGAGTGACACGCAATTTAAAAAGACATAAAATTTGCATACTGAGGCGGCCTTTGAAAGGCTTTTAATTATCTCTTCTCAGAATTGCCCTTCATAACCATAGAATCACTATTACGCTAAGATGAATTATATCTACGAGCATTGGACTTTTAAATTATTTTTAGCCCGTGAAGCCAATTACTTAAGAATTTACATTAATTACCTACATATTTATAAGTCGTCCCTTCCATATAATATTCCAAGTTATACCAAATCAATGTAAAAGTAATACCAATAATTTAGCTCTGGTATTATCCTTGTGGACAAATAATCGTAGAAAAAGGAAAAAACATGGTTTTTTCTCATATGGCACCTCGTGCAGGTTCAGCTGTAGTCATGCAGTTTTAAGCTAATCAGTAATCTCGTCCAACCCCATGAATCGCTTTAAAAATATAGTTTTGATATTCCCATGTCATTTTAATATGCTATGTGATTAAATTTGTATACTTTCTACTTTTCAAGCGAATCAAGTGGACATTGAAGTATAAAATCAAGGAAATTGAGTATAATGTTAAATCTATGAGCTTCTATGGAATCGTTTTGATTAATCTTGAATCAGGACTTTAAATAAGGTATTGATAATATTTTAATTATTCTCCATCATAACAGACCTTTTGTGGTTATTTATCCTCTTAGACACGCATGTTCGTAAGAATCCGGAGCCCTTGCGAAATCTTCAAGGCAAATCGTAAACAAAAGACTGGTGGAGTGAAAGTACGCGTATTGAAACAATGCCGTCTCCGAACGACCTGAAACATCGAAGCGCCGAAATCGCTTCGGGTTTGAACGTTTGAGCGAGCAGATGACGATGCGGCCCGCTGTTTTTTTGTCGTTTCCCCACCCTACCTCGCTCCCATTATGTCGTTTTAGCGTCTATGTGTCCGCCTTCTCCTTCCCGCTCTTCCCACACCCACCTGCCGGCTCCAAGAGTCGTCAAGAGCTCTCCCGGCCGTCCGTTGCGTTCTCCGAGGGCACCCACTCCCTCCCTACCCCTCGCCCTCCATCGCCCTCTATGTCTCCCGTTCCTGTAGGGGGGAGGGGGGGAGCCTACGCAATTCGAAAACGGGTACCCACACACGCTGAGGCCCACGTGACAGCCGTCGGGAATCGCAAGATTACACACTCTTCTTCACTCCCTTTCTACCTTTTATGCTTTGGTTTTATGCAACATGACGACGTTGATAATATTTTACGAAAACCGACATACTACGGTCGGTCAGGTCATGAGAATAATATTAGGGAACTAGACTGCAGAACGGACAGATTTAAAATGTTATTTTTCCCGCGAACGATAAGGGACCTTAACAGCTGCCAATGAGACTTTTAATGAGACCAATGAGACTTAGTAGTAGTAGTACTCCCTAATACTTGAATCCTTATCGGTTACCTAGTACTAACAGCACGCCGTGCATGTTTTCTACATAAGTCTTGAGTCTCTGTCCATTTGTGCAGTTGCAAAATACATATATACTAACGGTCCCTCTCCATTGTGAGCATATCTGTAGTGTAGTCCATGCTTGTGAGGCTACGCCTCGTGACAAGCATAAGCGATTTATGCGAATGCATAATTAGTCGTAGTTACATTAACTTTAGGGTATAGTGTGATTGATGTTGGTGACTACTCACCCCCTGCCACACACCTCTGTGGGTATTTTGCAGATGTAGATGAACTTTTTGTCCACCATCGCGTGATCGATTTTTTTAAGCACGCTCCTTTTCATTCAGTAGATCGCCATGAAATCCAGTTCCTATTTTTTTAACGGAAATTCTTGCATTGATTACACCACGTTTCATTTCTCCTTTCAATATTAATGTTTGCAACATTTGGCACCTTCTTTTTCCGCACCCTGACTTGTGCCGGGAACTTAAAAGTCTCTCAAGGCGCGAAAATTAGCGAAGTTCAAGAGAGGGTCGAAGACTGGAAGCGTTAAGTGATATTCCACCGAAAAGACACAAAACGGATGAGGTCATTTTTAACATAGTCGCCATGCCTTTTGACGAAGATGTCACAATTACTATTATTTTAATTTTGCAATATGAATGATGCATTTCTACTTCACTGAAAAATGGTAGCGAATAAACAAAACTTCTGGGTTCTCTCATCGCGCTAGACAGGAAAAGAAATTATACGAGGCACTTTTTTATAATTATACTGAGCGAATCTGCAGCATATCAATTTACATGTTAAGATTGCCATTAATTAAAATCCTTATGGTACATAGCAATTGGCCTACTAAGAAACCACCACAGCCAATTAACGGAATCAAACCACTGGTATTTGAGCTTAATTTATCCGGAGACCTCTTCAGCTCCTCGTTGAAATCCATCCCTCATCGGATCACGCTACAAGAGCTGTATTCTGGTAACAATCCACGGAAGACTTAAGCATAAATATAGCCTACTCTGAACCAATCTGTCTTCAATCTATAGATTGAATACTAATAGTGGAGCCGTTCAGGCACTTATCTTTGCGTGCCTAACCCTGGCATTAATCATCCCAGAATATTGTCATACATGTACTGTCACGCAGCTTGGACTTAGTTGGAGGTGCTCCGGGCAGTCCAGACTCGAACTCGGAAATGGCCCTCCATCTTGGCTTTTCTAGCCACCCTTTCTTAAACATTCTACAGATGTGTTCCAGAGAACTTTTCTGAGCTCGAGATTAGAATGTGAAGTTCGTCTTCCTTTCAAGTTGACACTCACCCGACTACAAATGATTTATTTTTAATTTGTTCCCTCCGTTCCATCAAGTCTTTTCACTAAAAAAATAACTTTGAGCTCTCCCTCTAACTGCGCTCGGAAAAGTAATCTTCCGAGTTATTAAAAATTCGCCTCGTCGACTACTTCCCCCAACTTTTCCTATCATCCTCATTCTCCTAATCTCCAACTAATTACAATTTTTTGCCTCCTGGCAACCCGTTTATCCTCCCTCCCTTCTTATTTTTTTCCCTTTTTCTTCCCCGACAAGAGCGGTAATCTTCGAAGCGTCGATAATATGTTAAGCGACGCTCTCGTCTCTCAAGTGTCTCTCCCAAAACACATACACATACCCTCGACTTTTAAGGGATTCAGTCGATCCGTGTCTACGCAGCTGTTTCCCTCAAATCCCGTCTATCGGGATAAGCATGAAAGGAGGAAAAACAAAAGGATGTGAAGGATGGAAATAGAACGGGGATTGAGGGACAAAGTGTGTTTCCAGTTTCCATATGGTTTAATTCTCTTACTGTCAGAGCCACACATTTTCAGTGGAACCGTTGGGCAGCCCTAATATAATGCTGTCCTCCAGAAAATAGCAACAGTGGGCGGTAATCTTTTTAAATATGAATCTTTATTTTCTCTTCATCAGGGAAAGGATCTTTGAGTGCCTTTTATTTATATCCTAATTTTTCATCGCAGGGACAACAAACAACGAAGCATAATTAGCTCTTTAGATTTAGTTAATGCTATATGCACAAGGCGAAGTATCGGGTCCCACCATTTTTTTCCTAGAGATGAGAAGGTGGTACATCGCTTCATGACGCTTAGAGGCTTAAGGCCATTAGAGTATAAATTAATAATGTAGATAATTAGGGTTGGATATATGTATTTTAGTCAGAGAGGGTTCTAAACGCCCCTTTAAAACGCAACCTTTCCTAAAAGATGGCTCATTTTCTCTTCTTAAGTTATGTCTTCAAGTTTGTCACTCACGAAAAAGAGTGATTGCGTAAGTTGAACATTCAGAAGCTCAGCTAATTTTGCGGGTGCACATGAGACATTAGTGATGCCCAGTTGAAATGAAGAGTTAAGCACGTGTTCATTCAAAGTGAATCGCTTTTCTTTTAGATGATTCGTAAGCAACCACAATTGTACTTCAAAATGGATCGCTATATATAAAAATTGGTACCACTCTTGGACATTGTATTATAGAAGAAAACATTCCATCTGTCTATGGAAAATAGTAGAGTAAATTCGTAGATTGTTTTGAAAATACGTTCGATTGCAGAATGTGCTTTAGTCTTTTCAATACTCTCAAGTTATGCTCTAATTATCAATGTAAACCAAAGATTATGTAACTCATGTTCTAAATGTATGCTCTTATGCTCATTGCGTTCTTGATGGTGGATATGGAGGTTGTTGCTCTCCCCCTCCTATTCTTAGAATCATTCTAAATGGTTGATTGGGAAAATGGGAAACTGCAGCCTGAGCTTAAGCTATGCCTTGTTTTTAAAGTCATGTTCTATGCAAACGGGGTTTTGGAGATGCGAGGCATTGTGACGCTCTGCGTCGGTTGTGGGATAGGAGGGACTTTAAGAGGAAAAGGGTTCCCCTTTGAGTCGCAAATGACGTCACAAGGAAGATCAAAATAAATCCGAATCCCACGTCAGAGGGGCTCTGCTCTCATAGTGGGGTGGCGAGGCGGAAAATAAAAATCATTGAGGCTTGCATACCTACGCGTTCATACCTATGTGTCCCCCCAGCTTAACATCCCAACCGGATGAGAAAATCACGAGGGACGCGAAATCTGGGATGTCTACCATCCATATCCATCCTCGTGCTCAGCTGTCCTCCATTCGCACACGTATTTTATTTTATTTTTCTTCTCTCGAGTCCCCACACTGTTTACCCTATAAGCTCACTCCACTTTAAAATACCTTTTCCGACCTTACCCAAGGTCGTCGTCCACAGAGCAGCACCACTCCACGGCTATTCGTCTTGAGGCTACGTCGAGTGGTGTACTTGCGCGTTATCTCCAGTGTTATTTTTCCTCTCTTCATCATTTCCCGCACTCTTATTCTATTTTTTGCGTGATCTTTAGAAGCCCGGATTGTTGTTTGTTTACGCCCGATGGCGAGGTTGACGAGGCCAGTGGCATCATGAGCTGAGAGCAAGAGCCCTTTGCTTCTCTGTCAGAAAGCCATGGGATGAGTTTTGATTCTCCTCCCGAAAGAATCCTGGGGAATGGCACGTTGATAAAGTGTTTCTTGTACCCAATTTTAAATACGACATGCCAGGGAACGATGGAAGTTATAAAATTGATTGTAGATACTCTATGCGTTTATAGTCGACAGTAGTGATCTTTTCTATATCGATTTTGGTCACATTATTCGAGATTATTCCCGGCAAAGATAGAGCTTAACTCCCTTCTACTTTTGTTTTCGAGCCGTATTTTCATTGTTTTCGTTTTGTTATGGCCATGAAGGAACTTTACTTGCCTGTGAGTTATTCCCAGAAATATTTTTTTATGCATATCATCACCGGGACCTAAACACCTGCAACAGTTTACAACTGGTACTTCATAACAAATTCGTAAATCATGTTTCTTTTTTAATGTTTATTCTCAGTGGGTTTTATTCTATTTAGCCTGACAGTATAGTTTTTGCTTGCACCTTCACATGCGTCTAGGTTATATAGCTTAGTTTATTGCTTTGAATTTTCAAGCAAGAGTGTTTTTCCGTATTTCCATGGTTCCTATAACAACACGAAACCAGATATATCAGTGAAACTGTAGCGTGTGTACGCGTATTGAATTGTTGTTCTGTAAGGAAAATAGACCGTCTCTGATGACGTTGGCGGAGACAGCCATCAAAACGTCGGCTACAGCAAGCTTCCTAACCCGGTTGGAAGCCCGAGAAAACTTCACCGGCATCATTCGCCGGGATAGTACCGAATACTTCATAGATCATCTCATTTCAACTTTCCCTCAGTAATATATTTTTTTTCCAACTCGTCAGTTCGTATGTCACTGCTTGTCAATGGAATTTCAATTCCATTTAGGAAATTGCATTAAGCAAAAAATAAAACCACTCATCTAGGTATTGTTACTTGCTGTACATTCTCCCAGTCGTGTGATCCTACCAGTGCGAATTATACCTACGCAATGCAACCCTGATGATTAAAGAAACGTAAATCGGCGGCGTTTTCTCTTATTACGTCGCTAATTCGTCGCTGCTGCGAGACCAAAAATACCCAACTCTCATTGGCGAGGATGAGCATCATTTTCTCCCGGCTAAAGAGCACACCTTGGAATTAGGGACAGTCCACCAGACACGTTGGAAGTCGAGCGTTCTCACACCATTTCCGCCTGAGGCGAAGCGTTGAAGCGTCCATTTTCAGATTAATGATACCCGCCCCGCCAATTGTCGTCCTTTGTGTGATTCAGGGTGTGTTTTTCGCGGGAGGAAAAAACGGGGTCGCTGCTGTGAAGTGGGGAGAGATAACTCTTAATCTCGACTCTTTTTCTTCCTATTTCTTCCCTCCCCGAATCTCGAAAGTTTTTGGAGTTGTAATCCCACCTGCTCCCTTTTCCTTTCTTGGTTCCCTCGTTCATTCTTTGTTTTTCCAAGAAAGCGGGACTTGTGAGGGTGGTTTTACACACTTGTTGAGGGTGGTTATTGTGAGGGTGGTTTTACAGATGTCGCTTCTTTCACCTGAGCTCTTCTTAAAGGTCATCAGTGGTCTATCGAATATAGGATGTCTTACTCTACTCCTTCGAGCTAATTTGAATCATTTTTTGTGTAATCTCACCGTGCTTTCTCCTCTTTGGTAGTCGGCAAGCTATGACATTGTCCCTTGGGGAATACTTTAGGCAGGAGGTGCATTAGAGGCAATGTATAATAATACCAAGTAAGTACTCCCGGTGGAAGGATATTATAATAGCAAGCATCATACCACTTCAACGTGTTATTTTCCGATTGAATTTATCTTCTTTGCTATGAAAATTGTCTCGCTTAAAATATATTCCGCGATTAATTTTCCAAAATAGCAACGAAAAATGAGAAAAAGGTATCAAGGCTTACATTTCAAAATAGCGCGACAATATGAAAGCTTAAATTTCCCCGATTAAGATTTGAGAAATTGATAACAGTCTTCATAGCCCCAAAGACGTTGCTAGAATTTGTTTTATCAGTCTTGCATTTTTTGGACTTATAACTTTAAGTTGAAATGCTGAAGCTCTGCAGAGAATCAAGCTATTTTCTCTTGTGTTCCCAAAAGCATCTTGCGTATCATAATATTTTTTTTAGTTTTCTTAGCTGATTAGTCGTATTTATTATTCCCCGAAACAAAGCTCAGGGATCTATACCTGTGAACTCAGCGAGGTCTTTCATGCAGACCACTGGCATCATATCGCAAATCGTTATTCGCACTTGCTGCGGAGTCAGAGCCGGATAGTGGAACCATATTACTGCGGAGAGGGTGTTGGGTCTTTGGAGAAAGATGGGTGTGGGAATAGGAGGGTAGAATTTAATGAAGGAACCTCTGGCTTCCTCGGAAATCTCTCACTTCACTGATTGCAGGATCGGATTGAAACCTGGGCCAGCCTTCCCTCCGAAGGAAGTGTTCCGCTTGGAACCAGCCCGCATTTCAGCGCTCCTAAGAGGGACCGCGTGTCTCTCGATCTCTCTTTGTACTCCTCCATTTCATGAGCCATTTCAGAGCAAGTATTCCCTCCTTAACTGGAGGCTCGCTCCTCCAAACTGTTAACATATGGGCAATAACGTCTTGGAAGTGTCCGTGTGGGGAATAGGGCCGAACTTCGGGATGTGTAGCTACCTGGCTGAGCGCCTTCCGAAATGGGTAGTGCTCGCTGCAAATTGATTCTGGTAGCCTCGTGGTATATATCATTCTCCGTAATTTCTATTATTTCTAGATTTCCACCAGCTGTGTAAGGTTTTGATAGACCTTTACTACTATGATTTTCCATCGTAAAACGTAATAAAATGCTTCTCATTGTTACCTTTTTTAAATTCAGAAACACCCTTCATACGACATGGAAGTGTGTAGAATTTTCTCTTGTTAAATATATTATTATTGGCAGTGTTAAACCGGATTGGATAGGTTTTCATCGATCTTCTCTATTCTGATATTCTGTTATCTAACGTCTCCTTCGAGAAAATCGTTCACTTCACTTTATCATACCTTTTTCCTACCATTCTGCAACCCGTCTAACATGCCTGTTATTTTTCTCCCACTTCCCCTGCTCACCTGTACAATCTACATTATTCTGTCAACACGACCTTAGCATTCCCTTACTACCTATGTAAAGTACTACTTTTTCCACTTATTTCTCTCCTCCAAACTTCCTCCATCTTTCTCCGGGCTCACCTCTACCTAATATTTACTTGCTAAAAATCGTTAACGATACTCGACCAATGCTTCCAGAAATCTCCTTTCTCGGTACTCGTTGGAGAGTCCCAGAACTTTCAACTCTCTCAGTCTCTCCCTATTTCAACCATGTTTTTTTTCAAGTTCAGCTTCTAAACAGCTCTGCTATGCTCGGAACTCGGTGAATGCTATTCATATCATAAGATCGCGCCTTGAGGGCATTACGAGCAGAAAATTTCTTCTGCCACAGCTAGAGATTACCTCCCAACCTCTTATTAACCTCCTCGCAGAAAATTTTATGGCGGGAAGTTTATTCTTTCCCGTTTCAAGTTGCTCTCACGTTGTCTCAAAGATTTGCAGGAAGCGAGGATTAAACATTCCTCACAGTCGTCGTTTTGAAAAGGAGGACCCAGAAGGGAAAGGTGGTGTGAGAGAGGATGTGACGAAAGAAGTTACTCCTATTCCTCCTTCACCTACAGCATCCACTTTGGAATCATGTCGGGTTTCACCCGAAACAAAAGAGGTCGGGATTCCGTCAAGACTTGCCGAGAGTCTCGTGTCACGAGGAAGTATTTTCCAAGCCGGAGAGGAAGGAAGAAGATGATAAGAGCGAAGAGGGACGGTGGGGGGGGGGCAGAGGAAGGAATGGGGTTTCTCCTTTCCACGCCGTCAAGTATCAAAAGCTCATAGCTTTTTAATGTCGGGAAACGGTCGGAAGTTTTCCAATCCGGACTCATCCACCCGGCTATCGTGGTTTCCCCTTCCCCGGGAGAGACGGCGTGGATCGCGGGGGCAACACGGAGCGAGTTGCGTAAGTAGAAGGACCTGCTTTTTCCAAAATAAAGGACGGTTGGGTATCTATAACAAGTGAAGATGAGCAATTGTCTTGCCAAGGACTAGATTGATGCGAGTAGTACCCACTAGGGGTAGCAAAAATGTACCCACTAGGGTCCCTATCTGAGTAGTTTTCGTGTGGTCAGAAGTCCGTCATCACTGTTTTCCAAATGTTGTCTCACTTAAATGGGCTTCCTATCCTCAAACACTTCTTTAAACAAAATGTATTCATGATATGTGCCGTTAGATCTACATTTGGCTGCAATTCTGGAAATTATTGTCTAACACATTGTAAATGCTCATTTTCAAGTCGAAAACCTGATTAGAGAATTCGAGGTGCGGTAACACTTTTCCTCATCATTTTGCTTCAGAACGCACCATACATTCTAATATCATAAATAATAAAATAAATATAAATAAAATCAGTTTATAAAACAATAAAATATTAATAACGGTTAATATTTAATTCGTAAATGAGTTCCAGAATTCTCACATGTAGTCAATTGCGGTTTAAACGCTGTGGTCAAAGTAGGCGTTGCATTCCTATCCGGAAAACCCCTATTCCTGCGACGCTTCCGTTCGGTGCTTTGGACTAGAAGGGAACCTCTCCGGTACATTTCAACTTTGCTTTCTAAGTAGAAGGGAATTCACCTGCCTCTTTAAAAAAAAAGGGACTGTTTGGATCCCTGGAACGCGTGGAGAAGACCGAGCGAGTTTCCTAGGAACGGATCCGGACCTAGATTGATGGGAAATGGGAGATTTTTTTTGCTGGCAAAGGGAGGGTTTTGGCGGACGGGAGTAGCTAAACTTCGAGGGGAGTGTGGAATAGTTTTTTTTCTCCTTAGAAGGGAAGGGTGGGTGGTGGATAAGGTGGTGGCTCTCTGGTGCGGCGGCGCGCATATTGGTTTGAGAGGCAGACCCCGACGGAGTGAGATCAGAATTCTTGAGTCGCAATATCTCCGCCATTCCTGGGAGTAGTGGCGTGCGGAGTGGAGTGAGAAAGTAAACTACTTCCCGGGCTTCATCTCCATTTCTCTCTCTTTTTCTCTCTTCCCCACTTGCTCGTCCTCTTTTACCTTCCTTCTATCCTACGCTGAATGTCTACACGGATGAGATTTCGAAGCTGCAGGTCTCGTAGAGGGAGTGGCTATATTGATATAGTTTTGTTATCCATAGAAATTATCCTTCCGTGATATTCGCGTTGAGAACGTTTCCATAGTTTTTGTTGCATTTATCCATTTTTTCGGCTCTTAGACAAATAGGTTTTGGATTTTAAAATAAGGGTAGATATTAATTATTTAAATGCCAAAAGGAAAAATATCTTTTGTCTGGCGTTGTGTTAAAGTGGTTTTAATGCAATTAGGAAAACCATTTGGGACCTTTTGGCTCATGATTTTGTCGAAGATGATAAACAAAGGAAATTATTAAGTAAATTAAGTTACCGATTATTGTCACAATGATTATTTGATTATCTGATTTGCCTTCATGTCTAGTAAACGACATACCTGCATTTCCTAATTACCAGTTTGTCTATTCATTCCAAATATTTGTTATAGCAAGCTATCTATTGACTCTTGACATCCGTCTGAGCTGATGCGACGAAGTGGAAATTGAAATTGCACGTATAATTTTCATTCTTTGTTAAGCTGTCATCCTGCTGTCTGATAAAGAACTAGTTATTATTGTAATGTTTTTCTGATCCTTTCATTGCATTGTCTTTCTGTATTGATTATGTTGCCATAGCATCCGTAATCGTTTTCACAAGAACCAGCTTTTCATTTTGTGAACTGTAGCGAAGTTACAGTTAATTAAAAGCGTTGCTGTAGCGTCAAATTTGACAGCTCGGGATCCTGCCCTGATACACAATGCCTATTTTAGTCCTCTCTACTCACGAGAAGTCTCTATAAATATATATTCTCCGTCCTCTGTGGTCCTTTTGACATCGATCCCCGTCGTCAGGGGTAAAACCGTAGGGCACATCTCGTATGACCAAACCCTCCTCCTTTTGCTCTCTTCGCTTTTATGCGCTCCTCAAATTCATTTCCTCGCCTTGAGCACAGCGTCAACCATGCGACGCATGCATGCATTCTGGACTAGTAGAAGATGGAAAGAGGGGAGGTCCTCCCCTTTTTCCATATATGCCCTTCAAAATCCCTCTCCCTTAACCTTTCCCGAATCAAAATTCGGCCGTCCTTGAATGGCCCGTGCCCGATTCATGCGTCCCACCATGTTGGATCGATCGTCTTTTTTTTAATCCCCATCGCCCCCTCACCTCGTGATTGGTTTCCCGGCGCCCTCCTTTCTCGCCGCCACTCTTCAAACATCTCTTCCTGCTCCACGGCCGGCTGGCTGTCCGATCGCTTTCCGGAAGCCCAACGGGGAGGAGGCTGTCCCGCGTCTGGCTGTGTCGGCCACCCCTGTCTTTTTCGTGCAAGGTCGTCCGATTCGCCGTTCTTTTTTTATTACTAGGTGGTCTGTTTTTTCATAGCACAGTTCGTGTAGCCGCTTTTCTTTTTTATGGTTGCGTAAATATTTTCATCACTAAGCTGTTAATGTCTGGAGAAATTCAAGAACAAAACGCTTGGTTTTTCAAACGATACATAATGTCTTACTGGCACTTCCTCAAATTTTTATCGCCTACTTAGGTCAGCACATCAGTTAATGGTTTTCGGCAAGTCTACAAAATATACTTCCTGATCCCTGGATATCTATTTATTGTTTTATGTATCTCCTTCTCTTTGAAAATCCCCCAACTTTCCTTCAGCCACAGTATTTGGAGAGATATTCCTAATTATTTTCCCTCTACTTCTTGCCTTACAGTATCCACTCTCCTCTTTACTCAACGATGGGTTCCTTATTGTGGTAACTAGTTCTATCGTTGCCATATTTCCATGAAAGAATTACGCGCGTCAAAATCCTTGAGGATATAGAATGAGATAAGATGTAGATTTTGGTGAAATATTATACAACAGACAGAATCAAGGAAGTTAAGGAATGATTGAGTACATGGTTGACAATGGGAAATATACACTTAGGCCATTATCTTTTCTACAGATTTATCCTCACGAGTGACTTTGAATCCCTCGGAAAAACACAAACATGTGCCTATTTGGGATATAAATATTTCTATATTTTTATCACTTAAATCAGAAGGGTTAACTACAGTTTGACGATTCCTTTTGTTTATTCTCGACTTTATCAACGTTAAAGGAATAAAAATTACGTCTGAAGATAATTAAGCCTTATCTATGAGTAGAAACTTTTGCGCAACTCAGTTTCTTCTAAGCCTGCCTCCG
The DNA here is from genome assembly GCA_963573305.1 of Pyrrhosoma nymphula. Lineage (NCBI taxonomy): Eukaryota > Metazoa > Arthropoda > Insecta > Odonata > Coenagrionidae > Pyrrhosoma > Pyrrhosoma nymphula. The sequence continues at coordinate 49,139,308 of OY754330.1, read as the reverse complement.
TTACTTTCTTTGTTTGTTTCGTCATAGGACTTGCCTCGACACTTGTAGATGCTATCCTAGTTCCCTTTTCACTTTCCTTCTCCACCACCTCTAGAAGGATGCTCAGTGCAAACTTGATAAACTTAGTGTATGGGAAGAGATTTATGCGGCCCAGCTCCCTCCTTTGCTCTTCAGTAAAGGTAATCGATCACTTTCCACTGTCTGTCTTTCGCTCGCAAGGTACACATGTTGTTGCATTGCGCTCCCCAACCCTCGAGCAAACATTCCGCTCTCACTTGTCCCTTGCGCTGCGGAACACTTCATTGTTTCCTTCTTCTTTTTTTTTGCACCGGTTAGTTCCCTTCTCAGGTGACGTTCATTATGCTTGTTATCTTCTCTTCACGTGGTGGCAACGATCCCTATGACGTTGATTATGCCCTCTCACTCGTTTCTCACGTGAGTGAGCTAGCCGATTGCCACGAACTTCATAATGCTCGTTATCTCCTTTCTTTTCACGTGGTCATACGAAAGTCATGACGTTGACTCGTGTTGGTTAACTCCTTTTCTTTCGCGATTTCTCATCTCCGCAGCGTTTGTTCGCAGCGATCGTCACATCGTTTTATTTTTTTCGCTCCAGTCCAGCCGAGACTTCCGTCAATGCTCGTCTTTGAGTTGCAAGTAGTAGATCAGTTGTGTCGTCCTGTTCCTGCGAAGGTCGTTCATCTTCGATGGGTTGCCTTTACGGCTATCCGAGCGTCGATCTACATTACTCTTCAATCCGGTCCAGACGTTCAGCATGTGCGTTAGCTGGCTTCTCCCTTTCTATCAACCGAGTTCCTTTTTCATGTTTACCAGTGGGACCAGCTGACTATGGATATTGAGAGTGATTTCCGTAATTACCTGATCGTTGATCGCTTCTGATGCGGATAATCTCGTGTTAGAACATTTTGTGGCACATTATAATCATCGTGGAGCAAGCATTATTATCGAAGAACTTATGAGACTAATCGAAGAAGTTATAGGACTAATCATCCCTGAAGAAAATGGCGGTGATTGGGTGTATATAAGTTTTACTGCCGATTTATGGAAGGTTTTATATTGTATATGGGTGTTGTAAGATTTACTTACATGATGGTGGCTACACGGCCCGGTCAAGAGGCAATCGGCCGCTAACCTTAGAGATACTGTTTTCCATCCGGATGATGAATTTAGAGCCAATCACTCTAATTCTGTCCCTGATATCTTTAAGATAAGCCCCTCTTATACCTATAAAGCTATGCAGAAAAATTAAATTCCTAATTTTTCATCAATTATGCTATAGTCTGCTGTTGGATTCATTGGAGACAATTTCCTTTAGTTTAACATACCACATAATTGGATGTGGATTGGCTGTGGTTGGTAACGGTGACGTAACATCATCAAACCATTGCTTTATTTGCGTGTTTTTCTAGGTTTTCCCCTCTTTAACTTCCCATTTCCCTGAGAAAATGACTTGCTGACTCAGATTATTTTGGCATTTCGAAGAGCATGCTTACGTAAGCTGTGTATAGTGTGCCGTCATATGAGTGTTAATGGCCAACTCAACCGCGATAATAAATGATCGCACCCTGAGATAATGAAATATGAGTCAATACAACGAAATAGGAACATATACTACAAGCCTCGAGGCTTGCGTTTTTCGAGGTGGTGGAAAGAGCTTCTCGTAAGTTAAACCTAAATAATGACTCTTTAGTTTAGCGAATTCTTATATATATATATATATATATGTAAGGTGAAAGAAAGAGATAGGAAACATATAATTAAAATTGGACGAAGAGATTAAGATTGGAAGGAGAATTATATATATATATATATATATATATGCTACTTTCAATCATTTCATCATAATAATACACTTAATCTCAGCTTTTTGAGCATTGTATTGCTAATAGTTCTCCCTGGAAAAAAACTACGATTTTTCCCATAGTTTTTCATTGAACATCGATTGGTTTGTTCCTCAACGCTATTTAAATATCTTACATCATAACAGTTCCTGTGAGAGCATCATTAAGTTTTTAAAATTAAATTTCAAACTAAAGTAGGGAATGATTCGGTCTTTCGTTTCTAAAGCGCTCCTCATGTATGATCCCTACTGGTAAGTGGTAATAAACCAAGACATTAAGAGAATATTGGGCAACTTTATCGGCAATAAGGATTGATATATGTGAGTGAGAGTATACATGAACAGGAGATGGCAATTGTTTCTAAAATTGAGAGAAGGAATATACCTCAATCCCGTGGATTGAAAACGAATGATAATTTATCTCGGAGAAAAGAGACAATCACTTGCAAGTAGCCCTAAATGAGGAAGTCAAGCTTCAGAGACGGTAGAGTTAAAGCCCAAGATCTTTAAAAAATGAATGAGGTTTAAAAATTAACAAAGGTGGAGAGGATGAGCGAGACGTGAAATGAAAAGGATGCGGAGGAAAGGGTTGAAGGAGTCCGCGACTCGTCTCGAAGAGGAATTAGCAGCGGGAGAAAAATCTGAAAGAGCAGGACTACATCAAGGAGACGAAGACGTGTGTAGGGATGGAGGGGAGGATTATGTGAGTTGTAGGTTTTTGGGAAAAAATGTAAGCCGGGTCCTCTTTGAAAGAGATCGTTGCTGGCTTCCGCGAGGGGGAACACGGGACTTTGGCGACCTGTTGGAAAAAAAAGAGAAATCTTCCGTGAGAACAACAAAGGAGAGAAAAATTTCCCTCCTTTAGAAAACTCTTACTAACGAATGAAGAAAAGTTTTTTTGGGATCGGCTCGAGAAAGATGGGAGTGGGGTAGACGGAAGGAGATGTTCTTTAATGCCTCCTATTCCTCCTATTGCAATCTGCTCGAAAGAAAGAGAGGTTTTCATGGACTTCGAAGGAACGCTCAAATTGGGATCGCAATAGATAATCCTTTTTTCTAGCAGAGAAATGTTTCATTTCTTGAGCAATTCTTTTAGTATTGTCCTACTTTTACACATCGCTTGCAGTCATTTAGTTTAACTCATGAAGCTGCGTCTAGAGAGAGAAACTTATTCACATGTAAATGCTTCATTATTTAATTAATAAAGTGGTTAGCGATCGCTAGTTGACTCCTCACTTTTTCTCTCTTGGGCGATGGTTAGGACCCTTATATAAATGTGTAATTTATGGCAGTCGTAATCTTTATAAAGATATATTTGATTTTAAAGTTTATTTAATATAAGTGGTTCTGTTGTAAATGAACGAATGACATTTTTCAAGTGCAAGAAAGTAACTGTAGAGGCCCCTGTAACATGGCTAGGATGTCGAAAGATTGCTTCGTAGTGGAACGGATTCTGAGCCGATCATTTCATATCCCTATATTTTCTTACACTTCGCTCGCGAGATTAATGCGAAATAGATAGAGTTAAGGAACTTGGCGGGTGTCACCGGATGAATTAATCCCATTCATGTTATCAGGGTAGTTGGCGAAGCGTGCGAAACACGTGCAAGAATGTTATCCTATCGAAAAGTGGACAAATCACCTTTCTCGCCCTCATAGCCAATGAGAGTGGAAAAGTTAGTTTTCTCGATTGATGGTAGACATCGCATTCGCTCTCCTCAATAGCTTTTGGAAATGTTCCAGTGTTCAAATGGAAATAATGCCAAGAATCCCGATCTCTTTATAAGATTAGGCTAGATTGATAGATCAGCACTTGCTCCTTCCTAAAGTTCCCTTTCAAATATGTCGCATCCAGTTCACGCAGACTTTTGATGCAGCTGAGCGGAGATATCTGAAATCGGAGCGAGCACCATTCCTAACTGGGACAAGGGTCGCTTGCTCTTCATGCGTCAAGATAAAGAGACTTTCTTATGTCATCGCATGATGAAAGGTCTTCTATGTGCAACCTCGCAATGATTCACGCGCAGCTGATAATTGACAGGCATCTAACGAAGCTTTAGACTAGTGGGCACCAGGAAGCTTACGCGAAATTTAATCTCCTGTGAAAAGGCCTATATTTTCTTTATAATAAGAATTTCGTCTTTCGAAGAAATTCTTCTTTTTCCCGCTAATTGGGGTCTATCGTGGGAATAAAAAAATAATGGACTGACGATGTCGCTTCCTCGTTCATTTTTACTCGGCATCTCCTCTGAAGGTGATTCGATAATAATTTCTTGCGACTTAAAAAAATTATATTTCTTATTATTGATTAGGTACTTAAATAACAAGTCTTAAATTTAGAATACATTCTAAACGTTTTGTTTGTTTAAATATTTCTGTGTTTCCTGACACGAAATTTTGTGCTTAAAATATGGTGAATCTAGTTTTCCTTCATCACTTAGTGAAGTGCGTAATGGCACGAAGTGGATGGTTATTATTTTCTTGTCCCATAAGTGCAGACATCAGAATAAATGCAAAGTGACTTTCACTACTCTTATGGCCATATTCCCGATTCCGATAATCCCTGGGTGACCGTTTGTGTTCCTGTATCGGCACTTCCTTTTACTAAAATTGCAAACCCTCATGTCACCACTGAATCTCAAACTGCTCCCTCGGCTCCCTTATATCTTTCTCTTTCTCCATTTCCTGCGTCTATCGCCATCTCCGGCCTTTGTCCAAATAGTGGTCATCAGGAAATGGAAAGATCCAAATCCACTTGCAAGCGAGCCCTTTCGACCCTTTCCCCTTTTTACCTCCCCTTGACAACCCCCCCCCCCTCTCCTTCTTCCTGAACCCGGTCTCCTAATCGATTCCTTCGCAGCTTAATTGTCCGATCCCCCTCCAGTACATCGCACGCATTTCCCTTTCCAATGCCGCTACGTATTTCTGCTTCGATGTGGAGCACATGAAGAAGCCAAGCTCCCACTTATCGACTCCGTTCCTTCCCCCTGAGAGTATCGCCCACTCCCTCCCCTCCCACCGAAACCTCCCCCCTTCCCCGAAAGTGAACAATTTTAACGGTACGTGATCGTTCTCGACGCTATACGTTCATCCACCAACGCGACGTCTCCGAACCAACAAGGCAAGAATTTTATCGAACGTGCCTTGAATTTTTCAAGCCTTTCGCTTATATTGTATTTTCTGCGGTTCGAATGGATGAGTGCACGAAATGTCTCTTTTCGCTTCCCGAGCGTTGTTATTCATCACCGCAAACATCTCGCTTCATCATTGACACTGGTAAATCTAGATGATGGGCCTCCATGTAAAGTTTCCTTGAGTGTTTACAGGGGTGTGAAGCAACCAAACTGCGTTGGTCATTCTTTCTCGTGCGCCATTATCATTCCCGATTTGATACTCTTCTGATTTTTTGGAACAAAATATTTCTTCAATGTCATCAGTAACGTCTAAATAATCCACAAATGGTCAGTATTTACCTCAGCACTGAGGCATCACTTTGCCATTCGAAAACAATTTTCATTCAGTATGATTTATTTGACATGCTTAAAGACCATTATAAAACTTTTTAATCTTATCATAGTAGTTACACGTACTTTGTTTGTAATATCTGCAGTTTTCTTCTCTTTACATAGAGTGATGATAATATTTTTGCGGGTGTGAGTAATAGGTGTTTGGTTAAGTTGGTGATTACAAAAATGAAAAATGCGTTAAGGAAAGAAAACACTTGAATAACACGCTTTCAGGGAGTAATACTCGCAAAATTTCACCCGTGAAAGAGAAATATTTTTCGAATCCTTTGCCGTAAGTGATCGCGGGAACATTTTTACTTTAGCATAATTTTCAAAACTATACATTTTCTGGCATTTATAGTATTATGACAAATTTTTATTTTTATAGTCGCTCAAAACTATCAGCATTGAGCGAAACAATAAAAATATAGTTTGTGTCGCATTACTCGTAGTACAATATATAATAAAATCTCTTTCTTTGATCTCCTACTGGTTATTTAAAGATTACTCCTGTTCCTTTTCTTCCGCGCATTTTAACAGAACCACAAAATAAATTTATCTGTCGTTCTCAGAAAGCTGAATGAGAATAACTCTGTTTCTCTCGTCCTCTCCCCTTCCTCTCCATCTCGGCCGTAAAATAAATGTATTCAATCCCTTGGAAATTTTCTTTTCCGTTTCTCTCCCCTCTTGGTTTAAGACACCGGATGTCCTACGTGTAGTTGCGCGCATATCCTGCGCAGTGCGAGGAGGCTTTCGAAGCAGTGGGCGCTTGTTTGGGCGACGTGCTTCATTTCACGTCACAGGGATCCAATTATGTTGCCCCTGGAGACAGGGGCGCTGGTGACGATGGGAGTCCAGAAGCCAGGGACGTGTGGGAGAGAATTCGGTGTGGGAGTGAGGGGGCGGGAGGGGGGTTGAGATGGAAAGGAAGTAAGGCATCTCCGGAAGATGTGACTCGCGACTAAACAGTACGTGTTCGAAGGCTCGGAAAGAATCCACGGGAATGGGATGTTTCAAAGGTATTGGTATTCATAAGATATCTATCTGTTGCACTATTGAGCGAAATGAACGGCAGAAAACATTATTATTTTTTCACTGGAGACTTTCCCGGTCTTTAAAGTCAGAATTGGAATGCAAAGTACACTTCAATCTCCCTTCGTGCAAAACAGTTCGCACCGATAAAAATGTGCCATGAGGTTTATTTGAACTAATTTGCCTTCCTTCTTCCAATGTGACGGAGTTGTTTATGTCACATGACTTAAAGTGTGTGAAGTGCGACTTTATGCGAGATTACATCTGATAAACTTGAAGAGCTATACATTTTCATTAAGATTATTTGAATATTACTGAGCGAAATTATTGAAAGGAACTGAAAGAAAGAGGCATATCCGGCTTAAGTTAAGAAAGTGTTTCGTTATTGATAAATTTCCAACTCGAGTAAAACGTTTTACGTAATATCTTCATGAGCACTAATGTTAGTTAATATGGATTTCTCGCATTGAAGATCGTCCATCTTTGAAGAGAGAAAATGTGAACATCAACTTGGTCTCAGCTAAATCTTTCTGAAGCTTGACCATCTTTTGAGTCACATGTGTAACCAAGTTTTTGACAGTGGCATTGCCCCACTTTCTGCTACCTTGTTTTGAGATCTTAGTGCTAATGGTGACGCGTTTTCCAAAAAGAATTCTCCTGAAGCTCTGTATACTCTGTGATTCTCGTGAGTAAACCATCCCACAGTGTGTTTATTTTTTCGGTCCTCAGCCCCGTCCAGATTCATATACGCGATGATTAGGAAGTATCAGCCCTTGGGGAATGCCCGAGGCATCTTTTGGCCTTTCCTTGGCCTAAATGCGTATTTCTTTTTTGTCCACTGCATTTGACGCTAGCGCTGGGTTTCTCTCCTTCCGCATTTCTATGCGTGATTTCTATTGCCCTTCAAACACAAATACATTTTCCTTTCAAAGTTTATTTGAACATTCCAAATAGAACTCACCTTGCACTCTCGTTGAAGAGTGTATATTACCAGATTACCAAGGATTACGAACACCTACAGCCAAGAGCAAACCCTCGGAATTTTTATTTTTGCGTCTCAGCTTTCTTAATGTGAGTGACATAAAAGCAGTATCCTCGGATTAAAAAAGTTGAACAATTTGTTAAAAGAGTCACTGTTTTTTGCCTTAGATTTGTAGATTTGCAATTTTGAATTTTCCCTCGTAAAAGGAATTGGCTTGAAGGAAATTAATCAGGAAATGTTTTCATAACATAAAACCTCTCCGTATGATGGGGCAGAAGAGACAACGCTTTGGGCAGTCCTTGAATTCGGATGAAACTCACGTGAAATATTTTGTTCCGTAATATTATGTGGAGGGACGATTCGAATCGCAAATGTCTTCAAAGGGACCACAGCTTCCGCAGATTTACGACGCATCTACACTACCCCCGTAATTGGTGTCTTAACTTCCTTGTACCCCGTTTGCTGAGCTGATCGTGCAGAAGGTTTTCCGCTAAGGTATCGATATCCAAGGAGTCCCTCCCCGAAAACTTTTTTCCACCTCCATGTAGTGTGTATGAAATAAAATCCCTCCGTACGACTGGGACAGTGGAGGCAATCCAGTGGGGCAGCCCTTCAATACGAAAGCAGCAAACAGCATTTCGCTTTTGCCCGAATAAACAAAAAGCGAGCTCATTTGAGCGTTTAAATTGTGATAGTTAAGTCAAATAACGACGCTAGTATAAAATGTATGCAATTTTAAATATATAGTTCGTGCTCTGTAATGTCGTCAGTAGTGTTTTCTTCTCTTCGACGGCGTTTGCTAGTGGAATAGTTTCCAAAAACAAAGCAGAAAAACGCGCTCCGCCATCCTGTCCACATTTTGAAATTGAAATTAATTTTATGCCGTGTAAAAGTGCATAAATGGAAAGGTTGTTCAAAGGGGAAATGTGTCAAAGTCACATAAGTCTCCGCGGATTTAACGACGTATTTACACCAACACCTTACCCGCCTCTTCCGGTGTCTTTAACTTCCTTGTATTCCTTGGTTGGCTTAGCTGACTCCTCTCGTTGGAAAGGAGGAAACAGTACCCACGATTTTCCGCCATGGTGTCGATATCCGAGGACTTCCTTCCTCAAAACTTTCCGTCATCCCCCTTCACGTTCACCCTTTCGCCTTACACCCCTTCTCCCCTCTTCATTATACCACCCCGCCGAGTCCTCCACCCCTTTATATCGCCACATACTCCTCCGCCATTACATCCCCTCCAACCTCTCTTTTTTTCATTCTCCATTGAACCCGGACCTTTCTCCTTCACCTTCCAATTAGGGCCGTAAACCTTACAAGATGGGGGAGCCTTTTCGTATAGTGACTTCCGTCATCCCCCAGACGCGGCTCGGCGCGATGCGAAATGGGGTATGAAAACGAGAGAAAGGAAGGACCCTGGCGGGAGGAGGCGACTCATACCTACGAGAGGACCTTTTTCCCTTCACCACCACATGTAGGAGCCGGAATTTTTGTGAGGGTTCCGTCTTGGATGGGAGCGGGAGTTTTGGTGGGTGGGTGGGTAGGTACGTAAGTGGGGAGACAGTTTTGCATTGGCTGATGTGAAGAGGAAGTAGGTATGAAACGAGGATACTCGCCCTGAGGGGAAAGAATGGAGGAAGAGGAGTAGGTATTTTTCTGCCCCGGAGTGGGGTTGGAGGGAATTTAAGGGCCGTGGAGGCTGTCCCAACCACGGGAAGAAGGCATGTGATTTTCCTGAGTAGGTATCTCAGACAGTCTTGGCTGGGGTACGAATGATGCAGAGGGCACAAGGGAGGGGGGTGAAGTGCAGAGGATTTCCACGGGACTAGAAGACTGAGTGGAGTCGCAAGATTCCGTTTTACTGCGAGAGATTTACATATCTTTGTGGTACGTCCTCAGCGCGAGCCCTTTGCCCTTTTCTGTGCAAATTTGTATTTCTCTCATCCCTACGGTGACAAAGGCACAATTAAAATTTCAATCAAATTGTTCGTTTTGCTGTGAGCAGAGATTTACAATTTTGCAATAGCTCATGCAAATACCGGGGTGTAAGCATTTTTTTTCAAAATAGTATCAGAAACATTATTTGCTAACATGTATCCGAATCGCAAATTAATATAATCAAAATTAATTGAGTGTCTATCAGTAAAATTTGGCCCACCAATATTTTGAGCGTCAAAAACGATGGTTTCTTTCCAACAAAATATAGCAAAATTACAGCTACTTTGGGATAAAAATCTGGACGCACATGAATGAACGTTCAGTCAGATGTATTTAATTTCATTAAAACTGGTCGACTCAACTTGAGACTCCAGCTTCGTAAATTCTATGGATTAGACATATATTTATACCCACGGGACATATATTTACCCACATATCTTTTTCGCACAGTGTGAGGTGAGGTGTAATAGGAAATACTTAGAGAGGATTTGTGTCGTAATAGAGACTTGGGAGAAGTTGCTATGGAACTCAAATAAATCTGGGAGGACGGTAGGTGAGTAAGAAAGTGGAAATTGGTAAGAAAGTATCTTAGCGATAATAATTGAGGACAGGCCGTAGGAGGATAGGCTAGGGAAACGGAGGCATGAAGAGAGGAAATAGAGAGTCTCTATGCTGTGTAGGAAATGGTTAGATCACAAGAGCTAGCAGTTCTACATTAGTCCTTCATGTATAATCTCCAAAACCTCCATAGTATCCGGCGTAACATCCACTTGACTAATTTACATCGGTTCTGTAGCATTGCAGTTCTATTGAAATCTCAAAATTAGATATATGCAAGGCTCCTGTACGTTCATGTTTTTCGCCTCTATTGAGAAAAAAATACACGAGTAGTTTTGACCGTAATAGTGATTACCGCGTTTAAATTTTTACTGACGCAATATTTCTGGGGCTGAATAATGTAGCAATGAAGACATATCCTCAACGGAAAACGTCAGAAGAAGGGTAGTAGTGAAGTATAAACCTTTACACACATTGCAAGAAAAATATGATGGAAAAGTTAAGTGTCAAGAACTATGTGGAAAGGGAGAGTTAAACCAGCATCAGGATAGCTGGGAGAGTTGCCACAAACCAATCTTCGCGTTGATGACTCTAAATGATGATATGTTGGGAGCAAATATTCTGCTTATACCACAAACAAGGATTTTTTACCGATTTAGAGTACTTGTGATAAAAATCTTGGGTTGAAATCCCAGAGTGCATAGTGACAGAGGAAAAAGACAGCGTGTCAGTGACGTGATGAACTAAAGCTTAAGTGCTTGGGATGTGGTTTAACTGCCGCTAACTTAAGAAAATTAAGAAAGGATGGACTTCGTGAGAGTGCATGCTACTGGGATGGGCCGCGTCCGCAGGCGTGATTGAAAATTACGAGTTCCTGAGGAAAAAATCGCTCATGCTTTCGAAATATCGACAACAATGTTTCAAATTTGTATTTTTCTCAGCTAAGTTCTCTTGAAATGACGAAAGCGACATGAAGTATCGAAACGTAGAACTTCCCGCTGCGATGCTGTCAAAACTAAAATTGAAGGTAACGCGGGAGACGCAAGGTCTATTCTTGCTAAAATTTTGAAAGGGAGACATGCTAATGTCCAAATCCCAGTATGAAGAAATAAGAGTTCTTAAAAAAAAAGGTGAGTGACGTGTAGGATTGTAAGCGTAAGTTTATTTGTTTTCTCTCCCTAAAAAAAATTACACCCAGCCTATTCCAAAACTCGTGTCTCGCTGAAAAGTAATTAAGGGATGGTGTCACTCGTTTGTTGGTGATGTTCCTCCATCCTGCGACGTAATGGCGGCGGCAGGGACGTGGCCGTTTAATACAGCCGCCTAAATGTCTCACGCGCGACAGCAACGAAGCCAGTTAAACGTTGAAAGTTGATATGACGGAGCATTTTGTCTGGCCGAATGCCGGGGATGGGCAGGGAAAGAAATCCTCGTTCTTCCTTTCGAGTTGAGGTTTCAGTTCTTGGCATGTTTCAGAGACTGGGAGTTTGGACCGTTCTATTCACAGTATTCTTATCCACCCATTCCCCTTTCCCTGTCACCGAGACTATTTTTCTTCCCGATAACACTCGGACCTGCTGTCAAAATTAATCACAACCATCTCCACTTGTAATAATTTGGTGTCAGGAAAAATGACACCTGCCGAAACGATGGTAATGTTATCTTGTCTTCTAGTGATTTGACGTTTGAGTAGGGACTTAATCTTTGCGCCAGTCACTATTGGAATGCCTTTTATAATATTCCTATACTAAACTACTATGCACGTAAATCCTAGACTTATTGGTGAAATTAAATTACCCGACACCCTAACCTGTTACTTGGTAATTTCACGCTCACTCAGATCCCTCTTTGATTGGCAAATATTTCGGAAGTTAAAAAATGGGAAAACCTTGTCAGGACCGCTATTAAACTGCAGTTAGTCAGTGCACAATCGGAAAGAGCGTACATAAACTCCTTTGCTGTAAAACTGAATGCGTTTACCTCTTCCCACTTCAAGCTCTTGTGCCGCCAACTCAGTTTCTTGTATCCAAGCCAGTTTTTCAAACAATAGAGGTCCATATTCTAGCCCAGCTAAAGTTCTCATTTAGGTATACTGTTGCCAGTAAAAATAATTGAGGGATAAGGTTGGAAATTATCTCAGCTGTCAAACTTTTCTCCATCAATTATTCAAGCGCCATTCACTGAATGGACGCCAGTTATATATATGGTGGACAGTCTGCTACATTATTGAGTAACAGCGGTAACTGACAGACAAAACCAGTTCCTTTCGCAGCTTCAAAGCCGCCGTATATGGATATTCGTCGCTCTCTTATGAAGAAATATGAGAGTTCATCACTTTTCCATCGTTTTTCCTTTATCGACTGGCTCATGAGTGACTAATATTTCGCTCAGATGGAAAAGAAAGAAAAACAGACGAAAGCGGTGTGACGGGCTATAATCGAAGGACAGAGCATTTATCCTCGCCGGGTAAACGTTCACGTGACTCATTAAGAGACTGTGAACCTATTTCCCCACTTTCACCCCGTAAATTATCGTGCCGTGCGTGAACTATGAGATTCGATCATAACCGGAGAGAATTAGCCATAAACCCAACAGAAATCTGAAAAGGAAATGGAGAGCTAGTTTCTACAAGTGTCTCACTCAGATTGGAACCGAAATTAATTGTACTGTCTCATTTTTTCCGAAGGACTCGATCAAGCTTCAGAGGTAGATATAAAATCGAAAATCGAGGGTTATTAAGAGAAAGTCTTTCGAGAGCTACATTTTGCGTAAACGAATTAATTCCTCGAATATTCTTCTCACGAGCCACCCAAGACTTCTTTTTCTCCCCTTGTTCGAAATCAAAACGTATTTTGGAGGGAAAATATCCTGTAAGTCTTTTAGGATATTCTCCATGAGCTACTGCCTTTCCAAATCCAGCTAAAACCCTTTTACTTCCGTTTCTTTGCCTACTTCGCGAAATATCCGTTGATAAAATTTCAGCGTGTTAGCTCGCTGCAAACCCCGCAGGAAATGGTCAAATTACATCCGTTTTGTAGGCTTATTTTATTTTTCCGTTGGAAAATTTCCTAGGGTGTAGTGTATGTTTTAAACCCTCTCCCACACACTGTTCTTTTATTTAACATCATGCAGATATTGCTGAAAGCTTTTGCTAAAATGGATTTCAATAGACCTGATTTTTTGTTTGTATTTTGCAGTGAAACAGTTCTCTAAATGAAATTTTCCCTTCATGCGAGTAAAGCGAATGAAAAATTAAAAGGAAATATATAGCAGGATATAATATCTTGTTTCCGTAATTGCTTTAAATAATTTGTTTATTTTTTGGTAGTATTTTCGAGATACTCCAAAAAATCCAAACGGTGAACCTATGTGGAAATCAAGTGTGTCGAATTATAGCTTCCTCTTTTCGATTTATGTGAGTTCTCCAACAATCAAGTAGGTACTGAAGAGTGTTTACATGCTGGCCGACTTCTCGATAGTCTCTTAGGCTAAGGTTTCTGTCAAAACGGTAACTAAAAGGTGCATCATTAATATTTTTAGATAGTTGTTAAACCTTAAAGAAGGGCGTGGCAGTTCAATAACACCGTTTTGTTTGTCAAATATCATTCGGGTCGACGAACGGCAGAATGAGGTTGCTCAGTGCATGCCATGAATCTTTCAAAACTTTCGGGCCCATCCAGCAGGTGTCGCGACGCGACGAAGTCTCATCCTGCTCTTGCTCGCAAAAACGTGTGTGACAAGTAGAGGGAGGGCTCAGAGACGGTGCGGAAAGGGAACAAAAGTTTTTTGTCTTGTGACGAGATCGGAGCGAGAAAGGGGAGACATGAGGAACGGATTGAAGTGATGGTATGTGACGCCAAGGTTGGTTTGTCGCATATTTCCTTCTACATGGGTCTTTCAATAAACATTTTGATAATTTGTCCTCATTTAGTGGAAAACTTGTGAAAAACAAATGTTCCAGGTTGCGCATGACGAATTATAGACTCTTAGATTGTAGTCGCTGCGCGCGTGCTTGCGCCTTGCCAATTACTACTAGCGTCCATCTACAGGAGGAGTTGCATACAGAAAATATAGAAAAGTACATGTCACGCATGCGACTTATACTGAGCCGTAATTCTGCGAAAAAAATACTTACTCGACCTACATGCTGCTCCGTTTCGAAATATGTTGAACCGAAAAGCATTATTATTCGTTATAAACTTTGAAATTCGGCCTTTTAATATACTCACTTACGTTAATTAAATTCCCAAGTTGCTTTCTTGCTCACACACTTTCCTACTCCTTAGTTTCTCTGACGTTTCCATTCCTGTTCATTTATTGATTCGTCTTTCTTTCTAATTTCCATACCTGGCGAATATTGGATGACTCTTCAGGTCGCTTCTACTTATATCTTTCCCTCTTATTTCACACATTCCGCTATTCAACTCTCATTCAATCCTCTGAACTTGATCAAAACAATGAAACTCACCTTTTGAGGTCATGGTCGTTACAAAAGAATCTTACCCATATTCTTACATGAAAGACGCATACCTCTCACTATCTCTCCAGCATTCATCAGACACTTGCCTCAACTATTCCGTGCCCACAATATTTAGCCTACACTTATTTATGCTTACTTAAGTTTCAACCGTGCAGGTGAAGGTGGGGAATCCACCAGTAATCTATTCCCTTTGCAAAATAATAAAAAAAAACGCCGTGGTAATATTCCTATCAACTCTTAACAAATGCCAAAATCAAATGCTTTATTACACCTGCTACAGGTGCATTAAGCCGTAAAATAGGTTAAGCATTAGCCATAGCTAATTTTACTATCTAACTATTTCCAGCGGCAAATTCTATTCCCTTAGCTGAAATTCAGTTAATCACAAGCGCCCAAAACTACCAACAAATAAATTTCAGCTTTCTTTGATATTTTTAATTTCACAATAACTCTTATTATCTGAAGTTTTGGACAATTTAGAGAGTTTTAGGGCATTCTTACATGCAATTCTAACTGTTGCATTTTATTATGAAGGACATTATACATTTCTGCGTTACATGTGTCAAATATCGTATTACTTCCTTTCTTGTAAATGACCTTAAACTGCTATAAGTATCTCATGCCACTATAAATAGATAAGAGTAGTGATAAGTAAGACTTCCGCAGTGGCCACAAATACGTCACAGCCGCTGAGGTCACGTGCGCCATTTAGGATGGGCCAGTTGATACTTTATCAGGGCCAGAGGGCAATGGAGAGAGAAATCCGGAGTCGGCTTTATCCTACTTATACACAACGGAAGGCGCCATGAAGTCCGCCGCTGTTTCATTTCGAGGTCTACCAAGTAAGTTCAGTAGACCTCTTGTGTACACACATGCACTGCGCTTCACGAGACCAAGCGACGCAACGGAAAAATCACGCTCCGCCTGTAATCGAGCCTGAAACCTCTGAGTGCGAGGACAATGAAAGACACCGCGTCAACCCGATCCCCGCCGCTACTGCTGCTTAGAAAACTAGGAGAGAAAGCCCTTGGCGAAGGAAACGCTACCCGCGAGTGGAATCGAACCCGGCTCTTCAGGGAGAGGTGACCGATTAACCCCGGCCGTGCCAGTAAAAGGATGAGATGCATGAGGACAAAGCTTAGGAAGTTTAGATGATTGAAAAGATAGATGGGACGTGGTATGTGTTTTTGGAGGGGATTATAATTTGAAGAGATAGCAGTAGTTATGAAATGAAAAAATCCTTACTGAAACATTTACTATACATTTTGCAGTCCAGTTTTGGATCATTATCGAGGCAGAAAATGGATCTCAAATCAAGTTGTGGCCAGTTTTGTTGTTGATCTATATACCATTAAAAAGTGCTAACGTGCACATATTCCTGATAACCATCTTCGAAATGCTCCTTTATTCTTAAAAAAACAAAGAAAAAAGCACATTGAGTATATAAGTACCTAACACATTTCAGCAAAGACATATGCCAACACTCGTGAAAAAAAATCAGTTTATCCTAGCGAAAAGCCTACGACAGAAATACGCCCACTCAGGGAGGATGACATGAAATACAAGGAAATTTACCTAATGTACCAGAGAAAAAGAGAACTAGTAGAAAAAAGAAGTTAGAAAAGGGAAAAATACCAGATGAAACTAGTGTTTTCTGTGGTTGAATGCCATCACAATCCTATGTAAATATGTTAACAGAAATGCATTATGAATATCATTCCGTGAGGAAGATCCGAATGACATTCTACGTAGGAGATCCGAAAAGAAGAAGATGCGGAAGCGAATGAGGCCGTAGTAATGGGGGTAGTGGAGGGAGGGATGAACGAGGGGGGCGGGGGTATGGGTTTCGCCCCACCAGAGCCTCCAGAAATGCTTCCCCAGCCTTCTCCTCTCCTCTTTTTCATTCCGAGTGTCTCCTCCGCCGCGTGCCCTTGGGAATAGTAAGTGTCCTCGGAGGCGAGAATTGAGGGCGGATGAGAAGACGGGGAGGCTGCGTGCGCCAGACGAAGGACCACAGAGGGGGGGCCGATGGCATCTTCATCCACGTAAGATGGCGAGCCAGCAACTCGCTGCTTAAGGTGTGCGGCATGTTCCATTCCTTACCAGGTGTGCACTTTGCCACACGCTTTCAAACGCTTCTAAAAGTTATGGCAGTTTACTTCTAAGAATGGGATACAAATATCTGATACTCTGTATCTACATGTGCGGCAAGATATTTAAATTTTGGAAGTTACAGCATGTGCACATCAGTAGAGCAGGCACCTTAGGTTATATATTTGACCATTATGATATTGGTGGTTATGAGGAACGTAAAACGAAAAACAACTTTGAAAATAGTGGATAAACTTTTTTATTTATTGACACCTCTTTGGAGGCTTTTATAGAACAGGATTGACGCGTTATAAATAAGTAGGTGCATTATAACCGGACAGTGCCACAGTTTTAGGAATCAGGCAAAAGACGTAAAGGATTTTAGATGTTAGCCATTTGCAAAAGATCCTTTGAAATGTACAAATCTGATTGCGTCCGTAGTTAATGCATGATTTTAATAAACGTGATTACCTTGAAATGTAATCACGTTACATAATGGAACATCTTCATCTCTTAAGTTTACACTGTGGGGGCATACCTTGGCTATAGATCCTCCGTGGATTTGAATGGAAATATTGGCTTCACTTAAAATGCAGTAAAGGAATTTAAGAACATTGATCGTCTGGTTACCATTTCTCATCGGCCATATTTTAGAGCAAACCTCTCCCGCGTATCCATTAAGCTAATCAATTGATGCTTATGTACCTGCGCCGTAGGAGGAGCACTTCGTCACAATGATATGCGTGCTATAAACCACTGGAGAAAGTCTACGGAGGTAGTGGACTTGTGAAGGTAATGTAGAAGAAGTTAATAGGTGGAAAAGGCAAACTTGCAGGTTTCAGAGGGAGGCATATAAGGTGGTGAGGAATTTGTTTCATTCATGCCCGGGAGATGGTTGGGCTGGTTAAGGTCGGCTGACGGTGATAGAGACCCTGTGGAGTGGAATACATTACTTGCCCCTTCCTGGCTCCCAAGATGCGAAGGTTTTCTAAATGACTGTGGAGATCCAAGGGTTATAAATCGCTTCTTCTCATGTGTATGGTATATAAAAAAACGTTGGCTATGCGTCTGTCATCTCCCAAATTGTTTATTTATTTAATTCAGCATTTTCCGACGAATGGGTTAGAAACAAAGGAGATGGTAATATTTCTGTACTCATAGAATTGAATGTCTATAGCACTTTTTAATCACTTTGCCACACCACACCAGTCTGTAATAATTTAAGGCCTCTTAACTCTCCAAGAAGTGACATGTCTTTTTTCAATTTAGCAGTTATGTTTTGCTGCTTACCTGAATGTTTTTGCACGCTATTTTTTCCTTCCTTTAATGCAACGTAATGAATTCCATAGTGCGTCTTAGCGATAATAATTCATTGTCCGTGGCATTCGTTTTGACAAAGGGGAATAATAAATAGTCAAACCATAAAACCCACGCTTCAGTGTAGTTCACAATAAGAAATTCTTTGCGCAGACTATCAAGGACTGTGTCTCACACCCGAAGAATACTCAAAGCAGTTCATTACCGCGAGTGAAGCACTTATTCACCTTCACTGTTACCAGACTAGAATTTATAGGAGATCTGATCATGGTTAACTCTATGGTTATTGTCCGTTCGGTAAACTTTGCGATTGAGAATTTTAAAAAATTGGTCTTATTGATTACTCAGAAACTTTGAAACACGATTTGAGCAGTGTAGCCGATCGAGGAAAAAAATGCTTGATTTTCCCTCGGTCTGGGAATTTATTTCCAAAATCGTACAGTAAAGTCGGCATTTTATGCTACTCACAACCCACGTTGAATTACGCTCGCAAAGGTTACGCTAACGACTCTTTCGCGGCCACGGATTTGAGTTGCTAAGTTCAAGTGGAAACACGCATTTTACAGGGTTGTTGGCTCACGGTCAAGAAAGCATCCTTGCTAAATAGAAATAGCACCTCGTCTTCTTCTTCCTCCTTGTGCACGTCGCTCGCCACCGCTTTTCGTTTTCTTTCCTTTAGTTATTTACTCCCATTGTCTTATTTCTCCAATTCTCCGAACTCTCGAACCCTCCTCCTACCGAAGGACAATGGTACTACTCCAGCACCAAGTCGGATTAAATAAAATATGCCCGCACATCGCTAGCACTCCATTGCCCCGGACACACTCGTAGGTATGATTGTAGGTATGAAAAAAAGCCTGCGGAGCAGGTGTACTGTAACTAAAGAAGGCACTCTCTAGCAGCACGGCTTCGCACGCACCGAAAAAGTGAAATAATAAGCTGTTTGAAAGGACACGTGGGTGGAATACAGATGGAGAGAGAGGGGGGAGTAAGATAAACAAATCTAAGGCAGCTCAGCCGCCGACGCCGCAAGAGTGAGGCTGGCGGGAGAGGAGGAGAAAATTAATACGAGAGGAATAAACAGGAAATAGAATAGGAGATAGGTGTCGCGTGGGTGAGTGGGGAGAGCGAATAAGATACGCTGCCTGGGGAGAGAGCGAGCGAGAGGAGGAGGAGAAGGATATGGCGAGGTGGTAAGGAGATATGGGTTTGGAAGGGGGGAAGAGCGAAGAATGAGAGGCTGGAAAGGGTAAAGGTGAAGTGCCTTCCATCTTTTCTCATCGTCAAGGTCAGAAAACCCCATGTTAGACGCCTAACATTTAGCGATCGGAAACCTTATGACTTCCTTGATAATATCCCCTGTATACTCGGATTTCAACTAATCCAAAACATTTTACGAATTAGTTCAGTCAAAATGAATGCCTCATATTTTAGGCGGAAATATTTCGCAAAATTATGGAAATAATTTCGTGCAAAATTCAAGGATACGCGACGTAGGAATAGTTATATGCCGTCTTTTATATATTCGGGTGAAGAATTGTTTCTTCTCATTTGTGGCAGTGATGGATCATACGTGCCAATAAAAAGCTGTTTCATCCTAAGGCATTTAAAAATTCATTTCGAGTGCGAATAATGATTGAATTCAATTAACAATTTTCGCTCCGTGACAACAGTTCTCTTGACAAATTACGAGGCTGATAATGGATTACTAGCATGGCACTTGAGAATTACCGTAGATATTAAAATGCTTTATTTTTTTACTTTTTTCAAGAGATAAGGACGAGAAAGGAATTGAATTTCCGCCACATTCTTTATTTCAAGCATAGGCGTCGGCTAGATGCTCCTGGCATCGAGTATCAGGGTAGCATTAGCGAAATGGGCTGGTGATGAAAGACTGATTCCGCTGTTGATGGAATTAATTGTAAAGAGTGTGCGTCATTTGTTTGGATATAATGAAAGAATGGATGGGAGTATAATCACGAGAAGAATGCATGGCGGAATAGTGGATGCTGCGTGAGAGGAAGCTGAGGTAAACAAAAAATATCCCTCATTCTATTGAGGAGGATATGCTGGAATGTTTTGGCCCATTTTAATGGGTTACCTGTGCCTCATTATGGAGGATGGAGTTTGCTTGTACAAAGATACGGTTAATAATTTTCCTGCGCATAATAATTGGTTCCCTCAATGTTAAAGAACTCGGCACCAACTTGGGGTGTCTCAGTTCGAATCCTAGTACAGGCGAATGATTTTTTTTCTCATTATGAATTTCGCAAATTCGTAAATCTCCGCTTCGAGTGACTCTCGTTAAGTTTAACGCTGTGGCTTTTTTCCGCAGTGCTGGAAGGTCATTCAAAACGTTTTATTTGGCCAAATAAACACTTCAACGAGAGGGTGGGGACTTTTCTACTATTTTTTGCACTTTTTTGGTCCCTGCCTGTCCCTTTTAAGGGGAACTGCGTGTAGGGGATTTATTTTCGCTTTTACATCTTCGTTCCGTAAGGAGGAGATGGGGGGTGGGAGAGAGTTAGGTGTACGTGTGGGAAGAAAGGGAGGCAGGCGGGATAGGACGAAGGAAAGTGAAAATGGAGGAAGCTTTTGCTGCGAGGTTGAGGGAAAGAGAGACATGAGAAATGGGCGGCGTGAAGGGTGTTGGACGCTTTGCAAATGAGACTGCGTGCGGAGAGCTAAGGGGTGGGAGGGCAAAGGGGATAATGGTGGATGGAGGCAGGGAGGGAAGTATTCGTGCGGGAGAATTAGTTGCATGGCAGAGAGAGGGATTGGCTTTAGGAGGAGAAGGAGTGGGAAGAAGGACATGGGATACGAAAGAGGGTCGTGGGCTGGAAAATAGGTACGAGGTTTATTGATAGTTTGGGTGTACGCGGAGTAGTCAGAAATATTGGGGCCGATATTCAGGTTCGGATTTTCTAATTAATAGGATTTTTTTAATCACGTCGTGGACATCCTAGGCTCAGCTAACTTTCTCCTTGCAAAATCTGCTATTTATAATCAAAATTGTTATTTCAAGAATACGGGTTTTTTTACTCACCTCAAAGAGTACCATGCAAAATTAACTGTATTGTTCGAATCACATGACTATGTCGTACCTATATGCATAAGTTGTGGGCAAATGTATTATGTGTATATATGTGAAAAGGTCGTCCTTGAGTTAAGGTGTTCATAAAAATAGTGAGCCCTTCCTAATTATCAATCAAGAGCCATTCTTTTTGTTATAATTATTTGAAAGCAAAGAAACGGACGCTTTCATGCTTTAAACAATCCGTTAAAAGAGAGGCTAAGATGCATGGGAAAGTTTTTTCATTCACCCTGAGCTGTTTTTGGGGAAAAGAGCTATGTGATTGCAATTCAGGCTGAAATATAGGAGGAATCGGTGACCAAACAAAACAGACTCGTATTCACTTGTGAGCAGAATGTAAAATTCATATTCGACCAATTCTTTATCTGAGAACAGCAATAAAATGAGCCTAAGGGCAAAAATATGAATTATATTCAATGCCACCTTAGTGAAGTAAAATAATACGTTATCAAATGGAGTAAGGGGAATTTTGTGCAAATGAATGGGCCGGAATAGTGTTTGGGATGTCCATGAGAGAAGCTAGGGCTACTGGATGATTAGGTGTTGAGGAAGACTCGTATTTCCTTTGTCTCTGTGATCCGACTTAAAAATGCAGTCTGTTGTAAATTACAGTGCTCTGTTAGCCGAATGCAAATGCTGTGCTGACATTGCCTTTCACGTTTCCCGCTGAAATAATCCAAACATGATATTCGGGTCCAGTGTAGGAGAGAAAGAAATGGAAAAAAAGGTTACTCCATTCAGAAAACAAAAGCAGCGAAGCATTTCAACAGTTCTGCTTTTACAATTGCAAAACTCCCCGTGTTGCGCATAAAAAAAACAAACGGGAGTGGAATTAAATACTGCGGAAGAATAAAATTGCAAGGTTAGCGCTCGAAGCTTTTACCGTAACGGCGAATGCAAGAATTTGTTTTTAGTTAGTTCAAATGGTAGCGTAAGACTGTTATGCAATAAAGCAATTGGCTTACGTAACTAGATAAAGTGTTTGTACTTTTGGCTTAGGTTTAGTCAAGATATGGATATGACACCAATGTGATGAAGTTTGGAACAAAAAAATCATTCGAATTGACGGAGAATCAGGCCTGAATCTTCGGATCTCAAGTCAATTATGTCGACTAATTATACCACCAAGATGAGAACATCCGCTTCCCTTAAATTCACATCGGAAATCTGCACTGAGTGTAATGGTTTGGTGATATAACTGGTAAACATACTTGACAGAAGATTGTGAGATCCGGGGTCGATTACTGGTCCATTTAGGTGTTTGTTTCATGCCGAACTTCCAAACCTTGATATTTTATCATTCGTCCATACTAGCGGCTGAGAATAATGTCCATTTGTTCATTTACCGTGTGATGTTCAAGGAATTTATGATATGCACAGGACCATGCCTATGAAGGGATGAAAGTCTCTTTGAAGAAGAACACAGGCTTTTCAAAGGGGTGGAAGGTATTAAGGATCCGGGCCGTGGGAGGGAATCAAAGGGTGTGTGCGAGGGTTCCACATAAAGGAAGGGAATGGACGCATATAAGGGGATCGCGAGGGTTTTAACGGCCGGACGGTAACAAGGGGAGCGATATTGAATTTTATCCAGGGACGCAGGGTGAGCCGGAGGAGGCATAAGGGGACAGGAGCGAGTAGAAAGCATGATGAAAACAACATTGACGAGACACCGGGTATTGATGGCGAAAAATACCAACCGGCAGCATGTGTGACGGAGGGAGACATTTGGGTTACAATTGGGGATGAAATGGACCGGTGACGACAGGGAGAAAGGACGAGGGTGCGTGAGGGTCATGTCCTATTTTAAGACCAAGTGGGGGCGACTGCGGTTAGGAAACATTTTTAACGTTGTTCACAGCGGGCTCATCGATCCTAATAGGCAATTCCTAGCCCAGAGCCAAGATAAAATATTATCCACGTCAGAAAAGTCACAGTTTTGTTGCGATCCGTGATGTATTGGTGACGCATGCATTTACAGAGGAAACCTTGACATTTGATGGCAGAGTGAAATGGAGTCGCTGAATCCAAAAGGATTTTTCGATCGAGAGAAGAATTTGGGGAGCCAGAATCATTGTTTCAGAAGGAATGTTGGAAGAAATGAACTAACAATAAGTCAAAATTTCCCTGAGGCCTATCAATCATCCGACGCTTGTACAAATGTATATCACGCTTGTATTACACTCAGGGACTAGATCTTCACCTATTTATTTTCTTTTTACTCTTGTTCTCCCTATTGAGTGCTTGACGTGATATAATGGCATTCTAAATTTTTTCATACGTGATTTTAAATGCATTGCATGCATTACAAAATGTTTATGAAGAAGATCCCTGATACAGTTTGGGCCGCACATATTATTTAATTTAAATACAAAATAATATGTTTTTTTTATATCAAGCATAGACCGCGCATCGTATAAACTTTGGTCGTAATCGTATAAATTTCTGTCTGACACAATCTCATCGGCTCCTAGTATCCCTAATTTTTTACTCTCTTTATTATTTGGAGAAGTGTGAATGTGAAAAATTTATTTTAATTTTCCGAAGATGTTATTAGGACAATCCGCAGCATTATGGCTTTGCATTGCATGAAGTATGGAAACTATCATCTGAAGGAAGAAAAAGAATCTACGAATAATATTATAGCAATGGAATAAGACTTGGAGGTTTTATAGATGATTAAACTCGGGCGATTTCGAAAGAGAGCTGTGACTCAATCTAGCGCGCATTCGAAGTCCAAGAATAAGGAAACAGGAACGAGTTACCACATCAAATCTAGGTAAACTTTAACCTAATCACAGTATGTCATACTTATTTCATTAAGGTTTCGCATGAACATTTCATGCTGCTTTTTCACAATCACTTGAGTTAATAATTAACCGAAAGATGAGGTTAACTAAAGCGGGGAATGCCCAAAAAAGCTTCCATTAAGTTAGAAGATTGTCAGCTGTTGTTGAGTTCACAAATTTCTGCCGATCGAACTGCCAAGGAGACACCCAAATTGAGAACCTTCATTGATCGAATTTGCTGGCGAATAGATCGTTGGTGGGAGACAGCATTAGCGGTAGTTAAATGAAAAGAAAGTTTCCTCGTGGAAAATAAGAGGGTCGAGATAGGAAAGGGGAAGTTTCATGGGTGAGCTCTTGAACTTCATGAATCACGTAGCGGGGGAGAAGGGTGGCACTTTCCCCCTGAGGCGTCGCGATGCGAAATAGCACCATCCCGTCGCGGACACGATGGGGCGGAAGTGCGGGAAAGCTCGGGGTGTGGAGAGAGGCGTCGAACGGTGGAGCGGTCTGAGCGAGGCGGATGAAATCAGCTATTGTGAGGTGGTGACTCGTGGTGATGGTTTCTGATACACGTCTCAGAGATTCGATTCCGGCGGAGAGGGTCTGAGTGATAAGATGACGTTCATGCGGGGTGAGATGGGGTCATAAAGGTGGATACAGAAGGGGATGGGGTATGAGAGGGAGAGTGTGCAAATATGGGAAGGAGTGAGATGCAGGGATGTGGGATTAGCTTGGTTTATAACTGACTTACAACACCGATTCCCTGATGGTTGACGTAAACTTTTCTTTGGTACAGCGATTCTTTCTATCGTTCCAAGATGAGAGCACCTCAAGTGCAAGGTCGTCCATTGGAAAGAGCATTGAAAATGCTGCCCCTTTAACGAGTTTTTAATAGGATTATTATGGCACCAGGGTTCTCTTCAACCTTATATTTCACTCCAAACACGTACACTCACTGTCTGGGGCACAGATTTGTGCGTATCAGACTTGGCAGTATTAATTTGAAGACGCAGGTGACGAATGAGCGGATTTTAAGAGAAAAATCCTCAACTGTTCGATTTATCGACAAGTATGAATAGATCTTTGACAATGCACTCATTCCCACCATATTTAATGAAAGTGGAAATAAGATGTTCCAGGATAAGAAACGATGCTGGTTGAATAATATGAGTATAAGGTACGTACCTGAGAACTCGTTGCGGTAAGAGAAATATGTGATGAGAGGGGAAGAAGTCGTCAAAGAATGTCGGATAGATGTTCCGGGCATGACAAAAAATGAAAGGAGCCTTCTCAATCGGTTAAGTCATGTAGAGAGAAAGGATGACAGCTGAATTACGAAAGAGGGAAATATAATGGATGGATTGAATGGTAAGTAAGGTAAGGGTGGAACAACGAAGTCATGGATAAATGAGGAGCAAGGGAATCATAAGCGGAGGAAAATAATTAGGTACTGTTGGGAACAAGAAATTGTGTATGGCTCCATCAAAAGATATGAAAGACACAAAATAGGTATGCCATTGCCAGTATGAATAACGGAAAGCTTTGAAACTCGTAGATACCTAAATTAAATCGATTTAGATGGTAACAAGGAGATTTTTTATCAGATCACTATAATAGCCACCATTTGCTCTTTTGACTCTGTCTACTACGAAAGTTAACAGCGAAAGGCGTGCTTGTATGTATGAGAAGAAATGAATATTAGACATGTATAAATGAGCATCATTTGGAAGCAGGGAGGGTAGTGGGTGAGGGCAGAAGTTGAGGGATAGAGAGGTAGGTAGGAGGGAGAGAGTGATGAGGGAGGAGGCGCCGGCAATGTGAAGGTTACACTAACCAACGTCCGCGGAAATGAAGGAAAAAAATAGAATGGGTGGATGAGTTTGTGGGTGGTTGGGCAGAATGGAGACATGGGGTAGGAATGAGGGGCGTGTCCCTTCCATGCTTCGTTGTTGACGGAAGAGAGCGGGAGGTGAGGACGGAGGTGAGAAGGGAGTTAGATTCGTGGGCAAGGAGAGAGAGTTAGATAGACCTTGTGATATGATCCTTGGATCTGAAAGGAAGGATGATGCTGATCCGTTGTGACTCTAGAGATGACGACTTGTCAGGCTTTCAGGGTGCGTATGCACAATATAAACCTATCTTCGGAATCGCTTACGATTCATTCGGGAACGATATCGTATAAGGGATTTCAAGGTGCGGTGATGTCTGTTCGTGTTTTGATTCTTGCTTTCCTCCGGGTAATACTCTTTTTTTCTCCGATAGATTCCAGTAGTTGTTCATTTAACTTAGTCTTCTCTGAGACGCTTTTTGATCGTACGTATTAGATATTTCAAATTTTTATTTCTTGAAATATATTCAATATTTTATGTCCAGGCTTGTTGTATGTATCATGATCAAATCACTCATATGTTTTCCTCCAGCTATTTATTTTTTTTTTATCAGCCGATTTGAATTCGATCAAATAATTTCCATACATGTTTGTTCATGTCCTCAAGACGTTTTATTTTGTTCAAATGTATCTAACATTTTGCCAAAGCGGCAAATCAGTCCTCTTCCTTCTCTAGGTCATATTATCTAGGTCATATACGGCACTATTTAATCAAACCTTAATTGGTGTAGCTAATTTACTCCAAGAGCTTATAAAAATGATGGATTGTTACTTTACGCTAAAGCTGCGGGGAAAATCGGGTGGCCATTAAGTTCATCGATTAATGTTTTTTTTTATTTCCACCCAAATGTACAAACTTTCCTCTACCTTTGGCTACGAGACGGAAAAAGGAAGGAACTACTGCAGCGTTTCCGGAATGGCTGTGTGGGCCCAACCATAGCGCACAGAACCGCCTGAATATTTAATAGCGGCGTACATACACGTTCGGATCAGTAAAGGGAAATTTGCGAGAGTAATTATGCAACTCGCTCAAACACGGAGCAACTGCCGGAAAACGTGAGGCCTCGGGCGAAACCTCTTGCGGAGCTTCATTTTTCCGCGTCCACTTAATTTCCTACTCCCCGGAACGTTCGAGAAAAGCACTCTCCCTTAATATGAACGCTATTAAGCATAATTAACCCGGCCGCGTCGTTTCCTCATGTTTCTCTCTCCCAACACCACTTGTCCCCAGCCCGAGTCGATATTGGTATTCTTACTTCCTTCCTCTGCCGGGCGACACGCGACCCTTCTGGGAGGCGGAAAAACAACAAAATATGAGTGAATTGGCAGGAGGAGGAGGAGTGGGTGCAGGAGGAAGGGAGAGATATAGGAGAGAGAGGTAGACAGCCCACATCGAAGGGCGTTCGGACGGGAGCTTTCGTATATAACATGAAACGCACCCGCGGCTTCAAGGTTGAGCGCTTAGTCTCTCCTCTCTCTCTCTCTCTCTACTTCCTTAAAGGGGTGAAAACGCCCAAATTTGGTCATGCGGGATATTATTATTTTTTCGTGAATGCCTCATCAAGTACGCGTAAATCACATCGCGACGTGCGTCCTCACAGACATACATATATGTCTGCGTATAAGTGTGATCCTCTGGGTATTGCAGATACGTAGCCAGCCACCGTGGGGTAATGTCCTTGCCAGCACAAACTATGGTCGCGGGTTCAAATCCCATCTTGGTGGTGCTATCACCGTCCATGGTATGATTATGTGCGTTCGTCTAAATGTATTACATCAGCAAGGTCCAAAATCTACAGTCAACACAAAATAATAATATTTATGTTGGGTCCCTTTTCCTCCATTGTCGAAACCCACCGCTTCCCTTGTTGTTCCTCTCTAATAACTTTCCTAGGCCTGGTTAACGCCGAGTATAAGATTTCAAAATAAACTTCAAGTCAGCGAAAATTTGCGTACCTTGTGTTATGATTTAAAAGTACAATCAACTAGGAAGCCCGCATGTTTACCCGCGTAACTGATATAACCTATTACAAGATAGTTGAAATTGTGCCTGCCCCGTAATTGCATTCCACTATTAATATTCGCAATGAATTTTGAGGATCTATAAAGCACATTACTCAAGAATAAGAAAGATGGACTATCATAAAGACATTTAAATTATTATCATAAGCTCAATAAAAAAAGGTTCAGTCCCATTTATATTTTTTGCTATTTTTCATAAGTCCGAGAATGGATATGGTTCATAAGTGATTGCACATCTTTATATAACGTTTCCTCGAACCAACATTGATTGGTTGATGAAATGATAAGTTGACGGCTAAGACTTAAAATATAAAAATCAACCATCCTGCACGTTAAGCAGCTTTGTGATCGCTCCCGGCCACGGCATGCTTAACTGCGTACAAAAATTACCTTTCCTAAATTCATGAAGTTGTGAAGTTCAGCGCCATATCAGCTCTCTCGAGCCCCTGAGATTTCGAATTTCGTGGAATCCCGGCCAGGGACATCGCCGGCCCTGAAGCCTGACTGGGGTCTGGATTCATACGCGAATATGCGCGCGGGAAAGAGGCGGGGGGCGGTGAGGCGAAGAACGCGGTCTTTTGACGAACTTTTAAAAAAATCGTGAGTCAAAACGACTGAATATTAATTTCGCCGTTCACGCCCACATCATTGGCGGGACCTCTCGGTCGTAAATCAACTCGCCTGAATTTTAAGACCTTATCTCTTTCCCTTCCATTTCCGGAATTTGATCATTTGAGTCGCATGAATATGCGCGCTCGGTAATTCGCTGTATTGCTATTTGTGGTATCACCGAAGTATCATGAAATATTTTCCATCTCTATATCCGAGGAACGTTCCTTGCTCTGGGTTTTCGTACATTTAGGTTTAATGATGGAATTTTATCATCTTTATGACGGAAGGTGTCTATCTTTATACCGAAGTATTTTGGAGGAGAAAAATCTGGTCATGAAATCTTATATATTGTCAATTAGCTGAATGCCAGAGGAAAGTAAATCGACTTTCGTGCCATTATTTATTGTAGACTTTCATTGTTAGTTACCGTGACTCTGTCCTATATCATTTGCTTTTATTTGATTTGGTTGAAGCTAAGTAGCTCAATTTAAAAAGAGATGCGGATCTTGAGTTGCGACTTTATATATCCTACCTGATTGTTTTTTTCGCGTTCTCAGGCAGTGATAATATTCCCTATTCTGCGCACGCCACTCCACATAGCATGCATTACACTCTCTTAAGTGTATGGAGAATAGTTTTGTAAATAGTTATAATGTAATGTGCCCCGATTTATGGAATCTGAATTGCCGCAATGTGCTCTATCGAATGACAAGACCTGGCGCGGAAACAAAAAGTAACGCCTCTGCATTGGTGGCACCTCACACAAACTGAATAGGTATTTATGAATACGTACCTGCATTGGTTGGAATAAGGATTTCTCGTTCCTACAAGCGTCTCGATTTTCTCCTGCTATTTAGGATTATAAATCTGGTTGGCCCCAGCGTTGACCTCTGATCATTGTCACAATTGCGACCTAGTCTGCTTATTTAAGGTATTGAGAAACATGACGAGTCAGTGTTAATTAATGTGAACTTGCAAATGATTCTCTTGAATAATTTCCCCGTTCTACTTGTCCGTACTGCTGAAACACTGAATCATCTCGCCGATGCTCGATAAAATGAGGAACAAGTTGTAGGGGAATATTACTATCATCAAGCAATGCATTATCTCTCGCCGGCTGTACTATATTTCCATATTATATGAGCAGAAATTTATTGATATTTTGTTTTCTCTTATCATCGGGCATAATATAATTTTTTCATTTCAGTTTTTGTGGAGCACTTCCTGTTCTTCAGCTTAACGTACTTCAGCAGCTAAGGTCATTTTTTACTTATATATTGCCTCTTGCAGACCGGGAAAAAAGCATCCCTAAGTAAATATACGATCACCCATGCAGATCCGAGCCGAGCCAAGTAATGCTTAGCATCAGTGATCGAGCAGGCACTGATTTCATTATCGTGGCAGGCCGTTATCCATGTAAAATTTCATTTAGCGAGTTGTCAATTCCTGCTTTTCGTTCACAATTAGTTACCGGCGGCATGTGGGGAGAGAAGTCTTCGCTTCTCATAGGTTCTTATTCCTCTTATTATCTCAAACTTACATTTCGTCACAATTCTTTCTTTTAAATGGAAATTCTCTTATCCTCTAAGGTGCTTCTCATGTCATCTTGCCTGGAAAAATGTTCTTAATCACTATGGTCATCCCATCTAACTGCGTAATATGGAGAAAGAACCTAAACGAGTTTTCTGACAGAGCGCGAAGCTCGACCGGAGAAAATGAGTTTTTGGATGCTCGAGTCATGTTGAGAAACAGACATCCGCGACATTTTAGTGAGAACTTCACCTCGCTCTGAGTAAACACTTTTGTGTGGGAGAGAAATATGGAGAGAGGCGAATGGAATCTTGTACCTCTGACAGTCGTATCTACAAGAGCGCTTAGCTAATAAACGTGCAATCTAAGAAATCATTAACATTTTTAATTTGAGCCACTTTGGAAGAACGTAAACATTACTTATAGGCATCCCACCGGAAAACATTGATCGTTAGGACCATTACGGTCTACAGGTGAATGTATGGTTACTATGTTTGGCCTTGGGGAATATCCCCTGTTTTTTAATTTGATACGTTCTGGTGGTTGGGTTAAAACAAATAATTTCTTAGTTATTTGTTAACCTATTTCCGTTATCAAACCTCAATTGCACCTCGGAAGTAATTGCACGAGTCAGATGTGTGAGAGAAGATTGGGCATCTCGTCCAAATAAAGAGCGGTATTTTTAGTTCCTCAATATTGTTTTAAGCATAATCCAGCAGAATATTCTACCACTACAGTCAACAGCGTAGGAATTAGTACTTTAATTTTGCATTCTTTCTCGTAATACTGCTTCCCGTGATAATTAATTTTTAGTGTCTGTCTTTGAGATTTCAGTTTAGTTTCCGCTCCTCCATGGACTCTGATAACCCGATGGAAAATTTAATTGTATTTTTTTTTATTCACAAAACTCGCTGTTTATATTAGCCCAATATATCAGTGTAGCAATATGTCTCGTTGTACTGTTTTATTATTTTTTTGTCGTGTAAGCGGAAATATTTTCTTTTTCAGGTAGTGCAACACTGAAAGTTTCAATACAAAGTTTAGAAATACCTAGGAAACTTATCCCAGAAATAGACCCGCACGCGCAAGTGATTTCTGTGGCATAGTATCATAATCTTACGTCGATGTTTTGGTGGCAAAATTTACAAGAAATTCGGTGTCGGCTTTAGTTAGGCAATCTATCGACTGAAATAGCCTTGTAGATATGCAATCGTCTCGTGGGGCAAACTATTTCGCGAATCTCTCTCATTGATGCAATTCCGATTCGCTGGATTCAAATTATTCCACATACCAAACCGATAATTCCCTATTCCCTTCACCATGAACGTAGTTGTGAGAAAATGAAGACAAATCACCTCGAAGTTTTAACCTGCGGCACCAGACTTGCTGTTTAAGCGAGCTGTTGGCAATTCCGTTCCCATAAATGGGCAGCCCAACTCGTGGCGCCGAAACATTTTTGTTTTCTTTTCCGAAAACTAAACAACGATTGAATATACTTTCTGCTTACACGTCCCCATCGGGTTTCACTATGGCTCTTTCCGGGAACGCCCGACAAAAGTGGTGCGCATGCGCCAGAAAAAGACTTAACGGGTGGAGCCTTAAGGGAAACCTTCCCTCCGGGTCACGGATCGAATAAATTTGGCGAAGGAAGAAGTAAATACAAACAACCCAGAAGTCGGCAGACACGCCAAGGAGGTGCGAATGACTCTATTTTCCTGCTCCCAGCCACCCATACCCATTTTCTTCATCCATATTCACCTTCTTAAGCATCCCATCCAAATAACAGAACTGCAGCAGTGTAGGGAAGGAATATTATTATTAATGACAATAGGTCTTGCTGGATATTTTTATTCTTTGAAAAGCTATTTTTTAGTGGTAGAACTTATTACTTTTTTTTACCAAGATAGGTCTTTCTGGATATTTTTACTGTTTAAAAAGCTATTTTAGTGGCAGAATGTATTACTTTTTTACCACTTCGCACTTCAGCTTGATAAACGTGCATAATTCCATCCTTCATTGATTAAGGAACACTTTTCCTTTACCTTCCCTCTTCTCCGTTTATCTTTTACGTTCACCTCTGTCAGTGAACTCAGCATTCATCTCTAATAATCTCGTTCTCTTGCTCGCGTAGATTTTTCTTCAAAAACTGTCATTTATCTGCTTCTTCGGCTTTAATTTCTTAGTTTTTCTTTCTATCCGTTTACTATATCTTTCCCATCCCTTTCGGAAAATCCATTTTAAACGACACCATAACTATTCCCGTCTTTGTCCTCAAGGCCCAAAGTTGGAAGCTACCCTCCGAGTCAGTGTTTTCTCTTTTAGTCTTTACTAAGAATACTTTTCTTTTTGTTGCTAATAACGTTTATGACCCAGTTATCCTCTTGTCTTCTTTACACCCATGCCTGTTTTTTTGTTCAGGATATTATCCAATTTTATTTGATTCGGAAAACAGCATTCCTACATGAATTTGTAAATGGTATATTCTCTATCTCGGCCGAAAATAAAACACCAAAAAAAATGTGAGAACGTTTTTTAAGTGATTTTAGTCAAAAATACTTGCCAGAATTAATACAAACTTTGTAAATTTCACAATGGATTGTATTTAATACGGCCGGTTTCATCGCATAGGCGACATCTTCAGGTGAGGATGAAATCTTCAGGTGAAGACACCTGAAAATGTCGCCTATGCGATGAAACCGGTCGTATTAAATAAAATCCACTGTGAAATTTACAAAGTTTGTATTAATTCTGTCGATATGGATTTTCACGAAGTTACGCCTGAGAATACCGAGTTCATCAAAAGTACAGTAGACCCCCGCTTTACGATGGTAATCCGTTCCATAGGACCGATCGTAATGTGAATTCCATCGTAAAGTGAACCAGTATATTTTCGGACAACGGATCGGTTTAACTACATCATCACATCGTATCATTAAATATGTAAATGTTTCTATGATTAAAAAAAACCCGTTCGTTAACTAATAAGGTTTAGAATACTGGATGAATAACAAATTATGGATGCAAAAAATCATTGAAATGAGAAACTTTTAAGTTCGAGCGCAAAACCAGAGCGCTTTGAGATTCCCAGCATGCAGATCGTAAAGTGAATCCATCGTAAAAGGAACCCATCGTAAAGCGGGGTCCACTGTACTTGCGATAACTCCTAGTACTCGGCTATTTACTCCTCTCGGTTAGGTTTCAAGGTAGACAAATTAAGTGAATATCCTGGACGTTTGGACGTCAACTCTCGAACGCAATTCACCATTCGCAATCCGCCCACCGTAAATGTTTGCTTGACTAGACCGCATGCATCCTTGGACCTCCCCCGCCCGCCCCACTTCCGACCAACGTCTCTCGCATGTGACACATCGAGCAGTAATCGAAGTGACACTGTACACGGATATCATTTTCGTATCGGGGACACGACTGCGAAACTAATTGTTTCAGCGCCGTGAACCCAGACGCAAGTCCGCAGTTACCCACACGCCGATCCGTATCGCGCAACAAAGCAGACAAGTATCGTTTGCGTATCGCTGTTTAAGGAGATATTAGTGTCGCAGATCGCCTTTCGGCGTCACCCCGAGATGTTGTGTACATCGGATCAATTAAGGAGAACTGCTTCGCCTCTCCCCACCCCCTGTTCTCCACAGTTGTGTCTATCTCCCCCCCCCCCCCTATACTCAACCGCCTCGCGCTATGGGTGGGCCTGAGACTACTACCTGTTGGATATGGATTGCAGGTCTGTAGTCGTCCTTGGGAGTAGTCCAGTCTCTCCTTCCCCCAAGACTCCCGCTCTCCGACTCCCCGTAACCGTCTATGTTTACTCGAAGAACGAGCCTACTAGTAAGCTTGGGGTGGGGGTGAGGGGGAATGGGTAGGAATGCTGAAAATACTCGCCATTACGAGAAAAGGCTAGGCTGTCACGAAGAGGCGATCGGAAAACAAACTTATATTTTTCAAAGGTCTCTAAATTCAAATCCAGTCGAGTGACTCTGCATTTTTATTAACGCGGGATTGTGTTTTTTTTCAGAGAGCGAATTGAATTCGTTCGGGAATATCACTCGTGTTGAACTCCCGCAGTGCATTTGGAAACCATTTATGAACTATGCCTCATTAATGAATGTCAATTCGCGAGGTGTGTGTTTGGTGATGAAAAGATCGCGAGAAATTATGATGGATAGTAAATAAAAAATCCGTTGAAACATTAATTGGCTTCGCCTTGACTTGGGATAAACGCAAGGTGATTACCCGAACGTGTTTTCTCGCCGCAACCTGTTGATGATGTATTGCATATAAACTGATTCAAAATAAAACTAGTTTGTTCCGGAAGAAAGCCACCTGTCAAGTTCTTGGAAGGTCCAACAGTTTTACTCCTAGTGAAAACATCATTAGAAAAATTATTCAAACGGGCGGAGTCCATGCACTGTGTCCACCCATCGAATAGTAGCCTTAAATCAATTCAGCCCGACTTGCACGTAATAGCTTGGATCCAGGTGGGTGGAACCCTAAGTGCTTCATATCTATTTGTTTCATGCCCTTCCTTCCCTTAAATGCCTCGTATTTCGGAACTATTAAGCGCGGATAAACATAGTGAACTTCAGGCCCTGTAGCCACTGATCATTTAGTATCCTTAAATCCATTCAGCCCAACTTGCAATGGCTTGGATACCGATAGAACCCTTCGTGCTTCGTTTCCTATTGTGGTTTCACCGCCTTACTGTTGCCTCGCATTTCAGAACGATGAAACTTAAACGCACATAAACACATAACTCGTATGCATAAGGCAATCATTATCAGTCTATCTTTAGCCGTATTCAGTGACTGTGAAATCAGCTGTGGCTCGCACGACTTTCTCCAAGGACGGCTTTACGAAATGGTTCTTCAGCTTGCGATGGCGGGAAAGGATTTCGGGACGAAGTCACTCCTTGATCGCGAGCGTAACCGATATCTTTATGTATTATTTCCCTTGCTTGGGTATACCACAGGCTGGTGAGCTTTTCGCTTTCTCGGCACGAGCGCTCTAAGGGGCTAATTCCTGGCCGGTGAGGAAGGATTCAACGAGGAAGCACCCTTCCAAGTATGGGTTAAGAGTAAAGTAAGGTTTCTCCATTACATGGTTTGGGTAAATGTTATTTTTTTACATTGGGACCACAAAATATCTTCTCCTCTGTCTGAGAACTTCAATATCCTGCAGTTCCACTTCATTTAAGTATTTAGCAAATTAAACTGAAGTTATATTGGCTTGAAAGGCGAGAATTGACGTAGCCGTGGGGAAAATAGACGTGTCATCCACCTTAAACAAATGGGATGTTTGTGAAAAAACTGTAAAAGGAACGAATTTTCCAAGAAATTAATGTAAATGGATCGAAGGCACAAGTAAACCTAATTTTTTTCATGTCGCTTGAAAAGCAAAAACAACAGTTATTTGGGTGAAAGTGCCTTATGCTGCAAGGAAATAGATGTTTGCTTAGAGTATTGGGGACGGTTTGCGTTGCTGGCATATGCATTAAGGAGACAAAGTCTCAACGTGTTTCACTTCCTTGACGTAATAAAAACTATCGTGAATATCCCGGACTTGTTCAATAATATTCTCCTCCATTGGAAATGATTCTGAAACCACGCATCCCTCGAAGTTTGATTGCTGACCACAGTCATAAAATGGCCCACATTTCCTCTGAAACGAATCACACGATCAACAAATGGAAGGCAGAGAGCGTCACTTCTCCCTCACTACCTCAGCTCCGGAAACGCCGACTGCGTCGAAAGTTGAAAAATGGGAAACTCCGATGGCAACGCAGCCTAGGTTGAAGATCTCGCCTTTGATTGGCTTCGCAGTGTGCGTGCGGCAACGCGAAAACGAATGATGAAAACTTGGTTTAATTGATACACTCCCTCGCTTCTTTTCGCTTCCCATTATCCTCCCCTCGAAACCCCCTCACCACCCCTTCCTCACTGCCCCTTCTCTCCCCCTCTACGGTCCTCGATTTCCCCAGTCGCGGTGGTCTCTTGGAGCGTAACACGACATCCCATATAAACGTTCGCTCGCCCATCCCCTTCCTTTACGTGCCCGCATACTCGGAACCGGAAGTGTTCCACTTTTCACTCATCGCTGCCGGCTCACTTATGTCCTACGTGCCGCGCTCGTTATCGGAGGCTCAATCGCCTGGGCACACACATATGTACATGCATGTACGCAATGTGGCGTGCGATTATAATAGCTCGCTTCAAATCGCTTCGTGAGGTTATTGCGAACTTGGAAAAAAGTTTTCTTTTTTTTCGTCGGTCACAGACGATTTGTTTTGATTGAGGAAAAGTCATTAATCGCTATTAAATCAATGACATACTTCCTTAAATGAGGTACTGAGAGCCAATAGGAAAATGTTTCGCTCGTCCATAATACCAGCTTCCGGAAAGAGACATTGATGATGATTTCATTTTATTCCCTAATAATCTATGCTCACTATCCTGAGCGTTTTAACCGATTAACTTTTAGTTCCTTCGGGTGGTGTACAGTAAGATGTTCGCTAAGACTTCTGTAGGCATGGGTCGTAAATTAAACTTCCACACTTTTAATGTGGTGTGGGATTAAAATAACTCATTTCAAATCCCGCAGAGAGGATATGTCAATCTCAGCGAATTATTTTCCTTGTCCTCGGTCACAATTTTGTTTATTGTGTTTGGGGAAATGTCATCGTGCATTAAA
This sequence comes from Pyrrhosoma nymphula, assembly GCA_963573305.1. Classification (NCBI taxonomy): domain Eukaryota; kingdom Metazoa; phylum Arthropoda; class Insecta; order Odonata; family Coenagrionidae; genus Pyrrhosoma; species Pyrrhosoma nymphula. The sequence continues at coordinate 49,102,906 of OY754330.1, read as the reverse complement.
TCAATGATTAAAAGAGCTTCCGCGAAGACTCGGAAACTTGTCTAATAGATTCAGAAAAGAGACAATGATTAAGCTTTTATTTTCGCCTTCAATAATATTCCTTATTAGTATTCCTCAGGGGTTACCCAATTAAGTTTTTGTAATGATAGATTGAAATAAAAATTCTATTCTATTTTAATCCGTCTCTATTAAACTGAGCGGTAGCACCTTTGCATGCCCCCCGATGCAGCCAGGTTTTTTCCGCGCCGGACTTTAAACTAAAAGGCATTGGTATCGAATCCAGCCCCAGACAGGGATTTGTGTGTTTGCCTCAGGATTATGTTGTATGTTTGATGATGCAATAGGAACTTAATGGGACAAATCCAAGCCTTTGCGTTCCTACTGGTTGTATGATGTAGCCATCAGTAGACGCAGGATATAAAATAAATATAGCTTATTCCTACGTAAGCTGTTGTAATTATGCGAAAATAATTCCGCGGGCTCATTTTAATGAGGAGTTGAACGTTTTCATGGAGGTGTGAAATTCGCAAAATTCTGAACTGGATTTCTTGAATGTTCTCCTATATATTTCTCAATAGTGTCTCAATTAACTTGGTTGTTGTACATGCTCTTTCAAGGTAAGGGAGGTCCACAAATAGCTTCGGGTAAATTAATAGTAGATAATGTTTGAAAAGTCAAAACTGTGCAATCGATGAAAGATGAAAAATCTCTAACTCAAGTTACATATCTTACCTCCTTGCGATTAATTTAAATTGCAATTACCCAACCTTGCCACAAATGGTTGAGGAATTCATTATCACCAAGCATTTTCCCGACCTGCATCCACCATTTATGGCCTAAGGGTCACCTTGAAAACATTTATGTCCTGCAGCGAGATAGTTCAATCCTCGATTCTGGCGAGTAAACATCGTAATACCATATATATTGGTGGAAATAGATATTACCCTGGAAAATGTGTTGAATGTAATCTAAGTAATCCAGAAGATGAAATTGCTCAAGAAACCGAGTAGGAATCTGCGAAATACCATTCCACATATGAAATGTGAGTGAATATTTTTCATTCAGACCGTTGTTTACCTTGTGTCTCAAACCGTTGTTTATAGCTTCTATCGGAATCATGGCCTCGTTCTGTAATTACCCTCTGAAGCAATAGATAGGCACGAGGCACGTCAGAGAAACATTACGAAAACTGCTGATAGTTTACCAAGATGTCCACAAAGTACCAAAACATTGCCACCGACGAAGGGAATAGATAATTCTATGATTGAGGTCCATTAAAACTAAATCGATGAAAATACTATTACACGTGATAATGATGAAAAACAATCTTGATAAGACCGAGTGTATCATAATTAAGCCTTTCGAATGTTGTTGATATTTTATTTAAGACGAAGAAAGTATCGAACGGTAAAAGGGGAAATCCAGTCTAAAGCAATTTGTGACTCAGAGGTCTACTATGGATCTCAATGATTGAAATCATAACAGAGAAAAATTGCATACCATATATATCCATGCACTATTCGTGTGAAATGCAAATGATCGAAGCCTTGATCGTAAGGAACGATGAAGGACAAAAAAAGTCTGAAAACTGGAAATCCCTATTGCTTTAGTTCTTCCAACTAACCCTGTGTTTAATGGTGACATAAAATTGAATGTGTATCATTTAAAGAGACTTTTTTGCAATTTTACTGTCGAGAAACTTTGCAGATGATGTTTAAAGATTGATAGATTTTCCCTTTTGCACACCGATTGTATTCGTAGGTAACCCTGATAATACGCATTCCATTTGATTCGTACGCGCTGAACAGGAACAAAACACATGATCTTGTCTTGAGTGTTCAAAACCTGGCCCACGCGGAATTCAAATCTGTGACCTAGGAATGAATTGGCAAGGACTTTACTTCGTTTACATGAAGGGCAGCAGGATGACTGGATGCATTACCCCGGAAAGAATCATGAGAAGGAAGAACCTCAGAGGAAAGTCAAGGATGAATTTAAAAACTTCAGTGGTGGACGGATCAGTAGTAGAAATGAATAAGAGAAATTGCGAGAGGAGATCTTCGAAGAGAAATGAAAGCGTTTTAGGATACTATAATTTACATCAAATCTTGGAGATAAGTGTGGGAGCGTTTATAAAAAAACATTAAGGGGATATCCATAAGCCTTATTAATTGCTTTAATAACGTTGATGCATACCGGGCTCTGGGTTACTCTGAGGAAGGCAAACTTTTGAAAATTGTTTTGGTGCTTATGAGTAGTCATGCATGTATCATTGTATTCGCTCTTTGTCTTGCCGCTCGTCATCACAATTAATGATGGTTTTTGACATTTGCTCCCCCGGGACATCTCAACGCTGACCTGACCAAAGTCTTCCCATGCTCCCGCAGGACGTACATAGGGGAGGAGGGTGATGATGATGAGTCTCGGAAGCGTTTTATCCCAGGTCCGAAAAAATTTCAGTCGCCGTCAACCCCACGCTGATGAGGCCCGTAGTCGGTCCTAGGACGAGGAGGCGTGTGATTGCGTGTTAATTAATAACCCTCTCTCCCAAGAGATGGGCGGGTTGACGTCGTGTTAACTTCAAGGAGCACTTTACCAAGGGAATTTCTCGCAAGATGCCCCGCGGGGAGGTCGAAGTGACTTGTCTTTCGGGGGAGGGGGGGTGTTATAACAATGCTACCCCCGCTTCCTCCTCCCGTTCCAGAACCCGGCCCCCATATTCCTGGACGGAATCTCCGTCTCAGAGACGGGGGTAGGGAGTCGACCTTGGGGAGACACAAAACGCGATAATGAACTTGGGCGTTAATTTTGGTCTCCGCTGCCTCCGACGTAGGAAGTTGTGAGGATGGCCGACGGGTAGGCATGGAGGGGTGTGGGAGGGGAGATCGAATTGACGGTCTGAGATAGAAGGATGGTGGTGAAATTAAGGTATGCGTCGGGAAAAGGGTAGGGAGAGTAGGCGAACAATTGAAGAGTTGCGAGGTCAGGGAAGGGAGAGAGTTCTTTTTCAATAGGTTGGGAAAAAAGGTGAGGGGTGGATAGAGCGACGGGAATTTAAATCAAATAAATCTTAGATCATCCCAAAAGTCCATCTTCCTGAAAGAAAATTGAACTGGGAGCAAATTAATGGAATTGAGAAGTGAAGAAAGAGCCGACTTGAACACATTTGAGAGTCCATTGATCAATTCAGAGTAGTTTAAACTTTTTTTTATTCGATATTTTTCCTCTTTGGAAGAATTTCTTTCTGTGTGAGAGGAGGTGGTGAATTGATGAATTGGGACTATTCCCTGGGGAGCGGAGCGGGCAGTAGATATTTTGGGAATAGTGTGACCGGGATTGAGTGGGAGGACGGGGATTCGGTGAATAATCCGGCAAAGGAGGAGAGGCGATTGGGTGTCGGGAAGCACTTATCGCCGTGAATCCAGGGATAAAACCGTACATTAGCACCTCGGGGGGTCTCTGTAGTCTTGCTCTGCTGATAAACGTGGAGCAAGCGTAATTGAAAAGATAATCCCCGTATTGGTCTTTCATATAACCTATTAAATTTCATGAAAGGTGATAAAATAAAATTCAGTTATTTTTATACGTATGTTAAACTGCTCTGACAAGGACTTTTATGATTCATGTAATTGGCGCCAAAAGATTTGGATGATAGAAATGCGTCTATATCTGGACCAAATAGAATTATTACTCAACTGGCATTATATTGGTTTTAAAGTTTTGCTTGAGCGGATACATAAAAAATATTTCAAAATACTTATACATTCCCATCACACCGTTCTCTCTCTGGATAGAAGAAGCTTGATAGAATCAAAAACAAACTTTGTAAATTTTACAATCAATTTTATTCACTACGACCGGTTTCGACGCATAGGCGACATCTTGAAGATGTCGCCTATGCGTCGAAACCGGTCGTAGTGAATAAAATTGATTGTAAAATTTACAAAGTTTGTTTTTGATTCTATCAAAATGGAATTTTACAAAGTAACGCCTGAGAGTATCGAGTTCATAGAAGAAGCTTAGCTATTGCTTTTAGACCTAGGAAACTGGCTCTCTTTAATTTAATGATTATCTTATTTTATAATTTCCTCCATACTTCCCTATCCTTTCGTATCTCTTTTGCTTCTGTTGAATTTTGGTATTGTTTCATATACGCGTTCTTGTTCTCAAGACGCCTAACATTCCTCTTCATAAGAGTTAAGTCGACTGTATTCACTCATACCTTTCTCAGTTTACCCTTTTCCTTGCGCGCTATTGGCTCATCTGTCATATATCTAAGAAATTGTTTTCATATTTTCGATGGCAATGCTTAGAAAAAAATATTAATGTCGAAACCTTCACCTTTAACGTTTTAATTTATATTTTGTTCAGGATTTTTAGCAGATCATCCTTGAGAAAATTATATTTTTTGCCATCATACCCGACGCAATATCGGTGAATCTTCGTGGTGATCAGTCAATGAACTCTCCTAAACCACTCCAATAAATTCGCTTCTCATCTCTCCGCTCCGCGCACCCCGACTATAAATGGCCACACCCTCCCTTCATCCCCCCGTTTCCGCTCTCCCGATTGAAGAAGAGTCGACGCATGGAAAATAGGTTGTCCGAGCCAGTCGGCCCACAGTTCCCCGGCCTGCCGCCTGGCAGCGCGACGGGAGGGAACGAATATGGGCGTGGTGGTGGTAGTAGTAGTAGTAGTATATACGTACATGCATAAATAGGCTTGCGTGGGCAAAGGGGTGTGAGGAGTAGGCTAGGTTTTTGAGCGGTGAACGGTTGTGGGGTGTTCGTACGCATATCGGCCGGAGCAAGCAAAGCAAATGCATTAGCGTTGACTCCGCAATGGAAATTGGAGGCGTTTGTTTTGTTGAAGGGAAACGCTGAGTTACGGGGCGGGAGTTGATATGCGGGGTGTGAGGTTGTGCTTGTATTCGTGTTTTCATTGGTGTTTGAGAGGGACAGAGAGAGAGTGTGTGTGTGTGTGTTGTAGGGCGCCGCCCGTGGGAAGGGAGGCAATTAATGGTGCGCGGCGGTCGCCTTTTGTGCTTCCATCGCGCGGTAGACAAAAGGGTCCTGATTGAGGAAGGAGATCGGGTGACTTTGGGCTATTAAAGTGTGGCTGTGCCGAGGGATGTCGGTCGGAGGCCGGATAAGGGGGTTAGTTGGAGGAACAGGAGGGTTTGGGGGTGTACACGGGGGATGGGGGGGTTAATTTTAGTTGGGGGAGGCGTGCCGAGGAGGGTAGAGGGTGGCCGAGAGAGTGAGAATGTGGAGAAATTATGTACTTTTCATTGAAAATGCTGATACTTTCTTTTCCGAAGATACAGCAATTCGATTGCTTTGATAGCATGTCCTCTGCAAAAGAAATATTTTTTTCATTAGTTAACTTGATTAATCGCGCTCATTTTCTCACGCGGAGATGAGTTCATTACATCCACTTCTGCATTTATCGTGACTTTATGCATGATTATGCTACAGAAAATGTATTCTGGAGTCAGAGGTCAATGGCCTTCCTCGTTAATATTTTTATAGTTCCTGATTAAAGTTTGTTGAGATGGAAAACCTATTTGCGACACCTTGCCTGTTCGCCGAATCCACTCCTCCGAGCCTGGGACACGTTCCATTAGCCATACCCCTTCATTTAGGTTTGTACCCCTTCTTCTCCCCTGTTCTACCCTTCTCCGGAGTGAACGACACGAAATCTCCCGCCGCTCAACACCCTCCCTTCTTCCGACATCATTTCCTGATTCCTCGCTGCTCGGTGTCGTAACCATCGGAGATGGATGAATGAGGTTTGAGATCAGCCCGAAGTGCAATGAAATAAGGATACTTGAATAGAAACAATTCCACCAGTGTACATTTTTTTCTTCGAGTTTTCGGGGTTTACCGCATATAGGAGTTATTTTAAGGTAGAATACACCATCCTTCTTTTGGTTAGCATTCCAGCTACGTAAGCGACGCAAATTTTCAAAGTTCTCTATGAAATAAACGGTACGTCTGGACTAGGATTCGTGCCGAATACTTCATCCAGTTGAGTTCCCCCGGCGTCCTCTTCCTATTTCGAATTTCGTATACTTTTCATCCAAGTTCTGACGAAAGAATTTTTCATTGAGTTTCGCTTATTTTTGTATCTCCTCAGCGGATAACTGCGCAAAATTAACTATTGCGGCTTTTCCTGCTGTACTTGGACCTGTTTAAAAATTGGGTCCAGCTCTTCTCTAGTTTTTACTACACTTTGCAGGGGTCATTTGAATGTGCTATTTTTGCTGGCGAAAGCTATGTAAAACGTGATGAGCGACAGGTTAATCTAGAAAAAAACCCTGCTACTCCACATCAAATATTTTATATCGAGAACCCACTGCTTCTGCTGCACAGCAGAAGATCCTTGCCTGAAGATGCTGCACAGCAGCAAAACTTGGGTTGCGAAATAAAATATTTTATGTGGAATACCAGAGTTTTTCCTCTCTTCTCAGTATGGAAAGATTCCACAAAATCAAGCCTGAGACTTTCTCCTAGGTTAAGCTAGTTCAGAGAGCGAGGATTAAGTAGTATTTAATTTCTGATTATCCTCAAGTATAAAAAAGTATCACCATTTATAAAAAAGTACCAAAAAGTCTTTCAATCCCATTGAGATTGATTTACTGTAGCTCTACCCTATTCCCGATTCCCTTCTAATTCCTTTGTACTCTGATACCGCCTCTGTTTCATGTCCCGTTTAAAGTTGCTAACTTGTATACCTATTCATCGGACTTACTCAGAAGACTTTCCCTTCTGCTGTCCCCTATTTTATGATCCTGAGATGTTCATTGCGTCTCACGGCATAGCCAGTTCATCTATTCTTTAGTGGTTTACTCCTCTTCTATGTTTCTCTTTACTTCCTCGTTTCCTATTTCATTCGTCCATTTCATCTTCTGCCTCCACCTCAAACTCCCTAGGTTTGAATGCTTCTATTCTCTTCTGATTCGTTTTTCCAATGGTCCATGTCTCTGATCCATAAAGTCAATCGTACCTTACGCCCTGCGTCCTTGATGATTGTCATATTTTCTTCGGAAGTAGCTGTTGTCCTTTCGTCATAAATGCCTTACCGGCATAACGATGCCTACCTCTTAATTCTCCAGCCCTCTCTTTATTTATTTTACATGAAGCGCAGTAAAACATTGAAATGGACAACTCACATCATTATTGCTAATGTTATCAGTGGTCCTCCAGCACCAGTCCATCATTTTAAGACATCTAATATTTCTTATGGTCTTGTAAGTCACTGCTGCCTGAATTGATACGAAACTTAACGAAATGGTCGAAGTAGTCGTTCCATCCTAAGAGATAATACCGGAGGAGATGACATCTTGCTTCCCGAACAAAAATAGGTCGTTTGTGTAGAACGACTTTTTCTCTGATAAAACTTCCGATTGCTCAATTTATGCCTTTGTTATAAAGTCGTGGTATGGGAGGTGGAGTCGAGCATATCTTGGCATTTTGAATGAGAGAAGCGTAGAGATACTACTGGTTCCAGAAATAGCCAGATACGAGGCCGTATTCCATAGCAGGGAAGAAATGAACCAATTTTATGGAATAAAGCCTAACTCATAAAAGAATGCTCTCTTGAAATGACTATTTGAAAGTTGAATCACTTTACCTTCCCGTGTTCTCAGCGAAAGCCGGAACTTCGTCATTTTTAAAAGCTGGTCTCCAAATTTAACTCGTAGAATGAGAGTCTGATTTAGGATCTTCCGTATTTTTAACCATCTCTGGTCCCTTGCATATTTTATGATGCGATTAAAGAAGCCATTTACTATACCTTTTTCGCATCGCTAGGAACGATGACGGGTGAAAAAAATCTAAAATCTATTTTGCTTAATTTTCAGCTTTCCTCTTTTTATACATCGACGGGAGTGCAAACCAGTCGACCAGACCTCCCACATCGACCACACCTATCCATTATCAAACGCAGGCATGTCTACTTCTCTGCCCCCGATCTTAAAAACCCAATCGGCTAAGAATACCTGCCTATCTGCGGCGTAATCCCATTTGTCCGATATCTGCGAAAAGGGGCTGTCCCGTAACCTAATATTGGCCCTATTCATATCTTCCGCGTCGCCGCTACGGAGGTCGGTTGCATTTTTTTCACTCGCAATTTCTTGGGCATTCGAGGATGAGTGTGGGCATGTGGCCGAGTCTTCCATCTCTCCTCCGTTATCGTTTGATCGCCGAGAAGAAACCTTATGACAGCACGTGTTCCCTTGTGCGACACGTGTCCACACACGCTCAAACTGTGACCTCAGACTGCGGTCGTTAAAAAGAGTCGAGAGAGCGCGGGACATCAAGCCAAGAGAGGCGGTGGGGAGGAGACATGTGCGAGCGCTCTCTCTGAGTAAATTTCCGAGGTTTGAAAAAAAAACACATGCATTTTACGCACGAGTAATTAAGCTCCCTGGCAGCGTTACACCGAGAGAAACAATTTTAAAAAATAAACACTCGCGCGTTAATTGAAACCAGCGCTGTGCGCCAGCGATGGATATAATCGCTTTTCGGGCCGGTGAGGCGTGGAAATGGGAAGTATTTTTTCAAGAATTGTTACGCAAGCAATGGCGTATTAAATATTTAGTATCGCCTCATTAAATAAAATTCTGTTTCCGTTCCATTCAAGTTATTTGAATTCGCTTTGTTTTGTTTAACCCGTTAGAATCATTTTTTGCACCATTGATGCACGGTCCGGTAACAAAGGTTCTCTCAATAACTTTATGCGCAACGTTTCAAAATATTTAGTCGTTAACAGGCCAAATTATTGCATGAAATATATGAATCAAATATATTTTCTCTTGGTGTTACTTCGGTCAAAGGAATCCGCGCGCTCGTTATTGAATGTATTTTTTTTCGTGAAGTTTTTTTTACCATCGGCCCTCTTCACCCATCTCTAGTCATCAAAAATGTTAGTTAGAATATCTTCTCATTACTTTCAGCGAGTTGGCACTATCGACCTTTTTCTCTTGAAGAAGAACTAAGTTAAGTGCTTGAAGCAGAACTTGTACAGTAGAATGCTAAAGATTACGCTTGTGTATAGACAATGGCTCCATACAAATTTCACACAGTCATTCAGTTCTCACGAAAATGTCTCATTTTTTCTGCATGTTAATCCGCAAAATCCACCCCATGGGTCCAGTGGAAATTTTAATTATTTTAATTCATTATAGCATTTCATTGCCACTTCATGGCGTAATATCCATCGCGTTAATTTGGGATTTAGAGACCATTGTGCCTCGACCACCACAGGGAGAAGGGCCTCAAGATAAATGTCGTGAACCTAATCCATTTACGTCGGCTTTTTGTAACATCTCACTCTACTCTTTGTTTCCAGGCGTCCAGACCTGCAGGAAACGTTTTTTATTTTTTGTCCCATATGTGAATTATCCCTCTCCTTCTTTTGTCTCATCCTGTGTGTTTCCGTTAGCCATAGGACCAGGGATTTTTTCCTCGCCCGTTCTCTGCGTCTCTCTCGAGATAAATTAGAGTTAAAAAGGTTGAACTTTCCGCCAGAATTTTTTGTCGGCGTTTGCCGAGCTGGTGGGAGGAAGAATGCGGCCGTTTATGTCATGGACCGTAAAAACTAAACTGTTCAGCGTCCAAGAGATGCGATCCAGTATTCCCTCATTCATTTTTTTATTGGACGCTTCTGTCTCCCTCTATCTCCCTTTATATGCCCTTCGTTCTCCCCTGCCGACCCATCCCAAGGTTCTGTCAATCTCGCCACTCTCGCAGTAAAGCTTACAAACTTGGTTTGGCAGCAAAATGAAATTCGGAATGATCCAAAAACATATCCCGAGTGTTTCAATCTACTATTCTTTCCAATTATATTGAGTTGGTTTCACTTTTTTCTGGGAATTATGAAAATTCCCTTATCCTAGTGGAATAAAATAACAGGTTTTCCCTTTCCTTCAAATTACAGAAAGAATGGAAACATTTCAGGTTTCACAAAGTCTCAATCCTCATCGACGCGTTTTTTTTATTTTGGGAGGGATATTAGCTGAACTTTTTTTAAAACGAATGCTTGAGCGGTTTACTTTTTCACCGAATTAATGTTACTTCTACTCGTTTTTTGCTGAAAATTTTGATTGACATTTTTACTTGCAAGGTTTGAATGTGTCAAACGATTTCTTTTATTTTTCGTATTGTATCTAAGATTTTAGGTTTTAGAGTGAAGTTTTAGTTTATCTCTGTGACTGAATGCATTAAAAACTGAATTCAAGTGACAGAGACACCTTTGAAATCCCTATCAACATTATTTACTCATAGTCCGTGGCGAAGATTATTGAGAGATTGGCTATTATTTCAACCTGTTTCATTGATAAGTAATCTTAGAGTAGAATACTAGTCATCTTTATATTTAGCTTACGTGATCGTCCTGGTAATAACGCGACGAACATAAATCCAGTGAATGGTAGTTTTTTTTACTCGAAATTTATTCTAGGCGTTGACTTCAAGTATCTCAATTTGCATTTTATTTATGGTTTTAATGCCAATACATCATTCATTTCTGCTTCTTAAAAGTTCTCCATCATTCTCTTTGAGACTACATTGATCGCATTTTTGTATCTTGGTTGACTCTCACGTATCTATGAGATTTCTCAAAAGAATTTCATCCGGCTTTGTAAGGCTGCCAGAAATTATTTATCCCTTAGGTATTCCATATCGGGCGTAAGAATAATATATTCTATGATGAACTGCATTTGGAAATTAAAACGAAGATGTGCAGTGATTTTCCCCCATCGGAAAAGTATTAGCATCTAAGTGCTGCAGCTAATATTGGTATCATCTTTTGCTTTGACTGCATATCAAAATGTCACTTGGAGATACGCTCTCTCCTAGTGTGAGTCATGCGCAACATTTCGAAGCTCCTTTTAACGCTACAAGGTCACTGAATGGAAAACAAAGGTATCGATCAACCCAAATCGTAGTGTTTTTCCTTCGCATGAAATATCAACCGGCTTCATCGCCTTCGGTTTGTTTCTTTGAACGTCAGAAGTCGTTGTGCTCGTGTTATTTTAATTTGACATTGATTGACCTTCCGGGTTTATACCTCTCAAGGATCCTGGACCGTTTGAAAACTGTCATCTTCGGTAGGTTGGTGGGCACCATTTATTTCCTGTTGAGATCCCGTTGGCCCGAGAGTCGAGCATTTATAATAGCGCCAATAAATTAGGCTATAAAGGCGCTATTGAGGAGAGAAGCCAAGAGAGGAAAGAGGTAAAGGGGGGAAGAAATCGCCTCCCTCTGTTGAACATCACTCATTCAATCCGTCTCTCTCAAATTTATAATAAGCGCCGGATAATGGCTTTCGACCCGTTGAGACGGTTCAAAGTGAGCCAGCCCCGGTTTCGCAAAGGGTTCCGACGCCGAAATATATTAGTCGTTAAAGAGCGCGGTACTTAGAGCCCAGCAAGAGTTTATGGTAGTCCCTCAGCCCCTTGTCCATACGTCTTCACCTGCCTCCCGTTTATTTTTTGTGCCAATATCATGCCTCAACCCACCATAACCTTCCTCATTCCTCCTCCCCTCAACAGCCTTCCTCCCAAATCACCCATCCAATCCCAATCCCAACCGTAACGCAGCCTCATCTCCCTCCCCTCTACAGCCCTTGCCATTGAAATCAATGCCTCCTCCTGCCCTGAGCATTCCTCCCTTCGGTGTATCTCTCCCCACTCTCTTTAAACGTTGCTAGATGCCCGTCCCTGCCCAAATAAAGACGTGCGGTTATCCTTGGGAGCAGGCAGTTGATGTTCCCGTCACTTGGAGCCAGTGGAATTTCTATCGAGACTTAATGACCCGTCAGTCCTCTCCAAGATGCCGAGGCCAATGTATCACCGTCGTCATCATAGTCAAAAGATTGTCTACTTTCGGCTGACTGAATTGCTCAGCTACTGCTTTGCAGTCTGGGGGTATTACCGGAGCCCTGGCTTTCCTACTTTTGCCCTTCGGTGGATTGAGTTAGTGTTGTGGCTTCCAACCCAGAGGCACCTGATTTGAATCCCATCCGTGGTGAAGATTTTCCATAGGCTTCTTGATGCCTAAAAAAAATTTCGCCTCTGTGGAATTTTCGCACTTGCTGACTCCGCAAAGGTAATAACGTGGCTGGTCTCGGTATCCTCAAAATTTGTCCTACCAGGGTTGTAAGGGACACATGCCCAGTTTTATAATCCCTGGTTAAATATTTCATCGGTATATAAATAGAAATTAACAAGTTCTCACGTTGATAACACTCACGTCAACTGACTGAGTCTGGTGTATAATACACAGTACCCGAACTCTCATTTGGAATCAAGCCAACGTGAAGGCTATGTTATGTTGAAGTTAAAGTCAACCTGGCATTATAAAAACGGAAAGTTTGACGTCTCGCACTCCGTTCGTCGGATGGGACTTTATATCGTCGACCTTTGGGCGCCTTCATAATGGTGGGAGTTCACAGAAGGCTAATGCTCACTCCGGGTTTCTCTCCACCCTTCCTCCATTCCTCCTAACTCTTCCCTCATCGTCCTACCCAAGTATTCTCAATGGTACAAATGACCTTAGTTGTCGTTCGCCTCTCCAAATAACCGAAGAACCATTGCCATCCATCACCGCTCATCTTTTTCTTTCTCTTACCCTCTCTCTATTTGCCTGTGTTTTCCTGCGAACATTATCGCTGGCGCATCACTTTGTTTGCCCTCGCAGTAAACATCCTGAGGGTTTGTTTGATGCCAGGGCAGAGGTAGCCTCTTCCTTTTTCTCTCCTCCTCTGTGGTTTCTGAGAAAGTTTTGGTACTCGGAAATACACGCAAGATTTGATTCATCTGTGAGTGTTCAGAGATACCACCTGGGTCCTTGGGTCATCTTCCGACTCGCCGCGGCTTCACTTAACCGTTTAAATTATCTATCGACTTGTCATCTCGCAACCAAACTTAGATTGAAATTATGAATTTTATCGAAACATGGATGTGAGAAAAGGGAGAGTTATTAAACTTTACCATAGAATTTTCCTGTTTCGATTACATAATCCCATCGATGAAAAGGGGAATAGATAATCGTTTACGACCCTGAAGTATGTAAATTCAAACTCTTTGCGCACTTTCTTCTATTTATCATGATGACATATTTCAACATACCAAATATTCCGGAAATTATTTAATACATTTTTTAACAGTGGTTTAATAATTATTAAGACCCGTGAAGAGAATATAGGAGTACCCTCGTCAAAATGAGTTCCGAGGATAGTTGCTGACTCTCTCCACAGCCGCCCAAGTTTTTGCCCTAATTCTGGGCCGTTTCCCATGCGGCTTATCTTATATCTTTTTGATGGAAATGTTCGGATAACGAATTTCCACAATCAGAGAGCATATCAATCTTGTTCTGACGAATTGAAGCTACAAGGAGTCGACTTTTTGCGCGGTGGAAAACATTTTGCTCGGTACCCTGCTGAAGTTAATTATTTTTGCTACACAGAAAGATGTAAATAATAGATTAAGCAAAATATTAAGTTGGTAATAAGACGGATTCATGTAGCAATACCCAAAGATTGTCTTCACTCCTTGTGACTTGAGTTATTTTCACTTGGTTGTAGCTGCCAGAAAATTCACTCTGAATGGCTTAGTGTTTGCGGTGAGAGGTCGTCAAAGATTTGGAAAATAATATAAAATTAAAAAACCCCTTGATTCGCGAAAGGGCCGCATTAGTATATACTCACAAAGACCGTTAATAACCTGAACTTATTTGTCCAGTCTTTTCTTCTAACATTTCCCCAAACGGAAGTACTCCTCCCGCGTGTGCCGTCTTCCTGGAGGAAATCGCTTTGAAGGTCTCCTTAATCAGTCGACTCGGATGCATTCTTCCACGAAGCAAATTTTCCTGCTTGCAAGTGGGGAATTGTTCACTGAGGCGAGGAACGAAAAAGAAATTCCTCTCGGGCCAATATGATGGGCGTCTCGTGAATGGAGCGGCGAAACAAACCACACGTCTGAGTGTGTCTTCCTTGCCGTGCGCCATTCAGTATTTTCTCTGGCCGTTTCTTTCGGATCTCATCCCCTTCCCTTGTTCCCTTCCTCTTATTTCTCCGCTAAATAATTCGCATCGTCGAAATTATTCTGGGTGCTCTAGACTTGGGCGCGTGACAGCATTCTAAAATACTCTCCGTTTGACACTGAGAGCACGCGTTCGCTACGAATAAACTTGCGAAGAGCGGCGTCATTTTGCGGAGTGCATTTCTTTTGTTTCCCACTCTTTCGTTCTTTCGTCGACTCCCCTTTCTCGTTCCTTCCACCGCCATGCTACTACTAATGTCTTTCAATCCTATGCGCTCTTCCGTTTCTCCCCATCACTTAGTGACCTGTCTCCTTTTCCCCTAAATTATTCCATCCGCTCTTTGCGGGACTCGATATTACCATTTTTCTGTTCCAGTTCTGGCTTTTACACTCCATAGATTAACGCCGTGAAAATGGATTCTTTCCTGAGCGCTTTTGGATGTTCTTCTACCTCGTGACTTTCTCGCTCACCATATGTAATAGCAGTTATGTTTAATATCTTTGGTTACTATATTAGTTGGCCTCGTCCACGAAAGCCAAGTCATTTTTAATCAAGGGAGTATATCTATTTTTGATTTTTCAGTGGCCATAACTTCACCTTGTAATCATGGCCGACATAAATATTCCAAATGATATGGCTGAATTGATTTAGTAGTTACTCTGCCCGGAAAAATTCTTTTTAAACCCTTATATCATATATTTAAACATGTTAGTTCTACAAACATGCATGCATTAATGAAATGAAAGAGCTGCGATATTTGACTCTGTTTTAAATAAAAACGTACCTATTAAACCTTCAAGAATTCATAACAAGGCTTCTACGCATTTTAATTTGTTTCTATATGCGAAATAAAAGTAAGAGCTTTGAAAAGGATATTGTGAATTACTTTATTTTCTTTCTAAGTGGAGCCAGTCAGATCGCACAGAATCCATATTATATCTTAAGTATTGTACACCAACGAGTTAAAACGAATATATATACCTGATTAGCCATTTAATGTTGAACGTCGAAGAGTTAATCGTTTAGTTGGTTGAATTGTTCCTCGCGGTAACTTCGCCGGAACAATTGATCATTTCAGCTGAGACACCCAACTCAAGAGGAGGGAGAGTCTGTGAGAAGGAATAAGGCACCGCCTTACTCGGAGAGTAAACAAATAACTCTGAGAAAGTTCAGAGTGTATCCTCTCCGCCAGTGCCTTGCCCGTCATTAACCCCGCTCCCCGCCTCACCTCTCACCTTCTCCGAAAGATATTGGCCAATCGGTCAATGGCGTGAAAGCCGAGACTCCTTCCCTCCCCTCGCTCAAGAGTCGGAACTCTACCTTCTCTTGAGGCGACCCTCCTCGTCTCCATCTATTCCTTCCTCGGAGACTCTCCCCGCAGTCGTTTCGAGTTTCGCTCTGCTTCGCAAGACGCAAAGTGCTTATCTTTCTTTGCGCCGCGCCCGCCGTTTCCATCGGCAGAGAGAGAGAGAGGAAGGAAGGGAGGAAAAGGCTACTCATCCGCCTCACTTAACTGCGACGAGTCGCTTCAAAGTCGTACTTCTATCTGCGGGCGCCTATCGACCGCTTTCGAGGGCGGATTGCCTTTGCTCTTGCCTTCCCCCGTACGAAGGGACGATTCATCGCTCATCACTGGCGGCTGCATTACTCACCCACGTGCGTATGAATGTGCGCATTACAACGGCTAAAACTTCATAGAAATACATACGCATATATTTATCGTTATGAGGAGAGGATTTTATGGAAACCTCAAAATAGTTTTCCGCTGTGTTTTCTAATTTTTTTTAACACTTTAATGGCAGTAAGGCATGAAAATGTCAAAACATTGTTCGCAATTCAACTTCCAAGCTATTTCTTATTTACTTAGGATTTATTTATATGGAAGATATCCTCCCGTACTTCTATGTATAATTATTATTATTAAGAAACAATAATCATCAAATTAATATGATAATGTCATAGTTAACGGAATGTTTTGAACGGAATTTGCCTGACACCTCACTGTAGTTGAAAGGTTGGTAATGCGTTGACCTGAAAACTCGAAGGTCGCGGGTTGTAATCTGTAATTCCCGCGGGCGCGGATATCGATTTAGTTATTGGTGTATGGTCTTAGGTCAATCATTGTAATGAAACCTTAACAATGCAGCTAATTTGCTTTACATATTAGTAAATCAGTTTCATTCGGTGCAAAAAACGTTGAAGAGGATAAAGTTTCTGTTAGGCTACTTATAGGAGTGAATAAATACTTCATGCAATTTTTTCGTAGATTTTCGCAGTTCATTTTAATTTTGGTAAGTTTCTTTTAGATTTCTGCTATATTCCTAAGCATGATTATAACGCAGAAATCCAAAAGAAACTTACCAAATACTTCATGCACTTTAAAGATACCATGCGCATGATATCACAGGAGACAAAAATTGTTTTCTAAACGTTACTGAAATTTTTGGTATAAATTGCAATGGGGATGTTTAAGTATAGCATTTTATGATTTTTTGTGTATGAGCTTTTGGGCCACCTCTTCGACGCGTCTGCCCTCTTAATTAACGAATTTCAGGGTCCTTGAATGCAAATGGGGCGCAGGCCCCATGAAGCCAAGCTCTTACGTGGACGGCTTATTGTTTCGCAAGATTCGGGGAGGGAACGAGGACGGTGTGAGTGACTGACTCTATGCCCCGCACGGGAGATGGGAGGAGATAGTACTCGACGGACTCGGAGAGACAATGGAAATTTGTGCGGAATACGGACAGTGTCTTTTTTTTTAAATGCATGCCCGACGCCCACCCCACTCCACGTCGACCTCTTCCCTTGCTTCGCCATGGAAGACATTCTATTTGGTGTTCTAGTTTCGGGGCCAATGCCAAGGATGCAGCCAGATAATTCACGTCCCGAAAGGAACGTTTGCGTGTGCCATATCCCGTGTGGATTACTCAAACGGGGTTTGAGACTGCGCTCCATGTCGGTGCCTACTTCATCGGGCTACGCAATTACCATTGATGCCCATATTTTTAATTCTTTTTTGATCACATGTTGTATTTAAACTCGAGTTGGCCATTAATATTAATTTATTTACAGATTCCCAATTTTTTGCATTCTATGGGCAATGTGATGAATCCTACTCTGGGAACACTTGACTAAAATGCGCAGATTCTGTATAGGAAACCTTGCTTTTCCTGTAAGGATGAATCATTAGTACAGTTATCTAGATTGTTAAAAAAATAATGGTTAACGAACTACAGCATTTTCTTTGGGTTAGGTTATGAGTGAAGAAATCGTCTGATTCATTTCGATATTTTTGACAATCTGCATATGGATCCTTTTGAGACAGAAAACATGAAATTAAACTAAAAGACTATATAAGTTAGAATAAATGGAATAAACATGTTCAAGATAAAAATCTGTGTTCTCACGCCATCTGTCCGGAAGTCTTTTCACCTGCAGCCAAATATTTTTTTCTAGCGTTTTTATGGAAAAATACAAATGAAATGCAGTGAAGCGTGTCGTGCCTTGTAATAAATTGGAAAAAAATAACCATTTTCTTTCATATTTAATGTGAATATGGAAATTAGCGATGAACGCTGAGTGGATTGGCGATATTGATGGAAGAGCATTTAGTTCATCACTACCTGGCCATTTTTTATAGTACTCATGATTTGTATATGTAAGTTTGCACGAGTACATCATTTACTAAATCGAAATACGAAACAAGCTCTTAACAAAAAGGAGTGTGTGCGCCTATCTATTTATTCCTTAATCATATCGGCAAAAACCTTCGCCGAGTTTTCTTAACTCTGGTCTTCTGTTATACGTCGCCACTAAAGGCACTGATTCACTAACTCAGATTGAACGGTACTCGTTATTTATTTCCACAGCCTTGTCTTTCGTTGACCATCATATTTTTGGGAGGCATATTCCATATGCTTATCTTTTTGTATCGTTGTTCTCTTAGCGCCTGTAACCACTTTTTTCCGCAGCCATTTTTACCGGAGGCCTCCCCGTAGTTAGTTCCACGTGGAATTTTTTCAGGGTCATAGCTACCGCTATTAAGGTGAGAGCCAAATTGATGTAACAGCTTGAATGATTTAGTGTAATTTGAAATCGAAATCGCGGAATAGCCACGCCCCGTCCATATATCATAAAAAAAGGACCATTCGCGGTTACATCATGTACTCCACCCTCTTATGGAAACGGAAACAATATTAATGGCTCCCACTGAGAGTTTATATTGTCTTCTTGGGTTTAAGCGTCACTCGACTGCTTGGCGATCGAATTAGATGAATGCCATTGGAATCTAAGGAATAAGGCGGCAAGTATTTTTCATCAAAATGTTAGAACACATGGCTAAAACTAATGAGATTAATTGGTAGAGATATCTTCGTGTTAATCAAGAAGGTAGCTTAAGAATTACGCTCCTGTTGTAGATGTTACTCTAAGTTGACTCCCTAAAACATAATTTCGCCGTTTTCCTAATTTTTTTCGGTATAATTTGGGTGTGTTTATTACCAGAAGAGACTTGCTGTCGTTCATAATATTATTCCACTCTTTAATTTCATCTACGGAACGCTACAAAATCGCGTTTCCCGTTTCATTCATAGGGAGGTTGTTCAAGGGAAATATATTAAGCCCGTCGATAACGGCTTTAAGTTTATCCAAGAGATGGTGTTGCTAATTCCAAAGAAACTTTGTTCTCTTCGTGAACAGTTAATTATCCCTGGATTGCTATAAATTAGGACCATGATTTTCGACTCGAATTGATCCCATTTTACTTTCCATTTAATTGCTTTGACCTTCTTTTGTAAACAGAGTCTGCGATTTATGACGCATGATAGCATGAAGTTTACCGGTGATTTTGTTTGTCCAGTAATTATATTAGAGTGTGAGCACAACTTTCCGTACGCTAAGTAACCCTACTGAAGTAAAACTTACATATGTGCCATATCGTGTACATATTGATCGCTGATTTGATGGGTCAATTAAAAACCTAATTCCCCTCTGCCTAAGTGTGAAAATATGATTAATGGGTCATATTCATATGTGAGTAATTTCCAAACTAACTCTTGTATCATAGAATGATTATATAAGGAAAAAACGCAATTCTCTTACTACATTATTCTAATTGTTAGTTCCAACCAAAGATTATATACACAGGATACACTCACACAACTCTAGTTTTACCTGAAAACCATCAGCGGTGCCGACTAATTATCACGAATTGCGAAAAATAAGTGAATTCATCATCAATGTTTACATTCCTGTATGTGTATTACTTCAGAAATTAATTTAAAAGAAGAAAGTTGTAATTTTAGCACGGACGAGTCCTGTGCTTGTGGCGCCATCCTTATCTTGGACGGAAAATAGTCAAAAGACAGCCCATACAAACATAATACGTCGTACGCTAATCTAGCTTCCAGGGGGCTGGTTCCAACAATTTCCTAGATAAAATTTACTATCCCAAAGGTGGTTCCAAAATTCCCTGTTATCACATTTTCAATTAACTGAAAGTCGCTAGTTTCTATTTAGAAATCCTGGCCGATAGAGGTGGTCGAAAGCTTTTTTTCTAATGCTTTCCGTAGATCTTTCCCTCTTGCATGGAAGTATTTTTTGATAGTTAAGATATATAGTAATAGATTTTACAGCCCCCATCTCTTTTTTTCACACTACCTTCCCTATTTGAAATCGTTTTTGTTATTCTCTACCCCATGTAATCCGCTGAAGTTTAAATTTTGACTCATAAACGCATGCAACGTGTTCATCTCATGAATATTTAATAGGGTTTTTCTTAACTGTCGCGAGAGAATGTTATTTTATACCTAAAATTTTCTGCTAATAGCTGTTGTTTCAATGTTTTCTTGCGATACCTAATCATGTTCTGGTCGATCGGACCTGACCAACTGCGTATTTGTGCTGGCGTCTCTGTTCTTCCATGTTCTCATTCCTCACGGTTTCATCTAGCTCTTTAATCTAAGCATAGCTTGTTCCGCGCATTAGAACTATGCTCTCTGTTGAAGGGCTTCTTCACCAGTGGCTCTGGGAATAAGGGTCGTGCTCCCCTCTGAGTAGCCACAGGTTAATTTCCCAACGTTCAAACTAAGAGAAAGCCCCCGGCACGCATCCATTGTCTCCGCCTCCCATCTTCTATCTGCCCTTCTCCCCCGCCCCCGCCCCCCATTTCCACTCGTCCCCCTTAACCTCCCGTGATCCCCATACTCACAATTTTTTCACTCTCCGCTTCTACGTTCCCCTGGGCCTGTATGGCACGACGGCGCGTGATCGCGTGCGAAAATGGGACTCTCTTCTTCTGGACACGACACGAGCCAAGGAACGCCTTAACGGCCTTCCGATCTCGAAAAGAATTACGAAACGCGAAGGGCGAAAGCACGGCACCGGTGATGACCGGATTCCTTTCTGTAGTGCCGCGAATGACCGCGTTTCTCCGTCTTTTAATGCCACTATCACTCCCTCCCCTCGTAATCTATCCTCTTTGGCGCGTTGGTTTTCATTGAGGAAGTTTTCATTGAAAGCTGACTTTTGTATGAAAGACCTTTGGAAGTCTACAATGAAGTCCGATGATCTCCGCGCTCTTATTGCGTTTTGTGAGTTTTCCCGTCGCTCTTTTGGGTTGACCAGATGATGATGAAGGTGACCGTTCTGTTCTCTCTGTTCATGAAAGAGATATCTGTATTTAATGGTCAAATAAAAATGAAGCTAATCCCCATAAAGCTGCGGAATGCTTGTGTGGCTACAGTATGGATCTAAGTGTTCCAGACCGTCCAGTTCACAGCCAAAATATACTTCCACGGTTCGCCTAGTGACGGCTCTTTCACTTTATTATGTTGAAATAGTTGAGAACCATTTATTCATGTTAACGTTGCTGGATATTTTCACGGACGTGAATATAAACCAGCGTGATGATGCATACCAAACTCAGAAACAAAATACATTCACTATTCGTTGAATTATCTCGGCGGTGGGACCACCTAAACTGAGAGAAGCGTTTACGAAATATATTTATTTATATATTTAAAAAGTGCTGGATTATTCTTAAAATTGTGATGGAATTTATTTTATCTAGAGTGATGTGTATTTTATCTAGAGGCGCACATAATTAATGGAAATTTATTTGAAAATTTTCAATTTTATTTATTATTAAGTGTGCTGCAGTAAAAAAAAAAGTAGTCTCAGGTGTCTTTCTCTTCGATCATGGGACGAAATTGGAAGCTATATCCGGTTTATGAAGCCAATGAACCTATGAGGTGACCTGAACTAACCGATAGCTTAATGCTTCCTGTTGACTTGAAAAGAAAGGTGAACAATCAATTAGGAGGAGTGAAGTATGACTGTAAAGGAGCACGAGCAACCAGCCCGTATACTTTATGCGACCCTTCTTCCTCGGTAAATTATCTCAGAGCTGATCACTGTTGTTTCCTATCCAATTTCCTTTATTTGAAGATGAAAGAAGTGTAGAAACTTTTTCAACAGTAACAATTTGTCATCGCCCGCGACTTTGGACTTGGCGGTCATTTTCACTGACAGCTGAAAATCGATCAGTCTTCCTTTGTAAACCTCCGTATCATCCCTCTTGCCGAATAAGTTAATGTATATGTCTCTTCTTATCGCACGTTTACCGAGTAAACGGCTGAAGGAGTATGAGCTTGCGAGTCTATCTACAGCTTACTCGGTGCAATGGACTGTGGGAGCATTACTGTCATTCGTGCGCTTAAATGTATTGCTTAGCAATGAACCAGGAATAGACTACGTAGGGAATAAATCTCCCTTTTGATGAGTGTTTACCCGGCCTAAGTGCAGTTAGTTTGCGTCATAGAGTCTCGGTGATCGTGACACATCAGAGTGATCTCACTGTATTTAGTTTCTACGCGTAGTCAAGTAAAACCTTTCCTTTCTAGCAAAACCAGATGCCTTAATATTCATTTTCCTGTCGATTTGATATCACCAATTGTTCTAGCGCAAATGAATACCTTGGCTGAGTCAAACGAAGTCTCTTCGTCGGGCATGCGTCTGAGTCCTTTCCAAGGCTTTCACATTGAAAAGTAAATGTGTCCACATCTACCTTGCTCCCATCACGACTTCGGTACTAACTTTTTTGTCGCTCGACTCCGTGCATTATGTCAGTCAAAACAGTCACGCGCTATTCTCAACCTTTGTTCCGGTCTTAGATATATTCTGGTTGGCAACGCGTGCAGAATGCCTTTTCAGGTGAAACCTTGAGCGTGAAGATCCGCAACAATTTTGCGTATTTGCGACGAGTCGCTCTGTGTGTCTTTCTACTCTGGGAAGGTTAACGCGAAGGAAGAATTTATTGCTTGGTTGCATATTTGGGGAGGAGAGCGACAACTGAGGACATTTGCACCATGAAGAATTGATGGCTATGTAAATAAGGGAAAGTTATTTTGGGAATGGAAGAAGGGAGAATAGAAGCGTGAAAAGAAGATGAAAGAAGTGTAGATTCATCGATTGAGTAATTAGCTCTGCGATGCTGACATCTTTTAGTGATTTTGCGTGGCGTACACATCGCTGGCACGAATTCACCTAATTAAAATAAACTTTAGAAATCGATTTCCATTTTCCGGGTAATTCCGAATCCGAATCGATATTCCTTCCGGAAGTCCTTAATAAGAGTATTTGAGCGGAAAAAACCTGACATCTGGTTAACTTAGATTCGGTAGTCCACTTTAAAATCTCGGCCACTGTCTGTAACGTGAACCCTTGGGATGGGAAGCTGGTTCTCTTGTGACAACACCAACTCGAGCTCAGAGAAGAATCAACTTGCGGTCAGAGGGTAAAACGAAGTGTATTCGTAGCATTTTCATCTTGCCGGGTGATCTTAAGAGCCCCTCGAATTTCGAGGAAAACCCTCAATGGGACTTTTCTCTTTCCTTTGCGTTCCGAAGGTGAGATGATCCACTCGTTTAGGTACATCATCCCCTCCCTCGCATCTGCTGCATCTGACGAGATGGCCGATCGCTTAAGTTCCAAGATCTCCTTTCACTTTCCCCCGCCTCTTTTTTTTTCATCGTCACTCAAAAGAGCTTCTCTTCCTCATCCCCCCTCCAGCCCCCCCCCCCTCGCCCCAACTCAACCTTGTCTTTTCGCCCCCCCCCCCCATGGCTCATTCCATTCCGAGTCGAAATCGTGAGGGTCGTCCTTCTCCCCCTTTTTATCGATCCTAACCTTTCCGAGCAGTTTCATTGTCATCTCTTTATTTCCCCCACCCGCTTGCGACCCAGCCCTTGAACCTTCCCGTTAGGGAATGCATGCACTCGGACTGACTTGAGCCAAGCGACTCACACAAACACAATCGTCCCGGCCACCACTTTCCTCCCGTCCCTCCCTCTCCCAACCATTCTCTTCTCGTCCTCTTATTCCTTATCCGCCCTCCTCAACAATCCGACTCGAATCTTAACAATCAATAACGTAGTCACGCCATACGACGTGAATTGTTGCGTAGTCGAGACAGCGTGTGTGTGTGACACCGCAATGATGCTCTGAGTGTCGGGACGCTTCTATCATGGCTGGAAAAAGGTTAAATAATGAGTCTTCCTGGGTATTCGGGTTCCATCTTGACACAGAGGGGATTTGTATGGCTTCAGACTTATCTCAATGATGGACCTCCCGCGTGTAATGGGGGTATAGAGTATGTTCTGCACGTTGGTAAATTGAAACTTTCCATCTACCCACTCTCACAGGCAATCACTACTCAAGTTAGGTTTGCCAACCTTGTGATTATCACTGGAAGAAGCCAATACGTTGCATTATAATTGCGTTGTCGTAGGTTAATGCTCAAACAACCCTTCCCCCTTATGGGTATAATGAATGTGATGGTTTCCACCTTAATTACCTTTGAGAATAGTGAGGACAGTGCTGAGCATAAAGTATCGCAAACATTTCGATGTCGGTAGATATATTGGCCATTAAATAATCATTAACGGGTGCGGATTCCAGTTGTATATCGCTTTTACATTTAATGGAGGACACTTGACTTTTTACCGTTTGAATAATGTGTGCCCATAAGTGGAATCGGTATTTCTCGATTCAACCTCTGCACATCCTAATCACATGATATCATACTTTATACATATTCGGCATTATAATTGCGATATTACTTAGCCTATTTGGTCCGTGCATAGAATTTTTGATTAATCGGCATCGTGAAAGCGACTTAGCATATTGTATTACGTGCAAATTTAACGATATACTTTATGCCGTTCTTAACACAAACTTTTTAGAGCATGTTGTTTGTTAGTTGAAGGTATCTAGAATCATTGGTGGGGTGTTAGAGGGGAAGAAATATTATCTATATGCATGTCATTCATTCAAAGCGCAGTCTAAGTGTTCCTATTTGCGTATGGAAAAAGAGAGACCGCCCATGCAATATCGCAAAGTTTTGCGTTTCTCTCCACCAGGAACATGCGCATGACACTCGAAACATCGGAACAGTCCTAAATGTAAAAGTCCTTTTATCCTGATTTCTTTGATCTCTTACCCCCGCAACCTTCCTTCGGCCACAATCTCCGGACCCTCTTCTCTTGGCCGTCAGATGGAAGTGAAGTTGACGGAGAAAGCGTGCTCTCTTCAGAGGAGGATGGTGGGATGAGAAGGCAAGAGATCGAAACGGTCGAAGGACGTGACCGATGGATGACTCCTGTCGCCAGAAACCACTTCCTCGAACTCGGTTTTTCTTCTTTTTTTTCGTCGATTGATTGGCTCCCAGTCGGGCGGAAATTACAAGGCCACCAACGACTGGTGGACCCCCCACCCAAAACCCTCCCTCCGCTCCCGAAAATATGTTGGCTTTTTCACTTGCTCTGGATTTGCTAACTGGTAAATGACATTAATGTTTACTTGGACGAAATGCTCCGAGTGAAGACAGTAAAGTTTCTTCCTAATCATATTTTCTTTTATTTCGTTAAATCCGGGGTATCAGAGGTGTTTTGAGGATGAAAAGTTAAACAAAAAGTACGCGGTAGGGTGTGCGTCGATCAGCGAGTGCATTCCTGCAGGGGTTGACTAAGTCACTATTCCTCAATATATCTGTCCAAGTTGTTCTGCAAATAAAGTTGTATTCTGGAAAATTACGTTTATGGCATTTGTGTGTCGGATAAAAATGTTTCACCGAATAAATTACGAACTCTTAGTCGTGCATCATCGCTCGTATTCGTTAATTGATATATGCGTGTGCATGGTTACCTTCTACAACTTCCTCACCCAAGACGCACGTACTACTTTAACCACCCAAAGACTGCTCAGAATTTCTAATGAAATATATAGTGCCGATTCTCTGTTATTAGAATTGCAAATCGTTCAAAAGTAAAGCGCCAGTTAAGTCTGATCAAGATCTAGTTTTGTTGGCTGTAAATGAGTTTAATGCATTAAGTAATGGTATAACGTTAAAATTAGATCATCAGAAATCTTGAGTTTAAAAAGAACACTTAGAGACACTTTTCAGAATGAAATTAAATTTCTCAAGATCTTTCAAATAGCATGAAATTGAGCTTCCTAATTGAAATACTATAATAAAGTGATCCGTAATAATTGAGCAAAATATTGGCGTAGAATTTGAACATTATGTGGAAAGTTAAAGCTGGGGTGGTGGACTGCTTTTTTAGTACTTTAACCAAGAGTTCCTAGAAATGACCTGGTCCTGAGGTGCTACTAAACCATTATGAAATACAAGATTCATTGAAAATGGCGAATGCATGCTCCAAAAGTTAAATCTCAACGAAGGCTCTCTTTGATAAAGGGTTATTCATTGTTGTGAATTCGATCACAGTGCCAAGAAATAATTTCCGAGCCTCCTGGCAGTAGTAATCGTGATGAATTATGATTATCCTTGCATAGGCCAACTTATGCATCCCATTTATTATGGTCTTTTGTTTTCTTGAACAATTTCAGATCCCTCTCGCCGCCCTGCCCTTGGCAGGCGGAATAGCAGTTCGGAGTGAGCCTTTGGGATTTCGTGCATTGGCTGAGACACCGACGCTGACTTGGCCTCCACCGCCGACCGGGAAAAGGGGAGGGTTGAACCAACCACCCCTGGACCCAGCCACAACCCCAACCCGAACCCACCTCTTGCCCACCGAGCCAAGAGATGGATCCGCACGGGAAGATCGTCGAGACCTCGGTGCTTGTCGTCTGCGACATCGTCCTGGTGATCGTCTTCCTATTGGGGACAGCGTCTAACTTCATAGTCCTGCTCGTGTTCTACAGGAGACCAGGACTTAGAACCTTATCCAACAGGTAACACATTGATTTGGGCAGCGATAGAGATGAAAAGCAAATGAAACTTCAAATATTTTTATGTTATTTCCGAAACTTTTGTGAAAGATAGAGATTATTAATAGGAACAAAGTAAAAATAATCAGAGGCTACGTAAAAATCAAGTTCAAACCATAGATAAGTATTATCTACTTTTTATATTAATGTAAAGAGGGTGGAAAAATAAACTTGTATTTCTAAAAAAAAAAGTGAAACGCTAGGAACGCTAGGAACCCTAGTAGTACTGATAAATTGTGGTTTTTTTAATACTACCGTTAAATGCTACAATTTTGATAGGGTTTGGGCTCTTCATCATCGTTGCCCGGTGCATATGCAACCCACTCTACAGGGATCAATCGTGAATTTGCAGATGAGTTTTTTCCAAACCAATATTCACATAAATTGCTTTTTCGAGCATAATGGTATATATATCTAAATTTACCATAGCCCTGGAATTTGCTAAGGATGTACGAAAAGCATCTTTCCTGCACTTCGATCTCTTGAAGGACAATATAAGATTGCTATTCTCAACATAACAGTGGATTTACAAAGTATCTATCTCTAGAGATATATTATGTACCTTTTCTGTAAGAAACAGCGCTAATGTCAAAATAATATTCAATACTCTCGTTTCAAAACTCCTGAAAGCATTCAAGCCTCACCACAATGAAATATTCCTTGTGGGACATTGTGGTCGATTTTTGAGTCCCTCAGTACGTACAATCATTGTTAAAATACAATTCAGTAACTCCAATGCCTCACAATTAATCTCTCTGTCGTCTCTTGAGTATGCTACTCTCATTAGTATAACATATTTGTACCTAACCCCAAGCATAGATAATCGGAGTGTCTCGTGAAAGTTCTGACGCTTGTATTTTTTGTTTGTCATTTTTTTATCATCAAGTAAAGTAAATGGAATAGAGGATCGTGGAGCGTGCCATTGCGTAAGCGATAGAACTGACCATCTCTTCTGACGCAAATTAAAATATATTGTTCCACTTCCGGGTAAAGTAAAATAGACTCTGCATCATCTCTTTCTCTTCCCTTTCCGTTTTCCTTTACTCTTACTCATCCAACGGAAGAAGGCCCGTTTGCCTTACTTTGGTCGCTCGGTGCTGGATTTGCATTGACGTCAGTGCCCGCAAAAAAGTCTTTCGCCATCCTCAGAGTGAGAGACAACACCATTTCATTGACCGGCAGAATGAGGATGAATGAAGTGATTATTTTCGCTCAAAGAGCAGCTATCTGCTGACCCTAACAGCTGAAAACGTTGAGCCTTCGTTTCATCTTGAAATCAAAATGTCAGCAAAACGATCTTAGGATAGGGAGCTGTTTTTTTATGTGTATCAGTTTCCTAAGCCCTCCATACATTCCTAGTAGCAAATGCAACCAGGATTAGCGAATAGGGGTTTTTCTTCTTCTCCAAAAGAATGATAGCACAATTTAACTTAGGTCGATATTCTTGCTGGCGAGTATTTCATGGCTAAGCCCAGCCATATCCTGTACCTGAATCTACGTTAAACTAGGTTATTTTACATAGATGATAATATTTATAGCAATGACAACCTCTGTGCGTAATGAAAGACATGCAGTGATTTTAAGATTTTCAGTGTTTTTTCGCTTAAAGGCAATTAATACGCATTGCATAGAAGAATACTAATAGTGTTAGTAGTTTAAATATATTAGCCGACCCCGTCAATCACTCTATTCCAATCATTCGACGTCCTAATGATGCTAGTGCCTCCCGAGTAGCTGCTGGGGGATAAAAATCCAAAAGTAGCTCCTCATTGTATGATCCCATGTGCCAATTTTTTAATGTGAAACAATGGTCTTGGATCCAAAGGTCATTGATAAAGGCCGTGTTCACATCTAAATTAGTATTTAAGCGTGCGAAAATCACAGATACATGGTGTGGGGGAGAGCAATTCATTTCCCAGTCCCGTAAAATGATTTTCCACGAAGGTCAAATATATACAAAATAGCACCGTACCAACTGGCAACCAAACAACCTCACCTATACAAAAAGTTAGCAACTCTACCCTACCGTTGAATCATGTATCTGCATGTTACTTTGGAATCTAGAAAATGAAAATGAACTTTGTAATTCCTCATAAACGATTTGATTTCGTTTCCACAATTCTAGCATTTCACGAGGTAACGCCGGAAAACTTTGATCTTATCACCTTTGAATCTGCTTTAAAGACATGCCGTAGGGAGTCACAAGACAAAGATAGGGAGATGAAGAATAAATCAGGAAAGAAAAGGAAAATGCTGGGAAAATGTGCCTTTTGGTTTGCAAGAGACACACGCTGTATTCATTGTCTCCATGAACAATGCATGAGGGAGATACGAGTCCCTGAAGCTACATGTGCCAAAGTTAATGTATCTCGTTTCGTCATTATATTTGGGTATAACTATATAACGCTAAGCCTGTCGTCTTAAGTAAAATAACGCGGGTGATATCTTTACAGCCTTAAACTAGCGTCGTGAGCTTTCGCGTCGTAAGGGGACCCCATTCCAAACGTCCAAGTGCTGCGTAAAACGCGGTGAAAGAACACACTCTACACGAACACTGGAGATGGCGTCCCTTGGAATTGGACGCATTGAATAAAAAACATCACGTGTTGAGCTCAACTCCATAAAGCCGTCGTATCTCTCGGTCCCTTTAATATCTCCGCCGCTAATGTGCGGTTAGTACTTAGCTCTCGTATTTCTGTGGGCCCCACCCTCCTGAAAGGGCCGACTTTTAAAGAAAAAGTCCATTTACTCAGTAGAACCCTGCCCACCTCAAGTGAGTCGTATTCCTTCCAACATTAAAGCCTCACTCTTCACTTCGACCCCTCAGTGGGAACGGGCATTGTTTGATGACTTATCGTCACTCTGGGCAAGCGCTCCTTCTCCGCTATCTTCGTGGCTTCCAAAAAGGTATTCCCTCCTCTCCATACCTTGCCACTTCTTTCCAGCACCCTCCCATTTACCATCCCCTTGTACCTTCTTCTTTTTTTCTGAGAACTCGCTTCTCTCATTCTCCATCTTCCCACGTCTTAACTCACCTTGGATGTTACGTCCTTTCGAGACTGTGCGATGCTAGGATTTGTGAAATCGAATCGCGATTCGAAGAGTTCATTTTTTCCTGGGCATGTTTAAATGTCGTTTCATATTTCTTTATAAGTGAATCGCGCGTGCATTTCGTATCGCCGGGGTGCATTCGTATGGCAGGATGCCTCAAATCGTGTCCCCATGGTAAACATATAGCATGATAATATGTATCGAATGATATCATCGTCTTTGAATCGCATGATAACGAATATTGCATCCTCATTGCATTCATGTGTCTCGATATTTTATTTCGCTCAATAAACTCGTTTTTTGTTTTTTCCACACTCATGTTCCACATAGTTTCCACACTCATGCTCTACACCCATCTTCCACACGTTTCGATAGTAGATGTTTGTCATTATCAATGTTTTAATGGGTATTTATTGAATTTGCTTTTATGATCTTGTACATCGCATTATATCGCATACATCATTCAAATCGAATCTCAAACGCTACTGCAAATCAAATGCATGCTGCACGGTATCGCATGCCTCTTTCGTTTCGTCAATCGCGTCCATATCGAGTATAGAATTATTTTCCATATCGCGCACCACATTATATCGCATATTTCCCCATATCGCATTCCTAACGACATTCTAAATCGATTTGTTCCTTTTCGTGTAGGATGAATATCCAATAGCGATGTATCGTGTATCGAGGTTGATGATATCGCATGATATCGAAACCTTCTCCCCCGACTCTCGGCCAATCTCGTCTCCACCCACTCCGTCTCCGACATAACTGGGTCTTCCCTCGTCTCGCACGCTGCCTTGCGCACCTTCTCCTCCACAATACAAGTGACGGAGACCATTCATCGAGAAGTCCCCGCTTCTGCGGTTGAGGGTAATGAGTGCCGCCGCGATACTCGACGACTCCTGTGTTTGCGCTGTCGCGCCGGCGAGAAGGAGACGAAAGGAGCGAGAAGAAGGGAAAACACGTAAGAGAGATAGTCTCTCCGCGGACGGCGAGGTGCGGAAGCGTCGTCCGAAGAGAGCCCTCACTCCTCGCTGTGGACACAAGACGAGTGCACGATGGATGTTATAGAGGGGTAGTGTAAAGGGATCTTTGTGTCGATTGTGGATAATTTCGATCGTTATCAATGTAACGCTCATTATCTATGTAGGGTCAAAATTATTTCCTAAGTTGTCCAATAATATAAGAGGTTCAAATAGTTTAACATATTTTTTGAAAAAAGTAAAAAATGGTTACTTAATGTAGAAAATTTAGATGTATTTTTTTTGTTAATAGTACGGTTAATACTCACTATAAACTGTATGCACGACAGGTTGATATTAAACAACAAATTGTTATATTTTCATGCATTTATTTATGTTTCGTATCTGGTCTCAGTTTACTTATTTTTTCAATTATTTGTATTGTAATTTGTCTTGAGGTATCCCAATACAGGCAATGCCTAAAAGGGATTTCTAATTTACCCTTATTTATTTGAAGTGTAAAATGTGCTTGTAATGTTGATTCAACGGATAAATAAATATTACAATTATTATAAAATAAAAAATAATTATTTATCGAGTGACATGGAATCCATCGTTGCCACATTTACACTGCAAACTATGTATTCAATAAGAGAATAGATGATGAAATCATACGTTAGGATTGCGCAGAGAAATACTGAAGCCGTTACATTGTCGGCCACATTGGATCAGTTGACCAGAAAATACGCCGGAAACGATATTTGTAGCGGAATTGTCGCGGTACCGTTATGATTCATCCGTAAAAATTCAAACGAAAATGTATTCCGCAAGTAAAACACGTTCTTCTGACACTTAGTGGTATTCCATCACTAAATTTATTTTCGAGTGGAAACTTTTACAAGCCACAGAAATAGATCATCACCGTAATTATCATCATGCTTAAGAATTGAAACCCGGGTCGTGAAATTTGTATAGTTCTGCGGTTTCTAAAAGTTTCCCCTCGAAAAAAATCTTTATTTGCAGCAAAAAAGGCTTCACTTACGTGCGTCAAGACGCCATCTACTCTCTTCTTTAATCCATGCCGAAAACAATGGCCAGCTCCTCGATGCGAATTCGCTGCCGTGTTGAATGTAGCAACAATAGAACTCGTATCACTCGATAAGTAACGATCGGATCGTAGGGGAGCAAAGAATGCTCCCGAGGTTACCAAGCGAGTGTGGAGAAATACGTACTGAGGCATTTTGCGGAGGAGAATAGTGGTGGGAACAGATGGCGGGAAAAAATACATCAGAGAGGAGTGATCAGTGGTGAGTATCGGAGTGGTTTGGCATCCCCATCCACTTTCCAGACATCCTCCCTTGCGAGTCAAACAGGTCATTTGAACGACGCAATAATTTTCATGAGAGTATAAATCTTCGTCCAAAAAGAAAATGTTTTTGGCTAAAAAAATGCATCGTCTCCGTACTTCTTTCGCGTCAAATATACCTACTAATTGCAATAAGGTTAAAAAAGAAACGAGTTTTCAGTAAAAATTATATTTTTAGCATTTATTTCACGTTTTATACTGTTATTACATTTGTGTAAAACATGATGGATTGGCCAAACTCCATGGCAAGTGAAATAAGGGTGTTAATTAATTGGTTTCATAGATTTGAAACCAAGTTTAAAGAGAACCAGTTCCATGCGTAGTAAGGGTGGATAATTTCCATGACACTATGTACATTTTGTTCGTATTTAAATGCGCCATTTTTTAAGGGAATAGTGAAAAGTGTTTCATGTTTTCACGATCATGTCTGCAATAAAGAACTTTGATTCTTAATCTTAAGGGGAAAATATGCATTTTTCGATTGGTACATCACTAGTCTTTCAATTCAGCTGTTGATATTTCAATTGATATGTAATATTTTGCTAGCTGAACTTATTTTAGTGACGCATTTTATTTGTTTTGAGTCCCATGTGGAATTTATTTGCAATTTACTCAGAGAAATAAATTACTATTATTTGGTAATTATTAGCCTTGAGCTTAATTTCAATAACGAGGCAAAAATCGTGTCAAACGCTGAAACCACGCGAAAAAAACTCGCTTAAAGCTATTTATTTCTCCATTGCTCGTTAACAGATTGGTTTTTTTCTGGGGCCCTGTTCAGTCTTAGGGCAATAAAATTAAATGATGACCGCTTTTGTGGAATAGAGTTTATGGTTTTTCATTAACTTTGCATGATTTTCGTGAGATGGCGTTTCTCAGAATGGCTATCGATGTAAAATTATCATTATAATCTTCAAAATAACTATGTACGAGACTAATGACATTCTAATGAATTCATTACTATTGTTCTTTAAAAAAAAATAATGCAAGTAACGATAGGATGTCTCCTCTCAGCCTTTGCAAGAATTTAACGCCATCGATTTGCGGTTACAAAAATCTGCTTTAATCCAGGGTCTCCCTCAATCGCGCTTAATTCTAGATAAGGACACCACCTCTCTCTCGAGACACTGTGAATCGAGTGTAAACCACACCGCATCAAAAGCGACCTCGCATAACCGAGAAGTTCATTTCCGTTTCGTCAGTTTGATAGCTCCCCCATGTGTTTGATGCCTTCGTGGGGAAGCGCGAGTGCTCCCTGAATTTAATGGCTTCTTCGTCCTTCTCATCAGATAGCGTTGAGGGTGATGGAGAAAAAAGTGATAGCCTCTCAGTTTTTTTTCGCCAATCTTAACGTAATGCCACTCAATCTTTTTGAGCTCTCAATGTACCTCCTACAATTGCACTCATTTCTTCTGTTTCCCGCATGTGAACCACACGCAATTTTCATGGAAGCAATTAGGAATCCGAAATATTGTTCATCTTTCTGAAGAAAATCATTTGAAACATTCAAATAACTCCAGAATTTTATGAACAGGCTCTTTAATTATGTAGAACCAAAATATTCTGAACCTTAGTTATTCATTTTTTAGTGACACGATAACGGGGGCAATTAGCCTGTCAATTCTTTTTCATAATTTCGTAGATGATGAGACTTTTTATTGCAGTTATTCAAGCGACAATTCTTGTCAATATTGATAACATTCAGTTTTATATGTAGCCCTAAAAATAAAATTATATGTAATAATAATAAATTTTATTGATTCCAGGACATGTTGTTATTACATGCGTAGAACAAGTCAAAATAAGGCATACACAAGACATTTAAAATTCAACCACCACAGGCCACAGACATAAATTCTTCAGTTTAATAATATGACCCTTTTGCCAGACTCTCGTGAAGCCTACGTTTGAAGAGTGGGAGACTAGAAATCTCCTTCAAATTCCTTGGAAGGCAATTTAAACATTTCGCTCCGGCATATATAGGGCTTTTGCCAAATCGGCTCAAATTATGATGAATTGTCCTTAAATCATTTGACCTTCTGGCGCTATAATTGTGCACATCACCATTTGTTTCAAGATTAAATATACCTCTGTGTTGGAAAACAAAAACAACTGAGAGAAAAATATACGAGCAAGGTACGGTAAGAATATTAAGAGTTTTAAAGTGTGTCCGACAGCTTTGTCTTCTAGGGATATTAACTTATAGCCCATTTTTGGAGTCCGAATAGCCTTATGGACTGATGTGAATGACCACAATACCATAATGGCTGTACTCCTGATAACATTCAAATGAAGAAGGAAAATAATTTTATTTATTATGTGGAATAACCTTCTGTTAATTTTAAAAGATACGAGTCTATCTTTTTCGAGTGCAAGAACAAATATACGGCGATATTAAATATTAATAACCGTTTTTACACCCTCATATCCTATGAGACGGCGCAGCGTAGTAGCTTCGTATGAAGAGCATTCGGCTTCATTTCCTAGGGTCTCGGTTTCGAATCCGGCAGAGGTCTCTTATAACACGTTCAGCTTAGAACAAGTGTGTGATACACTGCGTACCAGCTCTTTATCGGAATCGGTAACCGTCCCCACTGCCCTTATGAGTAAATTATATCTACATGTCTGCCTGGTATTCACTATCTTAGCTCTTCCCACAAAGTTGATGCTACCTTGGGGTTAAAAAGAGTGTTTTTTAAATACATGCGTAGTCTAAACTTGTTTTGCTTTGTTTCTAAACTCATTAACGCTTCATAATTGCGTAAGAATGTTTTTAAAATAGTTTCAGACCTCAGAAAATGCAATCTTCATATCTTTAAATTCAGCCACTAAAACCTGGGTGGAGACAAATGACGGTTTTTGTAATCCATTTTCAACCTAAACGTTGATTCCCACCCACTTATCCCAACTTATCTTAGTGGTGCAAGAAAGTTTTAAAATTGGTGCAGAACTTGGTGCGTACTGTCTTAGAATCAGCCGCTCGCGACCTTCGGACCCGTCCGCAAATTGAAAGCAGCTGCTATCCCCGGCCGTCGCTCGTTAGGTTCACCGACGCAATGCGGATCCCGTGCACGTCAGGTGCGTTGGCATACTGGAAGCCCCTTCCTCTACCTCCGTAGGTACACTCTCCCGGACGTCCATAACCCCTCCGGCCTCGGATTGCCCCCCCTTGCCTTATACAAGGGATGGCCTTTTGCGGAATCCCAACCAATATTGCGAGAAGCACCCTCCTTCCCGCTCAACGCGAATAGCTTTGACATTCATCCTCCTCCCGAGCCGAGCACCTGCCTTCGTCGCCGCGGACAGAGCTGCTGGCCTCCCCTGAGCCGCCCGCCGTCGCCGGCGCACAATCTGTATGCAACGCCTCGACTTCCTCCGGCGCGCCGGAATGAATTAGGATCATATTTATCTTCTGATTGCGTCGCAATCCAAATTGGAACCGCGAACGAGGCGCTTGCATCCTGATACCCTAATTGGGTGGGGGGTTATTCTGCAACTGGCGTCTGGGCACGAGGGTGTGGGGGAGGTAAAAGAATTTGCCGCACTGTTGATAAAGAATTTGAACTTCTTTCTTCCGCTGAATAAACTTGTCTTCTTTCTAACATTTCGACAACGTGATTGTGAGACATGTACTTATATGCAAAATGAATCGACTCACAAATGACAAGGTGACCGCTAGTCTGTGACGCACGATGTTTTTATTAATGTAGTCCATCCTTTGAGCCAGAATATTTCCGTTTAAACTAACTGATATGTTATAAAAAACGAGTAGTACGCAATGGCTTTAAAATTTTCTACCCTTCGAAGCTGTTGCTCGAGCATTTTCCATGTGTGATCGAGCAGTTTATATTTTAATATAAATCGCTATTATTTTCTAAGTAATTTCATTAATTCAATCATGTCTATAAAAAACGACGGGATTTGTTATTGTGCAAAAACAGCACAAATGTTTATTTGCAATATGGATATTCGTCGTTTACATCAAGTCAGGTCTGCTTTTTTCAATTTCAATTATTCCTCATTAACATACAACATCATTTGGAAATGCTTAATTTCTTCTTCCTACTTTTTTTGCTTGTCATTTTGAATTTTACTTACATTTACTTTAACTACAAATTACATCTGGAATTTCCGCAGCAATAAGTAGGCAGCGCTCTTCATATTGCTGTTGTTTCAACGTTCGGTTGACCTCCGTGAAAACATAAAAGCTTGCTTTAGGACTCGTAATTTTAAATTTTCCGTTTCAATTTAAATCATGTGAGAAGATAGAACTTGTGTATCAACTTCTTTTATCTTCGTTTCTCCCTTTGCTTTAAATACGAATTTAAAGACCCTCTCAGTCTTTTTCAAACACTCCATCGACCCGTTAAGTAACTCGCGAGTCCGTTTTCCATTATCAACTTTTTTCCTTCCCTTTTTTCCCCTATCACAACACTTCCCTGCCTACTTCTTCATCGCCCTCTTTCGTCCATTTGCATTGTTTGCACAACTTCCGAATGGCCTCTCGACTCTGGCCTGTAAATCCTCTCTAATCCTCAATTCGTTCTAGTTTTTTCTTTTCCTCCCCCCTTTCGCTCCCTCTTACGTCTGGTGTATTTTTTCTTCAGTCTCTCTCCTCATTTTGTTTCCTTTCACATTTTTTAAGGGTGATAGATTTTCTAATTCTTTTATTGTTATCTACCATTCGATTCGTAATCCTCTCACAATTGTAATACTCTGCGTGAGTGTCTTCGATCTATTCAGTGTTAAAAATCTCTATACAGCCTTTCAGTCCGTTAACTCTTCCTCTGTGAACCACCATTATTACCTAACGCTTATTTAATATCTCGTTTGCACTACTGCACGCATGGATTCTGTATAGATTATTCTAATTAATAAATTTCCTATTTAGAAATTAATTTTGAAGACATTTGATAGATTTAATCACTTTTTTCGATTGAAAAACTTTTCCTACTATGTATTATCACGGTGCGACCGTTCCTAATATCATAAATATAGTTGTTGTGTGCTTTCTGGGAATTATTGGTATCCAAGATTGAGTTTGACTGCAACTGGTTGCATTAGGATTAAAAATGTGTAGTTTTCTACTATTGTGAAGTCCTAAACTCATTGGAAAAACAGTTGCTTGCTTGCTATCTGGAGAATCCTTGCATCAGATATGTCAGTTGGGATTGATCTTATTGTCCGTTATATTTTTAAATATATTCGTGATGCTTTAACTTTCAGGTACGTGCAGTGTGTAACTAAAATTTCGGGAAAGATGAGTGCCTGAAAATTAAAGAATCTGATTATCTGCCACTCCATCGCTCGAAAAATATCGGACTGAAACTTGAGAAAGCATGCGTCAGTACGTTCCTTGTCTCCTCGGAAAACAGCCAACGTGCACCCATACTCATACTATAGTCTAAAGTTCTAGACTGTGCTCGTACTAAGGCAACCTTTGTTCAACCAGTGAGAAAAAAAAATTCTTCTCCCAGTCCGGGTTGCGATTCTTCCGCGACACTCATGATGGACATTTCCTATCCGACGCCGGTCTTTTTTCCGCTTCAAACTTCGAATTATATTTTTTTTCCTTATTCTTTGTTTTTTTTTATAATTCACGTCGACGTTCCCCACGCAAAAAAGACATGGAAATAATAAAGAAATATTCCTCGAACTTTTGGAGCGAGAGAGGGCGAGAGAATGTCATGGCTCTAAACGAATTTTTGAAATGCTCCCTGCGAACCTCAAGTCCTGCCACTCCCTGATATTCGCTCTTTTCCCACGAATTACAACGTCTTCACTCCTAAGAGACCCAAGGGACTTTTGTGGGACTTTCTCCCTCAATGGGGCGGACGGGGTGAGCGATAGAAGGGCCATAGAATGGAGCAAACTCCCGGGCAGGATATTGGATTGTCTCTTCAATTCTTTCCCCGATACGGACGGCTCTGTACATAATGGCTGCGATGCGCACTCTCCCGTATTCTCGCACTCGTTTGTATCTTTGACGTTTCCCAACTCTTTACTTTGTTTGTCGCAGGACCTCACCACCTCACCCTCCTCGAGGCGCTTGTCCCCTCCTTTCTCTCCTACAGCCTTGGCAATGTCCCAGGGAAACTTTACACCCGCTTCTCTGGTAGTATTTTTTTTGTATACAATGATTTGATAAAGATCCTGAAATTAAAGATACTCCATGTTTGATTTCATAAACAATTTCAGAAACTACGGGATCATCTCAGGTCTTCGCCGTTCACAAACGAATTCTTAGCCGAAAGATTGGTTCAATTGAATCAATTTTAATTTGTGCAAATGAATCGAATCATGGATCTCTTTTTATCGATGCGAATATTGTAAGTTAAAAATACTGAAGTACCACTTCGAAAAACAGCACGCTATAACAACTTTTGCCTTACATTTCCATTTGGGCATTGTTCACATTTGACTACTCATGCAAAGGGAATTTGCATGACGTACATGACTGATGGTGAAGATAATTTTCGTTCCTTCCGTCTTCCTTCTAAATATTGTATGACGACAACGGAATTTACTCGTTTGTGTACGTATATAAATTCATTGAATCCAACCCGTCGACGCACATGAGGAACTGAATGAAGCGCTGCGCGTAGAAAAACGACCCTTCGCCGCCATTTTGTTGGTATAATCTCAGAAACAACCCCGTAAGTCTAGCGGAACTTCTAAAAATTCGTTATTATGTTTTCTGTATTTTTTTCAAACCACTCGCGCCAGAAAAATGAAATTTCAATGGGCACAAATCATATATTAATCACTTCTTTTACATGGTTTAGACAAGTACTCGTCCTACAAAATGGCGCCACTGTTTTCACTTTTTAGCTCTCCGTTGCTCGTCCGCGCACAATCCAGTTACTTATTGTAATGATCGATGATCTAACCCCAGATCCAACCGACTTTATCGTCACTGTGGGCAGCCTTATCCCCCTCCTCCTCCATCCCCCTCTTCAAAGAGCGTGACGTAATTTACGGACTTCGCCTTCCGAGTTCGATGGCAATCGTCGTTTACGAAGGAGCAGGTGAAGAGACACGGGCGTGGAATGCCGAGACGTGGGCGGACTGGTGGACTGGAACGTGCGTGTGCCAGTCCGTGTATTATAAACCCTTGCATTCACTTCGATCCCTGTGCTTGTATTCACGGTATGTCTGGATGTCTTTCTCTTTTTCACTGGGAATGATCCAAGAAGCTTGAAGCGAGAAAACAATTGATTCGCTCGCCATCGTAAGCTAACTTCGATGGAAACGTGTATTCTTCATTCCCTCAAGTGTCCCTTCACTCATGGACCATTAAATGTAATGATATTCGTCCAGTATATCTCGTTAAAAAATCTTTTACTGTCCAAAGTGCTGATCATTGAAAAAATCACTGCTAGTCTGCAAAATAACTTCGTGGGTCTCGTGTAAAGGAGACACTGTTGACTGAGGTGGATCTCGATACACGACCTTTGTGTTGCTAGGCAGGCGAGTTGTCACTCTCACTACTGATATTGACATCTTTATCGATTTTCTTGATGTGCGAAGTGTGAAATTTCTGCCGTCACTATGCTCCGCTGCAATTTCTAAGCAATAAATGTTGAATTAAATACGTTTTGATCATTGCAATTTGTTGTTTTTTAAATCACTATTTCATCACTTTTACTTGGATTGCAGGCACATATTCTTTCCATTTTTTTTATTTACATGCATTCGAAAACTTTCTTAAAAACAACAGTTGTATCCAGCGTTTCCTATTTTTTTTAAATTGCATCCCTTATCTCGGAATTCTATGGACTGGTAAAGCATGACGTCACGAACAATTGGTTACTAACGTATTCTTTTTCATGTAAAAGCGATGTCAATACTAAATGTATAGGAAAATATTGTTTAGAAAATAATTTGACATAATGGCTTTATCAGTCCATTATTTAGACCATTTATTTGTGTTTTCCTGCCATAGTTACATTAGAAATCCTTTCTCACCGCTATCATAAGAGCAGGTAATCCATAATGGCAGAACCGCCATACCTATGCGATAACCATCCGCATTCCTCTTAAACCCTCACTTGCGGTTAATATGGGATTATTACCGT
Organism: Pyrrhosoma nymphula; assembly: GCA_963573305.1. Taxonomy (NCBI): domain Eukaryota; kingdom Metazoa; phylum Arthropoda; class Insecta; order Odonata; family Coenagrionidae; genus Pyrrhosoma; species Pyrrhosoma nymphula. The sequence goes on along the minus strand of OY754330.1, from coordinate 49,063,110 downwards.
GAAAGGCGTTACTCTAAATGGTGCAGCTTTCCTTAAAAGATTTTTCTCAAGATAACGTTGTTTCCCGCATTAAAGGCACGCATTATGGAGGGAGCCTACAAGGAAGGGAAAGTGATGATAGTTGAACGAATCTCAGGGTCTGATTTACTCGTAAAGTTTGAAATCATAGGTGCATCTTTCATCGAATACTTCATCATATTAAACCCTTTCCCTCATTCTAGTAAACTGGTATAAACAGGGTAAAAAAAAAATATTTTTGATAATATGGTATTATCCTAAAGACTTCCACATTTTAGTCCGTGGCATCGAAGCGTGAAATATTTAGAGATAGTCAAGTTTTAGTGGCAGTGTAACTGCTTGCGGCTACTTTTATTGGAGTTGCTTTTGTGCCTATATTCTGAATGGTTTCATATATCAATTTCAGTATTTCCCTTTTTAATACCAAATACGCATTTTAAGTCTGTAAGGACAATGTTTATGATTAATTGAAGACGCTTGTAACTAGGTACTAATAATTTTGTTGTAATCACGTAAAGAGCTTTTTCTGTACGTTAACAGTCAATAATCAACTGTTTATAGACGTGTATGGCATTATTCTTTGTTCATCTGAATCAAATAACGAGTTCACACATAATATACACAATGAATAATTGAAAATGAACAGTGAGAGATAAACGTCGCAAAAATATTCCTTAACATCAAAGAGTATCGTTGGTATTATTTTGTTTTTGCGTCCTTCATTTATGAATTTCTATTCCCCAAAAATGCATACTACTACGGTTATAGGACTACGGAAATTTAGAGATTCCCGTTTTAATGATTACTTTCGTTTGTCTTCTGTATGTAGGGAGGTAATGATAGCTGTTGCCGAAACTTAAGCATCATCCTCCTGCTTCTTTTGAATGGTCAGTTGTCATCAGGTAGAATACATCAATTTTTTATCATAACTGTTAAATGACAACTTTGGTATGCAATTAAACCGAAAATAGTTATTGAGTATATTTTACTGTATCCTTCAGTCTTCCTCCTCGCCTTTTAAAACGTTTCAAAAATAATTGTTGAGAAGGAACTAACGATATAGGATATGTCTAGAAACGACTGTCTAGATATGGTGATATTCTTTTAAATATGAGTAGATTGGAATTGGCAGTGAAATGAACATGAAACGTTTAATATGAGTCAGTGAAATCATATCTGATCCCATATACTCAATACTATCTATCACCACTGCACTGTTTAGAGTTTTGCACGGCACTGTTTTGAGTTGTGTGCCACGTGATATGTGCGATCTGTAGAATTCCCCAATCGGTCAGTGAATCTTCAAAATGTATGTTATTATAATTTTACGCGTTTAAAATCCGTGTGGGACGCCGCTGACCACGTCAACACGCAACTCTCCTTGGTGCGCATTTGCGACGCGGTTTGCATTAATCCCATTAATAATTTGTATTCTCGCCAGTGACCGATCGCCATTTATCTATTGTGTCCTTATCCCTCGCTGCTCTTCCCGTGCTTCGGGACGTTGGTGTGCGCCGTCTCTTGTTCCTCTAAAGCCCTTTTCATTCGACGCCGGAATCCTTTCGGAATCAGCAGTCCGAGCACGCGGTTCATACAATAACGATGCCGCGTCGGTCGTAAAAACGCGGAACGCATCGTGCGGATGCGAAGCAACCGACATGCTTGCACTTAACGTACTCAGCCGTTCCTCGGTCATACGTCAAGACTTCGTCGGACTGTTATAAAAATGCTATAGGTGTCGAACTTCGAGGGCGTGGAGGGGTAAATGAAGGAAGAGGTGAAAGTTCGGATCAGAAAAAGTGTAGGCTGGTGAGGAGTCTGTGGGGGAACGATAGATAGGCGAACGGGGAAAGGGTGAAATTGGTGGGGATTGCCGCAGGTCGCGTGGGAAGACTGAGGGAGAGAGAAGTATGGAAATTCAGTCGGAGACCGCCGTTAATGGCCTGCCCATGTTGTTGACCCCTGGCGGGGGATATTCTCCCCCCCCCCTTCTGCTGTGCCGTGGTTCCGACCAATCGAGGTTCGTGAAGGATGGGTGCGCGTGCCATTAGCTTGTTTGCCAGCGGCGCGGAACGCCTTATACCGTGACTTCCTTTGTCCGGCCGCGGTGAGCATTCATTATTGAGGAAGGATTATAAGATTACCGAGTCTTGGCAATGATGAAATTTTGACGTCACAGTCTCGGAAAATCTTTATTTTTATATTAGGAAGATTACGCTTTGTGGAGGTCGTGACGTCACTCTCTCCGTGTTTTCGAGGTCCAATATATTCGATTTTTTTCCTGAATAACACCCTCTTATGTCTCAATATCTCTATAATTCGGAAGTGGCCTCGACCGCTTGTGATTTTTGTTTGAATCCTAATGGACTTGCGTGCTTTCTATCTCTCCACTCGCAACTGGCATATGATTGATTTCTTTCAGATTATTTCCGGCAGAAATGGTTTTCCTCGTTGCGGCATTTCTGAAGTGGACGAAATATTATTACCATGTTTTTATTCGGTCGTTTTAGTATCCTATTTCCGGGTGATGGACCGTGCCGTTGAATATGTTATCGTGATGGATTTATGGCTTGTCGTCTTGCGGCTTTAAGTTAGTCAACCTCAATAAACCTAAGTGAGGGAAAAGGTTTTATGAGGTAGTTTATACAGTTTTTATGATTGATTGCACGGATTTTTATAAACGGGTAGTTATTTGTCTGCGTAATCGTTGATAATACTGCCAAATTTTTTATTAAAAACGTCCAAATAATAAGTTCCTAATTGGCCTGCCGGTTAAAATTTTAAGGGAAACATGGGTAATGCACTATTTTTACCCTCATTTCGACCGATATCAACAGGTGGCGAGCTATTTTTATTCAGAGACAGTATTGAATCATGAGGAATTTCAAGAATACCCTTTCGTGACTCAGCGGAGTGAACTCAGAAGGGTCTCGCCCGCAGTAATTACGGACGTTAGATAACCGACAAAGAAGTTATTTTGTGTCTCGAAGCATTTCCCTTTCCTGACATGATTGGTTGCACGATTTATGTGAATCGAGAAACTATTTTAGCCTCTAACTCACGACTGCTCCTTCAGTGGCCATCACTAACTGAATTGCACTATTAATTCTGTTTGGTTTGCCAAAATATGTGATGGGTGAAGAATGTTTGATTCATGGGACATTTCACTGTACTTACACCATGTGAGTTACTCTCACTTAGCTTTTTGACATTTTATATATATTTATTTAAATTGAGGAAAATCTTATTACTTAGCTGACAGAAAGCTTAGATTGTTTCATATATTGAAAAGTTGATTGGTTGAAAACAATGATTTATTGATTCTATTCCCATAGTTGACATTTTATCAGATGATTTTGAATGCAGCATAATGCATAAATACGTTCATAATTGTGTAAATAATAATAATAAATCAATACCTATGGTCATTTGAGTGTCTGTTTTTTTCTTTCTTTTTTAATTAGTCTTATTCGGAGCCTTAAAGAAAGGCTATTTTTTTCTTGTGTACTTGGCATTCCCTCGCTTTTGAGTATTTTCTTCAAATATTAATATTCATTTAATTTCTCATCAATTTTCAGGTTCGTCATCAATTTGTTGGCAACAAACCTATTAGCCTGCTGCATCCTACTTCCGCTCGTCTTCGCGGACAACGTCCGTGGTCATGGGGACACGTCTCCCGCGCTGTGCGCCATCAGCGAGGGGGTTGCCGCCGCCATCTGTGCAGCCTCCGTTCTCGCCGTGCTGCTCGTCGCGGTGGACCAGTTCCTGGCCGTCGTCGACCCCCTACACTACCACATGCGAATCAACGCTCCCAGGTCGGCCGCCATGATTGCCACTGCTTGGATATCTGCGGCGTTTCTGGGCCTCCTCGGGGCCGGCACGCCCCTACTTATCGTGGGAGCGGACCCTGGAGGTTCCCTGTGGCACTCCTGCGGTGCCGGTGCCGACTTCTCTCACCATACGCCGGCGGAACAAGTCTTCGGGGGTGAGGCCGTCGCGAACGGCGAAGCGTTGAAGTCTCCGGCCGTGGCCATTTCCACATACCGGGCCGCCTTCGCCGGTGTGTACTCCATCTTGGTCTTCGCCATCCCAGTGGTCGCCCTCTGCTGCATATACCTCCGCATCTACGCGGCCGCCCACAGGAATAGCCAGAGGACGCGGAGGACTGGATCCGGTCCCCTCTGTCCCATCCCACAGTCGCACTTCGAAGCCGAATCGTCGGCCCCCAGCGCCCCGGCCGTCGCCCAGCCACTCTTGCCTCCGCACCCGACCACCACCATCTCGATAACGCCGCCCACGCCGACGGGCGCGGCCACCACTCCCCCCACACTGTCCCCGTCCCCCTGCTCCCCACCGTCCACCCCGCCCTCCCTTCCGTCCACCCCGCAGAACGAATCGGTGAAGGTCACCCCGCCGACGCCCCCGCCCGCATCGAGAGCGCCCTCCAGGACTCCGTCCAGGGCGGCCAGCGTGCGGAGCACCTCCTCCCAGTTCGTCAACTCGCTCAAGTACCGCATATCCAACGCGAGCCTGTTCAGGTACAGGGAGGAGGCTCGGGCCGCCAGGGTCTCTGCCCTGGTCGTGGTCATGGCACTGGTGTGCTGGTTCCCTTACACAGCCGCCTTGGTGCTCCACTCAGGAATATTCTCCTCGAGCAGGAGTCTTCCTATCCCACCGGAGACCACGTCGCCGCATTACATGGACGCAGTCAGCTTGACACTCCTCTCTGCTGGATCCCTAGTCTCGCCCTGCCTATTCGCCTACCGTAACAGGAGGCTGCAGCGGGAGGTCAGGAAACTTCTCGGCCTAAGGCGGGGGATCAAGCAGAGAGGTGGAACCCGCCAGTCGAACACCACCCATCACAACGGTACCTTCCTGAACGGAGGTGCTTCCGTGCACAACGCCAACCGCCTACCGGCAAACTACAGCAACACGGCGCTGGAACTCTTCTCGAGTCTGACGGAGAGCAAAGCCGTTGCGGTGTCGTCGGCCGAGTCCCAAATCGGCGTCGACCTGCCCGAGCCGAAGAAGAGGAAGGACGGTTGTCTACCCTTGCCGACGATGCCACCTCCCTCCTGCGGTGGTCAGTCCACAGGGAAGAAGTTCCTGGTGACCGTTTACGGGAGGTCGAGGTGGAGCAGCAAGTCTTCGGAGAAGGCCACGTGCGAATTCGTGCCGGAGAGCGCGCTGAACGTGGACACTTGTCGTTCTTCGTTCTCTAGTGGTACGACGCAAGGGACGTCATCCACCGATAACGTAGAGGAGTGAGGGCGAGCACTGAGGAGGAGGGCCAGTGAGCCATGAACAGTCTACTAACTTTTTTTATAATTGTTTTTTAAATACGTGGGATTGTCCCTCGGGGCTCTGCTGCTAAGGGTTCTTTCCATTCACTGCAGTGCACTCTTCACTTCGAAACACAACGGAGCATTTGCTTTCCATTCATTTCAGACTTTGCGCACAAGGCAGCGCACATGAAAACACATCGAGAGGAAGTGTTGCTTGGTTGGTTCTGAGTATGGCGAATCTTGGTTTATTTCGTCGTGCCTATTGTGCAAGGCTTCAAGGATGAGTAAAGTGTGGTCAAATACTTAACTTTTTAAGTGTACAGCTATAACTTATTCACATAACACTCAGCCGTGACTGTTGTGCATCGACCGAATGATAATTACCGAACAAATTTTAACGTTTTGCCAACGCACATCGTTCCATTAATGTTCGTGTGCGTTGAAGTGCGCTGACGTACTTCGATCTGCACTGACTTCAACACCTCGAATGGAAAGTCCCCTAAGTGTCGTTCACTCGCATCCGCGGTTGTTGATTGAAGGTTGCCCGAGCGAAAGAAAGTGTGTGAGCACCTATCTCTTCAAGCCTCTTTCAATCTGTGCCCAACCCACCTCCTCCTCCTCTTCCACTTCTTCCTTCGTATCCATACTCAGAGTAAAAAATTAAAACGATATAATCGGCGTTTTTCGATTTTTGTCGAACCTTGACTGAAAAAAGCTCCACCGTTTATCGCTGTTCTTCCACCTGTGTTTATATGGAGTCGAACATTTGGACAACCAATCATGTATATGGCATATTTTTACTGGCAATTTGCTCTCTCATCCAAGGACTCCCGTAAGCGATTATTCCCTCCGAAGCAGGTTCCCCAGTAGGGAGCAGTTACTCCAATTAGACTAGTGTGCATCCTCCATGTGGCTGAGTTCTTTTCAATTCGAACATCTTCCAAGAAGCATGAGGAAATTTGCGTTTTTTTCCTCTTCGCAGTAGCAGCTGCAGGGAATCTCCCCTTGAGTGGACTATTCCTATTGGGATCCAGCAAGTGAAATCCACTTGTGAAAACCACTTGTGAAATGATCGAGGATGCTGCACCTACGCGAAAGACAATAATGTGCATCTCCTTCACGATCTCCATTTGACTTGGGAGAGAGAGAAAAAAAACTTGTCTTCTACCTTGTGCTCCGGTGATTATGACGGTATTAACCGGCTTATAGTGATAACTATTTGAGGTTTTGTGATAAGTGGTGCTCTAGCCCGGAGTGGTTTAAAAAATATATATATATAAATAGATAGATAGATATATATATTTTTTGGAATTGAACAGTGGAAAATTATATGGGCGAAGGCCTTTAAATCATTGGTTCCTAGTTGTCGAACAACCGCGAAAGTATTTTTTGTGTATTTTTTTAAAGATAAATGTTCAAATGTTTAATCAATGCATCCTTTCATACTTAATTCCACGTTCAAGGGATATCTTAATTCTATATTTAGTGGACGCCAGTACAAGTGAGACTGATTAGAGACGGAATGTTTTTCGAACGATGTCTCAAATTTTGGGCCCCATAAAATAATAACGCTGTGTTGGTCGATTCCTTTTGGTGACTTCATCACCTTATCCCTTTTAAAACGTCGACCTGCTGCAAGTCTTCCTTTTTCGACAATGAATTGCTTTGAGACAGGCAGAGAAGCTTTCGAAACTCTTCCTCGCCGAAGAAAATTTTGAGAGAAGCTCGCCTATGGGAGTCATTCATTTTTCTCGAATAAGTGCCTTTTTTAAAGTATGTTGAATGTTTTCTGCTTTTAAGGGAATATTGAACTCCCCCCACATTATATTTCTACGAATGTCCGAAATTAAGTCATTGCTACCGAATTTTCCGTTGATTCTGTTTCAGTTCCGCGACACCGTCAATCTTTGGGTCTTGACATGAGAAATATTTTCTAAGAATTCGTTTTCCGAATATAGTGATTAAGAGAGAAGTGGAAGGCTCGTGGCGAAACGTAAAAAAAATCAGCACAATTTAAAAGCAAGCATTCATCTTACGCTCTCATTTTTGAAAGAATTTTCCCACCTAGTCTATGCTTTTTAAGTGGTTGACCCCATTTACGTATGCGGTTGTGATGGGCCGTGAATGTACGTGAAAAGTTTTAATCGATTAATGTTTATAATTTACTAAAGTCAATACGAATCGACTTCCAGAAACTGAGGTTTAAATTGGCTTCGTGCCTGAAGTTAAAAGTACAATTTATCCAGTCTTGAAGCTGCTTGAATAGTTCACGTAAAATCTCTCTCTTCCAGAAGATTTCTTATATAAACTTAATAGGCAGCGACATTTTTACTCAACATTGAATTCTCATTTTAACACGGGTTTCTACCATGAAATACGTGATCGTCAGCCATAGAAGATGGACCTCATTATCATCTCATTAGCTTTCTTTATCACTGAGTTGCAACGCAGGCATTCCTAATCATTCCCATAGGGTTAAGGAGGTATGTTCGATTAAGTTATTATATTACATTTCCCGCCGCGCCTGCCCCTGTAAATGAACCATGAGCCGCGTCTCATTGCAACGATCACTTTGCTAGTCTTTTCTCCTCCTCTTTATATTAAATTGGAGTTTAAAGAGAGTTTTAATGTGAGCGTGTGACTGAGAATATAAGAGGGCATGACTCGTTGAAAACAGGCGCTTCCGCTGGCTGGTTATAATAAAATAAAGTGGTTTAAAGCCTTAGAGAAAGGTTTTTTCCTTTATTGTTTTAATTTCTTGCCGGATCCGTCGATCGTTGGAGTCTCTCTTACATTTGAGTGTATGTCAGATGCTGAATGAGTGAATTTTTGTGTAAGATTGATAATAAGTGTTTATGTATAAAAAATGTGTGTATTTTTCAGCTCAGAGAGTACCATGTAATTCTGCGCTATTCCACGCAGTCGTTGATGGCAATTGCGTGAATTAATAAGCCTATTTTGGCTATGCTGTGATTACTTTATTTGTCTTAGTTTATTTGAGACTCATTAAAACCGCTTTTGTATCATGAGATACTATACTTCAATTGTTTTACGTCTAACGTATTCCTCTGTGGGACCGTTATTTTTTAAAAGAATTGATGTGTTTATTCAGCCTTTCATAACTGCAGTTCATCCTGTGTTTTTAATAAACTAATAATTCGAAATAACATATGCATTTTCTTTGTTTCCTTATCATTGTTCCTCCTAGAGTACTAGCGATGCTACAGTAGTAAAATTCGTGGTGCGTGTCCCAGGATTTGTTTTTACTTTCGATATATATTTTAACCACTTCCAAGATATTCTTAGGACGGCTTTCTATATCTCGAGAAATTTGAAAACAAACTTTCAGGTTTTAAACTATTCCACTTTCGGTAATATAAATTGTTTTTACTCCTTCATAACTATTTCTTCACTAAAAACGGCGTGGTATGAAATATTTATATGGTGTTCCTGTTTCAAATGCCTGTACCAACCTTTTTTGCTGGATAGTACTTAAATGGTGGTCATACCTTTGATATATTTTGTAAGAAATTAAAACAGTAATGCATAAATCGTTAGTGTTGCGGAAGAGTTTTGAAAAAATTTCCAATTTAATTTTAAGTCACACGACACTTCCCGTTTGTTTTACCATTTCATAACAATTCAAATCAATAACTACCAATTAAACAGCATCTTTATACGAATATCATCATAAATTTCATAAAAATGAATTGCTATACTAAAAAATTAGCTTTGGGAATAGCTTGTACATGGAATCAATTTATAAAGCACCGTCCGGCTGTGATTGACCACTAATGCGGTAGGTATCAAATTTAATTACAGGATGATGGTCATTTACTGATAAGAAGAATGGCAGAATACATCGAAGCATTAACGTTGGTTTTTTTGAAAGGCGTTACGTAAATCCAAACACAAAAAGCTTTATCGGCAGATTGAAATAATACACTGAGAACAGACGGGCGAGCTAAAATTTTAAAATTTCAGTGCATTGCGGAAGGCAATATGCCGCAGTGAAACACTTCAGGCTTTCCCGGTGAACAATATGAAGAAAAGCTTCTCGGGATTCTAACCGGGTGGCGGCCATGGACCCATTAACCGGAGTGGTATCCCGAGAAGCTTTTATTCAATATGCCTCAGATTTATAAAACTGAAGTTGGTCTTCTAGTTATATCTTGTTGAATTATAGAAGAAATATCTCGGTAAACGGCAAAATTCTAAGTCCATAATGAAGAGCAATAAATCAATGAGTTAGAAGCCAACCGATAAATTTCTGCAAATTACCTAAAATAATATATTCTATGACACGAGAGTGTATAAAAGGCTCATAAATTCCAATCATAATATTTCTATATTTCATTGCGTTTCGTTTCACAGGAAAAATACAAGTGAGCTTACTCGCCCAATCCGGAATTCACTGGAAAAGCGAGATAAAATATTTGTGTGCAGGAAATAAGAATTTACAGAGGTTCGTTAGAAATAATGAGCCATCAATGTCTACGAAGATTACCCACTGTTGCTTGGAGTTATTTGAGCCAAAATTGCTTCCAGAAAATGAATGTCAAGTGCACAATGTTTACTTATCGACTGGCTTCCTCATTTTATCCCTTAGGAACACAATATGAGCAACTCCTGGCGCTTTCATCTTTCGGGACTTCGAACCTCTCGTCCGCTTGTTTACGAATCAGTTTCTTTAAACTCTTAAATTTCAAGACGGCCATTCATTTCACGGAGATTATGGATTAACTGCAAGGCCCTCGTGTGGCATTTTTGTTCACGTGCCCAATTACAATGGCCATAAATACACAGGGTAAAGCCGTACGCCTAAAGCAGTGTAAGAAGAGTGTCTATCGAAGAATGATATGGTTCTAGTTCAGGAAAGTGAAAAATGGAGTTCAATAACTTTCGCTCTTGATGCTCCTCCTTTTCAATGTAAGGATTTCGTTTGACTCACGTGGAATAAAGTTCAATTGAAGTCGGTTGATTTACTTTCCCTCGAGTTTTTATTTAGTTCTCAGCAGACGACGAATCGCACCGGTAGAGGTACAATATCGCCAGGCTGTATTTCAAGGATGTTTGAGAGACTGTATAGAAAAACGAAAACTTTGATTGTTCGACTAAATACAACGCTAAACGAAGAAATGGGGTAATTTACTCTCAAAGATAAATTTTACTTTTATTCTTGAATCAACGTTTTCTAAAATTTGATCGTGCGCACTTCGGTCAGGTAGGTACAAGATGCGTACAAATCAGTGAGTGTGACGAGTGAGCAGTGAGGAGATTTAGAACGTTATTTTCGCCTCAATTTGTTGATGAAATTATTCAATTAACTGGCGCGGAAACTTAATAGGGCCCAAGGTCTTTAAAAGCAAGGCTGCATGTGAAATAGTTCCACCAGAGATCCGCTGCGAAGGTTCATAACTGGTGTGTGCGTTTTGTTAGGTTAACGACAAAAAGATGTGATCTCTATCTATAAACTACACTGCGATCCACCGCAAGGGCGCATGGCTGGGGGTTTCAGTATACAAGTCACTATATTGTTGGGAGGAAGGAAAGGGCTAAGATTAAGATTTGTTTTAGTGAATTAGTGTATTGCTCTTTTTTGCAGTAATTAATGATGCCTGGGAAGGTATAAAAGTTATATTAATCTGTTTGTCTGCGTATGTATTCTTATGTTGCCGATTCTGACGGTTTGAATGTGGGACATAACAGGATGAAAACAAGGCTAGGGACTTGAACGTGAGGTAATTAAGTTCATACTTGCAGAAACTGAGGTCGTCCATTTCGTCCATCATGTTTTGAGCTTAACACTTCGCACCATTAGAGGGGATTCGTTCTAACCGACTTGAATGAACGTGCACTCTCATTTTAGAGTTTATTTTATTTTTATGTCACATTTCAATTCTGGCGGGCTTACTCTGTTAGCCTTACATCAACTTTCTGTTACTATTAATTCTAAAAACCTAACAACGTGCGTTAGAGCCGGGTTTCACGTAGATCTTTAAGACATTCATATAATTCAATAATATTTTTATTATTATCTGTTCATGAATAGCATGTATTGCGATACCATTGACTCACACAAGAGAAGAGATTTACTAAACTATTTTTATTTGCATTTGTTGGTTGTCTTTCGTTTAAAATAAAATTTTAAAAGCTGAATGTCTATATAGATGTTGTGACTTTTTAGCATATTACTTTGTTCGTGGCGCAATGTAAACGTGCTGTGCAGGAATAATTCTAGTTATTTTTTCAGAAATGAGTTCCGATAACGGAATGAAATCAAATGGAATAACTAGTGATGCTAAGCCATTCAGTGCATTATAAAACTATTAATGCCTCAAAGCATCGTGGCTCCCTTATTCTGTATGGTCCGTTAAATAAAATTTTCATTTGAGGTATGGAGATGAATGCATGCGTTTTTACCAGTTCGTTTAAAAATATGGTAATAATTAACGCTTGTATTCGTTGTCAGTCACTTTACTTAGCGGCGTAGTTTAAAGTATGGATGGAATAAAATGTTGGACAACAATTGTATTTTATTTTTTTAAAGCTGTGCTTTGACTGACATGTCGCCGTTATCCACAATAAAAATATGTAGAAATGACCCTGCAAGTATGGCTGCGTACATTGAGCGTATTTAAATATTTTCGAGTCGTTTAATTCTGTCGCCTTGTAGCTGATAATGACTAACTTCAGAAACGTAAAGAGAGATTATATTGTTACGTATGAAAATGCGGTTGAACCATAGCACTAATAACTATGGCCCATAAACAAAGCAAATTTAAAGTTTAAGGATGATGCTGATGAAACTGGCCGTTATTCGTGCCCCTCCTTGGAAATATTTGAGTTACGCAAAACTCAAATAAAATTTTCCGTTATCATGCAATCTGATACTATTTGGTCACTGTGGAAACGGGTTCTCCACAAAATATTTTGCAAGTATGCAGTCTCCGGTGTTTTTCCAAGGCCACGTGATACAGAGGAGGTTTTCCCCACAGCTGTGATTTTTCTCAAATTAACTCTCTCCCTCCTCACGCGGTTTCCCAGTTCTTGGCAAAGGCTGAAACCTTGCGATGACTAAGATATTCTCGCTTCATTTTAGTAGAAAAGTAACCCAATTTGTCTGAAAAAAAAATTCCACTTAAGTTTAACCTCTGTGCGTATATGCTAACACAGCTTGAAATGCAATGGAAGCTGATCGTGTCCGCTCTTTTCCTGACCAATATTTCAGCACGTGAATGAAAATATTCTGTACAACCAATCAGTGATACGGTCGTCGTACATGAAGTCTGCAAAACCATCTCCTAGAAAATGACCAACTCAAGACTATTAGAAAATTTTCTCTTCCCTAACGACTGCTCATTTAAATACCACAGCGAAGCATCTACCTATTGTCTCTTCATTAAATTACCCTGCCAGAAAAGAAATGTGCTTACAAGGGCCATTGGAGAAAATAACTACGATTTTTCCCTATATGTATCTCCTCCTCATTTTAATGTTTGATACTGTGAGCACTTAGAAATGAGTAAAGTAATAGGAATGTTTTATAACCAACTTAATTGAGCTCGTTGGAGCAGCGTTAAGCTGCTCCAAAATTATTATTACGACTCATTAATTATGTAGTGCAAACTTTCTGATCGTACGGTTGGCCAACTTCCACTTTGCTTCATGAATATTTTCTCTTTGATCGTGTTTTTTTTACTTAGTTCAATTTTAATGTCAACTTTACGGTTTCCGGCCAGATATAGTTTATCTCTCCCTTTGAGTATAGAATTTTGTAGCTATATTAGGTGATAGGTTGAAGCCTGTGAAGCAACTTCCAGTCGAAAGGTCCTGCTCCTACCGGCCACCCCATTCAGCAACCATAGGCCAGCTATTGGGAAACCTAATGAATGCATTAGCCCCTAAAAGCCTAATCAGGCGGAGAGTGGTTTGTTTTAAGCTCCCCACGATCTTTCGAACTAAGTTTCTATTAGTCTCATATTTTTAAGTTTACAAGTGATGCACAAGAAGAACATGGTGAATTTGGCACATTCAGAGGAGATACACTTGAGGAGATAACAGACGGGAAAATCCTACGACATTGATCATGGGACAAATACCTTAGGCAAACCAATAGACATCTTGGGAAGAATAACTTCCGAGAAGTAAAAAATTCAACGTGAGATAGGGAAAAATTAAGGGCGGCAGTTAACCGAACTGACGACTGACACAATGGTGATAATGAATTGGGGCAATGGGATTCATCGGTAGAAAATGTACTCAGAAAGATGATACCACAGCCATCTGACTAAGGCGCGACGCAGTCCGTATTACGTGTAAATACTCAGCCTGATACTTTTTTAGTTGGCACGAATGGATAAGTTCAATGTCTTGTAGTCATTTGTTCATTAATTTTTTTTTTACTTAGTTCAATTTTAATGTCGACTTTACGGTTTCCGTCCATATATAGTTTATGTCTCCTGGCCATCCGATTCTTGTTTCAAATTAATAAGATTTCACCTGTATTTCGTTCTAATTCTAGTTTTTAGTGCTTAGGTTGATTGTTTATTAGTTGGCTTGCATACATAAGACCAGTAACTTGAATTTTATGTACACTCACACAACAAAGGCTGATATTTATCATCTCTTAAATGCTTAAATCTAAATTTTGACATATGGCGTCGGTATTTTGCTTTGGACAATCGTCTGCTTCCTGTTATTCCTGCACAATAAAAACATTCTTCTATGTTTCAAAGACCAATCTTGCACATTTAAAAATTTTTATTCCAGAATTAACCAGGAGAACAAGGGAATTGAGAAAAAACACTATCTAACGAATTTAAAAGCTATGAAAATAATGGTTGGTACACATATTTTTTTATTATTTTGAGTTCGTAGAAATGCAAAGATGAATGCAAGGGATGCACAATATCAGTAGGGTTCGCAAGTCACTCACTCATGTCTTTGCTAGAAACCACGGGGAATCAATTCAACGGCCACTAAACTTTGTAGCTAGGTACACCACCCTGACGTCACAATAGTTAAATAATAATGTCACAGAATGTACAAACGGCGCATCAATTAATCATGCAAAGAAGGCTTTGATATTGTATTTACAGTTAGGGTAAGCAAGATTAGTTTGTGTCTTACCTGAAGAGGGAGTCTCTTAGTCGCTAAAGCTCTAGATTACCAAAGCATGGTCATCCTATGATCTCGACCGATAGCGCAAACCGGAGCTTCTGATTGGTTCACTGACTTTCGCCACCATTGCTAACCAACGCCGTCGTTCATTTCTTTTGAATACACGTGTCACACGCATGTAGCTAGCGTGTGTTTGCAGTGGGTTTTAGCGGTTTCAGCAAATTATATCGTCATTATGCCTCATTGTTGCGCATTTGGTGGTCATACACGAAAGACAAAGGGCGTTAAGTTTCATTTGCTGCCTTGTGGGCCAACAAATGAAGGGAGACGCAAGATTTGGCTTCAAAGAATTTCCAGGAGTAATTGGACTCCAGGGAAAAGTTCTCGTCTTTGCGAGGTAAGCCACGTTTTTCATGATCACGATCGGTCTAGTCTGATCTAGAACTTTAATTTCCTCATCATGTGATAAGTAATATGTATTCAATTCAAGAGTAATTTACGTAAATCTGTATTATGGCGTCGATGCTAGCTTGCTACCTTGGAATTATCAAACTTAAGAAGTCGACGTTGATATGCCTATTTGATTCCATTGTTTAGTGACAAATGTTTTTTGGTGTTCTTTATTTCTTGATTCATCGTGTACTTTCTTTTAATTCTCATGAAACCCATAATACGCTCCATTATTATGATTAGAAGCATTTTACTGCTGATCAGCATGAGCAAAATAGGGCTAATGGTTTAAAAAAATTGAAGGCTAATACAATGCAATCAATTTTTGTACATTGCTCATCACCTAAGCCTCGGAAGCCTCCAATGAAAAGGGCACCACAAGTTGAAGGCATGGATGAGGATAGGAAGAACTGCAAGCAAGTGGAGTGTTTTGAAATATCCATGGTTGAGCTCGTAACTTATCGGCCTGTAGATTATTATTACGTCGTGGTTAACGAATATGTGAAACATTTGTGCTTTACTCGAATGGATGAGAAAGAGAGTGTAATTGTTTTAATATGCTGTTTTAAATTTGTAAGCATTATCTCTGTATCTTGAAAATACGTAATGTTTTGTATTTCGTCGTATTGGGTATTATATTATGATTTGACGAAATATGTAGACTATCGTTGGCATTAGATTTGTTCTTTTGGTGATGTGTATACATAAGAAACGATTTTTTGTAAGCACGGAAAAAGTAAAAATGAAACAATAGGCATTAATAGAAACGGAATGCCTTATATTTCCGTTTTTTGAGAGTTTTTTGGTATTGTGAAACTCAATTGCGAATTTCTCCTAAATTTTGCGATATTGACATAGTTGATACCTTTATTAATAACGCAAAGGTTAAATTTTTATATAGTTGTGTGTGCAAGGTGTAGATTTCTGCATAATTTCTTTAACATTTACCCTGAAATTTGATCAGAAAGTATTCAACGCTCTATTTCATTTCAACTAATTTAGAATGAAACTATAATTTCTAAGTTACGATAGGTATAAGTAAATGCATAACTGTGTTTTTCAAAGCATAGCTTAAAATTGAGTATGTACTAATATTGGTTACACAAGCTTTACTGTAGAAATTTCTGGTTCCCAAGTTTGATGCATGAATTTTTTGTTGTGATAATGGAACCCACTGAGTTTTTAAAATAGTTTTTCCATAAAAGGAAGCCATTAGCAGAGAAAGTGTCTATGCATCACACTTTGGTGGAGAAGTTTTTGAGAGATGATAACTTCCTTCGGATTTGGTGCTTTTCTGAGAAAACTGCTATTGTTTTGCGAATGATATTTTCTCATAATTCTGTGTGCACTCTTCGCATTATATATTTTCAAAAGCTATGAGATCACCGGACTTAAATGGTAGTTATTCATTATTATGGGCCGTATTTTTGTCAATTTAAATGATAAGTCGGAATTAGCTGGTTAATGTGGTACATTTCCTTCTTATATTAAAAAAGCATACTAAATGTACACCCTGGAATGTTGTTAAACCGATTAATCCTCTGAAATAAGCAATTTATTTTCATTTGTACCTTGCGCCGACCTGTTCGTAAGGCCGCCAAAATTTCGTCTGCTTTCGCGAGGGTAGCTCATTCATTGGCAAGTTTTACTCCGATCTGTCGATTAAAACGGCAGAAATATTAACATGTAACAAATATCTATTATAGTTCCGATTTTTTGTTTTAATAGCGGAATCGCCTTAGTTCCACCCGAGCGAAAAAATACAGTGAAAAATAAGGCATATCGCAATCTTCTTCATTGCAAATCCGGGGCAAGTATGGCCGCCGCGCGTATGATGACCATACTTTGGTAATCTAGAGCTTAATTAGTCGCTTAGCCTCAGATTCCTCTGGATTGCGATTGAGGGAGTAGTGTTAAGAATGGCTTTTGGATTAGCCTCAAGGTCGTTCTATATCTCGATCGTCGTCCTCTTTCGATATCGATAGAGCAACAAATATCGAACCTAATGACCCTGGGTTCGCCTGAGACACTATGGGGGCTTTCCATTCAAGGTGTTGAAGTTGGCGCACATCTGATCACATCAGTAGAGGCCCAATACAAGAGCATCTACACCTCAGCCCACTTTAGCGAATTCGAGCGACGTTGAATGGAACGATGTGCTCTAGCGAAATGTTTTGTAACCTGCTGATGGGTAGCATTCTGTGGGCGAAAAGCAGTCACGGCCGAAATTTTTGTTTAAATTTGTTGAATTTGTACAAAATAAGTACATATTTAAAAACTTAAGCTTTTTGTCGCTGAGTAATTTAAAACCTCGCAATATGCATGTTTGACGCCTTTTCTGAAAATCAACAAACTTGACAACAATCACGAATGCCATTATTGGCGTTCTCTATTTGTTTAGCGCACATCAACTCCACTCCCAATTTGCTTTGAAGTGCGCTACCTAGTGCACATGGTGTGTAACGAATGGAAGGCAAGTGAGCTGTTGTGTTACGAAGTGATTAGCGCACTAGAGCGAATGGAAGGCACCCTACGTTTCCGTGTATTCTAGACTACTAGTTAATACCATATTAGGGTTTTTAGAAAAATGATTTGATTTTTTCACGATTGATGATCATTATAAATTAATTCCTTTCAAGCACAGACATAATGTAGTGGGCTCTCATCAAGTCTTTTCCATGAGCATGACCCCTAAAGGCACGTAGAGTAAATTTAATTCCTTCCTAAGACGGGATAAGATTCGCAGCAAAAAATAATAATCCTCCTAATGGCACTTATAAAAAACCACCAGTCTGCGGAAGTGGAAACGCTTCTTTGGTCTTTAAAACATAATTACATCTAAATAACTTTTGGGGTCTTACAACACACCGAACACCTTGAGACAAGGATTAGATGCACTTACCGTTCAAAGGCTTCCGTTAGTTTTTCCACAAGCCATTGACCTCCATTCCTCTTTAATGAGTTTTACATTGATCTTCTTCGCCAAGTACATTAGACCTGGGGATAATGAAAGGTCGGTGACGGCTCATCATCTCTCTATAGCTTTCTGGCCCGACGTTTAATCACAGACATTTTGGAATGCATCCTGTCGCTATATTATAGCTAATATTTTCAAAGTTTCATAATGACATCCTACGGAAATTTTGATTTAACGTCTTTCTCATGGGAGTAAAGGGGAAGTTTTCTCGTTTATACGGCGAATTTTCATCCAAAAACAGAAGTTAAACTATGTGCTATATATAGTTATTGCAGCATGAATATTCAAGCAACTGAGAACGTTTTTAAGATAAAACAGCAGTATTTGTTGAGGTTTTTTTTGCAATAAAAATCTATTTTATTACGGATACACTTCTCATAATAAATTACATTTGGTATGGCTTAACAATGTCTTGATGCATTTTTGCAATTCCTGCTAATTGTATACGATGCTATAAAGTTCTCGAACAGAAAAATAGGAAATTTTGTAAAAAAATAAATCTCTTTGGTACAGGGCCGTAGCCAGGTGGGGGCCAGGAGGGGCGCCACCTCTCCTGGAATTTCTTTTGCCCCACTTAGCTTTAAGTTTTTTTTAGAGTAAACGCCTCTTTTTGGTACTCTGCTGTACAGAGGCGAGCTTTAACAGTCGGGCAATAATCTAAAATAATCCATCTAAAATTAAGACTGAAAATAGTAACCTTGAAAATATCGAATAAATTTAGAATGTTAACCTTCCCAAGCATTTATTATCGAGCTAATTTTTGACACAAGAACTATAAAACGTTTGACCCTCCTAGGAGATTGGTTGCCCCTCCAAAAGACATTACCTGGCTACGGCCATGAATTGGCATTAGAGAATGTATAGAAATGCGGTATGTAAGAATTTCAATTTTGTACTAAAAAGGTATTTTTTGTTTAATCAATAGGTACGGGAAGAAATCCTAAGCCCATTTCTCTGTCCCTTAACCCTTTTGCGAACCTTGTAGCTTCTTAGCTACGCGTTTTTTCAAGACCGCAAAGTTGTAAGAATTGAATATTTTCCATACAATCTTAATATTTCTTCAAAGCTATTGGTTTAAAGTTATTTTTTAACCTCACGAGATAGTTCCATCTGCGCTTTTCTTCGTGATAGGGGAAAAAGGAGTGAACCTTGTGAAGCCACTGATATTATTCAGAATCTGCTGTCAAGCGATTTGTTATTCTTACAACATTCCGGTAAGTAAATTGAACTTATGGTATATTATTGAAATAAAAATATGCATTATGAATTTAAACGTAGAAATAACCCATAAGAAATGGATTGAATGTTGTAAACTGATAGGACTGATTTATTAAAGCATCAGTGGTTTAACAGTTGACGTGGGTAATGGGTTTCATGGTCACATACCGCATTATTAGAGATAATAATAATTTCTCTATAGGTAACAGCTTTCGCCAATTACTACATATTTATTATATTTCGACAACACACACAACCATGCCCTGGGTGGTGAAAATTTCCTACCCAGGCTGGACTCGAACCCGCGACCTTTGGGTTAGCAGGCGAGAACGTTACCCCGCCACCACCGAGGCCGAGATATACATATATTCATCTTGTAATTCGTAGAGTAATCTACCAGTAAAAGGTAGGCTTTAATGAAAACTGGAAAAATCCTTAAGATTTTAATACGTGCAGGGCCCTACCCTACCTGTCTCGAGTATTTCACTCTTCATCCCAGCGAATATATCCTACCCTTCTTCATCCCGGCCATAAAACCTATTCTCTTTCTTCCCCTTCCCCGCTTGCCCAACATCCTTCCCTCTATCACGGCCATTATTACCTCCTCCACCCACCTACCCTGCCTCTTCCTAATCTTATCCACAAGTATCCTCTCCTCACCACATCTTAAACGCTTGCAGCTTATGTTCGTCCTCCCTTCTCAGAATCCACGGCTTTGCCCTATACAACGCCACACTCCACATTAAGCTCCTCACCAGCATCTTCTTCACATAAGGTTCCCGTCATCAGTTCCCATTTATTTCTAAATGCTTTCTTCGCTAACGCTATTCTCCTCCGAATGTCTTCGCTACCATGTCGATTGTCTTGCTCTACTTCTTATAGTTTGTACCCTTTTACTTTTGTGACCAGCCTCGCATTCTTCGCCCTGGATAATCTCATTACTTTTGTTTTCTTATTATTTATCTTCATTCCGTTTTTCCTGCACTGAAATTCTAATGCATCTACTAAAGCTTGCATTCCCTTCGATGCTCGATAAACCAACGCCTGGTCAGTCGATCATCGAAGGAATTGCGAGCTTTAGTAGATGCAGGGTTGAGCCTATCAGGGTTGTTCAAGCCTATCAAAACTGTCGTATGAAAGGAATGCATATCACTTCTGATCCAATTTCATTTTGATTGGAATTAAAAGAAGATGCGTAGAACAAGTAATGGTGGAATTATTAGCAATAAAAATTCGAATAATTTCAATGCCGTCAAAAACAGTCCTCCATCTTGAGAAAGAGGTGATGACGTAGTAAGCCTGTCCGCTCGGTCATCGCTCGATCCCAAGCTGAACACTCGCCTGCCGGCTGGATATCAACCAAAGTTATTCCACATTTTGAAATGGCCTATGTTGTGGATAAAACTTCCGGATGGATCAAGGCGACATCAGGAAATCTCCCTTCGGTTGATATATTCATGGTGACTGAGGTATTAAAAAACGACGGAGTTATTAAAAAATGCGGAGTCAAGGCAAAATGGTAAGTGCTGTAGCACAATGATTTTTTTATGCCTATAATTTTTAGGTCCGTATTCAGCTGTGCGTCATAGTTCCACAATTTTTAAGTATTTATATAATGTATTTGTTATTTCTCACTCCTTCCATATTATCGCCGTCTAAAATAAACTCTCGGTACGAACCTACGTTCGCAACGTAGGTATTCACCTCTACAGGTATTGAGCCCTTATTGTCACTGGATGTAAATTTTTTTGCGTTCGTTGACTTTCGGCGACAACACTGACAATCTCGTCCAAATTTGCTATCACCTAAAAAAAAAAGACCGCGAAGTAAGATTTCATTGACTTCACCACTGCAAATCAAGCTATAAAATCCCTAATCAGGCATTTATTTACGGAGGTTTCATTTCTGTCTCAGAGTTCCTGCCATGAGGGTTGACTTAATCGCTCCAAATCAATCAAGGGATGAAATCGAGTGACGTCGTGAAAGGCTTTAAATAACTTCAGAGTATTAAGTAAGGAGGATACTTACATCGAAATGATCTTCACAGCAGTATACAGTTGAGGTTTTTTCAACGGGAAATTTCCGTCGAGCAGCTTGGCACCAGCGCTTCCTAACAGGCTCATCTTTTACAACGTAGGTATAGAAACACTTTGGTGGGTGTTTTCAAGGTTGTATTGGCACATTGCGGGACAAAGCACCACTTATAGGTTTGTCTTTTCTCTACGTTAACCTCTCAGTCCGCCGTATTTTCTTCACCATGCATTATGAAAACACAAATTTCCGCTTCAAACAGGTTGTATTCAATTGGTTTCCCACAAGTTACTGTGAGTTACTGCCTGAGCCACTTCAACCGACTTCAACAACACCGGCGTATGGCATCCACAGGCTTGTGACGTCACACATCAATTCAAGATGGAAGTAGGGCTTTTTGGCATAACGTAAAATTTGTCACTGTTTAAACCCTTCTCTAAGGATGTACAATGAAGAGAATAGCATAATATAATTGTCATTACTCCTTCTGAAGCATGATCTTTCGATTTCTCAAATTTTAAAAAATTGTGAACAACCCTATTATGAAAGCGAGGCTGGTCGTAAAATAACCCAATTAAATTGAGTACCCATCTTGTTAACAGTGTGCCATCATTGATTTCTGAAGTTAGTCTCTAGTAGCATATATAAATCTCCTTTCTCCTCTGATCAACTCCTACTGTGTACAAATTATTAATCTCGGTCGTCTTTAACCAACCGTTTTTGGGTGTTCTGTATTACAATAAATATTACTTCAATAAAAATGATGTCATCTTTGCGAGAGAAAATTGTGATTATATTCCGGTTACCCCAGACATGAATCGAATATACTTATGTTGAACGGGAACATATAGCTGATATACTAGTTGAATACACAACAGTGATTGAAATAATGTTGAATGTAATAATTAGTTTTGTGGTGATGACATAGGTCCTAGCTGAGCTTACTTGGGATCTTATTTCATAGCAAAATGGGAAAGGGGCAGGTGTGCTAGGCAAGAGTACTACCTTCTCATTCCAAGAGCCCTGCTCAGATCCCGAGAGTGGTGACAATTTTTAATGGGATGCCGATTTCTTTTTTTTTTGCCATGTGGGCAGTGGGCACTTTAACTGCCATTCTCCGTTCGTCAGGTGGGACGTAGAACTATGGGTTCCTAAGCGCACACTATTAACAGTAGGCTATTTCTTATGTTTTCCCCTTCACTCATTTTTCCTTAATCCTATCTTCAACAGCGTGCCCACTCATTCTTTTTGTTGTTAATATGGCATCAACTTTCGGTCGCTTCTCAAAATTACTGTTATTTTTGTTTGGTATATGGCAGTCAATTTTTCTCTTTTGTAGTCATAGTGGAAATGCATCAATGAACTTAAATTTGAGTTACAATTCTTCGCCTTCCCCTGATAAATTCTAAAGTTTTGTGCAAAAATGATTTTCATTTGCTCCAAAGCGGAAGTTCTTTTTGGCGAACTTCATGGAATCGATACATGATTTTAAAAACACCTCTTGTGCTACGATTGATATTTTAATGGAAATTTAACCTCTGCCACTCACCTTTGAGGTGGTTTGTGGGGTTCTATGTGAATGCAGATTCATCCTAAATTGCCCAAATATCTACCTGAGTTGTTGACTTTCTCCCACAAGTTATCTACCAATTCCAGTCTCCCAAACTATCTAAGGGTCGAGGGTCCTAACAGAACAGCGCGGATGTAATAGAGTGGCATTTCACTCGTTTCCTCCGCCCTCCGACCACGCCCACTCGAGGGCATACATCCGATGCGGCCGATTGAGTCTCTTGACGGCGCCCTCTCAACGAAGGCTGCATCGCCTCTCACCTCAGGCTCCGTTTAGCGCCCTTGACCACCGCAACCTCCGTCCACAAGGCGGAAATTGATTACATCCCTTCTTTTTTTCACTTCCTCTCCCACTTTCTCGGCGAAGCTGCTGGAGGCGGGGTAGTAATGGGATTCCTGATCTCGTCGAGCGTGGACGCTCGTTCTGAGTGTTCCCAAAGGGATTATCTCGGCTGCAACAGTCACACATCACTCTTTCATCAATTTCATCCGTATATTGATTGAGTGAAAGAGGCATTCCGTCACATTCCCATCCTCCTCGCCGTACCGCTTAGCTGGTTTCAATTCCAGTAACCTCTATCTCCGACCTCAGAGCATTGGATACTTCTTCCTGCTTCCTCTCCACGCCCTTGCGAGCTGAGGCGAGGACGAGATCGCGATTGTGAGGCTACAGCGGACACGCGAGCCGTTCACTGGTGTGCCTGACGAGAAAAACAACTCACACATCAAGGAACGCGCTAGGAATGTAGGGTTGAAAAAATTCCCGCCTCGCTGATGGTCATCCACTTTAAGGAGAATTCCTTCTATTCCAATTTCACTCCGTACTATTTTTAGATGAAGGACCCAAGTTTGGTTAGTTACTTCAGAGCAATATGAATTTGTGTGGCAGGCTTCGGAAGCTTATCGAATCGTATATTAATGTTTAGCCATTCGTCCCTAGGTAAACCAGGGCAACGGCCTGTCTCGATGGAAATACCGTTTTCCGCTCAATAACCGAAGAAGAATATTTGCTCGATATTATTTATGCATGTATTTCTACGTCACCTTGAATAGACATCGCATGTAAATTAACACATGAAAGGCAGAATTTGTTCAAGTGGCGATGAAAAACATTCTTTGGAACTTCTGTCTTATCCAAATGTATTAATATTTATCCAAATGTATCAAAATCGTGCTCCATAGGCGTCTGAACTTCTTTTGTTTATTTTAGCTAAGAAAATAAAGCCGGGAATTGTGTGGGAAACGGCTTGCCAAAATGAAAACACCGGTTCCCACTGGATCACCGAAGTTTAGCTTCGTGTTGGGATCGGCTCCAATTCGGAGGATTGAGCCTCGTTTTCGTCCGAGTGATGTAGTCTCTGTTTGCAAGCGACAGGCAGTAAGTGCGAGATGACCTTAGCCTTCTAAGCATAGCAAACTGAAATACGTCCACGAGAAAGGCAAAAACAACAAACAGATTCGCCAACATGCAAAATTCGCCGTGCCTAGTCTAGTGGGTTAAGATTAAATTATATATTTGTATTAATTATATTGGTTAGACAACTCGTAACTAATTTGGAGGACCTAGGTTCGTATCCTAGTCCAGGCGAATTATATTTTTCTCTTGTGAATTTCGACCTTAGAGTGTCTTTGTGACGATATTCCACAGAGGAAAAATCATTCGCCTTTACTGGGATCCGAACCCGGATCCATCGATTTCGCGCCGAGTGCTTTCACCAGTTAAGCTACCGAGGCGTCCTTGCAGGTGACTCCGTAAAGGTAAATACCGTGGCTAGTCGCGGTATCCTCAAAATTGATTGATTAGAGAGTCTATTCAAACAAACAAATAAGAGGGGCATGCTACGGATGCCATAATCAATGTTTCAATGGTCTTCAATCTTGGGATTGGTTTACTGCTCCCCTTCATTTCTGCCCGCTCGTTGCTAGCACTGCCACATTCTGGTAATTATTCTTCCTAACTTTCTCTATCACTTGTCGTTATCCTCTTCTCCTTCCTCTTGGGCTACTCCTTTCTGTCCTTCCTTCACTAACGGGTGATTTCCATTTGCTCTTGTAGGCTACTCACTTCGTAACACCACAGCGCATTTGAAGAACCCGCCATCGTCATCTTAATTCGTTTCAGATCCTGCACTTCGTGATTCTAAGTCGTTTCAGACCCTGCCCACTAGGCAGCACACTTTTAAACAAATCGGGAGCAGGGTTGGTTTGCGATAGAATGTGCTTAAAAAGAAAAGAGCTTCGATGATCGCATCCGTGATTACAGATGTTATATCGATTTTCAGTAAATGTGATAAGCATGGGTAATTTAATGTTTTTATTTGCTTTTTGGTTGAAACCTTACCTTTTTAAGTACATTTTTTTGTTTGTTCGTAATTGTTCCCTATTTACAAGATTTTCGACATTGGCAATTGTGTACCGACAGAATGGCCTACCGGGCGGTTGCCGAAAATTTCGCCTGCACTCGTAGTTCTCTTCAAAGTCATTCGTGTGAGCTGCAGTTAGCTGACGTGTTCCAATCTACGCTAATCTCAATGGAAAGCTCCATATATTTATAACAAATATCTATTTGTTACGGCGTGTCAAATCCACCTGGTGCTTCTCTGACGAAGCAGCCGCACATGCTATCGCGTTGTAATTCCATTGTAAGTTGTAAACGAGCTGTAACAGACCTCCAACAATTCCACAACGTTATCACAACGCACTTTTTTAAAACTTATTTCCAACGTCATTGCACCGCATTCATAACGTAAAAATGCGCATTGTAAAGAAGTTGTAAGTAAAATCTTACAACAGGCCTGCATCTGCACTCAACATCGCTGTTACAATGCGAAGTCAATTGGGCTATGTGTGCTATAGGTCTGTAATGAAAACGTTGTTGCAACGCACGTTCTCGCGCAGCCAGATATACATTCGTATTTCGTAACACGGCAAAGTGCGTTGTAAAAATATTGTAAGGTCTTCATTGCAACGGGCATCCGTCCACACTCAACAACGCTGTTACAACGCGAAGTCAATGGGGCCATGCGTGTTGTAGGTCTGTATTGAATAAGTTGTTACAACGCACGTTCTCGCGCACCCGGCTATGCATTCGTAACACGGAAAAGCGCGTTGTAGAGATATTGTGAGGTCGTCATTGCAACGGGTATACGTCCACTCTCAACAAAGCCGTTACAACGCGAAGTCAATGGGGCTATGTGTGTTGTAGGTCTGTATTGGAAACGTTGTAGCAACGCACATTCTCGCGCAGCCGGCTATGCATTAGTAACACGGCAAAGCGCCTTGTAGAGATGCTGTGAGATCGTCATTGCAACGGGCATGCATCCACTCTCAACAACGCAGTTACAACGCGAAGTCAATGGGGCTATGCGTGTTTTAGATCTGTAGTGAAAACGTTCTTAACGGAAAAAACGGAAAAAATCTTGTTTACTCTAAGTAATGTTGCATGTATATTCATACTTTGAGTAAATATAGGTTTAAATTAATTAATTCCTGATAACTGTTATCGTGATGTAATGGTATTTCCTCATACTATCATGGAATTGCAGTTTCTAAAAATTAGTTCTTGAAGTTACACTAAGCCACGGAAGTGGCCACATATATAAGAGTTTCTTGATGACAATTATTTCAATATGGGTGCGGGGATATGAGCGTAGAACGGTAGGGCAGCTGAACATGCGAGACAGATGCAATGTCGTTAGGTAGATACAATGTAGGATGATACTTAAACATGCCATCGTAATAGTAAATTTCATATTCTTCTGAATGCAATTTTTTATTTGTTTAGAGGGCAGAGATATAGGGTTATAACGTGCCCACAACGGACATAAGAATGGCAACGCGGCTATAGCGCATTTACAACGCGATTCTTCGAACACAGAAATAGGGTTTCAACGTGCCCACAACGTCTCGAGGATGGCAATGCGGCTATAACGTGTTAACTACGCGATTCTTTGCGTAAAAAAACAGGGCCACAACGTACTCACAACGTGATGCCAAGGCGATAACTACGCGATTGCAACATACTCCCTCCCACTCACAAAACGGATCCACAATGGGATAACAACGCATCAACAACGCGATTCACAACTGACTCTGTCCAAATTTTACAAGGTTACAAGGCAACTAAAACATACTTACAACGGGTTTACAATGCAGCATAGCTCAAGTGAACAATGTACTTGAAACCTACTTCCTTCGTCAGGGTTCTATTCTGTTTGGCAGTGAAAAAGGATCTTTCCTCTCCTTCTTTTCTGTTTACTTCGTTTTTCTCTCCATTAGATCTTCAGAGTTCTCCTCCAACACCATTTATTAAAGGCTCCTATTCTCTTCTGGTCAGCTTAGCCGATGGTCCAAGTTTCTGACCTTTGTAGTGTTCCGCTCCAGTTTTGACACTTTGCATTCTTGTTTTTAGCTTTTTTCTTTGAGGACTGTTGTGCTCTCCTTATCGCGAATGCACCCTGGGCTTGAGTTAAACCTATCCATCATTTGACTTCTATCGTGATTATCCGTTTTTTTGTGATATTACTTCCGAAATAGGTGAATTATTCCACTTGTTCCAAATTTTATACTTGAAGCGTAATATTTGCTTGCTCTCTTCCTCTTCCTCATAGATTTTATTCAGATAGAATATTCATGTAATCACACCTCCGTTGCAAGGTGAGTAGAAGGTACCTTCTAACCACCTAATCTCCGCGTTTCTCACAGGTGACCCCGTTAAATTTACTGCGCGGCAATTTCCGCAGTTTTTTTTATTTATCCACAGCAAACACATTCGTGGTTATAGTTGGGCTTCACCTTGTGGACGGTGGCGCTTTGTGCACGCAACACAGTTACTTAATGACATTATATACACGGCACCTGTGAGGACACCTTGCTCCAAAGCCTTCATGAGATTCACGTTGGAAGAGGATGCCTGGGTATCTTCATTGGTTAGAGCAATCGGTGAAGTATCGAGGGGTCTTGGTTCAAATCCTAGTCCAGGTGAATGATTTTTTCACTGTGAATTTCACAGTTGTAAAATTAGGCATGCGAAATTACAAGAATTTTGTATTATCAAAAATGCCCACGTTTACCTATCTACTACCCGGCGCAAGTGTCTATCAGTTTGTGACTCCTCCTCGGGACAGTCACCGCAGAGCTAGAGGACTGATATTTGACTCGAAGACTAATCCTCATATGACAGTACCTATGTGGGAAAGAAAATCCTTCCCAAATAATCAATGCTTGTGGATGTTAAGACTATGTTACTATGTTAGCTATGTGAATGACGGGCGATAAATTTGGAAAATTTACGAATGGTAAAGATGATAATTATATTTTAATTTGAGTATTTTTGGTGTTCTGTTAGAGCCAACAGTTCCACAATATGAACCGAATGGAATTTTCCCCGACTTCCCCAATTAATTTTTTCCTTCAAAATTTCTCGTGAAAACTGCTTTTAAGCTGAATTTGATTAATTCCAAATTATAGTGTGTAGGTTTCTTTCGCTTTGTGAACTTCTATCATTAGTTGAGAACTCTCTCAGCTCTCTCTACAATAGGAGATATTTTGCTCTTATTCTCTCCAAATTCTGTGATTTTTTCTCACTGAAATGAGTAAAACTGAATCACAACGCGCACAAAACTTGCGATAATGAGAAACGCGCACGATCCATTAGAATGTGTCACATAAAATAAAAATTCGTGAAAATTATCCCGAGAAACAAATCCCTAGTTTATAATTACTTCTCGGTCCCGAATCATATGAAATGTTGACGAATTCTAGGATTGCTTTGCATTTGTCGATCCGACATACAAGTGTTCATTTGAAATGACTATTTACTTTTAATACATGCACATCAATTCACTTCAAGAAAGGGAGTAAAAATTAGTAGAATTATTACCCGTCCCTTCATACTTGATTCAAGCTCTGTACACTTGACTCTCTGCAGAGATAATGGATCACAGCTGGAGCTGAGCTGTAATGGAATTCCTCTGGATGATAACATAATTTCTTGCTTGGCAGCTGCTATTCACGTAGGTAATCGGAATAAGTGCACTATGGTGACTCATCGTTCGCGGTTTTCACTGAAAACGGTGATTGCTCAACCATCACTAGCGGATAACAAGGGAATGAAACCCACGTATAGGTTTTATTCAACGCCTAAATAGTCATTTGATAACCCAAAAACTTAATGAAATAGCTGAGTCGTATTTCTGGTGAAATTCTGACGTTTCCTAATGTTTTGAGGGGTTACCTATCCCAGAATGCTATTACTAAATCTCCATACTTTTCTGTTGTCGCTGAGCGAGTAAAAGCCGCGTGAGCCGCGCGAGTGAGCCGCAAAATAAAAGATATTGAGGAAGGACTTCATTTGTATCTTGGATTCATAGATCGTACTCATCTCTGTCCGTTTTTTATCCACCTTAGGATATGTGATGTCAGATATGTGATATTGTGAATGTGTCGTTACTAGGTTATCGAAATAATCAAAGCATATGTATCGATCCTAAAACCATATCAAAACAAAGTGACGATACTACTCAATATCGAAATGAATACCTACCTGGGCCTAGGCTGGGATAAAGAAAATAGAACGTCCCAACCTAACAGAATGTTTTACATCATATAATTCATAGAAATAATGGTTAAGAAATGATTTTAGCCTCTAAATTATCTCTTTCAACAAAGTTTTTCTAATACTAGAATGGCCGCTATGAGTTATTAATTGAACAAAGTGAAGTATCAAATATTTATAATTGAAACCGAAGTATTTGTTATCGAATCATAAATATCGATAATGGTATCGCATTATTAATATCGGAACATCCCTGTATCTGCCATTTTTTCCATTCGTCATCTTCTTTGTAGCATTAAAATCTCGATTGTCAGTCTTATGAAGTATTTTCGAGGTATTTAGAAGCGTGGAAGCGTATTTAGAAGTATATATGTTACATCCTTTAAAACATTTGCACAACAAAATGGCTTTCATCTCAGAGTAACCACCAACCTCCTATTTCCTCGCCCAATCTTTCATTGCTATTATTAGAGATGGAAGATAAGACGCCTTATTACTTCCTCACTCAATATTACGTATTCTCATCCGCCCTCATCCTTCAACTTTAAACGGATCAAGAACTCTACCCGCGTGTCATATTAAATTCTTCGCTTACTCTTCTTTCATGTCGGACTTCCTTATTCCACCCTTATCTTAGCCTA
Organism: Pyrrhosoma nymphula; assembly: GCA_963573305.1. Lineage (NCBI taxonomy): Eukaryota > Metazoa > Arthropoda > Insecta > Odonata > Coenagrionidae > Pyrrhosoma > Pyrrhosoma nymphula. The sequence continues at coordinate 49,033,242 of OY754330.1, read as the reverse complement.
CATCTTAAAAGTCACGTACCTATCTACACCCATTCTTTATCCTAGAAGGCAACTTCAAAGTCGACATTACCTTTTATGATGCTTTATGCAGTGCTGTTCTAATAATTGCATCCTCTTTTTAATTTTTTTTCACTGGTTTAGTTCATATTCTTAATCCTACTTACCTTTCCTCCCTGTAACTTTGTGTCCCGCCTGAGGGATTCTCATAATCACATTTTCAATGCGAAGCTTCTTACATCTTTTTATGCTATGCAAAAATCTGTTGCTCGACTTTTCTAAATGATAGCCACTAACTTAAATGCATTAACTTAACTTAAACTTAACTCTTACATTTTAATTTTTAAGAATTGCAACAATTTGGATTCTTGTGCGTTTCTGTTAGTTCATGACCCAGAAAGTTCCTGTAAAGAGCCCAGTAATAATTAACTCCCCTAGTTCATCGGATAACTTAGCCTTCTTAGCGAGATCTCATACCATTTTTCTAACGTCTATGGATCTTTGAAATATGTAAAAAGCTTATAAACAACTGACGTAGTTTCCTTCCCTATCTGTGAAAGATAACATGAATTGCATTTCTAAAGTGTTTATTATGGAGGACATTAAATTTTTTTCAACCCATTAAGGAAACCTATCTGAATTCAATTTCTGCTAAATGCTCAAATTCTCTTACAGTAAGTATTGCCATTGAATCTTCATTGAACACTGCCATTGAATCTGTTTATCGAAAGATCTAAGGCTTTTCCGGCATGTGGTGATGTTGGGCAATTTTCGGGTTTCCCACCGCGTCTCTCTCTCCATTCCTGCCACAACAATCTGTATATCATTAAACACTGAACTCTTGGGTATTGATGTATCTTTTATTAATGTTAGCGAAATATTTTAGCGGGATTCCTATTCATTCTTTTATGCCAAATTTCCATCAATACCCAAGGTCGTGAAAGCGTCGAAACGTGTCTAATTAACTTAATGTTTCCCCATCACAATAACGTATATACCATGCTCGGAAAAATGTCTGTTTGTTCTTGACATCCGCATTCACGGAATGCCTTTCTGAGGAATTCAAAACACTCTCGACTCCACAGCTCCAATCGATCGCTGAAGTAAAGTGCGTCAAGAAATAATGTGTGCCAGCCCTCGAGACAAAGCGCATTTCAGGAACCATTTTGGATGAATATGTTGGTGAGAAAATGTGAGCCACATTAAAGGCTTGGAATCGCTCATTGTATCGAAGTTTAAAACGCTTATCCCCGCTCAAACTAAGAGTTAACTTCTCCATTTAGTCCCGCCTTTTCACCTTAGTACTGGTAATGGTTGATAAATGGCACCCAAGTGGGAATCAGGATTCTACTGAAAACCGTTTTCCTCTCAAGGGAATCGAAGTCGTGCTTTCGAGATGGGTACCTACTCCTGCCAATCACTCCAGAACCATGCTAAATTTGCAGAGAAGTATTAAGATTAAGGTTCCGCACATTTATAAAAGAGCAATGGCCATGAGTGCAACTATTACATGCAATTTCAAGGCCCAAATCCGCCAGGAAGTCCATCGTAAAATGTACGTTCCTAAACCTGCGTGCTACGATTAAAACTTTCTTCACAAAACTCAATTAAAGTATCAAGATTATTCTGAACAATTTACTTCAGCCGGAATCAGAACTTGGAACATCGGCGTAAAAATATTTACTCTGCCATCATTAATGGTCAAATTACTCCGGGCCGATGCAAACGTAGCAATCTTACGAATAAAAAAACAGATAAATAAACGCTCGTCTTCAGTCCCATGCAGCATAACTTCTGTAATCACGGAGAAGTGGCTGCAGGATACGAGGGAATACTCGTATACTAGGGAATCCTCAGTGATGAACGGATTATCAGTTGAATGAACTCCGCTGCCTGGAGAACTATTTAGGCTCTTTCATCATGGTTTTTAAGACTCAATGTAATGGTGACTCAACGGAACGTCCTAAGTTTCGTCATAGGGTCATGGGCATCTAGATCATGTTCGTGCACGAAAAACGTGGGATTGCAGTTTTTCTTTCTATGAGCCATTGCGAAAAATTGTGAGTTGCTTACCCTGCATCCATTTCGATTTTCGCTGTAATGAATCAGTTATGCATTCATAATATTCGAACGCCAGAAAGAAAAACGAATTACTTATGGGCAATGGTTTCCCGCCTTCCTTTACACCACGACACAACCTCGAAAACGGTACTTGGCGCTCGAGAAAATGGAACGAACTCAGTCGAAGGTAGCCAGAGAGCAGTTCAGACATTATGAGCAGCCCGTACTTTTCATTCGATCCTCATATGAACATATTTTTTTAATTATATTTTTTCAACCAGCCTCCATCTTCCTGCCTTCTCCTCCTTCCAATCTCCGTCCGACAGCCTTCCTTTTATATATACTTATAAAGCAAGAAGTGTGCCGAGAGCGACGGCGCTAAATGGTTCTCGATGCCCTTATAAGGGAATGAGAGAGGAGGAGTTAGAACGGGGGAGTGGATGTCTCCACGCAGTCTGCGGGCGGCGGCGGAGGGGTAGACGGCCGGATAGAGAAAACGCTGACAGACTCCGAGACGACGCGCTCTAAGTGGGTCGGGCGAATCCACAAGGCAAGTAATAAAGGTAGAATAAGGAGGTGTATATCTATATACCAGGATATTCTATGAATGTTTCCGATACATCAATATAATCATCATTATCATCTTCACTTCATGCGTATTCTAAGGCGATTCTGGGGATACGGTTCTGCTGCATTCTTCCTACATGGTTACAAGATTTGACTTTATATTCTGAAATTTTTTCTTCTAAATTAAAAAAGTTTAATTTTGTCCAATAATTTCGTTTCATGTCCTATATTGCAATTTGCAACTTTCTAGTGATGCTAGGAATTTCATTTCAGCTGATTTGATTTTATTTCTGTCTTTCTTCGAGAGAATTCCCGCGTCTCGCTTTCATGCAGTGCTACTTGAAATGCCATCGTTTTTTAAAACTTAAATTAATTTTTGTTATTTAAGTTTAATCAAGTTACTATGAGTGAATTGGTTAAGTGTACTTTCGATATTTTGGTATGTTATTAGGTATATTTCACACCCAAGACTATTTAAACTTGACTCTTGCTCTAGGATTTTGTAATTTATCTCAATATTTGTTCTGACCGGGTATTTTCCCGCAAAAAGTGTTAACTTTGTTTCATTCGGGGATATTATCGGCCCACATTCCTCCTCTATATTTTCAGGCAAAATACTCCTATTTTTGAATCACCTTCTGTCCTTTGTATAATAACAACATCGAAAGCATGAGAGATAGTATTTAGCCTCAAGTTTGGAATTAATTCAAAGATACATTTAAAATTTTGTTTCTAGCTGTGAATAATATCGTCCAAATGTATAGGTAATGAAAAAAGTTGGGAAGATACAACAGGCCCGGGTTCTACTCCTTTGTTTTTCCTGAAATTGTCAGTTGCTTACCTATATTCATAATAACATAGGTATTTTAATACAGACTTCTGATTTCTTTGACAAGAGGATAAGAAAAGATGAATCTTAGATGAAAAGTTTCTTTATCATCTTGCCCTAAATCTTTAGTTTATTTTTTTCGGATAATTTTCCTATACATCAATGAACTATCTCTGTGCTACATGAGAACTATTTATCATAATAAGAGAAGTGGGCGACCAGTTTGGCTTCCTATGCAAGTCCTACAATAATACAAGAAAGAGACAATTCAGAAGCTAGCTGTGTTGGACTCATCATTTATCCATATTCATTATCATTACTAGTTTTATTCATTCAATATTATTTACTCCCTTTTAACTCAATATTTTGCGCTTATGTTCACCTACCGTGCCAGGACGAATCTTCCTGTGACCGGAAAGACTCCCAATGGATAAGGAAACCCTGTCACAGGGTAATGCTGACACCGGATTCATCATCGTCTCCCTATTAATCCTTGCCTCATCTCATATTCGTTAATTCATATATTAATTCGTTCTCATTGGTCTAAATGACTTCAGTTGTTGGTCGCCTCCAAAAATAAATGTGTTAAAGGAGCGTGCTTTGTTAGTTTCGCCATCACATGTCTAAACCAACAAAGCACGGTCATTTCATACATGCTCGTTATCGGACCATCTATTCCATATTTTTTCACCACCCATTCATTCCTTACCCTATCCCTTCTACTTTTACCACAAGTACTTATCAGATTCCCCATCCACACTGCATGTATCCCATTCTTATATGTATTCTAGCATGCCCAAGTTTGGCCTTTATACAGACAGTGATAAGGAGTACACTTTTTTACACTGCAATGTTTGCTTCCTTGGTCAAACATTAATTCCTTGATTATGCTTCAGGTTTCCGCGATGTTTACTAATTTTCTTTTTCTTATTTCCGCGATTCATACTATACCTGACGACGCCTCCAAGAATAGAGGCGAAATGTGAAAAAATCATCCAAACACGACGGATCCCGGAAATAATAAAAAGCTAATTAATATCTTGATATACTTCGAACACTACCTACGACTTTCCTTTCAGCATTTGTACGCTTTTTAATTTCTTCATCTATCCTCCCATCTTTCACAGACATTCGGAAAATGTACACAAAATTATCCATTTGCTCAATGATTTCACCATTCATCCTCATCATACAATCATTCTTCCCATTCTCCTTTTACAAACCACCACTTGCGTTTTTTACGCAGTTACACTCAATTTCATTCTTTCGGTTGCTCCACAAAGCTACCCAGAAACCCCATATACCCGAGCCTATGAAGACTCGTTAATTATTCAAGAAAGAGACAACCAAAGAGGTTTCCTGTACTTTACCTTCTAAAGACTGATCTATTTCGGTAAGCGTTACTATTCAACTCTTGCTATACTTATGTACTATCCAATCACTTCATATTTTGCGCTTGTGCTTGCTCACCTTTCGTGAGAAATAGCTTTATTTACTGGTTGGCTTCCTACATTCGGAAAGATTTCATGAGATAGGGAGGAGGGGGAGGAAATTGGAGGGAAAACCGTATCGGGATGTCCTCGAGGATTGGAAGCTCTCGGTTTCGGAGTTCTGAGCAAAAAGTTCCGCCGTGATTAGCTGAAAATTTCCCCGGTTGGAGAGTGGAATGCGACTGAGTTGCTGGATTGATTTGGGATACCGAAAACCACCACGTCGGACGCGGTGGAACGGTGGACAACCTGCCGATGTTCCCCCAAATGGCAGCCGACGGCGAGGTCGAACTAAAAAAAAACTGGAGCAATTAAAAGCGACAAATATCGACGTGAAGTCAAGCATGCGTTAACGCTGGTGAAGTCAGTAGCAAATTAAGTAGGTTGTTGGTTATTTGGGTGGGGCGGGAGATGACCGAAAACTATTGCCAAGTGTGTCATTAAAGATAGGAGGGCATGGACGAAGGGTAGAGAAAAATCGATTGTCGGCTTTAACTTACTCACCACGGTACCATCGGGTCATCGGTAAAACATCCCATCCGAAGACCGGAATACTACATAAGTTCGAAAGTTTCAGGCATAACTATGCGGAAATTCATTTTCGAAGTGAGAAATAAAACGTTGTATCTTTCCACTGATATTTATTTCTGTAGGTACAATTAGTTTCAACGCTTCTGCGTCATCCTCAGGTACAAAGTTTTTACTGAAATACATGACATATCTATACAAATTCAAACTCTGTAGGGGGAGGAAAAGGTGTAGGAGGACATGGGGAATAGTTGCGCATATGGAAATAAATATCGGTGGAAAGATACAACATCTTCTCTCTCAATTCGGTATACTACTCTCTTTCTCTGTCGGGTTTTAATTCTGGGCCTTAGGGGTGGAAAGCTAGTACCTACTTCAGCCAACACACAAATCTGATCCCCACAAATTGAGTGCTCGAGGGAGGGTTTAGTTCCGGATAATATGCGTATAGCGAAAGGAAACTACGTGTTCCGGGGAACTTATAGTTCTGGGGGCGTCTTTTGTTTTGTGTTAGCTAATGGCGGTTTGGAATGATATAATGCTTCCTCTCCACTTTTTCTCAACTCCTCAAATGATCCAAACTTTAAATGCTAATTACTTGTCAGAAGACATTAAGAGCATATTTAAAATTCCTTGCTATTATGAATGAATGAATGAATGAATGAATGAATATTTATTATGCTCTAGGTAAAACCTATTTGAGCAAAAAAGAAAATACAGGAAATGATCTACTCTTAATAAATGACATTTTGACAAAAATATGGCATTATGGAGATTATTGCTGGGCTAACAAGTAGTACATATTTAGATAAAAAATGTAAAATATTCAATATTAATAACACAAAAATATAAGTTTTAACACATATCATAATAAGCACTCACATACATATATGTATATTTATGTAGAAAGTTTTAATAACATCACAAGTTTAAGATGATAACTTCAATAAGTTGAGGAGACTAACTTAAGCCCTAGACTTCAAATAGGAGTACAGCCCTCCTTTAAACGACTGAAGTGATTGTGACGTCTTTATATTTGGCGGTAGAGAGTTCCAGAATCTAGATACTGTTAAATGAAGGTAGGATGGTATTATGGTATGGTAGGACATGAAAAACATTTGTGTCATAGTTTGCAAGACGGAAAGGTTTAAAATTTCATTCTTTCTGCGTAGAATTATCTGTGATCGAAGCCGCCAGTAATGTAAATGGTAGCGATTGGTAACGCTGTATTTTAATAATGATTTTTTTTTTCTCATTTCTGCATGTTATGCTAATATAATTCTTATTATGTATTACGTGTCTATAATTTTGTAATCGCTTTGCACGCTGCCATGACTAACGTTTTACTAATGCCTGATTGCATTGAACATCAGGGTGGGTCGAAAAAAATCAATTTTTTTTTCGGAACGCTTCAGTGCGGAAAAGTTGCCCATTGTAAATAGAAGAAAAACGTCATACAAAAACTTCAATCGGTTAACATCTTCCGTTCGCGCATCGTACTTAAAATTTATGAAATATTGCGAAAATCACGATATTATTGTAATTTTTTCTGTTAGCTAAAACTTATAAAATAAACACGCTTTAGTTTAAGTGCTTGTTTTATAGTTTAAATAACCTAAATAAATTAAATTCTGATCAATATTCAAATATTTTCCGTTCGCGCAATGTCTTAGAAAAAAACAGAAATTTACCAATTTTTCGAAAATTTCACTGTGCAACTCTTCGTTTTGCTAGAAGAAAACGAACCAGATCTCACTTGAAATTGATTGAAATGATTTTAAATAGATTGAACCGTGGTGTGGTCCCTCCCTACTCTGCAGTGCCCCTGCCCCCCCTCCCTACCAACTCGGGCGTCTACTCGCCACTTCAGTCTTTCACTGTTTATTACAAGGGGTACACGTGTACACGCTTTGGTGCTGTGTGTGACGTGTGTGCTGTAAGTCTGTGCTGTGCATTGTGCAATTCTTTGCATTGTTTTGTGCTATGTTTGTTGAATGTTTATTCTAACAACATTAGCTAATGATGAATGAGTCACAAACTATACTCACTAGGATTGTGATTGCCAACTCTAGACAGGAGTTTCATTGCCCTATATTTGGTGAACTACGAAGTTTCCTCCAAAATAAACTGCCAACATTGTTTGTGTTTTTAGATGCTGTTTTGAAGAGAGATGCAATTTGTCACTCGTGACAAACAACAAAATTGTTAAGTTTCTCTAAATTAGCCTCTACGGTAGCGAAACAAATAAAATGTATGATAATGCATCCATTCCTTCATTGTCTGATAGCCGAATTGTAAAGCTTATTAATGTGTATCGCCATTCCTATATTAAGTCATATATACGTGATGAAGATAAACCTTTATTTAAAGCTAGGTTAGAAGACTTTAAACTTAAAACCAGATCAGTTTTTGACGTCGCGCAATTCTAATTAAATTCTTATGTGAAAAAAATAAAGAAAATTCCTTTCCTCGAGTTGAGGTTCATGTTTCTTCAAAGGAATTACAATTTGGAGAAAATCGGATTTATTGACAAGACAGTTACAAATAAGTTAAGGCCGGGCGGAAAGCTAACGATATTCAGCGAGCACTGAGTGGCAAAGAAGTTCATAAAATAGGAGAGTACTCGGGTTCGATTCCTGATATAGACTGGAATTTGTTGAGCAAAGACCAACAGTATCTTTTGGACATTTCAAATGCAATCACCTTGGGGCATTGTCCAGAAGACCAGGAAAATCGGGACCCTGGTCCCTGGTCCCATTCCAGATGGCTAACTGTGGCCAATCGAGTCCTTATGTTGTATATAAATTCATCAGATCCATCCGGAAAATTAAAAGAAATAGTTGGATTCATCTTGAAATGCTTGGGTGATTTGCTATAAAAAAGAGCAAATATTTTACTGACGGAACAAAACATGTTATTCAAGCAATCGAAACATCATGATATTTATCCGACGAATTTCTTCAAGTTGTCGATCCTGTTATACAACTAAAGGCGTTCTTTGCGCACAAAGAGAATGTTTTGTTGGCAATGCTTGTCGATGAAAGAGAACAAATTCGGGAGCTCGGTTACACAAGGATCTTAAAAGCAAGACAAACCGTCCCAAAGAAGAAGACTGTTAGAAATTTCGTACCACCAAAGATAAACTTTCAAGCTTCCGATTAGATTGAAATTATTAATTAGAATTCTTGTGTGGTGTATCCTCTCCCAATGCTGCGGGACCTAAGTGAAGAGCATAATTAATCACTCATCAATTCTGACACTACGCCCATCCGAGAAATACTAAAGTTTCTCTGTCACACCCAGGCTGTGGAGAGGTGCGTCAAATTTGTAACCGATGCCTCGAATTAATTATGTGGACATGAAGATAGAGATGGCTATATCCAAGAAACACTGAATTAGATAGGATATGCCTCATGTCTAAAAAAAATCAGAATTTAAATGTGTAGAAGATATAAAAAAGAAAGAAGAATGTAAAGGACACAGTAAGCCAAATAATTCTACTCTATGGAAAATCTTTGTTAGTAGTTTTTAATATAATGTAAATACAACACACAATAATTAGAGGGTTAGTTGGGTAGGAAGTGGGTGGAACTCAACGTGCAACCACCTCCAGTTCTGGGTCGTTTTGTTTTAGCAAAACGAGCGAAGAGTTGCACAGTGAAAATTTCGAAAAATTAGAAAATTTCTATTTTTTACGTAGGACGTTGCGCGAACGGAAAATATTAGATTATTCATCAGAATTTAATTTATTTAGGTTATTTAAACCATAAAACAAGCATTTGAAACTAAAGCGTGTTAATTTTATAAGCTTTAGCTAACAGAAAAAATAACAATAATATCGTGATTTTCGCAATATTTCATAAATTGTAAGTACGATGCGCGAACGGAAGATTTTAACCGATTTTAATTTTTTGTTTGCCGTTTTTCTTCTTTTTACAATAGGCAACTTTTCCGCACTCAAGCATTCCGAAAAAAAATTAATTTTTTTCGACCCACCCTATAGAACATCCCTCACAAGTAGAATGATAGTTAGTCGCCGTATTGCATGTAAAATCTCCTTATGCATACGTCACTTAATATTGTATTCAGTAAAATGGCTAATAACATTATGAGAATGTGTGTTGAGGGTGAGTGAATTCATTGTGTGGAGTCACCCTGTGCCATAAACGCCACCTTTGAGGTGTCTTGCAGAGCATTACGTATATGCGGATGAATGCCAACCAAACCAAATTCTCTCCATGGCGCATACGATTAATATTGTCTGTCATTTCTCCGGATTATTTCTATGGTATCTTCATATAAGGACAGCGTTTTAACCCAGAGATTCCGGCGATGGTAAAGGAAACGCATTATTTGGTAGCTAACAAATAAAAACCTCGCCTGCCGATTCAAGGTTTTTTTTATCGGATATAACCAGAATCCCTCAAAAAAACCGAAGGTGGTCAAGGGAAAGAAACGCATCACTCAATCAAAAAAGCTAGTTTCACATGCCTATGGCTTTGGAGAAGGTGAATTCTCCCATCGTCAGTTAAATTCACCCTCGATTTGAGTATTGATCGAGTGAGCTCATAGTAGTGTGAAGAGTGGATAAACCGCTCATGATTTCGGTTAATTGGCTCATTGTATTTTCTTCCTTCGAATTGGTCTGTTTATCCAATTCCAATACTTATTATTACATTTTAGTGTCGATCAGTCATTCTTTTCTGTTCAATGGCTATATACCTTCAGGAATATTTACGCGTGGCTGGTTCTAGCGAAGAAAGCTAGTTTACCTGGTCATAAGAGATAGATTATAAGCCAGTAACGAGAAATCCAGGGTCCACTCCTATACTCATGTTTTAATTTATCGGAAAGTCATCAGTGGTGTTGAATGGAAGCTTCTTCGCATTCAAAACCCAGAATCCCAAATAGAGCACAATATTTCATCTATTAGGTAATTGTAAAGATAAAGTCAAGATATGTGGACAGAATATTCCTACCCTTTAAAAAATGTGTCAGTTCGAGAAAAATTCCTGCACTACTGTACAACATCTCAATGGCTTTAAGGTTGATGTCTGCCGGTAACTACTCAATCGCTCGGAACATAAAAAACTGAATGAATAAAAAATATACCACTGTAGTTGGACCACAAATGCCTGAGTGAAAGTACACATTAATTTTTAATATCCAGTTTCTTATCGTGAGATTAATTGGTAGTTATATTTTTCACCTCTTTAATTAGCTGAAGAGTGTGCACACGATTCTTCACTTCAGAATACGATACTCTTTTCAGAGTAAATTTTATACCCAATGAATCAATGCTTATAATTAAGCTGGATGCTAGAAACATACATGATGAATTTATGATTGACCTCTAGAGGCTAAATGGGAAGTTAAATGAAGGATAATTGAAAGAAAACTTCGAATTCATTCTGTTAAATTGAACTCTTAGAGTTTCAACTATTTTTATTTTTCTCTCACCTTACAGAGAAGTCAATATATTAATGCAGAGGTATCAATTCTTACAGCGTTACATTTGCAACGCAGGTGAAGTGCAATTCCAACTCCTCTCCATAGCGGGAAAGAGGAGTTACAGCTGAAGCCGTAAATGATGGGAGTGAACTTCGTGTACCTCGTCATCCTCTGTGAAGTCACCTAAACCTTTTAGTACTTCATCATGACAAAATTTTACCACACCGGATCACGATCAGTGTCTATTAAAATGGGCACCTGTAATGGAGCACCATCCAATTACAGATAAAAAATGACTACTCCGGCCGCTACCTTTTAAGGCTCGTCACATCAACTGTCGTGTCATCCAGCCCAGTTCCATTTCACGAATTCCAATGCCTCCTTCAAATGAGAGCCGTTGGTGAGGAAAACCACATTAAGAGCCCACATGGCTCGACGACAAAAAAAGAGGTAGCAGTTCTAATAGCACAGAAACCTATTTTTAAGCCTTGTAAAGCATCCACTTTTATGATGACGAGGCTCTAAGCTCTAATTTTAATTATATACCATCATTTTTATTAATATATATTTAATTATTATCAAGGTGAATGTTTTATAAAAATATATATTAGTTTTGAACACGCTTTTCCCTCCGTTTTCTCCATTTTTTACGACACCGATTCGAAAATTATTATTAAAACGGAATGGATATAACGAAATGGAATGAATATTGGTAAGCAATGCCTGGTTAGTGACCCCTATTTTCATTCTTTCAGTCCTGGGTAAGATTTCCGACATTCGCAGTGCAATGAAATCATTCGCCTGGACTATGGAATTTGGAGTGGAAGAGGACGCGTGGGTTGCTTAATTGGTTAAAGCAGTCGGCGCGAATTAGGGATCCCTGTGTTCGAATCCCAACCCAAGACAAGTTTTTCACTGTGAGTTTCGCACATTCGTATATAACAACGTAACTTTATATCGTGATGATTATATAAAACAAAATTCTATATTTAAAACAGGCATTATATGTGTTTGTTTGTTATCACCATACTTCATTCTAAAGCCGTTGGGAGAAAAAGTGGTGTAAGTCAGTTTTCTGGCACACTCTAGTTAGGTGCGCAGAAGCATTCCTCTACCTGTACTTTGTGTTGTGCTATTAGTGGTTTTAGTCTAAACTCAGAGTTGTTTCACTAGAAATCAACGCTTAGGGTTTAGTTTTATTTATTTATTCTACTTAAATTTTCCAAGAAGTGATATGTGGACTTACACCATCCTTGCTCTCAACGGCTTTTATGAGCATGAGGTTTAGATTTTTCTCATTTTTACTCCTCTATAAACTCCTGTTGACTGTAACAAACACTCCGGCAAACGAAAATTCTAATTTATATACTTATAATATTATAGTTTAGATATTTATCTATTTCAAACCGCTATAAAATCCTGTTGATTATATCAATAACAATGATTTATTTCATGCACTCAGGTACAGACCCAATTACGTACATCTCAATAAAGCCTAACCGTGAATAACAATTCTGACAATCACTAACCTATATCTTATGCAGCGAAAACTTCGAGGGCGGGACTCGAACCTCTGGCTTAGCAAGTGGGGATGCAGCAAAAAAAACACTCCATTGATTGCACAGGACTATCTGCGAGTGCATTCCATCTCCTTCTTCTTAGACGTCTGTCACCTAAACCTCGAACCCCCTTCCAACACGCACAGCGTCCTTCGCCGAAGAAGGAAGAAAACAAAACAATAACAGACTGGATTTCAGTGTCACCCCGTCGTAGTCCCAGCTGTCGGGAGGGTGGCGTCCAGCTCGGAATCTCACCTCGCGAATGCTTGGAATTCCATGAAAATTGAAGAAATATTCCAGAGAGAATCCGCTCCGGCATTTTCCTCACGAAAAGAAAACGGAAGTCGAGACCTTAGAAGGAAGATTTTCCTCGAGTGCACGCTGGGGTAACGGCCATATCTCGAAGGGTTGTGGGGAAAATGAGAAAGAGTAGGACGGGGAAATTGATGAAGGGTAGAGGAGATAATGGTAGTGACAGGTGGGGAACGTTCAGATGAGACGGAGACAGAGGGAATTCGGGTGCCTTTGCTGGTACGTGAGTTCTTCTGGTCTTGTAAAGTGTGCGTTAACCTAAGGTGCGTGCAGCTGGCGTTTTTAGGCGTCAGGAAGATGTCGCAAGGGAGGAATTCGGAGAGCCATTAAGAAGTCGGAACACAGACGGAGCGCGGGAGCAGCCGTTGCTGCTCACTTCGCAAACGCCTCCTCCTCCTTTCTCTCTTCCTCTCCGTTCGGGACGAACAAACGTGAAGGGAGGAAGAACGAGCGAATAAGAATGGAGGAGGGTGTAAAGATAAAGAGGGCTTTTCAGTCGATTCACAGACGTAGGATCTGCATCTGGTCTACCGATTCTGTGAGGCTACAAGGGATCGAAGGAGAAGTGATAAATGGACCAAAAGGCGCTCCCTCGCCCTTGAACACCTCTCTTGCGCTTTGCAGTTCATCGCTGATTTTAGATATTTTTATTTCCCTTAACAGTACACTGCGATAGTCGACCGTTTAAGGGTGAGACAGGGAATAAGGATGAAGGGGACCAAGGGAAGAAGCTTATACTACGTAAACTGTAAAATTTTCCGAGTAACCCTTTGAATGAATCCTTCTTACACTTGAAGGGGTCGGCCCAACCCGGTTGGGGTAATATAGTTCCAGCTATATTACCCCAACTACAGTATCTCGTGTTTTCTAAATATTATTGAAAAAATAATAATCAGAATAAATTGATGTAATCTGCTTCAACTATGCTAAAATTCATTTTTAATAATAATATAAAACAATATATAAGTATAATGCAAATAATCAGATTATAATTCTATTCCAATTCACAATAAGCCTATACTTATTCTCAAATTTATGATAATGTGGACGAAACAATTTTAATAAATATAATTTTCAGTTTTACCCAAACTTCCGAAACACCCAATTTTGCTTGTAAATATCTTGAACTGTCCCTTTCATTTGTCTTTTACCTAAATTTGCCTCTTTCGAGGTTTCTGTATTTTTGGAATTGTGTGAGTTCATTGGTTACTGTTAATTTTATTTGCTAGTTGCCTTTTGATAACGGCGATCATGTTTCATCATCAGTCACCATCAGCATAAAATCAGAAAGTAGGTATGATGCAGTTTTCCACTCAAATCTGCTCTCAGCTTACCGCTTCCATCCTTCTGTAGTCTTCGTTTTAACATCCTTCATACTTTGCCTGATATACTCCGTCCTTGGTGTTCCATGGTTATTATTCCCTTTCTTTTATTTCTCCTTCCATAAATACGTTCAAGAAGCAGCTATGTCTCAAAATGTGTCCAGTAAGCTTGTCTCTTCTCCTCCGTAAAGTTACCATTAAATATCTTTTCTCTGACTTTTCTGAAGACTCCATTGGTGATTGTAAATTTTATCTCGAACACTGTGAACAAATTTTTTTTCGGGGTCTCAATTTGTTTAAAACCATGCACATCTCCTTGTTTACTATTGATGCTCATGTTTTATGCATGATTTATCTAGAGAAATCTATATTTTTATTCTAATGTACTTAGTGCGATTACTTCCGTAGAATCCACGTGGTGTTTTTGTGAAGTGGACTGTTCATTTTCTTATTTAACGGGATTTATTCCTACTCTAATTTGGTTTGATGAAGGATTGGAGAAGATTGAAGTGGAACATATGGCGAGAGGTTGATCGTTAGAGAGAGCATCATTAATTTAATTTTTTTCCTCGGTCAGCTAAATTTCTGCTTGCTTTTAGTGATAGCATTCTACTTTGCATCTTTTCAGGGAAATGTTTCCGTCTGTAGCTGTGATTTCTCCTATGGTGTTGACATAGCCACCATGATATTTAATTTGATGAACTTCAAGCTGTCCTATGATGAGTCACGCTAGTTAATCAAGTGGTAAGCGCGCAGAACATTGAAAGTAAACAATTATGATGAATGCTTCACTAACCAATGGTATGATGCAATAGTATAAAATCAGATTTCCTACTTGAATTTAAGTGGATGAAGTTGAGGTAGCATTGTATCCCAGATTTCTAACCATTCTTAAATTTTTTCCATTTCTCAATAAACTTTATTTTTTCTTAACTAATACACCTGAACACTAGCAATAGAGGGAGAAAGTACTAATGCCCTGCTATCAAAGCATCAGGAGAACTTGGAACGCTTCCGAAAAATAAAATCCTCTAAGCCAGCACACAAGTTGCCAATTTTACTTTGAAAAAAGTTACATTTAAAAAAAATCAGTTATTTGAAGTAAAATATTGTTTACAATTTAACCATGAAAGCACAAGAATTTTTTTAAAGTTGACAATGTATCTAATTATTTGTAATGGCTATTCATGGCCATGGGCGCCCTTACAATATTTTCCAGGTGGGGGGCCAAGACCAGGTGGGGGGCCAGGAAGTTGAGGGGGGTCTGAGGAGCCCTCTCCCAGAAAGTTTAGTAAATTTGAGGTCTCAGGAGTACATTTTGGAACATCTAAGGTGAATATCAATTTTCTAAATTTGTTACTAAAATATTAATTTAATCCTGAAAAAACAATAAATAAATTAAATTTTACCTTGCCTTTTTTATTTTTCCCGGGAGGCTAGGGTGGGGGCCGCAGACCCCCTTGCCCCCGTGTATGGGCGCCCATGTTCATGGCTAAACTCCATAAATGAACGTACCGATGCATCAGTAAGATTAATTATGGTATAGGTTGTGCTATATTGTAATTTACATCATTGCATGCGGTTGCCTTTGAAAATAATTGTATGAATGGTGATTGGTACATTGGTACGTTCAATTATCTCTCTCATCTCTAAAGAAGATGATTAATCTAAGCGAAAAATTGGCAATTATTTAAAAATGTCTTTTGCTTTCACGACCTCAATAAATTTCTTTCGAATTTTGGTTTTAGTCCTGTAGATATATTCATCAAGAAGATGCTCATCATCAAAAAGTTTCGGAGGCTCACTAGAAGCCTCCATTGAATTCTCTGGAGCCGGCTAGACAGTTGACGAAGCCTTTGCAATCGGGAATTCGCGCGGGTTACCGCCGAGAAACGGAACGTGGAATGCGGACGGTAGGCTTGGCAGGCGCAGTCGGAGGCGGCGCTCTGACATTGAAGGCGGTAAAAGCGAAAACTAAGTGGATTCCGTGGAACTCATGTTCGCCGGGCAACGTGGAAACAAGCTCGCTCTGGTGGAAGCACGCGCAGTTAGGCAAACATTCCAAAGCAGGAAAAGAACGAGTTTTGAAATTTCTCCCGCCCAGTGGAGATTTATTTAATTTGGATAAAGGAGAAAGCCCTATTTAATTTGGAGCCAATGACGCATTGAAATTTGAGGAAAATATACTTCCATTTCTCTTTGTATTATCTTACCTTTCTTCGATTACCCCGTCTCAATTGCTCAATGGTATGGCGTATAATTATATCAAATGAGTTCCTCCTCTAGAAATATCGACAACGGCATTAAACCGTTAAATCATTCTCCCATTTTCAAAGTCAGAGAAAACATATAGCCGAGTTGCGTGCTCTCAAATTACCATTAATCTTCTTCCTTCTCTTTTACCTACTTTATCCCATCACAATATCTGAAATACAGATAGGTAATGTTACCTTCTAATACAGAAATAACCTAATATTTGTTTATGTTTGTGTTTGTGGGAAAAAAGTCATTCGATAAGTGAATAATTTAACGCTGGAAGTGTAGAGCTGTCCGGAAATTAATTTAATTTTAATATTTTGATACATATATAGCATGCTGTAGATTCTGGCTGTATACTTGAAGGGCTTGGCAACTATTTACATACATTGATCCTAAAACTCTAGATCCATGAGTACCTATCCATTAATTCGGATCGTCTATTTTCTTATCGTTCTTTTTAATTGTAGCCAAAACTTGTTCTATAATGTCGAAGTCAATATTACCATTTGTCCCAAATTAATGCGTCGCAACTATCAGATAAGCGGTTATTCAAAATTACTTCCACCTTTCAATTTAGTTTACACTATAAAAACATTGTGTAAAATAAAATAAAAAGTCTCAAATGTTAAAAAAAAGAAATTTCGAGAAAGAAGGGACGCAAAATACGAAGTTTATTTGCTGATAATTGTCTTGTTTTGTTTTTGCCGTCATCAATATTTCAACATCAATGTTGAATGGGTTTAGTGAAATGCATGTCGGTGACTACTCACCCCCTGCCATACACCCTTGAGGTGGCCTGCAGGGTATTTTGTAGATGTAGATGATGATGAATATTGGTGCGGGAAAAAGACATTTGCTGTTGGAGATATGAGATGTGAGACGTGTTTTGGTAGAATAATATAATCTTATTATATTGATAGGAGCGCGAGACGAAAGGATTCTGTTCTCAGCGTCCCTTATTTTATCACTTTTTGCATGTCCCACACTATGGATTGGATCACATGGATTATTTATGGGGGTAAAATTATATACTTCGAGGTAACATCAAACACGTGTGTTCCAAATTATTCTAGCCATTCTTCTACCTTGCGAGGAATGTCCGAGTCTCCAGAGCTTCATATCCTTTTCCCTCTAATTACTTCATCACACTTTCTCTATACTTTCTCATCGCTTGCTACAATGTTTCACCATAACGCGCGGATTTTCGTCGTATTTGGTTCAATTTGTGAGCCATATCTTTCCTCGTAGGATCCCAAATATTTGCGGCGAGTTCGAGATGAGGGGTGGGATCACGGTTCCTTCTCGCGCGTTGTCATTGTTATTATCCGAAACACAAACCCTTTTAGAAGAGAAATGCTTACAATCACCGTCCTAAGAATGCTCTCCATCAATTAAAATTGGTGGTATATAGCACCTGATTAATTATGTAGAATTCCTATCATGTTTTAGCTCTCATGAGTCAATTAAAAAACTAACGATAACGCGAGCGCTCGCGTTATGGAGAACTGGGGTGGGATCACGGTTCCTTTTATCGCGTTGACGTTATTGTCATCCTAAACGCAAACTTCTCTAGAAGGGTAAGGTTCACCTTTACTGTCATAATAGCGCACTCCATCAATTAATATTAGTGATTTAAAGCACCTGAAGAGATTTAAACAATGGCGATCACATTGTCGCTCTCACGAGCGATATTGAAAAATAACGATAATGCGAGCGCACGCGTTATGGAGAACTGTTATTGTGCCCCTGATTGCACACCAAGACTATTCCGAGCGAAGTAACGTCTCTCGTTTCTCTTCATCCGACAGAAGACCTTCCCCCGCTGATCTCATGATAGCCATGGACGCCCGTTACTGCAATGAGTGTTGTCTTGATGCGGTCGCAGCAGCATTGTGGAGAGGGCGAGAGAGAAAGTCGGAGTACGGAGTGAGAGAAAAGGAAAGAGAGAGAAATGGGCGGTTCTCGCGGATCACGTGACTCTAGGAGTCGCCCACGTTGCAAGAGGAGGATGCACCAGCCCCAGGAGGACATTGCCAAGGAGATATGACTTCTTCTCGCAGCTCGTATCGCAATGTAAATTAGAATGCAAATCTACGCCGGATGTGACGTTCTTGAGAATTTTTTTATTTTCCACAAGAGGAAAAATTGGAGCGGAGTATTTTTTTCGATGAAACTCTAAATCAAGAGAGGAATCCACTGAGATGTTTTCTCATACTTCTCAATTTTTTTCACTCATTGGCTCAGACTGCGGCCGCAGTTACAAATTTCTCCTTTTTTAGGGGAATATATTCTATTATCATCATGATGCCAATTCCTCGCATTGCGAAGGCTTATGTGAGAAAAGAGCGGTGGTAGAGGCGGAGAATGATCAATTCATTAAAATTAAACAATAGTCTCATTGACTCCTCCAATTTATTTCTATGACTGTGGCGTACCTACCCTGAGCGCATGCCGATGCAAGTTTTACACGAACAGAAGAAGTCAAAAGTTTCAGTTTTGTTCAGGCATTCGAGCAGATGTCTATAAGTGTAATTTCACTCTTTGATAAACATTTACTCAAAAAAATAATTTTAAGATTCAACCAATTCAAGGACCGACACTTCCTACGCAGGAATACTGTCGCCGTAATGTTTTAGAAAAGAAAATTATTTTCATTTCCGTCTTAAGTGCATAAAGTTGCACGAGAATGATCACTACATCCGTCCGTTTTACCTTTTCCTGCATCTTTCTTCACTACAGTATGTTGTTTGCTCTTATCTTCCCACTACAGCACTGAATTATGGGTATTGGAACTTTAAGGAAAAGAGTGACGCTTTCCGTACCTTTCCGCTTGCACCGTAATTTTCCCTCCGTACTATGACTGCCTTCAATCAATGACTGAATCCTTTATAACTATTGTTTTTTTAATGAATTGATAATTCTCCACTATTCAGCAACTAGCAAAGAATCTGCTGTTTAAGACACAATGAAATCACATGCTGGTGACCCTCCACGCGTGCCTCCATTTTTCCTGCAGCCACACAAATTTGAAGCTAAAAATCCATGTCCAAATCAGAAATTATACAAGAAGCGAGAATATTTACCTATGAATCATTCCTATTTAAGGTATGGGATAACTAAAGCTGACACCGACTATTGGAAGTATTAAACTACAGCAAATCCCAATGGCATACCTACGAGGAAAGAATACCGAAAATCGCTTACTCTTTCCAATGTCTGACGCAGATTTATCGTACTAGGTAATTAACTTGCCGCGGTATAAATGAAAGCCGAGGTTTTACAGAGTAATTACCAGGCGGAGTCTTCTTATTGAAGGTTTATTTTACACTGGTTATCCAAAATCACGCTTAATAAGAAATATGTACTTGATAATATTTGGGGATGAACGCCGTGCTGAATGGAATAATCACATTACAGATTTCAAAACCAGTTCTTTTTGCAGAGCTTAGTGGCTCCCCAGCAAGATCTGTGGCATACAATATTATAATTCATTATTGTTTATATTTTCTTGGTTGTTCGAAGTCATGAAATGACGTGGAACTGAACCGAAGATCTTCCATTTAAAATTTGAATGCTTTATTCACTGGGCTGCCCTTAAATAATTAAGCAATAATAAAAACGATCTTTCGTGGACACAGGTTATAATCCCCTACCAATGGAAAGATTAGATTAAGAATATCTACGAAGCAAACAACTCTTGTCTGACAGCGAGACCAAAATGAAATTTCCTGTTTGATAATCTTATTGGTTCATGTGACCCTTAAGGCCATGTAACACGGCACGATTTCCTTGCGATCCCGTCGAGCGCGATCCTTTACATTCCAGCGCACTATTCTGACGACTTGTTCCATTCTGTGTTTGATCACATATACTTATCACGAGTTCATGACAATATGAGATTTTTGTCATCCGATGGTTTCTTTTTGATTCGCATGGTATCCCAGAGTACCTAAATCTGCTACACGTATTTTTTTAAACAAAACCTTTTTACTCAATAATCTTGGTAGGAATACGCAAATAAGTTTGATCATAACAATATTTCATGTGAGTAATCCAAAATTATTTTAATGTAATTTCTCAGAAGAATCGCTTATTTAAGTTTGCAAGGCCTTGCTTCGATATCCTTGGGCTTGGATATTCGATATGCTTGCTTAACTTTCAGATAAATTTTAAGCACATTAAATAATATTTAATCTGAGGTATTTGCACAATCAACAGATTGCTGAAAACAGTGCTGTTAAAAAGAATAGAAAGAATTACCGAGGAATACAGGATGAAATACATCGAATAAATTATGAGGTATGTTGAAAGCAGGACTAATGAAGGCATAAAGCAGTTAGCTGAAAGAAGAATGCAGAATTTCGGAAAACCATTCTTCAGATTAATGACTGCTGACTTGACATGATATTTATCTATCTTTTTTAACTCCTTTGATCTTATGGTAACAGCATTAGTTCAATGGCTGTTTACATTTACCGTATCCCCACATCTAGACAATTCTCTTCCCCAAAACATTGTTCGAATGCCTGCCTCAGCCTCAAAAAAGTATCTTTTATCTCTCATTTACTTTAATTATACTGCGGCTGATCATGCCGGTGATTAGAGATGTCTCCGAAACCTTATGTGATAATTTCGACTTCATATTTCGCGTTAAAAATTAGCAGTTGAGTATTTTTCTTCCATTGAGTGGAGGAAATTTCCTATAGTTTTTCTAGTACCTGTGTCGCCAAAGGTTATTATTATCATGGATGTTCTATCAATATCGATGCAGCTCAGGGCACTTCCAGCCTTCAACTACCCCGTCACTGAGACTTATCTAACCTTTCCCTCGAAAACTTTTTGTTTCACCTAAATTAACGTCCTGTCAACCTCCTTCAATATTCATTCCCTCTTGCTGTTTGCTGAAACCCATATTGTTTTCCTCCCTCTGTGATGCTTACCCTACTTTCTGTCTTTATCACACTCTTCATCATTACGTTCCCGCCTTACATATCCTCCTCCCAATTTTCCTTACAATTACTCCTCCAATTTATTTTTATTTTCTACCATCTCCAAAAATTTGACTGTTCTTCATTGTCTTCCTTACCATCTAGCCTACCCCTCCATATCAACATCTTATCAAGGTCCTCCGTTTATGCTCATCCTCTCTCCGAAGCGGCCTAGTTTTTCCAACTTTCAATACTACTAATTGTATGGTTTTCGACAATATTTTATGTTCCTTCTGACTCACAGTCCCCTTCCTAATTTTTTTCTCCTCCTAATTATCTCCTTGCCCAATTCTTTTATGCCCATCCCTCTGTTGTCCCCATTTCAACCAAGAAGCTCCAAACATGTGTGAAATATCCTACCCGCTCTTGTCCATATCCCAACCACTTCTACGATATATGTGGTCTAGTCTTTCTAATGCGGATTATATCTATGTCCTTTCATTGTTTATTTTTTTACTTATCCAACCCCTAACTCACTCGTCATTGACTGCAGTCCCGTAGTTGGCTGACTTGCTAACGCTTGGGAATCTACGAATCTGAATTTCTCAGCTTCTTGCTTACATTCATCCTTCAATCCAACTCTCTCCATACTTTTCCAACAATTTCCCCGGAACACTCGTTAAAAAGCAAAAGCGGCAATGCAACACTCCTGCCTCTCTCCCCGGCCCATTGCTGTCCATTCCGATTCACCATACGTTACCCTCGCTTGCACCGTGCGAATCGTGCATAGGCTTCTAAGAATGCAACCTATCCCTCCAGTCCATACCTAATAATTTCTACATTATTTTGTCAAATATGCTCTAGTAGACTATTTAAAGTCATGGAAATAAATCCCCATCTCCACTTATGGTGGAAGTTATCACGAATACAAGATAAATAACGTAGAAACCAAGACCAAGAAACTTAAAATTTCATTTTTTCCGTGGAAAATAAGGGATCTTCATAGTTTCTATAGATATGTTCAAAACATTTAACACTTGCTGGGAAGATTAGGATAATTAATTTTGTGTCATGAATTCTCATGTTGTTACTAAGACGTTACTCCGAATTATTTGGTTTTCTGCATGAATTATTACCATTATTTAACATCAATTTTATCTTACCGTATATTGCATATTAACGTAGCTCTGTCCAATTTTTAATGTCTAAGCTTGCATTGTTCCCCTGATAACCTTTAGGCCCCGCTTAGCTGCCAGGGCAGCACGCAGTGCTCTGCCTTTAAATGAGACGAACACGTATGTCTGGTGTGGAGTCACGCCTTGCCACAAACCCTGGGCACGGCTTGCACAAAGCGAGACACTAAAACAGTCAGTTAACATATCCACTTCACTTTTCGTCCTTTACTTTTTCCGTATATGTACTCTCCCTTCTTTATGGCTAGTGTTCAAGCACTACCTGCCACACGCCCCTGCGGTAGCTTGCAGGGGTAGTATGTAGATATAGATGGCCTTCTTATAGGTTGTAGATCTCATGTGGAATATGCCGGCACCCGAAAAACAGTTGGCTAAGAGACATGATGAAATACTGCTATAGGTATTGTAGCTAACCTCGCCCGTAGGTGCGCGCTCGAGATTATATATTCCAGTCGTAGGTACCATGGACACAGCGGAACGTGAGTTCGAGACACTTGGCTGCAGGCCACGACATTCACCCTTGCTCCAAGTGAACGTGTCGCACTCTGAAGGAGGCCGGTGCCTGTGGCCTGGTGGATGTCGACCCATCGGCTACCACCGCCAATCTCGAGAACAAGTCGCTATAAAAAGACTGCCCTGGTGAATAATAAACCGCAAGGAATTAAAGCAGTATGCTAGAAAAAATTCATTAACTAAATTTCTTAGCTTATTTTCACTTAGCTACCTTAAAAATGGTGACTTTCACACTCAGTAATTCCTCAACAACGGATGCCTCTGATCGGTTTCTTGCATGAATATAAATAATTTCACATTATTAATGGTTTGAGACACAAGCGTCCTGTGCACTATAGTGGAAGGATCAACGATTGGGGATAAATTACCGAGGAAGATCAAAAATGGAATGCGTGAAGTAAATTATAAATTATTTCAAATTTAAGAAAATGATTGAAGGGGTTGGTTGAAAAGAGAATGGAGTAGAAATCCAATTTTTGCATTGATAAATACTGAGAATGGATTAGACATGAGTATTAACCGGTCTAAAATGTAGGCTTAAAGAATTAATAGTTACCGTAATAGTCCACACTGGGAGAAAAATAAGTGATTACTTTGTTGATAATCTCCAAAGCTAACTTAAAGTATGAGAACCTTAACATTAATTAGCTTTATCTATTTATTGTTTGTGAATCGAAATTTGGTAGGTGACTCATTTTCCCTAATTTCTCCTCCATTCAAATCATTCGATGGCTTCATCGGCCTTTAATACTATTTAATCTCATTGTTATTTTATGCTCTCATTCCTTTTATTCTTCCTTTACGTGTTGTATTCGTTCGTTTTATTAGTGTGTTATACTCGCATTTCACCTATATTCTAAAATTAATAAGATTACCACGGTATCTAGTAATTTATGATAATTTCATGCCTAGCATAGTCCAAACAAATCCATTTATGGTGTCAAAATATTGCAAATAGAACACTCTGGTTACTCACCCAACGTGACTACATTGTAAATTCGTTAATAACCACTTCGAATATTATATTTATTATATCTTAATATATATAATTGTATATTATATTATTATATAAATATTATATTATCTCGTAGTTATATTTAGCGCAGCCACTATACGTGTGAGAGAAAGAGAGAGAATATTTTTCGTGGAATCAGAGCGAAATTGATGTTTGGTCCTTCTACTTCTTCCACGGCTTCGGTGGAGGCAGGGCAATGTCCTTGTTTCCCGAATTCCAACTCGTAGGTCACGGGCTCGAATCCCTCCCTGGTACTTTTTCACCATCCAGGGAATGGTTGTGTGTGTTCGTCTAAATATATATTAAATTGTTGTAATTGACGAAAGCTGAGGACAATTAGGAAAATATTATTATTCATGCCCACATTAACTCAGATATTTAAATATATATCATTGAACATGTTAAATGAAAAACTTTGTACAATTCCACAATATGATGTATTTTTCCCGTTCGATTTCAACGTCTGAGCTTCATTGTCAAGGTACACATGGTATAAAAAAAAACATCATATTGTGGAACTGTACAAAGTTTTTCATTTAACATGTTCAGTGCAACTAAATTCCACCAAGTATCGCCTGCCTCCATTGACATATCTCATTGGTTCCATACTAATACAATTGGTACATTTTATATGATACATGATTATAATATTGTTGCTAAATAATTCACTTTGGATGTTTTCTGGAATCATATATTGTGATGTTAAAATATTTAGTTAAGTTATACACTAACCATACGATTTCGAGTAATCGTTACTGTTCTCTCGGTTAACACAGTGGTTAAACATTTGAAGTAATCAATTTTTTCAATTATTCAGAACTAAAAGTACCTACATATTAAGTTTCCGGAAGATTGAAGACGATTTGGAATGCGCGTATTGTGCCATAGGCTCAAAATAATATCGCCTTCTTAGATTGTGTATTAGGCTGAAATATTTCATAATTTCATCCTTTTGTACGGATACTATTCCACTTATTCCGAAATGACATTATAACTGATAAAAGAAAGTATATATTTTGTTGCCACAGCATTTTGGGATGTGCTAATATGGATAAAGTAGGAGGAGCTGATGGAATAACTGAAAAAAAATTAGTGACAAATGAATTATGGGCGCAATGACAAGCATGACAGTGAAGCAAAAAAATCTTCTTGGTGGAGAACAGCGATTGATAAAATAGCTCGAAGATCTCATCGAAGGCCAGTGCGTGATGAGAGAATTTTCCTTAAATATTCGTAAATATGAGTGGGATAGATTATTTTATCCCGTGTACAGGATTAATAATGTGCCCTATGCTAGTACTAAATGCCTAATTTTCTAATCTTTAACGCATCATTTATCCAGAAATAATGTTCTCTCACTTATTCATCTTATGTTTTTAAGTGTAAACTTGCTCTTCTCGAAACACGTTGAGCAACGAATAACACGAGCAATTAGTGCTATGCTCCACTGATAGAGTTATCATTGTCCTAAATTGTGAGATAAATTTATCAGTCGTCATGTCCACCCAAAAACTTTCTTAGTCTATTACGACTAGTACAACTGTTATTCGCAAACTCCACGAGTTGATCCTGCACTTGTTTATCACCATTGGTTATTCAATCCTGGGATTGGTTGACTGTAACTCTCCATCCTTCCCTATGTAATGATAGTTCCCTTACTCCCTAGTAGTTCTTATGCACTTTCCTCTTTATTTGGTCTATGTATTTATCCCTTGGCCTTCCTCTTGGGACTTTTACCTCAATTTTTCCTTCAATTTTATCCTTCCTTCAATTGTGAATGAAAAAGTAGTGCTTTGTTTTTCCACATGAATTTAATACAGTACGACCATGGTTTCGACTTTACGTCATCTTCAGGACCACCTAAAGTCGAAAACATTGTCATACTGTGTTAAATTTATGTGGAAAAACTAAGCACTACTTATTCATTCACAATGATCAGTAAATTCCACAAAGTCACGCCGGAAACCACCAACTTCCTTCCCTCAATTACTTATAATCTTGAACATGTCTATAAATATTTATATTTTAATGAGCTTTATTCACCTTCAATTTCAACTTCCATTTTTGTTATTACATTATTATTTTTCTGGAAACGAGGATTGTTTAAAGTCAATTGCCATTTTTTTAATTACACGTTGGGATCAAATACGAGGTATTTCTTCTTCTTCTTCTTCTGTCGAATAACCCATTTGAGGGTGCGTTAAATCACTTCTGGATATGCCTTTTTTGATTCAATTTTCTTTCTGTCCATATTTCCTTCATCCTTTGAGAGTGCCTTTCCTTTGTTCTTGCGTCCATTTTCTTCCATCCCTCGACTTTTTTCTTTCCGGAAATTTTGCTGTGTGAATTACTTCTCTAAAAAGAGTTCGGTCATCTATTGTGTCAATCTTTATTCCCAAGTTTTCCATATCTTTTTGAGTTTCAATGAACCAAGTAGGTTTGGATTTGTAGCTGTTTAGTAGGTTGAAGATCTTCTTGGTTAGTCTGAAGTTACTCATTCGAAATATGTGACCATAAAACTGCATTCGTTTTTTTCTCATTACATCGACTACTTTTTCAACTTTTAGATACAGCTCTCTGTTTGGTCTTAGTTTGTATTCTGCATTACTGTTACTTTTAGGTCCCAATATTTTCCTCAAAATTCTTCTTTCAACCTTTTCTAATTTTTCGAGATCCCCCATTCTTGTTAGTATTAGTGTTTCTGCTGCGTAAAGCGTTTCAGGTCTAACCACTGTTTGGTAGTGTCTTAGTTTAGTGTTACGAGCTATTACATTATTAATTCTGCTGAGTAATTCCTTCCATGTAAACTCGGTATTCATGGTTTCCAGCTAAAACACTAACTTTCCAATCTCCTTGCCATTCCTTACTTTAATTATGTCAGAAGGATATACTATTCGGTCTTCGAAATTAGACACTTTAAAAAATAATCTAATTTTTTGGCCTTATTATTCCTGTTTTTGCTTCCGTAGTAAACGGATTCAATATTTGCGCGAAAAATGTTGCATTATAATTGATTCCAGGTATTCCATCTCATACCGCATACCCTGGAGTTGGCTCGCATGGTACTTTGTACACATATACATTTCATCGTGCCATTTCAGTCAAGTTATTGACAGTGTTGATCGAGTATTTTTTATATTTCGAATTAATTATTATTCAGTCTTAATATTTAAGTTTTAAATTAAATTAAGTACGTTCGCAGTATGCTCAAATACAATCAAGAAATGTCTGAAATTCTGGATTTCTCGTATTAGGATGCTCCGTATACGATACTGCTTTGTGGAACACCGTCCCGTTTTTTTGGTGCTGTATTTTTGGAAATTATTGCTTCTTCTGGCTTACAACATGCTTCACGCTTTCTTTCTGGTCCTGATTTTGATTTAAAACCCTACTTCATTACATATTTCTCTTAATTCCATAGCTAAGTTCGAGACATTGTTAGTAACAGTGTAGTCATGTCCTCTTGGGCTTGATTTGTGATAGGTACACGGGGATTTAATGAAATTTTGCGAGCTATTAGACCTCCTGTTTTGGTAGATCTGGAATTTCATGAAAATGGACTCATTAAATGCAGCTCTGAAGTAGAGTAAGTTACGCAGGTTAAAAAACTTGATATTTGAAGATAAATATTGAGAGTAAATGGTGACAAAAAATGAGAATGAATAAAGGTGAAAATCATTAGTTGAAAGAGCCAGAAATGATCACATAAGAAGTTCCAGGTATGTTTTAGGGATAAGAGGATGTTGCACAAATTTTAACAGGGAAAGGCAGAGCATAGGAGACTTTTTAAGGAAGCACTACCATGTATGCAATGATAGATGGGAAAACTTTAGGGGGAGGGGAGTAATTGAATTAGAACGCCGGGCTAGATTATGAAGGTTCTCTTTATTAATAACTTCTCTAAGTTTTTCCTTAAGGAGTTAAGGAGCTAGAGAAGAGAATTGTTTTGAGTTAACATTCTAAGTGCCGCTCTCCGGAATCCCTACGTTGACCGTGACCAATTTTAGTTCCCCTCTTAAACGTGAATTAAAGTCATTTTAGCACCTCTTTTTCATAGAAAAATTTTTAAAACTCCACTTCATCAACCTTTAATGGTAGCAGCAAATAATCGAAACAACTGCTGCTTTTCCATTGAATCTTATCCTCTTCCTCTCAAATGCCTCAATCTCCAGCATCATGCTATACTTTGCTACAAATAGTTATCGCGGAGTCCGACTGGTGAGACCCAATAACATAACTGGGGACCTCTCTTCGGCCTCAAAACTGCGCAATATGTCACAGATAAAGTATTACGCGGCCATCAATTCCCTTCACTCCCGCGGCCAGTAGAAAAGGGAGTGCAGCGTGATATATATTCTCCCTCGCTTCTTTTCATTTCGTGCGTAGCACCGCTGGGTCACCAAAACATCCGCCGTCCAGTGGCAAGCAGCAGCATCCCGCGGCTTCCTCCTTCCTTCCCCGTGCAATCGTCTCGACTCCTCTCATTAATGAAACATTCTCGAACCAGTGTCGTCACAGGGCGGCGCACCGCATGCTTTTTAATGTTTTATCGTTTTGCCCTGGCGCCCCCCTCCACCCTTTAAGAAAACGCCCACGGGCGGCACTGCCCTTCCTCCTCCTCTACCTCGTCCTCTCAAAACCGCTCTCGACCTTGGACCCGGGCGTTAAAATGATGGTTTGACTTTCTCAAGGCTGTGAGGGCGAAAGGAAACGAACCGATTCGATGGTCGCGTTTCCTCATCTTCCCCCCTCTCTCTCTCTCTGGTATGGTAAGCGTTCGACAAAGGTCCAGGCAGCTAACTTATATTCAAAGTCGAGTAGTAGAGTCATGCGGACGAATTATTGAACTAGATACGTTGCTTACTAACTGAACGTAAGCAAAAAAATAATCGTCGAAATTAGTTCTGACGTGGTCAGGGTGACATCTTGCGCCCCACAGGGAAGTGCAATCGGCCCCCTTTCATTGCGTATTTATATCAACGAAATTAACTCCGCAGTTATCCCAAAAAAAGATTTTTGTAGATGCGGTCATCTAACGAGAAATCACGTCAAGAGCGACCTTAGATGCTCCCTCATTAAACCCAAAAAAAAAGTTAATTACAAGTTTCTTGATTGGGGACTCGAGCCAAGTCTTTGTAAATGCACTGGCGTACACGTCTGGCGAAGGAAATCGCATTAACGCCATATCTTTGAGATGGGAGGATTGAATGCAGTGGCTTACTGGCAGTGCAGTGGATTGAATGCAGTCAAACACCTCGGAATCACCACGTCTTCAGATGTCTTTGGGAAAACGCATTCGAAACATTTGCGACATCGCACTGAAGAATTCTGGATTCATCAAGTGAGTAGATTGAAGGTCCTTGGACGAATAAGCGAAGCAAAGATGTTGACTCCCTCTAGCTGGGCCACATCTTGAGTACGCCCCAAGCATTTCGGACCCCATTCACTAAAAGATGTTTTCCTCGACCTCCAAAAAATAAGAAAAGCGCAGCTCGTTTTGTTTTAAAAATGCTAAAAATTAACAAAAATTAAGTCAAAATTATAATGTGGACTCTGAAGTGCATTGAAAGAACTAGGTTAAATGCCGCTAATAGTGGCTCCAAGGTTACTTGGCAGGCTAAGGTTACTAGAAAATTTCAGACTCCGCGAGTTTCGGGTCGGTATTTTGTGGGTCAATTTGCCCCAGATGTTTTGTTTATAGATTTATAGAACGTCTGTGTTGTAAACTAACCATGGATAATAATCCTATTGAATAAGTAGTGCACTTAGACTACGAGGGAAACAGAATCTAAATAAATACATACATATGTACCCTTCACGCCTTTCCCTTTTGGGGAAGGGAAAGTGAAAGAGTTTAGTTATTGCCGTTAGCCTTTGAAAACTGGCTTCCTTTTAAAAATTTTCTCCATAATGCCCTATCCTTACAAATCGATTTCGCTTCTCTTACACTCGTGCATTGAGTCTCTTCTTCCACATTCACCCATGACTCTCGCTGTTTACCTCATTCTCTCAACATGGCCAAACCAACGAATAACAATCCTTTCATAAGTCCATTACTGGAGCATCCAACCCACATTCGTTCGTCACCCACGCATTCCTAACCCTATCCATCCTAATTTTCCCGCAAACACTTCCCAGGTACCCCATTACCAGTGTATCCAACCTAATCTTATGCGTATCCTGACATACCCTGGTTTTGGAGCCATGTAATAACGTCGGGAGGAGAATACTTTTGTACACTGCGAGTTTTACTTCACTAGACAAACACTCAGTCCTAGATATGCTCCACATACTACCAACGACTTTCCTACCGGTATTCGCACTTCTCATTATCTCTTCATCTATCCTTCCATCTTTCGCAAACATTCGGCCAAGGTACACAAAATCGTCTACTTGTTCAATTTATTTCCAAAACTTTTAAGTAACCTGAGACTGAGCTCGTCTTATTCACGATATTCCTCACTTAATTTTGAAGGTTTCAAGGTATTTATAGAATTTTTTCATTTTTTTGTTGTAGTTGAACAAAATCTATACTTACGGAAACCAGGAAAATGAAGTGAGGACTATCGTGAATAAGGCCGACTCAGTCGCAGGTTACTTAAATTTATTTGAAAAAAAAAATGCAGAATCGGAATTCAAAAACACATGTATAATATGTGTCCGCACCATCATGACATGGGGAGCAAAAACGAGAGCTGAAACAACCCACTCTAAAAGACTATTGAGAACGACACAAATGCGGGCGATAAGAATGAATACGGGCAACACAATTTTTTATAGAAAAAGAAGCATCGAGTTAATGCAGCAGACAAACACAAACAGTTGGGAAAGAGAGAGGAGATGAATGACCGAATACAGACTCATCGAATTGCAAGTTATAACATTCCTCATGGCAGGAGACTGATAGGAAGACCACCAAAAAGAGAGGAAGACAGCCGGCGATCCACCTCTCAAGATCAGGACTTATTACCAGCCAAAAACTGGTGACTAACCTAATTCAAGAAGAAGCATATTTTTTTTAGTTTTTACAAAAAAATGGAAAAATAAGAGAGATACACGATCGAACAAAGAGGTATTAGAATTCTCTCTTCGCGCACACTATTCACGACTCCATCTAGGACAAAGCGAGACACTATTTCAACCAAAACGCAATCCTCGAACCTTATGTCTTGCCTCCCTCACTTTTATTTTCCATTATCTTAATTGGAACAATTTTTGCTCATGAACAGATTCGTGTGAGACTCTGAATAAATTTATTAATAATAATAACCATAGATAAAACTGAAAAAATTGCAATTTGCCCATTTGGTTTTTTGGCGATTCACTGATATTTTAACTGGCCTTATGGCACAGGAGATATATTAGTCTCAAATTTTTACTAAAATCTTTGGTTATTATTGGAATAACCCTTGTTAATAGGTTAAGTACTATGTCCTTCACCTATCTCAAGCGAATCTGGGAGTTTTTCCGTTCCTTTTCTTCTTATCACTATCATCAGCAGCAGTCATTGATCTGAAGCTCAGTCTGCTTCAGCTTTCCACTCTATTCAATTTTCAGCTGAGCGTTTTTTTCTGCTTCGTGGCTTCATTTTGATGTACTTTATAATTTCTTTTGAGTATTTTATGATTGGTTTTCCTCGGAAATTATTCCCAACTGTTTCTCTTTCCATTATGGTATTGCAGGAGGTTGTTATGTATCAAAATGCGCTCAACAAGTTTGTCTCTTCTTTATCGTAAAGACTTCATCGAACATTTTTTTCCCCCAGATCTTCGTAGAACGTCTTCCTTGATGATTCTCTCCCTCCATTTTATAATAGTCATTTTTCGATAACACCACATTCCCATGGCTTCCATTCTTCCTCATTCTGTTGTTATTGCCGTCCAAGCTTCACTGCTTTATAATTGAAAGGTCCAAACCCAATGTATTGACTCATTCATGCCCATAACTATTTTATCGAGTCCATTGTTTAAAGTCACATACATTAGTGAATAAGACTCTTATGTTGCATATGTAAAGTCTGTTTTTTCTACTCATTTGATTTTGAAAGAAAATAATTGGTGGGTTCGAAGAGCCATTTGGGCACAAGTCCTGGTATAGGTGCACTAAAGATTATTGTCATGTAATATCTTTGGAAGTATAATTTAAAACCTTCGAGCAGACTTTTTGTAGTTTACACATGCTTTTTGTTCTTTTTTTATGCTTTCGGTAGTCTATGCTAATATTTTTCTGAGTGTTACCCACCGTACTACAAATTGAAAGCACGATGAAGTGGAAATGCGGCTGGTGACTTATTGTTAACTAACAAGCAATACTTCCTCTCCTCATGTAGCTCGAAATTTATAATAAATGATTGATAAGGCACTCGGTAGGGGAATTCGAACATACGGTTAGAAAAGTATCATTGGACCATGGAAGGTTAATAGAGTACTTTCTTACTTAGTGTACAAGCTTGTGCTGCTGAAAAGAATATCTTCTTTTCTTGTGCCATAAAAACTATACTATAATTTTGTTATTATGCATGTTTAACATAAACCGCATGATGATGTAGTCTATAAGTTAAGCTGATATTAATTGAGAGTTAGAGTTTTGTAAATTACATTGTTACATCTGTCGGTTACGACTGTCGGTTAGTTGACTTGAGCATTATCGAAGGGACGTATAGAACATATTAGAAAATCGGTTTTCATAACGAGAAAACATTTAATAAGAGATTATAAAACCGGGACTATCTTGCATCTTCCATCAGTGGGGCTCCTACTTCCCAGATGGCAAAATTCTTCACCAGTTTTTGCTGATCAAGTCTAGCTATCCAAGTCTATGTTATCTTGATTTGATCCCACAAGCTGTAGGCGATGACCCTTGATAATGAGTTTAGGCCTATGACCTTCTCCCACCGTCTCGAACGCATCTCGGAGTTTCTTCGTTCCCTTTCCTCAAAGCGGGTACATTACTGTTCCATGTCGCATCGGAGGGCCGACAGAGAAGCAGTGGTCGGATGTAAATATTGACGCGGCCCCTAGGGGAGGTGAGTGAGGGATCGGATGGACAAGATGAGAGAGCGAAGCGAAGCTCAAGGGCTCGGTGGACGTCACCTCAAGTCCCAGAGAGACCTTTGCCCGCTTACATTTGGGTGGTCCCATTGGGGGGAGCGGACTCGGATGAGGGACTTGGGATGAATAATGCACCGCTGTTCGCAGTGTAACGGGTTTAAGCTTCGGGTGTAATTCCATGCACCCGCGACACATACGGCGCTCACCATACAGCATTGCGACCCGAGGAAAACATGTACGGAGTAATTACTGAACTGTATCAAAGAGATTGAGACTTTGTTCTTTCAGGAGGGCAACTTCGCAGTCAACAGCTAAGTTTTTAAGATCGTTTACGGACACAGAAATATTGGGAATGTATTTATGTCCTTTATCCAACAACGACACTTTATTGGGTTTAAAGGAGTGTTCCAATAGATTTACAATACGTGGTCCGAACTGGTGGGAAGCACTATTAGAAGTCATTGCTGAATTCAGAATATTTCTCTATCTCTCGGAGCAACTCGAGTTTCCGGTTGATCTTGGCTCTTTTGAGAAAAGAGATCCCACTACATTTTCGTCGCACTTAATCATCCACATACAACCATTCAGTCCAATTAATCTTGTGGGTTAATTCCACGTACAATAACAGTAAATATTTGGAAATAGTGTCTCTTTCTACGTACCACTCATGTAACTCTCGTCTTAGCCAGGCTTTCTTAGCTACCATGGCGAAGTTTCCTGCCGAAGATCGGGTCTTCTTGCAATGGAGGTTGACGTACTTCGGGAATATTCCAAGAGACAGGCACCGGCTATTGAAGAAGATGCTCAGCAACGCATTCAGGTGCTTAATGGAAAGTCTTCTACAGAGGATAACTTTCACTGCGTTACTGGCGCACTTGATATACTGCGTTGTCTCAGGCGTTACTTGTAAAAACTTAGTTATACTTTTAATTTACAATGCGAAGCAAATTCCACGAAGTTACGCCCGAGACAACGGAGTAGATTGAGACTTATCAGGCAAACGGAAGAATGTCTTTTTGGCTCATTTGAGGCGATCGATAAGGTCATTTGCGCCGTTAAGTGGTGGTCCGTGGTTAGAAGGTTTTTAATGGAGAAATTACATGCAAAGTGGAGGAAAGGCTGAGAGAAACTCGACGTCAACATTAGTGTTCTCTCAAGGAAAGGTGCCAAGAGGTTTGATGTTTAATCCTATATTTTTGTTAAGCCACGGAGAGAATGGAATTATGAGTAAATGCGTCAAAGACCAAAGTAGTGGTCTCTAGCAAGGAGGATTGAATGAATGATTGTACGATAAGGGTGAATGGTGAAATGATTGAGAAAGTGGGTATTTTGTGTACCTTTGTTTGTTAAAGATGGGAGGATATGTGAAGAGGTTAAAGTTTTTTCTTAATTTAAAGCATGTTTTGACTAGAGTTTTCGGCCCATTATTTGAAACAAAGACGAAATTATATTAAAATATGTATTTTGTTAAATGTTCCCAAGTTTCCTTATAGAGAAGCAGTAGGCAGTACTTTATACTTATCAAGTAAAACAAGACCTGACATGGCTTTTGCTGTAAACTATGAAAGTCTAAGTTTAGAGAACCCAACAATGGCTGAAATTCAAAATGTAAAAAGGATATTTAAGCATTTAAAGGACACAGAAAATCTGTGTATACAGTACAGAAGACAGTCAGACCTATTACTATTATATGACTGCATACACTGACTCTGACTATGAAGGCAATGTGAACACCAGGAAGAGCACAAGTGGCTATGCTCTGATGTTTTGCGGAGGTCCAGTGGCTTGGTGGTCTCGTAAGCAACCAATTGTGGCTCTCTCCACTTGAAGCGCTATCTGGAGAAGGGAATAGTTTTTCTCGCCGATTACAGCCGTAAAAACAAACTCTTTCCAATCTCGGGAGAGACAAATGAGAAAATTGAACGAAACACAAGTATTATCAATCAAAAACTGACCTATCGATATATTCCACACAAAATCAAACAAGTTACAAGCAAATTATCCACAGGTCGAGTGCCAGGCGACCGTTATGAGAGTTTCCACTCAGAAAATGATTAAAATAAACAAGTACGAGAGGTTGAGCTTTTCTCTAACAATACAAATGACAAAGTCAGCAGGTTCACCCAACGGTGTTACTCAGTCGCCGTCTAAACTGCAAAAGAGGACGGGCTCAGGGATGAGTCAGGTGAGGAGGGGGTCTGTCGACAAGGACGAGGTGGAATGGGTATGCTTCGGATATAGGCGATTGGTAGCCTTGGAGGGGAGGAAATAAGGCGCGAAGGCGCGGCAAAAGGCGTGGCAGAAGTTATGGCAGAAGTTGCTGGCAGGAGTCGCTGCATTTTGGAGTCGTCGGCATTTTGGCCGTCATTGGCGCCATGTCGTTCTTCGGCTAAGTCCTTCGGCTAAGTCCGGAGGGTAAACAGTCCGCAGAGGGGAATTTGGCAAAAAAAGGGGGTGGGGGTGTATGGAAAATGCCACACACTACAGAGGCAGAGTACATTGCAGCAGCTGAGTATGCGAAGGACGTTCTGTATACAAAGACATTCATTGAAGAACTGGTGGGTGAAGAGTTGTGTGTAACTTTAAATCTTGACAATCAACGTGCGATCAGATTAATAGAAACTGGGCAACTAAATAGACGCAGTAAGCACATTGATGTTAGGTATCATTTTATTTCTGAAAATGTGGCATTAAATTACTGCCCCACAGAATTTCAGTTGGCTGATATATTTACAAAGCCACTCAATAATAATAAGTTCAAAATTCATAGAAATATATTAATGTCAAGTGAGTAAAAGGAATTTAATTATGTTTAAAACTGTAACCTGAGATTTGTGTTGTGAACTCTATCTACAAGTGATGATTTTTTTAATTTTTTGGAAAATGTAATTTGTTTTATGTTCTGTTTCAAACTCAAAAAAAAATTAAGAGAGAGTGTTCAATGCATGATGTCCTATATCATTGTAATTTATTTTTACACATGATCTTTGGATAAAAGGGGTATTTTATTGTGCCCTGATAAAGGCGATTTGTTGATTGGTAATATGAACCAAATAGTCTAAAATAAGTAAGACTGAGAAGGTATTGTCGTGTCTGGAGACTCGGGTACTTCGGTAAGTGAAGAGTAATTTTCAACAAGTGGAAGGTGGGTTCATGAAACCATAAGTTGCCTTACATGGGAGAGAGGGGGTTAAAAAGTGGCCAAAATCGTATTACTTGATATTTGAATAGCCCCTAACCAGCCACTATAGAGTGAAGAAGTACCTCTATAATATGTAAATTGAAGATACACCGAGTTGCAGATGGTGTGAAGAGGATGAAAGAACCACATCCCATCTATTGTGCGAATACACATCGATCGCTAGTAATCAAAATCGCAACCTGATTACTCCCTTCCCGAAACCCTGGGACAATAGGGATTTACCCATTGAGGACATCCTGGCCTTTGGTAAGGCTATAGGGCTTCAGGAATAAATACCGCGACAGAGGCTTATCGAGCACGACCACTTCTCCTGTACTGCATAGTGGACTTGATACGAGAATATCTAGTTCGCATATACCCCCATTTAAATTCGCATTGATCTGAGATGGGTTGGTAATGTAACTGGTTTACTCACCTTACCGTCAATCGGGAGAGCCCGGTTCAAATCCCGGTTTAATCAAATGATTTTTACAAGGCAAATTTTATCCCTTCGGTGTATGGCTCATCAAGATGGACAAACAGATCTACGTGCCTTTTGACCAAATAGGGCACTCCGTCAATTTTAAATCAATCAATGCCCTTGGTCATTGCGAATAATATCCACCTATATTAAAATAATATCCGCCTATATTTCGTCCACACATATCAGAGTAGATTCTTATAGTCGTTTCTCATCTTTGATGGACCAACTATGACTCTCAGCAGGCTAACATAAGCCAGAATTCAGATCGGTTCACCACCATGTTGTTTCCAGCGTATGTTGTGCGTAATGATAATAAGAGAATATGATTATTGTAGGCAACTCACTTGCCCGGTTAAGAACTAAATTTTAGAGGTAGAAGGACCGTGAGAAAAATATAAAAAGTCGTTACATATCAGTTAAACATGTGAAAAGGATCGAGGCAAAGTTTTCATATACGATATATCATCATCATCAGTCACCAACCCAACGATTGGTTTTCCAATTCGACTAATTTATCCTATCCTCGGTCTCCATTGGTAATGCCTCCATACTTTATTCCACCAGGGAGATATTATGGGTCAGAATATGTCCAATAAGTTTGTCTCTATAACTTTTAGAGTGTTTATAAAACATTTATCTTAACAAATCTTTGTTAAACTTCTTGGTGATTCTCTCCGTTCACGTGATCTTCATCTTTGTTGCATAACTCCTTGCATTCATTGCCTCGTACGTATTTTTTAGACAAAAGTCGGAATAAGAAAGTGTTGCAATTCCTCTAAGCAGTCCACTATTTCAGATATGGATGGAGTGCTCTTTATTTAGTACGAACGCTTCTCCATTTTGACGAATGAAGACTTCAGCCTGCTCCTTGAACACGTGAAAGGTGAGTGTGGCACCTGTTCCCGGGATTGAAGTTCACTTCGCTCGTGCTCCGTGTCTCTTCCTGTCCAAACTCAAAGATTCATAAATCCATCGAGTACCCCTGAAGCACGCTGCTGAATAAATAAGCATTACCCTTTCCTCTGGAACGCAATGGATCGCTGAAAATGATTCATCCTCGCACTCCCTGTATGGACATTTATTTCCATCCGACGACACCAATTATTGAAAGAGTCTGTATCCTTAAATGATGAGGTAGATACCATTTTACTGTTTCAATCAATAAGGCATCCAATCAAAAAAACCGGCCTGCGCTTCTCTAGTTGAAGATCATCTAACCTTGTGCATAGGCACCAACAAAGACAAGGTGTTGAAAGTTCCAAATATGAATTGGTCTACTTAATTTAATATTAAGGCCAATATTTCTCTCCAATAATTCTCTAAGTATTGTTTTGTGTATAAAGGTGAATGATGTTGATTGATATGCGCAAATGAAAAAATGGTTGAAAAAAAGAGTATCTGCTTCTGCTCATTATAGTAATATTGCTTCTTCCACAGGGTGCCTTAAATGTTAATGCCATTCAAGGAAGCTAAAGTGATAAATCCCCCGCATGTTAATCCAAACTTTGTGGTTTCCAATGTTGAATGTTGCGTCTGCCTAAGGATTAAGGTCCTGGGTTAAATGGTTTGAGATAAACGAAGCAGCTCAAATCATAGCAAAAACACTCATGCTGCTAATCTACTATTTAGATGTTACGTATACCTGTAGTGAAATTAATTACACTGTGACAATGGAGGTCACCATTCTCGCTAATTAAATAAATACAGTGGACAGCAGCCCCATAAATTGCTCGCGTAGCTCCAACTCACGCCATTTTAATAGGATTTATTATCATTTTAGGCCATCCAAGCCAGTAAAATCAATTCTCTTCGGCAGGATAGGATAGAATAACATCTTAATTCATGACAAATTGATTCTACAGACTACTAATTAATTCCAATACACAAAGAGATTTTAAGAAGAGAAAAAAGCCTACGCATTGCTCAGTAAATTCAAATAATTGTGTAAAGCTACATAAAGGGGAAAATTAGTGCCGACGAGAAGAGAAAAAACATTAAATATAGTTTTGGAACCGAAAGAGATCCAGGGAAGAGCACGTCCAAGTGTTTTATGGCAGTGATAGAACACCCGACATCCCCATGACCAACTAAAAGATAAATCATAAGAAGGCGAAGGTGATGGGATTTTACAGAAGTGAAAAGTGTGAGAAAATAAAAATGTGGAAGGGCATAAAATAGAGCAGTTGAAATAACTTTTGTGCATGCGTATTATTTGGGTTGAAAATGGTTTTATAAATGCAGCTTAATTGTTTTTTCAGCGACAAAATTTACGAAGAGAACGGAATTGGTGAGGGAGAGTCGGAGTAAATACATATAGAACGGAATCGTTAAATAATTTTCTTTGGAGTGTTGCGATAGATGGTTCCGAAAAAAAATATCTTTTCTAAAATAAGTCGTGGGTAGACTGGAGATTTTGATATGTGGGTGTGGGGAAGAATGTATAAACGATTATGATTAGCGACGGAGACAAACGAGAGGATCTTTAAGAGAAGGAGGAAAGAAACTTGGTATTTCAGGTTCGGAGAAGGCAGAAAAAGTAGGTGGCGGACGTAGTATTGAGAACAACAGAATGATGAAGAGTTATGGAGATAGTTGGATGTTGGGGAAGCGTGAGAGAGAAAGATTTAAAATAGGCATTTGGGTGGCATAATTTAAGGCAGTAATGTGAAGAACTTTGGAGAGATTTTATACATGGCAAATAAATTTGCTTAGAAAGTTTAAAGATAGTCTCGGTAAAGGACAAATTAAAGCAGAGTAGATCCGAAAACTTACCTTGCCGCAGGTCAAACTTCAAATAACGGTCATCACATATTTCACACGTATTTAGTGCTGGCAAGAGCAATAGAGAAAGAAGGATATATGGATTCTCAATCGCGTTCAATAAAGACGATTTTTTAATTTGGCCTCAGTTGTCTGTCCCACCTAGGTTATGTTGGTATGGGATTATCCACATCATCATTGGGTTGTTGTAAAGTCACTGGGTAGATATGATTTTATCAACATCAGTCATCCCTCCACAGATTGATTTGCTTTAGAACTCCACTGTACACTCTTTTAAGTTAATCAATTTAATCCATCACAATTACATTGCATAACACCCCTAATAATTTTTCAAAGTATTACATGGTCTTCCTCATTTCATCTTGCCATTAATTTATTTTTCATTTTTATTTTCAACAGGAGGCTATATCAAAGAATGTGTCATGTAATGTTTTGCCTTCTACTAATTTTAGTAGGTTTGATGCATCTCTAAATGTAACCTACCACGTATTGGTCAATTCTCATGGGCAATCCAACCCAAAACTTCCAAGTCGCTGCGCGAAGCTTTGTGTCCCACCAAAGCCGCTTCTCGAAATAATCGACCGGCTTTTCTTCGGATTTCGCTCGGCTCACGAATCGAATTTTTTTCAGTGCGAGTGAGCCGAGCGGTAGCCGGGCAAGCGGCAGCTGCGACTTCAGGAAGAATTGCGACGCTCACGGGAACACGCAGAAAGGCGAGACGGAAGAAAAGGAGAGTTGCACGCCCGATCAATGATTTTCCCACCCGTCGGATTTCCGAAGCTTGGTGCAACGTCGGCGAAGCCAAGTTATCTATCGGGCGGGACTCGGGAAGAGCACGGAAGCGCACATGCAAACAAAAGAAAGGAGACGACTCCATTCGCTTATCGTTCACGGCTATGCGGTGAGAGTGGGGCGAGATTCATTTACATCTGTGCACTTCTCGTGCGAGCGCGAGCCGCGTCAAGGGCGAATGGCAGGGGGTGTTAGAACACCAGCCATTAGGGTGGTTGGAGTGGTAATCTTGGGTCATTGAGTGCACATTTTAATATTTTTTCAAGAAGGTTGAAAAAAATTCTATGGCCGCATTACATTTAAGCCCATCTGTTTATGTGGTGGGACTCACCATACATGAAGTTATGTAAATGATAAGAATTATATTTCTCATTTTTTTCCTTAATTTAAACACGTTTTGTCCCGGGTTTTCGGTACGGTATTCGAAATTTTGGCAAATATTAGTATGTTTGAATACGTTTTTTTTCGACTATTTGACTCTGCGTGACACCTTGATATTTTTAAGAAACCATTAGAATAATATGAAATGTATTATTTTGTTTATCAAAGAATGTGTCATGTAATGTTTTTGAGAAACCATTAGAATAATATGAAATGTATTATTTCGCGTTTAGAGGAGAATCTGTACGTATGCAATCGAATTATTACTAAATATATCTCCTGGGCCACAAGGTTACGATAATCTCGGTTTGAGTTTTGAGAAAACGGCATTTGAAAATTTTAGCTAGTTTAAAAAACATAATTATACCAAGGGGGCACAAATTAATTACTTTTTCCAGAGGCGGAGTAGGACATGATTCTCAATAAACGCATTTATCCCTTGATATTTCCTAAGTGCATCAATCAAGCATATAACCAAATTCGTAAGAAAATAAAAAAATGGACATTACCGATTTAGGTATCCACACTTTTTATTACGCCGACCTAGATTTTAATGGAGACCGGGCATTTTCAAGGAAGCTGTCATCTTAAAAATGACGGTTACCCGTTGAAACCTAAGCTAGTTTAATAAAAAAGTATGGAAGAAAAAGTATTTTTTTTTATTTTATTTTTTTTTTTTTTTTTTCAAAAATGAAAATCTTCCACCAAGGTAAGCTTGAGACAATGTGGTTTATTTTACCACTTTTTGGACTCCACACTCTTTATACAGGAGAAACAGAAATGTATAAATAATATTTAGAGAATAAATATTTTTTTTCTTTTTAATATACGGAAGACCAGGCCAGGAAGTGAAGGGGAAGAGGCGAAAAAAACCAATGAAAAACTTTTCTTTAGTCGTCCCTTAACTCCATTCGACTTCTATGCCTGCGTGTTGTTATACAAGCAGCGCTATTTCCAGAGGAAGCCACCTGCGAAGAAAATCATAAATTGATGCACACTTGAACCGACGCAGCGAATGCATGTGAGGTAATTCATCATCTTAAAACATTATTCGTGCATCAAATCATCTTTGATTTAAAATTTCTTTACAATGAGAGAGATGTACAAGCTAACATGCAAAAGATTGAATTCTTCTGTAATACTCAGAATTTAAAAAGGATTCCTAGTCATAAAAATGCACTATAGTACGATGGCTTCTTCAAATGGAGGTAGAATCATAATTCTCACTCGTCTGTAATATTTAAAAATATTTATTTAGTTATTTTACAACTGAAACCATGAACATTTCGTATAAAGAACATGTAAGGTGATATTTGGTTTTAATTTCCAAAAATGCTTCTGTCAGGCTAAGGTTAATCTAGCCCCCTTCGGCAGGAAAAATTGGTTCAGAATCATTTCATCAGTCTTTTTCAAATAAATTAAATTTCGCAGGTATATTTCTCCCTTACACCAACACATCAGCCAGCATTAATGAATATTGATGGGAGGTAAAAATAAAAAAGGTATTCCTTGAACTGGCGTATTGATTAAAACCATCGTATTCGGCATTTTCGGGTATCTTTTCGTGGTTCCATCGTTTATGCCCTGGATTTCATTTCTTAAGCTCAAGTTCCAACTTACTTACGTCCTTTCACTCATCCTTAGTCTTTCAATGGCAGTAAAGTTGTTCCAGCACTTTTGATGTCTTTATTTAACTTCATGCAAGGCTAAAAATGTTATGAACTACCACAGATTTGGTGTCTGTAGCTTCATATTTACAATGATTTTGTAGAACTAGTGAAAATATTTGTGGCAATGACAAAGGGATGGATGATGACAAAAAAGGGAAGTAGATTTTCTTCGCAAATTGAGTAATATCACCCAATATTAAGTTAAATTGCATTAAACACTATTTTTTCTGACGTTAATTGCTCCAAAAATTAATTTTTAAGGTTTTTTTCAAGTATCCTTACTACTTGTATTTGTCTGAGATCACTCCGAAATAATCACCATGATTGAATATAATTATAATTACTCAGTTGTTTTAGCGGTCAGGTTTGGTTGTGATGGATCAAGTATCAAGGTTAAAACTTTAATGAGGCAAAAAAGAAATTTTAAAACAAGCATTTTGTATTATTTCATGTGAATTCAATTCATTGACATGTTATTTACTCAGGAACTCGAGCCCGAAAAACCTCGCATCTGCCCCTGTGAAATGCAACCCTGCGTGCACGAAGGGTTATCGGTATCCAGTAGGAAAAATTCTGTTTACTGACCATGACTTTCGGGAGAAAAGGGGTAATTTAGTTCCATGGGATTAGTTAGGACTTCAAAACAAGACTCACGCGGACTTAAAAATCTGACAAAATACTGGAAAGTCGTGTCCAAATTTTACTTGAATTTAGAGGGAATCGGACAAACAGCGCCTCTATCACAATTCTACCATGTGTAATGTATGGAACACACAGTGGACTTTGTTTCTTTTTCTAACTTTGACATGCTTATTTGGGATTCGAAAACGCGTCAATAGTGAACCATTACTACAGTTCGAAACAACCAGAATATCCATTGAAAATTAATTATAATCAACTTACTTATTTTATAAGGTCTGGCCAACTGATTTTCTTGAAATAGAGTTTATAGAATATTTAAAACGGCATTAACCTTTTATTGTCACCGCATCTTTTACGCACGCATCTTTTACCATATTTTGAAATGGCATGGTTTATAAATATGTAACTGTTCTCTCTTTAATGTATCTTTTAAAAATTTATTATGCTATTATTTTTTTAATACCACGAAAGGACAAATTTATTTGAGCCTCGCATGACTCGAATTCACCAGAGAACACATCCAACGAGCTAATCAAATCATTCTTTCCAGACTCAACTTCGCGTTTCTCTTGACATCGTCACTGTTGGGGTATCGGATTGACATGGAGTCTGGAGTACAGACTTGTCATCTCAAAGGACTGAGTTTGAATCTAGGAAGTGGCAGAGATTATTTAGAGAAATCCCTGCCTGGGAGTCATGTGGAGAGTTTCTCAGGTGCAGTATCTCGTCCGTCGGGTGGGAAGTTAAACTGTGGACCCCTTGGCGACGCTTGTTAAGAATAGATCAATGCCGACGCCGAGTCTCTCTCCACCCTTTCTTCTAACCAAATACTCCGTCCCTTGCCAACCTCCCCACCTGTCCTCCTTGGCATAAATGGCCTTAATTTTCGATTGCTTACCCCAAATAACCAATCAATCAACCTTTGTAGATGTGCCGTGCAGATTGTGTGCAAATAAGAAAGTCGATAAGTCCTTCGGGTAAATAATATGGTTGCATTTCCTGCATTCTGCTCTCATTGCTCGCAGAGATCAATCTATGTGTTCTTTGATTCACCTCATCATTAAAAACTCTCATGCACTTACTGATCAGCCAGTGCAATCTCTCGATATGCTACAAGGCTACAGCTGCCCTTCGAACCAAACCACAGATGGAGGGTGGATCAGGTTGTATTGCTTGGTGAGCTGTTGAGATATCAGATGGAGTACGTGAAAAAATTACCAGGATGAGGTAGAATTGGCTATAAGCAGATGAAAAGCTATATCTACGTACCACATTTCGAGCCGCCGCAAGGATATGTGGCAGTACGTGTTATGACAACAGCCACGAATAAGAGAGGGAATATGAAGGAATGGGAATTGGGAGAGGAAAAGGTCGAACATTGAGATGTATCTAGACGGATTCGGAAATAATGGAGGATTTGAGCTAACCAATCTTAGGATTGAATCACAAATAATAATTCATTATAGATTTAGACCACTAGGCACCAGTAAGTACTGTAGATATAGTCAAGTGATATATATCGATGAAATCCTAAATCGTACGTACGGACAGATATACCCATCATGTCGTTCCCTTTCAGGGTAGACACAG
Organism: Pyrrhosoma nymphula; assembly: GCA_963573305.1. Lineage (NCBI taxonomy): Eukaryota > Metazoa > Arthropoda > Insecta > Odonata > Coenagrionidae > Pyrrhosoma > Pyrrhosoma nymphula. Next base: position 48,988,647 of record OY754330.1, on the reverse strand, counting down.
TCAATAAAAGCTCAATTAATGGCGCTCAGCTTGAGAAACTGGCTCTGTTTTCATAATGTCTTCCATACTCCCCTATCCTTACATACTTGTTTGGCTTCTATTTCATTCAAGCATTGGCACATTAAAATTACTGTGATGATGTTTCCGACATCATTTTTTGCCTGGATAAAGTTTTGAATTTCCACCAAAAATATCCTAACAAAAAACTGCAATTCTCTTCAATTACAATGGAATTGCTGATTTAGTATCAAGGGTGATAATTGAACACGCCATTATGATGAATTAAGAGCAGCATTGTGGCCAGACTTCTAAAAGCTAAACGTGCTATACAACCGGATGATATGCGCTGCCCTGCAACCAATGTCTTGCTATGCGCACGTATACAACTAGTTGGCTTTTGCTAATGCATTACAGTCGTAGTTTAATTAACTTATGTAGGATAAAGTGTAGGACATGTTGGTCAAAAACTCACCTATAGCACACACCCTTTAAGGTGACTTGGAAGGCACTAGGTGTAGATGGAAGGGCAAAATGTAGATTAAATCTTTCGCATTAGTATTGTCAGCAAATTTCGCCGTTGAATACTATCTACTAAGGATCGTCGTTAACAATTGAACTGAATCACATTCGAACGGGAATTTCTATATCTACATCTAGGATGTCATCTGTGGTTGCAGAATACATTAATACAGATAGTTTTTCTAACATGTTTGCATGCCTGTAGTTCAATGCATGTCGGTGAAATATTACCTCCTGACAAATATGCATGCATGTTTTTTTCTAATGCTCCAATGATGGTGGCTTCATTAATTTTACTGGGGTAGAGTGTAGTATATGTTGGTAATAACTCACCCCCTGCCACACACCCTTGAGGTGGCTTGCAGGGTGTTATGTAGTTGTATGTAACTAGGCGGCTCGCAGGGTAGTATATGAATGTAGAATGTGCTTGGAATGCCGGTGTTTTGATCTCTATGCGTTTAATTGCTTATTTCTCATCACTGGTAGTCAAAGATCATAGTTAACCTATAAATTTACCTTTTATCCGAAAAAAGTTGAAATCGGCAAGCATTTTGTCGAACCACGCAGTATGCACAACATCCCGCAAGTCTTTGAGTTCAAATACGTGCTGAATAAGTGAGTTTACGCCCAATCTGGCGACACTTCTGAGCGGTTTTCCAGTGTTATCAACTTATTAGGGTATTCAACCACTTAATCTGCGTTTCAATGATATGGAGTAATAGCCCTCTAGGTTTTACAGACGCAAGCCCTTATACCCTAACGCAATTTTTTTCTTTTTCACCAAACGTCCTACTTGGAGGAAAAAAATTTAAGACGACAAGACGGCGGAAAAGAAGAAAGGAGTAATCGGGAAAGGAATAATAAAGCTGGAGGAAGAGGCACAGCTGAAAATTAAGAAGAAGATGGAGATGGCGGAGATAGCGGAGTAAGAATGAAAAAGACGCCATGGAAAAATTTAAAAAAATATGTTTGACCACTAACATTTTATGAGCTTAAATCAAATAATAATTACATGCCTTAATTAAAAATTATCATTTAAAATATATGCAAATAGAGGGGTAAACACAACTGTAAACTTTTAATACTGTTCTGTTCAGACAAAAAGTAATTTATTGTTAAGAGATAATAGAGACAGGGAGAGAAGCTGGAGACATTCCAATTCTTTTATTATTTACTATTGTCTTCATCCCACCCATATAACCTATTCCCTTTCTTCCCTTTCCCCGCTTACCCAACCCTCTAACACGGCCTTCAGCGTCCTTTTGCCCCTCATTGCCTCTCCCGACCACCTCTTCTGCATCCTTTTAATCTCCTCCAGTAGTGTCCTCTCCTCTCTCACCACATCAAGGATTTCGTTGTAAAAAAACAATTGTTTCACGACTAGTTTCGTAGCAATGAAAAGCATCAAAATTAGTCACGAAATAAAATATTATCACTCAGGTGGAAAACTGCTAACTTTTCAATTCCGATTAAACCCCTTTCTAGATACCACTTTCTAAAATAATTTGGTGCACTTACGTATCCATATGTGTCCACCACTCGTCCGAGTGGTGTTTCCCCACTCTGCTCCTTCAACATGAAAAGACACCCATCATGAGGGACCCGGTTTTAGTGGCGGCGGTGGCGGCGATTGTTTAGCGGGATCCCGATCCCTATTTGGGTGCCATGTGGACAGCACTTCAAGTGCAGTACTCCGTCCGTTGGATGGGACGTTAAACTATGGACCCTTCGGCGCCTTTATGATATATTGTTTCAATAAAAAAATGTTTATGTATTGAATGATAAATTTATAGACAATGTCGATACCGCGTTTATCTTTACCCCTCTTCCATTAACCGAATAATCCTCCACTCTCAAACCTACCACTTCATGACGTCAAATACCTCACTCGCCTCCTCCAAAATAACCAACCAACCTCTAGTTTAAAACTTTAGCATCCCCTTCAAAGAATGTTTCATCGAATTAGATGGCGGTGATGTCGCTGGTCAGTCACAGTCCCGATTCTAAATTTCTTTCCTTCGGCCCCACAACTCGCGGTGCGGTTTTCTTTCATCTAAATAGCAGATCCAGTGCATAAAATAAATCCATTATCTTGTTTGTATTTCATTTCCAGCATGGCATGAATTTTTCGAGCGGTAAACAGTAATCTTTTGAATCGAGGAGAAATTCACGCTATTTCAGTACATATCTACTTAAATTATCATAATTATATGGTTACAGAGAACATTAGAAATAACTAAATTATATAAAGTTATAACATTTTACCTGAATGACCCTCTCTAGGACAATTGACTTGCGATGGCAAAAATTCCATAAGTCTGAGTAGTTGTCTTATGTAAATTATTTTTTTTTCATCGTTTCCTGAGTTCATGAAATATATGAGGAGTCATAGTCCCGGAAAATATAGAAGAAACTGTTATCCGTAAAAATAATTCTATACAGTAGTGCATTTGAAAGCTTTTCATTAACAGGTGTCAAACCTAGTTCACCCGTCTCTCTAACTCATTTGAAATGACGCGCGCAAATACCACTCGGAAACCACTGGACGGTGAAGACTGCAGACTGACAGTGAGTAATTCCACATTACGAATTAGAGACGGCTTCATATTATCCTCAACACATTGCGTCGTATTTATGAAGCATTCAGAGCATTTTTACAATTCAATCGAGGAATAATTCCAGGTAAATCCCTGATTGAATATTTTTCATAACAGCTGTAGTTCTCATACACTCCATGAGGTGTTATATTTCAGTCTTCATTTGTCCGGTGAGTCGTTGCAGCATGTAATCATGGAGGAATCAAACACAAATGGTTCGTACTCTCTTTATGACAGTTCGGAGTTAATGTAATCTCTGATAATAAACTTAGTTTTATCATCATTTGGGCACAAATAAATATTTTTTGTCATTTAATTAGTGATCCTATGCCTTGTATGTATAAATTCGAGCTGTTTTTTGTTGATCGACGGCCTTCCATTTAATGCCTATGAATGAGCGTCGTTTTCAGGAAATACTTGTTTTATTTAAAAAAAATTAGTGTAAAATGTGGTAACATATTCGTTTTTAAAGCATTTTTTGTTTGTTCGATTTTCATTAGCTCCTGTATGAGCTACAAGAAACACAGGGTTCCTGTAAACCGAAATGCGCTTTTAATTAGATTTGCATACAATGGAGTGAACTTCAATGAAAATACTTTTCAGTGCGGGTGGTTATTTCACCTGGATTACCAGGTGGTGTAGGAGTAAATGGAAATATGATCGAGCATAGTTAGAATGGTTTTTTTTATTTTTGTAATCGATAGATAAATCAACACTTGCCATTTATTCCACTTCGATTGGTGATTTTCTTTTAATTATGGAATCCATGAAAAATATATTTTCACACAACGTACGCAATGTGTTATTTCCGGCATATGATACTTCACGGGGTATATCAATAAATATTTCAGTTGAAGTAGATGGTAAAGATTTTCTCAAGATGCACCTTTTCTGAATGCTTGCTTAGAGAATTCTTTGAATTTTTCACTTGAAGTATTTTATGTTATTGTTCAGTCTCATCAGCATTTTTTAAATCGCAGACGATTCGCCTGAGTCCGCTGTGTGTGCCGGCTGCTTGAATGTCCTCGATGAAGATGAATACGTCCAGGCCTTAAACCAGGAATGGCACTTGGAGTGCTTTAGGCAAGTTTCTATTCAGTGTTTTTCTCATCTATTACGCTTGTAATAACATTTCCAGTCGGAGTGTTATGCGTTATTTGTTATTCTATTTGTCAATTATAGTTGAAACTTAATTTCCATCCACCCTTTTCATCGTAGGTGTTCTGCGTGTGATGCTTCGCTATCTAGTTGGTACTTCGAGAAAGATGGATTACTATTCTGCAAAGATGACTATTGGAACAAGTATGGAGAATCTTGCCAAGACTGTGGACAGGTATTTTTTCTGCTTCAACTTTAACAAGCCATTGTTGAAATTATATTTTGTTCATCTGCTAGAAGTTCCTCTGTGTAGGTTGTGGCATTTGTCAAATGCTAATGCTCAAAGCCGCTTCAAGTAAATTTTTCCATATTTTTTCTAGTAATAAAGAATGTCTTAACACCTTCCTGAAAACACTTATGTGAACTTAATCATTTTCTTGTACAGCCATTTTCATGATAAGGGCATCGAGGAGTGCTGGCAACTTATGCTATTGAATTCAATATCGAGGCCCCCTTTGTGCATGTTTTGAGTACTAAGTGTTATTTCTTGAAGGTTTACATTTTTTATTTCCTTATCAAACTTTTACTCACTGAGAGAACATTCATATTTAATGCTATATTTAGATAACATCTTTCAATTTTTGGGAATGATGTCATGTTATAGTATGATCTGCAAGTGTCATAATTGTGAAAGCTTTCTGAACTACTTACAGTTATTCTGTTTTTAATGTAGGTATTCTCTTTTTATTTCTTAAAGGTGATAACAGGGCCAGTCATGGTGGCTGGAGATCATAAATTTCATCCAGAATGTTTTCGATGTGCCTCTTGTACTGGTTTTATTGGAGATGGAGACTCTTATGCTCTCGTAGAGCGTTCTAAACTTTATTGGTAAGTGATTTTACTATCATCAGGAAATTTAGTAATTTAGAAGTGCATTTCATATGTTAAGAGTTTGCATAAAGTATACATGAACATCAATTTGACTCAGTTACATGTCTTAACCCTCCACTCGTTCATAATTTTATCTAGAAAATTAATGTTAGAACAGATAAATGACTTTTTTATTTTTCTGATCATTACTTCTCCGTGTAGAAAAACTAAAGCAATTATTACAATTCATTGATCTCACCTTTAATTATGGCTGTGGTCTTAAAGGTTCAGTGGGTTAAAAAATGTTGTAACTTGAAGTTACATTAATGCCAAGTTTTTTATGCCATTTAAAATATAATTCTTCTGACTCTTTCATCAGAAAAATGCAATGGATTCTCTAATTCACTGCTTATTTTGGTAGTGATGCTTAGAAGTTTATATATATGACTAGGCAAGGTGCCTGTTGAATATCAACGGGAAAGAAAAAAATCAACACTGCGTACTACGTCAAATTTTTCAATGAAATTTACTAAACATTTTACCATTTAGTAGCAAGAATTAAATTTCGATTTATCATTTAAAATATTATAATTTAAATTTATTTTAATAAACCACTCATTTCTTATTTTGTGCAAAGAATCAATGAGTTAATGGATATACACGGAATCTCAACTTAAACAATGAGTATGGCCGTTATGGGGACGATTAGTCAAATACGCTAAAATATTGCAAAAAATCATTACGTTTTAGCAAATATTTCTGAATTTCGATCGGAATACAAAATTCGGTTGAAGGAATAAGAATCTTTATTTTATTTTCTTTCTATTGGTACATTTTCCATTAACCCTTTCCTGCCGGTGACTACGAAAGGAAAATGTTTTCCGTGCTACGGGTAGCTTGAGAAAATTTTAAACCTCTCTCTGCGAAGCACTTTTTCTGGTGGAGTGGCCCAGGTATTCTCCTCCCTCCGATTTGAGACCCTACTCTGGCTATTACCCCGGCCACTGGACTCGTCCCACCAAACCTTTCTTAGTGGGGGTCCACGGTGAACTCATTGAATTAGCAGTGTTTTTTTTACATTAAATATTGTCTATGATTTTCAACAATTTACACATATAGGAATAACTTAAATTTTTTTAAGCATTATAGAATTTTAAACGGTTTTCTAGCGTTGATAATAACAAAGTTAGGACTTTTCCATTTTTACAGCAAGTTAGGACGTCTCGAAATTTTCTTTTCTTTCACGTGAGACATCACTGTGGGAGTGGAAGGGATGGTTTTTCCAAGTAGGTTATAAGAGACATCGCCAGGCAGCCAAGCAAATGTTCAACCAAGAATGAGTAGCTAACATTAGCACACCAGCGTAATTATGATATTGGCTATTCAATAGACAAAACCTAAAAATACCGGCATACGAGTAATTACTGATGAAGAAATCGGAAAATAGAGGACATACAGTAAAAATAGGCATTCAAATTGTAACAAACACGTACGATATAGACAATGAAACGACAACATTTCTCTTTTTGCGTATTTTTCATCGCATATGAACATACAAGGTACTAACGCTTTCACACAAGAAGTCCATTAATAATAACACTAAAATTTCGTTTAAAAATTGCTAATGCACAGAAAAAAACAAAGAATTCACTTTAAAGTATTTATAAAATTGGAGTATGGAATAAATTTTTCTTTGCAAAAATGATTCTCAATTCAACCACTTCACCACGGATTCCTGCTATTATGAGGATCATAAATGAGAAGGAGGGTTGGGCCTAATGGCCGAGGATTAGCTCTAAGGTCTCGCTAAGCTGGGTCTCAGGCAGGGCCTGAATACCTCTGACCATTGCTACCTCAGCGGTCACTTCCCTTCCCCCGCGACAGCTATAGCCGATGTCAGTTCGTTTGCGATGAAAAATCCATGCCAGCTATAGCCGACGTTCGGTCGTTTGCGTATGAAAATGCTAGTCGGCTATGGTCGACATCCGGCGCGAAAGGGTTAACAGAAAACCACTATTTCTAATTTAATATTGCAAATAAAAAAAAGAAATAAAGAAATAAAAAAAAAGAAAGAAAAAAATATAAGAAATAAAAAAAAATTTCTAATTTAATATTGCAAACCAAATGAAGATTCAGCTTCACGTGTATTTCTTGTGTGAAAGTTACTGGCATATATATACACATAGGTGATTATTATAGTAGATTACTAAGTAGTTATTTTTATGGAAAGTGTGGAAGAGTTCGACTTCAAATCATCAGTTTGAGGTGGTAAATTGTTAAATCCCAGGGTATAAACTCTAGATTGTGATGGTGAATGGAATGTACTGGTGAGAAAGGGGAGATAAGATTGAAGATAATGGCCTATGAAACCCAAGAGAAAGCTGTTGATTTTTTTTTAAAGAAAATTACCTAGATTGTTATCACAACCATATGGTTTAAACATCGTCATTGATATAGGGACCAGAAGGGCAAGTCTGTAACCTTCATCACCTATCAAAAAATAATATCTCTCCTCCACAGGGGTGAGTTCATAAACCTCATCTTTCTTAGCAGCCTACAGTTATGGCAATGTTGACTGATAAACTCTTCAGTCCTAGTACATCAGATATGTGATGTTTTTTAATGATTTTGTAATCCTTTCTAGTAATAGCACCAATTGCATCATATTCTATAAGGATTGTCATAGAATGCGATATAATTGGGATTGACACAATAAAAGAAATTCGTGGATCAAAAATCAAAGAAAATATGTGTGTCATGCATTGTATGTACACAGGAACTGAAGAGGATGAGCACTTAATGACCCTGTAAATTGTTAACCTCCAGTGTGCCAATTCAGCAACTTTGGTCACTAATTTTGTGTTCACCCACTGATGCAAGTCAAGGGCATAGTTTTCCAACTCACCAAAATTGTTAAGCATCAAGAAACATGAGATTTTTAGACTTTTCAATGTGCAGAGGAGACAATTATTGTTTGTTGACTGATGACAAAAGTTACAGACTTGCCCTCTAGTTAATGCCTAGACTTTTCTGTACATAGCAGTATGTCGTCCGATATCAATGGTATACTCACATTTAGGAAATGTATGTGTATTCCTCTGCCATAGTTTCTTTGGCGAAGGTGCAGATACGATTAGCTACCTAGTTGCAAGGAAGGTAGCATTATAATCGCAATTTTGAAAAGGGAAGGAGTGTTAGAAGTTGGATGTGGAAGTTAGTGAAGGGGCAAAGAGGAAGGAGTATTAGGAGTTGAATGACATAATTATAAGTGAGAATGGGAAAATGAGAACAGTGGAAAAGGAGTGGGCAAATCTAAACGCAGAGATTGACTAAGAGTGACTGAATAGCACTTTATGGTTCAGAAGCTTGGTAGGAGGACAAACATAGATTGTAGGGTTTGAGATGTGGCTGTGGAGAAGAGTTGGAAGAGTGAGCCGGGTGGAGAGGAAAACAAATTATGAAGTGGTAAATGTGGTAGGAGGAGAAATAAGGCTCGCAGGAGAAATTGAAAGGAGGCAGTAAGAGTGGATGAAGGAGGTACCCAGGGGTAATGATATGTTGAAGAGGGGGATTGTGGGACTAAATTCCTTATAAGGATGGAAAAGGGAGTAGAAGAGTCAATTTTTGATTATCTGAAACAGGGATTCTCAACGGGGGAAAAATCGCCCCTTAAGGCCGTGTAAGACAGCACGATTTCGTTACCATCCCATCAAGCGCAATGCCGCTCTCAACAACATCGACATTGGGTTGTTAAGTGTTTCATACCCATCGACGCTGTCGCGACTATAGCTCGACGGCCATGGGACGCATCGTGTGAAGTTGAGATAGCCTCTACTTTCAGTCGACCGTTGAGCGCAATCACAAATCACAAAGCCTCGATTCGTCACATGACTGTGTGCTGAAAGCATGTGGAAAATGAAATTATTCAGGGTGATGGCATCCAAACGTTTTGTTGTGAAGTGGTCGCAAAAAGAAGAAATTAAATTGATTGATTTCTACAGAGGTAAGCAGAGTGACAGAATACTTATAATAATATTCAAGAAACCTGTAAACACCGCGTTCACTAGATTTGATAAATCGAAGAGTGAAAACGATAAAGAAATGTGATTGGCTGAGGAAGTTGTGACGTGTAACGGTCAGACACAACGAGAACAACCTCGAGGTGATCCTATCGAGGGGTGGTTGTACTGTCTTTCATGTGTCATGCTCAATTTTAGAGTGAAGGCCATAAGATAATGCTCGACGGGATCGCAAGGGAATCATGCCGTGTTACACGGCCTTTAGAGGGAAAAAATTAGATTTTGGGGGCAAAAAAATCATGGGATTACAATCAAGGTTCCCTCTATAAACTGGGCATCAAGGCGCTCTCAAGAGGTGACATTAACATTGAAGTTATAATGTCATACCGACCATTGAACCACTAGCTAAGAATCATAAAGCACAAGGATCCCATTGAGTAAATAGAGTAAATATAAAGTTTAAAATTTAAAAAGCTCGTTTAAAATTTCATGGGGACGATTAGGAAAAATTTTGTCCTGAACTCTTTTTAAGGGGGCCCTTTAAAAAATCTTTTAAAGTGTTTTATAAAGAACAGAGAGAAAAAAATCTGAACAGCTGTTTCTCCTCTGGATGATAAACTGGTGGTTTCCTATTGACTTCTATATCACAGTACTACAGCCATTTAGGTTAATCCCTTACCTCGCATATAATGTAATGAATGTTGCTGCACCAACTCACGCTGTTTCTACCTTCACTCTTGTGAAGGAAGGATACTACCCCCTCCAGATACCTGGCTACGTGGTTGGTGGAAGCCGCCAGGTCACAGCATCTTCATGGGTTTTTTATAGTATTTTTGAGCAATCATTGCCAAGGATGTGTGTTAGATACTGTCTCTATTTGTCCACGACTGCTTATTCATCAAGTAAACTCACTTATTTTACTGCTAACATTTATATCTAAAGATTGACCCACCATCTACAACACAGTGGCGGTACGGTACTGCAATCTGTAGCGGTAGTCCCAAGGGGGCAATTGGTAAAAATAGGTTGAGAAGCCCTGGTTCATTGGGAGTATGGGATGCAAAGAGTTAAGCAAACAAATAATCACCCAGCCAAGTTGCCTGTACTATTGTGTGAAATTCACGTTGAAATAATCACTCGCCAGGACTGGGATCCGAACTCATACCCCTCAATATCGCTAGTACTCTAGCCAGTTACGCTACCCATGCATACAATGGCACGGAATACCCGTGTGCATTCGCTAAGCACCACAGTCCACAAGGTAAAGCCCAACTTAAAACACTAAGGTGTTTACTGAGACAAATTCAAAGAACTTCATAATGGGCAGATTTCCAATTTTTAAAAATCAACTTTAATTTAATCTACTCTACTTATGTATCATTTCCATGCATGGATTAGGGTTCAATTTTCATTTTTAAGCTCACAAACGAAGCCAGAAGTTTCACTCCGAAATGATGCACCGTAAACATACCCTCGCCATGTTGTGACATCATGGTTATGTTGATGTTCGCAGTGTGTGTCAACCTAAACTGACACATTTTCCAAGGAAGATTTAAGTATGGCTCACCAACCAATGAATTATAAATTCCTCTTTGCAAGAGTACATCGACAAATGCACCAGGTAAGGTTTTCATTTATGTCCCGAAGAACGAAAAAAGAAGGAAAGCATCGATAAAAGCTGTCCACTGAGATGAATGCTATTGAAAATCAATGTAAAAACAGTTTGTTTTGTCTGTGATGACCATTTCAAGATGTGTGTCTCTGGAAAACATAAAACCTGAATTGGCTCATTAAGGCTAACTTAAAACCCACGCTAGTGTGAGGCTTGCACATTATAACTGAACTTTTTCTCATCGCTGTTTGAAATAAATGTGCACCGCTTACACCTCTGAAAAACCTCTAATGACAACATTATTAGGAGATTCTGAAAGTCATCATATGCCATGAAGTGTGACTTTTGCCGATAGTACAGCTTTTAAGAAATATTCAGAATACAATAATGATGATGTTTTGTCCACATTAGTATTTTATGAACAGCATAAAATTATGAAAATATTGCATGTACTATAACGAGAAATATACCAAAAAATGGCATCATAGTTATTTGCATGTTAAAGCAATGCAAATGTTAACTTTTTATTGTAATTTGATAATCAAGGGAAATTTGTAATAATTTTTACATGCCCTTTACATGCCATGTCTTTGGAGTTTCTTTCCACAAAGGTCCATTGCACTGAGATTACAGTTTCGCCGGCAATGCAATCAGCTTCTTCAGGTCAGTGAAGTGAAGTGATTTCCACTTCTCTTCACTGACCTGAAGAAGCGGAAAGAACCCTGAAAGGCATAATTCTTCAAATTTTTTAAGCCGTGAAAGCCTTCACACGTATTGTAACATTTTGCCTAACTTTGTGCTCTGGTGTCACTCAAGCCCGTACTATGCAATTTCCAGCATCTCTTTTGACCTGCATGTATCCAATGGCAGCGTTGCTGTAGGATGACTGGCCAGATCATTGTGGAAAAATAATTGGCAAAGATTTCCTCTCTATGACTGATCAATATTTTTATAATAAACAGAATTTCTTAACAATTTAAATTAAGTTCACTCTTATTTCCGAAATTGGCATCTTGAAGGTATCTAATGAAGCTTATGTATTCATTTTTCTCATCCACATCTCAGCGCCAGTGGAGTCGTCATTTTTTGAGGAAAATTCTGCCACCATCATGGTATGAACAATGGGAAGATTTCCTGCAGATGCTTTTACAAATACACTATCCATCTCCCTGCTATTTCTCTCCCCGGGACTTGCTCATAGGTTAACTGAACAACTAACAAAGATGATGCATATGAACCTGCTATTTAGTCGCTCTGCTCACTCCCACAACAGAGCCGTGACGTCACAATCATGTCTACCAATCAGCGAACGTTTTCATTTCTTGGAAGAATTCAATTTTGTTTGCGAAATTTGACTTAAAATATCTCTCAGTCTGTTCTGCCTACACTCAAAATAATTGGCAGACAAGAGTTTTATATGTCTTCTATGACATGCAGTCGTTAAAATTGAAATCGGGATTTCAGGAAATTTGCCCATCAGCAGGTGACTATGGAAAGTTATTGAGTGGCCAGTTCTGCAGATCTTTGAGTTTGCCTCTAATTATGATTCTTCTCACTCCTCTGAATATAATTGTTTTCCATGGGGGTGCAGTTGTTGCAACTTTTGAATTAGACCTGTGGTAACGTTCTGTTATCTTCTTAAACAGTGGGCAGTGTTACAAGCGGCAGATGCAGCCTTTGAATAAGACCTCACCTTTTGTTCGGAAGCCACATTCCATTCGTCTCGTAGAAATCCCTCCCACAACAGAAGGCCAGCTAGGAATCAAACTGAGTGTTGAAAATACAAGAGGAGCACCAATCTCAGACCCCTATGGCTGCAGGGGTTTAAGAATCTCTGAGTGAGTATTTTTTTATGATTTTACTCTAAAATGTATAAGGTTTCCATCTCTAAGGGTGTTTACCATGCAGTGATAGACAGTTATCATCACACTACGTATTTGTGGAAAGCCTCTTCATGCTGTTTCATTTCATTTGGTCTACTGATGATTTACAGCTGGCTGGCGTTAAGAGCCAGCCTCTATCAACATTTGTGAATGGAAAGCATCCAATGTATTTTGGGTGATGCCTGCTCCTCTTATGCATAATATCCATGTATGTACTTTTCTCTTCCCAATTCCTTTAGCTTCCACAGTTATTGATTGGCCCAAAATTGCTTTAGCATTTGGTAGGCCCCATATAAAGTAAAGTGTTAGCTGCCTTTATTGTCAAATGTCTGTGATTTTGACTGGATAGAATTTTATGGTAATTCCAATGAATGTATCGAATAAATGAATGCAGTCCATTTGGTTTGAAAAATGTAAATGCATAAATATGCTCAAGTATTTTATCTTCAAGAGAAATATAAGACAGTATCTTTGTTTACAGTTCATTGTGATTTTGAAATTTCTGTGCTCATGGATAGATCGGACCGAGATCTCCATATTTTTAATTGACTATATAGACTTATATATTAGTAACATGTGTTGTGCTAGATATTTGGAATAGATGTGAAATGTCTTCAAGTTGTACATTTTATGCATTTTTATTGTTATTGAATTAGCTATGTAATGTTATATTTCTTTCAATATCAAATTTTTGAAACTTCTCCTTTGCTCCGTATGTTGGTTGCATGTTAGCCCATGTTACTATTATTCATCACTGTAATGTTTACTAAATTAGCATGTATGTACAACTTTTCTTATCTATATGAACTCAATCTTGTGACTTCTACACTGTAATGCTACACTTCATTCATAGGAATTCAGAGGTTATATATTGTAACGTTCTAATTATGCTCACCAGAGAAGATATTTCTTGATTGAACTCTCCTGTAAGAATTCATCTCTCTTACTGGGCTGGTCTCCAATGCAGGGTCTTTATTTGCATTTCGTTCTTGGTGAGGATACAGTCCCCTTTCTTACGTGACTGCCCTTACGTTCACCTTTTCCTCCTTATATATCCCTGGCAGACACCCTGCTAACAGGGTGGCCACTCACCTGGGAAAACAGAGAAAAACCTGAGAATTGGGAATTACTGTGATAAATTCGGGAATAAACTGGGAATTGTGTTGTGTTTTCAGGAAAAATGTTGAATGCGTATGCCTTTAGCAGAATCAAAGTCAGCATGCAGTTATTTTCTAAGTTCTCAGTTTGCAATTATGTGCTGGTACCTTGCTGTTCTAAATAATTTAATGGGAAAATATTTTTAGTTGATAGAAGTTTAGTACATATAGCATAAATTGGTTTGAAAAGCATTGAGTGTTGGAAAGCACAGGTTTCTTTTTCTACTACTTCTATAAAAAGCATTACATATGAGATTTAATCAAAGCAGTGATAAAATTTAATCACAGGTAGTTTGAACTACCGTCTTTCTGTACTGAATCTTTGAGTATAAGTCAAAGTGAAAAATTGTTTTATCTCCTTGTATTGCAATTGGAAAAGTGACCATTAAAGGCACGTGAAGGAACACTGACACCAAGAGCGATAAGCATTGAAAAAAAGAAAGACAAACTTTCAACAAATTTTTTGATTATTTCTTTAACTGCTTAGGCCATTTTACATGGTACATTTGCTTGTACAAACTCTTCTGTGAACTCTTGCATGAGGTAAAATGTATTGAGTAAAGCGGCAAATTGTATAAACACTTGTGCGAATGTCTCAATGCCTGTACAGGAAATAGAACCTGTTCTAATTTCGTTTAGACAAACGTACAATCTCACGTAAATTCGTTTGTACAAAATCTTTCATTGCGTAAAACAACCTTTACAAAATCAGCCGTGTATATGTCTACAGAGTCCTTCAGCACGAGTGTCAGCGTTCATGAAAGGGCAGTTACGTCATCATCGTCATCTTTATTTGAGGGCATCATCATCTTCCACACCGTCCGCCATGGCTACTGCAACCATCGTGTTGACAGCGCAACAGTTGATAGTGCAGGAGGAAACACGATAGGTAGGCAACGAGAGATGTGATGCAAGCTTGTGGTTTAAATTTTGCCATAAAATGAAGTATGAACTCCGGAGAGTGATTTTTTGTACGCTCAGATATGTCCAACATAGAGACCCTTAGAGAAGTCCTTCCCTTTGTTCTATTCCCTTAAAAATCTTGCCTTCTCAGATCGTACCAGACTCTTTGAGATATTTAGTATCTATGCTATAGATCCTTGGTGACATATTTGGACTTTTCTGGAAGATCTAGCATACAGAATATATAAGCAAGTGTTGCCAGCTCAATTCAGTCGGTCAGTCAGTATAGAGTCGAAGTCCAATGAAGATAAACTCTACGTGTGATATAAATAGACAAAGTGATATAAATTAGTGATGATGGACAGGTTTTTGAACAGTAATAAATATGAAAGAGCAGATGAAGAAAATACGCACTCAACCATTGGCAAGACTCTGAAAAAATGCAATGTCGTAAATAATATGACTGTTATTTAGAGTTTCATTTTACGTTGACAGAAATTAATGGTGAGGGGAGACCAGAGTGTATGCTCCAAAGTAAATTGAAGCACCATTTAGAAACTAATCACCACAACATGGTTGGAAAACCTCTCGATTTCTTTGCCAGGAAGTTGAAAGAACTGAAACGGCAAAAAAAATATATTTTTCAAGACTGCATCAATACCAAACAATACTTTGCTAGCATCTTACAAGGTGGCTTTTGGAATCACGAAATGTAAGAAGCCCATACCATCGCAGAAGAACTTATCCTACCAGCTGCTGTAGATATGGTGAACATCGTGGTGGGTGAGTCTGTTGGTAAACTGCTTTCAAAAGTGCATTTGTCCAATAGTCGCACAATACAACACATGGCGGAGGATATCAACGATCAATTAATGGAAACAATCATAGGAATGGAATCAGGATGGCAGCTAGATGAGGGAGAATAATGATGCTCATTTGATATGCTATGCATGGTCATAGATGGTAATAACATTGCAGAAGACCTTCTCTTTTATAAAAATATCACTGCAGCAGTGAATTTATATCTGAAGATAATTTAGATTGGTCTAAGTTGATTAGTGCCTGTACTGATGGAGGTTGTTCCATGTCTGGCTGCTATGGAGGATTTCAGGCACTTATTTGAAGCAAAGCCCCTGATGCAATGTGAACCCATCGCATTATTCACAGGGAAGCACTTGCATCAAAGCACCTTGAGTCCTGCACTGAATCAGGTGATAGAATGTGGAGTGAATGTGGTAAATTGTATAAAACTCGTCCATTGAAGGTAAGGTTTTCAAAATGCTGTGTGAGGATATGGGAGCCAAACACTTGCCTTTGTTGTACTATAGCAGCACATGTTAGCTCTCTCATCATAATGTTTTATATTGTACCTTTGAACTGAGGCAGGAAATTTTTAATGTCCTTAAAGAAGGGCACTAAGATGCTGAATATTTTGCCGATGCAGATTTTTTAATAAAACTAGCATACTTATGTGACATTTTTGAAATGCTGAATTCCCTGAATCTCTCTCTGCAGGGAAAACACATACACCTTTTGTAGTCAATGGAAAAAATGTCAGCTTTTATAAAAAAACTCAATTTATGGAAAAATATTGAATGAAGGTGCAGGCAAGGATTGTTTTTTAATATTTCAGCAATTTTAAATGTCAAAGAACTTGATTTCTCTCAAGATATAAAACCCATTTTTGAAGAAAGCTCAGTTAATTATCGGGTTTGAGAAATGCTTTCAAAACGTAAATTGACAAGTTTGCATGGGTTCAGGATCCATTTAACACTAGTGCTCCATCTAAATTTATTTCTGCAGAAGAAGAGAATCTTATTGAATTTCTTACGACAAGGGTTTGAAAGCAAAATTTGGCAGCATGGAATAGACAGAATTTTGGATTTTGATAAAATATGAATGTCCCGTTCCAAGTGATAAAGAGTCAAGGGATTTTAACTCCATTTTCACCGTCAAATTTGTGCAAAGCTGGGTTTTTGGAGGTCCCTGTGATAAAGAGCATGTATCGATCAATAATCAAGGTGAAAAAGGAAATGAGAGTGGCAGTGTTCAGTTACTTTGCCGTCTTCCTATTTGATACTATCCAGCCTCAAATCCAAATGAGTGATATGTATCCTCATCATTAGAAATGTTCAGCCTCCCATCTCAATACTGGCTTAGTGCATTACTTCGTACATATTTTAATCCCTATATCAAAGTTAAATTTTGACAACTATCTTGGAAACTTTTGTTTTTTGTATGGATATAAATAATTTTCAAAGTGATTACATCTGTTGTTTACAGCAGGGCTTTGTGGGTACTGCCTATGATGAGATTAGTTTAAGGTTGTCATATAATGAAAGATGCTGTAGCTGTTGAAGCAAGCTCCTTTTTAATTATTCCTCATAAGATCCCTCTTCCATTTCTCCTTGTTCAATCGTAATTTTATCTTGTCATTTCAGTTTTGCATTGAGTATGATTTTTAGCATTAAAGTACATAGTTTGGTTTGCTCGAGGAAAATATTATTGTTTCAGTTGTATATGCTTATATAAGGTATTAAACGAGCATCATTGATATCCAATTGGATGGAGCATAATAATCTAAGGCGAATTTTTCTTAGAAATTTTAGAGATGGTGCAATAGTTGTTCTGCCAATGGAGCTTTGAAAATTAGATTTTTTTTAAATCCGTCAGCAAGCGTTTGGAAAGTTAATTCGGCAGTGCCGACGCTGAAGTGTTAGCGGGGAGGGGAGTTTACGGGGCTTACGACCTTACCCCCTCTTTGTCACTTCAGTATTGTTAATGCGGTTAATGCCAATGTAGGAGCCGCGTTAGATCTCTGGACGCTTGCTGATTAGTTCTAGTTTCCAATTTTCGAAGTTCAATTGCAGAAAAACTATTGCACCCTCGAAAAATTTCTGACGAAAATACACATATTTTTACGCCCTTTTCTGTGATATGTATGCTTACTTATTTAGCGCTCCTTCTACATAAGTCATCGAAATGTCATAAGTAGGGAGGCGGGGGCTGTGAGGGAGTATCATCTGAATGCACCCCGCCCTTTAACGTCTGTTTAAAGTCTGCGATATCGCAATACTTGGCGTCCCGCACCCGACAAGTTGAGTCCGCGACACCGCAAGAATGTGCACTGCTCGGTCGTTGTTCTGTCTCCCTTACGTCACGACGACGGAAACAAATAATATATTACTATGAAAACAGTTTTGGGAACAAGGGCGGATGTCGACTTGAAGTTATCTCTTCCAGTGCTCTGGGCAAAATCGTGCGACTTTATTTTTAAGAACCGGGGTCTACTTAACGGGAAATCCATATTTTTTTGCTACTCGTCCCGCGTTGCGTAACCCGGTGCGAGATACGGCTAACTGGACGTGTCAGTTTCTGCAAAACTTTAATTGCAGCTCGGATTACAATATATCCGGCCCGCTTATTCATCATTTAGTCACGCTTTCCAACTCTTCGTGCGTCCTCGGGGTCGTCGGGGCGTGTTAATTGAGAAGAGAGCGGGGAGGACGTGTGAGCGGGGAAGAATACCTACGGAAGCACGGCCGGTGACGTCACGCGAAACAATGGGCCTTGCGCTTCTGGTTCCACGACCGGACATTTCTGTCGGAATCCACATTTCTGGAAACGGTGGTGGAGTCATGAATGCCGGTGGATCGTCGGAGGCGCAACTGTTTGCAATCTCTTTGCTCCTCGTGTATCCCAGAGTTCTCCTTATCTGTAGGACGATACATTTTCGGGATCATTTTTATCGTTCGTGCCCCCCGCGAAACCGTGTGAAAATTTTACCGGCCGTGCGTTAAATAGACGAGGAATGATAAAATTCGCGTGCCGGCGGTAAACAAGATATGATCAGGCATTTTAGTGGTCTCGGCCATTGCGCTCGTGATGCCTACGTTGTCAAAGTTGCAAGAACTCGAAAAATGGCTTACGTAAGTGACTTTTTGTCTACGCCTTCGGGGATGGAAATCATCGAGACTTGTAAACGGCTCTAAAAGAGTTGCAGTGGGGGAGGAAGAAAGGGCTCATAACGCTGAATGAGCTCGCGCGCCTTGAATTGGCTTCCTCCCCTTCCCTTGCGCCCTGCCGCGTACGTCGCAGCGCCTCAGTGGAAGCTCATAGCTCGTGCCGCGGGACGTGGAATTGCTTTCTCTCATATTAGTGATAATATTTCAATGGGTCTCGAAAAGTGAGGTTTTCCAGTGAGTGCTTCTCCAATTTTTCTTCGCCCAGCAGTGGAATAATTTGTGCTCTTGGAATATTCCATCGCCATTGGGTATTTATAATCGGATTGAAAATGCCTCGGCGGAATCAGTGCGCTTCGTTACATTCGTCGACCTGAGGAGATGATTTTGCCCATTAAAACGTAAGTCCTGGGTTTGCTTTTCCCGTTATATACCATTACTTCACGCGTCGAACTCCACTTCCCCACATTTAGCTATTGAGTGTTATATGTGCATAAAAATTGTGGTCTATTGTAAAGCATGTTTTATACTCAGAACGCATTTTATTACTTGCGATTCCCCACATTTAGCTATTGAGTGTTATATGTACATAAAAATTGTGGTCTATCGTAAAGCATGTTTAATACTCAGAACGCATTTTATTTTATTTTACGCGGAACTGCGTGCCAATGAGTGGTATGTCGTTCCACTGGTATGTGTGCGACGCGGTATTTTTCTTTCCTCCGTTTCCAGTCTCATATCGCTTAACAGTTGGTCGTTTCATGTCAGATATCCCTCCCGACCGCTCCTAATTGTTAAATTGTTATCTCCTTCCTGCGTTATTCTGTTATGAGGTTAAGATTTAGAGAATCTTAGTGTGGAAAATTTATAGTGTCTTCTCACTCGTGAACATTCCCGTGGATGATTTTGTTTTTTGTATGAACTCGGGGCTGTGTGTGTCGAATTTATATAGCGACTCGGAAAGCTCCTGTTGGTTCATTTTTTTCTTAGGCTTGTGTATTGTAAATTAAATAATAGCGGCTGTAAATCTTCGATGGTTTTCTCACGTATAACTCCTTTCCCTCTGATAAATGACAAAAATACGTACATGTACGTCATGTAGTCTTTTACTGGTTTCCTGCGCGACTAATATGAGATCAATGTTTGGGCTGATGTTATCTCATTTCAATATATGGTTGGTTGGTTATTTGGGAATGCGGAAAAAGCTGAGGCCATTTACACCATTAGGAATTGGTGGAAAATGGAGGAAAGGTGGAGAGAAATCCAGCATCGACATAAGCCTGCTTTTAGCGGAAGACCCCTAGAGGTCCACTATTTTAACGTCCCATCCGACAGTCGATACTTGGTCACTTCTTTAGTCGTCTGAAGTTTGTCACGGACATTACTTTTAATTGCCTCCCCAAAAGATTAGCCCGATAGACATTCTGTTGCTTTTTTACCGATGGTTATCAGCCCTCATAACTCTTGTACTAGCCCACTTGTCGAAAAACTGTCACACTTCAATTTCTGTGTCGATAAGAAGTAATTATGCGCTGAAGTCAACACTGTCCGGCGCATGGGCGGCTCCAGACCAGAGGCTGGGGGGGGGGGCTCCATCGGGTCTTGGGGTATGGAATACCCCCCAGGAAAAGGGGGTTCGTGGGTCTCGTCCCGGAAATTCGTAACGAGCTGTGTGCTAAATGGTTTTGGGGGGGCAATTGCACCCCCCATCTTGGCGCCGCCAATGGTCCGGCGAGATGTGGTGGAACTGTATTATCAAAAATGAAAAGTAATCGATATAGTACTGTCCACTTTATTTTAAATTTACAACACGTGTTTCGGCGTTTTTACTTAGCCATCTTCGGGTACAACTGTAACTGAAGATGGCTAAGTAAAAAAGCCGAAACACATGTTACAACTTTAAAATAAAGTGGACAGTACTACATCGATTGTTTTTCATTTTTGATAATTTGGCGCTAATTAATAATTACGCACCTGCAACTCTTAAAAATTTGGTTTTCCATGTTGTGAAACGTCACATTATTTTCTTTTAGAGAAATATGTTAGGGATGCGCATTCATCCTAAGTCACATTTGTGCAGCATTTTTCTTGCATTTTCCGTCGTTGTTGGCGTCAGATTAACTCATGTCTTTGCTAAATTGAGAGAAAATTCTAGTATAAACTTTTTGATTCCACTGATGGTATTTTTAATGTTGTAGCTGGTTTCGCTACACTGTAGCCCAGATAATGTTGTTTCCTGAAGATGGCACATTATAATGAAACTAGTTACAATATAAATGATATCTTCGGTGGCAATACAAAGATTATATTTTATTTTAGGTTTCTCTTTATTTCACAATGGAATTCCACAAATATTCGGCCGCAGCCGATGCTCACATCGACTGCTGTCTTTTATGACGAGGTAGGCAGCCAAAGATCTCAAATAGGAAATGGTAGGATCGGTCAAAATACTAGACGTTGGAGTTGGATTATTAATGTTTAGTTGAGTATTTTTCTACATTATTTTATTTTTGAGACATGATTCGTGTCACAATGGAAAATGTGTGAAGGGACTACAGTTTTTGAACTAGCGCTCAAGTCAGTAATCACCCGAGAAAAAGATAAGTTTTTAATTAATTTCCCGGTTGCTCGTTCAGAATATCCTTTCCTTGTCCCATTCCCTTATTGCGTAAACCGTCTTGAATTATAAAATATGAATAGGTATATATTTGTGTTGCATACTGCCTGATGGCACCTCCGACGGTCGCATCTACTGGTTTGTCCGTATTTGCTCGAACGTAGAAGATAAGTAGAAATTAGAAAGTGTATGCGTCAGTATTCCAATCACTTCGGTATTTTGTCTCTGTGGATCCTTATCTTTTCATTTGGTAAACATTTGTAGTAGTAGCGTGAGCATTCCTCCCTAATCGCTTGCGTGACCTTCTACTTAGACATTGGGCAAGAGGTAGTTACCCTTGCTGGAACGCTAGAACCTATGTTTTGTTTGAAGAGTCAGCATAATACTGTGTTCGACTACCCTCATCTAACTGTAGTTTATTGGATCTTTGGAAGCTAAAAATCGAATCATAGCTGTATGCTCCGCTGAGAGAGAAACCATTCTCGTATAAAAGGGTAAGGAAGCGGATTAGTTTCTCTTTTATCTACTTTTCGATCGTCAACGATTGATGTGACGACGCATGCGGCTTAGGCCGTGGGCTCTTTTTGGTACCTATGCATTAGGTGTCTTTCTAATACGCCAGTAGTTTTCGCAAAACTTGATTAAATGTCCAGCATGTATCTTAATTTGGTACCAATCGTATAACATCACAAAGGACGAAACTCATGTGTAATATTGTTAAGTAATCCCTAAACATTCGAAATTAATCATTTTCATCAGTTGTTACGTATCTCTTGTCAGATCATCAATGCACTGGGGAGAGAGGGGAGAGAGAAAGAGAGAGAGCGCCTATTTCCAATCTATAGCCGATTTTTTATTAAATGACAGCGAACTATTGAATGAATTCACTTTGTGCTGCTGACAAAATTTGAAAAATATTTCATCGTGGGAAATAGAAGAGCACAAATTTGTATGATGTGTCAAAATTTTACTGCTTAACGCTTTTTAAATTTCTGACGAACATTTTTTCGGCCATGCACCAGTAATTGTTAAGCATGACGGAAGCCGAAATATCGTAATCGATAGCGATCTGAAGTTACGATGAAGACAGAAAGTTGAAATCGTTGACTGCTCTGATAAAAATTTTCTCTGATTCCATTGCCCCAGTTTTGGTTTGTTTTTTATATCTCGCAGCGTCAGTTCTTTCGTATCCCATGGTGGAAAATACCGCGCAAGATAGCTTGGCCATGGTTTTCTCTCCCTAGTTGTGCCACTGGAGTTGTTCATTGAACTTCTCGGCAGTGAAATACCTTTCCGCGGGCGTGTTTTGTCTCGGAAAACGATGTTTGTAATAGTTTTGTCTTCGCATTGGGCAACGTTTTTGGTGGGTTGAATACTCTTTTGAGAAAATTGTGGATTTCGATACTTTAGAACATCGGAAAAGGTATGAATCATTAAATAATGCCGCGAATAAAAATAGGTAACACCGGAAGTGGCCGTTTTGGCCGAGGCCGCCTGGGGCTCTTTGAGGCCATTGCTCGCGAAGTCACCGGATAGAAAAGTAAAAAATCGGAGTTCCTGCGGTTACTGCTGAGATATTCAGCAAAGGAGTTGCGTCGTGGTTATATTTTTAATCCATCATTTTTCATTCAGCATTGCCATTCATTAAAGAGCATCGACTTCAATCTCATATCTTTTGGCGAAATTTATTGGTCGCTTCATTCCTATTCATAATTATTACTATTTATTCTGAAGCTATTTATATTTTCCTTTTTTATTGTGCCAACGCAGCTCACAGAATTTGACAAGTTACTATAGTTTTTATCAAGTACAGACATTAAAAGGGGTAGCACATGTTGTATGTTAATTTATTTTTTTCATAATATATTGTGTTTATTGTTACAATATTGAGTTGATTAAATAAATAATAATGGTTGTGAATAACCGTCCTTGAGGTGAAAGAGGGATATTTATATTTTAATTTACTTTTATATCTTATAATCTAGTAATTGTTTCTAGATAACATTTTGAAATGTACTATTTTATAAAAAAAAGCATAGTACTTAGCTGAAAATGTATCAGGAATGGCTAAAAGTATGAGCATGTAGTTAACAAATGCAATGTTGATGTGTCGAAACCTTGTTTGTTAATTTACATTGAAGGTCATTGTTTTTCATGGATAGACCTTAAGTATGAAGCATTTTTAATTGTGCTGTGGAAACATCAGGTCAATACTTCCTCAGTGAACTCATACTCTCTAGTTGTATCCTTGAGTGATAAAATGTTTCTGTTTTCAAATAAAAACAAATCAGTACTTGATGATGATGTACCCTAGTATGTATAGAGTATTGAAATCTTTCTGGATCTACGTAAAAGCTTTATTTACAATAAAATAAACGTGGACCACTTCCATTAACTTAAACTTGTAGTTCTTGAATTGATTTGTGCTGTTTTTTGTTGCTGATTTGTTTTTCCATCATCATATTTTTCAAAATTCCAAAATAATATTTCTAGAGAGCATAGTTGAAAACCAGGACTATTTTACTATTGTTTATGGAGTGCAATTGGCATTGTTAGTCTCCAGGCAATTATGAAACATGCTTACTTTATGCTACCCTTATTATAATACATTCGTTTAGGCTTTAAAGGAGCAAGATCTTGTAACGAGGTACCATGAATTTAATGCCCTAAGTTCCCATGCTCATGCATATGGCACCAAAGCACCATAGGTTAAGGCCAATTTAAACACATAGGTGTTTACCAAGAATGTTATGCCAAGCAGTCAAATTTGAGTGGGAGTTAACAGGACACACAAGCTTGTAAAATTCACTGTGAAAAAATCATCAGAAGCCTCTCACAGATTCCCATGAGAGGATGCCTCATGCAGCATGGTGTGAATTTAGTGATCTGGATTCAAATCCTGGCCCAGATGATTTTTTTTGTTCACTTCAAATTCCCTATATTCAATCTTTATATAACAGTTGACACCTGCTCAAGTTTTACTGCTTGACCAAATGTTACTCAGTTAGTTGAAATATTTATAAATTAAAGTATTTTCTAGTGAGTATTAAAAGTACAGGTTTTTATTTAGCTTATATACAATAGCATCTTTGTCATTCTAGCTAAAAGTGAGATTTAATGCATTACTTCTGAGGGAAAGTCTGTTATGCTAGATAAATTGTGTTGGGTTGTGAAAATCAATTTCAATCACTCCAGAAAAGGCTTTCCTCTGAGAAAGTGCAAACTCTTGAGTAATTTATTCATAGTTGAAGCTCCAAATCTATACTATAGCCTTAGGACCCCGTAAAGTCTTCATTGATATGAATCCTGTCACATCAGGCGTTGAGCTAGTTTTGGGCTGGAAAATATTCTTGTGACTTCAACATCTTTTTAGAGTATACCTAAGTTCTAGAAAGAAGAAATGTTATTTTTTTCTTGGTGTCTTGAAGTAATTTGCTATGTATGCCCGGAATGTAACTCTTTTGGTGAAAGCATAATTTGCTTAGTGCAAGTGTTAATATAGACACACATACTGAAATCTCGATTTGTAACATTCTTGCGTTAAATAATAGTTGATGATATCGAATTCTTTGATGACATTTCATGTAGAGGCAAGCTAAGGCCCTCTTGCTGTCGCTCATTTGCCCTCATGGGAGTAAGCGGGACTCAATCTCTCTTGGTGTATAAACTTGGCTCAGGCATGTATAATTGCTCCAAGGAATGGATGAAGGATGTTCATCTAGCAGTGGGTAGTCAATCCAGTTTTGGCTCATCATTCATGCTTGTAAGGAGTGAGTTGCCTTTATACTGCCCACTTCTTGCTATGGGTCCAAAATTCAAGAGAACCACGCAATTACTTATGTGGCATGAGAGTGATTAGACTTGCCCACACCCAATGAGAGAGGGCCATTCCAGTCACTCTCATCTAGCTCCGCCAGCCTAGTCCTAGCAGTGGTGGATTAATGGGGGTGCAGGGCCGCCACCCCTTATAATTCCTGGTACAATAGGAAAAATGGTGGTCACACGGTATTCCATATCCCCCAGACCCCTGGAAAGTAGCAATCACCTTTCCTCCTCCCCCCCCCCCCCCAAACAATGTCCTTTATCCACCACAGAGTCTTAAACTGCACTCATGCCGTCATGTGTTTTTTATTGTTGAAATATCTGCAGCTCATCAATCAGTCAAGATCCAGTGACTTTCGAAGCTCAGGAGTAATCTGGGTTTTGTATGCCTCACAATTGTATGCTCCGTGTTCGTATTAATTTGAATATCCAATCTAAGCCAAAGGAAGATTTTTTATAAGCGATAGGCTGCTATATTTCCCATATGGTGGGGGCCTTTATTTTTTCAGGTTCCTAACCAACCTTCATGGGAAGGTGGGAAAATTTGCAGTGTCACTTCTGCAGGCTGCATTTAAGTTATGCTGCCACCTGTCACGCTATAGGTAAAAGGACTTGTATTTGTTAATTGCATCCATCGCATTGCTGTTTGCAGTTCCCTTACAATTTTCTGTCCTTTAATGCCTGTGCTCGTTACTTGATTCTGCATTTGTGAGGGGAATCACTTTGTTCGGTGTGACTGCCATCTGGTTTTAAAGACTAGTTTGCTTGCTCTAGAAATTGTGTCATTAGTGGGCTTGAACCTTTTGTTGTAGTTAGTTGTCTTGTATGGTATTTAGGGACAGTGTAATGTTACACTGAAATTATGTGCTTCATGTGTCTTCACACATATATTGTTCACTGTACAGGATTTTATTATTTCTTGCAAATTTAGCTCACTTGCACCCATTTTAGAGAGAATTTAGTTCCTAATGTTTTGCATGTTCAGTGCTAGCTGTATTATGTGCTAATGCTCAATAAACGTTTTGATTGGTTTTCTGCATCTGGATTTTACAGATTTTTCAGTTTGTTTCATTTGTGTTAATCCTTTTTGATCTGATTGTTTTGCTGGTGAATCTTATTCTTTCAATTTATTTTGTCTTTAGGTGTGTACAATAAAATTAAATTGAATAGGTACCTACCTATTCTTAAGAAAAATATGTATATATATATATATAATCAATCGATGAAAAATCACTCGTGGTGAAAATATGTACCAACTAAGGTGTCACAGGCGTGACAAGCTAAAAAATATATAGGCACACAAAAAATAGAAAACTCTACTCTAAAGCATAAAATGCATTACTCTAAAGAATTCAGAAGATGGCAGTCGAGCTGCCGAAATATCAAAAAAACGTTTGAGTTTTCTATTTTTTGTGTGCCTATATATTTTTTAGCTTGTCACGCCTGCGACACCTTAGTTGATATTTATATATATATATATTTATTTTTTTTCTATGCTCCTAGATATTAGGCCTGTCATTTGTCATATAATGAGTGTTATGACATGCCAGAAAGTTAGTGAATCCATTTGGCATCATCAGGGCAGAAAGGGTTAAAATATTTTGATGTTGGGCACATAGTTATCCATAGAATTTTAAGACATTTCCATTGGATCAAGGTTTATTCTTTATTTTATCCTATTACAAATCAGCATCTTAGTTTTCTTACATTGTGTTAGCAGAATCCTTTGTAATAATCTTTAAAGAATGTCATTTCTACTTTTTTAAAGTAGTGAAATTAATCTACGTTATTGTGTAATATTTATCTACGACAGCTGGAAAAGTTTAGCTAGCATGAATTCCCTGGTTCTCACTTCATATATGTGACACATCTGATTCACAATTTTTTGAAAGCTCACAATCATTGTGTAGAAATACATATATTGAAGGATGATATTTTGGAAAATGCACTATATGTTTCAATAGCTAATGAGATGTCACATATCTAAAGTGGAATTTAATAATGTTGTTAAAGAAAACATAATTTTCACATGACTGCTTTTTTCATTAGATAAATTCTATGTTAGTTCTTTTGAATAATTTCAAATGCCGAGTGTTAAATTTTAACCCTCTAGGTTTCTTAGAATTCAAATAGAGCCTTGTTTCATATTGATTTATGAAACAGAAAAATAATCAGTGTGTTCATTCTTATCACATTTAAAATCTATGAAAAGACTATTATGTTGTAACTAATGCCATAGGATGTTTAAATGCAAAATGGAATTATTTCCATGGTTGATTGCGAGAATTAGTAAAGCTACATATGTTGCATGATATCATTAGATAAATTAGCCTCATGTCAGATGCATTATTGGATGTTTTCATCCACCAAGGTCATATTGTTCAAGGACTAAATTATTTGAATTGTGCCATGTGAATAAATATTGGTTTTGAGTTCTGACCCTTTAGCAGAGAGTTAATTGCCTCTGTGGAATGTAATTGTTTAAAGCCTTATCTGTTTTTCTGTCTCTTAAAAAATTTCTCTTTCCTTTCCTGCCCTGCTTGCAATGTGAGTACCCACTCGGGGATGATTAAGGAGATGGCGTGTGGGGAAATATTGTGATTAGGGATATGGAGTGTGGAAAAATCTTGCAATCCTGCTTTAATATTAAAAATTTCAGAACCACTAGGCTTTCTGTGTCTAATGATATATGTATATATATATATATATATATATATATATATATATATATATATATATATATATATATATATATATATATACATATATTATCTACTTTCGTGTGACAATTGAATGTTGGAATGGCTTTCTTGCAAACCCACCTGTTAACTTTTGATGCTTTGAATTTCTGTGTGAAGTATTATGTGGTAACTAGAAATTAGTATAGTTATTTGTTCCATTGAGATAGTCTAAAAATACCATAGTAACACTTTGCCTAATTCAGTTATTTCGTGCACTCAAGTCTGCTAAGGTTTGCATTTCATGGAATTATTTTCATTAAGTGATATTTCATTTGTTACAGTTTTTAAATAATTGAATTCAGTGTATAAAAATTTGAATTTTAAATGTTATCACTCAATAATATTTGCAAATTTTCTAAAAATAAATTAGTTAATAAAGTAAAGATGCATATAGTTTCTTAATGAGCTATTAGTTACAATTTTTATCTTAATGTTTTCTTATACTTCCTTTTTTTAATTCCTATCTTATGGCCTGTAGAAGAATAATTTTGTGAGTTTTGATGTGTAACTTTTTCAGTGCCGTGCTTCTTCCATGTAGTATCTACCAGGAGTGTGAATGTTTTCTTCAATTTGTATTTTTCTTAATCTCTGTTCATAAATATTTTTTTATTTTTGAGGATTTGAGAGTCTGACTTTGATGTTAATTTTACCAGTAGAAATATAAAATGATGTCATATATTTTAAATTAAAAGTAACTTACTGGACATAAACAGTTGCATATAGTTGTTGGCACTAGAGTGCAAAGAGCTAAGAAATAGTGCATCATTGCATGGCATTCAGAGGGTTGAATTGCAGGCCAATACAGCTCAGCCCTTTACGTTACTGTTTTCTTGAGATTAATAAAATTATTCTTTACTTTTTTTCATCTCAATTTAAGGGTTAACATGAATTTTAAAAACAGTGAGGGACTAAGACGCAGTTTGATTGACATACAGTTCATTTGGGTGAATTCTTCTCGGACTTCACACCAGGTTAGGTTTCCTTGGCAGCCATTGATGGGAAACTCCCATCATCTTCAGGGCTGATGATGTCAGGGGTCAAAAGTTGTTGGTTTAAATACTCTTCCCTTCAAGTCATGACCACTGTGATTGGCAGATTTGTATGTCTTTATCCCACCAATTTGAGAATTGGATTCAAAGTTTTACTGTGCTGGAATCCTTGGTTTCTGTTGAAGTTGTTGGATGCCAGGTGGATTTCAATGTCCTCTTTGGTGATCCGATTCCAATACCCCATAGAGTGACTGAGCAATTTAGGATCCTCCCATTTGGCTGTGATTATGAAGACTGTGGGATATCTCCAGGAAATTTATGACCTCCTGACTGATATAGCATACCAAGCCTCATGACCCTATTGATGCCATCTCAAGATGGACTATCGATCTGATCAAGAAATCCAGCATTTCGGAGATTTCCCACAACCTCTCCCCAGAGGTGCCAGCTTCACTGACTATGTATGGGCTGCCAAAAATTCACAATGAGGTGATACCACTGTGGCCAATTGTGAGTGCTATTGGCTCTCGGAACTACATCCTGGCTCAATACCTCACGGCAATTTTAGCACCTCATGTATGGCTATGTGATCACCATGTTGTGATCACCTCTGCATTGTTTGTGTGAACTCTGCAAGGAATTCAACTCCAGCCGACAGATATCATGATGAGCCTTGACATGGTATCTTTTTTCACCAAGTACCACTGGTGGACACCCTTGGCACTCCTTGGAAAGAAATTCATCTGTGACACAGCGAAGCTTTTCCATCATGTCCTTATTTCCTCCTAATTTTTGTTCAAAGGAAAATTCAACGAGCAGGCAAATGGCGTGGCTGTTGGATCTCCTTTGTCACCAGCCATCACAATTTTTTTCATGGAAGAATTTGGAGAACAGGCCCTCAACCTGGCTCCACAATGCCTGAAGTTCTTCCATAGATATGAGGATAACACATTCATTTTCCGGCCTCACGGAATAGACAAACTTCAACCATTCCTGGAACACATGAATAGCCGTCATCGGAACATACATTTCACTATGGAAACTGAGAAGAACGGACATTTACCCTTCCCAGATATTCTGATATACAGGAGGGAAGATGAAAGCCTTGGACACAAGGTTTATCCGAAACTGATGTATACTGACTCCTTGATGTGATGAAATTATCCGAAACCTTGATGTGAAGAGCCATCACCATCCTTCTCAACAGAATGCTGTTCTTCGTTCATTATACCATGGATGCCAGCTCAGTAAAACTTGGAATCCAATTCTCAAATGGACAGGAAAATGATGTACAAATCAACCTATCACAGCGGACATGACCTGAAGTGAACCGACAACTTTTGACACCCGGCATCATCAGCCCTGAACATGATGGGAGAGTCTCCCATTGAAACATTGGTCACTGTGGAAAACCTAATCTGGTGTGAAGCCTGAGAAGAATTCACCTCAGTTATTTGCCAGGAAAGCATCAAATCTTTTGTTACAGTTCACTTTTGTTCTTTCCCTTTTCTAATTCCTTTTTCTGATTTCCTCCTTTTTTCACGTCTGGTGTCCTAACATTCCCTGGCACATGATCTTATGGTGGCTCTCTGGATAATATGTAGATATAAATGTCTTATGTTTTTGCTGAGTGAAATTCAATGTTTGATTAACATTTACTTTTTCCTACAGGTTGGATATGACCAGTGATCTTATGTCATTGCACCTAGGAGATCGAATTTTAGAAGTTAATGGAACTCCTGTTAAGGATCAGCCAATTGAACAAATAGAGAACCTCATTAGATATTCTGATACTGTTCTCCAGGTAATCAAAACAAAACCTCTTTTATAAATAGTTATTCATCTTTCATTTTCATAGTTTAAGAGCTGTTTTGACATGCATTTTTGTCATCTTTATGTAATGCAGCATTCATCTCATGTTAGGAAGTTTTTGTCTCTACCAGATATTATTATGTTTTTATTCAAGTTTAAAGTTAACAAGGGTTAATTACCTTCGCCGAGTATCAAGACAAAATAATTTTATCAAGATATTCACTTAATCCCTTATGAGATGCTGACTTGGTAATGAGCACATTTGTAGAAGATTATTCTAAAAATTACATCATTCAGTGTGATGATGTCAAATTATTTTGACTCAAAGGTTTTGAAGTTACTTCCCTATTGGATCATTTTGGTAGAAGACAGATGTGCTGGCATACCCATTGGTATCTTCAGGTCTGAATATGCTGACTTCAGACCTAAAGATGCCATCTGGAATGCTGGATAAACTGTCATTAATCAAGATGAACCAATGCAAAAGGAACCCAACAACCTTGGAGTCATCTTCAAAACATCAAAGAAGCCTTTTGCAGCATCATCTATTCTCCTTCATTTCATTTAAAATCCTGTGATATTTCTATGTCTTGTGTTCACAACCTATTTTGTTAGCAAGTGCAACATGTTCTATTTTTATGAAGTATTTTCAGTGTGAAGTATCAGGAAACAGTATGTTTCTTTTTCCTATCAGTGAATTTTCTTATTTTTAAGTTCTATTTAAATGCATTGTAGACTTATCTAATTCATAACCAACTAATTATCTTATTTTCATGGTGTGGCTAGCTCACCATCGAGCATGATCCCGATGCCCTCCCTAGGCGGAGGCCCAGTTTCCCCTCTCCCCCTCCAGTGACTCTTATGGGCCCTCCTCCACCCACTCACGGAATAACTCGGTCTGCTCCCGTCAAGATACGAGGTGATGTAGTGGGGAACGCTCCTGAGAAGGAGAGGATGTTTGCCAGGAGGAGGGATGAGGGTTACATCAGTGGGTCCAGGAGCAGCCACCGACAGCTCAGGAGGGGGAAGGGTAGCCAGGAGAGGTCATCATCCATGTCTCGCCTTTTGGATGGGTATGTCACATCATTACTCCCCAGGAACTCTATATAGCATAGTCTTCTACCACATTTTGTTAGTCTTATAATGCATTCATTGGCCACAGATTTGATTATGGTCTACCATCTAATCTGGCCACCTTGCTTTACCATATACTTATAATGTTAGAACCATAAATGGCTTTTGAATTCCATGCTCCTTTCTCTCCAATTTCATTTTAGTGGTGGTTACATGTTAATATTTCAATTGATGTTAATATTGTAATTTTGAATTCAATAGAATCAGGCTCAACTTTGTGAAATCTCATCGTTAGATAAATAAAAAACTTTGTAGAATTTCACAGGATGTTTTATGATGACCAGTTTCATCCAATAATGGACATCGTAAGGTCTCACCACCTCATCTGATGATGTTCGCTGTTGGATGAAAGCGGTTGTCATAAAATATCCTGTGAAATTTTACAAAGTTTTTTATTTGTCTAATTTCCATTTTGGTTTTGTAAATAGGTGGGAATATAAATATTAATAATAATAATATATAGCTTTATTGTTCTTTTGGTTGATGTTGACATAGAGCATATTCAGAAACATTTATAAATAAATACCCTTTCACAATGGCTTTATAATATTGTCCGAAAAAAACTCATCAGTACTATAATAACATTTATTAAGAAGTAGGTCTTTGAGTTTTAATTTAAAAGAAGACACAGAGGACATACATTTCAAGTTTGTAGGTAACCTATTGTACAAAAGTGATACTGAGTGAATAGGGCCATTCTTACATAAAGCACGTGATTGTACTCGCAGGTGAACATTCTCCCTTCCACAAGTCAAGTGACTATGAACCATCGAGTTAGGAATGAACATAGATGGATTCTTTTTTACAAGTAAACATGAGTGAAAAATATATATATGCTGGGTAAAGTCAAGATATTCAGTTGCCTAAACAAAGGCCTTCCAGGGGTCCTGATGGGTACACTCAACATGGCCTTTATAGACCTCTTTTGCATAGAAAATGCCTTCTTTGCTGCGCTCGAGTTACCCCATAAGACAACTCCATAGGTCAAGTGAGCGTGAACTTTCGCATAGTATACTAGTTACTAAATTTCCACGGAAGTAGTAGGGATAAGTTTCCTGATCATAAATGTCCCAATGGCCATATTATTAATTATATCATTAATGTGAGGATACCAATCAAGGTTTTCAGTCAAATATATTCCCAAGAATTTTACAGGGCTAGACTTCTTTATAGGTTTACTTGTATCCACTCTAAGAAGAGGGGACAGTATTGGTGGATTAATTTTATTGTGAAACTGTAGAAAATTGGTTTTGTTCTCATTCATTTTCAAATTATTCAACTTACACCAAGAAACATTTTGATTAAAGTTTGATGAGCAGAATTACAAGCATGTAGCTTTAAGTAAGATGCGCGTGGTTGCTGCCAAAGCTGAAAATACTTAGAAACATGTCTGTAGGGGTTTGGAATGAGAGATAATAACTTTACTATTTGAAATACATGGAAAATAATCTCCCAAAGACGTTATTGCTATTTGTTTGCTGGAAACTTTTTATACTCCTTATAGCTACTAAGCAAACATTTGAGGAGTTCCTTTGGAAAAACTGCAAAAAGAATATGATTATATGTAGCATAAGAATGGGACTGCTTGAGTGCTCGCATTTCTTGCATGCTTGGATGGGCACAGAGTTAATGCTGTAAACATTAATATTATACTGTTTTATCATGGTTTTAATTCAAGACTTTATTATTTGCATGTATCATTAATATTTTTTCTTTGGGTTATGGCAATTAATTACAGTAATAGCTTGTCACACATTTATTAGCTGAATGGGAGTTACTATTAAATCATATAAAGCAATTTCCAATTGCTCAGCAATTTATGTTCTTCATACTGAGGAATGTCCATCATTGGTTTTTTGAACTCTCACGATATTGTATCAATAATTATTTTTAAAGTGACTAAAATTATGTGAGTTTTAAATACATCTCACCTTTTAATTTGAAATTGAAGTGACACAATTGTAGTAGTTGTGGGTTTGGTACTTTGTTGTGGCCATATTGTTTGTGAATTGGTGTAATGGCCACAATGTAACGATGTAAGTGTTTCTGCCATAAATTTCTTGAAAACCTTGAAAGTAGTTAATGCTAGAAGTAAACTCTCTTACCTGCTAAATTTTAGTTTTTTGTATCATACAATTATATCTTATGTATGATTATATCTTATTTTCTATCATATAATTATGTCTTATGTGTATAAATAATTATATCTGTATCATAATATATCTTATGATCTATAACATCGCCCTATCAGTCTTATGCCATTGCCATTTTTATATAGTTTAACAATAAGATTATCTAGTTGTGTGTTGATGATGTTTTTTGTTTTGTTTTTCCACCAATTAGTTCACCGACATCTAATCGAGACAGTTGTGATCTGTCACGGACTCACTCTTTTCGTGTGGAGCCAACCAAAAGTCAACGCATTTTCCGTGCCTCAGATCTTGTGAAAGGAGAACTCCTTGGCAAAGGGTTCTTTGGACAAGTGTACAAAGTGACTCATCGAGATACAAGTGAAGTTATGGTGCTCAAGGAGTTGTACAGAGTTGATGAAGAAGCACAACGAAATTTCCTCAAAGAAGTTAGTAGAGTTTTTCCTTTGGAGTTTTAAATGGTGAAATTTGAGTTTAGCCTGACCCAGCAGTTGGAAACCCTCATAACTGGTGAAGGAAGGGGGGGAGGGATGCCCCCCCCTTTCCCCATTCCCCTTATCCCCCTTAGGAAGCACTCAAAAATCATCGAGCCATGAGAGTATTGAGCCTGATCTAAAAAATTCTGCAAGTTGTGGTTGTGTAAGAGATGACATTAAAATTGGTGTAATCATGGTTCAACATTAAGTGTCCTTTGTGAATTAGGTTCCTTCTTAGTTTTCCATTCGCCTTTGCTAGAATAGTGGGAAAACCCTTTTCTTAGAAACCCAATTTTAAATTGTTAAGCTCTGTTGACATCTCCCCTCTGTGATTTATCTTGTGTGCTAACTTACATGTTTATCCATTTTATTAGAATCCAAATTTTAAATTGTTAAGCTCTGTTGACATCTCCCCTCTGTGATTTATCTTGTGTGCTAACTTACGTGTTTATCCATACAATCAACAGTTTTTTAAATCACTTCCAAAGCAGGCATTTTGTTTCCACCAGACTACAAAGTATAGACATAATGGGTGTACATACTACTTTGATATTGCAGATTTATGGTTGGTTAGGTGCTCATTCTGGAATTATTATAAGTCACTTTTTGTTTGTATTTTATGTTCATTGCATCACTCATCACTGCATCTAAATGTTCGAGTAGATGATTTACTTTTTAAATGTTTTGTTTTAATGTTCGAATTTTTAAACACTCCCTGTTAACATGTGGCATTTTTGTGGATATTTTAAACGTATGGCATTCCTGGGTTTCGAATGAATGTTAACTGTGGGAAAAGCAGGATTTTTTTCTCCAGTTTACAGTATTATCTATCAAAGTTAAAGTTCCGTGGACCCAGTAGAGGTGGAAGTTGGTGGTTAATGGCAGTTGGTGCTACCCAGTACTACCCATGTATGGCTTAACTGAACTAAATGGGAGTGGCAGAGTTTGCACATATCTGGTGTGATAGTGGGTTTAATTTGAAGCAAATTTAACATCCTTTCACAGATACCCGACTTCTGGGTTTGGGAAAGTGGAATTATGAAATGTTATTGCTGGGTCATTCCACATCAGGTCACCTGAAAAACATTCAGGATGTCACCCACCATCTCAGATTTTCATGAACACTTTTTCACTTGCTGATATCATCAAGTTATTTCAAATTTATTTGTCCAGCAGACACAATGCACAGTATTACAAATAGCATATATGGCAGGTGTATAGGACACGTTAATGAACCTTACAAAGTTTTTCCTCTCTAGGTGGCTTAGTTTCAAGATATAGGGAGTCAAAGTTATGAAAAATTGCTCAAAAAGTTCACTTCCAAGGTTCTACTTTTAAAGTAGGTATAATTTATTGCCCTATTTTGAAATTATGGTTTGAAAAGGCACTACTTGGGAGTATCTTTTCACTTTGTGTTGCTAGGCAAAGTGGAAAATCAGCTCTTTCCAGTTATAGAGAGGTAGGGAATCAGTGAATAATGTAATTTTTTCCTAGTAGATAGGAATATTTAAATAGAATGGGAAATAACATGGTAAGCGTATGAAAATATTATCAGTCTCTTTCACTATACCATGATTTTTCTTGTTCTCAGGATCATGAATTTCTTTGTTGGGTAAAAACAACTGTTTATTTTGAAAATGACCTACTCAATGTTTATGGGAGAATAGAATGATCGTACAATAAGAAGAATAATAGAATAGTTGTACAAAGCAATAATAAGAAGAATAGAACAATTGTACAATCTGTCTTAATTTATCCCACGAAGCATTAACGTCATGCGCATGAGCATTCGCACGATTATTCACAGTGTAAAATGGCCTTAAGAATGGTGAGGGTATGGTTTTTGTGTTTATGGACTCAGGAACTTTACATATGTGATCTATAGAGTTTTTTAAATATTTCATGAAGGGCTTTACTTTCGTGCTGTAAATACGTGCATAGCTTTTTTTTTAGATTTGCTGAAGAAAAAATTCTCAAGCTTCCTGTTAATTGGTGGAAATATTTTTGATCCCCTAATGACAAACTTGCTGTTGCAAAATGTTGTTGCTTTGAGTTTCAATGATACTTACTTTACTTTACGCGATCAGGCCCAGAGGACCGCGCGATGATACAACTAGGGCCTTCCATTCTCTTCTGTCCTCCGCTATGTTCCGCCAGTTCGGCCAGGTTTCTAGCTGTTGCAAGTCTTCCCTTACTCCATCTATCCATCTCTTGCGAGGTCTCCCCACTGGTCTCCTTCCTTCTATTGTCATATCCATAGCCATCTTAGGAAATCTTTCGCCACTCATTCTAACCACATGTCCAGCCCATTCCAATCTCCTACTCCTTAACACTCCTATAATATTCGGTTCTTGATACAGATTGTACAATTCTTCATTATGTCGTCTTCTCCATTCGCCTGTTTCTAAATCAAGGACTGGACCAAAAACCTTCCTTAGTACTCTTCTTTCAAATATTGCTAATCGGTTCAGGTCTATTTTCCGTGTGCTCCATGATTGGCATCCATACAAGAGAACGGGACGGATCATTGTTTTGTATAATCTTATTTTAAGTTCCCGGGAAACGCTTCTTGAGCTTAGTATTTTATTAAGTGCATAGAGGCTTCTATTTGCGTTTGGCAGTCTGGATTTTATTTCCGTTTCACTTGAGGAGTTTTCTGTCAAAATGGTACCTAGATATTTAACTTCTTGTACTCTCTTGTAGTCATTATTGCCAACTGTAATGTTTCTATCATGATTTATTCCCCTTCCAACAATTAAATATTCAGTTTTTGAAGGATTGACCAACAATCCCACTTTTCTTGCTACTTCTTCTACTAATTGCATGACTCCTCTTAACTCTGCCTTTGACTCGCCAATGATAACACAGTCATCTGCATATGCTAAAAATGAAATTCTTCTCCCATTCATCATAAAACCTCCCATATCATATTTGTCAATTTCCCTCTTAATTTTTTCTATAACAAAATTAAACAAAATTGGAGATAGACCGTCTCCCTGCCTCAAACCTGTCCTAATCATAAAACTTTCTGTTACTTTATTTCCCAGTTTTATTTTAGCTTCTGTTTCATTGAGACACATTTCTGTCAGGCTAACAAGTTTCTTTGGTATGCAGAACTCAGTCAATATCTTGAACAAACTTTCTCTATGTACACTGTCATACGCTTTCTTAAAATCCACGAAGAGGAGATGAAGGCTACGATTGTACTCATACATTTTTTCACATAATTGCTTAATAAAAAATATATTATCAGTGGTAGATTTACCTTGTCGA
Source organism: Pyrrhosoma nymphula (assembly GCA_963573305.1). NCBI lineage: Eukaryota > Metazoa > Arthropoda > Insecta > Odonata > Coenagrionidae > Pyrrhosoma > Pyrrhosoma nymphula. The sequence goes on along the minus strand of OY754330.1, from coordinate 48,951,013 downwards.
AAACCCCCCTGGTATTCACCAATTATGTTGTCTGCGAATGGCTTTATTCGACTTAATATGCATTTTGATAAAACCTTATAACAAATATTCAATAGGGCTATGCCTCTGTAGTTGTCGCAGTTCATCTTAGTTCATCTTGAGTTTCAATGATGGGTGTAGGAATATAACTTTCTGATGTAAATAATTAAACCAGTTTAATTTGACAGGTGCATTTTCTGATAGATGAAACATGCACTGTGAAATTTCTTTATGCTAACTTAGCTCAACGTTTTATGTATTTGCACTAAGCTCATAGTTCTGAGATCCTCCTTGAAGGATTTGCATTATGTACTAAGTAAGCTTAATCTACCCATGCTCCTCCCATTCTTCTTCGAATGCTTCCTATCCCAAGATGGGATGGATAATACAAATGAAAATGGTGCAAAGTGAGTTCAAAAAGATTATTCATAAATGGTACTAAAGATCTCGAAAGAAAGATAGGAAGCGTTTATTTTGCAAGATTGGTTGCTTGTATTAAATTAACTGTGAGGTGGAAGTTCAGCTGCATCATTAGCATGACAGTGTAGTGTAAATGAATCAACGTGTAGAAACAAGGAAGATAAACTCATTCTAGTGTGGTGGGGTTCTATGCCAATCAAAATTAATTTGTGTTCAAGGGTTTCATGCTATGTATTTCAGCTCTATAATGGTAGTTTAAAGTAATGAAAATGCAAGTTCATCATTATTTATCACTTCAATCAGGGGCATAGGTACATACATATACATCAAGAAGATCAAAACCCTTTGGCCAGGTTTTTTTTTGCCTTCATATCATGGGTGACCAAGAATAATTGTTTTCCTGCTATTTTCTTAATGGAATTAAACTCATTGGTTCTACAATATATGAGCAATTGAAGTATTTGAATCGAATTACATCAATAGCCTTCACTGTATTTTTAGGGCGAACATGGCTACACCCATGTGCTACAACAGTTTGATACAAACTTTTAATGCTCTTGTGAATCTTCATGAATATTGGTCCACGAAATATTGATTGGTCCTCTGCAATGGAAAATTCACATCTACACCTTTGACTTTAAGTGATAAAAAATTGTATTTTTGCTTCCATTTCTGGTTGTAAAGAAAGACCTTTAAAATGATGGCCTTTTGAAAAATAGTAATAACTCTAAAACTTTTCAGTATACAGTAGACTCTTGATTGACCAGGATCGGGTTTACCAGGATGCCCCCAAAAATGGTTATCTTGAGAAACGACATCACTTGCTAACTCAATAATCCCCAATGCCAAATAGATATTGAAAAATCTGTTTCCTGGAGTATAGGCAACCCGGTGAATTACTTTTTCGTAAAATTATTTGTCTTATGTTTAATAAACACTCTTGTCTCTGAAAGTTTCTCAGGTAGAATGTTCACAGGTGTGTAACACTGTGTGTTATCAAATAAGGTGGGTTGACAGGTACTGCTTGTCCTTGAATTGTAATGAAAAAAATTACATTCAACAGGCCTTAAAATGATACAAAAATCACTTTAATGCAACACGTAATGCGTAGTAAATTTTCCGAGTATTATTAACTAACCAGAGTTTCCGATTGTCAAGAAAAATTATTTCCCTTTCATCCTGGATACTCCAGAGTCTACTGTACTTGATAATTTAATATGTTTTGCTCATCAAAAGGTACCTACTACTGTAATTATTTTGCTATATTTTCTGAGAGAAAAATGTGCATATAATTTGTCATTATCAAGAGTCCTTCCCAAAGGTGTATTTTTTATTCATCTCAGAACAGAACCTTCGTATTTTCATGAGTTTAATAATTTGTCCAATCGAGAGTCACAATGCAGCATAGCTGTGGAATGCAACCCCATCATTCAGCAAAGTTTCACTCTATATTTCTTTGCATGCATGGCAAAGTAATATATATAGACACACAACTCACTGAAATTGTCAAGAATTTTTAAAAAGAGGTCTGCATTACCTATGCTGTCAGCTTTTATTTGGAATAGTTAAAATACTTTGCAGAAGAAGAGGAACCCCATAAAATAATATCGTTCAATATTATTTCATGGAATGAACTTTTGTATATTTTTAGAGTAGAATGAATGTCATTTATCATCCATTATCCCAAGAATTTCACTCCAAAATAACTATTATATACATACGCTCAAATATATGTGCTTTTGCACATGGAAAAGCCTTAGTGACTTTCCTTAATGCATTAGTTCACTTTATAATGAAATTCACTATAAATATGGTCATTTGGAATGGATTAATGTCCTAAAGCAAGAGTCCACTAAAGTTAATAAAAGTAGAGAGGGAGTGTTGGCAGTGATTGCTAGTTATTTAGATTTCTTCCCCCTTTTACATAATAGTTGTCTTTAATTCAGTTGTAGCAGTTTTAATGAAATCAGATGATTCAACTTTTTCTCTTGATTTAGTAAGCTGCAAAGTTAATTTGAAATATTTATTTTAAGGTGGCAGTCCTTAGGAGTCTTCATCATCACAATGTCTTAAGGTTTATTGGTGTTCTATATAAAGACAAAAAATTGGTGCTTGTGACTGAGTTTATTGGTGGAGGTACTCTGAAGGACCTCATTCATGATCTGTCAGAACCTTTGCCTTGGGAGCAGCGAGTTTGTTTTGCCAAAGACATTGCATCAGGGATGGCTTACCTTCACTCTATGAACATAATACATCGAGACCTGAATTCACACAACTGTCTTGTGAGAGAGGTAAGTTCTTGTAGAATCTGCTGTTTGCTGTCAGTGAGGATTGATTTTTTCTTTTGGCATTAAAGATTTAAAATATCTGCTATAAATTGAAAACTTGTTTGGTAGCTTATTTATGTTTAAATCACTCTATCTCCTGTCGTTGCATTGCCAATGTTATTTTTTATATGTAAGGCAAAATTGAAAAGTTTATACTTGCCATAATACTTTTTAAGGCATTTTCAGTGTATGGTGAAACTGTGTGGAAAAGTGTACTTCACAGCTGGCATATTTTTTTGCAGGACAAAACAGTAGTTGTCGCAGATTTTGGGCTGGCCCGCATTATTTCACAAAGCGGAGGGCTTGGAGGTTCTCCTGCGGGGGCTGCTGACAGGCGTAGATATGGCAAACAAATATGTGGAAGGAAACGATGTGAAAGGAAAAAGAGGTACACAGTTGTAGGAAATCCATATTGGATGGCACCAGAGATGATGAAGGGCAAGAAGTATGATGAAAAAGTTGACATATTTTCTTTTGGAATCGTCCTATGCGAGGTGAGAGAACAATGTTTTTATGATTTAAATGACTATGTGAATTATTGCTTCCTTGCCTCTTTCCACTTGGAAGACATCTTAAATGTTCACTATTGGTGTCTCTGTAATCAATGGTCTCAGAATTAACTTTTTGCTACTTTGGCATATTGGAAATGAAAATCACCTCTTAATATGCCAGCACTGTCCTCCCCGAACCAGGTTTGACTGATTTGTCATTGTTTACCTAATGGCTCCCTTGGAAATTGCCTTAATAACTGCAGGCCCCTACTTGCTTGCATAATTTCTTTCTTCAGTTTGGCATAGGTCTAACTTCATCTGATCCATTAATTCAGTCATGTTGGCGTGGAACAGAATTTTTCAATTAATGAAAACCAACTTCAAACTGTCCTTTTCATTTAATTTAATTGCAATCTGTGTTTGGATGTCAAAGTGCCATCCTCAAGTACTCTTGATTCTCTATTTCACCTGTCTTCCTTTCTATCCATCACACCTCAACATCTCAGAAACCTTCAACCCTTAACATCTTCCCCGAGTGTCGTGGTTTATAAGTGAATACCCTAGTTTTCTTTATATTGGTCATAGCTTTTGCCAATTAAAACCAATTTTAGGTTTAAACAGACACTTAACCCACCCTTGTTAAAATGGAACATGTTAATTCAAGTTAGTTGGCTAAGGGTTCACCCCATTCTGTCAAAAAGCTGCAAAAGACGTTCGATAGGAACACACTGAAACATGTTTGTGTTCCAGAAAACCTTAGGTAGAAACAATTATATTGGTTTAAAAAATTTAATTTCTTCATCATGAAAGACTACACAAAAATGGCATATGCAGTCGTAGCACATTCAGCCTGGGATTTGCAGACATTGAAAGGGTTGGTGTTCTAGAGCTGAGAACTAGCGATTATTTTGTAAATTTTACTTGCTGGCTTATTATGACGTTACGGCACAAAGAATGAAAGTGCCCCTAACTAGCAATGATGGACAATTTGTAATGCTAGCAAATAATGTGTTTATTGTTGTATGTAAACATTCATTCCACTTAGAGCCAGTGTCCTGTAGTTACAGCAACATTATTGCTGTGGTGGGTGAAGGTAATAAATGAGGGGGAAGTAGATTAATTCAGATGCTTGATTTGCCCTAGAGCAAAATGTTCCAAAAAAGGCATGGCTGTCATCTCAAAGGTATTTCCTGAAAGAGGAAAGGAAGAAAACATTTGTTCTTCTCTTTAAATAATGTTTCATGCATGCATTTTATTTTATTTTAAAAACCTCTTTGTAATTATATGTATCTTTTACATGAAGCATGGGTCATGTTTTCTGGGATAGAATGTTTGGTGCTTTCGTCCCATTGAGATATGCATTTTCCAAATTTTGCTCTGCAATGTCATCAAATATAATCTTTATGTCCATGAGAAATTTGTGTATTTATGTTTATGAATCTGATCTGCCTTCAGATTATTGGCCGTGTTCATGCTGATCCAGACTTTCTTCCTCGGTCATCTGACTTTGGTCTTAATCAAAATATATTCCGAGAGAAATTTTGCTCTGATTGCCCAGAGCCATTCTTCAGAGTTGCCTTTCTCTGCTGTGATCTCAATCCTGACAAACGGTATGTAATCATAGTTGTCATGTCAATGAATATGTATTTTACTGTTTTTTTAAGTCCTCTTTGATTTAGTATTGCACATTTAGTTAGTACATTGTTGAAAGAAGGAGAGAAGGTGGATGAAGGCGACTGAGGCTCAGGTATCCTTAGAAGCGAATTCAAGATGGAAATAAAAGAATTGAAGAAAAATTTGAAAAAATATGAACAACTTTGCACATATGTATATGTATTCAACAATACTTCCAAGAGTATGTGAACTATTTTTATTATGTTATTAATTTTCCGTCTTGATGATGTTGGTACTGCCCTGTAACAATGTGGAAAAGACTATAAGCAACCCACGATGCAATTATATCTTAAATATTTTTCCACGGATTAGATCTAAATATACATTAAAAAAAGACTACCAACATTATTTGATATTTAAAGCTGAATAATATGAAGTAAATTCATGATATGAGTCGCTGGCGATATTTTCATGCCATTAATTTTAAGTTTATGTTTTCATTAACACATGATAAGTGCATGTACTTGATAGGGATAAAAATGAAAAATCACTGAAAAATGAAGTAATTTGTGAAGCAAATCAATCGTCGTACCTAATGAAGTAAAATCTGGAATATTCAAATGGCATGATCAATGGATCAGTGATTCTGGCCCTAGATACAAATGAAGAAATTGTGATTAAAAGTAATGTGTAAAACAAATCAATCTGTCTTTATAAATAGAAATTATAAATAAAAATTTTGCATCTTCATTATTTATTAATTTACATTAATTAATGCCGTCAATGTTAGAGCTTGATTCTGTTAGGGGCCGTGTTACATATGGTGTGAAAAAGAATACGAGGGCAGGTATTTCTGATTTTGTTGTAATCCCTAAGGGAAAGACTAGTCTGCCTCAACCCATTGATGTATAAATTATCAACCCCTTAACCGCTTCCCTGACGGGTTTTTTTTACAAAACCGGTCAAAAAAAGTCAGATTTTTTTATTTCAGATTCAGAAGCATTAAAGGGAGGCAAATCCGAAAATGTTTTCCTTAATTTTTTATTCCAAATAACTAATGATTTATTCAATAATTTCTGAATGTTGCCCCTTAACTTACGAGAATTAGGCCAACTGCATATCAGTATAACTTTCCTTCCCGTAAACCTTAGTTAGACATCCAATGAGAAATACATTTAGTTAATATTACAAATGTATATACTTTGCCGACAAAATTTTTGTTAACTATTAATTTTAGTCCATAGTACATCTAGAAACAACGTACAAACATTCATGGGAGTTAGGCAACCCGCATGGCGACGACTTTCGCTCTGAAAATGTTATAACAGAATTCATTCTATGACAAAACCAAGAAACTTTGTTTCTTTTACTTGATTCTCTTTGAAGAGTGCTGGAATCCCTTTCCTCAGTGTTCCATACGAGTCAGTGGAGTGTGAAGCGAGCTAGTCAGCTAGAGCTGGAGACGTATAAAAGCTATCTGTCGTCAGGCAATATCATAGGCCAAATAATGGCTTCATTAGAGTCATAATCACTTTTGAGGACATGGGTAAATGGGCAAAGTCTTTATCCAACACAGTCCCCTTTCCCGTGTAAATTGTCGTTGACCACACGTATCCAGTTCTCGATTCACAAAGAACAAATATTTGCCAAATGAAGCTCTTTTCATAGGCATGAACTGCCACCACCCCAATCTTCCCTTGTACAAGAGCAGGCTCTTTTCGATGGTAACGTCCGTCTCTGGTGTTTGGAGTGCCTTGAACTTTTCCTCCAGCCTCTGGCAAATCGGCCATATTTTATTTAGTTTGGCGTTGGGGTGTGTTTGGGGATCAAAATCATTATTATAGGCAAAATTTAAATATTGCCTTGTTTTTACGAATCATCGGTAAGACAGTGTGTGTCCAAAAAAGGGAGAGGAGAGTATAGGTCTTGTTGACCAATAAAACTCTGTATCTGGCTTCCGCACTCTGCTCTGTAGCATTACAAGGGCAAAAAACACGAATTTCTGAGCTTGTCACAGCTTGCCACTGATTTACGCTAGCACTGCTCGGCCCCACTTTTTCATGCAAAGTGTTACTGGCGCAGTGATTAGTTTCCCAAGTTGTTAAGTCAACAATTTCATTGTTGAAAAAAGTATTTTAGGGAACCTCATTCGGGAACCAGGTTGAAGTTCATTGAAGAATTACATTCAAAAAGAAACCTAGGTGGTGCCGGAGGAGGCTTCGTTGAAAGCATTTCCTCTCACTCCACTTCCCGCGAATGTTCCGCTGCGCCTTCTGATTCGGAGCTTGTTTCTCCGCAGAGAGTCGACTAGGAGCCAGGAACTTCAATGTCCATAACCTCGGAATCACTGCTGGTCAACACTGATTCCTATCCGGAATCCATTTCTGATTGCCAAATGTTACCGAGCGAAAACAAAGAATTTGCCATAGAATTCACTCCTACTACACTGCTCGTATTAGAACGAAAATGTTCAAACTAAAAATGGAATGTTTGCATCGGTGGAATTTCAGCCAAAAAGTGCATGCACTCTGAAAATCAAGGATGCGTATGCTATGAAACTCAACAAAAGACTGTCGTCATCATCCTTCCGACAAAGTACTCGTGGAAACAATCACGATGTGCAAAGGACCTCGCCCCTAGTGTGAAAAGCCCATCCCATGCTCATCATAAAATTTTTCTTTTCCGTTCATACCATTTCTTGGAAAATAAACACACATGTGCGTACCACAACAGCATGGATTTCCAACTAACAGTAAATTGATATCGGGAAAAGCCCATTAGTAAAGGGTTGGCTGGTGGGAAAGTAGCCTGGGGTGTAAAGGGTGGCAGTTTAGCACGACATGAAACCAGGCGCCAGGTTGCTTAGCGGGCCATCGGCTCTCGAGCGGGTGTTTTCTGACCTAAAGAAAGCGTCAAACATGACAATAGAAGGCATTACACATGTTTGAGATTTACCTCTCTCTCTCCTTTTTTCTCGTACTCATGTGGGCTAGGGTAGCACATGCACAGGGCACTTGTGTTGGCTTATATTGAGAACGTACGACCTTTAGACGTCTTCATTGCATAGCTGTTTTCGTAAATATGTTTCTCCACTTCCGCCAGTATTCGAAGTAGAAAAATGAAAGGGGCTGATGAAATAACATTCGCAAAACATCTAAACATTTATCTTACGCCATTTTATCTAAAGAGAATGGTTCAATAGACATTTCTAATATGTATAAAAATTACCGGAAGAAAAATGTGCGGATGAATAATATAGAATTAGATAATATATATTGTAACAAATATATGTAGTAACAAATATATATCTATAGTAACAAACAAGGCAAGGAAAGATTCATGTTCTGTTGCTAGAGAAATATTTTATTCCAATTACTGTGGAACTCATAGTAGCTGTGAAAATTAGCGTAAAATTGAAATTGCAATTTTTATAATGACCGCTTAACTGTTGAAGAAAAATGTAATTGAATGCTCATGAAGAGTGAATGAGGAAATATAAATGAAAATAACTAATTGAAAAATTATTTACTTTTATAGAAAGTTTTTCGTCATGCAAAAACGGAAGTTTTTCATCATAAACCTGCAAAAATTATCGATAAATGACAAAAATTGAAGTAGTAAATTTCGTAATAAGATTGCAAAATAAACTCCATGCATGGAGTTCATGGAGTTAATAAATGGATGGTTACCAATGACAATAAAGGTGAATGCAATTCCATAAGAGGATAACTTTTCAGTGAGAAAAAAAATTATGACCCTCGAATTGCTAGAATTATTACAAAAAAATGACCATTGTTTTAACATCAGAAATTAACATTTGAAGAGAGCGATGCTTGCCTAGTGAGAGCTATGGGCCCCCTAACCTGTTCCTCTGACGGCAGAAAAACGAACTACTAGCAGCTGGCGAGAATATTCGGGCATGAGAAGAAAGGGACGAAATTTTTGGGCTTCACCGAGTATACTCGGGCGCGTCTGAATTTGTGCGTTTTCGGTGCCCGAGTATACTCGGGCACGTCAGGGAAGCAGTTAAAAGACAGCTTGAAGGCAACACGTATACGTTGAATGGATGCTGGATACTCTAGTCATTCCTCATGCATTTAAAAATGCAGCTTTGATGTAGTGAATTAATGTCTTCTATGTTTAATATAAAGTGTGCTTTGCATAAAAAGGATAGCTCTTGTTAGAAATTATAACATATAAAAATAATTTGGCCACTTCCTTATTCAACCACGGCAATTTCTCCAATGCTCTCATTATTGTTCCTTTTTGCTCCACCTTACTGTGTGTGTGTGTACATTTTGTAAATTTGCTTCCTCTGAGCAGGTTTAACTCTGTTCATCACTATTAAGCCACAGGCAAGTTAATGTAACTGATGAAATGGGATTGCTGTTGTAACAATATTTCCTTATGCCTTAACTCAGTCAAAGTGATTATCCTTGTGGGGGAAACCAGGCCATAAATCCAGCATACTAAAGGCTGTCTACCTGTATGACATAGTAATTATTGAATGAGATTTGCGAGGGCATTGGAAATGAGCCAGGTGTGATTTAGGCTTTTAAGTATATTTTTGAATACCCAAAAGAAGCTGGTCTTATATCGGATGGAGAATGCTTAATGGATTTAAGGTGTAAAATGCTTTGTATGGTAAAGTATTTAGTTACTACATGAATCTTGTAGGTGTTGTATTGCAATTGAGATGAGTTGGATGAAGCACTAATATGGCAATATACAGGGTCTGTCCCAAAAGTTCTGGTAATTTTTTTTTCATAATTTTATTTTAAATCATAACCTTAAAATCTCTTTAAAACTTTTCAAAGTACTCTCCTCCCAAATCGATGCACATTTTTCAACGCATCAACCACGCCTTTTAGGCTCCCTGGAAGGCCTCAACAGGGACCTCGTAGCCAGGCTGTCGAAGCTTCTTTTAACCCCTACAGCATCCCGTGGTGGTGTCCTTTCAGAGCTCTTTTTATCTTGGGAAACAAAAAGAAGTCCGGTGGTGTCAAGTCGGGGCTGTAAGGTGGCTGGGGTAGCATTGCCGCACCCATTGCAAATTTCAGGCGTGGTTTCTTAGTGTTCAAGCAATTCCTGGCATTTCAACAGGCGCTGTTCCTTCATGTCGCCGGTGAGAACTTTCGGCACCATCTTGGCGCAGACCTTCTTCATGTCAAAATCCTTTGTTAAGCTGCGGTGAACAACTAATTTGGGCACGCTGCTTTCTTCAGCTAACATCCGGACACTCATTTGTAGATTGCTGTCCAAATATTTTTGCACTTTTCGACCGTATCGTCAGTTTTTGCCATTAATGGGCGCCCTGAGCGCTCGTCGTCGTCGACAATCTCCTGACCCTCCCGGAACCTCTTGTGCCTCTCGAAAGTTCGGTTCTGTGACATTGCATCCTCCCCAAAGGCTTGCCTAAGCATTTTTATCGTATCCCTACCATTTTTACCGAGTTTAACGCAAAATTCAACTGTGTAACGCTGCTCCAAATTGTGCACCATTGTTCTTTCGACGAGGTTATGGTAACACACTTTGCACAAAGCACGATCTTTACTCAACCACTGCCCGCAGGCAACTGCAGATGGTGGCATTCTCGAGCCAAGACCCCGACCACTTTTCCATCAGGAGCCTTGCCGAGCAAGCGTATGTGGCCGGCTATGGAAATTCATTATCGGAACTTTTGGGACAGACCCTGTATTTCATTATGATGTAGAAATTAGATAATGCTAATGATCTGCAAAAGTTACATGTGTTCCAAGTGTAGTCATATTGTCTCATTTTCTGTTTATTTTAATTAGCCATGCTGTCAACAATCATAAGACTAATTATTTTTATTTAATGTTCCTCTTTAGCCCACCTTTTGAAGTGATGGAGGTTTGGTTAGAAGGGTTAGCGATGCATCTGTCTGTGGGAGCTGCAATGCCTTATGACCTGGAATATGATATCTACCATTACACTGGTGAGTGTAGTGTGCTGTCATAATTCTTACTTCAAACAAAAGTTTATACATTAATATGCATCACATAATCATCCCATTTTTTTCTTTAAAAATTTGATCCTTTTGGTGATTTGATAACCAGTTGAATTCTCATGAGAGCTTTGCCTATGTGCCCGAATCCCTAGGATAAATTGAAATGGAGTTCGAAAGCAGCTAGGAAATGTCCATGTAATATGTATTTACCTAGCGTTATGCTCTGTACCTTTGTGATTCTTAATGACATGGGTAAATCATTGTCATTTAATGTGGTCTGATGGTTTGTTAGTCATCAATACTATTCATGCTTGGTGTTTGTAGAGAATATAAATGTTTACTTCAGTGGGTATTCCCCATGTGGACATATCTATCTATTCACAATGATTTCATGTAAAGTGGAGAAAGATACTCTTGATGCAGGAGTTCTAATTATGATGATTTCTGGAATTCGGAAAATAAATCACTGTGCAGCCATTATTTACTATTCAACCTATACTTATTTTGTGAATGTTAGTGATTTAACGTGCATCATGGTGGCTTTTCATGGAGTAAGCAAAAGTTAATTTTAAGGTCATGCATTGATTCATATTGCTTCAGTTGAAGTATATTGAGATGATTATACCAGCTCTAGTGTTGATCCAATTGGTAAAGTTTTCATTCAATGCTGATCATGTTACAAAAATGTGTGAAAATTTTATATGTTCGTCAATGGAAAATTAACATGTTGGAACTAACTAGTATCTAGAAAGGCTAATTAAACATCATTAATGGGAGCATAAATGACAGAAAGCTAATAGAGCAGATTATTTATTTGGAATGTAAGTTGAAAGTGGATGTAGCTATTAGGATGTAAGGAAGCTTTTGATTTGAGTGAATTGATTACACAAGTCATGAGTAAAAGTCATGAAGGGAAAATTTTGTTTTTTAAATTTGTGTTGGTGTTTTGTGCAATTGTTTTATGTAAATTTTATGTAAACTTAATTAATTTGAGTCACCCATTCATTTTGACAGGTCGCAGCACAAGCTCCTCGGAGTCGACGACTCCAGAGGCCTTGACTCCTGAAGCACATCGATCAATTCCTACCACGCCACCTCTTCGTCCCATCAAGGAGGGAGCAGTTGCCAGGGGAAGTCCTGCCAAGCTTTCTCAGACATCAACCATTAGACCACCATCTCCAGTTGAGAGCACAGCTCTGTGAGGGATGCCCATCTTCAAATGGAGACTATTTTCTGCCATTTTATGGCATTACTGAAGGTTGTACTGTAAAGATCTCAACAATATTTGCCCCTGCCCACTTTTGACAGATTTTATTATTAATCTGGCATGTATTTGGCAGCTGCCTTAGCAAGGCATTTTTTTATCATTTCAAGGTCGTGGACCATATTTTTTTAGAGTTTTAATGTTTTATTGGAATATACCTATCATTCCAAGAGATATTGGCATTGTCCATGATGAATTTCACCTTGCATGCTCCGGAGAAATGCAAGAATAGCTTAGTGTTTTTCAGGGTTGTCCGTAAAATACTGAGATTCATAAGGATTTAAAGAAATGCTTAAGTAGTTAAGGGTAATTTATTATAATTATTCTCAACTACTAAATTGTTCATAAAAATTTTAATCGCTGGGAATATAGAAGAATATATTTGTATTTCATAGTGAGTATGAAGTCCATCAAATGCTGCACTTGTTCCTGAAATGTGATAAATAGTTTTATTCGAAATTAATTGACAGATATTATTAGTGTAAAATATCTATTCAAGCATTTTTATGATTGCATTTATGCATGTGTAAGTATTTTGTGGTGCTTAAGAGGCTTACGAGAGGATGTGTGTATAAAATACTGTTTTATAACTGTTGCTTAATGGCAGCATGTACTTAACTTTAAAAGTGTGTTTACAGCTCTCTAAAATGATTTATTATTGTTTATTGTGAGTTTTTTGTTTTATGGAAATTTTATTTAACAGTCTTTGTTTAATTTTTAATTTTACATAGCTCTTCAGAGTTAATGCAGAGTTAAGTTTTGTCATATTTCTAAAATTATAACATGATAGTAATTCCAAATTACAAATAATTTTGTAAATTACATTAACCCAGTTCCAATTATTCCTTCATTAAAATTCCAAAACATTTCATGTGCCTCAAACGATAAGTGGTTTACTTCTGTAACACTTGTTGCCACCCGTTAGTTTAATGGGTGAAGATCATGTGAAAAAATTTGTTTGCCCTCAAAACTGGTTGAAGGGGACAACCTTTGCAACCTATATCATAGGTTTAAACTGGTAGGTTTATCAAAAGCAAGTCTGTTGGTGTAAGGTTTGCTGTGGGAGGCAAGGCCTTGCTTATCTCAGGAAACATAGGTCTATGTCAGTGCCTCTCTTAATTGTAGCATTTATTAGCTGAGACCTTGTGTACAAAAGTGCCATGTGATTTTTAAATATTGCCAAAAATAATGCCCCAACTCCTTTTGCCCACTGCCAGTATGTATTTTGCTTGTTTGTGAGGTTGAATCATATGTTTACTTCTAAATTGAGAAGAAACCATTATAGGCATTCCAGATGTAAATAACTTTTAAAGTATGTAAATAAGTTTTATTTTTCTGTTGTTTTTGCTCATTTAAAAGTACCTCTTTTCACCAAGGGCTGGAGATGTACGTGAAAGTTACAATGTTGTGATCATTATTCTTTATTTTCTACAATGTTCTTTTTTATTTTTTGGTCTTTAAATTACATTATCCCCTTAAGTTCACGGCCCCCAAATTCACATGTTCAGTTTTGTGGTTTATTTTATTTGAATAATTGATTTTTGTCTGCATCTCCAAAGTAAAATAAAGTGAAATACTTAAGAAGAACCTATGTCTTTGTTTTAGGTTGTTTTTACACCTTGTTGCTATTAGGATGTATGGCTACTTTTTGTGTGCAGATTTAATGCCTTATCTTTCTGGAGGATGCCTTGGACTATTTTCAGTTATAAGATCTTTTTTCAGCTATAAAATTCAATCCAACAGTTGGAGCACAAAATTAATTAAATTAATTTAAATCTGAAAATTAATGTGGAAATTGTTAGGATTCTGGTCATATTTATTATATTGATGTTAGAATTTATAATTCACGTTTGAAATTGAAGATAAAAATTCATTAAGTTGAGAGTTTCTTAGGTGAATAAAGCATGGAGATAAATAATTACATATTATCAGGAGTAATGATGAAGTCAAAGTGTTGTTTATCATAGCAATCTCAGAACTCATCTTTTTGGGGTTACTGAAGAAACATAACTTTAAATACTTTACTAGAATCACCATGTATGGTGAAGAAAATTATCTGGGTTAATGCTGCAGCCAACTGTAGGTTATTTGTTGCCAGTAAAACAATGAGTGCCTGAGCCAGGTATACAACCGGTATTTTTACTGGGCTCTTGTTTTCTGTTTGGTCGATTTGAAGGTCATAAATGGCCTTATCATGACTTCTTAAATTGGGAGACAAACCACTCTTGTGTTGCTATTATAATTTCTTGTTGGTTCAACAATAATGCACTTGAATTATTGAAATAATTTTATTTAAAGAGAGATGTGAACTTACTCTATGTCCCTTGATTAAGTACATTTCCGGAAAAGAGCATGAATCTTACATTTAGAAAAAATTTCAAAAAATGTGTGCTCATATGCTTCTGTTTTGTATTTAATGTATTTGACAGCATATAAGAATACATGGAAATGTACGATGCATCCTCATTTCAGGAATATCGTCAAGGTAGCTCAAAATATTGCTCTTACATCCTTCAATATCATGGATGCAAATAAAAGGATATTTATCTACCCTAGTATCACTCGTAGTAATCATACCAACTACATCACTAAAGTAAATAATATTTTTAGGAGAAGGGCTGGGTAATTCTGACCATCTAAAGTAAAAGTTGCTGACAGTAGTGAGTGTTGGGGATAATTTTAGCCTGCCTGAGGACTCGCCTTCGCATGTAAGTCCGAGGCATGATTTTTGAGCTTTTTATGAAAAAACATGCATATTCTATACCATTAAATTGGCATATTTTGATTTATCCATATTTTCCTCATATTCATTGTCCAAGCATAGAAAATCCTCTTGGTCAATTTTCAGTATTACTTATCAGTAATGCTGTTCAGTGTCATATCATATTTTGTGCCATTAGTTTTATCAATGATTTTGCTGTGCAGTGTAGAGTTGTCTGTAGTATGTAGTTCAGAGTTGATTTTAAGAGAATTTATTCAAAATTATGAAAACATTAAAATGCGTTACCATTTCCTCAAAATCACAGTAAGGTATTATCATTTGCCTCTGTGAATTCTATCCAGAGAAAGATGTGTAATTCTTCTGATTAGCTGAGTTTTAAGTACAGTCCTGTTCATTAAAAACTTACTACCTGAGAGCCAAAAAATTTCTAAGTCCCGTTTTGATGCCGATGTGACAACGCAGCCGAACCACGCTCCCTTGAGGGAACCCCCACCCTCACGAAACTCGGGTGAAAAGACCGACCGTCCACGGGACTTCTCCTTCTCTCCCACTCCCAGCTGTATACAATGTCGCTGCCTCATTCCATCCAAATTCCTTCTCAGGTCTCGCTGGGAAGTCCACCCTTTTCAACAAGCTAAGGTGGTGGAAGGGGTTTTCTTTCGCTTCTGAGTATTTATTGCCCACCCTGTGTTTAAGTTGGCGAATGTGCAAATCCAGCACAGCCGGTTGTTAGTGCGAGATTTATTTATGCTCGGATTTGAGCAAAACAAGCATCGAAAAATAAAATGGTCAATTTCAAAAAACGCATCGGAAGAGTACGAAAATGCATTTTTAAATCCGCACGTCCCTCCTCTTCCTTGCTTTTACAAGAAAAGATTCGCTAAATAAATGTGGAAGTCCAACGACCTACCTGTGAAACCGGGGCACGTGTCATTTCGTATCTGCCAGAGCTCTTCCCATTGTGGAGTTAGACGAACTAAGATAATTCCACATGCCATTTTTCCATCACTCGGTATTGACATAATCGAACAACAGGAGGCATAATTAACTTAAGTGAGGCTAGGTAGAAACAAAGTGACAAATATGAATTCCCTATGCTTCTTTTCCTTTTGATATTTACCCCATTAAGTATAAAAAGGTCAAGAAAACAATATGAATATGCCTATCTATAATCTCCACCCTTGCAGCTGTGATGGAGTCTTGAAATGGATACTTGTGTTCTTTCATTCTCGTCCATACAAATCAAACGGAAGCTCGGACCCTACCCCTCCCCTCAGAAATAATCCTTTCGCAGGTCAAAACCTTCCTTCCGTGCCTCTCCCCCTTGCCAGCTGCCGGGAGGAAGGCCCTTGTTTTGTTCCATGCGTTTATTTCTTTCCTGCACAAGGGGGCGTGGTTCGGCTGCATTTTCACATTGGCGTCAAGTTGGGACTTAGAAATTTTTCGGCTCCGAGGTGGTAAGTTTTTATGAACAGGGCTCTGAGATGGTAAGTTTTTAATGAACAGACTGTACATATGCATCAGAGCTTTGATTATATGTATAAGTCTTTCTACCCGTAAGCACTCCATTCCTTCCACTCCAATGGTGTGTTCAAGTCAACAATGTTGCTACATTTTGTCAAATTTATTGCTTCATGATAGCATGGCCTAAGCAAGCGAGGTAACAGCCCTCGTGCATCATCGTTGTAAGTGCATAGTGCCGTCCCTAGGGTAGTGCGACAGGTGCCACTGCACTGGGCCCTGCACCTATGGGGGCCCCACCCAGGCTTGCCTCTTTCAGACGGCACGAAGCGAGGGGAAATACGCCTTTTACCCAGAATCACCTACTGCTTAGTACATATGTAAATTTCTTGAAATCAATTTCCAGTTTGTCAGTTCATTTCCTTTTTTCCATGAAATATGCTTAAAAGATGCTACTTATATCAATAAGGGAATACAAAGTTAAGAGGGGCCCCCAACTTTCGTTTGCACAGGGCCCCTCAATCCCCAGGGACTGACCTGAGTGCATATGCTTCCTGCTGAACGATTCCCATCAAAATGTCTGACTCATTGGGAAGAAGAAAGTGTTTGTTAAGTTTCAACAAATAAAGCATTATTGGATGAAAATCTTAAAGAGAGTAAATGGCTATTAGCTGCAGAGTACATCTTGGGTCTAAGACTAGGGTATGTCAGTGGTAATGGTTGGTTTTCTTTAGGAGAGGGCTGAGACAGCAAGGGTGTGGGACCTTATTGGAGTAATCTTTGACTGGAACCTGTGAGAATGTAACTTGTCATGATCAGAGAAAACTCTATTGAGGGTTGAAGCTGTAGTATGCACAATTCATATTTAGTTCCCTTCGTGAGACTGTTGTTATTCCAAAAACATTGTTGAGACAGATGGCAGGGCCTTATATTAAGAATAAAAGCCAGAAATATGATTGATAGTGAAAATTCTCCCGGGTGATGCATATACATTTTTAATTATTAAATCATATATAGGAATGTTCCTTTCCTAATGCCATTTGTCTTTGTCGTACATTAAGGGCAAAGCATTGTGTTTTATTGGTATCAGTAGTTCATCCCTTTCCCCTCACTTGGATCCTTGGACTATAAATATATTTTTTAAACAAATTGATAAGTGAGATCTAAATTTGGTTCACAAAGGAGTTAATAAAAGGCAAATTATGAGAAAATTTAGTAATAATTAAAATATGCAAGTGTTTTACTTGCCAAAGAAAATAGGGGGGTTTATAGAAGATTTTTTTATTTCCAACTTCAGCAAAACTATATTAAAAACAAAATTTTTAAGACCTATATTTTGGTATCAAGAAAGTTGAAGAATTATTTCACAAGTGATTTCTAAAGTAAAAATTGTGACAGCCACTCTTCACCCATAAATTTATTATGCATTTAGCATGTCCTAATTCTAATTTCAGTAATCCCAAATTTTTGGGAGGTGTATTGATATATGTATCATGAATACATTACAAGAATTAGGCACCCGTCATCTTAATTGACTTTTTTCAGATTCTTTCATGTCATGTTCTAAGACTGTGTGGTATCGCCTTGTCCACACATAAAAGAGTATGTAAACATCCATGGCCCTTAACAAGGAAAATAAATATATTATTAATAACTAGAAGTTTAAGTATTTATTTTTCATAGACAAAATCTTCTTCATTACATTAACATGCTTGGTTTAAGTTTGTTCATTACAGGCGCTATTCATTATTCATTTTGTGCTTCTATCACTGAACCCGAGTTATTTCAGCCTTGAAGAACACAATGCGTGGATTTGTCTCTTCAAAGAGAGAATTCCAATGCTAGTTAGTAAATTCACTATATTTTTAAAGAGTAAAAATATACATACCCATCACACCGATCCCGTTTGGGTTAGACTCAGTCAAAAAGTTTAATTCTGGGAGAGTATAATGTAGTAGTAAATCTCACAATGCGTAATTGTGTATGTTTTAATCTCTAACGGAAAATGTTTTTGGCCTGGCATGTTAAATGCATATTTGAAAAAAAGCGAGTGGAATTTTGGAAACCCATTGGAGAGAATAATTTTTAATTTCTGTAAAAATAAATTTCTCAAGCTGCTAACAAAGCTACCTCAAATACATGAATTGTTCTTGTGTACCTATCTCTTATTATACAGCCATGTTTACAATATCCATGTTGTCAAGTTTCTCCATTTACAGTATTAGAAAGACAATACTGGAAGTAATTCAGTACAATTCATGAACCATATTTAATCATTCTTATACATATTCATCTAATGCATATTTTACTTAGAGATTGTAAGAGTGCTGAAATCTATAATGTCAAATCAAAGTAATTTTTCCCATACTAAATATAGTAAGCCGCATGTAAGTAATGGCTAGGTCTATATAGACTATATATGGGCTTGGTGACATATGCTATGAAATTTACAGGAAATTAGCATTTCAATCTTAACTTTGAAAGTTCTCCTGAATATTCTTTGCTGATTCTTTGGTAAAGCATGAGAAATCTCTGTGCTATGCAATCCTAAATCTTTGACTGACATACCTATGTACTTGATCAAAGCTGTCATGATTTGGCCAGCAAATGTTAGCTCATATCACAGAAATTTATTAAGTTTAAGTGAGGGAATGGTATTCAATGGGAATAAATCACTCCCACATAAAAATTATAACTAACTGCAGGATTGAAGAAGAATTTGAATTAGAAGAATTATTTAGAAGCCTCTGATCCATCATGTTATAAGCAAGAATCAGAATTCCCTCTTCATTATTGTCATTGAAACATTATGGACTTCACATTGCAAGTGAAATATTGTTAGAAATTAAATTTGCTTGTAATCTTCTATATGTTTCAATTTAAATTAATAGTTTTTATGAAAGATATGGAAAGAATGCATGCTGTGATCACTGAACGATAATGACCGATGCTTCACAATTTCTTGATTAAGGATGCATAAAACATAAATGCTAATACAATCATGCTGCTGCATAATAATTTGACACGGGCTATCCATTTTATATTTCACATAAAAATAATAGCAAATTCTCCTGGTTTCAAGGGTGTAACCAGGGGGGGGGGGGGTGAGAGGGACGATCACCCTCCCCAACGATGGAAAAAAAGCTCAATTTTAATATCCTACATTATTATTTGTTAATGCAAATCAAGCGTGTGTAATCGGTTTTGGCATGTCGTAGGTAAAGTCGTTATTAAAGGTACGTTTCCCAAGTAACAACTGAGGCAATCATCACTGGTAAGAGTCGCCAAGGGGAGGGGCACAAACACTAATCGCCCCCCTCCCCCCCCCACGAGCTTTCCCTGGTTACGCCCTTGGATTTGTTGGTCTGGTTTGGAATAACATTTTTTGTGAAAAGGCACATTTAGTCATTGTAAAATTGGTTGATGTCACTTTTATAAAATTGTTTGTAAAAAAATTAATGTGAAATTGAGAATAATTAGGAATTAAGACAGTTTTACCTGATAATCTAAAATCCAATAATGTATGTCATACCTTTAATAGGCTTCAATGGCTGTGAATTGTGTTGAAATTAGTTTTTCCTTGCATGTACACAAATAAAACGACTATTATTGTACAGTGTTCTTACAACAATGCTATAAACTTGTTTTAAACCACCACATATTAATCATGCTGTAATTATGAGGTAAAAGTCGTCATTCCATGCAAAAATACTTAAACAGGAAGTACTTATTAATGACCCACAATTAAAGATACTAAAAGTGATGGCATGATGTTGAAAATTTATACCATGGTATGAATAAATCAGTTTTTTGTTCAAACTGATAGTAAATATTTAAATTCATAAGCATTAATGCTAGAAAATATTTTCTGTGGTTGGCAACAACTGCCTCCCATCAGATGATGGAAAGGTACACTAATGACATAAAAATGTAATTTTTCTTCACTTGTATACTTATTTCCCATTTAGTTTGTAAAATAAAAATGATTTTTAATGCTGTGACATTGCTTTATAATTATTATTATCCTTCATGTTTATGACTATTATGTACTAAGGCAAAAGTGGGTATTGAAATCAATCGTGGTGTAAGGATAACATGAGGATAAGGCTGGAGTGATGGCTAGAGTGCTGTCTTTCCATCCTGAGGGTTCAGGTTCAAATTCTGGCAGTGGCAAAGATTTTTCAGCAGTGACCTGATGCCTACTTGGGTGCCTTGTGGATGGCCGTTACTGGCCTCGGTGGTGGGGGGGTCAAGTCCTCAGTCTGCCTGCTCAGTGGTTGTGGGTTTGAGTCCTTTTTGAGTGGATTTTTCTCTGCATAGAAGGACATGGTTGTGTGTGTCCGTCAATAATTGTTGCTAATGATACTCAAAGCAAAAGGCTTTATACGTGCTGATTTTGGCATCGATAGAGCGACATAGGTGCAGGCACAGCTAATGGCTAGAAATAATTAATTAAATAACCTAGGAATATGTGAAAATGATACTGTGAATGATTAAAAATTATCAAGAGAATTAGATGAACTATAAACTGGTAAGTAAATCAAATTATTTAGTGTTTTTCCCTCTGTCTTACTGACAACCAATGCTTAAAATTCGCTGTATCTGGATGACTGGCAGTGCAAATAAAGTTTTTTAACAGCAAATGTTTATAATGAAAACAATTCCAGGCACCATCTAATAAAAAGGTCTGCTCATGCCTATATGAATGAAGAATAAGTAAGAGTGAAGTGCTTTGTAGGACACATGGGTTAGAAATTTCTTGACCTCTTACTAACTTTCGTTTATTCATATATAGTAGGCTAATGTCAATGTTGGATTATCTTCACCCCTTGTCCAAACTTAAAATAATTCTTCTCTTACCAGCCTTCCTACCCAAAATGTTGTGAATGACCTCAGCTCACCATCTCCTCCTAAATAACCAACCAACGAATGATATTAGCTTTAAGCAGAAAGAAAGATTAATGTAAATATGGGTGACCATTACAATCAGTCCGTGGAACAGATGTACAGGTGGAATTTTGTAGAGAAATGGAATTAGTGTTCATGATATTAGGTGTAAAATTTTAGTGGCCTAGATGCATATGCACAATGAAAAAGGAATTGATAGTAAAGAGTCAAACTAAAAGAAAATTAACGGGTGGACAAATTATATATATATATATATAGGTACAAATCTGAAGATTAAATAAATAATGATAGAATATTTTTTAACTATATAGTCTTTATTCATCGAGTTTTTCTAATATTTTGCTATTATTTGTATTAATATTAATTTTTGTAAAATAGAAAACTGTCCGTTTGATAAATAATATTTTTATTGTTAATTTAAAGTGCCTATACGCAATTGTATGCGTTCCTCCATGCAATTATATTTCTATACTATATCAAAATAATTCGAAAAAATTGAATCCACGAGTGATATATTTAAATGCGTAACGTCATTCAATAACTCAACCAGTCATGAACAGCGCCGTTGTCCGAAATCGAGTTCATTAGGGTCAAAAAAAAAAAAAAACTCCCGCGCACTTTACCTAAATGAAAACTGCGCACGTGACGGACGTCGCATTCCACTTTCTCCGACTGCGAGTTTAGGTGGTTTAGGTAGCCCGTTCATAATCCAAATCAACTTCATCTGACCCATAACCTAGAGATATAACTTCAAAGACAATATGATACACTGGGTGCGAAGTAAAGAGTGGCTTTAAGAATTGGAATTGTTGACGAAACGATTAACTAAAAATATTCTGAATGGTATTCATTGCACTTTGCGCCGATAATAACCTCCGATAATTAAATATAATTTAATCGAATACCTAATAAAAACATTCCATCGCGCCCTGAATTCTATAAAAATTGAAATAATGATTTCTTTATTCTACCCTAAATTTTGACAATTCGCGACGTCCACCCAAGATTTAGTACAATATTCTACCGCTGGTGGGGTCATCATTGCTGCAATAATGAGCCTACGTCATGTTGCTCGATATCCGCCATTGTAGGGTACAAGTGTATTACGGAATCAGCTGTCAAAAAAATGTTAACGCTACACCAAGTGGATTGATTTTCCAAGCAAACAAATCCGGTAAGAATAAACTGTGCTAGATCATTGAATTGTATGCGATAGGCCCTTTAAAATAATATTGTAGGCATGTCCTAATTAGAACGTGAGGTGATTTGACATTTCTCCTTTAGCGGTCAAACGTTTCAGAGTTACGGTAACTTCTGGTGTTATGAAAATACGCATATTCGATGGAAATTCTTTCGTTGTTTGAAGTTTTATTATTATTAACATAGGTGTCTACAAGTTATGAAATCCTCGGAAGCACTTTACGAAGTAGGCGTGTCTACGTGAACGTTATCAATTGGTCAAAAAAATCAGTGCTGAACATTGTGTTTCAGATGAAAACTCAATTTTAAATCACCCTTTGTGTTATTTACATCTTACGTGTCATAAAGCTTTGGGAAGCACAAATCGTAATGAATATCATGTCAACCTTGGGTGCTTTATCAATGGCACTTCAAGATTGCTCAAATCATTATTGTTCAGTTCTATCGAGGAGAAGGATATCGCTCACCGGCCAAATTATGTTATATCGCCTACATCCCATGTGGAATTGCCTTTGCACTCTGCCTTAAACAATGGCTTGTCGTCTTATGTTGACATGGCTATATCCTTTCGTCGGGAGTGATCGTTTCAGGTCAGGCTTAGCATGTATTTTCATGCTCTCCCTGTTGTGTCCGTGTTAATTTGCCTTTGTTCGTGAGCGAAACTGCTAGAAATCTGTCGGCCATACGTATTATAGGGTGATGAACTAGATAAAAGTGTGCCAGTTTTACCATTGGTACCTTGTTGTTCACTGTCGTTCGACCTTGAATCACTGTTGTCCAAAAGTGATCTGGTATCTGATTTTCAGTATAGCCAAAGGTCATCGACGCCCATTTCCTATCATCCTTTAGACTTGGGAAAGTAAACATTTCTGACAAACAAATAAGTCAAAACTCTTCATTACTAAGCGGTTCATTTCTGCATTCTGAATTATCTAATTCGCCTCGCGTCTCTTGAATGTCTGTGAAGGATAGAATATCATTCATGTGCTGTGATCTGTTTCTTCTTCGATTGCCGTTCTCTAGGAGAGCTTTGGTAAAAAACAAGTATTTCAGTCATCTCATTCCTATCTGGCGCAAGTTTTCAGTGAGAAATGACCATAAATATAACTGAAATATTGGGAACACCCACTGTTCTCCTTTCAAGTGTTTCCCTGGAATCTGTTAAACATACTGCAACGTTTTATTACACATTAGTACGGTTATTATGAAATATTACGTTATTGCATACCTAACATATTTTCGTCCGGAACAACAGGCAATTAGCCTAGCTCACTAAAATGTCACTTCACAAATTTTCGTACATTTAGAAGGCATTAAGTTATCTAGATACAAATTTGTCACGTTATTAATGACATTAGTTGGTTCTTTTGGCAAATATTTGTTAGAGTGTATTTTAAGTCCTACGTCTGTGTCTTTACTCTGTCTCACCTGTATGTGTTCTGGTGTGTGAATTATAAGTGAAGCCATGCTGCATTTATCATTGTTTATTGTTGGATATTATCTAGGTTGTTAAAGCACTCATAATTTGTTGCAAGAAAGTGAATTGATTAAGTTGCATTTTTCTTCCCCAGCCTCATCACATTGGCAAGATGGACTTTGCACCGATACATATGCAACAAAGACCCCTGTCAAAAATGGAGACCACAGCTGGAGACATGGCTGAAACCACAGCCATGGAAGAAATGCAGACACCAATATTACCTGCCCAGCACTCTCCTGCTTATAACAGATTTGACAGCATGCAATCAATATGCCATGTCCGGGCTGCCGAAGCATTTCCCAAACACACTCTTGAACGTGAAGATGCAGCACTGACAGTGCCATTCACACCCCTGTGTGGGGAAGCAGTGGAATATCTTGGAAGGACAGTAGATGATAGTGGGGGTGGGGAGGGATCTGGTGGTGGTGTACTTGCCCTCTCTAATTACCGCTTACACCTCAGCCTACGTGACGGCCACTTTAGTGTCCCCCTTGGCCTGGTGGACCAGGTGGAAGTGCGAGACATATTCTATCTGCATATTTCCTGCAAGGATGCTCGTTCTTTGAGGTAATAATTTAGCTTCAAAGGAGGAAAATATGGTATTTCTGTCAGAATCAGTTGCCATCTTATTTATCATATCTTTTCAATAGTAATAAGAGCATGCATAAATGTTGTCCTTAGTTAGAAAGTTATAGATGTTATTCTATTTCTGTGTAATGACAACTCTCATCCTTCACTTGAATTTCATCTATGTTTTAGTAAAAATATATTGTGTTCTGTGCATGTTACGCAACAAAAATCAGGGATTAATAGTTTATTTACTAAAAAAATACTTGAGCAATTGGTCCCACTAATGCATTTTTAGTGATATGATTCTTTAAGTGGTTGTCAAGAAGATGACCGAAGTTATATATTGTATATCCTGCTACATCTTTTGCAACTACATATCTTGTAGTGACTTAAAATTGGATAAAGACTCAATATGGTGACCAAAACATAGCGAGACGAAGACTTGTCAAAACATTACACTTTTTGTACTTTCTCCTTTTTAATTTCCTTTCTTGACTACCTTACTACCTCATGGAAGGTGTCCCAACACCTTCTACTTTTGTTGTTGTAGCCTACAGGGTAGTATGTTGAAGGTGTAGACTTAGCTCTTTTAACTTCAGTTTGATGCACTTTTTTTTCCATGAATTTCCCCTTCGGTCAAGGTCCTGATTGTACCCCTGGGGTGCATGCCAAAGTGTCTGCTAATGCTATGTGATTATGGTAGTGGATTTTTAGTTTTGGTTAAAGACATTGTTATTTGTTTGATATGAAATGCATGTCATTATTTCTGTTCATATTTCTTTGCAATATTCTAGATTTTCCTTTATAATCATGATTCCATCGTATGCTACTCCCTTGAAAAATTACAATTAATTGCAGGCGTATTCCTTTAAGCCTGGACAATTTTACGTATGGCAGTGATAAATTAATGCATTACAGCTCTCTTAACTTCAGTTTGATGCACGTTTTTGAAGAAGTTCCCCTTCAATCGAGGTCCTGATTGTACCCCTGGGGTGCATGCCAAAGGGTCTGCTAATGCTATGTGATTATGGTTGTGGATTTTTAGTTTTGGTTTAAGACATAGTTATTTGTTTGATATGAAATACATGTCATTATTTCTGTTCATATATCTTTGAAATATTCTAGATTTTCCTTCATTTATAATCATGGTTTCATTATATGCTACTCCCTTGAAAAATTACAATTGAAAGCAGGTGTATTCCTTGAAGCCTGGAAACTTTTACTCATGGCAGAGACAAATTAATGCATGCCCAAGTTTCAATGCATTAACTCCATCATCGTAAGGTCTGACCAAGGTTACAGTTACTCTTTTGTATATTTCCGTTCAGGAATAAATTGGAGATGGATGGATGGGCATGTCAATATAAGTGAAGGGTGTTATCAGTCATTTTATTTTATTCAGAATAATTCTACCCTGGAATTATTAATTTGCATTTCATCAGTAGAAGAAAATTGTAATAGGTATATAACTATTATAGTGAGAATGTGAATACATCCACTTTTGGAGGTATGACTCTTGTAGTGTTCAATAGAGCCTTTGTTATTTGCTACTTCATCTTTGCATTTACCTTAATGCACTAAGGTGTATTCCTTCTCTGTGGTGTTCTCCTCCATAAAATTTATATGCCATTTGTTTTAGCTCTTTGTTTAGTGTTTCAGACTTTATAAGATCATTTTATCTTGTGGATGCTGCTTGTAATCTATTTATTTTTCATTGTACTATAAAAGACAAAAAAAATATATCTCAAAGAACGAATTTAATACCATTCTGACTATTTAGAAAGGAGGATAAATGTAGGAGTTTTTTTGCCTAGGAGTTTACCAGCCTATGTAATATGCAGATTCAAATAATTTATAATTCTGTTGAAAATTTTTTAACATTGATTATATTTCTTCATGTTTAAGGTGTACGTTTGCAACAAATGAGCATTGCTTGGAGTGGCACAGAAGACTGTTACGGGCATTATCTCCACCGAAGGCCATTGAAGATATATTTGCCTTTGCCTTTTATGCATGGTCTGCTGAAGAAGGTGGTGAAGAAGTGTCTCAGCGTCTTGGACGTGAGCCCGAGTTTCTAGATTCTGGAGAGAACTTTCAAAAATCGTTTAAAAATGAGGTTTGTTCTAATTCATTTTGTGATTCCCATGTTTTTAGTTTTATAGGAATATTCTTTTGATATGATGAATCATTTTACCTTTGGTTATGGAGATTAACCCTTCAACGACGAGCGATGTAGTCACTACGTCGGTCACGAACTTCACATGCCGTCGAGCGACGTAGTGTCTACGTCGCGGCGATTCCATTTAAATCATTGGAAAACCAGCAGTTCCATTTAAATCTCCTCCGACCTACAAGATGGGATTCATATAATACTCCTCCGGGCTTGAAGGGTTAATGATTTTACTACTCTTAAAGTTCTATTATTGAATTTGCTCTTACAATCAGAGGTAAAGAGTTCGTTAACCTTTCGACGGTTGCGTATGTGTACTGAGTACATGGTGGTCAGTTTTCAGCGTGTTAATCCATTTTACTGTAATGGGACCATCCTGGGACCCTGTGCTATTCCTCATTTGCACAAATAGCCTTCGTAGTGTGCAGAAATTATTTTCTTAGTAGCAGTTTTGGGGAAAAATAAAGCCAAATGAGTCGTAAATTTAGTACGTTGTGTGCTGCGAGACCCGCCCAAAACTTTATTGAAATGAATATTTTAGAACTACATTATTCAGACGGAAGTGCAATCGCGGTACCTAGAATTTCAATGAGGTATAGGAGATTCCTGTTGTAATGTCTCCAATTTGGAAGATTCTACCATCAGGAAGGCTACAAGAAATGCAGACGAACTCGTGGAAATATGGACGATTTTAGATTGATTTATGAGTGACTGCATAAAAGATTACAAGACGAGCGATTACATTGCAATCGAAGAAATGTTGCATCCATTCAAACGTCGATGTAGCTTTTTGCAGTACATTCCCAGCAACCCAGCAAGGTATGGCCTGAGTGTGTGGCACAATGTGATGCATCATCGTTTTACTCTGGCAATAAAGAACCCAAATGCGGCAGCAAATGGATGGAAAATATAAAGTATGAAATTCATCATCAGTTATAGGCAAAAGTCTCGTGCAGCCATTAGACAAAGAAAATAGATCTCTTCCCACTTACAATTGATACACTTAACATTAGCTCAATATCTTCTCATGATAAAAGTTTCATTTATCGAGAGGTTCTGAAAAACAAGCAAGAAATCCCACACAAATTTCTGCCGAATGAAGCGAGGTAAGAACAATTTCATTGCTTGGATTCTAAAGAAACGTGACCCTAGTGAAATACGTACCAATATTCAAAGCCGTTATTCAAATGCCTACAACGCATGACTCGCATGACATCAATGCAGCTACCAACATACCAAAAATTATAGCACATTACCATGAAACTAAAGGTACAGTAAACAGTTGATAAAATGTGCGTAGCCTGTTGCCCACCACTTGCAAGATATTTTGTTTTCTTGAATATAACTAGCATAATCTCAGATTCTGTCTATTCAATAAACATGGTATGATAAAGAACTGCGTTGAAGAAGAATATCCAGCTACAATCTAGCCGTGGGTCTCAAAAGGAGCATTTAATGTCAAAATCGACGGTTTTGACTCCACCGTCCAATTGGAAGCATACCTGAAGTGCTACCACTCTCAAGTAAGAACTGCTTCTCCCGTGAGTTTTGCAAAAAGAGGGAGATATATGCTATGCGTAAATAACACTTCTACTGTGATATTGCATGTGGTAAATACGTTAGCAAAAAACATTAACAAGTTTCTTCGGCAAGCTAGACAGCTATTAAAATATGTAATAATAAAAGATAAGCGTGTGAAATGTGAACATTTATGTAACTAAATAAATAAATACAGTAAAATTTCCCTATAACAAAGTCGCTGGGACCGGAAAAATGACTTTGTACGGAGGTTCATTATGTAGTAAGGAGGTTATATGCAGGTAACGTAGTCTCAGGGGCCGCCTAGATTTCGTGTTGCTTTCTGGCACAACTCACATTAATTTCGCAAGGTAGTTTCAACAGACATAAAAATCGGATCGGAAAAAAATAAAATAGGATGATCTGAAATTGATGGATGATTCACATGGCATCTAAAATTGATGGATAAACCATTCATGTTTAATTTCATAGTAGATTTGGCCCTGGTTTCAGTGCCACAATCTCCCCGAGCCTTATATATTATTGAAATAATGGTTTTTTTCCCTAACGTTTTTTGGCCAATGCTTTTATTCCATTTTATTCTCTGAAACACTACTCCACCTAAAAGTAATACCTGTTGATTACGTATATGAAATACTCCTCATCATTTTGTGGAGCTTTCAGTTGTGCATTTTAGTCTCAGATGCGCAATCCATCACTTTTGTATCTTCTTATTCTTCTTTTCTACTTACTGTATTCGACTGGTGGATTTTTTCTAATTTTTGGAAGATTGAGCTTGGATTACCTTTTAGGTGAACGAAATGTTATGCAGTGTTGGCTTCTTATCGGATTACTATGCCTAGGCGTAGCCTCCGAAATTTTCATCCCGTAACACTAACCCCCCCCCCCACTTTCATTTATGGAAAGCACTGGAAATGCGCTTCCTGTGTATTTCTTATGGCAAGGTTCAACAAAGTTAGGCAATTATTTCTTGTCATATGCCCCATTTCAATGGCCACTTTAGTTTCTTTAAAAATATATAAGCACTTTGAAAAGCATTCGTCTTATTTTAGCTGGGCTTCTAAGACAATTATTATTCGAAAACGGCAAGAAAAATTGTTGATGCGAATTTTAATTCTACTGCGATTGCAGTGAATATATTTCCCTCAAAGTCTTGATCGACAAACACGACCTGAAACCAAATTGGGTAGATTAAAGAGAGTATTTGATTCAATGTAATTCAGATAATAAAAGCACATACGGATGCTGATGGCTTACATTTGATTCTGAGTGTCATGCGATGCAAAATCTCAATGGAGGATGAAGACATCATATACTTCAGATTGTCATTTGATGCTCCCCTTCCTTACATAACCAACTTCTGTTCTCATGGTATGCAAAGTACTATTTGCTTGAGGGACATGAAATCCAATAATTTCTAGGGAACTAGGGTCTAGGGAACTTTTGTTTTTGAATCCTTGTAATTCGGCTATCATATTCTTTTAAATTGTAAAACTGGAAATCCCTTACCTTGAAGTACAACGTGTGATAATCGGTGTCTTGTTAACGTTCGAGAATCAACATCTTGAAATCTATGCAAAGATCATATTCTACATCTACAAAATACCCTGCAAGCCACATCAAGTGTGTGTGGCAGGGGGTGAGTAGACACCAACATGCATTATACTATACCCTAAAGTTAGTGTAAATACGGCTAATTATGCATTAGCATAAATTGCTAGTGCGTGTCACGAGGCGAAGCCTCACAAGCATGCACCACACTAAAGATATACTACCAATGTCAGAGAGACTGTTAGTATATTGGTATTTTGCAACTACACAAATGGATAGAGACGCAAGAGTTATGCTGAAAACATCCAAGATGTGCTGTTAGTGCTAGTTAGCAGATTAGGATACAATCATTAGGAATCAAATCAACTTATTATCTATAATACCTATTGACAACCCTAGTTGTAAGTCTCATAGGCAGCTGTTCCTTATCATTCGTGGGAAAAATGACATTTTAAACGTAATGAACGAAACGAAAACTTATACAGGGAAACATAAACAATTAAACTTGCTAAGAATATGGCTGTCAACTCGTGAAAAAATCTTTTAGTTATTTACCTAAAAACATAATAACTCGCTAACTAACTAAAAACCTAACAAAAATTACTTCTTAACTAAATAACTAACAAAAAATTAGTTTGGAGATTCCTTTGCACATGAACTACGTTAAAAATAACGGTAGAGCTCCATTTCAAATTTGTAATTTTAGAGTTAAACATAAGGCATGTACTTACAACCCTTGATTTGCAAATTACACAAAAACTTATATATTTGTTATTCCACTGCATCAACAAGCAACTGACCGTGGACACATGGGTATTTATGCAGTTTTAAAATGTCGTTTGTAGTAAAAGGGTTAAAAATAAAGGATAGGGACATAACGTGTTAGGAGCATCTGGAAATATTACAATGTGTACGGTCAGATGAAGAAGTGGTTAACAACTTTTTGTATGTTTCGAACTCCCCCCTCCTAAACCTTCCATCCCAAGATGCCCATTGCTAATTAACCCACCACTTATGGGGGAAAACTCCGCCTCTCAATCCTCCTCCTCAACTACAATTTTGTCATGGACCCCCTCCCTCACAGAACTATGGGGGTCCTCCCCTAATCTCTTCCCTCACGCACACCACTCTGCAGGGGCTCCCCTTCCCCCAACCAAGAAAATGTTTCTCTTCCTCCCCTCCTCACTTCCCCTCCCGTCCCAAACAATTCACGGCTGGGATAAATTAAGATAAATGACCTGGCTGCTGGGGTTTACTTCTTTCTTTTTTCTTCTTACTTCTTTCTTTTTTCACCTCGCGCGAGAAACAGCATTTCGGAAACAATGATCAAAATAGTAATTACAACCATTCAATGGACAATAAAACAGGATAGATGTCAGCGTTTGTTTCATTACAATCAGCCCCGCATTCTCTATATATTCGGCCTCAAACTCAGGGTCGCATAATTTTTGCGCCGAGAACAGGGATGGAAATAACGTGCTTTTTGTAGTGCTACAAGCTTTTCGTCTGACAATAAGTCAAAAAGTTATAAAAGTAGAACCTCACGAAAAACTGAAAGCTTTGGTAACATTATCTCGGAACCCTCTCGCCCCCCACAACATACGAAGAGTTTCAGATTAAAAATTTAAAAAAATGTGTTAGAAATCTCCTGCCAAGACCTAATATCCGTGCATCGCTGCTTTTGTTAAGTTCCCTGTTGAGTGATCCGTAAGGGGCTTGACAGCAATGATAACTTCTACGATGTGATGCAAATGACAATTTGCGGTGGTAAATATGTAGTAAATTTCTTCATACGTTTTAACAGAAACTTATTAATACTGCTGCACATCGCAATGTTATGAACTGAAGGAAAGAGTACAGGTTTTGCATTCAGGCCATTCATTGGGATCCTACTGAGAGCTACATTTGCGACGGAAAAAATCACCCGAATATTGTCACTGTGAAGAGAAACGCCAAACATTAGTCAGACATCGATAGTAATATTGCCAATAAATGCAGGGAAAAATTATTTCTGGCAAAAAATTTGTTAAAAAGAGGTAGGTAACTTCCATGTTTGGTCCCACGCACGGACTTCATTCTATGGAGGTTTCGTAATTATAGAGGTTCGTTACGGGAGGTTTTTTAGCATGCAATGTGTATGGGAATGTCCCGGGACTGGGGCCATGACTTCGTAATAGGGAGGTTTTCGAAATATGGAGGTTCGTAATAGGGAGGTTATACTGAATAGCTAACCAATTTCAAATTAATCATTATATAGCAAAACGCCTAACTTATTCTTTATTAGCATCTTCATGTACTGCATGCACAACTGTTCAAGGAAAAATGCGCGCCTGCCGGAAGGTTAAGGGTCTTAGCCTGAGCCTATCCAAAATAAATAGAAAAATTAAGAGGGTAACTTCCTAAAGTGATTTTCCATGATCTTATATGCAGGATTTTATAATTATTAATATGACAGCTACTTATTTAGTAGCTCTGCATAATCTTAGAGCTTTAACCGCTTCCCTGATGTTTTTTTTTACAAAAATGGTCGAAAAAAGTCATATTTTTTAAATTTCAGATGCAGAAGCATTTTAGGGAGGCAAATCCGAAAATGTTTTCCTTAATTTTTATTCCAAATAACTAATGATTTATTCAATAATCCCTGAATGTTGCCCCTTAACTTAAGAGAAATAGGCCACCTGCCTATCAGTGTAACTTTCCTTCCCGTAAACCGTTAGGCAACCTGCATGACGACGACTTTCACTCTATGTTATTAAAAAATTAATTTTATGACAAAAATCAAGAAATTTTAATTCTGTTTACTTGATTCTCTTTGAAGAGAGCTGCGGAATCCCTTTCCTCAGTGTTCCATACGAGTCAGTGAAATGTGAAGCGAGCAAGTCAGCTAGAGCTGGTGATGTGTAAAAATTATCCATCGTCAGGCAATATCATAGGCCAAATAATGGCTTCTATAGAGTCATCATGAGGACATGGGTAAATGGGCAAAACTTTATCCGACATAGTCCCCTTTCCCGTGTAAATTGTCGTTGACCACACGTATCTAGTTCTCGATTCACAAAGAACAAATATTTGCCAAATGCCAAATCTCTTTTCATAGGCACAAACTGCTGCCACCCCACTCTTTCCTTGTACAAGAGCAGGCTCTCATTGATGGTAACGTTGATGATCTTTGCATTAGCCCAACCATAAATTTTATGGGGATATTGTACCAGCAATTACTGTACTTACACTTGTGTGTGGACTGCATATATGTCACACCCCATATCTGAAACAATATGTAGTCTGTCTGGCTTTTCAGAATCATTTTTTGCTGTCTGCCTTCCCAATTCCAGATGAAGATCAGATGAGGTAGCTAGATTCTTGGCTTTTCGTCCTAAAGTTCTGGGTTCAAATCCCAGCAGTAACAAATTTTTCTTTGGAATTTCGATCCGTACTCAGTGCCATGTGGAGAACATTTCAAGTTTAGTACCCTCCCGTCTGTTGAATGGGATGTTAATCTGGTGGACCACTCAGACCGCTTTCGTTAGTAGGTTTCTCCCCACCATTCCTCCATGCCCCAGATAATCCTTACATTGCCATCCTTCTTACCTGACTTCAATGGAAAAAGTAACCAAAGTTGTCAGTCACCTCATCCAAATAATCTACCAACTACCAAATTCCTAACTATTTGTGTGAAGATAATATTAATTGTAGTAAATTATGCTCAAATTATGAATTATAGAATGAGCATAGGCTGCATCTTAATTTTTGTCCAAAATATAGATTTAAAAAGACAGATGTGTGCCTGCATAAATGCAGTACATTTATTTATATTGTTGTTTTATTACACATAGCTTCAAGTATATCTAGAGAAATTTTAATGCTGCAGTTCTTGTATTTGTTTTTTTATTTCTTGTTACCCATTATATTTTATTGCCAATATGCATTATTCCAATTGGATTAATTTTTAAAATATGTATTAAGTAGTCTTAATATATTATGAAGGTTGTCATGCTTCAGAAACATTTTTGTTTCATTGGCAGGTGGAAAGACTTGGGCTAGATGTGCATGGGGTTTGGAGAATTTCTCAAGCCAACGTGGAATATCGATTATGCCCATCCTATCCTCGTCTTCTGCTAGTTCCCGCTTGCATCACTGATGATACTCTGGAAAGTGTTGCCAGGTTCCGAAGTGCACGCCGTATTCCTGCAATTGTCTGGAGGTAGGTGGGAACAAGGTTTCTTTTGTTGAGATTTCAGTTCCTCCATGAGTGAATGTGAAAATAGAAGTTTTACAATTCCATTCAAGAGCCTTTAAAATAGTTTTGATTCGAGGCTTTCAATGTTAACATCAAAAGCAGTGTGAATTCAAATAAAATCAATAAAGGTGTACTCTATATATTTTCCAAAGCCTTACAAATCCCACTTTGTGGAAGGTTTTCTTCCAGCTTGTCATTAATGACTACGGGATACTAAGTGGCAGTTTTCAGTACTATTTTCACAAGGGCCATGCTTTCATTCAGTTGATTGAATATTTCATGAGAATGAAAAGCCTGGAAGTAATAGGGTGGAAAAACAAAATACACTGAAGAATAAAAAAGAAATGTGTGTATTCCAACATTTTTATTGATGTTTAAATTATATATTCTTAATCCATTTTGTGCAGAATATGAGAACATGCTACATATCTAGCCTTTTATTGGCTGCCAACTGGTGGGTCCCAATTTTCACGTCCCTTTCTGCTGCCATAGCTATGCTTTTATAGCTGTGGAGAAGGGCATATTTCTTACGCTCCTCCAATTGGTCTTTAGCACTTGTTTTAAGAAAAAGCACAATAAATATCCTTTCTTTATGACTTTTTTAAATGTAAGAGAGCCTGTTGAAAGTAAATCTAATTTTTACATTTTTTATTAATTAAAAATATTTGTAAAATCATAAAAAAATAACCTCATAAAAACAAAGTTTTGATACTCCCTATATTTTCATATGCATTACATCACGTTTTACTGTCTCATATTCTCAGTGCATTTTATTATTTTTTTTTCATTTTTTATGGTATTTTTGCCATTAAATATTTATTATCACATAGCTAATAAATTTAATTTTGTGAAAGGAAATGATTCTATATTCACTGATATGTCAGATTATTCAGACATTCGACAACCATTAGGAGCATTAGTAATTCAATATGACATTTATATTTATTGTTGAACATTCAATAGCGATAATCACAGTTGTTGGCTCACCACGGTCCATGTCCCACAACGTCCAAGGGCTAAGTGCTAACTTTGATCGCCGTGGTTAAGTGCTAACCGATCGCGGTTTAGAGGGTAATGTGATGATGAAAACAAAATTTCTGAAGATGTAAGTGAAAACGGCTATGAGAAAAAGAAGAAAAATAATTTCCCCAGCAGGGAATCGAACACCACACCTTCCGCTCCACAGTCCACTACCTTACCCCTGGGCTACTGGTTGCTTGCAAGGGTAGGCAGATAACGGGCCTTAAATGCTCTTTCATTTTCATACAAATACATTATAATATAATTAAGTCAGTGTGTATTTATGTGTGTATGGGTTTTTTTTAAATTAATCGTTGGTCACAAGGAGTCTATGGACCAAATTTCAGATTGATTGGATGAGGGGAAATGGGTTTGTATGCTCAGAGACAAGCAGACTGTGTGAGCTAATATAAAGGGAGTAATTATTAAAACATGTATACAGACATTAATTCTATTTCAAACTGAAATTATGAATGTCTTGTTGTAAATGCTCTACTACCCTGGACATTGTAGATTTGAAGGAAATTTTACTTTCTCAAATTCTCTATGCAACAGAAGCTTTTCTATATAGAATACTCATAAAATTTATTTTGTTTTAGATTAAAATATCCTAGACACATGATTTGTTGTCCATCACAGTTCTTGCAGTACACAGTTTTTCCTTTTTTTGCTTTCGCCTTAGATTCTTTTACTTAACTAGTAGTTTCTGCGAAGTTTCTCCTAACACATCTTTTTCTGCCATCTCAAGCCAGCACTTCATGTTTCCCCAGCATATGCACTACGTTTTTTATATCACACACCTCCACTGCTGCCTTCAATGTCATCACTTTTCAGTCCATTAATTATTTTTTATCTAAATTTTATCATATCCATTTTTTCCTTCCGGCTTATGTATTGTAAATTGTTTTGATAGGTAGAGCTCATGCCATACTAGGCCATTGGTGTGTGAAATTCACACATTCAGGGTAGGGGGGCCAGTTCGTTTCCCTGGGCCACTTGTGATTTTCTACGCAAGTTCTGACGAT
Organism: Pyrrhosoma nymphula; assembly: GCA_963573305.1. Classification (NCBI taxonomy): domain Eukaryota; kingdom Metazoa; phylum Arthropoda; class Insecta; order Odonata; family Coenagrionidae; genus Pyrrhosoma; species Pyrrhosoma nymphula. The sequence goes on along the minus strand of OY754330.1, from coordinate 48,915,025 downwards.
CAGACAGCTGCAATGTGAGGATTTTCGGAGGTGGTGTCTGGAGAGGCTTCACCCTGATTTGAAGTGGGTAGAGCACTAGGCTAGGGTAGGTAGAGCCTAGCACTCTACCCACTAGGCCACCCCGACCCCCGAATGTGTTATTACTAACTAGAAATTAAACTTGCTCATGTTGACCAATTAAAACCAATGTAAATGGAAGAAATACTAGCAAAACATGTGCTCATAATATTGGTTTCATTGTTTCAATCCTATTTTACCTTTGTAAAATAGTTATATTTACCAATGGGAAATCAAGCGTCTACTACTTTTAATTGGACCCTTCGTCCACCCTTTGGAATTCCATTTATGAGAATCGGAACTATTTAAAGTTTGATGACCCCTTCAATGCATATAATGTTGCTGAAAGTTGTGCAAAAATAGCGCTAATGCATGAGATTTTTTTATTTATCAGTTTGATGTCAGAAAATGTGTTATGCCAATTTATAGAGAAATAGCAGATCAAAAGAATCACCTTTTTCTTTATAGAAGTACATGGCTTGCAATTTTTGTGATAACAGGCATGTAGGGAATGGTGCTGTCATTGCTCGCTGCAGTCAGCCAGAGGTTGGATGGCTTGGTTGGAGGTCATCTGAGGATGAAGATCTTCTGAAGGCCATCTCTGATGCATGTGCTTTTGACCAAGGTCAACAACAACAGCTTAACCAAAGGAACAACAGCCTCCTAACCCAGGCACCTGCAGCACCTACAAAATCTACGAGCAACATGGCAAATGTGGTGTCCATTCCAGTCAACAACTGTTGTGCCTCAGATGAGTCCTCAGCAACTTCTTCCTCATCTTCTGCTTTTGCTTCATCTGCCACTAATCCACCCCTCTCACTGGTCATTGGTGGAAACAGAGACCTTAATGGAGGCACAATCAGTGAGCCACCCTCTCCTAAAGACCTTGCTGATGAGCCAGAAGCAAGTCCAATGCCAAAGGTGAGTGTGAATACTGTGTGCTTGTTCATTAGCCCTGTATTTTATCCTTTTGGTCAGCATTTGAAATGTCATTTTTCATTAGTATTTTTAGAAATTATTGATAAAATAATGAATTAGATACATCAATCTGTGTGTGGTTTTCACCCCACGAATAAAAATATTACCTCTTGCGAAAGTACCACGTTCAATAATTGTGTAGGATAATTATTAGCTAAGGTTTTAACTGCTGTATATTGTTTTGCAGAAGGTCCTCATCATGGATGCAAGATCATACACTACTGCTGTGGCAAACAGGGCTAGAGGTGGTGGATGTGAATGTCCTGAATATTATCCCAGCTGTGACATACAGTTCATGAACTTAGCCAACATCCATTCCATCCGCAAAAGTTTTCACGGTCTGAGACAATTGTGTTCAACATCAGCGGAACAGCCCAAGTAAGCAGTTTTTTGTCTTGCCTATGCAACAATTTTTTCAATTACTATTGTGCTCATTTATTAAAATATATGGTAAAGGATGAATCAAATGGTAATATTGCACGCTGTTTTCCATAGAAATGACTGGTTTCAATGTTAAACCATTATCATCAGAATGAATTCTCTCGGGTTTCCAACCGGGTTAAAATCTCCATTGTGACCGACGTATTGATGCTCGACTCACGCATCGAAACGTCAGCCACAATGGAGATTTAAACCCAGTTGGAAACCCAAGAAGAATTCTTTCATGAGCTACGCCGGGAAAGCACCAGATCATACATTATCATCAGAGTTCAAATACAGTGCGGAATAATACCGAGTGATTCATTCTTCAGCATGTTGCAATTCTACTAACAAGGAGACATCACGTGATTAATGTTCGAGACCCAAATGACGCAATTATTTTCTGAAACTATAGACAGAATGCGGGATAAGTGTCACGGCTTTCTTCCATTTGGGCCCGAGTTCGAGAGAAAAATGCAACGAAAGAATTTCCCTCCGTATAAATCCTTTGGAATGCGATTGGCTTTCAACAGAAGCTGTGGCCGAGCGGTTAGAGGCGATGGTCCTGTAATCCGTGTTAAGTGGCACGGGTTCAAATCCCAGTCCAGTCAATTTTTTTCTTTGTAATATTTTACGGAGTCACTGTACATTACCCAATCCCATACATTTATGGCAGTTTCAACAATATTTTTTAATTTTCAGCCTATTTTCTGGATTTTCAATCAACCCCCTTGGGAGGCTTTCGAAGCTAATTTTGAGATTCTTGTTCGGCCGAAAAGAGGTTTCATATGCCGACAGGCCTAATATGTTTAGATTTTGAAAATACAAGGATATTTCCGTGAATAGGATGGGCGTCGATTGGTCGTGGCTCTTTCTCAAGGTGGTAAACAATGAACGGATTATTACTTTTTAATATACAGAGATGCATGCACTTCAAATTTCCCAGGAACTGCGTTCGAATAATGACTTTTGTGACTCAATTTTTCATTCAATAGTGAACATGATATAAGTAGAAAAGAGATCGTAACTGTTTCCGAGGTTATGTAAAAAATAGTTGCTATGACCTTTCTGCGGAGCAACATATTATGTTGAAGGGAAGCCTGTATCGTGGGGGAGAGGAAGATATAAGATTCCAGCTGCACTGTAAAGCTGAGCTGAAGATGCCTGAAATGTCATTGCAACTGATTGCTACCTTCTGGTCATAAAGCCTGTTTCACACGATACTTGATCAAGCACAAGTTTGAGGATACTCGCTAGTATAATAGCTTTCCAATATCGTGTGATATAGAACCAGCATGCTGGCTAGCCAGTATAATCGCTACCATACTGGCTGAGCTACTTGATTTCATAATTTATGCTGTACTTGTTTGCTGCTAGCTCCCAGTAGGTCCTAGTAGCCGTCGACCAGTCATGTTAGCTTTTACAGTCTGTGCAATCTTCACTTTTTTTAATCAGTGCCTCACTTATTCGCGAGTGTTACACACTCTTTGGTGGTGAAATCAATGTGACGTGAATGTCTCGACAATCCCTGCTTTTACTGCAGCAGCCAAAAGTCACCTTCTTTCATGGAAATCTTCCATTTTCTTTTAAAAGTTACCAACAGTGGATGACAGTACCGCTTCATTGCAAGCACAAGTTCAATGATTGTGTGAAACCTTCTAAAAAGGTTTCTATCATACTGGGTTCCGTCCTCAATATCAAGTACCAGCTAGCATACTAGGTCTTGTGCTGGATCAAGCAATGTGTGAAACGGGCTTATGGATCCTATTTGTACAGATAAGGCTTCAAAACTGCTCATTTAACATTTGACTGTGCCAAACAACACTTGTGATTGATTGGTTTGTGTGACATTTGTATTTGGGTCTCTGTTTATAAATATGTTTGGAAAAATAAATTATTGTAAAATGTACCTTCAACTTCCAACAACAAGAAAAACTGTTCCTAAGAGGTACCTACATGTGAAATATTTACTTTCAGTGGAGTCATTAGTTCAGTCAAGGTTACATTGTATTTTTCTCTTTAATAGCATAGACCCAAGTCTCCTAATGTGTTTCTTTCCTTAGTTCTCATTAATAATGCAGAAGGTTTATTGTATTTATCCCCTGTATGTATCTTTCCAGCTGGTACACCTTGTTGGAAGGTACACGCTGGTTGCAGCATATGTCTGGTCTGCTAAGGGCTGCCATTGTTGCTGCTTCAGCTGTCGACAGGGAAGCTCGCCCAGTTCTGGTACATTGCTCTGATGGTTGGGACAGAACGCCCCAAATTGTTGCTCTTGCTCAACTTCTCCTGGACCCATATTACAGAACTATGCAGGTAAACAAAATGCTATTGAATTTAATTACTTCAAGCATCACTATGTGGTAGTTGTATATGTATATCCATATTATTATAATGCACAATGTAAATTTCCACAGAACTTTTATTGGTACAATGTGTTTCACTGTGAAATGGCATCATCAGGTACAAAGGCAGTATATGTATACAAATATATACACAAGACTATCCATAGGGGTGTGAGGTCAGGCATCCCATATTGTATATAGAGCATATAGATTGTATATGTTTGCTTATGGTCTATATTGGTCGATATTTAGAATTTGGGTCCAAATTCATCTATATTTTGGGGCAGGGTTTATATTTTGGCCAAAGGTAAGCTACAATTTACATTGAAGCAGCCGGCAAAGCACTGCCAAGTTTGAATATGCACGCCACGGCCAGGCACTGCTGCTTTGTCTGGCTCCGTGTACCAGACCATTTCACCACCTTTTCGGCATTTGGATCCACTTTGCGGCAGTGTGGCTGTGGTGCTCGGCTCACGTCCCTGTCCAGCAGTGCACTTGCGTGGCTGCGTCTTCCCCCATCCCTGCCGCTACTCTTCGCAGTGACGACAATCAATGCTTGTCAAAAGCATTAATGGCCCAAATCGCAGCATCGCAAGCCATTTTGGAGGCTGTTGAAAGCAGGAGAAGAGAAAAACAAAGATGTTGACGCTTTAAGGAAGTCCGTCGACAAAAGAAAAACCCAAGTCATTCACCTGCTGGAATCTGCAGCCAATAAAAAGCTGAACTGATGATAAGAGATTTCTCCTCTTGTATTTTAGTCAATTTCCTATATACTTTATGAATAAAATTGTTCATATTTGAACTACCTCATTTCTCTCCATTTCCGCCGGTACTATAGCCTCTACCACACAAACCAGACAAAGCTTTTAAGAATAAAATGCATAATTTTTCAAAATAAATTTGGTCCTATTTGCCTTGATTTTCTTGCATTATGATTCCGTTTTAGTGTATATATTTAGCTACATTGAGACACCGGTTCCCGTAAGATCACCGAAGTTAAGCAATGTTGGGCCCGGGCGGGGGTTGGATGGGTGACCATACATACCCTCACCGTGGTGCTCTTGCCCCCTGTCTGCATGTGGCAGACAGGCATGTGGTTGGCACAATGGACCAAGAAGGTCTAAGTGCCCAGGCTCCTGTCGAAGGCCCCCCCCCCCCCCTACAAGCAATCTACATCTAGTCTATATATTCACGGACTTGGGTCTATAAAGTCTATATTTTTTTGCCCTGAGCTAATGGGATGCCTGGTGTGGGGTTGATTTTACATTCCAAGGAAAGTGACCAATAGGTGGGAAGGAGGGTGACTGTGTGGTGGAGGAAGTAGTGGTTGTGGACGGGGTGGAGGAAAAGAGCATTTGACCATGTGCCTCAGAGAAACAGTGGGTGGGTAAAAGAGCATTGGGAGTTTAATGACTTTGAGGCATTGGAGGTTGGAGGTGAGGGTAGGGGGGGTGTTAAGTTGTTTTTTGAAGGTCAGTCATGCAGAAAGTAATGGGGATGAGTGGGGAAATGTTTGTTCATTGCACATCTCAAGTAGTCTGTCCACTGAAGTTCTAATTATGTAATTCCATTTGTTCCGGTGCATCCATCTGTAGTCCCTTCAGAACAAAATGTAATGTTTCTGGTATAGGGTCACTCTTGTGGTTTGGGTTATTTAAATGTTTTGCAAATATGGAGGTAGTATTTGAATTTCTAAAATATCTATAATGTTCCTATGTTGGTTTACTAATGTTTCTACCAGTCTGCCCAGTATCCCTGACCTACCTATTGTTTCTTGTTGTTCTTTGCCATTACGTAAGAGAGCTTAGTGAGGGCCAAGAGGGTGTAAAAGGCTTCTCTTAGGGAACTTGGTAAGTGATTTTCTATTTTGTGTGAAGTATTACCCAGAAATGGAAGGTAACAAACACCATTTGGAATTGGTTGGTTTGTCTATTTTAAGAGAAGTCATTTCTGTTGTGGCTATTTTTCACAACTTTTTAATAACAATAATTTGATCGATTGATCAAGTGCCTGTTCAGGAGTCAATGTTACCTTGATAATATACATGAAGAACGGTGACTAAAATCTTATTATTTTCTATTTTTTCTTCAGGGTTTCCAAGTTTTGTGTGAGCGAGAATGGTTAGACTTTGGCCACAAGTTTGCCGACCGTTGTGGCCACTCAGTTGGCTCGGATGACCCAAATGAGCGGTGCCCTGTTTTCTTGCAGTGGCTTGATTGTGTTCATCAGCTGCATTACCAGTTTCCTTGCAGTTTTGAATTTAGTCAGTCATATCTGGTGAGATGATTCAGAATTAAAATAAATGGATGATAGCATAAAACATAATATGTAAATTCTTGTCTGGAGGTTTTTATTCTATATCTGTATCTATTTTTCATATTTTGGCTGGCTTTTCATTTGTAAGGTTTGCCCTCAATTTTTTTTAATAAGCCCTCATATTTAAGTGGTTAAGTAATTTCTGTTACAGAGTAAATAGAATTGTCCTTGTTTTATGTTATGCAGATGCATGAAGTATCATGCATGCTTTTAAATTATTAATTAAACATCAATTTCCTTGCCATAAAAGCTAGCCCTGTGATGCAATTTTTTTAAACTTCCAGACCTTTTGATGTAGCTTATTTTGGAATGATCTCTTTCTTTAAACATTTTTTTTTGTGATTTGAATTTGATATTTTAAAGCCTTGAGTCAGTTCACAGTCACATACCTCCTGTATGTCTGCCGCTAATTTCAATCATTCTTTCCTTGCAGGTAAAATTAGCCCAACATACATATTCCTGCTTGTTTGGCACTTTCCTTTGTAATTCTGCTCAAGAGCGTTCTAATGATAGGGTGTGGGAGCGAGCATTTTCTGTTTGGCAATTTTTAAAGACTGGTGGAGGAAGACAGCAACACTTTAGAAACTACCTGTATGTCCCACGAGAACAGGTAATTATGGTAAATTCACCTATCTCCCTTTCTCTAATTTCCATATTTCTATTTTGTGCATAGTGATCATAACAGAGTTGCTATTTTAGCAGTTGGAGTTTTTCTACGGTAATGCATTTATGGGAAATGAATATTCTTTCATATTCAGGTGCTTTGGCCGTCATGTAATGTTCGAGATCTTGTCCTATGGTCAGAGGTATATCTTGGAGGAGGTATAGGATCTAGTAGCTCTTTATTGGGACGAGATGGAGCCAGGGGGTCCTCTAGCGAAATAAGCAGACCTAATCACGTTGGGGCTCCTGCTCCTGGCAATTCAGCTCCCATCTTGATGGGTGTCCGGGGGGCACTGGAAGAGACTGATGTGGATCCTGGAGTGACTGAGGGCTCAAATAACCTTCCCAAGACACGATCCTACGATGACCTTATTGCTGGTGTAGAAGCACAGCCTCAACCTCTTCAGCAGCAGAGGAGGTGTAGTGACCCAAGTATCCTGGATGGGGGGTGAGTTTTATTTTTAATGATGTGGCATTTGTATGATATGAGTGGCTGGGGAATTTGCAAGTCTACACTTTAAAACACCCTCACCTTGACTTGTTATACTGAAGGCCACTTGGGCCATCCAGCAGTGCCCTTTTGGTATTATTTCTTTCTTGATCCTTTTCACGGGACAGCCACTCAAACCTTGCAGCAATGGGAATGTTGAGACCCTCGCGGCTGGGTCTGGGACCTTCTCCCATCTAAAAGCACCCCTTCTAGAAGGGAGTAATCGTCTCTTTGCCTGTGTTGAGGGTAGGTTTTTCTCATTCTAGCGAGTGTAATTTGCTGGCTGGGAGATAGTGGATGGGAAAGAATGAGCACAGCGTAAAAGCATGAGATGGGGTGAATTCAGGGTTGCTACAGGCCTGGAAAACCTGAGCTCCTTGGAAAAGTTTTGTGAATTAAATTGGGCCTGGGTAAATCAGGAGAAATTACATGGAAATTTGCTTTTCCAAGTCCAAATTTGATTATTTCAATAAGTGAGGAGTACCATCTTAGGAGCTGTCTTCGCTCTGTTGGTGTTTGAACATGAGGTTTTAAGCAGTGGAGCTTTTATTTTGTGTTTAGCAATTAATTATGCGTTTAAGTGCAGCAAGAATGAGAGAGGTAACTTGAATGATTCAAATGCATAAGAGGATATCAAATGTGCCTCTGTTGGGTGGCCAGTGCGAATAACACCCGGGGCAGGCATGTGGCCAGTAATCTGTCACCAACTTGGACGATGAGTTCATCACCTTTCTGTGATTGAATTTTCCTCATGGATGACACCTAAGAAAAATATGCCATTAGAAAGGAAGCCATTGTTCGCTCAGAGCAAGAGTACTCAATTTTTTGCGAGACGTCATTCCTGCATAGTACATGTGCTAATGTATTGTGCTCTGAATCTTGTGCCTTTTATAAAATAAACACAAAAAAACAGATATTTTCACCAGATAATAATAATAATAATATTTTATTTACACCGTAGGGATGCAATTGTCCATGGGTTTCGTCAATTAACCTACCGGTTACAGTGGCAGAGACATAAAAGAAGTACAGTAAGAACACAGTTACAAACTATCGTTAAAAAAGTCCTTAACACTATAATAACATTTGCTATATAGCAAGTTTTTCAATCTCTTTTTAAAAACCATTAGTGAGGTAAGGGATTTTAAACCAGAGGGTAGCTTATTGTAAATTGCAGCTATAGAGTGATAGGGGCCTTTCTGGCATAGGCTAAATGAATAAAAATTACTATGAATGTTATTTTTAGATCGAGTATCATGACTGTGAAAGTCAGAGTTGACATGAAAGTAATGGGGATAACACTTCACAAACATGGCACATGTGAGGATATAAATGCATGGAAGTGTGAGGATACTGAGGGAGACAAACAGTGGCCTACCACTCGTTCGGATTGGAACTCTACAGATGATCTTCATGGCCTGTTTCTGTAGGGAGAAGGCCTTAGCTGCAGTAGGGGAATTACCCCAAAACATAATGCAATAGGACGCAAATGAGTGGACTTTAGCAAAGTACAAAGCTTTTAGAACATTGAGGGAAACAAGAGGAGAAAGTTTCCTTATCATATAAATACCAACTGAGAGTTTCTTATTCATTTCAAAAGTATGAGTTGACCAGTCAAGAGTGTCAGCAAGCTGTAGACCTAAGAATTTCACAGATGAGGTGGTGGAGAAATCAGAATGAGGAGGCAGAGTAGGAATCTCATAAGAGTACTTGTTATGAAAAAGAATAAAAGTAGTTTTAGCCTCATTCAAAACAACTCTGTTAAGGTGGCACCACAGTGACATCTCATCTTTTGTAGTAGAGGCCAAATGATCCAAGAGTGGTAAAGTACTAGCAGATAAGAGATTAGATGTATCATCAGCATACATGACGGTGGAGCTATATGAGAACTGTTTAGGAGGATCATTGATGAAGAGGAGAAACAGTAGAGGACCAAGAATAAAACCTTGAGGTACTCCAACCGGTACTTTCAAGGGACTGGATTTGATTTCCACCACTCCTGCAAATGATTGAAGAGTGTAGCTGACAAATTGCGATATGTCACTAAGGAATGATGAGTTCCAATTTAAAGAGTTATTGGTGATTCCCAAGCACTGAAGATTGGTCTTGAGGACTTCATGATCCACGCTGTTAACCCTTAAACGACGAGCGACGTAGTCACTACGTCGGTCACGAACTTCACATGCCGTCGAGCGACGTAGTGACTACGTCGCGATGATTCCATTTAAATCAGTGGAAAACCAGCAGTTCTATTTAAATCTCCTCCGACCTACGAGATGGGATTCATTTAATACTCCTCCGGGCTTGAAGGGTTAAAAGCATTTTTGAAATCGAAAGAGATACCTAAAATGTGATGTTTATTGTTCTGTCCAAGAATAACATTATTTAGGAACTCAAAAAAAAAACAGAGTTGGTGGACCTGCCAACTCTAAAGCCATGCTGAGAGTCAGAAATTAAATTAAATGTCTGGATAATAGGGTAGTTTCCTCCATCAAAGAAGACGAAATTCATTAACTGTGCATAAGTTGATTCATTATTCGGAAATAATTTGAATTAAGAAACTGCAGTTTACAAGAAAATAAAGTGCAAATTTTAAGCTCATTTGAAAAATCCCAGAAATGGCGGGATTGTGGTATAGCTACCTATGACGTACGTATTTTACACTGTGAGGCATAGGGAATTTTCATCTCCTGAACTTACAATTGGGTTTCAGAGTCCGTCAGCTCTGGTAAACATGTGTAATGATTACCTATGAAAATTCACAAATCTGGGAGTCTCCTCCGTTTAACATGGTATTAACAGTCGTTTTCTAACATCCTACGCTACCTGCTCGTAGTCTTCGGCTACCGCGAAGCCCTGCTGTTCTCCAGTCTATTGTGTTTGTCCCTTCGTCATGTACAGTAGGATGAATAACGAAATCCGTATGCCTTTGACTTCGTGTTCTGGCTCGTACCAACTCGTTTCCTTGCGTTTTGCTCACTCTCGTTTATACCAGCAGCTGGTGATTTTGCCAACCTCCTATCATTTTGGCAGTCAAACATATGGGGCATTACGTTTTTTTAACTATTAATTTGCAACCTGTCAATTTATGTTTTATATAATTTTCGAAATCATCTTCAAGCTGAAATATATATTCTTTTTGTTGATGGAGAGGTACTCTCTCCTGGCAGCTTTAAACCACAAAATCCTCCTTTTTTTTCAATGGTACTGCGACATATGTTTTCTTGCTGTCACTGATTGTTGTCGTGTGACATTGCAGCACAAAGCAATACAATAGTTTGATTTCTGCTCGGAAGCTATGCTACCGTCAATCTTAGGGACATATGCTGTTAATCAGCTGTCGCAGGGAATCATGGGTCTAAGGCCCATCTACGGAGAAGGTTGATTACACATATCTAATTAGTATTCATACATACTGTGTGCTTCGAGATTTTGACATCCCTTGTGGTGAAGAGCCTCAGCCTTTTTGCTTCATTTCAGGTGCTAGTAATGACTCCTTGGCAAAACTACCATGTTTTGTAAAATACAGTGTAATAATTCTTTCATACTATTTAAGCTCCTAATACATTCTGCATATGCTAAGCAGAAAACTATAGCGAAAATATGAACCATCATTATAAGGAATGAGATAGCAAGTTCGGGCAATATTTGTTATTGAATGTGGGCAAAATGATTTATCTACGTTCATTCCATACCAACTTCACTTTGAAAAAATCGAAGCCTTGCAGAATTAATTTTTATAAATATTTAAATACAATTCTCATATCTCATAACGAAATCATAAATACATTTAGTTTGAAGAACGTTCCTCTGATGTGCGTTCAAATCAGGTTCATATAATGTCACGGAATGAGTCGTCTGCAGCTTACAGCTGCTAGCGGCATTCGCAGCATTACCTAGCGGCAGGGAGAGGAGTCACATCATTACGTCAAACGTAATTTTCCTGGCATGCAATAGTTTGCCATCGCCTTTTCACACCGTTGCAAAATTTCACTTTTAAATTAATCAGGAAAAATACTTGACATCATTTTTTAATGGAATGGCTTGATGTACGTACTCCAGAGGATATAAACTTTCGATTAAAACAATTTTTAAAAAATAGGAAACTAACCTATTTAACCTGCAAAACCTAGAAAATTCCTGGAATTTCATAATCTCCCTGCAACCCTGGAATTGTTTTGTTTCCTTAATCCTTTTCCATCATCCAGGTAACATGACTCCACCAACATAAGAAAAAACCTATATTTTTGGTCATATTATATGGTTTGAGGATTTTTTTTGGAAAATTTACCAAATATGTAAATGGTCCATTATTAATTTCCATTACATTTTAGAAATTATAATTAAATTGTACAGAAGTTTGCCTGAACCTCCCTTTCAAGTGAGTGGTTCATAAATTAGTCAGAATTGTGAAACAGATTAATGATTATCTCTTATTATTCCTTGGTATTTTTTCATGTATTTCATGAGACATTATAATATCTGCTAACTTCTATCCTGTATATCATCTTCTAGGAAGTACAATTCACTCGTAAATGGTGGAGATGAAGCTAATGAACCTGTAGACTGTGATGCAGAAGGGAGAGAGGAAGCACCAAAAGCCTTATGTACAAATGATATGTCCTCACTCGTCAAAAAACCGATGGAAGAGAATGTGAATACAGTTGGAGATGCCAAGGAGTTAGAGGAAAAGGTGGTGGAGAATGGAGAGACGTCAATGGGCCCTGGGTGCACCGACCCTCACCCAGTGCCTCCTGAGCCTCCCCCATGCGTCTCAGTTGAAGGCTCGACAGACACACTGGTGGCTGCTGAAGGAGCCATTGCAGAAACTTCTTCAGAGGCTCCCCCGCCTCCTCCACCACCTCCACCAGTGGAAGACCATCGAGTGATGTGGAGTACAGAGTCAGCAATGCCATGCCGAGCGTGTGCCGGTAGGCGTAGACAGCCAGCAACAGCTGAGACTAGACTAGGAAATTGTGAAAGGACCTCCCCGTTACCCCATACGACCCCAACTCTTGTAGCCAGTGGTTCGACCTCACGTTACTCCACACCACCCTTTTATTCAAGAACCCCTAGTTCAGGATATCCTGCCACTCCTGATGAGGATGGGGGAACAGTGGAAGCTGTTGTACCTCCGGAGGGAGACCTCTATGAATCACCAGAGCTTGACTTGGATGGCTTGGCACCTGTCAGAAGTGACCTCCAAGGCAGGCTACGGCAGATATTCATGGAATTCACGGTTAGTTGAAGTTTCTTTATTTTTCTATTCTAATGTCGTAAATGGTTCCGTGACAAACCATGTTTTTATTGAGTATGACGAATATGTGATTTGGGGGGTTAGAATAGACGAGTTTGGTGAGGGAGTGATTGGCCGTAATTCTGTTAAGAAATAGGATTGTTATCTCTTATTCTTGTCTTTGAATTTAATTATAAATCAAATTCAAGGTAAGTATGACATTTAGTGTTCAAGGTCATTGTACTTGGCCTAACCAGGCAGGGGCAACAGTACAGTTCATGTAGTGTGCATTAACAGAATCATAAGGTACTTTGGGTGCAATCCACATGAAACATGGATATTCATGGATATTTTTTGTTGTATCACATGTGCAAATGTGAAAGTAGGAAATCTGCTGGTGAGTTTCATAGCCAAGTAGAATCTTTATTCTTTAACATGCCATGGCTCTTGACTGCACAGCAGTGTGTGTGCATGTGATAGCACTGCTTGGGGAAAGTAAAACCCTACTGCACTGTGAACTGTTTGACCCTGGGTGGGAGGGTTGGGATCATCTTACATTGTCTTATCAAGGGGGGCAGGGGGTCTGGAATCAATTTATGTAAGGTTTTTGTCCATCTTGAAACTTTGTATCATTTCCGAATGGAATTTAGCAGTGACATGGAGCTATCCGCTCCTTAATGGCGTATTTTCTGTAATCTCACAGCTACACCATTGCTCCTATTCTATCACTTGACTTGTATAATTATATGATATCCAGTGCTCAAAGCTGTATAAAGGCTTCTATGGAAAGATGAAACTGCAGGAAGCGAGCATTTAACTATGAGTAGATACAAATATCTAACGTCTTACGTTAGACTGAGAGGGAAAGGGGGGGAAATTCTTATATTGTCTTACATAGGGGGGCGGGGTCAAAAATGGCGTAAATCATCTTATGTAATACTTGAACACACAGGAAACACAAGTTGTACTGGACATTGTTGTCATAACTAAAACAGAAGTCCTGACTCGTGTGCAACTGATGAAATTCGTGGAATAGCAGGGACTTGGCTAATATGAACTCCTGTCAAGATAGTGTGAAATCACAGTGAATAAACTTTTAGCCTGGACTGGTATTTGACCCATACCCCCAATTTTGCAACTAGTGCTCTAACCAGCTCAACAGCGTAACTGGTTAGAGCTCTTGGTGTGAAATCAAGGGGTCAACAGACACATATATGCAGATGAAAAGAAAGAACAGTTTTTTTAATCAAACGAATAACCAAAGGAAAAAATAGCTGTATAGGATTTAATAAGAATCTGTAATGAATTGCCTTGGTATGGTGCTTGTCTCGATTACATAAGACCATTTCTAATTTAATTTTACAAAAGAAAAGCAAAGGAAAATTCCTAGAACACTATTTTGGGAAATGTGCAAAAGTTATAGGATAATGCATACATTTAAAATGGCAAACATTACCATATTAGAAGGTGAAGAAGCAATAAATTTGAGGCACTCACTCACTGTACAAGCTGATATCAAGTTAGATGTAAACAGTGGTTGTCACGGGTATAACATCCCTCCAAATGAAGAGCAATGATATTATCAATTGAGCTTTAAAATTAGGAATGAACTTTGAGTTATTAATTTTTGTTGTAGTAATCAAACTTTAATGTATAGCAACGCTTTGAAGATGTTGGCTGAAATGGGTTTGTTTAGCTATTCCTGTGCTCAGCCAAGTACATTGATATGGAGAGTTTCAGTGGGAATATCATGTCCGTCAAATTTCAAAAATGACTTTTTAACTTCCTGATAATTTCATTTGCTTATTTAATACAGTAATGTTCAATAGGAAAAATGTTTTAGGTGATATGAGAGTGTCATAGCACAATCTATTGTTGACGTGAGTTTTTTGTTTTAGAAGCTTATTACAGCTATTAAAACTCACTAATTTTCAAAGAGCATTCTGTTAGTAGGCACAAGATAGTTATTACCTGTACAAAATACACTCATTTGAGTCAATGGTACTTGAGCTATGGCCTTTAAAGTTTCAAGGTGGCAAAGGCAACTTTGCCTTTAGAAAAAAGTTATTTTATTTTGTTTTTGCTGATTTTCTATTATTTTAGATTCTTCAAAATATTTAGACAAAATGTGTACAGGTTTTTTAGTGAAGAGCAGGAGAGGGTGCCCAGTGAAATTCAATTGGAAGAAAAATAATAAAAATTTTTACATGAGATTGAAAGAATCAATTCAGTGTTATGTCCGAAATGCATAGACCACATAGGAGCCACCCATGGAGAGGTTGGGATGAAAAATATCCCAGCTAAAATCTCTCTGAAATTTTCATATTGGTCATGTAACCTAAGCTTTAAGGGCTCGGGTATAAGTTCCCGTTTAAAGCCTCTGCTGAGGTTGCCATTTCAATTTATTGAAGAGTGGAAAAATGGACTTTTTTTGTCATGCAAGAATTAGGCACATGGGAATATGGAGTGCTAAAGGTGTGCTCTCCATTGTTAATTTATATCTGGAATTCTAAGAAGAGCAACTTAAACAATTGCTATTTTTGGAAATTAACAATTCCATTTTTCCCCTAAATGGTTTACGTTAAAGGATGTTGATCATTTTTTTTCCTTTTAAAATCCAACTCAAAAGATCACTATGTATCTTTTGGGCCAGGAAATATGGTATACAGTCAACTCTTGATTATCCGGCTTCCGATTATCTGGTTTGCGGATTATCTGTGCTATTTTATCATCCCTACACTTAAAAAGTTTGATAAATATTCCAATGGTTAATTAAGGAAATTCTTTGAAAGTTTGATGTATCTAAAAAGAATTGCATGTTTGTAAATGTCTCTTTTTAGGTTTACTTTTTAATTTAATCACAATATTATAGAATTGTTTGCTAAATTTACGAATGATGAAAACTCTGCCGCATCTGCTTCTGAATTATTTTATCCGTTCTCTCCCATTACCCTTTGTGACTGGATATTATATCATCCTAAAACAAACAGAATAGAAAATATACAATAGAAATAATTTCAAATATACTACTTGTAAATAAACTAACTTATATTATACTTAAACATTACTGCTTCTTGTTCCATATGTTCTTACTTTTCTGACTGAATTCATAAATACGAAACAGTATTAGTGCTCCCTAGTCGTTATTCGCCGTTGAACAGTCATTTGTTTTTACCCAGATATGATAGTGCCAGTTCATTCGTGTGGAAATCTCAATAACTTCAAAGTTTCATTTGTTACTGTAGTGCCACGACAAAGCTGATGCAAATGGCAGAAAAACTGAAGAAAATTGTCCTTTCCATTGCAAAAAACTAGAATTGATTACAAGAAATGAAAAAGGAGAGACTCGCTTTAGCTGGCAAAAGAATATGATGTGGGATTACAAACATTTCGGGATTTAATTAAGAATAAAAGTAAGCTGATGAAGTTTGCTGCAACCTTGGACAGTGGTTTGGGACCCTCGAAGCGTAAGACTATGAAACGATCAACCTTTAAAGAGTTAGACTCCACCATGCTTCTTTGGTTCAATCAAAAACGGTCAAGTGGTATATCCATCTCAGGCCCCATGTGCGCACAACAGGCTAAACGTTTTCACGAGTCTCTAGGGATGGAAGGGGATTTTAAAGCTTCTGGGTGGTTGACGAGATTCAAGCAGTGACATGGAATTCGTGAAATTGCTATTCAGGGAGAGTGATTAAGTGGCAATGTTTTAGCCGCTGATACTTTTCGCTTGGAGTTCACAAAATACGTAAAGGAAGAAGAGTTAGCACCCACACAGAAGTTCTGGTGAGTGTTGAAACTCACCAGATTTCTGGATGCCGGATTACATGCAACAAAATGATTTCAATTATTGCAATGTAATCTCAGCCAGAAAAATAAGAACTGCTATAAAAGAAAACATGAAGAAATCAAGTAAAAAACAAAAAATAACTTGTTATTTCCGAGATTCACAATAAAAGAATGTGACTGTGCTCTATTCTGACATTTACTTCAATAATGATTTTTACATATACTTCAAATGCGTAAGATATGTTATTGTTTTTTTATTATCTATATGGTCAAGTTAAGTGCCCATTATCTTTTGTTTCAAGCATTAGAAACTATTTATTAGATTAGAAAATCTTTATAGATGAATGTTGAAGATTTCATGATATTCGAAATAAACAGGAAAATTAGCATTTCGTTATCCACTTGTTTTCTTGGCGTAACACCTGCTGTCAATTGTAATGTGAAATATTTCTAATCCTACTAATGCCGAATCTATATATTATATCACATATATTTTTCAGAGGCTCACAATATAACTTTCACATATATTTTTCAGAGGCTCACAATTTTACAATGTTTTGTATTTATAATCACTTTGATGTCATACAGTTACTGAAAATAAACAAGATGTCCGTTTTTTATTATCTACGTGGTCAAGCTAAGTAAGTACCCATTATGTTGTGTTTCAAGCATTAGAAGCTATACATTTATAAATGTTTACGATATTATTATATTTCGAAATAATAGCAATATTTAGTATTTCATTAGTTGTCTTGCGGTAACCACTGCAATCTGTTATGTGAAATAGTTTACATCCTACGAAGTGAAATGTCGATATCATGACCACAATTTCCATGTTTTTGGTTATCCGTGTTTTTCGATTATCCATGCCTCGTCATGCATCCATGAGCACGGATAATGGAGAGTTGACTATAATGAATTATGCAGTCATACATTTGTACTATATGATTAGACCTTATAGATTTTTCAGTGGATTTCATTCGTCCATGTGGGACCTTTCTCATTAGGTCACATTTGGCTGTAAGTATTAGAACTTTTATGTTGACACTCCAGTAATTTTTTTCAAGAAAGCAAAATTGAATTAAAGTGAGTTCTAGAGGGTAGTTAATGGAATTTTATGTTCGAAAACTTATTGCCCGGAAATTCAGGGTACCATTTGGGTCCCCTATTTTAACAGTCGTGGACCACCTGTTAAAATTAGGATAAGCTTGGTGGCTGACAAATTAATCATTCTCAAACCTGAAACAGTCAGCTTTCTTCCTACTTTCTCTACCACACCATGATCTTCCCTTGTATTTCCTATCATTTCTTCCTAATACATAATTCATAGTTACTTTAATAATGAATGCAAAAAAAAAATTATTAGAGAAAAGTCCCAATCCTCTCTTTCAGCCCCCTCCCCCACAATACCTATTGTTCCTAATACTGGTTTTCCCTACAACATACTCCTTGGACCTTCCACAGCTGGCACTCCTCTCTTCCCAAATGCCCCTGCATCTGCCTTCTCCCATCCCCTCTCCTCTCCCTCCAAGATGTACCTACAGTGAAGTCTCTTTATATTGAAACACAATATAGTGGAATAAACAAGGCGGTCTCGCCTATCAGTGTAGGCCTTTACATGCTAAAAATTTGATAAGGTGAAATAGTGCAAGATTCGATAAAGATTGTGACATATGAGCTTCTAATTTTTGTTAGTTTTTCAAAATTGCAGATTTCGTTAATCATTTGTCCTTACCGTATGTGCCCAAATATAAGCCCCTCATTACTGGCAAAATATCGGTTGTCAAAAGTGCAAGGGTCTAGGCTACTTTTGAACATGTAGAGAGAAAATTACTTAAAATATTCCATGGCAATTGGTGCAAAATTACAGAGAAAAATAGCCAATATGTGCCTATATTAGGTACTCATCATCATCAGTAAGTAAAGTCTCAAATTTAGCAATTGATCAAACGTTTTATTTTCTATTAATATTTCGTGGTGGTGTTGTTGTTACAGCCCCATAGCAGCTCATTAAAGGCATTATGCAACCCACAACACAATGACACCAAGGTATTTTCAACCTCATGAGAACAACTTAGGTACCAGTCAAAAAGAGACGTAATAACTTATACATGCATTCAACTTAAGTACCAAGAATTTGGGATCTTTTTTTACTGTCTCAATAATTCCCTTCTGGACGATGTTGTTACAGCCCAGTAATGGCGCAGAGAAGTAATTATTGAACCCGCAATACATTGTTGTGAATATTTTCCTGCTGATTTGATATAAAAATACATTTAATGCATATGCAAAAATGCATTGAACAAAGATGATTAATTTTATTTTATATCTGAAGCTGATTAATACAAAGGAAATTTGTGATAAGAGAGGAAATTTGAGTCACTGATGATATTTTCATACCATTAATTTTAAGTTATGGCATCATTTAGACACAATTAGCTCGTACACTTAATAGGGATAAAAATTATGGATAACTGACATGAAAAAGACTTGGGGAAACAAACCAATCTCCATCCGTAGAGGAGTTAATTTTAGGATATTCACACAAACCTATAGGGTTGATGTTATATCCCAGTAACGGAGTGGAAAAGTCTGTATGTAACCCGCAATGTATATATTTTTTATTAATTGAATCGAGTTACGTAGATCTAAAATTAGGTATATTGGAAAAAGACAACTGAAGTTATTTGGTATTTAATATTGGTTAACGAGAAGTAAATTCATGATAGGAGAGGAAATATGAGTCATTGACAACATTTTCATACCATTAGTTTGAAGTTGATAGTTTTATTAATGCATGTTAGTGCTTCTGCTTGATAGGGATAAAAGTGAAAAATATCTGATATAAAAGTTAATTTGTGAAAAAAAATCGATCTTCATCCAATAAGAAGTAGGATATTCAGCATTTGTCAATTTATGTTAACACTTCCCATCAATGTTAGAGCCTGATTCATCAAAGGGCCATATTTAAAAAGGACACAAGTCATAGGCGTGCGCACGGGTGGTGCCGGTGGTGCACCGGCACCACCTAATGGCTAGAAATAATTAATTAAATAACCTAGAAATACGTGAAAATGATACTATGAATATTTCTGTCAACCAACGCTAAAATTCACTCTAGCTAGATGACTGCCAGTGCAAATAAAGTTTTTTAACAGCAAAAATTATAATGAAAACAAATCCAGGCACCACTTAATAAAAAGGTCTGCACACGCCTATTATACCAGTGCATAGTGATCCTTTATAGTGATATTTGATACCGGTATACCTCAACTAACATTGTTTTGAGGTATGTTGATGTCGCTGATACGCCAGTTTTTCTGACTAATTAATGGACAAATTAAACAAAATACATTGACATTTTTTAGTTCAGATGAAAATACTAAAATCGAAAAATGCTTAAAATACTAAAAATGTAAGTACATACCTACTCTCATTAAAATGAAGTAAAAAAATTGTTCTAAAGAAAAAAATTCATTGTTAATTACATTACAAAAATAACTAAAATTAAAACGAGAGTAAGTGCAGATTAGAAAGCATCATCGACCATGAACGGCAATGAATGGAGTGTTGTGCTCAGTACAATCATTCAGTTACCCGGCAGTAAGTAGGTAGTGAGTAGTTTTCACAAAAGTTGCGGCCAAATATTTTGTGTATAGCTATCGAATTTATTCAAAATGCATATTTTAAAACATAAGCTTTTTACCACTTATTGTTAGTTGTTAAAAACTTTTTGTACGAACCGAGGTAGTTACACCTGTAAGCCCAAATTGTTGTTGGAATGCATGTCCGTATAGCTAGAACACGTATGGAATTCCTAACTGCCAACCCTACACTGGTTGGCACTGGTATTGCAGGGAATGAACTGGAAATATGAAGCTCAATACTCAGAAAAGGAAGACAAAATGGAGAATGGCATGATATTATTGTGTTTGATAAACTGAGAAGAGTTAAATTTGTTTTTGATATATCATTAATGTAGAATTGTATTTTAGTTAGAAATTAACTGCTTGCATTTCACTTGTTCGCTACAATTCCTGGAGAGTGCAGAACAGAGATATGGCTGTAATGACAATGTAATAGGGGCAGTAGCTAGAGATGGGAAAATTACCATAATTTTCATCTGAGGTAAATTACCACGGTAAATTACGGTAATTTTCAAAAATTACCGTAATTTGCCAGTTATTTTCAGTTTTAAGCATTAAACAGAAAATGTATGGTTAAATAAGAATGCCAATAGCAAAAGAGTGATGATACAATGTTTAACCATACCTGATGCAACATTAATCTATTAAAAATTTTCAAAATTGTAAAAAGAAATACGGCAGCAACACGCAATCTGGCTTTCTTTTGTCAAAGTATGAAAAATTTTAAAGAAGAATATTCGACTAATAATTACTCAATAGTGTTATAATTTAAGTAAAATATGCCAAAAATGAGTTGAACATTCCTAAATTTATAATTAGACACGTCAGAAATGTGGACTTAGCTTAAAAGAACATGTTGGGAATTTATCTGTATGAAAAATTATCTCAAACATGGGTGAATTATATTGAAAATTATCGAAAATTACGGTAATTTTCAAGGGGCGTGGTAAATTACAAAAAATACCATGGTAATTTACAAAAATTACTGTGGTAATTTTCAAAGTTGCCCATCTCTAGCAGTAGCGTAGCCAGGGGGAGGGCAGGGGGGGGGGGGGTTCCCCCTGCCCTCCCCCCAATCCCATGTTCTGGCACCCCTAAGTCTGTGTATTTTTCCACTCGAAAGTCCCAAATACGTATAAATAAATGTGTATATCACACTGTCAATTGCCATATTTTGTACAAACCCATCCGCCTATTGCATCACCAAAATTTGTAAAGTTTAGTTAGCTGGTTAATTTATTAGTTAGCGCCCACGAAAAATTTTCTGCCCCCCCCCCCCCCCCCCCCCCCCCAGCTGTACAAGTGGGATGAAGCTAAGGCGTTTGGAGGCACAAGATGACAAACACTGGCCGGTCAAGGGCAATCAGCGAAGATGCTGCACTTGCTCTGGGAGGGGGAAATTTACTCGGACTGTGACAATGTGTATATTATGTGATGTGGTTCTATGCACATATAATTGTTTTGAAGAATACCATACAAAGAAGTGAGAAGTGTAAATTATGATATAGTGAGAAGTAGGTAATATCGTTTATGTTAGCATTAATAAAAAATAAAGTAAAAATGCATGTTTTGAGCAAGTTATTTCCATTCTTTATCCCAAAGCAACGACGATTTTCTTTCGTATTTCGCCTACCAATGTGATCAGTTAACTATAATAAGATTAAGCAAACCTTTTAACGAATAATACTTTTTATTTGGTTAATTTATCCCACATGGTTCTCAAAATATGAAAGATTATTAAAGTTAGTGCAAGAAAAAGTTGAAGAACCCAAATTAAATCGGGCAGTGAAGGTCTCGTTTTCGGCATTTAAATTCGGCGTTTAAAGGTTAAGCATCTTAGGGTAAATGACCCTTTTTCCTAATTTATTTCTAGCTGTATAATGGGATAGTGATCATCAGAATACCATTAGTTTAATTATGGGTACATTATTCAGTAATTGTAAACAAAATATGTACCAGCTGTTGTATAAGTCAGAGTAAAAGGAATGCAAATAGTTTTGATCTCTCACTGTGAAAAGTGAACACAATGGCATGTCAATTTTCTCTGAAGGTGGTGTCTTACTTCAATGTGAATTGCAATTGGTTATCATTATCATAATTTAATAACTTCCATCTCTTTATTTTCATGGAAAAGAACAAAGTTGAGTCGCTCCAGAGAGAATTACAGACTACAAGGCGAGCTCTCATTCAGCAAGTTTGTCATCATTGCAATCATGGGCCAGCTGAAAAGCATGATGACACGGTAAGGCATTACAATTAATTTCCTTTGTGATCACTGTCATTTTTATAATATAAGATCTAACTTGAGGCATATGGCAATACAAACATTTATCCAGCACATTTTGCAGTAGACATGAGAACTCCGAAGAACCACAAAAAAATTCCGTATATCTCCGAATATTTTCCCCCTTTTTGCTCAAAATCTTTGCGGGAAAAGTAATGGGGGGGGTAAGAATATTCGAGCTCAAGCGACTAAAGCATGCCCCTCCCCCCCCCCACGGAAGGCGTTACATTGTAGAGTTATAAAAATCACTGGGACTTGAAGGAAAAGTTGTAAGTAGTGGGAAAATTTAAATTGCAGGGGCGTAAAAGGGAGGTTTTACTGTATATACAAATTGATATAGGTCACCCATATTTGGTGTGCTTTGTTATTTGACACTGTTATTCATATGTTCTATCTAACTTATCGGCATACCCCAATTTTGTAACTAAAATAAAATGAAAAACATAAAGACAGCTGAAGTGTGTCTACAAATATGGATTTGGTTCTTCACGTTTGAGCAGTGTTTTTCAGCTATCTTGGTACAGTATTTATCTTTGAGTAGGAATGTGAAATTTTAACCTCCCATTGAATGTAGTAAAAGGCACATTAATTAACTGATGAATCTACATGACCTACATCAATTTCAGGGTTCATTACCAGAGTCGGTGTGCAGTGGTGGAATTGGTGACAGAGTTGCTTCATCATCGGAAGTGTCTTGGGAAGCAGTTGAAGAGCGTGAGGCAGGACCGACACTTTGGGTACCTGACCATGCTGTGCAGCGGTGTACAGGCTGTGACAATGAGTTTTGGTTGGGACGACGAAAGCATCATTGCAGGTATGTTACCATTTTAATGCACTGCATGTTACATGAATCATAGCTCCCCTTCAAATAAATTCACATCATGCCACTATTTCAACATTTTTTCATACTAGTTTGTTTAAGGCTTTGCTGAAATTAACAGAGTGAGACAATGCCTGGGTAGCATAAGTGGATGAAGCACTCAGGCAATTTAAGGGATCTGGGCTGAATTCCCAATCCAGGAGAATGAGTTTTTTCACTGTGAATTTTGCACATTCTTGTGGCTCCTCGGCATGTGACATAGCTGAATTTTGACTGCTTTGAATTTCTTAACACTATCATAAATTTCTTCTAAAATTACCAAATTTGTTTGAGCCTCCCTCTGAATGTAAGCCCTCCTAACTTTCCATGTTCAATTTTGGAAAAACTTACATTTCTGTTATGAGTAGGGAAGAGTCGATTCCACTTTTTTTCGATTCCGATTCTTTAAAATCTATTCTTGTTATTTGGCACTGTTCATATTTTCTATCAAACTTATCAGCATACCCCAATTTTGTAACTAAAATAAAATAAAAAGCATAAAGACTGCTGATTTGTGTCTACAAATATGGATTTGGTTCTTCGTTTGAGCAGTGTTTTTCAGCTATCTTGTTGCAGTATTTGATTCCATCGATTCTCGATTCCAATTCCATTGATTCTTATTCCTAATAGTAGGTGGGATATTAATATACCAGTAGGGTACGACTGTTATTTAATTTAAAGTACTGGCTCGAATAAAATAACAAAGACAATTAAGTCGCTCAAAAAGTATATTCATTGACAAATAGCAAATATACCCTCGGCTTACAGTCTATGTTTAAAATATCTATCTATCTGGAATCGATAGAATCAGAATCGACTTAAGGCGATCAATTCTCGATAACGATTCTAAGCCTGAGAATCGGTGGAATCGATAATCGACATTTGGAATCGACTCATCGTTAATTATGAGCCATCCTTTTCATGCGAATCACACGTTGTGTTAAACTTAGAAAACACTAACTCAGTACATCACAGCATGAATTTTTTCATGCATGAGCTAGTGACTAAAAATCCAGCACCCAATCAGCATATGTATAGGCGTTGCTAGGCTTGTGCGATGACCGATTTTGGATGAAAAAATTTCATCGAAATGTTTCGATGACGATGGCTGTCATCGATCATCGTATAGAGTGTACACGATGATCGATGACTATCGATGAATATCGATGATCGATGAATGTCGATGATCGATGAATGCCGATGATCGATGAATTACGATGATCGATGACTCTCGATGAACTGTGCTGTAGTGATAAGCGATATATCGCTGTGATTGAATCACCGATACTGAAAAGTAGCAATCACAGCCTGTAACTAAATAATCGAAATCACTGTGACTGTGAATTCGGTGAATTTAGCCGATTTAGCTCAGGCTGCTACCGCTGCTACCAACTGCACCAGTGCAACCAACGAATACAATGCTACCACTGCTACTGCGTATTAACTGTGATTGAACGTGATCGCTACTTCTGTATCGTCTACCACAAACTTGAGGAAAAACATGAATTCCAAACATCCCACTGTGGCCCTGCCATCGTCCTCAAGGCACAATAGCTGGGGTTCTTATACTTTATACATACATTTTAGATCTAAGGCGTTCAAATGAATGGAAAAAAGAAGAAAAATTAGTGATATAAGGATATCGATCATCCTCATCGTTGGTTCTCATCAACATCAATGATTCGCATCAACTCATAGACTCATCGGGGTCGATGATTCTCATCGACATCGATGATTCGCATCAACTCATCGGCATCGATGATTCGCATCAACTCATCGGCATCGATGATTCTCATCGACATCGATGGTCGATGACATTCATCGTCATCGATTACAGTCATCGCACCGCGATGACTAAAATCATCGTCGATGACTTCGATTAATCGACTCATCGCATAAGCCTAGGCGTTGCCATAAAGCTGTCCTTTAAGGGCTTGTTAATTTATGCATCAAGGGGGGTGAAGCAGGATAGTCTTTCCCGTAGAGATAGTGACCAAATCAGAATTACCTACCTTGGTATCCCTGTTCATTCCATCTGTGAGAAAGGAATCTAGCTCCAATACTGAGGACATTTATTAATGAAAATTGATAAATACCAAAGATGCAATAATGTGTCTTACCTACAAAGATTGATTTGTTTTACAAATTACTTTTCATCTCAGTTTTCTTATTTGTCTTTCAATCAAATTAATGCTCTAAACATGCCTGGATGGAACTAAAAAGAGAATGACTGGTATCAAAAATGTTATCAATGATTCATATTTCCTCTTGTATTGTTAATTTTCTGCATGCTATACATAATAAATAATGTCGCTCATCCCCAAAGCAGAGCATCAAGTAACAGCGTGACATTGTCGTGGATCGAAAATGAGGGCTACAGAAAGATATATTACTTAAACGCCCGCACTTGTAGAAAGTTTTCGTCTTAGCATCAACCTTTGCAGAAACATAAAACAAATTCTGCTTTGGGGTCGCTCATAATTTTTCAATGTGTACCTAGATTGTTCTTATGTGCATAAAAATATTTAGGACACAGTGGTATTGCTGGTTGTATTAGGTGTTTGCTGCAGCATAATAAGGCTGTAACTATGTCATCATGAGACAAAATTAATTAGATGATGTAAAATATTTTGCAAATTCTTAGACTTTGGTTGAATGCTTGAGCAAAGCTGTCTTTTTAAATGTATCCCATGGTTGTTCTCATGAGCAGAAAAAATATTTATGGCATGGTTTTTCTGGGTTGTATAAGGTCCTTACCTAGTTGCTGTACAGCCATAAAAACATCGTCATGAGGAAAATTAATGAGAAAATAGAAACTATTTCACAAATTCTTAAGTAATAAGGCTATATATTTATTCTAATGAGTAATATTAGTGGTTTACATATTTTATCTGTTATTTTGGGTCATCTGCCATGGAATTTCTGAGTAGTTCTCTTTCTTCATTTTAAAAAATATAACCCCCTCCCCCCCTCACTTTTTATTGCTGGTATTTGACCAAAGATGGGAGGCCTTCATATGGAGACTTATGGTACTGTTCATTTTCCATTTTTAACGAACTGTGTTATGTGGTAGCAAATGAGTATTCCTTTGGTTGTATCCCCATGCTAATCTGTCACAATCCATTATCCTGAGATGCAGAAGCAGCTAGAGAAGGAGAGAAAAGGAGGAATTTCCTGATTTTCAATCATTTCATGACTAAAAATGCACGTATGTTAGGCACACTCTGGAGACCTAGTTGTCAGAAATTCAGTGAAGAAACAAGTATTGCCATACAATTGCACGGAATATTTTGTCCTAAATTCCCGAAAAGCTCTTCCAAATTAAACCCTTAAAGATTTCAGTCCCCATCTGAAATGCATGGCAATGATTGTGGAGTTCAAGAAAGTACATCATGTTGTGCTACTTGAAAGTAATATTAAATAAATCCCAACCTATGAGACAGAACTTAACTATGGTTATCTTATTGCAAATTTTAGTTTTTTATCTTACTGTTTTTCTCATGATGCTCTATCATTTCTAGCATATTAGGTTAAATGTATGGAAGCTCTCCATCTTCATGATTCCATGTAGATACACTCCTGAGACTAAGTAGAGCGCCAATTATCCGGTGTTCAAAACCGTCGAATTATCCGACAATCAGTCCCTCAACAACTCCCTCCCGTTCTCTTCCCTTCAGTCCCTTCCCCTCCCTCCCCATTTACTACTACTTTTGTTTGCACTCGGTGACAGCGGCTCTGTATAAGTCTACTAAATTGCTACATTTTGCACTCAAAAAAGGTATTCCTGCTGCAGGCTATTCTTTTACACACATGACAGTGCTACATCATAGTGAAGTCCCCTGAGTCACTGTTTATGCAACCTGGGCGAGCAAGATTGTATTGATTTTGTGGCCATTTTATATTTGCTAAGTTTCCTTGAGGAAAATAATTGACTCACAATTTCTAATCCTCCGGGAGAGAGGAAGCTCGTCTTGTTAGGTATTTCCGTGAAGCTGAAAATAATTGAAAGGGCATGCAAGGGAAACTCAGTGGCTTAGTCATGATGACAAATTGTAAGAACATCATATTCTTGATGACGATACTATTATCTTTGCCGCCAAAACTGTGAATACTAATTCAGTGTGCGTACATGATTCCAATGATAATGAGGAAGAAACAATCGTTTCAAAAGTAGTTTCCAAATCGCACTGCAATCCCTAATAATGTTAAAGCAATTTATGGAACAGGAAGATAGCACTTCTGTACCATACATTTTGAGAGTTAGAAAAATTGGGATGGCCATGAAAGTTTAAATATATAGCAAAAATGGAAAAAGAATTGACAGAGTTTTTAACATATAGTTGGGGATAGGAAAATTTCGTGATCGCTAATTTTGCGAATTTAGACAAAAATGTCCTAGGAGTGGTAATTATTTACGACATACTCCATACTGACTGGGGAAATGACTTTTGAACTCGCGAAATGTCGCAAATTGTGCCCCAAAACGCGAATTTTCATCGTTTTGTGAGAAAATGGTTGAAAGTACATTTCAAACGCAAGAAAAACATTAAAATTGCAAGCAAATGTTCTTAATTCAATTTAAACGAACTCGCGTGCTAAATATTACCGAGGTATGCTGAAGTTTGCAGTTCATTGTAGCATAACCGGTGTTACGATAACAATCGCGGGAGGATGACATTGGGTGCTTTCGATTTACGGTGATAACCGGCAATACACAGCACGTCACGCCGCACGTAGCATAACCGGTGTTACGATAATAATCGCGGGAGGATGACATCGGGTGCTTTCGATTTACGGTGATAACCGGCAATACACAGCTCGTCACGCCGCGGTGCTTTCTATTTACAATTAGTGGAATAACCACCTATCGGCATCTATGATCGGTGGCTCTCTGCTCCAAGGTGAGTCGAACAAAGGAAGAGCAATATGCGAATTTATTCTAAGTAATCTGCTACAGCAGGGTTTCTCAAACTTTTCCTTCGATGGAACACTTCGTAAATCCTGAAATTTTAACGGAACACCTTGTGGACTTCGCATATATTAAACCATTGCGTTTAGGTAGCTGCGTATAAAGCCATTATAGTTTGCTCGGAACACCCATTAGCCTTCCGCGGAACATAGGTAGTTTGGGACTCCCTGTGCTACAGATTTGAAGACGAGACGGACTGTGCATCTGTGAATAGCCGCTTTGAGTTGTTTCATTTCAATGGGCTTGTTCGCCAAGAGTTTTTTAAATGCCAATTATAGTTTGAAAACTAAAGAGACACGTATTTTTCCGATTTTTTTATTTTGGATCTGATTTGTTCATAACAGTCTACTACGGATTTGAAGACGAGACGGACTGCGTATGCGTGAATAGCAGCTTTGAGTTGTTTCATTTCAATGGGCTTGTTCGCCAAGAGTTTTAAAAAGGCCAATTCTGATAGAGTTTTAAAAATAAAGAGAGACGTATTTTTCTGTTTTTTGATCCGTCGCCTGCTTTTTGAATTATCGGCGGCGAAAAATCAGGGTTCTTAACCCTGTCACATAAAAGAACCAACATGAAAAGTTTTGAAGTCACTCGCTGCTCCGTCGAATCACGCTGGGCGCTATGCAGCATTCCCCTTCCCTCGCTTTCCAGCGAGCGAATTAGAAACTGAACCGGATCTCTGATGTTGTCACGAACTTTTTGAGTGGGCGGCAAGTTTCGCAAATTTTTGTTTTTGATTTAAGAGGGAGTGGCTGAATATAGAAGAATTTTGTCTCCACCGAAAATCTTTTTTCCAATCCATCTCCCGAATTCGTGAATTAAATTGCAATTTCGCATCATAGTGAACGACCTTATTGCAATGGTTGCGTAGATGGCTTTAAAGCACCAATCAAGGCCAACTACGACATCAATATAATTGTCTATATATTTATTTATTGCGTGGCACCAAGATTGATTTTATTGTTTGAATCTCTAGTTTTTAGCCATTTCCGTCAAATGACTTAGTTTTCCTGTGACAATTGTTAAGTATCCTAGTTTTATTCCTGGTTTCTGTGCTTGCAAGTGATTTTGACGAGTTATTGAGATGCCAAATGCAAAATTAAGCGCAAGAGACCGAGCTTTCCAGTATTAAAAAGATGGATTTTATTGTATCGATAAAAGTACGGTCATGTATATATTCTACAATTGTCAGGTTGCTTGGGAAAGACTCAATTGGAAAAATTTAAAATCTTCGAAGAACGTAACTGCAGCAAACTTTCACAAGGATGGAAATTCTCTTAAGTTCCATGTCAATACACAAAATGTGTTAAATTTTATTTTTAAATTTAGTGCCACTTTTCCAAGTTCCACCACCGAGGTGATTGTCTTCAGTCATAACATGGCTAGAAGGGGAAGTGTCGCATAATAGCCCAGATCATATTGGGTTAAACTATAGTATAAGTGACCCTTTTCTAGACTTAGAAATAATCTGTATTTTATGTGTATATATATAAATTTGTGGTCACTGTGAAAACACCGAAATGTCTTGTTGAAAGTACCGAATTCCTAATTTTAATTTACCGCTTTTCTCCCTCTCAAACCACTGAAAAATTCCTATCCCTACATATAGTAGATGATCGTGCGTAGTCAGGATTATTTGTACTAAAAAACATAAGAAAGTTACTGGCTATGTCCGATGAGAAACCTTCATTGCATGGGTAAGGAATATTATTTTTCATTACCTACTTATTACAGGAGGTAACAGAAGCTGTAAAACTTTTGGATAAAGAATCAATTTGTAAGCGTGTCACTGTAAGCAAAGAGGAGGTTATAGTATCAGTGGCATCATGTGTTTGGGTTGGGGTGGTCAGTGACCTTTACTTGTTTACTTCGAGAGCGGGCTAAGTAAGCACGGAGATTTATGAGACTCAGAACTCCTAGAATAAGGGACTTCTACTTCCCCGTAGAACACATGCTTAGGTTAGCTTTGGCTTGGGATGGGGAATTAGACTCTGAGGAGCTGTAGTCGTGCAAGTGTGTGTCAGCTACCTTGACCGGAGTCTAGGAAGTTAAAAAAAAAGGCAAGGCAAATTTTACCAATTTGCATAGCCCCAGATTCCTCACGACGATTATATTACATTGCAATCATGAATTAAAACACTTATTGCAAGGCAAATACCATGAGTTACGTAGAAACGGAATGCATTGCATGTCTGAGAATAAAATTCACCAATCAACAGGCACTAATTTTAGTTGGTGAAATATTTTGGAGAAGTTAATTAAATGAATGATTGCCCGATAAAGGAAAAGGTAGGAAAAAATGAGTATTTCAATGCAATAAGCGAGGAAGACTTTGAGAAAGCATGGCCCTGAAACCAAGGCCACAACTACCTCAAAATTGAACATGAATGCATTATTTGTCACTTTCATTTGTCTGATTGGGCTTCCCCCTCCATTAGCATGGATAATCGGCACTCTACTGTATACATATTTGTACTATTTTGTCTGATCAGAAGTTCATGATGCAAGTATTTTCTTCTCGTATACATTTCCCATCTGTTATGTTTGATAAGCAGAAGTACTGTCTGATATGTCTTGAATGAAGATACCAACACCTATCCTGGATTAACTTTTGTGCCAGCAGTATAGACGAGTCATGCCAAAGAAATAGTGAAAGAATTGTATCTTCAGTATTATAATGCTGCAGAAGAAAGTATGCACAAGATTAATCAAGGAAAGTGAAACAGCAACTTCTGTCATCTTTTAAAGCACTTGGCCATTGAGTAAAATCTTTATACATATTTCCTATTTATGAACTGATATGTATGTATAACTATTGTAGCAACAAATTATCATGACGAATATCAATTCTGAAGGTATTGCGTTTGGGCCAATTAAAATTTAGTGGTAACCACTTGAGATTTTTCACATGATTGTTTTTCCTTATCTGGAGTATTTTTTATTCCTTTTATTGCAGTGCTTTAGAGCATGAATCCCAATTCTAATGTTAAAAAAGACTTCATTCTTTCCTTCAAATATTCTCTAAAATCTTTCTGTGAAAAACCTTCTATTAAGGCCAGAAGATGACTAAAGTGGTCCAATGAAGGCCTAAAAATTAAATAAATAAAGCCAATACAATAGAGATGTTCAATTATTGGAGTGTGAAATCATCTTTCAGTCCCCCAGAGCATTATCATTCCCTCCCCTTCATTCCGTAAATGGAAACCCCATAATTTTTGCACTGTTAATCCAGGTTTTTTTCTTACTCGCATCTTCTCTTTGACCTTGGAATATGTAGGTGTCTCATCTTCACAGAAAATATTCTGTGATTTTGTGTTTCATTATAAAAGTATTTTACATAATTGTTGACGTTATAAAATCAATCATCTAGTCCTCTTTACATGTGAATCTCATTAATTTGCGAGAATTTTAAACACATCAGTACCAAATTCACCAGGTTTTAAGGCAAAGTCTCTACTTTCAGAGAGTGAACAGGTTTCAAACTGGTTTTTGTGCCAATTATTTCGGTACCGATTCTTTTTGGCTTTGGTTCCAGTTATAAGCTTAAGAACCGGTGGAACTGAAGAACTGAACCGACTCATCCCTTATTTAAATGTTTGGTAAAGATCATCTTATGTTGTGTTCTTGCTGCTCTATGTAAACTAGCTGTATAAAATAAGCTAATGGAAGCTTGGTGCATAACTTTCTCCTTTTTGCTTTAATTGAATTTTTAGTTTTTGTGATAGTGTTTTTGGTTTATAGCTTGTCATTTTAAATACTCAAGTAATTGTGTTGCATTTTAAAGGCTTGTATGAGTAGTAGAATATTTAACAATTTATGATTTTTTAGCATTTTGGGTGTGAAATACCTCCACTCTAAACTTGAAAGCCTTTTTGTATGCTTTACCTGTGTGTATTAATTAGTTTTGATAGGTTATTGAATGTATTTTCCACTAACACAAAACTACTGTTTTCAAAAACTATGTGGATATCCGATAGTCTTACTCTGTCCCAGATGGTGTACTCAGACACAGCTATAGCCACCTTTCATGTCCATGTCTTCTCATTAATCTCTGGGAGCTAGATGCTAATGAATTAATGCATTTTGTGGGGAACTTTTTCAAAGGGAGGTGGAAATTTAGTAATCAAAAGTAACGGAACCAGAAAAGTATGATGGGGGCTTTATTTCCCAGCCTCCTATACTGTTTGACCCATACTGCCATGAAATGTATAATTTGCCAAGTTTCTCTTACTATTAACTTAAATGTTATTTGCAGAAAAGTATTGTTTTCAATTCAATTTATTAGTCCATTAGTAATTTTATTAAAATCAAATACATAAAATAAATTATGGCATTAAACATTTAATATTTTATGCAGTAACAATTCCCTTATTCATTTCATGTCATTTCATATTATTTTTTAATGTTATGAGCAATCTCAGATGCTTATAAAAAGATCTTATTAAAGAATAGCATTAAATATTAATCTCTGTGCATTTATGAGGAATACATTTCCTCCTGTTTTAGTTTTTCCTTTAGCTTTGCATTTGTGTACCACCTTGGCGTCAGCCACTGAACAACCTGAGGTCCATTGCTTTTAGTTGCAAAGTAATTTTATGATACCTATATAATCTACTGTGAGCATTTCACACATGCTTAATCACATACATAATTAACACATAAGAAATTAATAGGATTGGCCTGATACATATCAGCATGTACTGATACTGCTGCCAAATAATTGATTAGGCTGAATATTTCTCTGAAATATTGTCCTTCATAAATATTATAATTTTCAATTTTTAGGATGAAATGAAGGTACGTGGTTTATCAGTTTGCCATACCTTATACTCAGTGGTGGTTTACGATGTACTGTTGAAATTAGAATGCAAAGCAGCATGACTGTAATGGGTATCACCTTCTATAAAGATATGCAAGTATGCAAAACTCATAATTGGAAAATAATCATAGCTAAGGGGAATATGTAACTTGTTCACTTTGTATTTTGCACTTACATGAATTGAAAATACTTCTTGATAATGGGGTATTTGTCATAAGATGTTATGATGAATCTACTTTATATTATAAGGATAAATCAAATATAATGTAGTTAATATACATTAATTATTTACCTGAGAAAAATATGCGTACAGGTACATATGTTAAAATGCTCACCACTGATGAAAAATCTAATTTTGCAAGTCATTAGTATAGGCTCAGCAGTACTGGAATATTGGCTGGCTAAATATAGCACATATTGGATTGGATCGTAAAAACTGAAATCAGGCCAGTCCTAGAAATGTGTTGAAATATATTCTTCATTATGCAAAGTTTGTCATAAGCAGTCAGCAAGAACTTTAACGTTGAATTGTAGCTTCAAGAAATGGGCACCAGCCAAAACTTGGACATTTTACAAACAGACTTTATTGATATGAAACTATTCCACCCATACTAATAGAGATTTGGTGATGGTTGTTCGCTCTCACAGGTGTGGACAAATATGAAATCATACTTTTGGGAAGAAAACTGGTCCTGCTATGATCTCATCAGTCTTCTAATGGAGGCAATTTTGCTGGTTATGAAGCTGGTGCAGTCCAAGTCCTCCAATCTTTTCTGTAAAATTGAATCTGATGTCATTGCATTGTATGTAGGGCACTTAATAAAGTGATGTGTCTGGTGCAATATTTTTGTGAGAGGACCTCTCTCTTATGTGCATACTTTATTAGAGTAGATATTTTTATGCTGGGCAGTTTTTTAATGCAATTTAAGTATGAAGCAGGGGTTAATGTTGAATGTCATTAAAATCGTCTCATTTATTTATTCAATTTTCTGTCAAGAATTAAGTATTTTGTGTGACATTTATGTAATCCATGTCATAAAAAGGCTGTGAGGGCATCTACTTCGTATTTAGTAGGGAAAAAATATTGCTTTTGGAAAGTCAGAAGTTAATGGATGCTAAAGCTTTAAGCATTTATAGGTAAAAAAAGGCCATTGAGTAAGACTCATGATTGAGTTAACAAAGTCATCTGAAAGCTTGATGAGCTGAGTCTAGTCATTATATGGGCACATAGTAGTTGGTGATTATATGGGCACATAGTAGTTAGTGATTATATGGGCACATAGTAGTTTGTGATTATATGGGCACTGGACACAAATCAAGGCATCATCTCTTATGATTAGCTCTTTTCTATTTTTTATATCTTTGTATAAGTGCAGTATAATCACAATACCTGCTTGGTATCTATTGACTGTTCTATTTTACAATATTTTTGGTCATGTGCTAATGCATACTATGCAATGCTTTAAACTGTTCCTCTTCTTAAACTATTGTGCTCATATCTTTCCTCTCATTCAGAAACTGTCTAATTTTGATGACCTGAAACTTAGGTGAATAAATGATCATGCCTATTCATTCACTTAGTTCTTCTTATTCTATATTCTCTAGGAGTTAGATGCTATTTTTTATACAGTTGAACCTCATTAATGTGGCTACCTATAAACTGAGTAAGAGCCAGAGTTAAGAAAATAATTACTATTTATATGAATGACAGGGTTGCATGTGCATCTAGGGGCAGAGTTTGCTCGTATTTGCACCATGAGGAGTTAATGATGGGATGTAGCCATCAGTATCCGAGCATGTCTAGTGTAGAAAATCTGATGTTTGTTTCAAAATTTAATCCTAAAGTCAATGAAGCTGTAAATAATTATACAATGTGTAGGGCTTTGAAGCAATTGTGCCAATACTTTAGCATTTGGGACCCGATATGTGGAAAAATGATGGGTAGTTAATCATAACCGCTCTGAATAATGTGGCAATGAGTCTAGGGACCCATGCTTAGAGTTGTAAATTTTACAGGCTTTTATGGCAGATACAGGAATAATGTAGTATTTGTTTCTAGTTATGTAGTACATGTAGAACGACATGAGAATTGAAGATATGGCAAGATGTTATCCTGCCCTCAAGTGTCAGTCCTTAAAGTATGGTTTCGGTATATGTATCTAGATCTGCTATTTCGTAAGAGACCTGAGAATTCATTGACTTCTTGGATCATATAAAATGACAGGTCTAGTACAATTGTTTGCATCCTACGGTACTCGCAGTTTTTTAATATAGCTCTCAATGGTAAGGTTACCAATTACAGTATAACCTCTACTTAGTGAAATTCAAGGGACCGAAAAATTTCCAGTTCGTTCATCGGGAGTTCGTTCGTCGGAGGTGTTTTGCACGTTGCATCACTCCAGGGGCGACGTAAATAATCCACTTCTCGTATGTATGTACCTTGAATTTCAGGGAATGTGGTTTGCAGAACTCAATTAAAGGTAACATTTCCACAGAGGATCGCATACTTTTATACTTACTGCTCCAATGCCTTATAAAAAACCATGGAATAACAACGAACAGGTCCTGCTAATTATACCATTTACTGCGATTTCTAAAGGCCGATTTATAGTTGGCATGAACGTCAAACTTTAACATGAATTGTTTTCGCGTTGACGCCATCCTGTTACGATCGCCGTCAGCTAGAATGTGCGTCGGTAACCATTGGTCGCCTTCATTCATTTTTGCTTGGATGCAGATGTTTACATGCAGCCGATCGCCAACATGTGTTGATTTGTTTACTATGCACAACAGAGCGAGAACATGGACGAGTACGAGTATTATCAACTCGTAATTGCTGTGATAATTGTAGTAGTGGGTTGGAACCTGTGTATTCAGCTCGAGGGTGAAGTAGGCGTTGACGCCAATCGTAACCTGACCTTAACCTCCCGCCCAATGCATCACAAACACGCTAGAATTAATGATAGTAGTTTCTTATGCCGCCACTTTCAACTTAACACGGTCACATCCGCGGTGCATTCAAGGTTTTGGAGAACTGCTCTGTAAATACAGTACGATATATTTTGGTTTTCGTTCCGCCAGCTACTTTTTTTCAAGAATTATTTTCAAGATGGCGGCGAGCGAAAAAAACAATTATCACATTTGAAACGTTTGAATTAAAAAAAATGCTTTAAAATGCATGTTATTACAGCAATAAAAATATTTAGGAATGCGCACAACGTAAATGACCACTGAACGAGATTTCATTGCAGTAGATGTGTTTCAAATATACTAAAGAAATTTTCGAGCCCGCGATATGAAAGTCAACATTTGACAGTTTATAAATCCAGAATGGATAACAATTTTTGCAAAAGCGTGGAGAATAAATTACGAACTTACCTTGAAAATAAGTAGAAAACCAGACGTAATAATTGACACTTACGGAAAAACCAGGCTTCACTCGCAAAGATTGTAATTATTCATTTAAGTATTCTACCAGCTGATTGGTATGTTCTTGGTGTTGAGGTCCGTAGTTTTAGCGAAAGAAAAAAACGTCCGGTTAACTTTAACGAGATTTTATTTACGTTACCAGGTCATTTTGGTACAACACTTTTGTCACAATTTCAAATTACAATCCAGTTCACAAAAAAAGAAATGAAAATCACTTCGCGTGACTTGCGCTGCCAACCTATAAGTTCCATTCTTTTCATTACCAACCAAAAATATTTTTAACACTTGGACAGTCCCAATTCTGCATCCCAATCTCACGAAATTGAACCGCAGTAACACTCGAGAGCAACCAGTTTTCACTCGGAAAGATTGAAATTATAAACTCACGATGATGAACCGCAGTAAAACTCAAGAACGCCGGCCAAATCACTAACCACGCCGCTAAACTGACGCAAAATACCGGAAATGCAATTAACTGGAAAAACAACAAGGACCTTTCTGATTGGCTTGTTTGTACGGAGTCTCTGATTGGTCCTAGTCACTTTCAAAGCAGCAAAAACGGCAAAAACCTCGCAAAATATTCAAAATTAGCCTTTTTTTTAAAAATACGTTAAGAAGAGGTAAATATTATAATACAGGGCTAATCTTTCATTTCGTTTATCGGGAGTTTTCGTAGAGCAGGAGTTCGTTCATTAGAGGTAATTACCAATGCATTTAAATAGGAATTTGGCGGGACCAATAGCATTTGTTCGTTCATCGGAGTTCTTCGTTTATCGGGAGTTCGTTAGGTAGAGGTTTCACTGTATATTTTTGCTATTACTTTAAAGGAGTGGTTGACCTCAAACTTGCCCATTTATGCAGAGAGCCTTTATCAGAGAGCCATATTAAAAACCAGGCCTATTGGCCCGGTTTTTTAATGTTGGATTTCTATACAAATACTGATTTCATTATTGTGTAATATTGATTACAATTTTTTTAATTGCCTAAACTTCAGAAGTAGCTTCAGAATTTTTTTCTCCATACATGTAGTTTGAAAAAGGTATGGAACTAAATCAGTTTTTTTTAAGGTTACCAATGATATTTTTACTATTACTTTAAAGAGTGTTGACCTCAGACTTACCCATTTATGCAGTGAATAAAATTGCTGAAGGAGCAATAATTGCATAATTAATATTGTATCCTACTCACCCGGTCACATTTTCCTTTCATATTCAAAATTAAATTAAATCCTTCGTGAGTACACAAAATATCAAAAGCTTACCTCCTTGCTGAAGGGGATTTAATGGTGATTATTACACAAACACATATAAATAAAAGACTTTGTGAACCATTGAAATAACACAACACTTTTTTTATGAGAAATTAAGCCTTTGCATGGACAATATCAATATTCAGAAATTTGTAAGTGGTAGATATTGGGCCCAATTTACAATTTTACCCCTTCTGTTCCAATCTCGTTACGTTTAAATTACTTTTCAGATAACAAACAATTTTATTTCATGGAGGTTATTATAGTTCTTTCTTTCACTCTTTCCTTTAATGTTCTTAAGGTTTAACTTATCGTTCTCTGGATTTCTTCTCCTCACTCTCTGCGGCAACGGGTAGGGGCTTGAGTTTCCTCTCCTTTCTTATCGTCAAATTTTTGGGCTGTGCGTTTTATCTCTTGGGTCTCCTGCCCGATTCCTTCCTGGCCTTTCAATTAAGTTTTTCTGCTCCTCTTTCGTAACCTTGGTACCGCCTAGTCCCTGCTTCCTGCGGTCTTATCTCCAGACTTTTTTTTGTGCTTCTTCTCTCCGCGTGCCTTTCTGATCTTAGAACCTCCACTTATCTCTCCCTATTGTTATCTGTTTCTTCCCTATGCATCCCCCGTTACTGATTGTTACTTATTAAATTATTTTTATCATCCTTAACTCCTCGGATGTAAAAATTGATTTTATTAGGCGTCCTTGGTTATCTATTGTTATATTGTGGTTTATTATGATACTTCTATTATTTATCTGATTTGTGACTTATTTCCGGATTTGGTTATGGTTGTTTGGTTACAATATTTCTTATCGACGATTGAGCTCATCCAGTTTTTAACCCTCTTTCGTCATTAATTCATCTCAGCTATTAGCCACATGAATTTTGGTTACCACTATCTTTAAAAATAAGTTGAGATACCTAAGTTTGAGGTGATCTTATCTTCTAAACAATGAAACCAAATTCAAAACATTAAAATGTACCTAAAAGTTTATTTATATGTTTATTAATGTACATAAAAAATATTTTTTCACCTTTGTTATACTTTTTATATAATTTTTTATTAAAAAGTCATAGTTTTTGGACGTAAAAAGTGATTGTTCATCTTTGAGTGCTTGGTATTCTGTTACTTTTCATTGTATTAACTTGTGACTTTAAAGTAAGAATGCCAGGCATATTCTTAATAATTTTCCGAAAACTATTTGTTTTTATTAGGAAAATTGCTTAAGTTGTTTAAAAAAATGTAAAACTGCTAACTTCAAAGTGAATGGCTCAATTAAAATTTGAGTGGTACCGTTTTGTGTTATAGAATGTAAGCATTAGAGGTACTAATTGTAAGATGAATATAGTTAAATATTATTTATATTGATTTTTGTTTATCTTATTAGCCTTGAGCATAGATTGCCATGCAGATGAAGGAGGAGCCCCAAACAAAGGATTTGATAGTAAAAAGTATGCCCCTGCCCCTGTCTGTGCTGTTGCTACATTGTATTATGAGTCTTGCACTCTAAGCTGGTGCCTCTGATATATTTAAATAACAGACAAACAGATGAATGCACAGCAACCATACAGGGCCCTTTTTCTCCCCCATGCCATAGCTGGTTTTATGGTACACACAAAGTTAATGTCAATAAAATTCAGCGTTGATAATATGTATCGCTAAAATTTAACTATATTATTCTGTATCCGTAATGCATTCTAAAATTTCAAAATTCTCAAGTTTCAATGCAGTCATTTGCTTCAAAGTTAGCTGAGTTTTACAGTTGTTACCACAATTGTGCAATTTTTGTAACATTTTCAGAAGCTCTTAAGAATAACTCTAGAAGACTTTCTTACTTCAAAATCGCAAGTTAGTATGGTGAAAAGTAGGGATGGGCAGGTCCAGTTTCTTTTTCGGATCCAAATCTGGAACCGGATCCTGGATCTCAGTTCTTATTTTCGGATCCTAGGATGTCTTCAAGGGTGCCATTCATTAATGAAAACAAAATTTAAGCCTTTGAGACGTTATTGAAAATAAACAACATCAAGTTTAATAATGTTAAAATTTAATATATATGTATAAACGACTATGTCATTGGCACAATAATACTCATCTTTGATTGCCATCAAGTTCTTTTTTAAAAACACCAACATTTTAGCAAGGTCAGGATCTCATTTATTTCTCTTGGTATCACTATCAACCCAGCGGCACTGAAAACCCATTCACTAGCGACAGTAGCTGTGGGGATACAGGTGCTTCTTGGAAAACTAAAAGGAAGATGACGAAGAACTCAACATCTTAGTCACTCAGTGACTTAGCATCACTTTTAATTACTTTTTCATTATACATATATTGAATTATGTTTCTTACGCAGATGTTTAAATAGCAGCGACGTTGACTTAGCATTTCCACGCGATATTTTTACGCCACAGTGCGAGCGAATTCCTGACAAATTGTTCTTGGAGTCCACCAAAAAGTGATCCCACACCACAGAAAACATTTCCGTAAACAATAAACACTCAGCACACAAACAATGAAACCCCCTAAAATATAGGAAACAATAATAGCTTCGTATCCCAGTCAACCTTCTTTGGGTTAGAAAAAGTGTTCGATATCTTGTTTGAACCTCCTGCTATATCGTTGAAGTGGAAGCATACACAAAGCGATATGTATCGATGTTGATCAGTATTACCGTATAAACTCGTGTAAGAGGCGCACCTTTTTTCCCAGAAATCTCAGCCGAAAATGAGGGTGCGCTTCTTACACGAATCTGTCCGTTGCAAAATTCCGACACCAGAGTTTGAAGGCTAATATCTCAGAGATGGCTCAATCGATTTTAAAATGAAGTACATCAAATTAAAGCTTGTTTATTTCTGCGTTTATTGATGGTGTACAAAACATTTGACTGTTTATATCGATTTCAGTGTGTGCTTAAAAACAGAATTTTAGCGCATTTTCCCGGGTACCGGACGGATGCATCGCATTCGCGCATCGCATCGGCTTCGTAATAACAACACGGATCAAGATATCGAAATTTCCTTTACAAATATTGTAGCAAAGATCTTTCCTAACAGCTATACGAAGTTTCATATTATTTAATGCATTAGTATTTTAGTTATAGATGCAAATGCACGGATCCGTTATTTTCCGTTCCGCGCATCCCTGAAAACCGCCATTTAGACCTTCTCCAAGCTCTCGAGTTCATCATCATCATCCACTTATAAAATCTTTAAGGAATTCGTTGGTTAATCAATATCGATTAACCTTTATTTTGGAAAAAGAGCGCGTTCAACTGCCAGGAGCATGCACGGAAGAGAAAGGGAGAGGCGCGCGCTGTTGCCCAGTCAGAGGGCTATCCGTAAGGCGCGCGAGGGAGTCTACTACAAGCATTACCTGCGGGGGAAAACCAGTTGTCTTTTCTCTGTGCATGAGTCATTTGGAATCGGTAAATAGTGGCATAAAGGGTGACGCGGCGTTCGGGCACGTGGGCGTTCCTCCGCGTTGTCTTGTAGAGGAACGCCCGAAAGCCGTTACCAATATGGAGAAATGCCGCGGAAACCTCAGATCCAAGTGAATACTTACCTCCGGGGTCTATATCTGCCTATGAAAAATGCCGCGTAAATTATAAGAGAATATCGCAAGCGGAAGGCTTTTAAAATGGCCGAAAGTTCGCAGTTAGGCCCGCAAAACTTCGCAATAGAAGAAAAAAAACTCAAAATTTTTTCTTCAACTTCGAGGCATAAAAAGAGGGGTGCGCCTCTTACACGCGTTTATACGGTAGCTCAGCGTTTCTGCAATGACTGTTGTTATACCACATCTTGAGATTTTATTCCTGAGAACAATAAGATGAATAATAAAGGGTGATTTTGATTTACGTACAGAGAAAGCCGTTTATCGAACGTAGTACATCAATAGCATTTTATTTGTTTGGTAGAGAGCCACCAATAGCCGACGACAGCTGGCACTTCAGTCGCTTAAAAATCTCCGATGCGGATCTGATTTACTGTTGTATATTTGGATCCGATATCAGTATCTCAGCCAATGTAGCAGATCTTAGGATCCGCAGATCCGATCCAACCATCCCTAGTGAAAAGTAACAGAATCAAACATGGGCAATCACTTTTTGCTTGCCATAAACTTGCCACTTTTTGCTAATAAAATTAAGTTAAAGAACGTCTAATATGACAAAAAATGTTTGTGTCATTAATGTGGAAATACACAAGCTTTCAGGTGCATTTCTTGTCTTATGTTTCCTCATTTATAGGATAATGCATCTTAAACTGGGGTAGCTCCACTTTTGTTTGTCTTTATTCAGACTCATCTTCCATCTCATTTTCATTTTTACCTTCACATCGCATCAAGTTGCTCTTTCTGCATTTCCTTGAGTAAGTGAAGAATTAGCCTCTTTCAGAATGAGAGAGTATTTTTTAAACCTAGGCCTGAGTGTTGGCTAGTTTTTATTAATGAACTATGTGGTAACTCGCTTATTACATGAAGTTCCATAAGCATAATCCATCTGGATAAAATGTGTGGGTCACTCCCATGCCCACTTTTTGGTGATGAATGTAATGTGCTTGTATCTTCACATAAAGCAAGCAGTACCTGCACCCTGCCCTTCCATCCCACTGCCAAATCAAAGTAGTAATGAAAATGTCTGAGTTGAAATACCTAGGTTGCAAGTTGGTTTTGTACTGACGTGGTATCCTGTGTGTCAATACAAGGGCTTGTATCTTGCATTCAGGCTTGGCTCAGGGCTGTTTGTATTAGGATTAAGGTTTGTGAGTAGCAGAGCTTGTATTGGTGTTAGGTGAAGAACAGTTTAGAACAAAGTTGGAATCTCAGAACTTTGCATCCTCCCATTGGTCCATTCCAACATAGGACCTATTCTTCTCCTGGCTGTTATGCTGGCCTCTCTCCTTTCTTGGAGTAATGCTCAACTTAAGGATATCATGCTTGTCACAGTGT
The DNA here is from genome assembly GCA_963573305.1 of Pyrrhosoma nymphula. NCBI lineage: Eukaryota > Metazoa > Arthropoda > Insecta > Odonata > Coenagrionidae > Pyrrhosoma > Pyrrhosoma nymphula. The sequence continues at coordinate 48,872,537 of OY754330.1, read as the reverse complement.
ATTTTAGTAAGCCATGCAAGGTAAACACTAGGTAAAGTGATGAGAAAACCATTATGAAAGCTTGGTGCCACTTACATGTCTTGGCTTAAACAGTGCTACAACAGGCCTTGGATTAAAGGGTACTATATATCCTCAGCAGTTGTAGCTCCTAAAAACTATGCATACTTCTAACCAAATGCTACAGGTTGCTTACCCTTGTGATGTTTGAAGAGGGGAGTGGATTGGTCACTGATACTGTAAGAGTTTCCAAGGAGGCTCATAAATCACCTATTATGGAGGTCTAAAATTTCATTCTGATAAAGAACTGTGATTATTATGCATGGAGATAGAAAAAATCATCATTTGTTGGTGAACATCGACTCATAACACTATGCGCAAATATTAAAATCTGGAAAATATGGATTAGCATATTTAACCATTTTTTCTGACTCTTTCAGGAAATCACTCTTATTAAATTAATGGAGATGGTTGATCCTAAATCATAAAGTGATGGGTGTATCTTCAAGTGATCAAATTTCTTTATAATTATGCAAACCAAATTGTTTGGTTTGCCCGAAACCTATTTAAATTAAGCATAGTTACCCAAGTGCTAAAAGTTTGAATAATTACTGCTATATATGTTTTCTATTGTTTCACCTGGAAGCTGAATTTTCCCACTGTAGTGAGAAATAAATAGGTATCTCAATGATTTGATTAATTAATGTTGAAGCTCAAAATAGTTCTTGACAAGCAGTGTCATCACTAGTAATTTTGTTTCCTTTTATTTAGTGGTCTAGATTGGCATGCAATGGATTATATCCCTGAAAGGTATTCATCTGCATCCTAGAAATAAATGGTGATGAAAAATATGAAGATCTCTTCTTCCGTGTCATGTACATGAGTAATGTATTTGTCTGTGTGGAAAACGATTTGCATTAACATCTTGTCTCTAATCATTAGTGTTACATATACTTCATGTAATCTAAACAATACATTGACGTGATCAGTCATTTACCACACCCAGAGATCCCTTCATGAACAGTATGACGAGTTTAATCTAAAAAACGTCAGCGTTGTGCATGGTATTTTTTTATATTCCACCTAGCCAGGTATTCTGTAAATGCAGACTTTTTTAATGTCCAGTAAGATGATCGTCTTCAGACTTAGAACACTGAAGACTATAGCCAAGTTGAAGACAAAAATATTGGCTGCATATAATTCCTTACTTCTACAATCATGAGTAGTTAACCCAGATAATATGCCAAGAGAGCTCTTGATCTCAGCTCTCTGAACTGGAGATGTCATCACATTATTAAATCTAGGTTATTATTTTTTTAAAGAATTTTGTGGTTATGTTGTACTAAAGAAAAAGAAAGATAAAATACTTGCTTTAAAAGTTTACATATATGTTTAAATAGTAATATTCTGATATGAAGTTCAATTATTTCTCAATATAATCTGCATATTTTCTTTTTTCAGGAGTTGTGGTAACATATTCTGTGCTGACTGCTCTGACAATGCCATTCCCCTTCCTGGAGAAAATTTCTATGATCCAGTGAGGGTTTGCTCCTTGTGTTACACTCGCGCCATGCATCATCGTTCAAGCCCTTCTGGGAACCATGCTGGAAGCAGCCGTCCCCATCAGTCAAATGGATTGGCCGGGTTAGCAGTCTCAGGAACCAATGGAACCCATCACAGATCCTTTTCCCGTTCCTCTTCCTCTGCTTCATCTGACGATGGTGTGGAGCCTATGACCCAACTCAATTCCACGCCAACACCTCACACTAATTCATTAGGATCAGGCAGTGGGAGGTTCTCCTCCTCTCATTGTTGTAAAATGGCTGATGGGGAATTCAGGAGAGATTCTAGTAGTAAAACAGCCACAGCAACTGCCTCAACTTGACGGCCAATTAAATGCTGTCCATGGGGACCCGATCCAGTTATCCAGGCTCCCTTTTGCCCCTCTTCATGTCCCCCAAGCAATTTAACATCATCTTTGCCTTTGTCTTCTGGAATGGAAGTAGGACGTTGGACCAGGAGGCTGGGGAAATGAAGCATTGCTGATCAGGATGCATTTTTCCTTTTACCAATGCCGCTGCTTCTGCTCTTCATCTGGCAATCAGCTCATTGCCCGTGGAGTAATGTATCCTACCTTACCTTGCCTATGAAGTGGAATGGTAATTCACACTTCTGCAATTGTGAGCAAAGGGTAGGTTCAAAACAAGCCTCTTTTACCTTTTCAACTGAATATCTAAGTCACTTATGAACCTTGAAAATTGTCATTCTCATTATGTTCATTTTCAGCTTCCTAGAAAAGGTAACTAGAGAATTTTGAAAGAGAAATGTGAATCACTGAGCAAAAGCTTATATTTATTTTTCGGGAGATGTGATTTTATTGAAAAAATAATTGCTTCCTGCCTCCTGTTTGGTGATTTGAAGATTGTATATATTATGGGATTAGGGCTGAATTTATCAGTAAGGGTTCATCTAGGTATCCAGGGAGTTCTATTTTGGGTTAATTGGCATAGTTACCATTGGAAGTGCTAATTGCTTGTGTGACCAAAATTTACTGTTCCAGGGCTGTAGATACCATTGTAAGTAACTAACTTGAACTTTTCTTTTGATTATCAGTGCTGGTTATACCATTCGAAGGAAGCCACTGTCCTAAATTAATTTTTATTTTTATCTGATGCATTACTTGTATAAAATCATGTAAATATGTATGAATGAAAGTGGATATTACCCCTGTACTATCACTGCTTTGCTGCAACACCTTGAGGGGTGTCTGCTTTCTGGCTTTTCCAAGGCTTGATGGGTAATTTGATCAAGTTTCACACTATTTAGTTTGAACACACAAAAGAGGAAAAACTATACTTACTTTGCTTGATTAAACAACTGGCAATGACATGTATGTGGAGCAGAAATAGGATCAGCTTGGAATACACAATTTGATAAGCAGGAATGTAGTATATGTAACAGTTAAACTGGTTATTGACCAGTGAGATTGTTTTTATCTGTACATTTGTGAAAAGTTTTGCAGAAGTGCTGGGATAGACAAAATTACTTGTATATGTTCACATGTATGCAAATAAAAAGTGTATCATATCATTGCATGTTTTGTTGTTTTTGAGGTTTCAGTTTTTCCTGGTCAACTTTTTTTTGCACCCTAAATATTAAATGTGTGTAGTATTTTTGTCCAAGACACTGCCCCAGAATCATTGGAAAATTTGAAGGAAAATGCAATACATATATTGTTTCTACAATATGTTTTCATCATCTTACTGTGATAAAAGTAATTGACATTAAATCCATCAAGAATGGAAATACTATCATTAACCTTTATCAGCCGACCATGTCTCTCTGGCACAAAAAATATCCCTAGACTGCCGAGCGTGTTCATATGGCACACTGCGTCCTCAGTTCACTCTCAAGGCCCCTGAGACTGTCAAATGATAGAAAGTCATATTTTTTTAGGAGCATTCGACTAAGAAGGTATCTTTCTTCCATCTGAATTTTTTTCTGTGGATATCTCACGGTATTATATGTTGTTTGACGTAATATAACATGAAGAATCCAACTCACGTCAACAAGGTTTGCTTGTCGATTGTATGAGGAGGGAACCGAATACTTTCCTCTGTACAAATGAAGTTATAGACCGCACAAAGATATATATGTATATATATATTTCTATAAGAGAAGCATTCAGAATATAGGAGGTCCTCCAATCAGAGAATTTTTTCTTGGTTATGTCAAGATAGTGAGATTTTGTTCGACGAATTTCGCCTAAATGATGCATCTCCTTACTCTAGGTTTGTTTACTTGGTGTGAGACCAGGAAACCTCATCCTTTTGCCATGACAGAGAAGGATATACAGCCCAATTATATCCTTATCTTCTCAGAAAGCACTCAGCGATAGGAGCATCTTACGTTCATGAGAGGTTTTTTCCTTGTCGCCATACGCGTAATAGGTTCCGCTGGACCATCTGTCTGCTGAATGACTCATCCTCTTTGTTCGAGTTTGCTTATCTCGCTGGTAAGGAGGAAAGGGAATCTTTACGTGAGCACAAATCAAGATAACAGGATGATGAATGATGCCTTTGGTAGCATGCGAGCCTTTCTGCATACATACACTTCGAAGTCCTTCCCGTCTGCAAATCTGTTATGACTAACATTTTCATATCATCGCGGACTGGCTTCGTGAGACAGTCTCTCCTGACACTGATTGTTCAAGAGTGTTGTGTGCTGTGGCATGAGTATTTTTGAGACAATATTATTAGTAATATCGTAGGTCTACCAGTATGACTTCTGGAAGAAGAGGAAGGTATAGAAATTCTGACAGAGCAGTTGTGATGGAGATAGTGACACGGATGTTGAGCCCTCCTGGTGTTTACTGTTGCGGAATTTCAAGCAAAGAGTGCATGCGCTCACCGGACCATCGTATAGATTAGATAAAAATCGAGCACCACTCGCGATAGAGAATAGTCTCCTCAATTTTGTCAAATTATTTTTTGGAAACAAAGTTATTTTGGAACGAGGTGATTGTGTCGTTCAAAGGACGAGTCATTTTTCATCGGTATATTTCTAAGAAACACAACTTGGGTGCCCGGAATGTGAAGTTGGGCTGTGTGTAGACCTCTTTTTCATGATCTATCGCACAATTGTCAATATATGAAATGCGTAGCTGGCTGACATCACTATGATAATATTCAGCTCAAAGGAAAATGTGCAGGTATTTACGGAATTTACATGACTTCTCATAAATATGGGTTTTATTGCCAAAGTTGCTATTTAAGTTTTTGAACTACAGTAATTTTCCGTATGCAAGGTGCACTCATGTTTTCGTATCAGAAATATAAAAAAATAACGCCGTACATACTAGGTTTTATCATCAACCCTCAGCAGTACCTTGAGCCTCCATCTCTCTCCCTCCGTCTCCCTTCTTCATATCTATCTATTCCCCCTATCTCTCCCTCCCATCCTCCACCTATCTCTTTCCCCTTCTTTATCAAGAATATTTTCCCTTACTCTAACCCTTTCTTTTTGGAGACATCGTCTCTAAAAAGAAAGGGTTAGATTGAGTTTCTTCAGCATCGGCTACTAAATCACCGCTCAGCACACAACACCAACTCTGGTTTTTCACTTATGACGCAATTGGAATGGTCCGCTAAAGTGAGCTAGAAGTGGTCCATCTATGCCTAAAAACAATCAATGTATGTTGCATCTATTGCTTGGTTACTGCGTGTAGGATTAATATCCATAATGTGGACACAAACATTTTTTTTCCATTTTCTTAGACTTTTGTAACACGAAAATAACATTACTACCCAACATGAGTTTGAACATAATTACATCGAATATCCGGTAAAATATTGTCTAAAAGGAATTAATAAAACAAAAACAGCAGACGGAAAATTAATTTATCAATTCAAATAAAGCACTTTAGTATGCAAAAAACATGTAAGTATTATGGTGAAAAATATGTCTCAGAGTGTTTTGGAAGAGAAAAACGGTGACTCTCGGAAAAACGCAGTTGTCATACTTTGGATATTTTCCATTTTTTTATGGTTATTTACCATTCCATTACTTGTAAACTTTAAATTGAACTAATGGATTTGAGACACACCATTTTTGCAAAAGAATCGCTCGTTCTTTGGCAAAAAAAAGTCCTTTATCCTCGAAAATAATTTAAATTTTTTTATATAAACAATAATTAAACCTTGATTTAAAATATTGTTATATTTACTATCCCTATAAAATCAAGTCACATGAAAGCCCTGTAAAAACACTATAAAGCACTTCTTATTTTATTGTGATACAACAAATACTTTTCTTGTAATAATTTTTTTCTAAAACACTACGTTTTAGTGGCAGAAAGTTTAAAAAACCTCTGTAGTCTAGATATACAGCCGGCGAAAACCTCGTAAGATAAAGGTTAACATATAACTAATCACTTAACTCTTGCTATGGTAGCCTCATTTTTTTACTAACAGTTTGTGGGAAGAATGTGAGGTGAGTATATATTCCCCATTTGGTTCAAGGGAGTAGCGAGGTAAGTGGACGCTAATAATCCTGGTTTACCCTTTCCTCATGCTTGGGGAAGCATTCATTGTCAAGTAATAGTGGGGGTGCAATGTGGAAGGATTATTTTCACGGACCTTTTGTTGAATATACTCTCATCCTAAAATTCCATAACTTATAGTCTTAAGGCTATAATTGGTATCAATATTGGATAATAATTGAGCAATGTGGCTATAGACCATGTCTGAGGAACTTTTTCTCTATACATAATTACCGAGAAATGGAAGACTCAGGCCAGATTAATTGGAAAATTTACTCATTCGAATTTCTCTTGGAGATTAACTAGAAAAGAGAAGGTTATTGTCAAATACCATACGTAAAACATGTTACCAGATGTCAGCCTAGCAAAAGTAGAAATGAGTTTCTCGTAGCATGTAATTGTTATCATTCATTTTTCCACCCTTTTTTCTGAATAGAGACAACTCCTCTCTCATACCTATATATATATGTAAGTAGTAGTAAATGTCATTTCGAGCATTACTTCCATCTATACTTATAATGCACTTTGGGGTTCATAAGTAAATTGCAATCCTTCAGGTGGAAGTGAGAAATAAGAAGAGCAAATTGTCTTATCAACAGACACCCAAAATATGTAGATCACTTATTTTGCAGTTTCAGTTAAATGTTCAAAATTCTGCTTTTCCTAAGCATTTGTTGATGGAAATATTTATTACCCCTGATTTTAATTAATCACTATAATATTGTTATTTATTAACGCATTCAATGCGGAGCACGCCAATAGACGTTCTCCTGGCTACTCTTGACTGACAGCACGTCAATTGACGTGGTCGTTCCCTTCCGAAGTGCTTTCACTTTTTTCGAGCCGATTTTGACGACTTTTATGAAAATCGGGCCCGAGTTGAATGTGTTAACACTCCTTGTATATGTCACAACTAGGAAGAATTAATTAATATGAGGCTGTACATGCTTGTAGGTACAGTTGCCGCATCAAATCTGGCGACATTGGCAACTTAATTCACTAGCCCCCAAGATGAGGTTCTAATTCACGACTATTCGGCCACCCCTCCTCTCTATCTCCCCTCCCTGCCCCTCACTTTTGAATCAGTGGAGCCACTCGAAGCGTAGTTTTGCTTATTCACCGCTTTTGTTGATGTTGCCTGACTTAATGCAGCGACTGTACATATGGTATATATGTACCTACCTATTATTGAATCCTATGATATGTAATCCTATGTAGGAATCACATAATGAGGTTAATACAAGATTTTTAGACCGACACATGTGTATCATATGGTGACCTCAAAAGTCATATTTTCTATAGCCATATATAAACAAATGGATTTGCCTGTTGAAGTGAAAATCCCAATTAAATATTTTTTAAACATTTGGAAAGGTAAATCAGGCTAAATAAATTCAGGAATTAAATGTTCATGGGCATTATAATGACATGCATCTGTCTGGCAAGATCTTTTCAGTTAAGGTGCAAATGTTGTCACGTTTAAATTGCGTAACAGGTTCTATTCCTCATATGCAGCAGCCATGTGTCCATTTCGTTCACCTTCCTGTCTGTTTCTCTAAATAAAAAAATCCAATTTTAATGAACCTGGCTTCATTTTCAAGAAAATGAGTGAGAGTGGATTTTAAGGTCTGATGTAGGAGCCATAAATTCTAGTGATGCTAGTTTCTCAATTGAGTAAAGCAATATCGCACTAAAATTTCCTCTCCTCTGTGATTTAGCAACCAGTAGTGTAAGTCCTCAACTTCAGTGTAAAGGTGATCTTTCTCACACCCTGCCCCAAAGTGAAATTGATTTTCAAAACGTGAATGTCACTGAACAGACAAACTCTGATAATTTAACATAAAAAAGCCACAAAAGTGAGCCCCTCAAGCATTGTTCCCCCCCCCCCCCCCCACAAAAAATTCTACTGCAACAGTTAGAGTAACCCGCGCAACTACAGGAAACCTTAAGCCTACAAAAAAGGGGACATCTCTTGACTAAGTCCTCAAGTTGTGGACAAGGTACCAAAACCTGGTGTATTCAGAATCTTCTTTACAAACATCCAATCACTCAGAAATAAGACTTGTGTTCTTGAGGTTTTACTGCATTCTCTAAACTTAGCTATTGTGTAAACACTGGCTCACCACTAATGAAATCTCTCTACACAGCATAATGGGCTTCAGTTTGATAATAATAATATTTATTCACGGGCTGAAGCCCTTTTACAAAAATACAATTGAAATATATTGCATAGTTTTCCCATGTAACCATAAGAAATACATCATTAACATAGGAAACATAGTATGAATTACAATCCTTAAAGGCCGTAAAATGAATCATAAGATAGACAAATACATGAGAGTGAAGTCAAGTTTCTGCCGGACAAAATTTAAAGGTGGTGGTGTGGCTGTTTATGCTAAAACTGATCTTAACATTTCATGTTTGGATCGCATATGCGATTGTATGCGACAATATTGTTAGCCATGAGAAAGATTTTGAATGTTGTGTTTCTATTTTAAAAATTAATTGTATCACCTTGGGTATATGCTGTTTATATCGTTCTCCTAATGGTGATTTCAACGTATTCCTGTCTGGAGTAAATGATGTTGCCTCACTCTTATCCTCTAAAAACATAGATAGTATCATCATGTGTGGCGATCTTAATGTAGATCTCTTGAAAGAATCTAATAGTAAATTCGAATTATGCAATATGTTACAATATCATGGCCTCCAAATCCTTATGATAATAAGCCTATACTAGGATTACCCCTACTTGTTCAACAATCATCGACTTGGCAATATCAAATATCCACCCAACTAACTTGCTCGGTGACACAATAGCTACTGGTTTTTCTGATCATTTAGCACTATGTCTTTCTTTGAAGGTTCAAAATATGGTCTTGGAGAATACTCCTCGACATAGTTGGCAATCCCCTTTGGTGGATCAGATCTTTCTGTATAAATCGACAACAAGTGGTCAAATACACTGACCCTAATGGCCCTATTCCTGTCTTTTCTAAATCCCAGAGTTCTTCAGGGTGTACCCCAAGGATCCATATTAGGACCCTTTGTTATTTATTATTTTTATAAATGATCTCACAGACTCCATTTCTTGCAGCCAACCCATATTATACGCCGACGACTCAACCTGTTTAATCACATCAAATGACACATCCTTATTGAGTACTGCAGCTAAAACATCTATTAATAGTATGTCCCAGTGGTGCCTCACTCATAAGCTACACCTAAACATTCAGAAAACAGTATATCTACAATTTCACTTAAAAAGGGCTCCTCCAAGCACGAGCCTTCTACTAAAGATTAATGATAGCCATATTGTGCGGTCATCAAATACTAGATTTCTAGGTCTTTCCATTAGTGAAGACTCAGCTGACGTACATACAGAGAAACGCAAGTAACCTAACAATATATACCTAGGGATCTTCATGATTAGAACTGGCTCCCATTATTTCTCTTAATATCTTAAGATGTTGCTATTCCATGCAAAAATTCAATCCTTCCAGACTTACGGAATAATATTCTGGGGTCATGACAGCTTTATTAAAACTGTTTTCTCCCTTCAAAAGCAAGCTTTGAAGGCAATGCTACAGCTACCATATCGCACCCCCGGTCACCCACTTTTTCAGAAGTACAACATCTTAACCCTACCTTCACAATATATCCTACATTGTGCTATTTTCGTTAAACAAAATATTTTCTCTCTTTCCACATCACTTTCCTGATAATATTATTTTCGACTCAAACCAGACTCGGAGTACACATGATATCCATATTTATAGCCATCATCTCTCACTGTCCCTAAAAGTACCTCACCATGCAGCATCTATAATTTTTAACTATTGACCTTTATACTTAAAGACAATATGCTCTATACCTAAGTTTAAATTAGAAAGAAAATTATAAAAAGTACCTCTTAAGCAGAGCATTTTACAGTGCCAATGATTTCTTTAACAATCACTCTGCTGTGAGGAGGCCTAGGTGATTAAATTTCCTTCTCACCTCAATTTGTTTATATTGTGTTCTTTGTTTTTTATTATAATTGTACTTTATTGTTGTCTGTCTATTAAAATTGACGATTACTATGTTACTGAATGTAACCAACAGTAATAAAATATTGTCTTATCTTCGAGGCAGTTCATATAACCGCGCTTGGAGTTCTAGGTAACCTGCGTCCTCTGCGGTCATTCAGCCATAACATCCCAAAACAATTGATATGCGGGGAACCTCACGTTTTGTCATGCCGTCGTGTGCTTGAAACTTCAATAGATAATATAGATATCAAAGTCATATACATCGCGTTTTAAGTTATTTCCTAAATGGGTAAATCGAAAAAAGGCTTTAATTGGAAGGCTCGTCAAGCAGTACAAATTGATATTGATGATAGCAGTACGAAAAAGGTAGTGAACTATGAACTCAAATGTCAACATCAGCTTTGTGATCAACTACGATACTAGTGACCTTTTTTCTTCTTAGATTCCTGTGGACGCAGAAAAGTTGAGCACAAAAAATTACGATGAATGCAATGCTTTGGTTTTACCGTCATCTAAAAGATCTACGAAGAAGAAAATTAAGAAGGAAGCTCCAACTAGAATACTTTCAAAAAAGCAACGAAAGCGACTTGAGAAGGTTTTGGAGCGAAAGAAGAAAAAGCAGAACGTGAGTACTGATCTTTTCTTTACGTTCTTTGTTATAATCCCTATCTAAAAGATTGAAATATTAATTTCAGAGAGCATCTCTATTGGAAGCATTATCTCAAGTGAAAGCATCTCCTGAGTTTCTTGATAAAATGACATCTCTGGCGTCGATTCAGACTAAGGGGTTAAAGAGAAATTTTTCAGAAATCGACATGAAAACGTTATCTTTGCCAAGTCTAGCAGTTTGTGATGGGGAAGCAAAAATAAACAGCGTGAAAGGTAGCAAGAAGCGAAGAATGTTGTTAGCTATGTCCACCTCTTCAACTAAAGAAAGGAAACATGATCCGACCGTTGTCGGACTCGAGGTGAGGATGATTTCTTTGGTTATTGCCTCAGTAAGCTTTGTGCATTGCATTTACCGGGGTGTTTTACTCTAGGAAAGCGAGTCTGAGAATGATTCGGGCGACGATTCTGATGGAGCTGAGGTTGAAGCAGAGACTGAGGCTGGTGTGGAAGAGGTTACTATTATGTCTAACCATTCTGATCTGGAGGCCAATGTAAAGAAAGTCGATGTGGACCAACTGCCAAGTGCTGGAAATTGTGAAAAAACTAGAGTACCAAGTGAGTCAGACCACCTCTCAGTAAATGAAGAAAATTCGACCAAAACGCAAGAAGTTCCGAGCACACCAGCTGTGTTTGTTCATGTTCTTAGAGACAAAAATATGCAGGAATTCCGACTAAAATTACCTATACTTGGAGAAGAGCAAGTTATAATGGAAGTTATTAAGGAAAATCCTGTAGTCATTCTAGCAGGTGAAACTGGGAGTGGAAAGACTACACAGGTGCCTCAATTCCTCTTTGAAGGTGGTTATGCATTGTAAGTAAATTTATTCCAGTCTTTGTTAATCTCCTTTCGTCAACATTTGTTGATTACCATAATCCTTAACAGGCGTTTGCCCAGAATTGTGTTTCTCTGCTGTTTTGATGAATTTTTACCCAGAATGTTGATAGTTATTATGTAAGATTAATTGTTGTTCATAGAAGTGTCTGGGATAATCGTTAGAAAATATGGCAATTTAGTGAAATGAGAAAACTTAAAGGGGTCTTTAAGTCACATACAGTGGATGCTTAATTGACATTTTGCTGCCGGAAAGGCTGTTGATTTGGCATGGAAAATGAGTTCTGATGTCAGTATTGCATTATAGAGGGGCTAGACATCAAACAAGAGGTAATTTTTTTCCACCACGGTAACTAGCCTTGGAATAATAATGCCAGTCTAGTAACAGCAGCACATCATGTGAATGAACCCTGTGCCATTTCCTGCAAGCTGTTGATTTAAAAAGAGCCAAGTTGATTGTAATGGCAAGGCCAAAGTTATTAGAGGAGCAACACAACAAAAAAAGAATATGAGTAAAGGGAAAGGTGAAGTGGGTGCATCTTTTTCTCCCCCTAATTTCCCCCTTTTGCATTCTTTTTGTGTTATTTCTCAATTGGCCCTGCCAATACAATAGACTTCACTCTTAATGAGTCAGTTTTATGGCCATCCTTTAAATAGAAGTTTGCTCTGCTCTCCTACCTTCTATTTAGTATTCTAATCAAAACTTTTGCCGCATGCAAAATTAAAGTGATTGTTCTATACTCCTTGCATCCTGACGTTATCTTCTTCTTCGGGATAGGTATTAAAACTGTTTTCACGAAATCCTCTGGCCATACTCCTTCCTTGTAGATCCTGCGAATAAATCTGAAAAAGGATTCTCTCCACTTACTACCTAGATTCTTCAGTAGCTCCGAAGGTAGGTTATCGGTTCCCACGACTTTTATACCCTTCATCTCCCATAATGCCCTCTCTATTTCGATGTCAAGTAACTCTGGTCCGAGGTTATCCTTATCTATTGTTCCTTCATCCTCTAGATCTAGGCTCAAGGGTCTATTCTCGCTGTCATACAGCTCCTCTACGTATTCTCTCCACCTATTCTGGATATCTTCCTGTTCGATTAATATCTTCCCTGTTTTGTCCTTAATCTTCGGTTATCGTTTGCCCTCTCTTCAGTACCACCCGATAATATTTTTACCTTGGCATACAAGGCGCCCACTTCCCCCTCCTCCTGCAGCTTTTCCATTTCCTCGCATTGTCCCTTCCTCCAGTTTTCTCTTGCCTGATTGGTCACTCACTGGTGTTAATTATTTAATTCCTTGTACTTCCTCTTGCATGTGTCGGTGAACTGACGTTTTTCCAAATCCTTCTCTCCTCCATTTTCTTAATCATTTCTTCCGTAACCCACTGCTTCTTAACTCTCTTCTTTGCCACCATTTCCATTGTTTTCTCTGCCGCTCCTACTATGCCTGTTTTAATATCCTCCCATTTTCTCTCTATTGTTCCCATCCACTTTGCTTCACCTATGTTGTTTTCTACTAGCTCTTGGTATTCCCTCCGTTTCAACCCTTTCTAAGCTTCAAGGTTCCACCTCTTTATCTTCCTACCTTTACAAAGCCTTTTGGATCTAACTTCACAGTTCATCATCACCAAGTTATGATCTGAGTCCGCATCCACCCCGGGATAGCTACGCGAGTTTTTTTACACTTCCTAAATCTCTGCCTTACCATCATATAATCAATTTGGTATCACCTGGCATTTTCCATGTGTACCTATGCTTGGGGTGATGTTTAAACCTAGTTTTTATTATTTATTTTATTTACCAAGGACCATACAAAGATTTGCTGGCATAGGATTTGTCAATTTACAGGTAAAAAACATAAACATAGTATACGAGGTGTGATAAAAAAATAACAGGAATTTTCGTTTTTCTTAAAGAATATTTATTTATTAATCAATATCAATTTTGTTCCCTTCAAAGTAATCGCCCTTAGATATGATACACTTGTGCCAGCAGTTTTTCCAATCCTGGAAGCACTTCTGGAACTCACTTTTCGTTGTAGAGTTCAGCTCCTTCAGCGATTATGTTTTTATCTCGTCAATTGTGGAAAAATGTCGTCCTTTCATGGTTCTCTTCAGCCTCAGGAATAGAAAGAAGTCACATGGGGGCATCTCCGGTGAATACGGTGGTTGAGGCAAAATAATTCTTTGTTTTTTACCAAAAATTCACGAAAAAGCAGTGAGGTTTGACCGGGAGCATTATCATGGTGCAATTTCCGCGAGTTGTTTTGCCACAATTCTGGGCATTTTCATCGGATTGCTTTTCGCAAACGGCACATAACTTCTTAAGGTAGTATTCCTTATTGACCATACAACCATGTGGCAGGAACTCAGAATTATGAAGCCCGCGAAATTTAAAAATTCCCGTTATATTCTGATCACACCTCGTATGCACATAAAAAAATACAGAACCGAAAATATTTTTTTTGGTATATTCTGTTCCCTTTCCTGAAATACACTGTTTCCAAATTTATAAATCGTCACTTAAAAATTCCTGTACAGTGTAATAACACTTGGTCAAGAGAAACTTTTTCTGGGTTATTTGATGTAACTGGGTTATTTGATGTAATATGTTTTTTGTGATGAGTTAAATTTATAAGGTTTGTATTTCTAGTGGCATGAAAATGAATCTCTCTGTTAAAATTATATAGCTGAATATTATTTTTAACAGAGAGATTCATTCTCATGCCACTAGAAATGCAAACCTTATTCATGTTAGTGTTTGTCACTACTAATTTATTTCTTCTACAAAATTCAACTGCCTTTTCACTGTGATCATTTCTTCTTCCTAGCCCGAACCCTCCCACTTCTAATCCTTCCCTCCCTTCCCCCACCACTGCATTCCAGTCACCCATCACTATCAGGTTTTTCTTTCCCGGCACTTCTCTAACTATTTCTTCTACTTGCTCATACATCTCTTCCTCCCTATGGTTGCTTGTAGGCATGTATACCTGTACCAGTACGAAATTCGTAGGGCGTGGTTTTATTTCTACCACTAGTATCCTGTCGCTCACCTGTTCAATGTTTACTACCCTCAGCTCCAATTTTGTATTCAGTGCCATACCTACCCTGCGTTGACTCTTGTCCACTATAGATTACCCTGTAACTATCACTCCAATAGTCCATGTTATCCTTCCATCTCACCTCGCACAATCCCAAAGCATCTATTTCATCATCTTTATCTTTCTTTATCTAGTTTGAAAAATTAAAATTACACAGAAATCTTGCAAGCCTTGCTAGAGCCTTTAGAACAGAATTTTATACAGTTCTCTTGAATTAAAGCCCTGCAAGATAATGAACAAAACTATTCTCTTTGCTGCCATGTTGGTAAATTTTAATTTGAAGGAGTAGGTGTGGTGGATACAGCATTTGCTTCCCATCATGAGGATCAGGGTTAGAATTCAATCAATGAGGGATAGTTTTCAGTGGAATCTCAATCCCTACTTGGATGCTGTGTGGAGAGCACTTCAAGTGCAGTAATCCATGTGTCAGATGGGGCGTAAAACTCTGGTGCCCCTGGCACCTTTTGTTATGAGTAGGTTGATGCCCATTCTGGGTTTCTCTCCACTCTTTCTCCTTTCCCCAAATAATCCTTCCTTCACCAACGTACCTGCCAATTCTGAATAGTGCAAATGATGTCAGTTGTCTCTTGCCTCTCCAAAATAACCAACCAACGATGAATTTCAACACCCTCCCCCTCCCCCCTGGAAGTGCACAGGAGAGGTAGTAGTGCCATGTGCAAGGCAAGGTGGCTGGTAAATTATTTCAATTTTTGCCTGGGAATCTTGAGCCACGATGGGTCTGCCAATGAACTTTGGAGAGGGAGTTAAAGACTGAAGTAGGTAGTGTTCGAGTACATTTACTGGAATGTTTTTCCCTGCAGTCACCCGGGTATTCGTAGACATACATCTCTTACTGCTGGAGGGATAATATTAACTTGGAAGTCCACATAGTGCATTCTTGTCTGTGGGATAGTGCTGTAATACTAAAGTCCATGCCTATAGTTTTAACAAAGTCGATGGTCCCATCGTGATGGTCATCTCAATGATAATTTATCTTTCAGGAATGGTAAAATGATTGGAGTGACAGAGCCCAGAAGAGTGGCTGCCATTTCCATGTCCAAGCGTGTTGCTGAAGAAATGAATTTGACTAAAGAAGTCTCTTATCTCATTCGTTTTGAAGGCAATGTATCTGAAGACACGAGGATAAAATTTATGACTGATGGTGTTCTTCTGAAAGAAATTCAAAAAGTGAGTGATCATTGAAACAGATAAGTTATCTTGATTGTCATATTATCATGTACTGCCTATCCTGATATGCATATACTATGCATACAGTCGAATCTTCTCTCCTGTATAAATGCTCTATCATAATTCTATCATTAACTCTGTAGAGATAACTTAATCTGCATTTCAATAGTTTTTCCAGGTGCCTATCAATGTGGTGCACATATCAAAAATGGCTAACCCATTACCCATTTTTATGTACATAATATTATTCCCCATATCAATGATTTCTCCTTGTTTTTGAAGTTATATGTATTATGCACCGGTGGTATTAAATATGTACCCTCGTGCATTTAATGCCGGTAAATTTGAAACATGGAGAAGTGGGAATGATACCTGCAAAAGAACAGGCTAGGGGTTATATATCATATGTTTGTCGGCAAGAAACATAAATTTGAATGCTCCAAAAATGATCAGATCACTGAAGGCTTAATACTGTGCTGTGGCTGGTGATCTTCCATGTTTTTTTCTTTGCTTACATCTTTCTTCATATGTTTTTCCTTGGGACTCTATCTGACCTTGATTCTGGTGCTTCTTCTAAAACAGCCCATCTTAACAGCATCCAATCTCTACCTGTTTGAGTCATTTCCCAAGTTTCTGCTCCATGAAGAATAGAAAAATAGAAGAAAAGAAATTTTCAAATGTATCAATTTTAATGCAGGTTACCTTAATGTTCCATTAATAAGTTCAGCTCCAAAAATGGATAAAGTTGGTTGTTTCCGGCGTAATTTTGTGGAATTTGTTATTTATTTTGAATAAAAAGTTAAAAACTTAGTTTTTTCCACATTAGATTTTTAATTTAGACGACCATGGTTTCGATGGTTAACGTCATCATCAGGTAAAAGATACAATATGTGGGACACTTATATACATAGTTGAGCGGAGGTTGCAGGGAGGGGAGGGAAAAAGGGAGCTGTACAAATGGGGTGGGGTAGGAAGGTGGGGAGGGAGAGGAGAGGAAGTAGGGTGTTTAGAGTTGGGGGGTTTCTGAGTCATGGGTCTGGAATGTGGGAGGAGGAGGTGCAGGAGGGGGGGAGGGGTAGGGTAGGCTTCAGTGTTGGAAGGAAAATATGCAAGATAAAAAATTATCATGTGATGAATGTGTCTTGATGTTCATTTTTTTATTTTGCAGGACTTCTTACTGACTCGCTACTCAGTAATAATCATTGATGAAGCCCATGAGCGAAGTGTCTTCAGTGATATTTTATTGGGTCTATTATCAAGAATTGTTCCTCTTCGCTGTAAAAGAGGCATCCCTTTAAAGCTCATAGTCATGTCAGCAACTCTCCGATTAGAAGACTTTACTGAAAATCCCAGGCTTTTTCGCTCAGTGCCACCTGTGATAAAGGTAAATTAACGAAGATGTGAATTTGTTTCACATTATTTTTAAGTTGATGGAGCTTATTTACTATCTTTCAAAAATGCCTTAAGTCTTCAGAGAGCTGGCATCACAACTTAAAGGCTTATCATTGTGAGAATGGTTGTGTGATATCATTGAGAGAATGTAATTATTTGAGGATGTTTCTAATTTTTTCTATTTGATGCCATTGAAAATGCCATCTTACCAAATTTTAGTGCATCAAAACATCGTAAGTATTTTAGTCAGTTCTAAAACTAATCTTTTTTTTGTTTCCATTCTGATCCTTCAGTTAAAAACTAGTGAAACCCAGAACTGAAGAACCAAACTGATCCATCTCCCCTTTTTCCTTTGTCCCACTTAGGACAAAATTGGTGTTTAAATAACTATTTCATTGCTTGAATGAAATATGTGCGCTTGTGACAATACAAATCTTAATATGGCAAAATTAAAGGTGTTTTCCTTGGTTATTTGAGGAGGGGCAATGGCCTACCACAATGGTTACCGATCAGTTACTGAAGTTAAGAATCATTGGGCTCGGCTCGAATTTGGAGGGGTAATCCTTCTATTCGTCCGAGTGTTGTTGCCCCTGTCTGCAAGTGGCAGGCAGTATGTGCAAAATGACTGTAGCTGTTGAAGAACGTTAAACCAAAATACTACTACTTCTTATTTGAGGAGGGAACCAACAGCCAAGTCCATTTATGCAATTGATGATGGATGGGTAGGTTGGTGGTAAGGGAAGGATTAGTTGGGGACCAAGGGTGGAGAAAAACATGGCATTGGCATTAGCCTGCTCTTGATGAAAGGTGATGAGTGGTCCTCATTGTATTGTCTCAATCAATGGGTAGAGAGTACTATTTGAAATGCTTTCCACATGGCACCCAAGTGGGGAACAGGATTCCAACTAAAAAATGTTCACCACCTCAGAGATTCACACCCATGCCCTCAGTATGTTAAATCAGTGCTCTAGCCAACACAGCAGCCGGCTGGTTGTTGTGAGACTCCCTCCCCAGCCATCTGACATATTTTAAGGTTTGTATAGATGAAATGTATTGTACATAACCATGTTTTTCTTAATTACTCTCAGGTGGAATCAAGACAATACCCTGTTAGTATTCATTTTAACAGGAGGACTGCTCAGAATTATGTGCGTGAAGCCTTCTTGAAAACATGTAAAATTCACACTCAGCTTCCTGAAGGTGGCATATTAGTATTTCTAACAGGTCAACAAGAAGTAAATACAGTTGTTAGGAGACTGAGAAAAGTATTTCCTTGGAAGAGTAAAAGGAATTCCTTTTCTAATGCCAAAGGTCCGGATAGAGGATCAACACATGACGAAGATGAAGCAGCTGGCCACATGAATACTGATGATGAGGTAAGTCACATCTTAACTATGGTGGTTTATCAGACCCGAAAATTTAAAAAAATCATGTGTGATTAGTATTTTAGAATAGGAGAGCATATTTTAATTTCATCTCTGTAGACAAAGTACGATGGGCGTTCAAGTTCTAATGTTTCCTTATTTTTTCTGGGTACTGAGGTCAGATAGAAGTATATACCCGAGTTTAAAATACATAAGCACTCTTTGTCTATGTGTGGAAGAGATGAAAGTGCCATCTAGTCTACAGGATTCTTGTAGCTGCTGCTAGAGTGTTAATTATTTTTGCAAACTAAAAGTCTAATCTATTTCTTTGGCAAAGCTATGCAGCTTTTTAATTGCCACAGGTAAAAATTTTATTTCTATTTTTACGTACCTAGTGTAAAACCCATTGAAATTTAACATCAATAGATTGAGACATGCAGTAATGGTGTAAAGGATGTGAAAAATTCAGGTTCATGGATGTGACAGTTCAAAGAAGACCAAATGTTGAGTGATAGTGAACCAAGGCAGTTGCGGCCATTAACCAGCCAGACTGACTTGATTGTGTGAATGGCTATGGATGAACACCAATTAGTTGTGAAAGATATTCTCATTGTGTTCGAAAGGGCACAATGGTGATGGCTGCATCCTACGAACATATTTTACAGATATACATACATAGTTCCTTCCTGTATTGCAGTCAAAATGACCAGAAAAGGAAACACATGTGCTTTTCCATCTTGGAAATGCCCCTGCTCATCGAGCATTCCTGACTCTCATAGGCTAGTAGTTTCTCATGAATAAAAACTTCAAAGTGGTGTCTCATTCTTCCTACTCATCTGATCTTATTCCCAGCCACTTTTCCAAAAGGAAGCTTTCCATGGCTACTCATTTTCCAGTTCAGCTGCTCTTGTGTCAGCAATTTTACAGTGGGCACAACAGATTACTGAAGAAGTATTGTCAGCAGCCATGGAGGCATGGTGTTGACTGTGAAAAAAATGTGTTTTTTTGCAAGGAGATTGTTTTGAAAAGTGACAGAATTTTGAACTTTTTGGGACATGTAGTTTGTCATAAAAAATAGGAGTTAGAGCTTGGACAGACCTCATGCATAGTGTGAGCAAAAGTAACAGCTTGAGACAAGATACAGTAAAATTGTTCCTTAGCAAAATGAAACAATTTTTGTTTGGTCAGTTTCCATCACAGATAGGTACTTTACTAAATATGTACATACTAAGCATTTCAATCCTTTGTGTTATCATCAGGTTCATGCATGTCTAATATGCATGCTCTGTCATTTGGTACCAAAAATTAAAATAATTTGTGAATGATCTTTAAACATTCTTTGGTGGACATTATCAAAGTTTAATTTTGATGTAAAAACTATGTATGTACTTAACATGAATATGTGTTTGCTTCATCCAAGCAACTAGTCACAAAAAGTTATGGTGCTATTAATATTTATTTTTTTGTGTGAAGTAGTTCTTGCCTTGTGCTGATGGTTCATTTACACTAATAGTAACAATCCTTACTAATTCAGTGAAATTTTTACTTTTTAGAATGATGTTGAACTTGACATGCAAATGGCAATTGAGAAAGCCAAAGTATCACGGAAAAAGCAAAAGAAATCATCTAGTACAGCTCTGCCAGATATTGATTTAAATGAGTAAGTTCCAGTATTTTTTATTCATTCCTTGTTTAGCCATCACATCAATACATGCTGGTTCATTAGAGACATGGACTAAACTAAACATTTTACTGAAAATGTTTAGTGAGAGTATGTTTTGTGGCTTAGAGAAAAAAATGTATGAGCTCCAATTATGTATTGATTAAAATTAGCCTTTCTTATACACTTCTTCTTTCCTAGACTGTTCCCACTGCATAATTCCTTTTATGACAGTTAAAGGTAAACTGTGTTGTTTTGTAGCCAGAATAGTAATGGCAGTTATTGTAAATGGATACGTGTGTAAAATTCATAAAAGTTTGCAGGTACCTGGGCCCTTCCTCACATTAGCCTGGAATATGATTCAAACCCAGATCCTCCTTATTGAACTCAAGTTCTTTAATCTCTTAAGATACACAGGGGTCCTCTTCCACCATGAATTTCTTACTTACGGGGATGCATGGGTACAAGCTCTTTAAGTTTTGTGTATTTATGCTTGTTATAATTTTGGTTCCCTTTTGTGCCAATTTTCAGTCAATTAGCACCCTCTTTGTGGCAAGGGTCCGCAGTCATATGATTGTTTATTCAGTGATTTTTCTAAATAAATATTTGTTGCTTTCGCACAAAATATAAAACCAGAGTTGAACTCCTTGTTTTTGGTGATAGTTTACAATTTTTAAGAGTAATTCTACCATAAATATTAACTGGTATTTTGATATCAAGATATGAGTCAAGATGTTTTGCATTGGAATTAATTTATACAATATATCCGTTAATATTGATGATAGAATTTCGTTTAAAATTTGTAAATGCACAGTAAAAAAACACGGAATTCAGTTCAAAGTCTACGATTTGAGAGCAAGCGACAAATATACATGTAGTAAATCCAATATTCATATTAACAATTAGTTGACCGCGAATCCATGCGGCTGGGAAGGTTGTAAACCTGCGACGGGTTGAGCATAACTGCCCCCGGAGTCCGAGCTAATGGTGATGTCCCTGATAAGAGGGGTCGAAAATGGTAGGAGCTGAGTGTGAGTGTATACCAGCAAAAACTTTCTCCATGGATGTCGTAAAAATATTGTCCATACAGAGAGGAAGGAAGAGTCTCTCGGTACTCAGATCAGTAGACAATCATAGGAGAGAATTCCGCCATCTCGAAAGGGTTAACCATCCATATCATGGGCACAAAAATCATGAAAAAATATTTTTATCCCTGGATAATGTTTGTTGAGTAATTAGATATGTGTCCTAGAAGGAATAATCGTTCGAAAATTTCCATGAACTTAAGCTGTATTGAATATGTTTCTCAAGAATAGCATGTGGTGTGAATATATAGGCTGAGGCAAGGTCTGGGTTTTAACATTAGGTAGGTTGAGTGCAAATATCTGTGTGTAGTGATTGCTGCATAGTTACAGTCGTAAATTACTGGTGGCAGTAACTAATTTAGAAACTGGAACTAATGTAGGATGTTAAAAGCAATATACAGTGAAACCTCATATTTGCGTTATCGGAAATTACGTTTTCCCACAATTTACACCACTTTTGCAAAGTCCCATTCAATTTCCAGTTTCCAATGAATGCAGAACCTGGAATTTAGACTATACATTTTTCAATTTTCCTGCAATTTGCACCACAACTCGCTCTTTCAAAAAATGACATTCACTTATTAAGTCCATGCATATCATCCTTTGTAAAATGCTTTTTGACTTTGTCTTGTACATATATGCGGAAAAAATACGAAAGAGATCAGCAATAGGACCTGTTGTAAGGAAGAAATTGAATGTGGTGGGAATTGTATACAGCGTCACTAGTAACAGAAATTTGAACCACATCAACTCATAATTCAAGCTATGAAATTAAGCGTAGTCTTTTTTATGCAAGGCATTTTCAATCCAGTTAGTGATAATTCTATAATATCGTTATTTTAATGTTTCTATGAATAAAAATGATAAAAAATATCTGGTTTTAACTTTGTAAATCGCTGTAATATAGTACTTTTCCGGCGAATCTGTTGATGCCCCTGACGACGAGGGCCGTGTCGGACATCAAAATGCCGAAAACATGGAACCTTTCGCCTGTTTGAACACCCCAAAAGCTTTAATTTGCAAATAATGATTTTTAGAAAAAATATATTTGTTAATATAATGAGGAAAATTTGGGCATACCGAAATAAAATGAAAACTACGAAACATTGTCATGACGCATCGGTTATAGGATGTACTGAGAATTGAACCATAGATGTTTGGTTTGCTGGGACAATGGGCATACCACCTTGCTACCTAGGCTTCCTGATTCCTAAGACAATTTTGGAAGGATTGAAGGGAACTTAATGTTTGTATATTTTACATATTGCAGTGTCTTTAATTAGCATTTGATGCCTTCCAGCTATGAAACCTTACCTGCTGATGACACAGAGGGTGATTTAATTGATCCAGAAGATCAAGGTGCTTTGGATTCAGATGATGAGCTGGGAGATATTGAAGACTTAATTGGTCACACATCGCAACCTATGTGGGTCCTTCCTCTTTATTCCCTTCTATCCAGTGAAAAGCAAGCCAAGGTAATTCTGATGAGCAATATTCTTGATTTTTTATTATATGTATGTCGCTAGATTATTGGGCGACTCTGTGGAGTAGTCAATCAGGTTAACCCGTACACATTGATTATTTTATCCTCACAATGGTAATTTTTCTGTGTAGAGAATAAATTTCATATCTGCTAGATTGGGGAAATACCTAAATGACCTCAAAACCAAACCTCACAGATCCTGTCTGTCCTCAGGGATGCTACTCACCAGGACACTGTACCCTTTTCTGGGAACTTGGTCAGCAGTAAACTTGACCAATCCTCTTGTTGGGAGCCCCTCTCACAGCTTATATGTACAGTCAACTTTCTAATACATAGTGTATGTATTGCTTATATGATGGGAATGAGTGCTATTTTCCACAGGAGAAAAATCATTCGCCTTGACCGGGATTCGAACCCGGATCCCTCGATTTCGCGCCGAGTGCTTTAACCAGTTAAGCTACCGAGGCGTCCTTCTCCCCTGTTGAAAATTTGGTGGCTTTATAGGAGCTTGGTGGTCAGAACTGCTAGACATATGATGCCATTAGCAGTCCAAATCATGCGCTAAGCGCCACAGTCCGCGAGGATAAAGCCGTACATAGAACACATTGAGATTTTTCTCCTGTGGAATATAGCACTTATGTGCACTTGCGGGTGACTCCGTAAAGGTTACTACCGTGGCTAGTCCCGGTTTCCTCAAAATTAGTCAAAGAGCGAACACCTCAATGTGTTCTATGTGCTTTATCCTCGCGGACTGTGGCGCTTAGCGCACGATTTGGACTGCTAATGGCATCGTATGTCTAGCAGTTCTGACCACCAAGCTCCTATAAAGCCACCAAATTTTCCACAGGGGAGAAGGATGCCTCGGCAGCTTAACTGGTTAAAGCACTCGGCACGAAATCGAGGGATCCGAGTTCGAATCCCGGTCAAGGCAAATGATTTTTCTCCTGTGGAATATTATGTGCACTTGCGGGTGACTCCATAAAGATTACTACCGTGGCTAGTCCCGGTTTCCTCAAAATTAGTGGTGGGAATGAATTCTTGAAATGAAAGTGTCTCAGTCTATTTAAAATTTTAAAAGAAAGTGCTGGCTTTGATAAAATGGATATCATGCGCATACATAGCTATGACAGTCATTTGTACCATGCATCTGTTAATATATACTCTTGAATTTCATAAAACAATTGTATGCCATCAGTGCAACTCAAGGAGTTAAATTCATATTTATTTTGTGATAAATGCAAGAACCAAAAAGATGCCTATTAAAAGATCACATTTCTAGTACTAATATTAAATAATTCCAAAGAATTATTGATTTACTCTTCTCCTGAATTACTTTTTGTTCTTTGTAACTACATTATATTTTGAGTGCTACTGAACCAAAATTATGGTGCTAATTTTTCACTTTAAGGTCTTTAAACCACCACCTGAAGGATGCCGCTTAGTAGTTGTAGCTACAAATGTGGCTGAAACCTCTTTGACCATTCCTAATATAAAGTATGTTGTGGATTGTGGTAAGATAAAAGCAAAACTTTATGACGCGGTGACAGGAGTATCAGCATTTAAAGTGGTTTGGACATCAAAAGCCTCTGCCAATCAGAGAGCTGGACGAGCTGGTCGTATTGGACCTGGACATTGTTATAGGTAAGTCATTGAGCAGTTTAATACCATGGTTATGTATGCAATTATTTAAATTGCAAAGCAAATTTCGTTGATGTTGGCACACAAGCCTCTAGTCTCAAATTTTTAAGGCTGTAAGGGACTGTATGCTAATCCATTTCTTACCTGTTGTAATCAAA
Source organism: Pyrrhosoma nymphula (assembly GCA_963573305.1). Lineage (NCBI taxonomy): Eukaryota > Metazoa > Arthropoda > Insecta > Odonata > Coenagrionidae > Pyrrhosoma > Pyrrhosoma nymphula. Next base: position 48,847,902 of record OY754330.1, on the reverse strand, counting down.
TTGACTACCTCTGTGCAAAACTATGTGCACTTTTTTATTAATTTCATGTACATTATATATTCACGTACATTTTTGGTCTTTAGCAATCCGTATTATTCATAATTGTTTTTACTCTAACCAGGAATATCTGGACAGTATTTAAATGTGAGGGCTTGTGTGTAAATTTAATGTCTTTGACCTGTCCTCCACGTATATTTCGTCTCTGAACAAATAAATAAATATTATTGAAACAAACTTGAAGTCCTTCTAAATTGGCACTTAGAAATTGTGTATGTGGTTTCTTGCTTTGAATGTGGCTGAAAATTGAGTAGCTAAAATGAATGCCAGGAGATTGTATTGATAGATTTAGACTTAAAAATTTATGAATTTCATGCCATAATTTATTGGAATGGTTGGATTAAACTTTAGTTGCATTGAAATTGGAGTTTTAAATTTGTGTAGGCATTCTCAGCTTTTGTGCTGATACATTGTTTCATTGTTGTAACCTAACTTCAATTTTCAGGTTGTATTCTTCTGCAGTATTCAATGATGAATTTCCAGAATTTTCCATTCCTGAGATTCAGCGTCGCCCTGTTGATGACCTTATGCTGCAAATGAAAATCATGGGCATACACAAAGTAGTGAATTTCCCCTTTCCTTCGGCTCCAGACCTGTTGCAACTGCGAGCTGCTGAACGCAGACTTGTGCTTCTTGGTGCCCTTGAGCTGCCAAAAGCTGAACGGTACTCAATTGGTGAGTTTTGAGGTTTAAAGAGTGGAAAAAGAACCTATGGCAAAATATAAATATTTTTCTTAGCTTAAAGAGAGTGTTTTATCCCAAAAGCTACATTTTTGAAAATATCATGATTTTGAATCACTCTTATTAGTGATGAATTTTTGACCTTTCACTTTAAGTAGTGGGTTATGCCCTCTTAATAAACTCTTCTCATTCATTATTATAAGATTGTTAGATCTTGTCTACTTCTGTGAATACATAGTATGTAGTGGCTACTATTGCCGGAGAAAGCCTGCTCTTGTGGTAGCAGTTTAGAATATGATGCTGGTTGCTATACATATTCTCTTAGATTATAATGCTGCTGCTGTAATTTGGATGGAGACAATGATAACCAACTGAGGTGTTTAAATGTTGAACCACAATTGATTTTATTTGCGAAGTTTTTCACTTCCTCCACCCACAAAAAATAAATGAAACATAAAAGTGCCCTTGCACTCTTTCCACCCCATGAATTTATGAGCAATAGGAGCATGCCATGAATGTGAATAAACACTATTATTAGTTGATAATTAAAACTTGTTCTTGAATGCAGCTACCTCCTCATTATGCTAGCATTGCCTTTACCCCATTGTTTTTGTAGGTCTTAAGCTGCAATAGCAACCACTTCTACTAATATCATGGGCATTGTGTTGAATGGTGCTGGACTTATTTTAAGAGCTAATCAGTCCTGCTGTCTTAAAGTGATTGAATATGTATTTTCAGAGTCAAAAGGAAATGTTATTAGAAATGTGAAAACTAGAGAGGATGAATATGTGTCTCAGGTCACTCAACTTGGGCGTGTGATTGGAGCATTTCCTGTGGCTCCCAGGTTTGGGAAGATGTTGGCCTTGAGTCACCAACATGATGGTCTCCTGCCTTTGACTATATGTCTGGTAGCTGCACTGTCAGTACAAGAAGTCTTCCAGATCCCACACAATGTCATGACCCCGGAGGAGAAGAAGAATGAAAAAGATGAAGAGGATACTTCAGCTCAGGTTGGTACTTTAACTGCTGTAAGGAACATTTTTTTCATCATTGATTTTAAGGTGTTAGATAATGAATTATGTTGCTTAATATTATGATATGGTAAAAAGATGACAAAAATATTCTAATTTTTTTTATTGTATTTTATTTATGAATTAAATTTGATGTTCTTAGGAAGCCCATGGTTAAATTGCATGATAGGCAGGTCTCTTTCGTGTGAGACACACCTATGACTGTTATCCAGAGTGAATTTTCATTTCATTTACTTCTTAGCATAAAATGTTTTATTTATAATTATGGTTAAAATCATCTAAATAATCTTCTTGTTTTGAGCAGCATAAGAAAGGTGCAAGTCTTGGAAGCTGGTGTCGTTTAAGATGGGGAGGTTTGAGAAGTGGACCTCACTCTGCTCTCTTGGGGGACTGTGGGGCCCTTATAAGGGCTGTCGGTGCTGCTGAGTATGCTGGAAGCTCGGAAGAATTTTGCTTGAAAGCTGGCCTAAGGCACCGTGCCATTCTGGAGATCAGGAAAATAAGGGTTCAGCTGTCTAACGAGATAGCCCTTCATATTCCGAACATGGATGCTCCCTCTGTGGATCCAAAGATGTCTCCACCCTCTGACTTGCAGGTAGGTTATCTAAATTGCACTTAAGAAATGCATGGTTGATAGCTAATGCTAAATATGGCCAAGTTTTAACAACAAAAAAAAGTCTGCTCGTATGAAGTGAGTAAAATATTCTGGTACTGTAGAGCCACTCAAGTTATAATGATAACATTATGCAAACATATTTTTATCAGCTAAGCATTATACTTTTTGACCTTTTCATAATCCTTTCATGACACCAAAATTTGATTAAAATATGTGATCAATCCTTTGGTGTGGGGCCTTTTAAAACAATCGTATGTACTCCTAATGTTTTTTTGGTAAAGGTGAGCTTTCGTCTTTCCAGAAAAAATGTTATTTTCACCCACTTCCAACAAACGTATCTACACCAAAATCACCTCACTTATTATGCAAAACTTGTGCATATGTGCTACAGTTTCAACATAAAAATACATCATTCATACTAGGAGTGGCTAAATGTCAAGCCTGAGAATCGCGGTTTTTCCTCTTCACCATATTGGGAGAAAATGCCATTTCACCTTCTTCACCATTGATGGTGCAGCGATCGAGCAGTTACTCCTCTTCCCTATACACACCCCTCCCCCTTTTTTTTAAAGATTTACTGTTAAATAATAATAAATCTTTATCTGGTGGAAAATTGCAATTTCAATCGTCATTGTGGGAGTTATTTATTCATGATCTTAACGCTGCATGCTAGTATTAAGTTCAAGCTTGTAATATAGCCCCATATTTTGATAAATAAGGAACAAAGCACCATGTGACCAAGTTGTCAGTACCTTATTTGCTTGCCTCGAATACGTTGGGTTTTCTTTACTAGAACTGAATCTCTCACATTTAAAGTGCATCTTCAAGGCCTAAGGTTATGTTATTTATAGGGCTATGCTAATCCTGGAGGAAAGTTATCAGCACTACACAGTAATCTGAAGAACTATATATTATGTATCAACTTAAGAGAGTCAATTACTTTGCATCACTTCATTGCAGTGGAATGCATAGAAAAACAGTAATCATTTCCTGGTATGGATGTTACCAAAGTGAATGGCTTACATAATTACATATTTTGCTTTTTGATCCAAACAAAACTTTTTTTTCCAAAAGTTTGCTTCTCTTAACTGATTTGTATCCTTGATGGTGGAAAATATGATACTTACAAAAACTTATTAATTAGTGTTGTGGCCAGGATTCGATTGAATCCATGGATTTGAGATTCGATCAAATCCTTTCAAAAAAGATTTGATAAATTAGAATCCTGGTTTTTCGGGTGGCATATACGTTAGGATAACAATCTCCCAACGTAATAATCTCATGAATGATGCCATTTTACCGTCAGAAGTGCTGATAATCTGTGTGGAAATTCACTACAACGTATATTGAAAATAGAACTTTTTATTTTACATATTTCTGCTGGAATTCTACATCGGAACGTTTTTTTCTTCGTATGCACCCCTATTTAAGACGTCCTATCCAACACGTTTTTGCTCATGCATAGAAGAATGTCTCTACTTTGTTATGAGTAAGCTGAGGACATTGCCTAAAATGCCTATTTTTTCTTTTGCTCAGGAAACCAATTTTATTAAGTTATAGGCTCATCTAGGATAATTTATGGCGAAATTAAAGCGATTTGTTACTGCCTAAAAATGCCTATTTTACCTGTTAATGCCTTTTTCTGCTGATATCGCCTATTTAAGGGCCTAAAAAAGCAATATTATTTTCAACGTCGCCGAACTTCTCTTTAGTGCAGAGCTTGTCTGTTATTTCAGTTCCTTTTTTAATCTATCAAGGTTGAAATAATGTCATTAAACATGCATAAAGAAAAATCATCCAAAGTATTATTATATAAAGAGTAGAAAAACAACTATAGTAATTTTACGTGATGCATACATGCGATGGTTTCATTTGCCAAAAACTTGTTTTTGAAGGTACCACTCAGTATTGCTGAGTTTAAAGGCAGATCAACTTCAGGCAGTATGCCTGAAGTTGATCTGCCTTCACAGCCAGAATTGATATTATGGGGAACATGACTAAATACTGCATTATACTCTGCAGATAAAATTATTGAAATACGTGAGGTATGTGACAGGAATAATGTGCGCCTCCGATACATCAGTTCGAACGTCTTTTTCACCCAATTAAAGGTACACTATTGGGTCATTCCATTCCAAGTGGTCTGGTGGTCCCCGCTCGACCATCACGGTTTTCCATGAAATTTTGTATGGACATTTACACATATCCCAAATAAACATTTGTAAAGTTTTACGTTAGCCGATGGTATACTTGCTGATATATAGTAATTTGTTTGACCCCGTGCTGCAGCCTTCTTCAGTAGGTATGATTATGAGATTTCGGTAACTTTGAGGCATAGTATCTCAGGAGATATTTTGATAAGGGAAACAAAAATTGGTTATCTTGTACAAACGTTTGAGCTCTATTAAACAACATAATAAAAATAACTATAAAAGTGACTTCCTTGTAGAAAATTCAGGGCGAAATTGGCCCGAAAAATTGAGGATCGAAAAAAAATTAAAATTTTGGCTTTTTATATTTCAGGAAGTAAAGGTAAAATCAATGTGAAACTTTGAGAATGATAACATATAAATACATAGTTTATGAATATAATAGTTCATCTACGTAGTGATTTCCATTATTTGAAAAATTGAGTCAAAATGTGACTTTTGTAAAAATGCCAAAAATAGGGTATTTTCTCCCCGCTTTTACAAAAAAAGACCCTCTGGAATATCTTTAGGATCATTTTCATTATAAATAGAATGATTTCAACCCTCTAAAAAAGTATATCTGGTTTATCATCAGGGTTTATCATTTATGGCCCTAAAAATAGGGACAACGTTGAGGATGACATTTGTAAAAACGACAAAAATAGGTTATTTTCTGCCCGCTCTTACAAAAGAAAGACCTTCTGGATATTCTTTTGGAAAATTTTCATTTGAAAGAGCATGTTGCAAACCTCTTAAAAAAGTAGACTTGGTTTTACATCGCGATCACATACAGCCCTATAAATATGAACGTTGAGAACGTTTCTATGGTGGCGCCAAATGCATTCTGTTGTTTGCATTTCTATTGTTTGTTGTTCTGTTTTTTTAATGTAAACATTTTTAGTATATTGCGTTGGTCCATGGTGACATTGTCACTCCCAGTTCAAGCATTTGAACCAGTAACCCCATCGTCGTAGGGGTGGCACCCAATTGCCGTGCAATACCAGCCACGGGTGGGTTTCTTGGTTGAGGATTCCAAACCTGCAATTTGGTTTCTTCGACAAGGTTCCAAATCCTTGTGTGGGTATCTGTCTGGTTCCAAAGCCAAAGGTTAGGCAGCTTATCCTAGGTTTCCAAGCCTAAAGATTCCAAGCCGAAGCTCGTATGGATTTTTTTAGACTTGGGTAAGGAGACTATATTAGAGACTTGGGTTAATTTGTGGCTGTGTGGCCGTTCGGTATTGAGTGACTTCGAGTTTTTTAACTTGTGAGTGATGCCATGTATTCATTTCTTGGATCCTTCAAATTTCGTCTTAATGAATTCGTTATTCCACTAGAGGTGCTTCTAGAATAGTGACAGCTGTTACTGGTATCGACCAACTCTTTGGGGCCAAAGTTAATAATTGAACTTTCGTCGATTTATCGGTTTCTTTAATTTTTGTTTTCATATCTTCGATTAAAAAATATTTTAAGCGCCTATTTTAAGTGCCTATTTCGCAATTTTTAGTGCCTATTTCTTCATTTTTAGTGCCTAAATGTCCTCAGCTTAGTTATGAGACACTTGGTGAGAAGAGTTATGTGAAAAATAATGCTGAATAACAAGCTACTCGATGGTTAACGTACGATTCTGTGCTCCGCTCATATTAATAAATTTCTGTTTATATATGGATTAAGGCAACAATTTAAATCGACCGAAATAATGGCTGCCCTAGATTCGATCGAGCATCGGCCACATCAAGCTGGTATTGACTCTTGAGGCCCCCAAAAGAAGAACCACCCCCGACCCCAACCAATGGAAGCCACCCGGGTCGAAGCGAACCGGAATGAGGGCTTACATCACTCCTTCATCTGATTACTCCGATCTTTTTCTCACAGGATGAGCCCGAAGCAAATGAATTTCTTCATGTTCTGGAATAAGAGGTAACAGTATCTTGAGTGACAGGAGTCTTGGGGAAAAACAGGTGTTGGCCCATAAATTTGATTCGATGGAGGGACCTGTTGAGCCCATAAATGGCACTGGTGGGAGAACTGCCGCTCCAAGCAGTCCACCGATTTCCAGAAAAGTCAGAATTAGCAGGCAATGCCTTTTAAAGAACAAGCCGTGGAGTAGCAGGACAGGACCCCCAGATGATGCCAGGTGGTGTCAAGAAATCACCCAAGCCAAATTACGAGCCAAGAGAGGGAAGGAGATGTCTCTGCTCATCACTGAGTGATTTACCTCCACTTCTGAGAAGGGTACCCCGAAAAAAGTATCCGGTGTCGGCAGATGCAATACTCCAAAGTGATTCTGAAGACTCACTCAAGTGAACGAGTCATTGAAGTGATATGATCCAAATGACTCGAGTCAATAAAAGGAATCATTTGGCCCACCTCTATTTAGTACTGCTGGAAATTTGGCAGCCAAAAAACAGAACAGATTAGACCCCGAAAGAGTAAGAATGTTGCATTTCTTGAGGAATAATTTTTAACTTCTGATTAAATTGCACTTTGTTTACGAACTAATAAAAATTTAGTAAAACTGAAACAGCTACTCAAATTTGTTTTTATTTTTTAGCTAATGAATAAATATTGAATTTGAGGGAGCAGAAGTGTGGAACAACTTATTGGTTCAGAAAAGTACTGGAAAATATAAATGGATTTGAATTTGTTTTATAAATGCATCGGCATTGAAAAGCAACTGGGATTCATAGTTTTCTGAAATTTGGATTTGAGAAGATGTGTGGGATTTGATAAAAAAAGAGATTCGGATTCGATAAATTTTGGATTCGACCCATCACTATTTTTAATCCTTTGAGTTGACAATATTTCTTTGCTTTGTAGTCTACATGGAAAAAGCACAGGGTGTAGTTTTATGATGGATTACTCTATGAATTCAGCATTTCTGTGTAATTTATTCATGCCTGCAGATAATTTTGATGCTAAAATTTACTTTTTTGCTTATTTATTTTGATGAATCTTGGAAATACTTCTCTATTTAATTAATAATAACTTAAGAAATACATTTGATTGGAGAAAGTGTTTTTTTTTTTTTTAGCTTGAAGGCTTTTTCTTAATTAACCTCATCCATTCAATTTTTCGGACTGCATTTACTTTGATAGGCTAAGTTACTGCGCCAGATAATCCTTGCAGGAATGGTGGATCATGTTGCACACCGTGTCTCACTGGATGAGATAAAGGAAGATGAAGACAAGGAGAAGTGGCGAAATGCATACAGGTATATTTTACAGTACATTTCTTTAGTTGTTATTTCTATGAAAGGCACTAATGTAATATGATGGGAATATCCATTCCGTTACTAAGAGAAAAAACTGAAGCAAAGAAAAAGTTCAAATCACCTTGCAATATGTTACCATGCTTACTATTTATGCCTTAACTGACTGACTGACTCAACTGCTCACTCATAAATGCCCTACTCAAGCTATGTATTGAAGTTTTAAGTGTAAAAGTTTTAGGATCATTTATGGTGTTGGTGTTTACCAAAAAAGAGTTTTTTAATCCTCCTAATAAGCTGGCCAATAATGAGAAAATTAGGTTTACAATTTTGTCATAATATTCGAACAAATTGAGATATTGTTTAGAACATTTTTTGCTAATATGTCTTGAAAAGAGTCAAACAAATTCTAAGGCACGGATCAGTTCAAATTTTGGAAGGGTTGTGTTTCCTGTGATATTATTGCAGTTTAGTTAACGATGTAGCATCTTGAAGGAAACCAGGCATAGTAGTGGAGATAACAGGAAAGAATACCATTAGCAATGAGGCATTTACAATTAGGAGAGAACCGATGACAGGAACCTTGTGTAAGGAAGTGGAAGGTGGCTGGAGAGTCTGATGAGGAGCATAGAATTTATGATGTAGAAACATTCATGTTGAGGAAAGATTATTATAATATAATGGAGGTGTGTGAGATATGGGTGTGGATGAGAATGGAGTGGGTGTGGTGGATGGAAAAGAGTACGAATAACAAAGTGCTTGTAATGGAAAGTGTGGGAGGGGGCTGCAGGAAGAAACTAGGAAAAGGCAGGGTACAGGGATGGAACAGGCGATAAGGGGCAAGATGTTGCTGACAACTATAATTGAGGGGGTGATGTTGGGTAACCAGGGAAAAGGAAGTTATAGAATAGCTTTAATGGGTGGTATGGAGGGAGTTAGGATTTATGCTAAGTTGGAAAAAAATCATTTTTCACCCTCTTTGGTGTACATCTTTGCACCTGTGCACACAATTTCGTAGTATATCATTTGTGCAATCGCAATGATTGGAAAATTATGCTGAGTTGTCATATGATTGTATGACATATTAATAGTTTAAGTATAAGGTAGTGGTTATCTTAAAGATTTGTTGAGGTGATCATAACTACATCTTAACCTATCTTAATAAGACTACCTACCTCTAATGCAGTGATAATGCATTTAATGCAATTTTTTTGCATTTCATAAATTTGCCAAAAATTTAATTACTGTTATTCATGTTAATATTGCAAGATCATTGTTATCATTATAATTCTCATTTAATGTAATAATTTATATCATTAGTATTAACATTATTTCCCTCACCATGACAGAAAACTTTGTCGCAACCTTGACCAATATGATACTTATTTGGGTGGTATGGGGAGGCTCATGAGGCTCCCAATCAATACCAGTGACACTTTATACTTTATCATTTCCTCTTATATTATGTAAATCTTCTTAAGAAATCATGAATAAAAATTATCATGACTTTGTATGAAAAGATAAATCATTCCTCAAATAATTGGGCTTTAAGATGTCAAAACAAATTAATTTACCACATAAAAATAACAATGAAAGAGCTGTAACATTTGATGCTAGTATTAACGCAAACGAGTATTGTAGTACAAGTGTATTTTTCCCCTGAGTTGAGAAATGCTTAATGCACCAATACTTCTTGTGATTGAAATATTGTTTTTTTTACTACATAACCATAAATGTCATGAATAAAACCTTCATTTAACAGTTTTTAATATCCACTGCTTACTATCCACGTAGGTACATCAATTTTTACAGGATAATAATGTCAAAGATTTTTCTCAAATAGTATTTGTAGAGTACCTGCTCTTTATTCTAGTCTAACAATTATCCCTTGGATATGTTTAATGATCTACTGTTGTGATGCATCATGCATTTCATTAGTCCTAATGTGTCTTTCCAGATGTTCAGAAATGGAAGAACCTGTGTTCTTGCACTCGTCCTCTGTACTGCGGAAGGAGTTACCTGAGTGGGTGGTCTTCCAAGAAGTTTTTGAATCAACAAAATTGTATATAAGAGGTACATATGTGTATTTTTTAGCCTCATTTGTAGTAAACTAATTTCACTATATGTACTTGTGATATCATTTGCAGGTTGATCTGATGGAACTGTTTCATCTTGAATAATACTATAATAATAATAATATTTTTATTTGTCCAGAAGATCTTATGTTACAGTGTGACACAAAAACATAGATATAGGACACGTCATTGAAGTTAGACAAGCCAAATATAGGATTCCAAACAATGTACATAATATAATGAACAATGAACATTTTAACAGATAATGAACAAGTAACATTCACATATATTTATGCATATTTAAGGATTGCTGTAGTACTCTGTAGGCTGTAGAAACATTTTTCCACGAAATACCTTTTAAGGTCGGCTTTAAATTTTTTAACTGAGGTGATACATCTTAGTTTGTGGGGGAGTAAGTTATATACTATGATCATTTTCCACTTAGAAAGTTTTATTTGATAAAGAAGAGGTTAAAAACACCACTTATTCTCCTGAGTGATGCATTTTAAGTCATTACCCTCATTCAAAACCTTCTACCTCCACCATCCTGGTTTTCTAACCCATAATTACCTCATGATATTCATAATAATCTGCCTCCCACTATCCCTAAATAAAACCCCACCAAAAAGATATAGGAATGATTTTTTCCCCTATTCTAACCAACTCTTCCTAATACAGGTGTACCTTGTACGTCGTTAATTGGTTCCGTGAGGAACGACGTAAGTTGAATTCTGACCTAAGTAAATCCAGCTACCTTAAAAACTGCTGCATAATATATACACTATTTTACCTATTATGAATTATAATTATGTGCAGTGGTGTATATATGACAGGTTTAGTTTTTTTTAACTTTTAAAATGTATAGTGAAATAGTATTTACTAGAAAGATGACAAGATCCTATACAATATGAGATATTGCAAACACATTTCTATTCACTCTATCATGCTGCTCTCTTCTCAACAGCGCAGTTGATTTGTTTCAGACCCTAGGCTCTAAGTAGTGCCCTTCAAAACAGATCAGGGATAATCTTTTTGAGTGCTAAACAATAAAAGAACTTCGCATCAAAATAATCGCATCCACAGTATTTATTTGCTTATTTTCAGTGAAAGCATCAAAATGTATAATGTAAAGTGTTTAATTACTTTATGGCAGAAGGCTCATATTTTTCAGTTAGTTCTTTGAACATATTTTATAACTACACACAAAATATTAGGCTGTGACCGTTGTGAACAGAAAGAATGCCCCCTACTGGCAGTTTACCTAGTGTCTCTGATGGCTCTAGAAAGCACGCTTCAAAACTGATCGGTAGTAGACTTGTGCCCCATTTCCATGACAGCTGTATGGACCGACATAAAGACCCAACATGTATTCCAGCTACATTGGCATTAGAGCTATAACACTGTGCTGCCCTATCCACGAATTTCAGCGGACAAGTGGAATGCTACCAGATCATCTCAAATGAAATTAGGATTCCTGCATCCATGATAACTTTTGAAATATGTATTCGAATGGTTTCCAAAGCAAATGAAAATCTTCCCTGTTTATCAAACAGTTATATCACGCCATTATCCATTTAGTGTTCCTTTTCTGCTTCAGGCACTGCATATTTCAGGTTCCTCCCCTGCTACATCAATACCAATTGATGGAGGATTGGCAGAGTTATAAACTACATGTTACAGCTATAAGTATGTAATTTCACACTGTGATTTAGATCTACAGGCATCTACCTAAGCAGAGTCTAAAGAAATCTATTCTAGGCTGTAACCTTGGTCCATATGGCTGTTGTGGAAACGGGGCATTGATGAGCACTGGGCAGTAAAAGAACTTCAATAATTGCATCCGTGATGATTTTTTGTTGATTTTCATTAAAGGCAACATCCATGAATAATGTACGAGGGGGGGACCCAAAAATAACCGGACGGAATTCGCTGCGTGCGTCGTTCTTGTAGTTCGGGCTTCTCCCACTACATGGGTGTTAAGCAACCTCTCCTGAGTCATTGTTGCAAGCGGCGTCCTTTTACACGGTTGTAGCGAGCCCCTGTGACAGTTTTCGTTCGACGAGTTTATCGACCTCTTCGATTTTGGAAATGGCTGATATTCGAGAACAGCGTGCAGCGTTGAAATTTTGTTTTCTGCTCGGTAAAAGTGCATTGGATGTGGTTGATATGTTGTCTACAGCTTATAAAGAACATGCCTTGAAAAGAACTCAAGTTTATGAGTGGTATTCGCAATTCAAACGTGGCAACATGGTGATCGAAGACATTCAACGCCCGGGCCGGCCTTCCACGTCCAGAACTGATGAAAACGTGGGAAAAATTCATGCGCTTGTGTACCAGGATAGAAGGCGTACTACTGATGAACTCGCTGAACCATCTGGTCTTTCGTGGAGTTCAGTGCAGCGCATTTTAGCTGAAGAATTGCAAATGAGACGAATAGAAACTGCACGATTTGTGGCGGAGTGGGGACTGGTTCTTCCACCATGACAATGCACCAGCTCACACAGCCATTTCTGTGCGTGATTTTTTTAGCGAAAAACTGCATGACACCGCTTCCTAAGCCACCCTAATCACCAGATCTAGCACTTTGTGATTTCTTATTGTTCTCCCGGATGAAAAAAGAGCTGAAAGGGAAGCGTTTTAAAGACATTCCGGAGGTGAAAAGAAAATCGAAGGCAGCGCTGCCAGGCATCTGAAAGAACAAGTACCAATGATGTTTCGCGCAGTGGAAAAAACGTTGAACCAATGCATTAGCGTTAATGGAGAGTACTTCGAAGGTGGCTAAAGTTTCTAACTCAAAAAAATAAATTCAGGTATTTAAAAAAAATTGTGTCCGGTTGTTTTTGGGTCCCCCCTCGTAAAAGCTTTTAAATACTCTGTGGTAAAAAGCTTCCATTTTTAGATATGCTTATGAACGAATACGATAATTATACACAAAACATTCAGCTGTGACTATTGTGAATATGCACTACTTAATGCCGGTATTCGCCAGGTTACCGAACGTTTCTTCTGCTCACATCGCTCCATTCATCGCGGTTCATGTTTGATGATATGTTCTAATCTGCGCTTACTTCCTTATTTTTATTTATTGTTGTTTTTGTAATGTAATTTACTTTGAAATTTTTAAAAACTACTTTTTACTTTTCAACATGGTTTCTCATATTTTTATTATTTCAAGTGTTTTATCCATTTTAGTATTGTTGCCCGATTTGGTATTGTCGGTGTATTTTTAAAATCTATTTTATCCATTAATTAGCCAGAAAAACCAATGTTTCTGCAGAATCAACGTAACTCAAAATGGCATAAGTCAAGGTATACCTGTATATGCCCACAAATCTCTGAACTCCATATACATGTGACCCTTCCCCTTGAAAATTTCTAGCTCTATGTATGCACTTATGTAATATAAAATGAACAATGCACTTGTTTGCAAACTCAGTGATTATGGACATTAGTCCTACGAAAAGGCATTGGTGTTTAGTGATGTATAAAATAGTAGTAAGGGCTAAACTTGTCTTAATTTTACTTATTGATGAATATATTATTTCTACTTTATGTGATTGAGAAACTTTAGTTGTTTGAGATAAGCAGATGAGTTTTAGACATTCCATTTGTGTACTTGTTGAAATTCTACCTGCTAAAAATAGTGCATAATGTTATTTTCTGTAGGTCTCACAGCAATAGAACCAGAATGGCTTCCTACTTTTGCTCCTGCTCTCTGCAACTTATCTGACCCATTAGATGATCCACCACCTAGATATGATCGTGAATCAGACAGGCTGCTGTGTCATGTCAGTGGAACATTTGGTGAGTCGTGGTTTAAGTGATCCTGTTTCATAGGCTAAATGAATATTCATGTTCTTCAAGTTACTGTCCTCTTGTGTTGTACTTTACATGGATTAAACATGTAGTTAAAGTCATTATGAGGCACAGTACAAAGCTGCGGGAAAACTGGTTCTTTATCACACTCATTTCAGAACTCATTATCATGAAATTGGAAAGTATATCTTAAAATACGATATTAATTTAGCATAAAATCACCTAACCAAGCCTTAGTCGATACACAAATAATAAGAAAATCATTCCTGTGGTTAAACCCTTCAGCTGGGGGCTATTTATTTATGTTTGTCAGAGCAACTGCTGGGGAATTGTTCTTGCACGTTTGGCCAATCCTTTCTCTCCTGTTCCAGTTCCTCTTCATTTTAAGGCTTGACCTTTCCATGAGAGGTTTGAGTGGGCCCACTTATTATTATGGAGTAGGGTTCTCCATTCCATGGTAAATAGGGAAAGGCTTGTTCCTTGGATGAGGTTATTGATGGTGTGCCTCATTTTGACATTAGAAATAATAATAATACATCTTTATTGGGGCGAGATTGAGACTGGGGAAGTCCTTTCTTCTATCTAACCACTTAATAGTGGCTAAAAACCAAGTAATTTAATGGCTGACCAAATTCATTAGAAAACTACTAGGAAAGTAAATCTTGAGTGTGGATGAAATAGAAGTTTGCTGTGGAATAAATCATTTCTTAGGAATTTCATGCCCGCAAGTGATCAACAAGGATCACTTCCCAAGCGTACAGAAAAAGGTCAAACAAGATAACATATTAAGTTCAACTACCTGATATTCCTGGCCTATTTCTCCTGTACATAGTGGTAGCAAAAACATGCCATGGCTTAAGGGTTAAATGACTTACTTATTTTCCTGGATAAAATTATGCTTTTTTTTCCTAATGGAATAGGTCGAGCAGCATGGCCTTTGCCTGTCATGGAAGTTGACTTTCCCTCTGGACTAGATCGATACAAGTGGTTTGCTGTGTTTCTGTTGGAAGGAGAAGTCTTTCCTAGATTGAAATCATATAAGACTTCTCTTCTGTCTGTTCCAAACATCATGTTGAAGAGCTGGGCTCGGTATGTAAGACCTAAAAATAATATGATGCTCATTAAAAGTAAATCACCAAGCCCTCTTGGCCAGTTTTTATCGTAATTGTTTCAATTGTATGGGACTACAAATTTCCTAATACCCTTAATGATGGGTCTTTTCATGATAGCACCGTATGTAGTTCCAAATGTATGCCACATATACCACTCAATGAAAATAGAATTGCACCAGTTGAAGACATCAGATTTGAAGTTCTTCCTTTTTTGAGCAGCTACTTATTCAAGTCCCTTGGAAAATTAGCAGTGGAAGTCTAGGTGGCAGAATGTTTCAAGTCAATCTCAGTGTTGCCTGCTTGACCCTGCATTATTCACTGCCTACCTTGAAATACGTACTGAGCATGGGTGCCGGCCGTAACATTTACAGAGGAGTGCACTCAGTGGTGGCTCATGGCCAACAAAAAGGATGTTTCTAAAACTGGTTTCCTCTCAACAAAAAGTAAGAAAAATATTTTCATTGCCGCATCCATCCACTTTTTTTAAAATTGACAATTGAGTGGAAATACTTTGACTGGCACTTTTCCAAGAAGCAGGGGGATGCAAGTGAAACCCCTTGCACCCCCCTGCCGGCACCCATGGTACTGAGTCAGGAGATTTCATCAAATTTTAATTGTAAATGATCAATGCCTACCAGTGTAATGAAGGATATTTTGTCCTACTGCTAAATTTATCATATTTGCCCTGGTTTAACTTATTAACCCTTCAAGCCCGGAGGAGATTTAAATGAATCCAATCTCATAGGTCGGAGGAAATTTAAATGGAATCGCTGTTTTTCCACTGATTTAAATGGAATTGCCGCGACGTAGCCACTACGTCACTCCGACGGCTTGTGAAGTTCATGCCCAGCATAGTGACTACGTCGGTCGTCGTTGAAGGGTTAAGGTCCGGTTTTATTTTTCCTGGTTAACACTAACTGTAAGATGACACAACTATTTCATTAACTTGATGTTAGCTCAAGAGTTCGGGTTTTGTAAATTACATACCTAAATCTAATTTCTGGTTGGTTCACATGAGCTTTATCAATGAGAGAATGTAAACTTAAGTTTTAATTCCAAGAAAATGTTTAACCAGCGATTAATAAACTGGGCCTTAGTGTTAACAGTTTGTGTAGTATTGCTGCTGAAGAAATTTTAATCTGCTTTCTCCAGGATGCAGTCCCGTACAGAAATAATTTTGACGACTTTGACATCTGAAGGAGTTGACTCAAGGTCAGCATTAATGCATGTCTGGGAGACAGAACCAACATGTGAGTACTTTTCATCACTTAAAAGGTTGTTAATAGTGATATATAGATGCCAGTCCTAATATTTTTTCTTGTTATAGATTTACTCTCAGCATATTTGAAGTGGATCCCTGAATCTGCTCACAATGAAGTTTCACTTTTATGGCCTCCATTAGAAGAATGAAAACGATTGTCATTTTAAAATATGTACATTTTATTTAATGATTTTAGATAAAATAAACAAACATAGAAAAAATTCTTCTGATTCTACAATAAATAAAAATATCAAATGTATATGGGGCAGAACCATATGACGACAATAGATAACAATTTATATGTGCATAAATATTTCTAAGAAGGATTTAATGAAATTACAAGTTATTAACAATTACTTTCTGACAAATTTACTCCATAAGGAAGCTTGAAAACTATCCGTTTACTATAACAGCTAGCAGGACAACAAACCGGAACACACAAAAGTGGTGGGTATCTTAAATGCCGAGGCACAATTCACCTGTGCTGCAGATGTAATTCTGAGTCTCATGGAGTACTTCATATTTTGCACGCAAAATATAAAAAGAAAGCTTTTATTCTTCTTTTAGGTGGTTAGAGGAAACATCACCATTGTCATCGGCCTGGGTGATTTGTTTTTTCTTCTTGGGTGTTTTCAAAGGATTACATTTGCATTCATTGTAGAGGTTGTTGAGATCAAATGCTGCTTTCACATTATCCTGAAATAGAAATAAGGGTTAACTGGCTACTCGACAAACTTAACTGAAATTCCAATTGTGTTTAAGATTGGTATGGCTCATGCATATTACATTTTAGCACACACGAAGTTTTGTGACCCTCAAATTCCTCAGAACAAAATTGAATGCACATCCACGGACGATGTAAGAATGATTCTATACTAAACATAAACAATCACCTTGGCGTGAACAAAAGCCGCTATTACAGTTATCATAACAAATTATGCCTTCAACTCCCCCCTATCTAGAATGATGAGAAATTTTAATAAACTAGGTCCAAGTATTGATTTCTCGATGTCTTTATCTAAATTTAAAAGTAACTTGTGGCAAAGTTGAACTCAACTGTCTACCTGAATATGTTCATATTTTAGATGTTACTTTATTGTATGTACCTACCTACATGTATTATACGTCAATCGTGCAATCTTGAATAGAATAATTTTAATGGATTCAATATGTGTGTTTGTTATTTTATATTATCTGTGCAATTTTGTGTAAGATTATGGTAAATGGGTTAACCCGTAAATAAATAAATAAGGCCACACAGTGTAAAAAATGCCGAATCCAACCGAAACACCCGCAAAGAAAGCTCACCTCAGAGAAGAAGAACTTCATTACTTTTCCTTTCGAGTCGACAGCTGGACGGCGAGTAACCTCTTTCCCTTCCTTAAAGAGTACGAGTGTAGGAAGTTGTTTACTTGTAGCTGAATCGCTTATCCTGTATTTTCTAGCAACATCCGGAAAGCGGCCAATGTCAACTTTCCCGAACTTGAGATTCTCCAGGGCATACCTGTAAACAAAATTTTAGTTTCCACTGAATATTTACGAAAGACTACTGTATTATTACTTAATTTTGAAGAATTATTCACTCTGTAATCTTAATTAGGTGTTTTCCATACTTCATGGAAATGGGAGAAACTATGAAAAACTAACGAACACATACTCGTAAGACAACCTCGAGTAAACTGGGGCAAAGTTTACGCAACTTGGGTTCCATGCCGTGTAAAACACTACAAGCCATGAAATCTTTTTATTCCGCTCCAATTCCTCATCTAATCCTGATGCTCGGAAGTAAACAATATTCTCTGGGCCAGATAATGTGGGTTCTGGCAGTAATAAAGCTAATACTACAGTGGAGAAAGAAGAATGTATTTCAATTAATGCTATTTCGGAGGTCAACAAAATAACAAGCCAGGAGTCTCTACTTACAAACAAATATAACACCGTACACAATGCCCATCCGAGCATCAGCGTAGAACCATAAAATTAAGTTAGCTACCTTCGTGTAAACAAAACTGGACGATAAATAATTAATCATAGTAACACTTCCAGATTTTCTGGTTCTTATCATTACAACTATTAACAGAAAAAACAATATTTCTGATTCACGCATATCTAGTTCACACTCTGTACCAGGAAATAATACATTGCACACAAGCGTTACTCGTTTCGCTATCAAGTACGACAAGCTTAAAATTATATTAACTATATAATACGGCTCAGTTAACCGTTTTATGTCCTTTAAAAACCCCATTTTAACCCTTTATAGCTGTTTCTTCACGAAAGGCGTTAATTGCTGCGCAAGATGATGGCTACTTGTTAACGTCGTTGCTCATATCGTTATTCACTTTTTATTCCCATATGATGTTTTTATGTTCATATCACCTTGTAATGTATGTCAAATTATCCCTTTGAAGAATGAAACAAAAATGAAGAATATAATACACACACGAAGGATGATTGCTGTTTAATGTATTTGTTGGTGTTTCAGTTATTTTTATTGATGTAGCTCGTAATAATGTCATTAATGGAAGACGATGAGTACGTAGACGAGGAGAGTGCAATAGTCTCGGCAAATTTTCCCCCAGAAGTTCAGCATGCAATTGATCAGGTTAGTTAATTTTTTTGTTTGTTAAGTGATTCATTTTTTCAGTCAATAGGTCTTTTTCTTTACTTCGCCTTACAGGTTCTACCTAGTAATGATCCATTGGACCAACCTGATTTTAATGCTGTTGACTATATCAACTCGTTATTTCCCACCGAGCAGTCTCTATCCAACATAGACGATGTGGTTAATAATATGCATTGCAAAATACGCACCATAGATGATGAGATCCGTGCTGTTGTTCGTGGGCAGACTAATGTTGGACAGGTGTGTCAATAATTGTGCTACTCTCAGAATTATGTGAAACTAGTAATAGAAAGAAAACTTTTTCGAGATGTGTTTGAGTTATGGATTGTACTTGACACAATCTCATTCATCCATCCAAAATAGGACGGGAAAGAAGCTTTGGAAGAAGCCCAGAAAGTCATCCGGCAGTTATTTGTGCATATCAAAGACATTAAAGCCAAGGCAGAACAATCAGAAGAAATGGTGAAAGAGATAACGAGGGATATTAAGCAGCTGGACTGTGCCAAAAGAAACCTTACCTCTGCTATTACTACCTTAAATCATTTGCATATGCTAGTAGAGGGTGTGGATAGTTTACAGTGAGTTAAAACACCTTTATTTTTTTGTTTAATAGATGAATATGGTAATATGCACTGCTGGTAGCCGATTAGTCCGTCCGTTCTACAGATAATCTGTCGTGGTAGCTTTCCCAGTCACACCCTCAGTGATTGAGATATATAATTATTAAAAAGGTACCATTGTGTTATAGTTTTGGCATGTGTTAAGTCAATCTCCACATTTGCTCTGAATTGGAGAAAGTAGGTAACAGTATGAAAAGGTCTTTGAGAGGCATCATGAGACTTTAATCCTGGCTTTCTATAACTAATTTTTCAGAAACTATACGTGCCAATACACTCGGAGTCATTTATTTCCTCTATTAAATGTTGATGTTTCAGTGACTTGTAGAATTTTATTCTGTTATGGAGCGAAGATATTGAAAGAAGGTAATCTTAAATTTAAGCCTTCTTTATATTTATCCATGGAAGAATTTATAGAGGGCTTGTACATTTTATGAAGTATTATTATTTTTGATCAGCTTATTAATTTCTTTCTTTTCATTATTTTTTCTTTGCTTTTAAATTTAGGCTTACCAGAGTTCATTTCTCATTCTTTAAAATAAATTCTTGTAATGCCATTCTTATCCTTAAGTATTTTTTTATGATCTCAAAATGTTTGCTAAAATGTTTTGCTAAAACTGCCCTACTAATTAAGGTATTTTTGTGAACATTCCTTGTCTGAATTCCCTCCCCTCTAATCGTCTGGTATTCTATGGTATTTTGTCTTGCAGTAATGTATTGTGCTCTACATTATTATTGTAGCTAGTGCTATACAGGTTATGGTAGGTTTTTAATGGGTAATTTTTACTCAGCCTATTTATCTTAATGTGCCTCCCTCCTTACTCATCAGTTCAGCATTCATTTACCGCTGATTAACACCATACTTTTCTGCCTCCAAAATTACTGTAATTTTCCAGTATTTTTTAGTTTTAAGCATTTAGCAACAAATTTATGATTAAATAAGAAAGCCAGTAGCAATAGGAAGGTAATAACGATGTTTAAACTATACCTAATACAACATTAATCTATTAGAAATTTTTAAAATTGTCAAAAGAACTATGGCAGCAACACAAAATCTGGCTTTCTTTTGTCAAAATTATGCGAAATTTTCAAGAAGAATATTGTAATGCTTTACTCTTGTAATGTCATAAATGCCTCAATTTATTATTAAATGCATAGTAAATGTGAACTTGGCTTAAAAGAACATGTTGGGAATTTATCTGTATGAAAAATTATCTGTAACATAAGTGAATTATCTAGAAAATTACGGTAATTTACAAGGTGCACGGTAAATTATGAATAATACCACGGTAATTTACGAAAATTACCGAGGTTATATTCAGAGTGGCCCATCTCTACTCACAAATCATCCTCATCTCAATCAAAGCCTTCATGGTTGTTCCTTCCAGTCATTCAAAATCACCATTATTTCCACCTTCACCCTAGTTTACTCAGTATTATTTGAAAGTCCCTCCTATCATAATTTCCTCCCACACTGCACTTAGCATTTCTGTGTTTGCCTTCCTTTTTCCCAGTTAGTTTATTGTTGTGGAGCAGTAGCGTAGCTAGGTTTTGGGTCTACGGGGGGGCAGAAAATTTTTAGATGGCGCTGACTGATAAATTAACCAGTTTACTAAACGTAACAAATTTCGGTGATGCAATAGGCAGATGGGTTTTGTATAAAATATGAAAATTGACAATTTATTCCACACATTTATTTTATACGTATTTGGGACTTAAGAGTGGAAACATTTACAGACTTAGGGGTGCCAGAACACGGGGTGGGGGGGCATTCGCCCCCCCTGCCTCCTCCCTGGGACTCTATGCTTGAAGTTTGGGCCGTATACAGGGAAGGGTTTGCGTGCGTGACTCACGTGACTGCAAGTCGCGTGGAAGGGTCTCTTATTTTGCTTGACCTGCCTAACGGTATTATACCCTGCGACCCGCAGCCCCATACCCGAGAGAGTCCCCCTAAACGTATACGGGCTAATTGCTTCACCCCCGGCTGATCGTTGTGATTGCCTTTCGGTAGTTGTTGCGTTTCATGTTAAGTAGGAAAATAACCTTTGGAATGTAATGCACACACTCTTGCTCTATCAGATAAACATATCAAATGTCAACAATATTTTTTATCATTCATATGCATGTAATTCAACAAAATTAAAATGTAAATGTTTTAGGTTTTTGTGAATGAATTCACCTTTTATTACATTTTTGAAATAAGCAAATGGTGATTATAACTATATTGAAACAAATGATAATGAAACTGGGAAAATAGTACCTGAATTTGTTATACTCTCGCTCACGGGACACCGGACCGCAGGATGAAGATTAATAAAAAACCCCAATTGAATAGAAAAAGCAACAATATTTTCTTTTATATAGGCTATAATGCGGCGGCTACAGTATTTTTAAAATTTCCTAAAGCCCAAAAATAATGAACATAGCAGTGTTCCACAACTAACAAAATAAGGTATTAATTTCCTTATCATAACATTTTTCTTCCATATTTTTATTTGTAACGTCCAAAACGCCTGTTAATTCACAATGGCAGAGATAAAAGTAAGAAATTAGATTCTAGCTCTATTCAAACAGAAGAGAAACTGACTTCCCATTTATCATCTTAGTTTTTTTACTAAGTGTCAATTTCCTGTTTTTTCACTTAATGATGTAATGATAAAACAGTAAGACTACAAAAGTATTCCAGTGTCGCATTGGGGGCATGGGGAAGATCACCGTAAGCTTCGAGCATATTTTCCCTTGAGTGAGTTTGAGCGAAATATTTTTCCCAGAAAAAATAGACCCCTAGTTAGACCTTTAGTTTGAGATGCCATTGTGGTGGTAGGAACTCATATAAAGATACAAAGAGAAGAATCAGGGTTGTTTATGGATTTTTAAAAGGCATTTAAAAGAGTGAATTGGGAAAAATTACTGAAGATACTAATGACAATAAGGAGTAGAATGGACAGATAATAGAGTGATTGGTAATCTGTATGTGGCCAAGGTGGTATATTACTTTTCAATATGTATGTTGAGAAACTCTTCTCTTGGACTACAACCTTGTCGTGGTTGAAGGGCTTGCGTGCTCCGATGACCCCTAGAGCTGCACTGGCGGGAGCATTGCTCCTGGTAGGGTCACCCATGCCAGATTGGTCGAAGGTTAGGAGACAGACGAATGGTAGTCCGTGCAGCGTCTGTACCTCAGTGAGGCGGCTGCAAAAGGCATCTGACCCCAGTGGGGAGGCCTCTGAAGTGATGGTGTCACGTAAAAAACACTATTGAGTAAGGCCACGGAAGACTATCTCAATTAAAACAAAAACCTTGAAATTATGGACAGTTCTCAATTGATAATGAATCCTGGCAACTACGGGACTCGGCCAAGAGGGCCGGGTGTCGTGCCCAGCAGCGGTGGGAGCAAGGCCCCTGCGGTCGTCATCACACGAAATCCTTGCTCAGACGTAGCAGCAGCAGAGGAAAAGAAGATAAAGAAGAGGAACGAAACTATCAGAATAGGCACGTGGAATGTTAGGACTATGCTGAGGGCGGGGAAGCTAGAGAATATAAAGCAAGAAATGGAGAGGGTGGGTGTAGACATCATGGGTCTGGGTGAAGTAAGATGGAAGGATGACGGGGATTACTGGAGCGGCGACTATAGAGTAATTTATAGTGGAGGGAATGAAAGTCAGCGCGGGGTTGCATTCGTAATGAATAGGAAACTCGGTAGAAAAGTAGTGTATGCAGAACAGGTGAGTGATAGGATAATAGTCGTGGAGATAAAAGCAGAACCAACGAATTTAGTTATAATCCAGGTTTATATGCCTACCTCTAATCATAAAGAGGAGGAGGTAGATGGGGTGTACGATCAGCTAGAGGAAATAATTGGTAGGATACCAGGAAGTAAGCACCTGGTAGTAATGGGGGATTGGAACGCGGTGGTGGGTGAAGGAAGAGATGGGCGGGAGGTGGGCGATTACGGGCTAGGAAGGAGAAACGACCGGGGCGAGAAAGCTGTGGAGTTTTGCCGCAGAAATAACCTAGTAATTACGAATACATGGTTCAGACATCATCCTCGACGTAGGTACACTTGGAAGAAGCCGGGAGACACAGACAGGTTCCAGATAGATTATATAATGGTACGTCACAGATACAGGAATAGTGTTAAAAACTCGCATACTTATCCAGGAGCTGATGCAGACACAGACCACAACTTATTAGTCATGAAATGTCGGGTAAAACTGAAAAAGATAAGAATGGGAAGGAGGGTACGAAAGTGGAATACGGAGGCATTAACTGGGGAAATGAAGAAGAAGTATCGGGAGAAGGTGGATGAGAGAATGGGTGAGGACCATGGAGTTAGATCAGTGGAAGATGAATGGGGAAGTTTGAGAAACGGAATTATAGAAGCGGCGAAAGCAACGGTAGGCGTAGTGAGTGCAACTAAAATTAGAAAACCGTGGATCACGAAGGAGATGATCAGGGAGATGGAGGAGAGAAGGAAATGGAAGAGCGTAAACTCAGAGCTAGGTAAGAGAAAATACCGAGAATTTAATAACAGGCTTAGAAGAGAAACGAAGAAAGCAAGAGAGGAGTGGTGGAGAGAACAGATCGACGCGTTAGAGAAATACCAAAAAGAGGGAAGAGCAGATGCATTATATCGGAAAGTAAAGGAACTGACGGGTGGTAACAAGGGAAGGGGAATTACAACGATAACAGACAAGACGGGAAAGATGATCGTAGAACCGAGAGAGATCCAGGAGAGGTGGAAGGAGTATGTTGAAGAGCTCTATAGTAAAGAAACAAGGCCCAATAGGTTAGATATAGAAAGGGAAGACGACATCGACAGCGATGGCATCGGACCAAGTATCCTAGATAGCGAAATCGAAAGAGCTCTAAGAGACATGAAGAGGAATAAGGCGGTAGGAATAGATGACATACCTGCAGAGTTTTTAAAGAGCATGGGGAAGAACGGAAGAGGAAAACTTTTTGCGATTATTCGTAGGATTTATGAGGACGGAGTGTGGCCGGAAGACTTAGCGAAGACTGTACTAATTCCTATACCGAAAAAGAGTAAGGCAAAAACTTGCGAAGACTATAGGACAATAAGCTTAATATCCCACGCGGCCAAAGTAGTTCTGAGGATTCTAAACAGAAGGCTAGAGAAGAAGGCAAATGAATACCTGGGTGACGACCAGTTCGGGTTTAGGAGAGGGACGGGAACGCGAGACGCTATAGCGGTGATGAGGACGCTAGTAGAAAGAAACCTAGAGTATGGGCAGGATGTTTTTGCATGCTTCGTAGATTTCGAGAAGGCGTTTGATCGGGTGGAATGGACGAAATTAATGGGAGTGTTGAAGAAATTAGGAGTCGATTGGAGGGACAGGCGTCTGATTCGGAATTTGTATATGAACCAGACGGCGCAGGTTAGGGTAGCCAATGGAGAATCGGGATGGGCCACGATAGGACGGGGAGTGCGGCAAGGGTGCCCACTATCGCCGTTGCTTTTTAACGTGTATTCAGAGGAAATGGTAAGGGAGGCATGGGGGGAGGAGGAGGTAGAAATAAAGGTAGGAGGGGAGCTGATAAAATCAGTGAGATTTGCAGATGATCAAGCATTAGTTAGTCAGTCGGCCAAGGGGTTACAGTCAATGGTGAATTCATTAGAGGTGCAGTGCGAAAAGTATGGGATGAAGATCAATCACAAGAAAACGAAAGTAATGAGATTTTCTAGAAGTAAGAGGGCGGTGCTGAATATAAGGGTGGGAGGGCAGAAGATAGAGCAGGTCGAGCAGTTTACGTATCTGGGTAGTATTTTGGAGGCGAATGGGTTTAGTGGTAAGGACATCAGATGCAGAATTGCGCTCGCTAAAGAAGCATTTTCGAAGAGAAGGGAATTGATGAGGGGGGGTCTGAGAAGAGACGTAAAGAAGAGGCTGGTGAAAACTTTAATATGGAACGTGGCGCTATATGGGTCGGAAACGTGGTCATTGTGAAGGGAGGATGTGCGTAGACTTGAGGCGTTTGAGATGTGGGTTTGGAGAAGGATGGAGAAGGTTAGCTGGATGGCGAGAAAGACGAACGAGGAGGTATTGGATATGGTCGGAGAGGAGAGGAAGCTTGTGGCAGAGGTTCGGAGAAGGCAGAAGAGATGGATGGAGGAGGTTTTGAGAGGAGAGGGCATGCTGAAGAGAGTGATAGAGGGGAGAACACTGGGGAAGCGTGGGAGAGGAAGGAAAAGGATAGGAATTCTGGACGAAATAAGAGGAGGTAGAAGATATGAAGAATTGAAGAGGGATCTAATAACTTAGGAGGGAAAGCGAGACATTTTCTATTAGGTTGGGATACAAAATGGGGACTGTCCAAGAACCTACCAATCAGCTGGTAGAATACTTGAATGAATGAATGTTGAGAAAATTGTGAGAGAGGTATAGTTAAAGCTAGATGTAGTAATAAAAGTAGGAGGTCTGCTGGTAAAGTTGGTTTGATATGCTGATGACGATAATATTGGTTAGTCTATCATGGGGAGGATTTCAGATATTGGGAGATGCATTACAAAGTTAGTGTGGGAAATACTGAATGAAGATCAGTCATAACAAAACTAAAATAATGAAATTTTCATGGACTATGAAAGTGAGGCTGTCCATATAAGTAGGAGGGAACAAAGGGAGGGAGCAGGTGGAGCGTTTCAATTACTTGGGTAGTGCATTGGAAGAGCATGGGCATAGCAGTAAGGATTTTCTGAAAATGTAGTTAAAAAAATCATATCAATATTTTCTATATTCGAATCTATTCTGTATTCAATTACATTTTCTAACAGATAATATATTTTTTAAAGGATATTAACCAAGAAAAGGCACTATGGAGATATTGTAATGCCTTTACAAGCTGTCATTGAGGTGATGGAACACTTCAGAAACTACATGGATATTCCTCAGATTAGGGAGTTGGGAGAAGAAGTTTCTCGCATCAGAGCTGCATTAGCAGAACAGATAACTGCTGACTTTAAAGAAGCTTTCTCTGGTCCTAATGCAAAACACTTCACTCCAAATCGGCAGTTGGCTGAGGCATGCCTGGTGATATCAGTACTGGATCCAAAAGTGAAGTGAGTTTAATTATATTTCAGTCATTGCTAGTCAAAACTATGTCCATGGTGATAAATGGCTTGGGGGTCTAAAAGCAAATATTGAAAATTCGTTATGGTAAGTAATTGAGTATATTTAGCCAATTTTTACTTAATACAGAATCTACATGTGCATATAGAAACTTCTTGCACAGGTAAAGAAATAACATTTTTGGACTAATACTATTGTCAGTGCTTAACCACTTCCCTGACAAGCCAGCATATATTCGGGCACCGAGGTGGTGCAAAATCTGACAAGCCCGTCATATAGTCGGGCAAGTTCACGATGTCCGTATCTTTTTCTTTACGCCCGCATATATTCGGCCAAAGCAAGTAGTTTACGTTCCTGCCGCCCCCCGCACTGTTGAAGGTATAGAGCCAGAAAAGCGACAAGCGGCGCTCTTTTCAAATGTTGATTTCTGATGTTAAAACAATGGTCATTTTTTGTAATAACTCTAGCAATTCGAGGGTCATAATTTTTTTTCTTCCTGAAAAGTTATCCTCTTATGGAATTGCATTCACCTTTATTGTCATTGGTATCCATTCATTTATTAACTTCATGCATGGAGTTTCTTTTGCAATCATTTTACGAAATTTACAACTTCAATTTTTGTCATTTATCAATAATTTTTGCAAATTTATGGTATAAAACTTCCGTTTTCGCATTATAAAAAACTTTCTGTATAAGTACTTAATTTTTAAATTAGTTATTTTCATTTATATTTTGTCATTCACTCTTCATGAGCATTCAATTACATTTTTCTTCAACATTTTAGCGGTCATTATAAAAATTGCTGTGTATTTCAATTTTACTCTAATTTTCACTGCTACGATGAGTCCCACAGTAATTGGAATAAAATATTTCTCTAGCAACAGAACATGAATCTTTCCTTGCCTTATTTGTTACTATTTATATTTGTTACCATATTACAATATATATTTGTTACTATATATATTATCTAATTCTATGTTATTCATCCGCACATTTTTCTTCCGGAAATTTTTATATATGTTGGAAATGCCTATTGATCCGTTCTCTTTCGATAAAATGGCATAAGCATAAATGTTTAAATATGCTGCGAATGTTATTTCATCAGCCTCTTTCATTTTTCTACTTCGAATACTGGCGGAAGTCATGAAACATATTTACGAAAACAGCTATACGATGAAGACGTCATTCTCAATAGAAACCAACACAAGTGCCCTGTGCATGTGCTACCCTATCCCACATGAGTACGAGAAAAAAGGAGAGCTAGAGATAAATCCCAAACATGTGTAATGCCTTCTATTGTCATGTTTGATGCTTTCCTGAGGTCAGTAAACACCCGCTCAAGAGCCGATGGCCCGCTAAGCAACCTGGCGGCTGGTTTCATGTCATGCTAATCTGCCACCCTTTGCTCCCCAGGTTACTTTCCCATCAGCCAACCCTTTACTAATGGGCTTTTCCTGATATCAATTTACCGTTAGTTGGAAAATCCATGCTATTGCGGTACACACACATGTTTATTTTCCAAGAAATGGTAGGAATGGAAAAGAAAAATTTTATGATGAGCATGGGATGGGCTTTTCACACTAGGGGCGAGGTCCTTTACGTATCGTGATTATTTCCACAAGTACTTTGTCGGAAGGACGATGGTGACAGTCTTTTGTTGAGTTTCAGAGCATACGCATCCTTGATTTTCAGAGCGCATGCACTTTTTCGCTGAAATTCCACCGATGCAAACATTTCATTTTTAGTTCAAACATTTTCGTTCTAATACGAGCGGTGTGGTAGGAGTGAATTGTATGGCAAATTCTTAGTTTTCGCTCGGTAACATTTGGCAATCAGCAATGGATTCCGGAGAGGAATCAGTGTTGACCAGCAGTGATTCTGAGGTTATGGACATTAAAGTTCCTGGCTCCTAGTCGACTCTCTCCGGAGAAACAAGCTCCGAATCAGAAGGCACTGTGGAGCATTTGCGGGAAGCGGAGTGGGAGGAAATGCTTTCAACGAATCCTCCTCCGGCACCACCTAGGTTTCTTTTTGAAGGTAATTCTTCAATGAACTTCGACCTGGTTCCCGAATGAGGTTCTCTAAAATATTTTTTTCAACGATGAAATTATTGACTTTATAACTAGGGAAACTAGTCACTGCGCCAGTAACACTTTGTGTGAAAAAGCGGGGCCGAGCAGTGCTGGCGTAAATCAGTGGTAGGCTGTGACAAGCTTAGAAATTTGTATTTTTTGCCCTTGTAATGCTACAGAGCAGAGTGTGGAAGCCAGATACTGAGTTTAATTGGTTGGCAAGACCTATACTCTCCTCTCTTTTTTGGACGCACAATGTCTTACCGATGATTCGTAAAAATAAGGCAATATTTATATTTTGCCTATAATAACGATTTCGATCCCCAAACACACCCCAACGCCAAACTAAATAAAATATGGACGATTTGCCAGAAGCTGGAGGAAAAGTTCAAGGCACTCCATACACCAGAGACGGACGTCACCATCGACGAGAGCCTGCTCTTGTAGAAGGGAAGATTGGGGTGGTGGCAGTTCATGCCTATGAAAAGAGCTTCATTTGGCAAATATTTGTTCTTTGTGAATCGAGAACTGGATACGTGTGGTCAACAACAATTTACACGGGAAAGGGGACTGTGTTGGATAAAGACTTTGCCCATTTACCCATGTCCTCAAAAGTGATCATGACTCTAATGAAGCCATTATTTGGCCTATGATATTGCCTGATGACGGATAGCTTTTATACGTCTCCAGATCTAGCTGACTTGCTCGCTTCACACTCCACTGACTCGTATGGAACACTGAGGAAAGGAATTCCAGCACTCTTCAAAGAGAATCAAGTAAAAGAAACAAAGTGTCTTGTTTTTGTCATAGAATGAATTCTGTTATAACATTTTCAGAGCGAAATTCGTCGCCATGCGGGTTGCCTAACTCCCATGAATGTTTGTACGTTGTTTCTAGATGTACTATGGACTAAAATTAATAGTTAACATAAATGTTGTCGGTAAAGTATATACATTTGTAATATTAACTAAATGTATTTCTCATTGGATGTCTAACTAAGGTTTACGGGAAGGAAAGTTATACTGATATGCAGTTGGCCTAATTCTCTTAAGTTAAGGGGCAACATTCAGGAATTATTGGTTAAATCATTAGTTATTTGGAATAAAAAATTAAGGAAAACATTTTCGGAGTTCCTCCCTTAAATGCTTCTGAATCTGAAATTAAAAAATATGACTTTTTTTGACCATATTTGTAAAAGAAACCCGTCAGGGAAGTGGTTAATATGTTTTTTATGCTTCCTAATTTTAGGAGGGAACTTCTGAAGTGGTTTATTGGCCTCCAGCTTGCAGAGTATACACATTTATTCCAGGAAAGCCAGGACACAGCATGGCTGGACAAGGTTGATCGTCGACATGCTTGGTTGAAACGGCATCTGGTAGAGTTTGAGGAAAAATTTGGACCTATGTTTCCTACCTCGTGGGAGGTGTCTGAGAGGATTGCTGTGGAGTTTTGTCATATTACAAGGTGATAATATTTTTTTCATTAGCTTGTCAAAATTACCTTATGAGCTGTATGATTATTGTAGAGGTCATTAGAACTTTATCAATAAAGAGTAATGAAAATCAGGGTAAGTACATACAAACATACCCATGATTCTGTTCCCTATCAGTGTAGACATGGTCTAAAGACCTTAATTCTCAGCATTAGACAAGAAAAGTGGCTCTGTTTTAATCATGTCTTCTATATTATCCTATCCTAACAGACCTTCGCTTCTGCAACATTCATGCATTGAAAAAAGATTCAATACTTTCACTGCGAATGCTTTGCGTTAATTCTTCTTGGGATTTCCACCAGGTTAAATTGGCAAAAAGTACCAATGTTTAGATGGACGACTCGTATATCGTCTTCAGGGTAAATGTTGTTGAATTAAAGTACGGCTAGCTTATAATCTGGGTCCAATAATATGGGGAGTACCTTTTTGTTGGACCCAGATTTTAAGCTTGCCGTTCTTTAATTCGGCAGCATTTACCCCGAAGATGATGGACGAGTCATATGTCGAAACTTAGGTACTTTTTGCCATTTTAACCCGGTGGAAATCCCCAGAAGAATTTATTATATTCATGCATTGCTGCATACATGCTCTCTTGTTCTTAACACGTTGTGGATGGATCACTAAAAAACTCGTGTTTTCTACACACCATCCTTAGATGCCACCTGCTGTGATCTACTGCAACTATGTACTTCATTTTTTTAGGTGTTTACTTCAGTAATCTATGTATTAAACTCGATTTCTTTCACGTTGATTTTGCTTACTATTTTAAATTGCATTTTGGTATTTTTAAGAGTCACTATTTAAAAAAAATACCTGCCAGAAAAACTACCTGGCCACTGGGGTAAGTTGGAAAAAGATGTCTGTTCTATAATGTGTTAACATAACTAATATTCCTCTTCCTGAGAGTCCTTTCTGCCGCATTCACTCATGACTGCCTTGGGCTACTCCTTCCTCTCACACCATTCACTCATCTATCATAAATGTTTATTCTTCTCTAAACCATTTTCTCAGCAGCCAAACCAACAAAGCTTGCTCCTTTCATATATGTCCACTATCGGAGCATTCATTCCTCATTATTGCATCACTTACTTACTCCTTACCATATTTTTCTTATTTTTACCGCAAATACTCCTCAGATAACTCATACTCACTGCATTAAGCCTACTTATATGCTTATTCCGGCATGCCTAAGTTTCACTGCCATGCAATAAAGTGGTGAGGAGTGCACTTATGTTTCCTACAAATTTTGCCACCCTTGACAAATATTCTTTGATGTGCTTCACATGCTACCTACGACTCTCCTTCCAGCATTCACTTACCTCTTTATCTACTTATCTATCCTTCCATCTTTCACAATCATTCAGGGTAAATACACAAAATCACCCACTTGTACAGGTATTTCACCGTTCACTCTCTTTATATGATCATTCTTCCCATTCTCCGTGTTGAAAACTACTATGTATTAGGGACCTGCAGATGGAAACAAACCTAATGACCCTAGCCTGGCTACTTGTGAGGGAAAGAGAGAGACTGTTCCATCTCAGTGGGGAAGGAGTGCTAACCACTCTAGTGATGATCATTCAGTGGGAGGACGAATGACCATTTCCCTGCCGGACGACTGCCACTTAGGTTTATAAACCCTTGCTGCTGCTCCTTGCCTTTGTTGCACGGAGGGGTTTCTACTCTCCGTGCTTTGGTATTTCCCAAAATTCTCTTCCCCTCACTTCTGCATTTCAGTGTGTTAGGTGATCACCCGGCAGGAGGAGGAACGACTGGGATGATTGGGCACAATTGGGCATTGATGTCACACGGGTGGGCGTGATCATGGGGATGGACAATTAACAGAAGTGGGTGGGAGTCACCTGGATTTTCCAACCGCCTGCATGTAGCTTATATACTATGTATTCAATTCACTTCAAGCATTTTAACGTCAAAGAGTAGTACTATTGCATATGAATATAGAGCTTTTCTGAAAGCATGTGACCCCTGCACAGAAACCTATTTTTAAACTGATTTTCTCCTGAATAAGGGAGTAAGTGAAGATTAATATTGCTCCTCGGCCCTTGAGAAGTTAGTGCTTTCCCAACAAGTTTCCTCCCCCAACAGGAACCTCTCCTCCACTCGCCGTGATTCTGCTTATCTAGGATCCATAAGCTTTCAGACCAGTTACATTTTTGATTTTGTTGCACTATTTCTATTTTTCGTGTAACTAAGAGTGCTGTTGGAATTTGAATATGTATAGTGAATAATGTATTTTTTTACAGAAATGAACTCTCTAAGATCATGGCTCGAAGAAAAAGTGAAATTGATGTGAAACTCCTGTTATATGCAATTCAGAGGACAATGAATTTTGAGACTTTACTTTCAAGAAGGTTCTCAGGTGTCACTATAGAAGAGAAAGAAAAAACCTGGAGTAGGAATTCTAAGAAAGAGGTGTGTTATTTTGATTCCATCCTTCTTTGATTGGGACAGATTGAAAATGATATTTTAAAATGGCCAGTGATTATTTTATGGCTCAAAAAAGCTATCTTTTCAATAGGCAACAGTGTCAGGGAATCCATTTGAAGAGCCTGAGACAAAGTCTACCGATCCTTTTGAGGAGGGAACTGGGAATGAGGCACCTGAGAATATGGATTTGAATTCCCTGCCAAGAATCAAGCCCAGAGCTTCTCCTTTTCAAGGAATCATCAGCAAATGCTTTGAGCCATACCTATACATTTACATTGAAAGTGTGGACCGGTAAGTTTTTGCATCTATTTTCTTATCATATAGAGAACAGTTTTGATTGCCTTGTAAATGTTCAGTGGCGTACGGATGGGTGGGGGGGGGGGGTTTAGGGTTTAAACCCCCCCAAAAACATTTTAACCTGAATTCGTTTCCGTTTGTTTACCTTAACTAGGCTTATTGGGCTGAAAAATATAGTTGAATTGTCTTCACGAAAAGAGAATGTTAATTTAATTATTGTTTAAGGGAATAATAATCTAAA
This sequence comes from Pyrrhosoma nymphula, assembly GCA_963573305.1. Lineage (NCBI taxonomy): Eukaryota > Metazoa > Arthropoda > Insecta > Odonata > Coenagrionidae > Pyrrhosoma > Pyrrhosoma nymphula. The sequence continues at coordinate 48,814,976 of OY754330.1, read as the reverse complement.
GATCATTTTATTATGATGTACATAAATATTAATGAAACCCCCCCTCAGAAGTCACACCCCCCCCCCACAAGTCAATCCTGCGTACACCACTGTAAATGTTAATTCATTCCTGTGAAATTTTCGGGGTGAGAGGGCTGAAATGAATACCTAATTTCATAAGATTTTGGATTAATTCTCTAAAAACCACCAGTCTTAATAATTTTCTTATGTCCCTTTGTCTTTTTACCTTTGATTATCCCTTGAATTCATGAAAATTATAGCAAGATTTAATATTCTGTGCATTTCACTTGATCCTTGTGAGAAAGCTAGTTTTTGATGTTCCTCTGATTTGATGGGCCACCTATTTTTTCTGAGTTAAGCGATGAAAGTTGGTAGCAATTAAATATAATTTTAAAAAGGTAATGGCTTGTTAAATATTCCAACTGATACAAATTTGTGTGCGTTATTGTATGTTGTGCTCCCTCAGAGATGTTTACCCTGCATAATTCATATCACATCTTAATTTGAAGCCCATAAATTTCCTGAATCTCTTCATTTTTTGGGTCATCTCCCACATCTTATGGTAGTTTTTTGAGACAACCATTTTGCTGGCTTCTTAAGTTGAAGAAAAAATTATAAGATTCAACAATGAACTCCCGGGAAGCCTATGCTCAAATACCAAAGATTTCCTTTTCGGGCTTTGAAATTTTGCTGGTATATTTCTTCCTTCCCCAAACTGGCATTTCTATCAACTCTAATTTATTTAAGTGATGGTGAACTCCCCTTGAGCACTCCACAGCATCAAACTCTTATGCTGATTTTTCAATGGGCAAGTTGACTACCAAAATGCAGCTGCAATGGCAAGTTTGATGGATTGGAGAGCATGAGAGGAGTTCACCATAAAGAGATACTGTTTTGTGAGAACCCTTTGGAGGGCAAATTTAGTCCTACGGGTAAGGTTACCAGATTTCTACCTGGCTAAACCAGGACAAGCTTCCTGTTCTCCTGGAGTAAAGACAATTTTCCATGCATATGTCTCTAATCGAGAGAAGTTTTTTATAAAACTCCTTTTTTTGAGACCTACACCACTCGCTTTTTCTTAACCTCAATTGGTACTATGTACTTCCTTAAGAGCTTTAGTTATTATAAATATGAATAGAAAAGAGAGATATATCAAGCATTTATTAAATCAATAGAAAAATAAGATATCAAATAGTAAGGGAGAAGATTATTTCATTTTAATGTAAATGATAAATATTTTAAATTTCAGTTTTAAAGGTTGACATTCATTAAATAGAGACTGGTATAAATTAGTATTTTTATTGTATTTTTGGACACTGGGATAAACACCTCAAAACCAGTTTTGTTCCAGACAAACCAGTACATACGGTCACCTTTCCTAGTAGTTCATACTAAAGTTTAACATACTTTCATGGCCAAGGTCATTTTGCACCCCTGATTGCCATTTGTAGATGGGTAACAGTGCCAGGAATGAATTGGACTGAAGACCATCCTCATTTGATGTAGATGTAGATGTAGATTTGAGCAGAGCTTTAACTGCTTTCGATGCTTAACTGCAGCAATCAATCAAGAATGGGTGTTTCCACTGCTATATACCATAAACCTACCATTGTCCTTGTTTCATGATACCTTGTATAGGAGAATACTCTTTTCATATCCATTTTTGCAAAATTTAATATCATCTATGTATAAATATCTTATTTTGGCTTCAAATTGCTTTGATGCAGAAATCTAGCCGAGTTGATGGAGCAGTTCCAAGAGGAGCTGAAAAAGAAGGTGCAGCAAGGGGCTGAACCAGTATCTAGTGGAGGTCATGGAGAAGGTGTCCTTTCTACTTGTGCAGATTTGTTCATCTTTTACAAAAAGTGTTTGGTTCAATGTGCTCAGTTGAGCACTGGTCAGCCAATGCTAGATTTGGCTGGAACTTTTCAGAAGTACTTGAAGGAGTATGCCCTCAAACTGCTGCAAAATAATCTTCCTAAGTAAGTGATGTATATACGTATGTAGGCTTTGCCTTAGATGTCTTTTAGCCTAATAAGATATTGTTGCTACATACTGTATATATACTCAAATTTGAGTTATAATATGTATTTCTGCTGCTAATGAATTTTTATGATAATAATTGTTTGTTTTTCTTTTTTGCAGAATATCAACACCTGGGTCGTTAACTAGTATGTCTAGTCTTACAAGAGACTTCCGAGATTTATCCAAGTCTGGTTTAATGCAAAACTTTCAGAGCCTACTTAAAGAAGGTGAAGTGACTCGTTACACGAGGGAAGAACAGGAAAAAGTGTGCAGGTGAGTCAGCCTTCTTGTTGTACATACAGTGCTATTTAAATGACTCTTATGAAAATGAAATTAATTCTTTGCAAAATTAATGTCTTTCACAAATGTAATCATCATAATCATAGGTTATAACAATACTGTTAGGTTCTAGTGTAGCTCCTCACTCCCAAATCATTTATTTCCTGGATGATTACCCTGTAAAATATCTCTAAATACACCCTACATAATCCCAATCTTTAACTCCTTATATTTTGTGTCATCTCTTGTGGCTCCCAAAATCCCCTCTCTCCTCCTAACTCTTCCCTTCTTACCGGACATTTTCTCCTCCACGGCCCTATTCAACTGCTCATTAACCCTTCCAACTAACTTCCTGAGTAACCCTTTACATCAGAATTTAGCATCAATGGTTAAATATTATGTCGAAAATGTTCTTTTATTATATAAATATAATTTTTTTAGGTAAGCATATGTTTAAATAGTAGCAAAATGTTAATGAAATAAATGTTTACTCAGGGGGAGATGATCACTTGAAAAATACTAATTCATCTCTCTCTCTACCAAGCTTGCCCTCTCCCTCCTCCAAAGTCACATTTCTGATGCACTATTGTCAGTTCTTAAAATTTTTCATGTTGCTGGATCTATAAGGTACAGTTCTATCGTTAATCTTTGTTTTGTAGGTTCCTGTGCCATCAGTAAATTTCAATTCATTCTGGTTCAGCAAAACTTAGTGGCAACTGTCCTTTTCCCTGGATGAGTACTTTGCCTAAAAACTACTTCTCTGTTCAGGAGTAAGGCAATCTCTGCATGTGATCACTAGAGTTCCTATGGTTGCAAACCTTTATGTTGTCCACTTGAAAATGCCTTTTAAAATACCTATTTTATTTTCATCAAATAAAGCACTGTGTGTTTCTATTAATCTGAATGTTTTTTTCTATGCGTTTCTCCAATGAGTTTTAAGGACTATTAGTGCATTTTGTTGTGGCTTAGTATGAATTGTAAACAATGTTGTGTAATGGGCTGATGACCCATTCCTGCCCTTGCTGGTAAAGTGAAGTCGTATTGATAGCCTTGATTGGCGAGTGCTCTCCTCTTCCCTTCACTTCTTTGCCTAACCTTCTCATGCACCCTCCCCTCCATGACATCAACATCTTGCAGGTGATTGCCACCTAATGTCATTACTACTGTTTATGATTTTTATGATGGAAAACATTGTCATGTATAGGAATTTGCTTTAATGAGACTTTTCCTGTTATTGTGATTTGTTTACAGTATACTTACTGCAGCAGAATATTGTTTAGATACCACACAACAGTTAGAAGAAAAACTCAAAGAAAAGGTGGATCCTCCTTTTTGTGATAAAATAAATCTTTCTGCTGAGCAGGACATGTTCCACAGGTATTTATGGACTCTGTCATATACATATACATGGAAGAATATCAAAGAAATATTTGCTTTGTTTTTAAAGGCATTGTGAAGGATTCTTCTGCTGGGGGCATAGTTTTTGGATACGAAATCCAGACCTGGATTCAAGTTGTGGGTTTAACTAGAATTCAAATATCTTTGCGACTGAGCTTCATGCTCTTTTGTGATGGTGCAAGTGTGTTTGCTTGTTGGGCGAGGAGAGGTCAATATGGTGGAGAATTGCCAAATATACTGTCCAGAGAGGCAAAGCCAAGCTGGAAAGGAAAGATAGTGAAAATGTTTGACAATGCAACGCAGAGGAGCACGAAGCGGACACAACTGAGGCTTGAAGGCAACTGATATTTTCCAAGACTACACTCTACCCACTTACATCTCAATGGTTATTCTCTGTTCACATGCTGTAAAACTTCCTCTTCCCTTTTCCTCTGAGTCACAAAGATATTTGAATTTTAGTATAGTTAACTAATCTTAAGCTGCATGATTTACTGAGTACCCAGACATCCTGTGAAACCTGCATGCCGAAAGGAGCTGGTCCCATTGCTTTGAATGTATGAATTTCATATGCTAATGGGCTTAGTATCTACCTTTATTTATTAATCGAATCTCATGTTGTAGAACATATTTTTGTAATTTGTAGGCTTAGGCTGACACCAGCCTTCTAAATACCATTATTGATACTGCTATTCCAGAGTTTGATACTATTGTGTAGTGTTCTTATGGGATTTTTATTATCATTCACCTTTTTGCATTTAATGGAAAAGTTTTTAATATCTTGTGAACTAAACTCATCTCAACAAACTAAATTTGGTACCTATTGTTACAAAATTTGATAGCTAACTTTTATTACCTGAGTATTCATTGCAATACAAACATTTTGTGTATTTATCAACCTGTTTCTATAACGTACTGCAATACTTGCAAATGCTGGTATTTCCAAAGACTTGGGGGATTGCTGCAGCATAGGTCATTTGTAGATTTTTGTCTGGCCAGTTGTCAAAGGATATTTCCTCCAAAAATACAATCCGTTGGACAGTAGTATTAAAAAAAGTGCACATAAAAATCTGAGTGAACCCGTGCAGTCAAGTTAAAGAAGCAGGAATTTCAAAATAATTTTCTCTTAAGAATTCTTCCGGATAAAAGTGTCTGCAAGTGATAGATGCTAAAAAGTATTAGAGTGCCAGGGAAAAGGCTGGTACATGACTCCCCTAGCGGTGTTGAACCAAGCCTAATAATTTTACTACCCTTGATTTCACTGTGCACAAAATTACCACATTTATTTCATTTTATAGGGTCATATCAAATTGCATCCAGCTTCTAATTCAGGATTTGGAAAGTGCATGTGAACCTGCTTTAACTACGATGTCCAAGGTATGTTCAAAATGAGGATTTTTCTGAAAATCTCTTAATTTTGCAGAATTAAGTCTTTATGCCTTTTCCATATTATGTATGTAGCAGTGAAGTGTGACTCTTACTTAATGAATCTGTCTCCCAGCATCAGAATTTCTATGCTACAGAAAATGCTTCAGGAGCACTCATTAAATATATTAATTCCCTCACTATGCATGGAAGTTGTTGCCATGAGCAAAAATTGGCCTGAACCAGGAATCAAACCACAGAGCTTTGGATTGCCAGGTCGATACGCTATGCAGAATTTCTAATTCCCATGGCAATTAGGAAGTCTGGGTAGCGTAGTGGTCTGCGAATTGGCCCGGCAAGCCAAAGGTCCGTGGTTCGATTCCGGGTCCAGGCAAATTTTTTCTCGTGGCAATTTCTATATTTTTCATCACCGTATTTGCAAAAGTTATGAATAACCTCATCCCTCACTATGTTCAGGAATTGGCTCTTATGGCTCCAAAGAGAAAATGTTTTTGCTCATTAAATCTTTATGTAATTCATGGACAATCTCTGAGTTTTTCATTTGTAGAGTACACTACATCTTTCACTGACAAATCATTCATACTTAAAATTCATTTGTATTTTGTACTTTCATGTTGTATCTCTTTAAAAAAATAACGACTTATGAAAATGTTTGTTGTCTTTGTTATCTTATGTTTCAGATTCAATGGATGAGCATTGAGACTGTGGGAGATCAAAGCAGTTATGTTACAGCTATTACTGGACATCTTAAGCAAACTGTCCCAGCCATCAGAGAATACCTTGCATCTTCCAGAATGTACTTCACTCAGTTTTGCATCAAATTTGCCATGTTAGTCATCACTTAGTTCAAAATCTGTGAAGTAATTTTTAGAAACATTTTCAGACGTGAACATTGAATCATTTTTTCTTGTTTTACCCCCAGGTCATTCATTCAAAAGTTTATTCAGCATATTTACAAATGCAAGCCCATCAGTACTGTTGGAGCTGAACAGCTGTTACTTGACACTCACATGCTGAAAACAGTTCTCCTTGATCTTCCTTCTATTGGTTCACAAGTGAACAGAAAAGCACCAGCCAGGTAGGAAAAACTTTTGTTTCATACTTGTCCTGACTGCACAAGAAATTGGGTTCATTGCAGCTCAATTGCCATCAGAATGTTATTGTATTTTCTCATGAGCATGTATTTTTTCCTCAAAATAGTTTCACCAAGGTAGTTGTTAAAGGGATGACCAAAGCTGAGATGCTGCTTAAAGTTGTTATGGCCCCTAGTGCACCAGCTAAGGCATTCGTGGAGCAGTATGTCAAACTCTTGCCTGAATCGGATGTGACAGAATTTCAGAAAGTCTTGGATATGAAGGTTGGTTTACTTTTCACTGACATAATATTTCTAACAATAAGTAAAGTTTGCATTTTTAAATTTTGTATATGATAAAACAAACATTTCAAGTGATTTAATTTGTCAGCTGTTAAAGAAGGAACTTGGAAATTTAGAAATTGTGGAGGAGGGAATACTTCTCCAGAGTATTTTCTATCAGATGGAGAGTGAAAAATACAGAAATGTGTGTCACAGGCTAGAGGACAGGAGACCTAAAACATGCTCCTTGGAACAAAGCTCATTGCCTCAGTAATTTTATTTCTTAATGAAACTGGCCTGATAAATTTAATTATTTATGATTACTCTGATTAGTATAGGAGTTCAGATGACATCATTATTTTTCATGTTTTTATGGTATTTATTTTTTACACCAATGTGAGAGGTGTATAATGACCCTCTACAAACGAAGGTTTCAACACTTGATTTTATTCTATTATAGTGTTCTTCTATTGAAGTGCACCGGGCAGGGAAATACCTGATGGGCCATGGGTTAGACTTTGCTGTTATAAATTGTAATTATATACCGTGTGTCCATGTTTGTATTTTGCAATTATAAATTTTAAACTATATACCATATGTATGAATATCAGCCCTTGTTTTTGTTAAAATATTGGTTGTAAAAAGTGTGGGGATGCTATTTTCCAGTATAAAGAAAGAAAACCTCTCAGAAATTCCCTGGCTAATGACCCAAAAAAGCGGAGAAAAAAGGATAATAATGTGATCATATTACAAATATTAGCAAATAGTTAAATTTCACAAGAATTTGGGAAACAATTTTAAATATCACATTAATTTTTCTCCATGATGATGTCATTATGGCTGCTCAGCAACTCAGAATCCGCAAGCATTATGCAACCTACAACACGACAGTATCATATAAATTTTAATGCTTGTGAACAACCATGATATGCATTTTTCAAAATGCCCTCATCTCAAAAACTTAGCTCATGTAATCAACAAAAGTGTTATGTATTGGCAATCATCTCACTAATTTTTCTTCATGACGATGTTGTTATTAAGTGGTAAAGGCCTTATGCAACCCACATCACATACATGGTGCAAATATGTACATATTTTCTGTACATTGGGACTGCACATTGAAAAATTAAAAGCGACGTTAGTTATTCTTTAATGCTTAAAATAGGAGTTAAATCAATTACATTTGTTATACGTGAGGAGATATGAATCACTGAAGAAATTTTCGATAACATTCATTCCAAGTTTTTCTTTTCATTTATGCATGATCTACTGTCGGCCCAGAAATTATGTGCACTCGTTTTGGGTACGAATAACAAATTAACGAAAAGGCCTACAGAAAAACTAATCACACCATAATTTTCCTTATTTAATTCTACGTTATGTGATGGTAAACTTGAATTTATAAACACATTTTAATATTTTTTACAACGGGTTTGATGTAAAAAGTACCGGTTTTGGATGGTGTTCGATGTAAGCGTCGAGTTTGATAATTCGTGACTCAAAAACAAGTAGTTCTATTGCAACCAAAGTTTACTAAATGTTAAATACATATGTTTGCTATACATGTTATAAGTTTCAGGCTTGTATTTTTATCAGAAATAAAGTTGTTATCAGATTTGTAAAGGAGTTAGCGTGAAAAAGGATGCCAATGCGGGTAATTCTGATTTAATTGCAATCCCTATGGGAAGAACAAGCTTGTGCAGCCATTCGATACATAAAATAACGAGTATGAGAAGGCAATATATACAAAGTAGATGTTTGATATTCCCATCATTAGTTCTGGTATTCTGGATGTGAATCATTCTTTTCTATATTTAATGTAGTCTGCCTAGTATGAAAAGAAAAGTTCATGATAGTAATTAAGTTGTTCTCCAAAAATGAAGTTTGAAAGTGGGGGGGAGGGGGAGGAGGCTATTAAATTCAGAGCTATATTCAGAAAAAATACAGTATTTGCATTCATGCGCAAGGATCTTTTCTTACATCAAGCCTAGTCAAACTCAGGAGTCAGAAGCAAGGTGAGTTAGGATATAGGATTGAATGGTTAATAAAGTATAGAAAAATATACTATGGAGCAATAGTTATGCCACTAGGATGGGTATACAAGGGATATTTTGATGTCAGCTCCATCTCATTGGGAAACTAAAGCAAATATTATCTTGTGTAGCCAGGCATATGGCATGGCCTTCTGGTGGCAATGTACACTATGTTGCAGGAGCTGTCTTGAAACATAAGCTAGAGGGTCCATCTACCCTTCATAAGAAAATGAGGACTTTTGAGGAAAAGTTTCTGCATAACTCGTGAAATCCCTCAAACTGTCATTTTTTTGTAATGTTCCTGTAGTCACAGGTTATCTAATGAATTGTGTGATTTTTACAACCCCAATAATTAAATATCTGGAATATGTGAAGGTTCTTTAACTTAATTTATAGATTTGGCATAGATATGGGTGCCCAAAGATTATAATTCAGGGTGATTCATGGATGGAATTAATTTAGGTCATGGGTCATAAAGTTTTAGAAGTAGAAGTACCACTGGGGTGGAATGAGCTCTAATTTTTTTGGGGATGTTATTTTTTATCCTAGCCTTTCTCTTAGTTTTCCTTTACTCATGAAGTTTTACAATCCAATTTGAATTAACTCTAGAATGAAAATATTGGATGAATCCTTCATGTACTGTAGGCAGTGTTGTTTTTTTATTTTAGTTAGTCATAGAAAGATGAGCATAATAAATTTTCACAGTTTTACTGGTACCAGAGTAGACCCCAGTCCTAACTTTTGTCAACAAAATTTAATGTGCAGTTCAGGTGTGTTAGAAGGGAAGGAGGGTGAGAATTTGAAAGGGTGTAATATTTTAAGAGTCATTATACAGAATTCTAAGTGACCTTAAGGAAATGAAAACAGTGGAGAAAAGTGGGTATGATCTAAAAATGTAGATAGATTAAGTGGTAAAATTTATGTGACCGGTAAACTAATTGAAGACAGTGCTAGTTCTGATACAGAGGAAGAGATAGACCAGAGTATGAAAAGATCTCAGACAAATTATTTTTTATACTGCATGCAGTGAATTAGTTCTTAAGAGGCTAGAGAGCCGATAAATCAACCACCTGAGTGACTGCCAGTTTAGGTTTAAAAGAGGGACTGAGTGCTTAAAATAATATGCATTGAAATTTTAGTTGTTGAAATGTTTTCAGCATTAGCCTGCCGAATTTTCCACTTGAGCAGTGAATTCAGAATTTGGTGAACTTGTTTAGTAGGGTACCTCTCTTAATGATAGTTCCACATGTACTTTATCCTCCTTCCAATGCATCAAAATATTTACCTGCTTATTTTTTTACTCATAACTGCCATGGAGCTAAAGCTTAGATTATTTCAATTTATTTTTGTGTGCTTTGACCCAAGCCACCCTTGTGACTATTTTCCTCCAGGAACCTATATTTAACATCTTATAATTGTTATTGAAAAATAGCCCATTGATTAGGAACCATGTAATTTGATGTGAGCAACTTCTGGAATTTGAATTTGTTGTTCAATTTGAGTGAAAAGTTGTTTCATTAATGTCCACAATTTAATCCATGATCAAATTAACACGTTCACTGCCCCTGCATGTAATTATTCACTATCCTCGGTGCTCTATCATTATAATTACTATTATTATTTTTTATAAAATATGTAGTAATTATAATGATTTCTTAAAAAAACAACACTTTCCCTAACAAATATATCCCTCCCCTGTGCCCCTTCAACAGAAAAAGTGTAGCAATCTGCCCTGCTCTACATAAGTATATAGAGTAATGAAGAAAAGTGAATGTGCAGTCACATTGAGGGCTTGTGTCCATAGATGTATGTAACCACATCAGACACATTGTGGGCAGTGAATGTGTTAGAGACTTGTTTCGTTGACTGTTATGAGTAGCAGTGTGTAACCCATCTAATGGAAAGGTACCATATAGGAAACTGCTGGGGAGACTAAGGCTATATAATAGTCTACGATTATTTGAGGAATTCAGATCACTTGCATGTAAGGGTAAAAACAAGGATATTATTTTAACACTCCACTACTTCTCCAGATCTGATGGAAGCTACGAAATGAGAGGTGCACTGTGGAGTATATTGATACAAATCTTTTTTCTTCCTGCATACCACTAATTATCAGACTACATTATCAGAGGGTGGCACTAATCCACCAGGACACAAACAACATTTCTTACCTCGCTTCTTTCATTTTCCTTATTCCCTTACTCTTGGCTGATATCCTAGCACCCGCTGCCATGTCTTTGCGGCAGCTCGCAGTGTATTTATTTGTGTTAATTGAACCCATGATCAAATAAATAATAATGATTATTAAATTTGCTGTCACCTGGCCAGGCTATTGGTTTCAACATACTAATTTTATTTCAGGGACTCAAGCGCAGTGATCAGAATGCTATGGCAGAAATGTTTCGATCTCAGCAAGCTATTCATACTAGTCCATCATGGGGAGGCATTGCTCCAGAAGGATTGCAAGTTAAAGGCGATGAAGATAGTGAATCAACCAACAAAGGTTCCACTCAATTGCATCAAAAGAATGATGGTGCAAATGTTGGTGATACAGGTGCAAGTCAGTCAGCAGTGTCCAATTACAGTTCATCACCTGTTGGAGTGGGATCTCCTGAGCAAGAATCCAGCCGAATCAAGAGGCTTGAAAAACTCATAAAAAAGAGGATCTGATAGACATTAATCCAGTGATCAAAAGGTTTTTTTTAATGAATTTTGTTTATTCATTTTCTTGTTATTTAACCAAGACTGTGACCAAAGCTTTCAGAAGAAGGTAATTACAAATTCTCTACCTTCATTATATAACATTCCAAAATTAAACGATTATTAAAAGCTGTGAGTATAAGTTTTTGGACTCGAAATGTGTGCGCTTGTTATATGAAAGGGAAGTAGACAAACTTTAGCAAATACTAGAAACACTTTAGAAAAAGTGATATGATGGATATAAAACTATAGGGAAACATCCATTATTAAGTAATATAACAATTTGAGCATTTTTACCTTGAGATTAGAGATTCACAGAGATAAATCTACATCAAGGATTAAGGAATGTTAATGTAGTGCAATCTCAAGAAACATTACACCTTCTCGATTTTCATCCTATCCAGTATTTTTTCTTTGAGCATTTTTGAGCGGCCTTGGAGAAGCTGAACTTGCGACTGTAAGGTGTTCGCTAGTTGATGCTGCAACTCCTGTACCTCCAGGATTTCTTTCCGTATTTTTTCGTATTCCCGCTTCACTTCGCTTACGCTCTTAAGTAATTTTAATAATGATATCTGGAGAAAAAGATAGAGAAAAGAAAGTATCAAAGAAAGTGGCATTTAATAGTGATATTCCGAATTTTCAACCTCTGCATACCTGTTCAAGTACTCCAAACTGGCTGTCCGAGGAATTTTCGAACTCTGAGATCTGAACATTGATCGAGTCCAGCTTATTTTCAGTGCTGCGGATCTGAGGCAAAGGGTGGATAAATTAGTATCTGCATTTCCATATTCACTGTTAACTTCTGTAACGTTACTTACTGAGTCGTCGAGATGGACCAACGCTGCTTCCATTTTAAAATTCGGCCAATTTTATTTTCACTTTCAGTCTACGTACTTGAACCCATATTTCGACCGGGGTTGCATGCAGTACAGGTTTCGGCCGCTGAGGGCGCGTGCGTTTCCGAACATATGACAAATGAAAAGCGGGGTTTTCGAAAGGAAGATGAAGACGTTATTAAAGTGGAATAATAAAGGAAACTGTCTTATGACCGCATCCTGATGGGATATAGTTGAAAATAAGGAAATACATTCATAAAGAACAACAAAGGATTGGAATTGGGGGAAAACCCGTTCATGGTGAGTAGAATTTCTACTAATTAATGCTATTTATTTTTCCATTTCCTTGCTTACGGCTTCAATCGGCACAAAGTTTCTCGTATCTGCACACATGGGGAGGATTAGTACCCCGGCTATTGGAACATAAATTTGGCCATTGGTGCTAATTCTACGTATATGTATTGCATTAGTGACTGCATTAGTAGTAGTTTCTTTATCCAGTTTTTGTGTTACGAAAAGTAAATAGATTGATAGCGGAATATATCTTTTCAGGCCCAAACAAATTATGTTCTATGAATTGAATCCCTTATTACTCTCTTGTATTTATTATTTTTCAAAGCTCATTCCATTGCATTCAATTTTATCTCCGTTACCTCAGTTATGAACTGAACGTCTAAATGCCTATAAAAATGTTCATGCGTGCCTCTATCAAGTGCTTTTTGACTTTTAGGCATGTAGTGCTTAACTGTTGACTTTCCGGAGAACGTGTGTCCACGTAAAACTCATAAATATTTTACACTCCCTCAAAGTTCGAATTCCCACGAAATTACCGTGTTCATTCTGCACGATTCTTTTTGTGTATACCTATAGCTGACCAGACTGATTTCTGCGCCAGAAAATTGCGTACCTTTGATGCGGCTGTTGTACTTTATTGTAATGACTGTCTCTTAGATGTGAATGATGACTGATCTTTCACGAATGATTATACATTATTTATCGCGCACTTTGACCCGGTAAAAAATTATACAATTAATAACGCCGTAGTTAAAACATTTCCATTATTAACGTTGGCTCACATTATAATATTTTCTTACTGTAGATTTGCCTTCTCTGTGAGAGCTTTTGCTATTTCCTTTTTCAAATTGTGTAGCTCTAGTATTGTGTGGGGGTCGTCCCGCTAAAAAAAACTTTATTTTATTTTACTTAATTGAGTCATTTTGTAAGAATAAAGACATATCATCTCATTTGAGGTTATCGATTGGTGCTGAATTGATCTTCATCACTCTTCCATAACTCCAAATTTCCATGGCTCCCAATCCTCCTTGCTCCTCTGCTGTTAGCGTATACGTTACCCTGCCATATCGTGTATACTCCACACAAGTAAAATGAAGTGCTTCCTTACTTCCAAACTTATGCTTCTAGCTGCCGGTTTACTCTTCTGGTAGAATATCTTCTTTGCTTGGACTACCCTACACAATATCCTTCTTGCTCCTACCAATCACCACACTTCCCAGATTCTTCCACTTCACGTATTTTTGTTGTCCTAGTCCTATGGTGATTTTGGCTATTGGATTATTACCACCAATCAGGGGCGGATTAAGGGGTGGGGGGCGGGGGGGAGGGCCACCCCCCGTAATTCCTGGGAAAATAGAAAAGATGGTAATCATTAAGATGGTTCTCCAATGCAAGTTTTTATTTCACCAGCTCAATATACAATGTTTAAAGATAAATATAAATATCTAAAAGCTACTTGTCTAAACAAACACAGTATCCTCGATGTTCGCAATTGTACTTTTGTAGGCCACTTGTTGTGAAAGCTTTGGTGCCACCACGGAAAAATGCCGTCATGTCAGTTGCCCGGCTCTAGCGAGTGTATTGTTCCAGTTGTAGTGAGTGACAAGTCCAAGAGTTCTTCACATGTTTAGGACCCTGCGTCCTTTTTCCTTTAATCTGTGATATACCTGACGTGAAAATCAACCTTTCAGCCAGAGATGGTAAGTTCAATCGATAAATTATAACGACATAACTTATTTGCGCTTTCTCGCGCTCGCCATTAGGGTCGGACGTTAGGCTCGGGCCCACATTAGCCTCTCTTGCTATTTATCTGCTTTTTGATTAATAAATTGAACACCCAACAATTTACAGGACTTTCATTTTCATTGTGTTACAGTAGAAATGTTGTAAGAGGCCCACCCACCGTAGTTTAAACTTTTAAAGGTAAAATTTGACCCCTCTCCTTTTGATAGCAGTTAAATTGAGGACTCTCTGAGTAAAGCCAAATTATTTTCAAGTATTACGCTAGAGGGTGAGGCATGCTTATAATTTTTTTTGCAACTCGTCGCAGAAGGAATAGCTAAGGCTTACTTTTGTTTCAGGCATCCTCTTCTAGTAGGCCTCGTACAAAGCGGGAAACTAACTGTGCCTCTGCGGACCTTCGAAGATTATTTTTTGGGTCCAAAAACAAAAGACGCTAGAAGCAGTAGGAGGAAATATACAATTTTTAACACTATGCCTTCATGTTGCACAGCTGTTAATGAGACTCGATCTGAGCACATGGTTATTTTACAATCACCTCCACGTACCCTAATAAAAATTTTCCCAGTCAACTACATTTCAAACTGTGTTCAAACAGGTGTTTTTTGCCAAAATCTGTATTCAAATTGAATTCAAATTTAATTCGACTGTATTCTAACAGAAAATCACGAAACATCGACTGAAGCTTCAATTTCTTCACTTCCTTTGGCTGAAAATTTAAACTGTGGCGTAGGTCTCTTCATTGTACCAGGAAAGGAAAGACCTAGTGATAGGAAAATAGCAGAACTTTTGGAAAACTCTTGGACACTAGCGACTAAAATTATCCCTTTTCAACTAATAGGAAGGGAACCGCGGAAGAGCGTCGTTACGTGAGGAGGGAACATCTTGAAAAGTATTCTTGGATTGTGGTTTCTCCCTCAATGAATGGACATTTTTGTAGGTACTGCCATTTTTTGTCCAATGAACGGCAGCTTCCCTTAAAAATTTGCAGTTAAAATCACTCGTTACAGAGCCATTGAAGAAGTTTTCAAAACTTCTAGGGAAACAAGCTGATCTGGAAAACCACCAACACACAGTCTATCACAAAGGAGCAGTGCTGTTGGCCCTGAATTTTCTGGAAAAATACTAAAGACAATAAAATCAAATCGCAAGCCAACTGAACTGCTACAGAAGGGATAAAATCAAGGAAAATAGAGAAAACCTGAAGATGATACTATAAATTGTAATTTTTCATGGCCGTCAGAAAATAGTTATGTGCGATCAAGATGCGGTGAAAGTCGCTTAAACGGCATTGCTATGTTGTACATCCACCGTCATATTCATGTAGGCCCCGATAATAATGTATTAAAACGGTTTGCTGAGTAGAAAGAAACAAGAAAGCAACATTTTCTATTGTAATATGTATACATAAGTCTTATACCTACTGTCAAAACCTAGGGTATTTGCATTCAAGTTGGAGCTTCAAACATTACAACTAAATAATATTTTCTTAATCTACGTCAGCCCGTATATCTGTATTTGTGAGGGTGACTACATTACCTCCAAGCAAAAGCCTATACTTTGTTTATTTCATTTATTTTAATATTAAGTAGGGCCTACTTGTTTTAGTCGTTGTTAAAAGTATTATAAATGTATTCTACAACCTGGCAGTTCTTCTTTGAATGTTATCATTTTGACTTTTGCTGGTAAAATAAAAATATGAAAGGAAAATAGTATTTTCTGAATACTTATTTTTTATCTCCATAGTCTCAGGCTCAACCTTGTGGAAGTTCATTTTATCGTAAATGAAAAGGAAAACTTTGTTATATTTCACCAATTTATTTTCAGGTACTACTAGTTTCGACGCAGCGGCGTCATCTTCAGGGACCTGAACATGACGCCGCTGCGTCGAAACTAGTAGTACCTGAAAAGAAATTGGTGGAATTTCCAAAGTTTTCCTTTTCATTTACGATACTTATTTTTTTTATTTCATTCCAACCAGGGGTGCAACAACGTGGGGGGGGGGGGGGGGCAAGGGGGCATTGCCCCCCCCCAGAAATCAGAGGTTGTGGCTCACTTTTTAATGGACACTGCCTGATTTGCAAAATTATTTGCGCCTTCATCCCTTGTGACTCCGCTCTGATTTCAACGCTGCGCAAAATTTTATTACGATTTGGATGAAAATTTATTTGCAGACTCTCTTCTCCCCCCCGATTAGCTAGCTTATATAGATTTTTCAAGGAGTTTGCCCCCCACACGATTCGGGGGGTTGTTGCGCCGCTGATTCCAACCAATTTTCATTTAGTAGGGCATTAAAGAAGAAAGGAGTCGATTGATGTGAAGATGGAGGTCTTCCGCGTTTTACACGGCGTTGGTCTATGTTTCTTTGGACGACAGTTTCGTCGGCGTTGTAGTCGGCTTCTTCTGGTCGGTAGAGTGAAGGTGCAGTCATTGGTCGTCTTATATATCTCAAGCGTTAGACCTGACTCCAACGGGTGAAATATACATAAGACGAGGAATGGGTGCACCTTCACTTCACCGACTGAAACGCCGCCGAAACTGTCGTCCGAGGAAACATGGACCAACGCGGTGTAAAACCCGGTACACCTGTATCTTCACAAGAATGGCATTTTTTATATCGTTTGTTTGCGTTTTTCAAATGTGATTAGAGAGCGTTACTCAATAATTTATCACATCTACTGTATAATATAGCCACACCAAAACTACGTTCCAAGCGCTTCATTTCTTTTAATTTTCCAAGGGAGGTCCACCCGGAACCACGTTTTGTTGAGAGGTATTGCATACCCCCACGCCACGAAACGTGAACCCCCCAAAACAACGACCTTAATCCGCCCCTGCCACCAATCATTATTTTGCATATATCTTCTAGTTGTATTTCTGCACAGTTTTTCCCCTGAAGTCTAGCATTCTTTCCATAATTTTCCTATTCTCTGCCAAAATTGCTATGTCACCAACAAAGGGTGGCATGCTGATTTTTTCCTTATGTTTTTGTATTCCTGTTTATAATGATTCTTTTGTTACATTTTGTGCCTTTTCGGTGAAGGTGTTGAAGATAATGGATGACATGATTGCCGCGCTCTATCCATCACCTTTGCTTCCTCCGCATTACTGCCGTATTTCTTCTCTGCAAGATTTCCTTGAAACTGCCCGCTTTTTACTCTTCTGTCGTTAAAATACGCTCCTACACTCTTCGGCGCTGTAAATGCTCTGTTCCGGTCCTCGTTGTGAAGGCTTCCTCCAGGTTGATGTAGGCAAAATGCAAGTCGTCTGGTATTTTTGCATCCTCTTTTCTATGATAATCTTAGGGCTGAATTGACTTCTGTCTTTCCCCTACTTATCCCGAAATTAATGACGTCAGTGGTGAAAATAAGAAAAATCAGAATGCAATGTGTTAGAGGGATACTTTTTTTTTGCGAAAAATGCATTTTTTCACATTAAAATCACAAAAAAAATTTCCTTTTCGGAGTTGACGCAAATATTTTGTTTTCTCGTGGACCCAGGTATATTCAGTCGGTACATCTACATCTACATATTACCCCGCAAGCCGCCTCAATAGGCGTGTGGCGGGGGGTGTTAGGACACCAGCAGTTTACATATAAAATGGACACGCTCTAATGAAATTACGCCTAGCATTTATTATAGTCCCGTATTGTTCGGGGGAAAAACGAATTCCCATACCTATCCGTTCGGCAAAATATCTCTCTTAATTTATCGTTTCTGTCGGACCTGGAAATATAGTGGGGTTCTAATATGATGTTCTCCGTGTCGCTCTGAAAGATATCTATTCTCAATTGTTCAAGTAATCTAAGCCTAGCGCGCAGCCTCGCGAGTCTCTAGCGGCTCCCAGCTTAATTCGTTTAACATCTGTGTAACGCTGTATGTACGCCCGTAGCTGTTTTTGACGAATCGCGCAGCTTTCCTTTGTATTTTATTAAGTTGTTATCCGGTAGCCGGGTTATATCGAGAATAACCAATTATTTGGCACGATGGAAATACCGGTTCCCGATCAGTCACCGAATTTAAGCATCGTTGGGCCCTGCGAGGTCGGCCATGGCTCGGATCAAATAAACTGGGGTGATCCACTTGTTCGTCCGAGTGCTGTTGCCCCTGTCTGCGAGTGGCAGACAATATGTGCGAAATCTCGTTAGCCGTCGAAGCACCTCAAAATAAAATGATACTACTACCAATGATATGGTTTCTGATAGGATCCCGCGTTGAACGTGGAAGTTGTATTGCCTGTTGTTTTATTTCTGAAACGAGACTTTGATCATACCAATCATACTGCCATGTGTAAATGTTTGAGGAAATGGCGTAAAGCTTGAGCAAATCCGCGCTTTGTTGGTTTGAGTCTGAATTACCTAGGTTTTTTTTAAATTGGGTCCTTAAATTGCGTAATTGCAAAGAACACAATCAATAGACAAATTTATATGGTGGTCAATCTGTCTATTTTTTATAAAATTTGCCTCAGCATGTAGTAGGAGCTTGGAATCAATAACCCTGAAAATGTCCGGCGCAGTTAGCGGGGTTTATGAACCCCGGATTACAGAGCGAAATGATGCTTATAATATTACCGTTTGATTAATATTGAGGATTTATTATTTTTATTAGATTAGTAATAGGTACATATATGCTAATGAAATTTCCACAGTGCATAGGTATGTATGTACTTACCTTATGATGATGATCTGGTAACAGCCATGAACTTCGACCGAGTGAAATGTATGTCTCTCTCCATAACTCATTGAACACTTTCTGATGTATTGATTCGCTTATCACTTTGGTAATCAGAATTTTTATGCTATCATTTCAAGGAGTCATGCAGGCCTTTCTTTGAGTTAAATTAGCGGATATTATGTTCATTAATTATTTACTGCACGTACAGGTATTTTGTCTGATCACAGAACAACGGCGAAAAGTGATATGAGGTACAATTTAAATTTGAAATAAATGTCATCACCTTTACACTTTTCAACTATTATTTATTAGATTTGCGAAACAAAAGTACAAGATGCTAATTTAGACAGTCCACTACTTGATTTGAACGAGTTGACCTCTGCAGGATTAGTTGGGCCTGTTTCGGGTTTTCCAATGGAGTTCGAGTCCTTCCCCGTTAACCGCTCGTACCTGAAATTACATATTGAAATTTTACAATATTACAAAATGATCAACGCATGGCCGATCGGTGAAAGATCAGTTTTCTACAAGTGGAATTTTCACCCTGTTAGTGAATGTGGAGACTTTCACATGAACAGTGGTGTAAACCACCCAGAGGTGATCACTTGAGTAGATGTTCTGGCGAGACAAGGCGAGAGAACTGGTAAGATAAGGATGGAAGGTTTAACGTTTGAGGCTTCACTTTGTGGAACCACGAGATTGGAAATAAAACGTCGCTTTGTACATTCCACACATAAACAATTTGTGTGTGGAATGTACAAAGCGACGTTTTATATCCAAGGATGGAAGGCTTATTACTTTTGATAAAGAACAGGAATGCGACATCGAGAGGGTTCTGTATCTACGAAGAACCGAGCAAGCAACATCTAGGGTCTGTAGCACGGGGTGATTCCACACCAGGCACGCAATATTCGTAACTTCTGGGAGAAACTGCTCCAAAAGAGCGCGGTAAAAATCTTGCAGGCAAGAACGGACAAGGGTGAGGGTCGAATACGCGTATTTCGGCTACCAAGTAGCCCTCTTCAGCGATCCGAAGGAAAAGCGTCACAACAACGCAAGGTTGAAGTGAGGAAGGGTAATGACATCCGAGCTGATATGAAGGTAAATGAGGAGGGGGGAAAGGGAGAACATGACACATTGGAGCAGTTTCTCCCAGAAGTTGGGCCTATTTGTGTGTATGATTGAGTGATTTTGAGTGCTTGTGAGTGTGCGTGTGTGTGTGATTGAGTGATTTTGAGTGCTTGTGAGTGTGCATGTGTGTGTGGTTGTGTTAATAACCAGGAACCTTTAGTAGGGTCTCATTAGCCTTACGAAGGATCCCAGGTTATAACCCTAAGTATCCTTAGCGGGGATCCATTAGCCTAGCTCCTAGAGCAACCTAGATCCTATCTGGGTTGTGTGATTGCGGCTGTGTTGGTCACTGGCGTGGAAGCATTCCCGTAAACTATCACAGGAGGGTATTCTGGTGGAGAGGCTAGGGTTGGTCTCTGCTGTGGATGTCCCATCCCGGCAAACCAACACAGCAAGGTTAGCGATCTCTGACGAGTGGGGCCAATTGTTTACGGCTATTGGAGACTCCCTTTAATTTTTGTATTTGTCCTGCCGTAAGAGCTCACCCCATCATTGCAAAGCAGAACAATCCTTCGCTCCCGCAGGTGTGTAAAGGTACAGTCGATTTCATTGGTTCTCAAAAGTAGGTCACTGAAATACGTCCAATAGTCAGTCAGCTTTGGCTTCAGAAATTTTCATACCCTCACTTTTCTCCTTCCGGTTCAGGCAGCTGAAGTTTCTCTACCCAGTTACAGACTACGGATGGGTGAAACTTTCGGGTGAGAACTCGTTTCTCCTGTCTCCGGCGCCCCAAGTTACAGACGGGCCCCAGGTCTAAAGACGCCAGCAGGATGGCTGGAGAAACTATGTTTTCATCAATAGACATCACGCGGAGGGACGCCCGAAAGCTGCTCCAATAATCAAACCCCGCGGAAAACTTCGTTCCAATTATGCTGAGAATGTTTTGGGAGCATGATGGGCATATTTTGAGAACATGCTGAACATATTTTTCCCACATATGTTGAGCATATTTTGAGAACATGCTGAACATATTTTTCCCACATATGTTGAGCGTAATTTGAGCATATGCCCTCCCGGACATTTTTATATGCTCAGCACATGCTCAAAATATGATTAACACATAACACATATATGTTGAAAATGTTTAAATCATATGCTGAAAACAAATTGTGCTGCTAGGGGGGGGGGGGCTTTCTCTCACTGACAATCCAATAACACCTAATGTGGAGGGAAAGAGGAAATATGTGTACCTGGACTTAGAGACAACTGGCATTCAGTAAGACAGCTGAAATTTGTCAAATAGCTGTTGCATATGAGGACATGAAGATTAGTAGACACATCTTACCGAAGATGGGCTTCTCTCATCATGCATCAGAAGTCAATAGAATGTGTGTTTCTAGTGGGAAGTTGCTCCGAGACGGGGTTGCTCTTCCAACAGTCCTTCTTAATGAGGCATTAGAGGAGGTAGTGACATTTTTGGAGTGTTTCGGTGATGTCATTCTGTTAGGTCACAATTTTCTCAAATTTGACCCCTGCCACATACCCTTGAGGTGACTTGCAGGGTATTATGTAGATGTAAATACCTACAGTCATTGGATAACTGCCAGAAAAAGTGAAGTTTCATTCTCAGTAGAAGACTTCGATAGTAATCATTGGAAAAGTTTTTGGGCAACTTTTTGGATAACCTATTATTTATATGTTAGTAAATTAATTGTTAATTTAAATAACAATTGGTTCATTCCATAATGGTTTAGTAGCCAGCCATTTTAAGTGAGACAACTTATAATTGAACTCAGTGAAAATACATTGGAGATAACCGAGATTTTCAAACTAACCGCGGCTTGCAGCGTTGCTAAACCTTCTGCGGACTGCAGCACCATTTTAAACTCACAAACGCATTTCGTCTGCAATAACTGCAAAAAACGCTAATATCTTAAAAACTAAGATGGGTTAGTGCCTTCGTAAGGTTGCCATTTTTTGTATCGGAAAATACCCACCTAATATCAGTTTTTTAAAAATGACTTGTTTGCGATATGAAAACAGCTTTTTCCAAGGTTACTCCCATTCTCCCCACTAAGCCTATGTAATTTCACCTGCAATTAATGGAAAAAGTAGTGTGGGATGAGGGGTATCTCTTGACTGATATAGATGGAGGACATTTTTTTTTATTAGTACCCCAAATATGAAAAAATGACATAACTTTCATTTCTCGATCCTACCTCCTTAATCGTAGGAGAAATCTATGGGATCCAAGAGATATTATATCATGCTCTTCTCTGCTTTCACGCCTTTGAGGTTTATGACAGCTGCGAATTCTCTCCTCAACAGGCGACACATTGTATGGGCGCCCATAATGCATTGAATTGTTTGATAATATGCCCTAACGGTTGTTTATAATTCAAAATCATGTTTTCTTATCGTTCCTTTCCAAACTGCCGTTTCCCCTGCAGTCTAAATAAATAAATAGCAAGCGTTTTTTGTTGGAAGTTTCCGCACGAATGAAAAAGGTCGCCAAAAGCTTTTGACGTTCCAAAGCATTGACTGATGGTTGCTGCCAGAGGCTTGTTATCCTGTTTGGCTAAAGAAACATCTATAATATACGGTTGAGTTGACATGAGATTTAACGTAGAGAGAGATAAAGGGAGTAAACGCCTTATGATTTGTAGCAAAAAAACCAAGCACCTACTCTCCTGAAGATATTCTCGATGTGACATTTCGTTAAGAGGTCGGCGCTCTTGCGGTTAAGCCGTTCTTCCTAGGGGACATTGCCATCATAATGTTACAGAGATGCTCTATAATGTCCAGAAACCGAACTCTTGACCCTCGAATTGGAAACCCAGCGCGTTTAAGATAGACCAATCTCTTTATCTATTGTGCATAAACCTGAGTGAGCATGTGTGGTACTGGTATTATTATACGAGATATGGTCCAACTTTTCAGACTGCCAAATTCTTCTAATATTGACCTATGCGTTAACGTACTTGACGCATGTTACACTATTTTCGATAGGGAGGGGGGACCTAATAATTCTTTTTGTGGGGGCTTTATTTTGATTGTATTGTAATTGAAATTCTACATCTGGCGTCCCTTGTACCTAACTCATTCTCCTCCCAAATACTACCTGGGTGCGTAATATTTTCCACGAGCTCTATTTTAAGTCCAATCTAATTTATATTCATCCACGAATTCCTAATAATAGAAATTGGCATTAAAATAGTTCTCTTATGATTGATATTCATTTCATACCTTTCACATTGTATCTCTTACTCACGCGTCATTGACCACAGACCCTTGGCTGACATACACAAACGCTTGACCTTTGGCGAATCTAAATTACTTCATCAACTTTCCTCCTACTTTGGTTTCCACTTCCTCTCCTGTAAATCTTCCCTAACCATTTCCTCCGAGTCAAATTTAATAAGCAATGACGATAGAAGACTCCCCATCCTCACTCCCCGTCCTATCGTTGCCCGTTCCGATTCTCCATCGGCTGCCATGACCTGCGCGGTTAGTTTCATTTATATATTTTTAATATGACATCTATATCGCCTAACTACTTCTAAATTCTTCAGCACTTGCATTTATTTCATCCTTTCCACTTTATCTAACGCCTTCTCGAAGTCAACGTGGCCCGAAAAATTATCTCGGCCATATTCTACGTTTCTTCCTCATACGGTCTTCATCACTATTATTGCGTCTTGCACTCTCGTTCTTCCCCTAGAGCTAAACTGGTCGTCACAGTGTTGATCTCTAAGAACTTCCTTCTTCGCGTGCGATATAAAACTGTCATTTTATCTATGCAAACTTTTGTATTACTTTTTATTAGGTAGTAATGTATTCACTGCCTCGGTGGCAGCGAGGTAAAGTCCCCGTCTGCCAACCCAGTAGTCGTGGGTTCGAGCCACACCTAGGTGGATTTTTCCCCACCTAGGGCATGATCGTGTGTGTCCCTTTACTATCGTTTGGTAAAGAAACTCTATGTGTAAGACCGAATGTTAGTTTTTCGGGTTCAATAGAAAATAAATGAATGAATTGCAAAAAGTCTTCCGGCGGCACTCCTTGGACTTCCTATGGTAATGTCCGAAAACTTATCTTCCTCCGTTCTTCCCCAAACTCTTCAGAATTCCTGTCGGTATGTTATCCATTCCCACAGCATTTTTATTTTCCATGTCCGGTAGCTTTTTTTTGGGTTCATTCACAAGTGTCCCAGGGCTATTCCAAAAACCCTACCCTTCCTAGGGTATACCGAAAACCAATTCTGGTTATTGATATTTCTAGTCGTGGTATAGACCTCAAATGTATTAAATTCAAGAAATAACCTGGTCCCAATCGAATTCTCGCCCGCCTTTATGAATGAGTAACTTCATAAATGTCACTTGAAGTAATAGTATGTGAAAAATCGATAACAGAACAGTGTTCCTAACGATTGGGAAATTGCTTACGTTACTTGTATGTTTAAAAGTGGTGATAAGGAAAATCCTTGTATATACAGACCAATTGTCCTCACTTCTATCTCGAGTAAGATACTGATCATGGCTTTAAGTCATGGCTTCTTAGCAAAAAATCAGCATTTAATACCCAAATGTAGATCCTGCGAAACCCAGCTATCTCTCTTTGTTCATCATACTCATGCCTCTGGTGAAAAGCTAATTCAGGTTGACTCTATATATATATTTAGATTTTGAAAAAGCTTCCTCATTCGAAGTTAATTGTAGAGTTGGAAGTTTATAGGAGACACAACGACGCAATATGTTGGATTGAAGAGTTCATAGGTGGCCGCGAACAGAGGGCAATTGTAGATTGTTTTACCCTGAAATAGTGAAATTCACGTCAGGTGTACCCCAAGGAAGTGTTATTGGACCCTTTTTTCCTTTTGTGTACTAATGACATAAATTCCGTGGTAACGAGCAACATTTGCCCCTTCGCAGGCGGCGCAGTGTTGCACAGAGATGTTAGCTTGAGTCTGACAGGAATTCATTGAAAAATTATCTAGATGCAAAAATAAATGGTGTAATACATGGCAGTTGGAATTAAATTGAGATAAATACGAGTTTAAGAATTGACGTAAAAAGAATGGCTATGTTAACTGAAGTTACACTATTAATCAAACCGAATTATTTAAGGTTTTTTTTCCAGATAAATACCCTTACTGTGTGACCCTTACCCAGGGCCTCTCTGGGGGAAACGCGTACGGGAAATCTGCTGACAAAATAATCGTAAATTGGAAATAATTAGAAGAATACTCGGATAGTGTGACGAAAAGATGAAAGAGCGATGTTCTTTTTCTCTTTTAAGACCTCGTTTTGAACATGCAACTGGTGTGTGTCTCGCTTACGAAGTAGGATTAATCTCAGAAATAGATCGAGTACAGCGGAAGGTAGCTAGATTTGTAAAAAGTTGTTGCGATAAACGTAGCTGTGGGGACGAATTTTAAAAGGAATTAGGGTGGGAATCTATAACAGATCAAAGAGAAAATATAGGTTGAATCTATTTCTAAATTTCGAATCTGACTATTTTTCGAAAGGCATGCAACATATTTAACTGGAGCCGAATAATTACGGTAGAAGCGATCGCAGGAGTAAGATAAAGGAAATCGATTGAATAATGGATATATTTAAAATTTCATTTTTTCCGTGAGCAAGAAGGGGCCTTTTTAGTTGCGATACGCATTTTCTATGGAATTTCCTCTTTGACTAGTAGGTAAACGCTTCATATTAGTGTTTACTGATCTATCATTATTGCTAACGTCTCACCACGCATGAAATGTCCCGTATGATTTAGTTTTCTGCATGAACTAATGTCTCATAGTATCCATGAATTGGTTGTAGTAATACTAATCAGTATTAGTATATTAACCCGTGTACTGCATGTTTACACGTTCGTCAACGTGCATTCTCCTAGTTTCTGATTTAGCCGTGCATTGTTTTCCTGACTGCCTTTTGGTCGGCTAATTTTACTATCTAACTCCGCGGTCTGCGCCCAGCGGTCATAGGAGCGTGCGGGATTCTACCTTGAACTGGGGCGAACATTGCATGCCTAGTGTGGAATCACCCCGTGCCACACACCCTAGATGTGGCTTGCTCGGTACTTCGTAGATATAGATCCCTCTCGATGTCGCATTCCTGTTCTTTATCAAAAGTAATAAGCCTTCCATCCTTGGAAATAAAACGTCGCTTTGTACATTCCACACAGTGTGTGGAATGTACAAAGCGACGTTTTATTTCCGATCTCGTGGTTCCACGAAGTGAAGCCTCAAACGTTAAACCTTCCATTCTTATCATACCAGTTCTCTCGCCTAGTCCTTTATCGTTGGAAACCACCTTATCCTGTGTATCTCCGGTCAGTTCTTTCACTTTCCCACACAATACGTCTGATCTCCCCTCATTTATTATTTTTACAAGGAGTGGGATACCTTGCACTATATTTCCCTCGTATTTCTCATCATAGCTGGTTGTTGAATGGTGGTCGTCCATTTGCACATAGTCCTATATATATAGTATATAAACCGTGTATTTGTGCTCATAAAGTTATTTCTTTCACTAAAATCAATAGCTTTTTCCCCTTCGTCATTCACTTTCCTTGCCCATTATCTCTTTTCTGCCCTCCATATCTCTCTTCACTCATGACCGCGTTCAATTCCACATTAAAACAAAGTATTTATTTCTATGCGTATGCTACCTAAAATTTCCTCTAGCTGATCGTATTCACATCTTCCTCTTTCTCTCTGCGATTAAAAAAGTTTACCTATACACCAGGGTTATGACCAAATTCTTTGGACCTGCCTTAATCTCGAAAAGTAGTATTCTATCTCTCCTTTTACTCTTCATTAACTACTATTTTATCTTGTTATCTGTTCAATACTAAGGCTACCCTACGCTAACTTTCATTCTCCCGCGTAGGATCAATCTACAACCATTGCTCCATCTTCGCTATCTTTCCAACCAACATTTCTCATAAACCTAGTAAGTCTTCACATACCTACTTTCTTCATTTTGTGCTTGATATTTTCTAACCTTCCAAGGGTTAGCACAGCTCTATAGTTCTCATGTTTACTCCTATACCTAATTTTCTATTCAATACTAAAGATACCTTCACCGAATTTCATTCCCCCCCGCTATGGATCACTCCACGAACATTGCCCCCGTAGTCTCCACTATCTTTCCTCCTCACTTCGCACTGACTTATGAAGACCTTCTCTGAAGTCAACAGTGTCCGACGAGATGTGGTGGAACTGCATTATCAGGTATATTGTACATTCCTGAAGATGGCTAAGTAAATTTGAAATTTTAAAATTGAAACACGTGTGGTAAATTTAAAATAAAGTGGACAGTACTATCTTCTTGTGACAGTGCCTACTATTTTGTAAAATAAAATGGACATTACTATGTCGATTACTTTTCATTTAATACCTTCGATATTTTGTTTTTGATATTTTTAAACATTTTTACCCTTTGCATGTCTCTATTATTCCTTATCCTAACTACTTTTGTCCACTTCTGGGTCTTCTGTTTCTTTAATTCGTCCCTTCCTCTGCGTTAGGCATTATGAGATCTCGCTGCTGGACCACGCTGGACCCTACACCCGCTCAAGTGGGCTGCGTCCAGTAATTTCCACTTTAACTCCTGTAATTGTTGGTATTGCGTTAATTTTTTTCTATTATGTTGGCTGGAGTGGTAATCGTGGGTCATTGAGTGCGCATTTTATTAATTTTTCAAGTGAGCCGTATACAAATTCTCGGACCACATATCATTTAAGTACATATGTTTATGCAGTGGAACTCACCGTACGAGCAGCAATGGAAATGACACAAGAGTTATATTTTGTATTTTTTCCCTTAATTAAAGCATTTTATGACTCGAGTTTCCGTCGAGGCATTTCAAATTTAGACAAATTATACTTAAGCATATTTATATTTAGAAGATAAAGAAAAAAAACTAGATGCCTTGGAACAATTTGAAATAATTGACAATAGCTTGAATAAAACCCACTTATGAAGGAAAACATATTTCAATCTCACTCCCCTTTACTTTCCATACGATTCCCTCAATAGAAGCCTCCTCCACCTAGGCTTTTCTCCCTTTCCTCCATCCCTTCCCCTCCATCCCTTCCCCTCCATCCCTTCCCCTCCCTGTGAATTCTTCAACCTTTCACTTTTTACCCTATTTTCCCTATTCACTTTTTACCAACTCTCTCTCAAAATTTATATATACGTTGTTTATTAGGCAAACTGTTGCTTAAAAATAATGTAAACACGTTGAAACCGGTAGAGCATTAAAAACCTATTTTTAAAAAAGTGGAAAACTGCACTATATTAAAATTTTTTTTCGAATCTTTGGCTCGGCGTGACACCTTGATATTTGTTAGCAACCAGTAAAATGACATGAAATGTGATAATACGCATTTAGCAGAGAATATGTACATATGTAATAGAAATATTACGAAATATGGCATGTGTGCCAGAAAGCTACGTTTTAAAAAAATCATACTATGCTATGTACACGTTACCACCAGGTGAATACCTAATGTAATTCTCTGTTGGAGATAGATAAAATAGCATTTAAAAAACCAAAAATCTAATTGCCAAAAACCTCATCGGTAAAATGGCTTCATCGGCTTGTCATTTTTTTCTCTTTTTCTATAGCTATCACTAATGAGAACATGTATGCAAAATGTAACGCAAATGCGTACATAAACAAAAATTGCTCTAACCTCCTGCCTGGAGTATGTACTTACCGTTAGACCGTGGCGGAGGTGGGGGTTGATTCCATCCTCCCCCGCAGCCTCGGCTGCCACGAGTCCCTGCGTTCCTTGCCGCCGCCCCTTGAGTCATCCGTAATGGCATTCCCGACTTCAAAGCGGACAACGAACTCACCGAGCTAGGGGGTCCCACGGTTGTCCCTCCGGCACCTTCCGTTGCTGCAATGGTCCCTTGAATCTGCATTAAAAAATATGTGACGTGAGCCCAACTGCATTTTAAAAAAATTCTAAATCACTTGGTTACTCTTAGAGTCGGAGCCAAAGGTTATCAAAAAAGTTGGTTATGTTTTAAATTTTGTCCAATTTGGAGATATATTTATTGCTAATTTGAGACGGGCTGATATTGGAATGCGGTGAAGTCAATAGCAATGCGTCGTTTGAGTATTAGATTTCGAGGATCATTTTAAAGCGGGAGAATAGTATGTCGTGGAAAAAGAAAGTTCTGACGAATTTTTCATTGACGCGAAATCATATTTCATACGATAGCAATTTACCTGGGTATATTTTATTCTCACGAGTTTTGATCGAGCTGGATTACCAAAACATCCTTGGGCAGTTCAACAGGTCTACTGTCGCAGTTTCATTAAAATCCAGTAATATTAAGTTTCTTTTCTTCAAAACACGTCAACTATTCTAGGTGTGAATCGGGATAATGGGACTAAAGCCATATTGTCGGTTTAGTTTATGCCGGCCTCATGCGATTCATATTTTAATTCAATTGGTTTTCGAGTAATTTCGCGTATTCTCGAAAAGAGAGCGTGGTAAACAAAGAGACTGTTGACTGAAGGGCGCGTAAATCGCATTGGGTGATGAACTTTGAGCAAACACAAGCTGTGCGGTCTGTCAGAAAACACGGCTGAATGGTAATATGTGTTGGGGAATAGGGATGGAACTCCATATCCCAATCCTTAATCCGAATGTGTTTTTCCACTAGGTGGAACACCATTGCGAGAAATCAAATTAAAATTTCGAGTGTGTATACTGTACACTTGCACATAAAAAATAAACTCGTTTCAACGCCTAGACTTTATCATCGGATGTACTGCTTGGTACACAATCTGAACTTAAAACGTGTTGTTAATGAAAAAACAAGTGGTCAATACAATAATCCTCTTATCCTTCCGGGGATTGCCCTGTAAAATTAAGTTAATCTCACTTTCTCATGCTTAAGTTACTTATTGGAGAAAGCGCCTCCTGTATGGTTAGATGGACTATATCCTACCTTTCCTATTTTTTTGATAAACTGACTCTAGCCCCGGTTTTGAAAAATTTACCCATTTTTAAATTTTCTCTGCTGTAGCGCCAATTAATTTATTGCCCTGTCTTGACAAGATTCCGTATTATTATGAATTATGGATATGTTCTAAAGTCTTAAAGTTTCTAAATCTGGTTGTTTCTGAAAAACAAGCTTCTACGTAGAAGCCCCAGGACGGAACAATTGTCCCCCACAGTATTTTTACACGAAAGGCCTATATATTTTGATCCCGAATTTTTGTGCTGTAACTGTTTCTAGAACAGAAATTTTATAGTTGGACGATGAAATTATAGTTAAAAATAAAATATATTTGTATCATTGCCTTAGTTTTTACGCACTGGAGTACATTACCCTATGATTTACTGCAAGAAATAGTAAGGGTGTAAAGGCCTCTTTTGTGATGGAATGAACTCTATCGAGCCTCGATGTAAAGTGGAACCACAACCCCGAAAAAGAACAATAACGGCATGAACCTCCACAAACAGGTAATTTTAACAACAGAGCCCCGGAAAACCCGATTAATTCATTGGATAGGTATTATTTGGTTAGTAGGATGATGTACTTTCAGCTCTCCACTCCGGATCAGCACCACGAAAACCTGTGCAAGAGATGATGGATACTCAACAGGGAGGATTCTGGTGCACCGAAGTCAGCTAGCGATCATATCGGAAGGAACCATTGAAAGGAGAAATATAGACATGGTCATGCGTGAAGTGATAAAAGAAATTGAAGAGTGCATTCACTGGGAAATGAGTACAAACAACAAAAACTGCAGGCTCATGGATGGCTCTAAGTAAGAGCTATAAATTAATCAGTGGCCTAAGGAAATTGATCCGGCGTTGACATTCAGTTACATCCGTATTCCATTTTACGGAGTTGTAATTAATCCAAGTATTAAAAAAAACAGAATTTTCGATAGATATTTTTCTTTTCAAATTCCTGATTGACTTAAGCTTCACTCTCTCTCCAAATGAATTTCCCGTGAGTGACCTCCAGTTGGTCATATCGATCGTTTGTGAAAGTGGAAGCAGAAAATGATTCCTATTTGATTATTTTAACTAATGTCTTGAATTAAGCGGGATTTTTCGGTCCAATTAGAAAATACACGGGATCGAATTAAATTTCACCCCAACATGGATATTTTCATACGTTACCACAATCATTATCAACCCCGCCAAAGCCAGCGTAGTCAAAGCCGACGACCACTTCATGATGTGATGGTTGCGAGTCAATTTGTCTGTCACCTCAAACTCAGCGTCCACATGGTCTGTTCCTCACTTTTATATAGTTTTTTCCTCTGTCATTGGCAAAACTGCGCCAGAAAAAAATTGAAGGCTGCCCCGTGGGAGTCAACAATGACAAATATGCGAACAAGGTAATGATGAGAGTGCAAAATTTCGATCTTTTGTCATGCTTTGGAGTGACATTTGTTCCATCGGCCGTGGCCGAGGTCATTTAGTGATGGCCAGCTGGTGCTGTGCCCTTTATTGCGTCCGTTTCCGCTCCGCGAAATATGTAAAAATCGCCAGCAATTCCGATCACAAAAGAAGATAGTTTGTTTGCATTTTTTCCTCTAAACCCTCGGCAATATTCGCACCTATATTTGAATGCAATTCTCCTTGCTTCAGCGTGGCAGTCCAGTAGTGCATTGCATGTGAATGAATGGCTTATGCATAAATAATTGCTTTGCGGAATGAGTCATCAACGTTGAACAGAATGTTTAGAAATGCCAACAAGTTTCGCTTTTTTACCTCTCTAATAACCGTAGGCCGCAAATGACCCCATATTAGCAAAGGAAATACAAACAGCTTTAAACTAAAATTTCAATGATAAATAGTATTGTTTTAATTATAATATATAGGTAGTGCATAATGAGTACGCAATAAGGAAACTGTATATGGATAGGGGTGGAAGTACTGAATACTTTCGAACCAAAGGAAGCCCCTTCCATCACTCTCGCTTTAAGAAAGAACCTAAACTGCCAAAAAGTGACAATGAAAGGGAGCAGCGGCTTCTTATTCCACTGGGAGCGAAGAAGCAGCGTTGTGGTCGGTCGAGCTGTTTCCGCACATTATGTGGATGTGTGGAAGCGGAGCATACATGTGAAAACTTACATGATCTCTCGTTCACAGCTGCTAGGAAGCGCAGAAACGAAATGCCCACTTCATTGGCTTACATCCCCCTTGCTCGTTTCGTATTTTATTAGTTTCCTACTCGTATTAATTAGCGTTATAAGCTGACAATAGTTTGATCCTAAATATATAGCATTTAGATTTTCTTTGTCTGGGAGTCCTTGCGGTATCAAAATTCCTATTACTTTCAAAACGTCATAATTAATTCTGGACGTTTTACAGGACATTGATTCAATTTTCTTTACTTCGGAATAAAATATTTATAAATTCTTAGGTAATTAAGTTAGGAAAAAAGCCACAAAACGCATTGTAGAAAGTGCTATTACGAATGTTTTTTCTATAGATCTCGCATGAGAAAAATCTGACCTATGGCGAATGAAAAACGCAATATTGGCGGGTTAAGCAAGTGGGTGACCACTTGAACCTGATACAACCACTAATCTAAGATCAGCCAGTTCAAGTCATTCATATACGGTATAATGTCATTAGTGAGCACATAATATACACGTTTTTTAAGTTCTGCATTGGAATATAAAACGAACGAATTCACAAGAAGGATGATATGAGTGCGAAAGGTGCATTTTTCAATTTACACGTCCTTTCTGAGCCTCGAGTTATCACGAAATTATTTGCTAAAAGAATGTGAAATTCAAAGCTCATTATTTTAAAACTAAATAATTGTTTGCGCAGAAATATATCGCCCATAGAAAATGTTTTCCCGTAATACTTTGCAAGGACAGTTGTGCGCTCAAATTCGAGCCTGACATTATCGGTTACTTCAGAGCAAAATTGAGTGATCTAGTTTCAATCCAGAATATATTACACCATTTCAAATATAATATAGATTGCGATATCACAAGGACTTCCTGGTAACGAAAATGCTTCAAACATTTGAAAAAAAAAATTACGTTAATGAATACGCGTATAAATTAAAATGCTCATAAGAAACGAAAGGAACTCCGGGGATTGAGACCTAAGATAGGCTTTTGTTTTCCGTGGCTGCTTGCATCTGTCGTGTGCGAGGGATCTTGGCGCGTCTGAAATTCGCAGATCTCCCTTTTCCTTCTTCTCACACATCACAAGAAAAGAAACCCTACCCCTCCCCTCGGAAATAATCCTTTTCGCAGGTCAAAATTTTCCTTCCGTGGGTGGTTCAACACGCCCAGCTACAGGGAGGAAGGGCCGCTTGGAGAGGTTATTGCTCTCAGAGGGGCGTGGTTCGGCCATCTTGCCACATCGTCGTAAATTCGGGACAGAAATTTTCGGCGGTACGATTTAAAAAAAATAGAACTGTACCTGCATTGAAATTGAGAATTGTAAGCTAGCGCAGGAGAAATCGGACTGACCAGAAATTAAGTCAATCTTAAAAGAATTGTATAGGAACGGGGTTACATCAATGACGCAACGATGGCTACTCGATGATCTCCCCGATACACGGTACTTTTCAGTACTTGGGGTAATGCCGCTTTAGGGAAAAACAACTGATATCGAAAGCAGAAGAAATATTGCTTCTAAAGAATGTTTCTCCCAATAATTATCAATGATATGCTAGAGAAGGAAATGAATCCGTTAAAAAAATTCTGATCCTTGAAGTCCTCAATTACTGGAACTAAACATAAGCGATCTCTAACAAGGGAGAAGATGCCATAAATGTTTTCGAAGATTCTCTGGAGAATCTTTGGGCCCTCTAATGATAGAGGAATATGGGAAATTAAATATTATAAGGAATTGTTTAACTTGTGTAATGGGTCCAGTCAGAACACGTGAAGATTACAGTGGGCAGGTCACGGACAGAATAGGTAGGTAATTGCCTAATCCCAAGTACATATATTGTTAAATGGTCAGATTGAAAGGAAGAGACCATTGGGATAGACAAGGAAGAGATGGGAGGATGCAGTTAAAGAAAACACTATACATCTCATTGGAAGCAGGAATTGGAAGATAGCGGCGAGCTAGAGAGACAACTGGAGGAAGGAATGAGGAGGCGAAGGCCCAGCTCGGGCTGTTGCGCTATTTGATGGACGGATAGGTGATAATTTACTCCTACTTCATTTTTTAGCCACTCTTTCATATTTCCCTTCTCTGAGATCCGTGTTCATGAATCTATGACTTAAAAGTTAGTTACTGCTAGTTAGCGTTACTACCCTTCTGCAACAACTGGGATGAGATTTCCCAGGCTTTCAGGCCGTCTTGGCTTAGAAATAAATGAAAAGTAAAAATTTTTTTCACGATCGTATGATTTAAACAAAGGAAACAATCTTGTTCTTCGGTCACGTGATTCCCTTCCCCATACGGCATTGGACGTGTTTAC
Source organism: Pyrrhosoma nymphula (assembly GCA_963573305.1). Classification (NCBI taxonomy): domain Eukaryota; kingdom Metazoa; phylum Arthropoda; class Insecta; order Odonata; family Coenagrionidae; genus Pyrrhosoma; species Pyrrhosoma nymphula. The sequence continues at coordinate 48,780,731 of OY754330.1, read as the reverse complement.
AAATTGGCTGCATTTCTAACTGTCAACTGCGCTATTATCTTGGATAGGGTATAAATAATGATAATAAAATTATGGACTAACTGTTCAACATGCTGTTCTCGTGAACGATAAGAGACCATAACAGCTGCCAAGGAGACTTTTAATTAGGTTTGTCAATAGTTAGTGTAGCTGTTAGTTTATTTTCTCCCTAATACTAGTAAGCTCATCTGCTACGAAGTACATACAGCTCGCATTGCATATTTCCTGTGTAACTCTTGTACCTATAGTACATTTATGCAGTTGCAAAATACATTTATTTCTCTAGCATTGGTTGCATACCTATAGGTTAGTGAATTGTGGTGAAATTTCACTTCCTGGAAAGTATTTGCAGGTTTTTTTTAAAATGCATCAATAGTCGTAGTTTCATTAACTTTATTAGGGTTTAGTGTAATGCATGTTGGTGATAACCCCCTGCCAACACCCTTGATGTGGATTGCAGGGTATTATGTAGATGTAGAAGTTGGCACCTGCCCAATGCTTCCTCGCCACCTCTCCATTGCACGTTTGATGTGGATTGAATTTCGCTCGGTGACGGGTCGTCATCCACAGGGTAGTGTTATCGATTGTTACTTCAAGTGCCAATAGCCCCGTGGTGTTTCTGACTCATTATTGCCTCCATTTTATCATAGGAGAAGGCATTTACTGATATCTACTGATGAAATTCCCCATCCCTGCCAAGGATGGTTTATAAAACCTTTTTTGCACATCCTCGCGAAAATATTGGTTTATAATGTTTATCTGAAGCTGTGTGCTTTTTCGAAGAATACATGGTATGGCAAAGCTGCGTCGCTATGTAAATATAAATTTTTGTACCTTTTATTTTTCTCTCGTACCTATTCCTCTTATGCTCTACATTTACGAGGGGAAAAAACAAAAAAAGGATAAATTATTTACACCTTTTACCGAAAATCTACATTGTTCAACATTTTGAAGTAGAATATCAAACTACGTAGCATCATTTATTTCTCTACTCTTTAAAACTCATGGGTAGAATGTTGTGTAGTATATTCAATTACTTGGTAAGTTTAATTAAGAGCTTCTAATCGCTGCGGTACATGTGCCCATGCGATACTTGGGTATGTGAATAAATAATAGCCCAGAGTCAATTCTGGGTTCTTGTCAGAAAAATACTCAATTCTCCATCATAATTATAACGGTGGACTCAAAGAAGCTGTTCGAAGAGTGGACACAGCCGATGTTTATTTCAGGCGGCGGCGGTTAGAACAAAATATTGCTGATAAGAACTTCCCCCATAGACAGTAAATTATGAGGGCTTCCAAGACGGTATTGCGAAAAGAGAATGGTGGGAAAAGATAATATCGAAATTTTCAGGGTGATGACAGTGAACTTTCTACAAGAAGAAGAAAAAAATAATAAAATCATTTCATGGGATTTGAAAGAATTCTCCCAATGTGACTTTCAAAATGCATATACCATGCAGCAGTCGTTAACCACACGTGGTAAGCTTGGGTTGGTAAATACCTCAACTAAAATATCGTTGTAATTTTGCTGTATTAACCGTTTATCCTGAGACTTATATGCCTCGGGCAAAATTTCCCATTTAAAGCCTATGCTGCGGTTGCCATGTTAATAAAAATGTGCATTGTTAAAATATTGAAAAAAGTGACGCTAATAGATCCAAAGCTTAAAGTGAAGCATATACGAGAATGGAATGCGAGAATTATAAATTTGTTTTTTCAGTTATCTGATACTAAAAATTCCAAGCCTATATCATGAGTGCAAGTAATTAAAAAAAAACAAAAAATAATTCTCAGCAACGAATCCAATGCTTATCTTATGGAAGTAAAATTTGGTTTTAAAAAATGTTCCCACATTAGGGTCCCTGGAGCTCTTGGACCTTTCTTATATGGTCTAATAATCCTTCTAGGTCCTAAGGAACATGCGTTCCAAACTATGTTAGAATCCGTCTGGAGGTGTGGAAGTGTATAGCGTTCAAACAAACTGAATTTTAGTTTTATAGATATAGTTTAAAACTTTTTGAAATTTCTGATTTTTTAATAAGACGACCGGTTTCGTCCCCGCAGTAGACATCAATCAAGTGGTCCTGATGAGGTCAATCAGGACTAATCAGGTGGTTCTGATGAGTCCTGATTGACCTGTCGGTTGACTAATTGACCCGATTATCTCCACTGTTGGATTGAACAGGTTGTCTTATTTAAGGGTGTAAAGTTTTACAAATTTTTATTTTCTATAGGAAAGAGTACGTGTGGTGCTGAGCGACCTATCTTCAGGTGGTTGATGATGACTTGTCGCGAGACTGAACCTTATATGCGCTCGAAAGAGAGTGACACGATCGTAAGATAATGCATTTTGATGAAAAAAATTCGCTTAAAATGGGTAAATAAGGATAATGGAGTTGGATACATCTTTATAAACGGGCAGGGAATCATGTGAACCGACAGTTAAACCTGATAGCCTCCCTTCCAGGGTCTTATTAGGGGGGCCTTAGGAGGGAGAAGGGTAGGGTCGTGATATTGATTCAGTCTCCCACAAATTCGGAAAGACGGTTGCAACGAATGCCGCGTCGAAAGTGACTCATGTCTGGGAGAATATATGTCTTGAATACGATTCAATCTCCATGTCAAAAAATCGATGGTGGACCCAAAAAACTCCCGCAGCGGTACAAAACCATATTTTGCTTGGCAACGTCTCCTCATTGATCGTATACAATTTCGTGGAAGCGGGAAAAAATATTTTTTCCGCTCGCCTCGAGAACTTCATTCATCACATTGAAGCGCTTCTGCAAAATGTTTCTTTTACATCCATGAATTCAACTTACGTCCCAATAAAATTACACGCGGGAAAACGCGAGCACGCGAGTTACTAACTCACTTACTCATTAACACAAGTACTTGGGCGCTTGCACACGATGTAAGAACTCGGAAATTTGAGGAAGGGTTCCAGCTCATACTGTGTTCATGTGAGAAATCGGAAATCCCAGTAAAGTGACCCGGGTTCGAGCCCTGAAAAGTTTTCTTTTTTTCGCTGCAAAGAAATGAAAGAAAAGGAAAAATTAACTTCCATTCTCATTTTCAGTATATCATTAAAATATGAAATAATATCAAAACTTGGGACTCACCAAAATGAAATAAAGGTATTACTTGATTTAATTAGTCCAATAGTTTTTCGTTTAATTACCGATAAACTATTATTAAAACTAAAAAATTACGCTATATTTCAAAACCTTGTATACGCACTTTAGTTGCTATGAGAGTTTTGCATTGATACCCGTAGGTTTGATTTGGGTTACTCAGAAGATAGGCATTTACTCTTCACGATGCTATTTTCATGACTTGTAAGTACAGTCTTCGTCCTTGGACTGCAGTATATTATGAATTGCTGACCAACATTACTGTTAATATGTCAAAGCTGTGTTTTTTGTATCCATGTAACAACCTCCCTTATAAACTGCATGCGACACGTACTCGTTACCAACATAATCGAACGAAAATACATCTCTCTCTCTCTCTGCATAACAAATGCTCCACTTTAGTAATCCGAGGAATTATGATCCCAACTGAAATTTTCCGTCACTTCGTGGTGCAGGGAAGCAAACAAGCGTGTTGGCACATTTCTTTCAGCCCTGGAATGTTCCGACGCTTGCGTCAACTCTCGCCCCTCGTAAGAAAAATGTCGATACTTTCGCAGGCTCTTGGGAGGAGTGTAACTTGCTAAGGCTGAGGCGATGGAGAAAAAAGGGGAGTGGGTAAGGGTCAACAGTCTGTCGGAGCGCTGTTGTTTACCCTCATCCACTCGAGGATTCGTACTGCCCGGAATTAATTCAGTTTTCGTAAGGGTTCACTTTTTGTATCCAGGTTTATATTTTATTAAAAAATATATTCGTTGCAACGTGGCTCAGGTTGACGGGTTCTCAAGTCCCAGGTAGAAATTTTCTGCCCTGTCACCGGGATGGAACTGGGGTGTAACTGATCTGTATTAAGACCTCTCTAACTGGGATGGAACTGGGAATGAATTGAAACCAGCTCCACACGAGTTATACCCCAGTTACAGAGCAGCTTGGATGGACCTAGGGTGCTCTCCTTTATTGAAAAAAAAAATATTTTACCGAAAAAGAAAATATTTGTAACGGGAGTTACGAATGAAATGAGGTGATGAAAACGCAATTTCTAAATATATAAACGTAAAAAACTATTAGAAATTAAAAAAAAATATTTCCCTTGCCTGAGTATTGAACGCTGTAGCTTTTGTTCCTCAATCCACCACCTTACCACTTGGCCACCGCTTACGTGAAGAATTACGCAATGCACAGTAGGATGCGGCTTATTTTTCGAAAATCGGAAAAGCTGAAAGTTCCAACCGTCAAAACATTAATTTTGATGAAAAAAAAACATACGTGAAATTTTTGTTGAGTTGCGATATCGTTAACACGTGCCGCATGGGGTCTGAAATACCCCACTCAAAAAATGGAAACGTCGCATCATAATAACTGCTTTTCGAGTAAATATATGAGTTAACGATCCATTAGAGCTAAAATTTCATTATTTTTTTACCTAGGTTTAGCCGTTTAGGATATGCAGAAGAATGCTAATTAGGGGGCGTCGCGCTGCGCTGCGCCGCGCGCCGGAGCGGACGAGTTCACCTGTCCGTAGACCCCCCCTCTAAGTGGCCCACGACGACACCGCAACTGCTACGGTGTCTCGTGGTAATTACATAGTTCTGGAGCACTCATTCACTGGTTATGGCGAAGAACATGGTGTTTTAGTAATTATTTCAATTTATTATTAACTCGGTCATAAAAATTCCAAATCAGTCATATGCATTTAAAATAAATCTGTATATCTAGTAAAATCAAACAGCAATCTGAAGGACAGTGCACTAATGAAAAGGAAAAAAACAAGGAGTTTCAGATACCAATACTTATCTATACGTTTTTATTAAAGTTGTCTTCCTTACATTTGGCACCCTTCTTCTATGTTCTTGAACAACAAGTAACAATTCCAAGTCTTTGGTCAAAGTTCTGCAAAAATCTCTCAACATCTAGTAATGATATATCAAAAAATATTCCTCACAAGCTCTAATTTGGTTTTTTAACAATGGTCTAACCGTAAACACTGTTAAAACCAGCATTTGTGTAGTGGTCTGAGGCCGAGTAATTAAGATCTCATTGATTCGATGGATACAGATATGATTATTACTGGTATCCACTCTAGGGGCATCCAAGGTGATTTTTTTACAAGTCCATTAATGAACCCCAGTTATAGATGAGAGGGTGTGAGGGGGTCATCTCATCATAGGTGGAACTGGGGTGAACAGAGGTGGAACTGGGGTGGACAGGGGTGGAGGAAGGCAATTAGCCATTAAAGAAGAGTTACAACCCTGATGTACCCCAGTTCCACCCTTCTATACCTCCATGTTTATGAGTCCATTCCTTTACAGCCCAGTTACAGACCAGATTAACCCCAGTTCCACCTCAGATACAGAACAGATATTTTTCATGGGGTACGTCTAACTTAGCTATGGAAATATAAATGAATATTATGAATGTTTAGGCGCAAAGGACTTTCAGCGAGCAATTTACGAATATTTTATCGTTAGTGATGATATGATGCATTTATTTACGTTTATTTATTTTCCTGTTCATTATGCTATCAGCTTAAAGTTTTCCCAGATTCTTTCCTATGCTTCGAAGGTTGCTAAAATGAGTTATTAACGTCCCTTAACTCATTCTTTGCTTAACTAATTCATATTAATAATGAATTAACTCGGGAAATGAGGCCAACAAGCTACAAGGGCATAAATGAGTTAGCAGGGGACCGTGTAGAATGGGGAGGGCTGCAATCAATCAATCTTAGGGTCTACTAATCTATGTTGATGGCGACAGAAGACATCAGGTTGCCTCATCCAATATATGCTAGGCGTACCTAATAAACAAAATAAATTATTAATATAACATAAATTGTGGATAAATGTGCGTATACAGTGCAAAATGGTTAAATGAATGTACTTAGGTGAACGGGGACATGAACATGCATGAACAATCTCTGACAAAAACTAGCTCCCGTTAGCGTTTCCTAAACGCTTCCCGAAAATCTGAGAAAGTAAAATGAAATATATGAAACAGTAACATAAAGATATTCATTTCTAAAGACGGCGACCGCAGTGGCCTGGTTGGTAACGGGGAGGGATGGCTATAAAAAGGTCCCGGGTTTGAATCAGTGGTGGGTCTACAGGAGGAAGGGGGGAGGAGGAAATACCCCCCCCCCCATCGAAGAGGTCAGACGAGCAAAAGAAAAACCATAGGATTTGATTGAAAATTTCATTGTGCCAACAACAGTACCATTGAAATGCTATTTAAAACATGTTTCCATCCAACGAGCATGAACTGTATTTTTTTGGTAACGAGTTGTTTAAGGAATTTCGAGTTGGGCTGCGGAAGATGAGAATCCGACTCAGATGAGATGAGTCACAGTTGAGGCTTCCTCTATCCCACTTCTGTCTTACCTACGCCTCTTGCAAGGCTGCTTCCCCCATCGCCTAAAAGTAAGGGATCTCTGGCGCGTGTCGGTCACTTTGTTTTAAACAGCCTCCCCTGACCCTTTAAAAAGTAGGCCTGAGAGAGCTGAGTAGTTGGCGCAGGTTAACACACGGCATTTATTAAGTTTGCTAGTTACTGACTGACTGTGAGTGTTTGGGCGCTAACACGGTCCTATATCGATATCTCCGGATTTATGGTACTTATGTCACAGCACAAATGCTCTTTTGAAAGAAAGAGCAACGGCGCAAAATATTACGATGAATGAAATTATTATTGATGAAAAAATTATGATTGATGAAAATTAGTTCAACATGTTGCAATTTAGAGCATCAATTTTTATTTTGAAAACTTCTGATTCATTTTTCTGCAAACAGTACCCCTTCACCCTTGTTATTTTTTATGTTTGGTAGCCATATATCTTAACTATCCATCCTTCAAGTTGTGTGATGGTAATTTTAACTTAAATGAGAAATTAATTTTTATGTGTCCGCATGTTCGCTTTTTACGTTTAAGTTTTGCGGCATACGCTTGGGGAACGGTGGATTTAAATCGGCGGGCATAAGCACCACTCACATATTATTTGAATTCTGTGGGCTGATGTTGCGCTAAAAACAAATAATTAGAAAGTAGCAAATCGCAAAAATGCTGTTTCAGCGATGTCTTCATGTCGACACATCCCAAAATTTGCTCTCGCGATTTGAATGTTGAACCGATAGAAACCTCATCATTGTTGAGCTTATTTTCACACTTAATCATAGAATATATACTTACTCTATGACTTAATATATCTACAAACATATTAATCTCATCATACCAGGTCGATTTGCTTCCACCTTTTTCAGCTCCCTCGTTGAACGAGGTGCCAAATAGGTTCAACAAAAGTCCTATTTAGGAGCTGAATAATGCTTTCTTAATAACGTCCTTCTATAAATGCGTCACTGTAGCATAAATTGACCTAATTCTTGTACTAACCATGTAGTGTCAACTTTAGTAAATACTTTAATGTGGTATCTATTAACTGGTTTGGCTAGCAGTGAAATACTATTTTATAGATTAAGAACATGGCCTTAAAAACACACAAAATTTCGTTCAAATGTGTAGTTTTGGAGAAAGAGACTATGAGAAATCACATGAGCAATTGGCGATTCAACGGAATTTTCCCAGACCAATACATACTTCTTCCACATGTAATTTAAATAACATAGGGGATTACGATTAGCCCTGTCTCACTCCCCTGTCTTAATACCACCAAATTTGGTTCTCCCTTTGCTGCTTTCACACATTTGCGCTCTCTTGAGTCATGTATAGGTATTTTATGAGACGAAGTTCCCTCCAATTAAATCCTAAGTTCTGCAATATGCTCGCCAACCTCGGTCAAACTGCCCTGTCTAAAGACTTCTCGAAATCATCAAAACAATCGTTCATCATTGTCATCATCAGGAGTCATCCATCCGAAGGTTGGTTTTCTGCAGCTCTCCACTCCACTCTTCTATCAGCCAACCGCTTCATTCCTACTAATAATTCCCAATAATTAATTCACTTTGATGTCCTTCATGATTTGAAGATGTAAGTCTTCCGGGTTTCTTTCCACGTAGGTCCATTGTACTGGGAAACGCGGAAGACTTACCTCTTCAAATTTATTAATCCGCGGAAGCCTCAACACGGATTTCTACATGATCTAATTGATCAAAGTTGGGAAAGGTACCAAAAAAATTAACCTATTAAAGTTAAAGTTAATCTCTCTAAAAAGTAACTAGTTAAAGTTAAAAGTTACTTTTCTGAAAAAGTAACTGATTAAAGTTGAAGTTAAAAAAGTAACTTATACGTTAAAAGTTATTTTTTCACTTACTTTGAAGAAACCTTTAAAAAGTAACTTATAAAAGCTATTTTTCGCAATTGGTATAAAATAAATACTTTCTTCAAATTCAAGAAAAATTATTTGACTTTCACTTAAAAAGCCATTCCACTTTAGTAACATTCTCATTTCAAAATTTGTATCGGACATCTGTCTCAAATTCAACAAATTTTTGCGGTCACTCCACTCAACCCCGCTGACGACGGGATGTCGCCGAGAAAGTTATGCGTTAACTGTCTCATTTTATAGATACGTTACTTATGAATGAACTCGTCCCCATCGTTACCCGTCATAGGTAATTTGGTGACCCCCTTTCTCGTGTTCAACTATGTAGTATTGATGACATGAAGTCGCCGATTAAGGCATTCTTGCCCTCGCGGACATGGTCTTCGAGTGGTATCGTGTTTTCTCGTCTGAGGGTGCGTTTCTAAACTTTGGCGGTAACTCCACTTAACCTCGCATTTGTTTGGATGCATTCGTCATTGCATTCTTGCACAACTATCCAACTATATGTCATTCTTCGTTTTATTTTCCCCTCAAGCTTTGCGCCCAAATTCGAACAGGTCGGCATTCGCCAAAAATTAACGAAAAAAATTAACTGAAGTTAGTTTTATATCAGTTAATGTATAATTTTAACGATTAAGAGTTAAAATTTAACTCTTCTGAAAAATAAGTTAAATGGTTAACTATACATTTTACGATTAATTTTAATCGTTAATTTTAAAAATCGTTAATCCCAACTATGTTATTGATATATTCCATTCTTTGTGTTTCTCTGTAAATCTTCCCATTTATTTCTCCTTCCAATATAGTTTTCGCTACGCTATTGTGTCACAAAATGTGTACAAGAAGTTTGTCGCATCTTTCTATAATGTGCCTTCTGCGTTCTATTTACCCCGTGATCCATTGCCTGAGTAAATCAATGGATGAAGGCGATACTTTGTGGAACTTCCGGATACCAATATTGGCGGAGATCTTTATGAACTCCGTGGAAGCAAATCATTTTAACTCTGGACATCCGTTACTAAAGAACATCTTTTATTATTTTAGATACGTTGACGACATTCTATGCATGTGGACGGGGAGCAAAAGACAGCTAGACTCATTCTTAGACATTTTAAACTCACTCCATCCCGCCCTCAAATTCACTATGGAATTCGGACGGAGCTGCATTAACTTCCTTGACTTAACAATCTCCCTGCAGGATAGAAAGCAACTCTTCTCGATTTATGGGAAAGATACTTTCTATGATGTAATTATTTCCGCAGACTCTCAGCACCATATTACTCATAAACTAGCAGCGTTAAAAATCTATGATTCACAGTCTAGTATCTATTCCTCTCGATACTGCCAACTTCAAAAAATAATTAAATACCATCATAACTATAGGGAATAATAACGGTTACAGCTCTCACCTGATCCACAAATTGTTAAATAAAAAAGTTTACCAAAATAAAGTGAAATCTTCAACTTCTCTTCAAGATGCACTATGTGATAAAACCACAAGGTGGTGCAAATTACCTTTTCTCGGCCGTATCTCCCACAAAATTTGCTCTCGTGTTCCGAAGGACAAGTATCGAGTGTGTTTTTACTCACCCACTTCCGTAGGGAAAGTGCTTTTTAATTCAAAAGATCCAGTAGACGTGTTAGACAAAAGTGGATTGTATGCGTTTTATTGTGGTGAGTGCAATGGAGTGTATGTGGGGCAAACTGGCAGGAAATTTAAAACCAGAATCAAGGAGCACAAACTAAGCGTGAACCATAGTGACTGTAAATCATACTTTGCTAAACATCTTCTCGAGACAGGCCATAAGAGTGAATTTAACACCAAAATTTTACATACATATGATAAAAGTTGTAAGTTGAATTATTTCGAAATTGTAGAAATTTTAAGACACTCTATTTCACCGAATGTTTGTATTTTAAATGATCTGACAAACTTTAAATCCTCTCAGATGTTTTTAACGGTTTTAAAATCCGACTTGTATTCCTATCCTAATGCCCGCCACAAAACCCTCTCCGCTAATTGTGCCCCCACTGCTGGCCTTGATGGAACCCAACTCGCTCCCTCCCTCACCTCTTCCTCATCCACACCGCTCCCCCCTCGCTCCCACCTTAAACCCCTCCCCCCCCCCCTCGGTTTGAGTCCTTCCCCCACTCCTCACAGAAACATAAATCCTTGTGGTGAAATGTTTATTCAGTTGGCCTCCCCTTGAAAATGGCGAATAGTCGTCGAAATCGATCGGGGAAAACATAAAGCTGTGTGGAATGTACAACATTTGTTTCATTTGCCATGTTTAATGAGTAAATCTAGTTGTGTTTGCCTGCAACCAGGCTAGCTCCACACATTCGTGAGGTGAATTGTTTAGGTGACCGGTTGCGTTATCAAGGGAAAGCATAACTTTCCTATCTTTCCTCTTCATTTCGGCATTGAAACTTTAAAGCCACCCGTCCTTGATTGATGCCGTTTTTCCATGCTTTTTTATTATGTCTCCAAGTAACCGATAGCTTTTCAATGTCGACATGTTTGAAAATGTCGTGGTCGAGCAGATTTTCCGATGACAATAAGCTCTACGAGCTCCCCTGCCATATTTCTACGAATGAAGAGAGTCAAACGCTCCTTTGAGTGCTTCTCTCCTAACGAATAAGGATAAGCATTAACGTAAAATCATTGTTTCCGTGATTGCACGAATTTCAACAAACAGAGCTCGGAAATGTATGCGAACCCTTGTGGTTTTCTCCTTGTACATATAATATTTAGATGACAGTTCCCTGAAAAACATTTCAGTCTCATCCACGTTGTAGACATCACATGGTTGATAGTCTTTAATTATTCTTTGAGGAAAGCCTTTCCACTCCTCTACGGTTTCCATATCCACGTCGTTCGACTCGCCGAGAGGTACAATGAGTTTGAAATGGATCTTACGGCGGGACATTAGGCACTGGGGGGAGAGTTTACATCAGGATTAGGTAGACTTGGAAGTGTTTTGATCAAGGACAGTGCGGCATTGTCTTCTTAGTCCTTCCCGCGGTGTTATGTCAGTCAATAATGAGGTAGAGACCCTAGAATGGACGAATGACAGCTTTGGCTAGTCCCATTCTAAGGATTTTTTTTGCGGGAGAGATAATTGAAAAACGTTTAATGATTTTACTTCCTTGAGGTTAAAATTGTGCATGGAATTTTTTTGGAATTCCGCTTAACCAAAGGACAAGTGACCAGTAATCGATTCCGTTTCCGCGTTTGACAGTTTCCATTTAACACCGGTTACCGATGCATGTTCAGCCCTGTTACGTCCGCCGGAACAAACATTTTTTTCGGATAAAAGCTGGGATGCAATCAACGTTAACGTGTGACTTGAGCCGTAAACGAAAAAACGCGAGACGGAGACTTTCGCCTAGCGAACACAATTGCCGCGTAGGCGCACAGGGCGCTCCATGGATACTACCATAGAGTAAATATATTATATTAAATATAAATAGAGTATATGCTTACTCTATGATACTACATATATGGACTCCATAGGTCGCTCCTTCAGAAAAAAGCGGACTATCGTATGCGCTACTGGGTAGTCAGCCGAGAGCAAAATCCACGTATAATACATATATGTAGAGACTCCATGTAGACTCCATGACTAAATCAAATAAAGCATAAAATATCAAGTGATACAGCAGTCCCAGCAGTAACTAGTATACCTTTCATCGGAAAGATGTTTAATGGAAAGGATGATGATGTTGCGCTTCATTTCGGACTAATACCTAGTAGTGCTGACGGCAGGGTGTATAGTACTAAAGAAGGAAATGGTATAACAGAAGATGGTGGGTAAGACCAATCAATAAGGAAAGGCAAGGTAGCGGTACATATTAGTTTATTTTTAATACGTATTAGATAATTACTCTTCTCTTGGACTACAACCTTGTCGTGGTTGAAGGGCTTGCGTGCTCCGATGACCCCTAGAGCTGCACTGGCGGGAGCATTGCTCCTGGTAGGGTCACCCAAGCCAGATTGGTCGAAGGTTAGGAGACAGACGAATGGTAGTCCGCGCAGCGTCTGTACCTCAGTGAGGCGGCTGCAAAAGGCGTCTGACCCCAGTGGGGCGGCCTCTGAAGTGATGGTGTCACGTAAAAAAACACTATTGGGATAGGAACCGGAATACTATCTCAATTAAAACAAAAACCTTGAAATTATGGACAGTTCTCAATTGATAATGAATACTGGCAACTACGGGACTCGGCCCAGAGGGCCGGGTGTCGTGCTCGGCAGCGGTGGGAGCAAGGCCCCTGCGGTCGTCATCACACGAAATCCTTGCTCAGACGTAGCAGCAGCAGAGGAAAAGAAGGTAAAGAAGAGGAACGAAACTACCAGAATAGGCACGTGGAATGTTAGGACTATGCTGAGGGCAGGGAAGCTAGAGAATATAAAGCAAGAAATGGAGAGGGTGGGTGTAGACATCATGGGTCTGGGTGAAGTAAGATGGAAGGATGACGGGGATTACTGGAGCGGCCACTATAGAGTAATTTATAGTGGAGGGAATGAAAGTCAGCGCGGGGTTGCATTTGTAATGAATAGGAAACTCGGTAGAAAAGTAGTGTATGCAGAACAGGTGAGTGATAGGATAATAGTCGTGGAACTAAAAGCAGAACCAACGAATTTAGTTATAATCCAGGTTTATATTCCTACCTCTAATCATAAAGAGGAGGAGGTAGATGGGGTGTACGATCAGCTAGAGGAAATAATTGGTAGGATACCAGGAAGTAAGCACCTGGTAGTAATGGGGGATTGGAACGCGGTGGTGGGTGAAGGAAGAGATGGGCGGGTGGTGGGCGATTACGGGCTAGGAAGGAGAAACGACCGGGGCGAGAAAGCTGTGGAGTTTTGCCGCAGAAATAACCTAGTAATTACAAGTACATGGTGCAGACATCATCCTCGACGTAGGTACACTTGGAAGAAGCCGGGAGACACAGATAGGTTCCAGATAGATTATATAATGGTACGTCACAGATACAGGAATAGTGTTAAAAACTCGCATACTTATCCAGGAGCTGATGCAGACACAGACCACAACTTATTAGTCATGAAATGTCGGGTAAAACTGAAAAAGATAAGAATGGGATGGAGGGTACGAAAGTGGAATACGGAGGCATTAACTGGGGCAATGAAGAAGAAGTATCGAGAGAAGGTGGATGAGATAATGGGTGAGGATCATGGAGTTATATCAGTGGAAGATGAATGGGGAAGTTTGAAAAATGGAATTGTAGAAGCGGCGAAAGCAACGGTAGGCGTAGTGAGTGCAACTAAAATTAGAAAACCGTGGATCACGAAGGAGATGATCAGGGAGATGGAGGAGAGAAGGAAATGGAAGAGCGTAAACTCAGAGCTAGGTCAGAGAAAATACCGACAATTTAATAACAGGCTTAGAAGAGAAACAAAGAAAGCAAGAGAGGTGTGGTGGAGAGAACAGATCGACGCGTTAGAGAAATACCAAAAAGAGGGAAGAACAGATGCATTATATAGGAAAGTAAAGGAACTGACGGGTGGTAATAAGGGAAGGGGAATTACAACGATAAAAGACGAGACGGGAACCGAGAGAGATCCAGGAGAGGTGGAAGGAGTATGTTGAAGAGCTGTATGGTAAAGAAATAAGGCCCAATAGGTTAGATATATAAAGGGAAGACGATATCGACAGAGATGACATCGGACCAAGTATCCTAGACTGCGAAATCGAAAGAGCTCTACGAGACATGAAAAGGAATAAGGCGGTGGGAACAGACGACATACCTGCAGAGTTTTTAAAGAGCTTGGGGAAGATCGGAAGAGGAAAACGTTTTGCGCTTATTCGTAGGATTTATGAGGATGGAGTGTGGCCGGAAGACTTCGCGAAGACTGTACTAATTCCTATACCAAAGAAGAGTAAGGCAAAAACGTGCGAAGACTCTAGGACATAAGCTTAATATCCCACGCGGCCAAAGTAGTTCTGAGAATTCTAAACAGAAGGCTAGAGAAGAAGGCAAATGAATACCTGGGTGACGACCAGTTCGGGTTTAGGAGAGGAACGGGAACGCGAGACGCTATAGCGGTGATGAGGACGCTAGTAGAAAGAAACCTAGAGTATGGGCAGGATGTTTTTGCATGTTTCGTAGATTTCGAGAAGGCGTTTGATCGGGTGGACTGGACGAAATTAATGGGAGTGTTGAAGAAATTAGGGGTCGATTGGAGGGACAGGCGTCTGATTCGAAATTTGTATATGAATCAGACTGCGCAGGTTAGGGTAGCCAACGGAGAATCGGGATGGGCCACGATAAGACGGGGAGTGTGGCAAGGGTGCCCAATATCACCGTTGCTTTTTAACGTATATTCAGAAGAAATGGTAAAGGAGGCATGGGGGGAGGAGGAGGTAGGAATAAAGGTAGGAGGGGAGCTGATAAAATCAGTGAGATTTGCAGATGATCAAGCATTGGTTAGTCAGTTGGCCAAGGGGTTACAGTCAATGGTGAATGCATTAGAGGTGCAGTGCGGAAAGTATGGGATGAAGATCAATCACAAGAAAACGAAAGTAATGAGATTTTCTAGAAGTAAGAAGGCTGGGCTGAATATAAGGGTGGGAGGGCAGAAGATAGAGCAGGTCGAGCAGTTTACGTATCTGGGTAGTTTTTTGGAGGCGAGTGGGTTTAGTGGTAAGGACATCAGATGCAGAATTGCGCTTGCTAAAGAAGCATTTTCGAAGAGAAGGGAATTGATGAGGGGGGGTCTGAGAAGAGACGTAAAGAAGAGGCTGGTGAAAACTTTAATATGGAACGTGGCGCTATATGGGTCGGAAACTTGGTCATTGCGAAGGGAGGATGTGCGTAGACTCGAGGCATTTGAGATGTGGGTTTGGAGAAGGATGGAGAAGGTTAGCTGGGTGGCGAGAAAGACGAACGAGGAGGTATTGTATATGGTCGGAGAGGAGAGGAAGCTTGTGGCAGAGGTTCGGAGAAGACAGAAGAGATGGATGGAGGAGGTTTTGAGAGGAGAGGGCATGTTGAAAAGAGTGATAGAGGGGAGAACACTGGGGAAGCGTGGAAGAGGAAGTAGGAGGATAGGAATTCTGGACGAAATAAGAGGAGGTAGAAGATATGAAGAATTGAAGAGGGATCTAATAGCGCGCCATCCTCATGAGGGAAAGCGAGACAATGTCTATGAGGTTGGGATACAGAATGGGGACTGTCCAAGAACCTACCAATCAGCTGGTAGAATACTTGAATGAGGGAAATGAATTAGATAATTAATACGTATTAAAAATTATTTTCATTATATTATTATGTACTTTCTAGGTATTCATGTTCAAAATCATGTTTTCAAAGTTTTTATTCAATTTTTTTGATTAATGTATTTCATATACATAATTCATTTTGTATTATGCATGATTTTAACGATAAGCACTCATGTCATGAAGGTAGCTTCTCACAGGAATATCCTTGACGCTACCTAAAGCTATTATGCTTTATTTCATGTTTTGTGTATTCTCTATCTGTAAATGAGCAATTAAAAAAAATATGTGAAAATATTTTCCAACCCATATGCACCATGGATGAAGAAGACAAAGTACACGCATATGGATCGAAGGCTATTCGCCAAGCTGAAGACGTTGGTGACACCCTTTTTTAGTCAAGAGAAGCCAGCGAAAAGCCCTCTCTGTTGGCCATAGACTTATAATGGACTTATAATGCAAGTGAAAATTACTGCAGAACATAGGCGGATTTAGGGGGGGGGGGGGCACGGGGGCACGTGCCCCCCCAGACGCTTAAATAATGGACAAGATTTTTAATACGGTCCCGTTATAATTACGTTCGTTTTGTTTTGTGTATTACGGAGCCTCATTCATTTTAGCCTTAAGCACAAGTCAAGAAGACAAATTTGCCGGTCATTGGTCATTCGCTAGTCAGCGCTCGAAAAAAAACATCGCCCAAGTGGGAAGGAAGACATTGTGTCAAAAATGAACGTTAATGAAGTACTGGACATCTTCAGCAGGAAACATAATAGTAAACTGCCGTTATTATTTATGTAACTAATTAATATTTTCATATTAGTAATCTCTATATTAAAATAAAAAGTATATTTCGTACATTAATTGTTGTATGTTGTTTTTTAATCCCAAATATGAGAAGACCGTTTGCCCATCAGACCCTTGTGCCCCCCCCAAAGAAAAATCCTGGATCCGCCCCTGCTGCAGAATATTATTTCACATGTAGTTGAAGCTGTTTCCCGTGAGGACTCCAACAGAAAGAAATCTGAAATATGGTCAGTATGTAACGCCCGATTCACACGTTTCGAGAAGTCTTGAACAAGGAACGTTGAACAAGACATCTTGAACGCTTGAAGGTCATTCAATACCATTCGAGATGGCCTTTTAGTGATTATTGCTCAAGAATATTTGAATCGACTTGAACGACTATTCACATTGTCATGTAAAGCTTTAATGACTTCTACTGCGGTTTCCAAAGAAATCATTGACTAAAAGAAAGTGCCAGGAAAACTAGAGTAATAAGGTCTGCATATGCATTAGATATTATCGACTACATAGCAAATTTCTTCTACCCACAACTACAAACAACTATGTAGGTACTACCTAAAGAGTTGTTTGCGAATGAATATTACGTTTTTTTGCGCAGTTGTCGTAAACATTCTGGTTTTGATTTGAAAAACGCGTATTGATGCAGCGATTGTTGCTATAGTTGCAATTTCATTGAAGTACCAGCAGTGGCATTGTAATTCGAGGCTCCAAGAAGATATCGTCGCAGAATTTAGTACGGGGAATGTCAAAGACGAAGGCATGCACCAGATAGATACATAATTTTCTGATCTATTGCGAAATTCAGACGAGGGACGCCCAGTCATTTTATTGCCTTT
Organism: Pyrrhosoma nymphula; assembly: GCA_963573305.1. NCBI lineage: Eukaryota > Metazoa > Arthropoda > Insecta > Odonata > Coenagrionidae > Pyrrhosoma > Pyrrhosoma nymphula. The sequence continues at coordinate 48,763,433 of OY754330.1, read as the reverse complement.
ATTCGTCTAAACAAGGGTTGCCTGAAATAGTCCGAAGCTTGTGACAGAAATCATGTTTTGGTAATATTCTACGAGGTTATTTATGCAAATATTTCTCATCCAGAGCTAAAGGAATAATATGAATTGAAAAACGCAGCGAGTAAAAGGTTCTGGCCTCTGAAGCCGAAAAGGAGACCTCATCATTGTATGGCGGGGACGATAGCAACCAGACTAGAAGTCACGTAGTATATCTTATGGGAGAAAACAGGTTTTTTATAACCAAAACATAATATGGCCTCTTGCAGGCTTTCGTGCCTGACGCAGGTTCCATTCACTTTTTGGCAAAAAGCATTCTTCATATTCCATCAAAGGGTGTTATTTGTAGTACGTAAAAACAATTCTCGATTACATATATCCAGTCCAGCTTCATACTTTGTGAGGGAACTAGTACAGAAATCATTAGACAGCGTCCCCTTCTCGCCTGGAAAGCCTGTGAGCGAAATTTTTCCAATAAGTTCTTATTGTGTCACCTATTGACGCTTAATAAACATTAAGCACGGTAGCAATTATTTATAAAAATGCGGATAGCATTATTGTACGAAAAAATACACTGAAGAAAGTTATCCTTATTCCTTATTTTCCTTTAATCACTAGACATTTTTATCGTTAACTTAGACCAAAAAACCTCTTGCAGCTCGCGATTTCATTTGTAAAGCACAATGCCATGCTAAAAAGTGTATGTTACACCGTTCCCTGTACTTTTCCGTCAGCCATCTTCTCCCGTCTTCCCGTTTACGGCTCACGTCAAAACTTCGTTGTGTCCTAGCCGAATCCAAGCTTGTGTCACTAGCTCTCAGTATATTCTAATTTTGGCATAATTTCGTCTTTTCCTGGGTTACTCTGCTCGCCTGCCTCAAATGTCTTTCTTGCTACTTCCGTCGCTGGTGACCCTGCTTCAAAAAGACAAAATTCTTCCACTTCCGCAAGTTTTTGTTGTTCAAGGTTAGCAGTGACTCTGTCTTCTTGTTTTCTTCCACAGCCCATAACCTTAGTATTCTCAACTTATTCTATCCTCCTCAACATGTTTTTTTTAAATCTTCTATCAACGCTCTCATTGCATCGACGGAGTCATGCGAACTCAACCATTTACTAAACTCAAATGTCGATTGCTTTTCAATCATTAATACCAGCCTTCTATAATCGATCACGATCATAGAATAGAGTGTGTATTATAGATTGATGATTCATTGATGTCATATTAAATTTTAAGATCTAAAAAAACTGGGCATAACTGGGCATGAATGTTTTTTTCAATCTGGACGTTTAAACATGGCATGGTCACTCTCCATCAGTTGAGGCATGTGGTGTTTCACGTCATTTTTCATAGTTCCTTCTTTCTTGGTTTGCAACTTCTAATTAATGTCAAAGGCTAAAACATCTGAGGTCGTTCTTAAAGGATGTATTTTCAAATCGCTGTAGCCAGCATTATGTGTCGGTGGAGTATCACCGCACAAGCCGAGTCACGGTAGGCCATGTTGCCGGCGCGGCGGGTAGAGTCGGATTTTATTTTATTTTCGGCCACGCCAACGGACGCGAATGATTTTGTAGAATACTTAAAGAAAAAAATAAAATTGATTGAAGATATACATATGTCAGGGATCTCTCGGGTTTGACACCGGTTACTCAGGTCGGCCGACGATTCTACGCTCGATCTGAGCATCGAAACGTCGGCCGTCATGGACCTGAGTACCCTATGTTAAACCCGAGAAATCCCTGACATACACCTTTGCCGGGAAAGCCTGATTTGAGATAGTGTCCGCAATTTTGGCATAAAGTAAAATCAACTGTAAATTTACAGAATTGACATATTCTACAGAGCATCACATTTTGCTAAATAGTGGTGGGAATTCCTTAACTGGTTGAGAGCCCTTGCGCTACAGCTTCTGAAATAACTTGAATTCGGAGGTTTTCAATAGTTTATGCGTGAGAATAATATAATATGACACGCAGCACTAAATGCATCAATCAATGCATAGTGATCAAGCTATGTATCCACGTGCGGATTGAAACAAACCATTTTTATTTTACTTAGTTTTTTTAAATTTCAGCCTACTGAGGGTCGCGTAGATATTTCAAGAAAAAAGAGAGTATGTCACCATTACGCTACTACATAGGCAATGTTATTTGAGACTGAAAATGGCATTTTCAAGAATTATTGTCGGCGCTGAGCGGCTGATTATGCCTCTATTCAACTTTTACCGCTTAAGGCATGTAGCACGATTTTCCTTGCTAGTAATATTGCATCCTTCACATCAGGGTGGGTGGCCTCCTTCAATATCCTATTTCATTTTCTGGAAAAATTCATTTTTCATATAGTTTAGTCATTTTGATACATTTATATTTGATCTTTAAAAAAATCGTGTTTAATTAATCCGTATCTCCTGAAAGTTCACACACTCAATTTATCGTGGAGAAAAAAGGGGGACGGAAATATTGGGTTTCATTGACGTTATGAAATAGAACTCTTACTTTCTATTTTTAAAACAAATATACTCAAACAAGTATGTTTCATTGCGAAGTAAAACCTCCTATAAGCACTTCGAGAGTTTTTTCAGTTCTCTAACAATTAGTAAGTTAATTAATACAGTGACTGGTGTAATTCCCACAAATTCGTTAGAGCGATGCTTCTCTCGAGAGGCAGTCTCATTCTAAGCCCCCAATTATTCCCTCCCGGCGGAAATGGGTATGTAAATTTCCATTTGCTTTGCTTTCCATTCATTTGCTTATCGCATTCGCCTGTTTACGGGGGTAATTATGTTTTGCATTCCGTTCCAGATATATTTAGGTTTTCAACTGACGGAAATGGAAATCTAGCTGAAGGTCTGATGTTAGGAGAACTAGAGATGAGATCTAATAAAAATCAAAGTTGTGCAGCGAGACTGAGTTGTTTTAAAGCCTAATTACAATACGGTTAGTGGTATAAATATATAAGTTTAGGAAAACGGCCGTCCACGATGGAAATACCGGCTGCCGATCAGTCACCGAAGTTCACATATCATGAATATAATGAGGCATTTAGTGACAAAGTCCTCCAGAGGATTATGTTTGTCAATAGCAAATTATGGGTATTTTTTTTACAAACTTTACTGAGGTTACTGGGTGTATCTATGAATGAATACACACCCTGGGGATTCTACGAGTTAAAACGAGATGGATTCAGCTAGCATGTTTTTACCTGTTTTCAACTCGGTTTAACTCGTTATCTCAACTCGTTTGAGGTCGGTTATGGCCGCTTTTAGCTTGCTTTAACTCGTACATTGACCTCGAATTACCTTGAGTGACGTCGTATCAACTAGTAGCTGTCGTTTCTGGGCAGCTCGATTCTTCTTGAATCACCTTGTTTTACCTAGATATGTATAGGTTGTTTCATCTCGTATTAAATGGTTTCAGTTAGTAACACGCTACCTCGTTTCACATTGTATGAACTCGTTTCATATGGGCAAGAATCAACTCGTCTTACCTAGCATTAGCCCGTTTTATCTAGAACAGGCTACCTCGATTCATATCGTATTACCTCGTTCGACCAGTTCGAGAAGCAGCTCGTTCGATCTAGCATTAGCTTGTTTCAACTGGTTTCAGCTAGCATCACCTTACCTCGTTTCATATCGTATTAACTCGTTTCATAAGGGTAAGAATCAACTCGTCTTACCTAGCATTAGCCCGTTTTATCTAGTACAAGCTACCTCGATTCATATCGTATTACCTCGTTTGACCTGTACGAGAAGCAACTAGTTTGAACTAGTACTACCCCGTTTCAGCTAGCATCACCTTACCTCGTTTCACATCGTATTAACTCGTTTCATATGGGCAAGAATCAACTCGTCTTACCTAGCATTAGCTCGTTTTATCTAGTACAAGCTATCTCGATTCATATCGTATTACCTCGTTTGACCTGTACGAGAAGAAACTGGTTTGAACTAGTACTACCCCGTTTCAACTGGTTTCAGCTAGCATCACCTTACCTCGTTTCACATCGTATTAACCCGATTCATATGGGCAAGAATCAACTCGTATTACCTAGCATTGTACTGTTTTATCTTTTACAAGCTACCTCGATTAATACCGTATTACCTCTCCACTGACTTTGCTGCGCTCTCAAAATAAAAATATATAAATTATCATAGATCATTTTGAATACGTTACTGAACAATGGCATGTTATAGCACTCCGTGTTATATTACCTCGAATCTACCTAACAATATATTACCTACTATGAATTAACGACCTATTACGAATCCTACGACTTTACGCACCTATTCTCGCACTCATAATTAAAAGATAGCCGTTGAGAAAGACGTATATATCTAGTCACTTCCGTGGATAAATGTGACTTCGATTACTATAATTATTACATGATAATTCCGTGATAGTTTAAGGAAAAACCATTAAATATTGATAAATGTTATTTGCCATTGATTAATGCCAGATAACTGTTATCCTATGTTGCACATGGTATGAATATAAATGCAATATTACTTTGAATAAACAATATTTTTCCAATTCCCGAACGTTAGCTTCGGCGACGTAGCTAGGGGCTGGACAGGCGGGCGGCTGCCAGGGGCGCAACCCTCAGGGGGCGCACTTTGTAGACCCACAGCCTGCGGGCCATAAATCGAGGTAGGTAATATTACCTCGATTTATGTGGTATCAACCAGTAACTGACGTTTCTGGCAGCTTAATTCTTCTTGAACCAACTTGTCTTACCTAGAGAGGAATAATTTGTTTAATCTAGTATTCCATAGTTTCAGCTAGTAACACGCTAACTCGTTTCACATTGTATTAACTCGTTTCACATGGGGAAAAATCAACTCGTATTACCTAGAATTAACCCGTTTTATCTAAAACAGGCTACCTCGATTCATATCGTATTACCTCGTTTGACCTGTACGAGAAGTAACTGGTTTGAACTAGTACATACTACCCCATTTCAACTGGTTTCAGCTAGCATCACCTTACCACGTTTTACATCGTATTAACTTGTTTCAAATGTGCAATGATCAACTCGTCTTACATAGCATTGCCCCGTTTTAACTAGAACCGACTACTTCGATTCATATCGTATTACCTCGTTTGACCTGTACGAGAAGCAACTGGTTTGATCGAACTAGTACTACCCCGTTTCAACTAGTTTCAGCTAGCATCACCTTACCTCGTTTCACATCGTATTAACTCGTTTCATTATGGCAAGAATCAACTCGTATTACCTAGAATTAACCCGTTTTATCTAGTACAGGCGACCTTGATTCATATCGTATTACCTCGTTTGACCTGTACGAGAAGCAACTGGTTTGAACTAGTACTACCCCGTTTCCACTAGTTTCAGCTACCTTACCTCGTTTCACATCGTATTAACTCGTTTCATATTGGCAAGAATCAACTCGCATTACCTAGAATAAACCCGTTTTATCTAGAACAGGCTACCTCGATTCGTATCGTATTACCTCGTTTGACCTGTAATACAGCACCCAAAAAGAGTCGTGCATGGCTAAGGGGGTTACAGAGGATGGTAAGAACGTGTTGTCGCCCAAAGGGATGAGCTTGTGTAAAGTTATGAGGAAGTTAGGAGTGTTGCAAATTTAGACCCCACTTCCACCTTAATTTACAGGAAATCAAAATAATAAAACAGCGTCACTGTGGCAGCAAAAATACACCTACTTTCTGTAAAAAAGTAAAATAAAAAGGAAACTTATTACAGCGTGGGGATACGAGGTAAACCAGTTGATACGAGATCCATATCGGACGAGGTGAATCTAGTAAAAACGAGAATCGTGGGATACGAGGTAAAACCAAGTGATACGAGATCCACATCGGACGAGGTGAATCAAGTAAAAACGAGAAGCGTGGGATACGAGGTAAAACCAGTTGATACGAGATCCAAATCGGACGAGGTGAATCTAGTAAAAACGAGATGCGTGGAATACGAGGTAAAACCAGTTGATACGAGATCCACATCGGACGAGGTGAATCTAGTAAAAACGAGAATCGTGGGATACGAGGTAAAACCAGTTGATACGAGATCCACATCGGACGAGGTGAATCTAGTAAAATCGAGATGCGTGGGATACGAGGTAAAACCAGTTGATACGAGATCCACATCGGACGAGGTGAATCAAGTAAAAACGAGAAGCGTGGGATACGAGGTAAAACCAGTTGGTACGAGACCCACCTCGAACGAGGTGAATCTAGTAAAAACGGGATGCGTGGGATACGAGGTAAAACCAGTTGATACGAGATCCACATCGGACGAGGTCAATCAAGTAAAAACGAGATGCGTGGGATACGAGGTAAAACCAGTTGATACGAGATCCACCTCGAACGAGGTGAATCTAGTAAAAACGAGAAGCGTGGGATACGAGGTAAAACCAGTTGATACGAGATCCACATCGGACGAGGTGAATCTAGTAAAAACGAGATGCGTGGGATACGAGGTAAAACCAGTTGATACGAGATCCACATCGGACGAGGTGAATCTAGTAAAAACGAGAATCGTGGGATACGAGGTAAAACCAGTTGATACGAGATCCACATCGGACGAGGTGAATCTAGTAAAAACGAGATGCGTGGGATACGAGGTAAAATCAGTTGATACGAGATCCACATCGGACGAGGTGAATCTAGTAAAAACGAGATGCGTGGGATACGAGGTAAAACCAGTTGATACGAGATCCACATCGGACGAGGTGAATCTAGTAAAAACGAGAATCGTGGGATACGAGGTAAAACCAGTTGATACGAGATCCACCTCGAACGAGGTGAACCGTGTTTAGACAAGTTACCTCGTCTACAAGCTGAAACCACTTGAAACGAATTCCACATCGAACGAGTTGAAACTAGGTATTTCGATTTTTCACCGAGACTGCTTGTCATGCGTGTTGAATATGTTTGCGGGGATTGAGAGTTAAAACCATGTCAAACGAGGTGACAGCTCGTACCTACGAGGTGATCCGAGTTCAAATTCACCTGGATTTACCTCGTTTTAACTCGGCTTTTTCCTCAGGGCATAGCGATATGATGAATTATTGCAGACAATGATAAGAAACCGAAAACATTTAAAAAGTAAATCGAAACTAGGATTTTTTAAAATGAAAGTGTTTTTTATTTACTTAGGAAGGTTTATTTCTGCGGCAAAAGTTTGATACGGCGAATAATCCCGAATATGAAACAATGGATTCTGGTTGAGAGCACCAGTTTCATCATATAAATACTAAGAGCAAGAGCCTGCCTCGATAGCAACAAGTGTTTCAATGGTTTTCGGATCCGTGCTTACGCCTGTCGCGACAATATCCATATATCTGCAGAGCGTCTTCACTACTTCATTCCTCTGATATGCCGCCGATTCTTGGGCTCCATGTAGGCCGAAGTTTCGGTGTCCGACATACCGTGCATCGTCATCAGGGCAGTTGAATGCCGAGCCTGAACTTCGGTCGTCTAAACCAAGTATGACCAAACTTCAGCCTCAACAGCGAACCCCGATTAAGGCCGGCCGAGCCGGTCGCTTGCTAGAGTTCACGGAAAAGCTTTTCAAATAACTCTCAATGTAATAACATTGGTTTTTACTATAACACAGAGAATGATATCAGTGAGTATTTTATCTTTTATGCTCCACAACGCGACCAATTTCACTTTTGTGCGACATTTCAGTCAAGAATAAAAGAAAATTTAGTTATTCGACATGAACTTTTTGTTGGTTAAACATAAAAACCTGAAACATTGAAGAACATTAGAAAACATTTGTAGCCAATTGTGTTTTGGTTTGGTTTTGATCGAATGGCAAGTTTTTAAGTTACACATTTTCAAAGTTGAGGCTTGGTTGAAAGCCGTCAAAAAACCAGTACTTTTTTTCTCGATGCCATAAAAAATAGAAGAAATAATAAAATAATTTGTGAAAGCGAAAAAAATTTTCTGCTTTATTTTTTGTTACTATGTACCAATTTTACGCATGAAATCATATGCATTTAAACATGAAGTGAGTTTGAATATTAAAAGTAAACACATTATTTGTCCTCTATTTCCGACTTTAAAAAAGTTACCTTCTTTCTTATCTACCGACTTTAAAAGTCTGCGTCTCCGAGTAACGGATTCAGAATCACTCGCCTGCAGTTCAAAAATGAATTTCTGTCTTTCGCCACGAATTCTTATTCATCATATTATACAGTCCCCTACCTCCTTCCCTCCTCCATGTGGATTCCATAGTACGAATTTCCCTGCGTCTCCTTATTGAATCTGTAGTTCCTAAAATAATCCATATTAATAAACACTCACCGATCGCGTTCGTAATCTACGACGGAATGTCTTGAGGAGCTACTAACATGCTTATACCGAGAAAATCTCTTGGCTGTCATTGTTGTAGTAAACTCTGGTAAACATAGTTAACTTCCGAGTTATATTCGTTAGCTTTCTTTTTCTTCGAAAGTTATCGACATCAGAAATGTAAATGAATGAAAACCTTTAATAATCATAACGCTCCTTGTTATACAATAAAGCTATTACGATAAGGTAACGGCAATTCATATCCTAGGGCTTTTCTCCCAGTTCTTCCCCATATGTTAAAACTATTCCCTGACTTTCGTTCCATTAGGAGTTGCATTGCTTGCTCTTCGGAGAATGTATTCACCCATAAACTGCGACAGACCGTCGCTGAGTTCGAGAGATGATGAGTTAAACTCCTAGTTTCTTTATGTGAAAGTAAAATGGAGCGGATTTCTCAAGCGCTTCGCAGTAAGGAACCGAAAATAATCATCGATTTTGTATGCTCGAGTCATGCCTCCTTGCCATGATGTCATGTGCTGTGTGCGCGAGCGAGCTCTCTGTTTATAGCCTTTCTGGAGGAAACAAAATAGCCTGACAACTCTGATGCCTTGACCTCCTATGAATTCGTTCGAATGCCAAGGTGTTTCTCGGCCTCAGCTCTTCGCCCCTTCAAATCACCGTGCTATATCGTGGTATTTTTCTCCCGTGATAAGCTGATTCTTTCCAATAACTAAGAATTATTTTTTTTTATTCTAATAGTTATTGAAGTACCTTAGAAATTACTTCATGACTTCTTAGTTATCCAGCACATCATCTTCTCTCCATGGTGCATTCCATACGGTTTCAGGGGATTTGATGCTACGTTAGGGGAGGGCACGACCCTTAAGGCCGTTTTACACGATGAAAGATTTTGTACAAACGAATGTACGTGAGATTGTACGTTTGTCTCAACGAAATTAGAACAGGTTCTATTTCCCGTGCAGGCATTGAGACATTCGCACAAGCGTTCATACAATTTGCCGCTTTACACGATACATTTTGCCTCATGCAAGAGTTCACGGAAGAGTTTGTACAAACAGATGTACCGTGTAAAACGGCCTTTACAAACGTGTTTAGTCCCTTTTGAGTCTCAAGGGACTAGTCCATAATGAGCCCCATTGCCGAGTTCATGCTCTTCATGATATACATACGGGGACTATAGTCCCTTTTGAGGGTCAATAAGAGTCATTTTAGACTCTACTAGGGACTAGTCCCACAGAACTGCGAATGGTACTGGTCCAAAATGTGTCCTCAATAAGAGGTAGGTACTGGTCCCGCAGGAGTCCAAAAATAAAAGCGGCAATTATCTCATATAGGTCTAATCCTGGGACTGGTGCAGGACTAGTACCGTAACGACCTAACCGACTTTGTTGTTCACCTTATATCTCACGCCTACCATCGTCATATTAAAATCGCCACTGAGAGTAAAATCTTAAGAATGTCGTATATAAATGGCCATTTTCGTGCGTAAAAGTTTTTGCGAGAACTAATTTTTAAATGTCAATGCCGTGATAGTTTGAGGAAATACCATCCAATCGCAAATGCCACATCAATATTTTTACTCAGGGCTCGGATTATTCCACATCTTATATTATCGCGAACTCATTCTCGTTCATGTTTCAAAACGTAACTTCATCGGATCTTCATTATCACAAATAATGTAAAAAAATATTTTGGGACACATTTTTCCCTATTCAAATGAAACCGCGGGAACAAGGACAGTGGACGCACGAATATATGTAGGCGTACTACATTCTAAAGCCATGTGAGCAAGGAGGTATTTTGAAGGCATGGTTAGTGAAATTCTTGTTATAAGTTTGAAATTTATCCTATTATTTTGCAATTAACTATGGCATTTTTGCAGAATTTTCTGAGCAGGCTGACGTTCATTTCACTTCTGCCAACGTTTGTGTAGTAGGTAGATATGGAGGAATTTAAGGAGTTATTGCCATTTTTAAAGTTGGATGCAAGACTAGACCTTAAAGCTGTGGCTTTGATGCAGATCTTAGGTGAATCCCATGATTATGATTTATCAATGAGAATGGTCATTTCGATGGCATGTGTGTTATGCTCACTGTGCAATCCTTCGTTTCAGGTTTGACGGGTACGGTGGATGGTCGTCACTTAATTATAAAATGTCCAGAAATAGTTAGACTTATTATATTATTGTGTACTGATTCATCTGAATCTGTGGCAAAAGATGCTTGCTTGTCGCTGGTGAATATTTCTGCCGAAGAAAGTAGCGTCCCAGTGCTGTTAGCCGCATTGGAATCTCCACCCCATGAAGGCACAGAAAGTAAACCTCAAGAAATAATTAGCATTTTGTTAAATATCATTGTCAACCCCGAATTGGGATTTGCTGACTCTGCATGCATGGTTTTATCTAACATGACGCGTCCGTCAGCATATTGTTTAAAGATGCTAGAAAGAATTGAACGAAGCGGCATTTCTTTGGACACCCTCATCAGAATATTTTGTCAGATGGGTTACAACCAGAAAGGAGCTAATCTTAACTACTTAGGCCCAGTTTTCTCAAATCTGAGCCAACTGTCTGCAATGAGAAGGTGAGTATAGTAATGATTTCGCTTTAAATCATCATTTAATGAAAACAGAAACCACATTCGAGTTCATTGTGAAAACTAGTTTGATGTAATGTATATCTGTTTTGGGTTGCGTTGCAACTACTCTGATAACTCCCGTCCCTGTCTCGACCGTCAGCACGACTATGTAGTCCGCGTCTTCAGTGGTGTAAATGTCAGAAATAACTTTTTGGGGCAGAAGCTCGGAGAGATGTTATGCGTTCATATGTGGTTGCTTGGCATTGATATGAGATATGAAGTGGTTTTACTTAAGTTATTCAAGTCTCAAGTCTGCTTCGACTTCTTTGTTCAGTATTTAGTTGAGTTTGTTTTATTAAAATTGTTAATTTTCTCTAAGCTTTCTGAAGAACACTCAGCTCGTTTCGATAATTCTAGCAATGCTACGATGCCCTCAATCTCATTGGAGTTGTTGCCCTCTTTGTTTCTAAATGATCGGGAACTCGAGTAAAATTAGGGTTTCCTTCGAAAGTAGGGTATCCTGAAAAAGTTTGTTGCTGATGAAGAGAGCCAAGAACACCTGTAAAATTTCTTTTTCTTGAAATAGACTTGCCGAATGCCTGTGTTTAACTAGAAACTAGTCCTGGTTCTGGGAGGTGTATTGCCAGCTCTCTCTTCCCATCTTTTTGTTGGGCTTCCTGTCACCTGTTATAATGTAAATTCCTGGAATTTTTAAATAAGTATCATCAGTTATTTTTTTCTTTAAAATGTCCTTATTTCTGAGTGAAAGGGTAGTTTTGTTATGAGGACTAACATTTTTACGTGTTATATGGTGTAGCATCAATTTTGTATTTGTTTATATGTGCCTGTAAATGTAAATATTTTTTACTAACTTATGGGAAAGACTATTTTTTCGCATTTCTATTGGCTTGGCTTGGCTATGGGTTTGAATCCCAGCTGTGGCATAGGTTTTTCAGTGGGATCAGGATCAGATCATTCTGTCTCGTTGTTGTTAGTGTTATCCAATATCCAAGCCGCTCTAGAAGAGCAATGCTCCGAGCTACTGTCCTAAGAATTTACTCCACCAATTAAAACTAGTCTTTTTTAAGCACCTGAAAAAATATGATGAATGATGATCACGTTTTCCGTCTCATGAGCATCTTTGAAAAATTACAATAATACAATTGCTTGCATTGTGGAGAGCTGTGATCGGATTCCTGATCCTTTCTAGGTTGCCACGGAGAGAGCACTTTCAGGTGCAGTGCTCCATTGGATGGGAATGCTAATGCTCGTGCCAGGTTTCCCTCTATCCTTCCTCCAGCACTCAAAGATTTCTTCCCTCACCATAGGGCGTTCTACTTTTTGGTGGCAGCTTGGGCTCTTATGGAGCATCGTATCCTATGTAAGACCTGCCTCTAATAGACTGGAGGTGCATTGTTGCCGATAGCAACTGGAAAATTAAACATATTATTGCTATTCGGTGCACTAACAGAACATCTAGGAGGCTTCCAGAACACCTTATAATTTCCTAAAAAAATACTTAAATTCTGCACTGTGTTTGAAATGGGTTGCCCTCGTGTCCTAGAGGTTAGCACACTGAGTGTACATTAGGCACCAATGTTCTCCATAAAGACCACACCGTCAACTAAATGCGGAATGGTCTTTACTATCCTTATGTATCTGTCATGTCAAAAATGGCCTCACTGCTCTTCCCTGGATAACCACTTCAATTATTATTCTTGAAATAACTTTCTTATCTCAATTCTTGCTAAGCTGAAAATATTATTGCTGTTGCCTGATATATTTTTCTTCTAAAATGTAGTATGTCTTCACAGTGGTCAGGGCTTATATATGTATTTATAGGCTAGTATTTACAGGGTACACTAGTATCAGTGGTTTTAAGTGTCAGCACTGGATCTTGGAATATACCGTATTTGCACAAATCTAAGACAATGTTTTTTTCCTTTCCGGGCTTCTGAAGAAAAGTGGGTTTGTCTTACAATCAGAAGCAAAATTCATGACTTTTTTCTCATTGTGGATTTCTAAAAATGGGGGGTCGTCTTAGAATCGGGTTCGTCTTAGATTTGTGCAAATACGGTAAATATCATCTAGGGTGCACTGTTTATATAAACTGCAGAATTTATGTCATCATGTTAACTTTATTCCAGGAGACTAGCTGTGGATAAACTACCATGTTACTTATTGCCATTGATTCTTTTCTTTCCGTGTTTATATGCCTCAGGTATATACTGGATAGAGAGCGCTGTGTAATTCAGCGGTTTTTGCCATTCACGGAGTACAAGGATTCAATCATAAGGCGAGGAGGCATAGTTGGCACTATAAAAAACTGCTGTTTTGATAGAGGTTTGTAATTTATATCCCAGTAAATGTGATCTCTTATATTTGAAGCTAGTTATGTGGGTAACTTTGAAGAAATGGTATCATGTATTTGTTCCTCTAGTTAAATCCTGCTAATTGCATATTTCAGATGATCATAAGTGGTTGCTAAGTGAGGAAGTAGACATTTTACCTCGTTTGCTTCTGCCTCTTGCTGGGCCAGAAGAATTTGATGACGAGGACAATGATAAGCTACCCCTTGAGTTACAGTACTTACCATCTGATAAAATTCGGGAACCTGATCCAGATATAAGAGCGATGCTGTTAGAAGCAATAACCAAGGTATTTTTTGAGCTATTGGACATCCTATAGTTTTTTATGTGTGATAAGCACTACTTAGCTTCATTTTTGGTAACTATGTATTAGTTCTTGTATATCCATTGTGAATTGATTCCTCCTCCTTCATTTCTCATAATAAACCCAATTAATAGTACACTCATGCCTCGTTTTGCGCAACCTTGATTAGTGGAAATTCGCTATAGCGCAAATATGTTTCTCGGTTAAACATTCCCAATGCCGCCCAGCCAAATCGCTTAACCTTTCCCTTCCCTTGATCAAACGTGAACTAGCCACAAGTATGTACAAAATGGGTCCCACCACATATTTGCCCCTAGATTTTAACCCACCTGAACAAAAGGAAAATTGAAACTCGCTTCCGGGAAAGAATTTTAAAATTTAGTACGTACAAAGAAAATTTTTGCATGAGAGATAACGACATGAAGTAAGTGCCTACTATTTCTAAAGATAGTCATGACACAAGACAGAAAAAAAATTTCAGATTTATTACTAGAGATACCGAAAAATGGTAAATAAAAAATCATCAATAGGGATGTTTAAAAATGACAAATACGGTAAATAAAATCGTTGTAAAAAGGTAAAAGCGGTGTTTAATGTCGGGAAAAAGGAGTCTTAAAGGAAGGTTTTTTTTTATATTTTAAATAAAGACCATACCAATGTGAACAAACAGTATAATAGTACATTTGAGATCCAATACGGAAGTTAGGGCTACCCTACGCAACATCAAACACACAGTAATTGAATTTCAAGTTCTTGTATATCACCTAGAACATATATATTTAGGCTAGTCATTAAATAAAAATTAGGCCTACAAAGGGGAAACTTCAATGGTCTACACCTGGACCTAGTTTGTAAAGTATGAGGAGAGCATAATCTCAATATTTTCAGGTTTTATGTTTGTACCAAGTCCGTTAAAATATGCCCATAGGAGGAAAAGGCACGTTCACTATCCACATTTGATGCTGGAATCCAAATTGCTTGAACACTTTTGTTAACTAAATCAGTGTGATCATCTTTCAATGCCAGCAGAACTTTTAGAACATTCACCTTATCATTGTTTCTGGAGAGTGTAGACACCTTCTTCTGGAATGCCATGTATCCTTTCAGGAAGTCGTTTTGTCTCAGTGTAGCTAGGAGGGGAATCCTGACAGCAGTAGAATACAGGTTGGCATCAATGACGTTCGTTGTAATGTTCTGTGTGTTGAATAACATGCCAATGCTCTACATGAAAATCCTTGCAGAATCCTCTAAATTCATGCCAGTAAGTTTTACGTAACATTTCACGCCTAAAGCCTTCAGGTCTTGTCGCAAAGCGGAACACTTGATTGACGACCATATAGCCGCAAGCATTGTACTTGTTTTTTCGCCGAAGTTACCACTGCTTACTAGTAAGAATGCATTTTCAATGTTGGACAAATTGACCACCACTTTGTGCGAATATGGATATGTGGACCCCTCCAAAACCAATATTGTTTCGATCACTTGTTGACAGTGTTCTGACAGAAATACTGCAGAGCACTTGATAATGGCAATGTCATCAGGAGTCAACTGCTTGAAATACTGAATGGCACTACCCCCTTCATCCACTTCTTGCAGGAATTCTACCAAGTCTTCTAAGTATTCTGCTATGTATTGAGTTGAATGAACCCAGGAGCTCCATCTAGTCATGACAGGAAATGAGAACAATACATATATGCTTTTTTTCTTCATTTGTATATTTTGTTTTTAGATGGATATGTAACGATGTTTCCGCTTACGCGTATTGAGAAATGCAGATTTTGTGTTTTGTACACGTGTTGAGTGCTGGCAGCTCCGCTGACCATGAGCTGGCAACAATATTGTGCTTGTGTGCCCAGAACTGAATGTGGGCAAGATGCTCTGAGAAAACAATTTTAAGAGCATTAACACATGTCATCATATAACGAGCCAAGTCTGTGGTGATGCTGACAATGTTTTCATACTTTATTTCTAATTGATTCACTACATCCAAAAATGCCCTCGAGCATTCTGCACCAGTGGGATTCACTGATTCCTTCACTCCCCCTACATACACCTTTTGCTCATTACTGCACAGAAGTACGCGAATTAATATTACAAACATGCAACGGCCCTTTCGGTCGGTCGTTTCATCACATATTATCACTACGGGCTTATCTTTTACAGCCTCTTTCAGCATCTGCCTTTGCTGCTCACCAAACTTGGGAACATAGGTTTCCCGAAGTGTTCTAGCACAAGGTAAATCTCCTGCTCCTAGAAAAAGACAAACCCACTTCAGAACATGACAATCTTATTCACAAATGTTGGGCTTAGGTAAAGTCTCATACATGTAGCCCAGGCCTAATGATATTAATCACATCAAATTATTTACATTTAGACCTAGACTTTCAGATGGAGTCTTAGCCATACCTAGACAAATTCTAGACTAGGCCAAGGCTAGGCACAACATAAGGAATTGAACTAGGTCTTGGAGGTTGGTTTAGGCTAGACCAGTTAAGGCCCTAGATATCAATTAAATAAAAAGGCCTTTTATTCATCAACATGCTAGGCCTATTACTATTTTTTTAATAGGTAGGCTGTGACTCGATTTAGGCTTAGGCCTAAGCCCTAGGTCTACTAGGCCACCTAGCGATGAATTCTAGGCCTAGGACCCTGTAACCTGCTGAGCTGAGGCTACATTTTGTTACTTAATATCTAAGTCCATTATAGTAATACAAGGGAAGGAGCCCGTTAAATATCGACGGGAAGAATATTATCATTTAAATTGATTGTAATAAGCCATACATATCTTATTTAGTGCAAAGAATAATGTTAAGTTAATGTAGAATAAAGTTAATGGATATACACGGAATCTCGACTGCCTGTTATGGGGACGATAACTCAAAAACGCTAAAATATTGCAAAAAATCGTTAAGTTTTAGCAAAAATTTCGGAATTTCGACCGGAATATAAAATTAAATTAAAAAAATAAGAATCTTAATTTTATTTTCTTTCTATTGGTATATTTCCCAATAGCAGAAAACCACTATTTCTAATTTAATTTTGTAAATAAAAAAAGGTCTGCAGCCAAATGAAGATCCAGATTCATGTGTATATCTTGTGTGAAAGTTACTGAAATATATATACACAATCGATGATAATTATAGTAGATGGTTATGCCATGTTTACACCTACCTTCCATGTATTGGTTCAGGAATTGCTTGAGGTTTGGGTCGTCAGCTTTCTCCAAGGGAATGTTTGCTTTCAATAGTGCATTTGTAAAATCACGAGCAAACTGTTCCTTTTTGGTGCGTGTTTTACTTCCTTTGGCGATGGATTCCGCAGTAGAAATTTGCCTTGTAGCAGGCCCATTTTGTTTCTCCTGGAAAATTTCTTTCTTGCATCTGTGCGTTTCATTATCCACGTGTTTCTTGCAAGTATCTCTCTGAATCCAATCTATATGCGTGTTGCAATGCTTACCCATGATAATTTTTTGTTTACATCAAAAATATAAAAACCTTCAGACTTAAATTCTTGTTCTCCATCAAAAATAGTAAGAGTCTTGGGCATTTTGTGAGCGGCAATCAAAGCAACTTATACCAATAAAATAATAGTAGTTCCAGCCTTATGTTGTCCCTGCTAAAATGCCATCTCGTCATTGCAAAATATATCGATTTTCGAGATTTTCTCGATTAGTCGATCGTAGATGCAGCGAACGTATAGGCGGCTTTACAGATGGAAGTTGACTTCTATGGAAGTAGCGAGTGCAGCGAAGTATCAATTTTTATCGCTACTTGCTCTGCTTACACATTACTTCGGGCTTATCAGCAAATAAATGAATAGCAGATCTAAGGAGGCGAAAGGAGGTAAATTCAAATCAACGAAAATGGCGTACCAAGTTCAAATGCAAAGAAGAAGACGAGCTCTTTTAGCCGTAGCTCTTTTGGAGTTGGTGAATGGTTGTCGACGAAAGAGAAGACGACGTTGTTGGGTGAAGGAGCACCTTTTAAAAAGGGCTGCCTCTCCCTAGAAGATAATCTTTTACTCAAAATATGCCCAGCTTATGTTTTCAAATAATGTCCAACATGATCTCAAAACATGATCAGCAAAAGGTTGTGACCATTTATCCCCCTCATTAAATGCATTCTATTACAATGAATGTGCAATATAACTACTTATGAAGTACAATTACTCTTATATACCATTTCAATGGTGGGGAAGGGGATGTTGTGGGAGGGGGAAAACTGATGGAGGGGGCAGCCAGAGGGACTTCCACACTTTGCTAGATGCACAAAATCAAACATTCCCTATGACTCACTCACACCGGTCAGTCCACTGCATTCCACACCATTCACTCGACCTCCCCTCGCTCTTGCTACCCACATGTACATACATTCACCCGAATCTTCACACTCACACCTCATCCCACCTCAACAAGCCGATAAGAAAGGAAGTGGAAGAGGGGGAGGGGGGGAAGGATGGGTTTGGGCGGAAAAAGAAAGGGTGTAATGGCTTGAACCGTTACAATACATGTACATATAACTTGTCCTGGGATGAATAAATAAATTAATAATAGATATTTGTAATGATAAATGATTATAACAACAAGCATTTCCAAGGATTTTAATTGGAAAATATGTTTATGGTTTCTGGGAAATTTGCTACCCAATTTCAATTCTACTAGGAACTCATCCCTATCTTTCCAATGTTAAAATGGTCTCGTTTAACGCAAATCTGGTTAGCACAAAGAGGACGTATCCCTTGCACTTTTTGAGGCATGAGTGTATTGTGTAGTCATGAGATGTGTATTGATGTGTAAATATCAATTTAATGTCTAAATTACTATTATGATTAATTTGACTATAATTTTGTCATCATCCACAAACTAGTTATGCACGGTCCGAGAGAATCGAGTAAAGATAAGGGAATGCAACACCTATTTGATTCTTCGAGAGCTGCATAAGTGGGAGAAGGACAGGAAGGCACTGTTGGCATGTGAAAATTTAGTGGATATTCTTATAAGGTAAATTACCCAAAGTTTCAGAAATTTTTTCTAGTAGAGAACACTTTCTTCTTCTGCAATGGTGATACAACCCTAGTTGGGCCTTGACATACTCTCTTTATCGATTCACTTTGTCCTTTTGCATGCATTCTCAAGTGATTAACCCCTAGAAGTTCCTTTGCACCTTTGGTTATGTCATCCTCCCCCTTTGCCCATGGTTTTCTGAATAGGTCTTTTCCCCCCCTCTGTCCTTTGAAGACCTTCTTCACTACTCTTTTCTCTAGCATCTGCTGGACATGCCCTGTTGTACTCAGTACCTCAGTCTCATTAAAATGTGGGTGAAAATTCTGGGTTCTTTAGATATATTATGTGTTTTGTATTTCATGATTGAACTGTTCCCTTGCTTGTCTTGTGTCAGCAGATTTTACGTGGGATTCTCTAACAAAACAAGTACCTAGTCTCAGGTAGGTCTGGGCTAAAACAAGTAGTCTTCAGGCAGGTCTGCGCCTTCTATGGCAGTGGTTCTCAACCTTCCTAATGCTGCGGCCCTTTAATACAGTTCCTCATGTTGTGGTGACCCCCAGAAATATGGAAACCATCATAAGACCATCAGAAATATGTTTTCCGATGGTCTTAGGCATCCCTTCTTCTTCTTTCTGGTCATATATGAGTATTTTTTTAGACTATAAAATGGTAATTCACTAAGAAGAGAGAGACTGAATAAAAATGTTCAAAGTATCAGTGAAAGCTTATGTTGTGGGGAATAATGTTGTATTAGTTCAGAAATGCAGTCAAAATTGTGAGAAGGTGGGCATAAAATCAGGACCTTCAGGATATGGACATGCAGAAAAATTAAGTGTCATTAAGCAGTAGAAGTTAACAAAGGGAGTAAAGATCAGGGCCCTAGGAGGAGTGAAAGTTGCTCGTAGAAATGTTGGAGAAGGTAGCTAGAATTTGTGATGGTATGTACAAACATATCTGGAGGTAATTGAATGTTGAAGAGTATAGTGTACATCCTATCAATATAGTGCCCATCATACTGAAATTCTGCATGTTGTAACAGGTCTCTGGACTTGTTACAGATAACCCAGACCCAACTGGTAGTGGATAAAATAAGAATGCTATGTTGGATGTGTGTGGTGTTGCAAGAAAAGATAGGATAAGAAATTACATCCTACGAGGGACAGTAAAAGTGGGACCTTTAGCCAAAAAGGTGCAGGAAATTAGGATGAGATGCTATGGGCATGGGTAGATGAGGACGGAGGAGTACACCCCGAAGAAAGTGGAATGGCCTAGCGGGGCCCAGAATTATGTCACAGCTACGGACTTAGTAAATTAAATGAACGAGAGATAGCATTGGAGGTAGAGCTGCTTTGAAATTAACTCACAAATGAAATGAAATTAAAAACGATTTTAAATAAACGATTTAACACTTTATCCAGCATTAAAATTGTTG
Source organism: Pyrrhosoma nymphula (assembly GCA_963573305.1). Lineage (NCBI taxonomy): Eukaryota > Metazoa > Arthropoda > Insecta > Odonata > Coenagrionidae > Pyrrhosoma > Pyrrhosoma nymphula. Next base: position 48,743,440 of record OY754330.1, on the reverse strand, counting down.
GAAAACCATAAAATTATTTCAAAATCTTTAATTAATGTTGTGAAATGTGTTTGCAGAATGCGTCATTTCCGATTACGTTTGTTTTTGTGAATTCTAACCAGAGCTGCGGGAGCTGGGCATTATACTCTGTAAATTAAATCCAGAGTTTGCCACTTATTTTGCTGTGTCATACTATGTGACTGGTGCATGGTGTCTTTTTGACGATCGTACAATGTTAATGCACCATGCTGTGGTTGAACTTCACTTTGTATCATCTTGGATAAACTTCATTCGAGTGACCATACCTGCAAGGAAGAAGTGCGCCGTCAGCCTCTGCAATAATAATTCAATTGACAACCCAGGAATACTTTTCCATAGATTTCTGGCCAAGAGAGAAAAGTACGTGTAATATTACGAGAGTTGTTTTTGTACCGATATCCTAAAGTGTAAATGATCCTTCTGGATGCATGCATTAATTAATGAAATTTTGCAAATTCAAATTTTCTTCCCGATCAGGAAGGTAGAATTAGATTGCATTTATATTTGTGAACTACCATATTTCTTTAAACAAACAATATATGAATGGAGGGTTAACTTATATGATATGACTTTGTCTCCTCTTCGACACCCAGGTCTTCATCTTGGAGGACATTATGTGGAAATCCATCTCTCTCTGCCGTGTCTGCTGATGAGCTAGGTCTTTGCTTGTTCCCCTCACGTTCACGAAAATGACTGCACCAATGTCCTTAGAAATAGATTAAGCAGTGATGCATTTCCTACTTTGTTACTGCCTCAGCAGGATCTCGAAACAAGCACCGACAGTAATGAAGGTACCTCTGTCCCTCATGTCACCTCTGCTCCCTCTTCCTCTACTTTTCCATTTGACTCGCCAATGGAAAATGTTTCTGATGCGTTTGTTGACTTCTACACCCATAATCGTACCCGATTCTATCCCACCTATTGCTGAGCCTTCTCTATCCGTACCATTGTGCCCTGTGACTCCAATCGCATCTACCTCTGTTGAGTGTTCTTTGCCAAGTCCTTCAAGCGTAGCTGTGATATTGGAAACACCTACTAAGTCATCATCCTTTCATCATCATGATCCATCTACTCCCACAATGTCAGCAGTTCATAGGGTCCCTATGAAGAGTGGGTCAAGCTCTCACAAAGGTTGAAGATTTTCTCTTCTTGAGAGTCTAAATTTGACATCAGTGGTCAATTTCACTCCCCAAAAGAAAAAAAATGGTAACTGTTATCTGGTCTCAAAGAAAATCGATTTATAAATTTAAGAGAATGTTGATAGCAATCAGATGGAAGTACCGAAATATTTTGAAATTCTGTGGTGATACATTTGTTGAACATTTAGAACAAAATTTACCCTCCTCATTCACCCAGTTCCTCCATACCCGGTTAAGAATTGCTGGAAAGAAACCTAAAGGAAGAAGGTGGACTAACGAGGAGAAAATCATGGCTCTTCCTTTGTATAAGAAAAGACCAAAGGCTTACACGTTGTTGAGATCATTTGTTCCTCTCCCCAGTAAAATAACCCTCAATTCCTTATTGCAGCAGACACCCTTTTCCACTGGAGTACATGCAGATTTGGTAACTCATTTTATCCATCCATGCATCAGAAATGGCTGAAGAGTATAAGTTTTGTACTCTACTCTTTGATGAGACGAGTGTAAAGCCAAATTTGTTCTTCGACAGCCATCACGATCAAATTGATAGCGTTGAAGATTTCTGTAAAGGAAAAAAGACGTATCAAGTGGCAAAATATGAACTTGTATTCATGGTTATAGTCCTATTTGGTAATTAGAATCAGCCAGTTGCTTATTATGTAGTTCAGTCATAATAGCACCTCTGCCCCGACCATTTGTGCAGTAATTAAGGATATTAACACACCCTCCGAATTTAATTTAATTCACGATTCCTTTCTCCTCCTGCTGCCTCTTTCTCAGGAAGGCGATGTAGGCGGCGGCGGGGCGCAGACCCGCTAATTGATGGAAGGTGTGGGAGTGGTAGTGGGTGATCTCAAGGATAGCGAAAAGGGGAGGGGGGGGAGGTATGAAAAGATTCTCATACACGATCTTGTGAATGGAAGATTTATTGCAGGTTAGGATTTTCACAGTATATTGGCAGCTCACGGAATAATAAACAAACAATGAAATTGGTAAAGGTTGCTTGACCCCGTCAACGGGAAGGTCTTTGTTCCGAGTGGGAATGGGCGGTAGTAAGAGCACTGGGGAGGGGGCAGTTAGGGGTCCTCTCCGAACAGCATCCGCAGGCACCGCGGGTCCCTTCCCCGGAAACAGCGGGTGGTGTCCTCCAACGGGTAAGGGGACGGAGGGGGTCCACGGGACGTAGAGAGAGACGTGGACTCTCTCCGCTGCTCGGGCTGGGGGACGGACGACCGCCTTGGGGGGTGGTTGGCCGCTCCGGCGTCCTCACCGGGCTAAGCGACCCCTCAGTGGATGCCCACGGTGCCGAGTCGTCCGCCGCGTCGAGGGTGAGTCGGCTGCTGGTGGGAGGGGTAACTCCTCCGCTCCGCCTCTGTAGCACCCTCTGCCAGCGGAAGGGTCGCCGTCGGCGGCGTGTCGGGGGCGAACTCGTTAGCGGCATAGCCGCGACCCCCGACGAAGTCTCGTCGTGCGTCCAGGCGAGGGTGTTTGGCACGGTCCTCTCCCTCCGCCGTCGTCTTCCTCCTTTTCGCGGAGCGTCGTCCTTTTATATCGTTTGACCCCGTGCGTGGGTGGGGGTCAGAAGAGGGTGAGAAGGGGGAAAGAGGGTGGTATGATGGGTGGTTTGGAGCGAGAAGGGGTGAAAAAGGGAGGAGAGGGTGGACGATGGGTGGTTTGGAGCGAGAAAAGGAGAGGGGGGGGTCCGAGGATGGAGATATCTCCCCCTGAGGAACTCGCGGGGCTGGGCTGCCCTCTTCGGTTATGGGATGGGGAGGGGGAAGAGGAGGAGGGCACGGGACGATGGGTTTGTGGAGGCGTGAGGAGAAGAGGGATGAGTAGGAAGGGGTGTCGATGACGAATATGGTCCCTCAGCGTTAAACAAGGGGGGTCGAAGGAGGGGGGGGGTTCCCTTAACCTTCGCTCGTTGACACCCTAATTACCCTGCTTGCTCTTCTTCTCCGGCCAGACTGGCGGGTCGTGGGAGGGATGGCGTAGGGTGTGAAGGATGGCGGGGGGGGGGGGGGGGTTGTCGCTGGCTCGTGGATGAGGGTGTAAGGTTAGGGAGAGGTGACGAAGATTTAACACGGAGAGGGAATTCTTTCGGAAGGGACTTGGTCGGGCATTGTGGGAGGTCAGAACGGGGGGGAAGACGAGTGACCGCCGGGAGGAAAGTGGGAGGGTCAGGATTCCACTAGGGACGGTCTAGGATGGAGACGGGAAAGTGTGAGGCAGAAGGAATATATGTACTTTCTGATCGCGCACTTTTCGGCATTCAAACCAAGTGACATGTATCAATATTGTTCCTTTGATTCTTTTCTCTGGGCTTAAGGTTTTGGCAACTGTGTGCAACATGGGCACAAACAATGTGAGAGCCCTTCAATTATTGGGTGCTAGTTTCCAATTCCCCTTAAACTGACTTATAAAATAGTTTTTTTCTTAATTCAGTATTTCCACGGCCGTGGAAAAGTATTATACATAATTGTTATGCCAGCAAGAAGTTGTGTGGCTTAGATAATGTCATGAGCAAATATTATGCTATTGATGGATAAATTGTGAAAAGATTCCGTTTCTTGTTATTTATATTTTATCGACTGTAAGGTCCAAAACTCCTTCATGGCTGTTTCATGTGTGATTCATGGCACGAGTTATTGCCCTGTAATCGCCGGTGTATAAAAGGTGTTACTTCTGATGTATTTTGTATAGATGTACGTATTCGTGCTTTCTAATGAAAACATTTTTTCTACTCCCAAATATTTCAACAATGAAATAATTAACTGTTTTTTCAGACGTATATATGATATAGATTGAGAAACATTCTATCTTAGAACAATTTGGGTATTAGAGGTAGCTTAGCGAGCGAACGAATATGGTGGGCCTGCTAGGTTACCGGCAATACCAGTTAGTTAGGGAAATGGGGAATAGATGGCGACAAGGTGCGACTGAATCCTCGAGAGAATACTGTTGAGTTGTATCCCCGTGGAGGAGTATGTTGAAAAAAAAAGTTGAGAACTGGAAAGCTAATTGAGAGAGGAAGGCTCAAGCTGAGGTGATAGGACAAGGCAGTGGAAGACTATTGGAAAAAAGTTTGGAGAAAAGAGGGGGCGTGGGAAACAGAAACTGTAACTTATGTTGGAAAGAGAGTTCTGGTAGAAAATGATGAAAGAAGGCAATGCTGACCCCATGAATGTGGAACAAGGGTGGGAGCAAGAAGGAACAGGCTCTTAGAAAAATATCATTAATAGTGAGGTACTTACTAACTTTAAGGCCATTGAAATGTTAATTCATGGTGTTGAAGTTAAAAGGAATCTACAAGGGTAGTTATGTAAATTTTATGAATGGTGGATGATAAACAAATTCCTCTGGTTAAAATTTCTCAAATATTTCTGTTACATACAGCTAATTTTCTATGGTCTTTATAATATGAAAAGCATAGAAGAGAAGCCTATAACCTGTAGCACATGGTGGCCATTATCTCCAGTTATGTGGAAACACTAAATGCATCAGTGACAAAAATTGAAAGTTATTTTCATAATCAAAAGGTGTTAATAATTCTTATCTTTGATATAATAGTTATTTGGTCACATTTTGAAATTTGGTTACTTGTTTAGTCATATACGCCTGTAAAAACTGGTGAAATCATAGAATATTTTATCCCTTGGCAAATGGCAAGGCCTAACTTACAAAAATTCCAAAGAGGAAAAATTATTCACCTTGACTGGGACTCAAACCCAGATCACTTAGTATCATGCTAAGTGCTTGAACACATTTAGTGCATGTAAGATATTGTCATTTCCCAGTTCCTAAAATTTTCAATGCAACTATTTAAATAACTAATTGCCATCACTCATGAGTCACACCTGCACTCAATGTGTTAACCAGTGAAACTGCTGAGGTGCCCTCCACTGTGGACTTTTAAAGCCCATTGAAATCCACAGGGGAGGAGCATGCTGTAGTAGCATGTTGGGTTAAAGAACTCAGCATGATATCAAAGGATCTGGGTTTGACTCTCTGTCTAGGTGAATTATTTTTTCCTATCTGGAATTTTCACACTAATGTACACCTACTGATGACTCCATTTAGGTTATACCGAGGCTAGTCCTGATATCCTCAAAATTTGTCAAAAGGATTCACTGTTTTGTTTTCATACATTGCTTTAGGACTGAAGAGGAAATTGGAGAGGACAATATTGATGAAGTGGAAGTGCCCCCCGACTTAGTGGAAAAGTTTGAAAAAATGGATGAAGACTATCTGAAAGGTTGTTAAATGCTATTCAATAAGGGCCTTGCATTTACTTATTTTAAAATGACTTTTGTCATAATTTATTCATTGATCAGAATCATGGTGAGCTTGGTGTTTTAATCTGGTGGACTAGCTGATGATGTCACATTTTCCAATTATGTAATGTGATAATGTCACAATTCCTTATAAACAAGCCCTAGGCAGTGGATGAAATTGTCTTGAAAAGGTGATGAATGATTGAGAATTTATTTTCTCTTCTGTAAATGTGGCAATCTTGTTTATCCATTTAAAATTTTTATGAAATGTTTTATTGTATAAAACATAATCAGCTGCTTGTTACATCTCTGAAAAGTGTCAAAAATGGCATTTTACATGTTTACACAGTTTCTACTCAACATGTTTACACACACTGTTACTGTGTTAATAAATATTTTTGTCAATACTTCTAACATGCTGACCTTAAGATTTTAAGTATATTTGGGCCAATGCTATCTATTTTAGTTTAAGGTTAATGATAATTACAATATTGGGAAAGGAATTATGTAGTTGCATTAATGGTGAATACCTCATGGTGCATCAGTTACGCAGATAACATTGCTTACTTTGAGTATGTCGAAGAATTACATTATTCTTTTGAAGAATTTATGCCAGTTGGATTTCATAAGGTGAATGGATCATATAAAATGGCAACTGCCAATTTTTCAATTGATTAATTTATGATAATAGTATTCTGTGGACTAAATTTATTTTCAGGTGGAATCATTTACAAACCATAGAATTAAAAAAAGAACTACACGACCTGGGTGTCAATGCTTGAGCATCATCTTCAGGCAAAGGTGCAACAGCTCCCTGATGTATGTACTAAACAGCAAGATGGATTGCGGGGGGGATTGTAGAGTGAAGAAAGACTTGATTTATTTTTATTTAAAATTTAAAAAGTAATCATGACTAGAGTTAATTTTCTGAATGAGTGTGTGTTCCTTCATCCTCTCAGCTGTTAGATAAGTTTCCCCCACTCCTCGTCCGCATCTTTCCTGCCTCTAACCCCCCCTCTATCCTACTGTTTAGAATACAAGGGAGCTGTTTCACATTCACAAATCATGATAAGACAATGCTTAAGCATTGAAACCTGGGTCGTGTAGTTTTTTGGCATTCCGTGGTTAGTAAAATTTTCCACCTGAATAAATTTAGTGATTGAATAGGACAAAGTTTTTAAAGAGTGATTTTTATTGTGTACAATCTTTTATTAACCTAGTGAAAGTAAAGGGCACAATATTTTAAACTCAATCTGTTTTTAAAATGTTTAATTTATACAATTTTGTGAATTTCTACCATGTTATTCTGATCCCTAAGCAATGTTTTTATAGTCCCTGCTGATTAATTAACATACCATGTTACTCTCCTCGAAGATTGATTTTCCTCAAGAAGGGCTTAACCTTTAAAGGACGGCTTTAAATCCCAGATGTATCACTGCATGGCCGGGCATTTAAATGGCCTAGGTTTAAAATATAAGCAGCTTTCCAGTTAATTATAAATAACGAAACTCATTATAAGCCGATTTTAAACAAAGTGTGTCTCAGTGGTCCCTAAAGGGACCGCAAGGCCATAAACGAAAACATTAGGTGGTCCCTTTTGGGACCGCACGGACGCTAAAGGTTAATCAAAGGGGAATATTGAAAAAAATATTCTGCTTATCTTACAAATATGTAGTAGTGCACATGTTAACAAATTTTCCAGCTAACTCTAATATGCATGTATGTAATCCATAAGGATATGCATCAACCACAGGAAATAGTAATTGCTTTTGAAAAAATGCCATTAAAATAATAAAAAAATCATGTGATCCAAGGTGCCATCTTATTGGTCTAACATCACCTTAAGGGTTCACTTGTCCATTCTGTGTATTGTATCTATGGAAAGAGTACAATCTGGTGAAAATATGGTGTTCTATGACCTGCCTGCACTTTTTCAGTGGCTTTTGACTAGGAAGGATGTAAAAAGGCCCGATCTTATAATGTACCCATGGTTGATTCCCTTATAGTGGGCAACTTATTCCAAAACAAGGCATTTTTCATTACTTTTGGAGATCAGTGGAGCAAATGCCAACAGGTGAGTACTTGACTATGTTAAAACAGTATTTTAGAGTAGCCTGATTATTATGACTTATAATTAGATTTGTGATAGGTGACCATATTTTATTGCATTCTTCAATAAGTTTTCATCCGCAAAGCGCGCTTTGCTTCATCACTTCCTTCAACCTTACAGGGAAACAATATTAATATTTTTGCATAAATTATCATAGCATATGAAATCAGAAGACTCTTGCACAATTGCGTGGTATTTATGCATGATTAAATAACAAAATGTGCAATCTTCCACAGTATAAAATGTACTAACCTGAATATGATGTATAAACATTGAAACCCAGGTTGTTAGTAAATTTTGTATTATGGAAAATAGTGCGTTTTGTTTTTTTCATTTTCACAGCATAATATTTTAATGAGTAACATAAATCATGAATAATGACACTTGATATTATCATCAATTTATGCAAATCCAATAGTATCACATTTGAATCAATGTAAAAGGGTATTTAAAATGGCTTCTTTATCTAATTCATGACACTTAAGAGGAAATAATTCCTTTGCCATAATCTTGCAGTGGATGCTGTGCTATTGCAGGGGGGGCATAATTTTATGAGTGAGATATTGTGAAAAATATCTCTTAACGACCACCCCTCTTAACCAATTTTTTGCGGAACCTATTGTAATTCCTGTATGCATACTCGATGTATTTCATACCCCAATTAAATGACCATCCTTCCCCACGACCAAAGACTAGGGGTTCGAAGGATACTTGCCCCTATTCAGTAACCAAAAATTAGCTCTTAACTCTGCAGAGGCAGCCTTGTATGTCACTTCTCGGCAAGGAACTGAGGTTGAAAGTGTACCTCTTCACCACAGGCAGCAGCAATGCAGGCATGAGTACCCTCTGTATGGTCGCTATTACCCTTTTCCCACATAAGCAGCGGAGGTGATGGAAAGGGGCTAAGTGTCCGGCATTGAGGGTTAATGTTCAGGAAGTCACTTGTGTTGGTTCTTTCTTCTTCAAAAACCTTACCGGTTATTCTCAATTTTTAATTTACATTGACGTTTGATTTATTTTCCTATTTCCCGTCGAACCTGACTCCAAACACCTCGTGAATCGATAAATTTTGAATGCCACTTGTAAAGCTGTAAACTGCCAAGAATACTGAAAAAATGTTTAAATGAACATAACAAAGAGATTGACTTAATGGGAAAAATAGAATTCTTACTAGTAAAGGATGACTCGTACTGAAGGGATGGGTAATGGTGACCCTAGTTGAAAAATTGGGTCCTGAATTTAAATCTCGCCTCTACTCAAGGTTTGCTTACCCCCTAACCCCTGATTTCACACCACCCAAGTTGACGTATCTAAACTAGACCACCGTTCATTTTATTCTTCCCATTTCTCCGACCGTTCTTCCCTTCCCCAATCACGCTATTTAATGATCCAAACTTCCTGTCCCGTCCCCCCCTCTCCCGTCTTCCAATTTGGTATATATGCACCTATAAGCCTGCTATCCCATCTGAAAAAATACCTGGGACATTGTAGGTACATCTAAATACTACCCCGCAAGCCGCCTCAATAGGTGTGTGGCGGGGGGTGTTAGGACACCAGCCGTTTACATATAAAAAGGAAACGCTCTAATGAAATTACGCCTAGCATTTATTGAAGTCCCTTATTGTTCGGAGAAAAAACGAATTCCCATACCTATCCGTTCGGCAAAATATCTCTCTTAATTTATCGTTTCTGTCGGACCTGGAAATATAGTGGGGTTCTAATATGATGTTCTCCGTGTCGCTCTGAAAGATATCTATTCTCAATTGTTCAAGCAAACTAAGCCTAGCGCGCAGCCTCTTGAGTCTCTAGCGGCTCCCTGCCTAATTCGTTTACTTTTCTTTTACTTTTTCATCCGAAAATCTTCCCACAATACGCTTGACGAATCCTAGCTTCTTCAGAGCTCTGCCACAAATATTTCTTATATGTGTTCCCCACGATAGGTCCGAAGTTATCGTAACTCCCAGATACTTCACTTCATCTGTCGCCTTTATGTTAACACCATCCACAGCATATACATGGGAATAGTTGGACGACCTCCGCAAGAATTGTACCGCCGTACATTTGCTCAGATTAAGTTCGAGTCCCCACTCTTGGCTCCACACATGAACGTTGTTGAAATCCGATGATAGAGTTTCAAAGTCAGAGTGATCACTAATTTCACGATAGATGACAGCGTCGTCGGCAAATAAACGTATTTTACTGCTAATTCGAGAGCATAGGTCATTTATGTATATAATGAACAAAAGGGGGCCGATTACGCTTCCTTGTGGGACACCTGATGTCACTTTAACTACATCAGAGCTAATTCCGTCAAGAACTACTTTTTGCTTACGATCACTCAGAAAGTCGCGTATCCAGTTCACTACTGTTTCGTTTAGCCCGCATGACTGTAATTTGTATAAAAATTTGTTGTGAGGTACCGTGTCGAAAGCTTTCTTAAAATCCAGAAATAATGCGCCCACTTGTCTTTTCGATTCACCAGATTTGAGAACGTCATGAAGAAAGAGCGCGAGTTGTGTTTCACATGATCTACCTTTCCGGAAGCCAAGGAGAGTAGAGGACAGTGATAAAATTTGTTTTATTAAAAACTTTAAACGCACTATGGCAATTAGGGAGCTAGTACCTGGTTACCGATGTTTATTTGGTGTACTAAGAACATGATGATGAACAAGAATGATGCAATTAGGTAATATAAAGCAAACTCAAAAACACCACTAACACAAAATGTTCTTCGAACGAAATTCTGAAATCATCAATAAATTAAATATTTACACTGTATTCATTATTTACAATGTTCATTGACAGATTATTGTTATTATTAGATTAAAAATTATTCAATATTTCTTTCCATACAACGTTTCTCGTGTGTCGAAGTTATTGAGTCAGGATGATCTTGGGAAAATTAAGGTGATCCATCTACAAAAGTTGTACGAGCTGCTTCCGCAAATTCTGGAATGTACGTCATTGTGATAACGAAGTCTGATGATCCAAGTCGACGGACAAAGGCTTCTTCAAAATGTTCAGTGTAAAAATGTGTAGATCCAGAAAACGAAAAAGGCAAAATAATTCTTTCACCAAAAACAGCATTCTTTCTTTCAGCCAATTCACTCAAAAATTGAATCGCTCTTTTACAGTTTTCTGCGAGTATTTTTTTAAATTTGCTTTAATCCATTGGACACTGTCATGTTCTACTATAACATAAGTATCAACCAGATATTGCTGAAAATGCCGTCCACCGAAATGCAAAGCATTGAACTTCAAAAGGCGGATATCAGGATTTCTGAATAGTATATAGGTTGATGTCTGATGGAAAATATTTGGCAATTGGAGGTCTAAATGCTAATCGGTACTGAGCTAGTTCAAATCTAGTCAAATTTGGTCACTGGTATTAGGTATTCTTACAGGAATATTAATACAGAGAATCCAAAATAGCAAAATTTGGTTAAAGTATTGGATAAGTAAAGGGCCCAACACGACTGTCAATATTGCTCATGGTAACTAAAGATTTCCCACGTTTACGAATAATTAACTCTTTATCTGGAAAGCTTTGGTCACCGGTTAGGGTAACAATGGTACAAACGTCATTCTGAAGGGGGATGTAAAACCTTCTGTGATCAACGGCATCCGGTAATGCAAAAAGCAGCTTAACATAAGGCGGCTCTACACCTTCTGCAGCAGCGCGTCTATTAGCTTCTTCGTCTACTTCCCGCATTATCAAGACTCCAAGAGCAAACGGATTTTCAGATCTCAAAATATGTTCCAAGAGAAATTTTCTATCATAATTTTGACTAGGGTGAGCTGCTACATTAAGTTTGTGATAAACTTGACCTCTAGCAATGTAACTATAAACTCCTCGACCGTTGACTGTGTTGTTGATCGTCAACTACGGTGAATTAAGCCATTGCAAGAATAAATTCAAATTTAGAATACTTTCATAAACGTCATCAGAAAATGGATGACGTCGAATAATTGATCGCACTAACTCGTTCGGAAATTCTGGATGTGGTAGATCTATCCTACCATGCAAGCCGCAATCCCCAAACGAATCTCAATGAATTCGATTTGACATACGTTCTTCGGGAAAATGTAATGCTCCATAATGAATACAAGCAACACTAAAAGGTTTCAAACGATGGTAAGAAATATCAGCCGTTGTAGCTGCCTTGTAGGAACTTATTCGGTTATTATTATCCTTGTTGTCGTCTTGAATTTCTCCGGCGTTCTTCTTCCAAACTTTGATGAGGTTTATCATCAAACTCTTCTTTATGCCTCTGAGCTTCTCGTTAACGCATGTCTTGAGGCCGCTAATTTATTTGTGAGTCTGATTCTTCTGTTCTTTGGTTATTTTGTCATTGCCGTATTTTTTACAAACGTAGTTCCCTTTTGTTCGTTTGATTCTCCACTTCTCTGGGTTCGTGCATGATCACACATCATTTCTAAATACTCTAGACGATCATCGAAAGACTCGGGTATTAAGTGATAAGGTTTTTCCACGATAAAAATTTGAAAATAATTGGGGATATTTTAGAAAAAACCACTTTCCAAAAAAATTAATCAATACCATAGTTAACTCGAATAAAAAATCATCTTCACAAGCTCACAATTCAATAAATACAACAAATGTATCAAACACTAATACAAACCAATATCGGGGAATGATTTAAAAAATGGATTATTAGAGCAAATTACTAAGGTATTCGAAAAACAATTTATAAAATAGCATATAAAAACCATAAAACCCAGCATAAACTCGTATATTCAAAACTTAAGTCAGAAACCCCTATACAGCAAAAAAGCAATATAATTTATTCTATTCCATGTAAAGACTGTGACAGTAGCTATATAGGCCAAACATCCCAATATTTAAAAAATAGGATCTCGCAATATAAAACATCAATTAACACTGAAGTTCAACTTTGTACATTAGCAAATCATGCAATTACAAATAGTCACTCATTTAATTTCGAAGAAGCCAAAATTATAGACTCCGAACCAAATTTATCAAAAAGATTATTCAAAGAAATTTACAATGTATCCAGAAATAAAAAAGTTGCAATAAAAGAACAGACATTAATTATATCCGTAAAATTTATCATAATTTAATAAATGGCATATAAATTTTCAACTAAGAAATGGATCCAAGCAACCAAATTAAAATTGTAATTAAGAACAGCACCAAACTTTAAAGGTAACAATCTTGAATATGTCTATGTATTTTTATATTTAATGACTGTAAATTAACCATTATGTAATCTAAAAAGAATTGTCAAACATTTAACATCATGTATCATTTGTTTATAGCCCTGAAGATGGATAAATAAAAATCCGAAACGTCGAAATTGACCTAAAGTCATGGCATTTGCACCATATATATATGTCTCAGGCATGAATTTCAATTCCATGCCTATGCTGCGGTTTCCAAGTAAACAAAATATCCAATTGACTGTTTAATCTTTCGGGATTCATTCCGCGATGTTTAAAATTGCATAAAACAATATTAGATAAAAAATTCCGCCGTCCTATTCCCTGCACTCACTGCCACAAGTGGCATCGGCAGTCGACATCCCTCTTCAGTTACCAACCAACTGACAATCTATAGCCTCGTCCTAGCTCTGAATATAACTCAAACAAGGACTCAGTACGAGGATATTCTCCGTAAAGGACATTAATTCCAAGCTGCATGACACGAAGGTTTCTAGTTCATCTTGCTAAAGGGGTTGAACAGGTCGTTTAGGGCAAACCTATTCAATTCGATGACATGAGCGAGAAAATTCATTGCATGGCGTGCACCTCTCTGCGGACCAGTCAGCTATCAGGCGACGCGAGTGTGAGGTGAGGGAGGTGAGGTAGGCAAGCCACGAGATTCTTCCACTGTGTTGCTAGCGTGAATAAGCAAATCACCTAATGCCTTCTTCGTGAGTGGACGTCGCAGAGCGTCTTGTCTCAGTTTGAAAACAGAATTGACGTTGGTGTTGTTGATAGTTAGCGTTCTAAATTTTACTTAGTGACTGTGTGGAATTCCATGTATATTACGAGTGATGCAGTGCTGTGAAAAAAAACTATCATGAGGATTATTCTTACACAACGATCTTCGAGGGTAGTGATCAGGCTCTCCATCCTCTTCCAACATCTTCGTTTCAATCAGTGATGTTACATCAATTATCAGAGTGATATTGAGTGTAGTACCAGCGTTATCGTGAAGGAAGATTGATAGAAAGGCGTCGGAGATCCTTTTGCTCCTTACCAAGGAAATTTAGTTGGTGAGTAGGTATAGTAATAATCGAGACCATACTCGAATTTTAGTTTGAAATTTAAGATGTTTTTAAGGAGTGTGAAGTGAATACAGTAATATTAATAACACAAAAACATTTTTATTGACTTAACTTCTCGGTAAATAGCTAATGATACAAATTGAAGGCGTATTTGTTTTTAAAATATTTTTATCTGGTAAATATTCTCCCGAGCTTCCCATCTTCAAAAACGTTTTTGCAACAGTTAAAATCGCTAGCTTTCCACGACGTTTCACACGCACATGGAATCATTCTAGCAAACTATTTACATGAAAGAATAACATTCCGGGAATATATCGTAGATAAGTTTAAATAAGTGAAAATCGGTAAACCTTGAAGTGAAAAATCTTTGATGTGTACTATGTGGACGGGGCAGTCGTTACATTTTAATGTCAGGCAGTCATTTCGTTTTCAGAAATGGTATTAGATATAGTATTTTTTTTTTAATTATACCCCTCTTGAGCGCAAAGCAGTATCAAATTCCATGGAAGCGGCTTTCACTTTTTTAGCAAACATCTCATTTTGTGTGAAAAGGCGTGATTTTCAATATTTGGGTATAATTAGAAAGAGGAAACCTTTTTTAATGTATTACGTGGCCAAATTCATTTAATTTTCTGAGTGTAGTGATATCTCGCTCAAACCACCGTACCACTGGTGATAGGACAGGGAGAGATGTGATATTGAGTGGTAGACGCATTTAGAGGCCATGTATTGTAAGTAGATGGCCAAATAGAAAATGGATACTATGGTGTTTTAATCACAGCATGCAGCATTAGCCGACGTGTTTTGGTAGGTTCTCTTTGGCCTACGGCACTGTGCGCATAGATGTCATTCCAAAATTAAGTTATCGAGGTGGTCTTCTTCTTGTTGGCTTGCAGCCTGTTCTTTACAAACTCATTCTTCTCTTAAGCATTTTTTCCGTCTACTTAGGTCGTCCAACACGTATTTTTCCCTCAAAATATCCTCCATCCTTTTGTATTCTATTCTGTTTAATTGGTCACTTCACATTTTTCTTCACTCTATAGCCCGTATTTATTGGTGTCATTTTGCATTCCTCTCTTTCTTTTATTGCTTATTCAATATTTTCTTGTTCTCCCGAGTATTTTTCCAAGGTCCCTCATTTCGGTTGTTACTAGTAACCTATCTACTTGTGTTGGTGTCGCTCTAGCTTCTAGTTTTTAAAGTAATTGTACTGTCAGTGTAAATCTCTCTCTGATAAATTGCCGGTGCAATCACAAAAACAGTCGAATTTGTAAAATTCTCTGACGTTATTGCCGCAAATTGCACAAACTATTCGGATAGCAATAGCGGGAGCTGCGCAACCTTCTATTGTTCAGTGTTTCTGCATCGGGTTCTTTCCTGGTGAATTTTTTTGGAAAGAGAAGTTGACCGGGTGGTCTTCCGAGGCTTTATTGGCGAAAGCGAAAGAATTAAGTTGGATAAGTGCGGAAGTCAAATCGACTCCCAGTAGGCGCGGAACGCGTAAGCAATACGCGAGGTTTTGTTTCGACAGAATTGTAAGTAGATGAATTCGGCAGCGCTCACTGTTAGGGCCGATTTTTTAAAGTGTTCACGTGCCCCAAGTAACCATTAGGATAAAGAGGTGGATGGGGTACGCGAGCAAATAAAGAGATAATTAGAGAAGTCCCGGGCAAGAAAAACCTGTTGGTAGAATTTGAGCTTCTGCGCAGTTGCCACCAACTTTCAATCGGACTCTAATGGGTGACTGTAATGCAGAGGTGGAGGAAGAGAGGGATGGACATGAAGTGGGGAAGGGTACGGGCTAGGAACAAGATATGGCCGTAGTGAGAAGGCAGTTGAGTTTTGAAGGAGAAATAAATAATTAGTAACAAACATTTAGTCTAAAAATCACCTCAGGCATAGGTACACTTTAAAAATACTGGGGGATACATACAGGGACATATCAAATTGATTACATCATGGTAAGGCAGAGATATTAGGAAAAGTGTCTAATACTGGTGCAGGTGTCCGGGGGGGGGGGGATGCGGACTCAAATTATAATTTAGTTCTCATTTAAGGTAGTGTTCGATTCAAATGGTTTTGTTAAAGTCGGAAGAGGTGGAACTTGGAAGTACTGAAAGGGTAGGAAAGGAGGGAATACCAGAAGCAAGTGGACAGGAACATTATTGAAGCAAAGCAAATGAAAACGATGGGAAGGTATCAAAATCAGGCGAAATAAGAGCGGCACGTCAAACAAGCAATGGAAACAAGAAGTATAATAAAGCAATTGGTTAAAGCATTTACTTAAATACGTTCGAAATTCGACTAAATAACCAGAAAATATTCATGGTCATTGATCATGCCGTCCAAAGGCGCTACATAGACTTCGAGAACTTTTCAATAATCATAAGAGATAAATCGAAAACCGAAATGTATACGGATGCGTATAAGGTAGAAAAAATAAAAGAACCCCTATAGAAATAGATAGCAAGGTATTGTATTATAATTATTTTATTGACTACACTCAATGTAATATTTACAGAAAGTACCAAAATAAATGGGTAACTTATGGTAAATTAATATATTTACTTATTTATCAATATGTATAACGGAGACTCCTAGCCTGAAGATGTGTTACGCACTTCGCATTTATTTGAATTGGAGAATTTGGTTGATTAAGGGTTGTTGTGTTATCACCAAATAGTAACTATTATTTCTGGTGAAATAAACATAGCTGAATTAGTAAGAAGCAATCCAACCTGATGCAATCAGTGCTCTAATATCTAATTACACCATGAAACAATCTCAGTTTAATTTTCGAAAAGAAGAAAGTAAACAATAAGTTATTTCCCTGACTATCGCCATCAACTTAAGCAAGAAAGTGATAATTGACAATTAATTTATTTTAAATGCTAATTTATGAGGCTACACAAGGTATTATACAATTTGAAGCAATAAAGTAATTCCTTCTTTTTTAAGATGTAGATATTGCAAATGACCGCTGAAATGAAATTAGTGGACATAAATGATTTTTCTGCATTCATGTAATTGATAGCAAAATTTTAAATGCTTACGAAAATATTAAATTCAACCCAGCCAAAAAAATAAATTATAACGATACGAAAGGAGTTCAGTTTATCCTTTTTTAATTCTTTGATTTATACATGTACGTTTTCCATAGACTAAATTTAAACCCAATTTAGGATGTAATTAACGCCCCTTGTAAGAGTGCGAGCAGGCCCTGAATTACATAGGGCAAGCCTCTAGCTCGCATTGCGGCAAACCGAGAAACATGCCCGCCTCCCCATTTTTCATTTGCTTTGCGTCATCATTTCACTGTCTTAAAATTAATTCAATAAATAGCTATAGTTGTTATATATCTTGCACAGGAGATACTGGGGTGACGGAAAGAGTTTTGAGTGCAAGCAAGTTTGAAAAAATAGTTTTACTCTTATTCAAACTCGATACAATGCGACCAAAATCTGGGTTTTTAACGTTGGATAAAGTGGTAAAAATATTTTTTTCATGTAACCGTAAAGGTATTCAGTGTTGCGTTGCACGTGATAGATCAACTCAATTTGATAAATGCTTCTTGCAGCTTAAGTCTTTCCCTTTGGCAATTCTAGATAACTGAAAATTTTTCGATAAAGGAAAAAAAAGATTCCGTTTCTCTTTAAAAAGATTTCGCTCAAAATTATACTAGTAGAATTCGTTTTGAGTTAACCCTGCCCAAGTTTACTTAATTCTAAGGAATCTTAAGTATTCGGCCAAAATGTTCTTTGTTTTCCTGCGAATTTTAAAAATCAGCGATAATGTTCTAATAAAAAATTATTATTAGCTTTGCAAGTTCGTTTTAAAAAACTATTATACCTACTAAATAAATTTCGATGGTCATACTCAAGGAACTTTGACACGGGGTGATTCAAACCCTGGACATTGAATGTGTGTCCTACTTTTGAGGTCGAACGCCGCACTGCATCCAGCACGCTCGTTGAAAATCACGCGCATGATCACGCGACAGGAAAAATGCCATACTAGCAAGCCCTCATGAACGTGTACTGGAACAAGATCGATTAGAAACGATTTTATTTAGTCCGTCTTTTTTATGATTTAGTGAGTAAGAGGAAAGGGAAACACTTGGAAAAGTATATGGAAGGGGAGGAAAGGAAGCTGATGAGAGAAGTGGAAAGGAGGCAAATGTGGCCGGATGACGTACTGAGCAGGCCATATGGAATTAATGTGACACCTCTCTTAGCAGACTTACGCAAAAAAATAGCTGCTGGAAATAGATTAACGGATCAGAAGGCATCATTAACATCAACAGCCTGTTCCGATCCCTTTGGCAATTTATTTGTCGATGTTCTTTGGCGCCTGTCGTCAGCCCCATCAATTCCGCATGGGAAATAAGCACGATGACATAAAAATCGTTCCCAAGCGATTAGATCTAAAGTCTAAGAGCCCAGAATTAAAGGTGGGCATTTATAAACACTGGGGGCCAAACAGATTTTTCTTATATTTCGCCTAATAATGAATTAATTGATGAACCGACCTTGAAATTCTGACCGCTGGTACTATCACTTTCAAAAGTCGGTCCACACGGTGAGCGCGACCATCTCCGTGTTCTGTTGAAATCGAGCTTCACGTATTGCATACGCGTTCCATGACTTCTGGGGCCAATTTTACTGCTACGACAGGCACAACTTGAGATTTTTTTTTACTCGCTAAGAGACCTCGCGTGCCCTTCTCCCTCCGGCAACGAATAGCCAAAACAATCCCAACCCCCACTCCCATAAGAATTCGCCAGCCGAAGAACCCGTGAAGTGTTTTCGGCCGGTATTTCTTGTGGGAGGAAGAAGGCGATAATTTCCCGTACTCTCCTTATGACATGGGTCGTCATGGCAAGAATCATTAGTCCTGCGCAAAGGGGACAGATAGTAGCCTCGTTTGCATGCAGGAAAACTAGTAATTTATAAAGTTATAGCAAATACGTTGCCAAAATCCACTGTTGCAAAATCAGCTCGGAAACCTTTCCCGACAATGAGAAAATAAAGATTATGTTATGAGAATAGAATTTTTATTTCGTACGTAATAAAAATAGCTGAGATAGCTGTTAAAATGAAATCGGGGAAAGGGCGGAAGACTTCCTCGGTGAAGACCAGTATGGGTTAAGGAAAGAGAGCGGGACGCGAAACGCATTTCTGGTGATGAGTATTCTAACATTTATTAATAGATAATAGCCACTGTCTCTATTTGCTTCTTAGACTTCTGGAAGACTTTTGACAGAGTACATTGGAAGAGAATAATAAATATTACTGCAGAAATAGGGAGTACACTGGAAGTGTAGGCGCATAATTATAAAACCTCACGGGGATGAAGCGGTATACGGGTAATGAATGACGAATCGGAATGGGTATATGTTGGAAGAGGATTCAGGCCGGGCCATTTCTTATTACCAATGATTTTCGATTGTTCGCTGACAATTTGGTAATAAATGTATGGAAAGGGATAAAATTGTGAAGGAAAGTAGCAAGTAACTGTTAATTTTGGTAGATTTGCAGATGGCCAAGATTTATTTAGCCAGTCAGCCACGGGATTCGATGTCTATTTCGCAGGTGAAAAGTTGCGTGATATGTTGAATGTGAATTAATCATATAAAGCGCAGGTAATGAAGTTTATAAAGTAGTAATAGTCCAAAATGAAGGAAAATGAGGAAAATTCTGAGCTAGGGAAACGGGTTACCTTTCCGGGAAGTATAACTACGTCATTCAGTAAAGGATAAATTAATGTATGGAGATTGGTGTTACAGAGGATTTAAAGAATTGTGTTTGAATTGGAATTTCGCTGTTTTCAAGTAGGATGGAGAGAAAAATAGACGAAAAGTCGATAGGAGATATACGAGGGACAGCACAAATAAAACGTGGTGTTGCCTAAGGTGCTATAGATGGAATGTGACTCAACGACGGGAAAGGGGATATTACGGCAAAGATCTATATTAGTGAAACACACGTGGTGATAAAAATTTGCAACTCTATCTCCATAGTTGCAAAGTAAAATTAAAACGATATTGCACAGTAAATTAAAACGACACCTTTGAGTAAAGTTTAAGAACAAAACAACTGATATAGCCTTCAAACTTATATCATTAATTAGTGTATCGGAACGAAAATTTGGAGGTTTTGGAAAGCCTCCAGCACACACATTAATGACTAATGCGACGATTTTCCATTTTTGAACAGTAGCAAAATATATTGCTTGGATACACAGACCGTTGAGAATTTCATAAACACCAATAAGGGAAAAATTAACGCCGTGTATTCACCTGGGATGAGAAACTGATGGGAGTCCGATCATTCTCTTGCAATCGGGAGTTGAGATTTATTCAATATTCACTCCTAATTTCCCTCAAGGTAATGACTAATGATCGGTCACTACTTAGATAATTTTTTAAAATAATCTGGGCATAATAAAAGGAAACAATCCAAGCCTGGAAACGTTAACTCTAAGCCTATTATTTGTGCCGCAAAATCATCACAACTTTTTTGTGACCGAAGTCAAGTGCACTGCATATTGCATAGAGCTTTTAAGTACTCTCACAATGAGGCACACAATGTTTTTCACAGTATGGCATTGCTTTTACAAGAATGTATACAAACTGAATTAATTAATTGATTGCCTTGCGATTGGATTCATTGATTTATCAAACCAGGCTATTTATGCTAAAGGATTGACAGATTTAAACAGTTTAGAATCCCTGATATCTCCTCAGCAGCTCATTTTTCGTCAGTGCGCGTGTAAGTGTAGGTTGTGCTCTGTGCAGTGAAACAATCTCGTCCAAAGGAGCATAAAAATAGCTACCTAATTAAATTTACGTCGTGCGTTTGTAACCTTGGATTTCACAAAAATTTCTTTAGCTAGCATCCCACATTGCGTGACTGATGGATTCCATAGTCAGAGAGGTCAGTAGAGTTTGACCACATCTCCAGAATATATTGCCACCATGGTGATGTTCAGCTTCTAGAAATCAGAGGTTCGTTCAGGAACGGAGAGCTGAGTGATGGATATACTTGCAGTGAATGAATCTTTTTGTTTTGTATTAACTTTCTAAACACAGTCGCAGTGCATTTAACAGTCCAATAAAAACAATGTAAGACGAATTACAGCCTAATACAGCAAAATTAACATTGAAACATGCCTTCGGTGTAACACCGCTCGAAGCTGATTTCTAAATACGCAAAGCGAAGTCATGCCTATTTCATCCAACATATATCATTACTGAAAATTATACTTCCCGATATTACCTAAAAAAGGATAAAACCCTAAGTAGGATAAAATAAATGCAAAACTATGCCGAATGAAGTTACAAAAAGTGGATTGTAATTTATCAGAAATGAATGCGGTCATTTTTGAATGAGTTCTTCTTCAGTGGATATATAACTTAATTGATTTCTCGCTCTCAGAGAAGACATGCACTCCATTTAAAAATGCCTACGATGAAAAACTGCTCATATATAAAAGATAAGATTTTCAAATAAGCAACATGAAAAATTTTCTCGTTATTTAGAATAGATTTGAACGAAATAGAAGTTGTGGTTTAAACTTAAAGTTGGCATTCATTTTGCAGCGAAAATTAATGGGAATGAGTCAAGATTTGATAAGGTTAGGAAGAAAAGTGTACTAAATAATTTGGGATAGTCATTTTCAGTATACTACCTATGGTAACAGAAATCTAATACAACATGCTCATTCATCAGATAAAAACTTTAATATTTTGTAATATCGCCATTATTTTCAGTTGCAGATCGTAATCGTGACTGCATAGACCCAACCAAATGTTCTATTACACGGGGACGTTGGCTTAAAGAATTCCAAGCATCCCGTATGTAGACTTATAAAGTTTTACTCGATTCTTTCTCCGTCGTAATGTCACTCATTCACAATGTTACCTTACGCATTCACAATAGGATAAAGGTCCGGGGAGTTAGCTGTCCAGGGTAAAACGCAAAGTCGAGAATTATCCTCAAAATATTGCTTTGTGGTGGTTGACTCGTCGATCTTTTTCCTCGATTTATCAAGAATAAAATTAAGCCCGCTACTCGTAAGAGTGAAAAACACCCAACGCATTTCCCTTTTGCATTCTCCGCCTACCGTTGCCTACCACTTGGAGTCGAGGGAGTTGGCTGGTCAGCGATAGCGGGAGAAGTTCATACGAGGGTCTCCATAGTTGAGTGGAAATGAGTCAAGTTGGCCCTTAGTAGTCGCTGAATGCATAGGCAATACCCGAAGTTCGAATTCAGCGAAATGTGAAGTTGGCTGCGCTCACCGCGTGGACCGACTTTTGAAAGTGATAGTACATGATAGCAAAGAGTGCTCCCTGGAATACGCGTTTGGGAAAAATTTGAAAATTTTAGGATCGCGCTAGATGGCGTTGATGTTTCCAGCGGAACGAGGCTTCGGTCGTTGCGTCCATGTCTCCTTCCGGTAGAAAAGGACAGATCCATGTCTTTCATAAGAAACCCTATGACCAGGCCTTCCCTCAAGCTCCTACAACACGAGAGGTAAACAAGGGCAGAAAAATACACTGCATTATTCACCGGTTCGCTGTCCTTCGTCTCATGGCATTGCTGATCCGTCCAAACACGGATACGCACGTTCGCTCGAGTATTCGAGCCGAAAAGCTCGCCGATTGCTGAGGTCAAGGGACAGCGAGGTGAAGTTTCATTATTCCAAGTTTAGTACGGGGTCAAGTGGCGCATACCCGCGCCGGCGGAGCTAACGATGCGGCACGAGTTCCCAAAAACAATTACGAAGATAAACATTCCTCAGTGGCGGTGAATCAGGAGGAATTGCGGTTCTAGACTATACGCTCGTTGAGGGTAGGTACGGCTATTTTGGATATTTTGCTCGCCCAGCAAACATCCGTTTTGGGGTTGCATTCGTTTCTATATAAAATATATGCAATTTGAAGTAATTTATTTTCTAGATAAACTTTTTTCGATTGGCTCAAACTTCAATAATCGTCGGTTGAATTCTTGAAATAGTGCACCTATACTTTTCGTTTTGTCGATCTAAAATTTTCACTAGCAACATACCATCTTTATAACCATTCATTCATTCATTAGAGTAATCTACCGGTTAGAGGTAGGTTATAATGAAAGTCAGAGAATATCCAACAGACCTTTACACGTGCAGTGCCCTATCTACCTCTAGTATTTCTTTCTTCATCTCAGCATAAGTCCCACCTTTCTTCATCCCGTCCATAAAACCTATTCGCTTTCTTCCCCTTCCCCGCTTGCCCAACACCCTTCCCTCTATCACGGCCTTCAGCAAACCATCGCCCTTCCCCTAATCTCATTCACAAGTTTCCTCTCCTCGCCCACCATGTCAAGCACTTCCTCATTTGTCTTCCTTTCCGTCCAACGCACCTTCTCCATCCTCCTCCACGCCCACATAAGGAAGTTAAATGATTGTTCATTTATACATTATTGGGAAATAAGAACTTAAATTAGTAGAATAGAGTTATACTAACGAAGAGAATTATTGTATTGACATTACTTCTAGAGTATTACGAGATAGTACATGATCATCAGGAAAGGCTATAATTTCACAGTGTCCAAAATGTGAGGTCTTGAAGTTCATTTTTTTCCTTTTGATGCAAACATACCGTATACAAAATCTTGAGTAAATCAACCCCCGTGCCGTGCCCGTGAAACCCGTGCCTAACTTGCAATTTTTAAGTTGAAACGTTGAAAGTTTTACTCGTTGGAAGGTCGTCATATTGATAGTGAAACGAACTTCGTAACTTTCGCAGTAACCTGTAACTGCCGAAACCGGTTGTGCATTCTGAAATAAACTGTGGAAGTTAATTAGTTCCTTTCGCTATCAATTGCAATTTATAGGGTAATAATTGTTTTTTCTTTATAATCCTATAGAAATGGTAAATTTCGATATTTTTTCGTTTAAAAGGTATATCCCAGTATTATGCACGTTTATGAAACACTAAATCATCAGTAAATTGCCATTTTTATTAGCCCTATAATAGTCATTAAAACATTGTCGGCCCCTGGTGGCTAGATACGTTTTGACAGGTGGCTAGACTAGGTGGGCATATTTCCATGTTCGTTGACTTTTGCTGCTACTTTTCTTAATTTACATGGTATCCTTCGAGTTTTCCATCCAGTGAATACGGAATATAAAAAATTGAATTGAATAATACATTTTACCAAAATATCTTTAAAATCTATAATAATCTCCGCACAATAATTACTAACTAAAAGATTGCGATGATATAGAGTCGAAAAGGTTTCGATGCGGTACAGTGTTGGTTTTCTCCATAACGACGGTACCTACCCTACCAAACATTTATTCATCAGAGCTCACTACGCAACACCACGTTTGAGGAAAAAATCCGAGTGTATTGTGTTTGGTAGCACTTTCGTCCAGTCGAGGTAATTTTTGAGTAAACATTACAATTTGATTTCATAAGAAAATCAACTTTTTGACTCCGTCGCTACCCTAGTAAAAATTCCAGCTAGAATATTTAGCAGGATCCAGCTAGATCTAGCAAGATTTAGAAGGAACCTACTAGAATTCAGTAAGATTCAGCAGGAAACAGCATGTAGTTGGAGTTAACGAGCCAAGATAAGACAAACATCAATCCATTTTCAAAAATGCTGTTTGAAACGTGATTCATGAACTTTGGAAGCGATTTAACTCTTTATTTTGGAACTTTTTTTTGGGTCCCTTATCCAGACGATTTTGGGACAGAATATTTTCAACGAAGGCGCCAAAAACTAAGTCCGAAAATCGTCTGGGCAAGGAACCCAAAAAATGTTCCACAATCAAGAGTTTAATCGCTTCCAAAGTTCATGAATCGCGTTTTAAACAACATTTTTGGAGATGCATCGACGTTCGTCATTAAATTCCACTTAAAAAATTTTCAACGAAGGCGCCATTATAATAGCAAATCTTTCTGATTCCTTGCGCTTCTGTATTAGAAAATCAGGGATTGAGGATGGTGTGGGGCAAATTCCTTCTCTCGTCTCCTTATTCCCTCATCTTTCTTTCAAACCCTGTTTTCTCTCGTCTTCATTCCTCATGTTTTTATTTTTCCCTTTCTTCTTCTTCGAGCAGTGTTCGCCTCCTCCAACGCATGACACTGAAACGTGAGAGAATCGATTTAGTCGTTATCTACGCTTTCAATGATATTTCTTGCCAGGAAGCAAGTGAATCGTGTAGAACTACTCCAAACCTTGCGAAAGTTAGCTCCATGATATCACTGCGGGATGAATGTCTTCAGACTATTGATTCGGAGGCCAAGGTAAATGAAAGAATTGCTACCTTTTCATAAAAATACATATTTCCGCGAAGTAAATGAATACATGTAGCTATGGGATGAATTAGTGTGGGATTAAATTGAGGCTTTAAAGTAAGTGAAGTTAAAACTCAGAAGTTTTTATACAAGTATACATACAGTTACATACAGCATACAGTTCCTGTTTGGCTTTCGGAGAGGAGTGTTGTCTTTCCACTCTCTGAGCCACGCGAAAGGCCATGGCCATGTAGGAAGGTTGTGTACCATAGTGGTCTATCTGCAAGACAATAATTTGAGATTCTATTCCCAGCCCAGTCTAATTTTTCCTGATGCAGTTTCATGGCCATAACCGTTACCAGGAAAATCATTCCTTATGATGTTATTGATTACAAAGTTTATTCGCGAGCACTAGAGAAAATAAAGTTCTCCGAAAAGTAAGCTTATGTTAATAATAATGAACAAGACAGTACTCACATAGTCCTCCCATATCTCTCACTTTATTTATCACAGATTAATTCACTCACTTAACCACTTTGTATTTCAACGGAGACAGCAGAAAGCTTAAAACGCTAAAAGTTAATCTTTCCCAAGCAACGATTATCAAAAGTCCCAGCGGGTGTCAGACCATTGTTGTCCTTTGAAGGTATTGATTTGTATGGTGAGAGAAATTATGGCTACAATTGTGTAAGTTAACTTGTGGGCTTAAAGAAGGCCATCTTGTTAATTTTGGAACAATGGTATTATTCATCATGAGTTATTTTTTATTTTGTTTCCGTTATTAATCATTTGTGGTCCAAGGATCACAAATAATCTATTTGAAATATGTACTTCCATGTTCTTTGGCGGCTTTGCCAATTATATAATTTTCATTTTTCTCTCGTTTCAAAAGAGTTGATGTAATTATTTTCACATTAAAGCTCATTATAATTATGGCACCTCAACGTCGCAGTGTATGGCAGGGGTTGTTAGGATACCGGCCATAAAAAAGGGGGAGCCAAATTACGCACTCACTTTTTTGCAAAATAAAGTTCTGATAGAAACAGGAATATTAAATAATAAATTAGTTAATCTACCGGTTACGCATCACACGCATACGGTTACGGTTACGCATAATTACTGTTTCTTTTCTATTTCCTCGCATTGTCCCCTGCAACACCTTTTCTCCTCCACATTGCTAACTCGCCTGAGTTCAATATATTATTCCTCATACCTCAAACAACCACTTTAGTGGTTCCCCGGTCTCCACTTCCTTCTCACCTTTATATTCCCAACTATTTCTTTCCGACCCATGGCTTATCATTACTCCTCGTTTCCTTGGATTCTATTGTTTACCCTGCCGCCTTAACTATGTCTGTTGTTATACTATCCCATCATTCCTCAACTGTTCCCATTAGCTCTGATTTACCTTAGCTCTAGTCTATTTGCTTCTGGCATTCACTCTCTTTCATCACTTTTAAATGCTTCATCGTACCAACTCTTCTTCCTCTTACTCAACCTTTTTAACCTAACATAACATTTTTAAGCTCTAAATTATCATCCGAGTCCGCATCCGCCCCCGAGAAGCAGCGCGACAATTTTAACACCGTTCCTAAACCGCCTTCTGCCATGGGATTATCTAATTGATAACTCCCTCCATCTCCCTGACATTATCCATGTGTACGTATGCCTCAGGTGATGTAAAAACCAAGCGTTTTTTGTATTAATTGGCAAGAAATTCACAGAGACAAAACCATTCTCCAAGATTTTGATTCTACCTAGAGTTCAGATTGGCGTAGCTCTTGCGGGCTTCAAATACCAAGGGCTCCATTAGAATTTCCGCAATTGGTTGACTTTTTCTTTGGTTTTTGGTGACATGTATGGAATACTGCAGGTGCAGCACTACTTCCAATTTACGATCTTAATGAGACGTTTAACTGACTCACAATGTAAAAGGTGAGGGCACGAGTCGAGGGATATTCGCATCGCCGCCTTCCAACGTCCGTCTGTTCGTTATTTAGGGATATAATGTGTTTTATAGAATTTAGTGTGTTGCAGTATGACACAGAAAATATCATTTTGACGCCTCACTATATATATACGCCCGACAGGAAAGATATAATAAAAAAATTAAAACAAAATTTTAAGCATGGTTTCCAAAAAAAATAAAATTTTAGTAAAAAATCTAAAAATAGAAATATCTTAACATCGTACTAAAAAGAAAAAGTAATATTTTCTCGAGTGAATGTAAGTTTAGCCTAGTGCTGGAAATAATTAAAATCAATTCAAGGAAATTAGCCTCACATTGACAAGACCACGACGAAAAGCATAGGGCGCTCTTTTTTATTCGATATCAACATAAATTTATTAGATATGAAGATTTTGGTATTCAATGGAATAGAGAGCTTCAATATACAATTTCTAGAACATCTTTAAATTAACTAAAGTTAAGGTGCGAAATATAAATGAGGTCGCGCCACATGATTTTCGTTGTGGTCGACGTTTCGGCCGAAGAATTTCCTGCCATTATCATGGCTCTGGATCCAGATCCTTGATAGTGGCAGGAGCCTAACCCGGTGGGAAACCCGAATAGAACTCATCAGTATCGTTCGCCGGGAAAGCCTGAAATATAATGAGTTCGTAATCGTTCTGACCGTCGTTCCCTTCCAGATTTTCTCATCATTATATATCGACCTCCTCATTTTAACTATTAATTAATTTTGAAAAGTCCAAGCAAATAAGATCCTTCAACAGGCCAAGAAAATAAGTGTCTTATACTTAGTATTTAAAAGTGAAAGAAAAGGAGTGTATTGGCGATCTTACCATCGTTAAAAATAAGTATTGCAATATATTTATTAGTCAAACGATCACGTCAATTGACACATAACACTTCACAATGTGAGCTATTATGCAATAATATGGTGCTAGTTTTTATAGTCATTAGTGATTTTTAATACATTTTTCCGTAGATCCCCAATCGACCCTAGAGCCCGTATCGATCCCCCCATTGTCATATCGACACTTGGGTGTCTGTATCGACCACATATTTGGGCCTTTTGGTTGAGTTAAAGCGGTTGTGAGAAGGGATGTAGCGGAAGGTGTGGAAGAGACTCATTCTTCTCCTTCGAAATGCTGGATTTCCATAGACGTAGAACAGTAGTAGTGGCATAAAAGGGAAACCAGCGGCGTTTTGTCATATTAGAACTCGTTTACACGTGGCGTACGAATTTAGGGAACTTTTGGGTATCATATCGTAATTGTTCTGAACAATGTTATTAATTAATATCTATGCTATTTCAAACAAAAAATCGTTGGTAAAAATGCTTCATAAATTTGTTTATCAAAAATTCTTTTTTAAATCGGCTGTTGCACTGTTGTATCAACTGCATTTTTAATTGCTTTACATAACTTTGCTCACAATTTTATACATTTTCACCCCCTCCCTGCTAACACTCAACATGGACCCCCCACCCAACGAAACGATTTCCTGGCTACTTCATTGGGGATGATAAAGGGATAATTGATAGAAATACGTAGAGAACCGTAGAGAAAACACCCTGAGGTCAGGATGATTAAAGGTAGTAACAATTAATTTGTTGAAATATAAAAAATGATGGTGAAACTAGTGTTGCATGTTTTTCCAGATGATCTCCAAAAGTGCCTCTTTCCTGTTGCTCCTGGGCATTGATGTGCAGTTCAGGCAGCATCAGCCGCCGCCCTATGCCTTGTGCCGCGTCGGAAATTATTGCGGACACAACGGCAAGAAAACTGGCCAAATGTTTATCGCCGTGCTCGGAAGTCCTATCCAACATCGTGGTTATTCCGGGAAGAGGCCGATGGGCGGGCCTAATCACTTCGGTCGAGAACAGATACGGAGTCGTATTGGATATCCAGCTGGACAAACGCGCCGATATGATCGGAGTAAGTATCAGCTTATAGAATTTTCGATCAAACGACTACCGAACCCTTGATTGCGACGGATCTGGGGTCTGTTCTAATGTTGGACAGTTGGATTTTATTTGTAATTTTCTTAATTCATGCCTCATGTGCATTCGCGGTCTAAATAATCCCGCCCTAGTGAAAATGGGTTTGTAAGCAGGAGCCATAACCGTTTGCTTAAGCTCCCACTTTATTCACAGTGAATGAATTTTCGATAAATAACCGGCCCCTAGCGTGGTTGTCAAATAATGAAGTGTTGATTCGAGGAGTTTCAAGGATTGAAAATCCATGAAGATTCAAGGAGCTAAAAGTTTAAAGGATAATTGCGACTACCGCGAAAAGTTGTTGAAAAGCTTTAGCTGAATTAAGATATAAATCTCCGTCCAATGGTTTGCTTTGATTACAACTCTGGGTCTTTTTCAAATCTAAACCAATATTCGACTCATGTGCCACGCCTTCTTCATTTTCCTATTTCTTTTTTAATTGTTCTCTACTTTCACCCAGCTGTATTCGTTTTTTCTTTTTAATTGTTTTCGTTTTCTGTGCAACACGAAATATTTTTCTTTCCATTTTATCACAGTTATTCTTGGATGCTTCAGCATTTGTTAAACCTTTCACATTTTTTTGCTTTTTCAATGTAAGGGGCTGTCCATAAGTGATGTCACACAATTTTGGACCAAACTAGACCCCCTCCCCCCTGTCACAGTTAGTCACAAATAGTGTCCCCCCCTTTAATGATGTCACAAAAATGAAAAAAATTCTACCCTACCCCACAGTCTTGAGTAAAACTAAGACATAATATGCAGTATAAGTGTGGACGTCACATGAAGCATGACCCCCCTCCACCCTGTCACTCATTGCCACAAGGTGGCGACCCCCCCCCCAATCATGTGGATGTCATTTATGGACATTCCCTTATTACTTAATACACATAGATTTACCTTTGCTTTAACCTGCCGGCCTCGGTGGCGGCGCGGGCGGGGTAAAGTCCTTCCGCTGGTTCGCGTCCCGCCTGGGTCGGTTTTTCGCATGTCCAGTCTCTTCTCCAACTCCACCTGAGCTGGATGTTAACACTTATACAGCCTATGCATCCCCAACATTCAATTAATCTCCTTCTATCTCGAAGTGGACTCCACTTCAATTCCTCTAACTTGCTGCATACTCCATTAGCTCGTTTATGTCTCCCCAAAACGTACCGTGCGGCTTTTATTTCTCTGAGCTTCTTATGTTCCCTTTCTCATGGGTATCCCAAGCATTTGTGGCATACCCAAGCATGCGTCTTACATTAGTGATGTTTTGGGCATTCTTTTATATTTATCATTACATTATGGAGGTTTTAAAACACTTTCCCAACTGTCTCTTTATTACACATTTATTCCCGCCAATGCTATTTTATCTATTCATATTTTCTCTAATGCAAATTCCTCTTGACCCATCCACATTGAACAAATTAGAGAAAAAATTACGTACCTTTTTTTAAGAGGGCGTTTACTGTCAGGCACATGGCTTTATTCAATTTGGTCGTTTTTACTCCTAGAAACTGCGTAAAAACGCTGTAATCGGTGAAATAAATCTTTGCTTGCTCCGTCTTCACCGCTTGTCCGTTAATCGTCGTGAAACTCGCTGAAGTAGTAAACCTAAGAAATTCTGACAATGAGTGAAATTCCCAACGCTTTGGAGTGGTTTGCTGTCCTAAATGACGCGTGTTGTTTTTAAAACCCGCTGTACCTGAGAGGAAAGACTCATCACGCTTCGAGAATTGTGGAGGCCTCCGTCATATACTGGGGAGTTGGAAAAAGGAGTCAAAAGCCTCGTTCTTCCATTGAGCTGAATAATCTTAATATTTGGAAGGAGTGGTATCGCACCCGGCACTCAAAAAAATAAGCTCTTATCAATGCCAGACTACGTTCCGAATCAAAGTAATGCATACTTCACCCATTCCGAGTTTGGACGGATTAGTATTGAGAGAGCTTTGTGTCCCGAAGAGTTCACCTTTTGGTTTTCACAGTAGCCTCAAAAAATTACTTTCTTCAATGTATACATAGGTCAGTGAGTCAAATAACCTATGCACGATGGAAACTAACCAGTTTTAATTGGCAGGGTCTAGGTCGATGTGGAAATTGCGTAAACCACTGCCGTCTTCTTTGATGCTAGTGAAAATAGCTTGCTTTTTCCTTTCTCTACAGTTTCAATCGCCGAGAATAGGCCATGATAATATCACCGTAAAATAAAAAAAACGACTTGGTTCCCTGCATCGTGCACGGGTGAAAGGAATATGCTAAAGGTAAACAAACCCTCGCTGGAATCCGCCTCGAACTAAGGTTGCTAACACTCCTGACCGACATTTGGGTGATTCGGATTCGGATCCTAGTCAAGTCAGATGATTTTTTCATGGTGAAGTCGATCCCTTTGTAATATGGACAGCGTTTTAACATCTGCCAGTATTTGCAATGGAATCATGAATTTCGAAAAGGGCTCATATCGGCAATTTTTTTGAATGAACTTATTTCCTCTTTTTTCATGTACAAGTATGGACTGATATTTTACGAGCGAGAAGGGCTCATGTCTGCTTTCCATTAATCTTTCAGCAGGAGTTTCAGAAAACATTCTGCTGTCTCACTTCAAACGTTTTGACCTTAAGGTGGCTGGAGCGATTTTTGTTTATGTACATATTTCGTGAAACTTTGCATAGGTGTCCATATTAGTAATATCTATCGATAAAAGTGAAAAAAACTGCATGCTACCGATTTGGTTTCCTGGAAATTCAATGATATTTTAACAAGTACTCTTATGGTACACGGCATATTTTTTGGAATAATTCGATTACTTATGTACAGATTTTCTCCTAAATGCGAAATAATAAGTTTAATATTATTATAATAGCTGCTAACAAATATCAAGGTATCATGCCGAGTTAGAAAAGCGTGTTAAGATATGATTTTCTCGTAAATTTCGAATTTCGCGCCGAAAATCCAAGTCAAAACAATGCTATAATTAAGGTGAAAATTTGAAATATAACTCTTCCATCACATACATTACTGCATGCATGGTGATATTCAACGTATAAACAGGTGTACTTGAGTGAAATGTGGTCCGAGAATATTTTTTTCGACTTACTTGAAAAGTTATTAGAATGTGTCTTCAACGACTCACGATTACCGCTCCAGCCACCTTAATTCAGTTTTTTGTGTCTGCTGAAAAATTTCAAAAATCCGAGATGAACCCTTTCCGAAATTCATGATTCAATTACACCTT
This sequence comes from Pyrrhosoma nymphula, assembly GCA_963573305.1. Classification (NCBI taxonomy): domain Eukaryota; kingdom Metazoa; phylum Arthropoda; class Insecta; order Odonata; family Coenagrionidae; genus Pyrrhosoma; species Pyrrhosoma nymphula. The sequence goes on along the minus strand of OY754330.1, from coordinate 48,711,167 downwards.
AAACTCATTCATTGCCTCAATATGTAACCTATTCACTTAAAAATCCTTGAAGTTGAACGATATTCGAACGAACCTTCCCATTGCCGGTCAACTACAGAAGGGTGGAGTCATCGGTACGTCCCTAGGGAACTGCACTGGGCTCCGTGCCTACGCATTTGGCCCCCAGTGGGCTTCCCTCGGGGCCAAATGCGGGCGGACGGGCTTCCTTCAGTCGGGCAGGGTGCGCCAGATCCCGACGATCTTGTACAGCTATCGCGAAAGCTTATGGCGTTCGGATACGCGGTGTTTGTGTTGTCCACGTCGTACCAATTCCATTTTTTGAAATGCACTCATGCATGGCACAAATGCCATGTTTTCGCTTTCCCCTACGTCCTTTTCCCTACCCCTTCCACCAAAATTTACCCCTCCACGACGTCTTCTTCTACACATCCGAACGCCATAAGCTTTCGCGAGAGCTGTACAACCATAGTTTTTTGATCTTTCCCGCACCGTCTGAAAGAAGCCAACTGGAGTGGCTCTGTCCTCGTGGGCCCCACTTACGGAATCGTACTCGGCACTTTTTAAAATTTCAATGGAAAACGTAACGTAGAAGCATTTTGCATACCACTACATGTTTCACAAAAATAAGGTTTGCTAGAAAAAGGAAAGTTTACAAAAATGAACGTCATGTTGGCGTAAAAGAAATTTCTCCAGAATATAACTATAATTTTAGTTCTTTTATCCATTTGTAGAGCAACCTGTTACATCATTCAAAGAAAGTTTGGAGCAGTTCCAGAGTAAATGTAAATTTTTTGAATTTTTGTTTCACATAAAAAATTGAAATCTTGAAATGACAATGAATAATTGAGTAGCTGAAAACTTTTGAGAAAATGTTAATCTTCAGGGATTCTAGAGGCATTGAAGGAAATGAGTTATTTGATAAGAAAAAAATATTTAAATGCATTGTGTCAGAAAAGTTATCAGCCAGGAGGGAAATCTAACAGTGAAGCTTTATCACATGCCTTAAAAAATGAATCTTTACGTAATACTTGCATAGTATTGCGGATCATTTTAACGATTGCCGTGAGTGTTGCAAGTGCTGAAGGAAGTTTTTCAACTTTAGAATTAATAAAGGCAATTTTGAGATCCCATGTCCCAAGATTGTACTATGTCCTAAGACCACCTAAAAGATCTTGCAATCATCTACATCTACATAATACCCTGCGAGCCGCCGCATGGGCTTATGGCAGGGGGTGTTAGGACGCCAGCCGTTTAAAGGTGTAAAGGAGAATGCCTTAGGTCGGTGAAAAGGTGAAGTGTCTTTCGGCAGTGTTTTCAGTGGATCTCAGTTTTTATTATTGTCATTTATTGTGCGTGGAAGGAACGAATTTTTGAACTCTCTTATTTTATCTTTCCTGTCGGACCTAGAGATGTAGTGTGGCGTCAAAATGATATTCTCCGGGTCACACTGAAACACACCCGTTCGGGGTTTCTCATGCAAACATAGCCTAGCGTGTAGCCTCGCGAGTCTCTAGTGGTTCCCAACCTAATCCCTCTAAAAGCAGTGCGAAACACTCTTTGATCGCTCGTAGCAGTTTTTAGCGAAGCACACAGGTTTGCTTTGTATTTAATTTATTTTTCGAATTAAATCTTGCGGTCTGGGGTTCCAAATGCTCGTGACGTATTCGAAGTGTGGTATAACCGGAGCGAAGTAGTACCTCTCTTTCACTTTTTCATCCGAGGACCTTCCTACTATACGCTTGATAAATCCTAGTCTCTTTAAGGCTGTGCCGCATATGTTCAATGTGTGTGTTCTCCACGGTAGGTTTTAAGTTAAGGTAATTACCAAATATTTTACTTCACATGACGACTTTATGTTTACTCCACCCACAGTGTAGACATGGCGTTGGTGTGATGACGTCTGCAAGAAGTGTACTGCAGTGCATTTACTATGATTTAGTCCAAAGTCCACTCCTGGCACCACGACCTAACGTTGTTTGCGTTCGATGATAGAATTTCTAAGTCCGCTTCTTCGCCGATTTTTGGGGTAGATGGCCTACTAATAATCTAAGGTTACTGTTAAATCGAGAGCTTAGGTCATTTATTTAAATAATGAATAAAATGGGGTCGATCACGCTTCCTTGTGGGACGCCGGATGTCACTCTTACCACATCAGGGCTAATACCGCCAATATAATAATAATAATTTCTATATATTTTACAGCCAAAGCCAATCACAAGATGTTTATTAAATCGACGAACACATACAACCATACGGGGGGGGGGGCACGCCCCCCGCATGTATCCGCCACTGTATACATGCAAGGAACTGATGGGGAAGAAAACCGTTCTCTAAAATATATTCACCCATATAATACAAAATAAGGTTTTCACGATGATCAGGAGTACATAATAGACAACATTCTTTGGTAGATGCATCTGGAAGTAACATCTCATCGTAACGGAATAATATAGCTCCTTTAATATGCAATTTTTCCCAAGGAAATGTGAAAAATCAGCAAACCTTAGCATTTAAATTCGCATAAGTTGTAACTTCAGGAGAAGTTCACTCATTTTGGGCCTCTTACTCAACATATGTTAAAACCTGTTCCTTGCATGATACTGGAACAATAAGAATCAATTATCTCTTAAACTGCGTAAGTCACTGCATTATTAGCATTAGATCCAAGTAATCTTATGGGCTCTCTGCGAACCGAAAATTTAGGGAAATTTGTACCTACCCTGTAATTTCTCTAGCGATATATTCTCCCCATTTTTTCCCTTTTATTTCTGTAAGGAATATCTGCTGTGCTGGCTGGGTACCCTAATCCTATCTCCTATTTGTACCACATTTGTGTTCTTTCATCCTTATTTCAAGTATCCTTTATCAAAAGATAAAGTTAATCTCATTATTATTCATTCAGTTATATAACATTGAAGGACCATACAAGAAGTATTTTGAAATGATAAGCAAAATTGCTATTGCAGAAGTACAGGAGAAAGGTATTAACAGATATGTACCAATTTTGCTTTTAGTTTTTAATTTGTGAAACTATTTCTTTTACTATTTCTAGTCTGCCTTTGACAGCAAAAGGTGTCGCCCAGGCATTCCAGAGATTTTGATGCCATTTCAGACCCATGCTGAAGCACTACAGCTATGCCTTGAACTTGTGATTCCATCAAAATCAGGTAGGTTTAATTAGTCTCCAATCTCATGCTCACCAATCCCCAAGCGATTTATAATTCTTGATAAACTTTCCTATTGAGAGTAATATTTAGCAATATTTTCGTAGTAAACACTGGGAAATGCTCTTTTTAGAATTTTTAATTAATTAATTAATTTGTTTTTAATTTTGTAATTAATTTTTAATTAATTTGTTCTGTTCACTAACACAGATTAAATATGAATAAAAGGGTTCTCAGCAGAGTGATATCTTTGGTATATCGCCTCAGATGTGTTCACTATAATGCTTCATCATTATTTGAAATACACTGTTTTAATTGAAACCCAGCTCAGTATTCTTAGATGTTTCACTTCTAGATATAAAGTGAATCTTGTTTTGACGCTGATGAATTGTAATTTTAATTTTTTTATTAGATATTGAAATGAGGAAATAATTTAAAAAAATAAGAAAAATGCATTTGGAACACCTTTAATCTCACTACAATCAACCAATGACAAAGGGTAAAAGTAGTAACAGTGTATACTCACAGGAGTGCGCCACATGCACAATATGAAAAGACACACACTAAAGTCATATAGGTACACATAAAGACTACCACGATTGAAATATAGATAACGTTCACTTTAACATGACCCCATGAACTATATTTCCATTAGACCCAATTGTTTGATGAACTTTTCATGGTTGGGTTTATTTACAAGGAGACATCGCTAGACCTATGTTGAGGTCGCTAACGACAAAATGCTTTTCTGAAACTCGAGAGTGTAGAAAAAGTGTTGCGGCTTTCTCTCCCATAGGCCTGGGTTCGCAAGAAAATTGCTAATATAGACTCTTGTACAGTATACATTCTTTGCATTACTGATCTACGATGTTTCAAAAATAAACTCGGTTATATTCCTCACCGTTTTTATTACAACTCAACCGGTTTCAACCTTTTCAGGTCATTATCAAGAGTTAAAACCATGTCATGTCTTCATTCCACCAAATGAAGTCGCCAACCATTGATTTGATACGTGATCTACATTTTGATTCACGATAACAATAATTGGAGGTCGTTGATCGCAACTGCATACAAGTATTTGTAACCATGTTTAAAGGGGAAACCAGTTCTTTGCATTACATCCATTTATTCAAGTGACTCCGAGACCGAGTAGGTTAAGGTGCTAGTAGGAAAGCACGAGTCAGTTACTAGGGTTCGCGGCTCTCCTGCGGCATATTTTTTCGGTCGAATATGTTTTGGAAATAACGTAAGATGCCCGATCCTGTACATGTCCAACAGTAACAACAGGATTTTTATTTTTCAAACTATTTCCAGGATTCACAACTAATCCTTTCAGGGAAAGTAGAATAGCCAACTGCGGGATTCTATTCTTTGCCCAAAAAGAGACTCCACAGGCAGAAAGTGAGCTGAATATTTTCAAACGAAATTCTAATTTCAAAATTTAAAAAAAATTGATTGAACGAAATATTGAAATATCCATGCGTTGGAAAGGAAATACTGTGTTATAATTACCCTAAATTTTTCTTGAATTTAAAACTATTATCCTCCTCTCCCCCATGATCCACGTTTCGGTTCCATACAATACGTCACTCCATGTTAAATATGTACTTCATAAACCTCTTCTTCATACCCTTGGTAGCTGTTATCATCTCTCTCCTGTCAGTACAATCTTCACGACTGAAGGAAAAATTAAGTTACAAATATCAGCATTTGAGCATAATTTCTACGAAATTCAAAGTAATATATACATCAGTTTGCAGTGAAAAATTATATTTTGTTTACCGTTAACAACCTGCAGAAATACCAACGACTGAACGGAGCTCTGTCTTGCCCAAGATATATCATCGGGTTTTCAAAATCTGAAAATATTCGGCCATTGGAACTCTTTCTGCTTGTGGAGTCTCTTTTTGGACAATCCAGAAAATAGCTACTCTACTCTTCCTGAAGGGTAGTTGTAAATCCAGGAAATTGGTTGAAAACTACCCTGTCAGCAAACTTTCGTGCTGGCATATGCTGGCACATGTACTAAGTTTGTGCTTCCTAGAATATGCAGGGAGAATATTCTCAGCATATCTTCAGCACATGCTCCCGAGATGTGAGGAGAGGGGAACATTTATAGTTCTGATTGTCTTAACAATGGACCGAAAATATCTTCTGCTAGGAAGAGTTTAATCAATTACAAAGTAGGTATATGACTCGCGTTCTAAAGCACATTTTTGGTAGTATTTTCATACTCACCACCCCACGTGACTTAGAATATTTCTGAAATTTAACTTAGTAATTTTTTAAAGTCTGATATAGCCTCAAAAATGGATCAACAGGATTTTTATTATTTTTTAATTAATAATTTTTATAACAGGACTTTTATAATTTTTAATTAATTATTTTTATAAAAATCCTGTTGTTACCGTTGTGTATATATGGGATTGGGCATCTTACATTGTTTCCGAAACATATTCGACCGAAAAAAAATGCCGCAGGATAGCCGCAAACCCTAGTTACTAATTCGTATGTACTTTCCAACTAGCACCTTAACCAGCCACGGTGGTACTTGAAAGGAAGAGAGTAATGAAAGAATTTACTGGAAACAAAATTCTATATTAGCAATTTTCTCGCGAACCCGGGCCCATGGGAGAGAAAGCCGTGACAGCTTTTCTACTCTCTCTCTAGTTTCAGAAAAACACTGTGTCGTTAAGGACCTCAACATAGGTCTCGCGATGCCTCCTTGCTATTGATTTGGTCAGAATGTCATCAGTCATATTTTCTGTGCTCAAGTACTCTAATTTCACAACACTTTGACTTTACAGCTTTTCTCACAAATTAATGACGAATGTCAGTATGTTTTGTCCAACTGTGAAACGTCTGATTTGCGCAAAGATTCTGGGCTAACTGATTGTCATTAAACAGAACAATGGTTTCTTCTTTCCCTAAAAGACTGCTTCACAAATAATATTGAAATACCAACTCAATGGTTTCTTCTTTCCCCAAAAGACTGCTTCACAAATAATGTTGAAATACAAACTCTTTTGCTACATTGGAGAGAGCCATATTATTCATAGCCATAGTATTCAGCTTCTGTACTTGATAGAGCAGCAGCCCTTTTTTGCTCTCCCATGAGACAGCAGCACCTGCCATTTTAAAGACAAAGCCTGGGCAAGATTTCCTATCCCACTTGTCACCAGCCCAATCTGCATCGACAAAATCAGCAACACTTTCACTGCATGCAAAATTTCTGGCCTTGTAAATACAGCCAGGTACATCAAACAACCAACCAACCGTTGGTAGGGCAATTTACTACTACATCAAAATGTTTCTCAGAACCATTGGGCAGGTGATTGCTTACCTCCATTGGGGTACCAACAGGTTTACATTCCGACATATTTAATATTGTTAAAATATTTTTTATGTACCTTTCTTGGCCCAATAGGATTCTACCATTTTGTTTGCCATTTATCATATTATCATGCCCAATACACTCTTTATTCCTCCTAAATCTTTCATTTCAAATTTAGAAATTAGTTTTTTCTTCAGCTCATCCATCTCTTTTAGATCACTCCTGAAAATGAAGATATCATCAACATTCAATGCTATCATTAGAATGGTTTTCTTGCCCCTTTTGTAATAGACGCAAGGTTCATTTGGAAATCTTTTAAATTTTATGTCAGACAAAACAAAATTTATTATCTCATACCAAGGCATTGATGATTGTTTCAACCCGTATATTACCTTTAAGCAAGCATACTTTGTTTCCTTTTCATTTAACAAAATATTCCTGGGGCTTTTCCAGAAAATCATTCTCCTCAAGATCACCATTCAGAAATGGGGTGCAGGATACATCCATATGGTTTATGTCACTTGGGACATGAGTTCACTCAAAAATGATAAATGGAAACCTGCAAATTTCTCAGTTTTGGGGCAATTTAATAAATATGGCAGCCTTAAAATTTCTCGTACTTGGTACTAGAGGGAGTTAATGTAATCTGAACATCATTTCACATCTTGGCTTTGGCATGGGAAATATAGTATGTTCTTTTAAAGATGCCTTGATCAATTCTCAAATCCATTTTTGTAGAATTTAGCCAAGAAGCATTAGCTGATAATTTTGATTGTACATTGTTTGTTTTATTGTACCCGTTTTGCTTGGACAGGATGTTAGAGAATGGTAAACCAGAATATATTTTCTCCTATGCATTACGATTCTCTCCTCCCTGAAGAAAAGGAAAGGTATAGCTACCCAATTTTACGTAAATACCCCTCTATCAATACCTCCTCTTATCTATTTTATCTGCCCATTCTTACTTTCTTTACTTTTCCTTCCCCTTTTCACCCACCACCCCAAGTTCATTACCTTTCATTTTCCATTTCATGTATTGTACCCTCTGCATCCTCCACACTCATATCTTCAATGTCACCAATCTACTCTCATCGTCAAGTGATATGAAACCCACAGCTATCACATTTCACACCTCACTACCACATATTGCTGTACGATCTCCGCTTCATACAGTGCTACAGTCCACATTATACTCTCCTCTATTTTTTATAACATCCTTACAAAAGGTCCTTTTATCAGTTCTTTCGTGCTGGTGAACACTCTTTCACTTGCCAAGTTTCCCTCCTAATACCTTTAATACCATATTACTTACCTGTATATGCCATGAGCTTTCAACTTTTTCTTTCCTAATTCTCTTTTCAATTCATTATATTCAGCTCCTTCCTTTGGCCCAACGTGCCCATTCATCTGCGCCCTCTCTACTACATACCCAGCCTAATGCCTTCAAGTCATAATGCTGATATTTTTAATTGCCCAAGGACCATGATTTTCTTGGAATACATAGTATGAGGTACGTCGATTTAAAAAACCCACAGAAATTGAACACAATAGTAGCACTAAAGTATATTGTAATGGACTCAAGTCATTAGAAGTAACATTTAGATAGTATTCATTTATGGAATAGAACATGTTATTTAGGAGGTATGTATATTTTTAATTTGTTTTTAAAGTCAGTATTTCCCTTAATATCTTTAATGCTTTTGGGCAATTTATTATATAGCCTAAAACCCATTTCCTTAGGCCTTATCTTTACTGCTTCAACATTGTTGAAGTTGTGATCTTCAACATTCAATTACCTCTAAATTGTACATCCCTTAACCTGGCTTGCCTCATCCTAATCTCTTTCAGCAACTTCATTTCCACACCAATATTAGCAATTGTTTCTTTGACTTCCTCTACACGCATCAACTAGTAGAAGAGGCCATATTGAGTATTCTGGCAACTGGAAACATTTATTAAATCTTTAGGTGTTATTCATCAATCTTAAAGCAATTATTATTATTCTAAGCCATCCATTTATTTTTGAGATTGCTTGAATAGGCTTAAAAATTATTTTATAATGCTATATTTCTCATAGCATTCTCAGTAGGTACATTACCTTTTTCCATTCTTCATCTCAGAATATTTCCTTCTTCTATATTTTCTATTACTTGTGCAGTATGATAAAATATTGTTCTCTCCTTATTAATGCCGTGAAAACTTCAACCTAGGCCACACTATTTTGCCAGAACCTATCTCAAAATCAGCAACACAAAATTAATCATCACGATCATGTTCTATATTTTTATCATCATTCTCACGAGCACTATTTCATCATGCATTTCTATACATTTACTAAACCTGAATATATCACCACCTATGAAGTTTGTTGGTCTAATCCCTACCTACCTTTTTCTTATCACTCTTAGACCAATCTTAACTGTGTGAAACATTTGGTTTATTCTACTATGATATTAGCATTCCACCACTATATTCTCTTTCAAAATGGCAATTAAGTCTACATAGTGTTCCATTAACTCCCATCCTTGCATATCTCTTTCGCTTCCATAACACTCAAGCTTCATGCTTCATACACTCCCTTCTATTCTTGGCACTCCTAATGTTCCTTCTCTTTGGAGCCTTTTCCACCACATTGATGCACAATTTTCGTGATCTCCTCTCCCTCTCACACCATTCACTTCACTACCATATATCTGTTTCTTTATTTTACTCTCCCCCATTCCCTCGACATGGCCAAGCCAACAAAGCACACTTGCTGCATTTACATATGTCCACTACTGGTGCATTCAACCCACATTTTTTAATGACCCACTAATTCCTTAACTTAACCATCCTCCTTTTCCCACAAAAAATTCTCTAGAACCTCACTCCCACAGTATTCAGCCATATACTATATCACACAATTGTGCATCGAAAGCGAGTAATTCAAGGGGCAGGAAAACATGAGCTGTCAGGAGTTACAGGAGATAGGTACTTACTTACTCCCATCATGCCATTTCCCTTCGTGGTAGGCAAAGTTAAAGAATTTAGTTATTGCCATTAGCCCTAGAAAACTGGCTCCCTCGTAGTAATTTCCTCCACAATGTCCTTTTCTTGTGAACCAATTTTACTTCTATTAAACTCTTGCATTGCTTCATACGCACACTCCTTTTCTCAAGACTCCTTATATTCCTCCTCTTTAGAATCTCTTCCACCACTTTCACCCTTGACTTTTGCCATCTACCCCTTCCTCGTTCACACAATTCACTCTACTTTCATAATATATCTGTTTCATTATTCTACTCTCTCCCATTCTCTGAACATGGTCAAACCAACAAAGTTCATTACTTTCATATATGTCTACATAGAACTGGAGCACCCAACGCACATTCTTTCATCATCCACTCATTGCTAACCCTATCCATTGCCGCAAACACTTCTTAGATACCCCACTCCCTCTATATTAAGCATATTCTTGTGCTTACCCTGACATAACCTGTTTTTGCTTCCATATGATAACGTCGAGAGAAGAACACTCATGTACAATGCGGTTTCTGCTTCCCTAGACATTCCCTTATTTCTTGACATGCTCCCTATATTATGACTCTCATTCCATAATTCACACAACTTTTAATATCTTCATCTATCCTTCCATATTTCACTCAAATTCAGCCATGGTATACAAACTCATACATTTTTTCCATTATTTCTTCATTAACCCTCATCATACAATCATTCTTTTCACACTCCATATAAAAAACAACTAGGTACTTTGGTCTATGACATGTTTACCCACAATTCATTTCTCTTGTTGCTCCACAGAAGCTATCGAGAGCCCTGTAATTTAATTAACATTTACCCCTAAAGCAACAACAATTATTAGTCAAGTCAAAATATATTTATTGATTTGTTAAATTCATCATTAGATATTCATCTGACACATGAAAATTATCTTTCATTTATCGCAATGTACCCATTTGGAGTTGATATTGGAGTCGAGGAGACATAAGTTACAAGCATTTAGTAATAAGGGTAGCAATGTTCCCAGGTAACTAACTTGTATGGTATTCATGGAGTTTTATTTGCATGCAGGCCATTGGCAATATCTCCATGATGGCGTCTCCCAAGCCTAGAGCCATCATTTAGAGTGCTGTACCAAGATGATAATTCCTGGTGATTTCCTGGGTCATGTTATCTTCTGTGGCAGCATGGCCTTTCATCGATCTTCACAACATGAAGTGTAGAGCCTGAAAAAAATATAAAACAGGTGTATTATGTATTTTGATTGTTCATAATTTATAATTGGAAGTGGATATTGTAGTGTTAAGTTCATTAGCATCCAGTTAATACTACAGATTGTTCATAATTTATAATTGGAAGTGGATATTGTAGTGTTAAGTTCATTAGCATCCAGTTAATACTACAGAGTTTTCAAAATATCATTAGTTAAGTGATTTGAATCTGAAGTCTAGCTTTGGATAATGTACCCAAATATTGTTTTAAATGGTTGAAATAAGTGTTGCAATTTAAAAATAAAATAGATAGAACGAATTTTGTTATCATTATTTAAATGTCCAATGTGATCGAGCACCTGCCTGGTTATGGAACCAACTGCCTGAATACAGAGGAGGTAAGCTAAGCGATGTGCAGTGTGCTGCGTCGTGTTCCTGTTCGGCGCACAAGAAGAATGCTCGGAAAAAACTAATGTCAAAGGTTTATCCTGCGAGGGTAGGTGACACTCATAACACCTCGCATTTTACTTGCCCCCATTTGACAGCCGAGCGCTAGAGGTGGATACAGTAGCAAATGTGAAGTGGATACAGTTGCAATGAAATGGATACAGTTACAATCAAATGGATACAATGGAGGACGAACCGACAAGGCCCCACGTTTAAGACACCTGACCTGGGGCGGGCCGCGTTGGTGATTGGAGACGCGTTACCAAGCCCTCCCACCACCCTTGCTACCTAGGTTTAGGTCTTCTTTTTTGACTGCGAACTGCTTGGCTGAGACTACAAACTTCTTTAAATGATTCCCCTGAGGTTATTTAAAAGATAATAAATCTCAAACCCGTACAAACATAGGTCAGAATATTTTATCCGAATAACTATCATAATGAATTTTATTGAAATTATTTATTAGGGGTGTTTTTTGACAATTATTTGTATTTTAGCTAACAAAAATGACCGCGTAATTCAAAACTTGCCGTCTGGACTTAGAATATTTTTGCTTGTTCCTCAAAGCGTCACCTGTACGGACTCTAATTATTTCCGAGCTTCCTCACTCATCTTGTCTTTAAGTACGGACTTAAAATGTTTATTTTTCGCCTTCAATTCCTTCTATTTTGGGACTTAGAATATTTATGGTAAGCCCCCCTTCTGTAAAGACTTCTATCGTGAACTTCAAATATCGGTTTTCCCCAAAATTCTATCGACGCGTGGTGGCCTAGTGGGTAAAGCATTGGGCTGCTAACCGGGGTGCTCGGGTTCAAATCCCGGGCGAGGCTCTGGACGCGTCCGGAAACACCCAGGCTGTGAGTTTTTTCTGGGTACCGGATGGATTTCCGGGGGGACCTGTTGTGGGGGAGCATGCAGGGGAGCACCGTCCCTCATGGAGCTCATTTACGCAGTTAATGTCGTAAATGCGGCGGCCATGTAAAACTGACCATCTTTAACCACATCTGGTGAGCTCGATGAGCTTTACCCTCACCGAGACACCTTGGGGAAAACAGGTCCTTCTTTTTTAGCTTAAAAAAAAGATTTCAAGGTCATTCATCCTATTGCAATAACAGTAAAATTGTACTTTTTAAATTTTTTCCTGAAGGAAAGCGAGACTGAGGAAGGAAAGGAGAAGGAAAGAGGACTGTGGGGACTCTTTTTAACCGAATCAAGTTCAGGCCAACAGAGATCTAGAAATTGTCCTTAGCTCTGTGCCGATTCTGGAACGCGAAAAATTATTCTGCATTAAAATATTAGAAACATATACAATATATGTCCAAATCAAAAGTTAATAATATATAAATTAACTGAGAGACAATCAGTTAAACAGAGTATTATTTTGTCAATTACCTTTCGCGCTTGATGAGAAATAAGAACTTATGTTCTCCCCCTATAAGGTTATTTCTAATGATAGAAATATTTACCGGATTGCCGAAAAACTTTCAATAATAAGATTTCAGGCATTTTTTAGGAAAATGTTTTAAAATTTTAATCAAAGAACAATTTTTTTGCAACAATCCGGGAGGAGAAATTTCTCTGCCGTATTTAACGCTTTTTCCTAGTTCCGGTCAGTAAAATAAAAAATATATTATAATCGCGATCGGACTGAAAGTAATATTATTCATATCTATGGTTGAGAGTTTTATTTGTGATTATAATTACACCATCTGGCAAGTATTTTTTCGGCACGTGAATCAGTTCTGTTCAGCCTACTGTTCTAAATTTTTGTATTATCCAGCGAGCAGCCACAGGGACGTTTGGCAGGGGCTGTCAGAACACTAGCCTATAAAACTGGGGGAAAGGGAATTGGAAGAGGGAATAAGAGACGCCTCAAATTTCAATCAAATAATTTGTTTCCTAGTTAGCAGAGGTTTGAAACTTTGTCCATATCTACAACAAACGTGAAAACATTTAACGATTTTTCTACAGTAACATGTTAGAAGAAATCCGAATTGCAAATTAATATAATAAACATTTATTGATGGACCATGGAGGGAGGGAGTTCATGTTAGACCACGGAATTTTAGGAGATTTTTTCAAACAAATTATAGCAATAGCACAGCCGCATCGGAAAAAAATGTGTACGCACATTTATGAACGTAGAAATAAAAGGTCTATCGATTGCATTTTATTTTATGAAAATCTAGTGACTCTTATTAAATTATAGCTTCTTAAACTCTATGGACAAGACTTTTTTACAGAGCGAGTGTAAGAAGGTTCTTGTGGAGATTGTTTGAGCTGAAGAGGATTTTGTTTGTTTGACCTGTTTTTCCACCATTTGGATTTTGCGGTTATTTCCACATGCACTACCACACATTATTACAGTACTATTTTGGAACTTCCCTTTTTTGCTTTTATTCATTTTAATATTGTGAAATATGGAACAGATAAAATTAATAGTTTCAATTGTAAAAGAAAGCTTTAAATTTCATCATGATTAAGTTACGATGGCCATCAATAATTTTTTCTGCAAAGAATTGGTCAGGCCTACTCAAGTTTACATTTCTACATCGATCTATATTAACCTCCGCAGATGTATTAATTAATATGAGGAATATGCTACAAGTGGCCAATGTATCTCTCACCACCGCAAGCTCTTGTTGAGCTGGGTTTTCTCACAAAATGCAATCCATAGAACTTTTATTTCTACGTTCATAAATGTGCGTACAGATATTTTCCCGATGCGGCTAGGGCTGGGGTACCAAGCTACTGGGGTGTAGGTCCTCGTGTTTCCGCTTTCGCGGCTGAGAAAGAAAGAAAACTTAGTCTTACTAGAGTAAACTTAAGAGTCTCCTCCTAGAAAATATTTATTATAACAATTTTAATTAATTTTCTCTACTGGATTAAATTTTTTCGACAATTATTTCATTCTTGTCGTGAAAATAATATTTTTTGAAATTTCTCTATCGGATTGAAGTTTTCCCTGTTATTTAATTTTCCGGCTTAATTTTTTCTACCGGATTCATTTTTTTGACACTCCGCTGTATAAAATCAAAAATTTTACTTTCATGACCGGACTAAAATATATTTCTCCTCTCTCTAGCTTTTTTTGTTCAATTTATTCCTCTACTTCTAACTGACCCAATACAACTATTTTTCCCGCCTCCACTATTCTCCTTATAGGACTTTGAATACTGTTTGGGATTTTCTTCCTTGATTTGCCATCCTCAAGTTCTGAAATAAAATGATATTTTAAGCTTTACGCACAGATTATGTTGTTGACCTCAAATTAAAAAAAGTTTTACTTTAAATTGTATTAATATTGACGACGGCTTGCAATAATATTTCGGCACGAGTCAGGCTTGCTCAGTCTACTATTTTAAATATTCGTATCGTACAGTGAGCCACCACGGGGGCTTGACTTCTAGAGCGCTATCCATGGAAAGGGAGGGAAAGAGAATTGGAAGAGTTTATGGACAGAAATAAATTCTATCAAATACATTATTTTATTAAAATCGGTTGACTCAACTTGGATATATAGCTTCTTGAACTCGATAGAAAAAAAGACTTCTGCAAAAGTCTAAGAAGGCTCTTTTGGATATTATTTGAGTTAAAGGGGTTGACCTTTTTACAGCCAGTGGGGATATTGTGCTCATTTCCACATGCAGTATCACAAATTATTAAATAACTATTTTGGACCTTCCGTATTTTGCTTTTATCTCCGAGTGTCTCGGTCTTTTATTGTCATAGCATAATTAATTGATTCGTGGAATGAAGGCATTTTTGTACCGACCAGTTCGGCAGTTTAAATCGCTTATTTTGTCCCGTCCATCATTTCTAGAATTTATAGTGTGATGTAATAATACTATCCTTCGTGTCACCCTTAAAACTTCTATGATCTTAATTGTTCAAGCAATTCTAGCGTAGCATGTAGCCTCCGAGTCTCTAACGGCTCCCAACCCAGCCCTCCTATCACCCGTGTCTTACAAACCGTTCCCTCGTAACAGTTTTAGCGAACCGTTCGGCTAACTAGGTATTTTGTTTTTTTGGCGTATTGCATCTTTCTGTGCAGGGTGTGAATGTGAGTTTCTGTGCTCTTAGCGTACGTGAAAAGTGGTATAATATAGTGCAATAAAATCTCTTGGAATTAATTATTTATTAGTTGCAAACATTTTTTAAGTTTCTTAACAGTTCTTAACAGAGCAGTTAATGAAGCATATTAACTTCCACAAATGCAAAATTCAAGTTGATTAGTATCAATTACAGTCTTGGTGCTTTCCATTGATACCTTTACTACTTTTGTAATAAGTTAAATAAGCCCGCTTGCGTGAGCGCGAAATGCGTGTGGGAAAAATAAGCGTTATTAAGTTTTTTTTCGTGTCTTAACGGTGTATATTTGCCTATATCTCAGGAGCTACATTTATTGTGTGAATTTAGTAAACGGATTACGGGTTACAAAGGTGGGCACTACCCACATATCAAACTTAATAGAAATATGAGAACATAGGGAGACGACCGTTTCTTGATTTAAAATAGAATGACCGTTCGACTTTTTCATCTTAAGACTTTCGTACAATTCACTTGATTAACCCTAGTCTCCATAATTTAACACCACCAATGTTTCTAAGGCGTTTTCCCCATGTAAGGTCTGAAGTTATGGTGATTCCCAAATGTTTGACTTAATGTGATGCAAAATATGAAGGGAATTACAAAAAAAGTCTTCTTTTAGTGAAACTGAAGGGACCCATAAATTTGCAATTTCAGCATGTCAAATTTTGGATTCTAGTCATATTCATTCCATTGAAATAATTAATAAAAATAACACCAAGTTCATACAAAGTTTAAGTACAAATGAGGGCTTACCGAGAATGAAAACTTTAAAAAATGCCAAATTACTGACAAAAGAAAGGAAAATCTCACCAATTGAAAAATTAACTATTTTTTTTAAGTTCCCATTTTACCAAATCGAATACCATATAATGCTTGAGACTGAAAATCTGATTCCGCCACAATGATTATTTCACACTTGTATCTCATCTAACTTTTTACATGTTAAGTCCTATTTTGATGGGAGGGACTGCAATTCTTTTTACACCATTGGAATGAAGTCACGGTCTGCTATTTGTTTTCACAGTGGATCTACTTATAAAACGATTTACTGCATACTTGGGAAATATAGGCTCTGAAGAGCATTGCTTTTGTTCAACTGATCATTAAGAAACGTTAAACAAACTTCTCGATGCGAGTTTTAGCGAAGTTGTTGGTAGCATCCTTTGATAAAACTTACGTCACCGAATAATTACTGAACAGTTCCACTTACAATTTGTAAATTCAGAGAAAAACATATAGAATACACTTCTGGTTCTTAATTCGGCGTATGGAACTATTGGTTTATAGTCAATCCCCAGTCTGGACGAATGGTTGACGATGATCACATACCTACTGCAAGAATAACTTTTGATCAGATTAAGGGTTGAGAAGCTTACCTGTGCGATTCCTTACCACAAAATATACCGCACAGAAGGGTAAAGTGAAATGGTCACGATACTCATGAGAGTGAAAGCTTTTCCTATCACGAAGCTCAGGCACAAAAGAGTTGATGCATTGTCGTTGCATTAATATGTACAATTAGTCATATTGAATTGATCAGTTTTGGAGTTAATAATTCGAAGTTTCGAAGAAATAATTAAGTCGAAAATAATTGGTATTAGAATTTTAATTGTAAAGGTACTATGCTTTTTTAACCATTAATGTACAAAATGGATATAATTTCCAAAACGGGCAGTATTACTCAGAAAATTTAGGGACAAACGGTATATGAGAACCATGTTAGGTGGATCACTTCCCATACAGCACACACGGAGCATATTTAGTTGAAATTACGAGTAGAACACGTGATTTATCTGGTCGAAAAACCGCTTTTCAACGACTAAGAACGGTTGAAAAATGGTCAAAATTCGGTTTACTGTCCGCTATTTCTGGTGTAAACACGTGTATCGACCACAATCTAGTGCCTAATATGCAAATTCCCATGCAAATGTATGTTTACCAACGGAAAATAAACTGTTATTAGTATTATGACCGCTAGACAGCATTGCCAGCAAAATTCGCGGCTGATTTAGATTCATATTTGACGGAGAAAAAAAATTGCCGCCGGAGTGCCGCAAACCCTAGAACCTGACCCTTACGATCTCACTTACACCTTAACCCACTCGGCCACCAAGGTACTTGATTGAAGTTGGTAATGCAAAGAAGTTATTTCCTCCGCATTCATGGCCAGACCAATATAAATTATTCCGTATTTGTGCTTGGCCTGGAGAGAACTACATATTTACAAATATTAGGTACCAAGAAATTAATGCAGATATTCACGTGTGCTTGAAAATGGCTGTCAGAATCATACGAAATCAGATAATATTATCGTGGAACATGATTTTTTTTTCTGGTTGGTTACAATTGTAGATACCAAAATGCAATGTATGATCAAAAAAGGAAGTATTTATCGCATGGAAAAATCATCGTTTTTTCTAAAAAATATATCCACCAATTGAGTACAAATAAGGTTTTCACGATTATCAGGTTTACCGAATAGACAAAGTTCTTTGGTAGATGCATATTGAATTAACATATGTTACATACATACCTATATTATATATGTTATAACAGAGATATATCTTCGTAACGGAATAATAGCGTATAGCTCATCTTTAATATGCAGTTATTCCCATGAAAATGTGAAAAAAGGCAAAGTGGCATGTTGTACATTAATTAAATTCTATAAAATACAGAAGTCCACTCAGATAATTTGGACCAAAATTTACACTGATAGAACACGCGTAAAAAAGGGCTAATTTTGGAATTATCCCTTAGTCCATATATCGACCGAGAGCACACGAGTATATTTCTCCCCGTGCTGTATGGGATTCCACTAAGAAACGGGCTACACTTTTGTCAGTCCAGATGCCTTCTACTCTCCTGTTATCTATGGACTGTAAAAAATCCCTTTCAGTGAATTGGAAGTACACATTTCAAATGATGCAGGGATTGGGTTGGTGCAATTGCTTAAGTAGTACTGGCATCACATTCCAAGGGCCTGGTTTCAAATTCTGGCAGTGGCAGAGACTTTTAAAAATCTGATCCCTAATTGGAGTGCCATGTAGAGCTAACTAGTATACTATCTCATCTGTCGGTCTGATTTGCTAAACTGATGACTCCTTAGTGTATTTTATTAAGAGTAGACTAAGTGTCGATGGTCAGATTCCCTACAACCTGCCTCTCCCCCCCAAATAACCTCCTCCGTTGCCAGATGGCATAAATGACCTCAGATGTCAGGTGCATCACCAATTTACCCACCAAACCAATAAAATGACGACTTAAGAATAGAATCATCTGCAGAGAGGAAAGCAAGCGTACTGTTCAGGATACGGGAAGAAAGGCAGTTGCTGAGTTGAGTGAGCAAATATGGATAATAGAGAGCAAAGATAATATGTTAAATAAGGTATGTGCTTGGTGAGAGGAGAAGAGATAAAAAATATGGGAATCCAGGATATTATTCATGGCTTTTTGTGACTATGGGCCGAAGAGGGGGATGAATGAGTTGGAATACTTTAGTTAAGCTTGAGAGAAATACTGCATTTGTTCTAAATGGTACATACATAATAATTAGGCACTGTTAGGAAAGATAAAAAATTACTTCACATAATTCTCCCTGAAACCGCAAATTTTCTTAATTAGGCACTGATTTTAAATGCACCATATTTACGAGTGTATAAGCCAAATATATAAGACACCCCCTGTTTTGAAACTATAAATGGTTCCCGGTTCATTAACTTACCAAAAAATGAGTACATCGTGCTTCAATTGAGATATGACTCAATTGAGTGATGCTGATAGTTACTGTGAAGTTTCAAGTGAGGAATATATAAAATAGCTGTCAATTTCAAATGAAGATATTGATTGCGATTTTCATAGTTTTAAGGAACCTATGCAAAGACATTTTTAAATAATAAATAGATTTAAAATAAATCTCTAGGATAAGCTGCACCCCAAAGCGGGTAAAAACTTTCAGGGCACAAAAGGGTGGACCTCACATGAGTAAAACTGGTATCCATTGTTGCCTACCTGTATTCACTTAGGTTTTAATAAAGGGATGGGCCCGTATTTGAAAGGAATAAATATGAAAGGTAAGAAATATTTAACAGATATTTATAATATAAATTTTACTTGGAATTATACATTTGATATTCATTAATAGTGTACAAAAGGTTTGCTTTGCCAAATTTCATGCAATTAAATTTGATATGTACCGCTGATTTTGCCAGCTTTGGAATCAGGCACAAATTTTCCTCCTATTTGTCTTATTGAAATCAAATTGTATGGAATTTTACAAAGTAACCAGCGTGTTTTACCCAGTGGAAACACTTCACTAAGTGTGTGTGTTCTCAAGTTAAAACATTTGGCATAATTGGGAGAAGAACAATGCCAGAATACATGTCGTGTTGCTATTGTTTATATACGATGCCCGGAAATCAAGCCATTCTGTCATTTCTTCCACCTTGCAGATGATACTTTTAACATGCCCTTGCCCTCACTTAATAGGTCTGCTGAGTTGTGTGCGTGAACTTCTAGTGGTCACTTCAGCAACACTATTCTGTAATGATACAAAATACGTGATTAATATATGGAATTATTATACAGGAACAATAAGAAATGTAGAGTGAAGTTACTTTAAATTTCAGTCCAACATTTGCATGTAAAGCATGACATGAGTAGTCATCATCAGCCATTAAAAAGGAAAAGGAATTCACTTTAATTCCCCAGTTAATGGGAAAATGAAAAGCCTAAATAATGGAAATATGGTTCTTACTTTATTTAGATTTACTTGTAAGAACTAGGTGAATCATCATCATAGGCGTGCTCAGGATTTTGCTATTGGGGGTGCCAACGATAAAAATGCCGCCTTTTGCCTTAACCATAAGTCTTAACCCCCAAATGCTCGGAGGAAAGCCAGTACCGTAAAACTACTCCCACAACAAAATTAGAAGGCCCCAATATTATTTGTGTAAAACAAAAATCTGTATATTACATTTCTGCTTTAATTTTCGATGGTAGGATAAGATATTTCTTAAAAAATACTTTGAAAACCTGCAATTAAATAAAGATTTGATAAAAATTGCATAAAATATCATAAATAGTCAGTTATTTACTTTTTATTAAATAAAATCAGAGTAACTATTTGGAAGAAAATTCGACAAAAAATACGAAACATTTTTGTAATCAGCTTTATCAGAATAATGTTTTTAATATACTAATACTATACTACAACTCGTTTTTTCTAGCCCACAATTGGGCTCCGTACCCTATTGAAAATAAGCACATGTAATGATAGTTTTAGTCTTATTACAGATTTTAAAAATCAGACCTTTAAATTTTTTTTAGATTGATTGGTTTTCCAGTTCATTTCAGCAAGACTCGCTTTTCCCTAAGTTTTCTGTTCCATCCGAATTTTGGCGCCCTTGCAAAATGTTTTGGGGGTGCTGCGGCACCCATGGCACCCACTATGCGCACGTCTATGATCATTATGTACCCATATATATTACCACCCTTTCAGCAATCAAAATGGAGATTAATTTCGTAATTCTGTAGATTTCCCAATAACTGCATTAATACTGCTCTTCACTTTGTTCTTAACTTGTTCCTGAATCTACATACTACCCTAAGCGTCACTACAAGAATGTGGAAGGAGGTGTTAGTACATCAGCCATAAAGAAAGGGGGGTACAGTGGAAAGGAATTTGGAGCAGGAGAGGCCAAAGAGTGAGAAATGTCTTGATGGACTAGTTCAGTGACGTAGCCAGGGTCCATGGGGTCCGGAGACTGTCCCCCCTCCCCCAAAATTATGAATTTATTTTTATAAAAGAGGGAATTTAAGGATAAAGTTTTAATTATTTGTTTTTTAACAACAACTCCGCTATAACGGTGGCAAGCCCGCGGCCTGTCTCTAAGAGACAGGAAGGAGGAGTCGGAGGAGTAACAACCTCGAAAAAAAACCAGGGTCCATCTGGCCCGGATGGTAGCACCCCGTAAGGGTCCCTAGCCAGGGTCACGGTGAAGCCCTCAACGGCAGCGAAGGCGGAGAAGATGGACTTCGGTACGGCTGAACTGGCGGAAGAGGCAACCCGGCTGAACTGGCGGAAGAGGCAACCCGACTGACCGGGGTATATCAGGACAGAAACCACTGCCTAGTGGTTAGAAGAGGGATCTTTGAAGGCTAAGGGAGACAACCCTGACAGAAAACAGCCAGCCGGTAGGCTTAGGAGGCAGCCCCTCCAACCGGCTAGCTCGGTAGGGCCAATAACCCACCTGAGTGAAGTTAATTATTCAGAGTATAACAGAGAGAGCCGGATGGATTAATAGGAATCGACAGAGCGAACGAACGGACACGATTTTTGGTACATGGAACATAACATCACTCACTGGAAAGGAGTGTGAAATTGTAGATGAGATGAAAAAGTACAAACAGGATTCTGGGTATAAGCGAGACGAAAAAGAAAGGGTTTGGAGAAACAGCGTTGAAAGATGGATATCACATGTTTTACTCTGGGTTAGAACATCGCAGTAGAGCAAAAGAAGGAGTGGATATAGTAATAGAGGGTATTTATAGAGACAGAGTAATGGAATGGGAGCCAGTGAATTCAAGAATCATGAAAGTGAATCTGGAAATGCAGGAGAAAATATCATTGATACAGGTATATGCCCCGACACAAGATGCGGAACAGTTTGAGAAAGATCTTTTTTACACTCAGCTGCAAGAAACAATAGACAAGGCAAGAGAACAGACCAGACACATTATGATAATGGGAGATTAGAACTCCAGAATAGGTAGGAATCTAGAACGAGGACATGGATCAATTGGACCGCATGGGGGAGAGCAAGTAATCAACACAAACGGAGAGAAGATGATTGTTCTTTGCATAGATAACGATCTGCTGATTGGAAATACCTTTTTTCCACATAGAATAACACATAAAATCACTTTTGAATCTGAGAACAGAGGAGTAAGAAGTGTGATATATTATTTCACTTACACAAGAAGTATGAGGTATGCTGTAAACGATGTACGTGTATACAGAAGCGCTGAACTAACATATACATACAGAACTTATGAGAGGTTAAAGGTTGGATAACTTAGAGATGAACAAAAGAAAATGGAATATCGAGACCTGGTAACAGCAGAATTACAAAAGTGAATGGAAGATATAACAAGGGTTGAAAGTGAGGAAGATCAAATGGAACTAGACTGGAGGATATTGAAAGAAACCCTATTAAATAAAACTAGAGAAATCTGTTGAGTGCAAATAAAGAAGACGGAGACTAAAAGGACAAAGTGGTGGAATGACCATGTTAAAGGAAAAATTAAGGATAAAAAGGTTTCCTGGCAAAAGTGGATTAGAGATAAAACAGATGAGGCTTGGAGAAAGTATGTACAGAAGAGAAATGAATCGAAGCAAGCAGTAAGACAAGCAAAAGAAGAATGTTGGGAAGTTTGGTAATGAAGTGGAAGAAAACCATCATCATAACCAACGAAAGTTTTGGTAAACGGTGAAAAGCCTAAAAGGAAAGTTCGGAAAAAGAGTAAGAAGTGTAACAGATGAAACAGGGAAGTTAGTTACCGACGAGAAAGATGTGCTGACAGTATGGCGTAATCACTTTGCTGTAACTTTTGGTCACCAGGAGCAAGTAGAAATAACGGAAGTGGAAGCTGAACCAAACCCCCGAAGAGAAGGAGGAAACGGAGAAGAAATAACACATGCCAAAGTGGAGGAAGCAATAAAAAAAGATAAAACTGGGTAAAGCAGCAGGCGCTGATGGCCTGGCGCCGGAAATGATTTAAGTTTGGAGGAAATGCAGTGGTTGATTGGATGCGGGAGATATGCAGAAGGGCATGGACAGTGAAAAAGATCCCAACGGATTGGGAACTGAATATTTTAGCACCAATCTACAAGAAAGGAAATACTACCCAATGCGGCAACTATATGCCCATATGTCTGTCTTCCGTCGCTTTGAAGGTATATACTAGAATTCTTGAAATAAGACTCAGAAATGAGGTTGAGAAAGAACTAGAGGAGGAACAATGTGCCTTCAGGAAAAATCGCCAAACCCAGGATCACATTTTTACAGTGCGCCAAGTGATGGACAAATATATCAACAGAAATGGATCAGTCTGCCTAGCCTTTTTAGATATACAGGCAGCTTTCGACACAGTGCCAAGGTGCAGCCTATGGGAAGCACTAAAAAAAATAGGGGTATCCGTAGACCTAACCGAAAGAATCAAAAGCCTATACATAAATGTGAAAGGAGTGGCTAGAATAGCTGGAAAAACGTCAGCAGAATTTGATATGAGGAAAGGTGTCAAACATGGAGACAGCCTCAGTCCTCTACTATTCATCATTCTGATGGACCAGATACATAAACAATGCAAAAGAAGAACACCAAGGTGCAAGATAGGAAACTATAGGTTAAGGCCTGTTTATGTACAGTCACTGGTATATGCAGATGACATTGTACTGATTGCCAAGAATAAGAGAGATTTGAAAACAGCACACAAAGAATGGGCTAATGCAATTAGAGACCATGGAATGAGAATGAATGTGAGGAAAAGCAAGGTTATGGTAGTGTCAAAAAATAAGGTACAGGAAAGGCTGAACATATCATGGGAAGAGCAAGAACTAGAACAGGTTGACAAGTTCGAATACCTGGGGACACTTATTACCAAGGATGGAAGGCCGGACACCGAAGTAAACCACCAAATACATAAAGCAAACCAGGTATACCAGATTAGTAAATCAATAGTGGGAAAGAGGGAAATATCAGAAAAGACAAAGATGAGAGTATATAAAACCATTTTCCAGCCGGTATTGGTATACCGAACGGAGAGCTTAACCCTACTAGATAAACATAGGAGCAGATTCCAAAGCTGTGAAATGAGGTATCTAAGACGGGCAGCAGGACGCACTAAAAGAGATCGAGTGAGAAACACCACAATCAGAGCCCAATTCCAGCAAGACCCGATAGTGGAGTCGATGGAAAGAAAAACTTTAAGATGGTACGGGCATGTGGTTAGGATGAATGAGGAAAGGAAGCCAAGAGAGGTGATGGAGGCAAGACCAGAGGGAAAGCGAGGAAGAGGACGACCAAGGATGGAATGGGAAGAATATGTGGAGAGATTGGCAGTCAGGCGCGGAAAGAGCCTGAATGAGGTGAAGCGTCTCGCTCAAAACAGGAAAGAATTTGGAAAGTGGCTGAGGGACCCCGACGCCTAAAAGCAGAAGGGGATTTGAGAAAGAAGAAGAAGAAGTTTTTTAACAACAGCTTCAACCACTTTTTAAATAAATATGTTTGTAAGCAAAAAACTGGGTTTAGTATTCTTTCAGACATCTGAAACTCTTTGAATTTATCCATTAATCTGTGTACTGTATTATTTTAACTTCGCTGAACTATCAAATATTCCTCCCCAAAGCGTAATCTTATGTGCTAGTTTTCTTACGGTTACTATTTACACGTAATTAATTATATTTAACCTGAAGAGATAGATACTTATGAAACTAGATTGACGGGAAACTAATAGAAGAAACCAGATGTACACATGGACATCAAATTTACGTCAGACCACCAATTGAAACATCACACTTCTAATTTAAACCAGATATTTTAAAATAAAATGGAAGTGAATAATTTTGCTTTGCACAAGTCCTATGTTAATATAATGTTGAACCTGCTACTAGGTTGGGGAACACGAATGTAAAGTTTCACACAAATCTGTATACAAACAAAAATCGCTCTAACCACATTAACGTCCAATAGGACGGAAGGAGTACAATACTTAAGTATAGTCTCCACATGGCACCCAAGTAGGAATCGGAATTACGGAGAAAATCTCCACATCTGCCTGGATTCGACACTGGCCCTCGGGATGGAAAGCCAGTAGGTACTCTAGCAGACACACCTATCATGTGTGTCACTGCGTCAATTGACGGACGACCTAGTGAACATTCATACTCTATGAAGAGAAATTAAATTCTCTAGCTAAATATTGTACTTGCCGCGATCATTACCGTCAAACGCCTGGAGAACTACGGCTGAACCCAAGGTTTCACAGATCTACGTTTAGAGACGCCACTTGGTACTCACTCCACCTCAACCCTCATTTGTCAATATGTATATGTATAACCTACCGTACCATCAAGGTCTGGGGGCATACTTCCACACAGAGCTGCTGGTCTTGCTGCCAGTCAGACATGCGGCGTGAAAACTTCTTCAAATAAATTTTCGTTTTCCTACCTACGCTGGAGTTATAACCCCCAATGTGTCAAATCCTAAGAGCTATCGTCTAAATGCGCTATTCCACCGAGGAAAAATCATTCGCACTTATGTGCACTTGCGGGTGACTCCGTAAAGGTAACTATCGTGGCTAGTCTCGGTATCCTCAAAATTGTATATCGTCTAGCCTCTAGCCCATTCAGGTAGATAGAGAGGGCATAACGTCATGAAACTAACACGACAACCAAAATGTCCTTCCCCCTGCTCTTTCCTTGCTTACCATTGGATAGCACGGAGGAGTGGACCCATTAATGGATATAAATCAAGAATATCTGTTGAAAATTTAAGGTAAGTAACTCTTGAAACATATTATTTACTTGCAACTATTTATTCTACTCGTTTTACTGTGTTTTTTGTGGTATTACGGATTATTATTGGTTTAGCAAAATAAAAACATACAGATTTACGAAGAACGCATTATCATGAAGTAAATGCATGCTGATATCAAGAGATTTATGGATGGAAATCGTCGTAAAATTGCAAAATTAGTGCGTCAGCCCGTGGGCGCTAAGGTAAATCGGGGGGAATAAAGATGGCAGACGGCTTCAGCTTCAAGCATTAGTCACCATAGCAAGCGCCCTCTCCATCTGCCTGCCATTGACCGCTTGAGTGATTAGACTCAGTGTTCCACTTGGGCGTTCACTCAAGTGTTAACTCTTGCCGTACAACGATATCTCACGAGGCACGACACATCAATACGATCCTACATCAACTTGCAAATAACATAGTAGGATTGAGAATGCTAATGCCCTATACATATAATAGCTGTAATTCAGGTTAGTTAATTCAAAATGTGATGAAAGTTACATTATCTGATTAAATTATTTGAAGACAGGTCATTTTCGTTTCTTGTAAAGGAAACCTATTCCTTTTTACATAATGACGGTTCAATTTTTGTCTTGGTCACTAATATTTTCTCTGAGACATCACAATGAATAATAAAAAAATTAAGCATGAGCTCGATTGATTCCAGGAAAAGAGAAATCCTGGTAAAAATAAATACATGCCCGCTCAAGGGTCTTCAGATTAAGAGGAGATGCCGATGGAGGGAGAGAATTAAGGATGCCTACGATGAAACAACAGTCCAGTAGAAAAATTTTTGTTTAACGTGCTTCGACAGCTAATGTCAATTCCCACATACTGTCACCACGTGCAGACAGGGGCGACAGCACTCTGACGAATCGGAGGATCACCCCTCCAAACTCGAGCCGAGCACAACGATGCTTAACTTCGGTGACTGATCGGGGGAACCGGTGTTTCCATCGAGGAAGGCCTTGCCCAACAACAGTCGAACTTAGTTGTGGGTGGTGACATAGGTGGGGACGGGGAGAGAGGCATTTTGGGAGGAAGGATTGCATGACACTCTACGGCCGTTGATACGGAGGCTGAGAGGACCAGTGATGAGCCCAATATAGAACGCCTCACATATATATTACAAAGGGGAATGGAAACCACATTGCTGGTGATGCATGAAGGAGAAGAAAAAAAGGGAAGAGGAAAAGCGCGGAAATTTGGGGGATGGGTTTAGTAATGAGAGACCATGTTTACTCACTGATTTCTGCTGTTCCGTGTCCATGTGAACCCATCCCACTTTTCCGCTCGTTCGTTATCCACGTTTTCCCGTCTTCCGCGCTCCGCTTCCCGCGTCGTTTTCCGTCCACGTGTATAGGTATAGCGAAACTTGGTGGCACTCGCCAGTGTAGAGTTTAAGATCGTCGAGGACGAATTAAGCGTTGAAGAGCGGGCAGAGGTACCACAGAGCTCCGTTGGGGATCTACAGAGAGAACCTAATCATCTTTATCCCTCCTCTCTTGTATGGTCTCCTCTCCCTGACGTCATTTTCTGTATGAGTGAGTGCCACCAAGTTTTGCGACTCTAACACCCAGATTGAACGAGTTCGAAGGAGCTCTTTAGCGCATTTACAGAGTATTAGAGATGCGTAAGGAAATGGGGACGACTTCGGCAGATGAACGATCAATTTGAGGGTCAGATAAGAGTGGGTGGAGGGAGTGGGCAACAAGGGAAGGATTGGGATACTTACTGGGAAAGAGGAACGATAGAAGAAATCAAACTACCTACATATTTCGCAATGCATCGCAGAAAATTATACTGGAAGCGAAACCTTCTGGCAGCCACCTGCGCGAAGTGTGACGTCAAGGAGGGAGAGGCTCGCGAGGTAAGGGGTCCGCGAAGGAGCTGAGGCGGGGCGGGACAGCACACGGTAGTCATCGCTGCCAACATGACACACTTCAGGGTGGCTAGAGCAGTAATCGTAGGTCATTAATTTCACATTTTAATAATTTTTCAAGTAATTAAAAAGAAGTTCTAGGGCCATATTTCATTTGAGTACAATGGAGGAAAAATGTTTCTCAACAAACGGAGCGCCGCCACTATCGCTCTGATGGAAAATCGGATTCCTTTCTGACGCTAAATTATTCTTGGGTCTCGGCCACGACGAGGGAAGTTCAAACACGTTAAGGTGATGGACTCGTCGTCCAAGTGTATGGCATTACCGGCGGCTTGCCGGTCCCGGGCGTTGTTCGCGCTGGCGACCAGAACGGAAACATATTAGACAAACCTTGTATGCATATAACACGCATCATTTAACTCTCTCGTTCTCACAGAGCTCTCCTCCGTATTCTTCCTTTTCCCTCCCTTTTCCTTCTAGGCTTCGCTCCTTTTAACGCACTCTGGCAAGGTCCTGGGATTTCCCCGCTGTCCGCATCTGATCTCTTATCTGATAGACTTCTAGACTTATCATAGGTTTTACGAGTTAAGGGCATATTGAGAACATGTGACCACAAGAATGAAGAACTATGAACATTCTTCCAAGAACAAATCCGGAAATCGTTCCACAATAGTACCCTTAATTTGCTATCAATACGGACCAAACGGGGTGTGAGTATAAGGCGGAAATTAGGCGGACTCTTTCTCATCGCAGAGAAAAAACTAAGGACGTGAGTATCGACGAAATAAGTAAAATGATCCATTCAAATACAGCTCAATACAGAGTAACTTACTACGCAACAATTCTGCCCTAAGTATTGGTCTCTAAGGGGTGTCCGGGCGATTTCAAAAGTGAATAAAAGAATAACTTTAAACTTTGTATTTCCACATGAAATTTATTTTGCTACGACCATGGTTTCAACGTCAGGGCGTCATCATCATTCCCTGATGATGACGCCCTGACGTTGAAACCATGGTCGTAGCAAAATAAATTTCAAGTGGAAATAAAAAATTTAAAGTTATTCAAGATGAATTCCAAGTTCCACAAAGTAACGCCTGAAACCATCAATTTTGAATAAAAGAAGTTGAAGGGAATGTTAATCGTTTTCAGATTTTTTATGCGACTTTCTCAAAGTTAGGGAAGCTATTAAGCAATAGATATAAACTATATTTGAACCGTGCGTAAAGAAGAATAAGTTCCTTTTATTCATTGGCACTTGGGCTGGTAAAACCAATCTTTCTCTTTTTAATGAACGATTTGTGGATGATTTCAGCCAACCAACATTCACAAAAAAAGTAATACCAGCAAAGTGCACTCCCATTTTTCAGCTCTGTAACGTTTATTTCATAGTTAAGTCAAAATATTAATTTATTCTATACAAAAGTCTTCTTTAGAAGAAACTTCATTTAACCAATCGAAATGATATCATTAAAATCCATTCCCTAAATCCTTAAGGGCTTTCAGCCCCAGTCAGCCTATGAAATTGTATGCGTGGTTTGCCTCTGGACTAGCAAGAGAAAGACAGGTTGTCAAAAATGAGAAGCAAGTTGTATTTCGTGCTAGTAAATTGATAACTAAATATAAAAATTAGGAACAGGGCTTCCCTAGGTGCTAGTGGTACAGAAACATAGTTTCAAATGTATTATTATAATTATCAACCAAGTTTTTGTGTATCTTTTCCTCGAATATAGCAGCAGTTGGTCTTGTGAATGAATTTATGTTTAATGTATACTTTTCATTGCGTTATGTTTCGTTGAAAGGTATGCATTGCAAGTGAAGTTACATTATTTAAAACGGATAAATAGTTCACCCAGGACCAAAAATATGTTAAAAAGTGACCAGCCACAAAGAATAGGTAGCATTTTCCTACTTTTTTTTGTCATGATTTGTGTTTTCATCCAGTCATTCGTTTTTGCGTATTCACAGCTCTTTTGCGTAGTCATCGAAAAGCTGTCGCTATGATTGAAAGGTGCATTGGACATACGGTTTGTATTCACGTTTGTTAAAGGAAAGTCTTTCGTGCAGGTGCTCAGTTAAGCGGTGCGTAGGTTATACTACACCCTGCGCTAAATCCTTCCAAATGCTCAAAGCAGTATTTATAGTAGTGGCAGATCTCTCCATGATTACTACAGAATATCAACTACTTCACTTTTTCAAACGAAAGAGCAGAGGCGGACAGCGGGAGAATTCCAGGACCTTGTCAGAGTGCGATAAAAGGAGCGAAGCCTAGAAGGAAAAGAGATGAAAGAGGAAGAATGCGGAGGAAAGCTCGGCGAGAACGAGAGGGGTAAATAAATGGTTTAAAATGCATACAAGGTTGTCTAATGTGTCTCCGTTCTGGTCGCCAGCGCGAACAGCGCCCGTGGCAAGCAAGCCCCAGGCAATACGTCACATACTTGGTCGACGAGTCCATCACCTTACCGTGATTTAACTTCCCTCGTCCTGGCCGAGACCCAAGAATGATGTACCGTCAGAAAGGAATCCGATTTTCCATCAGAGCGACAGTGGCGGCGCTCCGTTTCCTGGAAAACTTTTTTCCCCCATAGTAACTACATCTGCCTATGTGGTGGAACTCACCATACACGTTACATGCAATGGAAATGATGCAAGAATAATAGTTTACATTTTTGGCCTGCTATGCCTTGAAAGCATGCTATCACTTGAATTTCGGTGCTGAATTCGAAATTTAGGCGAAAAGTTTTGTTTAAATATCCTTTTTCGAGCCTTTGACTCTGTGTGACATCTTGATGTTTCTTAGCAACCGTATTAATAATGTAAAAGGAATTATTTCTCGTTTGGAAGAAAATATATACGTATGTAATCGATTTATTATGAAACACATTCAATGAGCTATTAGGCTACGTATTATAATAGGACTGAATTGCAAAAAAAAAACAATAGGTAAAATGCTTTTTTTTATTTTTATCTATACGTAGATACCCCTAATAGGAACACGTACCTATGGAAAGTTTCACGAAAATATGTACGTAAACAAAAATCACTCCGACCGCCTTAGCTTGAGAGGGCGGGAAAGTGTCAGTAGCGCATTTCGAGATTATGTTTACGATCAAAAACATAGCAACATCAAAATATACTGATATTCCTCCAATTCATTCGGAGTGGCCCCTCTAAATAATTGAATTGCGAGCATAGATAGCTAGGAATTTGATGTGAATAACAGATTGAGCGTTTTGAAGTTGGCAAAGAAGGAATGAAGGTTTATGACCTTCGGCACCCTGGTTGTTAAATGCGAGAATAAACGTGGGGCTCATGCGGAGGCGAGAATGGAATAAAAGTGTGTTTTTTAAAGCAAACATTCATCGGCCATGTTCAACTGGAGTTTCCATATTTATCGGAAAATTAAAATTCATACGCGGTAGAAATAGGAGATAATTACTCTGGCCTTAATAGTGGAACCAAACAATGAAGATAAAACCAATAGCATATTCATAATACACTCTACTAATTTATTCCAAACGATTGTTTCAGTAACCGATTACATTGAACATCTCTACAAGTTACTGACACCATGGTATAAAAATATTCCAGTACGGATAGTTACAAAACTTATTTTTTATGAAGCATCACGATAACAATCAGCACAGTATTCGAATCTCAAAGTCATCCTGGACGAAAACGCAGTGAGCGCACCACGAAAAATTATTTTCCAGCTGAGGAAGCATTAGATTCAAGAAGTTAGGCCAGAGCTCAAAGGAAGGACAAAGAAAGCACGGTTGAACTACGTACACTACAAGATGCATAGAGGTACAGTTGCTAGGAGCGCATTGTTGTGTGGCTCATATAGAACAAATTTCATCGCCTCCAACACGCGTTAGGCCACCGAATTGAGGAAAATCCAGAAATGCAATGCAAAACCAATAATGGCCTCATCAACAAAACACTACCGTCACTCATGATTGAACTTACCATAAGCATGCTGAAATGTTGGATGATGGACGACTCGTACATCGAAACTTCGGCAGAAATGCAGTGTACGACCCGGTGGAGAACCCGAATAGACTTCACCAACATGCTGAAATGATAATGGCTCCAATGGAACATTACGCTGGCCGTAATCTTGCACTTACAGCTTTTTCTCCAACTAGGACTCCCTGCGAATTAGGAAAGAAAAGTAAAAGTGAGACCTTAAGGGTGAGCTGATATTTCATCAAAGTTGAAATTAAGTAATCCTACTCAGCCTATGAGACCACATCCGGAACAATATATTCCCACAAGGACAGAGAAAACAACGGAAAATTATGTTGATATATACGAACTATAACACAAAATATCCCTTTAACGAGTAGATGCGATACAACAAAAGTATATCACCTCTTCAACTCTATTCAAGTATATTTTTCTTTAAATATAATAGAATTACCTTTCACTTGTTCTCCCTTCTTTAACACCGTGTTGTTCTACCACACAACAGCCATATGTTAGAGGCGCTATTGGTAGCGCGCCGGTCGTTCCCACTCAATGTAAGCGGTAGGAGGGGTAAGTCTGGCAGAGCTAAGTCTGGCCCACAGTCGAATGGGATAAATATTCATTTTACTTCGCCGCTTGATTGAAACCAGCCTCTATCACGGGTCACCAACCTTTTTTCTAAATTCTCCCCATTCACCATAGCTCAGAATATCATCCTCCTTCCCAAAATACATTTCCTTGACTGATGTTCCCTGTAGTCTACACCCGGAATGTTTGGAGGAATACTGAAAGGAATGCCAATAAGTCACATTTGCGAATGTAATACTGAATCATCAAGGGAGAATAATGTGGTGGTTTCGCAAATATTTCCACCTCTGGAAGGGTTCAAACCCAGGCCCTCGTGATGTGAAGTCCAGATATAAATTATTACACAATTATTTAATTCCGTAAATGAAAATGCGCATGTTTAAGAACCGATTTAAATCTGTGGCTTCCAATACTCTTTATTGAACACCAAAGGGCAAATCAAAACTAACAACAATATCATATATTTTACATAATCTATAGAACATTATATTTTGATGAATAGTGGTCCCTATTCCTCACTAAACCCTCCTGGATTCCCACCAGGAGGGAAATTCACCACTGATTTAGAACCCCTGCTCTAAGGGGATTATGAGCGAGGAGTAAAAGGCTCATAGGATAAACGAGCGCACACAGGGACCTATTAAAATCGCAGATAGATGTTTTTTACGATGTCAGTTCCCTTTGTTAAGAGTTCGATACCAACATGGGGGAGGTGGAATAGATTAGAAATCTAATGAAGGGACTGCGGCCCGCAATAGTACGAACAGTATTCCCGATGGAGCCTTGCACTGTCGACGCGCTATTGGACTAATTCAAGCTCCAAGAGGTGGTAATTCTGGTTGCAGAGGCCACAAAAGAAAAGACTACACCTAAGGCAGATCCCTGAGAGACAAATTTGGATTTGTTTATTTACATTTGTTTTATTTTTATTTATTAAAAAACACCTAAAACAGCAGCATTGTGCTTATGCATTGTGTCCTTAACATTGTGCTCAATAGATAGAATAAATTATAAGCATGAATAGCAGTTAAAAAATGAAAATATTAAGCATCATACAACAAATCAAGTACGCCTGTTTGCTATCAAGGGAGCTGCCGCAGAGGCGCGTAGCAGGGGGTGTTAGGACACCAGCCATTGAAGGGAAGGGAATAGAGAAAAGGATATGGGAAAGGATAGAAAAAATGGATAAATTTGATTTTAGACATGTTCACGTCACAAATACTAAGTTTATAAAGGATAATTAACTAAAATACGATGGTATAACATTAAAAATGTAAAAAATCAAAATTTTAAACATATACAAATAACTTTTCCGAAGAAGAATCAATGAATCACTATCAATAATGAACTGAAACGTGGGGAATTTTATTTACCACCGTGTATGCATGTGCCAAATGTAGCTATTAAAACATGCAACCTTGACTTTCAATATTTTCAATTCAAAAGTAAAATAAGGAAAAATTATTAACAGAAATGTAAATGAATGGAGAAAAAAACAGCAATTTACGATTTGCGCATGATAAAGCGATTCTGTCAAAGAAGAAAGATCTGACGAAAATGCTGAGCTATATGGAAAATACTATTTAGAAATATAACATGAAGATAAATATTTAAAAAAATAAAGATTATGGCTTGCGGAATAAATCAGGACAATAGAATCACTGTCAAACTTGGGCAGCAAAAACTTAGGTAAGAGGAAGAATTTTTTATCTGGGAAGCAGGATCACCAGTGATTGAAAAAGCGAGAAATAAATTACGAGCAGAATAGCCCAAGAAAAGAGGACATTCTACCAGATGACATGCTAACAGCTAGTAACACGAGCCTGGAAGGAAGGAAGCCCTTCATGAAAACATGCATTTGGAGGACTTACGAGCAGTGAAGCCTGGCAAAATAACAGCAGCAAAGTAAAAGAGATGGAAAGCAATGGAGATGTGGTATTTAGAAGAATGAAGAAGATTAAATGCACGGACATAATCGCCAACAAAGTAGCCCTACGAAGAGTTGGAAGGAAAAGAAGAAATTTGGATACATTTTGCGACATGATAGCTTATTGAAAACAATAGCGGATGGAAAAGTGAATGGCAAGAAGTACAGAGGAAATTATTAACTGAGGGTTCGATACGAGAGCTTACGAGTTCTTGGGCGATGATAAATTCGGGTGTATTAACGGGAAGGCAACTCGAGAGGCGATTGGGGTGATGAGAACACTAAATAAAACAGTAAAATCACGATTTATTTTTGCTTCGCGGATTTAGAACAGGTTTTTGACTGAGTTAATCTGGAAAAACTAATGCAGATACTCATGAAAATAGGAATAGGTTGGTGAGATAGGAGACATCCGAAACTTTCACTTGGCCGAGAGGGCTCAGGTGGGGGTGGCTGACGGAGAGTCAAAATGGGTAGTTATAGGTTGCGTGGTAAGACAAGACAGCTCGCTTATCAACACAAGTTTAACACAGTTAATATTGAAGTGGGAACATGGTGAAAGGACATGAGAAACATGCAAGAACAAATATACCTACGTCGAGCATTGCCAAATCGGGCATCGTAATGCGGTAGCCGATCGGTATCGCCGTCATAATGTAGTTTCGTTTCGCACAGCTCGAAACTCAGCACTAGATTCACCCGCATGCATTCCAAAGCCGCCGTGCAAATCAAAACTAGAGGGGCTTGTACGTGAATCGTGACGTAGGACGTATCTCGAATAATCGGACGCAGAGTTTGAGTTTCCACGGCAATATTGGTATTCACGGCTTGAGTCAAATGTCGCCCTCCTTATCCGACTGGGCAGAGCGAGCGTGCAGAGGTTTTTGCTGCTTTTTTGTATGGGTCTACTTGAGGTTCATAATGGACGATTATGTTCCGAGGAATTATTCAACTCGGCTAAGGTGAGGGTGGAAGGAAGGGCCGGGAACAAGGAAAAATGAGGAGATTATTTAAGGATTTCGCAATGCGTCGTAAAATTCGGGGGAGAGGGGGAAACATGCAGGGGCGAGCATATATGAAAGTTATTTCTAACTTGTCCTACTGATAATATTTGACCATCGAGCTCGAGTGAAGATTCTCGGAAAATGAAAACCCATGAGCGATGGAAATAACTGAACATACTTGTAGCAATACTTGGCGTAGGAATACTTGGCGACGCTCACTTGTGAAGAGCATGACGCAAAGGAGAAGAAAGTATATAAGAGATTAGGGATAAAGTGGTTTAGTCCTCCAGATCACTCTGGGAGTCTTTTTAGGAACCTTTTCCCACTCATTAATGCTTGATTCACCCGCAGTGACCTCTTATTCTCTGCTATTGAGTTCCACCACGTTTTTCTACACCTGTAACTATTTCCGTCGACAGACTTGTACTGAACTTGTTCCGGGCGATAAGTACCTAATGCAATAACAGTAAGAGGAGAATAATTGGTCATCTAAGGAACAAGAAGTTCTCTGAAGTTATGCCCGAGTTCGAAGAAAAAACGCAAAGGAAGAATATGAGTCATGGAAGTACCTACATTTATTTGGAGCGTAAAGCTATATGGCAAATTTGATCATAACGCAAAGAATACCCATTGGAGTTATCTCAAGATGTTTGAGATGAAGGAGAAGAAGAAAAATTAATTGAATACATTTGGGAACTGGATGAACTCAATAAGCGAAATAAGCGACGCCGAATTCAGTAATAATAGGATGCTGAGGGTGTGGAGAGAAGGGGAAAGCTGATTGAGATGGAAATACAAAATGTGAGAAAATTAGGTCGTAAGCGGGAAGGTATAAGTTAAAGTTAATAATGAAATTGTGATGGAGAATCAGGAATTTAAGCGGGTACATTTAAATGGTCCACAGTTTTTAAAAGAAATTGTGGCCTTCCCAAATCTAAACATAAAATTAATGACTATGGATTTGAAAAGTGTCCAAATCAATATGACAAGTCCTGTGCACGTAAAACAGTGGGTATGAGAGTCGTTTTAACTCAATCTGTGGCCGGAGGAAAAAAATTGCGCGGATCGCCACTACGTTTTACACTTCCAAACTGGATAAAAATTCGCAAAATTAGGCGCAATACAGTCTAACTACGTCCAGCTCGCGCAACGCGACCGTAATGAGGAATACCCACTATCATGGGTGTATCCAGTGAGCTTCAAAGCCCCCCTCGAGCGCCGCAAAACAAAAATTCTATTCTATCCACTCACTCAGTGATTAAACCCGAAGGTTGGTTTAGATAGTTGAGGGTAGAGCTGTGTGTGAATATCACACATTCAGGGTAGGGGGCCAGTTCCTTTCCCTGGGCGCACTCAAGAGGATGTTTTTGTTTGGGGGCGTCCAAAGGCTTCACCCGGATTGGAGCCCTGATGACGATGCTCGAGTCGAGCATCGAAACGTCGGCCACAATGGAGATTTTAACGCGGTTGGAAACCCGAGAAGAATTCATTCATGGACTGCGCCGGGAAAGCACCAGATCATACATAATTTAACGTCCTTGGTAATCAAGAAAAACACTCATACTCCATGACCTTATTGCAGCTCGGACGGCCGTGACGTATTTATGACGCCTATGACATTAGCATAATCGAAACGCTTCCTCTACTTAGTAGTTCAGATCCTAGATATGCACTTTTGCCCTCTTAAGTTAAGTAAGGCATCGATCGAACTCCCAGTTTACCCCCCCCCCCCAGCCAAAACATTAAGCTATCATATTCCCAAATCGAACTCACCGAAAGTACTCTGGAATCCATGACGATCAACCGTAATATTCCGCTGGACTTGATGAAGCACCAATGTCAGCTTGTCTTTCTTCACCCAGGACTCCTATAGAATTAACAAAAAGAAATAAAGGTGAAACCTCAAGGGTAACACGACGTAAAGGTCATGTTTTAATGTAATGCAAACTATTCCTGTCTCCATGGCCACAACAGGAACAGTATCATTCTACAAGGGAAAAGAACAACGAAAAATGAAGAATCATAAATTTGCTCCCAATATCATACATTAAAGTTGATAGATAGCGGATAGATTAGCAAATAATGTACATTGAGATACATATTTCTACGAATAATTCCAGATTACCTGAAATAAGTCCTGTCCTCGCGAACGGTACGCTATGCTTCCTCTCGAAGCCGGCATTCAAATAAATGCTTTCTCAAAAGTTCCATTGGTGGCGCACCGTGCGTTTTCGCTCCAATGTTGAGAGGGAAGAGGGGGGAATAGGAGGGGAAGGAAGGGGAAGAGGGGGTAAAGCCGAGTTCACATGGATCCGGAACGGGTGCGGAAATGCGGAACGCGGAAATGCATATAGCCAATCACAAATAGGAAACTGCGGGAAAGAGTGTGATTGGCTAGATGCATTTCCGCGTCCCGCATTTCCGCACCTATTCCGGAACCATGTGAACTCGGCTTAACGTTGGGGCAAAGACGATGTGAAGGGGATTCGGCGCTCAAGCAATCAAATGCTTCTTACTGAAAGTCGTATTGGACATCAGCTACGCGAAACCGTAAATCCGGAGCAGCACATAGTATTCAGTGCCGATTGAGAAAGCACCCGTTGCTATACCTTCATTCCAGAACCAAATAGCTCGCTATAACTAATAAAATAACGCATATTCCGATAGTAATTCAACTACCTAAGTAATTATTACGAGAAAATTTGCGGTTTCAGGGTGTATTAAGTGAAATTTTTCCATGATAGGAAAGATAAAAATTATGCGAATTTCACAAATGTGTTGAAACCCGGGTCGTGAATAAACCAACTTTTGTGAAATTCGCATAATTTTTATCTTTCCTAACAAATCATTACGAGGGTGCGAGTTTGGGTGACACGGTTGATGCCAACGTAATCTCCTTGAAAAATTGATTGGATGCGCAACTCTAAGATGTTTACACTTTTATATTTTACCGACATAAATAAAACACATCGTGACGGGAAAACTTGAAAAATAAATTATATAAAAAATTAATTTCAAATAATATAACTCCGATCGGGTGCTCATGCATTGAATAGAGACAAGCTATTGACAACTTATATATGAGACACGAGCAAAGTTCTCTCATGTACCTAATTCTCCGTGTCCTACAATACATGCATACATGCCACGGCATGCCAGTCAATCAGATCAAGGGTTAGGAAAATGCCATGGGCATGCACGTTTTTTTATAGATGTTAACCGAGGAATGGTCGGCAAATATTTAATATGGCTGGTTAGATGTATGAGGAAGCGACCGACAACTGAGTTCATTTGTGCTAATGAGGAAAGTAAAGGAAGAATTTGAGAGCAGAGGAAATATACAGAAACCCGGCGTCGGCATTAGCCTCCAACTTTTAATAAAAGGCGCACGGAAGACAACAATTGAGCATCACATTCTACGAACGAAGCGCTGCCCTGAAAGAGCTATTCAGGTGAGGATTAGGATTCCATTATAAAATTTCTGACACTGACATGATTCAAATCAGGACCGTCGAAGTGCGAAGTCAATATGTACTCAAGCTAGCACACTCACCCGTTAGAGATCTCTCTCTTGCTATACCATGTATTAGTGAAGAGGGAAGAAATACTCAGGCGTATCCGAAGATTTCACTATCGAGGAAAATCGTTGTTGGTATGGAAAATTTTTAAATGATTAGATCAAAGGCAGAAGGGCTACTGTAAAGGCATACATTTGCGAACAAGAAGCCTTTTCGGTTTTGTATGACGATGGACGCAGGTGTATTGCGACTTCATGAGGTTATGATAGGAACAGGGTACCTATATCACAAAAATGTGAGGTAAATGGAGGCTTCTTATCGTGTAGGTATTGTGAACATTTTCTCGCTGTGCATAGCCTGAAGTACTTACTTTATCTTACAATAGATAGGTTATACTTACCCAAAAATCCATAGCCATCCACTGTGCTCACAATGTGAACCAAGGTTCGTCGATGGAACGCTATTTTATGCCAATAGATAGAGGAGATCCTAGTATTGCCTCTGATGTTGAAATAATTTCATAAGATTCCTTAAGGGATAAATTTGCATACAAATTTTTGCCACACACATTCGTTCATTATTTTCCGGAAGGTCACAATCGTCACATTAATATGCTGGACGCCGGTACCGGAGTAGGACATTGGGCTGAAATTAAAAAAAAGCTCGTCAAAATTGCATTTATAACTGTCGACTATTATTGCTCTATTATTTTGGACAAACTTTAATGTGGATGGGGTATTATGAGCTACTAGTACATTTATAGGGGTGACGACACCGCGCAATGGTGTACCGGGATGACTCCAGAGGTAGCCGCGACGAGACTGCAAAAGGCTACGAAGGAATTGGAGGAATGGTTCCGCCAATGACGTCTCCTGCCTAATGCAGAGAAGTCGCAGCTCCTCCTTACAAAGCTTATGAGCCGATCAACCGGAAACACACCAAGGATCAGCATCAACCTGTGGGGTCAACAGATTGAAGATGCCCCAACGGCTAAGTATCTCGGTGTCACTATCGACAGAAATTTCACCTATACGTCTCTGAG
This sequence comes from Pyrrhosoma nymphula, assembly GCA_963573305.1. NCBI lineage: Eukaryota > Metazoa > Arthropoda > Insecta > Odonata > Coenagrionidae > Pyrrhosoma > Pyrrhosoma nymphula. Next base: position 48,671,421 of record OY754330.1, on the reverse strand, counting down.
ACAAGAAACAAATGTAGCAGGCGCAGCAACCTCATCCGAGCAGTCCGAGCTGGCGAAAGAGGAGTCCTCATTCAATGTGGACTCCTCTACCAAGCCTTCGTAAGACCCTTCATGGAATACGCCGCATTGCCATTCTACCATACGGGAAAGGCCTTCAGCCTTTAGCTTTGGCAGAACCCTTGCTCCATAGGCTATGCAGGCTCCGCTGCCGGGCGGCCAACAGACTGCAACAATCCAACCCAGAACTACTGCAGGACATCTCCGATACGGCTACCACTATCCTGCCCCGGCGACCTGTGAGGAAAATATACTCCACCCCCAGATTCCTCGCGAACAACAATATATATATATATATATATATATATATATATATATATATATATATATATATATATGTCCAGTCGACATCTTCTCGTTGAGAAAGAAGCCTTTGGCTTCGAAAGCTCCGGAAAAAACTTTTCTCGTGTGAGTGTTCTTTCTTAGTGTTTTATTTTATTTAGTGCGTCACAGCTAGTGACACTGGTGTATTATTATATTGTGCTACGCGCATCTTTTCCTAAGAAACTATATATATATATATATATATATATAATATTTCGTTCAAACAGGTGGTGAAAGAAAGAGGATTGGAAACACATAAAATGTGATAACACGATGGTGATGTGAAGATGGAATGATGGTCGATTCCAAGTGAAAAAAATTATATTTCTTACTTCCCGTTATTGAGCTGCCATTCGGTGTTCTTGGTGGCGATGCGATCCAACCTGGGGGTCCCGTGGCTTCGGGTCGGGCACCTTTGGAGGTCGCGGTCTTCCTCTGGCATGGGTGTGGGTGTCGACGCCCGGGCACGTCTCCCCGTGGATGGGGTCGGGGGTGCGCTCGGCTCCTCTTCGTCGGTCCAGGCGGCGGGTGGAAGGCTTGGTGTTTCCCGGGGTTGTCTGGGCGGCGGGCTTGGCTCTGCTCCTTCCCGGTGCATCACTTGCTGCGTTCGGTCCATGTCGGTTGGGGTGTCTGGGGATTCTACTAGCGAGGCGCAATCCTCCCCTGAAGAGGCGCCAGCCTATACCGGGGGCCATGTCTGGCATGGCGCTAAACATGCTACGTAAGTTTATAGGGGTGACTCAAGTTGAAGACATTCTAGCCAGAATATTCTGCAGAACGATCGAGTGAGTAAATATAGTTAAATGCAGAGAGGGTAATTACTAGTTTTGTTGTTTTTCTTAACTAATATAACAAAAAAATAGTAAAAGTAGTAAAGTGACCATTCTCAACATTAGTACTTCAGTTTAACAGGCTTCGACAACTCAAGTCATTTCATACTTTCTGCCTATCACTTTCAGACAGGGAGAACAGCACTGGGTTATCATTCATCAGAAAACCCTAGAATTCTGAACTACTTTGGGCCAGAATTGGTTCCCACATGGTAGGATTTTCCCCTGAACCATTGTTATCCAGATAATGTTTACCCTGAGGCTTCCCTGATGGAACAAACTAGGCTTTCATTTCTAGTTGAGTGATTGAACAGCAATGAAAGAACTCAAATTTTATTCTTGTCCATTTGTAAATTTTAAAGACACTGTTAAGATTTTGTACAGAGATATTTTGGAGAAATTTCATTCAGAAGCATTCATTATTTCTTAGTCTATTGGCTATCACATTTTATTAAACTAGGGTAAAAACTGGGAGATATGTATTTTTCCATGCACAATATATTTTAGGATATCCATGATTATTTTAGAACAAAATTTTGTTTTTCAAGAAACAGATTGGATCACTGAATAGCAAAAAGGACCTTACTAGAATTCTGAGGATTTACATCCTTTTGTTTTGTTTTTGCACATTATTTTGACCCTGTACTTTATCTCTAGAAATTATATTCGAGACAAAATAAGAGAGATACTTTGCCGAACTGTTAGCTACAGAAATCCCTTCTTTCAGCAAACCATTAGTGACTACATATAACAAAAACTGTGAGACAGTAACATAAAAACATTGCACACATACAATTCACCTCTGTCCTATCTTCACTCCTTTTCCCAATTCCCTCCCCTTTCATGGTTGGTCTCCTAACACCCTCTGCCACACACCCCTGTGATCATATTTTATGTTAATATGAGCTACAATTTTCATATTTTAATCTATGGAACCTTAACCAACCCTTGGGTTGATTTTCGGAGACATACCACCTCGTGTGTGGCAAAAAAGTAAACATTGGGTATAGGAATGACCTTGTCAACAGAATGTAGGAGCTACGTTCACAGCAGTCCACAAGGATGTAGCTGCTATGTTCACAGAAACACAATGGCTAAAAATGCCATTATGTAGTTAAGAGGAATAATTTTGCTCTTCCTTTGCCTCAGGGGTTTTCATCCTCTGCGGCTCTACCAATGTCTTACTTTATTTTTTAATTGTCAAAATCAAGAGATGGGACAGAGGGTACCCTGGGTTGTAGAGTGTTGTGCCAATGGCTATAAAGGTTTTAGGCTAAAATCCATGTGAAATCAATGGGCAAGCCCAGCTACAATTAAACAGAGCAATTTTCTCTAGTGAGTGAATCTCACATTACATAGGGCTTCGAAATTGATGACTCATACAAAAAACAACCATAATGTTTAACACACTCAAGAATCAAGAGATTATAACCCTGATGAATGTATAGAAGCTATTTGATTTAAATGCACAGTAGGTAATGGGTTCTTTTCGGAGTAAATTAGAAGTTAAAAGTTTTCAGCAACCAGAAAATAATAATGCAGGTCTTGTGATATTGCCCCTACCCCCCCTGGGGCCACCAATGCTCCTCAGATGTCATTTTAATCATTTCCTCCAATTAAGGATACAAAAAAGCAATGTCCATAGTGAACACCCTTGCCTCTCTCCCCGCCCTATCACTGCCCATTCCATATCACCATCTGCAATGCTAACATGCACTACCTGATCCATGCACAGGCTTCCAAACTCTATCATCAATTCATCCATTCTTCTCCTAATTGTTGCAGTAAATGCCTCATCTTAGTCCAATTTACTCTATCAAAAGGCTCACCATAGTGTATAAAACTCACAAATCAGCCTGACCCTATTCTAAGTTTCATCTACAAGGTAGGTACCCTGCAAGCCACGGCAGTGGGAATGTGGCAGGGGGTGTTAGGACACTGGGATTAGGGAAAAGGAATTGGAAGAGGAAGAAAGTGAACTGTATGTGAACAGAGTGTTTTTGTGTCTCACTTTTTTGTAGCCATTAATGTTGCATGGGAAGGAGTTTTTGTATATATCAGTTTGGCAGAGTATGTCTCTCTCTAATTGTGTCTTTTTTTATCAGTTCTAAAGTCCAGAGTTAAAATGGTATCTTTCATACCATTCTGAAACGCACCTGATCTAAATGTTTCAAGCAATCTAAGCTTGTCTCGTAGCCTTAAAGTCTCTAGCAGCTCCCAAGCTAGTCCTTCAATTTGTTTTTGTAACAGGAAAGGAAATACATAGCAAATATTCTGGTCTTTGACATAATAAATTAAATATTGGTGAGTATAAAAACACACTCTCACATGCACACAAAAAGATTATTAATGTCCATTTTATGCTTTCAATTTCAGAGCAAAAAAGTAGATTCAGATGGATTTGCAGAAATTTAAATGAGACACCAAGAAAGACAATGGGTAAATCTAGACATATAATTATCATCTCCGATGGAAACAGAATTTTTTCTTGCAAGAAAACCCCCATTCCTCAACTTTACTTCTCCTTCCTTCATACACCACTGGAGGACAGAGGAGAAAGACTAATGAATATCAACCATGAATGATTTACTTTAGAAGGGCTATGGTGAATTCAGAATCCACCAGCCAGTGCTTTAAGTAATTCACCATAAATAATCCTCATATTAAATTTCATTTACATAGCATTTTCCAGAAAAAATATTGCCAATAGAATTACTATGGAATTAATCATCAATTAGGTGGTCTTATTAATCATTCTGAAGTGATTTGTCATTTTGAAGTGACTTAAGTCATTCACATTACTGTCGTCCACTTTCAGACAGGGGCAATAGCACTTTGGCCGACGAATAGGAGGATCACCCTCTGAATAGGGGCTGATCTCAATGCTGCTTAACATTAAGGCAACTTAGCACGAACTGGTGTTTCCATTGTAACAAGCCATCAGGGTGCATTAGTGGACTTCACTGATATTTCATAATAATCAATGTACATATGACTCTGTAAGAATTAAATTATTAAATGAAAAAACTTGAGGCAATGACACAAAACTAGACTATGTTTTCACTCCTTCATTAGGCATATGTTCTTAAGTCCACATCCTCTACAGCTGCTAAATGCATTTGATGAAGTCAAGTCATGATGGCCCAATGGACTACGGATTATTAATACAGCCAGATCAAAGGGTCCCGGGCTTATATTGTGCACATTTTTAAGTCTCAAACTTCATCAAAGTTATAGCAAAAATTAATCATTTAACTAAAATAATACAGAAAAATATCAACTCATCAAATTATTTTCCTCTTAAAAAGCCATTAAATTTATCATATAAGATATTTATTAGAAAATGAATTGTACATACATACAAAATGTTGAACATAGTAAAAACTAAGTCACCAAATTCTTTTCAAATTCAACTTGCTCAACAACTAAATTTATATACAGGATAGCTTTTATTAAAACACCATCAAAACATCAGTGTCAGTCAATATAATTATTCCAACATTTACGTTGGCAAGGAATTAACATGGTGACTATTTATGATACATATGAGTAGGCCCCATTCACTCTCTCAGCATTTAACAAAATAAACTCCATACAATGAACAGCAATTCTCCCATTATCTTATAAATGTCTTGCTTTGCCTTATTGCACATGACAGCATTTTCAAGAGATGTAAAGCATTTAAAAAATAGAAAATTGAATGGGATGCTCTCAGTAGTTATTAAGCTAGGCAAAGGTTTCTTCAGGGAACAAAAACTGTCCCAAGGTTTCCCAGCATCAATAAGCAATAATAATAATATTGGTAGCCATAAAAAACTTAATTATCACTGGGGGTTTAAATGCGAGAAACATCATACGTATTAACAATTCTAATTTACATTCCATGAGCCTCACGGATTCAAAATCAGTGAAAAATTCTTTTTTCCTGCTTTATTTGTTAACCAGTATATTTAGTTAACAGTTCTAATCCAATCATGATTTATTGATAAAATATTTTAATGACCTAGGCACACTTCTCAACATAATACTAGCCCTGGCCATGAGTAATTATCTCCTGTAGGCAGTCATAGCCTCAGTTTCCACAGTCCCCCTTTAACACAGGGAATCATTGTAAGCATAGCCTTCATTTCACTGAAGACATAATAGGACATTATTATGCAGAAATTACCAGACAAAAAAATTACTCCCAAGGATAGCGTATATATAGCATAAAACTTCAAAATTAAGGAGAGAGGTAATTCTGATCCACGATGAACTGAAGAAAATAGGAAGAATACACAGAATTTAAGGCTGTGAGCCTATTTTACCTACTTTGTGAGAAGACACCATTCATGCGATTACCATGAAATGGCAAGAAATTTCAGACATCCACCGCGGTAAGTAACGAATCGCGAATTCGCGAATAAGTAACTACTCTGCCACACTGAAGTAACATTTTGGTTTCTTTTAATTTAATCTGAAAGCAGGTACCTACCTGCATCTTGAATTTATTACTAAGACCAGAGAAATTCAAATTCAATTTTTATGTTACTTGATATTAACTACCAAAAATTTCCAGCAAATCACTGGTTAACAATTACCAGTCAGAAAAATATCAACAGAATAATTATAATGAAAAGAAGTTACTTTGGAGTTATATAATAATTAAATGCTTCTATTTAGAGACTGCTACCAAAAGTTACTGGCAGTTGACCCCATTTTTTTGCATTTGAAGGTTAAAGAGAGACTACCATATTTTGAGGTGACCAATATTTGATCGTTTCACAACATAATTGTATTACAAATGAAGATTATACATTTTTTTCAGCAATATGGATAGATGCATCAACTACCATAACGATATGCTGTTATACTGGGCTTATTTAAGATGAATATTATATTCAGATAAAAATTTCTAGCTTTTGGATTTTAAGAAATAAATCTGCAACTGATAAAATGCCCTTAATTTCACTATCATCATGACTACCATAAAATAAATGGAGGTGTAGAACTTCTGGCATCAATCTGGAAACAACGTGACTTTGCAAACCAACTTTTAAAATAGGGAACAAAGTTTAATATGGTACTTGAAGCTTGTCATTACTACTGGCAATCACTGTAATTAATAGACTGTCTTTCAGTTTTAGTGTAATGAATTAAATTTGGCAGGATAATATTGATGTTGATGGAAATAACACTCAATGCCCTGGGGAAAAATTCTAGTTATCCAGCTTCTTCTAAATATTTAACCAGAATCAGCAGGTAGAAAATTGAATCAAATGGTTACCTTAGTGATTATGCTAATGGCACAGCACAAGGTAACTCATATGAATCAGAACGAACTCTATTCAACTAGCTTTGAAATTCACCATCTGAAATCAGTTAAAGGAAGTAATAATGAAGTTGAATCCTGTTCTTAACTAGTATGAGTAAGTAAAATACAGTTATTTATAATGTAGCTGGTCCATCTAGATTCAACTAAAATATTCCCCCAGATAGTACAAGGGTGAGTGACTCTGCCACCATCAACTGGAAATGTAACACTGGCTATGAAGGTGAATCTGGGTAACTTTTATCACCATTGCTCAGGCAATAATGATTTGAAAGCTTCATCAGCCAAGACTTATGTTCTACAATGTCATTAAAATGCTTCACTAATTTTGTCATTATCAGCCACGTGCGACTTTAATTCGTCCAGTATCAAAATCAGTCAACACTCACTTATTATCATCAAATATGTAAATCAGTTCGAATCAAGGATTAGTGAGCTGTAAAAGAACACTAAGGATGACGCCTCCACAATATACGTTCCCCACACAGGAGTCATCCAAGGCTTCAGTCACGCAAATTAATAAGGCACCAATTCACTACTGGAGATAACAGTGCACAAATATCCACCACGACGGTAAAGAGGGGCACTAGGGTAGGTATCCCAATGTAGTTTCAAGGGAATCCCTGTTGTACTGGTTCCTACTCATGAAATGCTCCGTTTTCGAGCCCCTGGATCGGACCACACATTGCCGAGGAGGTTCTAGTGCCGTGTATACCACCTCCTCCCCGGTAGTAATGTGGTTGCCGACGTGATTGTGCGAGTCCGAGAATATCGCCGCGATTTCCGCTGACTTTTTCACTGACAAAGCTTCAGTGGCCGTGGACTTGGAACAGTGTTGGTGTCTCCCGGGATGCATGTGGTGGTTTCCATGCACAGATGCTGATATCACATTGGACTGATCACCGCGACTCATGCAAATGACTCGGCCTTTCGGATCCCTCGCCGAAACGACGAGTACCTAAAGATCAAAGAAGAAGCTCATTACTATCCGAGATAGCAAGGCAAGCCGGATTAGAGTGAGAATCATTCCAACTGGAATCCAGATGGATTTTTCTTGGGATGGCTCAATTAAAATAACCCTGACACAATCAAGTTTGATTCAAGCATTCCAATACCAGTTGGACGAATCCAGCCAAAATCGAGGGTGGTATTCAGCTTTTATTTTTTCTGGATATGTGCATTCTGTGGAAGTTGTGCGAGGATTACTGAAATTACTGTTGGAATAGAAGCCAAAGTGACGTTACTTGAGTTTCCCAAGACAAAATACACATATTTGCGAAATTTGTAGTGAAAAAATGATTTTCATGCACTGAGATTCGAGTCCAGATTCTTCCACTTCGTGCCAAGTGTTTGAACCGATGGAGCTACTTAAGATAATATACTTTGTTCAAAGTACGAAAAAAATAAGAGGGTGAGAACTCTTGAGTGGCCTTCATGGCTAAAGCACTGAATTTCATGGCTAAAGCACTTAATTTCATGGCTAAAGAATTTCGTCCGAATCCCAGTCAAATCGATTAATTTATCACACTGGTTCTCCAACAGAGATGATATAATTATTTGGTATTGGTATGTTTCGACACAAAAGACCATGAAATGAACAAAATGAGACCAAATGCGACCAAAATAAACTTAACTATACATAACTGAAGAAACAGATATTAAACATAAAATGTACATTTGAGTGAATTCGTAACAAATTACGGTTGTTATTCTTAGTAAGAAAATTGGGAAAAACGATTGCTTAATCATTCAATTTCCTCGAAACACACTAAAATCGCGAAAAATAATCCATATTTCACGTAACTGATTTACATTGAAAATGATAGCTATCCTGCAGACACCAAGTTCGATTATGATACTCTAATTGTAGTTAAAAGCAAGTAAAAGTACACACGGTTAGGCATTATATTAATGGATTTTATTCATTATAATTACTGAGAGAAAAAGTAAAAATATTAATCACTAGATAAATTACATTAAAAACTCCTTTTTTTCTACGACCCGGGTTCCAGCAAACCTGGGCCAAGACGTAAAGACAATAAAGGTTTTCGAAACCCTGGCAGTTTCGAAGCAGGCGAAAGTTTCGATTAGACTAAAAAGGAGATTAATTTTTTACTTTTCCGCAAAGTAGATATCATTAGCAAGTGTTTTTGTTATGTTTCAGGATGTAAAGGTTTCACGAAGTTAACCCTGAATCAATATGTTAAAATAGTTTACCTTTTGCTGTGTTGCCTCTATGTTGGCCACACAATCCAGGACGTGGGACGATCGCTGTCGGCACTCCGCCTCTTGCCTGCTCCTGATTCCGTTGCCGCACTTCTCGTGGGCGTTCTTCGCAGTCTCTTTCTGCGGCCCTTTAGACGGAGTCTCTGGCAGGGGCCTCGGCGGCGGCAGCGTCGCGTACACTTCCATCCTGCTCCTGGGCACGGCGGACCCGACACGCCAGGAGGAGGAGGAGACAGCCGAAGCCCCGTCCTCCAACACCATCGCCTCGCCTTCGTCCTCATCTTCCCAGTCCTCGTCGTCGTCCTCTTCAATGTCCAAACCATCCGCGTCCACCGCTCTCCCGGCGACCCTTCCCTCGTTCTTGCGCCAAGCAGTCGACGGGGAGTCAGCCCTGGTCAGGCAGCAACACCCGCGACACCTCTCCGCTGCGGGCTGACAACGCAACTCCCGCCTGCCACACACACTTCCCCCACCAGCCCCAGGCCCCCCTTGGCACGACTGGTGCGACACCGAGTGGCACATTCCTCCACCGCCGCCGCAGCCCACGACGCGGCACCCGCATGAGCAAGAACCACACTGGTGTAAGCACGTCTGCCTCGCCCTGCACTGGACGTGACCCCTGACTCCACCCTGCTGATTCCCCGCCGTTCTACCAACTTCGTCCGACCTCATCATACACGTCCTGCTACCCCGGAGGTGTTGGATCTCCGCGTACGTCCCGTTCCTGACCGGTTCCCTCCAATTGCCTCCGTTGGCGACCCTGCCGTTCTGATGCCTCCGGAGCGGTTCCTGGGGACAGTAACACTTGTCCGAGTTGCAGGACTCGCTGTCGAAACTGCAGTCGCTGCACGAGACGTAGCCACTGGAGGATCTTCCTCCTCCGAGGCCGGTCCCGTGGCTGGATCCCATCCGACTGGAGCTCTTCGTGTTCGTGTCGACGGTTCCTCCCGCGTTCCTCACCGAATTTTTCCTCTTGAAGGTGAAGAAGTCGCTGCTGTCCTCCGAGGTGCTCATAACCCTAGGCTTGCTTCGCGCATCCGTTGCGGGTCGAGGTTGCTGAGGTTGGGAACCTCGGCTAGACCGACCGGCGTTGAAACTCGGCCTATGGGCGTGGAACTGCTTCCTGCGTTGCCTCCGAGATTTCGAACCTCGGCTGGCGGAAGAAACTGACGAAGATATGGAGGAGCTGCCGGCTCTTACGCGCGCACGCCTGTTCTCGGACGGGAATATGACCGAAGTGAACTCGAAGTTGCAAGAGGTACCCTCGCCACCGCCGGTCTTTGAGGACTTCTTGCCTCCTTCCTTGCCCTTCTCCGCATGCGACGTACCCGAGGAAGACTTGGACCGAATCTTAGAGGCCGACGTGCAGAGTGACCAGGGGAACCTGGGCTTCCTCTCTTCCCCAGAGTTATCTCCGCTAGTTGAGGAGAAATCTTCATCTTCCCGCGGGAAATTCTTATCTGTCGCGCAAGAAGCCACTCTCGTTTTTCTTTTAACCCTCCTCCTTCTCGAAGACGCCTGCCTCCTCATTATGCTCTTGCTCCTCTGGTAGAGCTCATCGCGAGATAACGTGGCCGATAGCTTGAGCAAGAACTCCCTGTACAACGGCTTGAGACGTGCGTAGGACATTCCATCGGCGTCGACGATTTTCTCCAGTATGGCATCCAGACTTGTTAGACCCTCTTGTGCCCTGACTTCGAGGAAAAGGTCTCCGAGACCCATGGACGAAGAGCGGCGTAGATTTGCGCCATGTTCCAGGAAGCTTCCGCTCCTGGGTATTGCCACCCTGGTGAATATATCTCCAGAAGTATCTTTGGGAACCATGGATACTTTTGATACTGAGAGTGAAGTGGTAGATGACGATTTAGGAATCATCGGTTGTACTGAAGACACTCTCCTCATAACAGGCTCTTCCCCCTTTATCTGTTCTTCCTCGTCTTCCAAGGACAAAAAGTCTTCGGAATTCGTGCTCCTGCCGTCGTCACCGTATCTACTATAACTTTTCTTCCGCCTTGGAGGTCTAACCGGAGCAGAAACTGAAGACATGACGTCACTTGGTCGCGGAAGACTACCTCTGCTCTTGATATCTCCACCAGGCACGGAAGAAGGTCTTTTCGGCACCGAATTCAAAACGCGCAAATCATTGCGAGCTGCCTGTTCCGGCGGATGCTGTTCTCTCGCAGATTCAGCGACAGCACGTTGGTCCACTTCTACGTTGTCCTGCTTGGATTTCGCTTTCCTCCCTCCGCTCATCCCAGCCACCAAGGCTTGATATAAATTAGCAGCCATTACTATGGCATCCTCCGAGCAGGCGCAGACGAAAGCATGGCAGTGAAGCGTCCGTTTGGTTACGCCATTCGGACCGTTGGCACGCGAGGAGCGACGCATGACCACTGCAAACATCGGGGAGTGGATTCCCTGCGCAAGTTCCGACTCTTCCTTCCGGAGCGCACGGAATAACGAAGACTTGTCGCGTCCGTCAGGATCGGCTATCAGGGGTAGAAACGCGAAGCTAGAAGATTCGTTGTTATCCTCCGTCGTCTCTTCTGATTCCCTATTCACGAATTTGACCGCGGCCCAGACTGCTATGCTGGGGAACTTGTTCAACTTGTCCAACTGTTCCGTTTTGATCACTATTCCCGGTTTCCTCTCCTGTATCGACCTGGCCATCTTCACGCGCAAACCCTCCGATGATATTTCGAGGGTTCCGTTCAGCGGCGGAGCTCTGCCGACGATTTCCAGCGCTCTATACCGAAAGTATAGAGTCTTCAAAGGATACTGTAGGGCCTGAAGGGTTGCATCCCTATTCGGGAGAGGTGCGCTGCCGAGATAGTGAACAGAGAAGACGTGGGGCTTGATCGAAGCGGCTGAAAAACTGTTGAATGCGGCGGGTTGCGACGAGGATTTCATTTCGTTCTGCGAGAAGTTGGCCTGGCTGGCTACACCAGGGACACCGCCTTGTCCTTTGGATTCCTCGATCGTCGCATCGCCACGAGTTTCTTTGAACTTCTCGTCTTCCGTCACGGCCGCGAACATTTTCTGTATCCTCTCTTGCACGGTGTTCTGTTTTCCGTCCTCAACTTCGTCGTATTCCTCTTCGTCTTCCTCTTCTAGATCGTCCAGGATCACCCGACCCCTTCGCGAGAAGGTCGGCGTCCCGGCTCCCGACACGGAAGACCTCGTCTCGTCGAACATAGAGTCGATCTTCTGCTTGTGCAGCGAGAGCCGATCGGAGCCGACGCTGGAAGCCGTCGTGGTGGTCGCCGGGACGGCCGTTGACGTCATCACTTCAGACTCCTCCCTTGAGCTCTGAAGACGAAATTCATATATTCCGGCCAGTCGATGGTGAAGACGAGCATTACCGACAGAGGCCTCCATCTTGATCATGTCAACTACTGATGGTGGCATCGGGACGGGCCTTGAGGTTAGTTCTTCTCTAAAACTGAGGCTTTCCTCCGGTGGATGACGCACCTCGGTTTCGACGATTCCTGAAACGACAAATTTGATAAAGGATAAGTCAACGTTGATGACGGATAATTCAATTTTTATACACATAAATAAAATGGTATGCACTGTGCTTGTTCTACTTTAAAACACAATTTGTCCATATATAATATGTACTCAAAAAGGTCAAATTAGTAGCTTCATCAAATTAAATGAATTCATCGGTGCTGTGCGTTTCCAACTCACTATTAATGCACATTATAGCACCACCAAGTGGCGAAACGGGCCGATCTGTGGAAGCCAAAAAGTTAACTTGATACATATTTTGTAAACTATTTTGTAGGTATGTCGATTCCCACTAAAATCACATCAGAATCGATTAATGTAAGCAGTAAAATCTTTCAATCGTTTTCATTTGTTACGCCAACTTAGCATGCAGTAAGCAAAAATGAATAATAAAACGAAAAAAACGATGATGGCATCCAATTTCTACTCATACCTCTACGAAAAACAATTTCCAAGGAAATACATATCACAATATATCTCGGTTACACAATTACGTACATCGCGCACGGCCACAAAGCAGAAAAGTAACGCCTGACTTCACGATACAGAGAGGTTTTTTCCTCATTCCGATTTAAGCATTTCTCACTCGACAAGTGTCACCTAGGATAATTATTTGATCACATATTTGTTAGTATTTTGAAGTAATGGTGGCTAGAGTACATGAAGAGCATTTCAAGCGTAGTGCTCCGTCCTTTGCATGGGACGCCAATCTGTTGACACCTGGCGACCTTTCGCTTAAGGTTGGCTTACACTGGCAAGTTTATTGCGCAGTTAGTAGCAGCAAGCGACTTTCGAAGTAAATTGCTCATGTAATCGGCTCTGCAAGTCCACTAGTAGAACTTTTGAAAGTTTCGGCGAGTCGCTCGGAGAAACCTATTGCTTCCTGTATAAACAGCAACCAACCTGGCTCTGCACAAACTTGTGAAAGGTATTTCGTCTGAGTAAACTCTCCCTCAAGCTCTTGCAGAAGTAACTCGAGGAGGTAACTTGCCAGTGTAAACTTACAATGCCGACGTCGGGTTTCTTTGCACCCTTCTTCCATTCCTGTAACCCTTTCCTCTCCGTTCCACGCAGCCGTCCTCAATGACACATGATGAACTCAGTTATCGATTGCCTTCACAAACAACCAATCTTTCGTAACATTGAATACAAATATCTGCCTTCATTTTAACGTGGTAAATTTTCAAAATAGGTATCAATTAGTAGCGCCATGGTATAGAGCAGAGGTCAGCAAACTCCCAGACCCAAAGAGCTACTCTCCAAATATGAAAATATTTGGCGCGCTACCAAATGAAAAATTAAGGTAGTTCGATAAATTTATTGATTTCATTCACCGTCGATCGCAAGATACCGAAAAAATCTAAAGTGAATCAAAACACGTCGTGATACTAAAGATTTTCCGTAAGAAAGTGCTATTTAATTTTAGTAACATGGAAGCCTTCCACTAAATTTCACCTGGGACCATAGGCGTGCGCACTGTGGGTGCCGTGGGTGCCGCGGCAACCCCAAAAAATTTGGAGGGGCGCCAAAATTTGGATGGAACACAAAACTTGGGGGAAAGGAGTCCTGCTGAAAATAACTGGAAAACCAATCAATCTAAAAATACTTTTAAGATCTGATTTTATTTTTTGATCTGTTATAAGACTACTCAAACTATCATTCCATGTGCTTTTATGAAATGGGGTACGGAGCCCGATTGTGGGTACGAAAAAACGAGAGATTGTGTGATAGAATTATAACCACTGCACCTAAAACCTTACTATCGTAAGGTGAGTTCGAGGCACCAGAGGGATCGCATGGCCAAGCAGGCCAAGAAATAGTAAGTAGAATACGTGAGGTGAAGATTTTGACTTAGTTATCATAGATATTAACAATCAGTAAATAAATATATTTAATTTTAACATTATTTATATTACAAATTATTATATTTCTAGATTGTTTATGTGTTTTAAATAGATTAAATAAAATTCAGAGTTAATTAGTACCTATATTAAAAACATTATTCCATTAAAGCCGAAATATGAATGGCCGAACTGGCTGGCGGAACATAGCAGAGGACAGAAGAGAATGGAAGGCCTTAGTTGTATCATCGCGCGGTCCTCTGGGCCTGATTGCGTAAAGTAAAGTAAAGTAAGTATTCCATTAAAGCTGATTACGAAAAGTTTTTCGTATTTTTTTAATCGAATTTTTTCCTTACAAATTTCCTCCTCTTCCTCTTGCTCTCTGACTTCCTCTGCTTTTATTTGATAAAAAGTAAATAACTTTCTAGTTAAGGTATTTGATGCAAATTTTATCAAAGCTTTATTTAATTGTAGCTTAAAAAAAGTATTTTTAAGAAATATCTTATCCTAGCATCGGAAATTATAACAGAAATGTAATATATAGAGTAAACTGGCTCTCCCCTGAGCACTATGGTTACGGTCATGGGCAAGGGCAAAAGGCGGCATTATTATCGTTGGCACCCCCAATAGCAAAATCCTGCGCACGCCTTTGCCTGAGACTCAATTTTATATTAATCTACAATAGAAATACCATTAAAAGAGTATTTTACGTCCAATGGCTTCGTTGTTCAAGAAGTAATACGACAGGAAATTAATACTAATTTCTCAGAGAAGTCTTATTGTATTTTGTTAGATTTTTGTATTTCATGTCACGGGAAAGCATAGAAATGAGCGTGAAATTCCAGTTTCGGGAGCAGTACTCTGGAACGCTGTAGCACAAAAGCCTTAGGTTATTGGTTGCCTCCACCAATTACAATCTAATACTTCTTGGGAGCATAAGTGTTCATATCCCTGAGTCATCAATACAAGCAATTATCTCCCATTAACCGGTCAAGATTTTCGATATCAGTTCTCTTTGATGGACGCCTCAAGGATATTTTTATAATGTAACTCCTCTGTATTATCAAATCATCGTTAAAAAACTAGCATTATTAACAATATTCATGAAAGCATTAATTAAAAATGAAAGACTGAAGACAATTTCGAGCCTAAAGCACTTATCCTCGGGATATCATTTTTTCAAGTCACTTTCCAGCATAACTTGCGACATTAAGTCTAGAAAAAAAGCTCTCAAGCAAGAGGCGTTCGGATGTCGACAGGCTATTTTGGGAACAAATTTGCTTGGAATCTGATTCCGAGATGCGTTAATACTAAAGTTACCGTGATCCACCGGCAACGCTTTCAACCGAGTGGTGCGTGATATTGAACAACAACCATCATTACCAACTGAAAGTTTCCCTAATAGAGCCATGTATAACAATAACATTTTAGGGCTTTTAACTGACTTGCTAGAGATTCTGGTACTTTAACCAGCATTAACCAGAAATTTCATATTTTAACATTGGAAAATATTACGCTAAAAGTCAATGTTTAGTAAAACAAATAAAGGACTCTATGATACTCAAGATGGAGCATTACCACTATTGCAGCATTTTGAAATGCGAACATTTATCCTTCCGTGTCGTTCTGAACACTTAAGCTACTTTAGTTTACTTAAAAACTTTTAGTTTCATCTTCAAAATGCTTCGTAAATATGCTCAGTCTTCTGGGAAATCTTCATTTTATTTACTAGTTTTAGTGAGGGAACGAGATCATACATACGTATAATTTTTAAATGCGTTATTAATAATATAATTTTTGTCCTTAGCAAAAACTTGAACACTATTAATCTTAAAATAGCATTGGTACCGACAGTTGTTCACTGCAATCTCTGTTTGAAGGGAGAGGCAGCTCTTTACCAATACTTTGAATAAGAGGTGCTGTTCTTCTCTTGCAGTAGGAAGGATTTATAACCTGAAATTCACTCAGATTGCTGGATATGCCCTGGGCTAAACTTTGGCGCATTAGTCACTCATGGTTCTAATTATTGGGCTTTTGTTTTTTTATTGCAGAGAATCAATTTTAGAGAATTAGTTTCTTGCGAGCTATGAGGGTTTTATGTAATGAAATTTGTTCCAAATTCCGAGGGAAAATATGGCCAAAAATCCGATACCGAAACAAATTTCCGAAGCCAATTTCCTGTATTAGAGTAGGTATACATGATAAAGACGCTCTTGTGAATAAAAGAAAGGAAGTCCTTGAAAGAAAGCCGTGAATTTATCATGATTTTTTAGCGAATTCTGTAATAGAAAACGGGTAGTTACGGAGTCATTCACATGTGTCTAAGTCCAATCACTTTAATTCACTTCTAATTTTTGTTATACTGCAGTGTTAAATTATTCGTCTGTAAATACGGGCATATAACTGAATTCTCTAAAAAATCACGATAAATTCACGGCTTTCTTTCAAGGACTTCCTTTCTTTTATTCACAAGAGCACAGTCTAAAAATACATAGATTGACTACGACAACGGTAATGAACTAAGAAAAGGCGCCCCTCGAATCCCTTTAGAATGTTAAGGTAGGTGTTTGCAGTTAACCATCTTCCAAGACAACATGCAATGCTGAGATTCCTCATGGTAATTGACTAAAAAGGTAGCTGCCTGATTGGGGATGCCGTTTTTGTTAATGCACTAGAGGAAGTTTCACCATCGAAGATTTTTAATAAAAAAACGTTTAAATCGGTACTTAATAATTGCACATCTTGTTGGGTATTTATGTGGCTTTGACACTCATATATTGTTTATGCATTTCTTGTGATTTTGTGCGTAAACAATTTCATTTTACGTTAAAATAAAACAAAATACAAAGTACCGACAATAGTATGACTGTAATAGATGTTTATAAATGCAAATGTAACTCCATAAATTTGGACCAGTAATAAACAATATGCACAATTTGTGGAGAGGAGTGAAAACTTGAAATCTGTGCCAAGCAGGATAAGAAGGTAAGCTGGTAAGGGAAGGATTATTCAGGATATAGAGGAAGATATGATAGAAACCCGTAGTCTGCTTTAGCCTTCCCAACAATGAAGGCGCCAACAAAGCCACTGTTTCACGTCCCATACGAAGGACAAATAAAGTCACTTGAAGCGCTGTCTATACGACTACAACGTAGGGATCTGTAGGTATTCCATCTCAATAAGGATTCGAACGCAGACAGAATTAACTACTCCCGTCGCCTCACTGACCCGAATCTCGTATGATTAGTATTTCATCCCCTTCCTGGGGAAGGAAAAATATTTTCCAATGAATTTATAATGGCTTTGCATTAAGAAAAGAGCAAAACGCACATATATCACTCACGCTAAGTTGAAAATATGGCGATTCCATGATAGGTATTTGAAGTTTAGCTGGTAAATTTATCTGATGTGATAGGTATTTAAGCGGCATAAAAACCCACAGTTTAAGGTGGTATCCGACGGGTCAGGTATTACGGCAGGTAGTGATAAAAAAACCCACTTATTAAGGTGGCATGTAGCGTTGTGAGGAATTAACTGAAACGTAGATTAATCGTGCGGAGAAGAATGAAATAAAGAACTCAATGGATATACTATGTGGAAAACGGAAAATGGAATTAAGGAAAAATAATAGATACCATTCATAATTTCATCAATAAGATTTTCATGAACACGCTAACTACTAGCATGCATATAAATTCATCCTGAGCCTCCTAATAGCAACAGCCGTCTTTCATGAAAATTTGTCTGGTTCTAAAGTTTAGAGACGGCGAAATTACTTTTGTCACATTAAAATTAACGATAATGGATAGGCTCACACACTCTGGGCCCTCTCAAAAATTAAGAAATTATTTTTTCGCAATAAACAAAACGGTTTTTCAGGAAAAATTCAAAATAGCATAATTTTACTTCTTCTCATAAATTGCCATCAATGCTTCCGGTTATTCGCCTCCATAAAATAGATGTCATGCTTTGATTATTGTATCATTTCGGATTGGAAGCAATTTAACATAAAAGGTAATTACAAGTACCTGGAACCTGTTCAATTGGTTTATAAAGCATTAATAGAGGCATTCACTAACAAATGAAGAATGGCTTTGCATTATTTCACGTTTGCCCTCGTACTAATAGGCACCTGACAAAAGAGCGCCGAGAGGAGAAAACTTATAACGCCTCGCCAATAAGAACGAAAGAAGAAACGAGTTTATAAAAACAAAACAAGGGACGGTCAACGTGCTTGAAAAACAAAAAAAAATAGTTCCCGATACCAAATCTATGCTAACCCATCCGTGTTTTTGGACTCCCCAGCGCATCCAGTTGGGGCGTTCCAGACTGTCAACTAACTCTCAGAGATGGAAGTGGTTTAGCATTCCTGATAGCGTCGACCACGTTCTAGCTAGATTCCTCTCTGGCGTGACAAGACAAAGGATCCTTAGGGCTAGCAAAAGATGAAAACTACTGAGGTGATCCCGAATTTAGAAATCGTTCCTACCACGTCCCCCTCGATCATTCCAACCCATTCCATCCACGCCGAAAGCACATTTTCCTACCCACGTAGCCGAGTTTTCGTTCGGGAGCCGACCGCAGGGCGGCAGTGTTTTCGGCGGAATCCCAGCACACATCAATACAGACTTCAACTTGAGTCGAGTTTCTAGGCCGTCTCATCCGCCAAATGGATGGTATTCCCGAGCAAATAGGTATCGTTTTTCAGCGCACCGGCGAGGCGACTGGATTAAAATTCATGTAAACGATTCGACCCCACATTTTTTCCCGTACCTCAAGTAACCCTTAATCTTTGACCAATGGACTGCTTGGAAACTGGGAGTGATATTTTTATTCATTTGCCTATTTTGGCATTGCACCTAACACACTAGCCGAGACGTTGATTCACAAAGTGGAAGAGAAGAGCTTCGTACAGGAAGTAAAAAGTAACATGTTTAACATTACAATCACAGGTGATCTACCGCGAAAGGTAAGTTTAGTCTAATATAATAAATATAATCTCTAAATATAATCTAATACTAATCTCAACTACATTACTACTACTAATCTAATATTACTATTAATACTAATCTTTTACCACCGCAGGGTCCTGTCTCCATAAATGTTTTCACTATTCAGCTCGAAATAAGAACTTATCCTATCTCTATTCACCTTATCCTTCAAGCGTATTCTCTTTCCTCTCCTCCCCCACTGGCCCAACATCCTCCCCTACATCACTGCCTTCGCCTCTCATTACCCGTTCCAACCGCCTTCTCTGCCTTCTTCTTATTTCGTCAAGAATTATCCTCTCCCCAACCACCATTCCGAACACTCCCTCATTCGTCTTCCTTTCCGTCCATCGCACGTTTTCCATTCTTCTCCACACCCACACCTCAAACGCCTGCTGCCATTTCTCACCCTTTTTCGTCAGAGCACATGTTTCCCCATCGTGCAACGCTAAAAAAATGTAGCATTAAGTAAAAGGTTAAACCAGAAGAGTGGTAAAATTTTGCAGTATCATCCGCGTTTCTCTTGTAGGATTGGTTACTGCAGCTCTCCATTTTTCGCTGCTCATGGCTAATTGTATCAGATCCCCATAATTATTCTTCTATTTATATTGAAAATATTCTTACCCTTGGTCTCTCTCTTGACATCTTCACTTCTATTCTTCCCTCAATCACCTAGGATTCTAATAAATCCTCTATGTCACAGGGCATATCCAGTCCACTTGGTTCTGCCATACCTTTGATAGTGCTAAATATATCATTTAACAATTGAACCTCTATTGTCCGTGATACCTTTCTTTTACTATTGGTTGTAACTCCCTATGGTATTATTGTAGTCAGGGCCGCCTTGTGTACTTTAAAGCTCCAGGCGCAAGTATGAAGTGGAGTCCCAGTAAGCAAAACAAAAACCGAATAAATAATAAATAAATAAATTCCTATGAATAAATTATTATGCACAAAAAAGTAACAAATATTTTATTTAGTCTTATCTAAATTGGCAGAGTTGGAAATAAATTAGAAGGAAAATTGCGCTGGCGAAATAAGCGTTTAACAATACGAGGGAGCCGATGGAGGGTACTTAGGGTAAGAATGTAAAGAAGAGGCCGGTGAAGACTTTAATATGGGATGTAGTGCTGAATGGTGGATAAAAGTGGACTAAGAGAAAAAAGTACGAGAACGGAATTCAGGCGATCGATGTGGGGAAGAATGGAGAGAACGTACAGTGGACGGAAATGAAGACAAGCGAGGAAGGGTTTGGTATGGTGGTTTAGGAAACTTACGGAGGAGATTAGTAGGAGGCAGAGTACGTGGTTGGAAGAGCTAATTAGGGGCGAGGGGTTATTGAAGGCCGTGACAGAGGGGAGAATGATGGGCAAGTCCTCGCCCACTCTCCTCAGTACCTCCTCGTTTCTCACTTTATCCTTCCAACTCACTTTTTCCGACTTCCTCCATATCCACATCTCCAGGGCTTCTGTCGTTTTTCATCCATCTTATTAATTTCCCAAGTTTCCGCCCCATATAGTGCCACACTCCATACACAGCACTTCACTAGTTTCTTCCTTAATTCTTTGTTCAAAGGCCCACAGAGTAGCTTCCTTTTCCTTTGGAATCCTTCTTTTGCTAATTCTATCCGTATTTTTATCTCAGCTACACGAGAAATATCTTATGTTGTAATACTCCCCAGATATTTGAAGCTCTTCACTTGCTCTATGCATTCCCCTTCTAGTTTGATTTTAATTTTCTCTCCGTTTGCTCTATTGACCATACACTTGGTCTTCTTCTCGTTCATCTTCATTCCATATTCTATACATTTGGTGTTAAGATCTTCCAGCATTCCAATTATTTCTTCTTTGGTTTCCGCTAATACTGCCATGTCATCTGCAAATCTTATACACTCTACTCTTTTCCCTCCCAAATACATCCCTCTTCAACCGTAATAACACCCTTGGATAATTTCTTCCAAATATATGTTGAATAATATTGGGAACATGCAGCATCCTTGTCTTACTCCTTTTCCCAGACCAATTTCCGCAGTCATTTGACCTGCTCAGTGGCGTAGCCAGGTTTTGGGTCTAGGGGGCAGAATATTTTTAGGGGGGATTTTTTTTTTTAAATTTCAGAATTTCATAAATTAACCAGTTTACTTAACTCTACAACTTTTGGTGATGCAATAGGCGGATAGGTTTGTACAAAATACGACAACCTACAACGTATTATATGCATTTATTTATACGTATTTGGGACGTAATAGTGGAAAAATACACAAGACTAGGGCGCCAGAACACGGGGCGGGGGGCATTCGCCTCCCCCCTGCCCCCTCCCTGGCTACGCTACTGGACCTGCTATCCTCACTCTTGCAGTTTGGCCTAAATATATGTCTTTAATTAATCTTCTTTCTTTCCAATCGATCGCTCGTTTTTTTCCGTATAGTCATTAATTTGTCCCATCTTACTCTGTCGAATGCCTTTTCCAGATCTATGAAAGCTACATATACTTTCCTCTTTTTTCCATATATCTCTCCCCAATTACTCTTATCAAGCCTATAGCATCTCGGGTTCCTACTCCGTTTCTAAAAACATACTGTTCCTCTTCGATTGCTCTACTCAGCCTCCCATATAGCCTTCTGTTAATTGTCCTTAGTAGTACTTTTGCTGTATGAGATATTAAGCTTAACGTCCGATGTTCTTCGCATTTCTTGCTGCTTTTCCTCTTTTCTATGGGTATCATCACTATTTCTCCAAACTCTTTTGGCCACTTGCCTCCTTCATATATCTCATTATACACATATATAACTAATTTAATAGTACTAAAACTGATGAAACCAAAGCTGTTGGAGGTCATAAGATATTGTCTTCGGAGTAACCACGAACTTCAAAATGTCCTGTTTACTTAGAATTTAAAATCAAAACCGACGAAGGATAGACAGAAATATTCTCTTCTACCATGATTGAATATCCAGCCTCTACTGTGAATGATTTCCGCTCGTGTTATCGAGCAAAATTACAAACGGACTGTTCGTTGACATAAGATCTAAATGATATATTGAATCATATTTGACACACATGGTAACAGGTATCTGTCCATTCAAGTCTCAAACCTATCTTAACCTTAGAATATACAATGGTGAAGAAGACCATAGACCAAACAAAATAGATAAGATCAAGCAAAAATGTTAGAAAGGAATTCATTGAGTTAAAATGTGAATGTATCCACCAGTTATCTTTATGAACTTATTTTCGAAAAAAACACACACGAGGATGTTGACAGCCACAGTTGATTTTGGTGTTAAGGAAAGATGTTTTCAAACAAAATCCATAAAAAATGATTGGCATCAAAAGACGTACAAAATTCAAGAAAAGGGAAAAGGAATGGGGATAAGGAACCTAGACACATCAAGCGCAGTGTTGTGGCAGAGGAAACAGTCACGACCGAGGAAGTTTATTAGTAGGGCTTAGCACTCTTGAGATGGTTCGTTAATGACCCAAGATATTCATGAGGAAGTAATTGAGATTTATTAGTTGTATTTAATATTTGATTTGGTAGAATATTTTAAAAAAAGACAGCTTCCATACATAAAAAAATAATTGAAGCGTAACGAGAAGGCGAGAAAGTGCCGTGAAAAGTGTAATGAGAAATATTCACCATGTTAATTATCTTAAAAACGCCATTAATTTAGGATTGGAGAAACGTGCATATGAATAAACATGAATTGGCACGCTTGAGTGAGTCTGAAGACAAAATTTGAGATTTATCAGAGCTGCTTCTTCTAGAAAACATTCTTTGGCGATGAAATTACAGTAATTGTAAGTACGTCACTTTCAGTGCCATAGTTACTGACTCTTCCGTATAATAAGAACACACATTTCACCAAAAAAATCTATGTGTTTTCGGAAAGAATACACTCTCATTGGGAATAAGGGAGAAATTACGTTTCACCTCTTGGGTGAGAAACGGTGAAATTGATGGGCTCTTGGACTCCTCAGTGGAGCAGTAAAAGTACTGCTACGGATGCGGACCAATTGATTTACACCCGAAATAAAAAGTGAGAACGAATAACATTTCCTGCGTAACTTCATTGTTGAAGAAGCGCATGGACATCGATGCTTATTAGGAATCCCTGGGGTGGAAATAATTCATCGTCAGTAGTCGCCAACCCGATGGTCGTTTGGCTTCAGCTCTCCATTCCATTCTCCTTCCCGCAAACCGCTTCATTCCCTCTTAAGTGTTCCAATGAATGTCTCTCATAATTTTCCTGTTGCGTGAGAAAAAGTGCGGATCGTTTCTAAGTACAACGAGGGACTACACTTCATCCACCTGGTGCAAATCTAGTGGGTGAATGTGGTAAGAGCATCGGAAGAGAAAATTAACCGCGTAAAACTGTCCGGAGGAAATTACGGCGGAAGTTAAGACGCTGCTCGTAAAATCGCCTTAAGAAGGGACTTGAATGCCTAGCACAAGTACTTGACAGACGCGACTCCTGTAACTGAAGGCCATAAAAGTATGAGCATTCCCACTTTTCATAACCCTGAAATAAGGCACCAATACACACGATTAACGGCAATGGGGAGGACACTATGTGTCTCCTTAAGAGGGGTAATGATACAATTCAAGGCCTCCGAAGCACCACGGTGTTGCGATAATTCATTTAACAATCAGTTTCGTTGAAGAAATGGTCTCATTAAATTAACTATGTCAAACGTCAAATACATACATGATTATAAAAGACGTTGGTAAAATTATAAAGTTCTTGGAGGTAATACAATGCCTGACTATTGGGCACCAATATATCCTCCCGGTGTGGACTACTTTGGGTAGAAATGTCTCAAGCGAGTAAGGGGTATCGTGATTTGCTATCGGGTTATGTGGAGAGGTAAATAACTTAAATAATAATAGTTTAAGTATAGATGATGTGAATATGGCGTATAATCTAACGTCTAGAATAATCCAGAATTGCCCGTTTGCGGTGAACGTTGGATAGGACGCAGAGCTCGACTTAAATACGGATGTGTTCCGGGGTAAGTAAGGATAAAAATTATTTGCAAACACTCGCTAGACTTCTTCAGATTCATTTTGAGTCTGAAGTTTATTCCATAGACGTTAGGTCAGAAAAAAACACTTCCAACTTTGATACTCCGGAAGAACTATGGTAACAATAAAAGTTAGGGGAGATGAGTTTGAAATGGAGCTCACTAGTGCCGCTGAGGACAAATTGGTACGTTAGCAAGGGAAGAATTGTTCGTTCGCAGGTTTCCGCGGTGTTGATCAGATGATATTAACATTTTTCGGGTGACGTCCGCGTACGTTGTTTAGGTACACAACAGTTTCGCCAGCTATCCTGCTGGCGTCCTCAGGTGAAGGCGTGGCGTCCTTCGGCCACGCCTTCGGAAGGACGCCACGCCTTCACCTGAGGACGCCACCTAAACAACGTACGCGGACGTCACCCGAAAAATGTTGACATCAATCGAAGTACCTTTTTCGGGATGTAGGAAGGGAAGGATGGAAACCAGGAGTCAAATTATCCTACTCTCAGCGAAAAAGGGTCCACAGTTTCCCGAGTAATCCGAGTACTACTCTTGAATTGATCTTCACACAGCACTAATGTAAGGCTTGGGATTCACTTAAAAAATCTCCAGTACTGCCGGAATCAGGTCGCTGGCTCTCACTGGGGAAGCTAGAACTCAGCCAGGCAAATCCAATTCCTTACTATAAATAAGTGTTGCACGTCCATGCTTCGAAAAGAACTTACCGTTTTTAAATCGCGCTAACTTTAAAGTCAATCAGAAATCCATAGGAAATCACATAACTAAATTGGAAGTTATTAAGACAGAGATTCTAGCATAATCTCTCTATAAATAATAACAAATAGTGTTCAGGGAAAATTTTCAAGAAGGTATAAAAGCAATAGTGAAATGATGATGAGAAAGAGAAAACTCACTCGTTACAGTTAGAAATATTGAGAAGTGACTTGTCAGAAGACTAAGTGTAACAATATTACCATGATTTGTATGGAATTTTATTATAGTTACTAAGAAAAGCATGACTATTTACCATTAAAGTGTTATGTAAACTGGTTTACAAACTGAACACAATGGAAAGACTTAAGTCTTGTAACAATGTTTGAAATGGGCTGTCAGGTGATGTAGAAAACCGACGTCCGTATTAGTGAACAGAAAAAGTAATTAGCAGCATAAACGTTATAGGCAGCAAAAATATTCCCATGTGCATGACTCACAAGCACCTCAACCTCTTAATTCAACTTTCGATCACCTCTGGGAAGTGCAGTATGCAACTGGCCATGTGTCAAACAGGGCCTAGCAAATTGATTACGAAGTAATTAAACGTATATCATAGTGACTTGGTAATAATCAAAGCAATTTACTAAATGAACGGGGACTTGCATAAACCGTAATATTAATGGAGCATTAGAGTCAGCTGCATCTAAAGCCTTCGAAAAAACAGAAAGTGATACTATGACACTTCGTCAACATGCAATTCACCTTTGTCCACTCCCCCTTCCTTTTCCCTTCCCATTACATGGGTGGTATCCGAACACCCCCTGCCACGTGCCATTTTGGCGGCTTGCAGGGTAGTTTGTTTACGTAATTCCAGCCATGTGAAAAACACTCTTAAGGATCCAGTCTATTTTGCACTCCAAAATGATCCGAGACGCACGTTTTACAATGAGCTTTGAGCTATCACATACATGTAGTCCCTTCTTTGGATTGAAGTTTCCTTAAAGCATAGTAAAACATTCAGGTTTCACAAGTAAATGGAAAAGAATTGGAAGCTTGAAGATATTCCAACTGGGTCAAAACTCTCACAGGAGCACAGAATATTTGCTAATAGTGCAGTATAAATTAATAGAGGCCACCGTTGTTTACTTATATCAAACATGAGCTCGATATAAGTAAACAATGGTGAAATTAGGGTATAAAACAGATTGAACAAGACAACTCTTGATCATTGAAAGTGTACTTCAGATCAAAACGTAATTACGTAATGGTTCATATAGCGCGTTGTGAGATATTAATCTCAGACGCATTTCACGGGATTACCTCAATACAGTGCTGTCAACACTGACAAATTGTTCTGGACAGACGTGATGTGAAACAGACAACATCATTAGATGAGATTGCTTAACATGTCGACGGAGGCCCGGACAAAAAATATTCACACGTGACAAGAAACTGACGCCACGAGATATCAACAGGGCAATTTAAGAAGGCGGTGAGACGGTATAAGAGAACAATAGGACCGTGGCCTTGATTTCTTGATTCATTTTTTCCCTTTAGCTCCTGTCTTAGAGCCGGAAGGTTTCCAGCTTCAACCGGTGATGGCCATAATGGCCCACTCCCCAACAGTTGTGCAGATACATTGAGACGCCTTTTTTGCCGTGCTTCAGGTAGTGCCTTTCGGCATCACGGACACCTTGGTAAAGCGAAGCCCCAAAGGGATTTGCAGACATTTCATTATGATATAGATTATACATATAAAGCTGCTACAAAACCAATTTATGACCTATATGGCGGAGACTCGGCCAGATACAGATAGAACAAGAAGGCTACCGGAGATTGGTGAGATGAGTAATACGTCAAAATCGAGGGTAAAATATTAATGTATAGGGAATGAAACGAAAACATAAGACAAATTGCAAAGTAGAAATCATTCATGAGAGGACCTTAAAAAGAAAGCGCAAATGGAATGCTCACACAAATCACATGGGCCAAGAAAAAATAATAAAAGTAGAATGAGATAAGATAAAGGTGGGAAAAAGAAGCATTGGAACACCAAAAAAATGGAGTGATAACATTGCCGTCGAATAAGTATGAGAGGCGGAATGACGAGGAAAAAGCAGGCTAACTGCCTGCTCTATGGAAGGAAGAAGTCAATGTGATCATATTGGATATCTTCATCCTCCGAAGGGTGCTTCTCCTATTGTCTTTTTTCAGCACATCACTCCTTATGCTCTATATATGTCTTCTTTGACACGTTTTCAACTTACTCCTACTTCAATTTAATCCAAAATTACAGTTTAAAATACTTTTATCCACCTGCCCAACCCCGTTCCCCATAATCTTACATCAGGGACGCTACAAAACCCGATTAATAGTAAACAAATTTTTCTGTCTCGGTACACCAAACTTTTCTGTCTCTTTCGAACTCACCCTAATACTTTTCTCCTTTACATTACGTTTTATTCCTATTGACTAAGCATTACTTTCTCCATTCTCCTTACTCACATTTAATAACCATCAATATTATCGCACGAATAATCACCCAAATTTAAAATTTGTAAATGCAGTTTTAATCCTTGTATGTATAACATACCATATTAGTCTTCACTGCTTAATTTTCAAAACGAGTAATCAATATTTTGTTGAATTAAAAATACATTATTTGAAACATATTTTTCGATATTTTTACGAGTTACTGTGTGAACATATTCTGAAATTATTAGCAGTAATTGACGAAAACAAACGATAAAACATTTTCAGGGTTAGGAAAAAAGAATTAGGCGCCAACTAAAACTTTCTTTTCATTTTGACCAATAAAAGAAAAAGTTATAAAGAGCAATTAAGAGCATATCGTAAGGCACACTAAGGATTTTATAAGTAAGTTTTAACAAAAGGATAAGTGGTAAGTTGAATCCTGTAACTATTCTCATAGATGTGCATGTATCATACCATTTTGATTTTTTATTAGGCCTGAAAAAAGAAAACAAACCTCAAAGGTCAACGTCAAAGCTATAACATTTATGCAGGAGAAAGCTGATATCACTGCAAGACGAGATGCCACCAAAGTATTTCACCCACATTCAGGTCCATTTCACCCACAGGCGATACGATCAGTAAAGCTTATTCTGGTCGCTCGAAGGATCAAGCAGAGAGAAGCTGCGCAGATATAAAATATATAACTACTTTGCATCTGTTAAATGGACGGCTCAGTGCCATAGATAACCAACCAAACGCCGTTAAGCAAGTTTTCAGAAAATGAAAGATTCAACATTAATTTATAAAAAATGTAGCGGTTAAAATAAACTCGATAGCAGAAGGGCTTTGCAAACACAGCAAAGTTGCTATTCATGCTTGGCATAAAGCGATCATTCCTGACCATTACACTGATAAGCCGTGAAGGTGCTTACTAGTCACCTAGAGCACTGAGCCATCCAAATAGACTATCTTTCTCTATGGCCACACTGTTGGTCAGATTCTCAACGAATTCTTTTTCCAACACTCAGTAGGTATTTATTCCCTTCTCCTGAGCAATTTTATCAACTTCTTGTAAACAATATACCAGGCCCAGTTCACCAAGCCCCAGTTTTTCGACACTGTTTCTGATTCCGCCGTGCGCGAAATTAGTTTTAATGAGCTGTTAGCGTTCAACAAAACGTCGTTCTATCGTTTTCCGCACGCGATTCACCAATTATTCCCCGACGCTCGCCAAGAGAAGTGTCTTCGGCACGCGAAATTGAGGAGGGAGAAAAAAAAATGATTTCAAAAGAGGATTGAGGAAGGAGAGTGGTAGGGAGGAGAGCACGTGAAAATCTCTCATCCTACAAGAGAGCCATCATCTCCCCGCACAACCCTATTATCTCTTTGTTTTCCACGTAAGCACGGCGAGAAATACGTATGTACTTCTCGCCGACCGCCGCCATATCTTACTCCTGCACGGACAGCGGCCATCGCGAGGCGCACGACGCGACGTCTCGGAGAAAGACCGCTCGGAACAAGTCTTCAGTCACGGAATCCACGCGCGCGCCCGAGAGATCAAGGGGAAGAGTTCCACGTTCACACACGTGCAGACCTATGAGGTGAGGTGTGGGGAAAATAGCTGGTCAGGACGTTTCTCCTAGAGGCATGGGCGGCGCTGAAATGCGGAGGGTCACTGTTTTTTTAGAAAGCCTACTTTGCATAGGGAGGTAACACATCGCGCGCTATCATACCTTTTACATCTCCCGAGATGCCTAAAATACCTCGTCTATGTATAATGATGCTCAGGTAAATTGAGCGGTAAACTGTTCTGAGTTAGACATCCACGCGCAAATAAACGGAACAAAAATGGGGAAAGGTTGTGCAAACACTGAGAGCGCTCTCCTTAGAAAACAAATTATTCCTCCACTGCATACGGTGCCACATATGACACAACCCATTTGATGTGTTTTGCTTTAAATTCTTGTAAAATAACTTTAAAAACTAATAAACCACAACAAGCTCAAACATATTTTGTTTAAATTTTAGGCTTTTAACAGTATATTTTTCAAGTTGGGAATGAGAATCGTGCAGTTTAGCGTTATAATACCATTGTACGAAAGCATTTAAAGACACCGATCGATATAATGGAACCCACATTGGTGCTGTCTTCATGAATGGAATAACTGGTATAATCCAATGAATGTAACAAAAGAATGTGCTTTCGCAGCAATTCACGCGGCAGGAATCATATTGATGGAGAATGTTTTGAGTTTAGGCCATAATTGCTGTTATTTACTGTAGGGATTTATAGGGTGGGTGTGCCCCTAATTTTTTATTTATTTTCATTAATTTGGTTTTAATTTGCTTGAATTGGAAGGTGAGTAAATTAAGTTAATAATAGATATACCAATTGTTTTACAACTACATTGACGTTAAAAAAACAGCTCATTATTTTTCCCTATGTCTCCCACAAATCACGTTGTTATACCATATTTCGACCAGCATTTCTATTTCCTCTTCTGTTCCTCCATCACCTATCTCCTTTCTTCATTCTTCTTTCTTCTCCCATCGCCGACTTTATCACTCATCATTATATTCCTCTTCTGGCTTCTAACACTGATTCAATTACCTTATTATTTCAATCGCTAAGACAATGCGTCATTATTTCGCACGCGCTGTCGATCTGTGTTGGGAGGGTAGGGAGCTATACCATTATGGATACCAAAAAGGTAAGTATAGAGAGTCGTTATATTTTTAATCTCCAAATAATTAATGGACGCGACGGTATTACCATCGCCTCTCTAAAGCTCCAAGGGAAACCGTCCACTGGAATTTAACCTATGAAATCTCATCTGTCCCGCGCCAATATTTTGATAGGGTATACGACAAGGAAGAAGATATGCAATGCCGTATATATAAACAATAAGATGTAGAAGGCGGTCTGCAGGAAGAAATTACCCGCTACCTAGTACTTATGTCTAATGACTAATGGGCTGAGCTCACGCAGAAGAATCATAAGGTAGGTTCCCAGAGGGTCTTCAGGTAAAACTGTCAGTTATATTATGGAAACATTCAAATAGACATAATGACACGACAAAAAAAAACCTTCCAGGTGTTCAAAACTACGTTTAGTAATGTGAAAGGAATTGCTGCTACATTTCTCTTTAACGTTAGGATCACCATTAACAGTAATGTTGATAACAGAAATCTATTTAACTATATGATACACTCATGGCTCGGCGAGAGGGTGATTCCACTGCAACGGAGGGTGAGAATACCAACTCTGCTAGAGTTTACAGTCAATAGAGTCATACTAGACGTTCGCGCTGTCGCCGATGATACTAATGACGCCGCCGCCGCCGATGAATTTGGTGCGGCGCACCACCATGTCTTCCATGTCGGCTGTCATATGTGGTCATTTACACACGAGAAATTGCGTCTTGTCAAATTTCTTCAAAATTTTCGGAATGCAGTTAAACTGTTCTCTAACGAAAGTCACCGTACTATCAACTTATCACTCGTTCTTCGCGTGGGAATTTGGGAAGTTTTGAAGCCTTTTAAGAACGACTCTTCCTAAATTACAGGCATGGTGATCTCCATGTGAAGGAAAGCTTGTTCACAGGTTTCCTGTCACTGACTTGCTTCCTTATTACATCCACGTTTCCAGAACCTCAGCGAAATAGAAGCATATTTACGAAGATCTATGCGGGTTTCACCGAAAACTCCATACGTTCAACCATTTGAACTATCAAAGCTATGGGGGAATTAAATCTCAATTTCCGTCCATTTCTCTTCTAGTCGAGAGAGTTCTGTGCAATCCGGCCACGAGCACACATGGCGAACGTGTATTTTTAATTGCTCGGTAGACAATATGCGTAAAACGATCATCGCTTAGTCCATCGACCGTAGATAAAATATTTTTTACGATAATGACAAATATTGCAAAGGGAAATAATGTCAATTAGTAAGTGCAAATTAGAAAAAGTTCAATTACTCATGGTTTAAGGATATCTCATTAAAAAGTAAAAACTGAATATATTTATTATCTGAACTGTACATAAATGAGTGCTCATATTCATGAGGAATAGTGAATATTTTATATATTTAACATGTCATTGAGCTAGGAAACGTGTGAATACATTATGATTGATAAATACGCTGCCGGTCACACCGCCAGCGGCGGAAAATTCTTCCATTCGGCCCGCCGCGCCGATGCGATGGCGCGCTGCCGGCCGCCGCACAGTGGGCTGAAATGCCGATTTAGCGCGACAAAATTAAACTTTTCGAAATTCATCAAATAAACGCAAAACTATGCCTATAAGATAGGAAAAACTCTATTTCATGGCAAAAAATACAATTTAAGGCTGTTAAAATAGTGTAATTCGTTGTACAGGCCTTGAAAGTGGCCCTACCGAAGTTACTCTTTTTTCGCTAGCTTACCACACGTCTGTTAATGTGCTTGGTTTGCTATCAGGGGAGCCCATACAGGAAAAATGTTTATTTCATAATTGAAACATATCAATTATTATACAATACCATTAATCCTATTAAATTATTATTTTATTTAACCATTGTAATTACGTATTAAATACGAGTATGCAAGAATTAACGAGGACTATTATTTCAAGTGAGCTACAAAAAAAACACCACCGAACACCAATGCCGCATCATATACACCATGATGGCTGATGACTCTGTAACATTTTACAATAATAAAATCTTGCACCTAGGCGCACCTTTTTATTTGACAGGCATTTCATTGCATTGCCGTCCATAAGGCGCTCAGTGCAGACAGACGTCACTAGCATGCCTAACATTCCACGCCTTTTCGCTCAGAGAATGACACCGTATTTGTAAGGCATACTTTACTTGGCACATGTATAAAGATAATTTAAAAACGAATAGACATTATTTACACAAATTTTAATGATAGGTATACAATCGCCAACACGCTGGGATTCCTCGTTAATCCGCTTCACACATTTGGGTTGCCTATATTTCCAATTGTCAGCTTATTCTAAGTATTTTCCGAACTAGCACCGAACGACAAAGTTACTCCCGAGTAAACGAAAGAATAACCTCACAAATATAATTAATAAAATTGAAACAAATTGTGTTCCAATGCGAATGGTAACAATCAAATAATTAATTTCTCGGGAGAAAAGAATAAGAATACGCCAGAAGTACCATTGTTTGCGGTGAGCTAAAATTTAGAAAAGCAATAATATTTTCGAAACTTAAATTAATGAACAAAAAAATGCATTAATTGTCTGTAATCACAGACAATGTAAAATCATAGGGGCAGCAAAAGCAAATCTTAATTTAAACGAAACATATCCTCATTCATTCATCATCACTATCTCCAAAATATTCTGTAATGTAGACCTGGCTCTCCTACCAAATTAAGAACGCTGAGAGCAAGTGCATTCGTTTTGTTGGACGGGGCCTTCGCATAGACGAAATTATTCGGTCTGAGGTTACCAGGAGCAAATGAAATATATCCTCCTTACACGTAGCTCTCTAAATCTTCCTGGTATTCCATAGCCTTGTAGTCTTCGAGTATTTATGCCTCGATTCCTGAGTCTCCTCAGATAGCATTCCTATCGGTAATGGACTGCTCTCAATAATTGTATATCTGTGTGCAAATAGTTTATGTATTGGTGGAGACATAACATACCATGAATATGTTTTTACGCACTCTCTGTATGTCTTCAGACAGAAATCACGGAATGCTATAATATCTATTTCATAACCACTAGCGATAGCAGGCATTATTGTAGCGAACATTTCTATGTCTTTTCAAACGCAGAGAGGGCAGGGTTACGAAAAAATCGACGGGCTGTATTTCCATCATTAGACGACCTATACCCTTATTTTGGGATGTCCACTGTTAACCCAGTTATTTACTTAAACTCCCTTTGTACTCCTTTCTTCTGCTCATCCAAGAGCTCCTTCTCGCGCAATGGACGAGATTCGATGCCTTACGAGGACTGCCTGATCACCGGAGATGTGCATATTAAACCTAAATAGTATAAATATTGTTCACATGTTAAATGGAATTGACAAATATTTTAATGAGTAAGTGAACTTGCCACTAAGACCATGTAAGAAAATGATTTTGAAGGTGAAATGATTCCTACCTAACTGAATTCTAAAATATGCGGTTACATATTTCACTTCCGTCTGCAGACCAGTTATCTCGGACTAATCGAAAAACCTCAATCACCCTCGTCGCATTAATCTCATGCGGTTTCAATCACAAATATAATATCAGTATCCTTCTCTGGTGAATTTTTCAACACAGTGGTGCACGTTATTCGTCTTAGATAAACTGATTCTGCAAACAATGGTACTTCTAGCGTATTCTTTTCTCCCGAGAAATTAATTATTTGATTGTTACAATTCGCATTGGAACACAATTTGTTTCAATTTTATTAATTATATTTGTGAGGTTATTCTTTCGTTTACTCGGGAGTAACTTTGTCGTTCGGTGCTAGTTTGGAAAATACTTAGAATAAGCTGACAATTGGAAATATAGGCAACCCAAATGTGTGAAGCGGATTAACGAGGAATCCCAGCGTGTTGGCGATTGTATACCTATCATTAAAATTTGTGTAAATAATGTCTATTCGTTTTTAAATTATCTTTATACATGTGCCAAGTAAAGTATGCCTTACAAATACGGTGTCATTCTCTGAGCGAAAAGGCG
Source organism: Pyrrhosoma nymphula (assembly GCA_963573305.1). Classification (NCBI taxonomy): domain Eukaryota; kingdom Metazoa; phylum Arthropoda; class Insecta; order Odonata; family Coenagrionidae; genus Pyrrhosoma; species Pyrrhosoma nymphula. Next base: position 48,637,436 of record OY754330.1, on the reverse strand, counting down.
TGGAATGTTAGGCATGCTAGTGACGTCTGTCTGCACTGAGCGTCTTATGGACGGCAATGCAATGAAATGCCTGTCAAATAAAAAGGTGCGCCTAGGTGCAAGATTTTATTATTGTAAAATGTTACAGAGTCATCAGCCATCATGGTGTATATGATGCGGCATTGGTGTTCGGTGGTGTTTTTTTTGTAGCTCACTTGAAATAATAGTCCTCGTTAATTCTTGCATACTCGTATTTAATACGTAATTACAATGGTTAAATAAAATAATAATTTAATAGGATTAATGGTATTGTATAATAATTGATATGTTTCAATTATGAAATAAACATTTTTCCTGTATGGGCTCCCCTGATAGCAAACCAAGCACATTAACAGACGTGTGGTAAGCTAGCGAAAAAAGAGTAACTTCGGTAGGGCCACTTTCAAGGCCTGTACAACGAATTACACTATTTTAACAGCCTTAAATTGTATTTTTTGCCATGAAATAGAGTTTTTCCTATCTTATAGGCATAGTTTTGCGTTTATTTGATGAATTTCGAAAAGTTTAATTTTGTCGCGCTAAATCGGCATTTCAGCCCACTGTGCGGCGGCCGGCAGCGCGCCATCGCATCGGCGCGGCGGGCCGAATGGAAGAATTTTCCGCCGCTGGCGGTGTGACCGGCAGCGTATTTATCAATCATAATGTATTCACACGTTTCCTAGCTCAATGACATGTTAAATATATAAAATATTCACTATTCCTCATGAATATGAGCACTCATTTATGTACAGTTCAGATAATAAATATATTCAGTTTTTACTTTTTAATGAGATATCCTTAAACCATGAGTAATTGAACTTTTTCTAATTTGCACTTACTAATTGACATTATTTCCCTTTGCAATATTTGTCATTATCGTAAAAAATATTTTATCTACGGTCGATGGACTAAGCGATGATCGTTTTACGCATATTGTCTACCGAGCAATTAAAAATACACGTTCGCCATGTGTGCTCGTGGCCGGATTGCACAGAACTCTCTCGACTAGAAGAGAAATGGACGGAAATTGAGATTTAATTCCCCCATAGCTTTGATAGTTCAAATGGTTGAACGTATGGAGTTTTCGGTGAAACCCGCATAGATCTTCGTAAATATGCTTCTATTTCGCTGAGGTTCTGGAAACGTGGATGTAATAAGGAAGCAAGTCAGTGACAGGAAACCTGTGAACAAGCTTTCCTTCACATGGAGATCACCATGCCTGTAATTTAGGAAGAGTCGTTCTTAAAAGGCTTCAAAACTTCCCAAATTCCCACGCGAAGAACGAGTGATAAGTTGATAGTACGGTGACTTTCGTTAGAGAACAGTTTAACTGCATTCCGAAAATTTTGAAGAAATTTGACAAGACGCAATTTCTCGTGTGTAAATGACCACATATGACAGCCGACATGGAAGACATGGTGGTGCGCCGCACCAAATTCATCGGCGGCGGCGGCGTCATTAGTATCATCGGCGACAGCGCGAACGTCTAGTATGACTCTATTGACTGTAAACTCCAGCAGAGTCTGTATTCTCTGTAGCGAAAAAAGAGTAACTTCGGTAGGGCCACTTTCAAGGCCTGTACAACGAATTACACTATTTTAACAGCCTTAAATCGTATTGTTTGCCACGAAATAGAGTTTTTCCTACCTTATAGGCATAGTTTTGCGTTTATTTGATGAATTTCGAAAAATTTAATTTTGTCGCGCTAAATCGGCATTTCAGCCCACTGTGCACCGTCCACCGTCGACAATTTTAGCATCGGCGCACATCAGTCATACCAATTCATTTTTACTTCTAAAACTTTCTGCTGCCCTCGGCTTTCCTCCATTTGCAATACCAAAATTTTCCTAGTATTCGTTCCTTCGGTCTAAACGCTCTTCGTCATCCTCAAAATCCACACATCAAAGCCTCCAATCGATTCTGATTCTCCTTCCTCAGTGTACGGTTCCCACTTTAATACACTCATGCTCAAACGTGGGATTGCTCATTTGTTTTGAGTAAAGCAGTTGCAACGACACCCCCTCCCTCATTGCTCAGTTAACACTACTACGGTTGAACAATTTTTAACATGGCGCTGAACAATTTGTGCATCAGAAATGTACCGGTGTGTGGCTAGTATGCTTTCTCAATTTTAAAAATATAAATGAATTACTTACCGAATTAAATTTGATAATATCGCAAAAAGTTAAGAAGGCGTTCTCAGCGTAAGGCTTGTAGCAAATAAGCCAAAGTTAAGCTTTAATTGTGTATATTTAGTCATTTACTGTAATGTTCAGACATAAAAACAAGGTTTTCGCGTCATCACTTTTATCTCATATACCTCATGCTTCCAAAAACTGTCTAATTTAAAAAATAAGTTTCGATTGCGGTATCTATTTTGACTTATGAAAAATCTCGCTCCAACTTCCCATAGGTCAGATTCGCCGGCCCGTAGTCAACATGCAAGAGCGGAGGCGACGTGACTCCTCAACTTCGGAAAATGGTGGCTGATGCAGATGGGAAGGATGGGAGAGGGGGAGGTAACTGTCATTTTCCACATTCTCTTCCATCTCCTATTTCCACAAACCTCCCAACTCGATCCCTTCCCTCCCCCAAGCGACCCCCCAAACTCTCGATAATTGCGGATCTGCGCCGTGGGCAGGAAAGGGGGGAAATAGACACGCCCCCTTCTCTTCCCTATCTCTCTCTCTCTCCCTTTCGCACTCTCTGGACGCTGGGTAGATGGATGGGAGGCTGTGAAGGCATTCCTCAAGCACACAACCAGCCTTTCGGTCCGGGAAAAGTGCCAACAGGTACGCATGCAATATCCCGTACGAGCATTCGAATCGCCGTTTCGGATTGCAGTTCCGTTTCCGGTGACCAAAACAATGATTCCCCCACCGCTATACCGCAGGAGAATCAGCATCTTATTTATATTACTGAAAAAAATCATAATAACAGTTCTCACTGCTTTGATAGTTAACGGGGAAAGGGAAAAACAACTGAAGTAAGCTTGCGCCATTAGTGATAGGCGGGTGAGTTGCTTATGCCTGACTCACACGGTGCTTGGTTCTTTACAAATATGAGGATACTAGCCCGTATCTGTGCCCGCCCGCAGGGATCATCTGTGCTACAGAACCAGAATGCTGGCTACCAAGAAGCAGAGTAACTGGGATCCTTAATTTTGTAACTGGCGCGGAACTAGTTTGATACTTGCTCCAAGTAGAACTACGTAGTGACAATGCCAGCTGCCATTATTAACCTTCTTGCTGCGTTTTCGGATATATCCGAATGTATATATTCATTTGCTGACTGTGTAGTCCGAATTTACCCAACAGTTCAAAAAATATTTTCTCCCTCTACAGCGGAGATCGAGTAAATCGCCAAAGATATTTTATCCATGGTGGTACATTTACTACCCTGCAACGAAGGTTTAAGATTATTCTGCAATTATTTGCATAAAACAAAACAATACAAGTTGTTCTTCAACACAAAAAAACTCCGAAAATCTATTTTTTACGGAGATTCAACTACATAAGGAGAGAAATCAGTTTACTCAGTGAGAGAGTTCAGACTTACTAATGCACCATAGGTTTTCAAGTTCAATGATTGCGTGGACACTTTGCGGGAGGTTTCAACCATCCTGGGCCCCGTCTTCTGTATCAAGCGAGAGCTAGAACACGGCGTTCTTGCATAGGAGTAAGTGAAAGATCACTTACTGAGACCAATAAGAGACCAAAAAGGATTAAGAGAAAGCCAAAGTCAGTATCAGCCCAACAGATACCATCGAGACAACAGTTTTTGTCCCATCGGAGGTAAGGAGCGCTGTGCATGTAGAAGTTCCCACATGGCACCCAAACAGGGAGCAGGATTCCATTGACAAAACTCTGTCACAGTCAGAATTTAAGCCATATCCCTCGGAATGGGAAAGTGATCAAATTACCACACCAATCTGATCCTCCTACAACTCCCATGTGATTGAAAATTTTAAGAAGGGTGTCTCAAGATTATTACCATTTCCTCAAGGGTACCCCAGCCATAAAAAGATTGGGTATCCCCCGCCTGACGGAATAGTTTCTTTCCATCAAGGTTCACAGTGGTAATTGAACTAACTGCATCCTGTGTTAAAATAGTTACGATCTATTACATCACATAATTTCTCTCTACTACATTTTCCCTCCCGTTATCGTTATTCATTTTAAATATCGAAATGCTCAAACACTCGACAAAGACAGAGCGGAAAATCATCCATTATAGCAAAACAATAACATAGGGCGTTTACCATTCATAATTCGACAAATACATCACGAGGGTTAATACCAATGAATAGAATTTTTTAAATCGTTTTTCGCTTATCCTAATTAAAATTGGATTGAATTAAATTCAGGATCTAAAAATAGGTGTTTATGTCAGCTGAAACGTTCGAGGGGATACTCAAGGGTAACAATTTGTCATTTTCTTCGGAGTTGCGCCATCACTACGCTGGAAGCAGTAATTTATCACAATTTTGGCATTGCAGTGTCACCTGATACTACACTGAGTCAATTAACAGCATTTCTAAGCAGGCACTTCGACCCTAAGGGATGATTTTGCAAAATAAACCCAAATATAAAGAGGAGATTTATGCTCCCAAAATAAATTCCCGACCGTTAATAAGCCAAAGATATACAACCGCGTTGGATTATTGTCATCTTTCTCACTAGCTATCAAGCTAACGTAAGCGTCTGCATAAATTATGCTACCGTCACTCGATTGCGGAGCTTAACAAAGAGCGTACCCGGTGCCTAAACCAAACAGGGACCGCAACTCTTTTATAATTTCTACTCTCTTAACTCATCGAGATACCTGAAGTCACTGAGCTATTAATCAGTTGACTAGCATTTCCTGGCATAGTGACAGAAATACATATCACACCCAAGCCACGGGGGCTCCGATTAGTTTTCATTGTATTAAAACTAATCGGAGCCCCCGTGGCTTCACTTCAAAGCACCATCATTCCTCGAATACAAACAAATAGAAGCGAATGGCTAATAACTCGTCAGGTCGATGAAAGAGTGAAAAGTATCCGTATTAATCTCCCACAACATTTACAAAAGAAGCTGCTTAGACTTCAATGGCCAGTAAACCTCAGTATTGTAGTACATTCCTCCAGTATCCCTTTCCCCGTAAATGTAGGAGAAAAAATAATATTTGCATTCACGTAGTACCCTGAGAAGCTTAAGAAGGATGTATAGAAGAGGTGCTTTCACCACAACCATCATTCGAGAATTAGTGAATATATTGTTTTTTCTGTGAATTAATTATTGTACACTTAAATATGTGGCTTTGGTAGATTAAAAATTTCCAATTGTGAGTTAATTATTCAACACTTAACTGTTAAATTTATGTCTGCTTGGCCTTGTTTCTGTTATGTCTACGAATTCCGCGATGGAGAAAAGAGTCCCATCAATTTATTTAGTCAACAGAGTATCTACCTTATTATATATAAATATTAAAACTTACTAAGAAAAAGTTATTTGCAAATAACGCCATATCAAACACTTCAATGTCGTTAAAAGAAGACGTATTCACGTGAAAGAAATGTCGCATTATTAGCAATTTACGCTGATGGCGTTGAAAAAATGCATCATTGAGATAAAAGAATGTATCGGCGGTTGGTGTTGACTCAATCCTTCCCCGGGACTGTTAGAGAAATAGCATGTTTCCTTTCTAATTACTTTTAATCTATCGTGAAAAAAAACTCTTCACAAATTGGCCTAAAATTTGCAATATGTAACGGGTAACAGACGATCACAAATTCCTATGCGAGTGGCAAACCCGCCCAGACGGGACTAGAACCCGCCACCCCCGAATTGGCGGTCGAGGGAATAACACAATCGGTAACGAGGCTTACGATAAATACATTTACGTCCCTTATCAGGGAAACTCTGATAAGTGACATTAAAAGAAAAGATTGGGGAAGACTCAACTATGTAGTATATCATTAAATGGGTGTGAAACGTATTATTTGTCTTCCCGGAAAGGAAATAATACGCGTGGACTGGAGGCTTTTGAGATTCAAGAGTGGCGAAGAATGGAAGAGGGTAAGCTGGGAAACGAGAAAGACGAACGAAGAAATCTAAGATACGGTGTGGGAGGAGAGGGAATCTGAAGAGGATATTCGGAAAGGGCAGCCAATATAAATGGGGGACGAACGAGCGACGGGACGTTTCTTCGGTATTAATAGGTTTTGGTTAGTCTAATTCGCAGCCAGGATTAATTTAAAACTGCGTATATTTACTCCATGAAGAAAAATAAGACCAAAACAAACTCATTTGGATACATTTAAACTCGATATCAATAGATAGCATTACTCGCCCATTCATTCAAATTTCAACATTCCTTTTCATTTAGGGGTGAATGCACCCGTAATCTCAGCTCGAAAGACAACAATATTTTTAAATGCTATTAAATTAACTGTTTTCTTGGGAAATGAAATACAGTGACCTTAAAAAGTAACCAGAAAAACAGATTTCCGAACATTTGGGAACGCAAAAGAAAAGGAGCAATAGAAACTTTGAGATATAGGCGCTCCGACTGTCGAGGTTACATCAAACCATGTAATCGAAGACTTTAATCCTAAGATGAGCGCAACATCCGCACCCAAGATAGGATTCAAACCCGCGACCTTTGTGATGCAAGTTCGGCACGCTCCCAATCTGGCTACGACAGCCGGCAAAAGAATTGAATCTGTCGGTAGAATAGACACCAGTGTTGCGCTCACCACATGATATACTCTTCATAACACTAAAACACGTTTACCGTTGTCGGAGGACATTAATCTTCCTCGGCCATGCCGAGCGTGGCAACAGATGTTCACCGGGGGTCGTCCGTGGTCCTATCGCTTGAGATGCGCCGGCGGCATATACCATCGAAGGATTCGTACGCCGTACTCGTCGCCCTTGAGAACGATTTGCATTTTCACTCTGCTCATGCTTCGGCCCGTTACATCGCGGATGCCGAATGTCTGACGCACTGAAGTGGTTCACAAAAGGAGCAGATTTTAATGATTGTGAGGACTTCGCCGATGCAATTTTTCAACTCTCGAGGTGATGGATGATACTCCTCTTTGATCGATACCACAGCAATGTGGTGGAGCTTATAAGTCAATTAAACTTGCTCCATTCCCTTTCATGCTGCAACAATTTTCCCACTAGCCTAATGAATCTCCGGAAAATTACAAGTTAACGCATCTCAAACCCAACTGCCACTCAGAACCAATCCTAGGCAACGATCGTCTGTCAACCTGAAGATTGTGGGTTCGAATCCTACCTCACTCTTATTTCACCGACCACGGCATAGCTGTGTGTCCTTGCGTAGATGTTTATTAAATTAGTCACAATTGGTGAAAGTGTGACTAATAATAATACAGACATTATTAATTTAATATACAAAATAATACATTCTGTCTGCCATGTGAAATAATATTTAATGAATCCGTGACGTGATTATTTCTATCTTCATTATTGGTTTTGCTGAACATATTTTCAATTTTTAGAAACAAGATTTGATTTAATACTTGAGCTTATTCTGGGATAACTAAAAATTATCATCGGTATAAAATGGTGATGAACCTTTCACTTATTTTCTTCAAACTCAATCGCAAAGATTTCATCGTGCTTTTCCACTTGGGGGGGAACAGTGAATGTTCCCCAAAATAAGATATAGATCTATTATTTTTTCTATACTATCTTTTATGATACATAATTTTGAATAAGCTAAACCCTTACACACAAATATAATGGAAAATGGATAACGTGAAAATTTCCTCGTTTAATCAACGAAAAGATGGACCGCATATAAATAAAGCATTCGAGAAGGTTAATTGGATACCTGAAAACCCGAAGAACTTAATGCCTTTCACTTTATTCTGGAAACTTATAATATTTCACCGAGATCATACTGTTTTCGATCGTAAAACAGCTCACTAAATTTATAATTCCATACGATACGTTTTCACAAGAAAGTTTTTGAAGTCCAAAAGAGTAATGAGACACACGGTTATCCACTTCTGTCCACTGAAAACATTACTGGCTTAAACTTTTTGTGCAATCATACTTTACATCTTTCTCGGTTCATCATTAGCTTTCGCTTTGATGATAGCAGTTCTAGGAGGGTGGAAAGAAGGTGAATTTCTGACGAGTTACGACGGAAGGGGGGATCCCGAATGCATGGAACCTTTTTCTCTCTCTCTCTCCATTAGTGGTCCTTTTCTCTCCCATTCATGTGTGACCATCCTCTCCCTCCCTCCCCGCCTCTCTTCATCTTCACCTTCAACTGGGTCCCACACCGAAGTTTCCGCGCGTGGACATCTGCAATCTGAAAGTCTTCCGACCAGAAAGTCGCTGGATTTTCATCCACAAAGGTTTCCAACTCGAAGAGCAGAGCTCGCTAGGCGCTGGGCCCAATGGTGAGTGAAACTCACTTATTCGACCAGGCGAGCCAGTTACGCCTTCCCCAATGTCACCTGTCCAGTAGTGTTCCATGCGTGTGTGATGCTCAAAGAAAAACCAAGTGTTGGTAAGCTGGGTATCGCCAAAAGGGTACTTAACCAGGTTATATTATCGCTATTTGAAATTATTCTCTATTATTATTTCTAGTCATTGTTATGTTGTAGATGAGAGGTTTGCTATCATTCATTTTTTCAAATCGCAAGAAGTCTCCCGGTTTACTCCGGAATCAACGGTCAAAGTTAGGAATTTATGCGAAATATTGAAAGGAGGAAAAAATACAATTTTGAGAATGACAGATTTAAGTAAAGATAATTGCAAAGAGCTCAGAAATTGCAAAAATAATTCCATATTCAGGTGGATATCGAGGCGAATGTATTCTTACTTACATTAATAACCATCTCTGATGAAATATATTTTCCCGCTTAAAATGCTATGAGGGGAGGGACATATAAGTCAGAGAATGATATGTATTTTATTTCAGAATAGCCTTTACGTTTTTTGCACTTCCAATCATGTAAGATGATAATAATTCAAAGCTTAAATTGCCAAATAACGGAGAAATCCCGGCAGAAAAATAATGCGCGCTGATAATTTTGTTTTCAAACAAATTTTATGCATACTGTTTACAGGAAAACTAAGCTTTCATCTTAGTTTGATCATGCTTTGAGTGTGGCTCGGAACGTATGCATAAAAAGTAAAAAAAAAACCAGAGGCCAACATGCTTGCATGAATCTACATTATATACATAATCATGCCAAAATATTGGCTACTTATGGAGATGTTTGAACGAGTCATGAGCATACGAGTATACATCAAATTCGTCACAGTTAAAAATATATTTCATTGATGAAAGAAAAAGACTGGCAATTTTCCACAGGAATATTCCTATGGAAAATTGCCAGTCTTTTTCTTTCATGGTGTTATTCCACAAAATCAAGCCTGAAACAACAACTTTTATATATTTCATTGAGTATACGACGCATGCAGATGAAATAAGAAATCATGATCACCTTAAGATGTATTTAATGAATGAAGTCAGATCCTTACAATTAGATTTGCTATTTACATTCTTATTACGACATATCATACCCGAAAAGTATGATTAGACATTAATCTATGCAGTTGCAAAGCAAATGTTGCCATAATTTGAACGTCATTCTCGGATTTGACGCTTTGGTCTAGCACTAGGTAAGATGAAAGCAATGCGCACTTATTCATGAGCACTAAGCCCGCTAGCTTATATTTTGAAAATGCACCCAGCCAACAGGGTTCGAAATACCTACCTATAAACTACACTTTTGAAGAAAATTTCTTTGAAAATTTCCATGAATTAGGGTGGCAGCATTCTTTCCACTCCTGAAAAAATGTAAATGCACATAATTGATTATTGCAAACGTAGCACTTTTCGCAGGTGAAACATTCATTTTCAACAAACAGTGATCGATAATACTCACATGATAAGAATGCAGCACATTTTCAAAACGAGAAATATGGTTGTAATGGTAAAGTTTCACTATAAACAGACTTCAAATCTCAATCTATTAAATAGGTAAGCATACGAAAATATCCTTGAGGCTAGTCGAGAATAGCAAAATATTCAAGCATACGAATTTTCATCCAATGAGAAAACTTCACGCTGCAAAGTAATATCAAGATAGAAAATACTGCCTCCAGCAGTACGTTTCAAGGGCGCTTCCACAACCGAGGTCATTTGGCAAATAAGTAATCTCAATATGAGCGCGATGCAAATTTTGTCCTTATCGCTCCAAGGAAATTGAATACCCTCTCCAAAATAAGACGCTTATGGAGGGATGGATACCTCCCACGTACTTGATTTCTCGTGAGTACATACGATTTTATCCAAGATCAGGCATGTTTACAGCTCGTTCGAGCATAGAAATGTACTTCTTTTACTTTTTTAAGCCATTATTGGTAATTTAACATTCTGAAGTTTTCCACGGTACAAAGCCTTGGGGGAGCTATAAGGTCCGATATATCAGAGAGGGAGGTTTTGAGCACGCTTGAAAAAAATACCGCATATCAGTCCGCAAGCATTCGAGAACTTATGAGCTGAAGTGGAGCTGGAGTGAAAGGAGTTAACGACGTGACGAGATGGCGGCAGAGCAGGATATATAGTAGTGAAGAGGGGAGCCCCGAGGGGTGACGTTTTTCCCGCATCAACGACTGCCCTCATTTCCCAAAATTGTGGAAACATCTGAGGCGGCAATTCGCTGGATATGACTGCTGTGGGCGAACTTCAAGCACATCCGATTCCTACTTTTTACGTTCTCTTGCTATCTCCGTTTTCCTGTAAAGTTGAACGAGGAAAAAGTTCACGAAGTAATGAGATAGAGTGTAATGCGAGCATTGAAGTCGCCCACGGGCGCAGTGAAGTGTGCGATGCACGCGTTTACATCTCCCGGAGGGTAAAAACGGCTCTATCAGATAAAAAGAAAATAAAATAGTTGTAAATTAACGCCTGCGTGCTCTTAACGTAAGTTTTCAATGCTTTACTGGCTACGGTAGTGAACACTGAAAAATCTTGCGCGATACTCATGCTAAGTCACATTATAAATTAGCCTAGAAAATAGTCAATTTGAATTACCTGAAAACTAACTGACCGTGGAGTGACACAACTATTTGCTTCCGTGTTTTTTTCAGTCAATTATTGAAGAACTCGAAAAAATAATTTCCCTCCACCTCCTTCAGTCACCCGCCATTGTCTTCATCTCATTCTTTGTCTTTGCTTTTCTCTTTCCAATCTTTTCAATTGCTAGCACCCATGTCTCTCTAGGTCGACCTCTACTTCTCCCATCTGGTTTTGCTTCCAATACTTTACTAGGCATTCAATTTTGGTCCATTCTATTGATACGTCCATGCCATTCTAGTTGGTTTCTAAGGGCTCTTAATGGTTAATTTTGGATTGTTGTATACCCTTCCAGATCCTTCACTTACAATTAGTAATATTTCCCACACTTCTCAATAATTAATTTCCGCTGCAGATATTTTTCTTTCTGTTCTTATTATAATAGGCCTGCTTTCACTGATATGCGTTAGAATAGGCAAATTAGTAGTTTTATACATTTCTATTTTTTATTTCGGATATATTTCTCTTTTTCCTATTACATATTGTGTTATATTCTGGTGGTATACATTGCTGAATTATATTATTTATAGGGTATGTTTTGAGTAATTTTCTTCTTTGAGGAATTTTTGAGTAATTAATATATATATATATATATAGAGCTTTATGCATTTTATTTAATAAGAACAGATAACGTTCGGTCCCCGATTAATTTTTCATGAACTCATGATAGTCAACGCATATTGGATGTTAAGGTTTATCGTATACATTGCGCTTTATTTTTCTGTGAATAGGTTTTCGTGATGGTACTGGTGTGGCCCCTAGGGGTCCTCTAGGGTATGAAGCGCGTAATGGTACCCATAGGAACAACAACAACGAGGGGGCGTTGGCTGCAACCGTTGATGGGGGAAGGTCGAGCAGCTAGCCATGTCCCTCATAATAACAGCCATCCGGATTCTGTCGGCAAGGCCGCCATAAATCGTTCTCGACGGACAAAAACGGCCGAAATTCCACCATCTCGTCTCAAATGAATAACAGCGAGAATAACGGCGCGGGAGGTTGAAGAACTCGGAAATTTGATCACGCGCAAGGGGTTACTCAAGGGAACAAGCTGAAATTTTGCTATCCACTGCCATTCATTGTGATTTTCCAACTCTACGAAGTTTGTTTTTCCAAAAATTAAATTAGGACGATTTTCGGAGATGCCGGGAAAAGCAAGTTGTTCTAAATTCTACGCTGATATTTCACCTTTGAGAGGTAGTTGTGCCATTTCCTCAATAAAAGACAATTCAAGGCGTATTACACGCATTCATCAATATATTTCCGTGGCTTCGTCTATGATTAATTTGGACAATCGTCCTAATGTTTACAGCAAATTCATATGTAGAGTGTCTAATTACTTTGCTATAAATGTTTGTGGCAACAACAAGCAGAATTTATCCGAGTAGAATAATACGGCGAGTATATAAATGGCAAATGGTCGAAAAATAGAACAAATATCAATATCATTATTTTCTTCGAATGTGTGATTATTAAGTGCCCTAACTTTGTCATAAAAACCAAAACTAGCCTTGGGAGCAATCAGGTCTTTTTACTTAGTTTCTCTGCTTAAATCATACTATTTCTGCCCGTAAAGCAAAAATATGCATGTATTTCTATCAGAGGGAAATAATTCCAACTCCTGAAGATGCAATAAGACTACCGAAAGCGGATTATTTTAAACGGCAAAGAATGCATAAAAAGAGAAACATTTATCACGAGCAGAATTAAGAAAAGCATTTCCTAAGGTATCACTTGAGTAGCCTAAGGACTTTTTACTACCGTGTTAATCGAGACAAAACAGCAGAAGGAACAAAATAAATAAATTAAATGGCACGTTTTGAACGTCCCTGCCGAAAGCCCAAAAGAACAATTTCAGTGCAGGAAATTTTGGAGAAGGTACTATTCGTGGAAAAGGTTTTTTTCCACAGGGTGATAAAATGTTTCGCAATAAGTTGGAAATAAACGCACCACTAAGTGGAAACTAAAGTACTTAATTTTTACCGTCGAAATAGAATTCTACAAAGTCTCAGCCTCAACCACCAATCGTTTAAAAAATCGATCGCGCAGAGACAGATACATCCTGTCCATTCATGACGGTACTCAAACGGTGAAATTCCATTGAAATCTCGTATCAATATTCTTGCCACGACAACAACAATTTTTACGGCGCAAGGAGAAAGTAAATTAAACAACAATTACGAAATAAAATTCACCCTCCATCAGCTTTAAATCGACGCTAATTCAACCAATTACTTTTGCTTCTAGTTCAAGCAATCTGAGAAAACTAATAAGAACAGTAATACGCGCACGGGTTCGCCGATATTCTCTGGGAAAAAGACGTGTCGGCGAGATATCTAAATGGAGCCTCCCCGCGTCTCACCCTCCTCATTCCCCGCCATCTCCAGCCGACCTTGCCGGAGAAAGCTACCCACCTCTCTCCGCTCTCTTCCCTTGTAAGCGGAGCAAATCCACGGGGGCGACGAAGAGAATATCGTGGGCAATGGACCAGAGGAATAAGCCGAGGCGGAGACGTTGTGTGCAAAGGAGGGAGGATTATTATAAGATGCCGCACCGGGAGAGGGGGTGATTGCGAGATAGACGAAGTGCGCTGTCAAGTTTCACGGGAGGAAGGGAACTTATCGTAAGAAGCGGCCACCGCAAAGGAATACGAAATGAACGCTCTTCTGGTCAATCGAGGGCTGTAAAAAATGTCGTTGCGGATTTGATGGCGCAAAACAGACGAAGCCGGCTCCATTCCCTGATATAAAAATGGAATTTACATTAAAGTGGCTGGAGCGGTAATCATGGGCCATTGCGTGCAGATATTTTCATAATTTTTTTCGCTGAAAAAAAATTCTTGAACCGCACTTCACTTATTTGAATCTGTTTATACGTTGGAACTCAACATACAAGCAGTAATGGAAATGATACAAGAATAATATTTGACATTTCTTTCCTTAATTCAAGCATGTTATGACTAAGTGTTTTCGGCGCGGTATTTGAAATTTAGACGAAGTTAAATTGAAGTATGTTGTTCTCGAATATTGAACACGGCGTGACTCCTTGATATTTGTTAACAACAATTACAATAATAATAAAAACACTATTTCACGTTTCGAAGAAAATCTGTACGTATGCACAATGAAATTATTACGAAATGCCTGTCATGTGCCATAAAAGCTACGTGTTAAAACAGCAATGAATTGCCAAAAAAACCAAATGGGAAAGATTAATTTTTTCACTTTAATCTATGGATATCATTAATGAAAACACGTATAATACGTTTCACGCAAATCTGTATATAAACAAAAATCGCACCAACCACATTTAGAGCATAATCTCGGAACGCTTTAGATCGTCCATCCTAAGACCGCGGTTTAGACTCTCGGCGTGTTCACGAAGGTGATTTGACTGGACGTCCAGCGTGGTGGTTTCAGGGTGACACGGAGTATATAATTTTAACCGCGCACTTTGTCTCCAAAACTGATAGAAGCGACAAAATAAGATAGATACTCTGCCGAAGAGATAGGTAAAAAATTCCTTCTTCCCAAACACCAGTAGTGATAACAACAAAAACAAAGTAACACACAGATACACTCCGTTAACTTACTCCAGTTCCGTCCTTTCGCGTCTCTCACCCTATTTTTTTATTTTTCCTATTCATCTCTTTCTTATAGCTTGGGCGCAAATCCCCCCCCCCCTGCCTGCCGGTACGAGGCTCCGGAAACCGGTGCCTCTCAGGGTGATACGTGATAGAGAACACCACTTGCGCTGAATTATGTGACACACCGAAGTCGGACAGTTATTTTTAGCGGAAAGGGGAAGAAACAAGTTGGAGTAGATGATTCTCATTTGCACTGAGATATTCAAGTTATATTTTGTCTTCGGTCGATCAATATTCATTTCCAGAACACTTGCCCATGATATTCAAGAGATATACCTACGAACTATAAAGGCTAGAAAAGAGTTTTTGTCCTCTCTCATTGATATTATCAAGTATTCAAGCTAATATAGTAATACGTTTTACAAAGCAATTATAGATTAAAAACTATTTGTAGTGGAAGTGATGACAGCCTAACATTCCAATCATAGTGCTGCCACTAAATTTTATAGCATAAATAATATATTTTACTGATATTTTTGTAGTCTGAATTTTGTTATAGGTAAAACAGTAAAGCTCTAATACTTTTCAATCGTTGGTGAGAAAGTATCATCTTCTTTGGAACTTTTGGCGCACGAGAATTAATCACGGACATGCGTTTTAACGGAAACAAATAAAAATGACTTCACAAAATGCATGAAGTTGCATTCAAAGTTTAAAAACACCCTCTATTAAATCGACAAACACAAGATTAAATATTGTGTAACATATGGTATTAGTACCATTATGAAGAATAAAAGAAAAACCCTACGTGACGGTCTCTAGAGAATCAACTGCAGTACCTACTGTAATGTGGACCGATTAATTGAATCACACAATATTTCAAGAGTATTCGGACATCATAAGCAAAGCAATAACCACAGATACAGAGTTCATTTTTTCATTTTTTTTAATAAATGTATTTTTCCTCTGTGTTTGAAAGGTGAAATTTCGAAGTCACTCGGATAATTTAGAACATGACAAGGCGTCATAGATTACGCAGCACCGAAACTATGATTTCGCTTTCATTATAACGGATTCCTGCTTTTCTGAGGAACATTTTGGGATCTCGCGACTTAATTGATTTTACGAAACAAACGCTCAGCTTTGAAGTGAAACTAGTGAAGCAATCGCTGGTTCCGCCAAACTGGAGATGGCTGCAATAATTTCCTTTCTTATAAGTAGCACCACCAAATTAATTAAGAAGGCGCAAGGCGCTTCGGATGTCTTTTGGGTATAATTGACTGATTTATGGGTGCTGTTTGGAAGAGTTGGGACATGAGTGATTCGAGATATTGCATGGTTTAAATAGAATGGTGGAGGCAGGTGAAGTGGTCAGATGAGGATACAAAAAAAGGTAGGGCGGTGAACTATGGCATGTTCTTCAATTTTGAAACATATTAATATTTTTATTTAGGAACGATGATATTTCATCACTAGTTGTTATAGGTAAAAACGTATCTACGTCAAAATCGACAAATACCCAATTTCGAAGGGAAAAATATATCTTTGGCTGTGTTATATTGAACCGTTGCTCTGAATACCCTACATTGCTAATGAAATAGTCTGTAACCTTACCCCGTTAATTTTTCATTTTAAATTAAATGTATGCTCCTTTTCCACCCTTTGATTGTTCTGAATATCCTACATTGCTAATAAAATATTCTGTAACTTTACCCCGATAATTTTTCAATTTAAGTGAAATTTATGCTCCTTATCCACCCTTTAGTTACGCATATTGCTTAACTCTTTATTCATCTGCTGTAGTTGAAGCTCATTCAATTTCGGCAAAAATATTGATAAATTCTAATCATGTTAACTTATTAAAACTGGGAATCCATTTAATGCAATCATTCATTTTTTCCATTTCACTTCATCCAGGAAGAGTTACGAGAAGTTTCTAAGTCGTTTACCTCTTTAGTCTTTTTTATCCTCGTTCTCGGAAGCGGAATTTTCATGGTTTAATTGTGAATTTCGGTTTCCAGTTTAATGAACACAATACGTTGACAGCCTGCAACCTCGTAGTTAGAGAAAATTGCTGTAATTTGACGATTAGAAGTAAGTCAGTTACTGCAGACTACTGACTGCAGCATAACAGTAGAATGAACTTTCATGTATCTTCATTCTTGTGAGAGTACCAAGACATATATTTACTCAAAAAAAAACATTCATATTCTATCAATATCGTTCATTGGGCGGGGCAGTCCATAATTATGCACTACGCCGGAACATTTGGTCTGTGATTTAGAAGTAGAACGGCATTCAAAACATGTCGTCATTTGCACGTAAACCATTCATTCCACTCTTAATACAGAAGTTGGATTCAAATTTTTCGACCGAGTCGTATAATTTAAACGCCGTACGCGGTGAATCATGTCGTGATCGGTGAATCATGTATTTTCTTCCATTCGCTATCTCAATTCATTTATTTTCTTCGTCGACGGCGAACCTTGGAAAGGTCGCCGAGGCAGGTATACCAAATAACTCGATCCTCATCTTGGGGACCAAAAAAGACACTTCTCCATTTACCAAAATTCCGTTTACGTATGAACGTAGTATGAACGGCGGATACTCTTACCGGCGTTAGAGGCCGTTGAATTATGTAATCGAAAGTGTTTCAGACGACGAGAAAATTGTCGGACTCTCTACTCCCCCTCTTATTTATTTATTTAATTTATTTCATTCACCACCAAAAACGGCACAAAGGCTATTACATTGGCTGACATAATCAACAAATAAACAAAAGTTTCTAACAATAGTAAACAGAAAATAAAACAGTAATGATAAAAGTGTGAGAAAGGGACTTAGGGATTGGAGAGGGGTGAATTATTCAAGTGGCGTTTCAGGGAGGATTTGAAAGCGGTGGCAGAGGAGAAGAGGTCCAAGGAAGGATATTTCGAGACCAAGGAGTTAAACAAGGAGGGGATTCGGTGGATAAGAGAGCGTTGGGAGATGGAAAGACAGAATCAGGGAGTGTGAAGCAGACAGTTACTGCGTAAGAGACGAGGAGGAACAGGCAAACGAAAGAGAGGGGGAAAATCATTGGCCTGCAGAGATCCGCTGAAGAACTTGTGAGAAATCAAGACAATAGATATGTAATTATGTACTAGAAAAAAATATTCGTATTCTACGAATATCGTTCACTTCACTGAGCACACTATGATGAAGTATTACGTCAAAACTTTCGGACTGTGATACAGAGGCAGAACGGAATTCGAAACATGTCGTCATATGCACGAGAATAATTTATTCCACTCGTTTCACTCTTCCCCCTTATAAGTGAAATTAAGATTTTCCGACTGAGCTAAATATTTTAAATTCTTTATGCGGTGAACCATGCCGTGAGTGGTGAATCATGGCTCTTCTACCATTCACTATCAAAATTCATTTCTTTTATTCATCGACAGCGAACCTTGGGAAGGTCGTCGAGGCAGTTACACAACAATACTCGATCCTCATCTTAGGACTAAAAAAATACACTTCTCCATTTACCAAAATTCCGTTGCCACAAGCACAAGCGGCGGATGCCCCTACCGGCGTAGGCCGTTGAATTATGTTCTCGGAAGTGTTTCGGCCGCCGAGAGAATAGTCGGACGAGTCGGACGCTCTCTTCTTTCTCCTCATCCTCCCGATTCACTTTTTACGACCGAAATGGAGAAAAAGGGAGGGGGAGGGCGGGACGGGAGGAGTATAAACTACTGTGCTTTGGGTGGGAGGAGGGGAAGGAAGGCCGAAAGTCTTTTTCGGAGATGTTTTCCACGTGGGGGGAGAGGGGGGTTATCGACCGAAGGAGGGCTGCCAAGTGTGAAGGAGTGGTAGGAGGGCTACAGAAGATGGAGAGGTCTGTGAGAATGCAGAGCGGTCTCGTGCACTCTGTGGAGATGTTGGACATCGGAACGGACTGACGGACGGGGGTCTCTTGGGGCGGACACTTGACGAGGCGTGAAGCCCATGAGAGAGTGAGAGGAAGAAAGCATCCGTTCTCTTAAAAGGTGGGCGGGAGACCAAGATGTTTACGGGCGATTGAATCGAGAACTTCCTCGAAAACTTCGGTTCGTTAGGGAATATTTCCCAGTAGAAAGATTAATGAGGGCTTCCCAAATTCAACTCTTTACATAACAACACAAATTGATGGTAAAATAATTATTTGATTTCTGATACCTTTTCCGATACAGTCGAATATCATGCACGCTACTCCTTATGCTCTCTTGTACCTTTAGCATCCGAGCGAAAATATTCTAATTTAATATAATACCGGTAAAAGAAAAGAGCGGTCATTGAACATGTGCTTTCCATCTTTGATGAACTCGATACTCTCAGGCGTTACTTTGTAAAATTCCAGTTTGATAGAATCAAAACAAACTTTGTAAATTTTACAATCAATTTTATTCACTACGACCGGTTTCGACGCATAGGCGACATCTTCAGGTGTCGCCTATGCGTCGAAACCGGTCGTAGTGAATAAAATTGATTGTAAAATTTACAAAGTTTGTTTTGATTCTATCTTTCCATCTTTGTTATTAATTTTCGTTAGAAATTGGTCATGTATATTTTTTATCCACCTGAAGATGTCGCCTATGCGTCGAAACCGGTCGTAGTGAATAAAATTGATTGTAAAATTTACAAAGTTTGTTTTGATTCTATCTTTCCATCTTTGTTATTAATTTTCGTTAGAAATTGGTCATGTATATTTTTAAATTCACATTTATCCACGAAGGTAATCAGTTTAGGAAAACGGTTTGGGAAATTTTTATCGTATGATGAAAAAAATGTTTTTTTTTCTCAAAATATTTATTTTTTAATTCTTCTAAATTCTTTTAGTCTATCAAAAAGAAACCATAGACATACTACCACATTAGACCACGTAATAAAAATAGAGTATCCATCTTCCCTAATAACTGTAATCACCATGTCAACATAGTATGTGGAAACTTGAAAACGAGGAAAATAAATAAATTAATTAAAGTTTAGGAGGATTATCACAATAAGTACGAATTGCCAGAGATAAACTGTCCACAGGTAGAGGAAACGTCTGTCGGCCAAGAAAAAGGAAGTGCGATAACTTAAACTATAGAAGGCTGTAACAGAAGAAGAAACAGGTCACAGGAGCCTAATATATAGAAAGAATAAAGGATGGGAAGGAATTAATGCGATTTATGAACGGTATCTCTTAATTTAATTTAGAGGATGTTGATTCATATTTAATTTTTTATATTACTTATTTAATTAGGCTCAGCGACAATATGTAAATATTCTTATCAACTAACGCACTTCAAATGCGATAGAAAATAATGTTTCCCGGAATTAGAGAGTTTAGTAAGTGAAGGAATTTCCTAGTCAACATTAAGAAAAAGACTAAGATGCAATTTAATACGGGTGGATGGCAACCCATCCACAATTTTCATCATTTGCGTGAAGTTTGTACAGCCATGGAAGATATATGAAATTTATATAACAAATAGCCTCAGTTTAACTTTGTGGAATATTATCATTGTAACAGCAAAAGAAATGCTCATTTAAAAGAGTATGTAGGGGGTATACACTTAAGGAGGTTCCTTTGTAAAAATAAGTAAATATCATTTATTCCACATTCGGGCTTATCCTATCCTCTACTTCATCCTATCCATCTACGTCAACAAAATCATACCCTCCACATTGCTTTATTCAAAAATTAAATTTAAACGCACTTAAACAGAGGACAACAGGTAAAGCGAAGGGGAAAACAATATTTTATATGATCTAAAAAAAAGGTACGAGAGCAAAAATTGATAATAGACGAGAAAAAGTTATAGAACTAAGGCACCAACCCATGTTAGTGTTTGAGGTATAAGCAACAAAAATTGTAACAGAAGTCACAATGCACTCCACAAAAATGGCCCTGAAATCGGCTCCTTGGCCCAGTAAAACTATCCATTAAATTCACATTCGGCGACCAATCAGCACCTTTAGTATCTGAACTATACTTTTCAACGCATAAGGCACATCATCAGCTAAAGTGGTTGGCATTTTGTCTTCGTCATTAATAAAACGGTAGAATTACTCTCGTGTGCTGACCCAAACAGTCAAGACAGAGCCCCCTTCAAAGAGTTTGGGTTCTCTTCTCTCATCGCTGTCCACAAAGAAAGATGGGTTTCGCAGTAAAAGAAAGGCGTCAGTCTCGCGAGCCATTGGTGTACATCGAAAAAAAAAAAAAAAAGAGCGAAGGAATTTTTTTCTTTACATCCTCGCAATTTATGACTTACATAAACGCTCGAAAGGGAGGCAGTGAATTACGGTATGTAGAGCTGAACACCACACTTTCCATGCAACGGCGGAAAATTATTCACGCTCCTGAGCACACAACTCCGCACCTTTGGAGAGGCGATGCATATTTTACGACGGATAATGGGAGTCCTCCGAGGGGGTTAAAGGGTGGGGAGACCAGTATCATTACCATAGATAAAGGAAGAGAGTAGCCTACTGGAGATGGTGCCTCGAAGCACGAAAGTGAAGCCTGTATTTTTACGAAGGGGATCCACGGAATATGTTTATCGCTCACATTTTTCCCGCAAACTTTATGATTAATGCAGTGCTTTTTTGCAAAAATTATTTCCATTTTGTATTTTTTCAAATGAGATTTAGAATATATGACCAGAAAAATAATAGAAGAATACAAAAATTGGGGTCTTGATATCAGTATCGACAAAACAAAATATATGTGTATGGGAGGAATGCAACAGAATCTTATTTTAGAAAGTGGGCAACAAATAGGACACTGTAAAGAGTATAAATATCTAGGGATGAAAATTGCAGAAAGTAAAACAATGGAGGTAGCCATTAGGGATAGATGCAATAAAGGCAAAAAAGCAATAACACTATTAAATAGCTTATTCTGGGACAATACAATATCCATTGAAAACAAAAAGAGAATTTATAATACCATAGTAAAGAGCATAGTAACCTACAGCTGTGAAATATGGCCACTAACGGAGAAATCAGAAAAAAATGTTACTGACGACTGAAATGGACTTCTGGCGAAGAGCAGCCGGTAAATCAAAAAGAGAAAGAGTAAGGAATGAAAGAATTAGAGAAATAATGAATGTCAATGATACCATAATAGATGAGATAATAACGCAGCAGTTGAGGTGGTATGGACACGTAAAACGAAGGGGAAATGAAAGAATCCCGAAACAAATGCTGCTGTGGAACCCGGAAGGAAGACGGAGGAGAGGCAGACCGAGGAAAAGTTGGATACAAGGGATAGAGAAAGAAATGAGAGAAAGAGGCTTAGATGAAGAACTCTGGAATGATCGGGAGGCATGGAAATTGGGAATCGGAAGACGTAGAACGTCGTAAACCGATATATATATATATATATATATATATATATATATATATATGTATTTTTTCAGATAAATCGTACCAGCGACCATTCCGCGACTAATGTCGATGTTTTTGGGGTATTGACTACTCAACTGATCCATTCAGTAAGGCCGATTGCGCATATCGTGGCTACCGTGCCGTATGGTTCCATCTATTCACTTCTATAACCTAAAACTATTATAAGCTTTGACGTCTCAGAGGAGCAGCCCTACTTTGGAGGGATTTATGTATGTAAGCGCTTCTACCGCATTAGCGCTGATCTCTTGGTGCATCGGTGCATCGGCTGCAAGTCATAAGCCCTACGCAAAAAGGGGTTGAAAGAAACAGTTTTGTATTTTTTTTTAAATATGTTTACAATTTAGGTTTGTACAAAAATCGGCACATTTAGCATTATTAAAATAAGCTCAGATGACTTCAGAAATGTGTGCAAAATTAGGAAAACCTGACAAAGATTTAGCGGAGTATCCAAGCGTCACAGTTTGTTTTTGTTTAATCACTTATGGTGGGAGGGAATATGGGATATTTGTACCTAGCAGTTCAGCAGTGTACCTCTATTATTTTGTGGCTTCTGTCAGTTCTCAAGATACAGTACGGGTTTTAAATAATGCCCTCACCCTGTGTCATCCTGAAACTCGCGTTTTCTGAAATTTTCAAGTAATCTAAGCTTACAACTAAATCCTGAGAGTCGCCATCAGTTTTTTAAATTGAAGATTGTTTAAATATCAGGCGGAAACTTATGGAAGTGAGTGACAGATACATTTATCAAAAAATACTATGTACATTTCCACAATATGTTTATTTAACCGACCTAGATTTCTGAAAACATTATGTGGAAGGCCCTCAACCCATACCTATACGAAAACTCCACGGCACCAAACCGGAACATAAGAATCTCCCACAGTGCTGATGCTCAGGAATTCTCAATGAACCATTTTAGCATGACCAAAACCACTGCGATATTAGCATTCCGATTCGCTCCAAGCAAAAAAAGAGTCATAGCAATGCAGGCCCATGCCATGCTGATAATAACTCAGGGCCTAGAGGATCTTGGGAAGTGCAAATGTTTGCCGAAACCTAGGCCGGTTAAACAAACTAAGTGTGGAAATTTACAGAGAATTTTTGTGGTAATGTCGTCCCAAACCGAAGATCGGTTCACTGCATTTGGTTTCCCCCCTTTCCCATCCATTCCGAGCAACTCTCTTGCATCCTTATAGCGTTCCTTTCTCAAGCCATCTTCATTTGTTTCATGGATCGGTCTCCCCAGCAGAGCCCGATTATGCACAAATGCACAGCGATAAGGAGACTCGTGGAGTCGTTAGGAAGATCATCTCTGAAGAAGACTGAAGAATTTAAAGGCAGCAATAGGAGAAAAGTGTACTTCTAGTTTTCCTGGAATACATCATAGGCATCGGAAACAGCGGAAATTTTGATTTTACTCAGACACATGTGGCCATTCTTCCTGAGGTCTTCTGATGTCTAGGTCTAACGAAGCCTTGGATTTGGAGGCTTCATGTCATAATTTACAACATATGCGCATCAAATGTCTTACGAAAGTTATTTTTTCCATTGTGGATTTCTTATATAGTGGTTGAGTTTCTGGTAACTGTTTAACAATTAAACAGCTTTTTTTCTGTTTTACTGTTTCTAACGGAATTTTTTTAACAAAATATACATGATGTATGAATTGTTCGCTCATTTGG
This sequence comes from Pyrrhosoma nymphula, assembly GCA_963573305.1. Lineage (NCBI taxonomy): Eukaryota > Metazoa > Arthropoda > Insecta > Odonata > Coenagrionidae > Pyrrhosoma > Pyrrhosoma nymphula. The sequence continues at coordinate 48,613,619 of OY754330.1, read as the reverse complement.
TGCCGATGTGGTGAACACAACCCAGTAAACTCCCATATCGACAATAAACAGTTTATGGCAGTACACACAAACCAGTGTAGCGTAAACACAGTATGTCAGTTTTTTCCTAGTGATGAACGTCATCGCAACTTTTTGGAAACTTCCAGTAAATTTACAACGCAATTTTATCCATTAAACCGACACCAACGACGTTGAAAGAGTTTTTTTGGTCTGCACGAATTTCTGCACAAAGTTAAGATCGCGTCTTTCAGACAAGTCGCTTGATACACTTGTATTGATTTAGAACTTATCACGAAAGATATATAATAAAACGATGTTCATCATAAAAATGAGCTAATGACAGTAAAATTAGTGAAAATATGGAAAAACACATTAAAAGCAGCTTTTAACAGCTGTTTTTCATTTGAAAATTGAAAACAGTGAACAGCTATTTTAAAAAAAATCCGTTTTTCACAAAACCTATATAATAGTTGTCTAAATGTATCTTCAGGCATTCTAGTCAGAATTTGGCAAGGCATTTATTTTTTTAAGATTAGCTTTGCTATCCAAAGAATACGATGCATCTCTTTTCTTTCGGCATTATCCAACCTTCGGGTTTTTATGCACTCCAATTGCTGTCATAATGCACAGTGTAGCCTAAAAAAATCAATCCCAATATAAAAAAAACATCCATGCCCTAGACAGGAATCAAAATCGTGGCCAATGGCTACCAGGCTATCGCGTAGCCAAATTGGCTACCGCGCACCGTAGCCAAATACCACAACATATCTTTCACAAAGTGACGCATCATATGAGGTCAGTAGTTATAATAATTACCCAGGACACACAAGCAATGATATTTACGAGGTTTGCATGACGTTCATAACATAAAAAGCAACTAAGGCTATTACTAGAAAATAGAATTTCTCATCGGTGCTTTCCTCCACTTATCTGTGAGCATTCGCTTTTCAGACGCGAACAGGATTTTAACGAGGATTAGAAATTACTTCGACTAACTCAATTTTGCCATTTACTTGTCGTAGTTTCACTCGGAAAGTTTTCAGGCATCTATGAGGCGCAGCTCTCACGAACGGTGAAGGATGCCCGGAAGATCCTAATTCAAATGTTCGCGACTAAAATGGAAGGGCATCGCCACAATTGGTATAATCGTTCAGTCTTGATTTCCAACGTTTACATTCCGAGTCGGCGGAAATTATAACCGTAATCACTCGACCATGCGAATTCAAATTTCGCACGGAGCTGCCTACGGCTCAACGATATTTTCCCAAGCACTGTCTCTGAAAGTAAAATGGCACCGCGAATTTTTAGTAGAGCGCTAGAAAGTCGTTCTCACGGCGAGCCGAGTCGGGCCATTTTGTAACTAGTCTTGGACTGGGGTCGATGAATTATCTTGGCCTGTTTATTAATAATAGTCCCTAGAAGCCTTCACCACGGGGAGCACGACATTACTTTTACGTGACAAGGGAAACGACGTCGAAACAAACGCAGACATTAAGTAGCTGAAGGAGTTCTGTTAGTCCGGTGAATATGCGTATTTCCTGCATGCACTAATATTAATTTGAGAATGAAATGCATTCCTAAAATTGCGACGAAGGTCAGAGAACAGTAACTTCAAGAAATTCTTGCTGCGGAATTTTCCGGGAAACTTTATGCTATGCACACTGGACATAATTTTGTCACCGAGATGTCGCAAGACTTTCAACGATATCGAATGGCACGACTATTTCTCACTCAGACGACGGAAGACACTTTAGGTAATCAAGAGCCACAAAGATCTCTGACGGCCGCTGGGACCGTTCCAGAGTAAATTCACCGGACAAACATGGAATTCCTTAGTAGAAACTTCCATTCATCTTGAATTCTCTAAACTAAGAAAGATGGTCAAGAAGAAGTATTCTCGTTTTGCGGAAGGGAAAAACAAGGATGCAAATCGAGTTGTTAATATTTACCAGACTGCTTTATTTTAGTATCGGAAGTTTTAGCCATAAGAACTGTAAAAAATATTTAAGAGATAGAGAAATAAATATAATTAAATAGTGTGGGATGAAAGCACTATAGGCAGTGTATGGGGTTTAATAATCATAGTGATTCTTTGAGAAGCTGCTAGGTAACACGTACAAAGAGCATCACTTTACACGAAACTGGACCAATTGCCAAATAAAAGTGGAATTAATAAATAAAACATAGTTTTTCCTGGTATTCACATAATTCAACTAATATTCGAATAATCGCTAAATCCTTCTCAGTTTTTAAATAATAGAATGAGTAGTACTTCCCGTTCAAACTAAACGCCAAATAACCTTTTCCAATACAAAGGAAATTGTAGCGGTTCTGTAATTTTAGAACGTGTAAAATAAATGGCGTATATTTTTAAAATTTTCCTCACCTAAAAAGAACACCGAAAAGATTCACTTCCAAAATTTAGATAGGTACATACTAAAAAGGACAACCCTTTAACTGTAAAATCATTATGTTTTACAAAATAAATACTGATATTAAAATCTAAATGAATATTTTATGAATGGGAATAACTAATTAAAAATGCCCAATCGCCAGTTTTCGGGGAAGATCTGGGTGTGGGAGAGAATGATGAGATGAGAAGATATGTGAGTGTGAAGGAGAATGGAGAAAGTACGGCGGACGAAAAGGAAGACAAATAAGGAAGTGCTTTAATTTTGGATAAGCGGGGAAGGGAAAGAAAGAGGATAGGTGTTTTTGGACGGGTGAGGAGAGTAAACATTTTGATGAGATTAGGAGAAAGCAAAGGGGGAGGGATGTTGGGTAAGCGGGAAAGGGAAAGGAAGAAAATAGGTTTAATGGACGGAATGAAAGGAAGTAGGATGTATTCTGAGATGAAGGAAGACATCGTTTAAGGAGATAGGCGCCCGTAATAGATGAAGCTCTGTATGTTGAACGGAGTTCCATGCGTTATTTCAACCGTAGGGATATCTGATCTGAGGATATCTGATCGTCAACTGCTGCGTTCGTCCGCCCCGGACGTCTAATTGTGACGGACTATTTGATGCTTGCTCCTGCTTGCACCATTACTTGCGATATCACCACAGCAGACGTTGGTCCACATTGGCACGGGGAACGTGTGATCAGGCGCTTTCGCTATCTTCTGTTAAATACACAAGTTGCCTCAAAATGGCTGTTCTATCTTCATTTTATCGACGCATGCGACCACCCCAGCTCCAACACCCACACCGTAAAAATCTAGGGGATTCTTAATCTCTCCCATTTACACCTACCTTAACCGGTAGATTGCCCTACTAATAATAACCGATCACACTTCAATGACTCAACATAACGATGAAACCAGCCTGCCTCATATCGCTTACTCAATCTTTTTCTTATCACCCGGCTAAAATATTACAGGAGATTTATAAAATGAGCAAGTTTTGAATTATGTACTTACAAACCCATTACCCGCACATATCTTTAGTAGTACAAATTTACGCACACAATGCTAGCAAGCCCAATACTTGGCATCACTTTATAGTGGCCGTGAGGCTGAGATGTGAGCAAAACACTTCGGAGAAAGTTTACGCACCGCACCTGTCATTTTTTTCCACCAGAGTGCTCCGCTTCCGACTGGTGATACCTTAGAGTATATAGTTCAACAGAGGTGGCGTGACGAATTTCAGGTGAAGCCAGGGTGAAAGTTGTCCGCCATATTGAGTGACCGTAAGAACACTGATTTCCGTAAGAGATCGTGAGACGGGAAGACTATTCTGAAGACGAGTTCTCTACTCTTAGGGGTTCCATTGTCCTTTCCTTCTGTTGTTTTATATTTAGCAATAAAATTATCCCTCCCTCTAATACTGGCAGGTATAATTATTAACTCAAATGGCAGTTGTGAATGATGCCACCAGCAGGCCTACAAGAACTACGGTTATTGATTGGGGATTAAACTCGATACTAATTATTTGTTTTTCACCAGCATTGTCAATGAAACATTAGGGTCTAATGTTTTCACAAATTAGCTACTCCTATAAATCACTGAGAACTCAGAAATGAGACACATTCGAGGCTATTCAAGCCACCAACAATTTTGCTCTTAATTGTGAGGTCTTAAAGGGGTATAGTCTTTAATGGTGAATAATTTTGAATTTCAGTAATAGTTCAGTTTCAATTTGAGTAATCCACAGAGTTCCACGATCCATTTACATTCAGGTTCTTTCATTAAGAAGCCAATAAAATAATTAATTGCCTTAGCTAATGTTAATATAAATGAGGCTATTAAATGAAATATCTGCATAGATTTGAAATATATATTTTACCTGCTTTGTAACAGGTATTCGAAGTGGATTTCAATCTCATATGCAAATCAATGTAGAACAGTTAATATTAAATCAATTATAGATACATTTTATGGTGGGAATTATTGCAAAATTAAATATCAATATAGATTACCATGATATTAATGATTCATCAAGTCATTGCAACTCATGCTTCCCGTTTCCATTTTACTGAATAAATACCACAAAGATAAGTTACTATACCTACTTAAGAATGTGTGTGGCCATTAACAAAGTTCTGGTTGCTTTAAAAATAATACTATAAATAAATAATACCCATATAAAGTAGTTAAGGTAGCGGAGCAAATCGGACATTGCACAACAATCTTTCATCAAGGCCGTTTTACACGATGAAAGATTTTGCACAAACGTATGTACGTGAGATTGTACGTTTGTCTCAACGAAATTAGAATTGGTTCTATTTCCCGTGCAGGCAGTGAGACATTCGCACAAGCGTTAATGCAATTTGCCGCTTTACACGATACATTTTGCCTCATGCAAGAGTTCACGGAAGAGTTTGTACAAACAATTGTACCGTGTAAAACGGCCTTCAGACTTTGAAAGCAAACTTTTAGCATACTTCCATGCACTCTGGGAGCTGATTGATAATAAAGGGATACTTTGTGATACCTTAATAACTCTATGGGTGATACGTCCGCCGGCATGTGCTATCCACGAGGTCGTCGGCTCTGCTGCACTCATATCCATATGGATGATATTTCTTTTCCTCCGGGAAGATTTTCAACATTTTCGCCTGCTGTCGCGTGGCTTGATGAGTTCGAGATTTACTCCGGCGGGTAATGGCCGGTTTGTAGAAAAAAATCAACTTCCAATTGACGGTATCACAGTCTTAGCGTGAGTTTTCAGTGACTTGCCTGTGATGGTGGTGTTCAAACGGCGACTTAGTCCCCAACAAGAGTTATGTCCAAATTAGAAAAGGATACGTTCGAATTTCGATTAGCGTGAAACTAACATAGGAAGCAGTATTGCAGCCATTTTACGAAGCGCTTTTTTGTCAGTCATAATGGTTTTACGCAGGTGATGGAATATTAGAGTAAAAAAAATCGAGGAGAGCAAAATGTTGAGGGAAAAAATTAGCAAATGATTCGTTCGAATTTTAATAAGCATGAGGACAACTTAAGGACGGAGTATGGTAGCCGTTTTTCGGAGCGCTTTTTGTCAATCTTTTGTTTGACGTTTGTGTGGAAATATGGGAGGAAGAGACACAAAGAGGAGAGCAAAATATTAACGAAAAAATCAGTGAAAGGTTCATTATAATTTCAAGCTGTGTGAAACTAACTTAAGGACGCAGTGTTGCAACCATTTTCCCCGGCACTTTTTGTCAGTAATTTCATGAATTTGGTGTAGAAACATGGGAAGAAAAAGCAGAGACAAGTATTAAGCATTGCGTTGCCAATAATCTCCTAGAAAAAATTTCAGAACTACATGGACTGAACATATTATATATGCCATTAATTCAGTGAAAGGGGAGAGATTGCTCTCGTCCGCGATAATTTTTTTCCATGAAAGCTCGTTAATAAGTCGTAGAGTTTATTTCATGTTAAGCGCTCAATTTATTTTGGAGCTTATTCTTTTCACAAACCAACCACTCACTACAGGTCAGTAAGGGGCACGAGGCTATCAGAACGGGAGAACCTCTTAAGGTACGCAAGCATCGGACGAGAAGGTAGACATGGGTTGCATCATTATTGGACCAACTAACCATAACTGGTCAAAAATGACCTCACCCTCTCAGTAATTGATATGTGATCAGTTACTGTATTATAGCGCTAGACCGACATATAGAAATAGACATAGCTATATAGACATAAAGAGGGATTTTTTTTACTATTTTAATTATATTAATCAAAAAACCCTTCAAAAGATAAAATTTATTTTAATTCAAAAATGTTTTTATTACAAAATCGTTGTAACGTAAAATTTCCTTTCCTTCGGAAATGTGCCTTGATAAAGAGTGCTTTTAATTGGCACTTTCAAATTTTTTTCCTGTCGAGACAAAAATATCCATCACATTTCACCGGAGAATATTTATCTATGTTTTTAAAACCAATGTCATCAACCATTTGGATTAAAAATAAAAATTTAGTTAAATAAGATTATTTTGGGGTTGGATCTATGATTCGAATAATAACATTTTTCAAATTATATAAATTTAGTAAAAATTTAATAATTATTCAAGATAAATTTTAGATTTAAATTTCTCTCCTTCTACCATAAAATAATAACAATGTACATACCATTCACAGTGCTAAAGGAAAAACCATCTATGTCCCACATTTCAGAAATTATTGTATACCAAAACCTCCTACGGCCATTATTAGTTATAAATATAGTGAATTAGTTTTAACTTAATTTGTAACATAAACATAATAAACTATTATTCATATTTCTGTGGTTTTATTTTTGTTTGCATAATTTTCTGATTTCGGTCGGTCGACTTTTTTCGGTCTCCTGAGCAATGAACATTTAAGAGATAGAAGGCATTGGTTCTTAACCATCGATATATGTATAATACAAAATACATAATTGACATGCGCTTCCAATTAAATTAAATTATCGATCATAATCTGCGTTACAGACTGACATACATAGGTACCAAGGTAATTATATAGTTTGATATTTGTTTTACATTTATCTGAGAATATGGGAAGAAAAAACAAATATAGGAGAGCAAAATATTGCGTTACTGATAACCTCTATAAAAACGAATTTCAGAACAATATGGACTGGACACGCATGGCAATTTCTCACGAATAAAATTAAATCAAATAGGGTAAATGACTGACGTCTAATCAGCGCTAAATTTTTTCACGAATCCTCTTAAGTCGTTGCCCTAATGTCACGTTAAGGGTTTAACTTGGGTAACTTGGCGTTAATGTTGTTCACAAACCAGCTTCTCACCAGAGACCGGGAGGTGGGGGGGGGGCGTGTTCATCAGCACGGGAGCACCATTATACGCGTGCACCGGACGGAAAGGGAGACACATGGACTGCACTATTATTGCACCACCGCACATCAACCTCTGGAAGAAACGACCGCATCTTTCACGGCGAGCGCATCTCTCAGCACCATCCTCCACAGCCGGATGACCGGCGTCCTGAGACAGTTACATTTTGCAAACTGTCCCATCTGGAGCGTTTTAAAGTTTTTTTAAATTTATTAAGCTATTTATAACCAACGCGCGTTCACGTAAGGGCTAGGTCTCAGGACGATTACCGCGCAGTAGCAGCATAGGGTGACATTAAACGGCCGAAGTGAGGGCATCAAACAGGCGGAAGGGACTCGCTAGAAGTCTTTTTAATGGAAAGCATCCATATTCTACCGCCACGCATTATTTTAACGATCCTAGTTCGTTGCTCGCAAGGACGGACATCCACCTCGTGGATGCTTCATCGCGAAAACGACGCAATGGATACTGGTCTAATAGAGCTTACTCGCTTTTAAATCTTTTTACTGGACTCCATCCATATTTTACCGCTATAATTTGTTTCAGCAATCTTAGTTCGAGCCAGCTTAGTGCGGATGGGCAATGAAAGACGAAGAAATAACTACGAAACAATAACGACCAAGTGGGTGTTGTTCCAGTGCTTCTTGCAAAGAAAGTTTTATCTACTGCGTGGATACATAGTTGCTAACAGGTCGATACGAATATCTACCGCGTGGATACATAGTTGCTAACAGGTCGATACGAATATCAGTTTATCCGAGCTAACTGGTAAAAAATCTTACTACCGGACTGCATTCATATTCCATCACTTAGTATCACTTTAACCATGCTACTTCATGGCTAGCAAGGACGAACAAAGGTGGCGATGTGACTTGCAAGGACATATGTCTGCATCTTGGATACATAACATCGAACCCTCGAACGTATTTATAAAGTTCAAGTTAGGTGTAAGTGGTTTCATTTACTCCTGGCCTAGGCGAGAGTTCGGGCCGGACAAGCAAATAATATTAAGCTACGCCAGTAGTTTAAACTCTCAGTAAAACCAGTACGCAATTGGTTTAGCTTTTACAGCGCTATTATTCCCGCGACTAACGCCTGTAAGCACTTACGGACGTAAGTAATACTGGTTTAAAGTGGCTCTACACTGTGTGAGTCAAAAGAAATACTAAATTACACATTTTTATTTATTTGTTTTACAAAATCCTGCTATCGCTAATAAAATGGGTTTATTGAAAACCAAAATTATGGTACAAAATATGCAAATTATCCTACGAATGTATTTTTAATTACCACATTTGTCCAGATATAGGAATCGACTGCAGCGCCATTTATAAGGAGCTAACGCATTTGGACTCCATTTACGCAAGTAATTCACTTATAGCTTTAAGAAATAGACAGTAAAATTCCTATATTTTATTTTTATTCAATTTTTCAGGACTATTCACTTCTTATGGACAGTTTTAATTAAAATCTTATTTAAGATTTCTCGTTCAATTTGACGTTAACTTCTGTACTCAGAGCAATCTCCATAAGAGAAAATGTTAAAATCTCCACTTTCAAGGCTGAATTATAGTAAAAATGGCCTGGAAACCCAATTTTTTCATCACAGTTTATAAAAAGCACTACAAAGATGCTATATTTAAGTTTTCAGAATTTCACGAATAAATGACCCTGAGGCCGTAGCCCTCATAACTGACTCGCTGAAAATCTTGTGCATGAAAAACTCACTGCGAGATAACTGCCACTTGAAAACAATAATGGAAAGAATATCAAATACGAAGAAATACCTAGAAACACCAAGGACAGAATGAATTAGGCTAATAGGATAGGTCGGACTGGCAAACAAAAGTTTAAACGAAAACTCTCGCAGGAATAAAAGGGTAAGGAGAAAGTAGATAAGAGTGGAATAAATAGTATTAAGAAGGTAGCAGCAGAACAATCTTTGGATTGATGACGGCTGATAATGATGCCCCTTATTGTAAAGAGCGCGCATCGCTTAAGAAATCCCAAAAGAAAAGTTGACCAGGCTTACCGAGTGAAATCTGGAATTTTTACCTCAACTCTTTCATTGTGAGTGGTTGAGGTCCGGGGTGAGGCGAGTGAGGGTTGGTGATCGCTGGGTCGAAACAGATGAAGAGCGCGGATCGGGAGTATCGGATGTCTAAGCGGATGCTTCGGTGTGGAACGAATTCGGAATCGCGGGATTTGTGAGTATAATGCGGCCACCCGAACCGTCCCCACATCTGAAGCGAGGGGATATACCGTTTATAACTGAATCCATGCGGGATAATGATACGGCAGCCAGGGGAGTATCAAGACATGAGCCTTGCTTAGCGCGTGCCAAGAGCGTTTCGAAAACCTCATTTTATGTCTTCGGCGAGATATCTTCCAGATGAAGACGTTACTTCACCGAGGCTAAGCCTACGCGAGTGTTATGCGGAGTTTATCACGCTTCCCTAGCCGTTCTTAACACGAATTTATGTCGTTGGAATGATGATTACCAGCTAAACATAAAATTTGTTTTTATTAACTGAGAGGCAACGTGATTTTTGGCAAATGATCAGATAAGACTATTGAATGAATTATACCGAGTGCATTAGTTGCTTCTAAAGCACCTATTCATGATGAAATTGATTCACAGACACGTCATTTTTATCGACAAAGGTGGAACAATAAGACTTAAGTTTTTATTTTATTATCTTCAACCCACGAGGATAATTTCCTGTAAAATACATGAACAAATATGGAAAATCTAAAAAAATGCGTTATTATGTAAAATTAAAAAAAAATAAATAATAGTAAAGATACTCAACATAATATGTATTCACAGAAAAGTATCTCCATGGACTTTCGAAGACCAATCTTGCAGTTATTCTATAGAGAAGAGCGCAAAAATTGCAACGTAGTCAATTGCAATGTCGTCCAGGAAGAGCAAATAATGAGGGAGATGTGACAAATACATATCCGGAAAAGAAAACTTTTTTTGAAACGGCTATGTCACACAGGGAAAACAGATAACAACAAATAATAGCTGTCTTTGACTTATTGACGCGAGTGATAGATTAATTAGAAACATGAAATATGAACCAATGACACCGAGGTGTAACCCAGTGGGTCGTGGGATAGAGCTGTGACCAGAATATCTTTGATTCAGAACCAACTGATGCATTTAGTTCTAGGACAATTCCGTGTAACATGTAATCTATGTGATTGCTAAATTACAAAACTTCATGTTAAACCGCAAATCGTATTGAGAGAGTTACACAACCCACTGCCAATATTGAGACATGAATACAAAGAAAACTTAACTCTCCCCTTTCAGTGCCAATATTTAATAAATTTCAATTGTAAAACATTAATTTATATATTTCATACATAATAGTCGATGAGGAAACCAAAGTCTTCAATATTATCATTAATACAGTGAGTGTCATCGTTATGTCACAATGAGTGTCGTAAAAGGTTATAGGAAACCCTCATTGATAAAAAACTGCCATCCTCGCAAAAATAAAAGAAAAAACCATATCCTTAGCATTGCCATTCTCATCAATTTGCTTATTTAAATTTTAAATGCATGATAAAATTTTGTGGGGCCAATTCGGAGTATTATTTACAAAATAATAGGTCCAAACTTAAGAGTCCTTATAAGTGGTCCATAAACCGATTCTCGAAATCTCTTCGCACCTGTCACCCCATTGAATCATCACACTGATGGACTCGCATGAGGTTAACTAATTCTGGAGGCATTTTTCAGACTCTGTCCATTTACGACACTATAAGAAATAAATACCTTATGATAAATGGGAAAAAGAAAAATACTCCACGCAAGCCTTAAGCATGCATGAACGCAAGCCACTGAATTTAATCGCGGGGAAACACAGCTACGTCGTATTTTGAAGATCATGTGTCTGGACGACTGAGGAGATTTATGAACGCTGAAAAATAGCTCGTAATAATGATGATTGTGGCCTGAAAAACACAAACTTGTTAAGTCTAGGCCACGAAGGATTATATGTAATGCCGACCTTACATGATTGGATTCATCGCAATATTTAAAATTTCAAGATTTTACTGTACGGTGAGACAGCGGGATTGAACACAAGTTTCCTCTTCATCCACCCTAAACTTAAACCATTCATTTCATTAATCTCACCTAGTTATACGCAAATTTGATACTTCTTGTTCCTCCAGTAATTAATCTAAATAATCTAGGCTTGGGCAAAAGAAACGCACAATTGCCTGAACGGCAAATTCTGGAAGATTTATAAAACCTGTCAATTAGGAATTTTTCATCTTTCCCTTCCTTCTGGGTGAAAATACAGAGGAAAATTCCAAATTTAAAAAAAGCCAAAGATTACGCAGGTAAAATATCACTCTCTAGAAAAAATTTTCTAATTAACTAGAGGGAAAAACATAACATTTTCAAATATTTCAAAGGTGAGACCTAATTCTCCTATCTATGTGCAATGTTTTAGCGGAAAAATTGAGTTCTTTCCCCGAGATAAAATGTATGTACACGGCTTAGCTGCTAAACGACAAGGTCACTGTTGACACATTTGTAGATATTTTTGTAGCCTGATGTATTGATGTATTTTGGCTTATCCGTGAGAACCCCCGTTGATTCCGCAAATTGGCATGAGGAAGTAGAAGTAACAGCCAGGAGGAATCTACAAAAAGCTTCATGGAAGATCTAAGGGGAAGGTAACAGCACTATCTTTCTACAGCACGTAATTACTTAATGACAAATTGTTCCGTGGCAAAATGGGCATGATCGATGGCAGCGATTACGCTTGGGTAGAGGTTAATGAAATACGTGGTCCCGGAACGAAATTGTGACGACTAATTGAATGTGAGGTAGTGACGTCACTTACCATAATACCACAGTAGATTGTACTTTATCGTGATCATTATAACTATTTGGCAGGCATAGCAGCTATGGAGTGTCGAGTGATACACAAACAGCATACCGGGGACATAATGCATAACAGTTGGTATATCATCTAAGATCGACGACATCGTAATTCGTGATAGATTCTTGTTTGGCACTTGCTCCAAGCAGGTCCAAGTAGCCGTCGATCGATCAAGTCCTCTTCCAATTATACAATGCGATCTTCAACAGACAACCTATGGAAAACAAAGCTCCGCGCTAGCATCTCAAGTTCAATGTTCGGGTGAATCCTTCAAGGACGGCTACATCTATCCTAGGCTCCGTCAAAGGTAATTGAGGTCTTGCTCTGCGTAGGTACCTATCATACTTGCCCAGGATGTATGGTACCGGCTAATTCTCGCCAGGCTTGTTATCTATCGTTATGGGAGTTTACATCGTACCCTTCATCGGAAGAAAGAGCTCAATTTTTCAACCATCTAATCCCCAAATTTCCCTTTTATTAACCGGACATGCTCCATTTCCAGCAGTCACACAATACTCGTGAAAAAGCTAATAAAAATCCAAAAGTTAATCTAGCAATTCATCTTCTGCTTGAGAGAAATCATGGGTTTTTTCATAATTTTTAGTTTAAGATAAGTCCAGTTTAACAGCTCGAATTGAAAATTTTGTCTCACGATTGACTATCTCCAGGCACTAACGTAGCTATTTTCCGTGCCTTGATTGCCTTCTCACTAACACTAAAATGTGATTTATAAAGAGTTTATACATGATCATTGCGCTGAGCTGGAATATGTAATGGCATAAATGGTGGTTCCACAACTACGATATATGAACGGTGGTCCACCTGATTTGCCACAAGCCAATGTAGATAAACAGTAGTTCATATAATTTTTTTCGCAAACCGAAATCTCACCACAGGACGGGAGGGGCACGTGGCTATCTGAACGGGAGGACCACTATACGCATGCATCGGACGACAATAGAATAAAAACTGGGCAATAGAAAAAGCACTGGAATGTACTGTATCGTTAATTTTTAGTCAATAGCACGATGTTCGGTGGACGTCACTCACCTGTTATCTTTATTCTTACTCACGATCCATGCCTCGCATAACGGATGCTGTCATACATCGTTATCTGATCGTGTTTTCTTAAGCTTGTGACCTGTCGGATAGGCGACAAAATTCGTAAGCAAAATTAAAAACAGGTTCTCATATAAAAGAGGCCTACTCGAACGAAAATTTTAAAATAAACGCAATGCCCAGCACCAAACTTGCATGCCTCCGTAAACTTATCCAAAATATAAAGTAATAAACGTCTAATAGCATGTGCATGTGAATAACAACTCCTAACTTACGGTTGATCGATCTCTTAAGCACTTGGAAAGCAGAGACACCAGCAGGACTGGATCTTTAGCCCGCTAAACCTTTCCAAGCAACTGAATGGAGAGCCCAAGGGTGCCGCGGCCTTAGGCTTTGCTACTATTTATGGTTTCTATTGTTCAGTAATAATTATTTTATAATATATGACAATACTATGAACGGTTTTTCGGCTTTATTTCTTTCAATTTTTGGGTTTGTAGAAAAAGGAGGGCTTTCACAACTTCTTAAAAAGGAAGGGGAGGCAGGATTTTATGTTTCACCCCAGGGCACCGATATATATTTTGGATTGATAAGAGATTTTAATAATTTATCTTTTTACAATACCAGCTCTTTTTTAACTAATTCTTCTGATCAATAAACCTAAGAAAGTACATGGTGAAGGACAGAAAAACGGTAATAGGAAACATTACTCCAGTTTTGAAGTCCGTTTCCCCTACACCAATTTTGGTCATAAAGATTCACAGTTGAAAAAAGTATGAAAAATTTAACTAACAGTAAAAGACGCTAGAAGAATACAGAACCAAAATATTTGTTACAGTAAGTATACATGGATAAACTTTTACTGACTAAGCCAATCATGATTAACTGCAATAAGTTTAACCGGAAAGGGAAAAAAATAACTATAATAAACCCCAAGTGAAATCCACTCCATAAGTCGTATTTTAACATTAGATTTCTAAGTAAGCTTCATATTAAAACTATCAAAAAGTGTAGGAGAATAATGTAGCTTTGATAAATGGATGTGAATACAAAAATATAACGAACGAATAAGCGGATAAGCAAATTTTGGGGACGGTATTGATGTAAAATGCAAATGACATGAAAAATCTACTAAATGCTGAGTTTTTTAGGGAAAAATATTCCCTTACACTAAATTTCATACGACGCATGGAACGACTCTCTTAAACTCGTATGAGAACTTTTGCGAGATAGGTAAGTGTTCATAAAAAGCACTTGATTTTCCGAGAAAATTAGATCAACTACGTTCACAAAATATATGAGATCAGCTCAAGGTAATCATGGAAGCCTTTTTCTAAATAATTTGTTCGGTATATGCACGACCAATTTTTTGACTCAGGCATGTTTTTAATACAAGTTTGTTTTGGTGCGAGTAAACATAACAACCTTCTTTCTTCAATGTGCGTATGAGTCAATTCTAACTGTAGATGATAAAGGGATATGATCAAACATGCTGATTTGAAGCACCGTAGTTTTTATCACATACTCAAGGTTGGAAATTATATAATCAATTAGGGAGCTAGATTTCTGCGTTCTTATAGAAATTAATGTTGTTTAATTTGACTAAGAGGAATAAATTAAATCACTAACATGACTAAATGTCACTGGCAACGAAATAATAAATTATTAATCCAGGAGTTTTGATTTCTTACCCTTGATATTTTGTAGCAATTGATGTCGCTTCTAGATAATTTTACTGCCTTTTCGTTAGTCCAACTAATCCAAAATTGTCAGTCATAACGTATTATTTTATGCGAATGTACTCGTGGACAAATATTCTAGATTTTATATTAGCATTTAAAAGTGACCTGTTTGAATGACACCTAAATGACCCGATGAAAATAATACATTTTCTTTACTTTAAAATAACAGATGTACACGATTCGCTTATAATTGGTTGTCTGCTGCTGAATTCTGAATTCCCATAATTCCCATCGCCCGATTCGACATTTCCAAATGCACCTCAAAACTTCGCGTGCAATATTGGAAAATCTAACGAATATTTAATTCGTTTCGTAACAGGAAATAAGTCGATAATATTGGTTGATTTTCTCAGAATAAAAATTGTTGGCCAATATCCACATCATTTCAGTTTTTGGTGAAAATCTGTATGGTAGAAACGTAAGTAATACATAATTGATCCTTACAAATCGGGTTGCGCCATAAGGCCCCATGTTAAAAAAACATTAAATATCTCAAAAACTAGATTAAAAACCCCAATTTTTTTCCGTAGAATTTTAGAATTTGAGACAGTAAAGGTACAAATACTGCAATTATGAAGAAAATCTATACA
The DNA here is from genome assembly GCA_963573305.1 of Pyrrhosoma nymphula. Classification (NCBI taxonomy): domain Eukaryota; kingdom Metazoa; phylum Arthropoda; class Insecta; order Odonata; family Coenagrionidae; genus Pyrrhosoma; species Pyrrhosoma nymphula. Next base: position 48,598,049 of record OY754330.1, on the reverse strand, counting down.
CTTCAAATTTTCGAAACAGCCACCTTGATGGGAGGACGATGAAAATCAGTGGAGTGCAGCCACAAGAACCGGAAACGAAACAGTAGCCCGGAAAATCATTCCCCGAAGACAGTACACCATTTTGAAATTCAAAGCACGATGATCGACAACAAATCGCGGAATTTTGAATTACGAAGCTCATTTTCGCCATAAATCAAAGTTCCTAGCCAGTGACTCTAACTTGAAGTATTCAATCATTGTATGTAGTGCATGACAAGGTAGTCAGTTACCACACAGCTATTAAAGTGATCTGGAATGGGGTTGGAAGGAACAATTATGGAATCTAGCAAATGCCACAAATTTCTGGTTGTTCTACAGATTGAGTAAAGCAGGTTCTACAGATTGAGTAAAGCAGGATATGGTTGATCGTAAAGGATGAAAACCACCACTTAACACTTTCTTTGCGATTCACCATGGCAAGAAAATAACGGAGGGGGATTCTGCTTCCTTTAGGCACATTCACACCGATGCTACCAACATCACCCACCGATCAACACACGCTTCATTTTTATAGCAGACCTTGTCATTACAATGCTCGCACTCATAAAATAAATACAGCTTTTGTTTGTCATTTGTCCGAGGGCCAGCATTCTAATCGTTATACCCTTTCTTGGATCTAACTCTCGTTATTAGATACAGTTACTTCTTGAATAAAAGCGAGACAAAACCTTGCGTTTCAGACTCGTTTTTCTTTCCTAGACTCCGGAGAGGGCGGAAGGACAAGAATGCGGAAAAGAGACGAGAGGGCTTCTCTACGATGGGAGCGGGATTTTGAAACTCACAAACAGCCTACAGCCATTCCGGATGAGTATGCGGAGGAACGGTGGGCCGTCCTTCGTGGCGGCCCCCCTCCGAGGGTCGTCGTTCAGATTGGTTCACTGCCACGGGTGACCCAAGGGGTAATCCATTACGCTTTTGAATTGAACCAATGCGATAAATTCAGCGGTGGTTTCCAGCAAGGTTCGTTAACAAAGGTTGCCGGCACACGAAAGCTGCTAGTCACGTTTAGCGTACGCAAAATAGGGTTTCCTCGTCAACTAATTACTTTGAAAATAACAAAAATGCCTTGAGAAAATCAGTTATATACCGTTTGTGAAAAACTTCGACACACCTTAAGTCCGAGACATTGTATCTCGATAGAAAATGAATAACATTAAATGAAAAAAATATTTAAGTTAGGAACTAGTTTGCTAGTTCCCATTTAATGTACTCAATCCATTGTTGGAATCAGTAGTTTTTACATCATAAAATAATATTTCTATCAGCCTTCGCTCGGATAAACGCACTTTTTTGCCAGCAGGCAGAAAAGGTTGCAAAGCCCCAAATCACTATATAACTACGTATCGCAGATAAAAAGAAAGAATAAGAACGTTTTGTCCTCTTTATTTACCAGAGTGGATATATCTCAATCCATTTTTACCTTTCTTTCAAGTGAATGCCCTGTCGATAATAACTTCGCCTAAAAAAGTTTGTGCTTTACGCATAAGATTAAAAAATCGGGAATTACTTCCTCAAATTATTTTAAAGCCGAATACCAAAGTAGCCAAATAAAAACCGTAAATTGTCATTGCTTAAAACTGCCATTTTTTCCACTAAAGTTTGCTGAGAAGTTTCAAGTGCGGTTGGCACTGGATGAAAGCCTGTTTAACGACAATGTGAAGTAAATAGTAAATAATGGATAGTAATATATAGTGCCGAACAAAGAACATTTCTTCGAACGAAGGTCCCTAAAACACATCACACTACGATTTAAAACTTACAGACGCCTATAACGGAATGAACTCATGAGTCAACTTCAATTCTTATTCCCTTTCATTGCAATCGCTTCAAAGGTTATCGAGACACCATAATGTCTTAAATTTTAGGTATTTAGACTTTTTACGCGTTAACTAAGGTCCAGATCATCTAATTTCGTGTTGCCACTTAAAGACGTGAAGAGAGAAATAAAATAGAATAGAATTTTATTTACTTCCATCAGCAGAACATAACATTAAAAAATAATTAAACATTGCAACGGAAGCTTTATGTGGGCTCCAAGGTCAAGTCCTGAGTTGAGCCACCACCATTGCTTAACATATTCCCTAAACATTCGGTTTGCAGTGATATAATGTACTTCTTATTTCAGCAACAAAAAATCAGGAAATAACATTTAACATAATCTAAAACACAGCCTTTAACCATTTCCAAAATTTCAATTTACATTTTGTTGCGGTAAAATAGTGAAATTTTAATTCAGTAGAATAAAAAAAACATTTGAACATTGAAAAACATAAAATATTTTCATTTCACAGAAACTATCTTTAAACATTTTACAAAATTTTAATGTGCATATATGAGGAACGTTTGATGGCTCATGGCAACGTCCCGGTCTTCATTCTGAACTCTATAAATAAAATCGCCCGCAAGCAAATCGATTCCTTAGAATCAACACGGAAGGTGAGTCCACATTTTTAAAGCCCTATGGATGCCGACAGGTGGAGTTGCTCCTCCGCAAAACCTTTTATCCCCATTCCCTAATCCACTCTTCTTCCGTTTCCCAAAAATGCTTCCCCCCTCCCTTTCTCCCATCCCTCTCTCCCCACTCTATCTTCCGATCTCCTCCCTCCACAAATTCCCTTCGCTCACTTCTTTCCGAAACTCTTTTCGTCAAAAACTCGCTCATTCCCGCGATCTCCCTCGATAAAAAGAAGCAAATCAAAGAAGACGTTCGCTAGGCCAATTGATAATGATCGATCAATTCAGTGTAAATTGATCGCAGCTACAATCAACTTGATCAGAGTACCAGAGAATCAATTTATCAACAGAAAATTGGGATCGCAGCTACAATCAACTTGATCAGAGTACCAGAGAATCCATTTATCAACAGAAAATTGGGATGATGGGCGTATCTTTGTTACGGCTACTTAGTTCTGTCGCAATTATGAGATATTTTAATGGAAGAAAAGGGATGATCTTTGGTTGAAAATAAGTAATATAGTTAAAAAATTAATTATAAGGCCCTAAAGTTAGACACCTGCACAGCATGAAGTTTTAAGAATATTTCTGCGACATTTTCTTGATAAAACTTACTTCCATTAAATACGCCAACCTCCACTTCAATTCAAACATCAATTTAACTTACATAGGTATATTATCTTCATACACTAGCATTACTTGAGACTTATGACTAAAACTACAAAAATATCACATAAAAAGGTGCGAGTTAGTGTGACGTCGGTTGATGGGAAGTTGGTACACTAACGTGTACCATCTCATATGGTTTTCATCTAAAGCATCTCATTTAGTTTTCTGGACTCTAATCCCGACTGTGGAGGTATTCAGATAAAAATACCACCCCTACTAAAGAGCCAAGTGGTATATATGTACTTCCTTTGCAGCACTCGGCAAATGGGATGGGAGATCGTGAACCCTTAGATACCTTCCGTAAGGGTTATGCTATTTACAGCATAGAATCCACCATTTCTCTATTTCTCAGCCAATCCCACGTAAATTAAAAGTATCAACTCACAGTATAACAAATGATTATATAGCACAAACGATTTTGAAGCTAATTTACGTAAAAATACACGTAATTATAGAGCGATTCAATGATAAAAATTTTCAAAATATTGATCTCCACAAGGTAACGATTTAAATTTTAAAGACACCAAACACCAATGCCCTTTATTAAAACTGCGCTTTTGAAGAAGGTAGATCAAATAGTACTTTCCGACACTTTATTAGGAGGTACCGATCGATTTCAACGTGTAAATGTAATTTTCAAGGTACACCTTGTTAGTACCTGTACCTTGAAAATGAATTAAAAATATATGTCCTTTTCAAGGTACAACTTGAAGTTCACGACCCTTAGAAATGGCAAAATGATGAAAACGGCTAGTGTCACAAAATGAAGTGTGGAATATTACTATTTGTTTCGTTTTTATCATGCAACAATTCCACAAGATGATCCAGCACTCCCAAAAATGAAGCCAAATATTATCAGATATATGAAGTTATTTGTTGGCGGCCGATACATTGTGGAATTCCATCGTAGGAAAAGGATAAAATACTTTGCACTATTCCACTATGGAATAGTGCAAAGTATTTTATCCTTTTCCCTTATCAGATATATATGCACATCTTTAACTTGTGCCTTAATTTTTTTAAGGGAACGAACTTAATAAGATGACAACCCTTGACGGAATTTTTGCCCTCCAACCGCTGTAAACGAACAAATTTCCACCACATAATAAGCACAGCGAGTGAATTCATTCAATTCTTCTCATTAAATCAGTCTTCCGGAACACAAGCACTTCCAACTGCGCCAGAAGTCTGGAGAGAAAACTTAAGACAGACAAGATGTCTCCGTAAGCCGAAGAGAAAAATTACTAACCTAAAAGATACATTCAAGTGGATTCGAAAAAGAATCCCTGAAGAGTAACGCCCGTATTAATATGCACCGATGGCCTTGGATAAATCACTCGGGACATTCAATATACATTAATCATTCGTTCGCGAGTTGCATAGGTTAACCCACTTCGGAAGTATGTTAAATATTTGACGGGGTATCCTGTTGGATTTGCGATGCGTCCTAGCTACAGTCACTTTTATGTATACGCGGAAGGCTGACTTTCAACCATTCCCAGTGCGGCGCACGTGAGCGCAAAATTCATGCCCGATAGACATAGATTGTATCATTAGAGCTTCAATTTATCAACGGATCAAAGGGCTGTGGTCACAACTTCCATCCACTCAAGCTATCCGGTACAACCTAGGGCAAGGCGGCCAGCGATGCGCGTAAGGTGTCAGTCTTGAACTCCTTTAAGCAGGTGTGCTTAAAATCGGAGCATGATACACCACGGAATTATCTCTGGAGAGTTTTTGCACCGATTTGTCTTCGATATGGACAGAAACGTGAGCGGTGCATGCTGGCGGAGGTGTGGTACCATTCATGTAATGGCCTGCGAGGCAAGCGAAAGCCATTGAACGCAAGAAGATCGATTTCTTCGCAATCGGGGTAGTGAATATTAAGGTCAGCTGAGAGAGGGGAAAAAATGAATCTCGGAACGCACGGTTTAAGGGGAGGTTTCTATATTTTTATATACCTCCAAATTAACTTCATCACTCAAGGCTGAAATTACGAGAAGACTTAAAGCAAACTCATGAAAAAATGAGCGCAAACAGATTCGTTCTCTTTTACTGAATTAGTGACAACATACCAAATCGTACCTAATAGAGAAAATTTAGCAAGAATAAAAATTATTGGGGGTGATGAGGAAGGGAAAAAAACACGCGTCACAGTTAAATCAATATTGCCATAGTTATAAGAGTATTTTATAATATCCACTGCATGACAATTAATAATACAGTGGCCCGGATATATTGTCTGGTTAACTTAAACGACGTAGCCTATTCCTTATCTTGATATTAACTAGGAGTTCGGATTTAGTATATTACATCAGAGTTGGTTAGGTGACATGAGCTTTATCGATGATGTAGCTATCGGTAACAAGCGTTATCGTATTCACTTTGGTTTTCATACCAATAAAATGTGTAACAAGGTATTATAAAACCGGGACAGGGTGTAGCATTAACCTTATCACTTATAAACGCAGAAAATAACGATTAATAGCAAAATGCACGTATCTCTAATTTTCCACCAGACTATGATTCTTTTCATTTTACCGAGAGGCTAACCTCGAAGAGGAGTAAAATTTTGACCACCGCACCACAGTAAAATGCTAGTAGTCATGATGCAGTTCCGGTCAATAGTGAGGCCGGAAACGTCACCTTTAAGTGAAAGGCGGCGTTATAATAGTTGTATCAAACTGCATTTTTGATCAGTGATAAATTATACACCGATTAAAGAATAAAATACCATAGTTGATTATAGATCAAATAGAATAATTGAAAATATGGACTCGATTTTTTGGCGTCAATTTGTGGTACTGCATTTCTCATATAAAATGAGATAGACTTTGTATAGTCCACAATACATTTTTTCTTTGACTTGCCGACTCTGACTATGGAATGTAGTCTCGATTTGTAAAGTTATTTTCAAGCCTCATTTTATGGGAATTAAAAACATGATAAGCCCACCAACCGTGGAAAGAATTCCTCGCTGTTGTTGTGGTAACCGTTGTAGAGGGATGTAGGTGTAGTGGCAACCGTTTTGAAGGGATATAATTGTTGAGGCAACAGCACTGACGAGCACGAGAGAGAATATGAGCCATCGTGCGGTATCTATGTCGTATGTGTTTTTTTCTGAAAATCACTTACAGCCGTTAAGTGATAAAGAAAGCATCGAAATACTTTTTTTTAACGCTCTATATGTTTTCCTCCGATGCTGAAAACGAATGGTTAATGAAAAGACAAAAAAACTTTATAATAAAAACGAGGAGATGCTCCCTTGAATAAAATCAACACCAATGTAAATTCGACAGAATTCTAGGCTAATTTTTTTTCGAAGCTAAACACGGGTTTCACTCTAAAGTTGTTCCTCAAACGCCACCATTGCCTACACAGCCGTGCAAACTCACGCTGAGATTACGCTAACGTTAGCTTGTTCCATTGACCAGCCTTTGCGCGCGGAAAAACGAGATTTTCGTCTTACTGGGACGAGATGGGACGATCGGGTCTCGCTCCTCCATTAAGCAACTGCTGGAGACGAAAAAAAGAGAAACTACGCAAGGCAGCGACATATAGGAGCCGCATGGAATTATTAATGCTTCAAAGGAATAATGGAGGGAGGATGATAAATGGAACGACATTCCTAGTCAGTAGTCCGGGATCAAAACCCGGTTGCACGTTTTAGAGCGTTCCTGTTTGCAACTTGAAACTTGAGAGGGCAAGAGTTTGCCCGCCGCGCCGATCCCAATTTGTTATGATAAAGCACAAATAGCAGGCAAATGATCAGTGACATATTCAGGGTATGCAGACTCACTCCTTTTTCCTCGATTAAAATGGGTTCAAGCATACGGATGAACTCGCCATTTATAGTGAGCAGAAGGACAAAACATTTAAGCAGATATTACTGAATTAGCCACAGTCATGCATCTAAAACCACTTTTCAGGCTTTTTGATTGCGAAAGAAATTCTCTTCCACCACTTAAAATTCGCTCACTTGTGAATGGATTACGTGTTCGAGCTATACCTAGGTAATCTATCATGCAAAATATTCTAGATCTCTTCAAAAACTGCTGCCTCATTTTTAGTGCACATGCCTATTCATCCTTAACGTCCTCCATAACAAGTTTCAACGTTACATTAACTCTCAACACGCCCTCATTCAGTTTTTAGTCAGCTACGACTGAACCACAGAAATTTCCTCTCTTCCCATCCTCATATTTTAAATAAACTCTTTAATTACTGGCATTACCCAATCCTAATACCTCTAATATCGACAGATTCTCTACACTCAATGACCAAGCTCCTTAGCTGAAAATTCTACCGTGTGATTCAAGGCATGACGTGTGTATGCATTTACATCTGTCATCGTTCTCATTTTCTGTTTTCTCTGTTAAACAAGGGTTCAATCATAAATTGTGTGCGCGGTGTTGCGCCCAGTACTGTCTTAAATTCACTCGTGGTTCTCTTCGAATACTTTCGTTCATTTCACATGCCCTGGACGTTTTCTAGAAAAAGAGCTCGGACTACAGCAAAGATGAAACTTTAATAGACTGTTTGAGTCAGCGGGGGCTAGAATGGCTGTTTCGCTACACTTACTTACATTAGTTTTAATATATCTAACTACGGTAATTGCTCCAATGAATTAAGAAATTATATAGTAAATTATTGCGCGTAAAAAATGAGGACTTTCCAGAAAAATAGAAACCAGAAATAGAGAAAAACCAGAAATAGACAATTTAAGTCGCCTATTAGCGATTCCAAATTATTAGTAGAGGAAACAATTTCAGGCTTGATTTTGTGGTAGTTACCCATCACGGAGAAAATGATAAATAACTTTGTGAACTCCACTTATAAAATTTAACTGACACGACCCGGGTTTCAGCACTTTGTGCCATATTCAGGTGAGTCCGATCATTGGTTATTCAAGTTATTTCCATGTCGTAGATTTTAGGATTCCATTTTATAGATTAGTTCATTGAGCTTCGGCATAAAGTTCAATACAACTTCATGTTAAATTGGGAGCATCCTCTTTATCCAATGCCCGCGGTGGTTTTGGTAGCCACATAAACTACCAAGGAAAAATAGAAAATAACCAACGTCACTAAAGGACATCACATTTATGCAATGCACTATGACTATGCGAAGCTCACTGGCCTCACAGAGGAAAAAGTAATAAGAAAAATGATTCCAAGGAGCTGCTTGAAGGCACTGAATTGCCAAAAAGGTTTGTCTAAAGAAAGGTTAACCCTTTTTTGGGTCAAATTGTCTACTGAAAAGAAATATATATTTTTATCCTTGAACATCAAGTATTGAATATGACAGAAACAACATTAACAACTATTTAACTTCATTTTTTAAGAAATTGTTTATAATTATTTTTTAAAAGCAGCATCAAGACCCTTCAGCCATTTTAACAGCTAACAACGGAAGAGTACAAACAACGATGCCCGCAGAGGTGAAACCCCTACACAGGCGGGATTCGAACCCACGACCGGCAGGGCAGGTTGGCAGGCAAGGACTTTACTCCACCTCCACCTGAAGTTATGTGCCGAATTGCACCTCACATTAAAATGTTAAAAAAGAAAAAAGAAGTAGTCCAGACCATCTGCCAAATCACGCAATTCATTCACCTCCTCTCTTCCATCAATTCGAAAGCGGAAAAGGGGAAGACAAGACGATATCACATTCCAGCGAGACCTTTGCTGCGAGGCAGCCGAGTAACCAACCGCCTGGCGACGAAGGTAATATGCGGTCATTTCCGATAACGATTGGGTCCCTCTGCTTGCACGAACGGAGCTTTCGAAGATTTTTGGGACAGAGTGAGGGGATGAAATACGTGAAAGAGTGCGCAGGGAAGTCCAGACAGAGAATGAGAATGATGAAATTATATAGGGAAGACAACGTGAAATGGAATGTAACAGGCAACGTACTTGCCCAGTGAGTAGAGGACTCAACAGCCGACAAGAAAGTGCGGGGTTTGAATCCAGGTAAAGCTCTTCGGGCATAAACTTCTTAGATCCAAATGGTAATATTTTATGGATAAATAGTATGTTAGACCTTTTCGGGCCGCTACAGATGGTGAAGGGAAAAATTATTACCCCATTTATACTGAAGCCATTGACTTAGACTTGTATAATAGAGGTTTTTGGCTCATAAATTTAGCTGTTATTGGCTTCAATTCGTAAAAAAATTGAGTTAGTATTCATATATAAATTAAAATACTCATTACTTTTTTGCATTTCACAGCTTTATAAAAAAGTACTGAGTATTTTATTTTAAGCATGAATACTTATTTGCTAATAACTCGAAAACGAAATTGGATGTGCGCCTTCATTTTTACCTTTCCTCGGCTTCCTAGAAATATGTGCTTTACGTGACACAACGTATCAATTTGCAGTAAAAATATTTTTCGTACAGTTCATCCATGTTCTCCTTAAGCTTCAGCAATTACAAATTAAATTATAGAATAAAATAGCTTGAAAAGGTAAGGAAAAGTTTGAAGTAACCATATAGGACACATTTTTCTATAACTGACAGAAAAAGAAAAAATACATTAACTTCGTTTTAAGATAAAACCTCCTCAACAGGACTTCAACTAGTGCCACTGAACAACGCCCTGGGGCAACCCATGGAATTTCCATCGCTGCGGAACACTTCCTCCTCAGAGTGGAAATGCGCCGTTTTTCCAGCCTCACCCCGACCATGAATTGTATAAAAATACAAAGGAACGCCGCGTGTTTTGTTGAAAGCTCTATACGAAAGATGAGAAAATTTCACTCGGCCATCGGAGGAACTGAGATGAAAGCCAGCGGGTATTAGAGACTATGCTTTACGATTTCCATCTTTAATGGACCAACTGTAATAGCGCATGATAGCTAATTTCTACATGCCCTCCTTTTGCCTCCTGAGACACCCTGTAATTCTGGAGCGTGGTCATCTACGAATGCACACGGCAAGCCAGTAGTGGTTCAATTCTCGATCAAGGGAACTTACTCGTTTTCATAGAGCGTTGAGAAAAATTCAAATCGGACAAATTTGAAGGTGACACGTTCGATATAATTCTCGCTTTGCATAAAACCTTCAGGTTAGGTAGGAGTGACGAATTTAGAGAGGTAGACTGTCGTACAGTAGCAGTAGGCTTGGCTTTTAGGTGCTCCAGCCTAAGAGAAAATAAATGATAAAAGCACACTTTGTGACCTCTACCATTTATTCTCCACAAAATAGAGCACCTAAGTTGCTGTCGTCGTCAGTATCCTCTCCTCAACTATGATACAAAGCACTTCGCTGTTTGTCTCATTTACCGTCATCATACTTCCTCCATGAAGATGGCTTGGCGACCAAAACTGGTAGTGACTCAATTATAAACGGCGGAAGTCACAAAGGAGAGAGGAGGGGTCAGCAGCTAAATAAATGTTGAGCAGTTTTATGAGAATCATGTCTTTCTGGGAAAGATTAAACTTTGTTTTTTAAAGCGAAGTTCGAAACACGAGCAATCTTCATAGATATTAGAGCCTAACCACTGTGCTTAGGCTCCATAAAAATCAAGGGATAAATTGGCCAAATAAGTGAAAGAAGGTAGGAGGCATAAATCCCGAGCAAATCATCGTTAAAAACTTTTTCAAAGTTCGACGCCATTTATGTGTGGATGAGCCTACGACCAAGCTGCATAGCTAATAATATTTGACAGGAATAGAGCACTTCCTCTATTTCAGACGATCTTATATAACCTAAAACTCAAACAAACGAGAGTTAAGTTTGCATTTATTGTTTATCAAGGCAAAATTTCAAAAAAGTAAAGCTACTTACGATTTTATTTGATCACCTTATACCTTAGGATTATAGGATTTTATTTGATACCTTACACCTTAGATGAGCATGACATTTATGCCCCGAGAGGGTTTCGAATACCGCGACCTGCAGATTGCCAGTCTGCCATTGACCGTCGAACAGGGAGGAATTTTTTTTCAAATGCGCAGGTTCCTATCCTCTTACACGATTTCTTCCTTCATTTCAGCATACCTACGTCCTCCTTCTTTACACCCGTACATGTCCAAGCCTACCTTCTTTCTTTCCCTTTCTCCGCTTAACCAACATCCTCTCCTATATCACGACCTTCTGCATCCCTTTACCCCTCATTACCTCTTCCAACCTCCTACTCTGAATCCTCCTAATCGCCTCCAGAAGTATCCTCTCCTCAACTATGATACCAAGCACTTTGCTGTTTGTCTCCCTTACCGTCATCATACTTCTTCCATTCTCCTCCACACCCTCATCTTAAAATACTGCAGTCTATTCTCGTCCACTTGACTCGGAATCCAGATGTCTGCCCCATACAACGAACGCTACAATCGAAATTAAATTCTTCACTGACCTTATTCAGATAAATAATTCTGGCGACAAACAGTGTTGTTATATGAAAACATTTTCTCTCTAAAAATTACGCGCCAAAACACTGCGCCATCGAGCTTCCACGAGATGACGTCACGGAAACGAATCGCAGCGAATGACATGACGAGTTTCCATGCGAAGCTCAGCTGGCTATCCTTATTTATGAAGATAATTGTTTATATTGCTGCGATGGAGGACAATGAGCCAGCATGTTCTGATCCCTCTTCTTGGAATACACGTAGAGCAGTGGAGCGATACCATACGGTGACGTCAAGCCAAAGCAACACCGTTATGCGTTGTGGCTTTAAAAAATATTTTATGTACTTTTAACATGCAAGTTATTGATGTATGCGATTGACATGTATACATACCGATCACGTATATGAATTAGGTAGATTACATACTACCTCGTGCAGTGCTCAAATACGAGGAAGAACTTTTATACAAGTTTCCCATTTTATGCAGGAACTCAGGTTTGGGGAGAGATACAATGACGTACTTCCTCGAACTTACTCGACAAATCTTGACTTTAAAGTGGGATTATTTGTATATATTTCTTAAATGTTGACTTCCATATTTCACCATTGTCGGGACTCGGAACATCCTGAGGCCTTTCCTGAATAAAACACAATTAGTCAGTGGTCAGGTGTTACCAGTACCGGAGCGAGAGATTCCGATGGGAAAGGGGGCGGGGTGGATAAGGAGGGTTTATGATGTGGGCGTCTGAAAATTAAGGGGGGGGGGGGAGGAAAGAGGCGGGAATTCCCCACCTTGTCTCTCCCACGGAAAGTGGGGTGGGGGGCGCCGCCGTGCGCGCATAATCGGTTTTTCGCTGGGAACCGGGACGAGGGAGAGACCGCGTCTCCCGGAAATATATTAACGCCGCCATCTCTAACGCCGCCGCCCTGACCACCTCTTATTTTGCTCCCTTTATTAGTCTCGCTGCTCCCACTATGGAGGTCATCGGACGATAGAACTGCAGATGGCGGCGTGGATTGTCGATTCGCAGAGGACGGAAAAAATGCTTTTCCTCCTCCGATCCAGCAATCCTCGGCATGTCCGCGTTAGATCTAGTTCGTCCGATCCCTTTACGCGGCTGGCGACCTGGCATCCCCTGAGATGCCAACGAGCTACGGCGGCTATTTTATGCCTGCCTCTAAGCCCTCAAGATATTTGAAAAGAAGTATAGTAGGGTGATACGTTGGCGTGGATAATGCCCGTTTCACACGATAAATGTTTCAGCACAAGGCCTATTATACTAGCCAGTACTACTATAGTACCGGTAGATACCATACTATACTGTACTACTACGGTACCGGTAGTCGATAGACATTGAGTACGGAGTCCAGTATGATTGGTGCCGTCCTAGGAGGTTTCACATTATCATTAAACTTGTACTGGCGGGGAAACGGTATTTTCATTGATCATTCAACGCAGGTCTACTAAAATATAAAATTAATCAATCAATGACAGCAGGCGACCAAAACAGCAGTAGGACATTTTTATTATTGTTGATTTCGTAGCATGAAAATTACTGCTAGGCAAAAGGAGTTATAGATAGCGCCGATTTCAGAAAGTGAAAATCGCACGCCTGTAAAAGTTAACGTGACTGGTCGAAGGCCTGAATGATTTGCTACTATTGCTGTATTATTAGAATGGTTTGCTACTATTTAGCTCCCAGTGGGAACATCTAAATCTATAAATAAAAAAATATTAAACGTTTAAATAAAAATCATTAATGAAACTCACAAAATCATTTCCATTTTCTGCGTGATGGATTACTTCCACAAAATAAAGCTTAATACTGTTTATTCCGCCTTCGTCGCTAATTTTGTCGCATTAAAAGAAATCGAACACCTCGTTGATTTCTTTGTATAGAACAACCTCGAGTGCATACAATTTCTGCACCGAAGATAACCAAGAACGGAGGGTATAAAAATGGAGCATGAAGACTCTACAAGAATATACTCACTAACATTCGGACTCTAAGTGTTTCAGCAAAAGTGTGTTTGAGATATGTGAGCAGCCCGGGACTGAAGTAGGGAATGATAAGCCATCGGGGGTAGCCTAAAATGATAACCCATGAAGATGAACACGATTCCCGGCCAGAAAATCTTCTCCTGGCCTTTGGGCGTGCCATTAAAGCCAAAACAGGTAGGCGAAAACAACACTAGTAGAACCCAAACACCGATAGTCATCCACGTTTGTACGGTTATTGGAGTTATTGAACGTTTTGATTGTGTTACCTATAGGCAAAATATTTAAAGCGAATACTCTCCATGAGTTGAACTCTAAGAGTTGCGAACATGCACAAACATTATATAAAGACAGTTCTACCCCAAGCATTTAATTGCGCATCAAGATGCACAGACCTTGCGCGACCGCGGCAACTGGATTTGATCAGGAGCTATTTGACAGTCATTTGTTCATGCATTCGCACAGTAATTCTAGCCAATTCCCGCATTACACGACACAATATTCACAGCAATTATCAGATACTGTGCAGAAAAATGCCTCGTGTTAAACGTCCTTAACGCATGTTATGTCACATGCATCATAAAAATAAAAAAATGAAAAACTACTTCCCGTTTATGGAGGTGAAACCAATGTAAAAGAAAATCGGCATCTTTTTTATATTTTTGACGATAGCGATATTGACGATGCATAATCTAATGACTTGCATGAAGAAATAACAAAAGTAGCGAAACCTACCACGGAGGATTGTTGAAAATGTCGATCAACTTGCACATTAAACCTGTGGGAAAAGTAGTAACCAGCTCATTTAATCAATTTTTATTTTATCTTGTTTTATTCATAAAACGGGCTGCGTTCCAAGTAATGGCTTTGTGCACCGGCGGGTCTCCGTCATTTCAACTTGGACGACTGGCTTCGTTAAAACTCGCGGAATAAATGGTCGAGACAAGTGATTTTTATGAGGTTTTCCGACTGATGCAATGCAATTTACAGATCATATTGAATATGACCCCCGGATAATACACGCAATATATATACTAAGCTTCTCCAGAGTATTTTAGGAATGCCGCGACTGGTCACTCATGGTGTCATTAAAGTGGTTTAGTATCGTTCCCTTCTGAAATATTCGACATTGGTCGCGGTTTAAAATCTTATCTTGTTTATATGACGTGATAAAAAACTAGGAGGTTAAAATGAATAGAACGAGGCAAGGCCATGAACGCTCATGGGCGAAGGTGATGCAAGAACAGGGGTACATGGAAAGTATTTTTTGGTCAAGTAGGCGTTGCTAACCAGTCGCAAAACATCGAATTACCAGTGGATTTTAACTTAAGATTTATTGAAAACCAAACGCAAGCACAGTAAACGTAAGCTCGAGTAATGCCTAAAGTGCCGAATATTATGGCGATATTCGCTTCAAGAATCAAGGGAAATGTCGCCTCATTGTTTTTTTCAAAATCTTCTTGATTACAAAGGCTGAGGCCAACTAAATGATTGGCCATCGACTTCAAACGGTGATTTCTTCACGATAATCTTCAAATTGGTGCTCGACTAAAGATGACGAAGTCTACTCTTTGGGGGTTTCCATCTCGATTCTGGCGCGATCCTCCACTGAAATTGGAATTTAAACTTATTCTTAGCACCGCAGAGACAATAAATTTAATTTTGACGGATTTTGTGTTTCCAAATGATGGAGAGTCTTGACTCTCCTGAATTACTTCAGCGACCGTCATCTCCACAGCAATAGTTGTTTTCTCCCTCGGGTCTGCGCTCGCAAGAATTTGTCTTTTAGACCGCCAAGTTTAAAATTGAGAAATAGCGAACTTCGCTCTGGTGACAGCAAATCGCTTTAGCGCAGCACAGCTTTAAGTATCGCTTTGGTACCACGAGAATCATGAGCGCTCTCCTTTCAATATATTTTGCAAACTGCGGTTGAAGCTGACACTAGAAGCAATCATGGAAATCAACTGGAAAAGTCTCCCGATTTTAGCAACAGAAATCGAAATTAAATGGTACTAATTAAAATAGGGACAGGAAAGGCAATAAGTAATGAAAAAATAAAGACTAAAGAAGAGTAGGAAAACGTATTTCCTACTCTCAAATAATGATTGAATAAATGTAAATGAATAATGTTTGAAATAATGTTGCCCTTGACCAGGAGATCTTGGATTTTACCAATGTTTAGTATTCTGTTCCACTTATTCCACTGTAACTGTTGTTTGACAAGCGTAATTACTTCTAGGTTCAACCTGAAATTCAGAACTGCTACTACAGATATCTGTTAAAAATTTCGTATAATGCTTTTCCTAATATTTCATTTATGTTAGATGATTAATTTACTTGACCTCATTGAGTTTCGAATGTCTTATTGTTTTCCATTCTTTTGTTGACCACTAAACTTTCTGCTTGAAGAAACTTTAACTGCCAGTATTAATTTTTGCTTTGAATTATTTATTTTCTTTCTTAGTTGAGTATTCTGTGTCTTACATTGCTGCCGTCTTTCAAAATGACCTATAATTTTACTCTTTTATAATTTTTATTTCCAATGAACCATTTCGCATTTCTTTTCACAAGAATATGT
The DNA here is from genome assembly GCA_963573305.1 of Pyrrhosoma nymphula. Classification (NCBI taxonomy): domain Eukaryota; kingdom Metazoa; phylum Arthropoda; class Insecta; order Odonata; family Coenagrionidae; genus Pyrrhosoma; species Pyrrhosoma nymphula. The sequence continues at coordinate 48,581,959 of OY754330.1, read as the reverse complement.
GAAAAAAATTATAGAAATAGAATGATATTATGGAATATACCTTTCAGAATGCATTCCCCATAAAGAAAGATTCTGTCTGCTGAAAGTTAGAGGCACACCTCAATCTTATTTTCCTCTAAAATCAAGGAAAACCACTGACGGTTTTACTCAAGAAAAACATACTCGTACCAGTAACTTTCCGTCAGAAGTTAAAAATGCCATATCCGGTCAAAGTAAGAACATCAATCTTATCTTATTTTCATCTAAAATCAAGAATAAAAACTCGAAGTCATATTTTAAAGCAGAATCTTCTTGTAGCTAGAGGATCAGATATTTAGAAACAACTTTAGAAAATATTTTTTTTGTACATGTTACCGAGTTATGAAGAGATGTTTGGTCTACACATTTATTTAAGAATCGCCGCCAGTCATAGGTAGCCCGTCATCCTATCCAATTTACAAGAGGTTTATCGTCAATAGAGATGTATTCTCATTCGTTTTGATTCATGCAGTCCGGTCTATTTTATACTGAGATCGGCACCGTCGCGTCGCCTGGATCATTCGTCGGATGGACTCGCGTAGGATGGTTGAAGGAATCTCGATAACCTTCTCCTCACCTTCTCCTCGCCTCGCCCCTACCAGTAGAAAAGAGTCGATTTCGCGTGGCTTCCTACAAAAAACTGTTACGGTTACGATCCTCCTCCGGATAAGCAGAAAGTGATGGCTTCCTTTGGGGAGAGGCGTCCGCTAATTACAATTGAGCGCGTACTTACCTACCTCCGAAGTGGGACGCGGCCGACGCTCCACTTCTGATGGTCTTTTAAAGTTTTTCGGCATTCACGTCAGGCAGGCTTTGGAATGGAAAATGGCTGATTAAAGGTTTTCTTTCACAAAACTTAGTCAATAGGACTGATTTATTATTACAATGTAAATAGAATATCTCAATAAGTGAGTCTATTGATACTAAAACAATCGATTCCGAATTTTGTCCAAACAAATTAACTAAATAGTAGGTACGCTTTATTGTTAATATACTTCAAGGGAAACTAAAAAATAAAAAATCAATGAAAAAAAGGAAACAGCAGAACGGTGGATATAGTATCCAAACAGCACAGGCCTTAACACAACACGCGGTCAATAAATGCCTTCTCCTATGTATTAACCGAAAGACATTTTTCTATCAGCTAGGTTATATTGCCATGACTACATTATTTCCTTGAGTTACATCGTTTAAATAGTATCATTAACATATTTATTCATGATGGCACCTGATGATGTCACCCAACGACGAAACCTAGGTCGTAAATAAAACTGTTGATGTGGAATGCACAAAGTTTTTCATTTAAATAAGTTATTCATGCTTAAACTTTGCCGGTGTTATTGAATGTATTCCACAGACAAAATGTGGGTTACGATGTATGCATATGAATACAGCTTCGCATTCAATGCTCCATTTCACACGCAAAAATATATTTCTTCTCATATTTCTTTCGTCAAATCTCTTCATTCCCGAAAGTCGTAGAGGTTTCATATGGTAGTAAAATTTTATGGGTACATATCGGCACGTTGGGCTGTAGGAGCAGTCCCAGTTTTAGCTTTGCGTAATCCGTGAGGTTGATTTTATAAAATACCTGAAACTTAAACAACCAACGTCGAAAATTTACCACTCACAAGATTGTGTAATAAATGTATAAGCTAGGACAGAACAAGTTAGTACGTCAATGTAACAATGTTTTCGAGTGAGCAAAAGCCTCAATAGATATTTTTCAATATCATGATAATACAGAAAAAATGTTCTAACGAAAATTTGGTTCTACCAGGAAATTGTACCTACACCCACAATGATAACTAAGTTTTCACTTGATAGCGTTATAACCCTTGAAAACTACTCGTGGAACACGATATACGGGTAACTGAACACAACTACGCATCAGACGATTTATCTATTTTGGTGAGTAAAGCATTCTCAACAGTAGGGTCAATTTTTACTAAATTTACGGCCACTAATCCCCGATAAAGATGCGCATCCCATTTTACTTCGCAGTGGCTAATGCACAAGATTAGGCTTATGATTCATTCAAGGGACAGAGTTAACATAGTCGTTAATTTTTTAAATATCAAAAAAATGAATGTGCAGTAGTTGAATAGGAAATCGTGAACCCTGGGTAGACAGAACGAAAAGAAACTGCTGGCGTTTGAGATGTGGGCGAAGAGGAGAATGAAAAAGATTCGATGGCCAGGAAAGATGACAAGCAAAGGAGTGCAGCCTTCGTAAAAATACTCACGGAAAATGTGAAGAGCGTAATTTTGGGGCCGGAGGGCTTCAGTTTCAAACCTGGTAACTGTGGGTTGCAGCTGAGTGCCTTTGTTTACTTCTGGCTGCACTGCATTCATAGCGCGTATTATTTATTCACTTCTACTCCTAACTTTCCCCTCCTTCCCATCTCACGACCTTTTCCACTTGGCCAACACCCTCCGTGACGAAGCTTTTTTCGAGTCCGTCTGCCACCAGATTTTGCTCGAGCTGTACTTGACATGGCTGGGAAAGGTGGCGAAGGAGACGGTGAATAAGAGGATGAGGCAGAGCAGGTGGCTGGATGGAGACGAGGGGACGTTGAAGACCGTTACTCAAGGTATGGAGCTAGAAAAGAGGGGAATAGAGAAGAAAAGAACCAGGGGGTAACCCCCTGGTCCTTTTGTCGAACGTCGACAAACTTCAATTGTCTCCCTTGCTTAAGGGACATTGGCGAGTCAGTAAACCTCATCTTCGACAACATGGTAGCCCCCGCTCTGCTCACCTAAAAGTTTAACAACTTTTTGCACATCAGGTATGGGCATCGTTTATTTTTATTATTGTAGAAATGTGCGTCTAGTGTGACAGAGAAACTATAAAAGAATTCGGAAAGCTCGATGGTAAACTAACGCCGCTAGCGACTAAGTCTATGTGCCCCTAATGCGCACTTAAATCCTAATTTTTATCGACGGTCGACAATTTTGGCGATGCGGACTAATATAGGTAAAAGCGACTATGGGGACTTATTTTAAGGTGGTTCCACCGTAAAATGCCTTGAATGTTATTTAATTCATATTCCGTCTACTTGTATAAAAACTTGTCCTCTATCTGATATGAACAACAAAATTTTACCTTTCGACGCTATTTTAATCTCTAATTGAACTTGAAATAATACGGTGTTCAATGGGAGGATAAGAGAAACACGGGGAAAATAGTATTTTTCCATATAATATCAATGCCATTTTCGCGGAAAACTGTTTATAAGAGGGAAATAATCCAGAGAAAATTGAATAATAGTAAAATAAAGGCATATTACCATCTTATTATTATTATTTTAGTTATTAGGGAATTACTGCCGTAATTGATGTCAAGATGGGGTAATTCATTAGAAATGGCACTATAGGGCACCTATGGCTGGAAAAAGTGCGTTAAAAATATATTCGTGGAATTATCTGCAAATTTTTTACCTTACTTTTGATTTTCTATAAGTAGCGTGTTTCATCAATGAAAACATATTTTTTTGTAAAAAATATAAAAAATGTGGAAATTAGTATTTATTTTACTGACACAGTCACGGTGGAACCTCCACTCAAAGTTGACAATTTTAGAACCAAGATAAGCACAACCGCTAACCTTGGTTCTAAAAATGTCAACTTTGATAAAAAATAAGGCTAAAACTGCACATTAAGTGCACTCAGAACTTTTGTTCTAGCGGAGTTTAGTTTCACTTGAGGTTCACGAAATGATTCATGGTCACTCTCTCACACTAGATGCACGTTTCTACAGTTAGAAAATTTTAAATATGTCAATGCCCGCAGCTCAAAAAAGTTGTAAAACTGTTAGGTGAGCTTAGCGTCGGCCGCAAAATTGTCAAATGTGAGTTTTATATGTTCGTCAACGTCCATTTAGGCAGCATGGGAGATAATTGGCATTGACGGTCGACAAAAATTACAGACCAGCCCCCCTGAATGCTAAACGGGATGAAGACAGATGGAAAGTCTGCCGAGTTGGAGGAGGAAAGCGTAAGAGGGTAGAGACGATTTAAGATGGGAAAGTTGAGCAGGTATAAACGATTCATCAAAACCTACCCTAACCGGTAGAAAACAATCAAAAATATTATAATTCCTCCAAATTGCGTGAAAGTTTAACTTAATTATGCCAAGTTTTGTGAGTAGATCGGATTTCGAACTCACCGAACACAAGGTCTCAATTTTCCGCTGACTCAGCCTGAAGTATCTCAGTGGACCATCAGATTCTCTCCTCGATCTCCTCAAAGTCATTGCGTATAAAGAGAGAGATTAATCTCTTGCACGAAAATGATCTAGTTCGCCATTGCCAGATTTGATGCTGGTAAACGATATTATTTCCGGTGTCCAATTTCTTTCGAGGAAATGGGAGCCGAGGGGAGACAGTGGGCGTTCGAATCCACCGCACTCCCTGGCGGGAGCGAAGCCGCGCTGTGAGCACGGTTTCATTTCAAACTCAATCAACAAGAAAAACCTAGACTCATTTTCGAGGCCATTCATCAGCTTGAGGGCCGTCCCGCAGCAGCAGAGATGCGCGCGCGCGGCGGCGAAGCGCCTCCGAAACCAATCCCCTCAGCGGAAGATATTATATTCAATCACGTTTCCCGCCTTCCGTCATGACCGCAGCCCACTGGAGGCCGGTGAATGATTTATGCTCAGGCCAAACAACGTTCTGACTTGGGCAATCAACACCGTGATATACAGGGCTAACAAAAATCCCAAGAAATAATTCTACGAAAGCGTAGAGTCACGTTCGTGACTGTTGAATTAAATTTTATCGAAAGTGAGCTTGAAGTATTTGTGCGGAATTTCAGGGCTAATCACAGGCCAAAGCCTTAATCAGAAAAGAACTGGACGCCTATCTGCAGCTAAAAATAAGCCACAGCTAATAACCTCCACAAAAGTTAAAAAGATAAAGTCAAACATCATTTATTGAAACCATTATGATAGCCATCACTTATACAATAACAGCCAAATCTATCATGCAGACGGTTGATCATGACATAAGTGGTACACCCAACGTGCACGTGGGGATTTTATCGATTCAAGTTGAGGGTAGAAATTTCTTTCCACGCGCCTTTTTCAATATTCAGCAGAGTTCAAGTTTTCAACGAATGGCACAGCTCAAATGTTTCGGGTGAGGTATTCTACGGTCATCGTCTACCTAAATAATGAAATAAATTTTTTGAGTCAAAATCCCACGCACGAGAAACTATTAATGGCACAAGGGAACTAGCTGCCATCATCCTACCACGTTTCCGTACATATGATGAGTACGTTTGAGGATATGTCAAATATCATCAATAAAAATTAACCACCGGACTGATACGTATTAAATTAATCTATCAATTTGACACACTTTTAAGTGTCGATTATTCGTTTGTTTACCGTGCGTTGAGCATCTAGCCACTAGCGCAGTGCCTAACTTTGAAATAATGTTTTCCTGGACCAGGAGATCCTTTATTTTTACTTTGTTTAACATTTATTGTTCCACTTCTTCCACCGTAACTATTATTTGGCGTCTACAATTTGCACTCCAGAAACACTCAGTCTAAGCACCTATATTCCGTATCAATTAGAAATATATGAAACGTATTAAATTTTATTTTGTTGAGTTTGTTCTTGACCACTTTAAATTAATTGTATGCATTTTGTGGAAGGTTGGTCAATGTTTAAAAAATATGCCAATTTCCTTTCGCAAATGTTTCGCTATTTAATATTAGCATCATAAGGGCTATAACAAAACACTATGTAAGGAAACAGTTACTATATGTTATAATTATATAAATATAAATAAGCTTATACTCATACATAATTTAGAACCTTGAGGTGAAAATGAGAGCATTTAAAATCTATTTCTTGATATGGATAATGGCGATGGTAACTAAGATTTCTTCTTAATCATTTTCTTACAATGTGTTGTAATAGCCCTGATGATGTTAATATAAAATAGCGAAACGTTGGCGAAAGAAAATTGACATATTTTTGAAACATTGACCAACCCTCCATAAAATATGTACAGTGAACTTTTATTACGCACTAAAATTCGAAATGACTTTATTCCTGGTATTATTCGGGTAAGAAGAGTTTTACCCGTCATCTTTTTACACGCCATTAGAAATTATTATGGTCTTCAAGGAAAATATCCGTTGGGTCATCGGGAATAATCACTAACTATGGAAAGAATGAACTCCATTTCCTAGTTTTATATTGTCTAATTAACTTTCAATTCAATATATCATTTTGGTTAACATTATGTTGACTGAGAGTTCCGCGTTACTATATTTCATCAAACTGTCGGGTAACTGACGGGAGCATTGCCATTAAAAGAAGTTATAACCTTTGATTTTCATGCCGAAAAAATATTTTAACCACCACTGGGCACAAAAGAAACAATAATATGATGCCTACCTTGGAGATACATTTTAAGCAATGCACCCTCCCTCGAATGCCAAAGTCAGTGACGATTATTTTCATTGCCTTTAGCAGACGAAATCCCTGTTTCCCTACCTAAAAAAATCACGAAACAGCGGCCAACACTCCCTTTAGGCAGATGGATTCAAACTAACAGGTGATTTCCACTACACGTTTCATTCGAGAATATTCGCTGGGGGGTCGAGTAGCACGAAAGAACCTTATTACAGGAAGCAATAAAATTCCAAGACCCGATCAATCGCTATCTTCCCCCTCTATTTAATATGAGAGGAATTTTTTACCCTGATTTTGAGACCGAGTCATAAAAAGGAACAAAATGAAAGAGAAAAGGAATATAGGTTAGTTATAAGCGAAGGAGTAACAGAATTAGAAGATAATGCAATGCAAAATTCGATGAGAATGATAATGAGTTGATAAGTATCCCAGCCACCAGGAATGACAGTTTATTTTGCCGAATATACGAGTAATATTATGGGGTGAGATCAAAGCTGTGCAAAATCAATGCCTAATCTCTCAGAACAGTGATCAAAATCCGTCACAAATTCCTGAATTCTTGGACTTCAGTCATCACCATTCTTTCCATCACACGGTTCAGTCACGTCACCTTCCTCGCATTCATAATTTATGATCCCTCCACGAACGCAGATACTTAATCTGTCCAATAAATATGTCATAAGTATTGCTGATGTTTAACTAAGGAAGACGCCAATGAGCATAATAAACAGGTAATGACGTTTTTACATCCGATACGATGGACTTAGAGAGAGACAAAAAAATCAGAAACCATTTCATTAATGCTCCTCGCTGCTTCTGTGGTGCAGTCAGCGAAACTAAACGATAGAGGCAAAGATTCAAAACATCTCCGGGGCACCATGGCCAAGTCGTTTTGCCTGATCGAATTTCGGATAGATATGTGCTGGAAATTTTGATGTGCATGCGAATGAACATCTTATGGTTCGTTCTCGGTGAAATGTAAGGTTTTGCCGCGACCAATATTTGTGTACTTTCGAGGGCCTCGTGAGCAAAAACTATAAGAATTACAGAATTTCTAAAACTATGACTGGATATCCCGTTTTGTCGACTACCGGAAATGGTTTGTCGCGAGAGGAGGGGGGAGGGGGTGGGTTGCGAGGTGACGTCACAGCGCTGCGCGTGGGGGTCTAAATTTGAGTTTGTCTGGGCACGGCGTGCGCTCAGTTCAGTTGTATCTCCAGAACGAGTTGGTCGATTTTATTGATAGAGGTGTTTAAAGACAGCTGAGAACGTGAGTTAGACGTTAATAACGCAAGAAATATAAAATTAAACGCAAGAAATATAAAATTATCATTGGGAAGAAGAAAATATTAGTTATCATCGACCAATTGACCATAGGTTTGCCATTTGTACTAATGATTGCGATGGATAAATGTTAAATATAGCGTAATTTTTTTCTTTAATTTCAACTTTCTTTCTGACAAACAAAACAAAAGAATCTCCCAATAACGAGAGTAACGTATGTAATTTCACATTAACGAAATAAAGATCCGACGGGAGTATCAAGAATACTCCGTATTTTTTTTAGAGGAATCGGGGTTTCCTGGACCGGGAATCTAAATACGGAATTTCTGCTCTCAGGGAAAATGCACGGACGACTTCGCTAATTCCTAATTGCGAATGTAATTTTGGAAGGATCCAGGGCTCGATTCCCGGACTAGGAAACCCTTTATCCTATCAAAATTTCCAACGCATTCTGGACTATTCACCGCGGCAGATGATAACGTCTAGCAATATGGATAACGATTTTTGACAATACCTTTTCATATATGAAACTTTTCCGAAAAAAGAAACTTGATCAATGGAAGGCTAGTTAAACCGATTTTACTTCATGTCGCCAAATGTAAGAATATATTGATGTAAATTAAACAAAAATAGCGAGGGTGGAAGGTGATTTAAAAAATAGAGTCAAATACAAATCCTTTTCGTGAGCCTGCGTTGATATTTACGACGAAGCAACCTCCACACCGACTGGCGGAAAGGCGATATCGTAAAAAGTCAGGCGATCCAGCTGCTTCTCCACCTCCTCCGGCTAGACACATGAGCGAGAGATAATTGGGAGGCGAAGACCAGAACTGGGCATGATTCATGAGATCTTTTTTGCGCAACCACGTGGATGGACGGGGAAAAGGAGTTTGTTTTATAGAGACGGAGAAAGAGGAAGGAAGATGAGGAAGGAAGGAAGATGAGGAAGGAAGGAAGATGAGGAAGGAAGGAAGATGAGTAAGGAGAGAAGATGGAGGGCGATGGGATAAATACATAAGAGAGATAGAGTGTGATGGAGGAAGTAGAGGAGAGGAAAGACGGAAGGAGGATATATAGCAGGAGTAGAGTGTTGTGAAGCGAAAGTGAAGAATGGATAGTAATTTACGTAGGTACCTTATGTTTGGAGTTAGAAGTCACTCCGCCGAATATTTCCCGACATCAAATACTGGGTCACTGGGATTTTGACACAATGCAAGCGCTCGCGCGAATTGATGGGTGAACACTTCCCAGAACGTATTCACGTAATTAGTACAGGGGCTATTATATCAATATTGGGGACAGTCGTTCGAGGATCTACTCGAAAAATTGCATTAATGAATCACGTGAACTGGAAAATGTGGATAACATCTAAGCTACGATTTTCAGTACCTTTCATTGAGATTTGGTTGAGTTATTTGGGGATGCGACTGACAGTAAAAGATAAAGAAATAAATTAACGATAGTTCGTTAGGTTGGCAATAATAATCATAATAAATTAATGTGTTTGGATCAATATCCACTTAAAACAGTTATGATGCAAGTAACATTAATTATTGAGATCAATAGACAATTGAATTAAATGACCATATAACCGTTATTAGATTATGGATGACCTTTGATTATCATCACAAGACATAAGGCTCTGCAACAACAATGCTATTCCACAAAATTTATAAGCATGAAAAAATAAATTCGATCAATATAAAAATCAAAATGCATATGTGTTCATAAAGACATCATTTTACAGAAGTAATTACATTTTACATATACACACAGAAAATATTTTCGTCCAGACCTTACACAAGGTGGGATAAATGAAGGACTCAAACAGGAAAAATAGCCCAGGATTTTGTATTCACAAACCAGAGTGATTATTTGATAAATCACACAGTAGTATTTTTTTTAACATCGCCAGTAAAAGGGTATCATTAGCTGATTTAGGCAAACTATTTCATACACGAGAAGCTACAACGTTAACAGATTTTTGGAAAAAGGAGGTTCAAAACTGAGAGAAATAGAGGTAGTTGGGATCTATTCTAGCAACCTATTTTTTACAGTTCAATTAGGTACTAAGGATCATTATGTTTAAAGAGATTACACATAAACCAGGCCATTTATATTTTATTCTAGTTTTGACATCAATTCAGGAGTTTTTTCGGGATTTGGATCGATGCGATCATCATGGAGTGATGTGATGTTAAGGGAAGGATTATGCGGGGAATGGAGGAAGGGTGGAAAGAAACGCGGCGTCGGCATTAGCCTGCTCTTGACTAAAGGCGTCGAGAGAGAATACGAATGTACGCAGAAGGATAGGAGGATACGCCCATCCAATGAATAGAATAGAAAATCTAAAGTACTCTTCCATTACAAATTACAACTCCAGATAGTACTCAAATAGGGATCGGGAAAAATCTCCGTCACTGCCGAGATTCACACCGATGGAAGCTATTATTCTTGCCGTCACAGAACAAAACAATATTGTACTTTACCACGCTCATACTTGGAGAGGGAACGAAGGGAATGACAAATTAGATATAAAGCAGATTTGAGGTAATTATCACATGAATTTCAACATGATAAAAGAATTAAATATAAGCCCTGGTTGGGGCATAATCAAGAAGCTCACGATTCATTTCAACAAAAAATTCATTTCAGCAAGTCACCCGCAAATGAAGAAACGCGCAAAAAAAACCTGAGAAGGCAAATAACAGACAAGCTTCAGATCAAACTATCAAATTACTGTTATAAATATGCGAGGATTTTTTTATATCTTATTCCTGGCTTCATATATCTTTGAGCATAAAAAAGGCGGTCGTGACAGAAAATCATTTATCTTGCATGATTACAGGAAAGGTGGAAAAGGCTCGGCATTAAGATGCTTATCGTAACGAATCATGTAATTCGATTGATTAAAGGAGAGGTGGGGGGATAAGGGAGGGAGGAAGAGTGAGAGAGAGTGAAAAGAAGGATGTAAGAGAGGGCATCTACGTCTACTAAATGCCGTTCAAGCCTCCTCCAAGGTGTGTGGCACGGGGTGATTCTGCATCAGGCACGCAATACTCGTCCCAGTTTAAAGCCGAGCCCCGCACGTTCCCCTGACCACTAAGCGTGAACCAAAAGTGGTCCAGGAAAACAATGCACAGCCAAACCAGAAACAAGGGGAGTGCTACATCTACGAACATGCTATCATTCAGCACACGGGTTAAGATACAAATACTGTTTAGTACTACGAATACTAATTCCCAATCATTGATGATGTGGTACACGTTCACGCTCACGGGTGCAAAAATATGCACCAAAGAGGGTAAAATTCACCATAAGAGAATTATTTTACATGGACAGGATTTGAACCCGGATCTCCCAATTGTCAGTCAGGTGTCTTCACTACTAATGCTGCGTGTGGTCACTATTAATACAACTAATTCTAGCTGAAATCAAAACCATACGGGGATAGGTGTTAGTCATAATGATAAGTTACCAGCTAGAGTACTGGGTTCCCATTCCGAGAGCCCAGGTTCGCATCCCAGTGGTGGTGGCATAGAATTTTCGGTTGAGTCTCGATCCATGAATGAGTGCTATGTGTTGAGCATCATTAGGTACTCCTCCTGTCGTTACGATACGAGGGATGAAAAACTATGAACCCGACGGCGCCTTTCATTACGAGTTCGCTGACGTCGACGCCGGAAGCCTTTCACTCTTCGTTCGTTCCACAAATAATCTTCCCTTACCAACCTACCCACTAATCTTTGAATGTTTTCCGTTACCCTACGCGGCGTAGATTGGCGTACATCGTGCTCCATTCGCTTTTTGCCAGAGTAGTTGGCAGCGCACTTCAAAAAACCCTTGGGGCTAGTTTCGTCTGCGCAAACTTCAATGGCAAGACTTCCGCTCGATTTCGATACGGATTTATGTCACCACTTTAATTGGAATGAGATCGGTTGCTGTCACCTCAAGGCCAAAGTTTTTAATTTAGAGAAATTAGCATCAATTTACCCATCTATATTTTATTTGGCATAATAAGAATTTGTTTTTAAAACACAAATTATATATTATTACAGAAAGTACGCCATCAACCATACTATTAGAATTTCGCGTCGTATTTCCAGTAGGCACTTCAAGCCCATTTCTTTCCATTCACCTGCGCTTTTCTGCAATAGTGTGCGCTGATGTGCGCTAGTCGAATGGTAAACACCCTTTGGTAGTTCAAATTGCACCAATTAAGCAGCCAATCTGGTCAAGTCAAATAAATCTTTCTCAGTGAATTTCCACACATCGATATTTACGTCCATGAGTGTATATTTTTTCCAAGAGCAGTTTAGAGCAAAATTGCCATAGATTATTTCGAGTGGTTTCACCGTCTTGAAAATCAGTGGACACTCACACGCAAATTCTGCCAATGAGACTTTTATCTTGGTTTGTTGATAGGTAGTGTAGCTCTTAGTAGTAGTAGTACTCTCTAATACTTGAATCCTTATCTGTTACATAATACTAACAGCACGCCATGCATGTTTTCTACATAAGTCTTGAGTCTCTGTCCATTTGTGTAATTGCAAAATACATATATACCTACGGTCCCTCTCCATTGTGAGCATATCTGTAATGTAGTGCATGCTAGTGAGGCTTCGCCTCGTGACAAGCATTAGCGATTTATGCTAATGCATAATTAGTCGCAGTTACACTAACTTTAGGGTATAGTGTAATGCATGTTGGTGACCACTCACCCCATGCCATGCACCCCTGAGGCGGCTTGCAGGGTATTTTGTAGATGTAGATGATCCATGACGACACCGGTGTCCACTGCTTAGCTCCCAACCTCAACGCCTTGTTGCTAGCTTAACTAATAGATTGGGAGCCGTTAGAGCCTCGGAGGCTACACGCTACGCTTGATTACTAGACGATTTCAGGCGTTCAGACGAGTTTTAGTACGACAAGGAGGATTTTATTTTGACCCCGAACTATATCTATAGAACTGATGGAAGCGAAATAATTTTTATTTAATAATTTATTATATTTTTTATAATTGCTATAATTTAAAATATACGAGCACTGATAGAGGAAATAAGAGAAATATATTCGCCGCATAAATGACAGGTACAATTATTCCTTCTTTTCACCCATTATAAGCAACTATAAAATAAACAGCGTGACAAAAAGACACTACGTTGACATTCAATTCACCTTTGACCTTTCCTCTCTCGTTTTCCCAATCCCCTTCCCTTTACTTCGCTTGCGTCCTAACATTACCTGCCACAGTCGCTGATGCGGCTCGCAGGATAGTATGTAGATGTATACAGAGAGTTGTGATTTTGCTCCATGCGCAATGAGGTTTTATAATGCCGACGACAATCCGTTGTATCTTGAGCTAAAAGCAATATGCTACTGAGTCAATGGTGTCAATCGATAATGTTGCTCGTTTTGCCTTGTTACATTCCTTTGACTTTTAGGTTGTTGTTAACGATGTTTTGGCGGATGAAGTCCACCGTGATCTTAACCACGGAAAATTTTCAGCACAATTACAAAAAATACATGTCCGAGACGAGTTCTAGGTCCGCAAGGAAGTACGCAGCTCACCAGAATGACTGCGCAAGCCATACTTACCTACTCCGAGGCACCAACTGCATTTCAAAGTGTGACGAATGCGTAGAATCAGGAAAAACTTACGTGTATTTTACAAAGCAATTTCTAGTATCACGCTTTGCATCAAATTAAGATTGATGAAAGTGAACGTGTATGTTTTATCACCTTCAAGAAATGAAAACTGCCGAAGAATGTCTTCAAGCTTTCGAATATTTTGCGAATTGAGTGTTACGGAATTCTTGCGTTGAAAACATCGACGTCGCACGCCAATAAAAAGAATCAAAAGCTCCATCCAGCAAATACGCGTAACGCCGTTAAATTTTGCCCCGGAGCTTGATGAAAATTATTAATATCAACCATGAATAAATTATTGACAAAAATTGGGAATAAATTACACTTGTTACCGCTACCGCTTTTTGACAAGTTAATTACTCCTCGTGATTGAGCCTTTGGGCCTCCTCATAAGAAAATCCCAGGAAATACTTCAATAAGGGTTTCATTCGTAAAGTATTAAAACTCAATCAAAGGAGTCCCAATATTTCATAGCAGAATACTTTGGTAAGATAACGAGCAACGATCTCACTCTTTTAAAGAATTTATGTGATCGTAAATAACGAAGATATACTTATTCCCCTCCGACAATTGCCATTTTAAGTGGGAGCAGAACCGACTATAAAACAGGCGATGCATCAAGATGGAAGGAGTGTCGGGGTGGCGATTCAATTTAAAGACAGAGATGAAGGAGAAGCGTTGAGATAATATCATCACCAGACCGTTCGGGACTACGCCTTAAGACATGGGCACTCCACTCGTTAAGTAAGCGCAATGAACGGGTGCCGAAGACCCGAAATCATTTCTTCCAACGTGACTTGCTGAGTTCTTTTCTGTTTTGATTTGACATGAGTTTTTTTTAATCAATGGCGCACTTAAGTATTCATAATTGTACATTCGCATTCTTATGGCGTCACAACATTTACTTATTTTTATTGATTAAAAAAGCGTATCCTTTAGGATAATGTGAATATGCAAAGTAAACATAAATCGCTCTCTCATTCTGGTATGCATATACGAAGTCTTGAGCGCGTAGGGAAAACGCAACAGAAGAAAGGTCGCCAAATGGTCACTGAAAGCTAAAGTAAAGGTCTGAACTCAATGAAATTAAATTCTGGAAATGAATGTGATTCGCCTAAAATAAAATTACCTACAACATATTTTGCGATAAAATTTGTGATTCGTTCTTTTTCCTTTTGTTGGGCATTGCCACTTGAAAGTAGGAATAATTTTATTTTTTGCTTATTCTGCATTACTAAGCTTGGCGACGTTGGCGTTTAGGCATAATACGCTATGCTCGTAGATTATATATAAAAACACACACACCACGTGAATTACCAAGCCGCAACACTGCAGCTCGCGAGCCACGAGCGGCTCCATGTTACGTACATACATACAGTGACGTAACCAGTTTTAGGTTTGGGGGGGGGGTTAATCTGAAGCCTGGGAGGTCTTCTCATGGTGCAATTTTATTCGTTATTGCAGTTTATTTATGGCTACTTTTTATAGCAAACTGCTTTGTTCTTACATTGTTCCCATCTCGAATCCTCGTATTTTTCATCCAACATAATACATGGTAAAACTAATCTAACAATATAATTAGAAACTTCAAGGGGGCTGAAGCCCCTCAAGCCTACGTAGTAACTACATACATACCTACACCTGACTCTTGAGTAAAAGAAAAATAATATTACAATTTCCTCAACAAAGTTTTTCAAAGAATATGTTACCCATAATTGTGATTTTTTTCTTCATTTAATAAGCTTATTATTTACATTACAACTTGTTCTAACATGTATTTGCTTTCAAGCAATTTTTAAATTGTTAAGAAGAACAGTTGTAGTCTCTCTTACGTCTCGACCTCTGCATTATGCGGCCTCTAATTTTCTCGACCTCTGCAATAAATTTAACCCCGCACCCCTGATAGCATTCTCCCTGGAGCATGAGTATTAACTGACCCTCTTCTTCGAATTTCACGCTCATTTACAACGCCGTGCAGTGTAATAACTACCGTTTTATCATGACAAATAAAAGAAGTATGCTTTTCAATGGTCCGTACTCCTTAAATGTGCAATTTTAAAAGTCTAATACAGCTTCTACACTAATTTCAATCAATTATTAATATAATTGATATTTATCGCTGAAAGTTTGAAACAATGCCCCCAGAAGGGAAAAAAATCTTTCGTCAAGGATTTTATAACCTCTGGTTACATATTATCTAGGTCCGTCCATCGGTACGTCCTTCTATTTATAACGCTCACATCCACTATCCAACAATCTGATACTGTATAAAAAATCTGAGTTCTCAGCTGACATCAAGTTAACGAAAACGCTACGTCATATAGCTGTTAGCGGACACTATACAAGCGGACCTATATAAGCTAAGTGGGATGCTGATTTCAGTAGCCGCATGCATACCGACCGAGATTCAGATAACAAAGAAGCACTCAATGCAATCAACACACAAAAGAGGTGGGCAAGCAAAAAGGAGACAGTGGCCTAAAATCAGTCACACGTGGAGCAAGCGATCTTTTGAATAAAATTTCTCCAAAGACCACTTTCCCCACCTGCCTCCCTACTCCCGGCCTCACTCCACACCATTCAAGGGCCAAGGCAAGTAAACAACTCGCTATACTGATCATGAGGGGTCTTTTCTCTTGACTGTTTGAACAGCTTGGACCGTCGAACGGCGCAATAATCGCTAGAAAATGCGGAGATCTCCCTTAATTACTATGGTCACCCGCAAAATTGTTATAGCAAAACGCAGCATATATTTTAGCATCTTACTGGCCATAACTAACACCACTTATAACTATTAGAAGACGCAATGACATCTCTTAAGTTACGATTTCACGCTTTCACTCCATGAATAATAATGGTTTATAGCTGGCTGGTCTACTTACAAAAGACATAATGCAAGTAAAGTCTATGAGCACGGTTTATATTCGTGGTGTTACATTTAGAGGTTAACATGGCAAAGTTCAGTTACACAATTATAAATCATGCACGTGTATTAGATGGGAATAAATACATTTGAATGATTACATTTCAAACATTTAGTGTTTCTTATATGTCAAATAAAATACATATACTGATGATGATAGCATACCATGTGCCACTTAATATATACCTACCTATCATTTGGAATATTTGTCTAGGCAGTAAAACAGCATTATTATCATTTAGTTTTTTTAAATGTATTTTAAATTTAAGTTAGCTTCAGGTTAAACTTTGTGGAAACGCGACACATGAAATAATTCCTCGCTTTGCTCATTTCACACTTTTTTATTATTACCAGCTATGGTTTCGATATACAATGTCGAAGTCATATACCTACCAATTTTGAGGGTACCGGGACTAGCCACGGTAGTTACCTTTACGGAGTAACCCGCAAGTGCACTTAAGTGAGATATTCTACAGAGGAAAAATCGGGATCTCGGTCAAGGCGAATGGTTTTTCCTCTGTGGAATATCGCACTCATGTACCTACCTTGAAAATGACATTATACGTCGAAAAAATGGTCGGTAATAATAAAAAAAAGTGGAATATACAAAGCGAGAAATTATTTCATTTCTGTTAAATTGGTGAATTTTCTTTATATCGTTTAATTTGCCGGTAGTTAATCGCAAATTTGTTTGTGTTGTATAAGCTCGTATGTGGCAATGCAAGTTCATTCCGACGGTAATGAATATTTTGATTTTAGGTTAGAGTTAGGAGTTAGTTATGTTAGAGTAAGGAGAGAGTTGAGTTAGATTTGGAAAATGTAGCAGCCTCAAGAATTAGGATTCCAGGCGCTAGTTGAATTATTTTAAGCATTTCGTATTTTTTGTTTTCATTAACTTTATGAAATTAAACAAAAATTTGGATATTGGATGATTTGCAGCACTTTTGTTGCAATTGTTTTATTGAATAAATATTGTCATAACACACAAGTCAACATTCTTTTTTCCCAAAGAATTATTAGCTCCAGGAATTGAGTTTCTACATACTTATTTTTTCTGCTGCAATAAAAATTATCTTTAGAAAGAGTTATGCAAATGAAGCTGTAGTGGATTTTATAAGGGATCAATGGCCTCATGCAGCCCGAGAGATCGATCGACAAGGTAGGTTTCGGGAGGGAAAGATTAGATATGATAAAGATTAACTCATGCCCGATCCCTGATGATGTAGAATGCCACTTACGGAGTAAAGGAAGCTCGACACGGAGGAGATTATAATCAGGTTTGAGACGGAGCTTACCAAAGTCTTGGTTGTTTTACTTAGAGCAATCGACTTTCTAAATCATTGTTGTCCAACAAATGGTCATCCACTCGGATGCAGTGCAGGCACGCAGGTTAACGGGTTCTTTCCACCCGATTTTTAATTGCAAGTGAAATCTGTAGGAGATGAGATGGAAAGAATTTAACCCTATTCGGTCCATTTACCCCGACGAACAAATTTCCTTTCAATGCCCCTATTTGGGAGGCTTTTATTCGCTGCAGACGAAAGAAGAGGATAGCTGCGGAAAACGCTTCGCGCTTGATAAGGGTTAGTGAAAGGGTTTAAAATGGAAAGGAACCAAGAAATCACTCAAACGAAGAATAAACAAGTTTTCCATTGGTGAAGGTGCTGCAGGGACACTTTCACCTTCATCGCAACGCGGAGGTGATTCACCCTCGAAGTTGTTTCTATTCTAAGATATCATTGTATCGTTTTAAATAACTGCCTCAGATATAGGAACCTGAAGCCGATTAATAGATACATGGATGGTAAGAAATACATCATTTTCGCGTAAAAGTGTCAACAAGAAGCAAACTACAACAAAGAAGAAGTAGGGAATTGATTGCTAAAAAATTTAGGCAGCTAACTATCGTATTTTTGAGTTATCAGCAAATTAGGTCGGAGATATAAATGTGCAAGTACCACTACATGCCGATCATCATGCTGAGTTGCTGTCTGAGAGCCCACAGCATTTACAGAGACTCCTGGATTACTTTTTTGAAGCAGCATAGTGATTGGCATTAAGGGTAAATGAGTCAAGACCTAATTTGTATTTATTATCAAGGAGAATAGGATGAATGATTGTGTGATGAGGGTGACCGGTGAAATAATTCATGTGGATGATTTAGCGGATGCGGATGATTATATGTATCTTGGCAGAAACTTTTTGAAAGGTTAGAGCAGGGGTCCCCAAAGTACGGCCCGCGGGCCACATCTGCACCCGCAAGATGATTTTATCCGGCCCGCAGAAGAATTATGCGGAAATGCGCCGCATAATTATTACTTGGATGGACGCTACTTGTAAGTATTTAGCGTTTCAAAATAAAAATCTCAGTGTAATAAGATTTTAAAAGCACAACAACGGGAACATCATTCATATAATTGGTTTTGTGATGAAACTGTGTGAATTCGCTGGTAGTGCTCGTCGTCATCCATGTACAATAATTTAATTTCACATACTCTGTAACTAGTTAATAAAATTTTCTCAATTCTATAAAACTCACATCTAGAGTTTCCTATTTTTTTTACTATGGCCCGCCGAAAAGTGATCAAGTACCCATTGTGGATCCCGTTACGATAAGTTTGGAGACCCCTGGGTTAGAGGATTGATGAAGAGATTCATAGGCGTGCGAATGCTGATAGGAAAGTTGCAGGTAGCGTATGGAATTTATCAAGGAATGAATGTTTGTCTAATGTCTGTTGCTCACGGTAAAATTTTCTATAAAAGAGTTTTATAGTAGTAGTATTAGAGTGATTAGGGTGCTTCGACGACTAAGGTCATTCGCACCAAAAGAGTTTTATAAAAATGTTTATTGAAACATTTATGAATCGTACTTAAGCTTACTTGCTTGCCTACGGTAAAACTGTTCATAAAACCGGAATTTTGACTCAATCTATGAGAGGCTTTGCAAACATGTGAAGTGACACGTAATTTAGGTTTTTGGTACTCTTCTAATAAGAAGGAAACTGCCTCCACGTTCCATGAACTTCTAGCCATGTTTGTTTACTTTTCCCTTGTTTGGCTTCCCATGGATGCGAGATTATCAACGCGATGAGCGGAACATCTCATTGGTTGTTGGATAAATCGGTTATATGGAAATAGAACCTGTCCTATTCCGTAAAATGTCCTAACCGAAAATTTTACCGCAATGCCTGTTGCTCAAGGTACAATGTTCGGTAAAACGTGCTATAAAATCGACTAATTTTATAAAAATGAGCTTGCTAACGATAAAACCGTTGTATAAAACCTAGTTGTATTCAACGTTTTACGGAATAGGACATGTTATATTTCCATACCGCCGTGTTATGCAACAATCAGAGATGCTCCACTTATCGCGTTGATAATCTCGTATCCATGAGAAGCCAAACAAGGAAAAAATGAACAAACATGGCTGAACGTTCATGGAACTATTAATTCATGGCAATTATTGCTATTAATGATTTCGCCCACACTTTTTAAAATATATTTAGGCCAAGTGCTTAAGGGTTGGAAAAGGAAATGCAACTCCATGGGAATACCTTTGAAAGAAAGTACCATATACACCTTAAGCTATGCAGACGACCAAGTTATTCTATCACAAGATTATGAAGATTTAGAATATATGACCAGAAAAATAATAGAAGAATACAAAAATTGGGGTCTTGATATCAGTATCGACAAAACAAAATATATGTGTATGGGAGGAATGCAACAGAATCTTATTTTAGAAAGTGGGCAACAAATAGGACACTGTAAAGAGTATAAATATCTAGGGATGCAAATTACAGAAAGTAAAACAATGGAGGTAGCCATTAGGGATAGATGCAATAAAGGCAAAAAAGCAATAACACTATTAAATAGCTTATTGTGGGACAATACAATATCCATTGAAAACAAAAAGAGAATTTATAATACCATAGTAAAGAGCATAGTAACCTACAGCTGTGAAATATGGCCACTAACGGAGAAATCAGAAAAACTGTTACTGACGACTGAAATGGACTTCTGGCGAAGAGCAGCCGGTAAATCAAAAAGAGAAAGAGTAAGGAATGAAAGAATTAGAGAAATAATGAATGTCAATGATACCATAATAGATGATATAATAACGCAGCAGTTGAGGTGGTATGGACACGTAAAACGAATGGGAAATGAAAGACTCCCGAAACAAATGCTGCTGTGGAACCCGGAAGGAAGACGGAGGAGAGGCAGACCGAGGAAAAGTTGGATACAAGGGATAGAGAAAGAAATGAGAGAAAGAGGATTAGATGAAGAACTCTGGAATGATCGGGAGGCATGGAAATTGGGAATCGGAAGACGTAGAACGTCGTAAACCGATATATATATATATGATTTCGCCTGATCATTCATACTCTCATCTAAAGCACAATAAGAGCGCAGAAATATAAACAAAGCCTTAGCGCCGTCGAGGGTGGTCAAAAATTAAGTTAATAAACAATGCACATAGTTTTTAACCAAACAGTCACCTAAAAGAGAGTGCATTTATCACTTAAGGTGTTCGCAAAGCGTCTCATAGATGGCAGTTTAGTCAACAATGCGGTTTTATGAATAGTTATATCGTGAGCAAGCAAGTACGTTTTACGTACGATTCATAAAAGTTTCAATAAAACTTTTTAAAAAACTATTTCATAGAAAATTTTACCGTGAGCAAGAGGCATAAGGAACAGGCATTAGCTGTAAAAGCAGAAGGGATAAGGTTAGGAATAAGTGAGTGATGAAAGAATGTTCAGCGGGTACTCCGGTAATGAACGTTTATGAAAGGAGCGCGCTCCATTCATTTGGCCAAGTCGAGAGAAATGATGAGAATCGAATTACGAAGATGATATACGTATGATAGAAGAGTGAATCGTGTAAGAGGAAGGGCTAGACTGAAAAAGTCGTGGGTGAATGTGGTGGAAGTTTCCCGTTAGAGAAAAATATTTAGAGCCTTAAGAACAGGAGGGCATGCATTAAGCAATGTATGAGTGTAACCGAAGCCAAAGAGGCAACATAAAGTAAGTAACAAAGCAAGAGGTAAGCGCTATGGAGGAAATAATAATTAGAGCAGATTTAGCTTTACAGGTATATCACCGAGAATTAAACTTTTTTGATCGTATCTACTCAGAAAGAGAACGGCGTAATGGTTATGTATTTATATAAACATGTGAGCAAATTGTTGCTATAATTGGAGTCAATATACATGGCGCTTCAGTCGGTCCCAGCGACTGTAAAATATATTCATTGAAAAATATAATCACTGGCTAATCTTCATATTTGTGCCATGATTTTTTCTTCTGATAGCGGAGGTCACAGCAGAATTATTTTTTTTTAATACGAACGAAAAGGTAGGATTCCGTAATGGTTTTAAGGCGCAGTCACTGCGGAACCTAGATAAAAATGCAATCAGATTATTCTTTCTGTGAGAGCCGCGTCGGGAGACACCGAAAGCAAGCACTTACTGACTCCGGGCCATATTTTTCCCCTTGAGGCCGACGCCGCTGCCGGGAGGGTGGGAAAGGGGGGAGTGAGGAATCAGAGGAGAGGTTAATGGCTTTCGTGGACATAAAGGAGATCGGAGGGCAAGTCGGAGGGAGGAGACATCCCGCTACGAATATCTTCATTCATATTTTTTTGAATTAATTAATGTCCTTGGACGCGAAAGATACATGGTGAGCCATGGTGAGAACGAGCAGGCCAGAGACTTAATAAGCCTCCTAAAGGCTCTAGTCACTCTTTTAATTTTTAAAATTAAGTCTTTAGGTTAGCACTTTGAAGAGTCATAAATAATTCAACGAGTTTTAACTAAAGCCAAATAGCAAGTATATATTTTATAATTTATTGTTATATTTATTTTTACCATACAAATTATTTATTATCGTGTATATCATATGAGAATACCTTCTCATGGCAGTGAAGCCTGGAAAATAACAGCAGCAGAGCGAAAGAGATTGGAAGCAAAGGAGATGTAGTGTTACCGAATAATGACGAAGGTCAAATGAACAGAATGAATCACTAACGAAGAAGTCCTACGAAGAGCTGGAGAGAAAAGAAGCATTTTGCTCTGCGAAGAAGGAGAGAAAAATGTATTGGAAACATTTTGTGGCACAACACCCTAAAGAAAACGTGCTGGAGGGAGAAATGAATGGAAAGAATTAATGGGGAAGAAGGGAATTCATCAGGTAAATCATGAAGGACGTAAAAGAGAATAATTATGTAGGAACCAAACGGTTGGCAGAGAGGACAGTGGTGTGGAGAGTTGCAGCAAACCAATCTTAGGATAGATGACGGAAGTTTCATCTAAAATAGCTAGAAACTAATGGCTTTGAAGTCGGTACATCAATTCACCACGACGAAACAAAACAAGAGTATAAGAGAAAAGTAGCTCCCTAGATATTACTCGCCCTTCGTTTGTGTTATAATAAAAACAATTTTATCTCAGTGCGAAATTTCCTTGATACTAAATTGACGCATTATTCTCCATAGGGATATTAGCTCTTATGAACTTCTGCATAATTCGTCGTTTCTCATTCTAGGATCTCATGTGATCTTCAGGACCCATATTCAACGCTAAGTTCCATTTCTCATTCGTCCACCTTTTACAACGAAGAAAAGAAGTCGGGAGAAGAATAAGGAACATTATCTCTTCTGCATTCTTAGTCGTTTCTCATTCTAGGATATCATAACTTCTTCAGGACCCATATTCAACGGGAAGTTCCATTTCTCATTCGTATAAATTTTACAACGAAAAAAAGAAGACGGGAAAAGAATAAGGAACATAGGCTCTTCTGCATACTTCGTCGTCTCTCATTCTATGACCTCATGTGATCTTCAGGACTCATATTCAACGCTAAGTTCCATTTCTCATTCGTCCACCTTTTACAACGAAGAAAAGAAGTCGGGAGAAGAATAAGGAACATTATCTCTTCTGCATTCTTAGTCGTTTCTCATTCTAGGATATCATATCTTCTTCAGGACCCATATTCAACGGGAAGTTCCATTTCTCATTCGTCTAAATTTTACAACGAAAAAAAGAAGACGGGAAAAGAATAAGGAACATAGGCTCTTCTGCATACTTCGTCGTCTCTCATTCTATGACCTCATGTGATCTTCAGGACTCATATTCAACGCTAAGTTCCATTTCTCATTCGTCCACCTTTTACAACGAAGAAAAGAAGTCGGGAGAAGAATAAGGAACATTATCTCTTCTGCATTCTTAGTCGTTTCTCATTCTAGGGTATCATAACTTCTTCAGGACCCATATTTAACGGGAAGTTCCATTTCTCAGTCGTATAAATTTTACAACGAAAAAAAGACGACGGGAAAAGAATCAGGAACATAGGCTCTTCTGCATACTTCGTCGTCTCTCATTCTAGGATCTCACATGATCTTCAGGACCCATATTCAACGCTAAGTTCCACTTCTCATTCGTCTTACTTTTACATCGAAAAAAAGAAGTCGGGAGAAGAATAAGGAACATTAGCTCTTTTGTTCTCCTGCATACTTCGTCGTTTCTCATTCTAATATCTCATATGATCTTCAGGACCCGTATTCAACGCTAAGTTCCATTTCTCATTCGTTTGCTATTTGTAACGAAAAAAAGAAGTTGAGAGATGAATAAGGAATATTGCGAAGAGTCATAATGGCACAAAGGAAAATAAGAAGGCAGGAGACTGAATAAAGGATAACGGAGTAGCACGTCCAAGCCTCTCTTGTGAGGTGGTACGTTGTGAAAGGCCCCTTTCTTGCGGGAGCAGCAGCATGTGGCAGGAAAAAAAGAGACTTCTGCTCCCAGTGTTCCATCGCGATGTTTTCACGTCTGCCCCATTACCATTCTTTCATTCCCCCACAAATGGGATCGCAATGCGAAGTAATGTCAATAAAATTCTCCTTGAGGAATTCGAAAGCCAGCTCGCCATTCACCGAAACAACAATTATGAAAACCTCTCTTTGATGGGCTACCATATAACACGGTGGAGGAGGCGAAACTATATAACACGGTGGAGGAGGCGAAACTTCATGGGAAAAATTATTCCTTCTTGGATAGAAAACACGGAGGAAAGCATTGCAAAAATAGAGTATTATTTAATAAAATAAGAGATTCTATAAAACAAGAAAATGGCTAATTTATGCAATTATTTAAGGACGAGGCCCAAGTAAAAAGGGAAATTTTGAGGAGCGGGTTGGTTCTGGTTGTTGAATGAGTGGATTACATCCGGAGTACAGAGATAGGGTTCCAACACCAGCAGTTGCGATGATTTTTTCAGGTAATCCCCATCATAACTTGATTGCCATGTGAACAGTATTGCAATGTTGATACTCCACTTGCCGAAAAGGACATAAAAACTATGAAACTCTTGAAATCTTTTGTTGGTAGAAAAGATTTTTTCCTTCTTGTCCACCCTTACTCGACTTTTCCCAATTAATCTTACTTTTACAAACCTAGACACCAATATGATAAAGGCGCAAAAGGTTGTCAGCCGTCCCCCATTATAAATACAACAAAGGATAATTTACAATACAATTCAAGCACAGATCAAATACTTAAACCAAATATTAGATCATTCTAGCTATGAATTAAAACCCCTAAACAATGAAAAGACACCTGACCTCAAACTTTAATCGACTCAACGAGACATTTTCACGGCATATCCCGCGTACATTATTATGGACAAACAATGCTTTTCAGACGCTCCGTTAATTTCAACTGCTACTTCCATTGAAACATTCCTTCCCTTAAAATTCTTGAACCCGAAACCATTCTATCTTTCATTAACGTTTCACTTTACTTGCTCACTACGAAACTCTTAATGAGTCTCACGCCCATGAAAAAATTCATGACTTTGAAAATCAACGAAGAAGACGTTCATTTTTCCCAACCAAAATTGATTGATTTGCAGATGATACAATAACCATCGTGGATAGCATTAAAGCTCGGTCTAATTCAAATTAAGCAGAGGGAAATTTCAATGAAACTGCGCAGATAATTTTGTTTTCATTAAATCACACGTACAACGTACAGGCCATTTTACACGAGGCATTTTACTGCAGAGTCTAGTGTATGGATGGACGTGCAGTGATAATTGCGTGGTTTAAAGCGAGGATTTGCTAGAGTGATTGCGCGATTGCATGAAAAAAATCCAGGAAAATAGCCCCCGTTCTAATTCTGTACCTGCGTTCTCACAATTTCTGTACATCAAACTGCGCAATTAAGTGCCTCCTGTAAAACGACCTTAATAGACACTTGCAACATCATTAGGAGGCGAAGAAGTTTTCTCAAATGCCTTTCATGTAACATAATTAGGAGTAGGGGATGCTAGTAGACTGGTGATTTCGAAATTGAATGTCACTGAAATGGAAATCATTGGCGGTCTTCCAGCAACATCTACATTGTCAATTCCAAATCTCTCTTCAGTACTGAGGCTCTGGCCATCAATACCAGCTTGTCATCGCTTGTCATAAAAGCGAGTAATTACTTGTGGTGAGTTCACCACATATATTATTTTGGTCTTGCTGATGTTCTGGATGACAGAAGTTACGGCATATAAATTACATTGCGTTGGGTATCGTATTCTCCTTACTAAACCCTGGTTTGCCATCATTCATCATCAAACTTTCAATGAGGTTGGCGATTGGCAACACCTTTGGAGCACACGAAGACAGGCATACAAAAGTCTCTCACGAGATTGTTACCCGTGCTTCAGATATTAACTCATGGAGTTGACACACCAATTACATGAAGAAACAGCATATAAATCATTTAATACGGTCAAATATCCAAATATGGTTCATTATTTAAAAATATATACACCGGGTTGCCGATGAATGTTTTCACATGAGGCATGATTTGACATTTAAGCATTAATCCCAGGAGTTCTGTTAATCTTCTCTACCACCATGGTCTAACAAATTGGATTCTGATTTGTAATGGAAGTGGTCACCATTTCTCTTTTGCCAGTTATACTCTGAAATTTAACCAATCTCTAGTATACCGCTTTAGTTCACTGCAAATGCGCTCCCATATAAAATGAGTTCAATGTGTCTGAATTAACTCGTCAAGGCCAGAAGTGGTCACCTAAAGTAATTGCACTCAGCTTTCAATTGATCCCATGACCCTATTGCCTTTTCAGCAGTATATTGTTTGTGACAAAAAGCTTTTGTTCGATCATATGGTCTCCATTAATTAAACGAATTCAATTGAAATTAGAAGAATTTTTAAATGTTCTCTACATAACGACATAATATTACCATGTTGCGGTAAATTAATTTACAATTTTGTTTAGAGAATGCAACATTATGAGTAGCCAAAAATGAAAAAGTAAATCTGTAGTAGAAAGGATGTAATCAATATTGATAAATCCATCTTAATATTTTTCATTTTAAATAGTACAGTTTTTATTTTTAGTCTTTCTTTTGAGTATAAAAACAACATTTTGAAAATTATTCGATAATTATTGGAAGTTATTTTAAAAGAAAATTTATAAAATTATCTACTGAGATGAAAAATTAAGTTTTACTTTAAATGAGTACTACTAAAGACGCTGATGAACGTAGATGGCTGCCTTCACCGTGTGAGAATCCATTTTGAGGGAAAATCAATCAAATGTCTTAGCATAAATTATGATATATTTTTGTAAATTCTCGTGCTAAATTCATGGATTATCTGGTTTAGCCACTGAGTGCAACATAGGAAGCTACCACTTCCGTTACAATACAGACTCTATTTTGCTAGACTATAATGGTCTACAAAAGAAACAAAAATCCATCATCCATTCAAATATTGATGGTAATATTTTTAACCGACGCGTCGAAGAGGATGCGTTTTCTTGCAAGAGTTATGCTTGGTAAAATAGCATCCGGTCAAGCTAGTAGGTAACTTACTGGCTTGGATTTTAAGATAAATGAATTAAGTTTTACGGTGCGATAATAACACAACCACTATACTTACCAAGTTAAATAGACTAATGCCCAATAATACACATTATTGTGGTCCTCGTACACTGAATAGTCTTCTAAACGCAAAAACGGCTAAAAAATACGACATATTATATATATCATATATAATATCGTACCTCTTCTTCATATTCATATTTTCATAATGCCTATTTTTCATGTCAAATTTTTTTGGTGTAACCAGAAATTGATTCGTTGGAAAAGATCAGCGGAAGAGAAGTGGAAGCAATATTACCTCCATATTATCTTAATCTGTACATCACTTTTAAGTATAAAAATTAGAATCCATCCTTCTCTAAGTCGAACCAAAATTAGACGCATTTTCTACCAGCTGATTAAGTAGTAGATCTAGTCGGCCTGGTTCTACGTCAGGTGCTAACGTTTACGAAGTGGTTAGTTACCACCTGATGTGACACCATCAGCCTAAAGGTCGGACTTTTCTAGGGCATAGCTCAGGTACAGTCGTCATTAGAAGGGCTCGACCTCACTCAAGAGCCTGACTTACTAGCTACACTAGAGTAGTACCTCATACGAGCCTAGAGGTCATTGACGACCGGAACAACATCATATTAATGTCCCTAGATATGTATTTCATCATGCGTAGCGTTTTGAAGGGGCGTCATTTACGACCAAGGAGAAAGTATCTCAACTAACACTAAATAAACACCACTTAATTGATTGCGCGATCTCACCCAGAAGTAGAACTGGCAATGAACGAAAAATATTCATCTGGTTAATATTCTACTTGGACCATTAAGAAAGTTGGCCAAACACCACTGAAAGTCAGACTCTCGTTACTACGGCTGACGCTGAGGTTCACAATTACATGAAATACTTTACTTGTGGGAATTAATAATAACATCTTTACTTGTGGGAACACCTTGTTAGTTCACCTATTTGCTTCTAATCGGGCATAACCGAGCAAGGTGTAAACAGAATTTGCAATGAAAAAAAGTGGATTCAAAATATTCTCACCTTATACAGAAATCAAAACCTCGTTGACGATGGTCTAGATGAAATTATGGCCACCAAACGCCCATCTGCAATTTCTTCAGACACCTCCATCACACCAGGAGAGCATACGCACAACAGAGCTCAGCTAGGTAGTTCTGTGAAGAAAAAGATTAGATTTCGATGATTTTTTGTAATTATAAACAGCTCCAATAAATAATGGAGCAACATTACAATTAACCAGTTATTCTTTAATAGCGGAAGTAAAACAGAGGTAATATGAATGTCCACGTATGCCTAAAGCTTACTCTAGGATATTAAGGGAATCATTTCAATAATCCAGTCAATAGAATGCATCCCTCTCCAACACTGTACCTTTTACCTTTAAAAAATAACTATTCACGAGCAAACCTTCCACTCGTCACAATAAATCAAAATGTAACTATCCTTAAATTTCATTTTTAGATATTTCCAAGGGCAAAAAAAGTTAATATGAAATTTAAAAAACTTCATGCTTGTGTATTTTATTTTTTTTAATAATTACTTTTTACCTCGTTTCAGACAGCTGAAATAAGGGAGCTTTGCAGAACATTTATTTTCAGCTACCTTTATTTTAACTTTCTTTAGTAATAAAGAGTTATCTAATCAGGTCATAGCTTTGAGAAGAGGTATGCAAAACTAATGTGGTAGCAATTAAAAACATGAAAAGTTATTTCGAAGTAGTATTGAAAGCCATGAAAACGAAAATTTTATTTTGACGTAGCAAGTACCGGTATATGAATGGATATTGGTGAGTTAAATAAATAATATATTTTGCATTAAAACACACATTGGTTAGAGGCAGCGTGGTGGTGTCCTTCCAAGGGCAAGGATAATAACGTTCAGGGTGAATTATTATTAAAATAGGATACAAATTATTATGAGAGCAGGATGAAATACTTAAAAATCTTCCACTAGCATTTTATTCAATTAATAACAGTGGATGCAGGAGGCCTAAAGACCCACGATGAACCAATAATGATATGCCGCTAATAAAACAGTACGAACGCAATTACTATCAGACAATGTGGAGGTGCAGTTAACCCCTACATTTTATTCTGTTTTGTTCGTCAATGCTTACCGGAGTTTTCTCTCCGTGATGCTTACCAACCCGAGCTCAACTCACTATTGACTCTAGGTAAGAACGCAGGAAAAATATTAACCCAACCTCGCCCAAGAAGAAGTCCAATTCCCTCAAAACTCATTCTATATCACTCTTCTCACTTATCTCCACGAAAAGCGTCCCGACAGATTTCCTCCGCACACCATTCCCTCGCCGTCGATTTATTTATTACCTGGTCCTACGGAGTCCCCAAACGGAGCAGCTTTTCTGGTATTTCTATCACCCTTTTCCCACCCCACTGTCCGCATTCGCTCTCCGCTTAACGGTGGGCGTTACGCCCAAAATGGGTGTTTTCAGACCGATCACCACGGTTGCATGTCCTTAAAGCAAACCTGTATTCACCATGCAGCATTCACTATATGAAGAAATAGGACAAAATGTTGTTTTTAAATTTCATGTCATTCATATTGGAGAGAAAAACTCGAAAACTTAGAGCGAAAAATAGACCCATGTCAACGGATGAGAACACATTTATGGGTAGTTATGCGAAAAGCAAATAACGTCTGCGTCATGCAGTGGTCCTTTTGGACTTGTTCTTATTTTAATTGCGTTGTTGGGTGAGGAGAGGAAACTTGTGGGTGAGATTAGGGTAAGGTAGGGTAGGTAGCTGGAAGCGATAATGAGGGGCGATGGTTTGCTGAAGGCCGTGATAGAGGGAAGGATGCTGGGTAAGCGGGGAAGGGGAAGAAAGATAATTGGTCTTATGGACGGGATGAAGAAAGGTAGGACTTATTCTGAGATGAAAAAGGAAATACCAGAGATGGATAGGGTACGGCACGTGTAAGAGTCTGTTGGATATTCTCTGACTTTCATCATGACCTACCTCTAACCGGTAGATAACTCTAATGAATGAATTAATTACTTTAAAAGAGTTGTTGTTTTGTTAACTGTTGCAATATTTTGTGTCTGGTTGGTTGCTATTGGTTTGTTGACGAAGAAGAATAGGGCGATTGTTGGGAGTGTAGGGAGAGAGAGAGCGGATGTGATGTGGACTCCTGTAAGAAAGATACTCCCGATATAAAGAAAGAGAGAAATTGCTGCATAATGGAATGCAGAATTCATTAAAAGTGGTTCGAAGTTACAGCACCTTACTACAAAAACCTCAACGACCTCGTTAATTAGAAGAGACGACTGGAAACAGATCATTTGCGCCGCTAAAGATATAGGGCTTCATTGGTTTACGTGAGAATCTTAGAGAAATGGAGGAAGCGTGGCCGGGTTGGGGGAATTAGCGTTGCCATTAATCTACTCTAATCGAAAGGCGCCGAGTAGTCCGCAGTTTAACGATTTTTTGTCAATAGTTTTGACCGAGAGACATCGGCTTTAGCATTGGTCAGCCTTTTGTTGTTTGAACTTGATATTCTCAGGCGTTACTTTGTAAAATTCCATATTGACAGAATCAAAACAAACTTTATAAATTTTAAAATGGATTTCATTCAATAAGACCGGTTTCATCGCATAAGCGACATCGTCAGGTAAATTTTCAAGTCAAGCACAGAATATATATACATAAACTGGGAGGGTATGGGGGGGGGGGAGAGAAGGGAAGGAAGGCAGTGACAAAAGGTGGAAAGGAAAGGCAGTGGGAGGGGGGGGGAAATGAAGGCTTAGGTAGGAGGAAAGGTGGAGTGTATGTTTTGGAGGTTGGCGGGTGAGGGTTAGGGGAAGAGATAGGGGGGGAGGGGCTGCATAGATGGACTTTGGGTAAGCAGTGTGCCTCACTGCAGGTGGGGGGGTGAAGGAGGAGGGAAGGGATGGGGATATGGAGAGGTAGCAATTAAGGAAGTGTTCTGATGGCATGACTAAGATGGGAGGGGTGGCGTAAGGGTCTAGGTTAAGGAAAGTGTGACATCTAAGAGGGGGGAATAATTTTCAAAAATATTCTCGTTTAAGAGGTGCTCTTCTTTCGGGAGTTTTCTTATTTCCATCTGCTCCAGTGAGTCCATCCTGCGTCCTTTTCTTTCCAGATGAAGAATCTCAGGCATGAAGTCACTTTTGTGGTCACATTCCAACAGGTGTTTTGCGAAATGTGGTCTTTCGATCTGGCCATTCCGCCAACGTCTCTTATGCTCCTCCGTTCTCACTCTCACTGATCCCCTCCCACTGCCTTTCCTTTCCCCCTCCTGTCACTGCCTTCCTTCCCTTCTCCCCCCCCGTACCCTCCCAGTTCATATGTATATATATATATATATATATATATATATATATATATATATATATATATATATATATATAATGTTGTGGTAGAAAATCGCTCTCGGCGACGATGCACATGCATAAATAAAACAGTGATACACTAAACAAACACAGAAACACGCAAAAAGGACACTCACAAAAGAAAACTTGTACGTTTCGGCGTCAGGACGCCATCGTCAGCGGTAGATATATATATATATATATATATATATATATATATATATATATATATATATATATATATATATATATATATGCTTGACTTGAAAATTTACCTGAAGATGTCGCTTATGCGATGAAACCGGTCGTATTGAATAAAATCCGTTGTACAATTTTCAAAGTTTCTTTGATTCTGTCTTTTGTTGATTTTTTATTATTATGAAGGAAGGGGCTTACGTTATTCATCATATAGCATTGCCAATCTCAATAAAACTGAGTTAAAAAAGATTTCCTGAACAATTCGGGCAATATACGCTTATTGTTAGAATTCCTCATTATTTCAATAAACGAACATAGAGTGTTTTACGAATTGTAAGCGATAAACTTTTTCATTTACGCTCTTAAGTGTTACGTTAATTTCACGGTAATTGCCAAATTTAATTTGGCGTCAATTTATTGTACAAACCGGCAGTTCGGAACCCTCTCTCTTTCGCCTTTCCACAACTTTTTCTCGATACACTTACATTTCCTCCTCCGCTGAAATCCACACCAACTCTGTTCCCGATGAAGATCTCATCAGTATAAATGCGATAAAAAAAAAGAAAATCCGCGCCTGATTTTAGTCTCCTATATATTATGTAAACCATAATTATGCTAATATGATCAGAGACGTGATCACATCACTTCTTTAATCCCTCCAAAATTCTCCTAACTCGCATACATTGGTGTCCACCTAATCCGAAGAAATGGCGGAAAGGTTTTAACATACATAAGATTTTGCCAGCAAAGATGCTGACACCATTAGATGGGACCATCAATGATTAAAGATGGTCGGTTGGCAAGCGAGTAAAATAAGAACAAAATATTAGCGGTCTTGAAAACTGGATAACATTTTTTCGGCTTCAAAAGTATATGTGTTCCGAGCATACTTATCATCGATGAGTTGCGGTCAGTAACTATAGCAAAAGAGTGTAGGGAAGTAGTATGAATCTTCGCGACATAATATTGTGAGTTTGGACGCAAAATTCAAAATCTACTTTATAACTTGAACCTAGACCATAGAGTTTAAGCATGAGAACTCTTTCTTAAATATTAAATTGGATGGAGAGCTGAAATAGAAGTCAAAGACCCTCGACGGGTCAATAACCTTAATATTCGAGGAGGCAGAAGACTTTGGCTTTTAGGTGCTCCGATAGCTGAGCTCATGCCATAACTATAAATATGACCTTAATCCTGAGACGCACATAACAAACATGCCCGAGATGCCCGAGGATTTTAACTCATTACCATTGAGAAATCGCTACCATGAGAAAGGTCAATGACCAGTTCCCTACCCCTATGAGTTGTTCCAGGAACAAACTTTGGAAGCCAATTCACTTATAAGTGTATCGAAAACTATTAGGGATGACCAATTAACAACGTACGGGCACTTTTTTTTAAATTGATAATGCAATTCATAGATTTTCGTGTTTACATAAATGTGAAAAAAGTGTATAATATGGCCAATACCAGAATTTACGCTCCTATATTTCAAAGGAAGTTAGTTTTCTTTTGCGTAATACAGATTCCTAACAGACCATTTCAAAGGGAAAAATGCACATTTTCACGCTGGAGAGAGGTATAAACTAATCATACATAATCATAATAAAAATAAGTTTAATACACTTTCTATAAGGAGTATACATTCACAAGAATATTTTTCCCACCTCTCTACAGTATTTGCACCGTAGAAGTATAAACATCAAGGTAATTTCTTTAATCGAAGGTGTCCCCCTTATAATCACCTGTAGCTCCTAACTAGAAGGTAGTTAGAAGCTATTATAAGGGGGACACAGCATTATCCATTATTGTGCTAAGGTATTAAGGAAATTGATTCCAATTATATTTCTATTAGCTATCACTGTAATTTTTTCTGATCCAGTTGAGAAATTACGGGACACATGCAAATTCAGTAGCAGTAGGTAATAAGAAATCAGAAGCAAAATCTTTTGAGACATTCCTCTCATAAATCATTAGTGCTCCAATAATTTTGTTGATCACTTGCTGTCTGTCCTTCCCATCGTTCTCTCCGTCCTCCTACACCTCTCCACTTTCTTACGACCACGGACGCCGCCATTCCCATTTGTGCGTTTTTCTTCCAAGATTCCACGGAAAAAGTTCTCAAAACGCCACAGGGGGAGGGGGGGGGCTAGTCCTTTTCGGAATTACAGCGAAGAGTCCTGGCCTATCCCCTTGATCTATCCATCCCGTTAGCGTTAATGGCAAACGCAGTTATATCTTTGTCAAGAATGAAATCACAAAATGGCAACCAATATGATTCCATGCCTACTGGATAATGTTAAGAATCCTGTGGCAATCGACGACGATTGAGCATGATGTTTTTCGAGGATGGACTTACATCTCACTCCATAAAATGAACAACACTGCATGGTGAAATGGAACGAATGGTAAAGTGGGAATTCAAAAATAAAGACAGCAATCACAGAAACATTGACCACATTGTGCAATAGATCGACAGCGTCACGGTAAACTCCAGTCTGGCCAGAGTTACCATGGCCACTAACGTATAATATTAAGTAATAAATATTTATTTCATATTAATAATATGCTAAGAAAAAGGAAAGCTTAGGAATCACAAAAATTGATCCTCAAGTAAAGTACAGAAAACTCGCAAGTTCCTCAGCTACGAAATGCAAGAACGAGAGGGTTTCAGTTCTAACTTCATGAAAAATGGGTCCAAACGGCGATCTAGTTAGAAATTTTCAAGTATGAATCAAAATTGTTTTTTATCAGCAAGAAAATTTGATTTTATTTCCCGGATTTAAGCGATCCAATTACAAGCAGTTTGCCATTGTTCACAGTGCAACTAATTATGTCTCATTCTCGATCTCTGAAATCATTTAAATTTCGGCTCCTTTTTGAATTCGCTGAGGAGCTTTAGGAAATAAACATCTTGACACATCGAGAAATTAATATGAGCTCTGCAGGACTCGTGCCTGCGCACGAAATTGGATGGCCCCGACATGCCGAGCGACAGTGGATGAAGTTGTTGGCGGCGATAACAAGTTTTCCTTTTGCTCCGATTCAACGCAGCAGAGATTTTCGGCATCACGTTTCTTCGGTATTATATCACTTCACTTCGACCCTGGTGAGCGCCATGATATATGGAATCGAGAATGGTCACCGTACGGAATGGCCGTCAGCCCTCGGTGAATATTACCCTTATTCCAACATTTCCAACAATATGTACTACCCACCTCCCTGATGCTCTGTTCTTGATAATTATTAATCGCAATTTTCCACCTGGTTTGATTATTATAAGCCATTATCTTCGTGATTGAACATCATCACAAAGTAATGGACTTATTTTTATTTTGGAAATTTTTAATCCCAACCACCGTCCACCGTGTTAATTTTTTAACCATTAATTCTCTCCCTCTCTTTTTCTTCGCATTTTATGCTAAAATCCGTTAAAATTATAAATGAAAATAACTAAAGACCAATGGAATTACACAAAGTCGGGACTGCCAGTAGAGTCTCCGTAAGTTTGCTACACACTTTTTGCTGTGCACGGGTTTCTACATGGGTTTTGCTGGAATCATCATGATGATTTGCATTGGCGTACTTCCATGTACAGATTTGAATTTTACAATGAGTTTCCACATTCAACAGAAAATTTATTTTTGCCGGTTAACATACATATTTAAGTAGACCCGATTCGTATATTACTATGAATTAAAATCTATCTTTCTTTAACTAGATCTTTCTCAGAGCTTTCATTCTTACAATCATATTTTGCAATACAATATTCGGGCGGCTAGTCGAGTAAATGACGTCACGATATATTGCAACATATTTTGAGATACCTTTAGGGCGTGGGGTGAGACTACAAGTAGCACGAGGAAGTTGACAACCGAGTTCCACCCAGTGCGTCCCGCAGTGTTTCGGGGCCTTCTCTGACGAGGGAGTGGCTACGAAAAAGAACTAAAGTAAAGGCAGTATTCCGAGAGAAGGTGAAAAATATATAGCACCAATAACGCGAGGACGTCGTCCTCTTACAGGACAACATAAATTTAACATTATATCCGGGAGATTTCAGCATATTAAAGAGATAAGAATACCTGAGGTGACAAACGAAACTTTAGCGCAAGAACCTACATTTCAGTTAGAAGAGCGCGTGTCGTATGATTAAGCGGAGTTTAAAGAAGTCCAGCATCCTGTTCACCCATTTTCATTATTTCTGAGCCTCCACCTCTCTACATTAAGGATATGAAAAATAATTCGAGACAGGAAGAAGAAAATATTGCCAGAACAATACACAGTCAATCGAACTTAATTTTACGAACAAGGTGAAGCCAATTTAATATTAATAAAGCCTCTGCTTGCTGGGAACCAGGTAATGAGAGCTACCTGGGTTTTAGCCACCCACACACACAAGGACAAGGCCAAATTAAGCCAAATAAGAAATATGAATCATTCATACTGAATATCTCAATTTTTTATTTAGTTAGTTAAATTTCTTATACTTAATGCCATCAAACAGACAATTTATGCCATGAATAATGGACATTTTGAACATTAAGGACCTCGAATAAAGGAAAACACAAAAGCTATCCTCCGGAGTTTATTATGGTTTCTGACAAAACAAGTTTTACTAAATCGAGGTACCTGCCGCAAAAATTAAGTAATACATATTCATCGCACATCCCAATTGAAAAGTGAGAAAGGCTTCAAAGATTCGAATGAAGTAAACAGTGTCCGGCGACTATTAAAAGATTCGAAATATTAAATTTTTATTATTTCGAGAAAACAACTCTAAAATGAAAAGAAAAGGAACATTTTGAATAGTTCATTTCTCTTTTATTCTAACTTTTTACATTTCATTTACTATCTTTCAGAAATATTAAAATTTTCCGCGATTTCAGACAAGTTCAACTGGAATGCAACTTTCTTCATTTGCCTATTATTCTCATATTCGTAGTTTGCGTACGTAGTTTGATGCAGTGCACATGCGTGAGATGCAGAATTCATGACTGTCAAAATCTTCAAAAGTTTCTCACGAGAAATTTGAGGCGAAACTCTGAACAGAATATATCACGCGTTGCGGATCACTGATAGAGATTCTTCTCCGCAGTTTCACGTGACCCGCACCTTGCGCTACTTGGCTTAAAGAGCTTGTTTATGGGCACATAACTCCACTACGAACCAGTTTCATAGCAATGCCTTAAAAGGACAGTAGGTAACGGAGAAAAGGCATAAAATGCGTTACGATACACTAAATCGAAATACATGTTCTTTTTGGAAGCCGCCCTTGGCCACTCCTACCAATTCCGAAGTCCTTGATGAATATCGACAGGGTTCCATAGCAGATGTACACATTTATGTCCCCAGTTCGAATACTTGGAAAATCAAAAGACTAACCTCACGACGTAGTTAGACGAAATCCGAAATAGTACTCCTTGGGCTGTGAGAATAAATTCATGTACATCTACATCTACATCTACATATTACCCTGCGAGCCACCTCTAGGGTGTTTGGCAGGGGTTATGTAGTTACTAATTATAACTTCAATTTTAAAAACGATGTCGATCAGGGACGGCTTAAGAAAATGTTTACACCCGTAAGGCATTATGGAGGACATTATCAGGAGAGAGCCATTTTTCTAGACTTAAGCCCAAGAAGAAATCTCTTTAACTGCGGCAACCTTGAAAAAATATGGAATGATGAATATGAATGTACACGCAGAATTGTTTCTTAGCCACTTCCCTTCCCAGCCAAAACTCTAATGAGGCTCTTTTATGAACAAACGATACCATGTACTAATTCATTATAAATCGTGTAACTATCAAAAGTAAAAACACTTAGATGCGGTTGATATAATTATAACCAATTTTTGTTATTGTATAACCAATTTTTCCCAGTTAGACCTTAGTTTGGCGCCATAAAAATGGCGGATCTCCGGATCACCTGGGTATTAAGCTACCCCAGACAATAACTTTGCGTCCTGCTCATGCAAGGGCTGAATTGTTTAAGAATTATTATGAAATTTTCTCCGGAAAAAACTGGGCACCGCTTGAGACGCATTAAGCCGTATTTAGGGTTAAGCATCGATTTCAATACCTAATCCTAAAGACGATGGTACTCAAAAGGTTCGTGATCGATCATCATTTAGCTTTCGCAACCGATCCAACTCGTTCCACCCGCCAACAGAGACGTTAATGGCGTCTGCATGGATTAAAGTTATGATGCAGTAAAAAAATGTAGATTATGAAAATTCTGGAGGAATTTCATTCATTTGGCATGATAATTACTCATTCTTGTATCAGCACCAGGAAGAATAGTTGAAATCTATGGGTGTCTTCTAAGAACGAGTTAAAAATTGATAGAGCTTTTGAATATGAATATTTAACGGTAAAATGAGGTTAAAAAAACCTTTTAGAAACTTCATAGCAAGCAAGCGAGCATGAGAAATTGAAGATAAGGTTGAAATAAATGTCTAGCTAAAGATATTCAACGTGATAATTTTAAGCCACGAAAGATAAACAATTGAATAAATACCCGCGCCTAAAAATAGCATATGAAATTTGAATTAAATATTTCCTAAAATAGTCTTAAATATTAGTTTTTTTACTAAAGCTTGTTTACTTTTTTGGCGTAATTTAAAACTTATATGATATTATGACAACGCTTCTTGTTTAAGATCGCCTAGAGAGTTGCTTATAACCGCATTCGATATTAGGTGGTGCAATTATTATGACTTTGCAAGATTGGCCAAAATTACTGGCCGCCATCTGCTAATCTAAGGAGTTTATAAATAAGCAAATTTGAATCATAATTCCTGTTTTATCAAATATTCATGAAATGATTGTAATATCAAAGTTGTGGGGCTAGGGAGAAATGAAAATAAACGACAGTATTTCATTAAACGATGATTTCGCTCTCACGCCGAATTTCTAAATCAAAATTATCCAGCTGCTATTACGTTTTTACGTGAATAAATGATTTTTGGTTGCAAAAAAAATGCTACATATGGGAGACCTACTCATCAGTTCTAAGGCCACACTCGTTACAGTGCTAATAGCGTCGAGCGAGATCATGGACCGAAACATGGTCGATAACAGGCAGATAACCTACTGCATTACTTCATGATTTCAGGAGTTAGGAGTACCCACTCAGCCATAGATTGGTTAAGACGTCCACCAAGAACACCAAAGAGCAAATTGTCAGAGGCATTTTGGAAAAATATGAAGTGATACGATCTCGGCGCTGAATTCGGCGTTGAATTAGCTTTTTTTTTCGGAATATACCGTATGAGAAGGTGTGACATAAAATCAAAGTATGAGAATTGCCATTGATATCTTGCGGTAAAAGTAGAAGGGATAGTGTTAGGGGTGAGTGAGTCATGAAAGAATGTAGAATGGCTTCTTTGGCAATGGACAGTACAAAAGGAGGGTGCTTCGTTGGTTTGGCCATGACGAGAGAATGGATGAGAGTGGAATAACGAAGCAGATTTATGATAGAGGAGTGAACAGTGCGAGAGGAAGGTGTAGACCGAGAAGTTCATAGGTGAATGTGATGAAAGATACTCTTATGTTAAGGAACGTTATGAGTAATAAGAATAAGAGGACGTGCAATTCTTCTTCAATTCTTCTACATGACTGAAATAGAAGCGAGGAGAGGGCATTATTGAGGAAATTACTAAAGGAAAACCAGTTTCCCATGCCTTAAAGCAATAACTAAGTACTTCGATTGAGCCCACCCCGAAAGGGAATGGAGTGATGGGTAAGTATGTAACATTGATACGACATTTAATTCCTCCGTTTAGAAGCTAATGAGTTCCCAATGCATTAATTATTTTCGAGCTCCAAATACGACTCCATCTCCTACAACAGGTTTTGGGGCGGATCGCAACATTACGTTTTGAAATGCATAAAAATACTTTGAAAAGTTCCAACGTTCCTTCCATACTGAAGAGGTTGGCCTAAAAACGTTCACCTGACAAGATTTCTTCTCCACAATCGGAGTAGGTATATGTATTCGGAGGGACAAAACGACGAATATGATTAGTTCAGGAGGCTACTGATAACCGAGTTCCGGCGAGTTCCAATCAGAATATGAAGATTGATGCCACGTATTACTGAACCCCAACTCAGCCAAAGTAGGCTTACCATACATCCCGGTTTGGCCTGGATAGTCCCCGCTTGAAGGGTCTGTCCCGGTGTCCCGCCCGGTTGGTAAATTTTTCCCGGTTAAGGCCGCTGGTCATCACAAGCAGAAATGCGCGGCGACAAATGTATAATTCGAAAACATTGTATAAATAATTTATCACGCATCCTTGAAGGCTCTTGACTGACTTTTGAGTAATAATAACATGGTTGAAGGACTCCAGTGATAGAAGCCGAAGTGAGCGACTTTATTTTCTAACTTTTCCCGGAGGGGCGATGATAAACTGGCGCCCATACTGGGCGGCAAGAAGGATGCAGTCGCCGAGGAAAGAATGGAACAAGCTGGAAACTGCTGTAGGTCATAATTTTATTTTGCAATTACAACCAAGGACAAAAATAACTGTACGCCATTAGCTGAATTTAAAAAAAATATCCCGATTGCGTCTTGATTTTAGTCTATTCAAAACTAGATATGTCCCGGTTTTGGGAAACCAGAATATGGTAACCATAGGTATAAGAAGCTAAGCCACTAAGGGGCGTTCCACATTTCGTTGACACTATGGGCTCATATGTTCCCTAGTTGTAATTCTTCATAAGGTTGGAGGTACGATGTTGTCAATAGTAGAAAAAAATTACCATAACTGCTGTGCAGTAAACTAACTGCATATCTAGGAATATTCCAATATTAAAGTATCATTCCCTAAAGTAACTTATTTATTTTTAGCACGGTGTTTTGAAATTCGAGGCCTTTTTGGCCAGGGTGAGGCGAGCACAGCTAGCGTATCTCTCTATGGCAACAGCGTTACCCCATAAGGCCAATACTGTCTACGAAATGTGGAACTCTCTATAGCTTCTCATCCTGGGAACTTAGGCTTGAATCTCGGATGAGAAGGATATTTTACAGCGGGATCATCCCCATAGCCATCTGAGTGCTATTTCAAGCATAGCACTCCGTCCATCGGATGGGACGTCCGATGGGACCTGTCGTTGGGACGCTGAAACTGACGTTGGGTTTCCTTCCACCCTTTATTCATGGCACTAATAACCCTCCTCTGACCAAAAAACTCCTAATCATGAATTATGCAAATTAGCTCAATTGTCTTTCACCTCCAAAAATGACCAATCAACCAACGATTGGCCGAAAAAACTCTACATGGACTCTATCGCCCGCATCCATCGCTTTCAAGCTGAACCCCGTTCTAGGAGGTTTGAAATAGTCCAGATCTTAGTGATGATTCCAATGGGGGTCAACGTTTTATTATTTTTATATTATATATTATACCATGCGTTAAAATTTCTCTGAACTGATTCCACCGAGAGGAACTCTATTCGGTAATAAAACGACGACATGAATGTTGGCTCACTGGAAGTGAGCGCTGATAATTGAAGGGACCAAACCACGAACATGATCAGTCCCCATCGCTGATGACTAAATTTAGAGAATTTCATTCGGCATATTAAGTTTTGGGTCATGCATTACTTAACTCGACCTACCTCACCTCACTACCATCGACGCATGTGTCTCATTCCATAAAAAGCTCTTGTAGTCAGCTGGTTACTGGGCTTCCCTGACTCGGGGAATAATTTTAAAGGGCTACTGTCGTGATTCTCACGGTTTTTGAGGATGACCGAGGCTTAAGTACGCGCTATTACTACGCCTTCCACCCCTTCTCCTAAGCCCTTCCCTTGGTCGTCAATCCTAGACTTAACGAAACCCCCCCCCCCCGAATAGATCCACCTTCTCCACTCGTACACTTCCGCCCGTTTTGAATTCGAGCCGAGGAAATGAGACATTCCGAGTGAAATAGGACGCTGGAATGGTTTCGTCTCTCTCTTTATGTCCTACCCTGCAACGGCCACACTAACTACCTGTATCTCCCGCTCCTTATCTTTTTCTCGTATTTCCATCACCTCATGCTGTGTTTAAGTCTCTTCGGTCTCCTCCTCACAATTCCTTTCCCATATGGCATATAACGTCGTACTCCCCGACCCCGCTAGGACAATCTGGTACCAACCAGCCCTTGAGTCCCCTTAGCCAAGCACCGCAACTCAATCACCACAAGGTAGTTGGAGCGATTTTTGTTATATGAAGATTTACGAGAAAACTTGCATACGGGTTCTCATTTGTGATATCTATAGATAAAAGTGAAAAAAATTAATTTTGTTTATTTGTTTTTTTGGCAATTCGATGCTATTTTAACACATAGCCTTATGGCACATGACAAATGTTTCGTATTAATTTGATTACATATGTACAGATTTTATTTTAAACGTGAAATAATACATTTAACATACTATAATTGTTGATAACAAATATCAAGGAGTCACGCCGTGTCCAATATTCGAAAACAACAATGTATTTAAATCTAATGTCATCTAAATTTCAAATGCCGCTCCGAAAACTGTAGTCATTACATGCATTAATTAAAGAAAATATTTTAAAATATAATTCTTGTTTCATTTACTGCCAGCATGGTGAGCTCCAACACATACACAATTTTACTCGAGTAAATTTGTCCAAGACTTATTTCAAAAAATATAAAAATGTGCTCTCAATGACCCACGATTGCCTATCGCTCAGGCCATTTAACGGATTGAGCGAGATATCACTCCGCATAAAATTCAATGATTTCGGCATCTCTATAAAGATAAATATCTCATATTCTAACTACGCCAAAATAATTCACTAATAACATTAACCATAGAAATTTGACAAAAAATAAATGTCATGGGATCTCCACGGGATGTAGTACGGCTGTGCGCTTCAAGCATTATTTTTAAAACAAATGAGGAAGTTCTGACGCAATGATCGCGTCAGAAATGTGACGGTGTGTGGTTTGCAAAATTTCTCGACTATTAAAAAAAATGATTACTCACCATGAAACACTAATGAAATCTCAAAAAACCTTCGGTTGTTAAGGCGTTATCAACTTACGGTGTGAAACAATTTAGTCAACAACAAAGTTTTTGCGTAATCAATATATCAAAATATTCATGCTTTTAAAAGCTGCTAAAATTTTAAAATTAATCCCACCTTTTTATGTTTCTTAGCTAAAAGATAGATAACTAAATAGCTAAAAGCGTTACAAAATTCTTTTAAACATCAGTGAGCTCACGAAATGGTTAAACATTCAATTTTAGCTTGTAACTGATACAAGGGGTGTATTTCCAGCTCTCAGAGATGAACTCTTTTAAAATATTATACTGGACGACAGCGATTTAAAAAATAAACGCGGAACAACTGGCCAATGTGTCTTTTACTTAAGTAATAACAGTTCCGTAAAATCCGTGACGCAAGATGAATCGAATCCCGCTATGTTCCCAATGTCAAAGGCTCCTAAAGACGTCCAACATCTGTGTATCAACGTATATGCTTCTAAAGAATCTAAGAATACGATGATATTAAAAATCTTTACGGCTTACTATTTTAGGGGCACCAAAAATGTAAGCCATTAACATTCACTGTACTAAAATTGAAATCAACCCTGTCAGCATAAAGACCAGTCAGCGAAATTTATCATCTGATTAAGAGGCACATTCTTGAAGCTTAGAAAGTGCATTAACTTCCTCGATTGGCAAAAGTGCAACGGTAACGTAAATAAAGAGAAAAAATTCAACCATTCATATTTTATGCACTTTAAGATTATCCACATTCACCAAAATATTCTGTTAACTGAGATAAATTAATAATAAAAAGAATATTAGCATAATATAGAAATATATAGAAAAATTATATAGGACACAAGCAGCTCAAAAAAACTAAATACTTCAATAGAAAACGAAATAGTTTCTTTGACATACAGAACACTATCTCCAGGAAATGCATTTCATTAAACAAGTTAATTAACAATCATTTCCTGAAATACATGCTCAAACGTAAGAGCTTTCACATTAATAAACTTCTTAATTATGGATAAACGTCATTTAGAGCGGACGTTAATTAATGGAACTCTATCTCGTATGCTTGAATGTAAGAATATTTTCTGTGAAACGTCGTATAAGAACTTCAACATTTACTTTATAACTACTTTAGTTTCTTCTTGGGGACACTTTATCATTCATATCAACATGTCCCGCCAGTTACGATTTAAAAAAATTTTAATCCCTGAGATCGAGTTTAGAGCTCTCCACACCCAAAGGTGCCTCTCATTTTCTAAGTGACCAACTACCGTTCGTGATAACAACCTGACGCGAGTAGATTCCTCTGTTCGTTCCCGGGAAAGTGCCTTCAACTCGTCAACATTCCTGGGTCACGTCTGTCCCTGCCTCATAGCATCCGCCAGTGTCTTTTTCCACAGCCCTCCCAGCTTTTAATTGCATCGAGACTCCCGAGGAGGAAATGATAGCCAGAATCATTATAGCACAATCCTCCTTTCCCTACGGCTCCATTTACATTAAAAGTAGTTGGATCTCATACAAATCATTAGACGTAATCGGATAGCTTGGCAGAAAAACCGGTTGTGTTCAACGTACGCGGCAGGTTCGAGTAAAATGCACTCAGGCCTGAGCTTCTGGATAGCACAGATTTTGTCCAGTTTTTTTTCCATTTCATGTCATTCACCATTCCCATCCCTCCAATAAAATAGTCACCAAAGACATTACAATGGAAGTCATTGACTTGGAATCATTGAATATTTCTCATGAATATCTTGAGGAAAAAACGAGATTATTAAAGTCAACCCGATTTTCAAATTCAAAAAGATTTTCCGGAAATAAGAAAATATTCAATTGGATATCCGGGTTTCGCCAATGTTAAAAAATACACGGAATCATATTATCATCTCCGTATAGAGACTCCCGTCCGCCCGCAAATTACATCATTTAAGATGTTATTAATATTAACAATCATTACTAAGATGATGAAGTTCACAGAGATGATGGCATAATTAGTCC
Source organism: Pyrrhosoma nymphula (assembly GCA_963573305.1). Taxonomy (NCBI): domain Eukaryota; kingdom Metazoa; phylum Arthropoda; class Insecta; order Odonata; family Coenagrionidae; genus Pyrrhosoma; species Pyrrhosoma nymphula. The sequence goes on along the minus strand of OY754330.1, from coordinate 48,537,169 downwards.
GTAGATTGGGAATGATGAAATACTCTATATTGACAAGTTATGGAGATTTATAACCATAGAGTAGGTAATAAATACCATGGATTCAGTATATATTTCTTCATGGCATTGTGATCGCGGATTTGGTTTTGAGAGTTTAGACCAATCTTTAAGCACCAGAATACAATATAAGTAACAGTAATGACTCACAAGTAATTACCAAGGCGTGTAGAGATAATATTAAGTAATGCATGGTAATAATGCATAGTAATGTGAGAAATTATTTCTGGGCGTTTATGAATGTAGGAAGAGATAAAGTTACATATATTATTATTAGGGAAAATAAAATGCGAATTTCAGCAAGCAGAACACGAACTCTTTCGCGTTTTGGCTTTTTACTGATTTCTTGTGCTCTGCGAATATTTAAACCCGCTTTTTAATCAGCAAAAAGATGGGCCAGTTTCCCTGTATTTAACCCGGACGGTTAAATTATTCAATAAACTTATCATTTCCTTTAGCTCGAGTTCCCATTGCTAAGGATAAATACTAAGTTCGCCGATAGATACATACTGACACATTGATGCCCAAACGCTAACTTCTTTGAGAAGCCTGCAAACCTCAATCGTAAAATATTTCCGCTGATGTTACAGATCTCCTTCGGCCTTGATCATATTCGGAAAAAAACTTTCTCCGAAGACTGGTTCTCTCTCAGCTTTGCTTAAAGCACGATCATGCACCCAAGCATCCATTCCGTTGGGTGGATCGGAACTCATGTACTCTGTCAAAGTGTCCAGAACAGACATGCACGGCCGGCATTTACAAATAAATAAAGAGCAAAATATCGACACACACTAAAGCCATGAGCAAAGCATATAGATACGAAGACTTCAAGAGTTAGGATGGAGTAAAAGGGAGATTACGCTCAATTACGATAATAATCTAATTGATCAATTATGCAAGAACTAAGCTCCTTATTATGAGGTATCACACGAAAAGGCTTTTACCAACGTGTACCTGAGGAGCTTCGAGATCTTGAAAAAAGAAGGAAGAAACATAATTTACTTCCGCACCGATTTCACTGAGGACATTGCCCGCGAAAGCCAAATGCTTATAAGCCGGTATAAGTTCAAAATCATTGTAAAGACACTGAGCATATTCATCGCACTGTAGGTACAACTTACCAGTTGCCACCTCTTTTATAACAATAGAAAAATAAAAAGCGTTTAAAAGTTTGCTCATTTATTATAATTTAATACTATTAAATTAATTATAATTTAATATTTATTTACTGATTGGCTAACTAATTAGATGAGTCTACTTGATTACTGATAACAGCAAATATTTTTCTACCTCTCAACCTGTGAGCTGCAATAATATAAGCAAAGGAGTCAGCCAAATCCAACGGTATCCCACTTTTACATTTAAAATAATTCCTGGAAATGATTAATAAAAAACTACAATTAAGTTTTAAAGCCGCGGTCTCAACAAAATCCCGGTTTTTTAGACGAAGTCATTTTTGAAGCCTTCACACCTCTTAATTTTCGAACCGGACGTTTTTGAAGCGATTAAAAAAACTATTGCATTTTTTCAAGGAATTGGGCGTATATTTTTTTAAGGTAGATTTCGAAGAAAGACTACCTATTGCAGTCGTTACCAAGGGCTATGGTATATCATCTATAAATATAAAAATGGATGTTTGTATATTTATTTGTTTGTCTGTCCGAAATAAATAGACTTCGACACCGTTTCACCGATCACTATGAAAGTTGGCACATATATGTATTTTTTCAAGGAGAAGGTTTTTATGCTATCTAAAAATACCTCGGGGCCCCAAAAGGCCCCAAAAAGGGGCCCTTCAGCGGTTTAAGCTACGAATTGGGTATTGTGCAGTGGTTTCATTTTTATCTTTTTAAAACTACTTCCGCTCAAGATAGAGGGTTGGGATTTTTTTATCAAATGACTAAAAGAATGAAATTTATAATGCTTTCAATCAATTATCTTTTCATATTCGTATTTGTCTGAAAACCGCGTTTTAAGCTGAAAAAACGCCTATTTTTCTCAGAAATCAAAAATAGCATATTTCGTTGACAACCATAGATTTGATTTTCGAAGGATATTCACGCCTCTAGCATTTAAATATCACGTTTTCCTGCAGGCCCATGATAGCACGTAGAAATAAAATCTGCATAAGAAGGTCTCAGAGTCCTAAGGGCCCCAGTTGCTTCGGACGATAATCGATAAATTAAATGCATTTTTACAAGTATATCTTTAAAGTCTATTCTCAAAGTAGCTCTCAGGGGCACTGCATGTATATAAAAGAACAATCACTTAGTGAGCGATACACATTAAAGAATTAAACGTGCACGAATATTTACGTGACGCGAATAGTAATGGTAATAATAGGTGACCTAAGAATATAATTATGAGAATCTAGCACTAAAGGAATGGGTCCATGTAAAAATTTCGAGAAAGAACGTTGATTAACATGGAAAAATTTAATTTTACTCTTTTAGTAGCATTAAAAACCAAATTCTTTCTGGTCTGGAACTCGGGGCAATACCCTTGGTTATTTTTATAGTATTGCATTGAAAAAAATGTAAAAGTGTAATTAATATACTTGCAAAGTCCACGTAATTCTCAAAGATGCGAGTAATAAGTTCCTCCATAAATCCTCCACCGGCGCGCCGCGGCGGCTAGGCCGGTGCGGAGTAATATTACTTCATGATGTCTTCAAGATACGGAAAAATGGTTAAAGTTTTCGCCCCTATGGAGCTCTACAATCAGCGAATTACTATAAAGACGTGTGTCTGGCATCGAAATCCGCTTATTCTAGTGCACCTGCACTTTGACCCCTTTGGCACGGCTATGGGTAGTCGCACATCAACCAGCCTGAAATGTATTTGTTTTCTCACCAAAACAACTATTTTGAAGGGACGAATTCAAAAGAAAAACCAATTTTCAAAAATAAGCGTAGGCCTAATGTTACCTACTTCCTAAAGTGCGCTGATGTGTTCCGATCTCCAGCACCGTTCCGTCTCCAGCACCTTCAATGTAAAGTTCCCAATGGCTTCGGTAAACAGGAAAGGAACCTGAAAAACGGGATAATCCGTACCAAACTGAAACTTGGCTCCATACAAAACCAATCCACCCAGTCTGAAAATTACGAAACTGGGTTTCGAGTGGTAGAAAGTATGAGTAAAAGGAAAGATATATGACCGAGACCAAGCCTTTCACAAGAACTATCTAGAAGGTTAGATGTATCGTTTCTCATTCTGTCGGAATGTTTTTCGATCGCCGAGCCCACCTAATAAAATATTTGGAAGCTGACAACCTGGGGGGAAATGATTACCACGATCGGAGTACAAGGAGCCCCTGACATAAGACATGGGTCTTGGAATGCCAATTCTTTCTAATTTCAACGTAATAATCAAGTTTAGATAATTTGCGACTGTGTAGTAGAGGAGAGAAATTATCTCACGTCAATCAAACTACAACATTGGCGGTGAGTCCTGTGAAATACAAGTAGCCTTTAGGAGAGGAACGAAGAGAATGTGGTCATTGCGGTTAAATACTCAAATACTGGCAAAATGTTTATAGATTTCAGTGGTAAAGAATAACATGATACAGAATATGTGATTTAATAACAACCGAGGATTGTCAATCAGAAACTCGATGATTAGCTTTCTGCTACTTTTGTTCTCTAAGCGGCTACTCACTATTCTCCAGGTGAAACTGCGTATTTGGACCAACATTTGACACTAATTTTTGCCAAGCTTTCTTGCAAAATATTATAATTTTTGTAACATTCTCGAGTCAAATTCACATCGGAATACCTTCATTCCGTCTTTAATGGTTTACTTTTGTTTTTAATAAGCCGAGGGATTGTTTTATTTGAACGCAATCGCCTCTTCACCACCATCGATGATGTTACCTCATCTTGAGCGATTAAATATGCTCAAGCCCATGACATTGCTCGCTCTTCCGATTCGTCGCTCTTCGGCAATGAGCTACATTGATCGATGACGGGAGAGCCTCAAAAAGTAGTCTTGGACTCTGTCGGGGGGCAATCTAGTCGAATTATCAACCGACCCATCGCTTAATAAGCCGGCCAAATTAATGACCGATGCGTCCATATTATGAAATCACCTCTTCTACACCAAGGAGACTGATCATCTATTCCTGGAGTAATATGTACTTATAAATTAATTTCACGCCTCATTCTAATTGGATTACTCATCCAAAAATTACCAGTACCATCCACCAATGTCCATCTCACAGATATCGACTGCTCTGCAGTTGCCCGTTAACCATCATGAGAGGATTCAATGGAGGATTTATGGGGAAATAACCCCAGTAAAATTACTGAAAACAAGTATCTTCTTACACTCTTTACTTCACATTATAAAATCAACGAACTAGCGAAATCCATTAATTCCTTAAGCATTTCTCCTCTTTAAACATGAAATAAGTTTGAAAAGAACGAGATAATCTCATTTAACCCTATCCTCACCACTGGTGCTTAGTCTTAATTTTTGCAACATAAATTAAAATTGAAAAATAATGTATCAAATTCAAGGCCCAAACCGTTTCTTAACAATTTTTTAAACTGAGGCATTACTTTTTCCTCCTTGTCATTAAATTATGGGAGATACAGAAACATAGTTAACTCTTTAAAGCATTTGTAAAATTCGTCGATAACATTTTAATGTACCGTATTTGGCATATTGGGCATTAGTAAATGAGTTGAGATAACTCCAGAGGTGTTTGCCGAATTATGAATAAATGATATTAAGGGTTAAATTATCTCATATGCATTTGCCATTCGACAAGTAATGCTGACGCTGAAGATGATGACCCATTTTAAAATCCCAGCAGTGAAGGAGATTTTTCATTCAACCTCAATTCACTATTTGGTAGCAAAGAGATGAGTGTTTCCGATCTAGTAATTGATCTATTGAAAGGGATATAAACTGGAAAACCCTCTGCGTCTTTTTTGATTAAATAAATATTTACTCACATTACCTCTGCTTACACAAAACATATTTAAACTATATAATTAGCATGGTTGACATACAGGCCCACACAGCTAAGGATCAGAAAGTTACATACGTTTTTGCAGATGCACCAGAGAAATGGTCCGGGAAAGAAAATATTAATAATTATCAACCAAACGGACATCAATTAGGATATGGAAGAATTCACCAGAGCCTTATCCCGGTTCATTTGCAGGTTCTCAAATGCAAATTTATGTTCACCGCACTACAAACGTTTTCCTCAATCATAATCAGGCCAATGCCGACGCAGGATATCCTTTTGCCCTTTTTTGTTTTCCAATATTTCCTACATTCCTGCATTTAACACCCGTCGGTCGCCCGCCCTAGTTACAACAATTACAGAGACGCCGCGCCGTCTGGCCCGGAGGGATTTCAGGTAGTACCTGCAAATTAAATATTTATCTGATCCTGCATTACTTCATCGAAAAATAAACAGTAGTGTAGGGTTTCAGGACCAAACTGACCAAGGGAAGTGAGCGAGCACTCAGCCTCCTTCGTTATTGAAACACTCTAAACAAACATTCCAAACTCAATTCCCCATTGCCACTCCTCCCTTATTTCGGCTCTCATAAAAAAAGACTTCAAAAGCTTTCCCATCTCTTCCCCTCTCCACTGCTCAGCCTTGTTACTCCAATCCTTTTTTTAAAAAAAGGTTCAAGGAGGTAAAAAATAAGAGATGAAAAAAATCCGACCGCATGAATGGGTCCATTAACAGGAGAAAGACGTTTCATCACCTCTACCACAACCACCACAAACTCGTTGTCAGCCCGAACTCTCATTGAAGGAGACGTAATCACGAAACGTTTCAATTGAAGCACCAATTTCGTGCATCCCAAAAACACACGGGCGTGATTGCTTCCTCAATTTTCAGGCTGTAAAGAAATTTGAAAGCACAATGCCAGCCACTTGTCTTCTTTTCAGTTCGAAATTGAGTCGCGACGGTCATTAGACTCCATTAGAAGCAAAAAGTTGATTCCTCTCCGTCGCCTTCGAAAAGTAGCCCAAAAATAAGTTTTATAAGTCCCGATTCTCTACTCATTTATTGATTTTTTTATGTCTCCCAACTTGATGGCTTACGGCGGTCTTCAAAGAGGGTGAGAGAAAATACACGAAATCCCACTAGAAGCGTTTCTTCGTCGATTTTCCACTCAGGGAACGAGGATAGATCCTACCAAATCACGGATCCTAAATAAGTTTTATTGCAAACGGCGCGCCAAAAATTAAGGTCGAGGACCAATTTTCCGGCGACAAAAATCATATTTCCGAAAAAATATCATCGGAAAAAAGGTTCACCCCTGAACTGATGCATCAGGCAATAAGATCGTTATCTTAGCCTTTGTACACGCGGTTCCCTGGAAATGAGACCTTGCGATAAATATATCAATGCCTAACGCATACATTTGGTTAAATTACTGAGAGGCAACCACAGTAGATGCCAAAATATAAAACAATCCAAGGTACTAGAAAATTATAAATAAATAAATTTTCCCCTTTCTTTCATACGTAGTGCCTCGTTGATAATTACTCACAGCATTTAGCTTTAGTGCTAATCTTGGTGAAGAATCAATTTGAGCTAAGAAGAATTGTGTAGTATTTTTATTCACAGAATACTTTAAACTTTTCCGTCGACACCGATTATTACTGTCTTTCAAAAGAATCATTGATAGCAGATAGAAAAAAGTTGAAGAATACCCTACTTTTGCTGAGAAGATTTCTCTTCTGAAAAGGTTTTCAAATTACTCCTTTGACCTCAATGAAATACGTGTGTTGTCTGTTTCTGTATATTACATTCCTACAAACCTCGCGAAAAAACAGCGAGATCATCAGATATCGGTCGGTAAAAACAGTGCCAAGACAAACAACCCTCGTTAACACTTCAAAGGGTATCAAATTAGCACAAGATCTTGTGATTATAACCAGTATTTCAGAGACAAATTGCCGAAGGGTAGATAAATGAAGTTTAGGTAAAGGAAAGACTAGTGGATCTGTATAAATTACTAAGATTCCGTTCAAGATAACATTGCAGACGGTGAAATTCAACATGAAAAAATCAATTGAATTGATTAACTTCGCACCCGTGGGCGTGACTGCGTACCACATCATTTTTAAACGCACTGATTGGAAATAGCATTGCAGTTAAAATATACATAATTAGCTTAGAAAGAAATGAAGATTAAACAATTTTTTCACGATCGTATGATTTAAACAGAAGCCACCATCATGGATTATTCGGCCACGTGACTCCCTTCCCCAAACGGCATTGGACGTATTTACAAATTGACTGCATTTCTGTCAACTGCGCTATTATCTTGGACACACTCCAAGTCGCGTGAGGAATTATTTTCAATTGAAGTCAACTAAATAGTCGTAGACCGCAAAAATGACGCGGAGAAATTTTGATGTAGGATTCTGATAGAAAAGTGATGCACAAAAATTAGTTGAAAGTTAGCACATTTACTTCATTCACCTCGTCCAAAGTTCATTTAAAAAATGAATACCTGTCCTACAAAGGCGCAATATTTCCGTTTTTCCATAACTTGTGTTTTGTTTGTTAGAGCTTCTAGAATTGTGCGGGCGAAGAACAAATACAAAGTCTATCAATGCGCGAGTCTTTCGGTTAAATTTTATCTGAAGTAAGCACAGGCTACTAACTACACTATGGAGTACATGGCAACTAAATAAATCAAATGATGAGCATTGAGTAGCCTAACATAATTTAACCTATGCTAAATAAAGTTCATATGCCGTATTTATATTATCCGATCATATTATCATAGCACACATCTTGAGGTTAAATGCATATCCTAAATTCCCAGGCAACTTTATCCGTACCACTTGATGGCAGCAAGATCTCTAGATAAAATATACCTGAAAATTACTTCCACTAGAAATAAAAGGGTTTATTCACATTTATATGTTGCTCGGCGGAGGTCGCCTCCACTTCTCTAAATTTCATGCAATTAAAGACAAATCTTATGCACGACTACGAGTTTTATTTTGTTTACAGTGATAAAAAAGGTGCAGGACTAAGGTGCATGCTTTAATTTTTGTCCAAGTTGGAGGTTTACGTGAAATTTCCTCTCCGCATCCCATCAGCAGAAAATATTTCATTTTTCTTTGGCACTTTGGAGTTTACCTCCATTCCACATGGCGTAATTATTGTAGGAAACTACAATACGTATCCTAAAAGTGGATTTTTATAAAATCAAGGTTTTTATATTACTTTGCGCGAACTGAAAAGTGACAATTATCGACTGAATGAGTGCAAAGAAACCACGAATTAATGGAATATGGAAGAGTTGGCTAAAATAGATAGCCAAAGTGCGCTGAACGTCTACAAGAAGTGAAATTACTAAACTGAGCCTCCCAAATCAATAATATTAAGAAAACATTTTTATTTTAATAAAAGTAATATTCTCATAAATTAGACCAGTCTTTTAACTATTTGATGAAATATTCGTACTGAAAGCATGACGACAAATTGCGTCAAATTTATCTAAAATAACTCGCACCTCAAAATGTGAAATTTGTACGCATCACAAAAATTCGTAATATGCCTGAAAAGTAGAGCTCAAGTGTATCTTTCATTGAATCTGACGAGTCGTATATGAGTATTTAAACGGAGAAGGCATTTAAGGGCATTTTCTATGGATGGAAAATACATCAGAAGAGACCTTACCTGTTTATTATTCATATAAATTTGCACCTTTAGATGTAAAAACATTTTTATATCGCCGTCAAAATTTATTCTGTAATCACTAGTTTCGGCAGTCCTACCTGAATAAATTTTGGTGGAAATGTACAGTGTTTCTATTTCATTAACTAAACATATCTACACAGCGACGACTGAAAAAGCTTTTCAAACAATGAATGAACTTTCTAAGAAATACGATTGCAACAATGCCAAAATGACTAAAATTCCTATTTCTTGCACATAAGATATAACTCTGATGTTTAAGACCTGAGGAGTTCAATTTTCTAATTTAGGCTTCCATGCTACATACATATCTCAACGATTTTAATTCCATAAATTATAACAGAAAACACTCCCAGCCAGATCCCTAGGATGTGTCACACTAGCATTGAGAAAACGCATGCGCTAACAGCAAGACGAAATGGAAGATAGAAGGAGCGCCAAACGGTTGAGAAAGCCGAATATTTTGGGTGCTGATCAGAATGAAAGAGCACAAACGGCCAAAGCGAAGTCGTAAAATGGAGTATAAAGAAGTACGGCCATTAGAATAAGGCGTGAAATACTTTCGAGGAAGGTCACCCGAGGAGGGATTAGCGAAAAAGCTTCACACAAGCTACCCTGAAAGATGAATCTCTCTCGCAAAATTAAACTTGAAAATAAACAAACACCGGTCGTCAAGCGAAGTGGACAGTTAAAATACAGCTATGCGCTGTCTCCTGTTTATCCATTTCGTCAACCAAGAGACGTGTCCCCGAGAAAAGAATGAACTATGCGATGGACGTCCTCTTAAGAGATCTCACTTGGATATATTTTTGGTTTCTTCACGACTGCACTCTTCCCATTCCTTCGTTCTTTTCTCCGAATATAATATTTTTCCTTCCTATCTCGTTTATTTTGAATTTGGACCCATTTCATAGAAGTTGTAAATTTCTGACAGCGATAATAAATTTGAACAAAGTAAAGTTGCTTTAAAAAAAGCCGATAGTTACTTTAGTGATGTAGGCATAAATGTAATATCCATTCTGAAATGCCATAAAATCACGGATCCCCCGAAGATTATTCACAAAAATGCCATTTATGTGTGGGGAACAATTGTAACACTTTGGACTAAGGAAATGAATTACGACCCCAGATAAATTTTGCAATATGTATAATCGGGATATTTCATTTTCGCCGTACATACAAAATGTTTGAACTTAAATGAATTAATTGGAAAGTATAAGATGTTGAAACAAATAGCAAATGCACCCTATTGTACTGTTGTCAATCGTAATAGGACTTTATGATCCTAGAAACTTAGACGAACGCTAAATGAAGAAGCTAACATTTTTAGGAGGATGGATGATTCGAACGTTTTGGGGAAGGAAAGAATGGGGTTGAGAGTTAAGGAACTTTAAAATTTGAAGGAGAAAAACAGAGGATAGTAATGGCCTACTATGGAGTCTGAAGATTGGTCGTTGGAATATTGGAGAGACAGGAATGTGAAAGAGGGGTTTTTGTATGCTAAAAGGAACAGAAACAAACTCCCTCCACCTGCTGATTTGATTTCTCCCATATTACCATGATACTTCATCCAACCATTCCCTTCCTTGCCAAATGATACCACACCCATATCCTTGTCCCCGTTCTTCTTTGCAAAGCACGCCTTAAAAGCAATGAAACACTTCTAAAAATACATTACTTTGATGGGGTCTTCTCTACAGTTTCATTACTTTTTATCTGATGTGATTCGATCTCAATCGCGATGGCTCTGCTCTGTTGAGACGATCTTCAAATAGGTTGCGAGGTAACCAGTAAATGAGTAGCTTCATGGTACGCGAGTCACTTGAGGATTAATTATATCGGGAAAAAACATTGAAAGACTAGTTGCAGTACCAGTTGCAAATGCCACCGAAGTTTACCTGAACGCCTTTCCGATACGTGGATAGCGTTTTTAAACTATACAATGTATACCTCATCTTAATGGAGTGGATATTCTTTTTTTCCTTAGAATGTAACCTCAAATAAAAGATGGGCTTGTAATTATTATCACTAGGATATTAGGCAAATTGTGATATTTTCCTTCTAGACCATGTTTCGCTTGTACATGGTACGTACTAATAACTTATTGAAAAAATGAAGATCCAACGATGGATAATTATGCATAAATATACACCATTATTAAATCGACGGCAAAAGCAGAGCTCACCTCTTAGTAAGCCAAACAGCATACCTACATCTTACCGGGAAGGGAAGATATTTGACATTCTCCCGAAAAATATGAATATTTACTCCTTAAACAAAGACTTCTTTGGTTTATTAGGAAGCAATGTCATCCAAACAATTATTATGTCAATAAAAGTTATTAAATAGGAGAAAATATACATATGAGTTGATGAATATTCATTAAGGAAACTGAAAACTTAGCTCATCTTTTAATTAGTTGTGTTATAAAAATGATGTGGACAGAAAGGCAGAGAAAAATATGGAAGACCGGAGAAAAGAAGAAGAGCAGCCAAAATAGCGAATTCCGCTAGATAATAAGAATACAATTATAAAGAGAAACTTGAAATACATAAATTAAGAGAAAAAATTGTCTAAAAGTAGTTACATCAAAAACAGCATTTTTTCCTAACATCCCTTTTCAATTTCAAAATGCCCTTTTCAAAAATAATTTCGCTGGGGCTCGAGGAACTAACGGTAAAAGCATTATTCGGGGAACAGAAATCCATTGTGGTTTCATAAATTGATTCAATCCCTTCGCGCCCTCGTCTTTTACGTGAGTATTTCTAAAGAATTGAATGACTTTTCCTTTGCTGGCCAAACAGGGAACAACTAAAATATTTTATGCAGCTCAATGTGGTGCCCGAAAAGGATTTTATACAATGACCTTCTCTCCTGATAAAACTAGCGTTTCGTATTACATATCGTGCTTCACTCACATTATTTCTGCATTCCCACAGAGAGCGTTATATCGTGCGGAAGTTGAGGTGAATTCAAAGACAGGAAAAATAGGAGAACGACAAGTAGTGAGTAACTGCTTGATGGCAGCCTTCGTAAATTGTGATAAGTTTACCCAACAATCAGTTAGCATCACGTCAAACAACTCGTCATCAGCTGTGCTATGCGTAACAACCCCCCCTGAGATATATAAAGCGACTCCTCGCTATGTGAGCAGAGAGTAAGTCTCAATCTCTACGGCACCTGCTACGTGTCATCCTCCTCTGGCCTTTCCTCCACCGCAATGAAAACAGAACCTCCCCCCTCCATCACCCGAGGGTGAGTCCCACTTTAATTCATTGCCGTGAACGAAGACTGGAGGAGCCCTTAATGCCTCCACGCATCTATTCCATGGAATCGTTAACGGAAGGAGAGAAAAAAATATAACATAGGGAAAAGGATCGGCCTCAGTTCTTAGGTCGCCGCCGTCTTGAAAAGAAATGGGCCCAGAGCGATAGTCTCGTGTTTGGCCTCACTCCAGGGGGGCGTTGAATTAGCAACATTTCGTGAGATTAGTCCCGCAAAGGTCGACGTTCAACATATCTCGACCAATCGCTGACCAAAAGATCATGGGGCAACTAATGGATGCCATCCGCTCGATTTCGTTGAGGGATTACAACGAAGTGAATCATTTTTCACATTCGCTCAACACCAGTGGCGGCATTTTAAAGGTGCCAATAAAGTGTAGCTATTCCAGCTGCTGACCCATAATCCCAAAACCGAAGACCAAAAGTCGAGGGTAGATGTTGAGGTCTTCATGTTATGTAAACGAAGTTGAAATTGTAAATCCCTTAGTAAGTAAAAGATTAGGAGCTCCTTCTTTCAGCTAACTTCTGCAGCCAGAATCAAATTGAGTACTTAGAAAATATTACTTTTGGTCACAGTAAGGAATAATAATTATATATCTAAGGAAAAACAAGTATTTAAGCATAAGTACTTCAAGATGAATATTGCTGCATATTTTTGCTACAATACACCGTATATTAGTCGAACGCACAAACATTTTAGAGTTTTGTAAAATTAAAATGAAGGGAAGTAAGGAGAAAATTCAATCAAATCCTGATAATTCGATTGTAATAGTTTAATTTTTGTTAACCTTGACGGAGGTTAACAAAAATTAAAATATTTAAAAGGTAAAATTTAACTAAATTTGCTATATACCTAACATTTTCAACTTATTCTACTTGATTGTCTTTAAAATCACTCGACTGAAACTTCAGAAGTTTAAGAAGTTCTTTGCATTATTTCAAAAATCTCCAGACATTACATTCATCAAAAAACTTGCATGAAATAAAGCATAACTTCTTTCTTTAGACTAATCATTGTTTCCAGCACCAGTCGATAACAAAGATATTTCTTGGTTCTTTGAAGAATCATATTTTCTACAACGCAGAAGGTTCTTTTACTAATTTCTACAACACTACATTGTGACGTCTGAACCACGATAATTAACGGCAATCTTAAGAAACAAAAAACATAGACTGGGACTGTGATATAAATGTGTTGTTTCATAAGACTTGTTACTTTAATTTCGTTCATCTCTCTTCTTACAACATTTCTCTCATCACATGGAATTAATCACAAGATAAACTAAACCAACCAGGACCTTGATATGAACGGTCTCCCCTATGGAGCCTAAGGATGGAGAGTAAGTACCTGAAACTTTTTGCAAAAGAAGTCTCGACTTTGAGAATAGTACTGATTTATCATAAATGTACAGAGTACCTACTTATGCAGAAAAATGTTAACTCTACGGCCTGATATCGTGAATCCGCGATGTCGACGCATCCCACATTTACCGGATGAAATTACCTACATGCCTAATTAACCATCTGGAACCCTCCGAGTGCCATATCAAGCCTCGTTAAGCAGCGCCATATGTTTATTATTCGATTGAGTCGTTCTATTCGCGGAAGGTGAGTGCCACTTATCCTCTGACCTACGGCTATAACGGCATTCCCTCTACCGTCTAGAGGTTAGAGTTGCATGTAACTGTCAATATGTAAACAATGGGTGTGGAGATATTACAGCAAAATTTTTCAGCATGGAGAACCTCATAATCGAAGGAAGCGGCAAGGATCATGACCTTTCTAAATAAGGCTTATTCTTCCCAAGGTCAAGCTTACGTTCCCTATCACCAATCAGTAAATTAAAATAACTCTTTAAGTCGTGGACAATTTTCCGGAATGCCTAGAATGGGAAATGAATGAATAAGGAATGCAAAACGGCAAGATTAAACGTTTTGTGACATTATGGCGAAACGCGCCAAAGTTACGAGGCAAACAAAACAGTGTGTATTTCCTACTTATACGAAGCGAGGAAGAAAAGGTCGGATCAATGGGTAGGGCCAGTGAGAACGTAATCTGTTTTTATAACGGCATCATTGATGGTCAGCTGGCTACTACCGACAGACAATAGTAAATATACATTCAGTAGAGAGTTCAAAGCCTCCCTCCATTATTGCGAAGTCTTCGTTTTTTATCGGTTTCGGGACTCGCAACAGATGTGCCCGAATAGTCCACCGAACCACCAAATAACTACCGAGGGGTAAACTTTTTTATCACAAGTAAAAATTCTTTCGGTATTCAAAATTACAACGGTATTTTTAAGTGCTCTGAAAGTTAAACTTCTCGAATTTAAATGTTTTTCGATGTGTATTAAAGCAGCAATGGAATGGAGTAAATTACGATGAAAAATATGAGAAATAGTTATGGAAGCATAAAAAAGTACCAATATACTTTTTTATTTCATTTCTCATTAGTGTGAAACCAGGTTCAAGATAGTAATTGAAAAAATAATTAGTATTTAACGCATTGCGGTTGCTTGTAAAAAAAACCCTAATATTTCTTCATATTTGAATTACGAAATATACCAATAACGGCTACTCTTCAGAGAACATTCCAAAATCAATTTTTGCCCTCTTTCATGTGTTTCCCACCGGACAGGTTATACAATCTCCATCATTAATATAAGCATCTTATCTAGTGACGGTAGTTTATTGGACAGCCTCAGCTTTCATTTTTCCCCACCTTAATCTCCGGATCATCTTTAGCCATTTTTCACACACAGCTACGTTTTCCCAACATTAAATCCTTCTTAAGCACTTTATTCGTTTTCTGTCAACATTTAAACTCTTTCCTTCTCTCTTGGCTCACACGCAATTCCTTTCTTAACGAATAAGAGATACAGGAAAAGGCAATAACCCAGAGTTCTTAATGACAAAATCACCAAAGTCATGGGTTGCAAAACCGAAAGCTCGGCAAGAAACAAGACTCTTGTCCAGAATGATCATCAAGAAATTCCGTGATTCAGCACCTTACTTTTTTCACTGGTAGTACCATTGTGTCTCGGTTCTTCTCTTCGAAAGCCAATTGTTACATGCCTTAAGAAAAAACATGACAATCACATTGAATACGAATGCATTTGGGAACACCGGCAGTTACTTTTGGGATTGGGCTTTAGGCCATGCACCTACAATTGCGGGAAATGAGTACACAGAGGTATAATGTTGCGATGGCCTTTGCAGTAAAGTAGACCAAATAAACCACAGGAATAATAGCTCTAATGCGAAGGTCTAAACTAATAGAAATATATAAAATCGATTAATATGCAATCAATGTAGTCACAACGCCATTTTTTCCGAGTACACAAGAGTAAATGCGAATATCATTAATATATCGCAGGCGTCACTCATTATTCATCAGTTTAGTAAGATCATTGAATTTCCAAAGATTCGAAGTTCTAACGTAACTACAACTCGCTCGCTCAATAATTTGCCACAATTGATTTCTCAAATTAATATCAATTATTATTTAGGTACACGTGGGAGAAAAAGATAGCTTGGTGTAAAATAAGTTCAAATGTACGATTCATATATGGTTGGTTACTGATTATCATTTAAGGTTAGATACTGATTATCATTTTCAACTCACCCTGTACCGGGAATTTTATCAATAGTAGCGTAAAAATTGTAAAATGGTTATAATAGAATGTTCTATTGGACCCATCACCGCTTTTCAGTGCCCCTGTTCTAGTTCCCCTCCTCCCCCCAATTCCGCCGCCCACCTCCCCAAACAAACTCCGAAAGTTGACCATTGTTTCCCCCTCCGTCTTACACAGATGGAAGATTATACTCCCTCCCATTCACTCCTTCTTCTTACCCATAGGTGTACAAAACTGGATACCCAGCACCCAGTTTTGTAGCTATATTTGATAATGATGTTAAACCATCGAAACCGGTCAGTTCAGAAAAGGAAAAAACGGGGGAAAATTACAGTATTTTTTATTCTCGTGATAAGTGATGGGCACAGGTGCTTGTTGTTTTTCACTTAGTAAATCAGGGACTGCGAGAGATTCGACGTAATCAACTGACAGAGTAAAATAAAGAACGCAGATATTATATATGATATCGCAAGACAGTAGAGACAAAATACGTGTAGTTAGTACCTGCGTAAACGCGAGACTACTATCGCCGCAAAAAAGGTAGAACGCTGAACTTTAAGCATTCGTGCGAAATTCCGCCGGGGCTCCAAAGGGCCGTGTAATATATCGTTTTACTCCTTGTGTATTTGACTACAAAATCCATTCATTGAAAAGTGATTAAATGTAAACGGTTAGCTCCTACGGTCGAAAGAGTGAAGAAAAACACGCGAAAAACTAGGAGAACGGCGAAACGGTCGTCTTCTTCATCTCGTCACGGCCTAAATATTTAATTGGTTCACTTCATTATTTTTTTTACGAAGAGGACGACATCTCCGTATTACAAATATTCTTTTAAAATTTTATTTTACCCATTCTTTGATTTTTTAAATGGCCGCAAGCTAGATTTCAATTTCCGAGGTGTGGAAAAGTATATGAATATCGAAATTACGTATGCTTTATGGAAAAAATATTGCAAAACTTATCATGTAAGGAAATTTTTATATTCTTCCCCTTACTTCAAATAAACGACAAAGAAGAAAATCGCTCCGCGGCAATGCAAATTACCATTTTGCTCAGTTGGCAATTGTTTAAGCTCCGTTCGTGGCAACAATACAATCCATAGAATCAATAAACTTCTAACACATAAACAAACAGTATTTTGCTGAACTAAAGTGTGTAATTTCGGAGACTGAATTAAATATCTAATTGAGAAATATTCAATATAAATCCCTTCACATAAAGTTAAAAGAATATGAAACACCTAGAGCCTTTCCCATTCCTTGTCCAATCAGCGCTGGACAGAGGTCTCACTAGAGGGGTCTTGGCAATGAGATTTGAGTCACGCGCGGCTAGGAGCTTAAACAATTGCCAACTGAGCAAAATGGTAATTTGCATTGCCGCGGAGCGATTTTCTTCTTTGTCGTTTATTTTAAGTAAGGGGAAGAATATAAAAATTTCCTTACATGATAAGTTTTGCAATATTTTTTCCATAAAGCATACGTAATTTCGATATTCATATACTTTTCCACACCTCGGAAATTGAAATCTAGCTTTCAGCCATTTAAAAAATCAAAGAATGGGTAAAATAAAATTTTAAAAGAATATTTGTAATAAGGAGATGACGTCTTCTTAGTAAAAAAATAATGAAGTGAACCAATTAAATATTTAGGCCGTGACGAGATGAAGAAGACGACCGTTTCGCCGTTCTCCTAGTTTTTCGCGTGTTTTTCTTCACTCTTTCGACCGTAGGAGCTAACCGTTTACATTTAATCACTTTTCAATTAATGGATTTTGTAGTCAAATACACAAGGAGTAGAACGATATATTACACGGCCCTTTGGAGCCCCGGCGGAATTTCGCACGAATGCTTGAAGTTCAGCGTTCTACCTTTTTTGCGGCGATAGTAGGCCTATTGCTCCAGGTGGACACACAATTACATATTTACGGACAGCAAGTGTCAATTCAAATATGTAGACTACCTAAGTATTTTTAACTTTTAAAGTTTTTTCTGCAACGTTCTGATATACACGAATGGTTATTTACATCCTCTGGCTGTGGAGTTCGATTTTACCCCACAAGGTCACAAAGAACATTTCCTTAACCTGCTAAGATTTCCAGAGTAAATTTTCAACAATAGGACAACGGTTAAAATTTCGGCCATTCCTCTAAAAGAGCAACACACTTTGTTACTATTTAATTCATAAAATAGTTAAGGGCTAAACACTCACGGACTCCAATGTTGGACGTAAACATGAGAAATTAAAGTTTCCTATCTCTTACATGGAGAAAATTTCGCACTTAAATTAATCCGCTCACGTCATCAAGTAGAGTGATAGCGAAACAAGGTGGTAGTCGCCTGCGCGAAGTGTGTCAGTAATGAGGGTAAGACTCGTGTGTTAGGGGTCGTCTAAGGAGCGGCGAGGAGAGGACATTACATGGCAGGCAATACTGTCAACATAATTGCCTTCAACTTGAGAGGACGGAAAATCGTCAGCAACGCGTTTCAATACAATTTTTACGATCCAAACAAATCTGAACAAAGTTTTCGTTACACATCGGAGAATCCCATAACAGCAACTGGATTGAGAGCTAAGGAGTGCTATAAAATAAAATAAAATAACATAATGAGCATATTGAATTGGCAATGAAGGCTTGCGACCTTGGGAGTCCCTGGTAGTCAAACGCGAAGACTACCTACCTTAATTCCCAGTGCGGAGCTACTTCGTAGGGATTGGACTCTTCCACTGAAAAGGGCCTTCTGCACAGCACTTCTGCACGTTTCGCGACCACTGTTTACGTCAATTATGATTCACAGGATGCCTTTAAGGAGGTTGATTTTGGTTCGCAAGGTTGAATTTTTGAGTTAATGTCCCATGTGTCCTAGCCTCAAGAATTACTTTTTTCCACGCACCATTAACTTCTAAAGCACGAATATGCATACATAATGAGATGTCAATCCACGAAATACTACATCTAACTTTCGTCCACTCCCCTTCCCCATTTCTTTTCCTATTCCCTTCTGTCAAGCCAAGTGTTTTAATCACCCCTGTCGCAGCGAATATCAGGGTAGCATGCAGATGCTCAACCGTCTGCACGAGAAGAAAGCGGAGTATTGATGACTTTTCGTCAGATAAGTCCTCAATTAACGTCATTTTATAGCGGTCAACGTTCAATGAAGCCTATTTAAAGTGAGCAATGTATAGATTGAGTCTATTAAGAATTATATACTCATGCGGTTCATTCTCGGTAAATTCAGAGAATAATCATAAAGGAAATGCTTCCGCAATTGTTTCATTGTAATATTAACACTTACGAATAACCCACGGACAGGCTGAAAACTCATTGCGCCGATAGCGAACTCCTGAAGGCCACTGACCCTGGATAAGTGTGTGGGTTAGGCTGACTTAAGAAAGAATATCGACAAAGGTTGCATACAGCAAAAGTAAAAAGAAAAAGGATGAAGAGCTAGCTGGCCAAAACGCTTTTGCGGCGCCATTTTATAACGCTAAACATTCCTAAATCTATCCATTCAGGAACGGCTTGCAATACCACCTTGGCCATTTTGAAAGAATCCAGGAGCGAAAAGAGAAAAAGAGGCGTCAGGAAAATGAAGGCGTGGCAGATAGTGTTTCCTCGACCACAATTGGCGGCTGAAAAACCAGACCGCGAAGAGGAGGTTTTTATTATTGGCGACCGAGGAGTCCTTTTTTTTAACGGCCGTATTAATCAGATAACAAGCGGGACCAGAACTATAAATCCACGGCAAGAGGCGCCAAGTCCGTTATTTTATCTACATAATGGTTTTTCCCATGCTTTCATGGTCGCTCTGCATAGATAAGAATTTCGGAAACCCTTTGGCATGGGAGAAGGCAAAAGATAACTATAGATGCAATAATCTTATCCTGGAGCTGAAACCTATCCTGGAGCTGAAACTTTTATTTTATGCTAATTACTTAAGGGCTATCTCCAGACCCCGCGCCTATTTCAATTCCTCACATTTGTTGTTTTTTATCTAGTGTAATATCTATTATTTCTTCTACCTTAGAAATCTTCCATGTTCAACAAATTCTCCCAAAAAATCTCTCTTTCAGCTGCTTCATTGTCTTTTAAGTTGCTTTTATCTAAAAACCCTCTTCTTAACTTCTTGAATCCAACTAGTTGGGGACTTATTTTTCTAAAAAGGAAATTGGAAGATCTGATTTTTAACATATTGTCAGCTCTTAAAAAATCCAAAAATGTTAATCTTTTTCATTCAATGTTTCAGCTATATCATCATACTAATAGAGCACGCCTGTTGCTCACGGTAAAATTTTCCATAAAAAGAGTTTTATAAAAATTTTTATTGAAAGTTTTATAAATCGTTCGTAAAACGAACTTGCTTGATCACGGTAAAACTATTCATAAAACCGCAATGTCCTGCCATCTATGAGACGTTTTGCGAACACGTGAAGTGATAAATGCACTCTCTTTTGAATGACTGTTAGGTTAAAAACTATATTTGTGGTTTATTTACTTACTTTCTGATCACACTCAACGGTGCTAAGGCTCTAACACATTCTGTTAACAAGAAGTATACTGCCTCAACGTTCCATGAACTTCCAGCCATGTTTGTTTACGTTTTCCTTGTTTGGCTTCCCATGGATACGAGATTATTATCAACGCGATGAGCGGAACGTCTCATTTGCCTTGGAGATGGCTAACGAGTCGCTACCCGAAACGTCGGCAACATTTAAATCACTCACCCGGTGTAGAGCCCGAGAAGATTTCATCACTGTCTCATTGGTTGTTGCATAAAACGGTTTTATGAAAATAGAACCTGTCCTATTCCGAAAAACGTTTTATAAAACTTGGTTTTATAAAACGGTTTTAACGTTAGCAAGCTCATTTTTATAAAATTAGTCGATTTTATAAAACGTTTCACCGAGAATTTTACCGCGAGCAACAGGCATAATATATCAAAATTGAATGGTGTCTGTCTGTTGCTCAGTCACGCAAAAACTATGAACTGATTTTGAATTGAAAAAACTATGAACTGAAAACTATGAATTTACTGAACCGATTGAGATGAAATTTGACATGTAGCGAGAAAATATATCTGGGTGTAACATAGGCTATATTAAAAAGCCCTCAGGGCCCCCAAAGGCCCACCCTGGTGGTCCGTGGTGGTCCATGCTAAGCATTGGGTTCGGTGCAGAGGTTTCATTTTTTGCTTTTTAAAATTACATTCACTTAAGATAGAGGGCTGGGATTTTTTTATCGGATGGCTGAATAGATGAAGTTTCTAATTCTTTCAAACGATTTTCTTTTACGCTTCGTAATTTGTACGTCAGAAAATCATGTTTTATGATGCAAAATCTCACATTTTACTCTGAAATCAACAATAGCGTATTTCCTCTACAACCAGAGATTTGATTTTAAAAGGATATTCACGGATCTGTCATTTACGTTTTCCTGCTGACCCAAGATAGCATGTAGAAAGAAAATATGTATAAGAAGGGCCCAGAGTCCCAAGGACCCCATGATTGATTGCTTCAGGAGGTTATCGATAAATTCAATGCATATTTACAAGTACCTGTACTCTTCAATGTCTATTCTCAAAGTAGCTCTCATAGGGGCACTGCATGTATATGAGAGAACACTTACGTAGTAAACGATACACATAAAGTAATTAAACGTGCAAGAGCATTTACGTGCAGTGAATAGTAATGGTAATGGTAATAGTGCCCCTGTTGCTACAACAAACACGGCGTTTATTATCGTTTAATACTCAGATGTATTGCACGTAGTGGAACCGTCTGCATCTCAATACGATTGCGAACTATTTTTGGACCAATTCATATATCATTAACGTTACGAGTTATTTGCATACGTTTAAAAGTGTTAAAGAGCAGTTAACTTACATTCACTTAATCATTGAGTTGCCTATTCAAGACTCTCACTCACCGCTGTGTTTTCCCTCCTTTGACTTAAACATATATCCATCAAAATGCCTGATAGAAGAAAGAGGAACCTTTCGAAAAAATCTTCTAAAGCAAGAGGGATGTCTTCTTTGCGAGTAAATAAGTCCTTGCGAGTAAATAAGTCCTTGCGAGTAAATGAGAGAAAAACTCCTATCTGTTTTAAGATGGTGGAAATTATAATGACGTAACTACATGCTTCTTGCCCGAAAGAAGAGCGCAAATTCTGCGCAATGAACTGCATCCGTGCATGCAAATTGGCAAGTGCACTAATAATCACCATAATTTTTTTATTTAGCAACCGAAACCAATGGTTATGGCTATCCTTTATGCCGAAGGCGCAGTCCGTGTGATGGAGGATTCATAGGTCAAATAAACATGGCTGCTGCTGCTGCTAATGCTCCTTTTGACGTTGTCAACTACTGGATTGTACCCTATTCTCCAATCCTGATCAAGATACTCAACGCACATATCGACGCTAATTACGCAACTCAATTGAGCCATTTAATGCAAATATATTTTTGGAAGGAAGGAAGGTAGGGAAGTGATCAAGGGAAGTGATCAAGCTGTTACTCACTCATAAACGGCTCAAAATAACCGGAGGGACGAGGTGACAATCTATCAACCTGGCTGTTATTTAAGTAGTACATATTTTGGTTTCCCGTGCATGAAAGAGGACTGAAAGTTACTCATCTCTCCGTGTACCTGAAAAAAGGTCATCGTGTCTACTACATCCAACACAACATACAAGATAGTTTACGAACTCCTCAAAACACCACGCTGACAGTATTCTTTAGGCTTTGCGGTTTTCTTATAAAATAAGTTCAATGTTTTTCACACCCGTCGAATTTCAACCTTCCGCTGTACCTTCCGCTGTACCTTCCGCTAGTTTTCTATATTTTTATATATTTAACCATTACTTCTTAACTTCTAGATTTCTTTAATTTTTAATGGAACTAGCATTTTTCTTATAATTCTTATTTCCAATATTTCTTAAATTCAATACTGGTATTATTTATTGGCTTTATGTTTTCACTGCTGTATTAAAGTTTATTTATCTACGTTCTTTGATACGCATTTTATGTTTTAAATATGTTTATTTAAACCATATGCTATATATGTTTTACGATTCCTCTCCTTTAGAGTAGACCTTTTTAAACCAGTTCCTTGAATAATTTCTCCCAAACACTTGATTTTTTAAACCTTTTCTATCTGCTACTTGTCAGCTAAAAGTATGCACCACATTCTCTGTTATTGCAATCAAAATTATTCTCACTAAATAGAAACAAAATTGGTGTAGAAATGCTTACAACGGTGGTATTTACCAAATCTAGAGTTACGTATTCACGTATAGTATTTGATAACAGTAAAGATATTACTTCCTTTGGAGAAAATACTACTCAAGAAACTGCACCCAGTATTCAAATAAGGTTCTCTTCAAGAAAGATACATGAAAAGCGAATGCTTATTTATTTATTTTTACTTGAAGAATTTAAACCTTTACTTCCCACAAATACGGATTCGTCTACTAGTTCGCTATCGCTAATAAATCATATCTACCTGGCTATTCCCAGATGAACCATCTTTTCGAGTTGCGAGACCATAAAAATTGCCAAAATGTTAAACATCTAAATAATTGATAAAAAATACAAAATAAAGACAAATGCCATGAAAAAGCCAAAGTGCTCGCTAAACAAATTTGGGAAGTAGATGGTTAATTTAGGGATCCGGACTGCGCATTGGTTGACGAATGCAGAACGATCTGCGGCTTCTAAGCAGACACTACTTCATCGGGTTTTCACATCCCCAACTAACGTTTATTTTTAACTCATCTCCGAACCCATGAAATTTAAGAAAACATGTTATGGGAAAAGATATTAGCTGGGTGAGAAAAGAAAACTTTCAAATGAATTCAGGAAGAGGCGGAGTAAATGGTTGGAAAGGGTAATGAGGGTCGAGTGAACACTGATCTCTCTATCTCTCCCTCTATCTCAGCCTTAGAAGTCTGAGATAGAGGAGAGGATGTTGGATAAGCAAAGGAGATGAAAGAGAGTAGGCATTATCGACTGGATGAAGAGAAAAAGGACGTATGGCGAGCTGAAGAATGAAATCACGTAAGGAGATAGGGGCCCTCGACGGTAAAATGCTAGTAAAGGTGCTTTTCCAAATAAAATCCCTCTCTACCGGTAGACCACTTCTAACAACGAGATCCATTCGCATTACATTCCACGTCACTCTGATATCTCAAAATAAAGGGTGAAATTGGAAACACGATTATTCAATTGAATGCATAGGTAATGCAGTTCAAGTAATCAACAGTCGATATATATTTTTTCTAGAGTTGTGGAGGGAAGAATAGAAAATTAAGTTATGAACTACAATTCCAGATAGATAAATATATCATCCACCTAGATCAAAACAAACATCACGCGCATTAATTGAAAGGTAGTAGCATGAAGTTTGAACGTGCTGAATATAGAAAGACTACACAAAATTCCTCGACAGACACCAGAGTACGCTGAAGGCATACAATTGTCAGCGTCGTCTTATGTGGTCACCAATACTAAGAAAAATAAAAAATAAATTCAAGTTGAGTGGTTCAACTACAACTCTTTTAAAAAAATGTCAACGGAAAATATACACATATCTTTAAAAATAACTATTCGTTAGAATGCTGAGCACCTGAATAATTTTTTAAGAGGTGTAAAAGTATTCTTGAAGAAAATATTTCAAGAAAACAGCCTGTATACATTGGAAAAAATATAGGACTTACTACTCAAAATACATCCAAGTAGTTTACGTCGATCCCGACCAGGGCAATAATTTCTTATAAGTTAATTCACAGCATTAGCAAGTTAGCGAGGAAAGCAGTCATGACCTCAAAATCCTAAGTCGAATGCTAACTCAAAATAATGAACAAGTGTAATCCTTTCTTATATGAAGAGATAAGACTTTAACTCTAAACACTTAAATATCGCTTAACCGTTTGTGGAGAACCCATTAATCTTTTAGTGTTTACTGGGCTAGCATTTTTCGTGTCCATTGCAGTATTTTCTTTAGCAAATGTCTGTATATTATGAATCGACTTCACTAATTTGTCTTTAATTATTTGAAGTTGAAAGGAGAAATAAAGCATTGTTTTGAGAAGACAGTGAACATCAGCCTTCAACGAGGAGCCATAATTCTAATCCAGAGAAAATTACTCATAGCCACGAAAATCAGAGAAGTGATGATTCATGATGGAGAGAATGAGTATAGTCTTAATTTTATCAAGCGCAAAAACTCAGACCTCAAGATTGACTCATTTAGATCCCTGACGGGTGTACACCATTAAGTTGTCCATCCAAGACAAGCAAGCACACTGTCCAACTTTTTATCTGCCAATTTTTTATCGGGAGCGCTGCGCTATGCCTTGGGAGTTTGTTGCCTTAAATAATAAGGCTCTTGATGGATGGGTTTGGTCGCGGTAGAGGTGAAGTGACTTTCACCACTGCGTTGTCCATTCATTTGTACGTCTATGCCCTTCCCGAGGGTCTCTCGGCACATGAGCGGTGTCTCCATTCTCATCATCAGTATTCGTCCTGTATAACTTTCTTATGATACCATTCCCGAGTTGAAAGGAAGTAAACCATATCGCATAGATAAAACAATTATCCCTCAGGCATGCAAGTACCCAGTGAATAACTTATTAGTGGATGTTACAGATGAATGCTTACACTGTTTTTAGGAGCGTATAAGGCTCACTGGTGCCTTAAGCACTGGAACAATCTTGGAGCCCCCATCCTTTCCAAACAGACCCAGTCCATTTTAGCTGTTCACCTGTGTGACCACGTGACCAGATATACAATGCAGGTTACAGCAGTAAAAAAATTAATTCATATGGTAACACAATATATTGTACAAACTAAGCCAAGCTTGGGCTACATAAAGTCAGAGTCCTCTGGATTGCCGATAATACACTACCCTATGAGGGAGTAGTGCTGAGAACGGCCATCCAGAGGACTCTGAATAAAGTTATACAAAAATGGAGTGAAACACTTATTTTAATATTTCGCAAGTTCAATATATTAAAGTTCCAATATTCATGGTCTGAAAGGCATATTTCTAAATTTCATTTTCACAAAATCACGAACAACATCCTCTAAATTAATAATTTTCAGAATGTCTGCTTCAATTGTTAATATACCCAGTGAGTCGAGTCTTTCTCTAAGCATAAGTGATCCATTTGGTTTTTTCTTAAGATTCAGTAGTGAGAGATCTCTCTGTTTTGCAGTTGGTGAAAATTAATATTAAAAATGTTTTAAGGCAATTTCAACATTTGGAAAGGCCCATGTGAGTGAAAGATGTTTTCTTGGTTGTTTTAAACTTATGATGGACATATGAATGGAACGGCTGAAGCCCTGTAGACAAAGTGTTGTTCATTTCATTTGGATAAGCGTCAATTATAGTCTGACAAGTCTTTGAGTACCTTTCACTTTCTGATAATTGGGAATTAGCACCTTGCTGGGTGGCATTAGGAACATCTGTCAGGCAGGAGAAATGACGTTACTGAACGAGAGGTCAGAGTGCACTGCTCCAGCCGTTCCTTTTGTGGAGCATCTGGGAAGATAACCCTAGTTATGCAGTTTTTAGTAGGATGCACCATGATCAAGAAACAGAGCATTATGGTAAATTTGCACTAGTTTTGACAATTTGTTTGACAAATCTTCTTCATCTTTTATTTTATTATCACTCTTTTCCTTACACCATTTGGCCTTAGATTTGTGGTGCCCCTTTGGCCCTCTTTTGGTCTTCTATGGAATCTCTGTTTTTTAAGCAATCGCCAAAAAAACTTCGACTGACAAAGGTATTTTAAGCGTACGGCGTGCAACAATAAGTAATTTAATATCTGAAATAGTTTAGTTATTTACTGAGGAATCTTGTCATATAAAACAGTTGTTGCGACGTTAATATTGCTACATTGACTTCATATTTCTCACAACTGCTTAAATTTAAAAATAGAATACGAATATGATCCCTATTATGAACAGAGAAAAATCTGGCTAAAACCTCCTAAACCCTGAAAATAGACGAAGCTCCAGTAAAAAAATAAACCTACTCTTTCATTATCCTTCGAAGGCCATAGCCACGGAGTGGGCAACTCCATTGCAAATCTAGCTGGGCCTGAGGAAAGACATAGCAAAGATAGTAAAATGGTATACCTTATTCTTCGTTTCCCTGAACTAAGCCGAAGAATGGCTACAAGAAAAAATATTCATTAGGTACATAAAAAGTTTTCTGGAATTTAATTCCCAATTCTCTGCACCAGGAATCTCAATCAGCCTCTGCTCAAGTGAAGGAGGTCGATGCTACTATCCATCGGCGATGGCAATACTCTTGGTTCCCAAGTTCCTCTACGATGACCGCGATAAACAATCAATTGAATGAATTCCATTAATTCCGAATTTCTCTCGGTGTCACCCGTGGAAATGGAAAACAGAATTTTGTGGGTAGGTAACTTGGGGATGAGGTTGCGAGATGGGTGATGTTATTATCGGAGATCCTGCGTGGAGGGACCTATCAAACCGGTTAAAAGAACCAAGTTATCTGGCGAGGAAGGATCATTATTGTACGATTGAGCCTCCGAGGCAGCTCTCAAATACTTTAAAATTTTCCTTCCTACATCGGGGGATAGGGGATTGGAATGGTTTACCGGAGGAAATTTTGGAGCCCTTCCCAACTAATACTAGGATATTTATGACGAGGGTGAAAAAAATTGAATTTTAAGGGATTTTCCTATTTTTTTGTATTTAGTATTTTATGTTTTGTATTTTGGTCTTCATATATTTTGTGTCTTATGTAACCACCCGACCAAATGGATAACTTGTATTTCGTATTCTATATTTTGTATTTTGTTCTTTAAGTATTTTCTTGTTATATGTTACCACCCGACTAAATGGTCGACTTGTAACAATTTATGCAATAATAATAATATTTCGTCTGCCATCTCCGTCTAAGCGTTTACTCAAGAGGAATCAAAGAAAATCCTATCACGATTAGTGCCTCAAATCCCGATGTCACGTTACTGTGAAGTGCTGAAGTCGAGTTTGAAAATGACACGGACAACCTATATGGCAGCTGCAGTGTGTTTTTAAAGTTTGGACGTTAAAGTTATACCCTCATTCATCCTTGATATGATGGTACCATAAAATCCATCGAGATATTTTGAGCATATAAAGCATTATTCAATCCATAGCATCTGCCAACTTTGAACAACTAAACAGAACTTTGCAACGGCGACAAAATGGAATTTCTAATCGAGAAACGGACAAGATTGACAATTATTGAAGCTTAACTATCCTGTATTTTAACCGACCTATTGAACTATTATAAAATGAACTATTTTAATAAATGTATCAATTATAAACATACATGAGTGATAACTTGTATTCAATCATTTATTTCTATAACCTGTGCTGACATATTTTGTCGCTGGATATCGCGACCGTCGTTTTCATCCGACGCCCATGAGCCACAACAGCAGTGAGTCCTACAGTTTTTTACTCCCATCTTTTTCAGGTTTTCAGCAACGCCATCTTTCCATCGTTTCCGAGGTGTCCCTCTTTTCCTTCCCTCTGTTGGTCTTCAATCATCAAATTTCCTAAATAGATCTTGACATTTCCATATGGTGCAAATTTCCAAGCCCTCTGATCATCTTACAATTAGTCTTAATAAATGGAACAATATTTTCTCCTTGAATTGCCACGTTTATTTGTATTTTTTCCATTCCCACGAATCCTTCACAGTTCATTTACATTACGCACTGGGCCTTAAATATTTATCAACACCTTTCTTTCAAAAATGGTAAATATATCTTCATGTTTCTTCGTAATGGACCATGGTTCACACCCGTAAGTCACAATGGGCCTCATGACTGATCGAAATATTCTCATTTTCCCAATGTCTAAACACTCCTAGCTCGGCTAAATGAGGTTTAAGAGACACGGGGAACGTTCCTGGATGACGAATCATTTCGGTTCTTCTTTCAGAAAAAAATAGCTATGTAATACTAGGACAACTTGATGAAAGGCCTTGAGCATTAAATCGCCATCATCCTGAATACTCCTGGCAATTTGATGACAAACGACCAAAATAGGGATACTAAGAAAAAATCCTACACTTCCAGGACCTCTTTTCACTCGCCATCTTCGGATTACGTCTTGGGCATAAATTCCCGCAGCCGCACCCTCCGACATTGCCTTGACGACGTTTTTTTCTTTTCTTACTTAATTCTTTTCACTCACATTCCATTAATATAAAGTTCAACTTGTGACTTTCCAAAATGAGCACTTCCACCCGAAATCAGTTTGGTTTCTTCGCACTGCCATCGTACAAATAAGTGCTACTCTTGTATGTCTGCGCATTTATGCAGTTGCGAAATACATTAATACAAATAGTTTCTCACACATTGGTGGCATACCTATAAAGTAGTGCATGCTGGTAATTCCACCTCTTGACTAGTATTTACAAGGTTTTGCTTATGCACTAGTTGTAGCTTCAATTACTTATTAGGGCGCTGTGTAGTGCATGTTGATGATAACTCACTCCCTTCCACACACCCTTGGTTTGGCTTTCAGGGTATTAAGTAGATATACGAGTAGGTGGGAAAATATTTTTTCCGAGTGTAGGCTCAGCACCAGCAAAAGCTCTTCGCAGATGGGCAGTGGAGAATTCTGGGACGGGAAGGGTTTATATCAAAAAGCAGGTCACTGCCAGTAAATGAGTAGTAGCTGTGTGCCTTTTTTGACTTTTTAGTATCCTGCGTGCAGTGCGCCTGCGTACTAACCATAGGCTAAGGAAGAGAATAGATTTGGCGTTTTGACACAAAAAGTGAAGCTTGTTTTTCCGCGGAAATTGATCCACCTTACATAGCTATTGCACGCAATTTTTCTGTAAATGTATGAATTCAAAAGTGTTTTGTTGGAAATTATTACCTCTTTGCATTTTTCTAGATTAATTAATACGGTACTGCAACATTTCTACCACCGGTAGCTATGCTTCCGGCGTATTAACAGCCTAACCGATCAATTCAGCATGGCCGATTGCGCATTTTAATGACTTCAGTATTCTCCTGTGCTATTGTACCGTATAGCTCCATTCTTCTTTCATATATGATATCCTTACTGTATATGGCGCATCAAACTTTTAAGATTGAAGACTTTTTCAATTCCACTCCTCAGCTTCCTCACCATCCTTCCTCACTACTCCGACTACTAGACTAACTCCCTTAGAGTGACGTAGCGTTCCGTGCATCTGTCTGCCACCAGCTTTTGCGGAAGATGAAGAGCAGTTAACAGCGTCGAATCCACAACGCTTGATTTAGACTTTAATGTTCTGACAGGTGGCCCCGAGCAACATAATCTAGTATTGCCCGGCATCATTTACTTCCATTAATATGTATATAATTACCATGTTTTCCTTTTCAACAGCTTTTCAACAGAGGCTGAATTTAAAACCAGAGAAGTGGCATGAAACTTCCGGACGTCAATGGAGAAACTTTTGTACCCCATTAAAATTTTCGCATTCATCAAACATGGAATTTCCTCGGTGAGATTCGTCTTGGGAAAGATTGTTGGCTAAGGAATTATTATTTCCTCTTCTTCATATCTTTAGGTTAATACCATACATCTTTTTTCTTCATATGTCTTTACCTCACAACTATTTATTTCTCCTAAAATTATGGTAAAAATCTTTTTCTGGAAGAATCGACAATTCCTACAATAAACTATAAAAACTTATGCCATTTTATCAACGTGTGAGGAGGCCTAATAGAGATATACGTGATTCACAATTTTGGAAAAGTTTTGACGTTTTAACGGGATAAAATGATGAGGGAACTTTGATATGCAATATTTCATGCTTTTAAAATTTCTAAAGTAAAAAAAGTGAATGTATCAAAATGACCCCTAGAAACTGTTGATGAATACCAGGCCATACGTAACCGGCTTTGTGGTGTTAGTCGTAACTTATCATTACGAAGCCCTGCTATGAAAAAATTATCGATTCACTAATCCTTGGCATAATTTTAAGCAAAATATCGTACAACCGAAAGTGGACATGTATTAATGTGACTCTTATTTTTAGATTTCCTACGCGACCTCTTCTCTTCATAGTGACACTTTCACGTTTTTCTGCCCTGTAATTCACGTTTTTCTGCTCTGCCTGCAGCAATATTTTCTTCTTCTATGGTATCGAGTTTCTGCCAGACTTAAAGAGAAGCTCTTTTTCTATTGCGGCAAAACTCAAATGTATCCTTGTATGTACGTGAGTGTGAAATTAAAGAAAAGCATGGGTGGACAAGGAACTATGGTATCCTATGCCAAGCACGATAGTCGACTAAATACGGAAGGTACCTACATTGTGCTAGAGAATTCTCTGCGGGGAACATAGAAGACATAAGGTAATTAATTAGTGAGCCAAGATATAACGTGGATTGGATGCGTAACGGACAAGCACATACAAAAGGAGTACGTTTATTTCGTAGGTTCGGCCATATCGAAATAATGGTTGCGAGTGTAATTTCTCACAACACACATAAAAAGAGTGCGAATGGTAAAAATGAAAGGTTGGTTGGAGAAAGTCAATATTAAACTAGTTGGAACAGATGTTCAGGGCTGAGATAGCACGAATTTTAACGCGTGAAAGTGGCATAAAAGGTTACAAAAATGCAAAGAAAGTGTGAAAGAAGTTTTTGAAAAAAGCAGCGTTTCAAAACAGCAAATATAAATTACGACCCGACAGCTCTTAGCCCCTAAGAGGACTGAGAATATTCGCAGATAAGGAATGTGAATATAAGTACATATACAAGTTCATGTTACAAAGCGGATTCTTGACATAATTCTCCATTCTCTCCCACACTGGTGTTGGCTCGACGAGGAACACGCGAGGAAATCCAAACGGACTGATATTTTGAATGGACCTCATCCCCCTTTTCAAACTAGCATTACCACCCTCAAATGTGACAAGATCCCCCGAGCACGTGTATTTGAAACCCACATCCCAGTATTTCACATTTGTCTGCCATCTCACGCAGAAGAAAAAGGTATCTACTTTCGCGGGGAAATAAATCCACGTCCCATAAAGTGTTTCTTGCGGCCGCGGGGTCATCCTGGCGGGTCCACTCAGAAGAAGCAACGGTAATGGAGTGGACCGGGGTGGACCAGGTTGTCAAAGTTTTCGGATCCGGTTTGCCCATTTGGAACTTCCGATGGTTTCGCACACTCGAATGGAGACCAAAATTATGCCTTCCAAATGAAAGGAAAGACGACGCATCTCCATGCCATAACACACTTTTTCCTTCTCAAAGAGGTCCACAACTGAATTTTTCACGTTTTTTTTCTTTTCACAGAGGAGTGTGTAAATTTCTTCACTCTGATCGCCGACAAAGATTAATTTATAATCTATTTAATAAATTAAAAACGCAAACCATAGGCAGGATGTAGGAAGAGTTCCAGAACAACATTGTACAGTTTATAACGTTTTAGTTACGTATTAAATTTGTAAAAATAATAGCATTTTTTCACTATACAGAGTTTGATTTTTGAATGATTTGGTAAATGTTTGACAGTTGAACGGTGAAAAATAATGCTTTCAGATTGCATTTTGATTTGCAGTTAATCAAAATAAACAAATTAATATTTATTCTTATAAAAATGCCAGTCGATATATATCGGCACGTAGTACGCAGATTCGCCGTGAACCGAAGCATCGGCCCCAAGACAGTAAAAGCGTCACGCAACCGAAAACATCTGAGATTTACTGATATACTTATTATCCAATAAGTGAGCACCAATGAAACAGGAAAAAAATAATAAGAAGGTGAATTATATAAAAAAGACTAAATCAACTCAAATGAAATTGCAGCCGAGGATCAATGCCCAGGAGAACATCGGGAGCTTAGAGGGGAAAATATGGGGAGCACTTAAAGAGCAAACAGAACGATTAATCGGGAAAGAGCGAAATTGCTCCGATAATGAAAAACACAACAGAACAGGGAGACAAACACGTGCTGGAATACATCGGCGGCCTTCTTGATCACAAAGTATTTATTTTTCGCCGACTCACCTTAGTGCATACAGAAGGGGAGAATAAGAAATTGGGGCAGAATTTAACCATTAAAAGTCTCGAAAATTCACCCACAAACGTAAAAATGATTCCCGGTGACACACTTGGGACCGGTTTCAAGCAGGCGTGAATCGTTTGTTTGATTCATTTACTCATAAAAATGGCAATAGTTCATTTCGTAACACACCTTTTAGCGTCTACTCGCCATTTTAAGTAAACTCGTTTCGCCCAATAAAGAGACCAAACGGCTGAAGTCATTACGTACACGAGACGACGTTAATTGAGCCACTTACACGCACTTCTCACATAAACAAACGCGTGAAATCATCAAGATTTTGGCTGCGAAGGAAATGGGCTGATCTTCGGTGTATTTTTTTACTCAAATAGTACTTGAGCGCTCCGTCGCCTTGGAGACAGAAAAACGGAGAGTAAACAAATTCAATGTCGACGAAATCTTTCTGGACATAATAAGGCTAAGATAGAGATGAGCAATTTGAGAAAACAACTGATTTACAAACTTATATCGAAAAAAAACTGTTTGTTTCATTAGCGTGGGGAAAACATGGGGGACATTTTTTTATTGGAAAGTTGGCCTTTTCCCTTGGTACAATCATCATACCGATTAATTTCAGGCAAAATCAAAGTGCAAAAATTATATACGCTCGAGTTTAGAGACCCGATAAAAAATTAACTAGCACACCTACATGAATGCAAGTTATATCACACTTGAGCGTATTTTATTTCACGTAACCATGCTTACTGATAATTTTTACAATTCACTTTCCATTTTTCATCGCGATGAGAGCAAATAAGTGCCTTTTTTGGCGTTTTCTAACGGAACGCTTTCTTGGACATTTGATAGTGAAAAATTTGACGTCGAATTATAATGAAAATTTGGCACAGTCAAACAAAACATTTCTAAATTTAATGCATAAATTTCAGTTCTTTTAAATTTCTCATCTAAAATGTCATCAATTTTATATATAATACCTTTTTCTTAGTTCTCGATTGACCCAAAAACACGATCATCTTAGTCTTATTTTAAAAGCTCTTTGATGTATTATTTTTTTAAATCACTATCTTTAACCCGCATCACGACATGTATTTTCGTAGGCCCCCATGATGGCTTTTTGTCTTGCTTTACTCCTATTATTAATAAATACGCTATTTCACAGGTTTATTTCACAGTGACATTAAAAAAGGAGTACTTTTTTACATCACGCAACTCAACTCGCCCACATAAGACAATGACGTCGACTAAGATACCACTAGAATTCCATTCCGTTATTCTCGCTTTTAGTATTTGTTTCGAGGAAGTTCGTTGCGCACTTGTTGTAGCCAGTAAAACATCTAAATTTGTCACATAGTTATTCACGTCGAACGGCTGAGTTTTATGCTGATCCCGCATATTCGAGACTGGTTTGAAAAGTATCTACGAAATTTACTGTAAAGATAACACATTACTAAAAACAGGTCATAAATTTATTTACCTATTTATTTATTTATAAATACCATTTATGGTAAACTAAAACATTTAAGACGAGAAATTTTAAATAAATTTTACCGTTTCAGGCCTCACTTCGCAGAAGTTTTTAATGTTCGTATTCGTACTTAAGTATTTAACATGTTATTTATTATGAATACGAACTTCGAGAAACTTTGATTTTGATGTAAAATTAGAATAGAGAAGTTTTAAAAAGTAGTTTTTGTGAAAATAAAACTTATTTATGGCCGTTTTAAAACGTTCGCGTAAAAAATTAAGGCTTTTCTCCACTATCAATCGAGTCTAACCCACGAAGTCCGATGCAATCAATCTTCCTGAAATGAATCGAGCTAATTCAATCAACTACCCTTGGTACCCTGACTCACAAAGCAACAAGGGGAATGTCATATTTTGCTGCTGGGTGGTAAATAACTAGTATCATATCATCACCAGACTACGTGGAAATTGGCGTGAGAAAAATATCCACCTGAAGCGGGATTCAAACCACGGAGCTAGGCTTGGCGGGCCAACGCGTAGACCACTACGTTATCTTGAATTCCAGATAGAGCCTGAGAATCCAGAAGTCCATGGTTCGATTGAGAGTCCAAGAGGACTTCAGTTCACGACAACTTTCACGTACTTCATCGACGTTATTTTGGAAGAAGTTAAGACCTTCGTCACCAAACGATTTAGTGGCTCAAAGATTTCAAAACCGGGCATCCACACGAGGCTACCTTAATAAGTAGAGGTCCTGGAGCAACAACAGCATAGAACTGTCGTATGTCCAGGTTGTGAACGATCAGTTTGGTCTTCATAGGTAACTCAGAACACTTTAGGATTATTTTTTATTGTAGTAAATACTTTATAATCATTATATATTACTAGCAGAGTGATCTGACTTCGCACGGGAAGCTGCGAATTACATGAACTAATCCATGCATTTAAGAACCAGAAGAATGTGATATTTAGCGTCCCATTTTAGGAACCCGTTGTCGATCTCTAGAAGTTGGGCAGCAAAATCTCCCGTATGAATGTCGTTAAAACGCTCTATTCTCATATTAGTAGTGAGTTTAAATTTTACTATACGTTCTCACACATATGACTCTTTAAAGAAAGCATTAATTTCATTCAAAGGAGTTCCTTAGCGTGTGTCTGAAATCTCCAACTAGGAAGAAAACAAAGCCACCCAAAAGCCAGTCATTGTCACGTAAATATTAATACCTGCACTGATTTCAATGCTTTTCTAATGTGAGTAACAGTTAGGACAATGAATTGTATTTTAACAACAACCATGGAGGGCCCGATGCTCCGTACTTGAGGCCCTAGGGCTTTTGCCAAATTGCTTACGTCTTTCTTCTATCATTTACCTACGCGCAAAATTTCACAAGAAACGGCTTATTACTTCATTCATTCTGAGACTAAATAGAAAGCAGTGATTTGGGGACTTAAGAGCTCATTGGAACCCCAAACCATCCCTCTTGACCTCTAGGACTGTTTTAAAATTAAATAGGTGTAGTAACTAGGTCTCTATCAGTTTGCAAAATTCTACGTAGTAAGCGATTCACTACGTTTACCGATGGGCCCTAATTATAAGAATAAATGTGCCGTGCTAAATGAAGATACTATGTTAAAGCCGATAAGCGGACATGGAGAGGCTAGGGTAAAAATACCTCAACTTAAATCTCACTGACATTTCCTTATATTGATCATTCAATTTAAGGTAAGCCATAAAAGGCCCGAGTGAAATTTCCCGTTCATAGACATTGCACAGGTTTCCACTTGGAAATATGAAATTGTTGAAATCGGAGAAAAAAATGCTCATTTTGGAATTGAAAACGTAATTATTAAACAAATGTGAAGCGTGTAACAACGTCGATTGCAAGAACTCAATACTTCATTCTTTGAGCCATCCGATAGTGGAAATTTCAATACTATATCTTGATTGCAAGTAATTATAAAATAGCAAAAAAAGAAACCTCTGAAATGATTTCAATGCTTTTCTTATGGGATATTGTAATACATTGGGTCCCGTTTTGGGGACCCAGGGGCTCCGAGGTCTTTTTAGCAATTATTTACAGCCTTTAATATTTTTTTAATTTCACGTGTTACTCTGTTAATTTTTCTCTGCAAAAAAAACAATGCTCTATTCCTTTTCGTTCTCGAGTTATAAATGTACAAACAAATATACTTTCACATTATACCTGTATATTATGTAGTAAGATATATGTTAGTGTTGCTTTATTGGGGCAGGCGAGTTATGGAGTGGTGTTTGTGGGTTGTTTTTGTTCTTCTAAAACAATTAGTGCTTTCTGGAAGCGCAGAGAACAACGTAAAACACCAGTCAGTTTTTTGTTTGTGACTCGTGTTGAGACTAGTAATTGTAGTTGTTTGTGTAGTACTCGGGTCGACGAAAGAAAGAGGTAGATTTTTGGTCACCTTCGGTGAAAAATAAAAGAATTGTAGACAGCGATAGAGAAATGTATTAACCCTCATCACTGGACAACCTAAAAACTAGCCAATGACAAATTCATATGCACTAAAATCAAAATCATCAGTTATTAAGTCAGACGATTTATGATTTTAGTGTCCTCCATTCTTTTTTATTACATTATAACTCCCTAGACATTTTTTCTGAGCGTTGAAGGCGAGGGTAAACTACAGAGAAGAGCCATGTAAACACTGATAAAGATTTATCAACGAAACGGGATACTGTACCTACCAGATGATCACTGGCAACCTGAAAGATTATCTGAAATTTCTCACGACACCTTCATCAGAAGAGATGATCTCACTACAGATACCGGCATGACCACATAGTTGAGGTACTCCATCATAGTGACTTGCCTGGGGTCAACTAGTGGGCGGATACGGGGTCGTTGCGGTAAACAAGCCCTTTCGGAGCGACCCTTTAATAATCGTTTGACCCCAGACGTCGGTTCATACCGATTGAAAAATTGATGGGAACGATGATGACCGATATTAAAGGTGATGTTACGAGAATTACCCACTTAAGGCCGGCTTGCAGAGAAAATTATCACCAATTTAACGGTAGTGTACACTTTACTTTGGCTTCCCATGCCTTTCCGGCAAATGGTGGTATTTACACAAAAACTTATCTCAACAGCCTACCAGAGTTAAATTGCGGAAAAAAATAGCAGTTAGTTTCGGCTTGCTTCGAATTAGCGTGAAATGAACTTACAGACGCAGTTCCGCAGTCGTTTTTTTTACCAGCCCCTTTTTTCAGTCCACTGTGAATGCTTTGTGTGCACAAGAAAAAAGGAGTTATTTCAACTGAAAAGAAAGATTTCGAAGGGAGAGAGAAAATTCTATAATAATTCAGTCATTGAGGCGATTGTCTCTGACCCAAGCAAATTTTCTCGAGGTCGGCTTTAAACGGTTAGCGCGTTTAGCAATAATTCTGTATATGCGAACACCTGATGTTTGATTCTCACTAGTTTTTTCATGAACGACTAAAGATCAAATATGGCGTTAGTTTTTAAAAATAAGGTTAGCGATCATCTGTTTCAACGACCCGGCCTAATAGAGATCCCATCGTGACTGCGTAAGTCAAAACAAATATGAACATCCTCATAAGTATGCATATTTAAAAATACTGATCACTGATGAAAAGAATTTTTAATGGAAATTAAAAGTAAGATAATAAATAAGCCGATCAGTCACCAGACATTTTTCTAATGAATACTTTATCCAGACTTTGGGAGCCTAATAGCACGAATTTACTAAGAAGAGTTAATCAAAAAAATAAGAAGTTGATTTTTTTATTTTGTAAAAATTTATTTTCCGGAGAAATTCCATTCTCTAAATATTTATTCGCAGAAACGACACCGGTATATAAAAGAAAAATAGTATATTTCCTATGCTTCAGCCACTCTCGCATTTGAGACCATAGTATTTTAAGTATAATTTCTGAGTAGTGGCAAGATTATGTGAACGCTATCAGACAGAGGACAGGTTAGAAACACGGGTATGAAAATAGAATTTTTTTATTTTACCGTCGATTCCTTTTCAGCATGTATGTACCATTCCTAGCATTCTGAAGGGACGAGAACAAGGCGAAAAGTGAGGAAACAGCGATTCAAACGGGGTTTAAATTCTCCAATCTAAGCGACTCTCTTGTTCCCTATCGATGCGTCTGCCGTTTTTTTTTACGGGTTCCATCGACGCATGTCCACCAAACCGTGGCGATGGTAATGGGCGACGGCAGAAAGAAGAGGGATCATCGACTCGATTTTCCTCTCCTGAAATCATTCGCGTGTGACAAGCGGGAGAAAAAAGAAGCGGAATGAGCAAAGAATCGGAAAAACAGATCTCGATATCGAAATCAGAGGGAAGATTAGACGTCAATCCGAAGATAGGTTTTCTGCTGCAGCTTTTCCTCTCCATTCTCATGTCAGCTAACCTGTACACTCCTTCGTCATCAGCAGCCATCAATCCGAAGATAGATTTGCAATAATCCCTCCATTTGGTTTTTTCTTAAGCTAGTCGCTCTTGACTTAAAATTAGCCTTCGTTTTCACATTCCTCGTAAAATGCCGAACGTACTTCATTCATTCCATGGTTAGGCCACATCTCGAATACTCCACGAGCATTTGGGACCCTTAAAAGAAAGATTTACTACACGAAATACAAAGGAAACCAGCACGCTTCGTTCATATATATATAATGCTGCGAGCGAACAGAGAGTGTCACGCAATCATTGGAGGGACTAGGTTGGGACCCGCTAGATACTCGATGGCGAATCACTATAGGATAAGGTTAGCTACTTGAAAAATTCAGACCAATTGCGCTTCAGTACGACACTGAGAATATTTATTCCAACAACGCACCGCACAATACCTCTAGAGTTGATAGAAGAGACAAAAAAAGAGATGTTCACTGCCGAACTGATAGGTACAAAAATTCCTTCTGCCAGAACTATTTATGACCGTCACGATAACATGCAAAAATTATAACAAAATTACAAACACAAGAATCACAAAATCATTTATCATAGCATGCAGAAGTTGAACATTGAGCAGATAAAAATAGAAAATTAATAAAAACGAACATAAAAATAGCGCTATCTATTGTTACTATTCACATTATTGGCAGAAGTGATCATAATTATTGCGGTACCAAATGATACCCAGAAAAAAGACATTATAGACATGTCCATCCTGTAATCTATATCTATTATTTTACGAATGCAATCGAACCAACCAGAGTAGCACCGAGTTCTTAATACGCATTTCACGTCTTAGAAGAAGTATTCATTTTACTAGCCGTGAATTTCATCTATATGTTTCCTCATTGTCGCTACAATTCCATTTCATACAACACTTTTTGTTCTGATGCAGTTATCATTGATGAGAGAAGTGACTATTTCTGTTTTTTTCCCTTTAGTAATACATTAGGTACTCCTTGCCTCGATGAGGCACAGTCTGATCGAGCACCTGCACTCATACCAGGGCACTCCAAATCGAGTCTCCAGATGCGAAAACGAGAGTAAAAGAGGAAGGAATT
This sequence comes from Pyrrhosoma nymphula, assembly GCA_963573305.1. NCBI lineage: Eukaryota > Metazoa > Arthropoda > Insecta > Odonata > Coenagrionidae > Pyrrhosoma > Pyrrhosoma nymphula. The sequence goes on along the minus strand of OY754330.1, from coordinate 48,497,480 downwards.
AACGGTGCATTATGGTCACACTCGGCTGGACGACCGACAACGAAGAGGTTTGACGAATTTCGAGCGGCCACCAAGACAGAGCTAGCTCACTGTCGATTTCGCGGCTGCGGAGCGAGAGGGAGGGAAGGAAGGAAGCCGGGCAAGCAGGCAGACAGGTACCTCCTCCCTACCGCTCCTCTCCTCTTGTACAACCAACAATATATAAAAAATGAACTACCGATCACCACAAGTTTCAATTCCGGACGTACAAAACGTAAAAGACTTCCTCATTCAGTCGACATCTCGTCGAGACTTCAGGTGAAATCTTGAGACGTGCCTTATCAAGGAAGTCATTTAGGATTCTTTCACATATCCGAAAAAATATTAAAATGAATAAACGATCACCAGACGATTTAGTTCCGCAGGTAAAAACATAGAAGACTTCCTCCTTTCATCGCTGCGTTGAAACTTAAGGGGTTCCCCATTCAAGATGTGGAAGTGAGCGCAGATCGGAGTACATCATCACACAGGAATAACGATGAATGAATGAAACGTCCGGTAACCTGCTGGTAGGTGGCCTTCCGTACGTTCACGATAGTCATGGCCGAATGTTTTGTTTGTTATTTATCATATTATTCCAATATATGCATGTATTATGTATTTAAAAACGTTAGCTTTTTACCACAGATTAATTTCAAACTTTATATCATCCATGTTTGACGCCTTTACTGTAGGGTTACCTCATTTTTAAATGAAAAAAAAACGAATCACCATATTTTATAAAATATGGCAATCCCCCCTTTTTAATTTTAAAATACAATGAAAACCCTGGGGATTATGACTAAAAGTTTTAGTCCATTTCATCTATTGGCATGTTGGCGTAGTGCACGTGTTTTGGTGTTTACTATTAGCATCTCGACTTAAAGTTGCATTCTTGTGGGAGCACGTGGTGTATATCCCAAACAATAAAGGCCGCCTGACAACTAGTGCACATGTTTGAAGCGAGTTATTGAGAATTGTATTTGGAAGCGGAGAGATAAAAAAATATTATTCTGAAGTGATTGAATGAAGCAGACGTTCAGGGCGTGAGATATAATTCGGCGAATAGCATTAATATTGATGTAATATTTATGATTGCAAGAAGGGTGGTTTAATGTAAACTGAATGCGGGCTAAAATTTACAAATACGTCACATTAAACAACTCGAAGTTTCGAGTTAAACCTCAATCAATCTTTTATTTTATCATATTTTGGCGTACAAAGATAAGGTGCATTATTTCATTTTTTTTCAATATTACACGATGGAAGAAGTTTAAGCCTCCACCGTTCTATTACCGGGGCTGGGCAGCGATAATAAAAACCTTTTTTTTGTGTGGGGGGTTTTCCTGTTTTCCGGACATTTCATCGGGGGCTGAAAAAGGACAAAAGAAAAGGACAAAGAAAAGCCGGGTAATTTGGTAACCCTACATTACTGACAATACACACGAAAACAACAATCGCGGATGCGATTACAAAAGTTCTTTTGTTATTTAGAGCTCAATAATGGTGCTTCGCCTAGCGCATATTAGGGCACAGGGTAGCAGATGGAAGCACACGAGCGCACATTCAATTCGACGATTGGTACGATCTACGCTGAAGTGCTTACCAAATGGCGGTACGATATTCAATTTCTATAAATAATTGCATTGGTTAATTTATGTAGGTTTGAACAATGAACATGTCTTTTTTAAGAAACTCAACTTCCTTTTTTTGCCTTTTTATTAAGGCTTCTTCAGGGAGTTGATCTTTTTGGTATATCAACCACTTTCTCCATGCTGAATAACTTCTTTGAATAGTTATTGACCACTTTAATAATACATTGGTTAATTTATGGATGTATTTAATTGGTATTTAATTTAACCAATATATTATCAAAGTGGTCAATACATATTCAAAGAAGTTATAAATAACTCAATAACTCAAACTCATCTCTTGAAACAATCTCCGAATTAGTAGTTATCTTTTTTGAATAATCATCACAATTATCTTAGACATTGAGATATTCCTGTTTCAATTACTGCATATTTCTCCGCCATCACAAGTTTTGCCTGCTAGCGCACACGCTAACGCTGGAAAACGACATTGAGGATGTATTTCAATCGGATAACGCAGATGACGTCACAAATGTCATGATTAAGCAGAGTAAAACAATTTAGCGTAGATACGTGATTGGGGAGCATCAATTGGGTATTTTCCAAAATTTTAAATTTAAATTAACAGATCTTTATATGTTACTAAAACTCGAACAAGCTTGCGGAGTGAAAGTAGTTTTAAAATTGATTCAATATTAATTGAGATATTTAAGATTAAAATAGTCGAAATTTCAAATTTTTTTACGCCGCTGCGAAACGAAATCTGATTGGCTTGACGTCATTTTCGCTGAGCGATAGACGGATGTGAGGGAGAAAGTGAGTAACTGTAGAAGATCTACCGTATATTTAAAGAGTTTTCATTGAAAACAAAGACTATGGCGTGCAATGGTTTTATTAAAACCACATAAGATAATTTACCCAAAGTGGATATGTTTATGGTAGGCGTTTTAATGAAGAAGGACGAGCGATTTAATGCTGCGGAAATTCGTTGAGCTTAAGTCCAAAAAATGTAAGCCTAAAGTTTGCTTTTAAAATCGTCTTTTCTGTTTTATATCATGTTTGATACATATAATTATGTATTTGGTGTATAAACTTTTTTAAATGTTTTTCTAATACACTCATAATCATTATGATACTCTTTCTTTATCGAAGTCCATATCAGTCCATGCAGCAGTAAACAAACAGTACCTTAGTAACATATCAACATAACACGGTACTTGACAAATTTTTGTGCTGCCAATACTCGACACACCTAAAACGTTAATTTTTTATTTGCTAATTAGTGATTGTTTGTAGAGGAGGTTTCTAGAAGTGGCTTATCTGCTTTCTGCTGTAGAAATGCCTAAAAATAGATTCCCATCTCCTAAATGACTATTCAAAGTTTAATTTAAGTGATGTTATATTATAAAGCTTCTCGTGAGAGTTATGGTGATAATGCTATAGGATACGTCCAAGTAAAGAGAGATGGACCACTGTGCACAGTCATTGCAAGAATATGTCCAGAACACAAAGTGCGGAGTAAAGCATACATTTTTACGGGTGGACATTGAGGAATCCAAGGAAGAAATTTCAATCATTCAATGTCGTGATTGCGTGAATAAATTTCTTGTTCGGTGTTTCAAACGATGTATTTGTGCATTGTGGCACACAACACATACTGTATCCCTTACTTAGATGCCATTTCAAGGCATATCTAGAAACGCAAAAACGTCAAAAACTAATTTCGCCACATTTGTTTCCACCGTAAGCATAAGGAAACGCCTGGGTCTAAGTGTAAACAGCGAAAATGACGTCACAGACCATTCGGTTGTTTTCGGAGTGTGCTCGGGAGCATTCGTAACCTTCTACTTTCTTTTGCTTTTAAAACCGAAATTCATACAATTTGATAAGAAAAATTTTAGCCAATGCAATAAGATCAAGTAACTGAATCAGAATATCGATAGTTTGAAATACGTGGAAAATACCCAATTGCGAAGTGAAGGATTTGCGCCACTCACAGACCCCGTCGCCATAGCAGCGGTAATACAGGATGAAAAAAGACAGTGGTAAAACGTGACGTGCTCGTCTTCCGAATTATTTCTGCTTATTGTGGAGTTTCAGTAGGAAATTAGATATCCATGAGGAGCAGTGGTGATGGGATGTGCTGGTAATATTTGTTTTGAGGAGACCAAGACAACGACGGTCGAAAAGGTGTATTGCAACGTTTGGAGTCCCTGGTGTAATAAAAAATGAGGATGGTTTTCACGAAATTGTTGAATAATTTTCTACTCCATAGCAAAACAATATTTAAGTGACAGTTCTGCAAAAATTTCATCGTCGACAACTTCCATGATACGCAAGATCCACAATTCTTCAGAAAACTATTTATAAACTCTCTTTGTGATTTCAATTTTGATTTAATGGATGATTATACCAAATAGTAAACAATTACTGTACGAATCTACTTCATAAATTACCCAATCGATAATGTAAGGACTTGGTGTATATTTTATTATCTTAGGAAAAAAGGTTCATTCATGAAGAGGAGTTACGTGCGCGAAATGTCAGGATATAGAAAAAACTAAGCAAAACACTTCCGCATTTCCACTTGTTCCATAAACGCATACTTGTTCCACCACATTTTTAGTCTCTTCTATAGCATGCTAACGCACTCTTATTAGGTAGGAACAGGTCTTTGATGCATAATAAGGAAGTTGTATTAAAAAAAGTGCGCCGTGTATACCAATGCTTAAACACATCAAAAAAACACGAGGTAATTAAATAGCAAACGTGTCGTTACATTACGTTCTCTACGTATCTCCGGTCCCAGCACAAATTATTCTTTCGTATTTAGATCTTTTTACTTACGACGAGATACTTAAATGCGTGATTTTACATAAACTACGACCGTCAACTCACATATGTACATTGTAAACACTTTAGAATTCTGCGCATATTATAATCCAATCCCAACAGATCTCAGTATTTCCGTACATCGAATATTTCTAACTTCAACTCAGTGTAATCTCACGCAAAGGAATTTTCACTAAAATCTAAGGGTTGATGTCGAGTCACTCTACCTGCGTCGAGTCATCCCTTCTCGGGAGTTAAGTTCCACGGATCCGTAGTTTCTCTGACGTAATCTGTGACAGTAAATAAAAAAAAAACATGCGTTTCCATGGATTAACCGAATTAAAAGATTAACCGTTTGGTTTTTAGCGCGTTTCCCTGCGTAACGGTACAAACCATAGTGCGGGAAAAAATATGCTCCGAAAAACTTCGGTGCCAATGGAATAATAAGACGTGTCAGAGGCACTAAAACCAAAAATTTATTTTTAAGTTTCCAAAAATAATACGATTAAAGGTAAACGGCAGCGCTTTGAGGAATTCAGCCATTTTTTTTTAAATTAAAAGCAAAGTATTTCCAAACGATAATTTTATTTAGTCCAACATGGTATAGACGTGGACTTTCTGTGTTTACGATGACGCAAAAGCGTTGAAACCGCGTCTGCGTGTATATTTTCCCAGCGTTTTTTTAAATCTAGTGCCTCAACAAAGAAGTCCGCGAGTCGCGTTCAATTATGAGTCCCATATCCAACCATATACACAATAGATTCAAAAAGGTGATCCTTCGAGGAAAATGTAACAACGCACACCAAAGTTTTAGAATATGCCAAAAAAATTACACACCCAATCATTATCTGCGTAACTCGTTCATTTTCGATCTAACCTACAGCAATGTCTTATTATTTTCTGGGAATAAAAAAACAAATAGTTTGCAAGTTTTATCGTACATGCCTGACATGCCAACCAATTTTTTTAAAAATTGGCCACCCAGAACCCATCTATTTCTTCAGTTCTGTATTCATATTAATAAGCATTCACAGTTGCATAAGCGATAGAAACCAGCAATAATTTGAGAGAGAAATCACAAATTTAGGGGTTCCTTTCAATCGACTGTTGCCCATCTTTTCGTTTGATGGAATACAATTTTGCAGCAGCGATTCTTTCGAAAGACGTTTAATTACCATGCTAATTCGTAAAATTAAGGGATGATGAGCAGTTAACGTAGAAGGAAGGAATGTGGAAGATTGGTGTCCTGAAAAAAAAGTCGTGGAACCGGCCTACTATCAAAACGGTCACCAGAGGTCTACAACCGTTGAACTCCCTATTTGTATATACATATAAAGAATTCCGCACAAAGTACTCGCGTGAGGTGGGGATAACCCCCAAGAGGCTTGGAATAAGAACTATCTTCACCGCAAAGAGATTATAAGAATTGCCTCCTGTTTTTTTAAACAAATCAATACAAGTTCACTACATGCACTATTTTTTTCGAAATCTACTCCAATGAGCGAGACCATTATAATCATTGGGGTAGATGGAGAGGGCATGACGTCTTCAAACTTCAACCTGACAGCCGAAATACCCATCATATTACTCCCCCCGGTTTTCCCTGATGCCTTTGAATAGCACGGATAAGAGGACGTATTAGTGAATATAAAACAAGAATATCCACCTCTGTAGAAAATTTAAGGTAACTAAATCTTGAAGCATTACATAAGTTACTTGGAGTTTTGGATTCTACTTGATTTTACTATGGTTTTTCACTGGAAATACGGATTATTATTAATTTAAATATATAAAAACACACAAAACATTGTAAAATTGCAAAATGATTGCGTCAGCCCGTAAGCGCTAGCTAGGGATGGTGATCGGTGGGGAACGAAAAAAGAAGAACGACAGGCCACGCCCACCTTACAGCCTCAAGCATTGGCCTCCATCTACCTCAATAATTAAAATGCAAGTAATGTGCGCTTTCCATTCGATATAGTGCACTACTCACTTTGAAACACGACACTTAGTTGATTTCCATACGTTTCGGACTCTGCGCGATTGGCAGCTCACTTCAAATCAGTTCGCTAGCAATTTAGAAGTGCGCTGGAAAGTTTTTTGGTACTTTCGATTTGCTATGGCGATAGCCGGATGTTGACGGAAACGACTGGCGACCTCTTGGCGATCAAACGAAATGAAACAGCTCAAAATAGCTGTTCACTACGGTGGCACTAATTTTTTTTCGAAAATGAGAGAATTAATGTTTTCTACCACTAAAAATGATCGATATGGAATGTGAATTCACGTGTTTAAATCCTGCCACCGCTAGTTATCGAGAACCCGTGCTCCAAAAGCCCTAAGTACTCCGAAACTATGTATGCGTGTTTTGGGCGGAAAGATGCGTTATACCTAGGTAAAAAGCAATAATAAATTCCACTAGAACCGAAGTTTCGTCGGTTTCTACTAATCACTTTCTGTTGCTGAGATATGGTCCCGCGCAGTTCGAGCCGCCCCTCAGGGCGCCAGCACCACTGCACCACCAAAGTTAAGCTCGCTCCATTCACTTCCCCTACGAGGCTCTACCCCTCTATTCCCTCCCTGCACCGGCGCATGGTAAGCACGCCACTTCTCCCTGCGTCCAGAGGAATCATCGTCAACGCATTATCTCTCCAACTCCGATGAGTAGCCTCATAATCTGGGTAATTGTTGATAATATCCACAATTATGAATTGGAGATACTTGGTATAATGTCACTGTTATGAGTTCGGATTTAACATATTACACCAGACTTTCAGCTGGTTAACAATTTAACATTAGCGTCATTAATTATTAACTTAACATCGTATTAACTTCGATTTTCTTCAACTTCTAATTCGAACATTCCAAGAAAATATTTATCCAGATGTTATAAACCGACCTTAAGACGCACAAACTCAGCCATGTCTTGGATGGTGAAAATTACTCCGACGGGATTGGAACCCATGACCTCAGGATCGCAGGAAGAGAACACAACCACCAAGGCCGGCCATGAGATCCGTCACTTTCAGTCGCCTGGCACGGCGCCGATGTGTTCGAAGACGATTCCGTCCCACGGGAAAGGCGAAAGAGCCGAAAGGACGCCAGAGACAGGCGGAAGCTCAATCCAGAGGCGGAAAAAAAACTCTTGACTGAGAAATCAACGACCGGAAAACCCTGCGGTGGCCGCCCGAGGCGCGAAGGCAGAACACCGCACGCGTGACACTGCGGATTCGGGCGGAGAAGGAGGGAGGATTTTCGGCAGTCATCGCGGAGTCCTTTTAAACTCTTCCCACAATCCAAACGGCTCGTGCGCATTTAATTCCATTCCTCCCAAATCTGGTGGCTTACTACCGCACAGGCGCGGATTCTCCATCGCCATCGTTTATGTGGTTGATTAATAGAGATTTTTTTGCGACAAAGCATTGAATTCATGAATATTACTAAAGGCTTTTCCCGGACGAAAACCACATAGTGGTAGAAATCATTGTCACGAAAACACGGTACAAAATTCCACTAAATATTTAATTGCTGTCGACCGGCTGTTTTGTCTTGTAAATGACGCTTTAGTCGTCGAAACCGGTCGACAGCAATAAAATAATTAGTGGAATTTTGTACCGTGTTTTTGTGACAATGATTTATATCTTTAACTTCCACAAAGTATCGCCACAATCGATTAAGTTGATTCATATAGTGGTACTTCGACTTACGAACCGCTCAACACACAATCTTTTCGAGATGCGAAATTTTTGCATTTAATGTTTCGGCCTCTAAATACGAACTCATTTCCGAGGTACAAACGGCGATGCATTTATAATGCAACGAGTCACAGACTTCTCAATGCAAGAAACAAAATAGTATAATTTGTTCAAAGGCGCGTACTTCCGGCAACACAATTGCAGTTTTATTTTTTTCGAAAATCTTTTAATCTGGAAAAGGCTTGATATCCCATTAATTGAATGCAAAACTGGGTTTTGAAATCCCAACTTTTTGAGACACGGACCCTTCGAGATACGAACTTTCCATGGTACGAAACGCTCGGCATACAAACTTTTCAAAATGCGAACTTTTTACATATAATATTTCGGCCTCTAAATACGAACTCATTCCCAAGACACACTGCGATGCTTTTCTAATGCAGTGAGTCACATACCACTTTATGCAAGCCACAATATAGTAATATTTATTCAAAGGCACGCACTTCCGGCCACACTATTGCATTTTTAGTTGTTTCGAAAATTTTAGAATCCGGAAACGGATTGATATCCCATAAGTTGAATACAAAACTAGGTTTCGAGATACGAACTTTTCGAGACATGGACCCTTCTAGATACAAACTTTTCGTGATACGAACCGCGGACAAGAATAAACCAAGTTCGAGGAACCGTTGTACTTAAAATAAATAATCTATGTATACTTCCACTGATTAATTTATTGTACTACCGGTGTCGGACCGACCGTCACATAGGCGACATCACCTGATGATGTCGCCTATGTGACGAAACCAGTCCTAAATAAAATAAATCGGTGAAAATACATATAGTTTATTTATTTAGTGGCCATGAATTTTCACAAAGTCGAGCCATAAAAAACAAATTTCAATGAAAAAATTATAAACTGACAAGTATAACTTAAATTCCCTCCGGACTTTAGAATGCATCTCCGTTTGATAAGGAATAGTAAAATATGAAGCCTTATCAAGGCTGATCACGTCCTCCATTCTTTCTTAGCAGTTACTTTTCAACGCAAACACTTGTGGATACTTCTCACGGTGTGCTAAGACCCAGATAATCATAATTAATACGTGATGATTCACTTTGATCTTTTCAACGCTAATAATAAAGACATGAAAAAAAGAGAAGTAAGCAAAAAATTCACACTTATTTTACCGCTTCATTGTTCTGAATTTTTGGCATGCATTATGCATGAATATGTACGTGTTATAACCTGATAGGCACCATGGGTTTGCCTGTACACCAGCCTTATAATGACAAGCTGAAAGCTTATGCTTTAAATTAGTATCAATGCTTTTGTGGTATGTCAGGTGGAGAAAAAACCCCTAGGAACACCTTGGAGAAAAACACCCAAGTGACTAAACCAAACTCCTGCATATCTTCTTATAATCCCTTAAAACTGCAATCGAAATGGTAAAAATTGATAATGTATACGTTGATTTAATTTGTTTCCTCTAATCCAGAGACCATCGTTGTTATTAATATTGCTCACATGTTTATTTATATATTTATATTTCCTCGATTGAAGGAAACGGTAGATAAATAAGCAAAAGACAAAATAAACGAGAGCAACGTTGCCATGTTTCTCCGTCGCATCATATCGATTGTAGCATTCATCGTAGCTTGGTGTTAGTTTTTCACTTAAAATAATATACTTAGAGGATAAATCTTTTAAAATCCTTCAGAATTTTTTAAAGAGGTTACAGTACATCTTCAGTTAGTTTTATGCCGGAATCGTATGGTTGGTATTTGCTAAAAGTGAAAATATATGTGCCGGTCATGCTCAAAGGTCTTATAGAGACGCCCGAAACTCAGTACGCGACGACAAAGCGCTGTGCAAATGATTTAACCCATGCCAGAAAGAAAGTCAACTCTCCACAATTGTTCCTCTATTCTCTCGGTCAAGTTTGGCTAGCTCTCTCACTCTCACCGTGACTGGAACGCCTGTCAAGAGCTGAAGAGTCTGCAATGAGAAACCCGTCCGTATGTCCACCACGTCAAATACCCATTTAAAGTCCTCGGGTCTAATATACGTCCACCAAAACGAGAAAATTATGTGGTATCATTGAGGATAAAATAAAAGCTCTTCTTAGCACATGCATGCAAATACATATTCAACCTTAGCTCGTTGGCTTCCGCGGATGTAGTGTTGACTGTTTCTTTTTTTCGGGTTTTATTCCGCGATGTTAAAATTGCAAAAAAAAAACAATATTTCGCTGGTCCTCCTGCCAGCTTCATCAGTTAACCTGATGAAGCCGGCAGGAGGACCAGCGAAATATTGTTTTTTTTACAATTTTAACATCGCGGAATGAATCCCGAAAAAATAAACAGTCAACATATCCAACCTTGGTAAATGTAAGCTCATTCCTACTCTCTCTCTCTCTCTCTCTCTCTCTCTCTTTCGCACCAAGAGATTCCACACATGGCAGAGGTAAAACCAAAACAAAAAAGATATATTGGGGTTTGAGTCAAAGGAGTGAGGTGGAAAGTTTGCGAGTGGGTGCGACATTTCTTAATTAGCACCCATTCTCCCGCAAGTACCAAATTTTACTCTCGATTCACACTGTGGAATTCACAAGGTGATCAAGAGAAGGATTCTCTCTCCCACCTAGCATGATTTTCCCTAGGGATGGATAAAGCAGCAGGCCGAATTCTCCGCAGCAGGCCTATGGGAAAACGTGGGTTTACCAGGGAAAAACCTATTGTAGTTCTCATGTAGTATGAACCTTAATAAACAACCTAACAATACATTATACCTCCATTCAATATGTAACAGGAAGCTTCCGCTTCAAGGAGGGCAATGAGTTCAATTCAATAAGTCACAAAACTGTGCCCACATTGGAGGAACTGTTATTCAACGACTCACTACACAATCAAAGCACAATCGTAAAACTGTTTTTGATAAAATACCTGACTATACAAGCCATAAAAAAATTGTGAAACTCATTTTTGCTTTTTAAAATTTGAAATTTACGTTTGGAGAACTCAGCTATTCAATGCAAGGGTAAAATGCACCGATGAAAAACCTCCCGAAACGTTTATGCTTCGGATACATAAAATATTTGCTGAAAATTTATGCGACACGATATCTGGAAGAATATGTAAACGATTTCGCAAGTACTGGACTTCCGTTGTATTTTCTGGCCATGGCGGGATTATTTTGATTATTACCAGTTATTTCAAAACGACAATTACCAGGAAAAAAAGATCTGAGTACATATAAATGAGGCACGTTTACAATGTCTCACATCAGAAAGAAGATAACTCAAGACTAAATCATAAAGGTTTAGTTCTAATGTCCGTTGAGCCGAATAACTTTTCGCTGGATGATACAAAACACATTTATGTGTCATCATCTAATCCAGGAATAGAAACAAAAGATCTAATATACATAATAATAATATTATCAAAGCAAATCACACATCGATGAGAATGAGGGAATATAAAGCCACCATACTGTCAACATTGCTTAGGTCATAGTAATTGCGGAATAAGGTAGGCTCATTTTCTAGAATAATTTTCACTCATGAACTTCAGGTAGACACGGCAGATATTATTTTTTCTAAAGGCAGCAATACCAAGCGTGATACATAAGAGTTCTTTAAGTTGAATTGAGTTCTATGTGTTATGTCTAGCAGAGGGATACCTATCCGATCGTCAACTGCAGTGCTTGTCCGCCTGGGGCGTCTAATTGTGAAGGACTATTCAATGCTTGCTCCTGTATATATGCCTCTACTTACGATATCGCCACAGCAGATGTTGGCCCGCAATGGCACGAGGAACGTGTGATCAGGCGCTTTCGCTATCTTCTGTAAAATACAGTAGAACTCCAATTATCCGGATCAATTGGGACCGGTACCCATCTGGAACCGGATAACTCACAAAAAAGGTATTTTCTTTGGAAACTTCTTAATGTTTCGCTTCGGATTGATCTAAGTCCCTTATCTTCGCTATCCACAGAGTCCACCCGCTTAAACACCGCCCAATTACCGTGGTGCTCTTGTACTCGATGGTCGGACCTACGCGGACTTGCATCTGCGGTCGGTTACCCCGCGTTTTTCGAGAGGTAGTAGATACCGCACACACATTACCTATCTGATCCCGACTAGCGCCAATCTTTTCCATTTCGTCCATTCCGCGCAGGTCTGACTCCGAAGAAGGATATTCCGATCCCTTCGTGGTAGCCGATCCCACGAATTGCACCCGCCCGATGCAGAACTTACATTACATATCTTGGACAGACAAAACCCTCGAAATGACATTCACTGTCTCATAGATAGGTTTAAACTTCTTTCTTCCCGCGCACCATTTACCACAATAACGATAGGAGGTCAATATACTAATTTCACGAAAAGGCCTCACTAATCATCCCTTTCCTACCCCAGTTCCTCTTTTCAATAGGTGTCCTTTCGTTTTATGTCAGGACTGGATTCACAACATCCTCTGTCAAACGCTCTTGAGACGCACCTCACCTTAGAAATAACTTATCATCCTATAATAAGATTTTTGTAAGGTAGAATATTGTTGAAACCTGGGGAATATGAACCCAAAATATCAGAGAGAACAATTTTAAATTATTATCAAGATTTTCGGATAAAGAGTGAGAAAATATTAGAGGTGGTGTTTATGCGTTAGAAAATCTACACAGGAAAGCTGCCAAAAAACAGGCCCATAAATGTAGTAATTCAGGCTTTTGGGAACAAAATCATCTTTCGTATTACTGCCTAGACATTTACCTAAACAATCACATCAAATTTACGTATTTTCACGCATTGTGAAATATCGACTTTTGACGGGCTAATAGCCCACTGTGAGGCGATGTGTAGTGACAGGATTAGCACAATAATTTTAGATCCAGACTCGTACTATCGCCGAAGTCCGCTTGCCCCTAGGATCCCAAAGACTTGGAGAGATGATAGTGGATTAGGGATAAATTGACAACACATCAACTGGTGTTTTTAGAGGTGCTTATTGTCCTTCCGATGTTCGAAAGACCAACTCCCTGGAAGCACGTTGGATCTGAAACGAACAAATATTATCGGTATTCTAAAAAAATTAGTTTAAAGATGGTGGGAATTAGTCCAACAGGCACGCGTCATAAAATGAATTCCACTCCAATATCCAAAGAGTGCTGGAATCAAAACAATTTTTGATGGAGACGGAAATTGCTGAGGAGACATCAGGCACAGAATGAGGGGATAATTTTGTAGCCGTTTTAAGCTATCTTCAATTATAATGGAACAGGAAGGAGGAAGATAACATCAGTAATTGGAAGGAATACTTAGAAATATCCACTTATATGTTATTGCAGTCATCTTTCCTCAGCAGTAAAATCGGTACCACTTACAGGCTTTTTCTAAAATTGACGACGCATAGCAGTCATCAACGTCCGATTTGGAGTTGAGTGAGGGGTAATGAACTTTTACAAGACTCCCCATTTAGTAAGTATATATTATTATGGTCACTTTTATTTCGAAATTAATTTCGAAACTAGTTCAAGCAACACCAAAATAATGTAACATGCAATATAAATAAGAGCAACCCACTGAGACCGATGTAATGATGTATTCCCAGTCTCAGAAACGATATTCACGAGGGAATGGTTAGCAGTAGTTTCCCAGATAAAAAAACAATAATTAGTGTACTCGTCCCTCATACCCGTCTGCGAGCACGGAACGAAAAACAATCCAAGGTTACGAAAGTTGTTGGCAAAATATTTTCAAGAGTTTGTTAAACTCTACCGTCGCCAATCAAACTGGACTTACAGTAGAAGGAAAAAGAATTGATGAACTCGTGTACTGAAGACAAAAATTAAGGGAGAGAAATTGGCAACTCTTTGATGCTCCTCATTCAGCAACTTCCGTAAAAAAACGACAGGAAACAACGTCAGATGATGCAAGAAAAAAATATCAACACGAATCAATAAACGTAGAAATGAGCTTTCTATCAGAGGATTTATATTTAATAAAAATCAGCTTTATCGAATTGAAAATCCAGCACAGCAGAAATAATAGGTATAATATAGTAACTCAGCAAATATTGATCCACATTTTTAATTTTCAAAACGTCAGGCTTATTTTTTTAGGGTAACATTTAGATGGAATCAGAAAAACATTTCTTTGAAAAATGAGGGGTTTTGAAGAGGGTTAAAGTTGTAAAAAATTATTTACAATTTATATTTTCCAGTGAAGATCTCTATTGTGGATTCAACATGCTTACCAAGATTAGGAGAATCAGCCACTCAAAACAGCTACCGGCCGCTGAAACATTTTTAGCTCTTACTTGACAGATGAGTCGTTAATTTGTAACGCGGAAAGTACTTGTAGATCGATACCACCAGTTTCTGACCAAGTATTATATTTTAATTTAAATCAGAGCCAACATTTCGGCCTCGAAAAATTCAAAACAAATGCTAATCTCACAATAAAACTGCAGGCTGATTCAGCGTAGTTAAACAATTTTAACCTGACAAAGAAGCTCAAAACATAATACAGGTAGTTAGTTATTATTATTATACCTGTAGTTATTTAATTTACCAAAATATCTAGGAATGATATTGAATCATGAATAATTGGTAAAAAATAGATTAAATGAAGATTTTTCATTTTTTATGCATAAATATAAAATCCAGGTATATGAACAGCAATAATTTACAAGCCGTGCAACAGAGCTTCAGAGTTTGTTTTTAAGGCTGAAAATCTATTCGAACAAAGTCTCGAAACACGCCTCCACCTCGTTGTAGAGACTTTAAAACCCTTATATTATCTAAAAGGCGAGTAGGCATAGACATTGGTCTTATGAATGAGTAAATAAGATATGGACGACTCGAGTCCTCCGACTGCTTCTAGGATATAATGAATATGTATTATTGTCACAACATTCAACGCCTCTACAATCACCACCTAATCCTCACAGTACCGTTGTGGACAAAACTCGGAAACTCCTCAATCGGAAATTCCTGACATTCTTTCAAAGAGCAAGAGCTCATACGGGGCACCTACTTAATGACAGTTTATACCAATCCTCACAAGCTCACATTCATCTCACTGGCGGAGAAAATGCAGTTACCCTTTCGACACCAAGCCCAAGCCATGGGAACACATATCTGCTAATGTCAGTAATTTAACTTTCCTAGTGAAAGGAAAAATTGCATGAGAATATTTTTTTAAATTTCCTTCCCTGGGCAATTAGCTCCACATAACTGCATTAATTACGAAACTTCTTAAATTGAGTGGAGCAAGACAAGAGGGGCATGAATTCATCGGCGAACAAGGAATTCTTCCACGAAAGAATATCCTTGGAATTCTCGCTTGAATATCACGCACTAGTGCGTGTGGAACAAATTATAACCAGGAACTATTTTATGTAATGGAACGATTAAGATGAAAGCACATTTAGAAGTGAAAAACGGTGTGTGATATAACGTGAGAGTAAAACACGGTTGTTAAACACAATTACACATGTAAGCGTTACCGTTAAACCAATGTCGTCTTTCATTCGATCATACCGATTTGAAAACACTACTCTGAAAGAAAAATCAGAAATAAGGTGGGTACATTGCAAACTGCCATAGAATATTATGTCGTACGGCTTAAAATAATATATGATTATTGATCCTTAATAATAACAAAAATAGTCAAATGATATGATTAATCACGAAGTATTTTTTGAGATTTCATTGCAATTGCATAGTGGATTCTTATAATCTACTCCAAATAAGAATAATAAAATTAAACTCGCGACAACTGACGGAGGAGTTTGGTTAATTCTCATTAAATTATTGACTGAATGTATCCAGAAAAACGTAACCACTTCTGTTTCTGTTTTCTTAAAGACCCTTCTTTTTCCGTTTAAGGTATTAATTAAAAATTCAGTGAAAAATGTAACTCGGCTATTATTTTCCGAATATTGATATCATCATAATTTAGTGGTAATATACATAACAATCATATTTCAGATCATTTAGATTTATACAGTAATATCGATCACCAACCTCACACCGAGAATTTAACCCAAGTTTAGTTTTGACGGGTGGAGCTACAAAACTCATCTCATTTACATGATGCCATATCGTTTAAACCAAGTGTGAGACTACGGAAACCCCTACTTTCATCTAGCCTTTTTGCAGCCCCATAGTGAGTTAATTTTGTACACAACTGGGTATAGTGGGGAGCCAGTTCCTATCACTGTGACTACTGCAATTTTCCCCGAAGTTTTAACATCTCAAGTAGCACCTCTTGCGTCTTCACATGCATCGCTAATATGAAAACCCATTACCACACGAAACACAACCATACGCTAGAATCAATAGAGATCACTGCTTATATTTATAAAAAATCACAAATCCACCAACATATTTCATTAGAGAGCCCATATACTAAAGTTGCTGTGAAGTTATTAGTTTCATTGCACAAGCGTTCTCTTTATCTTAATCACGTCTTGGAAGTGACTGAGAGCCTAAGCAAAATCAAAATTAAATAAGTAAATCAAGAATTAATTTTTTTCGTTGCAAAGATTTGATCTCCGTTTTCTGCTGAGGGCGGCCAGGCAATCTCCCACCAGACTACCATGCCACCTATCAGGAGACTACGATTTGAAGGCTACATATGTAAGGGCCCGAAAATAGTAATTCCTAATATCGTTTATTATCGTAGGCCTCCTAGCTGATGACATCATTTTAAAGTTACATTACAAACAGGATGAAGTCTTCTCGGGTTTCCAACCGAGTGAGAGAATTGAGAAAGATTGCTCTCTCACCCGGCCGGAAACCCAAGAAGACTTCATCCAGATAATACGCCGAGAAAGCAGCAGATCCTTCTTCAGGATTACAAACGTTTGCCAAAATAGAAAGAAGAGTTAGGCTCAAATAGCTAGAAAAATGAAAAATAAAATAAAAAATAATAGAAAAATGTAAATTTACGTCAAATTATGAGGACGACATTTAGGTATGTACTTCAGTTTGAATCATTTGATTAAATAATAATACCTTACATATGTATGCACATATTTTTTTAAAGTTTGACATAAAGCATTTCTGGACGCAAGTGGGAACAAAACTTTAAGATTATTAACTAACAATGCACCAACAATTATTAAACGAGGTGGTGTGTATTTATATACTAACTGAGTCAACTCCTTGATAAATTAATAACGTACAGCATTTGGCGCTGCCATTGAAGTTTCATAATTTTAATAATTTTAAGGGCTAAACATAAGCGCCGTCTGAAAAATGTTTTTAAACATGCTACAATAAGAGAACTCAATCATTACACTTTATCGAATTTTCCAGCACAATATGACCAATGACGAAGAAAACTGCCCAACATTACCTACTTGCACACTATGGCTTTGGGCATTCGAATCGATCGTAAAATTCTTATTTCACACGAGTGAATTCCAGATTCTGGCTTATATCACAAACGGAAGATTAAGAAATTGGTGGATTCCATTCAGACTCTCGCACGCCCCTGCATTTCCGATTTCGAACGGAAACTAAAGTGGTGCAAATGATGAGCTTGGCGTCCACGTTCTCGCTCGGATCCGTAAAAAATCTTAATTCGTCCGCCGATCGGGGCAATCACAAGAGGAGGCACCACCGCTAAAACATCCGCGATTCCCTACCCACCCGTGCCGTACGACACGCAAGGGGCTCGCAGGAACCAATCGCTGGAAGTGGAGAGATGGAGAAGGAGCGCTTTTTGAGGGGGTGCTATCGTCCTTCCGCGCATGAACTAGATCTTCCAGACTCCTCATCCGCCTTCCGGGAACGCCGAGCAATTTACTCGCGAGAGAAGGCGGAAGTAAGCGCTCTTGGGAAAAATGCCTCTTTCGTTTTCAGCCTCACCCCCTCCAGCGAGATACCTATTACACTTTCCATCACTTCTCTCCTTCCATCCCTCCCCCCCTCCCCTTTGGGGACCGTATCAATGTCCGCGTGACACCGCTTGCTCGCTGTAGCCGACGCGTCGGCTCAAGATACCTTCCAAAATCGCTTTCAGTGACTCATTTATTTTTACTTCGCCTCCTCTTCATTTTGTCGAGAAACTTAATTTTCTCTCCTATCACCCCAAGAACCGTTTTGATATAATAAATATCTCTCACAATTTACCATTGCCCTAAACTTTCATGAAAATGTTTCTTCAATGATTTTGTTTAACAATAAAAGGACTAGATGATGTATTGCGTTATCATTTCGTAACTTTTTGAAAGACATTTCACGTCTAGTCTTCCCATATTATCCACTCCTTTTAATGGCTGGTATGTTGTAGTACATTAGCATGAAACTCGACGGTTACTGCTGAATTTGGCTTGGCCAGGTTTCAATGTTTACCTGGATAAAGCAAGGAAGCAGAAGAGCGACTTCGAAAAACGTACTGTAGGCGAAAATGAGCCACTTCAGGACTATCACGGCGATTTTAGGCTATGCCGCTGTCATTTGTGGGCGTGTCAAGAAGAAACGCTCCATAGTTTCTATGACGGTGCGACGTTCACCTAATATTTCAATAAGGTTTAATAATATTTTTTGTAGTCGTATCAGAGCCAATGACGACCAATAGGTAATTATGGGAGCCAAACTGGGCCAGAAAATAAATCACAATATATTTCAAAATCGATTAACAGCGCAAGAGTCGAACGCCTTTCAATGTAGTGACAAAATATCACGTTACTTTCGCTTGGATTAAAAGGAACGTCTTTTTGTTTTTCATACATTTTACACGCTTACAGCGCTTGGATTTTTTTTCATGGTCCCCTTCTCCAGATGCGGAAGGTACGCGAGGATCAACAATCTCAGAAAGCGAATTCTTCCCGCGGCAGAAAAGGCCATTTACTGCACCGAGATGAGTCACCCGCCTTCACCAATCAACTCTTACATCTTGCATCGAAATAGGTACCTCAGCTCACGGACATGATTTCGGAACCCGGTGTGATTTAAACGAAACAATCCTCCATTTGCGGCGGTCGTCTTCATTTCACACGGTTAGGTCCTTGTTACATCCGGGAGAGGATATCTCCATGTTGCTGACATCTTCAACCTCTCGTCGAATCCTCATTGCCTCCGCAGGAGGTACCCGGTGCGAATGCAACAAAAAATTTCGTCCAAGTCGTATAATTCTTTTGTTCATTGTGAGAGAAAAATGAGTCCCTCCAAGTGCTATGGCTTTCTCAGTGACTTTTAACACTCCTCATTCTCCTCCTCTTCCCTCAATGCACCACTGCATTTCCTCATTGACGTTTCCCTCAGATGTGCCCACTCTACCTTTCAACCCGAACTGATGACTGGCAGAAGTAGAGAAAGAAACCGAAAGTACCTGTTTTAACTTACGAAACAGAATGACCTAAATGGGGAGCGTACAATAAAACGAATTGAAGTTGAATTACCTCATTATGCGGGTTCCCAAATACCGAGTAAATGGCAGTCAACTTTTACGCTATACGTCTCACTGGTGGAAGACATATATGCGATCATATCCAATGCGATCAAAACTTCGTCTTACTAACCTTTTCGCTACAGCCACATTAAATAACTCAAGTGCAAGTGATACGCATAAAAATGTTAACGAAACGGATGAGCTTGGAACTCTACCCAGAGCATCCTGAAAATGTTAAAAAATGATTGAGGAAGGAAGATGCCGATGAAATGAATAAGTCTGCAAATCATTCTAGTAGCAGGTTAAAAAACAACTTATAGAGTTCATCCGACTAGCTTGAAACTAGTAAAAGGCATTTTAAACTTCTCTTAGTACAGTAAGATAACGTTAACAGCAAAATATTCTAGGACAGGTATAATGGATGAGTTGCCGAAATAGTTTTGAAATTCAAAATCAGTCAGACTGGGTCTGGTCGATATGTTAAGAAATTATCTGGGAGTCTGACGTGGGGCTCATTAGCTAGCGGCATATTGCACAACTTATTTATAACAACGATACGGAAAAATTCAAGTACACTAACACGATCACATGTTGCGCTTTCTAACTTTGATAGGACCCAATCACCGGGAGAGATGTATTATATTGTTAAATGAATGAAACAAAAAACAAAATTCCAGCTTCCATCGGTCCAGATTTCTTTTTAATTTCCTCAGAATTTTTCGAGGGTGAGACACTCTTGAAACTTTTGGAACCTGGTTTCATTAAAGCGAGACGATTTGAGCACCATGTAAGCAACCGTAAGTCATAAATAATGCCTAGTCTAATGATGGACACTTGAATTAACTCATAGATAATCTCTTATGCACCTTAAAATTCTTATCGATCCTTTAACTTCAGTAACGATTCATATACAACTGTAAAATTTTGGGGTGACATTCACCGGTATTACTATAACAAAAGACACTAACACTTCAAAAAGGCCAAAAAATTTGACCAATTTGGATTAAAACCACAAAAATAGCCTAATTTTTAACAGAATTGAATTTCTCTTCTCTCACAAGCTCATTATCATCATCAAGGGTTGGATCACGGTTCCTTCTTTTGCGTAGTCATTATCGATATCTTAAACGCAAACCGCTATTGAAGGGAAACGCTCATAGTTGCTGTCCCGATAGTGCACTTCATCAATTAAAACTAGTGCTTTAAAGCATCTGACAAAGTTTAAAGAAATACGACTCCGTTTTCGGTCTCATGAGCGCTATTGAAAAATAACGTTAACGCGAGCCCACGCGTTATGGAGAACCGTGATCGAGCCCCAGCACTCAATTCCTATAGCTCTCCACTCCATTCTCATTTCAGCTAACCGCTTTACTCTTTGGAAATTCCTTATTATGATATTCCTTATTATACAGTCCATGAACTCTATCTGGTCTTCGTCGGTAATTCTCACACTTCCTTGTTTCTTTCCATTACTGTCCCCACGAGGCCGTAATATCTCAGAACTTATCCAATAATTTGTCTCGTATAACTCGCAGAACCTTAAATACAAATATTTTATCCGATTAAGGCAACATGTCCACGCCCTTCATTCTCACTTGTTCTGCATCTGTTATGGTCCTCCTTCTTCTTTCCCTCCATTAGATCATAATCCTGTAACACCACATTTCCATTGATTCCAATAGGTACTCATTTGCCTATCAATCTCGAACATAAAACGATCTGAAAATAATTCCTGACAACCACGCCCACCACCAAAATAAAAGAGATATGACGGTGACAGAAAGAATTCCAAGCGCATTCGTCCGTTCGGGATGCGTGAGAACGGGAACCAGAAGGTGAAAGGAAAGGACAGCCTTTCCCACTTACTTGATCGTGCCTAAGAAAAACAAAAGACAACTTCATTCCAGCTCGTGATTGCGTCATCAGTTTTTACCTTAAGGTGGCTTGGCGGGTAATATTGGGTCATTGAGTTCACATTTTAATAATTTTTCAAGTAAAGCAATATAAAAGTTTCATTCTTCGACTGAAATGAGGCCAAAAGATCAAAGCATTTAACTCTTGCAAGCGATTTTTCTCTGTCGATCGATAAACTGAATTATTTCAAGTTTAAACGCAAAATTAATGCAAATTTAGATCTTTTTTCATTTTCGTTGCTAGGCAATTTTTCCATTGTTCCCGAGACTTCCAGTATCTTATACACGGGCTATAAAGGCTGCATTTAAGAGAATTTAACCTTCTCGGAGCGTGTTTCAATAGCTTTTAACGATAATATGCCTTCGACCTACTCGATTCACAATTTTTTATGATGATGCATTTATAAACTGTAATTTTTAACCCTGTAATCTTGCAAACTATGAACGAAAGGAATAGAATTATTAATAAAAAATATATTCATAAATGACATAGTATTACACTCTCACATCTATAAACCGTAGTAATGCTCTGATATTATATTAAAATCAAGGAAAAAGTAACAAGCTCTCTCATTAAAAGGATGTTTAGAAAATTTATTAGTTGGAGGCCATGAATTGATTAACACCTGATAATATATTCCATTTGCCTGGAATTCCCTCTCTCTCTGTGTTTCCGGTTAACTTAAATCCTTGCACCTCATTTCTGAAATAGGTACACCTGGAAACGCTTTTCTACAAGTCCAAACCATGTAAAACGATAATGAACAATGTTGCACTATCGCTTGGGTTTAGAAATGACGAATTCAAATACTATACCATCTGTTTAAAAGGTTTAATTTGTTTATTATAATTGAGATCAACAAAAATACAAATGAAATGTGAAAACCCATTGTACTTAGGCTGATATTCATTAAATTAAAAACTGCCGAATAGATGTAACCATTTTCAAAAACTAATATATTTCTTCAACATTGCGCAATGGTTTGTAAATTATAGAAGAAATCTAGCGATTACCAAGAAGAACAAAGCATATATATTATGTACGTATTCGTTTACTGCTATATTCTCATAATTATATTCATAGGTCACCAATGCACCTCAATAATTTAATTTCTATGAGTAGTAAGACTAAACTGCTTTCGTTTTTAATGACTTACAATGTACTATCATACGCTCTACGCCTTCCGCTTGCAAACTGCAAGCACCCATTTACTAGTTTCGTATAAAGATATATTTAATGCAGTAGAAATCACCTTTTACGCCATAGTGGACACTATCTACATTTCTGCCTTAAGTAAAGCATGTAACGACTTGAGTTTCCGGCACAGTCTTCGAAATTTAGGCGATAATTTTATTAAAATTTATTTTGAATCTTTGACTCGTTGTAACACCTTGACACTTGTAATCAGCCATTATAATAACATGAAATTTATTATTTAGAATTTATCAGAAAATCTGTACGTATGTAATAGAATTATTACGAAATCTATCTCACACGTTATTAAGCTGTGTTAAAACAGCATTGAATTGCCAAAAAATCAAATCGATAAAATGCTATTTATTTATTTTATCCATTGCTATCAATTACAAGAACCCGCATACAAAGATTCACACAAATCTGTACAAAGACAAAAATCACTCCAACCAACTTAACCGCTTTTCTTTTTCATTTTGCTAACCCAAAGGTCGCGGGTTCGAATCCCGCTTGGGGAGGATTTTTCACTTCCCAGGGCATGGTTGTTTGTGAATGTCCACTGTTGAATGCTAATACCCCGATATAAAGGCCAACGAGTGCTGTTTTCGGTGGTTAATAAATAAATAAATAAATAAAATTTTTTTTTTTAACATTTCACCTCCATCGTTCCATACTCCTCAGGCTATTTCGCCCACGATACCCGACTAGGAAATGAAGGAACCCTCCAATCGGTCTCCATGATCGCTAAAGCCGTACATTTCGTGCTGCTTAGACTCCGCTCGACTTCTATAATTTCTATCTTTTTCTTACCAGCTACTTCCATTTTCAATTTTACGGACTTGCATGTCACCTTGCCCACATAATGTTTCGCTTCCGTATTACCTCACCCTTTCTCTTCCTGATTCCCTACCCTCATCCACTCAAAACCTACTCATATACATTCATAGCTCCTACTCCCAACTCTTCCCATTCCATCAAATTGAAGTGCCCATCCAACCCATTTACGATTCCACAATCGACCTGAGTGATATCTGACTGTTATGTCGTCCCAGGGATGAGTAGGAAATACTCAAAAGGCTGTATTACACTTGCAAGTTACTTCTATAGCGGCAGTCATTTAAGTAGTTCGCAAGTAGTACTACTATGTGTAAGCACGGATTTCTATGGCAGTGAGAGGCGATGTCGGTAGAAATCTTTATTTTCACTTCATCTTACATATGCGAGGGGGCACTGTGTAGAAAAACTCTAATATCCTTTTTTCCTTTTGTTTTTATTGGTTATTCCTTAAAATCCATATTCCCCCAAATACTGTTAAACACATCATAAGAGCCCGCCAAATCGTAGCCTGCGGACTCCGGGCTCGATTCAGCTTCGCGGGCCTCCTGACGCATTTATTCTTTCTACCTACACTAGTGGGGTCGAGGCTGTCAGTCGGCAGTTTTTTATTCTTGAGCCATAACTTTAAATTGGATGATACATATTAGGTTTTATTTGCAGAGGAAATTTCAAAATAAATTTAATTTTAATATTCGATAAACGTATTCTTTGAATGAATCTACCTCTCTCATTTTTTACTACATTATGGCGACCACATCAAAATGAGAGTACTCTCCCCCTGATGGTAATAAAGGGAACCCATACATGTATTACGTCAAATGTCAATTAATCGCTTAGTACAAAGAATTATCATATTAAACGCTTCTATGAATAAAGGTGGATAGATAAGTCAACACTCATACAGCAATGAAACCATCAACCTTAAATCTTAGCTCTTTATGAGATACCTGAATTAATAACAACTCAAACACGATTGCCCATACCGCTTACGAAACAACCCAACCTAAATTACTAAATACATGACCTAATTGGAAAATCACGCCCATTTACAATGCGGTACTCTGCAAATATCCAACGACTGGGGCTAAAGATACAGGCCACCATGGTACCTACTTAATTTACTGAGGACCCTGCAAGCCAACTCAAGGGTGAGTGGGTGAGGATGACTATTCACGAAACATACACTTAAATGTACGAGCCGAAGTGTATAAAAACACAAGCAGATCACTAACTGGTAGTGTAAATTGGAGAATAAGTATGACGGTGCTTGTTTATGATACAAGATAATTCTAAGTTTCTTAACGCTTCTATTAACACGATCGCGAATAATACGAAGGGAGTAATTTATGGTTCGAGATTCTAGGCAACCTATTTCTTCCATTTTATAGCTAAGGCCTAACTAACAATTTTAATATTAAATTGAAATTTCACTTCCTATATCAGCCACCATTAGAAGGAGAAGTAGGCTAGCAAAGGAAGTGTTCAGCAATAGGGGGGAGCTGATGGCGGGCACTTTATGTAATAATCTAAGGAAACTGTTGGCGAAGAGTTCATTATAGAACATATCGTAGTACGCTAAACGTTAACTCTGAGAGAAGAGGAGGAGAATAGGCTGCAGGCATTTGAGATGTGGGTGTGGAGGTTAATGGAGGAAGTGCGGAGGACGGATAGGATGACGAACGAGGTGGCGCTTGATATGGTGGTCGAGGAGAAGAAAATTCTGGAGGAGATTAGGAGAGGGAGAAGGTGAGGGGATACAGACGGCGTGATAGAGGGAAGGATGTTTAGTAATTTAGAGAATGTGAAGAGAGAAAATAAACTTTAAGGAAGGGATGAAGAGAGGTCGAACGTACGCTGGAATTAAGACAGTAAGTAAACATAGGTCAGCGCCTGTAAATAACTAGAGGATTTTTACTCTTTTCAATTTGAGCTTACCTTAACCGGTAGCTAACCCTAGTAATAATGCCAGTCTCAAACTCGTACAATCTTTAATATGATCTACACTTATAGTTCTGATCCAGAATATGAACTTAATTTCAACTCCCTTAAGATTCCCACCCCGATCTCTCAACAAGCCATGTGACACTTGTTCATTTGCAGAAATTTTTACCAAAATCACTGTTGCCCTTTTCTGCGTCAAACATCTACCAACTGCAGTGTTTATTATCAAATAATCATTCACCACCCTTTTTTGCGTTGAAAAAATATCGAGGAAGCGAAAAATTCAAAATCCCTAATGTCCCCAGCGTATGATGCTAAGTTATGAGATTACTAGAAATATTAAATATTGTTCAAATTTACCGAAATGATTCTGCACGGGAAAAATTGTTAAACATGAACCAAGTACATGGAAGAGGAATTTCATCAATTACGTACAACCAAACCATAGCGGATTTTTATGACGAGCTTGAATTACGGATTCTCATAAGATATTCGTAGGACGTAGACTTTCACGTTGTCTGACATGCTATTTGAGACCCACGAATGGTCTCCAAAGCAACAAAAAAATACAAGAGAGTTGAACAACTGCGCTCTCATCAATGAAACACGTTCTTTGAATACCTTCTTCATTTTCGTCAAGTCACGCGAATGAATTATTAGGCAGCGGATCTCAATGGTGCAATACACTTTTATTTGTTATAAAAATCAAGGCTCACTCAAAATGTTTGAAATACGAAACAGTTCCATGCACACTATTTCATGGAATGAATTCTCATGCATGAGCCTCCAACATACCACTCCATACAATATTTTTTTAAACTCTTAATCCAATACATGTAAATTAATTCTACAGAATGACAGTAATTCTACTGCCTTCGTCGGTTATTCGCTCGCTGTGCTGCTTAATTTTATGTTGGGTTTAATATTTTTCTTTTTCAAAGGGCTGATTGGTGCTCAATACATCAGAATAGATGGACTGATTTCGTAAGGTATGCTATCCAAAAAATATTACCGTGAAAATGTAAATCAGCTCGAACAACTTTCTGGATGAAAATGAAACGTTTTCTCCATTTAATTTTTCCTTTCTCTCCATTTAATTTTTGCCAGACATTTCCAAATTGATTTCTCCTCCAGAGGATGATCGGATGTGGAAATTATAAGTGATTGAGAGTATTTTCGCGAAGACTATGCTTGCTCTTTTGTGATCTCTGTCGTTAAACAGTCATGAACGTGAAATCGCGACATAACGGGATTCATTTGGCCGAAGTTCTCACGTGAGACAGACAGATTGTACACTAATAGAAACTCTATAAGATTGCAACATCAAAAAAGATCTTTTTTTCTTTGGAGCTTTCCTTCTTTTTACACAAGCTGGGAAAATCTTCAGTCGTTAAACGATAAAAAATGAATGAGAAATTAGCATTTATAACCACAAAAAAATGTGTGTAATACATTTGAGATACTCCTCACTAGACCTTAAAAACCGAGTTCAGCCATTGCAACACCAAAAAAGATCCCAAATGCAACGCTGAATTTGGAAAAGGCAGCATTAAAACCTAGAATGCGTACTTTTTCTCCCTCCATACCATTCCGTCACCGATTTAAAGAGGAAAAAGTAACGCACGGCTAAGAGAACATGAAGAGTTATGCAGTCCATAAGAGTGAAAATCTTGTTACAATCATTTATACGCACAATAGCTAAAGAATCTACTCCCATTTTAGATGAATTTTTAGGCATTACAAGAATTATTGAATTATTATGAACTGAAGTTCGCCTAAAATGGAAGCAATTAATTTAGAAGGTAAACAGTTCATTTATCTTTCAAATGTAAAAAAAAATAAAGAAAACTAAAAGCCCCCAATGATAGACATGATAATAAAATGAAAATTTGGAACTTGTTCCGGTAATAACTTTGAATGATAGAATTATTTTTACGTCTTTTTCAAACTGACTGTAATCGAGTAATCGAAGCACTCGTACACGAGTATTTTTTTAAAGTTAGCATTGGGAGAGAATATTTTATTGAAAAAAAAAAAGAAAAATTCATGGTCCGCCGCACAGTATCTTCCTAGGTTTTCCACTTTGCATTCTTAATGCTTACGCATGACAGCCGAATTCTCAGAAAAGCTACCAACTCTCGGATGGTCGTGGAAAGTACCTACCGTCTCCCGTTTCACATCGGGTCAATTTTTAGACAGCCATCTGCAACACATCGTCAACCCAGTGCAACCGTCCTTTGTTCTCCGAAACAGTTCTTAGCAGCTTCCGCGGAAGTCGTCCTCGTAAAACGCGAAAATAAGACGGTACAACCGTTACATCGCCATACGCGCTAGATTTGAAAGCGCCCAACGCTCGTGGACATTATGAATTAAAATTATCCCTCCATGATCTCACTTCGGAGTACCTCAACATCTAACGAATTAAAAAATAACGGGAATGACATTTGTGCACGCTTTTAAGAGAGGACACGACCCACGTTCTCTCTGATTTCTTCCCAAGAAGCCAATCATTCCCGCTGATCGAAAATTTTAAGATATTCCATTTGTTTTTCTAATATGGACCGATTATGCACCTATGATTAAATCGGTAAATTTATACATTTAAATTTCTTTAGCAATCTCCATTTGCGCTCACGACTCACTTTCCTTAAAGGCCACAAAGGTATCCCCAGGAGGGAATGCTTTTCTTTTAATCTCTTAGGGTATACATACACCATAAAGCAATGCGACTATTTGATTGTAACATATTTCTTCGGTAAAAAATTACTTTCCTAATTTTTCTAGCGTCATTTCACCCAACGAAAGCAATCAATCTAAATTCCTTGATGAAGAAAAAACTTTCCGATAGCTTTCACAGACTATTTAATTTTTTTGGTAACTGGCCAGCATAACCAGGTGCAAAAAATTCATTATTTCTTTTCTGTTGAACAACACCGCAATGTTGCAATGAATACACAAGAGAATTTAGCCATCGCATGCGGACGAAAATGGACACAGCATATTTTACTGTCTGAGTATTTGAACACCACATCAAAATAAATATATGTACATATATAGATATTAGGTACACATATTATTTTTTACGATTGGCCACTTAGCAGACCTGATCCAGCAAATCTTCTTTTAGTCATACCCAAGCATGATTTCATTATATATATATGACACGTTTTTATTTCAACGGAATGTTTCAACTAAAATTTGCAATTTTCACGGCTGCTTACAAGAGCCGTTCACAGCATAATTACATAACTACACAAACTCATAACTGCTCAACCTTTAGCAGCACTATGGATAAGTAATATGAAATTATTCCTCAGATTACTGCGCGAAAGGAAGTTTAGAGAAAGGCCTCGTCCTAATACTTGGAAGCACTTCTAACAATCCCTAAAAAAAATCTGCGGTAGTAAAATGTGATATCAAATATTCTCATTTCTGCTCGTGAATAATACATTTTTAATCTAAGATGCCAGAAAACATGCAGTAAGCATTTCCAACTTGAAGAATTTGACTAAACTGAAGACGAAACTCTGCCCAGAAACGTGAACTCACGCATAAGACATCCAGGACGGCATACATCATCATCAGGCATCGATCCGAAGGCTGATTTGCTGCAACTCTCCATTCCACTCTTCACTCAGCTAACCACCTCGTTAACACAAAATTCCTTATTTTGATGTCCATCACAAATTGCCATATGTATTCCATCCTTGGTCTTCTGCATGCGTCATCCCTGATCTTAAATGAAAGACGCCACAAAAGAAAATTACAAGAAAACCCCATAAACGTATTCCCTGGATGTATATATTTATCTCGCTCTGCCCACAAAATTCCAACGAGATTCAGTTGAATCCCACAAGATTTGGTCTTCACAAGCCAGTGCCGTCTTTATGAACTTTAATGTTCACAAGAACACCAAACTAGGGAGCGTGACTGTCTTAACAGCTGTCGGTGAAAACGGAATTTAAAACTTCCCGTTGCCAGCAGACCAACTGGTGCGCTGTTTCTTTCACTGTGTCACTTTCCTTTCTCCCGACGTGGAGCAGACTGCATTCCAAATGACAGAATCGAGGTATCTCCAAAGTTCACCTCATTTCTGCGGTCCTTCCCCAATTAGAGACTTCATTTTCCTACACAGACTGTTGTTGATGAGCCTGAGATCGACCAACAATGGAATTTTTACTGCATTCCTTTTGCGGAACTTAATACGGAGTAAAAGTAACGCGCAAAAATGAGGTGTGAAATCAATGTGAGAATTTTTTTCTTAAAAAACTCCATATTTACGAATAAGATAGGTACCCTTTAAAAAACTGAACTAACGACCAGTTCTGATCCAGCAAAATTTAAACCCTATAGGTATAAGAATTCAGGGGTAAGTTTGTTGAAATGAAGCAACAAACAATCAAGACAAAATATATGATCCCCTCAGGAGATAACTTCTATATTAATTAATACCACCAACCACTCTGTAGAAAATAAATGTCTCCAACTAAATACCTCCTCACCACAACAGCATTCCGATATTGTCATGCAGGAGAGCGAACTGAACTTCCTATTAGAATTTTAATCGCTCTCCAGCCTCGTCTTTTTCAAGTTTCCCGTCCAACTAGTCAAAGACCCTACCATCCTGTAATTTGAAAAAAGGAAAGGGAGGAATATCATTTTAAATGGATTTTTGAATAAGTGCAACGGCCAAAGAGATTGAAATTTCTAAGAAGGCGTAGCAATGCCATCATTATCAGTATCCCACAAATGACTATACTCAGAATGGTATTTTTTGGAATTTTCATAGTCACGCAATACTATACGTAGGGTATATTGCATTACTGGCTGAGAGCGGAAAGGATCTGAGTGAGATACTTGAGGTAATGGAGGACATCCTAACAACCGGATATAATATGAAAATAAATGTAGAGAAGACACAAAGTAGGTACTTAAGGTTAGCAAGCATGGGGGGCAAGCAAAAGTGTATTTAAGGGACAGGCGAATAGAGAATGTAGAGGAATTTACCTACCTGGGAAGCAAAATAACAGCCGATGGAAGGAGCAAAAGAGACTTAGTAAGTAGAGTCATAGAGTAAGTAAGTACATAATATACTTACTCTATGGTAGAGTTCACCAGGCATAGAATGCGTTTTATCAAAGAGGGAAACTCCTAACATCCAGAAATATCGGCCTAGACCTAAGAAAACGCCTTCTTCAAACTTATGTGTGGAGCATATTTTTATATGGCAGTGAGACCTGGACGTTGGGCAAGGCAGAAGAGAGGAAGGTGGAAGTAAAGATTTAAAATTGAAAAACATATTTATTAAGTCACTTTTCAATCTTTTCACCATTCTTACAATGGACAGGAAGTACATATTGTGTGCAAGTGACGAGCGTGGTATATTTAGTGAAAAGTAGTTTATAATAAAATTAGGCCGTATAAACTCTATATAACTTTGTTGGTTAGGGAGAAGAATTAGTTTTTACTTGTTCGTGTGATTTTTAGTATGACACTGTGAGGACGGTAATTTAACATGTGTGTTTTTCAATCTTTCATATTGTCATCATTCTCCTGATGGACAGGAGGTACATATTTTGTGTAAGTGACGAGTGTGGTTTATTAAGTTAACAGTAGTTTATATTACCATTAGGCCATAAACTCTAGATAATTTTGTTGGTTAGGGAGAAGAATCAGTTTTTACTTATTTGTGTAAAGTATTAGTGGGACACTATAATGACGGTTATTTTTTCAAAATGTGTGTATAATATATTTTCTGTTAGAGGTTATTAGACCTTTCCTCTTTAAGAGGGTGGTCACGGCGGTTTTTAAAGCACATAGTCCTCAAATCCTCCTACACCATGCACCTCTTCTACCACCCTCCTTGCAACCACAACCCTTGCAACTTCCCCTTACACCCCTAAAAACCCCCTATAAACACTCCACCCCTCCCCCAGCCATCGGAGTCACCTAGCAGTCTTCCGAGAAACCCATAGCCTCTTTGGTACTCATTTTTAAACCTCTCCCCTCCCCCATCCCCACCCACTCCCTCTCCTTGCCTCAGCATAAGCCCAGGATATATATTCCCACCCATCCTACCGCTAAATGCACATGAGTATGCCATAGTGTGGTGAAACGCGCGTCGTGCCAGCGTAATAAAGTTTTGTGGAAATAAAAAAGGTGGTTTTCTCATCATTGATAAATAATTGTTATGGTAGCATGAAGATACCTCTGGTTCAACAAAACTTGCTTCCTGATCTAATATTTAACTAATTAATGTGTTAAATTCATAAATCTCTTGCTCATTTACCAGCGAACTATTTTTTTTTAATCAAGAAAAAAATCCCATGCATTCTTGTGCGCGATCCCCACCAACGGCTGGAGTGACTCCTTAGAATCATAATGTCGTCTTCCGCATAGATTCCCAAACACTATTAATCTATAATAGTTATGAATTATACTTACCACGACCATTTTCGAGTCAATTTTCTTATGATGGAAATATTGCCAATTGCTGTTTTTATCTTCCGCTCTTGTTATTTCTCATTATTTAACGTTTCTGGTAGCTGAGGTTATACAGTTCTCT
The DNA here is from genome assembly GCA_963573305.1 of Pyrrhosoma nymphula. Lineage (NCBI taxonomy): Eukaryota > Metazoa > Arthropoda > Insecta > Odonata > Coenagrionidae > Pyrrhosoma > Pyrrhosoma nymphula. The sequence continues at coordinate 48,465,487 of OY754330.1, read as the reverse complement.
ACAGTAGGTAATTTAATACACTAATAATGGGAGGGAGCACCTGGTGGAATCAACCGTTTGCTATGCTATTACGTCTATATCTCCCACATTCATACTTGTTCAGGTCAATTCTGGCACGCTTCCAATTATTGTGCCTCTATAGAGAGGAATAAGATTTACTGCCAATTGCTTTCGGGTGATAGGGAGGTGAGGGTCAAGGGAGGGCAATGGACGAGGGGCAGGCGGGCGAAAGAGGAATCGGTGGGCGTGGCACTAAAACGCCCACACCAGCACACGAGTGACGACCAAAAAGAATCTGTCCATCACGAAATGAATGGACTCCCGCTACCGTGGATTTGAATCGGCGATCGATCATATTTTCGGCACGCGTGACCCACGAGCGCCCATAAGCGTGCGCTTGGCTTATAGGTACCGCAGAAATGCCAGGCAGTTGCTCACGATTTTGGCCATCAAACTGATGTTTCCATTAACACGCGGAAGAAAATGCTATCTAACAGGTAATATTCGAGTGCCTGTCAAACTCATGCAGCCCATCTGGCATATTTCAGCTTATCTTACTGTTGGTTTTGAAAATGCCACCTTTTATCCACCAATTTAACCTTGTAATAAAAGCACAAACAATGCAGTTTCTACTACGTCACTGCTGACAGTGTCAAGATTCGTTTGACCACTTGTGGCACGATAGATTTAAACCACAAATTTAAACAATATTTAAATCACATGTGCTCGTATTTTCAAGTAACAAAGTAGGATGAAAGATGCCACGCCACTGTCATTAATAAACATATATACCCATCACGCCGTTCACTTTCGGAGTAGGCACGGTAATAGGAGCTTAATCCTCGGTATTAGGCTGGTAAAACTGGCTCATTTTTAATAATTTCTTCCATAATGCCATATCCGTGCATGCCTATTTCGCTTCATTTACACTCATCATGTTGCTTTATACACGTCCTCTTGTTCTCAAGACTCTTTATGTCCCTTCTCTCAAGAGTCTCTTCCACCACATTCACCCATGAATTTTTCGGTCTACCCCTTCCTCTCACACCATTAACTCTACTATCATAAATATGCTTCGTTTTTTTACTCATATCCATTCTCCCCACGTGCCCAAACCAAATAAGTAGGCTCCTTGCGTAATCCTTGCTTTCCTTGATTCATACATGTCCATTACCGGAGTATCCAAACCACGTCCTTTCATGACCCACTCAATTCTAACCCTATCCCACCTGCTTTTACCGCAGACACTTCTCAGGTCCCATTACCCACTGCATTTAGCCTCCTCTTATGCTTATCCTGCCATACACAAGTTTCGCTGCCATGCAATAAAGTGGGAAGGAATACAGATTTGCAAACTGTAACTTTTGCTATCTTTCAGTTAAACAGACATTCACTCCTTGATATGCTCCACATACTACCGAGGACTTTCCTTCCAGCATTTGCACGCGTACAACTCTCTTCATCTACCCTCCCATATTTCACCAATACTCAGCCAAGGTAGACAAAACCATCCACTAGCTCAATTTTTTCACCATTCACCCTCATCCTTCAATCATTCTTCCCATTCCCCGAGTCAATAACCACTAAACATGCAGGAATTAAGGGTTTGTACTCATATTATAGTCATGAATCGTTTCTACAAGGTAATTTCTTGTGCAGTAGACTGTACTAGCCATAGTCAATAATTGAAAACCGATAAAATTGATTAAAGTAAATAAGGGAAAAATGGCAGATGATGTATTTTACATCACAAATATATTAGAACGCGAGAGATGCGCAGTAATTAAATGTAAAGGATCAAAGGGATTCGCTGTGATATAATTCCCTGTCTACGGACAATTCCCATTCGTTTGCCACTACGGTCACTCAGAAACAAATCCCCTGTACTATGCGTGCTCGTTTTTGCAGACTCTAATTCAAATTTCTAACATATTTATCTATTCTTACTGACTTACCCACGATAATATTCACAGGTAGTTTGAACAACAAAGTATGAAAGTTGCGACCACCAGCGTGCACATTAGTTTGTGACGGAATGTTTCCGTATTTGAATTCATAAACTGAATGAAATGATTGCATGGTGACTAGTTATCGATGCATGCACAATATCTAGATCATAGGCTATGATTGAAGATAGATATGATGCCTTCTCGGCGAATGCTGGAGAACCCGAACAAACTTCACCTATAGGCCATCATTATTTTCTGTCAATTTTAAGTTTTAATTTAGGATATCACGGTCACTTAATTTTCAAAAGGAGATATAAATCACACCTCGCCTTTTCAACGTGTGTTATTGGGTTAGCGAACATCATAGCCCAAATCGTGCCCAGGAATGCAGAATTTTGTTGATTCCACACCAAGAGCGACAGAAAGTTTCACATCTCACATCATTCGGCTAAGTTTTAGAAGAAAGATAGCAGATACATCATTTTCCAGGTTGAAATTCTTAGGAATTTTTTCAAGTTTAAAAAACTCCACCGAACGTCTGTTGGCCACATAAAAATTGAGAACTAACCGCTCCAAATCTATCGAGATAGGGACGAAAATGCTTCGTCTTATTCGAGCCGCGCTTGTTATAACAGCTCGGAGTTTAATGGAATTCCGAGTGTCACTCCGAGCGGAGGGATACCGATCCAATCGTAAATAGTTGTGTTCTTCTACCTGGGACGTCTAATTGCGAAAGACTTCTTGACGCCTTCAGAACCTTCTTGATATATCACCACAGCAGACGTCCCTCTTTGACACGGGTAACGTGTGGCCAGACAATTTCGCTGTTCCCTGTTAAATGCATACGTAAGTTTCCCTGAAATTCCTGATTTCTATCTTCATTTTACTTGACGCTACGATACCGCAATTCCTCTAACACGCTCGCTAACAAGCCAAAAGAGGGGGGTTTTTTAGAGAATCTTTTTTGACATTCCAGTCCCATTTCTGTCCACCACTGGAACTCGGCGCACGGTTAAAACGCAAACCTTCCTTCAATGACAGCGAATTGTCTGCTTGACCACAGCACACGGAACGTACGAAGGAGGAAAGACACGTATACGTATGGTATAGCCACCGGTGTTTAAACGAAAAGTTGGCAGGTTAGGAAGAGGAAATGCCTCGAAAAGATTTTTACTTTATTTTTTACCAATCTTTTACAAGAGTATTCTGCTGTGGTGGCACGGTGGATGGGGAAAGGAGGAGGTATTGGTTATGAGATGGAGGAAAAAGAGTTGAGACGCGCGGGCGCTAAAAAGACTGGTCTCCAGTCACCCGGGGAATGGCAGGGTGTGTGGGGGAGGGGTGAGGGGAGAGGGGAACTCTCGGGCCGGTGTCAGCTGTTTGATCGGGAGTGGTGGAAGGGATGGCGGCGGGAGATGAGAAGGAGGAGGATGGGGCGGCGACCTCGCCGAATGGTTTAAAAGGTCCCCTTCCTGGTTCTCCCTCCCATCTCCTAAGCTACACCTCTATGAAGAGAGAGGTGGGCGTGGATTTTCACACGGGAGTGTTTTCTGGAGGTGAAAAGAGAGTTCGGACGGAGCGGTAGTAGGGTTGTCCACTTAGCGAGTCGCTCATTCCGTGAAATTTCTAATTTAAGCATAGGGAAATTCCGAAAAAATTATCTGTCGGTCGACAAAATGTGTAACGCAAGCAATATTTTTGTACCAATTTATTATAACTAAGCAAGATACATGCATAGAGTGGAAATTCAATAACTCGATATTCAGTCAGTCGAATTTCCGATAATTCTAAAGAAATTTAATTGCTGTTCTTAGCTAATTGGAATTAGCGTTTCAGTTTCTCGAAATTTCCTCAACAGGAACCGTTTTTCAGTTCCGGTATTCGATTCAAAGTACTTCGATTTATTTTCGGATGCATTTGACTCAAATTGTATTTCTATCGGATATGAGCAGGAGGTGTAACAAAAATGTATGTGAGTAAACATGTGCTAGTATCAAGAGAATTTTCTAATATGCACCCATGTGTGCTTAAAAGACCTAGACCTTGAGTTTTCTCTGATAAAAGGTTTCGTCTTTCGCCAAACATTACAGCAAACAAATTGGATAGCTTAAAACAAAACAGGATGGTTATAAATACAAAAATATACAGCTCCCCAACAGCTCATTTTTTTGAACTCCAATTTCATCCCTAGGGCTTAGGGGGGTTCATCCTAAAAATTTCCCTCGTTTAGTTAGTACTGAAACAACATTGATATGGGAAGCACTACAATTCCATAAGAATATTTCTTCACTCGAGACCATGGTTTCAATATTACGCATCATCATCAGGTGACAGTACATAACATCATTTTCACATACTGTCTTGAGGTTGTCACCTAGGAAAAAAATTGTTGAAATATCATCAGCCATCTCAGTTAAGGAAAAAATGAGTGGGTATGTGATGTATTGCATTGAAACCCGGGCCGGGCATTTATCTGTTTGTGGAAAATTGCATGTATCCAAGTTATTTACCATGAAAAAAACTCCACATAATCCTGAAATCTTGAAGCCTGAATCCACAAATTTCAAACGTCGCAGAACATCCGAATCGTAAATTCCGGGATATATTTACCTCTACCCGAGAGAGACGTGCTACAGGAGCCAAATTTAGGAAGAAATCCGTAATCACGGGAAAGGTGACAACGATATCAAACCAATACAATAACAAAGGCACGTAAAACAAAAAAAAAACTATTCAACGCATTTAATTCTGAATCAACAGGCATTTCAACTGAAAGCCATTTTTCTAGAATCACCAATCACTACCACAACAGTGGTCACGATAAATCGGGAGTTCTCGGATGATCACTTTCCTTTTTTGTTTCAAAACTCTAATTTTTTCAAGATAATGCCAGACCCGTTGCCTTAACTAATATAGGATTCCGAGGATTTCAAAATGGATTAATACAGCACTAAATCGGACCAAATTTGAGTGCTTTTTGCCGATTCACCTCACGATATTGTGAAAATTCCGACTTATTCATATTCTGTGGATCCTCTCACTTACGGACTTTATCGTTCCAGAAGAATGTTCCTTACATAAGAGGTGTCCTTGGGTTAGAGGGTAAATCTTCACATCGATGTTTTCCTTTCAAGCGTCAATCATATGAAAAACACTACTCATTAGGTTTCCTTAAGTCCAATTATACATCTGACCGACTCGTAGAAAAGGAAATAATAGATAAGGGAAATTGAAACCTGCACGTAAAGCGTTCTGATAACGCAGACACCATTAAACGCTACAGTATAGTATTCTTAGCTTATACATGTTATGCAAAAAAAGGTGTAGCCGTCCATTTTTAGCTGAGAGTCTTTCTCTCTAGCAGAGAGAAAAATGTTCTTCGACAGTTAATTACATGCATCCAGAGAATGTTACACTGCACGTAATACAGACATTTTCTATTGAGACTTCATAGTTAGGTTGTTTAAAAAGTATTGCCTCTAATTTGTTGATTTGTTATCTAGCGCCTGTGCCTTAATATAGGAAGTAGCATGTATAGTTCGTCAAGCATGCTTCATCACCTCGTGTGTACCTGCATTTATGCGGCTGAAAAATGTATTAATACTCAAAGTTTCTATATAAAAACTATGTTTATACTATAGTTTCTATAACATATGCAGCACATACTGTAGCGCAAGTTAGTGAAAGTTCTCTCCCTGCAACATTAGTTTTATGCAAACAGCCGTAAGAGGTAAGCAGGTAGGATTGTAGGGGGGCAGCATTATTCCGGGATTGTAGGAAGGGAGTACAGATACCCGGCGGAGGCAGTAGCCTTCTCTTTACGAAAGGAATCAAAACGTCCATGGTTTAACGTCTCATCCGTAATACTGCGCTCAAAGTGCCCTCGACATGGCCCTCAAGATTGGGATCTCACTGAAAATCTCCACCACACCCGGGATTCAATCTCAGGCCCTCTGGATGGAAATTGTGTTACTCTTAGCCTCAATAAAATTATGATCTCAACAGCACTACATCTGGCTTTTTTTGTTTCAATATTTTACTCTGATTTTTCGGCAAAAAATAAGTTTTTTATTTTTATCACAATGTGCAGCCCTTGCCATCGAAAATAGATGAGTCAAGGTTTTCTAGAAGGTAGAATACAGCAATTTATGAGGATCGCTTGGAAAGTAATCTCCGTTTGACTAAAAAACATCACCAATTTCCGAAAGAGCCCAAAGAGTCAATGGATTTCAGTTTTACAAGCAACGCTAAAACTTAAGACAGCTCATGACTCCAAGGACTCTTCACCTCACCATGTATCAAAGAGTAGGGTTAGCGAATTGATCCTCCATGATACAATGAGCAATATTACCAAAGAGCCAAAGAGATATTTAGAAACCCCTAGGGAATGCTATCCTATTTAACAAGATCTCGACCTTCCAGAATGGAATAAGTACTTAACATTGATGAAGAACAAATCAAATGATTAATTTGAGAGATTAGGAAGTCAATTTGGAATATCCAAGTCATTTGCTTCCATGATATTAAAAAGGTTTTTCCTGTTACTCACTATTTCAAGCAATTAATTTATACGCCAGTTTCTCTTTCGATTATGAAACGTTTGCCAATACCATTTCGATAATGATTTTGTATTTATATAAGGCTTTTTTATTAACCTTACGTACAGGCTACCCTGGCATTTACATAATATAATTGCCCTCTCTCTCTCATTGATTTAACACAGCCAATGGCAGAACCCCATATGCTTGACCTGTGCCACTTACGTGTTTTTTGGTGAAAATAAACAAGAAGTAAGAAATATTAATGATATTAAAATATACTTGCACATTGTGAAACTATGACTTATGGGTTATTGAATACGACCTTAAAAATTACAGGGATAAGAAAAACTATGTGTTACAGCACTACGGCAGTTTTATTCACTGCATCGGTCATTTCAAAATACGTAATTTGCTTTTAGTCAGCCGGCAGCCGCGGATCACGTACAAGTTATTGGCTATATCTTAACATGGCGGACCGTTTTCGGCGGTTTTGGTATTATTCGGATTTTAATTGCTTATAATTCGACCATTACATTTTCTACACTACTTATTTTATTTCCTAGTCAAATGAGGAAGGATCTAAAGTGATATACCATCCAAATATCAGTTTTGCTAGGTGTGAACAACCATATTGATATTCTCAACTTTACCCACGTTCACCTCAGAAATAACACTATCTATAAATATTAACTTTGTAGCGTGTCAGTCAGTCAGTCATTCTGTATCCATTTTGTTTATTTCTCTCTCAAGTTTTGAGCTGGTGCATTGAATGTGGATTCTCTATCTGTATGATTTGGTAGTAGTTTTGGATTTTTAGCAGTTGGTGGTTAAAAAAAATGCAAAAAACCATGGTAAAACTGCTAAACAATGATGCATTTATTTAGGTTAGCAATGGTGAAGTAAACAAACAGCACTCATTAAATTACAATCAGTTACAAACCGTACGAGCATATAAACGTTGTTAATTTATCTTTTCCGGGTAAATGCCGAAAAGGAAAAACACCAAGTTCACCTCAAGAGCACACTAGACAGAGACTGCCTGCAAAGCAGGCAGCAGGTCGGCTAGTTCCCATATTAAGGGTGATCAGGTGGCTCCTAGCACATTTAATTTATTAAGGATGAGTCGCCTTTTTTTATTGATTCTTCGCAGAAAAACAGTGCCCCTTGTTACCCCTAATGCGTCATGGCAACACATACGCATCACCCGGGATTCCAGGAGAGGTGGCAACTGTATATTGAGAGGAGAGATCTGAGAGGAAGAGGAAGGAAAAGGAGGAGATAGAAAAGACTGTTTACGAGCATAAGAGAGGGAGGGAAAGGGAGGGGGAGAGACAGAGAGAGAGGACAGGGGAGTGGGGAGGAGGTAATCAGGAGAGAGCATATGGCGAGGAATGACTGGATAGGTAACGGAGCCGAGGAGTGACGACTGTGGAAAAGAGGGGAGGGAAAAAATTTACACATAACTCGGCGATGTTTTTCCAATGTGGCGCGATGAAATGAGGAGAGGTGGAGTGGAGGGGTTTGAGGTTTCGAGGAGGGAAAGAAGGGAGGGATGGAAATTGGGGGAAAGGAAGAATGAAAAAACGCGAGCGAATAAACTGTTCTGGTAAGATATATATCGTGCAGGAATATCGTAAAAAAAGTGGAAGAAGAAGAAGAATAAAAATATACGGAAACATTTCTCGCATGCCTGCGCGTCATCCCTGGAATGCGATCCGAACACTTTTGCCTGAACAAGTGCAAAACTTTATTTCGCTCATTCTCTTCACAACCTGATATCTTCTAATCCTAAACGAATCATCCAACCTTTTGACATGAAAACATACCACAACCTTTCTTTACCTTCAAAATTAAAGTTTTGATGGCATAATGAACCAACCCCCTCAATGTATCTTCTAACTTAATGTCCACGCATGCTTACATGCTATCTAGCGCATATATGTTTCCTAAAACTTTTTCCATATATTTATCAACACTAATGTTCACTATAAGTGCAACTACTTTCACCTGCTCAATATACCATTTTTCCTGACAATCTTCCTGAATAATATTTTTTCTGGATTCAATTTTCATTTACATTACCGATTTCATATAATGTTTATGCCAATATTTTGATATTACCACGTGATGTAAATGCACCTGATGCAAGAAGAAAAACTCTGATTTTATAACAAAAAACGCGAAAGGGTGCGTCCCAAAGGTACAATACACTATTTAAGTAATTTACTGACTTAATACACTAATGACAGCCTTCAACATATTTCCATAATCTTTAAAATGCCACAATAAGGAATAAGCATATAATTTTACACTTCGCGAGGGCATATCGGCCACTGTCAGTAACAAGTAACAAACTATTATTGAAATATTACTTTTAAATTCACTCACAACGATTAGTCCTCCGGTGTAATTTAAATTCAATTTAATTCTGAAGTATTGTTTATATACAGTATGGTCATTATTATCAATAGATTCAAAGGTAATTTCAAAAGACATTATGCTATGAGAGTTACAAAGCCGTTCATTTTCGTTGAAATCCAGCACAAAGTACAATTTGAAACGATATACTGCATATATGTTACTGTATCATAATTTTAATAAGATAAGCTAACGAAATACGCCTTTAGGTTTTTCGATTTTTCCCATAATGCTCAATTTAAAAATTAAAATAGTTTTACTATAGAAAAGTTTTGTAGGTGTAGGAACCTTGGAAAACGACCAGGTGCTCAAATGTAATAAATTATTTTGAAAGCTATGGCTTAGAATATGTTATGTCGAGTCAAGTAGGTTTCGTAATTTTCATAGCGCAAAATCCTTACACGTGAAGTCCTGCCCTACAAAAACAAAAATTACACAGCTAAAATTGTAATATATAACTCATTGTGGCCATAACATATATTAATCTTAAACATTTTAATTTTAAGACCAATTTAAATTAATTTAAATATTTGGGGATAATCCTAGACGATAAATTAAAATGAAAACACCACATGAATTGTCTAACAAAAACACTTCGGCACCGTCTCTCAAAGTTATATTTCTTAAGAAACAAATGCCCATTGACTTTCCTCAGAGTTATATATTTGGCACTTGCACAGTCAAAAATAAGCTATGGTTTAAATTGCTGGGGAGGAGCCTACAGAAATACGATAATCCCTGTACTATTTCTGGAAAAGAGAATAGTACGTGTAATAATGCACAAAAACCGTTTCTCCCATGCATTCCCATTGTTCCTTGAACTAAACTTATTGCCTGTTAGATATATGTATTTTTATTATTTCCTATAGAATTTTTATTTTAGATGCGGCGACGAAGTAAATTTGCTACCCAGAATACATGACCATATATTTATGTTTTCTATTTTGTAACCACTGTTTTTCGCAATGCATACATGTGTCATTTTCATCTTAGTGTCAAATTATTCACTGGATATTATTAAATTATTTGATTACAATATATTTAAATTATGCACTGTTTGCTAGTGCGGTTTTGCATGGATTACTTGTTAGTAGCCTCAATACAGGCCAATCCTTAGGGGTTACCCAATCACAGTTTTATTGTAATATCAGTTTGAAATAAATTATACTATTCTAATTTCATAGTATAATTACATCCAGTGGAAACAAATTTCACTCCGTATACGGTGAGGAAATATCACAACAATGCCCCACCAATAATGATAATTAATAAATTATTCAAGCTTTCATATTCAGGGGCAACTACAATCGCGCAACTTTTTATCGCTAGTGAATGGCGCAAATTAATAAATATAGTTGGGAACGGACGACTCATTTTCTTCGCAGACAAAAGAAGTCAGAACAATATTTAGGGTTATTGACTGGTATATACTCAACATTTTTATCATAATAACTTGAGGAAACCTCTCCAATGCAAGGATTTTGAGTGAATAATGAAGTAGAAAGTTGTAACAGACCCGCGGAGACCAGCTAGTCAATTATATTATCAAAATGCTAATGTTGCTGACTGAAGGCTACGCAAGGTTTTCTCTAATTAAAACAGCCACATCTAAAAAAGGAATTATTAAAACTCAGGAAATAAAGAAACCCTCTCCATTTTGAAGGCCATGAATTTTACGCTTCGCAAACCAGATATCCTCGATTGAGAACTATGGCTTCGTTTGCGAACACCCTAACAGGGCTCCACATAATATGAAAACCACGTGTAGGGTATGGTTGGATTGACAGCGAGGCATTCTCCATCTTACTTTTTAAGCACGTTATCATTAAGTAGCTATTATGTTTTATTCGTTACAATGAAGTGCGGTAATAATAGAGTAAAATCTCTGTCAAGTTAGTAAATCTAAGTGTATATTTCAAAAGAAAACGAATGAGCTAAATAAGAACTACTGACATTTTTTAATTATGAAAATGGTGGAATTGGCAAAATTGACCGATTTCAACTCATAATATAGTCATTTTGAGGAGAATAATTCAGCGGCAAAATACCTACGCATTAAACGTCAACATTTCTCACTGACACTGATAAAAGATTGTCATTGTGTTGATACGTACTACCCCTTGGGCTCTGCTTCATTTACATTAGGAAGTGCAATTACTTTGGAAGAAAAGCCAATCGATACAACTTTATACGGCTGAAAAGGGAATATATGAAGGAAAGTAATCCAATAGCACCATTATGAGCATGACTGTCATTATCATACACTAGATGGTTCATCAAATACGGGAGTTCTACCGCATGGAATACTAAAATAATCCTATTTTTGCGATAGCATTTGTACGAAGTCCTGTAAAAAGTTCTCGGCATAATGATACCGCACTATTCCACATGTTTTCCATACGGAGTGATGACAAAATGCTAAAATGAATAATTATGAGCAAATTTATCGCCATAATCGAAGCATTTTTTAAACTATTTGAAAAAAATAAAAAACATTTTCCACGCACGATAAATATTAATTGGAATGCATTTACTTATCATTTGATTTCATATTTCTTTACCACTTTAAGTACTTTCATTAACGGTTGCCACAAAGATTGCTAAGAGAATAAATCGAGTGATATCTCTAGTTTGATCAAGACTTTAAGGCATTGCTGCCAAGGGCGCTTAAACATCTGGCAAATGGAAAGACAGGGAAAACGGTTGGTAAAAATCAAATAAATTTCTACGATGTTGACCAGCCCATAATATTAATTTAGTAACAGCAACATATCGGGCAAATTTTGCGACATCTTACAGTCTCCTACTACTTTAATGGAAGGAGCAATGAATGTGAAGATGTACCCAGCAAGACCAAGGGCGGAATACATGAATCAATTAATGAATAATGTCAATAAGACAAATTATGACGGAACTAAGAGTTCATCTGAGAGGAGAATGGAGTGGAGAGCTGCAGCAAACCCATCTTCGGATTGATGACTCCTGATTATGTACAGTTATGGTTAATTAATAGCTATATTAGCAGTTTGAAACACCAGTAGTCACTGACACGTCGGTCTACCATGAGTTACTTTCAGCCACTCCATCAATCAAGCCTAAGGAGGAGTTTTATCGCCGAGGTGGAGTGCCGGCATCAACGACAGGGAACCACGTGAAAGAGGCTTTTTTGCCTCTTCGCATAAAGCATACCCAGCATTTTATGCTTTCAATACTCCTCCGTGACAAGCCACGTATTTTACGCCAGGCATTTCTTCGAAAATGAGAAGCAACCATGAAAAACAATCAAGTTTGCTGTTATTTAGAACCTACGTCATGGACATACCTGACCGTGGGTAATAGGGCACCCTAATCTTCTAACAAAGAATAATCTTACGAACCTTCGACAAAAATAAGAAATAATATTTAAATTTCCTTCAACTGAAATTACCTACCCAAAGACGATAATTTCCATCAGAAAAAATTCTCTGTTCAATATTACATCCTAATGCATGTAAACTTTATCAGAGACATTTTTGCATGATTATATTTTTCTGTTGAAGACTTAATTTGATGGCACGCCAACTTGGGTAGGACTATGAAACTATCTACCCTCCAAAAAATGATAGCATGCCACTCCTACGACTCCGCAATGGCAATACCCATCGTGAAAAATTTACGCTGGCCTGGAAAAATTGGAAACTGCATTTGCATAAACAGCAAAGAATCGGGTATGTTGAGGGGTAAATGATTGCACACGGCAGATGAAAGGTTGAATCTCTGCAATGGTCAATTTTAAAAGGAAAGGACCTTTTGCGTCACTAATCGCGAGATACGAACAGCGGAAGATACTTGGAAGTGACAAAACAGCCGTCGACTCACGTGGCGAACAGCAGAAGTTTCCAAAACATCAAAGCCTCACTCTTTCTTTTACATTAGCCGGGCATGATCCACGCGTCGGAGAGCATTAATCTTATTTGCCGGCGGGATACTGACCCAGTTCAAGAAAGCCGAGAGACTTCCCGAATGCCTCAATACGTGAGAGTTGCCGGTCAAGTTAATTGAATGCTGGTCGCGCTAAAAGTGAAACAATGAGGGTGTCCGTGGCCGTGACCCAGATTGTTGCTAATTGCCGATCGTGATGATATCTAGGCACTCGTCCAGTCGGCTATGGGATGGTGAGGGCCGGCGGGACTGAGCTGGCAAGAAGCTCGCCCTTTTCCGGTTTCGCGTCTGCCCACACTAATGGACTCTCGCCCGTTGAAATCACCCGCCGACGAGAGGCTGATAGACCCGCGCGTCGAAGTCTCCCGACCACGTGCCTGCGCCAATACAACGGGCAAGACTTTGGAATGACTCCGATTATCGATTCTTGACGACAAAGGAATTACGACGTCAAATCTACTCGAAATAATTCATTACAACGACTTCGGTGGGAATTAATATCAGGCCGTGAGTTTAAATTCAGATCAAATTTCTACAAGTAAGTTCGAAGCCGATCGATCACTTTTCTGACGACGATGGGTTTCATTTTGTGAAACCTTATTTATATACCACGGTATGTTAAGCAACCAACATTAAAATAAGAAATCATTCTACTGAACGGGAAGGGCAGGATTATAGTATACTTTTTCATCGCAAACAATTACAGGTCATAGAAAACTGTCATGAAGCCTGGATTGATTTTTTCAGCAGGTTGCCTAAAAAGTTGAATTTCTGTACGAAGCTTTTTCCCAGGCTAACTACTACTAGTAGTAATTCTCGCATACTTGCTTTATCTTGCCATCTTCGCAACCGTAATATCTTCAATATAATCAATCATGTATACATGGATTTAACCAAAACACCCATAACTACGATAAAATTTTACAGCTTTCAATAGTTTCAACCTAGTCCATTGATGGGCGAAAATTAACTCTCTTCCATTATCCACAAAGTACTTTTCAAAGTATAATGAAGATGTACATAAATCCCTAGATACAAATTCAGAAGATGAGGTGAGTAGAGGCTGTGACGCCAAACCTCGAAATAGTCGAACCCTACCCTAACAGGCCCCTGGGGCCTTTTAAAAGTGTATGCACACAGGAAAATGACTACACGGTTTAGAATATAATAAACCATGCTTTCAACGTGTAATCTGAAATTAACTTCCTAAAATATACACGATTAACCATATCTACGGCTTGCATGTCATAGTCAATTACCACTTCATCGTTTAACATGCATTTTTGTATCAGCGTCAAACATAATTAATGCCTTCATCATCAGTGACATAATACAAAAGAGCATCTTGAGTGACGAAATATATTGAGACAAAAGAAGTCAATAAAATATCAATAATGCAGCTTTATGTGTTAACATTGGCATAACTACCTATTACTTACCTCCAGTAAAGGCATTTATTAGTATTTGAAAGGAGTTATTGCAATGTTTATTTTACTTATGAGAATTACTAATTTATTGGTGAAATTTGGTGATCGAATTTAAAAATTTTACCCTGCAAGAAAATTCCATAATATCATCGAATATCACCACCATTAAGTTTATTATTTAAAATTTATTACATTTGCTTGAACTGAGCAATTGAGCTTCAGTCAGCGAAAAGCCTGGTTAAATAATGAACACTTGCAACCGATTACTTGTACTCAAATACATAGGCATGAATATATTCGGGTTTTACACGTCGCATCCGGATACGCACGTTTAAGTGAGTAATCGCTGTTACCCGTAAATACGCTTAAAAGTAGCATTTATTACTAAGAATCACTTTTGATTCACCCAATGATACTTCATTGGGGAAGCGAAGGCCAGCAGAAATATTTCCACCCAAACGTATGCGATTATTGCTCTTCTCTCTCATTCATATCGTTTACAATCCCCCCTTACTCCTACGGCATGTTTTGTGAACATGCAGACTACGCAAGTCACGCTTCCCCACTTTAACTTAAGGTTATAAATATTTCCATGTTTAAGAGTTGCAAAAACTACGCCACGTAGCTAAAAGCAAAATGTTTATCAAATTTTCCTTATTTCTGCCCGTTCAATATTCATTACCCATTACTTAGTCACCTAAAACAGTGGGATTTCCGCGTGAACCCATAATCTACATCTTGGGCAGTCATGAGGAATAAACTCACACTTTTGGAAAGGATATGTAACACGAATCTCCTCAACCTCAGATATCTGGCGACGCATCATTTTTAATGGCGGGGCGAACTACATAACTGGAAACTAGGGCGCCAAATCACTCATTTAGAACCAAAAGGAGCTAAGACTTATGACGAACGAGCTAAGTGGCAGTCAGCTACTGGGGAAATCTCACTAAAGTATTCATCTCTTTTACTGAAAAGTGCAAATATTTTAAAACTTTTGCATCTCAGTCAGTCCAATTATATTGCTGAGGTCAGAACAAAAACACGTATTTTTACTCCAAGTCCGTATAATAATTATTTTACGTTAGGGAAGACACATCCGGTTCTTGATAAGGTTGAGTCAGCAAAAAATAGCTATTTTTATTCACCATACTATTGAAAAATTTGTTTCTCCATGACTCAGTCTGACATCAGACACTTTCACTACAAGAGCCCGTAATTTTACTGCAGAGACGTCGAGTCTACGCTACTAGCTACACTATACATACATTATAGGCGCTTTTGATGCAATGCCAGATTACGCGAACTTCAAAGCTAATATTTCCCAGTTCAGTGCACATGGGTATTTTAATAACTTAACGCTATGGACAGTCGGAGCCTCGAGCACTTATAAAAAATATAATGGCAGCCATCACGAGCCGTATTTCTACACTTTCGCTCCCTGTAGATCAGTTGCATGGTATGATAATTCTTTTTCTTCTCAGTATTCTCGGAATATCCTTTCAAACGGAATAAGATAACTTAACAAAACAACTCATGAGGTTGAAAATAAGTTATTTAAATGCCACAAAGGAAATATACCTATATTTTAACATTCAGTCCCTAAAACTCACCACAAAAGGCATTTTCACGTTCCTATTTGACAACCTTACCATCGCCATTACCTTACCTTTTAGCCCCTTCAAAACTTTTAGACGAAACGCTCTTACACGTTTCTTGTATTCTTAAAATCGCCGAACCCCCACCAAGTCACATCGCACGCCGATCTAAAATATAATGAGCTTCACTGCAACCGTGAAACATGCAAAAAGTGTTCCACCCTCATTACTCAACTTACCAAAATAATCCCCAACTTTCTCTTCCCTCTCTTTCCCTTCCCCTTTTGCACTATTTACAATATTGTACATATTCTCATATTGAAACTCTCTACTGCCTTTTCACCGGTCTCTACTCCACTTCTCTGAGTTAACGCATGTACTACCACTAAAGAAGAACTCAAAACAGTTTTCGACAGATACATGTTTAATGCGATCGGTTTAATGTTTTGCATCATTGTTAAACCATGTAAAATATCGAAACCGGTCGTATTAAACATTTATCAAGGGAAAACTGCAGAGAGTTCTACTTCCAGTTCTACCACATCAGTCCTGAGACAAGATTATTAATGTAACGTCACTTAGGTTCCTACAATCCTTCTACACCCATCCTCTCACACACTTCTGTTCAGCTCTTTATATTTTTAAAAATACCCAAATTGAATGCACTTTCTTATCTTCCCCTTCTGCTTTCTTACTTGAACTTTAACCTTTAAGCAGACTCGTTCTAGACTGTTCTAAGTCTCTTATTCCCCCAGGTTGCATAAAGAACACGAATTGAACCAACTAATTCCCCCAATGATTAGTGATAATTCAACCACATCTCGAGTGGGCCCCAATCACCTGGGGTCCAGTACAGAAAGAATAATAGTTATGCGAAATTAATAAAATTAAACGGAAAACCACACGCTTCGTTGAAGGCTGCTACAAAAGAACATACAGAGTGTAACACAGCGGATGAAAATATTAGGTCGTGAACCGCTTGAGACTCGGGAGGCTGCAGAATAAGCTTATAATTCTTGAAATTTGCATATCTGGGGAATTTCAGGGTATTACGGAGGAAGTTATTTTGACTATACCTCACTGTAACTCAATAACTCATAGCAACGACAAAATTGGATAGATAAACAGAAGAACTGATAGATACATGAATTCCCAGGTCCCACGCTTCATTAATGACCACAATTAAAAAAGAGCGAGAGACAAAGGCAATCCGTTATCACGCAGCTCACTTTCGTCCTCTCTCTATCTTTCAATTCCTTTTCCCAATTCCCTCTCAATTTCATATCTTCTCCCCTAACACAAGGGTCTCGACTCGCAGGGTAATATGAAGATGTGGATTAATTTGAAGACTATTAGTTCATACACTCACCAGCATTCTGTTTTTTTTAAACAAAACGTTTGACTTATTCAAGATAAAGGGAATTCGGATGATATTTTGAGAAAATACCTTGAATAGAATAATGATAAGCATTTAACAGGCAGAATTTTTAATATTACCTCACACCCGAGGAAATAGGTTATTTACTCAGGCCTTGAATAAACTTACAAATAAACCTTCAATATTAAATGAAAGGGAAGGTCTATATTGCGGCCAGTGCGGCGAGGTCAGGTTATCCCAAAGTTTTCCCTTAAGAAACTCTAAATGACAAGGTGATAATAAATTTTATCAAGATGAGAACACAAAGGAAATGTAAAACTTCCATAAAAACTGGAAGATTAAATTTTTTATGCGCTCATAAGCTATTTCATTCTCCAAAGAGGCGGCAGCAATTTATTAATGCTCCTTGAAAAAAGGCGTGAATGGGATATGATTTACCTATTAACACTATCATACGCATTCAACTTTTACGACATGGTAACACAAATAGGATAGGTCGCCTGTTAAATATACAATCTGTGAATAAATAAGAGCCCACACACGAATCAAAACAACTCGTTAGGTGACAGAAATTAGTTGCGTAGGAGAGGAGAAGTTTGCTTTATTCTACTACCAGTGTAAAAATGATGACATTAATGACACTGGTGGAATACAACCTCTCAACTTATGTTGACAAAGTATAAGTCGAGGAAATTAAGAGACACATAGCATCCCGAATGGTAAAGATAAACTTTCCCTTTTTGTCCTTGGTTAGGTTACTCGCGACAAATCTTGTTACGTCCCTGCGATAGAATTTGTGCGAAAGAAAAATGAATGATATATCCCAAAGCTTCAACGCAAGAATAATTCTAATTCTAACTCAAGAGGATTTATAATGTTTTAAATATGTAATAATAATATTCGGGAAGTTTTGTCATAAGTTATAGATCCTAGGGATTGAAATAATACAATATGCTAGAGTGAAAAAAGTACTTGATCGTGATCATAGAAACTAGCTAGTATATTCAAGCGAAAACTCGATTCCCATGATAACCAGGGCGCATGCTATACCACTGACTGCATCTACGACTAGGCATCGAAAATTAGGTATGCTGTTTTGAAACTACATTTCGATTTATATGGCAGATTTGTCATAGATCGTCATGGATTTGAGACGAAAATTACGAAACAAATGAAACTGATAAATACAATTCATTTAAAATTACAATTTAGAGAAAAAAACTTCACGTTCAAAAATAAACCATTTCACCAAAAATCCATAAACTCAATGCCCAATTTGGCTTCACTATCTGAGGAATGAGTATGCATGTCTTTTACAGGAGCCCAATGATGGATGGCCTTTGGATCTATACATTTGCATTAAATGAAAACTGACTCAGGCATATGCTGTGAACTCTCTTTCTCTAAAAGCTGAAAATTGATTCCAGAAACACATAATTGTTTTTAAAACGCGTTATCTTCCAACGATAATATTTTTTTCAATCTTTAAACGACATACTTAAATCTAAAATTAATTATTCTAAAATGTCTGCACAGTCGCAACAGCAAGTTGAGCTCTATGGGAACCAAAGGATAACAAGGAGACTAAAAAAATAATTTCTAACTTTCTAATAGGGATAGGTACTTAGAAAATCCATTTATTCGCAAACAAGGGAAAATAATGATAGCCATTCACTTTCAGTTCGGTGTCTTTAACAAGATATACTGATAGAATTAATTTCAGAAACGCTCACAAAAAAGGCCAGAAGAAAAATTTCTGATCAATTAATTAAACAGCCGGCGATTGTGAAATGTTTCGTCATGATTTCTGAGGCATTAAAATCAAGGAAGTCCAAATTGCTTCACTGAAAAGTGAGCTTGTACGATTGCAACAATAAATATTTGGTGGATGAAACACTTTCTATCCACTAATAGCATGACATTACGATTCATGTGGGCAGTAACACAATAATAACCCCTGTGAGTAATTGGCCCTCTGGCGTTCACCTTGAGCGCTACCGAGATAAAATGGGACTTCTCGGTAAGCAAGACTCGAAATTCAACACTGAAGGCGTTCAAAGACATCGAAAGCCAAGTCTTTAGCAGGGAGCGTTGGCGTGAATGGCCTTCTTTTCGCAGTGCAGGGGCGTTCATCCGCAGCGAGGAGAAAAGTAAACAAAAGCCTTCGCTTCCATTTCCTCATTTGAATACCACCTCACTTCCAGGGTCTTGGATGACGCACCAATCAAGATATGGCTTTCAATATTTCATCCTTGCCAAGGAGGATAGAAAAGAGAAGAAAAATACTCTGCCATTCCACATAAAATATTTTACATGGAATAGCAGAAAATTTTTTCCTCTCTTTTCAATATATAGAGAGTCCACCAAGTCAAGCCAGAGACAGCCTCCTTTGTCAAAGAGGTAAGAAGTAAATGGAAGTGACAGGAGCGCCCGCCACCCGAAGCCATCTTGGTAGGCTCCTGTGCGAATGGACATTGTGAGGTACACTGAGTTTTTTATGGTTGAGTCCTCTACCGTATTTAACCGGATTTAGCCACAGTTTCCTCAAATTTCGCCTTATAATACCGCTCTCCTGCGCTTGGATCAACCTAATGAGGTTAAAATTAAATGGAGGAGGCATGACCGTGAACGCTCATGGGCGAAAGTGAAGCAAGAATAGGGGTGCTTGGAAAGGATTTTGTGCCGAGTAGGTGTGGCCCAGTCCCAACACATCGCCTTGCCTGTGGTTTTTAACTTAGATTTGACGAAAATCGAACGGTGAACGTTGGCTAGAGGGACTGCAATGGCAGAGTTGGCTTCAAGAATCGAGTGGAATGTCGCCTCCATTTCTTTTCTAACCACCTAGGATCAACCACGCCCACTATGCTCAAATCCTTCCCATCAACCCCCGTTTCTGCCAACCGTTTCCACGAGTCCTCGGGCGCTCCTGCCGCCTCCATATGCTTCTAACCTCCTTGGTCTTTGTCTAGTTTTTTTGCCAGTGCATTTGCGCTGTTGAATCGTGCATAGGATATTTTTCATCCCAAATATCTAGACTAGGAATTTTCTGACTTATTTAAATGCATCCGATAGCTGGTGGGGTATCACTTGGTAGACCTATTTAAGACTAATCTCGAGTGTAAGCTTTCGCAGCTGGTGATAAATGATGACATGGCTTTCCGATGTTGCTGTTTTGGGAGTATATTTGGCTCCAAGTCTCTCTTCACGTAGCAGCGAGCGTCTTCAAGAGCGAAGGAGCGACTTCGCTACCGAAGATGCTCGCTGCAACGCGAGAGAAACGTTGAGCCAAAGATAACCCCAACGCAGCAACACTCGAAAACACTATCGACATAATTAAGACTAATCCTCTATAAATATCCCATTCAAAGGCCATATAAAGTTTTGAAGTTATACTTCTTTGCGCCCGTTGGAGACTTTTGGGATGGGATGTTGGTCGAGAAACCGCGTCACGCTCTTTTTTGGGTGAGAAAAATCCACAATTGTACGTTTTTGTATGGTTTTTTGTACATTCGAACTTTGAAAAGAAGTTTTGTTTAAAATAACAATATATCGAAGAGAAATATATTGAATAATAGAGAAAAAATGTCTTTTATTTCATTTATATATCCTGTCTGCCTGTGTGTGTGAGCGGGTGTGTGCGACCGGCCAAAGAAGTATAACTTCCACCGTCTGGTCCGACGCAGACCACGTTTTTTACTTTAACCAACACGCGACAGAGGTCACCCGAAAAGCAAAAATAAAATAAAAATTTTTATTTTCTTTCCAAAAGTCCTTAATCAATTTTTAAGAAGGCCTAAAAATCATTTTACGCATTCGCTACCAACAGGTTCTATCAACATCCTGCCCACGTAACTTAGTCTTTAAGCGGATATGGGTATTTCTATAAATATCATTTATCCACAGAATAGCCCAAGCGAAGAAAGTGTTTATCATGAAAAGGCAACTACTGCGTTCAAGGAGATAGGGCTACAAACAAGGAAAGAGTATGTGAAAACAGCCGTGTGGCTTTCTATGGATCTGACCCTTGGACCATTGGAAAAGCAGTTTAGAAAAGATTAGGAACATTCGAAACCTAGAGTTCGAGGCGAATACTGAAGAACAAATGTACGGATAAATAAGAAATGTATAAGTAAACAGAAGAGGAAAATACCATAAGGAACACTACAGAAAAGAAGAACTAGATGTATTAGGTACACTCTAAGGCACTATGGGTTTGTGAGGAATATAATTGAAGGAAAATTCGAGGGACAAGTCTCAAGGCCGTTGATAAATGCATCGACCAAATAAGGAGGAAAGTACATAAGAAGAACTACCATGGAGTAAGGGAACTAGCATTAGATATGGAAGGATGGAGTACTGCAGTTAACCGACCTTTGGACTGCAAGACCGGTGAAAATGATCATTTATCCATGCTTGAAACGACTTAAAATGACTCATTAATAAAAGAACAGTGATAAGATGGATTGGAAAATTTTACATTCGTTCGTAGACAAAAAAAACATCAATAATTTCCAAGTAATTTTTTTTGTACTTCAGGGTATTTCAACTAGCCATGCTAGCCAAACGCAGAAGCAACAAGATAATATTTCACTGACGGCTGCCTGTGGTTCCTAGATTTCAGTCGAACAATAATGACTTTCAGTCCATGTCCCCACATCCTAATCCCGAATTACCCCAGGGTGAAGCTCGTTGTTATACGCTCCGTTTAAGGTGGCTGAAGTTAGGATCCTGGGTAAACATTTTGATAATTTTTTAAGAGTCAAAAAATAATTTTTGGACCAAATTTCATTCAAGTGAATCTGTTTATACGCTGGAACCCATGGAACATACGTGGCAATAATGGAAATGATACAAGAATTATATTTAACTATTTTTTCCTGAATTAAAGTATGCTATGAATTGAGATCACGCGCAGTATTCGAAATTTAGACGAAATTATAATGAAACATGTGTTTTTCGAAAATTGGACTCTGCGTGACACCTTTATGTTTGTTAGCAGCAATTATAATAATAAGAAATGTATTATTTCGCGTTTATAAGGGTATCTGTGCACATATATTCGAACTATTACGAAATATATCTCATGTGCCACAAGGCTACGTGTTACAATAGAATTGAATTGCCAAAAACCAAAACGGTATGATGTAATTTTTTTCGCTTTTATCTGTAGATAGTATCACTGATGAGAATACGCATGCAGAGTTTCACGCAAACCAAAATCGCTCCAACTACCTTAATTTTCAACCCAACTGATTCTCAAAAACACTCCCCAAGTCAATAAAACCCAAGCCAACTTCATCTCAACTTGCGAAAATTGTTTCGCACCTCGCGAGACTGCAATCAGGGCGGGCCGCTTGAGAGAGTGCTGCATCCTCATCGTGTTTTGATTGCTAACGGTCTGTCCCTCTTAACGCTCGCGCAATCAAAATCATTTCTCGCTTATTCTCGATTGACCATTCCACTTTGCACTCCTTACAGCTGGCTTCAAGTCACGCTAGATCAAACGGCACGCGAACGAAAGTATGTGGCTGCAGGGCGCGAACAGCCGTTCACAAAATTATCTAGGCTCGTTGAAGATTAATTTCCTAGAAGACATGTGCGAGACACTACCACATTACATCTGCAGGTCAAACAAAAACGGCATAGTAACAAAGATACTCGTAGAACAGGCAAAGTGAAGAATTTGTTCTTGCGATACCAGAGCATGAATAGATAAACAAAATACCATTTAAAACGTATATCTGCTGTTATCCCTCGCTCTTTTGATCCATTTGTTTCTTTTTTACAGCATCGTAACTTTAATGAGAGTAACTATTTGCGTGGTAATTAATTATAATAAGTGATTTTCAATATGTTTATTCTTAATGCTAATATAAATTACATTGAAAAAGAGAATTCTAATTAAATACCAGTATTCATTGACTTGCTTTCATGCTACTTAATACTGACTCGTTATTTTTTCTGATGAGAATAAAATACATTCGAGTCAGCCATGTGAAAATGACGAAAAAACCGTTTTAGATAACAAATCTAATTAACTCCGTCATAAATAACGCTATCAAATTAAAAACAACATTATCAATAAATGTTTATTTTCAGTTCGATATTCGATTTCAATAACTCCCAAATTCAATCGCATAGTCTGGGATTCGAACTCAGATCGCCAGAATTCGCGACGAGTGTTTTCACCTGTCTAAGGCATCCTCTTCCACCGCGAACGCTCGTTGATCTCCTTAGAGGGTGACTCCAGTTAAAGTTAAATATTTTGAATCCGTCCTAGACAAACACTCGAAGTTGCTTTAAGCAGTGGACACCGTGCTCATGAATGCGAGAAGTTACTCCACGGCACTGTATGCAAGGTAAATCGAGAGAACATTTATATCACTGAAAGCTTTAATGATACTCAGAGAGCGAGGAATGATTTTCCAATGATTCACAGAGAATGTCGCGCCTTCTACATTTTTCCTTTCCTCCTCTGAGCTCATACCCAGTGACCTCACACCCCTTGCCATGTGCCCTAAGCTAATATGGCTTACCATATTCTGATGTCCCCAAACCGGGATATATCTAATTTTGAAGACACAAAAACCGGGACGTTGTTTATAGAAGTAAACTAATGGTGCACAATTATTTTTTTCTTTGATTGCAATTACAAAATAAAATTATAACTTGCAACTGCGACGGCTTGTTTTAGTGCCTAACTCAGCAGTACCTAGTTCGAATATTGTTACTAGTAGGGTGGCTGAACTCTTCTTTGCCCCCGTCGAGTAATTCCTCTGGGCCTACCTATGGGTGACGTGCAGAGAGCGGCATCGATGAAGCCAAATCAGCTTCTTCAGATCCTTCAATTTTGCGTTATATGAAGGTAAAAGTATGATAACGGATACTCTGAACGACCAAGGTATCAAAGCCGGTGTTATGCATTTCTGGCAACCCAAATGTTACGAGTTCGATACCCATCTTTAGCTAGGATGTCGCAGTTTCCTTAAGTTTAGAATAATTAGATGCTGAAGTCCAGATAATAAATAGGGCGACCTTAGTTATTAGAGCAGCATAACTCTCAATTCTGCAACTAATGATAATATTCATCCAAAATTAAATAGTTTTAGTCCCAATGTTTTAACTGATATTGTCAGTCCACACAGAAAGAAAATACCTATACCAATGAAACTTTATGAAATATTCTAGAAAACCACCTCCGGCCTCCACCGCTGTAGAAACGGGCGGGAGGTTTATTTTACCAATGCTTCCACCACAATTTTTGCAAATATCTCCTACCACAAACTCTTCGCTCAACTCATAGATTTTCAACTCTTGAGACCTTTGCAACCAACAACATCTCGGGAATTTTACGCTTCAAGCTTGAAGAAAATGCCATTCCTAAAGAATTGGCATTCTAAGGATTCCACACTAATTTGATACAAACGGAGAAGTTAATTCTTAAGATCAAGCTGATAAGTGCGCCACGAGAGTCCGAAAATAATAAAAACTTATCGATTTTCTAAGAAATAACTCTATGGCATGTAACTGATTGATGTAAGGGTCACAGATATGAGGTTTTATGCACGTCACATACCTTTTTATCAGGAAAATATTTAGCAGCTGTATTTTAGCAACCGAATTTCAGGTATCGGTGATGGAGGGATGTGTCTTCTTATGCTAATCAGCGAATGGGTTTAAAATCTTTTTTACTGGGCTGGAGTTCAGCCTGGGTGTTTTTTTATCAGCTGGAGCAAGGGTATTAGTGTGAAGAGTAATATATAAGAGATAACTACATAGTCCTTATTTCGCTCCCTGAATGAAGATCCCATTATTACTGCGACGATGTAACCTCACCTAACATCAAGGTAGCCTCAGTTGTCAGCAGCAGCAACCAATTATTTTAACCGGGGAAATTTTTAATATCAACGGTAAAGAACTCTAAGCTTCTTCGGTAACGGCAAACTATAACACTTCTTCTATTCGGATTCGCTTATCTTTCGTTCTTCTCGCGTATAATTCTTTCACAGACACTGCATACATTCTAAAGGTGGTTGGAGCGATTTTTTTGTACAGATTTGCGTGAAAATTTTACATACGTGCTCTAATTAGTAGATGCTACGATGAGAGTAATTTTTTAGCTGAATTAGTGACAGCTAGGGATAAAAGTAAAAAGAAATTGCAATTAACCGATTTGTTTTGTTTTTGGGCATTTTTATACTATTGTAACACGTAGTCTTAATAGTACATGAGATATATTTCGTAATCATCCGATTACAAATGTACAGGTTTTCTTCTAAACGCAAAATAGTACATTTTATGTTATAAAAATGGTTTTTAACAGATATCAAGGTATCACGCCGAGTCAAAGATTCGAAAAAAACATATATTTAAATATCATTTTCGCGGGAATTTCGAATTCTGTACCGAAAACTATCAATAGCCCAAGTCATAACATGCTTTAATTAATGCAAAAATGTAAAATATAATCCTTGCATCATTTCCATTACTGCATGTATGGTGAGCTCCGCCGCATAAAAGAATTTGGTACATAAAATTTGATCCGAGAACTTTTCAACTTGCTAGAAAAATTATTAAAATGTGCACTGAATGACCCACGATTACCGCTCTTCAAAACAATGAAGAGCAAACCTCCCGAATTCCCCGATGATATTGAAGTGCGCGGCAATAGCACGCATGCGCGATTTTATGGAGCTCTGGCCATTAGAATGAACGACAGTCAATGAGCAGTCTCATTCATTTTTTTCCTTTTCTGTTTGCATTGCTGCGACCCATATTTCAAATTATGGCCCCTTCGGACGCTCAGCGAACTGTGACTTTTAACCCGAGGAAACACGAAACAGTCGCCTCGAAGCATCGGAATGTTTTGAGTTTCTGGACTGCAGGTCGAGATCACGCGAGGTTCTTTCGAGAGGCCCCCTCTGCACTACATCGATGAAAACTAATGATAACTTCCTCAAACAAAAACAGGAGCATTTCCAAAGTGATTAGGCCTCGAAAACAGAGCAAGCACTCACTTGGACCATACATATGCTAACAAATGAAGACGATAATAACAGCGCAGCAACACATTAGAGAGATACAGAATTAACCCTACTGAGAGAGGTAAAATTTGCCCCCAGGTTACACTTACTCCAATAATTCATTGGATACATAAAATAAAATGGTAAATCAAGAAATTGAGATACTTGTACACTGCATACTATTCAGAAGTTGTATGGCGACTTATTCACGCAGGCATTCAATCGCATTTAGCATTCAAAATCTTTAAACCGTAAACTCTTAATGATAAAACTCAATTTCCGGATTCACATATTCGGCTCCATCCTGATTATTCAGGATAAACTAAGTATTTCGTCACATACAGAGGATTCAAAGTCTGAAATCCACTCCATTTAGAATTCAAGCGTCCGCAAGCATTTTCGTGCAATTTTCTGCGTCCCTTGTCCCTGCATTAGACCCTTTAAATATCTCTGTTTTCAGACTGTCATGATGAAAAATATAACTGCGCGTAATGATGGCATCATTTTTCTAACAAGTGACTAAAACAAAGATAGAACTTATGGCTCCATAAGAATTGAATTTCAATTTTTCTCAACGATGTATGACGAGATGTGGTGGAACAGCATTATGAACTTAATAATAAGTTGGTTCAGTCCTCTGAATATTTTATTATACTACGCGTTTCTACGACAAAGCGTCATCCTGAGGTACAAAGGTTTGTACCTGAGGATAACGCTTTAAGGTCGAAAAGGTATAATAAAATATTCAGTCTCAGATCCAAGTTTTTATTGAAATCAAAGATTAATCCAAATTGTCGATAAAAGCTAGGGCATGTTGACTCCTATGCACGAATTTCGGTCATCCAGATGACCATCGACAACACTCACGTGTTGAAGAGATTTTAACTCTCCATGGCGATGGTCACCTGAATGACCGAATTGCATTCATAGGAGACAAAATTTCTTTCCTTTTGGTAATGAAATAAATGAGCACTTTTCCACTTTTTATTTCATTCCTAATGAATAAATTCCACCACATCTGCCCTAAGACAACTTTATTTATTTGCTTTTATTGACAATTTTGATTCATTTTTAATTTAAATTTACTATTCAATTGCTCTCATCTTGAATTAAGGTTTTTATTTTTTTAAGTTGAAGCCCAATTGATAGTCATACCGCTATTCTACTAGAAGATAATGGGTAAAGATGAAATTTTTACTATAAAAGAGTCACTCACCCCAGTAGCTAGATATAAGTTCGTTGATCCTCTCTCTCTTTCTCTGGATGTTGGAAATCACGGCCGATCACCACTTCCGAGAAATATTTTCCGCCGAACATATGCCGCGCGTGGCTCAGACCCGCCTGCATTCAAATTCCCTCGCCGTGTCTCGCGGTCACTCGAGTGAGTCTTCACCACACACACACACAAACACTCAGCACACTTTAATCCCAACTTATATAGGACGAGATCAAAAAGGAAAACCCTCCCAAGATGAGATTCAATCCGTGGTCACCAAAGTATGGAAGTGGATCGAGACTGAACAACAGTAATTCGCTGAATAATCACTGAGCCATCTGATGCCCGTTTCCGAACCTGCGATGAAACTATGCTCACACGTTAATTCACAGCGTAAAATATCACGGGGTCTCAATTTACGGTTAAACACAGGAAAAACAAAGGGAATACTACCAACGTTTATTTTTTCGTGCGGTTTGGTCAAGAACTTGAACCTTTTTACGAGAAACACCAAGCTTGTTTCAGTCGATTCTTTTTGCGATGCAGGAAAAATAAATCTGTTTTCAATCCTACATCGCCGCTTGACGGGGGCAGTCAAGAAGGAGAAGAGGCAAATAAGCCTCCAAGAGTTGAACAAGAACCCCGAAGAGCGCTCGCTAGGGAAACAATGAAGTCTTTTGACTCCCCGCGGACCGCGGGTTTTGGCGGCGAGAGCAAGGGGGATCCGCCGGCAATCCAATCGTCTGCCAGTCGGAGAAACGAGAAAGAAGCTTCGCTCCTTCTCGAAGCGGATTCCCGTGGAAGACTGGGGCTGTGACGGGCGAGCGGTCTACAACTCCCGCTCGTAAAGAAGAAACGGACGTCGTCACGCAGCTTCTCCCACCACCACCTCAACGCCACCTGTTCCCTCCTGCCTTCTCCGACGTCCTCGCCTCCGAACCTCACTCCCACCTCACTGCAATGTTATTACACTGCTTCTTACGCCGTTCCACAGGTTTCACAACTAGCTGATGAGCCGCCTGAAAAAAATAGAAAAAACGCGCTTGACGTTGACTCTCGAAGCCGATACTTTGAGGAATACCATTTTCTTAAGGTGGCTAGAGCGATTTTTGT
Organism: Pyrrhosoma nymphula; assembly: GCA_963573305.1. Classification (NCBI taxonomy): domain Eukaryota; kingdom Metazoa; phylum Arthropoda; class Insecta; order Odonata; family Coenagrionidae; genus Pyrrhosoma; species Pyrrhosoma nymphula. The sequence goes on along the minus strand of OY754330.1, from coordinate 48,436,903 downwards.
TTATTTACAGATTTTCAAGAAACTTGCGTGTTCTCATTTAGTGATATTTATAGACAGAAGCGTAAAAAATCGCATCATACCGATTGGGTTTTTGGTAAATCAATTATATTTTTTAACACGCAGCCTTATGGAACATGACACATATTTCGTAGTTATTCGATTACAAATGTACGGATTCGCTTCTAAACGCGAATTAATGCATTTCATATCAATATAATGGTTGATAACAAATACCAAGGTGTTACGCTAAGTCAAAGAATCGAATAAAACATTTAAACATAATGGCCGCCTAAAAATCAAAGACCACGCCGTAAACTCAACTCAGTACATGCATTAATTAAAGGAAAAAATGCAAATATAATTCTAGTATAGTTTCCAATACTACATTTATGGTGAGTTACACTGCATAAACAAAATAATATCAAGTAATATATATGGTCCTAGAATTTTTTTCAGCGAACTTGAAAAATGATTAAAATGAACAGTCATTGACCCACGAGTATCACTCCAGCCACCTTAGTAAACAAAAATTATTTAAGTTAGCTTGAGCGAGATATAACTAGAACTAAAATTTAATGAATTTGGTCTAACTGCTAAGAAAAAGAACCCATATTGCTAATAGCGCCAAAATATCAGCCACCCATACCTCTAAATTTCGAGATATTTGTCAAAACATTACAATCCATTCGCCAAGGGAGATGGTACGGTTTGGCGCTCCAGAGAAACATAAAAGAAATATAAATTCCTAAAGCCTGAATCACACGATCATTTTTCAGGGATAGCTCCAATGATAGCTTAAGGGATAGCTTAAATGACAGCTCAAGGGATAGCTCAAATGATAGCTCGAGCTGTCATTTTTCCGGTCACACGATCATTTTTTCTGTAGGTGCTCGCATCATTGCCGGGAAATTTGTCCTACCACTTTTACGTTTACCGAGCTAGTTCGACCAGAAGTCACTTGCGGCGACACAATCGCGTTTTGCTTCCCTTCGCTCTGATTGGCTGAACTTCAGATTCATGTACGTGTTCAGGGACGGAAAAAGGGACAGGACCAAATGATGGAAAAAGGGATGGCAATCCCTATCATTGCCGCTATCCCTGAAAAATGATGACGTCAGAGCTGTAGGGAAAGCTATCCCTTGAGCTATCACTGGAGCTATCCCTTAGAAATGATGGAAAAAATGATCGTGTGATTCAGGCTTTAAGCCTGACAGATAATGGACAGATATACAAGAATTATACTAGAAACATGCACGGCGTGCTGTTAGCACTCGGTAACAGATAAGGATAAAAGAATTGGGAAGTAAATCTACTAACTAGCTACACTACCTATCGACAAACCTAGTTAAAAGTCTCAAAGGGAGTTTTTATGGTCTCTTATCGTTCGTGGTACAAATTACATTTACGGACTCTAATTAAGGACTCTAACTAAGGGACATTGAAAAACAGGGCCTAAGTTAAGCTTAAACCGTTTGCTATGAAGAACACAGCAGCACCCATGCATATAACGTTAGGCGACAGAGCCAACGCATGCGGTTTAAGAAGCAATTTCGTTAATTCAACATTATTTCAGTCTCCTTGTTCTCCGGTTGGTGTTTTGGCTAAAGTAATGGCTTTCTATCCCGCGGGCCTGGATTGGACTTCAGTCCAGGGCGGAGCTATTTCAGTGGAATTCGAAATCCCACTTGGTTGTTATGTGGTGAACACTTCAAGATGAACACTGATGTACTCAGTCCGTCGGATGGGACGTTAAACTTTCGCCTTCTTGGCGCCTTCCGTAATGAGTGGGCTAACGCCGATTCCGGGTTTATCTCCATCCTTCTTCCATAAATTACTTAACTATCCCAAAGGGCACAAACGGCCACAGTTGTCGGTCGCATCATCAAATAACGAGCCAACCAGTTTCCAGGTGATCAGTAAAGAGAGGGAGAGAGAGATAGAGCGAAAGCGTCCTTATTTCGTGAAAAGTCTCCGTTGTATGTCATTGAGTGTTCGAAATCCTAGAATCCGACCTTCTTCAAGAACCACATTAGCTTAGGATATCTCCACCTATACCTACATCACACACTTTCAGTACAGAGCTCCATTTCCTGCATTACAGAAATATGGAGACGACTGCACCAAATGGGAAACATGCCTAATTAACAAAAACTATTTTTTTAAGATAGGGAGCTTTAGGTAACCTCGAAGGAAAACCTGTATTGAGGTTACCATCAACATATATAAATAAATAAACGACCATACATTGCTTTTTAACATGAAAAAATATATACCAAAATGTTAAAATAATTTTTTTTAACAAAATGTCTTCAATATTTTGATAGTTATATAGCCAAAATCTAACTTTTTTTTAAAGAAGTTAGATTTGATGTATTTTTACAGACAGAAAGTGGTAGGTTATACACTTTTGGCCCAACATATAAAAAACTTCGCCTAAACAAAGACAATTTGGGCCTGGGCAAAGGTTGCAAAACACTACGTAGGTTCCACAAGCATGGCCTATTTGACACTTTTATTTTTATACCATTCCTCAAGAAAAAGAGTCTGAGCACTTCATACATATACAAATGCCTAAGAGGGAGCAAACTTAAATTTTTAAATAGCAAAAAAGAAGGTTCGTAACGTTTCTTTTTAGCTATCACCCTGATAATCCTTTTTTGCAGGATGAATGCTGGTTTTATCGAGTTGAGATATGCTCCTCCCCATGCAGTTATGCCATAATTCCATTTAGAGTTTACTAATGCATTATAAAGTATCCTCAGACTTACCAATGGGTATTTGTTGAGAAGAAAACACATTTTTGAGAGGGTATATCGCAGCACTTTAGTTACAGATTCTATGTGTTGCGTCCATTTAAAATATTGATCTAAGGTTATTCCATGACAAGATATACTGTTGAAACGCTCAATTACAGCAGAATAACAGCATGAAGCAGGTGAGCTTAATATTTGCATGCAAAGATTGCATTCTTAAATACGTATGACCAAAACTTGTCGGCAATCAACGTCGTTATATATATATATATATATATATATATATATATATATATATATATATATATATATATTTTGCTAATAATTTCGCGCGTTTGACGACTACAAAACACTTCGTCATCGAAAACTAGACAGATGACACCATAGAAACGGTATCGCAGCCAATTTTAATGCATATTAACGCGTTAAGTTCAGCCAATTAACCAAATTAGTTTCTATTCCCTTAATGGAGGACATTGAACATGTACCATTAGATCCTTCTTGTTGAAATACTCGGAGATGAGAAAAAGGATCGCGTGCGGTGACGTCAGACAATTGATATTCCGTTTTGGATCACGAGACTTTTTTAAAAATTTCATGATCTTTTCAATTGTAATTATTTATGCCTGCGGTTGACGCATGTACATACATGAGTATTATTCATTTGAGTTCTTTGAAAAATCTGCTATCACGTACACCACCTAAATATAAGAAGCAACTTTAAAGTGACTGGAGCAGTAACTATGGGTCATTGAGTGCACATTTTAATAATTTTTTAAGTCGAAAAATAAATATTCGACCCCATTTAATTTAAGTGCATCTGTAGATGCATTGAAACTCACCAAACATGAAATAATGGAAATTTCATAAGAATTATATTATGTATTTCCTTCAGTTGATGCATGTAATGACTTGAGTTTACGGCGTGGTCTTCGAGTTTCGGCGAAAATTATATTTAAATTTTTAATTCGATTCTTTGACTGAGCGTTACACCTTCATACTTGTTATCAACTATAATATTGATATTAAATGTATTATTTCGCGTTTAGAAGAAAATCCATACATTTATAATCGAATTATTTCTAAATATAAGTCACGCGCCTTTTGGCACATGACATGTATTTCACCATTTTTGGCTACTTGTTAAAATAGCATTGAATTGTCAAAAAACAAATTGGGATGATGCACTTTTTCACTTTAACTATAGATATCACTAATAAGAACACGTACGCTAAGTTTCACGCAAATCTGTTCATATACAAAATTGCTCCAACCACCTTAATGTATGTTTCCCATCGTCAAATCTAAGCCAATTAAATTCCCCTTTTGAGGCCGAAGAACGTATTTTTTTACGCTGTTGATTCATTCGTTTCCTGTGGTGACAGGATAGTGACAGAAGATTGGAAGGACACGGTAAACATTCCTTTCGATTGCGTATCATATTTTTGACCAATCATGCTGTACTTCCTTGTTGGGCGGGCTCCTCAGCTGGCTCGAGGGGTGACTCGGCCAATAAACTATGGCGAGCGAAAGTGTACGACATTACCTGTTCTCGAGAAATTCAATGCTTCATGATGCAGATATTTTTTCCATGGCGCAACGAATTTCACTTCTCGCTCGCAACACCTCGAGCAACATAAAAAAAGAGGTCGCCTGAAGGTGTTTTGAAGTGCCGTCAACCAGCATCATCGCGGCATGACAATACTTGAAGCGTTGTTACTCGGAAAATATCAATATACTCGTATATACGATATAATAAAAAATCTAGTAAAAGTATATTCTAAAATATTACCTACATAATCGGCAAGCAGCACTTGGAGAAATATATGAGTAAGCGAACATGCACCGGTACCCACGTCGATTTTAAACATTAATGAATGTAGAGTCAGTAAAATACTTAAGAGCGACTCACACAGTACCTCTTTATAGTGTAATACATATGAGAAGTCTGCGGACTAGCTAATTGAAATTGGGATTTATTTCAAGGATACTGGTAAAGTGTGATGAAAAGGTCAAAGGAGCGATGTTACTTTTCTGTTGTGAGACCTCACTCGGGGTATGTCGCCGGCATGTTGATCCCTTACCAAGCAGGGTTTTATTTCAGAAATAGAACGGGAACAGGGAGTGTAAATAGATTTGTTAATTACAGTAAAACTTTATGATGAACTGAGTAGCGTGATCGGATCGTTTAATGAATTAGGGTGAGTATCACTAACAGACAGAAGGGAAAAATATCATTTGTATCTTATGCGTAAGTTTGACGCAGACTATGTTTCGGAATAGGTTCAGCATATTATACTAAAGTCAACGCATTACTGTAGGAACAATGACAGGTATGCGACAAAAATAATAGCTTGCAGAACGGATAGCATCAAAATATCATTTTTTTCCGCGGACAAAAAAGGAACCAAAACAATGGCATTAGATCTGTTCCCTGAAATCACCACTTTCGCAGGGTAGACTTGACATGACACTTGTGTTTTATAACTTATCCTTATTATAAGTTTATCACCCACCATGAAGTGTCCCGAATAATTTGGTTTTCCGCGTGATTTTGGCCCATATGTCCATAACTTAATATACTAGTATTAACAATCAGTATTAGTATATTCGCCCAATTATTTAAATGAAGTCAAGGTAATTTGTAAATTTAGATGAATATTGTTTCATTGTTTATGTTAGAATGACGATATTTCCGTCATCGAATCCATCGTAACGAGAACGAATGAACGAGCTCATCATTTTGATGACGATCTTAAATGCGCACTTAATGAAAGCCGAGAGTGAAGAATGTTCAGAGAAATTTTCCAAGTCAGAAAATATAATCATTACTGAGTTCTGGTATGAGCGTTTAGAATTAAAAATTTAGTAAGTGGAAAACCAATTGTTGGGGATAGTTCGTTCCAAATAAGAATGCAATGGTGGTCCTCATATTTTTACTTCTGAACGGAAAGTAAAATTTTTCCTATAATGTCATCTTTGAATACCAAAATATATTCCAAATGGGAATATTGTGAAATTTATTAAGCTCACTGCTGCTCATCCATTTGCTGCAACTTTCGGTTAAAGACCGACGCGAGATTTGACGTAGAAGTAGTCTGTCATGTGAAATTATCCCCAAAGGTAGTTTTTGGCATTTTTTACGGTAACAGTTCAAGGTTCTTATATACTTGTTTACTAGATCATTTATACTTGTTCCAGTTAACTTATGGGGGTTTCATATCTGGGCCCTTACACATCATATGTGGTTTCATATAGAGGATAAAGAAACCTTAGAATAGCAACATAGAACTCAGTTTTGAAACTACAAAAGGATCGGGCAGATGTGCCTTCTTCCCTCGAGACTGCGATGATAGTAAGAAAAATGTTCAAGGAAATAATGCAGTTCATTCTTAAAGATTCAATGGATTACTGTGCGCGTAAGTCATCCTATCTTTCTGTAGGCAATTACTGCAGTACTTATATCCCCAGTACAGTAAAATATTATACTAGTACGCTTACGAGTGTACAGGATAAAAATCTACATTAAGGCGTGTCAATAATATCACAGTGATTAGGCATTTCACTATGGGTAATATCGCCAGCAATATCTAAACATTTCACAGGAATATGATTCCAGGGAAAAGAAAATTTCAGAGAAACTTAATTATGCACAAGAATACGATTGATTATCTTATACCTAATCGTCACTTATTTCAGAAGCGCTATAATATTGCAAATTGATATCACAATGTGTCTCCGATAGAGTTTAATTTTGAACCAGAGTATGTAACCGCAGCGCTGTGATTATGTGATTGATTTTTGAAGCTAGTGGTGTTGTATTGAAATCACCAGCACCACGTGTTAGGTAGATACTTTATTTTGTTTCTGGAGAAAACATTAACAAACTATGAGTTTCTACAATGCTTTAGATTACCCAGAAAAACTGTTTTAGGGCTAAATGCCTCTCCTTTTGCCCCTGGACTAAAAAAGTATTCTCTAAATAGAAATGTGCACATAAACGAGTATATGATTTTGAAAACTATTTCTCTCACTGATTTTCTATGAGTTAATTTGCTATATCAAATAATAGCTAATTTCACGATATAAGCTTAAAATCTTGATCTACAGTCAAAATTTAAATGAGAGTACCGGAAATGAAATGTAGAAATTCTTAGTTTTAAATTCCCCACTGGATATGGCATAAAACACAATATCCCAAAAACTTCCCATCGATACATTTTCACCGAAATCAACGAGAATGATCAAGTTCTAGAAAAATAAAACTGGCACACTTGAAACCTTTCTCCGATAATATCTTAAATAAAATCAGAAAGGGACCGAACGTAACAGAAAAATGTCAAGTATACATGAATCTCCGATGAAGTATAGACCTTCGAACGTTTCAAAATGTATTACCACGGGATACGACTGGTGTCGCCGAAATATATTCCAAGTTAACTAATTACGACATCATCTGGCGAGCCAGAATGGTGCATGAAGAAAGAGAAAGCCACCGCATGTGTGTTAATGAAATTGTGTAGAAGCATGATACGCGCCACATACACCAAGTCAAGGTTGAAATTACTACCGGGAAAAGACTATTATCTGCGAACGTAAAACAAGTGCTAGTACTGTAATTACTCTGATAAGATATGCGAATTTAACACCGTGAGACGTCTGATATTTGATTTTTCCCTCTTTCTTCCAGCATACTCAAGCTTTAAGCCACTTACCTACTCCCCACTTAAAAGAGAAATTATGTAAAAAACGTTATGCATGGAATACGGCAATATCTATTTGTAAAGGTAGTAGTAGAGGGGAAAAAAGATAGAATTAAATGCCATATAATGCGCAAGCAGACACAATAACACACTGTTCAGGATAAAGATTATCGCTGCAGAAATGCATGGTGTATTTTTTCAGGGGGTTTTCTTAAGAAAAAAGAAGATAAAGGAAATAGCGTACGGATAACTCGATGACATGACTATTCGTTGATTTGCGTTCTACCGATATGGACCTTTCGGTTTTAGGACTTCCCTTAACTTAATATACTCAATTGCGAGGTCACCTCTAACCGTCTTGACGAAACTATTCATCTGATACACAAGTCAATATCGGGTCGAATGCAATTACACTGTCCATAACGCAAACAATATCATCTCCTCAAGATACGATACACCTGATATTAGTAAATCTACTTATGCTGTTGCAACGTGAAAGAGATGGACGAGTTGTATCATCAATATCATACTTATTCTATCAATGTAAGCACGTTTCTTTTACTAGCGCATTTCATCTCTTAATTTCCTCGCCAATGAATCCAATTTCATTCATCACGATACACAGTACCCAAATTTATTTGCCTTCACTAACTCCCTTCGACCTCCATCTTAAATTCCACGCCGGTGAGCTTTGTCTTTGATTACACTATCTTTTGTTTCGCTACATATTTTGATGAGGGTCAATTATCTGACAACCATTAATTGTATTTTATTATATGTTAAGTCCAATACCTGCTGTCTTTTAACACTAGAAAATTACATAAATATTTATCCAATCCCACCCGTCCCTTTAGTGCCTCCTATATTTTGTGCTGATGTCGTTAAACCTTAGACGCATATCACTCGTACACATATGTTTCGCACTCAATTATAGTAATTCGCAGCCGAGTACCTAGTGAATCGTAAACAGCAAACTTTACCTGTCGTTGGACGACATAGGCCACTCAGACATTTTGAGCATACAATATCAACACATTAACTACAAGAAAATATTAAAATTCAAATAAATAAAACATGGCAATAATAATAACAACGAAAAGAAAAATAATCACACGATACCTAGCCAGAAATTAATACGCCAGAAATTTCATATTAATCTTTCCCTCACAAAAAAATATTCATTAGAATCTATATAACAACATTCCATATCAGAAGAAACTAACTTAAAAACAAAAGAAACGATGAGACCGCACTTCAAAGAAATTTTCAACTGACATAAAACTTTTTATCTATAATAGAGTAGGCACATGACAAAGCAGTACAAGAAATTACAATCACCATATACACAGAGACAGCTATATATCATTCAAAATTAAAATGCACAACAAACTATCTCTCGTCAAATTCACAATTTTAAGTTTTAGAAAATATGGATTTGAAAAGTTTTCTTTTGAAATATGGTACAAACTGACGTGTTTTATATCCTCTAAGGCTCTATTAAGGCTGGGTCGTTCGCAAAACCACCTCCCCTTCCACTGACCCCTCATCAAATTGATACACACGTATTTCCAGGGTCCCATTCTTAAGTGAGGATTTGTTATCATTCAAGTAAAAAGCTCAAAAACAAATTCAGGTTTTTTTTTATTAAAGTCAATACTTAACCCATCAACGACCCAAATAGCCAAATTCTAAAAGATTTTAGATTTCATCGTTAAATACCAGGTTCTCAGATAAACTCTTAGGTTTTCCTGATTTAAAAAAAGCAGGTATTCAGACTCTCATCGACAAAATATGATCTCAAAGTCACGATACTAACTAAAAGAGGATTCTATTGTCCTGGGAAGCCGGAAATTCAATCGATGATTGCCCCTTCTGAAATCTATGATGCTGTTGTCCTGCTCAAATTTACAGCATACATAAAAGAGAAACATAATTTGCATTATATCCTTTGATGAAACCAGCCTCACTGAGAACATCAACTTCATGAAATATCTTCACTGAAAAGTAAGCAAACTGATGCGAGTGAAAAAGAAGAAGCACTTGTTTATGGGTACCGAACAACCTCTAAACCAAACATCATTGGAGTGACGTAACGGCAGAAGGGTCTGACATCTGTTTGATAGACAGTAAACGATTACACTGCCGATCGATCGATCTTCGATAGCACTACACTATCGATACAATAACTTTAGGGTATAGTGTAAAGCATGTTGGCGACTACTCACCCCCTACCATACACCCTTGAGGTGGCTTGCCGGGTATTTTGTAGATGTAGATGAGCAGCTCTGGAAGTGGAAGACAGTAGTCACACGCCATACTCGCAGAATTGCGCACAAGACAGAGTGAAAAATAATAAATTCATTGACAAGTTATAATTTTTCACTGGCGACCACCAATGGACTTCAAATACAAGTAAGAGGGAAGTTTCAAAAGCCTATCAAATAAGATGCCTCTGAATTGCTCGCAAAATTACTTCCGCAACACTACTCCACACCAACTTATTTATCCGCTAGGCATTTATACATGATGTAGGTCATTCATGAATACCAATGCGAGAACCGTTAACCCAGACCAGGCAAATACTTCTTGAACTAGTATTTCTCACATTCATATTCTCCTAAGAGAGTGATATCGCCTAAGTTATTTACGCGGCCCAGCTCAGAGTATTCTCTCCTTTCCATCACCACAACGTTGGATTACATTTATCTGTAGATAAATGCTCGAGATACTCTCTCCCTAGTCTATCCTGGAGAGAAATGCAGTAATAATTCTTAGTTACACTTTCCATGGATAAGAGTTAGTAAGCGTTTTCACCCCAACGGGCGAAGATAGTGATCGATGTATAAGATCTGCTGCTCATATTTACCTATACGTCACTACAGAGCAGAGAAGTAAGTTATGCAGCATCTGAGAGGACATAAGATAGGTGGGATGAAATTCTTACACACACATCAATTTTTTGCCAAAAGTGTTATGGTTCAGAGTCGGGAAAGGATATAACGATAACTGATAATAGCTCTTAAATTTGTAGAACGGATGTTTCCTTTCATAGCTTCATCACCGCTTTTTAATCATAAATATCAGCCTCACATGATTGATATTGTGCCCCGAAAAAAAACAAATTATATACTTCGACGACTTAGAGACAATTTATTTGTTTTTGAAATAGTCTTATCTCGGAAAATTTCGACAAATTAAGCAATTAAGGGACAACGTTCTGCCATGAGGGCATTGTAATTTGAGGCTGAAAATTACGATTTCCAAACACTGACATCGCCGCGAGAACTCCGCGAGAAAAAGTGGTCGATTGCTCCAGTTATTGCACATATTGACGAATTAATGTTTGTTCTACGACTTACGTAAAAATTGGGGCATATTATTGAAGGTATTTGTATAAGAGGGTCTAATATTGGGGGTAGCGTTTTATGGTAGATTAACGTAGATTCTTAGAAAAGAGGACGAGAATAGGCTGTAGGCGTTGATGAAGTTTGAAATGTGAGTGTGGAGGATGGAGAAGGTCCGATGGACGGAAAGGAGGACAAATGAGGAGGTGCTTGGTATGGTGGGCGAGGAGAGGAAACTTATGGATGAGATTTGGAGGAGGCAGAGTAGGTGGTTAGAGCAGGTAATGAGAGTCGAAGGCATGCTGAAGGCCGAGATAGAAGGGAGTAGGTTAGGTAAGCAGGGAAGGGGAAGAAAGAGAATGAAGCTTGTATGAATGGAATGAAAAGGAGTAGAACATGCGTTGATATGGAGAAATAATTTGTGGGTCAATCCAGATGAAATCGCCCAGACTTAAAAAAAAAATGGTGCTCAATATTTTTTATTTTCTTCATTTTTTTATCAGTTAGTCTGCCAGCATGTTGGGAGAAAACGGGGTTTGAAAAAATTTTCAACTCTTCAGATTTTTTGGAGACCAGTACCACGAGAGCTTTAACGAAAACAACGTTTGGGGAAACCATAGAAATTTTTTAATTACGAGGATAACAAAATAACTTTTAAAAACAATGGTACTTATCAACATATTGTCTAAATTATTTTGTAATAGGTATGTTTCAGCTAAGTGTTGAAAAATATTGCTTAAAACTAGTACTATAAACGGTACTTCACATCGCCAATAAACATTTTTAGCATAAAAATTTCTATTTAAGTACCTAATCCTGGCTTTCATTATTTGTTTTCTGAGGTAGTTCTCTCGCAGATGCATCCTCAAGAAAAGTACAAAACCTGAGAATCGTGTTTTTTATTTCGTATGGTTCGTCAAACAAGGCACCTCGGACTTAATTAGCAATGTTTAAGGTTAAATATCTAAAAAAAAAGACTGAGTGAAAAATTCTAAAATTTTCGTCGAATAATTTCCTTATAAATTGAAACTTGTAGCACAAGTTTAATGACAAACTCAAATGGCCTAAGGGCTTTAGTCTCAAAAGAGGCTTAGAAACATAATTATTATTACGAGTAATGCAGTGAAGTAAATTTTTTGTTGTATCTGTTCTCTTACATCCCTCTCTTACAAGTGTAAGGAGATAGGGGCCCGCACATGTAAAAATCTAGAGGGTTTTTATCCACTTCCATTTGGACCAGTAACCAGTGACCTTAATCTTAAGCACCTTAACCGGCATTACCTTAATAATAAACAGCAAACTGTTCAAGAGCGCTTCTATGCACTGCCCTTAACCTTGGAATACTGGAAGGCCGAGACCATTTGTGAGCGGTTTCCTATCCCATTAGCCGTGCACTTAAAAGGTCAACCCTTGTGTATTTTGCTGGAAACGTACGTCCCTGAGGAGAAAGTGTAACTGAACCCTCTTTTCTCCTCCCAACACTCCGTGCTTGCTGTGTGTGTGTGTGTGTGCCAGCGACCCCGTTGGCGGTGACCGGTACTGCACGCGCGCGCACCCCGTCAGTCCGGATGCCTCACTCACCCCATCCCGCACAACTTTCCACCCTCCCCAGTCAGCCAGCGTAATAACTCTTTCCCTCGCCTTTCTGGCTCGCACCGAGTGGAAGTTTACCTACTAAGGCTCACGGGGAAAGGGGTTTCGAGAGTGAGTGAGGGCTACCGACTTTCCTCGGGGGAGGATCGGGGTTCGAACGCGTGGGATATTTTCATTGTTTCTCTCTCTCTCTCTCAGCGCATGACCTCTTGAGTACAACCCTGATCTATAACATATATTCCTTCAAAATGCCTACGCCCGTTGTACGTTCTCCGAGAATGACACACTTTGCGGCGGCGAGCCATTGGTTGGATATTTCGGGAAACGATCGACCTCTAAAGTCATTTGTACTACAACGGTAGTTTGAGCGAGACATCACTTTACCTAAAATTCAATTAATTTGGCCTAATTCAAAAGGAAAATATCTCATCCTTCCCATGGTAACATAATATCGACTAACCACCTCACTCTGCGAGGTATTATTCAACACATAGAAGTCGCTTTCCATGGGATATGGTAAGTCTTCTCTCTAAATAGACATTATTTAAAATATTCCATCCTATTTCCAGTGCATAGAAGTATAGAAGACTTCAGAAATGTAAAGGTGTATTGTTCGCAAGTAAACTCAATTATTTTTTTTTAATATTACTATTTTTATAAAATCGCCCAAGTCCTACGGTTGTGCAGGCGTTTTCAGCGTACGGCAAGACAAAATAAGTCAAGCCATAAATACGTATATATATATAATTAATTTATGGTATTTTAATCTCAAAAGTAGAATTTTGGGCGTCGAAAATATAAATGCATTTACTTCCTGCCTTTTACATAACCTAAACATTAAAGTAAAAATTGCAATTCTTCTGAAGAGTGAATAACAAGAGAAAAAATCTCATTCAAAATACCTGAGTACAGGTGTGGTCATAGCATTTTTTTCGACTTACTTGAAAAATTATTAAAATGATAACTCAATGACCCCCGACCGTACGTGACCGTAATTCTCAGTAATTACACAAATATATCCCCATAAGTCTCCAACTTGACTCATTTTTTCACGCCGTACGGTGAAAACGCCTTCACAACAGATTTTTTTGGGATTCTGTAAAAATGACTGAAGTGAGTAACTGATTATATTTTATAAATAGTTGAGAAAACATACAAACTACATACCGTTAGTTTTTTCACGAAATCATGTTGGGATAAATTCCTATTTTTTTCAATACTCTCCCTGTAGAACGCACAGCCGCAATCTATCCCATGAAAAACAGCTCATAATTTTAGGCAGTTGCTCAAAAAGTAGTTCGGCAAGGGGTTAGTATTTTGTTATCATTGGAAATATGAGTTTTTTTATTTAAAATGAGGTCAAATTCAGAAAATTCTAGGTGAAGTGATATTTCGCTCAAACTACCTTGAGGCACGGGAAAAGGGGTTGGAGAGTGAATGAGCGATACCGACTTTCTTCGAGGGAGGATCGGGGTTCGAATGCGTGGGAGTCATTCGTTTCTATCTCCTCACGCATCCCTTGAGAGCAACCATGATCCATCGCATTTATTCTTAAAGCCTACGCCCGGTTTACGTACACTCCGCGAATGACACACTTCCGAACAAAAACGGAACTTTGCTTTCAAGGTTTCTCTAGGATTGTTCGGAGACTCTCTCGTATTTATAGTACCTACCAATTTTTCATTGGTTCTCGAGTTGTGCATGGCGAAGCCGTGGGAATGACTTCGTGCAAATCAATAAAATTTGAAATCCGCAAAACATTTTTATCACTCTCTATGCCTATTCTTGCGACTCATTTGGCCCTTATTACACTGGAACACCGTGTCCCCGGACACTGCCCTTCAGGTCTTTGCTTTGGGGGTAGGATTGTTACTTTCCAGGGTTCTGGGGTGCAAGGAATACCTTATAATTACTATTCTTTCAATCTTCCCACGAATTACTTTGGACGGCCTCCCTCCTCCCCTCCCCCTTAATTCGCCCCCGGTGTCAGAAGCGTGTTAAGCTACGTTTTCCTGTGGCCGTTTTTGCGATGACGCACACTGACTGACGCAGTAAGAAATGGCGGCGCAGGAGTCAGAGCAAATTGATTCTAAGGTAGAGGTAAGAGAGTTTTGAAAAGTAGTTGAAAGGTTTGTGGCCAACAGGTCGGCTTTTTCGCTGTCGCTGTAGGCTGCTGAGGTGGTGGTGATGAGGGCGGGATGTGGAGTGCGGCGTTCGCGGAGGCATTTTGTGAGGTCCCATACCGAATTGTCCTTGTGAGTCAGTTGTTTGACTTTTTCGTCCCACTGCGCGTGTTAATGTTTTTTAATTTCGGCCGTTACTCTATTTTTTAGCGCTTTTAACAATTGGTGATCTTGACGGAGTCTGGTACGTTTCCATAGGGTTTTTGCTGTGCTCCTTCTATTGATGAGTTTGATGATGGTTGGTGGGAGAGCTGGATTGTCGGTGGCGAATGGTTTGGGTGGTATCGTCGTGGCTGAACGGAGGGAGGAATCCAGGTGTTTGGTCAAAGCTGTTACTGCTTCGTCGATCTCTTTGGGTGTGTGGCACGGGGTAATTCCACTCCAGGCATGCAGTACTCGTCCCCGCACAAATCAGAGCCTCGCACACTCCCCCGGCCGCTAGGCGCATATTAAAAAGCAGTCAGGAGAACAGTGCGCAATCCAACCAGAAACTGGGAGAGTGATACGTAAATGAACATGCAAACATGCAGAACAATGCTATAGACACATCTAGAGGTTAATGAGTTAAACAAACAACAGTTAAACAAAGGTAAAAACAAAACATTTTTGCAAAACTTCGGTATGTTGATTGTATGTTCGGTATGCTACATTCTTGCAGGGCCTAATCTTAAGACAAAGAAATGTCTCAATCCCTTGTTTGCTACTGTTATCGAAATTATCATCATTGAGGCTTGTAAATAATTGCGACTCATTTTTAAAAGCTTTCTGATACTTTTAGTTTCGTTCTCACCTATCTTCCTTTTCTTCATCCTTAACTCCCATTGAGTAAAGATGAGTGCTGCTTCTTTGGCCCTTCTGAGGAATCAAACCCTCTTCTTAAACTTTCTCATTACTACTCCATTCCCGACTTCTCCCCACAATGGACCCTTTGAATATACAAATATGAATGTAGCATGGAATGAAAGGTCGGGAGTTGGAAGAAAAATAGGGGATTAAATGATAACTTTATTAACAATTATTGTGCCGAAAGGATAACAAAATGCTAAGTTTTTCAACCCGCTCGCCGCCCCTCTCTATTCCCCTATCTTAACGAAATGAGTTTCTAAAGAACGTGGAATTCCAACGATCTATAGGTTAAACCGTGAGATAACGTACTAATAGAATATCGTATTTCTCCAAGTTTAGTTCCAACTGCCATTTTTCGCAACAGGCTTCGCACCAGGATGTCTCTATTTGTTAGTAAGTCCATATCCTTTGTTTTCAAATATCTCTGTATGAAACCACGTCATCAGTAAATAGTCTACTAGTGTTTCATCTGTTACATCCGCTCTATCGAAATCTGCGCTGATTGTTTATCAACAGCTCTTCCCTTTCTAACGGCTCCTTGATCGAACGATTATCAGTGCTTTTCATTTGATTACGGCGATAGCCGATTATCGAACGTAGGTTCCGTCGATCGCCGACTCACCTTGGAGCAGAGAGCCACCGGCAGCCGGCGATAGGCGGCAATTCAGCTAAATCGAAAATCGAAAGCACCCTATGTTCAAATATCTTTCACGAGATCGATGTGAGAGATATAGTTGCACTGGTACCAGGACTGTAGTTCCTGGGTTCTTCTTTATTGCCGCTCTTGTAAATGAGTGTCATGTTAGCTACTTTCCAACCCTTCGGAAGTAGGTATGTGATCAGCTAGCGAAGTAGTATATATTATCTCTTGATATGGCGCGATTTCCGACTCTCACATTACTTTTTCAATTTAAAATACCGCGTTAATTTTATGGCCTCTCTTTAGAG
The DNA here is from genome assembly GCA_963573305.1 of Pyrrhosoma nymphula. Classification (NCBI taxonomy): domain Eukaryota; kingdom Metazoa; phylum Arthropoda; class Insecta; order Odonata; family Coenagrionidae; genus Pyrrhosoma; species Pyrrhosoma nymphula. Next base: position 48,420,533 of record OY754330.1, on the reverse strand, counting down.
TCCAATTATCTACTGAGTCTATATTAGCATCAGGCGGTCTATAGAATGGAAAACGCCTCGTTAAACTTCTCCACTTGAATCTGCTGGAGTAAGTGACGTAAATGTTTATGCCTGAAAAATAATTAAGCCTTGCAGTGCCACCAGTATGAAGATATACACCTAGGGTACCTTCAGAGATACAATTCCATGACGGTGGTTCGTAAAATTTAATTGCCTTATCCGTATATTAATGCGATAAACGCATTATTTGCAGCGGGTGTAGTTCGCCTCTACCATGCCGAGGTGGATTCTCGATAAGATATTTAGATCCCTTTCCATCAGATAGCTTTCAAAAACAAGTGAGGCCTCCGTAGACATATCTCCCTTTGTAGCTCACCCATAAGTAAACGCAAGCCCGAAACCCAACCTCTCCCCTAAAAAATAACCCTTTGCATGTCAAATTCTTCCTTCGTCCCACGCACGATTCATCCAGGTCCTTCGCCACCGCGGCAAGGAAGGGTCCTCTTTCCGGTCCGAGTGTTTATTACTCTCCCGTGCGTGGGCGTGGGATCTCAAAATAAAATAGTCCGTATGATCACCAACGCCAGATGGTTTCACTCCAACGCCTGCCTCCACGATGAACTAGGAATACAATACGTTACTGAGCATCTCACCCAAAACTCCAAAACCTTTAAAGAATCCCTCAAAAAACACCCAAATCCTTTATTTTACCAACTTTGGAACCTACATATTGACCCTCACCTTAACCCTCCCCAAAAAATACTCTCTTCCACAGCCCACATTCCCTATTAGCGGAAAAAAGTGAAAATCCATCATTCAATAATTCACCTGCACCCACCCAACCTTTTGATCAACCCCCGCCTATCTCCAACCAAACAACCCGAAGACCATCAACCTACATGATATCATGAACCTCCCGTACCGGATTAATGGAAAAATAAATAAAAGTTTTTAAACAACCTCATAAAACTCGGAAACAGTCACAACATTCCAATGTATTGAGAAAAGATGTTTAAAAAATAATACATAATGGGATTCACATATATGTAAATAAATATTTATAGTAAAAAAATAATATTATTATAAAAAATATATTTATAATTATACCATGCCCAAAAAAGAATACATCCAGAGCATGATGTAAAGAGAGTAAAAGATAATAATGATAATAAAAGAAATAAATATTTAATAACAGAAATTCACACACATTTACACACACGCAACCCCCGCCCTTAAAAGTTTTCCCTAGTCCAGGGAGTCAAATGCTAAAAAGGGAACATAAAGGCTTTAACAAAGAGCCTGTACTAACGAAGTGGAAGTGGAGAACAATTCCCATCGCAAAGTGGTAAGAAAATTTTCTCCAGGACTGCACATTTAAATATTTTAGCCTCCTTTGCTGTACTTTGATTTGTAAAAAGCACGGTTTTTGGCTCGTAAAAATTGATTGTCCACGTTTGAGCACTTTGTATTCTGTTACTTTTCGCCCGATCAACTTGTAATTTTAAAGCAAGAAATACAAGTTCATTTTTACGGTTTGCAGAAAACAATTGTTTTAAATTGTTCAAGTTGTTAAAAGTGTAAAACTCAGCTAACTTCAAAGCGAATGACCGATATGTGGCAACCAAATTTCATGTAATACCTACATTTAGTCATTTCACTACTTGCTGCCTATATAGTCTACTCGAAAAATAACGAAATGCTCAGACGAAAAAGTAATCGGCGACGTTAATTATCATGTCACAATTGGAAGAAGAACTTTATCCACCGGAAATCAAGAGCGTCTCCAAAATCCTTGGAGGACGCCGGACGGACGAATACATTGCAACCACGCCCCTTCTCCCACTGCCACGCCAAAGCTGGCGATACGGCACGCGCAAAGTTTTCATTCAAGTATTCTACCAGCTGATTGGTAGGTTCTTGGAATTTTCCCATTCTGTATCCCAACCTAATAGAAATTGTCTCGCTTTCCCTCCTAAGGATGGCCCGTTACCAGATCCCTCTTCAATTCTTCATATCTTTTACCTCCTCTTATTTCGTCCAGAATTCCTATCCTCCTCCTTCCTCTTCCACGCTTCCCCAGTGTTCTCCCCTCTATCACTCTTTTCAACATGCCCTCTCCTCTCAAAACCACCTCCATCCATCTCTTCTGCCTTCTCCGAACCTCTGCCACAAGCTTCCTCTCCTCTCCGACCATATCCAATACCTCCTCGTTCGTCTTTCTTGCCATCCAGCTAACCTTCTCCATCCTTCTCCAAACCCACATCTCAAACGCCTCTAGTCTACGCACATCCTCCCTTCGCAATGACCAAGTTTCCGACCCATATAGCGCCACGCTCCATATTAAAGTTTTCACCAGCCTCTTCTTTACGTCTCTTCTCAGAACCCCCCTCATCAATTCCCTTCTCCTCAAAAATACTTCTTTAGCAAGCGCAATTCTGCATCTAATGTCCTTACCACTAAACCCATTCGCCTCCAAAATACTACCCAGATACGTAAACTGCTCGACCTGCTCTATCTTCTGCCCTCCCACCCTTATATTCAGCCCCGCCTTCTTACTTCTAGAAAATCTCATTGGTTTCGTTTTCTTGTGATTGATCCTCATCCCATACTTTTCGCACTGCACCTCTAATGCATTCACCATTGACTGTAACCCCTTGGCCGACTGACTGACCAATGCTTGATCATCTGCAAATCTCACTGATTTTATCAGCTCCCCTCCTACCTTTAATCCTACCTCCTCCTCCCCCCATGCCTCCCTTACCATTTCTTCTGAATACACGTTAAAAAGCGACGACGATAGTGGGCACCCTTGCCGCACTACCCGTCCTATCGTGGCCCATCCCGATTCTCCATTGGCTACCCTAACCTGCGCAGTCTGATTCATATACAAATTCCGAATCAGGCGCCTGTCCCTCCAATCGACCCCTAATTTCTTCAACACTCCCATTAATGTCGTCCATTCCACCCGATCAAACGCCTTCTTGAAATCTACGAAGCATGCAAAAACATCCTGCCCATACTCTAGGTTTCTTTCTACTAGCGTCCGCATTACCGCTATAGCATCTCGCGTTCCCGTCCCTCTCCTAAACCCGAACTGGTCGTCACCCAGGTATTCGTTTGCCTTCTTCTCTAGCCTTCTGTTTAGAATTCTCAGAACTACTTTGGCCGCGTGGGATATTAAGCTTATTGTCCTATGGTCTTCGCACGTTTTTGCCTTACTCTTCTTTGGTATAGGAATTAGTACAGTTTTCGCGAAGTCTTCCGGCCACACTCCATCCTCATAGATCCTACGAATAAGCGCAAAAAGTTTTCCTCTTCCGTTCTTCCCCATGCTCTTTAAAAACTCTGCAGGTATGTCATCTATTTCCACCGCCTTATGCAAAGTTAATATACATAAAAATAAACATTGACTACTTTTTTTTAATAGTAGCTCTATGACACCTTCCCGCGCACCATTCGCGACAACAAACAAAGAGCGGTAGTGAACAGAACTTTGTTACCTCCACAAATATTTATATTGATACAATCAGGTTTCGCCAGTTACGGTGATATACGTATATACCTGAAGATACCGTAACCGGCGAAACCTGGTTGTATCAATATAAATATTTTTGAAGCTTACAACGTTATTTTATCTGTTCACTATGCAGTGTTTCCACCAAGTAAAGCCGGAAAGTATTGAGTTTAACAGAGCGGTACATTTATCCACTGGATCTAGCCTCCATGTACGTAACATTAATCATTCAATTCCCTTTTTTGCCTGAGGTAGGTCCAAAAGGACCATAAGCTTGCATAAAATGTTTTCCGAATCATTCACTATAAAAAGGAAAAAAGGAATTTATGATATTTTCACCTAATAGCACGATCATTGAATACTTCTAGTACTCTACGATCGTGCCTAATAGCATAAAAGTGAAATGAATACGATTCAGCCGTATAGCCATCATTGAGAGAGTGTGTACAAATTGAGCATGTGTACTGTTTTGTCAAGGCGAGATCTCGCCAAGTAAATGAAGAGAATTGAAGAGATGTAGATTTTAAAGTTCAGAAAACGGTGTCGTCTTTACGTCGTCGTCAATGTTACCTTGCGTAATATTTTCTGCTTATTGGAAACTCTCACGTATAAATTTATATTCATTTTTGTCAAAATGCTTTCATTCTACTTTAACAAAAACATTAAGAAATGAGTTGTCTTATAAATTGGTTCCGACGTCGTTAATACAACTTTATCTTAAATAGCAAGGATAAAACCGTGGAACACGTTTTTATTGTTCGATTGATGTAGAATTTTAATTCACTTTTAATTGTAGTATGTAGTGTAAACGTTATGTAGAACCAATCTTCCTCATTAACGCTGATTTGGAATCTGACGACATTAGATTTTGAAACATGTTTATCTTTAGGGGCTGAGTAACTACATATTTATGTGCTCACTATATGGTAGCAAAAATGGCGACCGATACATTAATTCTAAGAAAACAGTGTTCGGAAACTAAAACTAAAATTATTGCGAAAGATCCTCAAAAGGTTTTAGGTAATATATAACGACTTTAAAGGTTTTGCTCAAGAAAAAAAAATGCCGACTGGCAGCCTCGAACCCACCAGAGTAGAAAGAATGAATGAGCCCGATGGAACGAGTCCGTTGGAAGAAAATGGGGATTTTAAGATAAAGAGGAAAAATGGAGATCGGAGCTGCTCTACACAGTGTCCATTCATCATGCGGGCTTCAGCCGTTGGGAGGTAAACTTTGCACCAAGTCAAAGGCACCATTTACCTCCAGGGGGCGCGATATCTCCATCGGACCCTGTGCAAGCGCACTTTGACTCTCAAACAGATCGCCAGTCACCCACTACTGGCGGGAGAATCAACCTCGTGCCTTAGCCCACTCGGCCACCCCGATCTCCTTGTCAACTACGCGATAATGCTAGGCTATATTTGTCACTTGTATGATGCGGTCGTCAAGAATGCCTCGCGTAGTGGTTCCTCCTAGCGGGCAGTCTCGAGTCGTTCCTTTCGTTCCCGTTCACTGAAAGTAACTGGGTTTAATGATTCCTTCCTTTTTTCAATTTGAACGTACGACCTCTGTTAAATACACTTTTCTCACTTTAGCAAGCAGGCAATGCACCATTGAGAGCGCATTTAATGACATTTGTACTTGTAATAGCTTTAGCCAAAAAGTATTATTTTGCTTTATGTACCTATTTGCCTATTGAACACACGTACCGTCGTACTAGTATTTGTAAGTCGTTTGAATATCCACTGCCTTTCCTAAACCGTGGTAATATGGAATCGATCTTACCTTTGTTGAAGTTGTTTGTTAAGTGGAATTTTCTTGTTTTTTAAAGTTAATAAAGTGAACAGCTGAAATATATGCACAGTGCAATGAGAAGCGCAGCGCAGCTACTCAAATGTATTACACCACTGTACACCACAATTTGGGTGGAAGTCGGAGTAAAAGAGTGGAATATAAGTTACAGTTTCAGGCTTAACTTTGTGGAAATGCGACTCATAAAACCAATTAAACAATTCCGAAAATGAAGTCCAAATATGGCTGATTTTGAGCGCGAACTAAGTTTAAAATTGAAATATTTGGCCTTACGAGTGGAATCTCAAAACTCCAAGTTTTTGCTATATGCTGGAATTTTTGTATATATTTATATTCTTTATGCCAAATATTTTAATAGCTTCGCCAACGGTTAAAAATGAAGTTCAAAAATGTCCAATTTTGAGCGTGAAGCCATTTTTGTTTGCTAGATGAAGATAGATAAGAGAGACAGGTATAAAACTTTCTCAAATTATTTTTTATTACATCACTTTACAAATAAAATCTCTAAAATCGGTGAATTTCCTCATTTGTACAGTTTCCTCGAGTCGGAAAACAGTTTTTTGCAGGAAAAAATATTTTTTTCAAGTTACATTTCTTCAATAAATGGATATGAAAATATTGGTCATAATTATTTCTTGAGATATTTTTAGCATAGCAAACATCAAAATTTTCAAAAATTTGCATGCACCATGTTGGCAAAGGAGGCATGCGAGAATAGGAGGAGGGATAAAATCTTTAAAATCACCGCATTCATCTGCCAACAAATGTAAAATTGTGACATGCTATGTACATCTGTGCGTGCAAAACCTGGTATTTTCATAAATGGTCATTCAATTAATGTATTAGTAAATGGGTGTCTTCACAAGGAATGACCCAAAGGTCAACGGTAAACTTTTCTAACTTTGTTGAATTAAATTAAATAATCGTTTCCCTCCAGGAATTCCGAGGTCTCTGATAATATTTTAGTCATTTTCCGCTTTTTTCTCCAAAGATGATTGATAACGTAACTACATGTATTATTTGAGCATTTAGTCCACACCGATATTTGTTCAGTCCTATCCGTCATTCGAATACCTTCTTTCTTTGAGTACATTCGTTCCATTCCACAATTCGACTCTGAAATGTACCCCAATGCCTCCGTTTATTGCATGAAGAGCTCTCGGGTTTCAGACCGTGTCAGGTTCTCCTTAACTTTAGATATTTCGACGAGCAACTCGCCCATCGTCTTCAGGGATCGGAGGAATTTTCCACTTTGTCCGCCTTATGTTCACTACGCAGGGTGGTCAGGTGATTGGGTCCGCGCTATTTTTCTTTGGTGCCAACTCTTTCTGTCACGTCCGCGTTCACCGGCTCTCTGTCTGGTTATATAATCACAGGTCTCACTGAGCCTGTAGCCAGTACCTCTACGGAAATTGTTACTGTGATGCCAGATCTGTATAGCCTCCTTTACGATGCGATCCAAGTGACCTTAGGAATTGCACAGGAGTCAAGTCGCTTCCCAGAGACTACGACTACGAATATTTTCTAAGCAACGGAATTTTAATCAGCGCTGTATATTATAAAATGCCTTCGATCCCACTATTCTTGCAGCTCTGAAATGCCAAAATTTACGAAAATGTCGAAAAAGGGTAATAAAGGAATCAAACCCGACAGAAGTAAGAGAAATTCGATTCATTAAATAAAAACGTTATAAAACTTCGGCGCTTTAAAAATAATCTTAACTCACAGCAATATTCATGGAAAAAAACAATATATATATATATATATATATATATATATATATATATATATATATATAATCATTGGAAGCTTTCACGAGCGTGAACACAAATATATAAAAACTTTGTCAAAAGTGTGACTAAAATGAGAACACATAAAAAAGACACTCACACGGGTTGTAAATTTTTCGGTGGATCGCTGCCACCTTCTTCAGCGAAAGGTATAGGAAGAATCATCTTCCTATACCTTTCGCTGAAGAAGGTGGCAGCGATCCACCGAAAAATTTACAACCCGTGTGAGTGTCTTTTTTATGTGTTCTAATTTTAGTCACACTTTTGACAAAGTTTATATATATATATATATATATATATATATATATATATATATAAAAGGAAAGGAAATAAATATAAAAGTATATGCTAGCAACAAGGCGTTGGGGTTGGGGAAGGATAGGAAAGTAAATCAGTGGACACTCACAGGCAGATGATCAATGACGACACCGGTGTCCACTGCTTAGGGGTAGCTTTCGGGCTAAGGACCCTTCTTCAGCTGGAGGAGATTCACTACTAAGGAGTGTCACACTGGAGTTAGGAGTTTAGGGTATGTCTTGGTACGGGGTTGGTTGTTGGAGAAAGGGGATTGGTTGGAAGGAAGTGCAGGGGGGGGGTGGAGTGGGAGGGGAGGGAGCTAGCGGTGAATCTCCTCCAGCTGAAGAAGGGTCCTTAGCCCGAAAGCTACCCCTAAGCAGTGGACACCCGTGTCGTCATTGATCATCTGCCTGTGAGTGTCCACTGATTTACTTTCCTATCCTTCCCCAACCCCAACGCCTTGTTGCTAGCATATATATATATATATATATATATATATATAAATGTCTTGGTAGAAAATCGCTCTCGGCGACGATGCACATGCATAAATAAAACAGTGATACACTAAACAAACACAAAAACACGCAAAAAGGACACTCACAAAAGAAAACTTGGACGTTTCGGCGGTCAGGCCGCCATCGTCAGCGGTAGAAGAATGATGAGTCCGCTCTGTTCCCTTGGGAAGGAAAGGGCAGAGAGGAAGGAGGGGGGGTAAGTGCGAATGGATAGTGGTGGGGAGGGAGAGGTGGCTATTGGGCTATTAATTCAATGGGATAGGTTTAGCCCGGGCTTTTCGAATGCCCTTGTCACCCAAATATGGGCGTATTCACGGATTTTCACGTCAACATTACCGGCGGATTCAGGAAGGGTTTCTATGATCTCTAGGGAGAAACAATCGTCAAAATGTTGAGAGTGGGAGGCGGTATGTTTGGGGATGGGATCAAGAAAAGGTGGAGTTTTGGTGGCATGGCGGTGACTGTTCATACGGATATTGAAAGGGGTGGTACATTTTCCCTGCACTTCCTTCCAACCAATCCCCTTTCCCCAACAACCAACCCCGTACCAAGACATACCCTAAACTCCTAACTCCAGTGTGACACTCTTTAGTAGTGAATCTCCTCCAGCTGAAGAAGGGTCCTTAGCCCGAAAGCTACCCCTAAGCAGTGGACACCGGTGTCGTCATGGATCATCTGCCAGTGAGTGTCCACTGATTTACTTTCCTATCCTTCCCCAACCTCAACGCCTTGTTGCTAGCTTATACTTTTATATTTATTTCCTTTTCTTTATTTTCTTTTATATATATATATATATAATGTCTTGGTAGAAAATCGCTCTCGGCGACGATGCACATGCATAAATAAAACAGTGATACACTAAACAAACACAGAAACACGCAAAAAGGACACTCACAAAAGAAAACTTGTACGTTTCGGCGTCAGGACGCCATCGTCAGCGGTAGAGGAATCCTATCCTACAGCCTATATATATATATATATATATATATATATATATATATATATATAGGCTGTACAAGATCAAAAATGGAATTTTCCACTAATGAAAAAATACAAAGATTTTTTCTCGCGAACGGCATCCTTTTCCCTCCCTCTTAACTTTTGACTGAGGCATATATGATCAAATTAAGTACCTACTTCCATCGAAAGACGCTCCCATTATAAAATTATCATACTATGAATTAAAAACTAATTTTCTCGATCTGAAAGGCTCACCGAACTATAAGCTTACGATACTCCAACGTACTCCAAAAAATGAAACTAATTCAAAACTCAAAATGACTATGCTTCGCCCAGAGATCCGCCCAAAACATTCAACTCGATGAAAAAAAGGTGACTCCATGCCACACTTATGATGAAGCAGTTCACTTAATTTCCACAACCTTAATTTAAAAACATGTGCATAATGAGATATTTACACTCGGTAATGAAGAATATTCTTCAGAAGCCTCTTTTAAGGCACTTCCTTGACTGAACATCACGCCGTTTTTCGCACCGATAAAAATTAATGAAAATATCAAGTTTTTTTGCTGTTCATGGCATCAGCTAAGTCTTATCGCCGAAACGATATATTCAGTTTATTTTGGCACAAACAAGTAGTATTATATACGCAGTACCAGACTACAACGTGAAGGAACCAGAAGAACGAACAGTTCAATTAATTATTGAGTTCGAAGAATGACTACCTATTGTAGTCGTTACCAAGGGCCATAGTATATTTAATTCATCTATGTGTATATATAAATAAATCACTTTTTGTAAACACACTAAATGCCGTAATTTTGCAGTAATTACTTCCAGACTTATACATAAAATCTAGGAGTGAAAAATCTCGGTCAAGTTCGTTGCCGAGAAAAATCGGACCAAAGGGTAGAAATGGGGAGGCTTTTTTCATCAAAAAACTCCCTTACCTCCCTTAGTTTACAGCATAATGTCATTTTTAGGTGTATTATAACTTCTCAGAATATTGAAAATGACTTTTGTTTCGAACGTTTTTTTATTACACCTACAATTATCTCAAGGGGTGGAAAAAAAGGGGTTGAAGGACAAATAAATCATAACTCCTTATTATTTACAGTACAAAATCCGTTTAAAGTTACTTGTATTTTTTTAAATTATCAATGTAATATCTACAACTTTTGTTCCAAACATTTTTTTGTACGACCAGCCGTTATTGCAAGGGGTGGCAACGTTACCTATTTGTATGTTTGGGGTTGATGGGCAATAAAAATCACAACTCCCTTATTATTTACTGTCCAATATCCGTTTAAAGTTATCTAAACTTGTCAATGTAATATCTACAACTTTTTTCCAAACATTTTTTTGTACGACCAGCCGTTATTGCAAGGGGTAGCAATGTTACCTATTTGTATTTTAGGGGTTGATGGACAATAAAAATCATAACTCCCTTACTATTTACTGTAAAATATCCGTTTAAAGTTATCTGAAATCGTCCAAACAATATCTAAAACCTTAGGTGGTTAAAGAGAAGTGAAAGGAGACGGATGGTGGATCTAGGAAAGGCTTGCAGGCAGCGGTTGTTGATGCAGTGAAAGAAATATGAATGAAATTTCCAATGAAATGTTTAAATACGGTTAGGATATAATAGCTCTCCAAGAAGTGAGATGGGAAGGATCTGGCGAATTGACAAGTAAGATTTTACAGTGGTGTATTATGGTCCCAGCCATAGAACTGGGTTATATGGAACTGGCTTCATGATCAACTCTAGTATAAGGAATAGTGTGATAAAATTTGATCCATTAGGGGAGAGACTATGCAAGCTAACATTAAAAGGAAAATTTCGAAATATTGACGTCATATCAGCGCTTGCCCAACAGAGGGCAGTTCAGAACAAGAGAAGCAAGCATTTTATGATAAATTGGAAAAGGAATGCGAGAAAATATCAAAATATCATGCCCTTCTTCTTGGGGACTTCAATGAAAAAATTGGCAAGGAAGATTTTTTACACAATATAGCTGGAAAGTACTCCCTGCATGATCAAACAAGTGAAAACGGAAGACTACTCTTCCAGTTAGCTTTGTCAAGCAACCTAATTATTAAAAGCACATGTTTTGAACATAAAAGTAGCCATAAAGGTACCTGGAAAATGCCAGGAACTGGAATTGTGAACCAAATAGATCATGTGCTTGCTTCTAGGAGACATTCAACCTCAATATTAGATGTAAGATCGGCACGAGGACCAAACTGTGACTCTGATCACTACTTAGTTAAAGTAAATTTTAGAGAACGACTGGCTGCCTTAGAGAAAGCCAATGGCCCTAGAAGACAAAAATGGAACTTCAAAATTTTAAGGGATCCTGTGCAAGCCGCTAAATACAAAGAAGATTAAAGTAGAAAGTTAGCTGGGAATATGGAGGGAGAGAGAGAGAGGAATATTCTGTTGAAAAGCAATTGATAGGCATTAAAAAAGCTCTCTTATCAACAGAAAATGATACAATTGGCAAAGTTAAACTAGAAAATTCGATTGTGAATGTAAAGCTGCAATAGACGAGAAAATAAGAACAGATACATTATGTTTCAAAGGGAGACTAGATTAACGAGAGAAAAATATCGACAGAGCAGAAAAAAGCAGATAAAATACTGAAACGAAAGAAAAAGGAGCATTTGAAAAATATGGTAGAAACTATAGAGCAGCTCAGCAATGAAAATGAAAGCAAGAAGTTCTATCAAGCAATAAAACACATGAGCAAAAGATATCACCCAAAACTAAACTCATGTAAGAACAAAAATGGCGAAGTCATAGGGGAGGAGTATCAGATAATAGAAAGATGGGCAGAATACTTCAACGAACTGCTTAATAAGGAAGTATACTCAGAGATCGAAGAGCAACCAATAGTTCATAGTGCAGAGCAGGATGTACCCATCCCATCTATAGAGGAGGTAACTGAAAGTGTGAAAAGGCAAAGAAATGACAGGGCACCAGGAGAAGATGGTATATCAGCAGAATTGGTAAAAAATGGAGGACCAGACTAATGGGAGCACTACACCCACTAGTCTGTAGTATTTGGAAATCAGAAGAGCTTCCATAAGAGTGGGAAACTGGATTGATTTGCCCAATATTTAAGAAAGATGATAAGTTGGATTGCAATAACTATAGAGGCATTATGTTACTGAATGTAGCATATAAAATCTTCACTAGTATTATCATAAAACGAATAAGTGTCAATGCCGAAGACAGTCTAGAAGAATATCAGTGAGGCTTTAGATGTGGAAGAAGCGCCATTGATCAGACATTCGCAGTAAGACAAACAATGGAGAACATCTACGAATACAACGTTGATTTGCATGTACTCTTCATTGACTTTCATCAAGCTTTTGACAGTGTGAATAGGAAAGAAATGATCCATGCTCTGAAAGGCTATGGTATTCCACAAAAGCTGGTTAATTTGGTTGAGATAACACTTAAGGAATCCTACTGTAAAGCCTTTGTTTTGGGTTGAAAAAGGAGCGCTTTTGAAGTGACCTCAGGGGTAAGACAAGGAGATGCTCTCTCAGCTGTGCTATTTAACTTGGTTTTGCACAAAGCAATGAAAGAATTGAAATTAAGGGGAATTATTGTTTATAAATCCAAACAACGTTTTGCATATGCTGATTATATAGCTTTGATAGCAAGAAGTGTGAAGGATCTTAAAGAAATGTTTGCTATCATTGAAGATATTGGGAAAAGAATAGGCCTTAATGTAAATGAAATAAGACCAAATACATGAAAATGTCTTCTTCACAGGACAAACCTGAGCTACAAAACCTAACTATTGGGAATTACAAATTTGAGGGCGTCAGAAAATTTACTTACCTTGGAGTAATAGTAAATAATGAAAATAAGATCTCTGAGGAGATTAATCAAAAGGTAATCCAAGGTAACAAGGCCTATTTTTTACATTTACCCCTCCTCAAATCAACTCTTCTGTCCAGGAAAACAAAATTGAAAATTTATAAAACATTCATAAGACCAGTAATTACATATGAAGCTGAGACATGGGTCCTATCCAAACAAGATGAAGAAACATCAAGAAGATTTGAAAGGAAAATAATTAGGTGACTCTATGGCCAAGTAAAAGAAGGAGAACGTGGAGAATAATAATGAACTATGAAATAAATGAAATATTGGAAGAGAAGGATATGGTTAGGCTCTCGAAGTCATTGCGACTGTCATGGTTGGGTCATGTTAAAAGGATGGAAGTGTACAGAATGCCCAAATTGTTAATAAATAGCAAGATGGAAGGGAGTAGGAGGAGATGAAGACCACCCAAAGATGGCTGCAAGATGTTGAAGAAGACCTGAAGACAATGGGGATTGGAAGCATGGACGTATTTATGGGGGGGACCAACGGGACCGGACCCGCCTCCCCCAGAAGCAACTTTGTTAAGGGTACCAACATTAAGAACAAAAAATTAGCAAACTAAATATCTTTAATTGCTTAAAAAATGCTTGAAAATGTAGTTTTTCCGTTAAACATTTTACGGGATAGGTCCCCCATTAGGCTAGGCTCAAACTCCAGGTTTTACACCTATTAAAAATATTCTGAACACCCCCCTGAGCCAAATTCTAGGTACGCTACTGATTGGAAGATAGAGAGAGAAAGCAAAAAGGAGAGCCGAATGAGGGCATATAACTGAGGAAGTCAAGGCCCACACCGGGTTGTAGAGCTGTGGAAGAAGAAGAATGGACAATGTCAGTAAAGCCAGCAGCAATCTTCCAGCCATGGACAACAATGGAATATGTTATCACGGCTCTCGATGCCATGAACGAAAAAGACCGAATGGCCGCCTTCATCGCTACCGGCCTCATCTCGGCTCCTGCCAATCCCGCTTCCATCCAGCAGGCAGCTCCCATTGGAGAAGCTACCACCACAACAGGTCAGCCAGCTGCTGCCAACACAGGACATTCTTCTTCTGCTGCCCCGCCAGCCTCCACCTCAGCATTGATGAGACAAAACCCACCCCTCCCCGGTTCAAACGCAATCAAGCCCACTGAATCTAGCCTGACTGATTGCGAATGGCAAACTGGTTACAAACGCCGTAAAATCTTGCCGCAGCCAAGGCCTCTACTTCTAAACTTGCCCTAAGCAACCGCTACTCCGCCCTTTCAGAATCCCCTATTGTAAGTACCTCAGCCATGCCTTCAGCTCCTATCGCGCCGCAGCCTCCAATCCCAAAAACCGCGTTTCACACTAACCACTCCCCTATGGACTCATCCTCGCCACAAAAACCAGGTAAAATTCCTCTCCTCAAGGTGGAAGAAACTGGCAACTGGGGTGACCTCCACCGGGCCCTGCTACAAACCTGCAAATTTCCTCCGAACTGCATCTCCACTGGTCCTCACAAGGCCAACATGAAATGCGTCACAATCGAAGACTACGTTAATTCCCCGTGTATGATGTCCGACAAATCAATTTTTTCACCACCTACTCGCTGATCGAAAACAAACGAAGAGAACTTGCCCTCCGAGGGACATTCCCCTCAATTCCGGAGGAGGAAATTTTGGCTGAATTAAAATCACGTGGTTTCCCGGTCATCTCAGTAAAATGCATTCATAGCACTAAGTCCTCGGAGGAGGAGCGCGCTTTAGGCATCACCCGTGTGGCATCCTACCCAACCCGGACCTGTCAGGTATCTTGCGATAACCATCAATAGACACCGCGATACAATAAAATATGGCCAGTGTCCAGAAACTCTCAGTCAAGTTTTCAATATTTCAAAGAGCAACCGAACCTTAGTAGTGCCACAAGTGCCAAAACTTCCACCACACCAAAAACAACTGTTACCTGAGACCGAACTGTGTACGTTGTGGGGGGGGGGAAGAGCACATCTCCACGGTCTGCCCAATCCCAATCGGATTCCTGCCAAAATGTTTCAATTGCCAAGGCGACCACCCCTCCAGCTATCGGGGCTGCCCAAAATTTAAGGAATGAAATCGAATGCTTTCAGAAAAACGTAAACCCGCCGACCCAACAGTAACAGCTCCACCACCGCCACCTCTCACTCGCCAATATTCGTCCGCCCTCCATTCATCCAAATTTCCTCGCCTTACTGACTCCCACTCTCCTTCAGCCTCTTCACCTTCCAATCCCGAAGCCACCGAACTGATCTCCTGGGTCCGAGAAATCTTCCCTAAACTCGGCTCACTTTCGTAAGCCTCGTTTCCATTCTGACAAGTTCCAGGAACATGACGCGCAACATGTGCCCGGCACATGTTGCGCGTCATTGTTCATGCTGTTTCCAATTCCCTACGTCACCTTCAATATTTTTATAGCTTGTATATTAGTTTTTTTCTCTCAAGTACTGAGACCATAGTGAGTGAAGTTTCTTCTCAACTTCTTCAATATTGCTTTCCATAACATCACAAATCCGTTGTTTCGGGGTATCGGTTTGATTGCTAAGGCCGTTTTACACGATGAAAGATTTTGTACAAACGAATGTAGGTGAGATAGTACGTTTGTCTCAAAGAAATTAGAACAGGTTCCATTTTCCGTTCAGGCATTGAGACATTCGCACAAGCGTTCATACAATTTTCCGCTTTACACGATACATTTTGCTTCATGCAAGAGTTCGCGGAAGAGTTTGTACAAACTTGTTGATATTAAAAAGAAAAATATGAATATGCCATTGGCATGTAACAGTCTAGAAACCAAAACGTAAATAAGTTGTTGGGGCATTGCTGTAAGTAAGTAACTGAAATAAAGATGTACGTGGGTGTACTGAAGAACTATTTTCTTAAATTTAAAAGAAGAATTCAACAGGTTATGGGCCCAGATCGCAAGTGAATAGCTAGAAATTTGTTATTCATCACGAATAAATCCATCGTGAATTAACCGTGGAAGTATATTGTACATTAGGTACTCAATGGCTGCCGGTAGTAGTGACTACAAAATTCAAGTTGATAAACTCGAAGGACCTGAAGACTGGGCTAAGTGGAAATGGCAAGTTTCGATGTTATTGAGAGCGTACGCACTTGAAGATATAGTCTTCGGTACGCGCAAGCGTGTTGAAATTGTGGAAAACGCGACAGCGGAGGAAAAGGCAGCGGGTCATCTGTGGTTGAAAGATGACGCGAAGGCGGCAAGTTTGTTAGCTGGTACGCTGGGAAAATCCATTGCAGAGCTCGTGTTGACATGCACCCACGCAAGTGAAATTTGGGATAAGTTACACGCAAGATTTGAGCGAAGCAGTACGCAACGGCTAAATATGTTGATCGAAGCATTTTTTCGTGTTCATCGTGACGAAAAAGAGGACATCAGCACACATGTCGCGAAGCTGCAGAACCTTTTCGTGGATTTGAATAACGAACTCAAGAAACACAAAGAAAATGTTTTGTCGGAAAGAATGTTGAACGGTCGAATTTTATCTACACTAGGAAAAGAATACGACAATTTTAAAGACTTGTGGGACACGATTCCGTCGGGAAATCAAAGTCTGAACTTATTGATTGAAAAGCTGTGCACGATTGAATTGCGAGACCAAAGTACGCTGGAATCGGCAGCGTTTGTTGCACGCAATGACCCGAAGAAGAAAAACCAACTAAATAGTCGTGGTATTTGCGAAAAATCGAAGAAAATTAATGAACGTGCAAAACAAAAATTTCCCTGCCATAAGAGCAAACAGATCTGTCATTGGGCAGCGGAGTGTCCGATGAAAAGGACCGATGGAAGTACTGGCAACAACCAATCTTAAAATAATGCTGCATTTATATCACATGCTCTTGGTGCCTCATTTAATTACTATGCTAAAGCCGACAGATGGTACTGCGACAGTGGTGCTACCAATCACGTCACTGCGAATAAGCAATATTTTGTATCATATACAAAATTCGCTGTACCTAAAATGGTTTCACTCGGAAAACGAGGTGTAAGCATGCTGGCTCACGGAAAGGGAACTGTTAAAATTCAAGTGCATTTGAACAAAACTTGGAAAAATGCGGAATTGAAAGACGTTCTGTACGCTCCTGAAGCAAGTACTCACTTATTCTCCGTACAAGCAGCTGCACGAAAAGGTTTTTGCACGAGACTAGATGCTGAAAGTGTCCAACTTGAAGACAAAGACACAGGACAAACGATGATGACTGGGCGCGTAAGCCGTGGTCTATACGTACTTGATATACGCGTTGTAAAACCGGCACAACCTATTCAAGTGAATTTGGTAACATCGTCGGATACACTGCAAGTGTATCATGAAAGATTCGGTCATCAGCACAAGAAGCACGTTAAAAGCGTCTTGAAGCAAATGAATATCAACGTATACGGGTGCAAAGAAGAATTCTGCAATGGATGTGCCCTGGGAAAAATGCATCGGTTGCCATTCAAGAGTCGAGTTAATCGCCCGATGGTCACTGGTGAGCAAATTCACGCCGATGTGAATGGACCCATGTCTACGGAATCACTTGGAAGAGCGCTCTACTACGTTTGTTTTAAAGACGATTTTAGCAAGTTTCGTAGAATTTTCTTCCTGAAGCAGAATAATGAAGTCAGTACCGTCTTGGAACAGTTCCTGAATGAAGCCAAGACAAATGGTCATGTTATCAAACAATTCAGGTGCGATGGAGGAAAAAAAAATTTGACAACAAGAAAGTCTCTGAACTCCTTTCGAACAGAGGAATAGAGCACTGCATTACTCCACCTTATACACCACAGCAAAACGGTGTTGCGGAACGAGAGAACCGCACGATTGTGGAATGCGCGCGTTCTATGCTGAATCCAAGCAAGTTGCCAAAAGCATTGTGGGCAGAAGCTTGCAATACTGCCACATATCTTTTGAATCGCACTGGGAAGTCCTCCATTGAAAACAAACCTCCTTATGAACTGTGGTATGGACGACCTGTAGGAAGCCTGAATCATCTGAGAATCTTTGGAACAGAATGTTATGTGCACGTGAACAAGCATTTCCGCTCGAAGTTTGACGACAAGGCTGTTCATGGACATTTAGTTGGGTACATAAACGAAAGGGACGGATTTAGGGTGTGGATTCCATCTCAGAAGAAAATTGTTTTAAGCCACGATGTAAAATTCAAGCCTGAAGTTGTTTGCAATTTGCGCACCGACGTTGCTGAGCTTGTAGTAGATCGTGAAGAAACCATGAGTCAGAGTCAATCCAATCCAACTTCCCACGTGAATAAAAAGTCAGGTGAAGTCAGCTATGACAAGAAGGCAGAAAGTTTATGTGAACAAGAAAAAGATGTTACGACGCTTAGTTCCGGAGGAAGTGAAGTATCAGGTAAAAGAGAGGAAGTAATAGAAAAAATGAAGAGAAACGAAGAAGGAAACGTGAAAAGAAGAAACCAGAATTTATGACCAGTGGAGATTATGTATGCATGGCTGGACCTCCTATTATCAAGGACAAGGATCCAAGTTCATATTCTGAAGCATTGCAGTCCAACAATAAAAGTCAGTGGCTGAAGGCAATTCATGAAGAGTTAGAGTCACTAAATGAGAATAGTACTAGGGTATTAGTTGAGCGTCCAAATGGCGTACAAGTTCTGCAAAATCGATGGGTTTTACGTCAGAAAATTGCAGACACTAGGAAAGTTCGATTTAGAGGGCGACTGGTGGCCAAAGGATACGTGAAAAAACAAGGAATTGACTATGAGGAAACATTCAGTCCTGTTGCACGTTATGACACCATCAGGACCTTGTTAGCGGTGGCTGCTAAAGAGAAAATGAAGCTCGACCAATTTGACATAAAAACAGCTTTCCTGAATGGTGTGCTCGAAGAGAATGTGTACATGAAACAACCGGAAGGTTTTGAAGATGGCACTGGACGAGTATGTCTATTGAAGAAAAGTCTGTATGGTCTCAAACAGGCTCCGCGTTGTTGGAACACACGTTTCGTGGAATTCATGAAGAAAGCTGGATTAAAAAATAGTGATGCTGATCCATGTCTCTTCTACCGTAGGAACAACGAGAAACATTTATATGTTGCAATCTACCTTGATGATGGTCTAGTTGTGGGCAGCGATAGAGCAGAAATTGAAGAATTCATGGAAAAGTTGCAGCTGGAATTTCATACAACTAGAGGGTCTCTTAAAATTTCTTGGGTATGAAGGTACAGCAAAATGAAGACGGGTCGATAACAGTGAATCAAGAAGACTATACAAGAAACATTCTGGAGAGATTTGGAATGGCCGAGTCGAATGGAGTTTCTACCCCAATTGGGCGAGAATAGAGTGATGTCAAAGAGAATATTACAGCCAAAATTCCTTATCGTGAAGCGGTGGGTTGCCTGCTGTATTTGGCTACAGCCTCACGTCCGGACATAGCTTTCGCAGTGAACAAAGTAGCTCGGGCCATGGAAGATCCTACAATTCAAGATTGGAATAAAGTAAAACGTATTTTTAGGTATTTGAAGAATACAATGTATTACGGAATAATTTACAAGAATAAAGAAGTTTTAAAAGTCTACAGTGATGCAGACTACGCCGGTGACAAGAACACAAGACGCTCAACGACAGTTGTCGTCGCAACACTCACTCATGGGGCTGTATCGTGGACCAGTCAGTTGCAAAAGTCAGTGGCAACATCAACCACAGAAGCAGAAATAGTATCAGCAAGTGAAGGAGCAAAGGAGTTGATCTGGTTGAAAAGATTGCTAGCTGAATTAAGTGGAACTACCAACCAAGACAAACCTCCTACGCTGTACATCGACAATGCTGGCACTGTGAAGTTATCTAAAAATCCAGCATTTCATCGAAAAACCAAGCATAGAGGTTCGTCACTTCTACGTCAGGGAAAGATTTTTGAATGGAGAACTTGGATTAGAACACATCAACGGGACTAACCAGCTAGCTGACCTGCTAACCAAGCCATTGGAAAGGGTCAGATTCGAGATGCTGCGTGAAAGGGTTGGGGTGCAGAAGATTAAATCTGAGTAGATTTTTTTATTTTTCTTTTGGAGGAAGTGTTGATATTAAAAAGAAAAATATGAATATGCCATTGGCATGTAACAGTCTAGAAACCAAAACGTAAATAAGTTGTTGGGGCATTGAAGTAAGTAAGTAACTGAAATAAAGATGTACGTGGGTGTACTGAAGAACTAGTTTCTTAAATTTAAAAGAAGAATTCAACATGCCAATGGCATATTCATATTTTTCTTTTTAATATCAACAAGTTTGTACAAACAAATGCACCGTATAAAACGGCCTTTCGAGTTCTTATTGCTTGAATTTCTTGCATACCACAACACTGTCTCCTGTTCCTATATTTCAATAAGTTTCGCCACTTTACATTTAGACCACTCCATCACTAAACAAACACTAGCACTAACACAACACAAAATACCACTACCACAAACAAGAGAGCACGTTTGAGTTTTAAGTTTAGGTTTTAAGGTTTGGAACAGCGAGTGCAGACTGTACTGCGCGTGCGCGAGTCCCGGGGTGCACAAGTTGCGGCACATGTTGTGTGCCGCAGTCGCCCTCGGGGACATTTTTGTCCCCGGCACTTGTACCGCAACATGTTGCAAACTGTTTCCATTTCAACAAATTTCGGCACATGCGCCGTCACATGACGCGAAACATGTTGCGGGACAAATTTGCAGTAATGGAAACGAAGCTTAAGAGTATTTAACGATAATAACGTCATGTTTGTTGTAGACACAGACATTATTACCATTCCTATTCGCTGCACGTAAATATTCTTGATCATTTGATTGCGTATGTAGTCTATTTAACTCCTTTTGGTGTATCGTTTACTACGCAGGTGTTCTCTCATATACTTACAGTGCCCCTATGAAAGCTACTTTGAGAATAGACATTGAAGAGTATACTTGTTGTAAATATGCATTGAGTTTATCGATTACCCCCCGAAGCAATCTATCATGGGGCCCTTGGGAATCTGGGCCCTTATACAGATTTTCTTTCTACGTACTATCATGGGCCTGGAGGAAAACGTGATATTTAAGTGCCAGAGGCGTGAATATCCTATGAAAATCAAATCTCTTGTTGACAAGGAAATATGTTATCGTTGATTTCAGAGAAGAATGTGAGATTTTTCAGCTAAAAACATTATTTCAGATAAATACGAAGCGTCAAAGAAAATAGATTGAAATAATTAGAAACTTCATTTATCCAGCCATCTGATAAAAAAATCCCAGCCCTCTATCTTGAGTGAAAGTACTTTTAAAAAGCAAAAAATGAAACCAATGCACCGAACCCAATACTTAGCATGCACCACCAGGGGGGAGCTTTCTGGGGCCCTGAGGGTTTTTTTAGTATACCCTATGTTATAACCAGATATATTTTCTACCTACATGCCAAATGTCAGCTCAATCAGTCGATTAGTTTTTGCGTGATGGAGCAACAGACAGGCAGACATACACCATTACATTTTTATATATGTGTAAGGATATTGACTGCGTGTTGCCGTATATTTATTCGTCGAGAAAAACAGGGCTCGTTATATCCTTGCCTTGCTTTATGATTCATTAATATAGTTTGGCTAAAGAGAGAAAAAAGTCAAATCCATGTTTCTCATTCGTTTATAGCTGTGCGTAGCTTACGCTCTCCTGGCATACGGATCGGCATGAAGCGGCATGTGACGTCACGAGGCTAGTTCACTCACTCGACGTCACGGAAGGGTGTCGGTACTGTACATTTTGGCACCATTCAAAACCATCAACTTTAGACACGTATAGTAATGAAACCAAGCAACGTAGAGAAGTGGGATCAACTGACTTTTATCTAAATTTTCGAGCTAATTACGGCAAGCTTATTTTTTTAATTTGTAGACTTCCCCATTGGTAGTAAAAATCGCGACCGAAATATTTATTCAAAGAAAGTCTTCGGAAATTAAAACAAAAATTATTGCGAAATCTCCTCTATCAACAAGGTTTTAGGTAATATATTAACGAGTTAAAAGTTTTAGCTAAAAAAAAAAATTTCTGGCAGGCAGCCTCGAACCCACCACGAGTAGAAAGAATAAATGCATCATAAGGCTAAGAAGATGGAGTCATGGCACTACTAATAAATTGGAGTTGATGACATGAACATGGGAGTCCGTAGGATGATGACACATGGAGTTTATGGAATTTAAGATAAGACAAATAAAAACAAAAAGCAAAAATGGAGATCGGAGCTGCTCTGCACAGTGTCCACTCATCTAGCGGGCTTTAGCCGTTGGGAGGTAAACTTTGCACCAAATCAATGACACCATTTACCTCCAGGGGGCGCGATGTGTCTAGCGGACTCCGTGCAAGAGCGTTTGGTCCACTTGGGGTCATACATCTCGCCAATCGCCCACCACTGGCGGAAGAATCACCTGTGGCCTTGGCCCACTCGGCCACCCCGATCTCCTTGTCAATTACGCGATAATGCTAGGCTATATTTGTCACTTGTATGATGCGGTCGTCAAGAATGCCTCGCGTAGTGGTTCATCCTAGCGGGCAGTCTCGGAGTCGTTCCTTTCGTTGCCGTTCACTGAAAGGAACTGGGTTTAATGATTCCTTCCTTTTTTCAATTGGAACGTAGGACCTCTGTTAAATACATTTTTCTCACTTTAGCAAGCAGGCAATGCACCATTGAGAGCGCATTTAATGACACTTGTACTTGTAATAGCTTTAGCAAAAAAGTATTATTTTGCTTTATGTATTTGCCTATTGAACACACGTACCGTCGTCCTCGTATTTGTAAGCCGTATGAATATCCATTGCCTTTCCTAAACCGTGGTAATATGGAATCGATCTTACTTTTGTTGAAGTTGTTTTTTAGGTGGAATTTTCTTATTTTTTTAAGTTAATAAAGTGGACAGCTGAAATATATGCACAGTATCAGGGTGTCCAGCGTCAGGTAGATGCTGGAAAACCGGGAAATGTCAGAGATTTGACACGTCAGGGAAAAATCAAGGAAATGTCAGGGAATTTCGTCCAGAGTCAGGGAATTTTGAAATCGGCTGTTCGAAAACTACCGTATTTCCAAGTTCATTAGACGCTCTGTTTTTTTACTCAAAAACGAGCTCTAACATCAGCCTACATCTTATGAGCCAAGGGTATTACTTCGTCTTCTAAGACGCAAGATGATTCCCCGGGAAAGATAGGTACTATTAAATATTTTTTCCCGTGTCAGGAATAGAAAATGGTTGCCTTTGTTAAGGCTGTTTTACACGGTACATTTGTTTGCACAATCTATTGCTCGAACGCTTGCATGAGGAAATTGGACCGTGTAAAGCGGCAAATTGTGTGAACGCTTGTGCGAATGTCTGAATTACTGAAAGGGAAATAGAACCTGCTTTAATTCCATCCAGACAAGTATACAATTTGGTATTCATTAGTTTGTACAAAATCTTGCATTGTATAAAACGGCCTTTACAAATGTTGATTATAACACGGTTTTGACCCAGTAGATAGCAATAGAGTTTTAATATTTCCTTGACAGTCCTTTCTAAAAAAATCCCAAATAAATCGTATATGTATACAATGTAGCGTGTGTGCATGTATACCTTGTAACGTAATGTACTTTAGTTTAATCTCACCTGTCGTTCTGCTGCGGAACTTACACGGATTGGGCTAGCGGGGAAGTCGCCCGTCTGCTAAAACATTGTATCGATTGCGATAAACTCGGGAGTCTACAGGCACTCAAAATGTAGTATGAGAGTGTCGTTCAATGCGTAATACGTTCCTTTCTCTTTTATGTGCATATCTGCTTTCGTTGTCGCTGTGCTTGTTTGTAAATACATTCACCGCGCTCCAGGCCTGTGCAGGCTAAAGGTTGTGCTGCCGTGAAGGCTTTGAAAGATGCACAGGTCAGTAGATTAAGTTGTCATTTACATCATATGACTTAACTATTCATCTCGTACTCTTCGCTAACAATGAGAAATCGGGAGATTGATGCTCGGGATCCAAATGACGCAATTATTTTCTGAAACTATCGAGGGAATGCGGGAAAAGTGTCACGGCTTTCTTCCTCATTAGTCTAGCAAAAAAAGCTCGATCGTGTACAAAATTAATAGCAGGTTGGCGCATGGAAAAACGGTTTGGGTTCTTGTTTAGGATGAATAATATATAACATTGGACCAAACATTTAGAAGGGGGAAGCAATAATATGTCGGAAATTTAGAAAAATCTGTTTTTTACAGTTATCTCGAAAACTATTGATTTTACGAAAAGAAAGTTCAAATAAAAGTTGTAGCTTTCAAAAAGATCTCTAAAATTAGGTGACATACAATCAAATCGAATAAATTGTTACTGCATAATGTTTAAAAAATCAACGAATATTAACGAAATTTCAATTAATAATAACTTGATAAAAAATAAAGTTAAGGGTTTTACATTAATGAAGCATATGCCTCTTGATATACAAAATATACCCTCAAAAATCAAATGAAAATATACATCTATTTATAAGACATTGTAATTGTTTATCCCACGAGACGCTTACTTTGACAGCTGCTCAAAAACCTTTGATCAATCTTGTAAGGATAGGCATATAATCGTAACGCATTGCAACAAACTTAAATAATAGTAATCTTCTGTAAAATTAATTTTTTTTAATACATACATGCATATAAACACGCTTTAGTCGAAGTATATTTTGTTTCATTAAACAGTTGAAATAACTATTTTATTATGTAAGTTATAAGAATAAAGTTTAGATATCTTGGTTGATGGTATGTTTAGGCATCGTGTAAAAAAATAATTTTTGTCCAAACTCTAATTGGAAAGGAGTTAAGTTTTTCTTTTCAAAAAATCGCCACAAGCTACATTGGCAATATTAAGGAACGAAACTTACGTCATTTCATAGATAAATGGTTGAAGTTATAGTGCATACACTTTAATTTCGCTAGTTTGCGAAATAAACGAATGACGACAGTCTAATTGCGACTCTCGAGAAAAGAGAAGCGCGATCAGTCAGCTGCGCATGCGTGGTTGGGGTATAGCTCGGCGCTCGACAGGCGTTGCGGGATCGAAAATGAATCTTCAAATCGGAGCGGGCTGTAAATTTTGCCATTTTTAGTATGGAAAAATCGAACATTGTCATTGAAAAGTCAGGGAATTTGAAAAGTTGCAGCAGCTGGACACCCTGAGTATACACAGTACAATGAGAATCGCAGTGAAGGAAGCTTAATTTGCTACTCAAATGTATCACACCACTGTAAACCACAACTTCGGTGAAAATCGGACCAAAAGCGTGAAATATAAGTTACAGTTTCGCGCTTACCTTTGTGGAAACGCGACACATGAATTAATTTCTCGCTTTGTACATGCATTCAACACTGTTTTACTGTTCCACACTGTTTTATTTTTACCGACCATGGTTTCGGCATAAAATGTCCTTGAAAATTACATTATACGTCGAAACCATGGTCGGTAAAAATATAAGTGTTGAATGTACAAAGCGAGAAATCATTTCAGAAGAGTGAAACGTCTCGAGTTGATAAAGAGGATGGCGACGCCGAAATGGCCTTTAGGGGAGTCCGCCGCCGTCATCGACAATTAAACGTCGTTTATGCTAGAGAACTTAAATGTCAACGTTAAGGCTATTGATCCGATGGGTCGGTTTCTCAAAAAAAAAGGGGAATATTGAATAAAAGTTTACGGTGACGCTCGCGTTTTCCCTTAACAATAATGACGGTTTTGGTGGTTCTGACCCAACAGAACACAGTATTTTGTAGGCCACCGTCAAATAGCTGCTCACAACAGAAAGCACTGTGAGATTGAGGGAAGCAAGTATTGGTTAACAACAATAGGCAGGTAGAGCAATTACCAAGCCAATACCACAATGCTAGAACATGTATTTTCATAAATTTCTTGGCAACGATGAATAATGAGAGCCTCTTTGTATTATAGGAAACAATCAAAATTATTACAAGGATATGGCTATTGAAACATTACAGGGATAAACTATTCAGTCCAGAGGTTAATACAGTTAATTGGTGATAAATATACGAGAATCACAAAACACCAAAAGAAACAGAACCTATGGGGAACTAACATGCACACATAATCTGCCTGTTTACAACTGCTATAAATCAAAATTACCAGTAGAATCTCATATTTCAAATTTTTATCACATGAAATGCTTTTGCCTATCTTCGTATGCAGTCAGCCACATATTTTTAATAGCTTATCAAACGGAAAAAATGAAGTCCAAATATGGCTAATTTGGAGCGCGAACTAAGTTTACAACTGAAATATTTGGCCGTACGAGTGGAATCTCAAAACTACAAGTTTTTGCTACATGTTGGAATTTTTTTATATATTTAATTTATTTATGTCAAATATTTCAATAGCTTACCCAACGGATGAAAATTAAGTTCTAAAATTGCTAATGTTGATTTTTGTTTGCTTCTAGATGAAAATACACAGGAGCGACAGTTATTAAACCTTCTCAAATTATTCTTTTATCTCACTACTTTAAAAATAAAATCCCTTAAATCTGAGACTCCTTTGTACAGTTTTCTCGAGTCAGAAAGCAGTTTTTTGCAGGAAAAAATGTTTATTTCAAGTTAAATTTCAACAATAAATGGATGTGAAATGATAAATTAATGGTAATGTTTTACGCTTTGTGTAGAATAGTATGGTTTCAGTATCTCTCCTCGGTCATAATTAGTTCTTGAGATATTTTTAATAGAGCAAACATGAAAATTATCAATAATTTGCATGCACCATGTCAGAAAAAGAGGCATGCGAGAAAAGGAGGGGGGATAACATATTTTAAATCAACGTATTCATCTGCCAATACATGAAAAATTGTGACATGCTGTGTACATCTGTGCGTGCAAAAATTGATATTGTCATAAATGGTCATTCAATTCAATTATTTTTCAATGGGTCTGTTCACATAGAATGACCCAAAGGTCAACAGTAAACTTTTCTAACTTTGTTGAATTAAATTAAATAATCGTTTCCCTCCAGGAATTCCGAGGTCTCTGATAATATTTTAGTCATTTGCCGCTTTTTTCTCCAAAGATGATTGATTACTTAACTACATGAATTGTCTGAGCATTTAGCCCACACCGATATTTGTTCAGTTCTTTCCGTAAATGGAGTACCTTCTTTCTTTTGAATTCATTCGTTCCTTTCCACCCTTCGACTCCTCTCGTTCCTTTTGAACGAGAAGTTTTCCACATCCAGATTCGTGAGGCGGTCCCGGTGTTCGACCCGGTTGGCATTATGTCCCGGCTGACTCTGAAATGTATCCCAATGCCTCCGTTTAGGGATGGGCAAGTAAAAAAATATATCGATAGATATCGTATCAATATTTAAAACATGTATAGATAGTTATCGAGCCAAAATTATCGATATTTTGATATATCGATAATTTTGCCAAAGAAGTGGTTCCTTAAAGTTTCTCCAAAATATATAAAAAATGATGAAGTAAAATTTGGAAAATTATGGACATGTAGAAGTAATATAAAATTCTTTTATTTTTTTATTTTTATAATCAATTTTAATCAATCAAACCGTTTTCCCATTCGCCTATGTTCTATGCGAATATCATCACTTATTTTCGTTATAGCACTAAACACCGCAGCTGGAGAAACAACTTTACAACGGTGACGTGCTAAACAAATATATCGAATTTGATACTCGGAAAAAAAATTAATTTTTGATATATTGACATGAAAAATATCGACGATAATTATCGATAGATTTTAAAAAATATATCGAGTTTTTGATATATCGATATTTTTTGCACAAGCCTACCTCCATTTAGTGGATGAAGAGAACTCGGGTTTCTGACCGTGTCAGGTTCTCCTTAATTTTCGATGTTTCGACGAGCAACTCACCCATCGTCTTCAGGGATCGGAGGGATTTTCCACTTTGTCCGCCTATATTCACTGCGTCGGGTGGTCAGGTGATTGGATCCGCGCTATTTTTCTTTGGCGCCAACTCTTTCTGTCACGTTCGTGTTCACCGGCTCTCTGTCTGGTGAAATAATCCCAGGTCTCACTGAGCCTGTAGCCAGTGCCTCTACTGAAATTGATACTGTGATGACAGATCTATATAGTCTCCTTTACGATGCGATCCAAGTGACCTTAGGATTTGCACAGGAGTCAAGTCGCTTCCCAGAGACTACGACTACGAGTTTTTTCTAAGCAACGGAATTTTAATCAGCGCTGCATATTAAAAAAACGCCTTCGATCTCACTATTCATGGAGCTCTGAAATGCCGAAATTTACGAAAATGTCGACAAAGGGTAATAAAAAAAGTAAACCCGACAAAAGTAAGAGAAATTCGATATATTAAAAAACCGTTATAAAACATCGACACTTTAAAAATAATCATGAAAGATAAATCATCATCTAAAAGACATGTGACATGTGTGTTTAATAAGACGTTTACACTCGGTAATGAAGAATATTCTTCATAAGCCTCTTTGAAGGCACTTCCTTGACTGAACCTCACGCCGTTTTTCGCACCGATAAAACTTAATGATGATGTCAAGTTTTTTTGCTGTTCATGGCATCAGTTAAGTCTTATTCGCGGAAATGATATATCCAGTTTCTTTTGACACTAACAATAAGTTTTATATATGCCGTACCAGACTACAACGTGACGGAACCAGAAGAACGAATAGTTCAATTAATTATTGACTTAAATCCAAGAGATTTCAATTTGGTAATATTTTTCAAGCCTGCCTCAAAATTAAATAGTGAAGTTTAAAGAATAAACAGCAAATATCACAACAACAATTCACCGGAACTCATGCGCTGACAATGGAAATGGCTGTTTCAGGGGTATATTATAGCCAATCGGATCCTATGGTGTTGAGGTGATCGATTCGAGAGCGCATATTCCCGATGTAGACAATCACTCGTCAAAGGGCTGCTTACTGTCAACTTACTGATGATTCAATTAATTCCTAATTATACTCCTCCATTTGTTCGAACTGTAACAAGTTACGTAACATTGTAGCCCTAATATTGGGTTTCAATGGAGGTTACCTAAGGTTAATGCATCGATACAAAACACATAGGCTAAAGCAAAGAATATATAAATTACCTACCTTTCCCATTTGAATATATAGATATGATCCGGCGGCGGCGGCCTGACGGCAGAGATTAAGTTAATTAAAAATCTTTTTCTTTATCCCTATGATCACTGAACTTCAAATGCCTGTTTAAATAGTTAATCATTAAATTTAGTTGTCAGGATTTAAAATGTTTCGAGCGTTTGGAAGTGCGCAGCATACGTGTCATTTTTCTAAAATAAAGCTAGAGTAACTTCTTTTCAACATTTATTCCCTTAAAAGTACCCTTCTTAGATTTTGGAGGGTGACACATGTTTCTAATATCGCTATTCTAATCATATGAGTTTGCAAAGGTAATCCTCCTCTTCTGATTGACGAAAATTTTCAATGGGTAAAACTTTTTAATTGGAAGACGCTACGGATACTTAGACGTTGTTTGAGCAAGAAAATGGAAAAATGAATCGACCTCGTTGAGGTGGTTAAGGAACCCGCATATCGAAGAGACAAAAGGAAACGATTAAAATTCTTTTCCTTAACAACGAAATGTGCAAGTCACGACGGGGATAACCGGACTGTATTCTTTAAAAATTTTCCTAACTCATCATCAATCATTATCACGGCGGATTGTGAGATCACACCACCGTTTTTCATCGCATCTGTTACGATGAATTTTAAAAGTATGAAGGATGTAAAACCTGGATGTTTAATTCCTTAAAAGGATGACCAAAACTGTGCTCATGTCGGCGGGCGATATGATTTGAGGGTCTCGATTTCCCACCTATTCCCGATTTAACATAACAATATACCTCAAGCATTCCACCTATTCCCGATGCACGCGAGTGATCTAGGCTGCGGGTCACCACTCCTGTCAATACCGACTAGATAAATCAGTGGGTACGGAGAAAGTTAAGATTTAGACTGCCTTTCCTTTCCCAGGTAGTTCGGATTACTCCAGCTACCCTCAGATAGGGTGATCAGACCGCAGACGTCCGGATTTCGCCGGACATGTCCTGGTATTTTTATTAACATGTGAGCGTCCGGCTGGGTTTTTTCGATGAAGCCAAATTGTCCGGCTTTCTGCCTTTCAAAGACATTATGCACCAAATGCTGAAATACAGCATATAAGATAATATCCGGGGGCAAGACTATTATTTTGTTTCTGTCTTTATACGAAAAATAAGCATTTTAAAGGGAATGTTGGTGTTTGTAAAAAGACTAGTTTCGGTCCAGCTTTCGGTTAACAGATACAACGCTCGCAACAGAGTCTGGCTGGTCCGGCTGGTCTGACGTTTAGATCAATTTCCGCTTCCTTCTCTAGTTTACGTATCATTGTTCTCTATTGACATTTTGGCCACATGCTATAGGTTCAAGTGAAAAGCAAATGAAAAGGAATTTAATGTGTTGTCAGGCTTTTTATCAAAATGTCATGACTTTTACCTTCAAATGTCCTGATTTTGAAAATTTTGTCCTGGTCACCCTACCCTCGGAAGACATGAAATCAGGATTTTCACTCTCTAAAATTACTATCCAGATGCTAAGTTATTATCGACCTCTTGTTTAATAATATTTATCTTGTCATCAGATGATAGGTTTTGCTTTTTTAATTAAACATTGATGTAATTTACTCCATAACCGACATTTCGCAAAATTTATTTCGCTTCCTCAGGACTCAATTAATTCACATATTTTTACAACGAGTAAGCATGTCACAATGCACATCACACAAAAGTTTTAAAAAATATGTGCCACAGTTCACACGAAATAATTAGGAATGCCGCGTTTACATTACTAGCTTTCTACGCTAGTAACTCGAATGCTAGGAAATATTTCGTCTTGTGAACGTAAGTTAGCGGCAACCCTAGTAAACTTGTTTACCATGCTAGAGTTACTAGGGTTGGCGCTGGTTATCGGCATTTAAAAGAGGGTGTGAACGGAGGTTAGTTGAAATCGCGGTTGAAATAAGAGTTAAGAAAATGGTGGGTCAAGCAGAAAGATGGCAGCACTACAATGAAAGGGAAATTGAAGTTCTCCTGGACTAATATGCCTTCAAGTCCATTTTAATGAAGATTCATTGATTAAATTCACATTCTAGAAAAAAAGGAAATTTGAATAGGTCCTGGTCAGTACTACTGCAAGCGCGTAAGTTGCTTCAGTTGTTTATTTAGTGAATCCCGCGAATCCTTACCCTTCACCGGAGGTCACCAGCATTTCTACAACGGTAAACTAATAATCAAGGAGTATAGAAATAATCTAATATTCAAGCTGGAAATCCTGTGAATGCAAGTAAGAGCCGCCATGTTAACCATCATTTAACCCTTGTAATGTAAATGGGGCATTAGTCATTTACCTTTAAGTATACCTATTTTACAAGTATCGCGTGTAGGTGCTTCTTATTATATGTATTTGTGTTAGTGCTAGTTTGATTATTATTTGGTTTCTAAAAATAAAACTGTAAAAGGTGCTTTGAACATAATATTACATTTTTACAGATTTTTCTTAAGCTTTAGATAATTTTTAGTTTTTTATTATATAATTTTTGGTATTGTATTAGATAATTCCTTTTTTCATGGAAAAAGTTAATAGTCGTTAAAAAATAACCTCATTGACTGATAAAGTCGTGACTAGTCATGACGCCAAATTACTTTCCAAACAACATTTTCCTGTATATTTACCCTTGACCCTAAGACCCTTGACCTATTCGATTTCGACCTATTTCGATTTGCCACATTGTAGGTCATTCTCAATGGGTTTGCAATATTTCCGTCGTTTTAGTTTCCGGAGTATGGAAATTTGAGCTCGTAAATTTATGCTTGAGCTGTCCGCGATATCTCCGGATGTATGACACTTATGTCAAATCATAAATTCTCTTTTGAAATAAAAAGATACGTGGCTTTTAGTTAATCTAATATTATGGTGCTATAAGTTAAAAAATT
Source organism: Pyrrhosoma nymphula (assembly GCA_963573305.1). Taxonomy (NCBI): domain Eukaryota; kingdom Metazoa; phylum Arthropoda; class Insecta; order Odonata; family Coenagrionidae; genus Pyrrhosoma; species Pyrrhosoma nymphula. The sequence goes on along the minus strand of OY754330.1, from coordinate 48,388,759 downwards.
GGCATATGAGTGCATCATTTTTTATTTGTAAAACTTCAAACGCGTGTTTCTGCAAACATGTAACCATTCAATCTTGCTATTTTTCTATTTGGTAGATAAATATCTTAGCTATCCATCCTTCAAGTTATATGATGGTCATTTTTCTCTTAAGGGAGAAATTAATGTTTATGTGTTCACCTGCTCGCTATTTACTTTAAGTTCGCGGCATACTAGGCTTGGGGGACGGTGGGTTCCATATCTGCGAGCAAAAATACCACTCACATCCCATTTGAATTCTGTGGACTGATGTTGAGCTAATAACAAAGAATCAGAACCAAATCGCAAAAAATGCTGTTGTAGCGAAGTATCCATGTCGACGAATTACAAAACTTTCTCTCGCGATTTGGATGTTGAACTGATCGAAACCTCGTCATTATTAAGCTTATTTTTTACACTCAATATAACTACGAACGCATTAATCTCATAATATCCGGTCGATTTGTTTCCGTCTTTTTCAGCTTCCTCGTTAAACGAGGTGCCAAAGGGAATTTTTCACTAAAGTCCTTTTGAGAAACTGAATAATGCTTTTATAATAATGTCCTTCAATGAATAAGGCACTGTAGCATATTGACCTAATTGTTGTACTAACCAATAAGTATTAAATTTAACTGGTTTCGCTAGCAGTGAAGTATTATTGGGATAGAATAAGAACATGGCCTTAAAAGCACACAAGATTTCTTTCGAATAGGAGTATTTTTGGAGGGGGAGACTATGAGAAATAACATGAGAAATAGGTGATTAAACGGCATTCTCCCAGGCGTAGCACTTGCTCAAGGATATATAGTGGCTGGGCTGTCATTCCAATGAAAGTCTTGATTCATATCTTGGAGCATAAAACAGTCATTGACCACGGTGACCTCTGTTTTTAAAAATTTTCAACATATCTCCGCTTTTTTGCTGGCGATAAAATCATACGCACGACCTCAAATTGTAAGATATCCAGAACAGTTTCATAAGAAGAGTAATATCCATGACAACAATGCCTAGGCTGCACTAGTCTATCAGAGTTCACTGTTTCTCTGCTATTGCATTCAAACACTGCCCTTTAAGCTCTTAGTAATCACTGTGAATATAATGCTTATTGTACCTCTTCTACCGCGCACAAAACCGAATACAACACGCCTCTGGAACCTGTTTGCAAGACATTTTCTCCTATAAGCAATCCCTCCCGTAACTTTAGAATTGAAATACAATACAACATGATTTTCAAAGAACATTTCTATACTTTTACTACATCGTAAAACAGAATTAACTTTTCCATAAACTGGTGTAACATCTCTCTAATTTCATCTCCATATACCTACTTTGGCCTGTATTGAATCAGTAGTCGTGAACCCGGTGTGATAAACTAACTTTTCCTCATTTTCCGAGGTCTAGCGTAAAAGTAACGTAGCCCGTAAAAATTCCATTGCCTGTTACAATTCCATGAAAGTGGGATGCAGGCAAAGATGGTTATCTTACAGTAGTGACCCTAGTAATTGACCTGAGCACAAGTGGGTGACGGGTATGGGAGAATGATGAAAGGTGTACGCAGACATATAATTCTTTGAATGTTGCTTCCTTCCCATTCTGGCGTTCCCTGTATCATATACAGGCATCACCAGATCGCGGATTTAAAAAAATCGCGGATAGAAGAGAAAACAAACCCATATTTAATGATGTCGCACAAATCGCTAATTCGCATAATAAAAATATTCAGGCAAAGTTATGAGTAAATATAGGATGTATGACATAAGACTCACATAAGCACTCAGACGCAGGAACGCACTTGCACGCATACACCCATACCCTCATACAAATTTTCCAAACTTTCCCTCCCAGGATTGCTCCCTCGATCCACTCCTGGATTTTATAGAGCCCTGTGGATGCAAAATAAATTTTGCGAAATTTTGGCTATGAAGTAATTAAATCCATTATTTAACCCACAATTTAAATCATAACCTATCATCTGCTAGCAAGATAACTATTAATAAATTTATTATGTTTGAGATACACCGGTACTGTCTCAGTGCCGGCTCCGCTGCTATTTCAGTAAGAATCGCTGAATGGCTACAAATTTTGTCTCGTCATCACTGGTATTCAACCAAATGAACGGTAGGTCTTCGGATAGTGCTGCTTAGTTTCCCCGGACCGCGGGGAGTCTTATTTAAGGTTTCCCCAACAAATCAATTCATTTTTCAAACACTAGATTCATTTTAAATTCTTCGTATCATATTCCTATTCTTCATCTTCCTCTCCCATGCTCGCCAGAAATTCTCCCCTCCATTGACCTCTTCAACAAACCGGGAACATATCAATAGAGTATGCATTAGGTAACGCACTCTATTGCTTTATTCCCATACTACTAAAAACGTATTTGGTGATCATAACCCCAGCATCCTGATCTGGGTCCCCTAACAGGCCCCATGGGGTGAAGGACCCCATTTTTTGGGATGAGTGAATATGCACTGTGTTTGGTCACCGACGAATGACCCGTTCATCTCCACAGCGTGATTGATCGGGAATGGTTTTAGTTTATGGCGTGTGCCTGTTTCACACTTCTGGCGATTCCTAGCGTGTGGTGCTCAAAACTTTATACCCCAATTGTTTCTCGCGTTCTTACATTTTGGGTCGTAGAGCTCATCATTCTCATATTATCATACTTAGGTGAAAACCTTTCACATTGCTCATATTACCGTAAATATGGTGACCTTATTGATTATGGCGAACTGTGCGTCCATTTTCAAAAATTATTTAACTGCACATCCTTACCCAGAATTGAGGGTAACTTTAGTGCCAGCTAAAGTGAATTTCAGAATAAGCTACTAGATTAAAAAATGCCGAGCTCAGAACTCACGCGCTCGATCTCGGTAACCCAGGTCTAATCTACACCCAATATGCGTATCGACAACCGAATCAAGAGGCCTTTTGCACGGGAATCAATATGGTCTGACATGGTACACATGTTATCTAATATCCTCAGCATATTGCCGCTCTGAATCAAATTGAAACCGATGAAGAACATATTTGAACCCTTTCAGGCTCGACAAAAAAAAGGAAAATCCACAAGTCTTAATCATGCGAAAATTAAAATTAAGAATACTTGGTTCATGTACCATCTAAGGCGTAGGTATAAGCAAAGAATATCTATTTATTTGAATAACTGGGAGTCACAAGAAGGTATCGATGGAATTATATAATGGTCAGCACAGCTTCAGTAAGCGCATCAAAAACTCGCACACCTTCCCGAATGTTGATGCACACTCCGAGCATGCTTACGAAATGTGATTTAAGGTGATTGGAGTGATTATTGTTTATGTGCACATATGCGTGAAACTTGGCATACCTGTTTTTAGTAGTGATACATATAAATAGAAGTGAAAAAATTGCATTGTACCGATTTGGTTTTCCGGCATTTCAATGCTATTTTAAAAAGAATCATAACGGCACATAAGATATGTTTCGTGATAATTCGATTGCGTATTTACATATTTTCTACTAAACGCTAAATAATACATTTCATACTATTATAAAGGTTTCAAACAAATATCACGGTGTCAAGCGGAGTTCAAGATTCGTAAAAACATATTTAAATATAATTACGTCTAAATTTCAAACACCGGGCAGAAAACTCAAGCCATAACGTGGTTTAATTTGTAAGGACAAAAATGTAAAATATCATTCTTGCATCATTTCCACAACTGCATGTGGTGAGTTTTACCGCATTAACAGATGTACTAAATTTAAATGTGGTCGTAGAGTTTTTTCGACTCAATTGAAGAATTATTAAAATGTGCACTCAATGACTCACGATTACCACTCCAGCCGACTAAGATTTAAAAAACAGAGAGAACTTTTAGATGCAAGAGAAAAACCCAAGATAATTCCGCTAGACAAGTCCCTAAATCAACCATTTACGTAATTTTGAGGAAGTCCTCGCCCATAGCCGGAACATAAATTCGAGTAGCAAAAGATGTACACATAAATTCATTGATAAATTACTCGTATGCATTTTCACTCATTACCAGAGAAACATGCTCCTCTACACGACATGGTGATTATATTTGAGACAGCGAAATCCCTAATTCGGTCAATACTAAATTAGCTTTTGAACTCATGTTTTCTCATTCTTAACTGCCACGGGGAATACGCGGACACCCTCACGGGAGGAGCAGGAGAGAGTGAGGAAATGTGTTGGCAACTAAGGTATCCTGACCAGGAGACTCCGGGTAGAGCGATGTGTCTCCAGGCTAAGAGTTTCAGATCAATTTCTCCAGGCCAGTGCCGGTTGAAAAAAAAACTGTAAATTTATCACTCACGAACATTTTACACCGGTTATGTAGAGTTCTCTAAAAAAATATCATTTAAATAAAATGAAAATCAAATAAAAATATAATAAGATTTTTAAGCGTTTTTATTGAACATAAAATGAGATCTTAGCCGAAATACTCTATTTATCTGTAACTCCTAGGGCTCAGTATGGCAACTTTGCAACGTGAAAAATCAATAAATATCATTTTTTAGAAAAATAAATTGTAAAAAAACATTTTCCCTTGTTCAAGAAGAACCCTTCGGTTCACAATGTAATGTGCATGCACGCTCATATTATTTGCTCCCAAAAAGAGGTAGAAATTAATACGTGTATAATATTTATCCATAACTAGAGAGTAACATTTTGATGGTATCTAAAGATGCATCTATTCAATTATCATCTTATTCAATCTGTCACTTATCTATGTATAATTATAACAGCTGAAACCTCGTAACAACGGAAAAAGGAGGCCTACTCAGATTTCCTCTGGGTTACAGATAAAACATCTATGAGCCAAGAAGTCTTACAATAATTGTTTTACCAATTATTGGTAATCCTATTGAGGAATTAAAAAAGCGAGTACGTACACCGAGTCAAGCGAAACCACAGGCTGAGAAAACAGAAACGATGGTCTCCCCAAGATGCCGAGATGAGTAAGAACGCTTATCCCAAGCCCGAGATAAGCGTTCAGAGGTCCACCGTTTTAATAACTATTACTTCAATACAAAATAGTTCACTCAAAACCCTTAAAAGCACATTCGTTTACACGTAATAACCATACCCTACGAGCCACCGTAGAGGCGCGTGGCAGGGGTTTCTATCAGCTGTGTTACACACTCTAGTTACTCGTAGCAGTTTTTAACATTTCGGAAGGTCAATGCTCTTAAATACACAAAAATAATCAAATTCCCATTTCTGGAATTTAGAATTCATTATTAAAAAAACACAGTACAAATTCCACTATTTATTTTAATGCTATCGACCGGTTTCGACGTCTTGTTTGTCTCGTAAATGACGCTTTAGACGTCGAAACCGATCGTCAGCATTAAAATAAATAGAGGAATTTGTACCTTGTTTTTGTCATAATGAATTCTATCTTCAATTTCCACAAGTATCGCCACAATCGATTAATTTGATTCTGGAGTTTAGTTTTCCATTATAGTAAAAGCAGTGGTACTTGGGTTTAACGTGTTTCAATGCTTAAGGTCATTTCGCAAATAGTGTCTCCCACTTGCAGACAGGGGCAACAGCTCTCGGATGAATAGGAGGATTGCCCATCCAAATTCGTGCCGAGCCCAGCGATGCTTAACTTTGGTGACTGATCGGTAACCAGTGTATCCATCGTTGCAAGCCGTTGCCCTTTTCCATTACATAAGCGCGCAGAAATCCTACAGTAATAAACTGCGGCGAGAAAGTAATAATAAGAACATAGTCTAAGAATAATTGATTGTAATAGTGGACGAGTTGAGCAATTCCAATATAAATAGCTATCAGTGATAATAAGTCGTTCGTGAATTAATCATCGTGGATTGAAATATAACGGCACTCAACCAAAAGAAATAGATAATGATTCATAATCACATATAAATAAATACGCGAATACAGCTTTATTTTTAGCACGCTTTCGAATACGGACTCTGGTACAATTTAACGGAAAGGCTATTCATCCCATAACGGACTCGTAAAATTTAAAGCATTCTGAAGTGGTGGGTTTACATTTGAACGAAGAGTTCTAAAAGCTACTATCCGTAGCGAAGTCGATGCTGCGGAGGCAAAAACATGTAGAGCCATATCTACTAAGCAGATGAAAGCAGCGTGTGGGAAATAAATAAATTACAACACCATGGGGGAGCAGTGAAAGAAAACGACTCAAAGTTAAATTAGAAAAGCTAAACCGTAAAAAAAATCTACTTCTGACGAGTAAATTGGGAAAAAGAGTGACTTCTTGTTCGAGGAAAGAGGAAATCGACTCTATTTGAGGTCTACGAAGATGGCCCTCGAAATAAATATTTTCTAAAGGCCAAAATTCATTGGAGGGGCTAAACAAGAGTGGGAAAGGCGTCGCTGGAGATTTCCATTTTCGTTTTTAAAATTTTAGAGACGCCCATCAAACCTTAACGGTCAACAATGCCTCTGGTATTAAATAAATGCAACCGCTAATTTATTATAACGGCATCGAATACACAAAACGAAGTTTTTTTTAAAATCGTATAGCCCCCGCGGGACCTTGACTCCAACTTACAGAGCTTAGGAGAACTACTCGAGGCTTCGGAAACTCGTTCGGAAACTAGATCCGCCCCCCTTCGAGGAAGATCCAAACAAGACATTTATCATCCAATCACCGGTCATTGGCATCGCGTACAAGCGAGAATTTTTTTACGCCAAGGTTTTCAAATTAGCCGGAACGCATCGCTGAGTCTCCTTTCGATTTTATTTCTCAAATTTAAGAGGCAAGAATAGGAATTTCTACTTCAGTAATATTTTAATCCCCGTGGATAACTTAGCTCCTCCATTTTCTCTACACTTCGCAAAACAGATTGAAAACAAATCCTCAACGCCATTAAACCAGCTATAAATTGGATGGAACACATCAACAGAGCTACAGGAATACCCCATGATAACATAGCCCTTCCATTTTCTCTAGACTTTGCAAAGCAGACTGAAAACAAAGCCTTAACACCGTAAAACCCGCTATAGATTGAATGGAACACATTGACAGAGATACAGGAATACGCTATTAAGATACTCTTAAGTTATTCAAACGCAAAAAAATAAAACATTAACACGAAATAAATAACCTATCCCTAAGGGCTCTACCACTTTCCTTCTATTAATGGTTCTTTATCCAATGATAAAGCGTCACTTACTTCCTCTTCCGCCATTCATTGCGTTACGTGACAAGATCTGATAGACAGGTGAATTCAATTTGCTTAACAAAGGTACATTCATCATACTTTACCACCTAATATGCATATATTATCTCTGATCCGGAGCCAAACCCAAACGAGTCATTATTTGGTCCTGGCGGTACACATCAAAGAAGAACACCCTGGAAATCTAAAGAAGTGATTTCATATAATATAATGATATATGATGTCCATAATTTAAAAATTACCAAATTGGAGTGACAACTTATCAAAAACACGATGGTGAAATGATGCAAAATATTTGAGAAGATAAAAATATATATATCCCGAACCTATATCATTACAATTTTAAGATGGTACCGCCCAGGTACTCTTCTCCACTTATTTTATCATGGCTTGATGATAAAATAGGCATGCTAAATTGTGCATTAGCGGGAGAATCCTTCTCTGATGCTGTTCACAACGACCATTTGCTTTTTTTAGGTCTTTTTTAAGTCCCTTACATTTACCCTCCGTAACCGAAGGAAGCTTTCAGCAAAATTCCAGCGAATGATTGGATGAAAGGGAAGAAGCCTCTTATCTGTAAATAATGAGAAACCGCATTTAGGCCGTCCATTAAGGGAACACTTTCACCTCTTGCCATTATCCCGCTTATAGGCATGTGGAAAGAAGTGTACACACAGGACCATTATAAACAACCGTTATAGAGACGAAGAAATACGCAGATGAATAAATATTATTTTGTTTATCCAACCTTCCTTTATTCTGAGATGTGTTAAAATAGAGTAAAGGAAAACTTCTATCTATTGAATCTATTCGAAAGTCTAGCCGTAATATTTCGCTACTGCTCCACCTAGTGAAGAACTCCAGAGTCAGCTACAAATTATACTTCAGGCGTCAATTCACACTTCTTGTAATTATACAACAGTGTCTATCTTCCAAGTATTATCCCAAGTTTTCCTAAGATTCTGCCATATGCTGTGCCTAAGAAACGCTTTTTTTTTCTTCTGATTAATTTACCAAAGCTTTTTGCTACATTTTGCTCAGTTTATAATCCAATTCTTTTTAGATTGATGCATTTTAGATTCCGGATGTAGAAAGATAAATAGTACCTATGTACCTATCTTTACCTCTAGCAACACCACATCTTCCTACAATATGATGGTACATCAGAAGGTGACTATTTTTTCGTCAAAATCTATATGGCCTCAATATATGCTCGCCATCTCAAAATTCATTGAGCCGCTATAGAGAAAATCATCAAGCCAAAAAAAATCGAAGGCAACCTTTCTATGTACACCGGAATCAAAAACAGCACCAACCGATGGACGCGACGGATCCGAAAAATCCAGCACACAAGGCAGAACATTTCGTGTGACTCTCGATCTATATAACACCTTGCGAGCCGCTCCAGGGGCATGTGACACGGGGACCTAGGAGACGGAAAGGTAACGCATCGAATGTCTTAAAGAAAATTGAATGCAACTTGCAAAATAAGAAAATGAATGGTTGGAGAAAGCTATCAGAAACTTTCAAATTTGCGTTAAGAAACAAGTGCCTTCACCGAAATGTGAAACTGAAACGCAGGTATAGTACATTCCTATCCATCAAAATGGCAGAACACGACGAAATGTATTACAGCCATATTCCTATTAAAACTGGAGAACAAAATACTGATTTTCCTGCGTATATGATCGGCAAAAAAATACGTGTGTAGCAAAATGTGCCAATAAATTACATCATGTTATGCAGCGTAATATGATGTATTTTAAAGCAAGTTAAAACGATCACGCTAATACGTCCATTATGGAGGGTACTGTAAAGTTTTTCCGTAAAATATTTTCGGTTTTTTATAAATATTTAGGCAATCTGTCAGCCGATAAATTGGAACTTCAATGTCAGAATTTAATGATCACAAATATTTCTCTCTAAACGTAAATAATAATTAAGTATTGTGAATTCATCCAAGCATATTCAAACAAGATCGTTTTATTCTTACGATCAAAATAAAATCAACTTTAATTTAGTCTCATTTCTTAAAATAGAAAACGCATGCTTCGAGATTTAGTATGCGGGCCCTTTAGAGCTATGATTAACGTGATAACTCGATAACTTGGCCAAAAGCTATTAATATAACACAGCGTCAAATCTAGTACCGATGAGCGACATTCCGAAACTTATTTTATTTTTTTTAGTTTTCCCTGCATCTCCATTTTCCATACAAAAGATTCCATCACGTTCTTGGCTTTCAAACTGGTTCGTTGCCTAGGCCTTGGTTGGAAACCTGATTCAACTACAAAGTTCAGGACTAAATTCAAGACATTAATATTCGTGGAATTTACATAAATAGTTCGGAATAAAACCTACGAAATTCTAACATATTAGAAACTGTTATTAAGGGTCATCCACCATAGGATGTTTCCTCTGCGGCAATGAGAAGAGTTTAATCTATAGCCCCGCTAATTATTCACGGCCTGCATTGATAGCTGTCGGACTCCCCGCTATTCCTGGGAAGAAGCTCTACGAGCAGGCAGTCGACAATTAACATAAAATCCAATTTTGAGATGGTCGAAAAATTGGAATTGTGAACTTGAACGAGTGGTCGGTTCCCTCCCTCTAAACTTTGCCCAAATAGAAAATTCCCCCTAACGTTCTTCGGAAATGAAAAAAAAATATTTTCATCTACTTGTGAAAATAAAGATCAATGGCTGATGGCGCATGAATGGATAAGACATTATATATTTGAATTAATTACTGGGTGGTCATTGCCACTGGGTAGATATTGCCGCCCACTCACCTTTTTTCAAGAGCAAATTTTCAAATTAAATCATGACGTTGACGGCATAGTATAGGCTAACCGTTAAAAAACCCCGATAAAATTTTTTTTTGTCCGAAAGCGCATTCATTGATTATTAAAAACAAACCTGCGAATAGAGAATCAGATTGAGAAAACGGCCCCACCTTATTATATTTGTCCAGAGAATTGAGACAAGACTTCGACAGAAGATGTATTTTTTGATACTCCTGTCTTTTTATGCTGTGTTATACCATACAATGCCATGTGATGCTATGCTATCATTATGTATGCTATATATTTTGATATGTTGCGTTGGGACGACTTACGATGCCTCTACCACTAAACATGCCTTACTTATAAATTTGAAACAATTGAGGCATGCAATTTTCAAGAATTGATTTCGTTCAGAAGCAGCAACTGTTTGGGTGATGGTTGGTTTCTATTCTTTCCCTACTTCCATTCTTCCAGAACTCAAAATTGTAACATCAGTTATCATTGGACAAGAAATGAGGGCGCATTACCTGTTAGAAAAGACGCTTTGACTCATAATTTCACTTGCCATGTACTTGTCTTTTCTCTCCGCCTTCAAAATCTTGAAGAGAGGTCGTCCTCCGTACTCTTCAGGTCCTTCATTTTCAAAAAGATATCGACAATCACTTAACAAGATCCAGCCGTTAAGATCGGCATATTCCTCAGCATAAAACAAAAGTAACTTTTTCATAAATGCTTTGTAGCAACAATATACCGAAGTTGGAATTCACTCTCAGATGATATAAAAACATGCCAATCTGTTACTATTTATTAAGTCTGTTACTATATAAATGAATATCATCGAAAGCCTTTAATTGAGAGTTTGACGGGAGATAGTTATTGTAAAATGGATATTGCGTATTGACCTAATAATTAATGTAATTGACCTTGTATTTGACCTAATAACAAAGACCAAAATTAGTATACCATTCATAACATTAATGTTATATCATGTACATACATTGCCTTTATATATTATCCTTTGTATGTTCTGTACTATTCTAAATCGTAAATTTTATTTGCAGCAGATGGAACATTTGTTCTAGTTATCTACACTTGATTTGTGGTATGGAAGGCGACTTGGCATCCGGAATTCGCTTCCGTTTAAATTCATCATCATTGTTTACTTACTTATTTTTGCTATATTTATGCTAAATTGAACTTGTGATATGGCCTAGAAGTCTGAAATGCCGACATTATTCATCGTCATTATATGTATATAATTATTATTGTAGCATTGTAGCTCTTCAAGAAACAAGGTGGCCCTTGGCTGGAAAAGTTAATACCAAAGATTATGTAATATACTATAGTGGCTGTGATAATAATAGATATTATGGAGGAACCGGATTTGCGGTAAGAAGGAAGTGGAGTACATCAGTACTGTCTTTCAATCCCTACAGTGAAAGATTATGTAGCATAAGAATTAAAGGAATATTTAGAAATATATCATTAGTAAGTATTTATGCCCCCACAGAGAATACAGAGGAAGATGAAAAAGATAGATTTTATGAACTCCTTGAAGAAATAACAAACGGCTTGCCCCAATATGATTTGAGACTCATTTTAGGAGATGCAAATGCTAAGGTAGGGAAGGAAGAGAAATGGTTGGCTGTTCCTGGCAAAGAAAGTCTCCATGAAATAAGTAACGACAATGGAATCAGGCTTTTAAGTTTCAGTGATTCCCTTGGATTTAAGATTATGAGTACAACGTTTCCTCACAAGAAAATCCACAAAGAAACCTGGACTTCACCAAATGGTAATGTTAAAAATCAAATAGACCATGTCCTTGTAGTCAACAGACACAAGACAAGCATCCTTGATGTGCATAGCTTGAGAGGAGCCGAGTGTGGATCGGATCATAATTTAGTTCTTATGAAAATGTTTCAAAGAATAGCTGTTGAGAAGAAGAAAAAAGAATCAAGACCAGCAGACCAACTTGAAGTAGAGAAGCTGAAAAACAAAAGAGTGACAGAAGATTTGAGACTAAAACTCAAAAATAGATTTGAAATACTTGCGGAACTTGAAGTAGATAACACTGAGACAACCATAGACGATAGATGGGCCCTTCTGAAAAAGAATGTTTTGGAAACAACTGAAGCGACCTGTGGGAAAAGAAGGAAGAAAAGGAAAAAAAAAATATGGTTTGATTAAGAGTGTGAGATAAAAGTAGAAGAAAGAAAATCTTCAAAAATGAGATGGCTCCGAGAGCAGTCTGAGGAGGCCAAACAATTATTTAGGCAACAACAAAATGAGACTAATAAACTACTTAGAAAGAAGAAAAGACTATACATAAAATGTGTCCTAGAAAAGGCAGAAAATGAAAATGTGCAAAATCCCAAAGCATTCTATAACACGGTAAACCTATTCAAAAAAGGGTTCAAACCGTGTTCATTTGAAGTTAAAAAGGATGGAAAAGTTATTACAGAAAAGGCTATGGTTTTGGAAACTTGGAGGAAATATTTTGATGAATTACTTAATGCCGGAGATAAATATTTAGACAATACAGAAGGAAGTATTTCCCAGAATGTACAACCAAAAGAAGAAGAACCAAGCTTAGAGGAAGTGGAAAATGCAATTAAGAATCTGAAAAATAATAAAGCCCCAGGAATAGATGGGATAAATGCAGAAATAATTAAGGCAGGGGGTAAAGATCTGGCAATACAAATACATAGATTGATGCTGCAAATTTGGAAAGAGGAAGAAATCCCTAAGGATTCGGAAGAAGCAATAATTGTCCCACTGCACAAAAAAGGTGACAAACAAGACCCTACAAACTATAGAGGAATATCTCTTTTAAACACCACTTATAAATTTTTTTCTAAAATTGTGCTAAATAGATTAGAAGTGTATACAAATGAGATTGTAGAAGAACACCAAGCAGGATTCATAAAAGGGAGATCTACTACAGACCAGATATTTATACTGAAACAGGCTGTTTCCAAATACTGGGAATTTAATAAGCACTTCTATGACTTATTTGTCGACTTTAGCAAAGCTTATGATAGTTTAAACGGAAAAAGTGTGGGAAAAAATGGAAAACTTTGTAATTCCTAGGAAATTAATTAAGTTAGCAAGGCTCAGCGTCAAAAATAGCAAATGTAAAGTAAAAATTGAAAATGAATACTCCACAAGTTTTAAAGTAAAGACTGGTGTGAGACAAGGAGATGGCCTATCACCTATACTTTTTAATTTGGCACTGGAAAAAGCACTCAAAGAAATAAGGAAGACAGACTTAGGAATAAGGATAGGGAAAAATATATCAGTGCTCGCCTTTGCAGATGACTTAGCATTGCTAGCGGAAAATAAGGAAGATTTAAAAAGCATGGCAGAAATTCTGATAAAAGAAACGCAAGAAGTAGGACTGAAAATCAATGAGGATTAGACCAAATTTATGTCCTTTGGTCGAAACCCTGACAACTCCAGAAACATTACTATTGAGGATCACAATTTTACAAGAGTAAACGAATTTAAATACCTTGGTACCATAATCAGCGCAAACATTAGTGAATCACAGGATATTCAAAGCAGAATAAATTCAAACAATAGAAGCATGTTTGCCCTAAATAAACTGCTAACATCCAAAATTGTATCCATCAGAACCAAACTTAAAATTTATAAAACCATAATAAGGCCAATTCTTCTCTATGGAGCTGAATCATGGGTTATCGACAAAAGAACGGAAAAGAAGTTAATTACCTTCGAAAATAAGGTGTTAAGGAAAGTTTTTGGACCCACAAGAGAAAATGGAACTTAGAGAATAAAACATAATAAGGAAATCAGGAATCTTTTTAATTCACCGGACGTTGTAGCTGAGGCCAAGAGCCGGAGATTGCGATGGGCAGGGCACGTCATGAGACGATAGCAAAATACCACATTAAAACAAGTCTAGACAGAAAACCCTGATGGAAGGCGACCTCCGGGAAGACCGAAAAAAAGATGGAAGGATGAGGTGACTATTGATATGAGGAGAATAAAAGTCAGCAAGGTGGATGCAAAAGATCGGAAGAAATGGAGGCAGACAGTTGGCGAGGACAAATACCATCTAGGGTATAAATGGCCATGGGAGTAAGAGTAAGTAAGTAAGTAATTATTATTGTAGAATCAGTGGAAAACAAACGATGGTGCAACACATGTTATGCAACACTAGGTACTACATATCAGAAAGCTCCAAATGAGAAGCAATGTGGGCGTGGTCGACCTCATTTAGCTAGAGTCACCTTACCGTGATATGCTCCAAATATATTTTACTCCTGAGTTTACTGGCATTCAGGTGTCACTGTTATTCCTCCCCGCAGCTTGGGGCTCGCATGGAAGTATACGCTCTGGTGGGAGTCTATGCCTAATAAAACACTTTTGACTTTACACCGCAATGCACGCAAACTTTCCCATGGGACGCGCGGTCTATTACGTTATTTGCTTTTACTCAATATTTTATATCACTTGCCTGCTTTCTAAATCTCACACGAATATTTTTCCCTAAAGGTCGTAGGTGCTACACGTTCCGAATTTCACTCGGAAGCCCCGATTTCTTTCCTTAGAAACTCTATCCACCAAATGAAATCGTATCCAGCTATTGCCTTTTTAAGCTCATTCTCTATCTCTAGGACCAATACCTAATAAAAATAAATTTATACTAGAAAGTTCAAAACCTGTAGAATTTGAAATTAAATGTACCAAAAAGTAAGAATAAATAATGATACACTTGTTGAAGAGGTAGGGCCGTCAAGAAGACTTTGTAATCACTGACATTTCTATTATTCCTTGAAATAAGTAAGCTTCACCTCACGAGTCACTAATTAGAACTCCATTATTATGTATGCACGTAAGTAGAGGACAAAAGAGCAGAATGGTGACGTTTACCATGCATACGCAAATGAGTCAGTTAAAGCATATCGATGGTCGATAAAACTTTCAATCTTCAGTTTCCTCCTTAGTATCAAGAAGCCAAGAGCCCACACAGATCAGTGATGATTCTTTCATTCACCAATCAGATTCATTTCTTATTAACGAAGAATCTCAGCTCTCAGTTAACACCCCTAATGAGCGAAATTATTAAGAAATAAACTCAACAGAAAGCAATAATCAGACCTAAAAAGCATTATTTGTACCGGAGAAATATTTTCCTCCTCCATAAGATGCGCAGGCGACATGTGCTCCTTTCCACATTACCCATCGTTTTCACTAGTAGGTTAACCACATTCACTAATTAATACACGTTAGAGAAGGTTAACGATTCAAGAAGACTAAGACAGAGGTCGGCGGTATAGTTTCCACGGTGGCGGAAGACTTATTCGCACATTGGCGAGCTGAGACAGCGAACAGACACCTTCTCTTCCTTCACCACGAATACACCCAGCGGTCATCTTTCACCCCACTCTCTCCCCCTCATTCTGTAGGGTAACCACTGAGGAATACAAGCTGGACTTAACGTTTTCTCCTGCCCGAGAAAATTATTTCCTCGCTACGGAAAGCCCACCGAAGAATCTTCCAATTCATCTGTTTACAACCATCTTTGAAGGGAAACTCCATCTCAGAAGAAGGTCATGGATTAGGTACAGCCTAAGGGAGGGAGATGAACAACTAATTAACACAAGGCCACACAGTGTATCAGTAAAAATAAGTATGTAGATGCAAAGTTTTGGTAAACCTTTTCAGAACCAAATAAATATATAACATCAGGATCATCACCGTCTCGGCCACAGGTTTCAGATTTCCTTTTGAGGTTCATTTTGGGGGCTAGTCACAAATCAAATTGTAAAATTCTCATAGCCATGGCTCCAGAATGTAAAAAAATACACTATCAGGGCTGAATTAAATATTTTTGTAGAAAAAACAAAAAAAAATGCTGCGGTATATAGTATATTGTAATAGAGCAACTTCATATTGGTTATAGTGCAATAGAAGAGAGCCCACCAGATATGCCCACATGATATTGCACCATTCTAAGTTCCAGAAAACGTCACTATTTCGGAGACATGGACTGAAAGTTGCGCATGTAAAAAATCAAAACGAGTGAATTTTTCCTTCTTGTATATTTTCGAAAAAAAATATGCCAACAGAATGTACACGTTAGCAAGCGCATGAGTTGGTGTAAGAGTCTTTTTAGAAATCTGCCACGGAAAAATAAAAAGGAAGAGAAGACGTCGGCCTGATGCACCACTATGTACGTCGTACTATACACATGAGCACTATACTCGTTGATGCTCGAGAAAAAAAATTCATGACAACGTCAAGACACGTGAAAAACGGCCTTTATGAAATGCCGAAAAATCTTGATTACGCAACTATACCAAAGTAATCCAATGATTCTAACTTTCGAATCAACTAACTGAATAAACACCAACCACTAAACATAAAACAAGGCATTTCTATTATATTCAAGAAACGATTCTCGA
This sequence comes from Pyrrhosoma nymphula, assembly GCA_963573305.1. Lineage (NCBI taxonomy): Eukaryota > Metazoa > Arthropoda > Insecta > Odonata > Coenagrionidae > Pyrrhosoma > Pyrrhosoma nymphula. The sequence goes on along the minus strand of OY754330.1, from coordinate 48,372,340 downwards.
TTTGCTACATTCACTACTCATTGCATGGGAAAACATTCAGCATCCAACTCGTTGTTGATGAAATTGTAATATGAACAGAAAAGGAAGACCTGGAAATAATATTGAACCTAATGTAAACAATCTTAGAGGAAATACAACTTGGAGATCAAAGTGAAATAGATAATATTTTGTGAAAGAAATCAAGAAGGCAAAGTCTCCGTCAGATTTGGGAAGCAAAAGTGGAAGAGTTTTGCAATACTACGAAGTAGTATTGCAAAACTCTTCCACTCTAAAACTCTACCAGTGATGGAAAAAAACAAGGTGGTTATCGTGAAGAGAGTAGCACAAGCAAAAAAGGCATTCTATCAGAAGAAGACTTCACTAACAGCGAGCAAAATATGTTTGGAAGCAAAAAGCATTTTCAATGCACACACAAGTGGAGAAACCTCATATACGGCAATGCAGCTCGGACAATGGCAGTATCATGCAAAAATTCCTCAAAGCAATGGAAATATGGGGTTCAGAGGGACGATGACTGTCAATGCACGGGGAGGACAAAAAATAAAGAAGCCCTATGAAAAGCTGGAGAGCAAATATATTTAATATAATTTAAGCGCGGTAGACGAGATAAACTTAAAGGCCTCATTCTGAGACATAATAGCAACCTGAATACAATCATGGAAGAAGGAACGAGTGGTAAGACTAGGGTGGAATAAATGAAGAAAATCTTGAGGGATATTAATAATGATGAATTATGAAGGAATAAAGAGGGTGTCTGCAAAGACAATGGAGTGTAGTGCTGCAACAAACAAATTTTCGGGTTGATGACTGCTAATGATTATTACACAGAGTGATTCACAAAGAGTCTGCAATACTTCAGAAAGTTAAGGGGGAGGTGATTTTAAGAATTTCTTGTCCTGAAAACATATGATCAAAGTTCCTTAGTTACCGAGCTATGGCATCACAAAACATTTTCCCCGAAGCATTTTGCAGCTTCGTCTCATTTCCACTTCATTGGGGTCGCAATGAATTGGTAGCCCCGACAACCGAAACTCAACGCGTCCTTGAATGGAGTTTGAAATAAGTAATGAAAGTAATCGATATAGTACTGTCCACTTTTATTTAAATTTACAACACGTGTTTCGGCTTTTTGTATTAAGCCATCCTCAGGTACAATCATAGTATAGGGATGGCTTAGTACAAAAAGCCGAAACACGTGTCGTAAATTTAAATAAAAGTGGACAGTACTCTATCGATTACTTTCAATATTGATAATCCAATTCCACCACATCTCGCCTGACACTGCTGATTCGATGGAGTTTGAAAGTTAGAAAACATTTCTTAAGGCCGTTTTACACGGTGCACGATATTGCACAAACGCATATATCATCGATTTCACAATCAACGGTGAAAGAAATTATTGTACGAACGACTAGATTCTACTTTACACGATGAGTGCAAACGCACAAGTTTCCATGCAATTTATGGTATAAATTGGCCACAATTAGCTAGTTTTTTTTAATCAGACCACCGAAACGAAGCGTTGTTTTCAAGAGGTATAGCGGTAAACGGTTCTTTCATTATTAAAAGCTGATTGACCATAATGGATGCGAACGTAGCTGCGGCAGTGTTTGGTGTAGTCTGGGGCTGCAGGTTTAATGGACAGAATGAATCGGAGGAGGAGAATTTGAGATAAGGAGGCAGGGGAATGCTGAATATGTTTCAACAAAAGCTGAGGCTTGAGGACAGGGAAGGGTTTCGTAATTTGATGAGGACGTCAGATGATCAATTTAGCAAACTACTGGAGCCTATGAGAGATGATATCGTGCAGGAAGACGCTTTATCTTCCGATAAGAGGTGGGTTGTTCATGTAGCCATAAAAAGAGAATGACAAAATGTGTAAAAATAATGATTAACCCATCGATATTTGGTTTTTTTTATCTCAATACGAAGATCACTTTGTCGTCTATGTTAATCCAGATTAGATATGTGGAATGAAAACCAAACGAAATTGCATAGTTTTCTGAATGTAATTAGAGCAGGTTCTATTTCTATTCAGTCATTCAGACAATCGCATGAGCTTTCATACAATGTTTCCGCTTTACACGATTCATTTTCGCTTATACAAGATTTCATGCAATAGTTAGTATAAATAAATGACCAGCATTTTCAATAAACAATAGCTTCAAAATCTTATGATTACTAATGCTGCAGTCTACACATCGCTGTCCAAACAGCTGAGGAATAAATTATGTATGGTCACTAGTCATCTAGACTAACAACCTCGGCGCTTATTATTTTCATTTTTCATTAGACACTAATATATTTTTATTTGATAGCAATTTACCAGGGTCCCTACCATTGCTGCAAACATTAAATATGCGCTTGCACGTAAGTGGGAATGAGGAAACGTGAACTCCGCGTCCATTGATAACTATCCGCGGAAACACTTAAGAGGATATTGACTATTAATCGTTATGATTAGGGATGATTCATGGGACAAAGAATAAGCATGCCACTAACATCAACGGCAGGAAGCTAAGGGGATAAAAATAAACCCGTTCATGGCATTGATATCCAGGATAGTGTAAAACTTAAACAGCCGGAACATGAACTCTTCAGAAGCATACCATGACTGGCTTTCTGTAATTAGCTTTATCCCTGCCACCTATGGCATATTATTAGTGGTTTAAAAACAAAAGATCATTATGCCGTTCAAAAAAAAGTCTTCAGGTATAAAATTTAATTCCATGAGTTTCAGTATCTTACAGGTTGACCCACGTGAGTAAGGCGCCGGCCAACCAACCCATAGATGAAGGACGAATGCGCATGAAGGACGTGTAAACTTTAGCGACTTATCCTGAGGGACATAGTACGGCACGACAAAGCAAGCCGATGAACTATAAAACCCCAACAGATGAATCCGCGTGCCAAATTAAAAACTAAAAATTCTCGGAAGAACTACGAAAATAACTGCCATAAAAGCATTCGCAAAAGCCACAGGTGGGAACCGTGGGCAGCAGCAGTTACTTCAATTAGCCGTGAGTCCCTTTTTAAGAGTGCCATTGACCCATTGTTTGGACGACAACGGATAACCGGATGGAATTTCCGAAGCATCGTGACTCCATTGTCCGCACTTCAGAATGGCCGTTCGTGGCCGCGGCGACCGAAGAAGGGGTCCGTCTTTCCTGTTGACAGATGCCCTGGAGAAGACTTCCCATCAACCATACGGCACGAACACTGAAGGCGGCGATTGGAGGAAGGACAGGAGAGGAGATATTCAACCATAAGGTTTCCAGAGATATGGGTGGACATTCTGGCGATCATCCGTCACTTCACCAAACGGTCTTTTGATTGCGCAAATATTAATGACTTGGCATTCGAGGGAGGATTTAATTAAGGGATACTTGCTGAATTTTCGTCGCTATTGTTTATTCTGATAATTGGTCTCGGAGGACGTTTCAATAGCTAAGAAGAACCCATTGATAAGTACATAGATGCATATATAATAATATTTATGTACATAATGTATTTAAATAATAATATGATGCACATATAATAATAATACGGGGTATGCGAAGACAAAGAACTTAGTCATTGTTATTAGGCCTAAAAATCTGGTTGCCTTTTAATGATTTCCTCCAAAATGACCTATCCTTGCATAACTCGTTAGCTTTCCTTACACTCACTTCTTCATACACGCTCTCCTATTAAAATAACGTTTATTGACGGGCCAAAAAAACCATTTCAAGAATACATGTACAAGATGTAAAACAAATTACAATAATGTAATACATTGATGAGATATAAACTATTACAAGAAAATAATCTATTGTAAATCAATAAGAATTGCATTTGGAAGATAAAATAGAATTAAAAAATAAAATTTTCTCAAACTCACTGAAAGGAAATTATAGATAACAGCAGTAAATCTTACATTAACATAAATTTATGTCACAGCTCTTTTCACACAATTCTTAAAAATGCTTTTGGATGAGGTATAAAAGTCGAGGTCACAATTCGTGTTGATGTCTCTCATTGCACGAAATATTGGAAAGAAAAAAGTATAGTTATTTCGTAAAAATGGAATTTAAAACAATGAATTGCATCGGGATAACACTGTAGGAACTCTGAAAGATACAAGTGATAGTAGAGTTGGACATTTAACATAATTATTTAAAATACAATAGGAGAAAATTATGTCAAAGTGCTTTCTCTGAAGTTGGAGGTAGGCTAAATTAAGACATGACATTCTTAAGAGTCCTAATATTCCTCCCCTTTAGTCTCTTCCACCACATTCACCCATGACTTCCGCTGTCTACGCCTCCTCTCATATCATTTCCTCTGCTATCATATATCTGCTTCGCTTTTTTACTATCATCCTTTCTCTCAAAGTTCTTTTATGACCCACTTAGATAAGTGAAATAATTATTTCAACTCCAGGGTGAGAATCGCCTTGGAATTTTTTACACTCAATGACTGCTTACTTGGCAGTAGGGTGATAATGCTGGACACTAATGTCAAACGCTCTAGTTTAATGAAAAAAATACATAAAGACAGAGACCAATAGGCACTATAGGCAATACGGTGCCGGAACATCTGGTCGTAATCGATTACATTTATGGATGCCGATGTCATTGACTTACTTCGACGAAAGCATTATAAGGTACCTATGCTAAATGATGGGAGAAATTTACAGCTGTTAGTTTTGCTCTTTTTTTCCTCAAGTGTAACTGCTTCCGTTATGATAAGTTTTCTAGAAGAATTATTCTCTTTCCCTGAATTGCATTCTGAATGAATATCATTTACTTTAACCAGTAGTATAATTTTAAGTGGTTAGAAGCACCATTTGCTAATTCCCTTTATAATAGGAGATCTGTAGTCCAAAGCTCATTGTAATTTACAACTTCTACAATCTGCAATGATTAAATAAATTCCCTTCACTCTCACTCAGTGATTCAACCCGAAGGTTTGTTTGGATATTAGAGGGTAGAGCTCACCCCGGACTAAGCCACAGGCGTGTAAATTTCACACATTCAGGGTATGGGGGCCAGTTCCTTTCCCTGGGCCACCTCGAGGATTTTCTTTGTTCCCTTATCCCCTTTGTTCCCTTGTTATCCTTCTTTGCTCCCTTGTTAAATTCCCTTAGCAATGTTATTTTTAATAAATACTCTAAAATAACATTTTGGATTATAATTTAAATAAATAATAAATGCCATTCATTGGAAATAATAATAATTACGAGTGCTAATTTACGTAATGAATGTTAAAATTTGAAAAAATCAATATTTTAAGTGAATCAATTATCTCTGCTATAAACTAAACACTGAATATAGTGAAGGCCACTAAAGGAGAGATATAGTCTGATGAAGGTTCTGTATTTATTATGAGCAGACACATAGTGTGTATAAAGAGGCCACAAGTATCGTAGAGGAGAAGGGTTAACCTAAAACGAAAATTTTCAAGCAGTTACAGCTTACTTGTTTAAAACCGTATCTTATTTGAACATAGTAAATATCTTTTTACCATTAATGCCTTCTAGGAAAAAGCTATTCTAAACTTAACACCCATTCCAAAGTTCTTCCATGATATGTGAATAATTCCACTCAGAATAATTTCGTTCATCGTAGAGCAATTTCTGACTCGTTTTCTCTCCTTCGCGAACAATGATTTTAGTTTTCTCCTAATAGACGCTAATTTCTACAGCAAAAAACTTGCTACGCTGACGTTAAAATTTTCCAACACTTTTTTCAGCCATCATTTTACTGTCATATGAAAGTTAATTTCTTACTCATTTGTTAATGTTAATTTGAATCGAATATCTTCCGCATCTTTTATTGCCAACCTCCTACGGGGGAAAATTAATCGTAATGTAATCCGTTATGAGTATTTGGTAATCGCCCATACAACTTAAAGTCTCAGGCTGCTCCATAATATTCATTGAAGGAGTGCTAAGGATGACCAGGGGCAAAGATACACACTAAACCGTAATTTCACGAACATTATAATTTATTCGTCAATTTTCTTCAAGTCAATTTATTCCATCGATGAATAATCAAATGTCGTATTGACATGGACATTCTGATGCTTCAATAATAATTCGCGAAATATCCCACGGCGACAGAAATTTCCGATACGTATTATAATAAAATGGACCATGAAAATCATGAAGAAGAGTTAAACGTTACAATCAATATTCCTGCCGCTAGGTTAAACTTTAAAAAAAGTCAGAAAAAAAATCCGCGCCCAGAAATATGAGATTTGGTCTCAATATATTAAGAGCTCAACTCATATTATATCAAAGAGTTAACAATTAAAATAAAAGTAATTGTACTCATATATTGGGCAAATCGGCCATGATTTCCACACGTGTCACGAGTAACTACGGAAACTTACTGTTGCCTAGAAAATTACGTAAACTGTCGTAATCATAATCGATTGGCAATAAATGTTTAATTTCACAAAGTGATTGTATTCGAAATGAAAGCCACAAGGTTTCACCAAATACCCATATGCGAAGGGGACGTCTCCCAATAGATACAAAAATAAAAGCAAGCCGTCTCATATTTCGGGGGTAAGGTCTACCTGGGAAATCACAAAAAGCATGCGTAAAATACACGTCCACCCAGAAGTTAATGAGAGAATGTTGCAACGCTTAGTACGAGCTGAGGTCGAGTTACGCTAGCCTATTAAGTCAACTATTGGCACCTTACCTGACGTAACCACAAACATTCGTGGGTCCAAGTTTCACAATTCGTATTAACTAATGGACTCCGCTACTCTATGGCATTTCCAAACGAATGATAACGGGACCCATCCAACTGAACAGACTGTTCCAACGTGATTCCAGCGAGAACAATTAAGACGTAGTGCAACGGACTCGTTCCGAAGACGGGATACTTTCAAAGACGCTTCGAGTCTTATAAGCGCGTCCGTATCGAAGGTCAAGGCGACTTAACGGAAGGAAGCCAGTCACGCATAGAAAGTTGCTACTATCTTCAACTGGTAAATGTGCGAAATCTTTCCATACTCCTGTCATGGCACTCACACCAATTTAAGCCTGTAATGAATATCTGCGCGGAGTTATAAAAATAGAGCCTCAGGGCCAGTTACGCAATGAACATAACTTAGGAACGCTACTTAAGGTGGTTAGAGAGACTTTTGTCTACGTGCAGATTTTCGTGAAACTTTGCAAACGTGTTCTTAACAGTGATATCTAAATATTAAAGGTGAAAAAAATTACAATGTGACGATTTGGTTTTTTGGCAGCTCAATGCTCTTTAACACGTAGCCTTATGGGACATAATATATATTTCGTAATAATTCGATTACATACGTACAGATTTTCTTTTAAATGCGATATAATACATTTGATATTATTACACTGGTTGCTAACAAATATTAATGATCACGCCGAGTCAAAGATTCGAAAAAATATGTTCAAATATGGTGTTCGCCAATATTTCGAATACAGCGCTGAAATCTACCAATAGCTCAAGTCATAACACGCTTTCATAATGGAAAAAAAGTAAAATATAATTTTTGTATCAATTCCATTATTTCATGCTTGGTGAGTTCCACCACATAAACAGATGAACTTACATGAAATGTATTCCAAGTATATTTTTGACTTACACTAAAAATTATCAATTTACATAGATGGTTGAGTCAACCGCGAACGTTTAAGGTAGTTTGAGCGAGATTTTTCCTAAGCCATACTTCATTAAGACATACCTTACTGTGGGGACCATATTCGAATGTCTTGAACATTTAGGCAGCTGTAAGAAGCTTGAGGTAAAAACTGTAATAATGATGACGCCTTGTTTTGTATGACTATACCCCTCGGTGATAAACAAAATATAAATACTATTAAATATACATAACCCCTATTCAGCCTTAACATTTCTTTCAAGAGACCAAGGTAACCCTTTCAATTTATTTTTTCTTCAGCTTAAAAAAAATAAAAGCATATATTTTCGGTAAAAAATTATTTTGTCCTACGTTACGACGCATGACGACGATTGGAAAAATTCGTCTTGGCACGTGGGCAATGACTTCCAAGAAAGTAATTGATTCCAACTGAAATAACCCGGTCAGTGAGGGCTAAGTTATATTCTTCTGTTCGATGGATACCTAGGGATGAAAGCTTGGCAAATTATTTACATACAACAAGTTCACTATAGGAGCGCCTCAAGAAATTCCCACACGCCCAGATAGCCACTAGAGGTGTGAGGAAGAAAATCGACGGTGTTTTCCTTTCGGCGACTCTATTTAACTTTGTCCCTTCAATGGCAACGGTCATATGGACGTGTTGATCCAAGAAGTTGACTGTGACCTAGCAAAACTCACAAAAGAAAATAGAAGAGGTGGTAGTGATCAAGTTTACAAGTTCTCTTCGACTAATACAACCCATGAAAGTGTTTGATCCTCGGGCGTCTGCAAACACTCCAAAAATATAAATAGTCGTGTAGGGAAGAAAGTCAATCAATGATGGAAGCGTGAATTCCAAAAAATAAAAGAAGGAAATAAAATACTGTAAGGTTTTACCTTATAACCTTCACTCCCAAGCCCATTTATCAACACTATATCCGGTCTAAACAAGCCCAATGGCCATTGTACAAACATGGTAAGAGTCAGCTTCAATTTATGCATGAATGTCTATCGCATGATTTCATCGACATTTTTATTAACCTTTGTGTGTAAGAGGCATGCCAGATGGCAGGAAAATTTCATCCCCCACGAGAATCTGATCTTGTAAATCCATCAGCTGTGAAGACGATTTAAAATTATGAACCTAGAGACAATTATGAACCTAGGCACGTCAGACTGAACAAATAAGTTCACTAAAGCCTACGCCGCATTCTAAAGCAATGTTTAAAATACATTCTAGATGACTCGAGTGAACTTCCAAATCTATTTTCGGTGGCTTACAAGAGGTACCTGAAGAACAGGATATCGTCCGCCGATTGAATTGATGAACTTGATCCACCCACATAGAAATGCCTATTATTGGGTAAAGATAGACCTTCTGGCATTTACGTAACGAATTAGAAATGCCAAATTACGGTTACCTTACGGGAGTTGAAGACCACAAGCACATCAAAATATTCATTAATTCGTCGATCTTACTGTCTATCTTACAGAAGGTAATAATAAAATCTCTGTTCTGCAATAAAATATCAACAAAAATTCCTCCTGGGGTTAAAATGGAATGCTGGTTTATGTCATAGGATATCTAACTTGATTGAATTCATTAAATGAAGATTTAATGTGAAATTAATCCCATCGTAGTTCAAACGCCCAATTTTTTTTTTTGCTCTCCGACGATTCTGGAGGTCCGTATGCCCCTGATATCCCGATAAGCCATTAGTTTGTCATCAAGTTTCTCAGGGGAAGAACCACCAAAATTTGACAAACACCGGTGCCCTGGACATGCGGAAAACAGACCCAGGTGGGACTCGAACCCGCGACCCTCGGATTAGCAGGCGAGGACTTTACCCTGCCGCCACTTGTAGCATAAATATGAGCAGTTGTGTATGCTTTTTCAAGTATCTAAAACAAATTTCAACACGAAAAACTCTCAATTCAATCGTGAGATTTACTATAAGCCGTAGACTAAAATTTTCAAAACTTTCGGGAGTGAAAACTCCAACGCGAATAGAGATTAGTTTTAAGAGGATGTAGACTTATATTGCAGTTTGCGAATCCACGTGCAAAAGCGGGAACCTCTCCCAATTTCCACGTCCACTATTGTTGCAAATGTCACGAAATAATGCGTTTAGCATAATTACTGACCCTAACAATTTATGATGACGAAGTCAACATTTTTTAAATAAAATTATTCTTCTAATGTGAAACGAACGTCGAAGAATTGAATTGTAAATGACCGGGTAGCCTTTAATGCAACCGCATTAATGAGCACTTGCCAAAAATGTAACTATCTGGTTTTCCATTCATCAATTTGCTTAATTATATCCACTTTCTATTGGATATAATTAATTGGATAGTATAGAATGATTGCTATTCCCGTCACATCCAGAAATACGCACGACTTCTAAAAATATTTCTTACCGTGAAAAAATGCAGGGATTCTTCCATTGCTATCAAAACATATTTTTTTCCTTTTTCGCGTAAAATACAACGCAGCTTGATTAGACAAGTAAAACACTTTCAAGACGTTTTCCTTCGGTAACTAACATATAAGAATTGATTGACTTCCGTATCCTTCACCTGTCTTTGAGATAAATTAGCATTGTGGTGTTTGTTTATTAATTCAGTATCCCACTGATAGCAGTGAAAAATGATATCACGCATGAAAAAATTTTTATCGCATCGCCTTAGCTTTAAAAATGATTGCATCAACATGATTAAACGAAAATTGGTTTATCGGTAAGTTATGGCTTGAACGAGCAGATCACTCCCCGTCCTCCATTGAAATCCTACTAATATTATACATGTGAAAGTTTGTATGTTTGGATGTTTGTTACTCAATCACGCAAACACTACAGGACCGATTGAGCTGAAGTTTGGCATGTAGATAGAAAATATATCTGTGGGTAATATAGGCTATATTAAAATGCCCTAAGGTTCCCCTAAGGCCCCCCAAAGGCCCCTCTGGTGGTCCATGCTAATCATTGGGTTCGGCGCAGTGGGTTTATTTTTGCTTTTTAAAAGTACTTTCATTCAAGATAGAGGGCTGGATTTTTTTTATCGGATGACTGAATAAATGAAAATTCTAATTCTTCCAATCGATTTTCTATTACGTTTCGTATTCGTGTGAAAGTCATACTTTTAGCTGAAAAATCTCTCATTTTCTCTGAAATCAACAATATCATATTTCCTTAGCAACCAAATATTTTATCTTCAAAAGATATTTACGCCACTAGCATGTAAATAACATGTTTTCCTGCAGGCCCATGATATCACGTTGAAAGTATATCTGTATCAGAAGAGCCCAGAGTCCTAAGGGCCCCATGATGGCTTGCTTAGGTGGGCAATCGATAAATTCAATGCATATTTACATGCTTATCTCATGCATGCTTACACTGCTGTATAGGTGAATACAGTTTCTAAAACGCGGTGTTAAGATTTTTCTAAACAAACATAAGTAATATATTTGATTTCGCCGATCAAATACTACAAGAAAAATTATTCACGATCTATTTCTATCGCTATTTTTTTTGCTTTGTTAATCGGATTTTGATGTTTGCTTTGCGATTTGTAATTGTTGTTATATTTAGTTTTTTTTCTTTATCAAACTTCAAAATTCGGACTTTGTTGTTTGTTTTGTGATTTCTTTGTGTACGTTAGCAAATTATGATTTACTTTTCTTTTGTTGTTTTCACTTCAATCCAAACTTTGAAATTCGGATTTCGTTATTTCTTTTGTGATTTTTTGTGTTCGTTAGCAACTTTTTATTTAATTTTCTATTGTTGTATTCCCTGCCATCACGCAAAAACTACTGGACCGATTGAGCTGAAATTTGGCACGTAGATAGAAAATATATCTGTGGGTAATATATAGACTTTATAGATGGGTATGCAACTTCAACAACAAGTGTACACCACATTTCCATTCCAACCATTTCCATCTATTTCCGTCCATTTCTGTCCATTTCTTCCACTTCACGACATTTCTATCCATTTCTGTCCATTTATATCTATTTCTGCCCATTTCTTCAATTTCCTTGTTTTTGCGTGTAGTTTCCCTCACTTCTCCACCAATTTGGTTCATTTCAAGTTCTTTTCTATCCCTCATAGTTATCTGGCAACATGGCACCGAAGTCGGCTTTAGTTAACACTCTCATATGTTTCTTTCCCTCACGCCGCCACTGGCGAAATGTGACCTTGACATTTGGCACGCCTATGCCCCTTGACATGCACTTGACGGAAAATTAGCTAAACCCAGACTTTTGATCGTAAACCCGCCGAAAAAAATGGCTGATTTTTCGTCCGTTGGTGGCGCAGGCCTCTGGTTTTCCATCTGTTGCTTCTGAACGGTAAGATATTTTTCCACGGTTATGAATTCCTGTTGTTGCTATTGACATTGTGTAAATTTAAGTACCTTTTTCTTTTTCCTTGTCTTCACAATAAACTATCAACATTCCCTCAAAGTCAGATTATATGAAAATGAAAACGCATTTAACCCCTGTGTTAAAGATTTTCATATTTGGCATCTTTAGCATTATGTAAGAATATTATAAGGCATATAAATAATATGAACAAAAAGTATAATACAAGAACGCCAAATATAAAAATATTTACTTAGAAATGTAAAAAACGGTCGAAAAGCAAAGCTAACGTAAAGTGCTCGATGAAAATGAGATCTCAGACACATTTATAAAACCAAAGTTTGCGGAGAAATCCTACGATCAAGCCGCTAACAGGCTGATAGGGTAAACCGTACAGTTACTGGCCACCCTACAACCTACATCTATTGGCCATTTGGTGTTTTGAAGAGCATAGTAAGACTACAGTTCTACCAAACTAACAATAATCACGCTATATAGAATGTACAGAGATTTCTGCCCCTGCAGCTTTCTTGAAATGACCATCACTTGTCACATTATTCAGTATGACAGGATTTTTCCGAACAATAGTATTTACAGAGAAGTTTCTTCTCATTTTCTTAAGGAAAGAAGAAACATTAAGGGATCACTGCGGCTCTCTCTCTCTCTCTCTCTCTCTCTTGCAAAATAACTTTTATAACATTTTGAGAGATAAGTTTAGGTTACTACTTAAGTACTTATTTGTGATTAATGCAACTTGCCACATCAAGTACCCCATACTGACGGAGGCCAATAACTGATCCTACTTAGCTTCATTTTCAGTTATTGGCCACATATTAACTATATTATAATTTTTTTACAATCACGCAGCAACTACCTTTATTTTTCATCTTGGATATCATTTTTAAATAGTTCTGTTTCATTTGAATTTCCGAATAGAGTAAACAGTTATTGGCCGCCCGGCGAATAACTGTAACTCACCTGGCCAATAACTGTAATACCTAACTTTTGATGCCTAAAACGCTGAAGCTTGCCAATGTTTACCCCCAGGGTATGGATGCCGCATTGCAATAAATATAACTTTATGGGGTTTTCCTCAGATCAGTGGAATACAAATATTGAGTTCAAAGAACAAGCCTAGAGTTTAAATAAAATAAGTCTGGGTTTCTAAGATACTAATGGGCCATCACCAGTTCTCTCCAATTTATAATAAAACACGGTGGTTCGCTTATGATACTCGAAGGTACAGGTTGTTATATTAAGTTTTATCCCCGCTTTAAATGCGCTATGTAGGTTTATTTAGGTAGATAATATATCTGGCTGGAAAGGGTTCCCCGAGTAACAAAGAATAAATTATTTCCAGTTTACAGGAGTTCTTGATTACGCACCCAAGACCTAATACATATAAGGGTAATCGTCCTGGAGAGGGATGGTTAAAAGTAGCGAGTCAGTGTTTTATCTTAAAAAAGAGAACATTTCTCTTTGATTATTCTCTATGTTTCGTAAATTAAATTCTAAAACTGCAAATCGCTCAGTTGGAAGAAGAATGTCACTTCTCTAAGCAATGACATTTTCAGGAGGAAGTTAAAGTTTATCAAAATTTATCACTGAATATCACTGAAGTTTCATTGAGCAATTTCTACTTTTATGCACATACACCTATTCAAATAGAACATGTTTGATATGATATAAATATTGATTAAAATTATTTATTTGTAACCCTCTAATTTAAAACTGACGATTCGTATTTTACTGAATATAACCGTGTTTCCCTTACCGAGTGAAAGCATATTCATTTTTGCATTTTTGTGAGTCACAGTTCACCTATCATAAAACCTAACTCTAATTTAATTATACTATGTCGTAATCTTAACACAGTGATACTACGGTAATAATATAACAAGTAATCTGACAGAATGGAATGACACTTCAGCATGAGAGACAATCATAATTCATTCTCCCCATAGCGTATCCAAGTCGCATCTTTAATGATGTTTTATGTGAAAAAAATGCATCCGTGGATATCATGAAAGATTTTTCCTATGAAGAACTATTATCGCGCGGTTGAATTCACAAGTGTGAATTTTAAAACACTGTGCACAGTTATACTCATTCTTAGGAGATGCCTTATTTGATGTAGTGGTACAATTCTAGGGCCCGAAACCTGAAATTTTGGGGGCCACAGAGGCGTTGAAATATTAAAAGGGAGTAGGTAAAACCTAAATACATGGTTCTATTTACTATCATGCATTTGGCTATTTATCCTTAGAGCGCATAATGGTTTTTGCACATTTTATCTTAAGATTGATTATGAGATATGTAGCGGATTGCATTTTTACGGAAAGAAATAAAATAATACGTTGCGGAATCGATCATTCGGAATCATTATACGAGACATTTTCATAAATAACATAATTTTATCGACTTAACTCATTAATATTCTCCCTAAACAAAAACTAATTATATCTAGAAGCCAAGTTATTTCTATGTGCTGCTTATGTACATCCCATTGAGTACAAGTTTGCCTTGTGGTTTATAAAAACTATATATCCAAAGCATCCTAATTTTTACTCACAATTAATCAAACCATACTATCTGTAGTTACGTTTGGCACAAAATAGCTCTGTGAACTATCATATCTTCTTATTGTGTTCATACACACACAAATCACACTTTACCTATATAATCAGTGCTCTGTGTAGTGAGATCCAATTTGAAATTATGCCCCAATTATCCCAATGTTATTTGCATTTTATAGCCTGCAAATTTGGCAGTTTTACGGCCAATCAAATATGGCAGTCTTATGGCGAAACGCAGAGAGGGATTGGTACTCAATGTATTCTGCAGAAATTTAGAATAAGGCGTCATTTTCGACTCTTATGAAGAAAGTCACGAAGGCCGTCATAGAGTAGAGCGCTAAGCCTGAAAGGTTTTGAAGAAGGTAATGAAGAAAGTCACGAAGGCCGTCATAGAGTAGAGCGCTAAGCCTGAAAGGTTTTGGTGCATGCGGACTTAATCCATTTAATCCTGATGCATTGGATTATAGTAAATGCCTGGATACATTTGCCTCAAAGAGTGCGCAATAGAGTGATGCAAGCGAGATAGCTGGCGCTATAAGGCACTACACATTCTTGATATCGTTGGAAAAGAAAGAGTGGAGAAATCCAGAACAATAAAAGAATTTTGAGAAGGTGAAACTTAGGAAACTCCATGCTGTTTCGAGTCCGGGAATATTTTCCAAAAGGTAACGGCCATGTGAAGCACTCTTCTGATAGTGCTGTACAAAATGGGAATCGTCCTTCCTTTTCCAAAAGAAGCAATTTAGATGGCAGTTCAACGCCCGATGGAACTGAAGCAAGGAATAATGGCCACACCGAATTTCACAATATCTTCATATCTTCCTTTATAGTACATATCTTCCTTTGCCACAATTTTAACAAATAAATTTCTACAGATCTGAGTGAATACAAATATTTATAGAAAATAATCGAAATAAAAGTCAGAGGAGCAACATGATAAAGAGATAAATGAACTGCTGATCCTTGCAGTTAAGGAATTCATTGTAAAATTAAGGCGACCCATGGTCACAGTCGTTATAATCGGAATAATGTATGAAAGCTATGATAATAGGGTACTTAAGAGAAAGCAAACGTACATGGCTAATAACTGTGCAAGATGGCCAATAACTGTAGCAATAGGCAATGTTAGACTATTTTTTAAATTTTTTCATGCACATTTTTTTTCTTTGTTTACATCTACATCTACATATTACCCTGCGAGCCACCTCTAGGGTGTTTGGCAGGGGGTGACAAGTCACCAAAATGCAGCATGCAAGCGGACCGCCACATGCACACCGCACGGCCATGAATATTAAGGATACCAATTCCATCATTACCTAAAAACCATCATGCAGCATGCAAGAGAATCCCCACATGCACGCCACACATGTACGATGACACATAATATTCTACATGCTACTTAAGAGGGCAATCTGCCTATGAAGCTAGAACATGCAAAACATGCTGTAAGAAACACCATAAAACTCCGTAAACATGCTTTAAGAAATACATAAGTTAGTAAGCTACACTACCAGTCAACTAATCTATTTCTAAGTCCTTACACAGCCGTTATAGTCTCTTATCGCTCGCGGAAAAAACGACATTTTAAATCTATCTGTTCTACAGTCTATCTCTCTTATTTTATTTTTATGATCTAATCTACCATAGTACGTTGGCGGTCGTAAAATATGATCAACTTCGTCGGAAAATAAACTACTCTTGAATTTACATAATAGATTTAGTCTTGTTTTCAATCTACGGTCTGACAGTGATTCCCATCCGAGTTGTTCTAAGAGGTCAGTAACACTAACAAGATTATCTTAACGGCTTTTCACGTACCTGGCTGCTCTTCTCTGTACACGTTCTAACTCTGTTTTTAAGCCTGTTTCATGAGGATCCCAAACACTGGAAGCATATTCTAAATGGGGTCTAACGAGGGAGAAGTAGCTTATTTCTCTCACTTTGTCGTCGCACTTGCCTAGAATTCTTTTAACAAATCCCAATTTACGATTAGCTTGACCTGTGGTAGTAGTAGTACATTGTGGCAGTAAAAAAGAAAGTAACAGGTTTTCAGGTATTTTGAGTGACTTTAATTTTTAAAATTTTGTTTTTTAATTGCACTTGAAACGCTAAATTTTCCTGTAACTTTTCCCGATAACCGTCCAGTTTACCCTATTTTGGCAAACTAACTTTTTTATAATAATTCAGTGTATTGCACACCCGTTGAGTTTCAACGGGTACCTTTAGCTAGTACATAATAATCATCGCACATTAAAATCGTTTGATTCTGTAAAATGCCCTAAACTCAGAAAAAAAGCAAACCTGGGAAACATCACACCAGACACATATAGTTTGTTTACTATGTTTAGCTACTTCATCAACGCCTCCATCGCTCAATACGTGGAATTTACGACCAAAATGTCTGTGTGTGGAGATTAGACAGCAATCTGACGGTGCATACCCAGGTGGTGAAAAACGACGGCAATTAAAAAGGTCAGGAGGAAAGGCGCGAAAAGAGAAAGTCGTTTGCACAAAAAAAACATGAGATGCCTCGCTAATGGAAAGTTGTTGAGTAAACTATCCCATAATACCACCACAAAAAATTAATGTGTCCCGGGCAACCGGACCAGATGAAGAGTTCAATGCATTAGCAGAATATTAGAGCGCACAGGTCAACTAAGCTCAACACAAACACCCTCTGAGGACCACAACAGACCGCAATTCCACGGGAAAATTCATACGTACATACCCACGACGCCGTCCTCTTTCGGAGTAGGCACAGTAAAAAAAGGTTTGGTGATAGGGCTGTAGCGCTGACTCAGCTTAAATAATTCCCTCCAAACTAAAAAAATATTGAAAAATTTAACTCAAATAAACTCGAGTAAGCAGCAAAATTATTATCAGCAGTCATCAATCCAATGATTTCTTTGCAGCAGCTGTCCACTACCGCTAGTAATTATCAAAATAGGCGGAAAATATTCGTTGATGAAACAAGAAAATTTTGCATACTGAAAATTTCATTTATGTTCGAAATACCTACATTTAATGCGTGAGAAGCATAAAACGAAATAAGATAAGCAACCATTGAGCTAACCGATTCTCATGTACAAATTTTACTAGCCATTATTTACGCTAACTACTTAATTTTCTACATTTCCCACAAACCACAAAGCAATCACTTCTTGTGTCAACCAAAGATACCTCAGCTCAAGAAGAACTAAGGTTGGATAAACATAGGGTAAACCACTAATCATTTCTTGGATTCTCCTTTCAGCTAGCCGTTTTCTTCTTTTCTTTCTTCTTTCTTCGTAAAACAGCATCAACACAGGTAAAAAGGAATGATCCGTGTAGGTCCGATTTCAATCACCCATGTACGATGAGCAAGTCATATACAATCAAGGCGATAGAACTACTCTAAAGCCGCCTTTACACTATGTAGCAAAACCTGCTATATAAATTTTGCAATATAACATTGATATATAACTTTTGCTACATAACATTGTTTAATAACTTTTGCTATGCAACAAAAAGTTATATAACATTTTTATAGCCAGTGATTTCAGTGACCATACTATAGTTTATATATAGCATACAACCGCATCCAGTATCAGAAATGTCGCGGAGAAGAGATGTAATGATCTTGGCAAGTCAAATACGAAGACGAAGGTTTTGGGTTCGGCCGTCGCGATGCCATTAACGCCATGTTAGAAAACAAAACTAGAGGAAAAACAATAATTTTCAAATACTTGGTTTTCAAAATAAGTAAAAAAAGATTTGTTTATTTTAAACTAGAGCCAGAAGAAGTAAATTTTATTATGAAAGTAAATTCAATATTCTTCGACAAACAAATATACAATATTCCTCGACGTTCGTGAATTGCAGCACTGCCGCGCTATCACGACAGCTGGAACAATCAGATAGTCGAAATGATCTGTTATCGTAATAAACTTCTGAATTCCTTACATAATATTCATTTTTGCAACAAATAACACAACGTATACCATTTGCTACAAAGTGGTATTACGCTGCCGGAAGATACTATACATTTTAATCCATCCATTCATGTCAAATTGATTCGGAAGATAAATAGTGGCGTGTCAATTTTCATGAAAAACAAGTCATTATCTTTTAAAGTAAAACAGTATAATATGCCGACTGAGATGTATTATTTCATGCAATGAGTAAAATTATGAACTTACTTAATTTCAGGCGATTTAACATCTCTGAGAAAGTTAACAGAACTCTACTTCTCAGCACGGACTGCTTAGAGGGCACGCGTGAATGAGCAACTACCGGCAGCACCGCTGCCCGCGCTTCGAGATACAAAAGTCAATAGCTTAGAAAATGGCACTTAAAAGCGCTAAAATCTTGTTCCATCCTATGCAAAATGCCTTTCTCTTGCCTTAGCATATTGCCTCAACACTAGATAATGCAAGATTTTTTTAAACGCCCAATTGATTCCGGGAAAGTGATTGACGTTGCACCGTTTAAGAAAATCTGGTCACTGTCACTTACGACGTTATTAAGAGACGAATTGGCAATGTAGGAATACTAAACAGATGTTGAAATAAGTAAATCACCTAATGTATCAAGAAAATGAATTTATTACGAGTTGTAATTTGATTCCCTTTTCCAGCGTGAAAAATCGATTTTCAAGTGTTGGCGCTGATCCCCAAGATGTGGGTCTGTAATTTTAGGACGTGGGTCAACAAACGATGAAAATTCGTTCGGTTTATGATGATTTAATCGTTTTTCTTTACTGTAAGACCATGCAATACCTAAATTCAACTATTTGAAAAAATCGATTTTTGACCGCGAAAGTGGGTTCTCAGACCACTTTGCGTCGCTGGCTGCTAGAGTGAAATACAGTGGCACCGATTTATTACGTGATCTGAATGCTGATGATCACGCTAGTGATCCTTCGTTGTGACGTGAAGTTCGGTGCGAAGGTAGTTTCAAAAATTTTTACGTACGACAAGTGAAGATTTGAATATATTATTTGCATGATTGGCCATAGAATTGAGAGGAAAGATACATCATTCACCGCACACGAGGCTACAACTCTGAACTGATGACAGGAAATGCTACATATAGCAGATGCTATAAGAAAAATCTGCGTATAACATTGTTACATATAGCAAAGTTAGACATAGCACGGATTTCTTTAGATCTTTACCGACTCCCAATGGATAGCACAATTTTTGCTATATATAGCAGAATCTGCTATAGTGTAAACGCGACTTAACGCATTGATACCATCTTTCAACTCTAGCTTCGATTTGATTTCACAACATATCTTTTTCGAGTGAAACGTCACACATTCAAGAATTCAAAGAATATTACGAAATAAAGTTGGTCGCAAACCCTTAATATACCGATAATTGGTAATCCCACGAGGCGTTTAGCAAACTATTTTATTTTCATTGCGTATTTATTCACTTGCCATTGCTGACAGTACCAAAATTAAAACCTCTAGAACCTTAACCTCTACTCAATGAATACCAGAGTGTCAGTTATAAGAGATTCTCACACTCTTGTCATGTGCCTTTAGAAGAAAGCCAGGGCACATTGACATTCTTAAATCTTGAAAATGATAACTTGATGTTCACTTGGTCATTCATGCGAAAAGGAAAATTTCTTAAGTGGCATGCGTCAAGTTTTTCTTTGTGTCCTCAGAAAATTTCTTTCATTTACATAAAATGTTAAACAAGCAAACAAGGTGGGCACAGTTTAACTGCCAGCAGTATTCATTTACAGAGGAATATGCACTTGGCATTAAATCAACAAATCAGCAGAAGGAATACGACAATTTCGAGTATGAGTCACACTCTTCACATCATTAAGCTCATCCCGCATTGTTTTAAAATTCATTTCAGGTGCATAAAATTCCCTTGAGGTAAAAAAATGCTGCTCTAGAAAAATGTCTCTCCTTTCAGAAGCTATGGTTAGTCTTGAGAGACCCATAATCCCTAATTCTGCAGAGATATAAGTGAAGCCTTCTGACACGCACATTCCTTCAAAAAAACCTCATTGCATAATATAAACCCCACAGTAAAACATTACTGCAAAACTTAGAGGGATATTTTAGGAGATACAAGGATGACAATACATGGTACAATTACATTAGCGGAAGCAAGAGAAAGAAGATTATTTAGAGAGAACTTTTTGGCACAAAGAAAAAAATATGAAAGACGCTTTAAGTTGATTCTCCCGCAAGCAGTGTAGCGATGATAAGTCATCATAGTTCCAAAAAAATAAATGGCAGGTCCATGGAAAATCCTACCTATAATTACCTACTCCTACCACCAGAAATTTTCTCAAACTTTTCCATCATAAATTATCCTTTTCCCGAAATCTAATCGCTTAAAAGTTCAACTTTATCAATTCGATGCTCAGTATGGAGTGTTTAAACACACTAAATTACTAATATGCAAGTGAAACGATAATTACCTCCAAGACCATGCATTTTAACTATATCACAGCATAACCCCAGAGCTAGTCCTCTTTCACAGGGTTTCTCAACCTTTTTATAACTATAGCCCCTCCTAAAATTGTTTTGGGACCAAATAGTTCCTAAATCCCCCATGAAATTTTAAAAGATAAAAGCATTCACTCTCTTTGAATCAAAGGGATCCTTGTGCTTGAGGCTCCTTAGCTAGACATTCAATGTACGGTTCGATGTCAGTAAATTTAATTTTAATGTCCTCTTGAATATTTAATATTAAATCTATTTCTTCCTTTTGTTGATTTCCCCTACTTATCTCTTTAGGGAAACCCTGATTGTAAGGGGGAAATTTCTCCCCCGACGCGTCGTCTCTTTCGGACGAACTCAACACTTGGATGCACAAGCTCGTTCTCGCCCGGAAGGAAACCAGCAAAGCAGCTCAACGGGCGCCCTTCTACCACGTGCGAATGTGGAAGCCGAGACCGGCCGCGCTGGCGACATCCAGTTTGGCAGGAGCAGGGTCCGAGCGGGAGATCAATTAGAAAGTCCTAGGAGCGGCGGTCGGAAAACGACAGTTAGTAATCGGGGGTGGGGGGGGAGGGGAATCGTGAGAATTCTACTTGCTCGCCGGAAAGCGACCAATGAGACGCAGAAAGGTCGGAGGTCAAGGTGCCTTGGATGACTATTAAAACCATGGTAACTCCACTCTAACTAAAAGACGAACTGCGTGCGTAGCTTCATCGCACATGCTTGCGTGGGTGTTCGGAATGCGGTGTATAGGAAGTCAAACTGAAGGTAGGCCAACACAAAACTCTTTTCCGTCTTTCTTATAGCCTATGTGGACCATGAATTATGATCCCCCCTTAATATGAAGAACTGTGCGGCTTTCTAAAAAAAAGTCGCACAGTTCTTCATATTATAGAGATGAATTTTTATGGAACCAATAATAAAGATGAAATTGATTATATCTGCTTTAACTCGGCGAAAATTCATCTTAAATGATGAAAAATAAAATACAACAATGTAAGTATAATTTTTACAGAATGCTTTATTCTGTACTACCCGTTTCAACGCATAGACGTTGACTTAGATGCAAATTATTTCACATAAGCCTAGGGATTATATTCTGCTGCGGATTACCCCTTGCTGATGAATGGGTTTAAAATAATTTGCATCAAAGGATAACACCTATGCGTTAAAAGAGGTAGTACCAAATGAACATTTCTGTGGAAGTTATGCGTTATCATTCAAGCAGATTTAAATCCTTTTTCCCCAATTTAATACAGCAGGAAGTATCATAGTTATTCCGCGGAGATAGTCCTGGTTTTTTTTCTGTTTCCTCAAGCTAGCTATTCTTTTTCTGACATAGGTATCCACGAAATTTTCATCGAGGACTTAAAATTGAGTTCGACCATTGAAATGGAGCGTCATAGTAGGTATGAACATTACGGAGGTTAAATAAAATTGAGTTCGACCATTGAAATGGAGCGTCACAGTAGGAATGAACATGCATGAGAAACTCTCAATTATTTTTATCGTGACATGAAGGAAAGATCAAAATACTCGTTAAACCTTGTCTTCGGAGAAACTGCATCAATGTAGATGAGAGGTTAATAACATGATATTATGGTCTAATAGAAAAAACGCTTGAAAGAGAGAAGAAAACTGGTGTTGAACATGGTAAGTAAAGGAAGAGGGGAGGCAGAAGGAGGTAGGGGGAAATAAGTAGAAAACGTTGAAGGAGGATATATTACGAGGTAGTCAGACGGTGAAGGTTTCTACTAGTGAAGGAGATGAAAGGGCGATATTTTAATTGGGAGTTTTGGCACAGAGAAAAAACGTGGAAGACGATTAGGAAAAGAGAAATCTACATAATCTACATCTATGTACTACAAGCCAACCCTAGGGTGTGTGGCAATTATGAGGAGCAGAAAACAATGAAATAACGCTGACATGTTTGCAAGGTTATAAAAATTTTTCTTTTATATAATCTAGTCCCTTAATTTTTAAGATAAAGCCCACTCCCTCACGCAAGGCCTTTTAAAATTGTGTCTCATTTCGTTTAATGACGACCCGGTTTTCTAGTTTGCTAAATGTTTTTCGTTCTAATAAGAAACGAAGAGACGTAAAAATGACGGTATCCCATTAGTATTTTTGAATTTGTCAGCGCAAGGCAGACGAAACTGTGCCGCGCATGCCTGCAATCAACAATATCTATCAATATCCCGGTCAAGTCGAATGGTTTTCCTATGTGGAATATCGCACTTATGTGCACTTGCGGGTGACTCCGTAAAGGTAAATACCGTGGCTAGTTCCGGTATCCTCAAAATATCTATTAGCACACATTGTTCTTACTTCACTACGATCAAACCCCATCGACAATATTTTATTTGGATGGCCAGTTGTTCGAACTGGACTTCGTGATAATTACCTTTTCCTTTTCAAAAAGCAATAACTTTTAAAGGTTAACAGGTAATACTACGCCCACTGCCTAAACTGGAATCATTGTCCACGCCCATGAAACAAGATTTCCTCCTGTTAACATGAACTATACATATTAAAATTCGAAAAATAGGTTTAGAAGTGGTGATGGGAAAAATGAGGTGAAAATATGCTGCACCTGTCGTCAGAAACACATATTACCTTACAGTCTCAATTTATCTCCGTGAACAAACTACGAAAATAATAATTTAAAAAGCTGGCCAGTTCTTCTAACATGACTAGTTGATACTGATCTATTACTTCCTCTGGAAACAATCATTACATTCGGATAAATGACGGTATTACGTATACTAACAACTTCTGCGCCAGGGTCAATATCGATAGACCTCCGAACGAGTTTTCTTTCTGCACCATAACAGTGAATATTCAAGAAACTATACCAAGTGGTTGTGGAAGATAGAATATGAAACATCATCTATCACCTTAATAAGCGTATACGTATCAACAAGACCAAACCCTTCGACGCAATAACTTAGTACAAATAACGGTTTCCAGCTTAACTTTGTAGAATTTCATTGTGTCGAATGGAACGAGCACCAAGGAAAAAACTTCGTAACTTCCACAGAATTTTATTTCATTACGACCAGATTTCGTCGGCGTCATTTTAGGTGCCCTATTCAAGAAGGCCACGGAATTTTTCAGCCTAGGCAATGAAGAAAGTTTGACTTCAAAAATCGAAAAGTTCCACTAAAAAGTTTATATATTTCGAGGCTCTGACGTCACGTACACCACATTCTCGAGGTCTTGCCCATCCTGAATAAGGCCTCAGGTTACCTGAAGATGTCGACTATTCGAAATCTAAAAAAAACAATGGTCATGATAAAATAAATATTTTGAGGAAGTCACAAAGTTTTTCTTGGTGTGTGTTCACCATTCAACAATAACTTAGTGAGGCTGACCAGTTCTACAAGCACAGGACTTGATGATGACCACCCTCCGCTTCCACCGAAAACAATCATCGAATTCGTTCTGAGGACAATATTACGCACACCACCTTATCTAGCGCCACGGTCAATATCAATAGAGCTCGGAACGGGTTTCCACGAAAAAAAAATGAAAAAACAGTGAGTAAATAAAAGAGATGATTTGCGTTGAGAATGAAGATAAATCAACACGAGAAAGTGGAAGAGCGCGCGGCGTAGCATGAAGAAGAGTTGAGGTGTCGGGGTGAATGGAGAGGGAGAGAAATGAGGATAATATGTACCAAACCATTAAAGGAGGGTGGGCGGGGAGGAGAGCGAACTTGGAGCTAAGGGCAAGATCAGAGAGCGTTTAACCCTCCCCCCCCCCTGCGGGTGAAGCGGACGGATCAATGACAACCGGCTGAGATACAGCACGCCCGCCGTTCACATCCCCGTCCCGCGTGACTATGCACGTGCATACGTATACACTGACTGCACAGTGCGTGTAAGTGGTACGAGTCGTGCTTCCTGCCGCCGCCGGCTGCTCACTTTCCAAAGCTCCTCCGAAGTGGCCCACTTGCTCATCCACTGTGTTATCCCGGTGAAAGATTCGCAGCAATCGGCGTATGCTTTCGTCTGTCTGCGCGGTCCGTAACGAAGGGCACCCTTGTATTTGCATCACGACGAGAGAGTGAGAGAGAGAGCCTCAAAGACGATGTGGAGGTGGGCGCCGATGACACATCCGAGGGCGGCGGTCGACCCTCTGTCGGCGAAGTGGTTGGCGTCGACCTGTCGGCCTACTGAAAGGCCAACGGCTAGAGTGCAAAGAGTAGGGTTAGTAAAACCTTCTCGACCCGGAGGTTTTGGTCTGCAACCCGGAGAATTTGAATCGGCAGCCCCTTTTTTCGATGTTACGAAAGTTTAGCTGCCATACGCGCATTAATAGTCTGATTAAGGTTAATTTAGACTTTTTTATGGCCACTTAGATAATTCAAATAATTATATTCTTTATAGGTAAAAAAATACAGATTTCATGCAAAAAAATTATTTGCAAACAATACTTTTCAAACTGAAAGTGACATCTTTCTTATGACATCTACATCTACATACTACCCCGCAAGCCGCCTCAATAGGCGCGTGGCGGGGGGGTGTTCGGACACCAGCCGTTTACATATAAAAAGGAAACGCTCTAATGAAATTACGCCTAGCAATTATTGAAGTCCCTTATTGTTCGGGGAAAAAACGAATTCCCATACCTATCCGTTGGGCAAAATATCTCTCTTAATTTATCGTTTCTGTCGGACCTGGAAATATAGTGGGGTTCTAATATGATGTTCTCCGTGTCGTTCTTAAAGATATCTACTCCCAATGTCTCAAGCAATCTAAGCCTAGCGCGCAGCCTCCGAGTCTTTAGCGGCTCCCAGCCTAATTCGTTTAACATCTGTGTAACGCTGTCAGTACGCCCGTAGCAGTTTTTGACGAATCGCGCAGCTTTCCTTTGTACATAAGTCCTTGTTTTACAAAGTCACAAAGAAATGGAATTTCTCGACCAAGATCTCACTCTTTGTGCAATAAGAACGCGTAAGAATTGGATTTATCTACTAAAATAAACATTTTCTTAGAAAATTCTGCATCACCGATGTAATAACTGCGTAAGTGAAATATTTACTGTTTGTTGTTTCGCACCTGACACTGGCCCGGAGAAACTGATAAGAAATCCTGAGCCCAGAGAAACATTGTTTCACCCGGAGTCTCCTAGGAAAAATGCCCCCGTTGACTACCCTAACTATGAGTAGCGGCGAGAACTCCTATGGTAAGTTAGAACAGCGATCGGCAACCTATGGCACGCGTGCTACCAGGTGGCACGCGGAAGGTTTGCTGGTGGCACTTCACGCAAACGATGATTACATTTAACTTTCTTTTATGCTTTTATGCACTTTTTATTTACAAAATTATCATTCATATTGCAAATAATATCAACTTCAATTCGTTTAATAAGTAACAAAACCCAAGTTATAAACCCTATTGTCACCATAGCTGTACGTTTACAATTGATACTTCTCCTAATAAGGTAATTTTCATTATATAATAATATGTATTAAATTTTCCATAGTGCATCCTTTCCCTTAAAAAAAGTCAACACTTAGTAGTAGCACGCGCCAGGCTTGAATTTATATTTTACGCAAAATGTGGCTCGCGTCACCTCGCGTGCACATATTCCGACCGCTAAGTTAGACCACATGCATAAAATTAGAGCGATGGATTGCGAGGCGTAAGGGTTTAACATGTCATTTTTTCTGTGTGCGATTATGGACTACAATAGAAGTGATTGATACTGCCAGTAAAGTAAATAGACACAAAAGGAATCGTTGTATTTCTTTTAGCATTTATTGTTTTCATTTCTGCATGGAATGCTAATTTGATTATTTTTTCATTATGTGTCAGTGAGTTGGTAAGATTTTGCGTGTTAACATGACTGAAATTCAGCTAATTATCCCCGAGATCAGGGCCGAATCTAATACCCACGAAACCCAGTACTGCGGCTCGTGGCATTCTCAAAAGAACTTAATTTGCTTTTTATCGTTTACTTGGAATTATTTTAAAATATATAACATTAGTTTCAACGGTTTTTCAGTTCAATTTTTCTTCACCACTTAATTGTCTTTAACATAAAAGGGAACCTTCACAAATTATCGCAAGGGGCGGGAAGGGGGGGTGGAAATTTGTTGATCAGGCCCCCTCCTGTGATGAATGGGTAAACCGTCCATCCCACAAGAGGGGAACAATTGTTGTAAGCTGTATTGAGCGTGAAATCTCCTGTTACACATTCACTACTTAACAGTTCATTTTGACAAGTTGCTAATTACAGCATCATGCAGCGGCTGACGGTTAGTGCACGCTTGGTGTGGAGTTATCCCCCGGCCATACATCCTTGAAGTGGTTAGCATGGTACATAACAGGCAGATATATAGCAATGGATTCCTACGCCGAGGTCCTGGGATCGAATCTCGAACGTGGCGGAAATATTTCAGCGGAATCCCTGTCCCAACTTGGGTGTAAATGCGGAGAGCACTGCAAGTGAAGAACTCCGTATGCCGGCGGACGGTTAAACTTGACCCTTGACCGAGACCCTGGATGCCTTCTGCTCAGCTACAACCGACGCCGCGTTTCACTCCATCCATCCTCCTTTCCCCATGTCTATTATTCAATTACCAACCCACCCACATGCACTTGATGGCGCAAATAAATTAATTAGTAGGCCGCCTCACAATGTTACCAACTAACCATGAATTCAGTGCTTTAAAATTAGAATAACCGTCATAATATTTGGTCAGAAATAATGACAAAAAACGAAGGATAAGGAGTATGAGATTAGAGAAAGTCACGACCATAGATTAAAGTAGAGAGTAAATAGCGTCTTGAATATGCATTGCTATTTTCGTCCGAGGTGCCATATTTGACGAACCATTTTTCAATAAAAAACACTAATATCATATTTCATACTTTTTTTTAGGATAGATATGCAAGAGAACTGCCTCCGAAAAAAATATAAAAGCAAGATTTACTTCTTTCACTAGAAAATTTTATGCTACAATATGGTTTCTGACGAAGTTAAGTGCAGTTTTTTGTATATATTTTAACAAATTTTTAATAATTAGCTGAACCATACTCATTACAAATAATTTTGATCAATTCTTGTTCAATACAATTGTTTTAATTATTTGTTATATTTGTAAATAAAAAAGGATAAGGCTTTCCCCAAACTACTATTTTGGCCAAAAATACTTTGACACTTTAAAAATTGACTCCAAAAATATAACGAAGTGAAAATGTTTTCATACCTCGTTTTGAGCTCCTCAAATATTGGCAAACTTAATGCCCAAAAATCAGGTAAATCAAAAATGTTGAGCAACATTTTTTTTATTCTGGATGATTTCATTTGGATGAGATTAGAGAAAGTCACGACCAAAGATTAAAGTAAAGAGTAGCGTCCACCATGCTCCAATTATTGGCCGAAAAACTGCCTTATTTCTGCACATAAAATTCAATTTGCTCAGAGTATCTATAGGTTAACTGAAATACACTTCGCAATGATAACGTATAATAACACAAGGCAGGGGCGGATCCAGGTAACAATCTTGGGGGGGGGGGGGATTTGTAAGAATTGTATGAGTGTATGGGTGGGTGCGTGCAAGTGCGTTCCTGCGCATGCGTGCTTACGTGAATCTCGTGTCATACATGTTATATTTACTCAGCTATGCCTGTATAATTTTATTATGCCAATTGGCGATTTATTTAGCATAATTAATTATGCGTATGTTAACTCCTCTCCACCAATTCCATCCGCGATCTGGTGACGCTTGTTTTCTGCCCAGGGAATACCAGAATTGAAAGGAGGCAGCATTCAAGGAATTATTTGTATGCGAATACTTTGGCTTACTCTCCCATACCAGCCACCTACTTGTGCCCACACCAATTACCAGGATCACTATTCTCAGATAACCTTCTTCACCTGTATCCCTCTTTCATTGAATTGTAACGGGCGATTGAATTGCTACGGGCTACGTTACTTTTATATCAGGCCTCGCAAAATGTGAATAAGTCACTCAACCTAACACACAGAGTTCACAACCACTGATTCAATAGCGGCCAAAGTACATGAAGATGAAATTAGTGAGATGTAGCTTAAGGAAAAGTTACATTTCGTTTTACGACGTTCATAAATTTAGAAATTGGATGCTCTTTCAAAATCATTTTCTACAGCTCCAACTCAATAAGTGTTGAATCACTCAATTTCGCTAGGAAAACTAAGAACATTTCACCTGAGATATGTTTCAAGATATGTTTTGCAGTTTACAGGAAAACAAGGTGAAACACTCTGACGAAGCAGTAGATAATCAAAATAAGGGCTTTTTAAAAGTAAAATTCAATTGTAAACGGAGGACGGTTTTAGAACTGTGTGGGAGAGGTGAAATAATGATCAAGTAAAAATGAATTTCATTGAAAACTTACAATAAATACATACCAGCTTGAATGAGAAACATCCAAATGAAAAGATAGGTCTCACAAAATGTGATGACTTTTAATGTATGGAAATCATAAATACTAGTCGGTGCCTGAGGCCAGCACACAATGTGCGTACGCATTATTCAGCACAACTGGGAATTACAATTTCTGGGAGGCAAGCTGAACAGGATTTTATAAATAAACGGCTTACATAAACGCGTTGAATTCAATTTTGTGCGCAGTAGAAGTGACGCATGATATTCGCAGAGATTACTGAGAACTTTGTTAGGGCAGCAATTGAACATAATGACATAGAAACAGTGGACTCTGATAGACTAGTGCAGCCTAGACACTATTGCCATGAATATTACTCATCTAATGAAACTTTTCTGGATATCTTACAATTTGTGGTTGTGCGTGTGATTTTATCGCCAGCAAAAAAGCGGAGATATGTTGAAATTTTTTAAAAACAAAGGTCACCGTGGTCAATGACTCTATTTTTCTCCAACATATGAATCAAGGATTTTATTGGAATGACAGCCAAGCCAATATCCATCTATGCACAAGAGGTAGGTACATACGTAAAGTGGGACAATGCCGTTGATCACTAATTCCTCAAGTTATTTTAAATAGTCTCTTCCTCCAAGCATCCTATTTCAAAGAAATTATGTGCTTTTAAGGCCATATCAAAATCTAAAACAAAATAATACCTTAATGCAGGCTAAACCAGTTGAAGTTAATGCAACATGGTGAGTACAACAGTTTGGTTTACTGATGCTGCAGCGCCGCATTGATAGAAGGACATTATTATGAAATCATAATTCAGCTCCTCAAAAAGATAAGTTAAATAAAATAAATAAAAGACAAAAAACGCTGTTTGGCATCCCTTTGGGACCTGAAAAAGAAGGAAGCAAATCGACCGGGTAAGATATGATTTATTTGTTCGTAGATATATTAAGCGTAAAAAATAAACTTGACATGGACGACGTATCGAGCGGTTCAACATCCATAGCGCGAGAACAAATTTTGGGATTCGTCGAGATGGAGACACAGCATTTTTTCGATATTTTACTTCGTATTTAGATCTAAACCAGCCCCCAGAATTCAAATGATACACGGATGGTATTGGACCGCAGGTCGATATAAAAGCATCGCCCTCCTAGCCTAGGATGCCGCTTAACTTCGAACGCGAACATGCCGACACATAAAAATTTATTTCTCCCTTAAAAACATTATCATCGCAAACTTTCAAAGATGGATACATAAGGAATATAGCTAAAAAAATATAACAAATTAGCAAAATCGAAGAGGAATGTGTTTTGAAAAAAAAACGCGTTTGAAGTTTTCAAAGCAAACATTTATGGAATAAATCGCGAAACCATTTATTAGTGGTATCATAATATTATTTCACGCGTTGTCATTTTTTTTGTAAGCTTCGCCATCACCCTTTTCTGTTTTTTTGCTAGAAAATTAAGGTGGAATCCAGTATCGTTGGAAAAAATGTCTGATTATCCTCTAGCAACTCCCTTGTCACATCTGAAAATAGCTTAGCATAAGGATGACTAAGTATACTATTGTTAGTATATGAACGAACTTGAAAAGTATGAACCATATATCATACGAAAATACAATTGAGTAATCAACCCCTTTGGTCTGCCATAAAAAACTGGCCAAATCAAACATGTTCCTTCATCGGCAAAAAGATATTATGATAAATATTTATGAGAAGAAAAATATTTTGAATTGATGGAAAAATTATTTTTGGATGTATAAACATCCATTGAAAAAAATATTTTCCCTTATACCTACTATGCTGGGCTATTATTCCAAATAAAAATAATAGCGGCCCTCTAATATTTGGATAGCATCTTACAAGACTACTCCATCTGAAGAAAACTCATGAGTGCTTTCAAATAAAATAATTAAGTATGTTTTCACAATATTAACTTAATGTATGGCCGAGTTATTTGCATTGGCGACATAATCATACCTAACGATATTACCTATGCTACCAAACCGGCAGTACATCAAATTAATATTGTGAAAACAGGCAGTGTATTATTTAATTTAGAGACCATGAATTTTGACAAAGGTAAGCCTGAAATAATAGAATTCAACTAGGGATATTACCGCCCTTATGTTTTCCAAGTGGAATTACTATAATGTACAATGCCTCACGGTTCATCCACAGCTTGCAACATGTTTAGGTTTGTTTTGAATTGTTCTTCCCATCTATTACTTCTGTATCCAGCAGCAAGTAGATTTCGTTTCGAATCATCATTATTCACTGCACTATACTGTGATGCACCAAAGCGATTTAAATTAAATCTTTGTATCACTCTGCATATGTTTTTATTGCGATCCTTCATCGTTTCACCAAAGCAGCCAGTCTCTTTTCTATCTCTCAGCGCGTAGCAACACGTCAACACTTTTTTAACAATCACAAAACAAAACAACTATTTAAAATCAACTACTTTCAATCCTTTCCTTATATATCAAAGTTGCGAGTGTTTTTCCTTTGAATCGTAATTATATTACGTCAAATAAATTTGCTTGTTTCAAGCTTGACTTCGTGAAAGTGGTAGATATCCATTTTTAATAAAAAAACTTTGTACTTTTCCACACTTTATTTAAAAACTGCGACCGGTTTCACCATAATATGGCATCTTCTGGCACAATCTGAAGCTTAGGTCATACAATATATACTCAGAGAAAGTTAAAAATGGTGGGGGTTGGTTTGAAATGGGGGAGAGAGGAGCAGGGCGGTTGGTGCATGGCAGAGTGAGAAGGGGTAGTGGAAAAATCGAGAGGAAAGGAAGGAAAGTGAATCGGGGGAAGACAGTGGGAGGAGTAGAAGGTCACCAAGTTATACTGTTTTCTATTTTTTTAAAAAGGAAGATTGGTTAAAGCCCCACCCTAAATCATCTGTGACTGAAGGGCTAGGAAAGTAGGCTAAGATCTGCCGAAACAATGATTCAAAAAAGGCCGCGAAGTGAAGAGCTGCAAAGAAAGGACCCCAGAGGAATCTCAGGTGGATTTATGAATGGGCAACAGACGGAGGGTTGTGAGGGGAGGGGTTTGGAAGGGCTCCTAGCAACCGTAAGTGGGGAGAGGGAGAAGGGGAGTGGAAGGGCCGGAGAGGGGATAGGATGTGGGGGAGTGACAGTTACTTTCGCAAACATGGAAATATCGAAAACAACGGAGAGGAATGCATAAATACATGGTCATTACACAGATTAACATTTTGGTTTTTCGCTAGCACACAAATTTCTAAATGTTCCAAAGCGTCCATTTTTAGGCCTTTCGGGAACATTTGCAGAATTACAGGTTTAAAAGCACTGCTGTGGTTACACTCTAATAGATGCTGGGCAAATAGGGAATGGCCATCAGCATTTACTCCGCCATGCCCCAACCGCCCTGCTCCTCTCTCCCCCATTTCAAACCAACCCCCACCATTTTTAACTTTCACTGGGTATATATTGTATGACCTAAGCTTCAGAATGTGCCAGAAGATGCCATATTATGGTGAAACCGGTCGCAGTTTTTAAATAAAGTGTGGAAAAGTACAAAGTTTTTTATTAAAAATGGATATATTACGTCAACTGATATGGGTACTCACCATGAAAGGGTGAGGGAAATGAGCGGAAAATGTGAGCGACAAGTAATTTTCATGAGAGAGGAGTGGAAAGAGGAAGTGAAACCCTCACTTTCTGCTGAGAGCAATTTTTATGGCAGAAATATCACGCGATGATCTCATATTTTTTTGTGAAAACAGCTACTTTTTCTTTGAAGTAGGTAACGCCACTTACATTTAATTTGATGTTTACTTTGCAAGGAAAATAATTCGGTAGTTTATTCAATGATAACTAAAAAAGAACCGCTTTTTTCACCCACAAATCATAAGTATCGATCCCACCAATAAGTGCGCAGTCAGATGATTATATGGTCCACATTCCTTTTGATTTATGTCATCGGGAAAGCGACCACAAATGATAATAATAATGAAGCACTGGAATCAAGGCTTTCAGTAGTTTTCTGGCTGTCCAACCAGGCTTTCCCTACAAGAATAATTACTTTTTAAAAATAATGAGAATTTTATCTGATTTCTGCAGAGATAACTCAAGTTAAAAACCCCAATGGAATGTATTCCCCTAGAAATATAGAAAAAAGTTTCAGGACAACAAAATATATGCATCACTGAATGACTTTATCTGCGCAAAACATAAATGAGTCAAATTTGAAAAATTAGAGATTAGTTTCTCATATCTAATCATGTAATTATTTGTGGAAGAAAAAGTTAGATTATGGATTTCCAGACGCGATATCGCCAAGCATAAATAAATAATACTTAAAAATCTGTACAGTAATTATTAATGATACCGCTGAAAAAGGAAATCACCCTTTTTCAAATATGAAACTGTTGGAAATATCTAATCTCGACAGTCCACTACGTTTTGTCAATATGTATTTCTTTTTTCTTCACTGAGTATCCGTCGCTGTGTGACTGATTGTTATTGCTGAGTTGTTGATTTTATTTTATATGAGTCTAAAATATATTACATCTTTTACTTGTGCTATCAGTTTATTTAATTATATTACTCTTGAAAAGACAAGTAATTTATAACAGAAATACTCGATGAAATGTACTCTTTTATTCCAATGAATCTAATGTGACAAAGTAAACGCACAGTTTTGACTCAAATTTGCATCACAATAGCAGCACGCATAGATTTTGAAAATTAAGAGAAATGAGGCTCTAATTAGGAGACCTCACAAGTTGAGAGTGTTGAGGGCCAAATGTGAATTTGTAGAGATTATGCGAATTTCATTGGAACTGGATTAATAAATCATCAACTGTAATACATAAAAACAGATACGTCTACAATAGCAAATCAAGTTGACAGCATATTACCAGGTAGTTTGTTAAAGGCACTTCATGAAGGATAAATACTTTATTTTCATATTCCCATTTTTAAATTCAGTCACGGAGCGATTATTCTGACAATAAATCATAAAATGAGAAACATTACTCTTGCGACTAAAGACCTCATTAGTCCTTATGCTCTTGCACCGGCGTTAAAATCTCCATCAAAATTAAATTCAAGTTTAGGCTCGGCATGCTCTCGAAACTTCCTCTTTGTCTCTCAGACTATGGACCTTTAGTCGGAAACTTTCCTTTTTATCTTTCAATTTTTTTAATATCTCCTAGGATTTTCGCAGTGGCTGGATTGTATCAAATTAACGATGAACCCGCAGCCACACCTTTTGGCGAAGGGGCTGTTATGGGAGAAAGCACCGACGGGATATTGTGTCCCGAATTACGACAGGATTTACGCATCATTTTCTTCTAGAAGAAGGTCGGAGAAATTTCGCCTTCACTTTCATCCGCCCCTGAATCGCGATGAAATACACTTGGCACAGTTTTTATTAGGAGACCTTCACAAAAATGCCGGTGACGTTTATTTGCAACAAAGGGCTCAAATGCAACTCCTCAAGAGCTCTATAAAAACTCTCACTTAAGTAAGCAGCAAGTTGCGATACGAACAATGGGCGATTCAATCCATTTGATTCGCATCCATTGTATTAAGTAAGCGTTGAATTCCTTCACGCGTTCAAAGACAAATCTGCTTTTTCAAAAAACACAATTTCCCAAGATACTAGCGATCCAACTCAGGTGTGCCATTATTGACACACCCAAATCTTACAGATTCGTTCATTCACATGGGAAGCCCTAACTCATTCTCTTAGCTAAATAACGACATAAAATTAGATAAATCAACTCGAAAACCTAGCATGGTAAAAATACAATACAGATTAGTCAAACTCCTGCAAAGAAATCTTTATTCGGGGGCTACTGAAAGGATTGGGTATGTAAAAGCTTTCCACAAGCTTTTGAATGCGATGAGCATCCTTAAAAATAAATTGTATCCCGTCACCCCAAGATATGAACAGCAGTGATAACAAAGTTAACCTCCCAGGAGGCCAAAGCAACGGTAATACATTTTTGGTTTCAAATTGTTCAACAATACCCGAAGGCCTGTTAGCTAGGAAGTCAGATCATCGCGACATACGGTGTATCACGCGACGCGACATACGGAGCCATCACCATTCCTCCTTCGTTAGCACCCTTTATTATTTAATGGACTCGGACCACAAGAGAGTTTTTGACTTCCGATTCGGTTCGGTACGGGGTGGCGTTTCAAGCGAGGGGAAAGAAGGGAGCTCTACCCGTGAATAAGTGACTTGCAGAGATGGACGACGACGTCGAAAGGTTTAAAAAAAAAAGAGCCATCATATAACGGTTTCGTCTTGCGCGAGCGCATATACCTTATGTTCTGTTTGTCCGTGTCGATATAGGGGCGCCATAAACATCTTTCGGACAGCGACTCTTCGAAGCTTTTTTTTCCGTCCCCCACTTCCTCCAGGACCATTACGAAATGAATGCCAGGGCGCCAGGCGACAGATGGCGGCGGTGTATTATCGTAGAGAGGAGGGAGGGAGACGCGTCATTCTGCTCCGCGGCCGGCGAGGGAATCGATGTGGAGTGAGTTGAGTGGCGGGCGGCGTGACGAACATCTTCTCCCCGGGGTGATGCCGATGTTGAGGTGAGGTGACGCTGGGGGAGGACAGAATGGGAGGAGTGAGGCTGGCATAAGTCACGGCTCAACGTCGCGGGTAGCGTCATCCGGGAATCCTCATTCTCGAAGGAATTATGAGGAATGTCTCATTCCGGAAGCCGTTACCTGTACCCTAGGCTGTCGTGCAAGGCTGAAAAAAATTGCAAATACGGCAGCTTTGATCACATACGTCAAATTAGATATATATATATATATATATATATATATATATATAGTAGAAATTGCATTTTTCCTTCTACTTTCTATCTCTCTAATTTGACACGTTGACCCGGTGGATCCGCTCTCGCCTCCCGTGCGGGCGGCCAGTGTTCGGTTCTCGATGCCGGCAAATATTTTTTCCGATTTCTGCGGAAAAATTCTAGATTGTTCTCTAGAGTTACACACACAAACTACACTAGAGGTGGTGTGGCGATCCAGAATATTCTTCTGTCTTTGCCACAAATATAAAAGCCGTCTCTCCTGCCACTCGGCGGAGGTTTTTAAGGGTTTTCCTCCCCCATCGGGTGAATACCGGGCCATACGCCTCCCCATTTCATTCGAGCTGTCATTTGGTGTTCTTGGTGTGGACCGGGGGATCTCGTGGTTTCGGGTCGGGCACGATGGTGGTGGTTACCGTCTTCCTCTGGCGACTGGGCGCAGAGTTTCGAAGACTACAACGCTGGACTTGCCCGGGCCGCAAACATCTCGCATCCAATCAGCTCAGCACAGCTCTCGTCGTAGATGCCAGCCAAACTGCAATCGGTGCTGCCCTACAGCAACTCTCTGGGAACTCCTGGCAACCACTTGGTTTCTTCTCATGCAAGCTGACGCCTTCCCAGCAGAAGTGGAGTGCCTATGACAGCGAACTCTTAGCCGCCTACCAAGCAGTGAAGCACTTTCGGCTGATGGTAGAAGACCGCGACTTCGCCATCTTCACCGACCACAAATCCCTGTCCTACGCCTTTGGCCAGCGCTCTAGGAACATCGACACCTGCTCACCACGGCAATTTAATCATCTGGAGTTCATCTCACAATTCACCAATGACGTGAGGCACATCTTCGGACTGGACAACGTCGTCGCGGATTGCC
This sequence comes from Pyrrhosoma nymphula, assembly GCA_963573305.1. Lineage (NCBI taxonomy): Eukaryota > Metazoa > Arthropoda > Insecta > Odonata > Coenagrionidae > Pyrrhosoma > Pyrrhosoma nymphula. The sequence goes on along the minus strand of OY754330.1, from coordinate 48,335,234 downwards.
TCTCCAGGGTAGAATCCATAACCACTCCTGCTCCGCATGACTTCGCCGTTCTGTCTCGCTCCCAAGACGACGACGAGGAACTCCGCAGACTCCACGACGGCACAGCTCTTCGGCTTTCCCGGATCCCTGTACCCGGAACAGACGTCTCACTGTGGTGCGATACTTCCATGCCAACTCCACGCCACTACGTTACTCCTCGGCTTCCACGCAACCCCCGCCCTTAAAAACTTTCCCGTCCAGGGAGTAAAAATGTTAAAAAGGGAAATTAAAGTCTTATAAAAATAAGACTGTAACACGAAGCGGAAGCGGAACTCCTCGGCTTTCGTAATTCACTATTTTTTGGTTTAACCCGCATGATTGCAATTTATATAAAAGTTTTTTGTGAGGAACTTTGTCGTATGCTTTCTTGAAATCAAAGAAAAACGCGTCAACTTGTTTATTCGATTCACCTGTTTTTTGTATGTCATTGAGAAAGAGCGCAAGCTGTGCATGTATAAAATCCATACATGGAAAAATGTGAATCGACCCACATTTCACAAACGTAACTAATACAAAGTTCCACGAAACAGCAAACAAGAATTTCCTTTACTTTGACACCAGATTCCAGAAGCACCATCAATGCATATGCAGGTTTGCGAGGAATTCAGCCAAAATCCATTTCGTCAGCCTCGGTTACGCTTGCAGTAATATTAGCATTCGGTCGCATATATTACATCTAAATCCGCCCTTCTAAGCGCAATGGATCAATAGAAATATCCCTTTTACAATATTTATCAGCAATTCACAAAAAAAACACCACTGGCTGAGCAGTGTACGTGATGGTCGTCTTGCATTGTTGGATTTGATTGAACCATCGATAAAATAAACTCATGAAAATTTGAAAGCATGAAGTAGGTAAGTAAAAGAGTATCGCGATATTCCAAGTGCTAACTACCTACGAGGATTTACTATTCTATCGGGAAGAGTATAACACACATTCGTGGCATCTCATTTCAAAATGGAGCAAAACATATTTCAGGAGAACGACCATTTCGACTTGCTACTGCAACTAATTGCCGAATAGACTGAAAAACCATGGCACGAAACTGTATGTCAATGAAAAATGGAAGTGAAATTTGAAGCAACTGAAGTCGGACTAGTACACCAAAGAATGCAAAAGTTAATTGACAGCGAGGAGAGAAAATCAAAGTAGCAGGCGGCATGAAATGGAATTGAATGTTCCAAGGAATCTCCAAGCGGCCCATTCGAAGTAAAAAGCCCCTCGCTGTGAGATGTGATTATTAACTCTATAGTACAGAGCTTATTAATATAGGAATGTCCCATCCGTGTTTATCTAACCGGCCTGCGAGTGAAAGATTGTGATGGGATAGATTAATGAATGGTTAACACGTTTAACACTTTCAAACTTAAATACAAAAAGTGAAATCGCCATTCCATCCCTACCGTGTTATAATTCGCAAGCTGAAGATGCACGCGCCGCACGAGTGCAAAGGCTATGAAGTCAGGATTTCGTATCATTTAATTTTAAAATAACTTAGCATGGGATAAAATACGGCAGCGCTGAAAACCACATATCCTTATCTTCGAAATGCTAATAAAGCATTCGTGAGAGCGCGAGACCCACTTATTTTTAAATGACTACCACAGAACTCTCTTTCCCGAGGAAAAAAACTAAAGCTGGTCGTCCGATGGATCCGAATTCTGGAGAATTTCCAAATTATGATAACTGATTCGTCAGAGCTCGAACGAAAAGAGCGTGTCCAAGAGAAAAGGAAATCATAACAGTTTCACTCATAGTACTTGGGTTGGCCAACATACTTAAGATTAGAGCTATATTTTTTAATGACCTTCCTTTGGTGAATAGATAATTCCTTAGTAGCCATAGGGAACGCTGGATCAACTAAAGCCTAATAATAAGAAAATACAGGGTATATTTAGTCATTTATATCTTAAACTAATGCATGACGAAAGAAATTTCCGAGGTTCCTACAGTGTGTATGTGTTGAAAAAAGGATCTGGTGCTTTCCCGTCGTAGTATCTCGATGAAGTTTTCTCGGGTTTCAGATTTATTACAACAAAACCCGGTTGTAAACCCGAGAAAAATTGTGTTCTTCCTTCTCCCATGTGTTGGAAGGCTTCAGCATACCTACTTACCATTCAATTACTCCGACAATCAACAATCCACCCAACATTCTGCTGGGCGCCACTCTCCTACATTAGAGAACGGGTCTGAGCCAGTGGTGTAGCCAGGAATTTCGTTCGGGGGGGGGGGGGGGTCCAAAATCAGGGGAAAATTTTTGAAAAACAGTGCGAACTAGACAGTAGACAGTCCACAGTCGAAACTCGGCCAGCTACACAAACACCGCCATTACACTACCCTAGCGGCCGAGCCCAAACGTATCGTTTGATAATTTATTATTTAAACAAAAGGACAAACCTTTTTTGACAACGGTATGATAATTTATTATTTGTAGACTTTCCCCTGCCCCAAGCTTATTTTATTTTTTTATATGTCTCAATATTTCGGGGGGGACCCCCCCCCCTCGCTACGCCACTGGTCTGAGAACTTAAACGCGTTGTGCCAGAAGTAAAATCAACATGGATAGATGTGCCACTGAAGAGATTTCTTTCAGTGATATGAACTTGTTAAACCAAAACTCCTCATTAACCGCTTAAAATCAGCCTCATGTTTTCATATGAATATGAACGCTTGCAGTTCGAATTACTTCGGGTCCAATGGACGATCAGGCTTAGTTATTTACAAATTACTAGAGGCAAAACGGAACTTCATAACCCACGCACTAATTGCGATATTTTGAAATACAGCATTACTTCAACAGATAATGTATGGTCTTCCTTTCACGCTCAATCTTAGGCTCCATAATTTTTCCCCTGTTCAAAAACAAAATTTCCTCCTCCAACAAAGCTTATCTCTTCGATTTCAACTTTCCCCCCTCCCTTTTCCTGCACGGATTGCAATCCACAAAGGAATGAATGCGTCCAAATTCGAAGCAAGCGCTCCTTGTTTCCGAGTCACTAAGGCTTCCTCCTGCCGCCACGAGGTGGCTCTTTGACCCAGATGCGAGGAAAGCGAGTGTTATCTTGGAGCGTGGTAATACAAACACAATGGAATACAAGCAAGTCGCTACTGATTATGCAGGCTCGTAGCGCACGAGTGCGTGAAGTGCATCGAGAAATTTAAAGTACTGAAGGACTAGTCGCCAATGTAATTAGGCAAGACTCGCCCGCAGAGGAGATACACGAATGTGCGGAATTCACCTTGAAAAAAGATCATTCGCCTGAACTGGGAATCGAACACAGACACTCCATTCATCGCCGGGTACCTACTACCTACTTAAACTGCCCATCAATACAATTAAGCAAGAATGGAGCAGTTAACAATGGTTATATTCAGTGTCGTAGTTTCGTTTCGGGTGGGTCCATGTTAAGCATAAGGAGGAGGGGGTGAAATTTTCTGAAAATCAGGAACCATGAGGCATTTAACAGAGTAATTGCGACTGCAGTGTTACATTTTTAAAGGTTTTAGACGAGGAAATTTCTGAAATAATACAATGCCCACGGTTTTTATGCTCGCAAATTGCAAAAATATTAACAAATAATTGTTCAGACTTGAGAATAAATAAAATAAACGTTTTAGTAAAAAAAGCTGTTTTCTTTAGTGCCCTTTATTTGCATAAATTAAATGTTTCTGGGGATGGATGGGAGGGGGTCCGGACCCCCTCTCCCCCTGACCAACACTGGTTATATTACTTGGTAAAAGAACTCTACTCGGATTCATGGTATCACCGTTCGAATCCCTGAGGTAACTAATTTTTGTCTTTACTAACGTCGGTAAATCGGAGGGTTTGGCAGGATCCCACCCAATATGGGCCATGAGTGGGGGAGGACCCATCATCTGGAGATGCGTCCAGAAATGGATCCAAAATTGAATAACCTTTGCCTTAGAGGAAGTCACTCTATCCCTCTGATCAACTATTTGGATATCAGTTTAGGCAGGGGTGAGGGGTGCAATTAGCAATGTAATAACGCAGCATGATCCACCAAAAACCAATGACGTTCTGAAACCTCACCCCTGTCTAAAAATACATTCAAATAGTTGATCAGAGGAATAGAGTGACTTCCTCTAAGGCAGAGGTTCTCAACTTATGGGTCCCGACCTCATCTGGGGTCGCGGAAGAGGCTTGCGGGGTCGCAAGGGAGTAAGAAAATATCACTTAATATTATAGTAGCTACACCGTCGAATATGCATGGGGAGCGATTTTCACATATAGTTTTGGGGTCGCAAGTAAAAAAAGGTTGGAAACCCCTGCTCTAAGGTAATGATTGTCGCGCTTTAACTAATGCAAATTAGTTTTTCTTAATATTCCTAAATAATCCGCGGGATATTGTTTAAACCAAGGAGTCTACAGTTTAAACAAGGGGGTAAATTCCCACACAGCACTGTCCGAGTTTTACTCGTGTATTTCCGGTAATTTTTCCGAAATGCCCCATTCGCATTAATAGCTTTTTACCAGTTTAATCCATTACAAGGTAAGGATTAGTAATGCTAACGCCCGGTTGGCACCGACCATGGTAACTTTTTACAACCGGGTAAACTTACCATTGCTATACATATCTATCTGCAATAGTTGTTTTCTGCCCACCGAATTTTCGTGAGTTACACTGGTAGGGTGATCGATCGCCATCAGCTTCAAGTGACCCGACAGATGATGAGAAACAAATATGGTGCACGTTTAAGGTAGTAAAAATCAGTTTCATCATGGATCAGTCCTAAAGACAGGTGCGAATCCGAGCAGAATGTCTAACGATGTCAAACAAATGTAAAACTAGTGTGTTTTCGTGGGTCCAAATATGCATATAATTCGTCATGAGTTCTTACTAGAAGATCCAAATGAAACATCTTATCCACTCGTCACGATGAGATCCGGAGAATTCATGACCTCATATGAGAAGTCTTTTATGACTTCGCAAATGATATATCTCGTATGAATCCAAACATATTTTCACTCGCCGGATAAAAATTGTGTATTTTATGATCGGATTTAAAAGATTAAGATTCATAAATTTTACCATCCCATAATACAGGAAGTCGGTAGCCATGAGCGGATCCAAAGGTACATGAAAAGGATATATGTAATAATGCGCTCGAAAGACCTAAAACTCCTCATCTCACCCATTGCTGCGTGAATTTGGATGCAACTTCAGCGAATAACCAGCACATAAAGCTTCCCGAAACATTAATTTGCGTTAGAGACCCTAACCAACTCTAATCGAAAACTGGGAAGATGTAGGGACCAACAGCATAGGAGTAATCCACATTGTAGAAAGAGATGCGCCACAAGGTGCCATTCAAGTATTACGTAAGGTGATTTTGGGAACTTTTTGACCGCCCTCCTCCCCCATGTAAGACAGCGTAAGATTTCATGAACCCCTGCCCTCCTAATCTTACGTAAGTTGCCAGACATTTTTGGAACCATTCACATAGATAATGCATGGGCGATTCCATTTCCAAGTGTGCAAAAATTGACCTTAACACCACCGGTTTTAAAATGTTTTTTTACAAAAATATAGGCCCTTTTGAGAAACATGAAGTATGAATTTATAGTCAGATATCAATAACGATTTTCGATATTTCACGATTCACAGTAGACGCGACTCGCAAAACACTAGATCTTCACAAATGCGATATATGTCGCCAAACTAATCAACGCAAGGAACTGATCATAACTTTTTCTAAAGTACAGCATGAATTCAGGCATACTATAGCCTATTAATATATATAATATATTACTATAGCCTATTATTACTATAGCCTAATATTACTATAGCCTATACTAAAAAATACTACAATACTACTATACAAAGAAAATTTTCCTCTGACAATAATTTATCATGTTGATAAAAATACGGTCTCGGAAGTAATTTAAATCTCGGACCCCCTCACCTCTCTTTCTCTCTCTCTCTCTCTCCTCCCCTAAGTAAAGGCCGTTTTACACGATGAAAGATTTTGTGCAAACGAATGTACGTGAGATTGTACGTTTGTCTCAACGAAATCAGAAATAAGAAAAGCTCAACCCCCCCTCCGTCCCCAAAACGCCTTACGTAATAATTGAATGACCCCCAAATTACAGCGAGACCTATACGTCTGAAGTAGGGTTGATGGGATATTTGCAAACATAAAAAGGTCATAGTGGTTGAAAGGAAAATTATCCAACTTTAAAGTACGATATTTTTCTTCTCACTCTTCTCAACTGGGCATCATTACGTTAGTTATTGAGGTAACAGTTGTAATTTTTCTAATTAACAACGTGAAAAAATACGGTACTTGTTTGGGTAATTGGGATTCCCCAAATTTGGCAATAAATCCAAAGAAAGACGAAACTTCCTGCCACTCCCATTGAAAAACGCACACATTTCCAGACATTAACTTATAAAAATAACTGGATCAGACGAGCATTTGCCAATCTGCTGTGTGCCACAGCACTACCCGAAAAAAGTTGAAGAAATGCAAATTAAGAATCGCCATGCACACATTAAATAAACCCCATTCGCTCATTCGTTACTTACTCATTGAACAGCTCCATCCAAACATCTCTCGTGGATATGGTGGATACTTCCTGAATGATGCATATCCCTCCAGTTCACAAGCAATTTCTTTTTGCAGTTGATATGTTGAAGCAAGTAGGTGCAAACACGACATTCGATCCACAAAGATTACACTCCACTACTGCCTAATGTTGAATTGTGAAAACCTCTTACTCGACATAAACACAGCGAAAAAAGCTCTCCATATATGAATGAAAAATAATTCACCCGGAAATTTTACACGGCTTTCACCCACTAATTCAGTTCCTACGGTTCCTACCGTTCGAAACTCCCAATCGCCATCAATTGTCTATGATTTACTTTTTCGAGCAAATAAATGTTCGAAGCGCTCGAAGGTAGCGGAAGTAGCGGCCATTAATGATCTTCATTTGTCTATAAATTTTTCATCCTTTTTCGGTATCTACCTACCTATTAAAAATTAAGAAGCATAAACTTTTTAATTATATCGTATGATTGTCATCTGTACCTTTCATGTGGCTGAAATAAATTTCTCCTTTTTCTTTTTATTACTATACATACCTATCAGCCACCGTCATTCATTGCAGTATCCATGATTCATTCCTAGACTCGCTAGCAAAGATTATAATACCTCGCTAGACTGTAAAGCTGTTAAGGCAGCTGCCTAAGGCTAGTTATAACGATGCATGAATCCGGGCGGGTTTATTGTTGAATTCATTGAAGAATATACCAACGGACTTGGAACAGGGGCTATGCATTTTCTGGACATTCGCGCGAGTTGTTTTATTTACACGGTGAATATTTGAAGGGACATATATGTAGCTCGTAAATATAGTGTGAAGTCTTCATCCCGTTTCTGAGTTGCCCTCTCGCATTTCCGGGTTTCTCAGGTCTGAAGCCACTCTAGCATTTATACATTATTTTAACAGTACATGACAAATACTTATATAATACAACTACCATACCCCTCGGAAGGAATTTGAACGTTCCTGCGAACTTTCCAAGAATGCTCTGTGGCCTGATGGATTAATAAATTACGTAGAATGAAAAATATTGGATCCATTAAAGATAAATTAAGAGAAAGAATTTCCATAAGGAGGACGGGTGAGGATGCAAAATCACAAACAGTGGCCGCAAGTGAAATATACCCTAACGGAATGAGAATAATAATAGCAAGCTGTTACAGCTACGTCTTTTCTCTCTTTCACGATGTTTGGAGTTTCATTAACGGAGTTTTCCCCTCTCGTTCCAACAAGCCAAAGGAAGAAGAGTGAGGACATATGCTGGAAGGAGGAAGAGTGAGGTGGCTGGGAGTCAGCCGATTTTTCAGCCGCAGCAGAAGGCAGCTGTGGTAGACAGAACATCGGAGAATAGCAGAAAGGAGGCGTATCCTCTAGCATTCTCAATGACCCCCCTAAACCTTGAAGTGACTCGCAAACGCAATTCACTCACGCTCTTTCTTCCATAAGGCATTGATCACCCACCTTGCTCGAGGTCGCGGGGGAGGCAATTTCCTACTCCTTTACACCCATTACCGCAAGAATCCGTTGCCCATATGTTTCCATTGTCCTTTCGCGTATCTCAACATTTTCATTTGGTAGGCTGAGGTAGGAATGAGCAACGGTCCGGTTGATGCGATGGGTTCCCATCCCTAGGTTCTAATTTCGGCCGCGGTGTAATTTACTTCTCATTGAAATCCTGATCTCTACGAAGATGCCATGCTGAAAGCACTTCCATTGCAGTACTCCTTCCTTAGAATAAAAGTTTAAGCGTGGGCATCTTGGTGACCTTTACTGTAAAGAAGCTAACGTCAATACCGGGTACCTCTCTCCACCATTCTTCCACATTCTAAACAATCCTTCCCTCACCATTCAACGCAATGCCTGTCCTTAGAAATGCAAATTACTTCAGTTGTTGGTCACATCCTCAAATAACCAACCAATACAGGAATTAGGTATTCCTTTTATTCCACTTTAGCGATCATGAATTAGTAAGAATATGTCATTCCACCAGGTATCTAAAAGGGAGAGCACATACCAAATGAGGGGTCCTTAGAGAACTACATCAATGGACCAAAAAGGTCACTGCACCAAGATGAAAAATTACAGCAGAACCAAAATAAACTTTTGTTGACTTTTCCTTGCAGGTTTGAACATTAGTACTCATAATTAAATAAAATACTAAGGACTTTCCTGCAGATTAATTTCTTTTGAATTAATGGGTAATTAAAATGTACTAATTATTTTATTTGGTCATGAATACTGACTTACTTAAACAAAATGAATAATTGAATATGAAAATTGGAATAATAAATAATTATATTACAGCCACATTCACACAGCACACTAATGCTTGCAGCTATTTTTTAAATAATCCTATGGCTCATTGCACTTTTCATACTGAAGTTTGAATAATCTAATGTGGAGTAAGTGTAAAGCACAAAATGTAATTGGTGTCATAGAACAGTAGCACTCTATGGACTGTGAATGTAGACCAATGGAAAAAAAGGGCCAGACACAGAAAACAATATCTTGCCACGAACTAATAAGTTGACACACAAATGCGCACTGCTTCAGTGCCCCTACTTTTAAAGGCAAATCTGAGGGTCTCCCATCTTCAAAAACTAGTAAAAATCACATTCCAGGATACTTTCCCTGATGGACCTGATGCTTCCCTTTCTTCACCCACTCCATGGGCTCCCCCCTGTTCAGCGTGAAAGGCATGCAAGGAATCTCGCCTTCTTTTGGGCAGGCTAGTAGTATAATGGTAGAGAGCCTTTGGTGCATGACCTAATTAGCATTTATTTCTGAGTGAATTTATAGTTACTAGTCAAGCAACTCTCTGCAAAGGCAGTAGCTTTATATTGTGTCACTGACCCATCTTTTACCACAGACTTTTCAATCTTACAATATATATCAAGTGTTTCCATTTGCTTCACACCGGTGAAAGAAACTGGAAAAGTAAGATTCTCTTGGATTTCCCAGCTCAAACAATTTTTTTTCTTTAAATATCAATTTTTTTCAATAAAAGCCATATTTGTTTTGTGCATTATTCAACAGTTTTCTTCTTATTCACATACGAATGGGATTTTGCAGGAGTCGTGAACTTTCTGTAGTTCATAAGTTATAGGACACCAGTAAATGGCGATGATTTGGCCAGCGTACAAGTAAAATTTTTATGGTGGTGGGTCCTTTTCCGTTCAATTTCATTTCAGGGTAGGTTTTTGCAATATGCCTCTGCTTTATAGTGATCAGTAAATTTTCTGGTCCTCGCAACTATCAGCATGGGCATAATTTCAGCTTTTTAACTGGGGTGGCAAGGCCTACCGGGGGGTATGGACTATGGACCCCCCTGTAAGGGCCTAGCCACGTTGAAACACCGGCTCCCATCAGAACACCGAAGTTAAGCAATGTTGGGCCCGGACAGTGGTTGGATGGGTGACCCTCCTCCATACCTCAACCAGGCATGGATGGAGAGATGATACTCTCTCCATACCTATACCGGCAGGCCTGAGAGGCCAGGCCAGACCAAACCGGGCCGGTTGGAGGGAGGACATCCTCTATACCTGGTACTGGGGTGAGGCAGGGGGAGGCCAATCCTCCATACCTCTACCGAGGTGCTCTTGTCCCCTGTCTGCAAGTGGCAGACAGGCATGGGGTTGGCACAATGGACCAAGAAAGGTCTAAGTGCCCGGGCTCCTGACGAAGGCCCCCCCAACAACAATCTATCTATGGACCCCCCTGTTGGAAGGTGGGTCCGGGGGTCCTCCTAAATTAGGCATAATTAATGAAGAATCAAGAAAGGGCCGTGCATGTAGAATTGTATTTTCCAATTTTTTTGTAAATTATTGAGATTTTTACTTCAAATTTCTTGGGTGGCAAAATACTGGGTTGGATAATTCTGGGGTGGCAAATGCCAACCCCGAATTATGCCATTGACTATCAGTCCAGATTATTAGCCAGTTCTCCCACCAAGCCATCTTAGTTAGCTTTGAGTTTGCAATTTAGAGACAGATTTGAATCCTGGTCAAATCAAATAATTTTTAACAGCAAATTTCCTCACTTCAGTGTACATATCTCTTTGTGCTTGTATGGAGTGACTGAATACCATATGATTTGTGTATTTTCTGCAATGAAATTGGTATAAGAAGTTAGTCATTGTATAGCTATAATGCTGGGTTTATCTTTTATGACTGGCTTAGTAAGCACAACACCTTCTGTGCTTTATTATATACTGGAGATGAGAGCATGAAACCCATCACAGGAATTTTCCTTGAACTAAGATGGTTGTGGCTATACTGAGCTCACACACCTAATGGAAAAGGACCGACCACCATAAAAATTTTACTTGTATCCTGGCCAAATCATCGCCATTTACTGGTGTCCTATGACTTATGCACTACAGAAAGTTCATGACTCCTGTAAAATCCCATTCATATGTGAATGAGAAGAAATCTGTTGAATAATGCACAAAACAAATACGGCTTTTATTAAAAAAGTTGATATTTAGAAGAAAAAAAATTTTTTGAGCTGGGAAATCCAAGATAATCTTACTTTTCCAGTTTCTTTCACCGGTGTGAAGCAAATGGATTTTTTTCAAATGAGAAGTTTGTTCCATAAAGGTACCTACACTCTCCAATGAAATATTATAATATTGGAAAAATAAATCATTTAATTATATTTTACAAAAATTTATTTTTTTACATATACACATGTCAAAAAATTAAAACTGAGATTAAATTAAAGCTTTGGACACATATGGTCCATCCAGTTGATAACCTATTTTTCGGTAGTAGTTCCTTGTTCCAACACCTACAAGGATAAGAAATATATAATTATAAGACAAAATCATTCTGGTCGTTTTTTCATTCGTTATGTGATGCATCAAAATTTACATTACAATAGTGAGAAGTAAATTCAGAAACTTAAGCATGTGTATTACCACGATAAGTGCACACATATTAAACTTGCCTTAAGGAAAATACCATATACATACTTTCTGCAATATAGTGCATACAATTTTGATTACCTAAAGATTACAATTATTTTCAATACATATTGATCAAAATATTATTATTGATTGGTATATTGATTAAAACAATCACATTCAACTTAGCTCATTTTGAATATAGAGATTCAATTTCAAAACGAAATTAGAAAATTGTGGACTACATGGTTTTTCTGCAAGTATTCTTAAGATATTAAGATCATCTATGCACACGAGACCTAAAAAACGAGCTTCACATAAACACATCACACATAAGTAACACAAATCAGCAATTACATGCCAATAGAACAATTAGCATTTCAAGTTTTTACCGCAAATCACCAATTTGGCAAATGAAAAAGAAACATTACATGCTGACAGGGAAAAAATACTCTATTTCACAAGCAAAAACTAATTAAGTGCGTGCTTGCATTCACTCTGAACCTTCATTGAAGAATTACATAATAAAATACTACAGTGAAATTGAAATAGCGGCTCAGTTTAATTTCTATTTGGTGGTATTTATTAATTAATTAATTAGCTTTGAGTTTGAGAGAAAGCATAAGACTACTTACAGGTTCATAAACCCACAATATAATGTAAAAATGAAATTAACTGTTTCATATATGAATTGATAAGTAAGGGAACTAGAATCCATAATTAGGTGAAAACAGGATTCAGATTTGAGATTTGATTAGAAGAAGATTCGGATTCGATAAATTTTGGATTCGTCCCATCACTAAAAATGACCCCTTCAATAACTCCTGTTATCCCCAACTGTGTAGACCCTGAGTCATGATAGTTCAAGGGTTGTTCCGATTACCCAGAGAGAAGGGGAGTTGTGGCTTCATTGTACTGCTTTAGAGTAGCTAATTTTCCTACACTTGCCTTCCTTTCTAAGAGAAAGGCAGAGGGACAGGATGAAAAAGGAAACTGTAATCTCATGCCTCTGAGATGTAATTAGACATTGTGCTGTTTTTGGTTCCGTGAGATGATTAATAAATACATTATGTGTAGCAGAACAAAGAGTCGACCTGTTGTCTAGATTGTGTGCCACTAATTCACATTTTTTTTCAAAACGCACTCAAAAAAGCAGCAAACAATTATTTTTAATGTTCAAAGTAAGAATACTGTGAAGATATTTCCTTTCATTATAATCTGACTGAATTTGCATGGTGAAAAAATGATGAAAACATTGCAATTTTCAGTTATTTCCAGGTCTCGGCATGTATCCACCACAGATATGTGGATGCTATATTATTAATTGAACAAGTTAGCATTCTTCCATAAATTTCATTTGATAAAAAGAATAAAAATTAATTATACGGTGCACAACTATTTTCTGGAGACAGCTCAAAAAAATTATATGTATTTACATTATTTTTTCCCACGCAAAACACCTCTTACCTGATATAACAACTATCTTTGATGACCCATGCTCTTCCCGAGCAATCCTTTCTGCTTCCTCCATCAAGAGCATTCCAAACCCCTGGTGCTGGAACCGAGTAGGATCACGGGGAGCACTCACTGGGACCACACTTCCATAAACGTGCAGTTCTCGCACAATAGAGGCACCACACCCTTTGAGCTCAGGTCTACAAATATCAATTACGCAGAAGGAAATCATCATTTTATTGAACAATACTATCTAATTAATTTCCCATTTAATGAAAACAACCATGTAATTCACAAAATAATTAAACATAACAAATCTTGAGAATAACCCCTTTGCTCCAAAACATGTAGTGAAACTTATATGTACACACTTTAAAATATGTAAAGTGAAATATATATATGTATCAAAAAATACACTATTGGAGGTTTTCATATCACTCATCTAACCCACATAGCATGCAAGGTTGCTGCAATATTGCGTAATACTTCTAGAGAGCTACCAATTCCCTACAGCAAGCTGTAAGTACCCATGCAAAAATTGGCAATCTCTGAGCATACTCAGTTTATCATTGCTCTCATCAAGTAGGGAGTGTAATAATCTTGTCAGCCTTTCTGTAAGATTCCAGCTAAGTTTGATCTTGTCATGGCAAGGTGTTGCATCCTGTGATTCCTGCATCTTGACATGGAACCTAGCTGGAACCTTGATGAAAGTGCCATAGCAGTCTTGCAGCAAGCTTTCAGAAAAACTGAACCTTGCAATGGCAAGCTTGATGCAAAACTTCAATATTGCTTTGACAAGCTTAAAACAAGGCCAAAAAAGGCTTGTTTTGCTATATAGTACCGTGGTAGTAACCAATCCTTTTTGACCTGCATACCGCTCGAATTAGTTGGTTTCACCAACAACTGACACCTATGGAACAGTGGGCTTACAAAGAAAATACCTTTTGTGTACTTTTGGAGACAGAAAACTGTAAAAAGGTGAAATTGTGGCATACAGAAGTGGTAAAATAATCGCAATTCGATGGAGGGATGTTAGAGATGTTTTTATTGTCTCACTGTTCAAGGAGAAGAGATGGTGGAGGGAAAGGGGGAAATAAATTGTAGAAACCTAATAAAATTGTTGATTATAATAAGAAAATGGGAGGAATAAATAGGGAGGATCAGAATTTAGCTGATTACCATAAAATGGGGTGACTTCGGCCACGCGTGCACTGCTTCACAAATTGAAACTTTGTAGCACAATGCATTAAAACGTACAAACCAGCATTTCAACCTCGCCCTTCCTAACATGGTTTGAGGATATCACAAGCAGTCCACCCTAGCGCACCCACACACAGTTGTTGCGATACCATCGTACTCGGAAGGTCAGACAGAATTCATGTGTTCCATTGAAAAGCCTTAAAACCTCAGCCTAGGATCATCTCTGTTAACATCAGGTAAATGAAAACCTCCTTATTACATACTTGATTATTTTGTTGACAAACAGAATATAAGGATAATTACTATATTCAGATTTAACTCGAAGTAATATGGCTTTCAAGAGTAATAATCACAATACTGTGGGGTGACTTCGGTCATGCCCAGGAACTACCAGAAATCCTGCAGTGGGCGTCCATACCTGAGATATTATGAAAATCGTCTTCAGCACGCATTGGACGCAATCAAGAGAGGGAAAATGTCAATCCGAAGGGCAGCGGAGTATTATCAAGTCCCGAGGAGTACTCTCCAAGATGAACTCTCTGGAATACACATCAAAGAAGTAGGTGGCCAAACAGTGCTGAATCATGAAGTCTAAACATGTCGAAGGACTCTTAAAATGTGTCCAGTGGGGGTTCCCAATTAAAGTCAGAGGTATACAAGTTTTCGTTGAAACTATTCGAATAATGAAAATATAACTGTCAAATGTTTTCGTAATAATTGTCCCGGATTGAATTGGGTTTGGCGTTTATAGGTAGAAACAAAACTAACACTGAGGTTCTGTGACAATATAAAAAGGGTTCAAGTTGCAGTGAATAGAAGCCTTATACATGAGTATTTTAATCATTTAGAGAAGCCCCTTGAAGGGGTCTGCCCCGATAATATATTCAATTATGACGGAACCAATTTTTTCGATGATCCTGGAAAAACCAAAGTCATTGTTAAAAGGGGGATTCGACACCCAGAGGTTGAAAAAGACTTGACCAAAACAAGTATATCAGTTGAGGATGGCTAGATGATGATGGCTGCTTCAGCAAGCGGAGTATTGTTGCCCCCTTACACCATGTATAAGGCTGGGCATCTGTATCCTACTTAGTTTGAAGGAGAAATTTCCAGGGCTCACTATAACAGAAACCTATCCGGATGGTTTCACATGGCAATATTTGAGGATTGTCCATTTTTAATAAAAAACTTTGTACTTTTCCAGACTTTATTTAAAAACTGTGACCGGTTTCACCATAATATGGCACCTTATGAAGCTTAGGTCATACGATATATACCCAGAGAAAGTTAAAAATTGTGGGGATTTGAAATGGGGGAGAGAGGAGAAGGGCGGTTGGGGCATGGCAGAGTGAGAAGGGGTAGTGGAAAAAACGAGAGGAACGGAAGGAAAGTGAATCGGGTGAAGACAGTGGGAGGAGTAGAAGGTCACCAAGTTATACTTTTTTCTATTTTTTAAAAAAAGAAGATTGGTTAAAGCTTCAGCCCAAACATCTGTGACTGAAGGGCTAGGAAAGTAACCTTAGATCTGCCGAAACAATGATTCAAAAAAGGCGGTGAAGTGAGAGGCTGCAAAGAAAGGACCCCAGAGGAACCTCAGGTGGATTTATAAATGGGCAACAGACCAAGGGTTGTGAGGGGAGGGGTTTGGAAGGGCTCCTAGCAATCGTAAGTGGGGAGAGGGAGAAGGGGAGTGGAAGGGCCGGAGAGGGGATAGGATGTGGGGGAGTGGCAGTTACTTTTGCAAACATGGAAATATCGAAAACAACTGAGTGGAATGCATAAATACATGGTCATTAAACAGATTAAAATTTTGGTTTTTCGCTAGCACACAAATTTCTTAATGTTCCAAAGGGTCCATTTTTAAAATGTTGAGCGATGCTAGTGTAGATTTGATCGAAAGCTTCAGAAATAACTTTGCCTGGACTGCCATACTCGCACAACTAATAAATTTGATTGTTTCAGGCTTCACTTCGTGGAAGTGATAGATGTCCATTTTTAATAAAAAAAGTTTGTACTTTTCCATACTTTATTTAAGAACTGCGACCGGTTTCACCATAATATGGCATCTTCTGAAGCTTAGGTCATTCAATATATACCCAGAGAAAGTTTAAATGGCGGGGGTTTGAAATGGGGGAGAGAGGAGCAGGGCGGTTGGGGCATGGCAGAGTGAGTAGGGGTAGTGGAAAAATCGAGAGGAAAGAAAGGAAAGCGAATCGGGTGAAGACAGTAGGAGGAGTAGAAGGTCACCAAGTTATACAGTTTTCTATTTTTTAAAAAAGGAAGATTGGTTAAAGCATCAGCCCAAACATCTGTGACTGAAGGGCTAGGAAAGTAACCTTAGATCTGCCGAAACAATGATTCAAAAAAGGCCGTGAAGTGAGAGGCTGCAAAGAAAGGACCCCAGAGGCACCTCGGGTGGGTTCCAAGCAACCGCAAGTGGGGAGAGGGAGAAGGGGAGTGGAAGGGCCGGAGAGGGAATAGGATGTGGGGGAGTGACAGTTACTTTTGCAAGCATGGAAATATCGAAAACAACGGAGAGGAATGCATAAATACCCATATATATATATATATATATATATGATATAAGAAAATTATTTCCAACCTTTTGGATATTTCCGTTAGGAATTTTTTTGAGCTCAACAAAAAGACAGTAGGAGAGCATAAACAGCAGGAGTATAGAATGAGGGAGAAGAAAAAAAGCACACACCATAAAAAGTGTATTGTGCGGCGGAAAGTGAGATGCTAGTAGAAAAACGATTAGGAAGGTATATACGAGATACTTTTGCCCAACATACTGCATAGCTTTATGCGTAGTTCCATTTTTCCAAATTTATCATACAAGTGCCAACATAAGAAGTAAGTGACAATTTACCATTATGTACCAAATATTTTGTTTTTTAGTTTTCCAATTGGAATAGAATTGTTTTCATTTGTTAATCATCATTTTCACGGCATTTTTTGAAGTATTTTCCAATCTATCAAATATATCACAAACATCGGTATTGTTTGCTTGTTAACTTGGCATTTAATTATTTTTTATCATAATGTTTTTACATTATCCTGAATATTATAAAATTAAAAGAATTAAATGCTAGTTTGTTGATTTTTTACATAACATTTTCACAAATTTCACACAGGAAGTCTATGTCATGTGTGTTGCCTACATCTTCGGAATGTAACCCTAATTATATATGTAGCTACAATTCAGACTAAAATTAATAGTTAACATTAAAGTTGTGAGCAATTCATATATATTTAAGTACTCAAACCAAAATTTCCTCATTGGATGTCTATCCTAAGCTGATCAGAGGGGAATTTATATTGTTAGGCAGGTGGCATACATTTCTGAATTCAGGAAATTATTAAAAAATTAACGCGGCTATAACATAGTTTGTTCGGAATAAAAATACAATTAAAACATTTCCATATTTACCTCTCTTTTATGCTTCTAAAACTAATGTAAAAAATATGACTTTGTTACTATGAAGTTCAAAAAAACATCGGGGAAGCAGTTAAGAAAGATTGATAGTAAACTGATAAAGAAAATCTTCAGCTACATCACCATATTAAAGAAGATGACAAAATGAGTAGAGCAAACAAAAAAAGATATGGAGGAAGTTGGCATCAATCTAGAAGATATCTGGAATAAAGAGATTTTTCAAAAGAAGGTTGATGGGTTTGAGAATTTCCAGGGAAAACAAAGTAAAAAGGAAGACCTGGTCAGAAGACAGGAGGAGGAACCACAAGGAAACCAGTTGTTTCCCACAGTCCATGGTGAGCCAAACTCGAAAATGAAGAAGAAAACATGTAATAAATGTAGCCTTCAAAATTAAAAATCGTGTAACTTTTGAAACACCCAAGGAATAAATTTATGAAAATACAAAAATAAATGGAAAAACAAAATAATAAATGAACTCCATTCATACCTGTAGGTGTCATGAGAGCATTTCCTTAATCTCAATAGTCCAACAAGAATATCTTGCTCGGGATCTTCATAAGAAAGAAATGTTTCCCATCCTCCATTGGCACAATAATCTCTTCTTATTAACTCCACCTTCAGAACAAGACATTAATATTTTCATTAAGAAACACACAAATGCATGTGATCATTACAGTGCTCATAGTAATCAAAGTAACTATTCTACAATTTGCTCACCACCATAGAGTGAAAATAAAATATCTATTTCCTTTACTCAATGTCCATCACTTAATATTTATATTCCTCAATTGTTAACTAAATTTACCACAACTGCTTCCTCTTTTGAGAATGATTTGAATGTTGCAAACCTTATGCTTAACCACAATCCATGCCCAGCTCCTACCGATACCAAGTAGGTACTGCTAACAAATTTCTAAATAGCATTGACTGCCCTTTTTCAACGATGAGGACAGTATTATCCCAGTTTGAGGGAGTTTGGCACAAAGCAATAAGTTATCCTGATAGTTGTTGCAGTGCCTCTCACAATCTCACTTTCAATCCAAATTCTCTATGACTTAGATTTCCTACAAAAATAAATTATATGAAAATTTCTCATGCTTTTGAATTCACTGGAATAGCAATGACTTCTTGTGCAAGAATATTGGCACTGATTTTGTGGAGAAACAATACATATATGTATTTATCTTGAAGAAAGAGAACAGAAACACTGGTTAAAATTGACATACTTTTGATTACCACCAACCAAGGTTTCGGCATGTTTTGCCACCATCAGGGTACAGTTTTGCAAATATCTCGGCCTTATATATCGTAACATTGGTAGTGGGTAGAAAGTTGAGAAAAATGGGAGAAAACAAGGGAAGGTCGTCTGATGTCATAGGCAGTCTGAGTTTTTGGAATCTACAAAAAGCTGGCTTGGCGATGGGCTCTCCTATCGCACCGATTCTGGCTGATATTCTCAAGGCTAATTTGGAATCTAGACTTTTTGTCACGAAACACCCACCCATGAAATACGTTTTTCATTGGTTTCAATATTTTGATGATGCATTATGTATACGGACTGGAGCCTAATGACAGTTAAATCTTTTTGTAACCTTTTTGAATTATGTATTTACATAACTCAATTAATTTTACCTCTGAGAATGGAGGCGATTCCATAAATATTTTAGATTTAACAATCACTGCAAAAGGAGGATATCATGACTTTGAACTTTTAGAACACCTACATTTTCAGAAGCAATAATCCCTATAAACTCTTTACATTGTCATAGGCATAAGTCAGCAGATCTGAGATCCATGATATTGACTAATAAACATTCCTATGTCAGAGATCAATTTTAACAAAGACAAGCAACTACATAATATCACCATAACCAACAGGAATGTTTTTAAACTGATTACATCCACAGATTACTATATCCTTTCACTTTAACAGGTTCGTGACAAAGGCCTTTTTTGTAGACAATTCCCAGGGACGTAAAATTTCATGAAAAATGAAAATTAATTTTTCAGTCTTTTTTAAATAATCGAAGTTTCCCTTTGCTATATCATTATTATTTTTATACTTTTAGTGAGTGGAACGCATTTTTAAATTATCGAATGATATTTTTTTAAATAATGCCCCTAGTAGGTATGCAACCACATAGATAAAATTTTACAATAATTTTTGTGAGGCTAATTTTCTTTTCACATGATTTTCAAGGCCAGTGATGGGCAGATGTAGTGGACAAATATGTTGGATGCTCTCGAATCATCTTTCTATAAGTTATAAAAAAAATAATAATAATAAGCTTCGGACGAATTTATCATTCTTTTCTCCTGTGGGGTATGCAACCATGCATAGTACAAACACAAATGGTGAACTTTGGAATCTGATTAGCAAAAGACGTATCTTTCTTGAGCTTCAAATGAAAAACATCCTCCCACTTGACCTCTTCTGTGTATGAAGGCTCGCAGGATTATTGAGTGATTTCACCTTCTGCTTTACAAGCCAAGTGTTTGTTGAGCATGCCGGCAATGCGTGGCATCCACGATACCGTGACAGGGATACTGTTGCCTATATTACTTTGCCTCAACTCGTGCTCATTATATCTTTCCGGAAGTATGTTATTTTTGGGAGCTTGGAATTATTTCGCCAGCAGCTATCGTTCATTCAAGGCCGCGGAATTTCCAAAAAGTATTTCTCACATTTTCAAATCCTAGGCCGTAAGTACACCAGAATAATCTGCAGCAGGCCCTTGTCGGTCTTCCCCACCATGAACTCAATACAGGGTATTGACACTAGAGCTAATCGCCAGTCATCTAGGTCCTTTGTTACAAATCCTGGGATACTCTCAGTGAAGAGTGCCAGCCTAATATTTTAGGGAAATAATAGCTGAAATTCCCGCTGGTTGGGTCTGCCGACCAAGTTGAAGACCTGAGTATCGGCATCGGCAACCTCCTAGGAACAATGGAGACCTTCGGACATCACCCCTTCTGCGCTCAGGATTCCGGCTACGAAAGCGTCGGGACGGGAAGCCAGGGAGCAATGGATACTCTTTAGTGTGAGGTTCTGGAGATCACAAGTCACATATTGAGGGAGTGGGGACCTGGCCGCCAGGGGAAACTCCCAGTGAGAAGAGTAAGGAACGGATATGCAGTTCAGCTGCGGGTGCAGTTGGCTGTGACACTCCTGCAGAGGGTGGATAGGGAGGCACTCCCCATCCATTTCAGGAAAATGCTCCGGGCGGAAAACCCATGAAGTAAATGGAGTGGAAAAGCTCAAACTTGAGAAACCACTGAACTTCTTCATATCTTAATAGGAAAGCGAAAAAAACCCAATGCGGTATGGAGGCATGACTTTGACATTCAAACCCAAACCTGAGTTAACCCTGTTTACCCTAAAACTATTGAAATTATTGTGGGTGTTTATTGGGAGGAGGTGAGGAAGTATGTATAGTGGAGAAAGTGGTCTTCCAGGTTCCCAGCTAAGGAACACACTTTGGATAACTCTTTCCCACTCCTCAATCTTGCAGCTGCTATTATGATAAATTCTGTACATATATTTTGCTAATGCTCATGGGAAATCTGTGTTTATTTCTCCTTGCTATTAATTTTATTACTTTTATCTACTGTGTTTTAGTGGCTATTTGTTTTATAGGAGGGGTGTTATTTTCTGTGCGGTGATGTACACCCTGAAGCAGCACCCTAAAATATATTTTAAATGATATATCTCATTGGCCAATTTTTAGCTCTTTGCTTACTATATATTCTTGCGTGTAATGGTAAATAAATCAGTTGTTTGCAGGCAATGAAATCAGTTGTTTCCTAACTGAAGAAGTGCTAGAACTAATAGTGATGGAAACGAATATATATGTAGCCCAACATAATCTGATAAAGAAATAGAGGGAAATGTCGGTGAGAGAAAAGAAAAGATTCATCTCAGATCTCATGCCAATGGGAGTTAACCGTTTGCCAACAATATGACTTGGTTGGAATTCTCCACTGCATCGGAATGACAATGCAACTCAACCGCTTGCAATGATTATAAAGTACCAACATTTTAACAGTACCGTTTTACAACAGAAAACAGGTTGGTTAAGATAAAACCATAGCTTGATGTTATACGCTAGTGTTTTCTATTAACTGTTACTTTTGGGGGAAAAATTGTAATAGATGAGTCATTGGTACCTTGGCGGGACAGGTTACATTTCCATCCGTAAATCCCAGGAAAGGCTTACAAATATGTAGTCAAATTTTCCAAGTTATGTACACCTGAAGCATACACTTATTGGATGAAGATATATACATGAAGAAGTAAAGGCAACAATACCGGAAGAGGCCAAAAAGGGCACGCTCAAAGAGTGTTCTTGAGCTGACTACAGGACTTGTGAATGAGGGTAGGACGTTATATTTATGTCGATAATTTTTACTCCAGTGTTTCTCTTTGTGAGGATGTGTTGGCAAGAAATCTATCCTTGTGGAACTTTTCTGAAAAAATAGATGAGGGAATCTAAAAGAGTTAATTTCAAAAAATTTGAAGAGAGGAGAGGTGTGTGCAAAAGAAAAAAGTGTACAAGTTATAAAGTTGGAAGACAGAAGACCAGTGATTTTTCCAATAATTGCGGTTGCACCAATGATGTGGCACGCAGTCGCGCGCATGGATGCAAAGATATACACCAAAGACAGTGAAATATGATTTCCTAGGATCCCACCCACACTGCTTATTTGGTTCCATCTACATCCAAGACAAGAACTGGAGTATAAAAATATAAAACTGTAATCTGAGATTGATTATAATTTTGCAAAAAAGGGTGATGATCTCTCCTATCGGATGAGTGCCTACTACACGTTTGAAATGCTCAATGAAGGGGAACTGCTTCTTGGAACCTGCATGGTAAATGCATGTGTCATTTACAATACATAGATACGCTGGAGGGAAGAAAATGGATGTGATAAATTTTAGGGAAAAAAAATTTTAGGACTAAAAAGTGATGACATTGAAAGCAATGGAAGTGTGAGTGACAAAAAAGTAAAAGTATTTTATTTGCTGGGAACATATGAAGGGCTGGTGAGAGATATAAAAAAAGATGTGTTGCATGAAAAGAGAAACTTCGCATTACTAGTGTTGTAAAAGAATCAAAGGCGAAAGAAAAAAAGGCAAAAACTTATCACAAGGACTGTGATGGACAGCCTACTGTGTCTGAATTGTTTTAATCTAAAACAGAAATACATTTCAAAATAATTCTATATTGAAAAACTTTGCTAAATTTTTAAAAGTAAAATTTTCTTGAAATGTACAATTTTCAGGGTAGCAGAACATAGACAACGAGACTCGTAATTTCATTCTGCAATGAAATTTGTGCGTGCATTCATTTTTTTGGAATTATTATTTTTATTATTATGTATTTCTTTTATATTTTATTTATATAATATTTAGCCCTTTTATATAATGAACAATGTATTTTAACAATCCACATGCCTTCTTACATGTCAACGAAAGAAAGGTAATTTATGAGAATTTTTCTTGAAAGAAATTTGCTTAAGACCAATCTGAGGAGCGTCAGTGAGAAATATGTCCTTCTTCACAGCCGTCAATGCATAGCCAAGGCAGTGGAAAGGGACCCACCCGTGGGTCCCTCTGCCCGTGAGCGTGAAAAGTCGGGACCCACTAGTGGATCCTGATGCCCATGAGATTGAACAGCTGGGACCCACCAGTGGGTCCCGCCGTCGCGAGCGTGAAAGAAAGCAATTCGCCCAATCATACCTCTGCCCATTGATTCTGATTAGCCTAGCCACCGGTCTGTTTTACCTTTTGTTGGAAATATTTCTAACTAATTGTGGCAAATTATTTCCAACAATAACGTACAAATTTCTTTTTAAAATAATATTGGTAAAATTCTTTTTAATTCAAAAGACAAATATAACAAATAAGAAAAAACTATATATAAAATAATGTGTGATCAACGTGGTGTTCAATACATCAGCCAAACTGATCATAGTATGTATTAAAACAAGAGTGAATGAACATAGCTACACCAACAATAAGTATACTTCCTGTTACGCCAAGCTCTTGTGCTCATCCAATTATTTTAGTAATTTTGACACCATAGCCCTACTGTTTGGATCAAGGTCATAAAATAGACTTCTATGAACAATTTGAAATATCCAATAGTAATGCTCAACTATGTAATGATATAGTTGTCCCCATTCACCTATCCTAAAACTCAAAGACTCCCTATAGCATAAGACAACCTTCCCTTGTTTTCCCTCCTTTATCTCAACTTCCTACCCCACCCCCAATGTAGCCCAATGAAGGCCGAGATTTTTGTAAAACTGTACCCTGATGTAGACTGTGCCAAAACCTTAGGCAGTGGGTATTAAAAGTAAGGAAATTTTAAACAGTGCTGCTATTCTCTTTCTTCAAGATGATCAATTACTTGGATAATGCATTGGAAGAAAATGGGTAGAGTAGTAAAGATATTTGAAGAAGTAAAGTAAGAAGTACAGTAAGAATTGCATTGGCAAGAGAGGCCTCCAGAAATAGGAGAGAATTACACTAGAATGCAAATATCTTTAAGACTCGGAGGAAAAGAGAGAGGAAGCTCCTTGGCACATGACTATAATATATGAGTGGGCAGTAAATATCAGTAGCCTCAGAAAATATCAGTTGCCTTCAAGTCTGTGGTATACACTTTCTTCTCAGTGTGCTGTGTTGCCAAAAGTCACGCCGTCGCTCTCTCTCTCTCTCTATCAGTACAATACATTTGACAAACCCTACTTGATGCCCCCTCCATCGGAAAGACCTCCCCCCTCCCAACAAGCAAAGAAGCTTGGACAGTCACGAAGGCACACAAAGCTCAGTCGCAAAGATATTTGAATTTTAGTTCAATTATGGGAACCTTTTGTAGGAATGTAAGGAAAAGACTGGCTAAGGGCCAGTTGCAGGAATGACACATGTATTCAACAAAGTTATAAGACTCATTAAGCCCTAGTAACCATTCAATAAGTGATGCAGGAATGCTCAATAAGTTTATGAGTTCCATAAACTATCTCATAACTTATTGGACCAAATCGGTGGGGTTAAATGCTGACGAGTTCCATAAAAATACAATATGGTGGATAGGTAATCAGATGCTTGGAAGTGTTACTGTGTGACGATAGATAGATAGAGTTAATTGCTGAAGGAGATTAGGGGGAGGCAGAGTAGGGGGTTGGAACAGGTTATGAGGGGCAAGGAGGGGATGCTTAAGGCCATGATATAAGGGAGGGTGTTGGGTAAGTGTGAAAGGGGAGGAAAGAGAAAAAGCTTTATGGATGGGATGAATAGAGGTAGCATGCAAGTCAAGCCATGGAGGGATCAATGAATATACTTTCTTCTTCCAAAAATCATAAGTAAAACCTAAACTAAAAAAAGAAACCTTGAGATAGCTCACCATATCACAGAACCTCATTAAAAGTTTGCATACTAGGTAAAATATATCAATGCGTTCTCACCTCATGAGGTCTAATTTTCTGATGTATTTCTTGTATTCCTACTTCTCTAGTTCTCACATCCCTACATTCCACTCCAAGTTCCTTCATGCGTGCTAGGGCCAATTCTCTCAAGTTTCCATGCTCAACACCGGAGCTGGAAAAAAAATATACATATTCTCTAGAATACTGAACTGTAATCAAAGAGAAAAGTTAAAAGATAATTGCAGCGAAATCTAAGGAAGAATGTAAGGAAGTATGTATGTGATGAACATGGAGAGAAAAAAATAATTCCAAACATTTATTGAAAGAGAGTGAGGAAAGAATGCATGTGGATGAACCTAAGAAAATATGATTTTCTAATTTACAGTGTGATTTTGAAGCCAACAAAACACTCTGGAAATGGTAAAAAAAAGGGTCAAGCAAAGGGGTAAGAGAATGGATGCAATAAAAAAGTGGTGAAATAATGTGGGATGAATGCAACCTCAGGAAATACTTGATGAAGTACTCTGAAGATTTATACAATAATGGTGCATAAGATAAAAGTGAGCCTAATCATTTAGGATGAGATAATGTCAACAGGGATGTGGAGATAGGTGACAATGAGGTCTTAAATTGCAGCGAATATATTGAAAAATGGGGAAGGCTCCAGGGGTATGTGGGATATCCAGTAGGATATAAGGCATTGTTTCAGGACTAACTTTGCGGAACCAAGTCATAATTAATGAAAGCGATAGCCTAGTATCATCCACACTAAAATTTAATACCAACCATGGTTTTAGCAACACATTAATTAAATTTTAGTGTGGATGATATTAAGCTATCACTTTTATTATTCCAGTGGGATACTGACAATAGATGTAGGTTACTTACTTATGGCATGCATATGTATATTATTTAATTTACGTTCAAAAACTCTGGTTGTTTCAACTGATTGGAAGAATGGGAGACCAGTACCTTTGTACATACAAAAGAAAGGGTGGGAAAAAGAAATACAAAAATTACTAAGCAACCAAGAACCGTATATCTCCGAATATAGTCCCCCCTATTTTGCTCAAAATCATCATGGGAAAAGTAAAGGGGTGACTATATTCGAGCTCAAGTGACTAAAGCATGATTCACACGATTATTTTTCAGGGATAGCGGCAATGATAGCTCACGTAATAACTCTATGAAGCCATCATTTTCAGGGATAACGGCAATGAAAGGGATCCCAATTTCTTTTTTCCATCATTCGTGAATGTCCCATTTTCCTTCCGTGAACACGTATGTGACATCCAGTAGCGACCAATCAGAGCGCACGGGAGCAAATACGAACCCAAGGTCCGTAGACAGGTCATGATACGCACTTGTCTAATGTAATCTGCCATCTTGAGGATCTTGAGTCTCCGTCGCTGCGAGAATTCAAATTTTACGTGCAAATAAACGGAG
Source organism: Pyrrhosoma nymphula (assembly GCA_963573305.1). Classification (NCBI taxonomy): domain Eukaryota; kingdom Metazoa; phylum Arthropoda; class Insecta; order Odonata; family Coenagrionidae; genus Pyrrhosoma; species Pyrrhosoma nymphula. Next base: position 48,308,749 of record OY754330.1, on the reverse strand, counting down.
AACATAGGTACGAAGAACCACGATTTACTTTCTTATTTAGTGATGTAGAGCTATGAAATTGTAGGAATTCATAGACAATACAATGGTAATGGATAACATGGTTGGACTTTAAGTCTACGGTCTCAGTTTTACTCTGGAAAAGTATCAATCCAACTATCGCCCAGAACTTTGTACTTGAGCGCATCGCGTGCATAGACACAAAGAACCACGATTCACTTTCTTATATAGCGATTTAGAGCTATGAAAATGTAGGTATTCATAAACAATACCTACAATGGTGATTGATAACATGGTAGGAATTAAAGTCTACTGTCCTCGGTTCGACTCCGACAAAATTGTCAATCCAGCTATGGCTCCAAACTTCGTACTTGAGCGCATCGCGTGCATAGACAGAAAGAACCACTATTTACTTTCTTATTTAGCGATGTAGAGCTATGACATTTTACACATTCATAGACAATACAATGTTGATTGATGACATGGTTGGACTTTTAGTTTACAGTCCTTGGTTCGACTCAGAAAGAATTGCCAATCCAGCTATCTCTCAAAACTTCGTAGTTGAGTGCATCACGTGCATAGACAGAAAGAACCACAATTTACTTTATCATTTAGCGATGTACAGCTATGAAATTGTAGGAATTCATAAGAAAATGTAATGGTAATGATAAAATGGTTGGATGTTAAGTCTACGGTCCTCTGTTTGACTCCGGAAAAATTGTCAATCCAGCTATGTCTCAAAACTTCGTACTTGAGCGCATCGCGTGCATAGACACAAAGAAGCACGATTTACTTTCTTAATTAGCAATTTAGAGCTATGAAATTTTACACAATCATAGACAATACAATGGTAAATGATGATATGGTTGGTCTTTTAATCTACTACCCTCGGTTCGACTCAGGAAAAATTGTTAATCCAGCTATGGCTCAAAACCACGTACCAGAGCGCGCCGCATGCTCAAAGAACCATGATTTTATTTGTTATTTAGAAGGAAGAGCTGTGAAAATTTAGTTATAGTTAAGCAATAAAATAACACTCGGAAACATGGTTGGACTTTAAGTCTTCGGCTGTTGATTCGACTCAGTCAAAATCCCAATCCGGCTATAATTCAAATCCCTTGTACTTGATATACATACATAAGTATGCATAAGTAAAAAGAACCACGAAATTCATTCTTATTTAGCTCGGTAGAGCTATGGAATATTAGGAACTACATTAATACTTGGTAATATTGTTGTACTTTTAAGTTTACCGTCGGCAGTTCGACTCAGGAAAAAATTCCAATCCTGCTCTAAACGCCTTTCAAAAGCGCACTTCATGAGTAGTACCTACTTTTTAGTAGTACCAGGAGAACACGATTTTTGCCTCCTCTGAAGAGGTACAATGAAATTTTCATTATCCATTGGCAAACCTATAGGTACTTCAAAACTTGGACTTCAGCTCTATGGCTCGACTCCATAAGGACATAAATGGAAACAAAAGTAGTTGATTTAGGAGAAGTACTGCGATTTTTATTAAACCTTTATGCAGAAAGGAATCATTTTAACATTGAGTTAAGGATTGATTTCATCTTTTACAAGCTAGGTCATGGGTTTCACTTCCAATGGCCCATGATTCTTTCCAAGAACACTGAATGAACAGTTTGAGATTTGAATGTGTGAGTCCTACTTATGAATGATACTTTGTTGCTGTCTGAGACCCCACAAGAATTACAGGGGCTCCTTAACTAAACATTTAACTTATGTGAAGTAACAGATTGAATTGATTTGAGGGTAAATGCATCTTAGACCAAATTATGTATGTATTTGTTTTTGACGCGGGGAATGGGAAGAATAATTTTATGATGAGGGTAAATGATGAAATAATTGAACAAGTGGAAGATTTTTTTGTATCTTGGACGAATGTTTGGGAAAGATGGAAGAATAGATGAGGAGATAAAGAGGCATGTAAATGCTAGAATGAAAGTTGTAGGTAGTATGTGAAACATAATTAAGGGATTCTAACAAGGTTTGTCTAAGGGGGCAAAAATGGCAGCGTATAAGTGTACTCCTCCCCACGTAAAGTTAGAGACAATGGGTATACCTGGAAAAGTAAAAGTGTATGCTAAATGTACCAAGAATGGGGAATCTGAGTTTTTGGCAGTAAAAGTGCGAGGGACGGGGTTAGAAGCGAGTGGATCATGAAAGAATGTGGAATGGATGCCCTGGTAATGGACTGAATTGAAAGGAGTATGGTTCATTGGTCTGGCCATGTTAAGAGAATGGATGAGAGCCGAATGGTAAATCAGATTGAGTGAATGGTGCAAGAAGAAGAGGTATACAGAGAGAGTCGTGGGTGAATGTAGTGTGCAAGGAGGAATATTAGGAGTTTTAATATCAAGGGTGTGTGTATGAAGCAATGTATAAATGTAATACATGGAAGCAAAAGGGGTATGTAACGATATGTCAGCAAGGAAGGGATTATTAGAACAGAAGTTGTTATTTAGGCCTAACGATGGCAATGATTAAGCTCTTTATACTGTACCTACCCCAAAAGGTAACGATTTGAAGGAGATGCATACATGAGATTCCAGAAAAACACATAGATAATATAAAACTAATAATGCATCCACAAAAATGAAAATTTTTATCACACCAGCAAGAACACGGTAAGCGTTACTTGGTAAGCTCATGAGAATAAGTCCGGACATCTAAGCATCAACATGGAAATGCAATATTATTTTAGAGGATGAGAGGAGCTCCTAGCAAACAAAAGAGAATCATTTCATGATTTTTTTGGTGTTTTAGGGATAGTCATTTTACATTACATGCATGCTGTCACCCCGGAAAATATCTGATATATCAGGCAAGGGCTTATCTCTACTCTCACATAAATAAGCCTTCATAATATGGAATACTGTAAGTTAGGCATCTATGCCAGTTAATTTGAAGATACTCACCTGACAAGAGGCATTGGAATATCTCTTTGTACGCGATAAACCCTAGTCCAAGGAGGGACGAGGGCTAAAATTCTAGCAATTAGATCAACTAAGGTTGAGGGTGGATAGGATCTGTATCTTCCAGTTTGCCAGAGCTCATATAATCCTGTTCCTCTTATAACTAAAGTTGGATATATTTTGAGACCATCTGCTCTGAAAGCAGGATTTTCAAAGAATTCCTGAAATGAGAACAGAGTGCAGTTGCAGAATAATTAAAAGGCATTTAACTATGACTACGTGACAGCACAAACTGAGCATATGTTCCATCAGATTCAATGGTAGGGTATTATGTATTCTAAATCTTTTCCATGTGAGGCTATACACACACATACATCTATTTTTGTTGCCACTCTTAATAAGAAAAATTGACTTACAACAAAAATCATAAATTTAATAAAGATGTATTCATGACTCACAATGGTAAGTCTACTGAAATGAATGCAAAGTTTCATATTATATCTAACTTTAAACGTATCTACTTACAATGAACTGTTCAACATCACGCTCAAGATCAACATTTGGTAAATCCGGCATCATGTGGGCCACAACCTAATAATAATAATGTTTATTTGCCAAGAGATTATGTAAAAAATACAAAATATAGGACACATCAAGGTAAAAAATACATTCCAAAGAATGACATCAAAAACCAACACAGACAAAAGAACATGTACACCACTTTATACACACCTACCACTCTCCAAGAACTCATGGATAGAGTAAAATAGGGAATCTTGAATAAATCTTCTAAGTTTATTCTTAAAAGTGGGAAGGTAACAGGTCAATTGATTTAAGTTTATCAATTATATCATTATAAAGTATGTACTAACCCCATTGAGTTTGGACCTATTGCAGTTGCTTGAGTGCGTACAAAGGTCAGTGGAAATCATCTCTATGTCTGATATTATACCTATGAATGAATTGAGTTTTTTACCCCTGATAGATAGATTTTCCTTAATATTAAGTACACAAACATAAATATATAAGCAAAGAACTGGTAAGAAATTAAATCTTTTGAACAGGGGGCGATAGGGTGCATCATGCACAGTGCTCATTGGTCATCTATCATATAGCCTTTATTTTAATTTTAAAAATAATTCCAGAGAGCAGAAGAACCCCAGAACAAAATGCTATGCATAATTTGGGAGTAAAATTCCCCATTGGTACTAGGAAATACATACAAGGACACTGTGGAATGGAATAATAAAAGGTCATTTTGAGTAACAAATCCTACCTAGGCATACATCATTTGAAATCAGCTTTAAATTAGAGGCTGCAGTAGGTACAACAGATAGGATATGCATAATTCTGACCTTCCCAGCAATTTACCTTAAAACCTGCATCCTTTGCCATGCTGAAACTTTCACATACAGCACGAACAGTATGGCCACGATTTGTGTCTCGAGCAACATCTTCATACACAGATTGCACACCAATTTCAAGTCTCGTACATCCATATCGCAACAGATCACTCAGATGCCTCCTTAAACAGTAATCAGGACGAGTTTCGATGGTTATCCCAATACATTTTGTTTTGCTTTTTTCTGAAAATCTGGAAAATAATAGTGCACATTAAATAAACCAAAAATGGTGAAGTTATTTCAATTCCTAAACATTAGCAATTATCATTGCAGAAGAGAGTCCAATAGTCATGGTAGCCATTAAAAATCTTCACAAATTTCAAACTATATTTGCACATTTTTCATGCATTTCAACACAGCTGACACTATTAAACTGAAGAAGTTTCAATGATACAATTTAAAAAAAATAAGAAAAATTTAAATCTATAGAAATATTTTCCACCAAGTTGCCATGAATGTAATACAAGGTGTAACATTTGAAACAAAGGCACTGAAATTGCTATCATGTCAACGTTTCATAAGAGGTGAGACCAAAGAATGAAGGAGTTCTATGAAGAGTAGGGAGATAAAAGATGATTAATGAACAGTCAGAGAAGTAAAACAGACAAACTTATTCAGGGTTGTTACAAGATTCTGGAAATGAAATTCCCTGACATTTCCCTGACTATTCACTGACAAAAAGTTTCATTTTCCTCAAGCATTTCCTTGACGTTCAGAGACAAGTGAAAATTTAAGTGCAAATGAAAGTTAATAAAACACACCAATGTTACTATTACTCATCAAATGTAATGAAAATTCATGAAACTAAGACAAAATCAGAAGATGGAACATTGACTCCGGCAACAACGAACGAACATATAGTTAGGGTGTGTCAGCCACTGACCAATTCATCGCCCTTTGCCCTTATCCAATTATTCCCTGACAGCTCGACGATTTTCCCTGACATTTCCCTGATTTCCCTGACGGGTTTCAAATTCCCTGACTTGTAACACCCCCTATTATTGATCACATTGTGAGACATAAAAGCCTCATGTATGAATACAATAATGGAAGGTGAAATTAAGGGGAAGAATTACCAAGGATGGAATACATGAGGCAAATTGTGAGATGTTCAAAACAAGACTTAGAAGCAGAATGAATAAAGCAACAAACAGAAAGGATTATGGAGTGGATGGGTGCAGCACACCACTCTTCTGACTGATGACTGCCAATGAAGACTTGATAAGAATGCCCTGTCATAAAATTCACTACGGTAGTTCTTCACAAAACTTCATTTCCCCTCAAAGAAAGAGATCAGAAAATATTTAAGGCCACTAACAGAGGTGATCAGTTTCTTTCCCAGAAATCTAGCCACTAGTCATAATGATACCATCACACATGTATTCACTAATGACAAATGGCTGTTATTTCATTTTCTAATCTTATCATCACCCCCTGGCTCAAAATAAGCAAAATAGATAATATAAGGAGCTAAAGGTGATCCCTGTCTATTCAGCTTGAGCTTCACTTGCACTTAGTAAATTACAATAATTAGACAAAAAGGCAGATCACTATTAATTAACAACATTATCTATTTTGGAAACACTGCTAATTTTGAGTCAGAGGATAATGATAAGATTGGAAAATGAAGACAAAGCCAATAATCAACAGTGAATATCTGATGATATCATGATGACCAGTTTATAAAACTTCTGGGGAAGAAACTGATGTCCCCTTGTTAGTAAGAACAGAGGGCAAGCTTGACCCTTTACCCCTAATTCTATGATGTGGGATTTCCAGAATAGATGGGTATTTAAGGCTGGTCCATGTTTAGTAGATTCCAGCTACGGAGAGTTAATGGGAGGACCACACAGGTCACATTGTCATTCCAAGATGCTGGTAATACCATCAAATGAGGCGAGGGGATCTTGGGTGGACCACACAAGGACTGAGAGTGTGCTAAAATTTAGAGGAAGTTGGGCATGATACAGAGAAAGACTCCTGCTTTCTTGACCTTGATGGACCTTCCAGACTCCCATCCCTAATATTTAGCTTTAAATAACATGCATTAAATACTACTGAGCTTTAATTAAACAATTATCATACTTTACAGCCTCCTCTACAGTATGACTGGTGTGTCCAGAAAGAGCATCATGAAGATTCAGGATAAAGTAATCTCGGTACTCATCAGGTAAGCACATAAATGTACCTCCCATAACAATAAATTCCACTTTATCAACACTGTGACCCAGCTGCTTCAGCTGCAAGGAAAATAAATATGATTATACATGACTGTAGCTGTGACTTCAAAACAATCAAGTCTTAACCATGTAGGAAAGGGTATTTTGTCTGACTTTGTGAAATTAACTTAGACTTATCAAGGATAAAATCACTTCGTGGAATTTCACACTGATTTGTGTATTAACAACCCAACCAATGTTTCCACACTATAATGATGACACAAAGGGATGAAACCATGGATGCTGTAATAATTATCCATCATGCAAAATGACCACGACCTTAGGTGTTCCCAAGAGATTGACTTAAGGGTACTCCAAACTTAGCCATTATGTCACATGATTTTATTCAACAGGTGAAGATTTGTCACTGGTAATTACTCTACTCCAGTCTGGTTCAGTAGACAAAAGATCAATGAGATCCTCGCAGGTGAAGAGGCAATTTGCATTCTGTTCTTCAGTCTAGTTCCTAGATATGAATTTTGCACATATCTTCCTCAAGCTAAAATTTTCAGTAAAAATTCAACCGACAGCAAATTTTGGTAACCCCACTTTATCAGCAATAGGTCTGAAGTTTAAACGACTGTCTGTGTCTACAAGGCTTTGACAAGGACAATACATTAAACAGTTCTATACAACAAAGGGTACTTAGATGGCTGCCCATCATCAAAACTTTCTCATCCATCTTTGGAGGTCTTGTTTCACCCACAAATTGGAGCTTGAGGCAGGGAATCAGGGAATAAAACTGCTTCCCAGGGCTACATTTGTTTCTACAAGGTTATACCCATTAATAATCATGTCACATGCAGACACATAAAATTAGTAAAGCAAACCCTTCCCATATGTGAAGGATGGGGATAAATAATATAAATCATAACTGCAGTAGAGTACCTAATTGAATAAGGTTCTCAGCAGTTGTGGCCATTTACAATGGTTGAGGCATGCAGCGAGACGCTTCGATATCAAAACCGGCAACAACAGAGCGTAGAAAAACCACCTTTTCAACTGAATTTAAATATCCTGAACTTCAAAATAAAATCGAAATATACAATTACATACGCTGCGAGGAAAAATATTTAACACCAAGACTGATGATAGACAATTTTTAACCTGACAACCCTTTAATTAAATAATGACAATTAATACCTTAATTTAAGAAAATTACAAAATACATCCGTAAGATAATTGATGAAATATTACCTGTTCAACTCGGTTGCGGGTCTGAATAAAAGGGTCATAACGGGCTCGAATGGCTCGCATTGAAGTCGGCTCATACCCTGTGTAAGATTGAGTGGAGTACTCAAAATCAGAATCCGGTCCACCCGGGCAATAAACACATATATTCCCCGTCATGTTTATGTGAGGGCACCGATGAGGTTTACACATTACTGCAACAACTGCAATCTGTAAATGGCAGTTTTCAATAAATACATAGTTCGGCGGCTGACTCTACGAAAAAAAAACAAACACCAAACTCACCCCACTAGCAGTTCGAATAGGCTTGGCTCGTAGTTTTGGAAGCAGTATCTTTTTAGACTCGGCTGGGACAGCAGCTATTATATCCACAAGTCTAGGAGATGTTTCCAACTCATACTTCGCAGAAATCCTTGTCTTCAACTTGTTGAGATTCACATCTTTACCTTCCTTGTGGGCTTTAAGGAGCTCTTGAATGATTTCTGCGATTGTTATTATCATTCTCTCAGATTTACTAACCTGACCATCTAAACAAATTATTGAAAACTCAAAAGAACGACCTCGCAAAAAATAATGTTTACAGGGAAGTTCATTTATAATCTTACCTTTCGATGTTCTCCCCATCGTCACTTGATATTTAAACGCTTATATAATGGGCAGAATAATAGTTCATGTGGACAGGGATATTAGAAAACTTTTTACAAAGCAGATATTAGAACACCTTTCTGCATGCCCCGCATGTGTTTATGTTTCTTGCGCACGCTCCACGGCACGTTTTTGTAAACATCTGAAGAACAGCTAACGTAGAAACAAGCTACGATCACAATTTCATCTTGCTTCACAAATGGGAAGAAATTATTCACTCGGGAAATTGTGAAGGGATTCCCACATAAAACAGGCTCTTATATCTCATCTTTTCGATTATAAAATTATATCGGGATCGCTGACAATCATGAAGTGTAATCGATGACAATAATGAACCAAGAGTGCCTGCTCTCATCGAGTACATCCTTATTGGTAATTTTCTTTATATAAAAATGGGTTGTATGACGTGAATTTGTGGCCACCGGAGAGAAGCCTTAGCAGCATGTTAACCTCACCCTAAATTATATTGCGCTATCCTTGCTCATATAACCTTTGGTATAACCCTGTAGTACCAACTGCCGGCAGTTTGACAAGGCCACGTCAAGACATTCCATTCTTCCGAAACAGCAGACTCTCACCCAATCGTACCTGTAAGGCTAATAATTCCTGCTAGCTTCATAATTTCTCTGCTCCTTAATCCCAAATATCCAAAAAGCGTTTCAGTTGGCTGGAACCCATGATGAAGTCCACATCAGTAACCACCCTACTGGATACCGGGGGCAATAAGCTTATGTAAATCAGATGGTAGACTTGTTGTCATGTAATCTTTTATTCATAACCAGTTGATCTACATACACATACAAAAATCCCTTGACTCATTTTATCAAAATAAATATCCAATCCCAGGTGAAAATGGCCACGGACAATCAAATACAGGTGGTCAAATATGGAATTCGGTGATAAATGGCTATGTTTAAAGTATTCATTGGCCACTTTCACCATGGAATTTCTTATGCCTGACCTTGTGACAGCATTGGAGTGGTTAAATCCACACACACTGCATGCAAGTGCTACATCACCAGGCTGGAGAGAGAATCAAAATTATTAGAACACAAAAGAGGGAATTCAGCATGAAAAATATTAACTTAATGGGAGTAAAACCCCCACTGCCCAGGCTCATCCAGTAATAATCATCTTGCCTAATTACCAATAAATAGCAGCAACCTCAAGGCTGTATTACACGATGCACTTAATTGTGTAATCTGATTAACAGAAAATGTTAGTAAAACTAATGATATCAGGCCTGACATCGTGGAAATGATGGATATCCATATTGAGAAAAAACTATCTTTGTAATTTCCACTAACTTTCTTTCGCTGGCACAATACACGTTTCACCACGTGGAGAAATGTGAGTCATGCCAGCGAAATGAAATTTGTAGATATTACAAAGTTGATTTTATCTTAGCATATAAATTGTGAGAATGCAGGCACAGAAGTAGAGCATGTGTTCTCACAATTAGTGCATTTTTGTCTTTTGTACAATACATATCTACTGTTCATGCATTCTAGCAAGTCCCTGCTTTGCATGATGCAATTTTCACTGCACATCCATTCATACATGACACTGTGCAATAAAGTGCCTCCTGTAAAACAGCCTTTTAACTTCAGCTTTATCTAAACCCCGCAAGTACCACAAAGGTTAATCATTTGACATGAGCACGTCTTGAATACTATTCAACCTTCAAAAGACTATCATAATTTTAGTTCCCATTGAACTAGGTGACGGGAAGACACACAGGGGTGCCACTTTGACTTGAAACAACAAGTTATACAGCAGCATATCAGAACCAATTCCAAACATTTTAAGGGAATAATAGTCGTCTTACTGAAAAGGAGAGGGCAAAATTTATCAGCAAGTTGCATCTTAAGCAAATAAAGAAATAGTCATGATAAACATGTTGGCAAATTGGGTTTAAAGGCAGTTTTACATGGGGATAAACCCTATATTGCACAATCTGAAGTATGTATGGATGTGCACTGAAAATTGCATCATGTAAAAGGGTGATAAAGTAAATAATGCATGTGCAAATGCATAAATGAGACATGGGAAAATAGCCCCAGCTCTAATTCCGTGCTCGCGTTCTTGCGATTTCTGTACATTTAATTATGCAATTAAGTGCCTCGTGTAAAACAGCCTTAAGGGGAGGCACCCAGGAGCCAAGGTCATTTACACCTATGAGGAAATATGCTTGGTTAGTGCGGGATTTGAGGTAAGGAGGAACAGGCTAGAGAAACGCACCTTCAGAATTAGCCTACTCTTAAAAAAAAAATATCGAGAGGACCACAATTTTGCATCCCATCTGAGAGCAGCACAGTGCTTGGGGCACCCTCTGCCTAGCACACAAATTCCATTACTTATGTTTAGAATTGCTCAAAGTCTGCTTGTTTTACAACTCATACGTCAAGTGATACATGAATACCACATTTCCAATTCTATCAGCAAAAAAACTTACTTTAAGAAATTTCAAAATTGATTTTCAAGCTTAAATAATAAGAACTCTATCCGAAAGGTACACATGCAAAGGTAATACAAAAAAAAGAATTAATTCCATAAGTTAGTAAATACTTAATTAATCCTTCAGATAAAAACGTTCTAAGGACTTCTTTCAGACAAACTATTGAATATCATAATAATGACAGAGGATCTCTGATCACAAGGTACTTCATTGATATCGTACAAAAATAGTATAAGGATCTTTGAGAAGAGAAGAGGTAAATACTTTTCAAGGTTTAAGGATAGTTAATTACCATAAAGCCAAACACTTAGGTTACTGACACAAACTTTTCAGCAAACCATGGACAGATTAACAACGATAACAGAATTAACTGATACATTTCAATAATCTTAATCACTCACAATAAATTTTACAGCTATGGAATCAGACCAGTATCATTTGTAAAAGTTCAACAGAAATTGTTCAAAATGAAAAAACCTGAAACCCTTCCTGATGTAACTTTGAATTCAAAAGACGAGCAGCATTTTACTGATACCCTGTTTTCTTCCCATCAAAGCTTTCAAATCCAAAACATAATTTTGGAAATATGTCAGTTCTGATAGCCTTATACCCAAAATAATGATTCGAAAAATCGTACGACTTAGTTTCATTAGCCTAACACAAAGACAAATGATATACTTATATGGGAAGGAATATGAAAGATATTAATCCCGCCATAATAATTCATTCCCAATAAATTCTAGGTAAGGTATGCAAAGACTGCCAAAGCCATTTCCATGTAGTTTTGATGTAGCAATGTTTGAATTAAAATATACACAAAAAATTTCTACTAAGGTAAATTTTTCAAAGGCCAGAAATACATTTGGATACTGAATGGGGAAAATAATGCAAAAATATTTCATTTTTAAACATAACAAAAATCAACAAATTAATACTCACCTACATGAATTAAAATGCCAGTCAATTTGCACATCAGCCAGTGGCAGTTTTCATATATTCACTAAAGGCCAATAGATCAGCCTTCTGGCAGCAAAAGGCAAAATGATTGGGAGACTCAAAATAAGCCAGAAATCTTGTGGTTCGATTAATTAAACATGAAAAATTCAAAAAAAATATATGGCCTTAATAGCAAGAACCTAAAGCAGTTGTGAAAGAAATATCTTTCTTTTGAATAAACATCTAATCGAAAGAAGTACCCACATCATAAAATTGATTAACAAATATGAATAACCTGAAAATCAGAACTAGTATATACTAAAAGCATGTTTATAAAATAAATCATTAGTGACTAGGTATGAGTTTAATATTTAGTAAAGAATTTAATTACTAAAAACATAAGGAATGAAAAAAAGAAGAATGATTGAATATATAAGTGAATCACTTGAATTAAAAGTAGAAAATAAACAGTGAGCCAAAAGGGAAGTAATTAAGATAAAAGCCATATCTCCACATCTGCATTTCAAGGAAATAGCAATAGAGCATATACACTACCCACATAATTGGGGCAGGATTGAGAATATAGTGGTCCCTTTCTCCATCACCGAAATAGGAAATGGATGTAGGTACTGAGAATATGGAAAATGCTAACAAATGTTCCATGTTCCAAAATACTAGGGTATTGTCAATGCTAAGTTCAAGGCTCATAAATATTTAAGGCGTAAAAAGCAAAATTGTTGAAAAGATCGCACTTGATCAAAAGATTGAGAATATAATGAAACAATACTTCAGTGCAACATAAATCAGGATTTAGAGCAGGAAATGTTCCGTAAAGGCTTCAGAGGAGTCTTTGACTTAGTTTTCGGGCCTCCTCCTGAGTCTATCCATATTCTCAATATTTTGCCGGCATTCCAGCTGGCTTCTTCAGGGTTGCTGAAGACTGAAGGAAGGAACTCTGGCAAAATATTTTCCAGAGAATATGGATAGACACGGAAGAAAACCCAAAAACCAAGACTCTATAATTCCACACTTAATTATTTCCCCGATCGATTTTGACATTTACCAAGTATTTTTCAAGGTTAAATATAACAAAAACTGCTTTCCTAGTTTACATAGTCACTCAGGTTGAGGGTATAGATGGAAATGGGCTTGGAATTGGGGAGGAAATTTGGGGGAAAGATGAGGAACAATGGGTCAATTTGTTCCGTTCATGTGTCTTAGTCTTAAACAATTAAAAAAATTGGTGAACCTTCAGTAAAATCATTTAAAATTTGTACATTATGTGACATTGACTAACTCATCATTTCAAATATTTCTAATTAATGTAGTTCGTAACTTTTGTCTATGCATGAACGAAAGAAATGACCTCTCCCAATGTTCCTTATTTATCCCCTAACCTTCCTCCGCAATTCCCAGCCCACCGCTCCCCTCTCTACCATTTTCCTTAATGACTATATAAACAAAGAAAGCAATGTTTTTACTGTCGATGTATGTACCTTTTACACGTTGAAAACAATTGGGGAAATAAACAGGTGTGAAATTGTACTAAGTTTTTTGTCCATCATGCTTAACGTTTTAAATTTCCACAAAGTAACACCTTACTCCATGGAGTCAATTGAGTGATAGGTTTTCTGCATTAATTCATATCCTTGGATGAGTTTCACCAGCATTCCAGCAAGCTTTTTCAAGTCAGAAGAGAGAAAGCAGTTTTATGATCGTCTTACATGTGGTGACAAATGTTTTCACATCCAAAGAAAAGCAAAATAAACCAGAGCTAACCCTAATGAGAGAAACACTAACATACAATTGTATGCAAATTTATCTTTCTCTGTAATTGCATTTTAAAATAGTTTTCTCCTGATCTGTGAATACCCACTTCTATGCAGCAGAAAGGGTATAACCATCTTCCCTGTTCATGTTCCAAGTAGAGGAAAAGGTGTCTATCCCCCCAGTTCAACAGCCAAGAGTCTTCAATCTGCTTCACCATGAAAATGGAAAACAACTGTCTCCCTTTTACTTGACATCCAGGGCACTGACCTGCCATTTGAAAGTGCATCAAAGGGTGACCGAAAATAGCTATCGCTGAACACACAAATTTTATCAAGTCACAGTATTGTCTGTGAAGAAGTCTAATAAATCACCAAAGGAAGAGGTTATTTCCCTAGACTAACTTAAGAAGCTATAAAAATGACGAAAACCATGAACAGGGAAGACAGAAAAACCTTTTGGTACCTTTTGGTTTGGGTACGACACTAGAAGTTTTTAACCCTTTCGCTGCTGTGAACGTAGGAGCTACGTTCGCCCGGTGTACTGCTGTGAACGTAGCTCCTACGTTCCTTTGGCAAGGTCATTCCTACCCACCGTTCACTTTTTTACCGCACAGGGGCTTAGAAGTCTCCGCAGGTTGACCGCAGCGAAAGGATTAAGTTACAGTCACAACAGATTAAATAATAAAATAAAATTTTTGCAATGCATTAATGGCACAGTAAGAACCTGAGATGCAGGAATGAGGACTAACACTGATACTCTTGTACAACGATTAATGCTAAAGGCATGCACATTTAAGTGCTAATATGTACTGTTATGAAGCAAGATAGATATTATGGTACTGGGGAGGACTGTCTTAATGAATTACTCATGCAATAGCTAAGTTCTGAAAAGAGTAAAAGTACATAAATATTCCGATATTTTTCTATGACAAAGCATCCTTTGGCTAAATTGAGACTCCTCATTGCAATGAATGCAGCTCATAACTCACATTAATAACCCAAGTTTAGGTGACTACTATGAGCAATTAATGAGACTGGAAGTTTCAATGTATGTACAAAATTCTAAAGGTAATGAGTTGGCTTCAATGCACGTACACTTTGTCATCTAGCCTAATCATTCTTACTTTTTTTAACTTTACTCCGCCTTCCTAAGTAATGCATGAACTTCAACTATCACGAATGATTTGAACACATCAAAAAATGCTCAGATAAGATGACTTCTGTTGGCTACTTCTATCACACATCTCAAACCAGCAGGGAAGTTAACTCAAAACCTCTGTTATAGCATGCCCAGGGAAGTTACGACTATTCTAATCCTGGGAATACCTCTAACGCCTAGAGCCTCATACCCCAAAAAATTAGTTCACCATTTTGTGCCAAAAATAAACTCGATTTTAAATACCTATGCAGGGAGGAATAGTTAAGTGCCACTGAACAGGTCAATCATTCAGTTAAAACAGAGCCTTGTACTTTTAAAACACCATTCCCCATCATCATAATTGACAAGGAGAGCAGAATTTGCAACCCTAATCATCCTCTCCGTTTTACAAAAATCAGATGCAACATGCATGGGAGTGGGGCTATCAAGAATACTTGAAGTTATCATACAAACCACAGTCAACTTACCTTGCTGTACATCACCTAAATTGATTTATTCATTCATACTTATCCAATCCACATTCATTGTCCAAATCTTCCTTAGAGCCGATCACAAAGTGTGATATTGTCGTGACCCGTTTTTTCCTTTCCCTCCGTCAAGGAGGCCCTGGTTATTTTTCTAAGGAGCCTCGGACCAAGGCAGGTCCCTCTACTCTTGGTCACGATTTGAATTAGCCCATTGCCTATTTTGGTATTGGATCCATGGCCACGCGCAGCCGGACCGACAAGCTTAGGATGTACAATTCTAATATAATTAGCTGTCATGATTCATGATTCAGTATTTTTCCACACGGAACATCTCTCTACGGGCGGTCGTCATTCTCACTGTTTCTTAAGACATACGAAACCGCAGGTTCCGTCCGGCCCCTCATACTCCTTGTCACTCGATAATATAATTCTCGTCAACATCTAATTACGTAAGCAGCATGGGAACTTTCCAGAGGTTCTCTTTCTTACCAAATAAGGTTAGGCTTGCCATGGACAACGCCCTAAGAACCTTCTAGAATAAAGGAGGGGGTTCAGGGAGGGTTAGAATATAAAAACCCTTTTCGGACGAGGACGCGCTCTCTGTCCGCTCTACTCTCTGCGCTCGGTCCACTGCTGCACGCTGCGATCCTCGCCATCGACTCTTCGACCAACGACCACGCCCGTACTCCACAGACGCTGCTAGAGGTCATCCTTCCCATTCGTCCGTTTTCGACTATCTTCACTACAAGATGTACGGCATGGAGTAAGCATAACCTAACATGTACTAATTGTTAATAAATGGATTTTACTTAAGAATGGAGAGTGAGTTCTCTTTGACTGATTCCCCGAGGTTTTGATCCTTGAAACGTCTAAGTTACGACCCCTAACCAGTCGACCCTAACCGGGCCACGACAAATGGTGGAGGCGCCGGGCAGAGAAATTTTCAATTTTTAGCTTACCACAACCTCTTTTAAACCGCGCCCCTCCCCTTCTTGGCGTCGGAGGGAGTTCGCGTCAAGCGTAAGGGTACCAAATCCTCTGGATGCGATCCCTGCCAATTGAGGCTTAAACTGTTCTGATATTATTAAATCTACCTCAGGTTTCACATTTTTATTTTTGTAATTTTTTGATATTTGGTATTTGGGTCACATGTAGTTTCATTTTTGTGGGAATTGGGTTTACCTGCATTGTGCTGGGTTCTAGTTTATTGTGTGTACTCAACATTTCAATATTTGGATTTACATTGGAGCTCTGGGACTTTTTTTGATTGATCGGGCTCTGGCTGGGTTCAGCCATATTTTTCATTGGATTTTGGCTTTTTTGCATTGAATCGATTGTCTTTGTGTTCAATATTTTGATTGAATCATTTGTCTTGTGTTCATTAATTTTGGCCGGCTTGCTTGATTATGTTTCACCTTATTTGAACTTTTTGTTTTACTGCTGGCTCGGACATTGTTTTTACAATCGTCCTAATGGTTGTATTTTTTGGTGGTAGAGTATTCGGTGTTTCGGTTATATCGGGTTTTTGTATTTTGTTGCTTCCACCTTGAGTGGCGCATTTCTATGTATTCACTTGTACTCGGCTTCACCGATTTGGAGGCGTATAAGGCGCTCTCTTGTTGTAAAATATGTCGGTATATTCGTATACTTGACTTGGTATGGCTTAATTGCCGCTTTGGGGGCATAGACCTCCTTTCTCAGTTTATGTTTTGGTAAATTGTTTTGCTTACTCCGTGCAGCATCTATGTCCCCTAGTTATTAGTTGACCCACCTTTCCGCGAGCTTCGGCCAGGGGTCCGAAGTTTGTGGAGGGGGGTGATGTCGTGACCCGTTTTTTCCTTTCCCTCCGTCAAGGAGGCCCTGGTTATTTTTCTAAGGAGCCTCGGACCAAGGCAGGTCCCTCTACTCTTGGTCACGATTTGAATTAGCCCATTGCCTATTTTGGTATTGGATCCATGGCCACGCGCAGCCGGACCGACAAGCTTAGGATGTACAATTCTAATATAATTAGCTGTCATGATTCATGATTCAGTATTTTTCCACACGGAACATCTCTCTACGGGCGGTCGTCATTCTCACTGTTTCTTAAGACATACGAAACCGCAGGTTCCGTCCGGCCCCTCATACTCCTTGTCACTCGATAATATAATTCTCGTCAACATCTAATTACGTAAGCAGCATGGGAACTTTCCAGAGGTTCTCTTTCTTACCAAATAAGGTTAGGCTTGCCATGGACAACGCCCTAAGAACCTTCTAGAATAAAGGAGGGGGTTCAGGGAGGGTTAGAATATAAAAACCCTTTTCGGACGAGGACGCGCTCTCTGTCCGCTCTACTCTCTGCGCTCGGTCCACTGCTGCACGCTGCGATCCTCGCCATCGACTCTTCGACCAACGACCACGCCCGTACTCCACAGACGCTGCTAGAGGTCATCCTTCCCATTCGTCCGTTTTCGACTATCTTCACTACAAGATGTACGGCATGGAGTAAGCATAACCTAACATGTACTAATTGTTAATAAATGGATTTTACTTAAGAATGGAGAGTGAGTTCTCTTTGACTGATTCCCCGAGGTTTTGATCCTTGAAACGTCTAAGTTACGACCCCTAACCAGTCGACCCTAACCGGGCCACGACAATATCCTTAAAAAATTTAGGTATTGAGGCTGGTTCACACAATATACTTAACTTCAAAATGGACATCAGCTCAAATGAACTAAATAAGAACTATATAATATGGTGCACATGCCAAATTTGGCTTAAGTGAAAATACACTTTCAATCCACTGAGACATTCCGAATTCAGCCTGGGATAAATGTACTTGACAACTTGCGATTTCCCAATTAAAGTGACAAAAGTGATAAAAAGTCTAGAATTTTAACATCTGAAAGCCAATTCATGCTACACACATACTTTTAATATATACTGATGAAAATTCTTGATCAATACTACACCAATTATTTCCACTATTTTTCAATGAATTTAATGGAAATCAAGGAAAAGTCAAACCAATATGTGATGGTCAATAAAATTTCAATTACTAGCCACAGTAATCTACTGGAAGATGACAGGGACCCTACTTATCACCATACCCTAAAGTGCATTTCACCTTTCCACTTAACTATATGCATTATCTTGCCCATGCACTAGTATAGGGCATTTTAAGTGCATCTTTGCCAGATGCCATATTTTTTAATAGTGACTAAGCGAACGTAAAGAGAAAATGTATCTTCATTTGGTAGGCAACTTGAAAAAATGTTGACTTCATAGATATTTTCTGATTATTATACATTTTCTCAGGACGGAAATACTTCCGAACAAGTTCTTTCAAATTGCCATAAGTGCCTTAATTGCCATTGCCAATAAATACTTGATTGCATTTTAAAGAAATTTTTAGTTAAATCTCTCTACTAACAAAAAATAACATATAAATACTACTTTATTTGTTGACACATGAGAAAATCACAGTCTTAAAATCAGCACTTCGAAAATATTCACGCAAGGAAAGATCGGCCGGGGAGAAAAATTTTTTTCCCTACGGAGATACTGTGGCACATACGGTAAGAGAAATGTTCAGCAAGAATCGAATTTCTCTTTCGAGAAAAAACTATTGCATTTCGATCAGTTGCATTTGGGTGGCGGATGTGCTGACACACCTACTCTTTGTTATTCTTCCACAAGTTTTCTCATCCACGACCCCCCACCTTGCCTGCCAATGAGCCACCTGATGGTCTGGAGATGTCTGTAAGCGGTGACTCTAAGATATGCAAACTTCATCCCAACTTCTTGCTTGCGTTCAATGACTCAGACAACTCAACAATAACGCACACATAAAACTCTTAAAATGGAAAAACATGCAGCAAGGACATGAAACTATGGTAGTAACGTCAATTTTACCCTGACATAAGTCCATCCAACAATTTTTGAAGGGAAAGTAGCAGTATTAGTAGTAAATATTGACACATACATGTGCAAGCACGATGTTTGAGGGACCGAGGAAGGTCAGGGGTTCCCAGAACTCCACCTTAAGACATTCTGCCTCTGAAAATTTTTAACTTTCTTTAATAGACTGAACTTTTATTAGCAACAGGTGACATAACTAAAGATCTCCTCTACTGCTGTGAGTTGAAGGAGCTTAAGACTGACCAGAAATAAACAAGGCAGCCTCAGGTTGAAAGCTCACTTATTTCAATGTTTATAATAGTAAAGACAGGGTGTCCGGTGAATCTCAATTTCTTTTTTCCCTGAGTTTTCCAGGTTTTCCAGGCATATTTTTGAATTTTCCAGGGTCATGTCGCACTTCATTCTTAACATATTTTTAATGAATTTCTAATAAAATTGGCATATTTTGCTGACTTGAAAAATACGAGAAATGGCGGTACCTACTTTGAGTTAAATAATAGAGTATACAAGGAATGTGGAGTACTACGGGTTTCATTTCAACCAACAAATAAACAAAAACGGTTAACTGACAACAAAATTTGAGTCACGTGCAATTTGATCGCAATGAATTAGCTTCAGGATAGTTTGATAAAGAACTTGTAAATAAAAGAAACTGGTGTGATTTTTCTCAACAAGTGCATTTCCAATTCAACTTTTACAACAAATTTCTCGGCTTTTCAAGAAATTTGTTTTTTTTTGGGTTTGCAGCTCTTGAACTTTTTTCAGTTCCTCTTTATTATTCTTTTTCCCTTGAGGCTTTGGTACCTTTCCTCTTCTCCGCTAAGGCTTCACTGCACTTTGCATGGGAATTTCGGAAACTGTGAATTAATTGCTTTGTGATATATCACAAAGTATACCTATAGGTACGGATCTACCACCCAAAATAATTCAATTTGAACAAAATTGTATTTGTTGGACAATACACGAATTATAATTAACTTGGGTTGACCCTGCACAAAGGGCCTGTCAACTTCAAACCCAAGGGCTGTGATTTCAACACGCAGTGACCGCAAAATGTATTTCCGCTCCTTCAAAAACATTTCTAAAACGAGGGGGGTTGAGGTTATTGGGTGAGGATTATCAATCATATAACAATGCCCAATTATCCATTTAGGTTGCCGGCCGAATGGTTTTCGTATAATAGCGGAAAATTCCACTGCGCATGCGCAGATGTTTAGATTTCTCGTAAATTTGGTAACACCAAGAATTCAATTCATAGCTCTTCGAACGGAATCAAGATTTCCGTGCGGAATTCTGTTTCTGCTGAAGGAGATATACAATCGCATTTTGGCATCAATTCCGATTCCATTCGTAGCGGCCATTTTACGTGGGAATTATTCTATGAGGAATTTGCCTTGTTATGCAATTGCCCCCCTGGACTGCGCAAAGCACAAGCTGCGAGCGGGCGCACAGCTGCAAAAAGAGTATGAAATGAACAGGGAGCACAAAGCTACGCTGATTATGAGCCAAGCATAATGTAATCAAAGATGCAGGTAAAACCTCTCTCTATGCCTCAATGGGAACTGACTGCCATCCATTTTCCAGGGCTTTTCGGAACAATGCAAAAATTCCCCGAGTTTTCCCTGAGTATTCCAGGACAAAATATTTCCCTGAGTTTTCCAGGTCGCCGGACACCCTGAAAGACCACCTGAAAAGTATGCACTCTTTCACAGCATAAATAATAAATAACCGAGGAAGTAAGGATCAAAATACCAGCACCCAGACGGAAATGTTACTTGCAGTAAGTGTTGAAGTTATATAGCCTCAAGAGAGATATACAAGTGCCATCAAGGACTGTATATTATCAGAAGCAAGCTAATGAAATGAAAATGTGGATTAATAAAATATCATAGTGAACGTAACTTAATTCTTGAATACTTCACCACTCGACAGCCAAAATTTCAGAAGTTACATGCAGTCCAACTTTGCTTATCCGTATGGTAATATCAAGGAGTGGTAATAAAAGTAGGAGGCCAGCTGATAAAGTCAGTTAGATTCGCAGACGTCCAGGCATTGGTCAGTCTGTCATCGAAAGGATTGCAAACTTTAGTAGATGCATTGGAAAAGCAGTGCGAAAAATACGGGATGAAGATTAATCATAAGAAAACAAAAGTAATGAGTTTTCCTAGGACAAAGAAAGTGAGGTTGGTCATATAAGTAGGAAGACACAAACTGGAGCAAGTGGAACAATTTAATTACTTGGGTAGTACACTATAAGAAACGGCATAGTAGCAAAGACATTAGGAGGAGAATAGAGCTAGCAAAGGAAACGTTCTACAATAGAAGGGAGCTGATGATGGCGACCTTAAGTAAGGATGTAGAAAAGAGGCTGCTCAATAGCTTGATATGGAGTGTGGTGTTGTATGGGACAGATACGTGGATCTTGAGAAAGGAAGACGAAAATACACTGAAGACGTTCAAGATGTGGTTGGATGAGGATGGAGGTGCGTTGGACCGAAAGGAAGACAAATGAGGAAGTGCTTGACATGGTGGGCGAGGAGAGGAAACTTATAGATTAGATTAGGGGAAGACAGAGCACGTGGCTGGAAGCAGTAATGATGGGCAAGTGGGGAAGAGGAAGAAAGAGAATAAGTTTTATGGGCAGGATGAAAGGTAAGACTTACACTGAGAAAAAGAAAGAAAGAGGTAGATAGGGTACTGCACGAGTAAGAGTCTGTTGGAAATTCTCTGACTTTCATCATAACCTACCTCAAACCAGTAGATAACTCATATGATGATGATACCAAGCATTGATGGGCATTTTTCTTAAGTGTCCATATGGGCATGATAGGCTGTTGAAATTTACTTCAAAACTTTATGATTCATCTTTACCATAACTTTGTGCTTAATTAATATATTTAATATTTCTACATAGCCAATGAGTCAATATCTAAAAAGGGACTGCTAACAGCAGTGCAAGAGCTGTCGACTGAAGATAGGGAGAGAATGACATAAATCCGGCAACACTGTTGTCCATCGGGACCGGTAAAGTGAAAATAGAATGCACTATAGTATTAAAACTCTTCCATCAGGTTGGGGCAATTGTATCACCAATGGCATTCAAGGACATTCTAACCTAATGGCTTCAGGTAAGCCAGATATGTCCAAAAGATTTATTAAGACTTTAACTAGGGTATGTACTCTTGAACTACAATCCTGTTAAGAAGTCTTAACAACACAAATGAAAAAGTAACTTTGTTTTCTTCCACAGATTTATTCTCTTGGTACAACATGTTTCGACACAACGGTGTCATCACCAGGTACCTGATGATGACACATATGGCACAGCATGTTGCTATATTGTACCAAGAGAATAAATCTGTGGAAGAAAACAAAGTTACTTTTTCATTTGTGAAAATCAACTTCCACATATAGTCAAACCGCCCCAAACGAACACCTCCAAATAGCAGACACCTACTAAAAACAGAGCTTTTCAATCCCTGGCAGTAGAACATAGGAGCTTATGGAAATAGTACCTCCTAATAGCGGACACTCTCAACAACGGACGCAGACAACAGAAAAGAAACATTTTTCCTTCAATTACCTCCATTACCAGACACTCGCAATGACCTATTCTGTAAAAATGCCTCCTCTCCTGAATAATAAACGTCATTTCTCGAAGGAACTTTTCCAGACCAAAGCTTATCTTAGCAATTTGGGTACAGTCTTTTGTCTGTCAACGAGTTAGTAATCCTGCCTGTTCCCTTTCCCCTTGTGGTTAACCATGATGCACCTTTTTGCTGTGTGATAAACCTTCGAGTAGGGGGGCATGACATGTGATCACCGAGAGAGACGATGGTCTGGGTATGGCTCAGCACAGCAGGGAGTGTAAGAGAGGAGGAAATGAAAGGGAAGGAAGACGCTAAGGGGCCTGGGAGCAGCAATCCAAGTGGATCACCTGGGTGATGCAGATAGGAATGTGCAAGTGATGAAATGTGCAAAATGAGGGCTTCTAGACCTCCTTGTGTCAAGCATGCTCTGTTTGCCAACTTCTGTTTTTCTGCATTGCTCCCGTTCTGCTTCCCCCAATCGTTTTGAATGATAAAGTGTTTTGTAGCATACAAAAAATGGCTGGCAAAAGAAAAAGACTGTGTTTAAAAGAGAAAGTTAACATTTTGCACGTGTTGCAGACTTGAAAGTAAGTATCTGTGTAATCGGTGAAAAATTTGGAATTGGGAAGATGCAGGTGAGTGATATCATTAAGGTCATGGAGAGATTGCTGAAAGAATGGGCTGAGGGCAAAGGTGAAAATGTAAAGAGGCAATTTCTGAAATCAAATGGTTTAGCAATTGATAGTCTCACGTATGAATGGTTTTGCAGGATTCAATCATTTAACATTTGAATATCTGGACCATTAATCCAAGAAAAGCTCTTGAAATTGCAAACGAAATGGGTGTTTTTGACTTAATGGCAACAAATAGCTGGCTTCAGAAATTTAGAATGCATCATAACATATCATTCAAGAGTGTATGTGGAGAAGCAGCTTCCGTGAGCGAGTGGAGTTCCAAACTTAAGGATTTGTTGGAAATTATAGCGAAAAGAACATTTTTAACCGTGATGAGACGGGAGTTTTCTTTCAAGCCTTGCCAGAAAAGACCATGTGTCTAAAAAAAAAAAGGAAAAATGCTCGGGTAGAATAGTATTGAAAGAAAGAATTGCACTCTTGTTGTGCATTCAGCGTGGATGACTCGCGATATTATGACCGACTGGCTTACAAAGTTCGACTGGAAAATGGGAAGGGAAAGAATAAAGGTGAACTTGTTTCTGGACAATGCTTCATCACATCCACACTTGAATAATGTCAATGGAGGCAGGCGATACTTTACGGAATTTAGTTGCACTGAACATGTTAAATGAAAAACTTTGTACTATTCCACAATATGAATATTGTGGAATAGTACAAAGTTTTTCATTTAACATGTTCAGCCCACACTTGAAGTTATAAAACATAAAATTTACTTTTTTCCCACCAAACACAAAGTCTACTTGTCAACCTTTGGATCAAGGAATAATCCAAAATTTCAAAATTTAATTTATAGAAAAAAGTTGCTGAGATACATTTTACGGACAGTTGAAGACAAAATACTAGAAAATGCACTCTCAAGGATCAATGTTCTCGGTCTCGTTCTTAGGATAGTTTAGTCAGTGAAGGTCGTTAAAGGACCAACTGTCCATAACTGTTTCGTTCAAGCAGAATTTTGTTACCATGATGAAAACCCTGTTGCCATAATTGAGAGCTCTGGCCATTAAGAGTAGGAAACACGGGTTAAAAACATGGGGGGAAAAGTGGTTGGAGACTATGCCGACATAGATGAGTGCCTATGCACAGAAGACGAATCTCTCAGGATAGAAGACCTGATTTTTTATGCAAAATCGTATTCAAAACCTGAGAATATTGAAAGCGTTGAAGACTGTATCAACTGATTGCAGGATCATATTCAAAACCGGAGAATATTGAAAGTGTTGAAGACAGTATCAACTGATCACAGGAATGCCCGATTAAAATTCTTGCTGTGAAAGAGAGTTTGAGGAGTATCTTTGAGGAGTAGAAACAACTGAGTGAGTCTACCACGGACCAGCAGAAGAATACAGATTTCTTCATGTAGTAGTGGTAAGTTTCATGAAAATTTTTAATCATGATATTTTTTGCAATGGGAAAAGTATGCAGTGTGTCTTATTTTGCATTTTCTTTTTTCTCCTAGAGACTTAGTTGATGGAGATGGAACATTATAGATGGACAAGTGGGATACAGAAGAAAATAAAATGCTGTTGACAACCATATGTGACGCATAATTCTTACCTTTTTTTAAGTAAAAATCAGGTCAATTTTTCCATGTTTCTTGTGAAAATGAGGAAATAGGGCAAAAGTAAATACATTCTTCCTCAACTATTATTATTGGTTACTGTGATTAATCTATTTTAAACTGTTAAAGGCATGTATTGTCTCTTTTCCAAGAGCCACCTTTTTGACTTTTGTTTTGATGGTGATGTGCTACTAGCTGCTCTATGGATAACAAATGTATTTTGATTTCATTCCATATTTTTTGTTGAAATGTGTAATTTTTCTATATTAAGACATAAAAGACAAATGAAATGCATTAACGCCTTTATATTTTAATGTACTGGCATAGTCACTGCATAGAGAAGTGTGTCGTAATTTTGGTCCCCTCTGAATAACGGATGATTTTTCGGGCCCAAACATGTCCACTATTGGGAGGTTTGACTGTAGTTGAGCCTGAAACCATGGGAAGTCTAGAAAATATTTTCTCACACACTCCAACCAGCCTTTAAATAACATTTGCAGAATTTCAGCAACAAAAATCAATGGCCACCGAGAAAGAAATAGTTTTATGAGAAAAGTGGTTTCGTTAATGGTTTCAGGTGTAAATTTATGGAACTCCTTCATAATTGAAAAGATAAACTTTGCTAGTTCCACATGAATAGATTTTATTGACTTAATAAATTCTATTTATGTGGAACTAACAAAGTTTTCCTTTTCAAAAGTGGTTTCAGCATTTAAAATCTTTCTCCCAATGAAAGCAGGCAATTCTATAACAATATTATCAGGGTAATTTTCAAAGGTTGAAACATTCTTCATAACCGAATATCCTATATGTGAAACAATGTAAATTTAAAAGGCCATAACTAAGCATGAGAGAACAGAGCTTAGCAGAAAGTAGCTGTTTTGTGTCCACTTGAGTTAGTTAAACAGCAGCTGAATGAAAAATAAGGTATCTGTCAAAAGAAAAGCAATAATATTATTTCCATTTAATTTTATTAACATTATTCATATCAAGAGGGTACCACCTTTAAAAGGACAACAAATTCTAAAACAAAGAGATCTCCCACACTGAAAATGGTAGCACTAACTTTATTGCTTTACATTCCATACTAATTATAACTAGAGAGCATCTGGAGTGAAGTAACATGACTCCCACTTTGAAGTCTTACAGGATTTCAGCCCATTAGTATTTATTTCCCACAGGTACATTTTAAGCATCCACCCCACATGAAGCTATGAGATTACCAAATAAAAATTTACTTATTTACCACTGAAATAATCACCATAATCCAACCATCTTTCAAGGAGTGTATCCCAAAGAATTATTCTATTTTTTTAGACTCAGAATACTTGAATTAATGACTACCACTGAATACTTAGTAAAACATACAATTTTACAGATGTATAACTACTTTTAATTATGGATATTTGACTTATGAATTTTAATTTGGATAAAATTAAAGTGCATTGAGAAGTCATTGCACTCATCAAAGTACAAGTCCAAATAATTAAAACAAAAATATGCCTTTTAACTTTGTGATAATATGAAAAATTTATAGTAATATTTTACTCACTTTTTCACGGATCTTTAAACAGGTTTCTGTGATGAGGGTTAAATCCCTGACTGAGGTAGTATTTTTTCCAACTTGAATAGTGCTCCAAAGCTCCCACGCAAGGGCATTTGAGGGAAATCCATGAAATCAGGATTCTCAGCTGGTACACCAGATTTAAGGACACTGGCATTAAAGAAAAATATGTATTGCAAAGCCTAATTTCTTTCCAATATTTACAGTGATCCAAGAATACTTCAGTGTATCCGCCATGGAAAATAAGATATTGATGTGAAAGTTGTGTATCCACGTATGCATGACATTTTTTTAACTGCCTGTCCTTGTTCCATACTGTAGAGCTTTAAATTATATCAACTCCTTTGCATAGCACGAATAAGATGTTTAAGAATAATCATGTTAGCAAGTAAAAAAAACTCCCATTTACACTTGGACATCCTAATATATTCAAGTGCTAACTTTGAATATAAACAGAAGGGCTAAAGAGCCATTGCAAATAACTTCTTAAAATGGCAGATCAATATCATCAAGATTTACACAACTCTCCGTCAATGCTTAACATATATCTGCTCTTGAAAGAATGCACCTCTTATCTGGTTCCTTTCAAATTCTTATCAGGAAATCTAAATTCAGTTATGAAACAACGAATACCATTTTATATTGGATAAGCTTCAGGAGACTATGACAAGCATACGGTGGCTGGTGATGTTTAACATTTGAATCATTATGATACTGAGATGTCACACCTTCAATATTTAACAATCTCTCATAAGCCCACAAGTAATTTTCAATTATGCATGCAATACATTTGGTACATTGACATATTCAATGGCATCAGAACAGCTTCTGAAACAATCAGACATCACAGAAAGAATAAACGCTGTCAATATTTTACCACCATACGTTTAGATGTAACATAAAACACAAAAGTACAAATATTCTAAAGCAGCCGAACAACACTGTTCACCAACACAAGAGCACGCCAAGATATTTTTGATAAGGGGAAAGGACTGATGTGTTTGCCTATATTAAGCATAAATGTCATTGGACATTTATTTTCTCACCAAAATACTCCCATGGATAGTACTTTTTTCACAATTACAGAAAATTAGATTATAGGAAGAGAAGAGAGCCAAGAGTCAGAGAATGAAAATACTGACTTGATCAGGAAAAGCCTCAGGCCATGGAAGTAATTGATATGAAGATTCCCTCCGGTAAAATGATGGCAACATTTTGTCATACCATTGGGTATTTTACCTTAATGTGCTACTATTGTTGCAAATACTGTCACATAAATACAAAACAATGGCAAGCTTATTCCAGCACAATATTTTTGACTTGGAATGCATTCTTTAAGTAAGTACTTCAAGCAAACTGAACAGAAGACAGTGGGTTATAAAAATATTCTTCCCTCGAGGATATACGAAAAAATACAGAACTGAGCATCATATTAATCCTATTGATCAGGGAAAGGCTATACAAATTCTAATATTGGTAACGTTTTAGATCTTTCATAGCAAATAGTCACAAATTTTTCTAAAATGGACAAACTGACAAAAATGCTGTGCAAAAAAATGCAGAGCTAACTTCAAGTTAGAGAAACAGCAAATTAGGTATTTTATGTTGGACTCAATTTAAGACAATTTCAGCCTTATCACCCACCACTATTGCTCCAATCTTGTGTTCATATTTCTTCCCAGTAGCAGATGAAATCCCTGTAACCCCCTTGAAAGCTAAGGTTTCGGGTTAACTTTGCTGCCAATATTAAGTATCACAGTTGGGAATAAAAGTGTGAGGAAAAACAAAAAGTACTAATTTATTGAGCCCCTTTAAACTACTGTCGTAGCCATCAAGGCCCTTGACTAAGGTGGAACCGCTAAGATAAAGGCGAGAATTTCACAGGTGTGTTTATTTGTCAGTACCTATGAGTGCAAGCAATAAACATTACTATCAATTTATATAAGCTTCTCTGTAATGACAAACAGTGAAATGATGATGAACAATCATCACAAAACAACTGTTTTCAGGCTCAGCCTTTCAATGAAATTTTAACACTGGTGACAAGACCACTTTTTGAAGCATTTAATGATTATAATCCTCAGTAGCAAAGAATTTCATTGAATTAGAAATATCAATTAAAAGATGACTAATTCAATTAAATGTAGCCTGTATATGACACTTTGAAGGTTTCAAGGAAATTGAATTTGTTCAATCACGCACACTGCAAGCAGATGAGTCAGCAAACTTGTCACAATAAGGCTAAGTAAATAAAAAATACCATATTGAAAAAGATCACCAAGATTAGTGAGGGAAATGATATTTCCAACCAAAAAATATCCAAAAAAATACATTTGTAATGACTAAATCCTTCACAAAGTTAAAAATAAATATCAATGGTGATGACCAGCAAGGCTTACATATGAAGTTTTGTAAATCATTAAGAGTTAAGACATGAATACATCCAGTGTACACAACAGAGTATTCATTTAGAATGATACCACATAAAAATTTCTATGTAGAGATAAACCAAAGGGCTGACAAAATAGAGCACAATCAAATGCATCACCTGTTCCAAGGGACATTTCACATTAATGAGCAATGTCCTGTTACTGAGGTCAGGAGGAAAGAATGCATACATTATTAGGGAGCCTGGGAAGGGTGGTAGCCATCAACAAAATGGTACCTCTGTGGTACAGTTCCTCAAATCAACAGTCAGTCCATTCCCCATTATCTATCTTCGCATGCCACAGGTACACCATTAACTACATATCCAGAAACATTTCAAGATTCACCTCATGAAAGGCATACACTACAAGGTAAAAATTAATGTAGAGGGGGTACAATAAAAAATTATATTAGCAGATCAGAATGGTTTAAATTATTCCAAATTCTACCCTTGAGAGCATCTTTGTATACCAAAGGTTCTTTAATGCACCTTGAAATTCATTTCACTTCAAAAGGAAGTGAATAAGTTGCCAGAAAAAAATCAAGTAATACTCGTTCAATGTACATTCAAGAAAGAACTACTTAACACTAATAATATGAATTCATGCAAAAACAAAGTGGCATCACTCGTTATAGTACAACTAAGCACAAAAAATGAAGTATCTTTTTGCATTATCCTTGGAATTCAATGATTTCAGCAGATATGAACAACCTAAGTTAAGCACAATGTTGCACGCACTGGACTAATATTGGTTGCTCTATCAGAAAAAAATAAAATGAAAATGCAGACAACAAGCGTGCATTAATAATAGCTCTTTATATGCAGAAGTATAAAAAAGAGAATGCAAGGTACAGTATGAAGGGATTTTCAATGCATATAGAAAATATTCACACAAAACAATAAAACAAATTTACATTAACGTAAAAAACTTTTCAAATAATGTAAGCATAAATTTTCATCATAAAATAATGAAGATGACTTAAAACTTTGGTACTAATGTCCATTTAATAACACATTTCACAGTATGGTATTGAATCAAGTAAAATTCTGAGGCAAAACAGGCAGGTGCAGGAAAAATATTACCATCCAGAGGGTAGAAAGTAACAAATGCCTTGACAAATTAGGAAAAGATTCCTTATAAGATTTATTTCCTGCACCATTACTTATAAACCAGCTAAAAATCCCAATTAATAGCCAGCTGATTTGGCCACCATAAAATCGTTTTAGTTACCATAAAAAGTACAGAGCTGTAAGAAAAAGTTATTCTACATAAAACTAAATTCCATATAATTTTGGCAGCAATATTTCCAGAAAAAAAACAATTTCACAGTAACTCCATTGCAATAAACGGCATTATGATATCAGGTGAATACTAGTACATTTGTTGAACACATATCACTTTCTTTGTAATTGGGATTAAATGTCAAAAAGAAATCCATTACATTCAAGCAATAGAATATAAACAAGTGAGATAAATTCACAGTAATTTAGTGGCTACTAAATCTGAGAGATGCAAAGGTTAAGAATAAATTGAACAAAGCAATGTACAACTTAAGTCACAATAAAATAAATTTGTTGTGATGAATTGGCGAGTTTCAGTTAACCCAAAATTCATGTTTCATCGCCTCAGTCAAAAAAGCACATAACATTCACTCAATAACATGCATCACAACTACCAAGGAAACATTTTTGAATTCAGTCAGTGATCAAATCGAAATGAAGTCAAACTTGTACAATAAGTTCCCCTCTGAATTAATTCATAATACGGCTATGAAAAATCATATGAAAAATCGACAGTTCACTTTCTGTGCCCATAGCCTTGACCGTTACTGGAATTTGAACTCATGAAAAGTTCAATGTATCTATGCTGCATATGACCTTTATCTTTACACATTGCCTTTACAGCCTCCTCATGAGTGGCAAAATCTACATCTGCCTCTCCAGAAGCCCGTCCACTGCTGTCATAAATGAGACGGATGTTAAGGGGGTTTATGGGTCTGAAAAAATCTGCAATATCGCCCTCTGTGGCTCTGAATGGGAGGCCCCTCATGTGGATCGTGTGACCCCCATCGCCCTGCCAGGCGCCCCCTCCTCCAC
The DNA here is from genome assembly GCA_963573305.1 of Pyrrhosoma nymphula. NCBI lineage: Eukaryota > Metazoa > Arthropoda > Insecta > Odonata > Coenagrionidae > Pyrrhosoma > Pyrrhosoma nymphula. The sequence continues at coordinate 48,277,737 of OY754330.1, read as the reverse complement.
CGACCCGTCCCGAGCCAAACCCAGGTTTCATGCCTCCGCCTCCCCCACGACCACGAAGACCGCCTCCCCATGAGTTCTCCCCGTAGCCCCAGCCACCATCCTCATAGTCTCCATAACCTATGTACACATACGAGATTGATTTTTAAATTTAAATCAATGAGTAACATCGTTGCTAATACATCAAAAATCTATTACTACCTTTGAAACTTCGTGATCCACGTCCAATGCCGAACCGGTTCATCCCCCCGAAGCGATCGCTACGATCGTAAGGAGTTGGCCTCTGGGAGAAGCCCATGGGTCGCATCTTGGGACCCATAGCATCCCTCACCTCCGTCAAGCTGCTCCGAAATATCTCGATGTACCTATGCCCTATTTTTTCCTTGTGCTTTTCTAATGCCCGATCTGCTACTTCTTTGTTGAGAAATTGCACATAGGCTTCCCCTGTACTCCTTCCTTGGTAATCTGTTGGTAACGATATTCCATTGGGTATGATCTCAAGCCCCGTGAAAAAATTAGATATTTCCTCCTTCGAGCAGCCATAAGGTAATCCCCGCAACCTCACACAGCCGTCGTCCATCACATTCTGCAAATTCTGCCCACTCCTCTTAATAACCCATTCCATCTCAGACTTCTTGGTTTTGAAGACCTCAATATATCTATGACCAATGTGCTCTTTGTCTTTCTTCAAACCTTTTTCCAGATCCTCATCGCTCTCCACTTCAATGTAAGCTTCACCACTAGGTCTTCCCTCCCGCGACATAATCATATGAACTCCTGCTCTGCCATCCTTCACACGGCAATCGTCGAAAAATTTCAGTAGCTCTTCGGCTTGCGTCGACCATGGCAATCCCCTTACTTTCAAGACGTAAGTCTCGTCATCGTTATCCCCAGAGGCTGACATTTTAGTGCAACTAATTTATAAATGTAGCAGGAATGTCTATGTTTGAAGCAGATTATTAGTAAACACAAATCTATCACCTCAACGTACAATTACCGCCAACTTCGGTCAGGACGCGGCTTACACGGTAATGGCGAACTTCCCAGAATCCTCTACTCAAAATGAAAGCGATAAATGGCAAATGGCGCCGTTGCATTTTAAGCGCGAGTTTCAAATTTTCTGTGCGGGTGATTTAGCATTTTGTCGATCCTTTTACGCTACTTGGTATCACAAAATCCCTTAAAATTCCAGTCCTGAATATTTTGCGGATATCACTTGATATAATGTCTTTAATATAACAACTCATTGCCAAATGTTCACCTCATTAGCAGATTTTAAGATATCTTTGGAATTAATCAAGCACACGGATTAATAAATACAGGGTTCCTAATTTTTCCCAAGGATAAAAATTATTTACCTTAGCTCTTCTCTTCCCTCAAATTGGGAATTAAATGCATAGTTTATCTAGAATACATTTTTGCCCACATATCAATTGATGAAAATGGTTACTCGGTAGAGGTAGATACCTTCCTCCCTCCCTGAAAATGTGGATCAACTACACACATTACACTGTTGGGCTGAATATTAAATTATCTCTACCCTACCCTATACTGCAGAAAATAAAAATTGGGCGAAATATTTCAGTTGCTTACCATAACAGATAAATTTCATATCATACAGTACGTAACCAAACGGCTATCCCGAGGACCGGGAAGAATATAATTGAAGAAAGTAATAAAATAGGATGATCAATAGATGCGAAACTAAGGATGTGCAAAAAAAATAAACAGGCAACAAATATATAAAGAGGGAATTGACTGTGGAAAAAGAATGACAAAGTGTTACATAATTCGAAAGAACGGCGGAGAAGTGCTACAAATTGAATACATTTAAAAGTGTAACTTGCTTTTAAAAGAAAATGTGTTACAAGCAGTGCTTTTTCTGGTGGTACACAACTTTTTGGTCTAAGTAAATTGCCTAAACTCATGTAAATCAATCTAAGGTCATTTGGACTTCTTCATTAATTAATTCTCAGATTTAATGTGGGAATTAAGGATGCAGTTCATCTTCCAGATAGTGAGCACATTACCAAAGTAGCACTTACTGGAAATGTAACTCTTATGGACAATTGAGTTCCACCACCTTTTTTCCAGTAAAAAAAGCCCTGGTTACAAGTCTGTATATACACTACAATGGAATAATTATATGTATGTATAGCACTGAGCGTTTTCATGATAGGAGATAGCATGACATAGCATACAAAATGTGCAATGCCATTTTTGCAGCCACTCTCCACTCATTTTTGTGAAGACATCAATAAGTCTATTTCATGACAAAATGCTGAACTATTGTTTATTTATTTATTTAACAACACCCCCGAAAACAGCCACTCATTGGGCCTTTACATCGGGTGTATTAACAATTCATAACGGACTATCACAACCACCCATGCCCTGGATGGGAAAAACCTACCCAGGTGGGACTCGAACCCGCGACCTTCGGCTTGGCAGGTGAGACTTTACCCCGCCGCCACCGGTGAACTTTTTAGCAGCAGAGATACAAATTTAAGAAAATGGCCTTGGCACTAACATATACAATGAGAAGAAAATTATTAATAGTCAATGCAATCGAGACTATTCTCAGACTTCTTCACATTATTTTTTTTTTTAAAGTATTTATCGTCTCTTGTGTATCACAGCCTTAATCATTCATGCTGGTGTGACAAGTGCCTATGCACACAATGATCTAAGTCTTACTGGAGTGTGTCGAGTACACTGGTGTTCAGTTATTTCAGCCACACCTAATGCCCCTTGCTCAATGGACTTCATGCTTAACTTTTCAGTTTAGAAGTTAAAACTTGAGAGCAATGTTTTGCTCAAGTAACATAGGTCTTGACAGCACCTCTAACAATGGACACAACCAACTGCAACTTCTGAGGACAGCATGTACACATGACCAGCATTGGGGTAGGGCATTTCCTAGAGGGGGCAGCCATCCAGCTGATCAGCCACCATAAGGTTTCAATTTTGCTAATCCTATTAGAGATCAACTAACTTTTTAGTAGGCACATATTATGTGTCATTGTGTTTACAAGGAATGGTAATGAATCTTTTTCTCAAAATAAAAATAATGAAAACAGTATACATATATCTTCAATATTGTTGATATGTCTTGGGTGGGCAATGAGTTTTGTAGGGTGGGCGGTGCCCCCTCATTTTCACTAGTTTCAATGATGTCAACAGCCTTTTTGAGCCAGCATAATTGAAATATCTCCAGGAATTAAAAGCTTCAAAAGGGAATAGGGCACAACATAAAAAAATTTGATTTTAAAATTTTATTCAGCAGACTTGAATTGAACATATTCATTCAGTACAAATGAGAGAGACAGCTGTAGTAAAGTAATGAATGTGAGAAACTAATAATTAGTCACAAAATGCTTCACACAGCAAATCTTGATTGACAACCACGCATTCACTAACTGTATAGCAAAACAATATAAATAATAAGCAAACTAGTAATATTATAAAACAATACAGAGGTTGAATTGGTAATATTTCTATGACCTGAAGAATGTAAACTCTTCTCGGGATCACGAGAATTGGTTGAAATCAATTTTCACTGGGTTGAATTGGCAAAAAGTACCAATTTAACCCAGTGGAAATTCCAAGAAGAATTTACGCTAAGCATTTGCTGGGAAAGCATTAAATCTTTTCTCACCTGAAGAATGCTTTGACACTGTTAATCATGACATTTAGCTCAAATTACATTCCTATGGTATGTCCCTGACGGCAAAGCCAATGAATGGATAAGATCCTTCACATGATACTGACTTCTTATATAACCAAGATTTTTACAAAAACTATTGTCTGATAACTATAGACAGTTCTTTGAAGATTAACCCTTCAAGCCCAGAGGAGATTTAAATGAATCCCATCTCATAGGTCTGAAGAGATTTAAAATGGAATCACTGGTTTTCTGCTGATTTAAATGGAATTGCTGCGACGTAGTCACTACGCTGCTCGACGGCATGTGAAGTTCGTGCCCAATGTAGTGACTACGTCGCTCGTTGTTGAAGGGTTAAAACATTTGACCATTGCATGCATACAATATAAATTTTTTCAAAGCTAGTTTTACTTTTAAAATTCATCATTTTAATTAAGGATTAACTGTTAATAAAGATATTCAAATTTATATGTAAAATAAAAAAACATTGACTTCAAAATAAGTATTCCACAACCTTGCTATTTTCAGTAAGGGTCCATCATAAACTGTTTGAATGTTGTAAAAGTAGTATTTCAAAGGATATGAATTCCTGGACTCAGTTGTAGAAGATGGACAGAAAAAATCCTAATTTATATTAATTTTTGTTGTTACTATCTCTGCCATTACAATGCCTAATGCATGATTTTTGCTTGTCCAATGGGAGCATGTATAGAGGAATAAAGGTCTTGTGTATTATTACTATCTTATTCCACCTAACTCCAAAGATGCAGCTCTTAATCAAGTTTCGCCTGATATGTTCATATTGGCTAGAAAAAACTTAATCACTATCATTAATTGAAAATTTATTATCAAACTGAAATTGAACGAAAGAAGATTGTTTGTCACAAATGATATGTTCTTCACAAGAGATTTTCCAAATCTTAAAGGACTTTTTAAATTTTAATTTCAAGAATTTTTCCCCCTGCTTGTTCCCAAAAGTCTGGTAACATCTGCTCTCACATTAACAAGCAGGATGGCAATGATGATAATAGCCAACTTACATTAGATTTATAATCCAATAATTGCTGATCATTAATTTAGTGCAGACCATACAGAAGCAACAGCAGCCTTCACTGTTTACTCTAATCCTTGCTCTCAGTAGGGCAGGTGAATAGCATGAATGAGTATTGGAGGTACCTAAATGAGATCTTTCACCCTGATACATGAACCAAAATGGTCACTATTATCCTTTTCAAATATCTTTGTGACTGAGAGGCAGGCTTAAGTTTTTTGTCGGTGAGGGAAGAGAAAGTCTCCTGGCACGTGATTTCACGAAAACCAACTAGAATGCAGTAGGTGAAGCCTAGCCTCTCCGAAATTCAGTCGCTCCCAGTCCTCCATTGTGTAAACTTCGTAAATCTGCTAGCTGTGTTGCCTAACCTCCGTTTGCTTGGTGTGTAGTGGTGACCTTCCTTCTCCTTTTCACGAGGATAAATAGTGACACGGAAGGTGACACCAGTGAAATGAGTGACGAAGGTGAAGGAGTGCCATTGGCCATTCCTCTTGAGATTGACTGAAAATTTAACTGTATGTTTACATTTAATTTTAATTTTTGATGATAAAATTCATTAATTAATAAATAAAAATCTTTGTTGACATGCTTGTAATATATCATCAATTTCAAGTGCTAATATGTATGATATTCACACCCGGGATTTAAAAATGTTCATTTTTGGTTATGAAGAGTTAGGTAGAAGACCCCTTCGCACTCTCCCACCCGATTCTGTCCTTGCGTGTCCCTTTAGGTTTTGCCTTTGGGATAAGCTGGATGACTCACAAGCTGATTTTTAACAATTATATTTTTCTTAACCTTCATTTAGCATAATTTTAAAAGCACTAACCATTTTGCTTATAATTTCCTGATTGATTTGAGACCAAACAGTAAACAATTTCGTCGTATTTTAGTGAAAGAGCATGGCAAAAACTTGGGGAGTAAAATCTTCACGCGATCACGACAATGGTCAGAAATCAACGGAAAGACATGCTGTTTGGACTCATTTTAATCGGCTGAATTCAAAGAAACTGAGATTAATGTCTGTTTGTTATATTATTCATCATATAAAAGTTACAACTTTAGTTTTTAGAAGTCCACTTCTGAGTCATTAACCAAGCACTTCCACATGACCCACTCCTTCAAAGACCCTTGAGCCTGGTCAAGATAAAAAGTCCCTGTGGGGAGGGAAAGGGATGAAAAGGAGTAATCCCCCCGACCGCGGCACCAGCCTGGAACTCTTCTTCCCCTCCAACTGGGCCACGTTGTGAACCCCTCGTGTCTGTCACAAACAATGCCTACGACAGGCAGCCTTTCGTTTCCACAGTACATGGCAACGTCGAGTCCGAGTTTTCTCTCTCTCTCCCCACTCCACCTCCCTGGTTCCAGAGGCCCCACCTTCCTGCTGTGAAGCCCCTCTAACCGTTCCGAGCCCGCATGAAGGGACAGTGACAAAGATATTTGAAAAGGATAATAATAACATGACTGACTTGTACATTATTTTTTAATTCTAAAGTGGGATTCAAAATTTAAGATTGTTTTCAAGAATGACTAGTAAAATTTTAAATTACCTTTTAACCTCAAGGTTGTAGGTAATTTTTAACATCAACAGCCAAACGTTCGTTGAAGGATACTCTATAAGATCTTAAATACTTTTACTACCTAGTTAACTGTAATCTTCAAACTTGACATCCACACAAGTTTTAAAGGAATATGGAACTCATTTGTTTGGATCAAGATTCCTTCGGAATGAAATTGGTATAAAAGTTGCAGTTTCAAAATTCTTTAACGTGGTTCAGAGAAGTGTTTAGTTTGAATAAAAGTTCTATTGATGAGAAAGAAAATTGATCCAGAGAAGCTACAATATCTGAAAACTGTCTTATTAATCTTTCCTCTTTACATATCAGTATAATTTTAGGGCAGGATCATCCCATGACAATTCTACAAATGAGTTCCTCTCAAACTGATTGGTTTAGCCCAAACTTGCAGAAAGTGCTTCACTTAATTTCATTACTGACTTATGACCATTTCACATTGATCTCATATACTGCCTAGTTACTGAAATGAAAGAAAGTTAGCTCAATAATGAGATTTTTCTACTTGCATGTTTTCTCCAACAGTATTAATCATAGTTTAAACAGGAATACAATAATCACTCACAAAAATGTTGTGAAAAATGCAAAAAGGTCAGCCATTTGCTTACACTTGAGGATTTTTCCCCATATCACCCACCCATTCAATAGCACTTCTTTAATATAGTGTGACAACTCATCTGTACAGGATGAAGGTAGTCATTTTTCGATAAAGGGAGAAATCAATTTTAGTCAGCATGCCCACTCCCCATTATTCATTCACAATAGTTCACAGAACACGGAAGCCATGGTTTTCCATTGAAGGACATTCCCCCATAAATTTGACTTCATAGGACTTACTATGACAAGGCCAGAAAGCATCATATATCAACATAACTGAGGTACTAACGTGTTAGCCTAGATGAAATATAGAATCTTGGAACCAAAATAGAATTTCTATGACGTTGTAACATCTGAAATAAATCATAGTCAAGGTTCTAAAACTATGAGCCACACCATTTGAGCAGTATGTTCCACTACACTCCCAGTGTGTTTCGCCTCAGCTTTGTAGCTCACAGTGATTTCATTTTATAGTAATTAGCCTTTTTCAGTTTGTTGTTCAGGTAGCAATTAGCAGGGTTGGCATGAAGGAATATGGTTAATTGAATTGGTTTACATTATCACATACCTGTTTCTCCCTGGAATAGAAGTAGTGCAATGGTGCTCCATTTCTGTGCTCTGCCCAATTAGACATATGGTTCGAATCTTTCATACTGTTTTCTGGTGTACAGGCCGATTCTGTTATTTAATTTGATAGCAATAAAAGATTAATTTGCAGTTAATAAAATCATATTTCCAAATTAACAATCAATGTACACTGACTGCCATTCAGTTCATTTACATTTTGTCACCTTGAGATATTTTTCAACTCATTTCATGAATAAAACAGGTAAGGGCTAAATAATATGATTTTTGATTTGAAGTAGGGATGATTAGTGCATCCTTGGCTAATTTTAAATTGTCTAATAATATCCGACAACAAGGCATTAACACACAAATATTTTTAAAAGAAGTCCTCATTTAATGTTTGCCTATGCATGTAACAAAAATGTGTCACTCTAGAGAAACGGTAATCACAAGTCTATCCCTTTTATTTTTCACAGCCAACTTCAAAGTTCTTTTCATTTAATATTAACAAAGGAGGGTCAACATGTGTTAAGGCAGAGTGGCAAAGGACTGCTTATGCATTGTTAAGGAATTAGGACTGCAGACTAATTATGCAAATACAGCAATCATTAGCTAAAGTAGATCACACTAGTGGAATTAATGCACTCGTGTCAATTAGTATTAACAAACCAACCAGATATTGTGTGAAGAAGTTTTTCTACCCCATTTCACCAAATATTCTCCACTAAATGAAAATTTTAAGTCATTTTTTTCACATCAGTGAAACTACAGTGACAGAACATTCCCCAAGAGACATTCTCACCACCAAACATAGTCGATGAAATTTCTTATAATAGCACATGAAGCCCTGATTAACAACATTATGACTTGACAATCATGAGTTTCAACAATTAAAATTTTCAATATTTTCACGCAGCATTTGCAGGATATTTGTTTATACATTACACGTTCCTTTAGTAAAGCTTGTATGACTTCCTGGGGTGAAGAATAATAGATCTAATCAATCTATATAGTACAGTAAGCAATAATAGTTCCTAACAACAACATGAACATTTACAATGTAAAGTATGACACGAACAAGTTAACAGAATACAGGATGTTTAAAACGCTGGGCAAATGTAACTCGGTAAGAATGAAGTGTGGCCATTTGCTTATTTCTATTTATCACCACCGGAAATAATATTACCAGCATTTTCGGGTTCATGTATGCTGTCTTTTCGAAATAACATACTAGACATTAACCCAAAAATGCTGATATCATCTTATCAATGCCACAGAAACATGTGAACGAATATCAATAACAAACTTTTGGAGAGCAGAATTTCCAGCATAAAACTCACTGTCTGCAAAACTATTCTCGAGTGTAACTTAAACCCAGACAACTCAGGAAAATGTAAGTACAACTGCTGGCCATGGTAAAAACAGGGATAGGCAAATAAACTCTGAATTCAAATTGAACATTTGTCCTAGTGACTTAGTGATAGCCACACAACATGCAAAACCAACTGAATATTTCCTACCCTATATTATGAAAGAAAAGAGAAAGTTATGCATCAGTGAGTGCCATGGCAAACACATCAAGGGAATACCAAGGGTGAAAAAGTTTGCCCACTTTTCTTATGTCAGTCACACATTGGCAGATGATTTTATATTGGGAATGACAAGGTACCACTTATTTTTCACTAGATAATGCTAATCAAGGACAGAATATAAACATTTTCTTCCTCGGGGATGCTGTTAGTATCATAAATTATGCATTACGAGGCAATAAAAGGTCTTTAGTACATTGAAAAGAGTGAATTACTTAAAGCAGATATCCCAAAGTAATGACTAGTCTTTTGAAAACTGGGTCCAATAGGGTCAATTATTATCTTTATTACTTTAAGGAGATATTATAGCCACCAGAACCTGTTTTGTATCTAATTTCACAGTAATACAATACTAGCATTTGTTTACATCCAAGGGACGGTTCTCATATTATTGTGATTATTTTCAGATGAATTATTACACATTACTACCAGAGATGGGAAAATTACCATAATTTTCATCTGAGGTAAATTCAGTAATTTTCGAAAATTACCGTAATTTTCCAGTATTTTTTAGTTTTAAGCATTTTACAGCAAATGCACGATTAAATAGGAAAGCTAATAGCAATAGGAAGGGAATAAAGATGTTTAAAACATACCTAATACAACATTAATCTATTAGAAATTTTTAAAATTGTATTTAGAACTACCTCTTCCTCGAACTATGACCTTGACGTGGTGGAAGGGCTTGTGCGTTCCAATGACCCCTAGAGCTGGACTGGCAGGAGCAAGTACATTGATCCTGGTAGGGCCACCCATGCCAGATAGGTCGAAGGGTAGGAGCCAGACGAAAGGTAGTTCCGTGATGGTGTCACGTTAAAAATACCGTTGAGTCGCGTGGGAATACCTCTCAATAAATGGGAAAAATAGATGCTTTGGGATTGTGCGAGGTGAGATGGAAGGATAGCGGGGACTATTGGAGTGATAGCTACAGGGTAATCTATAGTGGGGGAGATGAGAGTCAAAGTAGCCATGGTACTAAACACAAAGTTGGGACTGAGGGTGGTAAACATTGAACAGGTGAGCGACAGGATACTAGTGGTAGAAATAAAAGCACGCCCGACGAATTTCGTACTGGTCCAGGTATACATGCCTACGAGCAACCATAGGGAGGAAGAGGTGGAAGAGGTATACGAGCAAGTATAAGAAATAATTAGAGAAGTTCCGGGAAAGAAAAAACTGATAGTGATGGGTGACTGGAATGCAGTAGTAGGGGAAGGGAGGGACGGATTAGAAGTAGGAGGGTTTGGGCTAGGAAGAAGAAATGATCGCGGTGAAAAGGCAGTTGAATTTTGTAGAAGAAATAAATTAGTAGTGACAAACGCTTGGTTTAAACATCACCCCAGGCGTAGGTACACATGGAAAATGCCGGGTGATACTGGAAGATACCAAATTGATTATATAATGGTAAGGCAGAGATTTAGGAACAGTGTAAAAAACTCTCGTAGCTATCCAGGGGGGGATGCGGACTGAGATCATAACTTGGTGATAATGAAGTGTGAAGTTAGATTCAAAAGGCTTTGTAAAGGTAGGAAGATAAAGAGGTGGAACCTTGAAGCATTGAAAGGGTTGAAAAGGAGGGAATATCAAGAGCTGGTAGAAAAGAACATAGGTGAAGAGAAGCGGATGGGAACAATAAAGAGAAGATGGGAGGTTATAAAAACAGACATCGCAGGAGCGGCAGAAAAAAACAATAGGAACGGTGGAAAAGAAGAGGATTAAGAAGCAGTGGGTTACAGAAGAAATGATAAAGAAAATGGAGGAGAGAAGGATATGGAAAAACGTCAACACCGACGTAGGCAAGAGGAAGTACAAGGAATTGAATAATAAACTCAGGCGAGTGACCAATCGGGCAAAAGAAAACCGGTGGAAGGGACAATGTGAGGAAATAGAAAAGATGCAGGAGGAGGGGGAAGTGGGCACTTTGTACACCAAGGTGAAAATGTTATCGGATGGTAAGAGAGGTCAAACGATACCAAAGGTTAAGGAAAAAACAGGGAAGATATTAATCGAACAGGAAGATATCCAAGAAGGATGGAGAGAATACGTACAGGAGCTATATGACAGCGAGAATAGACCCCTTAGCCTAGATCTAGAGGATGAAGGAACAATAGATAAGGATAACCTCGGACCAGAGTTACTTGACATCGAAATAGAGAGGACATTAAGAGAGATGAAGGGTAGAAAAGCCGTGGGAACCGATAACCTACCTTCGGAGCTACTGAAGAATCTAGGTAGTAAGGGGAAAAAATCGTTTTTTGAACTTATTTGCAGGATCTACGAGGAAGGAGTATGGCCAGAGGATTTCATGAAAACAGTATTAATACCTATCCCGAAGAAGAAGAAAGCGTCAGAATACGAGGAGTATAGAACAATCAGTTTAATTTCGCACACGGCAACAGTGTTGCTTAGAGTAGTAAATAGAAGGTTGGAGAGCAGAGCCAACTGCTATTTAGGCGATGACCAATTTGGGTTCAGGAAGGGGAGGGCAACCAGAGACGCGAGTGCGGTAATGAGGACACTTATAGATAGAAACATAGAGCATAATCAGGATGTTTTCGCTTGCTTTGTAGATTTCGAAAAGGCGTTTGACAGAGTAAACTTGGAGAAACTAATGCAGATACTGGGGAATATAGGAATAGATTGGCATGACAGGAAACTCATCCAAAACTTATATATGGGGCAGAGGGCTCGGGTAAGGGTAGATGACGGTGAATCTGGGTGGGCAGTTATAGGTCGCGGGGTACGGCAAGGGTGCCCGTTGTCGCCTTTACTTTTTAACATCTATGCTGAGGAAATGGTAAGAGAGGCATGGGATGAGCTAGATGTGGGAATGAAAATAGGAGGCCAGTGGATAAAGTCGGTTAGATTCGCAGACGACCAGGTGTTGGTCTGTCGGTCATCGAAAGGATTGCAAACTTTAGTAGATGCACTGGAAAAGCAGTGTAAGAAATACGGAATGAAGATAAATAATAGGAAAACAAAAGTAATGAGATTCTGTAGGACAAAGAAAGCGAAGCTGGTGATAGGAGTAGGAAGTCACAAACTGAAGCAAGTAGAACAATTTAATTACTTGGGTAGTACGCTACAAGAAACAGGACATAGTAGCATAAGACATTAGGAGGAAAATAGCGCTAGCGAAGGAAGCATTCAATAATAGAAGGCAGCTGATGACGGGACCTTAAGTAAGGATGTAAAAAAGAGGCTGGTGAAGAGCTTGATATGGAGTGTGGCGTTGTATGGGGCAGAAACGTGGACCTTGAGAAAGGAAGATGAAAATAGGCTGAAGGCTTTCGAGATGTGGCTGTGGAGGAGGATGGACAAGGTGCGTTGGATGGAAAAGAAGACAAATGAGGAAGTGCTTGACAAGGTGGGCGAGGAGAGGAAACTTATAGATGAGATTGGGGAAGACAGGGTAGGTGGCTGGAAGGGGTAATGAGGGATGATGGTTTGCTGAAGGCCGTGATAGAGGGTAGTATGTTGGGTAAGCGGGGAAGGGGAAGGAAGAGAATCGGTTTTATGGACGGGATGAAGAAAGGTAGGACTTATGCTGAGATGAAGAAAGAAATACTATAGGTAGAAAGGGCACGGCACGTGTAAGAGTTCGATGGATATTCTCCGACTTTCATCACAACCTACCTCTAACTAGTAGACTACTGCAATGAATGAATGAATGAAATAGAACTACGGCAGCAACATGCAATTTGGCTTTCTTTTGTCAAAGTATGAGAAATTTTCAAGAATAATATTCTAATACATTCTATAATGTTATAATTTAGTTAAGTATTCCAAAAGTGAGTTGTACATGCCTCAATTAATAATTAAACACGTAGGAAACGTGAACTTGGCTTGAAAGAACTTAATGGGAATTATCTGTAGGAAAAATTATCTCTTACATAGGTGAATTTTCTGGAAAATTACGGTAATTTTCAAGGGGCGCAGGAAATTACAAAAAATACCACGGGAATTGACGAAAATTACAGAGGTTATTTTCAGAGTGTCCCATCTCTAATTATTACACAAAACAAAAGTTTATGATTTATCCACTTTCACAGCTTGATATGATTATTTTGGTTCTGTTTTCAAATGAATGTGTGCCTGTCCTGTTTATTCCTCAAACAAGGCCAAAATTCCATGCTGGAGCATCTAAGTTAATGAGCCACTTCCTCTCAAAATTGTTCGTAAATTAAACTTCTAGAAATTTTTGAAACAATTGGGTGGAATAACTCTTTCCTCACAACTTTTCATGGATTTCTCTATCTAATTCTGGAATTTTGAACATAAATTGCAATTTCCATTCTCATAACAACCCATCTCACTTCACCTTTTCACTAGCTGGTTGCACATCCACCACACTGAGTTTGCCAGCTCTGAACTTGGAATCCAACTCTTACAATTAGCCTTATATGAACCTCTTTCACGAATGTTAGGAATGCATGTAGGCAAAATATCAATAATTTTTTTCTTATTCAAACCAGAAATGGGCTCATGGAGATTAAAGTTGTGTCACTGGCATAACCATAACAGGACTTAAAAGAAAGAGAAAGACAAGGAGATAAGGATTCCATATTTTGAGAAATGAGGCACAGCAAGAGGTTCAAGAAGACCAGCAGTAATGTAAGGATAAAGCCCTCGATAACTGTGGAACTAGCCATACAATTGAAAAATACAAAAAATACTCTAGATGAACTCTGCTTAAAACCACTTTTGGGAATTCAGCTACATCCAGTGCTGGCAATAGAGATTTAGAAATGCTCCGTGAAACTTTTAATGGTTACCAATAATTTTCAACGTCGATATGAATCCAAATAAAGAAATTTAAGCTGAAGTGGTTTTTAATGAATGAATGAGAATGTTAAATGTAAGTAGTGCACAAGGTTATCCATCTGTACACACCAAATCATGCAATGAATACCTGGCTTTGCAAATTTAGAAGCCCAACAGCAATGCACCACTAAAAAGCAGCTTAAGAGCAGGAGAAAAAAAATGTTTTAGGTCTGTAAAGCTATTCCACATTTCAACACACACTGATTACCACAAGGACATTTATGCAAATATCCATGCTTTCCATTACAATTATCATTAATGAATCTAACAACCATCAGACCAGCAGTGTCTACAAACACTTCAGAGCATGATCATGGGTAACATTCAAGTTTGTACAATCTTCAATTTGCTTTCCTACTTCACATCCAGAACTCAAGGGAGTTCATATGATAAAATCAATTACAGAATAACGCCCGGAAGATGTGAATAATGTTTACAACTCATCCTACTCCTAAGAATAGGTTTAAATACTGCAAGCTAATTAATTTATAGGTTTCAGTTCTAGAGGTATTGAGTAACTATGACAACCTTAGACCTGACTGAGTAAGAAAAATAAGAGCAGTCTCATACACCCAAGTAACTCTTAGCAGATATTCGGTGAATAACTCAAAGTGACTGCAAGTTAAATGCCCATGCATCATTGAAATACCCAGGAAAAAATATTCATTAGTGCTTTTCTATTTAAGATTTAAATAACAGTACAGTGAAATATTGGCTATCTGAGGCAATGTGGAGTGAGGCCACCTTGGATAATATGAAAGTGTGTGAGAACAATTCGACAAACATTATGTATTTCTACCCTTAGCTTTATTTCATTTTTTGGCATGATAAGGATCAAATACTTCTGTGAATGCCCTTTATTTGAAGACCAAACATTGCTGTATTTTGACATTCATATGCATGAGATCCACTGGCTTGGTACAAAAACAACAAAGATATGTACTGGGAATAATACAGAGCCTTGGCAATTTGGAAAGCTTATGTATTAGTCTTTGGTGATTAACCTGAATATCATTTACATTTTTAAGAAGAAACTTATTCATTTGAGGTAGTCTAATGTATTAGTCACAAACTGTAGTGACAGAATCAAAACAAACTTTGAGAATTTTACAATGGATTTTATTCAATACAACCGGTTTCATCACATAAGTGACATCTTCAGGTGAAGATGTCACTCATTCGATGAAACCGGTCGTATTGAATAAAATCCAGTGTAAAATTTACAAAGTTTGTTTTGATTCAGTCAAAATGGAATTTTACAAAGTAACGCCTCAGAGTATCAAGTTCACAAACTAGTCTTGAAAACAGTTGACTAAAGCAAACTTAAGTTTGAAGATGAAAAAAAAGAGGCAAGTAAATTCAATTTTAAAAAAATATATGGAAAAAAACAAAAATGGCCCTTAGTGATTAGTGGAACTTCTGTACTTTTAGGTGCAGTTGGCTCGTAATAGTACTGAATCATGTAACAATTACAATTATCACCCACAGTGCAACTAGAATGCCCAGTAGATCACTCATTATAATTCTCAAAATCCAGGAGAATTTCATGTATTTCGAGGCTACAACGCATTATGGTAATATAATGAGGTGTCCTTTTTTCCTATTTAACTGCCTCCCTGATACATCATGAAAATTTTATCTTAAAAAATGAAAATTAGCCTTTAAAATAATGTTGACTAGGCATCAATGCATATGGTGGTGACAAGGAGTCCTGTATCTCCAAGGATAAGTATGGGACGAAATTAATTCCCATAATCATGTTTTCTTTGATGCAAGCATGAGCAAAAATAAATGAAATTAGGATGTAATTTGAAGTAAATATTAAGATTCTAACAATAAGAACAAGTGATCAATTGTGTATTTTCCACGTACTTCAAACTATCGATATTCTGATTCTGTTACTCACACTTATTGCATTGGCTAAAAGTTTTCTCATAAAATTTTATGAATTTCGGTTTTAAAAGCTAAAGAAAGTCAAAGGTTACGAATGCTCCTGAGCACACTCCGAAAACAATCGAATGACCTGTGATGCCATTTTCACTGTTTATATTTAGACCCAGGTGTTCTTTATGCTTACGGTGGAAACAAGTGTGGCGAAATTAGTTTTGGACGTTTTCCTGATTCTTGATGTGCCATTAAATGGCATCTAAGTAAGGGATATAGATGGTGCTTTGTGCTACAATGTACAAATACATCGGTGTAAACACGGAACAAGAAATTTTTTCTGTTTCCTAACTATGAAAGGAGAAAAACCAGTTTCGAGCGGCACGCCAGGATTTCGTCCAGAGCAAAACAAAATTTTATTGTTGTGAAGACCATTTTAATGTATGTGCCAACTAATTACGAAAATATTGATTGTATACAAATAAATAAACTTTTTCAAGTAAATTTATTATTAAGCAAGTACTGTGTTATGTCAATATGTTACTAAGATACTGTTTGTTTACTGTTCTATGGACTGGTATGGACTTTGATAAAGAAAGAAGTATCATAATGATTGAGAGTGTATTGGAAAAACAATTAATAATGTTCATATTAATAACAAAAAGTGATTTAATTTCAACAAGATAGCAACTATCACCATAGTTCTCATCAAAGTGAACCATACAGCCTAAAGTTTAAAAATATTGAATTTCCTAGTTATAGTAAATGTTAATTTTGATTTATTGCAATTTCCGACAATTCTAACGTACATCAACATCAGAACTGCAATTATTCAAGAGGGCAAAATTTACCGTGGCTATTACTTAAAATATGGTTCTATGGTACTATAAATATTTTATGAGAAAACTAAGTAGTCGTAATAGTATAAATTGAAATACCTTTTAGTCATATACACCAAATACATAATTATGTGCACCAAAAATGATAAACAAAAGTAATGACGATTTTACAAGCAAACTTTAAACTAATTTTTTTGGACTTTAGCTCCACGAATTTCGGCAGAATTAAATCGGTCGTACTTCTTCATAAAAACTCCTACCAAAAACATATCCACTTTGGGTAAATTATCTGATGTGGCTTTAATAAAACCATTGCACGCTATAGTTTTTGTCAATCTCTTTAAATATACGGTCTCTTCTACAGTTCTTCACTTTCTCCCTCACTTCCGTCTACCGTTCCGCGAAAATGATGCTAAGTCAATCAGATTTCGTTTACCCAATTTAATTATTTCATAATTTTACATGAAACTGAGCAATGCTCAGAAAAATTTTATAGAGGAGCAAACTTGTGACTTAGCAAAATTACAATGGCTATGTTACAATTTACATGATAAGAACAGGGGAAATTGAGAAGTTCACAACTATGTTAAAATCAAGAGTTCCAAGACATTTTTTTCGGCAAGTGCATGGACTTTTCCTGGCTTTTCAAGGAGAGAAGGTCACCTTATATTCACACTACAATAAAGACTAAAGGCAGAGAATGCTTAAGTTATGAATTTAGGGAATGCTGACCTTGTAGCTCCTATCTTAGATTCGTAATTACTAATTAAGCAAAGCTAAAGAAATTGTTAACACAATTACAACACTAAAGTGAAATAGATCTGGCACTACAAAAGGTTCTTCATGAAACCAGCTTAACCCATTTAATGCTGACTTGTTGACATAAAATTTATTCCCACGCTGAAGGGTTTTTTTCCTTTATTTATATAAAACGAAAACACATCCAGCAAAGAACGAACCTCATCCACGAGTGCCTAGAGCAAGACTAAGATGCTGGAGGAAGTTGCAAGTGTCTTCGCCGATGCTTGGGAACTAGGGAAAGCACAGAAAAGTAACGGGACCGATGCCTTGAATTCAAGGGATTCGCGCCTCTGGCTTGCACAGGATGCCTTGAATTCAAGGCATCCGCATTGAGTGTGTTAAGAGCTTATGGAGGTAAAGATGGTCAAGTAGAAATTCTTTCACATGAATGGCACAACTAATGTCCTCCTTCAAAATATAGTACCTCAGATGAAAAGTAATAAATTACCAAAAATGCATTAATCAGGATTATTTCCAGGGCAATAAGTGACCCATGATGAAAATGTCTGCATGCATGATAAATGGACGTTTCAATAAGGTAACTACAGGCAAGCTTACAATCATCACACTTGATAGACAAACATTGACCACAGCATGAGAAACACTTGAAACATGTTCAACTAGAAGATGTGGAATTTAGAGGGATTCTACTAGACCCAATTACTTCTGACAAATGCAAAATCATCTTTCTGGGATTCTCTCAAAATGCCCCACTTGTACCTCAGCCCATAAATTCTCATTTGAGATTCAATCCTGTAAATTTGTTTGTGGTTTGTGTTATCCTTGTATGTAATTTTGTGAAAAATGTACGTTGTGTTTCCATTTGTTTTCCTGGCCATGTCCAATTTCTTAACCAACTGAAAAATAAATATTGAATTCTCTGATATTATTCTGCAGCGATTTGGTGAAATGTACTATACCCTCTAAATGAAATTGTGGTAGAGTACAAAGCCTTTTAGTCATTATATCGATGAATTCCAAATGCAGCCTAAACCATTTATTGACCACTGGCTTAATTGATCAAGAGTCACCATGTTAACCCCTATTAAATCATTATGAACATATTTCCCCAGACTTTCTTTGACAGATTTAAGCATTATATTTTCACCATCGACTTCTTATATAAAGCAACAACTTTAGCTAATTAAATATACCTTCTTATAAGGTTTGAAAAGAAAAAAGTTGGCAATACTGAGTAGCTTTTTTATTTCTGCCACCAGTATAGTATGCATACCATATAACATGTAGTGAAAAGAAGCTGAAAAGCCGTAGAGAAAAACCGCAAAGTCACTAAAATCATGCACATTTCACCAAACACAAATTAATAAATCACAGCATATGGGAGAATCATTTAAAAAATGAGAAAAACTTAGCTATTGAATGAATTTAATACACATCAGTACTAATACAATGAAGTTCCAGATTGTGTAACTTGTGTATACCCATTCCTTAATCCAATCAGAATTAAATTGGCTGAATACATTAACTATTTTACAGAAAATAATTTTAACTCTCACTGAACCAGGTGTGAAACTAAATATGTAAGACACCAAACAAGAGTCTTAAAGTAAATGAAAATCAACAAAACCACTTATACCATATTCCAATCTCGTAAACGTAAAATTTTGAATGGTATATACCAATGTTCTGAACCAGGAGTCTAATGTTAAAGCTGACAATTTAATAAAATTAATTGTATTTCATGCAAGTTTCCATTTTTTCATGCCTATGAAATGGAGCAAAATGAGTATTAATTGTGACCGCTTTGGTAGAAAATAATTCCATTATCTTAGCTATAAAACTGCTGGGAAAAAAATCATGCACAATTCCACAAGGACTGTATTACTTGAATCATTCAATTGAGTTGCATCATTGACATGTCACAGCAAGTGGCAAGCTGAAAACTTATTACCATTATGAAGTGCATTTTAATTATAGCTTAAGTTCATAATATTCAGCATTCAATTCATTACAATGCACTAACATGTGCATTCAAAAATATCACCAACGAGATGATATTAGTATCACACCTTACATGAAGAGTGAAACCATCAAAACACATACTTTCCGAGGTTGTACATTTGTAACCTCTTGTAAATGAAGACAAAACTTTTCAAGAAGCATATGTCTGCCTTAAATACTGGTGGGAACAATACAAAATGAATTGTTCAGCATTAGTCAAAAAGCAAAAAGGGGACTACATGTACAAACAAGGGTATTGCAAAAGAGAATGCATACAAATACTGGCAGCAGGGATTGCATTAGGTCACATTTGATATTAACAGCATGCAAATGGCATGAAGCATCCAAGGATTAGAGGTGAAATCGGCACATGTAAATTTGCAGTAAGTTCTTGATTTACGCCCACAGTTTTAACACAAAACCAATAAAAAAAAGAAAAAGCAGCACTGTCCAAGAATTTTTCAAATAATTTTCAAAAGTGTGCTTGTCTTACGCAAATAACAAATGGTACCGATTTAATGTGGTACATTAAATACATGAGTAATTGTACAAAAAAATGGTGCTGATTTAATGTCACCTTAAATGAACTTGAATTACCCTGATTAACAATAAATCTAATTTCAATGCAAATCGAACACTCACTGCAAACTTGAACAGAAGAATAGTCACTTACCCAGGAGTTTCCTTGATCAGGAGCTTGAAAAATTAGCAAGTTGACAAAACAGGATAGGTACTCCTCTGAAAGTGGCTAAATTTTCTACATAGCAGCATCAATTTTTAATGTTCACTAGTGCCAGGCGCGAGGAAATTCCTTCCTACATGCAAGAACTTGCTAGCATATATGCAAATCCCCGTTCCTCTTTCATCTCACCAACTATTCCATTGCCTCTTTATTATTTTAAGAGAGTTTACCCAAGTTCACAGATATCCAAAATATTACCCAAGAATCATCTGCGCAGTTATGTTTTAACTCATGATGCATTCACATTCACAAAACTACTATACTTGAAGAAAATTACAAATCGTGGCACTAAGGCATTAAGTTTTAAGTAATCCCAATAGGATTTATTCACATATTTAGTTATTTTACACAAAAATAATACTTCAACATACAAATGAGTAATTAGGGAAGGCTCAAGTTCTTCGCATTTGAACAAATCAAGTGTGACAAGTGTTTAAGGCATTGAACTCATGACCTCTGTTTCAGTGAAGTTTGGACTAACAGATAAGGATTCCATGACACAACCATACTAGCCAACCCACAGTACAGAAATGATCAAAAAACCAAATACGAAATGGACAGTCCCCATAATTTAAGGCTTCCACACATAGGCCACACTTATTACTAAGCAGATTTAAATAATCAACTCCTAGGTTGCACCCATAACCCAAATGTTCCCCAGGTTAAGAACATGGGCTAGATAAGACCAACAAAGGCCTTGCGTAAACAATCTCATACTTATTCAAGATCATACTGCACATCATTAAATAAGCAACATGATACATCAATTGTTTGGTTAAAATAAGAAATAATAAAATCCTGGAATAGTAAGAAATGTTTAATAAATCAATATTAAACTAAAATTGACAATGACAGGGTATTTGAGGAAAAAATGCCTTTTCACTTAATCCTACATACATTCCCTCCCACAACTATGGATTCAAATTAGCACAAGTCACAGAACATCCACTCACTTATACATGCACCACTTAAACTACTTCTTGACACATCTTTAAAATTTCAATTGGCAATTGAAAAACTCGAAATCAATTTGAATTTAAACATCAATTCGCTCAATAGAAAAGTCAGTATATAGCTGAGAATGCATTTTCACCTTCGCATACTCATTTTCTATGGCCATAGCCATTGCTAGAATTGGAATTCAGGAACAGTTCAATATATCTATGCTGCATATGACCTTTATCTTTACACATTGCCTTTACAGCCTCCTCATGAGTGGCAAAATCTACATCTGCCTCTCCAGAAGCCCGTCCACTGCTGTCATAAATGAGACGGATGTTAAGGGGGTTTATGGGTCTGAAAAAATCTGCAATATCGCCCTCTGTGGCTCTGAATGGGAGGCCCCTCATGTGGATCGTGTGACCCCCATCGCCCTGCCAGGCGCCCCCTCCTCCACCGACCCGTCCCGAGCCAAACCCAGGTTTCATGCCTCCGCCTCCCCCACGACCACGAAGACCGCCTCCCCATGAGTTCTCCCCGTAGCCCCAGCCACCATCCTCATAGTCTCCATAACCTATGTACACATGAGATGTATTCTTTTAATTCAGGCCAAATAAAAATTAGCGTTGCTGTTAAAATACACTTCTACTACTACCTTTGAAGCTTCGTGATCCACGTCCCATGCCGAACCGGTTCATCCCCCCGAAGCGATCGCTACGATCGTAAGGTGTTGGCCTCTGGGAGAAGCCCATGGGTCGCATCTTGGGACCCATTGCTTCCCGTACCTCTGACAAGCTGCTTCGAAATATCTCGATGTATCTGAATCCTATTTTCTCCTTGTGCTTCTGAAGGGCTCGATCAGCTACTTCTTTGTTGAGAAATTGAACGTAGGCTTCCCCAGTGATCCTACCCTGGTAATCGGTCATTAGTGAGATGCCATTGGGAATAATTTCCAACCCTGTGAAAAACTGAGCTATTTCCTCCTTCGAGCAGCCATAGGGTAATCCCCGCAACCTCACACAGCCGTCATCCATCACATTCTGCAAATTCTGCCCACTCCTCTTAATAACCCATTCCATTTCCGACTTCTTAGCTTTGAAGACCTCAATATATCTATGACCAATATGCTCTTTATCTTTCTTCAAACCTTTCTCCAGATCCTCGTCGCTCTCGACTTCGACGTAAGCTTCGCCACTTGGTCTTCCTTCTCGAGACATAATCATGTGAACCCCGTGTCTGCCATCCTTCACATGGCAGTCGTCAAAAAATTTCAGAACTTCTTCAGGCGTTGTGGACCAAGGTAACCCCCTAACTTTCAAAACGTAAGTCTCCTCGTCATTGTCTCCGGATGCAGACATGTTTGCACTTACTACTGCTTCTTTTACAACTGTAATATATCAGGCGATATACAACTAACCGGTAAATTGACCGACTACCTATAGCGTCGATTACGAAAATGGACGCGTATCCAACGTAATAATACCCAGAATGCCAAGCGTTTACTATTCCAAGCCGTTCCAAGCTGTTCCTAGCACAAAACCAGCAGAAGTGATCGAAAGCGTCGATTTTCCAACGATCGATTGGTTATGAGCGTTGAACATCCTCGACTATTTTCAAGCAACAAACGACAGCTGTCATGCGTGTGACATGTGGTTAAAATTTATTATTTAAAAGTGTAGGTATCGTCAGGGCTGGTTGTGTAACTTTAATCTGAAGTCCCAGCGGTCAGGTGTGTCAAGATATCTCGGCAGTGAACTCACCTTAGGAAAAAGTGAATGAGCATAGGGCATTTTATCTCTAGTTCACGGTTAACGTTAAGTAATTAAAGACGAACCCCGTTGTTAAGGTGCCTCTTGTGTGTATATTTCGTCTATGACACTAGCGTTTTTATAAGCAACTATGGGTAAGAGTGATGGAGGTGATAGCAGTGAAGATGAACGTGTCGACGCTGTAACCAATTTAGTTGATGGAATAAATTTGGAGTAAGTAACTCGCGAGTAAATTCTGTAGGTCCCGATTCTTCCCAGACTGGCCATACCTATTGATTTAATTGAAAAAGTGCTATAAAGATCGATTATTGAATATGTGCTTAAGAGTGAATTTTTGATGGTTTTGCTACGCTCTGGATCCTACTATTGTTGTAATTATGTTCTTAAAACTAATATCCGGTGTGGCGGTGCTTTTGGGGAAGTGTCATGTTTTGTATGTTATTTAGGTAAGGGGATTTCCATTAATCATGTCAACAATTTTTTGGCAATTTTTACTTCCTCCCTCCCCCTTGTCAACAATTGTCAAACTTTCAGTAACCCCCTATTCAAATTGTCACAATTTTTACCCCACCCCCACAGAATTTTAATATTTTATGCGGCTGGCTTTAGATGCTATTTAATAGAAATCCATGGATAGCTATACTATTATATGACAATGGCTTAGTGCAGTCTTTCAATTTACTAACAGCTTCCCTTAAAAATCTGTCAAATGAATGATATTAATCTTCAGATTAATACCATATGTGTTTTCAGTCTACTATCTAGTACAGTGAATAAAAACAAAATATGATGATGCAAGGCTATGACTTACTTGGCAAGAACTTAACCGCTTTAAGATTAAAAAATACCACATGCATAAATTCCTATACATCCCTCATCATGCACAAAAACACATAGGTCTGAAACACATTGCTTAATCCCTAAGTTACACAAAATCTTTACTAGCATATAATTCCACACCATGCCAGACTGTTTTAAACCATACAGACTCTTATGAAGAAGACACACCATGTCCCTGTCACTCTCTTGCCAGAGCTTGGGCTGCTCCAGGTATATAGTCTCATTGAGGACACTATTCAGATAAGCTGCTACACAATCAATATGCTCGATCTCCCACTCTTTGCCCACACCTAAAGCTAATAAGTCACAGGCTGCCCTTGGATAATACCGGGCTGTAAGTCTCCCAGAAATCAAACCCAAATTTCTGACTAAAACCTTGTGCCACTAACCTGGCCTTGTAGGTGAGCTCGCCAGAGGGACCCAAATTAGGTGGGGGGAAACCCCACCTACAACCTACCACATTGACTCCCTTGGGCCTTTCTACTACAATACATGTATCATTCCTCTGATGGTTGGCCATTTCCTTCTGCATTGCCTCCATCCAATGTTTGCTGTTGGGCCGCCTCATGGGTCATTGAGGGCACTGCCAGAGGTCTGACAATCATTCGCAGCGTAAGCTGCCCAGTTGTGCAACAGACAACAAGGTACCATACAGCGGTGCGTGGGCCTCCTTTGGTGCTTGGAGCGCTGCTGTCCCTCGCTGTCGACGTGGTCCTCTCTGAGAGCTGCTGCCCGAGCTGCAGTGGTGCACCCCCCCATTGGACATCGGGGACACCTGCTCCACCATCCTCTCCTGGATGCGGGCCTACATCTCGCTCTGGCCTGCCAGCGCCCGCTGTTAGTGGTGGTGGCGCAGTCCCTTCACCGATGGGGATGCACGTGCCATCCTCTCCTGGGTGGCGACCTCCTCCACGACTATCAGGACCTCCCGGCAGTGGCTTCGCGGCCCCCGGACGAGGACCTCGGCGCCGTCATCTTCTGGAAGTCGCAATGGAACAGAACACCTTCCCGGGGGCAGGCCGTTCGTGTCTCAGGGTCTCTTCAGAGTGCACCCTTTCCAGAACACCCATCTCCTCACGATGATTCTTCTTGGAAAATTTTGACCTTTTCATTTTTCCCTGGACACAATGGTCACAAAAGTCTTCACTTTTATCTCCATTTTCATGTTTGGAAATCAGACTTGAGAGCACCTCCATCTTGCTCATGATTTCATCACATGGGTGGCCCAATCGATTGTGCTGTGAAACATGGGACGCCTTCTTTATATTTCTATGATACTCCTCACGTAGGGTCTCAATTAAAATTCCCTCCAAGGTGGACACAAAGTAAAGTCTCCCAATACGATGTGTCTGGAATATCAACTTATCACCCTTCAAGATTTGAGTCCTTCCCTCCTTGGTTCTGAACTCGTCCTTTTTCTTCAAGTTGCCCCTGTGATATCAAGTTGTCCTGAAGGTTAGGAACATACAGACATCAGGCAGGCTAATGTCTTTCCCACCACATTCATCCAAAAAGTGTAGAGTGATGGTCCCTTTCCCAACTATTTTAAGAGGCCTCCCGTCGCCCACATCTACATTTCCAGAATATTCTTCCATGCATGTAAGAAAACATTTTTTACTTGTTGTGTGGTCTGATGCTCCACTATCCAGGATCCACATTCCATTTTCTCCTGGAGCGTACTTTCTCGCATACAAGGCAATATGCTCCCTAGTGACTACACGGGCTTTCTTGGTATGTTCAAATTCTTTTCTTCTGCCTTCTCTCCCGTATTATAATTTGGACAGTCTCTAGTAAAATGGTTCTCCTTTCCACACGCATAGCACCAGATTTGTTGACTTCGTGAATTCTTTGATCTACCCCCAAAATTCTTTCCAGACCTGTTTGCTCCTTCCCTGTTATTTTTGGGGTTGCCTGATGGTTTTTTGTAGCCTGATTCTCTACCTTTACAACTGTTCTTGCTCATCTTCAGGGCGACGTGGGAACTTTCCAGCAGCTTGGTCTTCTGTTCTTCTTCCACTTCGAGTAGCGCTTGTTTCACGTCCGACATGCTCAACTTGCTCACCGTAACAAGTGTCTTGATTGTAATCTCATATTCCGACGGTAACCCAGTCAGACACAGAGCTGCCAAATGCTTATCTTTGAGCCTTAATTGGTTCTTAGCGAGCACTCTATTCATGTCCACGATTTTATTTATAAATTCCTGCATTGACGTGTCACTGGATTTCGTGGAAGAACACATTTCTCGGAATTTAACCATCGCTCCGTACTCAGTTTTCTTCATGCATGCCTTTTCGAGTGCTTCTCATGCGTCCTTAGCCTCGTCAAAATCAGTGAATTCATTCATCAGCTCGTCACTTACTGATCGTGATATTAATGCCAGGGCAGTAAAGTATTTCTGACGCACCGCCTCACCTCCTTTTGGTTAAGTTTGGTGCCAGTGACATCAACGTATCCAGTTATGGCTTCATAGCACTCCCAAACCAGCATCTCATTCTTGATCCTTGTCCTCCAGGCATAAAAATTACTCTGTATAAGCTTGGGGATGCTGAAGGCTTTATCTTCATTAAATATGCCCTCTGCCATTTTTCTACACATGACCTTGAGTTGATCTCAAAACAGAGTACGTCCGTATTTGTGTAATTTCTGCTCTAAAAACTAATGCCCCTTTTTATAAACATTATAAACTGCGTGTCTGGGCCCATAACCTTTTATAGTTTGAATTAACTCCCTAGTTAATTCATTTTATTATGAAAGGAATCAGTAAAAGAAGTCACTTCATTATGGCAGCACAAAAAGAACAAATTTTGTTTATTAAAAACAACGCACCATGGCGCTACATAGTTACCGACATAAATGGTTGATTTTTGCCTCTAAACAAATCTTACATTCCATGTCAAATCAACCAAGCCATGAAACCACCAGACTCGGAATTACACGATATTTGCACTGAACATATCTTCTGTTGAGAACAGAATCTAAGCTTCGGAAATAAGAGTATTTTAATTTTGGTGAATGCCCCTTGGCTGCCGCAATGCTCAGCTGAGACAGATTTACACATTCTTTCATTGCTCGGCTTGTAATCCACGAAACTCAGAATTTTTTCTGTGGCTACATATTGAAAACACTGGAAAAAAATTTTGTTTTACTGTTTTATGAACAAATAATGTCAGTAAAATAGCTTAATACTCTGCATCCTTAAATGACAAAAGGGGAATTTCCTCATGGTAAGAAAAATAAGATGATGAATGAGAAGTCAGTTCCTGTTGGCTCTCTTCTGTTTGAATAGAATTACTATATTATTTCTTACTTTTATCTCTGCCATTGAGACCAACAGGCATTACTGCTAGTACAAAGTACATAATTTTCAATTAATTGCATCATTCACAGAAATATGGTGGGTCATTTGGACTAAAGAATTTGCTTTTTAAGACAACGTACGTAAGAGCAAACTTACAGAAAGAAAATCGAGTCCTGCACTACTAGTGATGGAATGATGAATCATTCTAATTTATGCTGAAGAACTTAAGTTCTTTCCCCTGGAAACACCATGCGACAAGTAACATATGAAACAGAATGAAATGAAGCATGCATTGTTTGAAGCAAAAACAATCACTCATTACTTATTTTCATACCATAGTTCATGATCATTGCCATCATAGTAGTGTGCTAAAACATGAATGTTTATATAGACATTTTTAAGAGTAGATTTAATCCATTGATGTGGGAAAGCTTCGATGTTAGTGCGTAAAATGTGTGGTCAACTTTAGTTGGCTAGTTTCAAGGATTTAGGTGGCCAATGATAATCCTATAATTTATGAGGGCTGGTGCTTTTTTTTTCTCTAGTGAGCTGTGTAAGGGCACAACATTTCAGATTAAACCAGAGGATACCTACGAAGGTTTTAAGGAGGAGGAAAATACGTATTTTGGGAACGAAGAGATCCTTAAGCACGTTCAACTGGAGTGCCTGGATGATCTAGGAGAGGAGGATGGTGGACCATGTGTACCTGGTGACACACCATTTGAAAAATATGCTGTAAAAATGAAAGATCTCATAAGTGATGGAGGTGTTAAAAAGAAGGTAATGTGAGTAATAAAGGGGGGTGGTGGCAGGGTAGAGTTCTAGGTATTACTATCGAAGCATCCAGTCTGCAAATTCCTCAAAATAAACTGCTTTCCGTTGAACTTTAACCACCTATTTCACTTATTTTGCTTTGCTACATATGCACATTTATACTAACCTTACATTTACTTCATTAACCCTTTTTCCTTTCCCATACATTCACTAAAACCTGTGAAGTGCTTTTCTTTCTCGACAGCCATGTTCGAAAATCTGATCTTTTCCTCCTACTTCCCCGAGATGGCACAGCAGTCAAGCAGTTACTCCTTTTTGCTTTACAATTCCCGCCCGTGACTTTTCCCGCCTTCAACTTAAACTATCCTGGCATTACAATGCATTTTCCACAACCTCAAATACCTTTCGCTTTCGAAATTTCACTCGTAACTTTTTTTAACTTTGTTTGTAGTTTTACCTTAGAAAGGATAGAGATAGGTAAACAAACCACTGGACTTATTTTTTACCTTGAGAAATAATTAACAAAATGTTTTTTGTTTCATCCTTCTAGAATAAATACTTTTATAGCTATAGACTTTTACGTAAAACTTTACAAACACAAAAATTGGCTTGCGCAACATTATACAAATGGCCGCCCAAGGTAAACAGCTTGTGATAAAAATTTGAAAAAAATAGTTTTAATGTCTTAAGACATGAGGGCAACAACTGGGAAAGTTTCAATTTTTTTAAATTGGTCAAGCAACCACCTTTGGACCACTTCAAATGGATTGACCCTATTGTCATTATTGGTCGTTCAATCCTAAGATTGGCTGACTGCAGCCTTCCATGCTTCCCTATCTTATGCTCTTTCCCTGGTAGTTATTCTTATGTACTTGCCTCTTTATTTGGTCTATGTATTTATCCCTTAGCCTTCCTCTTCGGACTTCTCCCTCTATATTTCCTTCAATTATATTCTTCACTAACCCACTGCGCCTCAGGGTTTGTCCAATCCATGTGGTTCTTCTTTGGCATTTAATTAATGCATAAGTTATCGATGGAATTCAAGTGGTAAATAGATTTTTAAAATAATTTTATCGACTAGTTCTTCAGTTGGTTTTGTAATGAACTATAAAAGGGTTAGTATCCTTAACCCTTCAAAGTCAGATTTACGTATCCAGTGCATACATATGTAGAGATCGACATCAGCTCCAGAGTCATTTCAGCTCATTTACCTATGCCCTAACTGCTAAATTAAGTAAAAACAAAAATTATGGACAAATATTTAAATACATACTTACTTTAAAAATGTGTTGCTTTTTCTAGTAGGGGAGGTGTGCCAGCAGTGGAAGGTCCAAGAAATACATTCTAGGGAAAATGAGGGTTGTGAAAATCAACAATACATGCAAACATATTTGAGGGTTTGGTTGGGAGGAGTATTGGACTATATTCAGATAAAAGTTCAGTTACTGGGTGATGATCCTGCTTTGCACCAGTTGGTGCACCTACCACTGTCTTCCAAGTCCTATGTATTTTGAGCTCAATTATAGTGAGTGAATGCCATGTGAAAGATGAACAGTGCCTGAAAAATGTCCACTAGAAACTGAACCTGGTTGTGGCCTAATGAGGAATATTTTCTTTGCTTTGCATCCAAAAACTGACAAAAAGATACCCTGCTATCAATGAATAACTTTGCAGCATTTAAGGACCATACTCCTCATGTAATCAATAGTCATATGAGTGAACAGGGGTCTTTTTAGCACCTTTTAATGTGCTTGTACCAAGCAAATGAGGCTTTCAACCCAATCATATTTGTGCTATATTATATAACCTGGTACCTCCTTATCATTTTTAAATATATATATATACGAGTTCGTGGAAAATCACACACGCGATAATATAAATAAACTATGCCACAGGTGGGGCAGAATTAAATATAGACACATAAGAAAAGAACACTCACACTATACGTTGATATTTCGGTCTAGAGAACCTTTCTCAAAGATAGAAGGATACATCATGATGAAGATACATGACGATGTATCCTTCTATCTTTGAGAAAGGTTCTATAGACCGAAATATCAACGTATAGTGTGAGTGTTCTTTTTTTATGTGTCTATATTTAATTCCGCCCCACCTGTGGCATAGTTTATTTATATATATATATATAACCATTCATTCATTCACTCAAACCGCTCACTGGCGTAAATAATAAATATTTCGTTCAAACAGGTGGTGAAAGAAAGAGGATAGGAAACATATAAAATTGGTTCAATTCCCGGTCTAGACGAATTTTTTTCACTTGGAATCGGCCATCATCACCATTGTGTTGTACAATTTTATATGTTTCCTATCCTCTTTCTTTCACCACCTGTTTGAACGAAATATATATATATATATATATAAATTCTAACTTACAGGAGGTAGGAGAAAGAGGAAAAGATAAAGAATTCGTTCTTACGGGAACGTTTCGAACCAGTTGGTCCTTCGTCAGCTCTAGAAGCTTCTAGAGCTGACGAAGGACCAACTGGTTCGAAACGTTCCCGTAAGAACGAATTCTTTATCTTTTCCTCTTTCTCCTACCTCCTGTAAGTTAGAATTTATATATTTGTGGCCAATTGGCGAAAACTTCCAAAGATTATATATATATATATATATATATATATATATATATATATATATATATATATATATATATATATTAAAAAAACACCTCCATATTTCGAAAACCTCCCTATTACGAAGTCATGGGAAGAAGGTCTCGGGACATTCCCATACACAATGTATGCAAAAAACCTCCTGTAACGAACCTCTATAATTACGAAACCTCCGTAGAAATAAGTCCGCGCGTGGGACCAAACATGGCAGTAACCTCTATTTAACAAATTTTGTCGCCAGAAATAATTTTTTCCCGCATTTATAGGTAATAATACCACCGATATTGGAATTATGTCGGCGTTTCTCTACACGGTGACAATGTTTGGGTGATTTTTCTGTCGAAAATGTAGCTCTCACAAGGGGAGTACACAACCGTCGGGTGGCCAATCGAGCTCAGATTTGGTAGTTCATGATTATTAATTCAATATGCCAAAGCGAGACGACTCACCTCCCATAAATGTTTGAGAAAAATGCTTTTAAAAATCGGAAAAAGCATTTCGTGCTATGTAAGCTCTGTAGAATGCCTCTTCGAAAATGGCGTCGGTGGCCCAGTGGATAAGGCATTCGACTTTTGAATCCCACTCACAGAAACTTTTTTGTTTTTATTGTTTAAATTTTCATATATTGTTCTCTAATCATCGTTACTTCAATGGAAAATATTTTTAAGGCAATTGTTTTTCATATTAATGAGTCGTTAACAGGGTAGGGAATGGAGCAATGGCTAAAATAACCTTTTCAATGGTGGTTATATATTTATTTGTTATATTTAAAGGTATATTACTATATTGCGATTATAAATTGTCATATATAGGGGTGGGGACAAAATAATAGCATTGGAATAAATAATTGGGGGTGAAATCCACCCTAAAGACTGCTTATGCTTCCATTGGGAATCGGGAATGGATCAGCTAGGGATTTGGATCAGAGGATGGAGAGTGATAAAAATCTGGCGTCGGCATTAGGCTATCATGAATTACCGAATCTGAGAATTTGAGCTCGATTGGCCACCCGACAGTCGTGTACTCCCCTTGTCAGTAGGATCCCAATGAATGGCCTGAATGCAAAACCTGTACTCTTTCCTTCAGTTCATAACTTTTCGATGTGCAGCATTATTAATAAGTTTCTGTTAAAACATATGAAGAAATATACAACATATTTACCGCCGCAGATTGCAATTCACATCGCATCGTACAAGTTATCATAGCTGTCGAGCACCTTACGGATCACTCAACAGTAAACGTAACAAAAGTAGCGATGCCCTACAATGCTTACATTGTTCATTGTCCTTTGGAATGAGTGCAGGAATTGATTAAGACAAAACAAATCCGATCTCGCTACAATTCGTGTTTAGTTGGTAAGTGCGGACAATCGCACCGAGCTCTGATTTTTAAATCCGAATTCCCCCACCGTTTTCCTAATGCACAAGTCGTAGTTGCTGTAAGTCGCCTTTTAAAATGTGGTTAACTTTTACAAATTATATTTTGCTGTAAACGATGACGAGCGGGAATGCAAACACGTAAAATGCAAAATACCCAAGCGTCAGCCGCGTAAAAAATGATAAGACGTAGATAGATCAAAACCTGAAAGAAATCATAATTATCTATGGAATTTAAAACACTTATTTTTTCAATATGGTCCAACAAAAATCTTCAATGAATGACAAAATAAAAAAATTGCATGATTTACATAAAAACAGCTGACTTATTAGTGAGACGGGCGTCGCAGTACGCGGCACGCGCGCGCATGTCCTGTCACAGCTCTTAGATTTTCCCCGAAAAGACCTTCTATCCCTATTGGTATGGAATAGTGCAACCTTATGTGCAACCAGTCCTTCCTCCATCTTCTAATGCATGATTCCGGCACGTCATGCTTTCGTCCAGCAGCGCGGTTTCCTACTTCCTCAGCGTCTTTGATTAAGTTTTTCAGCTGCCGTGAAAGACCACAACTTTTTGCCCTTGTTCATTATGGAACAACACTGACCTATGTTGGTGTATTCACAAATGTTAATATTCACAGAATTCTTTCAGTTGTGCTTAGGGCAGGTGCATACAGTTGAGTCACTCAAAGTTGTCCGATGACAGAAAATGAGAATGTTAGGGGGGTGGGAAATTCCGGTGCTTGCACTTGTTGCGTGCCCAATCGTTCTCCCCCAATTGTACCCCACACCCTCGCTTTGTCATACAACAAGTTTTTAGGCGATCGCGTCCCATGAACAAGCGAGCGCACGATTCCCTCCCCCTTGATGACTCACGCAGAGCACCAAGGTCACTCAGCTCTCCAGGGACTTGAGAAGGGCCTCAGCCACGTTACGACTGGCGGGCGGGCCGCGGCGGTAGGCGAGCGGCAGAGAGGCAATGCTGTTTCTTGTTCCTTGACATGGAAAACGCTTGAACCCAGCCATGATAGACGTGAACGGCATAGGTTCCGCTCGCCACCAATCCCAGATTTTAATTTTTCTTGTGCCGCTCTGCCATTCTACTCATTCCGATTCATAAATGTCGGCCGAGAACGTTTGCCTAATGACAGTATGTACTGCCATTTCTGATTATCTTAGGTTGAATCACTGCTCGTTTCGTGGCCACTGCCGCGATACTGCTCTGCCGCCTGCCGCATGCCACTCATATTGTGACCGAGGCTCGAAGGAAGGCAGATAAAAAATTCGTGTAAGAGGCGCACCCTCATTTTTGGCTGTG
Source organism: Pyrrhosoma nymphula (assembly GCA_963573305.1). Lineage (NCBI taxonomy): Eukaryota > Metazoa > Arthropoda > Insecta > Odonata > Coenagrionidae > Pyrrhosoma > Pyrrhosoma nymphula. Next base: position 48,244,699 of record OY754330.1, on the reverse strand, counting down.
ATTTCTGGGAAACAAGGAGCACCTCTTACACGAGTTTATACGGTAGATACCCATGATGTATCACATGCACATCCTACATAAATGCATAAAATAAACCTTGCGATTTTTAGTAGTCCGGCGGCTTCCCTCCATTTTGCAGTACAGGAAATGATGTGAAGTGAATCGCAGCAGGCGGCTGTCTTCCCCGGTGATTGGTCTCTCCCTGCCGTCCGTTGTGTCGTCTTCACCTGTTTGGGGGTCCTCACTCGTCTTTTATCACGTCCACCTTTCAAAATTATACTTTCTTTTTTACCAAGGTGGCATTCTCCCTGAAATAATTCATCTCTGATCTCCTGTAAACCAACAACAACCCCCCCAAATATTCTCTCCATAACTACCGCGAGTTTTCTTACGTATTGTTGGTCCCCATTATTTCACTGGGTGAACTGCCAATCTTTTGGGGTCTAACTGACTGGGGGTACCAGCGGTATCGTTACAATCCTGTAATCCATTGGTGAGGACATGTATTTCTTATTGGTTGAAATAGGGGAAAAATCAATCTTATATGTATCCAGGTGTGTACTGATCCCTGCATAATTCTTTCACTCATTACTTGTCTGACTGTCACATTTACGTATCCATCGCTTACCGAGTACACTTGGGAAACTTGGTGGGTTCAGAAAGAGCATTTTAGCTCTAATGGAAAGTGTATCAAACTTCTCCAATGGAGGAAAGCCATTACAGCTTCCAGGTAGGTACAATTGCTACAGTTTGACGTTGAATGCACATATTTTATTTCTTCTACCTGAAGGATTTTAATCACTCCATGTAGGCATCACATTTTGTGCTCACATGTATCCTATACCCCATTTCACTTACCCTCATGATTGATTGAAGGGTAATATGTTGCTGATGATGTTACTAGATGAGTATCAATGAAAACTTGGCTCTTTTGTGCTTAACAGGAGTTCAAGAGAGAAGTTCAAAAGAGAAAGCATCAGTCAATAATGCAATGGGTGCTTTGTATTTCTTCCTGAGAGAGCTTTTAGAGGAGGTTAATCTCATCAGATATATTTCCATCAGATCTTAAATAATTGTTCATTCATTCACAGCCGTGAATTATTGTATTCATTGTACTCTTCAATTTATTGTGTGCCACCTTAATTATTGAATTAATAGACTTTGTATCTGAAAAGTTGCTCTTTTTTATGTATTATGTGTTAGGTTGTTGGTGAAGCAAGTGGCTTACATACATTATATAGTATGTTATTAACCTATTTTTTCTGGAGCATAACCTTTTTTGAACATAATATTGAGATCTTAAAAATAAAATAAAAAAATCTTGACAAATTTTAAGTTTTCCTCTTGCGCTAGATGTAGTTATGCAGCTGAAAGAAGGAATGCTGACATCCACAAGGTTAAAGGAATTTTACTAATTAGTGGGAGCTCATTTTTTGGAATTACATTATTGTTTGCTCTTGCAAATGTTTCATGATGAGTATAGAGAATCAGTATCATCAAATACTTATCATGACAGATTTGGTTGATGCTCACACTACTTGCATCATATTTTTATTATTTTAATGTTCTTTTGACTTTATTCCAGGTTCTTCAGAGTGGTGATAAGAATGGTCCAAAGGTCCCTGAAGGAGCCCTTGTTACAATTAATTACAATGCATATAATGAGTTTATAGAAGAGCCCTTTGATTCAACATACATGCGCACTGGGCCACAAAAGTATAGGCTGGGAAATGGGTCTTTGATTCCTGGTGTTGAAGTGGCCATTAAATCCATGTGCCGAAATGAGCGGTCTTGGTTCCTCATTAAACCACATTTGGCCTATGGCAAATTGGGCTGCCCACCTCGCATTCTCCCTGGTAAGTGCTAATCACATCCAGTGCAAATGACGCGTATGTTATGAGTGCCATACCACTGTTGAGGATGAAGCAAATTTATGTCACTACAATTAAAATAAGCAATAATAATGACTCCACCTCTTGCACTTGTATGGAAATTTTACTTTTGTGTTGAATGTGTTAAAAATGTTAGTTTTCTGAGGATTTTAATTGCCTCTCATTGGTCATGAGTTAATGAGTTTTCGTTCCAGACCCCTTCCTCTTCTTCTTGCATTTGGTGTTCACTAGTAAACTCCGAAAAACCTAAGACAAGCCTGCAAATCTTTTTTCGAGCGGTCACATATCTTTGCATTGTATTCACACGAAGCCCATTTGTTACTCCTTCACCACCCCTCCCCTCTCACAAGGCAGGTGTCACCATGCGAGACGAACGCTTGGCCGGGTGGCGAATACTGGGGTGGGTGGGCACAGTCTGACATCTATGTCATATGGGCAGGCACGAACACGGGCTGTGGCAATAAACTGGGACAGGCGTTAGTCGCCTGGATTTTCCAACTGCCTGCAGGTCTCTAAGAGTCTTCATATTCAGGGTGAAAAAAATCATCCTGAAGACCATGGCAGACTTACCCCTCAAAATGCAACTGGGAACCACACTGCTACCATATGGGAAGCCTGAGATCTCTTAATCCTGTGAACTAGATGCTTTGATAAAATCCTCTTAGTCATTGGTCACATGCAGGTTGCATACATTAATGGTTTGGATTTAATCTTTGGTCAAGTATTTTTTTAAATTGATGCAAATATTTTATTTGGAAATCATCATCATCAGTAGTCATCAACCCGAAAATTGGTTTGCAGCAGCTATTCATTCTACTCTCCTCTACGCCAACCTCTTCATTCATACATAATTATTCACTTCAAAGTCCTTCATGATTTGCCTTGTATTCCATTCTTGGTCTTCCTCTGCAATTCTTCCCATTTATGTCTCCTTCCATCACTGCTTAAGTGAATTGATAGTGGTATCACCTTTTGGTCAAGTACTGGTTTACATTGGACTATATCTACAGCTAATCCTGCGGGCTACTACAAAGTGGTGTGGGATAAGGTTATAGAAAACCATTGTTTCTTGCCAATGTTATTGTCAGGACAATATAATTCAATTCTCTGAAGTAATTTTTAGGGGATGGACGCTCGATAACTTGATACCTCGATACTTCAGGTATCGAGTATTGAGCGAGTACTAGCAAAATTTTCATTTTGTTGAGCAAATGAATACTTTGCAGAAAAAAACATTTTTCGCCATTCAACGACTTTTTCAATTCCATTAACCACCAATGGCAGTTAATTCAGAAAAACTATCAATCGGAATTAAATACTGGTCATTCTTATTTCACACGTAAGTATTAACCATGACCGTTGATGATTTGAAATGCTAGCTTCTCAAGAATGATTTTATTGCCTCATCAGAAATATAAAAAAATGTGTGTAAGCATTGAATTAGAAATCGAAGTTAATTTTTATTGAAGTTTTTGTAGAAACCTTACTTTTGTAAAAAGCTGTGATATACTACGTATATATATCGCAACAATAGATTTATTTATGATTGGAGGCTGAAGTACGAAAATTTCCAGGGTTCACTATGGTCATATCGCAGGTAGATATAGCGAAAATTCTTGAAGTCACAACAATTAACTTTTAATTGAACAGTTAAGTTGAGAAACCTTCCACACCGTGGAATGTAACCAAGTACATACTATTTAAATGCAACGATCATGCAAGTCTGATTATCTTGAGTTTTATACCATACTGTATACCATAACTTCCGACAACAAATTATAAGTCTAGTAACTACAGTCTGCGAATAAATAATATCACTCTTTGCCATACTTACCACTTGATGCGTTATTAAATAAACGTGTGGATTTCCGTGTTGAATGAATTTGAAGGGATATATTGTCAGTGTTCCTCAATTCAAGTGTTCTAAAGGGATATTGATATGGTGGAACCTACTTCCAACAATTGTGCAGACCGTAAGTACCAAAGTTTATAGTTAGGGACTGGCGTGAACAATCTAGCTTTGAGCAGGAGAGCTACTCTCGCTACTACCATGGAGATATCGGAGGCTACCATGGCTACTGCTGCCTCAAATCTCGGTTGATTGTAGGGATCGATATATTACTCGGTTGGGTTGTGCACAATTTTATCCGTCTCGAAGTGTATGAAATAAAAATAAAAACGCAATTTAACCTCAAATTTTCACTATTGAATGACCTGTGAGTTTATGGGAAAGGGTGCGCACCGTTTTCCGGATCGAATGCAGATGGTGTTCATTTTGGGAGCAGGAGAGCTACTCTCGCTACTACCATGGCTACTGCTGCCTCGAATCTCGGTCGATTGCACTGAGCTCGTCGATTGTAGGGATCCCAAAGACCTTATAGAGTACATTGAACCACGTTATACCTTGCCATCGAGGAAATACCTTTCAAATATTTTAATTCGGGAGCTGTATGAAGAACAAAGAGTGTAGTGCCAGACTTGTTGAAAGAAGCTCAGCATGTTGGTGTGACTACAGATTTGTGGACATCTACATCAAATGACGATTACCGTATTTTTCGGTAGATAACGCGCGCGTTATCAAAGAAGTTAAATTTTGATAAAATAAGAACCTGCGCGTAATACATTAGAAAGCTATGTTAGGTACCTAAATAAAATTTAATAATAAAATTATGGTGAAATTTTAACTCATCATTTATTAAACATGAGATTATTCAAATCCAAGAAATTCTTCGTTTGACTCAACATTGAAAGAATCTATTGCGTTTAATATTTCTTTTGACACTTCTTCTGATTCGATTTCAGATAATGTAACATCATAAACATTCTCATTTTCATCATACATTTCGTCTCCTTTTGCCCTAAGGAAACCATTTCTTACACAATTCTCACTCACAGCTGCCCAACTTTCGGCAATCCACATCACCATATCCTTATAAGACACCTCTTTCGCTCCCTCTAAATTCACAGTCCTAGAAGCAGGCAATTCGAAACTTACGGGAACCTTATCCATATTCCCTAAGTGCTGAAAGTCAACACCACACAAGTTTTCATGAAGGTTTGCACGAAATTATGCTATTTTAGCTTCCCAGTCGGAAGGCAATTTTTGTGTCCAACGCTAGTTGATGAGCGAACACGTAAATTGTTCCTTTTCATAAACCCAAACACCCAAGATGGGTAAGCTTTAAAATCCTCAATATTATCTTCCTGAGCAATCCTCTTCGACTCTTGCAAAACACTAACTGTCGATATTCTCATACCTTTCTCTCTCTCATTCACAACCCAATCATACAGTTTTTTTCAACGGTTGGCGAAAAACATTTTCTGAACCGCATCGCCCGTTTACTTTTATGTAAACATTTTAGAACTGCTTCAGCCTTTCGCCATTCCTGCACACTACTCTCGCCAACATCAAACTGTCGAGCAGCTTCACGATTCCCTTTCTCCTTCGCAACTTCTATAACTTCCAGTTTGAATTGGGCTGTATAAGATTTCCTCCGGGAAACACTTGCTGCTCCCATGGGTAATTCAATTCTAATTTTAAAAAAGAAACTAAAATCACGAGTTATTTTAGATAAGTACAATAACAAAATATAGACGATGCAACATCATTGCAAACAAACTTATGACTTACCTTTCAACCAATTCGCAATGAGAGAATGATGTAAACCTTTCGAGTTATCCTCCAGAATCACAAACAATTATGCGTAGCTCTTTCCAGCAATACGAAAATAGGGAAATTTTCGGAAATTTTACCACTAATAACCCACACTTTCAGAAATCACTCCCAATTCTCACCTCTGGCAGTAATGGTTTGTACTTCTTAACTCTACCAATAGGGGTGCATTCCGAAATCCACTGTCAGCAAGGTCGCTCTAACCCAGGTCGTGACATGCACTTGACTAATGTAATCCGCCATCTTGGATCCATGTCACTGCGGGTATTCAAATTCTCCATGCAAATGAATGGCTGACATAGGTTAAAAGAACCACTGATATCTCACTTATTACGCAAGATGAAACAATGAAACTTGCGAGCACAATAGACAATGGCATGCTACTTGGGAATATGTTTAGACATCCGGGCTAAAGTTTTCCGTTCGACTCCAGAAAAATCGTGAAATTACCTCCGACTCTGTACTTTCCACTAGGTTACGCAGCAAACATATGTATAAGGAACCACGAATATCTCCATTAATATGTAAGGTAAAGTAATTAAACTAGCAACAACAATTAATAATGACATGCTACTTGGGAATGAGTTTAGATATCCGGGCTGAAGTCTTCCGTTCGACTCCAGAAAAATCGTGAAAAAACCTCCGACTCTGAACTTTCCACTAGGTTACGCGGCAAACATATGCATAAAGAGTATCTCGGTAGTTGATTTTAACCCCAATAATATTGTGGAAATACTCCTGGCAGGATTCTTCGGACAGTTTGCGTAAAGTATCATTAACTATCATTTTCATAATCCATGCATCTGAGCCAGAGACCGCTCTAGCAATACAGGCGCCCAAGGCGAATGATGAAAAAGGCGCCCCTAAAAAAATTTCGCGCGCGCCCGCCGGAAGGTTAAGCAGCTAACAAGACCTTTACTTTATGAAATAGGGTTAGATATGTTATCGAGTTTTAGGTAATAAAATTTTCGGACTATAGGGTTTACTATTTCTCTCCCCTTTTTTTCTTTTTTCTCCATTTTTTCCCTTTTTTTTCTCTTCACTTGTCATTTCGGCGTCCCTCAAATCGCGGCGCCCCATCACTTCGCCTAGTTCGCCTATATGGTAGAGCGGGCCCTGATCTGAGCAGGTACTGTTCCAGAGCGACCTTGTTGACTGCCAGTGCCTGTGCTGCCATGAAACGGAACACGAAACTGTACTGCGGCTGCTGCAGTAGCATGAATTTCGGAACGGTCGGCAGTGGCTTGAAATTCAATATGGCCGAATTGCGTGGTTATTTATTATAAGCGATCTTTCAATGCGTTAATTCTTAATGCTAATCCTTATGACATTGATAAAGAGCATGCTAATTGTATTCTAAATTTCATTGCCTTGCTACTTAATGCTACTTTATACTGATTGGTTACTTTCTCTGACGAGAATAAAATTAATTCGCGTCAGCTACCCGAGCATGGAGAAAAATACCCTGTGTTGTTAAACAAATCTCCGTTATAATTAACAGTATCGAATTTATAGTAAGCAATTTGAATCTTGGGCTTATAAACAAGTCTTAGAATATATTTTTCAACCCCTAGATTTTCTTCATGGCCAGTCGTACGAAGCATTTCCTAAGGTGATATCGAAAATTAGGTAAATATACGGGTTGTTGAGGATTGCATCGCAGAATATTTGCCCTAAAAATTAAATTTATGCAACAAATTATGTTTCCCGACAATTATTATACATTCCAGTGCTATACTAAGTTACCACTCAAGTAAGAGGCTGTATAATTACGTGTACCTACCACATTATTCACGATACTAAATTAATTTTTGGTACCTAATTTCACAAGTCGCTTTCGCGCGTTATGTTTACATAAAAAAGAATGCCGAAAAAGTTAAAGTGCGCGTAATACAATAAGTGCGTGTTATCTACCCAAAAATACAGTACTTGGATTTGACTGACCATTTTATAGAATCTTCATTAAAATACCAGCATGTATGCCTTGAGGTTGTCCCATTTCCAGAAATAAGCCATTCAGCCCTTTGCATTTCAAATTTTTTGACTGAAACATTACAGGAATGAGATATTCAAGATAAAGTTGTCTTTATCGTTCATGATAATGCAATGAACATGGAATGTGCCATGAATAAGACAGACTTTCACCACATATATTGTCTGGCTCATATACTTCAGTTGGTGGTGAAAGATGGAATCATGAAGAATAAAATTATTACAAACCTAATTTCTATATGCCGCCTAACTGTTGGTCACTTCAAACATTCCTCGAAGGCTACAAAAATTTTGCATGCTGCACAAAATGAGCTTGGTTTAAAGAAACATAATTTAATTCAAGATGAAAAAACTCGATGGAATTCTACCTTGCACATGATGGAAGGGATGTTCGAGCAAAAGCGTGCAGTAATTCTGGCATCAACAGACATGAAACTTCCGGCTGAGCTTTCCTCAATGCAATGGGACCTCATGAAGGATGTTATTGTAATTTTAAAAGTATTTGACAGAGCTACATTAAATGTCAGTTAAGCTAATGTCACAGCTTCTGAAGTGATACCAATTGTTAAAAGTATTGTGAATGAAATAGAGAGGCACGGTCTTGTTGGTTCGGGATTATGTGGTATGAAAAATGACTTGCTTCTTTAAAGTTCCGTTTTCATTTTCTGGAGGAAAATAAACTGACCTGCTTGTCCACCTTATTGGATCCACGTTTAAAAGGCAGTGTGTTCACTGATGAACATAAACTTAAGATAGCTGTACAAAAACTAAAACTGAGGCAGCCAATCTAACATCTGGGAATAACTCTGTTTAGGTAATATTTTGGGTGAATCTTTCTTCAAATACTAATTTTCAAATAGAATGCTACAGATCATTAATTGCTACCCCATAGCACCAATCTCAATGCTTTAATTTTAGAGAAATGCCTTTTGATTAATTAAAAAAATTCAACTGACTTTCATTGAATTCATATTGCGTTGAAAGTTCTAAGAATGAACAAAATTTGTTAATTAGGAAACTCCTTCAACATTGGAAACCTCAGTGTAAGGGACTTCTTCTGGAATGTGGATCCTATATTCCAGAATTATGAAATCAGGAAGAAGTCTTTCAAATACAAATGAAGAGGAAGTAAAGGCCTATCTAGACGAGCCATTGCTGCAACCAAGCTCAGATATATTTCTTTATTGGAAAGAATGCCCCACCTACCCTAACCTTTGTAGGTTGGCCAAAAATATTTGTGTGCTCCTCCAGCCACTGTATTTTCTAGAAGACTCTTCAGTACTGCAGGCCTCATTTGTGACAGAGAAAGGAATACAGTCAACTCTCGATTATCCGTGCTAATGGATGCACGACGAGGTACGGATAATCGAAAAACACGGATAACCGAAAAACATGGAAAATGCGGTCGTGATATTGACATTTCACTTCGTAGGATGGAAACTGTTTCACATAACAGACTGTAGTGGTTACCGCAAGACAACTAATGAAATACCAAATATTTATATTATTTCGAAATATAATAATATCGTAAACATTTATAAATTTATAGCTTCTAATGCTTGAAACACAACATAATAGGTACTTACTTAGCTTGACCACGTAAATAATAAAAGCTGACATCTTGTTTATTTTCAGTAAATGTATGACATCGAAGTGATTATATAATACAAAAGATTGTTATAATTGTGAGCCTCTGATATATCGTGATATAATATATAGATTCGGCATTAGTAGAATTAGAAATATTTCGCATTACAATTGACAGCAGGTGTTACGCCAAGAAAACAAGTGAATAACGAAATGTTAATTTTCCAGTTTGATTATTTCGAATATCATGAAATCTTTAATGTTCATCCATAAATATTTTCTAATCTAATAAATAGTTTCTAATACTTGAAATAAAAGATAATGGGCGCTTAACTTGACCATATCGATAATAAAAACAATAGCATGTCTTGCGTATTTGAAGTCAATGTAAAAATCATTATCGAAGTGAATATCAGAATGGAACACATTCTTTTATTGTGAATCTCGGAAATAACCAGTTATTTTTTGCTGTTTACTTGATTTCTTCATGTTTTCTTTTAATGCAGTCCTTTTTTTACGTCACAATAATCGAAATCAAATTACCGCTTGTAATCCTGCTAAGTTTCAACACTCGCCAGAGCTTCTGTGCGGATGCCAACTCTTCTTCCTTTACGTATTTTGTGAACTCCAAGCGAAAAGCATCAGCGGCTGAAACATTGCCACTCAATCGCTCTCCCTGAATAGCAATTTCACGAATTTTGTGTCGCGGCTTGAATCTCGTCAACCACCCAGAAGAAGCTTTAAAATCTCCTTCTATCCCTAGAGACTCGTGAAAAAGTTTCGCCTGCTGTGCGCACATGGGGCCTGAGATGGGTATACCATGAATTGTCCATTTTTGATTGAACCAAAGAAGCATGGCAGAGTCTGAATCTTTAAAGGTTGATCGTTACATAGTCTTACGCTTTGAGGGTCCCAAACCACTGTCCGAGGTTGCAGCGAACTTCATCAGCTTACTTTTATTCTTAATTATATCGCAAATTGTTTGTAACTCCACATCATATTCTATTGCCAGTTTAAGCGGAGTCTCTCCTTTTTCATTTCTTTTAATCAATTCTAGTTTTTCACGATGAAAAGGACAATTTTCTTCCGTTTTTTGCCATTTGCATCAGCTTTGTCGCAGCACAATAGTAATGAATGCAACTTTGAAGTTATTGAGATTTCCACACGAATGAGCTTGCACAATCGTATCTAGGTAAAAACAAATGACTGTTCAACGGCGAATAATGACCAGGGAGCAATGTTTCGTATTTATTAATTCAGGCCGAAAAGTAAGAACGGCTAAAGGTAGTTTCGTGGGGCCCCCCAATACCTCAGGTATACGAGACCCAAGGAAGGTGTAATTAGTGCGGTCCTCGCTCGAAGAAGACCCCATTCCGAACCCTTCCTCGAGCTCCGAGAGATAATCCGGGTCGTCGGACACAGCGTGAGGTTACCCCGGCAGACATGACCATCCGTAGTACATTTTTTATTTTAATAATTCGGATGCTTAGAGATTAATAAATAAAGTAATGTTACTCCTGACGGCGGAGCGATTAAGTACGTCTTTTGATCGAGGTTCTACGATGAGAAATAACGATTTTACGAAAGTTGATGTGATTTAAACCGATTGCCTCCAGAAAATTGGCAACGCCGAAGCTATGGGAGGGGAGGGGGGAAAGCAAGAGGCGCTTTTTTCTCCCCCGACTCCTATTTTAAGCTAACCCACGTGGGATGTCCTGCAAGGGTGTTTGGAGGAGGGTGTGTTTTCACCTACTTTCACTATTTTATCTATTCCTGTATTTGCAGAGTATTGTATAAACGTTAAAAGAAAGGCAAGAGGTGCATTTTTCACCTCCCACTCCGCTTTTAAGCTTACAGTATTTTATCTAATCTTCTAATAGCAGAGGGATGGATAAAAGTAACCGAGCTAATCGTAGATCAACCATACGCAGTGAGTTGTTCGGCTTAAAAAGTAGTTAGTCGAATTTTGAACATAATAGAATTACAGAAAAAAACAAAACAAGAGTAGCGGATATAATTTTCAGGGACGATCAAATCTCCTTAGTAAAGAACACTAATACATTAGTAGTACTAGTCAATTAGCGTAACGTAAGGAATTAAATCGCATGTTTACATCATCTTGTTGATATTACAGGAGCAGGTGCCATAACTGGAACGCAATACTGGCTCACCGACGATGTCTAGGCCAGTGAAGTATTCTAAACAGGTTTTAATATACATACAGGACATGACTAATTGATCTGGAGGAGGAGTGTTCATATCGGTAAAGAACACGAATGCAGACCGTAAGATGCCCGGAAACAAATATTGAGTCAGTGTGTCGCTCTTTCAAATGTTATAAATAAAAAAATACGTGTGCTCGTTCTACAGACCGCCTGACAGTTATAATAACTCAATCATTGAACTCGAGATACAAATAATGAATGTAAATCCCAACGATTCGGGACGAAGCTTCATTATAGGCGGAGATTTCAATGTCCCTTTAGTAGATTGGAGAAAATACAGCTACATTTCAGGGAGGAGAGAAAAAGGCAGCTGCGAGGCGCTTTTAGCTATGTTTACGTCGGACAACTTAGAACATATACACCAAACAGAGGAGACGATATTCTTGATTTTCTGGCGACAAATTTACCAGATAAAGGGGTAAATGTTGAAACTATAAATGGTATTAGCGACTATAGAGTAGTTACAGCTCAATTCTGATTTGACTAGTATTAGAATCATAATAAGAGGAGAAAAATATTGGTTCATAGGAAAGCTGATGTCATCGCACTTGGACTTTATCTACAGGAATCCCTTGTTGACTTTCGAAAGGAAAGTGGAAAAGATACAGAGGCGACTCAGAAATGTTAGTATATATCGTACGTTTTGGGATTGAAAAATACATTCTATTAAAAAATAAAAGGGAGGGAACAAGCTGAAATGGTATAATTGGTGTATATTTGGATGTGAGGGAAGCGCTAAGGCAGAATAGAGTTTTCCATGCTAAAAGGGAGCAAATTCTAGCAACTACCAACAATATAGGTAGTGATTCAGCAGTCAAAAAGTAAAGGGCATCTAACACGGCTTTCAAGGAAGCATTAAATAATTTCTTCATGGAGTTTAAGAGAGAAACTCTCGACAATCAGCTCAGAACTAAATAATAATTTATAGTTCGTAGCGGTAGGGTGACTGTAATATCAAACTATTGTTCTCAAACCATTACACTTTGATGTTTTATTAAATTTCCGTTTATTTTTCTTGGAATTGATTTGAACATGAGAAACAAATTCGAGAATTTTACTGTTCTGTGCGTGAGCATTATATTGAAAACCGAACTGAAATGGCCATGGATTTTAAGAATGTGTTCCTGGCCACTGGAAAATTAAATTTTTCCATGAAATTTTTGTATTCTCTCAAATCTACCACTAATATCAATTTGAATGGCCATTCAAATTAAAGCCAATCAAACCAATACTTATGGTAGCCCTGAAAAGGGCATTGTCAATCAACAATGATGTCAGCAGCTGGAAGCGTTGTCATTAATACTAGCGGCTAAAAACCTTGTCGGTTAAGCCTTTTTCTATTTATTCGGGTAGAGGCGTGTCATTGCTCTAAAGAAATCGGCGTATAATTCTCCTTTTCTGTGGTGCCTGCTCCTCCAGACATATTCCACTAAATATGTCTCAAAGGACTCCACGCAAATTCTGCCAATTCTTCTCCGCATATCCCTCTTCACTGTCGACCACAAACGCTCGATATTCTGAGTATGCGTCTGCTTATCGCCTGGCTTCACGAAGTTAACGGAGTGATTAACGACGTCGTGGTGGTATCCCAATTCGGCTAGCCCACTATATCCCCTCCACATATCGGTCTTAAGGACTGACCCCTTTTTAACGTATTTTTTGATCGCCTCTTTGAGAGTGGCAGCGTCTCGTCTTTCAACGAAACAGAAACGTTTCCCGAATTTCCCTGTCAATCCCTAATCCCAATACCCACTTGGTCCTGGTAACCCTGCCGCGATTGTACTTCCGACGACCAAAGGCGCTCTCATCAATCTCCACTATGTGCCCGGGGCCCCCTATCTGCCGGCTCTCCTCCTGTAGCCATACAAGAATGAGCTCCCTCAAGCTGGAAACTATTCTAGCTACAGTATGTCGTTCCAGCCGCACTTCCTTTGAAATGACATCGGCTGGGTAGCGATTCAGCCAGCCGACAGCCACCGCCATAACGTTCTCGACTCCAGTTTTGAAGTTGGCGAAGAAGGTCTCTGTCGTTATGGTGTTCGACTGCAGGCACGTCGAATTTTTGCAACGGTAAGCAGGAAGCCTACCCTTGCCTTTGGACTTCACTGCCCGCATATTCCCACATCTACATCTCTTCCTTTTGGGAATGATGCCCAAAGTTAGGAGGAATTTGACAATTCCAACGAGAGCGATATGGTCCCGGAACGAGGAGAGAAGATCTCTTTGCCCATGATCCATCGCAGACAAACGTTATCATAGGAATTCCATCTTTGTCTATTTCTCCCTTTTCAATGGCTATATCTGCTTCCTCCTTTGATGCAGATTTTATTTGCTCCCATGCAACATCGTGGATGGTAGATGCTACTTTCTCCTGATGACGCACAAAAGTATAATTGCCATGGAAGGTATATCCAATAAGGAACACATCTCATTCATCTGTGAGTATCCTTGTCCAATGCATAACATTCCTGTGACCTATAGAAAAGTTAATGTATATATTTTAGAGAGCCTTCCGCCTTAAGCGGCACCTATACGGAATGCCAAGTTTTTGAACACATATTTAGTAATCAAAGACAAATACGATTTATAAACCTACTGACTAACTATAGCTTTATTTATGTCCATCTTTATGTCGTGTGGGTCTTCATTACAAATGCTCTTCTCAATTCCACACATCTTGCACTTCAGGTGGAATTCACTGAAAAATCCCTTTCGTGTTTCTTTGATTAATTCCATATCCGAAATAGAACAGTCTAGTGGGTCGTCCCTTTCAAAATTCCTCAAGACGCTAAATAGATACTCGACATTGAATATACAACTTCCTTTAGGCACACCATTAGCCGGAGTACTGAAAGCCCTATAATACAAACAAAATTAAGGCCTTGCTAACAAACTGTGTTTGCGAAAGTTTCAGGAATAAATCCAATACCTAATTAATGATGGCTGAAAGAAGATGATCTCACAAAATAGTAGGAAGTCAAATGATTATATTAAGTACTGGCAAGCATAGTTGGGCACGATTCGCCATTACGAATCACGGTCCACGAATCTAAAGTGTATATTTACTTTTGTTTGAATTATCTATGATTCGTGATTCAGAACTTGGTTTTAACCAATTTGTGTCGGGTGTCTATAAATCGCTCGGGTGTCCACTATACATCATCGCTAGGCATCGCAGGATGTAGCGCGCAGGATACTTGAGCACTCTCCTCGAGTTTAACATAGACGGTAGGCTACAGGGCAGGTCAATTAGTGGGGTCAATAATTATGTGTTGCCAGTTAGTAATTTAGCTAAAAGTACTCCGAATATAGGGTCCAAGAATAGCTTAATTGAAGACAACAATCTTGAAATTTCCCCGAATCGCATAAACAATAATCATGAAGCATTAGTCGTTGCAGTAGTTAACTGCCATAGTTTAAAAAATAAGATTCCAGAATTTCACGGCCTTATTCATAGCACGGAGTGTAACGTCATTATTGGCACAGAAAGTTGGCTGACGGACGATATTTCTGATAGTGAAATTTTTCCTAAATCATTCAAAGTTTACAGAAAAGATAGGTCCAACCGAACTGGAGGCGGAGTATTTATAGCTGTAAAGAAAACCATAGTCAGCCGAGCAGAAACCTTACCGGAGACCAGCGTTGAATCTGTGTGGTGTTCAATTAAATGTCCTAAATCGAAAACTATATTTGTATGCTCGTACTATAGACCACCAAACACAGATATAACATCAATTTTGGATTTTGAAACCCAAATAAACAGCATAGTATCCAAATATCCTGATAGAAATCTGATATTAGGCGGAAATTTCAACTTACCCTCTATAGATTGGAAGACCTATAGCTTCATACCCGGTGGGAGAGATAGAGTCATTTGCGAGGCGTTACTGCACGCTTTTTCATCAAACGCATTGCTTCAAATAGCTTCCGCTCCTAACAGAGGAGAAAATATTCTTGATTTGTTAGCGACAAATATACCACATCAGGTAATAAATGTGAGCACCGTCGAGGGAATCAGTGATCATAGGGCAGTAACAGCTAAGTTTTCTTTAAATATCGCAAAAAGTTTTGAACGAGAACGAAAAGTTTTCATATTTAAAAGAGCTGATTTTGATGGGTTCAAGAGTAATCTGAAAAATGCTTTTCCCGTGTTTCAAAAATCAGTAATGGAGTTAAATGTAGAAGCCACTTGGAAAGCTTTTCTTTCGCTCATAAATTCAGGAATCAAAAGATATATCCCTAGTAAAATAAAAAAAGAAGGTAGCGAACCGAGATGGTATGACGCGGAAGTCAGAAAATCGTTAAGGCGACAGAGAGCGTGCCATGCTAAGATGAAAAAATCATTCATGATGTATCTCCTAGTGATCGAGAGTTAATAATTAATAAATATAAGTTGTCTAAAGCCACTACAAAGGAAGCGTTCAGGAATGCATTGACGAATTTTAAAAGGAAAACACTTGTAGAGCAGTTACGGGATGACCCAAAAGCATTTTGGTCTTATGTTAGGGAAGTTCAAGGTAAAAGATCTACCGTTTGTTCGCTAAGAAACGATAATGGAGATGTGTTAACAAACAGTTCCGATAAAGCCAATTTATTAAATTCCTACTTCAAGAGCGTGTTCACTGAGTCATCTGAGAATTCATCCGTGGCGGTTGATAATCACTGCATACGAAAGATGCCTCCCCTAGATATTAGTGCTCACGGAATAGAAATTTTATTGAAATTGCTCAGTCCAAATAAGTCACCTGGTCCAGACGAAATCCCTTCTCGCGTGTATAAAGAACTAGCGTCAGAAATTGCCCCCTACTTGCAGCTAATATTCACAAAATCCATAAAGCAACACGGAGTACTAAATGACTGGAAAATTGCCAATGTAACGCCCATATTCAAAAGTGGAGACAAGGAACAGCCATGTAATTACAGACCGATATCTTTAACGTCCATTTCATGCAAAACCCTTGAACACATTGTTGTCAGCTCAGTAATGAAACACCTAGACACGCATAACTTGTTAATGAGAACTCAACACGGATTCAGGAAAGGTAGATCATGCGAAACTCAGTTAGCGCTGTTTGTCCACGATATTTTAGTCTCCGGAGAGGACAACATTCCAATGGACGCGATTTTTCTTGATTTCAAAAAAGCATTTGATAAAGTGCCCCACGGAAAGTTATTAGTAAAACTAAAATCATACGGCCTAGACGATGATGTAATTTCCTGGATCAGAGAACTTTTGAGCGATCGCGTGCAAAGAGTAGTATTAGACGGCGTAGCCTCCAACGAAGTTAGAGTCACTTCTGGCGTCCCTCAGGATAGTGTCATAGGCCCACTCCTCTTCCTACTCTATATCAACGAAATTGGTGAAATAATAGATAGTAAACTTCGATTATTTGCAGACGACGCTGTAGTGTAAAGGGAAATCCGTAGCAGTGAAGATAAGGATAAACTAACGAACGACCTTACTGCAGTCCAAGCATGGTGCGATGCGTGGCAGCTAGAGTTAAATTTGAAAAAATGCTTAGTAATGAAATTCTGGGGAAAAATAACTCTCCACAACAGAGCTCTTTCATTCAGGATACCCAATTACAGACGGTAGAATCCGTAAAATATCTCGGAGTTAGGCTCAACAATGATCTATCGTGGAATAAACATATTCGGGAAATAACAGGTCAAGCTAATCGTAAATTGGGATTAGTTAAAAGAATTCTAGGCAAGTGCGACGACAAAGTGAGAGAAATAAGCTACTTCTCTCTCGTTAGACCCCATTTAGAATATGTTTCCAGTGTTTGGGATCCTCATGAAAAAGGCTTAAAAACAGAGTTAGAACGTGTACAGAGATGAGCAGCCAGGTACGTGAGAAGCCGTTACGATAGTCTTGTTAGTGTTACTGACCTCTTAGAACAACTCGGATGGGAATCACTGTCAGACCGTAGATTGAAAACAAGACTACATCTATTACATAAATTCAAGAGTAGTATATTTTCCGACGAAGTTGAAAATTTTTTACGACCGCCAACGTACTATGGTAGATTAGATCATAAAAATAAAATAAGAGAGATAGAATGTAGAACAAATAGATTTAAAATGTTTTTTCCGCGAGCAAAAAGAGACTATAACGGCTGTGTAAGGACTTAGAAATAGATTAGTTGACTGGTAGTGTAGCTTGCTAACTTATGTATTTCTTAAAGCATGTTTACGGAGTTATATGGTGTTTCTAACAGCATGTTTTGCATGTTCTAGCTTCATAGGCAGATTGCCCTCTTAAGTAGCATGTAGAATATTATGTGTCATCGTATATGTGTGGCGTGCATGTGGGGATTCTCTTGCATGCTGTATGATGGTTTTTAGTTCATGATGGAATTGGTTAGTATCCTTTAAATTCATGACCGTGCGGTGTGCATGTGGCGGTCCGCTTGCATGCTGCATTTTGGTGACTTGTCACCCCCTGCCAAACAACCTAGAGGTGGATCGCAGGTTAACATGTAGATTTAGATGTAGATATCGTCGGTGAGCCAGTATTGTGTTCCAGTTATGGCACCTGCTCCTGTAATATCAACAAGATGATGTAAACATGCGATTTAATTCCTTACGTTACGCTAATTGACTAGTACTACTAATGTATTAGTGTTCTTTACTAAGGAGATTTGATCGTCCCTGAAAATTATATCCGCTACTCTTGTTTTGTTTTTTTCTGTAATTCTATTATGTTCAAAATTCGACTAACTACTTTTTAAGCCGAACAACTCACTGCGTATGGTTGATCTACGATTAGCTCGGTTACTTTTATCCATCCCTCTGCTATTAGAAGATTAGATAAAATACTGTAAGCTTAAAAGCGGAGTGGGAGGAGAAAAATGCACCTCTTGCCTTTCTTTTAACGTTTATACAATACTCTGCAAATACAGGAATAGATAAAATAGTGAAAGTAGGTGAAAACACACCCTCCTCCAAACACCCTTGCAGGACATCCCACGTGGGTTAGCTTAAAATAGGAGTCGGGGGAGAAAAAAGCGCCTCTTGCTTTCCCCCCTCCCCTCCCATAGCTTCGGCGTTGCCAATTTTCTGGAGGCAATCGGTTTAAATCACATCAACTTTCGTAAAATCGTTATTTCTCATCGTAGAACCTCGATCAAAAGACGTACTTAATCGCTCCGCCGTCAGGAGTAACATTACTTTATTTATTAATCTCTAAGCATCCGAATTATTAAAGTAAAAAATGTACTACGGATGGTCATGTCTGCCGGGGTAACCTCACGCTGTGTCCGACGACCCGGATTATCTCTCGGAGCTCGAGGAAGGGTTCGGAAAGGGGTCTTCTTCGAGCGAGGACCGCACTAATTACACCTTCCTTGGGTCTCGTATACCTGAGGTATTGGGGGGCCCCACGAAACTACCTTTAGCCGTAAGAACATACGGAACAATAAGTAGTTATTTTTAAGTATAATATAAGTTAGTTTATTTACAAGTAGTTTATTTGAAATTATTTCCATTGTAAATTTACTATTCTGTTCATTTTAGGAAGATAGAATATTCAGTGGCAAAGGGTAATGGGAAAGAATGGATAAAATAATTTCAGAGGCAGATGCGGCTGAGTTTTCATCATTCTTATACGAAGCAAACAATTTCCATAGTATTGTGATTAAATTAAAAAGTTAAACTAAAAAGAAACATTTACAAACTTGCAATTCTATTTAGATACATCGAACTTTCAAAGAATTTACTTAATTTTACCATTGGAATATTTTTCAAACTTTGAGGTGTAGGGAAGAGAAAACAGCACGGATAATCCGCAAACCGGATAATCGGAAGCGGGATAATAGAGAGTTGACTGTAGACTGAACCCTGAGAGGGTAAAGATGCTAGATAAAACAAAATAAATTACTCAATTATCAGAACTAGGTACTTGTTGTTTTATTCTTTCAGATGCTCTTTAAAACCGTTATTACTGTTTGCTAGTACCCAGTCCTGTTATTTTTCTGCTTACCATATATTTAAGACCAAAAGACTTTTAAAACTTTAAATTGATGCGTAATGCCTGTTATTGAGTAGTATCGTGAGTACTTAATGGTATCGTACTCGGTATCGCGTAACGAGAAAAAACTATCGACCAATCACTAGTGATTTTATTCATTGCCACTTAATGCAAGGGTATTAATTGTGGGAGTAAACCTGAAATATTGAATTCTTTAATGTATTCGAATGCATAAATGCAAGGCCATAAAATATGTAAACCCTGTTTTAATTCTGTTTATTTGGTCATACATGCATACAAACATAAATTGGGGTGGGTTCATGTATGGTGAAACCAGGATTTTAGGGAGGGATCTATTTTCCAGGGATAGTGGCTACAACAGGTATCCCTGTCCTATTTCCCATTATTTCATCACTTCACTTTTCCAGCCCTGAGCACTCATAAGAATTTTAACTGATGCCAATCTGAGCTCGCAGCAGCAAGTATGGTATGTGGTGCCACACATGTTTTAACCTAGGATGAGTCGATTCCACCGATTCTCAGGCCTAGAATCAGTATCGAGAATCGATCGCTTAAAGTCGATTCCGATTCCATCGATTCCAGATACATAGATTAATACAGTAAAACTTCGATTTTGGGCACTTTGAATTTACGTCGTTCTTGTTTATATGTAGCGATATGCAAGTCCGGCCGGCAGGATAGGGAATCTCAATGATAAAAACTTGATTTTACGTAGTTTCTTGGTTATACGCAGTTTTGATTTACGCAGTATAACTTCAGTTCCTAAGAGCAAAATAATCTTGATTTTATGTAGCATTTTTGGCATTTAAACTAGGGATGGTCGGATCAGACATGTCGGATCCAAAGATCCGACATGTCTTATCCGACTACCGGATTGCCCATTGCCTACAGCTTTAATGTCAGTGGTTTCCCTCAGACAGTGGAATAAAATTCTCTCGTTCTCCCATTGCTTGAATTTTTCATCACTCATTACGGACGGAACTATGTTATTAATTGAGTGGTGAAACGTAAGTACCTCGGTTAAGGATCCACAATTTGTTAAATAGAACCCCGCAATTGTTAATAGGGGAAATAGAGAATTAATCAATCGTGTTCTATGTACTTGGTAAATCATTTCATTGTGTCCCGGTTAACCACGCTTGGAGAAAAGACGTGCTATTGTAAAATCACCTAGCTTTGGCATAATCATTCAATTTTTTTGTTGTTGGTTGGTTCATGATTTCTAACCAATGTTCATTTCATCCATTATTCACGATATGTTGTTTGTCCATCTCATCCTTCACCTCATCAAGGTCTTATGATACGACTGAAAAATTGATTATTAAATTGTGTTTGCATAATGATATGATTTTGTTGATTGGTTTTTCCCCGTTCATGGTTCCGGATTTCCCGATGAGAGTCAGTTATTCTCAATGTTGTCCCGTACCTTATGGCGAGCCAGGAGGAGACTCTGATCTGAAGTCGAAAGGGGTTCCTAGTTATGGTGCATTGGTTCACCTTTATTTACCAGTTGGGGAAGAAGTTGAATGCTTGTTCTTTATCAGAACCTTCATAAATATTAATCTCAGGGTTCCCCTGTATTGAGGCGTTCTTTTTCGGGGTTGGCCTGATGGTCATTAGGGCAGTGATGCGGCACTGTTCAATGGATGCGTAATTCCTCCGATAGGAAAAACGTCGGGACAAGGTGAACCGTTACAATATATATATATATATATATTGTAACGGTTCACCTTTTATGCATGGTGCATGTCGTATGCACCCTCATCTTTTCCTTAATCCTTTTCCTTAATCCTTTTCCTTATTATTTGTGTCGTTCCTCTTTTAATTTTAATATTGTCTATATTGTTGGCTTTGCTCTTTTTGAGTGAGTTTCCTAGCCGAAGTTGCACCTAACTGTGAGTGTTTCACCGAGTGTTTGTGAAGTGCGATTGCTTTGTGATTGTCCCTGGCATGGAATCCAATTCCCATAAGCAATCACAGAAAGAGTGAATGGTGATCATAACTCCAGCGTCCTAAATGGGGCTCCCTAACAGCCCAGTGAAGAATCCCATTGTTGAATTGAGTGCATGTGTGCTGTGGTTAGTCACTGGTGAGGAATTAACCTTCCCATAAACCACTACAGTAGGCTAATCTGGTTTAATTTTAGTTTCTGGCATGTGCCTATTCTGATGTGTGGTGCTAAAACTTTTACGGCTATTGGAATTTTTGTATTTGCTTTTCCAAAATACTCATGTATAGAGGCTCATTTTTAGATTAGAGAAGCAAAGTTTTTAAAATAAATTCAGTTAATAATTCCACAATGCTTGATGGTGCTTACTTGCAGATGCCACAGTACTTTTTGATATCCATTTGTTAGAATTCATTGACAGTGGTGGGGCTGCTAATTTTGATGCTTTGTCCCCTGATGAACAAAGCAAAGCAGATTTCCATGTTGTACTGAGTGCTGCCAGAGGTTTTCATCTTCAAGGGAATGATCTTTTTAAAAACAGAGTGTATCAGCAGGCCGTGAAAAGGTAATTTTATAATACTAGTAGTTATAATAATCTTTGTTGATAGGATAGGAGTCTGTACGTATAGGAATGGGTGAAAATGCATTTTGTTTAAAATTTAATGGGCTTTGGTCTTCGTTTAACCACTTTGGTCGATTCCCTGACTGTTTTTGAGATATTCATGAAAAGCCACTAAGATAAACATTAAAATTAAGCTTAAAGGGGTGGAAAAGGGGTTGGGGGTATTTTTTCAAAATTAAATGTAAATAACCATTTTCCTCTTGTTTTGAACTATCCACTATTGATCTGTATGAAAGGCAAACACAAACATTCTTCTTTATTTATGTATAGATTTTACGAGCAATTGAAAAGGGATATGAATGAGATCAATATCCTTTAATGAATTGGAGGATTTCAAGGCACAGTCAATCGTATCAAGTTGTGAGTAATTTGTCCTGTTCCTGTTTGACGAGAAAAGGTAGTTGTGTTTTATAGTGGCCTAGGTAGCATATGAAAATTAACAATTTTTAATAGATCAGGGCAATCTGGCCTAGAATTCTACAGATGGTACATAAATAATGGATATTCGAGCTGAGAGTTCTTTTATCTGTTGTGAATTCTTTCATTTGAATAGTGGTCATATTGTAGACCTTTCTTGTATGCCCACATTTGTAGAAATTTCTTCTGAACTCTTTCAAGTCTTAGAATAGAATTTTGGTAAAATGGTGACCATACAATGGAACAATACTCAAGAGTAGATCTAACTAGAGCACAGTACAAAATGTTTGTAGTAAATGGATCAATGAAACAACTCAGTTGTTTAATTGCGTTACCACATATGTCATTGATATGATCCTTGAAGTTAATATCTTCTGTGAACCAAACTCTTTGGTCCTGTATCTCTTGGACAAGGCATGGACATTAAGACTTTATCTGTGTAAACTGACTCTATTGTACAGTCTTAAACTCCTTTTCATTCTCCTAATTTATTTTTCATGTTACTTTTCATTTGAGGTAGTTACTGACCTACTTCCCTTTAGAGATGGGCCACTCTGAATGTTACCACAGTAATTTTTGTTAATTAACGTGGTATTTTTCATAATTTACCACAGCTCCTGAAAATTACTGTAATTTTTTTATAATTTTCAGAAAAATTCACCTATGCTAGAGAAAATATTTCATACTGATAAATTCCAAACATATTCTTTTAAGCCAAGTCCATACACATTTACTACGTGTTTAGTTATGAAGTGAGGCATGTACAACTCATTTTTGGAATATTTTACTCAAATTATTACATTATAGAGTAATTTATGAGAATATTGTAATAATCTTCTTGAAAATTTCTCATTATTGGACAAAAGAAAGGCAGATTGCGTGTTGCTGCCGAATTTCTTTTTACAATTTTTTATTTCTAAATACATATTAATGTTGTATTAGGTTGGTTCAAACACCGTTATTCCCTTGCTATTGCTATTGGCTTTCTTATTTAATCCTACATTAGCTGCTAAATTCTTAAGCTTTAAAATTACTGTAATTTACCACAGTAGTTTACTTCAAATGAAAATTATGGTAAATTACCCGTCTCTACTTCCCACAGGTACAGGCGTGGTGTGCAGATTTTAGAAAACTGCACCTCTGTCAAGGATGAGAAAGATGAACGTGAAATGAACCATTTATTACTTAAATTGTATGTCAACCTTGGGGTTACCTATAACCTTCTGAATGATCCTCCTAAAGCATGTATATACACAAAACATGCTCTTGCTCTTGATCCAAACAATTCAAAAGCTTTATTTAAGTAAGTAATTTCCTCCTTCATTAAATGTTGAGTCTAAGATACATGCTCATTGTCATCAGTAATGAAGCACTTGAATATGGATGATTTGATTTTGATTTTAGTCGGGGAAAGGCGTTTCTCACCCTCGGTGATTTCTCAGAAGCAAGACGTTTTCTGCTCGCAGCTAAACGCTTAAAGTCTAATTGTCCAGAAATTAATATAGAACTGAAAAGGGTGAGTTATACAGACATTCTTTTGAATATTGTCAACATAATTAGATGTGTATATTAATGATAAAATTCTCCTGGAATCATTTGATAATTTTACATATTTATTTTTTAAATTACTGTAGCTTGAAGACAAGCAGAAAAGCTGTCTTAGTAAAGAGCAGAAATTATGTCAACGAATGTTTGCCAGTGTTACGAAGAATGACCAGGCCACTAAACAGGAAAAGGTAAGACTTGTTCCACAAGGCATTAGCTAGCACCTTAAGGTGTTACTGATATTACAATTTTGTCAATTTTTTGCAATTTATTGAGTTTAATTAGGTGCTAAATTTCTTAAAATAAAATAACTGTGTTTGTCAAAATTTCTGAAATGTCTTTCACTTGGTCTGATGTTAACTTAATCGGGACATAAAAGTTGAAAATGAATAGAATGCAGTGCAAAATATTTAGAAAATACATGTTTATTATTAACAGTGTATAATACGAAAGTGAAACTAGTTTATCATGAAAAGCAAAGTTGGGAAACAATTTGAGCATCGGTGAAGAAATAGCATTGGAAAAGAAAGCGATAAAATTTGTTAATCATTGAATATAAATTTGTAACTGAAAAATTTGAATATTCCAGAAGTGTGAAAAAATATTAGGCTATTAAGCTTTTCACTTGCTTGTCATTTGACTTTTTCACTCACACAAAATGCACTTAATTTTTAAAATGCCCACTTTTTAAAATATTTTAAACGAGATTGCTGTTTCTTGTAGGATGTCAAACTTTTGCGTGGATGTTATATGACAAATTGCATGCCAATTAAAAAAGTTTTACTTGATGCAAAGTAATTTTTATATTAAACAATGCTTCAAATTCATGACTTAATAGAACAATTATTTTACTTTCATTTTTATCCTCACAGACTTGTGTCACACCGCACACTTATGCCACAGTTCTCTTGGTTTAGGTTTGCTGTTGGCGTATGATGGATGTCTTTCATTAATACCTATTCTTATCTAGAGGGTAATTAACATAACTACCGATAACATTAACTCTGTTTTCTTACAGAAAAAAAGTGTACGAGTGGATGTTACTGATGCCTTCAAAGAAACTGCGGAAAGGGATCTTAAAGAGTTCATGGAGGATGATAGAAAGGAACCACTGACATTCCCTCAAGGTCTTACAGCTGCTGAAATCAAATTCACCCAAAATACCGCTGAACAATTGGGTCTTCGGGTCAGCATTGCAGACACAGGAAGGCTCAGCATTTTCAAGGAATAATTGATCTGTAGGTGTGTTATTTCCTAATTAAAATTCACATTTTTTGTGAAATTGATGTTACTATTAGGAAATATTTTTAGAGTCCATTTTTTGTGGAACAGTTAAGGGGGAAAGCCTCCCTATGAACACAAGTGATATTTTTTTAATAATGTTGATTGTTTATTCCATTTTTCTACTTTTAAATGAAGAAATATAGTATTACTGAAAGCATTGTTGAAATCATTTTCTATAAAGCCAAAATATTTTGTTGGGGTTATCATGTAACTTTATGTTCATGTTCAATGATTTTTTATTCTGATAATTATTATAAAACGTTTGGTCTAATAAATAAATAAATGCAATATTCTCTGGTCATGTTGATTTGTATTCATAATTGTGGCAAAATATTACTGTTGTGTACATGGGCGCCGGTAGAAAAATTGTCAAGGGGTACATTCAGTGCTGCCCCTGGGGCGTTATGTTGTCAGGTGTGGCGATTTATTGTCAATTCGATTACTCTCTCTTGATACTGGTTTGGTGATTTACTAATCATTTAATTTTTTCACTGGTTACATTTTGGTGGTTAGAGGTTTTTCTATAGTTCCAGCCTTTAAAAACCACATAGCTAGGGAAGACAATGTTCACCGAATGTGAACACCAATATGTACTGTTCAAATATGGGAAAGCCAGAACGCTGGCCACTGGGGATACTTTGTCACACACTGGAAAAGTTCAACGTCGATATGGTGCTCCATGGGCTTTAGTTATGCCAAACATAACAATACGTATTGTCTCATAATACCGGTGCCGGCCGTGAGTACGCTTATCCGTGCTCCGAGGTCCCGCTAGCAGACTCATTGTCAGCCAGCTGGACTATTTCTAGGTGTTGCATCTGTCAGTGCTACACTGACAAAACTTTGTCGGCCTTTGCGAGCGCGACAATTTATGCCAAACATAGCAACACTTATTGTCTCGCTATATCGGCGCTGTGAGTACGTTGATCCGGCTTCTTAGTTGAGTAAAAGGTGCGTCATCACTGCAGACCCCTCGGTGGGACAGAGAGCGCACCGAAGTTTTTTCAGTGTTGTTACAGTTCTGGCTCTCAGTGTTGCTTTTAATTTGGAGTTCGGTAGGTTTTGTACATTATTTTATCTATTAAAAATTATTTGAAGTTGCTATAAGAGGATTTTTGATTCATTTAGCTTTTTTTCCATTAGTGTTCGTAAGATGAGTGACATTAGACAATTTTTTTCATGATGAAAGATTGAAGATTTATATCCATCAACCGATGACCATCCAGGCACTAGTTTTCAAGGTTAGTATTAGTGTTATATTATTCCTTTTCCTTAAGTCCGTGAATCTAAACAGTTAAGTCATTTATTAACGAGCAAAAGGGAGCAAACCAGCCACGGATGCGTATCAGCAGTGGCGGAGAAAATGACGCGTTGCATACGATGAGACACAATTAAGGCACAATGCGTAATTATACATTTTAGTGTATCAAATATTAATATGTTCGGCAAAAAAAAAAACTACTTATTTCGGATAAAGTCCATTAAAAACCTCTGTAGAGGACTGCAGTGAAAATTACAGGCAGTGTAACCGTGTGTGTATGACTTTCATCGCAGCGATTTTACGACTAGCCCCAGTAGTATTCTGTAGTTAATAGATATTATCAATGAATTTAATTTTTTCGTGAGCAACGCGTGTATCGAGAGAGAATGGCAAAATACTGGGTGGTGATCTAAGATTTTCATTATTGCTAACACAATCAAAAAGCTCGCTTGAATTTTATTTTAAATATATTTTTTTCAACTCGGAGAGTGAAAAAATAGTATATGCAAAATGTGCGTAGAGTAGGTGATTCTGTAAGAGTTTTTGTCACCCTCGTTACCTTCATGTGATGAACTCGACTTGTACGAGAATCACTTACTTAAATCGTAATGTTATATTTCATGAATTTCATACTGCCTAACAAAAAAAAAATATATTACATAGGACAAGAGATTATTTCTTGCTTCAATATCCGTGAACTGTTGTATTATGGTAGACCAATGACTGCATCCTTTGTTTCAGATTCGGCCCTTCAAAAAAGTGACAGCAATAAGAAAAGGAAGAACTCTCTGCTATTACTTGAAACTAATGTTCATGATGCTAAATTGGACATTGGAATATACATGGGCAATAATCCTCAACCTAGTGATGAAGTTTTTCTTGAATTATTAAGAAAATCATGGACTACTGATAAAACATACAACTTCAAAAATGATTTAAGCCCTCATGCTAAGAGAGTATTTCGTTTGGAGTGGCTGCAAACCTTCCCTTGGCTGGCTTATTTGGCTGTCGCCAGAGGACCTTTTTAGATTGTGTGTGTTGTTTCGGCCTCCAGTCCAGGGTGGTGTACAAGGACAATTCATAATATCTCCCTGCCTTAAATATAACAAGTTTAATGAAGTTGCTCAGTCCCAAGAAAAATCCCAGTGGCATCATGAAGCTGTCTCATCTTTCCAATCATTTCCAGAATATTATGGATAGCACCTGAGTGTTCATGAAGTTTTAGATTCAGCATATCATAAGGAAGTAGAAGAAAACAGAGTAACACTTCGCTCAATAATATCAACAATTTTGTTTTGTGGGGTGCATGAGCTTCCTCTTCGAGGAAAATTAGATGCAGGCTCTGTTTTTACAGATCTGCTATATTTCAGAGTCGAATCTGGTGATAAATTGTTGAAAGACCAATTGGAATCTGCGGGTCAGAACAGCCTGTATATATCGCATCAGATCCAAAATGAACTCATCCAAACATGCTCCGACATTATCAAATCAGAGATCATTGGGGAAGTAAACCATGCGACAGATTTTTCCGTGTTAGTGGATGAGACTGTTGACATTGGAGGGACAAAGCAGTTATCAATTGGAGGAAGATATTTGAAATTAATGGAAGGAAATAAATCAATTGTCCATGAAGAATTTCTTGGGTACGAAACATTGAAAGAACTGAACGCTAAATCAATATCAGGAACAATAATTCAGTGTTGTTTTAAAATTGTATACATTGGAGAGCTTCCTGTGATCTGGCGACACAACTCCAAAGCTTGGAACACGGCTAAGATAATGGAGGACTGGCTGTTTTCTTTCAACCGGAAAATAAAATCAAACTTAATACAAAACTTAATTTTTGAAGTCATCTTTTTTGTAGTTTTGTATTAAAGTTGGATTTGTACCAGTGTGTGTCAATATGTAGTTATTATATCTCAAAAGTCGGTTAATAGCACTTGCTGCCCTGTGAAATAAGAATGGTTGAAAAATTCCTAATCCTACGCTAAGTATGTTCAAGAGAAACTTTAAAAAAGTTTAAAAATAAATTATTTTCTGATAATTTATAAACCTTAGGAGCAGAGAAAATTATATTTTTACAATTTGTTTTATTAGGCATGTATCACACAAATGACAAATCCTATGCCTTCACCAACTTTGTTAGGTATTTGGAGAGAAAAGATTATTTTATGTTGATTGTTCCCGGCTGTGGCCGGTAATCAATGTCAGTAGTTCATGCTGTCCATTACAACAAAATGTTTTTATAATTGCAGTAGTTTTTTCCAAAGTCAGAATTGTGGAACAAATAACAGTTGATAATTCCACAGGTTTTTATTGAAATACAACCCCAGTTGTGTTTCACTCTTTCCTTACAGGAATCCCTTCCTACCTGTCAGTGGGAATTTTCAAATCCCAAAAAAAATTGCTCTTAAACCCAGTAGTACTAAAATTGTGTACAATTTATGAAAACCTCAAACGTAACAGAAACCAAGTCAAAACTACTGGCTCTATTCAACTGAGCTGAAGTAACTGTTAAGTGTCCTGAGCAAGAGTGCAAGTCATGAAATTCTGGTCAACCTCCATCAAGGAACTTCTAATGTCTTATTTCATTTCATCTCTCTGCTGGAGCATATCCACCCCTCTTCAATGCTCAATTATCTTGTTCCTGTGCCCCAATTGCTCCACCTTCATTTCAGCTTAGCTATGAATTGTTAGTTACAGTTAAAGTTGTTATTTCTAATGAATTATGAAAATTATTTTTAAAAATTTACCATGAGCCCTTGTATTTTGAGTGGATAGTACATTATCTCCTATTAGCATGCCCATGTTAGCATAACCCAGGGTTCATACAGATGGATGCAGGCTAGGCATTTGGGTATCAGGTTGGTGTGGTGGCTAGAGCCCTGGATTCCCAGTTTTACATCCCAGCTGTCAGAGAAATTTTTCAATCGAATCCTGATCCCCTCTTGGGTGCTGTATGGAGTCCACCTCAGGTGCAGCACTCTGACCATCACATGGAATGTTAAACTGTGAACCCCTTGGTGATTTTTGTTATGGGTAGGCTACTGCTGATGCCTAGTTTCTCTCCACTCTTCCTCCATTAGCTAAATAATCCTTCTTTTATGAACCAAACCTATCCTTGATGGCACAAATTAACTATGTTGTCAGTTGCCTCACCAAGTAACCAACCAACTAACTTGGGTATTTTTTGAGCTAAGAAAACTTAATGGTAACCATAACAGAATTTAAGCGTTGGAGAAACGATAAATACATACATTTTGTGGTTGGTTATCCATGGTTTCCATTATCTACAGGAAATTTCAGAACTCATCCACGATGGATAAGGGGTTAGATTGTTATTGGGGGGGCCTTCGTCAGGAGCCCGGGCACTTAGACCTTTCTTGGTCCATTGTGCCAACCCCATGCCTGTCTGCCACTTGCAGACAGGGGACAAGAGCACCACGGTAGAGGTATGGAGGGTTGGCCTCCCCCTGCCTCACCCCAGTACCAGGTATGGAGAGTGTCCTCCCTCTAACTCTCCCGGTCTGGGTATATCTCCCACCGGCCTCCTGGTGGTCTGGAGGGAGTATCGCCTCTCCATCCACGCCTGGTGCAGGCCTGGATGAGGGCCACCCATCCAATCACTGTCCGGGCCCATCGTTGCTTAACCCTTTCAACGCTGTGGACGTCAATTGACGTCCTACGCCATGCTATTGACTGACTGAGGACGTCAATTGAAGTCTTGCTCCGCTTCTTTTTCAATGGCCTTGGGTTTCGCTGAGCCATCTCTCAGTGCCTCCCTCTTGCCTTTCAGCCATCAAATAGCACCCGGTCTTTGTAGTCCTTTTTGCCGTTTTGAGATAACTATTATACATTTTTTTCTGTAAAATTTTTATTTTTCTGATTTTTTTTCTCTTGAAGTGAGCATTCAACATTCTTTTAAGAATAATTACAATTGTATATTCCTTTATATTAACTTTATATCATTCTGAACATATATATTCCTATTATGCGTCTTTATTTATTGAATATTTTGTTCATTATGCGAAGGAAAATTATAAATTTCGAGACACGTCAACAATTTTTTCTAATTATTATATTATTTTAATTTTTTTGTACATAGTTATTATAAATAGCTACAAATGTGAGGAAATACTACGGAAATTTCGAAATTGTTACATAATTTACATATCTGTACTTGATGAATGTGATCTGTGCATAAATTTCCAAAAACAAGAGTTCCATAGACCGTAAATCTCATGAATTAACCCGGTGAAAATTTCTAAGTACCGATTCTTTGATTTGCGCACTGAAGATGCCAATGTCTTGAATAAGGACATTTTAAATTTATTATAATTTTTACGTTAATAATCGTAAAAATCATTTCCGAGTGCGAAATGCAATGACGAAATTATTTATTTAACCATTTATACGATTTTTGTTGCTGGAGAGCTAAATATTAACGGTAGAATTTCGTTTAAAAGCTGTAAAGGCATTGTAAAACCAAAATGATTAATTTCAGTGTAAATAAATATCGATCCTGTCGCAACAATGCTATTAGAAAAACCGACACATAAAAAAATATTTGACCGCGACCGCATGCCGTAATGGGCACCCCAAGTAGAAAAGGGAGGAGATTATCTCCACCCGGTGGAGGAGAAAAAGGTTCAACACCCCTCTAGGCCCCGACCCAAGTTGGGGAAATAGGTACTTGAGAAGATCCCAGAGTAGTGAAAGCTCCGTACTGGCCGTGGTACTGGCAAAGCAAAGAAATTTTCCCCGTCCCTGTCGCGAAATATGTATTTCCATTTTTCTACAAGAGATTCCAAAATTCACAATTTTCCGATTTTCTGCCCTCCGAAGTTTCAACACCCTGTCCTTCTTTGTAACTGTAAATCGGAGGGGGTACCCTTAGGGTAGGGGTAGGGTGCCACTCTTGCCTAAACCTCCCACACTTGCTTCTCTGGCCTCAGTTGTTTTTCACTCCACATTCTGTTCATACCGTGTTTGAAGTTCAGTGTCCTCTTCATATCATGTAGCGTGTGGCTTTTGTATTCGCTGCGCGACTGTGCGAAGATTTTAGACTGCGCAAGTGTGGCGTTGTGCAAGCATAGATTTGAGGTGAGTTAAAATGTATTATTTCTTATCATTTTAATTTCAATTACTTGCATGACTTTAGATTTTCCGTGATAAAATCTCTTCTTCTACCATCTTACAAAGCCTCACTTCCTCCCAATCCCTCTCCACTCCGCAGGACCGTAGATTTTTCAAAGCACTTCCCTAATACAATCCCAAAACAGCCCGGACAGAAACGGGCTAGCCAGAGAAAGTGTAAAGAATGCGCTTCCAAGGGAATACGAAAGGACACAACATATTTTTGCCCTGCCTGCGAAGGAACTCCTTATCTTTGTCTATCAAAATGTTTTAGAGCATATCATGTTAATAAATAGATACTTTGTTGTTTATGTATATGCATTTTGTATTTTTTAATCATCAAGAAATTGTATGTATTAGAATGTTAAATTAGGCTAATGAAGAAGGATAAATTACGCTAATATAGTCAGTGTAGAGTGAATACTTGAAATTAAATCTGAGGGTTCTTTGTTATTTTTAAAAATAGGGTCTAGTTTATGTCTTATTCAACTTTATTGTATGTTAATTTTGATGAAATTTATTTAAATCTTCTGTCATGGCCATCATTATTGTTCATAGAAATTGATTTTAATGTAATTTATGTAACTTGACTTGCTTTTATTGTGTCTAAAATTTCAAATTTGTGAAATTTATCTGAAAATTCTACCATATATGTTCTGCAGAATATAAATATGTTCTCTTGTAAAGTAAACAATTTTAAAAAAAACAGTGCAATTTCAATTTGGTAGAAATTATGCATAACCTATATCCTAGCCTTCTCATTTTTGGCAGGCGTCAAATTACGTCTAAAAACTTTAAATATCGTTTTATGAAAAAATACTATCTCGTAGTAAATATAAAAAACTCAATCGTATTCATATACTTATTAGATTAGTGAAAATCGAAATGAAAGTATTAATTACTGAATTTTTTTATTGTTTCATTGTGAGTTCAATTTATTTTAGCTTAAAAAAGAATCTGAAATATGATGTAATAGAAAATAAAGCATGACTTCCGAAGTATGATATACTTCCACGGTAATTTTGGGCCGGGGGAGGGAGGGGGTAGAGAATATATTCATTTCCAGTTGCATAGTTTCAATGATGCAGAAAATTAAAAGAATATTTTCATTACGGATGGCTTAAGTTGCAGGGTTTCAGGTATCAGTATATTTTTCAATAAATACTAGATCTTCGAAACGGTGGTAAGTTTCGGGTGCCGCAGGTTTGGAAGTGGGGTAGGAAAGAGAAAGAAAGTATCGTGCATGGGATCAACGGGGCAAGGGAGAATGAAAGAAAGTTCCTCAGATTAAGGGACAGAGATTGGGAGTATGTGTTGAGGTCGGTAAAGAAAGATATTACAGAACACTTGATAGTAATGCGCGGAGAAAGACAAAGTATAGAGATGAGATGGCTGTTGTACATTTTGTATTATACTATTTCCTACTCCACTGAAAATAGATTTCCTCCACAATTTTCTAAGGAACAAAATATAAACGCAAACATTCGTAATAAATATATATATCAGACTTTTTAGACTCACTCCAATAAAGTGCTCCACGTTTCGTCACCGTTTTTCGTTATTTTCGGTCAAGATTTTAAGATTCAAAACACTTCATCATATGACTTTTATGTGAAAGTTTGCTTATGACCGTGATACATGGAGTATGTGTACTGAGATATTAATACGTATGTGAAAGAGATGCGAGAAGATATTTCACTACGATGAACGATAATCATATTAGTGTATAAGAAATTTTTCGCATGCAGAAACTTGAACAGCGAACGTTGATAAATTTCGCCAGCATGTAGTAGATTTTAATAGGTATATTCCCCAAGAAATAACAAGGATTAATCCTTAAAATTTAAAGAAAATAGTTATAAAACCCTGACGAGAAAAAAAATTAAATTCTTGCAGTTTCAAGGGGCTGCAACGCAACCCGCAACATAATTTTAAAGTTCTATCCGATGGCGGCGGACGTCAAATGAAGTCCTTCACAAAATCCTTTTTTGCACAATATTTTGGATGAAAAAACGAAAAATATTAACGTATCCCATATTAACTTAGTGTTTTACATAAGAATTAGCGAAAAAAAAATTCAGTCACCGGCAAGAGTTTGCAAAATATATGCCGCGTTGAACGTGTTAACTTTGGTGTTCTGACGGGAACCGGTGTTTCAACATGGCTAGACCCTTGCCATGGATAAGGGGTACTCTGTATCAGTTTTTTTATCTCTTGGGTGGAGTCTAACCTCTGTGGTTTGTCTTATATCTCCCCATCTTTTCTATTTTCGTTCTTCTGAATCTCCCTTTGCCTCATTTTGTATATGTTCCCTTTCTTCTTCTGCTGTTTTCATCCTCATCTTCTTACTGAGAGTTTAGTCAACTTGTCCCCAGTTAATTCCTCCTTAGGTATTCTAGCTGTAACTTCTATGGTCTATGTGCACACCTTCCTAATGCTTTTCATTCTGTTAACTTCTGTGAAAAGTATATTGTTCCATCCCAGATAGCAAACAAAATATGTATGTACTTACATATGTGGTTAATCAATTTAAAAGGTTGATTTTTATTTTGCAAATCGATCATAGGATATGGTTATTGTAGGAAGTGTAGTTCATTACAATCTTCATGTAATCTGCGTCCATCTTCAGTGGATACTTTAGTTATATGAGGTGCGTAGGAAATGATGTTGAAAGACACAAAGTTGACAGAAAAGTTTATTTTTGTTGCCCAAGTTAAACAAAGACAACTTATCACATTTGATCCAAATGGAATACTCATTATCAGTACTAATTGGCACATTCCATATAGATAGAAAGAAAATGTTTTGAGTCACATCAAGTATATTTTTATAGAAAACATTTTTCTTTGTTATAGAGCCCATATAAATGCACAAGCACATGAATTATGTCAATGTGATTGAAATTTTAATGTAAGCAAAATGGTTGAAATGTTATAAGGCTCTGCCATGTCTAATTTTATTAAATAATTATGTCTTAAATAAGAAAAATTAACCTATCACAACCTTGGCAGCTAATTAGGTGGTGATTTTGAATTAAATAACAATGGAATTTTAACATGCATAACACAATACCAGATAATTGCCAATTGATGTGGGTTTGTAATCTCATGAAAATCTAATGCTAAATTCACTGAAGGTAAATAATTATGGCGACCATTTTTGCCCTTGATTTACATGCTTAAAACATTTGTGCTTCTTACAAAAATATCTCTCTTTTGATGAAGGAGGTACATAAAAATCAAAGAGAAATGAACATTTTCAGCCTCAAGTATTTATTCTCTTGGATGCTTATGCCATGAGTGAAGAGCAAGCTTATATTTATACAGTTTTAGCTAAATTCAACCTACCATAATGGTTTCAGTTGTTAAAATTTTTGAGCACTGACTCGCATTTGTAATTTATATCAAATAAATTTTTAGGCATATCAAAATTAAATAAAAGTTGTAAACTCATACAAAAAAATTTTATTTGGGACGGATCTGTGTTTTTCTTTTTATAGTTCAGGTGTTATATATTGAAGCCACATTTTAATGTTTTTTTAGTTATCAGACCTACAAAGAGTTAAATTTAAAGCCTGTTTTGGTTTGCACATGGAATTTCTCATGCATAAAATTCATTGTAAATACTCAGAAATATTTTGTGCAACTCTTTTTTTCTTTTATCTAAGATTTTTGTCTTTATACCAATTTCATCAAGCGTCCTTACAATATTCTTATATATCAACACAATTTTAACAATGATTGTATAACAATACTCTTAAACTAAGAGTGCTAAAACTCTTTGGAGTTTCTCAATGACATTCCTCAAAATATGAGAGCATACACATATTTAACGAGGGCATAATTAGTTAACATAGTTAAGTTCTAATGAAATGGTTGCCGAAGAGCACTTGGTATTCAGGACTGTCACTTACTTTACAAATAATAAGAAAAACATGTATACAATTCTTTGGCAAATCTAGCTAATGTATTTGGCAGGAATGTGGCACTGGACATCTGCATATTCTTGAAAGATGTTATTAAAGTTTTATGAGTGTAGTACACATAACATGACAGTAATAACATCTCAAGGAATGTGGCATTGGACTGGCATCTGCACATTATCTTGAAAGATGTTATAGATTGCATGTAGCACACATAACATGATTGTGATGTAGCCACCTTACACAAAAAATTTACAAATTATTTAGTGAATAGTTAGTATACCAGGTAATAAGCTGTAAATACATTACATGACAAATACATAGGCATGTGGGCACTTCAATAATCCTTTTTTTGTCTAAGATCTACCATGAAAGGTAAAAATCTCACAACTGAACCACCTTGAACACCTTTTCAATTTAATTCTAATAATGGAGCATGAGAATTAGATGGGTAAGATTGGGAAATATGAAAGACATGCTTTACAATGCCAGCTTTTTTTAAAGCTTTTTATGTTGAAATTCAAAAATTGGTATCCATTCTCAATGGATGCCTTAAGATTTCATGTATAAACAGTTCTCACTAACTCATCCTCCAATTTTGCAACAACCCATCATAGCTGCTTAAAATATTTCATTTACATTTCAACAAGTTTTCATGGAAATTCATGTGCTAAGCGTGTCTACCAAAATGACCACATTCCAACCAATAATAGCCATTATTATCTAAGTACATATTTTCAACATCAACTGAACGATCAACAATATGAAATGACGAGATGAGGTCTTTTTTTTAACTTGAATGAATTTTTTTCCTTTGAAAGGACAATAAAAAAATGTGTAGGTACTCATTAGTGACCATCACCATCTGTATTCTGATGGTGGTTTTTTCCTTTTTGCTAAAATATTTTTTTCCAAGGGTGACTGTATGATCTATAAGACCAGAGTTTAACCCAAGGAATGTTTGAAATACCTGATCATATCACCTAACAACATTTTAAAAACTAATGAAACATTAAGGAGAAATGAGCAAACATCTTTTTACTGGCGGTTGTATTTTCTTAATGAATTTTAGATGTACTTATCCATCTGCCAGGGGAGGTGTGACCCACCCATATTTTTCATGAGTCTTTACAAGACTCCGGAAAGAATCTTCAGCTGAGCGCCGATTGAATTCTTTAGTTCCCTTTGCTTTCCTGGCAATCCGACCCTGAAACAAAAGCATATAAAAGGCATCACATTATGGATATTGCAGTTAATCCTTAAATTGCAGGAAAAAATTTCTAAGTTAGGAGTTTATAAGCTAACTGTGTGGAGAATTTTCTTGAATATTTGACCTTCACCTTCTTCTAGTTCTTCCCGAAGTTTTATGGCCCAGTCTTTTCAATAGAGATTCAAATGGACACACTTTCTTATTATTAAGGAGTAGGGTCCTCCAGTCCAGGGTGATAACGAAAGGGCACATGTTCCTCAGATAAGGTTTATTACCACATTGCTAACTTACTTATTATTAATAATTCGGTAATTAGACATTAGATATTATTGCTGAAAATCAAAAACTTTCACACTTTGGTATAGTATCAGAAAATAGGAAGGACACAAATGCCCGGTTCAGACTACTGTAGTACGAACCAACATAGCCTGCCTACACGCATGCACATTACACAGCCAAAACCCAGTGATGCCCTCACTAGGAAGCAAGACGTACAAGTTAAGAGCAAGTGAACAAAATAAAGATTCCCACATCCCTGTTGTTGTTAGGCTTTTGAAAAGGTCTTAATTTGAAAATGACACTCTTTGCCTATTCATCAAAGTACACATCATTCACAATTTTGATTGCCTTTTTTAATTATTGTCCTTCATAGTTCGTTGCTTCTGCTTGCGACACCAGCTGACCACTCTTAGGCAGGGATGTGACCCAAAAAGGTATTTTACGTTTCGTGCCGTACCTGGGAGGCACCCGAACTCGGAGTCCGAGCCTCCGCTTTGAA
This sequence comes from Pyrrhosoma nymphula, assembly GCA_963573305.1. Taxonomy (NCBI): domain Eukaryota; kingdom Metazoa; phylum Arthropoda; class Insecta; order Odonata; family Coenagrionidae; genus Pyrrhosoma; species Pyrrhosoma nymphula. The sequence goes on along the minus strand of OY754330.1, from coordinate 48,207,214 downwards.
AGAAACCAAACCCTTCTTGTATTATTGTTGTATTGTTCACTTGTTGTATTATTCACTTTGATGAAAATGGTTTTTTAAACGCAGTTATACGATAGATATTAACTATTTTACGTGGCTTAGTAAACCAAGCCAGTTTAATGTACATTAAATTACTTAAGCGCGTAAAATGGTTAATATCTATCGTATGACTGCGATGAAAAACCATTTTCATCAGCGTGACTGGTGCAACACAAAGACGAGCATAACGTTGCAATTTATGTTTAACTTTAAAAATTTATAAACTATAGTGTGACTGGCTAGCTGGTACCATAAACCACCCGCAGTGAAGGTTTTGGTTTCTTTCAAAGCCGAGGGTCGGACTCCGAGTTTGGGTGCGTCCCAGGTATCGTACCGTACCTGGGGTGCCTCCCAGGTATGGTATGAAATGTAAAGTGCCTTTTCGGGTCACATCCCTGCTCTTAGGTGGCAGCATTAAGACCTACTACTTTGTCAGTAAACAACGTGTGTTCACGCAGTGGTTAGCACCTACAATGGTACCAGTGACGGTCGCCACGTTAGTAGTGTGAATGGGCCATAAGTGTGGTTTGTGTATTCAATAAAAGTTCAATGTAAAATCTTGATTCTCAGCTATTTCATCTCCACTACAGTTATTTTCAAATATCTTGGGGACTAAGAGGCAGGCCTTAACTTTGTGGGGGTAGGTGCCTTTCAGGAAAGCCCAGAACAGTTCAATGGTATTTGCTGCTGGGGGTGGGGAACTGACTCCAAGAGGGGGGATTCAAGCACAACATTGCCAAAATAATCCCTCAGCCTTGTCGGCCAAAAATCCTCATGGCCTACTGTGAGATGGGCCCTAGGGTTGACGTTGCCCAGCCAATGCTTACATTGAGAATTACATGGGAATTGGGAATTCATTCCTCATATCTAAGGGATTTCTTATCTTGGCACTAGCAACGGGTCTATCGGCTCATGAAATATGGCAACAGACTAAGCAGATTCACGAAGTTCACCAAACAGAGGTCAAAGAGTTACTGAATTTCCGAGATGCTAGGCCATGCCTACTTCTTTCTAGTTGGCTCTGGGAAAGTCATGTGCTGTGCGACTCTCTCTTCACTCGCCCCTACAAATTTTAGTCCTGCCTCAGCCCCCAAGATACTTATTTGAAAAGAATAATTATGCTTGAAAGTTATTACAATTCTCTCAGCACCCTGGCATAGATCGACCAGGATTTTTGGGGACCACAACCTGATATTCCCTTGCCTGGAGTAGAAAGGAAGACTGCCCCCCTTACTTTTCTCCAGCACGCAGTGGTAGTGAAAAATTGCGGCTTCTACAGCTGAAGAGTTAGTTGCTTTCTTAATAGTTAAAGCAAGAGCTTTAATGCTTTTCTGTTTTTTTAAGCACAAACACATCTATTGCACATCAGTGAAGAATCTGGCAAATTGTTTAATTTTATGCTCAATTGAGGTGAAGATTGTGGTCAAAGCTTAGTCAAATAGATATGAAGGGATTTTAAATGAAAGAGGATTTGGTTAGGGTATTATGATTATTTGGAGTAAATTAGGAGTTAGATAGGGGGCACACTGCTTGATTAATTTGGCAGTAATATGGTCCTTAAGAGGGATTGTTTTTATCTTTGAGGGTACATATTTATAATATTTTTTACTTTGGAAACGTTTGTCGGTGTTAAGGAAAAAGACTGTGGGGAAGCCATAATGGTTGAACTCTCATGGATACAAGGTGGTATGGTTTTGGCTAAATCCTGGGCTATTGTAGAAAAGTACATACTGATTAAGACTTTTTCATATTTGAGTGGGGTCAGTAGTAATACTTTTGTCATGAATGAGTGACATAATTTCATTTATGTATCTTGTGATATTCTTACTAACTTATCTATGTACATATAAAATTAAAATAGCAAATAGTTTGCTAGTAGAAGTTGCTTTTGGCATCTGTCATTTGTAAGAATTTAGGTCTTGTTAGATGTAGGGGTGCCTGATGAACAAAAATCCAGATAATAATTCTGAGATGTTTGTTCACCTAAAGTTGTAATTGAGTGAAATGAATATTTAGTATATCCAAGCAACTTTGATGGCTTGCATACATACCTGCCCTTTGACAATTGAAGCTGCAAACTGCATTATGATTGCTTCAACTGTATAAGCACTTGCCCATCCCCTGGGGGTTAGTAACTCCATGCAAATCGCTCCTCCATCCATTACATAACCTCGTTCTATTCTAGGTGAGACCACCCTCATGAAGGGTGGAGTGAAAGGGAATGATTCAGGAAATATCAAATGCAGGAGGATGTAAGGGACACCTAGCTCACGCATATCCCTGGAAGAGAAAGAAAATTTTATAATTAAATTCTTGCAATTTTTTGCTCACCAAAATGGGTATAATGTACTTCTGGAGCGAAGGGAGAATGGGGAACATGTAAACATTAGAAGCCCATTGGTTTTTCTAACTGCTTGGACCTAGAACCCCTGATGTTTTTTAGGGTTCTTGTGTTATACTCTAATCTCCAACAAGCTCTTCATAACATGAACACACCAGTTATTATTCGTCCGTGCCCCTAGATGAAAGATAAGGTTCCTAACTTTCAAACGAAATCATAGTTAAGTTGATTTCAATTGAGAACTCACTGAGATCAACATAGCATAAGAAACTCTCTATACTACTATACCTGGGTCTGATTTTGATGTTTTGACTTCACTAATGTTGTGAATACAAGTGAGTTCCTCACATTTACCCTTGCCTCATCTATGATATTTAATGCGTCAAACCAATAGGCACCTTAGTTTTGGTCACAAGGATGAATAGCCTATGTATGGCCCATCAATATTGTTTCTGTCGAAACAGAGATGCGATCTTCTACCAAATACCAGAACAAATACAGTGACATGGCATGATCTGGTATGTTATATATGCTTATTTTTTTCTTATGTCTCTTTCTAAGATTTTTAAGATTCAGATTTCAAATATTAGTTGTGGAGGGGGGGAGTGTGAAAATTTTGAGTCAGGAACAAAATTGTGTGTTTAGACAGGAGTACAATTGCCACTGCTGTGTAAGAGATTTTTTTTAATTTTTGCTGTGCAAATTTCTAAATGAATACATTTCCACGTTTTTTTTATTGAAAACTAAAAAAATATTAATGGGAAAAGTTTTTCAGAATAAATAATGAATAACACCAACATTTTTGTTAAAAAACAAATTAGGTAATCACAAATTTTGAAAAGGGCTTATCTATGACTTTTGAAAACTTTCAGGAGGCCCAAAAAACTGAATTTCTGTCAAACCATTTGAAGTAAGAGCTCAGTTTTTTCTGAAACTCTTACTGGAAGTTTTATGTAAAGAGGATATGAGCCCTTCTTGCTCATCAAATTTTTCCCCCCCAACGTCCAGACCGCATGAAACCCCCTTTGTCACTGATATACGGTTGCCTAATTAGAGGGGTATCAAGAGCGACAGCCCAGTATTAGTTACATTGAGTATCATTTCAGCTTATCTATTATTGAAACTCATTAGCCAGTCCCTACATTAATTCATTTATTGTATTCATCAGATTCCGTTTGATCAAGCTCGCCCTCAGCAAAGGAACTTCCCAAAAAAAAAAATAAGTTCTTGTATCTTGATCAGTTCTCCTCTGAGCTAAAGAAAGTTCTCATTGCTTGGATAATTTTTTCCTGAAATTTTTCTTGAAGAGTTGGGAATTATAGGAATTAAGTGATACTCACCTGCTGAGATCAGAATCAGGATCAACTCTATGAAGGCGTACGTGCCACTCTGACAAACAATCTCCGTTCACTAGTTCCGCCGTGAAAGGAGGGGAAGTGTCACTAGTTGGACCATCACGGGTGAGTTTTTGAATGTCCCTGAACTCTTTCATAAGTCGCCGCACACGAACTGTTTTACAGTTATTTGCCATGCCTTTTGTTGATGATGGCGTTCTTCTTTTACTTCCTGAAGAGGATGATGAAGATGGGTGCTCTGCATTGCTGGTGCTGCATGTCGTGGCTCCTTCAACGACTGCTCCAGTTTTACTCGTGCCAACCCTTAATCCTTTGCTTAGGCTTCCCCCAACTTGAATGTCTGGAAAAATTTTGAAATTTTCAATGATCTGTGCAAGATATTCTTTGACTATGTGCCTAAAATTTCTAGAAACATTTATTGAAGCAACTTAACACATATATGTAGTCATTATCTAAGTGTAGGATAGGTGTTTAGCTATGAAGGTGTAGTAGAATGTCATGAAATGTTTTAATATCTTATCTGTAGATTAAATTTTCATTATATATGTTCTCGAAGCTGCTTATTATCATTGCATTATTTTATTCTTTTACATAATCTTAATTTTTGATACTACCTAAAAATACTATAGAAAAGCCTCTGGTGTTCATTTCAGTCTTAGTCCTGAGGCTTACATGACTCTACCTAGCTCTCCACTTTAAAAGGAATGACTATTTTTCCAATACATATGTGTACATATAAGGCTATCAGCCCTAACATTATGCATCTTGGTTTTCGTAATAAAATATTCAGAATGAGAGGAACATGTAAGATTGAGTCCATGGTAGGTGTATGTAATAGCCATCACATCTGGGTGATACAATGGAACACACCATTGAATCTGCATAGGAAAAGAAATTGTACCTCTACCTTTTAATTTGTGATTTTGTACACCCTAGACTTAGACTACTTGGTAGATCTATACCATCATAGTCTGTCTTGCATGTTGGCAAAGTAGATATTTCTATCAATAATCACTAAATTATTTTATTATGTATTGTGCATAACTAGTTGAAAATATTCCATACCAACCAAAAACCAGTTCTCATTATGAAAATTATTAAGACTGTGATACCATAAATATTTGAAGATCCCAGTGTACATGTGAGAATGATTCAAGGCTGCAACTGGTACAAATAAATAGGATTGAATGTTTTTCTGGAGCTGTGGCCTATTATTTTTTTCAATTAAAAAACCACCAACTCGCCAGTTTTGCCTTTTTATATAAGCTTCATCAGGGCTAAAAATACAAAGTACAAGTTACACATGAAAAAATGTGAAACGTCTAAGAAGAACATTGTTGTTATACATTGGAAACATACTTGGATAAACCTTCTATTCTCCTCTTTGAATGCCAACTAAAGGTATATACTGAATAGCTGTTAACAATATTTATGTATATACAAGCACGTTTTTTCATGTATGACTTATATTTTGTATTTTTAGCCCTGATGAAGATTATATAAAAAGGCGAAATGTTGGCAAATTGGTGGTTTTTAAATTGAAAAAAATAATTGACTAAACCTCCAGAAGAAAACATTCAATCATAATTAAAATGGTCAAGATTATCTATATAATAGTACAAATAAATAGGTTAGCTGATCTTAACAAATGAACAGGGAAAACTACATCTGTATTTATGTATGTGCTTTTCTAGAAAAATAATATTTATGAGAGTACCACAAGCGTTTTATCTCTGCTTGAGGCATTTTAAATCAACTGATGAATATTCATAATTTTCCCATTGTTGAAATTTCTCTGCAATTACTTCTACATCCTCAGTTATTCAAAATTTTGTGCTTCATTTTTTTGTCAAATTTTTCTGTGATAGGACATCGTCAACAAGATAAACTAATTTTTCCCAGCATTTTGGGAAATTAGGTACTGCGACAAAATTTCATGATTTAAGTAATAGGTACATGATGATACAATTTGATCACAATTGAAATACCCAGATCAAATTGGAGCATTCATGCTGCATTTATGGAGAATGTACATTCAAATGTAGTAATAACCATGCCTTTAGACTTAATCTTCCAGAATATCTTACTCTTATGGACTTCTCCTAGAATCATCTCTTCATGAACTGGTATTCCCAGTTACTCTGGCTAGGGAAAGGGTTAGTGATCAATAAGATTACTCAAGGGGCATTAAAGCTTATATTTGTTGCAAGGTTCCAAACCATTGTCTTCAAGGTGAAGACTTTTTTTTTAAATAAATACACCTATACAAAATAAAAAGCCTGTGGTGGAAGGTCCTAGTTTTAAGAGGAACTGAAGAGTTAGATGTTGGAACCTTATGAGATAATTTGCAAGTTGGGTTCTTAAAAGTAGATAGGTGAGCATGAAGTGCTAGAGATACAGACTGAAGGCAATTCTTAAGGATAGATAAGATATTTTTCTGATGGGTGTTTTGTGAATTAAGATTTTAGATTCTGAAGCATCACTGGTGTGGACATTCCTTCCAATACATATATCCCAAATAAACTGCCAGAAAATCAGTGCAAAATAGTTTGTATACACATCCTTGGAGAATTGACACGGTATTTAGTAGGTTGCTTAATATAGTAGATGTGAAAAGTTCTCGGCCTTGTACAGAGATGGCATTAGTAACAATGAAATTTTGGTTTTGTTATGTTTGTACAGGTTTCTCAACAATGTAAGTGAAGTTTCAACTTGAGCTACCTGGTATTATTGTTTACACAGCTTTTTGAAGTAGATGTGTTGTGTGTGTTTCATTCAAATGGATAAACTGGAGCATCATGCTGTCATAAAACTCTTCATTTTGGATGGTTTATTGCCAGCAGAAATTCATCCTAAGTTGGTGAAGGTTTATAGGGAGCTTCTTCATTTTCAACAGTTAAGAAATGGAAAAGAAATTTAATCGTGGTCGAACTTCTCTCGAAGATGATCCACGTAAAGAATGTCTCGAAACTAACAAAAAATGAAAGCTCGACAATAGGTACAATATGGTACTGGATGATCGGCAATTAATGGTGTATGAAATAGCTGATCGATAGGCATATCAGAAGAAAGAGTACAGTACATTTTACATGAAGAATTAAATATGAAAAAGCTTTGTGCAAGATGGGTGCCGCATTTGTTGCCGGAAAGATGATGGCCAGTGTTTTCTGGGATGCAAAAGGGATTATTCTTATTGATTACCTTGCAAAGGGTAAAACAATAAATGGTGAATACTATGCAAGTCTTCTGGGCCAACTGGATGAGAAAATATGTGTCAAGAGGCTTGGATTGCAAAATAAGAAAATCATCTTTCACCAGGACAATGCACATGCCCACAAAGGTGCTTTAGTAATGGAAAAACTGAGGGATTTGAAGTACGAATTGTTGGAACATCCACCGTATTTACCAGATTTGGCACGCTCTGACTTCCACCTATTTCCACATCTACAAAAATTTGTGGCTGAAAAACGTTTTGAGTCCAATGAAGATGTCATGGCAGCTGTAGATGGTTATTTTGCAGACCTTCCAGAATCGCACTTCCGTCATGGAAACTACTCTTTGGAAAAATGTTGGACAAAGTGCATTGACCTAAAAACTACGTAGAAAAATAAATTCATTTTTGACCTAAAAATAACCTTTTGTTGCCAGGCAGAGAAATTTTCACCTCGCCCTCTTATAGGTATACTTATTGCTGATGATGCTCTTAATTTGCTTGACTGGAACAAGACCCATTCGTCATTGCTTTCCTCTCATGATTCTTTTTCCCTATACCCTTCCCATTCATGGCTGGTGTTCTAACAACCCCGCAGCCACATGCCATTGGGGTGGCTTGTGGGGTTTTACATTAATATACATTTGTTGGAAATCGGGTCAGCGTGATGGGTTTAAGAGTTTCTCTTGACATCCTGAGGGACAAGGTTCAAGCCTTGGCAGTGGCCAAGATCTTTGAGAGGAATCCCAATCTCTTGTAATTAGATGCTGTGTGGAGATCCCTTCTAGGACAGTACTATGTCCTTTGGATAGGACGTTAACCCTTTCGCCACCATGGCATTTTCCTTCTTCCCTCTCACAAAGTTCACAGCTATTATCATAAACTTTCAATAACTTAATGAATATATGTTTAGTGAGTCTACTATGTAACTTAGTGCCTCTATCGATTTTTATTCTAATACAAAAATGCTGTTTAAACAAAGAAATAGGTAATACATAACAAAGGGATTAATTTTTTTATAAAACGAAGTTTGGACAAAATAACTTTTCGTATGAGCCTACATATCAGCACCTTAAGTGTTTTAATGCAACCTGAGGAAGCTGATATATTTTATAGCCAGATTTCCCTCCATTCTCCATTTCCCAAATAATCTAACCTTTATAGCTGTATTCACCTATCCTCAATGATTCAAATAACCTCAAGTGCGTGCCAAATCCCCTACTAACTTACCAAATAATTAACCAATTTAGATTTGTCTTGCAGCCTGCACATGTGTTCTTACCGAGAGTGCTCTCTGCAGGCGTCACGGCTCCTCGGCACCCATGTCTCGCCAGTAGCCGCCTTGCCGATTGGGCTGGTGATCCCTGATTGATACTCTTCTTGGTTCCACCATGTCCCGCTGCCGGGCCGACCACATCGCCATTTGCCACACTTTCCACGTCATTGTTTCCCTGTCCTGACACTTGTGCTGCACGGGATTTGTCAGAAGTAGACCCAAATAGTCTTCGAAAGGCTGCTGCCACCTTCTCTCTCGGCCTTGAACTGGACATTCTTCTATCCACTGTTGTTTCTTCCTCCTGAATTCACAATCTGCTATCTGCTTCGCTGCCCAATTTTTGCTGGAACACCCTGTTTGTGCTATGTTCTTCGAAGGAAGATGAAGTGTATTTCACAACCAGTCGAGTCACAAATCAAAACCTGAAAATAAGGAAAAAGAATCACATTACTTATATATCCATCATTTTGTGTATGGCAGGGGGCAAAAAAGCCTGTAAAAAGAGATTTGGTATGGGATAGTGGTTTCTTATATTGGAATTTGAAGTGGGAAAAATTTTTGAAATTCCATAATCCACTACCAAAGGGAAAAATAAATCTCTAAATATGTATTTAAATTCTAGCATACATTCCTTTTATATTGCATTAGTGGCCTGGTTCTCAGGTGCTATTTAGACTCTCAAGCTCAATTTTTAAGCATCTTTGAGATAGTGCTTTTTTATTTTCTCTAATGATTTATAATCCAGGTATTATATCATTACAAGGATGCTTTTTATTTACTAGTAGCAATGCATAATCATTGGTTTTAACCATATGTTCGTAATGGCTAAAATCCATGAGGCATTCAATGAAACCCTTCATACGGCATACAGGATTACTTTAAATTTATTTCCCTATATCACTGTGATTTACTTAATCTTCATTTTACCTCCCTGTATTTATGGCATGGAAAAAAATTCTCGCTGACAATAGTGAAAATAGCAGTTTCCAACAATTAAAGAAATCGGGTATCATTGTTGCTTTCATGATTTGTTTTATCACATTCATTTCAAACAGGTAGGTGTAGTTCTTTTCAATATTTCATGCAAGCATGGTGTGTGGTTTCAATGACTTGTCTTTCAAAGGGGTGCTACCCTTTTTTTAAAGGTGAAAACCATGCATTTTTTTCAAATGATACCCAATGAAAACGTATCTATGAGGTTTAAAAATTGAATATGCCAACAATGGAACGAACATATGAGATTCAATATCCAGTCTATTTCATTGCAGTCGATTCATTGAAAGTTGGTAATATTATAAATTGGTTAGTGAGATACAGCATCTCAAATTCGGGTATCTCAAGATTTTGCATGGACAGTTATCAACCAAACAGGTTGCGGGGGGAGGGTGGGATGAGAGGGGAGTACTTGGTGTGGTGACTAGAGCATTAGCTTGCTATCCCGAGGTACAGGGTTCGACGGGGAGAGGGCACGGATTCGGGACCTAAAGTGCCCGCGGCATTCTCAAAAGAAGTAACAATGAAAAAATATACTTATTGTTAGTAATGCCACAGTTTTATTATAAGAAAACGTCCGGTTTCGTAACAGAGTTACATCTTTGCTACGCACATGAAGATGTAACTCTGTTACGAAACCGGTCGTTTTTTAATAATAAAACTACGGAATTTCAAAGTGTATTTTTTCACTGTTACATAATGACAGAATTCCACAAAGTAGAGCCTGGGACGGTGTCTTACATTCTCAAAATAAGCCTTCGCAATTTCTCGCGGGCGGGGCCAGGATTTGTTGATCTGGCCATCGAGTACAGGTAGTGGTGGATATCATTCATTGAGATCCCGGTACCTGGTATTTGGGTGCCAAATGGAGGGCTCATCAGTGCCATCCCTTGAGTAGTGCGACTGGTGCCGCTGCACTGGGTCCCGCACCTATGTGGGCCTCGCCCGAGCTTGCCTCTTACAGACGGCGCGGGGAAACCCGCTTATTATCCGAAATTACCTACTACTTAGTATAAAGTTTAATTTCTTGAAATTATCAGCCAGTTTGTCGGTTAATTTCCTTCTTCCCATGATATATTCTTAAAAGATGCTACCATATCAACAAGGGAATGCAAAGTTAAGGGGGGCCCCGACTTTCGTTTGCACGGTGCTCCTCAATCCCCGTTAAATGAGCGACTTATTTACGCCTTTTGTTTAGAGAAGGGTGACGCCGGGTTTCCCTTTAACCTTCATCGATTTCCCAAATAATCCTTCCCTCATCCTACCCACTCGTCCTCAATGGCGCAAATGACCTCGGTTGTCGGCAGCCTCACTAAATACTCAGCCAACAAAAATAGCGACGAACTCGTCCCCCCGCCTCAGATAGCCTCGAATCAACTCCTTCCGCATCTTTCATTTCCACGCGTTCGACGTCGTGGCTGGAAAGAGCGTGTCTCTGCGCAGTGGACGATTTTTAGCAACACTTTGTACATGCTGAATAACATCATCATTTACCTGCCACACATACTTTATCACTCTCATGCTCCTTGTGAACAAATATGAATTCCATCTTCGAAACTTATTCCCTCCCTTCCATTCTGTAAGTCACTTCAAAGAAGTAATCTAGGAACCCTTTGTAGCACTGGTGGCGGTGAGATTAAGGCCTCGCCAGTCAACCCACCACCGATATGTTGTTATTATATAAATTAAACATTGTTTAAAAGTTACAAAAATATTTTGGAATTGAATTACAAGTGCCCTGGTGTTAATTGGGTGAAATAATATCAAGGCAAAGGGTTAAAAACTATTTCCCATCTTCTAATTCCTATAAGTATACTTTCCTATTTTCCACGATACCATAGATTCCCACGTATATCTTGATTCCCTTGGAGGCAAACCCTTTAGTTTACCGAGCTTTAGTTAAATGAACCGTTCAATTGAACTACATAAATATGTATTAACCAGTGGCAAATTAAGGTTGTTGTTTTGTGGGGAGGGGGTCTGGAATACCTTATGACCTCCAGTTTTCCTATTGTACCAGGAATTACTGTGGGCGTCCCCCCCCCCCTCCCCAAGCACTCCCCCTTAATGCGCCACTGGTATTAACACTGAGTTTATACTCGTCTTCCACGCGCAGGATATCCTCGATCAAACTCACTTCCGCGTCATTCATTTCCACACGTTCGACACCGTGTTTGGAAAGCTCGTGTCGCTGCGTAGTAGACGATGTTGAGACTTGAGTGAACACAGCGAGGTGGGGGAGGAAGTTGCTCAGTTTGAAGAACGTGCGAAGGGTCAGCTCAACAGCCCTTTCTATTAGCTGCCAACATGAGCGTGAGAGTCCAGAAATGGAAGAATTGCCGTAAATTGGCTTTCGGTTCGGAGTCATGAGGCCTCAAGATAGGGTCCCCTGGAAAAATTCCCTATGGAAAAAATTGCCTTTTTTCGGAGTGGTTTGGCCACCCTTTCTCACTGTTGCACGTGACCTTTCCTCTCTTCCCCTCTGTCCTTTTCTCTCAATGCCTTCACTGTCCCCTCCCCGCCATGCCGCCCAGGTCTCCGCCAGGAACTTTTGCTACATCTTATTTAAGTAATATAAGGAAACAGAACATTAAAGTGCGATGCGATTGAAAGGACTGCGATGCTATTACGAATGAGTTACATGTGAAATTATAACTAGAAAAGTACCAGCACAAATTAGTAGCTCAAGTGTTTCGGGTTGAAACGGCGGATTTATAATTTTACCTCCACTTTACATTTGTAGGAGAGACGAAAGCGAAAAAATAAGAGAAATATACTCTCACGCAGGTAGGCTTAAGAATAATTTTGTTCCCGCGCACCATTCACGACTTCAGCTAGAGCCATTCCTTTCATTTTGGTATTCTACCAGCTGATTGATAGATTTTTGGACAGTCCATCCAGACGGACCATCAGTTTTACATCTGATGGCTTTAGTGGTAGGAACATCAGATGTGCAATTGATCTGGCTAACGAGACATTTTCATAGAGGAGGGAATTAATGAGGGGGCGTCTGAGGAGAGTCGTTAAGAAAAGATTGGTGAAAACTCTAATATGGCACTGTATGGGTCGGAAACTTAGTCGTTGCGGAGAGAGGATAGTACGTAGACTGGAGGCATTTTGAAGACGAATGGAGTGTGTAGCCTGGGTGGCGATGAAGACGAAAGATGTAGGTATTTGGATATAGTAGGAGAGAAACGGAATTCGGTGGCGGAGGTTTGAAGAAGGCCGGAATGGTGGACGTTTTGAGAGGCCGGGTCATGTCGAAACGGGTGAATTGAAGAATTTATTCCACCAAAATACACATCGCTGATCATCTCTTTCCTCCCCCAATTCCTTCTACCCGCACCCTTCCTTTTTATGGCCGGTGTCCTAACACTTCCTGCCACACGCCCTTTTGAGAGCTCGCGAGGTAGTAAGTAAAGTAGTTATCCTGATAGTTAATCTACCCTTCCTTTTCTCCTGAAATGATCCCTGAGAAAAATGTAAAATTGTAGACGTACCAAAAGGTATATTTTGAGTCTGCGGAAAACCTCCCCTCAAGAAGGTCGAGTTATCCCATTTACAAACCAGATGCAAACGTTAGCATGATGGTTGCTGTAGTATAAATGAACACCTGTAGAAATATCCCACAAGAAATTTTAAAATTCGCTTTAAAAAAAGATCGCCTTAGCCTCATGTTACGTATTTATTACAAATAATGTCAATATTACTACACTAGACGAATAAAATTATGATTATTTGTTTGCTTGTCGACCAATGTAATAAGCCTTTGTGCCGTTTTTGGGGACTTTTTTAAATAAATAAATAATTATGAAGCCGTAACAGCGTTAATACTAAGTTTTCGAAGATCCTGCAAAACTTTCCTACCTTTTCATACCTTTAACATCCTACCAACATAACCTAAATGGCCCAAATAGGGTTGTGTACGACTTTTTTATTTCTGCATTCGCAAGTTAAGACTAAAAAAGAAATACTGGCAATGTTCTTTTAAATTTTTGTGGATATTATATTTACTTAAAAGCACACTACACTGCTGAAACACCCTACCGCCACGTTGATTTGATGGTGAGGTCACTAGGCAGCTAGGCAGTTCCATATCGCCGTCGCCTTGGATGCCATCTTGAGAGATAAACGATATAACATTATTGTTGTGAGTAAACTTGACAGTGGCAGGCTTCACTTCGTAGAAGTTTATTATATTAGTGCTCATGATTAAAGAAAATACTCTTATTGTACGACGCGTTTCACCGATTTAAAATAATAAAATTAAAAAAAAGTAAATAGAAATTTTGTAGAAAAGTATTCAGTATACTCTTTAACCATGAGTACTAATATTATTGTTGTACACGGAAAAATGTCTTGTGACGCTGAAAACCACGACGGTATTTAAGTGTTGTATTATGCCACATAGTTCCTCAACATCGATACGAACACCTGGAAAAGTGTTACCTATTTCTTTCTAAACTCAGTTTCCAGTCGTGGCCCCAAATAACAACCACGAACTCATTGAGCACCTTAGAGTACCTGTGGAAGGAGGCGAAACCGTTAATTCGATAAATAAATCACCCCGTTCTACGCCGAATGTCAACTGCATGTGGTGACCGAGTTCGTCGGAGTCGTAGATTAATTCCTCCGTCGTGCAGCGGTGGTTACGCGGCTTCACAAACATCCCTTGATTGATGTGCAATCAATTCGACGCGTGGCTTCCGAGGCTGGGAGACTCGTCTGCCCCCCCGGAATGATTCAGTCGTTTCCCGCTGCTTCCTCAATCTCCTCGACGCTGCTGTCATATCTGGTATAATCGGTGATCGAATGGCCTCAAATTTGTCCTCCCATTTTTTAAAACCAATGGTAGAATTTGACATATTTTCGAATTCGTGCTTAAACGACGTCCGTCTTTGATGTGAATATAAATTGTTTGGTTTATATGGGCCGGGTTGTTTTGACTTACGGAATTAACTGAAGGGGTGTATTGAGAAAGGAAAACAGGAACATTTTCTTTCTATCTCAAATTTCCTGAACGAGTGAATTTTGATTCAATGCCTGGAAATGGGCAATTTCAACTTCGGTAAATGTGAAATTTTCACATTCACCCCTCGTTAATTAGGATGCGGGTGGGCTCATCGGTTTATTGTACCTCGAGGTGCCACCGCAAAAAGCTTGAATGCCATTTTATTCACATCTGTCTACATATAGAAAAAAGTGGTCTTTATTTGACTCGAACAACAAATCATGCTTTTCCACGCAATTTTTTTTCGTTAATTGTACTTGAAATTATGTACAAATTTCTATCTTCAAGAATGGGTGAAAATAGTGTTTTTCTATTTAATACAAATGCCATTTTCCCGAGCTACTGTAAGTAAGAAGCTATTTCTCTCAGGGGATCGAGTGATAGTAAAATGTGGGCCCCCCATTTCTTCCTCTCGTATGTTTCCCCATTTTCATTTCATTTATGGTGGACGGTTTCAGCTACCTGGGTAATGCCTTGAGCGAAATTGGGTGGAGTATTTACTATTGACATTATTAGGAGAGCAAAAATGATCTATACCAGCGGTAGTGAATTGATGATGGTTAAACCTTTTCATAAAAAGTCTTTAGGGAAAGACCTGTGCAGAGTCTGAAGGGTGAAACCTATTCATTAACTAAAGAAGAGGAGAATAAACTGAAGGCGTTTTTGCTTGCGGGTTTCATGGAGGGGGATGGAAAAATCAAGATTTACGGATTTGAAAAATAGCGTAGGAGAACGAAAAGTGAGCGTTGTGTGTGGTAATTTAAAAATAATTGGTGACTAAAAAATCAACCGTTTTCCCCGAGTAAAAAACTTTTTAAGTGCTGGGTATGTTTGTAGAGCAAAAGAGGTTGCTGTGTGGGGAAATTAAGGATAGACAAGTAAGGTGAATATAAAATTTTATCAGAGACAACGGGTGGGGTTGGGTGAGGAGGAAAAAAAGAGGAAGAATGGTGCTGTCTCAGGGCAGATGTGGCGGAACTTGTTCATCGTGAATTAAGGAATTCTTGCAGTTTTCCACTTTTTTTAAAGTGGAAAACTGCAAGAGTTCTTTCATTCACGATAGAGGAAGAGTACAGTAATTTCAGATGGAATGAAGATAAGTAGGAAATGTGAAGAATTTATTAAACTCATTATCTATGAAACTCAGTCCTGTGATGCTGGAATTGGCGCTTCAGACCGGGGGAAAAGTAATGGGAAGGCAGGATGTAGGGGAAGCCTAGCGCCGGCGTCTTAACAAAAGAGTTCTGTAACGTCCTATCCGATGTGCTGAGTATTGTACTTAAAATGCTCTCCTTATGACACCCTAGTGAATTAACGATGAACAATTTCTGCCATATCCTGAATTCGAAACCGAGAAGGCTAAGCTATCTGTTCTCTGCGCTAATTTCGAGAGGAACAGTATAGGGAATATGTACACGGTGGCGAAACGCGGTATTTACCGCTCTCCGAAAAGCTGGTGGCAGATGGATGCGCAAACGCTATACAATGCGGAAGGGTTAAATAGAGTACTTGCACAATTTTTTAAAACAACTGCAAATGCAACTTAAGTACATATAAACCCTAAATAAAAAGCAGTTATACAAATCCTGCATTTTTAATAATAAGCGATTAAAAATCGTAATTTGAACCTTGTGCACGATCGTTACCAAATTCTGACCCTTACAAATTACTCTATGTATTGGGGTCTAATGGAATAAATGAAAAGGGGTCTAATGGAAGGGGTAAAGAGAAGGAGCAGAGGTGTAGTGATAAAGTCTGTAAAGTCTTATTTGCCGTGTGCTTAAAAGGGTAAGCTCACTGCACGCAGAATGGTCAAAAGTAAACAACGGCGCAAAGCGGCCACCCATGCACCCGCAGTGACCGGTTCTGAGGAAAAAGATCCTTCCAGTTCCAAAATCGTCCATTGCGTACCTGCCACGAGCTTTTGTGGAGGCGGTAGTAAGGTTTTTCTTTTACATGTCCACCATAAACCTATCTAATTGGGAGAAGACTGTTGAATGAGTCGCATGCAAGAGTTTTGAAAGGTATGTTTTCCTTCCTTCCGGCTGCCAATACGTCAAGGAAAAGTAAGTCAGTGTCAAGTTGAAGAACATTGTGTGCGGAGAAACTCCTCCAGATGCGGAAGTCCGCACGCAGTCCCTTTTGTATGTAAACATCCACGTCAGAACTATTAAATTGAGGACGTGAAACAGGTATTTCTGGAAAGTAATATTGATTTTTTTATGGTAAGATTATGAGATCGACCGCCGCCCTCCCTCTCTCTCTATGGATTTGAATCAATTGGGAGGGACGTAGTGGTGGTTTTTATCGAAAGAAGAGAGAAGGCGATTGGGTCTTTATTGAACGGGAGGGAACATGGAGTGGACAGCGATCGGGTTGGTGTGATGGGGCTAGAGTACTGACTTCCCATCCCGAGGGCCTAGTTCCGAATAGCGGCGGTGCCGGAGATTTCTCCGTGGAATTTCCCGAGCTCTACTTGGGTGTCACGTGGAGATTACTAGGGGCATGGATACTTTTCGAAAATGCTGATGGAAACCCACAAAAATGCATAAGTATTTCGCAAAGGAGATTTGGGGGTGACGGAGGGGAGGCAAATCCGGTGGACTGCGGGACCCTGGCGGGAAAATAGTGCGGCAGACCATCGACGAAGGTGTATGGCAGCCTCTTAGGTTATCGCGGTTATAAAGATTCTCAGAAATTTATCTACAAGCTTTTGGGAGAGCGGTAAACACCACTTTCGCTCTCGTACACATATTCCCAACACATTTCCTTTACAAATTACCGCGGTGCCCCAAGAGATGACTTTTCACGTGGAGGACCCAGGAGGAATCCCAGATGTGGCAAAAATCGCTCATTGTAATCTGATTCCTACTTAGGTATTATGAGAAGAAACTTTTAAGGGTAGTACTCCGCACATTGGATGGGACGTTAGAAGTTTTTCACTTAGCGGAGTGGATTCTTTTCGAAAATGCAAATGGAAATTTGCAATGCAAAAAAAATCTGTGGAGGGGAGGCAACTTGGGCGGACTGTGGGGACCTGGCCGGAGAACGGCGCGGTGCCTGTTCGGTAGCTCGCAGAGGGATGCGAATCACATCCTCTGTTATCACAATTACGGAAATTTCACGAAACCTACATCCTCCGAAAATGACTGAATTCAAAGGTGAAAGATCATTGTATGACGCACACATTAGTTGATTTTCGATCTGCTGCCAATTATCAAATACGGCTCCGTTATAAATGGTCTATTTTTAGCGAAGTTCGCGGTTATTTCTTTCCGATATGATTCGTATCAGCTTTAGCCCATTGCTCCACCTTTAAAGCGCCAAATGGTGAAATCAGGCTTTTTACATTACTAGAAGGCAACTGTGGCGATGTTTTAACCCCTGCGATCTGAAAGTGTCTTTTCTGCCCTAGTATCCGCCGCCCTAAAGTGTAGTACTCCGTCCCTCGGATGGTAGGGTCCTCATTTATGAGGACATGTCCGTATTATCGACTTTTAATGTATCGCCCGCGTACATTTTTACGATTTCTGCTAATGTCCGCATTTTTATTGTTGGGAAGTAATACCTTTTTCATTTTTGTTTTTATCTCGTATTACCAACTACTTATATATATTTTTATACCGATTTTTGAATTACACCGTTAGCAATCTACTTTCGATTAGAGTACTTCAGATTTAGGGCTATAGACGGCGATCGCCACCCCGCGGGGCTTTCGATTTAGCTGAATCCAGGGGATGGCATAATTTATGGCGCTTAGTGGTGGGCTATTTTCTCTGTACAAAAACTTAAACGAACTGTTGATTGATGACACTACTGGTCTACCATGTGTTGGAAATGGTTCATAGCTTGGATACAGAATCGCTCTGTGACACGAGGCAGGGGTTGGGGGGATGGTGGCTAGGGGGAGGGGGGAGGGATATGCCGTGAAATATAGTTATTTGACAGTATAAAATTGAACGAACAATGTTTCATTTGACAGTCCTATGAGCGTGTTGATCAATATCGTTGAAGGTGTCCGCATTTTGGGGTTTCAAAATATGGTAACCATATCGGATGGGAAGTTAGACCTTGGGGCCCTTTGGTGAGCGGCCAGGCCGATGCCGGGTTTCCTTCCACCCTTACTCCATTCTCTAAATAGCCCTTTCCTTACCAGCCTCCGGCCTGATTTCCGGAGTAACATCATCACCTCCTGCTTCGATGTCTTGTGGAGATAATTTTTTTGTAGTATTCCATCCGTCCGATAAGAAGTTATAACTGTGATCCACTTGGTATCTTTTGTTAAGAGCAGGTTTATGCCAACGCTAGTTCCGAACCGAAAGTTCGGATTGAACTTTCGATTGAAAAAAAATAAAAAATCGCACACAACCATACCTCCCTAAGGGTAAGGTCAGAGAATACAAAATTTGATATGGTATGGTGGAAATGCGTACTCATCCCTGTTTTAATGTAAAGAAATTAAATTTGTGTATGCCAGGATAAGCATAAAAGTAGGCTAAATGTGGTGGGAATGAGGTCTGAGAAGTGTTTGCGGTTTTAGTAGGAGGGATTAAGGTTAGGAATGAGTGAGTGACGAAATAGTGTGCCTAGGATGCTCCAGTAATGGAAATATATAAAAGGAGTGTCCTTCGTTAGTTTGGCCACGTTGAGAGAGTGGATGACAGTCGAATGACGAAAAAGATCAATGATAGAGGAGTGAATAGCGTGAAAGGAAGGGGTAGAACGCGAAAGTCATGGGTGAGTGTGATGTAGAAGAGACTCTTAAAAGGAGGATTATTAGGAGTCTTTAGAATAGGAGAGCGTGTACGCAGAAATGCAAGAATGTGAGATAAACGAAGGAGGCATGCAAGAATAGGCAGTATGAAGTAAATTAATAAAACTTACTCTTGTTGCTAGCAGTTAGCAGTTACCGAGGATTTAGTCCAAAACATCTCAACATACATACCAAGTTGTCAAAGTTTCGATTTTATTTTCAAATCATCTTCAGGGCTATGAGGGATATGTAGCACAAGGTACATGAAAACACCAGACTCAACATTCAGAGCATGGATTGATGTGATTGGAAAATAATGTAGAAATGTATTAATTTATATTCCGTATGGAGTATAGTGTTTTGGTCGACCTTCTGATAAATATCCTTTTTAGCCCTGGAGATAATTTAAAAATGAAATCGAAACGTTTTGTAACTAGTTATATATGTTGATCAATTTCGGACCAAATCCTCGACGATTGCTGTCACGAAAGTATTAAAACAGACCCAGTTTTATCGGTCAAACGTCGAGAATTGAGCTCTTTTGACTAAGCCTACCCCGAAAGGCAACGACGTGATGAGTATGTGTGATGCATGTAAGTATGCGTTGTATATGATGAATAACCAAACAACCAATCGAAATAATCGGAATGACTTCGGTGGCGGATTTAATCGAAGTAAGAGAGGACGCGATCGGCGTTTTATCGAACGGCGAAGGGAGAAGGAAATGTGGGAGTGAGCGGGAGCTCTCCGAAAGAGGTCTCGATTCCCCCGCTCCCGTCCCGCCCGAGTGGAGGAGATGCATTGAGTCAACGTTCGGGGTGGTCTCTCGTGTATTGACACAACTGTCCCAATATCTCCCGTTGGAATATTTGCATTACGGTTTTTTTCTCCCTCTCTTGAGCCTCCTTCTGAATTCCCGATTCCCCCTCCAAACAGATCGTTCAGACCGTGAAAAATTTGATTCGGAGAGGTCCTTTTTCTTTTTTTCCCCCTCCTCCTTTTAAAAGGGTTAAACGTTCCTGCCGCCGAATAAAATTCCCTGTTTTGACGACGAGAAAATTGGAGGAACGCACACACAATCCCAAGTTTTCCCGTCGGATTTATTGGTCGGAAATCGATATCGGAAGTAAGTCGGATTTTCATGCAAACGAGGCCGAGAACTGTGGGCACTGGCCGTTGAGAGCGGAAACGTGGATCGTGAAGACGAAATTCTGCGCGGATATTGTGGTAGTGGCTGAGCCACCGTTTGTGCGTTCGAGTGGGCGATTTTAAAACCCCACCATATGTATATGTGTGTGTTCTGCGGTGATTCTCGTAGAGAATCCTTGTTTATCTAAATACTCGGAATGCCAGATCGCCTGATAAACCAATGAATCTCCCTTGCAAATTAATTGTATTTTTTGCAATTATTTATCCATGCTTTTAAAATAATTTTAATTGAGCGATTCTATATGAGTATTATTCGTAATGGAGCCCCGTTCAGGAAGGCCTGAGCATTTCCGAGCCTCGACAGTGATGGCAATTTGAGTTCACACTCACGAAAAATAGTAAAAACATGTCATTTAAAAGTCTAAATTCGTCGAGGCTGTGGCGTCAAGTCCGCGACATAGTCGCAATCGAGTCCTTTATGAATAAAGCCCCTCTAGTTTCGGCATTAATGCATATCTTATACGAACAATAAGTTTTTTTTCGGATAAGGCTCTAATGCTTGTGATGAGACACCATGTATTGAACGCTGAATAGCCCAAGCTGACAAAGCGTTCGTGATAAAAAGGCAATTATTTTGTCCAAAGAAGATAGGACGTCAAACGAGAAAACAATAAGCAATAGCAATGCTATGGGGCGTGAAACTCAAGGGATCGGACACATGGACCATTGTAATAGTGGATCAGAAAATATTGGAGCTTTTGAAACCTGGTGTTGGAGGCGGATGTTGGAATTCAAATGGACGGATAATATAAAAAATGAAGTATACATAAAAGTAGAAGAGCAAAGGACGATATGGAACACTACATAGAAGAAAAGAACCAGATGGATTGGGCACACCCTGAGGCCCAGTGGGTTTGTGAGGAATGTAACTGATGGAAAAATAGAGGAAAAAGTCTCATGAGGTAGTACAAGGGATACATACAGAGACCAAAGAAAGAGGAAGTACATAAGAAGAACTACCAGGGAGTAAGGGAGCTAGCATTAAATAGGGAAGCATGGTCGGCTGCAGTTAACCAATCTCGGAACTGAACGATCAATGAATGACTATCATGTAGGTATTAGGCACGATAAATTCATTTGGCTGGATCTGATCTTCGATAAAATTCGTTAAAGGAACCGAGTTCGAGCTCAGAAAATATTTACGGCCCAAATAATTCAAATTTGTGGGAGTCAATGGGGACTTCCAAGGTGTATTATTTTGCTTTATGATTTTAAATTACGATAAATACACTTTTTACTTTGTGGCTTGGACTCAATAGAGGACCAGAGACGTGAGCGATTGGTGGATTTGCGAAAACGTGATTTTCACGTAGCTTGTTATTACACTTATTTCACACTGAGCGTCAAAATAAATATGATTTCATCGGGGACAAGAGATTTCTTTGGTGCACCGCGATGCAGTTATTACGTATTCAGGGGCGTATAAGATGGAGGAGACGGGCCTTGAATAATGGCGGGTGACCTTAAAGCGCAAAGGCCTTAGGTCGACGTGGCCTATTTATTTTTATTGGAGAACCCGACAAAGATAGCTGGTTTCCACGTACGTAAATGAGTTCTCGCATGCATCTCTCCTCGCCCCAAGTGCTCGGCGCGTAATGACATCCTCGTCGGGATTCGTCCACGCGTGAAATTGCTTCGGGAGTGTTTCAATCGAAACGAAATAACAGCGTGATGCGTGATTTCTCGCCACAACTAGGGCTCAGAGAGTTAAGCCCACACCAAGTTAGGTGGTGTTGGTCGAGCCCAATCAAATCGTGGAAAGCATAAATGGAATTTGTCGCGAAAAATCAACTGGTTTTTTTTAACGTAGCGACATTATTGACGAGAAAACACTCGATAAGTTCAATTTTTAAGTGAAGTTTTCTGCTGATGCCTGTGCCTTCTCAGTTTTAGAGAGGCTTCGTGAAGCAATCGAATGATGTTGCTGGGAATTCAATATCACAAACGTTAAATGTGATCGACAAATATCGCAGGTAAACGTTTTGCACAAACGTTGAGTGTGATCTTAAATTTATTTCCCCAGAAAGAGAAGTGCGTAAGCGGTTTGAATAAATATTTTTGGAATCGCTTTGAGAATTTCTATCCGTCGGTTGCTTTTTCCTTATTAGATTGGGTTCTGAAACATATGTAATGAATGCTTAATACACTTTGCGCGCTTGCGCATTGCAATTTTATTATTCTTGGTGATTGTATAAGGAACCTTGATTTTAATTTCGAATAGTTTGGGTGATCTGTAGCACTCGCGGTATTGAGGCTTTAAAAAAACTTAAGCTTTAGATATAAAAAGATGGGGCGACAAGGTCCTGCAGTGCATTATGAATGGTCACCGTGCTTCGAAAAAGTATGGTATTCCCACAATCCCCATTCGAAAAGCTCATTAAAACTTTTTAAAAATATAGTTGGTATCTGTAATCAAATTTTGCGCTGCGGCTAACGCTTCTTTCATTCTGGAAATTGCGAATATAGATGAAAATGCTCGTTACTCAGTTACATGTACTTCCTGCGTTGAGTAAACTTGAGGTGCATTGCTGCGGCTTTATTTTTTCAAAACGTTGATGGCGTGGTTCTTTCTCTGAAGATATATTTTTTACCGAACATAGCCAATATCCGTCGCAAATGGATGCGAATTCAACGTGACAGTTTGGTTTCAAAGGAATACCACTGTTCCATTCGGGATTCAATTTCGTGCACCGGAAGCTCATTAAAACTTCATTACAAGTCCTGTAATGTCAGCGGAAAGAATTTTTAATGCATTACTCCAGGGAATATCAAACTAATTTGATTAAGGCCCACAAATAAAACTTATTCATGCGTATTTACCAATGAAAGGAAACTAAAAAAAATACATCTTCATACTATACCCTCTTCCTTGAACTACGACCTTGACTTGGTGGAAGGGCTTGTGCGTTCCAATGACCCCTAGAGCTGGACTGGCAGGAGCAAGTACTATTGCTCCTGGTAGGGCCACCCAGATAGATCGAAGGGTAGGAGCCAGACAAAAGGTAGTTCCGTGATGGTGTCACGTTCAAAATACCGTTGAGTGGCGTGGGAATACCTCTCAACTATCACTTCCTAGAATATGAAAGTCATTCACAGAGAATTGATTCCTGGCAACTACGGGACGCCGCCCACTAGGGCGGGTGTCGTGCCCGGCAGCGGGGGAGGCAATGCCTCCGCGGTCGTCATCACACGAAATCCTTGCATAGCATCATCATCGGCGGATACAAGGGATAGGAGGCAGCCGCTGCGAGGGCGTGTGGCAGGGTGTGTTAGGGCACCAGCCACGAATGAGGGGGAGGTAGAGAAAAATATTTTAAGAGAGGAAGGACGTAAAGTGAAGGATGTGCTGATGGAGGGATTTAGCGAGACACGCTATAATTCTGTTGCTCAAGAAAAATACAGAGAAAAACGAATAATGATGAGGTACCCTCAAATTTATGTGTAGTTGAGAAATATAATGGAATTGGTTCGGGGATGTAATGTTGAAAATCAAATCACCAGAGTTTCTTTATCAAATTTTCGTCAGGAGTTTGCTGAAGAAAGGCGTTCAGTCAGCAGTTTTCAATCAAGCAATATGTGCTAGGATTTGTAATTCAGCCACACTCTTCAATGTGAAGGTCGGTTTGATCGGGTTGGCTTTGACATTCCAAGTACGAAGTTCAGCGGAGTAGGGAACCCGTACATGAGGTGGGAAGACAGTTCCTTTCCCTAATATGCCAACAGTGGTTTATCATGAAGATCTGGTGCCAAGAAAATGAAATTACTCATATTGCCGTTGCCTCCAAATCCACAACCAATCACTCTATCCCCTGTAATACTCCGCAATCAGTTAGAATTTGATTTTTTAAATGAACTCGTATTCTTTTTCCTATGATTTTAATTCATTATTTTGGAAGCATCTGTCAACAGAAATTTTACGGCAACCCCCGGGAGGTTCAACACTCAGTTTGGGAACTTCTGTATCATAATTTCCAATGGATTTATGTCATAACTTGCTGAAATCCCGTGATGTTTCCAAGCATTATGTACTTTCTACTAAGGGCCAGCAGAGTAATAATAAAGTATTTGACATAATATTTATAGATTTGAAGCTTTATTACCTGCCGAAAAATCCATTTGGGCGCGCTACAAAATATAAAAAAAGTGCGTTGTTCTTTTTTTGCATCGTAGTTATCAACTGTGTAAGAGAATTATGGCGAGACAGATTTCGTAACTAGGCGTGAAGATTATATGCTTTTTACTAGCATCCATGACTTAATTTGTGCACATCCGTTTCATTATCGCCTTCGGAAGGAGACATAAGGTTGGTTCGCCGATGCTCATCAAATCAACCCGTTCTCTGCCAACAATTTCATTAAACATTTCTAAATGATGGTACCTACCTTGACCTTGATTCCGTTTGATTCCGTTTGATTACCTTTGGCCTTCCTATGAAGTAATTCCTGCCCTGCGTCCATCGTGTGTTCAGCCTTCAGTGAAGTATCACAACGAGCTCAGCATATGTCCAATCAGTTTTCCTCTTCCTTCCATTCAGCCTCACTCTCTAAGGAAATCCTGAATCAGTCTTCTGACTCCCTCAAAAGAGATAATCTGTATTTCGAGATATTTCTAATATATTTCGAATTATCTGGCATACTCACTACCGTATTTCAAACGCTGGGTCATTTCCCCTTTCCTTATATTGTAATAATTTTTTTCTCATGGCTTTAGAAAAATAGACCCAAAACATGGAGTTGATGGGGTTTTAGATGTTGTGCCTTTGAGTGTTAAACACTTATACAACTGTTAGGGTTTTTCAGGTGCAAGGGACGAAAAAATGAAAGGGATCTAAATGGGATCTAAAAGGAATCTGTTTAGTATGATCACTGTAGACTTTTTTGCTGTGTTTAACGTACCTTTGTCGAGGGGATCATATTCGGGTTTAAAACGCTGTTAAATGATTGCCAAACTCAATGAATGTCTGTGTCAAATACCCGTTTAAACTTGATCTCACCTCTTCCCTAATTTAATGCAAATAAAATTAACGAAATCATGAGTGGGGATTCACTGAAGGCCACAATATCATAAGCATCAGTGTTCCAATCCTGCAATAAGTTAGCTACTAGCATCTATTATTCCGAGGAAAATAATAGTTTTCTGAACCCCTGAGTTTTATTCTTTTCTGGAGGGGTTTTCAATATTGAGTCACCGGTCAATGAGAGGAGTCACCTTGACAATATCATAGTTGTATGTGATACCATGCGATCTGGTTCACCATTCGACATCGTACAATATGAGATATCGAGCAATATGTTCCACATCGCTTCTTAAAAATGCATATCACATTACGTTAATGAATTCTCAAAGGCCTGCTTTCCTAAATTTATCATCTAAGTATACTATAACGCGAGAAAATGTGGAAATTCTGGCAGAGAAGAGATATTTTCTGATAAGAATGCAGAATGGCATGGAAAAAAACCATGAAGAAATACAAAGTGAAGATTTCTGTATAGAAGAATAAAAAAATGGCTTGTGAAATAAATCCAGAGGAAATTCACCGTCATACTTGAAGGCAACAACACCAGAAAGTGGAAGAATTTAGCTATCTGGGAAAAACATTAACAGTAATGGAAGAAGCAAAAGCAGAATAGCCTAAGTAAAGGAGACATTCTACCAGGATAAGTCTATAAACAACTAGCAACAAAAGTTTGGAAGTAAGGAAGCACTTCGTTAAAACACATTTGGAATATTCTCTTGCCTTGAAGTGAAGCTTGGACGATAACTGTAGCAAAACAAAGAAGGTTGGAAGCGATGAAAATGTGATGCTTTCGAAGAATGATGAAGATAAAATGGGTGGGGAGAATCATCATTGAAGAAGACCTACGAAGAGCTGTAGAGAAAAGAAGTAAGTACAATGTAAACTCTGCAAAGTGGAAGAAGCCAACTGATGAGGTATATTCTGCGACAAAACATCCGCTTAAAAATGGTACTGAAATGAGAAACAAATAGAAAGAACTAACGAAGAATTACAAGGATTGAATGTATTAGGCAAAATATGAGGGACCGTAAAAATTAAGACATTATGGAATAAAATGGTTGGCTGAGTGAAGAACGGAGTGGAAAGTTGCAGCAAACCAATCTTCTGATCGATGACTCATGTTGTTGGTGCACCGACATATTCCTCAACAGGTCATCCCTTCTCTTTTCCCTTTAATGGTGCTCCCATTAATCGTTCGCTATTACGCAGCGGCGACTAGGAATCCTTCCGCATTGTGTCGGGAAGCTTGTTATCTACGGCCGACAGTGAAGAGTTCAGCCGAATGAGGCACGCGCGAGTAGATTCCAGCTCCGAGGACCCCGGGATTTATGCATCACCGTGTGGCATACTCAACTTGTCCGGACCCCTACTTTCAGGGGCAAGTCCATCCGTTCTGCTCAATGGCCATTCGAGGATTACGTTAGATGGAGGATATGCTTCATTGGCTGCGATCTCCCCACATTGTCTTAATAGTGGTTCAAATGCAAAATGATTTAAAAGTCATTAATTATTTCATATTTTAGCTACTTATACAAAATACGTGTCTTCAGGTCGATTTAAACAACAAAATCCTACCTGCCCGTCCTCCTTTTTTTGCTAATTGACCTTAAAATTACATGGTGTCATATACCATGAGTAGAAGGAGGTGAAGTGTGACACTGAGTAAAACATATGTAAAATTAATATTTCTCTGTCTAATATAAATGCTATTTTCGCTTAAAGCTGATTTTTAGGAGCAAATAGTCCAAAGTTGCTAATTTAGGAGCTAATAGCCCACTAATTGGCAATGAAATATAGGCACCAAACAATTTTAGCTTTAGAGTAAATAGCAATATCTAAAGAGACAGAGGTCAAATTGTATCAGTTCAATAGAAATGGCACTGCAGTCGGCTCATACGTCCGGAAAAAAGTTTTCATTATAAATTAAAACGTTGAACAATCTGCATATGAAAAGGTGGGATTCAGTATTTTTTTGGCTAACAAATTCGTGGTGAAACCTCCTCAAGGCCAAGTTTACACTATGCATGTACTCGCGCGAGCAGATGCGTTAACGGCAGCGGGGACAACATTCTCAGCATTAGAGTCGAGGCTTTACGAAAGTTGACGTGTGTAATGAATTGAAGGAACGATGAAATTATGAAAGAACTCGTACAGGTAGTACATACATCATGTAAACAAGTCTTGGCGTATATGCAGGTTTGGTGGTATAAGATGCAAGATTTCAGTCACCTGTAAAAACAAATTGTGTCACTCTTTTGAATCATCGTCGGACGAAAATAGATTTTTTCAGGAATATAAGTGTTCATGCGCATTTTATTTCAATAGGTCGGTTCAGCTTCACGTAGGTGAATGGTGAACGTTTTTTGCCATCGGTGCACCTCTGCAACTAATAAAAGTCCTCGGTATCTCGTGCTCAAATGTTCCCCATTTTCTATCATGGATGCTCAAAATTGCAACAAGCATTCATTTGTTGAAAGGTTAATCAGTTCATATGTTTTCACAAATCTAACATCTAACACGTGAGGGTGGCGTTTCTTGAAATCTTACGTTGTCTCACATGGAGTGATGGAGGGGAATAAATTTATTTCATTTAATACTTGGATGACGCCTAGGATTGCAAACGAGGTGGAGTTTTTTATTAAGGGAATTGCTGAGCGGACGGTGAAGGATTATCGACTCGCGCGAGTATTAATCAGAGCTTACATGAGTACTTTGGTCGGTTATTTGGTCCCTGCTGATATCGGCGGAATCATCTTGTTCGAGCGAATGAGACCGCGTGTAGGTTTTGATGAAGTTTGTCACGTCCTGATAAAAAAATGGATGTTGAAGTAACATGGCGCAGACCGAAAAGAATGCGCTTCTATGGAGTCGAAATGAATTCGACTCGTATCAGCAGTTTCTGATTAGTCACTGCTCGCTGAACTCACGAGAGGCAAGCCAGGAAAATTCTCTTGGCAGTGAGTAAAAAAGAGTAAATGGATGCGGTAGAGATGACATCACTTAGAAGCCATCCATTTGGAAGGCGTGCAGAGTTTTGGGGTCACTTTTCGGAGCCAATACAACATTGGTCGGCTTTCGCCTAAAACGGGTGAAAGTCAAAATTCCAGTTGGCGTCTTATTTGGTCTATGAAAAAAGGAATTTTCTGGGAGATATTTACTGTTTTTTCGCCTTCGTGGGCAACATCTAAGCGCAAGAGGATCTAACCTACGTGTCTGAATCCGGATTATAGATAGGTAGAGGATTATTTATCCGTATAAATAAAGGAACCAGAAACGTTTCCGCGATTCCGATATTTTTTGGACATACACAACTTTGGTGTCGCCAATAGCTTTAGATATATTAGGCTACCTACTGGTTATTTATTTTCTTATTGGTATTTTTCTGAAATATTGCTATTTTCTGTTACGGGCTGCAACTTTTTCTCCCAAAGAATAAGCTAGAGGCTTACATATTTAAATCTTTCTAGCTATCCTTCGCAAGTGTCTAGAGCTAACATATTACCTACTTTTCATCTGAGTTACTCTTAATGTTCATGTTCGTCTCATTCATATTTGTTTGATGATGTTTTCGTAGCATTCGCATGGCAAATTGTGAGTAAATTATCTTGTAAGCTTTTGTCTCCCTCATCGAGAAACTCAGATATACAGCTCGGTTCTGATGCGAAAGTTGAGACTGTAAGGAGCGTCTCGATGCTCTGCAGTCTAAGGAAGTATGAATTAAATCACATAATATATTTATAATTAAATCATGTGATATATTTTTTAAAGCCTTCCCTGAAAAATAGAAGTTTGTCGTATTTGTCTGCGTTCAAAATCGGTGAATTCCATCTATGTGAACATCTATAACATCTACCCGTTTGGTATATGATTAGTTAAAATAGGTTTCCTTAATGTATTCCTTGAGAACACGTTTATTTCTCTTACCAGCTGCAAAAGTTACTCTGAAAAGTGGTTGAAAATGATGGATTTTCGCCTTTTTCTTTGATCTTAAGGATAATTTTCCGGTAAAATACTCCACTATTGAAGACATTTATTCCATATATTTTTCATTAAAAAGGCAA
The DNA here is from genome assembly GCA_963573305.1 of Pyrrhosoma nymphula. Classification (NCBI taxonomy): domain Eukaryota; kingdom Metazoa; phylum Arthropoda; class Insecta; order Odonata; family Coenagrionidae; genus Pyrrhosoma; species Pyrrhosoma nymphula. The sequence goes on along the minus strand of OY754330.1, from coordinate 48,177,930 downwards.
AATCTTTGCATGGATACAAAAGTAATACTATGATTACTGAGATTGATGTTATCACTTGTGTCATAGACGCTTTCCCAGGAATTAATACTTTGCGAAAATAAGACGGTACCTCCGTGGATTTTTACCCGATTAGAAGCTCGATGGGGGTTACCAATCATATAAATAATAGCTCTCAGCTACTAGTCTCTTCTTTACGTGTCTAAGCTTACAATTGCGATAGTATTTCTCTCATTTGCGGAAGTTCTTTGAAAGCCATTTCTCGTAGTTAGTGTAACTCGGAAATCCAAGGAGTCGCAGGACGAAACTAACTGATGACCATGAATATGTAATTTATAATCAATCATCAGTAGTCATTTGTGCATCATTTGAAGGACTGGGAGCTAGGTGGGGACTGTCCTTGAACTTGGCAATATTCATTGGTAGAACACCTCGATAAAAGTGAAAGTATAAGAATACTCGGGGGCATGCCGCGTGTTTTTACAATGAATATTCTCATATCTCGTCATGTGTCGCGAAAGCTTCAGTTAAAATATTACTTTTCGACCGTTTAGAGCAACATGATCGTCATATCCTTGGACTAGATTCCAATCCAGTGATCAGTTTAATTTCATGTTTGAAACGATAGATGGCCATTGGATTGGTGTTTGATCGCTTATAAAATTTAGTGATGAAAGAACGAAAACAACTTGTGGGAATGAGTTTCCGTGTTCTAGGTGCAATTCTAAATATACGTAAATTTCACATTTTCGAGGACACAGGAATATATTGCGAATCTGCTGAGCATTTTATTTTTAAATAATATTAATCCCTGCACTTCAAACCTTTTGTGCATGCAAACCTTTCATGAAAATTATTTTTTCCGAAAAATTTGTTGTTTTTGCAGATTACACAGAAGAAAATATTGCTTGTATTTCATGAACTCTTTTCTAATCATTCGATGCCTTAAATAAGAAGTTAAAATAGAAAATTTTCCAGTGATTGATCCAAAACGCAGTGCAAGTTCCCCCGATATACCAATAGCGAAGGTTTTCTTGATAATTTTTATTTGTAAAATATATAATGCGCACATTCTTGAGGCGTTAAGATGTTTGCTAAAGCGCATGGAAACTTTTACGAAGTTGGGGCATTTCGGTTTTGGCAAAAAATGGAGCAGTTTCCCATGCTATTTTCCCGTCCGAACTCCCCCTAGTAAAAATATTCCCGTAAAATTGCGCTCCTTTATTTAATTTTATCTATTTTCATCGCTAGACAAGGTCATGTCCTTCCTCCTGCTCTTCACGAGGGTTAGTTCCTGATCGGGAGTATCGGACTTTTTATTTTTCACTATTGCGTTTCAAAAGGCAAGACAGCAGAATGAGCGGCATTCGAGTTTCTTGAGTGGCTACGTCAGAGGTTTTTTCCTTCAGTTTTACACCATTCCACAAGATAATTCAAAAATGCATGTCTCGTGAAAAATGCTCTTTCTTCCATTCACGTATTTGCGAGGATCGAATAAGGCGAGTCGCGAAAAAAATCACCTCGTTATCCCCCGCAACACGAATGATTGATGTTTTTTAGCGAACGTCAATTTCGAATATGAAAATAAATAATTCCGGTTTGTCATGTGCCAAAGTATACGGTGAATCTCGAGGCAGATTCATCTATAAGCTGGCTCAATGCCTACGGGTTCTGAAGCTCGTAGCTTGGCCCCTTTCGAGAAACCTAATGTACATTTATAGGCTGGTGCAAGATACTTAGAACACGATGAAGTATGCGGATTAAAATATCTTTCTCCCCTGAAATATTTGTCTGCAATGCAAAACTGGCTCACAATTGCACCAGAATTTTCCAATAACGTGCTAATTTTCTTCGTTCGTCTGACCCCAATTCGCGCCAAAGACTTTAACAAGGACGCCTGGGTAGCTTCGTTGATTGAGGCGCTAGACACGGATTCTGTGGATCTGGATTCGAGTCCAAATCCAGGTGAATGATTATTTTCGCTTTGAATTTCGCACAGTTGTGTATTTCCGTAGTGGGCGACTCCCGCTGACGTTATCGTCCTTACTATTTACTTCCGTATAATTTTGATGCGTATATACTATGCCTTGAAGGAAAATGGGTGTGTCAATAAGAATTTTGGGAGGATAATTGCGTATCTCACTAACAGGAGAGAACTAATACTACTTATTTTGTATATTTATATTTTATTTATGCATTTATTTTATATTATATTAATATTTTATTTTGCATATTATAGTAATAATATTTATTTTGAAAGGATGTTAATGAAAAACAGGTGAACAGTTTGGTAAGAATATCGTCTAGTTTTATGGCGAAGAAATCTGTACATAGAAAAAAATAGAATGGGATTAGATCCGAGGGAGATACGGGTTTCGAGGAGAATCGAGTAGTTGATATTGACGGAAAGGAAGAATACGTGCTTGGCATGGTGGGCTTGGGAAAGGATGCATTCGGCGGAAATCAGGCTGGTGCAGAGTAAGTAAATGGATTTGAAAGTTAAGGTAAGGCAAGGGGATGATGAGGGCCGTGAAAGAGGTGAGGATAATGGGTAAGAGGGGAAGGGTAAGAAAGAGAATTATCTAGCTATATGGATGGGAATAACAGAGGTAGGACACATACCGAGCTGAAGAGGAAAATTGCGTCAGGAATAATGGTGCTTGTGACTGTAGAAGATTTGTGGAGGTGATCGTATTTCCATGTAAACCTACCTTAATCGGTTGAACACCTCTAAAAATAGTAATATTACGTCATTAACAGAAAAAGAATCGTCGAAAATATGTGACTACCATTTCAGCGAGCGAAGATCGTTACCATTAGTAAGTGTCCTAGGTTAGCAGCTCAATATCATAAATTGAATGTCCTTTGGGACATTTTCGAGCGTTGCGATTTCGGGAGATGGCATTTTTTACACGCACGATGTCTTTTCTGAACGTGAGGCAGGGACCACGCATGAGTGCTGCCCGAATTCCCTCTGGTGAAGGAGGAAGGTGGGGGAGAGGGAGGTGGAAGCTAAGAGAAAGAGGGACATGGAGAGAGAGAGAGAGAATAAGGTGTATGGCGTGGGAGATCCTCGCAATGAAAACTCGAGACTATCGAGTGCGAGACGGTCGCAATAAAAACCCGAAACTTAAAACTAACGTGGTAATCGGTTGCGACGTCGATAGGACTCCCGTCTACGTGGATGGAATCTAGAATGAACCATTCCACCTCCATTTCGGCGATGTGGAGTTACGTGTTTATATTTTTATGAGGCAGCCCTTAATGTATAGGAAGAGCCGCGAAACCATATATAGTTGAATCGAATTTGTGGGAAGCCTCTTCTTGGAATTCTTAAGCGAGGGTAGGTTGAAGGGTATGTAGGTATCGTATCAAGGGCACACAGGGAGTAAATATTTATCTGGTGATGTGGCGATTCCACCTCAAATTCACGAGGCCTATTCTATGAATAAAAAACTTTATGTTCCAGAGATTGTGATTTATTAATGAAAGATAGCACGCTCTAGATTTAACGCTCTACGCTACTTAAAATGAAACGCTTGAACTTGGTGGCTCCTCAAAGGTTTACACAACTGCTTACTGAAAAGCTGTTGCAAAGCAGTACGCAACGCTAATGATATAGCGTTGTACGCATTTACTCAAAATATGTACCACGGAATAATTTACCTGAAGATGCTAGTCTTTCAATTAGTTAAACTATGATATAATTTTCTTTAAAAAATACATATCTGTGGAACATACAGTCCCTTTAAACCATTTTATTTCATAGTAAAATGTTGCTCCATCAATTATCGACCTCTAGAATCAACTTCATGAATCCCACACGCTAACCACTATACCAACGCAGTACCCCGGATATTCGTAGTTTCCCTAGAATTATAAACTTAATTGCGGACATTACCGATTAAAAGTAAATTGATATCAATTAAACTAGGGCATATTCAGGAAAGACCACGACACATTAGCGTATCAATTGGCCTCCTGCACCACACAAAAAATACGGCATTCAAAAAAGCCGTTAACGTACGTAGTCTCCCCTTTTTAGTTAAACTATGATATAATTTTCTTTTAAAAAATACATATCTGTGGAACATACAGCCCCTTTAAATCATTTTATTCCATAGTAAAATTTTGCTCCATCAATTATCGACCTCTAGAATAAACTTCATGAATTTATATAAATTTTATTTAAGCACAGTGCAACTCCGAGATACCGAGATGATGTACATAGATAGAACAGGGAAGAAACTTGAATAGAAAAGTTGGGAAAAATGAAGCATCAACACGCCGAGTTTGCACGTAATTAGCGCGAATTTCAGGGCCGTCGTCGAAACGACGGCTTTGGGTGACCCATATTTTTGCTGGTGGCTTTGAGTTGAGTCGATATCATTCGTACACAGGAAATTGAATGTGACAGCGCGATAAATACTAGATGTGGAAAACATAATATATGTCACGCAGAGATATAATCTGGAGAGGTAATACAATCCCATTCATCTTCGCTTCTCATTAAGTGGCCTTTTATATTCCGATAAAAAAACTGAATGAGGCTAAAACTTCATCATAAATTTTCATTGACTAGTGCTTTTTTTAGAGAATATTAAATATTAATGAATATTAAGGCGACCTATAACCTATAAACCATTCAATTTTCTTTGTACGCAAAATGTTGCCTAATACATCATATATAATGATTTTTATTTCAGATTCTTCTGCATAACCTAAGGTGTTGATGATTGAGGTGATGATGATCAAAACACTACTACATTGATTGAGACTGAAAAACGGGCTTATCATTTGATATCTCTAAACAAAACACTAGAAGCTATGTAATTACATATTTCAAGCCAACAAGCCAGATACTGACCGCATTCATATAACACTAGTTCTCTCTGAATCGTGTGGCTGAACTTTTTGGCAGTTTCTATAAGTAAGAAGAATTGAGAAAGAAAGGAGAAGAAATTAGAATTATGTGTTAATCGATCCCGTTACTGGGAAGTCCATTTTGGTGGCAAATGTTGTCCGCATCATCCAACTAAAATGTTGCTGCAGAAAAGTTCAATAGAACCACATCGTTGTAGTGGAGCGATTTGACGCTGGATAAGATGTCGTGCTAGGTGACTACTGCTTGAAGAACCTAAATATGTACACGATTACCATGAGGACAGATAATTTTTAAATCATTGTGAAAATTTCCTTATTGTCTCGATCAAGCTCGAAGTAAAGTTTCAGTATTCGTTCACAGGTTTCCGCGGCGTTGATTAGATGATATCAACATTTTTCGGGTGACGTCCGCGTATGTTGTTTAGTTTCACATCAGTTTCGCCAGTTATCTTGCTGGCGCCATGCCATCAGGTGAGGGATAGCGAGAAGTTTTTTCGTTGAATTCTTAATGTGGCCAAGTTGGCTACATTTGGCGACAAGTTCGGCCGATTCTGCGCCCAGACATGGAGCAGCATCGTGGTTGCGCGGGATACTAATTACTCTTTGCCACGCACTGTGGAGTGGGTATCCAACTTCTCTATTGAATAGCAATATTTACTTCTGTTTTGTCTTGTAAATGACGCTTTAGACGTCGAAACCGGTCGGCAGCATTAAAATAATTAGTTGAATTTTGTACTGTGTTTTTGTAACAATGAATTCTATCTTCAATTTCCACTAAGTACCAAAGTATTACCACAATCGATTAATTTGATTCTCTATTGAAGTTCATACGCGTTTTAATTATTTCGGTGGCTTCTCTAATTATTCTTGGGAAGTAAGTACCTATTCTCCGTGGCTATTGTTTTGGCCTCTTCAAATTTTATGGTATGCCCCGGTTCTCTCCATGCGAGCTAAGTCACCCTTATGTCTAGCTAGTGGGTAATACTTGCATTTAAGTTTTCACTTATTCTTCTACTTCGTATCATCTTCCTCTTAATACATCATTTTTTAACTTTTTTATCATCAGTAAACCAACTAATTCACAAATCTTCCTTAGTCCTGCCACAGCACATGAATTATTTTACACGCGTGATGCATTACAGCATGATTTATCAAGTAAATAGGTTTTAGCTAATCATTATTGCACATACACTGTAGTTTTCAAAACCGTTTACCTCAATGTTGAGAATTACTCTTAATAATGGTGATTATTAACCGGTAGATTGATGATAAAGGTGCAATAAGCCACTTGAACCTTTCCTCTAATAAAAAAACTGAATTCTAGTAGTGAACGCATCGTTTGCCACAAAGTTTGAATATTAGGAATAAATTATCTTTAAGAACATCACACGTCGTCACTTTTTCTACATATTCATCGCTCTCTATTTTCGTTTTAGTACGTGATGCATGTGATTTTTTAGAGGACGTAGTCCCTGAAGGTAAATTTGAGTTTATCTTTACACCAAGTCCATAACACTTAATCATGTTAATTGTGCTGGTGCTAATTAGTCGAACTGGATCTTGGATTACGTTCTAAAGTTGGCGAAGATGCTTCGTGTTTTGATGCGTCAAACTCATTAATGTTGCCTTGAGCTTAAAACACGATCCGCACTTATCTCTCTCCTCTTCGATTTTTGCAACGGTGACTCGCTCCCCTTTCATAAGTCTTTCAGCTCAACAAACACCCATTTGAGCGCTTAACGATGCCGTTAAATTCGTCGTCAAACGCATTATTCTTTAAAATCTGGCGCTGGAAAAACTTTTAAGCGCGCGGATCCTCCTCCTCTCGGCCACGGGGCTGCAGCTGCGACCTCCCACGTATTCCACCGCCTCGGTGAAAAAGAGATTTTTTTATCTCCCTCTCATAATTTTATTCTCTTGTTTCTTTCGTCCGTCGGATAAAAAAGTAGGGGGGGAGGGGGAATGTCCCGAGACAATTCTCCTCCGCCCCCCCCACCTAATTTTTTTTTCTTCTGTGTGCGTTGCGCGCGCGCGCCATGCCCGGAGCACTGACGTCATCGCCGCCTTAACGAGATTCGGCGACTTAAAGAGGTCTGTCGTTCCCTTTTATATGCCTCGACTCATTTACCCCGCTCTTTTCGGGGCGCATTCATTACTGGGAAAGGCGGAGTTCGGAGGCTGGAGAAACTGCAGGCGGGATGTGGCGAAGGGGAGGGAGAATGGGAAGGGAGAGGAGGAGGAGGAGGATTGTGACGAAATAATGTGTATTTCACTCGAATTAATACATCCTCTCAGGCAAGAAAGTCGCGAACAAGGAGGAGGGAAGCGAGTTCGAATGTGGCAAAATTTCAATTTCTAACAGTCGACGAACAAAATGACTGTGTTCTCGGGGACGTCATTCATGGGAGAACGGCTTTAGACAATTTCCCTCTACTCTCATGTTTAATATTTGTAAACATTGATGATTGAGAGGCAACGCTAAATAAAATGTGAAAACTCCAAGCATTGGAAGAGAGTAGGTATATGGCGTCTCGACGCAGGAAAGTGAAGCCTGTATTTTTGCGAATAATGGTCTACTTAACATGCCTATCACGCGCAATTTGTTCATAAAATTTATGAATAATGCGGGGCTTTTTTGGAAATTATTTCCATTTCGAATTTTTCCAAGTAAATAAGTACAGTACCGGTTGTGACACCTGTTTTCGACGTATTGTATGTGGATCGTTACGCCACCTACCCATTGAATAAGGCAGATTGCGAAGTTTAATTGTTTCGATAGGTATTCCCCGGTGTGCTATCGTACCGTATGCTCCCATCTTTCCTCTTCCTTAATCTATGACCCCAAGGATAATTCCCCTAATCATAAAACAGGCGAGATAAAGAGAATCGGGAGATATCGTAACCATGTTCTTGGTTTATTTATACCGCTAAGTTAACAATTTATGTAAATAAATGGTTTATTCATGCCACTGAGTTGACACGGTATGTAAATAAAACGCAAGTAAAGGTCCAATCAAATGAAAGAAGCGGAAGTTGATAAATTGGAATGGGGTAACTTCTCAACTCTCCACGTTTAAGATTGTCACATAAAAGTCTATCATTAATTAATACTTTAATGTTTAACTACAATTTTCAAACAAGAGCGAAATTGAATTTTAGCCATTTACGCCAAAGAGGGGAAAATTTTCCATGAAAAAAGCACTTGACTTACCCAGGAACCGACCCCGGATCTCCCAACTACAGGACAGGTGTGTTACAAGCCATCTTATTCAAAGAGAATTTCAACGGGGGTTTATACGAACGAGAACTAAACGAACGAGATTTAAAACTGTGCATGGAAATCAACGTTCATCCTTCAAGAATACCTTACACTTTCATTTTTGCAAACATTGAAATTACGTCCCTTAATACGGCGTTTTTAAACCGAAAGTAAAGTAGACATAATATTAGATAGTATATATATTATCCTTGATGTGACCGCACGATTGTGCGACCTTATTGAAGTTTTGTACTAGCATTGATTCACACTTCACCAGTAGAGCTGGATACGCGAATTTCTTTTGTGTGTTGGGGTGGAAGACCCCTGAAAGAAATTTCAATTTAATTACGTTTGTACTAATTTTCTTATATAATAAAAAAATCAGTCCGCCTTAACAACAGAAGCTTATTTACGCTTCATTGTCATTTTGACGAAACAAATTTTAATCTAGTGATTTTCAGTTTGAGTGTAATTATGTTTTTACTTATTTCCTTGCATAATAAAAAAAGAAGTCCGCCTCAACAACAAAGTTTATTTACGCTTCATTGTCATATTGCTGACACGCGTTTTAATGAGCAATTTAATGAATTGAAAATAAATCCTGGAAGAATCAAGGAGAGAAAATATAAATATATGTAATAATAGATATATATACTGATTGCAAAAGTTCAACTGTCCTTGAAATACTGAAAGAAATCCTCTATTTTAATAAATGAAAATGACTGGCAATTTTCCACAAGAATATATTTAAAAAACGACCGGTTTCAGTGTACAACACCATCATCAGGCCTGATGATGGTGTTGTACACTGAAACCGGTCGTTTTTTAAATATTTTCTTGTGGAAAATTGCCAGTCATTTTCATTTATGATGTTATTCCATAAAATTAAGCCTGAAACTACAACTTTTACTCTATTTTAATATTAAGGGTTTTCAAGGATGGTGCACAATTTAATGATAGTTCTCGATTATAATGTACTCATATGCGTATCAAATATCCAAAATAAATTTTATATGGGAGAATTTTAATACTAATATGAAAATTTACAAAAAGACAGCGAGCAGAAGGGAAACATGTTTCAACAATTCCGTAAACAAAGGAAACGCGCCGACACAACGGGCTTTTCTACGATTAAACATTAAATAAATTATAATTTAACTCTCAGCAATTAAGCTCACGTGTTTCGACATTGATTTTCGTAACCCATTAACGCTGAAGAGCATTAATTTCCTCACATTTACACCATTTGACATCGGATAATCTTTCACGCATAATGAATGCCTCCAAATATAAAGGGATTTACGGAGAGGGTGGTGGCATCGTACAAATGTTCCCCATTTGAATAATAACGGAAAGTTAACGCCGAAGGTAAATAAATCGGGAACACCGTCATCGAGATGGAAGGAGGGGGGAATTAGTTAATTGGAACGGGACCTCGGATTTGGAAAAGGGGACGGACACGTGTATCCGGCAGAGTTCTAATCCCCTTGAACGCCTAATATGAGCTTTGTTTCACGTAACAGCCACCGTTTAAATCGATCTCTTCTGTTTAACCTATTTGGCCTCCAGCTCTTACTCTTTATTCTTCACGGATCTCTTCTCTTCGCACTTTCTTTCTATCCTTTCTCCGAAGGGAAACTGAATAAATAGGTCCAATCATACAGTCTCGGATAAAATACTATCTCAGCATAAAATTCACGCAGATCACCTCTACCTCCGCTAAATATTTACCTAACTGACGGTCTGGTGCAATTTAAAAAAATTTAACTCGCTGTTAACATCACGTTTTAAATTGAGTATACCTACGTCAACCAACGGGCGAAGTTGGTCAAATATTATAAAACTAGCACTTGGAGTGAATGACCATTTAATATGCACGTCCGATGGAAATGGTATCCGTGACTTTTTTGCTGAAGGCGATAAGTACCATATACCTACACCGAATACAGAAATTCAACTTTCCTTGAAATTTTGAAATTAATACAGGGGTACATCTATTTTAATATTTTGGTTTATGATATTATAATTTGTTTTCGATGGTGAATATCTTAATTGTAGCTTTCGATATTAAATGCATACATGCATCAAATTTTCATAATATATCTGTTGCATAAAAGAATTTAGTGACGAAATGAAAATTAATGAAAGGCGGCAAGTGGAAGGGAAGCATGTTTCAACGTTTCCTTAAACAAAGGAAACACGAGGCCCGTTGTATTGCAACCGCAACGTGCTTTTTTACTGGTAGAAAATACATCAGGATAAAACTCTCAACAATTAAACACACGTGCTTCGACATTTATGTTCGTGAACCTGTATATTTACGAGAATAATTTCCTGAAATTAATACCATTTGACATCGGATTAAAGCCCTTTCACGTGATTAATGCCCCCAAAACATTCAGCGAGAAATTGAAAGAGATTCGATCCATATCATAATACCAATGTGATCAATTTGAATGATAAAGAAAATTTAACGCCGAGGGAGCAACCACCTTCCCCCTTCCCCTTTTCCCTTACAGTGAACGAGTCAGTGAAAGAACGTCGGGTCATAACACTGTGACATTTCTACCCGGATTGGATCATAATGGAAAAAATTAGCCGCAAAGGTAAATGGATTGGAAATATCGGAATCATTTAGGGAAGTGGGGGGAATAATTACAGCTGAACTTCCATTACTCGTATTTTCGTAATTTGAGTTTTCAACAAGTCGGAGGAAGTCTGATTAAAGTTAGTGTTACGGTCCGTTACGCACCTTTTCCCAGAACTGGGAATATTCTAAAACTCGAAGCATTTTTCAGCTCCTCACACGCTTCGACTTGACGAAATTCGATTTAGCCTCATCAAAGTTCGGCTTCGAATAATCGAAGTTCGATTTCGACTTGCCGAAGTTCGACTTCGACTAATCGAATTTTGAAATTCGAATAATCGACAGGTTGACCTTGATTGGGACGGGACTTCCAGCGTGGAAAAAGGGGGCGTCACGATTCTCCGGCTGCATCCTAATCCTGGTGAACACCTAATACTCCGTTTCACGTACAGCTCCCCTCCCAATCGATCTCGTAATGCCCACCTATGGCCGTCACCAATTTCCACTCTTTTTACTCCACTTATCGCTTCTTCCTCCTCCTCCCACCCTCCCTCTTCACTCCCCCCAATTCCATCTCCCCCTCTTCTCTCGTCCCCTTCTTTGTCACACATTGCTTCTCTCTCTCCCTCTCGTTTCCAACTATCTCCCTCCCTCTCCACCCGACCGCCGCACTCTCCTCTCCGCGGGAAGACGATCAATACAAGACTTGGGGCGCCGTACGAGAGAGCAAGCCCCTTACAGCCTCCCGATCTCATATAAACATGCCCCGGCATGATCCCCAGGCAGATGCCGGCGATGGTTTTTGAGCGCCGAGGATACGAAATGCATCGTTTCTCGCTCAAAAAACAAACCCCTACTACTGCCACATTGTTTTGTTTTTTTTCCATAGCTTAGGTTAAATTTGAGAAGAGAGCCTTTATAAACCTGGCGACGAAGAAAAAAAACGCCGAGGATCGAGTGAGCTGAGGAGGTGATGAAAGAGGCGGAGAATATCACAAAAGAGCCGAAAGAGAAAGTACTCTGTGCAGAGATTTTCAATTGTAAAATAATTTGTACTTCCACATGATTACTCTCACAATTCCGGACGCTGTTTCGTAAATTGTGTCATTTTTATAAACAGAACATGACAGTTAAAACGCTCAGCATAGTAGAAAATAGTAATGTGGGAGTACTGTTTGTTTTTCGTAATTTTTCGAATACCACGAGGCAGATCCTAAGATATTCGAGTACAGCTATACAGCCACATACGCAAGATATGAACAAGCTGGATTGAAACGCAATGAATTTGTTAATAAACCAACATAACGGGTAGTAGAAGGGAAATCCTCGCAAACAACGCCGAAGTTTTACAGGGACAAACGGAGAATCCAGGAAAGGTAAACTACAGGAAAGTAAATAGAAGAATTGTCGGATGCAGTTTAGAAATGTAACTGTTAAAAGGCTGAGGATGATAAGTAGATTTGAGGTGTTTGAGATAGGTAGAATAAAAGGGTATTATGCGAAGGGCGGAGGGGAAGACAAACGAAAAAATTCTCCGGATGTTGGTTGAGGAGAGGAAGATGCTTGAAGGAATGAAGAGGCAGAGTAGGTGGAAGTAGGAGGTAAAGGGGAAAGGGATGCCGAGGGCCTTCATAGTGGAGAGGATGTGGAGATATGTGAAAGAAATATACCTATATGGATGAACTGAAGAGATGGTAGGAACTTATTCTGACCTGGGAAAATAAATTATGTATGAGCGGTTTAAAAGTAGGTTTTACGAAATTTTTATCCTCATCAAAAACCACCTTTATCTGCAGACCGCTGTTAATGATATAATGCCATGTAAAAGATAAAAGAATCATTTCAAATATGTGATTACCATTTCTCCAAGTGGTTTAAAAACATCTCTCTGAAATTGTGTCAGTATAAAAGTTCCTACAGTTACAAAATAGAAGCTGTAGGTGATTCTTATCTCTCTTAACTCTCTCCTTAATTATAAATCATCAGTAAATCGGCTCTAATAATTATAGTAATGCAGTCGATTTCCGCGTGACCCTTAAAAAATTTGATGTCGTCGCAAATTCCATATCTGGTGGGCTGCGGTTGACATCGGTTACCCTCGCCGGGGTCGGGATGAGCGAGGGGTGACGGGTTCGAAAGACTAGCGTGACGACGCCGCGTTCGTGAGACAGTCGTTCTTTCCTTCCTCACCTAGACGTGCGCCAGGTGGGGATTTATTGTTATTTTCATTTTTTTCCCCTGCGAGCCTTCCACGTAAGCCAAGCGATAAAGCGTCACGGGGATGATTCAGCCCGGGAAATAACGCAAAAAGCTTTCCTGGGTCGCGGAGATGCATGCAATGTGCACGGTTCGGCTGAAAGCGTATGTTTCTTTTAGTTTTTCTTTCAGTTTTGCTAATTTTACAAATGAGCCTTCGATCATTCCGAGGTTTTGCTCAAAACTGTTGCATTGTGCACCCCGAGTGGAGCGAGGCAGTATCCATAGTCATTCCTCGGGAAACAAAGCAGCATTTACGGTACGGATTACAGCGTGTTGAAAGTCTGTAAAATACCTCTCATTGACTCATTTACGTCGTTAAAGTGGGAAAGGATCAACCTATTCACATTTTACGATTCGTGCTCCTCTGTTTTACGTAAGCAGTTAAACTTATGCGTAAGGGAGACAAAATCATTGGGAATTGAGAAACGTAGAAAAATATTTGCCATAAATATTTAGATGGATTTTTACGCATATAATATGAAAAACAGATTACACGCCCGATAGCACGGGGTAACATGCTCGGTGATTGACTACTCTTAATAGTTATGTGGTATAGGGATGGAGAACGTCATTCTAAAAAGCAAAAGTTGCATTTGAAATCCAAGGTTTTCAACAACGTATGGTGAACCGATTGGTTTTATCATAATAGTGAAATAATTTTAAGGATATCACGTACTAGCCGCGGTAAGCACAGAGTCTAGAAAACAGCCCAAATACATGATCGCTCATGGTACGCAGGAAGAAAAACAGGCAGCCTAAAGGTTGGGATTTGTATACACCAAAATACATCTTAACTTATGCCCGTTTCATAACGTGATTACTGGAAATCCTTATTTTTTATGAAAAATTTAATGGTCACAAAAGAAATATCAGCAGACTGCTTGGTCTCAACCAAATATTTTTGAGTTTTTCAGATTGATTTTTATGTGAAAGCAAACTATGCGACGGGAAAGAAAATGAGAAATTAAGCCAATCAGTACGGGAGTCTCATTCCTTTCATTCATCCTCCGTAATTGTGAGGAGTTTGTAGCGATTCCCTATCACATATCGTCCTAGTATTTCAATGTTTTCCTTGAATATACTGTGAAAAGCATTCTCTATCCAAGGAAAGGCATAAAAGGATAAAGGATGCATAAAAGAGGGATCTCAAGTCGAGTTATTGCCATAAAATTCCATCACCGGTAGGTACCTACGCGAATATAAATATTCCGATGGTTTTTTTCTCTTCTCTTGAATTTATTTGAGCGGAAAATTGGGCGGAAGACGAGCTACGAGGAAAAATATCCTGGAATTGGCAGTTTAATAACAGCGATGATGATGAGGTTAGGGTTGTTTTGATTGCTTCCTTGAGTTTTGCATATGCGGAAACGCAAAATTTTTTCTTCTTAATTTTCCGCGCAAAGACCTCATTAAACGTGCGGGAAATTTCAACACACAGTGGAAGGCCACAAAGAAGCCACTTCCGGACTTACGCATGAATGCCTGTCTGAGAGCATTCAATTTTTTTTACAGGTCGACCCCTTTCGTTCCTTGCAAGCTTCCTTGCTCGAGAATAAATAGAATCTCGTGGTGGGTGAGCGTGTTTATTAAGGGATTAAAATCTGTAGGCCACCGTGGTACGAGGGTTCAACACCTCACCTCGGAGTAGACAAATGTAATTAAGGTGTCCCGGCGATACCCGGTTGTGGTTGGATGAGAATATTTTTCGACGCCATAACCTTATTGCCTGCCGCCCCCCACCCTTCCCACTAGTTTATATAGGGCTAATTTTTCCTCCACAGAATAGACGTACGTAAGTCGCCGAGCACTTAAAAAGTGAGGTTTCGCCTAATTAATTTCCAACCACTCTGTCACCTCGACACCTGCTAATTAGTTTGCGAACCGTTCTCTTATTTTTTATGAACGTATAAGAAGAAGCTCGCGATAAAAGAAGCCGGCAGAGTCGAGACGAGGGCTGATGAGTGGATGTAAATATGAGCGTAATGCCTATTAAAGGAAAAAAGTCTTCCATAAATCAATATCTCCGTTAAATTGCGTGGGAAAATGAGGGTGTCCCGCAGTAAATGATATTATAGAAGCCAAAAGATTGCGTTATTCCTCAAAGTTCATATTCGTACTACACTCACAGAGGACTTTCTCTTTGTGATTTTTTTGTGGAGTGTTCAATCTACAGCTCCAATCATAAGTCTTGATTCATTACGCTGCAATTATCAGGTGTAATACAATAGGTTGACAGATTGTCGACAGATTGACAGAAGGTTTGTAATCATGTCCCTACCTACTATTTAGGGTGACGTAATATCTCTCATGAGTACAATATAAATACGATTTACATTCATCTGTATGTGTTCGAACATCTTTCTCTATATGTAAAACTCCATTTATTCTCCTATCTTTTCCTCTGTAACTCAACCTCATTCGTTACATTACATCCTACCTTTCAGTGTCCCTTCCATTGCAAATTCCTGCCTTCTTTGACTGTCTCTGTTATTTCCTCTTTACCCTTTTACACTGTCTACTCTTCTCATTTTACAATCCTCACCGTCTAGTCTATTTCGATTACTGAAATATTTGACCAAAACTTAAGCGATAATTTATTCTCAGAACATTGTTTTCCTTGAGAATGACTTTAGCGAAGTCCTTAATTATTAACCTTTACTTCGGAATGAAGTCAATAGTCCAGGAGATAGCTCCAGATTTTTGGTTTATCCCATCACAGCTCATTATTTTTTTGTTTTTACGCAGAGATACAGGAATATCCGTCTTAGGTAATGGTGCAGTAGAAAATTGTGTTTTTCCCATATTTACGTAGCTGAAAGTAAAACTATTGATTTGAAATTAAATTCAGGTTAAATTAAAGACAGTAGAGAGGAATATTGTTTTCATATTTCGAATATAGCTCATCGAGCAACTTACTGACCTGATTTGCGAAGGATTTGCGAAATGGTCAGCTTGTTGAAAATACTCTTGATGACGGGTAAAAACTATATCACATATTTCCCGTAAAAGTAGGTATTTATTCTCTTCAATCAATATTATTTTTTTTCTAACATATTACATTACAGGTTCATGCCTGATCCCCGGAATAACATTTCAGTGGCCTCAGTACAATAAAAGGATGTTTAGGGTTTTGCACGTTAATATTAATCCGAACCTAGGAATTAACGGTGTTATCCATTTACGTTCCTTTTATCAGTGCCGCTGGTGTTTCAAGATTTCATCTAACATTCATAAATTTAATCGAGTTTCAAGTACTTACTTGTTATTCCGGTTTATTTATGACGCGAACAAACCACCATCATTGTTCATCAAAATGCTGACGCCTTTGACGTGTTTCGGTGTCTAACTTCAGGTTCACACGTATTGTCTAAAATAATTTATCTACGATTCAGTTTCAGTAGGAAATACACTCGCGTTTCCAGAGATAATAAAACACAAGTTTTTAATTGTTAAATATCACTTCAACACCTCATCAATCTCCAAGTTAGGAATTTAGGAGGATCTCACTCAGTTGGTCGCCAAATATTTTATTCTGAAGATAGTGGGTTGCTGTAGAATATCAGGACCTCTCCGGTAAGAGGAAACAAGTATATACTGGAGGGAAAAAGGGGGAAATTGGTATCAATGCTCACAAATTCCACTGCAGGAAAAAAGGCCACACTGGAAATGGGGAGTGATAATTCCGAGAAATGCACCGATACAGAATAATTAACCAAACAGATTGTACTCATCTACGATTCAGTAACAGTAGGAGTTAAAGTTTCTGGGGATAATAAAATATGATTTTTATTTTATTTTTACGTCAGTTTAACGCCCCAATAATCCGCAATTTATGAGCGTCAGGAGAATCATGGAAATAAAAGTTACGTCTCCGACTCGGTCGGAGAGTAATTTAAGGTCGAAGATGCAGTATAGCGAGGAAATCAGCTCTTTGGTTTCAGGAAAGATGTATACACTCAAGGGAAAATA
This sequence comes from Pyrrhosoma nymphula, assembly GCA_963573305.1. NCBI lineage: Eukaryota > Metazoa > Arthropoda > Insecta > Odonata > Coenagrionidae > Pyrrhosoma > Pyrrhosoma nymphula. The sequence continues at coordinate 48,160,975 of OY754330.1, read as the reverse complement.
TTGAGGAATTTGGCATTATTGCTCACAATCTTTTACAGCAAGACAACGGTCAACAGTGGAAAAGAAGCGTGGTAAATCTGTGCAACCTACTGATAATTACATCCATCTACGATTCAATATCACCAGAAAGTGTAGTCATGTTTCCAGAGATAATAAAAGACGAGTTTTTTTGTTTTAATAACACTTCAGCACCCCATTAATCCCCGATTAAGGAAACTTCCCACTGTATTCATTAATGCCGTCACCCACTCCGCAGTAGGGGAATATATATGTATAAAGAAAGAAGAAAATAGAGAAACGACCGACCGAATTCCATCACATTCCTCTCTCACATTTGAACGCCGCCAACGGTCACAGAGACCTTTCAAATTAAATTAAAGCGCTCCGGAGACTCTCGCGAGAGTGAGTGGGTCTCGTGTTCGGATTAATTTCCGCTCAAGCGCCGCCCCAAGAGCAGAGGGAGAATGAGGGAGCGACAAAACATAAAGCGGGGTGCGCGTGAGGCGGATAAAGTGAGTAGAGTGCGCGAACAAGCGTAGGGGGAGGGACGAAATGTGGAGATGCGGAAAGACGCCATGCTGTTGCTCCCCGCAAGTAATTTTCGTTTTTGTACTCGGGAGCAACCCGGAATGGATGGAGGAAGCATCCGGATGCATGTATGTATACGTACGTACGGATGTATGTTTGTACCTTCCCGCCGCTTTGTTCACGTACGCCCGCGTGCGTCTTTTATTTATTTTTTTAAATCGCGTTTTCTACGCAAGGCCGCGCTTTAAAAAAATGGTCTTGTCCGTGCGGGAATGTAATTGGCGGGATTAGTGTGAGGAAAAAAAGGAGTTTGGGCGGAAAAAGTACTAATGGAGACGTGAAAAAGAAATGAAACGGTTGAACGCGAGAGTGCGCACGCAATTGCGTTGCAGAGAAAGTGAGGGGAGATAGAGCATCAGTACCAAAACAAACATCCGAGTATCTACATGATACCCAGCGAGTCACCACAATGGGGTGCGGCATGGGGTGTTAGGACCCGGGTGCAGAAGATGGGAGGGAAAATAGGGAAATGGAATTCGGAGAGGGAGGGGACAAAAATTGGGACGTGTATTGGCGGATTACTTTCTCGCTCTCTTCTTTTTGCAGTCGTTAATGGTGCTCGCGAAGAAGGATTTCTTTTGCCTATCGATTCGATCATACATCTCGCCCATATATATTATGCACTTATCCATAAATTTACAAGTGATTGTGAGTGAATGAGTGCATCTTGGTGTGATCTCCACTTCTACCTTAGTCTGATGGACGCAACGTCTTTGCCGAAGAATTGCTGTGGTGAAATGTTGACAAATAGTTTTCGAGTAAAAATTTGTAAATGTATTTGTTCTCCGGCATTGAAAACTTAATTGCAGAATATCTCAAATCACGAATTCTGGGGATAGATCTGTAAACTCTTCTAAGCGAAAGGGACTATGTTTGAAAATCTCCAGTTCTGAAAGATTGAAATATCTTAAAGAAACTGTTGTAGGCCTGACTTTGTGGAAATTATCCATCATGGAATAATTAAAATACATACCTTAGTTAACTCCACTTGTAATATTTTATTTTAATTCTTCCGTATTGAAATATCTATTCGGCAATCCAAAATTCAAAATTTATCCTTATCTGCAAAGTGCGCCATTTATGAAATACGTATATTATGTCTGAAGTATCCACTACCAGGTGGTGTGAGTGAGAATAGATATCAAAAGTACGTATGAAATCGATACAACATAAACAATACAGCACTGAGAGAACACTGGCAAAAATTATTCTGAAATAAAATTTTTTGCTGTTTTCTGAAATATAATTTAACTGCTATCAGCATATAAAAACATAGAATATTGATTCCCAACTTCAATTAGGTTCATATCAGAAATAACATATATGCCGATTAACGACGATCAGATTGGTAATCAGCAAAGCGAGGTTATTAAAAAGGGTCTTTCTTTTAATTTAGCCTGCAGTGGCTGGTAAGGCTTTAAGGACAGGCGGGTGGGTTGCAAAGAGGTTGGATTATTAGGTGAGAGAAGAAATGGTGAAGAGAAACCCGGCGACATCAATAGTATGCTTTCTACGTAAGTTGCCAAGAGGTTCATGGTTAAAATCCCATCCGACGTACGGAGCCCTACACGTGAATTACTCTCCACCTAGCACCCAAGTAGGGAAGCTGAAAACTTTCCCAGGCACTTGGTGGGACATGAACCAGGACCCTTGTGAAGGGAAGCCAGTTCTCTGGTAACCACATCAACGCGAAACCCCCAACCCCCTGAGGTTACATATCATCCTTTAAATTAAGACCCTGACCCTGAGACTAACGCGACATCCACGTCCGACTGACTAGATTTGATCATGCGACTTTTGGGCAGCCACGCCGGCGCCTAACACCAGCCACCGCAGTCGGCACACACAATTTTTCCATCACCCCACGAATGAGTCAAAAGTGAACGATAGATAGTAGTAAAAAGTCGCAAGGTAACTCGCAGCAAAAGTTGCGGCATAGGTGAAGCATAGGCGAAGCTCACCTAGCGCTTCTCTCAATGATTTTCATTCATGAAATGATGTGTGCTAGAGGTGGAGACGATGAGTTGGGCCGGGGAGAGGATTGACGCCTGGGGTGAGGAAGAATCGTGGCAGGAGGGGAAGCGAGGGTGACGTTAGTGCGGGGGGGGAGGGAAAAACAGTTCTGAAACCGCAGAGGGGGAGGGGTGGAGGAGTATGAGGAGAGGGGAAGGGAGAGATAGAGGGGGAGGGAAGGCGTGGTAGGGGTATTGGAGAGAAAAGATTCGAGGGGGACCTCATCGCAGCATTCTGAGCCCTAGGCCAGGGGTTTCCAGCGACCCGGGAGGGGAGGCTGCGCATTGCCTCAGGGATTCCAGAAGAATAAAATGAAACCGCTTTCTCGCTTCCCCCCCCTCCTCCCTTCTACTCTTTCCACATCCGAAACACTGCCCTTTATGGATGTGTGATGCTATAATTTCAATTTCGCGTTGCGATTTAAATTTTGCACCGTAAAGGATATGACGCATCGCATATGTATTTAGCGTTGAATCACTAATGTCTCAAGGATCGCAACGCATTAAATATTGAATTTCAGAGCATTTTCGAAGTTTAATCGCAAAATCGAATTTCTTCGCATATATAGAATTATATCGCACTATAGAATGGCATCGCATGTATCGCACTACACATAATAATTGCACCGTATGTACCGAATTGCATCGCATACATCGAATTGCGTCGCATTATCGAAAAACATCGCATGTATCGCACTACATCTACAATTGCACCGCATATACATATCACTGTATCGAATTACATCGCATTGCATCCCATTATAATGAATATCGCTTTTTATCGTTACACATATCATTGTATCGCATTTCAAAATAAATCGCATGACATAGAATAACATCTTGTATCGCACTGCACCACTTTGCGCCGCATTGAATAGCATGTCGCCTTAAATTGTATTTTAAGCCCCAAATACACACAGGATCTGACTCGTAATTTTGATTGAATCGACTACGACGTTCGACTCAACTACTTGACTCGGAAGGCCAGTCGCGTCTACACATCCTTTTCGTGAATCTTGCAATTTTCGGAATTTGCTGGCGCCACGGTGTCATCATGCGGTACCTCTAGCCAATTTTTTTAAAATCTCTGATCAAAAGTAGAGGAAGGAGGCTGATAGGAATACATAAAAAAGATATGTAAGATTACGACATTATTATTATTTTATTATAACTAACAATATTGTAAGAAAATGGTAGTGATTTAAATTCCTTGAATAAGAGAGAAGTACATATAAAAATGCAATGACAAAATTACACAACAGAATCGCACCTTTATTACTATTCTACGAGCATTAAATCGAAGTGAACCCTTTTTTGTTTTCTTTAAATCTCGGTGAACCCATAAGTAAATCTCAAATCACGTTTTTCAACTTCTATTAAACCATCCATGAGATAGCAAATCTATTGTATACACATAACTGGGTATGCCATATATCGTACGATGTGATGCGGTATATCGCGATGCGATATATCGCACAAATACTGAAATGTGATATATCCTGTGTATATAATGTGATCTCCTGTGAGAGTGATGCCGGGAGTAGGCAGGGCGTTTTGATGCTGAGATGAATCTGACTGCAACATACTATGCCGGAGACAACGCATCGGGATATTGATATAATGGGGTATGCGATATGTCGAATTGCTTTATATGCGACTCATTATACCGCATTGCAATATTTGTGCGAAACATCACATTGCAGTTTATGTGCGATACAACTCATCGCATCATGCGCATGTATCGCAATACAATATATCGCATACCCTGGTATAAAGAGTAGGTTTTCTATCCCATGGAGGGTGTGATACAAGTTGAAAAACATGCTTTGGGATTTATTCATGGTTAACCGAGTTTTTTGGATAACATGAAAGGGATGCCTTCTATTAGTTATAATGAATCGCTTATAAAGAAATACAGGGTATGTGATATATCTTACACCACATTATATCAGTATCGGGAACTTAATAAAATACGAAGGAAAGCTGCGTGATTCGTCAAAAACTGCTACGGGCGCGTAGAGACAGCGTTACACAGATGTTAAACGAATTAGGCTGGGAGCCGCTAGAGACTCGGAGGCTGCGCGCTATGCTTAGATTGCTTGAACAATTGAGAATAGATATCTTTCAGAGCGACACGGAGAACATCATATTAGAACCCCACTATATTTCCAGGTCCGACAGAAACGATAAATTAAGAGAGATATTTTGCCGGACGGATAGGTATGGGAATTCGTTTTTCCCCCGAACAATAAGGGACTTTAATAAATGCTAGGCGTAATTTCATTAGAGCGTTTTATTTTTATATGTAAACAGCTGGTGTCCTAACACCCCCCGCCACACGCCTATTGAGGCGGCTTGCGGGGTAGTATGTAGATGTATCGCAATGCGATATATCCGGCATAACATGTACCTATCTCATTTTCAGCCAGTGTATCGCAGCATCACAATACGATATATCGCATACCCCACTATATCGATATGGCTATGGGATATCTCCGGCGTAACATGTATCTCATTTTCAGTCAGGTGCATCGCAGCATCACAATGTCATCCCTACTCCCGGCGTCACTCTCGCGGGAGATCCTGTTTTCCCGTCTCCCCCCCCCCCCCCCCCCCCCCACTCCCCTCCCAAACGTAAACGGCGTTCCCCGCAACACGAGCGCATCCCTTTTTTGTGAGCCGCCCCGAAATTCTCACCACAGAACACTCGGAACGACGCTGTAACTTTTTTTTTAACGCGCCAATCCTCTCGGGAACCATCCTCAGCGTCGTATTGTTAATAAAGTTAAATATGTTCTCACCGAGTAACGATGAAATTGGGGAGGGGATTAACTTAAAAAGGAGGCAGTGAAAGTGAAAGCATGTTTTATTAAGAGGTTAACGGTATGTTAAATTGAGTGGTGAAGTGGAGAATAATGGGTAGGCGAATGGGAGGGAGAAAAATACGGGGGTTTAGATAGAATTTTGATTGGTGTAAGATATGAAGGAGTTAATAGGCCCTTGATGTCGGTCAAACGTTATGCGGTGCAAGAGAAAGTTTAGAAATGGTTATTGATTTATTATTATTTACATTGATGGGCTTGCCAAAGACAATAATGTTAGAACACCTATCTTCTTATATGTGTCTGTATTTTCCATCCCTTACCTATTCCAGCTCTAGATTCGGTTTCGGAAGCAGTTATTTTTTTACTAAACATAATTAGACACGGTGTGCAGGTAGTAATGATGGTATGTGTGCCCTAATTGTAAAATGAATTACGGTGCGAATCTCTCCCAGATCGAAGGCCAAAGTATAAGTTACTTTTACGAAAACGCGAATAAGTTTCTTTTTCAGATGGCGTTCAGCACGTTTTACAGCAATAACGTACTAGGGTAGAAAGGGTCAAAAATAAAATATTAAGGAAAGAAATTGCAGAACGGAGAGAATTAAAAAATATTTTTTCCGTGGGCTATACAGGGCCATACAATTGTAAATGATTAACTTCTTTGATTTAAAAAAAATTCTCAAAATTTCCCACTAGTTATACATCTCTCCTGAAACTAGTGATGATTGCCTAAGACGATTTCAGTATCGGACGATACACTAGCACTTTTATTGAAATCTGAAATCATTGCATGTACCTGGACGTAAAGTTTTGTATGCCTGTGATATTTTTGCAAGAAAAAAATATTGCCGAGACATGTGGAATACTTTACTGCTGTGCTGCTCCCCCTTTTAGGCGACGCATTCCTTACCTTTCTTCATTCTCTCTTCAACTCTGGGAACCACCATGCCCTTGTAACTCACCAACACACCTTACCGGCAATCGAGAGATCGGGGATCGAATCCCGGTCAGGCCAAAGGATTTTTTTCATGGAGATTATCATCCTTTAGGTTAATATCTTTTCATCACGTTTGAAATTAGTAAATACAATCTTTTAGACATTAAATTTGGCATTCACGTTTTAAAAAACAACTGCTCTGTTCAAATAAAATAGAATAAAATACCAGTGAGGAGGCGGTAACGGAAAAAATTCGTGTTTAGTGTTGCACTATATGGCTCAGAGATATGGACCATTGAAATGCTGGAAGAGAATGCAGGCTTTCAAAACTTGGCGCTGGAGGCGGATGCTGAAGATTATGGACGGATAGGAACAGAAACGAGGTGTACAGAAGAATAGGAAAGAAGAAAACCATATGCAGTACAATCAGGAAGACAAGTTCCAGATGGATAGGCTACACTTTAATATATAATGAATTTGCAAGGAAAGTAATAGAAGGGAAAGCCACTTGATGAAAACCAAGGGGCATATACGAGGGCCAGGTAAAACGTGACTTGAAACAGAAGAGTTACAAGGACATTACGGAGTTGGCAAGGGAAAGGATTGAATGGAAGGCTGAAGTCAACCAATCGTATGTTAGGATTGAAATACTAATGATAATGAATCTATTTCCTACCTCTTCCCTGCTTACCCACATTCCTCAGTTAATCGCAACCTTCATCATTATGTCGCCTCCACTTTATCCTCTCTATCGCCGCACAAACTCCACCTTTTTCTTATATCTTCCAGCAATTTCCACAACTCGCCTAACATCGCACACACTTCTACGCTCCTCTTCCTTTCCACCAGTCTTATTCGCTCCTCCATCCCTATCTCGACCCCATTCAATCTATTTCCATTCATTTTCACAAAGGTAGAGGTTAGTAACTTGTATATAGATAATCTTGACCACAATAATGAATGAATGTTTTTTCTGGAGCTTTGGTCTATTATTTTTTTCAATTAAAAAACCACCAATTCGCCAACGTTTCGCCTTTTTATATAAGATTCATCAGGGCTTTAGGTGACATTTAAAGAGGAGAGTAAAATGGTATCCCAGTATGTTTCCAATATTTTACAACAATTTTAGAGGTTAGTAGCAGTGGTTTGTGCGTTATGAAACGAAACGATATTATTAGATAAAATACCACTGATACCGATCGGTCACAAGACTACGTAGCCCACTTGGACTGGGAATATTTTTGGCATTACTTATGGGCTCAGCTCCATTCCGCTTGATATCATTTATTACTGTTGGTGGCTCGAGAGAGTTTTCAGAAGCGTATAAGTAGAGATTTTTTGCTTTGTTGTGCATATAATAGTCACTACGCACTTTTATTCCTATGATATAACACGAAAATCCCGTTTGTTTTTCTACTTTCTAAAATAGCCATGGTGTCAATACTTTCTAACCGACCACCTAAATACCTGGTCATAAATTAAAAAAAATAGAAATGGATGGTATTCTCATTATTATTTTAAAATTTATTTGATTTTTCTATTATGATGTTTATTTCGAGGTTTTCGTCGGACATTTGTAGGTAAATTCGTTCAAATCCGTTAACACTGCGGCAAGTCTAGACCCTAGAGGGCTGTCTGGATACCTACTCCTACCGTCGCGACGCGTCGGTAACCGTTGAGAGAAGCGAAAGCGCGCATTATCGTTTATGTTGGCTACCATCGGTAACTCTCGTTCCATAGTGCAGGACCACCAGAAGTTTATTCTATGCAGCTGTCACAAGTAATCAAGTGCCTGTGATTCAAGGCAGTCTTAATCTCTCAAAAAATAAAAAAAAAATAAAAAAAACTCAAGGCAGTCTTAATCTCTCAAAAAATAAAAAAAAATAAAAAAAACGATGGACGCTATGATATCACAGTTAAGTCAGCGTGCTTAACGCGGCACGATACCAGGTACCCTGATCGTTGACTCAGCAGTGAATCACCCGTTTCTGTCATGGGATCGTGGCAAGAGGGCGAGACGAAGTGTCTGCTGCTCTTATCTGCCTAAAACGCGAATTTCCCGAGCAATCTCGTGTCAGCGAATGAGGGTGGGTGAAACTCAAGGGACCGACCCAATTCGCACATTCTGAAGGCGAAGTCGTGGGTGTCTATTATACTCCCATATGAATACGGAATACGACACCTAAGTAGAATTAAATTTAGCTTCGAAAAGGTGCAAGATGTCAAACCTGTCGGGATAAATGGCTACAGCCGATGTTTCTCGGTCAGCATTTTTTGTCAGACACTTTCATCTAACATTTTTTGTGTCGCATAGAAAAAAGAAGAGAGTAGATGGGGTCTTGACACATGAAAGTGAAGCCTGTTTTTTTACAACATATAATCCACCTTACATGGCTTTCGCACGCATTTTGTCCATAAATTTCATGAATAATGCGGTACTTTTGTGGAAATAATTTTCATTTTGCTTTTTATGCATTAATCATTATTGTATTGTGACAATTCCGCTACTATTACTTATGTTTTCTGCCTATTAACTGCACATCTGATCCATTCAATATGGGTAATTGCGCATTTAAATGGCTTTAACATTCCCCAGCTCTATCTCACCGTATGTTTACATCTATTTTCTTTAATGCTCGGAGTATATGCTTTTACATAATTAGTTTAACGTGTTAGCTTGGAATTTGGTGTTTCACGTGACGGTCATAATCGGAATTGTACGAAATTTGGCACAAATATTTTCAATAACGTCGTGTAAGCAACTTTAGCTCCAACTGGATGGAGGCGTTTCTAATTTTGTGACCAAAGAACCAACCACAGAGAGGAGATAATTTCAAATTTTCACCTGCAACCAATGGCGATGTGAGCTGGTTGAAACAGATTCTATTTCCCTTTCGGCTGTTTTCATTGAATGTTAAAATATTATCCTAATAAAAATATGGCTGATTTAGAGTGGAGACGGCTGAGCTAATTGAAGCTGGGTATCCTTTAAAAAATGTATATTGGGACAAATCCTCCTAAATACTATTGTAGACTTGCCAGGAGAGATGCGTTATACAAAGTAAAGGGAAAAGTGATCCTTCGTGAGAACAACGGAATGCACAATAGAGCGACAGCTGGTAGCAAATTGCACCACTACGTTAAATTCGCTCAAATGCTTGACAGATATATTCCGCGTGCAACTTGAGTTCAAAATAGGTGGACACATTTGATGAATTGACGAAGTATATTTGAATTTTGACCGTGAAAAATCGACTCATTAATCCACGGGTAAATGCCAGAGGGAAAAGGTCTCTTATAGTGAGACAATACGAGCTTTTAAATCTGCCACAACGAAGACAAAAATGCCGAATAATTAGAGGATAAAAAGGGCCCGGGGCTAGGAATCGAATCACAGAAGTGTACATCATGCTAGTGTCCACATACCCTAGTTGCAACGACGCGTGGTACAGCGAAAATGTAGATTCATACGGATACGTGACCCGTTTGGAAGTAACATTTTTCTTATTAAAATAAGTATATTATAATATTGTTATTACATTACACTATCGATAAGTGCGCTCACGTAGATCCCTATTTCGACCAATTTAAAAATAGTTTTTCTTTAAAGAAAATAAGTAGAAGTAGATCAAACGCTCTTCACTCTGGGACATTTTTCCTGTTTAACCTTTCCTCAATTTGCAATTGTTAGATTTCTTGAGGCTTGTTTTACAAGGGAAAACTCACCAGCGTGCACGTAAATATTGATGGATGCATATCTAATACTTCACCTTTGTTCGGTCCTATCGGGGGCGAGATCGGGGTTATTGTATGCCGACGGCCCTTCGTCCTCGGTGCGAAGGGGAACTCCTTTCAGAGATGCGGCGAAGTTTGCCGTTGCCTATTTGAAGCGGATTCAGGTTGCCCGCAGCATCCGCTTGAACTTCAATGAAGAACGTATTATGAAAATTACGAAGGGATCGTTGCAAAAGTTTGCATGAAATTATAGTACGCAAAAAAACAATATTCACCGTTTTTTATTCTGATGATTTGCATGATGGTGAAACTTGGGTATGCCAGGATAATCATAAGAATAGGCTATATGCTAGGGATGGGCAAAAAATACCGGTATTCGGTAGTACCGATACTATTTTTTTAATCCGGTAGTGCCGACCAGTATTTAAAATCGGTACTACCGACGGTACCGGTACTAAAAATATCTGTATTTAGATAGCGCTTGCAACTTCCGTCAACTATTGGAACTAACTAAGGAAATTTACATAACTACACTAAATTTTCAAATGTTCCCGTAATATGTCTGTCTTTTTTCTTATTTACGTAATTGTGAAGTTTAGATATGTTTGTTATCATTATTGATATAATAGTATAAATTTTTGACGCATGCCGAACACCAGACAATCGATGATTTTGAACCGTATAAATACAAATATTTATTTCTGTTAGTTAGACGTAAGTTCGACCGCGAGGATTGATCACTATAACAGGGCATTTTACTTGACCACAAAATTTAAAAAATGCCGATCGTTCTTCATGCGTTTTAAAATTATTCCAGCAAAAAACGACGAGCGCAAACATCCAGCGTAAAATAAAAAAGCATTTACTGAATAGCCGATGTATATTCCCGATGAACGTTCATTAATAATGCCGACGGTTGGAAATTTCTGTGTATCTTTTTGGACTGATATTCTAACTTTCCGTAATACCGGGAAATTAGGGTGAAACGTATGTTAATTGTAATTAATTAAAATATTTAATGGATCACATAAATACCGGTATTTTTTCGTCGGTACTACCGGGCGAGTAGTATTATTGCTTTTTAATACCATGAAAAAAATACCGGTACTTTTTTGAGTACCACCCATCCCTACTATATGCAGTGGGTATAAGTTATCTGATAAGTGTTTGCGGTAAAAGTATGTTATGGTTAGGAATGAGTGGGTGATGAAAGAATTTGCAGTGGATGCTCCGGTAATGATCGCATAAAAAAAGAGCGTGCTTCGTTACTTTGACCATGTTGAATTGATGAGAGTCAAATGACTAAACAGGTAGAAAGATAGTGGAGTGAATGGCGTGAGAGGAAGGGGTCAATCAAGAATGCCATGAGTAAATATGGTGGAATAGACTTAAGAGGATGAATATTAGGAGTCTCAAGAACAAATGAGCGTGAATGAAGCGATTCATGAATGTGGCAGAGGCAAGGGAGATTTGCAAGGATAGGGTAGAGTAAAGGAAATTGTTAAAAAGGATCCTAGTTTTTCTAGGTCTAACGCCGAGAATTAAGATACTACGACCATGCCTACCCCAAAGGGAACTGCGTGATGTGTATGTTATTCTGTTCATAATAATTTAATATCTCCCTCCAATTAACATGAGTTTTGAAGAGCTTGTAGTTCGGATACACCACCGTGAATAAAATTTGTATTAGTCAACTTTCTTCGTTGTTATATGAAAATTATATGGAAGTATATTATTGGACGGGGAGGGTTTTTTTTGTGTGACCACAGCAAACTACGCCCGAATCGCGAAACCAAAAGTTTGAAAATTCCTCATGCCGTTAATGTCATCTAAATTTTTTTTACCCAATATGAGACTTAAAAGCTACGTGCAAGTCCCAGAAGTTACATGTGAACCGAAATTTTTCATTGTAATCGATTTCAACAAATCTTGAATGGAAAATGTCCTACTGTATTGTGATCCGGAAAACCCAAAATATGATTATTCTTCCACCGAACTCGAGGGTAGAGGAAAAACTACAAAAATCGCTATTTCTAATTGAAGAAGTATAGTAATGAGTCCACTTCCCCATTTCGAGACGTTATTTCGGTTAGTAGTTACGTTTTTTTCTAATTCTATATCCGACGCTGGTCTTTCAATCCCAAAAAAATAAGTCAAAATTTTGCTTCCTCTATGCAATCAATATGGGACAGTTGCTTGAAAGACAATCCCAAAGAAGTGAGTTATGCTTAGCGGGGCACTTATTTATGATTAAAAAACCTGAATAAATCTTCGATTAAACGTTTCCTATTATTATTTCAGACTCGATATTTTCGATATTCTGCTTGTTAGTAATTTGACAGTGGGTTAGATGGTCATTTGGCACCGGTATTTTTTTTTAAATATGCATAAAATCTTATTGAACCCATCCCAACTCCATATACAAACTTGAAAAATACGGTGAATGCGAATGAACACCTAATCTGAATTTCAACTAGAACGTCCCCGATAAGTCATCTTGGACCAAGAAAATATAATCAATGCGATACCGGAAGAAAAGGATGAATCATCAGTTGGAGTTCGAAAACCACTCTGAAGAATCGGACGAAATATCCTTGAATTATTCCTTTCTGCTTCCTTAATGGCGGTAAATATCCCTTTGCATAAATAGCCGATTAATGTTTTACACGATTCAAAAATAGAATATTATGGATGTCATTATGTGAAAACAAACATGCAAATCACTACGTATATTATTGGAAATCCTACCTAGTGAGAAAGATTCACAGGGGCAGTTTATGCAAAAAACGACATGCTAACTTTTTCGGTATTTGTTGATCAAAGAAAATAAAATGCTTATTTTCATGGTATCTTAACACGTGTGGCTCTTTCGTGAAGGTTGGAGCAGGGTAGTGATCTATTGAATGCACAAGGATTGAAAAATACGGATTTATTTTGACCTGTAAAACAAAATCACAATTAGTGGCTCAAATAACAAAATAATAGGCTGCATTCTTTCGGGTGTTTCACTGCGTCATTGTTTTTGTGGCAACAGTTTCACCTGCGTTCCAGCAGGCGTCTTCAGGTCGAAGACGCTTCGAAGTCTTGTCACTTCAGGTCGAAGACACTTCGACCTGAAGACGCCTGCTGGAACGCAGGCGAAACTGTTGTCACAAAAACAACGACGCGGTGAAACACCCGAAAGAATGCAGTCTTCAACTTCTACGCACCGCACCAGCAAAATAATAATTTGGAGAAACAGGAAGATATAAGGAGATAACGTAAGAGAGTTATGCAACCAAAGAATATTGGTGTTTTTGAGAACTGCGGATGTTTATTGATTTATTTATTAGTTAAGACTGCATCCGCTGAAAATTCGTCATTTCCGTTATCAGTTGATCCCACGAATGTTTTCATCAAAAAATTCGCGCATGTTTTTATCAAACCAACTTTTTACATCGACTGAATATAGGCTGTTCTTGGGAAGAGGAATTGCATTAACTCGTGAAACTACCTTTTTTACTTAACGAATATTTTGCATTAAATATCTCATATTATGAATACGGACTCCAACAAAATATAATATAGGTCCCATGAAGCTAGTACATTGAACGCTTATGCTCGCATCCATGTGCCTCAGATAATTAATCGGCAAGCATTTCTCTTTTTTTTAAGTACTCCATAAAATTCAAAGAAGTTGAACAAGTGGATAACACCCACAGATGGAATATTTCGATTTTGTTAAATTCACAGTGAAAAATATCATCCATCAGAACTAGAATACGAACCCAGATCCCCTGGATACGCGTCATGTACGTTCGTCAATTACGGGACACCTGGGTAGTATAATTGGTTATAGAACTCGGCACGGATTCTGAAGAGGAATGGATTCCTAAAACTGTGCTCTAGCCGTGATGCGAATACTGTAAAGTATGAACATATGATACGGTGAATAGTCCAAATACGTTTTAGTGAATTACTGGAAGGTGAAGAAAACACTTTGGACGGAACTTCGGGGATCTTGGTTCAAATCCCAGTCAAGGCAAATTATTTTTTCACTGTGAATCGTGCACATTCGTGTAGGTACTTCATAACATTTTATGAGCGCCTCGAAAATATCGCACGACTACGCTCGAGCACACTCATAGAAAGATCATATTTATTAGATTATTGATTCGGTACTTCTATTTTATCAGAGCCTCTCAAACAGTGGGGAATTCCTCCCCTGTTGGGAATTTTGGGGGAGGGGAGGTAGAAGGGAATTGGGACCGCTATACAGCAAAATGTGATGTTCTGTTCATCATGTAAACATATATAAAAGTTTAGTTTGTTTTAATTCATTCTGAAGTGTTCAATAAAGTGTATTGCATGACACATACTAAAATCGATTCTTAAACATGCGAATTTGTTTCTTCCGCGTAGTTAAATTATTACATAATAAATTACATTGGGAAGAGGAAATGACATTCTGAACTATGGTGAAAATGGGGAAATCGAGCAAAAAAGTTTGAGAGCCAACGTACTACGTATACATATATATATCCTCCAAAGTACTTTTTTCCCCCGAGTAGAGGGAATTTCTGGGACGTCTGTTCTCACTCTCCCAGAGAGAAAGGCTGTTGTACTCAATGGTGACTGACGAGATGGGTGGGGATCAGCCTCGCTCCCTCGCTTCGAGAAAATTACTCGAAGGCAATACTGGCGCCGCTTCCGTCGCCGACCTCGGATCCGGTTTGTAACACTTCCTAGTCACTCACTCACTTCAAGGCGAATGAGAGGAAGGAAGGGGTGTTGGCGTTTTTGCCATTTTTGGAACGGGCTCGCTTGGCGATGAGAGGATGCTATTAGCTCCGCGCTTAAAATTTCGTCCGTCCTTAGTCATTCCCCTTCGTCGAACACCAGGAGCACCACAATGGTGCGAAATATAATATGGCAAAATAAGGTCAAACCGGAAAAAGTTGAGCCGTAATATTCGTTTCTTTTCGATTTTTTTTCGAATCTACTTTTATATCCGTTTGTTTGAAACCTCTCTAGCCACTCAAACGCTACACATCGGCAACGGACGCTGGCGATGATCGATATGAGGCACATTCCCAACGAGTAAGAGAAAAATGATACCATTTCAATATGGGTTCTCAGCGTTAGATGATATATCATGTGAAAAAAATAGGTTTTGGATCATAGAAAATAATAAAAAATTCTCAGTATCTTCCTCAAATGCTTGAATTCATTGCTCTACTTATTTTCCATTCCACAGCTCCCTAATTTCAAACGTTTAATGCGTTATCTACTCAGTAAATTCCACAAATTTATTTTATATTGTTCATTGACCGACCGGTTTCTTATATTTCTTTCACAGCATCTTGAGGTGAAATGAAGTTGGTGTGTTGCACCTGAATATGCTGTGGAAAGGCAAAATAGGTGCGGAATAAAGAAAAATATTTTGGGTATTTAATTTGAATTTGAATTTTATTTTTTCGTCCAGTAGAGATTTCTCTGAGTCACGCCTGATTGTTTTTATTGTAATTAATGTTAATTTCTATTATTTCATCTATAATTATTATTCATATAAATATTTATACTGTAATGAATAATTATTAATTCTTTAATTCAAATTTTATGTCAACGTAGCTGCGATTTATAGCATCCTATTTTGCGTTGACACTGGTTACGTGGTCAATTAGAGGCAAGATAACCCACGCAGATCATCCTCCGATCCCGTCGGAGATGTCCATTTGATTCAATTCCTTTGCAGACCGCGTTTTGGTAGCGATGTAAACCCTCACGTTCACTCTAATTCGTTTTTCTTTCCGAGTTCCATTTTCATTTACCTCATTTATGACTGACCACTCGCCGCGAAAGCCCCGAAGGGGAACTTAACCTGTAGCTCTATATTTCAATTTTTGTGTACTACCTATAGTAGCAACAATATATCGCCTGAAAGGTAAAGTGATCACGAGGTAATTACAAATGAACTTCTTCACTGACATTCACGGATTTTCCATATTCTGGCGAAAATAAGCAAAAATTAAAAAAAAAACATTGCAATTTTGTCTATATTCTAGCAAAACTTCCCTACTAACTAAAACCCCAAAACTATTAAAAGATGCTTATAATCGTGTTATGACTTGCTTCAAGATGCAGGTCATAACTTATTGCTATACTTAATGGTTTAAGAAACCTAAAATAGCGCTCCACCGGGTCAATCTCACGGGCGGCTTCAGCGACGTGGGGTCAGTCGCATACAAGGAAAATGAAATATGATTTGAGAGGACGATGCTAGTTCCCTTGCGTGGATTGGGAGCAAGGCCGGAATAGGGGTGCTTGGGATGGGAAGGCTTAAGCCTACTTTGAACAATACACTGAAATCGCAATGTGTTTATAGATAGTTTTCCACTTTCTCAGTTCGGGGTGAATTGTTGACAATAACTTCAACTGTTCAACAATTTCAAACAGTGAGTGTTTATTCTACTGTGGCTAGTTGTCCATGAAGCGGCACTGTGTTACGTGTTCTAATGCAAAATGATGAAGAGAACTGCTGCTGTTCACAGCGCTTTAAAGCGTTTATCGGAGTGATAATGGAAAATTCATATAATAAGTTTATTTATTTCTTGGAATATTGCTTAAAATGGTACTTATAGAACATTATTTCACACTAAGTTATTATTTAGAAGATAGGAATCCCACTACATAAGGATTATTAAATCTTTTCCAAGCACAGATAACTGGCTACTTTTCACGTAACTAATGATCTGCGGTTCAACCCCTTTTCGTTCGATTTTCTCGGCAAAATAAATTTTCCTACGGGACATGATTTTAAGTTCTATTTCCCAAAATATTTTTAATAATACATGTTCTATAGACATCCCAGAAGCAGAAAAATACCAAATGTACTAGTTGGTAATGCGATTACATACTTTGGTCATAAATAATGCCAATGAGGGTAATATGAGGATGGCCGTTAAAATTCAGCGGGAGAGAGAAAACATGAAAGCCATTGTATGTCATTATAAGAATCAGTGTGACGTGCTAAATACAGATACTTTGTAAGAGTCCTTTAAAGAAAATAGAGAGATTTGGGTAAACAATACACTAACTGAAATTGGCTTTAACCATTTATTCAATATAATGTAAGCCTCAGAAGTCCTTGGCAAAATTTCCCGTCCATAGCCATTAATCAGGTTGCCAAGTAAATGTGCTAATATTGAAACCGGAGTAAAATTGATAATTTTGGAATGATTTTGGAATTGAAAACCTGATTTTTAAACAAAAACGAAACGTAAAACAATCGAATGCAAGATTGGAGTACTTACTTCCTTCAGCCATCCGATAGTGAAAATTTCAATCCTATATCATGAGTGCAAGTAATGTAAAAAATAAAAAAACACCTCTGCACTGATTCCAATGCTTTTCTTATGGAAGTAAAATCTAGGGGCTCTTGGGGCCCTGAGAAAATTTTAATGTAGCCTATGTTCGTTTCAGTGCACTCAATTACTCACACGAAAAATTTCAAAGTAATTTGTTCAGCCGTTTTTGCGTGATTGAGAAACAGAAACTACCACATTTTTATATATATTTATGGATATAAAATTTATGCATTTACATGGATTGGTGTGGGTGGCTAATAATGAAGAAATATTTATTTGATACCCCAAAATTTAAGTATGGTGTTCTGATCAGCCTTCTGTCATTATTCTTGTAGCACTAAATATGGTTTCAAAATATGCACAATAGAAACGCTGGCAACTTGGAATATGACTTTAGCTTTTTGGTACTAAGTCCTCGACAATTGCTATTATGTAATTAAGCAATGTGTTCAACAACAGGAGTGATTTGGTATATTAGACTGACACTCTAATCCCTTTACTAGTTGAGAAGGTGCATCCCAACTAAAGAGGTCAACCATCGTAGCCTCCAAAGATTCTAAGCTGTCGTTGGCACGAAAATAATATCTTTGGGCGGCGCACGTCGCTGCAATAAAATCGGACGCACTTGAGACTATAAACGCGTTTTGAAATAATCGAAGGGGGACACTTTGAGCGAAAATTATAAGCGTAATTTTGAAAATCATTTCGAACACCTACTTGGTATTTTTCGACGCGGCTTGCGGTGGACTCGTGTGGGACTCAAGTGTCATGAAAAACATATTCAATGAGCCACGTGCACCTCGATTGATTTTTAAAAAAATTAAGCCGTCGCCTCGTGCCCGGAACTCCCATGACGTCAGCCTTCGACCGGTTTCCGGTGCCAAAGCCCGAAGCTGAGGAAACGGTTCTGGTTGGAATGACGACATTCGTCGAAGCCGGCGCGGCGTAGGAAAAAATATTTTCAGAATTTTTGGGAAAAGGGTTCTCTACCCGTTAATTGTACCAGTCATTTGTTTCTGCAGCATTCCAAAAGGAGAGTGGTGGGCTGAGCAGGTATGCCTCATGGTAGATTGAGGCATTTAATTAGATAAATATTCTAATAACCTTGTGCATACCTAAAGGTACATACATGGTGCACTAGAAAAGTTTTTCACAGTGATCCTGCACGATTTTTTTCTAATGAAAATTTTTTTCTAATGCGTTGCACTTTACATGGTGGAGCCAAGAGTAAACATATGATATTTGGTAGTGAACAATATTGAGTTCCTCTTGATAAATCAACACATTCTCAGATGAACGTATTTCGACGTCGTCTCGTCAGTTTTGGCGTTTCTCCCCACGCAATTGATTGCGTAGGGTAGAATATATCCATCCTCGTGAAACACCTTTCAATGGACTTCAGATTGAAGAAAATATCTTGCATGTCTGTTTATAAGGAAAGGCAAAAATTTTCCGGAATTTCAAATTGTCATCGGTTGGCGAAAGTTCCCTGCCATCTACTCACATTTCAAGTCACTCACACCGTCGAGGGCTTGGCAGTCTCACCCGCCCATCTTCGGTGAGAATCACATCCATATTTCAGCGAGCGGCGAGCAGTCTGTTCAGTTAAGCGGTGCTCTCGAATGCCCCTGAATTAAACACCCGCGTTCCAACGATGGCTTCGCCGAGCCTTAACAAAAGTTCGAAGTTTCGAAATAATTTTCTGGTGAGGTAAAGGAATGCTCTTACCTGACTTCAGCTCTCAGTTTCATTTTGTTCAAAGCTAAAAAGATACGGGGCTTCGTGAGGCACAAGTGTGCGATCATAAAATATCGTGGCGCAGAAAATGCAGGCTGAGCAACCGCGTAACTGTTTAAAGTAAGAGTTATTTCTAAGTCCGTGAGTGAGACTAATGAGAGACAACTTTCCTTTATTCTCTGGAACTATCGCCGTACACGGAGCGTATTCAAGAACGCCTGTGGTGTTTCTGTAAATGGCTTATGTTCACTATCCTCGCGACGTTTTTTTTCTCCTCACACGTGCGCGTCCAGAGTTAGATATACATTTTAAGAAAAGACAGTGGTTCAGGGCGTTTAGGAATGATACGCGTAGACTGAATACCAAACATTGTTGATTGGTTATTTGGTGAGGTCAGCAGGAGACAGCTGAGGTCATTCTCAACTTTAATAGGTACCAATACGTTTGAGAAAGAGCACTATACTCAGAAATGGCCAAAAAGGGATTGTCTTAGGGATTTGAGGAAGGGCGAGAGAAACTTAGCGTCGGCATTAGATTAATCTCAACGAAAGACGCAAAGGACGGTTTAACATGTAACCTTGACGGAAGGAGAACTACAGTTGCAGTGCCCTCCGCACAGCACCCAAGCAGGTCTCGGGATTTCACTTAAACCATGGTTCTACTAAATAGTTTTATACTACTTTAGTTGTACCATGACTTAAACATCTCAACAAACCGCGCTCGGGATGAGAATCCAGTACTCTAATCATCGTAACCTATCCGGTCCATAGAAAACAAATAAAAAAAAAGGAAAATAACTTCCGCAATGATTTAAGAACCGTTTTTGGTGACAGAAAAATAGTTATGTAGGCAAAGGATAAAAAGGTCGTGGTCCATAGGTAGGTACACAATGAATGATTTTACAACTGGGTCTCTTTCCTAAAAAACCAGTCATCTCGTATGAATGAGTGGTGGCTGTGTGCCTTTGTTTACTTGGGTGCACTGCGCCAAACTCCATGACTAATCGGACTTTGGGAAGTTAAGACTTTTTCTCGTGAACTCCTCACCTCACCCTCTGACTCTTCCACAAAGCTAACTCCCTCCGTGACGTATTGTTCCACACATCCGTGTGCCGCCAGCTTTTACGAGAGCTTAAGTGATTATTTTTAAGGTCACCATGCACGATGCATGTACCTGCGCGGGTCCATGCGCACGTCCCTTCAGTAATCCTTCGAGTAAACACATTAAATTGCGCGAATGCATGAACATACGTTCATAAAATTGACCCTGTTCTAATTCGGTGAAAATGCTTTGAGCTGACGTTCATTCCTGAGCCCGGGTATATCCATCAGGTAAACAAGATTAATGAGACATGATTTTACTGCTCGGACTCTGCCAACCAGTGAAGAAGATGAAACAATGATTGGCAAGCCCGATACTGCTTTTTCGGATCCAATCCGATACCAATATTTGGCTGGCCGATATTTAAAAATGGCGAATCCGGGACTATTGATGAACCAAACTAGATTTTTCACAAATAAACTTAACAGTTTAACCTGCTTGCCTATTTTTATTTGGTAAAGATGGTTAAATAAAATATATTTTATTAATACTGATAATATATAATATATGTAGCATAAAATATTCTTACTAACATTCCATCCTCAGTTACTAATGTCAATTTTAAGTTGTAAAACATTGGAAATTCAACGCTGTGGATCTATCTATGCATGCTTAAACTAATAAACTCACAAATTACTTTCACTCTATCCCAAAAATTCTAAATTCCAAAATATTTGCCCATATTTTCTAAGATATTGGATTGGTCTGTATTAAGGGCTGAATCGGCATCGGCCGATATGTGAACATGAGGCCGGGCCAGCGCGAGGTATTTTCATGGGAAAGATCTTTTAGAGGGCTTATTTCTACGAAAGGATTGAGTTCCCTGCAATTTCTATTACAACGGCTTCACAGCTCGTTCTGAGCGTATCCATAAGTGCGGAAATTGTTTCTTTAATAAATATCTAAACAATTGCGCTTCATAATTCATGTACTACAATGCGCCTAGCGAATTTTAAATTTGAGTTGATATTTTAACAGAAGACTCAAAAAGTTTGCTCGCAAAGGATAAATTCACGAGCGCGTAAAAAAAACCAGTGGCGTTCACAATGGGTGGGTTTACCCGAACGTATTATAAAAATTCAAACAGCACATACACAAAAAAACAACATGCAACCTTTTGCGCATGTACGATGAGATTAGCGATGTGATTTAAAATGCTGGTGGGCTTGCGGGCTTATTCATCTCGATGAATTCTAAACCCGCGGCCGAAAAAGCTGCGATATTTTCGGCCCCTTTGTTATCGCTGCCTTGCGCTATCAATCTTCCACGCTTCGCCTCCCGCGACGACCATGCGGAAACAGTCCTCCCCTTCCCCCCCCCTCCGCCCCTACCTCCTCACTTCCTCCCACACTTCTGAATTCTCCCTTGCAGCGAGCGAGCACATGTTCCGACTCTGGGATGCAAAATTCTCTCCAAGCCTTGGGAGGTAGGTGTGGAAACGTAACGGAAAAAAGAAGCGGGCTGGGAGTGTTTAAACATTCGTCTAAAACTAAAAATAAACCCATTCGTAGAACGCATCGATTTGAAAAAGTGTGTTGCTTGCTTTCTCCGAGACGAAAATACTGCCCAAATATACACACTAAGTGGTCAAGAACATTTGTTGCCCGCGAGCCCACGGCACAGGTTTACCTCTGGAGTATCCATTTAAATCTGCGGTGTAACCCGTTTAACAGCAGTAAAGGCGTGTGGCAGGGGGCCACAGGACACAAGTCATTAAAAATAAATATGAATTTAAACTCCGAGGTGTAGGAAGAGTGAAATAAAAATTTTCCGAACTTTGTACAACAGAGAAAATGAAACAACAATATAAATATTTGGTTAGATATAAACACTATTATAAAATGTACATTATTGAATATAACAGATATTCATCCAGCTTTTAATTTCATTTTACTTATTAAAATCGCTCCAACCACCTTAAAATGATATCCCCCGTGTCGCACTGAACCTCGTCTGATCTGAATTTTTCAAGTAATCCGAGTTTAGTGTGTGGTATCCGAGTCTCTTACGACTCCCACTCTAGTCCTTTCATCAGTTGTGTGACACCTAATGCTCGATTGTAGCAGTTTTTAAGTCAAATAGCCATTGCATTTTATTTACTTAGCTATGAATGAGTGAAAATGTATCAGTTTCCCATTTGGAAATAACGCGAGAGAAGCCGCGATGGTGGATGCTAGTAACATAATAATAACCTAGCTATACTAGGAGCTAGCTAAATGGCGCTGACTTAAATATTGCTTCTTTAGGGTTTTCTTGGCCACCTCGAAGAAGACTAGGAATGTTTCCAGTTAATAAAAATCCATTTGATCGTAAAATTTAGACGTACCCGAATGCTAAATGGAAAAATACGGAAGGTTAGTCAACATCAATTTTTCATTCAGCCTGGTGAACTTCATGGATATTATTTAGTGATTTCGCGAATTTACACTGCCACAAAGTTACGTAATTTTCATAAAAATAGAAGCTATTATGTGAAAAAAACTTTTTTTTCCGAGAATTCGGCCCTGAATTTTTCGCATGTCCGTTTAAATTAAGCCCATGCCTTTTTAACTTTACCGTGACTCTTTTGCGTACTTCTTCCCTTAAAGTGTAAATAAACACGAGGTGTGAGAATTGTAATCAGCTGCTAACCCGGCTTCAAGTTTTTAACACAATTGTTTTCTGAAAGTGTATATCATAGCCAAATATAAATACCATTCACGAAAAAACCACTTGATAACTGATAGCGTAGACTAAAGACAATTTCTTTGTTAATATCTAACCAGCTCTTTAGATTTGATTCTCGTAATCGAATATTTTGAGGCAAGATAATCGGCAAAGAGCCGAAGTTAGTCTAAACAGCTTTTATGATTTAAAAAACTTAAAGCTTATGACCCGTGTTGTGATGTCAGCTACAAACATGGTCGCAAGAAAGCTGGGATCATAATTTTCATTAGGAATAGATTAGTATTTTGATAAATCTGGAATGGATTTTAGGAAGAGAGTAATTCACATTCTAGACGCGCTCAACTGTTTTTTCTACACGCCTCATTCAGTAAAATTTCTTATGAGTAGTGCGAGTGCATTACGTAAAATTAACTTCTGGAAATATGATCGCAACGTCAAGCGGGGGTGATCATTTGATCCAGCAAAAGGAAAACTTTCCTTTTGGAAAAATTGCAAGCACGAATTTTTAGATATTCTCCTAGCTCCTATCAACGACACGAGATGACTTCATGGTAGGAATTACTTAGGCAATAAAATAGCGGCCAAAGATCGTATTTTCTCCTTTTGGTATAGATAATATGGTTAGAGTACTGGGATTATAACTTATATGATATTAAATTATGAGAATTTCAACTGATAGTTAATAATTGACCAAACGTTTTTGTTGGTAATATAGGAATATCTTGTTCGAAGAGGAAATGTGGTGCCGGCTGAATCTGTTTTTCGAGGGTATTGAATACCAACTCCTTTCATTGTGATCAGCTCAAAACAGACGGGGCCATCTCTCTTCATTCATAGTTTGCAAGATTAAAGTTCTCCCCGAAAGTCCCTCGTTTTAGCGTGTGGCAAAAGATCTTGGATGCCGTTAATATTCCCTCCCTACCACCTAACACAATATGGAATCCTGGCCGGCACTTAAGTGACCTCCAAACCTCGTAATCCTCTGGTATTTATGAGGCCCGCAGAGAACTCGGGTCTGTGACCCTTGAATCAAACGTAAAGGAAGTCTATTAACCCCTAAAATCCCCGCTAAAGACCCCGTCAACAGTTTACTCCAGAGATTTCAACCTCGTGTGTGATGGGAATAATAACTACCCGAAAATTGATGCTATATGTATTAGGTACTTGTTGCCGCTGTTAATAACTCGTACGTGAGTTTAACAGACTCATATAGGCGAGTTTAAATAAATATCCTATTTCTTGCGCTCATTTCTCTCAACACTGCTCCTCCTAAGGAACCTTCCAGCGATAGCCTAAGAGAAATATTTATCACTCAAGAATGGAAAAAGGCATTCAAAGTGATGAAAGAGCTTGTGTCCAAATGCGGTTATAAATTAGGAAGTGGCGCCCGATATTATTCATGAGAAGCTTAGCAATACACGCATCAGAAAGCAGGATCATTGGGATATGGAGAGCAGAGATGAATTGAAGCCTTTAAAACTTGGTGCTGGAGGGGGCTGCATAGGGCAAAGTTGGCGGATAAAATAAGTTAAGAGGAGTATATTAGAGGGTGAAATAAAAGAAGGCCCTATAGAACACCATGATGAAAATAAGATTAGGTTAGATTTGGGTGGAGGCTCAAGGAATTCGTAAGGCATATCATAGAGGTGAAAATAAAAGGGAAGGCATCAGAAAAAAATTAAGATACATTTAACATCGACCAAATTAAGAAGAATTTATACAGGGAACGCTGTCACGGTATAACAGAGTATTTAATATTGAGAAATGAAGAGCTGCAGTGAATAAATATTCGAAATGAACAACTGAGGATCAAGAATACAAAAAAAGTTTTATCCATGCTAGGTTTCATGCAAGCTTAAATAAAATCGTAAAAATAAAATAATACAAATTATTCAAATGGGGCGGGAGAAAATCTTTTGGATGAAAAAGTCAAAACGCTGGAGCTTAAAGTACTATTTATAAATTGTTTAGTCAAAGATACTCGTGAAAATAAAACTAAGAAAAGTGAGTTCATTATAAATGTCCATAATTACCTCCTTTAAATAATTGTAATTTCCTCTCGTAGGATAAGATCTAAACATTGAAACGACTTGGCAAGTGTTCATTAACGCTTTAACGCGGTAGGTAGAGGAATATTATTATTTTTTGCTCTGTGTGGCTGATTTTGTTAAAGATTTAAGTGCCTCTTCTCATGCGTCAGTTAGCCCTGGAATTTCCTCTTTGTCAATGCAACGAACTCGTCTTCCGGTTCTTGAAATCCACTTCCTCAGCGATATAAGTTAATAAGTCAAATTGTTCGCCAATTATGGCGAAAATGGTCTTGGGAGTATTTGCATACGCTTCAGCAGAGAAGCAAGTGGACCAAGGATGGATCCACAATTGTTCGCGCCCGTGGCCGTGATTGGTGCCATTACCTATCTCACCCCAGTGAACCCACAGAAGCTTATTTGATTTTTTACCATTTATTTTTTACTTCTTTATTATTTTTTCTTTGCCTGTTCCTATTTGTTTTGTGATTCTGAGTGATTCACGGCCGGCGGGATGTTCGCACGAGGACTGGCCACCTTTTTTGTTTGAGAATTTTATCAATGGATGATAAGCTTTGTATAGACACAGTTTGATGATTGACCATTTCTGGGGATTTTTCTATTTCATCGGCCTCATTTGTAGGTGAAATCACTTGTGTGATGTTAAGGTTGCTGAGGAGCTCATATGGTGTTTTAGAAGTAGATTCTTCTAACGAGTCTGAGACTAATGGAATATTTTTTTCTCTCCTTCTAGGGTTGGTGATTTTCATTCCAAAATTTGGCCGCTGATCTGGTCTAAGATGTATGTCGCTGCTTCTTGGTACTCTATCAGCTTTAATTTGAAAATACTGTCCAACTGATATGTTGATAGGGTCATCACTATCACCTTCTAAACCAATCCAAGATATGTAATAATAAACTATGTGGCCGTCCACCCAAGCCCTCGACGAAATTTCGATATTACTTTCGTCTAGTGAGGAAGAAGGTGGCGATAGCAAAATCTAGGTATTTATTCTTGCGTTGAATCTGATTTGAACACATCAATCAAGATCCCCCCGCGATGGTTGTTAACATCGGAAAAATGAATCTATATTGAATGCCATCGCTTAATGTTTTTATGTCTTCGTAATAAAATTAGCAGATTGAAATGAGTCAGTTTATTTGCTGCGAAAAAATCTGTAGAGATGTACTTTCATCTGCGATCATTTTGAGACGCTGTTATTCTCCTTATGCGTTAGGTACTTGACCTTTAAAATAAATCACCGTGAAATGATTACTCTGCCGCCGCTGTGGCCTTCAGATGGATAGTAGCGATTGTTCCTTGAGTCCTTAAGACTGTTTAAAGCTGCAAGGCTTACTATTTCATCGAGTGTCCATGGCCAAGGGCCAACTTCTGTGCCGCGTGTTAGAAAGGTCGATTCATAAGAGTGAAAGCTTGATTCACGCCACCGTTAACCTTTTTTATTTCAATCCCCACTCGTGGAAACGGCGAGCAGAGATGTTAGTCATGTTTAAAGGCATAGTAACTTTGCTTCCTCTCTCTCTGAAACCTGTAAGCGGATATCTAAATGATAAAATGCTTTCTTTGCCTCGATTGCCGTCCTCGGTGTCGACGGAGTAATATCTTCGTTTGCTAATCCTGCGTTCGCGGGTTCGAGTCCCGTATTGGTGGGTGTTTTCCCTCTCAAAGCATGTGTGTTTATGACACTCGTAATGATCGTAATTTCGCTCAATCATGAGACGCCATCATTATTAATAGCTAATTCATTTGCCGTCCTTGTAGAGGCAATGGCATTCTCAGGTCAATTTACGATGTGATCGTCCTAATTCATAATGATTTTCTTCCTTGATAGCTTGCTATTTATCGCGAGGATGAAAAATTCTTTGAAATTTTCCACACTTCATATTTTCTCTGACCTGTCCGATTTCGATGGTTTCGTATAATTTAGAAGGCATATTCTATCTTTGATAATGATCTAAAACGTTCAGGTCAGAGAAATAAAAAGTGTGGAAAATTACAAATTACTTTTTATCCTCATGACAAATAAAAAGTTCATTCCACGAAGTTACGTCTCCGACAATTGCTTCCATTAATAGAATATAATGAAAACTATTAGCCAGCTAAACAAAATGTGGATCGAGAAATTTTTTTCGGAGAGTCAAACTGAGTCGCTGACTTTCGGAGAGTCAAAAATGACTGCTACTCTGCTTAATGATTCTACTTCATGGTAGGGATGGTCGCACCGATGAACCTTACTCTACTCGTAGAAGTAGCATATCCGCTCAACCTGCTTCGAACACTTAGATCGTTTTATGCTTACTGCCTGCCGCTTCTAGAAAGACCCCACGACACCCGGGACGAATTGAACGAACACCCATCCAACTTCGATCCGAGCCCAACGATGCCGATGATGGAGCAGGGACAGGTGTTCCCACCGAGACAGACCCGCATTACACTTATCATTGTTTCCCAAATGCTGAATGGTGAATCTTTATTGCCGAAATTTTCCTTACCAGCACGTCAGTGAAATGCAAATTCTTTCAATAAATGGACGCTGCGAGGTCTTGAACGGCTTAAAGACATTACTTAAGCTCACATTTTTTGATATTACATAAATAGGTTAAAGATTTAAGAGTAGAAAAAAGTTTATAGGTTTATTATTACATATCGGGCAAAAATTCATTTTGGCAACTGAATTACGTAACCTTTATTGGAAAGCATTGTTTTCTGGTCCTTCTTACTAAAAAAGTGATAATTAAAGTCACTTTACAATAGAATATTAAGTAATTGTGACAAATTTTTCCGCGGGATTAAGGTGATGGCTGGATCGTCCCTCTTCCGGGGTTTTCCACTGTGTCGTTCCACTTTATGGGCATGTTTCGCCTACTATCCTGCAGGCTTCTTCAGGTTCGGGTTGACGAGACCTAGGCCGAAGCCTGACTAAACAAGTCTGCAGGATAGCCTGGAAAATATTGTCCATAAAATGGAACCACGAGGCGGGAAACTCGGAATATGGAAGATCCAGCTTCCAAATTGAGTATTTACTTAAGTTTAATTCGAGTAACTTTGAAGAGTGGGGATTCAATTACGAAATAATGATTCTCTCAGCTAGATTATATATTATGAAGATTAGGATAACAAACGGGTATTGCGAGTAACTTTGAAGAGTGGGATTCTATGGCGAAATAATTATGCTCTCAGCCAGATAATATATCATGAAGATTTGCATAACACAAGGGTTATACCACTAGAAGAACTCAAAAGTCCCAGTGCAAACGGTTGAGAATCTTCTACGCAAAATTTCGAGCTTCTTTTACATTGTTGGAGCGGAGGATTCCGCAGCGGCTTGATGTATTATTTTCCATCTTCCGGCTCAGCAGCGTATGTCAGCGTTGAAGCGACGACAGTCTTTCCACCGATACAGGAGGGGTTTTCAGGTCAAAGTAGGAACAAAAGATGGAACTAACCTCCAAGTATGTATTCAATAGAGATGCTGTTGGGGAGGAAATTTGTCTCCAGGGCAACTCCCATGCGTGTGACGTCAGACACTAAGATTGAAAATAATGCTCTGGAAGCCTATGCTAAAAAGCCATTTCATTGTTCAAATAAATCTAGACTCCGCCGTTATTGATGCGAATTTGAAATTTCAAACTAATGTCGTAATTTATAAGAGAATTATTAACGGAGGAGGCGTAATTAGCGATTTATTTTGACTGACCGTCTTATTTCGCTTTTTCTGTGCAATTAAAAGTAGAACAGAAAAATGACATCACGTTAATTGGGCTAAAAACAGAATATTTAGAGTTATATGGGCGATTTTTTTCTGTTTTTCACGCAGTCTCCTGTCTCAAGCATATAAACAAATCAATCGGTTACCACGTCTGACGTCACATGTGCCGACTTGCTCTGGGCCATATACTAACAATGAATTACGAGGAAGGCGCACGGGCCCCCTATTGTAAACATGCTGGAAGAAACATATACATTTTTCTTTGGACTAGTGCTGGAACCGAAGAGGTGAAGCAAGGAATCTTCGACAGGAAAAACAATTCATTCGGAGTATAGCCTTGGGTTACCGTATCCAAGGTAAGGCTTTCGCAGATGGCCACCCCAAAAAAAACGACGATGTATGCATCATTATTGTGGTTTTCTTGAATTTCGAACAAGCATCGTCCAGCATTTCCTTCCGCGATGAGACATTTAAAAAAGGAAGAGCCGTAAAGATTACTGCGCCTGACCGACAACTTGAGAGATTCAAAAGAAGAAAAAAAAACTTTGCAAATGGAGCGGCGGCTCAATAACTGTAGGTCGCGACCCGTTTTGCTAGCTGGACATGAAAGGCTTCTGCTTCCTAATACGGTTTCTTATGTTTGGGCAGCTTAATGGGGATCGGTGATGGGATGGTTGCATTTCGAGAACGTCTGTATGGCAAATACTTGCCGAGTCGGATGTTTTCTCATGTGATTTGTACGTATCCCGTCAGCGAAACACAAGAAAGTATTCGAGGAAGGGACTACGGGGTATTGGAAAGATGAGTTTGTCTTGGACACCCTTGTTGTCCTTCATTATCCAAAAATCTTGGGCTATTACAGCTTCGTATGCATGGAATAATGTTCCCAAAATCAATTAAAGGCAACCTTCCACTTTCAAACTTAACTAGAAACTTCTGTGTCATTAATCAAATAACCACCTTAGTTTGTGAACACAAAATCCAGGGTTTATTTAGCTCCTTTTGTAGTTCCTTATGTATCCTCTTTTGTATAAGGTGTAGACGAAAATATTTTCTGTGGATATATTTAGAATTTAATTACTTCTTGTATAATTCTGTCATTATCTCTGAACACGTATGTATTTTAATATTTCACCTGCTCACGTTTATTTCTCTTATACATAGATGGAATAGTTTTGTTGTTAAAGAGCCTCATCGTCTTCTTATTATAATTAAAAGTTTTTAAATATTTAATTATGGTTATATAATATAGTCATTTAATAATGATTATGTATGGTCCATAGAGCAGAATTATTCTTGTTGTATACATTACTGCTGTAAGTGGGAGTTAATCAAGGAACATCCATTTAGAAAATAAATAATTTTAAAGTCTTGATAATTTGTGGAAATCAGGTCAATGCCGCGTCTCAACCACATCACCGCCTAATATATGCCGTCAGAGGAGTAGATATAAGCAAGCATAGGCGATGAATTCCTGGGAGGTCATTTAACTTCTGAACAATTGTGGGAAAATCACGTTCGAGTAATTCTCGGAATTCTTGCATTAAAGAAATTAGGATTCATTTAGCGAATAGTTAGACGACCCCGGACGGAATAATGTAATAGAGACGTTATCTGACTATCGTAAGAGCTACGTCTTTAGAGCGCCGCAAGCATCCCAGGGACCCAGGACAAAAATATTACATCCATGATCTCCAAAAAAATTCACTTCAAAATTACTACTATTGAGCAGAGAGTGACGCAAAACTATTAACAAGTTTGTTTCTGGAGCCTTTAGAGCAAATTATCCCAACCAGGGGTGCGAGATAACATTTAAGTTTTTTGTTGTTTATTTTGAGTACATTTTTAGGGTTAATGCAACATTTTATTTGGTGTAATTTTTCGATATATTTAGTTTTTTAAATATTATTAAAAATTCATTACACAAATTTGTTTTCGTCACTTACACGTTTATTCTTCTTTTATGAATTATTACTTTAAGTGGCGTGAGATATTACTTTAAGGTGTGCGAGAACATATTAAAATATTTTATGGGTGTGGAGAATAAAAAAGCCTGGGAGCCACTGCTCTAGAGACTCAAAGGTTTCACGCTCGTCTAAGTTTGCCAGAAAAAAGTCCGATCTTACGAGTTTCAGATCGACAGGGAGGATGGTATTTTACCCCCGCTGTAGGGCATCCGACTGACAAAAGTGACAAAATAAGTAATGTACTCGATCAGACTTAAATTGCAGTAGAGTTGAGAGATATTTTTTTCGGATTTCTCCTGCAGCGAAGCGCGCCTCAGAAATCATCCCTTTCCTGTGCCTATTCTTATTTCCTGTACCTTTCCTTTTATGCTGGTGTCAAAACACTCCCTGCATCACATCGTAACGGTAGCTCGCAGGTATGTTGAGTAATGTGATTCATGATCTTCACCACGGCCGTAGAGAAGAGATCTTCACCTACGGGTGTTAATACAGAAAAAGTAACCCACCTGTGATAATACCGGAGGCGAACCAACATCACTAAACCAAATTTTAGCAGCCGAGTACGGCATGAAATTTTCGTGATTTAGCCCACCCCAAATCTATCTCTTGGATATTTTGCTTGTCTTTTTAGATGCTGATCCGCTTGTGAGCAGAAAAAAATTCACTTCATACGCATGATTAAAAATATAGCTCAGGAGGACTAGTGCACTGATTTTAGTCTGCGGTGATTCAGAACTAAGTTCAATAATCTTGTTAGTCCCTACAATAAATGGCTAAAATCGATAAATAATGAATTGACCTCGACGGAAATATGTTCAAACGTGGATGGGCACTCTCTAGGAAAATTATTTTTGTAAGGCGACTTTAGAATGGTAAGTTTAAGCATTGAAAGAATTACTAAGTTCCTCGCGAGTGGGAGAGCATTTTTTGAGAAAAGATCGAGTGTTAGACCTGGATTGACTCTAACTAAAATTCTCTCCTTGGTTTGAAATTCTGAAAAATTGAAATGCATTAAAATATTCTCCCTATTCTCAGTATTCGGCGTTTATCTGGAAATTGAATGGTCCGGTATTATTTCTTGAATTATTGGCAGCAAACTGAATTATTATTTGGGTATTCCTGAGCGCTGGTTATTGAACCCTTACAGTTTTCGTCAATATAGCATGAATTCTGTTATCTGTAAATATATTCATGCGCAGATGATAAAAATATGAAATCATTGCACGTTTTTCCGGCTGGAGTTATAATTGATGGAAATGTCAACATTTACTACTTAATTAATAATCGCGCGTGAAATGCTATGGAATCTCTATAATCAATGTCATATCCAAGAATCAATTTCTTAAGCCATAAAATGTGCTGGATATATAATCAATTACGTTTTACTACGATTATCTCCAAGTGTGACTGCTTTTTTTTAACAACCAAAAGGGAAACTGCAAATGCAGCTGTTTCAAATTCTGTTAATTTTTTCCGAAAAAGGATATACTGGAACGCGTGTCTCAATAGTCATGAATTTGACCTAATCGAAGAACTCGAATCGAATGACTCTAGAACTAATCGAATACCAAATGGGGTGTAGAAATTTTGATCTCGCCGTTGCACAACAAAACGGCACCCAGCCACCCACTGGCGTACGCAGGATTGATTTCTGAGGGGGGAGGGGTCTTGACTTCTGGGGAGGGGGGGGTTTGACTTCTTGGAAGGGGGGGTTTGACTTCTTTGGAGGGGGGGTTTGACTTCTGGGGGGGGGGTTTACTTCTGGGTGGGTTTCATTAATATTTATGTGCATAATCATAAAATGATATTTAGATTATAATTCACTAAAACAATAATAAATTAACACTCCCTTTCCGTGAAGACAATTCAACGATATTCTTCTGCCCAATAAGCAAAATTCTAAACGCTTGTTCAGGTAAACGAACGAAAACGAATTCAGGTAAACATGTTTTTGGGGGGATTTAAACCCTAAACCGTCTGTACGCCACTGCAGCCCCCTGACCGTCGTACTTGATGTGACCGACTCATTCTTTGCCCTTGATTGAGGCTATTCAACTATGAAGCAGACATAGTTTTTGTGTTGTAATTGATACGTTTTCCGTTAGCAATCGGAAAACATCTCAGGTAAATCAATTTTGTTTCCCACTACATATTAGAAAACATTATTTTTTTGAAATGCGACAAATGAACAAAGACCAGCGATCAATGATTCAGCTGATTGAAAAAGCGCTTCAATAGAACACAAATAAGTGTAACTCAAATCCCAATATCTTCATAAAAATATGTTGCTTTATTTTCCAATTTTAATAGTTCTCAATCCGTCTCGGAGAATTTTATTCGACTAAGTTCGATTTACAGTCGGACAGTCAATCCCACAGTAAAATTACCCTTTGAAATGAAAGTGTGAGTTATTGTAAGCTTGGTGCTCTCCTTGATACCACTACAACTAATACTGGGAAAAAATAAATATGGCACCAAAATAAATATTTGAAATAGCAGCGAAAGACAGACTAAAAATGGCGACAGGCTGTTTATGATAGTGAGAAGTGTAACTGCTGGAGGTAGATATTTTTATTTCCATGCAAAATTTTGGCTTTTCTAAAGGCCTAAGTGTTATAGAGTAAAATGTTTTCCACCCTACTACGATATCTATCAAGGAACAATTTCATTAATTTCTCTTTAAGTTAAATCATTTACTTCCAGAACTCATTTACTTCCAGTTTCAAATTGCACAGGGAAGAAACATTGATACAAACTTGATAACATTTTCTTGGGATAAGTGTGGGGTTGACCTGCCTAGGGTTAGATGGAGAAATTTAATCGAAAATTCTCCAAGTAGAAAAGAAAAAGTAATTTGGCACGCGCTGAAATATATCTGCCTCCTGAAAGCAATTACGGATGCAAAAATGAACTGTATCGATTAACGAAAAAGATCAAAAGTGATATGCCCGCATATCATTAGAGATGTTTCAGGAAGTAATAATGGAGGACTTTGATCGAAAATCGATTTCTCTGAGAAGATGATGGAATTGAGAGTAACAGAAAACCAATCTTCGGATTAATAGATAACTCCTGGCGACGATTCATTTTGAGTAAAGGCACTCTGGGTATCATTATCTCACTTTGGAATTAACATTCGGGCGACTCAACTCCCCTTAATTTTATACACTACTAGTGACGTGGTTATATTGCATTCCAAATTTATATGACAGCATGGGTCTAATGGAGAACAGTGTTACCAAACTTACTCTCCTCGTGCTCTTCTCTAGACAACATCGTACCTCCAGCCTAATGGAGATTCACAAAGGAAACGAATCTCCATAAGAGCTCCTAATGTCAACTACACGTGGAACGCACTATGGTTGATATTTGAACATATCCTTATGATCTGTACTTGATTGCATATTAATAAGCTAATTGTAAGTGGAAAGATACTTGATGAAAACTCTGCGAGTAAAAAGTACTGATATATTGGACACATTCTCAGATGAAGCAGTACCATTAAATCACTAATTGAAGGAGCAAGGAATTAAATTATTCCCGAAAATGAGGTTGCAGAATTCATGAAGCACACTGTTAGGGATGCAATAAAAGGAAATCATGGAGGAGTTGGCTGAAAAGAGAATAGAGTGGAGAGCAGCAGTAAACCAATCTTTGGATTGATGACTGTATGTTGATCATGGTGTCAAAATAGATTCGTGACAAATGGTGGAAAAGAAAGAATTTACAAAACACTCATTATATAAAGGATGCCATCACCTGTAGAAGTCAGTCCAGGAATTACGAGGCCAAAAGGCCTAACGATTATAAACCACGATACAAATTGGCATTGGATTTAACGGTAATGTCGGGGAATATGAATTAATACGTGTACAAACACGGTGAATGAATATACTTCGTAGGTAAATACAGTTGGTTAAAAACATTTGTAGGAAAACATAAACAATTAATACGAATTCTTGATTATTTATAGGTATTAATTCACTGCAAAGGATCAGGAAGAAAATTTTACAATACCCTTTTCCTCAAGTAGGTGAATCTTTGATTAGGAACCTTCCACAAAAATAGCATAAATCTTGAGAACCTTGCGGTTAATTTTGCTGCTTAAGTTCGTGTGTGCACCATGTTTCCTTTTCCACGAAAGTAATTGAAAAAGGGGTATAAAACAGTTAAATATAAACTTTTTCCATGAATTATATCAGGTGGCTGGATACATAATAATAAAATGCTGCGTAGGGATCATGAAAGCGTAGTCAACACGATGAATCCAGCCGAAATTGAAACGTCAATAACACTCCTGTAACCAACGGTCGTTGACAGCGTCCGCTCTCTCGTCCTCAAGGATGAAAAGCCAAACACACTCAAAATGGGACGAAATCGCCTCGGGGGCCACCACCGCATCACTTTCCTCCCTTTAAACGCCAGAAAATGATCCGATGGCTGAAGCGAAGGTTAATGAGGGTCACATTCGCAATAAAGGCAAGAGAGAGGAAAAGGGGGGCAGGTGGCACTTTGGTCCAATCATTGGGTGGGGACGATGCTCCGCTCTGAAACAAAAACGACCTTTTTCGCCAGAGCAAAAAGAAAAACAGTATCTGGGAAGGAAAAACAAAATCCACGACCCTGGATAATATTTTTTTTCTCTTCACTTCTCTCTCTCCCTTTTCATTTTCACCCGTGGATTTTACGTCGGATTTTTCGATAGGGTCATTCGGCCCTTACAAGGGTTGAGTGTTGGGATGGTTAGTTGGTGGTGGCGACCGGCAACTGAAGTCATTCTCGCCACCAGGGGCCGGTGGGTTGATCAGTATAGGGAGAACTATTCGTGGTATGGAGGAAGGGTTAGGGGGAAACCCGGTGTCGGCAACAGCCTGTTCGTTACGGAAGGCACACAAGGGGTTCACAGTTTTACTTCCCGATCGACGAACGGGGTACTTAACCAACTGTCCGAAGAGCGACCAAATAAGGGTTCGAATCCCGTCACTGCCGGGATTCGAACCCAGTCCTTAAGAATGGGAAGCCAGTACTCTAGTTATTAAACCAACCCGATCCCTTTAGTGTTGGGGAATGACGGAAAAATAGAAGATGACGGAAAAATTGGAAGATGACGGAAGAAATTGGAATACGGAAGATGAAGAAGAAACCCATAGTTTACCTGCACTGACGTACTCTACATTCATGTTTTGAGGCACACACTACATTTTTCTTAAAAAATTGTTACTACCAATAAGGGTTTTCAAAATTAATTTATCCAATATCTATATATGCTCCATTTTCTCTCTCCTAAATTTTTTAATATATTAAATGGACTCGTAAAATTATGAGGGATGTCAAAATAAGGAAATAATAAAGGAATAAAGCGGTCAGCTTAAAAAAAGAATGGGTTGGATATCGTCAATAAACAAAATCTTCGGATTGATAACAGCTCTTGATGATTTACCTTTTTTCTCCAAAATACAAAAAAAATACTCATCAAGGAGTTCATACGCAGGCTTACACTCCGAAATGACAGAGGGACGTGAGATAGACTGAGGACGAGATGAGAAAAATTGCACCTTTCAAAAATTCGAAGTGACAACTGCTGACAAAATTTTTTAAAATAGTAAATATATCATGCAGCAAAGGTGTTTACAGGCGGGACCTTGCGGGTTGAGTGGCCGACAGAGGGCGAGATAACTCACATGGGATGTCAGGAGATATCCATTTGAGTAGCAGCAGTCAGCAGCTTCCGATGCACACCCGCAGTGGACCCCGTTGGAGCGCCTCCTTTATCCCTTTCTCAGCTCTCCCTCTCGGCTCGGGCGCTCCGTCGGCGACCACCCTCGAGCGAACACTGCGGCGACGGAGACTCCCCGCTTCTTGATCCCGTCCTCACAGCCGCCAACTCGCTGTACGGCGTCCGCTCCTGCCCCCTCACCACCACTGCCCCCTCCTCCCCCGCCTCGACCCCTCCACACACTCAGTTACACCACCCCTCTCTCAGCGAGCAGGCCCTTCAGCTGAAGGAAACCCTCCCGCGCAGTGGGGAATTGGAGCCCCGCCCCTCTCCCTACCAAGACAGGACACTAGTACACTTCTCCTCTTCAAATCGCCAGCCTGCTCTTTCCCCTCACCAGCCAAAGCAGCAGCCTTCGGCCACCTTCCGGCGAGGAAGCCTTGGTCTTCGCCGACTACTCTCTGGGCAGGCAGGTGGGTGGGATGAGCAGATATATGTAGGGGAATGGCATATCGGAGGGGCGAGAGGAGTAAAGGACCTCCCCGGCCAGGGACGCGTGCCGCAGCACGGGTGCTTTTTTTTCGACGGACTTCCGAGCCGCCTGAAGCTTCCCCGGCCAAGGATGGCGATGCCCCCGCGGCGTACTGAACCTGTCCCTCCCGCCAAGGAACTTGCGCTCCCTTGCACCGTAGGCGGAAGTTGTGTTTGAGGTAGGCGAGGAACTACATGAGGACTTCCCTTCACAATCAGTAGTGCGAGAATACTCCGGGATGCAATGCCCTTACAGTTAGCTATCCGAGGAACTAGAGGAGGACCTCCTCAGTATCGCTGGAAGTCTCCGTATTGTCAAGAAAAGACGGGGCGATAGGAGATCCTTCCACCGAGTTGAGTTAATTCGTGCAGCTTCCTCAAACCAAACCAGAGGGGTTGGCTCACGATACGCTCACTGGTCATAGCCGAAATTTTCCGTGTTTTAATCCGTTTCCACCCAAACAAGGGTGGCCTCCCCTCCTTCCAGCTTTCCCCTTTCCCCCCACTCCTCTGCTCGTTGACGCCGCACGCAAAACCTTTTATCCTTTTATGCTCGTCCAGCGTTAACTCACTCTACCCTCTTCCCCCATTTCTATCTTTCAACTCCTCCTTCCATTCCGACTTTATCTCGTCCTCGCGTTATTTCTTTTTATGTCCTCTTCTTCTTCTTCCCCTTGTTTTATGCGTACTCTCTTTCTCTCTGTATCTCTCTCCCTCACTGCGCCGCGGATGTTTGGCGTCCTCTCCCGGTACTTTCTCTTCCCGGGGAATCCTCATCCCACCCCCGTCCCCGGAGCCATAATCCTGGACGATTTCCCCTTTTCTTCTTTTCCTCGGGATTTCTGACTCTTTTGCGCGCACAAACACGCTTACCCACACTCCCACAAAAGGGCTCCTCGATTCTTTCTACTCCTCTCGGTGTCTTATCCCTTCCCTCCCCCCGAAAAAAAATACCCTTATCTCTCCCTCTATCTCTCTGTTCCCTTTTTGGCAACTGTCCTCTCTCCCCAACCTCTCTTCCCTTCTCTCTCTATATCTCCTTTGATTTCCCCTTTTCCCGGGGCACGCACACAAACACGCACCCCCCGCCACTCACCGTGGGGAGTGTGAGTGAGTGAGAGAGCATCATCCCCCGGTTCCCGCGGCTGCGCCGTCGCCGCTGCGCCGCGCACGGCGGGGGAGTCGGGACGGCGGCGTGTTTGTGTGCGTGCGGACTTTGTCGATCGATTCCGTTGGTTTTGAACCCCGGCGCACTCCTCTGCCTCCACACTGTGCCCAGACCCCAGCTCTTTCCCTCCCGAGTCCTCCACGCCCCTCCCCAGCTCTCCTACGTTTTCCACACCCTACCTCCTCTCTCATTCCCTCTTTCGAGAAGGGGGAGGGGGTGAGAGAAAAAAAACCCTATCCCACCCCTTACCTTGGTTACTTCTACCCCTCGGCTTCCCTCAGCACAACCCCACCTGCCCTTCTTCTACCCCCCCCCCCCTTTTATTCGCAGCCAGTTTTATTTTTTTTATTTAGAGAACTGGGGGTGGGGAAGAAAATAATCTCCGAGATCTCTCCCCTCAACCAATCCATTCAGGTTTCCCTTTTCTCTTCCCCCCGTTATACCCCTAGCCTAAACCCCCTCCCCCCCCCTATAGGCCTTCCCTCCCTCAATGACGAATGAAATTACGACTGCAATATTTCCGGGGAAACGGAATCCTGCGCTACCCCGTTTGCGCCCTACCTCTTCAATCCTCTTTGAACTATTTCGGTGGGGCCGATAACCCTGCATGATCCCCTAATCACTTTCGTCATTTCTCTGTATATGATCGCGAAATCCCATCCCTCTTTGTTTGTTTAATTCTTTTACATTCTAATTATATTTTTTGTATTCTTTTAAATCATCCCACCCTCCAGCTTCAAATCTGAAACAACAGAAAGATGGAGGAACCACATTAGGAGTTACTAGAGTCTCGGAGGCGATACTCTACGGTAAATTTACTCCACAAAAAATCAGAACACGCGAGTTTTAGGGTGACACACATGGAGGATACTATTTAAACCCAGGTTACTCGATTTGTTTTAGGGAGGTGTAATTGAAAAGACAGCGTGACGGAGATGTCAAATAAATTATATTGGAATAGTTTGAAAAAAAGAAGTGAAATCGGCAGACTTGGAGAAATGTTCCAGATCTTTACTGGAAAGCCCGCCCGATCTGACATGTGGACAAGAATAGGAAAACCCTCCGCATTATAGTAGGAATGACCATATGCACAAAATTAAAGTTAGAAGACAAAGAACGGATTCTTGTAACTATTCTTGTTTAAATAGAACAATTGATGTACGGAATTGTTTAACTGAAGAAGTTTCGGAACCCTTTCATCATAGCTCCAAATCGTTTATTAAAAATGTCTAGGAGTTCACAATATGGCAAATCATTTATCATGGTGAAGTAGATCTCACATCAGTATATTATAAAAATGTTTGTGCACGTGATTGTTTAAAATATGGATTATATTGCTGATTTATTTCATATTGCAAATTGTATCTCATTGTGTTAATTCCACTTCAATTGGTTGTATTGGATACTTTGGGAACCGTGGTTATAAAATGTTTCTTTTTAATTTGCTATCCCCTGACAACATTAGGCAATGTGTAACATGAAATTATAATAATAATAATAATATAGTATTACAACCCCCTCTATATCTCTACAGGTGACGGAAGCGACGAAATAAGAAAGAGGCATCGTCCAACTGATAGGTATAAAAATTCCTACGCCCCACATTAGTGACTTGGACAAAAAAAAAGCAAGATGCTAAGTCACTCCGTCCATACATAAGATTTGTCGTCCTTTCCCTCTTCTAATTCCCCATCCGTATTCCCTCATGGCTGGTGTACTGAATCTGCTACATGCCTCTTCAGCGTCTCGCAAGGTAGTAGATTTTTAAATAAAGATGAATCTTCTTAATATCTATTTCGCTGAGGGTGGTAGCCCTCTTTGATCGCACAATCTCTTTCGTTTCTCATAACGTGAGCGTAATTTCTTTCCTTCTTCTTTTAAAATCCCTCTTCATCCCCACCCCCACGCCTCCTCTCCTTCTCCAAATGACTAAATTTAGAAACTTAATATCCTTCGTATTTCCGGCTTGGTTGTTCAAATATTGGGTCAGCCCGAAATTATTATTGGAATGAATAATGACCGCGAGCCACCGCTAAAATGCTTTATTTTAATGTCAGTTCATACATTATCGAAAGCCTTTACTTGAAAATTGCGGATTCCTTCGTATTTCCTGCTCGGAATTTCAAATTTTAGGTCAGATAGAAATTATTATTGGAATAAATAATGACTATTACGTCAACCGATATGAAAATTATACGTTCGTTTGCAGGTTTCTGCGGCATTTATCAGATGATATCAAAATTTTTCGGGTTGCGTCCGCGTATGTTGTTTAGAATCACAACAGTTTCACCAGCTATTCTGCTGGCGTCCTGGCCAGTTATCCTTTACCTGAGGACGCCAGCAGGATAGCTGGTGAAACTGTTGTGATTCTAAATTCTGTGTGACACGCGGAGGTGATCCCGAAAAATGAAAAATCATGAAAATTATGTTTCACTCAAATACTATTACATAGTTCTATTATTATCTGGTTTCTTCCTTTTTGAAACTTGAGAATCGGTTTGTTTTAGTGTTGGTTAATTACTTGCATAAGATATCTTATTACATTAATAATATTAATTTATGCTTTTTTGCACATAAATATTTTTTTGGGAAAAACATCGCGGTTATTTTATAAAAACCTTTGTTGGAGTTCTGAAGTAATTGAAATCTATTGCTAGTAAAAAAAAAAAAGTCTAGTCCATCGAGTTTAAGAAGCTACATCTTCTAGTTGGGTCCACCGATTGAAATAAAATAAATTCATCTGTTATGACAATAATGATTACGTTCATTAATGTGCATTTACATTTTGTCCCACCGTGAAGGTGTAGCGAAACTTGGTGGCACTCGCTTGTGAAGAACATAACGCAAAGGAGAGGAAAGCATAGATGAGATGTGGGATGAAGCGGCCGAACCTTTTTCCTGAGGACCCTGTGGGAGTCCTTCGATAATTTTGCCCGTTCATCAACTCTTGGTTTACGGTCAGTGTCCACTAATCCTCCGCTGGTGAATGCCACCAAGTTTCGCTATACCTAAAGCTGTACTCATCCGCTAGCTATCTATATTTAGTCGGCAGGGTTTGTGTAAGAATGTATGTGAAACTGACTTCACTCGTTTCCTAACTAAGGTAATGACTCGCTACTTCATGATTACTGCGTATTTCGGTATGCGTCCTCATTTTCTTTTTTGGAAAGAGCATCGTAACGCAGTGCTAATTTGAATTCTCTGTGTCAGTCACAAGGAAGGAATGCATCGATTCGTCATTTTATCCTAGAAAGTTGATGGAAAACTTAAAGCGATTCCCGCTGTAGAGTTATCCACAGATCAGCGGAACTGTCTCACCGCTCATGTGATACCGTTCTTCGAGACTTTCCTGCCGGCTAGACTGCCGCGAACACGTGGACGCTGTAGTATGTTCGAAATATCAAGGCTAAACACTTCGCAGGTCAGAATACAAATGGCAGTCTCGTTCCGGAAAGCGTACGCGCACATTCACCGTCCAGCCTTCGAAGCAAACTCGTTTGACCTTCCGCTGTCTCAATGTGGAATGCTGCGTGTGTTTACTTCCTCGACACAAGCCTCTCTACACAATGAGGATTTTGTGCTGCATCACACATTTTTATGCCACCGGATTCGAGGATATGGCCTGGAGCAGCGAGTGTATAAAATTATTCTCGCACGAGGTCGGCAGGGTCGAACGCTCAACGTGCTCAACGTGGTGACCTACATAATTAAATGCGAGTAAATTTTTAAAAAGCTTAGCGCCAAACACCGACTCCACGCGTTCCATTTGAAAGTAGGCGGTTCCTTAGGAATTCAATTTCTCGCTTTCAGTCTCTGATTGATGTGGTCAAAATTAACTGTAAATTATTAATTTCTCTACGCAGGGTAATTCATGATCTTCTACGTGGATTTCGCTCTCCGAATGTAATATTCCGCAGCTTTTTCGTTCTTTCCACTTCCTTCACTATAATAATAATTTATTGACACAAAAGCATTTACATTTCATAGCTGCAGCTATAAGTAAATTGGTGCCTCGTCCAAAATAAGTTAAAGAATAGGTACAATTAAACTAATACATTTGAAAATAATATATAGACACAGAATACGTGACAAAAGCTTATTGGAAAGCATCATTTATCACAACTATAATCATCATGTACCTATCACAAATATGTACTCCACAATTTCTCACACAAAAATTCATCCACAGTGTAATAGCATTTTCCATCAAGCATATATTTTATTTTGGTTAAAATGTCCCTAGTTAATACTCCATTTCTCTTTTTTATTGTCCCCATCATACAATTATAGATTAATACTCCCATGTAGTAGAGGGAGATTTTATAGCTTTCAACCTGTGCATGGGTATCATGCAAATGCTTTTTCCTAGTGCCATATTTATGAACAATTTTATTTTGAATGAATAACTTTTGGTGTTCAAATACATACTTAATAATTTCGTAAATATAAATGGAGGGTAATGTTAATATTTTTATTTTTTTTAAATAAGGGCCTGCATGAATCCCTGTGGTTACTTCTTGTCAATAGTCGTATACATCTCTTTTGTAATTTAAATATTTTTTCCCATCCACTTGCCCTTCCCCATAGTGTTATCCCATATTTAACTATTGGGTAGAAATAACAATAATAAACAATATATCTTGTAGGTATAGACTTGTGACATTTCCCATGCATGACATAGCATAGCGAGCACTCAACTTGCTTATTATTTAAGAGAAAAATTTACCAAAGTAAGAGGACGGATGATTGAATATATTCGGCATACATGTTAATGAATAGTATTTGGTTAAAAGAATACTCTAATACTTAGTAATCTCTAATACTAAACAATGGTATTTTGAATGAAGCCGTTAACATTCATAAATTTCCTTCTCACTCCAGTACGCAACAGCGCCGAAATGAGTCGTTTTCTAAGGGAGGGCGAAAGACATTTTGCAAAAAATGGCTCTACTGAATTCAACTGAGCTCGTCAAACATTAACCTGCAAATTATGCTGCCATAATGCTGGGCGTGTCATTGGAGAGAAAACTAAGCGTCACACTTGCGTCAACGCCTCCTTTGTATTTAAGAATTCAAATGCAATCCTGAAAACCTACCGTCTATCAATGAAATGCTTTTCTGAGAGCCCTCCTTGGATAAAACTATCAACTTTTTACTGCAAATGCTGTTCAGTTTGTATAATTCATTTTGGCCCGCTGCTCTCGTCCGTGCCAGCCTCTGTATGCAGGGTACTGGAGAGATTTCCTTATTAACTATGAAAAATCCATAGCTGGTGCAAGTATTTTTTTATTTTAAATCATCAAATACTGTATCAACGTGAGATATTTATGTCAGTTACAATTGAAGTCTGTATGTCACCTAAATTAACCCTTTCAGTGCCACGAAAAGTTTTATGTTTATACCCTGGAATGCCAAGATTTTTTGGGTATTTTTCAATCGCATTAGAAAAATCACATTTTGTTAATTTTGTTTTTAATTCTTAGGCCGAAGGAAAAAACCAAACAATGTAATATAACAAAATTTTTATTCATAAGCATTTTTTTTCTAAAATGTAAAATCCATGTTTAAACCTGGTCTGGGCGATATATCGTTATTGGCACTCCCAAGGCCGATCAACTAAACAACGACATATTGCTGCGTGGCACTCAAAGGATTGAGACTGGAAATGCATCACCGAGTTGATTATCGAAATGTTGTTCGCCCTTTCAAAAACGGCTATACTCCATTCTTTCTCGGCACGAGAAAAATCTTAAAATAGATTTCAATGGATTCCAAAATATGGATTTAGGGTGGAGTAAATCACGAGTAGGATAATTGAAAATAAACCGCACCTCTGACTCATCCACGCTACTTCGCGATTACTTCGTTAAACTTGACTCGCGGTGTTATTTTTAATGCTAAAACCAATTTCCGAGTTCAGAGTCATGCAATCATCAGCAGTCATAAAAATAACCTTGTCCAGCTAGAACAAATCTACAAATAAACCGGAGTCAATTGATTCCACAACGAAACAAAGAATTTTTTATACATTCACTCAACTACCTGACACCTAACATTTACTTCTTGCTGCCGAATCAAATCTATTCTCGTGAATTTCAATATTTTTTTAAACTATTAAAAAAATGAAAATGTGATTTTTGCAGACTGACGTTGAACGATTATTAAATTCCGTTGTTTGGGTTCAGTTCAAAAGGGGTTTTAATTTCATAATGACTTCGTTTTTTATCAGTATATTTCTAAGAAGCTGTAATTGATCGATTCATTTTGTGTAAACATGTGTTTTTTGACGCACGAGGCATTTAGCGTTCATTAAATACGCGTAATCAAGTTTCGGGTACGCCAATGAATTGTAACTTAAATGCCAACTTGTAAAGAGTTACTTTCAGAAGATGATCATCACAGAAATGGAAAATACTGAGAGGTTACTGCAAAAGCGTCACCGGCTACAAAGTGAATCGAGCGTAACATTGATTCGATGCGCGCCTGCAACAACCTCTATGACTCACGTAATTTTTCCTTGGGGAGAAAAATGGAAGCGATTTCCTGACCAATTTTTTCCCTTAGCTTTACGGTGTGATTGGCCTCGTAGATGCAGCCATGTGAACGAGTTCGTTTCCTAAGTAAAAATAGCTGTAGAATCAAAATTATAAAATCGTACGATATACCTTGCGTCCCCAAGAAAAAAATTATTGCTAACTTTATTCCCAAATACGCTCTTC
This sequence comes from Pyrrhosoma nymphula, assembly GCA_963573305.1. NCBI lineage: Eukaryota > Metazoa > Arthropoda > Insecta > Odonata > Coenagrionidae > Pyrrhosoma > Pyrrhosoma nymphula. Next base: position 48,116,168 of record OY754330.1, on the reverse strand, counting down.
CAAAACTCACGGTGAATAAGCTTAGTAACTTATGATATAATGCTAATCGATGATATGGAGGGAGAAACTCCTTATCGGAAGGAGCAGAATAAAACGTATCAGAACCATTTCCTCAATAACAGTGTTACTCAGGCTGTATACCACAGAAGCCGGAGAATTCACGCAACCTACCCAAGGGTCCCACGCATGGTTTTTTTATATTACTTACTTTATATTATTCACTGTTTACACGTTTTACAAGAATATTGATACGAGAATATTTTTAACGTAAGTTCCTACTCAATTATGTTAGTGAACATTTAATTTTTCAACAGGGAAGGGTTCCAAAACATATTTTTACGCTCATAAAAGTTCAGTGAGCCGAAAAAGTTTCGAAAACGTTTGTAGACTACAGCTAGTAAGTGTGTTTCCATACTGTAGTTTCAGGGACGTATTTGAAAATAAGTGTATATTCTGTTAGACAGCCATTCTCTCAAAAACGTCTTAGATTAAGAAAACGTTCAAAATACCTGAAAATCAAATGTTTGGTAATTCACGACACTCAAGTAAACCTTTTTGTAGAAAAATGCTTACTATAAATTGACCTTTTTGTGTAAGGAACTAATGATAACCAGCGAGCATGTAATATCGCCTGACTGAGGTGCCTGAGTATACAAACGTTACTTCCCTCCAGGAAAAAAACATATAATGTAGGACTTCTAGTGAGAAATGCAATATTACACAAAGCATGATTCAATGTTGGCTGTCTGTTGTACTCTGTTCGTCGAAATAATAACCACCGTAGCTGCCCAGGTTGAAATGATTTATAATATTGATTATTTAAAACAATACTTGTGTTTAATATGTCACAACTGTCTATAAAATATTTTTCCAGTATGAATTTTATTCAGCCAATGAAAAATATTTTTGAGGATTACTAACTGAATTCATCCTGAACAAAATGGCATAAAGTTCATGTTATCAAAAAGTTAATTGTTATAAAATAATTGTGAACTAGTATAAATTGGCCTATACTGGCATATTATCCCTACAAATTTGTGAAATAAAGGCTGACAGTTTCAAAGCTCTCGCAAATACTGGCAGCATAGTCAGGTGTGGAGAACGCTACTTCACAGAAGGGGTGCGTAAAAGGGTTGGAGGGGAAGGTGAAAAATGGGAGCTAAAGTAGGCCTGTTTCACGCAGGATATTTCAAAGCATGGTACTGGCATGGCATGTTAATCATTGTAATATCATGGATAAAATTAAACATAGGCACCCACAGTGAACAATTTTTTTAATAAAATAGAACCAAGGATATCATTTTAGAACTCTTCAATCATAAAACCACACACTATATGGATCTGCCAACAGTTTTTTTGAGGACTAATATGTTTTCTCTAAAGTCGAATTCTCGTTTTTATACTATAACTTATTATTTTTAAGATGATTTTCAGATATATTTAGTTTTCTTCCACTTTAACGTCATTATCGTCATTTTTCGTTGCATTCCAAAACTGCAATGATCTTTATTTTAAGAATTATAATAGTCACAACTATATATAGTCGCACGACTGACCTGTCGTTCAATTGAGTTGATTCACTGGGTCATCCAATTCCTGGCATAAGTTTGAAAAATTAAAATACGGAGTAGTGATGACATAACGGGCATTTGTCGACCGTGATCAGCCTCAGAAAGGGATATTTAGTTTTCATATCGGTTTACTTTGAAGATGCCTTCATTCTTTCTCGGTAAATCTATGGGATAAATCGCTGAAATAGGAAATACAATTGAGCTATGAATCCATTTATTCCAAAGGATTTTGCCACTTAGAGATTATGAGATTAGGTTTGAAGTTCTTGAGATGGGGGTAAAGGAAGCAGAGGAAGTTTAACGGAGTGAAAAGAAGCAGATGAAAGAGGCTCCTTTTCGCTCCAGCATTCTGGAGAAGATTTGAAGGAATCAAAGCAGGCGGGTGTGATAACTAACTTTAGGCGAGGGGAATTTAAATATTACAAATAGTGTAAAAAGGATAAAAATACACTTAAACTGGTAGAATAAACATTATAATAAAATTGCCACTTACACTGATCGCTTACTGGCCTCAATATCCATGCCACGCTATACTTGCTTGTCTAGAGCTACGTCTAGAACTTGCTTCTGTGTATTCTTAGAAACTTTAAAACTCTTTCTATTTCCAACATTATTAATATTTAACACATTAATTGATGATAAGTGAAATGACAGTCTTTGTAATCATTTTTTTTAGGATTATATCTTTCTTCAAAGTAAGTCAAATGCCGCGTTTTTACACTATTTTGCTACGCACGCCATCTGTTGTGATCCAAGCTACAACTACACGATATTCACCTGTTATTTGGTAGACGCCGCGGGACCCGCGGGAGCACCTACCGAAGTTTGTAAATGACGTTTCTTATTGCTGAGGACGTTCTGTGCATGCGTTTTTAATCGCATATAGGAATGCTGTGCCTAATAATAGCTTCCTGCCTGTATCATATAGTTATGTCAAAAACAAAGCATATGAGCTGATATTTGTTGTGTTGATATTATGTCATTTGCTAGTTTAAGTAATCGTTCAGGTAAGCCGGGCAATAATTTGCCCAGAAAAATTCGACAGGAAGAAATATTCATCAGGCGACGCGACAGTGAAAGGAAGCATCGTGACTTATGGAATGGAGTGACTACTTATTTTCATTCTTGTGATGTGAAAACAAATAAATTTAATTCCTGGGCTTCGCCTGAATATTATCACTCGAGGTATTCTGGCCTGATCTATGTTGTGTATTGGGTTTTTGATGTGTTTTAGACCCAAAAGTACGTTGCCCCAAGTGAGTTATATGTCACTAAGGATGATATTTTTTTTGCAAATAGTGAAGAAGCTTACAATGCCAAGAAGAAAGAAAAGGAGAAAAGGGAATGCTTAGACAGGAGGAAGGCCAAACTTGCCGAGCTGTTGGAGAAGGAGAAACTGGAATGGGAAATAGAGTTGAAGCAACGGCGCACAAAATTCAGATATGGGAGAGAGAGAAGAGTTGAAGCCGACTTGCCTGGTTTGGAATCCTTGAAGGCTTTGAATGAGCAGATGAAGCAAAGGAGAGAGGATCTTCGACGATCTGAAGCCAACCTAAGAATGCATCGTTGGTGGACGATGAATAATCCTGTTTTGCGAGAGGTTCGTTAAAGTGGTGGCCTAAATGGGGTTGTTACTAAAGTATACCGATTATCATCACAAATGATTGAAGTCATTACTCAAGCTTACATTTATCAGTTACCATATTCCTTTTATATGTAGTGAATTGCGTGTTGCGCCCGCCAGACGTTGGGCACTTGTGCCTTGCCTTTTCCTGAGGAGCTAAGCTATTCAGTATCTGAGTTGTTAATTAGGAGTTTGTATCCCGTGTGTAGTATTATTTAATGAAGTATAGAAAGTAAGAGCTTGCTCCTCGAATATGAAGGAATTCATTCCTTTTAAGTCAGGTAGGAAACCTTAATGACACAGATGGGAACAAAGAAGTTTAATTAATGCCAGCATTATACTACCTATGGCATTTATTTATTCCAGCAATGGTGTCTCAGCCCATTGGTATTGTAGTTATTGCATTTTCCAAAAAGAATAAGTTATTAACAGCTATTATTTAAGTACCTAAGTCAATGTAATTTATTATTGTTGGATGTTCAGGTGTTTATTGATGAAATATCAATATTCCTTACTTTGCTTGTAGGAATTTGCATGAATGAAATATTAAAAAAAGAGATAATTCAACTTACCTATTTATTTGTGGTTTTGGTTTCAACCCACCTAGCACACTCATGCCCAAGTTAATGGTTGAGCAACAGTTGATGCTCGGCCGTTGCGCCGAGTGTGATGACAAAATTACGGCAACCGTTGCCCCCTACTTGCTCCACGCCGATTGCTGCTTCTTGTATTGTGTATTTTGTGAGCACATTGGCTATAATCGCTATAATTAAGCGCTATCTGTGAACATTGAGTACTATGACTTATTCACTTCATTTTGTGGAATGATATTTTGGGGAAATTTTGTTATTTTATTAAGGATATAAGCGATTGATTCACGGAAATATTTCCAGCCGACTCACCCACATAGCATGAAAGCTGGATTTTGGCTGGATGCATCCAGCACCTATCTCTAAAAGCACCAAGTTTTATTTCTGCTGGCTTATGGCTTTTGTTTGTATGTATGGTCAAAAAATAGCAAGCACTCTTTGTCCACCTTCACGAAATTACTGTCAGTCGTTGCATGTATTAACGCTGATTTTTTTGGAAAAAAATAGCCTCATTCCAACTGTTATCAAGAAGGAGAGCTGTTGGCCTAGGGTTAGGGTGTTGGGTTGTCAACCTGAGGTGTGCATGTGATACAGTATCAAATCCCACTGAAGTCAAATTTTTTTCTATTTCTCCAAACTTCCTGTAGATGTCACTCTAGTCGGTTAGAGCAACGGTTGACCTTGATTTGGCACCATTTTTGGTGATTTTGACTTGCTGTTGCACCTGTGTTGCCGCAACGTTGACGTAAACGTCTGAGGCCGTTGCCTTCCCGATGATGCCATATTGCTGTCAATTTCAAGTAAACAGTTGGCTTTGTGCTGGCTGGGGATCCACTTGAATTTTACTCTAATTTCTTAAGTATGAAGGAAAGCTGCTTCGGAATGAACAAGCTATTTGTAGTAATCTTATTTTTTGAAGAGCAGGTTGGCTACTGTCTCTGACTGCTAATTCCAATTTTAACCTCCATCTGTGAATCGTTATTTCATATCTCCCACTATACTCTCTCCCTTTTTCTCCTCCATTCTAATTTTCACATTTTCTCTTGGTTTTGGGATGCCTAATTATCAAAAATTTTGTGGTTTCAACCATAGGTAATATCAGTCAAATTTTTCTGGTGCTGTCAACTGTATAAGAGTAAATGATATGTTGAGTTCAAGTGATTACTCCAATAAGCTTATTTTTTATTTCAGTTTGAATCAAAGGAAAGAGAAAAATTTGTCAGGCAAGCTTGGGAAGGGCAGGTTGAAGAGAAGCGTGTGAGGGAAGAGGAAAAGTTAAAACAAGAGAGAGAGGAAGAGGCATTGCGTAAAAAGCAGCTAGAAGAAGAGTTGCAGGTGGAGAAGTCGAAAATGGAGGAGTTACGGACCAAACAGAAAAGAAATAAGGAAGATCTGCTTAATCAGCATCTGGAGCAGCTAAGGTACTCATCTACATGAGTATATACCTACATAACCATCATTCTATTCCCTTTCGGGAAAGGCAAAGTCAAAGAACTTAGTAATTTTTGCTGTGAGGCCTAGAAAAGAGGCTCTTTTAATTATCCCCCTCCATTCAGTAGGGTAGGCCGAGGGGTGAATGCCCCCCCCCCACCCCCTGTGTTTTGGCGCCCCTAAGTCTGTGAATGTATAGTATAAATATATAACTAAATGTGTATAATATGTTCTCAATGTCATATTTTGTACAAACCCATCCACCTATTGCATCACCAAAATTTGTAAAGTTTAGTAAACTGGTTAATGTATGATTTTGTGCCCCCAAAAAATTTTCTGCCCACCCCCCCATCCCCCCTTGACCCAAAACCTAGCTCCGCCACTGCCTCCATTATGCTTTATCCTTGCATATCTCTTTCTTTTCGCTTATCTTACACTCATGCATTGTTTCATAGATGCTCTCCTATTTTTAAAATTCCTAATATTACTCCTCTTCAGTCTCTTCTACCACATTCACCCATGACTTTTGAGCATGGATAAAACCAAGGAAGCACACACTTTTCACATATGTCCATTAATGGAGCATCCAACCCACATTCTTTCATGACCCACTCATTCCTAACCTCATCCATCCTACTTTTGCCAGAAACACTTCTCAGGTGCCCCATTCCCACTGCATCTTGCCTACTCTTATGACTATCTAGACATACCCAGCTTTTGCTGCCATTTAATAATGTCGGATTTGTACTCAAGGATTTTGGCTTCTCTAAACAAACATTCCAAGATATACTCAACATACTATCTAATATGAATTTCCTCCCGGCATTCACATGCCTTGTCATCTCTTCATCTATCCTTCCGTCTCTTCCCACTCTTCACATAAAAAAATATCTATAATTTCAAGTTTTATTGAATTTGATTCAATTTTCATCTAATCGTGTGAAATTGACAGTGAGAAAATCATTCTCCTGGACTGGGATTCGAACCCAGACCCCTCGATTTTGCACCGATTGCTCAAACCAGTTAGGCTACCCAGGCGACCTCTCTCACTGTGAATTTCATGGAGGCTTTAAGGAACAAGTTGTCTTCACAGGCCCCGTGCATACAATGCCATGGAGTACCCGTGTGTTCGAGCGCTAAGCGCTACTGTCCACGAGGTAAAACCAAACTTTAAACACTCAGGTGTTTACTTTGAAAAATTAAAAGAACTGGGGCACTGGCCGCGCACTAACTTTAACGCAGTCACCCGCTGATGGTCTCACAATTGTGTGAAATTCACAGTGAAAAAATCATTCCAATTAAAAAAAATCATCAATTTTCATCTTATTTATTCAGGCAAATTTTGTGTACTGGCTGTTTCTCTGGAAGTAATAATAATGCAGTTGACCTCTTATTTATTATTTACATTCTCTACTCATTAATGGAAATAGTTCCAGAAGAGAACTTTCATGGATATGGATTTTTACTATGGTAAAATAATGTCAAAGCAGTCTTCATTCACAATGCTTCCTCCTTTTGCATTTCTCTGTTCTGCATTGACAAATGTTTCTTTGTAAAAATTTTATTTTTCTAAGCTTTTTTAATGGTGATATAGTGGATAATTGGAATCTATATTAATATTTGACTATATTACAGTGTAAAATACATATATAAGTAACTTTGTGACCAATAAGACCCTAGAAAACTCTTTCACGATCACATAGACTTAAAAAGTGTTTTAAAAATTTTATTTTCTGTGTTTCTCTTTGCTTTCAAACATTTAAATCTCTTTGCAGAAAATTTTTAAATCAAAAGTCAACAGTAATTGAACGTTATAACTTCGTGGTGAGTGTCAGAAAAAGTGATGGCTTATTAATTTTATGGCATCTTCTGGCAGGAAAAGGCAAACACTTGCAGAAGAGCTGAAAGAAGAAGAGGCTAGAGTGTTGGCTGAACAGATGAAAGTTGATAAACTTTTAAGAGAGAGAAGACTAGTGGAGGAGCGTAGGAAGATAGAGGCTAACAGGTAAAAGTGTGCGAGTGTGGTTTAAGGTTATCGACCATGATTGCATTGTGATTGATCCACCAGGGGCTCTATTTAGTGAGCTGTTCATTGGGATACCTCTATTTCTAAAGTGAATGTGTTTTCATTTCATCAGAAAAAAATAATGTAATAGAGCAAGGAACCATAGCTATTATCTCTGGGGCTAAATTTAAATGTGCTGTCTTAATTTCAGTTTTACCTTTAAAATTGACTTATTTAAAGTATGTAAAGGTATATGCCATTGAGTCATTTCATGTGAAATCAACCATGCTCATTACCCAAACTCCTTTGATTTCCATGAAATTCAATGCAATCAAAGAACTCGTAAGAATAATCACACATGTAGTTACTCAAAGATAGTATGTATTTTGATGGTACCATCAGGTATCAAATACATTTCCATGTTCATCCCATTGTGGTCCTTAGATAAAATATTTAGGAAAATCTCTTGGAGAACAGATGCATTGCATATATATATTTATTTTAAAATAATTTGAAAGGTACATACTCATTTGCAGATTTTTCGTAAATTATTAATGTACAATATTACAATTATTTTAACCTTACATGGCATTTGTAGGCTTTTAATGCATCCAAACTCAGTTAAGATGGACGATAGAAAAATTATTAAAGAAATGTCTTCGATTCTTTTTATGAATTCTGTCAGTATGCTAAATTTCATGAAAATAAAAAATGGTCTAGTTGAATATGCCCGGACTGTTCGAGGTGCACGGTAAATAAGGCTGGCGTTGGTCCATCAGGGAACTCGAGGGAGTGCAATAAAAAACTACTTCCATAAGATCGCACTTTATTGCTCACTCTGTTACATCTAGAGATGGGAAAATTACAGTAATTTTATCTGAGGTAAATTACCGCAGTAAATTACAGTCATTTTCAAAAATTACCGTAATTGTCCAGTATCTTTTAGTTTTAAGTATTTAATATCAAATGTATGGTTAAATAAGAAAGCCAATAGCAATAGGAAGGGAATAATGATGCTTAAACCATTCCTAACACAACATTACTCTATTGGAAATTTAAGAAATTGTAAAAAGAAATTCGGCACCAACACGCAATCTGGCTTTCTTTTGTCAAAGTATGAGAAATTTTCAAGAAGAATTTTCTCATACATTACTCAATAATGTTATAATTTAAGTAAAATATCCCAAAAATGAGTTATACATGCCTCAATTTATAATTAAACACATAGGAAATGTAGACTGGGCTTAAAAGAACATGTTGGGAATTTATCTGTATGAAAGATTATCTAGAAAATTACCAAACACTACGGTAATTTTCAATGGGCATGGTAAATTACGAAAAATACCACAGTAATTTTCAGGGTTGCCCATCTCTAGTTACATCATCCGCTTCCCGACTGTCCCCCCTTACTGAGGCATCCCTCCGCCTGGTGTGTCCTCGCGTCATCTGCCCATGTGATGTCCCATGAGGCTTTCATTCACTCCCTAAACACTTACCCTTGCAGATGCTGCATTGGACACTCTGCCAAAGGGAGGATAGGAATGTGAGCTCTCTGCTTTAGGGTGATTTAGAAGGGGAGGGGGGTTGGAATTGGGGGGAGATGATTTCTGCAGCTTGGACGAGAAGAAAGGGAGGGAGTACGGGGATGAATATTGTAAAAAGTGCACTCTTACAAAATGTTATATTTTTGGTTGATTTGATATGAAATGGGATGACCCCATACTGAATTTCCAATGGTCCACTATCTGCCATTAACCATTCCATGGCATGACGCTGCTGCAGTGTCAGTACTTTTTTGCATTCCTAAATACATACTTACTGCAATATTGGCTATATCTCTGATTTTTGGAATGCACCTATAGAAAATCTGTCTATCATTATAGCAACATGGTGTTATCAATACAATGAATTTATGTGATTACAATGATTAAGAGGTCTTAGAATGGGGTACATGCATTAGGACAAAGAGATGGGAATTGCAGAATGACACTGTAAACATGATATGAATTAGAATTCCCCATATTAAGGCATTCATGCTTTTCTCTGTTATGTGATTCTTTTCTTCATTCTCATGTGGTTGCTCTTGTATGTTATTCATTATTCTTTCAGATTGTCTCTCACTAAGCAGATTCAGTTAAGATTACGACGTACTGCCAAAGAAAATAGAGAAACATTAGAAGAAGATATCAGAATATTGAAAGCCGCAATGGAGGCAGATCAACTCAATGCTGAATCCACAAGGTTGAAAAGGATAGAGACTAAAGAATTAATGGAAGGGGCATATTATGAATTCAAAAAACAAGCTGAATACGCAAGGATGCAAGAGGATGAAGCACAGTCCTTATTTCAGTGAGTTACAATGTTTCGCCTAAGAAATCATTTTGTCTCTCCTCATACTATAAATGCAAAACTGTTATTACTAATATATCAATAGCATGTTGATGCTATATGCGCCATGTTACTGGCTGTTGTAATCCTAACAAAGTTTGTGATAGCATGATTAATTTTTAGCATTAAAGCTTTTGTGAAGTGAAGAAATGTTTTGCAATATTTTCTGCCTTCTGTTTGACATGTAAATCATTTGCCTCTTGTTTTCAGTGAGGAAGCAGTCAGAATGTGGAAGAGGCATGAGGAAAGGTGGAAGAAAGAGCAAGATGCCAGGGACAAATTAATGCAAGATGTTTTGCAAACACTGAAAGATCAGGTATTGTTGTGCCTTCATTTTCTTTTCAAGATGATCGATGTGTTATCAAGTTTATGAATTATGTAAAATCGAGATCATGAAAAATCAAATAAGACATGGTATGTAAAAGAAATGGTAATCTTTATACATATATAAAATGCATCACCCTATCTTTGTTTATTTTTAGTTGCTGTGAAAATATTGTGTTGATTACACATTAATCACAGTTACTATTTTTGTGCATTAGTGTTCGGTAATCATTGAGGACATGTGAACAAAACAAGTATGAATACCATGCAAATAATATTATCATGATTAGTATTCTATCTGTTATCAAAGGTTTCTTGGTGGATTATTGTTACTCCTATATCTTCACCTGTCTATTTCCTCACCTTATTTTTCTCATCAGCTCATCATACATCTCTTATTTTCCTTTCTAGCATTCCCATCCTTTTCCTCACCCTTCTGAGCTTTCCTTTCATTCAAAGATTAATATTGGTTTTCTACTTGTGCTGCCACCTGTTCTGCTTCCTCATTATATCATTCAGCAGCCTCATTTCATCCCTTGCCAATCCAAATAATTCCTCACTTATCCTTTTTTCTGTCCACCGAACCATCTCCATCCCATGATTTTTCATTCTTGCGCCCCAGGATTTATGTTTCACTTTAATATAGTTAATGCTCTGCTCAAATTATAATTACGAAGCGAAGATTATACGAAGCAAAACTGTCGGTCCCGACCAAAAGCCTATTCTAAATACATGGTTCAATAATATTCGCTATTCAATAATACGAAGTTTCGAAAATACGAAATTTACGATAATACGAACCTCGGCCCCGGTCCCCATGAAAAAATGGAATTCGTTTTTACGAACCATGGCGAAAAACTGCGTCAGCAAAACTTTTTGCATCCGCAGACACACAGGGACGGAAAAATGATGTGATAAAATAATGGGAAATATGACAGGGATACCTATTGTAGCCACTGTCCTAAGAAATCAGTCGCGTCCCTAAAAGGTTGGTACCAAATGTTCTCTTTGCATCACGATTAATTTCCACGGAGTCACACCTGAACTCACCGATTTGGTTATCCATATTGATTTTATTTGCTACGAATCACGTTTTGTCGCATCGCAACAATTTCAGGTGAAGTGTTGGGCCAACTTGAGTAAATTCCACAAGTTACTCCACAAAACTTTAACCTTATTTCCGTGTTACATACTTCATTGTGTGGACAATTATACAAGACCACGTTGAGATAGAGAGGGAAGATTTCATAGTTTTACCACGAATTCGTGCCATAATCGAAAAATTAGTGGCAAGTCAGAGCAGTGAAATAACTATTTGATGAAATGTAAAATATTACATCTGGAACATCTCGGCGATGTCCAAGTTTCTCTTTCACACTTCTTCGTGTGGATAAAAAGTTTCTGAAATCACAGTGACTCAATAATCACATTTCAACTACGAAGTCATTACATGAGACTCGGTTTTAGCAATGGAGTCAATATTATAGATTCCATGGTTTAAGCTTATTAAAGTCTGTAAATAAGGATGTCATTAGATGAAATGGTGTTCAACTTATCTCCCAACACCCACGACGCGAAATGACTGCGAAAAGATTACGCATATAAAGATAAAAAATAAAACATTTATTCCGTACTCGTAATTTTTGGTGCAACAGAACTCTAAGCAAAAATCATTTAAAGTGAAAATAGACTTGGGAATGAGTTATTGATTCGTTCACGTACTTCAATAAGCGATGAATCATCGCTAAGACCTGGATAGGCGATTTGCCGTAATTTTAAGCAAAGGCATTTCCTGGGGGAGGTAAATCGTCGTCCTCGTAAAATAAAGGATTGATATAGATAACCGTTAAAGGCGGTACTATTTTCTTCGGTATCATTCTCCACGACCTCCACATTATTACTCCACCTGACAAAAAAATCTTGCTCTTAGAACTAAAAGCTTAGTATATCATGAACTGACGGCGATATGGAAAATATGTTTAATCATGCCCCATTCGTCGTCAATCAATTACGCGTGGAAGCCCAAGTCGCGCTTCAAAGCGCGACTTGGGCTTCCACGGGCATTTTATATTTGCCAAGTTTTCTTTAGTAATACAAATGGTTGAAAATGTCCAATTATTCAAAAAATAGAAAGCACGTCGTGTTAGACATTTCGGAGAAGCTGATGATTATTGAAAGGGCATCCAAGGAAGACCCAGTGGTTAATATAACAGCGGGCTCTGGCGTTGGCATCTCCACAGTGCGCAATATAGTGAAAAACCCAGCCAAGTTATTATACATACTATGCTTCAAAATCGGAAGAATTCATTGGTAAGCTAGCCACTGTAAGCGTAGAGGAGGTAAGCATCATCTGTTCGGGCATCGGTCGGTGACCTTGCCTCGTTTTCTTCGAGAGAGAGCTGAGTAAGTAGGGAGATAAGGGACGTCGGAACTGCCGAGGGGTGACCATAAATCGCTGCAAACTTAATTTCCGTTATACATTATATTAATTTTGTGCTTATTGGTACATTCAGCAATTTTCTCCTTGCAACATTTTCGAAAGTTAGTTAAGTCTTTGTTGAAACGTGAGAGAATTGGAAAAAACTTGTTTTTTCTCAGTAACATTGCATTTGCATTGCATTTATCCAGTGGAAAGGGAGTTTCAGGAGAGTTGACTTTCAGATTTTTACCTGAGATATGTAAGTTGTTTGAATTTCATAACTAAAATCCGAGGATAATTTTTAATTTTAAATACATCTATATATGCAGCGGTCTTGCATGTGAAGCATATTAGTTGTACATGCACACACGTTCTTTTACATATATACTAATATTTTCCATTTTATCGTGATGTCAATATGCATCTACACTTTTAAAAATTCACCAGAGAGACATTTTAATCAATGGCATGGATAATCGCGTGCTATACCGCAGACCAGTCAGTCCTCCATCCCCTTCCACCTCACTAACATTTGAAAATGACTACATATTTTGGCACCATCTTCACATCAAGACCGTTCCGATTCGCGCACACGCTTCAAAGTGCGTCAGCAATTTGGAACGACAGCTCCAGCCATGAACATGGATCGTGGCTCCAGCACTCCAACTTGCTGCGCATCATGCGCGATTCGGAATGCACCCCAGACATGTGATGAGTTGGCTATTGCTTGGGTTGGAGGGATCGGATATGCAGGCGGTTGGAAAACCCGGGCGACTTCAGCCCGTGTGTTTATTGCCCGTGCGTGCCTGTTGCTCTGAACTCCATACCAATTTATGAATACTCATTTGTATTGAGTTCAGTGGCCTGTTGGCGTGGTTACCCGTCCTCCCGCCGGGCGCCCGCCTCGCACGCTGAACTTGCAAGAGAAGGGAAGGGGTATTCTTAGGAAAAAGGTCCGCGTAGTTGGCCTCAGGAAAACAGTGGTTTCTGCAATATAGATACCGTCGCTCTTCCACCCACTGAAGGATCGGCTCAAGAGCGGTGCGCGCCCCTTCCCCTTTTGCCCTTTCCACCGCTTGGAAGGGGGAGAGGGAAGAGAGTGTCTCTCTATCTCTCGCACACAGCCGGGCGAGGGTAGTTCGGATTTGCCAACCGCCTGCAGGTCTTTATGGACTCCCAGGAGCTGTCGTCGTGCTAGAGTGCGTCAGGTACCTTGACATGAGTCTCAGAAGTTAAAATACGGGATTTGGCTGATCTCAGATTCTTCAAAATGAGTGTTGCGTTGCCAAAAAAAAAGAACACGTTGCGATCTTGAATTTAAATTCTTACTCACAGACTTAAAATATTTGCATAGAGAAACTACGAGGTGGTAGTTATTTTTTGATCCTCTATGAGTTAAAGTTAATGATATTGTCGTGGCCCGGTTAGGGTCGACTAGGAAGTTATACTTCCGAATTCTTACATAAACATAGCGATTAACCCACAGAGCGAAAGTGAAGCATATGAGAAAAACTGAGAGAAACTTAAAATTACGCATTTCACACGCAAATCATAGGGATAAAACACTCCTGGAAGAAAAACCCTGCCTAAAACATAAATCCTAGCACTAACTATGCTGAAAACATCACAAAAAGAAAGAGCACAAAACACGTCTACGGAAAAACATAACACACATAACTAAGCGCTTTCAAAATACTACTACAAGCGTGCAAAAAATCAAAAAAGTCAAAAATAGCATAACTAAAACTATTCTATGCACCAAGTGCGTAGTGCGTTTTTTCTGATTGATTCCTTAAAAAGGTTTGCCCGGCGCCTCCACCATTTGTTGTGGCCCGGTTAGGGTCGACTTGTTTTTAGGGGTCGTGACTCAGATTTTTCAGGGGTCAAACCTTGGGAATCAATCAAAAAGAACTCACTCCTTTATTCCTTAAGTAAAATCCATTTATTGTCATTTAATACATGTTAGGTTATGCTTACTCCATGCCGTACATCTTGAAGGTGAAGTTGGTCGCAACGGGAAGAAGGGAAGGCTGGTGCTCTAGCAGCGTCTCAGGCGCACGGGTGTGGTTGTTGGTCGAGGAGTCGATTGGCGGCGAACGCGGCAAGAGAACGGAACGTCCAACAGCAAAAGAACGGAGAGACCGAGAGAGAGCTTCCGCCCGAAAAGGGTTTTTATATTCTAACCCCCTTAATCCCCTCCTTTGTTCTAGAAGCATCTAGGGCGTTGTCCATGGCAAAGCCTAACCTTATTTGGGCAAGAAAGAGAACCTCTGGAAAGTTCCCATGCTGATTACGTAGTTAGTTGTTTACGAGAATTATATTCTCGAGTGACAAGAAGTATGAGCGGCCGGACGGAACCTGTGGTTTTAATGAGGAAAAACGCCTTGAGGCGGTATCGAGGTGGGGTCACCTCGGCGATGGAAGAGTTCTAGCTAGAGATCTCCGTAAATGATGACTTTTATTGTGAAGTCGTGAATACGTAAGAAATGGAGATCCCGGATCTATGCCCAGTGAAACGCCGAAAAAAAGGAATTTGGCCCGATGTCATTAATTTAAGGTGGGATGCGCGGTTCGTTGTGGGAGACGATGAACCGAACCGTGGGAAACGTGGCCCATCGAAAATCAGTAATACGTGAAAGGTCGCGATGTTGAAATGTCGGGATACGACAATATAAAGGCATTGTTTTAAGGATGCTTTCACTAGTAAGGACCAAATATGGTTTTAAAATGCTGTCAAGGACCACAAAAGTTAAGGGGGGGGGAAATAACTATTTTTTCGCGATTTCTTCATAAGGTTCGATTTTACGAAACTCATTGATACGAAGTGTCGATTTTTCGGTCCGGCTGACATCGTATTATCGAGTTTCTACTGTAATTATTAATGTAATGTCCATGCAAAAGAGTCAAGATACTCGAATTTGAAACTTTATATCTCGATAACCAATGAGCCCCCTGCAGTGAAATGAACTACTTACCAAATATTATTAATTTTTATGTTCCCTGATTGTTCTGGAAAATTTTTAAATCTTAGTTCAAAAATTTTTATGAGGCTGCGTTTGGAAAAAGTCACAGTTTTTGCCACAAAAAAAATGGTAGCACCACTTTGAATGCCACTATAGGGATGTTACAAGTCAGGGAAATGTCAGGGAATTTGAAACTCGTCAGGGAAAATCATCGAGCTGTCGGAGAAAAATTGGGCAAGGGCGAAGTTCGAGGAATTGGTCAGTGGCCGACGCACACCAACTATGCGTTCGTTCGCTGTTACCAGAGTTGATGTTCCATCTTCTGATTTTGTCTTCATTTCATAAATTTGTCAATAAATTTGATGAGTAAAAGTAACGTTGGCTTTTTTTCTCAACTTTCATTTGCACTTAAAATTCTCACTGCTCTCTGAACGTCATACTGCTTAAGGAAAATGTCAGGGAATTTCTTTTCCAAAATCTTTTAACAACCCTGCATTAGCTTGAAAAGCATGCAGTTTCTGTGCATGAGCTTATCAAGTGAGATGTATCAGCATAAAAACAAATATGGAAGCAAAATGATGTAGGTAACTGGAGAATTATTATCAGGTTTTGTATTCATGTTCTATTCATGAGGGCTTTACTAATTGTATGCCTTTGAATCTTTGCTATTTGTTCATATCCACATTCTTATTCATTCTATAAATTAGGCAGATTGCCTGCTCTTTCTTCATCACTCTGCTTTTCATACCATGTACATATGTGTATGTTTTAATTTAATGCATGTGGCCGGTGGGCATTGACGCTCCTAAGATTTTGCAGCCAAAAGGATTTTCAGCCCACCTCACTGATTTATACTTGCCATTGATGTTGATTATTGCATTATTTTGTGAATGGTCTTCCTGTAATTTTGTTGACTTTTTTACCTTTAGGTCTCTCAGAATTTGGAACGCAACCGAAGGGAGCAAATAGAGATACTGGAAGAGCGTGGAAAGATATTAAAGGAAGCTGAGGAAATTGAAAATGAAATTGTGGAGAGGAAAGAAGCAGAAGCTGTACAGAAGTCTCTAGTCCAGAAGAATTTGCTAAGTCAGGTAAGGTAAATTTTTGTAAGATGTTTGTAGTGGTTTTATTCCAAAGATTGCTGAAAATTAGGATAATATTGAGTTTTTATTGTACAGACCCTTAATATTTGTTTAGTTTGTTATTTCCTTAGCCTTTAGAGGACTTGATCTGGTGAAATCTGAATTACATTGAGAGAAAATTATAATTATATTTTTCCTTGCAACCTAAGTTTCATTCAGTGATCATAGGATCTAGTGTGCACCTGGTTGCCATTAACAAAGATGAACCATGGAAAATGAACAATCAATGTACCTACTAATTAGCAGTGAATGTTAATATGCTAGGTGATGGTGATTTGTAATTTATGGCCAAACTGTGATGAACTTGAAGTGACTAAACAAGTATAATGCAAGTGAATATGTGGAGTATTGCCCAGGTAACAGTTGTCTTTAAAGATTTTTTTAGTGATGCCATAAAGAGAATGTGATGTCCATCGAGATATTAGATGATTATTTGATGCCCTGGTTCTGGCCATGCATGTTCTGCAACGGTGGAGAGGCAGAATTGTTTCTTTTCTGATACCCTCTGGTGCTCCTTAATCCTGCATTTTTTGGCTCTCTCTGCTGCGTGGTCATAACTAGGTCTTCAAATTGAGTTTTACAGCACAAGAGTACTGGTGAGGGAAAATTACTATTTTCCTTGACATATTAGAGAAGCCGTAGAAATAATGAAGAATTCGTAAAAGTTCAAATGAGAGGATGGATATTCTCTCTCTTCAACCTGAAAAAGAGTTATTAGGCCAAAAACTATGACCAGCCAATCAGCAAGCTCAAGGGCAGACAACAACCCCTATAAAAAGTGGCAAAACTGCAAAGCAATCACTTTGACCTAATGACCCCTGGATGTGGGGTGAGACTGTTGTCTTAAAAACAACCTACACGATGGATATTCCCGGAAGCAGAATGGAGCCATCAGCCTGATGCCATGGAAGGCTCAAAAATAATGTATACAATGGCTTATAATTTATATTAAAACCTACAAATGTATATCTACATGTGTACTTGTTTACCCAATTTTTTTAAATCAAATCTTGCAACAGAAACTCAATCCAGTTAAAAGCATTGACAACATTTTTTGATGTTGCATGAATGCTAGTAAAAAAAGTGTCATCTCATTCTCAATAGCCCGTATTTGAGAGCACCACAACCATCTGACCCAGGACCCAAAGATTTAATCCATGAACTCAATAGAATACAAAGGAAAGCCATGGATTTTGCTAAATATGTACTGCCACGAGTGAACAGAGTATGACAAAACTATTGGAAGGTTTTGTTTAGGAGCCACTAGAGAACAAGAGACTGCACTTTAGGCTAAAAGGTTACTGGAAAAATTTGTATCTCACAAGTCTCCATTTGATATGGAAGATTCTTCTCTCCCACATCACATCTGTTGGACAGGCAAAGCAACAAAATAGGAGAAATTCACTGTAGAACAGGGGTTTGAGAATTCTTTCATTCTGTTATGCATTCATGACTGCAGCAAGAGTAGATCAAGATGCTAATTCAGCTAGAACTCTTCTCACTAATTGTTGCTTTCCTCCCCCAATTCCCCTTTCCCTTTACGCTTACTTTTTATGGCTGTTGTCCTAGCATTCCCAGCCACACACCCTTGCACTGGCTTGTTAGTGTAGTTGGTAGATGTAGATGCATAACAAGAATCCCAGCCCTTTTTGGGCTCACAAGTGGTTATTGTAAATTTAAATGTGTACTTTTTACCTCATAGCTTGATCCTCATAACATTTTAAAATTGGAATTGTTGATTGTTTTCAGATTGAAGAAAAGCAAAAAATGAAGGAGGAAATGAAGAAGCAAGAAGAGTTGGAAGCAGCAGCAAAAGAGGAAGAAGAAAAGAGAGAGCAAGAAAGAATGATCAAAGAAATAATGAAGTTGCAGATAGCACACAACCCCATGGTAAGTCAATCTGGCCTGCTAATGAAGTAACTATGGTTTAGAATACTTAAGGTTGTTTCAATGAAAGGTTAGTTATAGATTGCAGGCCCATTGTCGATTGTATTTGTATGTTAACAACAACTGCTAAAACAAAAAGGTTTAAGGGTGGTCCAAAAAAATCAAGTCTTCAAAATGTTCACATTGTCCCCCAATTTTATGCCAAGTAACTATAAAACTCGTTGTGCAAAATATTAGCTCAATATGTTAACCAATGGTCGTGTCCCATGTAGTTTTTATTTTTTTATGTGAATGCTCTTAAAGCCAATAGGGGACTCAACCCAGCTGAGGAAATATACATATACATCCTGGAAAGCTTCTGGTGATGGTTGGGATTTGGCGATACATATAATTGCAAAGATACTTAGTATTCTCTACTTGCCTATGCAATGAGCACATTGTCTTTTGTGGATGTTAACTTGCGTAGTTACACAATCACTAGTTGGTTAGGTGTGACTGTAACAGGCAATGTAGCTATTTTCATGTTGCATTGCAATTACTCATACCTTTCTTTGATAGGGGTGAGGAGAAGACATTGCTTTGTATCACAGGGCTAAAAGTTTAAGCCAAATGAAACAGGGGAACGGTTAATATATAATAAGTTAATATTAAGTGAATGCGAGATGAAGGAACTCAACCCATAAGTAGCAAAAATAAAAAAGTACAACTCTTGTTGCACTACCTATCTCCTTTTGCATTCCCTAATGTACAGATATTATCTGAAGAAAACTATGAAGGTGGAAGGGAAAAATTCACTCAGTTGAAGCCCTTGGGCAAGAATGTGAGTATCATTGAGTGAATGGTGTGGACCCTGTCAAGGATCTGCTGAGTTATTTATTACGTAAAATACCTAGCCTGTTGGTTTTTAAATTGTATATGCTCTTGCTTTCCATTCAAATGTTTGTTTTTTTTTCTTTCAGATTTAAAATGAACTGTTGTACTTTTTGTTTCTTTTTTATTTTACAGTAAACATTTCCTGTGGATTACTTTCTCAAGTATTTTTAGTTTCTAAAATTCAATGTTGAATTGTATTATTTTCTTTATACTTTTTAGAAGCAGCCTTACCCAAAGAGAGTGTGGTGATGCAAAATTTTCTTGGAAACTTCATAATATGGGTATGTCAAGTATTCATACATGTTTGCCTTAATGCTTCTTATGTATATATTCAGTTTTAGAGAACCTCACAGCTGCAGTTATGTGTGTTGCCTTCTTTCTTCTGGGAATAGCATTCAAGCAGACAAATGACTATTTGGCATGTCTGTTTATTAGATGCTTGTAAAGAAATTCATAAGCTTGCAAAAACTTATCATCTAAAATAGGTATTTATCCATGAGCTTATTTCTTAATGCCAGGAACCAGTTTATAGTGACTTTTTACCTCAAAATAAATCATCTTGTGACATACTAGATATATTTCATCACCTGCCAAATATCTTCATTTCCCTGGGTGTGATAAAAAGTCTCATTCTGTGTCTGAAATACTCTTTAGAGGACTTCCTTTTTGTTTTTTTTTCTGTACTGAAATGTGATCAAAGTTATTGCATTTCGGGCATTGTCCCTATTTTTATCTTTTTTAGTTCTAATAAGTTACAAGAGTGTTGTGTTGTTAGAATGTATCATATTTACTTCATATTAAAATGTCTCTGTAGTCAGAACCCCCACAATTGTTAAGTGTTGCCTGTGGTTTAATCACTTTTTCATTTTGAGAGTTTGCTTGACTTCAAATTTACTGATTACTCTCATACACTGTTTCAAGTACATACATACAAGCAGAGATGGGCAAAGTACATGTCAAATGTATTTTAGATACAAAATACAAATTACTTTTGAAATCTGTATTTCAAATACAAAATACTTTTAAAAACTGTATTTTCGATACAAAATACAAAGGTAATTTCAAAATACATTCCTTAAAATACAAAATACATACCTCCACCACATTGAAATTTAAAATTCCTGCCTGGTAAAAAATTAAAATCAATTCAAATATGAACTATTCTTTAAAATGAGAGGCTCAAACATTCTTACCGCATATTTGTATGTAGCTAGCTATTAAACCATTATCCAGGGAAAAATGTCTTAAATAATATGGAGAATATATGGTAATACATTTATCCATTTCACTACAATCTCACAAAAAATGTTCATTTCCCTTCAAAAGCAATAATGTTTCAAACATGGAGTCTGCTAAATTATTTCTTTTGCAGTTGTGAATAAATCCTGCAAAAGAAAATAATCTTTCCACAGGAGCACTGGATGTGAGGCCAGTGTTATAACACACAAACAACTTTTTTACTGCAGGATATTCATTTAATATTGACAGACATTTCGATTTCTCACCAAGAAATTGCAATACTTCAATTTCATTCCTATTTACAACATGGAATGATGAATGTCCCTTTTCATCCTAAAAGGCAAAGAAGTCCTCATCTGAAGAATTTCCATTATTTCTGGTGCAGAGAACTTCAGGATTAAGTATTTTAGCGGCATTTATTAGCATCTGCTGCAGGTGCTCTCTTAATTCCTCTCGTTCGTGTGGAAGCCACCTCATCCTGAAGAAAGGGTGGGTACAAGAAGCCAAAATTGCATCATTAACTTCCGCTGAAAGACAGAAATAGGTTGTGAATCTATTCTGTAAGCTCATCTTCAGACCTGTAACAAGAGGGGCGCAATAATGGAAGACCATTGACTGCATCTATTCTAGCTTTCCTTTTATGACAAATAATGTAGGTAATAACAATCCAAAGAAACACCCATCTCCTTGATGCCGATCAATAGCCAAGGCAATTGGCCTCATCACTTCACAGTATTCTTTTAAATACTCCAGTTCTACCTCCTTAATTTGGATTTTGGTTCTAAGGACAGTAGAAAGAGCCTGTAACTTCTCTCTGTGTTTCAATATCTGGCATAGAGCATCGTGCAAAGAATTCCACCTGGTAACACCAGGGTAACTCAGTTTCTGTCCTAGAACAGAGAATATCTTCTCAGCGGAGTGTGGTCGCCCAGAAATTTTCCATAAAAATGAACATTTACCCATAGCCGTATGATGCACCCGTGATAATGATGGCGATTTTTCGATTATTTTGGTTATATCGGTTGTAGCTAACAAATTTAGTGTGTGAGAAGCACATCTAACATGATGAGGTAAACGTATCCTGGACTCCTCCATCTCCTCCTCCACATCATGAGAACCAAACAAGAATTTTCATCACTCTTCTCATCAACATCACTTTCATTATCAGAACATGGTACTTTTAGATCAACCCCAAATATTTTAAATGCTTTAGAAAAATTGGAACCATTGTCAGTAACTGTAGAAACAATCTTTCCAGCAGGCAAACCAAATGAAAGATTTATATCTTCAAGCATTTCTACAATCTTGTCATGAGTATGTGGACCACAAAACCTCTTGCATGCCAAAGCAGCTGAATGCCTCTTCAGTGTTTGTTCATCAATCTAACAAACAAAATATAATATTATTAGTAATTTGTTAATAATCATTACTCTCCATATTTTCAAATGTTTAATTTTTAATTTAGTCTGATATTGATATCTTCCCCTGCAACTTAGTTCTATGCACACTCACATGAAACAACATCTATTTTAAGCACTGATTAAACTTACAATGACCAGCTCATTTCACTCAAATATCCAAAGGTTTGACCTCTTACCCAATGAGCTGTGACCCCCAAAAAAACTTCTGGTCTTTGTAGACCATATGTCTGCTGTAGTAGAAAAATATGATGCTGCCTTTAGCTTTTCATTTATTTTGGCAATCACCCTTGCCTTTTGATCCTTAATTCTTTGACCCAAACTTCTTCTGTCTATTACCTTCACCCCAAAGTCCATCCCTAGGAGATACAAAAGGGAACATATATGCAAATAATCCTTAGTAAAGGCACCTTATTTGTCACTCAGGTGGATTCTCAAAACAAGTTGAAGTCGGATGCGACCTTACACATTTTTCTGCTATTTGTCATTCATTTTAATGTAACAAACTGAAAGTGCATTACCTTCAAATATATTTATAAAAGAAGGATCATCCACAATTGAGAGGGGTCTCATTCCACTAACTACAAATTTTGTAATTAAGTCATCAAATTTGGCTTGCGAACATCCTTTCTTTGTCATCGGAAATTGCAATTGGAGTTGCCTTGCAGCTGTAGTGCCATTACTAGGATTCCCTTCCGGAGCTTTCCTCTTCAATCTTCTTTTACCTTTCACATTCCTCGCCCATTCCACTGTATACAACTCGAAGGCGCTAACATCTCCAGGGTGTTTTCTCTGAAAAATTCAGGTAAATCAGCATTAATCTTTCTTTTGTCACACCCTTAAACTGCGTGCAAATAATGGTAGTGGTAAACATGTTTAAGGAAAGATAACAATGATACCTTTAACTACAAGGATAGATTAAGTCAAATTTAAAGTAAGATTATATTCATAAGTGTATGTGGCATTATGATAAAATATGTTTTAAGTAGAAAAACTTGATAAAATGAAGTTATGATGAAGTGCTATCAGAAATGTTAAGGTAAAGGTGGTATTGTGGGAACCAATTTGTGTTTTTTTTACAATAAAAATTATAATATATTTTAGAGCGAAGGTTTCCGTGGTGATGGAGGTTTGATCTCTGCATTTTCTGGGTTATCTTCTGCATCAGTTGACCATGTATCCTTCGACCTGAAGACGCTGGCAGGATAGCCGGCGAAACCGTTGTCAACATAGTCAACTGTCGCGGAAGATAACCCGGAAAATGCAGAGATATAATATATTTTCTGCTAGTCTGTAAGTTCACAGAAAGTCACTGGAAGTCATAGTTTGGAAAGGAAAAATTTTGAAAAAGCATCAGCCGAACATTTACCCCAATTTTAGATACATATTATAATGAGAGAAAAACTCTTACACTGAAAAAACTCGTTTCCCAATTGAAACCAGTGGAAACATTCTCGAGCGCAAGAAAATTAAATATGAACGGATCAAAAAATAGCTTCATCACAACCTATATTTCTGGATCTTATATAGACCCTGCAAAGTTTGGCTGGGATAGATTTACGCAGTCGCAGGTGCAGTGGATATATTTTGTTAATGATAACACACATACATTCTGCTTTATTATATAGATTACTACAAGTTCTGGCTATTTCCGTTAGAATACCTATGCTTCTTATTCAGATATTAAGGGTGTCCATAATACCACCTTTGCCTCTACTAAAATCAGTGGAAGGACGTGCAGTAAACAAAACACATTGCCAGTACTTAGATAAAATTCTTAAATATATACACCCAAACATTCTAAGGTCCACTTACCTTTAAATGAGTCTTGAAATTCGTGGTGGCTGCGTAAGATTCACTTATGACCGTTACTGTGCCTGGTTTACACAGCTCGGACTGTGCCATAACTTTTCCTTCCGATTCATAAATAACGCTGAAGTATTTCCCATCTAATATTGCACATTTTGATTCCTCGTCGACAGACATCGCACTCCTATACCTTTTGGAACAGCGTCAGTTTCTACAGGTCCACTCCACAAACTACTCAATGGGCAGCCACGTTTCGCAAACTACTCCACACGCAACTACGTTTCGCAAATATTCAATAGTCTACGGGGCTACAGAAGTAAAGTAAGGGGCAATTTATTGTCCCATAGATGGAAGGCTAATACCGATTCATTCGGGATCCCTGCCATCTCCGTTGCACGTTCTTTCGAATTATGCACAAAAACATTAAATGTATTTTGATTTTGAATGTATTTTAAAAATACAAACTACTCTCTAGATGTATTTTCGTTACAAAATACATACTTAAAAAAATGTATTTCCGATACAAATTACAAACTACAAAAGTATCGAAAATACATATTTCAAATACAAGTATTTTCGATACCGCCCATCTCTGCATACAAGTATACCTTGACTTCCGTCGTTTTGAGTTACATCAATCCCACAGATACCTCAGTATTTTTGGGTAATTAATGGATAAAATAGGTCAAGATACGTCGACATTACGGTGATTGTACAATAATACTAAAAATGCTTAAAATAAAAAAACCTCTAGAAATCATATTGAAAATAAGTTAAAAAATGTTTTTTACAAGTAATTCCTTGTTAAGTGTGAGCTGAAGAAATTTTTGGTAACCTGCTGGTAGATAGTAAGTTATATTCACAATAGTAATGGCGGAATGTTTTGTACATATGTATTTATCTCCTTTTCGAATGTCTATACCCCCATGCTGCGAGCCCAACATTGTAACATAGCCTTCCCGCTCTTTCAGCCAAAGGTCCGCGTTCTACTCCCAAAAGAAGCCAACAATTCCCTTTTCTTAAAATGACCATTATTCAAATCACCGCTCAAGGAAAAAGAACTTTCTCCTTTCCACACAATTACCTGGGTTTGTTTTGTCCCCTTGGATTAGCGTCGCTTGGTAAGAGAGATACAGAGAAATATATAACTTGCACAAAGAAAAGCATTCAAACAAATATGTACCAACACACAAAAAGAAAGTCATGGATTATGCAAGGTTTCAATTATTAATTTGTACATCTAACTCTTAAAATGATCTTTTTTACAATTTACATTGATCCCTAGGTTAATTTAGTTACACATATATTACAGTATATTTTAACCCATTGACTTTGTTCTTGATACTGTCTGTAGATGGTTATAATACACTTTTCTTTAAACAGGTTTCCTCTTTTGTCCTTTCTCTTTCTATATATGAATCAATTAACAAAATTAGCATTAACTTATTGGTCTCCCTGGTAGTTTCTCACTTGTGTTGCATAGCAAATTAGTGGCTGGGCGTTCGGTTCCTCATGGATTCTCCCTCGCCGCTATATGGGAGCGGTCACCTCTTAGTGATTCCCAATCCTTCCGGCAATCACCTTTCCTTATTTCTCCCTTAGCTTCACGTGGCACTCATCCGTTCACGCCAGCAGCCAATCTTGGGCTGAGAACAATGAGAATTCTTCCACAATTCTCATTGTTCCTCCCTGTATCACGAGTTTCCCCTTTTGTTGGTCTGTTGGTTGGTTGGCTCAAGAAGCAGGAAGTCTGTAATGACTGCATATTTCAGATAGGAAAATTGTGATTATTTTCTGAATGTTTGCATAGGATTTTCAAAGTTTTTTTCTGCTTGCTCATTCCCTAGTGCTGGAAATAATCTTGCATGAAACATTTCACTCATTAAATGATATTTATAGAATGTACCAAGGTTTTCACCCATAATCCATAATTTTTATATAAAACACCTGCTGAAATGAAAAAGGCATGCTTATTATTGAGTATATTTTCTAATAGCTAATTTATCTTTTTAGGTTCCAATACAAACTGGTTAGCATGCTGAAATGGCATTCTGAGACTAGATGTGGGATCTGTGTTATTCTCATTCCATTGTGGGTTTCAAAGGTTTCTTTATAAACATGGTAATAACTTTTAATTTTATGAACTTCAAATTAAAAATATCAAATTATATTTATTATTGAAAATATGATAAAATGAATGTAATTCTCCATTTGTAAAAGCTATTTTTACATTCATTGTGTGCAATACTTAGCCAATAAATTTTATATGTTCTTTATAGAACACCCTTTGATTTACATATTCATTTGAATGGGGAACCTCTCTTGTCATTTTTGGCATTGAGTAGAAATTTACTTGTAATTCATTTTGAGGGAGCTGAAGTACTAACTTGAGTTTATCTAGTTTGTTTCTTTACATTATGGCTGCTGGAAACAATGTAATCCAGCTATAGCACCAGCATGAAGTGAAAATGTCTAAAATGAAGGTGGCTTGGTGGTCTGACTGGCTATTGAGAGATCTGGGTTCTGATATATGTCTAGTCAGCATAATATTTTTTCATGGCAAATTCCCTAATGTTGGTACTTTACCTTGTTTTTTGTGTACATATTACTACGTAATATAGGTAGACAATAATACAATACATTGCACTGTAATGCATTTTGCATTGAATTATTGTTTAACCCTTGAAGCGGCCACTTATCCCGGGGATTCAATATTTGAGTACTTAACTCCTCAGGGGGTATTTAAATTTATGTGTAAGGCAAGTGGACGTACGCCGTGCGTCGAAACGCTGCTGGGCGAGGACGTAGGGTTCTCACACGTGTACGTCGAAACGGCTTGAGATTTTAATGAAACTTAGCATTGGTTCAAGACTAGAGGTTTTTAAATATTGTTTGATGAAAGAAGTTTGGTAAGTCATCAAGAGAGAACTCACTCATCCATTGAGTACGAGCATTGATTTAATTAAGAATTCATAGCCACAAGTTAATTACTGTGGTCAATTTGCACTGACAACTTCCAATCTTCAGATTCCTCAATTCATTCTGATCTCCCTTTGTTCATCAATATGAGTATTCTCAACTTTAAATTTCTTCTTTCTTCCTTAAATGGTAAGCTCTGATTGACTGACATCCTCCCTTATTTCTCTCTTCATATGTATTCCCTCCCTTGTAGGGGTATGCAAGCCGGGTTTGACTCCCAAGCTTAGTCCCTGCCATGGGCTGAAAATGTATTATTACTCCAAGATTGTGTGGCAGGCCTGGCTCAGCCCTTTAATGCAGGGGTCCCCAAACGACGGCCCGCGGGCCGGATGTGACCCGCGAGGCCTTTTCATCCGGCCCTTGGAGACCATTTTGTCTACGGAAAAAAATACGGAAATTTACGTGTAACCTGCCAAGATCAGCCGCCGCTTACGTGTACATTATCTTTTTACCGAATTAAAATAGAGGCGCGCAGTAGTGCGTTATGTTTTCCAACCAATTACTACATTGCAAAACCTTATTCGCTACTTATTATGAATAAAATACTATAAAATAAATAATTAAAAACAACATCCATATATTGATTCTTTTTTATTTGGACCCCGAGCGTGTAGTTGGCCCCCGAACTGCTGTTTGATGGTTAATGCGGCCCTCGGGCTGAAAGGTTTGGAGACCCCTGCTTTAATGGGATCAATCCACCCATTTGGTCAGTTTTTTTTCATGCATGTCATAGATGTAATTTACTGTATTTTAACGTGCATGTCATGTAATAATATATCTGTGATAAGTTTTTATGCTCCAACTGAGGAAAGTAAGGATGAAGACAAAGATATGTTTTATGTACAGCTTGAAGAAGTAGTGACCGGTATCCCACGATATGACATACTTTTATTGCTAGGAGGAGCTAATGCCAAAGTGGGCGAAGAGGATATTTGGAGCAAGGTAGCAGGAAGAGAGAGCCTGCACGAAGAATCTAACGACAATGGCACTAGGCTGCTCAGCTTTGCTTGCTCATCGAATTTGTTCATTGTAAGTACAAAGTTTCCAAAGAAAAACATATATAAACAGACGTGGACATCTCCTGATGGTTGCACCACAAACCAGATCGACCACATCCTGATAGACAATAGACATGTAAGCTTCGTGACTCAAGTAAGAAGCCTTAGAAGAGCAGAATGCAGTACATATCATTACTTAGTGTTGATGAAAATAAAACAAAGATTAAGAATAGAGAAAAGAAACAAAAATAAAGTAGAGGACAGAATAACTTTTGAGAAAAGCAAGATTGATGAATGTAAAATTGAACTTAGAAATAGGTTCTCAGTTTTAGCAGAAGAGAGTTAGGAAGAGGACTTAACAGAAAGGCAAGAAGAAGTGGAAGAGATGTGGAAAAGTTTTAAAACTAATATTAAAGAATCAGCAAAAGAAGTGTTTTACATGAAAAAAACTCCCAGACATCTTTGGTTTAATGAGAATTGTAGGAAGTTAGTAGAAGAGAGAAAAGAAGCCAAAATAAAAGCACTTACTGAAAAAACACAAGCTACCAAGGAAAGATACCGATAGGTCAGCAGGGAAGTGAACAAGGCACTCAGGGCAGAAAAAAGAAAGTACATAAACAGTACACTTTCAAGGGCAGAGGAAGACTGCACACAAAATAACACTAGGGATTTTTATAGAAAAATTAGGTTTTTTCAGAAAGGCTTTAAACCTAATGTAATGGGAGTGAAAGACAAAAGTGGAGTGATAACGAGTGAACCAGCAGGAGTCTTGAGAGTCTGGAAAGAATACTTCTCCGACCTTTTAAACGGGGATACAATCGAGGGAAATGAAAATGAAGTGGTACAACAAGAAGAGCTAAGTTGTAGAACAAGTGAAAACGTTTTATGTATGGAACCAACAAGAGAAGAAATAAAATCTGCATTGAAGACCTTTAAAAATGGTGAAGCACCAGGTGAGGATGGAATACTAATAGAGTTAATAGCAAATGTAGGCAAGGATGTAATCTCGTTCCTATACAGATTGATAATAAAAGTGTGGAGAACTGAAAATATGCCCGGAGAATGGTGTGAAGCAGTTATAGTACTGTTGCATAAGAAACGAGATAAATTAGATTGTAAAAACTACAGAGACATATCTTTAATCAATACAACATATAAAATACCTTCTAAACTGGTGCTACACACACTTAGGGAACAAGCAGAGGAGATGATAGGAGACCACCAGGTGGGATTCCGGAAAGAGAGATCAACAACAGACCAATTGTTTATTCTGAAAGAGCTGGCCTCAAAATATTGGGAATATAATAAGGATCTGTTCCTTATGTTTATATACTTCAGCAAAGCCTATGATTCAATAAATAGGGAAAAACTTTGGGCAATAATGAAGAAATGTGGATTTCCTGAAAAAGTTATTGGATTGACAAAAATGTGTGCGAGTGAATCTAAAGGCAAAGTCAAGGTTGGAAAAGAGTACACTGATATGTTTGAAATAAGCACAGGAGTGAGACTTGTCACCCCTCCTCGTTAACATAGAATTGGAAGAGGTGCTAAAGAGGACCAGAAATGGTCCAGGAGGAGCCAGGATTCTAGAAAAAATTAATCTGTTGGCCTTTGCAGATTATGTAGTGGTTGTGGCTGAAAATAAAGAAGAGCTTAAAGAATTAACTACAATACTTTTAATGGAAGCCAAGAAAGTGGACCTACAAGTAAATGAAGGCAAAACCTACTACATGGAAATAAGCAGGCATGAAGAGGAATATTTAGAAATACATACTCAATTCTAAGTTCAAAAAAAAACAAATCAATTTAAGTGCTTGGGGTAACAATAACAAGTAACAACAAAGAGGAGACCGAAATTCTCACCTGACTTGCAGCAGCTGAGAGAACCTACTGGATGCCTAGTAAAACTTTTAAAAAGCAAACTCCTGTCACGAAACAAAAATTCGTATCTATAAAACAACCCCAGCAGCAGAAAAAGTGGTCACAACGTTTTAGCAATGTTCCAAATGTTAGATTGTAATGTTAATGTGACCGCAACGTTGTGTGCACGTTTACCGGCAACGTTACTTTTCAATGTTGTGGAAACGTCAAGCAACGTTACTACATCCTGTTTAGATTTAGAGTTCCCAATGTATATATTGGTTCCTTCTTAATTGGTATCACATGAATGATGAATTGCTTAAGGATGTAGGGGGACTGCTTATAACTATAGTAACTAACTTTACAGGGATATAAATTCAGCCTTCTAAACTGCTAGACTACAACTTGTTAGTATTAGTTAGTAAAAACTTGTTTATTCTCAGTAATGTTGCATTTATATCCGTACTATGTGGCAATATAGGTTTCAAGTAATTAATGCCTGAAAACTTATTGTGATTTAATGGTATTTCCTCAAACTATCACGGAATTGCCATTTTATAATTAGTTCTCGAAGTCACTTTAACGTATGGAATTGGCTAGATATACATATAACGCTTTCTTAACGCTGTTATTTTGATTTCGGGTGCAAGAAAATGTGTGTAGAACCATAGGGTATATTTATAGTCGAGGTATGTACAATATGTCGTTAGTTAGGTACATACTAGGAATGATAATTAAATATTAAATTTAATTGCGACTTTGTACATTCATAGTACATAAATGAAAATTATCATTTTTTTGTTGGGCGATCATTGGGGAATTATTTGTTGGGGAACCGTGGGCAAGGTGGCCAATCCACAGTCTGAACTACAGTTAGTTTAGACTGTGGCCAATCCATACTAATGACCAACCATTGCACCCCACTACCTACCAACGTAGGGCCAACAAAAAATGTTACTTGGGCGGCTAGAGAGATTTTTTCAAATGTTACTATGCAATGTTGTGGTAATGTGCATATAACGTTACTGCAACATGGTGCCAGCGTGAAGACAATGTTGTGACAACATTGTGACAATGTTGATAGTCTGGAACTTTAACGTTGTGACAACATGCATGGAATGTTATGCAACGTTGCGGTAATTTCAGGAAACATTGTGACAACATTTTGGTTTTCCCATTGTAACGTTGCTACAACGTTGTGACAACTTTTTCTGCTGCTGGGGAATTGCCCAACCAGTACGTACTACCATATGGTTCCGAAATATGGTCGCTTACAAAAAGATCACGGAAAAAAACCCGTAACGTTTGAAAATAAAGTGTTGAGACTAATATTCTGCCCCATTGAAGAGGGAGAGACATGGAGAATAAGGAAAAACAAAGAGTTGAGGGAACTGTACAAAGAACCAGATATTGTGGTTATAGTCAGAAGCAGATGACTTAGATGGCTAGGCCATGTTCACAAAAGAAGTGACAACACAATGGTAAAAATGACATGGAAAGGAAAACCGGAAGACACCAGACCACCAGGGAGACCAAGAATGCCCTGGAGCAACGAAGTGACGAAGGACCTGAGAAAAATGGGAGCTCAACTCAACACAGCAGACGATATAAGGGCATGGATGTGTGTGGTTGGGGAGGCCAAAGGCCATTTAGATTTCCAATTGCCGTAGGAGTGAGTAGTATGTCATAGATGACAGAGAACAATTGTTTTTGGCTATTTTTTAGGATTTAAATCCATTGGTTCTACATATATGAGCAATTTAATTGAATCCCACTAGCATTAGTCGCATTCGCCATATTTTTAGGATGAATGTGGCTCTGATCTTATGTCTCACAGCAGTTTGTCAAAAGTTTTTGTCCATGTCAAATAGGCAATATCAACGCATAAAATATCAATTCCTTTCCCCCCATGAAAATTTTGTATCTACGCCATGGCATGTATTGAACCATTTTCTGGATTGTCATCACTCTCTATTCATGGTACATTGAAGGTCGGTGTTGTAATCTAGGTTGCATAATAGTCCTGTTGATACCTAGTAATTTCCTACCGCAATATTCAGTCCTGAGCTCAAAGATGCCCATTTCAAGAGAATACTGGTGAAGGGTTCAGCTAAACCCATGCTGAGTTTTTTTTTGGTGGCCTGATTTTCTGGAACTCAGGGCAAAGCTGTCTTAATGCATGGGCCCACCTGGATACTGCCAAAGGGCTCCAACTCCATGGGGAGCCCTAGAGCAATGGGCATACGGAGTGCATTAATTTTCCCATTGGTCCCTAATACTATCAAGACTCAGGGAGATAAACTGGCCCCACTACACCTTGGTTTGTGTATTACACATGCCTTTGGAAACAACACTCTTCTTCCATGACAACACTAGTATGAGTGAAAGTTTCTCGGGTTTCACACCGGGTAAGATTTTTTAAATGTATCAACGTTTCGATGGTTGACTCAGCCATCGATATCAGGATAATGAGTTGAGCGAGGATGCTGGCGGTAATATATAGCCACAGATGCCCCATTGTTGTGGAAGCCGTTACGCGTTCTTTGAATTTCTTCAATGACTGGGCGCCAAGTCCTACTTAAGTTGAAGCCATTGTCTCTATATATATTATTTTGCTCCATCTGTATCAATATCGCTTCTTTCGTTATTCTTTCCCAATATTTGGACATCCGGGAAAGTAGTGTGGAATTTGGGAAATCGACACGATGTCCATGGTCAAGGCTATATGCTCTGCTAATGCCGACTTTTTCGGTTGAAAAAGCTCGCCAATATACGCCCTACCACACTCACATGGTATGCGGTATACCCCTGTTGTTTTCAGGCCAAGGTTGTCCTAACAGGTGACCAGGAAATTACTGAGTTTAGTATGCGGTTTATGTATCGTTTCCACTCTGTGCCGTTTTAATATCCTCGATATCTTGTTAGATATAGATGACACATAAAGAAGGCAAGCTTTAGCGATGGGTTTTTCTTTCTCTTCCAACATCTCCGCTCCATTGGCGGTGAACGTTCTCACCACCACGATTGGCCACCTAATACACAATAGTATGCTTAACCATATCCTATACCTATAATCTGACCTTTTAGTTAATTTTGAATTATTTGAGTTTAAAGGTGTTAATTGGAATCTAGCACATATTTACCTACATATTTTGTATCCCTAGATGTGATATGAAAGTCGAGGATATTATATAATTAACCTCATAGTTATAGTTAACCTCATAAACTATAGTTAACCTCATTCTATAACTAAGGCGACGGCTCTTTGGCGAATTCATCTATAAGGCTTGTAGTAGCGATGTGGTAATTTTTAATAGTACGGTTAGGAAGTCACTTTCCCCTTATTATAGTCTTCTTTGAAGAAGTAAATAATGTGAATTAAGAAGTCATATTGTCACAAACATATTTAGCGTTGGATGAACTTCGATTTTGCTGTAGATTTACTAAGTTTTAAATTCCGCATGTTCCGTTCATTTAGTTCTTGTAAAATCTTTCGTGGAGTCATGTGCGAATGACCGTACCTAGAATATACTAAAATTTAAAAATTTGTATACAACAATTTCTCAATTTTGTGGACCGACCCTGCTTGAATAGGGCCGCCAAATTCGTTGTTTTTTTTAAACTGACAAATGCATATCGTAAGCGTGGTAAGCGTGGTTAGATTGAATAACGTTTTGCGTGCACTGGGCTCTCTGTTTGTGGTGGTCGTGGTGATTGTGTGAACGCTTTACGAGGAAGTTCACATATTTGTGATCAAGGATTACATTTCTTTAGCTCACCATGTTAATTAAAGTCAAGGTAATTTTCATGTGCATTGTTTTATTTTGAATATATTTCCATTAAAATGATATAATTAACATTATATTTCGTTTAAACGCTGTCGGCAGACTTTGACAGGAAAAGAGGTTAGTACAACTTTTACGTAAATTTCCCGTCGTATTGACATTGCGAAAGTTGTGAATTAATTTATGGTTTTCTTCACTTCAAAACAGATTGAAATCGACATTGAGCCCACTGATAAAGTGGAGCGTATTAAGGAGAGAGTGGAGGAAAAGGAAGGGATTCCACCTCAGCAGCAGAGGCTAATATTTTCGGGCAAACAAATGTAATTTACTTTTTGTTATTTTTGTAAAATTCATTCATTTATGACTTGATAAGGCACTCTTATTGACTATTATATTCTTTTCCCAATCGCAAGGAACGACGAGAAAACGGCGCAAGACTACAAAGTTCAAGGAGGATCGGTTTTACATTTGGTTTTAGCATTGAGAGGCGGTTTTTAGTTTGTTTGCCATGAATGAGTCCAGAAAAAGTCGGATGAGTGTATCTGTTTATGTCTTTATTACAGTCAACAATAATGAAAAGACAAAATGACGAAAATGTTCGCGTGAAACGTGTGATGTGGTTCACCGTTACCTTTAAGTTTTGATAAATCCTAATGATAACCTATTAGTCTCCTACATTGCAGTTTACGTTTGTAGGTTCAAGCTTTGCTTGAATTAATCGTCAACTCGTCTTCATAACTGTTTATAATTAATGATCGCCTGATAAAAAATGATTGTACGAATGCTTGCTTTTGGTTTGTATGAGCTTGTAATGTGGCAAAACCGCACGGGGAAGCGGTTCTCTGTTAAACAGAGACAATCCAACCCTAGGCCTTGTTTTGATTTATTAATAGGGCAGTAATAACAATTCGATCTCCGATTTTGCAGTGATACGTACAATGTAAGAAATTATTTGACCTTAAGTTTAAAACAAAAACCCAATGGTTTGTAAACCTTTCCTTCAGTTTTAAGTGGATTGTATTTTATTAACTTGTCATTACTCATGG
Source organism: Pyrrhosoma nymphula (assembly GCA_963573305.1). Taxonomy (NCBI): domain Eukaryota; kingdom Metazoa; phylum Arthropoda; class Insecta; order Odonata; family Coenagrionidae; genus Pyrrhosoma; species Pyrrhosoma nymphula. Next base: position 48,081,817 of record OY754330.1, on the reverse strand, counting down.
AATAAACGTTTTGCCACAATGTAGCACTTTTTATTTTCTAAAGTTAATGTAATCTTGTCAGGAGCATAAATTGGAAACAAAATTATTCATAATTACTGGATAAAATTTCATATGTGTTATGACTATTGGTCTTTAGTTTTGAGATTTAGGTCAAAAAGCTGTATTTCTAAAAAACTACCAACCTTATATGGCCACTATGGAAATTTAACATATAAACACGAACACAAATCGCTTCTGCAGGTAGAGTCTGTATTTCAGCTAGAACGTTTCTGGTCCTACAAACGGTAGTATAAAATGGTGACCCGATAATATATACTGGATTCTCTTCGCCATACTGCTGATTCATCTTCAATGTATTTCTCTAGATCTGAAGATTCCTTTACTTTGGCTTCTCCCTCAAATTCTTTAGGTTTTTCCTCCACCTGCTTTGCTGAAACCTTGATGTATTCCTCTCTCATAGAAGCTTACTTAATCAAAATTTCTATTGGCAAATTTTGTCATGATCTGTAATCATAATTACTGATATTAACCACGCATCTTGTGCCACAGCATTGATGTTGTTCAAGTATGATTGGCTTCCTTCCTTGTTACCACCATAATCAATTCATTCGTTTTTCCTTATGTTTTTCTGTGACAACCTTAGTATTTATTTGGACCACCTCTCTTGAACTCAATTTTAAGTCCAGTAATCTCCAATATGTATGCAGTGACATGTGATTCAATTAAAGTATGGGAACAAGAAAGATCTAATTGATTATAGTGCTTTGCCTTCAGCCATCAACTACTGATTGATCTTGCCTTTATGATTATCAAATTCTGGTTCCCCAGAAGTAGCAATGATCTTCATTGGCATGTTAAGTCTTTTCACTTGTACCAAATTGTCTGAGTTTTCAACCAGATGTTCCATTGCCCTTTGATCCAGATACCAAATATCCGTCCCACACAGTATCTTCTTTTATGTCTCCAGCTGCAACGAATTGAATTCCACTGCCATGTTTGTCAACGTTGTCAGCATAAGAGGCTTAGATGCGACACTCTTACTTTGCCACCCATGCCAATTTATTTTAGTTAAAATCTGCCCTTAGGTCATTGGCAACTCCAAACATGGGTACACTTAGAGAAGCCACAGGTGGAGAAACCTGCCCTTTGAGCTCTTCCTGGCATGTAATACCATACATTTGCTTGGCTGCAAATTTTGTTTGCTGGTTTGGCCCAGAAAGTCATAAAGTTTTAGCATTTATAAAAATCATTTAACCACCACTAATTTAAAATCCTGTAAATGTGTTTTATATGCCTTAAGCTCCCTTGGCTTCACCGTCTAAACACCACAAAAGGTTACCATTTCTGGTGTCTCTGCTACCAGCCATCTTTAGCCTCACATGAAATGGATTTCTGAGGTAGCAAGTGCACCCACAAGGGTACACATTGATTGACAAATGGCAATATCTCGACAATTTTTTTGCTGCTGTTTAAAGACATCTTTCATGTTAACCAAAGCATCACCCTGGTGAAAATAAACCGTGATGGACAGTGTGACAGAAGCGTGAACACAGTGTGCATAGAATGTGGCAAGAGCGTGATTACGGTGTGCCAAAAGAGTAAATTGGGACTCAAAAGCATGATAGACAGTGTGACAGTACAGTGTATGGACATTGTGTGCACAGTGTGAGGACACCATGTACACAGTGTGAGGACACTGACTTATACCCTCGTACAGTGTGCAGCACATTGTGGTCTCACTGTCCATCACGTTTTAAAGGGAGCACAGTGTGCATACACTGTGACTAATACTCTTGCACAGTGTGCAGCACATTGTTGTCATACTGTCTGTCATGGTTTATTTTTACCAGGGCAAAAGATCATTTTTTCAGCCTATGAAATCATAAAACATGATATCAGGTCTGACTTCATGGAAATAATGGATACCCATGCTGAGAAAACCCAATTTTGTAATTTCCACTAACTTTATTTTGCTGGAACGACGCTAGTTTCACCACACTGGCATAGTCATGTGACTATGCCAGTGTGGTGAAATGCACGTTTTGCAAGCGAAATAAAGCTTGTGGAAGTTATTAAAGTGGTTTTTCTCAACATGGCTATGAAATCATATTCAATAATTTAATATTGCTATTACCGTGCATTTTGTAGGCTCTGTGATATCTCCGCACAGACAATGCTAAAGGAGTTGATTTAGTGTTGTCTGATGCTGCCTATATGTAAACCTCACAATGAATGTCAGAGAATGCATGGAAATCAGTCAAAAGACAATTAGTGTACTTAGTACAATGCACATAGTTAATTTAAGATTCTGATTGAAAATTTTTTTACTTTTTTGAACTGTGAGAAACATCGTCAAAGTAATAGAGTTTTATAGATAAGTCGATCATGCTTCATTCAGCTTGTTTTGAGCTGTACATGGCCATTTTCTAATCCATGATCAGAAAAAATAAAGAGGATTGCATTTCCAAAAGCTATTTTGTAATTTTAGCCATTATGTGTTTTTGAAGAAGGACAGGCCAACAGAAACCTGTCATGTGTCAGGAGGTGAATTACAATTATGTATATGCCTTTTATCGTAAAAAAAAGGCTATTTTAAGTCATTGAAAGTTGCTAAAAACCTTAAAATCCAGTCACCACAGCTCCCCTATGGATCCTAAACAATTGCTATGAGGCTTTAACACACCTACAGTTAGATGTTGAAGATCTTAGGAATTCTCCCACATATTGAATCATTTGGTGAAGGTGTTCTATGTGACCGAACTAAAGAACCAAACTAATATCTGTGAAATATTGTCACCATGGTTCACTTTCCTTTTGTGAATCAATCAACGAGGAAGGGAACACGAGATATCTTCAACAACACTCCAACTCTACTCATGGTTTTTACACCCATGCTTCAGCTCATAATTTTGTTGATTGACCTTTAAAGACAAGAAAACATGTTTTGCTGAAGGTAAAAGTGAAAAAAAATCACCATATTGTACTTTGAGTAATATTTTGTGTTTGGAAATGAGAGGTGTGTCTGAAAACCCTCCGCCACATAATCTATTCATTGTGGAAAAATCCAGGCAGAATCCTTTAGGCTCAATGATATACACTCCATTTTTTTATCATTAATGTTTTTTGTACATAATACATTAGCCCAATCGGGAATATAACAAAACCTTGAATATAGTGCAACCCCTAGTATAGTGTGAAGTGAAATTTAGAAAAAAGGAAAACCTTTACATGGACTCGAATATAGTGCAAATGTGACTTGAAAAGGTAGGTACCTATTGAAGAAAAAATCCCTCTATTTTTGGGATGATACAGTATTAAAGGGAACATTCAAATTGATGCACCTCTTTTCCCTTCAGCGAAGTTCCCTTTTGTATGACTTCTTGTATTAATATTTTTTAATTTGTATGTTTATCATGATCCTGAATCAGCCCATGAACCCTTTCACTACTGACAGTATCAATTATAAATAATAATGTATAGAAAGATCTGATGCTTTCCGGGCGTATGCTGTTAGTGAATTCTGTTCGGGATCTCCACCGGGTCAAGCTCTGGATTTCTGCCAACGTTTCTATGAATGAGTCATGAAATCGGCAGGTCATTGGCAGATATGCAGAGTTTGACCTGGTGGAGAATCTGAATAGACTTCACTAACAGAATGATGCATATTATCAAAGGTTGTAGGTTTTACTTTGTGGAAGTTTGTTGTAAAATGAAAGGAGACACTTTATTAACTGTGTCATTTTCTTTCTCTTATATAATGTACTTAAACGAACAGAAAGGAAGGCAAATGTACTGGTAGTGGACATGGTGATGGAGAATGGAGGAGGAAATCATGAGAAGGCAAAGGAATGGTGGATAATGTTCGAGTTTAATTGGGAAAAATGGGATGATGTAATGAAAAATATCAAATGAAGAATATGGGGTGGAGTAGGTTATTTAAATGAGATCGAGAGAGGTAAAAGTAAGCAAAACAGGATACTGAGCTCAGATTCATCTTCACCTTATAGTGTTTTCCATTCCTTTCATGGCTGGAGCCAAACAACCCCTGCCACACGCACACTTGTGGCATTTCATTGGGTTGTAAGGAGACAAGCCGCCGCAAGTCATCATGGTTGAGTTAGGTTTGGTAGGTGGTTTTAAATCATCATTGTAGGTATTCCTTCTCATAACTGGTAGGTCCAATGACAGTCTGCCTAAAATAACCCTGATCATGGTGAATCTTCTCTCGTATTTCCGTCTCTGGAACATTTGTCTCCAATATCTTGCCTTTCTACAGTTTCTGCCATCCATCATGGCTTCAGCTGTCCAAGGCTAATCTTTGACATTTCACAGTTAGTAGTAATAGATGATGCATGGTTGCCAGCCTTTGCAGTACCCGTGCCACATACAACTTTCCCTGCTAACGGTTACAGTGCTCTAACAGTCAGTTTTGGCACATTTTTGCCAGTATTCTATTAGGGAAGCCAAAGCACAGGAATACCTTAGGCCCGATTTCATTCTTCTGCTTGAGCTAGGATACATTCTAAAAGGACTATCTTGAGAGCCACCATAATGTTGCCCATGACCCACCATTAGGAAGTATGTATATGCAGAGTGAACTGATCACCATTTGTCTAGATAAGCAGAAAAAGCTCTATGTATGTATACAAGTGTTCCTATCCTGACTTTTTCATATATGGTAGCAAGACGTGGATAATTTAGGATAAGCATAAGAGTGGGCTAAATGAATACAGTAAGAATCTTTATGTCTACATATTACCCTGCAAGCCATGGCAAAAACGTGTGGCTGGGGATGCTGGACACCAGCCATGGGGGGAGAGGACAGAGGGGAATTGTATGCAAATGGATTTAGGTACGCTGTTTTTGTAATAATAAATAATGGAAAGGGGTACCTAAGAAGTGAATGCAGCAGAAGTAGGATGGATAGGTTTAGAAATGAGTGGATCATGAAAGAATGTAGTTTGGATGCTCCAGTAATGGGCATTCATGGAAGGCATTCGTTTGTTTTGACCATGTTGAGAGAATGGATTAGTCAAATAACAAAGCACATTTTTGATTAAGGATTGAATGGTGTGAGACGAAGGGTAGACCATGAAACTCATGGATGAACGTGGTGGAAGAGACCCTAAAGAAGAAGAAAATGAATTTATTGCTGTAGGACATATTTCCTCTAAAAACAAAAATATTCACAGTAAAAATTAAATCTTGGAACAACATTAGCTATAACACCTCTTCGTTGTGTTGATGACCCAATACAGCAGAAAACAAAAACATTACACATATTACACCAGAAAACAAAAACATTCAACATATCAAATGTCTTCTACATGTTTGGGAAGCAGGTACTCTCATGGTGGCTGCATTTTAAATTTCTCTCTTTTATATATACATTCCATAGGCTCTTCTAAAGTCGAACGGATCATGACCCACATTATCATTTTCCCTACTCTCTAGTCTCCTATTTATTACTGGACTACATATAAGGTGATCTTTGCTTCGTGCAAAATGAAACTTATTGTCCTATTATACATGTTTTGCTATACTCTTCTTTGATGTAGTAATCAGAACTGACTCAATTAAACCTTCAGGCCATATTCATTCCTCCTAGATCCTACTAGTAAGGCCATAAAATTTATTCCTGCTGTTCACATACTCCTAAGCTCTCCTGGCTCAATTAACAAACATTAAAGATTTAGGAATTGTATTTGACTCTCATTTAACTTTTAATCAACACTATAATTATATTAAATCCAAATCAATTAAAATGCTTGGATTTATTTTCCGTCACTGCAAAAACTTTAACCGCATTGAACCATTTAAGCTGCTATTCAATTCATTGGTTAGGTCACTGTGTGAATACTGCTCCACAGTGTGGTCCCCTCATTATAAACTTCACATCAATTTAATTGAAAGTGTGCAAAGGAAATTTGTTCGCAAAATAGCTTTTAAATTCAATTTTTACAGAACTCCTTATAGCTATCATGAAACCCTTCCCTTACTAAATCTTCCCTCTTTTCGTACTCGTCAGAAAGTTAATAACATAATATTCCTGTACAAATTAATAAACAATATGATTGATTCTTCAGATCTATTAAGTTCCATAACCATCAGAGTTCCACAGCACAACACAAGGTTCGACCCACTTTTTGATATCCGATACCGTGCTAATAATTATGCCTACTACTCACCCATTTCTCAGATTTTGAGAGATGCCAATATAGCTGTAACAACATTGACCTTTTTAACATCTCATTATCCTCTCTCAAAAATGTACTAGCAAAACTACCAGAAGAATGTGAGACATTACCATTCTAGTAAAGTCACCTGTTTTTGTCTGTTAAATGTCACCTGTTAATTGATTTCATTTTGTAAATTGTTGTATCCATCTTACTCTGCCTGTTGATTTTTACCTCAATTCTTTGTTTAATTTTATGTATTTAGTTTGTTTTTTGTGTGTCTCAATTTAATTATTCTTATATGTATTTACACATGCAAAAGGGCTCTGCCCGTGAATAAATAAATAAATAAATAAGTCATTCTGCAGGTGTATTGTCCGTTCCCTCAGCCTTTATCCTATTCATTCCGTGTTGTGCTCTTTCTATGCCACCATCAATTATATCTGGGAACATATTATTCTCATCCATATAAGAGCATATTACATTCCTTTTCTCCTCTTACAGTACAATGCCTACTCTCCATATCATAAAGCTCTCAAACACATTTCTTCCCCCTTTCCTGAATGGCATTTAGTTCTAATGGTAGGTAAATATCTGCTCTTTTCCGTTATCATTGGGACTGAACTTCCTTTTTTTTACAACCACATAATTCTCTTACCTTTCTAATATTCCATGTCCCTATTTTAATGTTCCTGTCCTCTTCTCTGCATTCCTTTTTGCTGACAGTGTCTCCTCTGCAAGACCCAGGATTTATGTGAGGACAACAGTGGAGGCCTTGCATCCCCTGCTGCCAGGCACTGTAGTCACCATATTGAACTTAATTCTGTTGTTGTCCCTATTCACTTCCATGTCAGACCAGCCCATATTTGTGTGGGGTAGGTAGTTGGGTTGTTTTCCTATTGTTTTAATAATAATAATAAATGTTTTTAAAATGATAAAAACGGGGGGTTACCGTATTTTACAATGGTAAACCATGGGATTATCACTAAAAGTTTTAGTCCATTTTCTTTAATTGACATTTTGGTGCAGAGTATGTGTTTTGGTGTTTATTAATATAGCCATAGAGTAAGTACATCTATGTACATCTAAGAGTAGGTATCTATGATATAGTATATCCACTTTAAATAAAATTTTTGTGGGAGCACGTGGTGTATATTCCAAACAATATAAAGGCCGCCTGAAAACTAGTCTGCATGTTTGAAGCGGAGTAATAAAAGTATTATTTGTAAGTGATTGAGTGAAGCAGATGTTCAGGGCGTGAGAGTTAGTTGTGCGAACAGCGTTAATATTGATGTAATATTTATGATTGTAAGAAAGGTACAGTTTAAACAACGCATGCTAAAATTTACCAATACGTCAGATTAAACAACCCAAAGTTTCGAATGAAACCTCAATCAATTTTTTATTTATTATATTTTGGTGTACATACAAAGATAAAGGTCATCCTCTCATTTTTTAAAAAATATTACACGATGGAAGAAAAGCTGCCCAGCCTCAGAAGGAAAGATGATAGATGGAAGGAAAGGCATGCCCAGCCTCGGTGGTAGAGCGATATAAGCGACTGCAGTGATCATAAAAACAGGGGGGTTTCCCTGTTTTCTGGACATTTAATCGGGGGCTGAAAAGCAGGGGCGGATTAAGGTCGTTGTTTTGGGGGGGGTTCACTACTTTCCGCGGCGCCTGGGGGGTATGCAATACCTCTCAACGAAACGGGGGTCAGGGCGGACCTCCCTCGGAAAGTTAAAAGAAATGAAGCGCTTGGAACGTAGTTTTGGTGTGGCTATATTATAAAGTAGATGTGATAAATTATTGAGTAAAGCTTTCTAATCACATTTGAAAAACGTATTCTTGTGAAGATGCAGGTCTCCCGGGTTTTACACCACATTCCAATTATATTTAAACATTGTATATTGAGCTGGTGAAATAAAAACTTCCAATGGAGAACCACCTTAATGATTTCCATCTTTTCTGTTTTCCCGGGAATGACGGGGGGGGGGGGGGGGGGGGGGGGGGCGGCCGCCCCCCCCCCCTTTAATCCGCCCTTGCCGAAAAGGACATTAAAAACCGGGTGGTACCTGTCTAAACCGTGTGATTTGGTAACCCTACTGATGTGGGAGGGTGTGTTGGAAAAATAACTACCTTTTTTCATTTACTATATTTGTGTAATTTAAAATTTATAGAAATTCAATTCATTATATTTGGGGTAAAAGTCAATGAACGAATAATTACGTAAGAAAGCCGCTGACATAGCCTTTTTAATTATAAAATAGGAAAATCCAATGGGGTTGTAATATACATAAGGAAGTTATCAAATAATTTTGTAGCACAAGAAGTTAATCTTGTTGATTCAGTGGATTTTATTACCTAATACCGCATTTATATTTAAATCAGATCATCTGAATATTATATTAACCGATAAATATATCCTTAACTGAATTTTTTTACGCTGAAATCTAATAATTCTCTGCTTTTTGAGATTCGTTTTACCGCTGTTGACAACCCTTAATGAAAAATTAATCCGCCAAAACAAAAAATAATATGGAAAAGTCATTTTATTTGGAACATTTAGACAAAAATTGCTTTTTAAAGCTTCCAAACATTTAAAATGAAATAATAAAACTATAAGTATTCGTTTTACATAATATTTAATACTTTTTTATCAAAACCTGGGAATAAATTTTTCATCCAGGAAGCAGCTCATGAAAGAGGCTGTGTAATTCGATAAAAATACTTGCTCTCACCCAATCACGCAATGCGTTACATCCGTGATGAAGGTACATGAGCTTAAGACAATGGAGACGGGGTGTGTGTCTATATAAAGCTTTCATGATGAATCTGCCTAATGTAATATTTTCAGACGAGTAATTGAAGTTTAATTTATTTGGTAAGTAAAACCCTAACATGCAATTCTGTAATGAAGTCGGTAGTCGCTCTGAAAGGCTTTTTTCGAGGAAAAATGACACTTCCGTTTTTTCCCAGGGGGGAGTTAAACAGAAATGGTTCATCATTACGTGCAATTAAGTGGCTTCAAATGATATTTAGTGGCCGGAGGCTGAAAATTAAGTACCGTGTGTTATTTTCTCGTGAATATATCATTGGGTTCTTCGTAGATATCTAGGTGACCGAATAATTAACGAGTAGGTCATACCATGAAACTTAAGATTTTATCGAGCTTGGGTAAATCGAAATTTTGAGCCATTTTGATTTAAATATTTAGTGTTAATTACTCTCAGGTGAAAATTTATTGCATTTTTAATGCTTTAGTGCATGCTTGTTCATTGTATGTTGATATAAGTGTGAACAGCTGATTTGTTGTCGAAGTTCGGTCTTCATCTTGGGAAAGTAAGTAAGTGGAGGAATAACTTATTTAATGCCATATGACGTCTTTAAATACCAGTGGAACGCAATTTGTTCAATATATTACCAAAATAAATCTTACAGCACCACCAATGGAGAGCCATTGAAGTCTGACATTTTGGCCCGGCGGTGCAGATTTCCCTCTTGAGCTTTTTTTGGGGTTGTTGGTACACTCTTGCAGTTATTAATTGTCCGAGGTGGATAAAAATCGAAGTATTACACTTTATATTAATTAGTTTCCTTGGTTTAATGAACTTAGTGGGATAATAGTTGTCATAATGGCGTACGCATCGGTGTTTATGTAGTGTGGGTTTCTTTGTTTTGTTGGATATTGTCGTAAAGGGTATATTTAGATGTTACCTATTGGACTTCATTCCTAAATATTTTGGTGGGTTTTCTCTCTATGAATTGGAGCATTTGAAAGATAAGATTTGGATGTAGGGCATGGCGTTAAAGTGCTTAGTAGTTCTTTGCGGAACTGGAGTGCTAATTATTTACAATTTTCTGGGAATTCAATGGCTCTTTGCAGATGTATACTTTTACATAGTATAGATTGGTTGAACTAAGCTGGAGTATGCTAGTAGTATTGTGTCAAACCTATTAGCTTTACGGTATCATTTATTCCATTAATAATGATTTATTTTTTTCATAGATACTGGTAGTTGCCAAATATAATGGCTACCGTGGTTCAGAAAAATGGCCTAAAACCCCTGGCAAATGGGAGCTTGGTCAGTCATGTGGAAAGAGTGAAGCAGGGTGGTGATGATTCATTAGCAATTATACATGCGGATGGTGATATTAAAGAGGAATCTCTTTTAGAAGTAAATAGCACTGAAGAAACAAGAAATGTTATACAAGGTCCAGATATTTTAAATGATGGAGTTGATACTTGTGGGAATGTGGTTGCTGAAGAAACTGCTCCAGAAATTGACATTGTCATTAACAATGTGGTATGCAGCTTCAGTGTTCGCTGTCATTTGAATCTTCGACAAATTGCCCTTCGTGGAGCCAATGTTGAGTACCGCCGAGAGAATGGGGTAAGTCAATCAACCCAGGATTGTATCACCTTCATTTGGTTTATGATCACTCTTCGGAACTAGGTTTAAGTTTGGCGAGTGCCCTTACAGTTGGTTTGATAGTTTCTCTTCTTTCTTTTTGTTAATTATTTTAAGGACTTGTTGATTGCTTTGAATTTGATTGATCAGTTTGAAAAATTGAAGAAGCATGGATTATGTGAAATCAGTGCATGCTTATTAATTTGTTAGTTTTCGATTTTATCTTCTTGGTGGACACTCATTCTATAGGTTAGGTTTCACGACTAAGAAACTTCGTCTGAAATATTAGTTGAGTTGTAATCCAATGGTGTTGAGACCATGATCAATTTAAGAATTGTAAATTAAGGTGAAATTCTTCGTACTCCTGTGAACCTTGAGTACTCCTGAGAAACTGGGTGATGGGTATAGGATATTATATTTGCTCTTACAAGGTTTGGGACTTCTATGGCAATTTATCTATGCCATAAAGGAATTAGGACTACTTAGGTTGCTTCTGATGCTCCTCTTGGAATTGTGGGTAACTGAAAATGATGGAACCATGAGTGATACTAATTCAATATGAATGCTGATGTGGTTGGAGATCATAAATTTTCCTCCTTGATCTTCCCAAAGTAATCATACATGTATCTTTGTGGTATAACATGTTTAGTATTCAAAATGAAATACTGCAATGGATGCATGAATCTTGAAAATAGGATGCAAGTTACTTAGGACTGTTGATTGTGTTGCATGGTGATTCATTGTTCGGTTTAGCAAATGATTCATTGTTACCAAATTGCCTTTTGCCACCTCAAATGTTCAGTTATGCATAGGGGCTGTGTTCACCATGATGCTACTTTATTTAAAACTGATGATATCAGGCCTGACCTCACGGATGGATATCCATGAGGAGAAAACCACATTTGTTATCTACACAAAACTTTATTATGCTGGCACGAAGCGCGTTTCACCACACTGTGGCATACTCATGTGCCTCATGTATTTTGCTCATGAGTATGCCAGTGTGGTGAAACGGGCATCGTGCCAGCGAAATAAAGTTTTGCGGAAATAGTAAAGGTGGTTTTCTCATCATGGCTACTTTATTTCTTTAAGTCAGGATCATGTACTGTGAACATAACCAGTTTTCTGTAACTTTAGACATTTGATAAACCTAGTGTAACAGAGCTCAGGTGTGCTATAGAAAGCTCTCATGGGCTTGGACATCAGGATACTCTGGAACTCCTCAGAGATGGAGTATGTTTTATCTCACGGGATGGATGGTTGTATCGTGGATATGGCATTTTGCAAATATAAGTGTGAATAATGGCATCAGTGTGGTGCCAGTATTTGGACATGCGCATCAAGTTGAATGATTCAGAGGATGTATCTCTTTACTGTGGAGTATACTTAATCCTCAAGTGTTTTCAGCTGCATTTAACATGAACTGAGTTATCCTGATTAGTCAGTGGGGTTCTTCAGTCTGTTAAGTTCACTTGGCTTTTTAAGTTTTAGTCTACTGACTGTGTAGACCAAGTTCTGTGGGGAAGCAATGGGAATGGAGAGAGATGCCCCAGTAAGCACCTGGGACACATTTCACATCCCATTACCTAATACACACCTTTCCAACTCCTATGGTGGCATGGTTAACAGGTAGAATCAATATGAGGCTAGGGGTTTATAAATCGTTGAAGCAATAATGCACAATGGGACTTACTGTTATAGTATAAGGTTGCAGGTTCTACTTTGTGAAAATTCATATAAAATCTAGGCAACATGTTGTATTAGTAGTATGTTAGTTCAACGTGCTTCGATGGCTAGGGTCATTCGCACACATTTTCTGCCACTTGCAGACAGGGGCAACAGCATTCAGATGAATAGGAGGTTCACCCCTCCAAATTCGAGCCAAGCCCAATGATACTTGACTTTGGTGACTGATCGGGAACTAGTGTTTCCATTCAATCAATCAATCAGTTTATTTGTCATTAAATGATATAAACCACAATAGACATTGTCAAGTAATGGCAATTGGAAAGAAAAAAATATATACATACATTTCCATGCAAAACTAAAAAGGAAAGAACATTCTAAAATTCAACATTCATTGTGGCAGGAAGGGCAGCCAAATGTGGAAGGAAGATGAATGGTGGCAGTGAAAAATGTCTGTTTTCATCTGCACTCATTTTTGGGTGTAATTTGTGGTCTAAAGCAATTTGAACTTTGTTTTTACAGAAGAAATCATGTTAAAATTTAAAAATTGTCATGATGTTTTCCTATATACAGTGTGTTTGGAGTTTAATCTATGTTTATTATTAGGATGCATTCTGATAGCTCATCTGTACTTATTGGGTGGACATATTTGCTTTGTCAGGCAGTGGTGAAGTTTTTTGACTTACTGTGTAATAAATTTGTAGGTGTTAGTACCCATTGTCCTCAGTCAAGTTCTTTGTTCTATTGGTCAATTAATCGTAGGGTCTAGTCAGGGAGTAAATCTTTTGTGAGAAACATAGAAAAGCGAGGGGTATTAGAGAAATGGGAAAGGTAAGTCAAAGGAATGTGCATTTAAGAAATGTAATAAAGAAGGGCGTGAGATACTTAGTTTTCGAGAAAATGAAGTTTGAAAATGGCCAAATTTGCATATTTTTGGTGATATTTTGACGCCATATTTAGAGATTTTCAGAAGCCTGGTAGAGGGATACGGACTAATATCACGTCTAAAATATGGCCTTTCTCCACCGCCCCAATAAGACTGCAGGCCTATTGGGGTGCTAGGGTGGGACGGTATGCAGCCTCGAAATGGACATTTCCGAACAGAAAAAAGGCATTTATGGGTGAAAAGAAGAATAAAAATGTGCATAGTTTTAAGTAAATGGGAAGATGGTGAAATAGATTTTTCAGTGGTGAAAAATGGGGAAAGTGAGAAAATGAGTTAAAGGAAGTTAATGGAAATGACCATTTATAAAGAAAATCCCCCGAGTAGGTTGGAGGGGGGTGTAGTTGTAGTGTCGTCAATGTTGTACCATATTTTTTAAAGAAATAAATCCCCTGAGAGGGTTGGTGATTGGAGGGGGTTGTAGCTGTAATCTCGTCAATGTTGTAGCATATTTTTTGAAAGAAAAAAATTCCCCGAGTGGGTTGGTGAGTGGAGGGTGTAGTTGTAGTGTCGTCAATGTTGAACCATATTTTTTAAAAGAAAAAATCCCCCGAGATGGTTAGTGATATGAGGGTGGTGTAGTTGTGGTCTTCTCAATGTTGTACCTAGCGTATTTTTTTTTAAGAAAAAAATCCCCCGAGTGGGTTGGTGATTGGAGTAACCCCGTCGTAAACTGAGGATAGTTTAAGTTGGAGGCGGGTAAAGTCAAGGGTGATGCGTGTGAAGCGAAGAGGAGGAACTGCTCGACCACTGTGCCATCTCGGGGAACTAGGAGGAAATGGTCAGGTTTTCCAACATGGCGTCGAGAAATAGATGCACTTCACAAGTTTAAGTGAATGGTTTGCGAAAAGAAAAGGGTTTATGAAGAGAATGAAAGGTTAGTATTTTTGCGCATATGCAGCGTAGCAATATATGTGAAGTAGGTGGTTGAAGGTGAGCGGAAAGCTGGTGAATTAGAGGAATTCGCAGACTGGACACTTCAATACCAATACCTGTGTCAGGTGTGAGAGATGGTCTTTTTATTCAGGAAGAATGTCTAATCCTTGCCTCAGTATTATTGTGACAAATTGTGTGATATTCATTCGATGTTCTGTCAGTGTGATCAGTGTATCCAGTGATAGATGGTAATGCTATGAAGTCATCTGGCTTGTTAGTCCTGTTATTCTGCAGATCACGTCAAAGACATTTTTCATTTTGTGGTAAAAGTTAGCATATATATCAAGAGTGTACACAGGATCTGAACTAAGGAAGGACATCGGTAGATAGATTATAGGGGGAAGTGGCGACTGATAGTGGCAAGGTGCTTCAACTTTGTGTATATTGTTAGTACATGTTTCAATGTTGTCTTCTGCTGAGCAGCTAGTCACACCTTCAGCAGTTCGAAGCATTATTTTATTCAATCCTTTAAAAATAACTTTTTTCTCTTTATGTGTCTAGCTTTTCATTTGAGTGTCTAGGGGTGGCGGCTGTCCCCACTGGCCCTCCCTGGGTAAACCCATGGCATAAGTATATGTTAGGCAATAATCTGAAAAACTAAGAAAATTTGCGGTTTCAGGGAGAATTATGTGAAATTTTTCCATGTTAGGAAAGATAAAAAATTATGCGAATTTCACAAAAGTTGGTTTATTCACGACCCGGGTTTCAACACATTATGTCGGGTCGTATTCAACCGGGTCGTGAATAAACCAACTTTTGTGAAATTCGCATAATTTTTTATCTTTCCTAACACTGAAAAACTAAGTTATAAGTTTATTCAATGGATGCTGATAACTTAAAATTTGCTACGTTTTAAATGAGGGGAGGGAGCAAATTGTGGGACCATTGCTGGTTTTATAAACTTTCTGCCACAGACTGTAGGGCTTTAGCATTCAATATCAAATATTGATAAGCTTTCCTCTAATGTGAAGAACGTGTTTGCTAGTGAGTGACTTTAGTTTGTCTTGTGACTAGAATTGTCTTTGTGATGCTGTTTTGCATTCTATTAGCTCGTGAGGAAGCCTTCATCCTATGGTGCTTAGATTACCTGACGTTTTAATCTATTTAATGTTGTAGGATGTCACAGAAACAATGTCAGTTGATGTTTCTCCTTGGCTATGTTTCCACCTGTCACTAAGTCAGCAGTTGTTCATACTCCCATGCATTTTCCATTGGACCTAGAACTGAAGGCATTGTTTGTACAAAGTACATATAACTAAAAATGATTGTGTGGCTACCTTCCTGTGCCAGAAATTCTGTTGTGTAATTTTTCTTATCCACTTTGAACTAATTCTCACATGCTGAGTGTTATTTTCAGCTGGCCTATTGAAAAGGCTTATCATTGTTTTCTTCATGCTCCACACATTGCACCTCATGATCAACTCACTTAGATGGCCCTTACTTATGATTGTTTGAATGATGAATGCTATTCCTGTTTTTTTTTCCATTTTAGTTTATAGTGATAAAGAAAAAAAATTAGATCATTAATTTCTTTCAGTGGTGATGCTGAAATGTATAGTTTTGCCTGAATTTTATTTCATCAAGTTAATATTTTAGTTGCATCTTATCATCATTTTCTTTAACTCATAGGAATGAATCTAGTGTCCACCTGAAATTGAAATGCACCATATCACGGACATGAGACTGAGTTTATTAAGTCTGTGGAACTTAACACATTGTGAACAAGTCACAAGTTTACTCATGTTTGTGTGTGTGTGTAACATATGAATCACAAGATAACTAGTGTTTTCTACAGGCCATCCTAAGATGCCACGTGCTATTCTCTATTGTAACCACTTAGTCTATTTAGGTGTTTACATCAGTAATCAATGAATTGAACCCAAATTCTTTCACCTCTCTGTTGCATATTTACCATTTTTTTATTGCATTTTGGTATCTCTAAGGGTAACTATTTATAAAAATACCTTTCCACTGGGGAGTGATGAAAAAAATGTGCGGTCTATAATGTGTTCACATACACCCTCGTGGGGTGTGATTTCAGACTACTTAATTTGTATTAGTGAAACTTGTCATTTCATCTGTGAGATGGATAACAAATAAAACCAAGCAACATTATGAATGATAAAATTTTGTATTCCACCATTTTGCTACGAACGTAACCATACTTACATATCATAGATTTTTTAATGCAGGCAAACAATTTCAGTTTATAGATGGCATAAATGGCTCTGCAACTAAACGAAATACAAGCAAGCAAAAAATGTCCCATGGGTAATTAAGGACCCCACCGCGAGGGACGCCAGACCCTTCCTTGACCTGTGGGTGGAGGTAATCTTGATCGCTTGTCTCAGTGGTATATGCCTTCATAGTGTGTGCTCATGGTCAATTATTTGTTTACATAGTGGATTAACTGAAACAATATTTGCTGCATTCCAGGAAAAGATAAGCTCAGAATTGTATTCATTGTTTTGTCTCTGCATTTTCAAATTTTAAATGGAACGGTTCCATTAATATAAAAAAAACTGTAATGAGTTATCATTATGCAAGAACTTTGTTAATCAAATAAAAATTCAAAGTGTTAGATTGAATTTATGTAAATCAAATAATGATTCCATAAGAATATTCAAGGAATTGGACGGGACTCCTAATTCAATTTTGTTAAAATGTTTTACGTAAAATCGGTTTTTGTAAAATTGAGATTCTACTGTATTGTCTGCAGTGTTTGTGATAGTGTGGTTTTATTTTTATTAATATTTTGCAGTTCTATTGTTAGTAAAGAGTGTGGTTGTATAAATTATTCTCATTTAAGCAATTGTTTGAGTAAGTAATGATGATTTTTTGCCTTTCTCTTTTGCATCAGATGGTTACTATGAAGATTAGAAAACCTTATACTACTGCATCAGTATGGTCATCTGGTAAAGTCACGTGTACAGGGGCAACCAGTGAGGATGCTGCTCATGTAGCAGCTCGCCGATATGCTAGGTGCTTGCAGAAGCTAGGATTTAATGCTAGATTTAGTAATTTTCGAGTTGTTAATGTGCTCGGAACATGCTGTATGCCATTTGGTATTCGACTATCATCTTTCTCCGAGAGACATCGAGGGATTGCCAGGTTAGTATGACTATATTTGATTATATAGTACACACAGCCTTTTTTCTTGCAACATTTTGCTCTAGTCAGTAGTTATGCTCACTATGTCCATAATAAAAGCTGTCTGATGACAAGGTTCTCTGGAAAAACTAGACCCAACTCCATTCAGTCTACTTCAACTTTTTTGTTGGTCTTTTTGGTCGTGATTATAAAACTAAGAGATTCAGGACTTAACAAATTTCTTGCTATCATAAAACCCTGACAGAAACAGTAGTCTTTAAACATGTGTGCTCAGATAAATATACATCCATGTCTTGTGCTCGTGCATCAAAGTAATGGTGTTTCAAAGATATCTTATCACTTAATTACAAGATGTTATTAGTAGTAGATTTACATCTATGTATTAATACAAAAATTCCACAGATGAAAACCATCCGTGACTGGGACTTTCCCTTTTGCTAAGAGTTTGTCAGTTAAGCTACAAAGGCTATCCTGTGGATTTTAAAAAGCAGTGGCTAGTTTTTGGTACCTTCAAGATAATCAAATCAATCTCAGTGAAAGTTTTTAATGTGCATTGTTTTATAATTGGGTGGTTTTATACATCATATAGGTGTCACATTTTCCTAAAGTAGGCATTGAAATTTTAAATATGCATGTCTACATTTCTAACATACAAGATCTAAAAGAGATTTAAAATTTTCTTGGGTAGACATTTCTTCCTAGAGATATAATTATGTAAGTAGGGTGTTTATTGGGTCAAAAAAGTGATGGTTGTGTAGCATTTTTATTGGGTGACTTAAACATTAAATGGGTGAGATTAATCTATCAAGTGGGATTTTCCTGAATCTAATGCTGGTGGAAGGTTATTTACTGGTATTATGTGCTACCTAAGTGTTACCCTGGTATGATACATACTTTTCTGGATTTTTGGGGATGACAATATGCAGGTATTCATGATTGGTGTGTCATTGGGCTTACCACAGAGAAAATCTGTTATTTTGGCTTATGGGTTGCAAGAAGTTAATTTTGGAAATAAATTTCATCTGGCATATTATGTTTTGTGTTGATGACACTTCTATGTAATTTATCAGTTATTTTCATTTCTAGTCTGAAGTCAAGTTGTTAATAAGCCTTTTTCTGATGCAATAAATTGACAGGAATGTTGTGCCACCCTTTTACTAAACATCCTGTTTGTAGAATAAAGAATTACTTAGTTGAAATGCTGTTGTTGTTTGGGGCTTATGCATTTTCAAGCTGCCCTCTCAACTGTTGTAAGGCAAGGTTTTTTTATTGCCTTGATCATAGATCAAGTTAGAATAGGTTGATAATGTTTTTGTTTTTCAAATGTAAAATATTCCAGCAAAATATTAAAAGAAAAATAATTAACTATGCAAAGCAATGATTTATCATTAAGTTATTTTACATCAATGATGACATAGTAATGGAGGTTCTATAAGGTCTGACTTCAGAGATAAAGCGACTGAATTAATTTTCATTATTTTTTTTCTTTAGCTATGAACCTGAGCTACACCCTGGAGTTACATATAAGCTCAAAGAACCTAAAGCAACCTTGAAGATATTTTCAACGGGGAGTGTCACAGTTACTGGTAAGAAAGAATTTTTAATTTATAACCTGAGACCAATGTGTTCTTGATGACTTATTTATGTAATCATTACTGGAACTCTTTAGTTTTTGAAAATCACGCAATGCTTCTAAGTGACTTTTAAGAATATTGAATGCAGAAGGAATGCGTTTATGCTTTTGATAAATAGGACAAAATTGGATAGTAACAGATTTCGACATTCTCATTTTTAATGCACATGTTGCTGTGAGATATGGGGAACAATGCGAATTGTGTTGACTAGTTGGAGGCTGCTGTCATTTTATTTGATTAATGCCAGTATGAATTATCATGCCATGTTCATCTTTAAATGCCATTTCTGGAAAGAATCCTCCATATAATAGTCTACAAATTCAATTAACTTCTATCTTCCTTCTTCTGTGTTGTCATCTTTCATTCCAAATGATTTCCATTTTATCTATATTTTTTTTAAGTTAATGTCTTCTACAAAAATTTAAGTAACTGTATGTGATCTTTACAGGGTGTCCAGTGATCTGGAATATTGGACTGATTATTTTATTTGATGAAATTAGGAAACTAGGGACATTTAAGAAGTACTCCTGACATTTTATACACATACAAAATACACACATCAGCACCAAAAGGCTCTTTATGTATCAGAATTGCATTTGCAATGAGAAAAGAATACCAAGAGGTGTTTCTCTCTCATTGAAAATGAAATGCGCTTAATCCTAATGAACTTTCCTGTGCAGCATACCTTAGTGATGGTTTTCTACTTTATGATTATCCTGCTTAGAATTTTTTCTAGGCATTTTCAGAGTCAGTGATTCCTGAAAATGCCCTGTTGGTAATTATGATGCATGCTGCCATATGTATTGCATATGTAATATTTATACTTTATATGTGGAATATGTAAATTAAATTCAAACATTTATTCCCGTATAATTCTCTATGAATCACTGACTATTGCGTTAGGATATTTGGAGGAGATTAATATGAACTTGTGATTTCATTCAAGTTAGAAAGAAAAAGTTACCGTATAGAGAATAAAAGCAAGCTTTGTGATGTATATTTGATATTGTATGAGAATTACTGGTTTTGGCCACTAAATCATCTTCAGGTACTGTGATTCAGTGAAGAACATTGTAAAACTAAGTGGGTCTGTAGTGCAGGGGAATGGATAGATGGTCCAGGAGGAGAGGAGTGATTTGGGGAGAAGAGAGGGTTTGGGATGGTAGTATAAGAGCTGGATGATAAAACATGTATTGTAAAGGAGAGATTGCCATGGGAGTTGCAGGATGGGAAAGTAACTGATAATCCTGAGTAGTGATTGATGTCTTTTGGGAAATTGTTAGTATCCATTTGACAGCTGATCACCTGCGGATCATGGACATCCATTTTGTGCCCTTTGCAAATGAAATACAGGATCTCAGACTGGAATGCACTGCCATGACTCGTTCATATTGAATGTTTGGCTAACGATGAGTACTTGTCCTTGCCTCATGCTCTTTGGATCAGTGTGATCCCAGGAAAAATAGCAGTGGCTCAGAAGATAAAGCTGGTAGTCCTCGTGCGATGAAAAATTGAAGTCTCTTGTTTGTTTTTATCTTTTATCATTACCTTATTTGGATTTGTAGTTTAGAGTTTTTATTTTAAATGATGTCACTTTCTTCTTATTTAATTAAAAATTATTTAGATCAGATATTACCACTTCTCGAATGACAAGTTTCACTCATCGCTTCTCTTTAACTGTTTAGAGGTGCTGCATAACCTCGGGAAATGAAAATTATGATACTTGAATATTCATATAAGCCTAACTGTATTCGTTGAAACAGTGTCTTTTATGAATACTAACAAGTTTTACTGCCCACTTGTTTTTTTTATTCAAAACAAGTGGGCAATACAACTCGTTATTATTCATACTTGATCCTTCAATTCAATTGCCACGAGCCTTTATGTAGCATGTAATCATACCTAAAGAAGAAACATCAGTGACTGCCATTAGGGTTTGCAGGCAACCATATTGCTATACGTGCTAATAATCACAGTAGGGAGGGAGTTAAGTATAACCTTAATATATCCATTTTCAAGCTCTCTTTCCCTTTCAAATTACAATTATGTATTTCAGAGTCATTCTCTATGTGTGTGCAAAATGCACTCATTGCCACAGTTGGACCATTTGCCGAAGAAGCAGTTCAGAAGAGCAATGACCTAACTTTTTGTATAATGTTCAGCTAATGATAGGATACATATGGGGGTGTTAGGGGATGTAGGATGACTTAAGTTCCTGATATTGAGAAATAGCCACGAAAAAAAAAATATTATTATTATTAAAAAAATATCTTCATAAGGAATTAGTGCTGGTAAAGGATGCATCCACGTGGGTTGTGACTTCCTTGAAGTCCTCTGCTCCCTTGCATTGCCATCTTAGATAGACTGCAAGGGTTTAACTTATAGTCCCTTTGTATCCTCCAAAATATGTACCATGGAAACTAGGAAGTCTGGGTAGCGTAGTGGTCTGTGCATTGGCATGGTAAGCCAAATGCCCGTGGTTTGATTCCCAGTCGAGGCAGATTTTTTCTTGTGGCAATTTCTACCTATTTCATCGATGTTTTGCAGGAGGCATGAATATTTTTATTCCTTACAGATGATAAATGGATCCCTTAAGCTATGGAAGAATTTTGGTAATTCAAGGAGAATGAGTGATATGAGCAGTTAATTTAGTAGTAGGTGAAAAGTTAAGACATAGAAAAAGTCAATTAAAGATTTTTTATGGCTCCTATTCATTAACTACTGTGGCTGCTGGGGAAGAAAAAATGGAGGTGGTGGCTTTAAGGTATTGCAGAAGAATGTTAGTCATAAATTGGATGTAAAAAGTGATTAGAAAGCAGTCCTTCTATTGTGGGCAATGAGATAATTCCATGGGAAACCACATAAATTACTGGAGAAATTATGCAATTGCACTTATTATACATCTTTAAAAAATTAATACAATCAGCCAACTGTAGAAGTTTTGAGGACAGCTCAAGGATGGGTTTTCATTAGTCATTGCTTTAAGAGTACGCTAGGGTCACTAGTAGGTTTCAAGCAGGCTTGAAGGATGAGATTGCTGGAGAATAACATAAGATTACCTACAGTGATGTTACAAGTCAGGGAATTTGAAACCCGTCAGGGAAAATCGTCAAGCTAGCAGGGAAAAATTGGATAAGGGCAAAGGTCGATGAGTTGGTCAGTGGTCGATGCACCCCAACTATACGTTCGTTCGTTGTTGCCGGAGTTGATGTTCCATCTTCTGATTTTGTCTTAGTTTCATAAATTTGATGAGTAAAAGTAACATTGGTTTGTTTTCTCAACTTTCATTTGCACTTAAAATTTTCACTGCTCTCTGAGCATCATACTGCTTAAGGAAAATGTCAGGGAAAATGACAGTTTTTGTTAGGGAAATTTCAGGGAATTACTTTTGAAGAATCTTGTAACAACCCTGACCTAGTACGACTTGTATAACCAGGGGCACGATCAAATTTTTCCATGATGCGTTCGTTCATGTTATTATTGTATGTATTTCATTTGTGCTTATAAGAGCAAATACGTGATTGTTATTCTTTATATTTTGTGAGTTGCTTTACATCACTAGTTTTAATTTATGGTGTGCATTTTAGGACAGTAACAATGAGCATTGCCTTTCTATAGCAGTTTGTGTTTTGGGTGACGATAACAACAACATGTAAGAAGGAACCATGATCCCACCCCAGGATGTACAAATCAGTCTTAGGATATTAAACAGAGGAAAAAATAGGCTTATTGGTTTCATTTGTGTTGGCATATTTATCCCAGGATTTGATCCCCAGTCTCATGAAGGATCTTACACTTAAGATTAAGGGATTGTTATGCAAAAGAGCCATTCAGCCGATTGGAAAATTATTTCAGGAAATGTAATGCTGAGCCTATCTATACTCGGACAGTAGGAATTAAGTATAGACATGCAGATGGATGCATAAATTATCTAATAATTCTCTTTTCAGAGGCATAATTGATTAAATACTCATGAAATGCACTCAATTTGATGCTTCTCATGCTGGCACCACTTGCATTCACTCCTTTGCTATCATTAACATACCAATGGCAGTTATCTGAGTTGACAGTATTTAGTCACCATGTTCAATAAAAAAAGGTAGAGGTATAAAAAAGAATTGTGGAGCATTGAAAGATATATGAAGTTAGCTCTAACCTCCAATAGTAGATGTACAACTTAAATTACTTTTGGTATTATTACCATCCAGCTTTTGAAATTAATTTCTTATCAACAAACATATTCCTAGAGTTGGTTACCTACAATAAATGACTACGTAAGTTATGGCACAACTTTTCTTACTTGGTAGTTTGACTGACATGTCTGCAACTTTCCACATCTTTTGCCGTTAGTATAATATACTTCAGTACATATAACCATTCATTGGTTTAGAAAAATTATCACACTACCTTTTATCGCTTGCGAGGAAGAGGATGTCATGTGGCTTGAGGTGGTTTTAACATCTCATCTTGCTCTCATAATCTGATACTAAATGTGTTCATTTCAGAATTCTGGAATGTGTTTATTTTCTCAAGCTGTGTTGTGGACCAAAGCATTTTCATTTCCCGTGAAAGGATTGTGCATCGTGCAGTTTTAACATGTGTTGGAAAATGATTTGGCGCTAATTTTTGTCCAAGCATTTCACTTCGTAAACGTTATGTGAAAATGTTATGGCTATGTGAATGTATCCTAGAGTGGATGACAATAAAAGGGGTGGGAGAGTGATGGAAAAGTTCGTGGTGGTATACTTTTTTTTTTGCTGCTTGACAGTATTTCTGTGGTTGAAACACTCCTAGACAATGTATTTAGGAATGAAAGACTGCTATGAAACTATTTTATATTTCAATATTCATTATTTTGATGACATATATAAAAAAATTCTCACCAAGTAATTAACACAAACGTTTATAGTCCATAAGTGTCTATTTCACAAAAAGTAATTGTACATTAATTTTTTGTGCTTTCCATGTAGTTATTCAGAATCTCATGGCAATGTGTCATATGTTCACTAAATGTCATGTGAACTCTTTAAGTAACTAATCTTTTGTTCACTTGATAACATATCCAAAGCCAGAAGTTCCTACATGTAAGAATCAATGGTTCTGTTTCTGTGATCAAGTCTTCCTGTAAATACAAAAAAATTATCATACACTGTAATATATGACAATTATAAACTAATACAAAAAAATTATCATACACTGTAATATATGACAATTATAAACTATCTTTCACACTTTATTAGTACATTTTATTGCAACTTTAGAGCTATATGAAGTGAATGATTTTTCTAAGAGTGTTTTTTTTTCTCATGGCAATATCTACGTATTTAGAGCTATGAAGTTTTCCTTGGAGCAGAAAATAAAAGGAGGTTACTTTTCTCTCTCGTGGTTTTTGTAACGAAGGAATTTTATGGCAGCTGTCATTTTTTATGGTTACTGCATGAAATTGAAGAATGGTGTATGTTATGGAAATTAAAGAACAGTGTATTTTCTGTAGTTAATGTGGTGATGTTGTGATGAAAGGGGACATTATCGCATATTTGAGATTTTTCTTTATCCTGTTGTTAAATTGGGGTCATCATGTAGGTAAGGTTTTTCGAGGGAATAGAGTTTGCATATGGGAGAGGTATTTGTGTACACATTTTGAAACTTTTAAAGGTATGATTGGGAGTTGTCACTGAGTTGTTCATAGCTAGAGAAGCCAAGCCATTCGTGCTCCTTAATTTTGTCTAGATGGTATCATTACAACTTCATTGGTGAAGTTCATAGATGGGTGGGAGGGTATAAGAGAGACTGATTCATTAGGCAAAAATGCTAGCAGCAGAGGCATGGGAGGAATTTGGAATGCAGCATAAGGACCCTTTTGCAACATTGCATCAAAGGAAGAACGATATGCTTTTTTGGCTTTTAATGTTTTCTGTTGAACTCTTCTTACTTCTAGTGGCTCTTAACATGTTCACTGCTTGCAACGTGCCTGGCGTGGTTGTGTATGTCAATTGTCTTGAACCCCCGACATGCCCCACAAGCGCACTCTCCATCATTACACCATCTCTTTCTGTAGAACGGGGCATACTGCTACACCTTTCTGTAGAAGGGGCACAGAGAAGGGATGTATCTGATGATGAAAGTGTTTGATTTTTTGATTAAAGTATTTTAATTATGTATTTCATAGAAATTAATAGTGACAAATACAGTAAAACCCCATATGTATGCTATCGGAATTTAAATCTTCAGGCAATGTATGTCATTTTTATTGCATTCCATTAAATTTCCCATCTTTCTTACATTTGTAGAACCCCATAGTTACATAATTTCATTTTCAGTTTTCCTGCAATTTGCATCATGTGTAAGATAAAAAAATTCCACTTTCTAAGGCATTTACTCATGCATAAGAGCCTTTATTAAATACTTAATGAATTATTTTAGCATATATTCACTCAATAAAGATGAGAGGTTTTCCGGTCAAGGTAATGTGAACTGTTTTAGTGAGGAATTTGAATGTGTGGGGTTAGTACACAGCTCCACTAGTGACAGAAATTTGAATTACTTAACTTGCAGTCTCAATCTTCCTTGGGAAAGATTCATATCATTCGTACTATGAAATGATTACATTCTAGGACTAGGAGTTGGCAACTTAATTTATGTAATGTGTAAGAAAACCTAAGGGAGAATATTAATGTTATACAGAAGTTGAAGTCATAAAGAATAAAAATGACTTTTTACCGACTTATGATGAAATAAAAAAGCAAGTTTAAAAAAAACAAATTGACTCTTGTATTATCACATCTAATTGTAAGCTACATTCAGTCAAAGATAATTATTTTTGCGAAATGTTGAAGTTGGCTTGAAGTGTGACGAAGGCTGTATGCACTTGCCGAACATCGATTTAGCTCTGATTATCATGCGTTGCTAGGTTTTCCTCAATTACTCTAGAATGTAAATTTTATCTTGCTTGGCAAAGGAAAAACAAGGTAAAAAAGAACTTTTCACGTTTTCAAGTGAGGATAAGTTGAAAGTTTTAGAATGAGTTGGTTTACTTGTTGGAACCTCCATTGATCTGGCGAAAGATCAAAGGTTGCAGATCTCTACTCTGTAAAAGTGAAGTCTTCTTTTCCCACTATTTGCATTTTCCCACAATTTACACTTTTTTCTTAGGGTCCCTTGAAAGGTACAAATTAGAGGTTTGACTGTATAATGATAGGGCAGTGACTGAGTTCAAATACTCTCCATTAATTTAGCTGCTGTGCTCAAGTATATCCATTTTCCATATATACAGTGGACTTATTTTTAACTAAGTGGATTTAGGTACCATATTTTCTGGATTATCAAATGCCTGGTCATGTAAGACGCACCCTAGTTTTGGCCTTAGAATTAAAAAATAACTAACCCTTTTATATTGTTTACGGGGAAAATAATAAGTAATCTTTATTTAATAAGTTATCTTTCATTGTTATGGAACAATGTTTTACCCATCCTCATAGATGTAAGAGCTTCTGAGGTCATGAGAAGTTAGTCTGCCAAGGCAAGTGTTAACATTTCAAAGAAATAAAATTTATCATCGTTAAGAGGAAACCGGCAGAAAAACATGAGCAAGCCACTAGATTAAGAAGACTTAGCATGCTCAGTATTATCAATAGGAATAGAAATATATAGGTCATACTTCTACTCCAGGGATTAAGTATCGTCTAAAAATAGGCTTTGTGGAGAATGGCTTCGCCAGTTCTAGGCAGCTGTTATGACTTGCAAAAATTAAATTAACTTTGTAGAATTTTAAGGGAATCTATATTTCATAGTGTGTTGAACATTTTGCTACTGAGTGAATTGCCCTGGATTAAAATGGAGCCTCTAATACTTGCCCCAAAACATAAAGTCATTTTCAGGGTATTAGAAATTTCTGGAATATCCGTGGTGGTAACAAAATCAAAGTGTTTTCTTTCTTTCTATTTTGCTCAAAGGTTTAAAGGAGTATTTTGTAGATAGGAAATATTTATAACTTGCCGATAAATCTTGTGCTGACCAATTGGCCAATCAACCACCTGATGATGATGCAAAAGCATTGAAATCTTGATTGTGCGTACATGTTTTGACCAAAAGTTGTGGATTGTAAAAGTTTTATTTTCATTACAAAGTGAGAAATTATTCTTCATTACAGTTTGTAGTGCAGTAGATTATAGTTTTAGATGTCCCAGTGGGTAATGGTCATGTGGAACCATTTAACTTCTACTCAGTTCTTGTGACTACGTTGGCTATTGAGTAGATTTAGATGGCCAATTGATGAATCAATGTGTGCATGGAAAGAATGATTATCCCCTCTTTGTTTCTTAGTCAAGTGAGATGAGTGGAATAATTCAGGAAGTGAACCTACAAAGACTTTAGAGCTCTAGAGAACTAGGTGGCATTTTTTAAATTTAAGTTCTTTTTCATGATAAAAAAGGAATAACTACTGTGGCATTTTTCTACTGTGAAATGAAGTTCTGCTTGAGAATTTGATTATATTTTCAGGTACGTATACGTGAAAGCCTGTATCTTTAAATCATTTTCATCACTTACTCGTTGTGAAAAGTTGAGGTTTATGGAAATGGAAAGGAACTACATAATTCCTTGTATGATGTAGTAAGTTTCCCACAAATCAATTTATTTGATGTCTCAACAAATATTAGCAGTTATGCAAAACTAAAACCCCTATCTCCATAACTTCCATTTTTAAGTTATCTAGTTAATTAATTACTTTTATAACTAGGATTTTGATTATTTCATGAATATCAAGTTTTAGTGGTTAATTTTAGAATTTCCTATTGGATTGAACTCTTTGAGTTGCTGCAGTAAAACAATACTTCCTGTATTTTCCTTTTCCGTATTGGATTTACTTATGCAAAATCCTGTATGAATAATTCAGGTAATGGTGACTGTATTGTTTTTCATTTAAAGAAGATTAAAATCTCTTTCTTTGCCATTGTTAGTTAATATGTTTGCTATCTTGCCGAATAACCTTCAGTTTTTATCCTGTGCTTGTTAGGTTGCTTATTTCTTTTGTGGCAAACAATGTCACCCATAGTATTTATTATAATGTAGCTCTTGAATTCTTTCTTGAATAAACTTGAAAACAGGTATCGTGGTCAATTTAGTTGAATGTATAGGTATTAATTATGTGAAGTACTTCTTCATTGAAATTTTGGAGAAAAAACACTGAAAAATGCCTACCTATTTTATTTAGTTTTTTTGTTATGTAATTATGTGTATGTAGAATTTTGCTATTGATTACATTTTGTTGGGCATTGTTAGACGGAACTTTGATACTAAGATAGTTAGAAAAATGAAAGCTGAAATAATAATATTTTGTGTTACCATGTCATATAGGCTTTGGTTTGAATATCCCCTTGCACCCTACCGTTAGAAAGGGAACCATTCTTAATTGTTGTATATTTTTGACGATTTATTTTTC
This sequence comes from Pyrrhosoma nymphula, assembly GCA_963573305.1. Taxonomy (NCBI): domain Eukaryota; kingdom Metazoa; phylum Arthropoda; class Insecta; order Odonata; family Coenagrionidae; genus Pyrrhosoma; species Pyrrhosoma nymphula. The sequence continues at coordinate 48,053,480 of OY754330.1, read as the reverse complement.
TGAAAGTATTTCATTTCCTCTTATGCCTAAAGACAAAGTAAGTACAGCCAGTTCCCAAATAATGCTGACTTGATTAGTACTATTTTGCGTTAATGCTGTCTAAAATTCAATAACTTATTGTATCCATTAACGCTCCTGGTTCACATTAGCACTCTCCTAAACTTTCGTGGCATTTTGTAAAAAGTCACAGAGATTGCTGCACCCGATACAGAAGGCATCAGAAACTGCAATAACCACATTTGCCACTCTTAGTCCTCGAAGACTACTCTACCGAAGAAATTCCAAACATTTTCCTTGATTTCCTATGTAAGGTTTAGTTTTTATTATAGCTGCCGGGCATTCTGCTGAACTTAAATGCCGTGAATTTCCATGGAAGTCCTAATTTTCAGGACTAAGCATTAACCCTTTCGCGACTGGGACAGGAGAAAATTTTTTTGCTTTGCCAGAGCTTTCACTATGCTAGGATCTTCTCAGGTACCTATTTCCCTAACTTGGGTTGGGGCCCAGAGGGGTGATGAACCTTTTTCTTGGCCACCGGGTGGAGATAATCTCCTTCCCTTTCTGCTTGGGGTGCCCATTGCAGCATGCGGTCGCGGTCAACTATTATTTTATGCGATGGTTTTGCTTAAAAAATTGTTGCTACATCCTTGATATTTATTTAATTAGATATGAATTATTTTAGTTTTACAATGCCTTTACAGCTTTTAAACTAAATTCTACCATTAACCGACCGTGTCTCTCCGGCACAAAAAAAATATCCCTAGACTGCCGAGCATGTACACTGCATCCTCCTTTCACTCTCAAGGCCCCTGGGACTGTCAAATGATAGAAAGTCATATTTTTGTAGGGGCATTCGATTAAGAATATATCTTTCTTCCATCTGAATTTTCTTCTGTGGATATCTCAGGGTATTATATGTTGTTTGACGTAATATCACATGAAGAATCCAACTCCAGTCAACAAGGTTGCTTGCCGTTTGTATGAGGAGGGAACCAAATACTTTCCTCAGGACAAATGAAGTTATAGACCGCACAAAGATATATATTTCTATAAGAGAAGAATTCATAGTATAGAAGGTCTTCCTATCATGAGAATTTTTTCTTGGTTATGTCAAGATAATGAGATTTTGTTTGATCATCTTTCGCCTAAATGATGCATCTCCTTACTCTAGGTTTGTTTACTTGGTGTGAGACCAGGAAACTTCATCCTTTTGTCATGACAGAGAAGGATATACAGCCCAATTATATCCTTATATTCTCAGAAAGCACTCAACGATAGGAGCATCTTACTTTCATGAGAGGTTTTTTCCTTATCGCCATACGCGTAATAGGTTCCGCTGGACCATCTGTCTGCTGAATGACTCATCCTCTTTGTTCGAGTTTGCTTATCTCGCTGGTAAGGAGGAAAGGGAATCTTTACGTGAGCGCAAATCAACATAACAGGATGCTGAATGATGCCTTTGATAGCATGCGAGCCTTTCTGCATACATACACCTCGAAGTCCTTCCCGTCTGGAAATCTGTTATGACTAACATTTTCATATCATCACGGACTGTCTCGGTGAGACGGTCTCTCCTGAAATTGATCGTTCAAGAGTGTTGTGTGCTGTGGCATGAGTATTTTTTAGACAATATTATTAGTAATTTCGTAGTTCTAGCAATATGACTTCTGGAAGAAGAGGAAGTTATAGATATTTTGACAGACAGCAGTTGTGATGGAGACAGTGACACGGATGTTGAGCCCTCCTGGTGTTTACTGTTGCGGAATTTCAAGCAAAGAGTGCATGTGCTCACCGGACCATCGTATAGATAAAAGTCAAGCACCACTCACGATAGAGAATAGTCTCCTCGATTTTGTCAAATTATTTTTTGGAAAAAAAGTTATTTTGGAACAAGGTGATTGTGTCGTTCAAAGGACAAGCCATTTTTCAGCAGTATATTTCTAAGAAACATGACTTTGGTGCACAGTATGTGAAGTTGGGCTGTGTGTAGACCTCTTTTTCATGATCTATCGCGCAATTATCAATATATGAAATTCGTAGCTGGCTGACATCACAATGATAATATTCAGCTCAAAGGAAAATGTGCAGGTATTTACGAAATTTACATGACTTCTCATAAATATGGGTTTTATTGCCAAAGTTGCTAATTAAGTTTTTGAACTATATTAATTTTCCGTGTGCGAGGTGCACTCATGTTTTCGTATCAGAAATATAAAAAAATATTGCTGTACGTACTAGGTTTTATCATCAACCCTCAGCAGTACCTTGAGCCTCCATCTCTCTCCCTCCATCTCACTTCTTCATATCTCTCAATTACCCCTACCTCCCCCTCCCATCCTCCACCTATCTCTTCCCCCTTCTTTATCAAGAATATTTTCCCTCACTCTAACCCTTTCTTTTTGGAGACATCGTCTCTAAAATGATAGGGTTAGAGTAAGTTACTTCAGCATCAGCTTCTACAGCACCGCTCAGCACAAAACACAGACTGTGGTTTTTCACTTATTACGCAATTAGAACGGTCCACTAAGTGAGCTATAAGTGGTCTATAAATGGCTAAAAACAATCAATTTATGTCGCATCTATTGCCTGGTTACTGCGTGTAGGATTTATATCCATAATGTGGATACAAACATTTTTTTTCTATGTTGAAATTTTCTTAGACTTTCGTAACACGAAAATAACATTACTACCTAACATGAGTTTGAACGTAATTACATCGAATATCCGGTAAAAAATTGTCCAAAAGGAAGGAATAAAACAAAACCAGCAGAGGGAAAATTAATTAATCAATTCAAATAAAGTAATTTATTATGCATTCGTATTATGGTAAAAAATTTGTCTTTCAGAGTGTTAGGAAGAGAAAAATGGCGACTCTCGGAAAAAGGTTGTTATACTTTGGATATTTTCAATTTTTTAATGGTTATTTACCATTCCATTACTTGAAAACTTTAAATTGAACTAATGGCGTTGTGTTACACCATTTTTGTAGAGGAATAGCTTGTTCTTTGGCAAAAAAAGCCTTTACCCTCTAAAATAATTTAATTTTTTTTACATAAACAATAATTTAACTTTGATTAAAAATATTGTTATATTTACTATCCTTATAAAATCAAGTCAGATGAAAGCCCTGTAAAAACTCAATAAAGCACATTTTATTTTATTGTGATACAACATACCCTTTTATTGTAATAATTTTTTTTCTAAAACACTACGTTTTAGTGGCAGAAAGTTTAAAAAACCTCGGTAGTCTAGATATACAGCCGGCAAAAAACCTCATCAGATAAAGGTTAATATTAAGATCTCTAGCAACAAAAATATCAATGGTTAAATAAATAATTTCGTCATTGTATTTGGCACTCAGAAATGATTTTGACGATTATTCAACGATAAAAATTATTATCAATTTAAAATGTCCTTATTCAGGATATTGGCATCATCAGAGCGAGAATCAAAGAATCGGTACTTAAAAATTTTCACCGTGTTAATTCATGAGAAGTACGGTCTATGGAACTCTTGTTTTTGGAACTTTATGCACAGGTCACATTCATCATGCACGAATATGTTGATAATGTAAAATTTTTCCACCCTTTTTTTATTATTCTTATTCTTAATTTTCTTATTCCTAAAATCACGGGTTTTTAGGAGTATGATATTCTTTGAAGCAAATGTTATAACTTCAACATTGCGTGCCTCGGGATTCAAAACACTGCCAGATCTCGCTTTATTATTTAAGCGGAAACCGTTGACCAACGAAAACAGAGATAGTCAGCTGTCAAGATGAAATAAGCATAAGTAATTGCAGGGAAAAATAAACATTTCAACTCACTAAAAATTTGGATACGTCGTCAACTCATAAAAGAATAACATTCAGTTGTTTACCTAAAAACATAATAACTCCCTTGCTAACTTAAAACCGTAGAAAAATCACTCCCTAACCAACTAAATATCTAACAAAAAATTAGTTCGGAGATTCCTTTACACACCAAAAACGTTAAAAATAAAGGTAGAGTTATGTTTAAAATTTGTAGTTGTAGAGCTAAACATAAGGAATGTAGTTATAACTCTCAATTTGCAAATCACTCAATAACTTCTTTGTTTGTTGTTCCACTGTACCAACAAGGAACTAACCGCGGTAACCTATTTCCCTAACTTGGGTTGGGGCCCAGAGGGGTGATGAACCTTTTTCTTGGCCACCGGGTGGAGATAATCTCCTTCCCTTTCTGCTTGGGGTGCCCATTGCAGCATGCGGTCGTGGACTTAACCGCGGACACCCTGCTGTGAATGGGGCATGCACTGTGAAGGGTCGAGATAATCCTGTCCCACGGACCGAAAAAGGGTACGACGACCCGAGAAGAAATCTTTTATTACACATAGAACCTTTTAGGCCTGCTTAAGGCTAGCTTGGCAGCAACGCCGTTTTAACACGTACGTTCATTTGCGTAGAAAAATGTATGCCATGATAAAACGTCGTTCGTAGCGAAAAGGTTAAAATGGTGGGAAAAAGAAGTATTTCTTGTGAAACAATTATTACATTACAACAATGATGTTGTAGAATAAATACTGTTTCACATAACTCTGTTCTTAGTTCCTGATTTGTCATCGTTTGGATTATAGCGGGGATTAAATATGCATTAGATGCATAGTATCGGCGAGTAGCACATGTGCAGACTACACTCATAACCTCCCAATGCACCATTTTCAAAGTGTTGCACACATTACAGTTAATTATGTTTGCCCTTTTATATGTGCTAACGAAAAAAGCTCATGCATTTTGTTTTTGAAAGGCTAAGTGTTTTACTGATGAAAAATTAATCACCCTAAAACTGCTCGATGAGCATCACCTTTTTCACGCTCCAAAAGTTGCTAAATTTTCACCTTTCTGATGTTGTTCATCTATCGTGCTGTGGTTGTGCCCCACAAATACTCTAGGGATAGTCCTGCTAGTGTACCCTGGGGATAGTCCTGCATAATGACGGTTCAGCCAAATTCAGGCTGGTCTTTTCTAAGAATCATTAAAGGATTTATTAGGCCATCGCCTTTTTCACGCTGCAAAAGTTGCAACATTTTCAACTTTTCGATGTTATTCATCCATCGTGCTGTGGTTGTGCACCACAAGTACTCTGGGGATAGTCCTGCATCATGACAGTTCAGCGAAATTCAAGCTGGTCTTTTCTAAGAATCATTAAAGGCCTTAAATGAAACATTTGAAAAAAATTATAAAATTTAACTCTCGAAAGAGCTCGGAATACATATGCGTGTCACCAAAAGTTGTTAGAAAACTTAGACTACTGTCTCCGTATTACAAAAATGTCATTGTATTCGAAACCTGGCCATTAGATCGATCTAAATTGGGGTCACAGTTCGTGCTGTTTCAATTAGTGCTCGAATTTCCTGGAACGAATTAAGAGTGTTAATCGGGGACTGGGTGTACAAAGAAAAATATCTTGGTCATTTAATGAAAGTCAGAAAGAATTAAAGATTTGAATTGTCACTTGTGGAGATTTGGTAAAACTTTGGTGATATACATCGCATTCTATCAATTACATACTTATGACTGAAGATCATTCATTATTTACTCCTGTGGTGTTCAGGTGAGAAAATAGATGTAATCAACCTCTATTGCCTGTGACCTTAACCAGAAAGTTCCCATATTTTCATATTTTGCTCTTTTTAACTGTGTGAGACTGACTGAAATACATCAAGGAAGGTATTTTGTCGCCTCAAGTCAATGTTCTTTGAGATTCCATTAATTAAGTTGATAAAATTGCTTGTAGGAATGAGTAGCAATATGATTCATGGATTGACTGGGTGAGTGTCTGCAAATCAGGAAATCCATCCGTCAGCCAGAAATTGTTTTCGCCTTTTGGGCGAGGAGCAGACAGATTATTATCAGGGTTGCTGCCTGCACGGAGGATGTAGGAACTGAAATCAGGATATAAATGTTAGTTTTACCTCAGAAGCAGACAAACACATGCAGATCGTAGAATTTTAAAATTGTTGAATTAATAACCTTTGAAAGATATATAATTTTTTAGATTATTCTCACTTTATTTAATGAAAATTCTTGTTTTCAGTAATACTGACAGCATTAACTGTCACACACTAAACCAAAGAGTCACTACTCGAAGTAGTGACACTTCGGTTTTGATCACCGTTTAAAAGGCTAGTCCCCCGAGATGCTTATCTCTGATTGACGATGGCCTATGACAACTTTCCATGCATTATAAAGGTATTAATTAGTATCTGTAGTTTCTGTTGCGAGCTTTCGGGGACTTCAATTATTTCAGTAGCGTCCCTTGTTAAAAGCCGATGATAAAGAGTTTTCTCTGGCTATTACTTTTCTCTCCTCATAGAACTTTATGTCCAGGGTGGCTCCATGTGTGCTCTGAGATGGCGATTTTCTGAGAGAACAACAAATACTGTGAACAATGGCATAAATGGAAAGATAGGTATATCTTTGCATGTTAGTGCAAAAGCTTGTTTTTGTATGTGAAGGAGATGATTGTATCTAAAAGTTATCCTCATGCTGTCAGAGCAGGATAACCACTGAGATGATGCATGTGTGCTTCATGAAGCCACCGTGATAGGAAAAATATGAAATATTGGCATTCAGTGCTTGGAGTAAATGAGGACTTGGCTATGACAGGAAATTGAGTAGCCAGATCAATCTCCGTCAATTGTTCACCTTTATTTCTTTTCTTTTCCTCTTAATGTAAAACCAGAGTTTTTTCTTGGTTAATATGCTGGTTTCTGATATTATGTATCTCTCTGCCTGCAGTGGCATGTGTTGTCTTGACTTATACATTTTGTTCCTAAATCACTAACTGCCATACCCAGCATGGTAAAGTCTTGAATATTCTGGAATATATGAAGAATAATATAGGTTTGACTTGGGGAGTAAATGTCTTGGTTAGGTTAATGTTCCGAACAAGAGTGGGAATATTTTCTGGGATGTAGTCATAACTGAAAGGTTGTTAGATGATATTCTACCAATTCCTGCTAACTTTTAAAAGTGCTCACTGAGAGGATGAGATTTGCAAAACCCATTTGCTGCCAGGAAAACATGAGGCTTTCTGATGTTGCCCATGCTAGCTCAAATTCTGTCCTCTATCATCCCATTTGCACTAAGAAATTTACATCCTCTGACATTCTTTATTTCTAAACAGTTAACTGTACACTGTAAATAGTGGAAAACATGAGTTGAAGTATAATCTTTATTTGCCATATTTTTCCTGTAACTTTTCCATATACTTCCTTGCACTCTGCTCTTTCCATACCTAACACTTGAGGTCAGTTGCTTAGCAACTGAAGCGAGCTCTGTATGCCCATTATGAACACTTTCCATTTCATAGGGACCAGATGAGTGGCTCAAAACATGGAAATCTGGGTGCAGCCTAGCCATTGACAGCATTCTGCCAGTGTTTAATACTGTAAGGTAAGGGCAAAGCTACTCGTGCCCAGTCTGGTATGAATACACACGTATAGCTCACATGTCGAGCCAAGATGTGAAAAAAGTTGCATCCTTATGTCTTTTGTTGATTGTGGCTTTCTTTAATCGGATAAAATGAATATGTAATTGATTGCTGTGAAAGTTTGTCCATTTGCATTTGTGGATGTTGTTTACATTAGAAATTTCATCATCTCAAGAAACAACTTATTCTTAGTGTTGCCATTCAAAATAAATGAACTGAAAACTCATAGTGTGGACAGTGATGAAGGCTTTTAGTGTGCTTTCTTATGAAGTGTAATGTTTCTTCCTACATATCCTCTCACGACATCATTTTTGTGGCTCATCAAGGCTTCACTTGGGAATGGAACATACTCTCCTTCTTTGTTTGTTTAACATATTTGTTCATAGGTATTAGTCTAGGCATTTTGGAATAGTGAAATAAAATGCCACGTTTATACTTTCTTTTGTCTCCTTGGGGTAGGCCCAGTCAAATTTGCTCAACTTCAAGGAGAAAAGTTCAATTGTGTATTATGCTACAATGGAAAAGGAAATGTTTGCTTTTTTCCTTTTTCTTTGCATACCCTTGCATACTTTTTCTCTACCATATTTTTGAAATAATTCTTGTACTCCTTTTTCTAAAAGTGTTCATATTCCTCTAAAATCCTATAAGACTACCATGAGCTTCCATAACTTTATTGGGTTTCTCCTTTCGTGTAAATCATGTTGTAGTGTGAGTGGAATTTCTTTTAATTTTTTGAAAATTCAACTACGAGAGTTAAATCATGATGTTCAATTTTTAGTTCTCTGTAAGAATTTATTTCAACACTGTTTGGTATGCCATTTCTGACCAAAGTTTTCCTATTCTTCAAAAGTTTAGTTTCTTTTCTCACCTCATTCTCATGTATCTCTTAAGTGTTTTTATTTTTAAAATTCATATTCATAATAAGCACCTATCCTTTGCTCCCCTGTATTGTAAATATGTATTGGCATGAAATTCCTCCCTTCTTATCATTCACCTGACCTATGACTTAGCTGTCGCCCATTACCAATTTACTACCAAACGTCATTGGTTTGCCTTGAGTTGTGTGCTAATCTATGTGATCTAATTGGAAACATGGTAAATTAAGATTTTTGTGACTACTGTTCTTGAATATAGAAATGCATTTAACACCTATGCCAAAAAATTAGTGGAAACACTTTCCAGTGATGCTATTCAATGTTTTATTATGCAAAGGTAAAAATTATGACTAAGATGTATCAATTGGCTTGTTTTTTTTTAGAAACTCTTCATGGTCTTTCCTCATAAAATGCTAAAAAATGCCTCAATTCCACCAGCTAAAGGGCAGCTGTAAGCCTTGTATTCACATGTCTAATTAACTCTTTTAACTCTTTTACTACTCCAATCGTCTGTTAGCGATCGCTGTAGCAAACTGCTCCCATTGGAGATTTGAAGTATGGTTTTACTCCCAGACACCATAGGTGCTAAAACATTTTTAGTCTTTTAGTAAAAAGGTTAATCAATTCGTATTTTAAAGTAAAATCAGATGAAAATTACTCATTATAAAATTTTTTAACAATTTTCCCTTAAATAAAAAGTGATAAATAATAAAGTTATGCAAAAATTTAGAAAAGGGGAGAGCTTTATTTCAGATTATTTGCACTGTTAAAGGGTGAAAAGTCATGTGCTGTTGTTTTAGAATTTTTCTGCTGTTCCTGCCTGATGAAGCTCATAACCTCAATATGTAGTCCTCCATAGTTGAGGATAATCTGATGTAACCAAAACGTACCCAGAAATCACTGACTCCAAATAACAGGCCATGAGCTCTCTCCCCATTCACCTGTTTGTGTGCATTGTTCTCTACAGTAAGCATGTATGTACTGGGTGAATCCACTTGATTTGGATGTTTGATATTTTTTGGGGATGGAGAAATTCCTGGAGGAATCTTGAAACAATGAACAGTATTTTGCTGGTGGAGTTTAAGTGGGGTAATTATTCTTCATCACATCACGTTGAACATGTAGCAGTCTGTCTGGTTTTCTGTAGCTTTCCTTGTTACTATTTTGCTAGCCTGGAGATCTGTTGCCATTTTTTCTTGTCTTTCGCGACCTTCATAGTAAGTGTATGATGGAAGCCTTTAATTTGGACTATTTGTGTATTGAGGAATATTGGCATTATCACTTGCAGGTAGCCTGAATATGAGGAAAGCTGCAATCCCTTTGAAGTTACAATCCAGAGATGAGAGTCTCTATGAGTGTGAAACCACTCAAGGACCATTTTTATAATCTCATGTTAAAAATTTTCTCAGTATTTAAACTGAACTTAATATGTTCTCCCATCAATAATACTCGAGTCAAGTAATCGACATTAATGTAATATACAAAACCCAAACTCTCAGTTAATGTCAAGTTGTAAAATGGTTATGTCATCTTATGGTAATATTAACCAGGCATTAGTGCGAAAATTCTGCAGAGGAAAAATCATTTGCCTTGACTGGGACTCCAACCGGGATCCCTCAGTATTCCGCAGAGTGCTTTAGCAAGTTAAGCTACCGAGGCATCCTTTTCCCCTGTTGATTTTTGTGGACTTTAAAGGAAGAAGATCAAAAAGGAAGAAGACGGACATATAAAGTTATGAGGCGAATTATTTTTCCTCTGTGGTATTTTCACACTCGTGCACTTGTGGGTGATTCCGTTAAGGTAGATTCTGTGGCTAGTCCTGGTATCCACATAATTAGTCAAAAAGTCGAACACCTCATTGTGTTCAAAGTTTGGCTTTAACGTCGTGAACTGTGGTGCTTAGCACACACTTAGGCTGCTTTGTAACATTGAATGCCCAGCAGTCTTGAACATATTGTTCCTTTAAAGCCCATGAAAATCCACAGGGAAGAAGGATGCATTGGTAGCTTAACTGGCTATAAAAGAATGATACTGTTTCGTATCTGAAACAGTTTCAAAACTAAACAGTTCTGTAAAACACCCTGTTGTGGACAACAGCTTGAGGTCCAAACAGTGGACAATCGATTGGTGCTGTTAGAACATTGCTGGTAGTTCTGTGTTCTATGTAATAAGAAATATTTCAATAAAGTAACAATTTCATTTGGATTCAAGAAAGATACTTCTCAGTACTAATTCTATCTGCAATTGTAAGTGGACGTGTGTTGGCTAAATAAACTGGCAACCTCCGGCAGCAGACTCAAATACAACAAATTGTATAAAATTAATCGATTGTGGCAATACTTAGTGGAAATTGAAGATAGAATTCATTTTGACAAAAACACAGTACGAAATTCCACTATTTATTTTAATGCTGTCGACCGGTTTCGAGGTCTAAAGCATCATTTACAAGCCAAGCAGCCATTAAAATTGACAGCATTAAAATAAATAGTGGAATTTTGTTCTGTGTTTTTGTCATAATGAATTCCAACAAATTGTAGTTTATAACCCCAATGCAGGCACACCTACAGTGCAACTGGAACAGAGTTGAAGATGAAACTATCAGCTTCAGCTGTCAGTTGCCGCTGCACAGCATAGAGCGCAACGGTGTGGCTGTGGCACAATCACGAAACGAGCATGTTGTTTGCAACAGTTGTCCGACTGAAACAATTGCAGCTGCAGCCGTTTTGCTCCTACAACATTTTGTTCCACCACTACTGCCTAGAGGTGAATACCATAGCAAGTCCCAGTATCTTCAAAATTTATTAACCAGGCATTATGAAACCGGGCTTCACTGACTCGTCATAACTGGCTCCTAGCTAGAGAGAAAGGCAGCGGGTAGATATCCTCTTCCTCGGTTCCTGTGAATTGTCTAGAGTTTTTCTAGTATTTTGGAACCTGGAGAGGTTAAAATTAAATCCTCCAAATAAGAATCAGATGCTTTGTAAATTAATTTATGCTTATAAAGGATTAAAGGTTTTCCCGGAAAGTTATATTTGTGAAGGCTTCTCAGGTTTAACACCTGGTAAGGTTATTGAAATTCATCAACGTTTCGATGGTTGACTTAGCCATCATCATCAGGATAATGAGTCGAGCGAGGATGGTGGCGGTTATATATGCACAGCCGCAGATGCCCCATTGTTGTGGGAGCCATTACGAATTCTTTGAATTTCGTCAATTACCGGTCTCCAAGTCTTACTTCAGTTGAAGCCGCTATCTCTATTGATGTCATTTTGTTCTACCTGTATCAATATGGCTTCTTTTGTTATTCTTTCCCAATATTTGGATGCCTGGGAGAGTAGCATGGAATTAGGGAAATCGACTCGATGACCAAGGTCAAGGCTATGCTCTCCTAATGCAGACTTCTCCGGTTGGAAAAGCCTAATACTTCTTTCATGCTCTTTTATTCTTTTCTCGATGGTCCTTCCTGTCTTTCCAATATACACCCTACCAAACTCGCATGGTATGTGGTTTACTGCGGTTGTTTTCAGGCTGAGGTTGTCCTTAGAGGTGACCAGGAAATATTTGAGCTTATCCTGTGTTTTATGTATCGTTTCCACTCAGTGTCGTTTTAATATCCTCGATATCTTATTAGATATATATAATATATAAGGAAGTCAAGCCTTAGTGATGAGTAGCCATTCACATGGAAAGTGTCTTAAAGGTGCATTAATTCGGTCTCAAGGCTGTTGGAGTCCACAATGGTTTTTGCTTGATGGAAAAGCGTAGAGAGAACTCCTTTTCTGTGCCGGATTGATGGCTCCCCCCGTTGAGATATAGGTCGGTGTGTGTTGGTTTTCGGTACACAGCATGACTCAATCTTCCATCTCATTTTCTTTCAACCAGAATATCCAAGAAAGGTAAATGCTAATTGGCCTCCAACTCCATAGTAATGAATTTATGCTTGTGCCAAGCACTCTTGAGTTCATGACATTCACTGTAATTGTTGCTAAAATCACGAACAAATTTCCCCCCATGAAAATTGCAGAAAGAATTTTTCTGTGCTGTGTCCGGAATTACTCTGTGGTAGTCCTTGATGCTCTTCGAATTCAAACAAGTATCTTGGTATTATTCCACGCTTGATTTCTCACACCGACCCAAGTTTCAGGACCCAGGTCACAAGGTAGCCGTGAAGTTGAATAGTGTGCTGAGTAATTATTTGGCATTCCAGCAAAAATTAAACATAAAGAACTCACTGAAACTCATGAATAAAATGTCTGTAGTGAGGCCCCCACCTTATGCTAAGCCTATATTGTTTGATTTAACCAATTTGTTCACATCATTTCCTGCCAAGGAAGCCTCCTGCATAGCTGTGGATCCAGTGAAAAGTTCATGTTGTGATTTTAAAACTGTAACTGAGATAAAATTACTTTAAGGTTTACGTCTAGACCAAAACTCTTTTGTGCAATGAAATGTTTAATAAACAAGAGACTGTCCTTTCAATGGGGTCACCTTTGTGACAGTTTGTGGCAGAAATTTTCATGGATAATTTAGTACTAAAGTTACATATTTGATTCTAAGCATCCACTTCTAAATAATAACATTGGAATATCGAGGTAATGACATGAACTTCTTGGACTTGAGAATTAACATTGAAAATGGTAATCATGAATTTTCAATTTACTTACCATAAACCAATGTTTATGGATGCCATCATTCCTAACAGCTCAAGTTGTCCCTATACTCATAAAATAGCTTCGTTTAAATCAGTGGCGAATAGACTAGCCAGCATTCCAATGTCCCAGAAAAACTTCCACAAAGAATTGAAACCATCAAGTGTATTGCTCAGCATAATAGATTTGACCCTATAGTAATTGATAAACATTTAGAATGTTAAAAAAATTAGCTGTAAACATGATAACTTCTATTCAGGTTAACAATGTCAAACTAACCCGTTGGTGCAAGCTACCTTTCATATCCAATCTCTCTTTTAAATGATGTAAAGTGACAAGACTAGAGTGGCATTTTATAACCCAGTGATGATAGGCAAAATGTTTTTTAACGCTAAAGTCAAATATGTACTGTGATTTGCAGAGAAATGGAGAGTATGAGTTGAAGTGTGACAGTTGCAAGATGAAATTGAAATATGTTGGCCAAACTGGTAGCAAATTTAAAACCAGAATGGATGGACGTAGATGATTTTTCATAAAGGTGACGAATCCTCCAGAATAGCAAAACATAATTGTGACGAAAACCATTAGTGTGATTTTGAACCACAAATTTTACATGTTATGAACTAGGGGCGTAAACTGGACTTCTTAGAACATTTTGAAATTGTGAATTTCCCTGCAGAATTTCAACTACGTAATGACCATATGTTTCCTTTCCATTCATCTCTTATGAACATAAAATTGCCACTCCCCCACCTATCTCAAACTTGACTGTGACTTGTCTGTCTTCACACCTCCCATCCTCCCTGTTTGCTTTATGCAAACATTCCACAGTCATTTTCCTCCAGCGTCTCTCACTGCCAGTGACTCCTCCTCCCTAACTCCTAGCTACCCCCCCACCCACTACTTTCCTAGTACTATATAAGAGCAAACCACTCAAAGCTTGAGAATGGCATATTGTGCTGAAACCTGGGTTTGTGTGAGAAATAAAGTGTGGAACCATGTAGTTACTTTTTTAAAAGAAGAATTTTTCTTCACCTTTTAATTGAATTGGAAGGAGGAGAAGTTGGAATAAGATGTCAATGTGAATAACCATTATGGGAATGTCAATTTCAGCTGATGATGAAGTAAACTGTGTTGTCCTGGGTGCCCCTTTGAGTGCCAAGCAAAGAGCATAGACAAGAGTGGCTGGTGTCAACCTAAATAGAATTTTAAAATTTAATAAGTTAATTACTTGCTAGGCTGTAAGCAGATTAGTCCTCTCTCCCAGAATACTGCTTCTCCTCATAACGGAGGGGAAGGGAGTATGGCAGCTGCTTGAGAGGATGGTCGGTGCCCAGCCAAACAATCTTTCTGACACATCCTCATGTTTGGTGTGGTACTGATTTTTATGCTAATGCTTGGTAAAAAATATGTTCATGGTGCACGTAGAAATACAGTTTGTGATGATGCATGGCACTGTGGATAACTTTATGGATAACAATATTCCCAAGCAATTTTGTTGGGGTCATTTCAACATATGCACCCTCTCCTCCCTTCCTAACTACTTCCCCTCTCTGCCTAAAATTGGGATCTCGCCATGTTTTTCTGGAATCAGAATATTTTTCTCAAATGTCATATTTTTTCTCTGTCATTCCTTTCTTTAGTTGTTTCCAATGGCTTTTCTCATAATGAATATATGGCAACGGGTTACCTACTTCCTATAAAGCCGCGACAAAATTGGAAGAGGACGCCTGGGTGGCTTGGTTGTTTGAAGCACTTTGTATGGCATTGGGGGATTCAAATCCCACTCCAGGAAAATTATTTTTTTCACTGGGAATTTCACACGTTATATTACATTCTGTAATAAATTTTTTCAGACTAGGAACATATGTGTCATCATCTAAGCTATAGGAATGCAGCTCAAGACCAAAAATGCTTTTACTAGTGTGCATTTTGTTTTATGAGGCTGCTTGTTGCTTTACGACTAATTGTTGGTATAGTTTTACTTGATGCAAGTTATTTGGAATCTGTTTTATCCAATGAAGAAATTATGATCAAAATTTCTCTTTGTGGCATCATTTTGTTTTATGTGAAATCTCAACATTTTTGTTCAGATGTTGGGCCTGTTAAATGTTTTTATTCTGCAACCATCATTGTACTTGTTACTTGTTAAATGACAATGTGCATGTGTCTCTGTTCTCGCATAACTATTTTCTATTTTCTCGGGTGAGGTTTGGGAGAGTAATACCTATTTTGTGGTGGGCAATGTCTTAGCATTAGCTAAGACATTGCCCACCAATGCCTCACCACTGTGACTGTTGGATCTGTGACTATGAGTTGTGTTAATTAGTGGTCCATCCCTTTCAGAATAAGCCCATGTGATAGTGCTATATTGGGCAGTAGACTGACATCCAAAATTTGCCATTGCTGAAATCATCCCGACCTGTTTTGTCATCAGTTGGCATCAGCCTGATTAATACAGGCTTCGATTTTGTTCTGCTAGACTAGTATTGAATCAGCATAGTTGCTTGCAAGGGTCTGACTCTCACATTACTCCAATGGTTATACATTTCACCCAGAGCATTCTAGCGGTCAGGCGCTAACTATCAGCGCAACAGCGCGACAGGTATACACTTTAGTTGAATATCTGGCAGATTTAATTAGGAAATTACCTATTTATTTCTCGGGGGAAACTTAAAAAGGTAATTATTGTATAATAAATTCTGCATCCTGAAAAATTCTGGAACCAGATTGCAGCGCAATAATGCCGTCCAGTCCTTCTCTTGGCGTTTTCGTAGTGTACTTTCTCGGCCATCTTATTTGTTTACTTACGGTTGTGATGGTGATGTCTGGTGTGGTCCCAGGCGTATTTTAAATGTACACTGATAAACGTCTTACAACAAAAGGAATTATTACAGTATTTTATCATAAAAAATAAAAGATTTATGGCAAAAACATTCGACCTTTATCTTTTTCACGCATACTTATTTTTCCAATTGCACCTGAAACAATTGGTGCTAGTAGTAATCCATACGAGATATCGCAATTCCGTCAGACCCTTGGTTGCTTGTAGACTACCTTTGTTGCTGGGTGACCTTAACAATGCACATGCATATTTAAGTCAAATGCCGGGTAGCTCAAATGTTTCTGTGAAGGATGGTAAAGTCCTTAAAGATTAGCTGCCTATTACTCTGTGATTAGATGGATGAGTAGGTTATATGGTTCCATTTCGTTCTAGTTCTTTTCAGTAAAAGGCAAACAAGACTGTTCTTTTCCATTGCTGGGACAATTCATTGTTTAAGCAAGCTAGTGGCACGGTTCATTGGGCATTAATGCCTGGTGTACAGTTGATTTTATGGTTATATAATGAGATATAAATTATATCCTTAAGATAATCTCTCTTATTTATTTACAGCACCGAGTGTGGCATTTGTTCAAGCGGCAATTGAGCACATTTTCCCCCTTGTGTATGAGTTCCGGAAAGAGAGGTCACCTGATGACATACTGAATCCAACTAATCTCCCAGTGAGTGGAAGAGGGCAGAAACGGAAGCTTCCTCAGGCAGCCCAAGTACCTCCCCACAGACGCATAGTGTATACGGTGGCTAGTGAAGATGAAGAATTTGACGAGGAAGAAGATGAAGAATTAGAAGACTACGAGAGTGATAGCTGGGAGTAACTCTCACGCCTCAATTTGTGTTCCTTTTTACAGCATATATGTGAGAAAGGAGGGTAAAACAGTATTGCTACCACTTAAGGCAATTGGAAGAAACATCTTCATTTGCTCTCTTTCTCTGGCTGGGATAGTTACCCAAGATTGGCAGATATTTATCTGTGTGAATGTTGCAGTTGTTTAATGTCAGTGAATGATAGATATGTTCTCATTTGGAAAGAAACTTATGTGATGTGTAATGCAGTTTAGTGCATTTTGAAGTTGTTTGAGCCATCATTTGCTAGATTGATGATTGAGTGATGAGTTTGATGCGGTATGATGTCTTTAATGTCGATCGTGTAGAATTAATATTATTTTCATTCAGGCTTTGTTATCCTGTGTGGTAAATTGAAAAATAATCTTCCAAGCGTTCCATTTTCGGAAACAGATCTGGAATATCAATAACATTCAGAGCAATCGTAGGCCTGGTGGTTCCTCCTCAATACTATTGGTTGATGTAGGAGATGTAATTCTTTATATGAAAGAGCTACATTTCCCAACATTTGCCTGCAGCAATAGATAAATGACTTCAGATGTGACTGTGAACATTGAGCTTTATTTGTTTTGAGTGATAAGGATAAAAATTTTAGTCAGCTAGTTCCTCAAGGAATTACGCAAAAGATATTGTTTATTTAAAGGAGTCATCAAGATATATGTTAGAACTATATTGACTGCATTTTCTGAGGTAGACATTCATTTTCTCAAGTAATTGAATGATTTATACCCAATTACGACTGACTAAAGTGACTAACTGGTCTAGAAAAGATTGGCTCTATAGTTTCATTAGTTTCTTTGTTAAATGTCTGCTTGTTAGGTTTTATGGATGTTCTCGTAGTGAGTGATTGTGTGAATGCAATTTAAATTACTGAACATGAATGTTTCTTAGAAATGATAGAGGTTGGCTAATTAACTGTATTTGGTCATTCTCCCTAGTTTTTGCCTTCAGCTCAATGCTGCCAATAAATCACTGGGGAGAAAAACGTTTGGAAGTGGTAATTATCGCACATGTGCCTGTCTTCAGTGGATACCTGGGTGCTTTATGTGCTCTTAAGGTGTGAATTGTGTTTAGGCTCTATTGCCTAATGAGTGAAGAGCTTAGTAAAGGATTGGAGTTTTGTTTTTAAAGTGTTCAAAAGAAGAATCTTTAACTTTTAGTTCCAATGCAGTGTTGTTGTGAAACCAGCATTGCTCTATTTCTTATTCACTTGAAGAAAGTTGATCATGAAGAGACATTTCTATTAACTCACAATTAAAGATATTTATTTTCTTTGTATATACAAGGAGATGGTGCATATTTGCATTAGTGGTTGCCTCTCCATTGCGGCTCCTTAGGTTTTCATTTTGCCACTGATCTTTGCTGTTAATCAGAGGAAATAATGCATGCACTGCCTCCATCTTTACACATTAATCTTGTAAATTATTTGTTCATGTACAAAATAATTGGTCATTGACTGGTTCATTTCGTATACATACCCACATCATTTTTGCAGTTTGTGTTTTGTATTCTAAGCATAATGTTAGGGCAGTACCAAAGTTTGAAGTGAATAATTTAAGAAAAGGAATAATATGCCATCTCATGAAATTTATAATAAGGCTTTGTATTATCACCCTATTTTATCAAGTTTATTTTAACTCTGAATCAGGAATGGTTGCATTTGTGTAAAATTACAATGGGAGCTATTACTTGATGGAAATTCTTTTATATGTTGCATTTTGATATCTTCACAATCCTTTTCTTGTATGCTGCCTAGCTTTAGCGGTTTTTCGGACAAAATACCACACTGCGTCATTTCATATTTCGTATCAACTCATTGTATAGAAATATTTGCAATCTATCATTTTGTTTTCAAAATGCGTTATTTATTTTTTGCGAGAGAATTTAGTTAGTCTGCTACCGACTATTTTTGTACGATGTAAGTGAATTATCCATTTAAATTATCTTGAATAATATACGCCACAAATTAAATGTCTCTTGGACTATGAATTCTTTCAGAATCGATGGATGAACCTTGTTTTCCCTGCAATCCGTTTCCTTTGGTGGTAACTTCATTGGCTATGTTGCGTGTTAATAAATGTAACATGTAATCATTTCGCCATAGGAAATTTTTGGCGGTTATTGTGATTAGTCAAAACTTTAATAAAGATAAATATACCATAATTAATTTGTGTAGTTCATTTCCTCCATACCCTAAGCTATGCCTACTTATAATTTCGAGTGAACAATTAACATGTATTACCGTACGTGGAAGTGAAATAGAATCAAGCCATTGTCGTATTAACTAGATGATGGTTACTCTCCATGGGAAGTATTCCTGCAAATATATTAAAACTGAAAGCTATTCCATTTGTATTCACATTCATCAACAAATTTGGTATTACTGAGGCGAGATTTATTAAGACCAGTCATTCGAATTCGATCGATCGCGAACTGACGAATCATGCAGACGACGCGGGCGCATTTGTAATTCGCTTTCTGTAATTCATTTTTAAACAACTGAATGCTGCATCCGCACGTCGTATTTACGAAAATTCTTGTATTATGAGTGAAATTTTGTGATGCGAGAATGGGCGATGATATCGATGATTCTGTTGTTCATCATGACGACTTTACACTATCCACAGAATGGGAAAAATTTGTTGACAGACTGGAGAAGGTGATATTTAAATGGAGGTTATCTGAATGCAAGTTCAGACCAAGTCTCTGCAGAGAAGATTACCTCAATGGGTCCTGGGAAACAGTGACTGAACCAGTTGATTTCGCTGGTATGATTGTCATTTAGACGTAGGTTTTGCTGAATGTATGAGATATTTGAACGTCAACCTTTTTTTCAGACTTCAAGTTTGATTTAAGGAAGTACAGTTTAAAAGTTAAAAGAGATGGAGAAGACGAAAAATGTACCCCAGTCAGCCCAGTATCTGAAGAAGATAATCCGAATGAAGCGTCTCCGAGGGCGTATGAAAACCTTCTGGATCTGAATTCAACCAATAATATTTTCCTTCCTTTAAAGGAAGTAAGTAGTTCCTTTCCTCAGATCCTGATGTCTATGAAATGTTTTAAGGATTTTATGAATGGTTTTTGGAATTATTTCGTCAAAAATGAAATGTTAACGTAGAGTGATGTCATGAAAGCCTTTCGAAGTTAAATATGTACAGGTCAGAAATATATTTGAACCATATGGTTGGTGTGCCAGTAGCTGGAACATTACTCTGATGATTTATGAAAGTGACCCTCCTACTCGCATTAACACCGAGTAAAACTCGTTGTAAAATATCAATTGATACCATGATGTTCATTTTATCAATTTTCTCTGACCAACGTTCTTGCTTTTCATGTATTAGAGTGATATGTAGGTATTGTCTGTACCAATGACGTCGATGGTGGACAGTAAGGATTTGCATTTATAAGTATAAGTGATTTGGCAGGGTTGGTGAGTAGTTTTATATGGGCCTACGGTTCAAATAGGTTCAAAGAAAAGCACAAATTTGGGTTTTAGTGTCATCTGATGACAGTGTTCATTATGATGGACATTATGGATATCAGTGGTGACATTATGCTATTCCCTTTCGGGGTAGGAACAGTCAAATATTACATTTTCTGCTTTTACTCATATAAAACACTTTTTTAATAATGCCCCTTCCTTGCATGTCTCTTTTGCCTCTACCACATCCATGCATTTCCTCATACACAATCCTGTTCATAATCTCTTGTTCTTGAGTCTTGACTCCTTATATTCCTTATAATTAAGTCTCCTCCCTGGGGTGAATATGAGTTGGATTTAACTCTCATGTTTTTACCTGTTTCCAACTCGATTTAACTTGTTCTTTCAACTCGTTTCAAGTTGGTTATGGCCACTTTTTGCTTGTTTTACTCGTACATTGACCTCGTATTACCTCGAATGATGTCGCATCAACCAGTAACTGTCGTTTCTGGCATTCGTTTCTAGCTTGATTCTTGAATCACCTTGTCTTACCTAGAGAGAAATAGGTTGTTTCATCTCGTATTGCATGGTTTCAGCTAGTAACACGCTACCTCATTTCACATTGTATTAACTCGTTTCAAATGTGCAAGAATCAACTCGTATTACCTAGCATTAGCCAGTTTTATCTAGAACAGGCTACCTCGATTCATATCGTATTACCTCGTTTGACCTGTACGAGAACCAACTCGTTCGATCTAGCATTAACCTGTTTCAACTGGTTTCAGCTAGTATCATGCTACCTCATTTCACATCGTATTAACTCATTTCAAATGTGTAATACTCAACTCCTTTTACCTAGCACTAGCCCGTTTTATCTAGAACAAGGTACCTTGATTCATATCGTATTACCTCTCCACTGACTTCACTGCTCTCTCAAAATAAAAAAATTATAATTTGCAATTAATCACTTGGAATATGCTATTCCGCAATGGCATGCTATGATACGTTATATTATCAAACTCATATCTACCTAACATTACTTTACCTATATCGCAATCTTAGCAACCCTACGACTCTACGCACCTATTTTTGAAGTGTCGGTGTTGAGAAAGTCGTATATATGTAGTCACTTCCGTGGATAAATGTGACTTCGAGAACTATAATTATTAAATGATAATTCCGTGATAGTTTGAAGAAATACCATAACATCTCAATAACAGTTATTTGGCATTAATTAATGCCAAATAACCGTAAACCTATATTGCCACATAGTTTAAATATAAATGCAATATTACTGTGAATAAACAAGATTTTTCCCGCACGTTAGCTTCAGCGTCGTAGTTAGGGGCTGGCCAGGCGGGCAGCTGCCATGGGCGCAACCCTCAGGGGGCACACTTCGCAGACCCACAGCCTGCGGGCCACTGGGGCACAGGTGCACAAAATTAAAACATGATGCAAATTCCCATAAAAAACTTATTTGACAGTGCAAAATATTTTTAATTATTTTTTCAGATCGATTGAACGTTGGCAAGCTTTATGAAATTTAAAATTGACTTTGAAGGGTCATTCTGATACGAGATATGGTCATGAAAATATAATTGAATTCATGCATTGCTTACTCAATTACCGCAAATAATGAAAACATTGCAGAGGGAACTGATGCAAGGAGGACATATACAGCTGATTCTGTATCTTCAGCTAAAATCAATTTAAAAATGATTGATTTCAAAATTATTTGTTTATTGGTCTTATGGGATCAACTTCTTAGAATTATTAACAATGTTAATTGCATTTTACAGGAAAAAACAGTTTCCACTGAGGCTGCATCAAAACACATGCGGGGCCTTGTGGCTGTTTTGAATTATTTCAGAAAAAATCAAATAAAGCTGTGTATTGATTCAGCAAAAATCTAGCAAGTGAGCTCTCGATAGAATCGGAATTTTCTAAAAATACGTTACTAACTTGCGGAAATGTTGAAAGGAGAAAATTGCTGAATGTACCAATAAACAGATAGAAATAATATAATGTATAACGGAAATTTATTACGCAATGCTCGGAGAAGTGTTTATTGGGTGAACTAAAGTCTCTCCGAATCGTTTGCAAGCTTCCCATTTTGCCAAACTTTCTGGCGAAGGATGAACCATGGGCTAAACATACCGGAAAGATGGTCCTTCAAATTTGTTGGCAATTAATAATGGAACTTGGCTATGAACCGCAAATAGAGAATAATTTCCTTTATACTAACAAGTGGTAGTTTTGGTAGTAATCGTATTACCTCTCCTCTGGTAGTTTTGAAGGGTGATTTTATTTCCCTGTAAAGTTAAAAAAAACAATGTGTATTTCAAGGTGATTAATTCAAATCTTGAGATTCCTAATTCCGTTAGGTGGTAATGCTTTAAATATATTCTAATCATTGAAAAGTTATAAATAACATTTAGCAGAAACTGCAGATCTTCGAATAACATATTAGAGCTGTGTCATATCTGAATGCAGACCAGTTAAAAACCATCAAATATTGCAGCACAGTTACAGAATAGAATCCAGACCAGGTGCAGACCATCGAATGTTTTCCATTAGTACTCATGATTACAGATAATAATTATTACTTTTCTAGAAAATTTTTTATAGTACGTAGGGTTTCACCAATTTACGGCATCGTCAGGTACAGAAGTTTCTGTTCTTCTCACAAACGTCAGTACCTGACAATGTCATAAATCGGTGAAACGCGTCATACAATAAACATTTTTGTAGAAAAGTACTAAGTATCATCTTTACTCATAAGTTAATGAGATATAATTAACTTCTACGAAGACTCTTTCAAATCCAGACCTTCCTGTTACAGACCAAAATTTAGCCTTTAAGAGGGTGGGATATGAGGTAAAACAAGTTGATATGAGATCCACATCAGAAGAGGTGAATCAAGTTAATACGAGAAACGTGGGGTACTAGGTAAAACTACATGATACGAGATCCACATCCGACGAGGTGAATCAAGTTAATACGAGAAGTGTGGGATACGAGGTAAAAACAGTTGATACGAGATCCATATCTGACGAGGTGAATCAAGTAAAAACGAGAAGCGTGGGATATGAGGTAAAACCAGTTAATGCGAGATCCACCTCGAACGAGGTAAACAGAGTTTAGACAAGTTACCTCGTCTACAAGTTGCAAACTCTTGAAACGAATTCTACATCAAACGAGTTGAAACTAGGTATTTCAATTTTTCACCGGGACTGCTTGTCATGCGTGCTGTATGTGTTTACGGGGCTTGAGAGTTAAAACAATGTAAAACGAGCTGACAACTCGTACCTACAAGTTTATCTGAGTTCAAATGTAACTGGATTTACCTCGTTTTAACTCGGTTTTTTCCTCAGGGCTCCTCTACATTCACCCATGACTTTCTTGGTCTACTCTTCCCTTTCACACCATAGGTCTGTTTCAATTTTAAAATCTTATTCATTCTTTCAACATAGAACTTGCTCATTAAGGTGGAACCTATTTTTAGAAATTGAGAAAAATACTGTTTTCCACCTCCATAGTGATTGATATGGAACTCCAACGTGCAACTCCTGTGAATTCAAATGTTCAAATCCTGTAACTGTTAGTTCACAGGAACTTGTAACCCAAGGGTCTTCAGTACTTAGAAACTAAATATACCTGTTTTTGAATAGAAAAAAACACTCCATCTGTGTAAAACACAATAGTAAGGCTCTCTTGGGCCAAATTTTCTATGGTTTTTGCATACATCTTGGCATTCCGAGCATGCAGCATACAACTTGGCATGCCATTCCTGATATGGTATCGTGAAGTTTTAGTCGCATCCCAGGGTGCTACCCAGCCCCGCTGCACCACTGAGATAAAACCCACAGCATTCACACTACGAGAATTTGCCACTCTATCCCCTCCTTCACCGGTGCATTATTGCATGTTCTCCACCCTGCATCCAGAGTAAGGATCGTGATCGCATTTCCTCTCCAACCCTGATAAGTAGTCTCATGCTATGAGAAATTATTGATAATATTCAGATATTCCTGATTGTGATAAGGAGTTACTGTGTAGAATTTCTATTTTTATATTTGACCAATCAATGTCAAATTCTATAGCATACAGACAACTTTACTCATAGAAGTTGGCATCTATGGAAGTGGAGAGTGAAAGCTTTTGCTAACCATAGTACACTGATTACTGCCACTATCAACCCTAACTGCCATAGAAGTCCGTGATTACATGTTGAAGTTCTAATTTCAAGCGTCTTACTGCCGTAGAAGTATCCTCCTTATGGAAAGCCACCTTCATTCTCGATGTACAATCATGTAAAACCTGTTTTGAATGTCCCTTATAAGTGCATACTTTGGCTAAAGGTCTCTTGGAAAGTGTCGCATATGGAATGAAGGATAAACCAGTTGGGGAGGGATAATTAAGAAGAAACAAATCAGAGGCCGAGAGGAAATGTTCACAGGTGGCATATGTGTGTTCTCGGTGGTTCAGACTAGGGGAGTGGGTTCTGAGGAAAGATTTCAGAGTTAAAAATAATTGTGGATGTTCTATTTGTTTAGGCTTTAAGGTTCCTCCCTTTTTTCCAC
Organism: Pyrrhosoma nymphula; assembly: GCA_963573305.1. Taxonomy (NCBI): domain Eukaryota; kingdom Metazoa; phylum Arthropoda; class Insecta; order Odonata; family Coenagrionidae; genus Pyrrhosoma; species Pyrrhosoma nymphula. Next base: position 48,028,792 of record OY754330.1, on the reverse strand, counting down.
TGATCTATGTTCTTGTGATTGTGAAGAGAAGCAATCCTTGTTCTTTTAACCTACTATTCTTGTTTCCAACGTCTTTTCATTTTGATCTGAAAAGAGTACTTCCTAAGGCTTCGGTCTTTCATTTAACCGTAAAGGCTGTTAAGTTCTTCATTTTGTGATGGCTCTACACTTAGCCCTTAGGTCAGCAAACATTGTTGTCAAAAGATTTTGTATGCATTATTGTGAATAATAGTTGGTTTAAATAGTGTGGCTGTAAGTTGAGAAGATTATAGCCGTATATTGACCCACCTTTTTTTTTTGTATTAAGGTTGGTAGTCCTGATATGTTTCATATCGTCAGGTGGTATGGTCTACGTGAGTTTCTCGCATTGAGTCCTCAGCCTCGACATTCCATTGCATCAGAGAGTAGACTAAAGATCCTCCTCAGCTCTGTTCTCATAGCAGTCAACAATTGTTCTTGGTAAGTTTTATATCCGGGGTTGTGGTTTTATCAAGTAGATAATTTTTTATAATTGCAAGAATACCTCACTACCTGGCAGTTGAATGTTATCCCTTTTGATTGACATTGATGATGACATGATTGATGACACTATGGGTGGGTAAGGGCATTATTTAGTCAATTCATGTTATCTTCTGAAAGAGGTGTGATTTTACCTATTTTAGTTAAATATTATATAAGATTCATGTGTCAGAAGGGGATCTCATAAGTGGAGGGACTAAAGCATTGTATGTATCATGTAAGTAAATCTTTGTAGTGACCCAAGGTGTCAATAATTTGTGAGTGAATGACTAATGTATAAATTCATTAATTTTGAGGCATTTCTAAGTGCAGAATGGGAAGTACATTTGTAAATTTTTATCACAGATTCGCATTAGTACCAATGTGTTATGATTCCTATTTATCTGGTTTTGTCTTGTATCTATGTAATGCCTTTTTATATTGTTCCAGCTCAGTTCCAGTGTTTGTTCAATTTCATCATCCCAATAGCCATTACTTTGTTGGGGTCTCGGAAGGATCTGAAGGTATCAGAGTTGATTTTGAAATGGCACATCTCAACTCACCCCCTCCAGGGTCTCATTTATCAGGTTTGTTCTCATCTCCTTAATTATATTTTTAATTTGTTGTGATTCTCAAACAGTTACCAGTATATCGCTAATATTTTAAATGAAGCCTTATGATTTGTTTTCAATTTCAAGGTTTATTGGATATGTTCAAGTACAAGATCAGGGATCCAACTGCTCTAAAAGGCCCTGTCCAGGTTTCTGCCCAGTTCACCTACAAGCTAAAAAACCAATTTTTGGTTCAAGAGCATCCTGTTGAATATAATGTTGAAAAATTGCCTTTCAAAATGTACAACCCAAATACTTGGTGAGTATAGATGTAATGATCTAGATATTCTTTGATTAAATATTTTGAGACTGCAAAATTCCACTGAGGAATAATCATTCGCCTTTACTGGGACTCGAACTTGAATCTCTCGATAACACTGGTCGGCAATTTTTTTTTTTCGAGCCCTGATACCATTCCTGCTGATTCTTTTGATAAATGACCTCCTGAGTCTGAATATGATATCCGTTTTCCTCCATCACCCACCATTTTCGGGGGAAGCCCCCCCTCTTATTTTTATCACTTTGCGATAATTGGGAGGGATGGAAAGGATTATTTTAGCATTTATATTTCTTCTCAGGTTTTAGAGAGGTGAAAAGTTCTAAAACATGAACATTTATGGTAAGGAGGAAGATTTGGGGGGATTAGTCTCCGTAAATTGTAAAAAAATTGATTAAAAATTATCAACTTTTCCTTTTTTTGCAATTTTTTCACTTATTTTCTTCATATTTCAGCTCCTATTCCATCTTCCCCTCCCCCAAATATCCCAGAATGATGGAAATATATATCAACAACATATAGCAGCAATAATAAAAATGTTTAGGAACACTGCATAGCAACAATAATTAAAATATGTAGCAACAGGTTAGAAGATACGCTACCACGCTGGCACTTTCAATACCTCACGCGCATCAATAAAGAGTAAAATAATAAATGTAAAGAACGATGAATAACATAAGTACCTTCATTTGGTATTTGATTTCCTTTTATACCCTGAGTTAGAAGTTTCTCGTGCCAAAAACCAGCCATACTCTGCCAACATGCCCGCATTCCACTTCCCTGAAAATCTCCTCTCAAATTTGCTAATGTCTTGATGGAACTGTTCCCCGTGTTCATCTGAAACTGCTTCTAAATTTTCTGGGAAAACGTCCAGGTGTGAATGAAGGAAATGCACTTTTAGTGACATGTTACACCCCATGGCCTTATACGCTGACAGCAATTCCTCGACATGAGCGACATAATCATTACTTTTTTTGTTACCCAAAAAGTTCTCACACACGTTTCGGAATCCAAGCCAAGCTCGTTTTTCTTTTTGATTCAGGTGTTTCATAAACGTCAAATCTTGGAATAATTTTCTAATCTGGGGGCCCACGATTACTCCTTCCTTGATTTTAGCCTCACTAAGACAAAGAAATTTAGTTTTTAAAAATTTAAATGCATCACCTGTCTTGTCTATTGCTTTCACAAACTGTTTCATCAGTCCGAGTTTGATATACAATGGTGGCAAGTTAATATTTTCTTTCGGGACCAGAGGATCATGAGCGACATTTTTATAACCAGGAGTAAAGCTTCTTCGCAGAAGCCAGTTCCATACGATGTAATGTTTTTCTCGGGCTCGGCTGTCCCATTCACAAAGGAAGCAGCAGTATTTCATGAAGCCTGATTGCAGTCCCGTGAGTAGAGCGACAACTTTCAGGTCAGCGCAAACTTTCCAATTATAATCATGATAATTAATGTTTTCAAGGATTCGGCTGATATTTCCGTACGTCTCCTTCATATCAACAGAGTATGCAACTGGGACTGATGGTAACTCATTCCCATTGGCCAACAGGACCAAGTTTTCAAGTTTGTCTTTGACGAATCTATAAACAGTCTCCATTTTTCTGGGTCACATGGCTTCATCAGTTCTATCATCAATGCATTTGAATTAGGGCTAAACACCAAGCCTTCATCTTCCGTAAAAAGTAATTTCAGTGTTGACTGTCTGGTCCTATAGGAAGAGATTTTTACGCCCTTTTATAAGAGATTCCACTGCTGAAGTCGAGATCCAAGAAGTTGAGATTTCGTCTTAGGCAACTCCGAATCCCTTACTAGATCATTCAATTCTGACTGAGCAACGAGGTGAGGTTGTCGATCAGCTGAATCATCAGAACACTCTTCATCATCGGTGGAAGTATCACTTGGTCCCGGCTGTTGTTCAAACTCTTTCAAATCAATTTCCGGCTGTAGAGTATAGGTTTTTGGGTGCTCAGGGATTGGCAAAGACTCGTTATGAGGAATTGGTCTTATTGCTGAAGGGATATTAGGATACTGAATTGTATGCTTACTTTTGCTGAAGAACTTGACGGTGGAAGTCATACAAAAGTAACAATCCGTGAGATGACAGCGAGGTTCACGCCAAACCATGGGCACCCTTGAGCCATTCGGTCAAACTTCTGTAACAAGTAGTGCAGCAAACTCTTGGAGCCCAATCCTTGTCCTGATCGCCAACTTGGCAGCCAAAGTAAAATTTATAAGCAGTTTTAAGAATCAAAGAAAGAGGTTTTCGTTGCGATTTTAAAGTCAATTCACCGCAAACATAGCAGAAGCGATCTGGATGATTTTTACACATGCGTGGCATAATTACACATTAAATCACTTTTCACAACTCACACCCACATACTGCAATTCACTTGGAAAAAGCCGGAGTAAAACAACTTCCACTGTTTTACACAATTTAAACAACTTGGAAACCCAGAATCATTGCCTAGAACACCGACAAGTTGACTCTGCGATCGCTAGAGGTTTACCGAGGGAAGATGACGACAACTGCAATATTTTGATTTGAGAGGCTGATACTTTGTGGAACTCCATGATGAAGGTAAAAGAATACTTTGTAACTTAAATGAGAATATAAGATCTCAATCTTATATTTTTAGTGGAATTACAAAGTATTCTTTTTTCCTTCTTTTGCTGTGAAAGCATGAGAATTGTTGTCCAAGTCTGAGCGGGCGAGGCATTGCGAGCGCCAGCATGGTAAAGTGAATCTTCCGAACTATTGCTACATATTTTAATTATTGTTGCTATGTTATGTACCAAAATATTTTTATTATTACTGCTATTTCTTGTTGATATATATTTTCATCATTCGGGGGAGGATGAGGTGAAATGGAAGCTGGAAAATTTAGAAAATACGCGACAAATTGCGAAAAAATGGCAAAATCAATCATTTTTAATGCGTTTTTATACAATTAACGGGAACTAAATATGCAACAATAAGTATGCAACTTAATGCCATAATTGAAACGCTATATTTCATCAATTAAATAAACATGATGTAGAAAAAGAAATACTGTGTAATCTGTACGTGATATTTATTAAAGTTGAAATCTATCATAAAGGCTAACCCTTTCTCAGCCCGAAAAATGCTTCCTCCTACCCTGAATTTTAATTGCATCCATCGCAGTATATTATAAAGTAATAATACGTTCATTGTTTACCGCCTTGAGAAAGAGCCACGACCAATCGAAGCCCATCCTATTCACGGATGTATCCTTGTATTTTCAATATCTAAACATATTATGCCTGTTGGCATGTGAAGTCTCTTTTCGGTCAAAGTAGAATCCCGAAATTAGGTTTGAAAGTCTCCCAAGTGGGTTGATTGAAAAACCAGCAAATAGGCTGAAAATAAAAAAAACATTGTTGTTACTGCCGTAAATGTATGGGATTGGGCAATTTACAGTGATTCCATAAAATATTCGAAAGAAAAAAAAAAGACCTGACTGTGACTTGAACCCGTGCCCTAACATGGCTATTACTGGCCCAGCACCTCTAACCACTCGGCCACGGCTTCTCTTGGTCGAAATCAGTACTGCAATGGATTTATACGGAGGTAAATTCTTTAACTAATTTTGAGGATACCGGAACTAGCCACGGTAGTTACCTTTACGGAGTCACCGGCAAGTGCACATAAGTGCGATATTCCACAGAGGAATTCCACCGGTCAAGGCGAATGATTTTTCCTCTGTGGAATATCGCACGTAAATTCTTTAGTTGCATTTTTCTCTTGAACCCCGGTCTAAATGATAGAAAGCTGTGACACTTTTCGCGCATTCTCTCTATAGTTTCAGAAAATAATTGCCTCATTTGGATCCCTAACATCAGTCACGTGATGTCTCCTTGTAAGTATTGTATGCTAATTAAGGAGCAATTGCCAAAAAAACTTCTCTTTTTGGTATAAGAGGGTGAGGATCCATGAACAGAGGCAATGCTAGATGGATGGAGGAAATGGTGGAGTGAAAAATAAACTGGAAATATAACTTGTAATAAGAAAAGTCTGTGGTAATTTTACTTTTAATGGATGTAATTTCAATTTTAACAGGATCAGTCTGTATTTAGGATCACAAAATCGACTGTGGATGTTGATTGTATGCAATCCTACAATGCTTACCATTCACTTGGCTATACATATAGCCAGAGGCTAATTTGATGGTTGATAGCAGAGCTACTGGGGGATTTGTGTTTGAATTACTCTCATTCTGATAATGGGGTCATTTCCTCTCAGTTAGCTGCAAATTTCTTATTCTTATAAAATCGTGGAGTGAAGATTTTATGTGGGGGTCCTAAGAGGTTTTTTACAGATGTGAATCCAGAACTCATCCACAGCCAAGCACCCTACCCTCTGGGCTACTATTCTTTTAACTTTTTAGTTTGTTGAAGGTAAATTGTTACCCAGGGATACACTTAATAATCATAATCATAATTTATTAACGGGATTTCCATGGGCGTAGCCAGGGAATTTGGCTGGGGGGGGCATGGGACCTCCCACCCTCCGGGGGGTCTGGGGGGTACCCCCACTTCAAGAGGGGGTGTTTTTTCCCCGGAAATGTGTGAACGGGGCCAACCGTGCCACCGTGCTGTGGCTCGTCAGCAGGCATGCGGTTGCCAGCGCTGCGTGAAGCGTGGCCGCCACAATTTCGATTTGTCTAATTTTTCTGGGGGGGGGGGGGGGGGGGGGGGGCGGGCCCCCCCTGGAACCCCCCTAGCTACGCCCATGAGGATTTCCCCTTTTTAAATATAAACATACATTGCGCAGAAACAGTACAACTTAGACTTCAATTATACAACAATAGGGCAGTACATTATAAATTTTTCAGTCTGGTCTGCTCTACGTGTATCAGTATCGGCATTTGTCACTTTATCATGATAAATAAATTTTCATTATATGTATGAATGTCATAAAATGAAGCATAATACAACACATGAAATCAATTTTCTTTTTATCAATTAAACAATTAAACCTAAAATAGGAAGTAAATAAAATACACCATATAGAAATAAAATTATATCAATTTTCATTATATCAATAAAACATAAAATGTAATATATTTGTTATAAATTTTTGCATGTCTCACGAAAAAGTTATCCGAGTAATTTACATTAAAAAATCACAGTATTTAAATGTGAAGGTTGTGGTGACCTTATGAAATCTACAACAAATCCCTAATACTCTTTTATTTTTTTGCTTCAATAAATAAGCTGAGCGAGGAGCTTAGTATTTCCCTGTTCTCCCATTATGTATTCACTTATGTGTTAAAGGATTTGGGAACTTGTGATACTGTGCATTGTCATTGGAAACAGTATATTTTAATTTTTCAATTAGTATTATTTTAGTCATGGAAATATGTCCTCATTTATCTTACATTTACATAATTAATAGAATAGAACTCTGGAAATATGCATTAATCATCTGTAGTTCACTTTTATTCAAATGAAAAATAGTACTGGGTCCATCCATGTGAATTCATCTGGACCACATTCCTCAACTTTTTTATCTCCCTCATTTTTTGCCTGTTAGTATTTCAGTATGTTGGGAGTTCAAAACAAGGTATGAAAAAAATGTTAACCCCGTACATTTTTTTCGAGGCAATTTTTAATAGCATTATGAGTGTTTTTTGGCAAAAATGTTTCATGGAAAATGTTATAACTTTTTATCGTAAGAGATAAAAGTAATTTAAAAATCATTGCATTGGAAAGAAATGAGCTAATGTATTAGCATTAAAATTGAGCAACATTTCATTTTTATTCTGGGTATAATATGTAGTTGGATTGACCCAACTGCTTATTAAATGCTAGACCAGATTTCTGAATTTTCCACCTCATCCCATTATCTTTTCCAGCTCAACTTTCCTTTTTCTTCTAAGTAATATACTGTGTTAATATTGCATCATGTTTTCTTTTTCAGGGAAATTCATTTGTTGGCCACATGGCCTCAGCTTCCAGAAGATGCTGTCATTGACCGAGTTGGCTCTTCATCGTTTCATCCTCTTTCAGCTCCTTCTTGGTCTCTTCGCATGCCCCTCCTGTCCTTTCCATATCGTGTTCTGAGGCCAAATCGGAGTCCCTCCAACACCCAAATTGGAGAATATCCTTCCCTAGCAAAATACCTAATTGAGTGCATTTCATGCACTAAAATAACACGTGCTCATGATAGTGTCTTGGATACTTCCATTGTCAAATTAATTGGTGGAACAGAACCAGATGGTGAAGATGCAGGTGAGTCCATGTGCTATTGGATGTTTGGCCTAATTAAGGATTGGTGCCAATGGAAAAAATGATAAAAAGTATGTAACTCTTTGAAGTGGCCATGTTAAATGTTGTGGAAAGTGCTTTGTGAATTTCTACTTTCAGACCTCGCAGCCATCAGTATAAATCAGTGGAAATATGTAGAGTTTGAATGAGATCTTTAACAGCTGGCACTTTTTTTCAATAGCTAGGTTTACATCCTATCAGTTTTCATCTCATCAATAAAGCCTCTCTTTCTCTCCCTTTCTCATTTATTCAACGTCCTCCCCTTGATCACAGCCTTAAGGCGGTTTCATTGTTAAATTACTGGAATGTCATTTAATTTATATTCTGACTACTTAAAGCAAAATGTGTACTCAGATTTGGCAACAAAATCCTACCTTTTTTTGCTCTTTTTTCACTAATTGAACATGAAGTTACATAGTGTTAAATGTGAGAATGGGTGAAACCTGGATAATTACCGTATAAACGCGTGTAAGAGGCGCACCCGTGTAAGAGGCGCACCTCTCTTTTTATGCGTCGAAGTTGAAGAAAAAATTTTGAGTTTTTTTTTTCTTCTATTGCGAAGTTTTGCGGGCCTAACTGCGAACTTTCGGCCATTTTAAAAGCCTTCCGCTTGCGATATTCTCTTATAATTTACGCGGCATTTGTCATAGGCAGATGTAGACCCCAGAGGTAAGTATTCACTTGGATCTGAGGTTTCCGCGGCGTTTCTCCATATTGGTAACAGCTTTCGGGCGTTCCTCTACAAGACAACGCGGAGGAACGCCCGCGTGCCCGAACGCCGCGTCACCCTTTATGCCACTATTTAAAGAGTCCAAATGACTCATGCACAGAGAAAACACAACTGGTTTTCCCCCGCAGGTAATGCTTGTAGTAGACTCCCTCGCGCGCCTTACGGATAACCCTCTGACTGGGCAACAGCGCGCGCCTCTCCCTTTCTCTTCCGTGCATGCTCCTGGCAGTTGAACGCGCTCTTTTTCCAAAATAAATGTTAATCGATATTGATTAACCCTTAAGCTGCGGCAGCTAGAGCGCATTTCGTCCACCCTGTGCGGCAAATATCTATTCGGACGGAGCTTGTCACTCCTTCCCACGGGCCAAGGTGGGCAGTTATATGACCCATGTAATCCTCTCCCGACCCTTTTCTCGGGATCCCAGGGGGTGGGCACCGGAACTTGTTGAGGGATCAGTGGGAATTGGAAGTAATTTTGAAATTTTTTTATAGGCGTCATTCTTGAAAACAAATATGACAATATTTTTTCTAGCAACTTTCTGTTTAGTTTGATACCAAACACCAAAAAAATCCGTTGATAATTGAGCTGGGCGCGAGCATAAGACAACTAAGTTTTGAGACAACCGTAGCCTCTTGAGCGAACAATCGGAAGGGTCTTACTTCATTGTGGTGGTATGCGATCCCTAAAGAGCATGGGAAGGAGTTTGAGTCCTTTTCATTTGAGTCCTTTCGAAGAATCATAACTGGAGTTTAAATATTAAAACGTAATCTTTTGTAATTCAAATTTAACTTGGTTATTTTTCTCAAATTTGGCCATCATGGCATTTTTACGAGCGATTTGATACCAAACAGTAATAAAATCCATTGATTTACAACCATATTGCTCGACGAAATTTTAGCCGATTTGAATGTAACGAAAAATTTTGCTCATATCTTTGGATTCTGCAGGTAAAGGTAAGGTATACTAAAGTTTATGCTAGGCATTTGATTTGAACATATTATATTTTTGTCACTTAGAAATCAATACTATATCTATACTATACTATCAATCAATAATGTATCGAGAACCTCTTCCTCGGGAACAACCTTCCTCCGTTTTGACCGAGGTGGCAAACTTTCACTATCCATAGTGTAAGTAAATTAAGAGATTCACAAAATATCACTCAAATACTTGATTAGAAGCAAACAAACACCACGGAAACTCTGAATAAACTGAGCAAAAATCTAAAGAGCATGTGGAAAAGGCAGGATTTCCGAAGGTGGAAAAACCAGGAAGATATTATAATACTCAAAGCAAAGAAATGTCTTTGGTAATTACGCAGGGACGAAAGACACATCTGCCAAAGTATAAGAAAAAGAGACTAATTCTTTTAAAAAAGTTTCCCAGGCTAATGGACAGTGGCCAGATAAAATCGATTCCTAGGAAATGCAAGGATTCATTGGAATTATTTTCATCGTGAATGCGCGGCGGAGAGCTGGGAGCTCTCTCTAAGAGAAGGGATAATCTGGGTAGCGCTCCCCGTGGTGAGGGTTGGCCCAGTGTGTCCAGTCCTCGAAAGACGCCTTTGTGCTCCCTGCCGTTAGGTCCGACCGAGTGCAAGCAACTGCGGAAAGGGTGGCAATAAAATCTTAAAGGAAGGCTCTCAGTGGTAAGAAATCTGGTCGAACGTAGAAAAACGTTTTCCCCGCAGTCACCATGCAGAACGTATAAAAACGTTCCCGCAGCCTAAGGGTTAACCAACGAATTCCTTTAAGATTTTATAAGTGGATGATGATGAACTCGAGAGCTTGGAGAGGGTCTAAACGGCGGTTTTCAGGGATGCGCGGAACGGAAAATAACGGATCCGTGCATTTGCATCTATAACTAAAATACTAATGCATTAAACAATATGAAACTTCGTATAGCTGTTAGGAAAAATCTTTGCTACAATATTTGTAAAGGAAAATTCGATATCTTGATCCGTGTTGTTATTACGAAGCCGTAAATGCGATGCATCCGTCCGGTACCCGGGAAAATGCGCTAAAATTCTGTTTTTAAGCACACACTGAAATCGATATAAACGGTAAAATGTTTTGTACACCATCAATAAACGCAGAAATAAACAAGCTTTAATTTGATGTACTTCATTTTAAAATCGATTGAGCCATCTCTGAGATATTAGCCTTCAAACTCGGGTGTCGGAATTTTGCAACGGACAGATTCGTGTAAGAGGCGCACCCTCATTTTTGGCTGCGATTTCTGGGAAAAAAGGTGCGCCTCTTACACGAGTTTATACGGTAGTATTTTTTGTCTATTAAAAATTACATTTTCTCATAAACTATTGATAACAAGCAAATACTTCCAATCAAATTGTAATACAATATGGCAACAATTAATCATATTTTTAGAGCTACAGTAAATCTCGCTTAAAACGAATTTTAGGGGGACTGGCCTTTTTATTTTGTTATAAATGGGATTTCATTGCATCCAAACTATGTACACAGCATTTTCTGCTTTGCACATTGTAGGATTGCAGGCTTTTTTTTGTTAATCGTCTGTATTAACACAAAATATCCATAGCAATTTACCATCATCCCAGATCATAATCTTTCTTTTGTTCATCCTAATATTGCTTAAGCATATACAGTTGCATTGGTTGATTCTAGTTCATCATTCATAAAACATCACACTGATCTGTTCCTGAGTTATGAACGACTCTTAATGAATGAAAATTGAAACAATCCTCAGCGTCTTCCGGTGCAATAGCACCTTGATCTGTTTAGTAATTGATATTACATACATTCCAGGAAAGGTAGAACTTCCAAACAGCCGCGTGTAGTTCCGTTATACCCACTGTAACTGTGCCCAATGGCATGGCTGGCATCTGCACCGGCCGCCGGATGGGTTAATTTCAATAACGGTCTTAATTTAAATTATAATCACCGAATTTATCTTGTTTTCTAATACCCAAGTACCTTCATCTGTAAAATTAATATTTTTAAATAGTTCAAGTGAAAAAGTGGAATTCAGTGTATGTTCTGACTCACGTAGTTGCAGTGGAACCCACTTAAGCAACCCTTCCCCCCTCATTACGTGTTCCATCCACTTCCTCTGCCTTCTCCTCATCTCCTCCCACCATTTCCTCTCCTCACCCACTATGCCAAATGCTTCCTCCTTTTGTTTTCCTTTACATCCATCACACTTTCTCCATTCTCTTCTTCTCCCACATCTCAAATGTCTGCAATCTACTTTCATCCTCTTTTCTCAGTCTACAGGTATTTGCACCTTACAACTTACTCCCTATATTAGACCCTGCACCTACATTATATGTATTATTCTTGCACAAGGTCCTTGCCATCAACTGTCTCACGTTTATGAATGCCTTTATCACTACTGCAACTTTCTTCCTGATATCCTTGCTATTAATCCAATTTTCCACTGAGGTACTACCCAATTAATTAAACTGCTTCAATTCTTGCTCCCATAGCTTTATGATCAACTTTTCTTTCTCTATCCTGGAGAACTAGTTAAGTTTGCACTTGGGTTTTCTTATGAGTGATCTGCTGATTACAATAATCTCTGTTTTATTTATTAGCACCTGTGATGTCCTCGTAGTCTTCTCTATTTTCCATTCATAAAATTTTTTCAATGAAAATACTGCCTACATCTCAAATTGTTTATTTCATGTAATGCATCACTGTAAAAAACTTATGGTGTGATTGTTAGGGTAAATTTCCTTTCCACTGCTCGCCATTCACTAAGGAATAAAATAAATATAGAGTAGGAAAGGGAGAATCATGCCTGCTTTTTGTGCTTTATTAATGTTGGAGAAATTAGAAAATAATTTTAGGCCAATTTAACGCTTCTATCCTAGTAGTTATGCTACCCTCACACTGTAAATGCACAATTTGGTTGCCTAAGACTAAGTGGATAAGAACTCGAGCTGATTGATTCCTTTTATATTTATAAGGCTCACGCTCCTAATTATCCCATCATGTTCAGAAAAAAGGAAAGAGATGAATGCATATTTTTAGCTTATAACCATTATGGAAAACGTTAAGCAAATTCCTGAAAATTTTCTCCTCTTGACGTTAAGCTATTTCAGAGTTCTGATGAGACACATGGATGAACAAGCTGCACAGGAAATGTAGAAGGTCTTCCTTTGATGAAATTTGTCACAACTGAATATGTACTTCTGAGGTCTGGGCTTCCATCACTTACATGTCCAGTCGTCTTGCTCCAATTTTAAGCATTCCAACATTATGCTTTCATTCACACAATGATCAATGGAGATAGTTGATAATTACATTATCTTGTAATTTTTTTATAAATCTCTGTTTTCCTTGACGTTATAATAAAATTTCTGTTCAAAGTAGAATCAAACATGAATGTGTAGAGATAGATTATGGGTTTAATGGTCCTCAGTCACTATCTGCAGAGGTGCAGACATTCAATAACAATTGAAAAGTAGCTGAATTAGCAATGAAATTACCTCTATTGTTTTTCAGTCATTTGATGTGTAGGCATCGTTGTTTTTATCTTGAAACATTAAATTTTATGTCAATGCATGGCCATATCCCAGTTCTCTAGTTACCTCAAATTGTTGTGATTATCAATTTTGAGGATATTTAATTTATCGTCGCCTTTAGACAAGACAACGCGGAGGAACGCCCGAAAGCCGTTACCAATATGGAGAAACGCCACGGAAACCTCAGATCCAATTTTGAGGATACCAGGACTAGCCACGGTATTTACCTTTACAGAGTCACCCGCAAAATTCCACAGGGTAGAAGGATGCCTCGGTAGCTTAATTGTTTAAAACACTCAGTGTGAAATCGAGGGATCCAGGTTCGAATCCCGGTCAAGGCGAAAGATTTTTCCTCTGTGGAATATCGCGCTTATGTTGTTCTGTGTCACAGAATTTATTACTGATGGATTGACGTTTCCATCCTTCTATGTATCACTCTTTATGAAAATCCTTCAATTTTTCAGTCTTCAATTTTTTAAGGTGGACAGATTTTGCTACTGATTTAATTTGTTGCAATGAGTGACAATTTTAGCTATGAGCCATGCTTCATGTTCTTTTGGCAGCTTGCAGGGTAATGTGTAAAATGTCGATGTATGACTTCTATGATCTTGTTTTCTAGGCAGCAGTGATTTGAATGATGGTCATGGGAATGTGTTCAATTTTTGAATGCGAGGGATTATTATCAAGAACCTTTCGATTTGCTTTTTTTTTTACTTAATTAGGGATTGAAGGGGAAAAAGTGTGAACATTTGTATCTTAGTAATACTAGTTAACGCACTCTGGCACCAATCCTTATATATTTAATTTTTGTAAAAGTTAATTTAATATCTAATGTAATCTGTGATTTTTCTTTTTGCTATAGGATTACCTGCAAAGGCTGCATTAGACATTCTCACTACCTCGAAAGTTTCTGGTTTCACCAAAGTTGTTAATAATGCCACAAAAAGCCGCCTTCAGAAGCTTTGGCATGGAAATAAGACTTCACAAACTCCAGGCAGTGGTCAGCCAAAAAAATCGGATGTTGTTGAGGATGGGCCAATACCAGATGATGTACTTCTTGCAATTTTGCATTATTTATTTCCTGATGCTGATGAAACGCATGTTAGTTTTTTTCTTGCCATTTTATTTTATATGGTGTCTAAGCTCTTGCTGTAATTATTTGTTTCCTTTTTAATAACATCATTTACTTTTATTTCTCCTAATTATTGATTATGATAGAGTTTTTGGACTTTGCTTCTATATAGATGTCATTTATACTAATTATAAAATAGTGGTAAGGTGCCATACAAAAACATGTTTTCAACTAGTGGGCACTAAGATATTTTTAATGTGACCAAAGACAAGCTCTATTTAAGGCTCATATACTATACCCCTTGCAGCATTTCAATATGGTGGTTCATTTTGGATGTAGTTATTTTCATAATTTTAGTTAGGCTTGATAATTTTGTCTATTTTGCAGGTTTACTCTTACCCTGATGTATTCACGCAAGGTGCTATTGACTCAGAAGAGTCATCTAGGGTTAAGAAGAAGAATCCTCACCCAAAAAAGGTAAGGACACTTTTGTGCTTTTTTTAAATTTTACCAGCATTGATTGGGTAACAGAAATTCTTGATTTTATCAATGGCTCAATATTGAATATTTTTATGCATATACGTATGTAGGTTAACTTACAGGCTTTGGTGTTTCTTGATACTGGATTGCTCATAAGCTGATACTCATAGTATGTAATCTGCTACAGTTGACCCCCGCTTCAGAAATAGTTCACATTACAATGGGTTTGCTTTAAAAACTGCCTGGTGTTCAGTCATCAATCAGTCATTGTCATTACGATCAGATACTCATATGTATTGGGACTGTGCTTATATTTTCTTATATCTCAAATTAATTTTAGATGGAGGACACTTAATTTTTTTAGAAGTTATTCACCATGGAGGAAATGAAAATAACGTTGTGAACACCACTAATTGACGTGATTTTGACACTTAATGTTATCTTCAGGTGTTGGAGATGACATGAAATATCAAAAGCTGGATCATTTTAATAGAAATTTAATTGTTAATCAATTCTTGTGAATGCAACAAACATCAAAATGGAATAGATCAAAAAAATTGATTTAATAATAGGAATAGATGAAAATAGATTTTTCCTTATATATTTTGGTGTTTTACATCCCGCATAGGTTGGCATGGTAATAAATACAGGTTTTTCATTCATGAATATTATTACAAAGGTGATCCAAATATTATGGATGTGTTTAAGTTAGATGTGGTTATTCGGCAGGGATGTCCATGGCTTGGCAAGCATTTAAAGGTTGGGTCACTACTTAAATGTGTTGATCCTAAAACCTGTCCAAAAGATGGACTTGTGTGGCGATTGACTCTGGCTCTTGCATTTGTTCACCAAACACTCGGAGGCCCAATGGCAGTGGCTCACCTATGGTATGAGGTTGCACAAGAAGCAAGATATCGATGGGACAAGCTGATTGCACTCCCTGGGTAAGTATTATGATTTCTTTTATTGTTGAATTTTCAATAATTCACCGACAATTTATGCAAGAATGAAGAATCATTCTATCTCGTAATTCCGGAGAGAAAAAATCATTTGCCTTGACTGGGACTCCAAGACGGATCCCTTGATAGTGTGCCGAGTAAAGCCCTCAAGTATCCTCAGGGGAGAAAGATGCCTTGGCAGCTTAATTGGTTGAAGCACTTGGCACATAATCGAGGGATCCAGATTCGACTCCTGGTCGAGGCAAAAGATTTTTTCCTCTTTAGAATTTCGTACTTGTGTGCCCTTGTGGGTAATACCATGGCTAATCCCAGTATCCTCAAAATTTGAGTCCTTATCTGCCAAGGAGTGAAGCAATACTACTTGAATTTGAAAGGTTATGGCTGGAGACTAGCTTCTCATGTGTAAGGCCTGCGTTTAAGTCCTAGTGTAGGCAAAACTTTTTCAGTGACTATTCAAACCTTATTTGGGTTTTTAAAATACAGGTCTTTATAAGACTCTCGGATGGGATATTTAACTATGGTCCTCTTGGCTGCCTTTCTTCAAGAGCAGGCTAATGCCAGTGGCTGGCCTCTCATCTCCTTTCGACTATGCCTTCCCCTCCTGTCCTAATATTTTTGCTCCCAGTATTAAGTGCTGACTTGTGCGCAGTGGAATTAAAATGCAGTGGACCCTCAGAAGTCAAACACCTCCAGGAGCTAGCTCAAATTTCATGTGAATTTCCCCTTATGGGACCATGAACATTGAAAAAATTCATTCTTGATCCCTAAATATTTATCATCATATTATATTTTAAGAATAAATATTTATGATTTTATCAAGTATAATGATATTAAGTGGTAAAATGGATTTAAATATTCTGCACTAATGAGCTTACACCGTAGAGAGTGAAATTTGTCATAATGGTGGTAAAATGTGAGAGAATACAAAAATTAACTCTTTTTATTTCTGCCAGAGAATAATCAATACAAATCTAAGGTGTTGTGGTTTTCCCGATTCAAGTTCTATAAAATTTTAAGATGTCATACATGCTGTCTACTAGCTTGCATTAGCTCCTATTGTTGATGGACCATTATGAGCATATTTTTTATTTGATTTGTGCCAAAGATTGAAACCCTTGCTTAATTAGACTGTAGTTTTCATCTGAGTCCCCACCATCCATGAGAGATGGAAGCATGTAAGTACAGTGTGCCATATTTAGCTTTGTACATTCACAGATTGATAAGTGTTGAGATACAGAAATGCAAAGACGGTCAACATTAGCTGAAATTTTGGATAGTCCATAGTAGTGAGCAATAGCACTCAATAGATCTTTTTAACCCTTTTCTTCCTAATCCTAAGAAAATTGTTTAAATTTAGCTTATAAGTTATTAGTACATTGTGTAATGCAGTTACAGTTTCATCAGTTTTTAACCCCAGAATGGAGACACTGCAGTCATTATTTTTCCTCTTGGCATCAATTTGTGAATAATAATTTCTCTATAGGTAACAGCTTTCGCCAATTACTACCTATTAATTATATTTCAACAACAAACAACCATGCCCTGGGAGGAGTAAATTCTTTTTGCTCCTAGGCATTGACATAGAAAAGAAATGAATTTTGTGTCCCTTGGTGGGATGAAGTAATGGCACAGAGTAGGGATATACAGAGAGGACACTAGGCGACTATACCATTGTTTTCTTGTAATGGAAATTGCGCACGGTGGCCATATTGAAAATAAGTGAAATATGCGGGAAATTCGAAACAACTCAAGCGCCTACGACTTTATGTACATGAAACATTGGCGTATTAACTCTCAAATTACCGTCATTATACCAGTAGTTTAATGCAATATATATATATATATATATATATATATATATATATATATATAAGGACATCAGCTGCAGAATTGCGCTCGCTAAAGAAGCATTTTCGAAGAGAAGGGAATTGATGAGGGGGGGGTCTGAGAAGAGACGTAAAGAAGAGGCTGGTGAAAACTTTAATATGGAGCGTGGCGCTGTATGGGTCGGAGACTTGGTCATTGCGAAGGGAGGATGTGCGTAGACATGAGGCGTTTGAGATATGGGTTTGGAGAAGGATGGAGAAGGTGAGCTGGATGGCGAGGAAGACGAACGAGGAGGTATTGGATATGGTCGGAGAGGAGAGGAAGCTTGTGTCAGAGGTTCGGAGAAGGCAGAAGAGATGGATGGAGGAGGTTTTAAGAGGAGAGGGCATGTTGAAAAGAGTGATAGAGGGGAGAACACTGGGGAAGCGTGGAAGAGGAAGGAAGAGGATAGGAATTCTGTACGAAATTGGATTATTAGTCGTTATGGTTTTAAGGATGTAAGTTAAGTTCTTGCTAAATTACTCCCATTCTATAAGCAACAAGGGATACAGTGGAGATCTCACTACTCTCCTGTAGAAACTACCTGAAATTGTTGTAGAAGAAATCCTTTTGTAATTTTTCACTCTTTTTTATAAACTGACCGGTTTCAATGCCTCAACATCATTATGAGAGTTGGAATACATGTTTAAGTAGAATTGGCGTCATATTTCAGGGTACAGGATGATGGGTTGAAGGAGAAGGAGCTTTGAGATGAGGAGAGGATTAGATGTTATACAACCCCTCCCCCATATCCAGTCTTATAAATTTAGACGCCAACTGTACTTGAACATGTTGACACACACTGATGATGATGCATGGACACTGAAACCAGTCAGTGAATCAAAAAAGTGTAGAAAATAGCAAAGTGATTTATTCTTCAACTTGTCACGATTCCACAAAGTCACTTCGCCTATCATAACATTAATAGCTGAAATATGAAGTTCACGGTTGTTTTATTAGTGCCTTGAATACAACATAACCACATTAGCATGAGTATCACGTACAGAAAGATCTACAATTATATCAAAATTTAATATAGTATCAATAATTGCCATGAGCCTACCTAGCCATACAAAAGTAAAACAGTATAGCCTGCCACAGCTGCTGTTGACCTGAACATGACATACAGTAAATAATGACATATTCAGATTAAACCAAAGCATTAAAACAAAAAAAAGTATGTCCATAATATGTGCTGCAGGCAATGCAGTAGAGAGATATCATTATTCTCTAATTAAAACTTGCCACTTTACTTACATTATTTAATTTAGATCCCAGTTATTATCAGCCTACATAGGTAATTGGAGCAAACTCTCTGCCAATAAATATTCCAGTTACACTCCCCTTTGCGCATGGAATAGAATAATACTGCCACATACTGCATCTTGGACATATTGCAAATATTGTAAGGAAGAAGGGAAAAGGAAACAGGGAATACGCCATAAAATTAATTACACAACTAAAGTTCCTTGAATAATATAAGTTTATTTTAATCACAAAATCAAGCTTTTCGATCAAATTCACAAAATCAAGCAATCAATCGATTTTTTGGCTTGCTACATAATATGTACAGCATTAACCTTGTCTATCTTTCTACTTTTTCTGTGAATACCTGCTGCATACAGATTCCAATGAATTATTACTTTCAGCAGTCTTTAGCTGCTGAATCAAAACTTCACTTTTCTTCTTCAAACGATGAATTTCAACCCTCTGCCTATTTATGACCTTCAACTTGCTGATGATATCAGTATCACATGGTCCACTTGGACTGGATCCCGGCAGGTCACTATTACCAATTTTTGGCTGTTGCCCTTCCTCTGGAATAACCACATTACATCGGAAAAACTATTAGTGCTCAGTAATTTTAAAAGAATCATTCCTATTTCCCATAGGTTTACTTCAATGCTATAAAATTCAGATTTCATGGGTATAGGCATATTATCCATTGGATGAAACTGTAACTGAGATTCTATCATCTTATTTCTTGAGTTTTTCTATATTTATGAAACTTATAGCAGAACTGAGTGATAGCATCAAGACAAAAAGGTATAATAAATGATAAAATAGGAATACTATAAGGCCAATACCATGTATATTTCTCTCAACTATTTCCAGATTGTTTAATCTCAGTTTAATGGACTCCAAAAATATTTTCTACCACTTTGTTTTAACACTATATAACATAACTATAAAACAAAAATATAATTACAGTACTACGATAGTAACTACGGTTTAAAAGCTGAGATTTTGCGCAGTATCATAACTACATCAAAGTTTGTGAAGTTGTCTAAATTGACAAGCAGCTGCCAGGTCATATCATATTTTGAAAAGGCACACACAAACATTATAAAAAATGCACATCCTCGTATCTCACATGTTGCTCATCCGATAAACTAACGTTTTGAAACATACATCAACGGATAACTTCATAGTAACTGACCTTCAGTACTCTCCGCACAAGCATCAGCATCATGCCTTGGCTTCGGAAATTTTCTTTGGCAGGCCATGGTCGGTGAAGGATTAGGCACATCAAATATATTAGGGACCGCATGGCTATGCAATCGTTTTTTTTTATTTCGGAACATTATCCCTTCGATGTGCACACTACAAATCCTGCAGTTGTTATGCTGATAACTGGGGGTCTTGCTTTCCAAATCCAACCGACGGCAACGAATCACCCATTCTTTGCACCTGCATCATAAACACATATTGTTATCAAACCTTTTCCGCTATTTCAATTCACCAGCGTGTAGAAACAGAAAAATTATAAATGTTTCAATCCAAATGCGTGACCAGTAAACATTTATGAAATAACTTACCTCACAGGGTCTTTCGGGAAACTGAAGAAACTGTTCTTTTCTTCCGCCATTCCCGAGTTGTTCTTGCAATTTATGGCTGAGCACCAAGCAAAACCGCTTCTTCTTGTTTTACTCGTCTCCTCAATCATTTTCCTTGGGTCCCTCCAATACCAGTCACAATGTTAATTTTGTGAAATAGGTGATGAATCGCGATTTATCTATAAATTCCGTAACTCTCAACCTAGACCTTACCAACGCTCGCTTCGTTTCCTACTACTCAACCCCGATTCACTCATTTAGAACATGGCGAAATGCGCAATGAGCGATTACCGCTTTCAGCGCCATCTGTCCTCTCTGTATATCTTTACTCTGTGGTAATGGTTTAACTCAAGATTCGATGGGAATGGTTGGAGTTGTAGGATATTTGCACTCCTTTCTTGTGGAGATCATGGTTGATAGTCTTTTCCCCTTCACTCATGTTCACTGATGTATGGGATCTTGAAACTACATAAAAGTTTAAGAAAAAGGCAGGATTTGAATCTGTGGTCTCAGACTGACAGGCATGGACTTTAACCCACCACCACTGAGGCCAGCAAAAATTGAATGTTCAAAATTGATTGACAACCTCCACATTCGGAGATTTTTTTTATCTTCACACTAATATTTCCTACCTCTATCATGTAATTACAGTATGCTTTTCATTGCCTTCTACTACAGGACAAGAATGTTTAATGGGCTATAATTTTTTATTTGCATCATAATGACCAAGTAATACTAGGTGGACATCATAATTGTCAAATCTCATGTGAGTTTCTCGCATGGAAAAAAATGAAAGCTATGCTTTAAGGTTTTCTCTGTCGTATATGGCACTGCTTTAACCCATTGTCACTTTTTTTCATTAACGAAACTCACTAGAGATGGAGCTGTGGACAGGGGATAATCACTATGCCACAGTTCTTAGTAATGCTTGATGAATGTGTTGGAGTGAGGTCATCATGCATGGAGTATTGTCATTTCTCATATTCTCATCATTGGGATAATCCGCCATGTCACTTTGATTTAGGTGTCCGCTGCCACTCGACAGTAGTGGTGTTAGCACACAGAATTGAATACGCAAGGCTTTATGGCCATTTGGACCCCCTGGTAATACTTATTTTTGGTGGAAATAAAATTATGCTACCTGTTATGATAAGGTATGCTCATTCATTCGGCATACCACATTTTATGCTCAGTAATATTGCCATGAATATTGTGGAGAATCACTCACCATTCCGATTTTTACTTAGAATTTTATGACCTGTGAACGCTGTGAGTTTAAAAGTTGTTTGACATTTTGGTATGAACAGATCCATGGCAGTAGCTGAGTACACATCATGAATAGTCTCCAGTTAGCCCGGTCTCTTAACTCTTTCTTACAAATGGAGAGTAGTGTCAATGTTTCCTAGGCTTAGTGCTGAATGTGATGGTTTAAGATCTTAAATGATTCACAATTGAAACCAAAAGAATTGATGAGCATAATATTATGAGGATCAAATAGTGAGCAATATGCCAGTGAAGCACTGGTTGTTTTTATTATTGGAAGGATTTTTGGGTACATCTGATTGCACATCGAAGTATGTATACAATAACAGTTTATTCAACCAAATAAGTAAATATCAAATAAATGAAAATTCAAATATACAAATTCACTTGCACTCACTTCTGAGTAAATATTCATGCACAAGCATGTTTACCCACAATCTCAGCAACAAATGCTGTATTTTTATTGCATACACATTTAAAATTCAACTTTTTTGTAGATAAATATAACTATGCTTATGTTATAGTATCTATTATTTACAAAGCATTTTTAATGAGTCTTTTTATAAGTGTATATGTACACACCCAATCACTGGTTGTATTATCTTTGGATGCACTTCACTCTGAATACACTTTCATAAAAAATATTTTTTGGATCCTGATGCTTTTGTCTTGCAAGGGATCACAAAAAAATGTCATTTCTCACCCCCATGAGCAAGCAATGCTGATTGGCATTCCACCAAAACTGTCCGTATGACACTCGAATATGCCAAGAACTGCCGTAACTTTACTGATGAGGGATATGATATGCATAGCACAACATTAAAGCTGCACAAGACGGTCTCCTCCCCTTCCACTGGCTCGTGTTGGATTGCGAGCAACATAAATGTCAAGGTCGTGATCAGTCCAGTTGTTGTCCGAAGTGGTGTCATATCCTCCCCCACTTCCTCCTCCACCATACCGTCTTCGGGATCTGGCAGCACTGCTTCCCCCACGACCATTGCCTCCTTGATTTTTTCGTGCGCGGTGCTGATGCTGACACGTGTTTGCTCCAACATCATAAGATTGCGGATAGCCTGCTCCGCTTGCCCTTCCTGACATCCTCTCTGAAGCTAGAGATATATTGGTCAGCGAGTGCTGTGACATTCGAAGTCCACCTGACCATGGAATTTAGTGCTATTAGTATTATGCTTTTAAATTCAGTAGCTACCATCAACTTGCATACAGTGGGCTTTGTTTGCTGAATCATGTTTCAATATCAACATTATATGTATATGAATTAGTTTTTTAAGTTGTATCAAAAATTTTTATCATACATTTTCCCATTTATTGCCACTATAACTAAGGTGCATTCTAATTTTCAATACATTGTGGCTGGGTGGATTCTTTGCAATTTATGTGAATGACAGATAACTGCCAACTTACATGCAGAAAGTTATGGATGTTTTGTAGACAAATAATCATGATCACCATTGGCTTCAATATGTGCTTGAATGAATAAACTTTGTACATTCTACACTTTTATTATATGTAACTCTGACCTGTTTCAAGGCTTTTACATAATTTTCAAAGGGAGTACTTGTATTACTCATACTTTCAAGTGGGTAATCCCCCCTTGAAAATCACATAAAAGTGTTGACGCAAGTTAGGAGTTCTTCTAATAAAACAGTGAGGAATATACAAAGTTTATTCATTTTAGCATGGCTGCAAAATTCCACAAAGTCAAATCACAAACCATTCAAGGCTTTAATACATTTATGGTAAAATTCCAACTATTTTTTTCTAATAAGAGTAATAAAAATTGGCTACCTATTGAACCAAGTGGTAAAACTATCCCCCTGTACAATGTCTCTTCCAAACCTCTGCATTCCAAATCATTTCTATTAAGGGAGAATTTCTTCTCAAGGTCAGATCAGGTTAGAGATCAAGCTGTCTGTTGGATAGAAGGCTTCCGCAGAGTGGCATGGATGAGTTGAGTCTTCCGGGTTCTCTTCCGCGTTGGTTCATCTTTGATGACGACATGTTTTGCAGGTGTTACAGTCTGCTTCTTCAGGCCAGAAGTACTTGATGCAGATTTTGGTCTCCTTATATACCTCTCAGTCAGTCAGGCCCGAATCTTTTTGGTGAACTTTTTTGTTTCTGCTGAAAACACATTTCCAAGTGCAGGGGAGGGTGTAACCTTCTTCTCTGTTGAAGTTAATCACATTCTTCTTTAATTTCAATGGCCTCGCTGATGATTCTTGGGAAGTAGTGTCTTTCCTTAACAATTAATTTGGCTTCTTCCAAATTAACATTGTGTTTCGGTCCACTCCAGGTATGTTCAGCGATTGCCAAAACACATAATTGTCTATTCTGTAAAGCTCTTCTGTGTTCCTGAAGGTGGCATCTGAGAGCTCTGAATGTTTGACCGATGTATGTACAAGGATGTATTGTTGAGGAAAGATGCTACTTCCCTAGAATAATCAGGGAGGCCATTGAAATTAAAAAAGATTGCGAATAACTTCAACAGAGAAGGTTACACACTCCCCAGCACTTGGAAATGTGTTTTCAGCAGAAACAAGAAAGTTCACCAAAAAGATTCGGGCCTGACTGACTGAGAGGTATATAAGGAGACCAAAAACTGCATCAAGTAGTTCTGACCTAAAGAAGCAAGCAGACTGTAACACCTGCGAAACATTTTGTCATCACAGATGAACCAATGCGGTAGAGAATCCGGAAGACTCAACTCATCAAGCTATCTGTTCCAGTCTGGCCTGATTTGTTTAGTTTGTCAAGTCTCATCTGGCCATGTTCTTATCTGTCCCATGTCTTAAGAAGAAATTCTTGTACCTGAAGAAATGGTTTAGATCAATGTTTTTTTTTAGAAAAATGTGTGTGAAATGAAGAACAGAATCATGCCTGGCCATATTAATATTAATGAAAGGAAGGCCATTCTAGAGGCTCGCAAGACACATTTGGCAAATTTTACTGCAAAGGAATATAAAAACCTGTTGAAATACTTTCAATATTAGGTGGAAGTCAGTGGCTATTTTGCGGAAAATGAATCATGGGTGTAGAATGATATTATTATCATGTTTAAAGGCTTTGAAACTAAAGGACAATCCTTTAAAAATTCACTTTATAGTACAAGGAAATTTCACCCATTATTGCAGCAATGGTATATGGCATTGGTTGCTTTGCCTTTCCTAACTCAAACAGTTCATAAATATATTTGTTTTACATATAGCCTTGTTGTACATACAATACTTTAATTTTGTAAAATTTAGGAGATCCATTTTCTAATATGCCTTCTAAGGTGAAAGCAATTTCAGATTATAAGTATCCTTTGTTGGATACATTGACTGATGTATT
The DNA here is from genome assembly GCA_963573305.1 of Pyrrhosoma nymphula. NCBI lineage: Eukaryota > Metazoa > Arthropoda > Insecta > Odonata > Coenagrionidae > Pyrrhosoma > Pyrrhosoma nymphula. The sequence goes on along the minus strand of OY754330.1, from coordinate 48,004,052 downwards.
CTAATTTATTTTTTCTTTTGGAATTTATTGGAGAATGATATAGCATGCTCTAAAATTGTCCTGAAATCCACATTGAAATTGAAAACCCAGTATTTAGGTAATTCTCAAACCCATACAAGGCTCCAGATTAGTATATAAGAAGTCTGTAAAAAAAATTTTACATCCAGTTGAACCCCCATATTGAGGTTTTATTAGGCACTTGTATTTTCATCTTTAAATGAGTTAATATTAGAATGTTATTTAATGCTTTATGAATTTCACCAAAGTTTTGATGTTACCAGCATATAATTAAATCAAAGGTTAAAATCTTTGAATGGTGCTTCTATGATTTAGGATTTCTACACACACATACCTTCCAATATGAATTACTGCTTTCAAAAGTCAGTCTATTCTTGTGTTAATGCAAGTCTAATGGGTGTATCAAAGGAAGGGTTTTATAGGTATATACAAATACTCAAAGCATTGTATTTACACAGGAATTAGAATTTTACTGGAAGAATTCTAGTTCAATTGTGAAATTCAGTTCAGTGTCAAGAGGTATGAGAAAACTCTAATAGTTTTTTTAGTTTTATGTAATATAAAATTTAGTAGGGTAGTGCACGTTATGAGTGTACATATATCTTGTTGCAAATTATTCAATATCAAAGAAAGAAAATGGGTAAATTATATCATAATTATGTGACTCTTCTTTTTCTCCTCTGAGATATTTTTTCTGTTTCCAGTATAGGATACGTACTGTGTATTATACATTATAATTCAATACACTGAGAAGTTCTACAATATTTGTTGTACATTAGCATTTATCGCGGTCCAGTCCATTTTATTGGTCATGCACAATTTAGTTACCATCACCATGCTAAATAAAACATAGAATGTCCTTGTTAGGCCAAGAAACTGGCACAAAAAACCCACACCTTTAATCCTTGTGTTATTTTTGTGCAGATAACCCTTGGAAAGATTTAGTGTTACAATACTGATTCCATCTAAACTGCAGTCTGAGCTGAAGAACCTTAGTTTTGTCCAAAAATGTCACCAATATTTGATCGTCAGGTCAACTATTAGCCTTAGGATTACTTGTGGGAAATATATAACCAAGTCTACACCTCTAAAGTCAACTTTGTACATCGTTAGTCCCAAATTTTTTACCCCATTTAATGTCACTTACTTGGTCGTGCCAAAGGATGTCGAGCTCCAGATAAATAATTGTGGTTAGAGATGCCTGAGTAACTACGTTGGGATTGGCCATCAGCTATAGATCGATTTCCTCCAGCATTAGATGGCCTGCTGTTTCCTATGCCATCTACTATCTTTCCACTGAGGCGTGATGTTTGAGAACGACTCATTGGACCTGCTTCAAATAATATTGTTTTACTATAGAATTTTTTTCCCCTGCATCTTTTTAGTGTGGATGTATTTGTATTTATAATTGTTTTATCCCTTTACTTCTTTAGCCCTTCAATTTGCTATTTTTTCTACTTAGTCTATTTATGACTAAATGTTTAAATAGGCATTAATATTTGAGAAGGATCATTAATTGATTACAACATAGATATGTTCCTGAACTAGTTACACTATTATGCTGCTTGCTTTCATGGTTACTGAAATTATTGCAAATACATATATAATTGCTTTGAGATCATTTGAAATACATTTATGTATATACTAGATTGAAAGCCTTCACTCATTGCCCTCAGGTGATGAATCTTTGTTTTGGCAGTATAGTCAAACTAGTTGGTTGATGACACTATTTTGTACGATAGGGAAGATATTATTATCCTAAATTTACATTTTTTGGAGAAAGATGGCTGTATAGAGTCTTATCTTAGTACTGCAGATTCTCCATCGAAAGTATCAAATAGTTGGTAATGCTTTTGATGTCACTCCTTGACTTCCTAGAATTGGTTTCTTGTGCTAGGCTTATTTTGCAACAGTCTAAATATGCATCACAAACCTTAAACCTGAACTTTATAAGGGAAAGCTAGTTGTTAGAAATGTTTTTTTCTCTAAAACTTTAACTTCATTTTGAGTTTTATTGATATGGAATTCTATACATTGAGAGCATAAGGAGAGAAACATCTGCTGCCTTGGAATGGAAAATAATTCATCAGTTAGCAGTACCTGCTTATTGTGATACCTATGTGGCTAATCCTTTCTTTCACTGGTCATTTTGGATGCTGGATATTATCAGAAATGAATAATATGCGAAAATAAACCATGGAGTCAGGGAAAAGTAAATTATGCTATTTGATTCTTTTTATAAATTTAAAGCCATTAAAGGGTGAAATAAATACCTTGATTTTGAAGTAAACTCCTTTTTGATGCTAAAATTGTCATATCGTGACAGAAGCTCAGCATTAGAATTAATGTTTAGCGAAAGGGCTTAAAGAGGGCCAAAGCTATGTGCATAATATGATGTATGGTGCATGTGGTTGATATCTTTGAATTATGTTACTTTAACATATTGGCATCTTGCTAAATGCTTTCAGGAACATACATATGTACATATTGTATAATTTGTCATTTCAGTCATCGTGAAAGTGCCATGCAAATAATAGTCATATTTCATGCAGTTAACAGGGACACAAAACATTCACTAAAGTTTGCAATTCTCTGGTGACATACACATATTTCATTTAGAGGTGACCCTCTTATATAGTGAGGGTGAATTCAGTACATGAAGTACTGTTTGGTGCACTAAGGTTGGGTGGGAGCACATACTTTACAATATTCACAATTAGAGTAGGTTTTTTTTTTAAATATTTACATTGTTTATGAGATTCGTTTGTCATTTAAGGTGTCATTTCACTCTTTAGAATTGTCGTTTATCTAAATGAATTGAAATCATGAAGAAAATTGTCTTAGTAAATGAGATTCAGCTTATAGTAATCATTAGAGCTCATAATCCATTTCCCCATACCATCAAATTTACCCAATAAAATAATCACTCTCTCAGAGTTTGATGGTGACATGTGGGATAGCCCTGCAGGGCGTTCTCATTGGCTGGGTTGGTTCCCATGGGCTGTATGTTACAAGGTAGACTATTGAGTCTACTGAGCTTCTAATTAGAATTATTATTTTTTTTATATTTATGATTAGATAATCAAAGGTCAATTCATGAATTTACGCTTTGTCATCAATTATCAATAATGAAGTTAAGTATTTAGTGACAATTTATTGATGAATATATGTGACCCTGTACTTGATGTACGAAAAGGATGAAAGTGAATCTTTTAGAGCTAATGAACAAAATTAATTTTCTCCATGATTTGATTTTTTGCTGAATTTAAACTTTCAAGGTTATGAGGGCTAGTTATTGCTTGCTTTAGAGAGTGAAAAATAACCTGATTTACTTTTACGTACATACGAGTGACTATTTCGAAGGTTGTGAGGTCGGAAATCACCTGATGTCATTTGCTCTGGAAACACCTGCGGTCTTGGGATGCTTCTTCCACTGTAAACAGATCCTTGCTCCCAGTCTGAAGCTACTCCAGTTCCCATACCATTTGGCATGGGTCCAGGCATTTGATCCACCATAATTGTGGGTGCTTGGCTTGTTGGCATTCCTCCTCCTCCATTGTGGAGGTAGAGCGTTGATCGATTGAGGGTTCCCTTCTGTGAATAGGCCACTGGGTGCAGTGGATGGACAGGGACTAGGTGAGGGTGCAGAAGTTGATGTGGTCCAATCTGTTGTGATATAGAGCATTTTTCAATGATAAACCCTGTTACACGTAGGCTTTGCTTTCAAATTCTTAACACACACAATATTTTAATCCAGATGCTATGTTTTCCTGACCTCTTGTTTTATGAAATAATTATCTCTTCTGAAATATTTTTATTGATCATCTGGTTAAAATATACGTAATAAGATATGTATATAAATAATTTCAAACAAAGGGTTCTTGCGGAATTGCTTAGATGATGATTTGGGAAGTGGCTGCTCTAGCTCCTACTAATTTTAATTCAAGATGAGCTTGCTTGAGCATATCTTTGGGAGTTATTCTGTATTTAATGAACTTATGTGCTGTGTGGTATACTCTCAAATGCTATATTACAGGGTGGTAACTTAGTTTTCATGGGTAAACATGTATCATGATATATATAGCAAGGAAATCATTTGATTTGGAGAAATAAAAACTGTAGGTAATTTGTTTTCCGTATGAAGCTGGGAAAATATGTGAAAACTCACCAAAGATTAGAGTATTTTATGGAGTATACATTTATACCAGCTGGCAGCAAGTAGTGTTATTTTCTGTGGAAGAAAAGCAAAATGGGCCCTATATCTAGCTCATAGGTACACAGCTCCAACCCTTTGGTTCTGGGTAAAGTTTTTAATAAGTTTCCTTTAGTAACTTACTGAATTGGTATGTTGTACATATTTTGCACTTTTTTATTTCCAACCATTGTTTCAAATGACATTGGCAATGATTGTCAAAACCATGGCCAGAAATTAATAGTTTGGAATATGCAAAGTACAAATTCAATAAGTAAAGTTTACCAGTTCCATAAAGTAATGCCGGAAACCTTTGTTGAAATTCCATGAATAAATTTTTAAAAAGTACATATTAAAACACTTGTGGGAAAAAATAATAATATAAAATGTATTTACCATTCCAATGCCAGGACCAAGGCCAGCTGCTGCGAGGGCTGCCTTCTTCTCATTTATATCTGAGTCTGACCTCTGACCCTTCTTCTTTCTACTGGTGGCAACAAACACTATCACAGCTAAAACCACTGTGCCACATATTGCAGCACTTGCTGCAATCGTGATCTTGTCCATGTGCTGGCTCCCTCCTCCTGAACCATTAGGGGGTGGTGCTCCATGGCTAGCTCCGTGCCCATTCTGAGATGTGCGAACCTCTTTACATTGGCTGTACGGAACAGTTTCAGGGGTTACCGTAGGTCTATCTAATGATGTTACACAGACAACAATGCATTCCTGTGTGGAAACAAATCATTGAATAATTATAGTTTCCTTATTACCATTTTCATACATTAGTGCTACATATTAGTTTACTCCATTTTCTCAAAAATTTAAATATCTCCTAGAACATGTTTATGCAGCCGAGTTATATATCCACAGCAGTATCAAAATTTGAGCATGTACAATGTACATATTGTAAGCATATACTATGAATCAGATATTCAAGCTTATACATGTATTGATTTTATTGTGCCTTGTAAGAGTGGTATCTGAGTTACATCTATCTAGTAATATTGGAAATTTTGGCCGGGTTCCTTATCTATATTAGCTTTGATTGAATCCACTATTGTTTGTTGCCATCATAATATTTCAGTACCCAAAATGGCTGACTGTGACTCAATTATTTTTTACCTATGCCGATTCTATTAAAAACCTGATCATTATCTCAATATCTCTCTTTGTCAGAAAAAATTAATAAAAAACTCCACTGGCCGTTATAAATTGGCACCACTTGTCAAAATTACACAACAATTGCTGTGTTGGTTTGCAGGAAAAAAGAGCAATTCCACGCCTGTAACCAACCACAACCTCTCGACCATAAAACCCTCCTGTGGTGATTTACGGGAATGTTACTTCCTCGCCAGTGACAACCACAGATACACACACTCAACCCAAATCCTTTATTAGGGATCCTTCACTAGGGCGAATGGGACCCCACTAAGGATGCCTGGGTTATGAACACAAACCCACTCACGAGAACTCAAGAAATCACTCACTCACACACTCAAATGGGCCCAACTTCTGGGAGAATCTAGCTCAAATGAAAAAATCTAGTAAAAAAACGGTGCAAAAACAAGAAAAGATGAAGGTGTGCGTTGTTTCTTGTTTTTGTGCCGTTTTTTGAATGAGCTCATTAGAGCTAGATTCTCCCAGAAGTTGGGCCCGTTTGAGTGTGTGAGTGATTTCTTGAGTGGTGGTGAGTGTGTTTGTGTTCATTAACCAGGCACCTTTGGCAGGGTCCCATTAACCCTAGTGAAGGATCCCTAGTAAAGGATTTGGGTTGAGTGTGTCTGTCTGTGGTTGTCACTGGTGAGGAAGCAACATTCCCGTAAACCACCACAGGAGGGTTTTCTGGTTGAGAGGTTGTGGTTGGTCACAGGCGTGGAATTGCTCTTTTTTCCCACAAACCAACACAGCAATTGTTGTGTAATTTTGACGAGTGGTGCCAATTTATTACAGCCATTGGAGATTTTTATAACTTGTTATTTTAAGAGACCATAGAGTTCCCAACACAGTTCCCAGTTCCCTAGATTTCTCTTTGCCAGGCTAACATGTTTATTCCTTCAGATCATCTTGTTTGAAGTTTCCCTAATATTTTCAAAGCAACTCTCATCAATGAAAGGGTGGGAAATTAGTTACATTTACTTGACTTTTTTCCTCAATGAAAGTAACTGTTATGGGTGATGAAACCTCTAGCATGTGATTTCACTCCCAAATGATTTTTGATTGGGTCGTTACATTTTTAACTTAATGAAGTATATAAAGGTAGGCATACCTGTGAAGGAACATTCTTGATACGAAACTCTCGTTCAGATGGCTCTAAAGGTGGACCTCTTCTGAAGATGGAGTCCCCAAATAGTCTGTATATGACTCGATAGCCAGAGGGTCTACTTGCTCCTGGGGCTTTGCTTGCTGGTTCCCACTTGATGATTACAGAATTTTCCTGCCTTGCAATGCTCTGGACAATAACATCAATGTTCTTCTTATCATTGCTGCCTTCGGTATCTCCAATTTTTGTTTGCTTGTCTTTTGTTTGTATTTTTTTCTTATCTCTGTGGATGTGTCAAAAAGCCATAAACTATTAAAATTTCAAAGACCCTTTTATAAATATAAATTTATAACATCATGTTAAAAATGTATTTTGTGATCTAAGATTTGTAAGGGTGGGCTTACACTGGCAAGTTATTTCCCCATGTTCCTTAAGCAAGAGCTTGCTGGGGATTTAACTATGACAACACATTTTTCACAAGTTAGTGCAGAGCCAGATTGGTTGCTGTTTACTCTGAGAGCAATACACTTCTGCAAGAGACTCGCCAAATCTTTTAAAAGTTCTACAAGCAGACTTGCAGATCTGTTTGCGCTGGAAATTTGTGTCGAAAGATGCTTGATGCAGGTAACTTGTGTAATAAATTTGCCAATGTAAACTAACCTTAAAATATTAAACTCAAGTTTTGCTTCATTTATGCTTACATATAGTGTACTATTTATGATGAGGGTAAAAAGCTTCTTAAGGAGGTTTACGGACTTATCTTTATCATCCATTGATAATAATAGTACATATGTAGAAATAACATGATAGCTGGTATTCAATATTGATAGGTACTCCTAGAACATTTTTTTATCTTAGGAAGTGATTAATGGTTAAGAGAAGCATATGATGCTTCTCGGTGATGGTAGGGTATCTCAAGTCAAGTCAGGCCCTATTGCTATGAGAATAGAATATTTTTGCTGCTAGAAAATTTTATTAATCTTGGGAATAAGCATAGCGCTTTTAGTTCTGAATGGCTGTAACTTTGCCCTAGATATCAAGTAATTGTCAGGTATCAGCAATACTTACGTATCTCCAAGTCGTACAATAGGTGGGGCAGTTGATTTATTCCTGGTTGTTGGTGTCGAAGTGGAGTGTTTGATAAGCTGTGGCTGTCTTGAAACTGTGTATGAGGGTGCTCCGGTTAATCCAGTTGTTATGAATTCAGTGGTGGTTGTCTGAGTAGTCGTGGGAGTTGTTCTTGTTGGCATGGTGGCCTTGCTGGTTGTTGCAGTTGTCGTAGTTGTTGTTGATGTAGTAGTCGCAGTTGTGGGGCTTATTGGTTGTTTTGTTGTTGGGTAAGTGGATGGTCTTACAGTTGGGAATGGTCCCAAACCTACTGGTGCTTTGTATGTGGTTATTGGTGGTCTGTTTGTCGATGAAGAAGTTGTTACTGTTGTCGGACCCCATGGCCTACTGTTTTCTGGGTCATCATCTTGTTCCCTTTGGTCATCCTTCACTTCTGGTTTGACTTCTTCCTCTTCTTCCTTTTCATCTTCACATGTGAGCTCTATGTAATTAGAAAATTTTAGTGGAATTAGTAAGTTTTTGGATCTTTGTGGATCATTACTGTTGAAGATGTAATGTTAATAACTTGATTGGGAATATTGAATGGACAGGAACAAGAAATAATAGGATGAAATAGTCTTACATATTATTTTGGGTATAACATTTTCACATTAGACAATATTTGTTGAATCTTATGTGAAGTCCCTGCTAAATTCCTGGTATTAGGGCTGTCTTAATGCATGGGCCTACAAGGGCACTACTTTGAAGCCCCAAGTGCATGGAGGGCCCAACCAGCCCATCAAAATCTAATTAGTATATCAATGTTAGAGAGGAATGGTGGGGGCCCAGTGGATTATTTTTCCAAGGGGTCCCAAACGATGTTAAGACAGGCCTGGCTGGTGTGTACACACATTACTTTTCTTGTTTAACTTCCTTTCATACCTTACAAGTACATATTCACAAATTTCTTTACCGTCTGACTGGATGAGATGGAATGGCTTCTCTTTTAGTCTTGCTGGGGCTCCACAGAACTGTGGATCTCTTTCACGACTAGTGACTTGAATGTCCGTTGAGCCAGAACTTCTGTCACCTCCCCCTGGTACAATGCCTTTCTGTATCCATTCAGCCAACCAGCGTAGCTTGCAGTTGCAGGTCAGAGATCTTCCACCAATGGAAAGTCCTCTCAAAGATGATGCAACTGGTAATAGCACATCTGAGGACAGTGTTGGCAATGGATTTCCATCAAGGGCGAGCAGTGTTAGGGATGGAGTTCCTTTGAATGCATCCAGTGGTATATTTGCTATTAGGTTAAAACCAAGATCCAAGACCTGTGAAAATTGAGAAATAATTAGCGTGGAAATAGACATACTCATGCTACTGGTTGACATTCACCAATCTAGTGGTTATGAATCATCTGAGTTCTGACAAAATGAATCAAGCTTCCAAAATGCTACATTGATAGTCCATCTGTGCTGTATGAGTTTTTGCAAAAATACACCCTTCATTGAATGTTTTGTATGCTATGTAATATTTTCGTGAGACTTAAAAGTCAAGAAATCTCATTGCTCACTTGCTGATCTTATTCTTTCATTCTCCAGTTTTGAAATGCAGTTTTCATTTTAATACAATCTTTTGTGGAACAGTACGTTGGATCTACATTTATTTCCAGTTTGGGGTACATCACACAAAATAATTTTGCCTCCAAATTTTCTTTTATGATATCAAATTAATGCATAGCCTCTGTATGTATGTGTACCTTAAGGAATATTTTCATTGGATATTACATGTAGAAAATCTTACCCTTAATTCAGAAAGAGTTGACACAGCTGCCGTAGGAAAGTCAGCCAGCAAATTGTTCAGCAAGGATAGAGAACTCAGTGTGTCGTTAATGCCCTGGAAGTCCTTTGGATGCACTTTGCGGATGAGATTTCTTTCCAAGTTTATGGCAGCTATTGAATCCAGTGTGGACATTGGTCCATCATTTCTAGAGTCAGATCTATTCTCTCCTCCAATTTCTCTGATTGAGTTCTGTGAGAGATCGAGGAAAGCCAAGGCCCGCAAGCCTCTAATCGCTGTGGCTGGGAATACTCTTTGTCTTGTTGCCTGGAAAACAAATAATCAAGCACTGTAGGGATGTATGATGAATATTATTATTTACAAGTTGACACTCTGATATAAGCTATTTTTAAGCCACTAAGAAATTTCATATCAATATTTCTGAACTGCTTAAATGACCAAAATTGCTTGGTTTTAACTCATAAAGCAATCATTTTGAAGCACAGATTTGATATAAGAGGTGCTTGTTTCTGTAAAATAATTTTCGTAATACATGTATGTGTTAAATTTTGATTTCAATATATTTTCTAGTTGATTAGGTTTGACTTTTTTTTTTAATTTGTGCTTAACCTTTTTTAAAAGTTCGCCGAAAACTTGGAATTTTTATGTCACTTTCATAAGGTAGCATAAGACTGAAAATGGATTGAGGTTGGAAATTCTATTTTGAAATATGCTCACAGAAACAAGGTTAACAGGACTTTTGCATTCAACTTCATAATCTTCTGTTTTTAAAGTGGTATTCAAGGCAAATAATTCCCTGGATATTTTCTGCCATTTTTAGTTGTTGTGTAATTCTAGGGGCTCACCAATTCTTAAAAGTGATAAGACTAATAGATATTACAGGAATGTAACCCTCTTAAATCCAGGATTCTGTGTTTTGATATAATATTTTTTAGGGGTAGCCACTTGGTATTATCTTAACTAGTGACCTTGTGAAATAGTGAACTTACCTTGAGGTCCAGATTTCTTAGAGAAGTTGACAAACCCCTAAAGGCACCTGCTGATGGTACTCGAAGGGCAAATGGGTTGCCACCAAGTCGCAGGGTTGTTAGTGATCGGAGAGAAGAAAATGCTCCAATGGGAATGTTGCTAATACGGTTGTGGGACAGGTCAAGGAGGGTGAGAGAGGTTAAAGGTCTTAAGGCCTCCACTGGGATATTTTCCAGGAAGTTAGAGTGCAAATTGAGGTTTCTCATGTTGGAAGGCTCACCCCTGTAACTGAAAAATAAAAATAATAAAACATCAATTATCAAGCTCTTTGTAGGTAGCTATTACCGTGATTGTTTTGCAATCTTCCTCTTACATTATGATAGTCAATTCGTTATTCGATTTTTTTATTTTTATGGAAGGGTCAGAATGAAGTTCATTAACTTAATCAGCCCACTCTCAACCATTTAACCATTTGAATTTTAATCACTGATACATGCATGTTAATGGCTCAATATCACTCTTATATCTCCGTAATATTTTTAATATTATCTACTGCTGCATTTCACTTTCACAAACTATTAACCTCATTAACTCTTAACCCCCTTATCTGCATTATGCAAAATTTGAGGTATGTACAATGTAAATAGTGTACCAGTGGTGGAAGTTTTGAATGTGTATGTGTGTTCTATCATCACAATCCTATATTATTGTGAATTTTATGTGATAGTGAGATGGTTATCACAACTATGTAGTAGTAGTTGTTAAGTCACATGTGATAGCACGAAAATATATTTATTTTCCATGCCCAACGGGTAGAACTTATTCTCTGATTGTTACATAGCTCCTGGGGGTGCACAGGTCAAAAATATTGAGAAACTCAATGTGTACCATACCAAAAAATTCCTGCCCATCTTCAGTGGCACAAATAACCATAATAGTGTGAAATTGAGGGTTTACTATATGATTTATTGTGTGACATAATAATGATAATATGTAAAGTATATGATACGTCTTTTTACAGTTCCATGCTCTTACTATTCCAAAATACGTCTTGTGACTGAGTGCCATTTTGCCTCTCGTTGAAATGTTAATCTTATCCTCCCCCAGTAATAAATTCAAGTTGGCACCCTTGTTCCCTGATGATCACGGGTATTAGAAAATTTCCAAACTTCTTACGGATGATATACCCAGGAATGTACTCTACCACTGGTTGCACTCTTTGGGGTACGCGAAAAAAAGTTGATAAATGGTGGAATGGTGGTAAGCACATTTTTGTACTCACTCTGTGATTCAACCCGGAGGTTGGTTTGGATAGTTGAGGGAAGAGCTCACCCCGGAATAAGCCACAGGCGTGTGAATTTCACACATTCAGGATAGGGGGGCCAGTTCCTTTCCCTGGGCCACCTCGCACTCCCGAGGATTTTTTTTTGCTTGGAGGCGTCCAAAGGCTTCACCCGGATTTGAACCCGGGACCCTTCGATCGGTAGCCAAGCGCTCTACCCACTAGGCCACCATGCTCCCTAAACTGGTAAAAGTTTTGTACTGTGGAGGTCCAAATGATTGGGGATGCAGTTTTGGAAAAACCATTAAGAAAGCTCGGGAACCACTGCCATACGTTGTTGACTGTAGTATTAGTTATAGGGTGCGGCGACAGCTTGGTCATTTTGCACCTCTACACAAATAAAACGTTCCTCGATATTTAGTTCATCTAAATAAAATCGGTGCCACGAAATTCTCGTGAAACGATTTAAATTGTATGGACAGGTGTGTTTAAAAAATAGAAATAAGCGGCTGATGTTGCTAGGCTTGTCGCCTAGGATGGAATCTACATATTTCTCATCGTTCAGCCTATTACGCATGTCTCGTTATCTGACACATTCTGTTATCGTGAATACATAAAACTGAAAAAATCATGTTGGTACTCACGCGGAAGAGCCAGTTCCGATGAGCGGTTGGAAAGCATCGGCTGCGACGCTTCTTATCTGGCACCCGGAAACCTGAAGACTTCGCGGCACGACCCCCGCGGACTTGATCAATTCTGGCCCCAGGTGCTCCAGGGAAGAGTTGTTGACGTAGAGGAGGTCGATGGGGACCGTGGTGCCGCTGGGGGAGCGCGTTGAGGCCGCCAGTCCGTCGAGGAGGAGCTGGTAATCCGCGGCATCGCACTGCACCGACACCTCCTTGGCGGAGTTCGAGGCGCAGAGGCAAGCCGCCTGCAGTTGGGGCGACGAGAGCGACCAGGGACACTGCGACGCTCTGGACGGGACGAAGAGTAGGATCTGTAGCAGGGCGATCCGCCACGCGAGGCTCGGCCTCTTCCTTCCTTGAGTGGCGTCCATCTCGCCGTCCTCACCTGAAAGATTGATGGGAACGATGTGGTGGTGACTTCAACGAGCGGTGGTTGCTTCAACGAACGGAATTAACTCTGAATGTTCCTTAAGCCCCAATTATAAGTTTTAAGCCTCGAAGTAGGCGGTGGATGATGTGGATTTAATGGTTGTCTGAGGAACCCGTTGTTTGAGGTTGGAGGAAAACTTAATGGGTTACACACTAAATGGCTCGGCGCAGTGAGCGGAGGGAAGTCATGGACATTATCTCGTTTAGGTTCAAATCTCGAACCCTAAATCTCGTGTGTGTGGAAGGAAGGGGTTAAAATTGCGGATTAAAGATCGGATCCAGGTCCGCCGTTGTTGACCTTGAGTGTCCCTTCGCGATACTGTCTCTTAGAGATTTTTATCGTTTGCGTGGTGAACGTGTTGGGGAAGAACTGTCGAAAATTTGTATCGTTTCTCTTAGCTCTTTAAGGCTTGTGGAATGTTGGATACTATGTGATATTATAATTACAAGTTAAACTTAATAAATAAAGAAAAAAAACATGAGCGATAATTACTCGCTTGAAATCAGTTTGTGGATTTTTGCTTTCTGGGGTATCGTGAGTATTAATTTGAATCAGTTAGCAACAGAAAAATCGTAGTTAAATGTATCCACCTGATGATTTCGCGGCGCGACAAAACCCAGGTTCTGTGTGAGAAAATGTCTGTGAAAAAAGTTAGCCTATCTGAATATTTTTATATCTATATGTCATATTTACACCAAGTTTTCCGCCTGCAACAAGTGATTGCAGAAGCATTCCTTATAATTGGAATAAATTTTACTTTCAAAAATTCCGATTTGGAAATTATAAACCCGGGAAAGTCGTTGGGCTGCCTACAAGACCTTCGGGATGTATAACACCTTCGGGAATGCCAAAGTCATAATTCTGGCTATCTGATTGAAACCTGGAAAACTGGCTTGAATTCGACCAGTTCCTTCGATTAAGAACAAGCTGCCCGAATGCAACACAATGAAGTGTAAAGGACGTAATGTGGAATTCATTCGTAATTTCAATTATGTAACGGTGCCGATGCTTAATCCGGAGCCGGAGCCTTTAGATATTGTGGTAATTACAGCCTTTCAAAATTTAGAATTTAGATAAAGGTAAAAATGATATGATCGGCTTTTTCGGTCTCTACTTCGTTTCTTCTACTCCTAATACTTCCTTTATTAATATCGGAAACGTCGCCTCATACATTTTACGTTGTAGCGATTTATTCAGCTGTTATTCAGAATTTTCCTCTTCCTCCCCTTCTGTGACCTGTAGTTGCCGAAGAAAAACTAATATTTTCACCATAAATTTGTAGATAGATCAAAATTTCGGATTTAGGGGGCTTTCCAATTGTGCATCTGCGCTGATCTGTTGCAAACTGTTTCGGTTTTGGGGCTTTCCAATTGTCGCTGTGACGTCATTAGCGCAGCGCAGATGGAAACACATCGGGTCCTCTGTTGCATATGCGCTAGCAGACGAAACTTGTGATGGCGGGGAAATGAATGTTGCAGTGGAAACAGGACTGTCTTAAGATGCATGATTATATGTTCTGCCAGCCATTTATACATTGTTTACACGTTTTCATTCATCAGTAATGCCTCTCATTTCATCTAATTGTAATTTTAAGCCCACTTAATATAATCAATTCAAATATACCGTGATTGTTCCGCCATCTTGGAAACACATCAGCGCAGATGCGTTCCAATTGTCCGTTTCAACGTGCGCTCGTGTGTTCCCATCTGTTGCGATGTGCGCTAATCTGCGCAAGGCAATTGGAAAGCCCCCAGGTGAATTGTTTTGATTTCCCCACGTTGTCAATATACCTGACCCTCTCTTTCCCGTACCCTCTGCATTTGAAATCGTTCAAAAGTTTCCAATTACATTTCTTCTATGTAGACCACGTTCCTTCAAAGAAAGCCGCAATGTCGTAATAATGAAAATTCATGACGTCAACCGAGTTCGGTGAACGGCATATTTACGGCGCGCGGCGAGACAACGCGGTCTTTGTTGGCCTCGGAGCGATTGTTTATCCAAGGCGGTATTTCTCGCATCATCTCTTTGGCCGTCGCAAGGTTAAGGTCATGTGAGCGCCCGTCGCTATGTTTGTGTGCGTTACGTTTCTACCAAACAGGTTTCCTCCTCCTCCCGCGTTGCCTTTTTGTTCTACTTGGGGACGAAGCGGAGAGTGGCCAGCCGTTTAGATCACGCGCATTTCTGCGGTTTCCGTCACCTCCTGCCGTTTGGAAGTGTATCTTTGGTCTTCCAATCAATGTTAAGGCGTATTTATTTTTATTTAAATGAAGTGACGCCACGATCTTAGACTGGACCAACTTCACGAAATAACCCCCCTTCACGAAATAATCCCTATACACCAATCTTCAGCGGCACAAATGACGTCATTTTATCGTTCTTCTAAGTAATCAACCAACTAATTGAACAAATGCGAGAGGGCCGGCCCAGGTTAGTGCTAGGGAAGGCGTACAATCAAGTTTTAGGGGCTATACGAGTCGAACTGATTCATTGTGATGTCTTTGATATTAAGAGAGAGTTGCAATGGTAACTTGGTGGATATACTTGATATCTCTAATAGCAAGAGAGAGCACAGTCCTTAATTTGAATAGGTACTATTTTAAAATTACACCATGGTTTCAGAGCGGGAGGTGTTCCCACCACATAGTGTCATAATCGAAATACCTTGATAATGACACCGTGTTGAAACCACTGTCGGTCTATTCCACACAAATTTTTAATGGTATAAACCCCGACCGGTTTCCACACTTTCATGTCATTTTCAAGGGATAATATTATTAGTATTGTCCATTGAAAATGACATGAAAGTGTTGAAACCGGTCGGGGTTTATACCATTAAATATTTGTGTGGAATATACAAAGTTTATTTATTCCATTATGAACTCGAAGTTACACAAAGTTCACTCACGAACCATGGAAGGTATACAATCTCGGTCTTTATTGCAATAGTGTGGAAATATACTACTGTGTTTTCTCTTATAATTATGGAGGTTGACTGTGATACATGGGGTCGTGAAACGTAAATTGCATGCCTATGTTAATTATATTGCCATTTTTTAGTTGGAACTATGTTAAAGTCTAAATGCGTTTCCCATTAGCTTTCCCTGTGGTTGTTTAAATTGCTGCATATTTACTTAATTTTCATTGACTCTTTTCTGGTGACCTTCTCCTCATTCGTTTGACATTTTCTTCTACCACATCTTCCTGGTGGTAGTGCACCGTTCGATATTTCAAGGATGGGCCAATTGGGTTCTAATTGCTGTATTTGTTAAATGCAGGGATGCTGTGCATATCTGAAACGGCACTCTGCCTTGCAGTGCAATTGCTATTCGAGCCCCCTCGCCGTAGACTATCCCCGCATTTTCTCGTGACCTACCAAAGCGGCACCGGCCGCGTTAGACTTACCCACCGATCCCAGGATAGGCAATCGAAGCTGCGTCTATTTGCATTGGTCGTGTCCCACCCTGAATATTTGAAGTAGACTCGTTTTAGGTGGATTTCCTGAATGGTTTTCCAGTTCATGTTCCCTTGTTCTGACCTATTAACAGTGTGTAATGCTGCTTTCAAACCGTTAGCATGCAATCACGAAGTAGATGGGTTGGTTGCTATAGATTGGTTTTCGTTTTTAATTCCCCTTTGATGGAATAACCTGGTTTCAAGCTTTCGATGCGATCGAATGCAAAATATTAAAAAAGGCCCGCAAATGAAACCGCGTTACAGGTGTAAGCCTTTCTGTTTGAAATTGACTCTCTTGTTGAAAGAATATTATCTCGTAGGATTAATTTCCCGTTCGTAAGTTTTCAAGTGCTCATCGTGAGTCGCTCGCTCAAGGGGATTTTCGATTTCGAAAGTCTCCTTTAGTGAGTACCTATTCTAAATCTTGCAGAGCGCTCTCTCGGATCTGTGTTTAGATGTTACTTCCATATTTGAAGGTGTAATAAAGGTTAAAAAAATGACGGTTTAAGGTTAAAAAGTAGAAGTTTTAAATGAAGATTTATAGTGATGAAATGATTTTTTCTCATGAATTGAAAATTTTTTGAAAGAATATTTCAAGTTAGCGAAGTGATGAAATGGATTTGCACAGAGGATCAAGGGACAGTTTTGTTGGTTACAGTTCGAGAGATTTGAGTGAATAAGGTTCGAGTTTTCGAGTCTCGAATCTTTTTAAACATTCGAATGATTCAGTGATTTGAATGTCTTATTCTCGGTTGCAATCGAATCAATTGGAACATAATTTTGTGAGTTGCGATATCGCTGCTCAGGACGTAATTGTTAATGAGTTGAATGACGCCGGGGCGTGCGTTTCGAGCGAGGTGCATCGGAGAGAAGGGGCCACCGTTGACTTGAGGGAGGGTGAGACTTGATGGTTGGATGATGATCACAAAGCATTGACCCATTGTTTTGAGTAGCAACGTGACGCCTACGGATTCGCGAAGCGCATTGCGGCCCAAAGACAATGGCTACGGTTCCTTCCGCTGCAAGACTTGCATCGCAATCTGAATTTGAAGGTTCATATTACCATGGTTGAGGGGCGAGAGCTCAAGGTTGGGAGTATTCTCCGAACGGCTTAAGGTAGTTCAAGCAAGATATCAATTCACATAACATTCAATGAATTTGATCATTTTCTAAAGAAAATGATTGCGTCTTTCGTATGATTCCTAAATGTCATCCCCTTACCCGCGCTACTTTCCGAGATATTTGTCAAAACATTGATGCCATTTGCCGTGGGACGAATTTCCTCTGAGAAACGTAGAAGATCCCCAGATAATTTATCTTATGCGCTTTTTTCGCACTTGTTATAGAATATTTTTGCTTCTTAATCCTAATTTTTGTGCGCGTAAAGCTTAATTTTAAACGTCATTAAAGATTTAAGACGCCATTATTTATGAGATTAAATTTTCGGATTTTCGTGCTTTGATTCATTAGACAAATAGCACACGTTGGGTATATCACTTTATACTGCGCATGATGAAGCTGACCGTATTTAATGTACACTATTATTGAGTTGTTATCCACCTCCTTCCTAAATTCCATGTAATGAATAGTCTCTTGAGCATTAAAAAAAATATTCGTAGAAGAATCCCCCTGTCCAGCCTAAACCGTTAAAGCACCTTGATAACCGGTTTGCCATCACTCAAATAGTTACTTTTTTATTTTCATTAGTTGCCGCTCGATTGACTGCCCGGGCTTCAAGACCTTGCCCTGGGCAGAGAACTGGTGAAGGTAACCGCAGCGTTGGGAGTCGGAAGCCATTTTTCTCTCAGCACTGGCTGATTTTTTCATCAGTTTCGCGATCTATTCTAAGACAGCTTTTCGTACGTTTTTCGGGATTCTGGATGTCTAGTTATTACGCTCTTGCTCCTTACCAAATATTGTCCGACATTGGAAAATAACCAATATAATAAAGTGTTTTTTCTTCGTTTTCCCGATAGATGATGATAAGGGGCCTGGATGATATTAGGGCTTAAGCCTTTCATTTCACCGACTTTGGCGACAATACAAGGTAGTGAAGTAATGATATTACTAAACAGTTGCAGGAGATACTATATTTCCGCATGCTGCGCTGGAAACGACACATTTCTGCGCAATGAAGCTCTCTCATGACTTTTTGTTCCTTTGAATGCTACCTAGTTATTCATGGGGAATATTTGGTAGCGGTAATTAAAATGTAAGCGGTCCAACTGCTGCACCTCGATGACTTTCACCTCATGACAGTCGTTTCAGAAGAACCCTACTAGTTATTAGTTGACAAAATTCATGGCAAAAATTCACTTTGAGTGTGCAACCTTATAGTTGAGCTGGTAGCCTATAGAAAATTGGGTCTGTTTATCATTATTGATGCGCATTCATATGCATTTATTATAATTTTATCCGAAGTGATCGGGGAAGTGCCTCCATGACACGTTTACTTATACATTGGTTCAAATTTTACCCCAATATTTTGTTGTTTTTAAGGATTATTTATGTGGTATTATTAGCCGCGGCTTTGAGTTTCAGGCTTAAGTAGAGGATTAAAGTATGGATAGTAGTTTACCCCTAACCTTTTGCTTAATTCCGGATTGCGCGCATTAATTTTTAAGCGTTTCACGAAAAAGGTGGACAGTACTTGGCATACTTTCATTGTTTATCTAGTTCGTAGTCGAACGATATCTTACCAGATATGTATAAGTATATTTGGTGGAAGAGTTAGCTAAATGATGAAAGGGCAATGACAGTTGAGGAGGAAAGTGTAAAATCCTTCCGTAGAGGCTATCGAAAGGATTTGTCACTTTCAAGCCAGTAATGAAGTGGTAATCGGGAGTGAGAATTGAGTCGAAAGGACGTTGATATCAAGACAAACACGGGGCTGCCAACCTCCGATGATGATCCCGCCGGACCGCTCAGGAAACCGTGAATTTTTCGGCGTTATGGGAAAATTGACGCGCGATAAGCGCACGCATCGTCAATAAGCTACCTCGCCACGCCTACTCTTACGCATCGCGCGCCCTCTGGTGTGGACCGCTCCACCCCCAAAACCATTCCTTTTCATTTGTTGCCATCGGTTCGGTTTGGGGGATACCGTTACGGGTGAACGAACTCGTCCCGGGAATTCTTCCCTCCGCCCGCTCCCTCCTCTCCTCTTATACGTGGAACCTTGTCCCTCCCTCTCTCCGCCTTCTTCCCCCCCCACCCCTTCTCTTCTTAGCGATGCCTCATGCCGAGTTCCCGCTCTCTCATCTCTTGCCTTAATGGTATCAATGCCACTCTCGGCTTCGTGTTGGGGCCGTCTCATCATTTCCCCCCAGGCTTGGTCATGAAAGTTGGAAGTGCGGTCGGCTTTCATGAAAAGGGAAGGGATCTGGCGATCGGAAGTTGGGGTCTTATTCGGAAAGGGCTCGGAATCGTCCAGCCTCGACAATATCGAAGTTGTATCATCATATTCCCGAAAAAAACTCAACATTTTTAATGCAGCAATCGGCATTTTCGGGGCTGTGGCAGCAGCATTTCGTTATTTGAGGATCGACCATCCAATTCCAAATCCTTCCTGAATAACACCCCTGGAGTATTAGTTATGCTTATCTATCATTGTCGTGCCCTCGGTTTCCTGAATATAATACGAGGAAATTAGCTGGGGAAGCGCGGCGACCTCGTTCCTCGGACAGCGACAACGCGGAGAATATATTTAAGCCCGGTTTTATAATGTTTGGAATACGTTAACCGCAAGACTGCGTAGCCTTTACGTTAACTTGATGCTAATTCAGAGTTTGGGTTTTGTACATATTTTGTATTTGGGTTGTGTATAGCCTTTACGTTAACTTGATGCTAATTCAGAGTTTGGGATATCGCGTCAGACTGTCGGTTGATGATTAGACCGTAATCGATAGGAGAACGTATTGATGTACGGTTTTCAAATAGTAAATCTTTTACCAGAGATAATAAAACTGGGCCTTAGTTTCATATCGTGTGGGTATTAGGCCCTGCATGGAGAGCAAACCTTGTGCCAGGTATGATTTAAGGATAGTTGGCCATAGTATAAAGATCTACGTCTAATGTCTCGGCTATAATTGTTACACTTTGGTGAACGGCATCCAGTGTATAGGACGAGATGCTGAGTGGAGGAGAACAGCGAACTCCTACTTTCATGGGCCAAATAGCTATATAATTTATTTTATTTTTTAAATTACTTATAGGAATTTCAGTCATGCTGCTGGCACATTTACTCAATTCAATGTGAGCATTTGATGGTTAATCAATTTAAGTCAGTGATAAAATATATTAGGTAATGTTCCTTGTTATTAACAATAATCATTATTTACAATAATCGCAAATCAAATTAGAAACAGAATGTGGAGAAAAAATTGAGGAAAATGTAGAAGAAATTCAAAATTTGATGTGAAACATCGATCAAACTTTTGTTCTTAAAAAATCGATCGGCTGACTATCAACAGTTATAGCCTGTCGATTATCGATGCTTATTCTCTGTTATTTATCTAGTGAAATTTGGTGTGCAAGGAAAGAGATAAGCTTGAACTAATCCCAGGGAGAGCGTTATTTTATTTTAGCACATTAAATGTCGGAGAAAAAATTAATTTTCCTGTCGCAACCTACGGTTTCCTCACGAAGATTCGGTGCCGTTCAAGACACCCAGCTTGGATTTTAAGTTTAGATTCCCCTTCGTCTCCCGGATGCGAACGTAAGGAAGACCCAGCGGACATCAACAGTAAGCTATCCGCCCGTCTTACGTCACATCCCTTCGAATTAACGCTGCACTTACAGCCTACTGAGTTTTTCTCAGGAACGGGCGAACCTGAACAAGCAAATTCGAAGTACAATTCCCACTATTTAAACTGATATAAACTATTCGAATTGGCCCTTTGCCTACTGATGTTTTATGATTCAAACCCATGGAAGCTCTTTTAAAAATATTTAGTGTTACCAGTTTTTACTGCCATGTCATTTACTTGAGACGTTTATATGGCTCTAAAGATTGCTTATCGATACGTTTATAGTTTTCCGAATTTTCACATATTTTACATCTTAAACCTCAGCTGTCTCCATTTAGTTCTCTAAAGCTGTCGTATCCATCCGAACCATCCCAACCATCCGAAAAACTAAATATGGGAGATCCAAAAAATAAATTTTGGTGAGACTTTCAGCTGGAGCCCATTTTGGGCCACGGACCATGAAGAGTCACATTTTGACCACGGCTGGTGGCTATGCTGTGGCGTGAATTGGATGTGTCGTATTATGCTTCGTCATAATTTTTGGGGCATGGAGCTTTCTTCCCTTCTCGTTTAATAGTTATTTGGCCTGGGATGTTTTGATAATTAACGAAAAATGTTTTTCTTGCTTTAGCCGCGGGATTTAGTCGTGTTGGATTTAGCCATATTCAGATCAAAACGCTTGTCGAGATGCTCTCCATTTTGATTTTCTCGATTTAATTAGCGTTGCTGTGTGACGTAATGTGTTGTTTTCGCTATAACTAGTTTGTTTAAATTTATAAATTGAAATATGTATTAGTAGGAGTGGCTAATTTAGATGAATGAGCCAAGAGTAAAGAACAAAACAAGATAAAATCTGTCGACAATCAGTGTTAAGTTATTTTGTATACATGACAGGATATAAACTCAATATTTAATGCTTTCACACTAATGGTGCCCTAAAATGGCACAGGATGTCGAAACCGTAGCCGATCGTTTTCTTAAATGTATTGTGGAAGTATAAAATAATTACTTTTTATTTTTTAATATGTATTAAAGAAATACGGCACCGAGTGTGAAGTGGCACGTGCTGTTACATCAAAATGGCTCCAGCGGACTTGTTAGGAGGAATGGGCGTGTTACAAGAGTGAGCGAATGGTTAAATTGGTTAAATCTTGCTTATTCCCTGTAAATATGCCCATTTCATTTTCATGTCATTCCACGTTGAGATTTATCTTTATCGACTGATCTAATCTTTCATCAATTTAGCGTACTTCACGCGAGATTAGATCAGCATGCTTGGATTTTTAAGTAACTGGTTACTCACTCTTTTCCGTATCACCGGCACCTGCTACAAGAAATCACCAGGCATGACTCCAGTGGGGAAATTGTTACTGCGAGTTGAAGGGGAGATTTATACTCCCCTAGTGCTGTAACGGGAAAGCCTCGGCGGTAAGGCAAAACTCGTTTTCGTCTCCCCGCAACGATATGAGTGTGTGGTTAATTCTGCGTAAATTTATGCTGTTTCATTTTTGGTTCCAAATTTGTTAACAGTCACGGCATTTCTTCTCTATTTCCTGTGAAAACAGCTGAATTCGTGGTCGTTCTTCAACTGTGTGACATAAAATGGGAGAAAATCTGTTTAGTGTGTCGATCCTCTGATAAATTTGAGATAGATGTTCTTTAAATGCTATTTTTTATCTTATGAGAGAATTGTCGACTTAAAATTTCCAAAGCCTTGTATTCCTTATGGTGGTGTGATGCGTCGTGTTTCGTATTCTAGTGTTTAATATTCAACGGAGAGAGTTTAAGCAAATAACTATGTGGCTATCAATATTAAGGTCAATTCAGCGGTGGTGAAATTTCCTTAAATGTTAGAAATATGTTCTTGTCTTCTTATATCCGCCACATATTTTTTCTCCACGCGGGCTTGGTTTTAATACGTCAATAGAACATTTACTCTTTTGTCACTCTTTCTGGAATTACATGCGGTGTCCTATTAATTTGTTAGAGATATTTTTGTGTGTACAGTAATACGATGTAAATTTAACGATTGACACCGAGGCTTCGTATAATGTATTTATTTGCGTTTGTTTGCCATTTCAATGAAATTTTCTCTGCCAGGGCTATTGGTTGTGACCGTTGTTGTAGGATTGATTACTTTCTTTCGAGGTGCTCTTAACTCAACCCAGTTTTTAATGTTCGTGAATTAAGTCTCACTATTGAGCAGCCGTGATATCATAATTGCTCCTGCTTAGTTGTTTATTCATAGCGATTCGGAACAGATTAAAATAAACTATTTTTGTAAGGTGCCATCCGTCCATTTAGTACAGATTAAAAAATTTACTTTATTACTTTTTATACCTACTTGATTCTTACTTCTTATACTGACTTCTTATACTTGTACTTTCTTACTTCTTCTTATACTTTACTTTTATATAAAGGTACCTTCCATCTCTCCTGTTCCTCGGTGTGTATACTTTTACCATTACGTTGCCATTTGCATTCATTACTTCTGGATTGGTTTATTCTGCAATATGCAGGCAGTTGCCATTTCCACATAGCACAATTGCCTAATTCCGATTTGTAATTATATTTTTTTTAACTGTCTTTAGCGTGGGAGGTTCACCCGCATGCGGGTTATCGTCACATCTGTTTGGTGACGGGCATTAGTACAAATTTCTCTCTGACTGTGTCCTGGTAGTCTTCCGCTGCGGAGAATCGGAGTCGAGTCAATTTGGGGCATGGGAAGACGATAATTATGGGGGCATAGTCTAGCCTTATGGGAGCCACTCCAGCGCCCCTTATACCCTGATTTCGTCAAGTGTTTAGTGAAATCTTTTTAAAACGATAAATTGATCTGACGGCATGTTACGGAATAGTGAAAATGCTTCGTGGGCATTGTTTTTAAGAAGATTATAGTATTGGGCAGATTGAAGATCTAAACGCGCTAGAATGTGCCTTTGCGTGACCATTGGAAGTAATTTGTTTTGCGTTGTATTAAATTTTCGATATTTTCGGCCATCTGTATTATGTAAATGTTTACATCTTATACCAGCTTATCGACCACATTTTTTTCATTTCTTTAGTTTTAGATTGACTTTGGTCGGAAATAATGAAGAAAAGTTGTACCTATGCCAGCTAACGATTAGGTGTATTTATAAATTTTAATGTAATCAAATTTTTAAATTGTTAATACTGATTTTTTACTCAAAATTCATAAGTAATTTCAGTTATTTTTATTAGTTGCCTGTGATTGTGGGAAGTTTTAGTATGCACAGCGAAATTGGAACTTCACATTCAAAAACATAATATAATGTACAGATAAAGTAAAAGGTTGAATGTAATATGATTTTGATGTGATAGTAAATACAAAAAAGTTTGTTTCAGTGTAATGCATTTCATACATTTACATATATTTATGATATGAGGGTTTTTTTAACGTTTCAATTGTGTTTTCATAGCCCTGAAGGAGATTTATTGAGTAATCGAAACGTTGGCGGGTATACAAAGTGTCTTCAAGAAATACGACCAAAGAGCTCAGTAATCTGCAACTATTAAAATTAAATGTTTACCTCCCTGACTCATTGATTCTTTTCTAATTCATTTTTTACTTTCAATTTTATGTCTCAAAGTATACATGTTGGAAGAGTATCGGCGGAGCGTTTCACGTTAGTTTGAGTAGGTAGTGATAATTATCTTGAGTCGTGGCTGATTTCACCGTTAAGGAAAGGATATTCTTCGCCCTATGCTCTCACTTACGAAAATAGCGTTTTTAGTGGAATTAACCATTCCACCACTTTATTCAGTTTATTGAATTTTAATGAGATCTATCTTCTTAGTCGTAAAATTTATGGAATAAGGAGGCAGTCGTCGCTTATCGAATGTAACTATAGAATAAATAATCTTACCCTTTGGTGGAACTAGCGTCTTATGCTGAAATGAAAAGAAACTAATAAGTACGCCTAAATGCGCAGAATGTGGAAATGTGCAAAAGTCTCGAGCGGGATCGCTGACAACAACTGCTGTTGGACTGATTCAGGCCTAACTTTGTCGAATCGCGTCATAATTAATAAAAACGATAGCTTAGTATTATCCAAAATATAATTTATCACTGACCATGGTTTCTGCATTTACTTTCCAAACCTTGATAATGTCAGTGAGCTACTAATAGTAAGCTATAGTTTTTATTAAATGGAACATCTGTTGCCGATGAAAGAAAATACGGAGATGTTAAGATTCTATACGGCCAATTATTAAAAAAAATATTGAAATATTGTGAATTCAATAAACAATGATGAATATTTATATACAATATTTATTGACCCGCCAATATCAATGATTGATATTGTTATCACTACCAATAACTACGTATTCTGATTGTGATCATAAGAGGGCTCATGTCATTGACCATCGGTCAACCCCCTGCAGGGGCTTATCCCCCGCTGTCATTTTCTATTCAAAGCAGCTGATGCGATCGCGAGACGATTCAAGCGCGATCCATTTGGCGATGATGACGGGGGAGGGGGGGGGGGAGAGTCCAGTTTCGATCGGATCTTTCTTGCCAGACCAGTCGACGTGCTCTTTCCTGCCCATATCTCCGCAAGTTTGACCTTCCCTTTCAACCGACGACGACGACGGCCAAACCGAAGCCGGTCTGCCGTTATATGGCGATCTCCTTTAACGCCATTTCTCGTTTGCTTCCGGTTCTGCACGAAAGTAAGTTGACGGCGATTCATTGCGAAGACGTGGTCTGCTAGCCAGGATGTATTCTTTCTCTCTCCCTTGATCGGTGTCTCAAAGTACCGTAATTGGCTTTGGTGCTCGAGTACCTTCTACTTTTTCAAGACCACCGCCGTATTTTTTTTTAAGGACTTAGGAAAGTGGGATACCTTTTGGGATTGGAATTTAATGCGGTGCGTCAACTGGAATGTTGGTGAGGAAGTGAGGGAGTTCAATTTTCTCTAAGATATCCCCTGGCAGTCTATATTTTAAAACTCATGGTTTTGTCTGCAATATTTTGTATTTTCTCCAAAAGCCATTCCTGAGGAATTGCAAGGAATGACCAAATCGTCGTGACGTAAATATTTTTCCTTATAGGCTTTAAAAGCTTCGATCGAAACTTTAGGAGGATTTAGATTTATTTTTGGTCGAGCGGATTGACTACGGGTGTTATCTGAGAGGTGCGGACATTTCGGTGTTAAGGTGCAGGTGGAACATTAATTGTAGGAAGGCTGTGTTAATAATTATTTTAGTCCAGGCTTAAGGAACTTCGTCTTGCACCTCCACCCTCGAACACCTAGTGATGCCGAATAGCGTCAGCACGCACTTAACCCAGTATTCTGATTGTGGTTTGTAATTGACGAAAGAAAAACTCTTTGCAGTTTTCTGCTGAGGTAAGGTAACGTTATTGGTGATTTATTCTAGTCATTCCACGTATCCAATAACGTTAAAAGTGCTTCATCGCTGTATTTCCACGCTTTGTTATGCTTGGAAACAAATACAGCTAGTATCTATGTGTTGTTCGGTCCAGGTTTTGACGCTAAAACTGAAAAATCTGCAAAGCTGATTACGGCTTTCGTGGGTACCAGTATTCATTTCGCCGTTTTATGCCTCAATTGCGTTATTCCTGGCAGAATCAATCCAAATAATGTTTAGCTCATGACATACTGAGTGAGAGTTGGAAGTTTAAACTTTCCCCGAAGCTTAATTTAACTCTGAGAGACCAGGACTTTGTATAACCTCCTTGATTCGGATTTAACTCTAAATCTATCATTACGGCCGAATGGACTTTAAATGAGAAGTGCATCTCGGCGTAGACATTTGATCAGATTTAGCAAAATGCTCCAAAGGTCCAATTTGACGAGTGCAGTGGTGAACTTGAAACTCACTCCGCATGAAACCTAATTACGGGCCTAATTGCAAAAAATAACGGAAGCAACTAATAAGTGCACTACAATTACTCTTCGGTCGGGACTTAAATCCTGACACTTATTAACGATAGGCAGTATACATACATCCAACCAATGGTGTTGGCTCGTCCTCGTAACCGGTGCATTGTACCTCATAAAAATTTATTTTGTGCATTATCGCACTCTTTACCTGGTGTTTTTTAATACTTTTTATCGAGTTGTCCTGCGGAGACTACAAAAAGCGAACCAAATCGGCAGATATTACTGTCTGATAATAGGAGCCCTTTAGCCCTCAGTGGGTGCAACTATACCAGCATTGCTCAGTGCATGTTTTGATTTCAGGCCTGCAGTTCACACCTTCACGCCTGTGTTTTCACGATGAAGTCACTTCATCTAGCTGTAATAAGTAAACGCCATCCGCGTACAAAATCAAAGCAAGATTGGCTCAGAGGATAAACGTGCGTGAGAAGCGGACCGTAGCTTTACGGTACATAGTTCATTCTGGCTAGTGGCTCGGTTTCTCAATCGCTCTTTGGTAATTCTTGATGGGTAGATGAATGTGAAATGTGTTACATGTGAAAATTGCCTGACACCTTGCTCTAAAAAAATGAATGAAAAAGGAAAAAAATTGGATGCCGTGACGGGAGATCAAAGAATCGTACGTAGAATGGAACTGAGGAATTTTCGTGCATTTCACAACCGTGGTCACGTCCTTCGCTTTGGGGGTCCCGCGTCCGGTTCGGGGAGGGGCGCTGCTAATATATCAGTGACCAGCGGTTCCGTGAACTTTTGCTATAGACAAGAATAGATTCCATAGCGGGGCATGTAGAGCGGTTCTTGTGTCAACTTATGGTGACTCCTCCCAAAAATGACTTAAATGTCATTTGATTCATATCCTGCCCACATATAGATAAACTGCCTTCTGTTCCA
The DNA here is from genome assembly GCA_963573305.1 of Pyrrhosoma nymphula. Classification (NCBI taxonomy): domain Eukaryota; kingdom Metazoa; phylum Arthropoda; class Insecta; order Odonata; family Coenagrionidae; genus Pyrrhosoma; species Pyrrhosoma nymphula. The sequence goes on along the minus strand of OY754330.1, from coordinate 47,976,352 downwards.
TATGAACAACAAAATAGATGCTTTCCTCGCAATTTTTTCGCGAAAATTGTACTTGAAATGAAATAGTTACAAGCGAGAATTGGTGAAACATGGGGGAAATAGGTAAAATATCTCTCTCTAATATAAATGCCATAGTTGCGGAAAACTGTTTATACGAACACGCCGATGGAGTATTAGTAATAATTAGACGTTGAGAGCAGAAGTGGTGTAATCCACTTTTTTATCTATTTTATTTTGATGCGCAGAAGTATTCCTCTACCTGTATTATGTTTTAGGGATGAGTGTTTTGAGTATAGCTTCTGTGTAATTCCACTAGGAAGCAGCACTTATTGTTAGTGTTTTAATTTTAATTTATTTATGTCTCATTTTCTAAAAAGTAACAAATTTTGACTTGAACCGTTCTCGCTCTCAGTGGGGCAATTACGTATTCGTATTAGTAGTAGTAATTATTAATACCCGAATGGATTTTTCTTTGTTTTTTTCTATGGATACTTGAATGGTAGTTCTTGTGCTCTCATTGATCGTAGCTTTCCCGAAACGCTTCGCTTTCTTGGTTTCCGTTTTAATGGACTGTGAACGACTGACGTAATTTGTTTCCATGTTCCTTGATTGGAAGTGAGAATTCGCCTGGCTTGTATCATTTCGTCTCGCGGCGCGTTCAAGTTAACCGCTTCTCAAGCTTCATTGGATTCGTGTGCGAGATCACGTCCCTCTTCGGTGAACATTAAGCAAATCATTTGACTTGGCCGTAAATCCTTTGAGTGGAATAATCGCAGTAAACGTTTTTGCGTGATAAAATATAGTTTGTGGAAGCTTATGTGCGGCTTGTTAAATACGAAGGTGGTTCGGAAAGTAAGTTCCGTTTGATCATAAAGAAATACCAACACCAAACTATAGACGGTTTTGTTATTACTTGTGACGTCAGCTCTTAGCTATTTTTCGACGAAATTTTCTGTAAGAAATTGGGGTATCCGTGTTCGAATCCCGGTCAAGTCAGATGATTTTTTTCATGGCAAATTTCACTTTTTTTGGTGTACATATTAGCACCTGTGTGCATGACTGCGCACCATGTTATTTGCGCGTTTCGAAGTGATTGAAAAATTTGTCAGAGTTAGTCGTTCTAAAGCGAGAATTTCGACTTTATCCTCCGCGACAGTGGCTTAGTAAGCACTACCGTGACTCCTGTGCTACCACTTGGACTTGAGACGAGAACACCTAGTTCGCTCAAACTCCCGCTGAAATTCGCCCTGAGTTCAGATTGTTTGGTGGTTTAATTGGCTAACACACCTGATCGGCAATTGGGAGATCCGGGTTCGAATCCCGGTTGAGTGAAATAATTTTTTCATGGTGAATTTCACCTTCTCTGGTGTATAATACCCTAGCCGTAGAACTCCGTCTCCTGGGAATTAAAGGGACTTTACGAAAATGCAAATGGAAATTTGCCATAATGCGAGAGTTTCGACAAGGAGGTATGGAAGTGGTTGAGGAGAGACAATTCTGGCGGACTGCGGGGTCCTGGCGGGAAAACAGCGCTATCTGCACTGCAGCACGCCGAGGATGGTATCCTCTTCGGTTATATTATTAAAAAGATTCTACGAAACCTACATCCTTGGGAAATGACTCAATTGATCATTGCATGACGCATACGTTAGTCCTTTTTCGCGTCACTCCCCATTACCGAGTGATGATCAGATTTTTAAAAACCATCCTTAATGGTGTGCCAAGTTTGCGTAATATCTTAGAACATATCTTTGCGATAGCTGTTCAAGCCCAATTATCTTATCATATCCCAGAAAACTAATTTTCTTCCCGCAGCGCAATAACATGCATGCTGAATATACCACAACAGCAACATGCATGCTGTTGCAGGTACCGTATTTGCTGGCGTCTAGGACGCGTTTTTTTACCTGATATGTCTAAAATTTAAATGGCGTCTTCGAGGCCGAAGGTTACGTTATACGTTAGGTCTATGCTAATTCTAAAGGAAGGTTACATGCTCTACATAGTTACCTGAACTCCTGATTATGATCTTTAAACTAAGAGAATTTAATATACATTTTTAAGTGAATAAATTAAGTATCATAAAGTACATAAAGGGGATTTAATTAGAGTGTATTTTAGTATTACTTTTTTCCAAAGTGTTGTTCCTCAAAACTGAAGTGCGTTCTTGACGCCGGTGCTATCTTGACGCCGGCAAATAAGGTAGGTAGTTGTTTTTGCTGTAAAATCATTAACCTCAGTACGAGATGCAAAGACCGTGTTTTCAGCGTTCTGAAGTGTCAATTTCGCATCTGCTAAATCGGCTCAAGCATTTAATGATACTAAGGGTGACGGGTCCCGAATCTCGCAAGTAGTAGGTTAATTGTGTGCTCGCGTAATCATAAAATCTCTATACTTGTGAATGCTAGCGTGAAATGCGACGTCGTTGGCAATGAGTCAATCCGGTCGAAGTATCAAAAAATACCTGCCTGAAATTCCTAACCACTTAATATTACTGCAGAGACCTGACCACCGCGTGTATCATTATAAAATTCCTGCTGTCCATTGGCTTCGTTGAGCCGCGTCATGCTAAATTGATGTGGGTAAAGGTTTAAGGATACCATTGAAATACTTAATCTTTATGATAGAGATTGATGCTAAGAAGGTGAATGCCATGCCAAACTCGAAGAAATTACAAAAATAGTGTTTTATATAATATTTTACCCCATGAATAATGTGGGTGAAACAGACCAGAATCGTTCAGAACTTAAGGATATTTCTACGTGTCGAACATCACCTAATTGGAAGCAATTTATTCGTTCGCGCTTCGGTGGCTATGCTTTGTGAGGGGAAAAGACTCACAAGAGGCATTAACGGTCATGAGTAAGTTCAAATCAACGCCTACGTATGTTTTATTCTTCTCGGTGATGATTTATGTCCGTCAAAGTTCAAAATTTTCGCCGTTATTATTTCCGGTAGACGTATTCGTGAGCCATTTTACCACATTTATATTAGTTCGGTTTCCGTCATGTCTGTCTGTCCGGGTGGAATATTACAACCGAGTTTAAACTAACTTCCCGATCAGATAGAGACTTGAAAGTTTAACCATAGCTCAGAAGTGGATGACAATGCAATATTAGCTATCTATTATAACAATTGATTGATTAATTAAGTAACATATTTCATGATGTGCTAGTAGGGGCTTGTAATTTTAACCATAGCTCAGAAGTGGATGACAATGCAATGATAGATACATGTTATAACAATTAATTAATTAACGATTAATTCATTATTTCAATTCCACACACTGTCAGCTGAACAGAATCTGAAATACATCGGGAATTTCCTATGTGTCCCTGTCAGAGTCTCATCAAGATGTATAAAATCGATGGGAAACTTTCACCCGGGCATAAGACTAAAAAGCAGAAAATAATTAATTAAATAACATTTTTTTAATATACCACGTTATTAAAACGGACTAAAAGTATAAAATAATTTTCCCTGGGTCCTTCTAAATTTTTGAGAGTGAATTTTTAGTGGCTATGGAGATATTTGTAAGACTTGAAGAGAAAAACGTGGGGCGCAGGCAGTAGATAATAGAAGTAGATAATCCGGATGAATTCTCAACCAATTTCAGTGCATTGCAAATGGTATTAATTGTGGGAGTTTTCTCGACGACACCTGGTCCCTTTACTCCGTAATTATCATGGGTTGCATGCGCCCCACGTATTTCTTACAAATATCTCCATAGCCACTAAAAGTTCACCCTCAAAAATTTTGAAGGGCCCAGGGAAAATTATTTTATACTTTTTAGGCCGTTTTAAAAACGTGGTATATTAAAAAAAATTATTTAATTAATTATTTATAGTTAAAAAATACCCTTTGTACGTAACTCATCGGATGGAAACTTGGGCAAATAAAAGGTTTGGGATTAAAACATATGATGTGCCTTTCTTCAAGTCAGAGGGCAAGTAGGTATTCTCTTCTTGTGCCAACATTAATAAAGGGAGTAATTGGCGCTCCATGTTTTGAGTGCATTTTCCTGAGATACTTTTGAACGTTAGAAAATTTTGCAGAGGAAAAATCATTCGCCTTGACCGGAACTCAAACCCGGATCCCTCAATATCGCGCCGAGTTATTTTGCCAATTAAGTCACTGAGGCGTCCTTCTCCCCTGTGGATTAGCGGGTGACACCATGAAGGTAATATCGTGGCTAGTCCCGGTATCCTTAAAATTTGTAGAACGTGAGAGATAAAAATGGCTTGGCAATGGCTTGTTATCATTTTTGTGTGTTTAAAAAAAACGGCACTCCTGCTTATGTTTTATTAGCCTTGCTTGTTGTTTTATTACTCTCGGTGCATTATCAAGGGTGAATCATAAGTTTGGCTTCATTCTATCTTTATTTCTTCTATGAAATTAAGCTCCTTCCTTAGGGTCTCCTCCGAACTGTTAGGTTGTCATGCAAAACCTATTCGTCGCCTTCGTCGATCGGTAAACTTAACGCTAAGTCGCTTTAAAAATGTTCTTTGGAGTACGTAATTAGACATTCCTCACTGTCTGTTATAGATGATGTCATGTTCACCGTAAGCGTGGTTTCATAGGGAGAATTTCATGAAATGCAAGATGAATGCGATACCCCCAGGGCCAGTAATAACCTTCGACCTTCGGGGATAGGTGACGGGTTTAGCGTCTATCCGGGCTAACCGGTTCAGCGCGTAAAATCGTTTCCTTAGCATAGGAGGTATTATTTTCCACTTAGCGAAAAAGTTATTTTTTTCTCCCACTTCTCGAATGAAAATATTTGAAAAATACATACTCTTAATGCTGTAGTCGAGCGGAACGGTTGATGCTGGTTATGGGCATATTTCGTTCCGCCCGCGCTCAGGGCCTCAGCTCATCGCGCGGAGACCGTTCGGACGACAGGAAAGGGTCATGGCGAGGTCCGTGCCAAGGGGTCGCCAGGCGCTTTTAGTCGAAGGGGTCGCCCCGACCTACGGTAAACGATTAGCGTCCTGCATTCTCCTGCCATCCACAGCGAGGTCACTCAGCTCCCACCCTCGACCTTCCTCATTAAAGTCAGCGAGGAGGTGAATCGCGGCGAGAGACTTGATACCAATCGAGTTATTTTCGATTCGCTCCTCCTCATCAGCCCTGGCATTCCTTGGATGATTCTTCCCTTTTATTTCTCCTCTGATTACTATTTTCAAAAGGCGATTATGCCTCAGAAGGTGTTCAATGAGTTTGTACATCTTACTTCAATCGGAAGTTAAAAAAAAACTACGTAGGAAAACTGAAAAATTAGAAGAAGCTTACTTATTGGAATCATTCTGAGAAATAAGGTGCTTTCCAGTCACCTTGCGCTGATTAGCACGCATCGTAGTATGGAAGCACTCGAGCGCATAATCAAGTTGATGATTGGAGCGATCTGCGCTTCAGTGTTCACAAAATGATTGGACGATATTCGACTTCGTTACAGAGGTGGTATAACTCGTCACTTAAAAGACAATATTCCGAAGTATTAATTATTCTTTCCAAGTTATCGTCACAATTATTTTAGATATTGAGGTATTCCCGTTCTACTGCTAAATATTTCCCTGCCGTCAGATGTTTCATCTTCTAGCGCGGATGCGTGATTGGAAAGCACCCGAAGTATCCTCCTGAAAACCATGGTGGAAGGAGAAATTATGGTTTGGAATTATAAATCTCAAGACCAAAAGTGGAATACATAAAATAAACCATGAGAAATTAAAAAAAAACTAATGATGGAGTTAAGCGGATGGCTGAAAGGGGCAGAGAGACGACCAATCTTCCGATTGTTTAGCATTATTTGCAGCCTTCTTTAGAGCTTGCCTTTTAGAGACGCCATCCATTCATGCACCATATTTTCGATTACGATATTGCCTCTTAACTCTCTTTATATCCCACTAAATCCCCTCCATAATCCTGTTAATCCTCTGTTCATAAACTGAGATGTTGCATCGGGCGATAGGAAACCTCAAGGGTAGCATTGTTACCCATAAGAATATAAGCATGTAAAACGGCCAGCGTTGGCGCGTGCATCATTAGTGTTGAACCCACACGAAGAACGGCATATTTCTACTCTGGAGAAGGTTTTTTGAAAAGCGGATATATGGCTGTAATACCGAAGAGATAGATATATTTTGCGGAAACATTGGAGGGCCGAGAGCTTGACAGAAATGTTGGGCGTGAATGGACTTGGAAATGAAATACTGGGCGTGGGGTCTAAATGAATGAGAAGGAAAGGAAGAAGGCTCTCGGTAATACTCCATGTACATAAATAAATGCGTGTATGAAAGTATGTAGATAAATGTTCTATATATAATGATAATATTTTATTGTTCCCAATTGGTCATACCAACGACAACGAACTCGTCAAATATATAATAATAAGGCACATAAAATACCTACGTATTGTGTCTGCAGTGGTCAATGAATTTATCCAGCATATAAATTGGCCTTTATAACAAAAAGAATTTTAGTTTCACTTCAAATAAATTTATGGATTCAACATCCTTGATTTTGTTGTGAAGAGTATTGTACAGTTTCACATCTTGGTGGTAGGGACCTAGGGGAGATAGATGTATGTATGAAGAGGAGAATGCGGGAGGACCAAGGAAGGCGTGGAACTGACGATTTTCATAGAGAGGAATGTAATGTTATCGTTGCATGGTTAAATGCCGGTCACAACTGACTCATGTATAAATTATTCAAAATAAATGTTGTTTGGCACGGCTGGCTTGTAAAAATATTGAGCCACTTCCGAGCGATAAAAATATTGTTATCTTTATTTATATTTTTATAGGAGTATTACCATGGTTCATTTTGTTCACTCTTATTTTTTTGATTATATAAGTTTGTAAATACAGCGTGGTATGTACAATTGGTTCCATTTTGTTATGCAATATGAATGAATGATAATGATAAAAATACCCTCGTCACTTCCATATTGGAATGGAATTCCAATATGGAAGAAGCAATGCCTATTTACTCAACTTAATTTAGGCTCAATTGTGACTTTACAAAAAAGAAGTATTAGTAGAGTGCAGGAAGATAGAAATTCAAAGCACAATCAAATTTATAGGAAAGCTGGCCGATTTGTTAAAAAATTATGCGAAGGAACAAAAACATCACAGTGTTATTCGTTCAATTGATTTGAGCTTTTACTCGTACGTGAAAAGAGGGGGATAGGAGAGGTATCTTGGGAGGTTAACAACATGAGAAAGTGAATTGAGGAAGAAAGTTGATAACAAGATGTTAACGTAGTTTTGGAGTGTTCAATCAGTGGGTTATTAACATGTATTCTATTTCATAGACATTCCGAAGCATACCTTATATTATCTTTTTTGTAACGTGTTCTTTATGGTACTTTAAGTTTCAATTTTATCGTATTGTCAAGTTTTATTTTAATATTCGTAGTTGTAGATTATTGAAAATGCATTCGTATCACTTTATATACCTGCCAACGTATGAATGTTTTATTTATCTTATTCAGGGAATTGATATTTGGCATTGAATTAAAATTATAGTGCTTGAATACTACTTTCGGCCTTTTTAAGACATGAAGATATACTTTCACATTATGCTTCCCACAATAATAGACAATGCAGAGCTAATAGGTTATGATATCATATCACTCATATATTTCTGGCTGTAATTGTAATTATATAATCACAGTCTTGCGTTGTCTATAATTGAGGGAAGCATGAAAAACTTGTCTTGTGAAATTGAAACTTAACGTCACGTTTTGAAAAGGTCGAATTTAATATAGTTTGCCTTATAATTTTAATGTAACAGCAAATCCCTATGCCCTGAAGAATATCTATGAAAAAATCGAAACATTGGCAGGTGTATTAAGTGTTTTCAATAAATGAACAATTCGTAAGTAATCAACAATTTCGAAAATAAAAATGAGTGTGGTCGCAAACCTGATTGGATATTTATCGTAGCTCTTAAAGGTCGAATAGCCTGTTGATGACTTACATGTTATGCGGACGTACACAGGGAACGCTGTTCTGATCGTCTTCCCTTCACTGCCTCCCAAACCGTTAGCTGTCACTCTCTGCCTGGGTTTAATGACTCGTTGGGTTACCTTCATCAGGAAACCGACCCCTGGCCTCCAATAAAGCTGCTAAAAAAACTATCGTATTTGATAACGTTCGATATTCGATCCTGCCTTCGGTTGAAACCCCTCTCTCATGTCTTTCCCTTCCATGTCTTCTCCTTCCGCACCTTTTCATGTTCCGCCCATCCAAATCCCGTTGTCTTTTCCTTAACGGGGCTCGTGTTAATCGTGTAGCCACTCACATCAATCCGTGGGATCTGAGAAAATGGCCCACATTCCTCCTCATTATAAATATTCAGGATTTTTTTCCCTCTGATGGTTCCTCCGATCCGACTGTTGTACCATTTTAAGCGGTTTCAGGCTCTCAACTCCCTGAACATTTTCACTGGATAAGGGGGGGTAACCGTTTGTCATTTCTTCTTTAAGTGGCAGATCGCCTATACAAGGGAAGTTAGTCTTGCAAAGAGCATGTTTATTTATAACTTTTTGCGTGAATTATCGTCGATGTTCCTTTTAGATCGTCTATGGCACGAGGGTGGTAAAATATTAGTGGTTAAAAAGATTGCAGAGGTGTCGGTCGCGTTGCGAATGACATTTCGTCGTAACTTAAAGAGGAGTGCGTTCTTTTCAAAAACGAAAATGGAAATACGCCAAAACGCTAAAGGACTACGCCAAGGAGAGTCATAGGGTTATTTAAGGGGAGGCAATTCGGACGGTCTGCGGGGCCCTGGTGGATCACGGCGCTGCCTGCCTGGCAGCCCGCCGAGGAAGGTTTATGATATGATCATCGATTATCACAATTACGATTATTCTATGAAACCTACATTCCCGAGAAATGACAGAATTCATTTGGCAAAAAAATGCCAATTTTTTTTCAAAATTTTCATTTTTTTCTTTCCGATTTGATTCGTACCAACTTTGCAAGCAAACTTTTGCCCCATTGTTTCATCTTTTTAGCGTAGAATGCTGAATATATATCTTTCGAATAAATAATCGAATTTATGTCTATTACCATGTAACTGGGACGACTAAATACCCAGGGGTCTGAAAACTCTCTCTTGGGCGTGTTATCCACCCTCCTCAAGGAGACTAATAACCGCAGCATGTTGTTGGACGAAGGGTTTGGGCGATCGTATTTTGCTGTTCCAAAGCAACACCTTAGAGTCCTATCTTTACCTAACAAGGAGTACAAGTCTGACTACTTTAATACTTCCGATTGCCTACTCCTTTATGCGTGCGAAAATAATTGCGCAGTGAGCTGTATTGAAATTCCCATCACCGTCATAATTTCTCACTATTCTAGTATGCCATAGCTAAACCTTATCCTATGCATATGTAGTGCCAGTGCCATTTTTCGTTAAGTGTCGTCAGCTGTCTGTAGAGGTACCTACTTCTTTAGTTATCTCTCTGTCATGAGACTTAAAGAATTTTTTGTTTGGGGTATTGGTTTGTGTATTTTTGCAGAGATTCTAGCCTCAGTATTTTTCATTAGGTCAACGTAAGTTATCTCCTCTTTTTGTTTTCCATGGTAAGGCATGAGAGCCAGGTGGCACGAAAATTTAGTACCGATACTATTTTAAGCTAATCGATTTCTGATGTGGAAATAATATGATATTTCCCGATCAGCTTTAATTTCCAGGACTTCCGACAATATTCTCCATCATAAGATGTGCTCGAGAAAGCTGAAGTTAATATCAGTACCGTTTCGTAATATTGGAATGGAGTAATCAATTGCTTTACGATTGGATTCGCTTCTGCGAGTAAACTTATCCAGATGTGAATTAGTTTTGCTTCACGTGTCAATCAGGCGATGTTCTGAGCGGAACTCTCTGAACTAAAAAGGGGAGTAATGGTGAGTGGTGGCATCATTCAATGTGTTTTTGCTGAACCTTTGTCTGTCTAGAGTTTTTTAATACTTCTGCTGATGAAACTAGTAACCTGCGAGCCCTGACTCACTATCCCGTCACTGTTCGCTTCATTTCATTCCCAAATAGCATTTTCTTGTTTCGAACGTGCTTTATAGTACGGATTGAGGCTGCCGACTTCCTCAAAAAAGACCTCAAACTGACTGAGATGACCACTTTCTCGCTTCCAATATAGTTCTTAAAATCGTTTCCTCATTCGGAAAGTTCATTTCGTGCGCTTTAATTAAAGGCGTGGCTTGTCCTTGGTCCCTTCTTCGGATTCTTTCCTCTCCTGAGAAAGTACGCTTTTAATCCGTGCGATTCTTTCACTGCCTCCGCATTGCAGAGAGAAACTTTCTTCCCGTCTTCTGTCTCGCGATTGGCTGGGCGTGACTATTCAATCCCTGCGTGGTCACGGGTTCGTGCTCCGCTCGAAGCAGCAGCCCTCTCGTTCCGGATGTTTTAATAACTGCATATTGTCCGGCGGGTGAAATTTTCCACTCGATTTTTAGTGTGGACGCTGATGGTGCTTATGCTTGAATTCTTTTCTGGGCTTTATTGCGTTTTTTCTATCATCATTGTACTTCCAGTTCTACATATATTGGTAGGTGTCTAGGAAAGTTCCTACCTAGATCCAGGGCCGGCGCTAGCACTTTTGCCGCCCTAGGCAAAGGTTACATTTGCCCCCCCCCTCCTTTCCCCCCCTCCCACCCCTACCCCTACCTGTTATAAAAATGTTTTCTCTTATGTTTCGTTAGATTTTAAAAATATTTATTTTGGCGTAGATATTTTTTTTATTTTTTCCATTTTTTGCCGCCCCCCGGGAAAGTGCCGCCCTAGGCGGTCGCCTAGTTCGCCTAATGGGTGCGCCGGCCCTGCCTAGATCCCTAACCCAAAAATTAGTGCATTTTTCTATCTAGGATAGAAATAAATGGTAGTAAAGATAAGAATTCCATGGGCATTTCAAGCGTCTACTAAGGGAAGGAACTGAGCTATAGGGATTTAATGTAATCTCCCGAGAAAAAAATTATTAACTTTTATAATGAGGGTAGCGCACAATATAGGCTTCCGAAACTTAGGTTTTCGATGGAAGAGGATGGGCGTAGATTGAGGGCTTTTGATGAAGAGGTTTGGAGAAGGATTTATTATTATTTGTAGAAGGATGGAATATAATGAGTTAAACCCATCATAAAACCTGTTGGTGAACGAAAGAATATCGTGTGAGAAATTTGAGGGAGGCAGCAGAGTTTATGGCAATAACTGGTAGTGGGTTGTTTAAGGCTGCTTTGCGAGTGAAAGTACAAATGAACCAGTCGGAATAGGACCGAAATTTTGTCGGACAGAAGTAAGTGGAAATTACGTAGAGTTGAAGGCGAAAGTGACGTAGGAAAAATTATTGTCGTATCTACGAGAGGGAAAATTCTGAAATGGTCCAGACGATGCTGTGTAATGTTTCAGTCTGACCGTTCAAAGAACCTAATGATATTCGGAAGAATACCTAACATCATTCTCTATTGTCATCCGTTCCGCAGCTGAAAGCAAAAGCAGTGAAGGCGGAAAGGAAATAATTTTATCGTGGCGGTGAAATGATTTGGTTTCCGCGTCCTTAAAGGACGCGGAAATGGAAAAATGAATCAGTTTCATTCGAAGGCTTTGGGTGTGATTTGTGGTTGCGTCCGTTGCCTTCTTTTCTCTTGAGATGCTCACGATTTTAATTAATCGAGCGTGTCTCGAGCCGCCTAATTGGCAGCGGCTACTTCCGTGGACTTAAAAGAGGAATCTTCGTGGGAGTAAAACTTCGTGGGGGAGGGACCTTTCTACCGAATCCTCCCCTAAGATACTCTGCGCCGTGTATAGGTACCCAAGAAACGGGATCCGGGCATCTCGGCGACCGAAACCCACCGCAGATCCCGTTTCATGTAAAGCGTTGAGGTGGAAGAATTTCTCATCCATTCGCAGCTCCCATTAACGGAGAGTGAGATTCGGAGAGAAGTGGTGATGAGATTCGTGTGTGCCACTCGTAGCTCCTGGACACACCTCTGACCATTTTGTTATTACCGTTGTCATGGCCATTGAAAATAACAGGGGGCACTATTTTTGTGATAAAAACACTGTGTATGAAAATATTCATTATCTCAATGAATTTTATCTGATGATCACGGACCTGATCGTCGTTTTCCTGCGAGTTGAGTCATTTCTGGTGTAAACGTAGTTGAAGTCGAGAATACCATGCTTTTTTGATATCTAATGCGCTATATTACTTTACACTATCTGATAACCTGTCAAAGATGACGGGAAAAATACCCAGTCATGCAAATCTTACTAGTATAGATTTTATTTAATAATGTTTTGTGTAAGTTATTACACTGTTAATATCTAGAGGCTGTTACTAATAATTAAAAAATATAAACATTTTGCTAAACTGCTATGGTGTTGACGGCAGCTACGTGATGGCCATGCAAATTTAACCTGGGGCTTTTGAGTTTGAGAGAAGGCGTGTTTTTTTTTTCAATTTACAATTTACCTGGGTCGATAAATCGAAATTTAGGGATTTACCAGATATATATATCTGATGCTGAACGAAAAAAATGGCACCAAAAACAGCTAAATCGGTTCAGCCGTTTTCACCATCATTAGCATCGCCCCCAGCACCCTCGGACATTAGATTTTGTTGGTTAAAATACTACCGTAAAAACAACAGTAAAAGCTGTAGGGAATTATTTACAGAATAACATTTGTCTATATTTGTATCTCTCTTTGCTTTGTGTTTTTTATTGCTGTACTTTAATTATAAAATTGTTTATTATCGCTAACACTTTCTAGAAGAGAATACTTAAAAACATGTTATGCGTATCGTGCAATACACATTGGAAACAATGAAGTTTATCACTACCACTGTCATCGGCATGCAAAATAAAATTACAATAAAATATTTAAAAAATGATGTTCTCAAATTCAACGAAGCTTATCTAAGAAATAACGCAATTTGCAGATGAATCTTGGCAAACATTTGATCTATAATGAACCGTAAAGTTTCCTTAAGCCAATCACTTATTTTCTCCAAAACGGTACTTCGTGGAGGTTCACGAAAGATTTTTTACGCAATTAAGGGCAGTGTCAATCATAAATGTTTGAGAACTCCCGCGCTAATGGTTCGTGTCTCCTCCAGCTATGTTCTCAACCATAAGGTGTTTTTTTTCTGTCGGGGAAGTAACATAATTATCATGCGACCGAGGGTGTAAGTGTGTGGGAAGTAACATAATTATCATGCGACCAAGTGTGTAAGCGTGCAGGTTGCTCCCGCAAGGATAAGATTTTGGAAATAAAAAGGAGCAGGGGTCTAAAACTTAGAATTTTACGACCGCAATTGATATAAGATAGGCTCTATACTAATTTACGAATAACTATCGCTTGATGGATGCTACTGAAAGATGAGACGCACGCGACCTGGGCCATGTTCATCTTGAAGCGGGTTAGATAAGTCGTTTCGAAAACAGGTTGTGGCCACATTTGACCCCCGGCGATCCAGAGACTACTTCGATCGGTAGTTTAATCCAGACCAGTCGTAAACTATTTTTACAGCCTCAAATGACAATAACGGATGAATCGGCGTAGAAGTACCTATTTAGCAAGAGCCAAATTTATATACACGCGTAAAGAAATTATTCTGAGACGTTTTTCAGTCTTTGACGGCTTATGGACATTGAATGGCTGCTTCTCAAGACTCGCCTCCTTTTCGGCACATCTTCGGAGTTATATTTCGTCTCGTGGGTGTGGTCTGGATGGGAGAACTGTCAACATTTTGATCTGTAAAATGGGCAGTCCCTCCTTTAAACCTATCTTATCGTGCGTGTAAACTCTGTCCATGTATAATGGTTGGACTTTATGTATGTTCAAACGATAACTAAGTATCTCCGTGATTTAGGTCGGGATTTCTTGAGATATTTCCAATGAATGCATACAACCTATTTTCGTACTTCTCTAATTCCTCCCTAATTCGTCACTAGTCTCTCTCCTGATCACACACACACATACACACACTTGCGTGTCTCGATTTGTTTGTTGACACAGAGGCGCGAGTTTGAAACATCTAAGTTCTCCAGCTAACCAACTTTTGGGCCCGGTTTTATAATCTCTGGTTAAATATTTTCTCGACAATTAAACTATTGGCTATACGTTCTCCAATCGATAACGCTCACGTCAACCCACCCACTGTCAGATGTAATTTTAAAAACCCAAACACTTAGTTAACATCAACGTAACGTAAAGTCTACATTATCTTGATCTTTAAGGCCAGACATCATAAAACCGGGTCTAGGTGTAAACTGGATATATCAGTGCTGCATCACTAGTCCCCGGTTCGCTCTTTACTCATCAACATAGCATGGTACTGAGAATAGTGCTCAGGTTACAGTAAAGTAGAGTTCAGTATGTGTTCAAATTTTCTGATGGATTAAAATTTTCTTGTGGCTTATCTGACCATCAAATTTTTAGGAGGTTCCATTGTGACTCTGTAAGTCAAAAAATACTAAGTTCCAACTTTTTGTTTGCTTTGATGAAAAATTATACTTTCACTGATGACATTCTTAGCTATTAAATAATAAAACTAATGTACAAAATACGTAGATTATTTGACGAATATATTTTAAATGAACACTTTTTATCACTATAAGAGCCGACTGTAGCTCCATTGCCATTGACTTACCGCTTTTCGACTTCAGTTAAGTACTGCAGTAATTTGCTAATTGCTAAAAAAATAAGATGGTAAGGTACTTGCATTTTATTTTTATTCAAGTTCTTGAGAGTGTTCGCTTTATACAAATAGTTTCCCTCATGTTTCGCCCATTCTCGTATTTGACGTCGTGCAATTTTAAATTAAATGTGGGAATAAATAACGTGGAAGGTTATGCTTTGGTTTGTCTTTTCAAATGAAGGTTACGTTTTTACTATGAGTCAGCAGAATATGAATAAAATGTGTTCTATGTCATTTTACACAAGAACTACCTAGATTAATGGTGTTAATAGATGATTATGAATATAAACCTTTTTCGTGACTAAATATTTTTGTGCCGTTGCTTAATTTACTGAATAATATTTAGGACATTTACAGGCATATCATATAAGTTTTTTATGCATGAGAACTTTGCCCCTTTGTCTCCAATTCATTGGAGACCGACGTATTCAGTGGTTTAAAGGCCAATAAATTCTTGCCAGAGTTACATCGTTCGAATTCCTTGAATTTTTTTAGCGTCTCATCCACGTATCCGAGGGGCGTATATAAAAGTTGCCAGCTCCAAAATATCTGTTTTCGGAGAAGGCGTTCGATCCATCGCATCTATTAGAATATGTTAATGCATGAATTTGCCAACTTCCATTTGATCGATCAATTTTGGGAGGATGAGATGCTGGTTGCCGTGGGTTTCCTGGATAGCCCTAACCTTCGTCTTGGAAATACCGCTCTTTACCACTCCTTTCTTGGGAATCGAATGATGGAAGGGAAAATACACTATTGGGGAGTGGTCAAAGTTGATCTCAGAGTTCTGGGTCAATGCAAGAACGTTAACCAGTACAGCAAGAGGCCATAGAATTCAAGCTTACGGTGTAGTTTTTTTCCTCTAGAAATGGCTTACTGCTCTTTACTTATGAGAGAGGTGCTATAAAAGCTGTACTAATGCTGCGGCAGAAACAAGCTTATTTCTCTCATTCATGGCTTCAGGGAATTTTGTTCCCTGTTCTATAACTATTCCAATGGGGATACGTCAAAGAATAGATATCTTAAAGCTATTAGTTTTTGGACGGCGATTAACAAAAATAATTTACACTCTGGGGCGGAAGTGATTCATCTGTGGCTGACTCATGTTGCTATGAAAGTGAAGAGCGTCAATTTATTGCTCTATGGTCGGCTTTAATTTTTAAGGCATAGTATTTAGTGTTCTGCATCTTTAAAGATTATTGACTTGACGTCATGTTTGTCACGATATTCTACAAATTTACGCCTTCATCTATTAATATTATTAAAAGTTATTGCTAGCGGAAGGTTTTCAGTGGTTGCCCATTAGATGTGAAAGGTGAGGTCATTTGATGACCGTTAAAACTTATGTTAACATCGCGTTTGATCGGGAATTTACGATGCGTAGCATGAGATTAAAGCAATTGGTGTATGTTGATCATTAATATTGTACCAGTTTTGGAGTCTGAAATATCTATTTTTTTCTGCCTCTTAGGCAGGAGTTGGTTTGAGAGTTTGACATAATAATTGCGCTGTCAGAATTACGTTAGTGATGCCATTAATTGGGCTCCGAAATGATTTTGCATTCTTCTCGTACGTTAACTGTTCTTGTGATAGCTACCTATTTTCGTTTGATCTCTCATCACTGAAATTAAGTAACCGGAATTCTCAGCTGGGGCCGCGTCACATTTCCCTTGTTAATCCCTAGCGGTTGAGTCACTGGCTCGAATTGATGCCCGAGTCCGCCTCCCATGTTCAATCCGTGTATGCCTTTTTTACTTCTTACTCTGAATGTCCTGGCATTGGAAAAAGTCATCCTCTTCCCACGTGAGCGTTCTCGCATACATCGAGCCGGTCCTTGGAAGTTTGCCCCCGGATGGCTCGTAACTGTACTCACCGTCGGCACTTGCGAGAAAGTGATCCTCGTTCAGGGAAGAGTTCTCGAGGGCTCGTCCAAGTTTCTGTTACTTTCGTCCGAATTCTTTTGCGCCTGCACCCCGGACTTGAAAAACGAACGCTCGAGATTATGCCATCTGGAAATAGTCTCATTTTTGTATATCAACGTCACTTTCATAATTATGGATAATCAACTGTTGCCTCAGTTAACACAAGAAAGAGTGGGCATCCTCGTATAATACTCAAGGTCTGTGGCTGAGAAATATTATGTATAATTAGGATATAAATAGACTCAATACATGTGGCGAGTCGTAACTCAGTGGAAGTGCTATGTAGGGTTGGATTTACTCCCGGCGAATAGCTGAGGTAAATTCTTCACGGGTTTCCGTCCGGGTTAGTGGCGCTCCATCTTCTCCAACGGCCCTGATGATGAAGGATAAGTCTTCCTTCGAAACGTCGGCGGAGGAGAAGATGGAGCCACTAACCCGGACGGAAACCCGTGAATAATTTACCTTTGTGGAAGTGACTGAATTTTGTATACAAAAAAAGCTTTGTTATTTTTCACATTTTGTTTTTGAAAATCTATTAAGTTTGGAAAGTGAAGAAATATCTTTTTAACTAGCGCTGTGGTATTTAGTGTGTGGGACAGTTTTTTTTTTACATAAAACGAATCATTCAAGTCGTGCTTCCATTCAAAAGTGAGCATGACCATCAAATATTGGCCGCCGTTTTAGTGTTTTGGGTTTCAGAAAATGTTCCTGTGAGAACAATTGTTCCGTGAACATCAGCAAGTGTAAGTTATATGCCAACAGAAGAAGAGGAAAGGGATTGAGGAAAACATGAATTTGGAAAGTTCAGTGTCGGTGATCAAGGTGGAATAAGGAGCTGATTCATAATGAGACAAGCGCGAATGGACTGGGAAGCAAACTAAGACCCGGATTTACGTGCTCCCTATGCCTTTCCTGGTTCGTAGTTTTTTTTTTTTAAGAGGAGGCGACCGATGATTGAAGTCATTTTGCGCTAGTGAGGATAGGTGGGTAGGTTGGTAAAGAAAGGATTATTTTAGGAATGTAAGAAGGGTGGAAAGAAACCCGGTCCCGGTATCAGCCTTTTCTTCAATGAAAGGCGCCTAGAACACGCGCATTTTCACGACCTTTAAATTCTCCCTGTCGATGGTCACCTGGATTACCGAAATGCATGCGTGAATTCCTTTACTTTTATTGAAAATTTGGTCCAATCGTTAATTTTAATTTACTTGTCAATTGCTCTCTTCTAGAATTATGTACAATATGTGTGAGAGCAAGGGGTTGACCGAGGAAGTATTGTAACCGTGGTGGAAGACACAGTAAAGAGGAGGAATATTAGTAGTTTTAAGAATTAGGGAGCTTGTATGGAGCACTGCATAAATGCGGCAGAAGGTAAAGGACGTTTTCGAGGATGAGGCAGTTTGAAGGAAGTTATTAAAACGGAGCCAGGTTTTTTTAAGGTCTTACGCCGAGAATTAAGCTCTTTTGACTGTTTACCGTGAAAGAGAACGGCGTGATGTCTATGCACATATGTCTTCCACCGATTAAATTGATTTTGGCTCAGCAATATTAGACGTGTATTAGTGCTTTAGGACCATTATTAGGTATTATAGCCTGTGGA
Source organism: Pyrrhosoma nymphula (assembly GCA_963573305.1). Classification (NCBI taxonomy): domain Eukaryota; kingdom Metazoa; phylum Arthropoda; class Insecta; order Odonata; family Coenagrionidae; genus Pyrrhosoma; species Pyrrhosoma nymphula. The sequence goes on along the minus strand of OY754330.1, from coordinate 47,958,114 downwards.
CCTCATCCAGGTTCCAGGTTGGCAGATATTTAAGTGTTTTCCAGTGTCGCAGAAAGTATTTTTTTCGTAGTAGCAAAACGCTTCTAGTTAACTTTTGAAGCGTTAGTTTATTACATTTTTCAGAAAAAGAGAATCCCGCTACTTCCTATAACAATCGTGGACGAGGATTTTCCTCGTTCCTCACGCCCGGCGGGAGAATAACATGTGGGTCACTTCCGTCTGGGACTCACTATAGGGCTCTACTTCTAGTCCTTGCTGAATGGAGGGAATGCGTTATTACATTAGCAGGAAAAGTGACTCAACCTGCCTTATAATATTTTTTTGTGGAATGCTGTAAGGTTCCAGATTAAGGCAGTGCGTTTTCCGGACTCGAGTGCACTCGCAAGATTCCCTGTCGCATCATTTTAGCGATGACGTGGCACCACGAGGCATTACTCTGCAGAGTTCCATATCAACATCTGCCGCCGTGAGGTAAGATGAGGCCATCGAGTCGGAAAACGGCATATGTTATCTCAAAAGGGCTCGGGGTGGCGTGGCGAGAAGGAAAACCCCTGGTGTTTGACCTACCGTTAACCAGGCCGTTAAGGACGGAATTAATTATACACTCTCTCTCCACCTCGCTGCAGGAACGCGATGTTTCGTAGTACGGAACTGATTGGTCTTCCAGGCGGCAGATTTTTCTGTGGAGGGAGTTCTGCTGTTTTTTTTGGCGATGCACTGATAGAAATTGACGATACATATCGCTTTCTTATAATATGCAGGGGGCAGTAGACGCAGACTGAACAGAATAAAAGGACGCAGAATAAATGCATCTTTTAAGTTCTCTTTGTAACTCCTCAAAAGAATGGGTAAAAAATATCCGGTTGTTCTGAAAAAAATCTTTTTTAACAATTAGGCCCGGTCTTATTATCTCTTATTTAATACTTTCTTGGTATGAAAACTGATGTTAATTCGTTCTTCTATTGATACAGCTTGTGCCAAATAACTGAAAGTTTGATATTATATTCAAGACCTGAATTATCAGTTAACATCAAGTTAACGAAAAGGCTACGTCATCTTGCGGTTAACGTAAACCAGACATTTTAAAACTGGGCCTAAATGGACTGATGTTTGTTACCGTGAATAGATAACGGAACCTCGGGAATAATATCAATCTCAGGAGTAGTATTAATTTTCCTCGTTCACGTCTGAAACATTTCTTATTTTCATTAGTCCTTAGTTGTAATGTAAGGTAATTGATGGACTTGTTTCAGCGTAAGAATTTGATGGAATCCTTGAAAATATAACTTAATATAATGTAATTTTAGAACTTTAGTATGTCCGAGGGAAACCATTTAAGAAGATAATGGATATAAAACATTTTAAAGTGTGAAAAGAACAAGTCAAAGCACTTGCCTTTAATGTATCAACTTCAATTATGTTTACGTGTGTCTACTCCGAAAACCGGTGTATGCCAGAAGCTGGCGAATAGAAGTTTATTTTGCTTATTCAGTTTGTATTAAATCCTTACACAGTATGCGTTTTGGTTTTTAAGTTTCCATTATTAGTTTATGGTGGATTCTGCTGTTATAGCTTAACGAAAAGGAATATACTGTTGCCGGTGCTGCTATAACGATGCGCACCTACTAATTACCCTCTTGAGCGTAGGGCGTTGTGTTTGAGTTCGGGATTTAGATCTAACTAGATTTTTTGCGTCCTCCCACTCCTGTATTGTTTTTGCAAAAGTGTATTTGGTTGTGGACTTTGATTGTTCTCTTGTTCTGTCAACTTTTACCATCGTTGCGCTTAAGGGGAATATCAAGAAGTTAGCTTGGTTCTTGGTAGAATGGAAGGCTGCTGTCAAACTATCTTAGGATTGAATGAATATTGATGATGACGAAATATGCCACGTAATAACGAAGTCGTTATGAGTTAGAGGCGAATTTATTTTGAAGAGAGATTCCTTAAATACCAGTGTAACCTGTGTCACTGACTGCGACCCAGTCGTAACCCCTTACCGGCGAAATTACCCAACATCCAGGCCGCTCGTGTCTACCATGCATGCAAAACTTGTTCCCTTTCGTCCATTCCTCATATTTATGGCCAACTCACCGTGGCTCTTACCTTTTCCCACCCTAGAAGGCTTAAATTCCCCTCTCTTTCACCAGTCTTCCCTTTCTTTTATGGCCTTTCGTCGCGTATTAGGCTTAACCGTCGGTCTCCTCTTATTCCATTACGTACCCCATGCTGTTTAGCAAGTTGGCCTCACCTATCGTTGGTAATGTCTTGTCCGACATTCGTTCGGTCCTGTTACCAAGTTCATGAAGATAATTGGTGCTATAAGCTTAACAACGGTAATCGGTTTTAATTACTTCTCTAACGATCTCAGTCACCCTTTCATCAGTCCTAGTTCCTTGTACTATTAATCTTTGCAATAATTTATTACATTCGATAGTGTTCTTCCTTGCGAACATGCTAGTTTGGGATATATTTAGCCAGCATTTTATCTTACGGTAGCGATAATTAAGAATGACATTTTACCAAACAAGCTGGGATTTCGTAAATTATTTGGGTGATGTATTTTCGTCATAAGCCTCGTTATGTCTGTCGTAATGCATTGAGAGGATTATTTATGTATTTGGTATTTAGCAATTTTGCAATATATGAATCAGAACTACATGTAGGTAGGTAGGTAGCCATTGGAAATTTCAGAATATTCCCGTAAGTTCCCTTCCCGAACTGTTTTCTTGTCCTAAATCAAATCGGGCTCAGTGATTGCAAATTAAGCAGTTTTTTTCGATCAATTCTTTTTATTGTATAAGTTAATGATTTTCAGATATCAATATTTGTAGCTCATCCGTTTCCCCACCTCCATGGAGCCATAGTAATTCGGACACGCTATTGGTATATTTTTAATTACGCTTATTTCCACATCCCTTGATATTCGCGTTGGTGAGGGAGAGAAAAGAGAGAATATTCATTGCGAATGATCCGCTGTTGCTTTTTAACGCATGGCTTGGCCTCCTCATTGGCCTAGCCTTCCTCTCATTATTTATTCCCCAAGCTTCATCCGCCGAGGGCCATTTCCTCTCTTTTCCGCACCTGAGCGGCGCCCTTTTTTCGAAGTCTGCATCCATTAAGAAACTTCGCGGAGGCTCTTAAGGCCGTTTTGCGTTTGGCATATCTTTGTATAGTCTAAAGGCTGTTTTACAGTAGGCATATCTTTGCTTAGCCTAAAAGCTGTTTTACAAAGCGAATAGTCTTGCGAATTATCATGCACATATCGCTTTAGCCACGTGTGAAACTGAAAATTACCCTCCTGAAAAATCATGCGTACGATCATTCGAGCTAAATGTGAACATGTTCTATTTTTGATCGTATGTTCCCGTGAATGATCGCAAGATGTGAGCGCACGACGTACATCTTGGTTGTCTTGATTAATTAAACCACCACAGTAGGACGGTTATCTGATGTAGTAGTCCGTAAATTTTTTTTACATTTCAGGCAAGGTAACATTATTCCGTCAACGACCAGATATCCAGCATTACGGAATTTGTAACATTCGTAAGATTAGTTCCCTTTACTTAGGCACACTCAAATGATATAAACAAAGCATACCGACCGTCAAAATATCTGCGTCGATCGGAAATCTTCCGTGAAACGATATATATTAGAGATAGGCTTACCACTGCGCATCCTTACAGGGCAGAAAAATCGCGGAATTAATTCATATGTAAAGCAGAAGCTCTTCAGGACATCATTTAAAATGGATTCACAAATGAATGCGGGAATGATCATTCGAAAGATTATTCGCCGTGTAAAACGGCCTTGGTACACACATGGATGCGCAGTCGAATGTCGTCGTGTGTATCTTAAAATCCTTGGATGACTGCGTGAACTCATGGTTGGATGGAAAATTGTGCCCGCTCTTATTCAGTGCATTAATCATCGTGGGCACTCTCCTCTGGGTACTTCTCCACATAATATTGGCAGCCTCTATAAGCATTATAACTATTCGTTTAAATTGAGTATTCTGTCACCTGATTGGTAGATTTTAAGACAGTCCTTATCATAACATCCCAGCTTCTGGGACCTATTCTCACTTTCTCTCCTATTGGTGGCTCGCCAACAGGTCTGTCTATCGTAAATTCCTCATACCCTCTGCCTCTCGTATGTCGTCAAAATTCCCATCCTCTTCTTTCTACTTCCACGCTCCCCCAGCGATCTCTCATACATGATCTTTTTCAACATGCCCTCGCCTCGCAAAACATCCTCCATTCACCTTTTCTGCCTTCTCCGAATCTCCGCCACCGACTTCCTCCCTTTTCCTCGTTCGTCTTCCTCGCCTCCTTGCTTACCCTGTCCATTATTACCCCAACCCACTTCTCAAATGTCTCCAGTTTACGCACAGACATTCTCTCTCCGTAATTACCAAGTTTCCGAACCCATGTAGCGCCACGCTCCAATTACTACTACTCAATTATTTTTAAGTATGTGCATTAATGTTTTAATTACCTTAGTCTTTCTTGTGTACTTTTTCGGCTTTTTAGATATGTTTGTACTATTTTTTCATTTTTTATGATCCTGCAATCGGGAAGTATAGTTCTTTTGGGAATAGAGCCGGGTAAATTGCCGGCCCCGGTGGCGGCGGCGGGGTTAAGTATTTGCCTGCCAACCCAAGGGCCGCGGATGCGAATCCCGCCTGGGTAGGATTTTCACCTATCAGGGCATGGTTGTATGCGATCTATCGATGTTGTCTGTTTAAGTCCCTGAAGCATAAAAGGCCCTGGATGATGTTTTCAGGATGATGTGAAGTAAATAAATATGATGTATTAGCTAAAGCGAAATGGGAGAAAAGTATGTCCACGCGGGCACTAGGGGTTCAAAAGTTGCAGTACGTTATAGTGCGTTCCGTACATTCGAATCTAATCTGTAGAACGTCCTATGCAATCTCTTACTTATCCTTCTCGAGGTTTCCAGCGAGTAGCGGAGCCGAGATCGTCACCTCTCGTCCCCGCGCTCGTTTTACGGGCGTTCAAGTATCCAAGCGGGCGGGCGTTGCAGTCTCCGCTCGGCCGGGGACCGCAGCAGTGCGCGGATCAACTAATTAACCGGATCGCCCTATTTCTTTCCCTCCCCTCACACTCTCCCTCGTCCCCACAACTCATACCCCTGTAATTGCTTCCCCCCATTTGACAAATCGTTTCCCTTCAACTCTCTCTCCGTGGTTAGAGAAGAAATGAAACGTTCACTTCATTTATATAGCGTTCTCTAGGCTTCGCCAGCTTTGAATTTTATCTGCGATCACGCCCCCTTGGTCAATTCCCGTTCGCTCTCGTTTTTTACCCCTGTGCATTTCATTTTATTTCGCTCGGGGTGAACGATTTGCTCGAGTGTGGCGTTCGTGTCGGATCAGTCCCTGTGGAGGGGAGTTACTTGAGTTTCCATCGCGTGCCTGGCAAAGTAACGTAACGACCCCGACGGAGCGCAAATTAATTCTATTTTCTTTGTAGGTGAGTTTCATGAGTGAGAAAATTATTATTGCTCTCGAAGAAAAATCAAGTAACAAGTGGATGATTGTTATGATTTTTTTTACATGCTGCATTCTTTAACATTTTACGATATTTAGCGTTTTACGTGACGTGGGTGACTTCTTATGGAATTCATCTCAGATTCTACGTCGATGATGAGAGCCAATTTTCTAAACCGGAAGTAGTTATTCCATTCCAGTGTTGGAAATATTAAGTTTTTGATTGTTTTGTGTAGCATTACCACAAAGTATAGATTGGAGCTTTTCTTTACATGCACGGAAGTTATCGCGATGTAAAATATCTTTCCAATGACGGAGAAACTTGGGATTTCGGTGACAGTAGCGAGACGCAAATTATATTTTTTTAGAAGTTGTCATATGACTGGTGTTCCTTATATTTTCATTAATTTAATTTGGGATTTTTAATGTCAAAGAGACCAACGGCTGAGAAAATTTGGATGCCTAACAGCCTTTTGAAACTAACAGTAAGTTTTTCGCCATAATGCCTCATCGCGACGAAAGGAATTAAAAAGCTTGCCTTTCCAGTGGATATCGACCTTCAAAAGCACCTACGACTTTCCCGAACCCTCAAGTTCATCTTTACGGACTGGTATTGATTTTATATTGCTTGTTTGCGTTGAGCGTTTTGTTACCCCCCCCCCCTTTCCAGTAAATATTATTTCTCGGAAGTTAAAGAAGGTTCATGGCCATGCAGATTGGTTAGTGTACGCTATAAGGTGTTCTGCCGTCCGATAGGAGTATAAGGATGCCCTTTATCTTAATCCTCTTTCTGCCTTCTGTCTAATGTTAACTTAATTTTTAGTCTTCAGAACGTGTGTACGGGAAGGATATGGTCTTTTTATCCTGATTTTTTTAAAAGTTCAAATTGTTACTGGCCTGAGGTGAGCCCGACTTCTTTCGGAATGAAGATTGGTCGTACCGTCAGAATTTTATCAATTAACTTTGGGCTGCTGTATTAAATCATAATTATTTGAATGGTTTCGTAACTTAAATTCGTTATCACAAATTTATATGCAACCAACCTGATTGGAATGATGATTTGGTGTAATTTACTGTTGCCTATCAACACAGATTTTATCTTGCAAGTGGTGGGAGTAATTTTGGAAAGTTCGATGCAGGGTGAAGCATAACATGGTGTGGTCATGGTGTAGATGTGTCCCATGAATTTTGCGCATTTCCATGAGTTCGGATGTCTTAATACAGAATTACCAACGAAAGGAATCTATTCGGACTTCCTCATGGTCTCTTTGTTAGTTTAGGGACTTTGTTAGTTTTGTGTCGTCTCTTGGGTTATTTGGAAGACAATTCTACTGACTTGGGTATTGAATTGTGATTATGGATTCGTTTTTCGACAGAAAAGATCGTTTGGTCTTTTTCTTTGATTGTTTGTTTTCCGTGTACTCGGTGAAAACATTTGCTTAAAGTGGTTAATTGGGCAGGTGCAATTTGCGGTGATGTTGGTTTTAAATGTAGACTTTCATTTTACGGTTTTGTATATTTTTGCTTTTCTTTATGTGCCCAGAGAAAGCATTTGCTTAAGGAAGTTCCATCGCGACTGCGTGAGTCAAAGCAAATGAGAAATTTTTCATTTTTATCAATACCAAGCAAAAAATACCACCTACTTTGGCTGAAAATCTGCCACAAACATTGAAAAGTAAAAACCATGCACTAAAGCTGGTTGCCATATGATACATGAAATAGATCCACGAGTATAACTTTTCAAATTTACATTTTCGACCCGAGGAGCCGAGTTTCGCGCCATTTCTGTTTAACTAACCCATTTTTACTAGTATTACAGGAGTTTTTTTTTTACCAATGACTCAAAAATTAAGATTGGTCGGTGCCTTCCTGTTACTATATTCCATTACATTTCCGGGAAATGTTTGCTAATTAATGAGTTTTTTTTGCGAAATTGTTATTTGTGTAAAGTTGGGAAGATACATTTTGCCCTCGGCTTTACCTATTCTTGTCTTTAAGCTTATGTAGCTTAAAACTTAATATGCGACAAAAATAATGTGGTAAACTAGAATGTCGTTAGCGCAGCCAGAGAACGAGATTTTCTACACGTAGCCCAAATTTGAAGAACATGACATTTTCTTAATTTTACGGTCAAGCCTCCATAACATTCGGAAAGGGCGATGTGTTTTAATGTTTTAATGTGATTTTCCTCCTCTTACATTTTTAACGGACTCAAAATGTTTGTGATTTTCTGTGGATAGTATGGTAAGTTTTGCCGGCTGCTATATTATTGATGAACCAAATGTTTTTTTTAAGGACGATAGAGTTATAATTTCCATGAATGCTACCTAAACGTGACGAATGTAACAAAGCTCGTCCTCGATGGACCGAAAGATATCAGATCTTATCGTATATTCACTGCAGGCTCCCACGCTATCCGTTTTTTTTGCTGATTAAGTATTTGTAATTGACACCAGTAGGAATGGATCGATGTATTAAGTCTGACTTATCGAGACTCGCGAGTTATATTTTATTATGCGAGATGGATATCGTTTAAACATTTGTGAAGATTTTTAAGATCAAGAGATCTCAAAAGAATTGTAGGCGCCCTATTTACTGATTAAATATATTACTTCCAAATTTATTATTGCTTATTTTAGGACATGCCAATAGTTGGTACCACTGCTTGGACCAATATCAATTAATCGTAGTTTTTGTAATCCCTGCTTATGGAATTACACGTTCCGATGGCATTACTCAGAGATTCCTCTGCGTCGACTGTGGTGGAATTCTAGTGGTAAGTGCCTTTGTTCCTAATTCTTCATTCCTGACGTGTGGTTATAGCGGAAGGCATTGAAAGCATTGAGGACGCCCTCTTCGTATTCATTCCCTCGAAAAGGATTTATTCACCGGGCGTAGGACGAGTGAAATTCAAGGCACACGCTATCCAAACGGTTTATAAAACATATCGCTGGTGCGCCATCTCCATAGTGATCACGTGACTTTCCTTTGTTAAGCGTTCCGTTGTATTTAATCTCATCCGGAATCGGTGTTGGGGAATCGAGCTTCTTGTGTTCCCGTTAAAAACTCCCGGGGTCGCCCCGGGCGAACTCATTGGCGTAAGTTCGTGATCATGAACTGTCTTTCGATTGCTTCGATGATAAACATCAACTCTCTTATTGCATCGGCGTGAAGAAAATATTCGCGATATCAAGCGAATGTTGAATTATATCTGCCTGAACTATTTGATGGCACTAGGCTTCGGTGAACGTGAAGTTAGGTAGAGGAAAGTGTACGAATGTAGTGAGACTAAGAGACCGGGGGTGGGGCATACCACGACCGACGCACGTTTCGACGAGCCGCTTGCTCATCTTCCTCAGGGCGAAACTGAGTGCCGAATTAGGTGTTGACTGAGTTGTTATACTCAGATATGACCATTCAGGTGGCTGGTTGAATTATGTCTTTTGAAGACGAAATGCTGTTAAAAAAAGAAGCGAATTCTCTGAGGGAACTGAATGCTAATACATTTTAGGCATATGTTCCCAGCTATTCATTGTCATGGGTAAATTATTCTCGGGTTTCCATCCGGGTCAGGAGCTCAGGAACCAACTTTTTGAAGATTAACTCTGCCGTCATCTTCAGGGGAGTTAATGCATGAAAACGATGGCAGATTTATTCATCGAAAGGTCGGCACTTTAGCACCTGACCCGATTCGAAACCCGAGAAGAATTTAATTGTTAATTTAGTTATTTAAACTCGCGACAGGCCATGATTGATGCCAATAATGCATTCAATAATGGCATGAAAGTATCGGAAGTAGTATTATTTACACTAAGTGGACCAAGGTGGAATTTGGTATTTATTTTACTCGCTCAGTCGCGGTGGGACCGTCTTGTACGGGTTTACCTCACCATTTCCGGCAAGTGTTGATTATTCATCGCGATCCCTTTCCTTCTCTTTTAGCGAAGCCCTATGGCGGTCATCGCCTTTTGTGCAGACGTCTTAGGGAGGGAGGCGTTTTTTATTCCGGCGAAAGGACGCCTATGGCAAGTCAATGAATGACTGGCATGACACCACACCCCTTTGCGTGTAAGAAGAAGCGATGCGATGAAGTTCAAAGACCGCCGAAAGGGTCACGCTGTAGGTCTAAAGGAGTGCCCTTTTATGAAGGAGAATGGCTTTACCCTCTTGCCTTCACTTTTCCTCTTAGTCACTTTTCTTAAGTCATCTGATATTGTCTCATACGCTTCTGCCATTAATAATGTACCACGTTCGCCGAGGGCGCGGCTCATTGGAATTTCCATGGTGGGTGGTTTTTGACGGCGTGAATGGGAGTAGACCGTAGATTAAAAAAAGAGATTACAAGGAAATATACTGTACGATAGTACTGAGGATATTGGAGCCATTAAAATGCGCAATCGGCCATCCTTAATAGATGAGCTTTACAGTTTCTACTAATTCTGGCACTAATACCCATGTTCTACGCGGAAAGCATAGATATTAGTGCCAGAATTTCCGCGGTACCATAGTGGTTCACCTAGTAAACTGTAAAATGGATATTTTTTTAAAAAAGCAATACATTATTCATAGCATTTCTTGAACGATTTTCTTGCGATAACCTTGGAAGGTGGATAATTTTTCGCGAAAAACGTATTAAGTCTGCTAACGTGTTAATCTGCTGTATTTCTTAATCTGTGGCCGTTGCATATATTGCAACAGCTAATCATATTCGCAGGTAGTAATCAGTCCGATGATAGATTTCCTGCAGACCTATTCACTCCCCTCTCCTACCAGCCAACATCTTCATTCCTACATAATGCTACATCTACATAATACTCTGCAAGCCACCTTAAGGGTGTGTGGCAGGGGGTGAGTTGTCACAAACATGCATTACACTACACCATATGAACGCTAATGTAACTACGACTATTGGTGCGTTACCAAAAAACACTAATGATTGTCAGGAGGGGAAACCTCACAAGCATGCGCAACACTATACGTATGCTACCAATGTTAGGGGGGCCGTTTTTATTAATGTACTATTTATAGCGGGAGGTACCCATTGCAATTCAACGGGTGTGAAAAACATTGAACGCATTTTATGAGAAAACCACAAAGCCTAAATAATACTGTCAGCGTAGTCATTTGGGGAGTTCGTAACCGATATTGTGTGTTGTGTTCGTTGTAGTAGATGGTAGCTGTTAGCGTTGTAGTAGCTGACCGTTTTCCAGGTGGACGGGGAGATGGGTGACTGTTGGTCCTCTTTCATGCATGGGAAACCCAAAAATGGGCCCCGCAGAATCATTACTACTTTAATAGCACCCATATTGATAGATGGTCACCTCGTCCCTCCGGTTTTCTTGAGCCGTCTTCTGAGTGGATAACAGCTTGATGGCTTCCCTTGTGTACATAAATATATTTGCATTCAATGACTCAGTTGAGTTGCGCAATTCAACATCGATATGTGCGTTGAGTATCTTAATCAGAATCGGAGAGAAGGGTACAATCCAGCGGTTAACAGCGTCAAAAGGAACATTTGCAGCAGCAGCCATGTTTATTTTATCTATAAATCCTCCATCACCCGGACTGCGCCTTCGACATAAAGGGTAGCCATAATTATTGGTTTCGGTTGGTAAATAAAAAATCTATGGCGATTCTTAGTGCAGTTGCCGATTTTCATGCACGGATGTCGTTCATTGCACAGGATTTCCGTTCTTCTTTCGGGTAAGAAGCATGTAGGGACGTAATTATAATTTCCGGGATCTTAATACAGATTGAAGTTTAGGAACAGATGTGTCTATATTCAAACCAGATTTATTGCTGGTTACCCGTCCGTAGGTTGGGTTAGGATGAAATTAGTGCCGATCTTATCGTAAGCCGAGAAACATCACGGGGAGATGATAATGAGATCGCTGCACAGTGGGCTATTTCCGAAAAAAGAGGGAAAAAAATGTTTTTTCGGAATCCATGAAAAAGTAAAAAAAAATGAATACATCCATTTATAATAAACTATAGCATGGTTTGTCATAGATAGAAGGAAAAAAATCGGCTTAACTGAGATTTGCCAACACCGCAAAGTTCAGCGATCGACGAGGGGCGAGCAGGTCGATTTAGTCTTGCAGTGAAGAGGCAATAAAACGGTTGAGCTGTTGACATTTTAAACGCAGAATTTGAGAATTTGAGCGCGGATCACATTGTACTAGGTATGTACTAATATCATATGGAGATTCAGTATTTTAAAATAATTTAGTTAACGGATTTCGAAGCATGGAAAACATATATGCAAATCTGAGATTTTTCCCTTAGATGATTTAAGTTATACTCCCAATGATATATTTTCCGTGAAATTCTGGTAATGGCAATGCCCGTAATGCATGCCCCAGCTTTTATTCTTTCGAAAAAACTAATAATTATTTGCGTCTACGTGCGTCTGTTGAAAATATTAGTTTTTTCAGAGTCGGCGTCGAGCCTAAGCACGCCAATATTGTCACGAGTGGCTTACGACTTCTGCAAGAGGACGAGCTGAGCGATAGGTCTGGGACTATTGGATTTGGAATTGTTAAAAAATATCCTTAAACAAGGTACATACTTATTACAGTGAGCGATAAAACTTTAATTTACCCATTATATTCACGCTATTTAAGCTAAGAAAATCATCACCACAATCAAAGATTTTTCCCAAGCATCATTCATACTATGTATCTGACAATATATTTTGCGTAGATTTCTGCCAATGACATTGTAAAGAAAGTATTAAAGATGTTTAATTGGTCCAATAAAAGTCAAAATATAGTTGCGTTAGCGAGCGTCTGACGAAAATATTCGATTTTTATTTTCAGGGCTTTTCCACGCCTCGCGTCGCGCGAGACTTTTTCTTCTAATTGAGAGTGAAGCGAGTCATTGAGTTGGCGCTAATCTGAGCGTGGCAACGAATTAAATTACCATCCGAAATTTTATGTTTTGGAAAAAGTTTAGTTTTTTTCCGAAATCGATACATTTAGACTTTTGCGTTAAAGTAAGTCTTTTTATAATATTTAATTTTTTCAGAGACGGGACTTATCATGACCCATCAGGAGCTGTTTAATGTGTTGCGTGGATGCGGAACGATGTGCCCTGTGAAAGTAGAGTCAAGGTTGAAGTTGTTCAACTATATTGAGAGAAAGTTAACTCTCGAAAATTGTGCATCAGATGTAAAGAAGGCAGTCGAAGAATTGGTACTCCGGTTTACTTCGTCTATCGGAACGATGGAGCATGAGCCATAGGAACGCAAACCGATTTCTGAAAAACAACGAATCATGGCTGCAAAAGAAATTAATTTTGCCAGAGTCTCAACCACAGAGGCGAACTGATAGGGGTCGTCCAACAAAAGTTTTTGACGAAAGCTGTAAAAAAAGCCAACGAAAGAAAGTCGCGTCATTAGTTCTCACGCGTACTTCGCGCGAGCTTTCAGTGGCAGCAGAGATAAGTTTAAGGACTTCAGGGAAGGAAGATGCCGCAAAAATTATAAAGGACATAACGGAAGGCACTCCCCGTAGAGCGTCAAAAATAAGAAAGGCAGTGAAATCGTTTAACAAGCATGCTGGCCCTACTCCTTACACGCCAGAAGAGGCTTTGTCGCTTATCACAGAGCTAAAATTGTCCAAATACCAATACATTGTATTACGAGCTCAAGCTAAAGAAAGGGGAGCTAATATATATCCCAGCTACAATGTGATTAAAACTGCCAAAGAAGAATGCTACCCATCAAAACAGACAATCAAAGTCGACGAAAAATCCGCCGAGGTGAGCCTACAAAGTTTGTTAGACCATACCGTGAACCGGCTGGTCAAATTACAATATGGTGTGATTCAACAATTCCTCGAGAAAAACAACACTGCCTCTTTGGAATTACTTTGTAAGTGGGGCTGTGACGGAAGTGCAGGACAAAGCCGATACAAACAAAAATATGAAAATCCTCACGATAATGATAGTGATTCTGATCTCTTTATGACTTCACTGGTTCCTTTGCGTTTTCGGCCTTTTGATAGCGAGCAAAATGCAATATTGTGGCAAAATCAGCGGCCATCGTCAACAAGATTTTGCAGGCCCATTAGGTTTCAATTTATTAGAGAGACCAATCAGATTGCGAAGAAAGAGTTCGAATATTTAAGAGAACAAATTGAAGCAATTACGCCCACAGAAATAACCGTTGACGGAAAGTCTCTACTTGTCAAACATAATCTAGTTATGACAATGGTGGACGGTAAACTATGCAATTCTATTGTCGGCAATACCTCTGCTCAAGTGTGCTATATTTGTGGTGCATCCCCAAAAATGATGAACAACATTGATAGTGTTAGCAAAAAAGAGTGTGATATCACAACGTTCAGTTTTGGTCTTTCCAGTTTACATGCATACATTAGATTTTTCGAGTGTCTGCTTCATGTGTCATATAGACTTGATTTGAAAAAATGGCAAGTAAAGAAGAAAGATGAAAAAGAAGTAATACTGAAAAGAAGGAATGAAGTGAGGCAGGCATTTCGCACTAAGATGGGATTACTGGTGGACATACCAAAACAGGGGATGGGAACGACCAACGATGGTAACACCGCGCGTCGTTTTTTCCTAAATCCAGCGCTTTCCTCAGAAATAACTGGAGTAAACGAGGACTTAATTAAGAGATTTGGTGTAATTTTACAAACTTTATCCTCAGGCTTTGAAATAGACGTTGAAAATTTTAAAAAATATGCATATGATACGGCAAAGTTATATGTGCAGCTCTATCACTGGTTTTATTTGCCTGTGACAGTTCACAAGGTGCTGATACACGGAGGAGAGATAATTAATTCACTAATCCTTCCAGTTGGCCAACTATCGGAGGAGGCGCAAGAGTCCTTGCATAAAGATTTTAAACACATTAGGGAGTTCCATACAAGGAAAAATTCTAGACATCATACAAATGAGGATTTATTCAATGCACTCCTATTGTGGTCCGATCCGGTTATTTCAAGTCACTTTAAGCGCCCAAGTAAAAAGTGTGGACTGATTGGAAATGACGTGTTATCATTGTTAGCAAACCCATCATCTAATAGTTAATAAAATATGTGAGATCAGTTTATAAGAAGTAATCACTATTGTAAAATATATTCATTTATTTCTGTACCGTATTAATATATTATTCATTTTTATTCCTTTGCTAAAAAATTGTTTGATTCCTTTTATTTCCCCAAATAATAAATAATAGCATTGTTGCATACTTATGCATGTATTTTCATAATAACTGGTGATGAAATCTTTTCAATGCCCTGAGCGAATACTCGTTATATACCGCGAGCACTCTTGGTCAACATGACATATTCCTAATCGGTTCATACTCAATTAAATTCTTTGGTTTTCCGTTTATCATTCAGTCTGTACTCAAATACTTACTCATTGATACAGTGATTTTCCCATTATTTCATAAAATTTAATAACATGTTATATATTCTTCATTAGGAAGGTAGAATTTCGCATCTAAAAGAAGTTTATATTTTTTTCCCACTTTTTTTGAAAATGGACCACTGTGCGCTGGTGGGCATGTCTTTGAGCATCCGAGTCTAGCCATTGTCATTTATGTTTCAAGGGCTCATTTTCTCGCAAAGAACGCATTCCTCTTGCTCTGGAAGATGTATTCGAAAGTTTACTCTTTTTTCTATTAGGCATGTTGATGGATATATTTTTAAGTCCAAGGAAGGGAAACACAGCGGCGAGTGAGAGTCTTGGAAAGGCAACGCGATGATTGAATGAATGTAAGTTAACTGCAATTTTACAATTTTTAACATATTTAAATAACTCGTAACGTTTATGATGTGGGAATTGGTCTAAAAACAGTTCGCAATCGGAATGAGAGGCAGATGGTGCCACTAGGTACGTGTAATAAATTTGAGTATTAAACGATAATAAACAACGCCGTGTTTGTTGTAGCAACAAAGGCATTATTACCATTACTATTTACTGCACGTAAATATTCTTCCACGTTTAATTCCTTTATCTGTATCGTTTACTACATAAGTGTTATATCATATGCAGTGCGCCTATGAGAGCTACTTTGAGAATAGACATTGAAGAGTATATTTGTTGTAAATATGCATTGAATTTATCGATTACCCCCCGAAGCAATTTATCATGGGGCCCTTCGGACTCAGGGCCCTTCTTATACAGGTTTTCTTTCTACGTGCTATCATGGGCCTGCAGGAAAACGTAAATGCTAGAGGCGTGAATATCCTTTGAAAATCAGTTCTCTGGTTGTCAAGGAAATATGCTATTGTTGATGTCAGAGAAAAAAAAGAGATTTTCAGCCATAAACATGATTTTCAGACAATTACGAAGCATTAAAAAAATCGATTGAAAGAATTATAAACTTCATTTATTCAGCCATCCGATAAAAAAATCCCAGCCCTCTATCTTTAGCGAAAATAATTTTAAAAAGCAAAAAATGAAACCACTGCACCGAACCCAATGCTTAGCATGGACTACCAGGGGGGGCCTTTGCGGGCCCTTAGGGCTTTTTAATATAGCCTATGTTACACTCAGATACATTTTCTCACCAAATACCAAATTTCAGCTCAATCGGTTCAGTAGTTTTTGCGTGATTGAGCTACAGACAGACAGACACCATTCAATTTTTATATATTAGTACTAGCTGAAGGTACCCGTTGAACTTCAACGGATGTGAAAAACATTGAACTTATTTTATAAGAAAACCACAAACCTGAAGAAAACTGTCAGCGTGATCATTTGAGGTGTTCGTATCTTATCTTGTTTGTTGTAATAGTTGTAATTCGTTCATTTTCCATTTCGTGCATGGAGAGTTGAAGGATTGTTTGTCCTCTTTAATGCAAGGGAAACCCAATAATGGGCCACGAAGACTCATTAGTACTTAATAAATAGCACCTAGGTTGGTAGATGGTGACCTCGTCCTTCAAGTTCTCTTGAGCCGTCTTCTGAGTGAATAACAGCTTGATCACTTCCCTTGTGTACATAAATATATTTGCATTCAATGACTTAATTGAGTTCCGTCATTCACCGTTGGTATGTGCGTTGAGAATCTTAATCAGGATAGGAGAGTAGAGTATAATCCAGCGGTTGACTACGTCAAAAGGAGCATTTTCAATAGCAGCGATGATTATTTGTCCTAAGAATCCTTCTATACCCGGACTATGCCTTTGGCATAAAGGGTGGCTATATTCATTGTTTCCTAAATCATAATCATTGGTTACAAAATTAAAAATCTATGGTGATCAGTCTTAGTGCAGTTGCTAATTTTCATGCACCGATGACGTCCAATGCGCAGAATATCCGTTCTTCTTATGGGTAAGAAGCATGTAGTGACGCAATTATAATTCCCGCCATCTTAAAACAGATTGAAGTTTCGAAACAAATGGTTCAATATTTGAACCAGATTTTTAGCTGGTTACCCGTCAGTAGGTTTGGTTAGGATGAAATTTGTGCGGTTCTTCGCGTAATCCGAGAAACACCACGGGAAGATTATCATGAGATTGCTGGTAGGCATGTCTTTGAGCATCCAAGGCTAACCTTTGTCGTTTTTCATGCAAGGACTCATTTTCTCGCAAAGAAGACATTCCTCATGGTTTAGAAGATTTTTTTCATAAGTTTACCCTTTATTCTATTAGGCATGTTTATGGATATATTTTAAGTCCAAGGAGGGGAAACACATAAGCAAGTGAGAGACTCGAATAGGCCACTCGATGATTGAGTCAATGTAAGTAAACTGCATTTTAACACGTTTAAGTATATATAAATAACTCGTAAAGTTTATGTGGGAATTGGTCTAAAAAACAGTTCGCAATCGTAATGAGCGGCATACGGTTCTACTACGTGTAGTTCATCTGAGTATTAAACTATAATAAAAGACGCCGTATTTGTTGTAGCAACAGAGGCATTATTAACATCATTATTCGCTGCACGTAAATATTCTTCCACGTTTAATTCCTTTATGTGTATCGCTTTGTACATAAGTGTTCTCTCGTATGCAGTTCCCTTATGGGAGCTACTTTGAGAATAGACATTGAAGAGTATATCTGTAAAAATGCATAGAATTTATCGATTACCCCCCAAAGCAATCTATAATGGGGCCCTTGGGACTCTGGGCCCTTCTTATACAAATTTTCTTTCTACGTGCTATCATGGGCCGGTAGGAAAACTTAAATGCCAGATGCGTGAATATCCTTTGAAATTCAAATCTCTGGTTGTCAAGGAAATATGCTATTGTTGATTTCAGAGAAAAATGTCAGATTTTTCAGCAAAAAATATTATATTCAGACAATTACGAAGCGTAAAAGAAAATCGATTGAAAGAATTAGAAACTTTATTTATTCAGCCATCTGATAAAAAAAATTCCAGCCCTCTATCTTGAGTATAAGTACTTTAAAAAAGCAAAAAATGAAACAACTGCACCAAACCCAATGCTTAGAATGGACCTCAATGGACCTCAGGGGGGGCCTTTGGGGGCCCTGACGAATTATTAATATAGCCTATGTTTCATCCCAATACATTTTCTAACTACATACAAAATTTCAGCTCAATCGGTTCAGTAGTGTTTGCGTGATTGAGCAACAGACAGACAGACAGACACCATTCAATTTTTATATATTAGTATGATTAGTATGATGATGATTTTGCAACTATATTTAAATGGACAGGGATAGAAGAGTTATTCCGCAAGCATACACGGTGTGCTGTTTGTACTAAGCAGCAGTTGTAGTTGTGGAAGCTTTCCGGTAAGGCTGCCGGCAGCCGTGGCCGTTCTAACTTTCAAGGACAGGTGGGTGAATGGTAAGGGAATGATTATTTTTGGAATGGAGGAAGGGTGGGGAGAATGGGCATGAGTTTGCTTTCAACCGATTCAGCCCTGTGGGGTCCATTGCTTAACGTGCCATCCGACGGACTGATTACTGCACTCGAAGTGCTCGGTGCGCAAGTAAGAATCGGGATTCTGCTGAAATATCTCCACCACATCTGGGATTTTCATCCAGGCCCTCGGAATTTAATGCTAGTGCTATATCCACCACACCAAATTTATTCTTTATACTTGCTTTTATTGTAAGGGGAGTGAAGGCTAATTATAGACAATCCTATTTCGGGAGAAGAATAGGTGCGTTATTGCGAAAGATTATGTACAATTCACTCGCGTGATAATTTCGTTGAAAGGGTTGTGAGTAGCTTGTGGGTGTTTGATATACGGATTTGTATGGGGACAAACTTAACGAAGTTGAGGTAAAGAAAAATGAAGACCGTGATAAAAAGCAAAATATAAATTAATCGAGGAAGAGTGAGAAAACGGATACCAATTTTGGATGTGATGAAGGGAGGTGGGAAGTAAGTGAGGCGACGTTCGTAAATATTTATAAAATATGATACATAGAATTAAGCGAGGTCAAAATGTAAACTTAACTTTTTGACAGTAAACTGCGACGAAAAAATTGTTTATGCTACTTATTCCTTTACAAGGGTGTGTTGAAGTCTCCCCTGTCACCATCCGTAGTTTGATTCATCAGGCGTATATGATTCCCTCAGGGGAGTTAGTTGACTTCTTGGTCGTCTTGGCCTTTGCTTGGCATGTGTTATGCCGTATGCGTATTCGCTTTTGGAAGTCGAGCTAATGTGCGAGCAATGAATTGCAAATTCTGCGAAAGTGTATCGCCAGAGGATAATATCGATATAAAAATCGTGTATCATTTCCCCCTGTTCCCCTCGCACTTTGAATCCTGCAATATTTACAAGGGTACTACCGAATGATCATATAAAAATGATGATATACTTGAAGTAACATACTTAGCCATGTTGAAAAGCGGCTTTAAATCGCAGTGTATTGTCAATCAAAAGAAATTCATCGAGGAATCGTAAAACTCTGAATTTGACTTTCATCCTTTTATGTGAATGGCAGGTGTTGTTGCTAGGCCCTATTCAGCCCTTTACCATTTACCCATATCCTCTCATTGACAGTATAGTTCAAAATATATTCAGCTTCAGGGAAGTAGAAACAATGCGTGCTGCCAAGGTCTTAAAGCCTGTCTGCCATGTGTTGCGATTGCGAGGGAGGGCTGCTGAGAATATGCAAAGGGACCAGTTTTACCGTATTATGAAATGGGGACGCCCTTAGGCACAAGTGTGGCTATGAATAAGCGTGTGAACATGTTTCCCGGTAACTTTTAATTTAAAACATGAAGGAATATTGTCTACAGTGGAGGAGCGAGAATTTTGCGTTTTGAATTTGAAGATCTTTTCTTATAATCACGCCCTTAAAATTATTCTTCAGGTTTCCGCGATTTTTGAAAATTATCTTTTGATTATTTTATAATATTTAACTTTTGATATTTAATTAATAACTCCGGCCAATCAGGACGCTCAATTTGAATTTAATACTACAGCAGCCGTTGACAATGCGCCTTAGTAACCAGCTGCTGTATAAAGCGGCCGAAATTCAAACGACAATTCTTTACTTATTCAAGGAAGCCTCATTTCTACGAGAGCACCGTGTTGGTTTACTTCTCAGCTTTGAAAATTGTAAGCGTTGTACAAAAAAGTAAGTTATTTTGCTAAATTCTAAGTGTTCAGTCTAATCATTTTGACTCTTGTCGATACACGTCTTGGGTGGTACCTTTTTTCCTTACCCCTCTCCGTGATTGAATTTAGTATTCTAATCGGTGGCA
This sequence comes from Pyrrhosoma nymphula, assembly GCA_963573305.1. Taxonomy (NCBI): domain Eukaryota; kingdom Metazoa; phylum Arthropoda; class Insecta; order Odonata; family Coenagrionidae; genus Pyrrhosoma; species Pyrrhosoma nymphula. The sequence continues at coordinate 47,937,936 of OY754330.1, read as the reverse complement.
TATTAGCTTGTAGGTAGTTATCGGCTGACCGGGGCTGTCAGTTATGCAACGTGCCCGCCTGGCAACCCAATAGTCGCGGGTTTGAATCCCTTGTCGGCGATAGGTGATACGTATCTATTATGATTTAAATAATGCCATATAACCTTAGTTGTTTGAGATCCTAGAACCTTCTGCTACTACCAGCTTGTGGTATTATCATGGTGTAAATTAATGCAATGGAGATGTGGTGTTTTAGAAGAATAATGAAGATCTAATGGACCGAGGGAATCACAAACGAAGAAGTCCTACGGAGAACTGGAGAAAAGAGAAGCATAATGAAAAATCTGCGAAGGAGGTGGGACAAACTTATTGGGCACATTTTGCGACAAAACAGCTTAATGAAAACAATATTGGAAGGAGAAATAAATGGGACGAATTGCAGAGGAAGATCAAGAATAGAATGCACCAGGAAAATTATGAAGGACGTCAAAATAAATAACTATGTGGTTGGTAGAGAGGAGAGTGGAGTGGAGAGCTGCAGCAAACCAATCTTCGGATTGATGACTACGGATAAAGATGAGCATTTAGTAAGAATTGTTATATTCTTTCTTTGGGAAAACAATAGGAGTGGCACGAAACTACCATTCCTTTGTTAGAAAACTTATGTGTCGATTTTCAAAACAAAATTATTATGCTGCTGTAGTTCAGAGCGGGCATCGTAAACCGGTAACCAAAAGGTATCGCCCTTATTTCACGTCATAGTGTCGCTTCTTTGCACCCAGTTCGAAACTCACTACTAGACTGGTGGATTTCACAACCTCCCTGTCTACCCACATTCCCGATACAAACCTCCCCCCCCCCTTCCCTCACACACACCTTGTTATCAATGTGACGACGAATCCATCGCCGTCACTGCTACCACTACCTGCGAGCACAAACCGACCATCCGGCGCCCGCACGTCCACACGCAACCGCCGGCACCGGTATGTCCCAGCCGCGGGGCACCCCCGGGATACCGTTACGAGAGCACCCAACCCAACCTACGAGAAATACGGTCGCCCCTTTCCACCTGTCTCCTCTCTCTCTCTCTCCTCCGTTCGGGGCACTTCCTAGGGAGCAAGGCAAAGGAGGAGAGATTGAACAACTAGAGGTGTGCATAACTACACTCAGAGGGGGGAAGGAACGGCCTTCGCTCCGGCAAACGTTAGGAACGGGAGGTGTGTGAATATATGTATCAATACATGGGAAACCGATGTGAGCGAGAAATCATTACGCATAAAGTTCAATGAGATAGACCCTGTTTTAAATAAAATTATCTTACCTGTCTATTTATATATCAAAATATCGGCCACTTATCGCACTGCTTTAAAAGTAATATGCGAAATAAAACTAGAAGCAGTTTTCCATGGGGTATTTAACGGCTAGAGACATTATAAAAATTAAGAAGTTCTGATGTACAGGTAGCGTCAGAAATGTAACGGTGATTAGTTTTTGTGTTTTCTTAAATATTAAAAAAAATGTTTTTTGCTTATCGAAATACTTTTTATAATATCGTGAAGAAAACCTTCGGTTGTGAAGGATGTTTTAGCCTACAATGGGAAACAAGTCAATTTGAAGCTTCAAATATTTATTTACCTAAATTCTGTCATAAAATACACATTTTGCGTCATTAATACCACTATATTTACTTAACGCTTCTTATAACTGGTTAAATTTTATCACAAAATTCGATTATGATATCTATTAATACTACCCAAACATCTCGATAAAATGATACAGTATGTAGGTAGCTTATATTATAACGGCTCCGATAATTTTTTCTCGTACCGGTATTTCGTAAAGATATATTTTTATTTGTCACCGTATTTTTAAAACGTGCCGTCATTTCCATCTGTTGTCACGAAATTAGAGTAACTGAAGAATTAAAATTTCTTCTCGAATACAACTTGTGAGGAATTTGAGAAATGTAGCACTCCGATGACCGTATCAAGTTTTGAGCACCACCCAAAACTTTATAGGGCCATTGAACTGCAATATTTCTCGTGATATTGTATTAGGGGATGTAGACAGTGGCGGATACATATGGGGGGCGCGGGGGGCGCGCGCCCCCCCCTTGCGGGGCCGCCCACATTGCCGCCCGCGCCGCCCCTGCCAGTCAGCCCGCACTTTACTCGTTCGTTTCTTTCGTCAGTCGAGTTATCGAGTAGTTGTACTTTCTTATGTAGCGCGCGCGAACGTCCGCGTCATCGTATTTCATACGTTTCTGTCTGGGAAAAGTCGCGGCCATTCTAGTGATCTCGATACGTTATTCTATCTGGCATTTGTTCGAGAAAAGTCGCGAATATTCTACTGTTTGTATTTGTTCACACTCCTTAAAAGTCTGGAAGCGAACATTCTGGCACCGAATGTTCTCGAAACAACCGAGCTACATATATAAGGGAAGCAGAGTCGCTGCCAGGCAGTCAGTTTGATAGCTACAATCGTCGCGATAACTTGCGCCCCCCCCTTGAGTTTTTTCTGTATCCGCCACTGGATGTAGAGCCCATCTAAATGATATAATTGTTAATGTTGAAAAAAATGGACAAGATGAAAATATATAGGAGAAAAGATGATGAGAAAATTACACATATTTTACTGGTCCGCCGGCTTTAAAATGTACCGAATACATCGATGTATCGTGAAAACTTACCGAACGTAACGGTATATCGATATACACCTCCCATCCCTAGCCAGCGGCCACTGGGCATCCCATCCAGACGTCCCAAAGCTTTTTTCTCCTCTTTTTATGCGTTCCGAAGCCTCGTCTTTCGAGAGGCGGTCGTAAAAACGAACCTTGGAAAGAACGCCATGTGCCGTGACACAAAAATTAAAAACGGGATCGAGAAGTAGGAGAGAACGGATTCGGTGCCGATAATCAATCGTCTGCGAGTTTTGGGATTTCGGAGTGACAACGGAGTTTTCAAAGTGGCGACGGAGGAAGTTAAACATGGGTGAGCATTGGTCATAGAGCTCGGAATACGGTCTCCAAACACGTCACGAAACGTTCTCTTGCGGCAATACTAATATCATCGCGAAAGAATCACCACAATAATGTGGTATATTTTTAGAGTGAGTGTGAATAGGGTACAGCAAAAAAAATATTTCACATAAGTTTACATGACTCTGGATTTACGAGGTGTCCCATCGGAATGTTAGGGGGGGAAAGTCGCAATTTTTAGTTTTACTTTCAGCTAGGGGAGCATAAATTTGGCTCTCAAATTATCTGACATTACAACTTGTATTTTATTTCTACTATACTTGTGTAGTTTTAATTACGAAGACTATGCAATAGTCAGGAAATTTCAAGCGTGCCCACTTAGAGGAACGGCAAAGACAACCAGAAGGTGCTTCTTCGTAATTTGGGAAAGATTTGATAAATCGCCCTTAAAAAATCCAAAGAAAATTTTGCTGCTTTAAAGTGAGAATCGTCGCATTTTTCAAAGAATTCCGCCTGATTTCAAAGAATTATGAACTTCGCATTGACTTTTCGTTTGACTTACTGAAGTTGGGAAAGTCTCTTGCAGCAATTCAGAGCTATACATTTTTTTTAAATTTTCATTCCAAGTCCATCGTAACCGAGCTGCAGGTAAATGGTATTTTGTAATGATAAAAGCGGTAATAAGTAGAGACTTTTTCAATCAATTCCATCAAAAATCATTTCGCCGAAACAGTCGTATAACCTAGCACTGGTAAATTGTATAAAAATCACAACCTTTCATCACTCCTCAAAATGCTCATGTAGTTTGAATTCATACTAACTTTGCATCAGAACCAACAACTATTGAAAACACATTCAAAGGGCATTATTCACACAGAGATCATTAACCCTACCAACTGAAACCCCTGTATACTGACAATCACTCCCAGACAATTTATGCTCAAGAGAAATGTGAATTTGAATAATAGGTACTGTTGCCCCACAGCCTAAAGGGAATTTCTAAGGGATTCGACTAATAAAAAAGGCAAACCTACCAACCTGGCCCGGCACTTAATTTTCGGAGCCCTCCCACTTCACACAGTGGCCTATATCCAAAAGTATGAGCAGTAAACCCATGTCCACCATATGGCATGAATGAAGCCGCGCGGGAATAGCATTACGTTGTGGGCACACAACTTGAGGAAGCGCGGGAAGCGAGGAAGCGCGAGAATGCTTACAGGGTGAAGTGGGTTTCCTTGAGGGATTACGAGGAGTTATGTATACATATTGAGCGGTAAAAAAATCCCGGGAGGTGAAAGAATGAGTAGGTTTAAAGCCTAGTATGAGTTAAACCAGCTGAAAATAACATAAAACTATTCCCTGCGCAGGTTACAAAGGGTTTAATAGTGAATTAACTTCATAAGGTTTGCTTCAGCTCTCCAATCCACTCTTTTCTCTGCCAACCCCTTCATTCTTACATAATTATTTACTTTGACATCCTTCATGGCTTGTCTGATGTATTCCATTCTGAATCTTCCTCTCTAATTCTTGCCATTCATATCTCCTTCCAGCATTGTTTTTATTTGGCCGTTGTGTCGCAAAATGCGTACAATAAGTTTCTCTCTCCTTGTTTGTAGAATATTCATTGTACTTATTTTTTCCAACTCTCCGTAGGACTTTTTCCTTGGTGATTATCTCCGTCCATTTGATCTTCATATTCTTCGGTAGCATCACATAATTTCCAAAATAAAATACCCTTTTAACCCTCAGTATCTTTTGCTTCCCTTCTTAATGGTTAATATTCCCATCCTTCTTTTCCTATGCGAACGCAGTAGTGTTTGGTGTATCGGAATGTTGTATGTTTTCTTGGCTCAGGTCCTTTACATTTGTTCTCTATCGCTGTATGTATTCAGTGTAGTGAAAATATAAAGACAACATAAACACCTTTCGCACCATATATGATTCCTGTAATGGGGTGATGGCGAGTTTGCCCAAATTCCCAAAAGGAATGCCTTGGAAAGGCATTGCTTGGAAATGCCAAAAGGAAAGTTGCATTAACTTACATATCTCTTTTACAATTTAGTCTGAGGGCCTTCCAGCTTACAGCCTGGTGAAAGCTAAGTCTTTATTGCAGCGACGCAAATTTTTCTGTATTTTCCCCTCAAAAGGCTGGCTGAAGTTACCGTGAGCTCCAGGTTTTTCACTTTATCTGCTACATTTAAATTTACCCCCTTCATTTAATAGAAGTGGAATTGATTTATTTTGTAATATGTTTGCAGTTGTTTTTATTAACCCTTAAATTCCAGGTGTTCCAAATTTGACACATACCTATGTAGACATCTGAGCTCATTTACCAATGCCCAATGTGCCGAATAGGGTACAAACAAAAATTATGAACAAATTAAAAAAATACTGAAAACAGGGGTTATTATTGTTTCTACTACCTCCATTATTTAATTATAGAGAGGAAAAAATACTTTCTTAATGATATAACTGTAATTTGGTATTCTTCATATCGACCTCATTTAATTTATGACTCTTACAAACCCTCGATATAAAGAGAGTAATAAGAATTGTGGCCCTTAAAGTATTAAGATTATGCTCTCATCCCCTGTGAAGACAGCAAGAATTGTTGGGATCAATCAATGATCCTACGGGTCCCAAATTCTCGCGGATTACTCCAGGTTGCCTCAACCTTTGTTGGGTGCAACTCTTTTACCTCGGTCGCTGACCCGCCCTTCGTCGCCTTCCCCGCAGCCAAGACCAACAGCCAGTCGGCCTGCTGCCCCCCCCCCCACCTCGCTCAGAGTCGCCGTTCTGCTCTCCGCTCCCAAGGCGCCGACGGTCACGTCCCAGCCGAGCATGACACACTCCACCGCCGTGTGGCTCTCTCTCCTTCGTGACGTAACGGAGCGCGTTCTACCACCACCGTTCCTTACCCTCTCCCCGTATCTCTTCCTCAAACTCTTGCATCAAAATTCTTCCTTCCTTCTCATCATTTCCTTCTCGTGTTACTTTTCGGGGTTAATTATGGATGCGTACTGGGTCCTTTTAATTGGTATTAAAAATTCCCTGTTTTAATGAGGATCAGTGCGTCGTAGCCAGACCGTTAACGATACCGCCTATCCTAGGTCAGGACGCACTCTTGCCATACCTTGGATTAATCGGTTTCGAGCTTGGCGGGGGGCTTAATCTGGAAGCGGTAAACAGGTTGGTAACTCGTAGGTATTGCTGTCCAATGTTCGAGGGTTATATAATCCTGTATCGTCGTTTTTTTACTGAAAATTAAGGTCTGGGCGATATGTAACCGAAGTGAATGGAGCTCCTGAAACACAAATCTTTCTCCTGTTGGACTAGCATAGAATACCATAGTTTTGGTCCTACGATTTTGTTTTCGCCCCATGTTTGATATCCACACTGCCCTTCGATAACTTTAAGCTTTGGGAGCATTGATCTGCATATTTATAGATTTTTGACGGGGTATTAGCTGATGTGTGGCCGTGAATCCCGCGCAAAATTGACCTAAACGCGAGTGGATATATGTCTTGTGAAATTACTCTCATGAAACGATCATGTTTACCCTTTTAAAAGTGAGTGTCTAAAGAAATTACTTGGTAAGAGATATTTGATTTTGTATGCATCATAAACTTTGTCAGTGGGCTAGGGGGATTGGCGTAAACACCGATGATCTTGGGATATGATTGTGGAGAGGAATGGAATGCTGGTAAGCTGGGTGGAAAGGAAAGCAAATAAAAAAATGTTTGGTGTAGTAGGAGACGGATATGGAGGTTGGTTGGAGGAATTCGGAAGAGACAGCAAAAACGGATAGAAGACGCACAAAGGAGTAGCGACATGTTGAAGAGAGTGGTGACGGGGAGACTATTGGTAAATTGTGGACGAGGGAGTAGGACAAAAGAAATTTTTGATGTTAATTAGGCAGACAGAAGTTACTAAGAGATTAGGAAGGATTTAATATTGGAAAACAGTTTTTCAAGGAAACGTTAGGGAATATTTACCATTGTTTGAGAGATTATCATTGTATTATACTATTTTTTAATGAGTGCCATACATTAATTTGTGCTCCTCATTCAATCATTTCTTTGGGACACCTCAGGTTTTTATTATACTGTAAAATTGATTGACTGTCTTCTCCCGTGTCTGTTGTCGGTAACCAATCCAAACGCGGGAGAACATCCAGAAAACTTAAGATTCAACAATGAACTCCGTGGAAGCCAATGGCTAGAATTGAATATCTTTGCAAAAAATCGTGTTTAGATAAGTACACGTGTATCAAAATTCTGGACCATCTTCGTACTGAAAATACATTTCGTCACTATAAAAATAAATCAAAAGTTGGTTTTAAAACAAAGGTGATGTAATTGCCAAGAAAAGCTGACTTCCTTTCCCCCATGCTTGAGGAATGAGACTTCCATTCAAATTTTACGCTCGAGAAAAAAGTGTTCCTTCTGGCGTGTATGGGTTTATTCTTACCGTTAAGAGAAGTGGTGCATAAAGGCGTTTCTTTGCCTTGAACCACTCTCCTAAATCGACCGGCCTTCCCCCAAGGGTCCCCGTTATACCAATTTCGGTGGCATTTTGTGAGCTTATTTATATAGGGAAGGTGTCCTAAAGCCAGCTTTATGTGGAGACTTCAACGGTCGTTGTACCATGAGGCAGGGTGCATTGTTATGTCACAACTTTTTAGTTTTCGTAATGACTCAGCCCTTATCTGAAACTGTTATAAGTATTTTCTTCGCAGACGTAATGCGCGGAGGGTCCGTTCCTCCTTTCAATTATCCCTTAGCAATATAGAACAGCGGATGGGAAAATACCGTGAGAAAGTTATTTTACGAACGGTTCTTCCTTCTCCGAAGGACGTCGCTGTGGAAGAAAGTTACGAGAAGACATGCTATCCTTAATTAGATTCCATTGTAAAAGGATAGCCCCTCCTAGCGTGACATTCAGCTTTCTCATTTATGCCAAACTTTGTTTCTGCTTCTTTGAAATGTATTCCTTGTTCATTAAGTAATGTATAGTTTTTTACGTGTGACCTTTCCAGTATACTTTATCCTTTTCTTGCTCGTAGGATCTTATTCACAACTAGCCGCTATTGCCACAACACGATATTTTTCTTATTATCACTACTCATAATTAATGATAATGACAGTTTTATTTAGTATAAAGCTATTCTAAAATGCCAATGTAGTAAGTTACATAGAGAGAAAATTTCTTATGTTCCACACCCGAGACATGAAGTATATGTACATCATACCCATATTCACATTTCCAGTACACATTCACTGTTACAAAATCCTTATGCATTCACCCACAAATTATAACCAATGTACATTTTTGCTGCGTAACAAGTATGAACCATTCCTTTATACTCCTTTTAAATACAGCAATATGTATGCTCTTTCATTCGGTGGACATTGAGTTGTATAATGCTAATCCCGTGTAAAAAGTGACATATGTGATGAGAACTTCTTTCTCATCGGATGATGGGAATTACTATTGATTACTTTCTAAAAATGGGTGTTCCGTGCTGGGGGATAAGTAAATCGCATTTCTCCAAAGAAATGATAATTCCACTGACTTTCTTGGGTAATAGTTTGCGTTAAATTTTATTTTTTTCAAATATTTTCCTGTCACGAAACGGCATGGGAGTATTGTAATTAGATAATAACGTATGAAAAACCGTGAATTCTATCCCAGCGGCTGTTTCTGTTGCATCAAGTTAACGAAAATAGAACCAGGAAAAGAATAAGCTCTTTGAAGCCAACTATTTTTTCTCACCTCTTGCTCAGGAAACTTAAATAAATTATGCAGCCATGCCCGTCTATGTCTTCGCCATGCTTTATCTGGGCATTTCTATTGCGAGGTTAAGAAATCTGGGCATTGAGAAGAGAATCCGTTCTCTAGCCTGACATTTATGCCAGTTACGTAGTCCTATCATGCAATTATTAGATCCTACATTTTTATTTGTATCATTTACCTTATCGTCACTTTTACGTACTTGTCGTGGCTCTCAGGACTGTACGTAGATACTCATTGTACCCAACCACTCATCAGAATCAGCTAGTATCCATGTTTATGACCTTTGTGTTTTTAACGTGGATAACATCAACGCTGTCTGCTCTCCCTGGCGGAATTTTGAAGTTTCGTCGTATTCGTGTTTTAATGAGCAATGTAGAAACGAGAATACGATACATTTGTTGAAAACGCGTGCGTAAAAATCCGCGATCGTTCTGCATATATATATATTATTTTAGGTATTCCCCATTTAGCTTACGTTTCGAAGCGTGAAAAATCGTGCTTCCTATAGTCAAGGCGGAATTTAGCTCTTAAAAAAAGAATTCACGGTGTGTTTCTTCACTCTGTCGAGTTCTTACCTCGCGACCCCGATTTCATACGTGACTGTTCTGTCCGATTCATAGAGATAGTTACTTTCGAATGGCACGCATCACTTCTGCGTGCTTGTGACTGTGGTTCGAGAAAGGTATTCGGTTCGCTTGTGGGTTAGTTTACGAATTGGACGCCGAATAAGGGGATTGGAGATTATGAAGGGAGTGAGTGCGGAAGAGTTGCGGGGGCGGTGACGTACGGGTTAGGTTCAAGGTCGGTTTACGAAGAAAATCGACTTAAAATAAACTTAAGCGTAGACTTTGCTTTGTAGAGAGTTTCTAGTACATTTCCTGCAATCGAGGAGTTGGGAAAACTTAGCTTGAAAGCCGTACTGAGTTACGGAAAAAATCAGCGCACGATTTGGTCACTTCCTAATGTGCGTGAAGACGGCTTAAAGGCGTCCTGTTTCGCAGTCATATTTTTCCTAGCGATTATTGTCAGTCATTTGGAGAACGTTAGTTCGCATGGCGAGAGGAAAACGAAGAGAAGTGAGCAAAGGGAGCATTCCCCGTCTTCTTCTTCAGTGTTCAATCTTTTGATTGATTTACAGAAACTCGCCGTTCTTCTCGCCTTCCTCTTCATTTCAACGAACTCCTGCATCCTATGTCCTTCATTATCTGCCCCTGGTACTGCAGACGTGGCCTCCCTCTGTTTCTCTTTCCTTTAATGTTTCCTTCTATTATTAATTTCAGGAGCCCTTCGTGTCTCAACAAATGTCCAACAAGCTTTACTCGTCTCTGAACTATGGTTTTCTCTAGGCTGCGTTTTTCATCCACACGTTGAAGAACATCTTCATTCGTAACTTTGTCTGCCCATCAAATTCTTAGCTTACGTCTATAATAACGAATTCAGTCTTCTTTTTTCTTCTACCACTAAGGTCCACGTCTCACACCCGTATAACAATATGCTCCAGACATAGGTTTTAAGGGGCCTCTTACTTATTTGAAGACTATTGCATTGGGACGTAAAAAGTTTCAATTTTTTTGTTAAAAGTGCTTTTTGCTTGATTAATTTTACTTCGCCTTCCCTGTAACGGTGTTGAAGTTAGCTCATATGCGAGCACTTAAGCGCACTTAAGCTTACACGAACAACGATGAATGGAACGATGTGCACAAATGGAAACGTTCGGTGAACTGCTGGTAGGTAGGAATCTCTCGGAGAACTCAATCGTTACGGCCGATTTTTTTGTAAGAAGTGGAAGAATTCGTTCAATTGAAATCCTTAATAGGTAAGCTTTATGCCGCAGAGCAATTCATTATCCATTCCGACGCCTTTATTGAAAATCAACGCAACGACAATCTACGGAGATGGGAGTATCGAAGTTATTTTCTTATAAAGGCACTACAGTTCTCATCAACTCTGTTCCCGATCTGTGTGTGAACGCTCTTACGTTAAGTTCACTTGAAGCGCTTAAGTTAATTAGAGTTTATGTTCTCCATAACACGAATTACAGGAATGTTGGAGGGTGGAGCGTGTCTTCTTCTCAAGACTTCTTTTGTCAGCTCCACCTACCCTTCTTCTTCCTTCCTGTGTCGCCGCACCTAAGTCTGAGGGCCTCCACAAGCCGGGTTTATTGAATAAATTAACGTCGAATAAACTGAAATCTTTCACGCTAAATCATCTGACGCTTGCACGAACGTGTTTGTGAAAAAATAGGGTGTGGAAATGCTATCATATTTCTTTGTCATAACTGTTGTGGACTGGATCGTGATTTTTTCAAGTAACATTTTCTTTCCGTAATGCGCCCGAAGCTTCAATAAATGACCGTAGACAAGAATGAAACAAATATTCCTCAAGTTATGACGTAAATTTTTAAATCCCATAGAAGTATTTATTTACCGAACAGAAATTTGATTGTTTAGTCAATGTTAAAGTTTGTAAAGAAAAAAAAATATTACCGACGCCACAAATATTCCTTTGGACCATATAAAGTTATTTATTAGCTTGTTTAAAAATGCTTATCGCCAATGTGATGCATGTAAATATTCACTCTAATTTTATGTTACAAGGTGCTCAAAGAGTGCTCATCGCTGTACTTTATTTTTCAATGGAATCTACGTTGAATTTTCCATGGAGTGTTTGACAAGTTGGAACATGGATTCCACCAATAATGATAATACTTTCGAACTTCAGGCCAAGTCCTCAGCATGGTTTATTTTTCTGCTTATCGGTCTTTTACCAGCAACTCCTCAGCCCTCCACCTCCGATATACCAGCGGTTACCAACGTTTTTCGACTTCCTTGGTAGATCATTTCCCCTCAGCACTTTGCTAAAACATTGTGTGCGTCGTATTGAAAAAATATCTGTACAGAATTCCCTTGGCATGTCTGTAGGCTTTCTTCAAAATATTGAAGCTCTTTTTAAAGGAATTCCTATTGAATTATTTTAAAGGAATTCCTGCTTATTCTGTAGAAGTCCATTAGAACATAAAAATTCTTTGTTCCATTTCGTACAAATTCCTTGATAGGTTTTCTAGGTATTCCTTAAATTTTTATTTTTTGGCTAAAGTTGGTGCATAAATGATTGTTTTTGAGTTCATAATTGTGAAATCTTCGATTGGACATTAGCTAGTGAACATACGTCCTGCTTTTCTTAAACTCCGTAAGAGAGATAACCCAATAAGTAATGCCGGAAAAGTTTCTTTGGATTTCTCAAGGCCTCATATATTCTACCGAAACCACTACTAACATTAAGAAAAGAAACTGATCCTACAGAAATCATGGAAATTTCCGTAGAATTCCTTATCCTCAACAGAATAGTTTTTACGTTAGTATATAGTAAATAGTATATTTTTTTATGGCTGGAATACTACGTGGTATCCCAAACAATGGGACCCCTCTCATTAAGTTGGCTGCAGCGGTAATCGTGGGTCATTTGAGTGCTCATTTTAATAATTTTTTCAGTTGTAAAATTTTGTAAAAAGTTGTAAAATATTTATGGAATAAATTTCATTTAAGTGCATTTATTTATACGTTGGATCTCACCATACATCTACATCTACGAAGTACCGTGCAAGCCACCACTAGGGTGTTTGGCACGGGGTGATTCCACACCAGGCATGCAGCACTTGTCCCAGCACAAATCAGAACCTCGCACGCTCCCCCGGCCGCTAGGCGCAGGCCAAAAAGCAGTCAGGAGAACAGTGCGCAGCCCAACCGGAAACTGGGAGAGTGCTACGTAAATGAGCATGCAAACATGCAGAACAATGCTATAGACATATCTATTGGTTAATATTACTGATACTGTTAATCTATGAATGCTACGAGATGCTACTTCATACAGAGAACAAAATAAAATAATGCCGGACAATTCGACCGGTGTGAAGTGTTAGTAATGATGTTGTGTTATTAAGCAGAAGTGAAAATTCTACTCTACCTATTGAGGGTGGGAGTTTCATATGATTGATCTATTGCAACTATTATGATCCCTTATTGTACGTGGGAAAAATTACATTTTAAATCTATCGGTTCGGCAGTCAATTTCCTTTATTTTATTCCTGTGATCGCTTTTACCGTAGTACGTTGGCTGTAGCAGTATATGTTGAACGTCCGGCAAAAAACTGTCTGCTCCGAACTTGCGCAGAAGATTTAACCGGTATTTCACATTATACATTATACATGCAGTAATGGAAATGATAGATGAATCATATTTTAATTTTTTTCCTTAATTTAAGTGTGTTATGACTAGAGTTTTCGGCGCCGTTTTCGAAATTAAACAATATTCTATTAAAGTGTTTTTTTCGAATATTGGACTCGGCATGACTCCTTAATATATCTTAGCAGCAATTATTGTAATAATAAATGTTTTATTTCGCGTTTAGAAGAAAATCTGGACATCTGTACAATCGAATTATTACGAAATATATGTCATGTGCCATAAGGCTACGTGTTAAAGTAGCATTGAATTGTCAAAAAACCAAATCGGTGTGATGCAATTTTTTCACTTTTTTCTATAGATAGCGTCACTAGTGAGGACATGTATGCAGAGTTTCACACAAATCTGTACATAAGCAAATCTCGCTCCAACCACATTGAGGGAATATTCTTGTCACACTTCTACCTTTACTTAGTTTTTTTTCTGCGTCCCCCTGAACCACTAACCGCGTACCCCTTTGGGCGTGTTTCAGGTTGGGAACCACTACCTTAAACCCTTCAGTCCAGTTTATTTCACGCATGCCGACGCTATTTAAGTACACAATCCCTATCTCTGCGTGAATCTAACTCAAGTTTCCCGGCCGCGCTGCTTTTATTCTCCCCACTTAAATTCTCCCCTTCCCGCATCCTCCCTTGTTTTATGCACTGCGTTTCTTTCCTCGGAGGTCACCCAGTCGGTCAGTTCTTTGTTATATGGGCTAATGTTAGGTCGGGCTTCGTCGGGCTCCGGTTCCCCTCCGTTCGTGCGTCCGAAATGAGTATCAAGACGGCGGCGGGATGGTTCGCCCCCGGACGTGGAAATAAAAAGATTCCCCTGCGTTTCCTTCCTCCGCGTGACGAATTCCGGGAAAGGGACAAGGACTCGTGAGCGTTCAAAAGTGTCCCTTCCAAAGTTATTTGACTCCCGTGGACTGTGACTCGGAACCCCTCTCTCCAAGAATGTTCCCTCTTGCGTCGTGAGGCCTTTGAGAGGTCTCGTCCTTGGGCAGGCGGCGAATTACACCCCTTCTCTCCCTCACTGTCTTCAACTTGGTAACTAGCCTCACAGATTGCTTTTATTGCGCTTTAAGCGGAATAAATATACGTGGCATGGGCATTCTACTTTCCGGTGCTATAAACCAGCTGGTGCTTGTGCATAAATATGTCAGTGGCACGAAAATGCCTACCGTCGATTCGGAGTTTAACGCGGTTGAGTATTCGTATTTTTTTAGGCTATTATGTTTTCCAAAAGTGATTGATTTTTTTTGTTAAAACTCGATTTTCTGGGGCCAAGTTCAGGTAGTCGCAAGATGGGTGGGTGACGTAGTTTTTAAAGTTTAAATTGTAGTGAGCACGGTTGGTTTTGGGGAGGGAGCCTCCCGTTGTGTGGGTCGAGGAGAGAGACAGGCATTGGGTCTCCGAGCTGGGGAAAGGATTGCGGATTAGAATCCTCGCGAGCTTGGGCCTCACCCATCTTGCGACTACCTGAACTTGGCCCCAGAAAATCGAGTTTAACCGACTTTTTCAACGAAATATGTGGTATGTACGTTATTTTGTTGTGAAAGAGAAAGAATCATGCTAAATTTTATTCTTCAGTTCAATGGCAGTTGTCTTTACTTGTGTTAATGAAGTGAGGTTTGGGGATGGAAATTAATCGTTGTCCACTTTTCTGCTCGGGTTCATTTAAAAAAGTTATTTTCGTTGAAGGTAACACGCAAATTCGATGGGAAAAACTTTTGCTCAGGCCAAATTTTTCAGCAAAGTAAGGCACGCGCACGTTATTCCTTTTTCGGTTCCTGTGCTGAACTTTTATCGTTCAATTTTCGCTTTACGTTTAACTGTGTGATTTAACTGGTCTGCTTCACATCAAAGAGTAATCGCTCGCAATTGTCACTGTACACGCCAATATTGTCACTTGAAGCTCCGCTGTAATTATTATTTGAATTTGTATATCGAGTGCTATTGTCTTCACCATCCTAAAGGGGTTAGGAGACTCAATTTTCAATCTCGCCTCGTAAATAAAATACATTTATCTACCTATATATCCTAATTGTAGCGGGTTTACTTGCTGATGACCGAAGTCTTCACAGCACAATTTATAACGAGAGCGAAAATGTTTGCTCCGAAATCCTGCCCTACATTTATCTTTCTTTCGCACTGTTTTATGCATAACAATGACAGCTTCATTTTCTCAGAGTAATCATTTGTGCTGTGTAATTATCACAACGGTCTTCCTCTTGTTCCTTTTATTTTGATTTTTGTAATTTCGGACAATGTGTTTTCCGATTTTGTTTCGAAACCCGTAAAATAACATTTCTCAAATCTGATTTCAATGACTCTTTTTTACTCTATCAGTTAGTAACTATGTGGATGAGCACGCTATCATTCGCACTCCCCGTAAAACCAGAAGGAAAAGGTCCCATTCCGAAACCTAGCGCTATGTCTGAATTGTATGTGTATCACTTGAAATTTTAATAGCAATTGACAAGGCATTGCAAATGAAATTATGTATACTTAGGTCAAAATTCGGAGGAAAAAGCATTTTGTAGCTATGACGGCTTGCTTTTATTCGCGTGAGTTCTTTAGTATATGGCAGGGACTTCAGGCTCTCCGGTTTTTAGCAATGTAATTTTCTAAAATGTCAAATTGGGTTTATGAATGTTTCGAGGAATGTAACTGAAAAATATAAACATCTCGGTCATTTAATTTTGAAGGTTGGTTTTGATGTGATCGCAAGTAGGGAAACAAGTGCTTCAGTGAACACCATTCACTGAGGGAGTTTCTATTATCATTTAATATAATATCTGCCGATAGAGTGTAGATATCAAATTACTTGATTGTGGATAATTATTCGGAATCATTCCGTCGATGTCAGAAGAGGCCTATAGTGGCCCCTTACTTTTTACGTATGTGTCTGACTTATATTTATATCTTAAACGAGTAATAATTATGTGTGTGTGTGTTAAGTTTATCTCGACAGCGGCTCTAGCGATTTAGATGAGACAGCATATCGTGAGGTTTATATATACGAGAAATTCATTAGACAAGGTCTAATCATCGGAAAAATTCGTTGAGGTACCGAGTTTGACCCCAGAAAAGATTTTCGGGCCAAATCATGAAAGGAATTGGGAATCAATGGCGACTTCAGGGAAAAGTATTTTATTTTGGTCCTTAAAAATATTTTAAAATACATTTAAGACAAATAGCTTATGAGTAACTTGCGTGATAATGTTTAAATTTTATTTTTCTAGGGTTCTACTTATAATTGCCGGCCTATAACTTTAGATAATTAAGATCAGAGATACTATTTTGATGTTTTATCACCCATTTTAAGATTAGCACCATGGTCACGGCCGTTGTTGCTCGCAAAAACGAGTTTTGGTGATTACGCATTTTGTCAGTTAAGGAAACTGATGACTCGTACCGCAACCGCAGGAGTGAAGAAATTGGTGGATTGTGACTTGATTTTCATAATGACCTTCCAAAAATTAATTTGTTCAGACGTGTGTTACATCATAAATTCGCTTGAAGGAAAATTTCTATCCGATCGAAAATCAGCATCCAGATATAAATACCCTAAACGCCATCCTCGTAAAAAAAACTTATTTACTTACCGTACTTAAATTCAACGAAATTTACCCAGATGACGATGGACGAGTCCTTCGTCGAGACGTCGGTATTTTTTGCCGATTTAACCCGGTGTAAATCCCGAGATGAATTTACGCCATCCTCGTAGTTTACGTGGTGAAAATTTTTTTGGACCAACCAGCTTAGGCGCAACGCCTTCAGTACGTGGTCGGGAACGCTTATTGCGCAGTGTATCGGATTCATGAATATCAGCCCGAGGGTGTATTTTACGTCCCGAGGTCTTTGAGAAAAAAGTAATTCGTTCGCGTGGAAGCAACGCTGAACGAGGGGAGCGCTCATCATGCATAATATGCGTTCTCGGTTCGGTGATCCTCCGCTTCCTCTTGCCAATCTCATGTCAGTTAAGGCAACCGCTGCGACCAATAATTTGGGGGAACAACTCTTGGGGTAGGGATTACTTGAGATTTGTCGATCGCTGGTCTCGTTTTGGCGTCGTGATGAGAAGTTGAAGGGGAGTTAATAGAAAAAAAAACTCTCAACGACGTGAATCGCGCATCCTCTTCAAGGATATTGGACCGAAGTGGATTGGACACGGAGGGGACGGCGTAAAAACTTTCGATTCACGTGAGGAATGCGGGTAATGACAGTGGAGATGCGTGCAGGGCAGGAAGGGGGTGAGGGTGGGGAGGGAGAGAGAGAGGCTATAGGGGCTGACAAAAGGAAAATGCCCCAATTGAGGGCGTTATCGGAAGACCCCGTGCGAAAGGCGCTGGTATTCCCATTTTCTTGACCCGTGTTCCCCTAACTGTCCTTTTTAATGACACTTTTAGACTAAACTATGTGTTTCCTCTCCACTTAAAAGACGTAACCCTGAACTTTTTTTCGTAAAGGTAATATGTTTATCCTCATCATCATAATTAGTCATCAATCCGAAGACTGGTTTGCTGCAGATCTCCACTCCGCTCTCCTCTCAGCCAACCGCTTCATTCATTAATGCGTCTTCATTTATCGCCCCTTCATAATTCGCTTCATGTATTCCATTCTTCGTCTTCGTCTCTAATTCTTGTCATTGGCCGACCTGTAGACCGCCATTCTATCCTGTCCCCTGCTAACTCCTTCATGTCCTTGTAGCTCTTCTGTTTTCTATCTCGTTTTAGCTGGCCTATGAATGTCCCTCTGCCTCCCTCGTTGGGCTTTCCGTTCTATTATATTCCTTACAAATTCGTTGTGTGTGAAAGTATGGCCCATGCATCTGGACCCTTCCCCATGATAGTGGTTTTTTTTCTCTTTTATTCCTCTGTACACCTCGCTTCTGATCCTATCCAACCATTTGATATTTTGCATGTCTCCGGCACCATGTTTCGGAAGCCCAGAAAAGTCTCCTTATGATGAAAAAATATCCTTAGCCCAGCGCATTTCGAACCTTAAACTAGGGGTGGAAGTTGTTGACTTGGGTGTTCAGTTACTTTATTGTTGAGGTTGTTACCTGCCTCTAACCTAAGATGTTTATTTTATTACAAACGACATCCGTGTCTGAGGCCGAATTCTAAATCACGACCTCTGGGTTGCAGGTGTGATGAGTACGCAAGCTGGCTACCGGTACTTGGGCTTCAATTCAATGTCTGTGCCTAGAAAATTACTCAGTACTGTCCAAAAACTGAAGGAACTACTTGGCATAAAGTCAAAGATATCGTTTTTTCTCTGACACGTCGAAAGCGCTGATCGCCTATATATAGGAATGCTTAGGCATCTTACCGCTTTGCAATTGGGCCTTGGGACATGCGACCTGAGGCATGAAGTGTGCAGTAAACACTCCATGGGATTGGCGCTGCGTTAGAATGTAGAGATATGAATCGCATGCTTGACGTAACCGGATTGGAGATATGTATCGCACGGTACAAAATTCATGCGCCAATCCGTGTTAATGTCGTGCGGATTTTCTCATGCCGCCTTAGAACCTTTATTGCACCTGTGTGCAAGCCCCCAGTTATACCATGAAACAGTGAGATAAAAATGGTGCAACAATATGGGAGGCTTAATTAGCTCTAAGTTAAAGGATATTATGGTTGGCGTGGTTGCTACAGCTGCTCACCCTTGGGTCCGGAGTTAGAATGCCGCTTGTGGTGGATTTTGTTAATTAGAATCTCAGTCCCGACCTGGGCGCTATTTGGAGAGCATTTCAATATGTATTAGGTACTCCGTCTGTCGGATGAATTGTTAAACTGCAGGCCCGTTGGATCTTTTCGTCAAGATTAGGTGCAGTTCGAGCTGTATAAAATCCTTATGGAGGCTTCCGAGGTGTGATGAGTTTGAAGCTAGAGGTCTTCCTGTTCGTCCTCCACGATTGTGCATTGAAGACGCCGACTACAACGCTGGTGAGACTGTCGTCCCAGTATAATGGACAAACGCGGAGGACATTCCGGAAGATCTGTATCTTGGAACTATATAGTTATTTATTGAGGGGACCTCCGAATTCGCAGTGAAAAAAGCATTTGCAATTTCCATCATGAAACTCTTCCGTCCTGAAGGTGATGCTTGCAACTTCCTGCTTGGTTATTATTATTCTGCGTCAAAACGATGCGAGTTAGTTTCAAGGTAAATCACAGCAATTTTACTAATGGCATTCGTCGATGACATATTTTTGCATACAGCAGCAATGCTACACATAGATATAAATGAAGTTAAGAGGCCGTAATTTCCCTAATCTGCCTAATTTTCTAATAATTAATAATTGAAGGCGATATTAGACAACCGACCGACATTAATGTGCGCTCACGTGCAGCGTGTTTTTTTCTGTCTGGCAGTTTGCCGCTAACTGGCGTTATATCTTCTTTCTCATTTATGATTGGCGATCCCGTGAAAACTTGCATGAGGAAATAATGGGAGCTGTCACACTTGCGGTTAGTTTCGTTCGACAAATCTTACGAATTACACACTACGCGGATCAATGTATCTTCTATCGCCGTTTTTCATCAGAAAAATTGAAATTACCGGTGAAAGATTTGAGGTTTATTGTTATGTAATGAATTCCTCTGATGGGAGTTGCCAGGCTTCGTGGTTAATTGACGTGATAACATCTAAATTTATTTTTACCAGGAAGCGCTCGTCCTATTTCATAATTTCATAAATTGAATTACAATTTTATGTATTTGGAAACTCCTTCAATATATTAAGGTTACGCATGGTCTATTTCATGGAAATCGGGTAATAATTTAAATGTGCAGCGATCTTTAGCGATGAGCGATGCTCATCTGATTGTAACCTCATTAGTTATCTTTCCGCAGTTGAACGATCCTCAATCCTAACGAATCCACGTCAAACGTTATGAATAGTAGTAGCTGTAGAATTGGGTTTAATTCAAACGATCTATTTAGGACTGTCAGGATCGCACGTAACCAGCCTGTCTACTGAGGCAGAGCTATTCTTGCATATTACCTGTCATTTTTCTTGCCTTCCAACACCCGGATTTGAACCTTGGACTCCCCATTCTTTTGGCCGAACTCACTGATCTCACTTCTCCCACGCCGTTCAAGAACTGTTGACAGCCCTTACACTTAAAGTTTCGAGGTGTGTTTTTTGTTTGGGCCACCGCAGGTACGCGTGTACCACATCCATTGTCGAAAAACCGCCACCGTGCTCCAACCCCGTGTCAGAGCGCTTAGCGATCCTCGATTATTTTTTTCGCAGACCTTTTCCGTCGATCTTCTCTCTGAAGCGGTTTTTTATTTTTTTTTCATTTCCTTCTCCTTCGACGTCGATCCGTGCCGCACAATAGTGAGCTGACGTTATTATTTTTTTATTTTGCTACTCGTTCCTCTCCTAACTTCCCCTTCTCTTGTTTTTTTCTTTTAATTTTTTATCGCCCCATGCGCTCTCTTCTTCCGGCCACCTTTAATGGGCCGCTCCCCCTCCGTCCTCCGTCCTCGATTCGCGGAGCTTCCCCTCTTGCGGCGCTGGCTCCGCTCAGCGTGTCCATTGATCTCAATCACCGCCGTGTCCCCAATCAGTGAGCGTGCACATCGTTTTGCGGCTTCCAGCGCCACTCCACCCTTCTTGCCTCCCCCTCCCCTATACGTGCGCGGGTTTTCATTTATTTTTTTATTGTTTCCTACTAATTCTATTTCTCTATCGATCCTATTAAGAGGATGAAGTGACTCTGAAGACGTTCGGACGGTTATTTTTAGGAAAGATTTCTTGTACACCGCGAACGAAAGTCTCTATAAAAAGTAGAGCTAGTTAAAAAGTATCCCGAAAGTGTTTATGTTTCTGTGTCGGAGTTCCAAACAATCGCATTCCGTTGTAACTCGGGGCGTTTCTCTATCGTGGCTGCAAGAATGTTGTGCATGTTTGGTGTTGTTTATTTTTGTTGTAAGTAATTGGATTGTTCATTGTGTTTTACCCGCGAGGGGTTTGATTCGATTGATTTTTTCCTTCGAACCCTTTTTTATTCATTCTCTCTCACTCCTTGAGGATAAGCGACTCCGATGGTGTTTCCTGTTTTCCTGGATCAAAGCCCAGGGACATGGACAATATTTACGGTTGCGCTATGATAGAGCAGAATCCTTTGCTTTTAACTTTTCCATATTCTGTTTTCGTATGTATGGCGCGTGCCAACATAAATATTTGTTGTGATTTCGAATTCTTTGTTTCCTGAAGACGTTATGGACCCTATTTCCGTGTTCCGAGAAATAAATATCCATTGTAGGCTTATATCAGCGCTAATGTAGCTGTGTGTTGACTGCGGGTAATTTTTGTTTAAACTAAATGGTGATTTCTTGTATATTCGCGGGTTTTCATACATTTTTATTGCCTTCAAATAATTTTTTTCTTCTATTCTCTCTGTCATTTAGAGGGACCAATGAATCCGAAGGTGTTCAAAAAAACTTTTGGGGTATTGTTTCCTAACTCCACGAACCGAAATGCGATCGTGTTAGTGTGGCTGCTATAGTGCCATGTTTGGATCGCGGTAGGGGCAGAGATTCTTCTGCGTACTTTTATATATGTGAATTGACCCATACAGTTCCTCATTTTTTCATCGTCATAGAATTTTATTGAGACGTATGACTGACATTTTTTCACTTCAATTTCGTTGTTTAATTGATTTAATATGGCAGTTTTTAATTATTTGATTGTGGTTTTATTTGTGAAATATATTGTGAAAGAACGTTGTACTCTAACGGCGTCGGGCGTTTATAACAAACCATTATGAGATTTTATTATTTTACTGGACAATTTTGGTTAATTTAGGAAATATTCATTTCATACTTAAATAATAATTTTATGATAATATTATAATCTCGGGGACTTGGTAGCGTAGTGGATAGAGCGCTGGGCTACCGACCGGTGGGTCCCGGGTTTAAATCCCGGTAAAGCCTCTCTGGACACCCCCTCCGAAAGCACTCGCGGTGCGACTGCCTGATTGTCAGAACTTTGTGGAAAATCGCAGGTGGCGCAGGGAAAGGAACTGGCCTCCCTACCCTGAATGTGTGAATTTCATGCGCCAATGGCTTAGTATGGGGTGAACTCTACTCTCACCTATCAAAAACCAACCTTCGGGTTGCAACAAGTGTGTGAGTGATTATAATCTCAGCATGCGGCGCATTGATTTACAAAAAATGAAGAGTCGCGGCTTTCGGTCATTCCTCCGTGAAAAGCGTATGAGATATTTACTGTCTTCCTTCAAAACCTATCTCGATCGGTAGATCACTTCGAAGAAGATAATATTTGGAATAAAAATCAATCGTGAATGAATTTTCTTTCTTTTACTTGCTGCCCGGATGTGGTTTGGTTCGCCCCTTTCAATCGTCCGGCTTTCCTCGCCTTCACTTCTCGCCCGCGAAAGGCAAAGAGGTCGCCCTCAACCCCCGAACTCATTCCCTCGACCAGCACGTCGCGTGTCCGGCTTTTGTTTCATTTATTCGTTCATTCATTCCCTCACGCGCTCACTCCTTTCCCGCTCAAAAATGGCGCCCTCCTCCTCCTGAGCCGATTTCTCGCCCGCTCGCTCTCGCTCGTGTTTATAGAATGGCACCCGTCTTGCCGCCTAATTGCGCACCACGCCCCGCTTATAACTTTCACCGCCCGGCCTCGCATCGAGGCGATGGGGGTAGATATTTTAAATGTATGGATAAGGTCGATGAATTCCTGAGTCTATCTCTTGTGCAGTTCGACCGACCGGGTGAAGTGAATTCGTTACTTCGCCACTGACAACCGCTGGCGTGCTTGGTTCAAGGAAATATTTTTCCCACGATAATCAGTGCTCATACATTAGTAGCCAGAATGAATGTTTGCCCAAGGGAGAAAATATAGCCCTGTACTAGAGTGCTTGCTACTTCTCCTCCTACCTTATTGAATGTAAGTGAAACTTGTTCATGCTTGGACAAGCAGAATTGTCAGATGAGTGCGACGGGTATGGACTACTAGAGAAGGGCTTGCTGTAAAGATAACTGGCCGAGATAGGCAGAAGGATTAGAGTTTTTTAACTTAAAAAATGGTTACCGTATTATATTGGACAAATGTGCGTCGTTGATTTGGTATTCTAATGGTAAGGTAAAGGAGGATAGTCTAATAACTTTGCTGATTATTACTATTGACTCATTATAATGATTTTTTCTGAATTGTTTGCGGCGGGGTTATGTCTTATTTGCTGATTTGGGCGTCTCGGATTTGAGCTCGTGCGGGTGGAATCTTTTTTTTCCACCAAGGGAATGTTCATATATGTATGTCATAGGTAGTTGTTGAATGCCGGATGTAATTGACAAGAGACAGATTTTCACTGACACTGTTGAGGAAAATGGCATTTAGTCTCGGTAACTGGCGAGTGACCAGGTGATACTGGAAATGAGCAAAACATTTGTCAAGGTGATAATAAAACTTGCTTCTTGACTGTTCCTTACTCGAAAGGTAATAAAAAGGCAATGGCATAAAGGCCATATGTGAATGTCACCGGTTTTGAATAGTATCAAAAGATACTCTCCATCGGAGAAGGTCCGATAATATTTCTCATGAATACCATACGCTGCTTTTTTGCCAGTTAATTGCTTCAGTATCAACGAAAATCGAAGATGGAAGAATGATCTATTCGATTTTATGGCCATCTTCTGATAGGTAGTATAAATTTTAAAAACGAAACGTCTCGTCACGATTTTGTATGATTTGACATGGCATTTTATGGTTTTATCATCTCGCGTTGGATGTTCACGCTTTTCGGAAAGATTAGCGGAAGTTCTATAAATATCTTTACTTTCTGTATTATATTCCAGTTTATGGATCAGTCTTTCTGTTGCCTTATATGATAAAATGTATTTGGGAAATAT
Source organism: Pyrrhosoma nymphula (assembly GCA_963573305.1). NCBI lineage: Eukaryota > Metazoa > Arthropoda > Insecta > Odonata > Coenagrionidae > Pyrrhosoma > Pyrrhosoma nymphula. Next base: position 47,914,060 of record OY754330.1, on the reverse strand, counting down.
ATGAGAAATCAAATCATAGTGCTGGTCTTATTACTCTGGTAACTACTGTGAGCGCATGTTTCGTGTGCCCTAAATGATAATGGAGTATCAGTTGTAATTTTCCGCAAGATTTACGTACCTAATATACTAACCGTTTCGTTTTTACGTCATCGCGTTTTATTTTATTAAATGTATCTAGAAATCCTGGGAAAAATTACACCTGAAACTCCTTGATTATCAAGATGAATTTCCACTACATCTCGTCGGAAAGCGAAAATTTATATCGTATGATTATTCTGTTGCAACGCTCACTTTATTGGTCTCAGTTATGCATCAACGTCTCAAAATGAGAAACCGAATCCGCGGAAAATTTCTAATCCTTGACAGCTTCTATTTCACCAACGAGAGTCATGGAGGGAATCCAGACTTTTCTGAACAGTCGCTCTGAGCTATGTTTCACAAGTTTACCTTGGAGAAAATAACATGTGCGTTAAAAAGTGACTGATAAATATGCCTGTTATTCTTACGATGATTCAATTCCGAGTTACTACTAAACTACTTTGTCGTTTGAACACAAATTAGTTTCCTTACGTTATTCGAATTAAGTATGTAACAATTTCTGTGGGGTGTTTTAGCGAAGAAAACCGGCGGAGTCGAATAATTTGTCTTGGTTAATTTACACACCTATGTGAATTGACTTAAAATTATATGTACAATTATTCGCTGCAATTTTCATGGTAATTCCTTTTTTTATTTCTTCACGGTGTGTTTCAGCTGTTTTATTTAGTGTGAGACAATCAGGCCTAATTCTTGTTGAACTTCATGTACACCTGCATTTTCTTTAGTGATCTGGGAAAATAAAAAAATGGTAATGGATGCTCCCGGAGTAGTTCGTGGTCGTGGGTGTTCATGAGCCATGAAAGGAAGTCTTTGAGTTCGATCGATTCCTCATCCAGCAATGAAGGTACCCACCGCAGGCTGAACTGGTCTACACCTACTTCCGCCACTCTTAACGGAATCTAGGAAACAATGGAATGCCGGGGCGTGATTTCTCCGCCACTGCTTCAGTAACCTACATGCGATGATGTTTTGGAACCCTTTTGCCCGATGCCTTTTTCGGGCCGTCAAAGCAATTTGTCCGAAAATTGAGCTCTACAGAGAATTTTGATGGACGGTAACGCATTTTCTCCTCGAAAAGCGGTATTGACTAGCCGGGGGAGGTCGCTCACAAATCACGCGGGCACATTTTAGTTGTAATTTCAGACTCCCTGCCTCATCCTCTCTAAGCGAGCACCTGTAAGACTTAGGCTCCACGCAGCTTGAAAATGCTCCATGAAACCGCTCTCCGCGGCTAACGTGATGAAATGGCGTGATTAAACATACTAAGGCGACGTATAATAAGAGCAATTTACCACCGAACAGATAAGGTAAAGAGAAAGAGAGATGCTGTTTCACTCTGGATAAGCTACCTCTTGTGTTCTCCTCGGGAATAAGAGGCTCTGCAGATTGAATTCACGGAATAAGAAAAATATAAAGGAAAGCCGCACACTACCTCTGTATGCATCTGTCACTACCTGTAGTCCTGTGCTGCTGATCAAGTATGCATAGCATAGCTGTGTGCTAAGAAGTGCTTGCGTAATTTGTAAAATTCTCCATGGAGTATTGACCTTAAGCGCTGAATCGTTATCGTTGGCACAACATTCTGTATGTGTAATAAAGGTGTGGATACAGGAGTGAGGAAATGGGCGAAGGCACCTAGAAAAACTTCTCTGGTCACAAAATAATGTTTTAAATATGGCGAAGGGTATTCTAATCTCTGGCAAGCTATGATGTAGTAAAAAAAATGGATTCTGGCTAAACTGATAATTGCGAATTTTTTATGTTGTTGTTCTCTCTTTCGAAAAGATGCAAGTTATGGGGTAGGTTTTTAGGTTCAACTGCCATGGAGGCTTTATCACAGAGAGTAACTTGCCTCAACCCAAGGATTTGCATAACATCCATGCCAGGAGAGGGAATGGATCCCGCGACCTTTTGATCGGTAGGCCGGTATGGCTGTCGTCTATCGCGGCAGGGGAGATATTTTTACATTGTATCCGTTCACTTTAATTCAAAACTTGATCATTAATTTCATAGACAGTGTTACGTATTATTTTTGAAAATGGAATTCCTGCATATAACATAAGTCCTCCTCAGAGCTGAATATTTCGGTTTTATGCTATGGATATGAAATTTCACACAACCTTCAACTTCCTGAATGAGAGCCCATTGGAATCTTTTTGTTACTGTTGCATCAGGGGTATCATAGTACTGATTCAACCCCTCCTTAGTCTGAAAATGCTATGGCATAAATGGGGGACATAGAGTTAAGATTCCTGATTCCTGTCTGTGGTCATCGATTGTCTGCGAAAGGGACCTGTGGAATTTCTCACATACCTCATAGTCTATCTCCTCATTCAGAAGGTTATTGGGAATAAATAAGACAGGTGCTTCTTGTTTCAAAATCTCATGTCAAATTGGGACGCTTTCTTTCCGCGTCTGGTGGAAAGCCGGAGTCATTGTATAATAGCCTTATTCTGCATTCGGTAATCGTTTATGGCAACGTCTCTCATTGTTTTCTTTTTTTGGCTCTGTTGTTTGGTACTCGACAATGCTTTCCAAAAGACTCGAGGTGTTTTCTTTCTACTCCCCGGAAAAAATCATGTACAGTCGAAGAATGTATTATGCAGGGTATTTCTCGAGCGATATGTGTAACATTAGGTACTATTGGTGTCATTCAAACTGGTTATGTCTCTGTGAATATATTGACTTTCACTATTTACTTAAGAGGGTGATGGCGATGCAAACAGTGACTTAAGGACTAACCACAGTTTTCATTAAAACATTGAATTTTGTGTGGCTGACCTTCTTTGAGCTATTTAACAAATAGCTTTTCAATATTAGAAATGGATGGAGATGATATTTATGGGTAGCCAGATAGTAAAGAAGGTCAAAAGCGGGGATGGTTTTAGGAAGCCGGTCGAAGGGTTGACTCGTTCAGAGATCGTGCGTAACGCATAGCCAAATAATTAAATGGCAAACTTCCTTGTTAGCCATTAGTGTACGTTGAGGTTAATGCAATAGAAATTAAAGGCCTCCGATTTGTTTTAAATTCCGGATAAGTTAGTCATCTACTAAATTGCTATTGAAATACGTAGATAAAGCATAAAACGATGTTTATCTTTATATATATTATTTATCCTTTATTCATCCAATGCGAACGAGCCTCTAAAATTTCTCATCAACACATAAGTAACGGAAATTGTAAATTTTCATAAAATTAACTGAATTTAGGTATTTTTTCTATCTAGACATTCTGCTTACATAAATACATTTATAAAGGATACGTCTTAAATTTAAAAAAAATCATGTAAGTAAGCGTTGATTTAAGTTATTAGCATTCAAAGTTGAGCTACCGTTTCTCCGGCGCTCAAGTCTTTTCAAACTATGGTGTAGCAAATTTCTACACCTGTGTTGGTGCGTGAATATGACTTCCTTATACATAATTTGCAGTATATTTCATTGTAATCTGTTCGTTTCGTATCTTTTTATAACGTTTCAAACTTGGGCAATTCATCTTTTTGCATTGACAACAGGTTGATTCATCGCTGTCGCGATTTCCATTGCTGGGGGAAAGTTGTGGTGTTTACATAAAATCCTTGACGTCGCTATCAATTTTATTGAAACTGAGTTTAGAAATCACGCCACGGCATTGCTTCGGACTCTCTTTTAGCCCTCACGTCCTCTATAGTTCGTGATTCACGGTCTAAAAGTTGGCGTAAATATATGCTATCAATTTTTCATTTGTTTTCAAGAATTACGTATGCCGCACGATAAACTATATTGTAACCTAAAAACAGGAGGTTATTATCAAATGTAAGCATTGCAAAAGGCTGTGTGGAATGAAAATGCTCTTATTTGTTTTTGTAGAATAAGAATATACTGTGGTTGTTTATTTGGTCAGCAACATAAAAGCACCCCCATTTTTCGAATTATGTTTGCTCTAACATTTTTTTCATTATTTTTGATCAGATTACATTTCCTTCGCGTTTGGTATGTCACATGGTTTTCAAAACTTTCGGTGAATCAGGACCTCAGGTTTTCCCGGTGAATACACTGTAGGAACCATTCTTGAATTAGCCACCGGGTGTCAGGGTTTATTGGCCCTGACGTTTCGTTCAATTCATACCCTAAAGACAACGACCCTCTTAGCTGTGGGTATGTCGTTGCTATCCGAGCATGATACGTGTTGGTAAATCCGAGAGTGCTCCCGCGATCCGCGCGAAACTTATGTCAGAAAAGTCTTCTCTTGTTTTGGTCAAAAATATGGTCAACTAAGAGTATTTGCTTTTTTAAGGTTGTGCTGAGTATCGATTTTCATTTTTTGGGCAAAAAAGTAAAACCAGATGACCGTGGAAGACCGCCTCGAAGGAAGACTTCCCCAGTAATTCCCCTATTTGTTCACGGTTGACAGTCTGTCACATCGGGTGTTGGGAGATTCCCACAGTGTGCGGTCGACTTCATGGCTCTCGTCATCCTCCCGCTCCCGTGACTTTCGGTCTTCTCCGAAATAAAAGGAAAACGGCGCAATGTCGAAAGTCTCTCACCCTCTCCCCACTCTCATTCTCTCACCCTTCACTTAGTCCCGTTCCCGTGGTCCTGGGCAGGATCTCAGGAAGATTCAACACGCCAACTGAATAAATCTTGAAAAGAAAGCCCTGCGTTGTGGTTAAAACTTCTAAAAGAGATCAGAAATGTTGGCTAAGGTGTTGAGTTGGTTGAGTGGGTTGGGAGTCGATGGAGAGACTGTGGTAAAAGACACACAAGGCTTAACACGCTAGAAAAATTCATATCACACGAAATTTACGTTGATTCGGAGGGTGGTATTTTACCCACCCCCTTAGTACATCTGTAGAACATGAAAAAGTGGGAAAATATGATACTCTATCGGACAGATAGGTTTGGTACAAGAATTATTTCCTTCAAACGCATTACGCGTGACCTCGGGATAAACAGAGCAAGACACTTCTAGTAATCGTACTTACCTCTTCTTTCCTCCCCTCCCTCTCCAAAATCTTTTTTCTCTTCTTTTTATTATTCTTGGTTGGTGTCATAGAAGTCCCTGCCTTGCGCCTTCGGGGTGGCTCTCAGGGTCACTCATATAGGTGTACAGATCTCGCAAATACTGGTGGCAAACAGATTCGCAGAACACTAGGGAATGAATTTAATGGAAGGGGTGGTAATGACACGGCGGGTAAGGGAAAAAGTCTTCACCTCTGAATGCCTGATAAGCCATGCATGTTTAGATTGGTAGACGTATATCACGTAGGGTAGTCATGAGTAAACAAAAGCACACCGCTACCACTCATTCATTAGGAGTTACCGGATTTTAGGAAAGGGATCCTTAACCCTTCTGCCATAAATTCATTTTGCTAGTGAAAAGGATTTTTCTTTAAATTTATACTGTCTCTTGCTTTGAGAAAGCAATAATATGAAATATTTTTCAGAAAAATGAATTTTGTCCCTCGCTATGTTGTGCGATGGCTATTGGAATCATTCGTCACGTAGCATGGATTGTAGTAGCTATCCAAGAAAGTTATAGCTATTACCATTGGAATTATCCGAACAGAAAGGGTTGGAAGTCCTAAAAATCGTCCACTGCGCATCTGTCACGAGCTTTTTTGGGGGCTGAAGATCCCCGAAAGAGATGTTAGAAGGTGGTTGTCGCTCTCTGAGGCGGGAGGAGGCTGCAAAGATGATGTTGAGGATGGCGGGAGTCAGGGGGAGGGGTCTGCTAAAGAGAGTGTAACGGAGGCGGAAGTGGGGCCATTTCATGGGTGAGAGTGTTATTTCAACCCCATTCCCGCCATGGCCTTCGCGGGAGGCACCACCCGCCAACCGCCTTCCATGCCACGCCCCCTCCTCCTCCACGGCCGGGGGTTCAAGAGTGATGGCCGTCACCGCAGTGGAGACAAGATCGATTCGAGACCCGGGTCCGAAGATTCCCGGTCGCATCCGTGTTGTCATATGTTTTTCAAACAGGAAAATGATAGTAGGCAACGACATGCCACGATGTTACCATCAGTTCCCCCTTGAACACCGAAATTATTATATCGATGTTTTCTTTAAGTAGTAAGCATTCTTGGGAACGGCTCGAATTCGGAGGGGTTATCCTCCTGTTTGGTGTGAGTGATGTTGTCTCCGCCTGCAAGTGGCAGTCAGTTAGTTCGAAATGTCCTTAGCCTGTGAAGCACAGTAATTTAAGTATATACTTAGGTTGGCACTTGTCTGGGGGTGTAGCCAAGCCCAGAGTAGATTTGCATGTTGATGCCGAAAGCAGTATCTAGGCTCTACCGGATAATTTGAAGGCCGTGAGTTCGAATCCCGCCTCGATTATGGATGTTTATTTTGTATTAGGATTAATGTGTTAGGAAAGGTAGTGCGGTATAACCATTGGGGTCACCTTAATCCCAAGGCGACTAATATAACTCGGATGCCTTACCGGAGGAATCTTCCATGGACCCACCTTGCTAAACCCTAGCCGGGTTTTTTTTTCTGGGAATCAGGTCTTTCTGGAAACCTTACAGGATAATGATAAGCTTTCCCCTAGCCTGTTGCGTGAATCTGTCTTGCCGTTGAGGTTAGTGCTTGCTAAGGTTTACCCTCGCCGATCAAAGCCAACCTTGGGTTGAAGTGAAAGACCTCGTTCTCTTCCATTAGTTTATTCAGTTGGCATTAAGTGTTGTTCCACACTGTGGTATAAGCATGCGCTAGCTGAATGGACGAAATATTGCTGTAATTACATTATATATTCTCATTTGAAACCTTTTTTCTTTGTATCATTATTATACCATAAAACTATTCCGCCATGTTGTGAAAACATGTCTTGCCGCCGAAGTAGACTTATAGAAGAGTACAGTCTTTAATTTTGTCATGAATACTATCAAACCTCTCCCAGTAAATCCTGAAATAACTATAAATAGCAGATTATTGCATTGAACTCCACGGTTTTTTACTGGCCTGCTGGGCCCTCTTAATTTTCTTTGAGTATCATAGTGCCATAATTTGACTCCATTTCTATGAAAAACTATCGTTGCTTTATTTAGTAGATGAGGAATATCGAATGCATAAATGTGACCAAATTGTTTTCTCGCATGAATTCTTGTGGCGAAAATCGTAGCCTGGTTGTTTTTACTGAATGGAGGAAATATTTATTCGTCTGTAAGTTTGTTTACTCTGAACTAAATTCCTTTGTACATTAGTCCTAGTGTTGAGCTCGCTAGTAATTCCTTGTGAAATCACAGTCGTTAACCACCCTCTACAGTATGCACTCTGAGTAAAGCCTTCCGTGGCAGCGGGAGAAGGGGGTGGGAATGTTTTCATCGTCCTATTGGGGGTCAGCTTTCACCTTGATTACTAGGTGGACGAGCGATAAACTCGGCGCGTCATGAGGAGTGGTTCATCGTTAGTGGACTAGAACGTGCCTTTCCGCTCCGCCGGGCACAGCTATAAGAATTGAATTTACGACATGCCATATATAATACAATGACAAAATTTCGCGAATCCCATTATGAAAACAGTGGTTGATAAGGTTTGGACGCGTGTGACTCGTGATTCCTTTTACCCGCGTGGAAATTAGTAATATTCGCGAAATGATGTGTGCTACGCTTTCTTGGACGTGATGCCTGTGCGCCGGTCTCGGCAGAACTGTCTCAGAATTTCAGTTGGTCAATGGTTCGCTAGTTAATATAAGAGCCCGATAACGCTCAAGCATCACTACGGTTCTTAATGGTACAGTCCTTTGAAAATATGGCAGGATCTCTTTAAAGCCTTATGGAAAAATACTTTGCTATTACTGGCTTCACTTCTTAAGAGGTTTTGACAGAATTCATAATTAAATTAAAATACTTGCACTTGTTTACAGTTTTTATCAGGAATTTACTGTAGAAAAATACTTAGTATTTTATTAAATCTATGGATACTAATCTAGTGTGAAAGTTACAAATTATTTATTTACCGATTAGAAAATGGCTCATTTTTACATAGTAATACATGTTTCTTTGTCTGTGTCACCAATTTTTCGGCGCAAATATATTTCTCGTAGCGTAAATGGTGTTGCCTATCTTTCTGGCGTTTAAGCCGTTCTTGTCCTTGAACTCCGTCAGTACTATATTTACCATGCATTACCTAGAACGTTTGATGAAAATACGATTGGTTGAAAGCAGTAGCTACGCTCATTTTTCTTGCGATAAATATTATGATACTGGTCGCTCATTTTAAGGTTACCTCGTAAATAAGATGGGTGAAAGTGTGACATTACTAAAGCGTATATTAAATCATTTTAAATTGAAATAAATAAATAAATTGTAGAGTGCATTTAGTTTGCTATAGGCCCTTGGCTGGTTTCCTGTAACTACTCCCCTCCATGAAGGACTGCAATATTACGAGAAATGATGGTGATGGAAGACTTAGAGTACCAAAATAACTCAACTACAGACGAAGAAATGGACTCACGTCTTGTCCCAGAAGCCGACTTCGTATGCCGGTCATTATTTCATGTATTCGGATGGAATCTTCCGAGAGAATGGATTTTTGGGTTTTGGGGTACTCCAGCCTCGGGCAGGGTAGAGCAGTTTTTTTTTCCTATAAACCTCTATTCCAAACTACCGCGTTTCAAGTCAAGAATGTGTTCCCCCGACAGTGGCACACAATGCTGATTAGTTCCGTTACGTTTGAACGAACAAAATTAAGGTGTCATTCTTGAAAAGTCATCAACTTGATTCGCGCAGCCTGGATGTCTAAGGGTGAAGGCCTAATGCCTTACTCGTGTTGGGGGATTTTGTATTTATTTTCGGTTTCCTAGGCGAACGGAATTTTAAGTTGCTGCTTTCTTGGATTCTTTATTGGTTGGTTGGCTATTTGGGGGAGACTAGTGACAACTGAGATCATTTGCGCCTTTGAGGACTGGTGGATTGGTAGGTACCTACCTATAATTGGTTGGTTGTCAATGGGATTTGATGTATTGGTTTCTTTTAACTGGGGCAGATGGGACACAATAATGTTCCCTCTTTCCCCAGCCCAGGGCTCGTACAAGCATTTATATAGTATTTAATCACAGCATTGCATAAACTCTGTTTACGATATTTCTTAAAGCATTTCTAATTTTTTGTACAAAATAATAGTCTATAAGAATATTATGTAAAATCTTTCGTCAGTGGAGATATGAAATGGAATATGAATAAAACATTTTTTGTCACTTTAAGTCAATATTCCCATGATGCATATGGATACCCATAATCATTCCTGAACAGAAGAACGAGGTTGTTCATAATCAAATTAAGTTAAGCAATTATTTTTTTGACCAGTGAATGTTAAAAAATGTATACAAATTTTTTTTAAAACTTTAATACATTGTTGTGCCCGGTGTCGGCATTAGCCTACTCTAAACGAAAGGGACTATAGTTGGACGTCCCATCCGACGAACGGAGTACTGCACTTGAAGTACTCTCCACAAAGTACCCAATTAGGGATCGGAATCCTATAGAAAAGTCTCTGGCACTGTCGAGATTCGAACCTGGGCCCTCTGAACGGGAAGCTAGTTCTCTAGCAACCTCACCAACCCGATCCCCTGTATTTCTTTCCTGATTAATACTGTGGAGTGACATGAAATGAAATTTAAGCTCTGTTCCGCCTGTTCTTTATGGTATTGGAATTAACACACTGACACAATATATACTACGCCATCAGTTGTAGTACGTCGCCTATTTTCAGAAATATTTATCTTTAGTGTTTTTATGCTTGGCAGCCAGTTTGGTGCCAATTTCACACGAGCACTGCTATCATGATAACTGGCAGCCCATATGCATCGTCTACACTAAAGGTGTACTTTAGTAGGGTTCACTTAAATTCAGCATTTAAATGCAGGCGAGCGTCTACATAAATATTTTAAGTCTACCTCAGCGCTACCTAGTGTAAATGGAAAGATATTAGCGTCGCGAAAAAATTACGTCCCCGAGAAGTAAATTAAGGCATTTCCAGATACGTATAACCAATGTAAAATAAGTATAACACGTGCACAATTACTCAACTCGTCATATAAATGATGTAAACACATGCATTATGTGATGTAGGATCGAAGTCTTTCCCGGAGAATGCTTAGGATGAATAGTTCTCGGGTTTCCAGCAGGGTAATGGTGTTAAACTGCACCTTGCAGTGCACCTTGGGTGCAATTTAACACCACTACCTGGCAGGAAACCCGAGAACTATTCATCACGTACATGATGTATATGATTGTCGAAACTCCTCGACCTATTGATGACGAGCCCACGACCAAGCATCGACAGAACACTATCGATATCATCCAAGTCCACTTAAATATGGGCTCCCGATATTTAAGTGGCGAGAGGGCGTCTACACGGTGTACTTAAGTGAAAGGTGCATTTAAATGTATACTTAAGTGGTCATAGTTGACGGGGAATTTGGTTGCCCTATATGGTGTTTCATTCCCATGGATGAACTGATTATTATTTCTGTCGCTCTGTCATTCCCTCTGTACAGCTAGCGATTCACATTTTCGGTGGTGTGATGGATGTTTAGCTGCGGAAAGTTGGTTATGTCCTTAATTTTGATCCAAGTCATCACGCTTCCTAGTTTTCTGCATCTTTTTTTTGGAGACTTATCGTGGTCTGCTTTCAGCGCAAAAAACTTGAAATAAGGTGCGTTTCCCCTTGGAAGCTTTCGAAGTCGTGCTTATTTTGTTTTTCAAAAGGCTTTGTTCAGTTTTCTTGTTGCATTCTTCTCTCTTATCTACTACTATAAAAAGCATTTCCCTGATCTGAGTCACTTACTAACTCATCAACTTCCAGCCCAAACTAGTAAAGTTAAAAAGAAGTGAAATGTTGAGAATTATTATGAAGATTTCATGATGTGGGAACTAACTAATGAAGGATTTTTTCCGAATTCGATTTCCGAGAGGCTCTTGAGAAGTAAAACTTTTTCTCTAAAAATCTCTGAAGCAGAGTTTTACAGTTTTATTCTCTTGTTTTTAGTACCGGTAGCCCTGAATTCCGTAATAGCATGCGTTGCCATGTCATTGGTAGTATGAATTTTTTTATAATTCTCTGAAGTGAAGATTTTAACAGTTTTTGTGCCTTTTTTTGGCATCGCTGAAACATATTTATTATTATTTGCAGAGAAAATCATTCTCAGAACGTTTTTGGGAGTCGAAAAGCATATGAAAATACTTAGACATTCCAACGAGTGAGCTAGCAATCCAGATTACCACCTCCTTGATAAGCGTGATAATGACCTCCTGGAAAACTTGAATTTATCCTAGCTTTTTAAATAAGAAAAACATTATTTATATTATTTAATCATTCAGTGTTTTCAAAAGATTTATTCATTGATTTTTAAAAGATATATTAATTATTTTCAAAATATGTATTCATTGATACGTCAAGATTTATCAATTTAGTATTTATGGATGACGCGGGTTGTCTTAATGTAGGATTCCAGTCATTCGATCGAAGGAGATGAAGAGGAAGCGGGAGATATGAGAGGAGGTTCCTCGCCTTGGTATCTCGCCCCCGGGGCAGTATAAAAACAATTGAAGAGCCGACCACGCTCTATTTGATTCGCCTTTTTACGCCTCCCGTGTGCGCGCCTCTCTCTCTCTCTCTCGTCGCGACGCTCCACATTTTCTCCTCCGCGTGCTTCGATTTCGTCCCTCTCTTGTTTTGTGAAAGGATTCTCTTGGTGGGGAAAAAATTGAAAGGCGGTCTCCGAAGCTAGGACTTGTGCGAAGAGATCGCGTCGGATCGCCGAGTTGGGTTTAGTGAAACTGGTCTCCAGGCATAGTGTGTGTGAGAGAGAGCATTCTAGATGGTAATTGGGTGTGCAAATGGGGGAGTCGAGATAGCATTCGCTTTCTTTAGCCATTTCCAGGTTGTCTTTTAGGAATTCATTTCATAAATCATTCCTTTTTAACTTCACTTGCATTGGAAATGAAGTCCTATGAAAATTGAGGTATGATAGTTCCATGAAAACGTGCGTGAGACGGCCATTGATTTTTTTCCAAAACCGTCGTGAATATAGATGCACCCAACGTAATTTGTCTCTCTATTGATATTCTTTCAGTTTCTTTAAAATTATCTTCAGTTGCATGAGGTACTTCAAATAAAGTAAGCTTGAAATGGCTGAAGGTTTTGTTATCTATTCGGGAAATGTTTATTGGTTTCTTCGAACCCACCTCAGAGCATGTAATTCAGGGAAATTATGGACAAATGTTTCACCATTAGAAATTTATGAGGATGGGTTTACATGTCGGAATTTCTCGGAAAAGATTCGGTCCATCATTTCTGAGTTATGATTGAAACCAAACCAAATCTTGTTTAGGGCCTTAAAGAATGTGGTTACGGAATTACTAGTTATTTTTTTTACCTTTTTGTCTATTTCTTTTGATAGATTTTCCTTATCCCTTCGTATTCATTGTGTTATTTTTGGCTGAATAAATTGATTTCCACTCCAATGGCTTCTTGATGAGTGATAAAAAAACCTGTTAGGGGCATTATTGCCGTAGATTATTGAAATTTTCTAAAACACTCTCGTATAGCACAGGGGGGCGCAGAGAATTTTATTTTCCGGTTTTTGGTGTCGCCATAATACATTTTAAAAAATTTTAATAAATTTTTATATACTGATGGATTTTGCCTTTCTCCTGGACTAGGAGTTAAGCGAGGAAATGAGTATCAAAAAGTTCATTGAGTAAATGTCATCCATAGTAGCACTCACATTTTGGTAGGCTGTCGTGTAAGCTATTTGCGTTGTTTCGCATGGCCACTCTCCTGATGAAATTGATTTCTTTTCGTATGTTCTAGAGGTCATCATTACCGAATGAAACTAATGATACCTGTGACGACCTGTATGTCTACTAGCAGAGACTTCTGCCAGTGGTTTGCATTATTAACAGTATTGGGTACTTAAGTATTGTTCCTAATGAAATATAAATGACCCTGGGATCGACCGCGTAGCCCAAATTAGCCAGTGGGCTAATTAAGGAATTGAGTTTCGAAATCATGCTTTTTCAGACGGTTTATCCAACTACCTTATGGAGGGGAGTAAATGGCTATTGCTACCAAAAAATCTTTTAAATTTTATCCGTTTATTCAAATCAGTTTATAGGTTAAGAAAAAAATGTGACCTATTCTATGTTTAAAGGAAAGATGGTTTAGTGGGAAGAATAAAGCAGATTCGTACGGGTATGGAATACTGGATCCGGTGAAATAGAGGACGTACGGAAAACCATCCGTTGTGGTCTCGGGCGGGCAGTCAGCTTTTGCGTTTTTGCTTTCTTAATTTCATTTTCTAAGGCGTTTATTTCGAGCGCGTACGTTGCCTAGTACGTCATGTTTTCGAATAAAGCTCAAATTCTTTTATCTTACCCTTTGAAATGATCGTTCTTCGTGAAGTGTATTCATAGCAGAAAGCCGTTATCGCTAAAGATTACCATTATTTCACGCGTCGTTCATACTGCTGTCCGTATCCTTGACTTTGAAATCTTTTCCATGCCTGAAACCTTTCATCTGATTTTACTTCTCTTCAGACTTGCAAATAGTGCGTCCTGTCTCTCTTATATATTAATGGGCAATCTATTTTAGAAAGTTTTATTGATGCCCGTAGAGTAAGAGAAAAAGAAAGTCATTAACTTAGAAAGGGAACTCTTTGATTGTCGTGAATTCTCGAGCGGCCGTTTACGACTCGCCGTGCATATCAAACGGGGGTTTGTGTACTCCCATTGTGATCACTTCAATGGGATAAGGCTTGTCCGTGCCTCGAGGGAAATCATGACCACTACCAACCGCTTTCCGTTCCCCTCGTAACAAGGGCAGTGCTCATCGACAACTAGTTTTATTTATGTATTTTATCTTTCTCTCTCGCCATTAATGTAATTTCAAATATTCTCAACTTTCACAATTTCTCGTTCCCATCAATCTTTTTACCTGTTCCGTTGATTTTGCGTCGTCTCGATTCTCCGAAGTCGCTACTTTTCTGGAAGACTGGTAGTTTTAGTCATTGTCAGTCACTCGAAATAATCCCGTGTTGGTGGTTCTTTTCACTCTCACTGTGCAATGCCGTGGATTTTATCTTTTCGTAAATAATTGGGCCTTAAACATCTGATAGTCAGTCATCCACTGTTAAAATTTTTTGGAGCCTGATTCAGGCCTAACTTTGTGGAACTAAGTCATACTTTAAATAAAATCAACATTGAAAATACTATCCCCGCTATAATTTATTACCGAGGATGGTTTCAGCAAATCATTGGCATTTGAACCTTGAAAATGGCTATGATTTTCTGAAACCATGGTTGGGAATATTTCATAGTGTGAATAAATACTAATTTATCGTTTTCATTTAAAATGGTTAATTGTTTTCAGGGATAAATGCTTATGATTTCATAAATCCTACTTTGGCTTCTTGAACCTCAAAAACAGGTTTTTATTATTTCTTTAGCTCTGTCGTTAGTCGGTCAGTTTAAGTTACTTTTAGTTTTGCATGCTATTATTGTGTATATTATAATTGATTTTAGCCCTGTTTCTCCGCTAAATATGGCTTAATTAGTAATTATGTGTAAAATATTTCGATATGAATGTAGAGTCGTAAAAACACTAAAGTGTCTGTCGGAGAATGTCAGAGAGTCAGTCCTAGCTCTGGTGGCTGATGGAATATAGTAGGTTGGCGAAAAAGTAGCACTGTTAATGTGCGGAAGGTTGAAGCATTTATTCATCGCGAGGTACGTTACTCGAGAATTCTTTCTATCACCTCCCATTAGCGGCCGCTGCTTTTGTTTCGTGCCCATTCATTCCGGCATCTGAGCGTGGGAACCACAGGAATTTTACTCTTTCGTAACTCTTATCAAATGTTACGTCTTGTTTTGGTAAAGAAGTCAAGGTTCTTCTTTTTCCCTTCTCACATCTTCTTCGCATGTCCTTGAATCAACGGAGCTGCCTTTGTCCCGAAATCTTATTGTTTGGGAAACATCCCGGTTGACGAACAAACAGCAATAGCAATTAGCCGTGTTTATGCAGTGAGTCTATACCCTGGCGACACGATAATTTGGCCTAAAGTAATTCAGTGTTTTTAATACAGTCTTTTTATGAGGATAAATTAAAGGTTCTCCCTTGCATAAATAAAAATGCATTCACGAAACTCATCTTGCATTGGGATGGATAGAATGAAACGGATCCCGTTCGATATATTTGTTGGGATTAACCGTATTGCTATTACTTCATCACATACTTTAGTACCCCGAACGAGTACCCCTTTAAACGGAACGGTTGTTACTAGTCAAAATGTCATTTTTTAATTAATCAGAATTTGAAAAATTGATAAGGAAGTTTGTTGTATCTTTAGAAAAAAGCAGTTCTCAAAGCCTTAATGTATCGGGTTCCATGAAATGAAATTTCAAGTTAAACGGCTGCTGGACTTTCTTGCCACGGTCAGTTGGTTTTGGCGATTTCTCTTGTTCCCCCTATGAGGAAATGGAATAATCTTCTCTTCCGCGTATTTTTTTCTAAATATCTGGAAAACACCAATCATTATGCTAAGGTCGTGTAAAAAAGCTGTTTCAGGTAACCAATGAAAATTTTGTTTAAATGTTGTTTATTATCTAGCGAGAACGGAGGTTCATCCTATTGATATTTTAATTTATAAATATTTTAGGGAAACTATAGAGTTACTGCTAACGATAGTTCGTCGTGAATTCTGTCCACCATGTGGATACTCTCTCTAAAATTTGATTCCCTCAAGTTGTTATTGCGTTGTCATGTAAGAACTTCGGCGTGAAATTGGCGCTTAGTGACATTTCGAACATACCGTCACTCAAAGTGAATTGTGCAAAATTTATTTTAGCCGTGGAGTGGCTACCGTCCCGACGAATTCAGCTAATACAAGAGCGTATTTATTGGTGATTGTGGCTTCAATAGCAAAAAGAGGGACGTAAAATATGCAAGTTAGTCTACCGTTTAAGTTTTCTACGCCCTTTTGAAGACTATATCGCATCTTGCTGATGGAAAAAGCCGGTGGAAAAAGGATTTATTGGACCGGGAATCGAACCACGGACTTTCCAAGTATTGAAGCGTCATTCTTCCTGTAACTTATGGGAAAATGTGGGTAGTGTAGTGGCCAGAACATTGACCCGGAAAACTAAAAGTACTGGGTTCAAAACCCGGTCCAGGAAACCATTTATACTGTGGCATATCCGAAGCATTATTAAATGTTCATCGCGGCATATGATCATATCTTCTGATATGAATTATCTTTTGATATTATGGGTATGATGATATCTTCTGATATCACTGATCTTATCATTACTGAATCCTTGGATCTCATGTGCACTGTGAACATCACTTCTACAAGCCCCCTATTTTCGTTTTCAGGTCACCGTTCTTTGCTTCCCTATTCAAAAGTTCGCTCGCCTTTCAAAATGTCCATCATTTCGCGAGTGCAGTGTTCTCGTGGGGTTTACGCTGCGCTGTGGAAAGATTTCTTCGACGACTTTTTGGATGGATTGAAGCATTCATTTTCGAGTAAATTCCGAGTTGCCTTTGAATAAAGGCCGTGCCTTAATATATACACGCTCAAGTTGGTCTCCGCACTGTCGCGTTTTGGCCACCAATTAGTGTTTCTCCTGTCTTGTTCCAGAAAAGTCTTTTTCAAGTAGGTAATGTGGGTAACCATATTCTAGATTGAGGTTTTGTGGTTCCTTTGCCATCTTTATAGATTTCCTAATCTATCGGAGGAAATTGACTTTTTCTCTGATTAACATTTTGGCGATGTCCACGTGGGTTCTGTGGTCCCTTTTGGGAAGTTCCCTGCCCTGCCGATTTTAGAGCGTGCTTTTTCTCAACTGCTCTTTGGTGTTCTTAACAGAATGCGGTTGCGAATTTTCAACCAAGGCCTGAAGATGGATGCTGCGATGTATTCTAAACACGGTCTGGGAAATCCTGACACAACTCAACAGAAATCCACGGAAAACACTGACCTCTTATCTGAGCGACGCTGTGAAAGCCTGTAAATGGTCGTTATTTCTCTCTCTCTCTCACTCGCCTCTCTAATATTTCTATTTAGTAGCGTGGATGTGATGGCCAGCTACCAATAATTATCTACTCCTTCCATTTGTGTGTCCTTAGAATTCTCAACTCGTTACAATAAAGTTATTAGTCTGCACCCTCACTAACCACCTTACCCTTTCATTTTTCTCCATAACCACGTCGTAAATCTCAGCCATCCGTAATTGACGCTCATCCTTTCATTCTAATTGCAAGACGAATTTTATTAATCATTCAACACAGCGCTCAGTATTAATGCCTTCAAGTCCAATGCCGAATTCCGTCGCTGCGCAATTTCCCTTACACTGGTTTCAATTGTTAGTAACGTTTGAGATGAGTGTCCGAATGAAAATTTATCGCGATCTCTGGAATGTGAATATAACGAGGAGGGAAAGTAAGTTTACAAGATAGGAAAAAAATGAAACTGTCGAATTCATCTGCTTAATTTTCAAAGTCTTCACGGATGACTCGTTTCGAATGGTGACTGGTTTGACTCGTCACTTCCTTAGCAGCCTGGTAGTAAGAGTGGAGAGATCATCCCCAGGCTCCAGAAACTTTTTATGGTGAAAAGGTTAAATTTTTCTCTCTTTTTTCCCGGTTGCTGATTCATTCAGGGAACTACCCACTGTAAAGTCACCATCGCTTACTTCTTGTTTTTTGTTTTACTACCGCGATTGTTATAGTTACCTTTTTGAGCGAGGACTTTGACTGCACGGAAAACTTGATTCAACTATTTGAACAGCTGTCATTATTTTTAGCGTTGGGTTATTTAGAAGAAGAGGATATGGTCTCAAATTATTTGGAAAATTATGAATGACAGAAGATTCATGTATGCTTTTCGTGTTTGGATTTCGATATTGGATTCTTAGGTTTCGGACGAAGGCTGTTGGTTTACACGTAAGCTGACTGGTACTGAGGCTGCGATTTGTGTATTTGTGTTTGTGCGTGTGTGGTATATTTGTTTTTAATATTTTTGCTTGGGAGTACAATACAAAAAACCTCATTTAACGAGTTCTCTCACCAACTGAATGACTTCGACCGATAATATCGATGCTGTTGTCTTTTTATAAACTTTCAGTTTCGATTTTTAATGGCGAATCACCCTGCGATGCATGTGTTAGAAAATTATTCATATTAAAATTTCCATACCTAAAATTCTGATTTCGATTGAAATTTTATTTGATGAGTGCATCAAGTTTGCCTTGTGAAAGGCTTGGGTTTAGTATGAATGTGTCAATGAGATTTTCCATTTATAGAACAGTAGAAATGTATATGAAGGCGGTTGAGCATCGAATAGAAGAGGTGTAGTAGCAGTTAATGAGCTCACGAATTTAGGGGAGAGAGAGAAACTATTAGGAGATTAGGAGGGATCTAATGTTTGCCAAATAGACATATAGTTTTGTCGGGAGAGTTCAGAGATGACCCAGCAGTACATTTAGATGGGGCCTCTCCAAAAACCTGCCAATCGGTTATTATGTACCTAATAAATGTAGTTAACGTTATATTTTAAAATATTCTGTTGTTTCCTTCATGGGAAGGTGTTGAATGGTGTCAGTAATCCATGCGGTAGATTTTCTCGAATCTCCTAAACATCAGATTAGTACAGGATTTCGGAACGTAAAGCTCTACGTTTTTCATCGCCTCGTGAGAAAAGCCGGTGGAAAAAATGAAGACAAGTAAAGAATAATTCAGATGAATTTCATCGATGGTGAACGATTGTGGGTCGCGATCATCCACCAGCTGCCGCCTTTGGGAGCAGTAATGCGGAGCAGCAGTCGAACAGTCAAGGTAATTGGTGGCTTTACCCGTGGAAGTTGACTTCTATGGAAATAGCGAATGTAGCGATATCTCGATTTGTATCGACACTTGCCGAGCATCGTTCTGTTTATACATTTCTTCAGGTTTTTCCCACATGCATGACGGAAGTAACAGTAAATATAGTAATTTTTGAAAATCATTGCGTCCGTGCATCGCTCTATTAAAGTCCCACAGGCATTCTTCGATTTTATACATTAGTATAAATTGCATAAAATATATGTATGTGCATCATTAAAGCGTACCAAGTATAATAATTGTAATAACTCTTGCTATTCAATACTAGAACAGTCAAAATTCTTACCTGTGTGTTATCTTTATCATTAGAAACATTTCCAGGCGCAAATAAATATTTATGTGTACAAAGGTAGTTCTCCCCCTGCTACTTTATTCGTTGTTTGGATTGTTTTATCCCCAATGGCAGTCATGTGATCAGGATTTCAACGAATGCTATGCGATTGTATCGCAGAATCGAAATGCTACTTGCAGGCAGAATAGAAGAAAGTCTATTTAACTTGAAAGTGAAAAACATTCTTCGATTACTACCACTACCGACTCCTCCTGCCTTAGAAGTCCGCGCTTACACATCGAAGTTTGACGTGGGCGCCGCGGCGCCACGCCGACGCCGCCGGCCCTTGTTTCGGACGCCGCCGCCGAACTCATGGCCGGTGCGATATCGGCGCAATTGCGCAGAATTGTTGGTAGCAGCCAGAAGGTGGGGACGCTTCCCTCTTATCCCTTTCTTCTTCTAAATGATGTAGCTCCGAGCTATGACATTGACTGCAGTTATTTCAAAGCGGTTATTCCATTGAATTCTGTCTCTTCATGACGCCCTAACGCATGCATTAAGTTGTTATGAAGAAACAGATATCCGTCCGTGGAAAGTAGTAATAGGTTATTCGGACCACGCCGATTACGCCGAACGCCGCCGCCGGGTAGGAAGAGGGTCGGCCGCCGTCGCCGACGAAAACGTATTCGGCGCCAACGTCTACATCGAAGTGACACTTGCACGCGTCTTCTCAGGTTTATTGCCACATAGGTAACTTCCATGTGTAGAGCCGCCTTAACGTTCTGAGGACGAGCAGAGCGGAGAGGGCTGACTCTGGGGGAGCGCCCCGCTTCGCCTTCCCGCTCGCTGGACCCCAGAGAGGATAGGAGGATGGATCCGTTATCACCGACGGACTGTTGTCCGCCCACCCACACGACTCTTACAAGAGGTTCGTTCCGCACCACATCACCTCAACGGACGCTCGCCCTCCTCAGCCAGCCCACCTTTCGTCGGTCTTCTGTCGTCCTCCCCTGCTCTCTCCCAGCCTGTACCTCCACCTCTCCCCCCTATAACTGGACCCTCCCAACCTCCTCGGATGACTTGGAACCATCCATGGAGTGAAGTTGTTGGGAGGGGTTGCTCGTATAGTCATTCATTTGAATACTTGTTTAAAGGCCTAAATGTTACCCTCACGTTTTCTTCCACTTTTCTTAGTTTTTTTTGGGTATTGGGGGAGGGGGGGGGGGGGGGGTAGCGACCGACAACTGAGCTCTTCTGCGCCATTGAGGACAGGTGGATAGGTTGGTAAGGGATGGAGTATTTGAGGCACTGAAGAAAGTTAGAGGGAAACGAGGCGTCGGCGTTAACATTTTCTTAAGGGAAGGCGCCAAGGGGACCACAGTTTTACTTCTTACCCGACGGACGGGGTACTGCTTTTGAAGTGTTTTCCATGTATCACTCAAATAGGAATCGAGATTCTGCAGGAGAAGCTCCGATATTTCCAGGATTCGAGGCCGAACCTTCGGGATGGAAATGAAATACTTCAGCCAACGCGCCAACCCAATCCCCCGCTGTGGGATAGTGAATAATATATTAGTTCTTCCATATCCCAAAAATATCCTCTTACGCCTCTCACATTTCAACAAATAAACTTAGGGCAAGCACCCACGATCCGATCAGGCGAGGACTAACCCCACCACCACTGAAATAGACAATCGCGGGGGGAGTAGAATTTATCATATATCTATTGTACGGGATATTCTTTGCAATGTCCAGGAGTATCCTTTTCCAAGAGTATGTAAAATTGAGGTACTTACTCGTTGTTCATATACCTATTGTTGCTTCTGAGAATTCGTTCTGAAGCCCAAATAAAGGTTGTTTTTTTTTAATTTTCAATGACCACCGAAAACAGCACTCATTGGCCTTTACATCGGGGTATTAACAATATTAACAATGGACGATCACACACAACCATTCCCTGGGAAGTGAAAAATCCTCCCCAGGCGGGATTCGAACCCGCGACCTTTGGGATAGCAGGCGAGGACGTTACCCCGCCGCCACCGAGGCCGGCAAAAAAATCGTTTTAGGCATAAATTAATGGAATCGATTCATGTTACAATGAAAAACTATAACTTTGTGATTTGAAATTATTTTATGTAGATACGAACCTGGTTTCGACGGTTCAACGTCATCTACAGAACCTGAAGATGATGTTGAACGTCGAAATTATTAAGTTATATTTTTCATTCTAACCCGAATAGAGGGAGAAATGGAAAGGAAGGCCCCGCGAGAACGACCAAGTGACATATAACCAAATCAAACTCAAACAAAGAGAGAATGCGGGATTACAGTCAGTTGTGGTTTTATTTGTTCCTCATAGATCATAATCTCACGGTTAATTACTTAATTTCCCTTAATGGGGACCTTTCCATTTAAAATTGAGGTTTGACTTCGTTTAACGTTGAATTTGAATGATTTCTTTGCCTGATTAACGAAAATAATGCATTTCTCTAAAGTTTTCGTAACATTTTTTTTAGAAATATAAGAATTTTCCCTTTTTTTTTAATGTTATCCATCCCTGTGCTGGTTACAGAAAAAAAAAATACCCCCGATAAGAAAGCGATAGTACAGCTACTTAAAAAAAATCGTACCACTTCCCAACGCAACCCGCACGACAGGCTATTTAAATCCTCGATGTGACAACACTGTACCTTTAGGCGAAGAAACTTCAGTTCCCTGTGCATGTTGCGATATGCATTGCGAATGTCTCCTATTAATGATGCGTTGCAGCATCGGCTGCTTGTATTTATTGGATCAGTGTTTGGTCCACATTTGAGGGTTCGATATTCAGGCAAATGCTTTAAAATATATATTTATTGATGAAGCGTCATGGAAGTCCGAATAGATCCGAGATAAATCTTAGTTTTGTGTGAGTACAAATGTAATCTTATGCGTAACATCATTTTCGTTGGAAGATTGGTAAATAATCGGCTGATATCGCGATATGCTAGAGAGAAAGTTGAGTGAGCCAAGGTTACTACGAAAATATTTGATCTAGCTTGATTCAAAAGATTACTTCGAATGGGGTTATGAAATATATTATCGGCCAAAATCTACTCTTCATAATTCTCAAATTTTCGATTATAAAAATTTTATCATCCGCCCAACCATCTCTGTTTCCTCTTTGATACACGCTCCTCAAGAAAGTGGGTGTACGTTTAAGTAGAAGCCTATTCTTAAGAACTTCATGAATTTAATTTATCTGTGCTACCGTATAAGATAAGAAACGTGTATGGAGCAAACATAAATCAAAGAATCATTTTTCATTACTTAACTTTTGGCAGAGGTCCATTATCTGAAACTCGGGAAAATATATTTTTGTGGTTTTAATACTACGTAAAGCTTACTTATGTTTCCATTTTTAGCATTTCCCTTTGGGTGTCTCATTCTAGGCACCAACAAGCCTGTAAATGAACTGAAGCGGACATGCGGCAGTCGTTTCCGGCCGTGTAAAAAGTCGTATGGTCTTTCGTTTTCTTATATCGTGATATTAAATGACATTTATTCGTATTTTTAATTGTAATATTCATACAATGTTATTATTTTAAGGCTAATGTTTGATACAGTCATGCATATCTAAGTAATTGGCAGTACCTACTTATTTGTAGAATAGTTTTTATATCTTATGAATTGAAATATGTATGAACAGCCAGTCAATCGGTCAAAAGAATTCATGAAATTATTAGCATTAATTACACGGATCTTGATCTTGCAAATAAAATTTATTTAATGCTGCTCTACTGGAGAATCTTCGCGTGCAAAATTGATACTGATTACTGGGTTATTTTTTAATGTCAACTCCACATGTACGTGTTGCGTTCTTTTTATTTTATATTTATTAATTATATTCAAATTATAGCCAGGATTACTGTCCATTAGTTTTTGGAATGATCTGCGTAGTTAAAAAATCAGTATTTGTCAGTTTTTTTTGCCTACATGCTTCATTGTTCAACATTTGTGTAACGAGTTTTGTCATTTGGGATACGGGCGCTGTGCCTTAATTAAAGCCATCAATCTTCCTTGAGGTCATAATTATTCTGTCCGCATCAATTAATCCGAAACTCGGTGGTAACGGTGTTTACTTTAACGGAATGAACGCCAGTCGTTTCATTGGGTTGGTCAGCCGATCGAAGTGAGATATGTTGGCGGGCAATAATTCGCTTCTTGCGTAGCGCTCGCGCGGATCGGTGACTGGAGCGCTGTTTGTTTCTCTCGAGTGGATTGTTCTGGAGCGCGGCAGCAACTCGATTATAACCGGAAACCCGGCTGGCGAAGCTCACATGGCGAGGAGCTTAACCGTTACTCAAATTATCGCGGTGAATAAACGCACTTCTCACAAGCAAGCCTCCACCCCGTCCCATCTAACAAGCCGTCCACCTTTTGAAAAGAAGCAAATAACAGGAAAGACGTCTGTGGGAATTTCGCAGGATGTCCCGAAAACTGGAGGTCAGATGTTGTCTGTTCAATGAGATGTCAGGGGAGGTGTGTGGGTGTTCACTCCCGCTTCTTGTCGTTTCTCATGGCTTGGGAGGAGTCTTCTTCAGAGTGTTCTTGTGCTATGGGGGTTGGGTTCTCCCGGCATTCTTTGCGTAATTGCCTGGCGATCGCAAGGTTTAGGCGAGGATGAAATGCCACAGGTTGTGAAAAACCCAATGGCCTTAATCGTTCGAGGTGTCAATCATTTGAGATCGGGGTATCCTCGTGTCCAACCATCCAGAATGAGGTTCGAACTTGGTTGCTCAAGTTCTCTTTCATTTGGCTGTGTATCTATGCCATCGATATTTTCTTTCTTTTTTCTCAAACCTTCACGAACGTTACTCCTAATTGTGTGCCCTATGTAATGGCGTAACGGATACGGTCATAGGTCAGTCGTTTGTTCCGTCGGGAATGATGTTCGGATATAAATGTACCTACGACGTTTGCTGATGAATGGAAACGAAATATTTAAGGATTTCATAAGGGCGAGCGGATATATTAGCCAAGGAGTTCTTGGCGTGAGCTCAGTTAATGTCGTCTTTAGTGTTGAACTTACTTCGTATATAGGCTTTTCCTGTGATAAGGGCAAACATATTTTCGTAATTGAGGCTAGTGTTTCTTTTTCTTTGCTCAAACTTTTGCTTGAAGTTGACTGGCCTGGGTAATAAATCATTCCTTGATTGGTTTTATATCAGTGCAAAATACATGTGTGAGTTCTTTAATTGCCCTGTTAGCCAATAAATTTATCATATTGCACTCATATGTAAGGCCTATTTTTACCCGCGGTAGATTATTTTGAAATAATAATAACTGAAAGCGTGAGCTTACTACATTAACCTTTCGTCGAAACAGACTCCCCCTCGAACTTCGTATTTAGTGAATACACCGACAACCGCACCTGTCCGGTCGTGTATTCGCACATGGAAACCTCCATAATTAACAACAGAATTTCAATTTGTGTACTCAGTGTCAAGGTAGAATTCAGCCAATTTTAATTTCTCATCTGCAGAAACCGTCTCTGAGAGGAATTGCCGAGATGTACCTATTTTCCTAATTGTGGTCTACATGTACGTGAAAAGTTGCTATTTTGTGTGCCCGTTGCCTGATATCATTGGCAGTTCATTTCTTTTTTATCCGCGGGAGGTTGATCGAAGAGGTAGTCTACTGATGAGCCTCGCTTAGTTTAGTCTGGGGTTAAATGCTGATGGAGGTTTAATTTTCGGCGTCTGCTTTGTTGCCTTGTGGGTAGCGCTTTACGTGCTAAACATTTTCTGTCAGCAGAGACCTATAGACCAGAGCTTTGACCTTTCGGCGCCTCACGCTCACCAAGAATGAATGAATGGATCTGCTGGGCCCTTCGCTCCACTTCCTCCTTTCACTAACATCCTATCAGGCTCCAAATTAGCCCATTCCTAATGGCGCAAATCACTTTGAGTTGTCGGTCGCCTCTCCTTATTGCACCTAAATGCTTGTCACATTATCTGAAATTGGGTTTGTGCTTGAGAGCAGCGGTCGGCAGGTTTTCTTTTACCTTCACCATCGCCTCCGATCGATGGAACAAGATCGCAATAGTTGGGGCTAGCGCTCATATCGTCCGGGGGAAAAATTAAGAGCGCAATTCGGAACCCCTTCCGCTTTTCGACCATGGAACCATCCTCCTCCTCGTCCTCCGTTGTATGTAGAGTTTTCTAATTCCCGACATTTGGGAGCCTTCGGGAATCATGATCGGGAAATCTTATTTCCCGAGAATTTCTGAAATATATTTTATATAATTTCCGTAGAGCATCGTTAAGAATGGCAATCAATATAAGTATTAATTCTCCGGCCTCCGGACATTAAGACATCAACGAAAGCTGATGGTTTCTGAGTACTCGGTGGGGCGTGCTATAAAAGTAGCTGTAATGATTTAATTCCATTTAATTAATATTAATAGCGAAGCTTTACTTTTTCACTGTACAGTTTTAACGAAGTCGTTAACTTTTTGCGAAATATTCCGCCGCGGCCATTTTGCACCTGCAGCATGATACCTACCGTCAGGTTACCGAACGTTTCGCCTGTGAGCATCGTTAATAATCGTCTTTCGTGTAGCTGAGTGCGCTGATGTGTTCCGATCTGCGCTAACTTCAGCACCTTGAACGAAAGATCCCAGTATTATCATAATTGGTTTCATTGACTTATATTCCCGATTTCGTGACCATTATTACTCGGGGTTTCGGAGACGTGGAATCGTGTATATTCCGTCTAAAATCGTGAAACGGAAACGTTGATCTCATACGCTATCCTTTCCGCCGTACGAAGGGCACAGGCGTTCTTAAAAGCATTCATACCAACGGAAGTAACGGAGCTAACTGGAGGGGGTAACTCTGCACGCATCGCTAAAGACCCGACGCCATAAACCATCGTGGATAAATTAATTCTCCCGGTATCGTGAGGTTAAACGGAAAGCCATAAAGAAAAATCAACAAATCAGGCGCCCATATCTCGATTCATCCGCCACGCCGTCAAAGTGTTTTAATTTTTTTTTTGCTTTGGTACGACGTGTCTCCTCACGGCCGTGCCTACCCCTGCCCATCACGTCCACTGAATCACGCACGCTTTCGCACGCCATCACCTCGCACGCGTGTGTTCGGAAGAAAATTGTCCCGCGATTAAAATGTAGTATTCAAATGGTGGGAAAATCCTCGCCCCTAATTACACCGGCGTGCGCACACCCTTGGCCACTCGGCTGGGGTTTTCAATTGATGGCTATCTCTCGTTGAAATCTCCCTTTATCTCTGCATTCCCTTCCCTCTTTCCCCAAAGAAGAACGGCTCGTCCCTGACCTTATCTGACTGCCCCAAGAACGAATATTCGAGTCAAGATCGAACGAATCGCAAAAAGAACGACTCCCTACTCTGTGCCACCTTTTGTCTTCCTACTCTCCTGAAGGGTTGCTAGTAGTAACGGGCAGCTCAAAAAATAAACAAGCGTTTAAAACGTTTTTCAGTCGGATGTAATGAAAAATCTTAATCTTTGAAATAAATGGATAAAGAATGTTATCCAAAAGCAACTGGTGCCAAAGAGTTCAGCAGGTCCGCAGTTATCTCATTCCCTCTTTAATGTCAACAGTAACCTTCCATGGAATAGCACCTCTTCCAATAGTTGAAAAAAGGAGTAGCGAAATATTGGAAAATAACCTCCTCTTTGAGCTATTGGTCGATGTTGTAGGTTTCCAGGGAGAAGTTAGAACCTAAGAAATATTTTGAGTGTGTTTTAGGAAATTTTCTTCCAATCACTTGGAAAAAATAATGTCAAGGGCTGAATAGGTCTTATGCATGAATATACATATGGATCTAAGGGCCGAAACGTCCCTATAGGACTAACTGTACCGATATGACGTCAGAAGAAGGGCGAACCGATCCGTCACCGATTTCTTAGTCGTCACTATATGGTTGTCGGGTCAACTCTCCCTTCAAATATGCTTTCGTAAACCGATACCTTCCCGATAAGTTATAGGGTGGTCTGGGGCACCCTATAGCTGTAAAGGGATGGAGTTCTGAGCCAATATGGCGGAAATGCGTCGATCGCCTCTGGATTTTGGCAATTTTTTCTTGACGTCTGTTGATGTTAGCGATCCAAATGTGTTTAACCTTACGTTTTTTCATTCTAGCGATATCAAATTATTACATTAAATATGCCTATTATAATGAAACGTCCGAATATTGAACAACTCCGATATGGAATTGTGGCAATACTCCGCGTATCGCTACTGCACTTGACGCGTTGGCTCGGTGGATTTGCTCTCGCCTCCAAAGCGGGCGGCCAGTGTTCAGCTATCGGTGCCGGCAAACATTTTTTTCCGATTTTTTCGGAAAATGTTTAGATGGTTCTATAGAATTCTGGTGTGGCGTTCCAGACAATTCTTCCATCTTCGCCACCAATATAAAAGCCGCTTCTCCTGCCACTGAAGGCAGTATTGTAAGAAGAGCTGTACAATAAATATCTTCTATCAACGAAGAAACGCCTTATCATTCCGCGCTGCCTACGTAGGGGCGATTCAGTCTGGTGTGATTTTATTAGTCTTCAGGTTCTTTCAGGTTCTTATGGGTGTATTTTTCCCTATTGAGCCGTTGACCTTTGCTTGATTCTTAGTGAAAATAGTGCAGCTGATAGGGTCAACCAGCGAATGAGAAAAACGTATTTTTTACTTATTGTTTTCACAATAAATTAAATTTCAGTTGAAAAAAATCCAAATAACATTTTATTTGTGCACGCTACATACCAAAAAATAACTTGCATTGTCCGCGAATCTAGACGCAGGTATTTATAGCGTGAAACATCTCTTTGTGGTTCGAGGATGTCATTTCGAAATTTTCTGGAATGGTCCATGAATGACAATGGGGTTATAACATTCAGAAATTGATACTCTATCATCCTTTAACCTCTTTCTGTTAGCATTCGCTGACATATTTTGGAGATTTTTGGGCATTTTCCCTGATAGGCTCAAATGTTTCAGTATTTCACAATTTGAATGTCTCAACATTTTTTAGATTTATGCATTACAATAGCGGCGACGCGCGATTTTATGACCGCACTATGTGGCCGTCTTATTTTGTATGATAACATCGTTAATCTTAGATTTCCGTTGGTTTTACTCTTTTTATCTTCCTCTTTTGAATGGCTCGAGTCTTTTTTGTGTATCTCTTATACTTACCGACTTATGAAGTCATTTTCTATGTACACAATGTTTTTGTCCATCTTTAAATAGAGAAACACTTTATCAGGAATCTTTCGGGGTTTGCACCGGGTAGTTAGGTCCATGGCGGCCAACGTTTCGATGCTCGACTCGAACATCGAAACGTTAGCCGCCATGGACCTAACTACCCGGTGCAAACCCCGAAAGATCCCTGATATAAATCTTCACCGGGAAAGCCTGAAATCCTTCATCAGAGAAACAATAGTTCAAATTTCCACACTTTTCATAACCACCGACTTAGACTTCGGCACGTTGTGCCATTACCATGATGATGGCATAGCGTGGCAAAACCTTGGTCGGTGTTTATTGAAAGTTTGGAAATTTTAACCTGTGTTCCTCTATCTTCGCACATTTTTTTGTATTACCCACAGCCCTAAGTGTATCCCCTTAGTACCGATGGGTCAGACATAAACGTCAAAAGTTTCTCTAGAAATGAATGTTTTCGCCCGTCACTCTTTGCCACCCTCTTCCCCATACGTCCATCCTATAGGATATCTATGTCCCACTTCCCTCTCATGCCTTCCGTGAGCCAAAGGGATCCATGGATATGCGCCTGAGTGCTCAAGAGCGGCGGAGATTCCAACGGCGGAAGCCTTGAGAGGCGCGGGAAAAGAAGTGCGTATCTGCACAAAACTGCGATTCGTCCGATCCCTATCGGTGCCAGCTAGAGCTCCGTCCGGGGTATTGTTAATATCCGTCCCTCCCGTCTTCGTTTTACGCCGAGGAAATTGATCAGGCTCCCTCTCTGTGCTTACGCTCAAATCTTTCATTAGTTCAATAGGAGTAGTTGGCAACTCAGAAAAAAACACTGCAAATACCAAACAATGTATGCATTTTTCGGGATTTCTTCCGCATCAGTTGTCTGAGACTCCTGCAAGCGAAACTGTGTTCTGCCAGCTTGCCTGCGAAACTGTTGTCTCACAGCCAACTCACGCGGAAGAACTATGGAAAAATGCAGAGATCGTGATCGTGGGGCCGAGGAATCTTACGAACAGGGAATAGACGCAAGGAATTATAATAGGGTAAAACACTCATTTTTCGCTCGCACAAGCTGTTCCTAGTGCGAAAACTTTATGAAGTGGCTGGTATGCTTACGACCCCTGACGAATAATCTTAACGTGACTTGAGAGGTCCAAGAGTGTTGGTGTGGCTGCTGGAGTTCCCGTACCGAAGGGCCCTGGGTTGAATCTTGGCTGTGGCAGAGAGAATACGTATCCCTATTTGGGTGCTATGTGAGAGCGTTGTGTAGTACTCGGTCCGTCGGATGGCACTTTAACCTGTTTGGCCCCTTTGACGCCTTTCATTAAGAGAAGGCTAAGGCTGACGCCGGATTTCTCTCCTTCCTTCCTATCTCAATTCCCCAAATAATCATTCTCTTATCAGATTTTAAAGTATCCGGCGAAAGTTTGTGGAAAATTGTCACAGACTGCATTGTAACAGAAACACTTTGTAAATATTTCCACACCAATTTTTATTCTACCTACCTAGGTTTCGGCAAACATTGCCATTGTCAAGGTGAAGTAACAAATAAGCGAGCGATATATATATATATATATGGGATGGAGGAGGGGGTGGGAGAGGAGAGGCGACTGAAGTGGGGAAGGAGGGGAAAGTGGTGACTCAACGGGAGTATTCTCTTATCAACCTACAATCCTGACCTAATGACGCAAATAACCATGGATGACTTTCGCACAAGTAACTAAGTACTTGAGAGGTCCGATGTAGGAGTGAACGAGCAATGAAATTCAGCATTTTATAGGAACCATTACTACTGCGTTTTCATCAAGAAAAGCTAGTGACGGACAGTGGACGATTTAAACGCGTGAGTTAACAACACTCCTATTCGATCACACGGGTAATTTCCCCTCCTCCCCTTTCGTCTCTGGCGTGCGGGAATGAGGACTTCTCCCCAAGTAGTGCCGGACGAACCTTGGCTCTCTGAGGGGAAGTTATTTTGATTGATTATCATGGCGGATAGCACCCATTCCCTCTCGCATCGACGGGAAACTTTTAATTAGGCGAAAATTAATTACTAATTAATTAAGGGGGAGGTGAAGTTTGTTTTTCTTGGTAACTCCCCAGATCTTTTTTTCATAGAGTTATTGAGCGTCCAAAAACTCGTATCGTACTTCGACAGCTGCCGGTCGGAAGAATTGCAATAATAGCGCATTGGTTTCGTTTGGGGAAATTTAATCTTTGCTTGCTTGAAGCCACTGCAAACATTAATGCTAGCAACTAACGGTATGGCTATTTTTTGACATCAGTTTTAAAATTACACTTCTTAGTCAGCAGCGAATGGGTTACGTATGCTCACGGAAAAGTTACTTTAAGACGTACTTATGTGAGGGATTTTCTTTTCTTGTCTTCAGCTATCATCACACCTATTAAAGAAATATTACGGTGTGTCTAGCCAATTAAAAATTGTTCAGAAGAATCGAGTTAAATGATAAAAAAAGCTCTTGATGAAAGGTCAGTATGAGGTTAAGTATTTAAAGAATTAAAGTCCTGTAGGAAACCTTTTGCTTGAGAACTTAAACTTGACATCTTCATTAAAGCTGTAAATTGGCCTTCACGTCCTTGGCGTAACGGTTTCATATTTAATCGGAGGTGCCGAATCCGGGGCGGAATGCGTTGAAAACACTGGGTCATATCCTGTTTTGAAATGTCACTGCCTGGAAGTAACTTTATAGATTTAGTCTGAAACTTGCAAGGGTGGCACATGGCGAAATATGAAAAACAAAACTAGTTCAGTTCGGAGAGCTGTCATGCCTATTTCCATAGTGTAATTGTTATAATGACCCAGAGAAAAAATTGCAAAATAAATGCTGGCATGTTAAATGGCTTTCTATGGTTATAAATCCAAGTTATATAACACTTCCAAGTGTGATGTGTAAAGAGAGACTTGAGGAGGCAATTTCGTCTCAAGGCTCATAATGTGTGCGTTGACGAGACAGCATTATTGCACATATCTCCAGATGGAATTTAGAGTTGAATTTATCTTATTAATGGACCAGGAAGTGAAGCACGCAACAACGCTACTGTCTGCTTCGTAATTAGTATAATTTAGGGAGTCGAATTTTTGATAATGTAATTCGTGAAAGTTTTTACATAACGTTAGCAAATTTCATGGCATGAAAAATCCGTAAGAAAGGAATTTCCATCTCCTGTCCAGCGAAAGCAAGAATTCCCTTATGTTCGGCCGGATTTTTACCTGATTATTTTTTCGTAATATTTCATCTAATCAGAACTGAAATAATCGTGTTGATACTTTTTTGAAAGGAGTTTTTACAAAAAAAGATTTCAGACAAAAAACTCAGCTTTCTCATACAAAAAGCGCGGCACCCATTTTAGCTAAACTTTTTAATTGACTTATACTGTGCTTCTATTCCTCAATAACTCAGCAGTTGACCGACTGCTGTTTCATGTATTGGTAGTATGGCCATCGATGATAATGTGTTGACCTAACGTCGTTATTTCATTTCCCATTTCTGCGATGCACGATTCTCGTTTGATAAAGGGAACAATTAAAAGTTAATTTCTATGTGATAAATAATCTTATATATGTTTAATGTACTTATTCTCGATATGCGGAAAGTTATATGACTCTATGTAGTCACCGGCTTCTCAAGCAACGGAAAATTACTTTGACAGTTTCGGTGATTACGATATGGAAATCTTTCATAGTTGGAATGAAAGGTGAAATATGTACGACTGCAGGATTTCCCGGCGAATGATGGGAACGAAGAGTTCTCAGGTTTCACACCGGGTCAGGTTCTCCATAACTTCCGACGTTTCGACGAGTGACTCGCCCATTGTCTTCAGGTATTCAAGAATCGCCCTGGAGACGATGGGCGAGTCGCTCGTCGAAACGTCGGAAGTTATGGAGGACCTCAACTGGGTGTGAAATCCGAGAGCTCTTCATTCACGTGAAATACTTATTCTGCAATTTCCACGCTGGATTCTATTGATCACGACCACGGTTTCGTTGCAAAATAATATCATTAGGTGGAATGAATCAATGAGATGTGAAGTAGCTTTGCAATAATTTAGGTTATTCCTCGCTTTCAACAGCTATTAACAAGGTACTTGCTGCAATGGCATTTAAATGTTTATTCATGATCCTTAATAATTTATTGTACTTTTTTATTTTTAATTTTGTTCCTGATTATGTTGCCTTGCAACGAAACCATGGTCATGATCGGGAAAATACATATGTGGAAATAGCAGTGCTAGTATTTCACCTTTCATTCCAACTGCAAATTAGGTACAATTGGGTATATAGTCCAGTCAATGAAGGGGTTGTAGATGGCATGGAAGAGGACAGAGACGAGACTTGAGGGATGTGTTTGGGGTTGATAGGAGGTAAACATACTAATGGGTGGCCTGCCTATTTAAGAAATTTTACTATTCAGGAATAATTAAAAACTATTAGCACATCATACATGTACCACAATCACGTCCATTCGCTACCGTTTGCAGCTCTCAGAATGTTACTGATGAACATAGATCTTTACTGAAAGTATTTTAGTTAAGCCAAAATTTATATTTGCTGGACTAACTGGAGAATCTCTAGTGCACGATACGAGAGATTAATTTATTATTTATAAGTGCCCGATATAGAAAACGAAACAACGCCTACAAAATCACGAGAACTAAGCCGCAAAATGGGATTTCCTTGGGTCACACCACGCGCCAGACCGGCCGCCACCCGCAGCAGCGTACTGGACCTCTCGACTAAAAAGGGTACTTGAGGTTAAATATGCAAATCAAAGCACGATTTTTTGTATATCATACTCTTTCTGTCCATGTCGAAACATCCAGGTGGCAAAGCGGCGCTAAAAACCATATCGCTATTTATAGTTAAAAAATCAAGAACAAATAAGCTTAAAATTAAAAAAAAAGCTCAAAAGACATTTATATTAAGGTTAAAAACACTTATAGGAAACCAAATCATTGGGTTATAATACTTAAAGTGTATTGTACCAATTTACGCGAAGTAATATTTGAAAGTACATATGTTGTCCGAGAGGTTTCTTCCATGAAAGTAAATTTTTCAAAAATCGACGGAGTTAGCGCGAAAGACGTATTTACCGTAAATGACCCATGTTTGACTCGTTCCACGGATTACTATGAGCAGTACAATGACCATTGTAGTATTCTATATTTTGGACCATATACTGTAGAATACGAAAACAGCTTACCGAACTTCCTCGTAAAAAGTTGAACAATTGACTTGTGGCCAACTTTTTTCGACTCGGTGCGGCAGCATGCACTTTAACATGCATGTACATAATGTGAAAAAAAGGAAGTGTACATAATCCTACAGTATACATAATTTATTAATCACATTTTCTTACCATTTTTGTGTATCAACACAACATACAGCTATATTATTAATGATATACAACCCTAGAAAAACGGGAAAGAGCGATGTGCGGTTTTCTTACGAAATTCCGGAATTTACCTAGAAATTTCAAATTGCTGTAACTATTGACCAGTTAACGATGAAATATTAAATTATATCTCATTTTAATGGCAATGTAATTATCTACAACAATGCTCCAGAACACTTGGCTGTAAAACTAAAGGCTGAGCCGCTAGAAGGAAAGGTTTGTCAAAAAACGTGAGGAAATTTAGCGTTTTTCAAAATATTACAATTTTCGCTAGCAAATATCTCGATAACTATGAGGAATAGAAATAAATGTGAAAGGAACTGTTTAGTAGTAAATTTTTTCAACTTCAATTTTAAAAGCAATAATATTTTCGCTACGACGCACCGTTTTCATGATATAAGCGAAAAACAAAAAAAAGGGACCTTCTGCACCTCCCCTCCCCCCCGCACACCTCGTAGGTCCGGGGACTTTTAGTATGTTTACCTCCTATCAACCCAAACACATCCCAGAAGTTTCGTCTCCGTCCTCTTCCATGTCCTCTACAACCCCTTTTTGGGCGTTCATTGACTGTACTAATAAGTGCAAGGTAGGTTTAAGGAAAAACTTATTTTTTTCAAATCACTCGCACTGTACAGAAACATAGGATACGCTCTTATTTTTTTGGTTGTTTGGGCAAAATGCATTAGTAAATTTAAAGCTTGAGGTCGTGATATTTTTTTTGCGCGTGATTTTTCACTTAGTCAAAATACCTACCACTGCAAAACCTCAAGATTTTTATCCCATAGGTCTGTTGGCTGTCCATTGGGTTCGAATAAAAGTGATTCCATTGGATACCCTCGGAGGAACTCAAATGCAATTTTCTGATGCCATGTCTTTCTAGGAAACCCTTAGGGGAGCAATGGAAGGACAATGGATTTCACATGCCATAGTGCTTAGGACTTGTCGATCTCTATCCTTCCTTATCTAAACGACCCTGGGGTTAAGGACCGCAGTAGAAGACCTGGTTTTTCGGAGTCCTCTCAAGAGAGGGAGCGTCAGCGTTAGGAAATGTACGGTATCCACTGGCAGTGAGGTCGTATCGAGGGAGGTGACGAGGAAGATTGAAAGAGCGAGGGTGTGGCCTGGGTTGCCGTGAACATCTCGTAAGAATTCTTTATGAGCCTTTTTTGGGGTAACGTTCGGAATAGTAATGAACAAGGAACCAGGTATCCGTCGACGCATGCGGAAAACCTTTCGTTGAAACCCACTCGATAAACTCCAACGTGAACCCTTAGCTTTGTAGCCTTTGCCAGCATAACACGCGTAACACGCTAGAAGTTTTCGTAAAATGTTTTAAGAAGTTATTTATAAAAGCAGATACATTCTCAAAAGTGTTTTAGGAAACATAATTTACGCTAAATTTCTATCGTCTGAAAGCAGAATTCATAAAAATTAGCAATTCTATCGTTGATTTTTAAAAAGACGTTTTAGTGAATATTTTGCCGTGAGGAGTTGGGATTTTGGTGCCTAAACATCATCCGTGCGTCAGCGCTTCCGGTCGTAAGTCAGTCAAATCACATTTAATTGATTATTTTTTGCTTTCAACTACAATTAACATTGTATGTACTCGGAGTAATAGTTTTTAAATATACAATTTATCCTTAACCCATACGAATTTGTTAGTTTTTTACGTTTTTGTTCCTATATTCCTTTAATATTAAGACAAGTGATAAAGTAAGCAAGGGATAAAGTGGCGAGGCATTAATACCGGGTCGTGATTAAAAGTCGCTTGGATATGATGTCAATGTGTGGCTAATCAAGACGGGATTCCACAGAAGGAACGTTTAGAGTGCTATAACGGAAGCTGAGAGCTTTTTTTTCGCCGAGACGTGAAGAGAATAATGAACCTGCCCCCGGAAAGAAAAGAGTTCACATAAGGGAAAGCCTACTTCGAAAGAAAGGCACTCAATCTCTCACCTCCCTTTGCGCTTTGATCAGGACTTAATGGTTTAATTTCCGTTCAAACGAAATGTGACCATTTCTGTTTTTTTGTAAATTATTCTGTTTTTTTTCCGAACGTCATGGGTACTGGTTTGGACTGTAAATGAAAATTCTGAAGCCACATGGATTTTATTTCAGTATAAATTTGTTTTACCTAATCTGCTTCACTTCCTGAGTGACCGATCGCAGGTGGCTTTTAGAAGTGTTATTTGCTGGTTAACACCAGGAGTTACACCGCAAATAGGTTTTCTTACCTCTTTCTAGGTCACTAATATACCAAGGAGACTTAATAGTTTGTCGAACAGTGTCTAATTTGACCGTTAAAAAAAATAATTTTATTATTTGATATTTTTTTATCTCGCTAAATGAAAAAAATTGCAGAAAAAACTATTCATCTAACTAAAAAATAATAATAAAAATGTATCAGTATTCGATGCCCGTTCGAAGTAATAGGCATTTCCTGTAGTAATCTCTAATCATTCATACCATTTTTATAATTTTAATACTATTTACACTACTTCTTTTACTTCGATGTAAGCGAACTGCATACGTGAAAATAGTTGGGAGCGTTCTCACGCCAAGTTCAGTAGTCTAGTATTGTAGTAGGTTCAGTAGCCCAGTAGCTTCCTCTAGCAGCAGCAGGGTTATATGGAGATGCATATTTTCCTTCGAGGTATGTTATTCCCCCTTAGTTCTCCATCCGAAATATTTTATCTTTAATCTTGGGCAGACATCTATTATTTAGCGGAAATGATTTGGCATGAAAGAGAAGGATGAAGAACATATTTCATTTTTTTTTTAAATATAGCGTTGATTGGTGAGTGGTAAGAGTGCTGGACAGGAAGCGGCGCGAAAGATCTGCTTGCTTGTGAAAACGAATCAAAATGAATGTCTGTTAACCTGTTATTTTCCGTGGGCCATTATTATGCGGTCTTTCTATTATTGAAAAAATTCTACTGCTTAGAAGTCACTTTCTCTTGTATTTCCTCTATTCGAAAATATCTCTCGCTTTTTTTCGCCTTCTTGGATTGAATAGTCAGAAAATCATTTTTTTAACCTTTTGGACGCCTCTGGTAGCCAATGTGACCATTCGGATTGTTATGAGACCCAAACCATATTAAGTAATAATACTAATGTATTATCCGGAGCTGGGACTCATAGCCTCTTGGTTTACTGCCGGGCATGGTATCCTCCAGGGTAACAATGAACGCATCACTGTAACTTAGGTATATGGATAAGGAATGATAATTAAAAGTAGTCCAGCCAATGACAATAACCATATGGGGAATAAACCGTTGTAGAAAAAAGTTTTTTCATCGTTAATTTCTCAAAATGAGTCTTAGATTAAGAATGCAGTTAGCTCATTATTGATGGCGGTCTTATTCCAAAACTATTATTCCATAGCCTCCATCACGTTTAGGCTTCACCTATCTATATCGTTCCACTATGCAACCATTTAAGGCTGGTTTTATTACCTCTGGTTATATATTTCCTCGGTATGAAAACAGAAGTTAATACGTTTTCCCATTATTCCAGAGTGTAGGCTGATACATGTCTGTTGAAAGATGCTGATGAGGCTTTCGAGTTATGCTGCGATTGGAGCATTAAAACTCAACGTTGAGCTAAAAATGCTCCAATCGCAGCACAGCTCAAAAGCCTCATCAGTACGTTCTCCCATTGATTACATTCACGTCGACTAACCAAGTCTGATGTAATATACTTAACCCTAACCTTAGTTAACATCAAGTTAACAAAAATACTACATTGCCTTGCGGTTGACGTTAACCTGGTATTATGAAAATGGGCCTAAATCATTTTGTTTTAATTTTAATTCATCCCAATTGTCTTTAAAAATGTTTGAACTTTTCTTTACAATTACACCTAGTAGTGAGATTATGGTGTTAAATACTTGTTTTATTCTGCTTGGGATCATTCAGCTTTCTAACTGGCACTGTTAATGCGTTAGCGGGTTGGAGTCTGTCCACCTCATACGTGCCTCAGTGCTTGCTTGCATTCTAAGCCTTTCATCTCGGCATGTTTTTATACCAAGCGCCGCGAGCCGTGAAAAAAAATCTTGCCCTGAATTCGTTTTGAGAGAGCCTTTTGCGTAACGCCCGGCTCCGTGTTACCAAACATTTGGCCCGTGGCTGATGTCGGTCGCCTCCGGAGTAATTTTGAAAACTGGACAGCGGAAGAGAGCTGCTGTACAAATCTCCGCGAACGATTTTGTCCGCGATTCAGAATCCGCGTCATAAATTGTTTTGTTTCTCGCTTAAACCAACAAACAGTAGTCTGATCGCTAATGTGTCGATAGTTTCAGGGATGTTTTCCTGAAGATGTGTTTAGTGCATACTTATTTAACCCTTTTTCTATGATATACATAGAATTCGGATATATCCGAATAAATATTTTCTTCGGCCGACCCCGGAGTTAAGACTTTACACCATGCGTTCAAAAAAACTTAACTATCTACTGCCGAGATTTAAGTATAATACCCCATAATACATGCATGATGATAAATTTACAGACATATAACAACGGCTGGAAATGAAATTCTGTCATTTCGGTACAAATAACATTGATAATAATTATTTACAGCCTTAGAAAGTGAGAACCGTGACTTTTTATTTTTTTGCGAATATTTGACACACAGCAATAGTGAAATCTGAAGTCATTTTACGCAATGAAAGGGTTCATTGAGCACCAATCGTTGTCACCTACTCTTCAATTGCTCGTGCTGTGTTTGTATTTCAACGCCTAATAGTCATCTTTGGGTGCGTAGCAGTTGGCAAATACTAATTTTATCTCAAGGTAAGAAGCGCGGAAAAGTTAAACACAGGAACTGAATCTTCAATTCTGTTGTATTGAATGTATTATAAACGTTAAAACATGTTTTTCGGATAATTCCGCGTCAATATTTAGAAAAACGACCAACCAACTCGGAAAAAAACATCCGGCACGGGTAGGAAAATATTAGTTTTTTTGCTATTGACGCGGATTTTTCCCTAGAAACGTTTTAACATTTTAGCATGGTGTGCGAAAGTGTAAGCAATTTGATCTAGCGTTAATACCAATAAATAATAGCGTCAATACCAACCACGTGTGGTCTGATGTTACAGTACTTAAGTTCATGCAATTTTATCAATGCTTGCTTACGCACATTCTATGGACTTACCAATATTTGGTAGAACGTATTGATTTATTTATAAAGATGAGTGGATTCCATGGATAAATCTTTTGCTAGTTTTTATTAGTTTCCCTTCATATATCTGTGGTAAAAATTAGCGAGGGAATAGCCCTGTTGTCATTAAGTAGTGGAGCATGGCGAGGGAGCTATGGCCAGCTGATTAGTCTTCGTCCGGAGAGTTTATAGTCGGTCGTGGTTTAAAGTCGGTGAATGGCCTCTCTTGAAACCGGTTTATCCTAATTAAATTTCGGAGCTATTGTAAAGCTGCATGTTTATTTTTATGGAACTTATCTATAATGGAATTTTAGATTTGAATATGAAATTAACATTTGTATTTTAATTATAATACATAAGAATTCATTTCGATTGGTCATATATTTGTGAACGTGAAGAACATGAAGTTAGCTCCTCAATTTATAATCCATTTAATCCTTAGCTTTATTACAAAGAATCTGGGCGTTGATTATATGCGTCTTCCATACTGACTGCTGTGTGTGTAAAGGTAGACTTGGAATTCAT
Source organism: Pyrrhosoma nymphula (assembly GCA_963573305.1). Taxonomy (NCBI): domain Eukaryota; kingdom Metazoa; phylum Arthropoda; class Insecta; order Odonata; family Coenagrionidae; genus Pyrrhosoma; species Pyrrhosoma nymphula. Next base: position 47,874,506 of record OY754330.1, on the reverse strand, counting down.
AGGAATTCTGGATAAAATATTGCGAATACTTTCTTTCATCCCATTTTTTTATCGTGTTTTCATCCCCTTAAAATACCGGGGTAATCCTCGGCATACTTATCAGAATCCGGGAAATATAAAACAACTACTGCTCAATTATAATAGATATTGTCATAAAATTGAGTTAATCTGTTATATACACTTATTTTACTCCTTATGTCTGAGATATACTACGTTTACATCTTATTTGCGTCGATTCGGTGTAGGTGGGGGTTATTTAAGGATAAAGAAGACATTTTCAGTTGCACAAAAAATTAATACGATGTTAGTTTTACGTCAATCATATCTAAATGATACATGTTTGAGAACTGCCATGGTGGATCCATTGATATAGTGGAAACTATCAGGTAGTAGTGTCAGTAGTATCGTGAAGAAGGTTGGGAAAATTGGCTTTGATATTTCTCATTAAAATCAAAATTTCAATTCAAACCATCGCTAATGCAAAGTACATAAAATTCGATATATCTTCTGTATAACCCGTGATAATTTGTGATACTTTAAACGTCATTTATGTAAAGTCTTCCAAGTTTAAGATGATTTTTGGACTTGGAAAATTCATGACATCTTTCTGATTTATTCCTCGGCAACTTCATTGAAAGGAATGCAACTTACCTTTCTCAGCTATTTTCTATGTCCCAATTCGGGAATGGATATTCCGTTGAACGAAACACCACTTTTCGGTCCAAATCCTTCCTTTATCACATGCACACACCGACGTAACTTAAGTCTCTTGATCGAAATTACGGTAGTCGTTTTTTCTCAAAACTTATCTCTCCGTCTTTCTCATCCTGGCAAAGAATATCCTCTCAAACAACCTTCTCCAGTCAATCACACCGTTCACTCGTACACACAGCCTCTTCTTTCACAGCCTTCTGTTGAACCTCTCGCCCAGCGGTCAATCGTCCACTATTCCTCGCTCATATTCACCGTCGCTACCGCCTTTCGCACCGTACTCCGCCTCCCTCCATTGTTTCGGAACAATACTTCCCTTGATCACGAGCCAACGGAAGACGTCTTAGCTGCAGAAGTAGCCCGGAGAGGGCGTTGACTATCCAAGTCCTTGTCTTCCTGCTCAGCTCGACTTCCTCACGTGCGATCAAGCGACGTCCGCCACTTTGCAGGCCGGAGAACCGCTTGAGACTGACTGCATTTTGGCTTTCTTCTTCCTCCTCCTCCGTCCAGAGCGGTGTCTCTACCTCTCCTTCCCTCCCCTACCCACCCACCCCACCGTTTCCAGGCCACATTCCCCGCTCCTCCCCCTTCTCCTGTGAGCGGCGCCTCCCCTCCTCACCTTCCCGCTCTCTGGGCAACTCCACAACACACCGTGGCCGGGGTCGTCATCTCCCGTGGATTCCTCGGCGTCTCTTGCGGCGTTCCTTGAAGCTTCCTCCCCCGCCCTCTCTCCCCTCCCCCTAGCTCAGCCGGCGTCACATCGGTGGGGGACGGGTAGCCCACCCTTCCCTGCCGTTATTTCTTCGTTCCCTTTTTTTTTCAACATTTCCCTCATCAGCTTAGTGTAGGGGTTGTTATACCGAAAGGAGACTTCAACGGCCGAAGAGGTAGAAATCGGTCTCCCGACTTGATTGGAGGTATTTTACTTTTCGGTTTGGTTCCTTTCCTGCGTAAAAAAAGATATTCCTCGACGTGAAAGATCGACAGATTGAGCACGTACACGTGTCCCAGGTGTTGATAAATCATACTAGACCTAACTTAGCGGCGGGTGATACGTTTTGTCCCGGATCATTTTTTGCCTCGAAGTTTGCAATGGAAGCGATGTTTCCCCCTACCCCAAGCTGCTGGTTTGCAGGTCTCCTCCGTTTCTTGCCGATATTTCTTATTTTTTCCCCGACCTTTGGGTTGCCTGTGACTAGAAGATCCATGGTTCAATTTACAGTCCAAGAGACTATTTTCCTTTGGCTATTTCCAACCTTTCTTCACCGCTCAATGTATATCTTGCGCTTTGTTGTGAGAAACAGTAGGGTTCATATTCGTGGACTGTCTTTTGAGCACGACTCAACGTTTAGAGCACCGTACATGATGGTCTGTAATGGTTTATGACTGCTAATGACTATAAGTTCAACAAAAAAAGTCGTTAAATCAAGGAAATTTGGGTAGTAGAATAGAGACGTGAAAATTGGCCTGGTAAGCCGGAGGTCCGTCGTTCGTTTCCCGTTCCAGTATCTCTTTTCCAAGTTTGTTTTTTCCAATTTATTCTTTGCCTATCATCGCGGCGGAATAACATCTTGCATTTCTTCATACCCGTAATCGTTCTTCATCTTATTTGTACTGAAACAACACGAGAATGAATTTGGATGTGACATATTTGGCAACAATTGAAGTGCATAGATTTTATTTGTTTTCAGATTGCCCCAAAAAATAGACACTGCATTTCCACCTAATTATGGGAACGCGGTCTTGTCGACTTAAAAAAAATAGGCTAAAGTTGGTGATTCGGATTTAATAAATTTGTCATTTTATGCAACTCAAGCTAATTAGTTTATAGCATTTATTCTTCGATTGAAGAGCAAGGGAAACCGTTCAAATGAAAGTCGTTATCACCGAAATTAATTAGCCGCGGCCGAATTTAAGTTCTGGATTTATGATGACCTTTATTCGTGCGTTGATCCAGTCTTTTTTTCATTTTTTCCCAATTAATTCGCTTTACACCGTTAATATAAAAATAACCCCTCAAGCTGGCAATTTGTAAATACAATTCACAAGTGCGATAAAAACCATAGTTATCTTCCAAAATGTTTGCGGGGGTACACAACTAGGATAAAATGACCTCGCATAGTGTTGTAGTGAATATTTGCAGAACTTATTTCTGTCAAGCTTAATGACGAATCGCCATAAATTACAGGTGCATGGCAATTGGCTATTTATCAGTGATTTCAGATGTTTAGCTTGTTTAATCTTAGATAAGGAATTAAGCCTTTTACTCTTCGCATAAACAAATGAGGGCCTATGTAAGTAACATGTTTAGCGTTTGACTACGAATTGAAGGGTTCTCAGTTAGTTTCCTGTCCATTCAGGTGGTCCGATGAATGGTGGTTTTTGCACGTCATTGTGTCCCGGACCGTGTGAGATCCATGTGTCATAACAAAACGATCTTTTGATTTAATTTGTTTGCGTCTACGTTTGTTTAATGAGACACACCTTGCCAATTGTAAGAACATTCGGTAAATTCGTGTATTAAAAGGAAAAGTGTGGAAAAGAATGGAACTGTCTCCAATTCGCTCGCTTGAGTATGTAGCACATGGAAGTACAGGTCAACGTCGTCAACTGCGTTTGAACTTTGGTTAAACGCAGTTATGGGTCTCATTGGTTGTATTTCAGTTTCCGTGAATTTTGTGAGAGGATTCTAAAATATGGCCGCATCTTAATTAAATGTTACTAAGATGTAAATATCTATCTACAGTCATTGCTAAAAAGAGTGTAAATTTGATCTCAGCAATTTGCTTTCAGACTCTCACAAGCGGGAAGTAGAATTGCAATTGCGTTGTTTACCTCCTGCAGATGTATTATAGAGTTTAATTTGAAAAAATCGAAAATCAATAAATAATTTTCTCGTATGGTTGTCATAGTTCACTGTGAGGAGTTTCCTGCAAAATAGCTCGGCCCAATTGCTGTCGTATTTATGTGTTCTGAGGGACCCTCTGCCTTCATCGTAATCGTTATTTGATTCGTGTTTTCAATCAGAAAGTTAATTCTTTGTTTTTTTACATCGCTTTAGCTCAGTTTTTAAATGTTTTTTTATTTAACTTGCGTTCCATTTGGAGTTCGCTTGTTAACGTAAGTACTAAATAGTATAAGAAAATGGTGGAATGGTTTTTTATGTGTCGTGCATGATTGTCACCTGCAATTAATACTCTCCAATGTAAGCTTCTGCTTAATTAATCAGCAGCCAAAAACCTTACTTGGATGGAAACCCGAGAACGATTTATATATAAAATTTGCCGAGAAAGAACAAAATCTGATATTCTGCATTTAATGCTTTCCAATATGTTTTAGTTACGATATTCATTGCAGTTCCTTCTTGCGTTAGAAAAATCGGCATAACGTAGTAGGAAATAGTTTATTTAAATGTAGGTTTGGTATGACAGTAGAAAGACCATGCGCAGATAGTATTTGCGTTGAAAAGTTAATCCTCTATGTCGTATATTCAGACGATTAATTATAGTCCCATGGATGTTGAACTAGTTGGTATTTCTCCTGCCCAGTCCAGAACACTTCACTCGTTCGAATCTCGCCACTGGCTTGGATATCATGTGGTGATAATACTCGTTTAATGCCTGATCCCCATAGGTGAAAGTATCGTTCAGTCAAAGATTATATTACCATGCAAATGTAAAGCCACATCATAACGTCCAGGTCGTCCCTTCCGTGAATTCCGGTTGCATTTGGAATTTTATGTCATCTTCACATGAAAGTTCCCGCCAAGTCCCTGGCCAGGTGTCACTACGTCTGTTTATAGTTTCGCGTTGGACACGCGTGCCACCTGTTGCAATCGAGAGCCTCTTTTCGAGATTTCCCACAGAATTCGCCGTTTTCATCCCGTGCTTCGAAGCGGAGAGTACAATATTTATGCACATTACTTCGAATCCTAGGTTCTTCCAACTTCCTACTGGTAGGTAGCGTGCTTCGCATGGGCGCTGCTTCCGATTCGCCTTTTCCCGGCCATGCTTCATTGGATGTGATAATGTTACTGCAGCATTGGCGCTGCATGGAAGTAACTCGTTTCATGAGAATTATGAACCACTCTCGGTTCCCACCTGCCACCCACGGACGCACTTCTGCGAACATCTGGAATGACGCTATATCTGCGTTGTCTACTGATTGTGAGTTAATAATAGGCTTCCATATCTATGCTTTCTGCCAAATAATTACACCAAATGATTTATATCACTGTGGGCCTCTCCTTATGTGGCCACCTAAGGTACGTATCTTTTTTCGGGTAAACAAATGGTCGGTTAATCCGAAAACTCGATAATTATACTTTCTCATGGTGAATGGTTGAGTCGATGGTGATTTTTCACTTAAATTATTTCATTACTCTATGTTTCTATGTAACTACGTCCTCATTAGGAGCCAAGTGTATAGATATTGAGTCTGTACCCGGCGATGGCATATATGCGTCATAATGCGTTATTATGAAACAGTTGGCGAGGAAAATTACCGTAGACTCAATTAATTTATTAGAGAAAAATTCCTCTACGTCAGATCTGAAATAATAATTTAAAGGTTCCAACGAAAGCATTTTTTTATTTCAAGAAACAATTTTTAATCATCCTAACAGTACTCAGTCATATGGTCCAATTGTAATTTGTAAGATTCGCCATCTGGAGAAACCGACCGAATTAAACGTCGGCCTGTTAAAACATGAAAGATAATGGGGACTTAGGTACTCATCTTTTGAATGAAAAAATTTTATATTTCTAATAAGGGTTTTCGCGGTGTTGTGTAGGAAGTCGTTAGGCAGGTAGTATGATGCTATGAAAGATGAGCCGTAGATTCAAGCCTTTCGCATGCCGTAGGTATACATTTAGTGCGCACAAGAATAATAAAATGGATTAATAATCTTTCTATTGTGCTGGATGAGATGGATGTCTCAAGTAGTGTGATTCGCTAATGACCAAATAAGAAAGATATGGCAGCGTAACATGAATTTCCATGCATAATAACTTCAACATGAGTCAGTCGCTGAGAGGACGAAAATGTCTGGCATTTATTATGGGTAATTTGTAGAACTTTTTTTTCAGTATTTACGTGTTGGAAAAACAATGTTTAGCTATTTATCATTATGGAGGAAAATACGACAGTAGTACACATGACAAGAAAAACTGCCTATCCAATTGATAAAAACGGAGAAATAAAATAACTGTCTTATTTTAGATAGGTATCTAATTGGATGTGCGTATGTTGTTACCATCTTCATCTTTAAACGCAACAAAAGTGATCTTTGCTATGCAATGTTTTTGAGTTATGGTTTGACGGAAAAATGTAGCACTTAAATTTATTTTGATGTTCCAGCTGTCAATTACACCGAAAGAGTATGATCCGTCTCTATTAGAGTGATACTCCGTTTTTCTTTCGTTCCAGTGTATTTCTGTGGCATTTTGATAGAGATCGAATTATTGTGGTTTTTATAAAAATCTAGCTTTAGAGAGCTTGCATTTCGGTCGATCAGAACTTGTAGGAGACGTAAGTCTGATGAATAATTTTAGATAGTTATGAAAGGAGAAAAATAACATATAAATGAATTGATGGAAATAATTGGTCCGTGAGACTCGGACGGAAACTATTTTTTGATTTTATTACACGCTACTACATACTCTGCTCATTTTTTTCTTCTCCTCCGTTTTTTATTTTCTTCCATATCTCTTATTACATTTTGTCTTTATTATTGTCTCTTCTTTCATCAGTCCATACCGTACCACTCCTTCTCTTTCGTTTCTTCTAGCAAAGTGTGTAGTATTTAACATTTTTGGTTATTTTCTGGGATGATATGTGATTCGTCAATATCCTTCTTGCCTTATTTATTCCACCCATTGCCCTTTATCAGTTTTCGAGGTACTAGGAACTGTGATTCCACTAGGATTCTTTCATTGTGGACTTTCATAAAATACCATTCTTCTTTTATATCAGAGCTATTTTTACTCAATAATCTTTTCTTAATGTTCTTAGGTGACTATAGACAATTTATAAAATGTATTCTACTAACACCCTGTTGCTTATAAGGTTCTGTAACGATTAAAATTTCCTCTCAGCAGCAATTGTGAAAGCCTTCTTTCATATGGAATCGATTTTGAATACCTTCTCAAATGGAGAAATTCAGAAAAAATAAAATATATATTGAACTTTCGAACAACATATCTTGAATTTATTGCTCTCTAAGTCACCATCAGTGACTTAGAGAGCAATAAATGCAAGATTATAATAGAAGAGAAGTTAAAATTTTCTATGTAAACGAATTTAAATTTAATATTTTGCGAAATAAATGCAAAAGTATTTATTTACACTTACGTGCACTGTCCTCACATTCAATGCTCTCTAAGTCGTTGAGTTGCAATTAGATGCATTTATTTTTTTCTGATTTAGAATAATACTTGTTTGGTGTTTTATTTGCAACAAAAATGCCTTACTTTATTACGTAGTATGACAGTTTTCAATTATTGGGCGCAAGGTAACCATTCCTTTGTGTAAACTAGTATCATGTTAGCCTCTTGAAGGAATTGATATCGTTAAGCTTCCAGTCTTGAGATGTAAAGTGTCAAAGCGCTCGACGAATTGATGTTCTTCAGAGTTGTGAATGTGACGTGTGCGAGGTTGAGAACGAAAGTTTAATTATTTTATTTAAAGCCGAGCGGTTTGGATGTGAGACCGGGACAAATTATCCCTTTCCGACCTTGAGGTTTCGTCCTCTACCTCTGTGTGTAAAGGTTTCGGTCGACGCTCACGCCCTTTTGATACTTCCCATAGAAACGCTTCCGGGTCGGACTGATAACGAATATTAATTGTGACCCGCAGGGAAGTAAGCCAAGCGATGCGAAAGTGTTGGTCAGGAATCTCCCCGAAAAACATTTGGACACGGCAGACCGTGGTTTACTTTGTGACGAGCCCATCTATAATGCGGCAGCCGGATCTCTCTACGTGCACCCTCGATAAAGAATATGTACAGCGAACGCGCTGTCGGCAACGTGAAACGATCTCACCCCGGAAGTTTGAAGTTTTTGCCGGTTATTTTCTTTTGCGTGACCCAGTGGGTTTAGTGTTTGAATCGCAGAACTCGTTGGAACTCGCCATCGTAGAGAGTAATGTCATGGAGATGATAGTGTACGAGTGAGGCGTGACGAAGGGACTATGTATCTTTAGCAGAGGTCTTCGCGGGAGACTCAAGGCTCCTCTTTCCGTTCATCCACGCGTGCTTCACTCTTCTTTAACTCAAGTTCTCCACTGGCGATTGCTGCCAAGTTCTGCGATGTTTGTAGTTAGGACCCAGACGATTACACAAGCCATAAGAGCACGATAATAATAGTAATCAATCGCCTGTTTTGGGCCGATATTGAGAATAATGTCTCCTCTGCCATCTATATGTCAGTAACTTGGTATATTGAGACCGGGTAATAGTATAGATTTCCAACTATTGCGACTTTGGGTATCCAAGAGAATGGTTAGATTAAGCTATTCAGCTTCAGAGAGGGATTCAAACGAATAAGTTTTAATTAAGTTTAAGAGGAAAGTATTTCGGGAAAATCTTAAAAGGCAGTGCAAGTGGGCGTTTTATAAAACGTTTTAATATTATGTGAACGAGGTACTTCCAAAGAAAAAAAAATCAACCAGGTTTTACGTGAAGGTTTTATCTTGAGCAAGCAAAGTTTAAAATAAATTTATTTGCAACCCATTTTGTAAAACAGTATCGGAAAATTTTACCGTGTGCAGGCGGCTAACCGATCTAACCGATTGACTTGCTCAGCTTTAAAGGTAAACCGCATATAACTTATTTTTATGCAGTTGATAATTAAGTAATTAATTTTCTATGCATTTTTTTTTTATTTCGATTAGGAGATAGGATATAACGAGAAAACTTTGGCGGCAACGCTGCCATTCCATGGTTATGTTTTTCTCATGACTACGCGGTTGCCGAGCGAAAAAAGTAATACGTTCCGCTAGGGCAAGGGAAATCCTTGTCAAAGAAGATGTCTGTCGCAGAGGCGACGCCTCCATAAACCTTTGACATCCGTGGGAAAAGTTGCTTGAGAGGAAAGAACGGCTACCTATCGGCGGGATGGGAATATATGTTTGTCCGCGGATGCGACCCGCGTCTTGTGTCGACGGAAACGCAGTGGGCTCAGCTCTCCTTGGACTCCGCTTCCGCTCATGTTATTCATCGGCCTCTCCCTGGCTGTTTTTTTTTCACCCGCCAATGTTAATTTCACATCTGTTTCCCTTAAACTTGGTGGACTATTCAATACACTTGGTGGATATATTTACCCAGATGCTGTACCTACTTTTTCGACATCTTTTTATATCAATGATTTTTTTTGGCCCTCGGACGATTCTGGTGGTCCATGTGCCCCTGCGATCCCGATAAGCCATTGGCTTGTCATCAGGTTTCATAGGGGCAAAACCATAGGGGATCCAGGCGGGACTCGAACCCGCGACCCTCGGATTAACAGGAGAGGGCTTAACCTCCCCGCCACCGGGGCCGCGCCGGTGGCGGAGTGAAGTCCTCGCCTTTCATCCATCATTTTTTATTCGGGAGGAGTTATGTTCTGGGAAATAATAGATTATTATCACCCCATCGGCAAAGTTTTACAAATGTATAATTTCTTCTTAAAGGCTACAATGATTCACAGCAGTTACAAGAAAATTGCAATTTAAATTTTACTAACAAATTGGCGAGGAAAGAAAATATTTGAATGAGATTAGGGGGTGGAAAATTAGGTGGTTGGAAGAGGTAATGAGAGGCGATGGGATGCCTAAGGCCGTGATAGAGGGAAGAATGTTGGGAAAGTCGGTAAGGGGAATAAGGAGAATAGGCTTTATGAACAGGATGAAGAAGGGTACGACGCATGCTGAGATGAAGAAGAAAATATTATAGTTAGATTGGACCCTGCACATGTAAAAATCTAGATGATTTTTACTAACTACCATTTGAACCTATCTTAACTGTTTGTCTACCCTAATAAATGAATGTGACTAACGAATACGAAACGACTCGTGTACGATTTGTTTCCCTTAAACGTATTTCACATTGTTATTATTCACTGTTAATATGTTATTAAAACTAAATGGAATATTTACTCAAATATAAGTGTCCGGGAGTATGTTTTGAGAAGCCACCATCTCCATCAACATAATCAGCAATCTTTTATGCGTAAATTGGTTTGCCTCAGCGCTACACCTCCATTCTCTTTTCACCAAAGCAATGTATTCATTCGCTATTACGTATTTTAACACCCCTCATTATTTGCCTAAAGTATTCCATCCTGGGCCTTCCTGTGTAACTCTTCCCTTCCATTTCTCCCTCCATTAATGTTTTGGGTGCTATGTCTCATTTGATGGCCGATAAGTTTATTTTATTTTGGGAGGTTTCATTGGCTGAAATTGTCATTTCCAGTTTGACTATTATCTATTAAAATTTGGCGAGTCTGCTGACAGGTGGTAACACAAGCCTGGAAGTAAGGAAGAACTTATTTAAACATATATTTGGAGTATGCATATTAAAACATGCTCTTACATGTTAGTGAATCCTGTACAATAGCACCAGCAGGACAAAAGAGCTTGGAAGCAGTGAAGATGTGGTGGTGTGTGCGTTTGAAGGTGCGGTGGTTACCGAAGAATGATGAAGATCAAATGGACAGAGAGAATCACTAACGAAGAAGACTAACTAAAGGCTGGAGAGAAAATAAACTTAATGAAAACTCTGCGTAGAAGGAGAGGCAACATTTTTGGAGACATTTTCATGCACAATAGCGTAATGAAAACGATATTGGAAGAAAAAATAAATAAGAAGAATTATAGAGGAAGGCCAAGAATGGAATGCATCATGCAAGTCATGAAGGACGTCAAAGTAAATAATGATGTAGGAATGAAGCAGTTAACAGAGAAGTGAATGGAATAGCGAGCTGTTTCAAACCAATCTTTAGATTTATGAATGCTGATGACGATGATGTTGGTGATTCATTCGAACTCTCATAAAGTAGCGGTTATCTGGATATATGTCTGCGATGCTGACTTCACCGATGCTGACATCGCCTTTTAAATATAAAAAAAGGATGTTTCATTGTTCTTTAAACTTTCAAGGTTTAATCATGGACCTCTTTACTCCTGTGAACTTTTCACTCACTGTTATACTTACGCGAAGTTATAGTCACTGTCATCGTGCCAGTAAAAAGACTTTTCATGAAGTTTAATAAAATCGGGGAATATCTGCTGTGAAATAATTCTCTTACTTATAGGATTGATTTGGAAGAGAGTTATTGCCTGTCGCAGCAGTAGGATGCGAGCGGAGGAGCAAAGGATTGGAAAGTTCATTTTTTGCCTCGCTAAACGTGTCCGAATTTGTCCACACAAATAGCATTTGGACCGTGGCATAAGGTAAAAAGAAAAATAGCCTGCGGTCTTCTGAATGCAACATCTAATTCGAAACCGTGAAAGATGTTCCCATTGGAATTGCCATTTGACCAATTTTCCGTGCGCTGTCAATGTGCAACGTTGAAGTTCAAATAAGAACTATGATGGTGCAATTTTCCACATAAAAATTTTTAATCGACCCGGGTTTCAATGTACTGCATCATCATCATTTATTACGTTCAGATTCCACAACATCTCTCCTGATTCCTCCCTTTTTGTTGAAGTTCAAATTTGTACATATTGTACTGATGCGGATGTTTATTTAAACTTGATGTAACATATGGTACCAAAGCTTGCTGTTTTGTCCCATGTTTTTGCGCAACTCATTAGGTGAAAATTGTTTAAACGTTTGTTGTTGTTTTTTTATTTTGTCTTTATTTTTCTCAGTGGTTTATTGGGTTTTAGAATTAGTAGTAATTGCATTTTTATTAGCGTGTAGTTTGGATGTTTTCTTACACTTCGAACAGCTGGGTTTGCAGTTACTATCTTTTGTTTCCTTAAATTTCGTTTAAGCATCTCTTTTAAATTAAATGGTTGATCGTAATGATTCCCTCGGAGGCGGTATTTAACTCCTGCGGTTGGTATTTTTCCTACAGGATAGAGCTTGTTGTAAATATGGATTGTATGACATTTTATGTGGGTTCTTATTAATTTTCTACGGGCAGGGCAGATTATTTGTGGTTTCGTTTAGTTCGTAAATAATATTTCTTTCTTGGAGCCCAAATTATCTTCTGGGTTTCAGTAAAGGCGTGGTGTAACTAATGTAAAATAGCTCCTTTCCCTCGAATGGCCTTCAATGCTCTTCCCATTATTTATGAGACATTTCCTTCACATTGTTCTGCAAATGTTTCTAGTATGTTTTTCTCACGTAGGGATGAAAAAAAAATTTTTCTCTGATGATCCGGTAAGTATTTGGATCTATACCCCTATAGGAATGAAGAGAGTAACTATGTTGTACGTATTGGTTTTATTTGCTACTACCCAGGTTTCGTTGCGTCGCGATATCTTCAGATGACGTGACGAAACCCGGGTCGTAGCAAATAAAACGTATATGAAAAAATTAGTTACTCTTTTCATTCCTATGAGTGATTTCCACGAAGTTAGGCCTTAAACCGTTGAACCTATCCCTCAATATTTGTTGGAGCGCTGTGACTCATTTTCTCATAAATTTATCACTCTAAATGTTTTCATGATCTTTCTCTGAGTGAGCGTCGGTCGTGTCAGTTAATTAAGCTGAGTACTGTAAGACTATTACCATTAGACTGCTACTATTAGTGTACGAGGTGGATTTCCATTCTCTTGCGCTGCATTGTATTCCCTCCGGCCCAAGTCATCAAGTCGGACAAGGCCGTGCGCAAGGCTAATTATGGCGACTAATTAGGATAAGGCGTCAGAAGGGTATCGTGAGCATTAAAGTATGAGACATAAATCCTCGCAGCATGCCGTGGGAACAGTTGTTCGAAGAAGATTAAGAATTCGCGTGAGTGACCAAAGTTTGGCCCTCGAAGGTGGGGAGTACGTTATAAGGAAGCGTCAAACTTTTCTAAGGAACGTGTAATGGTTTATCTTAAAATGAAAAGAAGAATGAAAAACGATACTTGCGATACCTACCCCCAATGTCACTGGAACTGTTTTCTGTAGGATGGCTAATCATCGGGGTAATTCCTGATATTTATGGTAGTTTGAATTAGATTTTTCACTAGTCATATAAGAGACCATATTCGAATTTTATTTTAAAATTTAACCAATGCTAAGAAGCATGGAGAACATTTTGTAATCTTATTAATGAAAAACTTCGTTTTTGTGACTGAAATTCGTAGTAAATAACGATGTATACAGTTTTAAGGCTTCAACTTGACTTCTTTTTTCAAGTTGTGCGCTGAATACGCCTTCACAACGGAAGGTTTAAAAAAAATAGATTTTTAAAACTTATTACGGTGAATGATACATTTATTTATTCAACGATTGAGAAAAATACGAACTACACACCGTTGCATTTCTGACGCGATCTGTGCGTCAAGAACTACCTCATTTATTTTAATTGCGTATCTCTTGAGCGCGCAGCCGTTCAATATTGCATGTAAAATTTCTTCTTTCCGTTATGCCATTGTCGTCGGAGCCTGGATGAACTCCTTCCGTCCCTTCCGGTCACCAGTCATTTTACTCATCTACTTCTCTGTCTTCCTCTACTCTTTCCATACTATTCAATAGTGTACATCCGTGTCTCTCTTGATCTTCCTCGAATTCTTCTCCCTAGTATTCCTGCTTCCAGCTCTTTCCTGGGGATTCTATTTTGTTGCATTCTATCGATATGCCCATGCCATCTTAGCTGATTTCTCTCTATTTTTGTAATTAAAGCCTCCTGACGGTGATCTGATTGTTGTGTTTCTTTCCAGATCTCTTTTTGTTTTCTTTCTTACTCTTCGCAAGAATTTTATTCTATAGGTCCTATTTTACTGTCTGTTCTCGTTGTAATAGTTCAGCTTTGAGATTGATACGTTAGAATGTGTGTGTAAAAGGTTTTATGTATTTCTATTTTATTTTTGGATCTTTCTTTTTTCCTTTTATTTTTGGATCTTTTATTATGCTCATTATTTGGTAGCATATGCTTTGTAGATAGGCTTGTCTAGTTCTCACACAGAAAACGGCTTCCATTTTGTTCTGTATATCTTGAAAAGTAATGCCGTAAGTGTAATATTTTGGTGTGATTAGAAATATAGTGTATTTTTCTTACAATGATGCCACGTTCATTGAATTTTGTATGGTGATATTTAGAAGAAACTACCTTAACGCCTTCAAGAATGCGACTCCCTCGCTAATTTACCACACTCCGATGCACCGAGCGTCCTCGTCAACTATTCCACGCGAGCTTTCTTATGAATGTACTAATTTCTGGCGCAATCGGCCAACTGTGACGTGAATTACACGTACTTCTCTTCAAGCGGTCACCTCATGTTGTGATATAACAGCCTTAAGACTCAGAAGCCTTCGTGCTGGTATTTCTCTCGATCAACATCGCTAAAGAATGACCTGGGGTTGATGACTCGTTCGTGCGGAACGTCGCGTGAAGAATCGTGTGCACTGTGCAGTCTTTGCTGTGATGCATTAATGCAGATGTCGGTGAATTACGCTTCGTTTCTCCATTACTTCAGACCTAATGTGTGGAAAACACATGCGATACATTTCTGGCGAGGCATCTACATCTACGAAGTACCGTGCAAGCCACCACTAGGGTGTGTGGCACGGGGTTATTCCACATCAGGTATGCAGCACTCGTCCCAGTTCCAATCAGAACCTCGAACTTGCCTGCACACAAATGAGACTTTGCTCTGGTTAGGTCACATCTCGAATGCGCCGTTAGCATTTGGGACCCTGCAAAGAAAGATTTAATGCGCGAAATGTACTAAATATTAAGGAAAGCCGATCGTCTCGTTAAAAACTTCTAAGAGCGAACAGAGAGTGCGACACAGCTGATGGAAAGACCAGTTCGGGAGCCGCTACAGACTCACAAGCTCCACGCTGAGGTGAGATCACTTGAAAAGTTGCGCTGGGACGATTTTCGGGGTGATAGAGTGGATATTATTTTAACCCTGCGCTATAACTCTAGAGCTGATAGAAGCGAGAAAATAAGAGAGATACACTCCCGAACTAATGGGTACAAAAATTATTTTTTTCCTCGTACCTTTAGTGATTATAACAAAAATCAGAGGGTTCAGTAAGAAATTCCGTTATCATCTCTCTCATTCTCGTCATTTCCATCTTCCTATTCCTCTTCCCTTTATCATAGCAGATGTCCTAATAATCCCTGCCACTCGTCCTCAAGGCGGTTCGCTGGGTAATAAGTAGGTGTAAAGTATGTCTTTCCATCTTGAGAATGGTTACCTGGTGTCTTCATTCTTCTCAATCCCATGACAACCCATTTTCATCCCTGTAGTTCATCATGCACAAATCACTTTATCATTGCCCTTATGTGTATGTCCCTTTGTTTTCCTCGTGGAACTTCGTGGAACTCCTTCTGTTTTCCCCTCAGTTATGTTTCCAACAAATATTGTGTCTCAGGGTGTACGCAGTTCACCATTTTCCACTTTTGCGTTAGTTTTGGTCGTAGATTGAAGAGGCGAATAGAGTAGATAGCGTCTTTTGCTAACAATTGCATTCCCGCTAGAAATGGAGTTTGACCCGTGCATTTTCTTACCTTTCTTACCTAACCTGTTTGTGCCTTCAAAATGACGTATGTTGAAACCGGCGGGTACCTCAAAGTAAAGTGTGGCAATAGTAAACATTATTATTTGTTTCGTTTCTATCATCCTGTTTATGGCGGTGACGGTAAATTCTTGGCCTTAGCGAAAGATATGGCTGTCAAAGCGTGTGGAAAATTGCCAAAGTTGAGAAGAAATGGGAGATGCTTAGTAATGAATGTGATCACGTGTATATCGAATTTGGTGGGTGAAGATAGACCTTTCTGGAATAGTAATGTGACGTTCGTGCTGCTTTCTTATCGGAACTTGGTCAAGGAATACTTTTTTGGCGATGCTGAACCACCTCTTTCCGCAAGCATCATGGTTCGTCACGTCTTATAAATCTTACCATCCCTTGTTTAACCCACTCTCGGAAAGGCTCCATCAATAAATGCCCAGGGATATAACGTCGATAAAAACCGAGCCAATTGGTCATTGTTTGATGAAACATGTTTTTTTCCCCTCCCCCGTCCAACGAATCGGTTCCGATGAGCATTTCGGGCGCGGAGGAAAACGAGGGCACGTCCGGGAAAAATGCGTCCTGATCGTGGCTGGTGTTCCCGTGCGTTCCATAAAATATTTATTGCTCGATGTCGTCGTCCCCAGCACGGGGTTCTTGGTGATTTTGGTGATTTGATTTGTATGAGAATCAGCTGGGTGATAAAGTAATTCGTGTTTAGTTTAACTAATCCCTTCAGTGCATGGTTGCCGCGTATCCTACTTTATTGGCGTTACGTTTTCGCCTTTTTATGTTTTACTAGACGTATTACCCGGATTCGCACGAGTTTACTTCATTTTTTTATTGCACTAGTGTAAAAGCGTGCTGAAACAGGCGAAATAGCCTCGATGTTAAATTTTGGCGAAATAGCCAAAAAGTAATGAATAAAGTAAATAATTAAATATATTTTAATATGTGGTATTTTATTTTAAATGAAAACTATATTTAACCATGGTAAACAATATATAATATATAAATGTCAGAGATTTTTTTACCACAACTTTTTTAGTTAAGCAGGCGGGGCTGATACTAAGCAGTTTCCTTGTGTGTATTTTGAAAAAATACATGCGCCCACGGCGCGCATGTGTCAGTTAGTAGAGAACGTATATGGGAGTTCGCTTGCCATCTATTGGTGCACATATGAATAACTACGCCTAGCAACTGAATCATACGTACGTACGCGTAGCTTTTTATATAGTGGATGTTTTCGGTTTCGGTGGGCAACCGAGGGAACGGGCGAATGAAGCCGCGCATGCGCAGTGAGAGTCGAAAATCCCTGCTCGGTTGGCTGGAATCATGGTCGTAGAATAGAGAATGGAATGAATTTTCAAATTTGACATAAAATTCCTCGGGGCCTATTTGCGCCATCGGAATATTTTTTGGGAAATTTTATGGGTGTTCAGGATATCACCTTCCATTTTGTTCCTTACCGTTTACGAGATATTCGTGAAATACGGCAAAGCTGCTTGTTTGAGTTTTGATTAAGGCGGTGTAAAATGGGGATGAGGGTATTTTTTTCAAAATGAAATTTTAATAAAAAATCCCTCTTGTTTTGAGCTGTTAGAGTGCAAAATTTGTTCTCGATGGGAATAAAACTGTAGATCTGTATTAAAGACAAACACAAACATTCTCCTTTATATACTTATATAGATTACGTTGACTAAAGATTGCTGTATAGTACCTACTGTTGTAGTTTCGTTATCCAAGAACGTTGGTTCTCATGTTTCCGCAGCATCTCGGATTTTGGGATTCCCTCTGCATTGCGTTATCTTTTGTTGATGGTAGCCTCCAGATGCAGGCCGGCTTGAGAAACTGTCGAAAAAAAGGATTTTCACCGCTCCGCCGTCCAATTCAACAATACGAAGGTGGTCGCCGCAGATGAACGATTCTATCCTAGACTCGTTCGAGAGGATATTGAGATGGTGAAACATAAGGTAAACTTCCATGGAGAAGACGGATGCTCCCTTGCGAACACTTGGAAGAGGATATTTAAAAAATCAACCAGTCACTGGCAAAAATCACTCACCAAGAACGTTGGTTCTCATGTTTCCGCAGCATCTCGGATTTTGGGATTCCCTCTGCATTGCGTTATCTTTTGTTGATGGTAGCCTCCAGATGCAGGCCGGCTTGAGAAACTGTCGAAAAAAAGGATTTTCACCGCTCCGCCGTCCAATTCAACAATACGAAGGTGGTCGCTGCAGATGAACGATTCTATCCTAGACTCGTTCGAGAGGATATTGAGATGGTGAAACATAAGGTAAACTTCCATGGAGAAGACGGATGCTCCCTTGCGAACACTTGGAAGAGGATATTTAAAAAATCAACCAGTCACTGGCAAAAATCACTCACCAAGAACGTTGGTTCTCATGTTTCCGCAGCATCTCGGATTTTGGGATTCCCTCTGCATTGCGTTATCTTTTGTTGATGGTAGCCTCCAGATGCAGGCCGGCTTGAGAAACTGTCGAAAAAAAGGATTTTCACCGCTCCGCCGTCCAATTCAACAATACGAAGGTGGTCGCTGCAGATGAACGATTCTATCCTAGACTCGTTCGAGAGGATATTGAGATGGTGAAACATAAGGTAAACTTCCATGGAGAAGACAGATGCTCCCTTGCGAACACTTGGAAGAGGATATTTAAAAAATCAACCAGTCACTGGCAAAAATCACTCACCAATCAGGAGCTAGGTACGGCTCAACAACCCCCTGTATAATGTGGACCAGAAATTGGCATCGGCACTTCTGCCCTGAAGAAGCCAGCAGAATGGAGAAACTGTCGTCTACGAGTTACATCCATGGACATGACCTCGCGTGAAATTGCATACTATAGATGGGGGATCGAGCTGGTGTTTAGGTGGAGTACTGACTTCCTATCCCGAGTTCGAATCCCGGCAGTCCGATAAAATATATCAAGATGTCGTCTTCCTCTGGACGAGGTGCAAAGTCATTGGATTTCTACGAGAATCGGCGCGGCTGGGTAGTCAAGAACTTCGTGTTTAGTTCAAATAATTCCTTCAGTGAAAGATAACAGAGTAGCCTACTTTATTGACTTAAAATTTTCACATCGTTATGCATTATTGTACAACTACGGAGTACTGCATGGAACCGTTTTGAAGTTTCGTTATCAAAGAATATGTGTATAAAAAATTTAAAAGTATTGTCTACGATGGTAGGGTGTCCCATCGGAAAAGTAGGGATTATGCGGGATTTTCCGCTATCGGGAAAAAAGTGCGGTTCGTCGGGAATATTTTCGTTGCCGTCTGCGCTTCAAATTTGTATAAATTACAAAATATGAATCACCTAACGTAATTTATCGTAGATTGACTAAACTGGTCTGATGGCAGTGCGTATATCGTTTTGTGTGTGGATTATGAACTAATGTCAATTAATAGTTCGTAATTGCGATTCCACGGCATTCAAAATTGCGTAATACGTCATTCTGATGCTACCATTAGGTTTATCGTAAAAAGCGAAATTAAGTGCCTTAAAATGTGTGGGAAATTTTTCGTTTTGGGATGGGAAATGTGGGAATTGTTCGGATTTTTTTCTCGGTTTGGTGGACACTCAGGAGTTACATGTATGGGTGATACTTTGCGTAAAATGGCATAATTGGGAAATCGAATTGGTGTGATGTCTAGATTTTTAGATAGATTTAGATTGTTGTTGGGGGGGCCTTCGTCAGGAGCCCGGGCACTTAGACCTTTCTTGGTCCATTGTACCAACCCCTTGCCTGTCTGCCACTTGCAGACAGGGGACAAGAGCACCTCGGTAGAGGTATGGAGGATTGGCCTCCCCCGGCCTCGCCCCAGTACCAGGTACAGAGGATGTCCTCCCTCCAACCGGCCCCTGGGTCTCCCTCCGGCCTCCCGGTATGGAGGGAGTATCATCTCTCCATCCATGCCTGGTCGAGGTATGGAGGAGGGTCACCCATCCAATCACCGTCCGGGCCCAACGTCCTTAACTTCGGTGTTTTGATGGGAACCGGTGTTTCAACGTGGCTAGGCCCTTGCCCAGGTGTGATGTCTAAGAGAACAGCACTTCAGGTGCAGCATTCCGTTAGTCAGGTGGGACGTTAGACTGTGGTACTCTTGACGCCTTTTGCAGGCTGATGCTAACGCCGGGTTTCTCTTACCCCTTTCTCAATTCCCCTTTCCCCTACCAAGCTACCCACCCATACAATTATGTGTTCTATGGTGAATAAATCTATCTATCTAACTACCTTAATGGTGTGAATGACATCAGTTTTTGATCGCCACCCCCAAATAACCAACAGACTAACTTCATAATTTGGCTATGATTTTGGCGAAGATTCAAAATGTCTTCACACGTACATATTTATATTTCATAATTTTTTGTGACAATTGGGTTGGTATTTAATCTCAACTTTTTTTACTTTAAAATTTTACCTTATCAGAAGTGTGGAATTCCAGATTTGTGGCAATATTCAAGTGTGTAAAGAGAGTGATGAAATCATAATGTCATAATATTGGGATGATTATCATTTAGGTGTTTTGGGTGAACTGCTACTACAGTCATGGGTTTGTAGTTCTTTTTTTAACTGCGTCCTTATTGGCTCAATATTTTCCATTGGTGCGTCTGTGGATTCAGAGGTTGGCCTATCATCACCATTACAAATAGTGCATATCATGAGATTACTCAGTGGGAATTCAAGAGATTTTGTCACCCTCAAGTGCTATATCACCTCCTTATTCTTTAAACGGGGTTAATACACACACAAAATAGTTGACCAAAAAACCCAATCATTTGTGCATTGAGTGCAAATTCATGCTGCTCAAAGAGTTATAGGACTGGAAGGAACCTAGATTCATGCTGCTATGGAACATTGGAACCATTGCTTTTATTCCCTCCCTGATGCTTAGTTGCTTCATTTAATGCTTTGAATCCTTCAAATTGTCTTAACTTGGTTAAAGAAATCTCTAAGTCAGGGAAGGCAGCAATATGGCCAAATTCTTGGAATGCAATTACGAATAAAGAGTATTACACAAATCCATCAAGATTTTCACCAATGAGGAGTAAGCCATTTAACTGGTGGTGCTATCTATTATAATGACAACGTATATCAAAATGCTAAAATTAATGTATTTTGGTGATTCAATGGCATGATTTCTTTCACATTTTACTCCATTTTCCTTCCATTTGTGCAATCCTAAGGATGTTGATTGGCTTTCAATGACTTTTAAAGGCTAACCGTTAATATCCTCGTGCATATAAGGTATAAGCTAAAGCTAATGCAATTATCCTTTTTCAACCATGGCATTTTCTTTCACTGCATTTACAATTTATGTGATATCTTAGGAGGATTGTTGAAAAAATTCTGTATCCCTTATCAGAATTTTCTTTTGATTTCTAGTCATTTGTATTAAAGTATGCTATTTTTTTACAATTTTTGTCCTTCTATCCCACAGACTGATTGCTGGGGAACCTAATCACAAGAGTAGTTTACTCCACCAAAAATTCCAGGTTGGTCTAATTTGCTTGGTTGTGAAAGTGGCATGACCCTATTTCAAAACGTAGTGTGAATGAAAAATAAAAATGATGTATTGAATGAATGGAGAGATGTCTTAGTCTACTATGTATATATATATTAACTATATTGCTTCTAGTGGGCCAATCTATTACCCTTCAGTGAATGCTCAAAAACTATTACCATCCAATATGAGGTGGCATTTTATGCATTTGTTTTAATACCTGTGTTAATCTTAACTACCTTCAATAGGCTCTCCAAATGCATTTTTTCATTATTAATTTCCTTAATATTTTAAAAATTAATGGTGTAATTTCATATAAATTCAATGATTTTTATATAATCATAATAATTAAATATTTCAATCTTCACCAGTAAAAACTACACAAAAAAGCTTTGGTAGTCTAAGCACACGCTACCTGGAACGTGTTGTCAGTTATAGGGTTATAATGGTATAGAAGATATTATATGCCACTATGATGTATAGAGTGTCATCAAAGTTTTAATTTACCTTGTTCTCATTTAATTAAACATCTATTTACAAGGCAGTTATATATAAGCCTGTCGATGTCTGGCATAAGTTTATGTTAATCGAGGATTACATTTCAGATGCTGAATTGCTGTATAGACAGGAGGAAAAGGGAAATGGAAGCCAGAAAAAATCCCCCAAGTCATAGCTCATCTTTCAACTTTGGTGCGTATCAGAAACTCATTTTAATTGCCGATGATTAAATGTTGCACGCAGAGTTAGTATACTCACCCTCTTCCTCTCTGCTTTGCTTAGACTCTGAAGCCAGTGAGGATGAAGATGACAGCTTCTTTGACTGTCCTGAGGATTTGCCGGATGATGAAGAGGACGATTCAAAGGAGGAAACTGACTCAAGAGCTCGTGTTCCACGAATTAAGCTTTCTATATGGAATCGTCCTGAAGGAAGACTCCAGAAGATGGAGGACATATGTGTTCTGTCGACAGGAGAGCCTCTCTATGTGCCTGTAACCCAGGTTAGAGGGGAAAGAAAGTTGCCCATAAATCTGGCATTTTCATTTTTGCTATGAGATGAAATTTTATGGAGATTTGTGCTTAAAGCAGGGCCTCTATGATAGATGAATCAGTGACTCTGCAGTAGTTCTCCAATGGGTGACATTGAAATCACTTTCATCATAGATCTTTTGCTTAGTGATACTGCTACACAATGGAAAAATTGGTATAGGGTGCTTCTTATAACAAGACATGGATTATCGAAAGGACAATTTTAAAAGTTGTTTGTAGATTTATGTGAGCATCCTATTAAGTCTTTTCGATATTACCAAAAGAGTAAAAGTAGTTTCGATGAATTGTTAATTAAAGTTGGCCCATCAATTACATTTAAATACTCAAGATGGAGGAAGTCCATATCACCTGTGGTACATTAATGAACAACTTTGAGGTGTGTGCACTATGCGAGATGAGTCAAAACTGTGACTAAACTATCAGCAGTGGGTGCGTATCCATGCCTGACCCTGTGACTCATTTGGAGGGAGCTACTTAATTGGTCTGGTTTCACCTTTTTTGTTATAGCAATTACTCTATCGCATTTGTGCACACCTGAATTTTGAAACAGTGAGTTTTATTTTTTCAACTAACCAATCCTGTGACTAGAAATAACAACTGTTGGCCCTGCCCAATTGCAGGATTCAGTCCATTGAATGCAGGCATCTAACCCTTGAAGTTCATACTTATTGTTATGATACTCCTATTGTATACAGTGGGTCAGGAGTGTATAATCTTAATATTTGGGTCCGGGCATTTGCAGGTGCATCAGGCAATGTGTGGTCAGCCGTTGAAAAATATAATATAGGTATTTAGGTCGATCTGAGAAAATATCACCTATTCTTTGATAAAGTGACTTATTTGTGGAAATTGATGACCATATATACTTCACTTTTTGGTTTCAAATAAAAAAATTGGCTCTGTTGATAAGGGATAAGATTTTTAGAATTTGGGTGGAAACCAAGGAAATAATTAAGAGAAAGTTGTTGGTTACTTCAAACCTTTGACTTTTATATATATTTCTCCTTATAGCCTCAAAATGATCAGTTGGAAAGCTACATATCTAATAACCCCCCTCTGAGTCTACCCAGGGTGAGATTACACTCCTCTTTTACTTAGTCATCCAAGGTCCTTCTGACTATTCACTTGATGAATCTCAATAATTATAACCCAGAGTGGCAAACATTCCAAAGTTTTTCCTCACGATAGGTCGGAGGTTACTCTAATACTTCTCTATTTGACTTCATCTGCTGCATTCATATCTACTGCCTCCACGTTATCGATGTGACATGTATGTGATTTCATTTGTGAGAAGTGCATTGCTATACATTTTCTCAAATTAAGTTTGAGTCTCTGCTCAAGAAAACAAGAGGTAATAAATATTGTTAACATCTAATGAAAGTGCTTAATGGACTCTCTGTATTCTGGGAAGGGTTTCATATTTTCAGCTTGGGGAAAGAGAAGTTAATTGCCATGGTCATGGAGTTAGTTGCCTTAATTCATTAAGATATCATCTGACTCTATCTCCCAGTAGAAGCCAATAGTTTTCATTTTATGATCACTCCTAAAATTATTGCATGAATGTTTTATGTAGAATGTGAAGTAATGGCTGATAATGTAATGGACAAAGGATGCATATAAGTCATTTCAGAAACTAATGTTTCTGTTGGATGAATTTATCAGCCCAATTATTATAAGTCATTGATAATTTGTTGCAGGAAATACCTCCAAAAACAGAAGATCAGTTAGAGGAGGATGCAGAGCTAATGCTAATGCTTGGTAATGATGCCCTCGGTGCTGAGCTCAGGGCTTCTATAATGAGTGCCTCACTTCTCTCTGACATGGAGTCTTTTAAGGTACGTGGAAGTAGAGTTGCAGCTCATGTAGCCTCAAAGATGGCTTTTGAATGGTCTCTCAAGGATGATATCAGGTTCAAAATCTGGTAGCAGTTTCATAATCAATAATCGGGTTAGCAAGCCCATTGATATGAAAAGATATGCTTTTATTGTTCACCTCCCTGTCAACATTTTTCCCCGGGTTGATTGTGCTTAGAATTACGTATATTATGAGAATTTCAAGCAACATGCGTTCTGTTCTAATCTTATTCATTTTTTCAGCAATTCATCATTGTATCTCCCCTTTATTTATGTTTGCAAGCCAAAATAGCAAAATTCATTGTCAATTTATGTACAAAAACTCTTTTAAAGTCTGATTTATTGCTTTTAATTTTTTAGTAATTTAGTAATATTTAGTAGTAAGTAATTCTTGGTTGTTGAGCCTAGTTTTCAAGTTTGTTCTATTCAAATAATGCCTCATGGATCTGCCTCTGCCTTATTACCTATGTTTGACAGCCTTTCCAGTATTCTCTGATCTACTATGCTATGTATCTACCTGATATAGTGTTCTCGGTATTAATTTTTCCATTCTTGGTATCTTTTCTCTTAGGCAGCTAATCCTAGTGCTGATTTAATAGATTTCATCCGATGGTATTCACCAAGGGATTGGGTTGAAGAGGAAGCCCTTAATGAGTTTGGGCAAAAGAAAGGTAATACCATCTTTTTGAAGTTTCCATATTTTAACATCAGGGTTGAAGGTGAACTGTCATGATGGAAAAATTAGGGAAATGATTTTCTTAAGAAAAGAAAAAAGATTGCACTGGTTATGATTTAATATGAAAAGGCGCAGAAATTTTGTCTTTTTTTGCAGTTGATGAAATGCCTACCTGTCGGTTACCTACCCCTGTAAATATTTCACCTGGTCATGAAAATTTAATTATGTATAATACTTTGAAATCAAAATGCTGAAATAAATTTATAATATTAGACTTATCTTAGTTTAATGTCGTTGAAAATGCCTGTGGTACTTAGTGAATGCCCCAGATTTCATGTCACATACTTGATAGGCTACTGCCATGCATGAGTGCAGTTAATTATCTCCACCTATGACTTTTGATTTATCATAGGACTAGTGTGTTTCCTGAGTTCAAATACCCTTAATAATTTGAAATTTTTATCAGTTATGATTAATTTGTATATTCGATTCCAGCAGGTAGCCTGGTGATCTATCTTCGATTCCAATTTTGATTTTTTAATATTTTACTTTTGGCTTTGTATGCTTCAAAAATGTCTCATACTTGTTAAATTCATAGCAGGTTTAATGAATATGATTTTATTGTTGTGCTTTGATAGCAACACATCATGTACATTATGCCTTAACACTAAGCATATGGTAATTTAATGCACTAAATGATTGGTTCTTAAGAATATTTGTTTGAATTTTTTCACAGGGCATTTGAGTGAAAGAATGTTGCTTCCTGGAAATAAATGGCAAGAAGTGTGGTCTGCTGCAAAACCTGTGCCTGCTCGAAGGCAGAAAAGACTATTCAATGAAGGCTGTGAGGCAGAAAAAGTGTTGCACTTCCTGGAGACATTGTCCGTGTCAAAGGTTTTCAGAAATATACTGCCAATTCTCCTGCAGGCAGCTTTGTGTCGAATAGGGGAAGAAATGGAGCAGTTGGAACCTCCTGATGCAGAAACTGAGGGTGGTGGGGATGAAAATACTGATGAAACATTGGAAGGTGATACGAAAGATCAAGAGAAAAGTGATATGGAGTTCTTGGAAATGAAGAACTTTGCTGAGAAAGCTCTCGTGGAATTGAAGCCTGAGGATATTATCCTGCCTCATTATGTTCCCCAAAATCTCAAGAGAATTGTCAGCCGAGTGAGGAATATTTCCCTTAATCCTCTGGGTGTTGATCCAGAATTTTACACAGTGAGTGAGATTTTTAGCTTAACATGTACCGTTGGTTAGGTTCAAGTGTGAGTAGACATTGAACTTGCAACTGCCTTTGTTTTACGTAAATATGTTTTATTGAGATTTAAGTGAATTAAGTGCCTGCATTAATATTAATTTTTGATGCTTGGTTATGCATTGAATATGGTCCTCACGAGAGTCATATTTATCATTTGTGTTCCCTCTACCTAGTATTGTATTTTTAGACTGTTCCCTGCCTGTTGAATTTTGAAATACTTTCTGTTTCAAAAATAGAAAACTTCTGTCATGAAGTAGAAGAAGAAGCCCATAGGAGAAAGAAGGCCTGTGATTTAATTTATTATATCTCTTCTACATATTACTCGCGGCTCTCATGCACTAATGTTTATGAGGTTAGGTGATTTTTTCTCTCATAAAATTGCCCTACTACCTATATGGCCAATGCCAGTGTAAGACTCAGCCTGTTTGCTACTTGCAATGAGTTCTCAGTGATAAGGTGTCCGCTGGAATCTAGCACATAGATGTTTATGAATTATGCATTTAGCTTGGCTATGGCATTTTTATGAATGATCTTTTTTCTCATAATAAGAACTAAGATATTACAAATTAAAAACCACAATATCTTTAAGGTATGGTCTTTGAGTATCATAATGCATTACCTTCTGTGAGAGACTTATTAATTTCTTTGTGGAACCAAGTCATTTTAATAAAAATTTTTGAGGGTGCCAAGAACTAGCCGTGGCATTACCTTTTATGGCATGAAACCATAAACTGCAAGTGCATATTAGTGTGGAAATTCCATGGAGGAAAAATCAGCTGCATTGACCGGGACTCAATTTCGTATTGAGTGCTTTGACCAATTTAGCTCTCATGGCATCCTTATGCCCTGTGAATATTTGTGGAATTAGCAGGAGTTTGATGTTTTCCAACCATTGGACATATTATGCTGGGGGAAGTCAAAAAATGCGCACTAAAACAATAGTTTAGCACTTATCCACACTTATTTAAGTGTTTATGAGTACTGAGCTACTGTTCCTATAAAAATTAACTTCTGAAAGAAAAATAACTGAAAAAATCAAATAAGGAAATTACATTGCTAGAAATGAAACTTCCTTTTTCCTGGTGAACAATGGAATTTCATTCATGGATACTGTCCTGGCAAAATTCTTCCTTAATAAAATAATGTTCGATTTTGTAAATTTTATTTTCAATTTTATGATAGTTAATTACTTAAGTGTTTCCATAACATATTGTGCTCACCGATAGCTATTATGGTGCAAAATTAATCTGCTGTGATAAAATAAAAAATTCCAAACCTCCTTCTATTCTAGGATCTTATTTTTGAAATAGCCAAAATGGAAAGTTTGGTGTCAATGACCAGGGGAGCCCAGAGGCAGTTCAATCTGGACCAGGAGAAACTTAAAACAAAAGAGTACTTCTCATTTCTAAAATCTCTTGCTGGTGAAGAAGAGGCACATATTGAAGGTGGACGTCAGAGTTTAATGGGGGAGTTACTATGGAATTTTATTCAGAAAGAAAGAACAGTAAGTTTTTTTATGACTAATGTTTATTTGTTTGTTGAATATTCCTATTTTGAGGTTCTTTTTTTGTACCTTAACTATAAGTCCACATTTTGTTGCCTTTATCCACTGTGCAGTCCAAGAAGCTGATTTTGAGCAGCGCATTAGAATAATTACATTCAAAGTTCATTCAAATTTAAAATACACATAGAGTTCAAAATATATTGTCACATATTTAGAATAAAATATTGATTAATCAATAGATCAAACTAGTCATCAGCCAGCCACAAAGGATTGATCCAATAAGAGGAGAGGCTACAGTTCTCATGGCTTTGAGCAGCTTGTCTTGGAAAAATTCCTGCAATTGGGACACGAGTTTCTTACCATTGTGCCCGCTTTGATTTTCCAAAGTTTTCTGTGCCAAGCATATCAATTTTCTTGGTTTTAGTTGTGGAATCTGTCCTTGTCGATTACCTTTCTGAGTCATTAACAGCAGAGAATGCAATTTCTTGTATAAATGGGCCTAATTGGTGATGGATTGTAAATGTATTCCTCAGATGTAGATTCATCTCTTTGTATGCCTGCTCTTTTATCTATGGAAATAGCTTAATATCTTCCAAATCTGGTTCAGTATATCTTCCAAAAGTATTATTGAAGGATTGAGAGTGTGGAATGATATAGATGGAGCAAAATAATGCTAACACCTGTGGTTTCAGAGATTATACTAGAATATGAGCAAGGAGACAATTCCACACAATGATCAGATTAATCTAAAACTTGGCAAATTCATTTCAGGATTGATAATTTATTTTCTGTGATGTTTATGGTGTCCATGTGTAAGGTGTGTTGGGTTTCACATTTCGTTTTTTCTAAAACAGCCCTAATGATGTGCAAGATGAGTATACTTTCCTGAAGCATGCTTCTAGCTGCATTGATTAGGTGTGAATGAGAAATTAGGTTTGTGCACAGTGAATGACTTATCTTTTTAATATGAGGACATAAAATGGAACTCTTTATTTGAAATTTGTGATCAAATCATTCTATAAGCACTTTAAATGAGATTAAAAATGTGTATATATAGGTACTTAATATTTTTAGCAGTATTTCAATTATGGCATTTTAAATATTTTATCGTTCTTCAAAATTTAGGACTACATCTATGTGAGAATCATTTAGCCTTGTATCAAGTTGTGCTACACTTGCGTATGTGAGTTGTTAAAGCGTATTTTGTATCATCATCTTCATCTCTGGCCACACATCAAGTAATGACTTAGTTCATGTTGCAAAAATTTCCAAAATGTTTTATCCAACTTGGATTCATGACATTTAATATGATGTACCTAATTTCATGTATTTGACTGACAAATTTTGTCTTTACCAGATGGAAGGCCGGCTTCTAGATGAGCATTTTCATGCCGAGAGAAAGGAGTATGTTCTTCAAGTTTTGGCTACTCGACCCACCCCATACTCCCGTCCAACTCCTCAGCGTTTAACAGCAGTGGTGAAAGAGGGAGAATTTAGATTAGCCGGTGCCTTTTCTCAAGATACAGTTTTCTTTTAAGGCACATGTATCCACTTGAGAAACTGTATATAGTTTGTTGTCAGAAGTAATTTGTTATGCTATTTGTTGGTAAAAAGTGACAGTGTAGTTCTCTGGTAAAAGGCTTCCGAAGAAAGTATCATGGATACTCTTGTTTTACTGTGAATGTATAGTTTTATCATTTCTTCCATTTTTTGCTGACATTTTTGTGTGAGCATTCATGATTTATACTGGTGATTTTAAACATAATGTTGTTTCCATACATTGGAGTCTTTCAATTAAATCTTTTTATATATGAGTGAAAATCACAATTGTTTAAAACTTGTGTATTTCATTCTCAAAGAGGAATTCTTGCTGTCCAACTTTCTATTCCCAGAGTTAGGTGCCTTAGGAGGTAGATTATATCCCTATTTTTATCACATTTGCCTAGATCACATGTTAATCTTTTGAGAATAAACCAGTGGATTAGCCTCGACATACATTGCATGATTGCAACACATCCTACGTAGATTTGGAAACTGCACTCCTTATTGAATACTGTTATTACTTCTAACTTTCTTGATACTATGGTGATTGAAAACTTTGTATTTATTTTCATTTTTATTCCAAATGATTTCACTACCTCTTTGAAATTTTATTTAATTTTACAACTGTAAACTAGGCATCTGAAAGTATTAAAAGTATTATTCTGGTTTATCAGCTTGCTAAGTTTTTTTTTGAAAAATTGCTCTTGGATTTATTAATCAAGTGTCCTTGTCTTAAAAAAAACATTGAGGATCAAGCTTGCTTGTTAATTCCAGGTTTAGAGGTAAGGATTGGAGGAACTGCACTTATTACTGATCCCATGAGGTACTGGATTTCCTGACAACTAATAAATGTTTGTTTTTCCTGTTGAATACTTATCAAGGAACTGGAATTGGAGTGGATCACAGAAATTCTGCCCATGCATATTTGTTTATCATAACTATTTGCATGTTAAACTCTCCATAACATTTTCTAAAGCAAAGTACATTGCATTGCACTGAAGTTGCTAGATACTGCACTCAGTTGTACCACCAGAAAAAATGTAAACACAGTCTGATATTTTTATATTATTTTACTGTGATAATAAAAGTGATCATTTGCAGGGTGATTTTTTTATTTGATGTCTCATTTCCAAATCAAATTTTTGCATTTGTTCAAATTAGTCCTTCCATACAATATTTTAACATTACTCAGTAAGGAGAAATGGTCTGGGTAAGTTCAGCAGTGGTAAATTTGAGACATTCGTATAGGATCTATGATTTTTTTAAATGTTGTACAAGAAGTCTTAAAATAATGTAATACTATCTAATTTTCATATTGTTAAATAGTTAATGTTATATTGCTTGCTTTAGCATTAGAATATTTTGCATGAGTTAACTATTTGGCTGTATAAATTGACATAAACATTGCGAAACTGAATCCAGGTGGTTAGTTTTAGATCAGAGGGCAATCCTATTAACTGATTGTAGGACTGTGGGGAGTTTTCTGGGATATCCAATGTCGGTGGTCTTTTTTTCATCTTTGTCTCCTAACCATAAGTTTCTGCCCTTATAACTATGTACAGTAGAGCGTCGATAATCCGGATCAATTGTTACCAGACCCAGTCTGGATTATCAAAAAGTCTGGATTTTCAAACAGAACCAAAAAAATGCCATTTGATGCTTTAAACATAAAGAAACTTTGCGAATACCTGTAAAAACAGTAATTCACTTAAGTACTTTAGGTAAATAATTAGACCAGATAAAAAAACCATTAACTATAACCGCCACATTGTAGAGGCCGACGACCCAGTCGAGTCTCGCATCAACACTTTTGTCAAATATGTACATTGTATTCAATTCAACTTATTTTTCACCGGATGTGAATCCGGATTATCAACGGTCTGGATTATTGACGCTCTACTGTATCAAGTATGTATATTGGTGTAACACCATGGGCGTAGATAGGAAGGGAGGACAATGGTAGGCACCGCCCACCGTGCAAAACTCGTAGCCCACCATAGAAAAATCAACAGTATTGAATATATATACTGTTTTCATTATTTTTATCTTGAGAAAAAGATTCATTACCATAACTCGTAAACACAATTACACAGTATCTATGCCTACTAAAAAGTTAGTTGATCTCTAATCGAATTAGCAAAATTGAAACCTTGCGGTGGCAAGCAAGACTGCTGCAGGAGATGTTTTTGTGCACCTACCTAGTATAAATGGCATTCCTCAACAACATTCCATTCAACTTGTATCCTTTCTATATTTCATCATTTGCTGTCCATAGTAATCTCGCAGCTCTCCTTAATAAAATCCATTTCTACTACTATTGGCTTCATTCAATACATAGTTTGGTGAGGAGAACTGTAAAATAATATGCTAATAAAACAATAGTATATGCTTTCTAATACCTTGTTTATCTGAATTATCTTCAGCTGTGAAGTACACTGGATAGGTACCACTTCCTATTATGATAATAAATGGGTCAATCATCATCACCTTAGCAAGATGTTTTGTGTCACTGAGTAGCCGCTCATCTTCTAGCAAATGACAATTTTAACTCTACATAATTATGGCCATTACACATTTTCACTTGCAGCAACAAGGGAACCCTTGATTGTTCGCCATAAAAGAAAAGCAAGAGGCAATGTGAGCAGGGTATTCTGTGAGAGGTTGATGAAGATAATATCCATTAATAAGTGTCAATAAGTGTTGATTGACAAGCTATGTGTGGATACATTTATTAACCACAAGCCTTATTAAAATATGAGGGAAAAATTTTACGCTGCGGACACAATTATAATAACTACAGGTTTCAAGGGTTGAATATTTGCATTTCTACTGCGAGTCGCACAGAGATAAATACAATGGTTTTAAATATATTTCCTACAGCATAACATTTTTATAAATAAAAATAGCATGAATTGCAAGGTTAATTATTGATAGGTTATTCATTAATTTGTTTTTATGGAAGCCTCATAAATTACAGTGGCGAATATATGCGGGGGCCCCCCCCCCCACTGAAATATGCCCGCGGCGAGAGGCGCTCGGCGCATTTGTGGATACAACTACAGCCGGTCGCCGCTAGCTATCCGGTTGTGATCCCCCCTCCGAAGTTATAACCTATATTCGCCACTGCGCATGACTTCAGAAGTATTGAGTGCTTCTATTGCATTGGCCGTGGGCGGAGGTAAATCTAAGACGCGATAATTTTCAGTGGTCTACTCCGGTTATATTAAGGCAACGACCTATATAACGACGTTAATACTTGTCAATGATAAGCAAACAAAACTCATCGTCACTTCACTTGCGCCATTCGGTGTAAATTCAAGGAATGCAAAAATTATATCCAGCGGCGATTTTCGTCGGGTAAAATAGGGGACTTGCCTGAATTTGAGCAAAAACCACAGAATCGGTAAAAATTATGCATATGCAATGCGCAGGGAAAATTTTATATTCATCTTTGGGAATTTTTCAACGCATTAGCTGATAAAAGTTGAGGAGAAATATCAAATGCCAGTGATAATTGCAAACGCCCGATGATTGTTTTACGGCAAAGTGACGTCACTGCTCTGTAGCAGCTCCAAGCGCCTTGTGTCGAGGACTTGTTTGGGAGTCTATTCAGCGGAAAACGCCGGTTCATACCGTGGAAATCGGTAATTTCTAATTGTAAATTAATATGAGTTACCTTCTGATGATAAACGATATTGGTGCGCCTTCAAAATCTTAGTGATCCAGAAGTACTGAGTATGCGTAACGCCTTGTCAATGACTATTTATCCATCCAATTATAAATGCTGAATTACAATTGAGGCTAGAACAAGGCTCTAAACTCAAACATGCTCGCGGTTACCACACTGTCCCCAGTAGCCTACCATATTGGGCCAATGTGGCAATGTTGGCTTTCATTGGCCATGGACTGCCTATGGAAGCCCATATGGGCTACCCCATGTAACCCCACATTGGTTACCCCATGAAACTCAATATCGGCTACCCCATAAAATAAAATTTTAAAAATTTTGTTTATTCTCATTAATATTAACTTTATATCCATCCTATGTGGGTACTTAGGTTTCAATTAATTAATCGTAATAACTGTTATCGTGATTGGGTGGTATTTCCTCAAACTATCACGGCATTGACATTTAAAAATTAGTTCTCGCAGTCACTTTGACGCACGGGAATTGCCAGTTATATACGACTTTCTTGAAGCGCTGCTTTCAGTTGCGAGATAGACATGACAGAGGAAGACATGAAAAACGAGTTTAATTAGGTATGCGATTTGGTAGAATGTTGGTACAATGAGTTCAGCTCATATATTTACACTGAGAATCGGCAGTATGATTTCAATGTGTTATATAATAATGTGATTCTGTAGTAGTGGCATTAAGAGTGTAAATAGATAATATTTTTATTTTGGTATCCTAGAAAGAAAATTATTTCGATGGTTGCAATTTTGCCTTCGTAAATAAAAAAATCATTGCCAAAGATACAAGGATTTTCTGGATTGATAATCAGCGTTTTGAAGTATGTAGGGCCCCATTTGAATGGGGTGGCCCATATTGGGCCCAGGTTGGCTGTTCATGGGCTTGCCAATGTTGGCTATTCATTGGTTCTCATCTCATTGCCAAAAATATGCGGTGCCAATTATTAGCCAATATTGGGTGGCTACTGGGGGCTGTATACCTTCAGATGCATGAAATGGAATGTCAAAGAGTGACAGAACCTCGATGATGATGACCATCTTCAGAATTCTTCATCCGATATCTTCCATCGCCAGATTGTATCTCCCTCTTAATGTAGGTGGTAGAGGTCTATTGAGCTTGGACAGTCTCCACAACAGAGTTGCCTTGGGTACAGAATGCTGAGTGTTCAAAAGCACATTGCACCTGCTCAGCCTCGTGAGAGGACACGAGAGTGCGGGAGCGGGGGTGTTTCTCTTCCAGGCGGCAAAGAGTGCAGTGGACGAAACCGATATGAACTTATTGTTAGACATGTCATCCGAAGGAAGCGATGATGACACGTCCATCATGTCATAGAATGCAGATGTCCTCAAGCTTGAAATTAAAAAAGTCGATCAGAATGCTTAGCTCAAGGCACATACCGATTAGCCCAGATGTGGTAAGGGTGCACTTGCACTTGTTGCAGTCCCCCACCTATCTCTCTCCGAAGTCCAGAGGCGGCAAAGGAGTGGGGGTTCCGGCAAAATGACCGTTGGGTTCGGACCTTCTAGAGCCTTCTACGCCCCGGAAGCTGTGGGATGAGGATGCTTCTCGAAGCATCTTTTCCCCCCGGAAGGTTGGGAGGAGACTCTCTAGAATGTTCCTTTCCCCCGGAAGCTTCCCCCACTCGGGCCCCTAGAAACCGTATATAAGGCGCGCGTTTCTGGACCAAAGGGAGAGACGGAGGGAGCGACGGAGGTGGAGACGGAGGCGAACGAGATACTGACGATGACGAGGAATTCCCACCTACCTCTTGGACAGACGGGCCGTTAATCCGACCTGAATCCAAATCCTACCTATCCCATGTAGCAGACTACCTCTTGGATAGCCGGGCCGTCAATCCGACCTGAAACCGAGATTCCCCTATCCCGCCAATTACCCCATACCCCCTCGCAAACTCTGACCTCAGTTCGGCTCCACCTGCACTCCCCAAACGGCCTCTCCATGGGACTGGGACCACCATGCCATTGTTTGTAACGTATTTAGCAATAAAACCACTCGGAAATGAAACCACTGAGCCTTTAATTTAACGAACGCTCCCACCCAGTGATGTTGGCGTCAGGACGGCGCGACATCATTCTGGCTGTTGAATGAGTTAATGTTTGTCTTCCTACTCTCAGCCGGTATAAGTCCGAGACCAAGGGTTTCGTTCTTACGTGCCAGGATGGTGTTTTAAACACCTTCGTGTACCTCTGCCTAATATTCAAGGCGGAGGTTGCGGAATGGAGATTCAGGGCTTGCCGAGCCCAGCCGGAGACTTTGAGCCAACTTTTCTCCGGCTGCAGCTACTACAACAAGTCAGCGTATATAGCTCGGCACAACGTGGCTCTGCGGGAATTGAACTTTCACCTCCGGCACCATTATGGCATGATGCTGTTTGCTGCTCTATGCGCTAGGAAATATCGAGTCCATTGTGGAGAATGATAAATGCACAATCTGGTGGAATTATTCCTTTTCCACCACCAGCGTTGGACCTAAAATTTTGGGGGGGGATTTTCAACCCCCCCCCCACTCGCTTCAACCTTGGGTCCTATTGTTGAAAAGTCAAGGGACAGAGGATAAACTCCACACCGCATTGGACATATTTTCATAATCTTGTGTAATTATTCTTGGGCCACACCTGCTTTTACTCCAACTGTTCTTCAGTAAAAGCTGCTTAATGAATCGTAATTTGATAAATTACATCTTTAACAAGTTGCCAAATTTTATTGATGGTTTTCAGAATTAATTATATCAAGCTAGTGAGCTTGCAGCCACGGGTCGAATTTACAAAGTATGTGCCCTCGTGCGAGATTTGTTAAGGCCCCCCTTATGCTACTTTGCTACTAGCTTTACTAGTGCTTTGTTTCCTTTTGAAGAGGATGGTGTTCCATGTAGCCAGATTGAGCCTATCCAAGTATTCTCATTGCCAATGGTTCGTCCACTGAGAGGGGAGATTGGTCTTGGCATGCTTCTATTTATGATTCAACATAAAATAAATTAAAATACATCTGTGGAGGATCTGTGAATGAAAAACTGACAACTTTGACAGGCAATTGAATGAAGGTATGTTGAAGGCTGCATCTGTTCAGTGTCCCATTGTGATTTTTCTTAGTTTTAACTCATCATCATCATTATCTATAGGCGATGCCTTGTCGCTGTAGCCATGTATCTCTCTTCTTTGCTGTTTTCTTCATATTTACATATGAATGCAGGTCCAATTCCGTGAATATCGTCTTAAAGTTAGAAGTTCTGGGACGCCCTCTTGATTTTTTCTAATACAACAAAATTTTCCAAGTACTTTTCCCTCCAAAATATTAGCCAGAAAACTGTTGTGCCGTAATACATCCCTCTAGCTTCGCTCTTCTTTCCTTAATTGTATTTAAGAGGGACATCTTCTCTTTCACTAAGCAAGCACATCGTCATTTGTTTTTCTCTCTGTTCAGCTCGTCTCTGTAAGTCTCCTCCATATCCACATTTCTACTGCTTCTAGTTTCTTATACTCTGCTTTTCCGATTGTCCATGTCTCACACCCGTAAGTTAATACACTCCATACAAATGTTTTTACAAATTTTGTTCTTACTGCTAAACTTAAATCACTATTTGTTAATAAATTCCTTTTAATTTGAAATGCTTGTTTTGCGAGGCTTATTCTTCTCCTAATTTCTGTTTCACATTTATTATAATTATTTACAATGCTTCCTAAGTAACAGAAAATATCAACTTGGTCTAGTATTGTATTTCCCAGACATATATTAGCTTTATAAATTTCTTTTGATCTTCCGATTACCATTGTTTTTGTTTTCTTTTTATTAATCTACATTTTACAGTGTGTAAGGGCATTTGACCAAACTTCAAGCATTTTATTCATTCCCTTTTCCGAATCGGCTAAAATTACCATGTCGTCTGCAAAACAAATACTGTAAATACTGACTCTATTTATTTTAATTCCCTTCGTTTTTTCTTTCATTTTTCTGATTCCTTCCTCATCGAACATGTGAAATAAGTATGGTGATATGGGGCAACCTTGCCTTACACCTCTTTTTATACTTAGCTTCCTGCTTGCTCTCATTTATATTTATTTCAGTTGTTTGGTTTTTGTATAGACTTAAAGCCAACCTTTTATTCTTCCAGTCAACCCCAAATCTGCCCATAGTTTGAAAAAGTATTTCCCCATCTATTTTGTCAAATTTTTTTTCCAGGTTTATGAATGTTACAAATTTTTTTCTGTAACATTTTATTCTTCAATCCAAAATCGTCCTAAGTGCTAAAATTGTTTCTCTTGATCCTCTCCCTGTTCTAAACATAAACTGATCTTCATCTACAGTTTGTTCCATTTTCCCCTTCAGCCTTTCTTTAATTATATTCAATAGAATCTTAGATTCATGGGTTAGGATGGAGATAGTTCTATTACTACTGCAGTCTGTTGCATTGGCTTTCCTGGGTATGGTTATAGTTCTACTTTTTGTTAATTCTGGCGGTAATATTCCATATTCATAGCAGTAAGAAATTACTTTAAACAATCATTTTTTTGTTTCCTCTCCAGTTTTCTTTAACAGTTCTGCAGGTATACTGTCTATACCCTTCGCATTTCCATCTTTTAGGATTTTTAGGGCCTTTTCGAATTCATCCGTAGTTATTGTGGGGCCTCTCATTTCCTCATCTATCAAGTCTTCAGCTCCTATGTAATCGTAGTCATTTATGATGTCTTTACCCCCGTATAAGTCCTCCATATATTCTTTCCAGCGTTTACTCACCTCAATAGTATCAAAGAGCATTTTCCCATTTTTATCTTTTACTATGTTAGATATTGTTTTTTTGATTAGGCTGTAACGACTTTACTGTCTTATAAGCTTTTTCTGCCCTTCCCTTTGATAAATTTTCATCAATTCCTTCGCTTATTTTTTTCAACAAATTTTCTTTTTCTTCTCTTCATTTTTGTGTGATCTTATTATTTATTCTTTTGTACTCATCAAAATCTTTTGTGCTTAAAGAGTTTCTTTCATCTATCAGATCTAATATTTCTTTGGTCCAAGGTTTTCTTGGTTCCAGCTTGTTTTTACCAAGAACTTCATCCGCTGCTCTTGCAAAAGTTTCCTTTACATCTTTCCAGCTTTCTTTATCTTCTATTATTTTGTCTGTTTCTTTTTAAAACTTTCCACAACTTCAGTATCCTTCAGTTTTTCTAGAAACCAGTTTTTCTAGACCACACCATACCATCTTCTTATTTTTTGGGATTTTCTTAAGAATAGTATTGCACTTTGCCATTACCAAAACGTGGTGGCTATCAACATCAAATCCTGGGTAGGAATGGCTAGACTTGATTTGGTTCATGCTTTTCTTCCTCACTAGTATGTAATCAATTTGGTGTCTTCTGCAGTCTTCTGGTGCTTTCTAAGTGTATCTTCTTCTTTTATGAACTTGGAAGTATGTGTTTGTGATTTTCATTTCGTGCTGTTCACAGAAATTCAGTAGCCGTTCGCCACTCTCGTTACTTTTACCCAGACCGAACTTCCCAACCCACTGATTTGTTTTATCACCTTCGCAGGCATTTAAGTCTCCCAAAATCATCAGGTTATCTTGTACTTTTGTTAGTTATAGTTTTTTGTTAATAATAGTTTTACCTGGGAGCACTATATTGTGCAAAGGAATTTTCACTTTCAATTGATAAATGAAATAAAATGGGGTCCAATATTCAATATCTTTGTTTTTTTTAACGAACTTTGACTCATGAATTCTTGGTTTAGGCATATGATGCAAGGCTACAGACTATGTATAGTATGCAAAGAAATTACAGAATAAAGAACTAATAATCATTGTATAAAAATAACCTATAGCTGATAGAATTTATGATATTGTATTTCCATTCACTGCAACAATTTAAAACAAGTTTAATTCTTTATTTGCAGCTGCTCATTGTATCAGTGAATGACAAGAACGGAAGGCTCTAGCAGTAGCTCCTGATTCACAAATAGTTTTCCTTGGATTTATTTCATTTCCCTGAGAGTTTTCTCTTCTTATTAATAGTTTTCGGGTATATTTCTTTATCTTAGAAAGAGAAATACTATATTACTTTTCGAGATACCCACCAATAAATGGAAGCCTTTTTCCTTGGTTGTACTATTCAGGGAGACGTAGTTAGAAAAAAAAAGTAGTTTCTCATCGTTCTTCGAAATGTCAAATCGACGGTCACACAAGACCATCCGGTCGTCATATATTCCTTCCCTGCTTCAAATGTCGTATCCCGACGGATGCGAAATCTTCTTAAGTCAAAGGATCGAATGCACATATTTCCAGCTCTTTCGTCGACTTGAAGAAAGGAAACCAATATTCAGTCATCACCGGGACAGAATTTATGTAGCGCACGAGAGTATACAGTTATAAGGAGCCGGAATCAGTTTGCTCAGCGTGGTATAGACATTTATTTATTTCCGCTTTTTTCATTTGCATTTTCAATATTAACAGCCCTCGCAACATATCGTTGCAGATGCTTGGCAGAATATTTTGGGAACCGTCGTACAGTGGGCTGTAGTCGAAAAAAGCTGGCCAAAATTTCAAATATGATTTTTACTGCTCGAAAGTTCAAAACTTAGCATGGTGGATCCCAATCAATTGTTTAATGTGAAGTCGAATTTCAGTTACCGTAGTTAATACGTAATAACTGTTTCTAGCGGCTCAAAGTTCAGCAATATTCTTTAAAAAAAATTCGTATTCTATTCTCTGAAAACCTCCAAATTCAAACTTGCAGAATCTTTTGACATCAACACACGGAATGTAAATCTGTTTTATACTATTTAAAAACTTATTTTTTAAATTTAATTTGTCTTGCCATTTTCGTTCTTGTTGAATTTTATGTAAAAAATTGTGGACACTGTTTTTAATCTATTTTAGAATATAAGCAGTATAATCGTGTAGCTATTCACCGAAACACTCCGGGTTGGAAATAAAACGTCGCGTTGTACATTCCAAACACACTTCATTAATATTGACCATGGTTTCCACATGTAAATGTCATTATCAAGGTAATGGAATGTCCAACACGACGTTTTATTTCCAATCTCGTGGTACCACAAAGTTAAGGCTCAAACGTTAAACTTTATACGTCGGGTTATTCATACACGATACTCTTCAAAGCATTCAGAATGTGAACCCGATAAAGCAAGTCCGAGAAATTGCGTCCGCTTGCGTCCCCGAAAACGAAATCGAATTTTCGATTACGTGGCGAAGTCGGGTCTGGCCGCCGGCAGCTGGACACCGCAGAGACTCGGCTAGTGAGTAAATAGGTTACTGGAATATGATGTTTGCATTGGCGACTTGGAACTATGTCCATTGAAAAGGATCTCCATAGATATTGTAACCAAGGCATCACGGATAAACCAATGCCTATTTACGATAAATGGGATGCTGCAAGCCTAGGTGGCGTTAGGACCGGTTTCTTTGCACGTAATTCAGATGGTAATCCTAACTTTTCAGGTCGCATTTCTAAGCTACTCTACATTTTTTGATTGCAGCCCTCTGTGCTTCGTCTGGAATCGTCTTCTAAAAAAACATTTGAGGGAGATATTTTTGTATTTATAAAGCATACCGTTTTTGAACTAAATTTCAAAATCCAAGAGGTTGCATGAAGTTTGAAGCAAATTAAGTAATAATAATTACGCAAAAACCTTTTTTTTGTGACTTACCTTCTCAGTAATTAATAAAATATGAATGTTTTAGGCTTTAACTTGAAAGGTTTGTTCCTCGCCGTACACTGAATATATTTTCACGACCGAAGATGCAATATTTAATAAGATAAGCTTTTTGGGCAAGAAATTATTTCAAGAATTAATGAGGCAATTAGAACTTATACACCATTGCATTTCTGGCGGGATCGGCGCATCAGAACTTTTAATGTTTTGAAATAATGTGTGCCTGGAGCGCATAGCTGAACTTTATCCCATGGCCCTATTGCTTTATTATCTCGAAAGATAGAGTAATATTTTGGTATCGTTGGAAATTACTCTAGGAAACATGGGAGCGGGAGCGGCGAAAAGTGATCTTGCCCTGGTGAAATAATTTTCATGAACGTCCCCTGTCCTTAGCCCATTTTTATTCCTTCGCGGTAGATTAAAGAAGATAGTAGATGACGTCTTGGCGCACGAATTTGAAACGTTTTTTTACGAAGAACTATCTACATATCTCGTTCAATTTGTCCCTATATTTCACGAATGCAGTGCTTTTTTGGAAATCATTCCCGTTTTTCATATTAATAGATACACAAATTATTACGGTACCGAGGCATTTCCGCTACTTCATACGTATTTTTTTGCAGTGTTCGCTGCAAAATTGATCCATTTATTATGGCCGATTGTTCATTTTAATTGCTACGCTATCGTAACAATTGGATCTATCTGCATACATGTTCTCTTCTTTAATCTATGACCTTCACCCAAATAGCGAGGAAAATTATTTTTTGTTGCGAAAAATTTCTGTAATTCAGAATACGGAGGCTAAAACGAGAAAATGATTTGTTGAAGATCAGAAGAATCCGCGGAGAAGAAGAGGTGGCTCTGGATTATCTACATGAGAGCAGGGAAGGAGATGACCCTGGAGAAAGTGAAGTGGACCGAACCGGATTGGCCCCAATGCTGCAACTCTCGCAAAAGTTCACTGCCGACGGATGCGCAGAACACTATGCCACGGAAGTAATTAGACTAGTGGAATGGGTAAAGAGGGGATGGCGGAGTTGGAGTTGAAAAAGTGTTATCCTCATAGTCTTCATTTTCCTTGTATATGATATAATTGGAATAGTGGACGCATTTTACCCCGTTTAGTCAAAAGTAAACGAAAGTTAAACGGCGACTATTGTGGCAGCGAAACATGGTAGCAGTTGTTCAGGTAGCAGGCACTTTTCCGTGGAAGAGTCCATTGCTTACGAACCGGCTCAGTATGAGGGAGTAAGATAATGTCCGCGTTTGACCACCTGGGTTCCCAGATCGCGCACTTCAAAATTCAAGTTACTCACTTATATT
Source organism: Pyrrhosoma nymphula (assembly GCA_963573305.1). Lineage (NCBI taxonomy): Eukaryota > Metazoa > Arthropoda > Insecta > Odonata > Coenagrionidae > Pyrrhosoma > Pyrrhosoma nymphula. The sequence continues at coordinate 47,833,026 of OY754330.1, read as the reverse complement.
TATCTATCTTTCAATGGCCATATTTATAATTGCTCATTTGGCCTTCTCCGATTGGTTGCGAACAAAATCAAAGCATTATGAGCTTTGTTTGGATCGTAATCACTATCGTTAAATGCGCTTCTGGCACTTTCCCTCTATGCACTCCCCGCCCTTTCAAGTTAAATGCTGTTATGTTGTCATCGTTGCCTACCATGTGATGTCCTCTCCCCCCTCCTCTCCTTAGCTGACCTCTTCCACGCGAGCATTCCCCCCTCTTCAACGTCACTCTTCGCGGCGACTGCCACCAAGTATCGCTACCACTATTCCCATTCTTCCGCATTGACTGGCTCTTATAAAAAGAGCTAGGTAGTCCAATTATCGTCTTCTGCGAATCCGCATAAGTTTTCACGAGAACTGTTCCCCTGTAGAAATAGCAAAATGACTAAAGAGAATGCGATACATTGAGCCTTAAGCACTCTCCTGGGTACTAAGCCGCCTCTGGGAATAAGGATTATGAGCAAGAAATGATCACTGGGGTCGAAGCCCCATGTTTACAGGGCTTTCTGATCCTTATCATCCAATAAAATTTCGTTTTGAAAACTGTGGTAGGGAGAAACATATGCTATACAAATATAATTTGCATGAGTAACGCATCAAAATTAAGGGAAAAAATGAATAATTCGGATTAATGTCAAGGTTTGGAAATATCAAGTAAGTAATTGGCGGGGAAAGCGTATCAATCCTGATAAGGCTTTGTTTTAACTATCAGTTCACCTAATTTCATCCTAATAACCATTGGGGTTGGGTTGCTGTGATGTCTGGAGCGCTGGCTTTCTATCCTGAGAGCCTTTGTTCGAATTCCGGCTATGGCGGAGATTTTTCTGCTGAATCTCGATACTTTCTCTGGTTGCTGTGTGGAGAGCATTTAAAAGTTTAGTACTCCGTCTAGGTCTGTCAGATGGGACGACTGTATTCCCCTTAGTGTCTTTCGTGAAGAGTAGGCTAGTTTCTCCGAGTCTGCCGAGTTTCTCACTACCCTTTCTCCATTCCCCAAATAATACATTATTTACCAGCCTACCCACCTGTCCTTAATGGCACTGATAACCTCAGATGTCGGTCGCATCCCCAAATAATCAATCAACCTGCAATTACCATTTTTAATATAAATTATATATTATTTTTGACCGAGAAAGTAATAGATGAATATGGTGGAAGAGATACTTAGGAGGAGGAATATTAGGGGGTCTTAATAATAAGAGAGCGTGTATGAAGATATGCATAAATGTAATAGAAGCGTAAGAGGTATCTAAGGTTAGGGTATGATGGAGGAAATTATCAAAGTAGAACCAGTTTCCTAGGTCTAACAGCAATAAATAAGCTCTTTGACTGTGCCTATCCCGAAAGGGAACGGTATGTATTTCTTCATTATTTATTGTGATTTCAGTATCTTCATTTGCTTGAGTGATTGATTAATGGTAAATTTTCCCAACCGTTTTGAGTTAGACCGAAGTTTTATTCCTTTAAAAAAATCGACCGAGGGCGGATTGCTGCCAGGTGCTCCTCACGGAAACATCGTTTTTGATGGAGCTAATGCTCAGCGAAATGCCACCTAAACTTTTCCTTTGTAATTCGCCACATTTTCGCAGTGATTAAACAAGAGGATAGTGGAAATACTAGAGAACTCAAGATTAATCGAGCATGAAAAGGGCAAATCAATGAACAAGTTTTTAGCAAAAACTTTGCGGTGAAGGGGCATACGGCCATTTTAGGTATGTATTACTGTTTTAGAAGAAGAGGTATGCCCTGTGAGTATAACTGTTCCATCCTTATGATCCCATTGCATTTAGGTTTTGCCTATATTGCCTATTTCTTGCCGAAGCTCAGGTATTCTATAAAAGGAATACCTAAGTACTCTTTTCCTCACTGGAATGTCGGTGAAATTCAGCGATATATAAATTAATCACAAATACATACCCTTGATAAACTATGTATTTCATTGTTTTATGGCACCGAAGTTTAATCCAATAGGATTTTATCTGCGTCGTTAATAAAACTGCTGTTGTGTGCTCTCCATGGCAAGTAATTAAAAAACTCCAGTTTTTAGGCTGGGAGAATGAAAAATGAATTCAAGGTTTTCTTTTTCCCATACAGATGGACGGGCCTCAAAACACTGCTGTGTATCTCGCATCATTTAAGATTGAAGACTCGGTAATGAAAGGAGTGACGACGTTCTTTCAATAGACTTAATGTTCTCAGGTGTTTTTGGTGGTGCTCCATAACTAAGTATGTAATATAAAACTTTGTATAGTCCACGAAAAAAAAAATTTTCGTGGCCTCTACAAAGTTTTCTTTTACTTAGTTATGCTCTTTCAAGTAAAGAGCATAAACAACAGCTTTTAGTTTCTAATAAAGACATTAATTACAGTTTTTATTGTTCTATTGTATGAAAATTATACGTTGCTTTAAAATTATTCATTATCTCAAGCACTGGCGGCCTCCAATTTAGTTCATAAATTTGCGGAAAAAATGTGTATCAGAACGAATTTCGTTCACCGGAATGCATTTACCCAAACTACTCATTATTTTTTTCTTTTCAAGTTCCAAAACACTGCTATTGAGCGATTGCATGGTGCAACCTCTAGGCATAACAAACGGCCTTGATACTTGATGCTCCTGAACTATTTCAAATGCTTCCCCGAGGTTATTTCGACCTCACGAACGAGAACCTTTTCCACACTCCAACTCTATGTGCGCCGAAGAAAGCTCAACTTCCCCCAGCTCCACAACCGAATTCTCCGAAGGAATTTTGCCTCACATTTACCGCAGTTCTGCATCGGCCTTACCGAATGCTGCAGGACTGCTGGTTTAGCAAAGCAGTAGTCACATGGATGCACTTCACGCACTTGGCAACCGCGGAAGCATCGTATATCTCCTTCGGAGTCGGACCTGCACGGACTGAAGGAAATGGAGTAGGCACGCACACGTTCGAATCAGATAATTCACCTATATGTTACCTTTCGAGAAAACCGGACTTATGGACCATTCAAGTATCACTTAAGGCGATTTTAACCACTTTTGAACACCCACCTCGCCCCATGTGAGGCAACATTAACCCCCACCCCTCTTCTCCCACTTAAGACGTGAGTTGCTAAATATTTTTTGAAAGTATGCACAAAGGAGAAATTTTCGATGAATTTTGTCGAATCGAATGATTTACGATTTTTATTAAATTTTAGTCACCCATGGTAATATTGAGCTCAACATATCGGAGGGTTTTGTCTGAGCTGTGTGGCAAAGGAAGAAAAGTTGCTACCTGCCGTCATGAAACTATTCGGCGAACGGGAGTGCGCAGTTAAATTTTGGGTGCTTTCCAATCACGCATTTTCGCAATAACAGTCCCAATGGCGGAGCGTGTTCTAATGACAATTGTGACTTCATCTGCGCTAAGCAAATTGAAACACATATTCACTGTAGTTCGTCTCCGCTATCCGAATGTGCGCTAGTAGACGAAACTTGCGATGGAGGGGATATATGTAACAGTAGGAACGGGAATACCTCAAAATCTAAGATAATTATGATGATTGTTTGAAAAAAAATATAATAGCTCAGAGTTTTATGATTCAGGAGATGATATCGACCACTTTCGTCAAGAAGTTAAATACATCCCTCCATTTTGTGAAAACTTCAGCGCAGATCGTTACAATCGTCGTGTCGGCTTGAATGTGCGGTCGTGTGTTATCATCTGCTACGATGTGCGCTAATCTGCGCAAGGTGATTGGAAAGCACCCGTATACTAATGGTGGACGCATAAGTTGGTCTTAGGGACGGTTTTATGGAATAAACCTAAAGAATGACAAAACTTTGATTGTTTTCAAGTAGGTATGTTGAATAAGAATAAGCAAGATATCCGGAGACTTCGACAGCTATTGCTAGTAGACAATACTCGTGATCACCACGCAAAAACTATAAAATAATGCGACTTCTGGACACCTGTTGAGGCGGGAATCCACACGCTGTTTGCAGTGCTATACATGCTAAACATTTCGTCCGACAATAATTAGAAAATGGATACAATTAAGATCTCAAAAGCGACGAAAATCTTGCGTAAGACGATCTAGAACACCCACACCTCTCTACCCCCTAAAACATCCCAAGATGGGTTTACACTGGCAAATGTATTGCGCAAGCTACTTGCAGCAAGCGACTTTCGACGTACAATGCAGGTGATTGGCTCTGAAAGTCCGGTTGCAGAACTTTTAAAAGTTTCGGCACGTCGCTTGTGGAAGCGTATTGTTGCCAGTGTATACGGCAACCAATCTGACTCTGCACTAACCTCAGAAAATATTTCGTCTAGAGTAAAATCCCCCGCAAGCACTATCAGAAGAAACTTGTGAGAGTAACTTGCCAGGGTAAACCCACCCTTCCGTAGTACTTAGATGAACCATTACTGACCGCGCATGTGAGTCCGCGCAAGTTCGACTGGCGAGTACGAGACCACTGCTGTGTATGAGTGGAACATGAGATAATAGTTAAAATTAAGTTGCATTTTGTTGTGTACTCATAAGTTATTTTCCGGTAGCTGGTAGAAACTGATGCAGCCTGCGCCTACTTCCTGGGAAGGTGACTTACTTTATGTCGAATCAAATAATGGTCTTATGAATGCTCCTTGTCTTCCTCCAATGCATGAGATGAAAGAAATAGTGAATTTTTACTTTTAATGTTAACTATTCCAAATCTATGCCAAAAACTACACTATTCCCCGTCATAAATTTCCCATTATGGTGGGTATATTCAGACTGAGAGACTAATGTGCTGAAATACGATTGTTGTGGGCATCGGTTTGGTGCGATAGCATGAGTACTGGTTTCCCATACCGTGGGTCCACTTGTAAACTTTGAGATTTTGGTAGTTTGTGCGAGACATCAGTTCACTGATGATTCAACACACTTATCGAGATATGTATTTGCAAAAAAAAATATAAGCCGTTTTCCATGGGTAATGGCACGGCTATGCTCTCCGAAGAGACTAACTAGACTTTTAAAAAATATGAGGAAGTTCTTGCGCATATGTGTTCCAATTATGGAAGCTTCTAATCCATAGGTGTGTAGTTTGTACGCCTTCTGGCAACTATAAAAATAACTAATGTGTTACTCTCTGTAATACTATTTACAACATCTAGAAAAAACCTTCGGTTGTTAAAGTGTTGTGTTAAAGTGAATTTTATTGATGTATATTTACCTAATCACTGAGCATTAAAAACTTTTTCTCGACATTAATATTACCATATTTTCTTCATGCTCCTTATAACTGCTTGTTATAAAAACAACACTCGAATATGTAGGGCACTTCAAAATAAAGCACGCCGTCCGTCGAATGGGACGTTTAGCTTTGTGCCCCTTGGCGCCATTCGCCAAGAGAAGGCTATCGCCGACGCTCGTCCAATCTCCACTCCTCTTATGTTTTTCTCACTTATAATCCTTCCTATAATCCTTAACTACACTTTCACATACCCTGAGTAATGTAACCGACGACAGTTTTCGGTCGTTTCCTCAAAGAACCCACCAACCAACCGACATTTGTCAGTTAACTGAGGGTCTTCATTACAAATACGGCATCAGAAATGCTTTCATTTTCATCACACGCTACCTTATCCCTTCTCCTCCCTGTCCGGGTAATGATTTTCATCTCCTTAACCTCGAAGGGCTACCACAATAGCCGATTGGTCCTATAAACCTAGATGTACAATCCTAGATTTTTAGTGTGGTGCATCCTTTCTCCTCGTAGTAATGTATTCTTAGGCGATTGCTTAAGGTGGTATGCGCGATTGCTTAAGGTGGTATGCGCGATTTTTGTTTATGTACAGATTTACGTAAAACTGCATACGTGTTGTCATTAGTGAGTCCTATAGATAAAAGTGGAAAACGTTAAACCGATTTGGTTTTTTGGCAATTCAATGCTATTTTAGCATGTAACCTTATGGCACAATTATTTATTAGTTTCACGGGAAATTTCCTTTTTTAATACAAACTTACATTCATGCAATGCATTTCTTTTAAATTTCATTGGATGGATAAATACAAAAATCAAAATATACAATTTAATAAATATATAATTTATATATATATTCTTCTAAACGCGGAATAATACATTTATTATTATTATAATTGTTGCTAACAAAAATCAAGGTTTCACGCCAAGTCCAATATTTGATAAAAATATATCTTTCAGTATAATTTCGTCGAAATGCTAAATACCGTGCGAAAACATCTTCGTAACATGCTTTAATTAAGGAGAAAAATAAAAAGATAATTCCTGTATCATCTCCATTACTGCCTGTATGATGAGTTCCAACGCATTTAAACGGATGCATTCAAATAAAATGTGGTCCCAGAATTTTGTTTTCGACTTGCTTAAAAAAATATTAAAATGTGCGCCCAATAACCCACGATTATCTACCGCTTCAGCCACCTTACTGCCTATGAGAACGCTTCTTGCACCATCGCCCGTTTGTCTCACGTTTCCGTTTTCATATTCAAGTGTAATGAATCATCCGGCCTTCTGCAGAATTTGTGTTCACGTAGGGACCATAAATATTTCATTTATAACCGTTGGTTTTCTTACACTATCAGTTTCCTTCAAATCAACGCCGTTATCTATATAAAGCAACCCACACAGCACAACATGTATTCAATACGTATTCGTACTGTGAAAGGATTACATAAAGTATTCAATATGTATTATGGACAGATTAGATACTCCCCAATGTCCTATTTTGAATACATGTGGAATACACTATATGTATTCAATATGTATTAAGATATGTATATGGTACATTAGATGTGGTATCTAATATTTTACAAATCCTTTAGAAATTGTATCTACTGCATACTTGAGAATGTACCAAATACTCTACATTTTACCTAATTTACCTTCAATCCTCCCCAAAAACATATCACCACATGACAATTGTGTCATTAATCTTCCATTCCTGAATCCTCCATAACTGCATATCTGGTCTGTAACTAATCTGGAACTGGTCTGTAACTGGTCTGGACCGAGTGGTTTGTAGCTGGTCTGTAACATAGACCTTGAATATAGCCTATATTCAAGGTCTATGGTCTGTAACTGGTAAGAAATTGAAACACCGTTCCAGACCAGTCTGGTCTGGACAACGGGTGGTCGCTGCTCTGGACTTGAGAGGGTTTATCTTTTAGCCGGTTTAGTCTGGCATACCCTTGCTGCCTCATAATGCCCTTGCTGCCAAGTATGGATGTATACAGAATGTCTAAAAGGCCTGTTGGTCTGTGACAGTAAACGTTTATTATTATTAATGAGCTGGTACTCCCATGCGCTCTACACTGAAACTCCTTTGCCGTCTATAATAAAAATCCCTTGCCCTCCCTCTCCACTGACTCCTCCCTGCTCCCTCAAAATAAAATAATAATAATAATTTTCATTCAAGTACTATGAATATACTATTACGCGATACCATGTCTTAATATATATATATTATTATCCTTCCTAGTACCTAACGAAATTGTACACATTTTGACTTTTCATCTAACCTACGGTTCTATGCACATTTTCTCGCACCCGAAATCAAAACATGTACCCGCTTCCAGAAAGCAGTATATATCTGGCCAATTCCATGCGTTTAAGTGACTTGGAGAACTAATAATTAAATGACAATTCCGTGATATTTTGAGGAAATACCATCACATCACGACAACAGTTTTCAGGCATTAATTATTTGAAACCTACATTGCCACATAGTATGAATATAAATGCAATATTACTGAGAATAAACACTATTTTTACTAACTAATACCAACAAGTGGTAGTCTGGCAGTTTAGAAGGCTGATTTTATATCCCTGTAAAGTTAGTTACTATTTATATAGTTATAAGCAGTCCCCCTACATCTGTTCAATTCATCCGTTCAAGCAATTCATCATGCATGTGATACCAATTAAGAAGGAACGAGTAAAAAAAACTAGTGTGAATCATTATTAGGTAGTGGCTTTAAAGTTTGGGTTACCTATTCCCATAGTAGTTACCTATAGGTACCCGCAAAAACTTCATGAATCTGAAATTCTCCGTAACCCTCCATCTAAAAAACGTATTTCCTCCACCTGTCTTCTCATGTATTAACCTCTCTCCATTATTCCCCATACTCAATTACCCAGCTTAATACATATTACATCGAGTATATCCAATAGGTATACAATATATGGGGGTCTCCATGGTCATGTATTAGAGAGGTATTTGGAACACCCAGCTTAATACTACATATTATATTAAGTATATCCAATAAGTATTCAGTACATGCTTCAATACTCTATACAAGATGAATATATTCAGATGTCACCAATACACATTAAATACATATTGAATACAAAATGTGCTGTGTGGGAAGGAGATAGGAAATATTTATCGCCTTGCAATTGTGTTTCTTTCAAGGAAAAAGAAAACGCGATTTAAAGTCTGAAGTGATTCTGTTGTAATTTCCGATAATTGTAATCGGAAGTGAGTTCTGTTTCTCTTTTCCGAAATATTTCTTTCTTGCTTCGAATTTCGCGCGAAACTTTTTCATGAAAAAACCTATACGTAATGTTTTCCAGGTTGATATTTCAAACAGGTAGGTATTCATGGCCCAAGTATCTTGCATACTATTTTAATATCACTCATAAGCCCGTAATATTCCCATAAATAACGTATTTCTGTTTTTCAACGAATTGCACTGATTAAAAATACGTTTATGTTCATTTAAGACAATATCCGTAATTTATGAAATATAATTAAAATTTAATCATTTCATTGTAATGAAATAAAACAAGTTAAGAATTAAAAATATCCATGCAAGAACTATCAATATAAAATGTTCTACATGTATGGCCTCAACTTTGGAAAATAAGCGAAGTATCGCAAGTTCATTTTTCTCTTTTCATTTGTTTTTGAAAAATATTTAGTCGCCTAGAGGTCACCGTTGGTGGAAGGCGTCGAAAGAAAGATGGCCAGCGGAAAAGTTAAGATTGTAAGGATTGGAAGCATCAAAGAAGTTTCATTTATGAAAGTGAGTCGCAAGCCATTGATTGTCCTAGGGTTTACCAACTCCAATTAGTGAGGTAAGTGAAATTGCTGCGTATAACGGTTGCCAACCATGAAATAGTAATCGTAGTCATATTCAGTGTATGGAAAGCGGGTGAAATTCCTTTGTCGCGAATGAAGAATATGCTTGAATGGGTAATTACCCATTATGTGTCGAAGGGTCAGGTGCATATATTTCCTTGAATTACAATTACTTGATGCGCCCATGTGAGATATCTATTTTAGTAAAGGCAATGGGTGAGATCTTTCTGTTCATGCTGCGAACGCGGCATCGAATGTGTGAATTGTCGTCCATTATTTTATAATTATTTGAAGATGCTCTGGGAAAACTTCTTGGTCAATTGAATTTTACATGTATTACAACCTTGTTACGATTTACTGGATAGTGTGAGTGTGCCAGTTCTCTAAAATATCCTGGCCTATCCGGGAAAGCTGAATTTTATTTTTTTGACAGAAGTGATATTTGAGAACTTGCATGGCTTAGATAAGGGGCTGTACCTCTGTTTAGTTATTCCGAGCATATTTTATGACCGGCGAGCGAGGTAATCAGGGCGATTGCTGAATATTATTATTTTCTAAGATGTGCTTTTTGAGAAGCCTCATGAGATTACGTGGACTCTGCTTCGGAGACAGAGAAGTAAAAAAATTGTAACAGGTGGGATTCCCCTACAATTGATTTTTGTCACAGTTTGAAGCATAAGAAATTGCATAACTTATTGTAATTGCACGCTTATTTTTAATACTCTTTCCAGTGCGTTTGGAAACCATTGATGTCAATAATGATCTGATTCATCACTCCAGCAATTGAAATTAAAATGAGAGCATTATTAAATTACTTGTATTTCAATTTGATTCAAGAAACAAAAGCACTTATTGACGTTTTCTTGTAACATTTTTCCTCTGTAGAGTTTCCTCATCAATGCGGACAAGTATGCCGTAACTTTCACCTAAGTGAGTGACTTTGAGTTTTTTAGGCGGCTCGGTGACATCTTTGGGAACATTGGCGGCCCCAAGGGGCAATCACCCCCCCCAAAAACCATTTTGCACGTAGTTTGTTACGAATTTCCGTGATGAGACCCACGAACCCCCCTTTTCCTGGGGGGTATTCCATAACCAAAGAGCCGCTGGTCCCCCCTCGAACCTCTGGTCTGGAGCCGCCGCTGCTTGGGAATCTGATTCGTGTTGATTCGGCCCAAGAACTGGAGAAGATACAACGACCACCTATCTTTCCCCGATGGGAAGATGGTACTCAGAAATAAAGGAATTGAATTTCTTCTCTCGTGTTTCTCTATGTCCATCCATTCGACTTGTGATACACAATTTCCTCCGCCATGCATTCTTCGAAATATTTTTTCCTCGTTGCTGTTTCCCTTCGTCAACGCTATGTCCTTTACTCAGCGGAGGGAACTCTTATGCCGATAAATAGCGGAACGACTCTTCGGAAGACAGAATGCTCAATCAATTCTGAATTCTAAGAATATTTCGAATTCATTTTGAGAGATGGCCATCATGCAATTGATGTGGTAACATTGGACATTTACATGTAATTAATTCAATTTCCGTTAGTCCTCAAGCTTCTAATCCGGAAGTCATTTCACTAACTCTCGAGAGGCAATGCCAGGAGATTTTTTTAGATTGTACGAAATGGAAGAATTTGTATCAATTTTCATTTTAGTGGTAATGATTTATGTAGCTCTTTCGATGTCATAAGATCCCATCTGTACATGCACAACGATGAGTTTGAAAGACTAAAACCACGCATAGAAGTGCAGACACAGAAGTGTCTCATGATCTTCTTAGAGTTTTCATAATACTACTCCTCTCTCGAACTATTTTTAGGACTTCGTTGGTGATTCTGCTCGTCTGTTTGATCATTTTCATTCTTCTATTACACCACATCTTCATTACCTCAAATCTCTTTTGCTCAGCAGCTTTTACTGTTCTGTTCTATCCTCCTGAAGATAATTATGGTCAGAATTTCCGATGTATGTGCAATTATTTCTGAGGCATGAGCAATAAGTTCCAATGTCTTCACATCTCTCGGCTTTTTCCTTCTTAGGTATAAGGTAAATGTCCTTTTCGAGTCCATTTTGCAAGTGTTATAAATGGCTTCAGGGTATCAGAAGCGTCGTATAGCCACAGAGTATGTTACTCTATGGTATAGCTTATTAAGATTTCATAATTCTGCGATTTTCAGCAACTACGAGATAAAGTCATTCATTCCTGGTGCTTTCTCTTTAAGTTCTTTACTCCAGCATCGAATTATGATTTTAGTAAGAGGTATCCTATCCATCTACATCTATAGTGATAGTCTTAATCTTCCAATATCCTGCAATTCAGTGCTTTGCTATGGGAAATATTTTCCAGGCACCTTTTTCATTTCTTCGCTTTGCCTTAATTTTAAATGAATACCTGTCTTTCTTTACAATTCATCATTTAATGCTGCGGTACTCCTTCTATATCAACGATTTTGTATTCCTTTCTTCTATTAGATTCAGTATTTCCTGTATAATGAACGGCTTCCCCTTCTCTATCATTCTCCTTCCTGCTTTCTCTTCTTTAAGAGTTCCATTGCTGATATATTGCCATCTTTCTTCAATTGATCCTGAATCATTTTCATCTTCTTCAACCTAGCCCAGAATTCTTTGATAGGCCTACCTGTGTATAATTTTCTTCAATCTTTCTGCCTGTCTGCTATTTGTTATTGATTTTTGTTTTTGCTGTTTAAACTTAAGTTAACAATTTCTACATTTTAATTTATCATCAATCATCCCCTCACAGGCCAATCTTTTTGTGATTTTATTTCTCTATTACGATGACCTTTCATTAATTTTTAGATTTCTCGTCTGTTTTTCATTCATTTAAGAAATTGTGTGTGTTAACCTATCATAAAAATATTGATGCTACATCGTGATGAATTTGGAAGAAATTTTCATTTTTTAATTAGTATGGTAGCTTAAATGTTGTCCTTAGATAACAGCAATTTCCTACCGTAGAAATTGTGACTTTAAAATCACGTAACTGTGACAATTGTTGTATTTTTCTTGCAGGTTTTCTACTATGCCTTAGCTTAGTCATGTTCCTGGCGAAGTTTATCGCTTCTCTACGCGTTTTAATAACCTGAAGACGATGGTATCAGTCTTCAAAACTTGGGGTGATGAATATCCCTACAACCCGGTGGAAAACTCAAGAACACTTAATCTAAAACATTGCTGGGACAACCTGAAAAGCTTTGTTTCTCCAAGCGTGCCTGGGTATGCGCGCTTTTATTTCTGTTCTGAAGCCTGTGGTATTTTCATCTTACGAACTGTTGTATAACATCTCCTTTCTCATTTTCGCTTTTTCAGGTCGTCCTCGGGAATCATGCTTTGGAGGCTCAGATTATTTCAACCAGCTTTTCTGTTTTTCTTTGTTTAAAATACCTCAACATTCATATATTAGAAAAGGTAATGGGATAACTTACTTCAGTGTTAAGTATGTTTGGCGCGAAAACTTTCCTTTAAAGTGTATTTGAACTTTTACAGTTTTTTCAGGCCGTGTCCAGAAATGAGAGAATTAATATTGATGGAGAAGATGCTAGAGAGACCTGTTAATGGAGGAGGAACAACCTCCAGTTGGTGAATGTATGCTGTGAAATTCGCGGAAGTTAAACGTAAAGAAAGTGTACTTGTATTTCCAGCGGGAGTTCACACTGCGAGTATTGTGCTCATTGATAATTTTTACTTAGCACAACTACTGGAGAACATTCAAATTGTATTTTTACGTCGACTTCTAGACTCTGATAACGAAGTTTCAGTAACACCAGTGATCAAGCATGGATGGATTACTGCTGAAACGAGGATGTGAGTTGGGGTTTATGCAATTTACATTTTAGTGCTAGGTGGTTTTATTATTTATGATAAAAAATCTTTTTAATTGACTAGAAACAAATAGAAATTCGTCACTAACTATACCCAGAAATTATTTTGTCACCTCAGCGATTGGAAGTTTTCGGTCGGTTGCTTTTAGAACGCTACATCAATAAGTTAATCATTTATTAATTTTCTTGGTGTTATTGTTTTTTGAAACTTTTTCATTTCAGAAACTTTTTGTGCAAAGAAAGAAGACGTGGGCCCAAGCTTTGTTGTTTTACCCCTGTAAAAGCCAGTAATACGCTATCCTAATAGTCTGGTGATACCCTATGCCTCACTTTAAGTAGTATTTGAATTATATTTTTTTAGTATTTGCCTTGTCTTCTTCTAATTGAACCAGGTAAAACCGGTCTTGTACATTCATGATGGAACTTATGTCAAGATCTCAGCGATTCCACATGCCCGGTGTCTAATTTCTACACAAAATATTGGTAGGTATGGTTTACACTCCTTGAAGCCTGAAGTGATGATAATGCAACATCCTTGCTTAGGATGACCCATGTCCCATGCAAAACTGCACTCTTTCAACGCATGTAATTCACATTTGCTGTTGAGACCTGATTGGAATGAATTACTTTGCTGTTCAACTGTTAATTTAATCCATGAACCTTTCAGTATTTCCGGGTTTGTCTAATTTATTTACCCTTTAATGCTGGATTATGATATATTTCCTAAGCACACCTAGATATTTCAAAACTTTTTATTTTCAGGTTCTACAATGCAGATGAACTTTTTTCCGTGAATGCTCCATCACAATCGCGTGTTAAAAGAAAATGAAGATGATTTCATTGCCTGTCCGTTTTTCATCTATTCTTTGACGAATTGTTGTAAGACTTTTCATCTTTCATTCACCTTAAAACTAGGTACCAATCAACGCATGCAACTATTTAGGAGATAATAGGGAGAGAATAAGGTAAGTTTTCAGTCACTCTTAGAGAGGTGGTATTCTCTTAATCGATTCAAATGTTAAGAGAAGCTGAAGGGGATAGGGCAGGGTCAACTCTTTATGCTTTTTTTACTTTTATTTTTTCTGTCCAAAATTTTCACAAAAGTAGATCCTGGTCGTGGATTATTCATTAATTAGCTATTCTCACGGTTAAAAGTTTTAAGTGCGCTCCTTAGGAGTATTAGAGCAGTAAATGTTTGGGAGAGAATTTTTTTACGTCGCTAAAAATAAGTATCTATCTACCTACTTCTTATTTTACACAATCTTTTATCCACGACCATCACCCCCATTCATCCTCTCCTCTTATGCCAGTAGCCTTACGAATATTGTTACATCATAATACCCGTTCTGTGCTTTTACCTATTCCCCCACCACCGTTCAGCTTGTAAAACATTCACCCGATCCTACATACTTCTGCGTTGAATAGTGTGAGAAGGACCGCTTTTTATTTTATGTACCTTAATAATGACACCTTCCATATAAACTATGTTCGGTTATAAAATAGCATGGAAAAAAAGAAGTACCATTTTATTGATTGACGTGTGATAGTTCCAATAAATTAAGGCGGAAACTTTCGCAATAATTTTTGTTGTTAAGACAACCGACGGTCTTTCCCTTAAGTCACATACAATGATGAGCCAAATTGATTGCTTGTTAAATTGATGTGCCCACTAGGATTTCGGTAGATTTTTCACTACTTTTCGCAATCCGGAACCTTAGTCGTATCCCCTACAATTGAGTGGTTTGGCTGTGTTACGTTTGTCACACACATTTGACATACCCCATGCAATATTGGTTCCAAAGTCTTCCGGCATCGAACATAGTATGGGAGGTTTAAGAGCACAATTTACGAATGGAATTTTCAACTTTGAGTGGACGTGTGTGCGCGATATTTCAGTATAAATGCTAATAGTTATGTCAGGAAGTATTTGAGGATTTATCTTTATCAGCAGGCATTAATCCGAAGAATGGTGTGCTGCTGGTTAACAATCCATTATGTTTAAGCCAAGTGCTTACTCGGTTCGCAATATCTAATTTTGACATCCTTTCATTATTTGGTTCGTGTAACTTACTGTTGGTCATTCTCGGTAATTCATCCCATTCGCTGCTCCTCATATTATAGTTGTCAGGAGGCTAAAATATCTCATGATGTGTCAAATAAGTTCTCTTTCACTTTAAAATACTTCCATGAACCATTTTTGTCCCCATGATCCTCGTAAGACTTCCGTTGTCTTTGGGCGGTATATCTTCGTTAACACGTTCCCATTGCTTCGTGTTTATTTCTCTGCTTATGTTTAGTCTCCTAAGCTTCATTGTCCTACAACGGCATTCTCCGTTGATGATTAAACGAAATTCTTAATCATTTCTTAGCTTTTTTTTGATGGGACTCATCTTCCAATACAATTCCGTCTTAGCTTGCGCTACTTAACCCTTCTTGATTGACCTACTGTATCATTTTTTATTATTACATCAGTGTTGATCCTTCTTCTCAAACCCCACGTTTCTTCCTCATGCTTCACATTATGCTGGGCAAGTCTGAGGGTGATAAACATTTTATTCTCTCCCGCAAATCATTACTTTAGTTTTCTTTACAAATATATTCAAGTTAGACTTCCTTGCTGTCCTGCAATTTATCCAGTTCTTCCTCTGGGAAAATTGCTAGGTCATCAGCCGAGCATACGATGCTAAATCTTTCTCCATATATGTCCCTGTTCACAATTTTGATTTCCCTTATTGCATTTTCATTCCGATTTTGAAGATCGTGATGACGTAGCACGCCCTTGCTGCACCCCTGTTCTTGCTTCCCCTTCTTATGCATAGTAGCCGCATTTAACCACCGCCGTTATTCGTACAGCCCTCATATTAGTCTCACTCTAATGCTTTACAGTGACCTCAGCATTTTTTACCAATCCACTTTAAAAAAATCTCACTGAAGGTTATATACACTGGTATTTTTGCACCTTTTTCTAAACGAAAACCCCCGGAGCCTCTCTTGTTACTCTACTTTTCCTGAAGACGATTTGGTTTTCATCCAAGAACTTTGCATAGTTTGCTTCATCCTCCTGAATATGATTTTCTTCTGTATTTGCTATGCATGCGAGGTGAAATTGATTGTTGCTTGCAAAAGTTTAGCACCTATCGGCCTTTTTCTTCTTTGGTAATGTTTCTCTTGAACTTCATTGTTATTTGGCCAGTTTAATAGATATCTCAGACCAAAATTGCAGTTACCTCAAGAGTCCTCATTCTTACATAATTGAATACCGAGGTAATAAAATCAATTTCTAGGGTATCAATCAATTTTTAGCCTTGCTAAGCCCTATTCCCGCGTGAAATGACACTTGGGCAATGATCCGCGGTCGAGCCAATGAACAATCATGTGGAAATAGTGTTTTTTTCATTCAAGCAGAATTGCTACGAAGTTACAGCCTGAAACCTTAATAAATGTTTTGACCAAGACATGTATATTATGTAAAAAAGGAAGTGTGACGTTCTCGTGTGAGTTACGTAAAACCTTTCATTCTTTTATTTCAGAATTGACCTAGATGGCTATCCCAAGGATGAAAATGTACCAACTCTATTGAACTGCAATTGTAACATTGTATAAAACTGTAAATAAAAATATGACTCTCGTTAACAATAAAAAATGACTTAAAAATAATTAACCATTATTGGTTTTAAGAGTTGAAACATTTTATTCGTAGGTAGATGAAATTGTGCTTCCGCTACGGAACTATCTGGAAAGATAAGCTTCAGATGTCTCAACTAGATTAGATAGCTGGGTAAATTCACTGTAGATATATTGAAATATAATCTGTTTGTGCAAGACAGAGTACGATAAATAGTTTTTATTCAGAGAAAGAGTTACGAGGTAGAATGTTGTAATCATAGAGTGAAGATTAATTGGAAACTCAAAAAATAAAATTTTTCACAAAATAATAATATATTTTACGACGTTCATTTTTTATATGGCTCCAGATTTTTGTGCGTTAATTTCTCATTTATTTAAAATAGGATTCGTCAGATTATTTCGTGTGGCAATTTGAATTTCCCACAATTTATATCCATTTAGGTTTGGGCATAGGGAACTAAATGGAAAAAGTGATGACTAGCGCTACCTATGGGTTAATTTTTGAAGGTGGTGTGTCGACATTTTCAAACGCATTACGAAAAGTGAGGGCAAACGCCATCTATGATTCAATTACCGAACTAATCTCTTGGAGGGTCCGCCCCACCCCCTGCAATTTTTGGAATATTGTTGTCTACAGGTTGATATATAGTGTTCAGGACGCCGTAGAACGTACAGAAAACTTAAAATTATTCACCCTTTTTTCTTGAAACAGCCGCATTTTTACCGGCTACGCGGGCGGCCCGCCGGAAAAATATTCGGTCGCCCTCAGAAAAATGTTCAACAATTAAGGTTTTCTGGGCATTTAACGTCATTCTGAACACAATATAAAAGCCCCAGGATAATGTTTTTCTAAAAATTGCAAAATCCAAAAAAATATTTTTATAAAAAAAAAATCGCCGGCAAAAGGAATCGTTTCAAGATGCGATAGACTCTTTCCTCCGGATTCCGGCTCTTACCCACCGGTCTAACCCGATTCTTATGAATTTTGGGCTCAAAACCTTCTCTTAAATTTCAAAATCTGGGACTTAGTCGTTTTTCTGAAAATGTTGGCTGATTTGAGCCGACACTCCGTCGGAGGGGCTCGAGGCAGGCCAACCCATGGGTTATCCTTCTTTCTCTTAGCGAAGGAGGCTCTGGACTTAGAATTATTTCCTGTGTGTGCGAGCGGCCATGCTTCAACGATTTTTTTTGCTGGCGAAGCAAGACATGAAGCTACGTTGGAAGGAAATCGATCTTTGGACGGGCCGCTAGAAGTATGCATGTGCCACTGAGTTAAGGTTGGCGCCAGACTTATTTGACCACAGACCGGACCCATTTGAACAGATAACCCGTGACCAAGAAAGATCAGCCTAGGGTCCCCATGGACGCTATGAGAGCATGGACAGCTTCAACATGTACCGAATGGAGGATAGGACTGCCTTCGAAATGTTTTGGTGAGCGCCATCTCCGAACTTTGTGGCACTCGCAAGCATCGCAGAAATTGGTGGCACTCGTATGAGAGTTCCGCGAAATTATTCTGAACCAGAAAGTAATATTGTCATTGTAATCCTCGAAATTATGATTCTTGACAATTTTTTGACCACCTTCCGAGTAATTTTTCCCTATTGTAGGATTTGACGTGTATTTGCCAGCTACGAGTATTTATGTAGGTACTTTAGATGCTCTAAACAATACGTTACTTACAACTGTCGAAAGAAGTTTTTACGACAAAAATAATTTAAGACTGGAGATATATTGATTCTCCCCATCTTACTAAAACGTTTCTATTCAAGATCCTCAGATTTTCAGCCAATTAAAAAAATACTGTCTCCGAACCAACTTGCTTACAGAGGTAATTAATTCTGCACCCCAAGGAATCCTAATTATCAACTAATACATCTGATATAATAAATGCTTCTGCGTACATATACCATTTTAAATACAAAATTTTTGCCCCAAAATAGGATTTATTTTGAATAATGGAGAAAAATACGGCAACATTTCAGGAATTAACTTTCACTGGGAAAAATAAAATATGGACAATATTTCTTTTCACTTCACCTTTATTGGGAAACATTTTGCATTAATCATTCAACCTGAAACATCCTAGTCACACTAGAATTCCATAAACTTCTCCACTTGCAGCTACATTCAAGCTGCAGCAAGCATATCACCTCAGTGCTATTTCTCTCAAATCACCGTAGTGCACAAAGAGCCGCAGAAAATATCAGACAGCCTTCAGCACCACTTTTCTTGCATTCAAGTCTTCTTCAAGTTCACTTCCAATGTTCATCTGTCCTCTTAACAATATTGCTCCTCTAGATAAACCTGAAGAAAAAATCAATTTGAAAACTTTAATCAAAGTTACAAGATATAATTTACACACTAATTAGCTCTTAGTTGAGTGGAATTCAACAGCCTAATTTTACGTGGTACCCAAAATGTGAAACTCCTATAGAGCAAAATTTGAAAACTTCATGGATAAGTCATCCCTGACATTCTGTCTCATTTTGTATTCCATTGGGATATATTTACAGTCAAATAGTGGTTACAAATTCATGGATTCAATACTGATTTTTAACATACTACCCTAATGAAACTTTAGAGGAATAGAGAAAATTACCTGAATCAGGGAATTTGAGCTTAGTTCTTTCAATATTCTTGAGTTAAAACTGGCCGAGAAGTTGAACAAACGTTTTAACTCCACCATATTCTACGTGAAAATGGAAATTTGAAGGTTAAAGAGGTAAAAAAGCCCTGAAGACTATGGCTAAGTTAATCTTTGAAACAGATGTTCGACTTATCCTGATCGAGTACCCACAAATTCACCACTGGAGCTATAACCCGGAAAAAATTCAGCTCACACATCTCTACTACTAACCGCAGTGTTCAACGAATGGAATTGCTGCAGAAGGAGGCTACTTTGAGAGTTCCTTAGCGTTCCTCTTGGAATACGAAGACCTAGAAGTTATCCCCATATTCCTCCTCCTACTGCCACCAGTGAACTAAAACATTACTAAGAATCAAATCGGACCAGTATTCCTGCTCTAAATCTGAAGCTTTCCCACGTAAATATTACTGACATAATAATAGAATAAACCAAGCTTGTCAGTCTGATGGAAATAAATAAATACTAAGTAAGAAAGATAGAGACAGTTGATGGAGAAAAATCAAAGAAGTTAGAATAGTTCTTAATAGAATGACACTAGCAGCTTATGTCGACGGAAGTAAGTTGAATGAGTATATGGCTAAGAGAAAAAATATTTTTTACAGTGGATGAAAAATTGCAAATTCGAACGTGTTAGCATGGGGAAATATTTAATTTCTGCATAAGTATTGCACCGACGAAGGCTTCTCTTTGTAATGATTCGCTCAAGGATTAACTCTTTACTTTATTCACTAATTAGTTCTAAAAGAATCCAACCATGGTTTTTACAGAAATTTCAGCTTATGTGGATGACTTTAAAATTAACAGTTGAAACCTGGGTTGGATCATTATCAGAATTAACCTGTGAGTAAAGTACGAAGTCATTCCATTATTAGCCGGCAGAAGAATTTGAAATGCTAGCTAGGAAATTGCAACTGCCCCAGACAAGCATTAACAGTTAAGCCACAAATAACTACTAGTACTCGTACATAACACTGATGACAACGACTAATCCTTATTTAAAAGTACTTTTCTCTAGAATTGAGAGTTTCCATTAACACGTTATCCCTCACGAAGGAAAGAAACTTCACCAACTATCAAGTACCATTTACCACCATGACTGACCATAGATATGTGACCAAGAAATATAAAATGGTGACTCAAGCATTCTAGAAACAATAAGGCTTCCCTTACAAAATTCTTAAGTGACTTTTCGTAAATGAAATACTAACAGTTTCCTTCCACAGATTTATTTTCTTGGTACAACATGTTTCGACACATCGGTGTCATCATCAGGTACAAATTCAAACATATTTGTACCTGATGATGACACCGATGTGTCGAAACGTGTTGTACCAAGAAAATAAATCTGTGGAAGGAAACAAAGTATTTCATTTACGAAATTCAACTTCCACCTAGTTGAGCCTGAAACAATGGAACGTAAGTGACTTTTCATTTACAGAAAGCAGTCTTTAATGATTTTACTTTGTGGTTTAACGACATAAGAACGAAAAACATGAACACGTGCCCTAATTGATTAAAAGACCCACGTGGAACTCAAGATGAGAATAGAACCAATGACGCCAAGATTAGAAGGTGAGTACTGTACGCCTCTGCCACCAAGGCCGGTAATTATAGTTAGAAGAATTCAGCTTTTACATACAGGGCACCAAGTATGTCCTAGAATATTTACCTAGAGATGAATTACTGATTAACACCTTCCCCACAAAAATGTGTATCTTCCAATTCCATTAACCTGTAGAGTAATTATTCCCGAACACTGGAATTAAGTTTTAATCGTTTACAGCAATACAAACAGACCTTTTCTAAACCTTTGGACTTCGTTTTAGAATAAACGTCGTCCTAACGAACGAAATCCCATCTGTCTTCAAGCACCAACATCCACCGGAGGGGTGGATAAGCCATCATGAGCTCAGCAAATTGGCAAGCAAACGTTTGACTCATCTGAACTTACTGGAATGAAAATACCTGGAATTAAAAATAGTACAATAGTCAGCAATGGTACAATTTATATTTTGTTCACTATCAAAACTGAACACAACCATTTCTCACAAGGGCCGAGTCACAATTGCACCGTGTATAGTATGAACTAGCTCTTGCAAGCATACTATCATTTAAGCACAGCATGATAAAAATGCAAAAGCTTTGAAAAACAAATTCTTATAGAGGCCAACCAAAGCTTCAATTCCGTTACTTAACTTTGTCGGGACATATAATGGATGCTATGTTTACCAACAACTATTGAGGCGGAGGTACTAAAAGCAATAAAAAGGTAAAGAGCCTAATTGCAAAATATCAATGAGGGTAGGTAGATGACAATTTAAGTCTGTAATTGACTACAAATCTTATGGATTATCCCATCTTACTTCACAGTCCGCGCAAGCCTTCGGCACTCAACATTATCAAATGTTATAAGGTGCCAAATTGGATTTCGCTGGGGGGTACCAAATTCATATTCAGCCATTACAAAATAAACTATCCAAGCATTTGCATAACAAAATAATACACAATGATTTTAAAATGGCTACGGATACTGTTCAATGAGAAAGCCTCCTGAGAATTGTTAGAAGACTAAGGTGGATGATATTGGGTGTGCCGAAAAGGGAACCTGCCAGGGTGAAAAAATACCGTTCACCCAGCTCCGCTTCATATTTATTTCAAAACTCAAACCAAAGGAAAATGCAGGCCTGTTCGCGCTCACTTACCATTATAATCTCTACTTCAAGTCGCTGATGAAATCAAATCTGAGTTTGATCCTTAGTTGGCGAAGGAAATGCAGCTTCAGAAAGTCTCAAAATAGAAAAATATTACTATTACCCGAGTATTATTGTTTTTGAGGTCAAAATTTAGACATGGAAAAAAATAACTGTGGGAATGAAAACTTAAAACTTTGTGGTTCATCCTTTAGTTTCGCATACACCAACCTACTTCCAGAGGACAATGATATTATCGAGAATGGAAAGATATTACTGGAAGAAATGTCATTCTCAAGGCGCTAATATCTACAATGGGCGAATAAGGATATTTGTGAATTTCAGTAGACTTCTTTAATGACGAAAGAAAAAATGGATCATCCTCGTTATCAGGTTAAGTCCAAACTCAAAGAATATGTAGTTTAAGGTATTCTATTACTATCTATTGGCCAGCGAGAAAAGGTGTGGTGAATCGCTACAAATAAAAAACAGTATGTAAACACTCAAGGTTTCATTTTGATTAATTGAAATTGATAATTTAAACAGCTTGTAAATGAACGCACAATTGGGAACAACTATATTCAATTAATTACCATTTCGAAATGCGATCAATAGCATCATTTACACAAGCATGGATAGATCGGTGGCAATAAATGGAGGTTTCAATGGGAATGGAAAAGAAAGTTTTTACAAATTCGGAACTGTATCACACTCTTCACGATACGATAGAAAACAAAGGGCCAGCAGTTTCAGGCCCCATTTAACGGGTAGCATTATGCTCCATGCGTCACCTGAGTTTGCTTCTGCTTCCCACAGATTGATTACGTATGCATTGTACTTACCTCGTGAGGCCAATTGAGGATTTTTTTCATCCGTAGATGCGACGAGAAGTATTCGCAATGTCGCAGTTAGGGCGGGCCGATTTCCTGCATTCAACGTGACCGTCCACAACACGCATTTTCTCTCGTATACCAGTACTGAAATAACGAAATGCCTCCAGAACAACATGACACAAAAATTGTAATAAGAGTTACAACAACAACTGTGAGATAACGTTACTGAAGTAGATTGTATTCAATTCAAAATTAAACAACTCTCACACACGCGCTCCTTTTTAACTACACTAAAGTAAAAAAATATAACACCTTGCAACTGGCCGGGAACACTGCTTCTTCTTCCTTCACGTTGGCAGTAGCAGGAACACAGCATAACTTCTCACCTGAGGTGAACAGGAAGAGAGATGTGATATGCAGCGGCGAGACCTGTAGTGCGGAGCGGAGAGAACATATTAGTAACCTGATAAGACTTCTCAGGCTTCTCCGACTCTACTGGTCGCACGGCTGTCTGCTCAGCGGCGAAGAAAAGAAATGCTCACTAGCGCCTCCCCTGTCAAATTCTAATGCTAGCGTTAGCAGACGACAAACAGGAGAAGATCAAAAACAAAAAAAATGGCGCTTCATTCCAAATTAATATGGAAATACAACGTAGTCCGCTCAGAATCATCTCGCGCGAGAATATATTTTAAATCTACTAAAAAGTAAAAACCTGGAAGTGAAACTTGTATTGATTGTCCTTAGAGTTCCATAAATTACCGTTTATCTTGTTAACCACACCAAGTATCGTGCTGCCAAGTAACGTTCGTCATGCTAACCACACAGATAATGAAGACGGGAGCTATATGGTCACAATGTGCTTTGCGAGGACCCTTACCTCAAGTGTAGGTACACTATAGGGCCAAACGCCGGCGATCAGTGCTTCCACCGTCAAAAATATCGTCCTGATATTGTTTTACGCAGTGGAACCTATAATTGAAGATTGGTATTTTCAAATTTCCCGTTATCTGTTGTGATCATCAGTATAAAAGTTCAATGAAAATGAAATTGATTTAAAAAATCCGTTGAATTAAAATTAGATACCAAGAATAACAGAGCATTGAAACAATCACATATTCGTACTAATTTCGAATTGCTTGCATGAAAAGAGTTAGTTCACGATATAAGCCTGATATGAAAAATCCATTCTAAAATTTTAAAACTTTTTATTGTGACCAAGTTTCAGAATTTTTTAAACGGTTTTGCAAAATTGGATGTAATAATTGTCGGAAGTTTTGAAAAAATTATTCTTGTTTTTGCTTTATAGGTAGTCCTTCATGTCATTTTAATTATAAATTACCATTTAAAGTTTTATGACGGTGGTGAAAACACCATAAGATAATTTATTTACAAGACCTTAGAGTGCAGAATTTATGTAGAGGAAAAATTGCTTGTAGTTATAGAGTCCTGATGAAACTTAGTTCAGTCACGTAAATGTGTCTTTCTCTACTGTATTGTAAGTAATTTTAACAAATGTGATGAACTTTTTAAATAATTTAAGTTCAGTTTGTTTAGAATTACTCGGACGGAAGAGCGAATGACACAACATAAAATATTGCCTTTCTACAATATCATTTATTCCAATTGTTACCCACCAGAAGTAACTATGAACTAGGATACAATATTATAAAATAAAACAGAAATAAATTTGTCAGTTCCACACTAAATTTATTACTGACCATGGTTTCAGCGAGTGATCGTAATAAATTTAGCGTTGAACTGACAAAGTTATTTCAGTTTCATTTTATAGTGACGCGGTTCCATAAAGTAAGGCCTGAGTCAGTTTTCATATGGGATACAATATCTTATTCAAAACAGTTGATTATGCTGTTTCTTATTGGTCAACTCTCTCTGATTGTTTTTTTTGTACTTCGTCTGTCACCTTCTCACTTCTGTCTCCTGAGACAGAACTCTACCTGTGGCTCTACTCACCTTCTGCTGGCGCCAAATACTTCTTAACCGCAACACTCACATGAATGATCCATTCTCTTGTGCTTCGGCAACTTCAACCGATGAGCAGACGATTAATGGCATTAACGCAAGCGCAGTGGGGTTTGGGTGTCAGTATGTTGGGAGGGAAGGAAGAGGCATGGGTGGAGGGAGTGAGCTCTCGGCTCTTGATAAGGACAGGAGGGGAAGTGGATTGAGTGAGAGACGGGGTATGACCTTTTACTCACCCGTAAATTTTAGCTCACATTGTAATAAATGAAAAATCATTAGCGTTCAGGCAAACTAAAGCACATTAAAGTGGTTACAATATTCTGGGATGATCTGAAAAGATGGAGGTAAAATTTGAAAAGGACTTTAGTTTATAAACATAGCATAGAGCAATGGTGATTGCAATTCAATATTTAAATTTCAAACTCGTTTTCAAAACAAACATTCAGGCATTACGTCTTCGTTTAAGAAAGAAAGAATCGTTAAAAGAAAGCATCACCCAAGATTGACAAACCAATATACTTCGTGTTATAATGTTAAATTCAATTCATAATTATGTCACGAGTGGCACAGTTGCAAAGTTCTATTGGTTTCGAAAGCTCTATTAGTTCCAAAAGTTTCATAATATCCTTTTTCCAGAATAAAACTAAACCTTTCAAATGAACTGATGACGTAATCTGCAGAGGAAACATTTCTTGTGCTTTGATACCTGCGATCTCAATAACAACAAGAAATCGCACGTGGCAGAGGAATATAACCGCACATATCACACAAACGTATCGAGAGGAGAGTTTTGCCCAAGGAATAA
The DNA here is from genome assembly GCA_963573305.1 of Pyrrhosoma nymphula. Taxonomy (NCBI): domain Eukaryota; kingdom Metazoa; phylum Arthropoda; class Insecta; order Odonata; family Coenagrionidae; genus Pyrrhosoma; species Pyrrhosoma nymphula. The sequence continues at coordinate 47,807,497 of OY754330.1, read as the reverse complement.
AATACTGGCCTATTTTTTGAATTGCTTCATTAGTCAGTTTATACAAGAATATTTACAAAAGTATTTTCTGCATTTCCTAAAACAATCCCCAAATCACTCTCAAAACTAATAAAATATATAAAACATGCTCAAAGCTCACAAGAGAGTGAATGAGCTCATCACCTGAAAATAAATTTTATTCACAAATAGTTTATGGATATCATCGAAGCAATAAAGCTCATGCAGAGAGGAGTGGTCTGCATTTCCGATTGAATGTAAAAAAAGTGTCTTTTATATTAATTTAGTTACAAGATAATTTATGGTTTCAATTCCATTGGGTTCATATTTTTTCCCTAATTTCACTAGTTTTGCCCGGAAACGTGTACTATTTGTATACACGTTTCAGAATTAATCACATACATGCTTTTCACTGATCCACTAAAGTTCTGAACTATGTGGAGTTTTGCCCAAACGAAGGCACGACTACACCGTGGTGACTGTTCGAGGTTCTCACAAGGTTCCCTCGTTTCCCGTCGTCACACTCAATCACTCCGTTAGCTTCCACCGGACGATGGCTCGACTTGGAAGACGACTGATGAAGGTGAGTCATTAACGAGGCCGCAGGTGCCTGGGTGGAAAAGTAAGAAGGAGAAGTCTTAAAACTACCGGCACTGCACTGCGAATCGGCTATCGACCGTCCATCTCCCTCGTCTCGTCGGCTGAGTTCACTGCCGGAGGGAGAACTTTTACTGTCGTGCACTTGTGCTCCAATGTCCTCACCTTCAACCGAATGGTGAAGGTGGAGACCAAGCCACGTTCCGGAGGCACCGAGTTTGAGACTCGAGGACCCCCCTTTGACCAGCGGCGCCACTGAACCACCAGTCGTGCGTGGTTCCAGTTTACCGTTCTTGCTCACTTCCGGCCCCAAGAGGGTTAGCTCGTCGAGTCCGGCCAGTGCCTCGTCGGCCGCGGCCAGAGCGAGGGCATCGGCGCCCATCTGACCCCCACCGGCACTAGACCCGGCACTGACACCTTCGCCACTCACGTTCCCCATCAGCAGGGTCGACAGGGGAGGGGCGAGACCCAAACCGAGGTTCCTTTCGTGGTAAACGTCCGATATGGGGGTCATCTCGCGGTTCAGTCGCCTGAGTTGGGTCGCTATGATGTGATCCTGTATGCTGCTGCTGTTCCCGCCAGCGTTCCCTCCGCTCGAACCGTGGTGCGCGGCGTTCACGTCCGAAGAGGTAACCCTCGAGGGATTATTGGCGTTCCCGGCACTGGTAACTTCCGCATCCTCTTCCTCCGCGTCTCCTCCCTCGCCGAAATACGCGTGGACCCTCGCCAATCCCGTGCGGACGCCGGGCTGTAACCTGGCGATGGCCGACTCCGCATCGTCGTTCGGCACGGACCGACTCAGGCCGTAAAGACCGCTTCTAGTCGGGCCCACCTCGGTCCTGACGCTCAACCTGTCCGGCGTGCTGCTCCCACCGACTCCCGAAGAGCCGCGAACCTTCATCGCATGGTTGCAGCTCGTCGTGTACACCGACTTGACGTGGGTCGGCGGCGGGGGTGGAGGCGGGTGGTGGTGGTGCCTGTAGGCGGACTGGAAGTCCGGAGCGGGTGACGAGGCCGGGTGCGGCTCGAACGCACCTCGGCCACCCCCGTCGTAAAGGAGCTGGGCCGCCACGGACGCGGCCGGACCCGGGGGCGGCAGCGACACGGGCGGGGGCGGCGGAGCGTTCGAGTTGGGGAAGGCGGACACAGACGAGGGCACGGTCTGCTGCTGTTGTATGCACTGCTGTTGCTGCTGGCTTCGCCTGACGGTCGCATGGCCGCTCTCCCAGTCCGTGGCGGTGGTGGAGCTACTCGCGCTGCTGGAAGAGTCCGGTCTGTGGGATGACGGCACGACTATGCCACCCGCGGAGTCCATTCCTCCGCGGGACGCACTGTACAGGCTCCGTATCCTCGTCTGGTGTGCTAAGGTCAGCGCCACGCTACACTGGCTTGACTGGTCGACGATAGGCAGGTTGCCGCCGACTGTCTCCTCTGTCTTAAGGTCCCGCCGAGCCACGGTGTCAGTGGGACACGCGGTGCGGCCGTCGGGTTCACCCCTGCGGCGCACGTAGTTGGTGAAGGCGCCGGAGCGTCCAAGAAGGAGGGGTGCGGGCGCCGCACGGCGATTGTTGGAGGGCGCCACGACGGAGAATGGCGCCGGCGGTGGAGGCGGAGGCGGGACGCACCGCCCCACGTCGTCGTCGTCCTCGTTGTCCTCGTCCTCTTCCCCGACTGCGCCAGCCGACTCCAGGCTCTCCAGGGAACTATACGAGTCCAGGCTGAGACTGTTCGGAGCTTCTTGGGTGTCTGGAAAGAGTGGCGAAGGGTCGACTGAGTCGATTGCAAAGTTGATAAATTTAACTGGAACTGGAAGTGTTTTGATCAGGAAGGGGAAAACGTTTTTTTGCGGGATAGCTTATAAACGCCAAAGATATTTTTATTACAAATTATAATAATATAAATCCTATTAACAAACGATATTTTTACTACAAATTATTATAATATAAATCCTATAAATAAACTTTTTTATATGCTGAAGCATTAAACCGCCATTAAAATATTTTTTAAACAATACATATTTACAATAAAAATTTTGTGAGAATATGTCCATTTTCAATACAACGTTTTAAATAAACACTTTCTTGAATTTTTCTTTTTGTGATCTCTTTTATGATGAAATTCAAATTTTTCCTACTTCAATTACTCAGTTCACTATTTTAAGGCTATATTTCCCATAAAATTCTTGATGCCATTTCAAACGGTCATCACAGTAACTTCAGTTCTTAGAATAGCAGACACCAGAGCTCTCTAGGCACTGCAATAAATCAGCACAAAACCTAGCAATTTCAAGGTAAATTATGCAGAGTTAACTTTTGATAGTCAACTGCCTACATCATGGTGGCAGACATGACTTTGGAAAAACATACTAATGCATTAAATGCAACTAAGCACTTTAGTCCAATAAGTCAAATATTTATGCATCCAGAGATCTGAGATCAAAGTGACCATAAACATCAAGATACCAAAATCCTCACTATGAATGTCAAAGGTCATGAAATTGGAGCAAGTAGTTTCATGGGAAGTCTGCAACCACTCATATCTTCAAATGAATTCAATGGAAAATTTTCCGGTAATATATATAAAAGAATACCCTAAATTGTGAATTTTCAGAACTACATGCGGTATCATACTACTAATCATCACCTCAGATAACCCACTCTTTCCCCTCTAATTATTTTAGTAAAATTCCCTCTAATTCAGGTGAATTCTAATGATTTTATTAATTTAAATATGCTAAGGCACCACTGTTTAAAATTAATAAAATAGGCCAAGGACTTTGGATAGATGATTGATAATAGGGTAGAGTGCATTTTTTCTGAAAAATAAAGGTGGTGGTACTCAGTTGTCCATAGGATTTACGTTATCTGCAACAGTTACATTTCCCGTAAGTGCTACTTTGGTAATGTGCTCACTATCTGGAAAATTTCCTTAATTCCTACATAAAATCTGAGAAATAATTAATCAAAAAAATCCAAATGACCTTAAGATTGATTTAGGTATATGAGTTTAGGCAATTTACTGCGACCAAAAAAGGTGCCGGAATGCAGTTTCGCTGCGTACTGCCAGAAAAAAAGCCCTGTTAAGGCAAGAGTGAATAGTGGCTTAAAATAAAACTCAATCAGTAGTATTATATAAAACTTACCGAACAGAGCCAACAGAGCTTGAAGAACAAACTGTATGCTCCTTCTATTGGCTTGCTTTCCTGTCCTCAAAGTCACTTCATCCTGGCCAACTTCCATGAGGTCAAATCCTGTATAAATAACAACCACATTGAATTATTCAGGCACTTTTCAATGGAAAAATTTTATTGGATAAAATGCAATAATATTTACTATGCTGAGTTCATTGGACCATGACAATAGCATTTAATTATGATTTCTAAGTGTTGAATAAAGGAAACTACAATTACCTAAAGAGGCTAAAAGCTCATGGCAGCCAGGAACTTGCCACAGTTTCATATCAATTGGAATTTCTATGCTTTCAACTTCTAAGTTCTTCATGCTGAGCTGCCCAATGGCCTGCCTAATGACTCCAATAATATCATCAGCTGCTTCTGCATTTGACGTCAGTTTCGACAATGCACATAACGTTGTTGTTGATAATCCTGAAATCATTAAAATCAATAATTATTGTACAACAGGCTTGTATTTTTTTAAATTTACCATTTAAAAACAGATTATTACTTCCCAATAAATTATGAGGTAGGCACTAACACAATGTGAAAGAAGTTACACAACTATTATTGTGGAAACTGTGGGAGTGGGTGAGGGGCAGAGAAAAGCATAGCGTTGAGCATGAGCTGAGACAGATAACGGATGAATTATTGGAGACGGGGAGAGAGAAATGGATAAAGGAAAGATGAAATGCTGGATGGATGAGGGAAGGAGGCAAGAGAAGATGATACCATGAGGAGAAGTTTACATCTGTGGTTAGCATTGGCAAAAAATTCTGTATATGTAACTGCACCATAAGATTATCTGAGAAATACATATAGCAAAAGTGAGATAGAGAGGGATAAGAATGAGTGGGTTATAAAAGAATGTGGGTTGAATAGTACACTAATGGAAGATGGAATGATGTAGGAAGAATGGAGATGCTGTATTTATGAAAGTAGGGTGTTTTATTGGCCAGGCCATGTAGAGAAAATGGTTAAGAGTAGAACAAATATTTTTGATAGAGGAGTGAATGGTGTGATAGGAAGGGATAGATCAAGGAAGTCATTAATGAATGTGCTGGAAGGTACTGTTGAGAGGAGGAATATTAGCAGTCTTAAGAATAGGCAGTGGCGTACGGACAGGGGGTTAAGGGTTTTAATCCCCCAAAAAACATGTTTACCTGAATTCGTTTTCATTCGTTTACCTGAACCAGCGTTTAGAATTTTGCTTATTGGGCTGAAGAATATTGTTGAATTGTATTCACGGAAAGAGAATGTTAATTTATTATTGTTTTAGTGAATTATAATCTAAATATAATTTTATGACAATTCACATAAATATTAATGAAACCCCCCCCCCCCCCCCAGAAGTAAAACCCCCCCAGAAGTCAAACCTCCCTCCCCAGAAGTCAAACCTCCCCCCAGAAGTCAAACTCCCCCCCCCCTCCCCCCCTCCCAGAAGTCAACCCTGCATACGTCACTGAGAATAGGAGAGCATGTATTAAGCAATACATGAGTGAAAGGGAAGCAAAAGAGGTATGAAAGGATAGGGAATTATGGAAATTGTTAAAAGAGAGCCAATTTTCCTAGGCCTAATAGCAGTATCCATGATCTTTAACTTAGCCTACCTAAAAGGGGAATGGCATGATGGGTATGTATGCATGAGAAAAAGATGTTTCAGAGAGCAAAATTTTGCATTAGCTAAATACATTTTTTTGTATTCTAGATGAAATTCAATGAGAATTAGGAAAACATGAAAATTATTTCTTAGTCCATTTTTATCAACTGTTATCGAGGGTGCAGTGTGCCTTCCTTTTCACATGACAAATTTTTAGACTGATTATCAAACAAAATCAACCCTTTGTCAGAATGAGAGGTAAAATTGTAGGTTAATTTTTTGTAGCTTTCTATACAGAATATGCCATCAAATTCTGACTCCCACTGATTAGAGCAACGCCAGAAAATTTGTGGTAAGGAGAAAAACAGAGTGAATATTATTTGGATACCTCATAGAGGTTTTACTGAATGCTCATGTGCCCTATTTATCTCTCTTTTGAACTCAAAAGGTAAGAAAACTTCTAAATTAATTCCGTTCATTGGAAAATAAAGTGAAATTTGAAGACCTTTCACAAGATGAACTTGTTTCATAAAAACCATTTTCTACCACCAAGATTTTTTTTTGTATTTTTGCATATATAACAAAGTAGCCAGGATTTCTCATGTAACCTAGTATTTTATTATATCTGGTGAAGTAGAAAAGGAGAAATAATTCTAACTTACCTAATAAAGCTTGCAAACTTGCACTGCACTGTGTCAACCTTTCATCTGGATCACTTTGTGGGAAGAAGACTGATGATGGAATACCATTGGCTGCAGGTTCAAACCGGAAACCAACTGACATAAGAAGTTCCCTCCACCCATTTGGTCCTATGCCACCAGCGACGCCGCTAACCTTATTCTCAATGCTCTTTTGTGTGGTGTACATCGCATTCTTCTGCCCTCTGTGTATCCTTTGCAAGGATTTCTCCACCTAAAAAAAATTTTGTGGGATTAAATACAAGAATCTCACAAAATCATAAGAACTAACAAGCTTCTATGCTAACAGAACAAAGTTAAGATTTATTAGGTGACATTGTGGTGGTGTGGCAGACGACAAAGTACAGTGAGTTTTGACCATAATTTGTTGCTGCCCTGATACACCGAGGCTCGCCAGCTAAAAAGGGTGAGTCTACACAGAGAAGCTGGCAGAGAGACATATGAGATGCATCCCACTGCTGCTACAATCAGCTTTACCCGAAGTGCTCTATTTACATATCATTTGCTGTTATAGTACGTGTTTACCACAATACATGCTTTTTGTATCGCACCAATACTGGTGGTGTTTATTTATTTATATCATTGCACCCTGCCACAACAGTGATCTGATAATTTGCAATTTTTTCCATTGACATTTGTGCATACATCAAAGAGTCAATGGCAATCTTTATTTGTATTCCAATTAGTGACACAACACATCCAAATTTTTCATGAAAATGGATGATTCTATGAAAAGTTCTATGCCCAAAAGAGAAATATAATTCATTTCATGTTGTGTCGCATGATAGGGTAGATTCTGAAGGATACATTTCAACTTAAATTTAATCATTGTTATAACTACAACACCAAAATGATTACTTACTAAGTGAAGAGTCACGCGCAAAGCATCACGGCACTGCTCCGGTTGTTTTAACAGCTCACAGAGGGCTTTTCCTAGCAGAGCTACCTTGTTGGAGAGCCGAATGTCTGATCCAACCAAAAGAAAACCAGCCCAATTGGCAGGATGGGCAAAGTGTTTGGTATGCTGCACTGTTTGCATTGCTTCTGCTAATGCCCGACTTGCCCGGGAGCCCTAAAATGAAGAAGGACAAGAAATTAGATCATGCTAGGAGTTTAAGCTTTGTGCAAGGACATGGAATACTAATAATGACTAATACCCTCAAAGGTCCATCAAAATTTGAGCTAAAAGATAACATGACTGAGATGAGAATGTGCTGCAAACCATGACATGCATATATGTATATCATCTAAGAGTATTAAAAAAAAAATTTTGCCTGGTATTTATAGGTATGTACGTGATACATAAATTTCCACATTTATATTTCATAGTTTCGTATAACTACATACAATATATAATTTCATACCTAATGAAAAATTGGCATGAAAAGTTTTCAAGCTAAATATATACTCAATTACCAACAGAAGGCCAAACAATCATGAGTTTTAATGACTTCTACATTGATGAATAGTTTTGAACGACATTCCAGCAATGTTCTCAAACTAATTTATATCCTTAGAATGATAATTGATCAACAACCCATAAAATATAATTCCAACTAAGTTTTATTCACACACCTGCAGCAAAGCTGAATAGAATGCTCGTAACAGGATTCGTGCTGGCATTTCTGGAACAGGCCACAAAGAGACTAAAACACATGCTGCTCCAGCAGCCAGTAAAGCTCTTGTGAGGGCCACAACCCCATCAGCTGATGGCCAGCCTCCAGAGCGGAAGTTTCCACTGTTCCCATTGGTACTTGACAAGCTGCTACGTCCATGCCAGGAACCAATGACTACAAGTCTTGCTGATAGACGCAGTGAGAGAAGATCAGCTGCCGTGAGAAGAAATTCTGACAGGGATGGTAGGTCCAGAGATGAGGAAACCTGTAAATATAAGAGATATCACCTTATCATTTGTACCATTATTTTATTGAATAGCTAGCAAACCAATAATTTAAAACTTGGAACTTATAATTGCAATTAAGAATAGTTTTAAATGATCAGTAGAAATCAACTGAATTATCACACAAGTTTTATCTAACATTATTCTCGAAAGCAGCCCATCACATGGAAGTAAGTTACAAATAGTTCTCAATAGTAATGAATTCTTTTTCTGGATGCATGCTAATGACGAATGTGAATAATCACCTCATGCTTTAATGAGCTGGCTTATTCAGCTCTTTTCATTCAATGATTAAAATGCCAATTTTCACATCGATAAGAGGCACCCACATTACACTACATTAAACACAGCCTATCACTTCACTATCATATTTGCCCCTGCAAATCTATCTCTACTCTACAGAGAACTTCTTCATTTACATCTCTTTTCTTGTTGCTTTTTTCTCCTCCAGACTACTTGAGCTAAACTAAGTGATGGAAAAATAACTTCACAAATTATGGAAGATATATTTAGGCTAATATAACTTCACATAATTAACTTTGTAACATTTCAAAACTAAATAAACTTAGAGACATTATGAGGAAGTGGGTTATTGGACAGTTACATCTGAATTAATTTAAACCTCTGAAAATTCTGAGAAGTAATTACTTATGGATTCATAACTAGTTTGCTCATTTGAAAATAATGAGGACTGCTTATTTTGAGGAGAAAAATAGATTTTAACTCTCCCCAAAAGACATATAACAACAACTTGCATGATTTTTATTGGCAAACAACAGAGGGAGGTACGAACCTCAGAGCTTTCATCATCTTGGACAGGAGCCTGGGGGACATCGGCCGGAGGTGGATAGAAGCGCTTGACTGCTTGCGACTGCCCCATGGCATTCTTCATGTGGGCACTCCCACTGCCTGTGGCCATGCCACTACTTCCCTCGATGCCTTCCTGTGATACGGACCCACCAGTTGAAATACTTTGGGGGGGTGGAGGGGCAACAACAATAGCAGACAGTTCCCAAGACACATGGGCGGCAAGATGGATGCATTCTGCTCTTGGAGCAGCACGCAAAACTGATTCTTTGGTAGCTTCTGATCCACACAAAAGGAGGCAGCGACGAGATGGCGATGCTCTCAGCATCTCCGCCACTGTTGCTGCCTCAGTTCTGGCACTCGGCAAATCGCCCCATCCCCACTGCTCGGTGGCACATGGGGGGAGCCTCGGATTACCCACAACAAGGGCAGACAATGGCTCATTGTTTTGGGAGCCTCCGGATGCATCAGGAACTTCTAAATTATTGCTGACACCTGCTGAATTGATTAGGCCATAAAAAATGATTAGACCCAGCACATGAAACAATTTTTTAATTTTAGAAAAACAATTCTTATAGAAAATATGATATTGTCTGCTGGTAACATGTGCATGCAGCATTATAACCATAAAGTCAGAGTTTATGTACAATGATTTCAGCAAGATAACTTATGTATGTCTGAAGTAATGAGTCATCAAAGCTATAAAGGGCTAGACAAATTATGAAAAATATTTAATCTCTCTCAGAGGTAGGTAATAAACTTATAAACTTGAATACCTAGGCAGACGTCATTACGCTCATCAAAAGAAAAATAGCCATTCAAAATCCCTCATTGAAGGTGTCTGATTTATAAGTTTTTATGACCTTAGAGTCAGTATCTATGATGTAGAGCCACATTTTTATTTTTTTGTATTGTCTGCTTAATATATGTACTTTGGCTTAATATTTCTAGGAAGGAAATAGAAGAGGATGATTATTACCTTGCACCATTGCACTTGAATTTCTGGGTCCCTTAGGTCCTCGGTACAGAGATGACAGGGATGGAACAACTATGAGGCTGAACCTCTCACAAAGGTATTCACCGGAAATGATGCTCGACATGGATGATGAGGATGTTGAGCTGCTTCCCCCTCCGGCTCTGAGCACTGGGAAGGGAACCAGATAAAGGTCTCCTTCTAAGACCAATAACAATTCCCTGCGGCCACCAATAGGCAGGACATCCTCAAAAGGCCCCAGGAGGAGTCTATAGAGAGCCGTGAGGCAGGCGGGTCCTTGCCAGTGCTGGTGATACTGCTGTGTTGGACCGGAATGGTGTGCCCCTTGGTGATGGTGGTGAGGGTGGGGTAATGGCGCTGCACGCCGTCTAGAACGGGTGCTCCCAGGGCGACTGGTCGTTGGTCCACTTGCGACACTTCCACTAACACTGCCAAGACTGTTAACAAGATAAAACATACCTCCATTAATGGATATGAATTGGTATTTGAAAAATGTTTGGGTACCTTTAAAATAGAGATTCATGCAGAACCAGTCAACCTATCTAGGTATATATGTAAGTATAACAACTATTTATCAAAAAACAAAAACAGCTAGCTATACACAAGTTTTCCTGAAATGATCTCTGCATAATTATGGAAGTTGATGCATGTTGAGTACAAAATTTTGTAGAGGAAAAAACCATTTGTCTTGACCGAGACTCGAATCTGGATCCATTGGTATCACACCGAGTGCCTTAGACAGTTAACCTTTAAATGCTGGACTTATATTTCCTTAGAAGTCCCTCCCTGCCAGATTTAAATTGGCCCTCTAAATGTTTTCTTGTTATGTCCAAGCCAAAAATGGCACTTTTGGCAGTGAGAAGATCCAAACCACGTGCCAATATTGGCACTTTCGGTGTTTAAGGGTTAAGCTACCTCCATATGAGAGGAGGATGCCTATATAGCTTAACTGGCTAAAGCACTTGGTTCAATATCGATGGATCCAGGTTCGAGCACCGGTCAAGGAGAATGATTTATCATCTGGGGTATTTTGCACAAGTGCACTAGTGCAAAATACTATGTGCACTAGTGGGTGACCCCGTAAAGGTCATGGCTAGAGCCCAGTATCCTCAAAATTTGTTTTTTGGGTAGATAAAATTATAGATGATGACTTCATATTAACTACATAGTAAATAATTTTATGTACAATTTTGTAGATTTTCAGTAAAGGTGCCATACATGGATAATGTAAAGTGTTTAACTACTATGTGGTAAAATGCTTACAATTTTAAATTAAAATTTTGGACAAATTCAATAACTATGCACAAAACATTCAACCATGACTATTGTGAATGCTACTTACTACCTACCAGCAGGTTACAATGTACAATACATAATTATTGCATAAATAACCACTGATTTCGAAGGCATGTTTCTGAATAGAGTGAATTATTGCATCAAATAGCACATTCTTTATTTTTGCAGCCTTTCAGTTTTTTCATTTAAATAGGTGCATATGAATTACATGAATGTATAATGATTCAGGCTCTCTCATCAAATCACATAATTAGTCAATTAGGAAAGAGGATGAGGATAGAAAGAAATCTCTCAAGGTGTGGATTTGGAGAAGGATGGATGAGATGAATTGGGTACAGAGGGAGACAAACAAAGAAGTGCTGAATATGTAGGTGGAGGAAAGGAGGTATGCAGGGGAACTCAATTGAGGCAGAAGAATTGGTTGATGATGCGACGAAGGGTTATGGGCCAATAAAGAGAGTTATGGAGGGTGGAATGTTTTGCTAGAGGTATTCAAAGAATGGGGATTTTGGAAGGCGTGGTGGAGGGTGGAAGTATGAAGAGTTTATGATGGGGAGAAAGTGGGACATGTGATTTGTGACAGAATTGGTCTGGAAGGGACGAAGGAATCTGAAGGTTAGGAGTTAGGTAGGAAACTTCTTTTGGACCTCCCAAATTTTTTAGGTAGAATATTATCACTCAAAGAATAATTATATTATTGCACAAAATGCTGGAAATAATTACCTAAACAAACTGCTTAAGCTGTAATTACTGGAATTGAATAAGTGATTCCGATTGACCATCCGTAGAAATCCTGTCCTGTCACCATCCTGGTTTAGCCGATCACCAAGTTCTTCAAGATGCTGTGACCATGGGTCAGACAGTTCTCCATCCACATCTCCTCCTGTACCAGAACTTCTGGAAAAATTCACATGGCATCAAATGAAGATCAAAACCTACACAGATAAAAGTTAAGACCTAATGGTAATTGTCTACTATTCACAAACCTGTTTTGGTTCCCATAAGCTTGGAGTTCCATCCTTAATGTATCCCTGACACTTTGTATGTAGTGATCAAGGATATTCTTAGTGTTGCTCCCTGAGTTAGTTTCCGCATTGCTCCTGCTTCCAGATTCCCCCTCGTTATCATCATCCTCCTCTTCCTCTTCTCTCGTTCCATCACCATTGTCATTTAGTGCAATTTCATTGAAGCGAACAATACCTGTGGATAAGAAAAAAATCATGATTTCAATAATTGAAAACTCAAATAACATTGAACGTGTAAATAAACCAAGTTAAATTAACAATTATATATTTCACATATTATAAAAAGATTGCACCCCAAGAATATCTAACAGTAATTTGTTCAATGGTGAAAATTGAGGTAATCAAGATGCACAGTGATACGTGGTTGGAATCCTACATAGTTTATTTATCATGTAAATGGTTGAAATAAACATGAAAATATCTTGAATTATGTACTAACCTTTGGTGGGAACAATAAACCAAGCATAAAGGTAACCAGCAGCCAAACTGAAATACAGGACTGATGCTCGTTGCCGGTTGACTAAGTCCACCAACTGCTCAACCGAGCTGGGAGAGATGGTCCTGTTTGAAGGAGCAGCTGCTCCTTCCTCGCCTGAGCCTTGCCTTTCCAAGTGCAAGTCCGTAAGGGCTCTAATTCGTGCCCTTTCTGCAACCAACAGAGCCTCCTCAGGATGACCCAGAGCCACTAGAACCCTCTGAAAAATAAAGATGAAATATGACATTAGTACATGACAAAATGAAATGCCAAGCAATTAAAGCTGAAGAATATTAATGCAAGTGGGAAGGGTTTAATTAATTTTATTAGAAGAGCACTTGGCAATATTTACAAAAAGTCTATTATGAATGGCAGCAAAAAAAGAACGGCAAGAATTAATGGAAGAATATTAAAAAATAAAAGCTATATAAAATCCTGCAAATCATAAAATTTTATTTCATTTTTTACTGTGAAAAGATGAAATATGTATACCCACACTTTTCATCAAATACAATTCTGATTCTATGCATAAGTTACAGAGATGACCTATTTTGGCATGTTAATATGGATGGGAAATTTTGTCCATGAGACAAAATCATTTTTTTGTGAATCATTTGTAGATGAAATATATGATAATTATTACCAATGAAATTATTTGCAGACTAAAAGCTAATTTCACTGTGAAGGAGTACATTAGGTATGAAGAGGAAATTACTTCTTTATGTGGGGATAACTATTTTCACAAATAGTCATATTATGTTAAATTAAAATATTTTGACTGATTGATTACCTGCAGAGCTTGGTACGATGCTGTCTGAAGGTCAAAGAGAGCAAGTCTATAGTCAGACATTGAAGATGACTGAGGAGAGCTGGAGGTTGGAATTTGCCGGTGGTGCAAGATTCGACTCGCTGATGGACCTGTGTTTCCTCTGAAAGATGGGGAGGACATTCCGAGTCCTCGCAACTTTGCGCCAGTCGTGGCAGCCACGGCCTCTTCCCTGCGCACTGTCTCCAGCAGTGCAGCTGCTGCCTCCAGTTGGGCACGTGCAGAATTAAGATCACCATGCCCCCAAAGTGCTAAGCCAAGACGGTGCCTTATTCTAGCCTCCTCTTCCCTGTTCCCCAACTGCTCTGCTGCACAGAGTCCCTGCTCTAAGTATGCTACTGCACGACCAGCATCGCCAAGAGCATGGTGTATTCGACCTGCAAAAATAACAGTTGATTTCTTCAAACGGGGAAGTTAATGTTATTATCTTTGATGCTAGATTTACAGGCATTTTTAGAATAGCCTTACAAAGACCATCCAAAAAATGACATACATATTTACTACTTTTAGCCAGAAATAAATAAGAAACAACAGTTTTTAGAGGAGAACTATAAAATAAGATACAGTGAAAATGTGCACAAAATATTATACATAATTGGCCATGGAACTTAATGCCTTTTCTGCTCCATGAAAAACATGATCTCCTTACATGAACTATGCAATTATTCCTCCATATATTGCCACATTTTAAAATTTCTAAATTTTAGTAAAATTATGCATTGCGGGGAAGGATAGAGAATAAAACAGTGTATGCAATTTTTGAGAGCCTGTATCTTCTCACATGAAGTCTCCAAAATAAAGGCAAAATTTTGAAGCTCAACTAGTACATAATATGTAGTATTACAGGTGAAACTGATAATCATATCCACTGACTAATTACTCAAGAATATTTTAATTAACAAATGATGAAGCAGTGCCACATGGCTCATGACTCAGCATTGAAAGGCAGACTTCAAACAACTCACCCAAACTACTAAGTGCTGCCACCTTGGCCGCATGATCTCCCAACTGTGCCGCAGCTCCCAAGTGCCTCTCCTGCATGTGGAGAGCTTCCTCTAAGTTCCCCAGGGCTTCATTGACAGATCCCAGATTGCCGCATGCCCTGCCAACAGATGCAGCTGCACTTGCAGCAGCGGATGAGGGTGGGGAGGCATTGGACATAGCCTCTTCAGCGAGCCGAAGGTCCAGCTGATGACATCGCAGGGCTGAAGTCAGATCTCCCATTTGCTGGTAAACTCTTCCCAGACCAGATGCTGCCTCACCTTCTCCAGCATCATCCTTCAGCTCTCTGTGGAATTCAAAGGTTAGGATCAATCATTTGAATGATTAGAAACATTGGATAGATTTTTTTTCGGTCAATGCAGATACAACATTATGGAATCATTTGTGCACGAGAATCCCAGAGTCTCTTGTTTGATTTGTTTTCTCATAAGCTACAGCGTCAACATTTATCAAAAACACATACTTCGAAGGTAGTCCTTAATGCAAAATATACATATGCTTTTTTTTTCATTTTAACCTGTTGAGAATTTATTCAGTGAATGTTTAACACTACATATAGGGAACAAGGCTTTTTCACTCTTTTCCAGTGCGAACATGGGCTTTCATTACCATGACTTTAGGCTAGCCATGATCAATACAGATGGGCAATGGTATATATTTCATTTCAAACAAATAAAACAGTTCTTAAGAGTGTATATGTATTCTAAAATATGAAATTGTAATAATTTTATGATCGAATACACTTCCACTATTTTCATCTTATTGGAACGCCATTTTGATCCACTCAAATCATTGCACCATAACAGAATATTGAATTTCCTCATTCAGAAAGGGTGGGTCAGAAGAAATGATTCAATATTTTATCCTTGATCTACACTCATGGATTTAATTTTACTTCAAGATACAATAATGCATGTAAACTTAAGCAGAAGTGAGGGAAAACCACAAGAAAAGTGCACTCTATCAGGTAACACCTGAACTTCAGGAATGCCTCTCGAGAGAACATAGCACTGTTTGAGTATGAGAAATGCAACCTTGTACATTGAGATTACATTTTCTAAGATGAGAAATTGCCATTCATTCACACATACTCAAAGCAAAACTCAATAATTGATCCAACCCACAAATGCATGTTATTAATTTAATCACTTCTGAATTCATCACTCATCAATAAAAAAATCAACCTATCTTGCAGTATGCAAGTAAAATTATGAATGCCCTTACCTTGCTATTGCCATTTGGTGTTCTAAGCATGAAATGGCTTGTTCATAGTTCCCCAGCATACTGTGAATATGGCCAAGCTCTCCATATGCAGATGCTTTAGCTTCTGAATTGTTGAGTTCATGGGCCACAACAAGCCTCTTCTCGAAACAGACCTGTGGAATAATAAGTCAAATGTAATGTATCAGAACTATGAGATGACCTCAACTATGAACTACCACAGAGCAGCATCAAGTGTAATCATTGAGTACCAGAGCTTGTTGAAGGTTCCCGACACAGAGCTGTGAGTGTCCAAGCCCACGATAGGACCTCTCTTGATCCCTCAGACTTTTCAGGTGCAGAGCTGCAGCTAAATGTTGCTCATGCCATTTGATGGCTTCTTCAGGATCGCCCAGCGCATCATGGCAATCTCCAAGGTTGCCATAAGCCCGACCCTGGAAAGAGACAAAATTTAAAAAAATTATCAGGATGGAAAATTTTAAAGATTACTAAAATCCCATTGAACTCTTAATTCCAAAAAGTTTAGAGCAGACCAAATCTTCAGTTCATGAGGTCCAACAAACTTGCCTTATCCAGAAGAGTGGTTGATGATGGAGCAACCAGATCTAAGGCAGCCAGCTGCCTTTCGAAGAAAGCTGCAGCTTCGGAGTGACTTCCCATGTTCAGTCGAGCAATGCCAAGATTACCCAGGGCCTGTGCTTCTGACGCCACGTCTCCTAGCTCCCGAGCCCTCTCCAGCTGCTCCTGGTAGCACCGTGCAGCATGTGTGTAGTGCCCTAAAGACATGTGAACGGCTCCCAAATGACCATGGGCTCTGCATTCACCTCGAACATCACCAATTTCTTGGCGCAAAGTCAACTCCTGATGAATGAAAAGTAGAAAAACTCCTGATTAAAATACTGTTCTTAATAAATAATAGGTTGTACGGTTCTCATTGTGAAACAACTTATCACTCTATGCCTTCATTAATTACTAAGTGTTGTAATAATAAGAAGAAAATCAAGAGAATGAGATATCCACATCAAAATTTTAAGTTTTTCTGGTGCAATATTTCCTCCACAAAGTTAATGATATTTTAATTGATGATATCATAATTGTTGGTGCTCCAAGTTTCTGATGACAAAAAATACATGCAAAAATATTAACCTGAGTATGGTATCCGAGTGCTTTATCATACTGCCTCAGCAAGCGATGGGTGAGACCAAGTGCTCCGTAGGCGGCCGCTTCAAGATTCCTGTCGCCACCACCTCCTTCACTGCTCGCCTCCATTCCACTGCCATCCCCACCGTCCTCTTCACCGGTGCCACTCCCACCACCACTCCCAACGTCGCCACCCCTCGCAAGGGCTAACTGTCTCCCATACATCTTCACTGCCTCTTCAGCATTCCCCATCTTCAGCAAGGCATCACCCATGTTGCCCAAAGCTCTGAATTTACCAGGCAAATGCTTCGTCATATGTGCAATGGCTGGAGAAAAATAGGTATAAAATAAATGAGATAACTAACCTAATAAGGGATACCTTTATTCAAATTACAACAGATTTGGGGGCACATTTCTCTGGTCCACTTTTATTCTCAAATATTGCATGATAGATCTGTATCAAACTCCTTTTTTTGAATTTTTATTGCAACAATGCCATGGGCTCGTATGTATTCAGAATTCATTCCTATTTAAAACCAGCAAAAAAATTATAAATAAGTTTTAGGCATCAAAATGTTTTTGAACAGCAATTTGCTTGTATATTTACAAACGTATGTGTAGCAAGTGATAACCATGCACAACAAGAGTAAGGTGCTCTAAGAAATATTTTTAGACAAAATCACTTATGTAACTATATAGCTCTTGAATGAAGAGCAAATTTCTACAATTAGTTCACCAACATTTCCATTTTCCAATCAGGAGACCTTAAAAAAGTTGCTCATTACATTTTAACATTTTAATTTAGCAGAAAAGTCTGTGCACATGAAAAAGTTATTCCTTTCATAATGTACTGAGATGAAAATATACTCTAATGTAGAAAATCTTACCAAGAAAATATTTTTGGCATTCTAGAGCAGTCTCATGGTTTCCCAGGGCAAGGTGAGCCAATCCCAGATTGCAATAGGCACGGCCCATGCTCACTCTGTCCTGCAAGTCTCTGGCTAGAGCTAAGTCCTGGTCATAATAACGCACTGCCTCACGGAAATTCCCAAGGCAATAGTGGGCATAGCCAAGAAAGTGACATGCTTTAGCTTCACCTTCAACATCATGCAACTCCTAAGTAAAGCAGGTAAAAAATATTTTCAATGTTTTATAGCAACCAATAAAAATGTAAAAATTATATACAAATCATAACTGCTGTGCTAAAAATAAAAAAACACAATGGTTTTCAAGCAAAAAGATGAGAATGTGGTACATAACTTAAAATGCTGAATTTATTTAATAAAATCGATGAATGAAACTAAACAAAAAAATTCAAAAGCAAAGCAGGGTAGGCAGAATTTAAAGAATTGATAATGAACAACTCGCATACAGATTTGAAGTTCCAGTGACAATTTAAAGGGTGATATAAGTACATTATTTATATATTCTCACCTGTGAAAGCATTAAATGGCTTTCATAGTAGGGCACAGCAGCAGCAAATTCTCCCCTAGAGCTATGGCAGTTTCCAAGATTTAGAAGGGCACAGGCTTCACCAGCTGCATCCTTCAATTCTCTTGCAATACTTAAATGTCCCCTAATGATAGAGAGTTTGAAATCAAATGTTTAGCCACATATAGCTTTAAAAACTGACAGATCGAGCCTACTTCATGATGGTGATATTGAGACTTTGGCGATAACAATGGTGATATTGAGATTTTGTCTCGATAAGAATTTAAAAACAATTAGTGAAAGAAATGTAGTATAAATCAACAAATTACATTAGTACCATAGAAAATGAAGCAAAATGTGTGCTGCTCAGGGTAAATTTTTTCATATATACATACTTAAAAATTGTTTGACTGTTCATAGGATTAGAGGGTTTTATGAAAACAGATTCAACAATAATCTGGAAAATTTTCATGAAACCAAGTCTTACATAAAGGTTTAATTATGAGCAAGCACGGGATAAATACATTTTAAGCCACGTGCAGTCAAGCAGCAGATATTGACTTTGATACAAATATGCTTCAATAAAATTGCAAATGAGATCCACAATATTTAGAAGATACTTATAAAGAGTTAGATGTTTTGTCGAAATACATTATATTTTTATAGATCTAGTCACGAAAGTAAGGTCACAGGGAACTCACCTGTAATGTAGTAATGCCATTTCATGGGCTCCAAGAGCCTGATAAGCCACAGCAAGATTTCCGTGAGTTGCCGCTTCCGACGCCCTATCCCCCACTTCCCTTGAGATGGCAAGTTCTCTCCTATGCAGAGCAACCGCCCTTTCATACTGTCCCGCCGCACTGTGGGCGTTGCCCATGTTACCGTACGCACGACCCTCCCCAGCTCTGTCCTTGAGGGCCCTTGCGATCCCCAGGTGGGCCCTGTGTAGCTTCAGCGCCGCGTCGTGGTCCCCCAACAACTGATACACAATCCCGAGGTTCGAGCACGCCCGACCCTCGGCCACCCTGTCCCTAGCCGCCAGGGCCAGGTCCAACTGTCTCTCGTGCCACCTCCGGGCCCTCGACAGGTCACCCATGCACCTCGCCGCGTGGCCCAGCCCCGCGTAAGCCCTCGCCTCCACGGCCCTGTCTCCCAACTCCCTCGCTATCCTGAGGACGCGCTCGTGGTACGCGATCGCCCTCGCGAAGTCCCTTCGGTGGTGGTGTGAGGAGCCCAGGTTGGAGTACGCCCTGGCTTCCTCCACGCGGTTGCCCAGCGCGCGAGCCAACCTCAGGTGCCTCGCGTGACAGTCCACGGCCGCGTCGAAGTCTCCCATCGCGAGGTAAACGGCGCCGACGTTCCCAGTTTCCCTGGCTTCCCCCAGTCTGTCCCCCATCTGCCTCACCAGCTGCACGCACTGCTTATGCGACGCCAGGGCGTTCGGGTAGTCGCCCACGGCGGCGTAAACGTGACCCAGGGACGTCAGGGCCGCCGCCGCTGCTCCCGTGTCGCGGCACTTCATCGCGAGGACGAGCTGGTATCGGTGGGAGGTCAGGGCTTCCCGGTAGCTCCCCTTGCTGAAGTGGGCGGAGCCGAGGTTTCCGTGGGCCCGGCACTCCCCGGCGATGTCCCCCAGGGCCTTGGCAACGGCGAGGTCCCGCTGCATGTAGCCGATGGCCTCGTCCAGCGAGTTGAGGGCCCAGTAGGCTGAGGATAGGGCGGAGAACACGGAGCCCCGAAGTTTGAGCGAGCAGGTGCCGATGCTGAGCGCCGCCTCCAGGACGGTGACGGCGGCGGCGTACTGCCCGGCAGCGCCCCCGCTCCCGAGGCCGCCCCCGACGGCCGCGCCGCCGCCCCCGCCACCGGCAGCCAACAGCTCCTGCCCCACGACGGATATCACCACGAAAGGGGACTTGTCCAACTTCATGTTTTCCAACTGGCGAAAGGTTGGCTCCAGCGTGGCTGAAAAAGGACGAGGATTTATTAGATTGAATCTTCACGCTAAGAGATGAGAATTGATATAATGAAATGACCACCATAAGTAAACATTTTATGACACCGGGCTGTAAGATTTATGAGTTCCTCCCGCGACGGATGTGTTGGCGACAGTTTCGCCGGCATTCCAGTCGGCATCTTCAGGTTCGAAGTTCTTCTTCGAACTTTACTACGGACCTGAAGATGTCTATTGAAATACCGGGAAACTGTCGTCATCCGAAATGAACAGACACACGAGGAACTAAAAAACAGCGTGGTCATCTTTAAACCACCGCGGAAGCCTTCACAACAATTTTTGACATTTCTATCATAAAAATTGACAGTATTAAATTCCAGACCATAAGAACCCAGGAGTATTAGCATTTCAGGATGTGGCTCTGGCGAATTTTTATCGGGAGACTACACTCTTAATATACAAGGCATCAAGGTAAGTAAGGATGTATAACTAAACTCCCATCAATTAAATACTGCAAATAAGCTTATTTTAGTCCCCAAAAAAGACAAATCCGGATGGGTAAAAATGGAAAATCAAAAGCCATATTTTTTCAACTATATGACGTTTCAAAAATGCGATTTTGAGTTGTAATTGAGGAACTGAGATAATATCAAACAATAGTAATTTATGCAAGTTATAATAAGGAAGGTCAAGGGCAATTGTATTTTCAAATGGAAGATAAATGTATGTACGATCAAATCCTGGAGACTTGGGTCAAGTATGAAATAAAAACTGTCACCTTGTGACGGGTATTTGCATACAGAAGGACCAGGTTTAACCAACATAAATGAAAACCTGCAGGAACCGAGTTATGAAAAAGATTTTAGAGAAATTATATTTCAATATAATAAGAAATGTATGCAAAAAAATTAAAAAAGGCAATACTCAATCACTCAGGATTGTAAAAACGAGTATTTATTCATTAATGTCAGGACACAAAAGTTAAAAATTCTGGAAATTTGCCAAAAGCTCTATAACTCTGCGGCAAACAAATATGAACAAGTTTTCGATACTACTTAAAATCGTTAATTTGTAGGAATCTTCAGAGTGAATGTTCTCAGGCATGTCGTTATCTGGATTACCATCTGAGGCTTGTAATACTAGAATGCTGCGCGGGCAACACAAGTTATTTATTAATGCCGACATCCAAAGAGTTTTAAACACATTACGTGTAATAACGTTCCAATGAAATTTTTTAGGAATAAAATATTTTTCAGAATATATTAAAGTAAGCTTTTGTGTTTTCCAAAATACATTTTGAACAAGATTTCTAAGGGCTAAGAAGCGATCGCGGGCGCTGATAGCTATAAGGGGAAGAAAATAATGGATGCCACCCTTAGCAGCACGGATACAATTACTTCACCACAGCACTAAAGTGACAATTTATTTAACGACCACCTTGAACCAGATATCATCGAGATTTTCTTGGGATTGAGTTCAAATGGCAAGTTCTGTTTCTAAGTAACAAAGGGGAAGAAAAAGCATATGAAGAAGAAAACAAATTCCGGAGAGATAATTTTCTCCAATTTCTAGTGCACGATAAAAAATTTACAATCGCAGTCATGCGATCCCATATATTTTTTGTACTCACCTCTGAGCGGAGACTTCATCGCTGCTTCGACTAGCGCCGATAATAACTGGGTTGACTTTGGATCCTGTGCAAGACCGGAGCTGAAAGCCGCCAGGGCATCAGCGTGCCTCCCCAGGCACTGCAAAGCCACTCCCTGTCGGTAATAGGCCTGGAAAACCAAACGATCCATAAATACCGGAGCAATCCATAGTCGTAACCACAGATGCTACTTAAAAAAGAACAGGTAACCTTAGCGGAGATTTCAACGTGAGAGGGAGGGAGAATTTTAGCGACGTCAAGTCTTTGAATAACGTGAGGCGTTTCTAAACTACTGATGCATGAAAAATTCCACTGGAATATATTTCAAAACAATCCATCATAAGTTCATTGAAGTACTTTTCATACCTAAGTTAGCTACTATACGGCCCCTGATAAGTGAAGCGTTAGCGTTAATTGCATTTGACTCGAGAAACGTAGGTGCAAACATGGAAACCTAATGCCGTTTACTATTCGTTTATTTTACCAAACCTTCCTACCTCTACGTTATATGTACCCCTCAAGTGATAATGAGGACGCACAAATTTAGAGGAGGCTCCTGGGGGTTCATTCTCGAAACGCCGTGATAATTTTAGCAAGCGAAAATTTTTATTTTATCGCGTGGTTTCGTCGATCCAGCATTCTCTAGTTGTTACATCTTGTCCGCAAGCGATAATTAACGATTGAAAAGTATCGAGTTTTTTGCATAGCATGCGATGCTTCTACGAAATTAAATGACATTTTACTATTTCCGCGTGCGATAATTTATCACGGAATCCTGAGAATCGACCCCCTGATAATTTATCCCATAGTGCACACTGTGTTACAGGCTTATTTTCTAATACCCCATTTCCAAAATATCCAAAATTTCCATCCTTAGACGGTAATAGGGTTGCTACAAAGTGATTAAATAGCAAGAAATTAAAGCTTCAAGTTGAAATTTAACGTCTAATAACTCAACTACGCATAATTTTAAATTTGTGACATTTTTGAGACAACAGAAAAAAATAGTGGATCTTTCTGTAAATAACACACCCAAAAAAAACGGGTTGCCATGTTTAATGACATCGCTAAGCAGTGCTATACATCAGATATGAGTTCGTTAACCATAATTAGCTACGCAGCTGCTGGGACTTGCCACTCGCACAAAAGGAAAATAGTTTCACTGGACTCTTAGGTAACGGCTTCAAGAAAAGTGACCTGTGGTTGGGAAGAACCCAGTTGTAACAATAGCTCAAAATTCGGTATAAGCCAACGGAGTTCCTGAAACAAGGGGAAAATGTGGATTTACTCTGTCCGATCACACTAGAGTAGTATCATATCATAGTAGAGTGAAGTATACTCCCGCACAGCTTCAAATAGCTTTCATTTATCAATCTTTCTCGAAGTCATAAAAATCCACAGGGGAGAATGACGCCTCGGTAGCTTAACTGGTTAAAGCACTCGGCGCGAAATCGAGGGATCCGGGTTCGGATCCCGGTCAAGGCGAATGATTTTTCCTCTGTGGAATATCGCACTTATGTGCACGTGCGGGTGACTCCGTAAAGGTAAATACCGTGGCTAGTCCCGGTATCCTCAATATTGGACATTACGCTAGTACTCTAGTGCATCACTAAGGGAATTTTCAACACTTCGGTACGAATTGTCATCACATTTATTTAAAAGCAAATTCTCTCTCGCCAAAAGATAAGTATAATAGCACAATGATATACATCCTATTTGCGTCAATGGAAGTGACACGCCAGGAGACACACGAATATGTGAAATGAACAGCGAAAATAATCAAAAATAGGTTCTTCATAAAATCACCTTGTATCCTTCATCATTTCGCTGTGTTAAATGATAACTGGTCAAATTAGAATATGTGTCAAGTATCCACAAAAATATGTTCACAATTTTTTGTTTTTAACTGTGACAATTTTCAATGTTTTACGCTGAAATGGCAAATTAATTTCTAAACCGTTGTTGTGTGGTAATAAATTTACCACTATAGATGCAATACCTCTTGGGATACACTGAATCTTCGCATTAAAGAGAAAATATTTTTTGATCTTTTGGGCTAAAGTCGAACTCCGAAGTCAGCGGATGAAAATTTTCATTTAGATATATACCAGCCCCGCAGCAAAAGGGTTAAAGCCCCAATAAAATTCACAGGGGAAGTAGATGCCTGAGTTGCTTAGTTTCTCAAAGCACCAGGCGCAAAAAAGAGGGATCAGGGTTCGAATCCCAGTTCAAACGAATGATTGTTTTCACTTTTAATTAATTTCATACGTTATTTTAGTTAATTACTATTTCCCCAACAATTAATAGTGCATATAAAGGAAGGAGTGAAAATTCTTAGGCTTTGAGCTGAGTAAGAATCACCCACGCTGTCTGTCTGCACACACGAACACCCACACTCACCTTGGGCCATTTAGAATTCAGCTCGCGCGCCCTCGCGGCGTCCTCGAGGGCCCTGGCGAAGAGCCCCATCTTGATGAGGGCCGCCGACCGGTTGGAGAGGAGCACGTGGTTCTGCGGGTCGAGCGCCAGGGCGTCCGAGTAGAGGGCGACGGCGGTGGCGTAGTCACCCGCCTGGCACGCCGCGTTGGACGCGCGCACCTTCTCGGCGAAGAGGGCGCGGCTGGCCGGCGGCAGCTGCGCCGTCGTGCTTCCCACGGCCGCCGCCGCGTTCGACGAGGACGCCGCCGAGTTGGCCGTCGACGCGGCCGAAGACGACGCCCCCTCCGCGTCCATCTGTAATTCATGGAGAAAAAGACATGAGCAACGAAAAACAATCACCAATTTATTATTAGGGCTAATCAACAGGTAAAGGTAGGTTTTGGATGGAGTTCAGTTCAGTAAATGTTTATTTTCGCAATAGCCGCACATAAATTATACTGAAAAGAAAACAATGACAACACAACAAAATAGAACAACAAAAAATGTGGACCCAGTTATCGGCCCCTTCAGGGAATGGATTTTGTCTTTGGCTTCTGGGTAAACTTTACGGGAGAGTTATTGGCCCGGCATTCACCCAAGGGTGGTGGGGAACCCGCAAAACCACCGTCAGACCACGAAAACAGGTAGTAAATAAATAAATTAATATGTAAAATATAATTATTCATAGAAACTACATGAACATTGATTAATATATGCATGTAGTTTTCTTCAGCTCGGCATACGTCCTACTTCTCTGCATCCCATTCATGAAGCCTATTTTTTCTCTCTCCTATTTTCCACAAGCATTTACTGCTCATTTTTCTTTCCATGCCGAGCACTTTCCCGTTCGCTTTAAATTACGTCCGATACCTAATCTTAGGGGTGGCAATAAAATATAAACTATCCATTGATTGAGTATTCGATTAATCAGAAAGAAGGGAACAACTTCTCCATTCAATCGCTCAATGTTTTTTAAATAGTAAATAATTAACTAGCAAAGTGTCTAGTACGCGGAAGTATCCGGTCACACATTTGTGAACGGGGTAAGGGCGTGTAGGCCAATAGTCTCAAATTTGCATCCTTGAGGACGATTCAAATATACATTCATTGAATGATCGCAGAGCTCTGAGCTCCAATCCGGGAACCTCTTCGAGAAGCAGTCGTATGAGCTACAAAATGCCTAATTTTCTGGAAAGTAATAAAACTACAGGGAGAATTGTTCCACACACCCCAGTTCATAAGCACAAGAGCTAGGCATTCCGCTGGGCTTGGAACCAGAATTCTTTACTCCAAGCCATCAAAAGTGATCTTGGAAGGCAGTGATTCTGAGCCTCATACTTTGCCTCTCTATGCATATTTAATGAGTTCAGTTTCATCATAGAATCAAATCTAAAGCAGCGGAGGGTAGCCAGATCAGGAGAAAGATTTTCAGCTGGGTCGTGGCGTTAAAATAGGGTGAAAATCACTCGCTCACTGTTGGCTAAATTACAAGCTATATATCTGGCATAAAATTGAGGAAAATTTCTTCATTGGAGATGCAAAAACCAAATTAGTAACCAGTTAAATTATGGTAAAAAGGACCACAAACGTTGGATCAGGAAGTTAGACTGTGGAACGGACTGCCATTTTTCTGCGTGCGATAAGAGACCGGATTAGATGTAATTGAGGTCGTTCGGATGGTGATCAGGTACGCTAGGTAGTTAAGTTAGAATCGGGTGATCAGTTACGCTACGTAATTTTTCTGTGCGTCTATTACTATATTATACCACTACTTACGGCTCTTATCGCATGCCTAAACAGGACACATACTAATTGGTGTTTGAGGTCCAGTTTGGCCACTCCATTTCCGTTTCCGAGATTCACTCGCTAACGCTGTTGGAATTTTCAATTTCAATTCACCTCAGTCCTAATTTCTGATATAACAAGGCTTTTATTTAAAAAATCATTTCCACTCTCCATTTGCATTCATTCCTTAACTCATTTTGAAAAAAATGTAGACATTTTGTGCTAGTGATCCTTTCGAGAGTAAATGACCACTGAATCCACGTACCTCGTTTTCTTGTATGATCAAAAGCCATTAACTCCATGAGCGTTCATTTTATAGTTTGAAGGACGTCGAAATTCCTTTTACACGGGTAATTATGCCCACAAAGTTGAAAAATCTACAATGAAGATTCAGCCAATAATATTCTAATAAAGAATCGCAACTTTGGAGATGAAAGAGAGAAAGTCAAAGCTAGAAAACTATCAAAATGTTTGACATTGATTAAAAAATACGATTCTCTAACGTCAGCTAGGAGTTAGATTTACCCATTTACGATTCTTATCTGAAACGAGAGTCAGCACAGTAATTATCATAATGTCGATCCCGAGAAAGTACCAGTTTAAAAAACAACCGCGTACGTTTACGGACGTTAGAAAACGATAAATTAAAGTGATATTTAAATTCAGCGACATCGCGGAATAATTCAGAATATTTTAGTCTCTCATGGATGCCCGCAAAAATCTAAGCAAAAGATTTGTTCCTCAAATGACCCAAAGATTACATGGCGCTGAAAGTTACAAGGGCGATTTACAGATAAAAGAGTCCCCTACCATCAATCATCTTACGTCGCGCCACTACTTAATCCAGCAAAATTTTCCTTTCCTTCAATATACACTTGGAGCAACAGGAAACGAGGAAGATAAAAGATGCATGCGTGGTGGACTTCTCTTAAAAGTCAAACACCCTACTTATGGGGAATATTTCGACTGAAAAGCTGCACCACCTCGACATT
The DNA here is from genome assembly GCA_963573305.1 of Pyrrhosoma nymphula. Lineage (NCBI taxonomy): Eukaryota > Metazoa > Arthropoda > Insecta > Odonata > Coenagrionidae > Pyrrhosoma > Pyrrhosoma nymphula. Next base: position 47,780,522 of record OY754330.1, on the reverse strand, counting down.
TTAAAAAGCAGGGAGATTATAATGACTACCCTTTCATGACAAGTAAATAGAACAATAAAACAAAATTAAGTAGTGAGTTATTTTAAGAAATTGCATGAGCGATAACGATTACGAGCGATAAGTCTCTTGTGGCTACAAGAGATGCAGCACCAACGCTAACCGAAAAAATAACCACTAAATTAAGCCTAGACGACGAAAGCAGAGGGATTAACCCGTGCAAAAGGAATTATGATATTGTTCTCTACAGCAATGTCAGGCCTTTATCGATAGATACAAGCGTGCGATAAGAGAAGCAGTCTCATTCTGACATACCGCTCGAAATAATGGACAATTAAAACACGAAAGGCTCGAGAAAATGTTTGAATAATAATTCAGCATTCCACATAATTACGGGTAAAAAAGCAACATTTCTTGGCCTCCATTTTTATTCATTTTTCCGCAAACAACTAGGGCTTACAATCATTTCGCGAAAGAATGGAATTCGAGATTTTAAGATATACACGAAATGAAGAGGTATCAGAAACTCTGGAGGAATCTATTGGCTGGGTATAAAAATTTTTTCGTACCGCATAAAATCGCAATGCGTAATCGAAGGCTCTGAATTCTAATTTCACTCCAGTCCCATAAGACCTAAACTACGAGCAATAAAAACTCGTACAATGAAATTCATATGACATATATTATAAAACAATTAGGATCTGTTAAGAAGATAACTAATAGGCGTCTCGGATGACATGAGTATCACAACCAATCCTATTGTAACCCTTAAGATCAATTCCCTTAGGTTTTACGCCGCTTTAAGCTCGCCAGCAAAAGAATGTAGTCATGCGCTCACGATCTTCACACCTAGGGAGCGCTCTAACGGCTAAAAGGCTGCTTCCACGGTGAAGTTTTCACATTTAGGGTCATTATACACGTCCACATTTGTCTATTCACTGCGCAATTCGATGGTTACATTTACCAGGATAATTTTAACCACTGAGCCATATCAGGTCACGCGTCCGAAGAGGACTTGTTCGATCCCCTCCATAATTGGCGCTGAACTGAAAATGTGCGCTTGAATTTAAAAAAATGACTTTAGAGCCGTAAAACACATCTGCTTGAGGAGGAAGCTGCAGCGGCCCTTTGTTATGGAGGAACTGGTCCGAGAATGTCTCAAAAATCTCTCTCCTACCCGGGCTACACCCCGTTCCGGAGATATATATCAAACGCGCGGATGGAATTGAGAGGGGAGGGGAGGCGAACGGAAAGGAAAAACGGAGGGACGGAATGTAATAAAACATTTCATGCTATTGATTAAAGAGAGAGAAAAGAGTTTGCCCACGGAATATTTCCAATCTCTCTAACCTCGTCCGCTCGTGAAATATAACTTACATGGAAGGAAAGAAGAGCGAAACCGGCCGACAATAAAAAAATAAAGGGATAAATAAAAAGGAGACATCATGGGCTATTAATTAGAAGAACCTGAGCCAGGAATTTCAGAATATCTCCTCCCATTCATAAACGACTCTTACACGAGACTCAAGAAACGGGAATTCAAAACACCACGTCGTCTTGGCAATTTCATTTCGGTTGTTATGCTGATGGTATTAATAGCTCCTAGTAATGATTTCAACCTTATATCCGGTTGGCGAGAGAAAATGGTTTAGTAGGTATACAGAGGCCACAGAATAGGGATAAGCTAGCTTTACCTAAAGGGATGGAGGGCCTGTTAAAGTCTTCGAAATCCCTTATTCCTATTTTTCTCACACTTGGTAATGCATACTAGCTTACTTATACCGAGTGGGCCTGGGGTAACGAACCTTCGAGGGGAATTACGAAGATTTTGGGGCACGGATAATTGTTAACTAGCACCCTCGGCAGTGGCATTAAATTTTTAAACAGTGCACTGAATTGTTAACTCATCAATGCCGAACTGTTTTAATTTCCATTTGCTTTCCATTCATTTTAGACTATACGCACAAGGTGGCGCACTTAAAAACAGATCGGAAGCATTGATGATGTATGTCGGAGTGAGTTTTAGAAGAAAAGTACCTCGACAGTAGCTTCCGCGGTTGTTATATGCGTTGATTTTCAGGAAAGGCTTAGAGTATTGATATTGGAAAGTTCTGTATTACTTATTGTTAGAGGTAAAAAGCTTTGTGTTGTTATTCTCAACCTCGGATGTTCAATGATGATATTTATTAACATACCTTCAATAGCTTATCATCATTAATACACTATCCCTTCCAAATATGTAGTTTGAAGAAACTTGTAAAATATTTACGAAAACTTTCCAGTGACAATTTGGTATCAACAGAATGCTACTCATCGGCAGAATACAGAACTTTTCGACTGGACGTATCGGTATGTACATTCATCGTCGTTAATGTTAACTGAAGTGTGCTGATGAGTTCCGATCTGCAATAGCTTCAGCTCCTTTAAGGAAAGGTCCATAATTGATTTAGTTCGAAAATTTGCAGCAACAATACTCAAATATACAAGCGTGTATGTCGGCGTGTAATATGAAGACGAAGTATGCACGTTTCTAAATACTCGTAGTTGCCCTTCACCGCGTTCGATCAATCCTGAAGCAAAACAATAACTGGATAGTCGTATTATTTGCTTCCGTTTCTCCTCACCACCTCAGCAGCGCCGTCGCTAAAAAGGCGATGATCCGGCAAATGACTCACTAACGCGTCCCCTCAACGTGGTTTTATTGCAACTCATCCCCCAGAAATAACAAAAACACCAAACCACTCGACGAGTTGATTATAATTAGAGGGAAAGGACTTTACGGCGTCATTAATTTACGGCATCGTCCTCTTTTTCACGACCGGCGCTCTCGAAAAACGAATCGGCCGCCGCCGGGTGTCCCCCAGAGTCGACGAAACCTGTTTGAAACGAGGTGACAACGACGCGGTCACGGCATGAGGAATATTTCATTAGAAATAAAAAGTGAAGCAAATTAAAAAAAACACGAGTCCTCTTTCTTTCTCTCTCTCTCTCTCGGCGTCCGATTACATCTTCGTCAACGAGACCACCGGATCGATCGACCAAATAAAATTTCACGGGCGCGAAAGAAATCAAACCTTTTCGAGGGAGGGTGTCCCGTGAAAAAAAGTGAAACGAATTCAAGAAAAAAACATCAGGTGATAAAAAAGTGCGGACGACCATAGGACAAATGACAAAAGCTACGCGTAAAAAAGATCGGTTTTAAGCATATTTTTTTCCGAAGTGAGAGGAAAAATGCAAAACAAAGAATAATGTTTGTTGGTAACTTAGGGAAGCGACCTTCGGTCGCTTCCCTAAGTTACCAACAAACTCAGGCCTTCAGCATTCACGCCATTTTGTAATGGTTGGGTGGGTTTGAAAGGATAGGATTATATGGGAGGCGTTGTATGGCAAAAATGTGGATTGGATGCTTCAGCAACGGACACACATGAAGGGAGCGTGCACCCTTTTCACCCCAAATTTATATTTGTCGAAGTTGCACCTACTGTTCATAATTAATCTCTGAAAACCTATTTAGTCATTTATTCGGTGGTCTGACGATGATTTGGCGGACTTCCTACCCGCAGCAGGACGCATGCCGGGCCTATACCGCTCCCGTTCAGTTCCAAAGTTTCATATACCAATGACAGATGTAAACTAACCCTTCATGTAGTTTGAGCGAAAAATAACTTCTAGAATTTTATTAATATGACCTCATTTTAAAGAAAAAAAAACACCCATATTTCCAATGATATATAAATAGAAACCTGTTGACGAACTACTTTTCGAGCCATTTGCCTGAAAATTCAAGCTGTTTTACATGGGATAGCTTCTGCTGTGAACTCCAGAGGGAGAATATTGAAAACATTAAGAATTTATAAAACCTAGATTTGGACAAAAAACTGTGTGTAGTTTGTATGTTTTCTCAACAATTCATAAAAATAATCTATTACTTACCGCAGTCATTTTTACAGAATCACACATAAACTGCTGTTTTGAAGGCTTTTTAACCGTACGGCGTGAAAAAATGAGTCATGTTAGAGACTTAAGTAGATAAATGTATTTGATTACTGAGATTTTTTGTCATATATAACTGTATTTTAGCACCCTTAATGTTACAATATTTACTTCATACTTCTTACAGACGCTGAAATTAAAAAAATAAAATTCGAATATGGTCTCCATTATGACTAGGGAACTATCTCGCTCAAAATGCCTTAAGAGGAGGTAAGAACCCAAATCGGTGGCCATAGTTATTTTTGTTATTCCCTTTGTTACTGTTATTGTTGTTGTTTTGTTAAGTGTATTATTCTTTTTCCTGTATTTCAGCAATTGGGGCAACTAGGACTTTTTAATAAATTCATCATATTCAGGCTTTCTATGGCGGAAGGAATCCATATTAAATCACACACAATAATACTTTTCCACAGGATACTATTATTAACCCGGGGAAAAGTGCACTTTTCTGTGATTTAATAATTAATAAAAATTTGACTTGGCTTTTATTACCTTTGTTTGGGTATGTGAAGAGAATGGATGAGAGTCAAATGAAGAAACAGATTTACGATAAAGGAGTGAATGGTGTGAAAGGAATGGGTATATCGAGTAAGTCATGGGTGAATGTGGTAGAAGAGACTATTTAAAGGAGTAATATTAGGAGCCTTAAGAATAAGAGTAGACAATGTACGAAAGTTGCTGAAGCGTAAAAGGTATGCAAGGATAAAGAGATAGTGTGAATAATGGATGAATATTGCAGAGGTGGAGGAGGCACGCAAGAGTGGAGCAGTGAGAAGGAATCAAGTGAAGCAAAGATAGTTAGTTCCCTAAGCCTAAAATCCATAGTTATGTTCTTTTTACAGTTCTTACCGGAGAACGGCGTGATGTGTGTGTATGCATGAATGTTTGAAGTAGATACGATATTGTTAAAAATAAGAAATAAAATAAGAAAGAAAGATAATTAGTGAGTGGAGAAGAAGCATTCTTTTACTAAGGGAATTTTTTATTTTCAGCCAGGGTAGGGAGTACTCTGGCGGTTCGTGGGCAGGTTGGATGGAAAGGGGTACGGGCATCTTGTGCCCTCTCCCAGTCATTGCCCCTCCCACCTCATCCCTCTTTATCCGTCGGGATGATGGATGGTTCTGTGTGGGCCTCGGACTCATGTTCCTCCTATAAGCGATCCCAGCCTCCCTTTTTCCCGGGCTTTTCGCCCTTCGCCCTGCCCTTGGAGCCGAGAGATGGGGGCACAAGAGAAGCACTAGGGCTGCAGCTAAAGGGACTCACAACCGTCTCTCGTTTAGAAACCAACCCCAACCCCTCCCCAAAACCCCCCACCCCGTGAAGAGGGGCAGAGCCATCACCACGGCCATCAAACAGCACACACGGCCGGCGACGAAATGACCAAACCAATCTGCTTTGTTAATCTTTCTTCCCCGAAACATCGAGGGGGGAGTTGCTTAAAAAATGCGGCAGGTTCCACGAAAAAGGTGGCCATGGGTGAGGGTGTGATGGCTGTCTCATAACTCATCAAGAAATTTCCTCTCGGTTTGAGAGAAAAAAAGATATATTTTTACACATACGCGCCACACTTTACGTGTTTCCTTTTATCACTCGTCCGATAGACGTCCGCTCGTTTTATTATCTTAATTTGATTCTCCGCGTGGAGATCGGGCTGGTGGGGGTATACAGAGGACCGTCTTCCCATGCCCAGGGCCAGGAATCGTATCCCGTCAGTGGCGGATATTCTTCGGTGGAATCCCGAATTTTATTAGAGTGCGGTGTGGAGATCACTGGTGGACGGAGTGATGCTCACGTCAGACGAGACATTTAACCGTGGACTCCTAGCTGTATTTCGTTGGGAGTAGAGCAAACGCTCGGTTTCTTTGGGGAACTGGAAAGGAATTAAAAAAGAGAGCGGGAAAGAAAGTGAATAGAGTGCTAATGAAATGTATCTCAGTATTACACTATGCTTTTGTTTAAGTGTTAAAGTCACTAAATGTGCGTGGAAAGAAGGAATATTTGCGCCTTTCACTTCGATAGTGTACCTCTTCTTAATTTACTGCTTCTGTCAGTTTTAGAGATGGTGTGAGGTTAAAATAACATCATACGTGACACCCTGAAACTCGCCTGACCTGAATTTTTCGAGAAATATTTCCCTAGCACGTAGCTTGCGAGTATCTTGCGGCTCCCAACTAAGTCCTTCCATCATATGTAACTCGCTCTTTATTCGCTCGTAGCAGTTTTCAACGAATCCTGCGTCTTTCCCTTGTATTTGGGCTATTTCGCGTATTATGTTTTACCAAGCCCAAATGCTATCGGTGTAATCCAGATGTGGCTTCTGGCCCTCTCTCAGGCCGAGGCCACATCTCATGTATCCCGGCAGGGGAATATTGACGATATAGGCATCCTTCGATACGCATGGAAGTAGCCTTCAAATGCCGTTTTGCACGAGGCACTGTACTGCACAGTACGATGCCAGGGTGGACGCGCAATGAAAATTGCGTCGGGTAAAGCGAAGAATGGCCAGAAATGACTGCCCAAATGCATGAACGAGGGATACGATAATAGCACCTAATCTAATGCCGTGCCCACGTTCACTTTATTCCCGAGCATCTACCTGCGCAATAAAGAGCCTCGTGTACAACGGCCATTACACACGGCGGCACCCGCTGCTTACACCCCCACGCTGACCACTCGACCACCGTATTTCCTTCAGGTGCGTGTTGCGTCGTGCGTTGTACCCCCTGGTATCCTCATACCCCGTGAACACTACAACCCTTTCCTCCACGCCCATCCCACACCTTACCGCGAGCTTTTCAACGAACCTCCCTCATTTCTCCTTCCCGCCCATCACCCCTTCCTTCTCCTCCCTCCCCCTCTTATCGCTGCCCATGCCATCGACTTAATAACAAAGGCGCAAGGGGCCCGTACGTGCTGGAATCCCAAGTGCCCCCCTCGACCGGGCACCGCGCACGGCGGTGAGTTGCGCCTACCACACCACCTCGTCCACGCACTCCAACTCTCCTCCAAAGCCCCGCTCGCTTCATCAAACTCCTCCGACTAACACTAGATCCCTCCCTTCTCCAATTGCCCACCCACAATCCTCCACACTCACAAACTCAGGCACATTTCACCTTCATCTCTCTCTCTACCTTCCTCCAGCTTCCAATCCAACCAGTCCATTCTCAACTGCCCAACCAAATTGTCTTCTTCGTCCGCGAACACCAAGCTCCTCAAGAAACTCCTGAAAAAAATACTAAGTTGTACGCTTGCTAAAAAGCCATGGGATAACGCCAGTCTAAGGAATCATATGCCCTTATCAGTTTCAATTTATTCCCCTTGAATACAAATTCGGAAGTGCCTGTCCATCCGCCCCTCTCTTTTTTTTGTAACGGTTTGATCTAAAGGCAAGCAGTAAGCTGTGTTGGGTTTCTCCAAGATATGAAGTCCCAGAAAAGCTTATTTCAGTTCCATAAGAATCCAAATTCGAACTCGGATGATGATTATATTATTTACATAATTTAGCGATGGCTTTTACATTTTTAAGAGCGGAATGATTTCTTCTTCCATATCTTGAAATTAAATTTGAACTGATCTCAATAGCTCTTGCTTTAATACACCACAGTGTTTTAGAAATGACTATATTATACATACGATTTCATGTTCCACTGATCCTCCAACAGAAATTTACTAAATTTGACTCACGAAAGAAAATTTTAAATAGGACCACGCTAGTCAAAGGGGTCAAATACAGAGAAAAGTTAATCAATTTTCAATACTAGAAGCAAGTAAAAAGAAAGAATAGAATAGAATACTATTAATATAATAGAATAGAATATACTGTTAGGTAATAAACCGAAAATTTCAAATTCCTTTGGAGTTGTAACAAATTTACTCTGATCGTCACCTCTTTGACATATCCAAGAGGAAAAAAACATATGCCTATGCTTTGCGCTGAGATGAATTCCACGAAGAAACCATCCCCCTCCGCTCCTTGAGACATACCCGGGAATAACTATAAAATTGGGGAGGGGAGTACTAGTTAAAGGCGCCATGATTGGACAGATAACCCTCAGTTTTCAAACATAGAAGTAGGATTATATCGAGGTTTCATCTAAAAGAGAACATTTGAAATACTAGAAAAATTATAAAAATAAATCATCAAAAACCATTCTCAGGATGCATTTAAATATATGAGGGTATGTTAGATATTTTCCCCGACTATATACACCTCAGTTTATTCTTCCTCTCTCCTTTTTTTATTTTCAATGTAAACATTCCATTACTCCTGCCGAACCACCTGCCCTTTCCCATCTATACCATCCTCCTCTGCTCCTTGAGAAATTCCAGGGGAATACTAAACATTTGGACGCACGCAGGAAAACTATACAATTACAGTAGTTAAAGGTGGTAAATACACACAGAGGTGAACCTAAGTTTTCAAAAGGAGGAGTACAAAAGCTAACGAAATTAAATTAAACAATAACTTCTGAAAAGGCACCGAGAAAATTTACCCCAGAAAATTTCAAGATTATGAGGGAAATTAAGAACATTTCTCATATCTTCATCCACACAGTCTTTTCTCTGTAGTGATTTCAACACGGAGACCATTCTCCGCACATCATGTAAGGCATTAACTAGAACTACAAAGCTGGAGAAAACTACAAAATAAAACGCATGATGGAAAACCATAGGATTCCACTAGTCAGAGGAGTCACACAGAGAGAAGTGTCTCTCGGAATTCAAGACGAGAAGCTGAACGTCAAACTAATCAGTTTCATTAAAAAATAACTTATGAAGGGAATTCAGTTCGAAAAAGAATTACCTACCTTCCAACAAGTGGTGTCATCGAAACTTTCGAATTCCTGTGGGGATTTGAGAAATTTTCCGTTCATCTATTGGTGATGTCAATGAGTAGACTATCCACATCAAATCATACACACTTCCATTTCAACTTTCTCTCACCACTCCTCCTTTTTATCTGCCCTTTCCTATCTCGACCAAATAAACCCCTAGCCTTCTCCACCCTTCGAAGGCCACCCATCCACCTCAAGAAACTCCCGAGGGAAATCACACAATTGCGCGCAAGTAGGAAAACAAAGCTAGGGCGACATATTCATTCGACCCTCTCTTTTCATGATGAGAAGAGTTTCATGGCTGGTAGGGGGGATCGGGTTGGGAGTAATTCCCATACCGAGGGAGTATTCCCTCATTTTCCAAACCACGCCGTGGAAAAGATAATTTCAGTGGAGTCCTGATTCCAGCCCCAGCACTTTTGTAATTTATGGTAATTAATTTCAAATATAAAATACCCGATAAATAATATGTTGCCAACTCATAATCGAATTCAGTAACTAACTTCAAGTGAAAACTCGCTAGTTTGTTGCTAGATTAAAAATGATATTTAACTAGTTTTGTTGCTAGCTGAGAAAACACTACGTATATATTTTATGAATGATTAATTAATTTCATCTTAAACTCACTAGCAGTGTGCATTAGGAAAGGATTTGTATGTCATTGATATTAGCATTTTATTAATTATTGAACTATTTTTAAAATTTATTTTGTTTTCCAATAACATAAAATAACAAATTGCACAGGTAATTTTACAAATCTTATAAATATTTTTAGGATTCTGGAAAAGTAAAAATCAAAATTCGGTTTATAAGGTTACAAAAAAGTCCCTTCGTTGTGTTGTAGGACTCTACAGACGAACAAAAATATCAAAATTACGTTACGGTAACGAATATTCTCGTGAAATCAGCTTTCAGACGAAAAAAAGGCTAGAATCCACTATTTTTGTAGTAAAATAAATATTTTCCCTGAAAATAAGTTAGATTTGTCACTATCTAGGCAACATTGTCCATAATGCTTGTCCGCTATGCCATGCCCTAAGACCTAAAATTGCTAGATAAAGTAACTAGATAATGTAAAGAATTTCCCGGTTTCTGTTGATGAAAATTAGATTCTTTCATACGATAGTACTCATAAAATACTTCCCACTTGCTCTCTAACCTTAGAGCTTTTCTCAGTTTGCACACAAATAGAACGATTTTAATTGACACCATCGAACATAATTCTTCGAAATTTCTCTCGAGGGATTTTTTCGGAGACACCTCTTTTAAATTCAACTTCCCACGAATGACGGCAATTAATAAAACATGAGCAAGAGAATCGACTAATGAATCAAAGAAACCTACCGATTACATGTAAAACAGCAACCGGCATCATGACTACCTACTTGCCTGCTCTCAATTTATCCGCCTCTATTGTGGAAAACTAACGACGCTTTGGCTGAAAGTAAAATATTAATAAAAAAAACGCCTACATGATACGTAACTTCAACTCTCGCATCATCAAAACATAAATTCTTTCACAAATGCAAACACATCGGGCCAAAATCGTTCCATAAATCAAGCGATACGTTTAAAAAAAACTCCCCAACGCTCGGTAGGTAGGTAAGTTTACTCATTTACAATTTACGATCCGGAAACTAACGGAATTAGAAGTGCGGTAGCGACAGAAGTCTCACACCCCGTTGTTACCACAGGGTTAACTACGTTTCGAGTCGGAAGGGTCCCTTAAAATGATAAAAAAAAGTTTTCATAAACTTTTGGCGGGTGGAAAATATGAATGCCTTCCGAATGTACCCAAAGTCCCGAAGCGTCGTCGTACGTCTGCTTTAATTTCCCACCCTCTGACCGAATATTTCGTTCAAATTGATCCCGCGGATCAGTTAATCGGCATTATTTATTGTAAAAAGGAAAAGAGAACGTTTCAGTGCTGTCAAAAGGCGAGGCATAACTTTTTTTCCCTCCTTCCTCTTCGAAGTTATTTAAAACCAATTTAAATTTAACTTGTATCTTTTAAAAGTTCGTGATTGAATGAGCAGGATACATAAATTTGCATGCGTTATGAATTGAAAATAATAGTCGTAGTAGTGGTAGATGGAAAAATGGGGGGGTCCGCGCGTGATTTAAGAAATGTCGTAATTAACTGAATATGTTCTCTTGTATTTTTTTTCCTCTTCCCCTTTTCTAAATGCCATTCCGGGACCTCTTCTCTCTTGTCTCTCCCGGCTACCATATCTCCTGAAGGTATTATCCAACGCATGGTTTATGTATTGTTAGCATATTTTTCTTTTTTTTGGGACCCATCGCCTAACTCTCCACATGTCTCAACTCCACCTTCGGCCTCCTTACCTCTCTCCTCCTCATCCTCCTGTCCCGGGCTAACCCTCCTCCTCTCCTGGTCCGACGTCTTCTACACCTTACACGTTCCCGAAATTTTAATATACATTTCATTTTGTCCACACGCAAAGCTTCGATCAAAACTAATTCGTTCATTATTTTTTTTCTCCCTCCCTCTCTCTCTCTCATATTCTTCAGAGCGTTTTTCAAACCTCCGCGGTTCCAGCCCGGCTGCTGAATTATTCGATTTTTTCATAAAGTAAATCTTGATAGGCCCATCATGGCCCGGGCTGCCGCTTCGCTCCAAGGTATATTACGAGGGGGGGGGGGAGGAGCCGAAATGCTTGTGATTCACGAGACAGAAAGGAAAATAGCCTTTTCTTCCGTTGAGATGGAATTTCTCCTCTCTATTTCCTTCCTTTCTCCTCCCTCATATTATTCTTCTTTGTTCGATTCTATGCATTGTTTTTATTATTTTTTTTCGCAATTGGTTGATGTATTTTATACCTTTGTCCTGCAATGATGTGCACTGCGTAACTTCACCGTATTATGGCATTTCCTTGCACAGCATTCAAGAAAAAATTGAGGAAGAGTATTAAGCCTGCCATTCTTCATGAACTGTTTCGATTCTTTCTCGGCCCGACAACTTGACCGATTTATGGAATCATAATTCAAGTGATGTGTACATACCTTTGAAAATTTCTATGAAGCAAGGGCAAAAAACAGAATGCTAACACACAGTCAGTGAGATCGAAAAGGATCTCCACCGCCAAAGCCAATAGCGTATTTAGTCTAATATTTATCGTAATAAATACACACGTTAGGCAGGGAAATTGGATAGGAAGGCTTTGATAAGAATGGGATAAACAATATTCATATTTTGACTAACTTCTTGATAAAAATTGATTTAGTACTAAAGACATGAAACCATATTTTTGATGGGTTACTGGTGGTGCAGGTACCTACAGATTTGGAAGATCTTTCTGAATTAGAGGTAATGTTTAAGGGAGGGGGAAAAATACTGCCAATGTATGGCTGCAAACCTTGCGGGTGCGATACCAAATTTTTTTACTTAGAAGGTAAAGTCTTGAAATGATGGGTTGGTACCTTGAATTCTCATTCTTCAGATTTACCTCTTTAGTTTATCACAGATCCTAAATTTGAGCAAATGTTTATTTATATTTCGTTCATAAAATGGATCACTTATGTATCTTATACGCTAATATCAAGTTTTGTACGCTCATTCTCATTTTTCTTACAAGGTTAAATGAATTTCGGCAAGGTTAGTCATGTTTCTTTTACCATAGAGTCTATCCGTCTGTTTGCGTCTCATATCCCATAAGACCCGGTCCTCGAGCGCTTAACGCCAACTTAACGTCACGAAGGCACCTGCGGACTAACTCTTTCACGTAATTTCCAAGTCACGTGCACGCTAGTAGCGGCAAGTGAGATGCGAATAAGGTGAGGGAACTTTGCTTCTTCTCCCTCGTGAGGCCTCATTTGGAATTACCAACTATTTGTAATTCTCATGAGCAAGGCTTAAACACGGAGTAAGGACGTGTGCAGCGAATATTTCACTATAAGTCCTTAAGTTAATTTAGCGTTACTTTTTTTCCGTTAACCAGGCCTCGCCTCCTTTAGGTCCCACGAGGCCGTTGTGCCCGTGGCCATGACAACCAAAGAGGAAGAACCAATCCTCCCATTTCGGAGCCGATAAATTTCGTCGAACCGTTCGGCGCGGATCGAATTTGTCAATCCAATATTTTTTCGATCATTTTTTTCCTCAACCCAAGCTATTAGCAGGAGCGCGTTCCGTTCACGTGAATTCAAGTGTCACACGGGGAACGAAACAACGGCTTTATCTAAGCATGCGGCGCGAGCAGCTGGTCTACTTTTTAATTACGCTACACAAAAGCGGTGTGGCCGCTCACGGAAGCTGAGTGGCTACTATACGCATCGCGATTGGCCCGAGGCAATGCGGGAGCCCGGCTTGTGATTGCAATATATCAATGGCAGTCGAGAAATTCCACTTCCACACACGCGTCGATTCGTAAAAGTTTCAAACGCTCATATGGAAATTGAGAAAACAATCGTAACATTGTACCGTTTTAATATAACTTGTTCAGGCTGGACCTGGTGGAAGTTTATTTGTCGATATTCACGGTGAATGGAAGACTGAGGACTCAAATTTGTGGAAGAGTACTAAGTCTTCCATTCATCAGGAACCATACCGATTATTTCACGGTACAACAACTTCACGGTACAGTGTACGTTGTATCTGGCACAGTATTCAAGTGATTAGGGACGATATTCCATTGTACGTTTCTATGCGGTAAAGGAAAAAATAAAATGCTAACACACAATTAGTAAGATCGAGAAGGTTCTTCCATGCCCATGCCAATAGTGTATTTAGGCTTTAATATTTTATCGGAATGAATCGGTACGCTATTGGATCCGTTATGTGAAACCTTTTACGCTTTAATTACGTAGAAACTTGGTTTTACTCAAACTTATCAAAACTTTTAAACTAATACCTATTCAGTCCACCTGACATATTTTCTCCTAACGATACCTTAATACGTAGAAGCTCGTCATACCATTAACGTTGACTTACGATCTATTCCGACTGTCGAGACAGACTGTAACTACACCAAATGCTTTCTGCACATATATCAAGAAATGATTTCTGAAAGACAACAGGATAAGAGATATGAGCATCGGCTAAAATGCGTTACCTACCCGAAACGTTATACCGTAAGTTTATTTCAAGTCGTTTTCTTACGCAAGTGTCGATCGCCTGTATTGCTTCCGATCCTCAAGGAATCCTGCACTCGAAGTCCAAGTCGAATTCCACCTTCATATCACGCCTCATGCACATATCTAGTTACTACACTATGCTCAGCCAAATCTGATTTGAACAGAGCTGGTTTTGATAATAAATGATCACTTAACGATTTAAACAACGGAAAATCAGAAGATGAAAATTGGATTATTTATTTAATGATTTAAACAAGGGATATTGATCAGATGAAAGACACATGAAGGGCCGTGAATATTATATCCAAGATTTAGTCCATAATTAGGGTTCGACTTTCCCAGTTAATTTCATTACTCATAGCTAACGACTCATTCCCATCTATTGTCCACTCCCTTCGATAAGGTTTAAAACATATAACTCGTAAAATTGACATAATATTTATTCTCAACAGTTGCCATTTAAACATAGAAGGCGCATGGCATGATTGGCATCCCCTTTCTCACCAAATCAGGAGTTCTCAACCAGTGTGGGAATTCCCCCCGGAGGGGATTTGATGGGAGTTCAGGAGGGAATTGAGACCAGTATACAGCAAAACGTGATATTCTGTAGATTATGTAGAATTCTAAAAATTGTGGTTTGTTTCCATTGATTTTGTAGCATTCAATAAACTTCATTGTATGACAGATTAAAACTGATTCTTAGACATACGCATCTTTTGAGTTAAGGCCATCATGGGAAGGAGGAATGATGTACTGAACTACGGTGAAAGGGGAGAATTGCGAAGAAAAGATTGAGAACCGCAGCTCTAAATGCAGGTACACCATACATTTAAACATAGGACGCCAAAACAAATAAAAGTAAGTTCGAATAAAAAAGACAACCGCGTTTCTAAAAGAACTGAACCATATTTCGTACCGGGGTATCATTAGTTTTGTGAAACTCACTACGCTGTGCCGATAAACATTTTTTTCCGTGGCTGATCGTGGGTAGGGTGGTGTTCAGTGAGGAGGAGGGGGGAGGGGTGGAACGCCAATTATGACGCGTTATTTATCGGCGCGTTGCAAACGGCCGTCCTTCGGTGGAAATAAAAGAACGCTTCCTCCGTCCGTTTAACCACCTCGAATCTTGGCGCGCAGGCGGGCGGGATGGGGATATCTACGAGAAGGAATGCGGTCGCGCTTGGCTGCGAGATCTCTGTTCCTTTAAGTCCTCGTGGACATTACACGCACACCCATCGACGATTGGAGATTCCGCGAGGAAACGCAGAAGAAAAAGACCACCTAAGATTCCTAAAAGAAGTGAGCAAAACACATTAAGCAGGGGCGACGTGGAGCCGGGACGTCAGTGGAATACTGGGCACGTCACAGTAAGGGTGATGCGTCTATTGCAAGCATAATGATCTCGGGCAAAACTGGAAAAGATAATCATATTATCCAATCCATGCGCTGTACTTTTTAAAACATTGATTGGCCCCAGTAAGCACCCTTTGGAACATTGAATTTGGTCGAGAGTCTCCGGTGTTACTCAGTGGAAAACTTGCATCCCTAGAACGAAAGGTTAACTAATTAATGGTTAAAACGCTGAAATTTCAATCAGATATCTATTTTATTTTTGACAAACATGGTTTTGCAGGACGATGCAAGGCAAATTGCTACAAAACCATGGTGCTGCAAGGAAACATCATCAGAATAAGTATTGCTGAGCAACGAAGCCGGTCGTAGGCAATACAATTGAGAGTGGGAATAGCAGTTTTAAGTTCATCTTCCGTTCCACAATGAATATGTCACGAGCATAGTAGGAGGAAATGTACGGAAAGTCACATGGGGAAGAGGCCAACAGACAAATAAAAATATAGGACAAACCTATACCTAGCAAACAAGAAGAGAGAGACTGGCCAAGAATAACTACAGAGAAGTTAAAGGAGTTAGCGTGGCATGGGGAAAAATGGAGGGCTTCCATTAATCAACTTTAGAATTGAAAGACCGATGATTTCCCAGAGCTGACTACAGCCTCCATCCCAATACGATTTTTTAAGCAACATTACAAAAATTTACGGTTGAAGCAAGACTTGGGGCGGGCATAACAGTACATATTTCTAAACGCGTCATTTCACACGCAAACAACTATTATCGCACACCATTTCATACTTCCGCTCAGCATACTTAATGCTTTCCTTAGTTCCATTATGAAACGCCTAGCCCTTTTCCGACCACTTACATCTAACATTCTCTTTTCTAACACGGCCTTAAACATCCCATTGCTGCTAATTACCTCCGCCATCCACCCACCAATTCTTGTTTAAAAAAATACCGCATGAATATAATTAGCCATTTCCTCCATTTAGTTTTGGGTTCATCACCAAGAAGAGGCTTTTAACTGGCCTCTCATCGCTTCGCTGCGTGAACCATGGAGGAATGCAGCGAACGGGAAGGGTCATCGTGGCCACGCGTGCTTAGGGACAATTCCGGTTGGAGGTAAGCCACGCCCACAGCGCACAAAACATTGTTAGCATTTTGGATCGGTAAATTTAACATTTGTCTTTTTTCACAGCAATATATGGAAGCATGGAAAAGGCATATTGGCGTGAAAAGAAAAACTCAGATTGAGGCAATAAGATTTTAAAGCCATTATTGAACTATTTTCCCCAATCCCTCAGCCGCGAGTCACGTACGCCTTAGTGAAGGCGCACCACAGGTTAGGGGCCGCTTTAAATCGTTTCTTTTTGGAAAATATCTAATTGTAATGCAATGATTAACAAAACCATGAGTATGAGTAAACCTTAAGCATATAAAGTTGCATTGCTGCAAAACCACTGCCGATAGCCGGGTTTCTTTTGATGGGTGGTGGTACAGCTCAGCTCACCCACTATAGGGCGCAAAGCTATGTGAAAACCACATATTTCGGGAGAGTAATTTAACCCTCTCACTTTCCCAACAATGACCTATGGAAAACCTGGTGCGGAGATAGTCATACATTACGGCAATTCGGTTGGGCCGCATACCCCTATAATAAACACTATTACAATACAATCCCGATCTTTACTCCAAACGCAAAAGGATGAAGACATGATAATAGAAATGAAGGAGAGTGGTTAGGTGCGGTGGTTAGCGTACCGACTTCCTATCCAAAGGGTCAAGGTTCAAATCTAAGCAATGGCGGAGATTTTTCATTAAGAGCAGGATCAAGCCGACTTCGGGTTCCTCCAATCCTCAAATTCCTTCATATTACTTTCATTTGTCATTGTATCCATCTTTCTTAACGGCGCTAATGACTTCAGTTGTCGATCGCCTCCCCAAATATCTAACAAACCAGCAGACAAACAAAGTTATTTAGCTACACAATGGCGGGTTTACAGAGCAATGATATAACATCACTGAAAGATGTTTGGTCTTTCAAATAAAACGAAAAATCTTACAAAAAAGCATCCAAAGACAGGCAATCAGCTATACGCTCACAGAGTTTTCTTCGAGCTCTGATTACACCTCACATGAATGGAACTTCGGAGCGGTGTGCCAACCAAAGATCTGTGCAACGATCTGGCATGCTCATTTAAGTTTAAGGTTAGTTTAAAACATTTTGAACGAGTTTCAGTTAAACAGCATTGTTCCTTATGGATCAATCAAATCGGGGAATAGATACTAAAACGGTTGATTATTATACGCCCATTGGGCGAAAAATTTAGCCACACTCGACTATGGACTACATACACGTCGCTGCCCATTCGCAGGCGTCAGTTGAACGAGATGACAAGATAACTGCCGACCAAAGAGCTAAAAACCCCTCAGCCTTGAGGAAAGAAAATTACAAGAGCGCTCAACAGTTTACTCCTTGAGAGGAAAGCAAATCGGCGTGGGGTATAAAACAGCACATCAAAAAATACGTACATATTTATATATTTTTCCGGCACAATCCGGCACGTCGATTCATAAAACACATCCAGATGGGAGGGTTGTGCGAGCGAGAGAACGGCAGAGAAAGAGAGAGAGAGAGAAATAGATGGGGAAGGCCTAATAACGTACCCACCAACGTTGTATATAATAACCTTCTCGAACATCCAAAGGTCGGATGACTTAATGGTCTGGCTATTAAGTCACCACGGCATTGCAATCTTCTCCAGGAGTAACAACGACGGAGCGATCGAGGGAAGAAAAATTAAAAAAGGAAATAAAAAAAGAAAAGTTCCTCCCGGAGAATAGATGGGAGGCAAGAGAAATTAGCTCCCTGGAACTACTTATGGGGGAGAGATTCCTTATCCGTAACCTCCCACGCCCATATCCTCCCTTCAATCCATCCACTCCTCCAAAACGTGGTTGATGCTCTACGAAAAGCCCGTGGATCCAAATGGATGACGGGCGCGCGTTTCCAAATCACCTTCATCGAAAACAATGAGGGCGATGCGGTAGGGGGTGGAGTCGGTGGAATGAACTCCGGAGCGATATTCGGAGGGATGATTAAAAAAGGGTGATGGGCAGATGGCAGGGGTTCGATATATATTTTTTTTTGTCGACCCAGCATCTTTGATTTTTTTCGATCGGTAAAACTCACTTCACGCGTTACGGAGAAAAGATAAGTCGTGATTGCGGAGATGGGAGGTAATTAGAGCGAAAAGGAAGAGGATGACCATGGGAAGGGCCACAGAGGAGCAAGTAGAAAAATGAGCTTGTAAGTAAATACGTCGGCAGAGAAGAGTGAATATCGGTGAGAGAACACAACATCTTGTTCCTCCCATCATTCGGACGGAAATTTCTGATCTCCCGAGCGAAGATCGGTGCGAGAAAGTAGTGAAAGGAGATTTAGGAATTAAAAGTTAATTTGTATTCAAAGGAGCATTCATCCGTCCATAAAATAGTCTGCTGACATAGTTAAGTTCTATTTCAGTCAATAAATTTACAGAGGACGAGGACACATAGGTTTCAAGAATCATCTACAGATAAATACTAGTACAAGTATTTTAAACTTGGAAGTTTCCAATAGTTTATCTACAGATGAAGGTACATACGTTAGGAAGGGGATAAATAATTAGTAGGGAAAAATTAATAATAGGGATAGGGAATAAGGAAATGCACTGCTACAACCGAATACACTTTTCTTTGTTCATAAAATTATCTTTTCCACCATGGCACCCTTCCCACCTCTCTTCGCCTACTATTTGCATCACTCAGCCTTGCTTATCAAGCATTCTTCCATCTATCACGGCCTTTAATCATACCGTTGCCCTGTTATACGTGCTCCATCCACTTACTATATCTCCCACTAAATACGGAAGAGTAAAATAACTCTCAATAAAGACTTTTCGAAATGTCCGGAGACAGGTTGCTTTTATCACGATCAACCTTCTTCCCGGGATGATCGCAATGATTTTAAAAAGCGATTGGCAGACTAATGCCAGTTCATCAGCAAATAGCACTGTTTTAAACTGACGGAGATAGGCAAGCTGAACAATGACACTTCATAATATGGAATATATTCGTTATCGCTCATTAGCAACATCCTGAGACCATTTCAAATCGTGGCCAAAACTACAAATGTCAGCCATCAAAGCTCACGAAACCGTGGACCCGACGCTAAGTGAATGGAAGGTACTGGAAATACTATATTTCATTACAAAAATCAGTTCCACCAAGTTAATTTTTGTCCGCTGGTGATTATAAAAACTAGTGAAATATATACAAAATGTTTAGCCATACAAAACAAAGTTTTGACGCGATTAGTATGACTATACCTATTTCATACTTCTTAAAACTGCGTATACTTTAAAATAAAATTCGAATATTGTCTCTAATATGAAGAGAGAGAAAAATCTCCCTCAAACTACCTCAACGCAGAATAACAATTGCTCGATTTACGCGAGGCTTTCACGTGAACGAAGAGAGAGGGAGAGAGGAGTTCGGAAAAGCGGGACTAATGGTCCAGCTCGCAAGGAGGTTAAGGAGGAGTAGGAGATGGGGTGGCGAGGAGGGAGAGGTTAAAGCAAGGAAGGAGGAGTGGGGAGGCAGGAAGGAAGGATCAAGACAGTTTGGAAGGGCGGCAGAAGAGAGATGGGGTCGCCGTGTAAGGATGAGATATGAATGGACTCTGACCACGATTTAACGAGCCAAGGGACAAGGCCCCCTCGAGGCGAAAAACAAGATCATGCTAGCGTGCGCACACCAAAATAAATAAATAATAATAAAAAAATGAAAGACCCAAGAAGGGTGATCCACCGGTTTGTTTACAGTGAGGATATGAGCGCCTCTGCAACGGGGCAAAAATCACTTGGGGGGTGCTGGGAGAGAAGGGGGGTTGGCTTCAAACGCCGATTCACAGTTCTCTCTTTTGTGAAACACCCCCTCTACATACACACCAACGGATTCTCCTGTCGCGCGTACGGAACAAAAGAAGAGCTCTTGAATCTTTCTTTCTTTCGAGAACTGACCCGATCGGATATTTATGCTGGGCGCGTCGTATTTCTTTCCGAATCAATTTAACGAGGAGGGTTTAAACTAAAAAAATACATAATGAAATAAATAAATCGGAGGAGTGAATGAAGGAACGTACAGTTGCGTAATAAAATATCCGATCGCAATGTAATAAGCCTGTATGGGTTGGAAGGCTGAGGAGTTTATTCGCATGCACCACAGTACTGCAAAATTAGAAAAAAATCAAGGGAAGAGCATGGAGGAATAGAGTAAGCAGTTTGGATACCTCTCTTTTCCTCTCGACGCTCGCCCTACGAAAATGATGATAGCACGAGTTGCAGTGTCGCCCTAGTGACTTTATAACAGTAATACGTCATTAATAGCGTGACATATTAGCAGTGGATACCGTGAATGATAATTCCACGAAGTAACTATTGAAACGCTGAAGGAAAATGTTTGGATGAATTAACCCAAGAATTGTACACACGTGGTAGGCACTCATTTTTAGTGGATGGCTAGCAGTTAAATACACCATTAAACTGAAAGGGGATAGCATTTCGAAAATATTGAAATTCAGCTCTAAAGTTTCAGAAAAACTTAATGAGCAGTCACCCTCTAGTCTTCGGAGCCACAGTCTAACACATTATACCTCTACACTAATTGCTCTCGCCCAAGTATTGCAGCATTTTAGTCATTAAAAAGGGAAATAAAATTATATCACGATTAGTAAATGTGGAGGTGAGGGTTACATTGAACGTTATGAATTATTCCACAAAAATGTATTTCATTTTCGCGATGCGTTTTCGTTGTTGTGCTAGAGTGATACCTAAGTTTCGGTAAAATTTAATCTCTAAAAAGTCAACTAGTTACTGAACTAAAAAATTATAAACCTTGATAGTTGACGTGAGATGAAGTTTTTTTCAGTTACAGTGTTTTAACAGCTAACCCTTTTATAGTATTTAGCTTGAACGTATTCGCTCTCTATTAAAAAAGACTTTCGGCCACGACTGACGATATCCACCTACTGGGAGGATATCGGACGGTTCTCCTGAGCAGGTTCACTTGTTCACGTTCTTTTTCGATGATGTGTGCCCCGATCAGCACTCCAAATCCAAAGCCTTGAATAAAAAGCTACCCTTTTTATCGTGAAATTCCAATAATTACGAAGTTTCTCAGAGTTGCTTTACTCCGCTCCGGTTAAGTTAGTGTTCCCGCTATTGCCTAGGTACTTTCAGAAGTAGGAGGTAGTGGAAGAAGTTGGGATGGAGTGTATTAGGAGAGGAAAGACAAGGGATGTGTCACATTGTTATGGGTGAGGTTAGGTTAAGATATTAGGAGGACTACCTATAGTAAATCTTTTACCGCTGAAGACCCTTTTCCCCGTACACAATTTCTTTCTTCAGTTCGGAATACGTCTAACCTCTCTTCGTCACACCCATAAACCCTATTCTCTTTCCTTCTCTTCCCTGCTTACCCAACATACTCCCCTCTTGTCACGACCTTGAGCATCCCCTTGCCCCTCATTACCTGTTACAACCACCCATTCTGCCTTCTTCTAATTTACTCAAGCGTTTGCCTCTCCTCACCCTGCACTTCATCGCTTCGTCTTCCTTTCCGTCCATTGCATTCTCCAGCCTCCACCACACGCATATCTCACGCATCTGCAGCCCATTATCATCCTCTTTCCGCAGAGTTCACGTTTCCGCACCATACAACGCTTCACCACATTTTCGACTCGCAAGTATTTTCTTCGCATTCTTACACAAGGTTCACGTCATTAATTCTCTCCTATTAGCGAACGCCTCCTTTTGAGGGAGGGGAAAAAGTTTTCGACCATTTTCATTTCCTTCCTTCGTGAGGCCGATTGTGTAACGGGAGTGGGATGGTGGGAGAGGCTTAGTCGAAGAGGGAGAATGAGGAATGGGAAAGCAATCGGATGGAGAGGAAGAAAGAGAGATATGAAGCATAAGGTCGGGAGGGAGAGCGAAAGAGAGAGAGAGGGGGGGAGAGAAAGGACGGAAATAAAACAAGCTTCGTATATCGATAGTTTCATAATTAACACCGGGACTGAAATGAAAGAGAAAAATGTTCGGGAGAAGGAGAAGAAGAAGAGGCTTAACCCTTCCCTCTTTCCTTACGTGCCGGCGGGAAAGGAGTAGGAGGAGGCAGGCGGAGGTTCTTCCAGGTATATCGGAGAGAGGTCATCGGGAGGAGAGAGGAGGTATAAGAAGAGTTAGGGCGAGTGAGGTACCCCACACGGGAGGGAGAATGGAAAGAGAGAGATTGGCCTACGAGTCGAACCGAGAGCAAGAGCCATCGCCGCTTGCACACACTCTGTCGATTATAAACCCCATTTAACTTCTTAATCGTCGAATGGGATGGACTCCTTTTTTTTAAAGAGAACCAGCCGTTTTTCCCTCTCTCTCTCTCCATACATCCAACAGCCACTCCTTCCTTCCTTCACAGACTCTTTTCTGCCTCCCAACCTCCTACCTCCTCCGCTCCTCTTCAACTCCCAACCTCCACCTCACCTCACCTCACCTCACTTTATCTTTCGCCCGATCGAGAAAGCATCCCTCTTCTTCTTCTGCCTACTACCTTACCAACCAACCCTGCCTCTCCCTCCCCCACACCTCTTCAGTCCATCCTTTCCCTCAGTCCCTTCGATGCGAAAGGGGCATGATTTTTACCCCGAAAAGGTTAGGAAGGGGTTATTTTATTCTTTTCTATTTATTTTTTTTGAAGGGAAAAAAAGATGGACGAGCATAGGGGAGGCGAAAAAAATGTATGATAAAAAAAACAATAAATTTTTTTTTCTTTCCACTTCCTCCACGTTCTCCCTCCCACTACTACCACTGCCTCTACTGCCACCACCAAATGTTCAGATGGGCTGACCCTCCTTCCCCCTCCGACCCTCCATCTCCCCCGACCCGAACGCATTCTTGGGAGTGGAAGACGGGGAGGTGGCTGAGCGCCATTTGGCGTACGAAACGAAAAAAAAATGAGAATAGTTGGGTGGGGGTTGAGAGTGGTAGGGGGTGAGTGAAGGAGATGGGGGATCCTTGGGAAGAAATAAGGGTTCTTAAGGCCAAAGCGTGCTATCCTGAAACAATAATTTTATTGGAATAAGACGGAAAAAATATACTGGGGAAGTTATTACCTACCATTATCTCCAACACTAAGTAATTTACCTTAGCCTAAATATCTCAGTGCAAATGATAGCTTAACAGACTAGGTATATCCTTATAAAAATCCCCGACCCTGAATGCATTAACTTCAAGGCCGAGGTCATGGCTTGGAGACTAGATGATTTCTGCCCTCACTTTAACGTGCTACGTTAAGGGAAAGACAGGTTGCTATTATCCTTATCCAGTACAAAAGGGGTTGATTGAGAAACCATGTTCAACCTAACCATATCATGCCCAATTACTCGCTGAAACCGGGGTGCAAATCAAGGAGGTTAGAAAAGAAATGGAGGCGACATACCACTTGATTCTTGAAGCCAATTTCGCCATTGCAGTCGGCACAGTTTAGACCATCCTCTGGCTTACGTGTCCGGCGGTCGCTTTCGATTTTCGTCAAATCTAAGTTAAAAACCACAGACCAGGCGATGTTTTGTGACTGGTTTGGCAACGCCAACTCGACACAAAACCCTTCCCAAGCACCCCTATTCTTGCTTCACTTTCGCTCATGAGCGTTCACGGTCATGGCTACTCCATTTCATTTTAACTTCCTTGGGTGCAACTACATTGAAACGTTCGACACTAGTCGATAGTTAATTTTACCTAGACATTTGCCTGGGTTTTGGTAAAATTACTACCGCATACTTTAAACAATCTGAAGTGAACCTATAATTTAATGGTAATTTAACAGAGTTTAACCAAAGAAAACTGTACTTGGGGCAATGATACACCAAATACACCAATATTAATAATTTTCTCTAATGGAAATATGCTAGTTGCTTCTTTCGCTCTATTTCTTCTTTTCCAGCTTAATTATCTAGATATAAAAATGCTAAAGAAAAGCTGAAAAGCAGGTGAACAACAAGAACCCATTTTCAAGCAAGTTGACAAAAATATTGATAGGTACTACGGTGCCTCGGAAAGAAATAGAATTATAGCCCGAAAAGATTCTCAATTACGTTCTTTCCCCATTTTCTCAGACCGGCGGATATTACCCCTAAGAAATTGGTTCTCAACTCTTTTGTTCAACATATTTAAATTTAACTTTCACCTAAATTTCGAATCCCGCGTCGAAAAATATCAGTAATTCAGCCATCATCAGCAGCAGTCATCAATCCGAAGATTGGTTTGTAGCAGGTCTCAACTCCGCCAATCGCTTCATTCCTACATAATTATTTACTTTAACGTCCTTCATGATTTGTTTCATGTATTATATATAATTGGTCTTGCTTTATGATTCTTCCCATTTAATTATCCGTCCAATATTGTTTTCAATGGGCTATTGTGCCGCAAAATATGTCCAATACGTTTGTTCCTACTTCATCGCAGAGTTTTCATAATGCCTCTAGCTCTTCGGAGGACTTCTTCGTTAGTGATTCTCTCCATCCATTTACTGTTCATCATTCTTCGGTAACACCACATCTCCATTGCTTCCTTTCTCCTATGCTCTGCTGCTGTTGCTTTCCAGGCTTCAGTGCCATATAAGGGCATTCTCCAATTATATGTTTTAATAAAGTGCTCCCTTACTTCCAGGCTTGTGCTACCAGCTGTCAGCAGATCCCTCTTCTGGTAGAATGACTTTTTTGCTTGAGCTAACACACTTTAATTTAGGTTAACAACGTAGAATATAATTTTTGTATCATTCCCATTACTGCATGTATGGTGAGTTTCAACGCATACACATAAGTGCTTAAATGGATTGTCGTCCTAAAATGTGTTTTTCGACTTACGACTTTTCGAGTGCACATTTTAATAATTTTTCGAATTGAAAATTATTAAAATGTGCACTCATTGACCCACGATTACCGATACAGCCACATTAATTATAAAAATAATTATAGAACATGGGTCTCAATTGTGTTTACAGAAATATCTCCCTCAAACCACCTTAGCAAGTTGACACACACACAAAGACGAGGGTGGGGAGAGGACTGGGCGGTGAAAAGAGGGAAGGCTGAACCGAAGAAGTTCCGGAGTTCACGGCAGTGAATATCACAAGGAGGGGGGAGGGAAGATGGGAGGGGCTGTTTCCTTCCTCGACCTAATAGCGCGGGTCGACTCAAAACTCACGCAGGGACTTCTCTGCGAGCCACAGGTGGTGGAACTTGCGGAGAGAAGAATAGAGGGGGTGGGTGGGAGGAAGGCGAGGGGGAGGGAGGCGGGAAGGGGATGGGAAGGGGCGCGCTGTTGTTGGAAAGCTGAAAGGATGATGGGTGGAAGAGGGTATGTGGACGAGAAAGAGTGTGGAACAAAAAAAGTTGAGCATCGCAATTTAACGCGGCGCACATTTTACGCTTGTCCGAGAAACACGATGCGTTATCTCATTACTCGTGTGGAATTATTGGGGTAAAAGTGTTCTGACTAAATCATATCGGAGAAGTTTGGGGGCGAGGGAAGGGAGGATGAATCAAGGAGGAGTGAATGGTTACTTGGGATGACGAATAAGAATGGTCGGGTGAAGATAGCGAAAGAAAAATTTGTACAACATTCAAACACCTTTATTATTAGGGATGGGACGAACCCAGATCCCATCTAAATCTACATACTACCCCGCAAGCCGCCTCAATAGGTGTGGCGGGGGGTGTTAGGACACCAGCCGTTTACATATAAAAAGGAAATTCTCTAATGAAATTACGCCTAGCATTTATTAAAGTCCCTTATTGTTCGGGGGAAAAACGTATTCCCATACCTATCCGTTCGGCAAAATATCTCTCTTAATTTATCGTTTCTGTCGGACCTGGAAATATAGTGGGGTTCTAATATGATGTTCTCCGTGTCGCTCTTAAAAATATCTATTCTTAATTGCTCAAGTAATCTAAGCCTAGCGAGCAGCCTCCGAGTCTCTAGCGGCTCCCAGCCTAATTGGTTTAACATCTGTGTAACGCTGTCTGTACGCCCGTAGCAGTTTTTGACGAATCGCGCAGCTTTCCTTTGTATTTTATTAAGTTCCCGAATTAAGTCTTTCTGCACCGGATCCCATATGCTCGCTGCATATTCAAGGTGTGGCCGGACGAGTGAGAAATAGCACCTCTCTTTTACTTTTTCATCTGAAAATCTTCCCACAATACGCTTGACGAATCCTAGCTTCTTCAGAGCTCTGCCACAAATATTTATTATATGTTTTCCCCACGATAGGTTCGAGGTTATCGCAACACCATTTTAAGGATCTGGTGCTTTCCCGGGGATCTGTATGAGTAATAAGAGTTAGCTCAATGCAGTGGGGACGGGGTACCTGAGTAGCGTTTACGGCAAAAGTAGGATGGATAGGGTTAGGAATGAGAGGGAAATGAAAGAATGTTGGTTAGACTCTCCAGTAATGGAAAAATAAATGTATATTAATGGAGCGTGCTTCGTTGGTTTGATCACGTAGAGAAAATGGATGAGAGCCGAATAAAGAAACAGATATATATGATGGCAGAGTATATGGTGTGACAGGAAGGAGTTGATCTCGAAAGTCATGGGTGAATGCGGTGGAAGAGACTCTTTAGAGGAAGAATATTATCAGTGCAAAGAATAAGAGAGCGTACATGAACCAATGCATGAGTGTAAGAGAAGCGAAAGAGGTGTACAAGGATGGGGGGTTATGAAGAAATTATCAAAAGAGAGCCAGTTTTCTAGGCCTAACAGCTGCAACAGCAATAACTAAGTTCTTAGACTTTTCCTACCTCAAAAGAGAATGGCGTTATGGGTATTTGATACGTAATTCTTCTCGGGGCCGACGAGGGAAAATACATTTTTTGGCGTGAAAGATTCTCCTCTCAACAGCCAATCAGTGATATACTGACATAAATTCAACAATATTTAAATCAACAAAATCTAGTGCCGGCATCAAACTCCTTAAAGATGATTACAGTGTTATACATCGAAACGTCGGTATTTGGAACTCCGTACCTTTTGGATACCCGAGAAGAATGTACTCAATTCATATTTTCTCGGATCTACATTCGAATCCAAAAAGATTATAGAATCCATCAGATTACTAATCCCTCGAATTTTCCATTTAAGAATAGTAATATGCTAAACAATAATTAGCATTTAAATCAAATTCAAAGCGCTCAAAAAAATTAAGCATGCGTTTAATGGATAACAAATTGAAGAATTCATTTTGGAGAAATACATCAATATTCAATCAGAAGAGACAAAGAAATATTTAATTCAGTTTAGCCGAACTTAGATTATTCGGAAGTACGTTCTGAAGAGAAAACAACCTCAAATTGCATAACTTCAATAACCGAGTTGAAGAAAATTAATTTAAATACTAGTGAAACTTAAATAACGCCAACACAAATTAAATATTTTAGACACACATAAAAATCGAGGTAAGCTCCTATGAATGCAATCAAAACGGATACTTATTTAAACGGCCGCTTAAATTTGGGCGTCAATAAAACTAATTATTCCAGAGTTTATTAGTGAAAACTAACAGTCGTTTTGTAAGTTAGGATTTTTTATGGTTCTAGAGATGAAAAAAATGTAAAGAAACGAGCTTTCGAATTTCTCCCGAGATCGGCATCGTAAAAAAAGTCGAATCTAACTTTCCTATTTATTATTACCATCGGTTCAACGCTCAGCATGGAGCTGAGGGCAGCTTTGGTGAAAATGAAATAGAGGAAATTGTCGCGTTAATAATCTTAATACGGAGAGGGGAGGATATGTGTATACCAACCTACTCCCAAACGAAAGTAATGACTTGGGTACATTTTTCCTCCGTGAGACATGCTGCGGTGAAACCTTGACGTGCTTTTTAATTTATTTCGGCCACTTTTGTACTCACTGCCATTCTGCTCAACGACCGTATCACCTTAACGTTCATGAAAACGTTTCAAGAGGGCCGTCGGCCTGAGAGACGCTATCTGCGAATGTAATATGTTTCGCGACCCTACCATTTCAACGGCTTTCGCCTTTGTGCTAATGTCCTACCTCGGAGAATGTAATTAAACCTGATGCATATGAAGCTACCTTTTTTAATAAATGTATTCACGGCACATTATGAAGCTGAAGAGGCACTTTTATGACTCGCGATAAAAGGCGGGGATGGAATAACGAAATAATTGTGGAAGAATGGATTTGACCTGCCATAAGTCGTCTCGGGATAGCCCGCAAATTTCAAGCTCACAGAATCACAATAAAAATTTCGGAGGAGCTGTAAATGAGGGCATTTTTCTTCCAAATATTATTTAAATCAGGGGTTCAGCAGGTACAAACGACAAAAAAGATATCTATTCATGAAATGATTACAAGGTAGTCAAGATGAAAATTATATAATGGATTTAAAAATGATAAATACCAATATAAGTTACAAGCATGACATATGCGGTGAGAATTACTTGACTCTAAATTTTGCGAAGTGAATTTTCCAAGTTGCAAAGAAGAAACATGATGGAAGGTGGTTCAACAGATAACCAATCATTCTGACGTCATATGATATGAGCAATTGTGTAGTAAAATGCGCAGAAAAGTTTTACCTTTTCGCGATAATCCTCCCCTCTACCTAAGTCTTATTCACCCTAGTAAAATTGATTCTTTAATATGTGCCATTGCATTCTCACGCAATATATGTTAATATTTTCCCCTTCTCCTATAAATTCACTGACTTGACATTATATCCGTTGACTAAGCATAACAGCTGAACAATTTACGAAATGAATGGGCTTTCTGGGTAAGCTTAAATTCCTACATTTGATTTCACCTGAGATACTAAACCTTATCAAGGTCATGAGTTACAGAACATTTTCAGCATGCATCAAATCAATTAACTTTTTAAGTTTTTCTCATACCTTTGTAGTTCATTGCTAAAGAGTTTAGAGTATATTTTAGCCTCTCGTATTCAAAGGCCTTAATCTTCAGTACCATTTCAATTTCACTGTAATCCCTAGTAAACCATTCATTACGCTTCCAAATAAGCCAAAATTAACCCCCGCCTCCATTCGCTTCAGGGTCACCAATAGACCTATCATATCTCGTTCCTGGAAGTATTTCTTCATTAACCACACAATATGTGCAGTTGTTTTATCATTCTCCAGGAGTAGGAACTTTTGTTTGCGTGAGTACCATCTCCAATCAGAAAAAAAACGCGCAACAGCAAACTGAATTTTTCGTCTCACGATGCACTACTTAGGGGATGACAAAGCGAGGGGAACTTCCATGCATTTTTAGATGAAACATAAAACGATCAACAGAACAATTTTTCACGCATTCCAGCCGCATTCGACACGAAAAAAAAATCGTAAGATTACTGACACCCATTTAACTCCCGAGCAATTTCGTTAAGCGTTCGAGGACTATATCGCGGTAAGATCTCGGGGAAATTTTCCGGAACTATTTTCCTCCCTTCGCACAGCCCACCTTTATCTCCTCCATCCGACCCGAAACACCAAAAAATGAGACGACGAATAAAAAAAAGCGAGAGAGAGCGCTATTACGTGCTCAAGATAGACCGCCGCGCCGCTTCTTCCCCTACCGCTCCTCCACCCCCCGGTAATCTATGACGATGCTCGCTACTTAACCATCCGCGTTCCCTGCCTCCAGAACCACGCCAATCAAGTCTGCCCTTTGCCACATAAATTAAGGTAAAGAGGGGAACGAGGGACTGGAACCAAGCGTTTCCGGTTCTCACCCGTTTTGTACCATCTTCCACCCTCCCGTCACAAAACCTTCCCTTTCGCGTCGAATGCTTGTAATTAGTTTTTAAGGTGTTCCGAAGACTTGAGGATCTTCGGAAAAACATTCCAAGGCAACGCAATACCGACTCATGCTATAGAGAAGATATTTGAACATGTGACACCAACTTTATTCCAAAAAAACATGCGAATTATATTTCTAAGAACGAAATTTTACACACATAAATGGCTTTTCCTTTTTATTTCTCCCTTGGAAGGAGGAATGAATGAGAAAAGTAATCGAGGAAAGCCCATGTATGAGTTGGTATAGAAAATTATGTGGGACGTTAAAATGAAGGCTTTACGTCGGAATGAAAGCTAGCTGGAAAGAGAGTGGAGGAGAGAGCTGCAGAGCAACCAATCTTCGGATTGATGACTGCTGATGATGAAGATGACAAGAGCTTGTAGACACCTTACTTTTAAGGTGTGGTTGCAGACGTAAATTTGAGCATTTTCCATGCTATACTGATTGGTTAGCAATTTATGAAAGGCAAAATAAACAAATTGTTAATGCAGGGAGGAATTGAGCACTATTTGTGATGCTTGTTGCTACTTTTTGAAGATTTTAGGGGTGACTGCATACGAGCACTAGCCAAATAGACGAGGACCTTGACCATAGCCAAAACTGCCCGGACAAAATTTGACCGACTGAGGAATTAACGAAGAGTGAGCATTTTAAAGTCTCCAGGCCGATTAAACGTAATGAAAACAATGCTATGCGAATCGGCGCATCGTTTCTCCTAGAAGTTACGAGGATCGGATCTTCCGTAGGTCATTCGATGTAATGGATTTCCAGAGCGGTTACATGCCACCAATTTTACAATGTCAGAATAAAATTTTTTTCACTATAATGAACCAATGTTTTTACATAATCGTCAAGTCGTCACTTCGTTTGACCCTTTCCTCACCATCCAGAAGTTTATCGTAGGTACTAAAATGTCCTCCTCTCAAGTCAAAGGTGCTAGGCCTTTGCCTGCATTTTCTCTCGTCTCTAATACATAAGCTCTACAAAAACCGAGATTTTCAGCATCCAATTTCGGTAAATGGCATTCCGGTCAATGGTTTCACTCTTAGAGACCTGCAAATTATCCCGCCATAACGCAGCTTCAGGAAAGTTACCGATGAAAAGCACCGAGTGAATTGTAATTCCCGGTAACGTGATGAGTTTCTCTGATTACTGGTTTTCTCTGTCACTTCATTAAGTCCTAAATTAGTGCAGATTTGGATTTAGACTGCGAGAGTTTCCCGAATAATTTAAGACGAGACTTGACGTTTCCATTGTCTCCGAATAACCTCGAATTTCCAAGGTCGGCGGAAAATAAATTCGTTCAGATTACGTTGAATTATAATTTCTATCACCTCCTTCAGTACCGAATGTGAGCAGACACGAAATTAGACAGCGAAAAGTTTCCCAGACAGTTTGAGAAAACCCCTGACTCTTTCATGCTCTCCAAATCGGCGAGGCTACCATGGGGGCGGGCAGGCGTGGGGAACAATTTTGTTTTCTCGACAGGGCAGTCCTCCAGTGGTCGAAATTGAGGCCTCCGTCCAAATGAAATGCATTGGGCAGCTGATGGAAAAAGGGGTCGGCCCAGGTAGCCGGGGTTCCGGGGAGAGTTTGGGCACAGACGAGAGTCACACACAATAAGAGGTTGAGGGCAAGAGCAAGGGTTCAGACGATCAAGACAGGGTGAGAAGGTAAGGAATGGTAATAAATGGTTCCCCCACAGTAGTTTTCTCCCGCTCCACCCATAATAGTGGTGGATGAAGAGCGTCTTGAGTGAGCGAGAGGTGTTGGGCCGACATCGAAAGATAACGAGCAAATTACACCGAGCCTTCCTTCCCCCTACTCTCTCAGGCTCAAGGGAAGGGAGACTCCCCTTGACCCCCAAAAGTCCGCCCCTCACCCACTCGAAAAACCTCGGCTGAAATATTAATGGACTGATTACAAAACGCCATCCTGGGTTAATGACGGAAACAACGACCGGTTCACATAATTAACACTTGCCCTCTCTCAGTTAAGTAATAAGCGAAATTGAATCGAGATATCAGCGCTCATTTTCCACGTAACAAATCCAGACTCGAGCGCGGAGAAGGGAATCTGTTCAGGTAAACATGAATTTTTAACATAGCCTGGTTTCTTTAGTCCCCCTGGCACGGACTACCTACCTAAATGAATAACGTATTTCTAGCCACAACAAGCCGCAAAAACAAACCGCACTGAACGCTGCAATGACGGAAAACTGACCATGGGCTGAGAGGAATGATTTTTCATTTGATGGTATTTCACGCCGAATCATTTGCCCCAGTATGTTTACATCTACGCATCAGAACCAAAAAAACATAAAACACCACCTGATCTTTAATGCAAAAGCAAATTCTGAAGATGGTGCTAATGAATTGTAACCAATTTCAAGCTTTGTGCTCTCACTGTGTTTTTCTTAAATTGGAATGGTTTAAATTAGCTGCTCGTTCGTTCTGAACCGATAGCTTAAACCAAGGTCGTCACTCAATTATTATTCTCCGCTGATTTGATTTATTAGTTAGCGATGATCAAATGGTATTTTTAAATTTTTTTTGCAGTCTGTCAGCCCTGGCGCCACGGACTAAGCAATGGTGTCCAAAATATTATCCCCGGGAGCAGTAAAAGTGAAAAGCCGGACCTGTCGGAATTGGGAGGGGAAATGAGAATTTTACAGCCGTAGAAAAATGTATTGCCGCACAAACCCTTAAATTAGCTTTCACTCTGGTTCCGCGTCCTCCGGTTAAGGAAGGAGAAAAAAGGACCTTCTGCATGTCCTACGCTGTGATCTCTGCGCGCGGTTCCACGTCCATAAAACAACAACCGATTCCTCGGTGCGCAGAACTCGTTCATGAAGCCGTCTCAAGTTCTCATTCGCGAATTCCTCGACGATGCCCCGCCGCGATAAAAACGTCTGGGGGCAAAAAACAAAGGGACACGCCCTCTGGCCACCAAATGAATTTCTTAAAACGTCCACACATTCAAAGAGAGGGAGGAAGATAGAGGGGCTATCTCACATGGATTATATGTATGTATAAATTTTTCTCAGCCTTCTGCCCTGCTCATCCTGTGGGAAGGAGAGTGCGGGGAGAAGGTCTCCTTTCCTTCCCCCGGCCTCCTTATCATCTCGATCTCAGAAATTCCTCGAAATAAGATTTTTCCCTCTCCCCTCAATCTCCTTTCATCTCTCTCTCGCTCTTTCTTTCCAGACTATATCCCCCCCCAATCCCGCACTCCCAATTCTCCCCCCTCCACTTCCATCCTATTCCTTCGTCGACGGGAGTTTCAGAAATTTGATTATACCCGAGGGCGGCGTAAATTACGGTCACCATTTTCGCTAACACAATTACTCCATATAAATGGCCGTCCCGTCTCCGACAATTGGATTCAGTCAGACGAAGGTTGGCGGGTCGGCTGACCGGCCACGGGCAGCGACTGGGAGGAGCGCCTGAAGTGCTCTCACAGGAGGATATTACTAGAGGGAAGGAATAATGACCCCTGAGGACGTGGCTCGGATGAAAGAAGCGATGAGTAAAGGCCTACCGAAGAGGGAAGAGATGTTGTTGCATGCTGATCAGACGAATGAATGTCGTCCGATCGAATCATACGCGCAAACTGACGATAGCCTCACTTTCACCACCGGAGCCATTTTATTTAATTTCATTATTTATTGAATACATTGCAAGTGGGCAATGCGCCAGGAGGCAACAACGTTACTGAACTTACACTAATAAGTTTGTTTGCATAAAATAGATAGTAAATTAGTGTTATTATTAAAGAAATAAATACGCACATACCTCTTAAACATAAGAGCTATCAGAAAATACTTAAGTACTGATAATCTCCGATAAAACAATGAAAAGATGAAAAATATATAAAATGAAAATTATTTCGAGAGTGAAATACACCATTATGATGGCGGTGAAACCTGATGCTAGCCGGGGACTTAAGATGGGCACGGTGAGAAAAGTAATACATAGATAGCTATAGTAATAAAATATACAAATCTTGAAAAGTTTACAGAGTGAAATGTTTAAACTATTTTTTTCCGGTAGAAATGCTGCCGTGAGCGAGATGAGCGTGAGTATGATGTAACATGTCCAGAAGACAGGCAGGCGTGGATAGGAGGAAAATCTGGAAAATGGAAATGGAGGATGGTTTATGAAGAGGTGGGCAAGAAGAAGCAAGAAGCTGGGGGAGATACTTTTTAAATGAGGGTGAAGCAGAAGCGGCACACAGAAATTGAAAGAGGAAGGAAACTCAGCATAAAACAACACAAAATGATTGTTACTCAGCGTATAAAAAGAAAAGCTCCAACATTTTATTCATTTTTGATACTTGACATATACTTCCTGTGAAGGACCCCTGAAATCAGTTTTCTCAGTTACAGATTAAAACGTTTTTTTTCCCGCGAAATTTTGCCGCGAGCTAGAGTTACAGAGTTATAGGGTGATGCGATGTAACTGGGCGGTCCAGATGGTAGGCAGACGGAGGGAGAGCCGGTAAATCTGGAAAACGGAAGTGGATGATGGTTTCGGAAGTGGTAGGGAAGAAGCTGGGGGCGATCCTTTTTTTACGAAGAGAGCGAAGCAGAGGCGTGGAGGAGCAAGAAGAAGCAAGAAACGGGCAGCGAGCGGCACATGGCAATCGGGAGGGGATTGAGAGGGAAGTCCTCCCCCATTGACCGCCACCAACCACCACCCACAACACCATCATCCCCCATCCGTACTCACAACCCTCCAAAGAAGAGAGGGAGGAGAGAGGTCGTACGTATCTGCGGCCTTGATCGACGGTGTATAACGCTCTTAATCATAGACCCCCACTTTTGACGGAAGTGTATAATATAAGGGGCGTGAACCTAAGGCAGAGAGAAAGAGGGAACAAGACAGGGAGGTGGCAGGGTAGGAGGGGACGTGTCGTGGGAGGAATTGAGGCGCGGGGGCGGGGGAACCAAGGGGGAGGGGGTGAAGAAGCGATGGATTCGAAGCGGGTGGCTTCTTGCGTTGTTGGAGATGGTCAACGGGGGTGGGGGAGCGGGTGTGTAGGCAAGACGGTTGGAGCAGGCGGGCGTGGGAGTCAGTGTAATGAGGGCGATGGGCGAAAGAGAGGAGGCAGAGGGTTCATTCTTTTCTCACAAAAAAGACCAGGTATGGCGATAGGTATGCACGATTAAATCTATGTACCACCCGCGAGCCGCCAGAGGGATGTTTGGCAGGGGGTGTTAGGACATTAGCCATGAAGAAGAGAGGGGATGGGGAAAAGGAATTGTAAGAGGGAAATTACGACTATTAAAATGCGCTTTATTTTTTTCCTCAATAAAACTTTACAATTATGCAATTAGCCCGCTAGCAACGTTAAACTGAAACTAAAAGTAGAAGGAAAGAGAAAGAAAGGAATAAAAAGAACACATTTTAACAATAAAGTGCACTTATTTCCAAATATTTTCCTATTTTTAGGAGAGATGTTAAATATATTTTCAGGTAACTCATGCGATTTTTCAATTCCTTGACTCAAGAAGGAGTGTTTTAAAATGTTGGTTCTTTGTTGCCCATATTTTATTTTATAGTTTTGGTCCGATGGAATAGGGCCACGCTCTGTATTCATTGTAATCATTAATATGTTGTAATCACAAGTGGTAAGAAGGCAAGGTTGGAACCTTGGTAAGAAGAAATGTTTGCACCATTTCGTCCGACAGGGTATAAATATCATTTTTTGTCGACTCTAGTCAAATCCAGAGATTAAGAACGGGGTTAAAAATATCTTCCCTGTCACCCTAAAACTAGCTTGACCTGAATTTTTCTGGCAATATTAGACTAGCGTATTACCTCCGAGTCTCTAGCGGCTCCCAATCCAGTCTTGCCATCAGCCTTACGTCAGTTTTTAACGAAGCGTGCGGGTTTCTTCTTTATAATATTTATTTAACGTATAATTACTTTCTGTGCATTGTCCAAAATGCTCGCGACTTATTCGAGACGTGGCCTAACTAGAGCGATGCACTCCTCCACTTTTTCATTCAAGGACCTTCCTGCTGATTGCTTGATAAATCCCAGTGTCATTAATTCAGCGCCGCAAATGTTTCGCGCAAAATAAACTCTCGTCGCAATGTTTTCTCTAACAAAGCGTGCTGGATGGGGATGGTTTGCGTTGTCGTTGTTGATTGGTTGAGGGGCTACTAAGATGGTCGGGCAGGCGTGGGAGTCAACTCAAGAAGAGTGATGAGAGGTGAGGGAGTTGAATTTTCTCGGAAGGAAATAACGTCGGGTAGTAATAAGGACGAGGAATGCGGCCTCCTAGAAAGAGCGCGAGGGGAAACAACCCATTGCCAGTGGGGAGGGGGGGGGGCGCGGGAAACGCCCCTTCCCGCCCCGCTCCGAACGCTCCAATTGTCGAAAATGGAATTAAAATATTTCCCTTGTATAGACGAGAGAGAGAGCAAAGTAAAGAACAAAGGGTGAAAAGAAATATGATAGTAATAATTTTTAAGTATTATATACATGCATATAAAATTATGTTTGTTTATACGCTATAGAATTCCACACCCTTGGACGGATTCGAGCAAAATATTGCATACATGTTCCTTAAGGCCGTTATACACGAGGCACTTTATTGTACAATCTGATGTTTGCATGGATGAGCGTTAATAATTGCGCCGTGTAAAGCGGTTAGTTGCAAGAATGCATGCGAAAATGCATAAACGACAGATGGGAAAATAGCCCCTGCTCTCATTCCGTGCCCGCGTTCTCGCAATTTCTGTACATATCACTGTGCAATAAAGTCCCTCGTGTAAAACGGCCTTTTAGATCTAGAAGGATTAACAGGCTATCTGAGAAAAGCCCCAAGCCACGTTGGCCCCTTTTTTAACAAACTTTTACTTCCATAAGTAAATCATTGGATTCGGTTTAGTTTTTTTGCTCTTTTTAAAATTACTTGCACTCGTGATATAGGCTTGAGATTTTTAGTATCGGATGACTGAAAGAATTAAAATTTTTGATCCTTGTATTGGATTTTTGTATTTGCTTTGTTTTTGCCTCAAAGTTGAGTGTTTGTCTCCAATATCGAAAATTGTTGTATTACTTCAACAGCAGAATTTTTTATTTAATCGGAAACCGCACTATAGGCTTGGAATGGGAACTTTTGACCGAACCACTTACCACTCGCGGTAAATAATTATTATATAACAGAATTGCAATGAGAATTAGGTTTGGATACTTTTAACCCCGACCTCTCCTTATGTGGTTCTCCTTGTGTGGTGCTACTACATACTATATGTATTTCACAAGTTGTTATCTGGAGGATTCATTTAATCCTATGCTTTCATTTTATTTTTTCTTTCTTCCCGTTGAAATTCAACGAGAACCATCTTCTACTTAATACATATTTTCTTCTTGGGCACCATTAAATGGCATTGATGCAAGATCTGCACTGTCTGTTGTCCCTGGAGATATCGAGTCCGTAGTGGAGAACGATAAAAGTGTAAAAATATGATAGAATTATTAATTTTCTACAACCAAGCAGTTGGAGGCGACCAAGCCTGAGTTCGTTTTTCTCGATCACCTCTCACACTCCATGTTCTTAACCAAGTTTTCAGCTCCGGTTGAAACGAGGTGAAAAAAACACCAAATACCAAGACCTACTGTTTAAAATTAGACAGATGTACCTTAAGCATTCTGTAATCATTGTAGTAATCATCGTGCGTGTGCTAGGTGGAGGCTCGCTGATGAATAGCACCAAATCTGTGTGGGGAAGGCAGATGCGCTAGCAACGCGCTTGCAAAAGGCCCTACGCTGAGAGTTTACTCTGTACGAATGATTCGCGTGTGCCACCCATCCGATCTCAGAGTCGGACGTGGCTGCAAAAAACTGCCAATGCCCTCCCGAGGCTCCGGGAATTATGACCACAACGAAACCTAATGCTTGTCCGAGACTCGGAGGGACATGTTATTAAAAGCAACTAAAAATATAATATTAATAATTCGACTTAATTTGGGCGGAATCGAGGCTTAAAAGTCCCATCTGCCTCGTAACTCTTCGCCGATGCTCATTGGACATTTAAACAGGTAAGTTTTTTCGGGAGTGAACAAAACGTATAGGTATGTATGTATCTACCTACTACCTGGTGCTATAGTTCGGAATGTCAAATACCTATAACACTATATTTTACATCTGAAACACTATCGTTAAATAGGGTACAAACAGATATGTACGTATGTGGTAAAAACGCAAGGATTATTAGGCTAACACCCTTGACGAAAAAATGCACGTAAAGAAAAAACCCACACAAGAAGAGGGATGTGAAAATCCTGCGAAAAATTACTGGTAGAGAAACTATCTTATGTTTTATTACAGCAAAAAATGAAATTCGTATTTGATAAGAAATGAATAAAAAAGAAAAATATACACATCAATAATACGATATCAATCAGCAAAAAAAGTTACAAAAGTGTGCATTTTATACCGTGCAGCGGCTGATTGCCGGTATCTATTTTTGTAAACAGCGTAAAATCATAGTTTATGAGTCGATACCTTGTGCTTTTAAAAGTGTCTTACGCAGAGCCCCTGTAAATGATTCTTGGAGAAGTAGGAGCTTCTCGCACGGTCAAATTGAGGTTGTTCCACTCGCGGAAGACGAGGAAGAGCGTAAAAAATAACAAGTAACGATAGAGGGAGAGGAGGAATCAACATTCCATCCCGATAATACGGATTGCCAGAGAGCGAGATTGATTCTCCGGGAAAAAACGGCACGATGACTCTCGATCGCCACGGATTACTGCGATTGGATTGGACTCCTTCCCTTTCGATGCGATGGATCTCCCCCCCCCTCCACTCTCCTTCAATCAATCTCTTCTCTCCCTCCTTCCTTCCCTTCGAATTTCGAAGAGGGCATGGCTAGTTTTCATTTCGGTGGAGTTCAGGAGGTCAACCCACATTATTACAATCATTTAGTCCCGGCCTCGTCCCTCCCATCGTCCGGTCATTTGCGGCCGCTTTTTAACTACGCATGGTATCGATCTCGGTGAATTAGCACCATTATACGGGCGAGCGGATGGTAGGTAAGTATGCTCCGACGGGGAAACGCAGGTATGCACGCGTAATTACATACCTATGAACGACGCTTGATTTTTTCAACGGAATGCCCAATTTCACGTTCAATTCTCCAGAACGATAGCTTCACCAAATTTTTCAAGCATGATTTTCTGTGTTCGTGGGTGTTTCCCAGAAATGTTACTTTTAGGAGAGATTATTAATTTTTATTATGGGAGATCTATCGGTAAAAGTAGATTTAGATGGAAATAATAATACCTAATCTTTAACAGCTGAAGGTTCTTGTCTCTACACCATATATTTTATTCCTCAGCTCGAAATAATTAGGTACTACCTCTTTTCAACCCATTTATGAAGCCTTATTCTCTTCCTTCCGCTGTCCCGGTGGAGTTCTTCTCCCGGTGGAGGTGGAGGCCTAGCATACTTCCCTCTATCCCTGGGACAAGGGCCCAGCCACATTGACACACCGGTTCCCGTAAGATCACCGAAGTTAAGCAGTGTTGGGCCCGGACTGGGGTTGGATGGATGGACCACTTCACCGTGGCGCTCTTGTCCCCTGCCTGCATGTGGCAGATAGGCACGGGGTTGGCACAATGGACCAAGAAGGTCTAAGTGCCCGGGCTACTGTCGAAGGCCCCCCCTACAAACAAACAATCTATCCCTCTATCACTACTCACAGCACACCTCCTCTCAATACAAGTTCAAACCACCTGCTCTGCCATTTACTAATTTCCTCAAGCATTGTCCTCTTATCAGCCACCATGCCGAGCACTTACTCGTTCATCTTCATTTTTGCTCATCGCGCCTTCTCCATTCTCCTTCACACTCACAGCTCAAACGCCAACAGCGAACGACTAAAACGACTTCAGAACGACTAAAATTCTCCGGGAAATTTTGCCTTCAAGTAAAGGCATTTTCCTATAGCCAAGTTTAATGTTGATGAAGTGATTTTTGTAAAAGATGGATGGATCTGAACAAGATGATCAGGTTGCACTACATCAACATGAGAATAAGTTATACAATCATACAATCCCGCTGTTATCTACATCCACATAGTAACACTTGAAAAAATATTTTGAGCTTAAACAACAGTCTTAAAACCTAAATAAAAATTAATGCCAATGCATCAATGGATTTTACAACCCATCATTAAAACACATACCGGCATATGAAACATATTTTCTGTTCCAATCTCAGGAATAAGTAGACCTGAATCCAAAAACCAACGCTTGCCTACGGCTACAACTCTTTGGCGGCGAGGGAATTTTTTGTACTGCTATGACCAACATTCTCACCAAGTGACATTCAT
Source organism: Pyrrhosoma nymphula (assembly GCA_963573305.1). Taxonomy (NCBI): domain Eukaryota; kingdom Metazoa; phylum Arthropoda; class Insecta; order Odonata; family Coenagrionidae; genus Pyrrhosoma; species Pyrrhosoma nymphula. Next base: position 47,739,994 of record OY754330.1, on the reverse strand, counting down.
GATATCCACATAGATTCCTTGAACAGAGGAATAGAGTTGTATATGCGGAATTCGCTTTGTTTCTTGAGTTTTATTTTTCTTCGTCAACCAAATTAAAAAGTTTGATGGAGAAAATCCTGAGCTGAAGGTCCGTCATTGCATCATTTTTTTTAAATCAAGGATAAGTAATGAAGAAATAAGAAGGAACAAGAATGCTTAGCAAGTTTGAAAAACCAGTCGAACAAAACTTCACTGAGCCATCTATTCAGTCAAACATGCACATGAAAAGTACGGGGGGAATTAATGAGTCCAATTGAGAGTACGAAACGGATCAGAGTATCAGTAGCCTTGACCCTGTAAGATTCTATTTATGCACGCTCTTCCCCCACCACCATACGTTTTATCTCCCTCCAATGTTCTTCAGGACCCCTTTTTAATGAGCACCCTCAGGTACCTACGAGGGGGCAGGAAGGATTTTTTCGGCGCCCGAAAAAAATGCTATAATAAAAACGAAATCACGTTCAGAGTTCACGTATGTGTATACACACATACAGACGCAAGTATCCATGAATTCCTACCCGGAGATGTATACTTTCTTGTGGGGGAAGCAAAATGAACGAGATACGGCCGGGATCCGTGCGACTATATAGAGGTGCACTGATTGTCGGTAATTCGGTGTTGCTCCCTCCCTCTATCTCTTCAGGTATCCCATGCTTTTGTTTTCGGCTCTGTTCACTCTCCCTTTGATTATAAGCATTACATCGCTTCTCCACCCCCACAACACTTATTCCTTCCACCGCCGCATACCAAGGAGAGACGGGTGGGCTGGGGGGGTAAGACGGCCGTTTTTATTTTTTATAATCTTTTCTCTTTTTAATTCGTGTGGGCCTTCTGAAGGCGGTGTTTGGTGGCTCTTGATGGAGGATTAAAGAGAAAGAAAGAGAGAGAGAGAAGTGTGGGGAGATGGAGGGAAAAAATATCTTTTTTCTCGAGGTCATTACGTATCGCCAGGGAGTGTATTTTTTGAAAAGCCGAGGTTAATTATAACCGTGAAAACCAAGAGATGTTTTGTTCCGTTTTGAAAGGGGGGTAATCTTTTTTCGGACGGGTAGTAAATGACCATCTCCGGCGATAAGGAACATAAAGCACGGTGGGATCAACGGAGAGAGAGAGAGGGAGGAGGTGGGACAGGGTAACAATCCCTTGGAGTGAGTGAGAGGAGATGAGCAATTATTCTAATGACCATCCAGAAGGCCTGCCTTGCACCTCCATAGACTCATAATTTACGAAAATTAAGTCTTCCATGTTTATTACGATTCGCCTTCCGCGATGAGCAAGAGGGAGAAAACACGTGAGAAATGCATCTCTACATCTTCCTATTAAAAGAAATGAAAGAGGAGAGGAATCCGTTAATGAATAATGCCCCACGATGCGAAATAAGATTTATTGTTGCTAAGGAAAATGGGCTCTCAATAGAGCAAGTGGGGTGATTAAAAGGAAAGCTGAGCAGTCATCCTTATCCCGGGGATAATTTGTGGATGCGTATGCAAGATTTACGTTCTAAGCGTTCAATACCTTCTGTAACGATCACACACCAGCACCAGAGGTTCTTAAACTGCGAGCTCAGGAAGAGTATTGACTTCAAGGTGGTGAGCAGAATTCTGAGGTGGAGAACCCAAAAAAGTTATAAAGAAAACAGCTAAGCAAAAAAAGGAATTCTTGAAACCGTCAATCCAAATCCAACCGCAATTAACATAAATAATAGGAATATTTAGATTGACTTAGCCGGGAACATTCACTGATGAACTTGTGAATCACACTGCGAAAGGTACATCGCCGATTCCGCTCAGGTACCCAACAGTCGTGACGAGTCGTTCTGACTTTTTAGATACATTCTCTTCAAAAAGAATCAGAAACCAATACGGTTGAATCAATTTACGCAACAATTGTCTTATCCTGGTACACTTTGTAAAGCCTTAACATCAGTTGAGAATCCGAATAGAGCGGGGAATTGCTTCCTTGATGTCCAACCCCACGACTGTGCACCGGCAGAACGACTGGGGTGGCCCCTGTTTGGTAAATTGGGGGAAGGGGGCGGTAGGAGACGGAACCCAACGAGACTTAACCACGTCACCATGTATCGATTTCTTCCATAGTTCTGTTCACTTCTGGGGTGGGAGAATGGAGAATCCATGTAAAGATGCCTCGTGATGTTGTCGAAACGTCGAGTCGGCCGGCTCAATTTCGGCGCCCAATAATCAATCCCCATCAGAAGCGAGATCATTAAATCAAAGACGAGGATGCCCCGATTCTACTTCTCTCTTTCTCTCACTCCACTTTAATTTCCTCCCACGCCCATCTTACGATGGAGAACGAAAATTCCTTCCTGCCGAGGGGATGACTTAGTCGGTTATTTCGGAAAGGCGACCAACAACTGAGGTCAGGCATTGGAGGGGTGATTGGTAAGGGAATGGTTACCTGGGGAGTGGAATAAAAAATAACGAGTGGGCGTTAGCAAGGGCGCACCCAGGATATGAACTAAGGAGGGACAGCTGATGTTTTATCAGGGGGAGAGGGGGCGGGTGGGGACGATAGCGGCAGAGGTATGGCGTGACATTGCATGTGTACCTACTTCGTGCAAAAGAAAATTCAAGATTTTGGAAACTTTTTGAGTATAATTGAAGGACCATCGGTAGGTCTTTGCGTAGTACATTAGTACTTACTTACTTCAGTGCCCGATAATCCACGCTTTATTCACCCTCTTATGACCTCAAGGAGGTTAAAAAAAATGGAGGCGAATTTCGAGGTGATTTTGTAAGCCAATTCCGCCATAACTCTCGGCACAGTTTAGGCATTATTTTGCTTACGTTTTCAGATGAGTGTTTCATTTTCGTCACATCTAAGCTAAAATCCACTGGAAAGACCATGTTTATACTCTTTTTCCACACTCATGAAGGGTTGACGTCACAGTACGAGTAGCCAATGAAAGCTGTTTCCACTTCCACCTCAGTTTCTGACTCCCGGCGGCCGAACTGCGCTGTCAGTTCTTGCGATAAAATGCACGTTGGGTGGCGAAGAGTCGCGTTGGCCTCTGATTTTGAGATTAATCAAAGAAGTCTAACTCGCACGCAATAAATTTGGCAACACAGACGGTACTAGACCGAATTGAACCTTGCGACAGTCGGAGAGAGACTCAATACATTCCATGCCACTACTCAACGATTGGCTGGAAAAGTGTAAGGTACACCAGCGCATTCAAGGTCAGCCACCATGAGTTAAGAAAAGGGTGTAGTTCCAGGTAGGCCATGCCTAGCCGGCACAAAATCTTTCCCATGCACCCCTGTCCTTGCTTCACCTTCACCCATAAGCGCTAATGGCCATCCCTTCTCCATTTCATTTTAACCTCCTCGACTTACTTCAAACTTCCCGCTACACGAACGCCGCCATGTTTTGCTATGTAATAAGTGGGCGGGAGAAAGGGTAAGGAGTGCTATAAAAAGGTTAAGGGGGGAATGGGGGTACGTTTTTTATTCTTCTTCCCCCGAAAGATTCCCTATACGCCAACAAATTACACGACCGTAAACGAGTGAACATTTAAAAAAATTCATCCAAAACCTTTCCCCACCCGTTAAACGTTTATAAGAGACCGTACGTGAGTGCGTTTTCCTCCGAGCTCCTCTTCCGTATCGATGACCACCGAAAATCTTTCCCCGACCACAAACCCTAAAGCGCCCATCCCATTAAAAAAAAACGCCAGGGCTCACCTGGCTGAATCCTTCCCCTATGACCTCAACCACCTCTACCCCATCCACCTGGTTTTGGCGTATCAGAAATGTGTTCACCTTAAGTCGGGGAAAAATTGTTTTTCACAAATAAAAAATTTAGAAAAGCATCAATTTAGAGTTCCGAAGAAGATGTCCAATCATTTATTTGAGGTAGTCTGAGTGAAATATCAATGAACATAGAATTAAATGAATTCGGTCTCAATGTTACGAAAAAGATTTTACTTTATAATGATACCTAAATACATAACTACTACTCCAGTATTTTTCGAGTTACTGGCCAAAAATAGATGCCGTTTTCCATGAGATATGATACGGCTATAGAGAGAAATTATGTAAATAAATGAGGACATTTAAGCGCACAGATCGCGTCCGAAATGTAACAGTGCGTCTCTTCCTCAATTAGTTTACAAAATAGATGTAGAAGTCACCGTATTTCTTTTGATAAAATCGCAAAAAAACTTCGGTTGTGAGGGTGCTTTGCGCGTACGGTATGAAAAATACAAATTAAGTTACAGCTTCTAAGATGCATATTAATTTAATTATTAAGAAATTGAATTACTGAACTTCTCAGTCTTCTTACACAAAGATTTTGCGTCGCTAATATTATTATATTTACTTAATGCTTCTTACAACTCCCCAAATTGTATAATACAATTCTTATATGGTTTCCTACAAGAATAGAGATCTTTCTAATGTTAACAAAACATCAGCCACACATTAAATTATTTTTCGTGATATTTTCCAGAAAATAGAAGCCGTTTTCCGGCGGATATCCACACGGCTGTGCGCTCCTGGGATACGTCATCATAGGAATGAGTAAGTTCTGACACACAGATCGGGTGAGAACAGTATCTGAAGGTAGTTCGTATGCTTTATCAATAATTTAATAATTTAAATTTATTAATAGCCGCAATATATTGATACAAATAATTTCTCTAGAATTGTGGCATTCCTATTGTGCAATGCATCTTGGTGAAATGTCACCTCTTGACAAGTATTTGTATGTTTTTTTTCAATGCACCAATAGTGGTAGCTTCATTCACTTTATTGTGGTACAGTATAGAACATGTTGGTGATAACTCACCCCTTGTCACACACCCTTGAGGTGGCTTGCAGGGTATTATGTACGTGTACATGAATACTTTTTATGAAATCTCAGAAAAAAAACTTCGGTTGTGAACAACGTGAAATAAGTCAAGCTAAACACTAAAATATGTGTATTTTCAGTTAATTTCTGAGAATGTCAGCCATATGAAACAAAGTTCTTTCTTCATTATTATTACAAAATACTTATACTTTCTTCAACTGCTTGAATTAAAAAAATTAAATTAAATTTTAGTCTCTATGATATCTAGGAAAAAATCTCGCTTCAACCACCTTAATCTAAGATGAATAACGAATTCCGTAAGGAAGGAGGAGAAGACGTAGGTGCCTTCTTCTTCCTTCTCCTTTCCTCTTTCCTCACCCCTACCACCTTCCTTCCCCCCCCCACCTACTCTCCTCCTCCTCCAACCGGAAGGGTGGCACGTTTTGATTAATGGGCATTCCTGTTTGCGAGCCATCCTATGCCCCATTCTTTTCGTTTAGGGAGGGATTTACCTCTCCCACCCCTCTCTCATGTCCCTCAGCAAACCACCCCCCTCTCTCTTCTTATCCCCCCATTCATTCACCCCGTTCTGCCCACGGCCGATCCTACCTTAAACTTAAGCGAACGCAGAGTGTAACACATGTAAGGTATCCTGTATATGTCACCATTCTAAAACTTGCGTGATCTGAAGTAGATTTTCATAAAAACAAATAGGTAAATAAATACTAGTCCTAGAAAAGTTTACTTCGGCCCTTGCTCCAATCAATGACCAGTAAGCTGTATTAAGCGCTTATTAGTAAATAATAATAATATTTTATTGGAAACCTGTTTCATTAAAGTAACGATAATGCAAATACAATGAATAAAAATTAAAGCGATAAAAACCTTGAAGAACGGTAAACACATTCACCAGTTGCGTGGATCGAATTCGGCATGATACCATCCACTGGGCACCGCACCCTTGGTAAGGCTGGGTATTCACAGGGCTGTCATACCCCATATATTTTTTTACGATTTAAATAAAATATTTTTCTCGATGCATCTCTCGAAAAACTCCAGGAGATGCGACCTCTCCCTTCGGTCTATTAAATTTATTATAAACTACCGACACAGTGAATTCGAGCTAAATTGGCTCCTGGCGGTCGTGTGCTTGTAAGCCTAGGTTGTATCCTCTGAGCCTCTAGTGGATCCTAACCAAACCTTTCACTAGTAGAATCAGACTCTCCGTTCACCCGCAGCAGTTTTAACGAAGGGTGCAGTATTCCAATACATGCGATTAAGGTAGTGAGAGCGAGATTGTTCCCTACTCATATCAGAGCCCATATTCAAATTTAATTTAAAATTTAAGCAACCGTAAGAAGCGTGGAGAAATTATTGCAGGTTTAATAACGCAAAAAGTTTGTTTTAAAACTGAAATTCTCAGTAATTAACAAAATATACATGTAAATATAAGGTTTTAACTTGATTCATATTTTTTCTTGCTGAACGCCGAAAACGCCTTAATAACCGAAGACTTTTTGGGTTTCTGTCAAAATGACTGCGTTGAGTATTTGATTTGACTTGAGAAATAGTACAAACTAGACACTGCTAAATTTCTGACGAGATCTATGCGTAATAAATCCCGCATTCTTTAAATAAAGTTTCTTTGGAGTTCACGTCCACACCAATGTGGACAAAAAGGCTGGTGTTTTTGGCATATACCTCGAAAAGTATAACGGTAAGTGGCTGATATTTTATTATCATAATGGAATACGAGATCTTGTTCTTTTTAATTGATCGTTTTTTTCTGGAGCTTTGGACCAAACCAAAGCTCCAGAAAAACTATCAATCATAATTAAAGTGGTAAAGATTATCTATATGTAAGTTATTTTTAATGAGGCCAAATTCATTGAATTTCATACGAAGTAATATCTCGCTCAAAATACTTAAAGAACGATACATCGCTGTGTCTTGCGATGCAAAATTCTAAATCTAAATGCGATATTACGATGCATACATTGCACAGCCCGAGGCTTCAATTTAACTGCGTCCAACTCCCCCTTTCCCACCCTCAGCCCTCCAAACCATTGTATGCGTGTGCGTGTGTTCGTATGTACACCGCCAACTTCTCTCCTCCACTCCGCCCGATTCAAAGGGGAGTTCATCTGAAGAAATATCGGGCCGGGTTTTCATGGTGCTGGTGCCCGCCTGTCAACTACCCGCGACAGGACGAGCGAAATTTAAGAGCTTCTGCCCGCGCCACGCCTCGTGTGAGCCTGTCTGCTCTGGAGAACACCCGAAACCCCACTTCAAACTTCCGTCCTCTTGGTTTGTTTTCAGGGAAGGCGACCGACAACTGCGGCCATCTCTGCCGACAAGAGGAGGTTGTTAAGGATTTCATGGGGAACGAAGGAAGGGTGGAGAGAAACTCGGCGTTGACTTCAGTTTGCTCTAAAGTGGGAGGGGGTGAATATTACACCATATAGGGTGTTTTTAGACCCCTGGGGTTCAATTGACATTGGGATTTATTATTTTTGAGGCCATGGTTGCAAGATGGCGATGAATAATCCTACTTTCACCATTTAACACTCAATAAATAGATCAACGAGGCAAACGCTTATTTATAAAGTTGATACTAAATCATAACGGAAAGAAATAATGGCAAGCTTCGTTCAAAATAAACCATTTCCAACGGAGAATAGCTCGGTAATTCTGAGTGTTACGAAAGCCAAGTAAAGTAAGCATCATGAAATAATCTCTTTTATTCGAATTCAGTCAATTCTCGATAGTGTAGGCATGATGGAATTTTTATGAACTTGATAACCAAGGAGGATGTCATGGGACTTTTTCGGCGGGCTGCCGTACAGGCGGCGCCGATTTTCGCCAGAGCTGAGTAATCCGCCCAAATAATTATCGTAGCTCCCAATGTCCCAACGCGGTGGTCATTATTTTATTCGAACACTACAATTGGTTGACCGACAAAAATGGGCATTATTAGAGAGGGAGAAATTCCCAATGTAACAGATAGATTTCAGGATCCTTTCTTCAAATTTACATACATACATACATACATACTTGCGCACCATCATTCACGACTGCAACAAAAAGGATCGAGACACCAATTCAAATAATACACGCCTCGCCAATCATTTCTACCCTCCCCAGATTCCTTTTTCTTTTAGCTATGCTTCCTTCCGAAAGGCAAATGTCATAACATTCCCTGCCACACGCCCTTTAGGTGGCTAGCGGAGTAAAAGCAACGTAGGTGTACATCTCATCCCCTTCTCTTCATGACGTTTAACCCTTGGGCAACGATGTTCGCTCGGCCCGCTGAACCGATGGCGTTGGCCAAAACCCGTCCGGGTCGAAGAGGATTCAATTTGGTTTTCGACGGGTGGAGAATGAATCGGGGAGGGAAGGGAGGGGTAGAGGGTTGAACTCTTCTTGTCGGATTGCTAGCGAGCTTGTTAAACAATCTCATCGCCCCTCGTTCCACGCTCATCTCTTCCATTAGTTTCACGAGAAAGACTCGTCTCGTTGTACGTACATACATCTACATCGAGCACAGTCATGGAATGTTACCTTTTAATTAGTCGAGGAAAATCTTATGATTTTTTTCGTGGAGAATTTCATCCCTTTGACGCACATCTTTGCATCCATTCGCGTGACCGCGAAACAAATAATTTATTTTTCTCATTGACATTTGTGTAAAAAGTAAAGACGTTACTTTGAGGCAATATTGGGTTTATTCTGCGCGACGGTGGCTTATAATACACGACGCTTCCTGTGCTATGGTGTAGACCAGATACGAGAGTTTACATAAACCTCCACCAAAATCCGTTTGAACTATGATGGCTTGGTGGTGAAACAGCCTAACAAACAAACTGATTCGATTCCTGGTTAATTCAAACGATTATTTTTATAAAAACTAAATCCCTTTGGAGTATGACTGAGCGAAGTGCTCGCAAGACGAAAGACGTGACGGAATGGTTTTGCAAGTAAGTACATAAACGGTACAAGTTTCATGATGTTAAAACTTGGTTTAGCAAAGATCTAGCTAATGAATCGTGAGAGTTAAAAGAGTTAATGTTTTTCGACTACTACTACTACCCGTAATCCATTTATTTTATTTCCGGGGGTTTAGTATTGGGAGTGAGTGATCTATTCCATTTACAGATCAATTTTGGTGATTTTGAGCACTGAAATATTCCCAAGTGACATCACATGGCTCACTGGAGGAAACGGACTTTAAGATGGAAAAAATTACGATAAGCATTTGATAGAATCTAATGATGAATTATCCCTTTGTTTTCCACAGACGCCCTAAATTATTCCAGTCACCATCCACTATAATTCATTCATGCTCAAATTAAATTTTTATGAGAAAAGAGTTTTCCGTATTATAATCAGTTAGCAAATAGATACTGCTAAACAGCGTGCAGTAAACCAACTTACCCATACGGAAAACAAACAAATTGAACTATATCTCAAACATAATACATCAAAAATGTATAAGTAGTGAGAATAGTGTACAAATAATTCATACTGCAAAATTAACACGGTAGAACAAATGGAGGGACCAAAGCAATAGTTGCTGATTGATTATCAATTCACTTATAATTGATTGATTATCAAATGTAGGTAATCACTTCCGCCACCATTCCCCATCAATCCTCCCCTAGCCTTGTATCCTTACGTAACAATAATTGATTTAAAGGGTACAATCCGGAGAAGAGTACTTGATAAGGAATAATATAGAAGAATGATAGAGATCAAATTAACTGAGGGAATAACCAATGAAGAAGTCCAACGAAAAAGTATATAAAGTAAAGATGTTTCATAAAAACTCAGGGAGGTAGAGGCAAACTTATTAGACACTTTTTGACACATAATAGACACCTGAAAACAGTAACGGAAGGCGGAATTTATGGAAAAAATAAATACTTATAGAAAGACCAGGGATAGAAGTACTCGATCGAATATTGAGGGATGTAAAAAAAGGTGATGTAAGATTAAAGCTGCTAGCTGAAAACAGAATGGAGCAGAGAGCTACAGAAAACCAATCTTTGGACTGATGACGATGAAGGAAAGAAAAATATCTGAACCAAACTTGAGGATTTGTCAGAACTAAAACAGACCCCTGCCAAGCATCCAAACATTTCGGTGATCATCACAACGTTTTGACAGCCGATTCCGTGAAGGCAGTGGCGTCGCCTTTCTTTCTTTCCGACTATCTTACCTGCTCCGAGCACTATCGGCTGCGAGGAAGCGACCACAAAAACGCCAGGATCATCGTACAAGGCCGTTCGATCACCCTACAGTTAGAAGAGGCATAATGGGTGTGGCTTTCCTGCCTCTATCCTGGCCCTTTTCTCAATGTTGTGAGGTCACCTCCACTCCCTCCCGACTTCCTTGGTAGAGAATTGCCAGTGAGAATGAATAAAAGGAATGAATCAGCAAACCAATGCGCTAAAATGTTTCCATTGAAAAAAATAGTTGTGGGTATGAAGAATGCTCAGAAACATCCTTTCACGTCTCTCGCACAATGGTAATGATCATAGGCGGAACGTCTAGTACCAGTGAGCAAAATGAAATATAGGAGTTTCCACTCGAACAAAAAGGATGATGGGCAGAATGACGAAGATAAGGGACGATTTTATTATTGGCAGTTCATGAATGCCATTCGTAAGCTGGGTACATAAGATTAACGGGATAAGTCGGCATCATTAAAACTAAGAACCCATGCACATACCAACGGAATCATTCCTCAGATCTTTTCATTAGAAGTCGATGGATGACGCAATTGTAAAGAAAATGGGTAATCGGTACCTTTAAATTTGACAATCTATCAAATTACCTACATGCTTATGTGAACGGTGTTGTTGAATACGCACCACTAACCTTCAATGCAGCGAAGCAATATTGAGAGAGGAAAAAGAGAAGAGTTGCTATGTGCACGAATAATTAACCAACCTATTATGTAATTTTGAATTTTTGTATGCAGTATTATAACATTTTGTATTCCAGTTTCTTGAAATGAACCTTTTTAATCATATAATCTACCAGTGTATTCTTTTTCTTTCTTACACCATTATCCATTTCTACAACCCTTTTATAGTCAGCGCAAAGTTATTTTGTTGGATACTTTGGATTGGATACGAAGTACAAATGTATTCTGTATAATCGGAATATAAACTACCAGTGCAAATAAGTACTTATAAGACTTTAAATGACTAATCATAAAATGGCGTCTCTAATTTGTTTTAAATAGCCCACCAGTATGTAGATACTTTCATCACAATTATTGAAGAGTAATGAAATTAGCTGAATATAGTATTAAGCCCCCGGGAAAATACAATGTTATTCCAATATTAAAATGTCGTGGGGTTATTATAATGGCCTCAAGTTATCCTACCAGCGAAACTGTTGTCATCCGAGCGAACATACAATGACGAAGAATAAAGAAAATGAAGAGACCATCAAAATACAATTTTTCCCGATATTTCTAACGGAGTTGAAATTCCGACGTCTTAACTACTACATCTCGAACTCTCGCTATTTTTCATTGGACTTGGTAATTAAGCAGTGTATTTCACTTCTTGGAAATGCGAAATGCAACGGCAACACCGATAAATACTTTTCCAGAGTGATCAATTCAAAATCAATTAAAATTCCTTCTAACTTTCGCTTCTCCTCGCTTAGCTCTCATATTCACCCGTCGCTTACTTCTGCCCCTCCCCTCGGCATCTTGTAGAAGAAAGATGAAGGAGCATCTCTTCGATAGCAATAGTCTTATCAAATCCAATCTCTAAGCAATAATTTATTATCAGTCGTGGTAAACACCTCCCTAACTGTTCATTGCAATATTTTTTGTAATGGGAGAGACATTCTTCGGGATTTCCTTTGAAACATTTTCAGTTCCTCCCCGTAAATATAACCTTCTCTTCGGAAAGCGTCAAAGAATGCTGTTTTTCATCCCATTCTCGCACTCCTTTTCCATCTCTCCTCCACTATTTGTTTCAATTTATTTGGACACCATATCACGCGAGGGAAATGGCCATCAACTTGCTCATTCACAAAACAAATTGCACGTACAAATTCTTGATTCTAAACACAAAATGTTTTCTCAACCTTCGTCTCGACCGATAGCATCAAACCTTGTTCTTCGACACTGAAACATATCTCGGCCGATAGGGCCAACGTTTGTGGAAGTAAAACTCGGCATTTCGAGATGCATAGCTTGTCGTGCAAGGAAAGATTTTGGCAGGTACGCCGATTTTCTTGGAAATGCTTTCACAGGCTTTCCTTCGTGCATATAGTCTCAAAATTTGTGCCATTCATTTTTATTAGTTTTTATTTTAAAAATCAAGAGCCAATAGAAGCGCAGAAATAGCTCACATTAGTCGTCAGTCGACTACTTCAAGAGTATTGATAGGGAATAACTTGATTTTTACGCATTACTACAAGGAGGAACTAGAAGGTCTGTCATGGTAATGCAGACCAGGTAAAGGAAGAAGAAATTTCACAAAACTAGATGCCCTTTACAAAGTTTACCTAAATTAATTATGATTCCCCCTCGAACTGTGAAAAGTGGCCGTAACCATGCAATTGAACTTTTCTTATAAAAGAGTAAGGCATCTCGTTATTCCAAAGCCTAATTGCAGTTCTAATTTGACTGACCATTAAGTCAAAAAACGGAGATAAAGCCTCAAAAACCAATAACAACCGCTCTCTAAGTGTTACTAACGCATAGAAATGCATAGAAAAATATCTTTATGAAATATCTCCGCGAAAATATTAATTAAAATATTTGCGTAACTACTGGACTACGAATATAATAATATAATAACTTTCGCAAAGTTACGCCTGAAAGGATTGAATTCATAATATTTTTAAGTAGAATAATGTTTTCAAGCACTTTTCAAGAGTACCTATTGGAGGAAACTATTTCACATGCATCTCAACTGGCCATAGCGTAGATGACCATAAACGGTGAGGCTGCTCAGGGCACTCTTAATGCTCCACAAATACCCACACCGTTTTAACGACATCAAAAGAAGTGGACGGTGGGCAATATTCTTCAAGATCGATGTCGGAAGCCACACGCCAGTGGTGGACGGTGAGGGTTTCACGTCCACTGGAAAACAGTCACTGCATGAATGAGAAACAGTCCTCTAATCTGATAGCAAGAGCGCCTCTTCAGCCTGAGCGCGCATCGACAACGCTGGGCAACGACTGGGCAACGCGCCGGGATAAATATTGGCGAGCGGGAGGGAGAGGAGGGCGGGGGAGGTGGACACGCGTACCGAACACCCCGTCCATCCCAAAAGAGGAATAAACGTGCTCGGCGTTGGAAAGGAGGAGAGCGCTGCCATTCTTGCACGACCAAGACCAACTCACCCGATTGAGGTGCACCCGTGGTATGTAAATATACACAGTCACCGAGCGAAAGAACAGATGTCGGCAGGGCCGTAAGCCTTATTTTTTATACAAATGTATTCACAACTGAAATTGAAATACTTGTACTTTCCCTTCAAGTTTTTCCTTCAATAATTCCTTTTTGTTTTCTATTAGTAAATAAGTACAAGTATTGTAACTTCAATTATGAACTGTGCAGGTCCAAGGCCTGGGCAAAAGCCACAGGTGGCCGGTCTTAGGGGCGGCCAATCTGCGATATATTGATGAATGTGTAAAGGGGACAGCGAACATGGAAATTGGAAAATGTTGCTAACTTCCAACATGCAAATAATCCCCATAAACACTTTTCCCTCATAAAATTCGAAGCTTGGAGACAACTTATACATTAAAAATTGAATCATCCAAGCTTTGAATGCATTAGGTGCCGCTTGCATGAAATCTATAAGTTTTTTATTTGTCAGTTGAGGGTGGTAAGACTCCAACCCATCACCTACCCCTGGAACTGAGATTTCCAGCCAACGATGAAGCTATTCACTGATTATCCGGGGATAAACCGTCCTCTAAGGATGAATCACAGTTGTAGACCAGTCGATGCCTTCATTTTTACCGGATAAAATTAATTGGCAATGCACAAACTGACGTAATTCGGAGACACGTCAGAATTTAAGAAATAAATCTAGAAATGGTGGCAAAATGGTTTCATCAAGCACGATCCAAGAACTCAGGAAACATACCTTTATTAGACCACCTTCATTAAATACCTACTGTTTCAATTCAATGGAGCTGTTAATGTCCTTATAATGTTTACAATATTTTCCCACATAAGGTGAATGATCTTTGCGCGAAGGTCCCTTATATCCCACTGAATATTGTTTTATATTGAAAATTCTATTTTACCTGTAAATACATTTAACCTGCGGATTACCTTTTCACAGTACGCTACGCGGTGGTGCGAATGACCATAATTTCCATTATTAATCCTAAAAATAAACCCTGGGTTGTACGTACATGATGCTAGGTGCAATGCAAGATGTATAGATGTTTGAAATGCATGAAATGACTTGCCTCCATTTGTGAACTCCGTCATGCTTGGTATTACCGGTGCCGAGGTACTCACGCAACTCTTTTTAATTTATATTAGCAAGGAAGGAAAGAAGAAGAAATAGACAGCCTTATAAGGCAGGGGAGCATAAAGCCATTAATTCCAAGGGAGGGATAGGAGCGTTCACGATAAACGTCACGGTTTAATGTGAGACGCCGCGATAACCTACCGATCCCTCGCCAGTGCATTGCAATCCTCCGGAAATTAGTGTTGCCACGCCCGCCCATGACGACCAATCGGACTGTGAAAGGATGGAGAGAGAAGGGTGAAAAGGTCATCTACCAAGGTGTTCGCGGAGCTCCGTGGTATGCGGGTACCATGCCAGGGGGGGGGGGGAAACGATTGTCAATCGTTTACAAACGTTCATTTTATCTGAATCAGACACTTCCCGGCGTTAGCCTGGGGAAATATTTGATATTCTTCATCTTCACATAAGTAGAACGGCCTTGGCAAGGCCTTGACAAAGACCTTGAAAATGGCATAATATGCCGTAACCTTGGTCGGTTAGAGCAATAAAGCGCGGAATCATACCGATTTAATTATTTCATTACGAAGACGTTTACTGTCTCTCCAGTGGCCTTTATCAACATTATAATTATTTGAGGTAATCTACCGGTAATGGTAAGGTTTTGGTTGAAGTAGGCATGCCAAAGCTAATCTTTTAAAGCTGACGGTCCTTGCCTACACACTAGTTCGCACGTCCTACCTCTCTTCGTCTCTTAAGCGCATTATCTTTATTCCACTTTGTTGCTTAACCAAAAACTTCCCCTACAACACGGCCTTCAGCATTCCCTCACTTCTCATTACCTGTTTCAATCACCTACTCTGTCTTATCCTGATTTCCCTAAGCATTTCCCTCTCTTCATCCACCACTTCGAGCAATTCCCCGTTCGTCTTCCTTCCTGTTCATCGCACCTTCTCCATTCTCATCCGCAAACAAATCTCAAACGCCTGGAGCCTAACTCTCACCTTCCATCCTTACAGTCCATGTTTATGCACCAATAAACGCTACACTCCATATCAGACTGTTCGCCAGTATTTTCTTTTCGGTTTGACCGAAACAACATCCCGTAAGACTTCCTATCGCCTATGCAACCCACATCACTCAATCACTCACCCGCCCTCCTCATCGCCCCCTCGACACACCGCCACTCAATCTCACGAACCCGCCCCGAGTTTGAAAAGAGCGTGCGGTGTCTCTCTGCTCTCCCCGAACCAGTAACCAATGCACGAAATTTATTCCTAAAATTGGAGTGGGCATCTCAATGGCTTTACGTTACCTCGCGGGATCGCTTCTCCTCTCAACGCACAGTGGTCAGAAATCGAAAAAAGCCGGACAAAAGTCCAAAATTGCCTTTTTTGAGTTAAAGACTTTAAACTTAGGACAAATACAAACAAATGATTACTTATTATGAAATTGTAAGTCATTACTCATAGGTTCTACCCATTACTTGTATACGGAGGCTCGAACATGACCAACATTCCAAAAAAACACCCGCTATGATTTTTCTTCGCAAATCTTAAAAGTTAAGCAGAGTTGTGGAAGGATTTTAATGAAAAAAAACATTATTAACTGTCACAATGGTGCTTTTCTTGTCCTATGCATAATTTTAAGAGATATTTGTCCATATTTGCGTGCTATTACGTCACAAAATGGCGGACGCTTTTTTCAGGCAAAATTTCACCTAAAGTAGTAATTTTAATTGTTTTCACGAATATGTGCTCTGAGATATTTATACAGAGTATTAATTGAAAACATCTTAACGTTATTCTGAAAAACATATTTGAAAAATGTTTACGATGCCGAAAATAAATTCGATTTTTCGATCGCGCGTCGCGGCCCGGTTTCGCGCCAGAGGGACCTAGAAATGTCGTTGCTACGTTGGATTTTTCAAGTTGCAATGTGTACTTCTGCTCAACGGATCAAATTATATTAGGTCATTGTCTTCCACGGGGGGGGGAAATACGATTGTTTCCTTCAAATTGGGGTAAACCAGCCGGACATCAGGTAAAAGAAGACTTAATACTTGCTGCGATACCACTCCTTGACGTCAACCGCCGGGTTCTCGATTAAGTAGCGTTTTTACACCGCCGTTTTTTTGCAAGTGAAATTCAGTCTGAGAAAATGGATTTCACACGCAAATGGAGTCACACACCCTCCAGAACAATAAAACTGTCTATTTCCTGGATGTGCAATGAAAACTAAATGCCAGTGATGCCAGTTTAAAACAAATGAATTCTTATTACCAATTGGAATAAAAATTAAAATAAATACAATAATTTAAGCTTGAAACAGTTAATGATTTCTTTCTATGAAATTGAATGAATTAGGCTTCATTGGAAGTTAACTTAGCTTATCAATGAACACAAACAATTAGATAAAACATAACGAAAGATTTGTATTCATTCGTATAAAATGTTTATTCGAGAAGTTATTAATTTTTTGTTTTTCTTTGCCCTTCCCAAATTGCTTTTTTTAAATTTCGGGCATTTACATTCTTGCAACTATCGAGAGATGGGAGAGGGAATACTGTCAAACCACAGAGTGTAACACCGCAAACAAAAACAAGCCAATTAACGTTGAACTATCGGGAGTACCGAACTATCATGCGAGTGCTGTGTAGTTATAAAAATAAACGTACGCTCCCCATTACGATTGCTCCCTCGTTCCGTCTCCACTCGCGCCTTTGTCCGACACTCCTCCTCCAACTTCAATCCTCGTATATACATTTCTTTCTTTCTCCCCTCCGCCATTTCTCCCAATCTCTCTCTCTCTCTCATACACACAAACCCACACACGCATGGCGCACACAAACACACGGGCACGCACAAACGGCTCCTCCTCCATCCGCATTCCTCTCTTCCGCAAACCCCTCCCCCCGGCCAAACAACAAAGCCAGAGAGTGCGCTCGTTCGGCTTGGGGAAGTCGAAGAGAGAGGGTCGTAGGGGAGGGGGGGAGGAGGGGGAAAGGGGGTTGAAGGGAGGGGAGGTGGGATGGGTGGGGTAAAGGGTGCGGTCTCTTTTTTTTCCTCTCTCTCACTCTCTCTCCCGTGCATGAGCGGCAAGGACTCCTCCCGCTCTCGCCGACGCATTCGTAAGGGCACGTGAGCACGCGCGTCTACGTGAGGGTGGGATACACAAACAGAGAAGGGATGAGAATAAGAAGATAGGGGATCTGGTTGGTGTGATAGCTAGAGGAGTATTGGCTTCCTATATCGTGGGTAAAAAAAACCTTAAGGAACAAAATACTATTGAGAAAGACGAAAGAAAAAGTTTACAAAACCAATAAGGCCAGTAGTCCTGCATGGCTCATAGATATGGGCAATCAGTAAAAAGACGGAGGAGAAACTTAATACTTCTGAAAATAAAATACTTAGCACAATATATGGACCAATAAATGGAGAGGAACAGTGGTGAATTAGGAATAACAAGGAGCTAATATAACTCTTTAAGAAAACAGACATCGTGGCAGAAGTAATATGTAGAAGACTGAGCTGGGCGGGTCATGTAATAAACACTTCAAGGGAGATAGTCCATATAGTCGGATGGGATTCTCATCCCTTTAAGGACCAAAATATTTTAGCCCAAAGCTCTAATGGATCCAAATTAACATTTTCATCCGCTGACTGCGGAGTTTGACTTTACCCAAAAAGCTCAAAAAATATATTTTCCCTCTATTGTGGAGACCGAGTATATCCACAGAGATGTTTTATAACTGAGATTTCATGCCCATATTTGGTTGCCATATTATTTTGTATGACATAACCTATGATGTCCACCTATACTCTCTAAGCCTTCTCCTATTGAAAGGCACATGGCTTGCTCGAACATTTATTATATTTTCCGAATAAAGAAAAATTTTGGTATACAAAATTTCATTACGTTGGTGCAAGAACTAGGAGATCCCAAAACGAATCAATTTCAAAGACATTTCACGTCAAAAAAAGCCTTTCAAATATTTTGACGTATCGCATTTTTTCAACCAAGACACCTCGAGGCGAGAAAAGGGAAATTGATTTTCCCTCGCCAAAGCGATGGAATGCGAATAGGCCAACTCCTGCGTCCCCTTGGCGCGTATTCAGACCCCCCTGAAGCATCGTCACTCGCGCAATTATGTGACCCTGCAGCTCAGAATCAGGGCACACAGTCGATTCACAGCAACAGAGAGAGAAAAGGGGAATGATAAAACGATAGGAATGAGAACTCTACTCAGCTTGCGTCTAGGACGAAACCTCGCCTGCGCGGAAAATTCAAATAGTTTTATCGAGCTTTTTCTTCACTCTTTATCAGGGATGTGACCCAAAAAGGCACGTTACGTTTCGTGCCGTACCTGGGAGGCACCCGAACTCGGAGTCCGAGCCTCGGCGTTGAAGGAGACCCAACCCTTCACCACGTGTGGTTTATAGCACCAACTGACCAGTCACGCTATAGTAAATAACTTCTTAAAGTTAAACATAAATCACAAAGCTATGTTCGTCTTTGTGTTGCACTAGTCACGCTTATGAAAATGGTTTTTTCATCGCAGTCATACGATGTATATTAACCAATTTACGTGCTTTAGTAATTTAATGTACATTAAACTGTCTTAGTTTACTAATGCACGTAAAATGGTTAATATCTGTCGTATAACTGTGTTTAAAAAAACCATTTTCATCAACGTTAATGGAACAACACAAAGACGAACATAGCTTTGTGATTTATATTTAACTTTAAGAAGTTATAAACTATAGTGTGACTGGTCAGTTGGTGATATAAACCACCCGCGGTGAAGGGTTCGGTCTCCTTCAAAGCCGAGGCTTGGACTCCGAGTTCGGGTGCCTCCCAGGTACGGCACGAAACGTAACGTGTCTTTTCGGGTCACATCCCTGCTCTTGATACAAACATATTCGAATTCTATTATCAAATTTAAGCTGCTGCAGGAGGCACGAGGTAAATATAGTATTTTTTGTAAAAACTTTATTTTATATGAATGAACTTCCACATAATTAACTCAATATACCCACTTGAGGCTTATTGTTAGATTTAATTTTTTTTAATACGCTGAAAACACCTTTACAGTCAAAGGTTTTTTTTTCGTAATGTTATAAGAAGTATCACGGTGAGTAACAAATATATATTTAGAATAATTGAGAAAACATACGAACCA
The DNA here is from genome assembly GCA_963573305.1 of Pyrrhosoma nymphula. NCBI lineage: Eukaryota > Metazoa > Arthropoda > Insecta > Odonata > Coenagrionidae > Pyrrhosoma > Pyrrhosoma nymphula. The sequence continues at coordinate 47,720,497 of OY754330.1, read as the reverse complement.
CACACCTTTATATTTCTGACGCGATCAATACGAATCAGAAATGCCTTCTTTTCTTCAAATGATGTCTCTCAGATGCACTCAGACTTAAGAGAACAGCTTGGCCAACTTTGGAGTGCTGGGAGATCCGGGTTCGAATCCCATGTCAAGTCAAACTATTTTTTTTCATGGCAAGTCACATCACTTATACGTATGGAGTGCATAATAGGTATCTTTAAAATAAATTCAACTCGTCCCTCCCTCAAAAGTGAGTCCCCACGCTAAAATAAAGCTGCCCACGCATAAAAAGTAGCGAGTGGGAGGATCAGGGAGGTGTTTGAGAGTAGGGAGAGGTGGAGCGGGAGAAGTTTGCGGTTCCATATGGGTGGAGGCGGAAGCGATACGGAGTGGATGTCGAAGGAGAATATAAACGAAATGTGGGAGACACGTCGAAGAAATGAAAAGGAACAGACGGGCGGCATGACGAGGGTCGAAAAGGGGGGTTGGGATAAGATGGGGGTTGAATAAGAGGGGGCAGGAGGGAGAGAGGAGAAGATAGTAACACTTTGGGGTCCACGGCGGCCACCTAGGAAAATTTAAAAATAGGAAAATACGGAAGGTTTATGTGCGAATATCAATTTCGAAAAAAATATGATATGCTTCAATGCTTTTCCAGCTTTAGTTAATGACACTGTATGGATAGAAAGAATATCATCAAGTTATGGATAAAGAATCTTTAGAATACAAGTGTAAAGCATTTATTTGCAACTCTGTTAACTAGAAGGAAACCATACCTGGCGAGATGTGTTGGAACAACATTACACATTTTCACCATCATATATGTATGTACATACATAATAATGGCAATGATGTACGGCGCAATAGCTGTAGTCATTGAGAAAGACAGTGGAAAGTATAACGTCAGTTAATTTTCACTCTGTTAACTTATTTCGCACGGTAATCCCAAAACGGAATTTCCTCTGAGGTATTCTACTATGTTACACTAAATATTTATTAACAATGGCGTGAAAAGGTAATAATTTGGCTTTAGTTCAAACCTGAAGCGATATAGATAGAGAAGTAAGGAGAAGTAATAGGAAGGGAATAGACAGGAAAATGGGAGTCTCAGGAATAGAACTATAGGGGGATGAAACGAAGTACAGAAAACAGGAAGCAAGAGAAAGGATAATCGAGTTGGTACGGTAGTTAATTTATTTCTAGAAGACTCTCCATTCACAAAAACTGGAATTGTATTTCGAGGGGATCGTAGAAAGAAAACATAAGGGAGAGAGAGAGATCGAGGAATGGTCTCAGGAAGATGGAGAGATGGATAAGAAGAGGTAAAAAGGATCAATAGGAGATTTTCGCCAAAAGAGGGTAAACGAAGGATGGCTAAGGAAGGGAGAGATATAGGAATAAGGGTAAAATAGAAAAGGAATTATGGGAGAAATGTATGAATGATGGATGAAAAGAGAGGAGGTAGAAAGCGTGAGGAAGAGTAAGAGAAAATATGACAATTAGGAGGAGAGAAAATGAAGCTCAGGAGTTAAGAAAAAAGGAAGCAAATATCATCCTTACATATATTCAAGGAGAGTTAGAGGGATAGGGAAGACGTAGGGAGAATTAGTTCTTCACACCGTATATGAAATATTCCACACTAATTCGTATAACAATCAGCGACGGCTATTCTCGACTGCTCTGAATTTATCAAGTAGTCGTGAGCAGAAGCATTTTCAAGATGGCTATTTGAAAACGGCCTAAGAATCGAAACTTGCGAAAGCCAACAATTAATAAATAGGCGCAAAATATCATAACTGAATCAATTTGCGAATATGTCCGCGAATTTCCACGGCGTGTACACACCATAATATCTGCTTCGGAAAAAAAGAGACTGGAACGAAGAGAGAACGAGGAACAGTCACGATGATGAAGTAGAAGGGATGAAAAGATTTGAAGGGGGTGTAAACCCCCGTCCAACGCAACGAACCTGGCGCGCGAGCGATCTCGCGCCACTTCCCGCAAACGCCCGCAGGCGGCAGCACCGGCGCGCGCGCTCACATTTTCGCGCGTGCTCGACCAGAGGGCTCGACCCTTTACGGGCGACCCCAGCCCAACCCCGAAGCCTCACGAAGCGGATGAAAGGGCAAAGGTGGGCAGGGAGTGAGGAGAGGGATGAGAACACCACCTCGGAGTAAGACAGAGAGAGAGGAAACGAAGAGAGAAAAGAGAAGAAAAAATAAGGATAATAAGGAATAACCTCACCCACACAAACAACGCGAACACACGTACAATATATAATAAAGAGAAGCAGCGGTTCCGACCCAACGGGGCGTGATTTTCATTTGTTTTCTTCGCGGAAGAGAGCGCTTATATCTATACATTATTTTTTTCTTTCTTTCTTTCTCTCTTCTCCAGATTTTATAATGATTATCTTTTATTTTTATTTCTTTCTCCGCCCGCAAAGAGAGGGGATGGGGGTCGAGCCGACGCACAGCACAATTCCCACCCGTCCGAAAAATCTCGCGGAGGTTGCGAGGGCTAAAGAGTGGTGGGGAGAGGTTTGAGATGAGGACGAGGGGCGTGAGGCGAAAGGCACTGGGATGATCTCATTTGTTACAGCCTCTTAGAAACCTTTTCTCGGGCCTCGCCTCACCTCCTCTTCTCCTTTTCTCGCCTCCGACCTCTCTCTCCCTCTCTCTTCTAATCACGTGGTTCTGCGAAAGAGGTCCACCTCCTTTGATCCTCTCCTCTGCGTTCCTCTCCTATACTATTTTTTTCTTTTATTATTATTGCCCATTTTTTTCCTCCTGCCGACCTGTCTACTGCCTCCTCTTTTGTTTCTCCCTCTTCTTCTTCCTCTAAAACCAAGCGCAAGGTCGTCCTTCCTTCCCCCCTCTCCACCCCCCCCCCCCGAGTTGTTTTTCCACCGCTTTCCCACTCCATCCTCCCGACGCGCGATTATCTTTTGAGTTTTCGAATTTTGCTTTTCTTTTATTTTTATTCGTTCGTTCCACCACCAGCGCCGCCGCCACCACCTCCGATTCGAAAACGAAGAATACTAATCAACGCGCCTGGCTCGGCTCGGGGGAAATCGGGCAGGAAGCTATACATAGAGCTCTCCTTAGCCCCGTAATCCTCCTCACTCCGCCTCCGAAGCAAGCGAGCCGGACGAGGGAACGAATAGATGATGGTTGTCTTTAATTCTGCGGGACGTGATTGGGGCTCAGTCGCTGATTTCGCGAGATAAAAATAGATGGGGCGTAAGGTGAAGGATAGCGCAGATCCCTCTCTTATTGCATCGACAACACTATTCGAGTAAATGACCAGTGCTCAGGCTACTTGTTAAAAGGAGAACGAGAGATGCTCCAAGGAAATAAATAGTTCAATCTTCAGGGAAAATAAAGGTTTCCTGCGGCAAAAGTCCCGATTCTAGTCACCAAAATATGCTCAGTAAAATAAGATTTGACTTTACAGTTTACATTTGGAGTAGGTAGGCGCAGTAACCACGACTTTCGTGGCTGTAACACTCATTTCTTCGCAAGAGTAGGATAAATGTTTTTGAAAGTTGATAGCTTAAGAGAATGTAGCCAATGAAGAGATTTTGGGGGGAATTGGGAAAGAAGCTGACCAGTGGAATATAATTTCATTATAACGTATCATAAAAAGAGAATAATATGGATTTTAAACGAGGCACTAGAAAGAGATGCTCAGGAAATTAAACTCCCTATAAATTACCTTAATCGACTCTATTTTGAGGATCTAAATGTAATATCCACTGTAAAAGGAAAATTCACGACTTGGAATTCCTGAAGGCCGTTGATTCCCACTAATCAAACGTGTGAGGTTCCGAATAAGAGATGCAACGTCGAGGACTTAGCTATAACGATGCCCATTTTTTGCGCAAAACAGATCGGTTTGACTCTCAGATGAACGGAAAATGCCGAATGGTGTAATGTAGGAATACAGAGCTCTGTTTCCGCAAATGACACTAACTGAATTAATCAGAGCAGTAATCACAGTTTGATTCCAATTATCTTTATTCAAAACTTCGGAAGTGTCCTTATGCTCCCCTCTTTGTATCAGAAGCGGTTTGAAATAAAGGTATGCTGCACTACTATATTTCTAATCCAGCTTATCTTTGAAATATTTTTGTGTAATACAGCCAAGTATTTCATAAATATGTAAAAATATAGGAGGAATAATTAATATTAATTTTTCTTTGTATTATTTGGTGTAGCAAACAAGAATTTTGTTTATAGCAACATAAATATCTTAAGACATAAATATCTTATCTATATGAGGTAATATTTATTCAGATGAATATATTAGGGAAGAATTTGTAACTTCTTAATGAAAGCAGAAGTATTTCCTATTACTTGTACGCAGAAATAGTTCTGTGTTTGACGTTCAGAGTACATATCATGCACAGTGTATTGCACACCTCAATATGACCGATGAAGCACAGGTCGTGTACTACTATAATGTGTATTAGCATGCCTTGTGCGTTCGCCAACACATGAGTTTTGTTCACGGAACCCTTCATCCCTTAATACATTTCTTTTAAGCAGCGATGAGTTGTGAAAGATTGCCAGAGTCTCCTGGAGAGTGAGTAGCCGTGTAAGGTCGAGAGAAAAACAATCCTCATCCCCAGACAGCGCTGAGGAAATCGATTGTCCCAATTGACCAGAGCAATCGACACAAATCCCGAGAACCCATCTTTTTTAAAGAAATGACTTGGAGACGAGATCGACCCTTTTTTTCTGACTTCAAAAACGGTCGAAACATTTCGTTTCCGTAGATAAGCGCACTCAGAAACGAACCTTAAAACGATTTTCCATCTCGTACTTTTACCTTTTGGATTTTACAAGCCGCTTCAAAACACATCCCCAAGCTTCATTAGCTCAGCTCTATAATTGGATGAGAGCGGCGCTAACTGACCACAGAAGTCGAAGGGCACAAAAAAACTCTATATACACTCTCGCTAGTAGAAAAAACTAGTCTCAAGGACGCGGCACCCCAAAAACAACGAAACCGACCAACCACTGGTAAAGGGAAAACTGTTCGGATGGATGACTTGGACGTTCGGGCAGCTCGCCCTGGTATTTTCTATGCAGACAAGCGTTCGTTGCCTTCGGTGGTCTTAAAAGCCGTTCCCGCGAGCAATCTGTGGCGACCCTCTCTCTCACCATCATTGCCATTTTTACTAGCATCTTCGACTCAAGAGACTTTCCCAATTCTCCAGGGGTGCTTCATTATATTCGATGTAGGGGGATGAAGAGAAGACAACTAGGATTGCACAGAGGTGAATGGAATTAGAGGAGTGAGCTTTAGGAACTTAACAAAATATACACTTCCACAGTTTTCAGTATTAGCTACATCAACATTAGAGCAAGTGTCCTGTTTAATATATTTTGGAAGTGAAATATCCCCTATATCAGACCGAAATGTCGAAAATAAACCTAAAAAATTCCAATAAATCAGTGGGAAAATTCATTGAATCGTAAAAAATAAAGCAAGAAAAGAAACTAAATTGAAGTTGAACAAATTAATGGCAGTTCCGTAATTACTGTACGGTAGCGAGACGTGGGTTCTCTCAAAGAGAGGCAGAAAGAACATTACAACAGCTGAAATGAAATTCCCTAAAACAGTAGAAGTTTCCACATTACAAGATAAGATTAGAAACAAAATCATAAGAGGAAATTGAAAAATGCATAGTGTAGAAGAAAAGATTACTAAAACAAATAGTGAAACCATTCAGGAAGAATGCAGCATAACCGTCTCCCCAAAATTTCCTTGGAATATAAGCCCAGTGATCATCGAAATGTTGGTCAACTGACATATAGAAGCGTATCAGGCTTGACATTGTGGAAATACGAAATGTCCATTTTAAATAAAACAATGATGGTAAATTTCCACACAGTATATTATCAACCACAGTATATTAACAAACAGCCTGTTCACATAGGTGTTTGTTAATATACTGTGGTTGATAATATACTGTGTGGAAATTTACCATCATTGTTTTATTTAAAATTGGTCAACTGATACCAAGATGGTTCCAGGAACACGCTATACAGCCAAACACCCTATGAAATATTCTTCACTCCATGTTCTCATGTGCACATGAATCATTCTCCACTTCATATAGCCTGTTCACATAGAAAAAACTCTTTCAACATGAAGTGTACAAATCCTCGTGTAGTATTTTAAGTCCATGAATAGGAAAATGCAGATCCTTCAAATGCTGTTGCCTCAAACAACAGTTCCAGTGAAAATGCTCGTAAGCAAAGGGATAGTGATAGTGTATCAAATACTTTACCAGCTATTGGTGATGTATCACTTGAAAGTAATGGTGATCGGAGTAAAAACCTGAACGATACCTCAGGAAGGGGTGAGAGGATGAAAATAGATGATCTGCTTTTAGCCCAGACAAAAGTAAATATTAACATAGAATTACTCATCACTGTGACTCCAAAACCTATGAATCCAGTGACAGATTCAGGGCCCAAGAGATCATTGAATTTGGAAAATTAGAACAAGAGGGGTTGTACTTGATTTTTCCATCCATTTATCTATTATGAATTGTCATAAGATCTTCATCATTATGTTTAATTTAATATACATCTACATTTCATTTGAAATTTCACGTCAGTGAATTTTATTCTACTTCATTAACTGTGCAGTCACCTGTCATCTACTTCTTGAAATACATTTGGAGTTTTCTTGTAAGGGAATCGTCCAATAAATAAATCGGCAAGTAAATGACGTATATGGGACGGGTTTTCTGTTCCTTTTCAACTACACAACTATGCGGTAAGTTTATACACGCGTTTTGCTCCATTTATTTAATAGAACTAGCAAAAAAACTTCGGACGCGAAAAATGGTTGAAGGTTGGCTGGTCACAGATTCCTTTTACTGAGACTCCGTTAATCATAAACATTCTTTTACCGTATACTCCCACCACTGCATCCTAGGGGAGTCGTTTCCTCAAGACGGAGGCCTCGGAACGCCAATTTTTTTGATCCGTTCCACGAGAGAGCAAAAAAAATCTTTGACCCCTTCTATTAAGCTATAAAACAATAACTTAAAAATCTTTCCGGGAACACGTGACAGCCTTGCTTCGCTTGAGCGGCAAAGTAGGCATTTTTTACTACTCGGGCTCCGTCCGTCGGTCCACCGCCAATGCTGAAGCGGATCTTGCAAGTTCCGTGACTGTTAATGAGAGGCAATTTCGTGTGTGTTTTCCGCGGCTTAACGGACAACCATTGAGGAAAAGCTCGTCTCGCGTGAGCAAGGAATTTTAGGAGGCCGAAATAATTCGACAGAAATACCGTAAAAAAATGTCCCGTCCACCCTTCAATTTTATGCATTACGTGCTTTGGTAAATGGCAAAAAAAATCGATGATAATTCATTCCTAAAATTGATTATATAGAGATTGATTAAGGTTTAAGAGATACAAAAAAATAATGAAACAGAACTATACTTAATCTTAAAACTATGCGAAAAATTACGAGAAGGTTTTTTGAGGCAACCCATTAATTGGTAGTTGTAATTCGCAAAACAATAATTTAAGAGTAACCATTGCAAAAAGCGATGAAATTGGCATTTTGGAATTGAAATATCACACAAAAATTGCTTCACACAGTTACAGACTATACATCAAGGAAATATCTATTAACAATCCGTATAATTATTTAATAACTAACACTATTTTCGCCAAAAGAAACTTACAGCAGATTCCATCTCCTGCATAAGTTCGCATCCAGGAACCAGAAATAGCTAAAACCACAAAATTTCATTAAAAAAGTCACAACCAACAAAGGTATCGCGCTTCTTCCCTGCACTCTAGGTTTAAGTAAGATATTTTGCGAACTAACTCTAACTCATTGCAGTAACGAAAATCTTGAGCAAATGTGACAAACCGCTAAAAAACAATAGATTATAGATGAAAATAGATGGAACAAAATGGAACCATGCGGTACGATAGCACAGATAATACTGAAGCCATCAAAATTCGCAATTGGACATATTGAATGCATAGCTTGTGCAGTTAATACGCATTGCGCGCGAGAGCCATGTCAGGTGGATCATTTTCCGCAACAAAAAAAGCTTCACTTTCGTGCCCCAAGACTCCATCTACTTTCTTCTTTTATTCTGAGGACAAAACACACAGGAGAAAAGCGAGAACCGTTGGAAACGAACGAGTCCCAGATATCATATCAACCAGAGTACATTTTATCACGCAATACCAATTTAATAACAATAATAAAGAAAAAAACGAATGTAATCGCACATAAATCTCTGACGGCGAGTCCCGGACGGAGCGAAATCATTACGTACGGGGACTTAAATCATCTTCGCCCAGATTCGTCCAAGAGATGAGCCGGGAGTGATAAACAAGTAGGGGGGAGGGGGAAGGAGGAAACAAAAAGATAGGGAGTTTTTCCATCTCTCGCATTCCGTATAGGAATCCACGGCGAGCACACCCTTCATTGTTGGACGGGGATCTCGCTCGCAAAACATATCTCGGGGACTCCCTTGTCTCTCGCACGCACAAACACACACAAGAAAAGATGCGTGCCAGTATGCGAGACCTCGCATCCGTTATATTTTCTCCGCTTGAGATCTTCCAATTCCCCTTCCCATCGCATAAAACACGAAACTCGTCGGAGGGAGGGAAGTCGGTCCAAATCCAATAAACCCCTTACGATTCTTCTCATCCCACTGCCTCCCATCACCCCCGCGGAGGAAGGGAAAATGATGGACGATTCAACGATGCGAAAAATCGATACATAAACATCGTGAATAAAATAAAAACTTTTGCAGTCCATATTCGTAAGAGGACAGTCTCCTCTTTTGAGATTCCCTCCGCGTCTGGATTTAAAAATACCTACGTTTCACCTCCTTTGCAGGAGACCATCCTCAGGGTTGATGGCTCCTATCGAGAAAGAAGACGGAACTTGACTGAAAACCTTAGAAATCAAAGAGTGGATTATGATTGTTACCCACTGCAGATACTCTAACCAGCTCACTCTAATGCCTACAGCTGAATTTGTATGAATCTATATCTCAGCCCCCGCTTCATTTATACAAATGACATCGTGGAACCTAGGATTACAATAAAAAAGCGAGGCCTGAAACAACGAAAACATATTATTGTCTTTGTTTACACACTATTATTTTGTATAAAATAATGAGGCCGAGGAGATGGAGTCAAAATATCAAACTGTATGCAATTCGTACGCATTTCTTTCAAATGTACCATTACCGAGATGCTTTTTGAATACCCCAAAAAAACCTGTAAATGGTTGTAAAAGTGCTTTCAGTGTACGGCTTGAAAATAATACGCCACGCTAAAGTCTTAAGTCAACAATATTACTATATTTACGTCTCACTACCGCTTTAATTTTTCAGTAAAAAAATTCGAGTGTAGTATATTGCGACTAGGGAAAAATCACGCTCAAATAATTTTTTAAAACTCGATTCTCTTCCCAGGGAATCGCATCGCAGAATTGGGCGAATCAGTGAAGAGATGCCTACTCGCCTTCCTACACATACCTGACTGCCTCCTCTCCGTCTACGCGAATCAGCCACGCCCCTCTCTCGCCCCCGCCCTTCCCATCCTGACCTCCCTCCCACCCTCTCCTCTCCCATTCCACTCCCACCTCCCAAAACACGCCCATCTCCTCCCTCCTCGTTTTACCCCGTCGACCCCTAGCGTTCCCACACGCACTTGGCGGAGAAAGAAATGAGGGAGTATAAAGGAAGAGAGAAGAAGAACGGGTATTGAGAGAGAGAGGGGGGTTGGGAAGAGATTCAGGGAAAAGGGATTAACGCAGAGGAGGAGTATATAACGTGAGAGGGAGGAAGGAAGGCTGGAGAAGGGTTGAGAGGAGGTTTTAGTACGATGGGAGAGGGGTGGGGTATGGGGAGGAGCACTCTTTAATTTGAACTGCGGCAATCTCATTTTCTGATACGGTCTCTCACACTCAAAACCACCCACCCACTCCTTCTTCCCTCTTTGCCGCACAACGGCGCATAAATGAAACCGCGTCCCTCTCGCCGAAACCACGCTGCATGCACACGCTCGCACGCGGGCGTAGTTGTATAGAAAAAAAATCGCGTTTCGATTTGATGGAGATTCGTTACTCCCCGTTATACACGTCTCGTCCTGTAATCCGATTTCATTCCCTCAATTTTCATCGCGGTAGCCTTCTCCTCGAGCTCATGCTAGCGGCTGCTCGCGAAAAACCTCTACGACTCCTACAATCAAAAACCTATTTCAAGCAGCCTTAAATAAATTGCTGAATCTACTTCGAATAGCCTTTATGTGGTTTAAGCTAGCCTTTTCCGAATTCCATTCTAAAATCCAAGCAGATTTTAAGCGACATGAAGAAACTGTAGCAACACTTATGACAAAAAACTTCGTTTTAAGACTGAACTTCTCAGTAAAATAACTTTATACATGTATTTGTGGCCTTGACGTATTTGATTCACAACTCACACTGCAAACGCCTTTGTAATGGAAGTTTGTATTTTATGATTTATATAATGTATTACAATAAATAATATATTCTTTCTTAGAAATAACAGAAAAATCAAACGAACTACACACCGTCACAATTCCCACGCGATCTGTGAATAAGAACCTACTTATTTTTTTAATAATGCCTTAATAAAGCGAAAGTAGTACCAAATCAGATGGGATACAGCTTTTATTTCCTGGCAAATATCTCCAAATGTAGATTAATATATAACTAATTGTTTTATAAATTAGAAAATATTTTTCCTTATAATCTGACCAAATACACTTAAAATTATGAGTAGATATATCTCGCTCAATATACTTTTAACAGAACATACTATACAACCACCTGGAGGACAATTGTTCATATATCCAACAAGACGGAAACCGAGAAACGGAGGTGACAGACATTGGGGAAATATAATTTGTATTTTTACAGTGCTTCCTTTCGAAATGGATGCTCTTTTACATCCTAGTAGCTGAAAAAACAAACCTTACTTTTCCTTCATGTGCCAACTAAAATGCATAATTGTTTATTTTTCGACATTAGTACCAATTACCGAAAGAGGCATGAATTTTTCATTTTTATATAAGGTATGAGGTAGTTACATACGATGATATATAAAAAAATAAATATGCCTGCGCTCCACCGTAGCACTAAAGGGTGATAGATCCTACGCAATGTTCTAAAATTTAAGCTAGTTTTTGAAAGTCTCCCATATTTTGTGCGTGTTTCAATGGCATTAATATTCCCAAACGTATCACGGAGTTCCCTATTCTATCGCCACCCATACAAAGCAGCTGAAGTTGATCGTTTTGAAAGAGAACATTTGATGTCCATAATTTCCATCCCTCGAAAGGTGAACTCAAAAGCAAATTTTGATATTGGACACTAGGTCAAGAAATTTACACGATAAGCGCTAGAGAAAGCCTACACGGCGGGCGTTAGCAAATGGTTCAACTTCTGACAGCTGGGCATTATAATGCTTGTGATGTAACCCAGACATTACTAGCTGATAATTGGATTGATTTTCTAGAAGGGTACCAACAATTCAATTTCCGATCACTCGTTGGAGAGTTTGCTCTCCATACAAAAGGATTTCATAGACTGCAAGGCTTGAAACCATCGAGTCAAAATCACCTATCAGAGAGCCACAACAGGTCAATGACTATTGTGGACATTATTAGCAGGACTTAAGGCGAGTATACCGGAGGTCATATTGCCTCGGCGAAAAATTTATTGTTTTAAGTTCCGTCAGAACCACGCGTGGGATAATTAAGTACACATTTTCTCTTCACCACAGAAAACTTAAAATTATCTGGCATCAATGAACATTTAATTAAAGATTCTACAGATAAATTACGTTTTCACCGCGACACAATCCACGAGAACAACTTACATTAGCATTTAGAGCAGGAGAAGAAAATAGTGTGCATTCATTTTACTTATGAGCATTCTCTCTTACTGTACTCGCGTGTTGCAGAAATGAGCCACAGATTACAACCGAGAAAATATTATAATTTAAACAAGAAAAAAGAGAACTCAGATCCGGTGATAAATAAGGCCGATACCATATTATGTTTGATGAAATCTGATGTTTCTACTGGGCTGAGATAATAATTATTAACAGGGGCAGTTAAAATTCGATGTTGTGGTCTTCTGGTAACATCGAATAAGCAAAAAATATATATAAATTACAAATACATGTGGATAAAAGATATTTGCGGGATTTATATCAGGCAACTCTAGTAGTGTCTCAGGGATTTCATAAAGAAATATGACAAAACAAGTTAAAAAACCCTTAGAAGAAATTTACTGATAAAAAATAAATAATTAAGCTTCCGGTAAAAATTATAAGTATTACATTGCTTGGCCCATTCAACATACTTATTCAACATACTCAGTTGTGCCTTACTAAAAGTTAAAAAAATTCTGGGATTTTTTCATGCAGTGACACCAATCCACTAAATCCTATGAGAAATAGAAAATGTTTGCACCAGTCATTTCATTTTTCGGCGGAGATTAAATTTCGTACTTATTATCCCTAGCTGCTAAACAGCTTGCTTTTTCTATTCCCCAAGTATTATCACTCCTTCCGTACCACCATATCTATTTATTTATTATTTTAATGCCGTAGTGTACCGCACAGTGCCGTGTCGCACACACCGTAGCAATTCATTTAGTTGCCTGATCGTTGAATGATAACACCTTTTCAATTGTCCGAACCCTTATTTAATTAGGACTGAGATGTTATGAGAGTCTCAAATCCGAACTCAACCCCTTTTAACAGCTTCTTCGGCCACCCGCGCCTGACTTCGGCCTTCTTAACCCTTCGTCTCACGAAATCCCTCATTTTCCCCAGCTCCAACACTTCTCCACTGCCTTCCCGTCTCCCACCACCCCTGATCGTGACCAACTAGGTACCGCGTTCCCCTCCCCCTGCTCAACCTCAACCCCCTCACGGAGAGGAAAAAACATCAGATATACCAACACAGGGATACCGTAGAATGCGGAAATCTCATAGCGTCACGGTTTGCCCCACATCGAGCGGCCAGGGGGAGTTAAGGTGATGAGGGGTTCCTGCCCACACCACATGACTCACGAACATAACTCAGCAAAGCACACAACAATTACCTACTAGTGCGAGGACATTGAGGGAAACAAGAAACTCGGAGGCCATTCTCTTTTCAATATCAAGGAGTACCTATTCAAGGTTTTCCGAGAAGAAAATCACGTTCCAAGGAGATCGTAATGAATAAAGTTGTTGGTTGTTGTCAGACCCTCTTTAAGGAGGGTCCAATTCGATTGCGTGAATCAAAACAAGAACAGAATTCCACCTTTTTGGTTACATTTTTTTAAATTTTGCTTTCACTCATGCCTTAGTTATTAATATACAAAATAATAAACAAAATACGCAGAATATACGATATGAACTATTTCTAACAAACCTACACATTTTTTCCAGCCACAGGACCTCACTGCAGTGCCCTTTCTGCTCAATTTAATCATTTTGACTTAAATGTTCGCAGTAATTTACAATAACTAACAAAATGCGATTGGAAGGTGGCTATATTTAATTAAAATTTATTTCCATGGGAGAATTCGCTGTTTATTAACAGTTTATCGAGAAAGTAGCACTCATTTTGGCCAGAAGGATACTATTTCCCCATGTTTCACCCTTTCTTGCATTTAACACAAATTCAGTTTTCGAATGATATAGAATGCGAAGGCTGAATTTATTTTTCATATTAAACAGAGGACAAGTCCTTTGTCATCGTTTCCAGGTCTGCTTCAAATACCTCTAGGGGATTTTTTAAAAGTAATATTATGACATCTCACAGTAACTAATCAAATCAACTCTTTAGAGAGATGAGAAAAGAACGTGATTCACATCAGGTGTACAATAAAAAATAATGGCAAAACAACCGAATTCAATGGAAACTACGTATTTGATATCATATTTGGATGGAGAGAATCATTAAAAAAGAGGTCCTAAGAAGAGAGGGGGGATGAAATGATATCATGAAAACTCTGAGGAATAGTAAAAAAATAAGAAGGTGGTGGATAATTAATGATACGTAGCAGTCTTCTGAAAAAATAATGGGAGAAGAAATGAACGAACGAAAATAATACGAATGAAAACCGAGGTAGGATATATGATTAATTAAATAATCAGGGACATTGAAATGAGGAATTAAGAATGATTTAACGATAAAACTAATAATTAAACTGAAAATAGAATTGAGTTAAAAGCTGCATCAAACCAATCTTCGGCTTTACTACCCCTGATGACTATGTTTTACATGCAATTGCTGAAGAATAAAAAGTTTTATCGTACTTTGAATTTGCGAATTGCGACGCACATTCCATTTCTTTTTACAAAATAATTGAGCACAAATTAAAGCAATGCTGCATCATCAATTATTTTGCAGATTCATAGGGAAGTTTAACATTTAGATGCCATTAAAAGACATTGCTGCGCAAAGATATTTGCGCACAAAAAATTATGAGTCAGTTAAGGGATGTCAATCATACTTCCGCAACTTATTTCAAGCTGATGCCCATAAGCCCTCCGTATTTGAGTCCCTTAAGGACGCAGTCACGAGTTGCAACAGCCCTCTTTACGGCAACCAATCCCAAGCCATCGATTGCAGTTCGCTCATTTGAATGAAATCAACATAAACAGCCTAGGATCACAAACAGTTGCGTCGAGGTGGTCGCATATGCATAAGGGAAAGTAGAAAGTTATCATTCGGGGAATGGTGAAATACTAGTTCAGCACTGAGAAAAGCAATGCTAGGGGCAAAATTTTAGAATACGAATTGGGGAAAGCATTATGAAAGCAAATTTCACCAAAGTAATGTATTCAAGACGGCTTCGTAGACCAATGAGAAGAACGCGGGGCTAATGACCGGAGGTAGGTACTGGGTTCAAACCCGCGAGTGACACCTGAGGGCACATCGAGATCAATCCCACGTTGAGTTATTATCTCTGACACAGATCTTTCTGCAAAATCACCGGTGGTACAGGAAAAGGGACTAGCTCCCCAATCCTGACTGACGGACTTTCTACCTATTTTTAATTAATTAGTTAACTTTTACTCTAATTAGTAGAACTTAACCCCAACCGATGAAACCCAACTCGGGGATTAAAGCCTTTGTTATTTTTTAAAGGTTATATATATCGGAAAGGATTATTTTTAGTAAACTAAAATATATATTATGAGAATGGTGCCAACAAAATCTAATCCTCGAGAGAGACGTCACTACAGACTGAGAACTCATACTTTAGCTCCTTTCACCTCTCATCCAGGAGAACGTAGAAATGCTTCAAAAGCAATCAAACGCGATGAAACCAGATATTAAAATGAAGCAAATAAATAGATTTCACGGAAACCTGAAGAATAAGTAACGAATTCATTCAAATTACTCACTCACAAACACACAAAGGGTAAGATTTTTTTGCCACGGAGCAATTCAAAACTTCACATTTTCCATGTTGGACGTATTTTCCTGAAAATCAACAAACTGACATCAAACGCGGATTCCATTCACGACGCTCTTTTCCCCACCAGCACTCCAACTCAGCTCCCGATCTGTTTTGAAGTGCTCTGCCTAATGTGCGCAGTGTCTGAAATGACTTGATAGCAAGCGCGTAGTTGTATTACAAAGGAACAGCGCACTAGAGCGAATGGAAAGCACCCACCATTTACTTAAACGTTGGTGCTGGTCTGATGATATGCGGTACTGTGGCCATCATTTTAAGGTGGTAGGAGCAATGCTGGTTTATGTGCAGATTTTTGTGAATCTATGCAAACGTGTTCTAATTAATGACATCTATAAATAATTTAAGAGAAAAAATTGCATCATACTGATTTGTTTTTTTTTGGCAAGTCTATGCTATTTTAACACAGAGTCCCGGCCACGGCACATTTTTACCCTCTGATTTCTCGGCTTTACCATCTTTCACATCACCAGTGTCTTCGTACAATATTAGTTACATGTTTCCTATCTCTTTCTTTCACCTTCTGTTCAAATTATTATATATATATAATAATTATTATACATATATATTTATATATCTAGTAATAATTTGCTTAAATATGTACAGATTTTCTTTTTCACGCGAAAAATACATGTATTACTATGATAATTTTTATTAACAAATATCATGGTGTTAAGCTGAGTCGAATGTTCGAAAAAAAACATACTTCAATATGATTCCGTCTAAATTTCGAATACCGCACCGAAAACTCTTAGTTATAGCGTGCTTTAATTAAGGGAAAAAACAAAATATAATTATTGTGTAATTTCCATTACTGCTTATACCGTGTGGGTCCACCGTATATACAGATTCACTTCAATGAAATGTGTTCCAAGAATTTTTTTCGACCTACTTAAAAAATTATTAAAATGTGCACTCAATAAACCACAAATACAGCTTCAGCCACCTTAAATCTAGAAGAACGATTGGGAGTAGGGGAATGAAGGGAATAAATGAGATAAAAGTAGCTAGGGTAACAGACCCCTTTCTCCTGCATTCCAGAGAGAAAGCATTTCCATAACTTCTAAGATCCACCCTCAACCCCCTAATCGTGCCCATCCCCCCGCGGAGTGTGAGAAATAGAGAGAGAGGGAGAGAGAAACAACTGACAAGAACAGGGGAAGGTGAGGGGAATTCGACTCCCAACTGGGCGGCTTCCTCCCCACAGAATAAAAAAAAACCTTCATAGATATCAATGGCGAAAGGGAGGAATAGATCCATTAACATTGACAGAACAGGGGAGGGAATACGAGGGGATGGGAGAGGGAAAGAGGATGGATAGGCAACAGGTTTATCCGCTACCGATTTCGTCACTCCATCCGGAATGGAAATGGGACCCCCCCCTCTTTTCCTTTCCTCATTGGCTGTCGCCTTCCTCCCACCCACCCCCTATCCCTCTGTCCTTCTGCTTTCCTCCCTCCGCTCACCTCTCCACCTCCAGCATGTCCGCACACTCTTTAGTTTGTCTCTCCCTCCGATCTCTCTGCCCTCTTCCACGATCGACGTTAAGCACCGGCCACGGGGTAACCAACCTGCATGCATTCCCACCACCCACCAATAGCCATGATCGATGCCGCCAATAATGTTCATGGCGACGATAGGTAACGTTCAATTAATGCTATTATTTATTTTTTACTTATTTTTTCTGGTGCTCCGTTTCTTCATGGGATGCTAATTAATTTTTTTTTTTGTGATTCCGTAATTTTGTAATAATATTTGCAGGCTAGCATCATTGATCTCAAACGAATGGTCCCCGAGAAGTATGAGTGTAATGCTTAACCCGCGGGAGAAGAATGGTGGTTGGTAGCCGTATAACATGTGAATTCCCTACCACGCACATTGCTTAATGCAACATAAAATATATATTATTACAGCTAATATCATAAAGTATGACAGAGTGCTTAGTGTATGTACGTCTGGTATAAAATCACCCCCTACCACATACTCATGAAGTGACTTGAAGGTTATCGGGTAGACGTACATTCACACACTTAAGCGTTACAGGGGTTACTCTGTGCCACCCTCTCTAGAAATTGCAGCGGACAAGTGAAATGCATGAAGTGAATGTCAAACAAAATTAGAATAATCATGATATCTTTTGAAATATACGGAACATTTTCATAAGCAAACGGCACTCTCGAGTTTATTAAACTGAATAGAATTTTTCTCTTTTCCATTTTGTTTGCCTTCTTTGACTACCGTGCTCTCAAATCCGCCCAAATGCAAAATAATTTTGCATAGGAGCCTTGGAGGAATGAGTAGGTGGGGCAATTCTGGAGGTATGCGGGGCCCTAGCGGGAAAATATGTCGATTCCTGCTCGGCATCCCTCCGTGGAAGACGTATCACATTCTCCTCGGTTATCGCTTTATTAAATGAGTCTATGAAACTTACATTATCGGAAAATGACTGAATAAAAAGGTGAAGAATCATTGCAAGGCGCATTCGTTCGTTGGTTTTATTATCACTCCCCAATAGAGAGTATGTATGTACTACTGCGTTGAAAGTTGTCACAATTCAGCGAAGTAGGTGGTTTCTTCTTTCTTAGATGATTACTTAAATTTTGCAAACAAACATTTTGCAAAGTCACCCCATCTTTTAAGGATATGGCGATGAAAACCCTTGTGTTCCGAAAACGCAATTTTCGGCGTAGCCTCCTCCCTCTCCCCCCTTGACTAAGGATTTAGGGTAAGAGGCATTTAGAAAAAAGGAGAGATATGATGAGGGGAAATTAAAAAAAAAAGAATGAGCCGAAATTATGGACGGCCATCTGTGGAACTTTTATACCTCACAACATTTTATCTTCCTGAGTCTCAAAGGATTATCGCTCCCGAACACTAAGAAAACCTCTCCAACTTTCACCGTGCCGCAGATACCCGAACGATACGGTTCGAATATTAACATGATCAACGAGAACGGGGGATGCCGACGATGACCCGACTAGGAAAAGATCTTTATTCCGCTCACACCCTGCCGTGGGCCGCAAGTGTGGGTCGCTGACGTTGGGACTGTCTTCAGAATGATGCGAAAGCGTTAAAATCGAGGTCGACCGGAGGAACTTAGAAGAGGAAAATATGAGCTACTTATTTCGTTCACGTCCACTCTTATGCCCCATCTGAACGCAATGGTTGAGCATATCTTTAAATATCACAAATACTTAACTATGCCCCCGTAAATACGCACCTGTAGTCAAAGATCGGTCATATTTAAATATAGGCACGACCCACTAGTTAACGATACTCCTAGCTATTTTCGCGAAAATTTCTTTCGCAAAATTAAGTTCGTAAGTTTGGCGGAAGGTTAATTATTTGAGAAATTATTAAGCAGTTGTTGGCAGAAAAGGAGTTGAATATATGGATTTTTCTCATCGCATTTCCTTCGTATTCTTTTAATAAATACTAGCTTGACCACATATTTCCTGAATAGTTTACTCCAAGATACGCCCCGAGCAATTTCGACGCCTAAACATTCAACGGACTCAATGTTGACTATTTCCGTTTTGTTAATTCTTTCGGATCGTCCAGGTATATTTTTCTTTCTCAAATTATCAACTTCAACGATATTTTCTATCCTTGTATATTCTAACGCTAATTTTCGATGATTTTCCTCGTTGGTGTCAACTAAAGTTTAGTTCTTGATTTCCGCTTTGCTGTAGTTGCAGCCGTTTTAAATACCCGTGTGTAGAACGAAATAAAGTATTTAATTATATGTTTAACTTAATCACACATTTAAATGTAAGAGTATTTAGATGGGAAATCAATAAAGCGACGCATTTCTTCTGTAATTAACTCAACGGAAAATCTACTTTTCAACAACTATTATTATTATCAAATATTAATTTACCGGTTAAGTTAGGTTTTAATGAAAAAGAGTAAAATTCCACTACGTTCTTACACGTGCAGGGCCCAATCTACTGACACGATTTCTAGCTTCATCTAATCATTCGTCCAACCTCCCTCCATCCCATTTATCAAGCTTTTTCTTCCCCTTTTCCGCGAACTCAACATACTCCACACTATCACGGTCTTATGCAACCAACTTCCCAATATTAAAAATAGAAAATAGCAGCACACTTAGTCAAGAGAATTAAGCTAGATTGAAAACTTCTAAATGATGAGGACGCTTAGGACCGAGTTTTTATTAACAGCTACGTTGCTTGCTAAGAACACTCGATTGTTTCCCCGGTCATCGGGTAGAACCGTAGATCCTCATGTTTTATCCATAAATTAGAACAAAATTCCCTTTAAATAATACAGGATAGAGAGAAGATATTTTGCTAAAAATCTACCTGGGATCATTTGGTCTAACCAGAATAAAGCAAGGAGATAAATACAGTGGCAGGAATAATTCCTCAGCTGCTGGACCTGTATCTTTAAAATTTCTCGCCGGTTTTAGGAAAGGAAAGATTCGCTATCACTTGCTAAGCTGTCGTTTTCGATCTAGAAGTCGAAACATTGTATCTCGAAGGCGTCATAAGAGTGGTTGGCATTTTCACAGCAAATCAGTCACACATGGCTCAGGCTTACGTGAGGGTGTCCTCAAATATGGATTCTGGACCGAATGCCGCGAGGCCTGGCACCTCGCCAAGGCTTCCCCGTTTTAGTCACGCCGGTTACGTTATCATGGCAAAGACTGAGGGAGGATATCACACTTGTCTACTCGCTAATTCCGCAACGATAAACCATTCAGATTTGACCAGACGTACGCACGCTGGTATTCTCTTTAGTTCTATTACGTCAGACATCAATTACGAAGTCTTTTTACTTCCCAGAATTCCACCGTAGCCATATTGGGATATGGAAATCACCCGACAATAGTGCCGCTTTCCTTAAGGAATGACGCGAAATGGTAAAAAAAGTACAAAAATAAAAAATAGAAATATTATTTTGCAAAAATATTTCGCTACTGCAATAGAATTAAATTATTCGACCAAGTTCTATGTTTGAGTCGAGAAGAGTATTGGAAATCGTTCTTATAACACCAGTTCAAATGACTAAATGACAAGCAAAGCAAATGTAACATCATGGTCCACGTGTTTCTAACATATACTTTTAAGTTGTCTCTGTATTCAAACGTGGTAACAGGGCCTACAGGCGTCACTGATTATCTTTAGCCTGCGTCTGGTTTGTATGTGCCACTACGAGTGTGATAAATATTTATGGTTCCGCCAAACGGAAAAAATACCCCTTGATGGAACTTATTTTGTTTGAAAAAGGTATTGCGGAGGAGTAATATCATTACGTCCTTTTTACCCGTCATCCTCCTGACCGGAAATAAGTTCGGCTTCGTGCCCATCGATATAATGCGTCGTCTATGTAGTATTATCGTTTTACATTCCCGCACGGAGGACGGATGCTATGGGAGGAAAGCGCGTTATTAAATGCTCCTTAACGGAAACAGGTTTCGCCCTAATAACCGACTCGGGTTGGTAGTGTCCGTTTTTTAAAAAAGCCGCGGACGAAGTAGGTAGGTAGGTGCGCATACGTATGGCGGCGACTGATCCAACCCGAACTTCAACTTTTTAAAAAAGTTCAACTTCTCCGCTGCGGAAAGAAATGCTACGTCTCCCCCCCGAGTGTGTAATTCTCTCCGCTGCCGAAGAGGTGATTAATGCTTCATGAGCTATTAGCGTGGGGGATAAATTTTGGGAATTTTCAGTGGGGAATAGAGAGAGAAAGGCGATTTTCCTCGGTCGGTCCATTAATCTCCGATGACTGGAGCCCCCTTCGGAAAATGAAGTGGGGGGGGGAGGGGTTGAGTTGTTTAAAGGTCGCTCCTCATCCGCGGTCATGTTCCTCCGCCGAGAACAAATTGGTTAAGCAAACTTTCGGGATGATGACCGCAAAAAGGAACGATCATAGATTCCACGGGAAACATCTAAATATATAAGAAAAATTAAAAATCTTGAGGAGGAAAAAAGCGCTCATCGTAAATTAAGTGTGTCGCACTCTTTGACCAGACGTTACCGATTTTAACCGATTGGTATTTCTCCCAAACGAAAAGTAAAATTTAAATTAAAAGCATGCGCTAACGACCTTGACTCATCTATTGGTAGACGACTATTATTTAAATCTTTACAATAAGGTGAATGCAATAATTATGTCACTCTGTGTTTCCCCCTACCAATGCAAGGTCCATCTACCATGTATATGAAACTACTTAACCTTTAATTTTTAAACAGCGTTATTTTCCAAATTGACATTTTTTAAAGGACTATTCCACATCACTTGATGCACACATATTACTGAAGGCGAAAATATAAAAAAGCACCACCATTACCAACCTACTATTTCAGTAACGTGAATGTGGAAGGTGCAAATGACAGTCATAACTTCGCACAAGTCGCGTGTCGTACAGCCGTTAGCTTTTCTTCAACTTCACTAAGTCGATGCAGGCACCAAATAAGTGAAACTTTTCAATTGGTAATTTCACACAGTAAGCTCTTCAGATATTAGAGAGCTAAAGATTAGTGGCAGCGCGAGTAAACTAAACAGGGACGAGTAAGGGCAAAACCACACACCAATGATAGTATACACACTCCTTGTGATTACACACTCCTTGACACCACGTGCGAAAGGGTCCGGCTCAAGCCTTCACAGCCAACTGCCTAACTACTGACCAAGAGCTTTTTCTAGCCCATCAAAGACCCATCTCACCCACGAATACTCCCCCATCCTTCCGTCAACCCATCACACAATCCTCTCTCCATTAATCATCACATTGCAGACACGGGTTTCGGGTTGCTTCTACGACGAAGCACAACATGTGATTAAAATTTTTTCGTGATCAAGAAGCGGTCCCAACATTTTTCCTTAACACACAACAGACAACGGGTGTGGATTGGGTTGGCGCTATTACTAGAGCAACAGCGTCTCGTTCTAAAGGGTCCCCGTTCAAATTCCGGCAGTGACGGAGATATTTAAGGGAAATGTTTAATTCTTTCTTTCAAAGGCGCCATGTGAAGGCACAAGCAAGTAGTTCGTTCACCTGACGGGACGATAAACTGTTGGTACTAAAGCACGTTTTATATGGAGCAAGCTAACACCGTGACGCTACGTCTCCCTCCGCCCTCCTCCTAAATAACTCTTCCTTTGCCATCCTACCCACGTATGATTTGTGATTGCGCAAATAACCTCAGCTGTAGGTCGCCTTCTCTGATAACATTTACGACAAAAACAACCGACTATCCCGAAAGAAACAGTACTATAATAATTATTATGTAATCTACCTGTTAAGGTAGGTAAAAATGGAAGTGAGTTAAAATTCTCTAGGCTTTTACATATGAAGGGCCCCATCTATCTATAATATTTATTACTTCAACTCAGAGACGTCCTACCCTTCTTCATACCGTCCAGAATACCCATTCCCTTCCCCGCGTACCCAGCATCCTCCCCTCTATCACAGCCTTCAGCCACCCTTCGCTCTTCATTACCCCTTCCAACCACCTACTTTGCCACCTCATTGTCTCGTCCAGACATTTTCTATCCTCGCACACACACACTATACCAAAATTTTCCTCATTCGTCCTCCGAACCGTTCACCGCACCTTCTCCATCCTCCTCCACACCCATATCTCGAATACCTGCGACCTATTCCCGTATTCCTTTATCAGAGCCCACGTTTCTGCCCCATACAGCGCTACACCCCAAATCAAGCTCTTCACCAGCCGCCATTTGAGAATATATATCAAGCGATGGATAAAATAGGGCTGGATCAACTTAGAGGACTTCAAATGAAATCTTTGCTATTCCACTGAAAGTATTTTTTAATTTAGGTAGCACCTTCAGGAAACAACCCTGAAACAATAAAAAATTACATTTTGCGCAATCGCAGTTTTCTTTAAATTTTGTCAATTTCGTAATGGAATTCCACGAAGGCTCGGCCCAACCATTGCTCTAAACTTGTTGCGTGGGGTACTCGCCAGCAAGTCAACACGTCTCAGGATCGGAAACCGCCCCTTCAAGAATGCCCTCACATTACGCAACATACAAAGTAAACAGCGCTAAGGAACATGAATCCAACAACCGCCGCTGTGCCAACGACATTAAACTTTTAATCTCTAGGCAAGTAACCCGGGAAACAAAGGAATCTCCGTCGAGCCCAAGGTTCTAATGTCTTTCTATGGAGCCCCACAGTTCTATCGGCACGAAAATTCTTGGGTTACGACTACCAGAGAGCAGCGTGGACTTTTATTGCATCGGAATTTAAGATCTAAGATCCAAATCTATGAGCCGGGTACAAACGTGCGGGAATATTCAGTCCTCATCAGATTTATCTCTCTTGATACGACATTTTTCAGGGGAATCAGGGTTACCATATGGCTGGCGGATCAGTCCACTCGCTCACAGGACACATCTTCCTGCAGAGTTAGGTTAAGTGCCCTTCTGTGGGACGAGGCGAGCCCAGACACTTCGGTATGGTGACCTGCCAGCGGTATTTTGACCGTGGGGTGAGCTGTGCCGCGGACGCACTCTCTTGCATTCACGTGAGTCATGTGCGCTTGTGTGTAAATCTCCGAGCACATCGAGCACATTGTCCAAGATTCTCCAAGGACGCACCACTTGACATTTTAAGAGGAAGGCAGTGACAAATAAGGGGGACTCGAGTTCTCTTCCTACACCGAAGAAATTATTAAAATCCCAAGACTCACTGGTATATTTGAACTCCAAGTTTAAATAAGGTACGACTTTTTTTTAAGGGAGCTTGAAGATTTTCGAGCTTTCTTCTGACTTGATCCATTTACGAGGACAACAATTTCACGAGAATTTTAGCTTGCTCCTTTGAATTAGAAGTGCGACAGTTTCGCGAGCTTGTCATACATTTAGCGAATTTTTCAAGAGAGAATCACTCCCCGTTACGGTTTATCTTCCAGTTTCGGCAGTGTCTGTCAGCGTTTGGTTGATGACAGTTTCTCGCTCCTCACAAGGGTTTTCTTCAGTTTTGAGTATTGTAACGTTCAAATACCGGAAATTTTGGAAATTTGGTTGAATGCCAATGTCTTTTGTAGCTGGGTAGCTATTGTTTGCAACTGAGAGGCACCGCTGTGAATCCGAGGAGATGGAAGGCTATACTAGGGACATAAACCTTGTAAACTCAAATACTCCTTAATTCCAGGAACATTTCGCTACCTAGAACAGAACGAAGGCATGGAACCCTTGACAAATGACACGGACTATAACTACGTTCCGCTTTTCCTTTCACAAACTCACTGTATTATACAGATATGTGTAACTACAAGCTGGTGTCCTCGCAGGGTATCTAGGCACAAGGAGACGACAGACACCGAACACAGTTGTAAGAAACAAATCACATCCACTCACCGTGTCCCCGTAAATATCCTCGTAAATCCACATGACTGCAGATCACCCCGTAGCACATCAACACACTAGGAAGAACCACCACCGCCACAACGGCGCACATTCCTCGGCATCCCACCCATCGTCGACCGAGGAGAACTCCAATGCAGTCCCCGCAAGATAAGTCCAGTAGAGGATGCGACCACACCTGTTGTTAATACCGATCCGCCCCCAAAATAATCCACGCACAAGAAGAACTATATCGTCCCGGTCACGGGCGCGGACCGATGAAGAAGCGCCATCCTCCGACCGGGAGGCTCCCGGGGTGCGAGCCGCCCAGAGAGATGCGGGTATAGCAGGTCCGGCCGGCTCTGGCGCGCGCACCTGCCTTTCGCCCGGACTCCGGTGAAGAATAAGGAACGCAGGTCGAGAGGAGCCAAAGCGAGAGGCGACGAAGAAGAAGGGGAAAATCCTCGCCTGTTGTGCACTTAGTCGACCAGACCTTTCACTGTCCTTCCCCTCTTTTCAGAGGAAGACCACAACAACCTCACGGCTTGCCGGCCAACGCGAGACTGCCGGCAGGAATCTCCGACGGCTGCCAAGAGCCTCCCCCTAGCCACGCCGCACCCCCCATCCTACCCTCCTCCCACAGCGCTCCCACCTCCCAACTCACTCCACCCCTCCACGGGTCGCCTCCCCCTTCTACCTCCCGCTCCCTTCCTCCGCAACCTCTCCACCTCCTCCTCCGACTCCTTGGGACTCCGGACCATCCCCACCATCGAAAACCCTCAACGCACGCAGAGAAAGAGCCTCCTCGGCTATTCCACTACACAGCTGCGGGGCCCCGCCCATACCAATTTCGAGGCTACTTCTCCTCCTCCCCCTAACCCATCCAAGTCTCCACAGGGACGAGGACTCCCCCCGCCTATCCCTTTCTTTCTACCCTCTTCCTCCCCCTGCTTCTTTAAGAATCCCTTTCTTCCCTCCCCTCTCCTATTCCCCAGAAACAAACCACCCCGCAGAGTGAACCCGGCCAAAGAGGGGATCGGGTTGGTTTGGTGGCTGGAGTACTGGCCTCCCATCCTAATGGACCGAGTTCGAATATACATGTTAAACTCTTCAATAGCCTTATCTAACTTCCTTCCATACGGTCCCCGTATTCAAGTCTATCCTATTACTGAACGTCTCTTTCATTAACCCCATTCTCCTCGTATTGACCTTCAAACTATATCAATTACCCAGGGGATAGGATTGGTGAGATGGCTTAAGTCCTGGACTACCACCCCAAACGTCAGGATTTAAATCTAAATGTTAAGACTCCTCAATAGCTTTTTTTACTTTCCTTACAAAGGCCTCGGTGGCGGCGGGGTAAAATCTACGCCTGGTAACTCTGATAACTAAGGTCCCGGGATCGAGTACCACCTGGGTGGACTTTACACCCTCCAGGGAATGACAGTTTATGAACGCATTACTTTTAATACTATAAAGTTCCTGATGAAAAAGGGCTTTGTGCAGTTTTCAGTGGTAGTTGTAAAAATAAAATAAAAGAACGGTAAGTCTATCATCATGTCTATCCTAGTGCTAAATGTATGTTACATAAACTGTAGTATACTCGCAATAGCCTTCATCCCACGCCAGTTACCCAGAGGATCGAATTGTTATGGTGGTTAGAGGCTTCCTACCACGAGGGCCCGGGTTTGAATCTACATATTAGACTCTTCAATAGCCGTTTATTAACTTCCATATTTAGGTAATCTGTCATCTCTCTTATTATTAAACGTCTCTTTCACTGACTCCATTCTCCTCCTAATAGTCCTCATCCTATGTCAATTACCCAGAGTGGTTGCATTTAAGTGATGATTAAGGGCACAGGATTCCCACCGCGAGGGTCCGGGTTTGAATAGATATATTAGACTCACCTATGCCTAGTCTTCCCTTTAATTCTATGCATAGGGTCCCTGTCATCAGGTCTCCTGCCACTAAAGATCTCTTTCATCAACGCCATTATCCTCGCATTATCCCTCATACTATGTTAATGGCATTAAATCGGGTTTGTGTAATAGCTAGAGTGCTGAATTCTCTCCCCATGAGCTCGGGTTTGAATCCTGGCAGTGGCGGACATTATTTCAGAGGAATCCTTATCCCTTTTCGGGTGGCTTGTGGAGGGCAATACTAGTTCAGCACTCCAGATGACAGTCGGATGGGACGAGAAACTTCGGCGCCTTTCTTTAAGAGAAAGCAAATGCCGACGCCGGGTTTCTCTCCACACTTCCTTATTTTCCCCAAATAATTCTTTCTCTATCAACCTGAGCACTTATCCTAAATGATACTAATGACCTCCGTGGTCGGTCACCCAAATTTTTTGAAATACACTAGAAACGCTATTTCGGAGATTTGCGCGCGGCCAGCATTCCGCCGTCTTGGTTTGTCAAATTCTATCTCGTTGAAATGGGCTGCGTTTCCTCAGACACTACTACAACAGTAATAAAAAATTACCCTGACTATCTTTCAATAAAAAATCATCGAGAATTCCAAAAACATGTATGTATCATATACCTTTGTTCCTTTGCACGCCGAGAATCTCATTTAAACAACGTGAGTAGCAAAAGTTTTCATCAGGAATATGGATCAAATCACATCTTCCGGTGTAATTCCGTGAATTACCAGGGAAAATAGAATATCGTTCATTATATAAAAAGAACTGCAACGCTATTATGCAATGCTTAGTATTTTTCAAGGACAAGAAGATGAACAACGTTGATACTGGTGATTTACAACTGAGAATTGAATTTTCTGATTTCCGAGGAAACTTAAACTGGCTTTAAAAACTTAGCTATTTACATGATGGAAATAATTCATGCTTCAACAAAACCATCGAAAAAGCATTCTTATTTATATCATATTTCTCTCGGATGACTTAATTGAAGAATATAACTGAAGACAATACCTCGTTTGACGCCACAACGAAATTCCGGTTGATTACAGACTGGAACATACCTGGAAATGACAATATTTTATTTTTAGATTTGATGTAAATGCAAATATATCATCATAATAGAATTCAAACGATATAAAAAAAAGATTCCTAAAACTGCAACGTTGTCATTCTACGTTATTCCGGAACACTGTTTTTTTTCAAGAACCAGACGTTGAACAACTTTCATACTTTGCACATCATTAAATTTTACCACTCCACAGATTATATATGCTAATTTGAGGGTTGCAAAAGACCAGATAAAATGAAATTCCAGGATTTTTCCAGGTTTTATAGGCCAAAAGAAATCATTTTTCCAGAAGAAAATATCAGTTCCTTAGGAAGAGTATATGTTATAGAAGATGCAAGAATAGGAACACCACGAATTAATACATATTCTATGGGGGCATCAAGTTTTCCCAAAAACGGAGCGTCGCCACTATCGCTCTGGGGGACATCAGCTACGTTTCTGAAGGCATGTTATCCTTCTCAGTCTCAGCAACGATAAGGGCCAAAAATTACTTGTGCACAATCTGAGTAGAAACAAATATTCCATCTTCCTCAGCATGAGTGCAAAGAATAGGATCTGAACGTTTATTTTAGGGACATAGGTTAAAATAAACACCAAATAAGAGATACACTGTCTCAATCAGTGATTGTACTAATAATCCCAAGTCCACACACCAACTGTCAAGGACTAAAATGGTACTGATCACTTCTTGAGAACAATCCGGTTTTGACTTGGAAAAGCAAATTTCCAATCTAATTTCACACTTTCCATGAATTTTCCAGGTTTTCCAGCCCAATTTTCAGTTTTCATGACTTCTCCAGGTTTCCCATGCCTGTTGCAACCTTTTACTAATGGCACACCCAAAGTTAGATTGTATTCCAGACCGTTCATATCCTCTTCCACATCAATTACATGTAAAGTTCATTTTTATTGGTTGCACGCTTTGTTTACGTTGTGAAATTAAAATTAGATATAAGGGTCCTATGAGCTTGAGAGAAGTGTCATAAGAAAGTAATTTGAAAGTTTTAATTATTTTCAATCATCGAATTTTGTTTTCGATCCGAAACTACCAGAACTTTTTACCGAAAATTTCCAAAATTTCCTCAAATTTAGTATTTTTTTATCAAATTAACCCGTGCCATTGTTGAAGAAAGTATGGGGGAAACGCCAATAAGGAAAAAATAGAGGAAAATCAATTTTATCACCTGCAGAATTTGTTTTTTGCAAAAATAAAATTGAAGCACTTTGATCATACTGTAAATTGTATAACTGCAGCATGGACGTTGAATTAAGTGTGAAAATCAAGCAGAGAATTCTCTCACAGCATAAGTTCTGATGATGTTAATAATATCATTATAATGTTTTTTGGAAAGGAGTTCTAATGATAAAGTATTATTTAGTATTAAGGTGGTTTTAAACTGATTTACTGCGCAAGTCACTTACATCTGTTGTGACCTGGAAATCGGTAGGCGAGATTCTATATATTTTAAATGTGACTGTCATTTACCAATGTTCACCCGAATGCATTAGCTTGGTATTTCCTGGTATACTTCTGTACAGTTATTGTGAACAGCTCAGAATAGTCAGGTGAAACTGTATCTCTCGGGTGTGTTGTCTTTCATTTTCCCTAACGTCAATACATTCCTGTACCTCGTCCCCCCAATTCTATTTGTCACTTCGCCGAAAGCATTCTTGTCTCGGCTGCTCCTATTTAATAGCACGGAGAGATACGCAAATGGCCAATGGACATTCGTTGGACTTTCATTCATCAGTCAGTTGTCGGTCAGTCATGTAGCCGAAACGGGAGTCCAGGCGCGGGCCATGCGGCCCGTGCACTTGCACCGCACCGCCATCCATCCGTGCCATATTCCGAGCTTCTCTCCTTCCCAAGTCGTGGTAATATTCTTTTTGGGATATTCTGACGCACTTTTTGGTTCTTGTATACTGCTTTATTCTCGCCTTCGCTAGACTTGAAATAAATTAAATCATTTTCCTCTCAATCACTTGATTTTAAATGAATTGATTCATATTCCCCTCAGTACCTCTGGGTGACGATTCGTTTCTCGACGGCCAAGGGCAAGGACCCAGTGGTCCGTGTGCGAGTCTCCCATCAAACGACGGAGCTCGCGCGCGCGACAACACATGAAGCGAATATCGAAGTAAATTGCGGGTTTAAACGGATCTGCAAGTCCACTTGCAGAACTTTTAAAAGTTTCAGCAAGTCGCTTGCAGAAGCGCATTTTTGCCAATATAAACGGCAACCAACCTGGCTCTGTACTGACTTGTGAAAAATATTTCGTTCGTAAAAGCTCTTGCAAAAGAAAATTACGGATATAAGTTGCCAGTGTAAATCCACCTTTATAAAAACATATTTTTTTCTATCTTAGCATGAGCGAGCGAAACGAGGGCAGTCAAGGTGTCGAGCCACTATATTAACAACAATAATTCCGTCTTTATCTAAGCTCTAGTAGGACTTTTCAGCCCTTTCTTACAATTAACTCTTTAGGTACATATCATCCATGCACAGGATGGTGGAAAACCCACCCAGGCGGGACTCGAAACCGCGACCTCAGCATTAGATGGCGATCACTTTACCCCGCCCCCACCAAGACCGGCAAAATATGATAATGTGATTTGAACACGCAAGCTTCTATCTGCAGCCTGGACGCGCTACCGTCGCGCCACGGAGTAACATTACGTCGAAGTTACATGATGCGTGTTTAACCCCCTAGTATATCAATATATTTTTTTGAAAAGCTGAATGAATGTTTTGGCTGTAATTTTACTAGTGACTTAGTAATTAAAGTTAGCTTGAAACCCACTGCGATTCCAATGTTTTGATCGAAGCAGGCGAGGCATTCATACCCCAAGCACCCCTATTCCTGCCACGATCCTGTTCCCTGCATAAGACCAGCAGCTCCCTCTTCGGCGTATTTCTAATTCCTTACGGCCCCCTCACCAAATAGCAGCAAACGAACTAACCAACAAAACCACTCCGTAATGTCTCGGACCAAGCCTAAAAATCTCTCATTCCTTCTTTCTTCCAACCGAAAAACCTTGGCGGCCGGGCGTCCAGCTTAACCCTTTTACGAAACCAATTACGCGCTCTCCCCTCCTCCACGCCCTCCCCATCCTCCTTAACGAGGTAATGCGTAATGAAAAAGAAGAAGACTACGGTGCCGATGAGGTACGCGGCCTGTGCGGCCCAAAAATAGCATCTCCCCCACCCCAATCCTCTTGCCTTCTTTCGAACAAAAACCCGAAATGATCGAGTTGGTATAAAAATATGTTAGAGGAGGGCTCTTGCGTGTGTACATAATCACTCTCCACTGAGGAAAATAACGAGAGAGAGAGAGAGAAACGGAGGAAAAAAAGATGCAATCGCCTCTTTCAAAGATTGCGGAAGGAATGGGCCGCCGCTGATTACCCCGCGATTTCCTTTCTCCGTGGAGATGTGTACCGTTGGGCGGGTGTCGGCCCCATGTTGGCACCGCACTCGGGGGGGTTGGGGGAGGGGAGGTGGGTGGTTTGGGGCAAAGAAACACGTTTGCATCTCTAAAAACCAACACGGAAATAATGTGAAAGTGTTCGATACATTAGGAGAGGAAAGTTAAGCTGATAGGAGAGATTAGAATATTGTCTCGGAAACTTGGTCGCTACGGAAAGAAGATGAACGTAGACAAAAGGCTTTTGATATGTGGTTGTGGTAATAGAAAAAAGGTAAGCTAGGGTGAGAGGAAAACACTGAAAAAATAAAAACATAAGGAGAAGAAAGTAAGCCGATGCTAGAAATTATAATTTCGACTCAGAAACATGGTTGGTATGGAAGGAAAACTGACGCACATAAAATGTTTTCCAGATATGACTGTTCAAAATGAAGAAAAAGGTAAGCTAGGTGAAGAGGAAAGTACAGAGGAAACGCAGTGTTGGATATAGTAGGTGAGGAAATTAAGTTGAGAGCAGAAGCAGAAGTGTCAGAAGGACGTATTTATGGGTAACGACATTCTTACGAGGGTGATTCATTGAGGAGAAGAAAAGGTATGACTTTAAGCAGGGAGGCAAAACTTAATACAGAACATTTCTGAAAGTTAGTTTGTCTACGCTTTGAATCATGGGCCTTAGCCAAAGGTCCGCGGTTCGATTCACGGCCCAGGTGGTTTTTTACTCGAAGCAATTTATACGTATTTCATCACCCTGGTTTGACAGAGATGGAAATGTCAGAGATTTGCATTCAAACTGTGCTCCACGAAACCCTGGGGTTCCACAAATCCTTCACAAGGATTCCACGAATGGTTGCTTATATCACTTTGTATTTACACGTTATACAAAAATCACTCACTCAGTGATTCAATCCGAAGGTTGGTTTGGATAGCTGTGGGTAGCGCTCACCCCGGACTAAGCCACAGGTGCGTAGATTTTAAACATTCAGGGTAGGGGGGCCAGTTCCTATCCCTGGGCCACCTCGCACTCCGAGGCTTCACTCGGATTTGAACCCGGGACCCTTCGATCAGTAGCCAAGCGCTCTACCCACTAGGCCACCACGCTCCCTTATACAAGAATATAAAAATGAAATTATTTTTTTCATTATTTCTTCGAAATTTTTGTGAATACTCAATTTAATTTAAGGAAGGGTTCCATAAAATATTCCACCACTCACTAAAGTTTCCGTGAACCGAGAAAACCCTTGAAGACCACTTACTGACATAGACGAAAGCGCCAAGGAGAATCATGACAAAAAGCTCTCCGGCTGCGGACGTTTCAAGGTAGTTATGACATCGCATAAAAATCGACGAATTTGGCCTTATTATAAAGGAAATGATCTTATCTTTTCAAAGATAACCAAAATTTCCGCCACTTAAAATTATGCTTTTCGAGATATTTGCCAAAAAATACCAGCAATATTCCATGGGAAATGGTAAGGGTATGCAATCCAAAGAGACTTTATTTTAAAAATGAGGAATTTATAATTTATAGATCTCGTCAGGAATTGAACAGTGTGTAGTTTATTTGCTTTTTCTACTATACTTAAAAATAAATGAATTACTCATCGTAGTAATTTGAAAAAATAGCAAAGAAATCTACGGTTGTGAAGGCATTTTCAGGGTGCGGCGTGAAAAAAATCAAGTTAACGCCTTATACTTATATGTTTTGATTACTGAGAATTCAAGCCACACAAAACAAAGTTTTTGCGTAATTAATACTACAATATTTACTTCATGCTTCTTGAAGTTGCTCAAATTTAAAAATAAAATTTTTATAAGGTCTCTATCATGACTAGGGAAACATCTCGCACAAACTACCTTTACTGACGTTGGAGGCATGCATTCCGAAACACTCTGAAGCAGTTCTTGTCACTCAACTGAAATTTTGTATGCAAGACACACCCATGGTGCTGGTACACGCGGGAGCATCCGGGCCCCGAGAAAGATGCACAGATGTCGCTCCGGAAAGAAAGAGAGCGTGCTTGTGGGACGGTATACCAAGGCCGTGCCTGACAAACCAGACAAACGATGTTATCTCGCCCTTTGAATCTAGCGGAGATTCATACGGAGGCGACAAGCGCGGCGTCACCGCATGTAAGTGGAACACAAGTTTCTCAGGGGATTACGTTGTTGTGGAGGCTGGGCTTACTGTGTTCCCATACCGAGTGCCCGGGTTTGAATCCCGCTAGTGGCGGCGATTTTTCTGTGGGATTCATATCCCTGCCCGGGCCCCTCGAGAACGGTACATGCATACACAAGTGAAGTAGGTGCATCAAATCCGACCGTCGGAGACGTTAAGCAGAGCTTTTATATGTTTTCATTTCCTCTCTTTCAGGAATAGAGGAGACTGGTTTACATTAAGTTGCAAATGCGCAACTTCAGAAAACATAACATAGACTGTTTGTTTTCATTTACAGCTTTATAGGCAAAGTCAACTCAACACTGCATAAAAAATAATTATTAATATTTAATCATTGTCGCTGACATGTCCTCGGGTGATAAATGTTCTTTTCTCATTTATAAGGAAATTCTCACAAATGAAATTGTTTCATATCAAAACCTCAATTTTGTTACAATTGACCCAACCACTTGATGGGGTCAGTTGTAATAAAATTGAACCACAGCTTACAAAATACTAAAAAAAGTGTGGATTTATCGTTAAATAAGATTAAATTATGATATATTAAAAAAAAATCTCATAGTTTGGACAAATATGAATATACCTTAAAAATCTAATTATAATGGTCCAATAAATATAAAAATGAAAGCAATTAAATAAAAAATTCGTTATGATTAATCCCAGTCTCACTTAAGCTAACACCGACGCCGGGTTTCTCATTTCCCAAACAAACCATGCCTCACCAATCTATATAGCCTTACAGGCGTAAAAACCCAAGTTGAGGGTCAAATAGCTAGGTGTGCACCAAAGCTACCCAAATTTCTAAGTTTGCTTCATACCTTTGGAACTAACAGGAAAAAAATATTGTTGTCCAGAATAAGAATACATTGTTATATATTATCATTCTGAGAATATTTTGTCATTCGTCTGCACCTGTTGCTACTAACTGTAATCGCTAAAACCCGGCTCTCTGCACCCCCGTATGTCCTACAAATTGACTCGGCAATGAATATTCGAATTTCAAAACAACGAATTGGGTCGTCCAGGAGTTAAAAAGAGGAGGAACGAAGTGATCGAAGAAGAAGAATAAGAGAGAGAGAGAGGAGTGGAGGACCAAAATGGGAAACAGAAGCAATGGGTATACCCACTACGCGGCGGCGGTGCATTTAAACAATTAATTATGTATACACCGCCGTCGGATTCCGGAATTTATCGCGCCTGGAGGGCAGTAAGTGCCGGGCTAGGGGTGCGCCTTTTTCCTGGGACGGACGAAAAACACCCCAGGGGCCGCCGCCGCCCCTTGTTGTAGACGCGTACCACGGTGTGTTGTTGAGGAGTAGAGAGAGAGAGAGATGGAACGCGGGTACTTCTTCCCCCTCCCCTCCGAAAAACCCTTAGGGGGCCCTCTATTTCCCCTCACCCCCCACTCCCTTCTTTCTTCTTTAGGCGTCCTTCAAGGGGTTGGCGGCAGATCCCTTCCACGCTTCTTCGACCTTCTTCCTCCTCTCCCTTCCCACACCTTACCTCATCCATCGTGGGCCACTCCTCCACGACCAAAACCATCCTGCCTCCTCCTCCTCTCTTCCAAGGGCTAGCTTACACACACACACACCCTTCTCGAAGACCCAAACACCGCCCCAACCAGTCCCTTAGTGCAGGAGGAGGAGGAGAGGCAGAAAAAAGGAGGGAAAAACAGATCCCTTTACTCGAAAACCATTAATAGGAAGGTATACACAGTGTGGAGTGGAGGCGGCTGCCAGACTGGGTCGCCTTCCCCTTCTCCGCATTCCCTGCACTGCTCAAAAACCTTCTTCCGCGCGAAATCCTTACTCTAGAAAGGGGAGGCAAGGCGTTAGAATAACGAAGGAGGACCCTGTTCCAATTCAAGAACACTACCCCTGGTTAAACCCATTCCAGTGAACTTGTAAATTTTGAGGAAAAATAAGCCATGTGAAGTCTTGATCATCCGCGGTAATGTGGACTGAGGCCACCTACTTCAGTAGGATGATAACAGAGGAAGGCGAGGGTAAATTGAGACAAAAATTAGGTATTTCTATTATTTGTCAAAATTCATTTTTTGACACGGCTGGAATAAAAGATTTCTGTGAATCGCCTTTTACAACTGAATCTATGAATTACTAGTGCGAAAGTGAAGGCTTCCACTGAGTAATTTAGATGATGAAGGATTTATAGGTTTTCTTCTACGTTGATCCATATCCTTGGACTAGTTTCACCAGCATTCCGACTAGCTTTTTCAGATCTAAAGTGTCGATACAACTGTTTGTCCACCTGATCTATGTCTCTCTCAATCGGGGGCGCTCTGATTTTCTGTTTTTTCCTAGTTCGCGGAAACCCCATTACGAACAGGGGAAGGGATTATCCGCCTCCCTGTTCATCTTTTTCTATGTTTTCGCGATTTCAATAGCCTCACTGATTACCTTGGGTAAGTACCTAACGGTCAACTGTGGCGATTAATATGGTGTAATCGAAGTTGATGTTATGACATGGCCCACTCAATGCGTGTTCAGCATCGGCCGATTTGTGAAGCTTGTCTATTTTTTATCGCTCTTTAACACTCTGAATCTATAAGTGTGACGAGTATGATGATGCCTCGGCTTATGAAGATAATTCGGTCCGGAATCACATTCGTGAGCCGGAATCCTCGTAAGATGAAACGCCTTTTCCCGTAGGTTTATACGGAAAGGCTGAACGCTATTACTGAAAGAGAAATGGAGGCATTTCTGGAAAGTGACTCCGAGGAGGACATGCATTCAACGGGCTCGAGTAACAGTCATTCTGAACAAATAAAACGATTTTCGGCTCAAATTTGAGAAAATTCATGGTGTATTGTAACTCGAAGGAAAAACCTTGTAACTTCCACGGATTTTTTAATCTTCGACCAGGCTTCGTCGAATGGTCGACATCATCAGGTGAGACCTGATAATTCCGCCTATTCAACGAAACCTGGCCGCAAGTACACCAAAATCTGTGGAGGCTAAAATGTTTTTTTCTTGGCGTTACAAGTGATTCTGAACATGATGTGTGCGAAAAATTAGCTCATTAGCTGGCAACTCAGCTGAATTATACTAGCGCGCGCATCAACTAAAACAATTTCCAGCTGAAACTGGACTACTTACATTAAATATATACATTAAAAATGTTCTTTAGCCGATCCTGAAAGAAAGCATGAAAAAATCTTCTCTACCCGAAATATTCGTCAGCAGGATTACTGGTTAGCCGCGGTATCACTTTACTGTATGTACGCCTACTGTGAAATCACCCTGAGTCACACACCCCGGAGGTGACTTGCACGGGAATTCGTAGATGTAGACGTAGATGGACACGGTTTGGAGAAAGGAAAATCCCCCACTTGCTCCCTGGCGGGAAAACCACCCACTTGCTCTAGCGACAGTTGGAGGGTGGGGGAGAGGGAGTGCGGGGAGGAGAAGAGGCAAAGGGGGGGGGGGGGTGAACATCATTTACCTCTTCCCTGAAAACTCATGCGGACACGGTTGCCAAATTGACCGGTTGACGCCTCCCTTTCAGTTCGTTAGGCGAACCGAAAATCATTATAGTATGTTTGCGTGCTCGTGAGTGTATGTGTATTGCCTTTCTTTCCCCTTTAAGTCAGCGTGGAGGAGGTGGTTTGAAACGAGGGGTGGTGGGAGAGGGAGGCGAGGAGGGAGCAACAAGACGGCAGGAAGACACTTCGCTGCTCACACGGAAGCCCCCCACCCTCCACCTCCCGTCACACGGAGAGAGAGCGGGGGGTAAGAAGGAGGGACGAGTGAACGAAAGAGAAGGAGAGGGACAAATGAACTTAAAATAGAAACTCCATTTGTGGTCACAGCAGGTAGGAGAGCACCTCACCTCTCGTGACTCTTCTTCTCTCCGACCTCCCAAGCTCGTAAATTAATCCCTGAATTAGCGCCGGTTAAAATACTTAGCGTTTTAAACCTTGCTCTTGGATTAGCCGCCGAAAAACCTAGAGAGAGTGGGTAGGGGGTTAAAGGAGGATGGATGTGGTTGGGAGGAAGGGTAGGATTTACTGCATGGTCACTCTCGAGTAAGATGAGCACATAAATAGAAACTTGAGAGAAATCCCTTCGGTTGTTGCTCATTAGGAGCGGTCCCCTAGGATTTCCCCGCGCCAGGCAAGCAGACAGACAGACCGGAGAGTTTTGTCGTAAACAGGCGCGTCGCTCCGCCAGCAATTTTCGCCGTTATTGGAAAAGGATTATAGTGTGCAGGATCTCGGAGTTAATTATGAACCGTGCATGATGGGAAGAGAGCTCTTTAGTGGTACGAGAGCCGGCTAGACGATACGGTCTATCCCGACCGTGGCAAAGTATAACTTCCGGGGGAAGAGGTGAAATAGAGTTTACCGGTTAGTTCCATTCGCCCTCATACCATGTGAAGAACTTTGCCCTAGGATTAACAGCTAATGCCATCGTCTGGATTTGAGGCACCATCATCTCGTTTAGTGGGCTTATAATACTCCATCTCTTTACGTTCCAGTTCAAGATATTCTCTCTATCTGCCTGCAATCGGAAATGTTACGATCAAACATTAATCATAAACTGGTGTGGGATCACGGTTCCTTCTTTATCGTTGTCGTTATCGTTATCCAAAACACAAACAGCTCTAGAAGGGCAATTCACACCGTTACTGTCTTAAGAACGTAATTCATCAGTTAAAAATAAGTGATTTAAAGCACCTGAGACGATTTGAAGAACGACTGCCACGTATTCAAGTGAATTAAGATCTTTGTATTGGCTTGCTACTTTCCGGGGGTATGGAGTACCTTATAATTACCTTTTGTTCTATTTTCACCGGAATTTCGCGGGGCTGCCCTCCCTGCACCCCTCCCTTAATCCACCCCTGCTCATGAGCGCAATTGAAAAAGTAACGATAACCCGAGGGCACGCGCTGCGAAGACCTGCGAAGGTCCTTTAACGATTTTCACCCCTGCCTAAAATATTTCTGTCGGAGTTATTTCTACGTATTTCATCGCCGTTATTCGGCAAGAATGAACAACTTTGAATGCGTAGCTATGTGCAGTTATAGGACAAAACCTCACTTCTGTCCCTCGCGTAGCCATCCTTGATGGGCTGCAAGGGAATAACATCTATTTCCCAAGAATCCTCCAAAATTGTCATGTGTACAAGTAAATCTGGGTAGTGTGGTGGTCGACAGATTTGTCCGGAAAGCCAAAAGTCCTTAGTTCGATTCCTGGTCCAGGTGGTTTTTTAGTGGCAATTTCTACGACTTGGGTTTTTGACTTGAGGTAGCTAGGTAGTCAAACGCATCACGTATCACTTGAAGGCTATATGGAACTTGATAAATTAATTAAGCTCAAGGAGGAATACTTATGGCGGATCAATGGACGCAAAGAAATACGCACATGCCAAGTAAAAGCATCAAGGTTCCCTAAGTTGTAAATGGATTCCACCTTTTAAAGCATCTCCCTGTGTTCACACAAAACACGAAATTGTGAAATCTCACGAAATTCTGTCAAGGTCGTTTTACACGAGACATTTTATTGCACAATTTGAAGAAGCATTTGTTTTCGCAATTTGAGAATGCAGGCTCGGAATTAGAGCAGGGGATACTTTCTCATCTCTCGCTTATGCATTTGCGCATGAATTCTAGAAATTCAACGCTTAACTCCACACAATTTTCAATGCACATCCATACGCACATCAGGTAGTGCAAGAAAGTGCGTAGTGTAACACATCCTTTAGAAAGTGCGAGGTTCCACAATTACATGGTTAGAATGAGCAAATACAGTATCGGGAATCATATCCACATCAGCCAAAAACGAATGGGCTAGTTATGACGAAAATACTCGAAACAAACGACATTCGGGAAGGATTAAACAAACGAATGCAAAGCTCATACGTATTTTAGAGCATGCAAAATTTCCATGCAATTTTCAAAAAGAAGGATACATTCCATAATTTTTTCATTAATGGGAATGTATGGGTATGGTAATCAAGTTAAAGACGTAATGAGTTACCCAGAAGCGGACTTCGACTGCAATAGCATCATGGCCAGTCGGGTTTAATGAACAAAACAAAATGGGTAACTGATGTCCGTAGGCAGGTGAAAAAGCTAAAGAAACAGAAAATGAACTGATTTTTTAAAAAAAAGAAGGGTGGAGAAACAGTAACATATGATGAAAATAATGAGGAAGCCAGTAACAGCAGTATTACTTCGAAAGTGGAAGACCCACTGAAGGGCATAAAAAAGGTGAAGAGAGGAAAAGTAATTAAAAGGAAGCATTGGATGACGAAATATACGGTTGTAAAACGACAAGTCGAGAAACGGAATGAATAACTGGAGACACATCATAATGGGAAACCATCGCCAAACTAAATCATCGAAAAACAAAAAAATGGGAATGTGAGAGTACAGCAATAGAAAATGCCAAAGGGATTGTGAATGTAAGAAGTTATGCAAATATCAGGAGATGAACTACGACAGCTACATACCTGAGGGATAAAGAACACTAAAATTGGAATTTATACTACCGTGAAATGACTATGAGACGTTAGATTTTTCCAAAATACATTTGATTACTTTACTATGCAGTATTTCGAGTAGTAGGTAAAAATGAGGATATAACATAAAACCTTGATAGGCTATACCTAGTTTGTACCATACGCAAAATTGTATCTTAAGAAAAGTAAAATTATTGATAATCATTTGAAAAATCCTCATACTGTGAGACGGAAGCATCTTGGTATCATTACCCCAAACTTTATGACTTCATAAACCTACTACGAAGAAACTCTTAACAGTTAAGGAAGATGGAGCGAGTGTTTGAGTCACTGGACGGTTTTAAGGAAATTCCAGATTCGCCACAGTGGCAAGGTCATCAGGTGTAGGTTTAATGGCTTGATCCCTGCTTTTTCTGAGAAAAGGAAGCTATTATAAATTATGGTGGATGGCTATTACTTCCTGACATGGGTTTTATTTGTTCACATTTCCCGAGAATTGAGGAACACTCAAGGGACCTCAATAGGCACTCTTTCCTAGGGTAGCATTTCTTCCAATTTACTAAAACTTTTTGCAAACATCCATCCACGGAAATCTGGCGATATCCCAGGAGAAAAGATCCTCTAAGGACAACTCCTCGAGGTCTAATGATTGTATTAACCAATCCGAAGGAGTAGATAGAGCAGACATAGCATCTGACGTGCCCTCCATCACATCTCGTTTTATAATGCGAAATTGAGTGCAGTGTTTTTAAAGGTCGCAAAGAGCGATATCGTTATCGATCAGAGTTTGACCTGACCTTGCGCCATATTGGATCGTAACGGTATTAGTAATAACATTATTAAAAGCCCTCCCTCAGCGGTGCCCGTCTCCAGCCGTGCCGTCCCCAGCCGGTCCGAAACAATTATATATATATATGTAAATCACACAATTACATAAACAATAGTTGTTGCGTTTAGCCTATGTCATGTCTAACAATCATGCCTTAATTTTATTCCGCATGGAAATGTTGTAGAGTGGATAAAATGGATGGATAAGTCGTTATTAGAAAATGTTTGTTAAGCAAGGAAGGGCAGTGCTTTTCTGGAAAAAAATTCCATCTTGCATACTGCTGGATAAACCATAATAGTGCTGCGATAATTCCACTATTAATACCAATGTTTTAAGCTTATTAAATTAACACTCAAATTTTAATGGTTTCAATAGCCTATTCCCCTAGGCCATCGCTCCACATAGTTTCATTTGTGCTGTTCTTTAATCTATAACTAAATGAACGAAATTACTGGCTTTCAATGGAAACTATCCGGAAGGCATACATTTTATTTTATCCATTCCGGGGATACAAGAGCTAAACACTGATGCTGCTCTTCTATCTCAGGGGACAACGGAAACCACACTGCAGTCGCGTTCCTCTGCACAGGTATAGGCATAACCGATGCCCCATTCCATCCGACGGGCAGGCGAGAGAATTTTCCCCAGCTCGTGATGCAACGCTCCGGAGTCGACGACGAAAAGTCTTTCGAATCAAGATTATCCCCGGCGGTGTGAAGTGAAAGTGGATCCCTCTGGCCTTTCATTTCTGAGGCGCATGTGTCAACGGGTCTCTCTGGCGTTGGCCTCCCTTAACTGCGCCCGCGGATGCTGAGCTCAGAGCGTGACTGCATCGGAGCACCCCGATCACAAAGGGCAATCCTAGACGCTTTCCTCATTTGCCTGGCCTCCGAGGGAACAAATCTAGCAAACAAACGAGCGAAAATTTTATTACGATTCTAGAATATGACGATTATAATCCTCGCCGAATAATGGCGATGATATACGTAGAAATAGCCTCGAGAAAAATATCCGCCAGGAAGGAATAAACCGCGGACTTTTTGATTGCCGGGAATTTGCGCGTACCACAACGCTACCAAGACTTTCTAATTTTTGTGGCAATTTTTGGAGGATTCGGAGGCCTGGTTTGGGATCACGGTTCCTTCTTTCGCGTTGTCGATATGGTTAAATGAAACGCAAAAAGCTCTAGAAGGGCAATGCACACAGTTACTGTCCTAAGAACGCACTCCATCAATTAATAATAGTGATTTAAAGAACCTGGCAAAATTGGAAAAATGACGATCACCTTTTCGCTGTTTTGAGCGCAATTGAAAAATAACAATAGCGTGAACGCACGCATTAAATTCTATACCCAGGCCACAGTGGCTTGAGTTGTGTAGTGGTCTACGCATTGGCTCGGCAAGCCAAAGATCCGTGGTTCGATTCCTGGTCTTGGTGGATTTTCTCCTCGCGGCAGTTCCTTTGTTTCAAGAAGTTCGATATTTTTCCTCACGTTACTTCAGCTGTATTTTAATAAAGCCATTGTCAAGTATGAGGAAGATAGAGGGAATTCCTCCCTGCAAAACTTGATAAACCGGTATAAAATGAACTTTAAAACGACCACGTAATAGAGGCGATAAGTTTATTGTTGCAATTGGTGCACAAGCCAATATAAATTATTGCAATGGAGTCACGGAACGTTGGAGCGGAACAGGAGAAAAAAAATAGGTACGAACCCGCCTTTCAAAGGTCACCATGTGTGAATATATTAATTAGCGAGGTCTCATGGTCCACCTAGTTTCTGTTGAACCAATTTTGTCCTTTCTGACTAACGCGTGAAAATGTTAACGTGATTTAAACAATTTCATGCTTCTCATCACGTTCGAAGTCACATCAAGTAAAAATATTGTCCGGGACATAGTTGATCAAAAGCTTTCCTGCCCACTAACATAAAATATATACTTTAAGATGAATATAAAAAATATAAAAAGAAACGATCATGTCACTACTGCGGTGTGATAATTAAACATATGAATAAGACCAGTGCGTCTCAAAGCGGAATGGGTTAAGAACAAGGTTTAAACCCACCATTAAAAAGTCACACAGCGTATGCACCTATCGGTGGACCGTTGCAAGCAGTCAGTAGCCCCACAAAAGATAACTACGACAGCTTTCCTATGTGACTTGGGTCAGTTGCTAATATAAAGAAGGGTAAAAAAACATGGCAATTCTAGTAAGTAAAAATCAGGTAGCAGCTCAATGAAGGCACGTTCGAGAAAACGCAAGGTTTGGGGAAGTATCGATCAAATATTTTTATGAATACCCTCAGAGTAACACAAATTGACGACGACTACATCCACCACTTAGAAAATCCGACTTTCCTTTTTCATTTGCAGCCTTTTCCTCTGAGAGTTGAATGAGCATGCGTCGAATGAAATATCACCCACGAATTCGATGGCAAAAGATGTTGATGTTAGCAAGCGCGGATATCTACTAGGAACTCAATTTAAGTTAGAAATCATACCCTGAGAATTACTTGGGACGTAGAAAACTTTTCACTACCAACTGTGGGTAGGTAAGTATAAATAAAGGAATAAGGACTCTATTATCTCTCGGATAGGCTAATGAAGCCATACAAATTGGCTTCGGATATTTCTCCGCGAACGAAAACACGTGCCGAGTCAAATGTCAATGCATCATAAAATGCATGCCTCGGAGCAATTCTAAGGGCAAACATTCCATGAGAGTTACACGAGTAACTCAACACAAGTGAAACTTTACAGCTCCATAACACCTCATTTGAATAAACTAATATACGCCGGGGGAAAAAAGCCGGAGAAGAAACAAATCTCTCGCGGCTAGGTTCTTTATTTGAATACTCAGCTGAGTGCCTTCTATACTTGCGGGAATTAATCTTCTATTTCCCCAGCCCATCACATTTTTAACACCTCCGAACGTGACTGAGAGAATGAGAGAGGTAGGTGGTATCTGTTTGTCGTCTGAAAAGTGCTCCACAAACAGCACCCACGACTACCGATTCATTAGCGAGGGCGCATTTATTCCGTGTGGAAGAGCAACACGCGATGGGAGTGGAGGTTACTGCTGTGGGTTGATTGATCTCTCAGTTGCCATGAACCGACGGGTT
Organism: Pyrrhosoma nymphula; assembly: GCA_963573305.1. Taxonomy (NCBI): domain Eukaryota; kingdom Metazoa; phylum Arthropoda; class Insecta; order Odonata; family Coenagrionidae; genus Pyrrhosoma; species Pyrrhosoma nymphula. The sequence continues at coordinate 47,676,615 of OY754330.1, read as the reverse complement.
CATTGTGGAAGACACCCGAGGTGGAAGGAGATGAGGCGAAGAAACAATTGTAGACCAGCAAGGAAATGAACTCTCGCTCGGGGAGAGAAATATATATAATGGTTCTTCTCCAGCGTATCATCTCCGGGTCATCATCTCGCCAAGCCATGGCATTTCCGTGAAACTACGGAAAATTCACACTTGCGCCTCATTTTTCAAGGCACGACTATTTTTCAGTTTTTCTCCCTCCGAAAGAGTTCCCGAGGAGTAGTTATCACCAAGTTAACTGCCCTTGAATTCTGCAGTTCCTCCTTGGAGGGGGAGAGCTATAGGCGAGACCCGGCACTCGAACTAATACTATTTCTGTACCTTCCAAATTTATTTATCATTGGTGGTCTACCAAGCTAAAAAAGCGTTCATGATGGAAAGGTAGCTACTGCGTTCAAAGGAGATAAGACGACGAACAAGGAAACAGCAATACGTAGAAACTTTTATGTGGCACTCTATGGATCGGAAAAATAGACCAGTGGAGAAGCATACAGAAAATATTAAAATGTGTCGACACCTGGTGTTGTAAGAGGATGCTGTAGACCAAATGGACGAATAAATTCATAAACGAAAAAATTCACAGAAGATTGGAAGAGGAAAAAACCACATGGAACACCATACAGAAAAGAAGAACCATATGGATTGGGCGTACCCTGGGGCACAACGGGTTTGAGAAGAATGTAATTGAAGGAAAAATAGAGAGAAAAATCCTAAGAGGGTGGTCAAGGGATAATTACATAAATCAAATAGAGAGGTAAGTACTGAGGAAGAACTACCGGGTAGTAAGGGAACTAGAATTAGATAGAGAAGGATAAGGTATATCAGTTAATGACAATAATAAAAGGGACGTGGACTGTTGACTGGACAGATTTAAAATGTCATTTTTCCCGCGAACGATAAGAGACCATAACAGCTGTCAATGAGACTTTTAACTAGGTTTATCGATAGGAAGTGTAGCTCTTATTAGTAGTAGTAGTACTCCCTATTACTAGTTTCCTTATCTGCTACCTAGTACTTACAACACACCGTGCATGTTTTCAGCATAACTCTTGAATCTCTATCCATTTATGTAGTTGCAAAATAAATACATACTAACGGTCCCTCTACCATTGGTAGCATATCTGTAGTGTAATGCATGCTTATGAGGCTTCGCCTCGAGACAAGCATTAGCGATTTATGCTAATTCATCAATAGTCGTAGTTACTCTAACTTTAGTGTTTAGTGAAATTCATGTTGGTGACTACTCACCCCCTGCCACACATCCTTGAGGTAGCTTGCTGGGTATTTTGTAGAAGTAGATGAAGGGCTGCAGTTAACCAATCTTAGGATTGAATGACAGACGATGATGAAGAGCTGATCAACCGACAAAGGTAGCTTCATAAAGAATGAGAAACGCATAAATTAATCTTTTACAACTGACGGTTCTTGCTTTCATAAACAATTTCATTCTTTAGCTTGGTAGATATCCTACTTGCCTCTATTTATATCATCCATGAAGCCTCTTTCTACTCTTCTCTCCCCCGCTTACCCAACATCCTCCCCTCTATCATGGGGCCTTCAGCATCCCCTCGCCTATCATAACCTTTTCTAACCACCTATTCTGACTTGTTCTAATTTCATCAAGCATTTTCCTCTCCTCACCCACCGAGCTAAGCCAATCATCTTCCGACCGACTTGATTGGAAGTAACAGGGTAATTTCATGAGCGAGCTGTCACTACGGATCTTTGTCCGCATAAGCTGACTTTGACGACAATTGTTACGCTGGATATCCTGCCAGAAATTACTCACTATGAAGCCTAAATATGAAAATGTACCCAAAAGGTTCTGATTAAATTGACTCATTATCTATTTATTATTATTAATTTGGTACATTTTAGAAGTTAATCCGTGCCTGTTCAGAATTTCCTACTGCGACAGCTTAAATCTAGGATACGTGAAGGGGTACCCGAAACTGATACAGTTGGCGACCATACACGGCATAAGAAAGGAAATTTCTCTTTAATTATATCTAGATAGAGTATTTTTTATAATGCTAAATTATTTCACGAGGAATTTTTTAAATATTTTCCATGAATGTTGGGAGAAAAAAAATATTTAAAAACTTAATTTTTAACAATTCCGGGATAAAAAGAACCCTTGCATACTCTCCTACATTACTTGATGAAATACAGACAATTCTCGTTCTAGCTTTGTGGTATAGTTCCGTATTTTTTGCCACATGTTTTACACATAGCGAGGTAATCATTTATTTTAGTGGCTTTGAGGATGAAGAAGACTTTCAAGTAGGAGAAGGATGACTCCGGGAGTGTTCCAAATATCATCCGTTGGATTGATTGGTTTTCCAAGAAGTCTTAAAAATCTTAATGACCCCAGCACGAGTCAGAAAATTACCGCACGCTTGGACCGCACTTTGGTGAAAAAAAAATCCCAAAACCAATCTTGCACCCGAACTTTAATCAAAAATAGTTTTCCTGCATCGCCCTAAAGGTTTGCTTTTTTGTGTGCAGCTATCAATTTATTTTTTATGACTTTGACGTACCCGTAAAATTGTTGACTCCCTTCAAGGAAGAAATTACGAGGTCTGCTGATGGAGCGTTCACGAAAAATATCGACATTCCAACGGCTATGCCATTGTGATACAGTGACTGCATCATTTTTTACTCGATCTGAGGGGAAAATATAAAAACACGTAAGAGAGTTGGCATAATGCATTTCCGGCCGCTAACATGAATGGATGCGCGGGGAATTATATAAACAAAGTTCCACTGATATACATTTAAGACTCCATCATAATGCCTTTCTTCTTCGTCCACTCGTGCACAAACATCCTCTTTTCATTCCTGTCCCTTTTAGACGGCCAACAAAACACACCTGCATCGAAAAAAAATCATTTTTAGGATGGTCCAAAAAATGGTTTTCTTCAGGTGACCGTTTTTCTCATCCCCTCCCCTTCTCCTGCTCAATCCTCAACCCCCAAGTCCCTCGCCACATTGCGTCAGTGTACACAAGGACGTCATAATTCCAACCCATTGCCGAGTGGATGGAAGGCAAAATGGGCTTAAGATTGCATGTCAAAAAAAGAAGGTGCGAGTTAATTAGGCAGGTGGCTCAATTTAAAGTTGGCGTACACGCACTAAATGTTTTCATTCTCTTCGCTAGGAAATCACAAAAGAATATTATGACTATCTTTAGGTACATAAAATTTTATTTGCCTAGTTTTTCTTGGCCTACCCTACTAGGAACCTGCTTGAAACTTTCCGCTTTCAGTTTCTTCCGCGCCCTCGTGAACTCCCATTACAGTTTTATGCTTCAGAAAAAGACCTTACCCCCCCAAAAAAAACTAACCAGCCTCCTGGGACAGATGTGAGGAAATACATTTTAATTAGCAAGTGCATAGAAGGCGAGTTCACGAGATTCTCCTAATTTTGTTGAGAATGTGGTTATAAAAATTTCATTCACAACTGTAATCATCCAAAAGAGTAGGATATTACGACACTTACGAATTACGCAGACACAGAAAATAAAATGAAATGGAAGAACTATACAATGGAAGAATTATTTGATGTCCCAACCGGGTAGCGTATCACTACTTACCGCCCACCCTTCATTCTAAAGAGAGGGCAAAATTGAGGAAGTGAGCAAAAATAAAGGCCACAAGAGAGGAAGAGAAATAAATAACGAGCTTAATGGCAATTACTTTAGGTAAAATAAAAAAAAAACGCTTCATAACATCAGCACCAAAACCAGCTCTAATCTATTAAACGTATTATACCACCAGGTTTTCCGAAAAGGTTTAATCTTGAACATGTACATTTTACAAAGTTATAAGTTTAGCCACTAATTTTGTGAAAAGTATCACGGAAAAATTTAACCTGAGCAATAGGTACAAGACATCACGCGATGCCAGGATTTGCGATGATGATGCAGTTTTGAGGACATCCGCGAACGAAAGACAATTTTCTCGGTCCAACATCAGTTATTAACTTCATTTAAACTGCACCTACTCCGAAAGGGAACAACGGGAAGCATACGAACGATCCTTTCTCTATAAAAATCAATAGAATTAACTGAAAAGCCTCTGGGAAGCCATCCCGTGTCTATAATTGTCCCGGTGATGAGATAGGCAAAGCAATACAGGAAATTTTGAAACTTGAAAAAAAAATCCCGGAAGATGTGGGTAGGAGATGCAAGTCCTCATAAACACACCCTTCGAGCCGATGATAGCCGACATCTGCCGCCGTGCACCATCAACCACCACGGTCGCAGCGACAATTTTCCACCGCTGTGGGCGACTATGCCTCCCCACAGCAAGCAGTCTCCTTTCTCCTCGCATACCCACATTGGATACGCACAACACGCACTTCCAAATCCGAATACGTGCCTTGACAACGAGTCTAATGCATGTACATGCATACTTATACGTACCAAGGAGCGCCTACGGTTCACCAATACCACCTCCCGGCAAACCCACGTGGAAGGAAAACGGAGGAAGGAAAAACCCAGAGGTGGACCAACGAGATAGAATAATCCTCTATCATCATGACCACCTACATCACACACACTAAGAGAAAATAGGGGGAAGAGTAATAAAATACAGGGTAGAGATGGGAGGTATACATCGATATATCGAAACATCCGGTATATTTTTCGATGCATCGATACATTTTCGAGTCCATATAGATGTTATCGGCGTCATTTCCTTAGCACTGGTACCCGATATATTGTTCAAATAGTCCATTTATAATAATTAGAACGAAAGATTTCTTAAAATTTAGGGACCAATGTAAAAAATAAATTTAAAAATGATTTCACCTTGTAATATTCCACAAAAGGTTTTATTTTCTTCCGACCTAGGGTTTCGACTGTTACACAGTCATTATCAAGAAACCATGGGTTGGAAGAAAATAAAACTGTTTGTGGAATATCACAAAGAGAAATCATTTTTCAATTATCGCTGTGTGGTTCCACCAAGTCAAGCTTGAAAATCTGATTCATGTAAAAAAATAAAAATCCGCCATTCTCCGTTAAAAATTTACTTGAGAAGAATCTGTTGTTTTTCCTTCTTTCATTCGTTGATGGGGCACAAATATTGCAACACAGTTCAAAATGCGATGGCAAATTAAGAAATATCACTTGCTTAACGTTTTAAAAAATGTTTTCAAAATGTTTATGGGCTAATGTAGCAAATATTAAAAAAACCCGCCACCTCCAGAAAAATTTTATATGAGAAGAATCTTTCGTTCTTCCTTCTCCCATTAATTGTGGAAGATAAAGATGGTAGCACATTTACTAATACAATGACTACTTAAATATATGACGACCAAATGACCGGGAATTTATAAATATACTTATCGGAAAATCGATATATTCCAAGTACAGCAGTTATCGATGAATCGATCTATTATAATACATCCACCGTCCCTAATTTCAAGACGGAAGGTTGGAAAGGCAAACGAAAGGGGGGGTAAGAGTTCTTCTATGAAACAAGAGAAGAGCAGTAGGCGCGACGTCCATTCCATTCCTTCCCACCGATTCCTCTCTCCCTCCCTAACCCCTTCATCACCTCGATTCACCCCTTTTCCGTGCACCCGTCCGCCGATCTGCAATCTTCGCGCCTCGCCGCTAATGAGTCGAAAATACACATAAAAAGAGAGGAAGGGTAAAAGGAGAAGGCCGGAAAGGAGAGGACGGTACATAAGGAGCAGGGGAGGAGGGAAAAAGAAGAAGTGCTTCCTGATGAATGCTTTTAAAACGACTATTCATGCCTGGGGAAGTTAGTGGATACGTTTTGAGAGTGCGTGAAGAAGGGTTGGGACGGAGAAGTATAGGTGTGGAAAAACTTGGTGGCACTCACCAGAGGACATATTAGAAGCCACTGAGGGTGAATCATACATTAATGAGTGGGTAAAGATACCGTACAACTCCCAGTGGGACTTCGGAAGGAAGACTCGACCGCTATATCCCACATCTCTTGTTTACTTTCCTCTCCTTTGCGTCGTGCTCTTCGCAATCGAGTGTCACCAAGTTTTGTTAAGCCTATTGAGGGGCTCGATCTGGTGTAGTGGCTAGAATAGCATATAAAACATTTAGAATGATGTTTATTGTGCTCTTAGATTCCAAAATAGATCAGCATAGTTTCTACAGGATAGAGCTGCCTGGATATGGTGATGTGGAATCAGAAGCAAGACAGCAAACAACAAGGATAGGCAAGATAGGTATATGCTCGCATGAAATTATGGATGAACAGACACACAGGGATAGAAACAAAATCTAGAATCTATAAAGCAAATATAATACTTGAAGGCTAGTGGAGACTAGTGAGATGAAAGTGCTTCGGAAAACCACGGGTAAAAGATCACAGGACGGAGAACGAAATGAAAACATAAGAGAAAATTGCGACGTGGAAAACATTACCGTGCGTACCTTAAAAAGAAAGCGCGAGTGAAGTAATAACATACATCGCATGGGCGAAGAAAGGATAGTAAAAGTAGCTCGAGATTAGATACCGGTTGGAGAAAGAAACACAGGAAGACGAAAATAGATGGAGTGATAACCTTACCATCAAAAAATTTTGACAAGCGGAGCGACGAAGGAAGAACAAGATTTGCCTGTTATATAGAAGGAAGAAGAAGTATAGTTTTAGGAACCACGATAGCTATGATCGATGCCATAAATAATGCTGATGGAATGACAGGCAGCGTCGTTTTTCTACTAATTTTTATTTTTTTTATTTTTTATTTATGCATGGAATGCTTATTAATTACAATATTTAATGTGCATGTAATTTAGTAATTATTCTTGCTCGTTAGCGTAACTGCTAGCATTGCAATTTTGTAATAGCATTGCACGATAGAATGACAAATCTAACCAATGATGGCCCCTATGATGCAATGAGTGAAGTGTCCATCCCGCGTCCGTAAAATGATAGATAGAGAAAGAAGGGGTAGGTAGATAGAAAGATTTATTGTGCCATGGGACAAGTCTCCTCAGGGCAAACAAATATATATATATATAAAATGTCAATAAAGAAAAAGCCGTGTGCCGTACGGGGACACAAATTATTAAGAATATTAATAAATAAGAAGAATTTACTTTGATTTTAGCTGCCTCATATTTTTGATAACGTAAACTAAATAGGGATGAAAATATATATTATAATCATTAATGGTAAGACCACATATTTAGTACAAATTATGGTTGAGACAATTTTTTCATTTACTCACTTAAATACTTGTACAGCTTTACTGTATATGAGTTTATAGTTTTAACATTAAAAAAAATTCTTTTCGTAATGATTTTCCAGAATGAGGATGCTTTCAACATGAAAGACTGTAAGACGTGAAGGAAGGTAGGAGGACGTGAAAACAGAAATGAGGAGGATGTCTTTTGTCCCGAAGACGCCCGGCGAGAACCTAAGCTGGATGAATTATCGCGTAGAAATAGCGCGTTCGAGACGAACGGGACAAAAGGCTTCCCTTGCACCTTGACAGTGAACACTCCCCGCGGAGGAGGGCGCGTTCATGTAGGGACTAGCGAGGAGGACGGGGTGTATAAGCCAACATTTTCACTCGGGCGCGGTAATGGATGCGTGTGTCACACACATCGCCACCCCACGGGGCATCTTCATTCTATTAGTCGCGCAATCGTATTATTGTCTAAGGTCGAGCTATCTCTTGAGGGAGGCGGTGGGGGGGGGGGAGACTACCATGCCTATAGGGAAAGATCCCCGCGCATTCCCTTCAAATACGCGAAGGAGTGAAGACAATGAGGTGTTCCTCATGACGGATAATGTACTGGTAGATTTTTATGGAGGCGTGTGAAGTCCCTCGACGTGGAATATCCAGCTTCTGCGACCAACGCTCCACCTACACCGCATTTGCTGCACTGCCCATGGATAAAGTCGCTATACCCGAGTTTGAGGCGTTGGATGTTCTTGGCATGGTTGGTGAGGAAAGGAAACTTCTGGATAAGATCAGGAGGAGGTAGAGTAGGTGGTTGGAAGAGGTAACGAGGGGCGAAGGATGCTTAAGACCATGATAGAGGGGAGGATTTTGGGTAAGTGGGGGAGGGGAAGTAAGAGAATAGGATTTTATGGACGGGAGGCTAGGACGTATGCAGAGATGAAGAAAGAAAATATTATTGGTAGATAGGGCCCTGCACATTTAAAAAATCTAGAGGATTTTCATTCAGTTCTATTTGAACCTATATTTATCGGTAGATTACCTAATAAATAAAATATATCTATAGCCAATGAACCGACTGCAAAAAAATATCTGATTTTTGTAGGCTATTCATTTATACCCACGGTGATTGGCGTCAAAAAGTTTTAAATCATATAGTAATATTTTTATGAGGCTTCCGTAATGATATAAAAAAGGTAGGTGCTACCTTTTTTATATCATTACGGTGATTGGAAAATCTGAAATGGGAATAGCTCAGTACATGCAAATACAACTTACAAGATAAGCAAAACTGCATGAATTTTACCTGACTCCGGGTTAATTATTCATCTCCATCAACTGCATTTACAGGAGACAGAGAAGAGATAGATTAAGATATCATACGTGAGGTGGATTAACAAGAAATGGATATTAGTATATTGCTTCACCTATTATGGAGGTAGAAACCAGGCCACAAAATTTTGGAAAAACAAAGAATGTTCTGACAAAATTTTCTTTGAAAAAAAGTAGCAGCAAGATTCGAAAATATATTTATTAATTAGTTTCAATGGTCATAACTGAGATATTTTCGCAAAAGATAACCGTTCTATGAATAATCAACTTTTACCTGCAAGAAGCTTTAAGGTAAAATGTACAAATGAAAATATAACAATAAGCACAATTCACACATCTCAATAAGCTCTGAATTAGTGGAATCATTGTAAAGCGAATTTCTTAATACAGGGTGTTTCAAAATGAATATCGGGGTTTCAAGGCTATGTAGTATTTATACCATTTCACTTATTATTATAAATTATACATCAAATGAAAGAGCAACTCAAACAGTTTCGTTTTACACTTGTACGCATGCGCATGCAGTGTTTCCTCTATCTTCCGTTAGAAAGCGCTAGTAGTAAAGATTGGTTAAACGACGTCGTACCCAACCGCTGGATTGGCCGCCAGGGGCCAGAAGACAGGGCTTGTTTCGCATGGCCTCCACGTTCACCCGATATGACGCCAAGCGATTTTATTTTTGGGGGTTCAGGAAGGATCATTTGTATGTGCCTCCGCTACCAGCTAACCTACCCGACTTAATAAACAGGATTAAATCAGTTGTTGCACCAATTACTCCAGACACACTGATCAAGGTATGGGAAGAACTTTCCTATCGACCAGATGTGTGCCGTTTGACGAATGTTGCTCACATTGAACACTTGTAGGTAAAACAAAAACAGTTTGAGTTGCTCTTTCATTTGATGTATCATTTATAATTGTAAGTCAAATGGTATAAATACTAAAATGCCTTAAAACCGCGATATTCATTTTGAAACACCCTGTATTTCTTACTGAGAATTCTTCTTAAGCCTCAACTAGTATACATTTCTTAGAATGATTTTGAAGTGAATTCCTAGAGATCACTTTCAAGTTCAGCAAGGTCCAACAATGCACAATAACGCCGGGATCAGAACGAGTGAGGATCTCGATTCAAGCCTGCCAGCTCGAGAAAGCAAAGAAAGGAGTTCAAAAGCATAAAAGAGATTCGATTCAGACGGAGGATAAAAAAACAAACTTGAGAGATTACACCTTAATTGCACGCCGAATGCAAATCGTTCCCGTATTTTATTCACGCCGACGCGCTCGCTCTGTGACTAGAGTGAATTTTCACGCCGTGTGTAGTAATCAACGCACGACAGCCACGCTCGTACGAGAACGTGAAAGCGGATGACGCGCCGGAAGATACATTGGAAGAACGCCGCGCGGCTCTTTCGCGCCGAATTATTCAAGGTCCACGCCCTCGTCGAGGAAATGGGAAGTCCCGATCCGAAACTTGGAAATCACCGGTCGGCGGGGGGTCTCTGCGGAGAGAAAGATGGAGCCGATTGCGGGGAAAGCACTCGACACACACGCAACGAATGAAGGAGTGGAGTGTCAAGAAACGACACAGAATAGGAAGAAGATGCTCTCCCCCACGGGATGCATGCGGTCGTGAGATGGTCGCGTGAAAATTCGTCACGAGCGAGCGAGCGACAGACCGTGCGAACGAAGCGCGGAGACCATTGTCGAGCGATGTCAGTGAGTGCGAGAAAGATCCAGGGAAATGAATGAAATTCGTAACAGCAAATTGAGATACGAAAGTACCGTATTTTCCCATTATAATGCGGACCCGAATAAAGTGCGACCCCAAGTGTAGTTAATTATTTTGAAGTGAGAATTTGTTTTTTAATTTGATTATTTTTTTTTCTCATCAAGACGCGTTTCCTGTTCATACGTACAATATAGCATCGTAACAAGAAAGTATAAATAGAGTATTAAGTAGACGCATAGATCTGTAGCGATATTAAATAGACGTGCTAAAACACGTGCGAAGACGAGTAGTTGATCCGTTACATTTACGAGTCATAAGTATTAAATTAATGCGAAAGGGTCTTTCAAATGGGTTTATTTGAAAAAAAAAACATCGCACTACACTCGGGAAAATACGGTAACTGATGATTAAAAGTATTAATAAAAATGAATGTCATGAGTAAAGCGTCATTTCCTCTTAACTACACCGCTTTTTGGAAACGGAATTGTGAAAATACTTCTCCGTAAAAGGAGGAGGAAAAGGGCAGAATTGAAATAATTTAGGATGTGACATGTTTTGCATATTACGTACATCAATGTATTGATCTACCCTAAACTATTCCACCTCACGGTTACACAAACGATGATTTTTGTATGAACTAAGAAATACTCTTAAGCTAAATCTAAGAAAACGAAAAAGGATTTTGATAAATGTACGAAACGCATTGTGACCTATTAGCCAGTCCGCTTTTTGGTGGCGGCGAAATCATAAAATGAATTCTTTATTGGAATAGGGTTTTGGCTGAAAGAAGTTAAGAGAGTGAGATGTATTCCATGTACATACATAAACGCATGACTCATTTTTTGCATGGCAGCAAAAATCAAGCAGATTTCTGCATTAACAATCGAAATACTGCTGCTCTTTTTGTGTTGTTGTCGTGTATTCTACGGGAGAAAAACGAATCACAGAAAACATTTTGTTCGATAGCCAAGCTTTCTCATTTCCTCTCCTCTTTTATTTTACTTAATAATTAAAAGAGAGTCTTGCATTGCACCCTTCATGCAAAGTTTCCTCGTGACCCTGGCTTAAAATTTGTCACGAAAAAGCGACCGACCATGCAAATGCAAAAAATTGCGAATTCCGTAATAGAAAAGCAGGAAAACGAATGCCAAACAATGTGAGGGGGTATGACAAGGATCCGGAATGAATTAAATTAGTAATAGCAAATCGAGATACGAAAGTATCAGAGGGTGGAAAAGATACGGATGAATCAACACCCAGGGAAAAACGAAATATAGTATTCTCTTACTTTTTTGTAGGTGCGCCGCTTTTTGGAAACGAAGTTGTAAAATGTCTCCTTCATTGAAGATGGGGAAAAAAGGGTAGGGTTGAAATGAGATGGGGCGTGACATGTTTTGCATGCACTGCGTAATTATTATTAAGTTAATCTAAAGTACAGTTAAAGTAGGTACGTTTAAGTGGAAGAGATTATAAATTCTCTCGAATTAACTGGGCTCATTCCAAAAATATATCTTTCTTCATCTCAGCGTACGTCCTCCCCCATTACCTCTGCCAACCACCGACTTTGCCTCCTCCTAATCTCATCCAGAAGTTTCCTTTCCTCACCAACCACGTCAGGTACTTCCTCATTTGTCTTACTTTTCGTCCAGCGCATCTTCATCATCATCCTCCACATCGTCCTCCTTTCTCAACGTTTGCACGAGTAATAAATGATTAAAAGCAAATTAGCCTGTCTTCGGCGGCTAGATCGTAGCACCATACCTTCGAGCACTTGTATTCCTTTTCCTGTAGCTAACTGACGGAATCCGACGGTACCAACTTAGAACACACATCGTTTTTCGTGTTTATGTCACTTGTATTACTTTGACTCTCAGGCCCTCAATTCTCCTCCTTGTGTCTTTGCTACTGTTACAAAAAATCGTATATATTTTGTTTTCTTATGCATCTACATCTACATCTACAAAATACCTTGCAAGCCACCTAAAGGGTGTGTGGCAGGGGGTGAGTAGTCACCAACATGCATTACACTATACCCTAATGGGTATAGTGTAATATGATTCATCTTCATTTCATATTTCTTATTGAGTAATGCATGATGATTTTTGCATAAACTGATTATTACTCCAGTTATTTTTTACGTTTTAGGTCGTAAATGGTTGGAGGAAAATAACGCTGTAAGTAGTTGTCAAAATCGATCGGGGAATTAATAGAAAAACCTAACTTGAAATTGTAAATTGTTTGCTTTTAATCATGTTCAAAGTTTGAAAATTCGACGAAGTATAGCCTACCTCCATCAATTTAATCCGAAAAGCAGCTCTCCAGACTTCCTCAGATTTGAACACAGAGGTCTCCGCCCCATAGTTGGACAATATTCCTACTGAGTCACCATATTTGGTCCTTGAACCTTAGGCCTCCTGAGATTGGCAACCCTGCTAGCATTTCAACCGAGCCACCTGTCACCGCCGCCCGGGACATCTCCGGGTCCGCCCCCACTGTTTGCGGAGCGGAGGACCCCTTCGACAAAGAAGGGTCACAGGAGAGGGCTGCGGGAACGCATTCGTCCCGCATAGATGAAGCCCAGGCGGACAAGGGACACTGAGGGATGGTGAGCGTGGGTTTGCTGAGTGGCCAGATATTTGGCAGCGGGTCTCATCTGGAGGGCTGGACGCGAAGAAAGACAGAAGGAAGGAGAGAGAAGGAACGAGTCCATACCACCGAATACGCAGGCCATATCGAATTTCCCCGCCCTCGTAGCGAGAGTGCCAGCAGCAGACTTGGCCGAATGAAACGGACCGTGGAATAGGGGAGGGATGTGAAGGAAGGCCGTCACGGGAGAAACGACTGGCAGGACATGCGGGGGTCAGGTGATCTTCTTTTGGAATTCTTATTTCACCCTTCCTCCCCCCCCCCAACTCAACTCCATCGTGCACCAATATTATCCTTCCTGCATTGACCGCGGGTTGTCAAGTTCTACATATTGTGATTGAGGTGGCTGGAGCAATAATCGTGAGTCATTGAGGGCACATTTTAATAATTTTCATGAGAGTCGAAGAAAATTCTTGGACCATATTTCATTTAAGTGAATCTTTTTATACGTTGGAACACACCATACAGGCAGTTGTGGAAATTATGCCAGAATTGTATTTTAAATGTTATCCTTCATTACACCATGTTACGACTAGAGTTTTCGGCACGGTATTTGAAATTTAGACATGATAATATTGAAATATATATTTTTTTAGAATATTGGACAAAGCGTGACACCTTGGTATTTGTTGGCTTCGAATTCATTTCATTTCATATAGTAATCTACCGGTTTGAGGTAGGTTGTGATGAAAGTCAGAGAATATCCAACGAACTCTTACACGTGCCGTGCCCTTTCTACCTCGAGAATTTCTTTCTTCATCTCAGCATAAGTCCTACCTTTCTTCATCCCGTCCATAAAACCGATTCTCTTCCTTCCCCTTCCCCGCTTGCCCAACATCCTACTCTCTATCACGGCCTTCAGCAAACCACCGTCCCTCATTACCCCTTCCAGCCACCTACCCTGTCTTCCCCTAATCTCATCTATAAGTTTCCTCTCCTCGCCCACCATGTCAAGCACTTCCTCATTTGTCTTCCTTTCCGTCCAACTCACCTTCTCCATCCTCCTCCACACCCACATCTCGAAAGCCTTCAGCCTATTTTCGTCTTCCTTTCTCAAGGTCCACGTTTCTGCCCCATACAACGCCACACTCCATATCAAGCTCTTCACTAGCCTCTTTTTTACATCCTTACTTAAGTTCCACGTCATCAGCTCCTTAAGTAAGGATGTAAAAAAGAGGCTAGTGAAGAGCTTGATATGGAGTGTGGCGTTGTATGGGGCAGAAATTTTATTTTTCAGAATATCATACTAATATTTCACGTTTAGTAGAAAATCTACAATAATGTAATCGAATTATTACAAAATATATGTCATCTGCCATAAGCCAATATATGTATATAAATATATATATATCATGGCGAACTGCGCAAATGATTATCACAGCCATTGCCGCTTTTGGCCTCTCTGCGTGAACTCTGTGCCCAGGTCTCATACCAAATGACTGATTGACAATTTTTGGAAAGTGATTCTTATGTGCAAATAGATACCTACCCTGTTTTGAGAAATGAGGATTTTTAGAATAGAGTTCATACTTAAATAATCAGCATTTGGTTCAGTTTGGTATAAAAATGGTAGAAAACGAAAAAAAAAGTTTGACTCAGAAAAAAATACAACCCTGCATCAATCTTGCTCTATTACTCCCTCCTCTTCCCCATGCACGCGCACACACAGAAAACAGCTGCCACTCAGCGTTCTTCTTCGTCGATTATTTAATTTTTCTCTGCGTTCGATGACGCGTAGCGGTGGCCATAGTCGGTAGAGGCGATTCTGCGGAGACTCGCACACACGAATGTGAGATGGATCGACTTTCGAGAAAGCGGTCGGGCTCCCCATCCCAGCCAAGAAAGAAAAAAAACCGGCGCATGCTAGCGGAATGAAGATTTCGCACGATTCAGAGGTCACACAGACAGACGGGATGAGAGGAACGCCCCGGTGAGACAGTAATTAACATTTTAGGATGTCTTTTACACCTACACACGAATCAAATCGGGATAAACAATGAAATGGGGTCGCACAGCCGGTGACTAAGGCATGGATACGTTATCATAGGTATAATAGGTATCATTCTAGATATAAACCATTCTCTTAGCATGGCCTAAACCAACGAAGCACGCTTTTTTCACGCAT
Source organism: Pyrrhosoma nymphula (assembly GCA_963573305.1). Lineage (NCBI taxonomy): Eukaryota > Metazoa > Arthropoda > Insecta > Odonata > Coenagrionidae > Pyrrhosoma > Pyrrhosoma nymphula. The sequence continues at coordinate 47,661,571 of OY754330.1, read as the reverse complement.
GTCCATTACCATGTCTATCCTTACTAGGTACATTCTGATTGATTAATGTGTAATGGATGCTCCGGCAATTGACGCATATGGAAAGAGCGTTCATCGTTGGTTTGGTCATATTGAGATAGTCGATAAGAGCCGGATAACTAAACATAATAGAGATGAGAATTGTGTTTGAGGAAGGGGTAAACCGAAAAAATCGTGGGTGAATATGGCGGAAGAGAGTCATAAAAGAAGGAATATTAGGAGTATTAAAAACGAGAACGAGGTTGAAGCAATGCATGGATATGAGAGAAGAGAAAGAGGTTAGCAAGGATAGGGCAGCATGGAGGACATAATGAACCCAGCCAATTTTCTAAGCCAAAAACCGAGAATCAAGCACTTCTGAATGTGCTTATCCCGAAAGAGAACGGCGTTATTGGTATGTTTGAATGTTCTAGGCATTGCCTCCATCATAAGTATTCCACCAACATTGGAAACATCGACAATTGAGTCGATTGCGCTATTACAGATAGGAGGTTATATTCACTAACGTAGGAATATTTGGTTAATGGAGGAAGGGTGGAGAGAAAACCGGGGGAAAGGCGCCTTCACGAAAGGCGCCAAGGGGTCCACGGTTTAACGTTACATCCAAAGGACGGAGTGCAGTAGTGAGAAAGCTCTCCAAAAAATTCCATGAATGGATCGGGTTTCCATGGTGGAGTTTTCTTACGAAGGTCACCATTTCCGCCGTGACATTTCCATCTTAAAAATTGGAATCCGTAAATGTTTCCCAGATTGCGCTTGGCCCCGCGATATAATAGTGCGAAGGGTTCGGAAGGTTCTGTTCCTGCCACGTCACCAAGAATGATAATATTTGAAGACACGTGTGGCGTGCGTCTAAATTAAACTGATTCTATATACGATCCTGCACTCCGCCACAGGGGCGTGCAGGAGGGGTAGTTAGTACACCGGACATGTAGAGGGGAGGGAAAAAGAAGGGAAGACGAGAGAGCAGACGAGAGAGCATGTTAGCGCCTTGATGCCACGTCATTTTTATTTTAATCACTAATGGTAAGTGGAAAGAAGGAATATTTGTACCACATAGTTCAGCAGTGTCTCTCTCTTATTTTATCGCTTATATCAGTTCATCTACATCTACATCTACAAAATACCCTGCAAGCCACCTCAGGGGTGTGTGGCAGGGGGTGAGTAATCACCAACATGCATTACACTATACCCTAGAGTTAGTGTAACTACGACTAATTATGCATTAGCATAAATCGCAAATGCAGTTCTAGAGACATAGATCTGGGTTAAATTAATATCCTCCGTGTCATACTGAAACTCGCCTGATCTGAATTTTTCAAGTACTTGAAGCCTAGCGTGTAACCTCGCGAGTCTCTGGTGGACAACGGATTAATGAAGACGATACTCAGTTAAATGACATTTGACACCGCGTATCTACCCCACCCACACCGCTATCACATGCAGGCACAGCCAGAGTGACAAAGCGACGCGACGATGCTAAGTTTGACATAACCTCACGATCGATTGCTGAAAAAAATATTTTTTTAATGCATATATTTTTTCGTGAGCACGCGCCCACCGGGAGGAGGAGGAAGGGGATGTGTGCCTCGATTGTCTCTCTCCGCATCCTGCCACCTCCATAAATTATTCCTCGTAAAAAGAGTTCATCGCACGAATGAATGTAAATATATTCAAGCCAGGTACTACATGCAAGACGTGAAGACTGCACGGAGAGGGGGCCTTGTCGGAGAGAAATTGGCTGGCGCCGCCGTGAGTGCGTAGGAGTGGTAGGCGAGACGTTAGCGCGCGGCCAAAAGGGATTCTGTCATTAGTAAGTCCGCCACGCGGGTCATTATGCGTCCCGGGAATATCTAATACCGGTCGCAGGGGGGGGGGGTCACGTGGGCGTGCGGTCGGCTCCCGCGTGAGGAGGTGCGGCACTGCCGGCTCAAGGCGCGGGCGAGGTGCGCTACACAATACAGCCCCCCCCGGCCCCGCCGAGAACTTCCTGGGAGATGTACGTAATAACAATCCCAGCGTCATTGTTGCACCCCAGTTTAGAAATAGACGGAGAGAGTCTCGCGCGATGTAAAGCTGCAATTTCAAGGTGGTTGCTCCGCAAAATAACTTGAATGTCATTTCGTTCATATTGGTGCTAATAATAGAAAATCGTGTACTTTGCTTGATGAGAACACAACGAGCTAGAGTAAACATAGAGCGATAAACCACCCACCATATTTGAAGTCAGTTGGGCTAGAAGACGCAATGGCAGAAAAAAACAAAACAGCCGAGGTTTTTGGACTCAATCGCACGTTAACTCGGGCGTCTAACAATCAAGCGCATTAAATAAGCATGTATATTTTTCTGTTATTGGGGAAATAAAGTTTTTACACATTGATTGCCAATGTAGTTTTTAATATCGGGATTTTAAACGGTCACTGAATGCCGAATTTAATCCCTAAATTTTCTTCTTTGGTAACAAACGATTAGCCAATCTCAACATAATCATTAAATCAGTGTTCTTTTACCCATGCTAAATTTTAATTTTACCAGTTTAATAAAACTTAAAAGCCTGGTTTCAATCTGTATAATCTGGCCTTATGATGTAGGCATTGAAAATTCTATCATTGATCACTTACAGTTTGCTTAATCATGTTCCCCCGAACATCTACTTCTGAAGGATACTGCATGAAGAGTGCAATTTCTTCCGTTAGTCTCTTCGAGGCGCTTGTCCTAATATACTAACAACTTTCTTATTTGAAAAATGAAATTTATGATCCTTTACTATGACGATAGGTACAGCCATCCGCCGAAAAAGAAGTTGGCATAAAGTCTTCAAACATTGAAAATAATACTAATGTTTTCCAACTCAACCCTTTTCTCTTAGTTGACTCCGAACTCGTGAAGCATTCTACTGCATGATTTCGCTTCTTTCCTTTTACTAACATGGCGACCTTTAATTCACTTTATTTCTGTTTGAGAGAACTATTGTCAGTAGGAAAACCCCTCTATGTTTACTCTAGCTCGTTGCATGAATAAAACAACATCGTATTTTCCAGGATATTTTGTTCTTGAAGTTGAAATGACATGGAGTTAAATTAAAAAAATAATTTAAACGTAGGTAAAACACTATTTCTTCGTCTAATATAAAATATTTATATGGCGACGGAGGGGTGGCTAGTCGGGTGGACTGCGTGGCGCTAGCGGGAAAACGGCACTGCTTGCACGCCAGATCTTGACATCTTTCTCGGTAATCACGATCACGAGAAGTCATCAAACTCACATTCTTGAGAAATGACTGAATGAGAAGGCAAAGAACCACTGCATGACCGATACGTTAGCTCGTTTTTGTAACAATATCCAATGCCGATTACTGCTACGTTGAAAGTTGTCTATATATTTAGCGAAATATGAAATGTTTTCTCTCCGGTGTGATTTCTATCAACTTTAAACATTTTCTCCATTGCTCCACCTTTTAAATGCCGTGTAGTGTAAACAGGATTTGTTTATCTACTAACAAGAATTGAAGCGATAAAAAGCCCAGAGCTCTTAAAATACATTTTCTCCATAATATCACCTTTATGGCGTAGTTTTCTTCGCATTTAAAATAAATCACATAACCTCCTCCCACTAAAGGTCCTTTGGTCAGGACAGAGAACCTCTGGCTAAGGTTAGTGAAACGCATTGATCAAACTACTACAACGAGACTATCCCTTTTGGTGAAAGCATTGTAACGAATGGGAGTTAACAGCTTACGAGAAACATTACGGTACCACAATAAAAACACTATCCACCAGGAGAGTCAAGGCGTGTGTCATTCAACGTTAACTTCGCACATTGGGGAAACCTTTGAATATTTCTGGCTGGCTCGTAATGTCCTCAGGTTTGATTTTTTTCTTTTGGGTTCAATTAAATATATACTCTAGGCTTGGATCCTCTCTACAAGTTCTATTTTCTTTAAATATTAATTAAAATAGTGCAAGGAAAAAAATAAATTGTGACAGTTATAATTTCCCACTCTCCAGTGAATACATGAAACCAGTTGTACACCGTTTTATGAGCCTCTCGGCAATATTCAATTCAGAGTTAAGGGCACTTTACCCATCCGAACTGTGAGTAAATGTAAAGTACCCTCAGAAATGGCCAAGCGAAAATAATATTTTCAGACAGATGGATAAAAGGTGTTCCGAAAGGACGGACTTAATCGGCTCAAGTTGGTGTACTATTTATTCCTTTTTTAACTACTAGTTCATAGCCAAAGCTAGAACGTCTCAGCACATGTCCTTATATATGATTACCCTCTCAAACGTGCCATTAAAGTAGTTTGAGCGAAAAATCACTTCACCTATAATTTGATGAATTTGGCCTCATTTTAAAGAAAAAACTCTGATCTTTCCAATTATTATCGAATTATCAACCCCTTGCCATACTACTTGTCGAAAAATTTGCCTGAAAACACAAAGTATTTTATATGGGATAGATTATGGCTGTGCGCTCCAGATGGAAAATATTAAAAATGTTAGGAACTTCTAGCACCTAGATTTCGTCAAAAAACTAACGGTGGGTAGATTGCATGTTTTCTCAACTATTTATAAAAAAATAATCTATTACTCAGCACAGTAATTTTTTCAGAATCGCAAAAAACCTGCCGTTTTGAAGGGTTTTCAGCCGTACGGCGGGAAAATAATGAGTCAAGTTAGAGACTTATGTAGCTTTATTTATTTAATTACTGAGAATGTTGGTCATATATAACTATATATTTGCGCCATTAATATTAGAATATTTATTTCATACTTCTTACAGACGCTGAAATCAAAATAATAAAATTTGAACATGGTCTCCATTACGACTAGGGAACTATTTCGATCAAATCACCTTAAGGTTCCTTATCCAATTAAGCAGTGGGTCTAAGTCTATTAGGAATGCTTATTATTAGTTCTTGCAACTAGTTCGTAGATGAGCTTAAATAATAGAACTGCTGCGTATCCTTAGGGAGCAGAGGGCACGTTCACTGATCTTTATTTTAGAGCATGATGAACTCCGTACACAAGTAATTGTAATTAAGTGCAGCATAACTAACATCTTTAAAGGCATAAACTAGGTATCTGAGGAAGTGGAGCCTCAATTTATGGCAATTCGAGTCTTAACGTAAAAACACTGGCTAGCTTCCAAATCGCTGACGTCATGGCCGTAACCTAAGCGTAAGGCCTCCGATACAAACGGCTCCTTTGTCCGCTATTGGTCGACAAAATTAACCATTTAGCTTCCGCCATCTCATACGAGTAGGGATTTATCTGACAGATTTATATTTGAAGATAGAGGTAAAACCACATCATAACTGCTAACAACGCCAATGCGCACGCAAAATGAAGTAATAGGCAAATATGCATGCCTTAAGCAGTTATTCTCAGGCGCAAAAAACAAGCAATACTGAGAGCTGTAACGAGGTAGCGAATTAAAATGCTCAGTCTATAAAAGAACTATCAAGCAATAAAAGGGCATGCTATTTTTTTACTATCTCCCAATTATCGATGTACCACGTCCCGAGTGGCCAATTTGCATACCTACATTGATCATATAAGAGGAAGAATTCTGTTGAGAGAGATTTTCTCTAGACTTAAAGGAAAGAAAACCACGGACGTTATTTATTGAGCCATTCAACAATATTCAAGGATTTCACGAATATGTGAAACTCACAAAGAACGAATCATTCATCAGGACTAACCAGTTGGATAATAATATGAGGTTGATGAGCTCCACGGCCTCAAATGTAAGAATGTGAGATATATAGTATTCCGATGGCCGTATAAAGTTTTGAGTACCTTACACCAGAGATCACCCAAAAAGCTAAAAGGTCCTTTTGCTTTTCGGGCGATCTTTGGAGTATGTGCTCAAGAGTTAAGTATGGAGAGAGTTCCAAAATGTATACGGCCATTGGAACTGGAACTATATTTCTCGTGTTCTTACTGCTGGATAGTGTTTTTGTCGTGACATCAGTGTTTCTCCATAACGGGTGACTCCCTTCAAGCAAAAATGCTTTGGATCCATGGAATGGCATCGATATCTGGAGTAAGGGCACATTACTCATCATAATGGGGTTCCATTTCCGGAGGGAAGAACTATAATGCGAGAGATAAATTGGAATATGTTAATGGAGGTTAATATTAACGCAAGAAAAGGCGTATCATCAGAGAAGACACTTTCAAGAAAAAGATTCCACAGAGATTCCTAGCGTCTTGATTTGAAAAATACCTATGCTTCCCTTCTCCTTTGCCGGAGACTTCATTAGGGTTGATATTATCAACCGATGAAGTGAAGTTAATAAAATGACAGCGAACGCATTTCCTGCGCTTTTCCTTGGACTACCAAATAAAATTGAGGGCTGTAATGCTACAAACTGTGTATCTCGGAGGCTACGCTCTATAGGAGCACGTCTTCACCTGCCTGATCCTTTCGTTTTCTTCTTATTTCGCCCTAGGGAAGGAATAAGAGGTGGTGACTTCCCGCTGAGTCAGCCCCGAGCCAACATCAGCGATGCGCCGGTTATGAAGAGGATAATTCACCTCCGGTCACCACCCGCCTCAACACCGCCCAACCCCCTAAAAAAAAGACTGAGACAGACAGACACGCGGTGACAAAACGCGCCTTCTAAAACGGTGAGCGCTCCGTAAACAATGGCAATAATGGGATATTGTTGCGGAGGCGCCTTGGCTCGGCCCCTCCTCCCGCCTTCTCCCGACCTCCTCCCTCAACAATCTATCCACCGCCTTGCATAACAATGGGACATAAAGAAGCGCGGAGGAGGCAAGTGGTAGGATGGGTGGAGGAAACGAGGAAGGAGGTAGTTAGGTAGTTTTTCGGGGGTGGTTCGAGATGGGCGTTGCCGCCTCAGAAGGGTTCTCGTATGACCCCGTTCACTCTCCGACCCGGTAGGGAGCACCAGACGGCCCCAAACTCATCATATTGGTGTGTATTAGGGTGATCCTTATTTTTCAGAATTTAGAAAAGTTATGTTTTCCTACTCTCAAAACGATCAAAATGAAGTTTATATTTACGTGCTAATATTTGGTTATTTTAATTAACGGGAATCCGTGCGGGAACGGAAGTATCTACTTCGGACCTAGATATGCATTTTTTTGGCTGTAAAAGAACTATTTTAATGAAAAACGCAACACTAAAGCCCTTAAGAGCCGAATTTTCGTTTGTTTTGACCTATCTCTAAGCGTTTTTCAGATATAGTCCCTCGCATTGCGATCCACTGCCTAGGGCGCTACCCCGCACTGCGGCGCCGCGCCGTCGAGGTAAGGCCAGCACCATTCCTTTCCGCAGCTAGAGACTTCCCCTCCCCACCCCCGACTTAAAGTCAATTGTAACACTGTGTATTGACGACGGCCGTGCTCCAATTCATGTACAATACCCCTATTTATACATATCGGCGAATGTTGAAAACATAAATAAATATAGTTTTAAGAACACAGGCACACGAAAAGCAATTGAAAGGACACTCACAAAAATCTATGAACGTTTCGGTGGTCATGCCGCCATCGTCGGTAGCAAGAGGCTAACTCCTAACTAACGAAAATAAATGAATTAGTCTCTTGCTGCCGACGATGGCAGCATGTCCGCCAAAATGTCCATAGATGTTTTATGAGTGTCCTTTCAATTTATTTTCGAGGGCCTGTGTTTTTAAAATTATACTTATCCAGAATATATAACTAGCATACATTTTTTTGCGAGTACAGAATGCATAGCTTGCCAAAATGTCTCACAAAAAATACTTTCCGTTCATTATATGATCCATAATAATTCCACATTGCCAAGGGAAAATTGTAAAGGTCACATCATAATTTGGGTACCTATTCCATCAGCTGGTTTGCAGGTTTTTGGGCAATCCATATCTTAATTTCCCCTTTTTTGGGACATCTCCCTTTCCCTCATATCTAAGCTCGCCAACAGGTCTCTCTGGAGTTCTTCATACCCTCTGCCACTCTGTCCATACCCTCTGTCGTCTAAATTTCCCATCCTTCTCCAAACCTACATCTCAAATTCCCTCAGTTTAAGTACATCCTCTCTTCTCAATGACCAGGTTTCCGAAACATACAGCGCCACGCTTCATTTTTGAAATTTCACCAATTTTTTCTCTTGAAAATCATATGTATGGACCCAAAGCTGCCATTTAGACCTTAACACGTATTTTCCGTTCAACTGTTGGGACCAAACTCAAATACCACCCTTCCCCCGAAAGTTGCGTGTAGTTTGACGGTAAAAACTGTTTCTTACCGGTAATATACCATTGGCTCCGTGAAGTTCTATCAAACCAACTGTATCCTTCTGACTACGCGCGTTGAAGTCTCTTCATTCCTATGGTTCTTTCAAAAGGGCACAGGACTGGGTACTAAATCAAGGTAAAGTCAAATGCATCTATGATACCATAATTAATACAATTTTTGCATAATTAATTCGATTACGCTTCGCGTCTTGTACTTGCTGAGGAGACAAGTTCCTCCACTGAGGGTGTACGTACCTATGGTTATTACCGTATATATGATCTACCTAAGAAGTGTAAAAAAATTAAAGGTGAATTAAGTTAACAACTCACAAGCTCAAATTGGTGTAAATCAAAAGAGAGTTAGTCCATGTTAATATGATTTAATTTGGGATAAAATTTAAGGTATGTTTTTCATTTTCACAACAGCAAGCCTTTGAAAAATGGGCTTTTTCAAAGATAATTATAAATTTTAACTATATTATTTCGTCATATTACGTTTAATTAAGATTATTTCCATGCTAAATGTTTCTTTGTAAATTTTTAGCACATTAATACCTCGTGACAACTTGAGCTGCCAAACTTTTCAGATATTTTAAAAAATTCATTCCAAATCCGGTGTCAACATTTTACCTGCTTTCGTCAATGTTTAGGACATTTGTCCTTTTCTCTATAGGGTATTGTTATGTTACTGACGCTGCAATGGTATCTGACGGTTGAAAATTATGTATTGTAAGACCATTATTGAAATAAATATAATATAATTCGTAATAAGGTGCGTGTAAAAAATGTAGCAGGAGACACGGTGACTGCCCAGTAGTTTATTTGAGCTGCCAGCAAAACAAGGATTTTTTTACATTCATCATATTTAAAAACTACTTTTTCCTGAGTTTGGTGCCCGTGGAGATAGAGAAAGAGATGAATTGAAATCAGACTAAAATTGTAAAAATTATACATTTCAGGGGATTGATGGGTTAATTTCATAACTTATTTTAAATTCAAATCTCAAAGTTTTGTATATGGCTTGACCAGCTTTATTAAATGATCGAGCGTAACAACGTTTTTTGGAAGGCTGTGAGTAAAGGTGAAGTGCGTTATAGTAAAGTGGATTTGTAAAGTGGATTGGTAAAGTGTACTAATAAAGGTGGATTGGGACCTGGACTGTTCCTTTTAGGGCTTCTCATTCTAGCGGAGGAACGCGATCACGGGGGCGATGGATAAAGGAAAAGTCGGCTTTATTTATTTGTGCGGAGAAAAGAAGGGGGACGTAGGACTTCTCTTTCTTTCTCTGGATGCGGACTAAAAGGAGTGGCCGACTTTGGAATGATAAGTGGGGAAGGAAAAGGACGAGAGAGTGGGGAGATTTTCGGTGGAACATGGCTCTCGCCGGCCTCTATCCATTCGTCTAACTCTTTCCCTCCCTTTCCTTTCACCCACTATTCTCTTATTCACTCAGCTTGAGTATTTGTGTCTTCGAGTTCCCCCCCCCACTCCACCAACCGCTTGTTATTTTTTTCATCGATTTATAAGAGTCGCCCCGTGAGTGAACGAGCGGAAGGGATAAACAATCGAGAGTCCGATTAGAAAAGTTCCATTCCTTATTCATCTTTTAAAGGAGATCGTTCGGCTTGCGAGTCGGCGTGAGTTAATGCAAATGTGAAAGTCCTCCTTCAATAAAATACTGCTCTGGCCGAGAACAAGCAATAGCGATTGAAAATTAAAAGGAAGGCACTTGGGATGCGCAGTATCCTACGAACGTATTTTTTAATGGTCGCTCTTTTTTAAGCCCAAGCGCCATTAGTGATCCTGGATGACACATTTTACCTCCAATTACTAAAGCAAACGGCCAATAACCCAATAAAAATCTGATTTGTTGCCTAATACCTAGAGATGTACTGGAGGGAGCAATAATAACACTAGTCTGCATGATATCAGATGACTGAAAACTAGTAAGTGATAATAGCAAACTCTGATATGCTGATTTCAGAACTGTTCTTAGTTTTCTTCTATCACGAATAGTTTTATCAGAATGAACCCAATTTAACTTCTAAGATTGATTGATAAGTGTATTATATGAGCCAGTGGGTAATTATTGTGCGAGGGATATTTCTCAATACAAGCTAATGAGCCTTATGATGGCCCAAGCTAATGAGTCTTAGGTTGGTACAACTGCTGCTATTGTTGTGTGACCTTGGAAGTGTTATTCATTCTTCATTCATTTTTGTTACAAACAATGTCATTGCGTGAAGTAATTTTAATATAACTGTGCTTACAGTACCTAGTTAAAATCTTGAAACCATAATTCATATTTTGTGTAAATATCTGACGTGATAGAAGCAAATGGAAATCATTTTTAGAATCACCATAAAAAATTGATTGAACAACACCTATTTTAAAAAAATCTTCTGACAAAAGTTTTAAAATGCAGACTGGTGTAATTTCTCCCGGTAAACCCATAGGTCGATAGGTAAGTGCCAGATGAAAAGTAGTGCAAGTGATGGTGTCACGACGACAGAAACCGCTGGGAATGGTAATGAAAAGCCCAACACGCCAAATATCATACTAAATGAGCATTGAAGTACGTATTAATATACTCTTTGGGAAGACAACATTTTTACAAGTTTCGAGTTTCTCACTCTTGCATTTATCACCCACATACCGGTATCATTTCAAATTTGACACGTGAAAACATTAGAATGGAAACGTGCGATTCCGTTATTTGATAACATCAGGCAAAGTTTTCCAAAAAAATTTTTAAAAATCAGAACGTGCCATGATTTTAATTTTACGATTCAGTCTCTTGAAAAATTTTTCCTTTTGGTTCGACGGGGGGAAAGTGTATGGTCAAAATAATAATAACAACAGCAAGAGGATTCGAGCAAGATGAATTCGTGGTTTCGCCCCATCGCCGAGTCAGAGGGGCAACATTTTGACGGGGACGCGACTCCACGTGGCCCACCCGGCGTGAAACGGGAGACGGCGGAGACTTGAATCGGTGGATGTCGCCTGAAACCACGAGAACGGGTTGCGATGACTCATTGTGATGAATGGGGAATGCCTGAAAAGATGAGGGGTCAACTCGTACTCCTGGAAAAAAATATTTCTCATCCTCCACCAAAAATGGAAATATAGACAAACACATCTGTATTTAACCTCCCATATTCTTCCACTCTTTCAACCCAAAGACCCGGTTTATTAATATATGTTTAAACGTTTTCTCGGCATTAAATTACATGAAGAATCGCTTTCCCAGCGATCACAGTCAAGTACACTAACAGACGTAACTTAAGGAGTCTAAACTCACAGCTGAAATCACATCAAAGTAATGGCTCCACCATCCAACGGTTAAAATTAACCGGAGCTTATGAAAATGAGCTTAAGTGCAGTATTCATTTTGTCGGATAGGAAGCAAAATTGAGGGAAACTTGGCGCCTATCGTGAAGAGAAGACTAATGCCCACGCCGGGTTTCTATCCATCTTAACTAAATTTAAACTAACTAAACAGATACATGATAGAGACGTGAATAGTGTGAGATTAACGGGGTAGATAGAGGAAGTCATGGGTGAATGTCATGGATGAGACTCTATAAGAAGAGGGATATAAGGAAACTTAATGAAAAAGAGAGAGTTTATAAAGCAACGCATGATTGTGAGAGAAGCGAATGGGGAATCTAAGGAGACCAGAGGAAATTATGAAAGCAACCATTTTTCTAGGCTAGTTAGCACCGAGAATTATGCTCTTGTGATTGAGCCTACTATGAAAGGGAACGAACAGCATGATTAGTATTTATACTAATATCGGTATTGGCGTAATGGTAGGTATGTGCGAATATCTCCTATCCCAAAATAGTCATTTCCTTACTGGCTTAACCACCGACTTTCTTCTGGTTACAGCTTACCTCAGTCGTCCGTCGTCCTCCCAAATTACCAGCCAACTTGAGGTGGTTGGAGCGATTTTACTGTATGAACAGATTTACGTGAAACTTTGCATACGCATTTTCATTAGTTATATCTATAGATAAAAGTGAAGAAATTCCATAATACTGATTTGGTTTTTTGGAAATTCAATGCTACTCTAACGCGTAGCCATATGACACGTGACATATTTCGTACTAATTCGATGAGATAGATATGCACAGATTTTCTTACAAACGATAAATAATACATTTCTTATTGCTATAACTGTTCCTAACAAATACCACGGTGTCACGCAGAGTCCAGTATTAGAAAAATATATTTCGATATAATTTCGTCTAAATTTAGAATAACGCGCCGAAAACTCTATTCATCACAAGCTTTCCCCAAGGAAACAAAATTACAATATAATTCTCATATCATTTCCATTACTGCCTGTGTGGTGATTTCCAACGCATGCACTTAAATGAAATATGGTCCAAGATTTTTTTTCGGCTTACTTAAAAAAATATTAAAATGTGCACTCAATGACCCACACTTATCACCCCAGCCCCCTTAATATCTCAAGGAAAAATTCTTTCAAAAGAGAAAATTCACATCTCTGACAGTCAGATAAAACCTTATGAAAAACAATCGTTTCTGCTGGACTTATTTGTGGACATATTCCACTTACAAGGCGAAATCTAAATAAGATAACAAAACACCCATCTCAATACAATTAAAATAAAATACGCATGAATGCTCTCATTCTCGTCCTCAGGGCCCGGATTCGAATCCCCGCGGAGGCGAAGATAATTTACTGATAAATATTGATTCTGAAGTGGGTGCTATTTGGAGAGCAGATCAAGTAGCTGTTTTATATCGTGTGTTTAAACATTTTCTCGATATAGTAACTGATATGAATATGTTCCCCCATCGATGACGATGACGTCAACTAAACGGCAGTCTGATGTAATTTGCAAAACCTAAACTCGCAGTTTACACCATATCAATTACAATATAACATAACCAAACGATTACAGCTGACAACACTGTATAAAACCGGGCTGTAGTAATATTTCACTGCATATAATTAGAATCCTGAATAAAATTTACATGAGTACCATGAAAAGATTTCAGGAGGAATTTTCTCATGATGCCTGCCGATGGGTTATTGCCGGTGGAAAATCGCTTTCATCGTCGACCTGCAGGTATCTCTTGCAAAGTCCTTGAACATACAATTGTAAGTTCAGTTATGAGACAACTCGATATAGAAAACTTGTTATAAAAAAGGCAACACGGATTCAGAAAGGGAAGATCTTGCGAAACTCAATTAGCACTTTTTGCCCACGATATTTTAGTCTTGGGTGAACATAACGTTCCAGCTGATGCAATTTTTCTTGACTTTAAAAAGGCATTTGATAAAGTTTCCCACAGTAAGCTACTCATGAAATTAAAATCCAACGGTTTAGACGACGACGTAATTTCCTGGATTAGAGAATTCTTAAGTAAAGGCGTGCAAAGGGTTGTATTAGATGGCGCTATTTCTAATGAAGTAAAAGTCACATCGGGTGTCCCACAGGGAAGTGTCATAGGCCCACTTCAGTTCCTTTTGTACATAAACGACATCGGTGAAACAGTTGACAGTAAGCTTAGATTATTTGCTGACGACGCAGAGGTGTATATAGAAATTCGTAGCTTTAATGATAAGGAAGCGCTAACTAAGTACCTCGAGGCAATACAAGAGTGGTGCGATGCGTGGCAGGTAGAATTAAACCTGAAAAAATGCGTTGGTGTGAATTTTTGGCAACGGAAAAACGCTCCTTGCAACAGCTATTGTATTAACAACATAAAATTAGAGACTGTAGAATCGGTTAAATACCTCGGAGTTAAACTGACTAATGATCTATCGTGGAGTAAACATATTCGAGAAATTACCGGTCATGCTAATCGTAAATTGGGATTTGTTAAAAGAGTACTTGTCAAGTGCGACGATAAGGTTAGGGAAATCAGCTACTTCTCCCTCGTTAGACCCCACTTAGAATATGCCGCCAGTATTTGGGATCCTTATGAGATGGGCTAGGAAACTGAGTTAGAACGCGTGCAGCGAAGATCGGCAAGATACGTTAAAGGCCGTTATGATAATCTCGTTAGTGTTACTGACCTTTTGCAGCAACTGGGATGAGAAAAGCTTTCAGACCGTCGATTAAAATATAGACTCAACCTATTATGTAAGTACCAAACCGGTCTATTCTCTGACGACGTTGATAATATTTTACGAAATCCAACATACTACGGTAGATCAGATCATGAGAATAAAATTAGGGAACTAGACCGCATAACGGACAGATTTAAAATGTCATTTTTCCCACGAACGATAAGGGACCATAACAGCTGCCAATGAGACTTTTATCTAGGTTTGTCGTAAGGTAGTGTAGCTCTTAGTAGTATTAGTACTCCTAATATTTGAATCCCTATCTGTTACCTAGTACTAACAGCACGTCTTGCATGTTTTCTTCATGAGTCTTGAGTCTCTGTCCATCTGTGTAGTTGTAGAATGCATGTATATTGACGGTCCCTCTCCATTGAGATGACATCTGTAGTGTAGTAGTGCATGCTTGTGAGGCTTCGCCTCGTGACAAGAATTAGCGATTTATGCTAGTGCAAAATTATTCGTAGTTACACTAACTCTAGGGTACAGTGGAATACATGTTGGTGATTACTCACCCTCTACCACACACCCCTGAGGTGGCTTGCAGGGTATTTTGTAGATGTATCATAAGAAGAATTATAAAGTCTGAGCTTAATCGGGAACAAACAACGGAACGGGAAATTCCAGGCAAATGGCAGCTTTGGGTCCGTTAATGCGTTTGCCAAGCATTTTCAAGGCAGCGTATTTTTGTAACGCCAAGGGACATGGGACGCTGATCTGTTTTGATCAAAAAGGCATAACTACGAATTTACCTCTAAAATTTCTAATCTACAGTTACCATGGCGTGATAAGTGTTTCCATTATATACATGGAGACATTCACTCCTGTATTCCATGTGTACTGATACCATTAGAAAGTCATCTAGATCTACGTGCAAAGCTATATGAATATATTACGGACTAAGTCATGCAAGTTTCTAGAATAAGAACGAAATCTTTCCAGTATTTTGCAATGGCTAACATATTCTTGATAAGTTTAACTTTCTTTAATTTCACTCAAGGAAACCCAATATACTAATCGCGTAAGGACATAGCAAGACCTTCCATACCAGTACCATTACCTCCTTCACTTAATTGAAATCAGAGAATGAGTGAAAGATACTGAATAGGTAATGAATTCTTCATTTCAATTGAAATTTAACGGAGTACTGAGCCTTGCAGAATCAAATAAGTGTGTATGATGAAGTACTGCAGTTTTTCCCACTCCTTCGCCATAATAATGGTGTTACAGCATTCTACGACAGTTAAAAATGTAAATAACCACAGGAAATTTGTCTTTGGTTACGCAAACTGAATAAGTGTATGAAACTAAAAATGTAGACTTGAATTATTGCGTCATTTGTCGCAATGATACTGTTCCATGCATTTGCATGTTTTGAAGATCCTCTTCCTTTTCTCATATCAAACACTACGTCTGCATAAAAACCTCAGGTGTTATTTTTCATTAATTACGATTTACAAGAAAAAATAAAGCGCATTCGTCGAGTATGGCAATTCGTCGAGTCGTGCGCATGTGAAAGTCCTGACAGGTTCATTGTTTGCAATGTAAACAAGCACGGTACTGCATACTGATGCAACATCAATTTCTTGGGTGCAAAGGCTTTGGAAAGTTTTGCTTTTTTTCTGGAATACAAAATGTTTCATGCAAATAGGTATGCTCACCACAGGACTACTTTTCTGAAGGGGAAAAATTGAGCATTGACGCTATACGACATAATTATTCCTACATTAACACAATAGGGGTTTACATTAGCATTAGCTAATATCTTTCACATATATACTTCACAGAAATAAAAAAAGTAGCTATAAGAGACGTGTAAAATTCCCAGCGCGAAGAGATATGATTTAAGCTACGGAACTCGATGCATGTTCTTCGTGACCAAAAAAAGACCAAATAGTTCTCGAGAATCGAAGGAGGAGAAATGTTTGGCGGTCGGATTACGACAGACATTTGAGAACTCAGTCTCCAAAAGGCGTCAGCTTGAACAAGGTTGTTCATGGAAATGTGACTCCGGATGTTCGCAGGCCGGGACACCGCAAGTCGAACTCATGAGCGAACGAATATTAACAACGGCGTCGAAATAAAAAAAAAGAACAAATGATTCGACGAAAGAGAATCCACTACCACTCCGATAGTGGGCGCTACAACGCCGTTATACCTGTATACACTTCGCTCCGCCTTTCCTCTCATAAGCTCATGCTAAAAAGAAAGTCTCCGTCCCGTTCCACGATTGCTCTGTCCTTCCATTCAATGTTATATTAAATTTTTATACTCAAGGCCCTCTTCCTTCCTTCATTACGCTGTCTCATTCATATCGGCATTAACAGGCCATATATATTTCATAACTCACGATATATGCGGAAAGAGCAACTGTTCTCCTTTGTAGCCAGTGATTGTAGAAGACAAAAGATGGAACCATACGGTACGATAGCACATGCTGATATTGAAGCCATTGAAACGCAATCGGCCACATTGAATGAATCAGTTGTGCAGATAATGCACCGAAAACATTAGTTGTGAAAATATTAGTCGCGGTATAAATTGAGAAATTTTCGCGGTATCGTAATGATTTAGATATCAGAAAAAATACAAAATGAAACAAGATTCTCTCTCGTGCGTCTCGAAGTCATCTACTGCCTTCGCCAATCAATGGGTCAAACGAAATTTTTCTTTTCTCGTGGATTTGTCCGTTGATTGAACATGAAAATAGCATATTTCAATTGGATTCTTACAAGGGATGCCTCAACACATTTGAAACATTAAGCCTAAGGCTCTATATTCGCATTTGGCGGACTCGTCAATTCTTCAGGCTAAGTAATATTGGCTACACAGATACCAACGTACATTTACGGTTAAAAAGTAATTTTAAAATGCCTATAGACAAATATTATATGTATTTCTTGAATAATGCATCTCCCAGCGTCGATGCGTCAAACCACAAACTTAAAGAAATATTGCACTTCTTATATAAGAAAATAACTTCATACTAGTTACATGAGTACTACAATCATCTTTGATTACAAATAACTTCAAAAATATGCCATCAAGCCTTTAAAAATAAAAAAAATATCAATCAGGTTCCAGAAATGAGATTCACGCTATTGGGCTTTCCTTCATTCAGGTTCTTCAAGTACGTAAGGATTTATCGGTAGATTTTAGGTACCACAAGAGCTGAGATCGAAGCCACCGATAATATAAATCGTAACCTTTGGGTGGGTTTACACCGGAAAGTTACTTACGCAAGTTTCTTCTTCAAGAGCTTGCGAGGAATTTAACTCTGACAACAATATTTCACAAGTTAGTGAATAGACTGATTGGTTGCTGTTTAGATTGGCAACAATACGTTACTGCAAGCGATTTGCCGAAACTTTAAAAAGTTCTGCAAGCGGAATTGCAGAGCCGTTTACACGTGGAATTAGCGGCAAAACTCGCTTGCTGCAAGTTTAAGAAGTCGCAATTCGTGCCCTATTTTTATTTTTTAATTTCTGTACTGGATGCTAATTTTTCTTAATATACTATGGGTCTGTAATTATTTAGTTATTTTTTCAACGTTTTGCAAGTGAGCAGGACTGAATTTTAGCCAATAGTTCCCGAAATTTACGAGTTCAGTGTCCATCCCGGATGAATATAATGTCAATAAGAAGCCTGTTATGTTGTATGAGAAGTCTTCTTCCACGTATTTGACTAAATACTAAATTTAGTAAAATTGCTAATAACAGAATGATGTGTGTTTGACGGTTAATTCATATAGATGTCAAGTCACCTCCTGCCAACAGACAGCCTTGAGGGCAATACATACAAGTTAATGTAGAAGATGACATAAATTGTCAAAATATGGGTCGTGAAGTTGAAAAAAATAATAAAATTTCAAGTGAAATATGCAAAGTTATTTGAGTTTTGTTTTCTCCATGCAAGGTCGCGGAAAGCTGCGCAGCTGACAACGATAACCGAATGACATAATTCACCGCTAGCCACAAGCCGTAGTGGCTTGAATATTCGCGAGAGTATATTTAGAAAACTTACGGAGTTCGTTCCGATACAGAAGTTCAGAACTGCCATGAGAAAACCGCTGCCAATTTTGTGCAGCAGTTGGAAATCGACGGCCCTGAATACACTTTTACGACACCAATTTTAATTAAGCACACTCCCTCCTTCCTACACCAGACCAAACGAGATAGGAAATCCTCCCGCGTCCCTTGCATTGTTGCGTCGTCGCGTCGCTGCTATTATTGCCGCTTTAAACGACTTAATCGTACTGCGATCGCTCCGGTCTTCGGGCTCTACATAAATATTAGCCCCTTCTCGCGGCGGAGGACATCCCCCTCCACCTTCCTACCCGATGCTCTGCCCTCCTTCGCGTACTCTCTCTATCACCCTCTTCCATCCGTTCACATAGACACACCTGCTCTCGCCTCCTGCCGCCGCGCCGCCCGCGACTGCCGACGCAAAACGCTTTCAAGGTCGGATCCTGCTTCTTGCTCGCTTGCTTGAGGGATTTGGCTTGCAACGATGCAAAAACAAACGCGAAAAGAGTCAAGCAAGAAGAATTTTCAAGATAGGTTGCGAATTTACTGTTATCCGACTGCCTATTAACGACCACCACAAAACCCACCCCTCTACGCTACTCGTTATCGCTTAGTCATCGGGGGGTTATTATTTCACCCTTGGCGATGATCCCCCTCCCCTCCTCCCCCTCTTACCGCGATCTCAAGGGAAAATGGGACTCCCACCTGCACCGCTCCTGTTGCTTATTTCAAGGGGCACTCTCAAGTGTTCCCATTTCAATCTTTCCGGCCGTAATTGATTCGATGGTTTTCCATCGTTTTCGTTCCAGGATCACTTCCAAGCAGCTACTTTATCGACGTTTTTCGCAACACTTATCTAAGAAGGATCATCAAAGATATTGGAAACTGTCGAAGAAAATATATTTTAACACTTGTCCGGACTTGAAAACTCCTGACGCCAGATAATGCGTGGATATTAAATGTATTTTTGAAATATTAGAACACACAATTAAGTATAAATAAGGTATAAATAGCTGATTATGTTTGAGTGCGCTTTAAAATTTTTTATCTTCACGATGCTTCGATATCGTCACGATCGGGTGAACATAACGTTCCAGTTGATGCAATGCTTCTTGAGTTTAAAAAGGCATTTTATAAAGTTTCCCACAGGAAGCTACTCATGAAATTAAAATCCTACGGGTTAGAAGGCGACGTAATTTCCTGGATTAAAAACATTCTTAAGCAATCGCGTGCAAAGGGTTGTATTAGATGGGGCTATCTCTAATGAAGTAAAAGTCACATCGGGTGTCTCACAGGGAAGTGTCATAGGCCCACTTATGTTCCTTTTGTACATAAACGACATCGGTGAAATAGTTGACAGTAAGCTTATATTATTTGCAAACGACGTAGTGGTGTATAGATAAATTCGTAGCCTTAATGATATGCAAGCGCTAACTAAGGACCTCGAGGCAATACAGGAGTGGTGCGATGCGTGGCAGCTAGAATTAAGCCTGAAAAAATGCGTAGTTATGAATTTTTGGCAACGGAAAAAAGCTCCTTGTAACAGCTATTGCATAAGCAACAGCAAATTAGAGACTGTAAAATCGGTTAAATACCTCGGAGTTAAACTGACTAATGATCTCTCGTTGAGTAAACATAGTCGAGAAATACCGGTCAAGCTAATCGAAATTGGGATTTGTTAAAAGAGTACTTGGCAAGTGCGACGATAAAGTTCGGGAAGTCAGCTACTTCTCCCTCGTTAGACCCCACTTGGAATATGCCGCCAGTATTTGGGATCCTTATGAGATAGGTTTGAAAACTGAGAACGCGTGCAGCGAAGATCGGCAAGGTACGTTAAAGGCCGTTATGATAATCTCGTTAGTTTTACTGGCTTTTTGCAGCAACTGGGATGGGAAACGCTTTCAGACAGTCGATTAAAATTTAGACTCAATCTATTATGTAGGTTCCAAACCGGTCTATTATCTGACGACGTTGATAATATTTTACGAAATCCGACATTCTACGGTAGAACAGATCATGAGAATAAAATTAGGGAACTAGACTGCAGAACGGAAAGATTTAAAATGTCATTTTTCCCACGAGCGATAAGGGACCATAGCAGCTGCCAATGAGACTTTTATCTGTTTGTCGATAGGTCGTGTAGCTCTTAGTAGTAGTAGTACTCCCTAATAATTGAATCCTTATCTACTACCTAGTACTAACAGCACGCCGTGCATGTTTTCAACATAAGTCTTGAGTCTGTCCATCTGTGTGGTTGCAAAATACATATATTTTAACGATCCCTCTCCATTGTGATAAGATCTGTAGTGTAGTGCATGCTTGTGAGGGTTCGCCTCGTGACAAGTATTAGCGATTTATGCTAATGCAAAATTATTCGTAGTTACACTAACTTTAGGGTATAGTGTAATGCATGTTGGTGAATACTCACCCCCTGCCACACACCCCTGAGGTGGCTTGCAAGGTATATTGTAGATGTAGATGAAAATCTTTACTCAAGAATTTGCGATTGTAGATCAGGGCTTTAAGCTACCGAAGAAAATTTTTGAAATCAGATAAGAAAAATGCTAACTCTAGAAAATGTGTGAATATTAAATCTAAATTGAAATTTGAGTTCAAATTGCGACTGATAAGGGTTTTAGTATACCGTTAAAGCTCTAATAGCCTTGCGAATATGATAGTAGGTTTTGTTTTTATAGCGCTTCAACTACCAAGTTTATAACACATTTTTATTTTAAGGATTTCATCCTAAGAATAACTAAGAATTTGAATCCAATCCGGGAATTGAACCCACGACCTTTGGGTTGCCATGCCAAGAGATTGCGGAATTGGCTACCGTCTTTTCTTAATGTTCAAAATTATTGAGAAACGAGGTCTTTCTCAGCCTGAATAAGCTCTTCACTGCATCGTCTTAAATTACTGCTTATACTACCATCTTCTGAGTGACCTCATTAGAAAAGACAAACCTCTTTAGAGTCCTTACAAATATTTATTTTTGCCGACGCAAGTTGTGATCACGCGCTTATTTTTAACCTTGGCCGTGACTTTGCAAACGGCTGGGTGGTCTCGGAAAGTGGTTCGGCAAAAATAAGTCATTGTGAGGATTACGCGAAGTATGTCCCTGTTACGCACTTACTTAAAGATAATGCAAAGTTGGCTCACGGAATTTGCTATGCCTGAAAACGTCCGGTATCGTCATCAAAAACGGATTTGCATAAATAAAACCAACTGCTACGAGGAGGAAAGAAACTTTATCTGGAAATAACTCCTCTTCTCCGTTCCTTGACTCCTCGCCTCCTTCGCAGAATCGATTGTTAAGAAATTTTTTCTAGTTTCTCTTCTGGGGCGTTTTTTTAATTTAGTGACATTTAATAAGGGGAAGATGAGTTGTCTACAATACCCTGACTCGGCATCGCTTATCGCGAGTGATTTCTGCGGGCTTTCGTCGTCTGCGATTATGCAACGACGAGGATGTTCAGAGTGACTTGTCATATTCGATCATGTTCATATTTTTCCCGCGTGTGTTCCGACAGACTTCTCCGCGTAATGTGGGAAACTCCTCGTCAAAGCCAGGCTACCTGATCGCAAGACAGAGGCACAACAGCTCGCTTAAGGGCGCGACAAAGGGAACAATGGGAAAGGAAGAAAGAGGGGGGGGGAGAACAGAACACTGTAGAGGAAGGCCAAGGTCAAGCAACGTGAAAGGGCTATTTGAAGGCATTCGTTCGTAAGACTGAAGAATGAAGAGATTAAAAGAGAGAAGAGGTATAAGAGATATTGCCTGCTTCGTGACTTTCCAACAGAAACCATCACCATCATTCTTAACTCATTAAGGGGAATGGCATGTACGGGATCGTGGATATCGGAACGTTTTTGTCCAACACGTAACTACTTAGAGCTGAAATGTGTGAAGTAGTCGTTTCAACTTATCCCATGGTTCTCGCTTCGGATATATCACTACGTCCGAACTTCACCGATCACATGTCGTGGAAATAATGGAAATAATGCTGGAACGCACTTTACCGAAGGGGTACCAGGAATTCATATCATGCAAAAAAACCCCTGGGACTGCTCATCCACTTCCTTGGGGCGTTAAAACAAATCATCAGCTGGCGGAAATAGGTTAAATATTCGGTATCCAGAACCGCAAACGGAGAAATTAAATAAAATCGGATTTCCAGTAGGTAAACGTCACATTTTTACATACAATGCTTAAATGAAAGTTATAGTGAGACAGTCATTGAATGAATTGGTTTTTGATGAACATTATTTAACTTTAAAATACTATAAATTCTCAGTGCTGCGATAAAGCCCACGACAGTAGTTTTAAACAAAGTCACCCGCAGGGAAGATACACAATACACATGTTGGGAATTTCTCAGTAAAGCCTTGACCATTTGATTTACTACTGACTACGATGCTAACATGTATAATTTTTTGGATAATTTAGCACATTCCATAGTTTTATGTTTTTGTTATTTCCTATGCGAGAAGAGGAAGAGTTTATATGAGGCTAACTAGGGACTAGCTTTTTGCAACCCGCAACCGCGGACTTTGTGCTTCATTTTGACTTAAAACTACAAATAAATTAACGTTTAAATGTTTCTCGCGAGCAAGGTGGTAAAAGAATTAGTAAATATATACTTGAAAATAAAAAAACGATAATATATATATGCATTACTCACAGGTAAGATTATCAATTGCAAGATTTTTACCACTAGTATGCCTGGGAAATTTTGTAGATGAGACGAAAAGGTTTCTGGGTCAATAAATGGCATAATGATTCCCGCTAGGTTGCCGCAATGGCTAAAAATACATCGTATTAGTACACGCACTTTCTATTACAAATTTCTTCTATATGGTTTTCTTAAAAAAGCATATAAGAGAGATATATGACCAGGAAAAAATGTAATAATAACGTTTATTGTCATTCATATATTTAAACCAATCTCGAAGGATAATGATTGAAACAACATCGCATGGGTATTGTGGATAAACGACTACTTCCCATTATTATTACCCGGGTTCAAACCCTGGCAGATACAGCAATTTATTCAGTGGAGTTCCGATCCCTACTTGGGTATTCTGTAGAGAACAGTATTTCAGGCGCCGCGCCGGATAGAATGTAAACATGTGGACTCCTAGGCGATATTAGGTAATATTGGATAGTGTCAACACTGGGTTTCTCTACAATCTTCAAATAATATTATCTATTTAGATCTACCCTCGTATCCTCAATGGCGCATAAGACCATATTTTTCGGTCACATTCCCAAATTACCGCATTTCCTGTGTAATAAGACTAATTTTTGTCCCGAATAAATCTACGTTACATGGGCAATGGCAAAGTTAGATTTGTGCATTACCGCCAATAAGTTTTGGTGACGAGGTGTTGATCAACTGAATTCCGGAAACGTAACGTTGAAATTAGTGGAATGTTTTACTTCTGATTTATCTGCTAAAATATCAATTTAGTATCTACCATTGGTTACAATCTAAGGCACCAATCTAAGGCGAACCAGCAGTATGATTTTCGCAATGAAGTTGTTTCAATCTGAATTTCGCCATGTTACTTTAAGGCATACGGTTATCGGTCTCATCTCAGTTTCACCCAGAACAATATCGAAGCGCAATAGAAGGCGCCATGGTGACGGCCTAAAAAAATGTGACCAACGTCGTTCAAAATGTGTGGCCAAAACTATGGTGCGTTTTAAACACCCGAGTGCCTCGTAAGGCGGAAAACACGGTGCAATTAGCAGTGTTACTACAAACTGCTGATGGAACTCGCCTATGCCCCCAAACCTCTAATTTCGTTTCAATGATGCACGGACAGACGGGCGTCTGATCTGAATTGGGGCTCTCCTAGAGAAGAGGCCATTTTGCACCATAAACCTAGATTATGCGTGCGATGGGCGGCAATTTCGGACTGATCCGACCGACAAAGTCGCGACGGACGGCCGAGACGCGACAGGTGCAGCACGATGGAAGGCACTAGGTACTTCCTTTGTGAGGCAGGCCGCAAGGAGGGAGGAAGAGAGAGAGAGACGCGCTCTTGACTCGCGAGAAAATGACGACATATAAAAGGGGAACTATTTGCCTTTCCTTTTCTTTCGGGGGCGCGAGCTTCACCTCCTTCCTCGTCAGATCTTTACCGCGATAACGACTGCAAGGCGAACAGTCCAGACGGTTTATTCGCTTTATCCGCGGGGAAATCTTCGCAGGAATACGCGCACTTATTAGTTTTCATCTCGCTGCAAAACAATCACCGCCGGATGCGTCGATCCATCTACAGTCTTTCTTTCTCTCTTTCCTTCTCTGCCTTTCCATGAACGAAACACAAAAAAAACTTATATCCGGACTCCGGGAGGCACGGAAGTTCAAGGCTCCTGTGCTCGCTCTTTTTCCCCAGACATTGTCCGCTTTTTGCTCGATTCCCTGTCAAGACTGAGAGCTTCTGCCACGCTTCGTCCACGGAGAGAAAATACTCACCTGTCAATCGAGGGTGTGACGGGAGAGATGACGACGACGGAGGAAAGGGAAAAGAGAAGCAAACAGAAATCTTGAAAAGGGATTTAAAGGGAACTTAAGGTGGTCTAAGCGAGATGTTTCCCTATTCATAATAGAGACGATGTTCAAATTTTATTTTTGAATTTAAGCAACTTTAAGAAGCATGAAGTGAATATTGTTACAGTAGTGACCAAAAATTGTTCTAAATTAATTAAATACTCATTAACCATACATTATATGATATATAACTAAATATACATATATAAATTAATTAAATAAATAGGAAATATATATAATTCGAGATATAACTAAATATACATATATAAGGATTAAACTTGACTAATTGCTTTCACGCCCTACGCTGAGAACATCTTCACAACCGAAGATTGTTTTGCGATTCTGTCAGAATGACTGCGGTGAGCAATTCATTTACTTATAAAAATAGTTGAGAAAGCATTCAAACTACATGTATCACGCCACTCCCTTCCGGGGTAGGCAAAGTCAAAGAATTCAGTTATTGCCGTTAGCCCTACCAAAATGGCTCCCTTTTAATTATTTCCTTCATAATGCCCTATCCTTACAAACCAATTTAACTTATCTTACACTAATGCATTGCTTTATATACGCTCTTTTATTCTTAAGAATCCTAATATTCGGATTACTTGGATAACGATTTTCTGAGCTTCGTGTCTACGTTAGGGAATGGACATACACGGGAGAAAAATATTCAAGAAATCGCTATTGAGCAGCGTTTACCCACCTGTGGTACGCAAACCCCTAAGGGTGGGCATTTGGAAGTATAGGGATACACAAACAAATTTACAAAATGGCGAACGTAAGCTTGAAATGCCGATAAGAATTTAGTCCATTTATCTAATAAGAGATACTCAATTTTGGGAAGAGGACCACTAAATGGTGCGCAAATTAAACGAGTTTGAGAATCACTTGCACTGGTATAGAGAAATAGAAAGCGCAATACGATGATTGAAAAACAAGCGACAGAAATATTACCATCACGTGCCACCTTGCTTGGTTTTATTAGCCCTTGGCTGATTAAAAATCAATTCTTACGACAAAACAGCCTCTACTAACAATGGCCTACACTTTACTTAGTCCTATACTCTACTTAGTCCTTTCCTCAGTCTTATACCTTATACGTTTTTCATCAATCTCATTACTATTTTGTACTGGAGCGTAAATATCGATCAAAGAAAGACGCAATCGGCAATGAGTATAGGAAATTAACGGTGAAACCGAGTCATTGTCTACGGTAAAGTTTATCATTAGTTCGTGTTAAAACTTAACCAAAAGAGATAGCTCGGAACTAAGTTTACATACGCAGGGAAAAATTATGAGCTATGAAAAATGTACGACGGGTAGAAAATCGAGCGGAGAAATATTCTCAGGGATTAAGCGATTAAAACAGATTAAGTTAAGATTAAATATATGGACAACTAAAGCTACGTTTTCATGTAGCCATTTTAGCGTCGTTTTGCCGCTGCGTTGTGCGTCACACACGTGCCCTATTTTCATGGCAGCGGTAGAAACAGATAAAAACAGAAGACGGAGGAAAACTGCTACTTGTTCAGTCCTAATTATTTCTGTTCATTGTGGAGTTTATGAAGAAAAATGGATGTTCACGATGAGTATTGACGATGGGCTGCACCACCTTAGCTTATTTTTGGTCAAAAATTTGATGATGACCCACAAATTCCTCGTGAAAAAAATCACGTGACCAACAAATGCCAGGCAGAAAGCGTCGGTCCTCACTCCCTGCCACAGCTCAAGCGACTCCGACGGCAAAGCAGCCTGCGTTAAAGACCTCGCTTCTGACTGGCAACTGTGTCCGGCAACGCAGAAACTCCTGCATGAAAACGCTCACAAAAAAGCCGCATATGCCTAATAATAATACAATGGTAATATGAAATATGTTCGGTGCTTGGATACCTAAGCCTTCATCCATTGGAGAAGAGAATAGTTAAATGTAGACTGAGCTATCCCATAAGTACTGAGGCGACTGAGGGGAATTATTCCAAAAGTTGAATCAAGTAGGTACTCGTATTCCTGTTATCGATAGGCGATGCGATCACTTTGATAAAATGTACATAATAAAAGGTAAACACACTTAATTATAATTATAACTAGAAAAAAATATAAAACTCATAAAATTCCAAGCTGATAATCCACTTTCGAAAGTATCCATCTTTAATTGATTTACATTTCTTTACATTCGTTCAACTTGAAAAAGACGGATGAACGTTAGATACCAATACATTATCCGGGGACGTTCTCACAGCCTCACCTGCCAGTATATAGTCTCGCATTCCCTTGAGCTTCTTTTTTATCATCGATTTCTCATTATTTTAGCAGGACGAAAAGCGCCTTCTAACAGTTTCGTCCCAAAGTTTATGACGATCTTGTGCTCAAGCGTAATATATCGGGAACATTCCTACAGAAACGGTCCTACCAGTGGTCAATTTCAAGTGGACTAGCTAGATGATAGAAAATATTCTCAAGGGATGTATTCTGTCTTCGTCGATAGATATTAAGGTATTAATTTCTTCGATGAAATGCAAGTACTAGACCGAAATAGTTATCTGAAATTTCAATTTAAAATGGGAGCTGAAGAGGAAAGAATAGAGAAGGTGACAGCGTTTTGATCCTCGTACTTTCCCAAGCGATGACTTCCGCTCTTCGCACGAATTCTCTTTCGCGGTTACATGCCGATAAGAATGAATACCCGCGGTGGAAAACAGAGTTCAGGGTACGCAAAAAGCTATCGTCGACGATGCAGGGTAACTCAATATTTCTTCTGGCGTCATACCTTAACATCGGATGCGTTCACAGTCGTAACCAATCGGGAGTGAGAGTTAAAAAGACTTCATTTTTTGTGTGCAAGTGTTTTCAGGTTTAAATTGGAACTCATCCAAGGTTTGTAATGAGTACAAACACCTTGAGATATTAATTAAGACCAGTTACTATGCACGCCGAGAGTTGTATGCGAGTACCTACCTTCCTGTGCATAGGGAGAGAAGGTTCGTTCACTCGAAACGCTTCCTCTAAGAAATGCCATCAATCGTTAAGGTTCTCCATACAGTCTCAACACGAAATCTCCGAGTCGCTTAGAATGCATGTGAGAGGACGCAAGATGAGTGAAGAGGGGAGATCGACAACTTGAGCATTCCAGATTGGCTGTTACGACGGGTCGACCATATTACTTTCATACATCTCATATCTATTTGCGCGTACGTTACATACATATGTTCATATGCTTGTCTCTTCTTGGGTTCGGAGAACGGAAAGCAGGCAGAATTGCCTAGCGGGGAAAGGCATAGGGTTGGCAGTACGGATCTCTGGCGTTATCTGTTTCACAAACTTGAAATTCACCGAAGTGAATGGAATACATCCGTCAATGTCACTCCCGGGACGGGCATCAAACCCGGCAATAAATCTCCGGAACGACCTTTTCCTTGCAATGACGTGTGGCGATGCGCAATTAATTCTCTAAACGTTTAACCTTTCCAACACCTCGTAATTATTTTATGCTAAACTAGTTGAAGCGCTAGTGAAAACGCTAAGACTCCACCGGATGTAACGACCAGCAGCAGTGGAATTAAAAGAGAAAAAAAATCAATCAACTTGAGGAGTAATTTTTTTCGAATTTTTCGCTCTATTTTTTCTCCATTCCCTCTCCTCTCGTTAATCATTTTACGTAATAATCATTTCATAGAAGAATGGTTTAATTTTCTGAATATCAAACTAATATCAGATTTGTAAAACAATTTGCGGAGTCAATATATTTGTTCAGTAAGCTCCAGTACAACCAACCGTGCATGGACTGATGGAGGAAGGCGACAATTCGTGGAACTTCGCTATGTTTAGCGTGGAGACAAAAAATCACTTCGCACTGTTCTACTCATGTTATTTATTCCCAATCGATATCAACGTCTATGCGTCATTATCAAGGCAAAATTGGTTAAGATCGGGAATACAGAAAATAAGTGGAATAGTACGAAGTGATTTCTTGCCACCATGCCTTAACCCTTCATAGATCCCCGATCCTTTTTAGGTCAATGTTTTGCGTCGTCAATTAATAATTACTCATAATAGTTGTTTTTAAATGTAGTACTAATGTATTATTGAATGATTGAACCAATTCGTCAGCATATCGCATCGAATCAAGCTAGATTCGAGTCAATTAGATTTGCTAACGATGAAATCGCATCGCCTAAGGACCATCGAGGCTTCATAGACATCATAACTCCTCTATTTTTCAGGTTTGCTATTTTGATTCCCTTTCCAACATGGCTCCCTTGCAACGTATTGTGCATATCTGGATTTGAAATCTTCATTTGGTTCGACTGAAATTCTCTCAGAAGCACATGAAGCTTGAGTCCCCAGAGTTGCAACAGGTGAAGCAGTGGAGAGTTCCAGATTTATAATGGCCGATTGGGTGACTGCGACAGCGGTGGGTGGACTGGGCGTGACGGGAGACTGGCATTCGGACGGACTGAAAGCCGATAGCCGCGTCAAAAAGCGAAGTAATTTGCAAAACTTACAAAACAACCAAGAGAGAAAAACGGGGAGAGAATGAACTAAGGATGACGGACGGAAGAGCGGCAGCTAAAACGTCCAACTTGAGCCCGCGGGCAGAATGCTATTCCTTCGGTCGGACGGGGAAATCGAGAGGTCGTTAAGAGAACTCGTCCTTATTAAGCTCTTTAAAGCGCGATCATTCTAATAGGAAGGGGAGAGGAAAAGGTTTTGCTGTGGTTATCATAAAATTATGGCTATTCTGTCTTCCCTATCCGTTTCTAATGTTTACAGTCTTAAAACAGATTTAAATTTCATTCATAACAGTCTTGACAAGATCACTGTCTGACCTGCACTGATTTTTCTCATAAATTTCAGAATAACTATTCGACCCTCCTGTTCGCACTCAATGCTCCAAATGCCTATTCCCAGATTATTAGTCACCAGGCGCACACTTATATTCCACCTCTCCTCTCTCCTGAATTCCTTCCCGGCTACTCCGAACTCTCTATCATACAACATATTCACCATCAAAGCTTTATCCCAGCCTCTTAAAATTGACTCGAACTCCTTGTCCCTCTTTCCTTTATGGGGTGATATTTCGAAAACTTGTTATTGTTGATGGTTACAAAATCGAGGTAAAAATCGTTAAAATTGTTGTTCACAGTTTTATTATTTTATCGGTCGGTTCTATATTATTTTAGCCATCCAATTTTGGAAGTTATCTTGTGTCTATGTATTTAAAGAAACCCCTGCATCGAGATTAACGTTAATCTTACAGAGCTAAAAGTAAAAAAAAACATGAGGCAAAATCAACCTCTTTTAATCGTTAATTGGGGATTTTTACTATTTTTCCTGTCTATTTAAGGTCACGGCCTATATTCATGCCAAATTACACTTCCCAGGTCAGCTGAAAGTCCTTTAAACAGGCGTGACTGACCTACAGAAAGAAGGACAGATAGATTTCTGTGAATTAGTAGGCAATTTGTGTAGATACTCGTCGAATGATATGGATATTAATTTTACTGAATGTTATTTTATTAAGTACTATACATATATTAAAACTCCTCGAGACTGCCTTCATATCCACTGGTATTTATTTTAACACCCATTTTGTTCATCCTCGTCGCTAGAAAGGCAGTATTTCCTTCTCGTATACCTTAAACCATTCAATTAAACGCTACACATAAGACTTGACATCTATTTTTGCACGGGTCATTAACATTCTGTAGTGAATAAGATGTATGCCAGAGAGTAACTATCAAGCTTGAGCTCAACCATAACCTATTCCCAATATAATTCTCAGTCCCTTCCATAAAATTCCCAGATTTTAGGCACATTTTAACAAATATTTTTGATATTCCTAGAGTTTTTTAGAGTTCTAAAATGCTCTTAAAATCCCCAATCATCCACCACTGCCGCTACACTGGGTGAGATTTGAAGAACAAACTAATTGGCCACATTAAATCAGCCAAAATATCTTAATGGTGCGGTAATTAAATTACACCGAAAACGGTTCAGCAGCTGCGTTCACGGCGAGAGATTTTCATCATTATCAGCTCGGCGGTTAAAGAATATCCTATGGTAATTATCCCATTGGATAATGAATTTCATCGAGTCACATAAGGAGTGAGGCAATAAGCAGCGCCGAATCCTTTTGAACAGCAAACAGCACTTCGAGTTTCGAGGAGAGGCATCAATTTCTTTTCTTTTTTACAATCTTAATACTCCCATTCTAAAAAAAAATCCATCCCATAAATAACGAGCAGAGGAGGTCACATGCGGATTAGCATAAACGAAGTAACAGCCCACCATTAAAGCAGGCAGTGGAATATACATCCGCAGCCCATACGTCCGTTTTGAAAAAAGTCTTCCCATTTCCCCCGATGAAGAAGTGAAAATGTTTACGACGGCTTGACTCGGTCCGATTGAATTCGATATGACAAAGTCGATCGCTTTACTCTTTCTCTCGGATGGCGTCTCTCGTCACTCGCGCCTAGGAGGTGTAAAAATGTGCAATGGAGAGGGCGCTTCCAGTCTCCATGCACTGAGCGCCGCAGGAATAGGAGATGGAAGGCCACTCCAACTTTGAACTGAAATCTGCCATTGGTTTAAAGCAGTGTTTCTCAACATTTTTGGCTCAATTCCCTCTTTCACCATATTTCAGGATAACATTCCCCCTTCCAAAGATACACTATGTCAAAAGATCCATTCAAATGCTATGAGTACTTTTATGTATCAGTTTTAATAGGTGACATTCAGTAAACTTTGTTAAATGCGAAGTAATATATTTAAGCTCACAAAATTTTTACAGATTTAGCAAAATCTGAAGAACAACCCATTTTACTGAATATTGATTCCAATTCCCCCCCCCCCCCCTAACCCTCCCGAGAAATGTGAGAAGGGGGGCATTTCTCGCTGGCTGAGAACCCCTGGTTTGGAGGCAACTTCATGTACTCAACTCCATTTGAAATATTGGCCGGTAATGATGCTCAGCTGTTTAAAAATATAAGTATTTATTCTAGGTTATTCAAGAAACAACAGGATATTCTGTTCTGTTTCAAAACGATGAGGAAGCTTGTAGATTTTCACCGTGTCCCAATGAGGCATTAAGCGTGGCAAGGCATATGACGTATTTTCAAAGTTTATTTTCCGTATTTCTCGCTGATAGTTGATTAGACCGTTGTTAGGTATTTTATTCCATTTAATGTTAATAACTACGTTCGAAAAAAGGAATCCTATTTCATCGTAAGATGGTGGTTTTTGACCACACGAAGATCTCTTAGATAGCACCTCCAATGCACAAAATCTACCTCCTTCCTACGAACCAACGCTTTCTCACATACTTCCGCTCCTAACGTTGGAGTTAACGAGAAATAAAATGTTTACATTATATGCAGAAAGTACTAGGAGTGCTCATTAAGTTCACATCCTTGGCTAAGGCTGCCAACCGTCTTCATGTTCCCGGATGTCCTCATTTCTACTCAGTATTTTACATATAAAACAACAATTCAGGACTGAAATGGTGGAACTGCTCCATGACGGAGGTAAAACACTGATGTTGCAGTTTTGAACAAGTAATTTACTTCACGTAGGTATACTTCACGACTAGTTTCGACATACTAAGTCACTTGATAATATGTATAACGCAGTACGCCGAAATTAGTCTTGTGAATTAAACCAATTACTGGTGAAAAAACTGCAATATCAGCGTATTACCTCCATCAGTATTTTACGCTATCTGAGAGGAATATCCGGGATATCGGCTCTTAAAATTTGAAACCTTATTGTTGGTTTGATTGACAAAGTGGCGGTCATTTAAGTTTCTGCGGAAGCCGGAGTGGTATGACGCACCGTCCTGAAAACCAAAAGGTCGCGGATTCGAATACTTTCTCGGCCATGGCCCAAGAATGGAATCTACCTGCTCCCACCCACGGCTCAAAAGCCTAATAAAATATCTAAATATCTTTTAGCCAACAGAAATCCAGATATAACGCACGAGGCTGCATGCATTGGGATCACTTTCTTGATAGCGGCGAGTTCAGCTTTGGGCTCACGCCCTTTTTCAGGAATTATATAAGTATGATATTTATACAAAATAAGGTGTTACCTTCAGCAAAATGATAATACCTAGTTCACTCTGAAAATTTACAGAAGAAGATAACAGTCTTAGTCTCATAGCGCCATGAAGCATAGTTGGCCAAAAAAAAGTAGTTTTATTAATTGAACAGCATAACAATAAGTACAAACGTTATAATTTGAAACTCCGGAGGCGTGATAATAAAACTATGAGCCATATTATATTAAATTTTGTCTTTGTCGAACACTCTGCTTTGCAGCTATTAGACGTAAAAGTTACGCAGACGTAGCGCTAAAAAAAATGGGACATTTTTTTTACTCGATAAAACAGGTCCAAAATTAGTTTTTAAAAATTAATTTAAACATGGTGATTAGAAAACAAAATTACCCAAATAGTGATGTACATAACGTGAAAATCCAATGAAACGTGGAATCCAATGGTGTACCATTGGATTCCACGTTTCATACGTGTACATACACACGTACGTTAACTTTCCTCATGGTAGCCGCCAAATTTCTGATCCATGAAACGCTGCGCTCCATATGGGGGCTTGGTCTTTTCTTTACGCCCTTGCTCAAATTTTCCCACATTTATTCCCATCCCCCGTGAATGCTTCCTATGCTGACGCAATCTTTCACTTTATATCCTTACTACTCGACCAAGACTCACTCAGAGCACTCCACAGGCATGATAAACTGTTAAAAGGAAACGAGGAGGCAGGGGAAAAATAAAAATATGAAAGTGTCAAGGAAAACCACCCGAGGTCGAACTTGAGGACCCATTCAAATTGAGGTGGTTTCAATAAGAAATGGTCCTCGCGGTGGCTTTCCGGTGCCATTAACATCTCAGTCTCTCGCGGCGTCGAATTGAAAGAGCGAAACTTTTGCCAGGAACAATCCTCACTTTTGCCTTTCATATTCGGGGAGGTTTTTCGGAAATGCCCCCGGGATGCCTCAAACGAGCCACCCGATAACCACAATCCCACACCGAGAAGGCGCATAAAAGAATTTTATCTCGGAAGGAAGAAATGGAACAGTGGAATGGTTAGAGAGAGAGGCTTATGAATGTGCAAAATTCGCAGAGCGAAACTGGGATACGACTACTGAGCCTTCAAACCTGAGCTAGAGGTTCCACCGCGACTATGTGAATCAAAAGAAATGCCAATATCCTAATTTTACTTTGCTTGTTTATAACAAACTGTTTTCACTGATGACCTGTCTTAATAATTAGAAAATAATTACGTCATAACAACATATACAGATTACTCGACGGATATACCTTTAACAAACAGTTTTCAGCTGCAAGAGTTGACCGCAACACCATTTCCATTGAATTTACGTTTCTATTTCTTTTAAATTATTAAAATGATCAGGTGCCTAAATTTTCTTACTTCACAATTCACCGACAGAATTTGTTTCCTTTAAACATTTTTCGTGAAAATGCTTTTGGCATTTATAGAAAATATTTTTCTACTCATTCACGTATTATGTGCCATATAATTTTAGGTTCTATTTGAAAAATACAGCACGTTAAGGAATGGTTTAAAAATATCAAAGGGCAAATTTTTTTGTAAGTAGTTATAATATGAATACAATTACATTTAAAATCAATCAATAGAGCTACCCTCCAAGAGAGGTCCGCTTCCACAGCGAATTTCAGACTTTATAGGAAATATACATTCTCGTAATGTACCTAGCGATGAAAAAAAACGATAATACGGAAGAATAATGCGAGAAGATATTGCGACAAAAAGATAATTTCAAGATTTCCGTATTTCACTTTGTGACACATAAAAGATAAATTATGTAGTGCGATAGATCCCCGTGCTCTATATGTAGGCTGAGTCCGTTGTCGCATTCGGACGTTCGTTCGTATGACATGCCTTGACTTGGTACAGCCACAGCATATCTGTTCCTCAGATGAGGAGAAATTGAGGCTGTTATGAATTCATTCGCATTCGTGTGAACGGTGAAACAGCCTACAAGTCTATAGCTGCTTTCAAGCATGTGTATTTTCAAATGAAATTAAGTTATTCAGAATAATAAAAACAACTACTGGAGATGATCTTGACGCCTGAAACAGCTACCATATATGAGACTTCCGCGAAGAAATTAAAATTATGCGTCTCAGGATAGGCCACACATAGCCATATATCGCGTCGAGAGGAGCGATCTCAGTGTGACTGGTGCCTGACACAACTAGCTGTGGCTTACTTACTGATGGAATGTCCTCACCTACAAGATAATCGAACCCATTTTAAGATCCCAGCTACATTCGACCTAGCTCCTGGTGATGATCCGTCAGTTGCGACCTGAGTCCAAGATTTTTTCAAGTCACAATCTTTTTAGCCTAATATAGTTCACAATCTTGTATGTTTTTCAGTAATTTTTATATATGTGACAGTTAAACCTCTTTCTATAGCTTAATAGCTGTTCAAGGCGGTAATAACTTGATTAATGATGAGCTTCCACAATGGCACACTCAGGCGACATTAAAAATCCCAGTCCAAGCGAATGATTTTTTCCGCTGTGAATTTCGCAAGAAAATTTTCCATTTTTACAAAACATTGGTATAACCACTCAAGCAGTACTGCATATAATAAAACAATCCAGCAGTATATGCTATCAGATAAACAACACATTAACAAGAAAAAGATAAATAGAAACATATATAACAATTTATCTACTTAGTCTAACGTATGGCTCCGAAAGCAGGCATATTCAAACCAGAGCAGTAAGTAGAATAACTGCAGCAGAGATGAAACTATCGACGTTCATGACAAATAAGACCAAAAGAGACCTGGGAAGAAACTCAAGAATTAGTGAAAAACTCCAAGAAGAGTCCTTAATGGAAAACAACTGAAAGAAACCAGCTAATATCGCATGGACACCTCAGTATAAAGGCCCGAAATAGAATCCCCAGGAAAGTACTGGAGGCTAAACGAGATGGAAGAAGAAGTAGAGGTAGAACAAGAGAGACATAGATGGGAACATTAGAGGTGCGTGGATAGAGAAGAGGGAAGACGGAGAGGGTGATGAAGATATTGGTGAGGCCCCGACCCGAGGCCTGAGGTTGTAGAGGCCCCGACGCCAAAGGCATTAGGGAAAAAGAAGAAGAGGAAGTTAATTTCGCCAAACCTCGTCTCCTCGTGATTGACATCAGATGAAGAATAGGTGCTTTAAGTTTAGAAAAGCTTACCCCAAGAAAGCTCTGTAAAACGTAAAGCAACACAAAGCCTTAATAGGGAAAAACAACGGTGTCATTATATGTAAACACACGTTGATGATTCACGTGCGCAAGAAATGGTCACGTGAGGGGTAGGAGTGAAATGAGATGGAAACAATCGACATGAGAGACTACAGGGAAATGATAATGGACGGAGTGAGTAGCTGAACAAGTTCCACGAAGAGAAGAGGAAAGAGATTAAACTCAAGGAAACATAAGAAAGAATGGGGGAACATCTACTGTGATATATTTGAGAAATTTTTTGTGACTGACGAGGATCAAATGGACGAATCGATTAACCATCAAAGTTCTACGAACAGAAGAGGGAGAAACTATTAGGATAAAAGCTTTGAAAAGAAGGACAAAAACATTTCGCAAATGCATTATAACACGAAATTGAGCTGCAAAGGACGCAACACAACACACAGTCTGCTTCTTCCATTTAAAACCAAATTCAAGGAGATAAGTTACGAAGTCTTAAGCCTCTTCCACAAGTTACAGATAATGAAACTCCCACATGAAAAATTGAACCACAATTCTTTAACGCAAGCTCGTAGGGTCTGTGGTTCAACGTCTAGACATAAATCATAATTTAGACGAACTGAATTTACCAAGACCTGAGAATGCTAGGTTAGAGCTGAGATTGGCTACCACCTTTTCGCCCTTTCCCTTCTGTATTACTTTATTTTCATGGTAAAACGAAAATAAATAGAATAAACACTCTTCACATAAACACACTTTAATGCCAGCAATAGCTAAAAATATTTTCCATACCCAGGCCGCCATAACTGTTATTTTTCTCAAATTCTAAGAGAGCAAAGCTAAAAACATTAATTGTGATCGAAACAGTTGGACATCTGTAAGCGTGGTGCACGTGCGAGTATTCAAAACTGAGCGAAAATCAACTGTGAATACACATGCTCAATCATGTCTCTAAAGAAGAACATCAATGAATTCCACAGTCAAATCAAAATAACTTACCCGCGACAATGACGACAGTTGCCTTTCTATTTCTTCAGCAACATTTATTGAATTATATTTGGTGAAGTAATTGACAGTTTGAAAGTGCCATAAATAAATAACCATCTAACACCATCGAGTAATAGAAATTAAGTTTTAAAATTAAATTTAGTATTATATTATGCACTAGTACTCACTCATATAGGACGAACAGTAAACGACTCATGAGAAAAAGCTGTGCATACCTGAAAAACAAAGAAGAAATGCGTTAGGAACCATGCAGGTATTTTATCTTTCTACAAATCACGATGAAAGTTAATTAACTAGAAGATAAAATGAAAAATCCCTCTAGGCATCTTACTACCATGACTCCACAAATTTATAACCACGGCATCTGTCTTGAATTCCTTAACGGCGAAACACATCGATAATTCCTATGCAAATAAGGAATGCACTTTCGTTAAGGAGGGATGTTGTTGGCAAGGCAATTATGAAGATGGGAGAGCTGTCACAGCCTCTGTTGACACTCGTGTATCATGGAAGATACTCGCTAAGAGAAATGATCGCCGTCCGTCGCTGAAAGAAGCGGATAATCACTGGCACGCCAAGTATCTTTATAGTATTATGATGAGCGTGTATTCACGTACCAAATTCAGTCTTCAGCTTTCTCTAAGCATATTACATGCTGGGAAAAATTTAAGATAGTCGTTACTCAATTTTTCGCATTTCGGCCCGATGGCGCTTAGGTGAACGTGCGACCATTCCGCATATTATGCTTCCATAGGTTATAAAACCCATAAATTCCGGAAAGTACCTAATAGTAATGGTCAAATAAATTGATCGATTCATTTAAAATATAAGAAAATAATAATTGTCATGCACTATGAAAAATGAACACTCACTGCCTTCCCGGTAAAATTAATCGCCAGGTGCTCATTAAAAGAATCTATTCAGGATTATTCCCCAAAATTAATATAGAAAACTCGTCTTGGTAACAAAAAATCAAGTAAAAATTGCGAGCAGATTATTATGTTGGTTTCAAATATGTATTCAAACCCAATGCATGTATGTGTTTTGACGGAAATAATTTAAAATACCCTAACCGACAGGTAACCGTCAAAGGTTAATAGCTACCAATGAATATGCGAAGACGCCTCTGCAACAGTCATTCATAATGATCCCACCATCATCACAGAAATGAATGATTTACTTTTTGATTCCACACTAAGAATCAGTTCCGAGAAAAACATAATAGCAGCATAATAATGAAATAATGAAAGCAGAAGCAGATAAAGGGATCCATTATGAGATAAGGGATGAAGATAGGAATCCATTATACTAAACACATTGATTACATAAGGAATAATTTTTCTAACAACGGAAATAGCATTAAATCATAATTTGGGATGCACAAGATCTTGACCTCCAAGATTCTCGTTAAAATGACACAAATACCTTATAACGACGAATGACCTAGCTTTGTGGGAAATATTGTTAAAGATGGACGTGGAACTATGCGAAGGTAAATACGTGCGTAATATGGGTCTATATCAACATCCCCCTCTAGATTTCATGGATGAAAATGACAATGGAAAGGATACTAATGGAACTACTAATATGAGGT
The DNA here is from genome assembly GCA_963573305.1 of Pyrrhosoma nymphula. Classification (NCBI taxonomy): domain Eukaryota; kingdom Metazoa; phylum Arthropoda; class Insecta; order Odonata; family Coenagrionidae; genus Pyrrhosoma; species Pyrrhosoma nymphula. The sequence continues at coordinate 47,622,749 of OY754330.1, read as the reverse complement.
TGATACTTTGAAAACATGATTGAAAAGACACAGCCAACTCGTATCAACCCAAGCACCTTAAATTTAAGAGACACCAAGCTTTACTGAAAAAGATACAGCTGAGCGTGATACTCTTTGGCAAAACCTATTTGTTAAACCTTCGAATGAACAGAACTATAACTGAATAATATACCCACTTGTGCAATGACAATTGACTAACAGGGCGGTTTTTGACACAATCTGGTTGCGTTTTTCTATTGCCTACTATCGTATTATCTTTCTTGTTTCCATTTTCACTATTCCTCCTATATATTTAAAGGAAATCATACACAAAAAGAATAAGATATTTATATATATTAAGATATTTGTAAGATGTTTGTTTCCACAGCATTTTCGTTCAACATACACGTGATTCTTGATTGTTTTAAGATAAGAATGCCGTAGAGAATCACAGTCGTTAGACCCAAGTGCACATCTCTCGATTGAAGCTGAGGATCACGAAATTAATTCATTAGAAGTTGTGAAGAGGAGAGAGATAGCTGATAGTTCGAGAACAACCGTGTCGAAAGCGGAAAGAAACATCGTTCTCTCGGCACCGCCAGTAGAACATCGAAGGCCTTTCATCAAAGGCGGAAAACCACCCGGGCCTGGAAATGAATATTGAGACCCTACGGGGTTCCTCCGCCCGGGGATAAACAAATTATCGAACTCCGTTGGTTTACGGTAGTATGGGCGACATAACTGACTACACTCTGATTTTATTTTAAAATTTAACCAGTTGTTAGATGCACGAAATAAATAAAGAAATGCTAATGATGCAAAACCTTTGCTTTTTTATATGAATGAAACTACCAGTAATTAATCAAATTTACATATTTGGATTGAATTATTGCTTGAACTAATTAGCTTGAATAATTTGTTTCAAGCTGCACGTTGGAAACCTATGCTTTGTTCGTATTTTTGTAAAAGATATTTTAATTTAAAAACAGCAATACTCTAGACAGGTCGGGAAGCCAATAATACTCTAACCATCCCACCAACTCGATCCCAAATATGGTAGGGACGGGAAGTCTCGGCTTATCAGCAGGATTCCCATGGCTAGAATTAAAAGAACTTGACAATAACACCCACGACCTGGGTGGAGAAAAACCAACCCATGCGGGACTCGAACTCGCGACTACAGGAGTATCAGGCTTGGATTTTACCCCGCCAAAAACCGGGGCCGGTACATGCTGCTTTATTTATTTAGTGACTTCAGTAATCGCTCGCCTGCACAAATAACCAACCAATAAAGTACGGAAGGTGATCCCAAAAAAAATCTCCGAGATATCCGAAACACCGCTGGGTTTCGATCCCGGGCCTCGGAATATTTGTGAAGCCACCGCTCCAACCTGATCTCCACTCGGTCCATTCATCAATGAGCACTCTCAGGGTGTAACAGGAAAAGTATTTTACACCGCGCCCGTCGCTCCGTTCGTGTTCCCTTTTCCCTTTGATGGATCGGAAGGAAGGTTTACCGCAGCTGTGAGGGGGGAAAGGGAAGGAAAGGGTGCAGCGGGGTGATGGAAGAGGAGGAAAGGAATCTTCTTCTCCTCTCCTTGAGGGGATGGGGTGGACATGCTCGGATGAGGGAGAGGAGGAAGTTTTGTGGGCTGGAACGTGAAACGGGGGGAAGGGAGGAGGGACGGGGCACAGGGACCATCAAGGCAGACACCTCCAGCTGGACGGCAAAGAGGGAAAGCCTCATTATCTGCGTCCCATCCCACATGGGGCCGGCTCCTTCTCCTCTTCCTCTCCGCCGTAAGAAAAAGATGCCATCCCTTTCTCCCTCACACTCTGGGACCTCCTTCATTCCACCATCCCATCTCCCCCGGCCTCCGAAGAGAAAAAAATATAAACCTTCTTCTTCTTTCAATCCCTCTGTCCCAAAGAGCGACCAACTTCACTTCCACCACCACTCCCCAACCCACGCATCGGAGAGGGAAAAAAAATACACACACATCTTTCCCCTTTTTTTCTCTCATTCCACTCTCTTGGCCCTCCTTCTCTTCCGCTGATGGCCTCACCACCATTCTCACCACAACGGCCCATCTTCCTACCTCTCCTCTTCTTCTTCTTCCTCTCTCATCTGACGTGCCAGAAGTGAGTAAGGGGGGAGAGGGAGGAGGTGAGGTTGGGGGAATTGGGGTCCTCTCTCCTTTACCCGCAGACGAGGATGGCTCCAAAATACCTCTCTCTTCCCCCGGGGCCGGGCTTCTTCTCTCTGACAGAGGCGACGCGGCGAGCACGCGTATCGGCCCCGCGGGCAGGCGGGGACTCTCCGCCGGTGGCGCCGATGTTTCATCGCGGGGATAGTAATTCCAGGAAGACCCCTATTCATGAAGAATCCTCGAAATATTCGAGCCTTGATGATGTCGGAATTTTGACGTCACTTCCTCGAAAAATTCATATGCAATATGCTCTTGATCACTCGACATCTCATTAGCTCGGCACTCCCAGGGGTTCGACGAAAGTCTTGGTATTAAAGGTCAGGATAGGGGGCTTCTGGTTAAAATTAGAGGTAGGACAACCAACGAACCACCGTGCAAACTACTTCCAAAATGTATGGAATGAGGTGATTCCACAAGTCAGCAAGAATGCAATACTTGTCCCAGTTCAAGGTAGAACCTCGCACACTTTGGCCAATAGGCACGAACCAAAAGCATTCAAGAGGCTAATGCATGGCCAAACCAGAAACTAAGAGAGTGCTACGTTGGCCAACATGCTAACAGTCATTACCAGGGCCAAAATACTACCATTGATTAGTACTACCAATACAGCTAATTCTTTTTTATTGCAGTCCCTAATCGTATAAGTAAAAAATTTAAATTTAAAACCGGTCAGTCGAGTAATTCATCCCCCTGATTTTATGCATGTGATCGATCCTACCATGGTACTACTAATGGTGCTACAGCGTAGGTCGTTGCGCGTCATTTAGGTCGAACGCTGTGACGTAGTTTGGATTACATCAAGCGCTACCTAGGCAAGAATGCATTGTGTATTTGTTACTTGTGTGGTATTTGGATACAACATCAATACGAGGAAACATATGAGGGAAGAGAATTTTTTTAGATATCCCGTGGATACATCTACACGAGCGAAGTGGGTCCAGCTTTGCTGGAGACAAGACATCTTTAATGTTGAAAATGTTGCGAGTTTCAATTTTTACTTTTAAATAAATTGATACTAGGGTTTTTTTCCGCTGTAAACAAGATTTATTTCTCAAACTACACATTTACTAATAATAACTGATCAAATATGTTGAATATCAGCACATAAAGGATGCAAATATCTACTTCACTCCATTCCGTCGTCGACAAAAACTAAACTATTGCAGCTTTCAACCATTATTCCTCCGCTAATTCTCGAGTCGTCTGCTGCTCAGGTCATTAAGATGACGTCATGCGCAGAATGGACTCATTTTGGCCACGGGAACGTCCTACCTTGTAATAGTAGTACCATGAAGCCAACCATAGTAGCAGGGAGTTTTTAAAATGCTCTTTACACCTTCGGAGAAGCAAGACACCTCCAGCTTCCTCAGGAGATTTAGCCTATACTCTAATCCTCGATTTGATAGCGATTACTATCCCAATGCTCTTAACAACCTCGTATAACTGCTAGAGTTATCATAACATCTCTTTACAAGCCAAACTGACTAAAAGTAAATGAAATGAAATCTCCGTACAATCCACTAAAACGTTTTAGATAATAAAAAACAAGAGCTCAGTGTCATTATCATGTGCGATTGATTGTTGACGCTATACCTTAAAAGCGCAAGTACCTATATGCATGTGCAAATCGGTCAAAAATTAAAACTCTTACAAATATATTGACAATCAATTACATACAAACAAAAATTAAGTACAAACTGATAAAAAGAGTTAAAGGGTTCAGCGAGAAACATTTCCAACACGTTAAAGGGAGAGCTTAGAACGCTTGGAATGTTAATGCGACTTTAATGCTTCACTCGGGCCAAAAAAAATTGATGCATATTAAATTTAAACGTCCTTTTGGGGAACTTAGGTTTTTGGGACGCCTTAAACTCTCAAGCTCAATTAGGAGAGCAATTAAAGAAATTTCTTTCCAGGAGTTCAAGAAACATGCAAATGGGGTCAGCCCCATTGACGGAGATCATTAATACGCCATTTTCCCGGTAAAACACATTAGCTCCATTGTGCCAGGAAAATTTGCGTCCATCATCATTAACTCCTTTTACAAAAGTAAGTGGAAACATGAAATAATTTCGGTGCCAGACTTTTTAACTGTGCATGGCATTAGTCCGACGGCGGGAAGAAAAGCTGGCCATCTCCACACTCACTCATGACGTTTTCCTTGACAAGAACAGTAAAAAAATATTAACCGAAAGAACGAAAATGAGCAATTGAAACCGAAATTGCCACGGAAATAAACCTCTACTCCCAAATAAATTCCACCATCACCACCGCTTCTCAATCTTCGGACGGGCAAAACTCGTAAGGGTGAGGAGAACAGTCGTGGAAATGGGAGGGTGGCCCGCCACCTCATTTACCAAAAGGACAGGAAGCAAAGCAAATTTCATAATATCATGCATGGTTAATATATAAAAGTCACCGTCGTAATGTGCATAACGGTCGGTCATCCAGACCGCATCGCAAGATGAAAAATTCCAGTAAGCGTCTACAGCAGCAGATCTAAATCTCCCGACGTTGAGGTAATTTCCGCACACTATACATATATATTTTTTTCTCTTCTCGGAGAATCCGCAGAGGAAGGAAACCAAAAAATTTCCCCCGCCTTTCTCTTCACGACAAAATGAATCCATCCATTCGCTTCTGGCAAGGGCAGAAAAAAAACGTGCAGAGAAAACAGGGCGAGGGATATAGGGAGAGAGAGAGGATGCAACACGAAAAACGTTAGTGGCGGGGCGGCTAACGACCCAGGAAGCTCATCGATGGAAATATATATATTTAAGAGCTCTGCCGAGAATTTCTCCGACCCCAGTGAAGAAATTTACAAACACGAGCCCCCAGTCGCGGAGTCCGCGCGGTTTTGCTCTCAAGGGATGAGCGCTTACGCAAAAGAAAAACTAACAATGTTCTCCACAGATTGGACACAGCCGATCGAAGTCTGCCTACCCCCATCGGCACAAAACATCGCTGAATATTCAATATGTTACAGGGACAATCAGCGATAATGACTCCTCGGCATCTGTTTTAAAATGTACCCAGGAATGCAAATGGGGTTCCTATGTAGGTACCTACATCTTCCGCGTGGATCGTGAAGTCTGATCCAATCTAATTTGGACTACCAACTGATTGTAAAGCTGCTGCTGCATTCACTTGTAGTAGGCTCCTCCAGCAAAAAGCGCTGGGTTCCGAGAGAATGCTTGTGCAAGCTTGTGCAAACAAAATGAAATTCATTGTGAGTACACGGTGTGTTCCGCTAAATTCAATTAGGCAGTCAATCCATGAAGACTAACTTGTCACATGATATAAAGGGAATATTGGAGGTTCAATGGAATCTAACGACACTCCTAGGGATTATCATAATTCAAAAACAACCATTAGCATATTTAGCTATTAAAATATGAATTCTTAATTTTACCTTATCCGTGTGAACAATTTCAATCCTTCCGTAAAGTGAACGCCGCTGCAACATTTAAGATGGCTGAGAAGTCAGAGCTCCGTCATAGATACAAATTCACAGATAAAATGATAAGGAAAAACACCAAAAACGATTTTATAAATATGTTCAGCTTTAAATGTCTCAAAATTAAACGTACCTCTCAATCCTCAAGAAAATTAGAATTTAGACTGAGATAGAACCGAAATACTTGATACTTACCTTTATTTAAAGAGAAATTGGATGACCAAAATATCCATTCAGATATTACACGTGAAATATAAGAACACTATTACTCTGAAATGCTAGTGGACGAAGAAATCCCTAATTTTCATAATTTTCATGGAATTAAGTTTCACGGAACTAATTGGCAGCTTTGGGGTTCTTTAATGACAAAACGCCACCGCAGAAATTCGATGGGTGGACGTAGAATGCAAGAGTTAGCTTCAGATGAACTCCTCTCTATTAAAAAGCGTCAAAGTTTCCGGCAGGATGGCTATCCAGCCCCGCTGATGCCTTTCTTCACGCCCAGTGCTAGATAAAATGATCCCATAAAGGAATCCGTGCAAGAGATCAAGGCATATGGGGGCCGATCGCTTACGTTACATCTGACGCTTTTCTCATCACGGGAAACTTTATCGAAGCTCGGTCCCGTGGGCTCTTAAGTCGCCACACCCGTTGGCCGCCGACCGATTGCGAAATCGAGAGGGTAGAAAAACCCCCGTGGATCGCTCGAGAGCCCGGCCGGGTTTAAAAAAAATGAAATAGCAGCATGAGGCGCGGGCAGTAAACACCGCTCGAATGTTCCACGGGCCCAATCTGGGGATAATTACGAGCGTATAAGAGTCGAATTCGGATGGGACCCACCCGCTCCCGCGGGATGCCGCATGATTTACCTCTGGAGCCCACATCACAAACCGACCGCAATGATCGTTGAAGTCTCCCAAGAATGTTCAATGGCTTGCCCGTAGAAATCTACATCTACAGTGCGTTCCAAATTTTCATTTAACTATGGGCTCGTATGACGTTATCTGGCCGATTTATAAGCACAGACTTGCCTGATTTGTGATATATTAAAATTGCCACTACAAGAATAGAAACGAACCAACATATAGATAACACACATCCGCATTCAGGAAGTAGCTCAGAATTGTCTACAATTTCCTTCTTTTCTAATTTCCCATGTTTTTTATTTTCTAGAGACAAGGAAGGTGGGGGGAGGGAGAGAGATATATATTGAATGTCGTAGAACCGGCAACCCGGTAATCCATTACCGCTGTGGTAAACTGAAAACGTGGGACGTACCCAAGGTCTTGCCATACTACCCTGCTAGCCGCTACAGGGGTGTCAGGCTGAGGATATTAGGACACCGGCTATGTAAAGGGTGAAGAATCAGAATAGGAAAATTATGAAAGAGAATTATATATCACCAAAATGTATTAGGGCTTCGCTCTGTTTTTTCCGTAGCCACTTACGGTACGAGAGAAGATGGGATTTTGTTACCTATCAGTTCGACAGTGAATTTATCTTATTTTGTCGCTTCTATCAGTTCGAGGTATCATAAATTGTGCGGGGTTTAAATAATACCGTCCAAGTTTCCCTGAAACTCGCCTGACTTAAAATTTTCAAGTAATCTTAGCCTAGTGTGTAGCCTCAGAATCTTTAGCGGCTCCCAGCCTAATTCGGAGCTGTTTTTAGTAGGCTCGTCAGAGTTATAGCTTGCGGCTTTCCTTTGTGTTTCTTTTATTTTGCCAATTAAATCCTTCTGTTTAGGCTCCCAAATACCTGCAGCGTACTCGAGATATGGCCTAACTTGGTCGAAGTAACATCTCTCTTTCAATTATTCATCCGATGATCTTATCATAATTCGCTTTATGAATCCTCTCTCTTTAATACGGCACCGCAAATGTTTTGGATGTGTTTTACCCAAGTTAGGCCTGAAGTTATAGTTATTCTTAGGTACCTGTTTTACTTTTTCTGATTCATTTATATAGTGTTACAAGCCATCTACAAAACCTGGGATAGGAATCGCTTTCAAATCGTCGATGAAAATGTAAATTTATTAAGTTCCAAACCTATTTATTTTCTGACGACCTTACAAAACCCGACATACTATAGTAGTTCAGATCATGAGAGTAAAGTTAGGGAATTAGACAGCAGAACGGACAGTTTTAAAATGCCATTTTTTCCGCGAACGATAAGAGACCATAACAGCTGCCAACGAGACATTTAACTAGATTTGTCGATAGATATTGTAGTTAATTAGTTGATTTTGCTTGTATCCTTTTCTGCTACCTAGTACTAACAGCACGCCGTGCATATTTCCGGTATAACTCTTGTATCTATCTGCATTTATGTACCTGCAAAATGCATAAATATTTCTTTAATAATGGTGGCATACCTATAATATAGTTCATGTTGATGAAATTTCACCTCCTGACCAGTATTTGCAGGTTTTTGCTAGTGCACCAATAGTCGTAGCTTCATTAAATTTTTAAGGATACAGTGTAGTGCATGTTGGTGCTAACTCACCTCCTGCCAATCACCCATGGGGTGGATTGCAGGGTATTATGCAGATGTATACATGTATCTACTCCCCCACTTTATCCATGCCTATAATGGCTTTTATGTGTGGTACTTTTACATTATGAACGCCCTTCTGAAAAGGACTGGCCGAGTTTCCTATCAGAATAACCAACTCATATGCCTTGTACTACACTTAAGTTGAAATTTGGCTCATAATCAATGAAATTAAAAGAACAACTAACGCTGGTACAAAGACGTGGTCGAAGAGGAGGTCAAATGCATGAGTGACATCACCTTGGAAGCTTCGGCGAAAACGTAATGAACAACAGTTTAATGAGTCAATGAGAAGTGTTTTGGGAAAGGTAAGAACGCAATGCCACTTTTTAAAATATGGCAATCCAATTAACATCTCACCCTCGCCCTTGGTCACCTTCATCTATTAAGAGTCGATACGTTTAGTGCGCTAAGCACGGATTGGAATTTCACATGGACGCTAGGGCGGCAGTTACATGTCCCCGAATTCCGGAAGCAAAGACTCGATCTCAGCCATTGTAATTTACACAGTCACCGTGAGAACAAAGGTCTCTGAGATCTGAAGCAAGGCTTCCTTTTCAGCCCCATTGGCTTCTACCAGTCGTAATGTATCACGATGACATTTGTCAATGGTGGAATGGGCTGAGTGTATTTCAGTGCGCATGTAAAATGTCTTGCCATGTTTGAGTTTCATAACTGATAAAATATGCTGACATTGTCTTATTATCTTCTTTTGGAGCGATATATTCACTGTTCTTCGCTTTTCCAATTGATCTACTTAAGGGACGGTAACTGTCGCTAATATTTTTTACGCCATCTTCGACCGTGTCTTGGTGGTGGCACTAGTTGCCCGTTCGACTTAAAACTATTATAATGGTTATGTACCGGTTAAGATAGGCTTCCATAGCAGATAGTAAGAATCCTCTACATTTTTACAAGCGCAGGCCCCTACCCCATAACACGATTTCTTTCTTCATCTCAGCATAAGTCGACATCACTGTCAACAATTCTTTTATTTTTCAAAGAATGAGACAACAATTAATCAATTTCTTTTTCGACCCGATTTCCAAGCACCTAAGCCACTAACAATTACCCATCTCCAGTATTACTCACGAACAAAAATTTGTCTGACGTTTTTATATTGTTTTCTACGCACGCCACAATTGATAAAAATTATACTGAGCAACTATTATCATAAATAATAAAAATAAAATATTCGTTACAATGAAAAATAATTTGGAAGTGTTATAAGATGTAAATACGAAACTGCGCGTTCACAATCTGGACATACAACAGCATCCTCCCCTCTATCACGGCCTTCATGCAGCATACCGTCGCCTCTACTGACCTGTTCCAACTACCTACTCTGCCTCCTTTTATTCTCCTCCAGAATTTTCCCCTCCTCACCCACTATATCATGTAATTATTCGTTTGTTTTTCCTTCCGTCCACCAAACTTTCTCTCGCTATCCAAATCTCAAACGCCCGCTACCTGTTCACGGAATTCTTACTAATTGCAGCATGTGAAAGGTACACTCACAGAGGTGATATACTTGAACTAGGGCACGGCATCAGTCACTCCTTTCTTCTTACCCTCAGCCCTCAGATTCCTTTCCCATAAGCTTTCTGGTGATACAGCGTTGTCTCCCCACCTCATCTACTCCCGCTGCCCAGTCATCCGTTACCTTCACGGCCCGTCCGGGTCCACCTAGGTACTCTCTCAACCACACGCACACGAGCACTAAACGTACCCTCCACCTGAAAAAAAAGCGGAAAAAGATCCCCGGCGAAAGATTCAACCTTTTCAACACTCCTCAAGGATTTACTTCGCTGACTGCTGCACCCGCCGATTCATCCATCCCCTCCGCCTCTCCAATGGTTCTTTGCCCACTCTCTTTCCCCAACCAACCACCAATCCTCCCGCGGCCTTGCCCTGCACCATTCCATCCCAAACGTTTATTTTCTCATTAGCGCAACTTGCTCACAACCTCCCTCATATCTTTCCCTCGATCTCGTCTCGTCGTCGCTTCCCCTCCCCCTTATACCCCATCCCCCCGAACCGTCCCTATCCTTCCCCTATGTTCCCCCCCTGAACTGTTTTCTTGCCCGCTCCCCACCACGTCCTACTCTCTCTTCCTTACAACCTACATCGCGTCCTTTTTCTGGAGACTTTTTCTTTCCCTCTTCCCTCAAGACCCTCTCTATCGTTCAGAATCGTTCAGAGTCCTACCCTCCCTCTTCGCCCTCCCGGAGTGGCTTTTACCCTCCATTGACGAGCCTTAGGAAAATGCCATTTTCTCTCTGTCCCACGTAGCAGAGCAGGAAAATATAAAAAATTAGCTACTTAACTCGGATGAGTCAAGGAATGATATTTTGGCGAATAGAATATTTAAGAGTTTTGGGTCATTAACGAGCTGTAACCGTGTAGATACTTCGTTTCAGAAGCTTCCAAGAGAGGCTTCGGTGGGGAGAAAAAAAATGCAAGCGTCGATAATATTTGAGGCACGTGCGATATCTCCTGCCACAACCATGCAAAAGTGCGAGGGGTGGAACATACTGTCTGCTGCTCCGGGAATTAGCAGATTTATCCTTTGCGCGCACATTAATAAAATAGTGGTTCAAAAGGAGATTAAAAGAGAAACTTCTATTGCTAATTTACAATGACCTGCCTTTCCAGTGATGCATTCATAATTGCTTATTTCAACGAAATTTTATAAACTTAACTCTTTAAACTAGCGGCAGTTTTTGATAAATAATAAGCCTTTGGGTGTGGACACGAATTTCACAAAGGGCAGCATGATGTTGGCAGATGCGTGACAGCTACCGACTGAGTGATAACAATTTTCCAACAATAAAAAACTAACAAAACATAAAAAAATACCCAATAAATTTTCTCCCGGAGGAATGAGCAACTGAAATATATAAAACTTGAAGGCCAACCCGATCCTCGACGACCTTAAGCAATTAATTTTTGTAACTGCTCGTCAGAGGTTTGAGCTATATATTATCTTATGATCTAAGTAACTAATAGAAAGACCGCCAATATAATATGAGGTAGGGGTTGTACCTTGAACTTTATGATAGCTAAACTTACCGCTACAGCAGGACTTCCCTGTTCCTATTCTCTCAAAAGTAAATTATGACTTGTATAAGCATCAAAGGGCAAACATTTTCTAAAGCGTGATAAAATATTGTGTGCACAAGATATTTTTGGACGGCCGTAAGATGCAGCAGATGTACCTACACTCTATAATTTTTTTCAAGTCTCATTTTACTTTTCCTCTGGCATTATCTCTGTAGAATGATCTTCTAGTTAAAACTAAACTCATGTTCTCCGGACGCAGCCCGGAAAATTTCGGTGCAGCCATAGCGAAATGTGCACCAAACTAGAGAAGCGAAGGTTCGCTGAAGGCCGTGATAAAAGGGAGGATGTTGGGTGAGTGGAGTATGGCTAGCAAGAGAATAGGTTTTATGGACGGGACGTTGAGAGGTAGGACGTTTTCTGAGATGGAGAAAGAAACGTTTGAGGTAGATAGGAGTCTGCGCCAGTAAAAATGTAGAGGATTATTTATTCGCTCCCATTTAAACCTACCTTAATCGGTACATTACTCTAATAAAAATGAATTAATCGACAGACGGTTGTCTCCGGCAAAACAGGTATGAGGAGTAGGAAGCCGAGGAGATAAACATGAAAATAATAATGCTATACGACCCGTCTAACCACAAAAGTAAAGAGTGGATATCAATGAATTTTAGCCCTCAGTTGAACTTAACCATCGTGACATAGAGCACATTCTGTTGAAGCCAGTAAGCGTCAGCGGGCTGAGTACATAAAAATGAAGCAAACAAGCTAAATCGATAACGTTAATTGAAAAAAAAGAGCTAAAGGTATTTGTATGAGCTAATGACAAAAGCGAGCGCAGAACCGATACAGGTTTTAGGTTTAAAGCCAGCATTAACAACTGTCGAGGAACAAGGTCTGCACAGAAGAGCGACAAAGTCTTTTTCAATATCTGCGGATATCACCTAGATCATTGGGGTTTTGTTTTTTTTGCTCTAAAATTTGTAACCTGAGAATATTGACATACAAACTGGATGTAGGCTTTAATTATTCCACCAGCAAAGTAAAACCCCGTAAAATTGACGTAAATCATACGGTAAGGTAGATAAATCTCATCAAAGTCACCCGAATCATTTTATCCTTTCGAGAAAACCCTTCCTCAATCTTGAGCCCAGTACTGCAATCGTCAAGTGAACCAGTACCATATTCTCGTCTCCCAAGTTCAACCACTATCTAGTAGTAAGTGTGTACATAGTGGTAGTAGGATTAAGTTATTGTGGGTGCGTCGACAGCTTGGGTCAGGAACGTCACACAACACATGCTTAAAAGAAAATTAAAATTATTCAATGAACAATTTGATTAAATACTCAATATTTACTATGCCATTAGCCCGCGGTGAAATAATAAAACTAAAGGATAATGAATAATAATTTATTAAAAACGCCTGCGAAAAATTAGCATTCCAAAGCGCGGCTAAAATTCTCCGGGCGTCCTTAGGGTTCCCATTGATATTCAGCCTTTCGCGTATAACCAGATATTCGTCACAATCCGTCAGGAAGTCTCTTCACTTACCGCATTACCTTTCTGCAGCAGGACCACCGATGCCACTGACTTCTCGGGTTACTCATTAAGAGATAGTTGTAAACTCGCACGAAGTCGATGGACATGGTGCGATCTCGAGAGTAAAAAAATAAACATCGTGCGATGAGGACTTCAAATGGGACTTCGAGCATGGCGATGCACGCACACACGTCTTCAAACTTCGCAAACTTCACGACTCGAACACGTCGGGGATTTCTGCATGGCAACATTTTTTTCGTGGAATCGACGTCTCCGCGGTCGTCGTTTCAACGGCTAACGTGTCATCCTTATAATTTTTGCTCCCCTGGGATTTTTTTACCCGTTCATTCAAGCTCCATTTTTGCCTTCCACACACCGAAGGGGTTCGAGTTACCCGAGAACCTTCAACTGCATTTATACACACACAAACACACACACAAGACACTAACATAAATTTAAACACCTTACGGGCGTCCTTATCCTGCTTCCACATCCGTAGAGGGGGGAGGGGTGGGTTGGGTGGGTGCTTGGAGGGGACGGAAAAGGGTGGAGGGAGGCCACCACTTCTCCACCCCAGCACCTTACTAAAAAATAAACAAAAATGAGAAAAAAAAAGTTCAGGCAGCAGCACGTACCCACCTATACGACTCTGTATCCTATCAATCCTCATTCAGCAGATTATCTCACTAACGATCTGTTGAATCTCCCGTCCATCTTTCTCCCTCCTCCACCACCGCCAAGACCCGAATGGGGCTCGCCAGTAGCTCATTCACAGGACTTACCAATGCCCATCGGCCTAGCTTGTAAATACCAAGCGAGAATGAGAGAGGGAAAAAGAGTGTGTATGTGTGTGTGTGGAAGAAGGACCGGACACAGGGATTGCGCTGCGGAGTGAAGAAAGAGAGGAGGAGGTGGAGGCGTGAGGGAGTGGGAGTAAAAAGGGTGCACAAAAAATGTCGCGGCTATGCGAGGAATGCGTTAATTACCCTTCCTCCGTGAGGAGGATTCGTTCTTCTTCTTCCTCCTCCAACCATCCCTTCCTCCTCTTCCCCTACTCCTACGGTGCAGGCCATCCTTGCCGCACCGGCACGAAAAATGGTACGAGGACGCGGATATAGCAAGAACGGAGAGAGGGAGAGGGATGGAAAAAAAATTGAACACTCGAGTTAATCTGAAACGCTGGAAAATGAATTCGGATTGGAAGAGAAGTGAGAGTCGAGTCAAATGTAAAAAAAAACAGCGGGTGCTCTCTTGACTGATGCGCTGATTGATAACGTGAGAAAATGGGAGTCCCTTGCTCTCTTGGGAAGGAAGGAAGGGAACGGGGTTCGGAAAACAATGACTTTCAACGGGTAAAACCTGATTTTCTCAAACTGGAGTGCTCAAGGAGGAGATGTGTGTAAGTATGCGCTCGGACGTTGGCGGGAGAACTAACGAATGCAAGATGTTTTGTCAGACAAGAAAGTAAGCCCTTTAAACATCCTCTGATATCGTCCCCTCAGCACTCGCGAGCATTTGAAGATTTTCCGTACAAAAAGAAAGAGCTCCGATTTCCGCAATCTGGGAGGAATTCTGATAATGAGGCAAATTTACAGTTTAATCGTCGTCGTTCCCACAAGCATTTATCAGTTTACTGATGCCTCAAGCCTCCATCTTGGTATTTTCTTTAACCAAATGTAATGATTATGATCGCCCAAAAGGGACAGTTTTCCACTTAAGATAATGTTTAGTCTAGACCGACGTTGATAATGATGCATCATCATCGAATCTAGTTGCGATGCAATACTCTTTTAAGGGGAAAATGCCAACTCCTACGTCAACATTATCGAGCATTCCCACCACATCAGTCCGAAGTCTTATTAGTGACAAAGTCTTAAGTTTTGTTAAAGGCTTCCAATTAAATTAGTTAAACGTATGATTTCAGTAAATAAAAAACACGCCAGTCATGATATTTTTAATACACTTCTTTTCACGAAAGAAAAAACATACCTATGCTCATAAAATAGTTAAATACAGAGTTTTCGATCTCCGAGATGTATATATATATATTATATTTATATATATATATATATATATATATATATATATATATCGTCCAATTTTAGTTACATGTTTCCGATCTCTTTCTTTCACCTTCTGTTCAAATACAGGCGTAAATAATAAATATTTCGTTCAAACAGGTGGTGACAGAAAGAGAATAGGATACATATAAAATTGTACAAGACAATGGTGATGTGAAGATGGAATGATGGCCGATTCCAAGTGAAAAAAATTCGTCTAGACCGGGAATCGAACCACGGACCTTCCGATGTCGCGCCGGATGCTCTGAATTTGTCTGATGCTCTGTCTTGTACAATTTTATATGTATCCTATTCTCTTTCTTTCACCACCTGTTTGAACGAAATATTTATTATATATATATATATATATATATATATATATATATATATATATATATATATATATATAATATCTCCTGAGAAACCGCACTCGGCGAATAAAAACACAAATATAAATATACTTTTAAAACACAGGCACACGAAAATTAAAAGGACACTCACAGAATAATTTGCGGACGTTTCGACGGGCAAGCCGCCATCGTCAACGACAAGAGACTAACTAGTCTCTTGTCGTTGACTAGATATATATATATATATATATATATATATATATATATATACACTCTGATGCTGCTTTGCCTTCCCTTATCAGTTCTTATCTTAAAACCACAAGCTTAAATCAGATTTTAAATTCTTTTATAACACTCACTCATCTAAACTCATCATCGACTGTCCTAAACCACGTCCCCTCGTCAAATTCAGAGTGTCTACTCGACTTACCCGTACACACTCCTTGTTCCATATGCCTATTCCTAGACTATCACTCACTTTTATTCCACCTTTCCTCTCTACTGCATTACCTTCCCATCTAAATCGATCATTTTTCAATATTATCCCACATCTTCACCTCCAAATCCTTGTACCACACGCTAAACAATTAACTCTTTCCATGCTGGACGACCTGCTCTTGTTAAATTGTTGCTTTCGTTTGTTATGCATGTATGTCTCTATTTGTATCTTTGTTATATGCACCACTTAAAAGTAGTATCACTGCTGTATATGGACAATTAAAAAAAACAAGAAGTATGGCCTTAAGACTGAAGTAGGCATTGGTAGCACCCCATTACTTACATTTCATAACAGTTTTCTCACGATCTTCAAAATATTTATCCTTCATTTTTTTAAATATTTTTTCGCACTCTTTTCCTTGTTACCGTCTCAGAAAAACCTCATCTCCACTTCGGTTCTTCTATCGCGATTTTCTTCCTCAACAAGTATTTTCCACGTCGGTAGGAGGAGGAAGGCTAAGTTTTTCAGCTGAGCACTTTGGCTGCACCAAAACGGAGAAAAAGACTTGGACGCGCTCCACGAACACCGTGTTCTCTCTCCGCGAGGAAGTTGAAAATCTCTCCACGCATCTTCAGTCTCACCAAAGAGCAAGAGCAGATGGTGGATAATTAACAAAATGAGATGGCTTCAAAAAAAAATTTCTTTTCCTCCTTTTAAAAATAATTTTCCCGGGTCGTGTAATATAGACCACATCCAGCACCTCGTTAATTGTCCGATCTTCCGTGATGGGAAATCAAAACCTCGGATAACTTATGAGGAGGACGATTCGGAGATGAGATCGCCTCCAATAGAGCTTGTTTTTTTTTCTAGAGAAAAAGGAGGCGAAGTTCTGTTCCCAGGGCGCTGTTACTTATAAATGAAGTTGTACGAAGTGAACGAAATAATCGATCAAAATGGTTCGCGCAGTGAGGTAAAAAAAGAAGTCACCTTCGGATGCTGGGGAAAGGCAACGGGAGAGGAAAAAAATGAGATGAACTTCTTTCGCCAGATGGTGGAACAATTTTCATGGTCCGTAGGGTGTCGAAATCGTCAGGAAATTACGCCGAACTTGGGCAATTTCCATCACGCTGTGATACCGTATCACGTTTAATTGCACCTTGTGTGGTGGCGGAATGAAGTGAGTTTTTTTGACAGAAGCTCTTTTAAAAGCAAATATCAAAAGATTTCCCGTTAACTTCGATATCTAGCGCTCAGGAATCGGCAAGTATTTTAGATGTAAGAGCCACATCGGTCTCTCCCAAATATTTAGGCATAATTCGAGAGCCATAGTGTATTTTTACAAATAATGAAGATTTAAATTAATATCATGGAAAGTCTTGATAAAAGCAATAAGTATTATTATTTTTCAATTTTTTCAATTAGGACTTAAGTCAAATTGTGTAAATTAAGTCAAATGAGTGTAAAAAAATCTTTAAAATTTTATAAATAATCAGCGTATTACTATCGTCACCATCTGTTTTACTTCACAGCCACGTACACGTAACCAAAAAACCGCATGTGACCGGCGTGCGACGGGTTGTACTTCGTCGACCTCATGGTCGACAGATATCTCGATTCGTTGCCTCTTCGAATGATCAGGTTTTAAATATTTCGTTAACATGAATACACAGTCTACTGTACATTCATGCTCGTGAATTTAACCGCTTAAAGTTTAATTCAGCGACAAATTATATCTTACAGTCATATGTACGGCGTGATTTATTGTGGAAATAAACTGAAAAACCGGAATTTTACCGAATACTTACAACAGCCATTACTTTACCAATGTAGACGATCTTCGGTGGATGTGGTTTCACAGACCAGCAAGTAGCGAGTTCCAATTCTGGCAATTTCAGGCAACGCACTTTGTTTACCAATAATATATTACATTCCAATTATTATAAATCATATATACATAAAAATTCAAAGAATTAAACACACTGAAATCGTTTACTCTCCTCACAGAGACGAGAATAACTGGAAGGCTGCAATTTATCGCATCTACAATTCTGCAACCAATTTGCCCTTCTACTTGGCTCCTTGGGGAAAATGAAGAATCTTACTCCATTCTTGATTGTTCTTGAACAATTAGGAGCCGAACAAGTTGGCATCTTGAGCGATAATATCTCTCCTATTCCGCAAAAAAACACTGAGCAATGCTCTTCTTACGGAGATCACAAAAATAACCACAATAATGGCGGATATCGGGTCGATGAGAAGACCACTATCGAAGATGCAAATATATTAACCCTGCGTCGACCTCAGAGCTAGCCAAGGGACTATGGTGGAACAACTTCGTCACCAGTCACGGGATCGCTGGGGTAGTGGGGAATATTAACAAACGGCTATTCGCCCGCGCCGGAACAATCGAAGGGTTTTTTGCATGGAGGGGAGTTAACGGGTTTATGACCCTGTGCTTGCTTTCTCTTTTGAGTGTTGTCACTGCCATTGCGGCTCCCGCATTAACTCCTGATTGGTTCTAGGTTAAAACAATTTTCAAAGCACAGTTGCAGAAGAACTATCACACTATCGCAAATAATTTTTAAAGGAAAATTTGTCTTAGATTTCTACGCTTTATTCAACTGCGTGGATGTCACTTTTTTTTAAAGATGGCATTCTAAAAGAAGAGGAGTCAGCTGACAGCTAATAACACAAACCTGGAAGTTAGGAAGCACTTTATTAAAACATATATTTGGAGCATGCTGTTATGTGGCAGTGAAGCACGGACAATAACAGCAGCAAATTAATTAAAAAGGGCAAAGGAAGCAAAGGAGATGTGGTGTTACCAAAGAATGATTAAGATTAAATGGACGGAGAGAATCACCAACGAAGAAGTCCTACGAAAAACTGGGGAGAAAAGAAGCATAATGAAAACTGTGCGAAAATGGAGATGCAGACTCATAGGACACCTTTTGCGACACAATAGCCTAATGAAAGCAGTTTCGGAAGGAGAAATGACGGGGAAGAGTTATAGAGGAAGACCAAGAATGGAATACATTAAGCAAATCATGAAGGACGTCAAAGTAAGTAATAATGTAGGAATGAAGCACTTTACAGAGAGGAGAGTGGAATGGAGAGATGCTGCAAACCAATCTTCGGATTGGTGACTGCTGAAGATGATATATAGAACCTGGATATCCCATGCAAAGATTGTGGGAGAGTATGCTACAATTTACCACTCAAATATTTATAATCTGAATGGGATTCCTTTTTTTATCCATACACACTATCTACACCCATTTATTATCTGAAATATAATTTTGCTTACAGGGTGATAAATGGCAAGCATGGCCGTGTATGCTGATGTCTCGTCTCATTCAAAAAGTCAGCATTTGACTTTTGATGCCATGGCCTCCATTGAAGGGAGGTTGAAAGATTTCAGGACAATTATTGTTTAGCATAAATGCAATCAATTGCTCCAGTTATTCAGTACATATTAATAAACCTTTCACTTCGGTACTTTCCAAAAATATTACGGGTATACATTCCCTATCCACCCCTCTCTACCACATTTTATTTCAACATATTTTTCCCTCGTTCATCATCTCCTTCGTCAACCTCAACAACTATTATTATTTGTTCTTTATCATTCAATAGGTGAGCATAAATAATTTAAAAAATATAGTAAAAATAGAATTAGGGAAGAGTGGAAGGAAACTGGGATGTGAAATCCCAGCTTCCTTTCCACCCTTCCCTTTTCCCAGGCCTCTCGATTATGAGCTTGCTGGGGGACTTCACAGACTTCAAATTAATGAGGGTTTCTACAATGGTTACCTCTGTTAAGAAATGCATTGGAAGTCAGTTTTAACATTGTATAATTTTGGATTCAATTAGCACCCAAGGGTTCAAATAACCCGCCGTAATAGTACCGGGAATAGCCGTTCACAACAGTTATTCCAGGACATTTTCAAAATTTGTCTTCTGCGTTGAAAAACTTCCTGGAAATAATTACCGACGCAATGATGCGAGGGAAAACAATCGGGAGAACCGGTATGAGGCAGGTCGGATGGCGAAGTGGAGGAAAAAAATCCTGGGATTGGCTCAAGAGGGGCGCGATGAAATTTGGACAATTTATACACTTAGGCAAGAGGAGAACAATGCTGTGAGATACGTGAGGGCAGTATTTCGTCGGGGCGTCGACCGAAAGGTTCCAACTTTTCGCGTGGAGGAGTCCGGCGACAAATCCTGGACGCTTTGAGAAATGGACGAGCGACGTCTTTGTGGGGGGGGGGAGGGAAAGGGGATACCGAATAGAGACGAAAAGATTCAGAGGTTATCGTCGCCACGTTCGTAAAGAACTACCGTCCAGGCAAAAAGTCGAGATCCTCGATTTTTAGATGTTGTATCTTAGTAACCAATGATCCTATTGAAACGTAATAAACTCCATCTGAAAATTTGCTTATTTTTACACTGTACAAAACGTCTGAAATTTTTTAAAAACTAAGACTAAACGTTTTTAATTGGGCTTCGATTGAAAAAGTCACGGGTTTTTCTGTCAAAAAAACCGCAGCACCACTTTGATCGCTAATAACATGAAAACAGCTCTGTGTACGTGCATATGCTTTTAAACGAGTTAGAACGCTTCTATTTCAAATAAAGTTATGGAAGGAAAATATAGCTACTGTAAACTTTAGGTCATATTTTGTTAATTGTTTAAATATTGTACACATTTGTACGTACGAGCAACGAGGAAATTATAAAAGGAATGTATATAACCAAGGAAAATGTACATGGTTAATTAGTTAATAGAAACAAAGATCTAATCAGAAACGAGAATGCATAAGTCAATGACGTATTATGTCATAGATTAAAGAAGAGAATGGAAAGAGCCATATGGCATGACAGAACGGGAATATCGAAGGCGTTAAAATGCGCAATGGGCCACATTGAATTGATCATTAGTGCAGTTCGTACGTCGAAAATACAGGTATAAGTAGCGGAATCGTCACGGTACCATACCATCTAGAAAAATGCAAAATGAAAATGATTTAAAAAGGTAACTATATAATTCATAAAATCATTGAAAAATTGTTCGTCATATCCATATTATGTGGGTCATTTTTCGCCAAAATCCTGTGCTTGAAAACTCAAGTGCGCTCCAAATGAGTGTTATAGCACCCAACGCAAATTTAAAAGCTATTAGTAAGAAAACAAGATATTCCTTGAGCAAACAATTTTAATAATCAGTTGTCATCAATCCGAAGATTTGTTTGCTGTTGCTCTCAAATCCACTCTCATATCACATGACAGTTTTATTCAAATGCACGTCTTTACTTTGACGTCCTTCATAATTTTCCAGATGTATTCCGTCCTTGGTCTTCCTCGGTAACTATTCCCATTAATTTCTCCTACCATTGCTGTTTCAGGAGACTGCCCTGACGAAATATGCGTCCCATATTCCGTATCTCTTTCTCCTTCTCAAAGTTTGCAACATACAACGTCACTCTCCCATGGAGCTTTACGCTCCCTTCACGGAGCTTCTTCATGGGAGATTCCCTCTGTCCATTTGATTTTCCTCATTCTACTAAATAACCACATATTTATTAGGTAATCCACTGGCTGAGATATGTTTAAATGGATGTAAGTAAAAATCTGGAGTGCAGGTCCCTATCCACCAATAGTATTTCTTTCTTCACTTCAGTATACGTCCTACCCTTTTTTCATCCCGTCCCCGACACCTCTTCTTTTTCTTCCCCTTCCCCTCTTACCCAGCATCCTCCCCTCCATCACAGCCTAAATCGAATCTTCGCACCTTATTACTTCTTCCAAACCACCTACCTACATTGCTTCTTCTTAATCTCATCCAGAAGTTTCCTTTCCTCACCCCCCATACCAAGCACTTCCTCATTTGTCTGCCTTTTCGCCCACCGCACCTTCTACATCCTCCTCCCTGTCCACATCTCTAACGTCTGCAGCCTAATCCCGCGCTCCTTTCTCAGAGTCCACCTTTTTGCCCCATAAAACTCTTCACTCCATGTTGAACCCTTCACCAGCCACTTCTTCATGACCTTTTTCCCCGTTGCCAAGTCCCCGTTAGCAATTCTCTCCCATTGCTGACTGCTTCTTTCGCAAGCGCTATTCTCCTTCTAATGTATTTGATACTGCTATAAGTTTCTCGTTGCATACTGCCCATGCAATTAAAATGCTCAACTTGCTTCAGTTTTTTCCCTCCTACTTTAAGGTAGTTCCACCGTAAAATGACTTATATGCCATTTTATTCATATTCTGTCTACTTGTAGAAAAAGTTGTCCTCCATCTGATATGAACAACAAAATAATACCTTTCCACGCTATTTTATTATATAATTGAACTTGAAATTACATGGAGTTCAATGGGGGAATGAGAGAAACATGGGGAAAAATAGTATTTTTTCTATAAAATACAAATGCCATTTTCGTGGAAAACCGTCTCTAAGAAGGAAATAATCCAGAGAAATAGAATAAAAATAAAATACAGGCATCTTACCACCTTATCTTTTCTAGTTATTGAAGAACTAATGCCGTAATTGAAGTCAAAATGCGGTAATTCGTAGGAAATGGCGCTGCAGTCGGCTCCTATGGCTGGAAAAAAGTGCTCATTTAAAATACATTTGTGGAATAATCTGCATATTTTGTACCTTACTTTTGGGTTACTATAGGTAACGCATTGAATCAGTGAAAGCAGGATTTTTTTGACAAAATATGAAAATGTGGAATTTAGTATTTGCTTTGACTCACACAGTCGCGGCGAAACCTCCAGCCACGCCTTCTTTGTGCTCATGA
Source organism: Pyrrhosoma nymphula (assembly GCA_963573305.1). Lineage (NCBI taxonomy): Eukaryota > Metazoa > Arthropoda > Insecta > Odonata > Coenagrionidae > Pyrrhosoma > Pyrrhosoma nymphula. The sequence continues at coordinate 47,600,302 of OY754330.1, read as the reverse complement.
ATTTCGTTTTTCTTATGATTTGTCTTCATTCCCTATTTCCCGCACTGGTTTTCTAGTGCATATAACCTCATAAATGTAAAAACTTCTCTCACTCACACGCTTTAATTCCTTTCATTTAACGTGATGAGTAGTCACTTCCAAACTGCGTTCTGAAATATATTCAATAAACTCAATGTAAGCGTCAGTAAAAAAAAACCGTATCCCACCCATTACCGCCCGCCCAAACCTTCCCACTCCGTCGATGCCTCGATCACATCCCCGTGTTGAGACTTCCACGACCGGGAAGTTTCAGAGGAGGCATAGAACTGTAACTCATTCGTTGATGTACGGGAAACGGAACACACCCCAGGACCCTCCACAAAGCACACCCTCCTAAAGTGAGAGAAGGTGTTCCCAAACCCCCGCAACTTTTCCTCTTAGGTACTACCTCTTCCACCGATCGAATTTTTTATCGAATGAAATACCAATACATATACAAGCACGTTTTCATTTTGTGCCACGAGTCACCAAAAGAGCGTTTGGCGGGGGGTGTCAGGTCACAACCAAGAAGAAAGGGGACAAAAAGAAAGAACAAGAAAGAGATAAAAAACGTGTCCTGATGAGGGCATGTTTTAGCGCGTTTATATTTCAACCTGGTTGCGTTGACGTGAATGGTTCATGTGGCAAAAACAATCAGCGAACCTGTCTGTATCTATATTATTTTGTTGCTAGATTAATAATTAGGGCGTAGGGCAAGGGTAGATGCGTCACCAGCAATAAAAAGGAAGTGTACAAAGAAAATGAAGTATGGGGAGGAAAGGGATGATTGGAGGGTGCAAATACCTCATGAGAAATTAGTGTCTCGATCTGCTCTTGCACTCGTGAAAGGTGGTCTAGTGGAAAATGCCAAGAAGGAATCCTATCCTTCAACGGCGAAATTCTCTTTTTACGTAGATTTTGTCTGTCATAAGCGGAGGTAAAAAAAGGTAATTCCCACGGAGCCGACCTGAAACCCGTGGGGATATGAAATCTTTAAGTAACCTTAAGCTAACGTAGCACCTTCAATTTTGTACCGTCTCCCAACCCGAAATACCTTCTATTTCATAGTTTTGCCACGGGAGATCCATTTTTTTCTAGTAACCTAAGTCTTGGGGTTAACAGAGTCTTCATATTCCACATTTCACTGCTTCTCTAGTAAAAATGTTTTTTTTTCTCTTTGCTCCTCGAGGTGGTTTTCCTAGAGTATGCGTTACTTTACTTGTATTTATATGTTTCACTATGTAAAGCATGGTTTAATCCAATATTCAAGCGGAATACCCTAAATGAGGCCGGGCTTAAACGAAATAACATCTTTTTCACTTTAACGTCGGAGAACCCTCACCTCATTCACTAGACAAATCCCAATCTATTTACAGCACTGTCAAAAAATACAATATCGAATACACTCCTTTGAAAGATTTAACGTCTCGGGCAACTCATACTCACATGGGTTTTTGTGAGAATTTGACCGAAGGGATACCATGCTCACAGAAGTAGGAACATAGGGTTGGCGGAAATGGAGGATAGATTGTAATTTCTGACAGGAGAAAAGCTCCACTGAGCCGAGAACAATTGTTTGCTGGTCTGACGTGCAGCTCGCTTTTCCAGGTCCAAACTTCTGCTCTGAGCCGAGAACAATTGTTTGCTGGTCTGACGTGCAGCTCGCTTTTCCAGGTCCAAACTTCTGCTCTTATTCGCCCACCTTGGGCTCACCACCAACCTTGCGAACATTCCATGATGCGCATCTTATTCTTTTTCCATTCAAACACGAAAATCCATCATGCGGCGTAGTATTCATGCACGATCACAATAGGTTATAAAAGAAAGGCATAAGAAACCTAACAATGACAAAGGAATGGTAAGGTGGGGAAGAACCTTCAAAACGGAAAATGTTTTCCAGGACCATGTGAGTTTGCTAGGACCGTATGGTCAAGTGTCTATGTATGTAGAAATACAGTAATTCTACTCGTCCGACCGAACCTGGAGGAAAATCATAGAAAATGGAAACAGGAACAACAATCATAGGAACTAAGGCTTGCGATGCTTAACCAAACCGGCGACAATGGTGTCCGATGCGTATATGTTGCGATACATCAGCGTTAACTCCATTCTGATGGCAGGCGTGTAGGGTACCGAACCGTTGCATTGGTAGCCACAAGGTGGTTTCAATCATCCTCAGTTGATTCTCGCTTTGCATCCCATACACACGGTATTTCAGGAGGAGTCTATGTAACTTCAGGAGGTGGTAGAGGATGTGATATAAACCATTTTTCTCCAATGAACATGGGGCGCAACTCCTTCGTTACCGAGCTATGGTAACGCAAACATTTCACCGGACCCATTTCTCAGTTGTAATGAAAACGCCTAAAAGCAGCAGACTGCACTAATAATGATGAAGTAAAACTGGACTAGGTTTAAAAGGATTTAAGGTTTTTCTGGCGAATTATATACGTGAAGGTTTCTCGGGTTTCACACCGGGTAAGATAATTTAAATTGAACAACATTTCAATGGTTGACTCAGCCATCGTCATCAGGATAATGAATCGAGCGAGGATGCTGGCGGTTATATATAGCCGCAGATGCCCCACTGTTGTGGGGGCCGTTACGAGTTCTCTGAATTTCGTCAATTACTGGGCGCCATGTCCTACTTAAGTTGAAGCCGTTATCTCTATTGATGTTATTATGTTCCATCTGTATCAATATGGCTTCTTACGTTATTTTTTCCCAATATGTGGACGCCCGGGAAAGTAGTGTGGAATTTGGGAAATCGACACGATGACCACGGTCAAGGCTATGCTCTGCTAAAGCAGACTTTTCCGGTTGGAAAAGCCTATTACTTCTTTCATGCTCTTTTATTCTTTTCTCGATGGTCATTCCTGTCTCGCCAATATACGCCCTACCACACTCACATGGTATGCGGTATACCCCTGTTGTTTTCAGGCCAAGTTTGTCCTTACAGGTGACCAGGAAATTATTGAGTTTAGTATGCGGTTTATGTATCGTTTCCACTCTGTGCCGTTTTAATATCCTCGATATATTGTTAGATATAGATGACATATAAAGAAGGCAAGCTTTAGCGATGGGTTTTTCTTTCTCTTCCAACATCTCCGCTCCATTGGCGGTGAACGTTCTTTATAAGGCCAAATTTATTTTCCATAGGCTATTGCCATTCGCATGGAAGGTGTCTTTTAGATGTATTAACTCCGTCTGAAGGCTGTTGTGAGTCCGCAATGGTTTTCGCTCGATTGAAAAGCGTAGTGAGAACACTCCTTTTCTGCGCCGGATGATGATGGCTCCTCCCGTTGAAACGTTTATCAATTTAAATAATATTACCCGCTGTGTAACCCGAGAAACCTTCACTTATACTGGACTACGTTGTTTTTAAGAATTGTATATTTCGTTTTTTTTGTCCTTCGTGCTTGTCAATTGAAATTTTCAAGATTGTAACTGAAAGTGAAAAACAATATCTCCATTTAAAATACTTTTCGGGATTACGTTTTTACCAATAGGGATATGAAAATATGAAAAAATTTATTCAATTTTATTATCTCCTTACACATGGTTAAATTATTTTCAAATATTAACTTCCAGCGAATATCTTAGCATTTTGTGTGGTACGGTTACATGAGCTAAATGACTAGCGACTTTCTCCCATGCATGAAATGGCCATTTATTAGCCAAATTCGAAAATGAGCATCACAATATAAGCTCATGCGTTTATTTTTAAATGCTTTGAAAATAACAATAAACCATTGAAACAGGATGGAGGCCTTCGTATGGGATAAAGGAAGTAAACAATCAAACCGCAAAAAAGTCCCCAAGCAGAGATCATAGTCATGGGTTGATTGTAGAACACGCGTAGAGACACTGACATAACTAATACAAACAACCTTAATGAATCAATCGCAATGATAATTTCGATCGATGAGATCGACTTCTTCGAGAGATCGATTCAATCATAAATTAAGACTAGAGGTAGACGAGATAATCTTAATAATTAATTTTTGGGGACCTCAGAGGTAAATTATGACCTTAACCATGCCCAATCCAAAGACCATGGAACCGTTCATTCAGTTGGTTGACTGCGGAGAGGGAACAATGAGGAGGGCACCAGCAGATTTACTTCCTGCAACTATGCTGGACGTACATCTGCTGCCTGGTAACCAAATAGCACATTCTCTTGCAGTTTAGATGAACTGTTTTGAATAAATTTAAAGTACATCTCTCCAGTAAGACGACCATAAAAAATAAATGGACTTATCGTAACAATGATGTTGATCCACAAATAAATAATGTATTGTATTATTACTACCACAAATACAATTTGAACGTCATCCACTTGATATGCAATGTAGTCAGCCACGTTTAACTATTTACACGTCTTGGTCACTGCCTGTGGTTTCGTGTGTACACAACTGTGAAATGTTGCTCGCCATCAGCTGCCGCCATTCCATCCAACATGGCCGGAGGCAGGATTGCAGGCCAATTTTGGCATAACAAATGTTCCCGTGAATACAGGGCTTAAGGAAATAGAATGAAGGAAAGTCTGGCATGTCACTTTTCGAGTCGTTGGTGAATACATATGGATATGCGTATTTAACTGAGTGCATACCTATGCATGTGCATGGGTGTACGGAAATTCAGGAACTGAGACGAGAGAATTTAATCTGGATATATGCTTTTTCCCGACTTCTCTCTGGTGACTCGACTCGTCTCCAGCCTCCGCCTCCCCCGCCCCGCCAGTTTTTCACCCGGACGAGGCTCGGGAGAATTCCGGAGCCCCTTTACCGCGGTCCACCCCTGACGAAGCTACCACGCCCCTCGGGTGGCGACGACGCCCTGCCCGAATCCATAACCCATTTTATCGTTTGACCCTCCTCTAAATCCGACCGTCTCTATAGAGACGGATAGGCATCCTCACGAGTACCATATATTCCACCCCGTGTCCCGCCTCCGCTGGCGCCTTCTCTTGATCTATTGCCTCACAACCCGTCCAGTATGCTATACTTTTTCCCCAACGATTAGCTGGGATATGTGGTACCCAGAATTTCCGTATATTAAGGTATGTTATGTGTCTTAAAAATTTCGGTCATAAAAATTTCGCCAAAAGTCGGAAAGTGGAACATTATTAAAAGATTTCCACTTTTAAAAATGTCTTCAATGATTTACCTTCAACGTTATCGTCAGGGGCACAAAATAGGTACACGATTGTAAATTTCGTGCAAAATATAAAGCGAACTGTCAAAGTATGGATAACCATGCAGGTGTATTGAATAAAAAAATCAGTTTTGCAAAAAACTATTGCAAATGATTCGTTCATTAAGGATTTACATTCATCATCGTTTATGTGTTCATAAGACATCTTCACCCCATTCCTTCATTTTTATGTGAAGAAATACTTTCAAGAGGATTTTGGAATCCTCGAATACCTAAAGCCACATGGTTCAACTTCGGCTTGAATAATGACAATGGGAGATTTCAAAATTCAAATGAAACTTAACGTTAATTTTTTCTATCTTTCTCGAAGAGAAGGGCGTAATTTAGACTGTCGAGTTTAGTTTAATGGATCTAAAAAGTTCTCAGGAAAACTCGCTTAGCTGCTGAGGTCATTAGTATTTCCCTGGTTCCGGGATAAAAGGATGGAAAAATGGGCGACGGGCGAAACAGAAAAAACCTTGGCGTAGTCATTAGTTTAACAACAAAGGGATCCCATAGTCCTCTCGTCTACACCGCCCTCTTTTTCCAGTACTGCTAACGACTTTTGAGTACTCTAGTGAACTACTAAAAAGAAGGAGGACGTTCTTCTTCCATTAATCCTAGCTGTAGTGATTGGGAGGTGGGAGAAAAGATGGATAAAAAAGTTAAGACGCGAGCGGTCGAATGTGATGAACGACGAAGCGGCGGCAGCGGTAAAGCACTAATGAGAAGAGGTGAAGGTAAGACAGGCTGAAGGGTGTGTTTCCGAGGGGTTGTTGTTTAATGTACCGTGGCAGTGTTACGGCGCGTGAAATTAGTTCCGATCACCCCCACCTCGCCCAAAAGAAATTCCCGCTTCAAAACCCTAACTCGCCCGAAGGAAGGACAGACAGAGTAACTAATTTTTTTCCACATCGCCCGCTTCCGTTTCGTGCAAACTTCGACAACGCACAACCGAGAAAGTGGCAACAACACTTATTTGAATTTTTAAGTGTTCCAAGAAATAGTTTTTCAAGGCATACAAGTAGTAGGTATATGGAAAAGTGCAAACTTCAAGAGTAAGATAATTTAAGAGAAATGCCCAAATGTGTATAATATTATTGGTGGAGTTCTACGACCTTACTGTGTACTTGCAAAGGTATGTACAAAGAGGGGGTTGGGCGGCAAAGTATGATTATTTATTGGGTATTATAAATTACACGCCCCAAGATCATGTTACAATTCCTTAAAAGTAAGCTGAATGTGATTTATTTATTCTTTCTTATTTTAAAAAAAATTCAGCCTGCGTATGTTAGTGACCGCAAAACTCGAAAAGTAGTCCGTCGATTGACTTGAAACTTTGGTGAATTGTTTTGCGCGCGCCCAAAAAGGTTTATAAATTATATAAATAGCAAATTTTGGGGTTGTTTTTACCCCAATATTGTTAACATTTACTCTCATAAGAAAAGCATTGAATTCTGTGCAGGTGTTCCTTTATTTGCTTTTTTAAATTACTTGAACTCAAGATATTGGATGGAAATGTTTATCATAGAACGCATAAAAGAATGCAGTATTTAATTCTTTCATTCAATTTTCTATTAAGCTTCTTTTTTGTCCAAGTATTGCGTTTTTCTCTCGAAATTCATAAATTATTCTTCCTTTTCAACAATAGAAATTCACTTGGCAACCAGCGATTAGCGATTGGCAATAGCGATTTCATGAATGGCTATTCACGCCTGCGGCATTTAAAGGCCAGGTTCAGTGACTAATTTGATAATTGTAGTCAAACGACTAGAGTTTCCCGTTCGCCTTGCCTTCTCAAACAAGGTCAATCGCGTCAAGTGTGTGGATAAAATCTGGAAAATTCTTGCTTTTCAAATGGTCAATTATATATGTATGTTGCATGCTCACGAGTGGGACAGCCGAAAAATGTATTTGTTTTCACAGAGGGGGGTAGGACCAAAAATATTATAATATATCCCAAAGCACTTGAATAAAGTTTTTCAACTTTAATTTAATACACAAAAAATCATCGTCTTTCATTTATTTTTTACATTTAAATGTGTCTATTTGTATATGTTTGCCTACTTAACTGAAGAAAAAGGCATTGCAACGCATGCCAGGTACAGCTAGTTTTGACGTAAATTTTTGACGCCCGACCCTTTCTTTGTAGTACCTCACAACTCTCGGTCAAATGCCTTTTTACACCCAGTGGAGTCCAGTCTCTCATGCAGTACCCAAATGTGTAAGTGTGTGTACCAAATGTGCCGATATGGAGTACGATTAAAAAGTGGAACCATAAAAACTTCTTAGACTAAACACGAAACTGGTCCTAAATAAAAATAATAAAATCGATCAACAATGCACGGCCACGAATACAGGAAAAATTCACTCCATGATTTCTCATGGATTGATTTCCGTTCGTGTGTGTAACATTCTCAGATTTAAATTCAAATCTATGGGTGAATTCCGATTTGTAGCTAAGCAACCATAATCAGAAAACTAAGGATAATTATGGTGAGTAAACTGTGTTTGGAATTAAAAGATTAGGGCTTGGTAACGCCTTTTCCGAGGTTAATTTCAGCGGATTTCATGGTCATACTTCCACACTTTTAGCATATTCAATATGAGCAGGTGCATACATAGTACATACATATAAGTGTCTAGTAGCGATATCTCTTTTTTGTTCTTAAAATAGATTGAGCGAAATATCACTGCACCTAAAATTCAATGAATATGGCCTTATTATTTAGAAAAAGCTTTTGTTTTTCTAATGATATCAATATATCATCCTTTTATTGCGCTACTTGTCGATATATTTGTCAAAAAATAGAAGCCGTTTTCCGCGGTATATGGTGAGGCGTTTCAAAAGACAATTAAATGTTGAGGAATGCACTAGTGTCATTAATATAATGACAGTTCGAATGTTTTCTCAATTAATTTTAAAAAATGTACCGCCCACCGCACCAGTTACAGTAAAATCGCAAAAAACACTCGCAAATGAGTCACGTTAAAGCCTTCATAATTCACTTTATTAAGCTAATGACTTAACAGCTCAGTAAAAAGAACAAATGTTTTATGTTACAGATATAGCTGCATTTACTTCACGGTTCTTACAACTGTTTTAATAAAATTCGAATAGTTTCTGGTCGGAACTATTAAATTATGGAATGCTTTGCCAAGTACTTTATATAGTATTTGCAGAATGTTCTAGTTTAAAATTAAATATTATGAACACCTTTTAAGATATTATCGGCTAATGTTATAATGCTTAAACGGCTTTTCTGTAATGCCCCCATCTTTTTTCCCTCTATTTCTCTATAAACTCATTGTACATGTATTTCCTTTGTATTTTGTACTCCACAATTTAGTTGATGATCCAAACATTTTTTCAGTTGTATTGTCTCAGTGCCGACCATAGTTTAACAAAGAGACTAGATGGCGTTTTAACCCAAGAAAGTGAAACCTGTTTTCGGGAAAAATGACTCAACTTACATTACCATCGCGCAAAATTTGTCCATAAGTTTTATGCAAAATCAAGAAATGTTTTATTCATTATTTCCATTCTATATTTTTTCAGGTAAATAATTACTGTTCCACGACGATTTCGATATTAGTACCGATGCTTTCGGCGTATTAAAACTGCGCAGCTGATCCATTCAACATGGCCGCTAGCGCATTTTTATGCCTTCAATATTTTCTATTCTACCACACCGTATGGTTCAGACAATTTTTTCTTTAATATACTGCGCCGACTGTGATTTACTCAGTGTTATACATTCCAATTGTTCTTTGCCCCAGAACAATAAATAAACAACATATATAAAAATACAATAAACTCAACGAAAACACCTCCCTCCCGTCCCTTTCGACCGAGTCCGAAAGGGACGAAGGAAAGTCCAAGAGGACCCACATACATATACGGGCTCACACACACCAAACTCAAGCATGAGATGATGTAACCCTTTTAAAGGAAGTGATGGCACCCTTTGGGGACATAAATGCCTTCATTATTCCGCCTCGATGTATATTTTCTTTTCGGTTTGGGGGAGGGGGGTGGCAACTTAGAAGGGGGAGGGAGAGTTGGGTCGTTGGCGGCGGGGTGGGGAAGGAGTTCTTAGTGAAAGGGGAGGGGTTGAGGGGAGGAAAAAGGTTCGGAAAGAGAGGAAGCCGGAATGCCTCAGGAGAGCGTGGAGGGGATGGATGGAAATTGGAAGCTCACTCCGGGAGATGGGGGAAAAAGGCGTTGAGAGGAAAGGATTTGAAAACGAGAAACGAAGAGAGAGAAAGAGAAATGAAACGACCAAGAAGACCTTTTCTTCTTTCACTCGTTTATTTTCCTTTCTGGAGTGACCGGCGAGTCTCTCCTCGAGGCAGCTGGAGAGAGAGGGAGGAAATGGTTCTCTCGGGCAGGAACCTCTTCTTCGTTTCACTCCGGTCACCATTATGATTATTAGTATTTTATTTCGGGCAGAGCGGTGAAGGTGGTTGAAGGAGGGAATAGATGACATTCTAAATTTTAAATTCGTCAAAACCTTTCAGCGAAAACCTAAATATATCAGAGGTTCAGTAGAGTTATATAGTTTTACATTATTTTAAGCTCTTTCCTAAAGGAACTTCAAAGTGTTTTCCATTGGAATCTTCGGAGAGGATTAAAGTTTCCGGACCAGCTGGATACAGTAGATGTAGATACAATAGATATTTAATTATTAATAATATTACTAATATATTTTAAATCTTTGCTTAACTTATCTCAAAGCTTATCTTATCTTAACTTATCTTAACTCAAAGAGCCCAATTCATCCCTTAGAACGTATCTACATTGAGCCTTTCACAGCAGTTCATGAAATCAATGAGGAATATATGGGTTTCATTCATCTAAGTATTTCAGCATAAAGCCTAGTAAGCCATCTCAAGAGTGAGAGGCAGTCAGTGAATTTTCACAAAATAAACACTGAGTTTCATATACGTTATACGATGAGGTCGGTACAGTATGTAGAATAAGCAGCGACGCTCACAGTAGAACGGAAAGGGGCTCAATTATACGTAGTTGTTCATCGATTCGACATTACCTCGACAAAACCGTGAGGACAAATAGCTTTATAAACGAGAATAGTCCCGTTTTCGAGTGATTTCTTGTTTCACCACTGTCATATTTATTTATTTGCAGAACGCCAAAAACAGCACAAAGGCCTTTTACATTGGCGGACATAACGGGTACATTCTGACGCTGGTTAGAAAATATTTGACAACAAACCAGAATTCAAGAGGCAACTACATGACACGGGCAACAAACAGCCTTTTCGGAAGCATGATTGACATAAAAAGAAACGGCGAATGAAATTCCAGAGAAAATGGTTAGAGGTAGACGTATTTGCGTAAGTAAGCTGGAGTTAAAAATACACGGGCATTAGCTCTGGGTCACCCAGGACCAAGAAATTCAGCTAAGAAGGCAGCGGAAATAGCACATTTGTTTATCGTAGTTATATTCCAACCGTACCCACTGCAACTTTAAACTAGCTTAACCAGCCAACTTGGTCAGCCGACCATGGCAAGAAATCCAACCATGTAGGCGCTCACTGGCGTATCCATTACCAGCAAAGTGTAACCAGCGCAAGGCTAGAGCAGCGTTAGAGGAACGAAGTGGAAAAAGGCACAAGCAAAAGAAAGTTTAATACCAGCACGAAAGATGAAAACGAAGTGAATCAGAAAGGAGAGAGAGACAGAGAGAGGCCGACCAGTCGTAACTAGCGAAAATCATTCTAAGGGAGAGGAACAGGGGGACGTGTGATTAAAATTCAACGGTTGGAGTTTTGTGAAGAGGCAGGCATATAAAGTGCGAGGAGAGCATCGGCTTGCGTAGATATATTACACCAATAACACGAAGTTGTCACTCCGCTCGGAATTTGGTGATTGGTCGGCGAACGGAGGGAAAAGCGGAGGGAGGAGAGGGGTGGACATTTAAATGGAGAAGAAAAGGAAAAGGGGGAGGAAGCCAATAACTTTTTCTTCCAAACTCAACTCCCTTCTTTAACCCAAAGAGTGTCGCTCCGAGGAAAAAGAAGATTTGGGATCCCTGTATATGAGAGGGAGTCTTGAGAATAAGGTGTAGAGGGAGATCGTGAAAGGGTAGAGGGTGGGGGGGAAAGGGTTAGGACAGGAGATAAGAGCAGAAGGCTATCTCACACATTGGATGGCAGTAAAATATATATCTCTACTGCGGTCTTTCCAGCACATCATAATATGGGACCCTCTTACCCCCCTCTCCTTTTCTTCCCGTCCAGCCTCCTTTCTCCCCGACGAAAAGACCGGACTCCACCCGCAGAGAATGTTCCTGTTTTCGGGTTGTCGCCGTTTCTCGCTTGAATTTTTTTTTAGCGTCGCTCGTATAAAGGTGTTGGCGAGGTAACACGGAATGCCGGGGGACTGTTAACGAAAAAAGTAATCTGGGCGAAAGCGATTGGATTGGTTCAGGAGAGGGCGCTGAATTGGTGTGGGGGGGGGGGGGGTAGGAAGGGGACAACAGAGCGTTCGACGCAATGGACAGGCCAAAGAGGCGACGAAACATGGTGGCGATATTTGTTGTTCAAAAACGTTTTTGAGTAATATGTCTAAAGGATTACTGTTATAATTAATATCATTACATGATACTTTCCGCCAAACATCTGGACACGGAAAATATAACAGCTGGTGTAAGAAGATACAGGAACAAATGGAATAAACATTTAAAATTAATGAATGACGAGAGACAACGAAAATTCTTGAATAATTGAAAACCATTTCAATAACCCTTGTGGAAAATGAAGAAAATTATTACATGGGGTAGACTTTGGATTAGATTTCTTCTAAAGAACTAAGTACAACACATTTATATAGGCATCTGAAATGTCCTTGAGTGTAGCGCAATATTTTGGTCAACACTGTAGTAAAACGGGAGGCGACACAAAACAGGTATTTTCCTAATCAACGCAGTTCAATGCTACTCTATAAAGTAGAATTTGAATAATACCACTTTCTGAGAACTATGATCCATCTATTTGGCTACTAGAACATCCCTGTGTGGTGCAAAGTATTTTGTGCAACCTAGCCTTCTCTGCAAGAAGAGGCTGACACTGACAACTGAGTTATTTTTTCCAGACAATCACGAATTAAGGTCATTCTAAGACGATTATTATACATTTAGCCGAATTAAAAGGAGTACTACACATATTTATTGGCTTCTCAAACACCCGTGGGTTAAAAACGTTTTTAGCAAAACATTTGACAAGAATAACAGAGGTGTAGTGTTCGGGGAAGTGACGGACAAATGAGGTATTTTTCCTAGCGTGGCTCAATGTCATTCCATGGTGTAGATTTTAGGTTTTGTTGTTTTCTAAAAACTATTACACAATAATATTACGTTCTCGAATACCATATGTTGATGCAAAAACTTTTAATTAACAATCCAGTCATCTTTCCTAGTATGGAAAGCGACTGACGACTGAGCCCTTTTCGGCTTTTACGGGTAGGTGGTTAAGTTGGCGATGGATGGATCATTTTGTGGAAAAGGGAAATGGTGGAGAGAAACATGGTGCCAGTATTAGCCTTCTCTTAACGAAATACTTAAGAGTGTACTCTTTAAGGTTGCATTCGATGGAGAAAGTGCCGTACCTACTTGAAGCGCTCTCCTCATGACACTCAAATAGGGATAGAGATTCCGCTGAAATATTTCCTCCATTAACAGGGTTGACCCCGGAACCATGGGATGGGAAGATATTGTTCTAGCTAGCTGAAGTGATTGCACCCTTTAGTGAAAGGACCACGTAGTTAGTGTGAATTCTTATATGACGTTATTTGTGTGTGCGACAACGGTGTGTGGAAATCGGAACCTTTGATAAATCTATTTGCTTTTCGGTAGTTGTGGCATTCAAGGTCTGCTGCACTTGGTTCGGGATACGGTATGGTTGTTCATTTCAGTACTAGAGATATATTAGGGACATTACCAAACAACCAGTACAAAAATTCTCGAGGATTATATTATGAGTAACCAGGAGAATCTCAGTTGGACTACTCTCAGTGGAAAACTGACTGTTAATTTAATGGAGGTGGATGAAAAGTAGAATCAGGTACAAATATATGTGAGAGCCACTACTAAAATCTGTGACCAGCACATAGCACGTCAACAAAGTGTTCATAGTCTCCTGTTTCTCATCTTGAAAACACCACTCATTACGTCAGGAAGACCCATTTTGTTCCATTTTTTTCCCTCGCTTAGCTATAATTCTTTCTACTTTGGCAAAATTCAAAGTCATCCCCTCCTCAACATTTCCTCAGTTCTGTTTATCCGCCCACTACCAATTTTCCTCAACACCTTTCTAGCTCTCTAGCACAATTTAACATTTCTCCGCTGGCTCTCCATCTTCTCACAGCTAATTGACTAGCCCTCACTCCATAGCGTGAATAAGTGTAAATCCTTTTTCCACTTTGATGTGGAATGTCAAGGTAGGAAACTGCTAACTATTTATTCATTATAAGGGAACAGCTCAACCACACCAGCCAGCATATCTCCTTTTATTAGTTCTCACTCCATAATGCCTGACGTAGCTTCAAATGGTTAGAGCTAACGGTAGTTTGACCGATATATCACTACATATAAATAAAAATCATTTAATTTTGCCTCATCGTAAAGAAAAAAATTCAATTTTTCTGATGCTATCAAAATATTAGGCACTTATTTCCCTACTAATCGGGATAGTTGTTAAAAAATATTAGCCGTTTTCCGTGGGGCGTGGTATGCCTGGCATACCTGACATACCATAGGCATTATAAAAAATGACGAATTTCTGACGCATAAATAGTGTCAGGAATGTTATGGTGCGTAGTTCGTATGTTTTCCCAATTAAAAAAAAAATAATCTCCGCAGTACTTTTAATCGGCAAAAAATATTTCGGCTGTGAAATCGTTTCCGGGGTAGGGCGTGAAATAAATAAGTCAAGTTTAAGCCTAAAATTAGTACAGCAAGTTAATTACTAAGTGCATCATAAAAACTTGTTTTCACCATGATTATTACAATACCTACTACATGCGTATTACAAATGCTTAAATTTCAAAATAAAACAGTAATATGGCCTCCGTTATGACTAAGGAAAAATATCGCTAAAACTACGTTAAGGCTATGGGCTGGAGACTCCGGTTTGAAAACCGCATGATGCTCCTGGATGACCTCATTTGAAGTCCAAGTGGTTAAATTTTCTGAATATCAGGTATTGGTTACATCTCAATCTAAATATTATCCGGAGCCGCTCCAGGGGCGTATGTCAAGGATGATTAGAACGCCAGCCACTAAAAGGGGAGGAAGGAAGGAAATAAGGAAAAAAATTGGAAGAGGAACAGAACGGAAGTGAACATTATGTTTACGAAGTGTCTTAATGTCTCCCTGTTTTTTTCGTAGTTACTAATGTTGCATGGAAAGAGGATTTTTCCACTCATCAGTTCGACAGGGTATTTCTCTTATTTTGTCGCTACCATAAGTTCTAGAGATGTAGTGCGCGGTTAAAATAATTCATCCGTGTCACCCTGAAACCCGCGCAATCTGAAAATTTCAAGTAATTTAAACCTAGCGGGTAGCTCGTGTAGCTTACGAGTCCCTAGTTACGGCTCTCAGCCAAGTCCTCCCAACAGCCTGTTACACTCTCCTCTCGCTCGTGGCAGTTTTTAACTAACAATAAGCGTGAGGCTTTTACTTCGCGTTATGTCTATTTCCCAGATTAGGTAAATCTTTCTGTGCAGGACCCCAAATGCCCGCGAAGTGCTCAATATGTGGCCTACATAGAAGAAAGATATCGTATTAAAGGCATAATGAGAAGAGATTTAGTTAAGAAGCGTTTCCCTCACATAGAACACAGCTTGATTAATAAAAACTTGCAATATAGCACCTGTTGAGCTTTTGAAAAAATATACTTTGGACAGTTTTTATCGTGAGTTACTACTTACAACCGCCCGCGGAATTTAGGCCCATTTTCCCAATCGACATCGCCGCTGATGTTTGAGGCAAATTACGCACAGCAGGCTAATCTAAAGTCACTTGGAATATTTTCATAAATATATGATGAATAATAGTTACATGAAAGCAGAAAATAATTGGTAAGTTTTTTATTTCCATATTAAAAAATATTTTCCAGAGTTCTTTTTATGTGAGCGGAAATTTAAAAAAAGAGGAAATTATGGGCATAATAGATGGAGTTGAGCATTTACAGCCCTTTAAGTCAAATGTTCCTTAGCAAACTGAGCATTCGAGAGGAATTTCTGACCGCTGAATCTAGATCCTAGTGAATTGCTGTTAATAGTTTCGTACACCAAATCAAATGTCAAATTTGATTGAAATTAAGAACAGAGGTGAAAAAGAATTATTGTATCAATGCGCAGATAATTTGGATACGTTTGAGTAGAGAAGCAGGACATTTTTCGTTTTTTCGGTATCTTACTCCGAAAATATTGAAAATATTTCAGGTGAGAGTTTGTCATTTTTTTAACCATTACTGCACAGGTGACTCTGTACCGATAACAAGCTTGATTTTCCTTGATTCTGAATTACTGCACACTGTGCAGACATGTATGATTAATGAGATTCAATTTTGTTATGCCTAGATAACATAAATGTTGTGTCATTCACAAATTAACAAAAAAACTGCGAAAAAATATTCAACTTGATGGGAAAAGGCTCGATAGTGTCCTATCATTGGAGCTTTCAAAGAATATTCTCGAAAGAAGAAGGTGAAACAACTTATAAAAATTTCCGTTACTCAATACGTCATAGGAATCCACTCCCGCAGCAGTTATTCGATAATTTATAAGCCCCAACAGACTCCCTTTTAAATATTCACTGGGACGTGTTTCAATTTATTTACGGCAAGTTTGTTTAAACGATATGATAAACAGGCGATAATGGCGGAAGAGTGAGAAAGGACTTTATAAAATACCTTCGAAATATTCACGACTCGGAGATTTTAACGACCGATCTTTTTATTTCGGGACCCCTTCACGAAACACTTCCTCCCCTTGCCATGGTCGAAGTAGACGTGCATCGGAGAAAGCCCGTAAAAATCTGAGCAGATAAAAAAAATACAAACCACCCTGACGTGTACACATACAACTACGGGGAAGCAGATAAAGCACTGCCGAAGCTGTCTTTTATAGACTGCGGTGTTGATTCGGGGGATATTTAGAGGAGATTCGTGGGGCTCGGTTTGCGTACAAGGAGCATTTACGGACGATAAGAAACGCTCGGACTCTGGGGTTAACCGTCCATTCTAAGCTATGTTCTACATTAAAGGTAAAAATTACGAAGTATTCTCATACCCCGCGAAGAATGAGCAGTGATGCCGGCGATACGGTTCCTTTTAAAAGCAGCTTTCAATACAAAACGGTACATGACCTTGAAGCAATGCATTTCACGGTTCTCTTTTCTTTGAAAGCGCATCATCTGGGAATATATCCGAAGTCTTGAGACAGAAACGTTTTGTATCACATTTATTCAGGTGCAACTACGTGTGTTAGCGTTTAATTGATGACAGTTTCTCCTCCATTACAGGAGGCGTCTTCAGGTCGAAGTAGAAATTACTTGAAATGAAAAGACTCGTGAGAATGAGGCGTGTCTGCATGTACATACCAACTTACATATTTTTTATTTAATATCAAACATTAGTTATTACTTATCACTACGTCTCCCCTAATTTGTCACCCTATTTCTTAGCTAATATAAGAAGTAACTTGAGACACCAATTTGTGAGCACTCCTAACGTTCATGATAAACAATTATAGCTTTATGCAATATTAACACTCATTTTATAGACCAAGCAAGGTTTAAATAACACAAATATGTGAACTTTCAATGACCAAGGTTTTCATGAAAGTTGATGATGGCACTTATGTGTAGAAACCTTAGCTGGTCAATAAAATAAGTGTGACAATAGCACAAAGTAATCATTACTCATTATGAATAATATCTTTATATTTGGGGCTGCCATAAAAAATAGCATCTGAAAAACATTTACGACTATTTACTTTGAAAAATTCTTTAATCTTGCGTAACATGCTGCTCGAAGGCAGGCAATCTAACAAGAAGCCTAAAATGTTATACTAAATATATTACGATTCACCAAAGGTCATCACACGTATTCCTAAAGGTTGAACATCGTTTGTATTGTGTCTTAGAAAATTCCGACTCCAATTGGTTGATTTTGTGACCACGAATCGCTTATTAAGCACGGCCGACCTTCCCCAAGCCAAAACGCTCGAAACCCCTAGCCCAAGGAGAAACCCATGATTTTCTCCGAAAACATCGTCGCAGTGGAAATTCTATCTTTCCATTACCATGACCCGACTACGTACCTAACAACTCGATGCTTCGATAACACAAGTCCAATTCATGAATTGAAGACTTCGGCGACACAAATTTCGGAGTAAATTGCTGAGTGGAAATTCTAGTCAGGTAATTACTCATCGAAACCTCGGAACCGTTTGGACGACACGCAGCCTTAAAGCTCAAGAAATACAGGCGGTTTCGAGGAAAAAAATCGAAAACGAAGAAGGTATCCCTAACTATTATAGATGTCTTTCTCGATAATTCCAACTCCGAAGACGCAGTAATAATCACAGCACAGCATTCCCTTTTCACGAAGGGATAAGCAGCCAGACAGTCAAGCCTACCACTGTTAGTAGTCACCTGTTTTTACTCCAGTCAGCTACACCATTGCTCGTGCAAATGCTGATCAGCATATAAGTCACCGCGCCGAACTATTTCCGCATAACGACAACATTTTTGAAGACATTACAATAGTTGTGGCAACTGGAAAGTGATTGATCTTTTAACTTTTTTACGGCCAATAAAAGAGACTATAAGCATATAAAGATCGAGAAACGTTAAAAATAGAAAGACAACAAACTTTTTTACACTCTCCTTCCCGAGAGAAAAAGGCAAGGATATTTGTTAAAGGTAAAAACAAGTGCGTTGATTGGCAGCTATGAGAAGTATCACCCGTAAATTTGTTTTTAAACATTATTTTTATGATTTACTTGGCATAATTAAGTCATTGAGTTGGTTGACGCAAGAAAATAATACATGCGTCCAGTTACTAAGTTTCATTTTTCAGTTCCTTAATGGAAGCAATCAAATCAAGGAGTAAGTGTGATATCCAAGGTAGTAATTGAAAGTCTACGACTAAGGAAAACACAATAGACAGAAAGGTGGAAGTATGCCAAGCATCCCAATTTGGACGCTGTAAATCGAAGCCTACTCGGGGTTTACAAATACCCTACCTCGAGGCACGGCTTTAATTTTTTAATCCTCCCCTAATGATACCCACCGTCTGGACGGTCCCAATGGTTATTTATACAGCCACCCTCAATGAATAAATATGATGTCCTGAGGGTTAGAAGTGAGTTAAGAACGGTAGCTTGAACATGAATGGGACCCAGTGCCGTCTTCCCGAAACACAGGTTTTACAATAACCATTTACATGCGACCAATGGTGGTCACCATCAATGAAACAAATCAAATACTTAATATAGCCCACACTCAAATTATTATTCCCGACCCTTCCCGGGTTTCAACTTATGAAGCCACTATCAAGAGTCTGGGGTCATAATTATAAGTTGAATCCCGGGTCGGGAATAAACATTTGAGTGTGGACTATACTAAGTATTTGATTTAATCCAATGTGAAGTTCCACAAACTTACGCCTGAAGTTTATTAATGAAGCATTTGATTAGGAGAAGCTTTTTTGTTTCATCGGTCCTTTCTCAGTGAGAGAGCAAGCTCAAAAGAAAAGAATCGAATTTTGATGAGTGCATAGTCGCAACGCATGAGATAGTGCAGTTGGAACAAGTGCAACGCGGTTTTACGTCGGAATTTACACGTACGTTTTCGTTAGTACTCAGTCGATTTTTAGAACTTTATGAATCTTCACGTAAACTAAAGGAGATCATTTTTAGATATAAAATTTTGAAAATGGCTAAATGACAGCAGTAATGAACTTAAGTTCACCAGAATGAAGGCACTAATTAATGCCTCATGTATAATGTAATATGTTGGAAGATATAAGTAATACCCGCAAAAATATCATGTTTACACCATAGTTAATTGGTACCAACAGGGAACTGAGACATGGCTTTACATTCAAGCCTATTAGGCTGTAAAGCTATTAAGTTCGTGCATTCAATAACCAAATTAAAGAACTATAATTTGGAATACTAAGGTGAGGATAGGAATTTTGGAAGACTTTAGGTGAGACAGAAGGTATAAGGGAATTTAAGATAGAATCGATGGAAAACAAATCACATTAAGGAACGTGAAAAGATAACCCAGGAATGGGACTGTAAACAAGTCAAACAATAAGCTGGTAGAATAATACCCAATGATAAATGATGAAATCGTAACTAATATAAGCCATGAGACTACAGTTGAAAACGCGATGACTTTGGCCTTCCGACAAGGACTTCGTCAACTCTCAAGCGGCGATTACACACAGGAGTTGACTCCTACACGAATCCACTAGGAATGTGCACTTGAACGTGCATCATGCCTACCTCCCTAGCCTACTCCGCCATCGATAGTGGAAAGTTCGATGCTTGGACGGAGTAGCCGCCGTCCTAGCTGTGGAGGTGATAATCGACCAACTGTTCAGTCGGAAGAGTGGAAATCCTCGTTTAAAATGGATGCCACCTCAAATACGACGGACACGACGACGGATATGGAAAAGATTTGCCTGATCAGGTTGATGCTAGTAAAGTTAATAACCCTTAGTTGAGATATATACGAAATATTTGCTTTCCCAAGTTGATTTTAGTGCAAGTTTATAACCTGACATTGAAATATATGTGAAACTTATACCTTCTAAAGTTGTTGAGAACCTTACGTTGAGGTGTACATGAATTTTTCATCTTCTTAACTAGACATTTGTACAAGTCGAAAGCCTTAAATTGAGGTGTATATTCAATGTTTGAATTCTTAAGTTGATTTAAGTGCAAGTATAGAACCTTACTCGGAGATGAATTTAAAACGTTTGCCAATTAGATGGATTATGAGGCGGCGAGTTACGATTCGTACGCAAGTTATACCTAATAGGCTTATTGCAAGTTGGAGAAGTGCTTTGTGGTTAACAAAAAGGTTTGCCTATTTATGTCCAGTTCAAAAAAAAAACATGAGCTTTCTCGTTAATTGTAAAAATTATAATATTCGTGTGATTCTCTATTGTGTTATTTTGTCATATTATTATCTATTGCTCACTTACTGAAGGGCATGTTGTGCCTAAAATATACTTATAATGTTCTTTCCAATAATAATGTAATATCATAATATTTCGGCTCTATTTTATTTATCCATGTTTTCAAGAATACCTCTTCCTCTAATTTTTGAGTTATTTGTTTTAGTTAAGGGTTCCACGTGTTGACACCACGGCGCTCGCAACTTCCGAAAATTTCAAGCTTCGCGACAAGTACGAGTAGACACAATAATCCTTCCAAGTGGAGTCGGGCATCATAGTCGACTTGATATAAATCGATCAGATAGGAGTCAACTCCTGAGTGTAATCGCCGCCTCAAGGCGAAAACTCGACAAACGACCGTCGACTTTCGGCGCCCGGGCCCCTTGAACCAAGCCCCGAGGCGCCTAGTCATCCCCCCGGGGGCCGCCCGGCTCCTGGCTTCTCATTACACGGGCGGGGAGGAAGACAAGGAGGTTCCTCCCTCACCCTGTGTCTGTTCCCGGCCCCTTCCCCCACAGCCCTGGCGCCGACGCTCCCTCGACCACGGTGCCCAGTCGTCCTCAAACGTCCCCGGCAATTATTTCTGCCCCGCTTCAGGGCTTTCGAGTCTCTTCCTAGGGAGAAAAAGAGAGATAGAAGGAAGGAAGGAGAGGAGGAAATGAGAGAAGAGAAAAAGGTGTGAGTTCCGATGGGAGAAAGACAACCGCCCTGTTCTACTATAGGCGTCCTCCTATTCCTCAAGTTCAGGAAGTAACATCACTAGTTCAGGAGTTGGAATGAATTAACGAATAAATAAAGACAGGTAAAATGGACTAAAATGAGTCTAGCAAGTCGAACAGACTTCATCAATCTTACTGATTCATTTATGGCAAAGGACAATTATAAGATTAGTTGTGAATTATCGAGTGAATAAATTTAAAAGCGTATATTACATACCTTTCCATGTTTGAAAATCCAAATTGCTATAATATTCTCACGTTATCCAATAAAATTATCCCTGACTGATTAAAGTTACTGCTACATTTGCTCTCGCCGGAGCTTCAGATGAGACATACACCGCCACTCACCCGCTTGATGCCTTCTTTTGACCACATATGCTGGCGCTAGCTTATCACTCGATTGTGCATGTATGGGAAAGATTATACGAACTGTAGTATATGTTTTTTTTGCTCTGATATGGAATGCTTGAATTGGCACAAGGTGTCTCCCGAAAAACGTTGAGAATTCGGAGACTTCAACGTGCGTGACGCTAGCAAGTTTTTGGGAGACTTGAACGCCCGACATTTGGTGGTTTGAGATGGGCTTCCGGGAGAAAATCATTCGGCATACCGCGGAAGCGTGCGGGTTCCGATGAATCCCTAGAAAATGGAAAAGGGATAAATATTTATCTGCTTATCAAGCGCAGAAAAGTGTGATTCACTTATGAAGCCATTTAGAATATTTCAAAAGGTATCATGGATGCGTCAATTCCAATTACGTTTGACATCAACTACTAGTTTTTCACTAGTTCACTGCAATTCCTGGAGAGAGCATCATAGATTCGTTTGCTTTTTAAGGAGGCGACTGACAGCTTAGATTATTTCCGCAGTGCAGGATAGGAAGGTTGGTGAGAAAAGGGTTTTATAGTAGAATGATGGAATGGGTGAAGAGTAACCCGGCGTTGGTATTAGCCTACTCTTAACAAAAGGCAAAAAGAGAACCTCGGTTTTCCCGAGGTTCTCTTTGTGCCTAACGTCCCATCCGATGGACACAGTACTCTATTTGAAGTGCTCTTCGAAAAGAATCCAAGAGAGGATATGGGATGCCCAAGAAAAATCTCCGCCCCTGCCAGGATTTGAATCCGGGCCTTCAGGATAGGAAAAAAGAATTCTAGCCACCGCACCAACCTAATCTCAGGGAAGCGTAGAGTCAGTTACGCCTATAACGCTAAAGTAGTGGAAATGCTTGCAAGTTGGTTACGCCGAGAGTGGAGACGGCTCCTATGTCCTTATTTACCGTCACCCAAGACCTCTCCTTCTCCTTTGCCTTGTCCCCCTTCTCATGCCTTCTCCACCCCACCCACTTCCTCCACACCTTCGCCACAAGAGGGCGGGTCGCACAAAAGCCTGGTTCCTCCGAGGTTCATTTTTTTTTTCTTAAGCGTCACCTATTTTTTTCCACCTCGCCGCCATTCTTGTCGTGAAATGACCCCTCCTTTCCATCCATCCATCCATCCATCTACCCATCCAGCCCACCTCTACTCGACGGGACGTCCCGTTACAAAAAAATACACACGCACGCCTAGGTGAGTACATATGTACGTGCAGCAACACGCCTCGTGCGTATTACATATGTATGCATCCAACCAATCCCTCGCCCATTTCTGCAACCCCTCCCACCACCTAGCACACCTCTCTCTCCCGACTCACTCCTCCACACCCCCTCAAACGTGGTGATTTGGGTGACAGGCTAAAGAGGCATCGGGTTGTGTTTGGTTGCGAACTGACTGCGGGCATAAAAGGAAGAAAGAGACAGGGGATAAGGTGGAGTTGGAGGAGGAGGAAGAAGAAAGGAAATGCCTACGCCACCACCTATTTCACAACGTTGTAACTCTCTTTCTCTTGTCGAGGTGAGGGAATTGCGATGGTAGAGGAAGAGGAACATTTGAGGAAAACATGGGTATTCACAGGTTTTTCCTTCGTCCTCTCCATAGGGGGTCAGGTGCGTAGATGGGGAGGAATGAAAGAGAGAGAACTCCACAGGGTCGCATGCAGGGGCTCAATTTCTGCGATCGCAACCTTTTTTAAGTATTTCGCCATTTTCTAACGACCGAAGAAGTTACCTGATGATTGATTTCATTGTGGGCAGAAAATTCTCGTAAACAAACCTGGATTAAAGCTCTCGTTATTCTGCATCAAGTCAACCATATGCCGTTTGTCAGATGATATTGTTAAACTCTTTCTCGAAGTTATCATTTTGCTGAAGTTTCGTGTGATCTCCCAGGGCACATGGCAGAATTTTTTGTTCAGTTTTATCGATAACTTCCTTGCATTTGAATACCTGCACAGAACCGGCAGGAGACATGGGTGACCCAGGCAGTTGCTCCATTGGTGAAGATTTTGGGGTGCATTACGTTGAGATGCAGACGATGCACCATATCAAGACACCTGAAGGCTTTATTGCTTAGGGCACCAATATCCCTCGAACCGGTCATGATCCTGCAAGCCACTTTAAGGGTGTGCGGTAGGGAAAAATATTCTCCATCACATGAACTTATCACATACTGCGAAATTTTGAACATTGATGATGAATAAATCCATAGAGAAATAAGTTTTTCAAGAATATATTACAAATCCTTCGTAAATGCCTAAGCCACCTCCTACACTTACTTCATAAGGTTTCCACTCTTTTTCGTCCGCAGAGATGAGACGAAGGACTCTTTTGGGGGCATGACATGAAAGAAACACGAGTATTCACGGGTTTTCCCCTTCTTCCACTCCACAGGGAGTCAGGTGTGGAGGTGTGGAGGGAGAGATAATGTGCGACCTCTTTCAAGGGCGCGGAGTTCCATAGGGCCGTATATTGGTGCCCAATATCTTCGACCGGAACCTTTTTTTGAGTGTGTTTCACCATTTGCTAACGACCGAAAAAGTAGCGGATGATTGACCTCCACTGTCGGGAAAAAATTCTCGAAAATGATTCTGAATCAGTCATAGTTCTGTTTCACGTCAATATAATGCAGTTTGTCAGCTGATATAATTAAAAATTTCTCTTTTAGTTATAATTCTGCTGCAGTTTCGTGTCATTCCCTCGAGCATATGGCCGTATTTTTTTCGTTGTATTTTATTGATAATGCCCCTAAATACCTATGCATAACACCATAGGAGCCACCTCAAGGGCAAGCAGAAGGGGGAAATTCCCGCAATAACATGAACTATTACATGCTGCGAAAGTGTTTGGTAAGGTTTGGCGATGTACCTAGTGCTATCGTTAATGAGTTTTTTTAATGACGGTATATGCTTAGAGATTATCGATGATAATATCAATAGTATTGTCCAAATGCCAACCAAAATGCACTCTTCACCATTTACACCTACTACTATATTCTTACGGTGACAAAGTTATAACTCAAATTGCAAACGAGATGTTGTTACAAAGTTAGCAGAGGTTTCCAACTTTGTCCAAAGACAGTGCAAATTTCGTGGTGTACACAATTCTATTACGATAAAACGTTAGAAATATATTTCTTGGCTAGCATGAATCCGAATTGCAAATTGATATAGGTATGTAATTAAAATTAACTGAGTGATAATCAGTTAAAGTTTGGCCACCAGTATTTAAGCACCCAATACGGGTTCTTTTTCCTAACAAAAAGTCGTATAAGTACAACTACTGCGGGGAAAAAATTCAAACGGTATGAATGAGTGTAGAAATTAATGTTCTATCAGATACATTTGGTTTCGTTTAAATCGATGGACTCAACTTGAAGATAAAGCTCCTTCAACTCGAAGGACTTGAATTTTTTTACCGATAGTAAAGGTTGCAGCTCTCGTCCGTTGAGGTGGGGGAAAGGATACCATGAAGGGAGGTAGGGGAAGAACCTTCCCTTCTTCCTCTCCACAGGAGGTCAGATGTGGAGGAAGACAGGTGTGACCTCTTCTAAGTTATCGGGGTTCCAGAGGGATGCACACAGGGTCAGTCCCTATTTCTGCGACCAAAACCGTTTTTCTCTATGTTTCGCTTTCTGCAAAGAACTGAATAACTAGCCGAAGATTGATCTCCAGTCGTCTCTTCCGTCAAAGTTTCAATTTTGTGAAAGGCAATTCCATCGTACAATGTTAGAAAACAGAAATAATAGAACTTACATTGTGTTTTACAATTTTATCGACAATAAACCTGAATGAAAGCACACATTAATCTGTGTCACGTCAATCGTGAGCCTTTTTTTGGCCGACAGAATTAAATCCTCTTGTGTCGTTTGCATTGAGCTAAGTTACGTCTCATACCCCAGACGCACTCCACTTAATTTTTCCGTTCCATTTAATAGAGGACATTTTCAGCACTAACGATCATTTGTGCTGAAACTTCCTCTAAAGCAAAAATGAAGACAACTTAAATAAGGAAGATGGGTATTCCCTCGCTAATGCTTGGAATCGCGTTTTTGCGAGAAAAAGGCAAAGATCAACAGCGAATCACTGGTGACCTGACCCTTACGGATAAGATGTATAAGGTGGCCAAAAGAATGCATCCTCACTTCACTGACCAGAAGAACCCACCTCCCACGCACAATAAGGGATCATAATAGTTGCGATAGATCAATCACATGAAACTCCCACCCTCAATAGGTAGAGTAGAATTTTCACTTGAGCTTATTAACACTACATCGTTACTAACTCTTCACACCGGTCGATTACTCCGGCATTATTTTATTTTGTTCTTTGCATGAAGTAGCATCTCGTAGTATTCATAAATTAACAGTATCAGTAATATTAACCACTAGATGTGTCTATAGCATTTCTCTGCATGTTTGCATGTTCATTTACGTATCACTCTCCCAGTTTCTGGTTTGACTGTGCACTGTTTGAAGGCTTCGCCTCATGACAAGCATTAGCGATTTATGCTAATGCATAATTAGTCGTAGTTACACTAACTTTAGGGTATAGTGTAATGCATGTTGGTGAATACTCACCCCCTGCCACACACCCCTGAGGTGGCTTGCAGGGTATTTTGTAGATGTAGATGTAGATGTTCTCCTGTGAGCTTTTTGGCCTGCGCCTAGCGCCAGGGGGAGCGTGTGAGGTTCTGATTTGTTCTGGGACGAGTGCTGCATGCCTGGTGTGGAATCACCCCGTGCCACACACCCTAGTGGTGGCTTGCACGGTACATCGTAGATGTAGATGTAGATGAAGAAGCAAACTGCAACACCGGCGAAACTGTCAACCGAAGAAGATGGGCCTACGTGGAGTAAAACCCGGAAGATCTGTTTCGTCACATTCGTAGAAGTATCACACATGTGATTATGTAAATAAATGGTGCCACAAGTAAGGCGGTGTTATTCATGGGAACACATAAAGAAACAAAAATAAAAAGTTCCGATATTTCGGTTGCCACTAGCAACCTTTTTCACAGGAAGGAAGGAAACATACGCAGTATGTTCAACAAGTAACAATGGATGAACACAAGCACCCATGTTCTGAGTGGTGAGAAATCCACTCAGGTGGGACCCGAACCCTCGGATTAGTAGGTGTAGACTTCACCCTCACCACCGCACCGGGTCGACGATTTGCCACGGTTAATCAGAATTATATTTTTTCAATCATTACTACACTTATCTATTCATGATCTCTTAAATTCACGAGCTCATAAAATACAATAAAAATCTTTAAAAAGGTAGATTATTTAATATATGCATATACATTTAATAACATAAGATTCTTTCAAAAGTTCTGCGCATGGTCTATTTTTGACTGTCATTCTCAAAAGTATTTAATATTTCTCCTTGAATTTAGTTGTTCAGGCGTAGTATGCGTTATTTCGTACAAGCGGTAGGAAGGTGTTTCATTGTTATTTGCGACTTCCTTCGGTCACCTTAAGGAGGCTATTTCTCATCAACGAATAGGTAGGCATACAAGTAGGTATACCTATATGAAATGATGTAAATTTGAATAGTCGGCAGTATTTTTTTTAATTTTACCTTATGGCCAAGATTTCAACTTACAATGTAATTTTCAAGGCAAAAATGACATTACAAGTCGAGACTTAGGTCGGAAAATGAAATAAAAATTGTATTGTGGACTATTCAACGCCTATCTCAATTCATATGATCAATGGACTACAAAAACGTTACAGCAGGCCGTGTATGTTTTCGCTATAACATTGAATCTGTGTCCGTTTATGTAGTTGAAACATACATAAATACTAACGGTCCCTCTAATATTGGTAGCAAATCTCTACATCTACATATACAAATACCCTGGAAGCAACCTCAGAAGTGTGTGGTAGGGGGTGAGTAGTAACCAACATGCATTACACTATACCCTAAAGTTAGTGTAACTACGACTAATTATGTATGAGCATAAATCGCTAATGCTTGTCACGAGGCGAAGCCTCACTAGCATGCACTACACTACAGATATGCCCACAATGGATAGGGACCGTTAGTATATATATGTATTTTGCAACTACACAAATGGACAGACTCAAGACTTATGCCGAAAACATGCACGGCGTGCTGTTAGTACTAGGTAGTAGATAAGGATTCAAGTATTAGTGAGTACTACTACTACTAAGAGCTACACTACCTATCAACAAACCTAGATAAAAGTCTCATTGGCAGCTGTTATGGTCCCTTATCATTCGCGGGAAAAATGACATTTTAAATCTGTCTGTTCTGCAGTCTAGTTCCCTAATTTTATTCTCATGATCTTATCTACCGTAGTATGTCGGATTTCGTAAAATATTATCGACGTCGTCAGAGAATAGACCGGTTTGGAACTTACATAATAGATTGAGTCTAAATTTTCCTATAGTGTCCATAGTAAATCTATAGTGTGGTGCATGCTTGTGAGGCTTCGCCTCGTGGCAAGCATTAGTGATTTATGCTAATGCATCATTAGTCGCAGATACACTGACTTTAGAGTATAGTGTAATGCATGTTGGTACCCACTCACCCCCTGCCACACACCCTTGAGGTGGCTTTCAGGGTATTCTGTAGATGAAAGTTACGCCGGAAAATATGAAATCATGCGGGGGGTAAATCATAATGGAATATAGAAAAGTAGAGAGGAAAATCAAGAGAGTGAGAGAAAAGGAGAGAGGAGGAGGCATAGTTCGGCCACATCTAGAGTTTTTTTTACCCCGTCTCTGAGGCAGCAGTATTTTTTTCACCAGCACGCATCCACTCTTCTGTGGAGCACCCCCAATAATCTCCTCTACGCCGACTGCTTCCTCCTTGCCCACCCCGCTCCTCTTCCGCACAAACCTCAATCATAAGAAAGAGAGAGAGAGAGGTGAAGAAGGAAAGAAGAGATTTCCCAGAGATTGAGGCGCGCCTGCCACATCATCATCACGATGTCCGAAAGTGTGTGCGTTCGATCGTCTTATCGATAAAAAGGCGGAGAGAGGAAGACCCGTCTTCGGTTAGGAAACGCGTCCCGTCCCCCATTCCCGTCATAGACGAGGAGGAATGTAAATGAAATAAAAATAAATCAGACTAGCAGCTCGAGTAAAGGCAGCATTCTTTCCACTCTCAGGTCCCCCCCTCATGTCATCTCCAGTGAAGTTATTTCCCAAACGGTCCGGACACTTGGGAGTAGTTTTTCAAGAAGGACATCCGGATGCGTATTGGTGGGTAGGTAAAATATTTTTCCTCTGCTATTTCATTATTATTGCCATTATTACGTTTATCTCTTTTACTTCTTAAACGAATCAAGGGAGA
The DNA here is from genome assembly GCA_963573305.1 of Pyrrhosoma nymphula. NCBI lineage: Eukaryota > Metazoa > Arthropoda > Insecta > Odonata > Coenagrionidae > Pyrrhosoma > Pyrrhosoma nymphula. The sequence continues at coordinate 47,571,451 of OY754330.1, read as the reverse complement.
GACGCGGATAACGAAAAGCGTAAATGAATTGCGACTCAGGAATTCGTCTCTCATCCAAACAAACTCCGAATATGTTTGTCGTATATCGCTCCTAGTCACTTCAATCTAAAAGCCATGCTCAATTTGCATTAACAAGTGCATGTGCAAATTTTCCAAGGTTACGCCAACATAACGGCGTAACTGTGATGCACGGGTAAAACGATGGCGTAAAGGGTGTCAATACCGCGGCAAAATATCCGTTAAATCAATAAATTTTCTTCGGGAGAAGATAGATCTTAGGAATAAAAATGTTCATGAAATATATTGATAAAAAATAGGTTGAGAAAGGTTACATTTGTATATTAATTTATGGAATGTTGGAATAAACAGCGAAACTGTCATCATTGAAACTGTAGTGTTCAAGTTAATATTCAAGATAATACAAAGGTTCATCATTTTTTAATTTGGTTCACTGGAATGTCTTAATTGTTATTCCATCCACTTAAATTCTTTTCTATGGCATTGTTACACAAAATATAAAAGAGCCAAAATATGGGCATTTGCCGAACTTACACTCCTCCGCAAAGCTATCCATCTGACCACGTGCGGGTGTATCGCACATTATCGGTCATATCAAGAACGTCAAGAAACATCAATAGTCTGTACAATACCGAGACAACGAACATTTTTACGTCAGCATATCGACCGCAATAACGATAAATATCGCTCACATTCTCATCTAGTCAACATAGCACATTTACCTGCTGGAAACAATCATTATCGACGAGTCGCCTTATCTTTAAAACCATTTATACCATCTTAACAATATTAAATATTAGCATTCGATGTATTGGCGCTTTACAATTTTCCAATTTCAAGCAGAACAATATAAAAGGTGTGGAACTTTTCGTCGACACATCATTATGTTGCACAGCCCAATGTGACGTGTTAAGTCCCACGGGACATGCACGAGGGAAGGATAACTGAGAGATTATCAGGTGGAATCAGGAAAAATGCAAGCCGTAGGTATAGATAAAAATTCGACCCTTTGCGCAAATATTTGAGTGAGCAATACTCACGCGCATCGATAAGAGATTCGTGAGAATGTGAGATTCCGTTAGTCGACGCTCCAATTCGGGACTTCGCACCGTGCGGCAGGATATATCTCGACGACGTGTTTCGTGCACCCCTCAGAGGCAAACAGAGAGTAGATACCCAGATAGCAAGCCTACATCTACAAAAAATTCTATTAAAGCCTAGCTGGATTAGAGATGGACAAATCCAGGGTGAAATCTTGAATGCAGTGGGAATCCAACTGTTCTTTTTACATTATTCCAGCAGGACTCCAGTTGGAATCCTAGCTGGAACCCATCTGGTATCCCGTTGGATTTTTAAGACTTTATCCCAGCTTTGCTAGTCAGCGTTGAGGCATGTTGGATTCAATTTGGATGACACCAGCCAAATTCCAGACTAGAAATAAATTTTCAAGCCACCTGGGTAGGTACCCGCGGCCTCTTACACGGAAAACCCTTTATGACGACAGAGACAGCTCCAGAGCGATACGGGAACGAGCGGGTAGTTACCAAGGAGAAGCTGACGGCCAGGTTATCACTCGGCGCGGTGGGATTTTACAGATAAAATTAATACCATGGTTTCCCTTGAACTCTTTGAAGGGTATAGAAGTGTTGCGTAATCCAAAGGAGAATCACCGAAGGGAGCCAAATTAAACGAAAATACGCGCATTTGACTCCCTTGATGATTACAAAATCGGTAATAGTAAAAATTTTTAAAAAAATCAAAGAACATTTTTACAAAGCGATGCTGATCATAAAAGAAGGAGGAGATGGAGTAGATATTTATACTATTTTGACTAGAAAGTGCGTCGGAGGAAAATACGCCTAATAGTAAAGATATTAAGGGGAGAATTACGCTTGCAAAGGAGGCGCCTACGAACAGAAGGGAAATAATAAAGGGGACATTACGTAAGAATATAAACAAAATATTGGCTCAGTGTCTAATAATGAGTGTAGATTGATTAACTTAGATTTTTTGCAACGAGAATTATTTCATGTTGTCACTTTAGGTCGCCGCGGAGAGTGAAAGTTTGTCTCCCAAGTTTTCGAGTCCATTGCGGGCCGCATTATTAGGGATAAAAAAGAATAAATTCACCTAAGTAGGAGAAGTATATTGCATTGACGGGGCAGAAACGTGGAATTTAGGGAAAGAGAATGAAAATAGGCTGCAGCTGTTTGAAATGTGGAAGTGGAGGAATGAAAAAGGCACGATGGATGGAATACGAACGAGGGAGTGGTCAGTATGGTGGGTAGGTAGAGAAAACTGCTGAAGGAAATTAGGAGGAGGAAGGAAACGTGGTTGGAGCAGGTAATGAGGGTTGAATGAATGCTGAAGGCAATGTTAAGGGAGTACGTTGGGTGAGAGGGGAAGAGGAAGAAAGAGAATGTTCTTTGTGGATAGGATAACGAGGAGTATAACGTACGTATGTCGAGCTGAAGAATAAAATCATGCATGAGATCAAGGGCTTGCGATTGCATAAGATTCTCTCTGCCATTTAAACCTACCTTAACGGGTAGGTCACCTCTAGCAATGGTAAGATCATGGATAAAGATGCGCAGTAACTTTAATACGCATAATTAATTTGAAATATATCCTCAATTAAGATGTAAAAAGGTCTTAATGAATAGAAACAGATTTCAAGAACAATACGAAAATGATCACGCTACCGTTGCCAAAGCGGGCATCGTAGATCGGTATGGTCGGCACTCTGCGTTATAATATCGCCTCGCTTCGTACCGCTCTAAACTCACAAGTAGTATCATCCGCAGGGACGAAAGGGAGGAAACGAAAGGCGGATACGTGGAAAAATGGAAGGTGCGTTTATGGGAGGGAAGAGGAAAAGGCTGACTGGAGGAAAGTACAATGAGAAAATGGAGAAGGGATGGAAGGAAACGCAAAAAAAATCAGTGGAGTGAGAAGGATGAAAAAAAAGAAGCCGAAATTTAGGCTGATGATTCGCGTTTCCATTCGCGAGTAAGAGAGCGGCGGGGGGGAGGGGGGAGAGGTGGAAAGGGCATTAAGCAATTCAGCATACCAACGGAGGCATAAGCGAAATTTAATATCCACTTCTTACACGGAACTTGTGGGTAATCCCGGTGAGGAGAATGATTTTCCGCGAGCCTGACCGCAGGTGCCACATTAAGTATTTTTTGGGAGTCTCGCGGCCTTCCTCCATTGTGTTAAAGTTCCCTCCCTGTGTTGCCATTCTAGAGAAGAACCACACCGGCGCAGCCAACCGGACCGATCAAACCGACCGTTCGGGAGTAAATTGAGCTGTTCCTTTCGCAAAGGAGGATCTCGCGGCGACAACAAGGCGTCCGCGGCGACGGTCATTCGGCTCCTTCCCGGCGTGCAATTTCGGCGGATTACCGGCCCTGCTCTGATATGCCGGCCGTATTGCGAAGGGGATCAAAAATCTGTAGCTCCGTCAGGCGGTGATGAATCAAAGAGGTTTATTCATTTGCCGACGCAATTCGGAAGCTTTAAAGGAAAATAAAAACATGTCGAATGAGAAACATTTTCTTCTTGATTGCTTTGGACCTTTGCTGTTGCAATGATAAGGCGACATTCAGAAAAAGGGGGATAAGATTCTCAGCAGTTTTTATTAAAATGTACGTAGTTTTTTTAAAGGTGACGGGAGAGAAAAAATGCGTAATTTTTACTCTAATTTTTCGCGCGAAAATTGCACAATTTACAGCAAAAAGCAAGAGAATAACGCAAAATTACTAGTTTACTGAAAATAATATAAATAAATAGCCTTAAAGCTGACATAATTTGCAGCTTTCGTTGGAAATAGTCGGCTCCAAAGCTAAAAACCTCAAAGTTCAACAGATTCAGGGTTTATATGGTGGAAAGAATCCATATTAAATCACACAAAATTGCACTTTTCCACCGGATACTTTAATTTTACAACGCGTTTCAACTCACCGAGTCATCTTCACGTTCACATCATGTGCCTGAAAATGACTCTGTGAGTTGAAACGCGTATAATATGAAAATACCCTGTATAAAAGTGCAATCTTATGATTGAATACTTTAAACCTCTCCATAAGTTATTGAGCCATACCTGCAAACTGGCGCTCCTAACCCATTTTTCCAACGATATTACACGTATTAGTCAGTATAGTCAACAACATGTTTGATTATCGGCCTATCAAAAAGGTAAATGTCGAAAGTAACTCGCTGTATATCGACGCTGTTCACCATTCTTCATCATTACCCCAAAACAATTATTCCTAATACTAAACAATCGAACTATCCATCACGGCGCAAATTACTTCAGCTTTATGTCAACTCCCCTAATGACCACGGCTACTTCTCAAGTAAAGTCCTTGTCGATTGTTCCTATCAATAAATCATCTTAAGGGGAGTACAAATGGATGATACTACGTCAGAAAAGGAGTTTTTAAAGCAGTGGGTTATTCATCACCATGGTTTCTTCCTTTTAAATTTAAATAAGCCCTGTTTTCTCCATTCGGTGCTTTTAAGATGGTGCCATGGGGTACGCGTTGGTTTGTGAAGTTGATACTAATCAAATCGAAAAGGAAAATGGCAAATTTCGCTAAAAGAGGAAGTTTTCAACAGCACTATATTTGGTATTGGGGAGTAATAGGAAAACTACCTAACATATGTGTCAGGTAATGGTTTTCCACATTTGAATTGTTACTCGTCGGGAATGTAGGTTTCACAGAAATGTTTTGAATTCGTGATGACCAATGAGGATGGTACGCACCTTCCTCGGCGGGCTGCCGTGCAGGCGGAGCACCTAGGCCCCGCAGTCTGCCAGAATTTCCTCCCATCCATCACCTCCTGTGCGAAATTATTTTTTATTTTGCATAATTTCCATTCGTATTTCCGAAAGGTGTCCACCTTAGAATCATTGTAGCCCTTATGCTCCCGGAAGAGTCAAGGGAAATAATTAAAGTTCACTTCCGAAAAGTTGGCTGTCCTGCAGCCATCTTAATTCCCTTCCCTACCCCCCATGCTACTACCCTTGATACCTCCCTTGAGAGAACTCTGCCACCTCATTATTTACGTTTAAGGCGAGCCCACCGCCATCGCTTTTCTCTCTCTCCCTCCCTTGCCTCACAGCGTGTGTAGAACGTGTGACTAAAAGGTTTAAATTGGTCGCTCCCGTACGCGACAGTGTGGACTCCCCACGGGGGAGGAAAGGAAGGCAAGCCGGGGAGAGAGTAGGAGGATGAGATTAAAATATGGGGGAGCGGCCCGGCAAATGGTGAAACAAGATGAAACTCCAAAAGGGAAAGAGGAAACGAAAGATATATATGTTGGTGTATATCTGTATGCGGAGAAATAAATAAATAAATGGAAGAGAGAAAGAGATGGAGAGAGCTCGAAAAAGAGGGGAGGGTGAGAAAAATTGCAAATTCCGTCGCGTCGATCGCAGGACACATTCCCGAATCAGTGGGGAGGGAGGGGGAGAGGACCTTTCAAAATAAAAAAAATAACGAAAAGCAAATGGATTTTTATTTCGTTTCACGGACGCTGAGTGCGCGGAGAGACGACTCGTAGGGGAGCGAGGACCATGAGAGAGAACAAAAAATAAACGAATCGAAATGAACCGAGTAGAAAGATGGCATCCATTAAAACTTATCGCCGGGAATTGAAATGTTTTGCTTATTCCACCGTTTTTTCCTTCTTTTCCACTCCCGAAATCAGAGAAATTTATGGCTCGGGACGAACTCAATTTCTTCTTCCTGTCCGCGAACAAGCTTGGTGAGGTTGCGTGTATTACACGGGAGTCTATTCTTGTCCTTGCATATGCCTACTCTCCTTTCTCGTCTTGTGGTCTCTGCACTTGCGAAAAAAGAAGTTTTGGGGAAAAAGTAAAGCTCTTACTTTTCATATTATTCGCGAGGCGTCTCCCAAAATAAACTTGCCCTTGAATGACGGCATGCTTAGTCCACTTGCAGCAAGAGAAGTAAATCGAAATCCTGAAACTTAATGGGTGCCAAAAAAAATCGACTTAAAATACGAGCCAAGACGATAATAATTTTTAAATCCAAATCCAAAAGAATGGGATGGAATCAGATTGCATAGGGCATAGTACAGAAACGTCTTTCGTTGAAAAGTATTTAGGAACCCTGGGCACCGATCCGGCAAAAATGCTAATGTGGAAATGAGTAAGAAAACGGAAGTTATGAGCTCCATTAAAAAGTTTGTAGAAGCTTAGTGTTTAACTTTCATTACGTGTGCAATTTATGCATGGTGCTCATGATTCCTGCTAATCCTATTTTCACGCACGAATTACCTTACGTAACCAATGATCCATGAAATTAAATTCCCTTACACATACTGCTAGACAAAACAGGAATGTCAGCATATCGGTATCGAAGAGGAAACACTGAAGAATGGTGGAGCACTCTGGTAACCTAAATAGTGTCCACGGGAAAACTTCAAAAATAGCACCCAAATTCCACAAAAAATATGTTAAAATAAGTACTAGCATGAGAAGATCACTGATAAATAGGTAGATTCGAGGTAGCTTAACAATAACCTCACTCTGAAAATGTATTATAAAACCTAATTCATGAGTTTAAAGTCATTATTTAGTTACGATATTCTAAGTTGATATATTGAATGTCAGTTACTCAATGATTGCCTATATTTATATAGGTATAGAGCTTCATACACGATCAACTAACTTCCTGTTTCATTTAAGATTCACTCCAAATTGGACTTTCCACTTCGGCTTAAACATATCCTTCTTCCCGACAGCATTGATTCCATTAGCTATTCCATCAGGGAATGAGCCACATAGTATTTCATGATTATTCATTAATATTTAATCTAATTACACCAAATAACTTCCACGATTTATTGAAATATTTTTTCTGACGTAAAATATTACAAATGGGGCTAAGAATCGAACATATATTAGATACATATTAATGACACTTGGACACTACGATAATATATCCCACTTCCAACACGATTTATAAAATTTTGCTATACATTGAATTTACATAAACTATTTACTGATAACGAAGGTAATTAATTTATTTTAGAAAAAGAAAATTATAAAGCACATAGCTGTAAAAATGCCCAAAATCTCGCAATGACACATCTCAGATACCCTCTCCCCTTTATAAGTGAAGTATGGATTGACCAATGGATCCAAACCCACGAAAAGACCCATACCACTCTGTTCCCACGACGGAATCTGGACGCTTTCAAGATAATTATTCCAAATAACTTGGGAACCTTCCAGAATTGAGTTTATATGTTCACACAGAAGGATGAACGGTTATATTAACAACGGAAATTTAAATTTGGGGCTAAATAGCTAGGAATTCGAGCACGGGAAACTGAATTTTCAACAAAACATTTTTTTTCCGGTGGGTCCAAGCGGAGCTTCCAGAGCATGACGAGGGAGACATCCCGTGGGACCCCATTCGGCCTCGAACAGCATATATGGGCCCAGGTTCACCTTGGTTGTTCGCTTGAACACTCGAGACTCAACGCACGAATGTAACACGCAAGCAGAAAGGTGGAAATACACAGGAGAGGGTCCATGATAGCCGGAGAGATTCCATGGCTGGTCTCCGCCCATGGAACGAGAGCTTGGAGGTAGTAGGGTGGTCGCGATAGGAAGGCCTCGGTAATTTGGACCATTACATTGGAATCGCAATGGCTTTAGACGTAACTTCAGCTATTCGGATTGGGGTGAATTATTAGCTGAACCTTTAATTAAATGTTAAAAAATAAAAATATGTACTCTATAATTGCCTGGTAATCACAATAAACCTCAGGGTGCTCTGATAAAAAATAATGAGGAACATTATTGCCATTCAAGGAGCTCTATATATTTTGCTGGCGAGACAATGGGAAATTGGTATGGTTAGTATAATACATAATTAAATATTATCCACCGTTTAAGATAGGTTTCATATACAATTTAATTCTTCAACTCTACATCTCTCTCTTCATCCCAAACATAAAGCTTAATCTCTTTCTTCCCCTTCCCCGCTTACCCAACATGCTCCAGCCTATCGCTTCCTTCAGCAGGCATATGCCCCTCATTACCTCTTTCAACCATCTTCTCTTCATTCTCCTAATCTTCGTCAGCTATTTCCTCTCATCACCCAGCATGCAGAACACTTCAACGTTCGTCTTCCCTTCTCTCTGCTTCACATTATCAGTTCTACTCCACTGGCACTTCTCAAACGCCAGCACCATACTATCGCTCTCTTTTACTCGAGATCCACCTTTCTGTTATTAGTTTGGTTAAGGCGGATTCACCCATTGGTATGATTAGGATGGCAAAAAAGACAACGCAGACTCTTTGGATCTCTATTCCTTGCGATCGATGGTGCGAAGGTGCAAAGTGTAAAAAAGCAGACTTATTGGAAACATGAGTCATAAAAACCTCTTGAGAACAGTAAAGGAAAGTTGGATGAGGGGAGAGTGGAGTGGAGATCGGTAGAAACCCAATCTTTCGGCTGATGACCGCGGTTGATGATTATTATTATCATTAGGTATTCTACAGGTTAAGGTGTTAAGGTAGGTTTAAATGGAAGTGAGTAAAATCATCTAGATTTTTTGAAGAGTAAGACCCTATCAATAGTATTTCTTTCTTCACCTCAGCATACGCCCTACCCTTCTTCATTCAGTCCATAAAACCTATTCTCTTTCTCCCCCTTCCCCGCTAACCCAAGATACTCCCCTATATCACAGCCTAAAGCCACCCTTCGCCCCTCATTAACTCCTCCAACCACCTACTTTGCCACTTCATAATTTCGCTGATGATGACAAAGCACCGTTCAATTATTGAATTAACTTTTCGATCTCCAAAAAATCCAATTAAAGCAAACGAACACTGAATAAAACCGATGTGAGGAAGAATTTGAAATATTTTAGTGATACTTTCAATCCCACTTGCAGCCATTCCTTCTTTTTTAATTTATCATCGCAAGACCAGGAAGAAGTACTTCCTTAGTGTAATTGCTGGGCCCTCTGCGATCGCAGAGGAACTTGATAGATTTTTAAAACCATTCCTCCAACACGAGCAACAAAAACGCACTCACCGGAATTGGAGGACGTAGGGAAGTCGAGAAAAAAATTGAAAAGAAGAAAACATCACAATCTTCTCCCTTTCTGCACTCATCGAGACTTACGAATTCCCCGAAAGTGCCTCTCATCACAACGAAGTAGAAAATTCGTTTTTGAAACGGAAACGTCATTTTCAGAAAAGTTTTGGGAGACCGCGATGACATGGCAAGGGAAGCAAAACGGTTGGAAAACACCGAAAAGGGACAATGCGTACAACACACAAAAAATAAATCGAGAGCGTCCCGGTAATTTGACGTCGAAGAGCGATACGCCTCCAGGTGAGGAAGAAAGGACAGGGTCGAGGCGTGCCAAGCAAAGCGATTTACTTTTCCTCAGCTGGCCCTACCACCCACCTAATCACGAGCTAGACACGCAGCATAAAAAAGAGAGGAAAATTAGAGTATTTTGTGTCTCTCCAGAAACGTAGAGCAGGCGGCTAAACAAAGAAATAACCCTCTGCGAGAGCTGTCAAGCGCATCAACCATATAAATCCGAAAAACTAACAAGCAAGTTTCATTTTTCCTTAATAAATTCAATTATAATTGCAAGGACGAGAAATTTTGGTGGAAAATTACTTTATGGAACTATTGTGAATTCCCAGTAAAGGTGGTCAGGACAAGGATGATACAGCCAATAAACAACTTTATTATACCTACTTATCTTTTGATGTACCTTATAATGATGGGTCACCGTCCAACAATTACCTATTCACTTCAAACCTGTCCCAATATAATACCTACAAGTTTTTCAACAGCTTAAAGATACGCTTCTTTACACATTCAGTAAGATTTTTTACACTGATAAAGTTGATTCAATCGTGTCAAACAGAGCGTGGTAACGATAGGTAAAATGAGTATCGCAACATGGAGGCGTTTCTTTGGTTTGATGTACCGCATACTCAAACAACCAAAGAGTTCATCTAGAGATGAAAGAGAATCTATTTGCAGAAGAGGTAAAGGACGTGGCACGTAAGAAAAATAGAAGTGACTTTGGTCGCTTCAAGAGGAAAGAAAAAATATTCTCTTTTTACCTATATCTCAAGTTACAAAAAGGCTATTGGATATATAATATCTCCTGTATTGCCTCCCTCGGTGCAATATCTTATTACTTTTCCAACGCTTCCCTCACCCTTTTACCACAAAGAGAATTACAACACATCCATCGCATATGAGTGGCGTACTCTTTCGTTTCGTCTCTCTAAGCTTAAAAATACGGAATTCAATGAAATATTTTTTTTCTTGAGATTCGGGGAAATTTGGAAGCAGTTATAGATAGCCGCTTAAATGAAAACCATCGTTCACTGTATTAAGCCCAAATAAAACCTCGGCCTCCCTTGCATTTTCCCACGTTGCAAGGGGATACTTTTGACGTAATATTCAAATTTCTTTCCGAAGAATGTCGCATAACAACTGAAAAGTTATCACTACGGGTTACGGTATTTCAGCCAAAATATCTATCGGAGAGCTATCATTAATTATTTAGGAGAGACAAGATTTTAAAATGTTCCTGGTTTGATCCAGGTTTTCCACAACTTTTTATTCCTTGTAGTCATATGCAGTAAATAAAGTGAGACTTCTGGAGCCGATACAGAGTTCCGAACTGAATATAAAATGTAATACTAGAATAAAAGATTAGGGCTACGCTGTACGTAAAATCACCTATCTCCCATTTTAATCAGCAGTTAAATACTGCACAGCAAAGAAGTATTTTATAACTGATTCACCTCAACAATTCCTAAAATCTCAGAATGGTTTCATTAGAAGATTTCCGAAGAGCTCCGACATTTAATAAGCCGCCTTGTCCCCTTGTCCGGTGACATAACGATGGGATTGCCGCACGCAGTACATTCCACGGCAATGTCGTTTGCTATCTCGATCGTCTCCTCCTTTATGACTTCACGATGGGGGAAAGAAGGGCCGCAATTACTGTAATTATCTTGCACTTAAAAGTTAAAGCTCAAGCGGGTAAATATAATTAAAATAAGATTAATACTGTATGACCTGCTGTTAAACCATCAGTGTTGATTACACAATCGAAGAATATTCCGTTTCAAGCTAAGGACAACTCGACTCAATATCTAGAATATTCCGTAGTTAATACAGTTGAATGGAGTTGTAGCATTTGTGATTATGGTCCTTTGTGTTCGCTGATACCCTCTCAGAACTGCATCCGCTAATTACGTGAAAAAGATTAAACCAATTTAATGACATATCGTAATGTCAGTGTCTTTTCGCTGGAAATTGTATCGAATATCTCGATCCAGACTGTAGGAATAGCGCGCATGCCCCCTATTGCATACATGCTTGAAGCGTGAGCATGTATATCTGAAGAAAGAGGAGAGAAAGAATGCGTATCGGTTGGGTGGACTGAATAAGCGTAGTGCCCCAATATCGCATTGGGAATACTCGTACGTACGACTGCAACACATATAGCTGCCAATTGGCGTCGCTGGGGAAACCGGAAACTTTAAGCACGATAATCATACATTAATAAATACCCATCACACCCCTTACCTTTCGGGGTAGGCAGTTAGGCACTAACTTAGTGCTGTTAGGCCTAGAAAACTGGCTTACTTTTAATAATTTCCTCCATTATAGTACCCTAATCAAGCTTGCACACCTCTTTACGCTTCTGTTGCCTTCATGCACACTCTTTTATTCTTAAGACTCCTAATATTCCTACTCTTTAGAGCCTCTTTCACTACATCCACCCATGACTTTCTCGGTCTAACCTTTCCTCTCACACTACTCACTCTACTATCATATCTCAGTTTCATTATTCAACTCTCATCCATTTTCTCCACTTGGCCAAACCAACAAAGCAAACTCTTTTCTCACATGTCCATTAATGGAACCTGATAAATAATCAAACAAGGCAAATCAAATGGATAGGGGCATAATGCTAATCTGTTTGATATACAAAGAAGAATGTCATTTGCTTTCAAAACCATTCCGAATTTTGAAATAGGTCTCAATGATGCAGGAACTCTAAAATTAGTTTGAAATTAACTGCTCACTTAACACTTTTTTTACTGACATTCCTGAAGAGGGCAACACAGAGCTAACGTCTGTAGCACCTTAGAAATGGGAATGCATGTAGGTTTGTCACGCCAGTACGTACGATGGTCGTGGAAACGGGGCGTTAGCGTGTGCGCCCTCTACTATATTTATGCTCGAAGCGTAAGAATACATACATATGTATTTGGAAGGAGAGCGTGAATGTGTCTCGGTCGGGTGGATTGACTGAAGAGTAGGAGAGCAGCAGTGGATAGCAGCGGAGGATGGACACTTCTTTCCCAAAGTCCACCTCCAACTCCCACCCACTACCCCGTCCCGTAAGAGAACGGGTGGGAAGAGGGCGGGGGATGAAGAGTAGGAGGCGGGGACATAAGAGGCGTTTAAGGGCGGACACTACAGGAAGAGGTAGTAGCCTCAAATATTCGCTCTGGAAAGAAACGGGCGAATGAGTGGCGTTGGAGGAGACAGGAAGTGGGAAATTGTTGAGAGCGGACGAGTGCGGGGAGGGTTTAAAAGATGGGAGACGAAGAGTGGGAAGAGGAGGGCCGGCGGTGTAGTAAGAAGGAGGAGTGTGGGAAGTTGAGATGGGAAGAGTGAACTGGATGCAGCGATGCAGAAGATCAGAGGGAGAGACCGACAGAAGAAGAGGCAGAAGGAACACAACTTTTTTTTCAGTCGCTCCTCTTGGCTACCTACTCTTCCTACCAAATGAGGCCCCTCTCTCTCTCTGGTCGTATAGGCTATATATATTTTTTCACTACGAGTGGCCAAATGGCCCCCTTCCAGTTCACCCCTACCTTAACATTTTTTTGGTCCTCAACCCGTCTCCTCTCCACGATGCATTGGTCCTTTTTCCAACATTATCGCTACCGCAATATAATCCTTCCCTTCAACATTTTGCCTCACTCCCACCGCGGAATCACAGCTCTATCTACCGGTGGAATTTCTAGGACAGTGGATATATGAAACACTGCTTTACAAGCATAGTGGTATCCCATCAGTATTTGAGAATGGTAAACTATTTACTTACAATTCACGTTAGGAGAACAAGGAAGGTAGAAGGCAATATTTTTTATGACATAAAGAGAAGCAGATGGTATGATAAACTTTAAGAAACAAGATAGACACCAAGTAATGTGAGGGAAAGCGAAAAGATGTCCCAGAAATGGAGAAGTAGGATAAGGATCGTCCAAAAACCTAGCAATTAGCTGACAGGACGGACGTTCAAGTCTCCGCATACCCACCCCGCAGACTCCCATTCTAGTACGTGGTTGCCGCGATGTGCTTCTACACGTATGTTTTGAAGGCGGCTACACACGGTAGTCAACCACTACATCCCATACTTTTTTCGGCGGGGTATCTTCACAAGATTTCCTTTTTTAATTTTGTTTTACCAGCGTTAATATTGCTCCTTCAATGATAATTAGTAGGCACTGACTTTAATTCCCTGGGTGGGTACCATACGATCTGAAGGAATGAATTTCATTCAGCCATTAAGAACATACTCTTTCGGTCACGTGGATTTCAAGAGTGAGCATCACTTCTGGAGGTGATAGGGGACGCAGTTTCAAGCATGGACATAGGTCAAAAGTATGCACCACCGAGTGAACTTCTTATGCACCACCGAGACAATTTTCAGATCTCTTCAATAGGTATTCATTCAAGTATTCTACCAGCTGATTGGTAGGTTCTTGGACAGTCCCCATTATGCATTCCAATTTCATACACATTGTCTCGCTTTCCCTTCTAAGGATGTCCCGCCATTAGATACCTCTTCAATTCTTCTACTTCCTCTTATTTCGTCCAGAATTCCTATCCTCTTCCTTCCTCTACCACGCTTCCCCAGTGTTCTCCCATCTATAACTCACTTCAGCATGCCCTCTCCTCTTAAAACCTCCTCCATCCATCTCTTCTGCCTTCTCCGTACCTCTGCCACAAGCTTCCTCTCCTCTCAAACCATATCCAATACCTACTCGTTCCTCGCCATCCAGCTCACCTTCTCCATCCTTCTCCAAACCCACATTCACAAACCCACATATATCACATTTATTCGGTGTTTTTGCGGCAACATCAAAATGTGCAGGATAAAATGTTCGCGTTGTCTTAGTTCCGTAAGTAAGAAGTTGCGACTCAACGTCTATTAGATAAAAAATGCTTCAAATCACATCTCCTAATCAACTCCAGAAGTTATGCAGATTCCTCCTGAATACACTCTGCTCATGTCCATATTTTCGGAAGTGTCACTTCCACGGATAGCATTTCCCCAATCTCGTGTGTTTTAGGCCTTCGTGTCAATACTCGTGTTTTCCCCTCTACCGCCGCGGCGGTCCGGTACACCCCATCCATGTTTTACACTCCATATAATATCTCCTCCTTCCTCCCTTCCACGGAAAACCCCTTGGGAACGTAAAAACCAACGACCACTCTCATTTCACTCGACGCCGCTTCCGAGAAAACAATCACACTTGTGTGGTCGGGATGACGGCTCTCCCCCGCTGGTTGGTAACCGGGGCGGCGCGGGAGGGTTAGAGAGAGGGGTTAGATTGGGTGGGGTAAGAAAGGAAGGGAGCTGGTGTGGCTGCGTTGGAAGCAGATGGGTAGAGGAAGGAATGGAGTGGAAAAGGGAGCGAAATGAATGATTCCTTCACCCAACCCGCCAAACCACTATTTTTCCTCACCGCACCACCACGGTGATCCAGACGCAGTGGAAGGTATACAGGAATGGACATAAAAAAACGGACGGAGAAAATAAAGGGGGCGCCACAAATTGTAATATCTGAGACTCTGGTGGGGAATGAGCTGCTTTTTAAAAAAAGAAACGTGTATCTAGGTGATGGAGGAACGACAGGAAGTCGGAAAATGGAGATTGTTTGCGGGTGTTGAGGTTGAGAAGGGATGACTGTGGATTGTGGGGGAAAAGTGTTAAACACGCCTCTTATAGGGACGTGATGACCCTTCATCCCCGATGGAAGTGCCTCCCATCGATTGCGCACTCGTTGTATAAAGAATAGACTCCCACCCACACTCAAGCAAGTCAGCAAGAGTGAAAAAAGGAAGGAGTATGACACTTCCACTACCCAAATAGTTATACAATTTCACCGAGAGCACTCTACTGCAGTCAGTAGCTCAGTGGTGCAAAGAAGCATTGCTTCCCTTTGCACTTACATCAAGTTTTTATGCATCGTAAATCACATTATCGATGCGTGATTTCTCCAATTAAACGTCATATAAATATTTTCCTCGGCAAATTTCGACTTCAACTGGTCAAAGGCTCTTATTAGTTTTATTTTACCCGAAAATTTACATTTTTGCTGCGATGGCTTCAATTAAAACAAAAATGCTTCTCATGGGAAATTTTGTCTAAAGCGGATTTTAAAGTTAGCTAGCATCTATTGAGAGCTTGGTCACTATGGTAAATAACAACTGGAAATCCTTTTTGTGAAATTTCTGACTGAGGCATTAAAATAAAAATATCTAACTAATATCTAAACAAATGAAGGCAGACAACCTAAATCCAAAGTTTTACATATATTTAGCAAGATATTACTATGTGAATATGGAATTCCATGAATTTTGCCTCATTTTCAAGAGAAAGACCTCGTATTTCCAAATGCTCGCCAAAAAATGGAAGGATCTTTCCAAGGGATAAGGTACAAACATTTGTGCGCTCCATAACGACACAATGGAAAAATTTGTGTCACACAGTTCATGTCTAAAATATAACCGTGCGTATTTATTACG
This sequence comes from Pyrrhosoma nymphula, assembly GCA_963573305.1. Classification (NCBI taxonomy): domain Eukaryota; kingdom Metazoa; phylum Arthropoda; class Insecta; order Odonata; family Coenagrionidae; genus Pyrrhosoma; species Pyrrhosoma nymphula. Next base: position 47,555,567 of record OY754330.1, on the reverse strand, counting down.
TTACCTCATTTATTTTAAAAATTATTTACCGTAATCTTTTTCATAAACTCCGTAAAAAAAACACTCGGTTGCGAAGGAATTTTCAACGTACGGCTTAAAAAAATAAGCCATATTAAAGCCTGAAATATGTAAGTAAGTTAATTATTGAGAAGAACAATTTCTTTCATTTTAAAATAAATTCGATAATGGTCTTTTGTATGATTGATGACAAATATCGCTCAAACTACGTCAACTTGACACCCACCCACTTCCCCAGCGACTAACTTCAAATCAGTGGCATACGACGTCAGCAACCCAATACAGCTGTCTCGTACAGTTGACAAGCCACACAATACACGACATGGACGCTTCAATCCGAGAAATTTCACACCTTTCACCCGTTCAAACTCCCACGAACACGGAGCACCCGTCAGGGGGCAGTAAAATCATTCCGTTGGCGGCTTCCTTGGAAGAAGGATGGAAGAGGACAATAAACAAATAACTGGTGGGCGGCAGTAGAGGGAGAGAGAGATGGAAATAAAAGAACGATGGATGGGAGGTTAGGAGAGGTATAGAAGAGAATAAGGGGATAAAAACGGTGCTTTTAAACAGATGAGGAAAGGCTTCGGGTGTGGTGTGGTCGAAACAGGGACACGGGGATAAGAGGGGGTATTAAGAGAGCTTTTGAAGGTCGGAGAGAAGGGAGTCCCTTTTTTCCACAGCGCGGAAATTTTTTTCGGGAAGCCGGTTCTGTTATACGTCGCGTCGGCGGAAAAAAAGCGAAAAAGTTGGAGAAAAATGACAAAACTCGCGGTCTACTGCTCACTCCCTCTCAATTCGTATTGGCTCTGTCCCTTCTTCTCCAACAGTCGATCCAAAAGCCGGCACTACACGGTCAAATATTGATGAAATTTTCGCGTACAAGTTTGAGACAGAACAGATGTGAACCGTGTGGCATGGTGGACTTGTATCAAAGTAGAGGGAAGAGTCATGCGAGCAGCAAATGACAGGCAGAAAACGTCGGTACGTACGTCGTACTCCCTGCCGCAGCTCCGGCGACGCAGGCACCTTCAAAAGTTGACAGAAGCGCATCTCCGACGGTAACGCAACTTGAGTTTAAGATCTCGCATCTGAATAGCTACGCAAAACCCGAAAAAGCAACGACTGCGTAGAAACGTAGCTGCACTAGCGCCGTCGTTTTAAGGTAGGCGCCGCGTCAAATGAGGGGGAGTACGATCGACGTTTCCTGACTTGACTGAGACGGACGGTGGCGTTTGCAGTGCTTGATGATTGTAACGCATTGGGACCAGTTATCACGATGGCCGGACGTTGGCGTTGTCGTTAATGGTTAATGAGCGAACCTCGTCAATATCTAACTTTTTCGTAACGCTACGTTACCGGTAGTCAATCTGAGGAGAGCCTTTTTTCAATATTTACTCAATTTTATTTCCATATCGTCTATATTAGTTTTTACTTTACCATGAAGCACAATAAACCTTGAAGCACCATTTGTCAGTACTGTCGGCGGATTATTTATAAGTATTTTGTTTTTAAAACAGGAAAATATAGTCACTTCGCAACCGTTTACTACTCCGTTTGCTAAAACGGTAAACAATTGGCGTTGAAACTCCCATCAATCGAAATATAATCCTCACTTGTGGGAAGACGACGGAAAACTGAACGCCACCATCTGGTAACGTCACGTTAGGAAACGCCGATCGTAATCCCGCCCTTACTGAAGTTCCTAAGACCGTCTCACTCTGTCTGCCACGGATATGACGATACCGTTCAATTGCTAATTAGACCCCTTTTCGATGAGATTCAGATTCAGGGCGATCTTTGATTTGGCGCCCAAATCAGCGCACTCGCGCATTCCTTTTATTAACATTCGATTCTTCGGAGAGAATTCACATCTTATTCACAGGTTTCCGCGAAAATGGAATCTATGATTGATTGAAAAATAATACTTTTCCTCGATTCACTCTTACTCATTCTTACATTCTACACCATGTAATTTCACGTTAAATTTGCGATAGAAATAGCGTAAAAAGGAAGGATTATGTTTTTAATATTAAAGTTTGCGGCATGGAAAATTCCTCACTTGCTACCCCTGGGTCGCGGGTTCGTGTACCCCTGAACTTTTCACTGCCCAGGGCATGGGTTTTCGCGTACATCCGTTATCACATATTATAATACCCGATGCAAAACGATTCATCGGTTGTTTTATTTATTTTGGGAAATAGAAAATGAACAAAAATACATCTATAAAGGACGCATTTTTCTACAAGTAGCCTGATTATAAATAGGGAAAATTACATTCAACCTATTTTACAGTGGAGCCACTTTTGAAATCTCGACCCCAACGTTCTGCATGTGGTTCTTCCCCACCTCCACTACGTATCCCTGACGGCCAGAAAGACACACCTGTAGAGGCAGATCCTGGCTTGCGCGGCCCGAACGCCATAGAGAGGGTAGTTAGGGATCGGCCTCCCTCCCCGCTGGCGCGGAACATGCCACCAAGGGAGTCGGTCGGTGGCGGCGGCGGGCTGACGGACTGTCTCAAAAGGCCTTCCAATTGAGTCGGGGTGCCGACGGCTTTAACTCGGCTTAAAACCGACCTCCACCTCTCATCCCTCCCCCACTTCCCTCCCACACGCCCTCACTCACAAACCTCTCTCCAGCTTCGAGCTCATCCTTTCTTTCCCTCCCCCCCAACCTTCCCCATCGATTCCACCAATTCCTTCCCTTTTTCTCGAAGTTTGCCCGGGACCGCGCACGACGACGAAATTCGGTGCAAGACTTCGAAGAAGTTTCCTCTCAATTGAATACTGCAGGAGTTTCCCTCGGAGGCGGCTCATTGAAGATTAAACGGGAGTGTTACCGACTCCGATTATAACGTCTTCCACTTCCTCGGTCCCTTTCAACCGCGTGGGAGACGAAAAACTTGGGATATTTACTGTTTGCAACCTCGAGAATGAGCATCTGGGATTCACCACGTAAATAACGATGGTTTGGAATTGAGGTGACATCTTTTATGGGTCTCACACAGGAATGTAGCATTTTTCATGCATACTAATGTTATATGCCCCAGCGAACCGCCATCAGTATGCGGAAAATGAACTTTGTTTTTGGATTGGTCATTGCCAATGTGTATCGGTATGTATAAGCAGTAGGTATGTTTACCCCCCAAATAAATTTAAAAAATTGAGACGCATAGGTGCCATAAGTGATATAGAAAAATAATTCTTAATTAGGAGAATTTACAAGACGGATGTTTAAGAAATTATAATACCCATTATTGTATTTTATTTACTAGTTTTAATTAGTTTTAGGTATTTAGTAACATGCAGAGCACCTATCTCAATAAAAATGTATATACATATATTTCACTCGGAGATGATGCAAAAGTATGTATACCGCAATACCATGATGACGAGGGAAGCTAAAGTTCAATCTCACGAAATGATGATTATATTCTGTTTCTCTACGGCTACCAGTGCCTTTAATTTACTTTTATGGCGAAAGAATAACGTTTCTCACCGTCGGTCACTACTAAATGCTTCTCTTCTCCTGCTTACCATTGCAACTAATGTTACTAACAGAAGACGCAATAGCATAATGATTAAATACACAGTCAAAAACATTGCCACGAACATTCAATGGGTAACATTCTCCAGAAGAAGTGGTGTAAGTAAACGATAATTTCATGCACAGGCACGCAATCTGTAGCAACAAACGGACACAATGAGAGACATAATACCTTCCCCCATAACACATTCTGTCATCTCGCATCACTGTATAAAACATTATCAAGCCTACTTCATTTTTTACCTTCAATGTGTCATACACCCTTGTTTCTATCATCTGTTTGTTTCCCACTGCGGTCTCAACTGACAGACCGCCTCCAGAAAGATCGTGTGACGCCCTCTCCACTCCTAGCTACCACTTATCACCTCGACAATTTCCTGCGGTAGCAGAAGGACTCTTGATTGCATGCAGGAGGGTCAAGAACACATGTCCTTCAAATCGTCCAGGCCGCAGGGCGTTCGCCACGCTTTTTCTTCCGGTGACTGATCGAAAGCCAGGAGAATTACACACGCTACAGACGTCGAAGAATAAAATGTTCGCCACTCTGTTGAAACGCAAGATATGCTATTGGGGCATTGCAGTGCGATGAAGACAGATAATTGCAACAGCCTTGATTAATAAAAATTGGGTTATGAGTACGCCACAAAATATTGCACAGGGAATCGAACTATAACGGGCAAGAGTCGTTAAAAAGCACGCAAATGAATAAATAAAATAAACCTTCCAACAGCCCACTGAAACGCATAGAATATGTATATTCGAATGCGTCTAATTGCTAAATAAATCAGAAAATCTCTAATCATTACCGCACTATAGGACAAGCGCTAGAAAAGAGGCATGCCAATTTGCTCTGTCCAGGAAGAGGTGTGATGGACAAAGAGCACTCGAGTATCGCCTAGCTCGACGTCTTTGATGAATCATCAGAAAGAGACGGAAGAGAAAGGGGGAGGTGGGATGAGTGAGTGGTGATGGAGTTCCAAGAGGGAAGCGAGGAGTTCACACCCGATTCCACTGTTCACCGTTGAAAAGATGAGATGTCGGTCGAAGTAAGGGGATTGGGTATTTCTCGGAAATGCAAAGCGACATTCACCGAAATGTAAAAGAATTTCTGAAAGTAACTGGCGGAGGGGTGACAACTCGGGCGGACCGCGAGGCCCTGGCGGGAAATACGGTGCTGCTTGCTCCGCAGACTGCCGAGGAATGCTTATCACATCCTCGCTTATCACGATTACAACAAGTCTATGAGACCTATATTCTCGAGAAGTGAAACAATTCAAGAATAAAGTATCTTAGATGTATGACGTAAAATTTACTTGGCAATCGTATTATATCCCATTACCGATATAATATAATTTTACTTATCGTCACTTTGCCTCCATTGAAAACGCGAAAACGTCTATTTTTAGCGAAGCATGCGATTTATTTTATTTATCATACTTGCGATATGACAAGTATATACTTTAAAAATAAGCATTTTCGCAATTTCTCCATCTTTTATGCAACGAATATTGAAAACAGAGTTATTTTTATCTGCTAGCATACAACCAGAAGTCTGAAAAAGCCTATTCTGACATATTATCCAACCCTCTTGCACCACAACCGAAGCCAGGCGTGCGCGTACGTACATATACACTTACATATTTACGTATGTAACATTTCTTGAACTTTATGGTTTTCTTTACTCCTCCTTTTTCTTCGCTTCTATCCATTTGTGTTCCTAAAGAATTCAAAAAGATATGGTACTTTTTTCACAGATTTTTATTTCAAGTCGACCGGTTTCGTCGCATAGGCGACATCATCAGGTGATGATGTCGCCTATGCGACGAAACCGGTCGACTTGAAATAAAAATCTGTGAAAAAAGTACCATATCTTTTTGAATTCTTTAGAATGGATTTTCACAAAGTTAAGCCTGAAACCATCGAGTTTATTTGTGTTCCTGTGTGCGGTGGTCACAACCTTAGCAACGATCTCTTGACGTTGCGGTATGTCAATCGCGTTCGACAATGAAGAGGAGATGAAAATACGAGAACTGAAGGTCGAGGAGGAGAGAATAGGATGCGGAAATGAGATGCACGAGAAGAAAGCGTTGAGGAAGGAAGAAACCATGAGATTGCGAACAAAAGATATGATAAAATAACAATCATATTTATCGTTATTACTAATTCTGCGAAGTAGAAGAGGGAAACACAATGGTCATTCCGAGGCTTAAAAGATATTCAATTACGGAACTTTTTCATCGTTAGGTAGGGTGTTATACGATGTAAATTGTAGCCATATTTCGCGATTCATCAGTATTAACTTGACGACCTTGTTTCGATTACTGTAGAAATGTGGCAACATCGGGCAAAAGCAGCTGATAATGATATCCTAAAGTGGTAACCAATAGTTCACAAAGTTCTATATAGATCACCTTGAAAAATATAACGGAAGTAACCAAGAATGAGAAATATCTCCGCATAAGTCAAAGATAGGTAAATTTGCAAAAAAATATGACAGCGGTGGGATTCGAACCCACGCCCTTTCGGACTGGTGCCTAAAACCAGCGCCTTAGACCGCTCGGCCACGCTGCCTTGATATCCATTGAACTACTGCAAAATAGTATGTACTGAGTGATGCTGAGGTGCTCCTGAAATTTTATGATGCATTTTTATCGTAAAACCAATGCTTTTGACCGCTCGGCCCACTTGAAATACATTTTGGTCATCAAAAATGCGATCAATACAATACCGAGGTGTTCCTGATATTTTATCATGCATTTTTCTCTTTCACTTTCATTCTTTTGCAACATGATTTGCTACCAGATATGATATTTTTTTCTGTTTACATCTTCACCTAGAGACGACTATTGCTGAAATAGAGTCACCATGAAATTGTGGGCAACGGCCTGCCATGATGGAAACACCGGTTTCCACATCAATGGGCTCGGCAAAGGTCTAAACAGAGAAAAAAAAGATGTCCACCACCGGTATAATTTTCATTGGTGCTAATGTCCCCATAAAATTCCAGGGGTATGGGTGCCTTGCTCCTATGATGAGCAAGACTTAGAATAAAAAAGATAATCTCATCTTGACCAAAACCTCTGGAAGGTAAAAAAATGAAAGTGAAAGAGAAAACAGCATGAGAAAATTTGAGGATAAAATTTTGGCGGTCTAAAGAGCTAATTTTAGGCACCAGTCCACGAGGGCGTGGGTTCGAATCCCACCACTGTAAAATGTTTTGCGAATTCACCTATCGTATTCCATTCCTTGACTTATGCGGTGATATTTCCCATTCTAAGTTACTTACGTTATATTTTTCAAGGTGTTATCCTCCCGTTGAGAATCCACGGGAGATGTAAACTTAAGAAAACGGGCTTTTATGCAAGTAGTATTATATATGAATAAACATAAATAATGAAATTGATGTCTCTAAAAATATGAATGTGAACATTATATTTATATATTAATGATAATTAGATGAAATAGGTATAGACCACGGGCGTATATTTAAACGGTATAGACTTAAAGCCATGAACATACATATCGCGCACTGCGTAAAGAGGTAGGCACAAAAACACGTGAGATGTGCGACAAGAAAGATAACACTGGAAAAAATTCAAATGAGATAAAGGAAATAGGGTGGAGGGTGTGCTGAGCAGTAATGGTATACGAGAACGAAGGTCAAATGTTAAGTCAGAGGGAGGAAAAGATAAGGGATTCTGAACGTCATGGAGAGAGAGGTAGAAGATACGTTAAACTGGATAGGGAAAGATGGTTCGGGAAATTTAGCGTCGTGCGAGGTGAAAGTTTATAGACGACCACAGATTGGATAGAGAAAAAATTCACGTCAGGGACTGTCCAGAAACATTTCAATAACGGCAGTATACCAATGATGAGGTGGCAAAAAATTTAAGATTCCAAGGGTGGTATTAAGAAAGAAATTACGCGATTGGGTTGTATGTACTTCCTCACACGATTACCTAAGTATACGTCTTTGAGATATTTCAAAGTCGTCTGAAAAAACCTATGGGTAGGCATTTTAAATGCTCAAAATTTCCATTTCAGTTTTAGGCACCGTGACGAAGTAAAAACTTTTGACAAGAGTTCCTTGGCCTCAGCTCAAAGTCATCGAAAACGCCAACTCACCGGCAGACGTGGCTTCGATTCTCAAAATAGGGTTTCAAGATAACCAATCGCTTTGAGAGTGCATTGAACCAACTGCACTGGATGCAATGAGCAATGCGCAAAAAGACCAAGGAGGTGAGAAAAAACGGAGATGACATTCCGCATGAGTCTTGAAGTCAATTCCGCCATTACAGTCGGCACAGTTTTGGCTTAAGTCTGGCGTACGTTTCCAGCGGTTGCGTTTGATTTTTGTCTAATCTAAGTTTAAATCCACAGACGATGTGATGTTTGGTGCCAGGTGAGCCACGGTTACTACTAAAAATAGACTACTAGTAGTCTAAAAATCCTTCCCACGCTCCTTTGTTCTTACTTCACTTTCGCCCAAGAGCGTTCACGGCCATGCCTACTCGATTTAATTGTATGCACCTCCTTGAATTAGAGTCACTGGAAATTTTCGGCCGATTTTTCCAAATTAAATGCCTTTACTGATAAAGTCAAGGAAATAAGTTTATTAGTATCAAAATATGATGGCGGTTGCGGGGTAGACTCTTTTCAGCCTACAAAATAGATCCAGAAGGGGGAGCCCGCTCAAATTAAACCCTTTTCGGGATCCCAAACCTGCCCTCTCAAGTTGAATACAGTATGTTGGCAGCGTAGCCTTCTATGTGCTGTCCTCTCCCTTCCACTCCTTGGCCGACCCATTCCACACGGGGCTTCCCCTTCCTGTTGTCATGCTTCACGCACTTCATGCTGCATTCTTACTTCTCATCTGTTAATGTCGTACTGCTCCCCAATATGGTTGGTGTCAGCTACAACTAATCTTAAATCTCTTGACAATGTAGCTCATTAATTTGCTAAAATAAATAAACACGGAGTCCCCCATCTTCGGAATACATCCATTCTCTTATGCTCTTTTGTATTCCATTTCCTTTTATAACCTTCACAAAAACAGGCTCAAAACAGATTTAAAATTCATTCGTGACACTCTTAACTCTATCATCGTCAGCCCTGAGCTACTTTCTCTCGTCAATTTCAGAATATCTTCTAAACCCACCCGTACACTCTCAATTCTCCATATGCCTATTCCTAGGCTATCACTCTACAGGTGCCCACTTTAAATCTGTCTCTCCTCTCCACTGAATTCCCTTCCCGACTACATCAATCCTTTCTCTCGATCATCCAACACCTTCATCAGCAAACCTTTATCCCACTTTTTAAGAAATTAACCCGATATCCCGTCCCTCTTTCCATGTCGTGCGATACCATGTCAACCTGTTTAAGTGCATATGCTCCTTATTGCATCTTTGCTATATGCAATATTTTAAATTGGCATCTATACTGTAAGTAGATAATTTTCAAATAAATAAATAAAATCAAAATATAGGGTGCAAACTTAGGTCATTTGCGTCATTTAGGAAATTTTGGTAGGGCGGTACAGAAAGGATAAATTTTGAAAAAGAGGAAGGATGGAGAGAAACCTGACGTCGGCATCAGCCTAGCTCTCATTGACAAGCAACATGGGGTCAGCAGTTTAACGTCTCCTATGGCAGGCGGAAGAACTGCACTTCTTCTCTCCACATGTCACCCAAGACCGGATTTCAATGAAATATCTCCATCGTAACCGAGGTTCAAACCCGGGCTCTCGCGTTGGTAAGCCGGTACTCAAGCCTCCACAACCACCCGATTCACCGAACACCTTCCCACGCCTTCTTGTCTCCACCTTGATGCGTTCTCAGATAACATGGAATTAACATTTTATCAGTTTAACAGTTAAGTTAAAACATTTATATATTATTTATACAAATATATTTTCACTTAAATCTCCTCCATCGCCGGCTGACTCTAGACCTTAAATTCTTACACTTCATCATGAACGAGTCCTTACGCTCTGATCATCTTCTCTCCTGTTTTTCACTCCATATCCCTTCCCCCACCACTCGTAATGTGAGTCAGCTACACATACCCAAATTGCATCTTTCCGCTTGCCAACGATCCCTATTCTACAGCCGACCTTCATTATTCAATGCCCTTGCTAACAGTCAGCCTAACCTAGACCTTTTATCTTCACGCAACACATTTTCATTGCAACGGATACGCACTGTGTAACATTCTTTTTTCCCCCGCCTCACACTTATAGAAAGAGTTCGATATGTGATACCCAAAGCGACCACTTGAGGTAAGTTATTTGACTTCGCCCATACGAATTCCCCCTTCAATTCTCAAGTAATTTAACTACTGAGGTATTTGGAAATTGTATGGTAGAGGCTCCTGAAGATTGTCAAGAAAGCAGCAGGCGCGGAATTGCAACCGTGCCAATATGATCGCCAAGAAGCGAATATGTTCTAGTGAATTGGCGGCCACGACGGAGAAGGGCAGTTGCGATGTCAGGCCTCCTACTTACAACATGGCGCGCTCTACCCTCCTTTTCAAACGCCATGGAATTTCCAGTCAACTATGGTAAAAAAATATCCGTGGTGCAGAAAAACTTAAGGTATTTTCAAGTAAGGTATACAGTAATGTATGAGATCCAGGCATATAAAACACTGTAGAAAAAGTTGGAAAGTTCCTCATTCTATATTGCTGAATGCTCTTGTTTTTGTTTTTTTTTGCTATTATTTTTAACTTATTCTGTTTAGTGAGCCCATTATAAAGGCCTTTGTAGCTGTTTTTGGGGGGTTTTAATAAGTCAATAAATATGGAAGGTTTTCCATTCAAACACTTTGAAGTTAGCGCACATCGAAAAACACACTGAAGCGCACTTCATCGCACAGGAATTACGATGAATGGAACGATGCATGGGAGCGACATGTTCGGTAGCTTGCCGAAAGGTACCTTTTGCTTCGCACACAAGAGTCACGGCCGATTGTTTTGTAAACGGTGAAGGGATGTTCAACCTACAGAGTGAAGAAGGCATGCTTTTCACCAGACATCAATTAAAAACTTTGCATCATCCATGTTGGAACCCTAACTAAAAGAATCAGCACATAAACAACAATCGCGGATGCGATTATCGAAGTTCTTTCACTCTCTAGAGCACATTCATGCCTCTCCTAAACTGTTTTGGAGTGCACTACAATGTGCGCAGTGAATGAAACGAAAGGAAAGCAGCTGCACTGTTGTGCTTCAAAGTGAGCAACGCATAAAAGTGAAAGGAAAGCATACACCACGCCTATTTTTCTCGTTATGTTTTACAGTAGTTCCCAGCTGTCTTCTGAGAGTTTATGGTGAATTGGTTTCACGAGATTTCTTATGATGTTAGGAATAGTATGGCAAGCGTATTAGATTTGAAGGGGAGTTGGGTTTAGGCAGGAATGAGGATGTGGAGGGGGAAAAGGGCAACTTATAGATGCTTTGTGTTTCGCAGACTTACCAGTTTCATAGTCTCAGAGGTTTTGTAAAAAGTTTATTTTCCGTGACAGAGAAGCTGTTTCTGAAATTGTGTAAAGCTGCTATTAACCAGACAAAAATAGGGTTTAGTTTAATGGCTTTTCTGATATTCTTATTTCGCATGAATCACGGGGCACTACTATCATGTGTATTATAACGTATTCAGAGGATTTTAGTCTATATAAGTTTGTTTCTGCGGCAAGGAGCTAGACTGGGGATGTATACTATAGGAGTTTTGGAAACTTCTCAAATCAATTTAAAATACGTAAATAATTATAAGAAAAAGTATATGTAATTAGTCCACAATCACTCTGAAAGACCAGAATGCTTGATCATTATTTGGTCTGGGAAAGGAATCCCTTTAGGTTGTTAGTAGAGGGCAAAGGAAAAAAAACAGATGAGAACCACAGACTGAGTGAGATGAAAAAAATACCCACTCCCCTCATGAATGCTCGGAACACAGAGAGGGACAGGGAAAATTCCGTATTTCGAGTTATCAATCCGAATGTTTTGGACGCAGATGGGTCTCCACCTAGAATCTCTCTCTCTTTTAATATATGGGCCCACACTGCCTCTGGGAAAAGGAAAAACTAACTGTTCCCTCCTTTCTCCGCTTCCTCAGCCACGATAAGAAAGCGGAAAAGCGTAAGGTGGAGATAGCACAGCGGAATTGTCAGTGATTGACTGCCTAAACACAGGTACTTATTTGGGGTGGAAATTCCATTAGCCTCAGATACAAGGATTATCACTCTACCCCGAAAGTGGTTTTTTCTAATCTTTCTCTATTTGTGTAGATTCAACTGTTGCTTCATTCAGGCAGACATATTTTATATGCCACTTACTTCCTTGTAACATTCCAATTAGGATAATTTTGCATGAAAAATATCATGGAGAGTTTCCAAATTAAGTTTCCAAGTGAAGCTTTTTAGCTTTTGCACGATCGGTTTGAGAAAAAAATTGACATTTTTTAAAATGAAGGATTCAGTTATACATTGTAATTAAATTATTTTATACATTATTTGGCCATTACATCTTCAAATACTGAGTTCATGAATACCCATGACTCTGAATTCTGATTTAAGTTTATCATCGTGAGCTCGCCATCACACACTTCTTTTCATTCCTATTTGAATAAAAAACAATCTTTAAGTCAAGTTATTTGGTATTCCATGAAGAGTTGGCTTATTTTTACTCATTACTTCCAAACTTTCTCGAACATTTCATCGGTACTTCTAGCTGCAAGAAGATGATTTCGTAGTGGTGTAGAAGTTGGCACAGTTTCTCACTATAATTCTCGTAGAGAGAGTATTTTCTCAAAAAAAATCTCGTTAGCTGTATGAAATATATCAAACGAAGTCAATCTCTTTAAAAAATAGTGTTCTTGATTTTTCATCAGTGACGGGGCAGCGAAAACGTTTATAGACTTTTATTTACTGCACCTAGAAGAATAATGAGGTCAAATAGCGGCTGAGTTATTATTATTTACGTGTTTTCGATAAGTCTAGCGAATAAGAATAAGTCACCTGAATTATTATATACGGATCAGAATATAAAGAGGTTTTCACCAAGCTGTGAATTCCTTGAATTTTGACGAAAGAAGAACTCTTTGTAGTTTTTCACTGAGAAATGCTTAATGCAACTTTGCAATTTTTCAGTGGATAAATGCAAATAGTTCTCTTTTCTTCATGTCTACGTTTCACTAAATCAGTCTTGAGACCAAATTAATAATCCTTGACCAATGCAAGCACAATTTTTTATAGGAGGCACCAACAAGTAAGAGAATAAGATGAAGGAACAGAGAATAAAGAGGCGCTGAGAACAGGTGTAAATAATATACAAACAAACAGGGCTCCAAAGCATTATTGATGTAAAGAATTACGCTGCATGATTCGCAGACCCCCTCGTTATCCTCCAGGAGAAGTATCAAATCTGAATGAACGGTACTATGAACGAGACTATGTAGAAAAAAAATATAGAATATGAGATAGTGAAGGAGATATATTTGATAGGAGGAAGAGAAAGTGGAGAGGAATTCGAAGGAGACAAAGCCAAATTAACAGAAGAATAATAGAATGGCACTGGGGATGGTGTGGTATTCAATAAATCCTACGTAAACGCAGAAGAGTGAGGAAAAGAAAACAATTTTAGCTGGGGGACAGAAGATAGTTGGTCATTGTTAGGTATGCAAGAAGGAGAAATTGCAAAGCAGAATATATGAATGTTCGAATAACATGTGGTGCTCCTGCAAACGGAAATATATACACTGTGAATATCCTGAAAGTTAGACTTCTTCACGAAGCAATCAAGCAGCACGGTATTAAAAAGAAGTCCCGAAAGTACTTACTTGCTAATCGCCAAAATTAGCGGGAAAAATTAAAGCATCGATATTTCCTTGGACCATTCGTAATTTATTCCATCTTCTTGGACCTTAAAGTATCGATTTAATAGCGTATGAATGATCCTCACTATCATATGATATACCCGTCAGAGTTACGGAAATGCAGATGACATCCCTTTAAAGCACCAAATACATAATAATTGGGTAACGCTATGTACCTGAGCGTTATTATCAACTGAAAGATGAAGGTAGCATAAGATAATAAGATTCCGCAATTAAGGGAAGTCTTTCATGAAAAAAATTCACGATGACCAGAAGGATTCACTGCATCGTATAACAGATTAGTTTAGTAACTTAATTTGGTATCCATTTTAAATTTTATGACAGACTTGAGCGCTTTCCTCAATTATTGAAGTGATAGATAATTAGACTGATCAAGCAACAAAGCTAATTCAAGAAAGAAGAAGTCATAAGACGAAGTTGAAAGGATACATTGGATCCTTTTCTCTATTATTAAAATTCTACATAGAAATTATAGTCACTGAAAAAGAAATCCAATACTGATACTGCATTTTTAATATCTATCAAAAGTTGCAGCGATAATTTTGATGGGGAAAACTTTGCATGTTGTTATTTGGCTTATCTCTTTCCTTAGGAGCGCAGATATTCGAAGGAATGTGAATATTCTAAAACAGCTTCCGGTTTCTGCTGTGTCTTCATTTGCCTGCTTACAGCTTTCTATGCTATTTCAGGCGGTAACATCAGGAAAAATAACTTGACTTTGATTCCGGAGGAAAGTTATACTATTTCCTATCCCTCGGACACCTGCGTTACGGGGGTATTGTCTACATCCATGTCCAGTGTTAGTCACCATCCTCCAAGTCCTCCCTCCTCATTTGTCCTTCGATTGGTATTGTTGTCGGCTCTGCCCCCTCATGCGTCACTAGGATTTTAACTCTTGAGAGAAAGTATTAATGATTTGGTCCGTGCACATTTATAACTGTCGATAATTTTAGATTTTTTGACAATCTTGCAGACTATTTTTTGCTTCGCTCTCTTTACAATGCATTCTTATTTTAATTCTGTTTATTCTGAAGAATTCTCTGCACTGCTCATATCGAGAAAATTCAGTATAAATTTCCTCATGGAGACAAGTGGGGGAGACGGTTTGAGTACCAATACCATTTTACCGCAATTTTCCAGAGGTGCGAGTGTTTGGAGGAGGGAAACCAGGATAAAAGTAGATTAATATATAGTTTTATTTAAAGGAATATAGTAATCTTTCATCTAAAATGGGTATTTTGTATCTGTATGTTGCTCGTTTACACCAATGAATTTTTTTGGAGAGCCTGGAGGCGGGTTAGTCAAAGATTCTTGGCGATAGAGGTGCTTCCAACGTCAGCTGCAAGTCAGCAACTTTGAATTGTACGATGAGTGTCGCTACTGTACAATAGTAAACGGCGATCACACTCAGCAGCAGGGGGACGACTCCGACGCCACGCATGCCTCAAAGAATGGGGGTGAACAAGAAATCTAAGAGGGAGAAGGACGAAAATGAGAGGGAGGAGAGATGGGAGAAAAAAGAAGGGGATGGAGAATAAGAGTAAAGAGGAAGATGAAAGGAGAGAGAGAAAGAGAGGAACGGAGCAGCGGCTCACAGCAAATGAACCCCGAGGGTAGCGATCTAACGAAGCGAGCAATAAATAAAAATGAGTAGGGGGAGGGGTGGTGGTGGAAAGGAGAAAAGATTGACCGATAAATGGATTGGTTTTTCTCGTTCGATGGCGCGCCCCCTCTCTCTCCGCCCCCCCCCCCCTCCCCCCACCCGAAAATTCCTCCTCGCCCCTTCTCCTGAACTTTATCCATAGGCTCCGAGCAAGGCGACAACTAGCGCCACAAGCGGCCACTTTAGGCATAAAAGTGACGAGAGCGTGTGTTATGAGGGATTGAAGATAAAATTCTGTTGAAAGAGTGAATTTTTGAACACTTAGGACTCATTTTCATTTCAAGTAAGCCGTGCATCACTGCTACTGTAATTGCCAAATTTGCGAACAGTACTTCATTTGCAGATTCAAATTAGGAATGAATCTACCTAAGATAAATTACTCTCAACTTGAATTATCCTTAAATGTAATTTCCCTAGATAAGCATAGAGTTCAGGCTGATAATAATTTTCTTCATAATCTTATGAATAATAACATATATTTCCCTTTCTTACTTGAGAAAATAAACCAGCAGTACCCAGTCATAAAAACACGAAATTCACAAACCTTCTCTGTTTCACACCATAATACGAAATATGGCAAAAACCACTATGGATCGAGTCATGAGAACTACAAACCATATTTAGTTAGTTACTCAAAACTTAGTTTTAAAACACAACTGAACAGCATAGTGAGGTGATCCTGCACAAATAAACAAGTCTTTGTTTTATTCCATCCATGAATCTGCTCAAAATCTAGTTTCTATAATCTGATGTACATATATTGTATCTGATGGCTAGGGACACTGGATATTGGTAAATAAAATTAACGGATTTCGGTGTTTAAAATCACTGAATGTGGTGAAATAAAACTAACTAAATTATGGCAATTACGGCTGTGCAGTTTTCCATGAACGAAGTCGATGATTTTGCCAGCGGCTCAATATAAGTTTCCATGAAAAATAGTAGGTAATTGACTATTTTTTCGCGAACCAGAAATTTCACTATTTTTTATTTCATCTAAAATGGAAATAATGTAGAAATGTCATTGCCAGACTTTGACAAGAAAGATGATAGAATTTGCTGCAAAGACCGCGCTAAAACGATGCGATTTGATGTGTCGATCACTATCTATGCACTATTACGTTAGTTGCTCAGAGTTTACTCTGAGGTTCATTGACGAAACGATGATTTGAGTACGATACGAAACGAGGTACGATTGTTACAATGTATACATTCGTTTCTGCATATAATTTCAGTGGAACTCTAGCGAATTTGGTTAGAAGAGGATGAAAATAGATACTTCGAATTACTCATTTGTCAGTATCACTCGTTATTAATTAAACCGAATGTTCATTCATGGAATGACGATACTTGTCTACTTGCAGACAATGTGGCTTTATTAATAATCAGCAATATCAAGCATAAAAAGTAAAACAATTGTAATTGAATGATGATCTCACGTAAATTGTAATGAGGAAGAAAATATTTCATGCTTAAAAAATTCGGCATTTGCAAAATAACTCAAATTTCGTTAACAAAATCGCGTCTCAAAGAAGACAAGGTAAATTTCGTGACAAATCCCTAAAGTCGGTTATTTCGTGAATCCTGTCGCAATAAACGTTTCGCGAAAATGTCATGTCCCTACTGATGGCTAATTATATATATCATATTATTTGCTACTTAAAATTTTTCTTTTTTTAAATTATGAAACCTGTATATGTATCGAATTCCTAAATTCACCTGTATTGTATTATATAAGCTGTATTTTGTGTTTATTGGTGTTAATACTTTTAACAAAATCTTTCAATTGTAATTGGGCGACGCCCGTAATAAAGTTATTATCATTACAAAGAGTATTCGTAATTGTCGTGTGGTCGGGTGTAGCAATGCACCAGTCAACACGGCTGGAAGAATAGATTACTATTCTTCCTCAAATGTATGTACTTGATATGAAAGAAGTAAAAGTGCAATAAAAGTGGATCAGGGCAGCCTACACGCAAAAGATAATAGCCCATAGGTAAATTTCTACGGGACTCAAATTAAGTATTATTTTTACTCAATCCGCCTCGCTCGAATGCAAACAAACAGTCATTTTTCATTGAAAGGGTCGAAATTTTACCATATACAACCACACAATTATTTGATCTCTCTCTTCCTGTGCCACTCCCAACCCACGACCCGACCGAAAAGTTTAATACTAACAAACCGAATAAAATAATACCACTCGCAACGCCACCATTGGGACGTGAGGCAGCAAGGGAAAGGTCGGGGATTCAGTAAACGTCAGTTCCTTCGAACGTCTCATTTTTTTCATTCCACTTGACACTATTAATTAATGAATCGGTTAATCTAAATTAGGCGACTGCCAAAGTTTGCTTAGTCTCCTTACTTTGTTCAGACGACTACGACTTGGTTTATTTCTTCAGTGCAGCACAACAAGTATACAATTCCTTAATATACACTCATTTTTTTGTACTAGAAAAATAATAAATTGTTATTCCACACATAAAAGTTAATAATTTTAGCTGAGAAAATATAAATAGATTGATGAAATATATGTCCCCATAAGAAATTTTGTCTTGGGACTTACATCAGGATTTAATTGCAAAGGTAGAAAGGCTGGTGCAAATTAAAACTTTATAACTACATTCCAAATAAAGTGATAAAGCGAATTATTATTTTCAGGCGTTCATTTCATGATATAAAATCATTGTTTGAATATTCAGATGCAGAATGTTTATCAGCAAATATTACGAAGAGCGGCATTCATTTGTAAGAGTAATATACAAAGGGAAAATCTTGGCCCAAAAATCTTCACTTTACTAAGTGCTTATCACATACGAATTGCCGAAGAAAAAATAGACAAATCACAATATTTACTGCACAAGGGGTTTTATTTTCATCTCTTTATGCTATAATAATGATTCGCCAGATCTACTTTCCAAGTTTTCCTCGAGTGGTAGTTTTAAGTCTACTGCTAATTATAAAGGTATAAGAAAATATACCTGCGGAAATGTTTCAAGTATTTGGTTTCATTCGTTTAAAAATGAAACAGTAAATCAATATCTCATAAAAAATTCGCAGGATGAAAATATTTTTGTTATTGATTTACCCATGATGTCTTTACAATCATACTCCTTTAATTATGAAAGTTAAATCTTAAGCTTTTCACGAGATTTAGTAATGTTTGTGGAATTTTCGTTTCAGGAATTGAATTTCAATCATGACAAGTTTTCTCGGTCCTTATCCTGTGACACGTATACAATTTAAGCATTTATTCAGGCTTACTTACTTACGAAAGACGGCAGCCCGAGGAAGGGCAATAAAAACTGATATCCAACAGCTCCGCAACACTTACCTGAAAATAAGATAGAGAGAGATTAGCGTTACAAAGGGAGCACATCATAAAAATTAATCATAACACATCGCTTGGCGTATTAAGAATAAAAATTACAGAGAGCGCCTAACTCTACTTTATCAATCCCTCGGATTGCTGAAAAGGTCTGCCCCTGGAGAATTACACTAAGCATTCATACAACTGCGGCCAAATTTACCAATCTGTTTGACAAAATATAGAGGTGAAGAACTCTTCAGTACAAAGCAGTTTCTTGGTAAAAATGATCTACAAAACCAAAACTGTTATACATCCTTGGCAGAAGAAATAATTCGGCAATGGTAATACAGGGTTCACAGTTGAAGAGTTAGTTTTTATCGCAGAAAATCTGTTATTTTATTTACTCATTCAGTAGCGGTGGAACTTCCTTAAACAGCCAACCAATTAAATACCAGGACGAATAAGGTGGCGTAAGTTTGCAAGGTAATCCATTCCAGCACAATAACTTAATGATGAATGACATGAATGAAATAAATATGGTCTCACACGATCGGCTATACGACTACAATGTAAGCATGACGGGTGGGAGGCTTTGGTGACTAGGGCCAAAATTACCGCGCAGCTGGTCTCAACTCCAATGTGCCAGTGTGAAGATTTCGGGTCCAAAAAGCCTTCTTGACAACTACAAAAAATCAAAAGCTTCTAACAGCGTGTCGATTAAAAGATCTAATCACCGCGGGCGATCGATAAAACAATGCGGAGACACTAAAAGTACTCCACCAGATTATTCACTACAATGTATCATATAATTTTATTCAACGCAAGTATTTCAATAATCCATAAAAAAAATAAATTTACTAACAATAAAACAATCGCTAAAAGTATTCTGCCAGAATATTCACTGCAAGTTTTCACTTCAAATAATTTTACTCACTGCAAATAGGTCGAAAAAGTAAATTCGCAAATAGGTCACAAAAGTAAATTCGCTGATAAGAAAATGCAAACTTTTATCTACGTCCCCAAACATTACTTGTCCCTCTGTTTTTTCACAAGCACCCTTTCTCAGCAAATTTCTTAGCGGACCAATCTTTCTTGAGGTGGCGGCAAAAGCAGCGGTGGGAGAAAAAGGAACGTACATACACCCCGTGGCTCCTCTTTTGTACCGCGTCCGCACCCATTTCGCGTGCCTCCATTTTCTAGAGCGGTAAAAATACCTCTTGGCATCCCGCCACATGCAATGGAGTCGGCGGGTATATATGTGTCCGGAGCATGCTAATGTGTTCGTGCGAGTGCACCTATACGCTGATGGATGGCGTTCCCACGCGGCCTCGAAGGCGCAAAACACTCTTGTCGCCATGGGAGCGCCCTTGACGAGCCGCTCTGGGCTCCACAATATCCTACCAATCCTACCTTCGGCCTCTCCTCGTCCACAAAGATGGGGCCGGCCGAGATCCATCCTCACCCGGTAGATATGTATGCGTCGAGGCACTTAAAAAAGTAAAAAAAACAGCGTGAGACGACTTCGGTGCTGCGACCTAGGGCACTTGAAAAAGTCGCAGTCCGCACGGCTCATATCTATTTTCCATCCTTCCTTTGTTTACCCTCACCGAGCGCATAATGGCCGAGCGGGAGACGGGTGTGCCACATCGATGCGTCAACATTTCCTCTGACTTCCACCAAGAGAAGATAGATCCGGCTCACACTACAAACGCTCCGGCCATCGTATTTCTATCCCAATTGTAAACACCTCCTTTGCTATCGCTATTCTCCTTCCAATATCTTCAGTACATTGTCCACTTTCCTCCAGCGTACTAACCAGTTAATTAAATTGTTATAAATGCTCTATTTTTTCCCTCCTACTTTAATGGTACAGCCACACGCCTATTGAGGCGGCTTGCGGGGTAGTATGTAGATGTAGATGAATGGTCCGCCTCGCTTTCTTCGTCAAAGAATACCTCATCAATTTAACTTTCTTATGATTGATCTTCAACTCCAAAAATGAAAGGGGACAAAATATGAGATACCATATCTAAATGGTCAAACAGAAAGGTTTACAAATTCCCTCTTCCCACCCACCCCTCACAACTACAATAGGAACAGTGCGAGTCAATAATCCATCAACATCTTAATTCTCCTCATTCCTTTTTCCTATTTTCCCCTCTTGAAATGGATAGTGTCAAAGCACCCTCGTCCTCACATTTTTGTGGTGACTATACTCTTGGTAGTGCGTGCGCAGACGAAGGTTAACAAAACATCAACGCGCGTGGATCGCCTTGACTTTTCGAGTGCATCGAATCCAGATCGATAAACCGATACTGCACTCATTCTCGCCCACACCTAGCCGTCAACCTCACGCTAGGTCGCCCACGTCGTCACGTCGTCGCATTTATGGCCAGTGCGCATGGAGTTCTCGATATGGCACGCTCCCTCGCCTGGGTCTCCTATCGACACATATCTCACGGCTCTTTGGAAAGAAATGGGAAATCGAGGAGAGAAAGAGGCTCCGAACACTCGACTCCACTTCTTATGACCAATAGAAGAAGCAACACGTATCTATGAATCAAAAGGAGTCATGAGTTAATAAGTCACTATTTTACAATAAGTTCAATATACGTTGCAAAAACATTCAATAATTTTTTCAATGAATCGTCTTCCAATATAAATTCATTGGGCCTGATAGTAGGTATTAATTATTTATTACAGGATTCTCATCGCAAGAATCTCATATTTGTGTGCACATCCTTTGCTAACATTACTTTCCTTATAATATCTACACTACTACCCCCATTTTCCTCCAGCGTACTACCAAGGTAATCGTTCTTCCTGCTCTGGTTTGTGCCTCCTGTTTTATGGCCCGACTGGGTTTCGTTCTCCAGGAAAATGTCATTACTTTAGCTTTCTTATGATTGATTTAAATTTGTCATCCTCATAATTTGCCTGATGCACTTTGCCATCCTTGGACTTCCCCGGCAATTCTTTCCGTTCATTTCTCTTTCCTTGATCGTATTTTCCATGGGCTGTTGATTCCCGGAGTTATCTCTTACTTTGCAAAATTTTCACACAAACCATCGCAGGACTTCATCAAAGGCGATTCTCTCCGTCCATTTGATATTTAACACTCATCGATACCAACATATTTCGAGTACCTCTACTTTTCTGTTCTAAGCTATGGTCATTGCCCAAACGTCACCACCATTTGTGAGTATGCTCCATGGGCATCATTGTCGATCTTATAACAATCGATCCCATTAATCAAGGCTTGTGAAACCGACCGTTGAATCACGCATTTTTCCTTCCCACCCGACGAAAGCAAGAGGATTAGCGAGGGATCAGGAGGAGAGAGAGAGACAACGAGGAGATATTGCGTGGAAGAGGGGGAAGAGGAGATAATCACTGTGGAATTAAAGGGAGGAGAAGTGGAATGAAAGAGGAGCATTAATAAAAAAGAAATGGCCTTTCGGCGCGCAGGAGCGGGGGCCTCATGCCGTGGTGCCTTCGTGTACTTCAAATTGCGCGCGATTTATTGCCTACTCGCCCCACGTCCTCCCCGTGGAGGAGGAGAGGAGAGAGGTAGTGGGGGGTGGCGTCCGGCAAGGGGTGTTATAGAGCCCCGAAATCGGGACGGAGGATGGGAGATTGAGTGGAAAGTCGTCCACCACCTCTGCCAACACACATAATTACTCCGATTCCACTTTTATATTATTCCCCAACGACTCTACGGCATGGTTCTACATCAAACCCCTACCCTGAGAACCATTGCAGGAGTGTATGGGAGGGGGTGTTAGGACTGCATATATGAAAAAAGCGGAGGGAATAGGGGAAAAGGAATAGGAAGAGGGAAGTGCCGAAATTGAACTGCATGTGAATAGAGTGTCTTAGTGTGTCTCGCTGTTTTTTTATTATATAGATCATAAATGGTGCGAGGAAATGTTTGTACCAATCAACTCGAGATGGGGCAGAAACGTGGAAACGCGGTGGATGGAGAAGGTGCGGTGGACGGAAAGAAAGACAAAGAAGGAAGTGCTTGACATGGTGAGGAGGGAAAACTTGTGGATGGCATTAGGGAGAGGAAGGGTAGGTGGCTGCAAGAGGCAATAAGGAGCGATGGTTTGCTCATGGCCGTGATAGATGGAAGGATGTTGAGCAAGCGGGGAAGGGGAAGAAAGAGAAAAGGTTTTATGGACGGGATGAAGGAGAGTAGGACGTACGCTGAGATTAAGAGCGAAATACAAGAGGTAGAGAGGGCTAAAAACCTGGAGGATTTTTCCTGACTTCCATTTAAACCTATCTTTCACCGCGGGGGATAACTTTAATGAATGCGTTATTTCAGGATTGTATTTTGTCGTTTCTATCAGCAAAGAATGCACCCTAAGTCTATTTAGCTTTGCAGGCAGTTCTAAAATTCGTTTTTTTTACCAATTCGGGAGATAATGTAGACAGGGAGGGCAAAAGTAAACTGAGGGAGAGGACGAAAGTCAATTACATGTAAATGGATATTGATGGCAGCAGAAATTCACGGAGACAAGGGAATTGCGGAGATGCATGAACGAAACAAAATACGAAGAAAAGACACGCGCTTTGTGAAAAAACCTGTGAGGTAATAGGTATAGTGAGCGAAACGTCTTCTTGCCTCTCAGGGATGTGCATACTTGGGGTAGGTGCTGACTCAGCTCTCGCAATGGGTTTCTGTCCCTCTAAATATTTTCGGGATTGTTTCGTGGATGACCTTCTGTGCTTATTAGATTCAGAATCCGATGGTCTTTCATCCTGTAACATCTTTCCGTAAGTATTTAGGCAGTTTAATGAACATATATTTGGAGCATGCTCTTTCATGGCAGTGAGAACAAGAGATAGTAAGCAATGGAGATGCGGTGTTGCCGAAAAATGATGAAGATTAATAGGACGGGGAGAATCACTGACTAAGAAGACTAACAAAGGGCTGGCGAGAAAAGAAACTTAATGCAAACCTTGCGAAGAAGGAGAGATAAACTTATTGGACATATTTTGCGACATAATAGCCTAATAAGACAATATTGGAAGGAGAATTGAATGTGGAGAATAACTGAGGAAGACCGAGAATGGAATGCATCTGGCAAATCATGAAGGACGTCCAAGTGAGGAACTACGCAGGAATGAAGCGGTTGGCAGAGAGTGGAGTGGAGTGGAGAGCTGAAGCAAACCAAACTTTGGATTGATGATTTTGGAGATACTCAACATTTTCCTTGTTAAGCACAAATTATTCAGTATCACAATTGAAATGTCTCATTAATTCAACCTAAATGAATTCAAGAGAGTACGAAATTCCACAGAGAATTTCCTTTGTGAATTTTCGTACTTGCGGGTAACTCTGTGAAGGCATTACCGAGGTTAGTCCAGGTATCATCAACAATCGTAAATGAATTCAGCTTGTTTCGTCGTTTAGTCCTTTAGAACAGCCAAAGTGCTATAAAATAAACGCACAAGCAATCTTATCGCACGATTTAATAATTTTACGAAGGCCACAGATTTTATACACACAGAGGTCACCTTCTCTATGACGGCCGAATTAATTCCAATATGGCCATTGTTTTTTCTTTTTTAATTTCCCTCTTTCGAATGGCGCACTTCCGGTTCAGCTATCTCTCATACTTGCCGAGTTATAAAGAAATGTTTGGTATACACATTGCTGTTGCATCACCACTAGCCTTAGGCAGAGTCATCTACATGCCGCCACATCAATTATCTAGTTTTTGTGATGGCATGTAGATGACTCTAGCCTTAGGCACCCCTATAAGTACCGATTGTACCGATTTATATGACGTTTAACGCCATAACTGCTAAAAGCAGGCTGTGAAAAAAACGGCGGTATGCTGGAAAAATAGTGAAGTGGAAAGCTGCTTCAAATCAATCTTAAGATTGATTATTGACTATAATGATGACGATGAAACAGAAGCAGTGAAAAACATATTGAAAGAACTAAAATAACAGTCGTTTGATTTTTTACTTTATGTATTACTCGCAAAGTTCAGATCACACCATCATCAGAGTGGCACATAGGATAACGTGTACCGATGATGTGTAACCCTAAAGTACATCCGTTAACCAGACTAATGCGATAAAAATAGATTACATCCAATATTTATAAGATGCTGTCCAGTACGAAGAAAATTAGATGCTGTAAGAAAGTATCTTTTACTTGTTAATTATTTATGACTGCAGCATAAACAGAACTATATGCATCAAAACAATACCTTTAACTTCTAAAGTTTTCTTGACTGCAGCAAAAACAGAACTATATATATCAAAACAATCTTCATCCTTTCCCTCTCACGATTATTTTCCTCACTCCCAACCTCCTGCATGTCAGGTGTCATTATCTTCACGGCAGAGGGCAATATGATACGAATGAGCTTAAAAACGGTAACAGACGCAATCAGGTATGATGCAACATTTTTGCAAAACATGCTATCAAAATCAATTGATCTCATAGTAGGTATGTTGTTTGACTTGTCTTCACCGTCACCCAAAGGAAGGATTTTGAGATTTTTCTTGTTTTTTTTTGGAAAAGTAAAAATTCGTCCAATGCATGGAGAAAAATAGCGAAGGGTGTCAAAATAAAAAGTTATGATGGAAATAAATAGTTAGGCGAAAAGAGAAGAGAGAAAGCTGAAGCAAAGCAGTCTTCAGATGGATGGCTGTTGATGATGAGTGATAAATTTTACTTCTATCATTTAATATAATAATAATATAGTTTTATTGTTCTCAGATTTACATCCGATCAGAACAATTTGCATTAATCACATTTGAGCTCAAAAATACATATAAATTTGGTGCGCAAAGCACGAATTTAAGAAAAAAGTGTTACCATGAAGTGAACAACAAAAAACCAACATGCCATATGAATAGAATGAATCTCAGAAACAAAACACATTAGAAAATATGGAATAAAAAGCAAGTTCACACAATGATTTAAATATCAACAGGATTAAATATTTTGATATAGTAATTTTTAAATAAATAACAATGGAAAATATACCACAATATACATGATTATAAAGCATTGAAATGAGTAAATACGGCTTATGGGGGGCATGTTAGGTACGAATATAATTTCTTTTTAAATTGGGGCAGCGATGAGGAATCTTTGATTGATTTAGGTAGGTAGTTCCAAGTTTGAGTGGCGGCAACGGTAAATGATTTATGAAATGTGGAGGACCGATAATGTGAGACATGTAGGTAGTTAGGGTCGGCTCTAGTAACTATATTTGGCAATATGGTTGCCTAATATAGTTACTTTAATTACTAAAATTTATTTATAGCTACTAAAATTTACACATATACCAACTTTCTTGCCTCATTAAACATGAAAATTTAGCAACTTTACTCGTATTTACTCACAAATGTCTGCTCAAGGGGCTTAAATACACATGAAAAGAGGATAGAATATGAGGAGAGAGATTTCGGCTGAAGGAAAATAGCATTTTCATTCTTCATTTCACATATTTTCCAGGATGATGCGATCTATGCTCCCCAATAGGTGGCTTCACCTACTATCGACTTCCATCACTTTTTCTATTAGAACGATCTCTATCTGTATATATCCGCTCATCAGTTTTCCCCGCTAAAAAATTACGGTCTGGCCAACAATAAATTACGGGCATTAATTTATCCTGCCAAACCACATGAGCTATTGTTCTCCAGGCAATTATTTCGGAAAAAGCAACGAATGCGTAATACGAATCGATGGTAGACATATATTTTCCGTCGGACGGAAAACCCGACGTCAGGTGCATTTAGATAGATATATATTCCCGAGGATGAACCTGCTCCCGCCGTAATTAATGTTAAGCGTGGTTGGGGCTGGCCGTGTTTAGGGGGGGAAGGCCCCAATCCCCGATGGATGACCCAAGCACGCATTGATTGCTAATCGTGCCCGTGGAAGGGAGATTATTGTCGTTTTGCCGAAGCTCCGCTCGCGCGGAAAAAAAGGAGCAGGCCCGAAGATTCATCGTCACAAAAAAAGAAGAAGATATCGCCGGAGGAAATAATAATAAGAAAAAAGAAACGAATCATTTGAAGGTGAAATACCGTATGATCGGAGAACCTGTAATTATCGTAAACAACATTCATTATGCGAAAAAACATTTCACTGCGTTGACCGAGTGTCTGGACCAGAAATCCTCGCGTGATGAATAATACCACCCTGGAGTTCTTCGATCCCGAGCTGACTTCTCTTTCCTCCTGACTGGATGACTACCCTTCCCACTTTTGGGTAGTCCGATAAGATTTTTAAAAAAAATTTCTCTATTGGCGCTGAAGCGCTCGAAAGTCTACTGAGTCTTTGCTTTCTCGAAGTGATTCGGGAGTCAAATGAGAGAAAAGTCAAATTTTTCCGCCCTCGTTAAACTCGAGTAATGAAGGATCATTTCCCTTGTCGATCCGCGGGACTCCGATTACAGCTCTCGCGAAAGCTTATGGCGTTCGGATGCGCGGCGAAGTTTTTTCATGCAATATCTGATTTGATTATTAGCGGTTAGCTTTAAATAGTGTAGGAAAACAGTGCTTGATGAACAGAATTCCGAAGTATTCTCGAAAAAGTAAATATTTATTAGCTTCTCTCGGAATATAGACAGTAGATTAAACGGAGACAATAACATTGGTCTGAACATCGATCGCCGATGTAAATAATAAAGAGATATGTGTAGTGATGCGGAATTGAAACTGGAGTAGTTCTCTTCCAACGTCTAATTCGAACTTAAAGTTAGGTGGTGGAATTAGTAGGTACGTGACAAAGGGTGAGTTTTGTAAATACGCGCTAATTTTGCGCGAGTAGGGAATGGAAATGTCTCCGGAGGGCTTTTCAATCATAACCTTCCTGCTCGCCTTGAATTAGTGCAAGTGATAAGCGATCGCCAGTCGGTAACTTGCGTGTGTGAGGTTAAGTGTTCTCCCTTGTGAAATCTCTAAGCCCACTCTGCGTGTGACCGACTTGCCGCTGCCGGCCGACCATTTGAAAATCAGATTTTATAAGTTTTTCTTGATTTATTTTGCCATCAAAATAGGTGAAACAGGACTTGCGTGATTTATTTATTATGTAGTTGCACACTAAATAAATTATGGTTCCTCGGAAATCGATTTGGTTTGATTGAATTTTTACGCTAAAACCAATATAAAGCAGCACTGGCAATGAAGTGATTCGTGTGAAACATCGAAAAAAATGGAGTAAAAAATCATGGAAATACATATGCGGATAAAATGAGCCGGCGTACATTCGTGTAAACACACCTTCAACCCATTTCCTTGCGAGGCACAGTCGACTAAAATCCCATCGTTTCCCATACCATCGACGAAGAAAAACACAGCAGTAAAACACACAACACTGAACATGAATAAACATTGCTATTTATTTCAGCAACTCCATTCTAGGGTTCCGTAAAGTCGCTAACGGCGACTGAAATAACTTGAGGAGAACACGACAAATATTCAAATGAAACGCGAAAACTTAACGAGGGCGCGAAATTGTGGATTCAAGGTCCCGATCGATGCCAATCGGAGACGATCCCCATTCGCTTTCGCGCACGGCTCGAGGAATGGGGAGCATTCATTGTTTTTGAAAAACTACTTGTACCTACGTGAAGTTTATGTTTCTGGATCTACAGGACCAAAAACTAATCAACAACCAATGCTGTTCCATAAAAATATTTCTAGTTAAAAACACGCAGCGTCAAAGCACGGCGTCGTCAGGAACACGAGTGATATGATATGAACGACGTCGAATGATACAATAAGCGCAGGGGAAACGTTCGGTAGCCTGCCGGTAGGTAGAATTCTGTAGATACACAATTTTCACGGCCAAATGTCGTGAACATACTTAACATTTTCCTTCCAAACACAAAATTAAAAACGGAAAGTTTTTAACCACGAAGAGGGATCTGATGACAGGTATCTTAGGTAAAGTTACGAATAGAGTAGAGACTCGCGAAGAGTTTAATTAGGAGAGTAGCGTTTTATGGGAGAGAAACGGGGGCTCTGAGAAAATAAGACGAGAATAGGCTGCAAGGGATGGTATTGCTGCCGGTAATCAGACGCGTTTTCATGCGAAGTTCAGCTGTTTCAATCATATTACACACAAATATAATTTCCATTGCCTTTATTGAAGATAACGAACTGGTATGATTCGGTACTCCTTTTTTCGAAATATACGTGGAGCAGAGATGCGATATCGTGCAGTGTCATCAGACCATTGAGATGCTGCTTCGGATCACGTGACAATCTAACATTTTCATGCACTATTTTAAGACTATTATGAACGCCTGCAGCTGACATACATAAATATAGATTATATGTTTGAGTTTGTAGGAAAATCTTCTATTATGTACACTGCTCAAGTACCTATAAGGATTAAATTTTATACATGCTATCTATTCTCTGGGCACTGGAGACGTCTTAGCAAGGCCGTTTAAGATGTCTTCCACCTCGCAGTGGGCTCTCTCTTTCAAATCGAAAATTACTAGATGAAACAGCAAAGATATGCAAGGGCGTTTGTCAAAGGCAAAACTTGAGACATCACCTTTCGAGTTTCCCGAGTCGGTGACCATACCTACTTAAAGGGAGAGTCTCTCTGTCTCGCCGATGCATTTTCCCAGGCACGGTGCATCACGTAGGATGGTTAAGGGGGGAAGATTGATTCCTTGGTTAATGCAAATGGGCGCTCTTTCGCAACGGTGTTAAAACCGTCGTGTCATATTTCATTGGGCTTTCCGAACGTTTTGCTGTGACTTTCCAAGGGGCTGACTATTCGAGCAATAGCGTCAAATAGAGAGAGAGAGAAACACACTCTGAAAAGCCTTTAAGAAGGGGGATGAGTGCAAACAAGTATTTGGTCTCGAGTTGCGCAGCTTTGACCAATCCGATACATCAAGTGGAGACGCTCGAAAAATGAATTTCTATACACGTACACGTGCAGTGGTTAAGAGCTCAGAATAGTGTGACACAGACGCCGAATGAAGAAGACCAACCCTAAAACTTTCAGAACAATATATTTCTCGTCAAATTTATCATCACATTTGGGACAATTTTAATATTTCCTCGAGATGAACACGGAAGTTAATATGTTCGATAACGCACACCTCAACTAAACGATAGTATAACGCGATATGCTAAATCCCAACTCTCAGTGAGCATCAGGTTTACGGAAAGGCTTAGCCATCTTGCGGTTAACGCTAACGAGACATTATAAAACCAGATCTTATACAGAATGCCATAGCTAGCATTCCCTGATTAGGATATATCCTGGGAACGATATGTCCTAATCAGGGACGAGGAGGGGAATCGATATTCTCAATGACAATTATTAACACATGCTTAGGTCTGTGTTTCTTTCCACAATGAAGTTACAAATCGTCTTATCACTATTATTGTCAACTTATTTATTTTTTTTATTTTTTTTTTCATTTTAAGTTCACCCAACATGAAACACAATAACAGGGTAAACTATTTTCACAGTTAATCATAATAACAAAATAATACAAAAGAACTTAATACAGTAATGATACAAATAATTAACAAAAACAGTCTAGGCTGGCTGAACTTTTCATTCAAAATTCTGAACAAATTTATAATGTCGATAACATCGACGATATCTGTCCGCGAAACATTTCTTTAGTTAGATTTATATTTAACTCATTTGAAAGTGTGTTGAATGAGATACATAACCTATTAATAGGTGCATTCATACAATAATTATTTGTGTTCACACTTCTTATGTAGAATGCCCTTTTTAGCCTTACTTTTTTTTTGGGACTAAAAAGTTCAATTTCCCAACCAATTATGTAACCTTATGTGGGCCGTATGTATAACCTTACCTATGTATGTATAACCTTATGTATAACCTTATGTGGGTCGTTCAAGCTCCAGTGATTTTATTTTCCTGTTTCAAGATGTCTTTAACCACATTTTCTAGCGCTGAATTGCAGGGTTATGTTCGCATTCACATGATAAAGTTGTGAAATTAATGAACCAGGCATTAATAATCTTTAGTCTGATATTATTTTGCACCAATATCGGGCTGTTACACGGAGTAAAAGGTGCTTCCACCAGCGTGAAAGTTACACAGCATACTCATGTGCCGTAAATTAGCGGCGCCTTATTCTCATTCCAAGACCTTTTAGGAGACTCGGAAATGAATAACAGTTCGTTAACAAAAACAGAAAAGCAAAGGCGCGAAACAATTAATACCGAGAGCGTGGAAAGTGAAGCATGAACGAGGATTGTAGGGAAATAAACGGAGGGGCGGGGGGGAAGAGACTTTGAAAAGCCATTCCGAAAACGGTCTGGAAATTACTAGGAGATAAAAGCGGAACTATACACCGTGTGGCTACACCGAAAGAACCCCTCCGCAGAAGAAATATCGCAATGCCATTCACAAAAGAAAATGGAAGAGGATAAGCAGAGAGAATGGGATCCGATGCATTCTCAGACCGCGCTGCATGTCGAAAGCGCGCCGCTGCTGGAAGGGGCGGTGTTCCGAATGGCCACACCTCGCCTTCATTCCAGACTTCCTATCCCCAGAAGGGGTCTCGTCCCTTCATCCTTTCGCTCATTTAAGATGCAGAGTAGAAGGCCAAGAAGATCTTTTTCCCTCCCTTTCGTCCTTCACACTCCTCTTCCTTCTTCATCCTCTCCCACACCGATCCAATAATGATTTCTCTCTCTCTCTCTGTTCCAGCCCGTGCCATCAGGTGATGTCAAGTCACTAACACCCCCCGAGGTAGGCTTGTGCGATGAGTCGATTAATCGAAGTCATCGACGATGATTTTAGTCATCGCGGTGCGATTACTGTAATCGATGACGATGAATGTCATCGATCATCGATGTCGATGAGAATCATCGATCCCGATGAGTCGATGAGTTGATGCGAATCAATTGATGTCGAGGAGTCGATGAGTACCATCGATGAGGATGATCGATATCCTTATATCACTAATTTTTCTTCTTTTTTCCATTCATTTGAACGCCTTAAGCTGGGTTTACACGTAGCAGTCGACTGCTATAGCAGTCGTTCGATACACGATACATCGCTACTGCTACCGACGCGAAGTGTCCACACCAACTTCTACAACTATCGCAGCGTATCGCCAGCAGTAGGCACTTCAAAATGGCTTCTATTTTGCAAGAAAGACGACGAACTCTTCTCAAAATCGTGCTTGTTAGAGAGCGGCGGAAGCAGGAGGAAGATAATAGAAGAGGATTGATCTAAGTTTATAATAAACTCTCCTCAAAGATCTAGTACTCTTTTGAGACGGCGAGGAATGTTGAAATTCTTACTTATTTTTCACGACATATTCCTTCTATTACATACTATGGTTGGTTTTCAAAGTTTTCTAATGGATATTAGGTACTTTAACAATAATGAGAATCGGTTAAAAATGTCATTTATTAATATAAATATGTATAGGTACCCTATATTGAAAGTTTTATTTATTGTAACAAACAATTTTATGGTTGAATAGTAGTTTGTTGTGTTATGTTGTTTATATGTAGTCAAGTGAGATGAATGTAATAAATGGAAGTGTTGAGTTGACTGAAATAAAGTTGTGAGAAAGTATAGAGTAATTATGAGTTCTTTAATTGAAATAACGAAACCCTACTTAACAGACTGGTCCAAAACTGGAAAGAATCAGCAATGGAACGAGAAAATATCTTCAGAGGTGCGACTGGCCATATGTCAAAGTTTTTAGGCCACTGGGGATTCCTGTCGGTCTTTAAGTCGCATTTTTGGCATCATTATTTTTATAATCCCCCTTCCTTGCATTCCATAAGCATTCATGTTCCCTATATCCTTCGATTAATCTGAAGAGATGACCTCCTGGCATAGAAATCCTAGCCAACTTCTTCAAATCCCGGTCGCTTTCCATAGCGCGTCCTCAACCGCTAGCGAGTGTTGCGATAGATTGCACTTCAATGTGATGGAAAGTAGAAGTCCATCTACTTTGGTAATAGCTCGAACCCAGGGTCGATCACGTTCGACCTAGTCGTCTATCGACTCTTACTCGCATCGCAGTCCGTGTTCACACATACGAGTCGGGCTTAACAGTCGACTGTTATGGCAGTCGACTGCTACGTGTAAACCCACCTTTAGATCTAAAATTCATATATAAAGTATAAGTACCCCAGCTATTGCGCCTTGAGGACGATGGCAGGGCCACAGTGGGATGTTTGAAATTCATGTTTTTCCTCAAGTTTGTGCTAGACGATACAGAAGTAGCGATCACATTCAATCACAGTTAATACGCAGTAGCAGTGGTAGCATTATATTCGTTGGTTGCACTGGTGCAGTTGGTAGCAGCGGTAGCAGCCTGAGCTAAATCTGCTAAATTCACAGTCACAGTGATTTCGATTATTTAGTCACTGGCTGTGATTGCTACTTTTCAGTATCGGTGATTCAATCACAGCGATATATCGCTCATCACTACTGCACAGTTCATCGAGAGTCATCGATCATCGTAATTCATCGATCATCGGCATTCATCGATCATCGACATTCATCGATCATCGATATTCATCGATCATCGTGTACATTCGATACGATGATCGATGACAGTCATCGTCATCGAAACATTCGATGAAATTTTTTCAACGAAAATCGATGACCAAAATCGGTCATCGCACAAGCCTACCCCGAGGAGTCAATCACGAAGGAAGAGAGATGAATAGGAAGATGTATGTTTCGAAAGAGAAAGAGAACAGCTTGTGCGAGTGTGCTCCTTCAGAGGAAGAAGAGGGGCGCATGCGCACTGTAAGCAAACTGGCGGCTTATAAAAGTATTTTGCTGCAAAGTATAAATTTTAGTGCCTAGTGTCAATTTTAACAACTTTTCAGGAAAAAATGTTTATTTTACGACAAAACTGGCGACTTAAAGAATTTTTTTCGTAGTAATGGTAGTATTGGTTGTATTACATGTTACCGGTGCGTCGACAGCTGTGGACTTAAGCACAATACTCGACCCATTTTTTACTTTAAAAAAAACCACTTTAATGCTGAGTAAAAGGGTGGGTTAACACTGGCAAGTGACTTTCACAGATTACCTCTGAAAGATGTTGCGGGAAATTTTACTCTGGTGATACATTTTTCACAAGTCAGTGCAGAGACGAATTAGTTGCTGTTTACATTACGAGCAATACGCTTCTTCAAGCGACTTGATTAAACTATTAAAAGTTCTGCAAGCGTACTTGCAGAGCTGTATACACGTGCAATTTACGTCAACAGTCGCTTGCTGCAAGTAATTTACGCAATAAACTTGGTAACGTAAACCCACCTTAAAGGAAGAGGGAGCAATGACACAAAATGCTGCGATATTATTAAATATATCAGTATAAATATATCAGCTATGTCAAATATAGCCCACCGATTTATTTAAGAAACGCCTGTATTCATCACACACCGTCGCCAATCGGGATAGTCACCTAGCTTTCTTAGGTTATCCATGATACCCATTATATTGCGTGATTCACGGTATTTCATACACGCCATCAGGATATATTTTTGTTTGAAGACTGATTTCACAAAAATATCGTTATTTTTAAGATAATACTGATTTTTTGTTCTTTAGTTAAGGGCTCATTTCCCTGCGGACTGGTGACACAGAGACAGGGGAGTACCCTTCTTTAACATTTTGAGCCGATTTATTTTTTAATTTTAACTTTTCCATAATCTTAACATTTTTTCAAGGCTTCGTTTAAAAAATACCAGTAAAATGAGTTATATGATAGTGGAACACAAAAAAAAGTTTATTGCAAATCAAAATTCAAAAAAATCAATAAAATAATCTCAAATAATAAACTGTATACATTTAAAAAATCGCGAAAAAAAACTCTAGCACCAGTGAAATTCTATGGCTTGCTGTGGGTGAGTTAATTAATTGTGAAGTGAATTAATTATTTGTACGTGAAATATGCATTTAATGCATTCTCAGCGGGTGAAAAAGCTAGAGTTTACTTCTTTTATTTTTCTTCTAGCAACAAAAAAGTAAATTTTTGGTTGAAGTACGCGACTGAAGCCGATTATGAGTTAGCAACACTGTACATGCTTGCATAGAGGAATTGAGGGTTTCTGATGGATGACTCACAACGAGTGCATGAGACAGTGAGAGGATCCGAATAATACCAAATAGGAGACATGGGTTTTAGGTGCACTTAGGAAACACTCTTAAGCAAACGCATTGCATTATAGGTTGCGTAGATGAAAATATGCCGGTCCATTTTTGGAAAAAACACAGCTTTACGCTTCACAAAAATGTATTATCACAATTCCATTTTCACCGAATTCAAAGGCCACAATTAACGAATAAAAGACGAGTTTTAGGAGATCTCACGAGTAACTCCAAATATCAAAGAAAACCTATTGTTCCATAGAGAAGACATGTCAATTCATCTCTTGGAATGCACACGACTTCGAAATTTACAAAAATGTACGATCAAAATGTCATTTTCATTGAATATAAAGGGAGCAATGAGCACGAGATTGCGTTCATTGGGGATAGAAACAATTTAATAACTTGGTTCTTCTTCGTTTGATTTCCTCTTCAGTTATTAATAAACAAAATTGCAGCAAGATAACACCAGTCTGCATTTTGAAACTTGTAGTCAGATGATTTATTAAAAATAGGTGTTCTTCAATCATTTTTTATGCTGATTCTTAAAATAACTTCCATTTTTTTCTATCACATCAAGTTTTTACACAAAATAAGAATTATGGTTTCAATATTTAACTACTGTAAGCACAGTTATATTGACATTACTCCACGCAATGACAATTTTTGTAACAAAATTGAATGAAGGATGAATAATACTTCCAAGGTCACACAACAATAGCAGCAGTTGTACCAACCTAAGACTCATTAGCCTGGGCCAACCTAGGCTCATTAGCTTGTATTGAGAAATATTCCTCGCACAATAATTACCCACTGGCATATATTATGCACTTATCAATAAATCTTAGAAGTTAAATTGGATCCATTATGAAAAAACTGTACGTGATAGAAGAAAACTAAGAAGAATTTTGAAATCAACATCTCAAAGTTAGCTATTATCACTTACTTGTTTTCAGTCACCTGATACCATGCCGACTAGAGTAATTGCCAAAGGAATCGAGCAAATGGATTGAGCTTTTGTGAAAAAGGAATTGTAAAAGAAGAGCATTTTGAGAAGGAAATGAGAATAAGAACAATAAACAAATAAATACTCGAGTAATATTGACATTGTATGCTTAAGACAAGGTCAGCCAGACGAATTTCATCCTGTTATATTTCAGAGGCGAACATGCGAATGACCCAAAAACATGAGGTTTCACGGGTGAATGTGGGAGAGAGCAGGTTCCCAGGAGAGAATAAAAGAATAAAAGATGTGAAATTGGGAAAGGGTTGAGGGCTATCGGTCCACGGATTTCAAGAGAGGACAGGCGAACAAGCTGGACACACGATACTATCCTTCCTGTGCAAGCAGACAGGAGTAACATTACGAAAAAACCAAGGGGTGAGAACATGGGGAAATATAAAAAAAAATATAATGATACTTCTTGAAAGCGCTTGGGATAAGAAACGACGAGTGCACTGTGATTTTGATAAATATCTACCATAAGCACATTTGGGTTATCCAGAGAGTAAAAATAAATATTCTAAGATAATATATCAGTTAATATAGACCCTGCTATACTAAGTACTAGTTTAATGTGACCAAGAGAAAGTTACGAAACGGAGAAAAGCTACTAAGTGCTATTTCTAAACTTAGTATATTTTGATAAAGTAGCACAATTCTTTAAAGCTTACTAACAGATGGTAACGGTTGAACTTCAACGGGAAGAAGACAAAATTAAGTTGTTGCATAGGATTAGGTAAATAAATCCTATCAAAATGATGTGCAAAATGCATACTATGCAGCAGATATTAAACTCACATGGAGAGGTTGGGGTGAGAAATATACCCACTAAAACTCAGTGTAATACTTTTATATTGAATATTTGGTGTGAGGCAATAATTTCCCATTGCAAGCCTATTCTGCGATTTACAAATTAATAATAAATTCTCTTTTTAAGTAAAAAGTGCAAAAAATGACGATATTGAAGCTGAAAACTCATATTTTAGGAAAAAAATAAACGCATATGAAAATGAAATGCAAGAACTATTCTTTCTGTCATTCGATACTAAAAACTCTAAGCCTATGTCATGAGTGAAAGTTATTTAAAAAAGCAAAATAGAAACCTATGAACCGAACCCAATGCTTTTCTGACGGAAGTAAAAGTTGGTTAAAAATGGGACCGAGATAGGGGATTCAGGGGCCTTTCTAATATAGCCCATTAATCCTGGTAGGTCCCAAGGAATATGTGCGCCTAATTTTGTTCGAATCCGTCAAGGGGTCCGGAAGTCTTTTATAGCGTTCAAAAAAAAACTTTTTTTTAAAGAGCCTTGAAGATAGAATGGGATTATCACTTGCCAGGAATGGGTTTGACATGACGTACAAAGGGAAGGGCTCACAGCACTCGAGGTGTTTGCTACGTGGGTTATCAATAAATATCTTCAGCCACGCTTCCGCGGTAATATTCTAATCGAAGGAACAATAGCGTAGATCTCAAACGCAGATGCGTCGGCGAGACCGGGAGTAAAGAGCCAGTCAAGAAAATGTTTTATGCTGCGATGAAAACAACACGGAATCACTCAATGCTAGCTGAAATGCTGGTTTCGATAGGAGAAGGATTGCTTCTTGAATAATGGGCACTGAAATACGAAGATAAGTATTGTGTCTCGTCGTAAAGCCATCTTTAACACGTTTTATGGTTTGGTTTCGCATGTGCAGGAATACCAGAAAGATAACTGTTTTTATTTTCAAAAAAAATATAATGTTCATCCCCAGTTCTAACAAAAACATTGATGCTGAAAATCAGTAACTTTGAGGAAGGGAATGTTCTTATTAATTTTTAAAATTATAACTATAAAATACTTTTGCCTGATGTTTTAAGAGGAGTAAAAGGTAAGTAAAAGACGCATCACCTCTAATAATTCAATACATATTCATTTATGATATTTCATTATGCTTGCATGAGATTACACTTTTCCTTTTCAGTATAGAGCTTTCGCTTCATTTGAGGTTCATTATAGCTTCCGTTAAAGCATTTCAAATTTGATATTACGAATGTCAGCAGTCAAGCGGTTTCATTTTTTCCTATTTTAGGGGCATGGCAATGAGGTAGGTACGGAATTATGAAGTAATCAGAAAATTAAAAGCATGAGCCTTGTCACTCCAGAATAACAACAGACAGTATGCCTATCCGTCGAATGAAACAAAAACCATTCCAAAAGATGCGAAACTACGGGAAGAAATTGCTTAACGGTGCTTCTTACATCCCTGGATACTTACCATAACCTTCTTCCAGGAATTCCAGAGCAGAATATCTTCGATGAAATGCAAGCGGGAATAATCCTCCGGGTAATCAATGGATACAATATTAACAGTGGAAAAAAGATAACATCCTATAATATCATGAAGAAATTTTTCAACTGATTGCATTGGGTGTTTTTCAGTGGTGTAATCGAAGAATGATGGAGACTAAATGAATGGATAGAGAGTCAATAATGAAGAAGTTCTTCGAGTAGTTGGGAAGATAAGATGAGGAATGAAAACTCTGCAACTACAAATAGCAAATTTATTGCACACGTTCTGTGGAAAAAAGCCTATTGAACACAACAATGGAGGGAGAAATAAATGGGGAAAATTATTGAGGAAGATACCGATGACGGAATACATTCAACAAAACTATGAGGGACGTTAAGGTGGTAAAAGTTATTTTTGTCTACTTACCGAATTGCGTGAAACTTTGCGTATGTATTCTCATTAGTGATATATATATATATATATATATATATAAAAGCGACAACAATTTCATACTTGTGGCACATGACCATTTATTTTATGCGTTGTGGCACATGATACATATTTCGTAACGATTCGTTTACATATGAACAGGTTTTTCTTCTTTACGCGAAATAATACATTAATTATTATTACAATAATTCCTGCTTACTAATATTATGGTGTTAAGCCGAGATCAATGTTAGAAAAAAAACATCTAAATATAATTTCGTCTTAATTTCTAATACAGCGCCGAAAACTATGGTCAAGAAATTATTAAGAAATAAAAATTGTAATATAATCATTGTACCATTTTCATTACTGCCTGTATGGTGCGCTACAGCGATTAAACAGATGCACTTAAATGAAATGTGGTCCAATAATGTTTTTTCAACTTACTTCAGAAATTATTTTCATGGGCACTCAATGACCCACTATTACCGCTTCAGCCACCTTAACTGGATTGATGACTGCTGACCAGGACATACTCAATCGTGCTAATCATCAGCAAGGTCGATTTGTAACCGGTTCTATTAACAGCAATACACTATCAATGATTAATCTGAATGAGTTTACCGTTCAAGGTGATGAAGTGAGCGCAGATCAGAACACATCAGCGCACACGAACGACGATGGACGGTACAATGTGCGCAATGTTACGTTCGGTAACCTGTCGGTAGTAGCATCCTGCCATGTACACTATTGTCACGGTCGAAGGTCGAATGTCTAGTAAACAGTGAATGATTTTGTTCCCTTGTAAAAAGTCACCTTGGGTCAAGAATGTCAGCTTTCAACTGCTATGTGATTAAAAGCTTCATCCATGGAGTCACTTCTCGACACTTCGCGATAAACATCGTGTTGGAAAACATCATATTATCGACCGGTTACGCTTGAGTAAGTTTCGCTTGCTACACCACCATTACATATCTTTTATGCAATAATTATATCAGGCGAACAGGATGAGACACCTCAATAGCACTGAATTGACGAAACCATGCGATAATATTGTTGTTTTTGCATTCTATAATTACTTATCACTGTGTTCGTGCTCCATTTTGACGCCCTAACTTGAAATCGACGCAAAAAAATAGCGGATACCACTATCTTTCCTTCGCCAGCCCACTCCTGCGCACGTCAACAATGGGAGCTTCCCAATTCAAAGGGGTTGAAGTTAGCGAGGTTAGGTACTTAACACATCAAGGTCCTTCCACCTATTACGTGAGATATCCGTGGTTCTTTTAACCTATGTCAGCCATTCATTTGCAAGGAAATTCCCGCTGCGATATAGATCAAATATGGTGGATTACATTAGTCAAGTGCGTGCATTACCTGGGGGTATAGCGACCTTGGAACACATCAACGCACTTTAGCGCAGACGAACGACGATGAAAAGAACTATATGCGCTGGCGAAATGTTCGATAGATTGCTGGTAGGTATCTTTCGCTTGGCACACAATAGTCACGGCAGAATGTTTTGTAAATGGTGAAGGAATGTTCAAAATACAGGGTGAAGAAGGAATGCTCTTCACCAGACAGCAATTAAAAATAATCGGTAGCATTCTTTAGGTTCACAATAGTCACGCAACGATATCTTGTGTTTTACTATCGAATTAGTGCAGAATAAGTATTTAAAAACGTAAGCTCTAAACCGCAGAGTAATTAAGAACTTTGCAATATCCATTTTTGACGCCTTTAAGGAAAATAAACACAAAAGGAACTATCACGGATCCGATTATCGACGTTCTTTTGTTGTTTACCGCACATAAACTATGCTCCGGATCTGTTTTGAAGTGTGAACCAAGTATTGAAGTGTGAAGACCAAGTGCGCAGGGTCTACAACGAATGGAAGGCAAGTGCGCTGCTGAGTTGCGAAGTTATTCGCGCCCTAGAGCGAATGAAAATTTCGATCTGTTTTGAAGTGCACGTGCGCTATTTTGTCGCCAAGTGAGCAGCTCAACAGAGGGCATGGGAAAATTCCATGTAGGTATATATTCCCCTCCCACCCACCCCACCTCACCCTCCTCTAGTACCTTCCGGATCACGTAACTGCGACCCACATCCCATGGTACAACTAATACAAGCGGTAAGGCGTTCCCGTGACCAAAATAACTCCGTTCTGCGCATGACGTCATCTGGATGACACAAGCAGCAGACGACTTGAGAATTAGCATAGGAATAATGGACGAAAGCTCCGATAATTTTGTTTTTAGCAACGACAGCATGGAGTGAAGTAGATATTTGCATCCTTAAGTGCTGATATACAACATATTTGATCAGTTATCATTAGTAAATGTGTAGTTTAAGAAATAAATCTTGTTTACAGCGGAAATGACCCTAGCAACCATTTATTTACAAATGAAAGTTGAAAATCTGAAACATTATCAACATTAAAGTTATCTTGTCTCCGGAAAACCTGGAATCTCTTCGCCCGTGTAGGTGTATAAATGAGATATTTAAATAATTATCTTCGCTCATATGTTTCTTCCAATTGCTAACCAAATACCACTCAAGTATCAAATACACATTGCACTCCGTACCTGACTTGCACTTTATGTAATCCAAACTACGTCACAGCATTTGACCCAAACGATGCGTAACGACATAGCGTGTATTAGTAGTACCATGCCCACTACCTTCATCGGCGAAAATAAAGGATAGGGAGTGAGTGAAGCCCAACCGCTATCTACGGAAATCCCAATCCAGAGCCTCCCACAGCGCGCGCGAAACCCGCAGAAATAATAAGAATGTTATAGATGATGTTATATACATGTTACACACGATGATGAATAGACGCTCAAAGGGGTCGCTAGCAGTCTCCGTTCTCTCCACTCGCGACGAGATGCGAACGCATCGAACTGTTGGCCTCCCCCCGCCGCCCTCCCCCCTCTTCGCCCCGCCCACATTCCCTTTTTGAGACCTCATGAGAAGCCAAGACCCCCCATGAACATCTCCCCCGACTTCCCCTCCCCCTCCAGCCACACCCACTGCCATGCCCCTCTCTCTCCCAGGCAACTCCCCTCACCGACTCATACACGCACTACGCACAATACTGATTCCATAAGAGTTGAGCTCGGTTCAAGACGACAATCACGAAGACTGTACCACACGATGCTTCATTTAGCACTGCATCAATTAATTTAATAAAATTTTACATTATTCTGACTACAAATTATTAAATAAAATTTCGATCCATGTTTGTAAATGATTGTTCTTTTAGGATTATCCGCGTAGAGATTTTTAAAAACCAAAGTTTCTTCTCCTATGCCATAGACCTCAGGGCTAGTCATTAGCCCTGAGAAAAAACGTTGGTTTTTAAATATCCTGACACGGATAATCTCAAAAGAACAATCCTTTATTCTTCTGACTGTTCATTTAATCTCACTGCACTCAAAGGTGTGCTTCAGATAATTTTGGCTGCTTAGCGGAGGAATGAAATGATTCCGTCATACTCGCCTGTATGTATGAGAGTCTCAAATGTATGAGAGATTGAAACAGAAGAACTGTCAAGGTATAAGGAAATAAGAGGAGAAGAAAGATTGGTGGGTTGAATTCAACAAAACCTAGGATGAATGTTGGTGGGGAAAATAGTATTCGGAACAGACAGAATTAATTGTTTTGATTAGACCAGCGCAGAAAAAGTCTAAAAGCCTAAACATTGCTCGGTAAAGTGGCAACAGTTCGCAGAATACTCTTAACAGTGTAAGGGTCCATTGCTTATAAGCAAACCATTTCAGTTGAAGGGTCCAATACCTATAAAATAACTAGCTCTGCATGACAGAGTTAGGATTAACCATTTACTATCATGGCCTCAAGGTCGCGAATCTTCAGTTTCAACTTCAAAATGTTCCATATGTTAATATTGACATAACTGAAAGCTGAAGCTCTCTGTTGCTCCTAAGCCGATTGGTTAGATGGCCTTCTCTGATGGGTGGCGAACATTATCAGCGTATGTGCTAGGAATTTATACATTGCCTGCTACGGACACTTTCTCGCCATCTCAGGCTAAGTGCAATGTTGGCAGCATTGCTTACCATGCACTATCCTCTCCCCTCCGTTTCTCTTTCTACCCATTACACACTCGCACACACCACATTCACTGTGTACAGTACATGCAGAGAGTAAGTACATATGCACTTTCATTTCCTCAAAGTTACTGATTATCAGCATCAATGTTTTAGTTAAGGTGGGTTTACAGTGCCAAGTTTATTGTGATAGGTACTGGAAGAAAGTGACTTTCGACATGAATTGCACATGTAAACGGCTCTACAAATCCGCTTGCAGAACTTTTAAAAGTTTCGGCGAATCGCTTAGTATAGACAGTATAAAGTATACAGCCCAGTTATAAACAGCAGCCAATCTGGCTCTGCAGTTGTGAAAAGTTTTCGCCATAGTATAATTCGCCACAAACTCTTGCAGAAGTAACTTGCCAAAGTAAATCCACCCTAAGAACAGGCAATAAATGCAATATTTTATTCTTTATAAAACCTGTTACATTTTTTGTTTG
The DNA here is from genome assembly GCA_963573305.1 of Pyrrhosoma nymphula. Lineage (NCBI taxonomy): Eukaryota > Metazoa > Arthropoda > Insecta > Odonata > Coenagrionidae > Pyrrhosoma > Pyrrhosoma nymphula. The sequence goes on along the minus strand of OY754330.1, from coordinate 47,512,748 downwards.
CCTGTACATAGTAAACCAATCGTTTAAGCATGCTAAAGATCGATTTACGGCGAGACCTAATAATTACCCTTAGTAGTTCAATGCTCATTATTCAAGAGAAAACCCTTCTTCTATTGAAACCTTCGTGAATGTTACTGCCACCAAGTTTTACTACCACAGTAGAAAGGTTAGTAGTCCTTTAGATATAGCTGTTTCTGAAGGGAACTATTGCCCAATTCGGTTCCCATCACGTATTCAACTTGCAGAATCATTAGATTCCGTTCCCTTGAACGCTTCTCATTTTTGCTATTTTGCTCTTCCTCTCTCACGCACACGAGTCCAAACCGAAAACAGCGGACGATCAAAGGGTCACCATCCCCATTGTTAAAGGGGAAAGCGGACGATTGGCGCCACGTCCATAAAAGCCTCCGCCACGAAATCATTTGAGCTCAATTAAAGTCCCTCCGCCAGCACACCGCCACCATTTCCGGGCCGTAGGGTTCAAGGAGTTCCGAGAGCGTGGGTCATATTTGGGAGAAGTCGAAAAGTAAGACGGAAATTTTGAATCGAAAGAGTTCAGTGACATTTCATCTTTTTGCTTTTAACACTTTGTGTTAGCTGTTCCATATTCGGTACATGGCTATAGAAAAATGTTTCTCAAACTTTTCTTTTAACTATTGCCCCATATTAAAGGATTTTCTATCCAAATTTTTTCTAAGCGCTCCCATGAAATTTTAAGCAAATATATTTTATGAATACTCTTTTTATTCAATGAGATCTTGTTCTTGATGCTTCATAAGTAAAGTTAAAGGTTTGGTTTGATGTCAGTAAATTTAATTTTAACGTCACTTAAAGAACTTATTATATTATGTTTTTTTTATTAATTCCTCCAAGTTTTCTTTTTGAGGAAACCTTCAAAGATGATGGCAATGCCATGATTTTTTCGCCCCTAAGTGGGCGATTTTGCTCCCGTAGAGAATCCCTGTTCTCAGCTTTCCCATCCCCTTGTAATTTCTACCACTTCCCAACGTGCTGAGTTTGGTAAAAACAAATATAAGGTATAAGAAATTTAAAAAAAATGCTTCAAAAAGCAGTAAATATTGTTTCTGTAACCTCCATTAGTTACCATTATGGAAGGAAACATTCTTTATAAAAAAAACCTTTGTCCATAAAGGGTTTAATGAAAGGATTTTGGAATTGGCTATGATTAGTCATTAAGTCTCGTCAAGTCGGAATGTCTTAAAGGGAGTGGATACTTTTGGAAAATTACATAGATAACAAAACCTCTGTGAAACGAATGTACATTCTCGATAAATGAACGAATTCATAGGTAAAGGACCGTTGCATGATGCATATGTTAACTAATTTTTGCATCATTCCCAATGCCGAATACTGTTCCTTTGAAAATTGTCTCTCCTTTTTAATGTTTGTAATTTTTTCTTTCATACTTTTTAATGAACTTTTAATGAGCTTTTGAGCTTAATTAACTTTTAAATGAGGCTTTTAAAATGAACTGAGAACACGAACGCTTTCCACGTTTCTGCATTTTCAATCAGGGAAGCAGGATTTTTTATCTAACAACATGAAACCTTGGCGAAGAAAACGCCTGCCGTATGAAAACTTCCTTTCTGAAAAATCACAATAACCCCCTTAATATGCTGATTAAGGTAGAAATTTTGCTTTTTATTTTTACTTTTTAAGGTCTACCAAAAAGGTTTGCTCATTAGATTTTTTGATAACACCAACCAATAGCTCAAGGGGTGGAAAAAATACGGTTTTTCGGGCAAAATAAATCATAACTTGATAAGTAGCCTCAATGTCAGATTCGTTCAAAGTTATTGAAGATGTTTTAAATATCATATAATACTTTTATCTGAAAAATTTTTTGATACGACTAACCATTACTGCAATGGGAGAGGCAAATGAGCTTATTCTATGTATATATATAAACTTCGAAAACTACGTGTGCCTCTAGGCCGGGCCTAAAGGGATTTCTTTACTTTTTTTGTATCAATAAACATACACAATATTTTCCAATGCATTATATCACAAGCATCACAAAAATATTAACGAGATATAATTCACCCACTAACAATAAGAAGAAGAGGTAAGACTGCATTAGCCATCATGAGCACGAAAAAAGAAAAAAATTCGGGGAACTCCTCGTACGAAAATATTCCGCGAATGGAACGCCTGAGGCGGTATTTTCCAAAATATCGCGTGAGACGGCACTCAGCTAAAAAGGGTCAACGCACTCTCATCTTCGAATGAGACGAGAACATCGGATGCATCCTCCAACTGCACATTTGCACACCTGAGGGAGGCACACGTCGGTTCATTTCCGTAGCGTATCACGAGCTGAACTCGAATACCATCCTGCGACCTTCGTCTGATAGCCTTCCCCAGTCACTATTGAGTCCCATTCCTACCTCAAGGCCAGGCCTTTTTTAATACGAAGGTGAATTATGAATTTAACGCTGGTATTTAAGCGATAACTGAGCGTCTTTGTTTCTTCGTGGAAGAAATGTAAAATTGAGAATTCCATTAACAGTTCATAAAAAGACAAACATTTCAGCATATTGAAATTTTTACAATGACCCAAGGACACACAACGGTTTGCCAATATGAATAATGCGAGGAATCTACGTATTTCTACTTTTTTCGTGCTATAAAATACTTTGAAAATAATATGTTGAAGAAATATCAATAGTTCAGTGAAAACTACGAGTTCAGCACTATGTGTAAAACAGTTGAATTATACGGCGTCACTTCCCGAAAGTTGGCGCTCTTCATTTCAAAGCAAAAACTACCACGCAATTAACTACTTTGCACTCAATATTGAATTCAATCACCGTGGCTATCATTAATTAGGACAAGGTATGCATTGCAATATTTGCGATGACAATGTATTGCGACACTAATAGTAATTGATACGTAGACAATGACGTGAAGTGTCCAAGACACGGCTGGTGAAAAACATTTGAGTGAAAAATATATCAAATATTTCGGTTTCTAATGACTTGCACGGATAAAATTTCAGTCAAAAAATGGAAGTAAATTCATTTCTCAGTAAATGATCGGTAACTCTCGCGCGTGAATCGCCGAATAATACTAACATTTTCACTACTCTAAGAAGCTTCAATGATTGTATTCCAGGGAGTGCCTATCATGCACTTGAAAATTTAGAAAAAATATAAGATGCCTGCGCTTCCCCGATGAGTTTAAATATTTGCGGACAGATGGGGTATCAGCGGCCCCTTTCGCAAGTTTATGGGGCCCTTGGGAACCCTTTGCTCCCGCTTCCGATAGCTTACGCACGCATGCGGTGGTTCTTCGTGAGAGGCCGGAGGGGAGAATTTGGTTGGGCGGGGAGAAAGGGTGGCGAAATCATTTTGAGATAATTATCCATTCGTTTGCTAAAAGTCACGTGGTTTGGATCACGATAGGCTCTAGGGCTGCACTGTTGGAGATTTTTAAGAATCATCCACGCCGAAATTTCGAGCCAATCGTGACCGCACCACGTGACACTTAAAGGCTCGAACGCAGGCTTATCTCGAAAGAGATATCAAAAGCAATAATCAGAATGTACCGAGGTGTTTAAAGTAGGAGGAAGGCATTGGGATACGGTTCCGCTCATAGATGGTGCCAAGCGTTCAGACACCGTTATTTGTTCGAGTATGATTAATTCGTATTTCTCAGAGACAAAAAGTAGATGTTTTCACATTTCTCGACTGTAGATTAACACTAGTTTTCTAATCTGAGGAACTTTAGATTTTCTCCATGACATATCATTAGACTATTTTCATTTTGATTCCTGTAAGCTGACAATCAAAGTACATTTATTGAATTATCCTTATTTTCTATTAGTTACGGCATCATAGTAACACTGAGCAGTTAATGAATTCTACAACGCTTTATAATTATCAGGAACGTCAAAACAATGCGTGAATAAGACAAGAGGTGCAAGAGGATGCAAAAATGAAATAGTGTAAAAGAAATAAAAACAACAGAAACAGATTTCCAGGACTACAACCACTGAATAGGCTTCCATTTGTTGCACCTCGCAAAGAAAGGGATCGGCGTGGAGGAGGTCATGGATGTAAATATGTCATTCTCTCTTGCAAGACAGTTTGTCCGTATGAGACTCGACGTATGGAGGGAGGAGAGAGAAAAGCGATAAGAGAGGAGGAACATAGGAAAGGATAGAAACGGATGCAGAAACATCTGACGGTCGTCGCGAGCATCCAGTAAATCGTTTTCTTCGATTTCAAAGGCCGAGCACAATGCGAGATAATGAATACCGAAAATCCATCATGAGCGAGCGAGGAGACAAACAGCCAAGAACAATAGGGCTCGAGGTGAGGAGGTCTTGGGGAGGAGCTCATGCGATGGAAGGTAAGAAGGAACGAGGAGGAGGAGTAAACGGGTAGGAGAGGGAGAGAAAGAGAAAAAAATGGGGACGCGGGATATGCATCGTCGCGGGCAATTTCCCTTTGTTTCGATAAATTACACTTCGCGCCTTTTTTCCTTCGCGGAATACCTTAAGGAAAAGAGAGAGAGATAGGGATAACGGAAAGGGAATGGAGGAAGGAATGCGTGTGTTTCCTATTGTGCCCATCCTAAAGTATATGCATGGAATATATACATTTGATATCGCGGGAAAATATATATATATAATGTATTTAAAATACGTTTAAAACAAAGGATGAGCAAAGATAAGGCAGCCAAAAATGCTCCCAGCACTTTTAAGCCAAGGGAATTGTAGTTGCAATGATTTTTTTCTGGTGCTGCTCAACGTACTTGTTTATGACACTTGTTATGAAAAATATTAATTTGTTCGCCTGTGGGTATCAGAAATCGCCGAAAAAAATGGGGTCCAAGCAGACAAGTCACTGCATTTTTTAACTTTACAACTACTTAGAAAAATCTTTAAAAAATCACTGTTACAGACGATACTGAAATGCGTGAATAACACGAATCTAATTGTGACAGCTCTTTCAGACTAGAAAATGTTGAAAAACAGTTTTTAAATTGAACAATCCGATGTTTTCGGCAATATTGGGAATATAAAAATACGGCATTCCAGGAGTTTATAATATATTCTGAAATACAAAATTTACAAAATTTGGCCGAATATGTTCCGCGGAAAAAAATAAAATAATAAAAACGCTTTTCTGGTGTTTATGGCTGTTAGGGGTCATCATAGCAACGGAATTTAGCAAATATAGTGTTTTTGAAAGCCAAGCATAGCAACAATGCCCTCGGCACAAAGCTCTCGGGTTATTTTTAACTACCTTCCTTTTTCTGCGAGGCCCTTTAAAAAAATGAGTTTTGACAAATACATTTTTCAAAAATCAGCCGGTAAAACTCAATTGTTTGAGAAAATGTATTTTTAGAAATCCATTTCAAACGAATTTTCATAAATACAGTTCTAGAACAAAATTAATTGACGACTTGGAATTTTCAGGGGATCGGTAGGAGAAAGAGAAGTGATGAAGGCTTCCAATCACTTCACACGTTCAAGTAAAGACAATTTAAAAACTTAGGTATGAGAATAAAGCGCGCTTAACTTGTATTCGTGCAGGGAGATTGAAGGGACGCAGAATTCAGAAAAATGCTACGGAAGAGAAATTCAGGGTGAAGACAGAATGGGGTGCGAATAAATCGTCATGGATGAGTTGTGGAGGGGGCATAGGATAAGCGCTCATTAGAAATCCATTTAAAAAACCCTTTTTCAAAATTTGTTTTTAACAAATTTGTTTTACAAGCACTTAAAATGTTTTTTTAAAAGCTGAATGAAAGCATTTTGCCAAATTTATTCTTCACATATCAGGTCTTCAGGCGGGTTTACACTGGCAAGTTTCTTGCATCAAGCCACTTTCGACGTAACCAACAGTTGTACGCGGCTCTGCAAATCTGCTTGCAAAACTTATAAAAGTTTCGGCAAGTCACTTGTAGAAGCGTAGGTATTGCTGCCAGTGTTAAGAGCAAACTATCTGTCACTGCACCAACTCGTGAAAAACTTTTTTTCCCGAAAGCTCTTGCAGAAGAAGCTTCTGGAAGGAACTTGGCAATGTAAACTTACCATTATGTATGAATGACTACAGCGCGGCGTAGTTAGGTATGTGCGGTAATGTAAGGTATCGACTGCGATATGCTGTAGACGTCGCGTAATGATTTTTATCATACGGGACATGCCGCGCCGTGTCCTAATTCGATATCACTGAAATAGTTTGTTGCGATATCATTCAACATGATGCGATAACATGTGATATGCGTTATTATGCAATATTCAGAGTAATATGACGATATATGCAGTACCCATATCACGCGTTTTGCGACGCGATATCGAAATTAATATTGCACAGCCTTATGCATTGGGGAAGGAGGTGGGGTTAAGTATGTACAATCATATGGTTATGAAGAGGGTGATAAGAAAGGAGCCGGAGGGGAGGGGGGAGGGTGTAAGAGAACGTAAGACTCGTTTTCCTGTTTCCTTTAGGGTCGCTAGGATGGAGTTAATGGGACTTCGAATTACGCCGGTGCCATTTTATTCCCTTCCAACACCAGCACCAATTAGGTACGCCTTCAGGGTGAAGCAGGGCATAGGAGGCGGAGGGAGAGAGAGAGGCCATGTGGAAGCAATATCGCCTAGCATTCGCTTCCTCCTCGTCGTTTAGCCGAGCGAACGTAAGTACGCTATGCCCATTACCATATCAGAGGCCGACGGGGATTCGGGAAGATAGAAAGCGGAAAGTATACAGGAAGTAGCTATCGTAGCAATAGTAAGTAATCCGTATTAAAGTAGCTTGAGGGGTATTCTGTCCTAATCATAATAGACTTCGAATTTAAGCTGTTTTAAGAAGCATTTAGTAAATATGAAAATATTAATGACAATGATGATTAATTTGTTTCTATGACTGGATTATTCAGTAATAGACTAAATATGCATATTTGACGAGCTCTAACTTGACTGATTTGTTCCACCCCTCAGGCTAAAATCGCCTTCACAACCAAATGTTTTCTCCTTCCCTTACTGTTTTCAAGAGGCTGTTATGTCTCAAAATGTCATAATATTACGAAATATGCCAGGGATATACTTGTAGTTCCAACAGTAGCCAAAAAGAAGAGTCGTGTTTATACGGGCAGTTGCAGACACTAGTAAGATCCTCCCCCCGTGCAGAAAAAGAAAGAATTCTCAAACGATGGTTAAGCTGAGAAGAACGAGTCACTGATTAACTCAGAATAACGTGGGGCTGCACGCAATAAATTGCGCAGGGAAATACTTTCCGTATGGTGCCGGCATTATCGCGGGTTAAGGGGAGCGTAGGCAACGCCAGAAGAGTTGATTCCATGATTAAATTATGATAACGCCAAACGATTTATCAGTTGTTTTGATTATTTGAGATTTTGTATAGTATTTAACCACAAAATTCAGAAGAATTTCGCGGGAAGGGAGGGTGTCCAAGAAATGTGACACTTAGAATGGCGATAGTTGCAGCAATTGTCGAAATGGGTAAAGATCTAATGAGTTAAATTTAATTACTTTACGCTAAAATAAAATAAATTAACTGATATGAACGATAAGTTATGTCTTTTCTTCCTAGTTTAAGTATTCAGTCTTAGGTTTTCGCAAATGCTCATGCTGATTACCATTTTCCAAGCACAAAAAGTGAAAATTTGTGAGACACTGTATTTATAATAAAACTCTTATCACAGTCGCTTACTCGCGGAATGGTCAAAAATTACACATTAATAGATCGAGTGTAAGTCCATAAATTTTCCTCCCTCTTGCTTATACAGTTAACTTAACCATGCTCAACAGCTATAGAGGGCTCGCGCCCGTGGCAGCGCTAAAGGTTTATTACCAACTGGAACTGCTAAAATGGGAATATTTATTTAGCATTTATAAATTAAATAGGCGCAAAGTGTACAATATCAGCAGCGAAGTGAAAGAGTAATGCCGACTATTTGAGAGAAAGTAAAATGTTTTGGTTAAAATCAAATGTTTAGACAAAAATTCAAAGGATTAGATGCCAGAAGTGTTGATGCCATTAGTCCTTTCCATGAATAAGAAATTCCGGGAGACACCAGGGCATCACTATTTCACGTCGATCTCTGCCCTGGAAATGTGCATTATCAATAATAATAAGTTGCATTATACATATCACTCAATATCACATGCCAAATATATAACTCACGTAATACTGAAATATAAGCGAATATTCCACGAAATAAAAATAATTGAACACGCGAACACAATTACAGAGAGCAGTGAAAAACCAAGGTAGGAAGAAAATTTTATAAAATTTTAGTTGAACATAAAAAAGGGAGGAAAACGCCTAAATCCAGGAGGATGGAAATTTCATTATTATTTTCCGATTCTGGGAGTCTCCCTGAGAATACGGGAGACAGCAGGTATCCCTGGTTACAAGTCGAGAGTCAAGGGATAGGAAAAAAGCTTCAACGCCACCTTTTGAATGGAGAAAAAGATGAAGAGAGGGCCAGCGAGAAGAACAGCCAATTCCATGGCCCCCCTTTTCGATTGATTCATTTATTTCACTTCCTCGTGGATATATTTCTCATCCTTTCTCTGCCCTCGTATCGTTTTTTCCTTGCGCGCAAAAAGGTATTTAATTACGATCGAGCGGGAAATACTATCTTCCCGTTCCTTGTGAAGGCGAGAGAAGTTGAAGCAATTAGAGCGGTTGATTATTATTTTAGATTACACTCTATTTGCGTTCTTAGCTCCTATCTTCATTATTGTTTTACCCTTCCTCCTCACCTCTCCATACTATCACCACAGAACTTCTCTCCGGGAGATGAGAGAATATTTCCATGCTAAGCTTGTGTTAAATGAAGTATTGCAGAAAAAAATTAAATGGGATGATGGAGAGAGGTGGAAGAAGATGAGGGAAAACTGAGCACTCTCCCGGCTCGCCTTCAATTTACCCACAAGGACTGAGGGTCCTTTTGTTTGAGCCGGATTGACATCTCGGGAAGCCGAGTGATAAAATGTGAGCTGGAAAATGACGAGATGTGTAATGAATGAAGGGTGGCGAGCGTGAAAAATTAATGCAAACACGTTCCCGTCACTCTGTAAATGAATGCACATCGTGCATCACGCTAAAAATTCTTCCTCCCACACTTCATCAAGGGAAAAATATTTCGTCACAGGAAGCCGCAAAGGAAATTTTATTTTTTCGTACACACACACACAATGGGAGCGTGGAGATTGTCCATCACTTAATCACGCAGCACGGCATGAGTAAAATTTCATTTGAATGCTTAACAGCAAACGCATTCATGTAATAAGCCTGAGGGTATTAAGACGATCGAGTGCAGTGACTGGCATGTCTAGATTAACTCTCGATAGATCGGACTTAATACGACAGTAACCCAGGCGGGAATTTTTCCTAAGGCCTTACACGACCTTAGAGAAAACGTCTTGATGGCAGCATATCATTTTCCGGTGAAAAATTCTCTTATAGAACTGCAATGGACTTAACTAAGCACAACTTTGTCTGGCATCCGAAGTTATGCACGAATACGATTCATATATAGCCTTCCAATATCACTAAATGTAAGAACTCGAGTGATTAATAATGTACAAAAAAAGGTATTAAAAAAAAGAGTATTTCGTAAAAACAAAAAGTCGTTCTGTCGTTAAAAGCTGCAAAGAACCTCACTGAATCCTTCAAAAACTATCTAAATTCTTTCACACTAGAATAAGGTATACGGTTTGTATGGGGTATGCGTATATGAAAAGATTTTTAATTTTCAATTGATCATTTTTCCCACAAAACGAAATTCTCCTTCTTAAATACAAAATTGTGAAGCAATCTCTGCAGATATTTCATATCTAGAGCAAATAGCAAATTACGGTAATCTTACAATAGTCAGATACCTTCAGAACCAGGGCGAACCATCAGATCTGCAATAAAAACTAAATGCCAGTTCAAAAGAAATGGTTTTATAAAACCAATTGGAAGTGAAAATTAATTTTAAAGTTAAATAAAGTTAAGAACAGTTAATTGATTCCTTGCCATTGAATTGAATGAATAAATCCTATAGTCCTAGACTTCTGCTCAATAAAGATAGGACTACAAACGAGTAAACACTGCGTGAAAACAATCGTGTGGAGAATAGCACTCTATGGATCGGAAGCATAGACTATTGGAAAAGTATACCAGAAAAGATTAGAAGCATTCGAAACTTGGTGTAGGATGAGGATGCTGAAGATCAAATGGACGGATAAAATAAGAAATGGAGAAGGATACAGATGCTTAGAAGAGGAAAAGACCATATGGAACACTGTACAGGATAGAAGAACCGGATGGGCTGGATACGCCCTGAGGTACAATGGGTTTGTAGAAAATATAATTGAAGGGAAAATAGAGGAAGAGTCCCAAGAGCTGAATTCATAGACCAAATAAAGAGGAAAGTACACAAGAAGAACTACCTAGGAGTAAAAAATATTAGCATTAGATAGGGAAGGAAGGAGAGCTGCAGTCAACCAATCTTAGCATTGAACGACAAATAATGAGCCTATATACGGATAAAAGCCATTTCCACAAATAAATAAAACTTTTATTATGACGTAGATTTGATCATCAGTACCTTATGACGATTTAATAACATTAAAACCTAAGTTGGAATTAAAATTTTATTTATTTGTGCAAAATTGCACATATTTTATCCATTCATAATATTAACATTACCTGAAATATCGCCTGAGACTTATGCATAAGGCTGCTTTGGAAAAGAGGTCTTCGTTTCGAATCAATGAACGCGATCAAGTACCTACATAAGACGAAAAGAAATATTTGAATTCAATGGATTGAGTTGCTTAAATTTGGAAAGAAGTTATCCAATTTTCATTGTTTTTACTTTTGTAGATTTCCTTTTCAAAATCGAGGTATACAGTTTTTCCAACTGTCGAAATGCGGGGAGAGGAACGTTCAAACCTGTTGAAATACAGAGTTACGTCGCTCGCTTCAACAAGCTCAAAAAGGTCGAACAACTAAGTATGTCGAAAATGAGATGTCGAACTATCAAGAGAGACTAAACCTCAGTGGGATTACGCGCTGGGACAAAAAGATTGATTGAAATTTCATGAAAGTTCAGTGAAAATAATTACGGGAAGCATAACTTTTTAGTAAAACTCTCCTATCTCTTAAGGTATAAAATTCCTCACGTGTATGCACGCGGATGAGCGCCAAAGTATTGTATTTTCTCCGCAAATACTTCTCCAGAGGGGCGTAAATAACGAGCGCTAAGGAGTTGGCACATCTTCGCCGGCTCATATGAAACCCCAATCGCCGGAAATGCAACAACTCACGCGGTCAGTTACGTTATGGAAAAACGTATATCCATTGTCCAGCTTATTTTCCAACCACCCTCGTTAGGTATACATTCACCCCCTCTTCTTACCCTCCTAGTCCCCTGACCATATCTTACACGATCTCGATGACAAGAAAATCGTTCCTCCAAAAGGAATTATGTCCTCTTGCACCCACCCCCTACTCTTTCCATCGCTTTCCACGACTGTGCAAATGATTCTCACAGCGGGCATATAGGCTCCCACTACTTACCCAACTCCCAACTCCCCCTGCACGCTCTGGAGGACTAAATTTATACGTAAGACTCTCCAATAGGAAGAAAGGAAAAAGCCTACCGGCTCTGGGACGGGAAGTTTAAACACAAGAAAAATGAATGAAAACAAAACGCGCTCGGATTCCGCACTCTCGATGGGAATTGAAACTTCGTTTTGCGGAGAATTTAGCACGCCCGCTAGTAGTCTTGGAGCCGCCGGACTTACTCTTTCTTTTTTTCTCCCGTCGCTACCTTATCTCATCCTAGTAGGTCCTCTTCCGCAATCACTCCGACCTCGTCCCCTTCCTTTGACCGCTGTAGTCTTCCGTCGCTTTTAGTCCTTCCCTACCCTACCTCGTTTTACCATGCATTAACACAAGCGAATCAACCTGCAGTCTCTTAATAGATAGATTATTTAACCATCACAGGCCAGAGTGGACGATAAAGCATTATTATTACAGGTGATCTACCGGTTAAGGTAGGCTTACATGGAGAGACTTACATGCATTGGCATCTCACCAAGGCAGGCACTTATTACTTTACATAATTACCTTCTTCATCTCGAAATACGTCCTACCTCTCTTTATTCCTTCCATGAAGCTCATTCCCTTTCTTCTCAGTTTAACCCGACATCCTCCCCTCCATCGCGACATTCAGCATCCCTTCGCCCCTCATTATCTATTCCAACCACCTACTCTACCTCCTTCAAATCTCCTCCAGACGTTGGAGACTCTTCGAGGAGTTGCTCACTCCTCAACGAGTCTCCGCTCCTATTCCAACGCAAATTTCCCATTCTTATCCACACCCACATCGTGAACCACTGCAGTCTCTTCTCATTCTTTTCCAGCAGAGTCCAGCCTACACCAAGTAAACTGATTTCCATTTTAGACCATATGCCAGTCTTTTCTTACATTAGTTTGCTCCTATAGGGAACTTTTGCTATAGCTATTTTCCTTCTAATATCTTCGCCACAATGCCTATTTTCCTCCAGTGCACTGCCAATATAATTGTATTGTTCCACCTGCTTTAGTTGGTGCCATCCACTTTTATTACTTACTTTGTTCTATAAAATCTCATTACTTTAGTTTCTTTCTGATTGATGATCTTCACCCCGTATATCTACTAATTTGCCTAATGTCTTCCTTGTGAATTCTTGTTCTTCCTTGGTCATTCTTCCCGTTTTTCCCTTCTGTTTCGTTTTTCTTGTTAGAGACTTGCGTCTAGAGTTTTCCCAAAAGGTTTCTCTCTCCTTCATCGCAACATTTTCATTAAATCTGGTTTCCCCCCAGCCCTCAGAAATCAAAGGAAAAATAAGGGACAACAATAAATTGGAATAGCATAGATTTAGATTTTGAATTTGATTTTCGACGACAACAAGCAAAGGCATATGACACTAGGCGGGTGTTTTGCTTAAGTTAGTTTTACCAATTTCTACAATAGCAAAATTCGATTTTAAGATTTAAGTTCGCTTCCGGCTTCAATTTGCTAGATAAAAAACGAACAGCGGACAGCAAACATCCGTCCGTTGAATGTGCGTGTGGAAATAATACCCCTATTTAATTTTTGAGGTGATATTGAGGTGGATGAAAATGAAAAAAGATCTTAGGATTTATACACCGAAGTAAAGAATATCGAGAAAAATGAACACCAAACAGCGAATTTTCGCCGGTCTACTTTGGTCCACGGCACACAATTTCGCCGTGAGGAACATTGGGGCACATCCCACTTGTAGAAGCAACCACACTAAACTGCAACAATAGAGTAATATTATTGACAGAGCGTTCTAATTTTTGAATTTGCATTACATAAATTTTCAGTTGTCTAAAATTAACAAAGAACACTAATAAAATATATAATACAAAAGCCTGTTTTTATGAGGTCGTATTTTCCCAATCCTTGTTTTCGTGGAACAGTTCAGCGATTTTGCGGCACACTATTTGAGAACCTCCGCACTGGATTGATGTGCGCTAGAGAAGTCACTGAGTTTAATGATGAAAGTTAGCTCCTCCGATAAGTTTTTTGCTAACGTGAAAAATTAATAGATATTTTCAGATATATCCATGAGCACACTCATTGAATAAACTTGTTTTCATAGTTCTACTTAAGAAAACATACTGCTTTATTCTTTGGAGGGAAATCAGTCGATATTATACTCGCAATTTTGGGACATCGCTCAGCCGCTAATTTACATTCAAATCTTCAATTAAAACTAATAAAACTTTGCATAAATCGTCGAATCTGCTGAAATTATCTTCGTGATTCCACCAATACATAGCAGTGCAGTTCAAACGCTCGAAAGAAATATCACAAAGAAAACCAGCCCGATAATGGTGGGACAGTATCCGACATGTTTATGCGACTTACAAAAAAAGCTAGTGAAGTGCGTCGCGCATATACCACGCATCCACACGTCGCACTACAAAAGACCATTATAAATTATCACCACCTCGATAGATAATAATCTTCTTCAAGACCTTTTCAGCAGAGTAGGCAGTGTTTGCAAACAGTTTGAAGAAGAGGGCGTAAAGTGAGTACGTAGGTATACACATATGCATACAACAACCAACTGGCTCAAACAATGGGGCGTTTCGAATGTCAAGACCGTGAAGTGAAAAAAAACAAGTAAAAATACGCTTTAAAACATGTCCGCCACGCGAAAATGGAATCCGGAGGGAGGAATAAACCCGCGGAGCGAGAGATCTCCAATATTTACAGCTCACTCGCCTTTCTCTCTTCCTCGCTCACTCGAATATGGAGGAGGACGTCGAATGCTTAAGCGCACAGCTAATGATCCGATAATATACGAGCGCCGTATTCAAAGGACGAGAATATATGGGCGGCGATCGAGAGGCGCAGTCCCCGGCGACCCCAGAGGGGATGGGCCGCGCGCCGGGACTGGGCCGCGGAAAGCCGTTGTCTCCTAAAATCCGAGACATGAGACGCTCGCGAGACGCATCTCGCCTTTCAAATGCTCGCTTCCAAGGGACATGGGAATAGACTCTCTCGCAAGCTTTTGTGAGCAGAGAGGAATGAGATGATGATGAGGGGGGATGGGTTTAGGTATTCCAAACAGTCTCGCAAAGTGGCTAAAGAGAAAGTATATAGACGGGTAGTTTATTTTTATTAGAGGTATATAGTGGTTGAAGTAGGTTTAGATGGGAGTCGGAAAACCTATACTATTCTTCCACAGCTGAAGGTGCTTGTCACAAACTATTTCTTTCCTCAACTCGTCATACGTCGTACCACCCTATAAGTCTATTCTCTTTCTTCCCACACTCCGCTTACCCAGCATCCTCTTCTCAATCACGGCCTTCCCCCCCCCCTCATTAACCTGTTGAAATCATCTACTCTTCCTTCCCCTAATCTCCTCCACCAATTTCGTCTCAAGCTATCAAGAACTTTCTCGTGCCTCTTTCTTTCCGTCCATCGTATTCTCTCCATTATCCTCCACGACAACATCTCAAACGCCTGCGATCTGTCCTCATCCATTTTATGTTCACTGCAACGTTATCATAAAAATTACGCCTTTGACAAATGGATGGAACCTTTAGGAGCAGAAGGATTCATAAACTAGTGCAAGAGTTGTCCAAAATATCAGTTGTGTACGACACGAAAAGAATTTGATTTCTGGAAATTTTACGTTTTTTCCGATGCTGAAATTAATATAAAGAAAAACTTCAACGCTTTACGTAGGCATCAATCCTTATTTTAGATGAGACGCTGATTTCAGGATACCCTCACTTCATTAGTGACGATAGTTTTCCCAAACAACAAACAATCAGTTTCAGGTCAGAATTACTGTCAATTTTGACCTACAGACGCCAGCATGACGGCTGGAGACACTCATAAGTGATAGGTAACCCTGCTGCCATCATACTACAATACGCCGCGGAAACCTGAACTTTATTTTCGATCCCAGCACGAACAAATTATCTTCTTATAGTAAGAAAAGTCTTAATTTTACGAAGCGCAGTCGTCTGTTGGAGAGTTTTGACCGAAGTATGATAGCCTCCCTTTAGGTTGCTTCGATATTGAGGTCATTTTACACCTCGTGTGCATTAATGCTCAGATTTGATGTACGTCAGATACAAAGAAAAGTTAAAAATCCGCAAAAATCAGGAGATCATCGTATACACTGAGGTGTTTGAATTGAATAAATTAATTCACTAAGAAAGGAAAATCATACCATTATAAGTTAGAAAGGTAACAACGCGGTTAAGGAAATCACAATTATCACCCAGGCGATGTTCCAAATTTACCTTAGCATTTAGTTTCTCAAGTTCTTCCCGGTATCTTTCGCATTTAATCATGAGATGGTGAACAAAGGGGGAGTCAGAAGCATCACAAACGGATCTCCCCCAATAAACTCCGAGAGTGTAATTATTTCACCTTTTTTTCCCTTTCCTTCATGTTGAGATATTTTGATGTTAACTTGAATTATTGGAAAATCATTAACGGTCATCAACAGTCAATAGAATACATGTTTCCTGCAGCCCTATACACTCTATTTTTTCCAACCAACCACATTATTGCTTCAAAAGTCTTCATGTTAAAATCCCTCATAAAATGAATGAAGTAGGCATGAAGTAGCCTGTCATGGAGCCATGGATTCATGGAGCCAGAATTGAACCAGCAAACTCCATAAATCCGAGGGAATGCGCAGCAAAAATCGCTACTCAGCATTCCTTTGGGTCGGAATATAACGAGGTAACTATAAAAATAAAAAAAAAATTTAAATGTACCTACTTTGAAAGTAAAAGCTATTTACCTTCTGCAATTGATGACAAAAATGTGTTGAAGCAAGCCAAGGAAATTTTTCCAGACCGGATTTTTTCCCAGAAAGATCTGGTGATCATGTAGCGAAAAAGCTTGCGCTCGCTTTTAGGTGTTCCCTCAGGTTTCACCCATATTTGACTCTACTTCGGCAAGGGGCAGAAAACACAACCCACTGGTTTGTCACACCGCAGAATTGATTTAAAAAATCATTCAATGGCATGGATTTATAGTAGGTAACGTTCAATATTCAATTCACATGGAATTCACACTAGGGCACCAACAAATATGAATGAAGAGTAGAAGAATCCCAGAATTTAGGAAGAAGAGAGAGTGACGTGGTAAGTGATCTACGACCTAGCACGAAGACCACGCAAGGAAAACCACGCAAACGATGGAAAGATATGACTTATCTACATATGAGAGAGTGTGTTAAGAGTCAAAATAAGTACATATATCAAAGACGGATTGCCTGAACAGCAAATTCGAGAATAACGATGCACAAAACAAGCAAATTTATATCGAGGACTTAGCTATCCAAGCGTGCACAGAAGTTAAATATCTTAGCTCCATTGTGCAGTGCAATGGAGATACTTACAGCGGAGAGACAATGAGAACATCTAGAAACGAATTTTCTCAGCATGGATAAAGTCGAGAAAGTTAACAGGAGTCACCTGTGACAAGAGAATGCCGACAAAACTAAAGGGTAAAGTGTATAAGAGCATGAATATGAATATGCAGCATAATATACCTTGAATATGCAGCGAGCATATGGGATCCGGTGCAGAAAGACTTAGTCCGGGAACTTAATAAAATACAAAGGAAAGCTGCACGATTCGTCAAAAACAGCTACGGGCGTACTGACAGCGTTACACAGATGTTAAACGAATTAGGCTGGGAACCGCTAGAGACTCGGAGGCTGCGCGCTAGGCTTAGATTGCTTGAACAATTGAGAATAGATATCTTTCAGAGCGACACGGAGAACATCATATTAGAACCCCACTATATTTCCAGGTCCGATAGAAACGATAAATTAAGAGAGATATTTTGCCGAACGGATAGGTATGGGAATTCGTTTTTCCCCCGAACAATAAGGGACTTCAATAAATGCTAGGAGTAATTTCATTAGAGCGTTTCCTTTTTATCTTTAAGCGGCTGGTGTCCTAACACCCCCCGCCACACGCCTATTGAGGCGGCTTGCGGGGTAATATGTAGATGTAGATGATAAGGCCAGTTGTGCTATATGGAGCGGCGTGCTGGGCGACTATAAAGCGTCACACCCAGAATTTTCAAGGACATGAAACGAAAATGCTGAGGTGAATGTGTGGTACAACGGACCTAGATAACATTCGGAATGAGTATATTAGTGGTAGTTTATAAGTTGCACCGATGCAAGAAAAAATAAAGCCAGAGTTGACTCAGATGTTTTGGACATGTCGAACGGCGTTCAGGGGCTGCATTGGAAAAAATATGGGAAAATTGAAGCTCCCAGGAAAAAGAGGAAGAGGGAAACCCAGGAAAAGATGAGGTATTGTGTGATAATTGACATAAAAAAGTGTGGTATGATCCCAACGGATGTCTTAGAGAGAAGAAAATGGAAGAGATTGACTACCCGTAGCACAAAGTATAAAGGCTAGGAAGAAAAAGTGTGCTAAGAGGAAATACGTAATGACAGGAAAAGATGGAGAAGCTTGGTGAAACAGGAGAGGATATGGATGGGTTGGGCTTTGACAGTTAGTGATTTTGTAGCTTAGCCAAACGGTATCTTTGTTCTGAAAAACAATAGGCAAGTAAATCTCAAGGTAAACTCTTCTCGGGATCCCTTTTGGATTCCTAAGTTATTCATCTTGATCGGCATTTCCACTGGAGACGGCAGATGCCGACTAGTCTACATTTTCAGGATTTTATACTCCTCCCATCAAGTCAGATCGACGTTGGCTGGTTAATATCGACATTTTTTATATCCCGTAGACAAAGTGGACCTGAACGGTTTTTGAAGAGTGTAATCCTGAAAACATGGACTAGGTAGCAACTACAGCCCTAATGACGACTGGAAAGTCTCCTTTCGAAATGTCTCGGTTAAATGAAGTACTAAACCCTGTGGGAAGAGTTCGAGAAGAATTCACCATGAAAATTCACTGGGAAGAAAGTGACAACTTTTACATAACGAGAAAACCTCAACTTTGCTGATGGAGGTGAAAACTATAAAATGGCCAAAAACCCCATTGCGCATATTTTTAGAGACTCACAGTTTCCAGAAAAAAAAACCTATCCGTATTCCCAAGAGAAGACTTGTTCCGACGATAATGCGCGTGAAGTTGCGATTAGGTATGCCAACGCGACCGCATGAAATGAAGTCGCCTATCTAGAATAACTAATGAATACTTCTGTGACTAATCGACCACTCAGAAAAGGAGGAGAAGGTAAATAGGCATTCATACGGGTTTTCAATGTAAAAATCAAGGTGTTCTCGGAATATGTTTGATGAAGTCATGCCTAAGAAGGTGGACATTCCCTCTAAACAGAATCTTTCATAATACCTGTCATTTTTTTGGAAAGCTGTTCGGAACTCGGAAACCTGTTTTAAACCACAAAATGAATCACGAGCCATTATTATCACTTGCATGCGGCCATAGCATATCCTTCATGATCGTGTGCCCACATTTTCAACGCGGGTAATATATTATCCCTTAGATACCAAAGGATGCGATGCACAGGGCATAGGTTTTCGAGAACGGCGTTCGGTGCTAATTAGAAATAACGATTCAATATTTACCTCTGAGAATGAGTGTAAGGATTAAGAGTCATGTAAGTCATCATGGTTTATTTTAACTATTTTTTCTTATCTATGCTTGAGCATGTTAAAATCATGATAACTGTCATGGCTTTTACGCTGCTTTAATTATTTGCGACATGGAATGTTATTTACACTGCAGAATGTAATTACACTTTCAATTACGGTAGTTGCAGCTTATGTTGAGACGGACACAAAACTTAATGAGTTAAATTTAATAAAGTTACGTAATATTAAAGAAACTTAACTGAAGTTAAAGATAAATCAACTCTTTTCTGCCTCGTCTACGTATGCGTGTTCATGTATGTTCATGTACCCTTGTCCAGGAAGAGAAGGACATTTTTTTGGACAAAATGCATTTAAACAAAACTCTTGTCACAGTCGTACCTACATGAGATAATAGAGGATGGAGAAATACGACAGAGACGAGGTGGTAATACAGATGTCAATAATCGCTGCCAAGAATAAAAACCCAAAATAGTGAATAGGAAGTCAGACCGGTTATTGCACTAAAAGGCTCTTAAAATGTTAAGTAGGTACAATGTCATACCGTTACGCCAATTTTGATGGTCAAATATTTCAAATAAGTACATGGAATGTTAGACTGAAAAAAAAAAGAATGGATTTCAAGTATTTAAAAACATAGCCGGCGATAAGTGTCAGGTATCCGCAGCAAAGTGACATAATAATGTTGAGTATTTGGAGCCAAGGTAAATGTGTTGGTTTTAGTCACTAATTCAAATGGAATAAAAGGACCCAATGAATGCTAAATAAGTCATTTCTAGGATATAGCATGGCAAGGTGAGACACATGTCCAAGGAAGAAGGGATGGGGATTAACAGAAGAGAAGAAAAACTGATTAAATCAAATGTGGAATTGTGGTTGCGAATGTAGACATAGAAGCGATACACGTGTTTTAGTGAATAACGTTATACGTGCACAAAGTATCCATTCATTCATTAAGGTAGTCTAGGTAGGTTCAAATGAAAGTCAGTCAAATTCATTAGAATTTTAAAATGCGCAATTTTAACATCTTACTATAGTATTTCTTTTTCCATCTCAGCATACGTCCTAAACTTCTTCGTCCCATCCATAAAACCTATTCTCCCACTTCCCCTTCCCCCCTTACCATGCATCCTTCCCTCTATCACGGACTTGAGCAATCCTTCGCCCTTCATAGCCTCCTCCAACCACCTACTTTTCCTCCGCATAATCTCATCCAGAAGTTTCCTCTCCTCACTAGCCAGGTCACTCCTCATTTGTCTCCCTTTCCGTCCACCACACCGTTCTCCATCCTCCTCCACAACCACATCTTGAACGCCTTCAGCCTATTATCGTCCTCCTTTCTTAGAGTCCACGTTTCTGCCCCATACAACGCCACACTCCATATTAAGATCTTCACCAGGCTCTTCTTTAAATCCTTACCCAAGGTCCCCGTCAACAGCTGCCTTCTATTACTAAACTCTTCCTTCGCAAGCACTATTATCCTCATAATACCTTTGCTACTATCCCCATTTTCTTAATATACTAACAATAAGTATAATTGATGAAAATAATGTATTGCAGTTGAAACTCGAGGAATTAAAGAAGACAATCCTGACAAATACTCACGGCACGTTATTTTGCGCGTGCACTGCCGTGAACCGTGAACCGCGAAGGTGAAAATTGGGATGGTAGAACTTGAAGATGACGGTTGACGCTTTCACGCGGTCGTAAACATCTTCATAAACACCAATCACATTGAACTTACAGTTGAGAAAACCACCTTTGTTAATTCCACAAACTTTCTTACGCTGGCACGACGCGCGTTTCACCACACTAACGCGCGTCGTGCCAGCGTAAGAAAGTTTGTGGAATTAACAAAGGTGGTTTTCTCATCATGGATATCCATAATTTCCACGAGGTCAGGCCTGAGATCATCAGTTTTTTACAGTTGAGGTTCACGGTAGACCCCAATCATACATTGGCCTATGCCCTTCAGCAGTCGCAATGTGACTCGCGGTGGCAGAAGACTGGCAGTTTTATTTTGCAATTTCATCATTCATTTTTGAGCGCAAAGCCACCTACTTCCATCTACAATCCTATTTCAGTCATTCCTCAAAGTTTTTTTTTCATATTATTCGGAGAGATTTCAAAAGTAACGCAACAATAATAATATACTTTGTCTGTTTTCGAGTCTGATACATGCCACACGACAACATGCCTAAAATTCAAGACGACTTATTTCAGTTATAATAGATATATATTTATGCAGAGTATATTTATGGAATTCCTGCGAAAATTAGTTCTGTTTAGAACGTACAAAAGGTATACGTATTACTTTCTTTGATAAGTCTAATAAGTGTCTGCTATCAACAACTAAAAATGCACAAATGATGTAAAATGAGGCATAAAACAAGGATTTGTTTTTAATACCCGGTAGAATGTTGTTTTAGCACGCGATTTTCATATTTTATATGAATTATAATTACATGATTAAGCAAAATTATTTTTATTAACTTTGCCTTTTTTTGTTTTTACCCAGTGTATCATTCAATTGTTTATTACCTTTCTTTCTTCAGTCTTTCAGACGCCACGCGAAATGTGGGTGCTCTAAAAATAAACGCGAGAGCCATAGGGATAAAGCCGATATCCCACGATACATTTTTTCGAGAATTAATTCATGAATAATTCATGATAGCTCTCAGAATAGGTATGCACAAGTCAATATGCCGTGAATTATGGTAAATTAGGTGACTACGTTCTCGACGAAACACGAATAATGATTGGTTTTTCTGCGCGCATGAGCCACGACCATACCCTCGTCAGGGACTACTTCGACTATTTGAGAATAAAACATCATTGAAGTACCTAATATTTACCACCATTTGAAATTAGTTAAAGAGTCTAGTATTAAACACATCGTATTTTTGAGCGAATTGCTCATATTATTTCGTTGTATGGCAGAGGCAGAATTATAATGTGAAAAAATCTGTTGTAAAATCGCATGTAGTAATTTGATCAATAAATCACGAATTAGGGAACTGCTACGTTGGTATTTCTATGTGCATTAATGTGGGCCAGAATATTTGTTCGTCCAATTCATTCAGTTGATACTTCAGGCTATAATTATTTCCTTGCAATTACTATACTAAGGCTCGTAATCTCTTTGGAAAACTCTCAGCTATTTGTTCTTTTCGCACCAATCCTATAGAAGTCATAAAAACAAATGATTCTCGTTCAGGCCGTCAGCCGGTCAGCGCCAAATTCATGAATTTTTCCTGGTCGTGTGACACTGAGGCAAGCACGTTCATGAAACTTGTTTCATGAATATGAATTTAAAGAATGAATTTACGAAAAAAATTACCGCGGGACAAGGGGATAATACAACAGAACAAGTCATCCTCCCATTTTGCCATTCCTCTCAATTGCCGATCCATTTTTCCTCACCTCCAACTTTTATCACCACGGCTGGTGACCTCTCATCCCACATCACACACACTTCCATTCGCAGCGCATAAGGATGTGGTAAATTTAGATGTACGGCACGCGAGCACGTAAGCTCGTATACACAGCGCTAGCGGTCTGCGCGAGAAAATGTACGCACAATGTGACCGGTATGGGTAGAGGGAGGTATCTCGTTCTCGAAGACCGAAGGAGACGGGGTCGGCGTTTGATTAGCAAACCTACCCGTGAAGGAGAAAGGTCCTTCGCGAAGCAAAGGCAGGCAAAGGAATGCTCCAAAGAATGGATGTTGAGAGATGAGAGACGAGATGTAGAAGGGAGAGAGAGAGAGAGAGTGGAGGGACGTGTGTGTATAAGGCGGCCAATGGGCAGGCAGAAGGTGGAAGGGAAACTTCGCCTTCTACACATTGACCGAGGTGTAATGACGACCGCGCTGCAGGGACGCTTGTTTTCATAATGTTCCAGACGGACGACGAGGAAAAACCCTTCCTTCTCCCCCCCCCTAAACCCCCCCGCCCCTCCCTCCCACCATGCATGAACACTCCCGCTTCCCCCTTGTCCGCTCTCTCACACTGCGCCTTTCTTCTATAAGGAGAAGTCACACCGGACGGGGAGGGGTCTCGCATGCATTTCCAATTCTCCCACTCACTTGTGCTCGGAACCTCATAACCCCTAGCGTCCGGAGGAATGCCAAGACGGGATGAGATACTACCGCACTCATCTCCTTTTTGAATACAAATTTAGAGCAGTAGACATTTAAAATCTAAAAACACGCAGCATACAAATTTCACTTTGTTTCAGAAACAAGAGCACGATCTCGAAAGCGTAAAAAGAAACTAAATTGCACAGATGAGGTACAAAAAGTTGCGTGGATAATCATCCGGAAGATTTAAAATGAATCATTGGACAGATATGTTTATCCGAGAAAAATAAAATGAAATATACAGCTCAGTAAACTCACTGTCACCTCAGAGGGCTAGTACCAAAAAACCTAAAGTATGAGCAGGATATTTTTGCATGCTTCGTAGATTTTGAGAAGGCATTTGATCGGGTGGATTGGATGAAATTAATGGGAGTGTTGAAGAAATTAGGGGTCGATTGGAGGAACAGGCGTCTGATTCGGAATTTTTATATGAACCAGACGGCGCGGCGCAAGGTTTGGGTAGCCGATGGAGAATCGCGATTGGCCACGATAGGACGGGGAGTGCGGCAGGAGTGCCCACTATCGCCGTTACTTTTAAACGTGTATTCAGAAGAAATAGTAAGGGAGACGTGCAGTGCGAAAAGTATGGGATGAAGATCAATCACAAGAAAACAAAAGTAATGAGATTTTCTAGAAGTAAGAAGGCGGGACAGAATATAAGGGTTGGAGGGAAGAAGATAGGGCAGTTCGAGCAGTTAACGTATTTGGGTAGTATTTTGGAGGAGAATGGGTTTAGTGGTTGGGACATTAGATTCAGAATTGCGCTCGCTAATGAAGCATTTTCGAAGAGAAGGGAATTGATGAGGGGGTCTGAGAAGAGACGTAAAAAACAGGCTGGTAAAAACTTTAATATGGAACCTGGCGCTATATGGGTCGGAAACTTGGTCATTGCGAAGGGAGGATGTGCGTAGACTTGAAGCGTTTGAAATGCGGGTTTGGAAAAGGATGGAGAAGGTGAGCTGGATGGCGACGAAAACGAACGAGGAGGTATTGAATATGGTCGGAGAGGAGAGGAAGCTTGTGGCAGTGGTTCGGAGAAGGCATAAAAGATGGATGGAGGAGCTTTTGAGAGGAAAGGGTATGTTGAAGAGAGTGATAGAGGGGAAGGGAAAGCGTGGAAGAGGAAGGAAGAGGATAGGAATTCTGGACGAAATAAGAGGAGGTAGAAGATATGAAGAATTGAAGAGGGATCTAATGGCGGGACATCCTTTGGAGGGAAAGCGAGACAATGTCTATGAGGTTGGGAGCAGAATGGGGACTGTCCAAAAACCTACCAGCTGGTAGAATACTTGAATGAAAACAGAAAGATCTTTAAAGAGCGACAAAGAAAAATAGCCATCCATTATCATTTACTTCTTCACTATTTCTAATCGTTGGCGAAAAAATGAAGGCCGAGAGCCAAATCTTTCAATGCTGGCCAATGTAAATATTTATGCATAGCGATTACAAATGGTGACCATCAGAATGAACATGGCTAAGTATATTTTATACTTAAAGCAACTTTACGAAAAAACTTGAAGGTAATATATATATTTATTTTTACAGTTTGTATCCCTGGAAAAGTATTTAGCACATTTGAAATTTTAGGGAACTCTGCTGAATACGGAATTGCACAAAAAATTACATCAAACAGCTATCGACATTAATCAACAATTCTTTTAAAGGTTCCCACCATTTACGTAGGGTTGAAAGGCGTTCCAGGTCCGCATTGCCGGACTGTCGTAAAACTGAAAAATTAAATTCTCAAGAATTTTAAAATTCCAAGCGAAACCGGGCACGTTAACTAACAGGATCTTTGTTTCACCACCGGCCCATCATGACGCGGAATTCACTTGAGGGCGCTAATAGGAGCATCGTCGACGCACGTCTGCTGTCTTTTTTTACTTTTCATGAACCCACAACTTGATCTCCCCTGGGGCCAATAAATGAGCGAAAAAATGGCGAACGAAAAAAATCAAAACATGCGATGAGGACAACACCTCGTTAGCGAGAGGTGTTGGAGGGAGACGGAGACTTCGGATATCGAAAAAAATAAGGCAAAATTATCATATTTTCGTCTGTCCATCTACCTCGTCTTATGGACTACAAAATGCGATCGCTCTCATAAGTCCAGCCTGAGTGGAAAAAAATAATCACCCTTCTCCCACCCCCTCTCAACACTGAAGCGTTTTTCTTGTTTCCCCTGTCTTTCTAATTTTTTGAATAGGTACCTATTATTATATACCACCTATCCATAGGGAGTTAGCTCAGATTGGAGCACATCACCACACTTCAGTGTACTCGAACGACAATAAATGGAACGATGTAGGCAGGCGAAACGTTCGGTAACCCGCCGGTAAGTAAATTCTGTAGGTACACAATAGTCACGGCCGAATGTGTTGCGAATTGTTAAAGAATTCGTTCAAAATAAATGCTAAAGAAGGAAAACATTTGGCTACAGAGTAATTACAAATTTAGTCTTGTTCATGTCGTTTCCATTCCTCACCGAGGATTCCTAGCACTTCTTCGTTAGCCTTTCTTTCCGTTCACCTCCTCCCGTTCTCCATTCTCCTCAACACTCACATCTCAAGCGCCAATAACTTACCGTATTTACTCGAGTATAAGTCGAGAAACTTCTTCCTTTTTTCGGCCAATGAAAATGAAAAAATGTTTTTCGGCCTACCTTCGACTAAGAGTCAGAGTCAGTAAAAAAGGTGACCTTTTTGGAGTCAATATTTCTGCGCACCGGCTACATAAAACTGTATTTATCTCGATAACTGGTAAACCATCAAGAATATCGCCGAGAAATGCGTTGTTTACGTTTTAAGTTTCTTATTAGGACCTACCACTGCACGTGGTACTTCCATTTTTCGATATTGATTCATTCCACAAGGCCTTTTATATTGCACAAATATCGCATAGCCAACGCAAAAAAAGGAGATTCAGCAATTTTTTTACCTCGGCTTGTACTCGAGTCAGATATTTTAATCAATATTTTCGGGTCAAAAAGAGCACTTAGACTTCACTTGAAATATTCTCTTGAAAGTAAGATATTATCATCCTTATTCAGTGTCTACGTTTCTGCACCAAATGCCAAAGAAAACTTTCTTTTGTTTTTACCATCCCCAGCCTCTCTCCTTTCTATCCGTCATTCGATTTCTTTTCATTGCGCTTGGTATTTCCGCCCTCTTCGAGAGCAGTCTCTCCTTTCGATAACATCGCCTTCCCTTACAACTCCTGCGGTCACCGGGTGGCCAAGCGAGAGATGCAGGAGAGGGAGGGGGAGAGAGAGAGAGACTGCATTACCACGGGAAGGAATGGGGAGAATAGGGAGAGGAGGGAGAGAGACAGAGAGAGAGAGGGGGGGGGGAGAATAAGGTGTCCGAGGACTTTCAAAAGACGAAGGAGTAGGATGAGTGAAGTCTCGTTCTCAACAACTTTTCTTGGCGTTACGTCATAACATGGCTTATTCTCGCTTTAAGGTGGTTGGAAAAATATTTTTCCACGTACAGATTTGCTTGAAACTTAGTATGTGTTTTTATTAGTGCTATTCATACATAAATGTGAAAAAATTGCAATTTACCGATTCGGTTTTTGATAATTCAATGATATTTTGAACGCGTAACCTAATGGCACGAGATACATACCGTAATAATTCGATTGCACATGCACAGGTTGTCATTCGAACGCGAATTAGGTAGAACACTTCATTTTATTACAGTGGTTGCTAACAAATATCAAGGTATCACCCTGAGTCCAATGTTCGAAATAAACATAATTCAATGCGAGTTAATCAAAATTTCGAATAACGCGCCCAAAACTCTAGTCATAAAATACTTTATCCCTGGCTATTATAAAAATGTAATTATTGTATCTTTTACAATACTGCCTGGGTGAGTTACAACTTACAAACAGACGCACTTAAATGAAATATGGTACAAGAATTTTTTTCGTTTACTTATAAAATTATTAAAATATGCAATCAACGGCCCAAGATTACCGCTCCAGCCACCTTAAGTCGATGCGAATACACCGACGATATCGTCAATGCTTCGCCTCCGGACTCACGCAGAGTCGAACCAAGTGACGCCGAGTTAAGTTATTGTGGAAAACAATTGATGACCGTGCTCGGAGAGAGTCGTTAAGGGGGTAATGGGAAAGGAGGTGGTGGTGTGGGAATAAAGGAGGCGAGGAAGAAGAAGAGAGAGGAGTAGATTGGGGAGGATGACACTCGGGAGACTCGTAAGGCGATAGGTCAAACCCTCGGGCCAAGACCATGAAGTCACACACTCAAGGGTAAAGTTTGATAAATAATGGTACGAAATTATCTCGGTCAAAAGGATGGGACGAAGTTACGGTAGGTACAAAATATTTCCTGGGTAGGTACAGTACGGCACGAAATTATTTAACGCTTTGAAATAATTAGGACCGAAAGAACAGTGCGAAATATTTTCTAGGGACGGTACGGTATAAAATTTAGTTCGATAGTTTAGTTAGAAAAAATCTCTTAAGTTATGTATTCATATATAGATTCCACACACGAACGCGATCGACGAAATTTCGATGGGCGGTGTTCATTTTTCTCGATATTCTCGCCTTCGATATATTTTCGTATTTCTTTTTTATTCCACCACCTCAATAACGTTGATAGGTGTACTATTCCAATATGCACATGCAACCGACGGATGTTCGCTGCCCGACGTTAATTTTTTATCATGGCGCTATTTATCTTTTCGGCGTTATTTTTTATCTCAACTTTCTTTTCTTCTTCAATACTCTTTTTTATAGTAGGTACTATCCACCACCGCCAACTTACCTCCGCCCCGCTCGGAATGCATCTCACGTGGGCGATTGGGTTCGCGCTCCAGAGAGCGAAAGAGAGAGAGAGAGAGAGTTCTAAAGAAAATAAGGAAGGAGGAAAAAAAGAGGAGCAAGATGTAATATACACGCTCGCACATCCGGTGCCGGTTGAGTTCGTTAGCGGCGCCGCCGCAGTTGATATCGACGGCGCGACCGATTCCAAGGACGGAAAATATGGAAAGGGCGGCCATCTCTGTTGAGGGGTGCATCGGGGTATCGTGTAGCTTCGTTAGTCAATCTCTCCCACAAGAGAGCAAGTGAAAATTATTTTAAACGCGTTCAAAGCGGCGACTGACCTCCGAACTCAAGGCGGGAAAAGTGAATGGGGAGAGGCAGTTCATTAGCGCACGGAATGTTCGTAAATTAGCGCGCGCAGGTGCAAAAGGGGTGAGGCCTGTGGTTAACCAATTCATCCCTCCGGAGTGTCCTCGCACCTCTGTAAGGCTGCCGGGCGAAAGATACTCATAGATGAAACTTTTTATTTTATTTTCATCATCAAAGAAGGCTCAGAGCTATTCGGGTCCAAGGCAGAGGGAAAACAGCGGATAACAAAGCCTGGTGGAGGAGAAAAGCAGTTTGGAACATCGTTCCATACGGGATTTTCAGGGATGCTATGGCTTAACAGTTTGGTGGAACGCTTTAGAAATGTTCTTATCGTAACGAGGGACATGGCTCGGTATAGTGGGCGAGGAGATAGATACCTTTGGAGGAGATTAAGAGGAGGCAGAGTAGGTGGTTGGACCAAGTATGAGGGGAGAAGGGATAATACAGACCGTGATAGAGGGGAGGATGCTGGGTAAGCGGAAGAGGGGTAGGAAGATGCTTTAAGGACGGGATGATAAGAGGTATTGCTGAGCTGAGAAAAATATCGTGTAGCGTGAAAGGGGTCTGAACTCATAGAAGTCAATAAAATCACTATTATCTTCCATTTAAACCTTCCTTTGCCGTTATTTAAATTAAAACATATTAACACAATTGATGCGTACATATTAACTTAATTACTGAGAAGTTCAGCCATGAGAACTAAGTTTTTGCGTAATTTATTAAACGACCACTTATTCCATGATTTCTACTAGTGCTTACATTTTACAATAAAGTATTTGAATATGGTCTCTATTATGACTGGAGGAAAATTCATTCCAACTGCCTCAACAGAGAGAGTGCAACGCAAAAACGTCCAATTTTCATGTTCGAACGACGATAACAAGCTATCCACGTTGACAGTGATCGAATAAAGGAGGTGTGAATGGTTCCAAAGCTCGTTTCGACATGGTTGAGAAGCGGTGCATCGCAATCGCGAGACGACCATCCTCGATTTAAAGGCGATAAGGTCGAATCGCTCGCCCGGAATTATGCCCATTGAACTTATGCACCTGGACGAAGGGAGGAATACTGTCAAAACTCGAAGGTGCGAAGGTGCACAGATGCATTAATTGGACGTCTCATATCTTCTCGCGTCATCTCTCTCTTTCTCTCTCTCTCGTCCCAACAGCAGGAGGAAACGGAAAGTCTTTCTGAGAACATCCTCCAAGAAACGCGACGAATAAACGAAATAACGCCGCATAAACGGAGCCTAGTTTCACCCAAGAAGTGGACTTGAATGTATGAAAAATTCATTCGATTCTAGCTTTTCACATGCCAATCGAAATACAAAATTGCAGGAAATATAAGAATTGAGTAATTTTCCTTAAAACGAGACTGAATGAAGAGAACCTTTCAGATGGGAAATCTTTACCAGAATAGCAATCGAAACAGCTCTCTAAGCAATGTAGTATTTTCCCAATCACACAAGTGGACGAATATTCCCTAATGAGCATGCATGCTGCAGAAAATACGACAAAATATTCAAAAATTAAATCATTCTCTGAAAATAAACCTTGGTTTCCAACCGAAAGCAGATAAAATACATAATTTTTAATTGAAACTCACCAGCGGAGAATTAGAGGTCGCTGCTGGGGGTGAATCAAGGGTTGGTGAGCGAGCATAGGCACCGCATAATTCCTGGAGGGACACCTGGACGGACCCTCAGCCCCTTTATCCGACCTTTCTTGTATTCTTTCGCCTCCCTTGTGTCATGCTCTTCGCAAAAAAGTGCCACAAAGTTTCGTTACTTCTATGCGCAGGACGTATTTCATATGACCTATGCAATCGAATAACCCTACTTGCTCCCAACATTTATCTCTAATTTCATCCCGTTAATCAGCTCGCAATTCTAGTTCCAAATTTTGTTGTCATGAGGAAAAAGGCGGCTTGATTTCCCTATACAGGGCATCATTTCCTCAAAAATTTCCTCTATAACAATATGTTCAAAATATTGTTCTTTGTGTTTGTTGGAAAATATTGGAAAAAGTTGTACATTCAGTAGAGGTCAGCAATTTATGAGTTGATTACATGGAGTGGGGTGGTAGTTCAATAGAGAAGGTAGCTCTTTGGTTTTGGTTTTTGGTAGAAAAACTAAAATACAGATATCTTTTATTCAATGCATAGTCAGACTGGCCACACCTCACTAAAATCCTTGAAAAAAACTGCCTGAAATTGCTACCTCCTTGATAAAACTGAGAATTTTCCTTCGTTTTGACATTACATTGGAAATTCTCCTTGATTTTGAATAGATTTTTACTATCATGAAACTAAGATGGTGTAATGGGAAAGGTGAGAACCTCCTCCATGATTTCACTCGTACGATATCGACATCCCAAAAAGAGAAAAGAATTTATATTTTATAGCCGGGTTGAACGCACTCAAGCCCCTCATGCACAAGGACTCGAGTGCACAACCGAGAAATAATGTAAACGAAAGAAAAATCCTTCCACCACACACACCTTACTTGAGCATTGGCTTTCTTTTTTATGGAAGAGCAAGTATGAAATAAATGAAGAAATTTCTCGCCCCGTCGAGCGACATCACTGACAGTCCACGCCAATGGGGATGAACGCTTGGCGTGCGCGTCGCTCACCAAGATCGATCGGAGTCTGTCACGTACGGCGTGAAGTGCAGAAAACAAACATCTCCAGAGGCGACAGACGCGGACAATAATTCCCTCGATCACCTTGGAACGACCCACACTTCCCTTCTGCACCACATCCCTCCTCTTCCATCACAGACCGCGAATGACTCGAGAACGAGAGGGAAGGAGGAATCGGATTGGGTTAGCTGGCTGATTCTCACAAGGGTTCTCACACTCAAGTGAGTTCGGGTTCGAAACCCTCCCTGCCGATGGTTGTCTGTTTCAGGGGATCGATTATCGAAATTCAGCGATAATTATCTCGTGCGAAAATAGCGACCCTGTCGTATGCTTTCGTAGAAATACCACATACAACAAAATCACTCGTTACTTTCCCATCAATAATTATCACATGCGAAAATAGCGAACGGCCGTATGATTTCGTAGAAATACCGCACGCTACGCAATCACTCAATTTTTTTCAATCAACATTTATTGCACGCGAGCAAGATTTGACGACTTGAGAAATCCTGAATCGACAAAACCATGTGATAACGTTAATATTTTTGCATGCGATGATTATCACAGCTTTTTGAGAAGAGCACCCTTTAGGGGTTTGTGCATAAACCGTTAGAGATAAATCCGATCACGTAAATAGGGAGTCACGTGGGACGATACCGAAGTGTACGAGATTTTGGTGTATTTGAACCACTCTTAAAATCTCACATACCCATCCCGTTAGAGTTTTTATCACCAGTTTAATGTTGATAGAGTTAAAAATTCCGATTAGGGACCCAATAAACAAAACTGCAGGCGCTTAAGTTATCCACTCGAGTGAATAAAACACACGAAGATCTTGAACTGTTTGTCATTTTCCCATGGGAATCCTTAGTTACGAGATCGAAATTATCTCGAACGGTTCGCACATATACACCGTGGTTCTTAACTTGGAGAGATGATCGACAATTCCACATCTACAGCTATATAGAAGAGGAAGTCTACAACTACATGCTACCCTGTGAGCCGTTACAGGGGCGTGTGGCAGAGGGTGTTATGATAGCAGCCATGTAAAACGGAGGGAGTATAGAAAGGAGTTGTGGAGTTGAGGAGTGAAGAGGGAACGAAAATTACTTTTTATATTAACGGAGAGTCTCATTGTCTCGCTCTGCTTTTGCTGCAGTCACAAATAATGCGTGCAAAGAAAGAATGTTTGTACCTATCAGTTTGGCTGTACATATCTCTGTTTATATACCTATCTCTCTTTTGTTGTCGCTTCTTTCAATTCTAGAGATGCAGTGTGGGATTAAAATGTAATGTAATAAGCTGGATCGAACAGCACTAAGAGTCTGGCTGTTTTTTTTAAGCACGCAAAGCACGGAGAAAAAGAAGTTCCTGGTAAGGAAATTGTATTTATGGAATGAATAGAATATATAAGAAATAGGGTAGTGTATTAAGTGGGTAATGTTGCCTTATGTTTCTTAGGCGTTCGAGGGTTGGACGTGAGTCATCTATGGACATATGCGTGAGGCTTATAAATTAATGAAAGAGGGGTAGGCCCAGGTGGCATTTTCTGGATTTAAAATAATTTTCAACATTATTATAAACGTTAAAATTTAAAATATAAACTATCTCAAGATCTAAAAAATATCCTAATTTACAAATAAAGATTGAGAAATTATTCTTTATCTATATTTCTCAATCTTTTTTATCTACAGATCATTCACTGGCAAGCGAAAAACATTTTGAAAGTCACGTAATTGATTTTTCTATCAAAAGCAAGAAAAATAAATTTTAAGTCTGGCACTTTAATTTTTAAATGCAAGAGGTGTGTTTATATTTTCTTTAAGCTTAATTTAAAAATTGTGCCAGAATGATATTACGAGGGTTATGTATTTCCTAAAGAATTGGCGGCAAATGAAAGACCGCCATAGGCGTCTCAAACTGCAGCTACGCCTCAGGTTTGCCTGTGGCGTCTAGGCGTGAGCGGGATTAAGGGTTAAATCAAACAAGGAAAGAAGTAAATACTGCGCTTAGTATACGGAAAACCCCCAATTTCTCACGGATTCGAAAATATACTGCCGAAACCGTAACCGTCCACTGAAAAAAGCACTTTGAGATTCAGTAACACTCCCGCCGTCGCGTGGGACGATTAACCGGGTGACCCTCGCTCATCTTCGCCGGCTAGAGCCGCCTAATGCTTGACGCCAGCTTTCCCACCACCACTGCTCCCCGAGAGGGGAAAAAAAGTTTCCTACCGGCCCATCAAATTACACACCTCTCCCTAATGACGCAAATGACCTCGGCTGTCGGTCGCCAAGTCTAATAACTACCACGCGGAGCGGATTTAAAAAAATAAAAGTTTTGACCCAAGATTCACACCCTCTTAGAGCATTTGAAAGCTCCGGAAACACAGTGGGTTTAGTTCGTAAAAAAACTGGCAAAAGTTGATGGACATTATTCGCTTTTTATTTGAATTGCGGCAATACAATAATTCTCCAAACTACAAAGTACAACAGCAAATATTGGATTTTTATTGTGTGCACTCCAGTTTAGACTCCTCTAAAATGTGAACTGACTAATTTTTATGCAATTGGCCCTGGAATTTAGCTGGTTCTCTTCCTCGTTTAATGGTTGAAAAGAAAAAATGAAAAACAGTTCGTTAGAGTATACTATTGCGGTAGGGGTAGAAAAGTCACCCGCTTCTTCTCCTGTCTCTGACAAAACTGATTGGCCAGGGTCCCAAGTGCAAGCGGGTCCCATCAGTTCATAGGAATCTATGCACGTCCTGACGTATTATTTTGCCGAGGGGGCCCAAATGCTATGAACACAGCACTAATCTAAAAAATTCCCCGAAAGAAAGATCTTGCCCAAACTTGCCCTCACTACAAACGGATAACATACGTATAATGTATATACACCTCACTACAAACGGATAACATACGCATAATGTATATACATGGAACCCCTTGTAGAGCATTTATTTTTCCCCAATGATTCACATTAAATGTCATTTCACATGAAGAATTAGGTTAATCATAGTAATTTAGTTTTGCGTTAGAACTTCAGCAGTTAAGTAGAAGCGCGTGCAACATTAAATTATCCCCGGTGGCTCCGTCTTTCGAATGTGACGTTAAACAGTAGAAACCTAAGGTGAGCAAATGCCGTCGCTAGGTTTCCCTCCACTCTTTCTTCTTTCTTCAAATGATCATTCCCTTATCATCCTACCCACCTAATCACAAACGGCGTCAAAGACCCCATTTGTTGGTCAAATCCCCAAAGAAGGAACCGAGAAGTGCAGTCCATGAGGGCATTTTCAAATCAAAAGGTTCTTATATTTGCGTTCGCTCACGTTATAAAATAAAAAAATCATATTAACTCAAAAGAATTGCGTCAGATCACGTTAAAATATAAAATGGTACTTCTTATATTTCACACTTCAATGAGTAGGTACCTCGACTGTTTTCGGGGCTATACCCACGTCAGTATTAAGAAGTTTACCACGAAGAATTTTCAGGCAATCTATTTTATATTCTTGCTTTCCTTTCAGTTAGGTGAAGGTTTTTTTTCTATAAGGAAGAGGGAGGGATGATAACTTACTGCTGTGGATGTGTAATTGCCGAAGAGGGTAAACAGAAAAAAGATTACGGTCATGATAGGAGAAAAGAAGTGGGAGTATCGGACAGTGGAATGGTAAAGAAGAGTGAAGTGTTCATAGGAATTTGGTTGTTTAACAAATTTGAACTACACAAGTATTATTCATCTGATTTTATGACTCGATTCCACTGAGTGAATTCGCCAATCATTACGTTAATATATGCATAGTACTCGCGGTCTCAGAGAAAAATTATTTCATTTGACTATTGCAGATTTTTTTCAGCAAAATGGAAGTTTATCTTTATTTGCAGCGATTTACTGATTAAGGTAGTTTCATATGAAAGAATAAATACCTATGCTATCTTTTACAGCTACAGGCAATTGTCTCCTTATGACTGGATCCATCGTATTTTATCCAGTCTCCTCAACATCCACATCTAGAACGCTTGCTTTCTATTTTCGTCCTCTATTATCAGATTCCATGTTTTTTTACTACGCAATGATACATTCCATGTTAAAATCTTAGCCAGACTTTCTTTTAAATTCTTACACAACGTCTCCGACATTAATTATTTCCTATTAGTGAACCACTCCTTAGCTAACGCAATTCTCTTACTAATATCTTTACTACCATGCAATTTTACTTCCAGCGTACTTCCCATGTATTTAAATTGTTACACCTCTTCTAGTTTGCACTCCCATACTTGTATGATCATTTTCGCTTTCTTTGAGCAAAAAAACCTCATTTATTTAGTTTTCTTATGATTGATCTTATTTTCGTATTTGTCACACTGCTTTTTCTAATGCCTCTGCTTATACCTACAATTTTTAGGGTGATTTACTGACTGAAGTCTGGTCGTCGGTGTATCTAACCGGCTTTATCAGCTGTTCTGCTTCAACTCTTCTGCTTCAACAACCAGGTATATTAGTTATACATGAGCATAGCTAATATACCTGGTTCAAACATGTGACGAATCACGAATATTTCCATAAACTACTTTTCAATAACCGATCATTTATTCTTTCCCTTTACGATGTATTCACTAAGCGTAGAAGCTAGGATACTAGAAATAGGATTGCCCGAGTGAACGAAGCCTTTAGCAACAGCAGGTTTCTAAACACCTTGTGTGCGAATGTAAAGAAATGGTTAGCGAAGAGATTGATATGGAGTGTGGCCTTGTATGGAACAGAAACGTGGACTCTGAGAAAAGAGGACGAGAATAGGCTGCCGGCATTAGAGATGAGGTTTTGTGGAGAATGGAGAAAGAACGGTCAACGGAAAGGAGGACTAACGAGGGAGTGCTTGGAATTGTGGTTGAGGAGAGCAAACTTCTGGAGAAGATTGTAAGAAGGCAAAGTATGTAGTTGGAACAGGCATCGAGGGACGAAGGGATGTAGAAGGCCATGCCAAAGGGGATGATACTGGGTAAGCCAGGAGGAAGAAGAAATATATTAGGCATCATGGACAGGATGAAGGGAGGTCGGACGTGTAATGAGATAAATAAATAAATCCTGAAATGAGATAGGGGCCTGCGCCAGTGAAGGTACCCAGAGTTATTACTCTCTTCTATTTAAAATCAATTTACCGCCCTAATAATGATGATTCATTTACGTGATGATATCATGGGACTTTAAATAGACTTGAGTTGAACAATTAGTAACACCAAGGGTAGAAAACCGTCGATCGCAAGCTACCGGTATTGTAGCTCGCCGGGAAATTTTAGGTAGCTCGCGATCGACGGTAAATGAATCCAATGAATGTATCAAGCAACTTTCATTCCATTTTTGTTGGCTCGCCACGTATTTTTATACTTAGAGAGAAGCTCTTTTGGTCGAGGAGCCCTGTCTTACACTAAAACCACGGGTTATCTTCACTGACTATCAAGCACATTCTGATGTAGACATAAAACATATTCCTTTTTAACCACCACCCGCTTAAATCACCGCCTTCCTTTATCCAACCCCTACCAGCCCTCTTAATCCAGTCTCCCGATTTGCCTCCGCAGGCCACAATCGGCTCGCTCGCCGCCTCCCGCTTTATCGACGTATCCTCAACACCTACCCTATACTCCCAGCAGGCGCCCGTCGAATGACATACGCACACATGCGGGCATTCATCTCACTCGCGCACATGGGCACATAGAGAGAGAAAGAGAGAGGCAAGGACAATGCCAACTACCCTTCAGCAACTACTCCTACACTCCTAACCTTCGCAGCTCATTCTCTTTCTTTCTCGCACTTACCCATGGAAGTAGAATATCCCAAAGGAAGAAGGAATCTCAGGCAGTCGAAAATGAGTCTACTAACAGCCAACCACTCAAGCTTGAAGATTAGAAAACACTTCATTTAAACAAATACTTGGAACGTGCTGCAAACATGTATAATAGAAGAAATTAGATGACGTCTTGACGCACGAAACTTGAGCCTCTTTTTTCGCAAAAACATTATCCACGTACCATGTCTATCGCACGAAATTTGGCCATAAATTGCATGAATAATGCAGTGCTTTTTTTAATATTCCCATTTTACACTTTCAACAATTTCGGTACCGTGACGATCCCGCAACAAATTTCTATGTTTTTATACCTTTGATATCGACTCATTTGAATGGCTTCAGTATTCTCACGTGCTAACGAGACTCATGATTTTATTTATTCTCATCTTTGATTCTTCTCATTGGGATGACGGTGAAGCTTGGACGATAACTGCGGAAAAGCAAAGAAGATTGGAAGCGACGTAGATTGGGTGCTATCGAAGAATGACTATAATCAAGTGGATGGAGACCATCGCCAATGTGGAAGTACCACGGAGATTTTTTGGTTATTTGGGGAGGTGACTGACGGCTAAGATCATTTGTGCCATGACGGTGGGTACTTGCTAAAGAAGGGATTTTCTGGAGAAAGGGTGGACAGAAACTCAGCATCGGCATAAGTCTACTCTTAGCGGAAGGAGCCTCAGGGGTCCACAGCTTACCGTCCCATCCGACGAACTAAGTACATCAACGTAAGTGTTCTTCAGAGAAGTAAAGATCGTGATTCCACCAAATATCTCCGCTGGGGTTAGAACCTAGGCACCAGGGATAGGAAACCAGTAATCTAGTCCCCGCAGGAATTCGATCCTCGGCCCATGAAGACTTGTAGAAAAAAGAAGTTGAATAAAATCTCCTAGCAGAAGAGACTAACTGAACATATTCTGAGACAAGACAGTCTCGTGAAAAGAGTATCTCAAGGACAAATGAGTGAGAAGAAAAAAAGAGGAAAATCAAGGATGGAATGAATTCGGGCGTCAAAACGAAGTAGGAATGAAGCAGATAGTAATATAGCAGAAAGTAAACTGATATGAGAGTGGGGTGGTGTGTTGCAGCAAGCTCTTCTTCGGATTGATGGAGATGATTTCCCATAACCACCACCATGATCTCAAATAAGAATGAGTGAGAGGGCAGCGGAGCGTGATTCTCCACTCGACCACCTTTCCCTCATCCTCCTCTTCTTCTTCCCTCATCTTAACTACCACACCCATCCCTCTTCGTTCCTTCCGACTCTTCAAATAATGGAAGAAACACATCAACGCGTCGGCCTTGGAGCCCGTATGCATATCGATGCGGGAAGGTAGTATGCAAGCATGCACGCATGCGCACTGGGAAGAAAAGGAAGAAGGAGTAGAGTAAAAAGATCTTTACGAGCTTTCGTGAGTGACGCACAGAATTATGCGAGAAAAGACTCAAAGAGAGTACCGTAGACGGGCGAGAAAACGCGGGGAAATAGTAGATGGGGTAACGTGGTCGGGGAAACAACTGTGTTCTTATTCGTAGGGCCGGCACAAAGAGAAGATTTCAATCCTTGGTAGATAGAGTGCAGATAATTCACTGACGAAAAAATTGTTCCAACTATGAAGCTTCTGAACTCTCTCGATACAGCCCCCTCCGAAGAAGTAAGACTGTCGAACTTCTGGGAATATAGAACTGATGAATGTGCAATGAAAACTAAATGTAAGTTCAGAAAAAAATTAATTTTTAACCGATTGTAAAAGTTAAAATGATTATCAATTATCAAACAATTATCAAAGTTGAAATATTATTTTTCATTGTTGTCATTCACCGAAATATTATTTCTTCGAGAATGTTTTCATTCTACTAATACCAATACTTTGTCCTCTCATTTTGATTTCCATCGCCCTCGTCAAACGTATATGATGAGAGAAGATATTCTATTACATAATCGTTTCGTGGGATGTGAGTTTCTAAAAATATAAGATTTCCGAAGCATTTGTCTTTAAACCTGGATTATCCTGGGAAATGTTTCAATTTTCACCACCCGGTCGCCGTAAATTCACCTAAATTATAGATCTGACGGAATTCTTATCACTTTTCCATTTCAATGTCGTCTTCGTTCGATTCTGTCGTAGGAAATAAGCCACCACCCTTGCAATACGTTGATTGATAACCCTCAAAAGCAGTCAGGTGGGTGAAAGAGAAGCATGTCCTGACGCGGATGCAATGGGAAGGCAATACACCTCGCTGATTTCCAGTTGAGTATTGGATTCTCTAATGTTCGAGGAAATTCTAATTAGCTAAAAACTCAACAATTTATATAGTTGAAATAATAAATACTTGAGCCATACAAACATCGGAAAAGCCTTGTGATTTAATTAATTTACTTTTGGAGGACGTAATTTAAGAATATAACTGCAGACAGTACCTCTTTAAATGTCACTACGAAATCCCGGTAGAATACAGACTGGAACGTACCTGAAAAAGAAAAAAATGTATTACAATGAGGAGCAGTTGCAAGTTAATTATCATAATATAATAATATTTTATTTTAATTTGCTATATTGGTAGGAAAACTAAAAACCATAATTTTTCACTCAAATGTTTCTTGGTGCTTTACTAAATAGTATGGACAAAGATAATTTTACCGTAGGTAGAGCAATATATATACTGTTGTAAAACATACTTGACAAGTATCATAGCCCCGAGAAAAAACTGGCCTCTGTGCTTGAGAATCGTTTAACTATTAACCCAAATTACTGTAATTCATGGACTGGGTGTGGAGACAAATTTTTCGAACGGATTATCACCTTCATTTTACGAGCGTGAGGGGCAATGAAAATAAAAGATAAGCTCTCGAACGGGCCTGTATCAAGAATTCACATCAGCAGAGGGAAAGAATGAACATGTCCCCAAGTGTACACATCGTCATCGTCAAGGGGGACGTAATGTTTTAATTATCGTCGCGTCCACTTTATCGTATAATAACGGCTCACTCGTTCTCAGATATCTGTAATTGGCACGGCAAAAAAAAGCGGCTCCGTTCAGACAGGCGGCGACAGATTTTTGGATGCCTGCCATTAAAGTAAAGGTTTTCCCGGGGAGTGAGGGCTGGGAATGGGAAGTAAGAAAGATCTTTTCGAAAAGTCAAAGGGTCGAAAAAAATATATTTATACAGACGTACAAGTTAACCCGAGGCTTTGGAAAATTTTTCCAAACGAGTTTCATCGCCTTATGTATTGCCCATTGAGGAGGAAAGGGCGATGGTGGCAGGTGTGCCGGGCACGAAATTTTGGGGTGTATCTCGAGGAAAAATGCGCCATTCCGGTAGAAAATGTACTGAACGCGGAGGTCAGAGGGATCTTGTGGGGGGATTAATGCCTACCCGCAAGCTTTATGACTGCATATACAATCCGAAGGGATGGTGCCTGGCACGAATGGTGGAAAACGTGAAGTCCATCGGTTTTCCATTAACACTATATTTTAGTGCTTGAGGTTATCATTGGTTGCAATCATTATGGTCAGCAGGTGACTTTAACTGTTCGATGTGAGTTAAATAGGGCAAGACATTTGATGGCGTCATCATTTCTGGAAGCAGTCATTTAGGATAGCTAAAATATTAACACAAAAATATGCATTTAATATTCACCATATTAATTTAATTTTTTATTTAAACATAAGTTTTGCACAAAACATCGGTTACCTAATCTCATAATGAACCTTTTCCTCAAATTCATCTCCTCCAGCTTGCTCAACCAGTTTACTCAGTTTTTTTCGGATAAATACTGCCAATGAAATTAAATATAGCCACAAACAATTTTAGAGTCGGCAAATAAAAATTTTTAAATGAAAAAATTAAGTTCCTAAAATCTGCGGAAAACGTAATGCAAAACTTTAATGATGGAGCCATTCCAGTAAACTCAGAAAAGCTTAGTAATAACTGTGAAGAAACTAAAAATAATCTCCATTAGAAAAGTGCAGGAACTGTTAAGTTTTATCAGGTTCTACGAATGTTTCTTGAAATATTCATCACATACTTATGCGTTAAGTTTCACCACGTTTCACTTTAGGGCAGTTTTAGGAGTGATCTAAATGATAGGTTCAATTAAACCAGCAATAAAAATTAATCGGACGTACGGTAAAGCTAGTGACGACATGACAAGATATAATTGATTTATTATGTTAGCACTACAGTATTGATCAACACAATGAGAAGAAAACACTAACAAATGGAGTGTGATGCTTTCTAATGTCTCGGGTGACTGGATTATCATAAAGGCGTAAGGTTTCATTAAGAGATCGAAGTATTGAAAAGCTAGGTTTGACAAAAGCGAATCTCTATTGCGACATTTAGCGATCAGTTCCGAAACGAGGGTATAGTTGAATTGATATATTTAAAACCTAAAAGAGATTTCCAAACCTGTCACGTCTAAGGTTTTGAGGTCTAATTCACCTTTCAACCTCAATCGATGATTTACCACTGAAATTTTAACCAAGGCGTGAGAACTCCACGCATTCCGATGGAGTGACAGCAGTATGAAAAGGCATTGTGAATGGGTTGCAGCAACTATAGGCGTGTAGAGAGTGTAACTTAGCATAGCATCCAACGCGCTACACTTCTATCATATTAAAAACATAATCCTGAATTAGCCAACTATACCTTAGCTCTAAGTAGAAACATCAGTCCATAACAATGCATCGCCACCTTCTTTTAAGGCTTCATGATAAAGTGAGCTATATAATAAAGAGTTGTTTCGATATGATGCTGGATTATTTTCTATAGTTATGACCAGAGTCCTCAGATAATTGTGGGGTGGACATCACCATGAAAATATAAATATCCATTCTTCTTGTGTCGAAATATAAAACTTTCCAATTAAAAATAGTCCGCTATCAGACCTCCTTTGCAATTTTTTAAGTATGAATAATTATGCTCAAATGATGTAAACCCTAAACGATAGCTAGGTAGCAAAAATCATAGCGTAAACATAGACAAAAAAAACATTCTTGGATAGCACAGCAATTATAATTCTTGGACCTGGAGATGGTGGTAAGAGTGGAGACGCAATGCACAGTGGGAATATTTTACTATGCCAGAATAATGTTGTCTAAATTGAAGAGTATTACGGTCAGCTCGGAAGAAAATAGGCAAAGAAAGAGGAAAATAATTGAACGAGGAATAATAAATAAAATATAAGAATGGACTGGAATAATAAATAAAAATAATTGAATGGGACTCATGTAGAGCAATCCATTGGTGAATGACGACAAGGTTGATTCCTCCTGGATACTCATGCTAGAATACCTGAAGACGTTGATCATGGGCGAAATGAAACAAATTGGAAAAGGAATAGGTATACAATGAAATTTTCAAGATGAACCAGACGTAAAAAGAAATTCGGATGGACGGTAAAGCATAGTACATCTAGAAGAGGAAATTTGTGGCAATCAACCTCTTCAGAAATGACTATCGGCCCAAGTGAAGCAATTATTCGTCATCACTAATTCCTGATAATAACCTTAGTTTCCGCTGATACTGCTTACGACTCTCGGTCAAAAATAAGGTCACAACCCTGTATCGATAATCTCATACGCCATTTAATCCCTTTTTGCCTGGGAAAAGCATATTCTCTAACTGGCAAGGTGACTCGCCTTAATCGTATTATGATAACCAATTCCATCCTATGGGCAGAGAGCTGTCATATACTTAATTCACGTCTTGGAGCCACGTAATTTGCCATTCCACTTCTGAAAACAAAGGTGCATACATTTTTAGAGAAATCAGAAATGAATGTTACCCTATTTTTTCTCCTTTCTGATTTTTCCTCTCTCTAGAATAAAATTGTTCATAATTTAAATATTTTGTTCGAAAACAAAAATCTGATACTTTCGGGCATTACTTTAATAATTGAGGGCAAATTAAAAAAAGGTACAAACATTACGCACAGCTTAGACAAGTGTTCATGAATCTATAATAGAAGAAATCTGTTCTATTTTGATGTTTTCATTAAAGAGGAACACGTACATGACACATTTTTAGCGTTGTAATATCGTCGTTAGTAGAGAGATTGTATCCCAAGCTCAGTGCATAAAAAAACGTATAGCTTCATTCAATATCAGCTCCAGAACTACGCAGATTCCGACAAATATCCCCAGATACTCGCGGCGATTCCGGAAGAAGAACCTAAAGCTTTTAGATTTTTATTTTACTAACAGATTTCCTTCCTTTTTTTTAATTATAGCAGATTTGATACTTTTCCATTTTTATAGTAATTTCTTAATGTTTAAACCTTGAATATGGTAGACCATTTTGCCAATGAGCAAAACAAGCTTCCCGGTTGAAGTTGTGAAATGAAGTCATCCAGCTTCATATATGAGCATGAGATTCTAACCCGGGATTGGCACGTTGAAAGCCTGCTTACTGTGTTACAGTCACCTGCACAAGCGGAAAATTGATTACACCAAACGACTAAATTGAATGATGGAACGATTTTCATGCATGAAGAATCAGATGAAGCTTTTTCATATTTAATTGGATAATGGAATCAGGAGCAAGGAAGTCGAGTCATGTTACCCTTCAAAC
Organism: Pyrrhosoma nymphula; assembly: GCA_963573305.1. Lineage (NCBI taxonomy): Eukaryota > Metazoa > Arthropoda > Insecta > Odonata > Coenagrionidae > Pyrrhosoma > Pyrrhosoma nymphula. Next base: position 47,469,231 of record OY754330.1, on the reverse strand, counting down.
AGGGTTCTAGTTTCTTGCAAAAACACCAACGTAGTGCCATGAATAACAGCCGCTATGAGCTGGTTTTAATAAAGCAGGCATCAAATACAGTGAAAAAAGGAATCATCCTTTTACATAATCGACAGAATTTGAATGCACATTAAACGAAAATAACCAGGTCCCAATTAGCGATATTAATAGTCCATTTAAACTCAAGCCAACCATTTATAGTAAGTAACCAGAAAACAATATTGATTTATGATATTTAAACGACTCATTTAGCTAGAAAAGAATATGAAGTTAATTTACCGCAGTTTTCTCCAGAATGCACGAATTCGCTTTTTATAAGGCCTGATACTAGTATATAAATCAGGAACTCAGCTTTTAACTTTTTTTACGGAAAACGTTTTAGCTAGGGTTATTTATTAATGATGAAATTCACGCTAAAAATGTTTGAAATACCGCTTAAGTTACCGGCAAAGGACTTGAATATACCCAAAAGAGAATGCCGACGCTTCATTAAATGCTTGAGCGTAGCTGACAACTGTGAAGGTAGAACATGGAATAAAGTAAATACTTTGGCGCTAAGTGGGATTCTGTGTCGGACTAGATTGACCACATAATGGCAGACAACGCCGATCTCATTGTATACTCACGAAATCTTTCACTATATTAAATTCAGAAAAAAACAACACGATATTTTCATATCCTTTAGCTACTGGGAGAGCAAAGATACCTTAGAGAATCATTTTGATGGCGAGATTAGCGGCAAACACGCCGCAACTAATTTGAACTTAAACCGCTGTCTGACTTCCTTTAACTCCTTTGGAGGAAGAATCTCACATCACGCATTTGGTGGCCTTAAAACGATTGAGTTTCAAGAAGAAATACTCTCAAATCCTTTTGCGCTGCATGTATTTTACCACCAACGCAGAATTTTTATGGCTCTCTCGCTGTACTATTTACAGCTTCCAATGGGAAACGAAAAGCTTAACACGGACGATTAATTTTGATTGTTCACCTCTTCACCCGGACAGCGTTTATTTCCACAAAAGAAGCCGAAACGACGATTGATTTTATGGCAATTGCAAAACTCAAAAGTGTCGTACCATTTTATTGGAGACAATTATAGCCGTTTAAATTCGAAAGCGTAAATACACCGAGACTCATCGGCGGGGAGTCCATCCATCAAAGACAGACAGGGCTGCATCCCCCCGCACCTTCTTTGAGTAGTTTCTGGTATTTTCTCACCGCTTGTACTCCGAAAAGAATTCTCGGAAATACCGAGAGGGTTGCATCACGAGGTCTTTGAGCCCGACGTATTCACAGTCCTTACTGTGGCTACACCGTTAAATGGATTAAAAGCCTCGCTTTTCGTATTCTGGATAGACATGAAGAAACCCATCCTTAGTGATACATAAACTACAAAATCATATATTTCAATGCTATTTTTTCCCAAAAATTAATTTAAAATTAGATGGTAAGCTGCGTGAATGGGTGAATCATGTTTGAAATGTATTTTTCTATCGATATAGACACCTATCACGGCGTTCCTTATCAGACTAGGCACAGTCAAAAGAAGGTGTGACCGTCGCGGGACGGCCAACAGTAGTGGAACACTGAGTATGGAAGTGACTGGCAGTGGTGATTGTACAGCCTTATATAGATAGGTATAAATAAACATAAATGATTAAATTAATATTTCTGGAAATGTGAATATGATAATTATACTGAAAAATTAATGATTCATTCATTTGAGTATTCTACCATCTGATTAATAGGTTATTGGACAGTCCCCATTCTGCATCCCAATTTCTGAAACATTGTCTCGTTTTCCCTCCTAAGGATTTCTAGCCATCAGATCCCTCTTAAATTCCTCATATCTTCTACCTCTTCTTATTTCGTCCAGAATTCCTATTCCCTTCCTTCCTATTCCACGCTTCCTGTTCGCCCCTCTGTTACCCTCTTCAGCATGCCCTCTCCTCTCAAAACTTCCTCCATCCATCTCTTCTGCCATTCCCAAACCCCCGCCACCAGTTTCCTTTTCACTCCAACCATAAATACATGGAGTCTATATATACATAGAGTATGTAGTATCCCTGCATAAATACATGAAATACACATCTTGCAGCGAACGATCACATATATCCATCTAGTGATAGTATTGTGCATTAACTCGAAGTGCTTGTATATACGCAACCACGCAACTACTCAGCAGTTGGATAATTGAGTACGTTGTTCTGTAGCGCCTCTCCTCACTTGGCTATAGATATAGGTACCTACCAAGGTTCTTAAAAGTACTTCTTTATATCATATAATATTTCTAAAAATTCTATCCTTTACAGACCTTGGGTGCCTACCTATACGTAAGCGCACTGAGGCATAGCGCACATAAACACACACAAGCGGACTATATCGTCTCCCAAATCCCTCTCTCCGTCTTCTCTATCCGTCTGGGAGTTGGGTGTCCAGTGACTCAAGTCTGTCATCAGACTACCCTTCATCAATTTCAAGTGATCAACTTCAAAAATTTTGATTCTCGGTGACAGGCCTGTAAAGCTGACTCAGGTTCAATAATTTCCATTCTGCCCTGTCATTAAAAATCTCCTTTGGTTCCGCCACATTCATGCGCTACTTCTTGCCTGCTCTCCTTTTCTTAAAGGACGTTTTACACGAGGCACTTTATTGCACTATCTGATGTGTGTATGGATGTGCATTGAAAATTGCGTTGAAAATTGTAAAGCAAAGTATTGCAAGGATGGATACGCAAATGTATAAGCGACTGAGGGGAAATAGCCCCTGTTCTAAATCCGTGCTCGCGTTTTCGCAATTTCTTCTGTACATCAAATTGTGCAAGTAAGTGCCTCGTGTAAAACGGTCTTAAGACTTCTAAAAATCCCCCTCTTAAGAGTCTCTTTCACCACACTCACCCGTGGCTTTCTCGGTCCACCATCCTTCCTCTCACCCCACTATCCTGCAACTGTTTCGTTATTCGACTCTCATCTATTCTCTCAACATGGTCAAACCAACGAATCACGCTCCTCTCATGCATGTTAATTACCGGGGCACCCAACCCAAATTTTTTAATGCCCCGCTCATTATTAACCATATCCACCCTACTTTTGTGGTATACACTTCTCAAATATCTCATGCTCACTGCATGTTTTATGCTTATCCAGACACACCAAAGTTTTGCTACCATACAATAAAGAGGGAAGGAGTACACTTTCGTATTTTTAGGAGTACAGTTTTTCTATTTAATATCTATAAATGCCATTTTCACAAACTGGTGTATATGAGAAGTGGGTTCACCCATAAACAGCCTTAATAAAATGTTGGCAACGGTTTGCCACATTTTTGAGCAATGATGCAGTAATAAATAATCGATGTCAATATATGTTCACACGATAGAGACGGCACTAAAGTCGGCTCCTGTGGCAGTAAAATGAGTTATTATTTGTATATTTTATATATTTATATACTATATGTGTTTGTTGAATAGCCAGCATAACTTGTTCGCAAATTTTGTTTTCTAATACCTAAGGCATGCCATCGGTGAAAGCAGTATTATTTAACACTGAGGAAATATATGGACAAATGGAAAATCAGTATTGGTTGCGACAGTCCCGGCGGAACCTCCTAAAAAGGTTAAATTTTGGAACAAGCACATTCGAAATATTTGCAGTGGTTGCCAGATATATTTAAACCTCAGTTATGGCCACGAATTGAACTTTTCAACCCCGCATCCAAACGGCCAAACACATTGGCTATTAAACTTTTATATTTGTGATGAATACGAGTCTTAAATATGTGCACTTTAGCTGCAGCAGTAATTAGTTTAGCTCCTGTTACTTTTCTTAATTTTTAACTTAACTTTTCCTGAGTTGACCGTTGCGTTTCATAATGCTGTCCTCCACTTTATACACAGACTCATAATGCTGGGGAAATTATCTTTTTTTATTTTGAAGCATCATTTTAGACAAAATAACGAAATAATTCCGATATCTGTCATGACTACGACGCGACGCTTAGTAAGGCCTGCAAAAGTGGTCTGAAAAACAATCCATTAAACTCAAGTAGTTTCTAAGTGGCGGAAAATATTCCAATCTAATAGTGAAAAAAATTCCCTGGCTTAATAGTGTTTAGTAATTAATAGTAAGAGAGACCATCTACCACAATCTGGCATGGATACAAAAAAACGGCGTACAATTAATTATTACCGCAAGCCCGATCCTCTTAAATATTTTCCAAAGTTCTCTGATTTTTGAGACCCAAAAGCCTAAAAACAAAGATTTTTAATTCAAATGCATCAATTCACAGTAAGTAATTCTTTTGCGAGAAGTATCACTTCGCACTAGCTATGAATAAGGAACGAAAAATCTACAGATTTTGATGATTGAGCCAACTCTACACCGTAAATCTGAGATGGTGGTTTACTTTCTAGGTTCAATGGAGTGTGTAAGAAATTTCATGTGGTCTTGAGAAAATTTTCCTGCGGGCACGAGGGAGGATTAAGATAGACATTACTTACTGATTACTTTACTCTATCACTACCGTAACAAAGAAAAACGCAGCCAACTTTGGTTTTTAACAAATAACTAAGTAGGCATACATAAATACCCACCGGGAAAGTATGGGCATAGAAAAACATGGCGGCACTCTCCTGCGGAGAGTTCCATGTACTTCAGAGTGAATCAAGCATTTATTAGCGAGCAGAGGTAACGAAGCACTCCTGTGGGAACATCTGGATGAATCCTAACCCTTTCTTCAATCCATCTCCAATACTATTGGGGAAATTAAATTGTATTTCAATGATTATTAAGCTTTTCTGCTATGCCCACACGAGCGCATAGAAATCAGATTATGGTTAAATCTGTTGTATGTGACACGGAATTTGTATCTGATCCCTCACTCAGTCTGGCTACCCTTGAGGCGTAAAGCAGGAGAGCTTTCCCACGTAGCCTCGACCCAGACTAAACATACAGCAGCAGCGACAAAAGAAATCCTCAAAGTCCTGAGAAGGAGAGACCACCTACCACCATCTGGTATGGATACAAAAAAAACGACGTACAATTAATTATTACGGCAAGCCCGATCCTCTTAAATATCTCTCACCCACCCCCTCCCCAAATCGCCCCTTCAAAAGACCCTTCTACCGTCTCCCTCTCCCGTTCTCTTTACTTAAACGTTTAGGCCAGTCGCACATCCCCATTCTCTTGTTCTTTACGATCCGAGGGTGGAGAGGTTGAGCGGCGATGCGCCGTCAAACGCTTTGCGCTCTTCGGCTCTCAAGCACGTATGTGTAGGTACACCCTTTGACTTACGCAGGGAGGGACCTACGCAATACTACCGAACACCACGCCTATCATCTAACTCATTGCCTTCCGACACAGATATCCCATCTCCTTTCTCTCTCCCTCTCGTGCAGTCGACTTCCTTCAAGACGTCGGCGCGAAGGATTCGCAATGCCCTCGCTCCTTTAAGTTCGTTGGTCACGTCACGGAAGCAATTATGACGAGAGAGAAATGTGAGAGAGGCTCTTTCGTCCCATGCGTTCACAATTCTGCTTTCAGCGGACACGCCAGAGGGGTGTTGGACGGCAGGTGACCCCCGAGGGGGGTCAAGGGGCGGTGGTGGGAGAGAAGGGGAGTAATGAAATGAGGAGGCACAACTGCAAAATGAATTTCATGTAATTTTTTTTCCACTTTTCTGCAACTTAACAGAAAAGATTGCCTTCTATCTGGTTACGTTAACAAAATCCCAAATTTGAACATAATTTTTTTCCACAGGTGAATTTTTATTTCCTATGACTCGAGGAGTGTAATAGTGAAAAACAGAAATAATTCCTATCGGTCATATTCACCTTCAATTTTGAGGAAAGATACTAAAATAAACAGAATGTTAAAGAGATTCCATAACATAATAAAGAAAATTATTTAATTTTTAATATTTTTCCTTTTTTTAAATTAATTGGACTCGTGATTTATGGTTGAAGTTTCCACAATTGAATGGATGAAAAAGTATCTAATTCCTGTATTCAATTACTCCATACGCTTCGTTTTTGCCTTAAAAGTGCGCATTTTGGCTCCAAAAATGTTATTTTTTTATCATTTCAACGATAGAAAATTTAATCTCCCCAGTAACCTCGGCATAGGCATTAAATGAGAAATTGTACATTAGGCCTTTACGTCTCAGGTGAAAGAATCAATGTAAGAACTAAAGTGAGATTTTATAAGGGGTATTTTTCACCCCTGATTCCCCAAGTGTAATTAATGACTACTATACTATGGTATAGGAATTTTGCACGTTGCATTGAAAGGACTTTTTTTTCAATCCTCTGAAAAAGTGAATTTTTTTCTCTTTCTCGTTGAATTTCAACGGGCACCCTTCCCCGGTGGAGAATAAATTTTATACTTGCATGCCTCCAGCGTTACGGTGCGTGGTGCTAGGCGAACACCAGGGACAGGGACGGTCGTTAAAGTCTCCGCCCAACTTTCCTGCGGGCGCTTTTACTTCGCCGGAGAGGAATGGAGGTGGTAAACTCGATTAGGCAAAGTGGTTGGGCACTGGGCAGTCATCAAAGCTGGTTTCCGGCCGGGCTGGGCACGGGACGGAAATTCCGGGAGACGCGAAATATTTTTCATCCCTTCTCGATTTGATGCCCTTTGCGTGTTTGTTTCTCCCCCAAGTCCGAAGGAGATGAAATAAGTTCCTCCTCCTCCTTCTTCAGTAGAAGGATATCAAATTCAAACACACAAGCGGTGAGATAGTGCGGCCATTCGTCACTGTACAACCTTTAAGAGAAGCCGACTGCATTGCTGGTGAACGGAAAACTTCAAATGAAAGGAAGGATTTCAATGCAATCGAGGCACGCCACCTAATGAAATACAATGTAAATGCATGGCACCGCACGCATTTATCAAGAGACCATTCCAGGAAAAGCGCGGTTTTCAAGGAGGAACAAATCGTCTGTAAATAGGAAATAACAAACTGACTTATTTATACGTAGAAGCGTTTTATAAGGAGACCTTTTCCCGGGGATTCCATCTAATTAAAAGGACAGCAGCTATATAAATTTCAATGCATTTTCTCGCTGAAGTTTATCCTATTTTATTCAGGAAAACGATTTTCTGATACAATGGTGCTAAATAATGTTCCAATGGGCAGTTTAATGGTTCCGAGACCTGAAATTTACTTTAATAACTAATCATCAAAGGGTTGATTACAATAAACCCCTTCGTACAGATACCTGTGACTCAATCTTATACCACGGAGGTTTTTTTTATTTCTGGAGTTCCCTGATCGTGTTATTGGCTGTATCTCGTCTCCCACTGAAAATTCAAGTCTCAAAAATCATTATAAGGCTTGCTCCCTGTGTGATTTATTTCATAAACAAAATCGAATAAGTTTTATTGGCAAAAATAAAATCACATTATTATTATTGGTAAGTTTCTTACCAATAACAACCATCACGCGTATAAGATGTTTGGTCGTATCGAATTTCAAGTTCACATAAACGTTTTACAGCATTCGTAATGATTGCAGAGTGACGTTATCACAAAATAATGTGAGCTCATTATGTTCCCAAGATATCGCTTCAGGGCGAGCATTTTAACTTTGGGTGAAGTTAGTATTTAATTTATGACAGCGATTTCCCTCCTTCATTTTATGGGTAAGCCACCTATTCAACCGAATGTTCGGTAATCATAATACCATTAAACAGAATACAATGAAAATAAAGTCACGGCCGCTGACGTGAATGGCATAGGTAATTGACAACTTGTGCTCATAATTCATTAGTTTTATGACTGAAGCGTGAATCTTCTAGAACACAACATACGTAGTAGGATTCAAAGGACGAAGAGAGATAGTACTGTTCAGCCAGGTAGGTATATATCTTTTCAACGAGTGACAATGCTGTCACAGCAAACTCTTCAAGGGTAATACCGAAAACATTCCACTTTCTCTTAATCGGAGATAATTTATCGAGGAGACGTTGAAAGCTCGTTTAATTCAAAACAGGTAAAGTTTTATTTGTGCTAAAGGATTTTGCGCAGGAAGAAATTGGCCACGCACGAGGGACTAAGAAACGCCAGAGACCCCTATGAAAGGCAGGGCATTTAGTAAGGAAGAAAATGAAATTAGGCCTATTCTCTGGCATCAAGAGAGGTCGTAAACACGCCGAACTAAAGTAGAAGATAATACTTGGGGAATTTAGAATAGGAAAAGAAAAGAGAAGTGAAGTAGAAGAATAGGAGAGAAATAGGAGAAGGCAGAATAGGTGGTTGGATAAAGTGTTTACGGGAGAGGGGATAAATTCTGAACATCGTAACAGAAGAGATGGTGTTAAGGAAGTGTGGGAGAGGATGAAAGAGGATAGACTTTATGGATGGGATGAAAAGAGGTAGGACGTATGCCGAGCTAAAGAATGAAATAATGCATACAGAGGAGGACTACCAACAGTAAAACTTTAACATAGGTATTCCTGCTACCATCTCAACCTACCTTTACTGGTTAATTACCTCTGAAAATAGTAATAATAATAAAAAAACAGGCTAGATATTGTCGCATTGTCACAGTGGTCAGAAGAAAGAGAGATGGCTGGGCCAGTTGCTGCGAAGGGATGAAAATTCTATGATAAAGAGAGTATGGGAAGAAAGGTGACCATCAGAGAGACCAAGATTGAGATGGAAAGGACAAGTAGAGAACGATTTGAGAAAGATGAGAGCAGAATTGGAGATGGCAGAGAACAGAAGTGCTTTGAGACGGCTTGTTGGCGAGGACAAAGACCTACTTGGTTTTCGATGACTTCAGGAGTAAGAGTAGTATTAATAATAAAAGTAGAAAATTGCAAGTAAAAGTAGGTGCCTTCGTTCGTAGAAAGTGAGAAATGCTTTCAGACACATCAAAAGACACACTCAAAATAACTGAGCGAATGAAAATACATATAAGGAATCTATAACCATGAATGATGCTAGTAGTCTCCCGTGAAGAGATACATACACATACCTGTGAAATTCACAGTGAAAACATCAATCACCTCAACTGCAATTCAAAATCAGTTCCCTTGAATCCGCGCTTAGCACATAAAAAATCCTATCATAGATCTAAGAAGAGAAAGTAGATGGCGTCTTGACGCATAGGTATGAAATTTGTTACCTGCAAGAAAATGATCCACCTAAATGGAAAAATGGCTGTGGTGTGAATTTTGTCCATACATTTTATGAATAGTTCGGTGATTCTTTGTAAATTATTTCCATATTGCATTTCTCTCGACACATTATTAAAATTGAGCAAATATTTCACTACTAACACCAATGTTTCCGGCCTATTAAATGCACAACTGATCCATTCAATATGGCCGATTTAGCATGCTAATGGCTTTATTATTGCCCTGCTCTATCCTACCGTAATGTCCCAAATATTATCTTCTTTAATCTATAAATCCTATAGCCTTTGAAGGTGAATTCATAAACATTCACCATGAATAATTTAACTATATGAAGCATTCAAGGCTGGTTCAGAGGATATGGGTTCGAATTCAAGTCCTGGCGAATTGTTCCTGCTTAGTGAATTTCCCATTTTTCCACCTGCCTTAACTTCTGTGATGCCAATGAAAATAAAAATACAGCATCATTCCGGTACACAAGAGACGCTGTTATCCGCAAGGAAATCCAAGGAGAATCACGCTGTGTCTTACACAGTCAATTTCAAAGTCAGACTTAGCATAAAGACTACCTGCATTGAGCATTCGACGATGTCAGGTAACTGAATTCCGCAGAATTTTGAAAAATCTTTGAAATTTGCCCAAATTTTGCTTAAAATTTATCAATTAATGTATATTTTTATCTGTGACCAATGGTAACAAAACTAGATAACAATATTTTTTCCGCAGAAAATTCGATGAAATATTCGGGCCAAAAGCGGGGAAAATCTCACAATTAGACGTGAGCGAAAATAAAGCATGACTACGAGCCCGATCACGTCACGCTGCCATATTTGTTCACACTATTTAGTATAAAATGCCTCTCATTCAAACCATGAGCAGTGTAAAAATAATATTGACGGAAGCTACCAATTTTGTTCTTTCAATGAATATATGGAAATAGGATGCAGAATGTTTGACGAAACGCTTAGCAATTTTCCACAGTTAAAAAAATTGAAAGAAAGTATGAAATTCTCTAGGCTGGTGAAGAAGCTGGCGAAGAGCTTCATATTGAGAAAAAGAACGAAAATAGGCTGCAGCAAATGGATAGCTGAAAATCAATACATTTTCATAATCTAGAAAATAAGTGTTCGAGATGTGGGTGTAGAGGAGGGTGGATTGGTGCGGTGGACAAAAAAAAGACAGATGAGGAAGTTCTACACATGGTTGGTGAGGAGAGAAAAATTCTGGATGAGATTAGTGGAAGGCAGGGTAGGTTGCAGGAAGAGGTTATTAGGGGCGATGGGTTGCTTGAGGCCGTGATAGAGGAAAGGATGTTGGGCAAGCGTGGAATGGGAAGAAAGAGAATAGGTTTTATGGACGGGTAGGACGTTTGCTGAGATGAATATAGGTAGATAGGGCCCTGCACGTGTAACCTGTAGGTGTCTTTACCCGGACCTGTAGGCTTCTTTCTAACTTCAATTAAAACCCAACTATAACCGGTAATTACTATAATGAATTGATGAACCATTTAATGTGACTAGTTCCGATGTTATACATCATTACCAATCCTGACAATGATGTAAAACATAGTAACCGGTCGCATAAATATCTCTCGGTGGAAAACTGTTCAGAGTTCTTCTTTCACCATGTTCATTAAGTTCCATCACATCAGTCCTGAGAATATAATTAAGTGCAATGTTAATTTCTTTTCCCAAAGGTATGTGGCCAAAACTAAGGGGCGTCTTACATACCCGTAGTGTCTCACAAGTCGGAAAATACGCCACGTCCAGAATTTTCTGCTGCTTGCCACTTGAATCAAGCCTTTGATCCGTCTATGGCCAGGGGGTTAAATAGATCGAGATAATTTTGTTTGTGTAATTAAGAAGTCACGTAGTACAACCACGAGCATTTTTAGATTTTGGTGTATTTTAACCACTCTTAAAAATCTCACGCAGCTTTCCCGATCGAGTTTACATCACCAAATTATTGGGATAGAGTTAAAAAATCTAATTAAAGGCGCAATAAACAACATATCGGACGCTGAAGTTATCCATCCGAAAGGTTCAAGCTCACCAAAATCTCCAAAAGTTCGATAATATTCCACATGACTCCTTAGTTACTTGTTGGGAATTATCTCGAGCGTTTCAAACACCCCAGGAGAACGCCTCGAAACCCGAATGAGATCGATCCCAGATGATCGAAACCTGGAATGCTCAAGGAACGCAAAGGCAAAAGGGTAGGTACCCATGCTTGCTTGTGTGCATTTTCCCGGAGTTGAGCGACCGACAAGCGTGGGCAAGGATGTCTTGAAGGATAGTAGGATAGAGAAGAAGAGAATAAAGGTGGGAGTGGGTAGTTCAGGAAGGTCGTAGGTGGGGGGAGGGGAGTGGGGAAGGTAGGGGAATGCATACGAGGGGGAGGAAAGGAGAGAGACGAAGTAGAAGAAATCCTCGACAGATAAATTACGACCGCCAGCTCATTAAATTCCCGTACGCACCGACGGCGGAGTGGTTGTATGCTGTCGCGGCCGGTGAGCAAAGCCGTAAATAGGACCAACTCAATGAGCGTGTTTTTGTCGGGAGATTCGCGGCGCATTGTTTACGGTATAGTATACTCTTGGAGTGGAGGAGGGGGAGGGAGTAGGTGCAGGGAGGAGGTAGGAGTGGGAGGGGAGAGCGGGCGGAAATGGGGGTGGGGAAATGGTTCTATTAGGTAGTTTGGTTTAAGATTAAGGTAGTTTGAGCAAGATATCACTATGCATTATATTAATTGAATTCGGTCTGGTTCAAAAGAAAAATATCGTATCTCTCTTATGATAACAAATTACGAGGTCAGCTCAAAAAGTCCTGTGGGATCACGGATCCATCCTTCGCGTTATCGTTATCCAAAACGCAAACCCCTCTAGAAGGGCAATGCCTGCAGTTACTGTCCTAATAACGCACATAATTCATTAAGACTACTGATTAAAAGCAACGGACCAAATTTGAAGAATGACAATAACGTTTTTGCTCTCATGGGCGCAATTGAAAAATAACAATAAAGAGAGCGCACTCGTTGTGGAGAACCATGATCGCGCCCCAGGACTGATTGGATTACGCGACTTTCAGCCATCGTAGCGTTGTGCAGTTGGTGGCAATGTTTTGAGAGAAATCCTTCTAGTAACCTCGTTTTTTCGTGTATTGCTGTTACATCAACTCTTTGTAGAGCTGGAACTGTTTTTGTGAAAGATTTTTTCGCGTTCAGCGATTTTTCACCTTCGTAATCAGCCCCGGCTGACGACGGAGGAGCAAAAACAACTTTGGTTTGAAAAAGCCAGCCAGAATCTTCTTTAGAGGGCAAGCAATGATGACACATGCCTTCGGATTATGTTTACAGGTTACGGAACATGGCTGAGCCGGTACGATATGGAAACCAAATTGTCGTGGTTGATTCCTCCCAGAAACAGGTCCCAGGTCGATTAACAGTGGTAAGCATTCAGGCACTTAAGCAATATACTCAAGGATTCGATCAAGGAGGAGATTTACATATCTGCCATTGAGAGAAAACTAATCAACAACTTTGTAACATCGATAATCAAGGGGCGGTACATGAACATTGATACAAATGGGGTGAACTATAAGAATGAGAATGGCCTTTTTAGTTTTAACGCTTCCTCCCGCAATGAATATCATGGGTGAGTATAGTATGAGTCTTCTCCCCAATAGCAACTTTCTATCGAAAACTTATTAGCTCCAGTAACGGATCACTTCCGAAAGAAACAAGTACGATTGCGAAAAAACCAAAAAGCAATAAGCGTATAATATTCAATTTAAAAAAATGTTTTACCCCGCTCACCCAAATCCGAGAAGGCATCAAGTCTGTCAACTTGGTGAAACATTAATAACTCTGCCAAATTAACTGTACTGACGGTACATTAATGAGATGATTTTCAATTACATCTAGAGAGTTAAGAGCAAAAGCTAGACGTACCTAAATAATTGCCCTAATGAGAAAAAACACTCGTGACGCCAGACTCCACTACTTATCCATGAATAATAAAATCTTGACATTACGACATTGGAAATGGTTTCAATTATTTTCCATCACCTTATAGAAGGCATCTAATATTCCCTTTTTGACACATATTTCTCTTAAATATTAACCTTTCGAATGAGTTGCGAAAGGTTTCCAAACAACTGGAAATGAATTCTCAAAGGCAGGTGGGTAATAAAAGAAAACGGTAATACGGAGAAAGTACCGTCTCATATCTCATTCAAAGTGCCAATGTGATGATGAGGAAAGTTATTGCGAGGTACTCCTACATTTCTTACAGACAGAGGTATTATTTAGTCTTAATTTACATAAGGATTCTGTCAGTGCAAGAATCGCAAATATTAAATATATTTTTTAAAGCATGTAAAATCGTAATAAATATGCTTCATAATTTCTGCCACCAAAGCCTGTGCTTAGGTAGTTAAGGTGCAATGACATTACATCATTCTGACTGACAACCGATAGAAATTACGCCAACAGAAGGCACAAAGGCGGGCGTGGAAGAGATTTTGAATGACTTAAGAAGCAGAAAGAAGAAACCACGGAATCAAGATTTATAAAAAAAACTTAACTAATTATTAATCTACTTCTACGGTATGACTGGCCAGCGGAGAGTACACAGTATTATATAAGAATAAACATGAATTATCAAATTAATTTTTCTTAAAATATTAATATTAACATTACATTAATAAATTCATTAAATACACAAAGAATATTCTCATGAAATTACACAATATCCCTCTAATGAAATTATTGCGAATTATTTCGAAGCGCTTGTATTTACGTAACCACGCAGCGACTCAAGGTATGATGTTGTAAAAGCCATGTAAGTACGCGTCGCAAAAGTTAAATTCCCTTTAATGTAGTTTTTATATCCTGCATGGCATATGGAAAGCCTCGACAACTATGTAAAATTCCCTTACCCTGGCGAATATGTCCTGTTTCTCGGAGCGTAACCCGTGCGAAACAAAGCGTAAATCCGCTTTAGGACGCGCCTATTCGCTTCGTATACGCTTCCTTTCTTCTTCCTTCAGCGTAAACGAAGAGGAAGGAAGCGACACTTTTCGCTTCCGCTCCCCTCCGCTTCGTATAAATATCTATGCTTCTTGCTTTAGCGTAAGCGAAGCGGAAGGAAGCGACACCTTCCGCTTCTGCTCCTTTCCGCTTCGAATACCGATCCTTGCTTTCTTGCTTTAGCGGAAACGTAGCGGAAGGAAGCGACACCTTACTCTTCCGCTCCCCTCCGCTTCGAATACCGTTCCTTGATTTCTTGCTTTAGCGTAAACGTAGCGGAAGAAAGCAACTCCTCCGTTTCCGCTCCCCTCCGCTTCGTTTAAGCTTCCTTGCATTTGCGTACACGAAGGAAAAGGAAGCATAAGGATACAGTAGCGTAAACGAAGGGGAAGTAAGCCATATCTTCCGCTTCCGCTCCCCTCCGATACGAATACCGTTCCTTGCTTTCTTTCTTTGGTCTAAAGGGAAAGGAAGGAAGTGGAGGATAGAAAGGCAAGGGAGCTTAAAGGATGTGGAGGGAAGCGGAAGCTCCCCTCCACATTCTTTAAGCTCCCTTGCCTTTCCGCAAACGAAGGTAATGGAAACGTAAGAATGCGGCATCCTCCTCTTCCGCTCCCCTCCGCTTCGCATACGCCTCCTTACTTCTTTGTTTAGCGTAAGCAAAGCGGAAGGAAGCGACTCCTCCGCTTCCTCGCCTCTCCTATTTGTTTTAACTTCCTTGCCTTTGCTTAAACGAAGGTAAAAGGAGTGTAAGGAAGCAACTCCCACCACTTCAGCCCCCCTTCGCTTCAAATAATCTTTCTTTTTTCTGCGTAAACGAAGGTAAATGAAACGTAAGGAAGCGGAACTCTCTGATTTCGCTTTCCTCAGTGTGATAATTGGAAGTAAATCTTCTTAATTGTCATTAATATTAACGTTAAATTCATCCTATGCTGCAATATAGGTTTCAATTAATTAATGCCTGATAAGTGTTATTCGTGATTCGTGATTGAATGGTATTTCCTCAAACTATCACGGCATTGACATTTATAAACATTAGTTCTCGCAGTTACTTTGACGGACGGGAATGACCTGGTGCATACGATTTTCTTTAAGTGTGTCTTTCAGTTGCGATTAAAAATGACGTTGGTAGGCTTTACGTAGGAATATATGATATTTAATCAGAAAAATGCAAGCAGAAATATGATATTTAAGTTGTACTGTGCGGTCGGGTAGGTAGTTGGTATGAAGTAGGTGATCATCCATGAGTTTACCATGTGATGTTGTAGATTAAAGTTCCTTTTTATAAATGGTCGTTGCTAAAGCACCTTACGCTTCGTTTTCTGCTTCATGCATTTCTGTATACGGTTCATTTTCCGCTTGGTGAGAGCTTCCATTTGGTAAATTTCCCGCTAACATACGGTTCATTCTCCGCTTCCTTACGGTTCATTCTCTGATTCAATACGGTTCATTCTCCGCTTCCTTGCGATTCATTCTCCGTTTCAATATGGTTCGTTCTCCACTTCGTTACGGCTCCTTTCTTCTGCTTCCTTGTCTCAATTTACGGTTTTTTCCGTTTCCTCTCTACTCCCTATTTACTTTACTTCCGCTTCACTGGCCGTTCCGTCCGCTCCGTAATCCGCTTTGTTGACGCTTCCATTTTCACCAGGGTGGGAACGAGTTTAAAAAAAAGCTCTAAATTTGCATAAATGATTCGCGTTAAGTTAAAAATTTTCAGTTTTTCGATTGATAGAAAGAATACGATTGGAAAAATCAAAGTTAATGATGTTTTGGCCTCATTTTGAGCCAAGTGTCAAACTTCTAGCTTAGAAAAATCTTCAACACTAAAATTCCGTCCCGGAGTCGAGTATCGCGTGACGCTCGGTTTTCGCGAGATTACCCTCCACTCATAACTGTTTCACTTCAACAAGGGGTTCCACTGAAAATTTCCACCACTTCCGTGATTCGAACCCCGGGAGTAAGGTCTAGGAAGCGAGTACTTAAGCAAACAAACCAACCCGATCCTCTTCTACCTTCAAAGGTACCTAAGAGTATCCTTAATCACGTACTTAGGGCCATTTTGTTAGCCGCGATTTTAGGGTATCTAGTTTCTCTCCGAAGCAATAGATGGATGATATTTTTTAGGAAGCGTATGCGTACGCAGCGTATCGTCACAGCAGACAATTTTCACCCAGAAAGCGAATTATACCCGAAGTCGCAATTTTTTCCTTTTTGCGTCCCCGTGTTCCAATCGAAATATTCGTGACAGGTTGGTAAGGGGTAGAGCGGTGGGAGAGAGGGACCCCAGTACGAAAAATATTACGTCGGACGGTGATATTCCAAAATGTCCAGGATGTGTTTTTATTTTCGCTCGCTTGATTTCACTTTCTAAAGACGCAAGGAGGGGAGAGGAGTGGGGATGGAGCTTACGCGAGGGGGAGGTGAAATTAGGGGAAGGGGGAATCAAAATGTGGGAAGGCAAAGGAAGGTTGGAAAGAGGAGGAATGTGAACGGGGTCGGATGGCGAGAGTCTTCACCATGAATGGGGAGGTTGAAGAGGGCTTGGCGTCAGAACTCTGCATGCTTGCTAAACGAGGCTGGACTGTCGAGTGCAAAGCAGAGCTTTAGTCCGAGTCCCGTCCGAGTCGCCACTGAAATGTGAGTACCTACACCCAGATACCGCCTGCTTTAATTCCGCCTGGATACCTAAGTGGCTTCATACTCACCGGTTGAACCTATGCGGACTAATATGCGCGATCAGTCAACGCATAATTCTCGAAATGTAATAAGTACTACATTACCCATCTGACTCAGGTGTGCGCAGACTTACTCAACTTCGTCCAGTCCACGCAGGTCTGATTCAGGAGGAGGTGACTACGACCCCTCCGGAGTAGCCCTGCGCGAAAAATACACCCCTCTAACTTTGCTTACCATCTTTTCCGGCAGCATTCGCTAGAAACTTCAAGATCTGGTATGTACTCAGGATGGATGTCAAAAAATATGGGACCACCGTCCGCTATATTCACATATATCTATATAGGACACGATAACGCACAACGTACTGACTATTGTAAGCGCTAAATGCCGTATAACCGCAAGAATTTCATTAAAACAAGATATTTGGAGCATGCTCTTATACGGCAGTGAAGCCTGGACAATAAAAGCTGTAGAAAGAATATTGAAAGCACGGGAAATAAAGTGATATAAAAGAATAATGAAGATGAAGTGGACAGATTAAATCACTAATGAAGAATCCCTACGAAGAATTGGAGAGAAGAAATGTGTACCCTACGAAGAAGGAGATACAAACTTATTACGCAAATTTTATCGCACAACAGCATCTTAAAAGCAATAATGGAAGAAGAAATGAAAGGAGAGAATAACCGAGGAAGACCAAGGACGGTAAACATCAGGAAAATTATAAAGAACGTAAAAGTGATAGCTTGTGTGGGAATGAGAGCATGATTAGCAGAGAGGCGAGTGGATTGGAGAGCCACATCAAACTTATCTATCGAAAAATGGCTACTGACGCTATCATGGTGAGGTTTCCTTACCTCAAAAAGTTTGTGAAATGCCTTTCCTTCTCCAATTCCCTCCTTTTCGTAAATGTATGTCGGCGGGATGGGGGGGGGGGGAGGAAAGGAGTAGTCGGGTCGAAAATCACCGACAGTGGGTGTCCCGCCGTTCCCGCTACGTCTGTCTCACCCCCTCAAGTGAAATTCGTTAGAATGTCCCCATCTTCCCAAGCCACCCACCCACCACTCGAAACGGAGGACCCTCAATCGCCATGCCTAATCGGCAAGAGAGAAAAAAAAAGAATATTCATACTACGCGTGCAATAGCGTAAACCTTCTCAGCGGTCAAAAAATTCTCGACTCTGGGCATCTTCCTCCTCTCTTTCCCCGCTCCATACGAATATTTTCCAATCGCCTTTCCCACCACGTCTCATAAACTTTCCCGCACTCGTAAAGCGGGTGGAGATCGAACCTTACTTTTAAATAAAAAAATCTGAGGGAGGAGAGGATGAAAAAGAAGAAGATTCCCGCTGAGGTAAAAGAGTTTGAGGTCGCTCCTTCTTCCCCTCGCATTCCCCAACGCCGAACATTTTTACCCTTTCAAGCAAGCGAGCGAGCGACGCGACGGAAAAAACTGGGGAGGCCATAACGTGTGTAAAAAAAATCGATTGCTCATTTTTCGGGTTAAAAGATGAATCGTGTAGTCCCATTCCCCCTTTTACACGACCAATATTTTCGCTCAGAAATGGAAAGAAAAATTTCAGGCTTGATATTTATTGGTAAACACCAAAAATAACTTCAAAGCCGAGTAATTTATTGCAAGTTAAAAAAAATTCCTATGATTAATATTTATACGAACCTAAGATGCCTTACGGTTCGTCAAAATGCGATGGAATCTTTCACCATGAATTATAAAGACTTCTTCAAATATTTTCAGCCTCCTACAAACGTTATTTATGCCCTCAAATATACAAGTTTTATTAAGTTATAGAAAAGTTATACAGCAAAATAAATACCCATAGCGGGGAATATTTTCCATATCTAAAGAACGTTGACGGCGAGTAGGCACTTGAAGAAACGCCAATAAACACCAATTCCTACATTTTACGTTACAGACTATGTGCCCTTTATAAACTTCACCTACATTTCAAAGCGCAGTTACTTTAAATACTCAAATGTTAAGTACGCATTGCGACGTATATAAAAAAGACCGACTTTGTGGTTTATAAGGATGCAGGGCATGCATCATCCGAGAGCAGTCCTTCTCATATAAATACGATGAACTTCGAAAACGTATCCGAAGGGTAAAAGGAATTATGACGATAATGTTTTACGATAAGTACACAAGAAAACAACGTGTTCCGTGACCGTTCTTTCGGCTTTGGAGTTTTTCTTTAATAATTTTATGTACTTCACAAAAATTACTCCAAGCGACGCACAACTATCCATCGACTATAATGATTGCTCTTGATTAAGAAATAATAATCACTACCTAATTAAGCAGGCTAAGTTATTGGATCGGAAATTATGCAAAGACCAGACCTACATAAACAACTTTAGAGATACAAAAAGAGGATACGAGAGGATACATAGATTATATTTGAGAAAATAATTCGGGTAGAAGTCAGATAGGCCATCGCCATGGGTTTCGACAAGAAGCTATTAGTTGCAGGTTAAGGAAACCACGTCATACACGGTTCATCAATTACTTTAATTCGGCTATATATTGAGTCTGAAAGTATTTATTACCACCAGTTATGAGGTGATTAAATTAAAACTAACAGTGTAAGATATGCATGGAGAGGTGTTTTTTGAAGACCAACCATGAACAGTAATACCCAGACGATTAAAGGAAGAGAAGGGTAATTGCGTTCCATTACCATCATAGAAATGAGAAGTATAATTACATCCCACTACGGTTTGGTTTGTTTTGTCCACGAATAATATTTCCAGCTAACGAATTTGGTCCCCATAGGAACTCTAACTGCGAGGACAACTGAGCTCGCGCTAAAGTAAACTTTGAAGTGCAAATGCGTAGGTACTCCTGCCATCCTTACAGTGACAAACGTACAACTCATATTTCTATCTTGTCATTTGTTTCGAGGTTTGCAGAGGTGCATAGCTCGTGTGATATCTGGTATATAAACAATATATTTGCAGTATAGTATTTAAAACATTCCTGGATAAAATATTTCCGAATCTCAAATAAATAAAATCAAAATCAACTGAGTGAAAATCAAATTAAGTAAGGTCACCTCTTTTTAAGCGTCAAAAACGGCGATTTTTTTTCCAAATAAAATATAAGCTGCATCCAAACTCGCCAGTTAGGTAGGTAGGTACCTATAAATCCGGAAATTAGGGAGGACGCCATCTTTAAGTGTGTCCAAACTCGTTAGGGATCATAAGGGAGCAGATATAGGCAGCCAAATCGCTCCTCAGAGCGTACATGAAGTCCTTCCTAATTCTGCCACCATTTTGAAATTCCCATAATTCAAAGCGCTGCAAGCGTCATGGAGTGAGACAGAAGATACAAGTGTCATAGCGGGAAAGTATTTTGAGTGTTTACAAATAAGATTTTAAAAATTGCCTTAGGCATGGTAAATGTTAGATATATTTTAAATTAAAATTTCGTTTTTAGGAGTACCGAATTAGGTAACCCAGCAGTTAATTAAAGCTAGAAAGGAGAGAGTGGATCTAAACTAAAAATTTAAACTGACATAGAACTGCCCTACACCTAAATGAAGTCTACAATGTTGCAAGTTTTAAACGAAACTAAAAGTAGTAACTAGAATACAAAATAAACATTAAAAAACGGCAAGCTAAAAGTTTTCAAAACCCATTTAAAAAAAACCTAAAAATTCAAGTGTAAGCTACAGATAGATTTATGATTTTAGATGAAGCTCCTGTACCTTTGGGAAACTGTAACTAATATTATTTAAGATTTATTTTACATCTTGTCCATTGGACATTATTTCGTGGCCTCCATATGCATGCCACTGCATGGACCTTCTTAGGATATCATTTACATGGCATCCTATGAACATCCAAAGGAAGTCCATGCGGGAGTTCTAGATGTTCAATGGACATCATGCGATGTCTGGGTATCACCTTAAACAGATATATTTATAATACACGCAAAAGGAAAGAACTGTACAGGGGTAATATAAAATTCGAATTGAAGCTATTAACTACACGATCACAAATGCAATAAACTGCTCAGTCTAACACGAATCGTTATCTACCATAACGGAAAAATTAATAAAAACACAATGAACAAAAGCCAAAAATACGTTCTTTGTACTGCTAAAAGACACGGATAAATACACAATCACAAATTCAATAAACTGCTCAGTCCAACACGAATTGTTCCTAACCGAACCTAGTCCTAGCTCCTCGTCCGAACAAACTGCTCAGTCCAACACGTTACCTACCAAAAAGGAAAAATTGATACAAACACAATGAACAAAAGGTAAAAGTACGTGTTATACTATGCTACCCTAAGTCACGGAATCTAACTATAGTAATCTTAATGTAACGAAATTAATACCTAATATTCCTAAACTGCGAACATGATGACGAAATGTATTATTGTCGCAATCCAATGTTCAAACTAGCACTAGTCATGAGGGCCATTTGTTCAAAACATTATCGTATATCCTTTGTCCTTCGTTTGTTTTGAGCTCAGTAGATGGCGACACTTGCAAAAGGTGTCAAAACTCACGCTCCCTTTCTTTTAGATGCCAAACATTTCACCCAAAATGGCACCAAATTCCATTCTCCCTAATGCCATTCGAGTTTGGACATAGTTATAGTAAAGGGAGAGCTGCGGCGGGAAAAAATTCTGAACGCATACAAATGAACATAGAAATAAACCCTCTATCAGATAGTTATCATTTTATTTAAAATTGGTTGCCCCAATTGATGATTATAGCTTCTTATATTCAATGAATATTATGATGTCGAAGTTTTATGTCAGGTCATCTGCGCCATGAAGGATACCGTCAAGTTCGTAGTGAGTTGAGGAGCAAAACCCGGCGTCGGCATTACTCTACTGTTAACGAAAGGCGCCAAGTGATCCAAATTTTAGCGTCCCATACGACGGAGAAACCAAAATGTCGTAATATCTATTCTGATATAGATTTTTTTAAACTATGCGAGTCCAGTCATAAACGCCCATAAGGGGGGTGTAGAGGACACGAAAGAAGAAAGAGACCAAACTTCAGGGATGTGTTTGGGGTTGATAGGAGGTAAGCATACTAAAAGTCTCCGGACCTAGGGCGTGTGCGGGGGGAGGGCGGGGCGCAGAAGGTCCATTTTTTCCGCTTATATCTTGAAAACGTAGCGTGGTAGAGAAAATATTAACTGTTCTAAAATTAAAGCTGACAAAATTTTCTACAAAATAGTTCAGACACATTTATTTCTATTCCTCATAGTTATCGAGATATTTGCTAGCGAAAATTGTACACTTTTTAAAAACGCATTATTTCCTCACGTTGTTTGATAAACTTCTCCTTCTAACGGCTCAGTCTTCTGTTTTACAGCAAAGACCTCAGGAGCATAGTTATAGAAAATTACATAACCTGTAACATGAGGCATAATTTAACATTTTATCTTTAACTGGTCAATAGTTACAGTAATTTAAAATTTCTAGGTAAATTCCGGAATTTCGTAAGAAAACTGCACATCGCTCTTTCCCGTTTTTCTAGGGTTGTATAGTATTAATATATGTAGCTGTATGTTGTGATAATATACATAAATGGTAAGAAAATGTGAGTAGTGAACTAAATATACAGTATGCTTATGTATACTCAATTTTTTTTCACGCCATGTACATGCATGTTCAAGTACATGCTACCACACCGAATCAAAAAAAGTTGGCTGCATGTCATTTTTTCAACTTTCTACGAGGAAGTTCGGTAAGCTGTTTTCGTATTCTACAGTATATGGCCCACAATATAGGATACTACGATGGTCATTTTACTGCTTATAATAATTTGTGGAGCGCGACAAACATGGGTCATTCGGGGTGAATACGTCTTTCGCGCGAACTCTGACGATTTTAGAAAAATATACTTTCATGGAAGAAACCTCTCGGACAACATATGCACTTTCAAAAATTACTTCACATAAATTGGTATAATACACTTAAAGTATTATAACCCAGTAATTTGGTTTCCTCTAAGTTTTATTAACCTTAATATAAATGCCTTTTATTTTTTTTTAAACTTAAAGCTTATTTGTACTTGCATTTTGAACTAAAAAGAGCAATATCGTTTTTAGCACCCCTTTGCTCTCCGGATTTTTCGACATGGACTGAAAGAGTATGATATACAAAATATACATCAAAAGAAAAATCTTGCTTTGATTTGTATATTTGACCTCAAAATTTTAGTCGAGAGGTCCGGTACGCAGACGCGGGTGGCGGCCGGTCCGGCGCGTGGTGTAGCCTAAGGAAATCCCATCTTTGTGGCTTAGTTCTCGTGATGTTATAGGCGTTGTTTCTTTTTCCATATTTTCCATACATATTCCATATCCATTTTCCATATATGATAAATTATTCTCTTGTCTCGTGCACTAGAGATTCTCCAGTTATTCCAACGAATATGAATCTGGCTAGGCTTAATTACTTTCAGTGAAGCTCTATATAAATCAGTAACATTCTGAGAGCTGCAACGGTAGCGAATGTGCGTGATAGTGGAGCATGTATGATGTGCAAATAGTATTTTACTATTCCTGAATTGTAAAGTTCCTTAAATCGGCAGCCCACCCTTTCGACCGCAAAAAGGCCAGCTCACAGGACTCACATAGCACAATTATTAACAAATACGTATTCACCCCGAATGACCCATGTTTGATGCGTTCCACAAATTACTATGAGCAGTAAAATGACTATCGTAGTATCCTATATTGTGGGCCATATACTGTAGAATACGAAAACAGCTTACCGATCTTCCTCGTAGAAAGTTGAAAAAATGACATGCAGCCAACTTTTTTTGATTCGGTGTGGTAGCATGTACTTGAACATGCATGTACATGGCGTGAAAAAAAATTGAGTGTACATAAGCCTACTGTATATTTAGTTTACTACTCACATTTTCTTACCATTTATGTATATTATCACAACATACATCTATTTTAATACTATACAACCCTAGAAAAAGGGGAAAGACCGATGTGCAGTTTTCTTACGAAATTCCGGAATTTACCAAGAAATTTTAAATTACTGTAACTATTGACCAGTTAAAGATATAATGTTAAATTATACCTCATGTTACAGGTAATGTAATTTTCTTCAACTATTCTCCCGAGGTCTTTGCTGTAAAACAGAAGACTGAGCCGTTATAAGGAGAATTTTGTCAAAAAACGTGAGGAAATAAAGCGTTTTTAAAAAGTGTACAATTTTTGCTAGAAAATACCTCGATAACTATGAGGAATAGAAATAAATGTGTCAGAACTATTTTGTAGAAAATTTTGTCAGCTTTAATTTTAGAACAGTTAATATTTTCTCTACCACGCACCGTTTTCAAGATATAAGCGAAAAAAAATAAGGGACCTTCTGCGCCCCGCCTTCCCCCCCGTACACGTCGTAGGTCCGGGGACTTTTAGTATGTTTACCTCCTATCAGCCCCAAACACATCCCTAAAGTTTGTTATATGTCCTCTTCCACGTCCTCTACAACCCCTTTGTTGACTGGACTATATTATTGCCGGCCGTTGCATGCTCCACTACAATTGACTTGTTCTTCACACAGAACCCGAGTGGGGATCGATATTCCTCTGAAAAATCTCCACCAAAGCGGGGATTCGAGCCTGGGCCCTCGGGGTGGGAAGCCAACACGCTAGGTGGTCGAGAATTGGAATTCCAAGCGGGAGCAAAATCTCCCCACCTCTCCAACGCCAGCGATGGAGAAATATCGAACCCAAAATGATGCATTTGAGGGAATTGAGCAATCGTCGAGTAATCCGAGATAAAACGTTCTAAGAGCCATGCGGCGGCAGCTACGCTCCCCGAACAGATAATCTCTCCCTTCCAGACTCCCTCGATCACATCGAAAACGTCGCATTCAGAGGATTATTCGCGCCCAACGTTAAATAAAAATAAATACTACGAGAGAGGAGAGACGCGGTAACCGTATCCAAAAGGTTGGTGATGCGATAAGGGATCTCCGGCGAGCCGCCGCACATGCTTCACGTTTTTCAATCGATACCTCGAAATCTCCTCCCCTTACCCACACTGCGGATTACATTCATTTGCTTGTTACTTTTTTTTACTTCCATAGCTTCACACATCACATTGACACACACATACACCCACAGTAACCTCTCCATCCCTCTCCACTCAGTAGTTCACTAGCTGACTTTTTGGCCACGACCAGATTGAAAGGTTAAAGGGTTAAAGCAGGGTAAAAGAAGGGTGATTACGAAAATTTCAGAGGGCTTCTATTAACTACTGTAATGATAAAATGTGAATGATAATAGTTTTGGGTCAATTTGTAAATAGGGTGACGTACCCATTATTACGTTATAACATGGCTGGCAATAATATGGTTTTTCAAAAAACCTATATCAGAATAGCTGTTACACCATTTTTGGTGGGGCATTTTGGTTACTCCAATAGTATATTCCATTGTTAAAAAATTAAACATATTTATTTTTAGATTTTCTCATACTTATAAATGTTATTAATAATCATCGTATTTATGATGTACACGACTTATGAAATTACTTTGCAACACATGAGGATATTGTTATAAAATGACCTCTACCCCATGATGTAATTCAGCTAAATCATGGTACCCACTGACAAGTCAAGTTGATGAGTTAATTTCATGAGAGAATAATCAATTAAAAATTAACCTTCCTTTAAATCTATTTGTATATGGGTAAGAGTCGGTACCCTTATACAAATTTTTGTCAGAAGGTCATTTTCTTGATACATTATTTCATCATTCAGCTCGGCATACGTCCTTCCTCTCCTCATCCCATCCATAAAGACAATTTACTCTCTTCCCTTCCCCTATCCCCTTCAGACATCGCCTTTCCCCTCTCTCACAACATTCAGCAACCCTGGTCTGTTATTACCTGTTATCAATATACAGGTATATCTGTCTCTTTTTAAATCCCGCGGATAGGGGCGAATTTAAATGAACTCCTGGACTATACGGCCCTAGTAACCACATTTCCGGCAGAGTACTTAATTTACCCTCAATCGCACCCTAGCAGGTACAATGTCAACAAAGAAAAAGTTTGAAAAAGAAATGAGAGAATATGTTTAATTTCAACCATAAGAGAAAGTATTTTATGGTGAAAGAGTTGATTATTTCAAAACTTGGTCCTGGAGGCATATGCTGAAGATCAAATGGACGGATGGGAACAGAAACCAGGAGGTGTACAGAAGAATAGGAGATGAGAAAAACTTGTGGAGCACTATCAGGTAGACAAGATCTAGATAAATAGGCTACAATTTGAGAGACAACGAAATTGTAAGGAGTATAATAGAAGGGAAAGCCCCAAGAGGAAGACCGAGGTATAAAAACATAGGCAAGCTAGAACGAGACATGGAAACAGAAGAGTCACAAGTACATTTACGAGTTAGCAAGGGAGAGGATAAAACGGAATACGAATGAGGAAACAGTATGTGAAAGCATTCGCGAAGAGCGTGGAACTCTATGGATGGGAAACATGGACAATTGTAAAAGCAGACCGGAAAAGATTAGAAGCATTCGAAACCTGGTATTGTAGGTGGATGCTGAATATCAAATGGACAGAAAAAACAAGAAATGAAAAAGTACACAGAAGAGTAAAAGAGAAAAGAATCCAATGGAATAACATACAGAAAAGAAGAACCAGATGGATTGGGCACATCCTGAAGCACATTGGGTCTGTGAAGAATATAATTGAAAGATAAATAGAGAGAAAATTCCCAAGAGGAAGGTCAAGGGATAATTACATGGACCAAATAAAGAGGTAAGTACATGAGAAGAACTACCACGGGGTAAGGGAACTAGCATTAGAAAGGGAAGGATGGAGGGATGCAGTCAACCAATTTTAGGATTGAACGACCAATGAAGGATAAAATGGAAGGCTGCAGTCTACCAATCTTAGGATTGAGTGACTAATGATGATGAGGGCTTATGTACACCACTGGAAAACATCGCCACTCAACTCACTTTCATCCAGTTCTTCATATTGCCTGTGCAATTGTACATAGTCCTTCTGTGCTAGTGAAAGCAATCAAACGAAGGTGTAGATAACTCTGCACCACTCCTAAAGCAACTGCCTCCTCAGTTGAAGTATTGATATGCTCAAAATGGAGACCCGTTGCGAGGGAGAGTGGAGTTGGGAACAAATTAAAAAATGTATGGAAGTCACGTGAGGCACAAACAACCCAAATCCCAAAGCCTCAAAACCACAGCCTTTAACCTGAAGGTCAGCTATGTAGCTCTTTTGGTCGAGATAGCTTCTACATCGTTCGGAGCTGTGTTGACGCCATGGATCATCATCCAATCCCACTCGTGTTTTAGATAAGAAAACAATGTATTTTTTTCCGAAGTAAGCTTTTAAATGCTAGCGATCCTCGGCCATAATCTAACGCAAAGGAGTGTGAAATGTTAACAGACCATAACAGATGACCATAAAAGAACATCAAAGCTACCAATGAGATTTTTTAACTAGGTTATCGATAGCTCATTAGTTGATTTATTCCCTAATGCTTTTATTTTTTTCTGCTACCTTGCACTAAAAGCACATAATGCATGTTTCCGGTAAAACTCTTGTTACTCTGTGTCTTAATGTAGTTGCAAAATACATTAATAAAAATAGTTTCTCTAACACTTGTGTGTAACACTAACCTATAGAGTAGTGCATGTTGGTGAAATTTCATCTTCTGACAAGTATTAGCAGGTTTTTCCGAATGCACCTTCATTAACTTAATTAGGGTACAGTGTGGTACATGTTGGTGATAACTCACACAAATTGAGAATAGAACCCTATTAGAGTATCATGTAGATGTAGACGAACATTTTAAAGAACCCTCAAGCCCTGGTCTGGACTTCATGGTAACCCTCAAAATCGCAAACCCGAGTTACAAGAGGGCACTAACGTTTGAAACACTATGTTATTATGAATACAATATATTTTATTACATTTGTAATAAAATTAGGAGGAGAATAACGTTAGCGAGGGAAGTGTTCAGTAATAGAAGGGAACTGATGACGGGAACTTTAAGTAAGGATGTAAAAAAGAGGCTGGTGAAGAGCTTGATATGGAGTGTAGCGTTGTATGGGGCAGAAACGTGGACCTTGAGAAAGGAATACGAAAATAGGCTGAAGCCGTTCGAGATGTGGGTGTGGAGGAGGATGGAGAATTGGTGCGTTGGACGGAAAGGAATACAAATGAGGAAGTGCTTGATATGGTGGGTGAGGAGAGGAAACTTGTGGATGAGATTAAGGGAAGGCAGGGTAGGTGGCTGGAAGCGGTAATGAGTGGCGATGGTTTGCTGAAGGCCGTGATAGAGGGTAGGATGTTGGGCAAGCGGGGAAGGGGAAGAAAGAGAACAGGTTTTATGGACGGGATGAAGAAAGAAATACTAGAGGTAGACAGGGCACGTGTAAGAGTCTGTTGGATATTCTCTGACTTCCATCATAACCTACCTCTAGCCGGTAGACTACTCTAACGAGTGAAAGAATATGTTTTTCTCGTGCATGAGCTACAAAACCTGTTGTCCAGGTTTGATCTATTTTCGGCTTTTTTTGTCTATGAGTAGTTAAGTTGCATGTAGAAACTTGTAAAACAGTTCTCAAGCAAAGAATGTCACTAGTATAGTTGTGGTAAATGATTGGAACACTACCCACTGACGTCAAGGGAAGATGGTTTACTTGTTCAGAAATAATCGTCGTTAATCGAATTACACAAATACGCTCAAGATATTCCTAAGCTACCCGTTGAAAGTGTTGAAGTTAGCGCAAATCGGAACGCATCGGCGCACACAAATGACGTTACACAGAACGATGTACGCTTGCGAAACGTTTGGTAACCTGCCAGCAGATAGCATTCTGTTGGATCACAATAGCCTTGGGTGAATTTTTGTGAGTAGTTATCGAACCCGTTCAAAATAATTATTTAAAAACGTGAACTTTACCACGGAGTAATTGAAAACTTTACATTATCATTGTATAACGCCTCCACTGAACATCAGAACAAAAACAATAAACGCGGATGTGATTATCGAAGTTCATTTGTTGTTTAGCGCACATTAACTCTCCTCCAGATCTGTTCTGAAGTGCGCTGTCTGAAGTGAGTATGGTCTGAAACGAATAGAAAGCAAGTGTGTTGTCGTGTTGCGGAGGGAGCATCGTACGAGAGCGAATGGAAAGCGCCCATTGGCCCACATGCGAAGGCACACCAGTACGTGAGCAGGCTAGTAGTGGAAATGGAGCATTAGGAACCTCCGGTTTGGAGTTAACTAATGCCATCGCCAGACTTTTTCTACCATTCCTACATTCCTAAAAAAAGCCTTTAAAAAATTTAACCGTAATATCCTTGATGGTGTAAACTGGCCACATCTGTTCTGGGCATCTACCCTAATAACCACCGTCATTTATTCCTAATAGGTATCGGTTACGAACAGGGACACCACAGGGGTCCCACCAGTCCTCGAGGCGACGGCAACGCGAACCACCCTGGCGACGACACGAGAAACTTTTCCAAACCGTCTGTCACCCGCAGCGGCGCGACGGATGGTTCAAAAAGAACCCGCGAAAAAAATAATGCTTCCAGACCGAAGAGTTGACGACGTCTTGACCTACGACAGTGAGGCCAATCTTTATTTTTAGAAAAGTGATTCACCTATCACGGCCATTGCACGTAACTGGCACTTTATAACGAATGCATTGATAAAAAAAAATTATTTCCTTGTCGCATTTTTCCGGATGCATGAATACAGAACCGCGAGAACTCCGCTACGAACACCTATGCTTTCGGTGTATTAACTGCAAAACAGATGCCGGTTCTTTATGGAATATTGCGTATTTTACGGAAGTTTGAGCGAGATATCATTTCAAATCAAATTTTATAAATATTGCCTCAATGCAAAGAAAAATATGTTATAGAAAGGATAAGAAAATAACAGCCACTTACAATCATACTTTTCGAGATATTTACAAATGTACACCTGCCATTGTGAATGGGAATTGGTAAAAGAATGCACTTCAGAGAGAATTAATTTTAAAAATGAGGATTTTTTAAGGCATACATCTTGTTATAGGCAAAAGAAGTCTTCGGTTGAAGAGTTTTCAGCGTACGGCGTGAAAAAATTAGTAAAGTTGAAACCTTATCATGTATATTTATGTGTTGTGTGTATATGGAGTTAATTACTGAGAATTTCAGGAATTCAAAATAAAGGTTTAAAGTCTTAAGTTTAAAGTTTTAATGCTACAATTTTTACTTCATGATTCTTAGAGTTTATTACATTTATATCTATTTGAAACTTGAATTTTCAACGAATGATAAATTTGACGGCTGAGGTGGTGAAAGGTCGTCAATTGCTTATCCTGCACTCACGGGTACGATCTCCACCGGATAGGTCTGCAGTTGGGGCTACGGGTGTTTCTGAAACTACCTTGTAATTTAAATAAAAAGTACACTTCGTAATGGTCCACTAAATTGATTTATTTCTTACGACCCGGGTTTCATCACATAGTGTCTCGTGAATTTCACGGGCGGATCAACAAGTACTGTGGCATTCACAGAATTGTGATAAGGTTATAAATTATTCTTACACGCCATGGTACAAATTTATACGATGGCTATATCGATATATATATATATAAAGAATTAGGGCAAAGAGTAAAAGGCTAAATACAAGGAGATAGTAGGTATATCCTAGTCAAACTGGAAACCAAGCCAGTGGACACGGTTATAATTCAAGTGTATATGCCCACCACCAATCATGACGACGAATTAGTGGAGAACATATACGATAGGTTAAATACATTGATCTGTGATATAAAGGCCAGTGAGAATCTCATAATTATGGGGGACTTGAATGCTGTGGCGGGAGAGGGATGTGAAGGAACCGTCGTAAGATCATACGGTTTGGGAGTAAGGAATCAAAGAGGTGATCGACTCGTGGAGTTATGTGCCAGGAAAAAACTTACCAGTGCTAATACTATGTTTCAACAGCATCCTCGGCGAAGATATACATGGAAAGCACCTAGCGACCAAAAGCGTTTCCAAATTATTTTATGCTAGTCAGGGAAAGATATAAAAATCAAGTGAAGAACTGCAGAAGCTATTCTAGTCCTGATATTGACAGCGATCACAACATAGTCATTAGTGATTCCGTATTGAAATTGAAAAGACTCACAAATAAGAAATTGATCAAATGGAACCTGCCAAAGCTAAAAGATGAAATATGTAGAAATAAGTTCAAAGAAGAGTCCGATCGATGTATGAATGAATTACAGCAAGAAAATTACACTAACGTAAACTGGGATGGTATTAAAAATACACTGATTAAGGCAGAAGAAAAAGTATTGGGAAAGAGAAGACCAGAAGCCAGAAAGGAACGGGTTACAGAGGAGACATTGAGCTTAATGGAAAAAAGAAGAGACCTCAAGAATGATTAAACCGATGACGGAAAACGCCTCTAGAGAGCTGTGAGGAATGAGATCCATAGAAAATGTAAGCGAGTAAAGGAAACTTTTCTTGAGGAGAGATATAAAGGAGTCGAACAGATGATGGAGAAAGGGAATGTGGAATCCGCATATTCATCAATTAAAGCATTTTTTGGTCAGAAGAAAATGAAGGGATGTGCGATAGAAGCAGAAAATGGAAAGCTCTTGTACGAAGCAGACAAAGTAGCAGAACGTTGGAAATAATACCTCGAGAAATTGTATGGAGATGAAATTCTTACCAAAGATTCTGTTCTTGAACATGAAGACGAAGTTGATGATGACATCAGAGGTGACTCAATTATGAGATCCGAATTCAACTTATCAGTTACAAAACTAAGAGAGAAAAAAGCCCCAGGCATCGATAACCTGCCGGCAGAACTGATCAAAGCAGCGGGTGGACAGACATCTGACACCCTCTACCATCTTGTTCAGACGATGTACGAAACAGGAAATCTTCCAGATGATGTAAAAAATGCATCATTGTCCCCCTGCTGAAGAAGTACTCTGCGAAAAAATGTGAACAATACCGCACCCCAAGCCTAGTCACGCATGCTTCTACATCCATCATACTGAAGAGAGTTGAACCTAAAATTGACGCACTTTTATCCAATGATCAATTTGGGTTTAGAAGAGGAAGAGGGACACGCGAAGCTATTCTCTCGCTCAGAACCATAATGGAAAGACGACTAAGAATGAATAAAGACACATTTGTGGCCTTCATAGACCTAGTAAAGGCTTTTGACAAGCTTTCGCTGGGCACCAACGTTCCAAATGCTGAAAGAAGCCGGAATTAAATACAAGGACAGGAGTGTAAACTGGAACCTATATGAAGAGGAAAAGGCAGTGGTGCGCTGTGGAGACCATGTGCAGGAAGCAACTATAAGGCAAGGGGTAAGACAAGGATGCTCCCTATCACCGATTCTCTTCAACTACTACATACAGAGAGCTCTAGATGAGATGAGAGAAAAGGTAGGGGAGCTAGGTGGTGTCAACATCCATGGAGAAAAACTGGATATGCTGAGGTTCGCTGATGATATTGCATTACTGGCTGAGAGCGAAAACGATCTGAGTGAGGTACTTAAGGTAATAGAGGGCATCCTAACAACAGGGTAAAATATGAAAATAAATGTAGAGAAGACCAAAGTACTTAGGGTCAGCAAGCATGGGGGACAAGCTAAAGTGTATTTAAGGGACAGGCGAATAGAGAATGTAGAGGAGTTTACCAACCTGGGAAGCAAAATAACAGCCGATGGAAGGAGCACAAGAGACTTAGTAAGTAGAGTTCACCAGGCAAAGAATGCGTTTTATCAAAAAGGGAAACTCCTTACATCCAGAAATATCGGCCTAGACCTAAGAAAACGCCTTCTTCAAACTTATGGGTGGAGCAAATTATTATATGGCAGTGAGACCTGAACGTTGGGAAAGACAGAAGAGAGGAGGATGAAAGCATTCCAGATGTGGTGTTTCAGGAGGATGTTAAAGATTCCCTGGGTGGATAAAGTCAGTAACGAGGAGGTTCTCAAACGTGTATGGGAGTCTCCTTGTCTGCTGCAATTACTGAAAAAGAGAAGAAATATCTGGATCGGGCACCAACTAAGGCACGAAACATTGCTGGCCACCATCTTAGAAGGCACTGTGGAGGGAACCAACTGCCGGGACACACCTAGTTTGGAGTTTACGGGGAAAATAATGAAGAAGTTAGGCTGCTCCACTTATGTGCAGTTAAAAAGAATGGCACAAGACCGTAGCGAATGTAGAACTGCCGCCAATCAACCTTTGGGTTGAGGACTTCAGAAGAAGATATCGATGTTAGACGTTTACGCAAAAGATTGTTCTAAACGGAACAGTTATCCAGTTAACATTACGATTGTTGCGGCATCATGATGAATTATATACACATGAGTAAATTGAAAACAATTTACGGAAAACCAAGTAAATTAAAAGAGGTAATAGGGAAAAAACAGGCTGGAAAACCATTGCGAACGGATAATTTTTGACGAAAAAATTACAGGATACACAAGGTGCACCAAGGAGTCATCTTGAGATCATACCTTGCCATGCTATTTTTTCGTCAAACAAACTTGAAAGTATACATGTGAAAGTGAAAGTGCTAACTGCGAGAATTAATTAAGAATGGGTGACAATTGTAGATATTTTTCTATGTAATGTAAACGCCATTTTCGAGAAAAACTCTTTTAGAAGCGCAGTCTCCCAGGAAATTGAACGGTAGTAAAATTTTAGAACCTGCCCATCCTATTGTTAGTTAGTTAACAAATATTATAGAAATTGAAGTCAAATTGCGTCAGCCAAATTGTAATGGGGTGACAGTGCCTCGACTGGCTGGGAAAAATATTAATTAAAAATATGTTCGTTGAGTAATTTACAAATTATGTATCATAACTATGTTTTATTTTTTATAGTCAAGGATTGTCCGCTAGAAAACGTGTCCTCTGCTTGAAATGAACAGCAAAGCCCTATTCTATTCCGTTGAATAGAAATGCCATTTTAGCTAAACACTTCATGAGAAGCGAGTTCTCTCATAGATTTTGATGGATATAAATATATTTCCCCCAGCCAATCTATTTTTTTGAGTTATACGAAACTTAAGTCAAGATGCTTTGATTCAATGTAAATGGCGCTACAGTTGGCTCCTATGGCTGAAAAAAGGGTGCTTTCCAACCATGTATCTGCTCTAAACTTTTTTCATCTGTATAGCGCAGATTGTGTTCCAATGACATTTGTGACGTCCTCTGCACTAATCAGATTTAAACACATATTCCCTGCGGTTTTCCTGCATTAGCATGTGCGTTAGCAGACGAAACTTGTGATGGCGTGGAAATATATAGTAATAGAAACAGGCACATCTTAATGTCTATGCTAATTGATTGATTGATAAATGATGATTACTTAAAACAAGTAAATGTTAATTTAAAGTTTAATCTAAGAAGAAGAATCTTAAAGTAATAAGAAGTTTAGTAATTTGTTCAAAGTGATTGGAAAACACTCTTAAGTGTTCATTAAAAATATATTCGTTGAATAACCTGCATGCATTGCATCTTCTTTTACATTCTAACAGCCAAGGGTTGCCATCCCTCAATGCAAGTATTTTTTAAAACAATACAGACTAACAGGTGGAATTCAGTGTTTTTATTGACTCAAACATTCTTGAAGTGAAACCTCCTTAATCTACGGTGGCAACCCTGTGTTATAAGGGTTCTTGAAAAGTGGAGAGGGAAGAGAGACTCGATACCGATGGGAGGATGGTGATGATGACGGCGGCCAAGGTGGCGGTTGTAAACGGGACCCACCACGAAGAGAGGGCGCGATTTTCTTACATCGGACGGGACGAGCTAAATGTTACCTAGTCGCGGGAATAGAAGGCGCAGGGGGACGCGGTAAAGCAGGCGGGCAGGCAGGCGATAGGAGATCAAGATGCGCAAATCAACGTCCGGCGAATTGTACACCCACATCCGCGCGAGATGAGGATGTTTTTGCCGATGCGAAGCGTGCAAGAGAAGGAGGAGGACGTGAAAAGGGAGTCAGAGGAAGGCCTGGGACGACGGACGCGACGCACGCCTCAACCATGGGAATCTGCGGTAAGCTCTCTCCCTTCGGATGAACCCCACTCGATTTTCCTTTCCACATTTTCCCTTCAACATTTCCCTTAGATTTTCTCCCCCATCACGTTTCCAACTGTGTTCCGTGTCCATTGCACGAAGCCTTCTTTGGATTTTTTTTAACTTTCCTAGAGCTCAAAAGGGTCTTAACCTAGGAGAAGGAGAGAAGAAAGGGCTTATAAGCTCCTGGAATGGAGTGTTGGGCTACTGGCTAGATCCCGGGTTCGACTCCTAGAGAGGTCTCAAGATACGTGTGGCTGAATACAATCTCTGTGTTCTTGTGGGCATCATATCTTTCTGATCAGCCAAGGGCGTCACAAGGAAAGAAAATTGTCCCTCTGCTCCAAAGAGTGGACTTCACATACCTAAAGTCGGGATAACACGACTGAAGTTGTCCATAAATTATGCCTTAAGGCTTAGGAACTTAATACACGAGATCATATTAACGCCATTATGATGCATCATTTATAGTTTTTATGTTTTATTTAGGTTTTTGCTCGCGTATTTCCATGCATTTTCTGTGGGTTGTTTAAGCCTCGTAACCAAGTCCAAGACTCAGTGCTAGGAACACTAACAATCTCCAAAATATTTGATTGCGCGATTTTCTCTCGTGCTTTACATCATTTATAATATATTATCGAACTAAGACATTTTGTTTGAAATATATACACAGAGGAAAGAAATTAGAGCAAGTGGGATTTCTTCACTTAGCTCTGAAGTACCATCGCATGGGACGGAAGAAGTTCAAGCGTAGAATAGCCCAAGCTAAAACATCGTTCATGGCAACTTCTGTGTTCAAAGAAGGTATGAATACGAACAAGGAAAGAGTATGTGAAAGCATTCGCGTGGAGCGTGGCACTCTATGGATTCGAAACATGGACCATTGGAAAAACAGACCAGAAAATATTTGAAGCTTTCGAAACCTGGTATTGGAGGTGGATTCTGATGATCGAATGGACGGATAGAACAAGAAATGAAGAAATACACAGATGAGTAGAAGAGGAAAGAACCAAATGGAACACCATTCAGAAAAGAAGAACCAGATGGATTGGGCACACCCTGAGGCACATTGGGTTTGTGAAGAATATAATTGAAGGATAAATAGAGGGAAAAGTCCCAAGAGGAAGGTCAAGGAATAAATACATTGACCAAATAAAGAAGTACATTTGAAGAGCTACCACGCAGTAACAGAATTAGCGTTTGATAGATATGCTACAGTTAACCAATCTTAGGATTGAACGTCCTATGAATATTTTGTATTCAGACTTTTGGTTCTGCGATTAATTATTTAGCATTAAGCAACAGTTTCGCCGTGCTATGCTGCCGGCTTCGTCGTACCATAATACCATAAACAATGAGTTGCGAAAATCTACAAAAAAAGTCCTATGGATATACTTTCTGAAAAAGTTTTCGTATGACACCAGGGGGTGGTAAGTCGACGGAGGTTATTCGCAGTGCCTCGCATTTAGGGACCAAGACTTAAATAATTAAGAAAACAGGAAGTCGGACCGACTATTTTAAATTTAATTAACTTCTATTCTAATGACTATCGATTTTTTTCAGTCACCCTACTCTGTGCATACTCAGTGCATAAACCATAGATTTGACTTCGACACGCATGACTAAAAATGTAGAGCAACGCTTCAACAGATGATATTTTCCGATGGACTGACTTCAATCATCCACTCTACAACACATACAAACGACTACAACATATAAGAGACGGAACAAACTGGAGAATAATAAAGAAGCCATCCCCATCACGACTCCATAAAAAGTGGACCGATTTCATAAAAATCTTTCATAAAATAGTACTTCTTTTAACTAGTAGACTTTGGTCTATTGTTATGTTAATGAAAATTCATTATGCTCCAAAGGCAATTGAGAATAATTAACGTCATCACCACAACGGAAACCGCCGTCAACATGTGCATTTCCGGGGAGGGTAATGATAAACACCCTGATTACCGCGGAAGTTTTCTGAAGCGCCATGAACATGTGGGAAAGTGAAAGGGGAGCTCAACGCGGTAGGTTGAATAAAAAACCTACTTTGATGAAAAAAAATTAGTGAGGAGAACGGAGGAAGGTCTAAAGGTCTCCTCGATTGCAATAGGAGCGTATAAAATAACACGCGGTATTATTTACACATATAATATTTAGATATGCGGGAGATATCATAAGTATGGGATGGGATCGGTTAAAGATAGGGACACCGTTTGTGAATGTCCGTTGGGTTGGCTGGTTCCACGGCGGAGATGCAAGGGCGAGTTAAGCACCGAGGAGGGGCAATTAACGCTCCTCAGGTGTAAGCAGCGAGCGGATGAGGTTGAGGAGGGAGGGGTTAGAAAAAAGAGGATAGAGTTGAAAAGAAAGGGATAAAAGTAGAGATGGAAGAGAAGCAGAGAGAGAGGAAGAGATGAAATCGTGATGGTCAAGGAAGTAAAATTGGAAGGATAAGAAAGGAAAGGGGGGTAGTTTGTCGGGGGAGATAAAAGACAAGACAGGAGGATAGGGGGGTAAGAGAGACAGAGACGGGTTGGACAGGGGAGAGGGTTGGCAAAGGGGAACTGTGGGAAAAAGGCGCGTGAACGCGACCCCCGAGGCAGGAACCCGACTCACTTCGTGCGAGAGCGGAAAGGAAAAAATATATACCCTGCCAACTGTTTCAACCCAACCGCACCGATTCCGAACAGCAGCGGGGGTGTCCTGACTTCTGTCCGTACATCTCTCCTGATCTTTATACTGTCTCTTCCTCTTACTCTCCCATTGCACGCACACGCAACACATAATGACGGAACGAACTGGCTTCGAATCAGCTATAGCGAGCTTTTTCTCTAGCCATAATAGAGGCTACTTTTGAATGTTTGTAAAAAGTTATTTTGATTTTAAAAGCAGTGTATTTCGAAAATTATTTATTTTCCTGAAGTTGTGAGACGAATGGAGTAATTAGAGTAATATCAATTACAAAAAAGCTTAAGACTTAATTTCTCAGTTTTTAACAAAGCATAAGTATATTTGACGTGTCATTTTGATTTTACTTCTTTGTTTCACGCTAAGTACAAAACGCCTTATCATACGAGGGTTTTAATTTGCGTTTTCACAGTAAGTATTACGGTAAGTAGGTAATAAATTCAATTTTTTAAATAATTGAGAAAACATACGAAGTATACACCGTTATATTTATGACAGATTTGGGCGTCAGAACTTGCAATTTTTTTTAACGTGTCTCAAGTGACAGCCGTGGTTATCAATGGAATGATTCAAACGTTCAAATTCATCATGCATTGATTTTCATGCATAGCGATATCTCGCTCCTATCTACCGAGACCACCCAGGTGGTATACCTTACATCAGCGGTTCCCAAACTTTTTCTTTCCGCGACCCATTTTAGCCCATACATTTTAGCCGCGACCCCCTAAAAATAGCAAACAATGTGTACATTCAAATGATATTGTTTTTAAAGTAATTACAATCCTCATCTCGCGACCCCTTTCCGAACGGCCCGCGACCCCCCTGGGGGTCGCGACCCCCAGTTTGGGAACCGCTGCCTTACATGTATATCTCGATGATCTAGTATCTACCTGCTACCTCCCTCCCTCTCTCAACGCGCGTATTAGAGGAATCACGGTCTTGAGTTTAATGAAGATAGAACTCAGCCATTACAGGAAACTTATGTACTTCATAGAGAAGAGCGAAATTGCCCCGTCACGTTACCCTTTTCAATGCCGGACAACGTCTGCTGTGGCGGTATCGCAAGAAGGCCATATATACATGAACAGGCGTCAAGTAGTCCTTCACAATCAGGCGTCCCAGGTGGAGGAACACAGCAATTGACGGTCGGATAGGACCTTCGCTCGACGTCACTCGTGGAACTCCATTCAATTTAAAGAACTCCATAGGACACGTGCATGAAACACAAAATGACATAACAACATGGCTTTCAAAACTACCTCGCGCAATATCACCAGCACCGCTACTTTTGCGTCTGCCCCTTGACTGCCTACTAATCTTACTCTAGTCGTCGAGAAACGATCGATGAATTCACCACTGAAGTAGATGGAGTCCAAGGAAGTTGAAATTCCCGAAGAGAAGCTATCTAGGGGTTTTTCGCGCGGTCAAAATCCTCCATCTATGTTTATCAACGTATACCACACCGACGTGGCCTTCCCTTCTTCGAACCTAATCTTAAGCGTGAATTGTTACAACTATTTTTTAGTCAAAAATCACCGAGGAATTTGAAAATAAGCATCCTTTACGCATCAACCTCGCTTTTGCCCGCTGAAAATATTACGAAAGCAATGAGAAGGATCCAAGTTTTTTCATTAATAAGTGGAATAAATTGGAGTAATTCACGAAACCTC
Source organism: Pyrrhosoma nymphula (assembly GCA_963573305.1). NCBI lineage: Eukaryota > Metazoa > Arthropoda > Insecta > Odonata > Coenagrionidae > Pyrrhosoma > Pyrrhosoma nymphula. The sequence continues at coordinate 47,429,908 of OY754330.1, read as the reverse complement.
TGTGAAATTTTTGTTGCGAGGAAAACTGTTGCCATTCATAGTACTTTTAAAGGAAAATATCTCGGGTTTCCCAGCGAGTTAAAGTGACGTTCAATTCGGATGGAGAAAACCAGCTGAACTGAAACAACGGCTTCCAACTGAGCAATGCGTGGAAATCAATTCTCCAGGATATTAAGCGGGAAAGAAATCGCTCCAATTCGGGAGCCAACCAAGTGAATCCTATTTGAGCTTGCCCCTAAACATAAAAACCAGGAAAATCCTGGCTAAAGGATTCACCCTGAAGACGATGGAAGACTTAGCCTACGAAATGTCGGTGCTAAAAGACACTGCTACCCAGTGGCAAACCCGAGATATCCGCCTCTGAAGCACTGTGAATGTTTACAGTTTTCCTTGTAACACAAATTTCATGGGGCTTTTATAAATTACCAAGCAAGAATAGAATATATAGTATGAATCATTTTTAATATGAATCATTTATAATAACATGAATAAATGAAACAGTGAAACTTAAGTCCCAGTTAATATTTCAGCTAGAATAGAGTAGTTCTAGTTCTAGACCTTTACACCTATGGCAATTTCAACATTTTGGACTGAAAGGGATGGCCTTTCACGCCCCCGTTCCATTCAGGGGACTCTTCGGTATATTTCATCTTCCTTAATGAATAGGGCATGATGTCAAAAACAGGATACCACCCTTCATCACATAGTTATTCCTGATCCCCATTGACATACCATTCTGGCAAGTTAAGATACGTTGCAAGCATAACTGTTTTTGGCTGCCTTGGTGAATACTAAGTGTGGCTATTCGTCATGCTGCGGAATTTTAGAAGCATGTTAACACGCCGCCTTGTTTAAAAGCAAATAATGCGAGGCTCTTTAACTGATATAGCCGTTTAATAGTAACAAATATAAAAAACAAGTGAGTCGCTCACAGAAAAAGAGAGAGAGTGTGTGTCTTGATCGGCATTGGGGCGCGGCAATCGTTACAATAGAATAATAAAAAACATCCCATCAGTGTGAGAAATGTATATTGTTTATGTATTTGCTAAGTGAGAGAAATGCATTTTAGTTACATATTTGCTTACCATTCCAGTACCAAGATTTTCAAACTGTAAGTATGCAGACTTTACCTCTCTTGAAGGATCAACAAAACCCCGGTTGACTACAGACTGGAACGTACCTGAAATAGACGAATTTGTATTAGTATCGGAAGTAAATTACTCAGACGCGACATAATAATCGTTTAGCCAAGTTTCATGCAGCACCCAAATTTATTGACTTCACTAGGGAAAAAGGTGATAAGGCAAGGAAATTGAAATAAACCAAGAGAGGGAACTGATGGTCCCATGCATGGAGTGGGAGTGAGGCAAGAATAGGACTCGTTGAGATAGGAACGTCACGCCTACTTCGACCAAAACATTGAAATCTCAGAGGGTTTCAAGGTAACTTCGACAACTTGATTCCGGACGAAATATTAGCAAGAGTTTATATTTTCCTGTTACAAAATATTAATATTTATTCTAGTGTCATTTTGTGATTCAGGAAGCTCCATCGGATGTTGTTCTCTGTTGCAAAACGATGACGTAAACCGCTAATTTTCACGTAGATTTCTCCAATAAGTTCATTAATGTGTAAATATAGAGCACAACTTCACGTTTATTATTCGGTTGACCAAAACATTAAAATTGCACCGATTCATGGTAATATCAGCTGCTCGGGTTGGGGTCTGGTTGGGGCTGCATTGATTTTTTGATGTTTAAAAACTTTTAACATTTATTCTATCACTGCTCGGTAATTAACCAAAGTGTACTGGATTCTGGGTTCCATTGCAAAATGATAAGGAAAACTGCTGAATTTCAAGGAGTTTCAATGAGTTTTTCAGCGTGGAAACTTGTATGAAGGGTTCTTACCAACGGATTTCTCGCTATAAGTTGATTGAAGTGCCGATATAGTATTCCATTCCATTTCTATAATACCTACTCTAAAGGAAGAAGCTCACTTCAGTGATATAAAAATTGACGGACAGACAGAAACATGGTTGACTTTTCGACCATGCAAAAATCTCATAGATAGCGCCTTCAGTATATTTCAACCTCCTCGGGATGCGGAGGAAGATTATTAGTAGGTACGCTTGTTTCACTGATCGAGTTATCAATGGCTTACGCGGGAGAGGTGTTTGTGTGGCGTCCCGCCGCGGGAATAGCGTGTGGGAACACTTCACGGCGCGAAAGAAGAAAGGCCAAAGAGGAAAGGGAGACTCCTTATGCAGCGTGGCCCCCCTTCTTCACCCTCACTGTTCATGAGAACGGAGATCAGATGCGAGTGAGTTGGATATTTTTTCTCACTTTTCCGATTCCGTCTTTTATTTATTCGCCGAGACGCTTCAACTCTCCCGACTGCGACGCGGGAGGCGGGCGGTGGGAAGGGTAAAAGGGATAGAAAAATAGCGAGAATTACTCTAGGCGATAGACAGTTTGAGATGCAGCAGTCTCCATTATCCGGGTCCCACTTTACCGAGGTTCTTGTGCTGCGGCTGTACCAAGCCCGTTTATCTCAGGAAAACAAACGTCTGAATCCGGAAATCAGTCATATTACCTGATAAAAATGTAAGCCACAATATATTTTATCCCACCCATGTCACAAATTGAAGTACGGCAAAAGCATAGAAATATCTAAATATTTGTCTAAATTGATTCTTGAACACTAGTCGTCCGTATTATCCGCGGGTCCCTCAGTCCACATTACCTCGGATAATCGACACTTCACTGTGGTACGGACGAGATATCACTACGTATAAAATTCAACCAATTTGGCCGACTTATAAAGATAAATATCCTACCTTTTTAATGAAATAAAATCATGAGCTAATTATAGCACTACTTCCTACAAAACGGAAGCAGGTTTCCTTAGTATATGGTGCGCCTGCGCGCTCCAGGGGGACATGAAAAATGAGGAATTTCTTGACCCACAGATCTCGTTAGAACGGTAACCATGTGTAGTTTGTATTTTTTTGCAATAATTAAAAAATAAATTTTTCACTCGTCGCAATACTTCTATTTCTACAGCAAAAAAGGTTAAACCTCAAATATGCATATTTAGGTATTTGCAGGAAACTCAGTCACAATAACACTATCAGAAATTTCCCATAGGCCTGATAAAAAATTCTAATGGGACATATACGGGTCTTGTAGGGGACATCAGGTGCTTAATTAAGTCAAGAACAATTGTTGAAGGGTTCTTTGTAGGAATCATACAAGTGTTCTATATTTTTTTCCGGGTGTCTGTAAGAGTCCTGTATGTCTTTTAGCCAAATCACGTCAAAGTCTTTAAAGGAATATTTAATAAGGGACAAAGTTCTATTAATATTATTATATTTACTTTATGATTCTTACAACTGCTTTATTTGTACAAATATCATTCCATTATTGTCTCTATGATTGCTACGGAAAAATCTCGATCAAACTGCCTCAATTTCCTTTACTCCAAATAATGGAGAGGACACATCAGTCGTTTACACCGCTAGCATGAACGCCCTGCGCCGCGAGCGACCTACCGAGTTGAATTGACTTGGGCTCTCGTTTGAACTATCCATTGCGTCGATTAATTCTCTCCATTTTTCCTTTTCTTCCCCCGACCCGCCTCGCGCGTCGAAGTCCCGAGTGTGGAAGCGTTTAAACAGGGAATTTATAAAACACGGGATCAGAAAGGGTAGACAAAATAGCAAACTCTCGTAACCGATCTCCGTTCCCATGGGGAGTGAGAACAAGAAAGAAAGATACACTTTACATATGAAGTCTCTTTTCTTCCTTTTTTGGGGTCTTATCTTACGGTAATTGTAGTGAAACCAATATTCCAATAATACTATACGATGACTACAGTTTAATTAACTTCCAGTGAGAAATTCGATAGTAAATATCCTTCCATGTACCTACGCTCTGATGGAAATTTCCATGTAAGAACTCCTTAGAACATAGGGAAAGGCAAGGGAAAAATTGAAACTACCTTACAAAAACATTTATTCCCCCAGGAAATTCCCTTAAACTCAAAGGAATTTTGTCCTAGAACTTTTCTCTTTAGAAATAAAAGACTTCTGTCAGTACCAAATTTCCTTAGAACAAAACGCTAATTAAGGGAAACCTTCAGGCAAGGGAAAAACCAGTAATTGCATGGAGTTCAAGGAGCAGTGCATAGTGAATGACCATGGAGGAAAAAATATATATTCATAAAAACATATAAAATGTTTTTGTTTTTATGAATATATATATATATATATATATATATGCATAAATAAAACAGTGATACACTAAACAAACACAGAAACACGCAAAAAGGACACTCACAAAAGAAAACTTGTACGTTTCGGCGTCAGGACGCCATCGTCAGCGGTCCTGACGCCGAAACGTACAAGTTTTCTTTTGTGAGTGTCCTTTTTGCGTATTTCTGTGTTTGTTTAGTGTATCACTGTTTTATTTATGCATGTGCATCGTCGCCGAGAGCGATTTTCTACCAAGACATTATATATATATATAACTACATATTGTGTAAAACAAATATGTACATTCTAAGCCACTGCAATCCACTTTCAAAAGCGATTCCCAGGGAAATGAATTCTAGGGAAATAATTCCCTAGAGGTATATTTTCTAGGGAAAACGGTAGTTCAATGTTCTAGAGAATTTTCCAAAAGGGCATAACCACACTGAAAACCTCTCTAAAAACACAGTGAAAGCCATGAAACCGCCATAAAATACATTCATTCAAGTATTCTACCAGCTGATTGGTAGGTTCTTGGACAGTCCCCATTCTGCATCACAATTTCAAACACATTGTCTCGCTTTCCCTTCTAAGGATGTCCTGCCATTAAATCCCTATTCAATTCTTCGTATCTTCTACTTCCTCTTATTTCGTCCAGAATTCCTATCCTCTTCCTTCCTCTCCCACGCTTCCCCAGTGTTCTCCCCTCTATTACTCTCTTCAACATGCCCTCTCCTCTCAAAACCACCTCCATCCATCTCTTCTGCCTTCTCCGCACCTCTGCCACAAACTTCCTCTCCTCTCCAACCATATCCAATACCTCCTCGTTCATCTTCCTCGCCACCCATCTCACCTTCTCCATCCTTTTCTAAACCCACATCTCAAACGCCTCAAATCTACGCACATCCTCCCTTCGCAATGACAAAGTTTCCGACCCATACAGCGCTACGCTCCATATCAGAATTTTTGATCTTCTCTCTTTTTGGTATTTCTCTAACTAGTCGATCTGTTCTCTCCACCACGCCTCTCTTGCTTTCTTTGTTTCTTTTCTAAGCCTGTTATTTAATTCTCGGTATTTTCTTTTACCTAGCTTTGAATTTACGCTCTTCCATTTCTTTCTCTTTTGCATCTCTATTATCATCTCCTTCGTGATCCACGGTTTTCTAATTTTAGTTGCACTCACTACTCCTACCGTTGCTTTCGTCGCATATACATTCCCATTTTTCAAATTTCCCTATTCATCTTCCACTGATCTAACTCCATGATCCTCACCCACTATCTCATCAACCTTCTCACGATACTTCTTCTTCATTGCCCCAGTTAATGCCTCCGTATTCCAATTTCGTACCCTCCGTCCCATTCTTATCTTTTTCAGTTTTTCAGACATTTCATGACTAATATGTTGCGGTCTGTGTCTGCATCAGCTCCTGGATACGTATGCAAGTTTTTAACACTATTCCTGTATCTGTGACGAACCATTATATAATCTATCTGGAACCTATCTGTGTCTCCCGAATTCTTCCAAGTGTACCTACGTCGAGGATGATGTCTAAACTATGTATTTGTAATTACTAGGTTATTTCTACGGCAAAACTCCACAGCTTTCTAGCCGCGGTCGTTTCTCCTTCCTAGCCCGTAATCGCCCACCTCCCGCTCATCTCTTCCTTCAGCCACCACCGCGTTCTAATCCCCCATTACTACCAAGTGCTTACTCTAATGTATCCTACCAATTATTTCCTCTAGCTGATCGTATAATTAATTGTTTTGCAACAGAAAACAACATCTAGTGTGTAATATACGTATGAAAACATATTTAAAAAAGGAGCGAGCTTCGTTGATCTGGCCATGTCCAGAGAACGGATGATAATGGAATGGCTAGGCAGACTTATGATGGAGGAGTGTTCAGTGTGAGGGGAAGGGGTAGACCGAGAAAGTCATGGGTGAATGTGGAGACTCTAAAGAGGAGGAATATTTGGAGTCTTTAAAACAGGAGAGGGTGTATAAAGCCATTTATGAGTTCAACTGAAGTAAAAGGTATGCATGGATAGGACAATAAGGAGAAAATTATTGAATTATTGAAGCAGTCACCTTTACAGACCTATCACCGAGAATTAAAGCTTTTTACAGTACCTTCCCCGGGAACGGCGAACGGCGTGATGGGTATGTATGCAAGGAAGCCTAATTCAGTGCGGGAAAAGTAGACAAACTAAAGATGGCGGACTTAAACCGCACCAATATCTTCTAGATAAGGACTCCAGTGCAGCTAGTTGTTCTTCCCACAAAACGCAGTCGCAAAAATCTAAAAAGTCAGAGAAGCGCAGTGCGACGTTTCCTTCTACTACTAGCGTTTAATTTCGAGTCCACGGACGCCCACAGGTTAAATATACGCAGGCACACACAAACACAAGATAGAGTAGAGTTTTTCCCACAGTCAAATACACCCAGGGTAGAATAACAGCGCACGGAGCCATCTCAATCTCCCCCCTCCTGTAACCTCTCCCCACACGCTCCGCAAACACCTCCCCCTCCTCCCGCCATCCTGCGCCCCTAATCCTTCTTCATCTGTTAGTCCTCAGCCGTTTATTCTTCCAAGCGCTCTAAAAGGAAACGGGTGAGAAGGCAAGGTTGGAGAGGTTGGTTGCATGAGAGTATATTTCTTACCTTACCCTTCCCCTCCCCCCTCACGCACATGCATGAACGTAAAGTGCTCTTATCCTCTTTGGCTTTCTTCCACTTGGATAGTACGCTGGAAATTGTTCCTGCCTTCTAAGTGTAAATTGCTCTGTGATTTGAGCGGGTGAGCTCATTTTTCGTGACTTTGCTCCGTTGGATCGCGGCACGGTAAACATTCTAACGACGAGATAATAAAGAATAATAGCCATTAATTACGCTGCTCGAGGGGAAAGTTAGTATACAAACACTCTTGCTCTATCTTAACTCGAGAGGTTAGGTCGCTTAAAGGATGCAATAGGGGAATACTTGCCACGTCTTTTATGGCCGAGAGGGTGTGAAATGTTCTTTTTGTCATTATTCTTATTATTTCACAAATAAGCCAATAACTATACCTTTATGTGGCTCTGACATAAAGTATGCGATTATCACAAAATGGATAATATTAAACTTCATCATGTACTCACAGAAAATAAATATGCATGTAAAATAAGTTCAAGGCCAAACCGTATAAAGTGAAACCTCACAAAAGCAGTAAAGAAAAATTACGAAGAAGATATGACACTGCATTCTGAAATCGCAAGAGATGAATCGATGGGCTATGAATAAATATCAAATTACAATCACCTAATTAAAAATGTCCTAATCATTTATTACTACATGCTATACAAATTCCAAAAGAAAACTCAACTAGAAATATAATATAGATAATGGATTCGCAAATAAAAAAATAAGAAAACCGTTCCTAGGCTAGCATCTTCAATGGGAATTTGTCAGCGTTTAACCCTGGGCAATGTTTGATTGTATTCATGAGAGGTGTTCAACTGCATTTTATAAAGAGAAAATGAGTAAAAATATTGAAAATGAGTAAATGTAACTGTTTCAGGCTGAATATGGTGGAAGTTCTCGATATTCATAATGAATACCGAGAATTACCAAATGTTTTTATTAATTATGAATTGGTAATGAGATTTGGATGACTATACAAGAGAGAGCCGACAAATCTTGGCTTGAGATTTCCTTTAATTTAAATGGAATAATATAGCACAGTGGTAGGTTAATGAAAAAAATGTGAACGAGGAGACTCAAACTCAGAGCACTTCTAGTGCAGTTTTTACGAATTTCTGGAGACAAAAGATGCCAATATCAAGTTGAAAACCGTATTGGAAGGAGAAAAGGGTGAGAAGAATTTTAAAAAATGATCAAGAATAGATTATTTAAGGACGTCAAAGAGAAAAATTACGAAGGAATTAAGCGATTGGCTGGTAGGAGAGAAAAATCGAGAGCTACTGCAAACCAAACTTCGGATTGATGGTGAGGCGACAGCTTTAGTGAAAATAATAGATTCCGATGATTGTGAGTAGCAGTAGAAGCACGAAAACGGAGAATGCTCAAACTTCCAGTGAGCTAAATCCAAAATTGTTTACATCTGGTCGAGAGAGAGTGTAATATGAAATATTTAAGTTTTAGAGGCAGGCAAAAAATATGACTTTGATTTACAGGCAACATGACGCAGCAAATGCAGCATTCCGTCAAAATTCTTTAATGAATATTAATTGTAAATGTTTAAAAAGGTGATGGAAACTCCAAGCTCACAAACTGTGTTAAAATACAAGGAGAAGATTATCCTTTCGTCCGTCGCGAAAGATTACTTTCCGCAGAGCATGCCAAAAATGGAAGAAGATGATAAAATATTTTTAGTATTAGATTTCTCAACAATGTCCGAATCCCGACGAAACATATTTAGTAAATCCCAATTCCTTAAAATTTCCACGCATAGGGTCGTCATGTGCCGATAGAATATGGAGAATATTAGGAGCGTATTAAATTTAAATATTGAGAATTTAGAGAAAAAAATATGCCAAAAATATATCTTCTGAGAGCTCAAGAGTACAGCAGTGATTCTCATATTCGGACAGTGCCATAACCCAGGAGGGACTCTGGTAATAGTGTTTTCAAATATATCACCGAGTCATTGGGAGCGAAGTTCAGGCCACAAAGGACGCCTCCAAAAAAGTGGGACGACATCGCAGCCTTCACCACTCGCCCCTTCCTAGAGAGCGGCGGCGCTTTTGATCCACAGCATAAATAAAGGGATATGGGATGAAAAACAGGCGGCAGAGAAGGAGATGCGCAGAGTCTTAGAATGAAAATATTTTGAAGATCAAGTTGGCTCAGACAAGGTATTTAAACTTCAACGCTTGTAGGCACCTACCTATACTTTACACATTAAAAGCGCGTTTTCGTTTTGTAAGCACTAGGGCTATGTGCGAGGTAGTGGGTGGTAAGTAAATAAGTATTCGGGATCAAGAGGACTTGGAGTTGGGCTCATGTAAAACCTTTTTAAAATAGCCAATTAGCTTTAACAACACGATTATTTGATAAGAATAAAAATTTATTGGATCAATCGCCTTCCGCTGTATTACCGGGTAATTTTCAATTATTACGTTCCACCGAGTTTTACCTTATAATGAAGAGTATCAACAAGAGGTAGAAAAAGCCATTACTCTGTCCACACACAGTGATATCCATTAAGTCCGCAAAATATCAGGCAACTCACCTTATCCCTTGTAGTCCTAGCGGTATACGGACAAACGTTGCATTTGATGAGGCGAGCATGCAACTTTGTACAGTTGTTCCTTGGGCCAATCTAAGCGATTTTGCCCGAAGTGCTGTCCGCCCCACCCCATAGGGATCGACTTCGGGGGGTGGGGGGAGAGGGGGATGAATTATCAACAATTATTTTTTAAATGTCAGATTACTGGCCTGGGATTGTCCAAGATGTCGTTTCCGGACAACTCAAGCCCCGCGGCAACTGTAGTGAAGCTCAAATTTCACTCCGACGACCGAAAGTAGCGAAAATGGCACCATATTTAAAGATGGCGGCCATTTTGGTGAATGGACAATTTAACGCTTACTTTGAAGTGTTGGTTGTCATTTCTGATGTTTGAGGGGTCGCTGAACACATTTATAATGTCAAAAATACGTTATATGCATTTTCTTTGGCTTCTGTGTAACGCCTGAGACTATCAAGTTTAGAAGTACTGAGGGCCCAGGGCACTTGCTTTACTCGTGGTCTGGAGGCCTTTACGGAATTTAAGAGCAGTGACACCATAGTATAGACGAGCAGGATCTCTCGTGATGATTAGGATACCGCCCTACGAAAGTAATAGGATCGAGGACAGACGGTGAAAGACCAATGGGCCGCGCGCAAGGCAGGAGATAAGGGAGAGGGGTCAAAGTAAGCATGACTCCCTTGAAAGGAGAGTAGCCCCAAGTAAAATACACAAAGCCAACGAGAAAAATAGAAAGCACCAGCCGTTTATCTCGTGATTTCGTTTTAAGAAAAGAGAACAAAATACTCCACAAGGCACATGTATTTCTTCTTGACGTGTGGCTCAAAAACCGAAAAAAATGCAGATTTCGTATTTTTGACATCGCCAAAGTGTTCAGCGACCCCGGAAACATTGGAAACGACAACCAACACCTCAACGTAAGCGTAAAATTGTCCATTCGTCAAAATGGCCGCCATATTTAAATATAGCGCCATTTTTGTTACTTCCGGTCGTCGGAGTGAACTTTGAGCTTCACCACAGTTGCCGCGGGGCTTGAGTTGTCCGGAAAGGACACCTTGGACAAGCCCAGGCCAGTAATCTGACGTTAAAAAAATAATTGTTGATAATTCACCCCCCCCCCCCCCGAAATCAACCCCTAAGGGGTGGGGCGGACGGTACTTCGGGCAAAATCGCTTCGATTGGTCAAAGAAACAACAGTACAAAGTTGCATGCTTGCATCATCAAATTCAACGTTTGCCCTTTCTCGAAGTGTACCGCTAGAACTATTAGCACAAATGGTTGACTCTAGGAGATATTATTTCACGCCCAACATTACTTGACAATGTTCGCTGGTAACCATTAATTTCTAAATTCGAAATCTTCAGAAAAATCTAAAATGCATCGCAAATATAAAATGTAAACATTAAATTCATTCATTTATCCACTAAGGCTATGAAAAGTTACAAACCACTGTTAAAAATAACATCAGTAATTGATTAAAACATTGATTCATCATTACTACTAATTGACTTACTAAATGACTACGACTAAATAATTACTGATTTCAATCGGCCACCGCAATAGATTGCCTCTAAATTCGTTTATGTATTTATGAGGGAACTTAAAAAGTGGCTTTTTAAAAATGAAAACGCTGAGGATTACTTTAAATTTATATAAAATACTTTTCACCATCTGCAAATCTTACTGAACGGCGTGAAATTGATCAACAAAATATTTAAATACGGCGCATGCAGTAGTCGTAACAATTTCTGGTGAATTATTTTAGGATATTATGTATTTTTCTTAACTCGTAATTTAAGAGTTTTCATAAAATGAACACATCGTGTCAATACACCTGCAAATGATCACTCCTAGTATTTGCATTAAAATAATCTACCGGTTAAAGTTCGGTTTTATTGAAAGTCAGAAGAAAATCCTCCAGATGTTACACGTGTAGGCTCTATCTACCTCTGGTATTTCTTTCTTCATCTCCGCGTACGTCCTCCCCTTATTCATCCCGTCTATAAATCCTTTTCTCTTTCTTCCCCTTCCCCGCTTGCCTAAATTCCTTCCCTCTGTCACGGCCTCATTCAAACCATCATTACCGCTTTTAGCCACCAACCAATAGATGGAAACCCAAACTCAGGTTCTCTTTAGTGGTTCCGCCATTTCCCGTCAAACCATTTTGTTAGGTCAAGCCTAATTTTAACGTAGAACAAGAGTAGCATTACAATTTTCTTAATTCTTAACCTTCATTAAATGGGAACAACTATAAGACCTCTGTAAGTCCGCAGAAAAACTTCTATGGTTTTTCCACGGAGGCAGATATTAGCAGAAATCCCTTGATGATGACGTACACCTTTTTCTGAATGGAAGAAAGGGTAAAAACAAATCGATCCCCATACGAAGGCATTGGTTAGAGAGGAAACTCAACGTGGTGCATTGAAAAAACTCTATTCTTCATATTTATGTAGGTACTGCACACTACAGCATATTCTCAAAATATTTCAAAATATAATAAGTATGTGTGTCAACCAGAGGAATTGATAAATGCCTCTAAAAATGCATAAAAAGTTTGAAAAGTCACGTGATTTAAAACGGCTTCTCTAAGGTTTTGACGTCCCCCCACGGAACTACATCTCTGAACCATGTGTATTTCAAAAGGAAGTATCAAACCCGTACTAGTTCATTTTCTTTCACAAAGGAAATAAAAGCGATCACTCACGTCAATTTCCGAGGAAAACCAGCCGAACTTTACATGGAAAGGCGTCGTATCACTGGCAGCGTTACCGTTCCGAGACGTCATCCACCGGGATCCCGATGACGAAGTGTTTCGACGCCGCCAAGATCGAATAATTTTTTAACAAGAAATATTTTCGTAAGAAAACGTTGCTCGTCGACAAAATCCGCATCTTGCGTTTCTAAGAATATTAATTCCGCACACAAGAAGTTAAAAAAATAATGCATCTTACCAATCTGTATTACATACGACGAAAGAGGGAGAGAGAGTATAAAGAGGAATGGATTATGTAAATAGGGAGGAGGAATGTAAAGACGGAAGGGGGGTTAGGAATAAAGGAGTGAAAGGTTCAGATTAAAAAAGAAATGAAGACTGGCTGCATAAGAAAGAAGACCACAGCTTTCATGTTCCTGGGTGTGCATATGAAAAGGAAAGAGGACGTGGGAGTAGGTCGTCGTCCGATGGAATGCTGGCGACGGCAGGCAGCAAGAGGACACAATTGGTTGGCTGGTTGTTTATGGCAGGTGGCAATGAAACTTTGGCCATTCGCCTTACATAGAGAATTGGTGGCTAGGTCGGTACGGGAAGATACTTTTTGTAGCAAAGGATGGGACGAGAGAAACCTGGCGTTGGAATTTGCCTACCCTTAAAAAAACGCCTCTTCTCTTGGACTACAACCTTGTCGTGGTGGAAGGGATTGCGTGCTCCGATGACCCCTAGAGCTGCACTGGCGGGAGCAATGCTCCTGGTAGGGTATCCCATGCCAGATTGGTCGAAGGTTAGGATAGAGACGAGTGGTAGTCCGCGCAGCGTCTGTACCTCAGTGAGGCGACTGCAAAAGGCGTCTGACCCAAGTGGGGCGGCCTCTGAAGTGATGGAGTCACATAAAAAACACTATTGAGTAAGGCCACGGAATACCATTTCAATTAAAACAAAAACCTTGAAATTATGGACAGTTCTCAAATGATAACGAATCCTGGCAACTACGGGACTCAGCCCAGTAGGCCGGGTTTCGTGCTCGGCAGAGGTGGGAGCAAGGCCCCTGCGGTCGTCATCACACGAAACCCTTGCTCAGAAAATACAGCAGCAGAGGAAAAGAAGATAAAGAAGAGGAACGAAACAATCAGAATATGCACATGGAATTTTAGAACTATGCTGAGGGCGGGCAAGCTAGAGAATATAAAGCAAGAAATGGAGAGGGTGGGTGTAGACATCATGGGTCTGGTCTCAGATGAAAGAATGACGGGGACTACTGGAGCGGTGGCTATAGAGTAATTTATAGTGGAGGGAATGAAAGTCAGCGCGGAGCTGCATCCGTAATGAATAGGAAACTTGGTAGAAAAGTAGTGTATGCAGAAAAGGTGAGTGATAGGATAATAGTCGTGGAACTAAAGGCAGATCCAAAGAATTTAGTTATAATCCAGGTTTATATGCCTACCTCTAATTATAAAAAGGAGAAGGTAAATGGGGTATACGATCAACTAGAGGAAATAATTGGTAGAATACCTTAGAGTAAGCACTTGGTAGTAATGGGGGATTAGAACGCGGCGGTGGTGGAAGGATGAGATGGGCGGGAGGTGGGCGATTACGGGCTAGGAAGGAGAAACGACCGGGGCGAGAAAGCTGTGGAGTTTTGACGTAGAAATAACCTAGTAATTACAAATACATGGTTCAGACATCATCCTCTACGTAGGTACACTTGGAAGAAGCCGGGAGACAGATAGGTTCCAGATAGATTATATAATGGCTCGTCGAAGATACAGGAATAGTGTTAAAAACTCGTATACTTATCCAGGAGCTGATGCAGACACAGACCACAACATATTAGTCATGAAATGTCGGGTGAAACAGAAGATAAGAATGGGAAGAAGGTCACTGCAGAGTTTTTTAAAGAGCATGGGGAAGAAAGGGGGAAAGGCCTAGCCACGTTGAAACACCGCTTCCCATCAGAACACCGAAGTTAAGCAACGTTGGGCCCGGACGGTGGTTGGATGGGTGACCCTCCTCCATACCTGACATGACCAGGCATGGATGGAGAGATGATACTCCCTCCATACCTATACCGGGAGGCCGGAGGGAGACCCAGACCGGGCCGGTTGGAGGGAGGACATCTTCCATACCTGGTACTGGGGTGAGGCAGGGGGAGGCCAATCCTCCATACCTCTACCGAGGTGCTCTTTTCCCCTGTTTGCAAGTGGCAGAACAGGCATGGGGTTGGCACAATGGACCAAGAAAGGTCTAAGTGCCCCGGCTCCTGACGAAGGACCCCAACAGCAATCTAATCTAATCTAATGGGGAAGTACGGAAGAGGAATTCTTTTTGCACTTATTCGTAGGATTTATGAGGATGGAGTATGCCCGGAAGACTTCCCGAAGATTATACTAATTCCTATACCAAAGAAGAGTAAGGCAAAAACGTGCAAAGACTATAGGAAAATAAGCTTAATATCCCATGCGGCCAAAGTAGTTCTGAGAATTATAAACAGAAGGCTAGAGAAGAAAGCAAATGAATACCTGGGTGACAACCAGTTCGGGTTTAGGAGAGGGACGGGAACGCGAGACGCTATAGCGGTGATGAGGACGCTAGTAGAAAGAAACCTAGAGTATGGGCAGGATGTTTTTGCATGCTTCGTAGATTTCGAGAAGGCGTTTGACCGGGTGGATTGGACGAAATTAATGGGAGTGTTAAAGAAATTAGGGGTCGATTGGAGGGACAGGCGTCTGATTCGGAATTTGTTTATGAACCAGACGGCGCAGGTTAGGGTAGCCGATGGAGAATCGGGATGGGCCACGATAGAACGGGGAGTATGGCAGGGGTTACTATCGCCGTTACTTTTTAACTTGTACTTAGAAGAAATGGTAAGGGAGGCATGGAGGACGAGGAGGAGGTAGGATTAAATGTAGGAGGGGAGCTGATAAAATCGGTGAGATTTGCAGATGATCAAGCATTGGTTAGTCAGTCTGCCAAGGGGTTATAGTCAATGGTGAATGCATTAGAGGTGCAGTGTGAAAAGTATGGGATAAAGATCAATCACATGAAAACGAAAGTAATGAGATTTTATAGAAGAAGGCGGGGCTGAATATAAGGGTGGGAGGGAAGAAGATAGAGCAGGTCGAGCAGTTTACGTAGCTGGGTAGTATTTTGGAGGAGAATGGGTTTAGTGGTAGCGACATCGGATGCAGAATTGCCGTGGCTAAAGAAGAATTTTCTAAGAGAAGGGAATTGATGAGGGGGGTCTGAGAAGAGAAGTAAAGAAGAGGCTGGTGAAAACTTTAATATGGAGTGTGGCGCTATACGGGTCGGAAACTTGGTCATTGCGAAGGGAGGATGTGCGTAGACTTGAGGCGTTTGCGATGTGGGTTCGGAGAAGGATGGAGAAGGTGAGCTGGATGGCGAGGAAGAAGAAACGAGGAGGTATTGGATATGGTCGGAGAGGAAAGGGAGCTTGTGGCAGAGGTGCGGAGAAGGCAGAAGAGATGGATGGAGATGGTTTGGAGAGGAGAGGGCATGTTGAAGAGAGTGATAGAGGGGAAAACACTGGGGAAGTGTGGAAGAGGAAGGAAGAGCATAGGAATTCTGGACGAAATAAGAGGAGGTAGAAGATATGAAGAATTGAAGAGGGATGTAATTGCGGGACATCCTTAGGAGGGAAAGCGAGGCAATGTCTATGAGATTTGAATTCAGAATGGGGAATGTCCAAGAAACTACCAATCAGCAGCTGGTAGAATACTTGAATGAATGAATAACGAAACGCGCCAATGAGTGTCGTGCACTGTTTGATCTAGCTCTTTGCAGGATTGATAATAATAAATTATTGCATAAGTACTTCGCCAGCATACGAAACAATATGGGTGTAAATTTTGCTAAGGATATTATCTGATATTAATTTTTACGGGGGAAAATTGTTCTGGAAACCAAAAACAGGACCAATGAAAAATTTACGACTTAAGACTGTTCAGAGAATATATGGAGATACACAAAACTCTAAGGAAATTCAATAGAGAATTTTAATTAATAAAGTGTATTTTATAAGGTTCATAGTTTAACGTCACGTACGACGTGCGGATTACTGCGCATGATGTATTGTATGCATGACCAAATATCACACGAATAGGGACCGGAACTTCAAAAGAAAAGTAATCGCTAAAGCTGGGACTCGAACGCCAGCCCTCAAGATGGGAAGCCAGTACATGTACACTCGAGTCATCTCACCAACCTGTCAAATATTTCAGGGCGACATTTTCTAGGTGACTGCGAATTCATTTAAGCTTGCAGGAAATTGCTATAGACCATCCAACAACTGTATTATTGCCGTTTATTGATGAAAGAGGACTTGAGGTGATAACTAAAGTGGTGATTTGAACAACTGCAAAGACCATAGACTAAAGAAAAATGATCAAACTAACACGGATATCGCACGAAAATCGTCCATACACATAATGAATAATGCAGAGCATCTTTGGATATTATTTCCATCTCGCATTTTTATAGATTAATCATTACTGTACTGCAAAGATCCCCCTAATTATACCCATGTTTTCGGTATGATAACTGCACAGCTGATCCATTCAATATGGCCGATTGCGCATTTTAATGGCATCAATATTTTCCTGCTCTATCGTGCCATAACAATCCATCTCGCTTAAGTATTCTACCAGCGGATAGGTAGGTTTTTAGGTCCCCATTCTACATCCCAATCCATTCTCATCTTGAATCTATGTCTCGTATGGATGGCAGTGAAACTTGGACGATTGCAGCGGCAGAGAAAAGAAGAATATAAGCAACAATAATTGGTGTAAAACTGTAAATGACTTAAGAATGATAAAGATCAAGTGGACCTAGAGAATCACGAATGCAGTGGCTACCACGAAGAGTTGGGGGCAAAAAAGACGTTTAATAAATACTCTTGAAGAGAAAACGTATTGTAAGCACTCTAACACGAAACGGCCACCTGGAAAGATTACCGTACGGTTCGTACCCTAAGGTATTGTACCGTTTGGTTTCATGCCTGTAAGCGATTGGTATATCTCTCGCAAAAGTTCCTGGCGCATACCTAAGTGACAAGGAGGAGGGTAAAAGTTGAGAGGGTAGAGGGAAAGGACGGAGGGGAAGAGAGGGAGGCAACGGCAAAGGGCGAGGCAGGGGAACCAAACTAAACAAGCACGAGGTACAGGTAAGAATAATAGGCACGTGGTTAAATACACACATCGCTATCCACAATGTCTTGAGGTCCCATTGTGAGAAGAGTCGAAAAGGGTCGGTACCTAGGTAGTGGTGAATCATCCCACTTATCGAAGCGTTTTTGTTGGCAATAGTTATAAAGGATTTTTGACTGACCCTCCACACTAATCAACCTTCCTCCCCCGTTTCTTAGGATTTTGAAAGTTCCGTAACCCACGTCCCAAAATCGTACAGTACGCAGCTTCAATAATCTTTTGTCAAAGCTATATCGCCGGCATTTTCCGTCTGAATGTAACCTCGTTTCTTACAGGTCGAAACTCAACGCTAGCAGAGAGCCGGGATGGAATGAAGTCATCAGTCACGACAGCAAGAGGGGGTTCACGTACGAGAGGGAGAACTTGAAAATGTACCGCGAGGTCGTGTAAATATGTTCTCGAGCTCATATTTGTTTTAAATGCCCTCTCCCTTGCCCTCTCTTCCTTTCCTCCCACGAAACGCTGACCATACTCTCTCTTCCCCTCACATTTCCACCCTCCTCAGTCTTCCACCTCACCGCGTTATTTTATTCCCACAAAACAAAGAAGATGGAGAAGAAGAATAAGAAGAAAAAAAACCTCAAGGCATTGCTGCCCTTCGCCAAAGGAGCGAACGTGACGTGCGTGCCATGGTTGCGGGGACAGCGATGTGTGCGTGAATTCTCGCCCTGGTGCTTCGCGCCTTCCACTGCGAGCCTGAGAAGTTGACCGACGACGCAGCGACCGGGTCCACGTTATTGTTGTGTTTGGTTTTTGTCATCTTTTTTGGTTCCGCGGCTGGCCGACAGAGTACGGCGAGGACAACTTCCAAGGCACGCCACAAAAAGCAGGAGATTGCCAGGGGTGGGGGCAGAATGTGGATATTTTGTGGTGTTCCATCTACCCGGTCGCTTTTCTAAAAAAAAGGCCGCCGTCCTTCCACTGTTGTTTGCTCGGTATGAGGTCCACCACTACATTTTTTTCATCCGCTCCTTTCTTCCATTCCGTAAACCTTTCGAACTTTGATTTTTACTTTTTCCCCATCCACGTCATGACGTATTACTACTATTTGTACTTGTTTTTCCTTAATTCCTAAGAGTGACGTCATGATATCAGCATCTGGGCTAATGTTACGACAGGGATTGGAACCGGTGCGGACTAGTGCTTTTGTACTGGGTCATTATGCCCTCAAGGATGGCCAAGGTCGGGAATTTCCGTGAAGTAAAATTTGAATGCACGCGTTAGAATGCTTGAATTGGATAATTTTGAAATGTCCTTAAACTCTACAGACAACTTTCATCTGGATGATTAAATATTCGATATTTTAAGTTTTCATTTTCTTTAAAAAGCTTCAAAGGTGAAGACTACCGTCACTCATTTGTTGAGGTGCTCTGCGACCACACTTTCGCAATGGCACTAGTTGTCCGTTTGACCTCGCAAGTACGTATGGGCTTAACTTGACGTCGTTCAGCAATGAATTCTAAGTATCTATCACTGGCAACAAATATTTATTTGGTGATGATTAGTCTTAATCTATTCATTCTTCTCTCCAACCTAGGACTATCACATCCATCCTACCCCAATATGTCTCCTGTCATGTAACGATGCACTTTTTCCATATAAACGCCTCACTAGGGTACCAGAAACTCTATGAAAATTGACAGACATAACATGTTAACAAATAAATATATAAAAGTAATAAAATCTGAAAATAAAGAAGTAAATAAAATAGAATACTAAAAATAAAAATATAAAAAAAATAAAATAATAGTGTCACTAAAATAATTAAATAAAAGTGACAAAATGTGTTTATAAATAAAAAAATAAATGTGATTAAAGTTATTAACCCATGAAGTTCCAGTTAATAAATTTGACATGCGACAAACTTACGTAGGTTCTACAGTGAATATGAGATAAAAACGGATATTGTATTGAACCTTTTCGTTTTCATTGATTTAAATATTACTGCTCTCACTGCATGTCCTAGCTATTACACAACTAAATTACGGTCGGAAGTATGGACATTAATAAGCGAATATATTTTTAACTAACACTGTTACAGCCTTAAGAGTCGATAACAGTGTTATATCCATTAATCTAACGCATAAAATTATTTCAGTAGTTTTACTTACGGCTCAAAAATTTGACGGATTGAGGCATAAATTTTCTCACCATTCAATTACATGGAAAAATTTGCTCTCCAGAAAAAGGTTTTCGCTAAAGTGTTATTACTATTATATAAATTCCTACTTTTCCCCCAAAGTTTAACTCATTCTTGTACATGTCACGATGCAATTTCAGGTTAAATTTGTGGATAAAAAAGCTAAAGAAAAGGTGTGACTTTCTTATTCGCATCAAACAAAGGACACTATTTCCTTTAAGTATCCGGGAAATTAATTAAATGACATATACGTTATTTTACGGTGTAACCAGATTTAACTAGTCGTAGCACAATCTATATTAGCCCAGGAAAATTAGGTTTTAACCCGGAAAAAAATAATAACAAAGCCGGACCTTTTTAGCTGTATTCAGGAACCCTTTGAGATGAACATATCAAAAGTCCCAAGCTCTCCCAGGTGGGATAACAAAAATATCCTGGAAAAACCTGGAAATACTGGAATTTTCCTGGAATTCGTGCTGTTCGGTAACTAGAAGAGCTAGAGAGGCGTTCTTTTTTTCTGCCACTCCTGCTTTTAGTGCTCTACATTAGTGAAAGGCGTCCGGCAGCCTCCCGAGGCTCCCGTTCTGATCCTGGTCCACTATAAGGTCATCAAGTGCCACATAATGTACTAAAATCGCCTTAAACCGATATTCGCCGGACTAATAAGCTGCGAAACGGCATTACTACAACTGGCTTCGGTGCCTGACACAAGTATAACTTTTCTGAGCACCAATACCTGCAGCTGCACCCCGAACCTGCCCGCCTACAAGGTGCGAGAAGTGCCCGATCGTTTACAAAAACAGTTAATTAAATTATTTTTTTTTAATTACACACATGGTACCCAGGAATGACTTAAACAGATGAAAACCACCCAACCTAATTATTGCTATTTTCAGAGGACGTTGACTAGACGCGGCAAGCACCAATGGCAATGCCTTAGTATACAGCTTTAGGTCCAAAGTCACCTGCAATGAGATTTAAAAAAAATCTATTAGGGACAAAATTTCTAAATTCCAAAGTTTGACCAAAAATTGCTGAATTTGGTTCTTGCAGATCAGTGATAAATGTAGAAAATTAACTCACCATACAGTGGGATTGTCCTCGCTTCTCACATATGTCTGCTGCGTTCAACAAAGCTGTGTTGATGGCTGAGGGGTTGGTGGGGTTGAGGTTTATGAAGGGGAGTGGGATCTCAGATGAAACCTCATACGGTTGCTTACGATGAGCGACTTCCATAAATCCATTCCATCCCGGTTGAGGAATTGCGCCACTCCAAATGCCCGATGACCATAAAATATGTAAAGGCAAAGTCTTGTGCAAGCTGTCCTCACATATCACCAACTCATTCCTGTTCTCTGCTGTGACCTTAGAAAGCCAGTTTATATCTGGCGCAAAGTTCTGGTGTACTGTGTTTTTTCTGAAACCATTTCCAATCATTTCTGCACGATTTGGGCGCAGAATTTTTACATCTATATGCAATGCAGACTTTGGTGTATTGCGCTGAATCCCTCCTAAAATATGAATTGTGCCATGGCCATCAAGACTTCGCAGATTATGATCTTCATTGTCGAAAATAAATTGGATTTAAGCATCCATATCTACTTCAGGAGGTGAGCATAGAGATAAACACGCTTCATATTTTTCACAATCTTGATACGGAGCTGAAATGCCTAACTTATGGAGCATATCAATAAGCCACCTCGAAGCGAACCGACGATGAAGGGCCACACTGAGTCCTACTTGGATTGGTGATAGGAACGAGCGAGGACGTATTACTACAATTATGTCATGTTCAATCACTGTAGTCTTTTTCCTCACAGTATCTTGATTTTTTGGCAATAGATCTGACATAAAAAATATCAAGAAGCTCTGGCGTTAGGTTGTTACCTCCGGTAGTCTTGTCTTTCTGTGTTGGGTACTCAGAAGTATCGTATGCTTGTAACTTGATTTGGTGCTTGATAAGTTGTGCAGCACATTTTACTATTCTTATTTCCTCAATTTGGCTATCCACGCACCGCTCACTGTACCGTTTCGTGCTTAATACTTTTTGCGCAACCCCTGTGAAACACATCACGCCCCTGCGTCCAGGCAGCTCAGTAAAGGTGATTAAGTCAACTTATCTTTCTTCTAGTTTACTCCTCAGCCTTTTTTCAGTGTATTTTTCTCGGTTACTCTTTGAATACTTATCCAGTATTGTCATCAATTCTTCCATGCTGTACTGGCTGTCATCTTCGCAATTTTCCTCAAGTTCCTTACATAACAATTCAAAGGCAGCACTTTTTGACTCGTCTTCATTACATCTCTTGCCACGTTCTGATGTGATTCTCGGCTTACAGGAGCCAATTCGTTGAAAGTAAGCATAGCAATCTCTGTGATACCTGCCTTCTGCCGCGACTAGATCACAATCTACGCTTAATCTCAGGATTACTTCAGTTCCCCACTCATCCCGATCACCTCTTTCTGCATCTGCTTATGGTACGTATAGTCTTGATCACTTCGACGGTCCCAACTACACTCCAAGGTTTCCTCTCAGGTTGCTTTTCGTCCACACTTTTGGCACAAAAAATACTATGTACTTTGAAATCAAATGGCGTGTCTGTGGATGATCTCCTCTTCAGATGATCTGGAAGTTCCGCGGAGGGGGATGACGGTCTGCGTGTGTACTCCCTTCCGCACTCGCTATGCAAAAGCACCGACGTCTTGTCCTTAAAAAATACTTCGGCACCATCCTTTCTCGTTTTACTTGCATTCAAAATTTCTTGTACTCCTTTTTCACCTCATTTCACTGATTCACCTTTGCTTCCAACGAAAGCACACAGATAACACTCGTCCAACAACTCCATTGTACGTCACAAAAAATGACTTGAAAATGCGACGCTAAACACTTATTGCATTGGAGAGACCTGACTGAGTGATTTACGAACCGGTACGGACCACGAGAAGGGGGAAGGGGAAGCGTCGCTGACTTATAACAATGAAAGCGCGGCTGCCCCACCGTGCGCTCTCGACATCCAGTGGTACAGGCAGCGGCAGCATGACTGAGGACATTGAATTTACAGATCACTCACTTGGAGTTTTCCTTTTACGATAACATTTTAACGCAATTAGGCTAATTGTCGACTACAAAATAGAAAAGTAGGTGAAGCGTAGCAGTTCAACCACAACTTGCTCCAGGAGAATATATATATATATATTTAATATATATTTAATATATATATATATATATATTTTAGTACATTATGTGGCACTTGATGACCTTATAGTGGCCCAGGATCAGAACGGGAGCCTCGGGAGGCTGCCGGACGCCTTTCACTAATGTAGAGCACTAAAAGCAGGAGTGGCAGAAAAAAAGAACGCCTCTCTAGCTCTTCTAGTTACCGAACAGCACGAATTCCAGGAAAATTCCAGTATTTCCAGGTTTTTCCAGGATATTTTTGTTATCCCACCTGGGAGAGCTTGGGACTTTTGATATGTTCATCTCAAAGGGTTCCTGAATACAGCTAAAAAGGTCCGGCTTTGTTATTATTTTTTTCCGGGTTCGGGTCAAATTTTGCTTATTATTCCTGGGCTATATCCTGGGGTGGAATAACAGGATTGCAATTTGGCCTAAGCCGCTTTTCGTATCTTTGGTCAGCCAGGTTATGCGGCGAGGACGATGTCAAAGCACACAGCAAGCTGAGACTCCCGGAGACGGGGGCAAGATTTCCTGTCTCCTTCTTTCCAAACCTACCCTGTCCCTTTCTAAAAACAGGTCACCTCCATTTTGCTCTTATTTAATGTGGTGATGTTCGATGTGAGGTCGTTTTACGATCCAATTTTTTTTCATAACCTCCGTTCTCCCTTCATAACCTTTCGAACTTGATTTAAGCAGCGTTCAAATCCACGCGATGACGTACTTGGTGCACACATTTTTTCATAAAACGTCTGGGAATAACATCACGATCTCAACCTTTGGACTACGTTGGCTGTCTGGTTATATGGAGAGACGACAGACTACTGAGGTCATTTGCGCCATTAAGGATAGGTGAGTTGGTATCCGAGGGAAGGGTTACTTTGGACTAACTTTACGACAGCGAGAGGACCGGTTCGGTGTAGTGTTAAGGAAACGCTTAGGCAGATCTTTCATAACGGTTAGGCAGTGTTCCACTGTCCCATAACATTACTTTCTTCGATATTTTCACTGCAACCATGTATCGCACATATTTATCGCACGATAGCTCTAGCTAAAAGTTATCTTGATACGTAGGAATTCGATCTGCCAAACTGCTGATTAAGTGCCACCACCTTTTGGATGCATTATCTTAGAGATATCGGATAGGTAGAGGAAGAGGGACACTATGAGAATGAAGTAATATGAACAGGGCATGATTTACATGTCTATTGAATGGACGATTAAATTTTGTGACATCGAAGAGAAACATTGTCGAGGATAAGGCAAAGACCTCGCATGGGCTCAATAAGGCCTTCCACCATTCTATAAAGTGTGTAGCTAGATACCCTCCCTTGTCCACCTGCCCCCGAAGTCTTGAGCTTAGTGGTCATCGCTTCCGCACAACCAACAGTAGGAAAGCCCCTGTGTCCCACTGATAGTAAGGTACTAACCTGCCTTGCTGTGTATATTAGACATGATTCTATGCTGTTCTCATCGATGATCCGAGGAAAAACATGACAGAGTGCGTACGTTAACCATTTTCCTCCCAAGAGGTAGATAATCCGTGCTTTTGGATGGACAAACATCTGTAAGAGCTGGTTGACTGTGAAACATACTTTAAAGCCAATCTTCTTAGCTAACTTAGAAATGACATAATACTTCTTCAAGCCGATCCACAGTGACTATTGGAGAAGCGCAGACAGCCTATTTATCACAGAAAGGTGAGCTATTTTGAGGAGGGCCGACTATATTGGCAAATGAGAAGATTGAGTTCTCAACGATTTTAGAGGAAAAAATTAAAAGGCGTTTAAAGGTGGCAATAATTTATGCCAGAACAAGCACAGCTCACTTGTTCTCAACTGGCATTTTTTCCATAAGTCACAATGAAGTTATTGATCAAGCAATAAAAATCTGCAAAGCCCGCAGACCAAAAAGGATGGTCACCTCTGTGGTAGGCGATGGATGATCCACATCATCATGGAATCAGAATGGCTAGAAAGTTGCCGTTAGGGAAATACGGGATATGAAAAGAGGAAGACGGTAACACCATTGCATTCTGTAAATGTTCCGAGGGCACAGAAATTAAAAATTTCTCCTCAAACAGAATTTGTGTGAGCTGACTCCGCTGCTTTCTTTCGATCCCTCTTGAAAGCTATGTATAAAACAACTCGTATGTATGTACAAGGGCAACAAACCGCGTAAACTGTCTTTTTTTAACGTACGTGGTTTGTAGGGGCCGCGGCATTGCGTTCCGTTTGTCCTTTTTTATTTACATCTACAAAATACCCTACCTCAAGGTTGTGGCAGGGGGTGAGTAGTCTCCAACATGCATTACACTATAACCTATGAAAGTTAGTGTAACTACGACTTTTAATGCATTAGCATGAATCGCTAATGCTTGTCAGGAGGCGAAGTCTCACAAGCATGCACTACACTATAAGTATTCAACCAAAGGTATGCAACCAAATAGCCTACCTATAGTGTAGTAGTAGCAAACAACCCAAGGTACTTCGCGAGAGGTCGCAAGAGCATGGAGGTAGGTATAAAAGGATGTGACCTTAATGAATCAAGGTTATGTTGTTGACCGTGTTTGGGTAGAGTATTTGATTATTGTGACTTGTGTATATCGAGTGAAAGAGATTAATCGTGGATTTGCTGCTGCCTTCCTTTGTTCTTTCGACCTTCTCACATGCTCAGTATTCCCACCATAATTCTCAGTGATAGCACTTGGTGCTTGAGAGCAGGCCTATTCTGAGCAAGTTACATAGAGATCCAATTCACTTGTATCCTACTACTTATCCCCTACTATTCCGATTCCGAGTGCAGGCGGAATCACCTGGCTATTTATCCCTTATCTTTCCCCGAGTTCCTTCGGCATCCGATCCCGACCAATCTGCTAAGCGAACGGGATGTGACCTTAGCTTTCCAGAAAACTACTTTTTATGTCTGAATGGGATAACAAACGCCGTTATAAGATATTTATAGGATAAGGTATATAATATGAGATAAGATAATTTGCCGTTCCAATAGTTATTGGGATAGACTGTCAAAGGAAATCATTAAGATTCGGCTGAAAAGGGATAATATTAACCGTGACGCTGGTTTTCATCTTAGAAATTCTTGGAATTTCATTTTTAAGATAATTAGGACAACAAGAACCAATACTCCTACTTTCCGTTGATGCTAAATTCAAATTTCGCCTTCCGACAAATCAGGAGTCAACTGATTGCTTGACCCAGCTTATGCGGCAGCCGTACTTGAATTCCACGACATTAACCCTGAAGACGATGGACGAGTTGTCTGTTGAAACGTCAGTATTTTTCGCAAATTTATTCACAACACTTTTTATACGCATTCGGCACATTTACGACCCCTATGGTTTTTAAGTCTTCCTGAGGATGAAATAAGTAAAGAAGGTATCATTGGCTGAGATTACATAAGGTTTTCCTCGAAAAAAACAGTTATCTAGTGACAAATGAGAAAAAGGTGGGAAATTTTGATATCCTATTTACTTCTTGGAGCTTGCGTGCAGAGGGAACTGAACTTTTTCATAGGGCAGAGAGTGGTGGGAAAACCAGCTAAAATTATAGGGATCCTGAGGATATGAAAGTATTTAACCTTACACTTTCACGTATATAATCTTTATTCGATCTAATTCTCCTTCACATCATGTGTCTAAAAAAATATAACATGGATTAGACGTAATCCTTCACTTAGAACGATATATCACAACGTAAGTGCCGGCAGTGCGAATTTAATCTGCGAGTGGAAAAGTCACGAGTCACTTCCTACACTTTGGATCATGGGATTGAGTAAGCACATCTGACTCCAGACACGGATATTAATGTTCCCATTGGAAACACGAGGAAAGTCAAAGCGTCAGATCAAAGCGTATTTAAGTGATGCGTCGATGAGCTTTGAAATCAAAGTATTGAATTATTTCTTATATTAAATTCAGTCTGTCTATCTCTCTAATTCGCGCGAAATAATTTCATAAAAACAATCCGCAGGCTCGCATGATTTTTTCCGGCATTGAGGAGGTAATTATGAGCGAAGGATTGCTTAAGGCGTATTCTAAAATCGTGTTTTAGGCTGTGATATATGGAAGAGTGTTGGGTGAGCGGGGAAGGCGGAGAAAGAGAATAGGATACCGGAAGGGTAGGACGTATGGTGAGACGAAAAAAATATTATTGCTAGGTAGGGCCTTGCACATTTAAAAATCTAGAGGATTTGCACTTAGTTCCATTTAATTTATTTAAACTTGAAATTAAATATTTCACTGGGATAATTTGCTTTATATCGTCACAGATAAACACCAAATTATCGTTCTCGTGGTTTCCGTTTCGTTTCCTCCAAAAAAGAGAACGATTTGGGACCATCAATCCGTTCCTCAATTATCCTTAAGTACCTGTTTCGCCCGCAAGGAGTCATGCGATACGTGTGTAAGAAATAAGTAAGCAACTTACATTGTAAGCTACTTACCTATTTCTTCTTTCAAACTTACCTCCATGACTTACATTGTGCCAGCTGGGTAATATATGATGTGTATTTTCCTGGGGATATATAAGCATTGTCAACATTGAGAATGAATACCTCTTCATTAAGGCACGCAAGAAAACTAGTATTTCAGTTTGTTCAGATTGGTTCATGAGCACCTTTTAATAGCAATTTATTTCGCATTTGCCTGCCGACAAGTATTGAAAGCTCGGGTAAGCAAAGTATTGGCGAGAGTACATGAACTAATTACGTGAACCACTAATCGAAGAACCTAATTGTTTAGTCTCCATAGAAGCTATTACGGTCTTTTATCATTCGCGGAAAAATCCTCTTTAAACCTTTCCGTCCTGCAGTCAGTTTTCCTTATATTAGGGTAAGTTTACACTGGTAAGTGACTTCCGCAAGTTTCTTCTGCAAGAGCTTACGGAGAATTTTACTCAACCGAATACTTTTTCAAAAGATAGGGCCGAACCAGATTGGTTGCAGTGTACACTGGCAACAATACGCTCCTACAAGCGACTTGCCGAAACTTTTAAATTTCTGCAAGCGGACTTTTAGAGCTGTTTACATCTGCAATTTGTATCGAAATTCGCTTACTGCAAGTATCTTGCACAACTAACTAGTAAGTGTAAACCCGCCTTTATACTCGAGAACTAATATATACCGTAGTGTGTGTCGGGTTTCGTAAGATGTTTTTGACGACTGGGCGTGGGAGAAAACCCTTCCTTGACAAGTGGCTGTATTCGCTTCCTCTCCCTTCCCACCCCCGATCGAGCAACGGTTCATTCAACGAACGCAGGATTACTCGGCAATTTTCGCAGGATGTCGGCATGCGAGATACCTGAACTTGAAAACAGCTCACAACAAAGGGGTTGAGGAGCGGGGGAGCCCTTTCAACGCCCAACCTCGCGACCCCTTGAACTTTGAAGCGGGAAGCGTCGAACAGGCAGTCAGCCCATACGGAAGAACGAGATGAGACGAAGACACTGCGGGGGTGAATAGGAAGAATAAAAGAGGCGTGATTCATGAAAGAGGAGAGATTCATGCCGTGAGAGAGTGAGATCCTTTATATATGTATATATATAAATATATATAATGTGTGTGCGTGAATCACGCGCGAGTGAACCGATCAAAGGTCTGTCGAACTATTGCCCGTTTACATCGCTATAATTCTACGCTGGTAACTCGGAAATTCTAGTAGCTCGGTTCCAGGTCAACCTGAAGAAATGTTTGAGCCCTTTGCTCATCGTTCCAAATTGTTTACTTATTAAAAATGTCAAGAAGTTCATAACGTAGTAAATATTTCATTATGATGAAGTATATCTCACATTTGTATGATATTATAATATGCTTATGAATATGAATGGTAAAACTGCGGATTGTACTGCTGATTTATTCCATATTGTACATCGTATCTTATTTTAATTCCATTTTAATTGAGTGAATCGTATTATTTGGGAATCGTGGTGGTAAATTGTTTCTTTTTACTTTGTTATCACCTGGAAATGCTAGCCAAATTGTAACATGAATTGATTGTAATGATAATGATAAATAAATATCTCGAGACGTTGGGAGACATCAGCTCACGAACGTAGGTTGGCGCTAACCCTAGTATACTTTTTAACTACAATAGAATAACTGGTAGCTTTGGCGCTGGTAAAGCCCCATTTGTTTTACTAGCTTCCAACCATTGTATTCTGCTACAAAAGATAGAGCGAGTAGAGAACGCCCGGTTGGCGCTGGCCATGGTAACTTTTCTACCCGCGTACAGCTATAGGTATAGCGAAACTTGGTGGCACTCACAAGCGGAGGATTAGTGGACACTGACCGTAAACCAAGCGTTGATGAGCGGGCAAAATTATCGAAGAACTCCCACAGGATTCTCTGGAAAAAGGCTCGGCCGCTTCATCCCACATCTCATGTATGCTTTCTTCCCCTTTGCGTCATGTTCTTTACAAGCGAGTGCCACCATGTTTCGCTACACCTATACCAGGGTGATCTATCTACCCAGAGCTGTTTTCTGCCATCCGAATGCACGTTAGTTACAATGGCCCTATGATCAATCGCCATCATTGTCTAGTGGCCGGGAGGTGATGAGAAACAAATATGGTTCACGTTAATGGTAGTAAATAACAGTTGTACCATGGTGATTGAAGACAGGTGCAAATGCGGGTAGAACTTACCACTTATGGGATGGTAAAAAGTTGGTAAAGCGAACGGGACATTACCTACTAGCGTCTGAAATGCGCGTTAATGGAAGTAGATTGGAATACATACACAAGGCGAATTTATACAGCTTGTAGCCATCTCTCGCATACTCTTCTAAAGGCCTCTATATATTTCCAGTCTTCACTCCCTATCTGCCTTTTTTCTGTGGAAACTTGCTTTCTCCAGTCTTTTAGGTGTCGTCTTTCCTTCCTCCTCCACGGTGATTAACATTTAACATTTTCTCACGCTACCGGTAATCCTCCATCCTTTTTATGCGTCCATACAATTTTAATCGTCTTCTTTCTATTTATTCCACGGCTATTTTTCAATTTAAATTATTTTCCTTGTGTTTTTTGTTAGTGACTCTTTCTTATCTTTATAATCTAAGCCTTATCTCAAATAATCTATTTTAATTGCTTCCACTCTCTGTCTATACCTTGTGTCATTTCCCAAGTCAAACAGCAACAATGAATTACTCAAGGATGAATCAGGCTTTCATAAGTTACCACGGAAAACAAACTCAGAGAAAACGCGAATGTGTCGAGAATATATATAGAATATTGACAACACCACACACAAAGTGTGGAAGGAAGAGTTAAAATAAATCTGTGGAACAAAATATGGACTAATATTACAAATGAATAGGAGCAAATGATCTTGAAACTGAATGGAATAAGACTTCGAAAATGGAGGCTCAAATAGAAAGACAACTGCACTACACTTACAAAGAGGATAAATTTGATTGTTTCAGGCTTGACTTCGTGGAAGTGATAGATATCCATTTTTAATAAAAATGGATATCTATCCCCACTCTCTCCCCCGATTCACTTTCCTTCCTTTCCTCCACTACCCCTTCTCACTCTGCCATGCCCCAACCGCCCTGCTCCTCTCTCCCCCATTTCAACCCCCACCATTTTTAACTTTCTCTGGGTATATATTGTATGACCTAATCTTCAGAATGTGCCAGAAGATGCCATATTATGGTGAAACCGGTCGCAGTTTTGAAATAAAGTGTGGAAAAGTACAAAGTTTTTTATTAAAAATGATTACAAAGAGGACATTGAAGTTCTTCAGGACAAATTCCCCACAGAATTCACAGGCGGAAGGACTGACGAAATTAGCATTATAGACAGACACGACATTATAATTGCCCGTGTCCTACTGCCAGAATATTTCACGATTACGGTAGGACATACCCGTGAATGCATGCCCGGAAAGACTTCACCATGGTACTTGTTAATTTTTCAGGAAACGAATATCGATGCTATTCTTCATTTAGCATTCTTCCTTTCGCTTTGTTCTGCATGTCAATGGAAACCATGGTATTGCAACAGGCGCAAAAGCTTCTTCAATTGTTTATTTTAACGGTTCCTAACTCCTTAGCAGGGGTCACCATAATCTCTATAGCATCTATACGAGAAATCGTATGAATGTAAGTAGGTTAGAGCCTCTATGTTAACTATCAGTCGGCACAAGTCATATAAACGGGGCATTTCTTAAAATTGAGGTCACCATTTAGAATTTCACCTAAGGCACGTGAAGAAAGGAATAAAAGTAAATAAAGAGAGAGATAGGGAGAGAGAGAGAGGGATGAAAATGAATGAAAAGAAAGAGAACCGAGTGTATAAGGTGATTGATCGATTATTTGGGTCCGCGTCAAATAAAAGTCAAAGACGTGAGTTATGCTCAAGAGAGCGGAGTGCCTTTTAACCCGTTATTCGTGACGAGGCTTGAACCGTACGGGCCCTCTCTCTCTCTCTGTATTCCTCCCTCTTGCTTTGCTCTTTCTCTTTCTCGTGAGACCTGTCTCCTCGATCCAGCTGTGTTGCAAGTTCCCATAAATCGCCCCGAAACACGAACACCCCAGCTTGACGTACAGTAGGTAAATGATCTTCGTGGAGCGGGTAAAGGAGAAGGGATGTGGGGTGCACGTATATATATATATGCATGCATATTCCATATATACATACATGTATATATAAATGGTGACAAATCGCATGAAGCTGAAATCTCTTTGATTGAGCGTGACGCCCTTCGATGAACGAACAGTAGGTGACGTTTTGTCATCGTTTAACACGCGAATCGTAAATCTGATGTTCGACGTGAAGTGGCGCAGCTGGAAATTTACGCGGCAATGCCTGCAGGAAGTGTTGGGGATTCAGGACGCACCTGAAAAACCCTATCGTAGCAGAAAAGTAGACATGTTTCTGGGTAACACGGAGGATATTATTTTAACCCTGTACTATATTTCTTGAGCTGATAAAAGCGACAACATAAGAGAGATACACTGCCCAACTGTCTGGGGCAAATATATTTTCTTCCCGCGCATCATTTTTTATTACAATGAAAACATTGCGTGACTCCAAGGCACTGCGTTAACATAGCAATTTGTTTCATTATTATCCTCTTCCAATTCATATTCCCCATTTCCTGCCTTTTTTCCTGGCCGGTGTCCTAACACTACCTGCCACTTCAGCGGCTTTCATGGTAAAAATGTAGATGCTGATGTACAAGCAATTACGGAATCGCTGGCCGATAAGGAAACCGGGTTTTCCCCTATACTGTATCAAGATGCAGCAGCTCATTTGCGAGGAAGATAAAAAGATTCAAGAGGAAATATTTAAAAGTTTTTTAAAAAGTAACACACGATTATACTGGGGGGATTTTTCATATAACTCGGAAATCATTCAATTATTGCCGGGTATAATTAAAGTTGGCTTCATTAATTGAATTTAACCAATTTGAACATGTGACAAAGATGCATCTGCGTCAGTATAATTTTTTACAGCGTTAGGTAACTTTAATTTAAACTCTTTTGGGAATCGAGGCACAAATTGGAGCAGGAGGATCAATTTAGTCCCAGACTGTGGCTTCTTTAAAGCCATCTTTTCTCTAACGTTGCCATCTTTAATGTAACGGGGGCGGGAGGGTGGTGGGGGACACAATTCCTAATTCCCCCAATCCTACAAAAATGTCTGAGATAATTCAGAATTTAGGGTACCGTTGTGATAAACAAAGTTCTATGGTTCGATTCCCAGCTGAAATTCGCATTGAATAAAGAGGGTTTGGTGGTGAAACTGGCCAACACACCTGACCGGGAGATGCGGTTTCAAATCCTGGTCAAGTCACATAATTTTGCCATCGCGAATTTCATCTCTTTTGAAGCATTTCCCAAATATTCAATAGCCGTAAGTTTCAACAGAAATAAAAGACCTTCAAGCAACCCCTACTTCGAATATACGGATAAATTTGGGCCCAAGGATACTTGGCAGTTGTTTTTTACTTCTAATAGTGAGAATACCTGCTCAATCCTGAAACATGTCAAAGCCCTTAAACATTCCATCCGCAGTCCATTCACACTAAAACATTTTATATTAGCGTACTCAGCATTATTGGCGGTGGTGGTGCTAAGGGAATACACGGTGCACTGTGGTTGGCATGATTACGTAGCACGTGGGTTATCAATCGACTCATAAAATTCACGAGATCATAGCAAAAGGCAAAGGGAAGCGAGTGGAATACAGCCTACAGTTGAACAGTCCATCTTTTCTCGGCTGCACGTACGAATCTCTTATAAATCGTCGCAACTGGTTCGTCTACAACGTGCAATAAAACTTATTTCGCCATCCTAGATTCCACGCCTTCCACAAAGTGAGTTAATAATGGAAGATGGAAGCCAATAATGGCAGGTAAGACTTGGATAAACCACCACCAACAAGGAGAGGAAATACCCACTCACGCCTACTTGACCTCATCATTTCCCGTCGACCCCTGCGAGAAGGTGGAGCCGGCGAGAGGTTTTAGAAAGGTAGATATGGAAGGGAAGGGAAGCGTTTGACCGCTCCCAATGACGCGAAAAATA
Source organism: Pyrrhosoma nymphula (assembly GCA_963573305.1). Lineage (NCBI taxonomy): Eukaryota > Metazoa > Arthropoda > Insecta > Odonata > Coenagrionidae > Pyrrhosoma > Pyrrhosoma nymphula. The sequence goes on along the minus strand of OY754330.1, from coordinate 47,396,617 downwards.
GCGCGTCATAAGCTCTCTCTAGCATAGCGATAGAATCCGAAAAAGTCTCGTCACGTATCTATACACTCCTAGTGAGGATCGACACGTATACTACGGTGCAGAAGTGAAGAAACCTATAAGAAAAAGGAAGGTATCATACCGTTAGGGATCTCTCCACTACCACGTAAAATAGCACCCTCTTGGCAACCGCGCACATATCGTTAGAAACAGAAAAACGTCTCGTCACGTGTCTATGAATTCCAACAGGATGGCACGTATACTCTGAAGCAGAAGTGAGAGATCAAGTAGAAAATATAAGACTGGACTACAACCGTAAGAGAAAAAAGTAAATTACGAGCCACAGAAATGGACTTTTGGCGGAGATCGGCCAGGAAATCAAGAATAGAAAGAGTCAGAAATGAGGAGATAAGAGAAATGATGAAGGTAAAGAAGGATGCAGTTGAGATTTTGGAAGAAAGAATATTACAATAGTTTGGACACGTCTAAAGAATGGGGGATGAGAGAATACCGAAAGCTGCTCTTAAATGGATACCGGAAGGCAGAAGGAAAAGTGGAAGACCCAAGAAGTCATGGTGAGATGGAGTGATGAAGGCAATGGATAGGAGGGGGTTGGATATGGGAGATGCATTTGATAAGGGCGGGTAGAGAGAGGAGATTGGGCAATGTACTTGGTATTAAGGACTTTAGCTTATGAAAGATGGATGTCTGGGGTTTGGTGGGGGAAACTGCAGTGGAAAATCCCCAAATTAAAAAAAATATAAGAACGATTAAGTATATGGAAGGAATGGCTTCATGCCTCCTGAGAATATACACAGGAGAGGGCATGCGTTATTCTTATTAAGCAGAGTCTTCTGCACAGCTAACACTCAACTACAAAGTAGTACTTCGAAATTGACTAGTCGCTATGTTGAGTAGCAAATTATTGCCCATGGGGCCAGGGCAAGCCGATTACTGTAACGTTGGACTCGTTAAGATTCGTGGACTTTGCATCTTGGATTCCATTTACCTCGTGGAATATCATAATTAAAATCACACTCGGGATGTATAACAGAAATTTTGGTGGTGAAGCCATTATAAAATATTTTCATTTACAGCATGAAATTGCTAATAAAAATGGAAGAATGGGTGCACTTAATTACATCGCCACGAATTGATGAGGGGTGCGTACGAATAATTAGCTATTTTTTTCATTCAGACACTCGAACTGTCTTTTAAAGAAGAATCTGGGGACTCAATCATTCTAGCCTGAAGTATGACGCTCAAACGGAGGCATTCCGGGCTACATCGGCTGACTTCCTGCGACTGACGTAATGCGCCTCGTAGTTGCATTGGAGACATCTTTCTCTGCTGAGGACGTATCTAACTTACACAAAGGTCTAAGTAACTAACGTTACTGAGAGTCATGAGTTACCTTATATTGTTAAAAAAGTAATAATTGTATGCATTCGTGTAGGTAAAATTTATCTCAAAAACGGCTCTATATTATTTTTTTGAGACAACATATCTTGAAGGTTTTAGACAAGTAATATCCAATGGTCTAGGTCTCATCTTCGGGAAAAATTCGTTAAGGTGGATGGAGCGATTTTTTTTATGCACAGATTTGCATGCATGTTTTCATTAGTAATATCAATAGTTAAAAAAGGAAAAAACTGTATCATAACAATTTGGTTTTTGGCAATTCAATGCTATTTTAACACGCAGCATCATGACATATTACATATATTTCGTAATCATTCGATTACATATGAATAGATACTCTTTTAAACGTATCATTATATATGTCTTATTATTATAGTTGTTGCTACCAAATATTAATGTGTCATGCTAAGTCCAATATTCGAAAAAAACATATTTAAATATAGTTTCATCTATATTTCGAATAACGCTTCGGAAACTCTAGTGATAACATGCTTTAATTAAGGGAAACAATTTAAAATATATTCTTGTGTTACTTAAATTAGTGCATGCGTGGTGAGTTCCACCGTATAAAAATCGGTATGTACCTAAATGAAATGTGGTCCAAATATTTTTTGGCTTACTTTAATAACTATTAAAATGAGTACTCAATAACCACGATTACCGATCCAGCCATCTTAAGAGATCAAATTAAAGGCCAGAAAAGATTTCCAGGAAAATTCCTGAAAAGCATGTGAATCAATACGGACCTAAAGTTAGGAAATTTTATTTTACGACTGTTAAGTGTGATACAATAAAGGTAGGACTGGTAATTGGATCTAACTGTGCGAGAGAGTTGAAAATTAATTTTTCTAGCGTTAGATTTGAACTTTCTGAGCCATATCATATTCAATAAATTTAGATAGTTAAGATCAGAACAATATTTTGGAGTTTTTATCGCGTTTTTCAAGAATAGGTCCATGGTTACATCCGTTGTTGTTTGTAATTTCCCGAGAAAGGATGACAATGCCGCAGCCGGAGAAGTGAGCAATTGGTGAACTTGCGACGTCTTTTCAACGATATTCCAAAAATTAATTTGCTCAGCTGGCGTGATTAGTTTTGCTAGAATTTGCCCAAAGAAAGATTACAATCCGCCCTACAAAAATTAATTACATAATTATCTAAGTTGCGCTTCATCTAGTGCAAAAAATCAGCGCTCACTTCCCTGCCGCACACGCAGCCATCGAAACGGAAAAACATTCCCGTGCCTTAGCTATACACACTTCTCAGCCAGTATCGGCACGTACACTCTGGAGCAGAATTGAAAGAGCCGATAAAAAACTGAACGCTGACGTGCCGGGAAGGAAAGGATACCCGAAGGTTGCAATAAAAATCACGCGCCAGTGATTCCGCTCTCATTTGTTTTTAGCGTTCTCATCGCAAGACGAAGGGATAAAAAACTCGTAAAACGATTGAGAGAACGAAAATCACGTACCAAAGGAGAAGAGGAGGTGGTGTTCGGTTGGTACGTCTGGGTGCCAGTTCCTATTTTTTTTATCACGGGGAGGCGCTCCATTACGTACGTGATGAACTCCGCTTGTAGAAGCTTCGCGATCGGGCGCACAGATGGGTGGGAAGCGTGAGAGAAGGTAGAGCGTGAGACAAATGGTCCTCAAAGCCATCTCCCTCAACTGGTATTGGAATCAGAAGCAGAATTCTGCATCGGGCGTACTCATTGTCAGCCGGACGGTATAGTCGCTAGAGAATACTGCTGGACTGGCTGGCTGACAAAGAAATTGTCTCACGGGTGCACTTCGCGCGCTAGGCTACTGCGGAAGGAAAGGAGTGTCCTTCTTCGGAATCGGACCTGGGTGGACTGGACGAAATTGAGTATGCCCGCAAATGTCGGCTCCAGATAGGTGATGTATATGCTACCTTTCGAGAAATATGTCGGTCACCTCCCCAAATAACAAACCAACCGAAAGCATAATGCGACCAAAAAGGAACGAAATAATAATAGTGATATTTAATAACAAATGAATGTTAATCCAAAAATAAATTCAAAATACCACTGAAGATCTGAAATTCGAGTCAAAGTATAGAGTAGACATTATACATAAAAGAACACGCGGGAGTTGACCAGAGGAATAGTTTGCGTAACAATGAAAGAATTGAAAATCATTTCGGATCTTCCGAGCATTACTCACTACTATGATCCTTGCTCAACTTTTAAGATTCAAATTCCAGAAAAACTAATACTGAGAAAAGAATGACCGGGTAACACGACAAAGCTAGATTATTTTAGGAGAAGAGGGAGTCATTATTTTAATGGAATCATATTTTTGCTAACTCTTAAGATCCTCGCGTAGAAGACCAAATCGACGGATAGGATCAGAAACGAAGGACACAGTTTTCAGGCGTAAGTTAACCTGATTAAAAACGTGGACAGCTACTGATGCAATGTATTAATATTAATCTATATCTGGATACCTCCCGAAGGACATATTGCCAGACGCTGTGAAAACAACAGGAAAAAATTCATGAAAGCGAAAAGTCAAGCAGACTACATCTTTTGTAAAATATTTCAAATGTTCTACATAACTCTTCGGCACTAGGAGCACAATAGAATTTTTCTGGTAAAAAAACTGACATAATATGAGTAGACCACTTAGATACCTTGCACATTCCTTGAAAAATTATACATCGCTTAGGTGAACGCAAGAAATATTGGTTGGAAATTTACTGCTTTAGACATAATACGGAGCAATTACTTCGAGCGAAAAAATCGTAATCTTTGAGGGTAATAAAAAAAAAGATAAAATCCATCTCCTTAACGATATTAGTAATCATTAAGAGAGGAGAATGTGTCTTGGTAAAAAGAGGAGTGACATTGGAATTGTTCCACCACGCTTATAGTTTCACCCAACCATTTCCTCTCTCATTACTTCAAACAGTGCCTCGTTAACTACATTCACCAAGGCCGCAGGCTATGGACATTGCAGAACTATGCTCGGACTCAGAGATAACTTCGTCCTTTATTTAAAAGTCACTCATTAAGGCTCAGGAATTATTAATTCCCCACTATCCCGCTCCATCTTTCATGTGCCGAATGGAGAAAACACGAGTTTTTAAATCTACTTGCATGAAAAAATGGCGATGAAATCTCCCTCTGTTTGAAAACGAATTTTTCGGCGCAGCACTCACTCCCCTTAAGCCTCTATCACCGGAGTAAGGGGAAGGAAAGAAAGAATGAGGAACAAGTAAAATAAGAGAACCATCCCATTTACCCACTGCCCCGTAACTCCGGCAAATCCCACTAGATGGCACGGCCGTCACTCACTCAGAGAAATGGCCCTCGTTGGAGAAAAAGAACCCCCTCCCACCGCCAAACCCCCCCCCCCCCCTTTCCCTTCCTCCCGTTCCACCACTCCCATTCTCTTCATCATACCCCGTTCCACGATTCCCGATCCCCCTTCCTCACAACAACACTCATTTCCATCAAAATTATACGCATCCCTTCCAGACACCCCGACCGGGTGCTCTTGCTCTCCTCGCTCCTGCCCCCCCCCCCCACTCTCTACCCCGCCAAAACCTCTTCCCCGCCCTCCCCCTCCGCCCATTCTCCTTGCGGTGCGTACGCTAGGGAGAGTGTTGTCACCAAGAACACTATATACAGTGTTCTTGGTTGTCACATAGTCTACAAAAACCGTCGGGATAGAGGAGACTACCGACGATGACAAAAATTGTGCCAATCATCATGTCTTTATTCTTTATTAATGTGAACATTTGCTGCTCATATTACAATTTCTTTCTTATTTACAATCAGCCTATACTAAAGCTTAAATTTAAGATACTTTTGATACAATAATTTTTATAAATTTGGACTACGGATTTATTCAAAGTTCATTATCTAACAAGTAAGTATTACGTAAGTAATTATTAAGTAAGTTGTAAGTATTACGAAACTCAATGCGTTTTTATGGTTTTTATTATCAATATCTTTCAACATCATGAACAGGTCCATATATATCTGACACAAATAGACATGATTAGGCGTATGAATAAACATGATAATTTATTAATAAAGTGATCTATTTATGACTTAAGCAATAATCTTTTTCCAAGTGATTATGATGTGATATATGATAGGTATGTACTACCAATATTTTATTTGAAGAGCAACTCAGCTTGGGGAAATTAACAATGAGTTTCGGGACTTTATAATACTAGGCTGTTGTTGTTCTTCTCCTTATATAATCAATTAACGAACGACAGTGAAGCAAGCAATAAATGTACAGGCGCATCATCCTGACGCTTGAATTTTCGCAATAATAATATAATAATAGCTAAAGGAACAAATAAAAAAGTAGGGTCTTTGATCTAAGTGGACTTATATCGGTAGCAAAACAGGTGACACAAGAATAGCGACCCAGAGGTCGTGGGCAAGGATGCTGTGTTTGTCTTAGGAATAAGGTCGTAGGCAAACGGGTGCGGGATTCCCTCAGAGGATTTAGTGCATTAGATACAAGTTTGCCTCTACTTCTCCTGTTGTACCAGCGTAAGGTAGTTAGCGCAAGACTTTCCACTAGTAAATAAAGAGACCATATTAAAATTACGACTGAACTTCTCGGTAACTAATTCATATTTGAGGCTTCAACTAATTCAGGTATAACTGCGTGTTTCAACGATAGTACTCGTAGTATCTCCTCAGTTACAGGAGACGCTTTCAGGTCGAAAGGTCCTGGTCAGTCCTTTGACCTGAAGACGCCTCCTGTAACGGAGGAGTAACTTTCGTCGCAGAAACACTGACACACGCAGCTGCACCGGAAGATAAAATCTAAGGATGGGTTTACACTAGCAAGTTACCACCTCAAGTTTCTTCTGCAAGAACTTGCGGGGGACTTAATTCAGACGAAATATTTTTCATAAGTTACTGCATAACCAGTGTGGTTGCCGTTTACACGGGCAACAATACGCTACTTCAAGCGACTCGTAGAAACTTTAAAAAGTCCTGCAAGCGGACTTGAAGAGCCGCGTACACCTGCAAGTAACATCGGAAGTCTTGCTGCAAGTGACTTGCGCAATACACTTGTCAGTGCAAACCCACCTCAATACTTGATATTGAAGTATTTGTTTCACACAGTACAACGACAATGCGTTTTTTTGCAAAATGTTTTTTTTTTGCGATTTCATAAAAAAGTATTACGGTGAACAATCTCATTAAAGCGTTCTCTGGTGCTTTTGTAGAGGAATTTTTTACCATCAATTTCTCTTAACTAGCCCATCTTTGATGAATAAACATTCCCATTTCCGTACGCAGAGGTATATTACGACAATATTGCGTTTGCGAGTAGAGAGAGAGAGAGAAGAAGAGGAGTAGGGGAAGGAAAGCGCAGAATATGGAGGAGTGAAGGAAAAGAGGGGAGGGCAGGAAAGGAAGAGGAGAAGGAAGAGGAGAGTTTGGCGTTTTAACCACACTCCATCGCTGATTCACACGGCTACCGCAATAATTATCGGTGGCGCGAGGAAGGAACGTTAGTCCGTATAGAAGGAGACCGTATTCCACCCCCTCTTCTACACCGCACGCAAACGGGGATTGGATGAGAAAAGAATTCTCGTTCTCGTACTTGAGTTGGCGAATCGGCATCCACTGGTGCAGGTGCCGCTATGCTCCAAGAGGTACAGACCAAAAATTGAAGTGGCACAGTGTACGCTTATAGGTGGCTGGAGTAGCAATCGTGGGTCATGGAGTGCACATTTTTGTAATTTTTACGTAAGTCGAAAAAAAAACTCTTGGGCCATAATTCACATAAGTGCATCAATTGCGTTGCGAAATGCATTGGAACTCAACACACAGACAGTAATGGAAATGATGCAAGAATTATATTTTAAGTTCTTTCCTTCATTAAAGCATGTTATGACTAGAGTTTTCGGGCCGGTATTTAAAATCTACGCCGAATTCAATTGAAATATGTTGTTTTCGAAAATCGGACTTGGCGGGACACTGATATTTGTTAGCAACAATTACAATTATATGAAATACACTATTCCACGTTTAGAAGAAAATCTGTAAACAATTAATAGAATTATTACGAAATGCATGTCTTGCGCCATATGGCTACGTGTTAAAATAGCAAAAAACCAAATCGTTATGATGAATTTTTTCACTGTTGTTTATAGATATCACTAATTAGAACAATTATGCAAAGATTCACATAAAAATCTGTGCATACACAAAAATCGCTCCGACCACCTTAAAAAAGAGGGTCTACTTTCACACCACTCCACTTAGAATAGTCATGGTAGGTCAATTCAACGTGAAACGTCTTATGGATCGGTAGGTACCTATCGGTTGGTAGATTTTTAAGTAGTGCACACGAGAGAAAATTGTTTTATGCTCTCCAATACATAGGCCACTTGTGTATGCGTCAACAGCAGTGCATCTTTGAAGATTATCACAACTCCCTGCTGTGACTGCGATGTCATTTGCGAAACGGAGCAAGTTTATTTCTTTTACTGCAACTTCCCCTTCGCTCCCATTTCTTGTGCTTCTCTTATTTCCTCGTACACGTAGCTGTGTGTTGAAAAGCCGCGTTAGAGGTAGCCTCCTTTCCTAACTCCTTTGTCAAGTTTAGCTTCTATTTTTCTTCCGTATCCCATTCACATATTATGCATAAAAAATTAAATTATCATCCCTCGCAGGAATGAAAAAAATTATAAAAAGACATGATTATTGGCGGCTTATCAATTACATGAAAATTACTAAATTACCAATGAAAACTTTCCGCTTTTGCTTTCTTATTCCGCGTGGCCAGCCTTTACTCTTAGCCAACGCTTCTATCCGTCTGCCATAAATCAATGCTGTTTCTGGTAAAGGTGAGCTTCCGTCTCGCACGCGTTTTCGCGATTTTCACCCACATTTAACAGAGATATCGGAACCAAATTCACCTCACATATTATGCAAACCTTGCGAATTTGTTAAATACTTTCAACACAACAATGCATTGACTACTTTAGGAATGAGAAACTTTCAAACCTCAGAAATGCGTTTTTTCCTCTCCGCCATCTTGTGAAAAAATGCCGTTTCCTCTTATCAACTGTAGGTGACGCAGCGATCGAGCAGTTGATTCTCTACCATATACACCCCTCTCCTACACAGTTTCTTCCCGCCTTCCACTCAAAATCGTCCCGCAACAGCCATTTACTACAATGTAATTCCATTCATTCCACCGCAGTAAACATTGTATATTTCACTTAAAATGAAGGATTTACACTTCCTTATCACTCGCATTCATTTTACCGCACTAATAACATTTCACATTTCACTTTAAATGGAGGGTTTACACTTCCTGGCGACCATACACCACACAGGCAAGTCAGAAATGATTTACGCCAACAAGCCTCTCAACTCTCGTTGGCGAATGAATAACGGTTGACTTTTTAACAATTAACTAATTATTGACAGTTAATTTCCCCCTTCCATACTACCCGAGAGAACTCCGTCAACAATACTATTTCATTAGCCTCTAACAAAAGCCCACTTATATTAACCTTGTCACCTGAGGGATTTTATACCAGAAACAATACGCAAAATTACATTTTAGCCTTCTACCAATTCCCACCAAAAATCACCAATGAGCGAGAGGGATTCTATTCTTAAAAGAATACGCCAAATTATATTTTTGCCTTCTACCAATGCCCACCAAAAATCACCAATGAGCGAGAGGGATTCTATTTTTAAAAGAATACGCAAAATTATATTTTAGCCGTCTACCAATGCCCACCAAAAATCACCATTGAGCGAGAGGGATTCTATTCGTAAAAGAATACGCAAAATTACATTTTAGCCTTCTACTAATGGCCAACAAAAACACCAACCAACTAGAAGAATTCTATTCGCAAAAGAATACGCAAAATTATATTTTAGCCTTCTACCAATGAGCGAGAGGGATTCTATTTTTAAAAGAATACGCAAAATTACATTTTAGCCGTCTACCAATGCCCACCAAAAATCACCATTGAGCGAGAGGGATTCTATTCGTAAAAGAATACGCAAAATTACATTTTAGCCTTCTACTAATGGCCAACAAAAACACCAACCAACTAGAAGAATTCTATTCGTAAAAGAATACGAAGATAAAATTTTAGCCTTCTACTAAAAGCCACCAATAATTAACTCACGTCATTTTCTTTGTGAAAATGCACATCCAGTATCATACCGTTCAATGCAATCCCCTCTCGACTAAAACACAACACCCAGAATTATTCCTAACATACGTCTTTCCATTTTCACATTTATTGTAAAAATCAGCATTTTGAAACTTCCTCCACTCCCAGAAATGCCCATTTCCACGTTATCGTTCCCGCGAAAAATGCGATTTCCGCTTTTCCAACTCACGAAATGCCTTTTTCACTTTTGAAAATGGCCAATTCGGGCCCGGGTACCGTCCCACCCTAGCACCCCTGTTTCACTCCATAGGCACGCAAGGTTTGGGGGGGTGTCGAAAGGGAATATTATAGAAGGGAAATCAGTCTTATCCCCCTACCGGATGTTCGTTAAACCTCCAAATATGGCGTCGAAAACTGACGAAGAAATCGCGAAATTGTTCATTTTCAAACGTCAATATCTCAAAAACTACTAGTCACACGGGTATAATTCTTACATTTTTACAAATGCGCATTCTTTCTCTACTCCTAGGTATCACATTCAATTTCGTCAGTTTCCTACGTTTTTTTTATGTTAACCGTGCGAGACGGAAGCCCACATTTACCCTGTTTCTTTTACACCAACCAGATTACATAACCGTCTTCAGGGTGGCCTCAAGTTAATGCAGCCAATCAGAATCGTGGCATTTAGATCCGCCAAGCTGCTACTTGACTATGTCTTTTTTCAAAACATTTCTGCAATCGGCCATAAGAGTATCATCATATTAATATATAAAAATTGAATGGTGTCTGTATATATGTCTGTCTGTTGCTCAATCACGCAAAAACTACTGAACCCATTGAGCTGAAATTTGGCATGTAGAGTGAAAATCTATCTGGATATAACATAGGCTATATTAAAGATCTCTCAGGACCCCCAAAGGCCCCCCTGGTGGTCCCTGGTGGTTCATGCTAAGCATTGCGTTCGGTGCAGAGGTTTCATTTTTTTCTTTTTAAAATCACTTTCTATCAAGATAGAGGGCTGGAATTTTTTTAACGGATGGCTGAATAAATAAAGTTTATAATTCTTTTAATCGATTTTCTTCTAGGATTCGTAAAAGAAAATCGATTGAAATCTGAATATCATGTTTTTTGCTGAAAACTCGCACATTTTTATCTGAAATCAACAATAACATATTTCCTTGACAACCAGAGATTTTATTTTCAAAGGATATTCACGCCTCTAGCATTTAAGTTTTCCTGCAGGCCCATAATAGCACGTAGAAAGAAAAACTGTGTGAGAAGGGCCCAGAGTCCCAAAAGCCCCATGATAGATTGATTCTGGGGGTAATCGATAAATTCAATACATATTTACAATAATTATACTCTTCAATGTCTATTCTCAAAGTAGCCCTCATAGGGGCACTGCATGCATTTGAGAGAACACTTACAGGTGAAGCGAAACTTGACGGCAGTCACTTGGGCGAAGCTTGACGTCTGTACGCAGTAAACTATACACATAAAGGAATTAAACGTGCAAGAATATTTACGTGCAGCGAATAGTAATGGTAATAATGCCTCTGTTGCTACAACAAACACGGCGTTGTTTATTATCGTTTAATACTCAGATGTATTACACATAGTGGAACCATCTGCCTCTCATTTCGATTGCGAACTGTTTTCTAGACCTATTCCCACATCATACGAACTAATGAAGGGACGTCAACGAATATCATACTAGGTTACGAACTCCTCAAATGACTACGCTGACAGTATTTTTCAGGCTTTGTGGATTTTGTATAAAATACGTTCAATTTTTTTCACACCCGTTGAATTTTATTACCATTGCGAACAGATTTTAGACCAATTCCCACATAACAAACGTTACGAGTTATTAAAACATATTTCAAAGTGTAAAAGTGCAGTTAACTTAAATTCACTTAATCATCGCGTTGCCTTTTTAAGACTCTCACTCACCGCTGTTTCCCTTCCTTGGACTTAAAAATATATCCATCAAAATGCCTAATAGAAAAAGAGTAACCTTTCGAATCAATCTTCTAAAGCAATAGGAATGTGTTCTTTGCGAGAAATTGAGCCCTTGCAATAAAAACGACAAAGGTTAGACTTGAATGCTCAAAGACATGCCCACCAGCGATCTCATGATCATCTCCCCGCGGTGTTTCTCGGGTTACGCTAAGAACCGCACAAATTTCATCCTAACCCAACCTACGGACGGGTAACCAACTATAAATCTGGTACAAATATAGACCCATCTGTTTCGAAACTTCAATCTGTTTTAAGATGGCGGAAATTATAATGACATCACTAAATGCTTCTTACCCGAAAGAAGAACGGAATTTCTGCGCAATGAACGACATCCATGCATGAAAATCGGAAAGTGCACTAAGAATCACCATAGATTTTTTATTTAGCAACCAATACCAGTGATTATGGCTAGCCTTTATGCCGAAGGCGCAGTCCGGGTGATGGAGAATTCATGGGTCAAATAAACATGGCTGCTGCTTCAAGTGCTCCTTTTGACGTTGTCAACCGCTGGATTGTACCCAATTCTCCAATCCTGATTAAAATACTCAACGCACATATCGACGTTGATTGGCGCAACTCAATTAAGACATTGAATGAAAATATATTTGTTTACACAAGGGAAGCAATCAAGATATCACTCAGGAGGCGGATCAAGAGAACCGTAGGGACGAGGTAACCATCTATCGACCAGTTATTTAAGTAGTATTTTGGTTTCCAGTGCATGAAAGAGTACCAAAAGTCACTAATCTCTCCGTGCGCCTGAGAAATGGTCAGCGTGTCTACTACAACGAACACAATATACAAGGTAATTTACGAACTCTTCAGAACACCACGCTGACAGTATTCTTTAGGCTTGGTGGTTTTCTTAAAAAATAAGTTCAATGTTTTTCACACCCGTTGAATTTCAACGGGTACCTTCCGCTAGTAATATATAAATGTAATCTATGGGGCGAAGGTAGTAAAACGAAGTAATGCGGAGCGTAGACCGATAAATCGATTGTGCGTGGATGCGTGAGACAAGGCGTGATGGACCCAATGGATGCACGCCCTGTGCAGCTGCGGGAAGGGTTGGTTCAGCCGCGGACCGGGACCACTACCACTACCCTCCGCCTGAGCATGACTCCGAGGCGACACGGAAAATTACTCCCCAGTAGTCCGTGCTCAGCCACTCGTGTATGCATGAAAGCGATTTTCTTCCCCACTTCCATCTTTTACAATTTTTAGAGCATTTTTTCTTCAGCCACCTCTTCCTAAATAGCGGATGGTGGATCCCTACACCTTTTCCCAGAACTTAAGGCTCTTTTGAGAAGAATATCCAAGGGTATGCCTTAAATGAGCTCAATGTATTAATTTATGCTGATAGCACGGTGTGTGGTAACCTATCGAGGCATGAGAAGAGGAATATGGTTCAAGTTTTTCAACATTCAACATCCATCGTGGGATAACCTAGTTAAGGAACTACCCACTGTCAAAATGGTCGAATCTCTTTATACTCTAAGCTGTTTCATGTTTTCTAAATCAATCATAAGTCATTAAAAACAAGGATAAGCATATCCGTAAACACAGTCTGAAACCAGATTTCACAATTTTATTATACAATACAAAATAATTTGTTCTCGCTCGCGTTTTAGAATTCCTATTCCCTTTACATTTCAGTGCTACATAATGAACTACCCAATTATGTTAACATTTTAATGATTACCTCAATGCTCAAATTGATGGCCGTAAAGATTTGAATAGTGAAGGATGTCCATTGATGTCTTTCACACCGCTGACTCTAAAAAATGCATTTTATCCTTTTTGTAAATTTATTGCATGTTGCAATTTATATCTAAAGTTATTCATGTTTAAATAGTAGTATTTTACTTCAGTGACCATCGTGAAAACAAAGAACATGTAAGAGAAACTGGTAAATTAAATTGACATGCAGATTTTGAAGGGATTACAACCCTTATACTTGCGACTAAAATTTTGATTAGATAGGAAAACTTCATGAACTTGATAGTACAATGCTTTTAGACTATAAACACGATTTTTTATGTATATATCGTGCTTTCAACTGGAATGTTATTTTGCTTTTGATTGATTAGAAAATACATTGCTAGTGCGCAATAAGAGAAAGGAATGGAATTGGAATGCTCTTCAGAAGCAGGAAATAATTAGTCTCATTAGGTAGCATGCATATTATTATCATAAAAAATTCAATGCTAATTTATAACTTCTTCTCACTAAGCCATCATAATTCACATCTAAATTCGTACGCGATTCCGCATTAGATATTCAGAGAATACCCATCTATACTTTTCCAACGGTCGACCCTCTGAAACCGAACGTGAAACGATTGTGACATACCTAACTCTCCCTGAAAGATTTAATTCGATTCCCATGTAAGGAGCATTCAGCCCCAATGATCAAACAGATGCTAACGGTCGAATGGTTTGCGAAGGGAATGTGAAAGGAGTTTTGCTTAGAAATTAATGGATCAGTGATCACGAAGGACTATAATAAAGCAGCCGCATTGTTTGTGACGCAAATCACGAAAAAACATGCACTAAACATCGACTATGCCATTTCGAGCTCCCCGAGAAGGAAAAAAATTACATGGAATAGCAATTACCCTCTATCAACAATTTATGGAAGTGAGTATTTCCAGCAATAAAACTAAGTACACAGAAAAAAATTGTACAGCAATCGCATCGCAATGTGTTTTAAGGTGACCTAAATGGAATTCACTTCCAGTAAAAGGGAGTCATTTGCATGGGTCTTAACAGAAACTCTGTCTTGGAATTACTGAAAGGTGAACGCGCATACGAATTGGCCCGCTTTTCATTGCCTGCAGCATTCAGCCAATATCAGCAACAAAAGGTTGCTGTGCAGGATAAGATAGAAAGGATAACAAAGATATATATGGAGGACTGATGAGACGGAGAGACAACGACTGAAAAATCATAATGATGATAACTAGAGTTCGTGAATATTGATTCAACGGTGTCCCTAAAGTCTGGAAAAAGGCAAAATTTATATTACCTATTGATATAATTTAATTTATAATAATTATAACTAATGCATAATACTATCTAATATTTAAACGATTTTAAAATAACAATTATGTACAATATTAGTTAATAATAAATTATATAGAATAGGATAAATAATAAATTAATAGTTAATGAAATTTCCTATGTGGCCAGACCTACGGAGTACCCTTTAGTTCAATTTTCATTTTCACTGCAGAGAGCCATTTAGTGGATCACTCAGGTTTGCATTCACTGATCTAGGCTCCATGGATGAAATAAAAGCTGAGGTACAAGGGCACAGAAATTAAGAAGGGCTTAACAGAATACGCAGACGACATAATGATATGGGGAGACACTGATGAGCAACCAGAAAGAAAAGAACCGTAAAGTAACCTATGAAAACATGGACTAGAGATGAACGGACCGAATGTGAAGTACTAAAGGCCGAAAGGAGGACTAACAAGCAACGTAACTTCAGAAGGAAGGAAACTGGAAAGGGTAAAATAATGAAATCAAATGGGAAGTAGCTCACCTTTGTAGTAGGACAAAAGAAGTAAGATAAATAGCATGAATGGGGGAAAAATAACGTGAGGGAAACACATACAAAATATTTGCGGCGTTGATTAAAGAAACTAGGATTTATCAAACGAATAGCGGGAAGGTTCTCTGATGAAAAAGTGAAAGGGGGATTCTACTTTATTTTGGTTAGGCCACATTAGAGATACACCGTGAGCATTTGGGAGTCAGCTCAGAAATATTTAATCCATGAAGTAAATAAGATACTAATGAAAGCCGTACGCTTTGTTAAAAGCTATTACGAACGTACAGAAAGTGTCACACAGCTGATGGAAGGATTAGATCGGGAACCATTTGAGATTCGGAGGCTACACGCTAGTAAAACTAGATTACTTGTAAAACTCCGATCAGGCGAGCTTCAGCACGACACGGAGAATATTATTTTACTCCCGCGCAATATCTCTAGAACTGATATGAGTGACAAAATTAGAGAGATATCTCCACTGCCAATCTGACAGTTACAAAAATCCCAACAGCGAAATACTATCTTAAGACACATCGTTAATGCAAAATTCACCTATGTCCTCTCACCCTCCTTTTCCTTATTCTCCCCCGCTTTCCATGGTTGCTGTCCTAACACCCCCTGCCACACGCTTCTTATGTGTCTCGCAGGATAGTATGTAGATTTACATGGTGTCCGAAAAGTCCCACACCATACGGGTTAGAAATTACTGTACACAATACAATTAACACAAACCAACAACAATTAAGACAAATAATACATCTCCATTAATGAAAAACCCCCAATGGTGCGAGACTTTTCGGACACCCTGTAGATGAAAGAGTGGAGATTTTATAAAACAGCATTATGGAAGGTGCAGGAATATCGGGAAGGGAACCAAAGGAATGAATATATGATCAGCGAATATGAATATTGGGAACAGAGACATAGAGAAGGAAAGTCTTAGACGTGATGCAGTAGAAATGATGTTTCTGAGAATGGAAACATTTGAACAAGACTAGGATTTGAGGCACTGGTGGGATTAATCAAAAGAAAACGTTCGCCATGGGTTGAGTATGAAATGAGAATGATGTAGTAGTAAGAAGTATAAATCATAAATGGACACAGACGAAAGGTGAAACGGGGAAAAGACCTCAAGGGAGAACAAGGAGAAGGTGGAGAAATCAAGCGCAAGGGGATTCAGAGCAGGGGTTCTCAGCCAGTGGGGAATAATCCCATGGGGAGGTATGGAGAGGGGGATTTGGAACCACTATTCAGCAAAATGTGATGTTCTGGAGATGATGTAAAATCTGTAAAAGTGTAGTTAAAAAAATGTATTTCACGTCGTTCAATACATTTTATTGAATTCCACAGATTTAAAATCGATTTTAATACACAAGCATTATTTTCTTTATCGGAAATACATTATCATTCAATAATTTATATTGGGTAGGAAGGATGACATTATCAACTACGGTGAAAGGGCGAAATTAAGCAAAAAGAGATGGCAACGGGGGCTGGTGGAGGAGGAGCAGAGCTGGAAAGATAGGAATGGAAGAAGATATCAGACAACCCGCCAAAGCAGAAACGTCTAAGGATAATAATGATGCCCATGGGTTGTAGATGTTCTTTTTCCATTATAGGGATGCGGAGGAAGAAAGTATTGCTTGGTCTTCATCTCTCTCTCTCACCAAAAAAGACGTTTGTCAATCTATCAATCTGATCAATCCTGTAATAATGAAATTCTAGAATTAGGAGACAAAATATAAAATGAAAAGCAGCAATCGGGAATCGAGTGATAAGATAAAACTTCCAGCACACGCATTAAACCCAAATAAGACTTTCGCCAATGCCATTTCCGCATTTCGCCATTCCACCACGGTGAAGAAGTTATGGATGTATGCTGTGTACTATATACACAGAACTTCTCAAAAAATCATTCCCGAAATTAAAATTAAGTAATCACTGAGTAATTAGAACATTGGAAAAAATCTATCCAGCATAAAGAAGAATCATTAACAAGCAGTGGTTATAGAACAGGAATAACATGCCAATACTCATTTAAGCATATTTAAAAAAAACAAATGTTATCCCATCGATACCATGGTAGGTGAGGATCTGAGAATCCATATAGCTATCGAAATTTTTCATTAATATTTTACCAAGGAAGGAGACCCTTACGCCAAGCCTTGTTTGTTAAGCCTGTATGTCTTACAAATCAAGGTTTTATTGAAGAATTATATTCTACTTGGATTGATAAGATCGTTGAATTATCTTATTCTTAAATTGGAGATGCATAGTAGAAACGGTTCCCGGTCTCTCATCTGTGACCCATTCATACCACTTATAATCAAACATGGAATGATGGACATCAAATGAAGGCAATGAAAACTATCATGCCGTAAGAATTAACTACAAACTTTTCTAAGTACCCCGGTGATTTTACAGATCGCCTGAGAATCAACAACAAGCTAAGAATGTGTCTACATCGTCTGGTTACTAATGACAGCCGCCAAAAGGAATTTTCTACAGGGAAATTGAATCCTTTCCACCACACAAGGAGTTATTATGTGCTATCATAGTGGGATAATGACCCACATTTTCTCGGAACTGCTATGGCATAACACCACTCAAGGGAGAGGAAAAACACAGGGACTCGAGATCATTTGGCGACTGTACACGGAGTAATTTTTCCAAGTCTTCCATAGAAATTTAGGGGAATATCCCCGTAAACTCGCAAAAAAGTAAGATTCCTCGCAACTCACTTGATAATAGTTAAGAAAAGGACAGGTAGGAGAAATGATGTTGGGCCATAAGATTAGAGGTCTTTAATACGTCTTCGGATTGATGAGATGCCAGTTCGGATTTCCAGAATTGTCTGATGTCACAGTTAAAGACATGAAAGTAGTATGAATTAAGTCATTAAATTTATATTATTTAGTTTCGCCGGTGTGGGTATTTCTATCAGTTCGAGTTATTTGACGAAGGAATACAATGCCACTCCTTCGGCAAGAAAAAGGTGTGCCTAGAGGCAAATTATATTTTCATTTTTGAATTCCGATGCGGAGCGCCATATTAGTAGACTAAACTAATAAATAATAATGGAAGATTTGAAGCGACCGAAACGCCGTTC
The DNA here is from genome assembly GCA_963573305.1 of Pyrrhosoma nymphula. Lineage (NCBI taxonomy): Eukaryota > Metazoa > Arthropoda > Insecta > Odonata > Coenagrionidae > Pyrrhosoma > Pyrrhosoma nymphula. The sequence goes on along the minus strand of OY754330.1, from coordinate 47,378,364 downwards.
TCTTATTTGCGGGTAGCACTCATTGTATGAAACGAATGAAAAAACATCGGAAGGCCAGATCCTCCTAACTGCAGGAACATTAAGTTGAGATGAAATGCTATTCCAAGAGAATTAAAGGAATACACTCTAATGATGAAAATTATGAATACGAGAGTTAAAGGAAGCATATTATGATAAAATACACCCCATAAATTTGAAATTCCTAATATAACTACTGTAGAATTCTCTCAGGTCTAATTTTAATTTTGACTACCCAAATATTACCAACTTAAGACCAGTGAGAGTATTAAAATTTGTCTTAGAACCCTTACGCCAGTATTTATAGGCCAATTACAGGCCGGGTAATTCTTAAGAAGTGACGGAAATAATTTCCTACATTTCAGCTAAGCCATATTCGGTTACAGGTACAAGCATGGGCACAAATGAACTTCATTAGAGTGAAACCTTGAGCCAAGTGTCCTCTAGGGCTTAAAGTGAACCGAGAAACATTAAATGGAGTAAATCTACGAACTAAAAATAGTAAAATAAAAGAAACACGGAAGATTAACCTTAAAAAATTTCAAGGCTTCATCGCTGCGGCTAGCCTCCCATTCATTACCGCCGTCACTTATTGATGCCTGTATCCGAGCACACAACTCAATTTCCCGACCCTATAATAATCCCATCATTAGAGCCGATAATATATGGAGTAAATGCCAAGGCAATTAAGGCTTAAGCAAATTTCGTGCTCCGCCAGGCACAAGTCCGATCATCTCAGTTATTTTTCCTATTTTGTTGCCTGAATAGGCATTAAACCTAAATTCAAAATTAAGTTGGGCGCGAGTCAAGTATTAGAGCATTTCCCGCACAACGTAAGAGAAGACAATTAAAAGTGAATCATCCGAATCCAACGGAAGATATTGAGAGCGGCAGACTGAACTGGATTAGAACATTATTATTTACCACTAAAGATAATAAGCGTCTGCGTGTTGGTACATAGGGTGTACTTACCGAAGGCATATCTCATTGCAAAAACCAATCAAATTTCTACGGCGGTAGAACTTTAAATATTAAAAGGAAAACGCGTTTACGTGTTTTATCGAGTGAGACTTGTTTAAATATCGTCTGCAACTATAGTTATCCGAGTGAATATTCATAATGCGCCTATAATTAATAATATATATTACAATAATTTTGATACAACTTACTTTTATCCAAAATTAATAGCAATCATGATTATTCGGTACACAGCAAAATATTGCCATAATTATTCGTATTACTAGACTCGGGCTTTCATGCAATCAAACCACTGAGGTCACATCGCACTTTCACCACATTAACCAGAGACCTTAGAAGTAATTTGAGGCGTCACTATGTGAAAATGTTTAACCTTCATGATGAAAAATTATTAACCGTGTGCTATTTTCAAATTTATTTTAATTATCATCCATGGCTTTAACACATTAGTGTCAGAGTCACATAGACCTTGATATCAACACTCATGTGTTGACCTTAGTTCAACTAAGATCTTAATCCTGAGACCAACCCAGCATCTACGCCAGACAGGATTAGAACTCGCGATATTTGGATTTCCAGGTAGGCACGTGTACAACTTGGAACACCGCGGTTGGTTGAAGCGGAGACATTTTTTTACCTCCCCGACGATTCTGGTGGTCCGTATGCCTCTGAAATCCCGATAAGCCATTGGCTTGTCTTCAGGTCTCTCAGGGGCCGAACCACCAGAACGTGACAAACACCCATGCCCTGGGCAAGTGAAAAACCGACCCAGGTGGGACTCGAACCCGCGACCTTCGGTTAACACGCGAGGACTTTACCCCGCCGCCACCGGGGCCGGCTGTGTGTAGACCAAACTATAATGATGGACATAGACCTCTATAAAATGGAAAGTTATGCCTATGGATGATGTTGAACTAGTCACGAAATGAATGATGGCCAATTTAAGGACAGCCGAAAAAGTTAAAACCACGGCCATTGCTTCATGTCAAATCCTTAAGCTCAAGACTGTCTCACAGCGGTTAATAGTTAATTACAACAAAAGCTTGGAAATTTTAAAGAAGATATATGTCTACGAAAAGAACACCATATTGGCCAGAAAACCGCAGCGAATGCAATGAGTGTGCCCGCCTTAATCACTCAAAAGCTATTCCAATCTCTCACTGTAATGTGTTTCCAAGCGCTCGGCTAATTAAATTTCCTCCCACTCGCGATTGGGCAGTTAATCATTACGGTTCCAGTTTTAATGCGAGGGGAAAATTTCTAAAAGAATAGGCAATCATTGACGAGGTTTCTCACTGGACCATCGGAGAGGACATTATCATTTTTTTTTAAATTAAAGTGCGCTGCACCTTTCTGAGAGTAATCAGCAACCTTTTTCCTATTTCAGTGCGCCTCCAAACAAATCGAATGCTGAATTTTTTTGTTTCAGGTACGGTGGTTACTTTATCTAGGTTAATGCAATTTTATGGAAATTTTCCTCAGTGAAAGCCAGCCGTAGTGAGGGCGGATTCCTTCCCGCAAATGTGGGCTTTTCTTTACCTGAATCAGGGGTCACTAAAGTGGTCGACCCATCGCGGTTAAGAGGTAAAGGAGTTAATGGGGTTAGGTATGATATTAATAAGGGTCGATTTGAACTCGGGGATCGATGGAAAATATAATAAAAAATCACTTATAAATCATATTATTGCATCACGTATAAATTTTCGACGTCTCACGTATCAGTTAACGTGACCGTTTGACAAATAAATACTCTTCCATTAATATTTTCAATTAATGTCAGATCTCCAATGCACTCCATTTTTCATTTTTAAATACACATATGAGGCAAAATCTCGGGTAAATTTAAAGACAGTAAAATTTAACTATCCAAAAATCACATCGGCGTTTTTTTTCTGGTCCAATTATAATTGCGTAACAAGTAAAGTCGAGGAGGTCGGTAAAAAGCGGAGAAATTCTTGATGGGGTCGACGGTTAGAAACGTTTGGGAACCTCTGGCCTGAATGAATATTTGAGTCAACCGCCAATCTTTTTATGTACAGACTCTAAGGCATCTTCGTAATGAGGCTTAAATATCTTGTGGAACGTATTAAGGCAATTTTAAAATGCCTGAACCATGATACGATCACCATTAGCTGTAACCTCATTTCATTACATCGAAATATTATGAAATTACAAAGATTATTCTTTTTCATGAACTCAAGCAAACATTTCTAGCAGATCGGCCAGGAAAATTTATTAGCATAAAAGATGAATATTTTAAAGGTCGTAATACGTTTTTATTCATAATCACCGGTAGATCTAGCAATGAACACCCATTCTTAGGTCAATCAATTTCTTCCCCCAATGGATTTAAGAGGCATTTAAGGCTGGATGACGGGAAGGTCGTCAAAAAATACGCAACAGGTGAAAGTATCGCAAGATAACATCTATATTTATACGGCTTCTCACAAGTCACGTTAAGCAAATAAGGACAGTCCCATACGTTGGAGCCACAAGGGATGACGGCAAATATTGTAAAAACTTTACCCGTGGAAAGCATGACAAAATATAACTTTTATCTTATACCAATAATATTTTCTATGAAAACTTTCACTGATTCAATTTGACTACTATTAGATAAGAGAAAAAGCCTCATTAGTAGACAATTATTGTAAAGGCTGTTTTTCATGAGGCGTTTTACAGTCTGACGCATGGATGTATTTGCAGTGAAAATTGCGTCGTGAATAGCGGAACATTGCTAGAATAACTGATCTAATGCATGACCGAGAGATAATGAAATAGCCCCTAATCTATCGCCGTGCAAGAATTCTCGCAATTTCTGTGCATCAAACTGCGCAACGAAGTACCTCTAGTAAAATAGCACTACATTGCTCTCACACTTTTCATACAACAAATCAGAAAGTATCGCACCGATCGCTGGATAGGAATTACTTTTAAATAGCAGAAAGAGCGCGTTATCGATCGATTTTCACGTGTTAACACGATAGCTCGACTTGCACTGAGACCTCTGAGGCAAAATATCATAAAAGAATCTCATTACTAATACATTTGACTACGTTGTTCAGCAAATATACCCGATGAAGCGACGATTTACAGCTCCCCGACTTGATTGAATTTTTTTAAATCTTCTCCTCACTCATTTATTTTGCATGTAGCTAGAGCTTTGCTTTGATCATTGCCTGCAGCGCATGTAGGTGTAGTCACTAGTCTTGAGCCCAAGCTAGCAGACCAACCACAATAACCGTCCCTCCACAAGTGGAATAGATTCTCTCTCAAACATCTTCGCTCAGCAGTAGACCGTTTTCAACCCCTTTCTTTTTTTCAGTTCTCTTCGCCGTCAATGGAGCTAATTAAAGTTTTGTCCTTGAAAAGCGTATTTGTGCCCCTGGTCGGAGGACTGAATGCCATGAGTCGATTCGAAGTTAATTACGCATCCGTCTCCTGCTCAAGAACAATGCGCCGTATTTTATTTGAATGAGTTCCTTCTTTTGAGACGCAGGGCGCCAATCTGGGCAGAGGGTAATGTGTGATGTGACTGGAGCCATGTCAAACACATGCGCCTCTCCGACAGGCAGTGAACATGAAATAAACTCGCCGAGACTCTGCTTTCAAAGCATTGGCCGACGATGTGATTAACGAATATCTTCTCCGCCTCCTTGAAGTATCTCTGAAGGTGGATTCGTATGGACTCCTGCCGACAACACGACAATGTAATACGTAGGAACTGTTAAATAGTAAATAAAGAAGCCTGGGTAGCACGGCGGTCTACGAATTAGCCCAGCATGCCAAAGATCTGTAGTTCTATTTCCGGTCAGGGTTTATTTAATTCTCGTTGCAATTTCTATTTACCGATCTATTATTTACCAAAAAATAGAAGGGGAACTATGGTTAAATGAGTTGAATGATTTAAGAGAAGGATGATTAGAAATATCAAAAAATACAAAGGCTAACCTTAGCATCTTTAAATTTTAAGAACCCACTAATCTCTTAAAAAAAGCCAAAATATATCACCAATACTCACTCAGTAACGTATGCACGAAAAGCAAGAATGGTAAGGTTAATATGGGCTAAGCGCAAAAGGAAGGAAATTAATAGGAATTCTGGAGACATAAAGGGAGGCAGAAGATACGTAAAATTTAAGAGATGCCTAATGCAACGCTAATGGATAGTATTTTGAAGGAATATTTATAGATGATCCCGAAAGACAAAAGAATTTGACAAGGAATCTCCAAAAGCCTTCAATCAAGCGGTAGCATCCCTGCCATAAGCGGTACCATACTTCAATCAAGAGGTACTACGCGGCCGATCTAAAGAACGTAACAATGCAAGGCAATGAGCCCTAGCTAGCAAATCCACTATAATAATCGCTTCTTTTTCAATTCCTCCTAACAACCTAAAAATAATAAAATATACGTGACTTTAAAAATGAACCGAGTGATTGATGCATGGTACAAGTTTGGCAGTTTATAGTTTATCAGAAGTTCAAATTTGGCCATGTACCTACCAACTGGCAAAATACATGCCCGTCAATCACTAGCAAACGATATTATTTACACAAGACATCTTAACTTAAAATACATCAGTTAGTCAATTTATGGGGGAGCCGAACGTTTCACTAACAATGCTATTATGACTGAACAAACGTCTCGCGATAAAAATTTATTTAATACCGCAAGAAAGATAAATCCATCGCTTCCTCAATTGTGGCGAGATAAAACATCCAGTCGTCAACGACAATCACTGCATTCTTCAAGAAATTAGCAGAGCTCACTTTCTTTACAGATGAACAAAACAAAGGGCTCTGCTCTGCATTGAACTGTTCTTTCTCTGCCTCCTTAGGTTCCGAGTAGACTGGATGAATCTCACTTAAATTTAACGGAAGGGATATTTCCCCCGAGAAATTTCGACATCTACGCTCCACAGTCTTGGATGAGTGTTTTATAATGCAATTAATTCGAAATAAATGTTCAAGGCTGAGTTAGTAGAAGAAAATTTTCTATTTCCATAGTGTTATAAAGATTGGCGCCATGATTAAGTCAACTATAATGATGTACTTCCCGGAGGAGGCGTCAATAAAATCCAAGGGAGGGATAATTCCGGATGATGCTGCTTTAAATTTAGAGATAACATGTGAATTAAAACAACGCAAATTGTTTTATTTCGAGAGAAGCATCATGTAACGCTTCTTTTTTTATAGAAAGATACTTAATTTTCTACAGTGAAATAATTTTGTTTACCGTAGATTCACTAAAGATAAACAGTAATTTTAGAGCCAATGGATTACATTATGAATAAGAGCAAGCAAAAACTCACATGATAAGATTCCATTGTTTGTATCTTTGAGTTTTCTAAGACATTATGAGGTATACTAAAACAAGTTATACGGTATTATTAGGGAAATTATTATGATTACGCAACAAAATGCTTTCATGGCATTCACATCACGCCAAATTTGTGGTAATGACTAGGTAAACCTAATTCCAATATTTTTGCACTGAAGAGGATATTTTTCAAAATTTTCCTACCATTCTGGGCTCAAAGCCCTCATAGGTCTTTAGTAGATTTTTAGTTTCGACGGGTATTTATATATATGAATAGATAACTGAAGCGGTAAAGACTTTAAATTGCAATTCACAAATGAAACCGTAACTCTCATTCAACCCATCTTCCAGTCGCATTGGCTACATCGACTGGTTTGCAGCACCGTTCTTCATTTTTACGTCCATCTTAATTTGATGTATCACATCCTTGGTCTTACCTGATAATCATTACCTATTATTTCTCCTTCCAGTACCGTTTTCAATATGCTTTTGAGTCTCGAAATGTGTTCAAGGAGTTTGCATCTTCTACTTCACCGAGTTTTCAATAAGCTTCCTTCCACTTCAACTATTGGAAGGACTTCTTCGTTCGCTTCCAATCCTCTTTATTCTGCGGTAGTTATCCACCAAGTTTCACTGCCATATGAAAACATAATCTAAAATTAATTTTTTACTTAAGTATGTTCTCATTTTCAAAGATATGTAGCTGAATATTAGTGGACTCTTCATCTGGTAGAATGCCTTTTTGGACTGCCCAACTTTACTCACTATATCTTTCTTGCTCCTTCGTGCACTGTTGATCCTACTACCCCAACAGCTAAATTCTTCCACTTCATATATATTAGTGGTCTAATTGTTTAGGTGACCACGTATCCTGAATTAGAACGACTAAGGCTCTTTTTTGTAATGTCTAGTTAACGATAACCGGAAGATAACGTAGACTTTTCATTAACTTGATGTTAAGTTCGGGCTTAGTTTATTACATCAGACTGTCCGGTATTAAACGTTCGTTGTCGATGGAAGAACCTATATAAACTTCGGTTTTAATACTGAGAAAATATTTAACCAGAGATTATAAAAACCGGGCCTTAAGAATAATAGGTTTTCCCGCGTTCCTCACTCACTGGTATCCTCAGTATCATTCTCTTCCGGACGACTGAGTGAGTGCGAGAAAGAGAGAGAGATAAAGAAAGAATCGGCAAGGATGATAAAAAAGAAACGACAGAAAAAATAACAACAGAGTCCACGCACTATATAATGCCTTTCGACGCCCTAAGGGCTATGCGGGAAGGGTTAGAAGAAGAGGAATGAAGAGATGTGGGGGGGGGGAGCAACCGCAGAACTACGGGGGCCACCAGCTTGCAGAGGAGTCCACCCAGACCATCCCACTGATGTGAGGAAAGAGAAGGCGATCGAAAAACATTTCCGATGGCATTCGAGAGAGGGGGAGGGAGCACCCTTTATTCCCCTCCCTCCCACCCCCAATACGCCCTCCCCTCCATCGACGACCTTCTCCAAGGTTATCCCCCAATTCCCCTTTCGGGCCCTCCCCTCCTTCGCTGATACTTACCCCACCCCCTTCTCTCTCCGCCACACAATGATCTCCCCATCCCATCCAACCATTACATCCCGATACTCTCCCCCACCCTCCCTTATAAAAACCCTTCTCCTCCTCCATCGGTCGCACAGGAGGCGAGACCGGCCGGTCGCTTCAGATTCCGCGCCACCTAGCCCGCGGCGCCCTCCTTCCACGGAATTCGACTACGCACATTCGTGGCATTGTGGGCATGCTGTTCACCTTTTGCGATCCGATCGTAGTATCAAAAGGTGATCCCATAGTAAAATGATTTATATGTCATTTCATTCTTTATTCCAGCTACTTTTAGATATTACGTATACCTACTTCGTTTGATATGAACAACAGTATAATACTTTCCACGTTCATTTTTCCAAAGTAAAACATGGAAATACACAGTTTTAAATGCGGAAATGGGCGACACTGAGGAAAAATAGTATTTTTACAGAGTAAATATATATATACCTATATAATATAGCGTCTCATATTCATGCTATTTCCGTGAAAAACTATTTAGAAGGGGCGAGTTCTTCCCTTAAATGAGAGTTAATAAAATTTTGGCACACGCATCTTCTTCTTTTGAATTTTTCTAAATTACTGAACAATTAAAGCCAAAATGCGTTAATTAAATACAAAAATGGCGCTTCAGTAGACTCCCATGGCTGTAAAAGTAGTAATTAAAAACTATATTCGTTGAATAATCTGCATATTTTGTACAGTAATTTTTTGGGCAATAGGTGGGGCAAGTGCCATAAGTTGCCATAAGTTCTGCATAAAAAGCCACAGCAGTTAACTCGGTACCTAGCCGTTTTGAAATTTCGTCGCTCCCGAATGTTTCTGGAATGTTCCGTGAATGAAATTCAGGGCTTTTCCTACGAAAAGACGAATAGAAATAGTTTTTAGCCACGCTTATTTTTATTGCTCAGACCTAAGTTTCAAGGGGTAACCATAAATTTCAAGGTATTCAATTCACCTTGAAAATGACGGTCACCCGTTAAAACCTAGGTTGGAGAAATAAAAATGTGTTTATAAATACTATTTCTACGTTTCTTCCCTTAGGAAAAAGAAAAATGTCCACAAAGTGAAGTCTTTTTTTTAGTCTGGGCTTTCTAGAGTCAAAATGTTTTACTCTTTCATCCTGTAGTCTCTTTCAATAGGCATTCAGTCTTAATTTCAAGATATTTAGACATTTTTCCCTAAAATTCTCGAATTTTTAAGTATTTTACATTTTAAATCTACCAATTTTTAAAAATCGTTTGTAAATTCAGTTTATTTTCGTGGTTTCGTCTCTTAAAACGATTTCAAAGGAATCCATTCGTGAACTGGGCCCAAATCGCACACGGCCTGGAAAAACTGTTTATGTCGTGGATCGGGTCGGTGTGGTAGCTGCAATGCTGGCTTCCTATCCCCAGGGCCATAGTTTGAATTCCAGAACAGTGGTGTAAATATTTCATCGGTATCCTGATATCTTCTTGGATGGTATGCGGAGATCACTTCTAGAGCGACACTCGGATGGGACTTGAGGAAACTACATTCCCCTTGGCTCCTTTTGTTAAGGGTACGCTAATGTCGACTCCGAGTGTCCCTCTAAATTTCCTAAACCAACCAAATGATGTTTTCATAGCAAACATGTCCACCTACTCTTGATGGCGCAAATGACCTCAGTTGTTGGTCTCATCATCTCCCATTTGACCAATCAGCCAAGCTTTTGCCACGTGAACAAGCGCTGCGATACATTTCACTTCCCACAAACATACTTGATACAAAATATATCTTAATTTTATGAGGGCGTGAGGTAAAGGGCATCAATAATATCTCCCAAAATGATATAATCATCAACATATCTAAATTTTTGTCCGTTTTGGTTGCAACGTTAGAACATTATCTTCTTCATAAGAAGGTTTTCGCAGTTTTTTTACTTCCCCCTTCTTTTTAGGGTGTTTTCCTGTTCTGAGCCATATCGACAAGGACGTAAGCCTAACAATAATCCTTACGTTTTCCCCAAAAATGCACATACCCTTTTTACATAGTTTAGTGATATTGGTTTGATTGTGAAATTTAGTGCAACATTGTGAATTTTAATGTAATCCATAACATACTCAAATGCTGCGTTCTTCCTTAAAAATAATTATTTTAAATTTTCACGCGAAAAATTGATGAGGTATAAGATGGAAGAAAGGTCTTAAAATTCTCAATTCCTCCACAGAAAGGTCAACTTATCATTATTATTACTCATCAGCTATCGGCATCTTCCTCAAAGGACACGAGAGCGTTTCGAATCGAGAAAAAGCCATTAAAATATCCTCCAGTCACAATGCCCCCTGGTGCCATACCATGCGATAAGAATACGACGTGTCGTGCATGCATACATTTGCAACGATATGGACCGAATGTCCACGTACGCGATATTTGTAATTTACGTCGTGCTCATTATCCATTATCTCGCTTCAAAAAAATCTGGCTATTCCCACTCCTCCTCAGATCCCACGGGAAACTCGTCAAAGGTGAGAAGAAGGAACCGAATAAAGCAGCTGATCTCTTTTCTCCTCTTGGGTGTGTCAAACCGCAGGAGGTTATTGGGGAGGGGGGCGCGGGAACAGCGGGATAGGAAAAGGGACGAGGAGTGGTGTGTATAATTGATCACCCGGCTAGCGACAGCAAAAAAGAAGTCCGGATTAGAATGGAACAAAAAGTATGAAGACGTCGATGAAAGAAAGGGCTTGAAAGATACAGGGGGATAGGCAAAAGGGAAATAATACTCAAGACAGAAGTCAGGACTCCGAAGTGGGAGGTTGGATATCACTTCGATTAAAATTCGATGAATTTGATTTCATTATGAAGTAGATTATAGATCTCAGCTTCCCAATGGTAACAAAGTACCAGCTATATACCACAGTAATTTTCGAGATATTTGCCAAAAATGCCAGACATTATCCACGGGAAATGGTACTGGTATACACTCCAGAGGAACTTTAATTTTAAAAAATGAGGAATTCCTGACGCATGGATCTCGTCAGAAATTTACCAGTTCGGTATTAATTTTCAATTATTTTTGGAAATAAAACTTTCATTCACATCTTACCGTAGCAATTTTTGTATAATCGCAAAAAATATCTTCGGCTATGAAGGTGTTTTCAACGTACGGCGAGAAAAAATGAGCCAATTATACAAATAATTTAGTTAATCCCTGAAAATTTCAGTTACTCAAAACTGATTTGTTGCTTCATTATTGTTCCAATATTTACTTCATGCTTCTAAAAATTGCTTACATTTCAAAATAATTTGAATGAGGTTTCTAATATGACTAGGGAAAAATCTAGCTTAAACTACCTTGACGTCCAATCAAACGGAGTACTAAACATGAAATTCTCTCAATATACTACCCACGCAAGGATCGGGATTCCCATGATAAATCTTCATCACTGACGGAATTCGAGTCAGTTGCCTGCACTCTAGCCTGGACCTGGATTCGACCTTGAAGAAGATAGTTGAGTTAGCTATCGAAACGTAGGTCCTGGTAGTCTGACCCGGTGCAAAACCCGGAAACTTATTGTCAATCTATTCACCGGCAAAGTCTAAACTCCTTCATAACATGAATTCCCAATCGTTGCGGTTGCACAAATGATAAGGTATCCAGACACGTGCAAGTGTGCAAAGATATACACCGAAGAGGGTGAAGTTCGCCATGAAAAAATAGTTTGAATAGAGAATTAAGCATGTACCATGTACAATGTATAATTCACCGTACTACGATATAGACTGGAGACGAGGACATCTTGATGAACCCCCGGCCGTTTGCCTTGAATTGGGATGGCTTGGTGGCGTAACTAGCTAACACACCTGGGCAACTGGGAGATTCGTTCATAACTCGGTCAAGTCAGATGCATAAATGTCACCCTCTTTGGTGTATATACGAATCTCTTTCGGGGTAGGCAAAGTCAAACAATGTAGTTATTGCTGTTAGAAAACAGGCTCCAATAATTTTCTCCGTTAATACCTTATGCTTGAAAACCACTTTCACTTCTCTTAAACTCATGCATAACTTCAAACAAGCTCTCCTTCTAATTCTTCTATTCCCACTTTCAAGAGTATCTTCCTCCACATTTACTCATAAATTACGAGGTTTAACTCTTCCTCTTACACCATTCAATCTACTATCACATATCTGTTTCATTATTAAACTCTCTTCCATTCTCTCGACATGGTAAAACCAACGAAGCACACTCCTTTCATATATGTCCTTTACTAGAGCATTCAACCCACATTATTTCATCACCAACTCATTACTCACCCAATTTATCCTACTTTTGCCACAAATACTTCTTAAGTACCCTATTCCCACTGCATTTAGCCGACTCTTATGCTTAACCTGACATATCCAGGTTTCGCTGTCATATAATAACGTCGGGAGGAGAACACTTTTGTACACTGCGACTTTCGCTCTCCTAAACCAACACTCATTCTTAGATATTCTCCACATACTACCTACGGATTTTGTGCCGGCATTCAAACGCCTTCTTCTCGCATCTCTTCATCTTTTCCCTCCCCTTTTTCAACATTACTCTTATCATATTCTTCATAATATAAGTTAATAGTTATGAAGAACTGTAAGGCACTTTAAGTGTTTTTTAGATTATGAAGTTCTCACAACCAACGTAAACTGGGCCTATGGGGTGCATAGGCGAGGATGTGTTTCTGTGGAGGTGTGAACGGGCGTGAGGTTAATTAGTTGCGGGCCCTTCTCCCGCTCCCTTGGACCCGCCTCCGAAGGGGAGCTCTTTTGAGACTCGTCCCTCCCCCTCGTCAAACAAACGAAAACCACAACAGGACCGCCGACTCCCCTCCCACGCCACACCCTTCAACAACCTCCCTCCCCATAGGACGTGTGAGAACACAACAGACAAACCCAAAACACGCTTCTCACTTCTACCAGCAGAGGACAGCCGCCCATTATGCGAACACCAGTCACCATACGGTGGTTCCACTCAAAAATGATTATGGGATGTCATTAAAATTAATTTTCTGACTACTTTTAGAAAAAGTGTCCTTTGTTTAATATGAACAACAAAAGCCTACCTTCCCAGTCTAACAGTAATAGCGACCTGAAAAAAAGACAGGAAGCACCTACACAGTTGATATATTTTAGGTCACAGTTTACATATTCCTCCACACGTTTATGATCCTGATATGCCGCTCATGACGTGTAAGGGTCGCATCATGTCGTCACAGTAATTTTAAAATACAAGGAATGTCACATGCACTTGATGATCCGCGTTGATCCATATCCTTGGACGAAAGTTTCGCCAGATCTTTTCTTCAGGCCTGAAATACAGTTGCAGTTCTTTTTCCACCTTCCCAAAAAATATTGTCATGCCAATTCAGACCTGAAGAAGCTAGGTGGAATACTGGTGAAACTGTCATAAAAGGATATCGATCAACCCGGAAGAAAACCCAAAGAGCCTTTATCATATAAAATACTCCAAGGAAGTCTTCACTCAAAGGTTCAGGCTCTCGTTCCATCGGACCCACATATGTGAATAAACAATGGAATAGAACAGCAATATCATGCGCGTTGTAAGCTCCGAGGCAAAAGAGACAACCCTTTTGTATGTTCTCTGTATGCCTTGAGGTGCGTCAGTGGTTGCCGTGGCCATTAACACCCGAAAGTGCGAGATGACGAGGGTGTGGACGATGAGAAGGTATGCCCGCATGGACCAGGGCGTCGTGTTGCTGGGATTCCTGCTTCTCTCCTCTGTCCCGCGCTTCGCAATGCGAGGTCAAACTGCTTAGCATTCTACCCGTGACCCACCGCCAGCCTTGGCTCATTCACTTCTCCACCCACGTGGGCGGTAAGGAATGCCCCGTCCTTGGGGTGGGACCACTGCGGTTCCCGGGAATCGAAGCGGGGACTTTGGGAGACAAGACCATAAAAAATAAAAAAGAGACTCGGAGGCTACAAGCTAGGCGAACATTACTTGAAAAATTCATGTCACGCGGGTTTTAGGGTGACACGTAAGATACTATTTTAACCCCACGCTATATATTCAGAAATGATAGAAACGGCAGAATACGATAAACACATTGTCCAAATGATTGTTATTAGGTACTCTACCAGTTAAGGTAGATTTAAATGGAAGTGAGTAAAAATCGTCTAGATTTTTACATGTGGAGGGCCCTATCTATCAGTAATATTTCTTTCTTCATCTCATCATACATACGTCCAGCCCTTCTTCATTCCATCCTTAAAAACCTGTTCTCTTTCTTCTACTTCCCCAATTATCTAAGATCCTCCCCTCTACCACAGACTTAAACCAATCCAAGGTACAACAATTTCTCCTTCTCACGCACCAATAGTGGCTTCAAGGGAAACATTAAGGCACTAAGACCCTCAGTTAACATACATTTCACTTTATTGAGCTGGACAAAGAGCGTCAAGACCTCGCCTATAGAACAAAACGCTGAAGATGGCTCTCGTTCATCTCCTGAGTTACGTTGTTAAGTAAACCAATCACGAAGAAGAGTGATTACTTAATCTGACCAATCAGAAGCCACACTGGTGAGCATCATGTGCCAACAGTGGCGAGAAAAATGCAGAAGTAAACAAGAGTTTTAAGACAGTCACTTTAGATACTTCGCGAGCGAACATAAATGTACCACAACAACGGTGGCGGATTTCAAAATTCCAAAATGAAAGGCGTACCTAAGGGTCGATATGGAATCATTCTTGAACTTTTTAGAAGAACAAATACCATTGGCCAAGTGAAGAAAATAAAGAATTATTATCATTGGTTGGTTTGAAGACAAGGGCGATTGCAGCTTGACCTTAAGTAACCTTGTGACCTTTTATGTGTCATCGTGTTTAATGCACGAAAGGCATTAATTCTCTTGCTGAAGTTTGCACAATTCCGGCTTTCTACAGCGAGAGCCTTTGGTTCTTAACCCATAGGTGGCAATCTATCCTTCAGTATCCGATCGAGGACAATCACGTAAGTGAGAGGTCGAATAGTAAATATCAGCAGAAGTAATAATTCACTTATACGAAGAATGTCTTAAAGTAAAATGAACTAAGTAACAAAGATTCAATTAGCTGATTGACTCAAATGACCAAAACATTTGACAGGTTACCCAAGTACGTAGGCGAAACTCGACTCACACTTGCCTTATCAAAGCAGTAAGCAGCATCAAGATATTCCTTCAGAAATACTCTTTAATATTTGGGACTACCTCAAAATTTGGATTTTACGGAAACTAACTAACTAAGTAATGAGTTCCTTTATCTGTGGTACTTTTACAAACATAAGGAAAATTAAACGACGAACGTCTTAAAAAGGAGTTGAATTCGGATGTTTATCATCACAGTTTCTTTAAGTTATTGTAGCATTCAGCATCTTGCACTAGTTGACCACATAATGAAACACAGGAGCGCATACGCATACTTATGCATCAGGAAGAGGAGAGCGCTATAAATGTTCATAGTTGAGCTCAAGGATTCGATGACAAATTCCGTATGATAGCTCGTAGAATTTCAAATTAAGCCAAATACCGGGGCATAGCACGTCAAGGGCGGGGTAGCAAGCATATTTTGGACGATGAATCATTGAGAAATGAAAGGGATAATGATTCAAACAAAAGGCCTTCATATTAGCTTAATTTATCACATGTGAGTATTTTATGGTAACACTAACTTTCAAGAAAAACTGGATACCTAACTGCATAGCACGTCGTTGGCAAAGGCGTGGGCCGCGGCTATCACGTCCTTGATGAATACAAATGGAGCACATTAGCAGTCAGCAACAACAATTGCTTAGATATGCTGATAACCGCTGGGCATTGTGTGCGGTGATAGCCAAGATCTAGTCGCCCGATAAGCAAATGCGAATTTTAATTGTAAAGTGGTTACCATGCATTATGGAATAATATTTGTCGCCCAACAATAAAAGCCTTATCTTAGTTAAATCACTGCCTTCCCCGATTGTTATTCCATCTTTATTTTGCTATTTCTGCATCAGGGTATTCAATTCTTTGAGCTGAGCTTCCCTACTTAACAGTCTTTAGTACTCCGCCAGTTTTGCATTTACCTAAATAACTAATGCATCTCCCGAAGGAATTTCTTATTGTTCAGAGCGTAATTACGATCCCAATGCCAAAAAGAACGAATTTATGTGGCATCTCAGTTAAGTTATTCTTATTGGAAGACACTATAATGCACTTCCAACATTTACTATAAAGCTATAATGTCCTTGATTCCCACATTGGTCTTAAACGCCATTTCATACCCAAGGTTTTACGCATACATGCCGAAATATGAAGCATCATATACTGAAAAAAAAAAAACGAAGCAAAATTTACCTGGGTGAAGCAAGTCTTGTTTTCTTGAGATCCAAGCTAAGAGTTCTTTTTGGGAATGGCACATCGCAGAGAACGGTCACAGCATCTTTTTCAACGCAATAAGAAAAATTAAAGTAACACCATACACAGGACAGAGAGGCAAGTGTTTGGGAAGGTATGATTGCCCGCTAAATGGAAAGGTTAGTTTTTTTAGTCGACTGTGCACCAAGAATACGTTAAACATAGGGATTGGTTGCCTGGCCGAATTCGATTCATTTGTTTAACATGAAAAACAAAAACCAATGTAGCAGGGCTGGTATAAAGAAGATATCGCAGAGAAATATTGCGGTAAATGAGCAAGTAATCGGAAATATACGATTATTTTACTCATGGACTGCAAATTTTAGCTGAAAGACATAAGTTCTAAAGAAAAAGGATGGAGAAGCGGATAGAATCCAGTTAAACATGCATAAAAAGGACTGTAATAGGTGACGAAATATTTTAAATTTGAGCAAAAAAAGCCTAACCTCGTAAACTTAGAAAGCAGTAAATAAATGCGACATACCAAATGTTCGATACTGTTTCGGCTCGGATAGAGGGCATCCACTATTCATCGCTAGCAAAATTAAACCTAACCAGACATACGTTAGCTCATATTTAAAATAAGAGAAGGCCGATGGCTATTCGAAAAATTATGTTTACCAGCAAATAGAATAGCATTGAATGCGTGAATTGAACCATGAGCATTGACTAAATGGAAAAATACAGCAAAATAGATGTTAAAACTTAAGACAGTAGAAAAGACTAACATTAGATTATTAACCTATAGCACACAAATTAAGGGAAATGTGTACACATTCTCTGAGAGACATTAGTACGAACAGTGATAATCAGGAAAAAAGAAAAAAAATGACCGAACCTGTGCGTGACAAAGACACCATTCGTCTAGCGGACGTGGAGACAAATGAAAACCATTGTTTACAATCAAGTAATGGCCCATAATGGACAGTTTACTAACAAAGGCAGTTCCTGGACTCCTCGGGCGGTTATGAAAACACTAGATGTGCCATCATCCAAATTGGGGCACTTTACAAAGGGAAGAGAACGGGGTGGCGCTGGCAGTCAAGCTTTCAGCTCCTTCCAAGAAGTAATATCAACTCTCCGTCATACACTCGAGGGACACGCCATTCTTCCGGAGTACTTCAGGCGTTCCCACGACGGGAAGACGGGACTTTGTAGTTATTGCCGCGAACAAATTTTACCTTTGAAGAAAACCCAGCAATCTCAATTTCGTTCAAGCCAAGTTTTTTTCCCCTCTCTCCCATCTTCCATCTCTCCAAAGAGCAATAAAAGCAGAGATTTCTCAGTTTCGTCAAGAAAGCTGGCTCGTCATCTCCCGGTCACTTTTTCACCTGAGGTTCCTGAGGTCGCAAGAGAGCACAGGCAGATAGGTGCTATAGTACCCCGAATCTGAATGCATTGCGATCGTTCAAAACTCGGCCAAGCAACAACAGAGCATATTACAGAGTCATATAAGGTATCGTAAAATATAAATTATTTCGTACATTTAAGAGATTCCTTCAAGATCATCGCGCGTTGAGGAACTTAGACAAATAAGTTGTTTTATTTCAAAGACTCGATAATTTTACAATTTATTCACGCAACGGACTGAATCGGCTCCAAAATATTAATCTTTAGCTGTAAAATGTTCACATTACACATTTTAATGCAAAGCAATGCACCAAGACAGGAGTTGAGAATGATCTAAGGTAATATTTACACCATTTTTCCAAAGGGTGACCTTTTCCGTTGAGAGCTAAATAATCTTATATATGTCCTTAGATAAATAAAACATGTTTCCTAGAGCAGCGCATAATCTCAAACCATGGAAATCAATGCAAACATTTATTGTACACTACTTTATCAATGCTATTTTATGGGAAAATTCTCAAAAATTCAGTCGTACGAAAAACCGTTATAATTTTATGCAGCATACGTCTTTGGTGAAAGCACATACAAGCCGGGGTCGATGACATAATGATTGAAGACCAAATCTCACGCTGAGTCCGAGCACTACCTGATGGGCTAAATCCATGGGGCGGTCAATACTCAATTTCGAATAAGCTCGATTTAGCTGGATAAGTTCAGCGGCCTTTTACCGCAACTCGCAAGCTATCGTCACCTTATTATCATTCCCTTACTCGAAAGTGGACTCGATCATTTTCTCCCGAAAATACGGCATGTTTCGAGCTCTTCCGAAATATTCCAGCATCATCAAGAGTCGAATGAACCCCAAGATACTATCGACATGCAAAACTTTTATGAGACTCAGGGTCGTATAAAAAAGCCCCAACCTCCGCGCAGTATTTCAAGATTATATAAATGAGGAGGGGGGGATTCCCATCTGTTGATAAGGCACCGCTCGGCCTATCTCGCCCTTTCATCGACCGTTCCTCTCCCTCCGGAGGATCTACTCGCCCTTCCACATCATCTAATCCTTCTGCCTTTCGCCCTTCCATTCCTCCATCCAAGACTCTACAACTAACCTCCCCTTCTCACAGCCGGGTTGTTTGAAAGGTTAACAACACCAAATTAGCGTCAGAGTGGAAGTGATTCTGTCTAGCGTGAGAATCCATTGCCTTCCCTCCTATGCCCCGGCGCTCATTGAATATATTATCGTGTAGCCTAAGAAAAATTACGGAAAAAAATACCGTATAGCTTAACCTACTTCGAAGTGAGCGTAAAATTGACTTCAAAAGGAGTGTCGCAGTCACTTTTCCAGCGCTTTTTGCTAATCGTTTCGTGAATGTCCGTGCGTGTACTGTGGGAGACAGCACAAGGCGATGAAAGCATATCGCTGCATTATCAATCCCTTAGCAAATAATACCGATTTTCAGAACAATACGGACAACATACGCCTGAAAATCATCATTAATTCATCGAATACGAACAGATGGCGTCAGGTACACGCTACTTCTTTCATGGACTCTCATATGGAGATCCCACCGCGGTACACCGCGACCGTGTGAGTCAAAGCAAATGCTACATTAGAGATTAACGTTTATGTTGCTTAATAACAACTTCTTACACACATGGAAAGTCTTAGATATTATAATTCAAAATTAAGGAAAAAATACAAAGATTATCTTACGAATTTATTTTTTATAAACAATTTACAGGAAAATGAGCTTACTGCAGCACCATTTCTATAAAACAAATTCATTTTGAATTCAACTATTCCAGCAATTCACAAATAAAAAAATTTAATGTTGGACAGGTTCTTATTTTATTGCAATTCGAAACCCTGAGAATATTTTCTTGTGAAAATCATTTGTTTCACAAAAATAGCATATACATAAGGTAGAAAAATACTGTTTCCCCCCATGTTTCACGCAGCCACGCAATTTCAAATTCAATCTTGCGAAAACAAATAAAAGGATGCGTAGGATTATGTCGTTCATATCATACAAAGAACTCGTTTTTCTATACGTACCCAAAATATGAATAGTCTGATATTCACTACATTTTACAGTGCAATCACCTTAGAGCAAAAAGAGAAGTGATATGGAGGAATGTCCACATTATGAAGCACAGAAATGGCAATTTTCCACTAGATAAAATTTAATACGGCCATGGCTTCCTCTGCAAATTTTGTATATGCACTCGATCTGTTTTTTGTACCTGATGAAGATGCAGTGCATCGAAACCATGGTCGTATTAAATTTTATCTAGTGGAAAATTGACATTTCTGTGCTTCATAACCTTAAAGCAGTTTGAGCGAGGTATTTCCCTAGTCATAATAAAGACCATATTCGTATTTCATTTTTAAATTGAAGCAATAAGCATGTAGCAAATATTTTAACATAAATGACACAAAAACTTTGTTTAAATAACTGAAATTCTCAGTAATAAGGTAAATATGCACATAAAATTTTAACTTGACTTTAAAGCTTTTAATGCTATACGTTGAAAACACCCTCCTAACCGAAGTTATTTATCACGATTTTGTAAAAATAACTGCGGTAAGTAATTTATTTATTTTTTATAATATTGTCACCAACTCATCATCTGAGTAATCTACTGGTTAGAGGTAGGTTATGATGACAGTCAGAGAAAATCCAACAGACTCTTACACGTGCACATACCGATAAATTTCCGATGAGTTTTATTCGTTAGAAATCCCTATTTCTTTAATTAAAGTTTCTCTGGAGTATACGCGCAATATTTCCCATGGATAATGGCTGGTATATTTTTGGCAAATACATATCTCGAAAAGTACAATGGTAAGTGGCTGATTCTTTGCTATCATTGGAAAGTTGAGAGCTTTTTCTTCATAATGAGGTCAAATTTATCGAATTTTATGTGAAGTGATATCTCGCTCGAACTGTCTTAATTGCTAACGTTACTTTCGGTGCAGGTGTTTCATTATTTCAGCGTTATTTTGTTCTATACACCAAAAATTACCAACAGATCGAGGGGCGGTTGGAGTGGTGTCTAGAGTACTCGTTCCCATCCTGATGAACCGAGATCGAATCCCGGTAGTGACATTTTTCATAAGAATCCCGATCTCTACTAGGGTGTTATGCGAAGAGCTCTTCAAGTTGAGCACTCCGTCCGTCAGGTGAACGTTAAGACGTGGTCCCCTTGGCACCTTTCGTTAAGGGCAGGCTAATTCCGTTTCTCCTTTTCCCAAATGATCCTATCTCGCAGCACCACCATCTTTGTCTTCTCTCTCTTATCTTCCAACATGCCAAACCTACTCCCCATACTTTCTAACCCCCCCCCCCAAATACGCTCCTATTTTGGGGGAAAAAATTCGCCACCTCACCACTCAACCCCCGTTTGAACTGTCCTACTCGGGTTTCGCCGAGTATACAAGTAATTTCCAGCATGGGCGGAGCGGACGAAGTTGGGGGAGGTGGGTAGGTGGAGGGGGTCCCACTCCATCTTCTCCATGACGATGAAGAAAAGAAGGCTAGAGGGAGAGAAATGGACCAGCTCACCCTTTCAACCATCTACGGATCGAAATGAGGAGTGTGTACCCGTAGCATGAGTACCTTGTAGCTTGGGCACTTCTGTGGACTCATCTCATAATATTGAAGTCGTTTTTTTTAAAGAAATTGCAAAATATTACCCCAAAACATTACGTAGAATTCTTTAGCACTTTCTTTGGAAATTATTTAAAATAATTTTTTAGAAATCCCTTACGAAGTTATCTATGTATTCTTTAAATTCATCGTTTTTGGATACTCTTCACTTATAGTCATCATTGCTGAGTTCATCTGGCGATTTTCTTTCGCTGATACCTAAAAGTTCCGGGAACATTATAAGCATCTTCTATTTCAATTATTCTAGTCGAATACCTCGTAGAAGTGATAGAACAGGTACCAATAACAAACTGCTGTTTTATATCTGAATCAAGTACTCTCTCAAGTAGTACCTGCCCGTATATTTCGCGTCCATGTTATATTCATAGATAGAAAGATCCTATTTGCGATACTATATTTAAGTTCATTTAGAGACGAATTCCACTCCCGTCTCCTTAAGTAGCAATAACTTAGCAAACGTCTTTCACTCTGACTTCATCGTTACTGATTATCTCCGTCCATCTTATCTTCATCATTACTCTGTAACATTCTCTAACAAAGATCCAAGACTAGGACCTAGGATTACGGCTGCGTTAACGCATGCTAATGGAGCACCTATATGGCTATGAGTGCTCGGACTTAAAGCTTAGGACAACACGTACATGTTTTCGAGATTTTAAATCTTCCTGTCGATGGTCACCTGGATGACCGATGCATGCATAGAAGTCAAAATTCCTATTGTATTCATCGACAATGTGGATTTATCCCCAGTATATACCTAATCAGTCTGGAAATCTAATTTGAACAAGAATGATAGTCGTTAAAAGAAGATACCTATACTCGAGTAAAATCCGCCACGACTTGCTCGAAGCGAGCGTATGCTAACCAGCCCTTGGGTTGATCACTGTTCGGTCATACGTTCTGCATCTACCAGAGAGTTAACACCACTCCAAGGCTCAAGGCGATATCTTGCACCGGGTTCTTAACGGAGTAGAAAGCTTGCGTCCAACAATGCCGGAATCTATATCTTAGCTTTGCAAGTTCCTAAGGGTTATTGATCTTTGAATCCGTATTGAATTACTAATTGATTCGACGCATGTGGTCTTTCAGCCAAGGGCTATGCGGATCTTTCGATCAGATCATTCGAGCATTGAGAGAGATCCGCAGTGGAAAGCTAATTTAACGATGACTTCAGATTAAAAAAAACAATTCCGTAATAGGGAGAGAATCACTACTGTGAAAAAGTACGTACGATAAACTAGACGTGACTCAAGAACTCGTGAAGTAGCACTGATTCCGAACCGATCAGAAGGGATAGCGAAAATCCACAGGCATTAAACGTGTATCTATAAGACTTGCAAATCAAGTAAACTCAGGTTTGTTTTTTTCAAATACGATCGAGTTTCATTCAAAAGAAGAATTAGGAACGGCTTACTTAAAAAAATGCAGGCCCTTTTAAAAAGTGCAAAGTATGCGATTAAATTAATAAGGAGGAAAAGTATAAATAATTCACTGGATTGTTGTCAATCACAATTTAATTTTCGCAGAAATCATCAGAAAATGGAAAGAGTCTTTCTAAGAGCTCTCAGTAAGAATATAGGCAGCATTACCAGCGAAAATCTTAAAGTCATACAAATAAACATTTGCAGAAAGTTTTTGCTCCTGATGTCGAAATAACATGATTGCTTCCTTATGACATTCATGAAAGCATGCTCAAGGCATTCTAAAGTAAGCTACTGAGTAGGACTTAGGTGAAAACATGGAAATATGTCATCAAATAATACAACAAATATGCACGTTAAGTGTAGGCTGCACATAAATTCCTCTATAAAACTATTGAGTAAAATATATGATAAATGGAAAGCTGAAAATAGGTACTGAAAAAGTTCACAGGGCAGTATTGGATACAAACAGCACTACGATGTAACATTAAAAATTCCAAATACTCATCACGAGTTAGGAGAAAATTAAACTGCACTTGGGATTTGAAAAGAAGTATGAATAAAAATGAGAGCCGGAATGACGAATTCGACGGTAATGAAGTTTTGAAATCCAGACTTTATAACAGATGTGATCCTTCCAACAGATAAAATGCCCGTATGCTAATTACACGGGCACCAGCAAGGGAAAAAAAGAAAATTTTTGGCAGAGCAGGTTTACCAGGTAGTAGATTACAAAAGACGCATGCATGGTCGGGACAAGGGGGAGGGGGCGATAAGTTTGTGGAAGAAGGGGTTAGTCGAAATGGAGAGTGTATCAAGTTATGAGAAGGCAAGGGAGAAAAAGTAGCTACCATGGTGCCGTAGGAGGAGGAGGGTGGAGGGCAAAGAATCATTAATACAAAATGGGTCGTCACCACTAGTGTGGAACCTCCAGTGGGCCATTTTTAGAACAATTCGCTAAACATAAGGAAACAGGTCAAAGATTCGAAGACGTTTGTTAGTTCTGGTATAGAAAAACAAATTGGAGCAGCATAAAATTAGAAAAGGAGACAATGTGCGTTTGAATTTGATACAGCAACACTGGGAAGATTGAATGGAGTTTGGTTTCAATCAATGCTAATTATTTGGTCGAAACACAGAGTAGTAAACAAATTGTGTGCTATCTGAAGGATACTTACATCAGAAATCAGCATTAAATATGAACACAAAGACTTGCAGGTGAAAATTGAGGATGCGATAAGAAAGAGATAATGGACTTAATAGAAGACAAATTTTGAATACTATGATAATCTTGAAGACAAAATGAAGATTAGTGCTTTCGACGTAAAATGGATGTCTCTTTTTTGGAAGATATCGGCTTTGAAGAAAAAAATTAGCATAAATGTATTGATTGCACTGAAAAAGAAAACAACCCCAATATTTCTGTTCACGAGTCTACCGACTACTTTCGGATTAAAGGCCGCTAAAACTCAGAGCGTTTCACCATTTCTCCTCAGAAACGGATCGCCAATCACTACGTCACAAGTCACCTGATTTAATGGTTTCACTGGTGTGGCGCAGACGGGCATTGCCTAGATGGTATAGGCCAACGATTGACGTTTCCTATCTCGACATCTTGGCTGGTGATTAAATAATCACGAATGGATGGCGACATATTCGCATTTTCATTTGCCGCGTGCAGTTACACTCATGGTGGTAAAAGTAAAAATGATTCGAAAGTGTTCTCATATTAATCTATTCTCAGAGTTTTCAAATTCATTTAAGATATTCCTAGGGCGCGAACGATCTCACCGTACAGACTAAGTGAAGCTCATCTTCAGTGGAGTTCTACCTATATTGTTAGTTCTAAGGACAGCTAATTCATTGCTTACCAGCTGAAAGATCCAACATTTCGGGGATCCAACATCCTCCGATTTCCAAAAATATAGTCAAGAAACGTTACACATATTCAATTCGCAGCATATACGATATGGATAGGAGGAATTTCGAGAATAAATGGACCTACCAAGGCACGGAAAAAAGTTTGGCTCTACTACTGCTTATAAGTACAATCCCAGAGCTCCAATTCAGCCACTTGCCAAGCAGCATGCACTTACGTATAAAAGCGGGTACTCGAATATATTAGCTGTTTTTTCAGGTTCAACTTTGTGAAAAATTTATAGTTTCTAAATAAAATAACTATATATATTTTCATAAGATTGGTTTAAATTCATAATGTGAAATCAAACGCATAAATTGACCAAGGGAAAATATTCAATATTAATTTGTTAAGAACTCGATTAAATTTACCATCGCAGAGAACGATACCATCGTACATACTAGATGATATTGTACCTATGCAAAAAATGGAATAAGAATAATTTTAACTGCTCTAAAATAGTTATAATACGAGGAGCATATATGTAAATGAAGCATTAGGGTATACCTGCTGGGGGGCTGAGATCAGTTTAAATAGGTAGTAACTGAAATAATTATGAAATAAAAAAATGTGCATTTAAAAATTATAAACATTGACAAAGATATGTAGACTATACATAGGGAATAATTTCTTGTTGCGCCACTGCTTGAACCAAATTCAAGGACTACCAAGAAGCCGCCAGCCATGCCGAAAAAGTGCGCCTGTGAAGACTTTCATCAGCAGGAGCTGCGAAAATAGCTGTTCAGTGCAATCGAGCACATTCCCCCGTCCTTCCCCGATCCCCTTCAGACGTTCCACAGGCTGGGCCATTCAACAGCCACCCCCTTCACGCGCGCGTCGCAAAACCAGCAAACAACTTGTTCTCTACGCACACAGTCGAAAATGTGAATTGGAGTCATGCAGGGAGCGTGTCTGGGCCCGCGATGCTTTCCCGGGCGGCGGCGGCGCCCCGCCTCTCGGCCCGGACGCGGCGAGGCACGGCTGACGGCAGGGAAAGGAGACACCACGCTGAGACCTCGGTGGTAACATCATTAGCATGTAAATCGACATTCCCCGTTAATTAAATGCTATTGGAGGCCCCGATAAAAAGGGCTGGGAGTGGGGGTGGGGATTTGTAGGGGGAGGAGAGACGCTATGGTATGGGAGGAGGAGGGAGTGAAAAGATTGGGATTGGCCCAGGAGAACATTCACGCAACTTTAAATAGACAACACTCCCGAAACTGGTTTTTTCGGAGGAAGGGGGAGGAATCCCAATTACACATTTTTTTCAATGGCATTAAGATAAGGAAAAACAGAGATCGTTATTAATTAAAGAGTTGGTTGGATTAAGGAATGCAGTATAGAAAAAATCCAGCTCTTAAAAAAAGTCGAAAGGTGGGTCCCATTCTGTCTTCCGCCATACAGGGCATTTCGAAAGGCGAACGGAAAATGCAGTGAAGGGGGGGGAACTGTCTTCCCATCACTCAAAATCGAATTGCTGTTGTTTTGAGTGGCCTCTGAACTCTTTACATACAGCCTTGTGGATTTTTTAGGAGCATCTGCAAACCTACGGCTCATTTCATCCAAGATCGTTGCATCCCCTGCCACTATATAGTCACTAACGTTTGTCATCCAGCTCGGAACTGCGATTATAATTTGCTTCCTAATTCAACGCTTACCGGACAATAACTGTTCCCAAACATCATCCGAATCCCGTAACTCTCTATCTGTATTTTAATTTGTCTTACTCTTCACAAGTTTATTTTTTGAACGATCAGTCGCTTCCTTCATCTTCTACAGTAAGGAACTTAAGGCCAAAATTACAGGAAAATAAATTGGTTGATAGAAAACAATGACTTTATGCTTGGTCCAAAAGGAAAAACGGATACAGCGAGTTTGTTAGTTCCAAGTTGATCTTATTTGTACCCGGAGCATCTCATCAATGCATACACTCTTCCCATTTAAAATTATTGTAGTTTAATGCCGTGTATTTTCGGTTCCTTACAACCACAATATTCCAAACAACTACTTCCGATTCGAGAATTAAAAATAAGAAGGCGAAGTTAATTTCGAATTACATTTTGAGATTTATTACATTTTCTAACCGTAATAATACTAGCTTAGGAAGCTCGATATCTTTAATATACAGGCACAAATACCGTTCATCAGTAGTCATCAATCCAAAGTTTTGTTTTCTCCAGGTTTCCGTTATCCATATAACGAACCTCTTCACATTTCTTAAAGCTTTACATATTTCAATCGACTTTGAAAAATCATAAAGATTAACTATCCTTAGGCCTACCTTTATTTTCAGACAATTTCCGATTATTATGCCACTCATAGATTCATTATCCATTTCACGACTTATATTTTCAAAGTTTCATCGCCCATCAAGCTATTTTATAACACACACCAACTACTCGTATTTTTGTAAAAAAAAAAGCTCTCAGCTTCAACAGGAATAGACAAAAAATACGACGTACAATCAGTGGAAGACATCGGAGAATCCGGAAAGGATTTTACAAGGATATTCTCACGGAAATCATTTTTTGTTGCACGCAAGTAAAACTCATGCGAAAAACGAAGTCCATTTGTGCAGCTTTGGCAAGCAAACCTTTCCGGGAAGCTTGCAATAAAAGAGGTCACACAGGCCTACTCGGCAATAAAGAGTCAGTAAGAAGGACAGAATAGCATCATACCTTAAGGACGTTCGGTGGCTTCACTCAACTTAAGGGAATTCGACGAAACTTGCTGGAAGCATTATTTATGTTCTCCTAAAGCTACCTGAATTTTTTCAAAATTATTTACCGCAGATTTCTTAGGATATTTGATGTGGAAGTGGGCATGAAATTACATGGGTTCTTATGGGAACGCGAGGTACGACTAGCTTTATTCATCGAAAAGAACGTTTTCTAGTTAAGAATAAGAAAAACAAAAATAATTTAAATCATCAATAGAATAATGTAGGAAAATCATTTGATATACTTTATTTATATTATTTTTGTTTTTCTTATTCTACACTAGAAAAAGGTTATTTTTGATGAATTAGGCTACTCGTACCTTGTGTTCCCAGAAGAACATATGTAATATTTTGTCCACTTCTCGATCAAATATCTTAAGTAATCTGCGGTAAATAATTCTGAAAAAATAAGGTAGATTTAAGAGAGCATAAGTAATGCTTCCAGCAAGTTTCGTCGAATTCTCTTAAGGTGGCTGGAGCGGTAATCGCGAGTCGTTGAAGGCACATTCTAATACCTTTTCAAGTAAGTCGAAAAAATATTCTTGGACCACATTTCACTCAACTACACCTGTTTATACGTTGGAAATCACCATCCATGCAGTAATGTATATGATGCAAGAGTTATATTTAAAATTTTCTCCTTAATTAAAGCATTGTTTTGACTTGGATTTTCGGCGCGCAATTCGAAATTTACGAGAAAATCATATTAAAATACGCTTTTCTTACTCGGCATGATACCTTGATATTTGTTAGCAGCTATTATAATAACATGAAACTTATTATTTCGCATTTAGGAGAAAATCTGTACATAAGTAATCGAATTGTTGCAAAATATATGCCGTGTGCCATAAGAGTACATGTTAAAATATCATTGAATTGTCAGGAAACTAAATCCGTAGCATTCAGTTTTTTTCACTTTTATCGATAGATATTACTAATAAGAACACCTATGCAAAGTTTCACGCAAATCTGTACATGAACAAAAATCGCTCCAGCCACCTTAAGTTGTGTGAAACCACCGAACGTCCTTAAAATAATAAACAGGATAAAATTACCATCTTGTCGCATCTCTAGGACTAGAGAATGGCTTTTTGAAATGTGTGATGTGTCTTTCACCCCAAGGATGATAAAATTCTTGACCATGGCGATAAAGAGGAGATCAAAAATTTCCATTCCTTGGGAAATTATTGCGGGGAGGAATGAAGGAAAACAAAGAGAGGATTCCGCCGCACTATAAACCTACTGATGCGGGAAACGGATTGTGATGATGAGGGGAGGCGGGATTATCCGTTGCGCATTAAATCGCGTATTCATGCGTGAAAACGTTGGTATTCTTCAAAGTCCAATCATCTTGAGAAAGGAGAGGGAGTTGAAAAAAAATAACGCGAGGGATGGAGAATAAGGAGAGCATAGGACGACGAACTACTTCGGTCGTTTTAACGGGGTGAACCGTTTCTTCTCAGAAACCATCCGGATGGCTGAGACAGCTCGAATCATATTTTCAATATAAAAAAAGGGATGCATTTCACGTACCATGAAACGCTTACAGAAATATTGGAAAATATCTCAAACCACGGAAATACTTTATAATAAGTGCATTTAAAATTTTACTATCCATTCCATAATTTATATCATGCGTATTCCCCTAGATATTCTTAATTTTCCATTTCAAGCTAAAGTCATATATGCAATTTGGAGCGCTAGCAATCCTCCAATAGCCATTAAACATTAAAGTTCCATTCACTAGCATTTTTTTAAATTGCTTATTTCCTACATCAAACATATTGAAATGAAACTATAATATTGTTATACCACATACAATTTATTGTTCCCCTAGCTAGGCCCTGACGTGGAGCGTCATCACTCGATCCACACGCAAAATAAAACAGAAAAGGCATGAAACATACTGAGCTGTAAATTACATTGCACCACCAATCAATAGCATATAATTTAATGATTGTTAGTTTATGTACTATCAACTTAAGCGCTTCAACACAATGGAATCGCATAGTTAAGCTCGCTCCGAAGAGTTATTTCATAAATACAGATGGATATTCACCCATTATTGTTGGATATAGGAAACAGTTACATCTTATTAAAAATACAAAATTTACTGTTACCCTTGTCTATCTTGCTGCTCGTGGGAGAATGGCAGTTTATGCGTTTCCTGAATATAATAAAACAGAAGGAACTGCCCAGCGGTTAAGTTTTCGAGATTCCATTTACCAATTCGGACCTTATTTGGATGAAAAAATAACAGCGAGGTTATAATCAAATGACAATTTTTAGAAAGAAAGTTAGCAATTTGCATGGCTTAATGAAACTTGATATCTCTCTTTGTTTGGATTAAATCTTGTAATCAATTTTTTTCGCACTTCCTCCAAGTCGATTTCCTTGAAACTTTTCCCACGTGTATTTTGGATGACGATACAATATTTTCTCGATTCAAACAAATTGACAAAAAATTGAAATATTACTTCAACAAAAAAAGTTCCATTCTTTTTCAACAAAACTTTCACTGTAAATTTTTCAACAACTTATCGACAGAATAACTACAATAATTTCATTAAAATTTGATCCGAGGTTATTAAAAACTAAAAACTATAAAAAATAAATAAATTAAAAAACACGTTTTTATTAAAAAGGGGAACAAAAAGGTAGAAAATAATGTTTGCGCTGACATCACTGGACTGCAATAGAACTTAATTATTTGTGACTAAAAATAAAAGCATGGGGGCGCAGAAACCAACATTTGTGATGCAAAAGACTTTTCACCAAAAACACCCTCAAGTCCGATCATTTGTGATATTAAAGACTTTTCAGCAATTTACTGTAACGGAAAGTCTTACTTTCTAGAAACTCCTGGTCCGGCACGGCTTGGAATACTAAAGACTTTGCCACGTTACCTATATAGAAATAGTCAAGTCTTTTGTGTCACAAATGTTGGTTGCGTCCCCATGGTTTTAATTGTAGTACATTTTTTAACATAACCATTTTTATAAAAAAGCTTTTTATATTTTATTTAACTAAAACTACCGGCTCCAGACGCTCATTCGACATTCTTTGAAGGCAAAACCAGATTTGGATGTCGATCAATATATAGAGATCTTTCAATCTAGCATCAGAATTCTAAAATTAGACTTCCAGATGAAGGATTGTATATTTTTTTCTCTCTCGAAAAATGTAATTATAAACCCCAAAAGACAACGTCATTTGAGAATATTATTCTGCCACAGTCTGACACAATGTAACGATAGTCATCTCAGCTTCATTTCCCGCATTAAAAACAACAGTGAACGTGCGTGTGAGAATTTTCGAGGTAAACATGGAATTCTTTCACCTAAAACTCATAAAATGAAGTAACATGATCAATTTTTTCATTCGATGAAGCAGGATCAGATATTCTACCGACATATCGCTCATGAAAACGTCGGGTGAGAACAAACACATGATCCCTAAATTTGGGTTTGACAAAGCGTTTCCCCCTAAACCAATTATAGATCACTTAGCATTCTGAAGTTTGGGCTCTGTATCCACGTCTCGTTCAGAGTTTGAAAAAATAACATTCAGCTATTTGCGTTTAAAACAATCTTGGATTGGCGAAAAAGAGTGACTAAAATGAAAATTTTAATGGGTGACAATGATGCAGAAATATTTGTTATACTGAGGGCGATATCCAAACAATGAGTTTATTATAAATGTATTATTTACTAACACAAAAAACGCACTCAGCGACTGAAGCGCCACCATTGCCAGTTATAGACGAATAAACCATGAATATTTAAGCGTACTTACGTTTTAATTATTCACGACCAAAGCTCCGCTGTTGTGCATCACTGGTGGGCATAAAATAGAAAGGTCAGACATCGTATGTGCAAGCACCCCCATTTATGTATTATGTTCACCGGATGATGTTTTGCAAGAGCAAAACCTAGGTCGTAATTACTAAAATTTATGTGGATACGTAAAGTTATTTATTGTAATTTCATAATGTTGGTGTATCACCATAGCCTTAAGTAACGCCATAAATTACTCTTACTAATTCAAACCATTAACATGTCACTTGAAAAATGAAGAAACATGGAGCGCAATGCTTTAAAGGGAGTTTGAGCGAGATTTTTCCCTTTTCATAAAAGATACTATATTAAAATTTTATTTTTAATTTGAGTAGCTGTAAGAAGTATGAAGTAATTATTTTAACATTTATGACGCAAATTTTTTTTAATATAACTGAATTTCATAGTAATGAATTAAATATAAATTTATAAGGTGGCAGGTAAGGATTTTCGGGTTTTCTTCCGCGTACTTTCATTGTCATTGACGACAGTTTCGACAGCATTTCAGCTATCTTCTTCAGGTCAGAAGTGAAGGTGCAGGTGTTTGTGTCCGTGTTATATCGGGGCTGTTTTTTTCCCACCAATTCAGTCAGGTGCACTCGCATTGGAGACTGTATTCTTCTTCATGAAAACCCTCTTCCAGGCATTAGATATGGTGTAACTATCTTCCCTGTTCATGTTTTCCGTTGTTTTCACGATTTCAATGGCCTCTCTAATGAGTCTGGGGAAGCAGCGGTTCTCTTTCGTGATTAATTTTGCCTTCAGTTCTGACCTGAAGATAACTGCAATGCTGTTGAAACTGTCGTCAACGACAATGGAAGTACGCGGAAGAAAGCCTGAAAAGCCTTCACTGCCATCTCAACGACTCTGCGGAAGCCTAAGAGTTTGTACATTTATAAGGTTTTTACTTGACTCATTTTTTCACACCATATGCTGAAAATTCCTTCACAACCAAAGAGATTTTTACGATTCTGGAAAAATTACTGCGGTGAGTAATTGATTTATTTTTGGAGATAATTGAGGAAATATACCAACTACGGAATGTTAACTTTCTTACAATATCAACTTGCTAGAAGTCCTTCATTTTTTAAAGTCTCTTAGGAGTGCATACGCGTACCATTTCCCATGAAAAATTGCTGGTACAGTTTGGCAAATATTTCATAGAGTATAATGGTGAGTAGCTGATATTTTTTTATCATCATGTATATCAGATATTATTCTTCATAATGAGGACAAATGTATCGATTTTAATTGAAGTGATATCTCGCTCAAACTACCTAAAATAACGAGTATCCCTCCCTAGGCCCCGCGCTTAATTGGGGAACGAATGCATGAAAATCCAGAATTTGCATGCATTGAAGAGAATACAAGACTAAAATTATAAGGAAATAAGGAAGTAAAGAGCAAGCAGTGGCGGATACATATGGGGGGCGCGGGGGGCGCGCGCCCCCCCTTGCGGGGCAGCCCGCATTGCCGCCCGCGCTGCCCCCGCCAGTCAGCCCGCAAACTATTCGTTCGTGTCTTTCGTCAGTCGACTCTGAGTCGAGTTATCGTGTAGTTGTACTTTCTTATGTAGCACGCGCGCGCGTCCCCGTCATCGTATTTTATACGTTTCTGTCTGGCACATAGATAGCTAACCTAAGAGAAAATTCACGGCCATTCTAGTGATCTCGATACGTTATTCTGTCTGGCATTTGTTCGTGAAAATTCGCGAATATTCTACTGTTTGTATTTGTTCACACTCCTTAAAAGTCTGGAAGCGAACATTCTGGCACCGAATGTTCTCGAAACAACCGAGCTACATATATAAGGGAAGCAGAGTCGCTGCCAGGCAGTCAGTTTGGAAGCTACAATCGTCGCGATAACTTGCGACCCCCCCCCCCCCCCTTGAGTTTTTTCTGTATCCGCCACTGAGAGCAAGTAGCAAAGGAAAAAGGAACACGAACCAGTGAGTGAGACAGGAATCGATAGATGGGAGGGAAAATAGAAGGTGACTTAGAAATGGAGTGAGAGACAGGAAGGGAAGGAAGGAGGGAAATGGGAAAGTGGTCAGTCAAAACACTCGCCCAATATAACACATTCATAGGACTTAGCTCGTCAGAAATGCCATGGATGGAGAAAAAATTAAAACAATTAAGAACATTTCCCATTAAAAACTTTGAATTTCCTCAGAGTAAATTACTTTTCGTTATAAGACAGTTTCGTTATTCTAATTGTAAGATATCTTCAGGAAATTAGGGTTTCACTACACTATAGCACCTTCAAGTAATTTCCTCAAGGTGCTGTAGCGTAGGAAAACTAGTTTTAAAAATAAATATATACTGAGGAACGCATAGTTTTTTTCATTTGTAGATTTATTGATTCATAATGGGATTCCACAAAGTTTTGGCCTCAACCATCGTTTACATATTAAAATTAATTTTAGTAAGCAACTTAAAACCCTACCGAAGGAACTTTAGAAGCTGAGCATGTTGCACGGACTAAGAAAAAAGGCCAGGGCAAGAATTTTAAAACAAATTTTCCACGAGTTACCCAAAACAGGGACTAAGATACATAAAATTAATAATGCACATTTATTAAGCGGAGCTTGATGACGGAGAAAGACTGTAGGATGATAGATGAAGATGGGAGATATGATGAAGAGACATGATAAATGAAGATAGGGGAGAGATAAAGAAAGATGAAAGTCAATGAAGCGATCACCGAGGGACGACAGTGAGAGAAAAGAGATGAAAAGAGCTTTCTATAGAAATTTATAGTCAAAGGAAAGTTGGGGGATGGCGTCCAAAGAACCTGCGAAACGCAATGGAGTTGGAGAAATATGAAAAAAGCGGTACGCTAACATTTTTATTTCATGAGAAGACAGACGTTTGAATTCGGCAGTCTGAAAGTGGTGACAGAAGTAAGAAAATTAACTTCAAACGAATAATGCATAAGGCGAAGAAAATTAATAAAATATAGATCAAGGCTTTTATAAATGAATATAAATGAATATATTTAAATTTTCCTCGTGTGACCCAATTGGGGGACCAAATGTAAGGAGATCCAAAGAGAATAAGGATCGGGCTCAAGTGATAGTATCACACCCCGAAGCACCCGGTTCTGACAGTGGATGATATTTTTCAGTGGAACCCCGATCCCTACTAGGTTACCAAGTGGAGGGCACTTTGAGTACAGTACTTCTTCCGTCAGGTGGGACGATAGATCATTGTCTCCCTTGTGTCTTACGTCAAGAGGAAAAAAATGCAAAATCCGGGATACTCTCCACCCTTCCTGAATTCCATAAATAATCCTACGCATACCAATCCTCCCCTCTATCCCAAGTAGCACCAGTGTTGCCAATCTCCTCACACAAATAAGCAAGCAATCCAGAGAAAATGCTCAATAATAGCGTTAAGTAGAGAAAAGAGAAAGGCTACTATGAACGATGAGGAGGGAGAGAGAGAGTGCAAGAGAAAAATAGAAGATGAACGAGTGAAAGAGACGACCATCGAGGGACGGAGTGAGAAAAAGCGAGAAAAAGAAAGATAAATAAATTAAGGGGGAACGAAAAGGAAGAGAATAAAAGGACTAAAGAGAAAGAGGAAAAGAGGCATAGAGGAGAAGAGGCGAGATATGTAGTCTTATGGGTTATAATCTCAAATCTAGGCTAAATAATTCGTTTGGAACCAAAACTCAGCGCGCTACCACATCGCAGTCGCGATATGTACTGAGCGGATGTACTTCGCCCACACTTAAAATAACCGCCAGCTACCCTGACCGCCCATGCACTCCTCGTGCATGCGAGGCGCGACCTCAACGTCATGGTTCCATTTTAGTCGCATACCCGATATAAAGGGACCAAATGTATTTAAAACGTGTAATTAGCGATGAAGTTAAAGAGTCAGATTGGATCACCCTGCAAACGCTACATCGCCGTTTCCCCACTGATACATACATGAAATCCAGGATCGCACGTGCATTAATGAAGAAGAGTCGAGGTAAGAGAAAACCAACAAGATGGTGAGGAGGGAGAGCTAAAAAGAAAGAGGAATACATGAACAAGTGAATGAATGGACAGTAAAAAAAATCGAGGGCGCAAGAAACACGAAGAGGAAGAAATAGAAAGACATAGAGAGAGAGAGAGAGCAGAAGGAGAGGAAGGGGAGTAAAAGGATAGGGGAGAGAGAAAGCGACGAAAAGAGGCAAAGGAGAGGAAGAGTGGGATCGCTCAAGAGAGACGAAAAGGATGCCTTGCCTTGGTGGTTATATTTTCCACACGCCGAAACGAATGATCGATGACTCCGCGCGCCCGTGTAAGCCGATCGTAAATAATTATGTGGCCGTCAGCAATCAAAACAAGGCGGCATGCGAGTTTGTGTGTTAGTATATGTGTGTGTGAGCGAGTGTGCAAGAAAGAGGGAGGGAGAAAAATAACTGAGACATTCCTATACGAAATGAGAGAGGTGAGAGTGAGGTGATTGGGTGTGGGAGGGAGAATATCGTGTGTGTGTGTGTGCGCGCGCGTATATGTGTTTGTGTGTGACCGGATGGACAGTGGAGTGAGAGCGCACAAAAAGGAGACAAGAAAAAAATAACAAGCAACTCCGGCGAACAAACAAAAAAACGTCTTGTCGGTATGAAATATCTTCGGGTGAGGCGATGGGGGAGGGTTATGGGGAAGGGGGGGATCTACGGTGGCGCCGAAAGCGTCAAGGGAGTAGGAACTACCGGTAATTGATACTCCCATCCTGGTCGTGGGACGGTCGCAGCTGAGTTTTGATGCTGACGACTCAGGAGCTCATTTTTTTGTCTATTCCTCACACTCTCTCTCGAAGTTTTAACTCTGTCCTACGTAATTGTGCGCTTGGGAGCTTGATCTTCGGGTGATCAGCAATTCGCTCGCCCGCAATCGAACTGATGAAATCAGGCGACACTGGGTGGAATTCCTTAACGTTTAACAAGTTGAAAATATAAACTTTTTTTTTACAATTCCACACTACTTTTCTATTTACCGATCAATTTTGACAACTATGTCACCAAAATGACCAAAATTTGAACAAAGTTGACTTGAAAATGATGTCATGGTCGGCGCAATCGATCGGTCAAAATAAAACTATTGTGTCATTGTACAGAGTTCTCTTCTTTTAATCATGTTAAATTGCTCCCCCTCGCTATAAGTCGCTGGTTGATTACGAGACTATATGGATTCATGTTGACATGAAGCTTGGGGATGTAAATTCGGAGTCAACTTAATGTGCGTTGAAGTCATTGCCTCCAGGAGTGTGATAATAGTCTCACAAGGTCCACTAGAACCTCCTTACACGGCAATGGTTTTGTTTTACTTGTGGTTGTGTCTTCATCAGAATAATGTATGAATAAAGTAGTCGTTGGACTGAATAATTACTATTCTGGATCCCTATTCATTATAAAAATCGAGGATTCTTTTCTAAAAAGGGTTACACGACGGGCTAAACCCTGAGTGGCATAACCGATCATATTATAACCTACTTGCTTGGAAATTCACCGAGTAGAAAATCGTTTGACTCAACAGGGATAGTATCTCGGAGTCTCCATTCATTGGACAGGGTGATAGGTGACCATCAAGTTACACCACCATCATCATCATAAGCCATTATTCATTCCTAAGATCGGAAGACGGCAGCCCTTTACTCTTCCCCAATCCCCCGAGTATACCTTTATGCCTTGATATTTACCCTGTTTCACTTCTCGTTTTCTCTGGTTGACGTATTTAGTTTAACTAATTAGTTTCACCACCAAGTTATCATAATGGAAGGAGAAGTGCCATTCTGTGCTACGATGTTGGCTGAAATCAGGAAAAGCTGATTTGAAAAAAACCCAAGTGGAAATTCGTGTAAATATTAACTCACCCCTCAAAGTGACTACGTAGAGTATCAACTTTCGCCAGGATTTATGACGGTAAGTACCTCTTCGTTTGAAGTGTTTGTACAAGCTCGTAGCGCATTGATAGTGGCTAATGAGTGTAATACCTTACCATTTTTCCAAATCTTCCGGAACTATATTTAGGATGGGTGGATATTTGAGGAGACGAACGACAACTGATGCCATTTGACCCTTCAAAGAATATTTGGGCAGGTTGGTGAAGAAATGATTATTTTGAAGTTTTGAGAAAGGATGGAGAGAAACCCAGCGTCGGAGATGGCCTTCTCTCAACAAAAGATTCCGAGGGGTCCACAGTTTAACGTCCTTTCCGACATGTAGAGTAGGTACTGAAATAGAAGCACTATCCATAT
Organism: Pyrrhosoma nymphula; assembly: GCA_963573305.1. NCBI lineage: Eukaryota > Metazoa > Arthropoda > Insecta > Odonata > Coenagrionidae > Pyrrhosoma > Pyrrhosoma nymphula. Next base: position 47,340,890 of record OY754330.1, on the reverse strand, counting down.
GGCACCCGAGTAGTGACTTACGGTTCTGAAACATCTCCACCTCTGCTGGTATTCGACCCTTGGCCTTCAGTAAGGGAAGCAACTATTCTAGCCGCCACATCAACCTGATTCCCTTCCAGAACTATACCTTCTTGAGTTTATCAGAGCAAACCCCTATTGTGGTTTACAGTCTATCCAACTTATTTGCACAGTTAATAGTTAAGATTTCAACAAATCAGCGATCCTAATTCCAACCGGACAGGAAAAGAAAATATGGGACTACTATCAGGTCTCGGAACGCCCGGGGAAGCTGGCGATTTATTGGTAACACCACTCTCAGCACGGAACAGAGGCCTCAGAGGCCAGAAGATTGTGCCAGTTGAATTTCTACGGCAAGAAAAAAATTGAAGCGTTGAATTTAAAGTATCCTCCCGTAATGACGTGCAAACTTCATGCACCTAATATGTTGCAGTCATTAACCACGCATGGAGAGGTTGGGTTGCAAAATAGCCTGACTAAAATCTACAAGTAATTCTGTTATATTGACCGTTTAACCTACGCCCTAAGCGACTCAAGGGCATAAGTTACCACTTAAAGTTTACACTGCGGTAACGAAGTAAATAAAATTTATATGGATAAAATAGAGCCAAAATTGATTATTTCGGAGCAAAAAATTCAAATTCCAGGAAAAAAAGCGAATACGCAAATTGAGTGCAAAAAACCTTTTTTTTTCAGCCATCAAAAACAAAAAATTGTAATACTATCATGCATGAGTGCGAGCAGTTAAAATAAAGACAAAGAAAGAAACCTCTGCACCAAATCAAATTCTTCTCCAACGGGAGTAAATTTTGCCTGAAAAAGGCCAACTTGGACCCTTGGGTATTTCTAATATAACTTATTATATAAGATAGGTAGCCTTCTACATCCAAAGGAACATATGTGCTAAATTTTGTTAGAATCGGTCAGTAGATTTGGAAGTCTAAACCATTCGGATGAACGGAATGTCAGCTTTGTAGATATAATAGCAGAAATGCCCGTTGAATCTCAACCGGAGAGATAAAAAAAAGAAATTATGTAGAAGTTCGGTAAATAGAAATCTAACATCCCCATTACTTATCTAATTTTTTTAGATAAGTAATGCAAGTAATTTTTATTAGATAAAAACTTTCCCGTTTATTTGCTTAATAATGCAGGTATCACGCTATTTTGCTGAAATTGTTTATTTTTAAAACAATAAAACTCAATTAATATTTCAGATATTTCGCTCCAGTGTCTCAGTCTTTGCGACAAAGTATCCACTTTGAGTATTGCTGGGAAATTGTAGGCATCATAAGTTAAAATATGAAAAAGGATACAAACGATAAGGTGCAGCAAAGAACACAAACGATCGGTTAAATTGACGAACCATAAATCCGAGGACCACAACATTTGAGCGTCTGAAATGGTGACGGATTCTATATTCAAACGTACATGGATAATTAATGGCAGAAAAAATATGAAAATAATTATGTAAGTAAAAATCACAATAAATCCAAAATTTCCTAAAGACAAATTTAAAAAGTCTCAAGTCTTATCTTTAAATCACCTATACTAACCACAATATTCCGCGTAAAAATAAATATTTACATAGTTATAAAATAATTTGGAAGTGGCCGTAATCTTGAAACGGTAAAAAATTTCGAAATGGCAATAAACCTATGTTGGAACCAGGTATATTAGAAACGTTCATGCATAATTTAAGCTCATTCAGTTCAGTGGTTTTTTCGTGATTGACTAACAAATACGCACACACAAAACCACATCATTTTTATATGGTAGTACGATAGTAGATTGCCAACGGCTGTCCTCACGACTAAGGTCACACGACGATTATCGAGCGCGTAGGATACAGCATCTTGCAGCCGTGCTACCGCGAAAATCGTCGGCCACAAGCAAAAGGCTATAGTACCTAGTATTTATTCAAGGCAGCAATATATAACTAATAGAACTGAAGAACACGCTTGAAACGGTCTAAGCTTTCACTACATTCTAGAAAACCTCGATCAAGAATGTTTTTTTTTATTTGTCATGAAGTTTCGAATCCGCAAAGTCGACCTACTATAAGTGCCAGCATTTCAGTTTCAAGTGATTGATAATAGCTAGAGAAAAAGAACGCAGCAAAGTGAAAAAAACATCGCACTAATGACTTCTAGTTAGACAGAGTGGACGATTTGGAAAAATGACTGCTAATAAAAATAGCAGTAAAAGGGAATCTAACTAGAGGAATCCAAACTGTGCATCTAAATATATATCTATCCTTTTAAAGAAAGAAAGGTTGCTGCCATATGTAAGAGCCTGTAATTTGCATGGTTGAATCTAAAGGCGGAGAGTTTTGAAAGACAATGGAGCGAAATCTTACCTTCGGTGTCATGGCATCGGTGCACTGATGACCGAGTAAGGAGAGAAAACGGACTCACCTGAAAAGGAAAAGCAAGGATAAGAATCTCTATTTTTTACAGATAAATCTAAGAGAAGGTATGAGGAAAAAAGGGCTAAAATGAATCGGTAGCAAAGCTAACGACTACTGGCATTACCAATTCAAGTGAAAAATTTAGATTTAGCTCGCAATGCAGTAAATAGTTAATGTTAGTACAAGAAACTAATATTCACTTCTTTTTACAGTCACCAAGAGTTTTACTTTAAAATAGAATCGAATAATATAATAATCGAATATAATAATCGAATAATTAAATAGAGATATGAAAGAGCGCACTTATTTTAGCGATTGGCCGGATGCTAAAGATTAACGCTTTTTCGAAAATTAGCGATAAGGACAAGATGAACAACTTTTACCTTGCTACACATGATACCCAGGATAGCTTCAAGTGTTCGCGACCGGCTTCGCCTTGCATGCTCCGTCAATTGATGGAAGTTAAAATATCAGTTGAAAGTGGGTAAACACGTTGGATAGAAAGCTGTGCGGAGATCGCTTCCGCTTTTTAACAACTGGGTCTTGAGTTCGACTCTACAGACCTATCGGCAGCTTCCTTTCAACAGATAATTGCAGCGGCCCCGCCCTTAGCAAGAGAGTCACATAAATTCAGAAGGGGGGATTAATAGACTTCGTACATTCACCGACCTGTCCCTAGATTATCTTTCTGGTTTTACTCGGTATAATTACTTTCAAGCGCGCTCAAGCGACTGACAGCAGCTCACAATGCAACGTTTGATCGAAAGCGATAAATTTAAATGCGTGGAAAAAACATTGCTGAGAAAAAACATCTCGAGATGTTTATCCCATTAAAAGCATGGATTTAGATAAAATTGGCATGGCTAAGGGTAATTTGTGGGAACGCAACGGGTAGTAGAGTAGTGGCAATCTTAACATTTTAAAGAAAATGAGTAACGAATCGATCCGGTAAGAGACTGCAATCGCCAACCTAAGATTATCATAAAGAATTTAGCGATCAGCAAAAAATAGTTTTCTAAATCATCGGTAGAGAATTATTGAGATACCTAGATGTGCTTTTCTCCGAAGCAATTACCAAGCTCACTTCGGATATATCCACGTGACCAGAATATGGTGTCGACAGGTATTCAACCATTTAGCGCCAACAGTTTTACTGCCGTAAATGTTAACCAGATTAACGATGACGGGACGATAGCCGTGGGTCATTTAGCGAGGTGAAATCAACGATTTTATATTAGGTGTTAAAATATGACCAACTGGTTCAATTTTGTTTTATATTACCGAGATTTATCAAAGAAATATTATGGAATAAGAGGGCCAAACGGGATAATCGTTAACTGCATGTAGTAATTACAGTTCGGACTTATGAGTTCATTGATTATCATTTGACATAAAACCAAGGAGGTTATGACTTTACTATCGATGACAAAGTGACGGTAAGTAAGAGGCTTGGGTTAAATAAAAAAAATCTAATGGCTAAGATTGAATAGAACGTACCTATATACATTACGATGACAGAATTTGGTTAAAGATATTTCTTATACTTACATTCAATTTAAACATCCCTCTTCTCTCTCCAGCATGTCCTAACAACTAATAATGGATAATTTTTTAATCTTAGCGATACCACTGTTAGTGCAATAAGTAAGAAAAAATATAATTAAAGGAGTGACGATGGGAGAATAATTAAGTGCTGCCACAGCAATTTTCAGTGCAAACAATCCATCCACAAGATGGCTTACTCTTCGGCCAACCTCTGAGACAAAGATTTTCAGCCATAAACTAAAATTGAATCATTTTAAGCAAGATTTGGAAATGAGACGTTTTTCAGCCAAATATTGAGATAAACTGATTTTTAGACACCCTCTGGGATTGGATATTTTTTCGTTTTATGCGACGATATGACCTCAGTTGTCGGTCGCCTCCCCAAACAACTAACCAACTACCAATTTCTACACATTTTTTCTTCTAGTTCTCTCGTTCCGCTAATATACTGACGATAGTATTCATATTTCATTATAAACTGCTAATCATCACCGCGGTCACATTACAGGGAGAGTAAAATTTTCGAAAATTCAAATGGAAATCAGTAAATAGTAAAAGGGAATCCGCTGAGGAGCTAGGGAGATGATGGAATGGAGGTAATTTGGGCGGACTGCAGGGGTCCTGGTGGGACAACAGCGCTGGCTGCACGGCACCCCTTTCTGATTAATAATATTAAATGAAACGATAACTATGGAAAAGGACAGAATTGGAAGGTTAAGGATTGTTGCATAACGCATACCTCTCGAATTACATAGAAAATAATATTTTGTAGTATTAATGAACTAATAGAATTAGTAATGCTAATCAGGAGTAGCATGCTAACCTGTGCACATAACTGACAGAACTGGTCTTTCGGGTATTTTTTCGACAAGATCTTTCTAATTAAATACTTCGCGGAAGCCTTCACAAGGATTCCGTGTACAGTATGTTTAGTCAACGTGGCACTCCCTAGAGAGCTAGTAAACTAAGGAACTAAGCTTAGTTACTAGTTTGACCTTGCATTGCTCTCCTGACTGCTCTCTGGTCCTCACCTAGCGAACAGGGAAGTGTGCGAGGTTGGAAATTGAATTGGAACAAGTATTGTATGCTTGTTGAGGAATCACCCCGAGCCATACACCGTGGAGGTGGCTTGCACGGTAGGTATTTTATAGATGCAGATACGTTAGATTTTTTAAATCACTGCTCAGGACTGAGTACTGCTCAGATGAATATGGCCCACTTTTATTGAGGATTTCCTTTCCAATATGGTCATTATCAATTTTAATAACCAAACTTTTTCCCATGTATCCATACTTAAGGAGACAAATGGAGAAAAGAGGATCATTTTATCTACTGGCATGCAGCTGCAGCGATAAAAACCCAAGCAGTCTAAAAACACTTTCTCTGGCATAGTATCCACTCCCTCACGTCAGTAGTTCTCAGGCTTTTTTGCTATTACCATACTTCAAAATATCGTTCCCTCTTCCAAATATAAACTATTAAATAATAATTTAATTCTGCAAATTAAAATATTGCGTATGTTTAAGAATCGATTTTAATCTGTGACATTTGGAAAACTTGTATTTAAGAAACTACAACCATTCACATTTTACATTATGTACAGAACATCACATTTTGCTAAATTTTGTTCCCAATTCCCCCCTAAATTTCCCCTAAGATGGGGATTTCCCCTCTGAGTGAGAAACTATCCCTTAAGTGAAATCATTACGGTAGATGAAAGGAGGAGATTTCTTTTTTTCCGCGCGATGAGCGAATATCCCACCACGTCGTTTCCGAGAACAGTGCTGCCACCGCTCTCCCTCCTTTTATTTTTTTCGAGATTATTACGCCGGCCGGGATGAAAAATAACTCCGGAGCCAAGAGTGAGTGACGTCACCCAATAACGAATTTTTCCCTCCGGGTGGTTCGCTCGTTCCAAGAGAGATCATTTCCTTCCCCTTCTTCTTCATCGCCTTCATCTTCACCTTAACCCAACCTTTCTCTCCTCCCCCCTCTCTCTTCAACGGCCCCACGTCTTTTTCTTAAAAAGTCCCTCGTCGAAAATAGATGGTGGAGGAGGAGACGATCTTCTATTTCGGCACGTCTCTCCTTTGAGCACTTGTTCCTCTTTCTTCCGCCGAAACAACTTCTTTCTCTTCCTTCCCACCATCTTAACAACCAGCCCGCCTGCTTCATCCACCTCCTTCCCCTCCTCTCTCTCTCTCCCTGTCGTCACCACGACGACAAGGCCGTTGACCGGCAAAAGCAAGCATAAAGGAATTTTGTTTTACACGCACAAGCGAGCGCTTCAGACGAACACGCATGCATCATGTAATGCGCCTTCAAAAACCGCCGGAGGTTGTTACACATGCACTCGGCATGCACCCCACCAAAATTAACGATGGGAGCGATATGACGTTTTCTCTTTTTACGTTCATGGGAAGGGGAAATGCAACGGGGGGGAGGGAGGGGAAGAGAATTATAAAAATAAACGCATGAAAGACAGGGAATACACGAATACATATATATTGGTACCCATTGATGAGGAGAAAGGAGCAAAATGAGTGCTTGCTTAACTTGAGAAAGAAAAAAAAAACTCTCTTGAGAAGGGGAATTGGATATCCACCCCCCTAAGAGAGAGAGTTAATTAGTCCGCCAAAGGCATTGATGTCAACACGTGACGCCGGCCCTGGATACACGCTATGGCCCACCCGGGTGGGATGACCTTCTCTGTCTCCATCTCTCATTCTTTTTAAGGCCTTATTTTCATTCGATGCGAAAAAAATGAACGGGTGGTCGAAAATATGCGGGCGTGTAAGGAGAGGAACGTACTCGTGACGAAAGAGGGCGGCAAGAACAGAGGGAAATGAAGAGGTGAGGAAGGGTGTTGGAGCCGGAAAAGGTATAGGACAGGTAACAAAAAAATACGAAGACGTTGCTGCAATGGCTATTGGGTTGCAGTAATCTCCTGATCCCAAAATAACTCAAAAATGGAGAAAAATTGCGTTTGCGTGATTCCCAACAGCACATTTAAATGCTTAACGCAGAAGAAGGCAAATTCTTGACACGGATGAGCCAAAAACCCATCCCTCACAAAGAATTAAAACAATTTCAATGCTACAAGAAACATTTATTTATTACTAGAGCGACCTAACGGTCGAGATAGGCCTAGATAAGTGGTCCTGAACCTCTTCTGCTAACTATTCCCCTCTCACCACAGTTTAGAATATCATCGCCCCTTCTCAATATGTTATTAAATGATAATTTAATTCCACATATGAAAATAATATTCATATTTGAGAATCGATTTTAATCTGTGTCATTCAATAAACTTGACTGAACGTCGCTGGTTAAATTAAATCAAATTACAAGTTAACAGATTTGACATAATCTTTAGAACATCACATAATGCTGCATTGTGGTCCCCATTCCCCCCTAAATTCCCGCCAGGGGGCAATTCCCCACTGGCTGGGAATCCCTGTTTTAGATGGAAGAGAGTTTGTTTCTTCTAGACATAAACGGGCCCAGACCCCTTTCTTCTTCCATGCTTCTTTCTTCAGCTCGGCATACGTCCAATACTCTCTTCATCCCGTCCCTAAAATGCCTTTTCACTTTCATCCCCTTTCTCGTTATTACAACACATGGCGTTCAGCGTCCCCTCGCTCCTCATTACGATAGCGTTATCACAACACATGGCGTTCAGCGTCCCCTCGCTCCTCTACCTCATATTCCTTATTCTCGTTAACTTGGAAAACGTGCCAAAATATTAAAATAATACACATTTGGCTCAAACTCAATGCTTAAAAAGGACGGAGATTTTCCTTTCGCTCCAGTATGACAATGCAAAATTGAGACCACGAGCCCAGCCAGTGAGACAATTGTTCCTTCAAGCACCCTTTAAAAATATAAAATACGGAAACGCGATGAGTCAAATGTTTCCAATCTAGGTAATAATATATAATAAGGCAACGAAACCGATAGTTAAGGGCGAAAGAAAAATATAAACACAAGAAGGATGAAGAATTTGAGGAATCCCTTTCAAACAGTCCAGCCGAGCAATCGGCAAGGAGTGAGCTTTACACCTCATGTGGAATGTCAATGTCAAATTCGGAGAGGAGAGCTCTCGGGAAGAAAAGACGGCAGAAAGAATTCCGGAAAACGGAAAGGCTTCAGAGTTGTTTGTTATCCTCTGCTGATTTTCAAAGCCGTACGCTTTACGAGAGGCTTCACAGGCCACTCAAGGAGAGTGCATGAGCTAGGGAATGTTTGCCAACAAAGATGCAATTACGTAAATATGTTACCTGGGTTAGTGCATAACAGCGCGAGTAATTCAGCGTGTTAAAGCTTCTTAATCTATCCTAGAAAAACGCTTATCAAGAATTAATTATGAGCCAGCCCTATGATGCATGATGATATTACCTTTTAGCAGAAGCTTTCACTTATCATACGGCTTAATTTCTTCGCCTCCAGTTGTTGCTAGTTTTCAACGATGCCAGGAAAGTCTATGTTGAACGGTTTACTTTACAATATTGTTGACGAGGAAATGCGTGTTGCATCGTTGAAAGGCCAATTAGTGTGATTTTACGAGTTATTAAGAAAGAAATAAATTCAACTCTGCGTCATTTCCGATACCAGTTTGTTGGGCCACAAAGAGAGAAAAAACATCAAAAATGTTCCCTATTGACACTATGTGAGTGAATGTGTCGAAAGAGGTTGTCAACTTCTTCTTCGTGCTTTTCACGCATTTATCGTAATGAATGAATCTCATCTGTTTTTGAATTATAAAAACATCCAGGCGATTTCACGCAGAAATGGATAAAGCATGGAGAGATGAGACATCCGGTGTAGATGGTCGAGAAGAAAATTCACACAAAAGGTTAAGGTTCCGAACTTGCTTTTTGCTTGAATGTGATTCGGAATACAGAAGTGGTAAGAGAAATATATCCTTAATTTTAGCACCACGCCATTTAGTAAACATGGCTAAGTGTGATATTAAGTGAAGGGTTGAGGAAAACCAAGATAAGTGAAGCACAATCTCAGTTAAATATTTTTTCAAATCGCACATTGAAAAAATGGGAATTGAGTTTGGATGCAGTCTTTTTTTTACATTTCCCTGTTAAATGCACAGGACTGATATTTTGACCCCACCTAATTCAGAGCTATTCTTTAATGAGATGCATGCAGAAAAGTAAATTAATAAACGAAAAATTAATGAAAATAATCAGTTCAAAAAAAGCTTGTCATTCATCTGATACGTGAAGCAACTTCATTGCTAATCTCATAAATTTAACTATCGTCAGTATATTAATCCCTAGTTATGAACAATGTAGCATGTAACGCCAAGATCAAATGCTTTGTGTGTAATGACCACCATACACTTACCTAACCAAGCAGAGTCGGACGGAGATACTTTATTCATATAAAATAACTCCTAGTAGGTAATTCAATTGTCTTCTTGGCTTCACGAATGTGTACATGAAAACATAATTTTCTGACCAGTATAGTAACTACTGCCTTCAAATTACGACGAGAAAGAGACAGCCGTATCGAAAAATTAATAATTTACCTATGCCGAGATACAGTAGGGTGAGTATTAGTGTAAGGTGAACTACCGGAAAGGGAGTTTTTAATGGAAGTAAGCAAATATCCTCTAGATTTTTGCATATGCAGGGCCCTGTCTTCAAATATTTCTTTTAAAAAGAAAAAAGGAGGTTGAGGGGACTTGATAAATTGAAAATGGTTGACAGTGTTCTGTTTCGAATCGATAAATTCCACAGATATTCAAGGAGCCTTCGATACCGTTTGGTGGTCATCAGCGATAGATGAAATGAAAAGGGTACGAACCCACGGCAACAAAATCAAATTATTAAAAGAAGCTATTTTTCGAACAGGAAAATAAGCTATTAAACTAAACAATCCCACAATTACAATTAAAAGTTGCCCGCAAGGTTTGGTTTTCGGACCATTAATTTAGAGTTTAATCATAAACCAACTACTCCGGAATGATTTTCCTGAGACGTCTTGCGTAACGTTTCCAGTACGTTACGCATGTTTGGTAGCCCCGTTTACTTTTATGACCTTTTTATACAGAAGTGGACGCATAGCAAAAAGCACTCAAAGCTGATCGGGAGCGTCATAAGCCAAAAAGAAAAGAATCCAATCGTCAGAGTTTGAAGAGCAAAAGTGAATGTGAGCATAAACCTACTTTTTCACTTTGAGAGAAGCGACCCAATTCATTTGAATTTGCACAGGCCCAATATTAATTGAGGATTTGCCTTCAGGCTCTCTCATCTGATAAATTGGTCCGTATCACCTAATAAAGAATACCAATCATTCATTCATCGTCACACCGAAAATAAATTCTGTAAATATTCTTCAGTGATTTTCACTTACACACACCGATAAAAGATCAAGGTGAAGCTACTCTTATTCATTAGAATCACATGAGCAGTCTACCGAACAGGTTGGATTGTAGATTCACAAGTTTCTACGGCGTAAAGTCAAATGTTAACCAATGTAACACTTTCATTTCAAGAAAATGCTATCATGATTACCCAATCATTAATAAAATGTGAACAACACCGTGAATTGGAGGTACTCAACTGTAAATAATTACACTCAAATTTGCCTCTGACTTTTTCAAAACATCGAATTCGCAAAAATGTAAGCGTAAAAATAACGTAAATAAAATTTCCAGCTCGCTATACGTTCAGTGTATCCTTGACCCATTGCTACGTCCAAAGAATCCACGGCTCTTATCCAAATTTTCTGTTCAGTCACACTCCTTCCAGATGATGAATCGCAGACGAGATTCTACCAAAGTCAATTACTCCAAAAAAGAGCCATAAGCGAACTTAAGCTTACAGAGAATATGGTTTAATAGACATCCGACAATAGTTTAAAGCATTTCTGACAAACGTAATAATGAAATTATGCACTACGAAAAGGAATGGCAGCATTGCGAATAAGAATTTCCCCGTAATCACACGGCAAAAACATATTTCTAATTAAAATCTTCTGAAAGCGTGACTCACCGCAGTGGAAGCTGGACTTCCCTATTTTTAAGCATGCTGGACGATAAGGAACATTGCCGTCCAGGCATAAGAGCAATGAAAATGGAGATGTAAGGTATGGAGACTTGTTCGTATGGCACGTTAGGATGTCACTGCTAATAACCTCTTTACTCATCCAAAGACTATTGATTAAAATTTCGGAATATAACTCCAATTTCCCAAAATTTTAAATCTTTATTTCATGGATGCCTCATTCAAACTTTTTCTAAAATATCAAGGTAGTTAAGTACTTCAAAATTTAATTAATTAGACCCATTTTTGGCAAGAATCACCAATTAAAACTACGACGAAGGAATAGACTGCGAATTGAAGCACAAGAAAATATACAGTTTTGTACGCATGAAAGTAAGGAATAAATATGATTGTGAGTAATGAGAACTATTAGTTATAAGCCGTTATTGTCCTAGGGGTCATTCTATAGCACAGACGTAGAAATATGCATAAAAGTATTAAAAGAACTGCCGTTATCTTATGCAGCTCTAAGCAAAAAATGGGTACAATTCAAGATAAATATATAAAGTTTAAAGTCACTGGTAAATTTATGAAGGTACACGACTTGATTAGGGACAATACATCGTTATTTAAAAAATTTATATATGACACATTCACTCAAATTATTACAGAAAAAAAATTAAAAAATCTAAATCCAGTCAGCTTGAATGTATCTCAATTAAAGACTAACCACTGAGGCAGTCATTCATAATACGGCTACAGAACAATAGCCTTCGGCAGTGCAATTGATATTATATAGCTGACTGGAGGAGTTCGTAACAGATAAGTATTTCACTCTGCAATACGTCGTATAGTCTGCAACCACCATGGGCGAGTAACCAATCAATTAAGAACATACGCATTCCCCAGCACGAGCTCTTTTCTCACGAATAAATTTATGAATAAACCTACCTTCATGTGGAATCCCGTGAGCCTCCAATAGGTTTGACAATCACTCATTTTTGAGCTATGCCAATTGCTAAAATTAACCATGCATATATTAATGGACTATTTAAACTCGCGGGTACTTCTATCGAGGTTATGTTTCTATCACGAATTGTGAGATGACGGCAGTATTCAAACCCAACCGCCTCATTAGTAATATCACTGTATACACCTCGGCCATCTATTCTGCCAGTGTACTGAGGGAGCCGAATAACCTCGTCGGAATCAAATTCGGGTAAATGAAAGCTAACTGGAAACGAAAGGCAAGTGACTTACCGTGAACTTCCAATATGATATCAACGAGCCCAAATTTCGGGAACCGCCCGATGAATTTCTTAGCGGGAAATCCTATTATTCCTTATAGATGGGAAATTCATTCATGAGAGACAAAAAGTAGAGTGATTTCCTTCAAATGAGTTTCAGAGTTCAAGGTTAGTTTAAGAGCAGCAGAAGGTCAAATACCTTTAAGTTCCTGACAAATATACCGTGAAAAACCCCAAGGGGATTCGAGGTAGGCAAAAGGATTACAGATTCTTTTTAAGCTGCATCTTTGATAACACTGACCTAACTGTCGAAGCCCGATAAATTAACTCAATCAAAACAAGAACATGAATTTCCCTGCCATACACCCTCAAGAAGGATTACTAGAAGGGTAATCCCTTATAGGAAGACCAAGAGACAATTACATTGGCCAAGAAAAACAAAAAATAAAACAGAGCCTCAAGGGCATAAATGAACTAGGAGTGGACAGGTGTTATGTTATGAGGGCTGCAGTCAACTAATTTCAGAATAGAAAGACTAATTATGATGATGCTGGTGACACCCTTGAAGGGGCTTGGAGGTTACTATGCACATAAATTCAGGAGAGGCATCTTGAATTCGATGCGAGTCTTATGTTCTGCCTAATATCAAATTTATTAAATCACCAGACGAAACACACGGCAAACAATTTCTGGTAGGTCAAGTGATGGAATCAAAAGACTCCGGCAGGAAGCGGCATCTCTGACAACACTGACCTCACCGTCGACGCCCAGTAAATGAACCTGCAACACGATCCCTTAAGGACGCGAATTCGGGCTCCAAAAATGCAAAAGGAGGCATGGAGCGCTTCCTATTTCCTCAAGGTATACCCACCGAGAGGCCTTGCTGGCATCGGATCGCCACGTGAGGAGCAGAACGCGAATCGGAATGAGGACGAGAGAGGAGAGCCAGAAAGAGATAGAGAGAGATAAGGACGGTGATATCTGAGATGGGGAGACCTTATAAGAAACAGAAGTACAACGCAATAGAAAAAAGGAGAATAAGAGAAGAAAGAGTATAATGAAAGAAATATTAAGAGAAGGAGAAAGAGATGGAGGGGGAGAGCTACTTCGGTCACCGGAAGATAACAGTTAGGCGAGAGGAATGCAGGTGGGGGGAAAAGGGTGGGGAAGGAGAATGTGGAATTCGTGACTCGTGGTAGGGGTGGGAAGCAGATGTGAGGGAGTGGGCTGGACAGAACGCAACGGTTGAGGCGGCCCAACAGAGTGGGAGAGAGATATATACACTACATAGATGGGGAAAGAATTCTCGGCTTGTGGGGGAGAGGAAGGGCTGAAGAAGGGAATAAAAGTGACGGTGGGATGAAGCGAGGAGGAAGAAAACCCAGCGGGAGGCGTGAAGGCGCACGCCTCCGCAAATACACGGACTCTCGTGGAGGGAGGAGGGATGGGTATGATTCCATTAGGTGATTTCAAAACGACTTGACTGGCTCCATCGAACCACCCTTTTCCTCCCGGGTGGAGACTTCAACGGCCGCTGCAACGCCGCGCTGCCAGAGGTGATTTCGATGACTGAATGGGAAGCGTGAGACGATCAAAACCGTTCCCCCGTCTCTCTCATTATGCACTAGACGCGTGATAAGCTCTGCGAGACGCGGCCTCGACGATTGATTAAAGGACTGCATAACTCACTTCGATGCCCTTTTCAATTCAAAGCAGAAGGTGAGCTGAGCAGAAAATTTAAACGGTTATGGGGTAAAGAAGTTGGCAGAGAGAGCTGTGAAATGAAAAGGATGTGATGGCCGGATGGATTTAACTTGAGGAACATAAATTTGTGTTTTTTAGCTAACAATGAGAGTAAATTTTGGTGCTATTTTTAGTGGAAACCTGATGTTATTTTTCTGATTCTTGATTTACCTATTTCACCATTTCATAGTTTGGGATATTAATCTGTTCTAAATGTGAGTGTACTTAGTGTCCAAAGTTACATCCATAAGTCCAACATTAAAATATTTTCCAAAATAAATTTTTTCTCCATGCATGAACGTTACTGTTATGTTTTTGAATGCTTAAATACTCCTTAGGAGCAAGAAACGAGTGTGTAGAGACCCTTATAAATCTACTCACATAAAACTACTTTTAATAGGAAGAAAATCTATGGTAGCAGCAATAATCATGTCAAAATAATCATGATAGGAGGAGAGGAAAAACAGCAATTCAACAATAATAATTGTCCTATAGTCAATATTACCCTTATCATAAAGAAATTCACCCAGATTAGCCTAAGACAATTACCTTAATCATATAAAAATACATTTGACAGGAAGTTGATAGACATTCAGCGTATTAAGAGTGATCTTTTAATGGATTAATATAATATTGCTATTTTTCAAATCACCTTACTCCGAATTCCCTTGAACTGTATCAACTAAGGTGGCATTATGATACATGCCAAAATATACGTCTGTAAGAATTTGTCATTAAATTTTATTCATCGTGTAAATTGAACTAAAGGACAAGAGAGCTTCCACAACTATCTTAAATCATTCCAATCGTGTCACGATTATGAAGTCGAAAAGGGCCTGCACGGGGTTCATCTTGATACAACTTCACACTCCCCAGGAATAAACCTCATCTAACACATCTGTTCCTCTCGGAAATGATATCGCTCCATCGAAGAAGTAATTCAAGTCGGGGGAACGCAGATCCCTCGAACTCGAAAGAAAACTAGTTTGTATCCTCCAAGCCCTTGACATTGACCCAGATGACGTTTACGGTCGACACGATCCATTCCCCTCCTCACGTACTACTCCGTCCCGGATTCTTGCCGAGGTAGTTAAAATGAAAAAAATAAAATAAAGCGCCTTTCTTGAAAAAGCAATGTCGTCTCAGGGACAGGAGCACCCGGAAAGGTGATGTGGAAATGCCTTTAAAAAATGTAACTTAAGAGAAATAAAACTTGAGAGTTCCGCTCAAAACTTAATAAGTAAAGCCTCAACCTCTATTTACATTGTGAACTAAAAAATCATCAGCATTTTCAAGATGAACATAATGAAATATTTCCGGAAAAGGAAGATTTTTGGCGTTTACGAAAAAAAATTGAAAAGCGTGCAAAAAGGTGCGAGGAGAAGATGGAATTTAGAATAACGATGGGATTGACCCCTACAGTGAAATTGAGTAGGATGAAAGAAGGACGATTCATGAGTAAGTGGAATTGTGAGCGATTTTCCAATTATAGCTTCCTCACCCCGAAAAAAATACAAACATCTCAGGCATGAGACATCACTGAGAAGGAGTTCTGCGATGAAGAGGAAGTGAGGGCATGGAACATTCTCCCATGAAACGTTCCCGAACCTCAGCTAAAAATCTCGACTGTAAAATACATACATAAGTACCTCCAAACATTTTCAAGAGAAAAATTTACCTAGTTCGAGAATGGAACCACGGAACTTGGGCTCACCGAAAAATCACAGTACAGACCATTACATCACCCAGAGTTTTTGTAATCCAGCGGTCTTAGTAAGTTTTGGTCTCCGCATTGGCCCGGCAAGCCAAAGGTTCAAATATCGGTCATGATAAACCAGATATCTTATTGGCGTGGAGATCTGCAATTTAATCAGGCAAAAGCTTCATGGTTTGATCGTCGGTTCCGGTGAAAATACATATGCACCAACTTATACGGATTCTGGCATTTTACGATTAGGGCAAATAGGTATGAACGTATGAATTACGAAAAAAATCCTCCCTTTCTTTTTCGCTCCCACACTTTCCAGTGGTCACATTCTCGGAGAAATATATATTTAATATTTTGACACTTGAATATCACTTCCATACTGTCTCCCGGGAGTGATATTGGAAGTCTCCGGCGAAATGCTGGTTTTGTCGAAGGTGGTGGGGGAGGGCATTTTAAAGAGAACGAGAGAAGAGGTAATACTTTCATTTTTAAATACAAAATGTTCAGAAAGACGTTTGGTTCTCTAAAGTATGAGCCTGAATACTCAGTGACTGAGATATTGATAAAAGAAGGCAATCGCCGCGTCACCATTATCGAGGGGTGTTGAGTATTTTAGAAAATTTGTAGATAGGTAACTGAAATGAGAAAGCCGGAGAAAGATGATATTCTAATTACGTAGGGCCGTACTCCGAATATGCTGCAAGTAATCGGGACCAATGTGAGAAAGTGTTGAATAATGAAATGAAGAGATATAATATATTTGTCAGATTTATTAAAATGTTATGAGAAAAGGTAAAGAAAGGGTAACTGAGTTTTGGTCGCATAGGATGGGAGTCCTTTCACACGCAAGGACAGCAAATGACATGAAGACTGTTGGAAAGGTAGAGGCGATCTGAGTTTAATTATAGCGCTGAAGAGGTAATTGGATTACCTCAATACAACGGAAGATTATAAAAAAGCTCTCTGGTATTCAACCGATTAAGATCTCCATTACTTCCAACGTTTCAACAGGCGACTCGCCCATCGTCAACAGGGATTCTGAAATACAACCATTGGATTCCAGGATTCCCGATGATGATGGCCGAGTCACCTGTCAAAACGTTGGAAGTAAAGGAGGAATTTACCCGGTGGAATCCTAGATAGCTATTCAATCATCAGATTCACCGGGAAAGCTTGAAGCCACAAATACATCGGTAGATTCAATCACCCAGATAAAATATGGAAAAAGGTTATTTCTTCTGCACGTTTTTAGCTAGGTAAACAAAAGTCTAACACTACCCTTGTTTGTGCCGGTGCTCTACCCACTACACCAACCTAATTCCTCCATGCCTTCAGCTCGTGAGTAAAAGGGTGGGATGCTCCATGTGCATTGCGCAATCTTCGAAGGGAAAGGAAGATGAAGACTTGATATCCAATTTGTTTCGGGTGGATGCTGCGAGAGGAGAAAGTTTTCTCCTTCCGAGCACCTGGGTGACCACGCGTGCGAGGATCACCCTTTATGAGTTGCCGGGCTGTAAATAAAAACATCGCCTTGGAGACCGTCGAAACAAATCGATGTGGGAATGAGCGAGCGAGACACCTCTGGAAAAAAGACAGGCACCTACTAGAGAAAAGAAAATGAATTCGATACGAGTTACGACTTCCAAGGAAAGGAGTTTTACGTCCCCTTTCGAAAACGAAGAATGCAATGCCATTTTAGCTTTTTCCACGCATAAAGACTCCGCGACATAAATGTCACACTGTGTGAGAGAAATAAAATTATCTTCGTGAAACTATGAATAAAGCATTTCATTAATGATTTCTCCGAGCACGAACATCACATAGCTACCCCAGAGCACTATTTGGAAAATACTTTTAAGATAGAGTAGGGACGCACATTATTAACATTTTTCCCCTATGACATAAAATAACTTATTTTAACTTCCGTATTTTATTATCTGAATGTGGAGAGTGAAAATAACTTTAACTACGTAAATGCACAAGGAAAACTTTACTTTTATACGACCGGTTTAACCCGTTAGACCATCATATGGTCAAAGAATATTCTGTCATAAAATACACAAAAATGTTGTCACTTTTTTAGAGGATGAAGGAAGAGAAGAGAATTTGGTGTTTCAGGAATAAGGGAAAAGAATTTTATTACAACGAAAAAGTATAAATAAATAGACATGGCTTTTCTCAGTACTTTCAATTTTGAATGGTTCGTATGAAATTAAAACATTAATTCAATGCATATTTATTTATTTATTAATTTAATATCATCCTGAAAAAAAGCCTCAAGGGCCTTTTACATCAGGCATTGCCACTAACAACTATGGAGAATCACACATATCCATAGGTAATCAGACATAGCCTTGCCCCGTGTGAGGTGAGAATTTGACCCAGTTAGGATTTGAAACAGCGACCCTGGGGTTGGCAGGCAACCACCTTTCGCCTCACGCCGAGGCCGGTAAGAGGAATACTGACTATGCGGAATTTTGTTGATCAACCACAATGTGCCTCATTTAATAAAATATCGATGTCCACCTCAATATTACCCAAGTAATAACGAGGCGGAAGTGCTCGCAAAACGGGTATTCCAAGTTATATCATATCAAAACATATAATTTATCCGCAAACTATTATTTGGCAAGCTTGATAGTGCAAGTAAGCGGCAGAACTGAGGTAGAAAATTAGATGCCATTTGCTGAGGCATTAATCACTTCATCAAGTGAGTTACTGCCATCTGAGGCAACTAAACCTTATTCTCCATAACGCCAGGAGACTGTTAACAAATGCAGATTGGAATGAAATCCAATTCATACAACATCTCACTCGGAAATCTTTGGAACCGTGCTGGGATAAAGCGATAATTTCTACGATTTATCGTCGCGCGGAGGTGAAACGTATACTCATATCTACCGAAGTATTTCATGGATAGAGCAAAATCTATACAACTATCCCATATAAGTACCTACCACACAAATTACACCACGGAATTCAGCCTCCCTCCTAGATATATACAGAACAATAAAGAACTCTTGAAATTAATGGGATTAAAAAAATAAAGATACAGAGAATATATTGATCCGAGCAGTATACCTGATGGGAAAATATGGGTATGGTGGTAAGAACATTTGTTTTAGACGAATTTTTTCGGGCTAGGAGCAAGCCAACAAGAGGAGAAAATCAATGATGGGTACCTACTTACAACTGTAAGAAAAATAAGTAAAGAAACGTTTATCCAAATAAATGTATCATTGAGTTGCATTGATCCTCTCAGGGTATCAGGGGAAAATGAATCAGCGTATATCGAGGCGTTTATGTGGATTTGGAGGGATATGGATAAAATCAGCTGAGCAACCGAGAGACAAAAAGTAGCAAGGGGGAAAGGAGATTGAAAGTGGAAATTTAAACAGAGCATAACATTCGTGGGGAAAATATATTTTGGAATTGGAATTCTGAGGCCCGTGGAGCAAAAGGATGAAAATAAAAAGTATATCTGACTTCTTTACTTAGGTAGAGAGCTCAGGAACTTGGAAAAAAGTTTTATGAAATGAATGCAGAGATTGAAGGTTCATTAAGTTACCGCTGGTAAAAAAAATTGTTTCTGAGACCGTCAGAAAGTTAACTAAATTTGCGGTGATGAGGCTTCATGCATTTCAATTTCAAAACCGAGTACTACCTATTTCTCACACTATAATTTTCCGTAAAGGTGAAGCAAAACTGTTAAAAGCTTTATTGGACGAGTTTATGAAAACACAGCCAGCTTCTCTCCTTAAAACGTCACTGCCAAAAAAATCATGTTTTACGAAATGGTTTATTAAAAAATAAGCGAGCACAGTTTTAATCGTGATATTAAACGCGGAAAATTTTACTGTGAGCAAGAAGCATACCTTAACTACTTAGATATGTTTATTCCCACTTTCCCACTCTCTTGCTGATATCACATGCGGGTGAGAAACGAGAGCAAGTACCGCAGAGAATAGACTAGCAAACTGCAAATGTCCATTTGTCCAACTTCCCCAACCACAGCCACTTCACAGCGATAGACGAAAGGGCAACGAGTGTGAAAGGCGATAGAAAAGACTCAGGTGATGATGGCATGAGATACTGAAACCCAGGTCGTGTTGTTTCTAATTAAGTGTGGAATTATAACCAAGTGCCTGTTTTTTCATTAATAATGAAAATAAGCGTCTTATCATGTGAATTACATCATAAGAAAGTTCTTTTGAAAAACATTTCATTAACAGTGATATTAAGGTGACTTGAGCGATTTTTGCTAAAGTACAGATTTGCGTTAAACTTTGCAGACAAGTTTTCATAAGTGATCATAGAGTAATCGTACTCTGTGGTGTAACAATACACTGTGGTGATATCTATAGACAAAAGTGAAAATATTTCATCATACCGATTTGGTTAATTGACTATTCAACGCTATTTAAAGACGTAGCCTAATGGCACTTGACACTGGTAATAATTCGATTGCATATGTACAGATTTTCTATTAAAGGTGAAATAATACATGTAGTATTATAATAATTAGTGCTAACAAATAGAAGGTGCCACAGCGAGTCCAATTTGAGAAAAAAATGCCAATATGATTTCGTCTAAATTTCGAATACCTCGCCGAAAACTGCAATCATAACATGCTCCAATCAAGGGAAAAATTTTAAAAAACAATTCCTGTATCATTTCCATTACTGCCTGAGTGGTGACTCCAACGCAGAAATTATTTGCACCTCAATGAAAGGTGGTACAAGAATTTGTATTGACTTTAATTATTAAATCATTATAATATTCACTCAATGACCCACGATTACTGCTCCAGCCACCTTAGAAAAAAAGCCGAGCAGTTTATCCTCCGAGTGTCTAGCGACTCCCAACCTAGCCTCCACAGCAAATGAGGTAAGGGCAGGGGATGTGGAGGTTGGGGTGATTATATTTGCATCAAAAACTAAATATAAGGGGAAAGAGTGATGGAGACGATGAGGGCGGCGACCGCTTCGTCACGCGGTTATGGGAGAAGAGCAGAGAGTGACGTGTAAGAGAGATCTCCTGATCGCGTTCCGCGGAAGAGTGCGACGTCGGTCACTCAATTCTCTTAGCACGCCTCGATATCAGAGAGCGCCTTTCTTTTCTATTCCTTTTCAATACGCCGCTGCCGCACCACCGGCAGGAAGGAATCGGAACTATCATCCGCAGCTTTTGTGCGGTGGATTTGCAGCCTCACCTAAGGTAGTTAGAGCGAGATTTTTCCATAGTCTAAATATAGATCATTTTCAAAATTTTATTTTTTAAATTAAGCAAATGTAAGAGACGTCAAGTGAATATTGTAACATTAATGTCACAAAAAATTAGTTTTAAATTAATAAAATTCTCGGCTTTTAACTAAAAATAAATGTACATGTATAAGAAGTTAACTTGACTCATTTTTTTCACTCCGTACGCTGAAAACGCCTTAACCACAGAAGACTATTTTCCTATTAAAATTACTTAAGTTGATGGATTACACGGGTGTCGTTCGTTGCATTTTTCAGCGATGGATAATAATTTAAGAGTTTTCAAGTAAAATATATTGCAGTGTCAATGGCCGAAGCGGCTTAAGAGAAAATGATACTTTCAACGATTCTAGTAAGCTATACCATGATAATTCTCATACACTTCCACATTTGATTTATATATTTCAAATAATCAAACGGTTACGAATTGCCTGCGCTGCGTAATGTCCGTTTGCAAAAAGGCGGTTTAGAGGTATCGTTCTCCAGTTGATCAGTTATGCTCAATTTCCATAATGACGTACCTACGGACCGGGTACCAACGTCTGCTTGGCCAAAATCACTGTGAGAATGCATCTCAGTACCTATGGCAATGACCCGTAGTTCCTAACGCTGCCACCTTCCGGAGGTTGGCACCGACGCCACGGGAGGAAATTGAAATATGAATCACGATGACCATAAAATTCACCATTGAGAAAATGAGAAGGGGATAATGTTTCTCTAAGTTAAATAAATAGAGAATGGTGTCATTTGCTTTCTAAACCACTCCGAATACATATATGCAAACCCCTCATGGATGCGAGAATTGCTTGAAATCAACTGCTTGCTTATCATTTGTGCGCTAGACGTTGATATTGCTCGCAACCCATCAGAAAAGCCCATCTTAACAATTGAATAAAAAGCCATAGAGCTTGAGAGATTATGTGAATGACAGATTGTGTATTTTGAAGTTTGCAATGAAGGATTACGACCTTACTTCCCCGTCCGGCGGCATATCGTCAGGAAAGGACTATTCCACTGAAACAGTTCCTTCTGCGCAACTGCCACCATGTTTCGCTACCAATTTAGTGGGAATGCATGTAGGTTGTTCACGCTGGTCCGCACATCAGAAGTGGAAAGGAGGCACAATCGGATGAATGAATTTTTTCAACCTGTCTCTGTTTTCCATACGTCTCCAACCCCTAAGTTTCACCTACCCTGCCTTCACCTACCCTGTCCAGTTCTGTAGGGAATCGCCTTCAATGCGTTACAGGCGCACTTGATAAACTACTTTGTCTCAGGCGTGACTTTATGAAATTTGCTTAGCATTGTGAATGAGAAGCAGTAACTTTGAACTTCCACATGTATTTATTAGAAACGACCTAGGTTTCGACGTGCAACGTCGAAACTTAGGTCGTTTCTAGTAAATACATGTGGAATTACAAAGTTACTTCTTCTCATCCACAATCCTATCCTGTTCCCTCAATTTTTTCTGTTCTCCCTCCTGCCACTCCCCCATCGGCAAGGGTACCAAAGCATCATTTTTCCCTCAACCTTTTATAAAATACAGGCTTCGTTTCAGTGAGGATGAGAGCAGGTCCACTTAGGATCAATCATCCAATGAATCTCTAATAGTAATCTTGCATCGCCGCTCTGCACGGGCGGGTGGGTCTCTCTTG
The DNA here is from genome assembly GCA_963573305.1 of Pyrrhosoma nymphula. Classification (NCBI taxonomy): domain Eukaryota; kingdom Metazoa; phylum Arthropoda; class Insecta; order Odonata; family Coenagrionidae; genus Pyrrhosoma; species Pyrrhosoma nymphula. Next base: position 47,318,299 of record OY754330.1, on the reverse strand, counting down.
GCAGATGAGTGGGAAGTGTGGGTGGTTCCGTTAGGGTTTGATCGACTTGCAAGCGGAGATTCCCCCACCAATAATATCTAATCCCCGCACCCACCTTGCGACCGCTCCATAGTATAAAATTATTGCCCCGGGAAAATAAGGTAGCTGTAGCGGTGTATGCAAAAAATTGCCACCTCCTCCTCACATGGCCACTCTTGTTTGCGAATCAAATGATTCGTTTTCTGTATCTTGTCGAATCCTACAATTTACATCGGCAAGAGGAAATTCCGTTAATTTAATCAAGTAAACTGTTTCAAGACGATTGACCCTAAAATATGTATATTTATTATGTTTCCCAAAGACATTTAAAAAAAAAGGCAAAAAACATTTCGACGGTAGGCCCAATCTTGAACACTGGCTAAGGAACATTGCAACAAATTGCTCAGAAACCATTAAATTGGCTGCAAGAGAAATATGATTACTATATTCTTTGTCTTTTTTCTTTCACTTAATCGCTGTATTGACATTTTTTCATATCTCGTACCTTTCGTACTCTCCATCATATTTCGTCTCATTGCAAAAGAATTGAACATCTTAAGATGTTCAATTCTTTTGCAATTTTGCGATGTTTGAATTATTTATTAGGGTTGCCTTAGCACAGATTTTTCTGAAGAGGCAATCTACTGAGTTGTATTACTTATCGGTAAAAAAAAACTAATCAACCAATCCGGTATCCAATTTTTAATTTTTTTAAATTTATTAAATATTAGTATTTTTGTGTATTTATCATAAAAAATAAATTGATTCTGCTCATATTCTACGGTCTACTCCGTGCAGTTAGCATTGACTGGATATTCCGTCCGTGCTCTCGCCTTGACCGATTGCCCTAGGCAACCGATTGAAAGGGCACTTAGTACGGTTTTGTAGTATAAGTCCTTAATTAATTGATTTGACAGTCTATTTAATTGCTGTCACGGGGTGAAGATTTTATCGGTTGTTAATTACGCCTTATCGCAAACGTTCAATATTATTAATGAATGACGATTGATATGCTGCTTTGGTGTTCTCTACTTGAACGCACTTTTTTATATTTTCTCTCGTCTGAGCATATGTGTATCTGCCTCCATTGACGTAGCTCGGTTTCAAAGCCCCGTTTTTCATCACGTACGAGAAAAAAAATTAGGAATTATCGATCATTAATCCGTTCTGGCCTATAAATATTATATTCTTATGACGCACTCATCCGATGTTCGTAACAACGTTCGATGCTTGTACACCTTTCCTCTGAATTCTTCGATAGGATTGAGGAATAAAGCGATTAGGATGAAACTGGAAGCGTAGAATTTTGACACGGCATAACGGAAATGATTGGCTGACCACCCGGATTCTTAACGCCTCGCTATCGAGTTTCCGTCCTTGTACGTCGCCATTCCAGACAAATATCATGTCAAACTCATTTCTCACGCCTGCCGTTTTCTAATCCTCTGATCGAAAAGGCGACTCGCTTCGGTAGAGGAATGAATATATGGGAAAAAGAAATAGAAGCGAAGCGAGAAGCGCTCCAGGATGCGAAAATAATTCCTCGTAATCTCACCGCTCGCCGTTAAAATCGGGCCTTCTTCACTTAATCCCTAGCTCTCTTTTGAAATCCTTTTTTAATTACCATTTGGCTCTCTCTCTCCGAAGCGAATTTCCGTGATTTTTTACGCCTCTTGGCGGCTTAACCGAGGTTACCCATACTCATTTCTCGGCTGGCCGTTATGCTACTGCCGCCTGCGGTAATACGTAACCGTCGTATTCGTCCATATATGGTGGTATAAAGTCATTGAAGAGAGAAACGGGGAGGGCATATCCATCTCCTGTGCGTGGCCGTTTTAAGCCGTCTTGCTACTAACTCTTTGGCGATTACTATTGATGGTAGTCTGAATTTTTTCATTAATAAAACAACATGCAGAGGCATTGTAGGTAATATTAAAACTAATAGGATATGCGCTGTACTAGCTGCCATAACCTGGAGTGTGAGATTTATATCTGTCTTCAATATTCGCGAAAGTAGTGGGCATCATTCTTACTTTTCGGAGAGCTGGTTGCCTGTTATACCAACGGCTGTAATAATAAGAGCGATCAGAATCGAAGGCAAGATACCTTTACTTTTTACATAAAAGAAAATTTCAATGGCATATTGAGCGAAGAAATAATTTTGTTTCACCGTTGGTAGTTAATAACTCCTACGGTGATTTGAAGCCAGGAAGACTTTTGGCCTCGCCAAAAACTCATCTCCAGCATTGCCTGTTTACTGCCTCTTCTTCTGCCACTCCCATTCTGCATATATATTTTTCCTCAGCTGATTCTTCCCCCTAAGTCGTGGGCGTCCTCGTATACTCCGTCTTTCCATTCTGACATCCCATACGTGCTTCAATACTAATCCATTTTCCCCTCATAAAACATAATTCATCCATCTAATGCGTCTGCTTTTGATAATTCCATCATATCTATATTAATCTATCTATTATATATAGATATATATGCATATAAAAATAATAACTTTCACGTATCTCCCTATTCTTTTTGATTCTTCCGAATTCATTTTCATAAGTTATACCTAAGATAAGTCTTATGTTAGTACCGTGTTTTAAAATAAGATTAACATTTATTCTATGTTCTGGGGAAATGTCGACGCCTCACAACCGTGTAATATTATTGGTCATATTAATGTTTTACAATAACTTTTGCTGTCTACCACGTTCAATTCCATAGCAACAGATTGATTAATGTTGAGGATTTTGGTCCAATCAAGTTACTTATGATAACATCAAGTTGCCAATGCCAACGTTTCGATTTATTTGTAAATCATCAGCAGGGCTATCATAGGGAATAACGACATATCATTGAGAACAGGTCAATAAAAACAAACATAAAAAAACGAATAGCACGCAAAGGTGTTTACTACGTAAAATGACTGAAATATGATTTAATTCATATTCTGGGCACTTATAGAAAAGCGCATTGACTGTATAGCACGACCAACAAAATAATGGCTTTTCTCGGTTCTTTTTCCGCTAATAAAACTTGAAATTAGTTGGTGTAAAATGCAAGAATGGTTGGAACATGGGTCAACAAAACTTTTATTAATAATGTAAATGGGATTTTCGAGTAAAACTGTTAATAAGAAGAAAATTCTCCCCGGGAATTGAAAGGTAATGAAATACAGGCACCAATTCGTCTTACTTTTTTGCTATTAGCAAATAGCTAAGGAAATGAAGACAATATGCATTAGTTCAATAGAAATAGCGCTGCAGTAGGCTTGTATGGCCTGAAAAAATTTTCATTGAAAATATGTATCTACGTAAAATAATTTATGTACTTATTGTAACGATTAATGCTACATTTTAACTGTACATTTAATTTCACAAATAGCATTTGTAAAGGCCTTGGCTGGGTTTTATCACTTAGTAACAGGCGTTGATAAATAAGTTGTTTGTGGATTGTCGTCCTTGTTCTGATAAGACATATTTTGATTCTGAGAGAGTTTTGAAGAATAATAAGGTTATTGTGTGATCTTTACGTTGATTGAGTTTTATTGTCTTATTTTATCATCCTTAGTGTCCTGTGGACTTAAGTGGTAATTTTTCCAAAATTACCTGGCTCCCTGAATAATAAAAAAAACAAAGCCCCACCTTGCTCTACCATCGAGGCACTAAGCTGGCTTGGGGAGTTTTAGGAACTTGGTGGTATAATATTTTGTACCTTCATCTTTTTTCCCAAGAGCTAAGAGACTGTCCTCAGTGAAAGCAATATTTTTTAAACAGTGCAAGGAAAGAGGTGGAATTTAGAATTTGTTTTGACTCAAACAGTCCTTAAAAACCATTTCCCCCTCCACAGTCTGCTGCACCCCACTGGTTTCCTCTCGCCCCTTGCATGCCTCCACCTCCAAACTACCCTTTCATTTCCTTCCCTCTCTCCCCTCCCAAAAGTGAACCCCTCCCCTCCTCTTGTTCTTTGCGGCATTTTTGAAGAATCGACTATCCGCCGAACGCGCCGTCGGGTAACCAAGGTGACCCGGTTTCGAATCAGCGTCCCACCGAAGAACAAGAAGAAGAGGATGAGGTGCCATCTTTATCTCCATCCCTCTCCCCAGAAGACTTCTTTATGGTCAAGGGCGATTGTGTGTTCAAATGCTAATACCCTTCTCCGGAGTTCGTTTTCATCTTCACTTTCCATTTCGTCTTCCCCAGCCCGTAAAAGATTTTTAAATGCAGGAGGAAAAAAAATAACTCATTTCTCTCGCAGCTGAGGGATGCTTAAAAATAATATTACGGCGTTTAAAAAATCTTCGTTCCGCATTTATTTCAAGTAAAATGATTTAACGAATCATGCGTTTCCTCTTTGTTGGTTTGGGAAGGATTGCTTGGGAAATGGACGAAGGCTGGAGATAAACCCGGTGCTGGAGTAAATCTGCTCCTAACGAAAGGCGCCCAGGGGACCACAGTTTGACGTCCTATCCGACGAACGAAGTATTGTTCTAGAAGTGTCTCCCACGTAGTACCCAAGTATGGATCAGAATGAAAAATCTCCTAAACACCCGAAATTTAAACCAGATGGAAAAAAAGCCAGTACCCGATCAAACCTTCTACATCCTTGGAAATGCATTAGTATTTTAATGGTTCTTTTAGTATTTCGTTGTTGCGTCCATTTAGCTTTGACCAGGTGTCATCATCGATTTTTAGACAACAACCATACATTTGATGGGAGTAGAGAGGGGAACGTTAAGTCGAAGCAGTGGTTTATAAATTTCGTTTTTAACGCCTCATAAATTATATTGCGGCCACAACTAACTCTGAACGTTAAATATTTATTAGATGAGATAAATTTAACCCGTCAGTTGACTGAACTTTTATTAGGTAGTAATAATCTGATCTGATACTAACTATTTGGTGTGGATGACTTTCAGCGTTTTCTTGGCTAAGAATGACATTGAAAGTTCATGGGTCAAAACTCTGATAAATATTTTATAACAGATGAGCACTTTTTTGTAATTTCTGGCGGAATGATTTCAATGCTCAATGATTGCTACGTGGATTAAATATTTCCTAGTTATCAATTATTAAATTATTATTAATTTTGCTAAGTACGCAATTCTTTTTAAGTAAGTGGAACAAATTCCACTTAGTCCACGCCTTTTTTGACTTTACGTGCGTAGCGTTACCACCTTTGCACTCGCGGGCCATAATTCCTTACGCTCGATGAAAATACTCAATAATGTGATATTTTTAAAATCGGAACTTAGAATTGTTCATCTCTTGGCTTTTCGGTTTTGTTGACTCTTTTATCCTATTGCTATCAGCACCAATACTTTATATAATTAGCGATGAAATACGACAAGTTTACTTTAATTTTACTGCATATGAGAGTGGATAATTATTTTACGTTTGCTGCTATTAAATGTTATTTTTGGCATGCCTAATTAGCCTCTTTGAGACGACCGAGATTTGATCTCGTGAAAATACATTCATATTCCGTGGTTTGCTTTCTCTACGTAGAACTACCTACCTTCTAATCTATGAGCCAGTTTCGTTGGCCTCGCAGAATGAATAAAATTATCGGGAAATGAACGCGTCTATAAATGTTTTAAGACCATAAGTAATGTCGATAATGTGAACCTCAAAAGCATTCCCATGGGCTTTTACGGTCGATGCTAATTTCGCATTCCCGACAATGGAACGAGGCAGTCCCAATAGCAATCGTCAATTTATGCGACCTGGCGGTAATGATTCACGTCCAATAATAGTCCTCGGGAGCAGCAGGTCTCCGAGCGAAGGAATGAATAACTGGGGATGAGAAATGAAAGAGAGAGCGTAGCACTGAGAGAATGTAGCGACCATTTTTCCTTTTCGATATTTTTTAAAAAATTCGTTTCCGTTTTGTTTTCTTTTTTTCTTTTCGCCCTTTCATCCGAGGCGGCATGCGTGCTTCCAATATGTACTTCCAAGATTGCGTCGTACGTAAATTTCACCGTCTTTTTCACTTTTTGTTTCGCGTTCGCTTCTTCGTTTGTTATTTCACTCTCTCTCCTCCTTCCCTCAGCCGACATGAAGCTCACCATTCTCTTCATTCTCTTATATACCCGCACTCTTTTATACCAGGACTGCTGCTGCCGACGAGAACTGAAGGCGACTTTTATAAGATTCAGCGAATAACTCTCCCATAAGGTTGTTTGAGTGAGAAATTACCTCAGATAAAATTCAATGAATATGGCCTTATTAATTAGAAAAATAGCATATTTTTATTCGTACCAAAGTATCACCCACTTACCATACTATTTTTAGGATATTTGTAATAATAATAGACGCCGTTTTTCATGGGATACGAATCAGCTGAGGACTCCAGATATTATTTTTTTTAATGAGGAAGTTTTGATGTATGGATCATGTCAGGAATATAACGGTGTGTAACTTGGATGCTTTTTCATCTATTAAAAAAATAAGGTAATATGCCTTAGTTCAATAGAAATGACGATGAAGTCAACTCAAACGGCCGTGAAAAAGGCCTCTCAAATATATGATCGTGTATCCTTTCTCTTAATCTTGTGTCCTAGCAGCAGAGAATTGTCATAATTGGAAGCAATATTTTTGAGCAATACAAACGAAAAGGTTGAAATCAATATTTACTTTGACTTGTACAGTCGCGCCGAAATTTCCTTAACGGATTCATTCATCGGGTATGGAAAATGGAAAGAGAGAATAATGGAGAATGGGCGGCCAGTTGCTTTGTTCGGTAAGGCGTCCAGAAACTATGGTCATTTGCGCCAGTCAAGGACGGGCTGGTGGGTTGGCAAGGGAGGGAATACTCTGGGTATAGCGGAAAGGATGGAGAAAAACCTGGGGCACGATCACGGTTCTCCATAACGCGTGCGCTCGAGTTATCGTTATTTTTCAGTAGCGCTCATAAGAGATCAATGTGATCGCTATTCTTAAAATGCTTTAAATCTATGATTTTAATTGATGGAGTGCGCCCTTAAGACAATGCTATGGGCATTGCCTTTCCAGAGAGGTTTGCGTTTTGGATGACGATGACGACAACGCGAAAGAAGGAACCGTGATCCCACCCCTGGTCCCGGCGCTAGGTTCTTCTGAACGAAGAGCACCTAGGGGTCAAGAGATACGGGGTTCAAAGTCGTCCCATCCTAAGGACAGCGTATTGCCTTCCCTTCGCGTAGCGTTCAAGTGGGGATCGCGTTGGTTATTTGGAGGATACAATTGAGGTAATTCGCGTTAGCATATGACCTCAGTTATCGGCATTAGCCTACTCTTAACGGGACGCTACAATGGGATTACAGTTTATACAGTCCTATTTGATAGGTGGAGTAATGCACTTAAGGTACTCTCCGCGTAGGCCCAAGTAAAGATTAATGTTTCGTCGGAAAATCTCCACCAATGCCGGGTTATGAGTCCATGCTATAAGGCTGGAAAGCCACCACTCCATTCCGATTCCCTACAGAGACTGGAGTAGCTGAATGGACTAAGAGGTAGGCTGGTTGTTTGGGGGGAGGCGACCGAAAGCTGAGGTCATTTGCACGTCATTAATAATAGGTGAATAGTTTGGTAGAAGGAACACTTTTCTGAGGAGTGGAGGAGCAAAGAGGAACCCGGCTTTAGTATATAACTACTCTTAACGAAAGGCGCCAAGGGGTGCACGATACAACGTCCCAATCTGACGAACGGTTAACTGAAATTTAAGTGCGCTCCACATGTCAACCAAGTACAGATCGAGATTCCAATATCTCTGCGATTGCCGTTGTAACATATATAAGACTTGCTGCGTCTGCAGGTAGGTCCTCGGGCAGTCATGATCTTAGTGGCTACTGATTCTGAACGCAAGTGAGTTAGAGTATGAGGGCAGATGCTGACCCTGACGAGTGGGAAGAAGCACCTGACTCTATCAGTGTTAGGCTGATTGGAAGACGCTAAATGAACTTTGATCTACCCTCCGAAATTATAAAAGGATAGGAGGCCATTGATTACGGATGATTGTCGGGTGATTTACCAGGGGGAGGGGCACAGCCGGAAGCTGGGAGTGGAAACACAGAGGAAATTTGGAGGGTTGAAACCAAGGTTCTAAACAGCGGATATCGGGTTTGTACCGGTTTGGCTCCGGCATATCGGGTACTGGAAATCAGGGAATACCTCCCCACGGGCGGCGACGGGTGTTGAGAAGAGGAGAGGACATTGACGGCGTGACGACTGATGAGAAGTGGGAGAAAATGCCCTCTTATTGTTTCAATACGAGGGCTTTCTTGCTATTGAGCTCAATGTTTCATTCAGTAACCAGAAATTAAGACAAAATCCCCATTAAAATAACTCGGGGTTAGCCGAACGATACGTGGTGGCCCGATGTATCGGTCTGACAACCTATATATCGGGTGTTACGCTCCAAAGCGATACATTAAACTGCAACCCTTGGTCGGTTGCGGTTCTGAAGCGGTACCGGTACACCGGCCTCGACAGCTGATATTTAGAAGCTTGGTGTTAACTTAAATAAAAATACTACGATTTGTTTAAACAATGACATATTTTCCGGTTATCAGATAACTGTGTCGATTATACTTTGGACGCAGACGAGCGAAACACTACTCCGTGTTTCGAGCCTAGGACCTTGGGATGGAGAGCCAGCACTCTAACCACCACGCCCACCCAATCACATATGGAGAAAGGAGTAGGTATGGGGACTGACAGACATGCTCACAAAGTTTGGACGCAGCAGTTCGTATGACGAGTTGAGTGGTGGAGTGAAGGGGTAGGAGAGGAGGGAGGAACCTACCCCCTACCCGTGCCCCTCCCACGCACCGGTCTTCTCCTCCATCCCCCGCCACTTTCCCCTCTTGATCTTCGCCTTGGGTCGTATACAAGATCAAAGCACGCTCTCGCTCATAAGCACATGGCATCGAGCCGACCACGACTCAATCCGCGCGTGGGTTATTGCAGTGGAGGAGGGGGAAGAAGAACAGGGAGAATAGCCGTGATGACAAACACGCGAAATATTTCAGAAAATCAAAAGGGTCTATGGTGCTGTCCTCCTCTCCTTTGTTCTTCATTCTATCCTTTTGGAAAAGGAGATTATGCTCTGCATGTTTCGTTTGTTTTATAATTCAGTGAAGTCGATCGGCAACTGAAGTATAGGATTGCTGGGAAAGTATAATTTTAGATTTGAGATGAAATGACTTGCAAAAACATGAAAAGAAGTAAATAATTTCCGTTCTTTACTGCAAAATAATTCATAGAAACTCTTAGAAGAAACCCCACGACATAAGAGAGTGGAAAAAGGGAGAGAAATAAGCTCTTCTTTGGGAATGTCCTTAAAGTCTGGTGATCTCCTATTATTCTCCCGTGAATCCGCGACAATCTGGGAAAAATGTCTCCTTCAATGAAGCCACAATGTGGTTTTGTAGCATGTGCCTACAGTCAGTAGAATGAGTCTTATTCTCCATGGCAGTGTCTCTTGTTCACGGAGACGAGTGCTATAATGTGCTGCGGGAAAGTACTCAAAAACAGAAAGGCAACAACACTGTGTCAAGTGAAATAGCTGTCGGAAAAGTATCCTAAGGTCAAATAGACAAAGGTTTCGTGACGTCTTAATGAATGTGGAAGGAAGGGAAATGAGAAAAAAATTCAGCCTTCGGTTGATGAGAAAATTCTTCCATAAGGTCGTTATACCCAAGTGCATGCGGCTTCAATGAATTATCTGGCATTAACTGTCTGTATATCTGAATGTTAACTTGTCGTATGCGCCTTCTCTTGTTTTTCTCCTGTTATTTTTTCCGTTTTGAATTGCATTTTGTGTCATCTTTGTGCAGTCGTATTGAGTTTTATCTCTGCAACTCTCCGCACTAGAGGATATTCATGTATGTTTGGAATATGGTTTCCTCCCGCTGCTGTCTGAAAAAGCGTACTTTAATACAGGAACTCAGGCGAAAGAATACGCATAGCAAACACAAATAAAATTCAGACTCAGTAGGCTTTGACACGTTTATAAATCATGCGTCTTTTTAAATGGTTTGTAAATTCTTACGTAAGTTTAATTTTGTATATGTATCGTGATAATACCTACACAATCGTTGCTATGAAGTTTGGGCCAAGTATGATATAGACAAAAAAATACATTATGCAGAATCTTTCTATTATAATTTACACAAGTTCTGTACACATTATCTGGTAATGTTTTATCATAATATATTTGAGTAAGGCGTATGAAATCCGTTTTATGATGTCTCCTTTTATCTTTTCCGTGATCTCTTTTTATTTAATCTCTTAATTCTTAATATTTATCTGAACGTGCTATTTGTGCTGAGCAACTTCTGCCCTTAAACCTTGGTAATGTAACTGAAATCAATTAATTAAATATTTCTTCTTCATTCTTATTTATGGACACCGCAATTAACTGAGGTCTCGGAATATTATCCTTCGTATGTAATAATGAAGACTGAAGTATCCGCGGACTGTGCTAATGCTCGCCTTAATTCCCGCACAAATCTGTCTCCGTTGTGAAGAATAGTCTCCGTTTGAGAGCGCTCTGCAGTCGAAAGAACGCCACCATTGATTTTTTTATTTCTTCTATGTGAAAGAGATGGGGTTACAATTCCTCGCCATGACGCTATCGCATCTTTAAGAGTGGCCTCCGAAGAGCTCACTCTCTCAAAGACTTCCTCCGGTGTGCACGCGCATAATACTTACGTGTCCGCCAACGTGCTGGATATAACCCAATCTGGAAGAAACATCGATCAAGCGATTTGCTTCCATCTTTATGATGTAAATGAGTCCGCCAAGGATCGTAAGGAGAACGGGAGGGGGTTAGTGATTTGTTTTCACCTCACGAGGATGGGAGAGAGAAAGAGGCACTTCCTTTTCCTTTTTGTTTCATTTCTTTATTTTCAGTCCTCCCATTAAGGCGCTTTAAAGATAACTTTTATGAGCAAATGTCTTCTCATTTAAAAAGAATCCCGTCATCCTCTGCCTTTGCTTCGGGCAACGCATGGAGTCAGCCCTCCGGGCAGATGTTTTTCCCAAGATAAGGTTCCTTTTTGAGTTTGTCACAATCTCATTACCGCGTGTTACGAGTGAACTCTGTGTGTGTGTGTGAGAGAGAGAGCCTTTTCTCCCAACGTGAGTGACATTTGCGCAGAATGATTGATTTTCTACGGCGATGATCCTATCATTCGGCTTTCATTCATGCGGTTGAGTGGGGATTTTATTAGTTCCTTGAGTGCGAATGAATTGTCGTCTCAAAATCTACACAGTTGCGTGTCATTGCTCTTTTCCACGTGAGTAAGAGGTACCCACGCACATGGTATCACGATAGGATAGGTTCTGGATCAGGATCCGAGATTTATATCCTGTTTTAATGAAATTCATCGCCCCTAAGTCTTGCGCATTTAAGTATAGACCATTTCAAAGAAAATCTATGTGCATATTTATTTTTTACATTATGTTGCTCGTGGATTTATTATTTTCCTAAGAAATTACTTTTAAAATTTCAATCAGGCTCATGCTATGTCAATTCTACCCCATTATAGAGCACCATATCACTCTGGCCCAAGTTTCAAATTTAACATAGCAATATCATGGACCTGAGTAGAGGTCTCAAAATATTTGGCAATGATATCTTATCAGTTACGTATTATTTCGCATAAATATTTAAAATTTCGTATAATCACTATCGTGAACCAACTACGTATTGCATGTTCAGAACTCATCTATGCTAAATGGAAATATTCAGTTAAATTTTACGGTATTTCATTCTAACGGATCCATGTTAACATACTCGATCTCGGAACCGACTCTTAAGTACCTTTGTTTCTGAGTGTAGCATCTCTCTCAAAAAGCAGTCAACACCCGCATTAGGTGATTCCACCAAAAATGACTTCAATTTAATTTTATTCCGATTCCGGCTACTTGGAGAAAAATGTGTCCTTTGTTTGATATGGACCACAAAATCATACTGTTTCAGGCTTTTTGTTTCTCAAATGGAGCAAGAAATACTCTCGTGTAAAATTCAAGAATGAGTGAAATAGCATTAATCAAGGTTGATACAGATCCCAGGACAGGAAAATATTTTTCCCCGGTGAAAATTTAATTCTTTGGAGTGTATTTAAAAGAAGTCGCGAGGACGAGAGGAAAACAAATTAACGCATGTACTACTGCGAGGGAATACATTTTTCCAACAAAGAGAGCACCACCACTATCATTTTGGTAGAAAGTCAGCTAACTTATTATAAGTATATTATATTTAGACGTCGGCCGCGACTAGGGCCACGATTTGCCAAAGCAAAATCAAAGTAAAAAGAAATATTCTATCTTCCTTCGCATGAGTTTAATGAATAGGATCAGAAAGTTTATTCTAGGGGCATAACTACTTTAGTAACTCCAAATAAGAGCTTTAATGCCTCATTCAGGCAAGACACTGAAAGCCACTGAAGTCCAACCACCATCTGTGCCTAAAATGGTGCCTAAAATAGTGCCTAAAATGGTGCTCCTCTCTTATTAAAAACAATCATTATTACTTTAAAAAGTAAAATTTTAAGAATAATTTTTCATTTTCCATGAATATTCCAGGTTTTCCAGGTCCTTTTTTAATATCCATGACTTTCCAAGGTATTCCAGGTTTTCAGGCCTTTAGAAACCCTGATTTATCCATCGAAGATAGATGCCATTTTAATGGAAAACTGAATTCTGCCAAAGTATAGAACTATTCCATTTTTTGAGTTATTAGTAAATAACTGCAATAATTAAGTTCGAATGCGTCATTTAAATATAAATAGTGTTGCATTCAGTGCCTACAACTAGCAATTAAAAATATATAAATTAATTTACATATTTTTCAGCAATCTACATGTACCCCATTTTTGTTTTCTAATAGCTAGACGCATGTCATCAGTGAAAGAAGTATTTTTTAAGCAACACAAACGAAGAGGTGGAATTCAGCATTTGTTTCAACTCACACGGTCGCAGTTGAGCCTCCTAAGGTAATTTGGGCGAGTTATCACTTCAGATAAAATTCTAAGTTTGGTCTCATTATAAAGAAAAAAATCTCATATTTACAATGATAACAAAATATCAGCCACGAACCATATTACTTTCCAAGGCATTTTCGAAAACATTACCAGCCGCACTCCATAATAAATAGTACGGGTATGCACTTCAGAGAGACTTTATTTTAAAAAATGAGGAATTTTTACCGCATTTACCTCGTCAGAAATTTAAGTGTGCAATTCAAATGCTTTCTCAACTATTTAAAAAAATATCAGCTACTTACCGCAGTAATGTTTACTAGTAATTAAAATTTGAAAGTGGTTTGCTAGGTATCTCGTAGATGTAGATGAATAGTTTAAGAGTCTTGTTGGAAAATACATTGCTAAAGCAATCGCCGTTGAGGCCTACGAGAAACGGTAATACTTCAGTGCTCGCTTCCGAAGATACTCGCTGCGACACGGGACGAAACTTTAAGCCACAAGATACCAAGAAGCTATATTCCGAAGCCTTCCCAACATTTACGAATCACTATGAAAGCTTTCGATTAACATTAATTCCAAGAAAATATTAGTTGAATCTCTCACATATGGAGCATTATTTGGTTTCAAGACATGGTCAATGCGGTAAGATGTTTGTTAACAGGAGGATTTGGAAATTCGGGGGCAAGGAAGAATATAGAGGAAGTAGATGAGGTAGTTTATGGCAATGTAACTGAATAACACACATGACCGGTAATAGCAGGTTCTAATCTCGGTCATGTAAAATATTTTTTTCATTTGGAATTTCATATTCTTTGCTGTGAATATATCTTTGCGCCCGGGCGCGTGATTGCGTAGGTACCATATAGGTTTTGCATTCGCTGTCATTTGGAAATTTTGTATCCTCTTTGAGTAGCGTACTTCTTTCCCCTTCCGACAACACCCACATTCAGATGCATTATTTGCTTCAATTTCTCTCGCATTCTTGTGTTTTTCGCTTCAATTTCTTGAAATTGTTAAGAAAGCTTTTCACCGATTTTCTTCTCTTCATTGGATAATAAACAAACAGACTTAAGTAAACACTCGTTATTTTTTCTGCACCTCTTGATAGGAAAATTGAGAAAAACTAGCGACTGATGAAAGATTATTTGCAGAACGCGTTCGCGGCACAGAATCTGTGCCAAGAGAACGTTATTCTCCTTCTCGTCTATCTAGAGCAATGAAAAAAAAACTCGCTTCAATTCAAATGCGTTTGCATGTTGAAATTTTCATTACCAACTTATAGGTACGTATATGTGCAAATAATGAGTTATTAGTACCGCCATTCTATTTTCAGACGGCATTTTATTACCCTCCACCAGTTTTATCAGATAAAAATTTCCAAAAGTCTAAGCTTTTACGAAACAATTGAGTGACTATAAAAAATAACTTAATTATGACAAAAGACTAATCGGAGAACGTAAGCGCCGGTTGAAATTTCATTTCCTTAACATAAACTGATCTTTAACGTAGACAAGTGTTTGTTCACAAGACCATCATACCGTATTTCTCCGAATAAAAGCCGCGCTCGAATATAAGCCGCATCCCGTTTTTGGGGTCTCAAACAGGGAAAATATTTTCTACGCGAATTTAAGCCGCACCCTTTTTAGTGCATCCCGTACTACCTACATTATTAGGCATTAGAATTTTTTATCTGTTTTTACATTACCTATGTAACTGTGACACAATGTTACCTTTGTTATCCTTTAATATATGAATACATTGTACACCAACTTGACCTTTTTCAGTGTTATTTCTTACTTTCCCACGTGGATTAGGCGAGTTTAGCTGGCGTCCGCGTGAATCTGAATGGCTGGTTTGCTCCAATCGGTCATTTTTACGATTTTTTAAGAAAGTTCTCGAATTTAAGCCGCACCTCGAATATAAGCCGCACCCCGATTTTGAGGCCCCAAAATCGGGAAAAATAGTGCGGCCTATATTCGGAGAAATACGGTATTTACTTGATAGAAACCTTTTCCTCATGCAAATCGTTCAAACTCGGATAATAATGCCTAAATCTGGAAGAGAGTTGCATTTTAAAATTAAAACACAATTAATCTTGGAAAATAACTGCGCAGGCTATACTGTAGCATTTTTTGGGATCCATTTTTCTGACAGCCGACTTTAATATTGGACATAAACTGAAAGAATGACATTCCGTGAAAAGAAAATTTCTGCATTTTCTAATCTGCAAGGAAGAAAGATCATAAATCCCACGGTAGGATGAAATATGAAAATAACTTCATGCCAAAAAACACAAACAAGAATATAAATTGCGGAAACTTAAAAATCGAACGAAATTATGGACGCTCAAAATATTCCTGAGTGCGCTTCTGCGTCCTTCGTAATGGATGGAGATTTATCTCGAGGGATTAAAAGCACTTTACCCAGGGAGTCTCTTCCCTGGAATGGAGAAGTTGACAAGTGGGCCAAGGACAAAGCGCTGACTTGAACACAGAGCGGAGGTACCTGATGCATAAAAGACTTTATTTTCTGATGAAGGGCGTTACTGGCAAGAGAATGACGCTGACGCTGGACAAGCCAAAGTATAAAAAACAATATGAAGATCAATTCATTCATTTCTTTAGCACACAAAATGAAAGAAGATAATATGAAAAGCAATCTTAAATCTAGAATAAAGAGTGAGAGTATAGTATTTGAAAAATGAATTTTTTAAAAATGTTTAGCTCTGCTGAAGGATGCATTTGTTAAGGCACATGCATATTAAGGAATATCGGTTGCTGACTAAAGAAAACAAACATCTCTGGCCCACATCATAATGATATGTACAAAGAAAACTTTAACGCGATGGAAAAAAACTATACAAATCAGTAATGCATTACAACTAGTTTACAGTTCACTGAAATCGCTATTAAATAAAAGGTAAAAATTTTGCATTTGTAAAAAATTGTGCAAATGGTTAATTATAATCTGTCCCTACTGTATTCCTTCATAGAGAATACTGATCAGCGGAATTAGTTACTAGAACTTCCAAAAACAGCTTCTAACAGCGAATCAAGTGCTGTGAATGAAAAGCTTACGTGGAAAATAAAGGTGAAAAATTGATTATATATTTTCTAAAAAAAAAAAAAATGAAAATATTAAATAATTTATACTGCATATTCCGTTTTGATATTTTAATATGTAGGAAAAGGGGGAATACGAATATCTACTAAATGTCTAAAAAATGTCTATCTATAAGTAATCGTGAAATGTTTCCTATATATCATTATAATATATTTTAGAGATCCCGTTAATACATTTTTTTAATATTTTGCACCATTACAGCTTAACCGGATTAACGTCCAACCCCACGTCCCGTCTCATCTCTACTTACTCTCTGAGATAACTCTCCACTTACACCCGAGTAGTAGTCAGATTACCAATGAATTTCATAGAACCACTGGGATTCGAACCTGCTACGGAAACCAGTACTCCACAGTACATATGTCAGCAAACTGCGGCTCGTTGGTTACGTAGCTGTGGCTTTAAAGTATTGGAATAGAAAAAGAAAATTCCACTATCATAGTTTCATTTATAAAATTTTCGAATAATTATTTTCCCTTAGAGGTGTCATTTTCTTCAAATTATGTAGGGATAATAAATGCTATTTTTTACTGCAATGTTCCTGTGAATTTTCCTTATTTTTTAAATTACCAAAGTTCCCCGATCTCGAATACATTATATACTGATGTGCGGTAAAGGTGTCTCCAAAGATTTCCGACCCTTGCTCAGAAGCTCCCCCGGCATATCAGCTACACTTAATCTGCTCGGCTCTTCCACCGGGTACTAGCCGACGATTCAACTCTCGACTAAGAAAACCATCTTAAGCGGCTTTATTCAGAAAGGGCTCGAAATCATCGAATCTTGACAGTGTCGAGGTTGTCACGTCGCATCCTCGACTAAGTAAACGTTTTACATCCAAATATCGAGATTTCTCGAGATTGGGACGTCAAACAGTCATTCTTGAGGCTTAAAAATTCCGAGTCCTTCATCAATTAGCCCCCTGAGGCAGATGAAGAAGCCAACCCAAGAGACGACGCTCTTGAGACAAGCGTCGAAACGTCGTCCAGGATTCAGCCCATGACCCGGTTGAAGACCTAAGAAGAATTTATTCAGGCAGTACTCCAGCCACTGCGAAAACAGAACTACCCCCCCCCCCCAATTAAATTTATGGCAGAGACGTTCACGAGTGCATACATACGGGACGCGCTATTCATGCCGACCGACAGGCGGGGAGTGGCCAAACAGTACCGGGAGCGGAGGAGGAGATGGAAGATGTTTCAAATGCCTTGTTCTTATACTCCACATATATTTCTCAGGAAGAAAGCCCGGTTGATGGGGGCGGCAGACTGACGGACGCCTTTACCCGTTCCGCGGGGGGACACGTTTATAGAGCGCGGGCGGGTTTGGAAGCCCCTGCTGGCAAGAACTGGAACGAGGCGGACGAGGAAAGATGACGGCGCTCAGCCGCCGCGAGTGGAGCACTCCTCACCGTGCATCCTTGGACCCGAGAACAAGCGAGCAGCGTTTGGCCGCAGCGAATGCTGCTGCTGCCAGCGCGAATCGCCTCTGTTCGTCTCTTTTTCTTTCCTTCCATGTGGAACACACAATCTTGGTGACATGACGTGGCGACATTCCGAAGCAATAAATAACATGTGCGCGCCTTAATATTCATAAAAGCGCAGCCATCAGTACGTACATGAGCTAGTTCACTCTTTCACTGCCCCCTATGTTTTTTCCAATTTCAAAATTATAATGATGTATCCTCGCTATACTCAAGCCGTAATCTTATACAGGAGGCATATAAATAGTTTCCCTTTTCTGCATCAATGATAATACCGGTCAAACTAATATAAATACATAATTATGAATTAATGTAAAAACAAGAAATTCATTCATTTTTCAGCTAGAGCAGGTATACCCAGTTGCTACAACGGTATAGTTTGCAAGCTATTATTAGACGCCAGCATATAATATTTCTCCACATAAGGAACATTATAAGTTCTGACTGTTTTCTAAAGTTTATTATTCGGCTTCTCTGTGTTTTATTAATTCACATGCAACGTTTCGTGTCCTCTGCTGGGTGATTCGCCAGGAGTAATGTGAATGAAAAACAGAAGGACGCCGAATAATATTCTGTACAATATGTATTCTTTAGAAATCCTAAAATGTTTCTGTATCTTGGCACGCATCCAATTACAATAAAATATGATTTTATGCAACCATGGTGATTAGTTTGATGATAAAAAATAACAAAAATTCCATAAAAACCATAAGTGGTTTGTAATCAATTGGTAGGAATTATTTTAACCACGTCTGAACTCAAGTGAAACTCTTTCTACTTTCTTAAAGCAAGTACGTGAATCGTATAGGTTCATTTTGATCAAAAGTCTTTTCTGAAAGCCTATTTATAATAAAACACGGGTTTTTTCTACGAAATAATTCATCAGACGGACAAAATCATGAAGGAGGAATTCATTATAACAGTTGGGTCATGTGCCATATTTTGTAATATTTAATGCTTGAAGCTATTTTAACTGGTTGAATTTATACTGAAAGAACTTGAATTTTTATACAACATTTTCTCCATTTGTACATATTTCATGTGTATGAAATCAGTAGCAGAGACAGGAAGATTTTCAAGCTGAGAAGCATTCTATGACATTTCTCACCATCGGCTGTTTGAGTATTCGCACTCTTTCCTCTATTCCCTAAGCTTACCTGATACAGAGTTATTAATGTATGTGCAAAGGATTTGATTTTTTTCAGTACGGTGAATGAAACGCATAAGCTGTCCAGAGTAAGTATCATTAAATAAATGCTTCTTAAAAGCTTAAAAGAAAAGGCGTGAAATGGTAATGAGATACCTAAGTAGCACATAGTGCCTTTAAGAGGTATGCAAAGTGCCTGCGACATAAGACCTTAATGCGGATACTCATTTTTACGGTAGAAATCAACTGTGGAGGTTTTAGGGAAATAAGTTTGATATTGAGTTTAGCACAGAAAAATGATGCAAAAAACTTCACTATAGTGGACAACTCAATCATAAATTTGCACTTACTACGGACAAAAGACAAGAAAAATTCCACATAAGGCCACCGTCGGCTCAGTTTTCTATTTTTATGGCACCGCAAAAATTATTACCAGCATTGCCAAGCGTTGTAAAAGATTGACGCAGTTATCAAGCAATATTTATAGAAACGGAATGCATAAAATCGGCATATTAAAGTGAGATACCTTCTGCTAGCGAGAGGGAAAAGAGGGAAGGAGTTTTAAGCAACGCGGTTTACAGCGCTTGTTTACAGAGGCAGCAAACGCAAAGCAAATATCGGTGGGGAAAACAAGGATGAATGCACGTGATATAAGCAGCAGAGAGAGAAATTGTAACATAATAGTGGAGTTAGTGCGACTTCGATATGAAAACGCGGGCACAACGATAAAACGATAGCGCCATACAGGCCTTTCAATGGCTTCTAAACATTCCGTTCTGGACAAAAAATATTTGAGCGATGAGAAATGTCATGTCAGTCGGAAACTGTTTTCTGTCGGCGCATACACTCAATAATATTAGTACATACTATTTCAGAAATTACTTTAAGACACGTTTACCGATAAAATAAAAATATGATTGAGCACTTTCACCACAATTTAAGCCATTTCACAACAACTTCTTGCAATCATTGCCGAACTCAATTTATCCCAGAAAAATGCAAATCAGCTCTATGCATAACAATAAGGTATTATAAAAGCACGAAAATATCCCAATCTGAGTCACAAAATGTAGCAATAAAGGCATTCAAACATTTTCAGATTAAAAACTTTATACGTCTTCTAAATGCTTCATATTTTAGGAAATAATTACACAGAAATCTCACGAAAGTAATACAGCGAATAAAAAGAACTAATTGACGATGAGCTATGAGATTTGACACTCACATGACAAGTCGAGTAGCGTACATGCCGCACGGCATTCGTATACTGCAACGAAAAGCAGTTGAACCACGGTCAACAACAAATCACATCATCTACTGTAACTATCGGTGCATAAAATCATCTAAAGAAACCAAATTAAACTGGATATGTGACTGAAGATTACCTAAGAGAAAGGTATTAACGATTCAACGTCAAGACGCACCACTAAGAAGAAAACATATGGAGTATGTGCTAAAGTCTCCATGATTCCATATTACGATGCCATTCACACGTGATAAAAATAAAACATTTGGAGTGCATCTGATATCCAGACTGCAGGTACGCCTAGTCTTTCCTGCTGTTTCCAATCATAAAGCAAGGATTTAATACCCTGTTCAACAGTTATTTTCCTTTGGGGCAAAAAGCTATTCAATCGGACCTTATGAACCGCTGATACCCGCACCTGTCAGGTCGCATTCAAGTGTCATGAAGTCACACCCATGCATATTCATGCATACGACTGCCAACAAATGATTTCATAAATCAAATTAATACCTATCATATTGAAACAACTAAGCAGCAACGCTCATAGAAAACACATTATGAAAAAGTCTCCAATCGATCAAACTTTTTGCTCGTAAGTGAATAAATTAAAGCACGTCGCCATTCGTCCTTGAATTTTTCGAACGCGTTGTGAAACATACCCATGACCATTTCTCATGGCTTTTAATAAGCACTCCCATTGAGGTTTTCATCCGATTAGAATGTAACTTCGGTATTGTCGAGTTGTGTCAGCAGCAAAAAGTCGACTTGAAATATGATTACCTGTCCATGTTTCAGGCAAGCTAACGATTAAAATTCAAGAATTTTGACCGAGAGCTCGTTTCATAATAAACTGCCAAGCATATCTTGAAAGAACAGAGCGACTTTATCGATCGACTTTTAAATGCATTCATTCACATGATGGCCGTGAGGAATCGAATTTTGTCAATTGGCTAAGGAGGTTTTGGGAGCAGTGAGGAGGCGTTGCAAGGTCGCATGGAGAGTGAAAAAACCGGTGTGCACTGTAGGGTGCATTGGAGGCTAAGTTTCACCTATGACGATGCATTGCCGCAAAACTCATCACTGATTCTCGCCCTTCACGGGAGTCATAAATAATTGATTACGTCATTAAAAATGCAGATAATTATAAAAAGCGACACATCATAAAAATTAGGGCAGAATAGCATGCAAATGAGATGAAATAGGCAATCGAAATTTTAAAAAACACACAGCTGTACTCTTGGTATAATTATTAAAGGACTAAGGAGTTTCGCCAGGAAGGAAATTATACCAGTAATTATACCGTCGTTTTATCCACTAATGGCGTTATTTATGGGAGAACTAGTTCAGAGTTAATTATTCTTAGGGGATACCGTGATATTGCCGCAAGTCCAAACTAACTGCGAAGCCGAAAACAACTTTTACACCCATTGGAATCCTCACTAGACTAGGGCTACGTAAAATCCCCTTAAACCACGTAAAACTTAAAATCTATAAATACGGGCGATAGTAGAAGATTAACATTCAAGGTGTTGAAGCGTGCTCACATTGGTACACATCAGCACACTTTGGTGCACACGAACGACGATGAATGGAACGTTGTGAGCTGGCGAAACGTTCGGTAACCAGCCGGTATGTAGCATTATACGGGTTCACAATAGTCACGGCTGAAATTCGAAGAATACCTACTCATCGACAACGTTAAAAAAAATTTATTCTGAAAAAAAGTTTTTACCACAGAGTAATTAAAAACTTACTATAATTCATGTTTGACGTCTCTACTTAACTAAAACACAAAAACAACAATAGCGGATGCGATTATTGAAGTTCCTTTTCATTTTCTAGCTCACATCATCCCTATTCGCGATACGCTTTGAAGTTCTCTGCCTAGTGAGCAGGGCCTGAAATGAATGGAAAGCAAGCGCTCTGATGTGCTGCGAAGTGAGAACCGTAATAGAGGGATGGAAATCTCCTAATGTCTTATACTTCGAATCCAATGATTACGCGCTTTCCTTCGTTAAGAGGGTTCTACAACAACAGTGAAACAAATACCGAATCCCACCTTTTCCTTTGCATTGCTAAAAAAATAATACGTTTTTGAGCATATGCTTCATCTATTGGAAAATTAAGTACAAAATTAGGTAAAATTAGGTACAAAATATACCTACAGGTTATTCAACGAAAATTAACAAAATCAATTTTTTCCAGCTATAGTGCAGTGCCGTTTCTATTGAAAAAATGAATTTTGGCTTATATTATTATTACAATGGTGTGCTAATTACTCAAAAAATAAAATGGGATGACATCTGAAATTTATTATCCCACAATTCTCTGGGAGAAAATGCTTCTTGTAAATTTTTTCGCGAAAATGGCATTTATATTAGATAGCAAAATATTATTTTTCCTCATGTTTCACCCAATTTTGCCTTTGACACCTTGTAATTTCAAGTTCAGTACGCGAAAAAAATAGCGTGCAATGTGAGGATGTTGTTGTTCATATCACATGGAGGACAGGATTTTTCCTATAAGTTGCGAGAATATGTATAACATGGCATTTAAGTCGTTTAACAGTGAAACCACCTCAAACTACGGCAAATAATTTTGAAGTTCCACTGAAATTCAATATTTTCAA
This sequence comes from Pyrrhosoma nymphula, assembly GCA_963573305.1. Taxonomy (NCBI): domain Eukaryota; kingdom Metazoa; phylum Arthropoda; class Insecta; order Odonata; family Coenagrionidae; genus Pyrrhosoma; species Pyrrhosoma nymphula. The sequence continues at coordinate 47,295,692 of OY754330.1, read as the reverse complement.
GCAATACACCTAATCCTGCACTGATTAATAAACGTGTGCTGCGCCTCTGGATTAGTCAACTGACATATGAAAACCATGAAAACTCTCAGTACGATGAGCAGTTACTTATCTCACTCCGCCAAGGAAAAAGATCCCTTGATCTTATACGCCCGTCTATCGAGCAAGGATTCGTCGACGGGTTTCTCTCATGTCCTCTGGTCCTCTTTTCAAGCGTACCCACTCCGGAGGATGCAGGAGCGAATTACCCACACCTTTCCCTTTTGGCGCAAATAACCTAACCCGTGGATCGCCTTCGCTAATGACTATGAAGCTTCCACTCATAAAAAGAGCCGCCTGACCTCTCACACGGAGTGCAACCGGGAGATTTTCGACTTTTTTCTCTTCTTTGGTCACGCTAACGAAGCGAGAGAGAGAGAAGGAAGGAGAGAGGGAGGATGTCTGTCGAATACGGCCTGCCTCTCTGACCACGCACTTCGCGTGAAACAATTGCGTAATGACTACGCGCACACCTGCGCGGAGTCGAGCCGAGCCACCCTTTCCACGCGAATACCATTTCCATTCCCAGTGGATGCTCCAACCAACTGCTCCCCCGTTTCAGAGCCCCACTCTCTCAACGGGGGGATAGCATGGTGCCAAAAAGACTTTGGAATCGAGAAACAGGGAGTGTCCTCTCTTTGGTGAGCGCGTGGAGGGGCTTTGAATGTGAGAGTGTTTTCAAACAATCTTCCCTCACCGATTCCGGAGAGTTAAAACCTTATCCTTCCTTTTTGCTCCCCCCATCCCCCTCCAAGCCCTGCGGCTGCATTCGCGCTGGCTGCCTATGAGTGGGACGATCTGAAGGATAAAAAGACCCCAGCGCTCCGACAGCAACCGCAGGAGGTGACAGGCGTCCAAGTCGGAAGCAGAAGTGGGATAAGGGGAGAAGAATTTTGAGCAAAAGGAAGTCTTGTGAAGCAGTTAAGAAGACTAACAATAAGTGTGGGTATCCTAATTCTGACAATTAATGATAAAACCCGCACTCATGTGTAATGAAACATTTCTGTACATATTAAGCGAATACAATTCATATTAATATCATCCAGGGAAATCAGGGAGGACGGATTAAGAGGTTTTATGGATGGAATGAGGAGGGATAACACTGAAGATAGAAATCGTATGAGGAAGTGGGCACTTGCAGTAGTAAAAAGAGTGGATAGACATGATCTCATCTCTAGTAAATCCGACCTCTATTCGTTCTATTATATATCTCTGATAAGGGTTTAACAAATGGCGAATAAATAATTTCCTTCAATTATTTAATTAATAATCAATATCACAACTAAACACATTTGATCCATGAAAATAATTGAAAAATTTAGTACATCGGATTTTTTAAAAATTAATAAAGGATAAAATGTAACTGATACCCTTAACATAACATGTGAGTTCCTATAAAAATACTCTACCCAACCCTCGGCTGGAAAAGATGCCAAGTCAGTTCAATAATAAGATATCGAGGGCTCGCCGTGGGGAAGGTGGATAAAGGAAAAGAGCCATTATCCCTTTCTGAAGGGCTCTCTTGGCTGCATGTTCCGTTCAGTCTATCCCTGACAGGCATTTTAGATCGGATCCATTTCTAAGGAGATAAATATGTTTACACATAAAACCCAGATACACTTCAGGAAGATGCTTTTGGGTATTTTTCTTGGTTATTGTTTGTGTATAAAACAAAAAAAAGTGAAAAATTAATAGTCTTGAAAAATTAATTAAAAGATCGTACATATGAAGAGATTTAAAGGGAAATGGATGAAATGGAATTTTAAAAAGTAATTTATGATTATGAAAAGTATCCCGGTTTTAGAGGAAAGCACAAATATTTAACATCTAAGACTAAGCCAACATCTCTCGAAAAGAAATCTCCACCATCAAAACTAACATGTATGAATTGTCAGTACTTGGTATAGTCAAAATCAATCCACAGCATGGATACATGGACCAACATTTATAGCATATGGATAAATTTAAGCGTTGCAAATATTTAGTGGTGGAAGATTTAAGGATAGGAGCATAATATCAAGAGCTTCAGGAATAAGAGAAGAACGGAGGAGGAATAAGAATATCTTGGCAGGAGAAAGCAACGAAAATGGTCAGGAAGCGAGGGGTATTAAGGAGTGGAGGGGATGCCAGCGTCAGAGAGAATGAGAGAAAGTAAAAGAGAGAAGAGCGTCTTTGAAAAATTGAGGTGATCGAAATCTTTTTTTAAGGAGGAACTGAGGGCGGAGAGACAGGGAGTTGAGTTACGGGGAATAACAAAAACTCTAGGGTGGGAATAGATAGGAAAAATATATGCGAGCGTTGAGAGAAAAATAAAAGGTCTAGCTCGCATTCAGAATGTGTGACATTGATAAACAGCGCCAGCAAATAGCAGCCCTACCGAGTTTAGTATGCATGTAAGCGATCTGGCAGAGAATAGTTTTGAATAAGTTTCTAAACGCGCGATGAAGGCGATAAGGAATGATTAAAATTATCAAGTCAGCGGTCTCCTTTTTTCTCTTCGTTTGAGCACTTTGATCTTTCTTTCCTTGCTGACGGCAAAGTCGTTCTACATTTTTCGATTAAAAAAGTTCACTTAGCCCTTCAGTACCTGAGCGGTGGAAATTGCGCAGGTGAAGGGTGTCATAAGAGCATTTAACTGCCAATAATCAAGGCATAATAACCATGAAACAGCCTCCAATGAAAACTTGCCGAACCTTTCAGCACGGTAATATCTCCTAATTCATGCAGCGCATGTTTACTAACGGCAAAGGCAAACCAATATCGAATACCGAGCTCAGCGGATAACGGATTGTTTTTAATTCCGTGAGAAAGGCGATATTTTTTCGAATGAGCGAACTCAAGAATTTATACGCGATAAATAGAAAAAAAAAAGAAATATTTCACGATACATTCCCACCCATTATCCTCTCCCCACTGAAGTCATTATTTCCCCCACAATAGGATCCTAAAATCCACCCGAATTAAAAAAAGGAGAACTTTGACCGTCATCCTTTCTACGCAAAAGATACCACAAAAAATGAATTCATGGCTATCCAACGGATGAGTCGCTAGACTTTGTAGTGTAAGTTTCAGCATCCAATTTTGAGTTTTGAGTTTACGGTTTAAACGCTACCCAAAGCACATCCAGACCAGTATCTGAAACTCATACAATGTATGAGTTTTAGATACTGCTCTGGATGCTCTGTTACCAATTTCAGATACTGTTTGTAGTTCCCAATCTGATAGCAGCGTTTAACATTACATTGATATTGCATCATAGTTCTTGAAAAACACCCTTTAAAACCTCCTGTAAAACACCCTTTCTGCTGATTTTACACTACAGTACACCCATCGAGAAAACAAAATAGTGCATTCAGTTTTTTCCAGCAGAAGTTTTAGTTTACCAATCTGTTTTGACTACTAATTCAACTTCAATGCACCCCAGGAAATTAATAATATTTATCACGGCGATAATATAATACACTTTTATACTATGGCTAAACTGGAGAATATATAACATTTAGTTGTACAACAAAGATGAATTTGTAATCGAAGCTTAGTTAGAGGGGAAATAACAATTGTGGGCACGTTAGAAACCAATCGTTTTTCATTAGCTGCTAGTTGAATTGTTTCCAAACGTTGACGGTTGAATCTGTTGAGAACAGTTATCCAAGTAAAGAAGATAATGACAGATTTTAGATCCATAACTACAATAATAGTTGAATTCAATCCGTTCTGGCGTAACTTAGTGGAAGTCCATTTTCAAATAATGACAAGGTCAACTATGTTTAAATCCACAGAGTATTTCATTGGTACAACTAGTTTCAACGCTACGGCGTCATCATCAAGTACAAGCATTTAAGTCATAGCCAGTGGTATATACACTCAATAATCCCTCCACCCTGATTATTGAGTATATATACCACTGGCTATGACTTAAATGCTTGTACCTGATGATGATGCCGTAGCGTTGAAACTAGTTGTACCAATGAAATACTCTGGATTTAAACATAGTTGACCTTGTTTGAATTTGACAATAATAGTTTATTTGAAAATAATAGTTTATCGAGGGCAGGTCAAAAATCAAACTAGTTATTTCTTTGTCAATGTTTCAGAATTAAATTACTTCCCACGAAACGAGAAATGTCAAGAGTAATTCGTGAAATTTCTTCATGATAGAAAAAGAACAAACTTTGCTAATTTCACTTGTAAGCTTTTTATTCACGACCCGGGTTTCGACAGTTTATGTCATTTTCACTTTCAAAATTACTTCCATCTCCAGTGCTACAACCACGATACAAAAGCTCGACAACAGAAACATCAATCACTAATACCCATGCAATTATAATTATTTTAATTTGATTGGTATTGGTGTTTGATGATTTTTTTTGTTGACCTTCTGTATCGTGGCTGTAGCACTGGACATGGAAGTATATACTTCTGAAAAGTCAACATGGAATAACTAGTTTGATTTATAGACTATATATCTAGATATTATAGACATAACTAGATAACTAGAACTAGAAGGACTTACCCTGTAAAAACTATTATTGTTGAATATCCGAGGTCAAAATGATGAATATAACAGCTATCCATAACCGCAAATCCATCGAAATACTAATGTAACTTTTCGTACGATATATGCGTAAATAGTTGCTTCAAAGGCGCACGAACGAGTCCCCAGACAACTCTTTGAATCGTTTGGCACTGTAACCCACATAAGTTCAGCCGAGGTAAGAGCGTAATTACCAATTCTTCCCAGCCGTCAGCTCCTGTCCATCCCGTATGCGCATCTATGCTCTCGTGCACGCCCGTGAAAGGAGTGACGGAAAAATGAAAACCAGTTGCGGCGTTAAAAGGCAAGAGCGCATCTCACCGTGTCGACGAAGCCGGCTGAGGTTGAATTTCAACGGAATAATGAGCGCACGAGGAGAGAAACTCTCTCTCGGGAAGTGCGTCTCTTGCTCGACTCTTCTCGGAGATTTAAAGCAGCTGGAGTGAGATACAAAATTCAATAAATTTGGCCTCCTCATACAGAAAAGCATCTCACCTCACCAATGATATCAAAATATATGCCACCTACCGCACTACTTGTCGAGATATTTGCAAAAAAATGCCAACCGTTTTCCATGGGACACGGTACCTCCATGCATTTCAGAGTCTTCACGTAAAAAAGAGGAGAAGTTGACGAATAGATTGCGTCATAAATTTAACGGTGTGTATTTCGTATGCTTTCTCAACTATCAAAAAACTTATGACACCATAATACTCTACAAAATCAAAAAAATCGACGGTTGTGCGAGGCGTTTTAAGCAGACGGCGTGACATAAATGAGTCAAATTATAAAGCCTTATATATACATATAAGACACTGTCTCCGGCGTTACTTTGTGGAACTCCTTCATTTTTAATAATAATAAACACTTGGTTGTTATTCCACACTTTATTGGAAACAAAACGACCCGGGTTTCACCTGATGATGGCATGACATGCTGAAACCCGGGTCGTTTTGTTTCCAATAAAGTGTGGAATAACAACCAAGTGTTTATCCTTATATATACACATTATTCAATGTTTGAGAATTGTAGAGATTTAAAAACAATATTTTTGTGTCAATAATGCGACACAATATACTTCAACCTTCTTGCAGCTGCTTAAACTAGTAAAATTAAATTAGAATAAGTATGGTCTCTATTATGACTAGGGAAAAATCTCAGTTAAACCACCTTAAATGGCACGATTGGAGTCTCAGGGGGACTAAATATCAACTAGTCGGCAGGGCTTCAACGAGCTACACGGGGAACAGATGGCTTTCTCTCCCTCTCTCTCAGTTTGGGGCAAAGTTCAACTCTAAAAATTTAAATATCAGGTCGGGGAATGCGCCCTGAAGAGTTAGAATCCAAATCTTCCCACTCAATCCCTTCCTTCGGCGTGGGTGGATGTCGAGTAAAGGGAAGGAAGCAGTCTCTCACGCCTTGATGACATGTTGCAATACGCAATTTAGTAACCATCATGCTGCTATTGCGTACTTCCCTATCCCATCCACCTCTACCACTGCTGCGGTTATTATAACTATCAGTGTAAGTATTATTGCAACTTTTCAATGATAGCTGATATATGTGGTATGCAGGCTGATATTGATGGAAACGTTCTTTAGTAATGAATTACGATGAATGATTTTTTTTCCCGGCGCATGATGTGAGTGAATTCTTCACGGATTTTCCACCGGCATGTCCCCTTTGACGATGGCAGAGTCAGCGATCGAAACTTCGGCATCCCATTACCTGATCTGGGTATAAAACCCGTGAAACTGTTACACTAAGCGCTAATTTAACTGTTTTTTCCCTAGATGAAAAATGCCATTGCAAAGAACGATTAGCTATAGTAAGAGAGGGAGGGTTATCAAATTTGAGTTGGTGACGAAAAGTGGTCTACCCAACCAATGGGTCCCAAAATGTGTCCATGTGATGACCGATATACCCCCATTCTGCTTCTTCCCTTCAATTAATAAGAACTATTTAATTAGTTTTTAAAGTTTCGTAAGTAGGAATGAAGACTAAACTGGAATTTTTCAGGGTGCAAAATTAAACCAATCTTAAAAGTTTCCATGGTCCCATTGATATCTCGTTTCAACACATCAACGTCCCATAAGAATTTATGGTAGAAACAGCTTATTCCACAAGTTAAAAGACATTTTTTCACCAAGTATCCAGCCTCACTAAATTTCATTCAACGTTTCAATTTAATAAACCTAGACACCAATATAATTGGCATACAATTTCGAGTCAGGAGCAATTTTTCTCTTGAATTTCCGGAAGCCGTAAATTTTATCAGTACAATTCATATCATAAAATAGAGCCTTCTCTCTAAATCTCCAAAGAGAATTCGATGTTTTGTGACGACTATTTCACTTGATTCAAAGAGCACCTGGCCTTAAGCCCCGAAAACAATGCATTTGGGCTTAGAATGGTAAATTAATTCCTACAGCGGTGTATAAACAATAAAATCATCTCTCATTTATTCCAGACGTTGAGACCAACCTCATGATTTTTAATTCACCCTGCTGCAAACAGCAAGAATGCAAGTTATGTCAATGAGTCCTGAGAATTTCAAAAGCTTTGCTCAATTTTCCAGTGACGGTAATAAGTCGGCGATATTCCCGTTGCAGCGTTAATTTCAGCGAGTCATAAGATCTAAGAACTTCGGAAAAAAAAGTTCAAAACGATGACTGGTGTTGTTTAAGGCTAATAAACCGATTAAGCAGCCAATGCCAACCTTATCGGAATCCAAAAGTCATCCCCATGAAGTTTTTCCATCAATAAACCGAAATCACTGTCCAACCACGGGACCAATGACAGGCAAGATGCGCAAGTTCGGCGGTTATTTTATTATACCTCTGCAGAGCCGGCGTCTGTGATTATAAAAGAAATTTAAATGGTTCCTCACGAAAAAGGCGCAGGAGTACAGGAACGTAATTACAGTAAGGAGTATGTGCTTCCTACACACACACCTTGGCACCGGATAAGTCAAACGGACATAAAATCTCCATTTACAGAAAAGCGGATGTGCAAAGTCAAGCTTTGATGGCAAGCGGTGACTCCATACTCGGCGATCGTGAACGACATTAAGGAAACTTAATGATCGGTCCATACCGAGCATAAGTATATGACTTAAGAAAGTAACTTAAAAGAGTAATTTAAGACAGTAACTTAAGAAAGTAACTATATAAAATAAGGAAAATGACTTGAGACAGTTGATCTTGAGCATGGGGGCGAGATATGAGAGCGTTCTCGGCGCTACTTGAAGGCAACAATCGCGAGAGATGGGGTGGATCATGATCCTTGCCTTTCTTTCGCGTTGTCGTTATCGTCACCCTAAATGCAAACCAATATAGAGGGGCAATGCTCACAGGCACGAACACGCTAAAATCGCACTCCATGAATTAAAAGTTAAAACTAGCTATTTAAAGCACCTGGAAAAATTAGAAGAATGACGATCACATTGTTTCGCTCTCTTGAGTGTAATTGAAAAACAACGATAACGCGAGTGCATGCGTTATGAAGAATCGTGATTGAGCCCCTTGTTCCCGTTTATCCCTTTAGTTATCAGTAATTACGATAGCGTCATTATGACGATTATGCACACTCATATTCATTATTCGTACGTCACAGAGCGCTACCACTATGACATTTGCATGTTTTTAAGGTTCTGAGAGTATTTTATTGAAAAAGTGGAAACAAATCAGGAGCTGAGGACAATTTTCTGCATAACATTATGAACTGAATTAAAAATGCCTAAAACGAGAAAAATCTTGCAAAAAGATCATTCCTATTCATGGGGTCTACAATATTTAATCCTTTATCTAAAATAAGCAAGAGATGTAAATGTGGGATTGCATTTTATTTACATCGTTAAAGAATGGCTTCCATCTCGCGTAAATACTGCATATTTTTTTTACTAATTTTGTATTTATTAAATTCATGTGTATTACTGTACTGCATTAAAAATGTAAATGGCAGGTATGGATGAACTGTTATTGGAGGCTGAATTCTAGCCATAGACCTTGGAGCTCGCCCAAAGTTCCCATTGTAGAATATTTTCCTTTAGTGATGTCTTTTAAGTGAAAGTAAATAAGTTATCGTCAAAATATAAATGTGTTCTTTTGTTGACTTACATTACGAAACTACTCTGGTGCAGAGTCATCTACATGCCACCACAGGAAGCATCAAGCTGTGGCGGCATGTAGATGACTCTGCTCTGGTGGGTGCAGATGTGCCACCAGCGACAAGAAACTAATGCTGAAGATAAATTATTTAAGGTGAAGGATCCTGAAGCTATTCTTTTAGAAGGATCCTGAGCAACTATATCTGTGCTACAAAATTGAAAAAGAATACTCCAAAATTAAAGAAGAATCATGGCGTGAAATTGAAATGATGCTTGCTCGTGAAACGTACATGAGAGAAGAAAAAATCTCATTGGCCAATAACAAGAAAGAGAGTTGGTTGTTTTGGTAGGTTACTCGTTGATTCAAGGACACGGGCAATTATAGGATAATATTGAGCTAAGTTAGGTTCTTGACATGCTAAGGTTTTGAGTCCCGCTTCTGTGATAAAAGTTACTTGACGTTTTGATTTTCATGCATTGAAAAGAATTAATATCGCGATTATGATTCTTTGGTTTTGTCCTCCAGATTCTCTGATTTCCCTGGCTGCCTTGCGTCAATTACCATTGCGCCAAGAAACATTGATCGCAATCCCACCCTTAAGAGGAAAACATTCATGTTATTCACGCATTTGCTTAACTCTCCCGCGTCATTCCCAGTGATAAACATGAAATGAACCTTTAAAGAGAGTGCGATAACCCACACAAAAATCATTCACTTTTATCGGGATTCGAATCCGGATCCCTCGATTTAGCGCCGAGTGCTTTAACCAGCTAAGCTACCGAGGCGCGAAATTGAGGAATCCGAGTTCGAATCCCGGTCAAAGCGAATGATTTTTCCTCGTGGACTTTCGCATTTATGTGCACTTGCGGGTGAATCCGTAAAGGTAAATACCGTGGCTAGTCCCGGTATACTCAAAATTGATTTAAAGAGAGGTTGTAAATTGTACTTAAGTATACAGACTGTACCTTTTCTGATTTATCAACAGAATTTCGGTTGACTACAGACTGGGACATACCTGAAAAAGACAAATTTGTATTATTATCTGAGCTATGGCACACAGATGCACAAATGACACTCGTTAGACCGAGTTTATATTTTCTATCACTCCAATCGAGTGGGCTCACCAGGTAAAAGTGAATATGGTAAGGAGTTAGAAAGACACCAAAGAGGGCGCTTCTGGTCCCCATGCATGGAACAGAAGCGTGGTATGAATAGGAGTACCAGGGTTGTTTGATTAGATACCTACACACGTTGATCTACCGACAATCAAAGTAGGAAGATCGACATATCGAACGACCTTAAGGGGTGCTAGGGATAAGAAGACCACGCCCACTTTGAAACCAAGGCTTTGAAATCGCAATGGGATTCAATGGAACTTCGACTACTCAATTTCGGGTGAAATATTTCGGGGAAAATTACCACAGGCGGCCGGTCGTAAGGGCCTCCAGTCTGCGACTTATTCATTAATGCAAAAAGAGGACAGAAAGTATGAAAACCAGAAGATATTACTGACTTCCTGCAAATATTTCAATCCAAAATCTACTTCTTTAGCATATCGTAAAAGTGAAACATTCATTACTAACGTTAACAAAGAGCACAATAAAATCTACATAAAAACAATACCCTTCATCAGAATTCTTGTCTCCAGCCCAATGAAAGGAACTGTAGCTAAAATTGCGCAATAATTTACGGTTGTACTACACCCACCCACAAGAATATTATGTAAATAATCCCTATTAACACTCTTCGTCGTAGGACAAAGTGGCAAAAATTGACAAACCACGCTCGCGGACTTTAATCACTGCAAATCTCCATGGAAGCACCTCAAGGGTATTGCAACCAGAGTCCTCTGCATATCGACTTCGTAGTTGAGTAGTCACTATGTAGAGTAATCTGATTGCAACCTCCTCAAGTAGAATGCTTTGCTACTTCGCTTGCGCTACTCCACTCACCATTTCCTATGGAGAGCATTGGTTATTTCCGACCATTGCCATCGCGTGAGACACCCCAAGCGATTCCACCGGTCCTTTTTTAAAAAAAAAAGCGGCGCAGTAAAAAAGTAGGTAGGAAAAAATATTTAACGGCGGAAAATTTGGTGCCATAAAGCGAGCGAGCGAGGAGAGTGTATCTCTCTCCCTCCACCATCTCTCCCCCTCCCTTCCAAATGATGATGGCCGAACGAATTCCTGCCGATGGGTTCCGTCGCACCAAAATTGTCTTTTCGGAGCCCTCAAATCCACTGTCTTGATGCGCACCTATTTGGACGGGAGGCCGGGAATGTTTTTTTCTATCTCTCTCGGATGTCGACTGAGAAGGGGAGGGATTAGAGCGGAGGAGAAAATCAGGACGTAGGCAGGTATTTTGCAGCTCATTTTGGACTCACGAACCTATAAACCCTGCTCAATGTGTGAACTAGATGCAGAAGTATTTTCCTTAAGTTTACTTCAATAAGAGGAGATTCATACACATTCATTCATACAAATTATCTTTTTAACTCGATAACACGACATTTCTTTAAGAGCTAAATCATATTTTTTCTCAAGAGTGAAGTTTACAGAGTCGTTCACAGTGGAGAAGGGCGCCTAGGCAGTTAATAACTGGCTAAACAACCCGGCGTTATATCGAGGGATCCGGGTTCGAGTCAAGGTGAATGATTTTTTCCTCTGTGAAATTGCTGGCCTAGTGTGTAATTGCGGGTGACTCCGTAGTGGTATTACCGTCTTTAGGCCATATGTCCTTAACATTTGAATATTTTTTTCCAATATTTATTAATAAAAAAGTTATTCTCAGAGGGCTGGTGTTCACTTCAACCCATGCGTTGAAATTATATCAAGAACGACTTCAATACAGAAGATTTTCATTACAAATTGCATAACCATTCACGCTATATAAAAATTAATTTGGGTTTCCTGAGGTGAAAATAAGAACTTTCAAAATACTATGAGGTATTTCTTACAAATATAGTGCAGTTCTGAAGGCGTTAAATCAGTTCATTTTTCATATGCCGAAATGTCAGATTTACTCTTACCGTCCATTAGACGCATACTTCTTTTGTCGTTAGGAAGGAGACGGCAGCTTAAATATATCAATGCACCCATAGATACGAAGTTGTTTTACCAATTAATAGTGACTAAACATCTTAATATCTTTTTAGAAAATAAAAATACGGCATCCAAAATTCTAAAATTGTTAATCGAAAACAACCAAAACCCAAAACTCAAGTTTGTGCCTCCAGATATATTCATCAAATTGCAAGTTATCTTAAGCTTGCCTGTTTTTCATTATCAATAGTGTACATACTAATTTATAACATACACCACCCATGTTAGGCTCTGTGATGCTGCATAACATCGTAATTTAATAATTTGGCATGAAGCAACCCGGATCTTCCTCATTGCCATTTTTTGCAGATAAACGTAATGCGGGAATACCCGCTAATCATTCGGGAGATTTTATTCCGGGGTGAGAACTACAAAACCACCGACAGATTTATTCCTAATTGCAGTCAATTGAAATGAGAAATTCTTACAGGTGAAGAAATTATATTTGTTTGATCATGCGCAGGTGATCACTCATTTTCGGAGGGGTTTTAAAACTTTATTTCCTTCATTTGCCACCCCATGTAATTTTTTAACTGTATAGAAAATGTTTAATGAAATGTGGTACGCATGATGACAGCGCAGGTAAAAATGACGACTATACTGTGTCAATAACAGAGTCCAATAAAGAAGCTATTGTAAATGTCATTGATAAAGCCTACTCTTCTAGCCGAGAGGTTTTACGATGCCGCATTAAAACCTCATTACGTTCTCACCACAGAAAGACCAACAAAATCTAAGTAAATGGATAGGACTGAGGATTTTACGCTAAGCATACATATGCATAACATATCACAGACTTTGCGGAACGAATAAAAAGCTCACTGAAACTCTATAGGAGTACGGGAAGTGATGATAGCACACTTATGAAACGCTGACAGCAAAGAGTGGTCATTAGAATAGAATTAGATGACTTAAGAGCTGAGTCACAACCTCAAGCTAAAGAGCCGCACATGGCTCACCCATAAGTTATGACCCTTTCAGAAGAATGACTTACTTCTCTTTGGAATAATTAGTGAACGGCCAACCCATGTGCTATGAAGCTACACAACTTGTACTCTAACATCATCGACCAGCAGCACCCATACCGACCTCAAGATTAAACCCTATTCTACGGCATTATTTGATTCAATTAACATCCGGCTTCAGAGTTGAAATTTAACCAACTATATTTCAACTTCAGAAGTCTTAATACAGTTACCTGAGGAGATCTTCAAGAATTACTCTGAGCTACTTTTCAGCAGTAAGTATGATGGTTGGCCAAAATTGTTAATTCTCAGCACATAGTTCTTCCGATATTCTAGAGATGCAGGATAAATGGTATGCTGATTTTCGAGATAATCAAAGTTGTCGTATGAACTTTGATCGTGAACATAAACTTTGGACTCACAGCAAATATTTAAGTTACAGCAGGGGTAGGTAGAACAAACAGTGTCCACAAAAAAATATGGAATTTAAGTACCTATCAGAATAAAAATAAATTCACCACTGATAAAATCTACTTCTAATGATATGAAATGCGAGTTTTCTGAAAGTGGATCAAGTCCAGCTGCTGTCAAGTCAACATGAACACGTGTTTCAGATTAGAATAATCTGGAGCCACCAATAACTTCAATCGCCTGAGGTCACGTTGCATAAGACGCCTTTCGTGCCGAGTCGTAGGTAGGAGGGGGGCTGAACAATCATTTCGAGAGTAATCAAGGATCACTTGAGATTAGTACTAATGCCAAGCACAAGTGCGAAGAATTCTTTCACAACAATACGGCTCCAGAAGACGAACACCTGGGTTAACTAGTGATTCATATGAACGTGATGAAAGAATGGGAAGGGAGATTATTCCGGAAATATTTCAGCCATCATGACAAGATCTTTTGTGCGGAGAAACGGATTAATTATTGCCAAGAAATCAGTTCCGGTGAACTGGATCGCCTTGATACCTGTCCTGCGATCTAACTCGTCAACTTGGGTTGCATCTGGACTACGCTACCCACGCATAACAAAGCAAAACGCCAAGCCCAGGAGAGGGGAGGCAGGGCCCACAGGAACATAAATCAGTATGGCAGCTGTGAATATATCAATTTAATTGAAAGGACTTTCCAAGCATCCACGTAGAGATCTTTCAAAAAGAGCTGAAAAACTCAATGAAGTAGTATTTTTTTCATTCTGCTCTACAACTACAGATTATATATAAGTATATACTGTCTACTATCAGGCTGCCTAAAGCATAAGTCTAGTCTTGAATGGAGAATTCGCAAACAGGTCTGCAAATAATACCCCTTAGCATAAAGACTCTTAGAAAGACAATTTTAATGCTTAGCGGCCATTTTGTAACATGCAAGTTTTATAAATATCCAAAAATAAGCCCCCAAAATATGAAAGTCAAATCTCTAACACTTTTTCATGGGTGGCATCGTAACATCCCCTGTCACACGCTCATGCGGAGACTCGCAGGGTAATATGTAGATGCAGATATTTAGGTGGATCACTGCACCACGCTTAAATCTCCAGAAGTAGATCCCGAGATAATCGAGGAATAATATTAATCTTAGGTGGCGATGTGTCCCGTATGCAACAAGGATTCAGAAATATCTTCCAGTTAAAGAAAAAATTCAACATCCATCCTCATGAAATGATTTCTCACTCTGTACATCCCGCACTTTAAAAAAAAAAGAAAGTTCCACAAGATAAATCCTGAAACTTTAACTTTTATCCATCCACAGATAAAATAAAACAGGAATCAAAGCAACATTGCACTGTCACACGCCTCAGAAAACAAACAAACGGCACGGGGAAATGACAAACAGGAATAATATAAACCTTGATGAGACATATTCGTAATGCGCTCACATAAGATAGGCAACCCATTGGCAACACATACTAGTGTGTATTGATTGCTATGGGTTGTAGAGTATGGGCATTCAAATCAAAATTATAAATATAATTGCATCATTGTATCAAATAACTGACAGTACGATAACACTGTAATGTCGGAGCAAAATAATCGCTACAAGAGTAATTCGAATCAAATGCTTCCCAACAATAAAGGAGCTGATTTATGACTAAAAGATGACGCGTCTTTGAAGAGAACCGTTCTTCAATTCTCTCCTTATTCTCACGTGAAAGTTGCCTTAACCAGTGTTTATCTTTGCTTGATATTACTACAACCACCAACATTTATCCAATGTGACACTTCAGGGATATAAGAACTATTCAAATATTTAGAACCCATGACCACCCTCCCAATATATACTCTAAGCCAAAATCATATTTTGTATACACTTGCTGGGTGCCAAAAGATAAAATGTTATCGCCAAATCTAGTTTGTCATCAGTGCACTCGAAAAACTGGACACGTATCACAATTATCAATAAATCAAGTAAGAAAGTTAGTTTTAATCTCATATGGAAGACGTATCACCCATCCCTACTCGTCAACGTCCGACTGAGGGGAAGGTTGCCATTATTTTGAGATAAAAATTCAAGACATCACCACATCTTAATTTCGTGATATAGACAAAGACGTGTTTTCGATATTTATAATTAAAAAATTAAAATACAAAAGAACATAGTTCGCAAACTTGTTGCTCTAAATAATACAATGAATTACGTGCGATAATATTCTGAACAATAGTATACATTATTTATTCTACTTAAGATGTGAACATCCTGGGTACTTAAACCAATCATATTTATCTAAACTTCACACCTTTTTTAGCAGTGCATTATTTTCGGGTGGGGTAAAGGATTTAGCAAAATATAGATACCTACGATAACTGTGATATTTATACAATGCACCACGGACGAAAAACATTTTAATTTTTTAACTGGAAATATGAGGATAAATAAAAACAACTATTAGCATTAAATGTAACAGAATTTCGTTTTTCCTCACTTTAAAATTTAGGACGATCGCTGATTTTTTTAATTTAACGCTTTTCTCTAGGGAAATTTTCAGGATAATCCCGCTTTTTCAGGACGTGGAAATACGATAAGGATGTGAAAAATAAGAATGTCATGCATTCATTTAAATACAAATTGCACACTCCTCTTCTTAATACTGATTTGGTGTGAATTTTCTGATGTACTACTGCAGTGTCTGTAAGATTATTATTGTACTTATATCCGTGTATTTTATATCCATGATGGTATTGTATTTGACCGTGTTGCTGAGCCAAAAAACCTTATTTTACACCTATATTTTCTCCATGGGTAATATCCAGGGCAGAATTAATAAATATTGTATTGTAAGGCAACCCTAGATATCAGAGTATATCGTAAGAGAAGGAGTATCCCGAGAGTGACGAGAAAAGAATCCACATGTACAAGCACGGCGTCCAGCGGCACTTGTAAGTACCGGCACCCTCTCATCCACGCTCCGCGAACCCGGATTCTCAGCACGTGTGGAATCGGGCGAGCCGATCCTCTCATTTACGTTCTCCATCAACGGCGCCACCCGCGGCGAGCAGAGAAAGGTGATGCAAGTGCGAGTGAAAAAGTAATAGAATAGCGAGAAAAATAAAAAAAATAAAGAAAAACTGAAGGTAGGGAAGAAACGGGCGCTACCACGATTGACGGCTTTCATTAAGTGAGCACACAGCCTTTTCAAGGACGAATGAACTTGACGCTACCACTTTCCCCTGCAGTAGACATGGAGCCAATGGCAAAAAATTCCATTTCTCAGCCTCCTCGATGGTACTACAGTGAAATTGCCCTAATTTTCCAGATATATCACTTTCTCAAAATAGTAAATTATATGAATAATTTATGGTCAATGCCATGGTAATGAGAAGCATACTATCAAAAAGTTTAATTAGTACGTATGGTGCTGCCAGTGTTTAAAATAAACAATCATGAATACGTACTATTATTTTATGCCAAATTTTCATACCTATTGCCAGTAACGGATTAGCACACTTGGGAGCCTGTAAGCAGTACAAGCAACAGGGCCCACGTTAATAAACAAGTCGCAAGAGAAGAAAGGGGAAAACAATTCAACTGCCAATTTTGCCTTATTGGTAATCCGGCTCTGCCTATTGCAAATGTTCCGACTGTCATAACCAAGTATCTTAAATGAAAAAGTGATCATTAAGTATGGTTATTATACCTCCCTGCATATTTACTCTTTTGCGATATGGCCAGTCCAAAAAAATTCTTTGTATTCCATAAATTATCATTCTATATAATCTTGCTGTCATTTGTGATATACTTTGTTTTTTTTGTAATGCGAGTACTAGTTTTTCGTTGGCCACTCAGCCGCAGAAAAATAAACTATGACCATAGGATAAAGAATCCATATATTCTTCAATCGATGCTATAAATTTGATTTTGCCTCTTGAAGCGAAAATGGAAATTGTTTATTTTATTATCAACTTCATCAACTAGCTCAAAACAAGGCGTTTTAATTGAAAGTCATTAAATAGAAGATAGCATATTAATGCTATAATCTAGGAGAGAAAGAGAAAACACAGGAATAGCTAAGTGAGTATTGAAAAGCTGCCACTTTCCGCGTTCAAACCGGAATTTGACAATTAATGCCATCTTAAAGTCTACAATTTATTGAAATATCCGAAATCCGGGTAAATGAATAAATAGTTTTAGCGGAACTCATAAATTTGTTTGTATTTATTACCGTTTGTATTTGTACCTTTCCCCACGAAGGAGTTCCACAAAGATGAGACTTATGCCTGTTGCTCACGGTAAAATTTTCCATAAAACAGTTTTATAAAAATTTTTATTGAAAGTTTTATGAATCGTACGTAAAACGTACTAGCTTGCTCACGGTAAAACTGTTCATAAAACCGCAATCTCCTGCCATCTATGAGACTCTTTGCGAACACGTGAAGTGATAAATGCACTCTCTTTTGGTTGACTATTAGGTTAAAAACTATATGTATTGTTTATTTACTTACTTTCTGATCACACTCAACGGTGCTACGGCTATAATTCATTCTTCTAACATGAAGGATACTGCCTCAACGTTCCATGAACTTCCTGCCATGTTTGTTTACGTTTTCCTTGTTTGGCTTCCCATGGATACGAGATTATTGATAAAGGTGAGCTTAAAGGTGTACATATGCTAGAGAACCAACTGCTCGATCGCTGCGCCACGTACAGTGGATAAGAGGAAACGACATTTTTTCACAAGATGGCGGAGAGGAAAAAACGCACTTCTCAGGTTTGAAAGTTTCCCATTTCTAAAGTAGTTGATGCATTGTTGTGTTGAAAGTGTTAAACAAATTTGCAAAGTTTGCATAATAAGTGAGGTGAATTTGGTTCCGATATCTCTGTTTAAAGTGGGTGAAAATCGTGAAAACAAGTGCGAGACGAAAGCTCACCTTCGCGATGAGCGGAACATCTCATTGGTTGTTGCATAAAACGGTTTTATGGAAATAGAACCTGTCCTATTCCGTAAAACGTTTTATAAAACTCGGTTTTATAAAACGGTTTTATCGTTAGCAAGCTCATTTTTATAAAATTAGTCGGTTTTATAAAACGTTTTACCGAAAATTTTACCGTGAGCAACAGGCATGATACAGTAAATCTAATTAACATAAGTGTAACTATGGTTAAAATCCTCGATGGGCTCAGACATATATCATACAAGATTGGCACACACTCAATAACTCTTCATCGACAAATATTTCATTAATGAGAAAGACTTATTTTTCCTCCTTATCATTACATAAAGGAGGTTACCGAAAAAAATATTGAAACTACATTAAATACTTATTTAATTTATTAATATTTTTATTTAATTTTACCAAATCCAGCACATTGGTCACTGGGAAATGAGCAAAGATGACTCCAGAGCCATATGGCAAAGTCGGAGAACCTGATATAAAAGCCATGATTTTAGCACCGCTATCCACTTTCTGTTCACATTGAGAGCTATTCTACAAAATACCGCCACTACTATCATATGAAATACTAAACTGTATACGCTTGTAAAAAAAAAGTTGTTCCTATTTATTTTAAGTGATTCGTAAAGAAAATCACCAGCAGAGAGGAAATAAGAACAATGCATTCCGAATTTTTTCGAGCAAAGCCTTCGAAAGCTACTTTTGCGTCGGCTTCTTTTAATTCTGACCAGCACAAAAATCTGGTTTTTAAAAGAGGCTAAGCCAGTGCCACGTTATTATAGCCAGAAGAAATAATGGACTTGATGGCGAGGGTGGTATTTTTGTTGTGAACGCGAAGAAGAATATTAACGTATTTATTTTTTCAATGATGATGACTCAGAGAAAATTATCACTTGATGACCTTCGGCTACAAACAAAAAAAGGGCGGATCAACAATCCCAATTTGCGACCATGCCAGCAAATTGGACTATGCGTGAAAGTCAAGGATTCGGACACTCTTAAATTATGGAACATATGAAAAATTACTTAATCGTGGATATGATGGTACTATTATTTTTTACAACCCGAAAATTGGTCGATCAACGAATATTCTAAGATTCATTAACGGTGTAGAAGGAGAGACAATTTTATTTGCCACCACTTTCCATGTTTTCTGTTTACGTAACGGATTACTTTCAGACGCCTTGTGAAAAACTAATTCGAAAAACAGAGAACAACGGGTAAGACAGCAAAAGTATTCGAAAAAAGGGTCCTCAACCACCACGGTCCTTCCACAGGAATGAGTAGGTATTAATGACTTTTTATAGTCCTAACAAGCCGGTAGTCAACCGTTTATAAGTGCCAAAGTGAGATTATATCCAAGGGAATGAAGCTTGATGAAATGGGAGGTACTTAATCAGGAAGCAGCATTGTAATAGAAAACATCAAATACTGATTTTAAAAGATTTGATACACCTTTCGTATCATTATTCAAGTAAAGTTGCGTATTTGAGGGGAAATAGAATGCAGGAACTAAATCACTATGGAGAAAGGAGCAGAGTCTCAATTAGCCAGGACCTGATTATTTAAGTTTCTGAATTACCCGAGGACTACACTATCCCACATTATCCGACTATCCTACAAATTACATTAATAACTCCATCATTCAGAATACAGTAAATTCTTAAGTCAATAATAAAGCGAGTAGATTTCAAGTCCAAAATCCAGTGTTCAACTCTTTGGTAGTCTTGATTCTAAAAAAAAATCATAATAAGGAGCATACTTCACCATCATCATCATCTGAGTAATCTGCCGGATAAAGGTAGGTAATGATGAAAGTCAGAGAAAATCCAACTGTGCCAAATATTACATGCGTTGTTCTGAAATGGGAAAAATATCTCATTTAAATCGAATATCCACTGGTATAGCTATGATTAGCTAAGCTATGATTTCCCCTCATTGTAGGTAGCAGAGGTATAATGGCGAAATTGTAATTTTAATATGGCGAAAACTGCATGCTGTCCATTGCATGGCAGGACTACGCATAAAGGGCTATACAATAAAGGTTCAACGACGAGTAATAGTAAATATTTTCCTCAAAAACGTAAATGCGCATTGAAATTTTGCTTTCGCATAAAACAAATTACGCATGATCATGACAGTAAGCCACTAAGTCACGTCAAGAATATATTATGATTACTAACTGCGATGCAGCACCCTGAGGGAAGAAAACAGCAGGAGCTGCAAGAAAAATGCTCGATAAAGTAAAGCATATTTTTCCATGCATATTCTGAGAGTTAATGAATGATATTTTATAGTGTAACAGTTTGGCCTAGCGAAAAAAAACAAATGGAGGGTTATTATAAAGACCGGCCCCAAAATAAGAGCAGGAAATGATTTTTTTGGAGACTTAATAGCCACGACAAAGAAAAAAGATATTGCGCTGTTGTAACGCTCGGATCCCCAAGAGAGTTGATAGAAGGGGAAAGTGATTTAACTTCCATTTTTACGGACGGGCCACGCCGGACGGAAATGAAATCACTGAAAGAATAAAAAAAAGTGAACGGAAAATAAAAAGTAACGCGGGAATCTGACTTGTGAGTTGAGTCTCTCTCCAAATCCTCCTCCACCGTCTCAAAAGTACCTCTGTTTGACATCCCTCTCGCTTCACGTGGACATATCCTCGTCTTAGTTGGTAGGCTATTTATTCAATCGAGACGATCGATAGCTGAGGTTATTAGCAACGCTAAAGATAGGTGAGTAGGCTGATAAGGGTAGGATTATCTGGGGATTGGAGGAAGAATGGAGAGAAATCCGGAGTCGGTATCGAAATTCTCTGCACGAGGGGCACCATGAGGTCAAAATCTCAACGTCCCGCACGACAGACGGAGTACAACACTCTCCACAGTAGCAACTAAGCAATTGACCGGGATTTCAATGAAAATTTTACGCACCATTCGAGATGAGTAGGTTATTTGGGAATACGACCGACAACTGAGGTCTTTTGCTCCATTAAAGACTATGTACGATGGTGAGGGAACGGTTATAGAGGAACGGAGGAAGGGTTGAGAGAAGCCCGGCTTCGGCGTTAGACTGTTCTTAACGGAAGGGGCCAAGGGGACCACATTTTACGTCCAAGACGACGGACGGAGTACTGCACTCGAAGTTTTCTCCATATGGCACCCCAGTAGGGATCGAAGCTTCATCATTGCCGGTATTTGAATCCGGGCCCTCGAGATGGAAGGCCTCCGCACCGACCTAGTTGGGGTGCCAGGGACGACTTGTGGACTGTAGTATAGATCGGATTGATCGACTTATGGTGATGACAATAATAACAGTAAAACTAATTTAAACAGTGTCTAAATATTGTGGTACTAACAGTGTCTAACTATATTGTACTAACTATACTAACTATATTGTACTAACAGTGTCTAACTATATTGTAAACTTTTAATCAAAAGCACATAAATTCTTGGTTCACTTTCTCTCTATCATCCCTTAACGTCTTATGTTCCTTAACCTCCTTAACTTCCCCGATTGTTAAAAAACAATCTGACAAATTATAAATATCCAGGAACTAAGACGCGTATAATGTAATGATTATGAGGCAAACTGAAGAGATCGAAAACAGCAAACACAATGAATTAACGACTTGGTCAGGTCTGGAAATATACAGAGGTTTGGTTAGTTTCTGAACCCTGAACTACAAATACCTTCGTCCCCCCAAAACATGCGCTCATTAAAAAATAAGTTTGCAGAGATTCCAATCCAGCTTTCAAACAGTGTACCAAACAAAATATCAGACTAATACCGGAGTAGTTTGACGAAGGCAGTAATTTACATGGAAAATGTTTTAAACATATAATTCATATTGTGAATAAACAGGGAATCGCTGATTATATACAATGCTATTGCTATCTACATATTTTGTAATTTAAGCAAAACAATGATGCCCTTCAATTTAATCATTATGATTGAGTTTTCATAGCAACCCTAACTTGTCAAAATGTTTACAATTCATACAGAGAGATTCATGGAAAGTATTCCAATGTAGCACTTAATCAATAATTGTATCTGATGTAGATAAAGGATATTGCTAGAATATCTTAGATGCTTTCCTCGAGTTGAACAGGTGAGGTTAAAAAATATTGGAATTTTGCTTCGAGCTGACAAAGGAATTGATAGGATAGTTATTGGGTATATTGCATAAATTAAAGACGAAAGAAGAACTGATGTTTTGAAAGATTTAGCCACCCTTATTCGAATCACGAGGCTGGGACGTATTCCAATGTAAGCAGCTATGCGATTAAACTAACAGGATTAAAGGAAAAACGTTAAGACTGGAGCGACTCGAAAGAATGTGTGGACTCAAGACGAACCAAGAGTGGATGCTAAAGGGAGATGCAGAGACGACGCGACGGCAACGTCAAGCAGACAACTAAGCTACATTAATGGCCGGACAACCTTGACTCGTCCTTAATTAACTCTGGCTACTAATCCTTTAAAAAATTATGTTGTTCAAACTGAGGTTACTATACTACCGAAGAAGTTCCACTTATAAACCCTCACCTACCCCTAAAATTTGGGAATGGAGTAGGAACATACAAACGTAGGAAGTAGCAGGACATGACAGACACACGGCAGGAGCCACGAGACATTTCGATTTACAGAGGACAATATTTCGGTACGAAGGTACTACAAATGAAAGAAAAGACACATTATCTTAATAAATTCTATAAGCTAATCACGAATCCGATTGTAGTTTATCTGCAAATTGCGATTTTTCTGAAAAATATTAGTGGTTGAAGTTAAGAATTTGAACTTTTTAAAACATATTTTATTGCTATCTGATGATACATGTCGTAAACCACGATCTTAGAATTCAGGTATGGTCTCTTTGGTAGTTCTTTAGGCTTAGATACTCATACAAACATAAATGTACACTGGTAACGCTTGAGTGGTGTTTTCTGGTGCCGTACGATGTTTTTCTTGCATTATTTTCTGTCAACGAAAGAGATTTTCAATGGTATGCCCATTCAGAGGCTTTTAAAATTGAGTCGCATTAACGGCAATGTATTACACTAGGGAGCGGACGCGCGATGTGCCATTTCTGTAACATTACATGTTTTCCATTTGCAACGGGTGGTAAAATTTCCAAAAGCATAGGTCCATTCAGAGGGATGATCTATGAACGGATGTTCTCGGAAAATGCACGAAGAATGAGAATCTTTTTGTTTTACGCAAAACAAAGTTCTAACACTAAGCCACGGATATAACAGGAATTCCAAAACCAAATATGATATCAATACACTCACATTTCGAAATAACAACGAAAGCTCTACCTTGTGGATATGAGGATAAAACGGGATGCTTCTTCAGCCACACCTTCGGCCAACCACCTTAAGGTGAGTAAAGTATCAATTCAATGAATGTTTTGAAACACATTGAAAACTATAATGAGAGACTGCAATATAAACGTCAACATTATCCGACCGCATTTTAATTCTACGTTTTTGCGGATTATGACGTCCTTACTTGAGCATCGCGTCGGGATGAAATCAGGGTTTTTAAAAGGTGCTGATCCATCAGCGAATGGCGTAAAATTCGGTCTGGCGCAGGTCGAATTCACGTCCGGACTGTGAGAGATATCGTTTTTATATGTTATAGATCCACAAATATCCTCACGAATACAGTTCCATATACAGAAACAATCAACCATTCAGCCATATTTAGTCGTTGGTTGTAAAAATCCTAAACAACCTTCATATATCGTTCCTACAATTAATTTTCGACAAATATGAAAAATTATTAAAATGCGTACTCAATGTGTGCACGATTACCGTCCCAGCCGTTAGTGAAGTTAGGAGTGATGGGCGAGACGGTTGGATAAAGGCCGTGGTGCGTAGACACTGGCGCTTGCATCGAGGTAGGAGCCAAGAGGATGCTGTAGGGAGTGGGTGAAAGAGGGGGAGCAAAAGGGGAGAAGGTAATGTCCTTGTTGCCAGGGTGGCTGCGTGTTGAGCGATGCTGGATATTCATCTTCAAAGGGTCAGAACCGGGAGTCGTTTTGACTGGAGGGTCGGTTTAAACCAAGGAGTCTATATAATGTAGACTCCTTATTGGTTTAAAATTTTAGAGTCGCGTGATCGCATCACGTGGTAAAACGATGAACTACCTGTAATTTTCGTAAACGCAACTTAATACTTTTGTCTTATAATGAAAGGGGATGTAAAATGATAACTGTTAGAGCTATGCCGACGAAAGCTACTATTTAATACCGAGTAAAAAGGTTCATCGACATATTTCTATTTTACTTCCGTTTTGAATTAACAATCACGTATATCCTGAAGCGTAGACGCTAATTTAAGCAATTTTTCTATTATTTCATATGTTCTGCCGTTTAGAGTAAAATAGGTGCAGGTCAGTTTTTCGCCATACCTTAGGTGCACAGCGGCATTTCTCTACCTAAATTCTGTGATGTGCATGAGTGGTGTTAGTCTAGCTTCAGTATTTAACCGTTAAAAAGCAGCACTTGGGGTTTAATCTTTAATATAATTTACTTTGAGCCTCATTTTCTACAAAATAACATTTTTTACTTTCACCATTTTTGCTTTCGACGGCACGTTGCTGACTGCATATTTATCAGACATTACGAAAATCACTGATAGTTAATTGATTACCACAATGCAATGAGATAGCTAGAGCTAAATGTTAACCATCCCTTCACTCTATAGCCCCAGCCCCTCCCCTCTCCGCTAAAAACGACTGAAGACGAAGCGGGTAAAGAAAATAAAAAGGAATCTTGCGAATCCCGCGCCACCTGAATGAGGGTGTCGCTGGACGAGGACGACTAAAGAGGGCCGGGAAAAGGACGTCCACCACCCGCCCGGGCAAAGAGCACCGGTCACCCTTCGAGTCGGAGGAGGAGGAGGGAGAGATATATGAATGAAATGAAGAACAATGCTCAAGATTGAGTAGAAAGGAGTGGCGCGGAGGAAAGGTATGAAGAGGTTGAAGTTTCCCAAGCATTTATTTTTCGAGTTTTCTTCTTCCCTTACATCACATTACTGTTTATGTTTATTTAAATGGAGAGTCCGTTGCAGTCAAAGCCATTAAAAGTTTTCGAGATACGCTCAAGGTGGAGGCAGCAGAGGTGTGACTCGGGTTGTTGATTAACTCGAATAATCAGATAATTCAGCTAATTAGGCAGTCTCGAACGGTGCCAACATTTACATCCTTTAAAATGTCGATTGAGGTTTATCAAGTTTCAAACACTAACACTAAAATAAAGAACATTCCAATAATTAATAGAGGTATACAGCCCCGCGAGGAGATTTACATAAACATTCAAATAGGTACCCAAAAATTAACATGAATTCATAAAAAGCAATACGCCTTTCAGGCTATTTAAACCCAGTGGAGGGGGGTAAAGTCCTCACCTCCAAATTCTAAGGCAGCGAGTTTGAGTACCACCAGAGTAAATTTTCAACTTTTAGATTACAGTTGTGTACTTAGTTCCTAACTGATTGCCCCGATGTATAAGACCTTATGAGCTGTTTTAATAGGAATCTGATATATTTCAAGTTCTCCAGCGAGTACGCAATTGGTGCCTCAAGCGACAGGTACTCATCGGGAATAATATAATTTAATATTAACTAGGAGTAAAAATACTGCGTGAACGTAAATTGCCATTCTTGTGCTATTTCAATTATTACTCACGACAATAAAATGAAAATGGCCCAATTAAAAAATTCCTCAACATTGCAACTGACCAGGAAAAAAATTTGAATTTTTAAAGTGGTAAATACAGAAATGCAATAAATCATTCGAGCTTTTTTCCTTGATTTACTCCGAGATTCTAAGCAGGGAACTTACCTAAGGTTCGTTTTACGATGCTTATCGTGGTTACATGAATGAGTTTATAACTTAACAGCTTTTCCACCTGGGGCTAAACGAGTAAATATTGTTATGCTATTCAGCTAAAAGACAGGCAACCATGGCACGTTTTTGCAGAAGAAAGGGAATACACATACATAAGTATAATGAAAAATGAAATTTTCCATGAATCATATCTTCTCAGACTCTAACCTATATAGCTCAGTTGGTTGCATCTCTGTATCTTCGAGAAAAACGCTTTCGGCAAATGGTGCGCACGTTTAAAAATGTAAATGCACACGGGGATGAGAATAAAAAAGGATACTAATTATTAATGGAGGTTTCCACAGTCAAGCCATAAGGTTTCTTCCCTTTTTATTGCCATGTATCTGTTATTTTCTAAACTTCATTTTTATACGAGTGCATTACTGTAAACCTTTATACCGATTTACCATTTCGACGGATGCTGGACAAAATAGAGCAGAAATACTGCAATTTCGAAGATTAAATTGAAAATATATCCGATGGCATGTAAGATCTTTTAAATCCTGAGATCCACGTTTAATTACTAGTTTTCGTAGAAATTAAATGCCAAAAAAGCTGTTGTATTGTCCACTCAGCATGAGCCATAGTCGTAAAATAATTTTAAAATACGGAGAAATTGGTATATTCTCATAGGTATTCCATGAAGTAACCATAACAGAATCGCTGAATGATTGAAACGCTGAGATGTTACCTTCATTTCGAATTTGACGTGGGTATAATGTGCACATGATGCCACAAAAATGCCGGGAATAGAGAGAACGTTTGCATTGAGTAGTAAAGTACCTAGTCCCCATTTGCCACAGCAAAATTTGAGTACTAGGTGAGCAGTTGGGACTTGGCACGGAAGTCTGTCATGATAAGAATGTAATAAAATAAGGAGAAAAAGTAGATTCTAAATCCGAGAAAGTGCTCCGAAAGATGACAAAACATCGCAAAAGTATTTTATAATCTTAGCTCGGTGCCTAAGGGAAAATGCAGTTCACATCCTGGAATCAACAAGGAACAAAAAGCGTTTCAGTGTATCAGTTTGGATTCTTGCGGTGATAAGAAATAATCTAATGCCTACGCTACGTTGGCAGAAGGTTTGCTGTCGACGAAACTGAGAAAGAGTTGGTTTCCAAGCAGATTTCACAGCCACAAGGAATAATTTTCCCACAGCAGGAATTATCCATTTTGGACAAATATGAGGAAATATTAACACTTCAGAACACACCTTACCCATCAATTCACTTTCTTCTTTCTCGAATTGTAGACGGGGGGTGTCCTGACACTTCCTCTCGACCTGCATCCACATGCGGAGTTCCACAGAGTTTGAGATGCAGTGGATGGCGGACAGTAACATGCTAAGGGAAACGGCACATTGCCCTTCCATTTCTCCTGGCCAGCTATGGATATTAAACACGGGGTCACATAGTTCAAACTTCCCATCATCTCCATGCTGCTCCGCAGCGTGTTACCTTTTAGTACTAATACGTAACGTAGTTGATTGCCAGGATAGAGGCCACAGTTCGAACTCCGGACAACTCCATCCGGCGGCTCTTCAGAGCGATGGCCTCGCGATCCTGGCCCGCGGGTCGCGGATATGGATCAAGGTGTTAATTGACACATGTACACCCATGCGCCATAAAAGACAATAAAATTCCATGAAGCTTGACCCCTTTGCTTTCATCCTGCCTCGAAGCTATCTCGTGTGCACAAACGCCTCCGCCTTGCTCAAACTTAACTTGCGAGAAATATGCTCCGGGACATTTTAAGGCTTTACGGACTTTCTACAAGCTTGACTGGACTAGCGTCTTGTGCTAAGCCGCGAAGAAAAAGAGTATTAAATGTCAAAGAGTAAAAAGGAGAGGAAGTGGGAGAATAAATGATATGTGCAACCCTCAGGAGCGGGAAAGATATCCGTGGGAAGTCCAGGAAAGGAATGCACCGACGCAGTGCGTAATATTTGCTTGAGTTCGTGCCTTCCACGCGAGAGGGAAAGATTCTTGTAGCACTTTGTCTCGTTCCTATTCTTTCTCCGAGCCCATCCAATTAATCTGGACCCGCTGAGTAGCTCTGTTAGGCTAGGAGGCGCTGAAAGGATATGCGGGATCACGACTGGGAGCAGTAACATTAGGAGAGTAACAATACGGGAATTTTTTTCTGCATTATAATCCAACCGGAAGAAGAAAGCTTGGGATGCGACAAGATTTATGCCTCGAAGCGAAAGAGGGAAGCCGAGGATAGCCACCGCATAAATCCTCAAATTGCTTTAAACCGCCACTAAGTGCTTCAACTCCGGTTCCAAGTGGAAAAAAGGCTTGCTTATGAGAATCCTCGGCTCGTTTGCATCTCTCCTCAGTTTGAAGCGGCGCGGAATCGGAAAGAGGGTGGAACAAACACCGACGAAAAATCCAAAAGAGGAAGCATGCATCCAACCACCACAAAGAGTTCTCTCTCAATTACCGCAGTCTGTTACAAGGAGGAGGCAAACAAACTCATTGGCCCCTAACAGTGCCGTCCTCCGTGACCAAGCCTTCGGAAAGTTAGAAACGGACGGTGGTTACAAACACCAACAAATGAAATTAATGCAGCCCGAGATGCACGGCGGGACACGTAGGAGACGCTTATCTAACATCATAGCCTCAGCAGCGCGATCCTTAAAGAAAATAAGGACCTGGATGCGAGGAATCTCTCTCTAAAGGATTCCCCGCGGCTACTTCAGCATGGATTCCGTCTACCCTTCTCTTGAAACCTGGAGCGCCATGTGTTTCGCCCCGAGAAACTTTAAGTGGACACGGCACCGGAGAAAATAAATAAACAAAAGAACGCGAGGCAGAGCGAACGAATATGATAGTTATCCACAGTGTAAAAATGACGCGGTTGATAAAATGCTGAGGGTAAATACAAACCGGTGGGAAAGGCGGAGCCGGCGGGGGTGTGCCACAGGAAGAGACTTCAACGCCGGAGTAGCAACGGGAGACTTTAACGCGTGAGTAGAAAGAAGAAGCGGGAGGAAGGAAGAAAGGTTGACCGAAACGAGAAAAGTTGATGCCAGGAGAAGAAATGACGAAGATACAGAAAGAGTGAGTGAGAGGTAGACAGGGATGACGAACGAGTCACTCAGATGCGAAAACACACGAGAGCCAACAAAGCGAATGAAAGATAATCCAATTTAGCGGACGTTGTGACACAAGAGGAATCAACTAACACCTACAAAACCAGCCTCCACCTTACTCCCAACCAAACCTCCCCTTCACACCCATCTCCCTTCTCCAATGCACTCCCTTCACTCTCACCCCACTTTGTGGCAGGGGATAGTGGAAAGGGAAAACTCGCAGGAAGGGAGTGAAGAAGGGGAAGTGGACAACTGCGGAGTTACCGCGGTAGTTCCTTGTGATACGACGGCTCATTGACTATGGTATGTAATGAACACGCGAACGTAAGGTGTTCTAAAAAATAATGTTACTATTTTTAGTATTAACCAAAATATCATTTGCATTAGGACTTATGGTAAAACTAAGCTCGGTTAAAATTTATTATACATTTTTGTCACCACTTCAAAAAAGTTTCCAAACCCCGACATACAACTGCCGATTACATCGCAAGCATAAGATAACATGTAAAATACTTTTGCTTCCTCGAACAGTTACTCAGCGGGCATCATTGCTTGAGGCATTTCTGTGTTTTTTTATTTTGTGCTATACCCACCACAAATCTGGTATGCTTCCTTTGGTTTTTTGGAATTGAAATATCACCTTGAATGCAAGTATGTACTCTATCAATTTATTAGCCATATCTTAAAAGTTTCATAGCTAGTTAAACGAGCATGTTTTGTGAAAATGCACCTCCCCGTCAGTCTTGAGGTGGCTTACTTTGTACATGTATGCACCATCTGACCATATCGAGAGGTTATGACACTATAACCAATACAATCGCACTGATATGTGAATGCGATTTCACATCGTGGTGTGAAGTTATGCAATATCTTAAAGGCAACTAAGACCTGTAGTCCAGTCATTGAAGCTTTTCACCTCAGAAATATTTTACTATGAACCGATTTACATGAAATTTTGGAATTAGGTTTATCTTACCCTTAACTTCAAAAGTGATACTGTCCCAGATTACGATGATTAACATAACGATAATTTGGACTACGATGCTGCAATTGGAAATAAAAAATAACATTGAACATTGCCATCATTATATTTAGAGATAACAGGGGAGTAAAGAGTGGGAAATATCGTTATCATAAATAACATATCTGATCACAACTAAATCTTCATAAGGTCAGTGCATGAGCTTAGGGCAGGTTGTATAAGAGGACTAGTCATGTAAATGGGATTTAAAGAATCAAATACGTAAAAATATGAGGTGCTTTACTACGAATCCGAACCAAAAAAGTGATTATGTTGCTTACGGATTGGATTTTGAAAATTTGCGCGGATATAATCAATTTTTACCTTTAGGAAAAGGTTACCAAATACCACGGTTTGGAAAATACACTCAACTGCGACGCTTAAATATACGAATGGCACAAAAGTTACAAAATAGCATGTAAAATCCCTTCTGGCGTCGCTTTGTGAAAACTTACGACATTCATTATGAATAAAAATCTAACTTGGTATTGTTTTCATACTGTTTAATATAGCCCAACTAGGGTTTGGGTCATTATCAAAGAGCAAAAAAGCATAACTAGACCCAATTTAACAACAAGACGGGGGCAAATTAAATATTGGGAGAGAGATATTAGAGACAGGTTGGAGAGAAGATCAGATTGCTGCATGAAGTCAAAACGCAGGAAGGAGAAAGTGGAAGGGAGTTAAATGATCCCTGCGTTTTGCTAGAGGATGTGCATCTTAGGAGGGGGATAAACAAGGGGATAGAACAATATCAGCCATAAGACAACAAGAGAGAAAGTTTGTTAAGAGATAAAATACCAGTACGTAGTACGTCATCATATGCAGAGGATTAAATTCACATAGCCAATCAATCATTAAATTTATGTGATACATTGTCATTAGATAAATGGATTTAAGCAGGTTAATTCTAATAAAAGTTGTAGTTTCAGGCTTAATTTTATGGAATAACATCATAAATGAAAATGACTGGCAATTTTTTTGAAATTGCCAGTCATTTTCATTTATATATAGGTTAATTCTAATTATCATATTGTTCTAGTAAACTCATGATAAGCCCTATCGTCATTAAATATGAAAACACAGGCTTGAAATCAACGTAGAAAATGTTTTTCCTCTCACAAATGCTTGACGAATTTACCCTTCAAAGAGAGGAAAAGATAGGACAAGAAGGAAGGATAGAGAAGTGGCAGGAGGGGGTGAGAAGCGAGGTAGATGATTGAAAGGGACGGCAGACGGCAATGGGGTGGGAGGAAGTGGAAAAGTGTCATGCAGGAGGGGGAGAGGGAGGAGGAGGTGAATAGAGTTAAGTAGGAAATGCCACAGTCTCTCCGCGGGCGGATGAGATCATGCTCGAATGTGGTGGTAGGGAGGTAGACATGTGGAAAGAGGGACCCCATCTACGCTGGTTCGTGTCTGGTTGGACGCCCGTATGAAGTGGGGAGGCTCAGGAAAGAGAGGGTATAGTAATAGCAAAACATGGTGGTCATTTCGCAGAAATCCCTTTTCAGTGGAAGAGTCCATTTTTGACGACCTCGCTCCACGCGGGGGAGTAATGTAGTCTCTGAGTTTGACTACCAAGGTTCCTAGGGTCGCAAACCTTCGTTGCCAACTTTATAATACTCACTCAGTTATTCAAATCAACTGCTCTCCATGGGTCGTAATCACGAGTGGTAATATAATTGTTTAGATGGACTTATCATGGGTTTCAAACATCATCAGCGTAATTTGATGGAGCTTTGTTTGGACCGTAAAAATTCGTGAAACGCGCTCCTGATAATTTCCCGCCTTCTCAAGTTTAAAGCAGTTATGTTGGTAGCGTTGCCTACGATATGCTGTTCTTTCTCTTCCGCTCCATAGCCAACCCCTTCAACACGAGCATTACCCCCTTGAAATCATGCTTCTCGCAGATGGCTGCCACAATGTTTCGATACAACTATAATAGGTTTGAAATATTAGTGCCGGAAAAAGTGATTTCAGGTATCCGGCGTTGTCATCACCACCGTTTCCCGCTAAAAGATTTTTTAAGTCCCGTACTCGATTTTAGGCGTTTGTCCCAATGTCCAGAAATACTAGAAAAATATGCTAATTACTATCGGTCTTCAAATTTTCTGCTTATATTAAATGAAAATTTTCTTTAAATGTGGAAATTAAGATATATATCATTTACATTAATTTGAAATTATTTTTTCCTTTAAAATTTGGTAGCTTTATTAAATGGTAATTTACCATTTATTCTCCTATTTGACTTAATGAATCTTAGATAAATTTTCCTTCCAATATTTGCAATATCCTAAGCTCTTGAGAAAATTGCAGATTTTGAGGTTTAGAAAAGTGAGTTGTGTAGCACTCTAAGAGTGACGAGTTTTCCAGTGCATCACTTGATCAGAAAATATGTAAGGAAAAATGCCTACAATCCAGGAGAACTGAAAATTGGTCCCGATTTAGCGGATAAGGAAACGGTCACCTTACTTTTCGAGAATGTAGGTTTCATGGAATATTCGCTGTCTAGATAACCAAAGGGGATGCCATATGCCTTGGCGGGATGCGAGGCATGCAGCGCCGTTTCCCTACCAGAGACCCGCAGTCCGTCCGTATCACCTCCCCCCTTCTCCATTGCTCTTTTGCGAAGGCAATTTGCATTTTGGAGAATTTCGATTTGCATTTGTTTCTTCAATTATCCACTCCCTTTACGAGAGAGGACGACCGCAGAGTTAAGGAAAGGGATGAAAAAGTAAAATACAAAAGAAATAAGAAAATACAAGGGAGAGCCGCAGGCTTCGCCGATACTGCTACGAGTGATTAGAAAGTTTACCACAGGTGATAGAAAGATTACCCCTAAAATGGTTAGGTTGACATGCGGAGACCCACAACGAAGCGTGATTGGCTCCCAGTTATTTCTTATTAGCATTTCTTAAGTGAATTTCACTCTAAAATTAGGAGAAACATTCAATTGCTTGCTGACGATATAGTTAACTACCGAGAAAATGCCACAAAAGAGAACTTAATTGGCACTCTCATCGGATGTAACCGACGTAAACTCCTTTTGTCCTGAACGGCGCGCGGCGGCTCGAGGTTAATCTTAGTATATCCGTTAGGTTACACTTCATACAAAGTAGATCACACCAAGGCCATACCTATAAAACGCCAAATACCAATGCCTCATCTAAAAAGTGTCAAAATAAATATGAATGCATTACTAATGAAGTCAAATACCTAGAAGTCACGATACGTTCAGACAAAACCTGTGGGAAACTCACACGAAGCATTTGCGGCGCTGCAAAGCTAAAGAGACTAGGATTTATTAGCGAATAGAAGGAAGGTCGTTGGAAGAAAAAGTGAAAGAGTAGTTACTTTGCTCTAGTTAGAACACATCTAGAGAACCCCGCAAGAAGTTGATGCCCTGCACGGAAATATTTAATTTGCGAAATGAAAAATTATCAAAAGAAATTCACACGCTTCTTTACAAAAATTGCAACGAACAAACGGAGAGTGTAATGCAGCTGGTGGAAGGACAAGAGTCGCTAGAGACTTGGAGGCTACACGATAGGCTAAGATTACTTTCGAAATATAGAGATCGTGCAAGTTACTGGGCGGCACGGGGGATATTATTTTTAACCCGCACTATCTCCAGAGTTGATGGAGACAACAAAATAAGAGATACCCAGCCAAACGTATTCGTACGATTATTCCCAGATCCCAAGCACCATTAATGACTATATCAAAAATTTAGCAAGGCAAAAAGACACATCGTAAATTTGCAATTTAATTCGCCTTTCTCCACTGTTGAATTATTTTCCCCATTCCCTTCCTTTTACATGTGTGGCCGCAACCCCAATGCCATACGCCCTTCGGCTACTCGCAGGGTTACATATGAGTGTAGACGCAGTAGCTGGGAGTGAGTCTGGCTAGTGGGCGAGGGATAAGCCGAGTACCGCTATTTCCCATTTTTTTTCGTCACATCATACAGTATCGGGTGCACTGTCATCGATGAAATCAAACGCAAGATGCACACTTTAAAAAAAAAAACTTTCATGAAAATTCTTAAAATAAAACCATCCCGTACCTCAAAGAATTATTAAGCACTTAAGATGAGTAACTGTGCTTTAGCGCGATCCAAGGAATATGATTTCTGACCAAATTTGTAAATATTTTCTTGATATTTATTTAAGTTTTTCCCCGGAATAGGTAATCTTCTTGTTACCTGGAACCTTTAACTCCTTGCTGGAAAAGACCTTCATATCAATCTTTTATCGGGAATTCGTGGATGATTTACTCAAACTTTGAAGCAAAGTTCTGCGAACTTTTATTTAGAAATATTGTATATGAAATTTAAACGGAATAAATTTTTTTTAATTCGTTTTATTTCAAGTCGCACAACAGTTTTTATGACGGGACTTGGTTGTTAAAAAGGACAAGAGATAGAGTACTGGGGTGAGGACAAAGTGTAGTTCGGGAGATGGTTCATAGAGGTGCTGGAGATGGTATGCAAACCAGCACCTCACCCCTCCTATATCGCTTGCCTCCCGAACGGAATCACGCGCGCAGGGCTGAGGAAAGTTGAAAGTGACAAAGAAATTGATGATGATGGGACGGGAATGTAATTACCTCCTATCCCGATATTACAAGACCGCGAATCCCCCTGTCGACCTCTCATGATTCACACAGGTACGATTAGCTCGCGCTCGTATGCTGTTATATTCTATTCCCACTTCCATTTGCATTACTAGCTTTCTGCTATTGTAATCCGTACTAGGGACTTAAGTTCAGCAAAGGTCGGTATGGCATCTGTGTACTAATGTTGTTTGCTGCGGTCCGAATGCTTGTTAGTAAACGGTCATATCATGGGTCGTCGGGCAGGTCAAATATGAGTTCCAAAAATAGGTTTAAAAGTCTTTTGCGACGCCATTGATAAATAAGCCGGATATCCTTTTGTCTTTTCACTACACTTTCCAGGTTTTTCTAGGGGCTATCTTAGCTCTACCGAATGCGCCCACCGGGTGGCGGATGGTGGGTCGACCTTTAGATATAGAGATAGATGTGCAATAAGCGAGGTTACTCCGCAAATAAGCAGTCGTGAGCAAAAAGCGGTGGTATCTAGAAGATGGAGGGCACCATATTTGGGTAAGACAACTCAAAAATGCTACGAAAACCAGTGAAGATTCCGTTACTTGGCTATTGGCTGCCGCCAACTAATAAGAAGTCAGTAACCAGAAGGAGGGGGCAGCCCTCCTGTACATGAGTGAAGGTGGAGAGCGCGTGGGTCGGTACAGCGACACTATAGGCGCAGTAGGAGATTTACCTATACGGCTGTGGTACTGCGTAGTGGAAGGCAACGGGAAACCACCAGCTTATTATCCCAAGGAGAAGTAGCTCTTCAACTATTTCTATGATACTTTATACTAAGAGACGTGATGGAATTCTCTCGAGTAAAATATTCCGTAGGTAAACTAGTCCCACATTAGGATCTCCAGGCGGGGACTACTCGAGAGGGTGCATCTGTCAAGAACGAAAATCAGCATTTTAGGATAGGTACCTGGAATGTAAGATCGCTTCGGGGCTGTGGACGACTTGAAAAAGTGATAATAGAGATGAGAAGAATGGGTCTGGGTGTTCGAGGGAACAGCAAAATGAAATAGCTCGAAGAAGGGAACTTCTGGAGTGGCAGCTACCGGATTATCCCCTCTGGAAACGCAGGTGTTGGTATAATACTCAGGAAAAGTAGCGGCATGCGAGTGAAAATCTATCTTCAATGCAGTGAAAGGATAATTCTGGCTAGATTAGAAGAAAATACTTAAGGACACGACGGTAGTATGCTTACATGCCCACGTCAGATTACGAAAATAACGACGTAAAAGATAAGTGCGACGGAGTAGAAGAAGTGATAGGGAATGCACATTTTCATTCAAGTATTCTACCAGCTGATTGGTAGGTTCTTGGACAGTCCCCATTCTGCATCCCAATTGGACGAAAATTTAATTTTCTCGAAGACTGGAATGCTAATGTGGGGGAAGGCCAAGAAGACAGTAGCGAAGTATGGGTTGGGAAAACGTAACGATAGGGGAGATATATTGATTGAGTTCTGCGTACAAAATGGCCCTGTCGTCACAAACACACTATTTGGAAACCACCCGCGAAAAAGACACATGTGAAGAAAAGATGTACACAGAAGATAAAAAATACCAGGGGACAGACGTTGATTTCAAACGGATTACATATAAGTGAAACAGCGATTAACAAATCAAGTTAAGGACTACAAGAACTATCCTGGTGCGGATATTGACAGAAACCATGATTTTCTCATGATGAAATGCCAACTTGAGTTTTAAAAACAGAAGAGACCAACGAAGAATTGCTGGCAGGTTGAAAAACTGAAAGAAACAGAACACCGATTAGCCTCTCAAAGTACTCTAGACCAAGCTGAAGAGGATGGAAATGATTTAGGATCAATCGAAGAGAGACAGAAAGAGATCAAGAAAGGTTCTTTATACATCCGAAGAGAAGGTAGGGAGGAGAAAAACAGAGAAAGAAAGTCATGGATTACAAAGGAAGTCTTGGACCTAATAGACGAAAGAAGAAAGCACAAAAACACGAAAACCGGAGAAGGGCAGAAGCTGTATAAAATAGTAGGAAATGCGATCAGCCGTAAAGGAAGAAAGGACCAAGAAGAATGAATGAAATACTTATATAAAGAGGTGGAAGGCAATCTCTTCCAGGGAAAAGTAGAAGCTGCTTGCAGAACGGTAAGAAGTTACTTTAATAAAACATCCAATTTAAGGTAGTGTCATTAGGAGTGAAGGAAGTGAAATTCTTATTGAAAGTGAGGACAAAGTGAGGAGATGGAAAGACAACCTAGAGAGACTA
Organism: Pyrrhosoma nymphula; assembly: GCA_963573305.1. Classification (NCBI taxonomy): domain Eukaryota; kingdom Metazoa; phylum Arthropoda; class Insecta; order Odonata; family Coenagrionidae; genus Pyrrhosoma; species Pyrrhosoma nymphula. The sequence goes on along the minus strand of OY754330.1, from coordinate 47,258,676 downwards.
TACAGCCGCAACGTACTGAATTCCAGGATATTAGAAGATGAAGATATTGCAAATTATATTGAGAAAGAATGCTCCATATTAAGATCACAGTTTGATGCTGCAGTAGAGGATTTGAGAGAGAGATAGATAGAAAATAGCCACGAGTTAATGAAATTCCCTCGAATTTCCCTTACAATTAGTATGCAGGAGTGAGGACTCTGGATAAGTTATACATCTTCCATTGTGACAAGTACTCAACTGGGAAAATATCAATGGACTTTAAAATTAATGTAATCATCCCTATCCCAAAGTAGAAAAGACCCAAGAGATGCGAATATTTCAGAACAATTAGCCTTACAGCACATGCACATAAAATTCTGACCAGAATCATCTACAGGAGGATGAAAAAGAATACGGAAGAATATTCTTGGATGAAGGCCAATTCGGATTCAGGAAAAGTATGGGTATGGGGGAAGCTATTTTAGGCCTGAGGTTTATCATAAGTACGAGGATTCAAAAAGACCACCCAACATATATTTGCTTCATCGATCAAGGGAATGCATTTCAAAATTTGGAATGGAAAAGAATGCTGACTACAATGAAGAGCATAGGAGTGTCATTTAATGACAGGCATCATGTAGGCTGCATGAGGAACAGCTGGGAAGGATTTTGTGTGGCGAAACTACAGAGGAACCAGAAGTGAGGAACGAAGTACGACAAGGATGCACGTTGCCACAAATGATCTTCAATATACACCTCGAGAAACTCATAAATGAAAAAATGGACAAGTTAAAAAAAGGAATGCAGCAAAAAACTCTCGCCAGCGAAAGAATTTTGCTATCTGAGAAGCAGGAGCAACAATGATGGAAGAAGGAAGAAAGGCATTGTGAACAGAATAGCTCAAGCAACGAAGGAATTCTGCCAGAAGAGGAGTCTGATGACAGCTAGCAACACAAGCCTGTAAGTTATGAAGCACTTTATTAAAACATATATTTTGAGCATGCTCATATGGCAGTGAAACCTTGACAATGACAGCAGCAGACCAAAGGAGATAGGAAGCAATGGAGATGTAATGTTACCGAAGAATGATGAAGATTAAATTGACGGAGGAAATAAATAATGAAGAAGTCCTCCGAAGAGCTAGAGAGAAAAGAAGTCTAATTAACACTCTGCAAAGAAGGGTAAACAAACTTATTGGACACATTTTGCGGCACAACAGCCTAATGAAAACAATATTGGAATGAGAAATAAATGGGGAGAAATATAGAGAAAGACAAAGAATGGAAAACATTAAACAAATCATTAAGGACGCTAAAATATATAAGTATGCAGGAATGAAGCGGATGGCAGTGAATGAGTAATTAGACACCAAAGTTCAATGTAAGAGACTTTATTTCAAACAATTTCAATAATTGGCTCAGAACCCGATGCAGTCAGTTGCCATGACAAATAATGAACAAGAGAAAAATAATGCTGGTAGAGGTCTACGAGGATTCCTGTTAGGATAAAAAGTTGGAATAACTTATGTACTAGTATGTACTTGTAAGCAAACAAAAAAAGTTGCACAGCTGGTGTAAGGACTGGGCAGTTAGATACTCGGAGGATACACCCTAGGCTTAGATTACTTCAAATATTCAGATCAGGTAAATTTCAGTACGACATGGAGGATATTATTTTGACCACGCGCTTTAGATCTAGAACTGATAGAAGTGACAAAATAAGAGAGACACACTGCCGAACTGATAGGTACAAAAATTCCTTCTTTTCACGCACCATTAGTGACTATAACAAAAACCAGCGTGAAATTTACATGAGACACATCGTCAACGTACCAATCTCCTCTCCACTCTCCCTCCTTCTTTTCCCTATTCATGGCTGGTTCCCTAACACCCCCTGCCACTAGCCTCTGCGGCAGCTCGCAAGGTGGTATGTAGGTGTAGCTGCTTGTGTCCGGAGGGTTGAGGAGGGAAGAAAGACTGGGTGATTCGAGATGGTGGGGGAAAGAGAGAGAGAGCGCTGAAAAATCTGCAGATTAGCGACGCACAATAAGCCTGTCTCAAGGTCGAATGCTGAAAAAAGCCTCTCGGTGGCTTCTCGTTTCACGTCATGTAGCAGATGGGCCCACCCTCAAGCTTATCCTCTACCCCTCCTCAGTGGATGTATATGGCCCTGGCATCTACACTGCGACAATGCTGGATGGAAATCACAGCGCGGGATGCTGGGAGAGTAATTAAATCATGCACGGCATTAAAATTCGGGCGCGCTTCTCGATGAAGGCCGAAATGCTGAAACAGATGACGGCCCCATAAATATAAAAATGTAACCAGGAACAGAGGCGTATCCATAATTTGCCTCGGGGGGGGGGAGGGGGGTGCAGAATATTTTTTATAGGGTCTGGGCTCAGCCTAATAGTGGTCCGGAAAATTTTTGGAAATTACATATACAAAACTACAGTTTCTAGTCATTTATTAAGAATTAAAAGAGGTTTGCTAATATTTTTATATATTAATGTTGGCACACTTAGCAAAGTTGGTTTTTGGGGGGGGTCCGGTCCCGTTCTTCCCCCCTTAAACCCCGCCACATAGATACGCCCATGGCCAGGGATGACTATGGTAGCCGGACGTTAACCACCTGGTCGCAAACTAACATGCTAATCAAGTAACATAATAGGTTTTAGGCTCAATAGGTTGTGGAATTTGAACTTGGTGAAAAGATAACACTGAGAACCTATTTTTATGATGTCTTTCTAGGGTTAACCGTGGCATGACGCAGCCTATACGCAAACTTGATGCAAACTGAGAGTTCGGCTTTTGTACCTTGCATCAGGCTGTCAGTTAATTGGCGCAGGCGTTGCCGCTGAGATAACGTAATAGTATTCATACCGAGAAAATATTTAACCGGAGGTTACAAAACTTGGCCTTAGCATATCCACACACGCTTTAGCGCTGAAACCATTGTCAACATAATGAACACTCGGGTGAAAATACTAAGGCCTGATTTTGTAACCTCTGCTTAAATATTTTCTTGGAATAAAAACAGAAACAATTACATTCTCCCATCGATAACGCTCACGTCAACTAACCGACAACTTGATGTAACACGCAAGACCCAGACTCTCAGTTAACATTGAGTTAACGTAAAGGCTACATCATCCCCATTTTAACGTTAAAAAGGCATTATTAAACCGGAAATTTATCATTTTACAATACGAATAAAAGATGCCTGCTCAATGTTCTTCGACCAGGGAACGATTACCTCGGCCCGCACTTACACATTTTTGGTAGTGAAGATGTTGCAGCTTCATTATGATCAATTAGAGCATCGGCCAATATATTTCCGGTGGTAGTTATACTGCCATCACTCTCTGCGAAACATAGGACAATGATCAATTTTTTGGGATCGTAAGGATTCTCCAAAATATTTTTTTCCCAAATTCCAAAAGAATCAAAAATTCCAAAAAAAAATCCAAAATCAAATTCCAAAAAGGGCACTAAGCATAATAATTCGATGACCTTTTAAGGACGTTATTCTTTAAGCGACGGAAATCATCACGGAAGATTATACCTACTCCCCCGATATCAAAACTCCTTGCGATTAACTTGGGTTTTAAAATATTTACTTTTAGGGATACAATTCTCTTTTCTTATACAAGTACATTATTTATCAGCTAAAGGTATGGGCATTATATTTCCTAGCAGCTTAAAAGTTTTCGGGAATGAATCAGGCATTGAGTATCAGTAGATGGAGATAATTTTCACAATAAAGAATAAATACCTTTTGCCTTTCACACAAAATGTATGGAAGTTACAAAGTATTAATATTTGATAGTGAAAAAAAATTCTGTCCTACCACTGAATTAGCCTGAGTCCTTTAATTTTAGTTGACGCTGATAACAAGGCTAGCATACCGTAGTAATTGTCCACGATTCTCACCATATCATTCCTTGAATTCGGAAGAAATTTTATACAGCTCCCTGGGATTCTCTTAGCCTTATATGAGAAATATATTTTTATAATTATATTATTTTCCGGATCTGTTGTCATGCTGGATATTTTTCATTAAGTTCATCGCTGAATCAAGTTTTAGTTTTGCCGTCAGCATGGCGAACCGAAATGAGTGACAGTATGACAGCCTTCAAGCTAAAGCAACTGGCTAGAATATTCCAGGTATTTATCCGGGTGACGCTTCTGAATGAATCGACTAACCCATAGAGAAGCCGTTTCATGGAGCGGCAAAAGATCTTTCCGGGAATCCACCCGTGGGGAAGCACGGAAAAAGGAGCCACACCGTTCGGCTGTGAGGACGAGGCCAGCTCTCAACTTGCCAAGTACACTTAGTTGGGTTCGGTTTGTGGACGACTGCGGTTTAAATCAAAGAACAGGGTGTAATTTCCGGAATTTTCAGAGTAAATTGAGTCTTATGCCCATAAAAGGCTAAAGAAGAAACAAAAACTCGACCCTTCTCCTCCATTATGTTCACAATTTTTCTGAAAAAGAGTATTTCCTCATTCTTCCAAGCTTTTTTACCCGTTTTCAATCTGATTCTAGGAATTGTACAGGGTTTTATTGACTTAAGTTTTCAGATATTTATAGATCATTTACTGAATAAAATTTTAAAAATCTCCTGAAGAGATAAAGATGCATGCAATATTGACGCGATCATGAGAATTGACTGAGCAATAAGTAAATAGTTTTTATAGAACCTATTAAATCCAGACCCTAACGAGCATATCCATTTTACTTCCAAAGGCTTTATGCTGTTTTTTTCGAAAGTAGTCTTCACACGTTATTTATAAATGAAAATTGAAACGAATATGGATAAGGCTGATAAGTATGTTTAATGTACGTTCGATATCGTAAAATATGCCTCTTAATGCAAAGAAGGAGATGGTGATTCTGGAATAGACCTCAGTAGTTCAAATGAAAGCTGATTAGACGCATTGCATCCCCAAAATCTTACTTGGAGACGCCTCTCCGCAACCTCGGGGTGCATGCCTTCAACTCATCAAATCGGATGAATTCATTTTTCATCACAGTGCAATGCTCTCACTCCAAAAAAATGTTCAAATCACCGATAGGTTACCCTTGGAACAGAATGCCACCGTCATAGCTGATCGAAACGCATATACTTTTCTCAATTAAAGAAAAAAAAATACTTGATCCATCATTGGAGGTGATACGCGGACGGAAACGTAAAACTGGAAACGTCACCGGACACCCAGATAGGCACAGCATAATAATGCAGTAGGAAGACGGGAGATCTTTTTCTCTTGACAATTGTCGGTATTTGAGACGCCCGACTCTATGGCATGCAAACTAGGGTCAGTGCGGGCTGCTAGAGCGGGAGTGGCTAAGTAGGAATGGGGTGGGAAAGAAAATGGGGAGGCAGGTAGGACAGTCAGGACAACATGGTAAAAAATAACGATCGTTCGAGTTGGATGATGAATTCAGCGACCCAAACGTTTGAAAAATGTGCTGGTAAAATTTTAAGATTAAAACATATGCATAAAAAATAGGAGCACACTCCTAGTTGGCGGCGAGGCCTGGAATGTATCAGTGGTAAACCAAAGGTTTTAAGCAATGGAAATGCGGTGTTAACGAACAATTATGAAGATCAAATGGACGAAGAATCACCGGTGAAGGAGTCTAACGGAGAGAAGGGGAGAAAAAGATGTATTGGTAATCCAAACTCTGAAAATTCCTAACAGCCTCATGAAAACAAAAATAGAAGAAGAAATAAGTGGGAAGAGTACTCAAGGAAGGCCAATGATGGAATAAGTTGTGCAAATTATGAAGTAAGCTATAAGGAAGACAGGAATAAAACGGTTATCTGAGAGGAAAGTGGAGTGAAGAGCCACAGAAAACCAATCATCGGATTTCTGGCCGGTGTCGATGATTGATTCAAAGTTGGGATATCTGGTTGGAATGTCGGCTAGAGCACTAGTTTACCATTCCAAGGGCTTGGGCTTAAATCCCAATTTATATTTCAATGGAATACCAACGCTTACTTGGGTGCCATGTGGAGAGCAGTTCAAGTGAAGAAATCCGATCTTCAAATGGATCATTAAACTGCGGTCAGCGAGGCGTCCTTCGATAAGATAAGGTTAATGCCGACGCTGGGTTTCCTTCCACCCATCCCTCATTCCCCACATAACCCGGCCCTCATCAGATTTACCACCTGTCCTAAAATGGTGCCAATGACCTCTATTTCGTTTACGCATGCATTATGCAATTATACGTCATTGAAGCTTAAACGATAACAGCTACAGAATAAGAAGGACTGGAAGAAAATTTGGTAAATATGGTGCTATCAAAGAATGAGGAAGATCAAACAGACTGAATAACCACTGAAGAATTATCATCATCATATTAAGTAGTCATCAATCTGAAGATTGGTTTGCAGCAGCTCTCCACTCTGCTCTCCTCTCCGCCAGCCACTTCATTCCTACATAATCATTCACTTAGACATCCTTCATGATTTTCCTGGCGTATTACTCTCTTGGTTTTCCTATGTAATTCTTCCCATTAGTTTCTCTTTCCAATATTGTTCTCAATAAGCTATCGTACCGCAATATGTGTCCAATAAAAAGTCTGGGATCAACAAAGGGGAAAAATTACCAAAGATGACTAAGGATTGAATACATAACGCAAACTACGAAGAAAGTCAAAATGAGGAATAAGAAAAGGATACAGCAGAACGAGGAGGAGAGTTTTATAGAATCACTCTTCCGATTTATGACTGCTAATAATTATATTCGCACAAATATAAGGAACAATGTACTTCATGATATGAGATACATTCATTGTACTGTCGTGAGTAACATATTTCCATTTGATTGGAAATAATAAAGTTAAGCGCGGCAAAACGTAATCGAGGACGAAGAAAAAAATAATAGGAATGAGAAATTGATTGCGATGATATTTAAGCATTCCGACGGCCTGACGTTCGAGTGTCCATTGTCACTTTCGAATCGATTGAGTGTGATTGAAGCTGTTACGAGTAAATTTGGCTGTTCATATAGGTCATCAATTACGAGGAAACGACAGCCCAAGAACTCAATAAAATCATTGGTGCATGAGTAGGCCTGCTAGTGAAGGAATTGGGTGCAAGCCCTAAAGATTTTAAAAATGTTCACCCCAAATATATTTGAAGAGTTTTCCCACCAACGTCATGAGTTAGGAAATAACTTATTTTCGATTATGGCTAACACGTATACAATCTATTCCTCATATGCGAGTATACAGTTTGAGCATTGCACCAGGCAGCAAGTTTTCTGAAGAATGAAAATATATTAGTCATGTGGATATGCGTCACCAATTGATTTTAATAACTACCATTGAAAAGGGTGTAAAGCTTTTTCAAAGTTATGCCAACTTCGATATCGTGCTTCAACGACCAGAACAATATCGTGCGTCACCTTACGGTATCATCTCTCTGCCCATAATGTTATTTGGTAATTGCAATCATGGAATAAAAAACTGTACACTATTAGCTTGACTTTTATAAGAATACGGTAACCTTATGTAAGAAGTTGGATGGGAGTTGGGAGAATATGAAGAAAAAAATAACGCTCGTTCGAAAGGGAAGAAAAATCCAGCGCACCCAGCTTGATTGGGTCTTAACACGCCTTGGCTTTCAACTATTTCCCAATTCCTAGTTCAGGGCGACCCAACTTCCCCAGCCCTGTTTCCATTATTCCCTGCTCCATATTTCTTTTCATCCTATCCTCCTTGTTTTTTTTTCTCTCCCTCTCTGCTGCTCCGAAGAATTCTGGAATTTCTTTCTTTCCTTTCCCAGCTTTTTGGTGGCGTTAATGTTTTTTCTTTCCAATATCTCCCCAGAGCTTCGGCCCATTCATCGTCGGTAAGGAAACTGTCAAGCCGATAGTGTGGGATGTTTGAAGGCCAGGAAGGGGAGGAAGAAAAAACAGGAGGCAGATGCGAGGAAGGTAGGGAGCGTATGGAGGGAATGGAGCGTAAAATAAACTCATTTTTCAGTGAATCGACGAAACATAGGGGCATTGCTCATTAATAGCATGGCTTTTATAAACCCATTACCCAATACTCAGATCAGGCATAAAAATTAAATTCTGAATACCTCTCTCAATGAAGAAAACAAGGCAGTTTCAGGGGACTTCCAAAAATTTAGAAGCCAATTTGAGAAAACAATAATAAAAATAAATGTATGGATAAAGTATCTTTCATATCACTGCGCTTCTCAAGACTTAATCCAGTGAATTATCTTACTTTCCGAACAAGAACTGGTACATTTTTATCCATGGTGTTTATTTGCACACATTACACTGCAGATTACGCAGTTTCTTCATATTAATGTATGGAAAAAAGGTATAAAATAATTTTCAATATGCTTTGCGGAAGCGACCCAAGCCTATCAAGTACAACGGTAGACTCTATAATAAGTTAGAGTTGAATTCATTAGCTACACAATCACATAACGTCTTTCCTCATTTTCTCCTTCTTGCCCATGTGAACGCTCACCCGCCAACTGTGTTATTTCCCAACATTCAACAAAAATGATTCATCAATTTTTTGATCCACCTACTTCTACATACTACCCTACGAGCCAACGCCGTGTGAGGTGGGAGGTGTGACGACACCACCTGCGTCAAAAAGAGGGAACGGGAAAAAGGATTAGGGAGAAAAGGGAGGTGAATTGCAAGTTAACAGAGCGTCTTAGTGCCACGATTTGTTTTTGCTATATCACTAATGGTGCATAGACAGAAATTAGTTTGGTAGCAATCAGTTCGGCAAGATATCTATGATATTTTGTCGCTTCTATTTATTCAAAAGGATTAAAGCGGGGAAATATAAATATTCTTTCTGGCACTCGCCTGATATGAAATTTCAAATTCAAATAATCTAAGCCTGCGTTTAGCCTTCGAGTCTCTAGCGGCTCTCCCTACCTTTCATGAGTTTATACGCATTCCATGTAGATAATCAAGGCTTTATCTTATGTTGGGGTTGTAATCTACCGCTGGTCAACTGAGGAATTTTGATATTCAGTACCATGACTGGTGATAATAGGAGTGGCAAAATCTAGCCATCAGTTCTACTCACGTTCATATCAGTAATAGAGGGTGACATGACCGACGAAAATTCCCCATCACCAGCGATTTTGGGGCCACAATGATGCATGTTCCAGCATTCCAATCGAGGAGCAGCCTTTGGATCTACTTTGGAGAGAGAGAGAGTTTCGGTCTTTTTGAAGCGCGCTGAGTAACGCTCAACACGGTGGTAAGCCGCGACATAAAAAAACAGATTTCACCCCCCACCCCGCTCTCCAACAGGAAAAGAAACTTAATCTTGGGCTCAGTGGGCCATTGCTGAGAATCCAAAATGGGGTGGACACGTCAGTCGATGAATGAAGTGACACGAAACGGTCGCGAGACACTCCCCAGAAAGCGATAACTCTAGATAATGCTTACATTATAATATTTTCGGGATATTTAAGCGTGTTAAAACCCACCCCCCTAAACCCCTCGGAAAGGGGGTGACAACCACGACATCCACGAAGGAAGGAAGGGCGTTGCGATGAAAATGCCGAAGAAAGAAATTTGCAAGCGTAAGAAAGGGTTGCGAACGGATGCGTGAGTTTCGGGAAAAGGCTAGAGTCGTAAAAACGTCGTCTTCTCAGCTTAATCCTCATTTCGGAATCAACTCGTAAACATTCGGCTGAAAGGCGGAGGGATATACCCGCGCTCGAAAGAAGAAGAACTTATGCACACCGAAAGAGGAACGGAAAGACACGCTTCGATGTTATCGATAATTGAGCACTTTGTGACAATGTTACTTCGAGGGTTAAAAAATAATTTAAAAGAAGCAACAAGGAGAAAAGAAAAACAACAGTGTCGGCCACGTGGTATGCATGGGAGTGGTGAGACGAAAAAAAGTTCAATCAAAACACGCCCATGATAAACAACCTCGTTGTGCACGATCGAAAAAAAATGGGAAGACATTAAGATGGACAATTCACGATACTGAAAAAATACCAGAATACGCGTAAACGAGAGAATCAAGATAAAGAAGGGTAAGACGAAAATATAGGAATAAGATAAAATAAAAGGAAATAGGCCGACGAGAGGAGGAGAAATTAAGCACAATTCAAAAGAAACACAAGAAGAAGGCCTCACCTCAGGAGATAATGTCAATTTATTTTCTAGTTCAGGGTTATCCAACTTGCAAACCCTCAAGGGCCACAACTTAACCTTTAATATGGTTGCGGGCCATATAGTAATAAATTATTTTTTTTTAAGTAACTATAAGAAACAACGTAAGGAATAAAAATAAATGTCTGAATTTTGATCTACTAACCTTTCGCGGGCCACAATAAATGGCACCTCGGGCCGCCAGTTGGACAACCATGGTCTAGCTCTACAAATGCTCACCGGTTGGCTCTGCTATGTTGCGGGAAACAATTCCATCGACAAAAATAACTGGGATGGAGGATGGGTGCTTTCTGTTCACTCTAGTACGCTAATAACTTCGCAACACAACAGAGCACTTGCTTTCCATTCATTTCAGAACCAGCGCACGAGGCTGCGCACTTCATAACAGATCGGGAGCAGAGTTTATTTGCAATAAAAAATAAAAAAACCTTAGATAATATAATTCATGATCGTTGTTTTTGTGTTAATTTCCAGTACAGGCGTCGCACAAGGATAAACTAAGATTTTTAATTGTTCTGTGGTAAAAAGCTTATGAAACCGTGCTTCACCTGCCACCATTCGTTAACAACATACTAATGCCTGCAGCGGGCTCCTCCCTTCCATCCTACCGTCCACTACTATCGTAGTAAATACCTATCCTCCTAGTCTTAAGTGCCGAATCGTGAGGAACAGACTTTAAGTACGATGATAAAAGTTCTGGTCAGCATAAATTGACAGCATTTGTCCAGTTTTACAAACACCCAGGTTCTGGTTCAGCGATGTTTTATGAATGATGCACCATGATTGTGTATTCTATCAGTTAACTGGCAGTTTTTTGGCATGTCCTAATCGTAAACTTCGCATTGATGGGATTTTTTTTAAGTTTATCCTAGTACTTGCTTACAATATCTAAAGTTTCTAATTCCTTTTCATTCATTCTCATTCATTAATAAATATTTTTATTCCCACCGCTTCTCCTTATGTCGTCCAACATTCCAATCTTCTTCCACGTTTCCCCAGCGTCCTCCCTTGTATCACCCTCTTCAACATGACCTCGCCTCTAAAAACGTCCTCCATCCACATTTTTTGCCTTCTCCAAACCCTCACAACCAACATCCTTTCCTATCACACCATATCCAACACTTTCTCGATCGTTTTCCTCATAACCAGGCATGCCCTACTCATACTTTTCCTAACCCTGAGTGACATAATTTACTACGAAAAAATAGCTGCTATGGAGAATATATAATGGAAGGCATCTCAAGGGACGAAATCTTATTAGAGAGAGAAAGAAGTTAATATGAGAGTTTAGACAAAGACGGGGTTTGATGGTTACGGAAGAAAAGGGAAGAGAAAGAGAAATGGGCGATAAGGAAGAGAGATTTAGAGATAAATAAAGAGAACAGAATGAAAAAGAAACAAATGGGGGGAAAAGAGTAGAGAGAGTGAGAGACAGAAATACGAGGCCTCCTTTCCATGGAGGAGGAGAGTGTCTTTGCGAGGTTCGAGGGAGGAGTCTTGAGAGGGGGGAAGAGGTCGGTAGAAGAAGGGGTCGTTCGGATGGCACGGATGGAATTAGAATGTGAACATAAGTAAAGCGAAGAAAGAGAGAGAGGCCGTGCTTTTTTTGGGCGGGGTAAAGAAGGGGAGTGAATATGGGAGTGGAATCCCGTGTACCGGAGGCGACGAAAAATTTCCTTTTTTTTTTCTTCTTTTTGGCCTTTCATTTATTTTTAAAGAAAATATATTCCTCGTGCTGGAAAGGAGATGGAGAGAGGAATCAGAAGAAGAAGAGAAAAAGTAGGATGAAAAGAGACCTAGCCGACGGATTCAAGAGAAGTAGTTGTAAAAGAAAAAAAGAGTGGGATGGGTATAAAAAAAAGACCAGGACGAAATTTTCGAGGCTGCGGCGGCGGGTCGGACGTAAATTCTAAAGACAAAAGAAATCCCTAAAAAAACGAGAAAACAAAAAGAGGGTGACAGGGTTGGGAAGACGGGGTGGGTGGATGAAAAAGGGTCGGGTGGACAGACCCAAGGGCAAGAGGGACCTTCCCGAGGACACGGACCTGTCGTCGTCTCTTTTCGGGGGATCTCACCCACAATCATTCTGGGCGGGTAGGCGGGCGCCCCCAGTCTCCGGGGGGACTCCACCCTCCAAAGACCCCTTTGCACGAGACATGTTACCCTATAGAAGAGAGGGACGCTGGATCCGATGGGGGGAGACCCGCGGGGGGGGGGGGGGTTGGAAGAGTGTTATCGTCCGAGAGACCACAACGGGGCCAGAATAATGAAAAGTAAAAAAAAGACACCGGGAAGGGTTGAGCGATAGATTTTTTTCGGGTCCTGGGTCAGGGGAGAGGAAGAGAGGGCCTCTTAAAGTCTGATCGAAGGTTAAGTGCGAGATCTGCTTTGCTTAGCCATTTTACCACACAGCCAAAAGCGGAAGTGAGTACGCCTCCTCGTTCCTTAAGAATGGGTTGTTTGAGAAAAATCACAGCGATCGATTATGTGGATGGTTTTTCGTGGTTCAGGGAGGAGCTCACTACATGCTAAGTGCTTGGGGGTGTTGAAAAATATGTACTCGGGGTAGGTGTTCCAGTTCCTCTACCTTCGCTTACTAAGGATCCCCCGCCTACACACTCATACCTCAAGGAATTAAGATAGGATTTTAGATAATAATACTTACCATATCCAGGCGACCATAGCACTATAGTCTAATAAATTATAAACCTAACCTAACATAGCCTAAAAAGTTAGACATCTATCATTTATCAAAGTCGCATGATGAATATTTTAGCTCACGCAGATTTTGTTGCAGTAATATATGTATTCAAGCACCCAACTGTGGCAGCTGAGGTTAGGGTCGCCTGGATAGGGCTAGTATTATTAACTAAGGCCCTAGCTTGCGTATTTTACCTTTGCCAACTCCGGGGCCTATAAACTCATACCGCATGGACTATAGCTAAGAACGCAAGGTAGGACTTTAGTTAATAATACTAACCCTACCAGGTGACTCTAACCTCCACTGCCACAGTAGAATGCTTGAAGGCATGTACTACTAAATTTAAAAAATAAAATTAATAAATTTAAAAATATTTATCATGTAGGTAACTTTAATTAAAGATACCTTTCTAACATTTTAGGTTCCAAAATGTCATGGACTATGGTGGAATGACGCAGTTAAGCACAATGACTATAAAATGGTGAAACGCGTCATGCTATCATTGTCAATAGAAGAAAATAATTTCGTAATTTTTTATAATGGATACACACCGTTTTCAAGAAGCCAAGCCCACACCAATGAACTGAAGTCCTTATGAAATGATCCCTTTAAAACCACCAACTCAGCTGACAGAAATAATACTGAAAACTTCCTTTCATGAGATAACCTAGATGAATTGATGAGAAAACTGGGAAAATAACATTCTTACTTTTCACTATAGTCTAGTTCTAAGAATTGCTGAGCACTAGTGAACAGATCTGATACACATTTTTTGCCTAAAAATGGTGAATGTTGCCAAGCCATTTCAAGAGACTCTGCAGTTAGATAATCCAATAGCAAAATAAAAATGCTTACCCCGCAACTTTTCATTCTGAAATTCCTTTCTTGTGTACCAGATTATTCTTCTATACATCGCCAAAAGTTTTCATATTGCATTTTGATTATTGGTTTTATAGAATTCTTAATAACTATTTGACTTTAAGAGAAAAACCACCGGATACATTTCTTATCATACAACAGAAGGAAATAATCTAATTTGCTTTAAATTAATTTTCACCTCATAAAATAAACGAAGGCTTGCAGGCTATTCAAGGTACGTTCTCCAAACTGCCGAAAGCCATTTAACTAACTGCATCACATTTATACTGGACATCGGGTTGATACGGGGGCTAGAGTAATGCCTTTCTATCCCGAGGGCCCGGGTTTGAATTCCGGCAGGGGCGGAGATTTTTATGGTGGGCTACTGATCCCTCCCTAAATCCTGTGTGGACAGTACTTCAAGGACAGCACTCCGTTCGTTTGACTTTGGACCCCCTAGGTGCATTTCGTTATCAGTGTATATTTGTTTAAGTTTGGATAGTAACGACACCAGGTTTCTCTTCAATCTTCCTCCATTCCCAGCATATTCCTCTCCTTACCAACCCACAAACCTGACCAATGACTTTAGTTGGCACTAAAGACCTAAGTTGTTGGTCGCCTCCTCCAAATAAGCATCTAACCATATTCTTTCTTCGAAAAATAATACCACTAAAGCTTTATTTAATGCTTCCTTTAAGGTAAACGGTCAGTTTTCTACTAATATTTCCATGAGTTCTGCTTTTTTCGTATTTTTTTAGAAAATCTTTCATATTTTCCACAGGAAAAATTAGCGACTGCTTCATCATTTCTTTCACGCTTCCCGATTCACGCCACGATGCTAAACAGAAAAGGCTAGTTCTCAGGATAAAAAAGTCAAAATATTCGTACGCAACGCAAATTATCACCTGGAACCATGAGAATTTAAAAATGAAAACAGTAGCCGAAAGTGATAAAATGGATAAAGAAACCTTTGCAGCAGGACTAGAGTCTCGATAAATGCTTTTCCACTGGGCTAGATAAATTCTTCGCGTATCTTCAATGACAAAAAATGTGAAAAAATATATTCGCGCTAAATATTACTAAATCTATGGATATAGTGTTTATATCACGCTTCAATTCATACTATAAGGAACTTATAATATACCCCACTGTATTGAATATATATATATATATATATATATATATATATATATATATATATTGTATTTAAAATTCCATGATTTTAGTATCACGCAAACTCCCTGGTATATCTCATTATGAATGTATTTACATAGCTCTCATACGAAACTAGAATCTCAATACAACGTCACGCGCCTTACAAGATTTTACAGTAAAGAAGAAACAGAGTAAAATTACATGTTTGGCACCAAAAATAATAAGTAAAACTACAAATGTTCTAACAATATACCACAGCTTTCCACAAATAACAATGTTAAGCATAAATATAACTTATATATACACCGTGGAAATTCTGATATTGTTCTTCACTCCCACTGATATGTCCGCTGAGCATAGAATATCAGACGCGAAAAATAACTCAGAGCCTAAAGTATCAGAAATGCATCAATTCAAAATTTTCACATCAATAGGATAGCTCATACGACATTTTTAATATTAATACGAAAGCTCAGATAGAAGTATGCGCTGTAATCACATGAAATTTAACTTTCCCACCATTATTAGACACTAATTCATTCATTGGTCGTTCCATCCTAAGATTAGTTTGCTGCAGATCTCTATCCATGCCTATCCACTACTGCATTACTAGAGGCGATATATTAAAAAATACGTTTTTTGTTTAATTTTCCCGTAATAATTATTAGGCATCACAATTTATGAAGGTAATCTCTAAATGACGCAATCGAGGATGAAACGCAATAAAGTTAAATTGACTGAAAAATTGAGCAGACTTCATAGTATTCAATCATCGCCGCGAAATACCTGACGGAAGGAGTATCCGAGGGGATAGGGTGATACAGAGATAAAACTTATCTTTGGTCATACGTCATCTCGAGCACACCTCAAGCATTTGTGACACTGCACAGAAAGATTTAGCATGCGTAATAAAAAATACAAAGGATAGTATCAACTTCCGTCAAAAAATGCTACGATCGAATAGTGTTGTAAGGATGTAAGCCCATAACCGAGTGTTATCTAGTGCTAGGTTTGGGAGCATCTAGAGCCTCAGAGGCTACACGCTATGCTAGGATTTCTAAAAAAATCAATTCACCCGGTTACACAGAGGATATCATCTTGATCCAACAATATATCTCTAGAACTGAAAGTGAAAAATAAGAGAGAAATACTGCTGCATGGATAGGCACACAAATTTCTTCTTTCCACCCACCATTAATTTTAAATATTTAAATATAAATTTATAATTTAAAAAATTGTAAGGCACTAGGGCTCTTCGTTAACATGCACACGTAAGTCTCTCCCAATTTTAAATTAATTTTCCTTAAGAGGGATACCACATCACCACAAAAAATACCGCAGAGGGAAAATCATTCATCTTGACCGGAATTCGAAGGGATCTCTCGATATCCCGCCGTGCGTTTTATTCAGTAACGCCACAGAGACGACGTTCATCCGCGATGATTTTTGAGGGCGACGGGCAAGGCGAATGATTTTTCCTCTCTGGAATTTCGCACTTATGTTCATTTGCGGGCGACTCCGTAAAGGCAACGCCGTGGCTAGTCCCGGTTTCCTCAAAATTTGTTAACTTTCCTTGTTTCTTCCTTTTTCCATGGCTGGTGTCCTAACACCTCCCACCGCACGTCCTTGTGGCGGCTGGCAGGGTGGTCTGTAGATGTAGAGCGCCAAGCGGTGGCGGCACGCAGGGTATGAGGTACTACTTATGAGATTGCTTCCGCGTTGATTGTCCATTTAGTAACGACAGTTTCCCCAGCCACACTGCTGACGTCTTCAGGTCAGAAGTGAAGTCACGCCTTCTGACTTGTAAATGCCAGAAGGATGGCTGGAGAGACTATCATCACTAATAGAAAAAAACCAACGCAGAGGCATTCCCGAAAGGAGTATTTCATAATTTAAGGCACCGCGGAAACCTCAAAACAATTTTCTCTGTTAATTGAGCTCACAGAGTAGAATGTGGATGTAGAAATATCGGGCACCTTCTTCGGCTTGCATACAAACTACTACTGCATCAACATAATACCCCGCGAGCCGCCGCAGAGGCGTGTTGGGACACAAATAATGTAAATGGGAGGGAATAGGGAAAAGAAAAGGAAGGGGGAAGGAACAAATGTGAGGTGAATGCTCACGGAGTATCTTAGCGTCCGCTCTGTTTTTGCCTTAGCCACTAATGGTGCTTGGGGAGGAGTTTTTGTTACCATAAGTTCGGCAAGTTACCTCTTTCATATTTTGTTGCATTAGCCAGATACATAGAGTGGGGTTAAAACAATATTCACCAAGCCATCGCGAAACTCACCTGATATGAATTTTCCAAAGTTCTTCCAAGAAGGGAAGTAAGAAGAAATGAAAGCGAACATGGTGAAAATGAGAGAGGGTAGAGAAAACCGCGCGGAGTGAAGAATAGGAGCCGTTGGCGATTCTTTCCTTCCTCCCTAACCGACCAACGCACACCCACAAACACCCTTCTCTCCCCGGGGGTTTCTATCTTCCTTCCCTCTCTCCCCCCCTCCCCAACGTGCTCCCCCTTACTAGTACGCAGCACGCTCAAGAAAGATAGAGAGAGAGAGCACGAAAAAAAAACACGACCCGTGAAACAAAACACACACGCCCGCGCGCTACCAACGCCACCACCTACCAGTCAGTCGTCGTCGTCACGGTAGACGCACCTCCTCTCGCGGTTGGAATACTGATTACCTCCTCCAGAGCAGCCGAGAGAGGGAGGGAGGAGGAGGGTGAGGAGGTAGGACGGTGTGGAGGAAGGAAATGACTCGTATGTGTGTGTGTCGGAGTGAGTGTGGAGGAAGGCGTGGAGGAGTCTTAACCGTTTGTGAGGGGAGAGGGGGCGACAGACAGACACGGACGTAGTCTGGTGTGTGTATGTGCGTGGGGAGGGACAAGAGGTGGCGGTTTGGAAAGCGAAAGGTGTCGGCGGATGGGAGAGAGGAGCGCGAGGTGTGCGCCAAGGCTTATCTCTCTTTCTTTTCATCCACTGCATCGATACGTGCATCGAATAAGGGCGATCGCGTCTCCGTACGGAGGGGGGGAGGGAGAGAAAGATATTTTATCCGAAAAACTCCCAAGACTTGCATGTCAACTAATGATATTAGAGTAGAAAGAGAATTTTTATGGTTCACCGACGACTCACAGTCATTAAGCACCACTCATAATATATTCCTCCTCGCCCCACACGAAACTTCAATCTCCTAAGCATCCCGAATTCCGGCTTTCCCTATCACAGCGTTCCCTGTTCTACTGAATGCCCTCCAAATTTAGCATAGTGTCCTCAGTGTATCCTTCCCTTGACCTGTTTTCCTCGCTCAGCATATTCAATTTATGAATTTATCATACGGCACTTGGGCAATGGAACCCCAAATTTGATTCCATTTGTGGCATGATTACGATTAATAGTATGTTCCCAATGCCGATTTTCACTGATTAATACTTCAACAGGGACCAGGGTTTTAACCTCAGCAGAACTTGTAATCCCATCCTAAAAATGGTGGGAAAAAGACATACGATTCGACCAATGACAACTGACCTGAATTTAAGGAAAGAACACAAAAGGCCGACAAATTGGAGGATTCGGCATCTACAGCCCTGATGACGATAGCAATGTCTCATGTCAAACGACTACCAGATTGACGAACCTAACCTAGTGGAAAGGCTTAGAAGTTTATATTTCTATATAGTTCGGCAGGATATTATTAAAACTTTCATAATTTAATGTGCATTGCAGTAAACTCAAATAATTTAAATACAGTTAAAAGTCTACTTTTCTTCACAAGGTGCATTACTTGGCTGATTCGATCACAACGTTCCATAAAACGGTTTTTGGTCACCACTGATCCCTAGTTACAGTTGAGCCGGCGAGAGTTGTCCGATGACAGGCAGAAGAGTCTAGTTAGGGGTAGGGGGCAAGGTTGCCAGGTCAAATAGGGAAACGCCCACGCCAGAGGTAAACAAAAGGCTTCCTTGAGGTAAGGAGTCAGGAAAGGCGACGGGAGGGAAGGGTGTACGGAAGGAACGCGGTCATCATAACCTTTTTAAGCTATTCTTTCCTGCGTCTCAATCCTCTCTGAAAGAATCGTGAACGTGGAAAAATTGCGATTTTCTGTACAACAAACCGGTTATTGAAGCAAATATACAAATATGCTGCTAATTAAAATGCTAGAGGAGGAAGAAAAATATTAGGAAAATCATAAAAATGACTGTGGTTAACCAATTGCTGTTTCTGATTTGATATTTATTATTTCGAACAATTTTCCTTCTAGCTATTCTATTTCCTTTTTAAAAACAACATAAGGGTAATTCTTTCCTTAGGGATAGTAAAATTTTCTTGGGATATTTTCCTTTCTCCTTGATTCATTAACTCCAGCGCAAGCAACATACACATCACAATAATGGAAATACGCCGACGAATTCCGTTGGTGTGCACTCTCGCGCTGATTTGAAGTTTCTAAGAGGAGAGATACGGAGATCGCGCAGTTTTCTGACTTCTCCTGGGCCTTTTCCTACCGGGTGTCCTTAAAACAGCAGCTTGTGCATTCTCATCATTGCGGTCTATTTTTCTTTCAGGATTCTCCCAACTGATTTAGAACTAATTCCGCAAGCTTCAGCAGTGCTTTCCATCACCCTCGTCAATGGAATTACGGGACTGCCGTGGAGCTTTTCCTTCTCAAAGTATTCGTAGATACGATCAATTCACGAGTTTGTGAAAACGATGTCACACCGTGACCACGTTTCTTCCCACTCATCCTAACAGACTAAGCGAACAGGGAAAAATACTTCGATAAACGAAGAAACAGCAGCAGAACAGCACAAAACACTCTCGGAGGCTTTCTACAAGCACTTCAGTAAAACACTCTAATTGAAAGCGCCCTGAAGTTTTACTGAAAACGTAGGAAAAGGCACCAGAAAGTTTCAAAACACTACTGCAGCTGAACGAACGCACGCAAGAGAACTCAAAAGAGATAAGAATGAAAAGGGTTGTTTTGGTGGTTCATATGCATGTGACAACGTTGTATGACAAGGCGAGGGTGTGGGGTGCATTTGGGGGACAGCTATTGGCTGCGCGTCAGGGTTTTCCGCCCCTACCAACTTTCTCTTTCTCGCTGTCATCGGACAACTCTCGACGGCTCAACTGTAATTGTTACAATTTATTTAAAACATTGTAAATCTCATTAAGTAACAGACTGAATTACCAGAGGCCATGGATGGAATGCATGAAGAAAATTATGATGATGTTGATAATGGCGTCATTATTTTCGAGGGAATTAAGGGATAAATTATCCTTTCTTACCATTCACTCTTTTACTGGACCCATACCATGGACGTATGAAAAGTAAACTATGCAGGACTCGAACACGCGACTCCAGGATTAACGACAAAGACTTAGCAGGTTAAGTCAGTCGTTGACTTATACCGAGGATGTGATTTTATCCACGACCGACTATATCCCTTTCCACATAAGGCCACTGGTGACTATAATAGACAGCTAGCTCCTAACAGTGATTTTTGATATCTTATAAGCAAGAATCCTCCACCCCCCACTCCCGATAAACGACCTCTCTAGCAGGACGTCCCAGCTTAGCTTAAAAAATAAGGGTCGCTAACCTAAGACCCACCGGATTTATCCAGCCCGGATGCCCCCTGTCACGTTCTATGTCTGTTACTCACCTTTCTTTCTTTGCACTCTCTTTATTCCGATATTTATTATCTTCATCACGACCCGAAAGTAAAAAAAGAACAAGTCTTACAAAGGGCACAAATGCCATAAATTAGGGAACTCCTGACGAAATACATCAGGGAATACCAGTGGAATCAAGGAATACACTCCTACTGCGATCCATACTCTCTCAGGGAGTTTTGGGAGCCCAAAAGTATAAACACGAATATATTGCCAGAAGGTCGGTATTACGCCGGATTTAAGAGGGAATGATCGTCCAACCAGGTAAGTTTTCATTCCCATTGGACACGTATCGGACGAGCGGTCCCTCCGAATGTGAGAGATCATGGTGTCGTATTGTGTGAGCGCGGCATTCCGGAATGTCTGAACGCTTAAGGTAGTCTGAGCGAGATTTTTCCCTGGTCAAAATAGAGAACATATTCGAATTGTATTTTAAAATTTATAGCTGTTAGAAACAGAGCCATGATGTAAATACACCAAGTAATATAAACGGTGCTACTTACACATGACTGAAAATCACAGTAATTTGCTTAACTTAAAATTTTTAAAATTTAAATTCCAGGCTTTAAGTTGAAATAGTTATTTCACGCCCTACCCTTAAAAGGCGCTCATAGCCGAAGGCTTTTGCGGAGACTTAATATAGAGTACTAAGAAGAGTAATGCATTTAATTTCTTAAAAGATTGAGAAAACTTACGAACTACATACCGTTTAATTTCTCATACTCTTTGTGCGTCAGAACGCACTCATTCTTTTAATTATGTATCCCAGGAGTGCACAGCGTACCCTATTTTACGGAAAACGGCTTCTATTTTAAGGCAAATATCTCGAAAAATAATGCAATAAGTGGCTGATAGTTTTGTACCAATAGAGATCTGATTTTTTCCTCTATGATGAGGGCATATTCATTGAGCCTTATGGTAAGTATGATCTCGCTCGCCGTCATTGGGCAAGCGAGATCATACTAGCTGGAATCATACCTCTAGAGGATATTATGTTCCTCTCAAAAGAAAAATCGTTTTAGAGAAATACTCTCCTATTAACATCGAATCTATTGACCCGATGAAATCCTAATGCAGGTATATTGAACTCGAAAAGACACGTTGTGGAATTATTCCATGTCACGATTCCACTATATTCATTTTCACATAGTGCCTTCGATCTCATTATTTTATCTCCGGCTCACATTTGTTTTACGCTAAATCATCATGCTTCGTTTACCTATTTCGAAAATTGCAAGCATGAAAGGGTTTCATGATTTTAATTCTCTTTGTAGTTTCAACGCTAAAAAATAGTTTATTTACGACATTTTATTTAAATTTTGAAATGTTGCGGAAAATACAGTTTTTTTTAGGTTCTGAGAGTGCATTATTTACACAAAGTAAAGCCCGAAAGAAGAAAGTAATGTCTACCTAGAAACGTCGGTGGAAAAAATAGGATTGCTAAGGACTGTACCGTGAACGTAACTGCGTATATTTTTTAATTTAGTCAGGGACTTTTTACATGCATGCCTAAACCGTAGAAAATGAAATTGTGAAATATATGAGAACGAGAGTTTCACTACGTGAATTTACAGTAAAATATAATTATTCCACGTTAAATTAACGTGAAAAAACAAAATCCTAGTTCAGGTATATTGTAATACTCCGGAATAGTATCCCTCAGTAGTATAACAGGCATTACCCCTATGGGTCTTACTGTATCGTTCCTGTCTAAAACATTAACTGCAACACGACGAATGGCTGCAATTACCAATAGATGGGACTCAAGCGCAACCTCGTAATGCATCCCTTCCGTGTTCCACCTTAAGAATGAGGAGGAAGGATGCTGAGAAGATCTCCAGGCGATGGGGAGAAGGAAAACTTCATCGAGGCATCGCTCGTCGTCCGCCAATTTCCTCCCATCAGTCACCGCGCTTGTGATCCGCGGACAAATTACACCGAAATGGATGGCAGTAGCCGAGTAGGTAGGCACGTCAAGGGGTAATGAATTCAAGAGATGGCGGCCCATTGGAGAGACTCCCCTTCTTCTCACACACAAGGGCAAGGATAGGTAGGTAGGCAGGTACATACACGCGTGCATGGATAGACTCCCTGTCCATGGAAGAGAAGTCCAACAGCCGACCCCGGAAGAGTCCTTCACGGAGCCTTTTCAGCATGTTTATGTAAATGCATGTCGTTGCTGTTGACTCCCCCAACACGTATAACAGGGGTAAGAAGAAGGATGCCATCCCGTGGAGCGCGTCTTTCAAAAGTATTTAACCACGACGCCTTGTGTTTCCTACTGCACGCATGCGAGGACAAAGGTCATAAAAGGGGAGGGCCTTCAAGACACTGGTTTCATACAGCTTGGGGAGTGGACAAGACAAGAACTCAAAACGGGAATTGCGACTACACCAAGACTTAAAGATGTAAGACCCATCAAGCAAGCACCAAGGGTAATTAAAGTGTCATACTATATCCGCAAAATACTCGGAATTCCGGCGAATGCTGAATATTCAACCATTAAGTCCAACGTTTATCCGTTATTTTCACGGCTCTCATTTGTACGAACAGTTCGTTAGTTAATGGAGAGAACGATGCGTGAAATAAGATGGATAAATGAAGAACATGAACTCCATTTTCGAGAACGAACGAATCCGACAAGGGGGTAATTAAGAATGAATGCTAGGATAATGATTTCCCAGACTGCAAAGTGACCACATTAGTTTCAAAAAGAGACAATTTTTCTCGAGTCTTTTCCACAGCGTTTACTCTAAACACGTCAAATGAAACTTTTTATCAAATTCAATACCATATACACCTAATGTGTGTAACAACGGCACGGCACAATTGTATTACCAGATACATGGAAACACCACAGAGGAGGATGTACCTCATCATAGAAAAGATGATGATGGCACGTAACACACGAACAAACAAAATGTAAATGATTATTACCATTAATAAGAAAGTTAATACCACCATTAATAAGAAAAAAACTTATAAGAGAAACACAAGCAGAAGCAGAAACTTTAATTCAGAGAAGGTAAAGTCAGGAGTAACAAATTAAATGCGTGCTAAACACAGCACTGGAGCATTGCTTAAAAAAGGTGCGCAAAAGATGCGGACAGGGTTGTATGAAAGAGAATAATTAAGCGGAGGAATGCGACGGTGAAGTAAAGTTTATAAATCAAACGCATAGAAGGTTAACCGAAGTAAAAAGACTCACTCAACATGCAATGCGCTCAGCGAGGGTTACCGCAGGCTATTTTAGGAGCAGAGGATAGCTGATTGCAAAAACTTGGATATGGAATTCCAAAACTTGGACATCCAGAAATAGGTTAGCACGGGAGAATCATGGCCTGTTAGGCCTTTTAGACTAACATTAATAGTTTCATTGGTTACAACTATTTAATATAACGTTATGAATACTGGAATGTTAAAAAGCAGTAGGGAGTAATCTTAAAAAATCTACTTCTTTATCAATGCTGAGTCTTCATGCATTTATGGAATGATGGAATGGAATGTATCAGCTATTCATCAATCATGATATGGGTGCTATATTCAAATAGTTTTTCACGTGAACAATCTTTGAAATTATGTTACAACGGATAAATACTTTTGCCTCTCTCAACTGCTAGCCTATTTCTGTCCCTAGTCCAATTTGATTGAATTTTTTTACACTGTTTAAGCAATAAGAGGAGTAATTGCAAAATATTACTCTGCCATTTATAGGTCTGAGGATACATCTTTTGACTTACATTGCCAATGTTGGTTCTCAGGTTACCGCGGTGTCTCAAATCATGGTGCTCAGCTTTGGGGATCCACTCCGCGCTGCATTGCCTTTTGTTCACCTGAAGACGCCAGAAGTATGGCTAGATAAACTGTCGACAGCAAAGGACCACGCAACAAGGAGGGAATGCCGAAAGCCAAGCTGCATAATCAAATTGCCAACTTTGTTATATGCAGTGTGTGGCCATTAATTGTAGAGGGCACTACTGGTCCCCATACATGAAACGGGAGAGAGGCAGGACCATGGGGTGCTTATGGGATAGGAATACCTCGCCTATTTTGACCAAAACATTGAAATCGCTATGGGCTTCAAGGTAAATTCGACTGCTTGACGCCACAAGAAAAATCAGCCAGAATTTAATTTAACCTATTTAAACATAAAAATAATTATTTTCTTATTGTTTGCTTATACAGGAAACCATATTCAATATTTTCTTCTGATGCAAAACGAAGACAATAACCTACAATTTTCACAATGTTTTATAATAGGTTTTCAGCGTAGTAACGTACACATACAGGGCATTAATTTTCGGATTTTTCACTGGAAGTTGATAAATCTGTAGTTATAGGACACTATACACGTCATATAATTTTTGTGGAAAAATGGAAGGCCATTTCAACGAGAGAAAATTTTATGAACCAATATGGCGAACTTAAGCCACATGGAAGTCTACTAGTTAGCAACTCATGGCCATTTCAAACTCCTTGGTTTGTTCTACCATGTGCTTTCCATTACGCTCTAGCGTCTCGGCAGTCTGTTTCTGTTTTCCCCCGTTTCCACGGAATACGTATGTATGTAGTACCATACATGCAGGTCCACCAACGCCCGTGTGCCCAAAATCCCTTTAGAAATACACGTCCGTACGGCTGTAACACGTAGTTCCTAAAGCTGCCAACTTTCAGGACTTGTCGCTGGCGTCCCAGGGGAAACCGGAAAGATAAAGCGAGATAATTACAAAGGCAAACAAAATGGAGATGGTAATAACTTATACAATTTTTAATAGCCAGCGAAAAATCAGGGAATTGCTTTTGAAACCATTCCGAATCTTGCAAGGCACATGGGATGCGGACATTCCTATTTCGTTTAATTTTCAGGTAGCTTGAGCGAGATTTTTCTCTGATCATAATATAGATCATATCCGAATTTTTTTTAAAGTCAGGCAGCTGCAAGAAGCATGCAGTAAAAAGTGTAATACAATTGACGCAAAAACTTCGTTTTCAATCACTGAAATTCTGAATAATTAACTAATATAAGTATGTACATATTCTATAACGATTCAGCCTTACGCTTTAAACACCTTCATAGCCGCATAATTTTTTAGACTTTGTAAAAAGTATTACGTCGAGTAATAAATTAATTTTTTTAATAGTTCAGAAAGCATACGATCTACACACCGTTAAATTTTGGACGCGATCTACGCGTTAAAATCTCATTTTTTAAATAAAGACACTCTGAGGCGCATAGACGTACCGTTATCTCATGGAAAACGGCTGGTAGTAGTAGTAGTATTTTTGTTTAACGTGCTTCGACGGCTAAGATCATTTCGCACATACTGTTTGCCACGTGCAGGCAGGGGCAACAGCACTCGGACGAATCGGAGGATCACCCCTCCAAACTCGAGCCGAGCCCAACGATGCTTAACTTCGGTGACTGATCGGGAACCAGTGTTTCCATCGTGGCAGGCCGTTGCCCTTGGCTGTTATTTTCTGGAAAATTTCTCGAAAATTAGTATTGTAAGTGACATAGGTATATTTTTGTATCATTGGAGAGGTGAATTATTTTTCTTTATAATGACGTCAAATTTATTGAATTTTATGTGAAGAGATCTTTCGCTCGAAGTATCACTTGCTCGCTGAAACTCCTAAAGAGGGCAGAGTTGGAGTTAGCGCTTGTAACGCCTAGTTAGTTGGAATGTTTGTTCTAGGTTGACTACGCGTCAGTAGTGGAAACGAAACATTCGGATTTTTCATTACTCTCTTGTTTTTTCTTCCCCTCTTATTTCGAATAAGTTCACCCCTTCCACCCCTACCCACCGCCTTTCCCCTCCTTCGAGCACCGCCCCTCCCTGCGACCCCCCCTCCTCCTTTCTCTGGCACTCGGGAAACGCGACGACGCGACCAATAAGAGTGCACTTGTTCCACCACCGACAGTGTTTCACGGTAATAATCCTCCGTCGGGAAACAGCTTTTTTTACTCTCTTGACGAACGAAGGAGAAGATGATCTCTCTGCGTCTCCTTTGCCCTTACTCCCCCTCTCTTATTCTCCTCACCATACCCCCTGCCATCGTTTTCTCCCCTTACCTCACCCCTTTCTTCCTGAGCATCGTCTTGGTTCGGTCGTGATTGGACTCGGCGTGACCCCTTGGTATTTGTTGGCCACAACCACTATGATAAGAAATCATTTCGATTAACATTTCGCGTTTAGTACACAAACTGTACATATGTAATCAAATTTAAAGAAACTTATGTCATGTGCCATAGCGCGACGTGTTATAATAGAATCGAATTGTCAAAAACCAAATCGGTGCCACGCAAATGTTTCCAATTTTTTCTATAAATATCACTAATAAGTGTCATCATAGTTTTCGACCACAGTAAAATCCATTAATCAAGGCTGGTTTTTGGGGGTTTGGTCAAGAATAAGTAGACGCCGTTGCCAACGTTTCGATTTATTAATAAATCGTCACCCTTCTTATCTTCTTTATTCGAAACGATGGCAACGGCGTCTACTTATTCTTGACCAAACCTCCAAAACCCAGCCTTGATTAATCACTAATAAGAACACGTGTAAAGTTTCACGCAACAGTGTACATGAACAAAAATCGCTCAGACCATCTTAACCGATCGATACATCAGAATAACAGCGTCATTTTATTTGGGGTATTTCTCACCCCAACCTCTCCATGTATGGCTAATCACTAATTCATAGCAGATAATTTTGAATGTCATTCTGCGAGAATTCTCTTTCAACCCTGTGTAAGAAAATATTTTTCCATATCCCGTAGAAATTCGACGGGCACCATTACCTCGTGTACTCATGAACGAAAGGAGAGAGAGGGATGGGCGGAAGGGGGGAGGGCAGGAAGGGGTGAGGTTTTTCGAAAGACGAGGAGGGGGGAAGGAAGAAGGCGAAAAAACAAAAAGAGTGGCGAAAAAGCGAAATAGACACCGACCGCCGCCGACGCGCCAGGCGAAAGGGAGAGCACTGGGAGAGAACGGACGGAATACAAAAAATGCATACTCATAAACGAGGGGTTGAGGGAGTGGTTGGTTCGCGGTGGGGAGGTTAAAGGGACGGGAGGGAGGGATGAGGCGAAGGAAACCGTACATGGGAGGGTGGTGTTGTGTGGTGGGGGTTCTGTGGAGGGCCGAAGTGGGAAGGTGGAGTGAGGAAGAAAACTAGAAATGAAATGAAAAATAATAAAGATCTTACGCGGTCTGGTGAAGAGCGGATGCGATGTCACGCGAGAGCGCCCTGTTTCGCATTTCCTTTGTCTTTCCTGAAGTGCAGATTAAAGTGAAATAAAATAATGTAAGCTGAATAAATAGAGTAGATGGCGTCGAGAGTACACCGCAGAATTTTTTTGCGAAAAATGATGCGTCCAACGTTGTATAAAATGCTAAGTTTGGTGAGTGAATACGACTTTGCGTGCTATTCATTCGCTATAGTGCGCTGCTCACTTCGCCACTCAACAGCGCAGTTGCTTTACATTTGTTTCACAGCTTGCGCACCATAGGCAGCGCACTGTAAATCAGATCGTAAGTATCGTTGATGAGCGCTGGAGGAGAAAAGAACGTGGATAATGGTATCCGTGATTGCTGTCAGTTTTTCTGATTTTTAGCAAAGGCGAGAAACATGGATAATGTAAAGTTTTGAATTGTTCCTGGATAAAAAGGGAATGAAGAGAAGTAATTTCAACTAATTCGTAAACTATTTACATAAAAATTGACCGTGATTATTGCTTTCATTACCACGTTTGGAGATGCAAATATCCTATTTCTGCCTCTTGGCGCTTAATGAATAGAGAAATTGGATAAGCGCTTCTTTAAAATTTGAAACTTATCGTATGGGGAAGAGAAGAACACAGGCTTGGAAAAAGGTACACGATTTTCAACAGGACTGAAATTAATAATGAGAAGTCACACGTAAACCAACAGACGTTTAAATTCAGTAATTTCTATAGGATGAAGGTCCCCTAACATTTTTGTTATCATGAAACCTGAGGATGATGGAATACGCCTTCCTGAGCGGCGGGCTATCGTGCTTGGGGTGCTGTTTTCTAACCAGGGCCTCGGCTATCCACCCGAATTCCCTCTTTTCCATCACCCCATAGCCAACTTTTCCTTTTGCATTTCAGTGGATTTACATTTTAATTTTCGAAAATGTATCGCAAATACATACAAAGTGTTTTTATGGTATTTTGAGCGAGATATCACTTCACAAAATTTCGATGAATTTGGCCTCATTGTAAAAAAGGTATAATCTTTCCAATGAAAACAAAACATCAGCCACTTACTATTATGATTTTCGAGATATTTTCCATATAATACCCACCGGTTTCCACGGGAAAACGGGAACGGGTATGCTCTCCAGAGAGATTTTATTTAAAAAATGAGGAATTCATAGGGCATACATCTCGTCAGGACATAAATAGTGCGTAGGATGTATTATATCTTCACTATGTAACTCAACAAATAAATCAAGTTATAATCTTCTATATGCATACTTAGTTATTTAATGAGGATTTCAATTGAGTAAAACGAAGTTTTTGCGACATTAATGTTACAATATTTACCTCATGTTTTTTACAGTAGCTGAAATTTAAAATTAAATTTGAATAAGGCCTCTATTATGACGGGAAAATATCGCTCTAATTAACTTACGTGTTGGCTAATTCCGGTGGCAGTCTACTCTCCTCCCTTCAACCCTAAGATCCACTCCTGTCATAGTACCTATGCAGCCAGTCTGATGCGCCGAATCGAGCGGGACAGAATTGAAATGTATTGACGGTGGTTGCGAATTTATTCGGCTTCTTATATTCTCCAGTGCCATCGTCTTTTGTGCCTAATGGTTCTATTCTCTTTTCTTCTACCTCGAAACTTCGGACACCATAGAGCGGTGAGCCGAGGGTAGCAGAAATGCTAGAAAACACTGAATTGCCTTCAATGCTGTTCGTCCTTTACACGGCTTTGATGGTTTCCCTTCATGAGCAAAAATAATAGAAAAATATAACCAATAATTACCTAGGCACTTTTTCTCGAGATACGAAATTTCTACGGCTTAGGAATCTTTTAGGTGAGTATCATCTGGCATAGGTAATAATTAAATAATTAAACAGAGCGTTTAAAAAATTAGCAACATTCGAATGCGGGTAAGAATGAGTTAATCTATAGTCTTTCCCATTTATACCCATATGCGAGAGTAGTTTCACCCTTATACACATCCACTCCTTTTTGAAGATCTGAAAAAGCTCACAAGAGATAAATAAAATTTAAAAAATAAACATAAAAAACACACACGAATGTTAACCTCCAACTCTGGATGGAGACCTTTTTAAGAGCCCTTTATACTCTCTCTATTTCTCTCTCTCTTACTCACTCTTATATCGCGTATTAATTCCCCAGACCTTGCTTTTTAATTCTCTCTCTTATATTCTTGGTTGCATCGCCCCCAAGACGGTATTTATTGTTTTTAATTTCATCTTGTCGCATGATCGCGCAATAATCGTAAATTACTCGCATTTTTAATGGCTCTCAGACACACCGCGGATGGGTCAGCCGTAGAGTAGTAGTATGTGTGTGTGTCTCTGCATGAGATTGCACACGGGCCGCTTACAAATGCACGGATTTAAGACGCTAAGGGATTATGACCGAGGTGCCCCGCGGTTGTGACAAGGCGCTTGTGACGCGCCTAAACTTTCAGGATCGGGGCGGGGGAAAACAGTTGAAAAACGAAATGCGCAAGTTACAGAAAAATAGAGAGAGAGAGAAGGAGATCCGACGTGAGATAATGCGGCAATTGAGAATGCAATCGGTTGGGACGACCCCGACCACGAGGTATGTCCGGCTTTCAAGTGATGCTTTGCGACCATTCCGAGTGCTTTCGGCTCGCCGCCGGCCATGTAGGCATATAACAAGAAATTACGCCGTATTAAGCTCTCGGGAATGAAGTCCTGATTCTGGACGGAGAAATTTGTTTCCGTGAGTAAAAAATAAAGAATAGACTGTTCTCGGGAAGAGCTCGGAGTAGTTGATTCACAATCCTCGTTGAACTGTGCCCTTTGATACTCGATTTTCCGGCGTTAATAGGAATTCTGGCGGGAAAAGTCACGGGGAAACAAAGCCGACGCCCTTTAATTGAAAGCGGAACATATGCTGATGAGCCATGGAATGTAGCTTTCGAATTATAATAGGGTAAGAGCAAGCTTGAAAGAAACTGTTAACTAATATATTAAGCATATTATTAGTGTAATCTACCGGTTAAGGCAGATTTAAATGGAAGAGAGTGAAAATCTTCTATAGATTTTTTACAGGCGAAGGACCTCATCCCCAGCATAATTTCTTTTATCATCTCCGCAAGCGTCCCACCTATCTTCATCCCGTTAATTAAGTCTAGTCTCTTTCTTCCCCATCTCCCATAACCGAACATCCTCCCATCTTATCCCGGCCTTCAGAATGCCTTCGCCTCTCATCACCTCTACCAACCGCCTACTCTGCCTCCTCCGAATCTCCTTCACTAGATTCCACTAATCACCCACCATAACACCCACTTACTCGATCGTATTTATTTCTGTTCACCTCACTTTCTCCATTCTACTCCACACCCACATCTTAGACGCCTGCAGCCTATTGCTGTCCACGTTTCTCAGGACCCACGTTTATGCACCATTCAACGTTGTAATCCATATTAAACTCTCGGTCAACCTTTTCTTTTCAGGATCACGCACTATTCGTTTTTTCGGTCCACGAACCGAGAACAAAAATTTCAAGTGTCTGTTTTTAAAGCAAATTTGTCAACTTCTTCTCCCTCACGAAAAGCACCCAAATCCGTGCAGGAGTTCATTTATTGTATTATTTTGTAAAATATTTTCGCACGAGATATAAGCTTTATACGAGAAGAAACATATTGTGAGTGTATTCATTCACATGCTTTAAATTTTGAAAGATCGAGGTTTTCCTTAAAAAAATGAAAATACTACGCAAACCCTAAGAATATTTGTTTCAATTAAGATGCAAAGTAGGTACTTAAATTTACACTAGTGAATGGATGACAGATTAAATTTTTAGTTGTTGCGTTCGATTTTATAATACGCTTCATTTTCGCCTAAAAATTGCGTATACCATTCCAAAGTAGTCCACTTTCTTACTATTTCAGAATTAGAAATAGTAATTTTCTTGGCAATTTTATTGCGTAGGCTTGGAATGGGAATCCATGTAAGTGGCCTTCATGGCTAAATGTAAGGTAGTATAATCCAATGAACTTCGACTCACCATAAAGAAAAGCATCTCACCGTTCCAAACATACCAAAATATCAGCCACTTACGGAACTACTCTTGGAAGTAATTTTCAAAAAATAGAAACACTTTATCATCAGAAATGGTACGCGTATGCACTCCAGAGAGACTTTATTTGAAGAATAAGGAATTTCTAACACATAGATCTCTTCAGAATCTAACAATGTGTAGTGCAGTAAGAAGCAATAAAATAAACTTCGAATATGGTCTTTATTATGACAAGGGAAAAATCTCGCTTAAACTAACATAAATTATCAATAAGAAAAAGGAAGTATGATTTTAGTTGGGAAAGCTTCCTCCCCAACCTCTTCATGTGTGGTTAATGACGCCCACATCGTATGTATGCATTTTTCATGTCTTATAGAACAACTTAAATTTTTCTTTCTTCCCGTCGGATTTTAACGAGCACCACAATCCCAGCAGAAAAAGAAAGCCTCTACGCATTCATGATGCACCAAAGGATTGGGTATTCGAATTGAGTCTTCGCAGCCTTCGCTGTCACCTCTGCAACCCAAATGATTGTAAAATACGAATGATCGCTCTTGAAACAGGAGGCGGCTGGCATAGTAATTTGAAGCTGTGGAGCATACAAACTATGAGGGTACGTGCTAAATGTATGCTGGATGAAAACCAAACCTCTCCCATATTCTACTACCCTTCTATCCCCAAAGCGCCGATCACACCTAAGGGAAGGATGTATGACTAAATCGCATCACATTTCTCATTTAATCTTCCGAACACGTCTTCCCCACTACCCACGGAAGCAGACTCAAAATAAGTTCCGAATGCCCTTGATGTTTAAATAACGTATGATTTAATCGCCCAAACTGTTAACGAGGGTGAAAATATTTTATTTTAGTTATTTCCCACACTTATTTTTGTACCTGGCCGGTTTCTACCATTTTAACGTCGTTATCTAAGATACAACCTTTCCCAAGTAGGAAATATTTTGTACGCCAGAAGAAATAGCAGTACTTTCCAAACCTTCCACGGCTAAGGGTGGGTTTACGCTGGCAAGTAATTTCCTCATGTTTTGTATGCCAGAGCTTCCACAATGCAGCAGAAAAGGGGAAATGGACAGTTGAAGCTCACAATAACCAAAACCGTTGAAAAAAGTGAAGCCTAAGTCAAGGTTAAGAATTATGTTTTCACTTCAATACTATTCATCACAACAATTTTTTGGTCAACTTGGTCTATCAAATGTAGTTTTTACACTAAAAACCAAACAGAAATTCTTTAAAATGCACGTTCTCTAGCAAAAACAAGTACGTTTTAGCAACCTGATGACAGAAGTATCAGAGGGATTTCACACACTATTCAAAATGTCAAACGTCCGGTGGCAACGTAATATGAATTCCACAATGTAGCAGAGAAGGGAATGTGGAGAAACTCAAAACAACGACCAATACCGCTGAAAGAGGTGACGAATTCTGTATACACTGTTAGAATAGCCGTCGTAACAATTTCTGCATGTTAACACGACTAAACGCTAACAAATGGCTCCCGTGATGTATGACTCGAGTGTCTATATCCCGCACAAGTAGAATGATGGTTAGCAGCGACAATGCGAAGTGAAGTCCCTTCCACTTACTTAATTTAATTCAGCAGAAAAGCATATTTAGCACAATATGCGATATGGCAGTGTGTTTCACGGTTAGTGCATGCCTGGTGTGAAGTCACCTCCTGTCACACACCCTTAAGGAGGCTTACAGTTCGCAGCGTAGATGTAGATGTCGCTACTTTAAATACAAGAGCGAAAAAAAAATCCTCAATAGAAAAGGAGAATTATATCGTTACCCACAGAATAATAAACTTTCAGCTTCAAAACTATTGATTTTTCGATCGGATTTTAGCATGCTTTCAATTCAGAATAGGCAGAATAGACATACATATAGAAAGACAGAATAAGAATAGAAATACATAATAAGAAATGTTGGAACAGCACTATCAAAGGCAAAAATACACCAGTTTCAAGCGAGTGACATGAAAATACAAGACGTCGCTCAGTCTTTACATGTTTATGATATCTTTAGCCGTATCCTAAAGCGACACAGAAACTTCGTGAAAGTCTTTAAGACTAGCCAGATTTAAAGGATAATCGGTAATTTATTGAATGGATACAACTCAAGAGATGGAGAAATAGATTTCGATTACACGATTCCTTACTTAAAGTCATGCGTCATCCTCCCTAAAGGATATATTTAGAATAGTTTCCGGGTTCATCAAAGCGGCGACTCGATTGTTTTCATGAGCGCTACTCCGCTACAAACGTGAAACGTCTCCCATACGTTTCTAGCGAAGTGCCAAAAAATCCCTCTAAATACAGTAGAACCTCGACCTACAGACCAGTTCAGCAAGCAAACTTTTTGAGATACGAGCATTATTTCATGTTCCATTTTGGCCTTTGTATTCTCACAAGATGCGAGCAATATAGCCATATTTGTTCTAAGGCGCACATTTTCAGCAACATAAAGGCATTTCTACTTTTTCCAAAATTTCTGACATTAAGAACGGATCGATTTCCTGTAATTTAAAGGAAAACTGGGTTACGAGATATTAACCTTTCTGGATATAAACTTTTAGAGATACGAACTGCGGACAAGAATTAAATTTGCAAGTCGAGGTACCGCTTTAATCCATTTACTGCGATTTTTTTATTGAGTTCAGCGTACAGGGATGTTTTCATATTCACAGTTACACACATATTCACTGAGACACTAGTACAGAATACTATCCAAGCAGCTAATTATGTTATTTGTTTTATCCGGGGCTAATAATGAGTAATAAGTATGTGTGAGCCACGTCAACCAGACTGCGCATTCCATACATTATCTTTTTAAATAAAGAGTGAAGAGAACATTTAAATACACTTCATATTAAACTCTTCCCCAACTTTTCTTTTACATTCTTAAACAAGGTCCCCGCCATCAGTTCCCTGTCCCTAATGTCCTTGCTAAGTTGTCAATTTTCTTCCAACGTACTACCTAAGTAATTAAATTGTCCTACTTCCTCTAGTTTGTGCGTACCTACTTCAAGAATCAGGAACCTTGCAATTTGGTTGGGGGTTAAGAATTAATGGAGATTGTTACGCCACCGGTGGAGAAGTTTTCACAGGATCAGGACAAGGCGGTGGCAGCGGCGCGGCGGCCGGGCGGCGGAAGTGGTGGGCGACCCGCAGAACGACCTAGGGCACAGAATGAAATCGCATGCGCCGCAAAGAAGATAGCCGTCGCACATAAATAGGCGACTAGAGAAGGCAATAATCGCAGTCCTTTTAGAAGATGGGAGATAAAAGGATTGTGCGGCGCGAAAAATCGAAAGCGGTTTTAAGTTATACCTACACGTACCTATGGGTTTTTTTAAGTGGCTCTCCCGTTCTCCGTTTCGTGGGGCGTGGGAAGCAGCTTGAAGAACATTCATATTTCGCACCTGTCCGTGCTTTGAAGGCGATCCCGTCTCGGTGTCACCGATAGCGTGATGCATACGGGCACAAATCAGCAAATAAATACGTGCACCGGCGACCCCTCTTGGCACAGCGACTAGGGAACTACGGGTATTAGCGCTGTATCACCCCCCTACCCCCACCACAAGGACGGACGACCAACGACGCAAGCGATTTATGACACCGCGAAACTAAAATGAAATTGATTGGAGACGCTTAGGAAAAGCAGACAGTTGTTAAAAGGATGCATTACCGCGTCTATGAACAGATTAAAATATTTCTCTCGGGTCATATTGGCTCGAAAGCCAATGTCACACACTAATACTTCAACATAATGGCCGTTCTCAAAATCGCATCGTCTAAAAGGCTTAACCATATTCCATGAAGTATTCGATTTACAGTTCTGAGAAATAGTAATAAGCACGATACTTATTATTCATCCGAGTCCCGTGTCAAACTAACAATCAAGGGTGTGCATATTACTTCAATGAAATGCTAGTAGTGGAGAAACAATTCACAAAAAGATGTGATACCATGTATGGTGAGTTTTCCGGTACTTGTCAAATGTGCTCCTTGGCCAGAGAAGCTACCTTAAAGTCGTTGTAAGTGAATAAAATTAGGGAGTTTTTGTATAATAGAAAAAGCGTTGAATGTCGCGACCTTCTGCGCATGCGCCCTTTCTGTATCCAATTTTGAGTATGCTGAATTGAGTTGGATTTTCGATACGGAAACAGATATGAAAAATAACCTTAATTCAGGACACATAAGATAAAACGCTAGTTTTTATCTGGAAGAGGAATGCACAAGCAGGTACTCACTCAGGAAAGATGCGAGGGAAGCCGGAATTAACTCCTGACACATACCTGAAATGGAGAAAAAAATCAACCATAAGTTTCGTTCATTTTTCTCAGAAAGACACACTTCCACATAATTCATGTGGCATAATATATTTATCCCCCTTGGGCTTCCCTGGCCTAAGGCCATTTCCCTCTGGGGAAAACAGCTCATTCAACCAGTGGAGCATGCATCATTATCCGTGGACCGTAAAGAAAAACCACGGACTAGCCTC
Source organism: Pyrrhosoma nymphula (assembly GCA_963573305.1). Lineage (NCBI taxonomy): Eukaryota > Metazoa > Arthropoda > Insecta > Odonata > Coenagrionidae > Pyrrhosoma > Pyrrhosoma nymphula. Next base: position 47,222,316 of record OY754330.1, on the reverse strand, counting down.
GAGTACAAATATTGTGGAACTAGAGACGTAATGGCCGCTCTTAACATCGTTCATAGACAATTTCCCCCACACTACATGATTGATGCCAGAAATACATTAACTTGCGACCTCAACCACTAAAACTTATACCATGCTGTCAGGATTAGCCACGGGTGTGGGGGAAGAACGCCAAACCAGCTGCGATTCAATGATGCATAACTCACGCCGCTTTTGGTGCAAAATGAACGAAGGAATGGAAGCAACGGTAATTATTCTTTTTTTTTAACATGGCTTCAAATTAATACCAGGTAGGTGGAGCGTAAACAGGGATGAAGAAGACGCTAAAATTTCTTAGTGGTTACAGAACTCCGAGATTCTCAGAAAAATCTTTGCTGGACCGGTCCGCATATCACGGGAGACAATTTTAACACCAGAGGCATCATACAAGTACACGTACCTGAAAGGAGCGGATTAAGGCCATTGTTTTTGGGGGGCGGAGGATTGATACTTTTCCGGGGGTCTGTGGGGTATGTGATATCTTATGATTAATTTATTTATTGTTATTTTTTGATAGTTTACCAAGCTATTTCCCTTTAATCCGCCCCTGGCATCTGGCATCCCTTTCAGAAAGGATTCAGAATTCTCTAGTCTCGACAACGACGTGATGTTTACGTCATAGGCTCGTTAAATTATAATGTTGAGATTTTTGTTAAACAACAATGTTTTGCTTTGTTTTAAAATTTGACATTTTTGGGCTGTGACGTCATGTTCATCACATTGTCAAGATCAAGTTATTGCTAAATAAGACCCATGGATCGTATTATTAATATCACCACACTTTTTTTAGCCTTGAGTGAATTCTCAATCAAATAGTAGATATTTCACCTCTTTGTACTCCAAAAATATCCAAACATGGCGTATAAAACAATTTTTATTGAAGAATACACCTCCATAATTGGATGAATAGTTGATCCATTGGAGCGCTGGATTGAGAAAGTAGCTTTTTTATTACTTCACTGTTGAATAGCTACATCAATTTCGCACCAGAAAACGGCACGTACTTTTCCAATCCCTCCAGGCTTCTGGAAGACCCCCAAGGCTATTTTAGACTCGCAATAGGCATGAAATCGGTTTCCCTTCCAGAATGGTCTATGCACAAAACAACTACGTTCTCTCCAATTCCGTTTCCTCATTCCCAACCTTTTTCATGATTGGGGGTCCTAACACCCCCTTCCTACGCGTCCTAGCGGCAGCTCGCAGGGTTATAGTACGTAGATATTAGCATAGTATCCAGATGTTAGTTACTAGCGAAGGAAAATATTAACGTAAACGGGGAATTAGTGAAGGTGGCACGGGTAAAAAGGGTCACCTCCTTCAAGAGCATTCCATGAGGGGAGACAGGGCCGAATCCTGTTCCCAGGGTCCTCCTCGCTCACGCTTTAAAAAAAAAGTCACCCCGAGAGAGAGGGGAGAATAAAACAAAACAAATCCCTTGAGCGTCCCTCTAACAGATTCCTCCCCAACTCCCATCCGACCCCCAGAACCCACAAGAACGATGCCCATCCTCTGAAGAAAACGCCTCCACAACCGCCGCCCGCTACCGACTTTCAGCTAACCACCAATCAGATTCGCCATCACGATTGCGGAATAAATAACACCCTAATCATTGCTAATGAACAGGGATGGGCCTTTTTCTCACGAATCGATCGCCAAATAAGATTTCCGACCCAATCTTTTAAAAAACCCCATTCTCATCCCCACCACTCTTCTTGCTTCACCCCCTCACCAGCTCTCCTTCTTGAGGTATACCTGAGCGAGATCTTTCTCTCCTCATAATAGAGACCGCACTCGAATTTCAGTCTTATATTTAAGGACGTTGTCGTGCACGTGCAGCGGCAGGCGCCAACTGGGCAAAAAACTGTTCTCCTAGATGTGTCTACTTACCCACCCTTCTGGGTTCTAAATCCATTATTTTTACTCTAATCGTCTGGTAACACTCCACGAATCTTATTTACAACTCTCTTGCCTCCTTTTGGCCACCCTTGTTGCCGCTTGCACACTCAAACGGAACCCTTCGCTGCACTTGGTTGGGGGATTTTTTGGTTGTGTTCGCGTGTTGTATTCATCAGTTGTCTTTGCGAGTGTGTCCAGGGAACATCTACTGAAAGTGGTCCAAGGTGTGTAACAGGAAGGATTTTAGAAAAAGATATTTTTACTCGCCTTTTCCTAAAATAACCCACCAGGAGGTACTGTTTCTCCTGACGAATAAATTCCATCCACCTAGGGAGATTTAGCGCCCCGAAAACACCAGAAGTAGTTTGTAGCCTTGATGAAAAGTGAAATTAAAAATTTTACAAACTAATTCCGGATTATTTTCAGAGTAATTTTATTTTTATTATTCATAAAGAATGTTATCATGCTAATATTACTGCAGAGGGTAGTGATTTATCATTAAATTTCTCATTCGTTTTCTAGTGTACCTATACATTTGAAATTATAATAAGCCATGGAGAGTAGAAAAGTGATGCGGCTACAGCTTCATGAGAAATTCGTAGAGAAAAAAGAGCTATCGACAAGGGATAAGAAACATTTCGTGATCGAGTACTTGATACAAAAATTTGACCTAAATAGAGATGATGATGCCAAATTTGTCATTCTATTAATGAATGAAACAACTTTTAATTCATGGCCAATCATGTTTAAAATTACAAAACATCCCATTGCTTTGGCCACCAAGTTGGGACTGAAGTGACCATTTGTTTTTTTAAATTTTCAGGGATAAATGAATAATTAATTTCAAGGATTTCATACATTCTGAAAGCTATTTTAAGTGGACACACGCTAAATAACTGTGCGTTTAGTGAATACTGCCTCCAGACCGCCAAATTATACGTGCAACAATACTCTTGGTATTAAATACCACCCACTGTGCACAAGCTATTAATTCATGACGCAGATATCGCGAAGGAAGCGATACTTCCCATCGGACAGCTTTCGAAAGAGGCCCTAGAAACTAAGAAATAAGGACGTGAGAAAATTCCGGAAGCATCACCCACGAAAAACTTCAAGGGAGGCACAAATGAGATTTATTTCGGAGGTTGCTCCTTACTTCCGATTCCTCCATTTTATTCAGTAAAAGAAAATCGAAAGAAGATTTTGACCTGAGGTGTTTATAGGTTACTACTGCAGTCTATGAGGATAAAGAAAAGGACGACTCGGAGAGTGATGACGAGTCATCGGAGACGGAATTTATGGAATAAAAATTACAATTGATTTACGTATTTTTAGTGCTCGTAATGTGCTCATATGTGTAATTTAATCTTAATTTCATACGAAAAAAAAGTTTTTCAACAATTAATGTTGAATTATAGCTAACTATACTTTATTAACCACGAGTTAAAATTTATTTGCCAGTTTCTGATACCTTTGATGTACCGAGATTTAAGCGTATGTTATGTACATAAGCGTAGAAAAATGTTTAAACACAAACTTTTAAATTATAAATATCGATTATAAAATAGAGTTATATAATTTTGGAAATACATTTCGGATAACGTAAGGACGGAAATATTTGACGTTACGAGATCTCGTAATATGATTAAATGGTCATTAACAAGTAGATGTTTTCAATTCTACCCATTTCATGCATTGGTTTATGAATTAATAATGAATTATTTCTAAAACTTTAAATCTTTAATTGTATCCTATATAGTGGAAAATCTAATTCTACTCCAGTTGCTATTCTTATAATTCTTAGTTTGTAGTCAAAGAAATGCTCAACAGGGATTCTGAACCGTCGAACGAGTGAAACTTTTTTTGCGGGTTTTAAGTTATTGTATTTCCTTTTTTGCACAAAATGCATTAGAGATACCGAAAAAATAATTATTAAATCAAGTTAAGCAGCAAAAATTACTCTTAGAACGTCCAATAAAATGCAGTTATACCCGAAAACTACAGAGAAAATAATTTTGGCCAGCTTTTTTTCAATCGGTCCCACTGTGCGTCGTGCAATTTACCCACATGTATATTTAACAAGAGATTACCAAACCGGGTGTTAATATCTTACTTTTGATTTCCGAAAGCCATAAGGCTTGTCATCTTGGCTTGACATGAAAGCATTTCTATATATTTCTGCTACACACACTTTGAAGATTTGAGATCTCTCAATCGTTTAGAGCCACACTAAGAGGAGAGAAATTAGAGCAAGTTATCTCCTTCACTTGCCACGGAAGCGCTATCACTTGGGGTGGAAAAAATACAAGGGACATCAAGTACAGAGTAGCACAAGCTAAGAAAGCGTTCATGATGAAAAGAAAACTGCTGAATTCAAAGAAGATAGGACTAAAAACGAGAAAACAGTACGTGACAGCATTCGTGATGAGCGTGGTACTCTATGGATTGGAAACATGGACCATTGGAAAATCAGACCAGAAATGATTAGATGCTTTCGAAACCTAGTGCTGGAGGCGAATGCTGAAGATCAATATTACGGATCAACGGATAAAATAAGAAGTGAAGAAGTATACGGAAGAGTAGAAGAGGGAAGTAACATATGGAACACTACTAATGGACACAGAGAAGTGGGTTTCTGAAGAATAAAATTGAAGGAAAAATAGAGGGAAAAGTCCCAAGAGGAAGGCCAAGGGATAAATACATAGACCAAATAAAGAGGGAAGAACTTAAGAAGAACTACAAGGTAGTAAGAGAACTAAATAGCATTAGATAGGGAAGGATAGAGGGCTGCAGTCAACCAATATTAGGATTGAACGACCAATGAATAAGTGACCTTTTGTTTTGACTGACGCTGTTGCCTATCTCCTCTCTCCCGCCACGCACACATATATATGCGTGCCTCCTTCGTCCTTCTTTTGTTTTACTCCATTACGCCTTATTTTTATTCCACCACTGAGGCTCATGGGAGGTACTCATTTAATTAATTCCCCTTTATGCAGGCAGAGCCCACACCACCACCACTCCCGAGGAGAAAATGGGACGCCCACGAGATATTCCCTCTCCCCCCGTCGCCCTTTCCCGTTTGTCCACGTCACGTCGAGGAAGAGATGGAAGCGGCACTTGCTCCCTTTTCCTCCTCCCTTACTTCCCTACCTTCTTCTCTCTCTCTCTCTCTCTCTCTCTCTCTCTCTCTCTCTCTCTCTCTCCATACTCCCTCATCTCCTCAAGAAAGAAAGCAAAGATATTCTTTGTGCCGCCATTCTCCTTTTACCCTCTGCAAAAAAACACCACCCACGCCTTCCGTCCGCATCGTTCTCTTCCCTGGGTCTGAAGAAAATAAAAGAGGCGGGAATCGGGAGAAGGGGGAGGCTTTTCGCCGACTCATTACAGCACTCTTTAAAAGGGATGTTAAAGGATAAAATACTTTTTTTCTACAAAAGACTCGGGACACGAGTTCTGCATCGGGAGGTAGGGAGTTCGTATGTAGATTAAGAGAGGGACTTTATTAACGAGGTTTCACCGCGACTTCGTGAGTCATAACAAATACCGAATTCCAATTTTTCGTTTAAACTGCTTGGAAAACATTACTTTTCCCGATGAAAAGCCTTAGCTATTAGAAAATAAGATCAATATACAAAATATTTAGTTAATTCTATGAGCATATTTTACTGGCAATTTGTTCCAGCCATTTGACCGGACTGCAGTGCCATTCGTATTGAACTAAAGCCTTTTGACCTCATTTTCCTGTATTTATCTTCTAAAAACTCATAAATGTAAGCTCATTGGTGCCTTAATTTAGTCATCAATAAATTTCCTCGGAAAATTCGCTTCTATATAACTGTTCGAGAAAATGGCATTAATAGTAGATAGAAAAATACCTGCTATTTTCCCCCATGCCTCAAACAATCTCCCAAATAACACCACGTAATTTCAAGTTATGTTTGCTGTATAAATAGTGAGGAAAAGTAGAATACTGTTGTTTACTTCAAATAAAGGATTCAATTACTATAAGTAGCCAGAATTATGGCACTTAAAAATTATTCTTTGCATTTTTTAACATTAATATGATAAATGTAATGAAATTTAAGTCATATTAAGTTGGAAACACACAAGGTAGTTTGAGCGAGATTTTTTCCAAGTCATAATAGAGACCATATTCGAGTTTATTTGTAAACTTTAGTAGTTTTGAAAAGCATGAAGTAAATAACTTAATCGAGTTCAACTGAGACATAAATATTGCTAAAATTGATGATGCAAAAACTTTATTTTTGTGAATAAACTTCTAGGTAATTCTCTAACAATAAGTTTCATGTCACATTACTTGAGAATAAAATTTGAAAAAATTGTTTCAAGCCGTACGCTAAAAACACCTTCATAACAGATAAAATATATAGATATTTTTTATATATAGATATAGACGATTTTTAGAGGTTGGATATATGACTCGATTAATATAAAAAAATATATCACAATGAAATTAATTTTCAATGAAATTGAATTCTCGATCGTAGCGCCCTTAGCAGCGTAACAGACTGACAGACCTACGTAGGAGATTATATAGTTTAAATGCCGCTCTGGAGAATCAGAATAAGGAAAAACTTTTCTAGTTCCACAATTGCATTTTTTACCTGCCGCCTGTTTCAACACAGAGTATCGTTTTTTGGTCCAGATACCCTGCATTGAAGTCTTTCGCAAGTTATAAACACAATTGTGGAACCAACTAAGTGTATCCTTATTCTGACTCATAAATAAATAATATAACCTCATAAAAACAAAGATTTTATTATACTCCCTTTATTTTAATATGCATTACGTCACGTTTTAATGTATCTTATTCTCAGTTCATTTTCTTATATTTTTTTCATTGTTTTATGGTATCTTTGCCATTAAATATTGTATTTTCACATTTCTAATAAATTTAATTTGTGAAAGGAAATCATTCTATCTTCACTGATATGTCAAATTATTCAGACATTCGACAACCATTAGGAACATTAATAATTCGATATGAGATTTGTATTCATTGTTGAATATTCAATAGCGATAATCATCGTTGTTGGCTCACCACGGTCCATCACCCACAACGTCCAAGGGCTAAGTGGTAGCTTTGATCGCCGTCATTAATGAATAATTAGCGAGCAAAATATTGCAAAAAAAATGTTTAGAGGATAATGCGATGATGAAAACAAAATGTCTAAAGAAGTAAGTGAAAACGGCTATGAAAAAAAGAAGAAAAATAATTTCCTCAGGAGGGAAATGAACACCGCACCTTCCGCTCCAATGGGTTTGTACGTACAGAGACAATCAGACAAACAGTGTGAGCTAATATAAATGGAATAAAAAGGAGTTCCACCGAGTGACTCCCCAAACCACTGCATGCGTGTCTCTGTAGCGCACAGCCGTACCGCATCCCATGGAGTACGACTTAAAATACTGTATATACTCGCGTATAAGTCGAGATATTTCTATAATTTTCGACAAATGAAAACCAAAGTTCAACTTATATTCAAGTCACTAAACAAGGTGGCTTACTCAGGGTTAGGATTATCGATAGATTTATTAGATAGTCTGTCTTTCTTTTTTTTCAATGTTTGTTGCTTCCTGGTTTCAATATTCATCCTTAAGTCTTTAATGGTTCGCTTTTTCGATCGCGAAACAAGGAGATAACGCATATTTTTCATCTCGGCTTATATTCAAGTCGATATACTTAGGTTCATACTTTCGGCTGAAAATGAGACTTTGACATACACTCGAATATATACGGTACCTACCTCGAAAATAAATGCAAAAAGTGGCTAAAGTGGTATCATAAGAAAGATGAGATTTTTTTCTTTATAGTAAGACCAAATTTATTGAGCTTCCTGTTACTTCGCTCAAAACTACTTAAAAATGAGGAGTTAGCTGTAGAGAGAAAGAGAACTTGTTGGAAAAGCTGAGAGCGAGACGTTTCAGGGAGAAGAGTCGCCGAGCGACATATGTGAATGAGTATGAGGAATTAATGAGCAAGCGATAGTGATGAAGAGAGAGGTCTGCCGAAGATGGAATATAGAGAAAGAGAGTAGGAATGGACGCAAGGTGTGACGTTTGATTTATGGCGGACATTTATGGCGAAAAAGGAGACGAAGAGACGAGTGAGAAATCAATCCGACTTGTGGTGGCGCAGCTGTGGCGAAACTTTTGATTCGTTTTGCAAAAGGTAATACCCATCTGCAAAAGTAACATCATCCAGGGATAATATTAAGAATCCTTCTTTGTCAATCAATTCCTTGCGAAAACTGCAGAAATAATCCGCTGCATATCAAGTGAATTATTCTTGAGCTCTGCTTCCTGTGAATAAAACAAGCAGCTACATTTGCTTTGGAAAATTGCGATACCCGTCGTTTCACAAAAGGAATTTAATGTCTACAACACAACTAAAATCTGCAGCATGAAATCTATACGGCGCGACGTAGATTTCAATCATAGCTAAACACGAAATTTGAAGTTTTGATGTCCTAATATACGCGTAAAAAATAAACAATAAATGATCACCCCCCAATGTGAGATTGCTTTTACACATCTCAATGAGGAAAACATTACCAAATGTTGATCGTATCCAGGGTTTAACTTGGAATCAATTTTCTTCTATTAAAAGTATACTCAATTCAACGCATACATTGCTATGAAATGTGAATATCTACGGAAGAGTTTGACGAATTTGAGGAACAGTAAATATCGGAAGTACAGATTCATCTGAAGCCTTTTCTCAGCGTCTCAGAAAGGATATTATTGAGGAAAAAGAAGTAGGACAAACATATTAGGTCTCCTCATAAAGCGTCGTGCTATTGTGGGAACATAGCCGTGGGTGGCGTTCTCAAAGTTCTTCCTTGGCGTGTCTGTCCGTTGCGAATTATCCAGCATACAAACGGTAGCATTGCCACTTCTACTCAGTTGAGTCAACATCCTCTCGCTCTTGAAGCTCAAAGAGCAGCCACTTCATATAGTCACTTAAATGTAGGCGGACAGCAAGAGAGAGCATGCGGTTTTCTAGGTGGGAGCCTCAGGCCTCACACTGCACGACAACACCAGCAAAAACTCGGCATTAATGAGGAGGTAATCTTTATTTCAACCTGGATGACTTCATTTTCTCTGGAATACCAAGATAACTTGTCACGAGGAACATGGGAACTGAAAATTAAGTACGAGTCGAGGTTTGCGGAGCATTAGCAGTATTTAAATAGCTCTCCTCCAGGGATTTAGCACGGAAATACAAGCAGCAAGAGCGATTTATCTTATCTGACAACTAATAAGCTAACGATCACATCATAGGAGAAGTTTCAACGAAGAAGCTAACTCTTATACACTTTAACGAATTGCCACATCAAGCAGAGAAAAAGACGAATATCATGAACCAATGACTCGATACACAGTCACGCGTGTTTGTGGAAGAAAGCAAGAAGACAGATTCAACGTTAAATTTCGGCAGCAAAAACTTGCACAAGTGGAAGAATTTTACTATCTAGGAAACAGAATTACCAATGATGGAAGAAGTATGAAAGGCATTGTGAGCCAAATGACCCAAGCAAAGAAGGAGTTTACCATAAGAGGAGCCTGCTGACAGCTGGTAACACAAGCCTGGAAGTGAGGAAGCACATATTACACATAAAATCATATATTTGGAGCACGCTCTTGTATGGCAGTGAAGCCTGAATAGTAACATCAGCAGAGCAAGGAGATTGGAAGCAATGGAGATGTGGTGTTGCTGAAGAATGATGAAGATTAAATGGATGGAGAGAATAACAAACGAAGAAGTCTTACGGAGAGCTGGAGAGAAAATAAGCAGGATGAAAACTCTGCGAAGAAGTAGAGACAAAATTATAGGACAAATTTTGCGACACAGCAGCCTAATGAAAACAGTTTTGGAAGGAGAAATAAATGGGAAGAATTATAGTGGAAGGCTAAAATTGGAGTACATCAAGCAAATCATGAAGGATGTCATAATAAATAATAATGTAGGGATGAAGCGGTTGGCTCATCACGGAGGACGTCTAAGTAAATTATTATGTAGGAACTAAACGGATGGGAGAGAGGATAGTGGAATGGAGAGCTGTTGCAAACCAATCTCCACATTGACGATTACTGATGATGATCTCCCAGTTGCCGGTGAAATGTTACAGCCAGCTAGTTTCACCACCAAGTCATCTAAATCTCAAAGCAGGTCAAATGACCTTTTCATGGTGAATTTCATTCCTTTGATGCATGCCGGGAAAAAGTATTAAGCTAAGCTATGGAAATATATTTCAAGACAATTATTCAATAAAATCAGATGATAAATATTTCTATCGAATAATTAGTCAATATGCAATTTTCGCCGACTCTGCTATTTCCAAACTTAATGACAGTTCATGGTATCTCCCGAATTTAAAAGGAGAAAGTTGCAGTTTTGTACAACAGCGCCAATTATATTTATAGTAGGTTTAAATTTTGCTAAAGAGTTTCAGAGTGCATAACCCCGATATTGGAAAATTACTACCCACCTACCCTCACAGCACTTACACTTCCCTCTCCCTACATACTAATGCTTCGTTACAGAAATAAAATCTTTAGAGAATTTTCCTCAGAAAACCACAGTATTATAAAGAATCAAATCAGGAGATTACTGCTGAAATATTGCAAGCACACGCTAAATTTAGCAAGTGACTGCTGCCACGACGAGCCAAGAGGCCAAGCTAAGTTTCTCCGAGCGTTCAAGTCTCCATATTACAAGCTCGAAAAATGAGCCCAGACGAAAAAAGTAGAAAAGTTATACAAATAAGAACTCCGCAGATACTAACGACACGGACGGAAAATAACTTACGAATCCGCCGAGGGCCATGAGAAATCCGATTGCTTTAAATACGCCATCACCTTCTGCGACTGCATAATCCTTGATTTCATTTCGGTTACAAAAAAAAGAAAACATCAAATGACCGATGAAGACCCGGTGGAAAATTACAACGGCGCAACCAGTCCTCTCGTTTACCACCGGCAAATATTTATTTTGATATTTGGCAAATATTTATTGCGGGAGAAGAGCTTCGGGAATTCTTTCTGCATTAAGAAGTCTCGCACTTAATGACGCGTCAGTGTCCCACGCCTGCCTCAAGGCTCACGCCCAAGAAATACCAACATGCTGCACCCCGCACCTAAAAACATACAGCATCGAAGAGGGTAGAGCTCAGCGAGTTCACTCTCCTTCCAGATTCCACTGCTCTCTCCCTCCACAAACGCGCTCATCTAAAGAGGGTGGTTGTACAATAAATAAATAAATAATGTACTTTTTCACAATGTTTATTTGATATATACAACCGATGTTTTAGCGTAGGTGGCATCATTAGGCGGATTTTATGATGTCGCCTTTACTAGAAAACCGGTTGTACATTAATTTAATCTTGTGAAAACATGCATGGCATATTTATTTAGTGAATGCATTCTCACAAGATTAAGCCTGAAACTATAGGAGTCATCAAACAGGAGTCTTCTTATCGACGCATATTTTCGATTGACTATAAAAATTGCGCCTTCCAGCATGTAGATAGGTACTAAAATCATCTGTTGGCATTTTATACAACTAGAACAAGAAATATGGAATAAGAATAATCATTAGGAAATTAAAGTGATGAGAGTATCTGGAATCGATAATTAAAAACCAATAATGAAAGTAAGATGAAACTAACTGGAGCAGGTAGAATAATGTAATTACTAGGAATTGGAGGATAATGGGAATAGCAGTAAGGATCTTTAGAAGAGATTATTGTTTGCCAGACGCGTTCGCCAATAGATGATAACTTTATGACAGCATGACGCGCATGTTTATTGGATTCCGTATCCCTAACCATTATGTAGGAGAGAACCTACCGTAGAATATGACCTATTTTCAACCAATTTTGCGACTTTTTTTCTTACCGGCATGATTTGCACCAACTCCACAAATTAAAGTTCACCAAATTGCTCATTTTTACAGGTGCTGAACGCTGAAAGCAGGATTTTTTAAATCCACTAGCTTTCCACCTTGGAGATGAAAACCCTGGCGGTTTGAAAATGTCTCTTCTTACCCCTTAAGTATGCGGAGGACTGAAGGGGTTGGGGGTGGGGCTGGGCTTGTTTTTGAGGGCCCTAAGAGAGTGGAGTCTTTCAGAATGTGGGAGGTCGGTATCGAAGAGTGCGGGGATTGAATCTGGAGTGGGAGAGAGGAAATGGGTGGGCATTCCCCGCCTACCGAAAGATCAGCTCGGGTGAGGTCCCCCCTTTCGGCAGCAGCACGGCGATCGAGGAGAAGCGAATAAATAATCGGTCGAAACTGAAGGGGATGGAAGAAGAAAAAAAATAAGGACAAAAGTAAAATAAGTTGCTAAAGGGACAGTGAGGAGGATGTGGGATAGGGAGAGTGAGAGAAATGCAGTAACGAGAGGCAGAGGGTGGTGGTGGGTTCAGAGGAGAAAGCAGATCGATTAATCACCACCCTTTTAAAATCCCTCCTATTTACATTTTTGCGTTCACTTAACGCGAAAATGGAACGTCGTTTTTCTTCCTTATCTCCACTTTTATGTGCCTTTCTCATCTACTCTCTCTCTCCCCTTCACTTTCTTATTCTTCCCACTCTCTCTTTCCGTCTCGCTTCACTTCATCCTTAAGGGACAAAGAGGGCAGGTGTAGTAAAGAGAGGGAGGGAGAGAGAGAGAGAGATGATTAACTTACAAAAAAATAAAATAAAGTCTGCTTGATCTTTTTGCACGCGCACGAACACAAGGTTTGGACCGTTTGTTCCCTTCCCCTCTTATCCCTTCCTCATCCCGTCTTCATCCTTAAACGTCTTAACCTCTCTATCCCACACCGCCGAAGACGTTCGACAGTCGACGGCATAAAGCGATGCGATAAAGGCGGGGAAGGAAATTGATAGCTGAAAGTGGTCAGACTATCGGGGAAAACGGGATCTCCTTAATAGGTCATGTTTGAGATAAAAATACAAGAGGTTTGTGACATGCTTTGTTTTTTATTTTTGCTTGGAGATTTTTTAACATATTTTTTCTTAATGGACACTCCAGTCACATTAGCTGACGACCGAGGTCCATTCTGCCTGCCCTATTACGACAAAAACGAAACGCCCTAATTAATCACGGTTTTCATTCTTATGTATTTCAAATGAAACTCTCGAGCCGCTCATAGCATTTTTACAACCAGGCAAACATACCCATCACGCCATTTTCTTCCGGGATAGGCAATATCAACGAACACAGATATAATTGTTAGGCCCAGAAACTGGCTCTATTTCCGCATTTTACTTCATTATACCCTATCTTTGCAAACCTTTCTCGCTTCTATCACAGTCATGCTTTGTCTCATACCAGCTCCCCTGTTCTTAAAGGCTCCTATTATCCCTCAACTTGAGAAACTCTTCCAACATATTCTCCCATAACTTTATTGGTTTACCCCATCCTCTAACGTCATTCACTCCACCATCATACATTATTCTCCTCTAATGTATTGTCTCAACATGGCCAAACCAACGACGCGAAACATTACCAGAGTATCCAACCAGAATTCCTTCATCACCCATTCATTCTTAACCCTATTCATCCTACTTCTGAGGCAAACACTTCTGAAATATCCCACTTCCACTACATAATGCCTATAGCCTACTATTCCAATGCAGTGTTTGCGGCAAAAGCAGGATGAATAGGGTTAGGAATGAATAGGATAGGATAGAATTGTTATGCAATTTGGACAAACAATCACGCAATAAAATAATAAATTACACGTCTTACTTCCGCGCCGCATTTCTATGACATCATACGGTCTAAATCATCAGAAATAGTTCATCTAACCTTCGGAAATAACATGATCTAACTAGGAATAACGAGTAATAATGCTGAAATATATGAATATTTGTTAACTGGACACAAGAGATGATCACAGGTAAACATAATATTGAATTAAATAATTTATGGGTCGACATAAGGATACTGCTTGAAACAAAAAATCTTTTAGGTAGTTCATCAGGAATCGTGTAGTAAATTAGAATGCCCATGTCTTCCTTTCGCAATGCAATTCAGGGACATGGTTAGAAAAAAATAATACGAGAAAGTTTTGTATGAATTAGTCTAGTGAATTTGAAGATACTATGACTTGACAAAGGAAAACAATTCATTAGGGCTGAAGGATATAAACGTTCATATATTGAGTACAAAATGATATTTATTGATAAAATTGAAATAGCATGAAGAGTTAGACACACCCCATGGATATAAAAATGCGATGGTGGTATCCAAATTGGAATACGATTACTACCCACACATGAAATCTTGCTTACATTACGTACGGTCTTTTATTCTCAAACACTACCAGTCACTTAATTGCAACGAGGCGTTTAATATTCACCTTCGCACCATTTAATAGCTGGAGAACCCATAAAGATTTATTGGGGAACCTGACCTAGCCAAGTGTTGAAAATAGCATATGACGTCTCAACGTCTTTCATGATGGGCGGGTGTTCTCGGTTCGCTTTACGAGAAAATTCACTAATGGAAAAAAGATAACAATGATATCCTTTCGCATCGTACGCGGGAAATAAAATGTATCGCGAAGTAAGGCTAACGCGTAAGACCAAGTACTTAAGAAATTTAAGACTTTCAATTACATTTTTTCACACTTAAATGAGACTAAGACCAAGTGAAATTTGATGCAAGAAAGATCCATTTATTCGCATTCACCAAGAGTGCACGATGGTTGAATCCAGTTTAGTACCACCATTATTATTACATAAAACGGGCTCATTCCCGTACATTAACTTCATGGCCATCAACGTTTAAGAGCAATAACCTGAGTAAATTGGGAAAACTAATAAGATTCTTGAACTTCTAGTCATCTAGAAAGGGCACCAACTGAGCAAAAAAAAAGAGGACGGACGTTATAAGATCCGCTCCATAGCGCTCAACCGCCGAATAATTAACCAAATACGACTGGACAATCAATGACATGAAATGACTCATGGACCCTGAACTCAGCGCAAATAATCGCTGGGAAGACGACAGCTCCACCCTTAGTCCACGTCAACGCAGTGCCCTGCGACCAACCTCAAGAGTGTGTCAGGCCCTGTTATTAGCCATTTTACTAAATATAAATTTTATGTTAAATTAAGTACTGTAGGTGGCAGGGACTTCACTTCGCAAAGCGGCTAATAACTATCATTCTTCGCATTCTTACGGCGGTAACAGTGCGAATTGACCTTACAGAGCGTTTAGCCTTTTGGATAGCGAGAGCGACAACGCGAAAGAAAGAACAGTGATCCCACTTCAGGTAATACGATGGATCAAGCATCGAGTGATAAGGGTCATTCGCATTTGTTCCCACATGGCGAAGCATATATATCGTTTCTCACGAGCCCCTGGTGGGCTCATGTCGCTCAACCCAGAAGGTAAACGAAGGTGGAAGCGTCCATCCGTGCACACACTCCTTTCCCCATCTTACGCCGGGGCAGTGTGTGCGTGTGGTGATTGGACTTTTTTATTTTCAGAGACCTCTCACTCATGTTTGCTCTCCAACCGTCCCCAGGAGAAGGCCCTCCCCCCTCCTCCGAGCGCTCACTTAATATTAACAAGACAAAGAAGGGAAGAGAGATGACCAAAACTAAAGAAGAAATTCCAAGGACATGAGAGGAAGGGACTGAAGGTGGACATGATCGTCAACATCAACTTCGGGCACTTTCCATTCGCTAAAGTACGTTGCTTCACTTCGCAACAAGACGGGGCAGTTGCTGTACATTCGTTTCAGACTTCTTCACACTTCGTCCATAATACTACTGCATAGGGGTTACAATCTAATTTCCTGAAACCAGGACTAATCTACTTTAGAAGGGACTTAAACCGGGACAATATCGGGACCTTTTCTTATAGAATTTAAGCTAATTGTGTACATTTATTAAATTCTTAGATTAAAATTATATAATAAAATTATAATTGGCAACTGCGTTGGCTTGTTTTAATACCAAAACTCTGGAGTACCGACATCGAATCTCGTTACTAGAGAGGTGACGAAACCCTTCTAGGCCCACGCCGAGTAATTTCTCTGAGACCCCCAGGGAAAAGTTAAAAAATGACATTCATTGCCCAGTTAGGCTCCTACCACAGGGGTTCTTCCCTTCAACTATCAATATGTGGTAAACACACCATGTTCTGCCAAAATCCTTCAAGGACACGTGATGCAATTCGATGCAATGTTTTCAATTCACACATTTCTCGCAGCGCATTTCTCAGTTCAGTGGATAGCGGGCCTAGCAGAGACATGCTGGGCCCTTTCATTATGTAACGGGACAAATTAGCCAACCGGGTGGTACACTGCGACATACCCTTCAAACTTAAACTGTTCTGGCCAAACCGGACGTATGGTAAGACTACAACTACGTACTTAAATATCATACCAGGAAGCTCAATGCAAAAATAAATGGAGAATTTTTTATGTGCGCTGGAACGTGTTTGAGAAGAAATTAACTTCGAACGGGTTGGTGCGGTGGCTATAGTGTACTGGCTTCCCTTTGCGAGGGCTCAGGTTGGAATCCCGGCGGAGGGGGATTTTTTTTGCAGCGGCATCCTGATACCTGCTGTGGCGCTATGAGAAGACCACTTCAGGTGTAGTACTTCGTCCTTCGGATGGGAAACCATCAACCCTTTGAGAAGTACAAACATACATTTACGTCCTCGTAATTCCCGGCCATCCAGAGTACGACAGTATATGTGTACGTCTATAAACTATGAGCTGGAGCAGTTAAGGTGTACATGCACGCCTCCCTTACAAAAGCATTGTATCATGTGCTGCCATCTTCTATGGAGGCGTGCGAGCCATATTATTTTCATGAAGTTTCTCTAAAGGCTGAAAAGACTCACCACTCCAAGGATTAAAAAGTTGACCACCTTGGTGCCTTTCGTGAAGATGCTGATGCCGGGATTATAGTCACTCTTTCTCCATTCCCCATGTACTAATCTTTCCCTTTCCCCTCACTATCCTCAATGAATGGCTCAAACCACCTCAGTTACCGGTCACCTTCCCAAATAACTAAGCAGCCAAAACGACTAGTACATAGCAAATTCATTTTTATTACGAATGTAAAACAAATGCGCGGAAATAAACTAATCAATATAACTTGCAGATGCAGGGAAAATGAGAGATAGAGAGAGAAAGAGAGGTACATATTTTTAAGGGAAGCAATTGCAGTTCCTGTCGATCCTAAGGTCTATCCCTGTTTTTTTCCACCCTACATTCACCTGCCACTTTCATTGTCTTCCCCAACCATTCCGTTCCTTCCCACCTCCTTATTTCAACCCTCCTTCATTCCACCCACTAGCGACGCCGCGAGTCGCGCCACCGATCGGGTATTTGTATGCCTATTTAATTAGCGACGAGTGGTGTGGCGGCGTTGGTTGGCATCGACTTGGGTTTGTTTGCATTGAGAGGGTGGTTGAGGGGTGGTTGCATGAAGGCAAGCGCGTGAAGAATGGCTCGCAAGAAGAGGAGGTGTTTCCGCCGCATAGTGAATTCTCTCCGTGGGTATAGAGAGACGTTGGTGGGTCGCAATCTTGGTGAAGTAGGGCCGCATTTTTTTAAGCACTATTTTAACTACAAGAAGGGGGAGAGCAGGTCAGAATAAGACGTAATAGGGATTGTTTTCAAGGAGAGGAAGAGGGGGGAAATTTCTATCATTTTTGCAATAATAAAGATACTCGTGCAATGAAGAAGGGAGGGTTTGCGTGCAATGAAGAAGGGGTGAGTCTGCATATGTTAATTACGGACGTTACCACGGAACGAAGAGCCGTACCCACAGCATCGCCCTCAAACGTCCATTAGGGGCAATGGCTCACTTAAAGAAGGCGGGGACGACTTGAGGAATTATTTATTATTTCTCCACCCATTCCATCCCTCCTCCATCTTTCTCATTCCCCATCTTTTTTTGCACTTTTATTTTTTTTATTTAAGAGCCTCGTCGTCTTTGACGTTGGCGTCACCCTTCCAACCGGCGAAATGGAAAACGCCGAGGGTGGCCTCGGAGCATGAGGATTACGCTCCGCGTTTAAAAGCGTATAAAATACTCTTCGCTCGATATATATAATAGTACCTACGTTGTAATTTTTTTATATTTTTTCCGCTGCGCCGAAAGACCGGAGTAAATGATATCCGGATACCTTTTGGCTTAAAGAGTCATTTAGATGCCTGTTAAAAACGGTGCTTTCCTCGTTCACCGAATGGAATGTTGTTCTCCTGGCTCGCCGAACTGAAACCTGGGTGGCATCGCGAATGTGGCATCACGGCCGTGCTTAGCGGAAGCAAGTACGAGGGGAACAAATTCAGTTTTGACCGAAGAGTTATTTCTCATTCCGCCATCCGCCGCAGCCACTCCGTTTTATCCCTGCTGGGATATCTGGTTCTCTGTTCGATTAATTGCGTCTTCCGGCCGGCTACTCCCTTCTGTACATACATGGGTGAAGCGAAGTGACGGGCTGGCGGGAAGATTTTCAGGCAGCTGGTGGTCAGGATTCTCGAAACGTCTTGATGATTTTCGTATGCGAAAAATGGTATCGCATATGCACAACCACCACCTTCTATTTTTCGTGAAATAATCATCATATGGTGCAACGATGTGGCAGCTCAACAATGCATCGAGTCGACGAAACAAGGGGAGAGCATATTGATTTTCGAACACCAACGTGGGTGAAATTCGCCATGAAAAGAATCATTGAACTTGACAGGGATCGAACCTAGAACTTCCAAATTGCCAGCCAAGTGTGTTAGCCATTTAAACCAACAAGCCATCTTAATTGAAGGTGAATTTCGGCGGGGCGAATTTATGCGCGCTAGATGTTTTCACTACCTATCACGACTATGACTCCTGTGCTACTGTACTGTGGACTTGAGACGAGAACAACTAGTTCGCAAAAACCCCTGCCGAAGTATGTCTTGAATCAGGATGGCAGGTGGTGTATCTGGCTAAAACACCTGACCGGCAATTTGGAGATCCGGGTTCGTATCTCATTCAAGTCAAATTATTTTTTCAAGCCGAATTCCACCCACTATGGTGTTCATCTTTGCATCCGCGCGCGTGACTGCGTACCATATCATTTGTGCATTTCGCAGTGATTGGATACTTATTTCCCCGTATGATAATTATCACGACGTTCGATAATTGACTCCGTGGATCTAAAAATCCCGGGTTCAAATATGAAATATGTCATAGTAAGAAGTATGACGATTCAATTTTCCACAGATAAAAATTTTTAATCGACCCGGGTTTCGATGCCCTGCATCATCATCAGGTACATACATTTATATACACAGGATTTTTTATCTGTGGAAAATTACATCGTCATAGTTCTTATTATGTCCATATTCCACAACATCTCGCCTGATTCCTCCCTTTTTATGAAAGATGTCACTGAAATAGCCAAGTAGGTTTAAATGGAAAGGAGACGACATGGCCATAAGCTCTCACGGGCGACGAAGAAGCAAGAACAGGTGTTCAAGGGAAGAATTTCGTCCTGAGTGGGCGTGACCGTCCAAGCACACTATATCGAGTTTCCTGTGAATTTTTACCGAGATTTGACGAAAATCAAACGCGAACAAATTCAGTTTTTATCAACGACTTCTTATTACACCATTTGCAGCCACTTCGTTTATCCCTGTTCGGACTAGTAGGTCAATTCTCCAACGCCATGGTAATCAGCGCATGTGAAAACAACAATATTATCGCATGGTTTCGCCGATTCAGTATATTTGAGTTGTAATCCATAATGTAACCCATATCTATTGCGTGAAAAATATTATGTGGGGGTAACAGCATGCGATACTTCACGGAAAACGTCCGATAAGCTCTTATTTTTGCACACAATAATAATCATGAAGTTTCGAGTATTGACTCGGTTCTCTGTTCGATTAATCGTGTCTTCCGGCCGGATGCTCCCTTCTACATGGGTGAGGGGAGGAGACGGGCTGGGGAGTAGATTATCAGGCTTCTGGCTCTAAATAGTCCGCGTTCAAATACGGAAGATGCCACTGAGATACAAGAATTGTATTGTATATTTTATTAATTAAATCATGTTATGACTAGAGTTTTCGGCGCTGTATTCGATATTTAGACGAAATTATAAAAAAAAATAATTTTTAGACTATTGGACTCTGCTAGACACCTTGATATATGTTACCAACAATTAAAATTATGAGAAATGTATACTCGCGTTTAGAATAAAATATGTACATATGTAATCGAGTTATTACGAAATACATGGAATGTGTCATTAGGCTACGTGTTAAAATAGTATTGAACAGCCAAAAAATCAAATCGGCATGATGACATTTTTTTCACTTTTATATCTATAGATATCACTAATAAAAACACACGTATGGAAAGTTTCACAAAAATCTATAACTAAACAAAAATCGTTCCTCCCACCTTAAAAAGAAATGGAGAATGCATGGCCATAAGCACTCATGGGAATGAAGCAAGAACAGGGAAGAATTTTCTGCCGAGGAGAGAGGAACTAAATATTGCGTTGCCTGTGAATACCAACCAAGAACTGACAAAAATCAAAGCGAATACTAGAATCTTATATCAAAGTAAGCCTTGGACCGTGCCTTCTGTAATGGCGAAATTTGCTTCCTGAATCAGGTGGAATGTCGCCTAAATTTAACTCTGGCCTCCTAAGAAAAAACCTAAATTTAAACAAAATGTAAACGATTTTTATCCTTCAATTGGGCAGATGCAGAGCAAAAGATATGGGGAAGTTAAGTAGATGTTGTGTTATTGAAGAATAATGATGAAGATCAAACGGTTGGAGAGAATCACCAGTGAAGACATCCTACGAAAGTTAGAGTGAGAAGATGTTAATACAATTAAAACTCAGCCTATTGAAAACGATACTATTAAGGGAAGTGAATGGAAAAATTAAAAGTGGAAAACAAAGAATGGATTTCATCAGGAATGTTATGAAGGGCGTGAAAGCGAAGAATTATGTTGGAATGAATTGGTTAGCTATGAGCAAAGTGGAGTGAACAGCTGCAGTAAACCAATATTCAGAGTGATTACTGATGACGAGGATTTCATGTATCACAGAGAATTGTGAACTGATTTTGAATATTGGTCGCTTCTTTGTAAGGCGTATACTATGTATGCTGCTGAAGCACAAACACTGCTTCAAAGGGGCGAAGAGCCTTTGAGAAGCTTGGAGAGGAAAATATTAAGAAGAATATTTGTGGAATCTGGAGGAGCAGAATGAACCATAGGATAGAAATACATGAAAACCGACGTAGATACAGTGCAAGGAACTAAAATCTATCGACCCACTAATGGCAGTGGAATGTGTGGTGAATGAATAAGGATAAGGCAGCAAATAAAGTACTCATTGTTCAACCTGGTGGGAGACGAATAAAAGGATAACCACGAAAGGAGGTTGGTTGGAGGAGGCGAAGGAAATTTTTAAAATAATGAGAGTCCGGAGATGGAGACAGAAGGCAGGAGGGTCGAGAATGCTGGAGGATGGTGAAGAGGGAAGCCGAGGCCCTCGAGGGGCTGAAGAAATGGCGCTGATGGCAGGAGGCGACCGAAAACTGCGGTAATTTTCGCCAAAAAGGAAGTATGGGTTGCTTTGTAAGTGAAGGATTACTCAGGAAAGTAGAGGAAGAGTAGAGAGAAAACACAGCTCAATGTTAGGAAACTGTTAATGAAAGGCGCAACCGTTTCTGAGTGGGCACCCGCGGCGAGAAGATAGAGAACTAGGACGACAGTGGGGGGCTATTATAGACTCCAATTGCTGCGCTCGAATCTCTCAAAACTCAAGTTTGTTTATTCCTAAAAATATAAACTATTCTAGAAAACTTTGTGTTGAAAGTTGGAATATCAACTATAGATAATTAACTCCTAGGGCTACCTCGGCTTAAAATCATTTTCTTGAATCGGCATTCCATGATATTTCTGGCCAAAAAGCCACAATTTGCTGTATTAGCCTACTATGAATACTGAACTGAAGAAAATTTCAAAAAGAGAGCTCCCTAGTTTCCCTCATTTCCTTGTGTTCACCGAAGTGTTAAGACAATATAAACATAATTGATCAGATAAGAACGGATCGCAGAAGAAACTGCAAAATAAAAAAACACACCTCAACGTTCCATCCGACGGACGGGGTACTACACTTGAAGCGTAGTATTCTCCTCATGACACCCGAGTAGGGATCGGGATTCCACAGAAAAATCGCTACCAATCATTACATTCAAACTTGGACTCTCTGGACGGGAGGCCAGTACCATATTCACCAAACCAATTTTGTTCCCTGATTTTGAATGTTTTACACTTCGCAGGACTTAGAAATATTTCAAAAAAAATATCAGCAAAATAGAGATGACTCCATCCCGTCACTGCTATCGATGCTCATTGAATCATGAAATCCTGTTTTGACGAACGAGTCCTCATTCTGGCATTCGCTGTCACTTCGTTTTAACGTTGTTGGTAACGAGTTCTATCCGATATTTATCCAGCCGGCAGCTATACGACCTGGTGGCCTGTTGAGCCAAGTACTTGGCTACTAGTTAAAAAAAGTCCCGGGAAAAAAACAGAGATATGCATTTTATACACCCCAGATTTAAAAAAATCATTATAATATATTACCGTAGAGTTTCAAAAGTTTGCGGGAGAGGACATGAATCATTCTCCAATGAGGATGTAAATTTTGAGTCATTATTGACCATGTGTCCTCAGAAAAGCCAATGAGTTCTAGATAATAAGCTAACATACTCCTTTTCTACTCAACCTCTACTCTTTCGCCAATTTTAGGTTGTTTCCGCAGTTTAGAATGCCTTTTCGGGTGATTATATAGAGATCAGGACATTATGTAATATATTCTCTGACGAAAGATTTTAGATTTTTCCGGAGAATTGTTCAGGTAAATTCTTCTCGGGCTTCGCAACTGATTAATTATATGCATGACACCCAACATTTCGATGGAAGACCTTCCCATCATCATCAGGGCTGTTGAATATCATTAGCCCTGAGAATGAGGGGGAAATTGTTCCCTTGAAACGCCGGCTGTGATGCAGAAATTAACCCGGTTGTAGGCCCGAGAAGAACTTACTAAATACTCCAACGTTTAAACGAGGTATGCGCACGTCTTTGAAGCACAAAGGTATTAGGAGATAAACGAAGCAAATTTAGAGAAAATCTCCACCCATTCCCATTGCAGGATAGAACTTCAACACTGTTTCCCCTTTTTTAAAAAGTATGTTGAGAGAAGGATCATAGCATTTGAAATGAAGAATGAAATACAACGTATGAGTGACATAATCCGCTGGAAGAGCGTACCTTGTAGAGTAGAATAGAAGCCTTGGTAAATTGATAAAATATATGGATATGGGCGATAGCATGAAAAATAAGAAGTGAGAAAATATACAGAAGTCTTTAAGTGACAAGACCACATGAAGCAAACTAGAAAGGGTAAGGAAAAAAATGCTTAGATTTAATCACAGGGGATGAAAGCCCTGCCAGGACGTCGGGGAAATATTGGTGAATTGGGAAGTAGTAAAATGCAGAAGTGAACACACTTTCTGATAAATAAATAAAGAAGTTATATCCGAGGAACACAGCTCTCATTTTAAGAGTCAGTAGCATTCCTGCAAGCACCATATAATGAAGAAAACTATTTACCAGTGGCCTAAGATTGCTAATGTTGCTGGAAAATATATTCCCGCTTTCAACTGGATAATGATCGTTTAAGCGCTATTCACTCTCAACCGAATTCTTCGAAATTCCATTTTGATCAACTACATCTTTGAAAACCTTTGCGAAATATTCGGCTCTGACTTTGCTAGATTGAAAACACCGAAAGAATCATAAACAACCCTAAAGAGAACGAAACGTCTCACTGTAGAGAAGAAAAAGAAATATCACTTCCACTTCTAAGAAAAACGTTCCTTGGGTAATAGTGGAGAGACCGAAATTACTTGCGACTAAAAACCTTGAGAATAATCCCCTCGGCAACTACTCGGTAATGAATGCACTCGTATTTTTTTCGTAAATAAAAAAATGGCATTCGTTTGATAATTCAAAAAGATTTGAAACTACGAGAATCTCCCGAGTGGGAGACAGACTGAAGTGTATATTCCGACTGGAAAAATGAAAGTTATTTTTTCAAAAAAGAGATAAAAAATTAAAAGAATTGAAGTAAAAAAAACTCGTCGTAGTCTTGGTTGGATATAAAATAGCAAAACACACTTTAAAACCTCGTCGCCGCCCGAGAATGGTCGGAGTTGAAAAAAAATTAAGAACTCCTTAGGCGGAATTATGCGACGATAAAAACCCCCCACCTCGAATAAATAGATGCGAGAAAAACAACGGAATTCATCCTCTCACTCACTCCGTTTCGCAAAATGCATTTCAAGAGAGAGAGAGAAGTTGACTCTCCAAAGAGAGGTGTAGAGGAGAGAGGTGGGGATGAAGCAGGCTCGCTCTTTAACGTCTCCCATAAGATAGAAGTGCAGGCTTGGCAAAGGCCGATGGGCAGCGAAGAGGAGATGAGAAGTAGGTGGAGGTTGTGCAGGAAAGTGAAGGAACACGGAGGGGGGAGGACAAGTTTGCTGAGCAGGGAGTTTTAAAACGGAAAGAGGAGATGCCAGAAAGATTAGTGAGAGAGATGATGAAAGAGGGAAGGGAGAAAATGGAAAGGAATTAAAACGGCGAAAGGGGAAACGAAATAGAACGAAACCTCCTTATACTACAACCTCAAGCGACTATATACACCTCCTCATCTACACCAAACGCACGGGACGTTTCGCTTGACAGGTATGTTGGTAACGGCTTGGCATCATGAGCAGGAGGTGGAGGAGGGGAAAAAATGTATTAACAAGCGAGAAAGCAGTGAAAGAGAACAAGGGGGAGGTTGGACTTTTACCCAACGACTCAATCTGAAGGGAGAAAGGGAGTGAAACTACCCGCGGGGAGGTTAAGAGGCAGAGAGAGGTATGTGTTCATTCAATTAAGATTCAAAAGCTGAAAAAGACGATGAAGGAAGGAAGGAAGGGGACGATCATTTGCGCCCAGGAGTGGATCTGAGTTAAAGTGAGGAGTGAGAGAGATAGGAGGGAAGAGGTACAAGGAGAGGAGAGAGAGTCCTCCCTCCCCCTAAACCCGCGGAGAAAATGCGAAGCGCTTAGGAAAAAAATGACGGCCGCTTGCAAACAAGTGCGCGCTCATAAACAAGCACGTAAAGGACGGACTCCCTCGCCTTCGCCTTACAGCACCAACACCACCATCACCACGAGAGAGAGAAGCAGGGACGCGTCCGCACCCTCTCAAACAATGTGACACCGAGCACCGTGAACCCTTAAAAGAAATTAATCCAGATCCAGTAGACTAGGGTGGGATGAGAATGTATCAGTTCTGTTGTCACGCATATGAACACCGATGGCTTCAAAGTATATGCTTTTATAGCTCGGTTAAATTTAATAACCATGAAAAGATAAAAGTTCATCATTTAAGGTGGCTATAATGTAACTACGTGAGTCAAAACAAACACTGAATTCCACCTTACGAATCGTAACGTTAAAGAATTAGGCTTGCATGGATGGCATGCCTAATTATTTAAAACAATTTGATACATCAAATATGTATTTATTCAACGAATATATTTTTAATGAACATTTTTTCTAGCCTTGGAGCCGAATACAGCGTCATTTCTATTGAACTAAGCATTTTGATTGGGACTCTTAAGTACTGTAATTGGATAAAAACTTTAAAAAAATAAGACAGACAAGGGTCTATATTAGATTGACATTCATTTCAATGGGATAATCCACTTCTTATGAACAGTAGTAAAAATGGCATGCATATTTAATATAAAACAAAACTTTTTTCCGCAAGTTTCACCCATTGTCGCACTTAATGCAATGCTCAATTTGCGTCAAGTTCAATTTGCGAATAAGATGCCGTGGAAAGGATTTCGGTGTTCGCATCAAGAAGAGGATATATTATTTTAAATAAGGAGGCAGAATCAGAATAAAATGACATTGGGGCCACTTAACAGTGGAACACCGCTAAGCGGACAACAGTCACCAAAAACTGCATAACTCTGATCTATCGCAGCAGAATATTCTATCACGCTTTGGCACATTCAGCTACCATCAGCTTCGCAAAAAGGGAAAGTATGTTGAGTTCAGTAAACATATCTCTTCTACAAGGTTAAAAATGAGTGGGAAAAATAAAGAAATAAGCAGATGAAGGAGTAATATTTGAAGTAAATACGGGTAAGTTTGATATCGAGTGTGTTTCCAATCGTGAATTCTGCTTGTACATATAAGTGCACTCTATATCGATGAGGTGCAAACCTACTATAGTATTCATTTCATACAAGTAATAACAAACAAGGTAAAGGGAGAACTATGCCTTTAGACAGGTGGTAGTCGTAGGAAAATGATATGACACTGATCGATGATTTTACATAAATCACTGAAACTATCATCAACATGGTTTGAAAAATATTGAAGTTCATGCAGATTTAAGCTACAGGATTTGCCTAGCCAACAGTTCAAGACGGTTTTTTGCGAATGATTCAATTTATAATAGGAAAAGGCACTTTTTATCTTTCTTATCGGCAATGTACATTTTTAAACACTATATTTTTAATACTTAAATAAAACTACAGTAATTGTGCAGTCCACTTAAATTTTAATGTAAATATTACACAACACGTGTTTCGACGTTCCTTAGGGCGTCATCATCAGGTCTGACCTGATGATGACGCCCTCTGACCTGATGATGACGCCCTAAAGAACGTCGAAACACGTGTTGTGTAATATTTACATTAAAATTTAAGTTGAAAGTACAATTACTGTAGTTTTATTTAAGTACTAAAATGCTGTTCCACCATATATCGCCCGACACTGTCGAATTTACTATATTTTTAAGTTTAAAAAAAGTTCAAACTGTATATTTTTTATGAAACCAGGAGGGATTAGCCTACACACATTCTGCAGCCACATTTAAACACAGCTTAAAAGTTAACGCTCTTCATCTCGCTAAAATAACTACCATGGAACACATAGAAATTTGACACTCGAAAAATTTCCAGGACCAGGAAACAAACCACGGACTTTTGATTAGCCAGACCAATTAACCGACCACCACGTTGAGCACGATTCCCCGTTCTGGGTACTTTTTCCTTCAAATAATTCTCCAAGCACATTTCTCTGCCTGCAACCTACCCTATGTAATTACTTCATGAAATATTTCATCATGTTGTAATAGTTCAATAGCATTCTACACATCATCCACAGCCACATGTATCTACAAAATCTACGAACCATTGTTTGGATATCCCTCGATTCTGTAACTACTAGCATCTCAGGAGTAGCTACGAAAAATACGACTGTAGCGAAAATGTTTCGCAAAATTGGGATGGATTTTCAATGGCCAAAAAAGACTTATGCTCCGAGGAAGTTCTTAACTAAAAGAAATACATAATTAAAAATTTTCCCAGACGTTCTCTGGTATGAACTCGCTTGCATAACTTCTCATTTTTTGCGATAACTCCGTCAAGGTCACCTCTCTGTGACTGCAACCCTGAATCCTACCTCATTCTCCCTCACTTTGCCTCTCTTAAGAGGCCAACCGTCCTCCTGCCGCCTGCCGCACTCCGCCCCTCACGACATTACGTGGAGATGATTAAGATACAACTTGGACGAGCTGAAAGGAGATCCTGTAATATTTCCGTCGCCATGACCACCGACGCCATAAACACTATATAGACGCCTATCGGAGGCGTACATACAAGCTTGTACACCCGTGCATTTCGCGACGGTTAACTCAGGCAGGCGATTCGAACATCGTCCGGGACGGAGCCACCGGATGGATGGCCGGAAATGGCATCTCCCGGGATTGGATGTTAGATTGGGAGGATGGGGAATGAAGAGGGGCAAGCGAGAAGGCGTGGAAAGAAAGCGATCGCCTAGTGCCGGTGGGTGCAGCGAGTCAGCGACTTCATCTTTCATAAAGCAATGCGGTGTCTTAAATTTGAGGATCGGAGACTACACTTGGCACACTTAATCGGATATAGAGATGATCAAATTGTGGATGTGATACGATTTTGCATGAAACAAGGCAATATTAAGGAACAAAATAAATTGAAAGCTCCCGGATAAGACGACTGACGTAGGAAGCAGGTAATCCCAGAACCAAAGAAGAAGGGGAGGATAGAAAAACGAAGGAACAGGGCGATAACCTGGAAGAAGATGGAAGATTCCAGAAGAAGGACAAGCGAGGGCCAGATTGCGGAATTAAAACCACGATAATAGCAGTAAATATATTTACGGAAAATTGAGCAAAATATTTTTATACCATAGTCTAGGATTTAGTGTACACAGACTACACTTAGCACAAGAAATGGGATATAGGATTGATTTAAATGGAAAGGTGATCCTATTTTTCTTGAAACAAGGCAAAAATGAAGATAGTATATAAACTGACAGCTGCCGGAGAAGAATGAACGACTGCCGGATGGAGCTGGTAACCAAATAAGAACAGAGGATGGAATATTTGAAGAAGGCAGAGGCTGAGAAGCTGGAAAAAGAAAGAACAGTCCAGAAAAACACAGAGGAAAGAAGATCAAATCCTAGAATATGGTAACAAAACCACGGTGATAATTGTAAATATGTTTGTGTAAAATTACCACTAAGGTATTGTAACCAACACTAAACATAACGTTCATTTAACTTATTATAAAAACATATTTAAATGCTATAATCAAGTAAATTAAGAATTGTGATACCTAGGTACATATATGATTAATAAAAAGGGATAAAATTTTGTAGAAACCCTCAAATAAGTGTAAGATAGCCTTTCATTCCATTTTTCTCTTTTTATATAGCATATTTTCTGTGAAAAATACCAACGATAATTGCTAAAAATAGCGCTAATGGAGTGATAGAAAACTTCCTTGCGGAGCAAAAGATATAAAACTAACGAGTAAGAGAGCAAAGAGACAAAATAGTGGCAATTATACAAATTAATAGAGGAGCGGAAGAAGATGCAGATAGAAACAGACCATATACATGAGTGCTATTTAGGCATTCAGCAAGAGTGAGGATGAATTCAATCCTTTCTGGCATAACTTTGTGGAAGTCCATTTTCAACTAATGGCAAGGCGAACTATGTTAAAATCCACAGAGTTTTACTATTGGTACAACTCTGTAGATTTAAACATAGTTGGCCTTGTCATTAGCTAAGAGTGAGGATGCTACCGCGACACAGTTGCGTAAGCTGTTTGAGTGTGTATAATACCTATGTTTGCGAAAACTCCCACGCAGATTAAGAGAGAATTGCTTGGGTATGCTAACTGTACAGAGAGGGAGTAATATAGGACAGCACTCAGTACAGTACAGTTCCACTAAGTTACTTGGCTCACCATCTCGTTCCGCTGCAAAGAAATTTTCCATTGATATTATGGAGAAAATTACTTACGGTAGTTTGAATATTTTTTCTTTTTAAAATAAAGACGCAAATTATTTTTAAAATAAAGCAGTTGCAAGAAGAAAAATAACCCATCTTTCCAATTACAACAAAATATTAGCCACTTACCATTATACTTTTCGAGATGTTTGCCAATACCAGCCATTTTCCATGGGAAATGGTTAGGGTATCCACTCTAGAGAGAATTTATTTAAAAAGTGAGGATTTTCTACCACATGGATCACGCCAGAAATTTAATAGTGGGTAGTTTCCATGCTTTCTCAACTAATTAAAAAAATAAATCAATTACTCACCGCAATCAATTTTACAGGACCGCAAAAACATCTTCGGCTGTGAACGCATTTTCAGCGAACCGCGTGAATAAATGAGTAAAATTAAAACCTTAAACATGTATATTTAGTTAATTAGTGAGAATTTATCTCATATAAAACAAATGTTTGCGCCATTTTTATTACAATTTTTAGTTCATGCTTCTTGCAGTTGCTTAAATTTAAAAATAATATTCTAATATGGCATATATTATGACTTTGGAAAAATCTCGCTCAAATTACCTTAATTATAGGCAAGAAATAATTAAATTGAACTACCGTTTAAAGCAATTTCAACCAGAATTCTGAATAGTACTATTTTAATCATCAATAAATTGAAAGAGACACTCGCAGCTATTGAGAGAATGAGGGAGAGGAAGAGATGAAGAATGAAGAAATTGAATTGGTCACCCGCGATGAATGAAGGCGCAGGAGAAGGCACTACGGAACACAAGTGGACGATTTACGCTAGGACGCGAGTGTTGTCTGCTTCGGGAAAGCGTTCCGCAAAGGAATAAAGTTATCGCGATTCTATTCGGCCCGTCATTATATTTACGCGATGGTCGTGAAACACCCATGCAAGGAAAAGCGAGAATTTATTGGATAGGGATGTTAAGGGGATCGGGTTGGAGGAGTGCCGGAAGGTACTTGTATTTCAGGCACAGAAAGGGAATTTTGGAGTGTTATTCCGAGAAAATCGCAGTCGTGCGTTAAATTATTTTTGTAAAAATATACCTTTTTATTTTAATTGGGGACGAATGCCTTCCAAGTAAAAAATCACGTGTCAAACTCTCACAGCATTTACTGTTACCCAACATAAGATGGATCCTAGCCTCGGCTTTGGAGGCCCAGCCATAACATTCTAAATTAGCCCCATGAAATTTACGAGCACATGCACGGAAGACAAGTTATGGTCCGGGCAAGCAAAGTTCGAAAGTTAGTGGTGCAAGGTGGAAATTGTTTTATAAGGTTAGCATTTCCTTCATCAAAAGGTCTTATGACACTTTTCGTACTGAGGCTCCTAAAAAACGAGACCCACATCCTCTGACGAACAAGATTTCGGAATTTCGGAGGGGTCTGTAAGTCTAAGCCTTTTAAGGTAGTTTGAGCGAAAATTCACTTCACCTAGAGTTTGATGAACTTGGCTTAATTTAAAAGGAAAAACTATCATCTTTCCAATTATATCAAAATATTAACCCCTTGTCGAACTACTTTTCGAGAAATTTGCCTAAAAATATAAGCCTTTTTACATGGGATAGATTATGGCTGTACGCTCCAGAGGAAGATTATTTTTAAAAATTAGGAACTTCTAGCACCTAGATTTCGTCAAAAAACTAAAGGTGTGTAGATTGCATGTTTTCTCAACTATTTATAAAAAAATAATCTATTACTCACCACAGTAATTTTTACAGAATCACAAAAAAAAACTGCCGTTTTGAAGGATTTTCAGCCGTCCGGCGGGAAAAAATGCGTCAAGTTAGAGACTTATGTAGCTTAATTTATTTAATTACTGAGAATGTTGGTTATATATAACTACATTTTTGCGCCATTAATATTACAATATTTATTTCATTCTTCTTACAGACGCAGAAATAAAAAAATAAAATTTGAATATGGTCTCCATTATGACTAAGGAACTATCTCGCACAAACCACCTTAACCGATAAAGCAGAGAACCTTTAGCTGGAGAACAAAGGGATGGCGGAGTAGAAAGGGTGAGGGATGAATCACAAACTTTGGGGAGTGGGTAAGTAAAGAAAGGAAAAGATCCTAGTGAGGGGTTGTGAGACGGGACCGGCTGACGAACATAAGGTGGTGTGAGAAGAGAGACGAACTGCTTGGAGAAGGATATATACCTAATTAAGGGAAAATGGAAGACCCATAAGGTTACTGCGTTTATCTTCCCTTCCAATTTTATAAGATTTTGGGTAACCTCTACATCACTATCGACGGGACGGGGGAGGTGAGACTGGAGACGAAAATATCCCTACGCCCTATCGCATGAGAATTTTCGTGCAATATATACTGGAGGATACAAAATCCTTTCTCCAACAGCTCCGAACCCGAGTGTCTCGTTCAAATTGATGGGAAACGTAAGATGTTATAAGATGTACACAATGAGAGACTACCCTTCCGAATTTATTTTTAAACCGATTTTATCTCGAATTCCAGAATTTGCGAAACATATTCCTAGGTTCCCACGCCCCGGTTTTTGTAAGCCTTCCGGTCCCATCTATAAGGCGTCTCATTAACTCAACCATGCTCACTGAACAACTGGTAATGCCCGTGCGAATGATTAACCAGATTTAATGCGAGGAAATATGATGTGCAGATTAAAGAGACTACGTTTTCAGTGACACCTAGAAGACTTAATCTAAAGCTCCCGTTCACTACAGGGTTTTTACATTTTTATTATGACAAATATCTTATAAGTAGGCAAAGGTACCAATGCATATATTTCAGCACTAAACATTTTATTGCTGGTTAATAAATTCCGCAGGAACAAATGCTGGCACCTTCTCTGAAATATATTTCCGATTCGAGAAAAGAGCTCACATAGTCCTTCCATCAGATCTTTCCAGTCAGGCATAGTTTTATTTCAGCATGGAAATTTGTTGACATTGTTACTATGTGACCGGTTGTTTATCTTACAATGGTTATAATTTTCCCCAGGTAATTTGGCTACTCCAGGGGGGCTATTCTATATCTCGAAGCTACCGATGCCGTAGCTTCGAATAAGCTACCAGAATTGGCTTCCAACCGTATTCTCTAACTCGCGGGAGCTTTCTCAAGAACGTAATAGGAAGTGGAGAGAGGTTTGGTGAAAGGCGGGTATGAGAATCTTTTTAAACCAAATCCGCGGAAACTTCATTTCTGGTGACGTCATTCTTAGAACCAATGGGAAAGCTCGTCTCAATGTTTTTCCGTGGATAAAACTGGCGAAACCTGTTTTAAGGCCGATTTAGACGGTGAAGATGTACGTGCATCGTGTTTAGCGAAAAATTCCACGCATTAAAAATTATGCGAGCAAAATTCTAAAATGTTTTATTTTTGCTAACATAATCTCAAGAACCATTGTAAGGTTCATGCATAATCTCGTGAACAATCTCGTGAATACGAACGCACGACGTCCATCTTGGCTGTTTTGATCAATTTAAATAAGATTGTTCGTATATATATTCGGGAATTAGAGTTCATGTCGATGATATGGTTCAATATGATTCGTGCTATTTGCTTTCGTCAATTACTCGTTGCTTCAAATCATTTAAATAATGTAAGAAGATGAAACTTTCAAAAGAAATGCGAAGGTGATACACGTTACCACGGCCCACTAAGTATCCCATTATGGGCTGGAATCACGTAACTCACCGAAGGTAAATATGGCTTTCCGTCACTCCAGTTAATATCTTTTTTGTGCAAAATCCCGCAAATGGCAAAAATGACATAGTAACCCAGTGAAAGTGCTAGGAATGCGCATTTAATAAATGTAAGAAACATACCCGTGAGTTGGATAATTATAGATAGATAAGCGTAATAAAATGACCAATATTTAAGCAGGGTATTCGGAGGCCGCGCTTCGTGAGGCTACCGTGGGAGCTTATTGGGGCTACGGATCTTGAAATTTACAGAATATGGGTAGGAGCCTAATATGCTACCGGTAGCTTCTGCTTGCTCTTTCTCCAGTAGCTTCCATGATATAGAATACCGATAGGAGCAAGTAGCTTATTGAAGCATCTTTTCGCTAGAAAGCTCCGATGCTTCGAGTTAGAGAATAAGCCCCCAGGTCCTCTCCACCTTTTCCCAAAGCTCTCTCTTCCTTAACAACTTTATTCGTCGTAAATTGCCTGCACCATTTCCTCCATTTATATAAATGCAAGTTTCATGAAAAGATACAGGGTCACAGAGCACAGTATTCAGTTTAAGGAACGGAATGATAGTTAAGAGAGTCTCAAATACAGAGATAAGCATTCCTTCAATGAAAATTCAAATATTTACGGTCTATGGAAATATTCTTTCCCCATTTAACCTGAATTTTTCCTAGGAATTTTTCTGAACTCTTAGGAAGAAAACCTTTCTTACCGTTCACTTGGGTATTGGGTGTGATTCCACGAAACAAAGAAAGCCAACTGTGAAAATAAACCGTTTCCTTCTTCGGTTATGATTTTCAGGACAGAGGAATGAAACATTTTTGACGAACAATTGATATGAACCGTCAATTTGGATGAACGGGAAATTACTACTGGACTCAGTCAGCCAGTTCAAACAAGACAAACATGTCGCTCGGGATTGATTATGTCTATATGATTAGAGGCAATTGTATTTTTGAAAAAAAACAGACCTTATCAAAAATTTATAATTCTTAGCCAACTCGTATTGAAACAGGTTTGCGAGCCGCGTACTAATTACAGCACTGATTTTTTCATGGACTTTTTGAGTGAACCCTCCTGAAAGCTCCTAAGATGATCACACCCGGATGTTTTTTTCGCTCAAGAGGTAAGAGAAAAAACTAGCGAAAGATTGGAACGTTCTCAAAGTCACGCTGTAGTCGATTTACTTTTTCCGTCACAAACATTTTCACGGGTTAGCAAGGTTCAATTTTCAAACGCATGGTGACAACGACACAATTTTCTGTGAAGTTTCACACAGGGTTCAGAATTTGGATATATTTGATGAGTCTTTAAAAATCTCCAGCAACGCTTCATTCATTCACTCGTTGGTGGTTCAAAATAAAATTGGTTGACTGCAGTCCTTCATCCGTTCCTATCTAATGCTAGTTATCTTACACCCTGGTATTCTTCTCGTGCACATTCCTATTTAATTGGCCTTTCCCTGGTGTTTGTCCCTTGGCCTTTCTATCGGGCCTCTATTTTTCCTTCACTTATATTCTTCACAAACTCATTGTGCCTCAGGGTGTGCCCAATCTATCTGTTTCTTCTTTCTGAAAAGTTTTCCGCCTGTTCTTTTCCTCTTCTACTCTTCCATAAACTTCTCCATTTCTTATATTATTACTGAATGAAAATTCATGAATCTTCTTTTTCCGGCAGTTGTTCCCTCTACCTTCCATTGCCGAAGTATAAACAAGGACGTTTTTTTTTAATATTTTTGATCCATCCCCAATGCTAGCATCACGGATACCAAATGTGGCCCTAAGCGCGTGAAAAATTACTATCAATCAAAGCCACGAAAACGAGGGAGTAGCCTATGCAATTTAGGTACGTACAATATTTCAATTCGCAACAGAGTTCCCTAAATATGCGTACCTACTCTTGAATACGATAAAAAAGGAAAGGAATAGATCCATGCTTACATCCCTAAAGCCAGCGTAAGGGATTAATTTCCTTTAAAAAAACCTAGTTCTCGACGATGGGCTGTGAGTCTAGATAAATCTTAAACCTGTCCATTGGCAGTAAGAGACGTCAAATCTGGGACCAGCTAGAACTCCTTGCAGATTTTTGCTTCTGTCAGCTAACTCTTCCATATTTTTCTTTTGCTTTTCTGCCATCCAAGCTTCTCAGAAATGAAAACGAGGAACTCGATAGAGGAATGAGGCGTGGATTACAACGGGCTCGAAGGTGCGAAACTAGCAGAACAAATTAAATTAGAGGCACGACCACCGTACTAGATATCAAAGCAATAAGAGCTTACACAATAACAACCCCCATGCAATAAAACTTTGCGGAAGAATCTCTCTGGGGTATGTAAGAATGATGAGCGCAAAATAAGACAAGAGCAAGAAATTTGATTCGATGCCACCATAAAAATACGAGTCGAAATAGAGGGTCTGATTAACCGTGAACACTCTCGAAAGGAATAATGAGTACATTTTTACAAGCCTATCGATTGCGTTATTTCTCGATCCACGACAACATTGCCAAATATATTATTTAACAGACTATACCAACGCAACGCTATGCCTTCTTCAAATTCAGGATACGAACACGTGATGGATATGCATTACTACACACGAAAATGAGCAGCATGCACGGTAAGGTAAAGCAAAGAAAGAATTCATGCATGCCTGATTCCGTGGCAGAAAAACCAAGAGTGGCCATTAACCTTTTTTACAGCCAAATTTTGTCTAGAAAAAACATTATTTTTTTCATTATATTAACCCCCCTTAAAATTAATTTTGGCCCAGTGAATACACGCTCATCATTTGTGCCATTTCATTATCCCGCAACTGAGAAAGATGGTTCATTTTGGGAGTATAACCATTCAAATACGATATATTATTAGCGATTGCATCATAGTGAACGATTTTGTCCATGTGGGCAGTGGCGGGTTAAATTAACTAGAGCTAAAAGACATTAAAATACATAAAAAGGCACAGCCATCAGGAAGGCTAAATATCGGTCGAATGAATGTCGATAATAACGTTCAGAAAAACGCAAAAAATCAAAGTATAGACAGGGAGACGACAATAAAGGTGTCAAGCATGGTGGGTGAAGAAAGACAGTTGGCATAGTACATTTAAAAGAGGCAGAATTAAAGGTTGAAAGTTGTAATGAAGGGTAGTTAAAGGAATACAGGAAACAGGGTAAGTGGGGAAGAGGTAAGAAGATGAATGGGGAAAGGACTTAGGGAAGGGTAGGACATATGAATAGCTTAGGAAGGGGATCTTATAGGAATACTAGAAGATGGTGCCCGTTGAGTTTCAACGGGTAGAAGAAAAAAATTAACTTTTTGAAGTGAGAAAGATACATAAACTACGTAGCAGTCATTAACCACACATGGAGAGGTTGGGGAGAAAAAAATCCCAACTAAAATCTCGTTGTAATCCGTAATATTTATCATTTAACCTGACCGAACCCGCGCATCGATTTCCGTTTAAAAATTTATGCTGAGGTTACCAAGGAATTAAACCTTTCTATTGTTGAATTAGAGCAAGTATTGAAGACTTCAGAGCGAAAATATCAAATAAGATACCATTGCACCGAATCTAATGCTTTTCTTGCGGTGAGTTTACACTGACAAGTTACTTTCGTAAGTTAATTCTGCAGGAGCTGGCGGTGAAAGTTTACTCTGACAAAATATTTTTCACAAGTGAGTGGAGAGCCCGATTGGTTGCTGTTTACACTGGTAACAATAAGCCTCTGCAAGCGACATGCCGAAACTTTTTCATAAGTTCCGCAAGTGGATTTGCAGAGCCGTTTACATCTGCACTTTACGTCGAAAGCCATTTGCTGCAAGTAACTTGCGCAATAAGCTTACCAATTTAAAACCACCTTTATGGAAGTAAAAGTTGGTTAAAGAAGAGCCCACATAGGACACACCCTGGGGCCCAAAGGCCTTTCTAATATAGCCTATAGATCCTTCTAGGTTCTAAAAAACACATGTGGCATTTTGTTCAAATTCGTCGAAGGGTGTAGACTATGTACACT
Source organism: Pyrrhosoma nymphula (assembly GCA_963573305.1). Lineage (NCBI taxonomy): Eukaryota > Metazoa > Arthropoda > Insecta > Odonata > Coenagrionidae > Pyrrhosoma > Pyrrhosoma nymphula. The sequence continues at coordinate 47,185,189 of OY754330.1, read as the reverse complement.
AAGCGTTAAATAAAACAGAATTCCATTTTTATGTGCAAAAATTCGTCGTAATTCATAACACGAGTGGAGCATAAAGGGTCAATGAGTCTGAGGGTGACGAGCAAGGAATCGTGCTTGAACCGAATGAGATCGACTAGAAAAAGAAAACGTAGTAAAATGAACAAAACTGTTGTGTTTTCCACAAAATAATTTTTCACAGGACGACCGGTTACGCCATATAAGCCTTATAAAAAAGTAATTAGTGGAAAACACAAATTAAAGCCATTTTAACTAAAGAAATACTTCACAAAGATAGATTATCTTCGCATGATTACAAAAAAGCGTTGAGAAATCTTAAAGTGCAATTCCTTAAAAACGAAGGAATGGACCTTTCATTCACTCACAATTAGTTAATTTTGTTCACCAATCGGTTCACCAAATCTCGATAATTCGGCGTAATGCCCATCGGTAAGGTCCAAGCATTAACTCAGAGAAACCGCAATCAAAGAACAGACTGGAAAAAGTTTCAATTTCCCGCAATGCGGATTGTATGTGAAGGCACGTGGAAACACAATCACGAGTTTGGGAGCAGTCGGCGGCTGAGCGGGATGTCGGCAGAGATAGGCGGACTTACTCACACCATCTACGGCTGTTAAAGTTAGGGTTAAGGAACTAATATCGCCCCATCCTTCTTTTTTTATTTTCTCTCGTCCTTTCGCCCTCGCCAAATCTACCTTTCATTCCTCCCCAAAAGTTGCATCCAGCCGCCAGCATGCCCCCTCACTCACTCAACCCTCATCCTACCACGTTCCATTCCTATGGCCATTCGAACGAACCCGTCCCGTCCCCTTGGCCATTACCTGCTAACTTATGGGTTGACCGTCGAGACGAGCGGACCGTGCATATCCGGCTCCCATTCCAGCGTCAGTCCCAGTCTCTGACCACCTTGGGAAACTCACCGAGCAATCACCACATGAACCCAACTTCATAAGATCCACTACGATTGGGTGAGCCAAAACCATAGATTAATGAATAGAATAGATGAAACTATATTTACGACATGATAAAACAGCGAACAGAAGCCAGCAAAATGCACCATCGGTTGTATTGAATAGATCATTTGAGCTGTTAATACGCCGAAGACATTGGTATTAGTGGCGAAGTTGTCGCCGTACATTAATGATTTATCTATAAAAAATGCAAAGTGGGAATGATTTACAAATATTCAAAGCATAATTTAAAAAATTATGGACAAAGCCATTTTAGGTGGATCATTCTTTTAAGAAAAATACAGGCTTCACTTGCCTGCATCTCGACTCATGCTCTTGCTCGTGCATCAAGACACTATATCCTCTCTATAAAAATCAATGGTCGAAGCAAATACTGAATTCCATTTTTCGTTGGAAATATTTGAAATAAAAACTCCCACTGATGACATTTATTAGCTTTTATAAATCAAAATTAAAGCACAAAATATGCAGATCATCCAACGAATATGAATACATTTTTGAACACTTTTTTCCAACTGCAGCGCCAATATCACTGAAACAACGCACGTTTACTTCAATTATTGCAGTAATTTAAAAATAACATAATAAAAAAAGATGGGCAGGAGTATAAATTTTGCTACGATTGGTCATATGTGAGAATTCACGAATTTCAAACGACTCTCACTCATTCTCGTCCATAACACCATATAGTTTCACGTTCAATTTGCGAAACAAAAATATGAACGCGTAAAAATATTATTTTTTTATATCACATAGAGGACACGTTTTTCTATGAGTAGCCGGAATATGAATCAAATGACATTCGAATAACTATTACAGTGGAGGGATCTTAATCCAAACTTCCTTTATTTTTGGAGCAGCTCGAATGGCCAGAAAAAAATAAACCATGTAAATAAAATTAAAAATAACAGGATGCCCCGCGAAATGAAACGCCACAATTTTTATGAAACCCGTCTCGCAGCCGAGACGTCTCCCACGTTGGTCTTCACTCGTAAAAATCTGCGCGAAGGTCCGTCTCCCATCCGCTTAGCTTCATTATTTCACTTCGCCTTTTTCTTTTTGCGCCTCGAGCTTCAAACATTTACTGGCAGGGCGCAATTAAAAAAAGAGGGAGATTTTTTAAATTTTTACCCGGCGCTGTCTCGCCGCCATTTTACAAACTCTTCCGAGCAGCGTGATCTGCACACTGGGGGTTAACTTCCCGCTCTTTCCTCACAAAACGTCTCCTCAAGACCTCAACTGTGAAGACAATCGATATATCGGCTTTGGCTTTTTACGGGCACACTTTTTTAATTATTTCCCGCGCAGTTAACAAAACCCTCGCGCGAAGAATGACGGAAAACACCGATGGCTTCGTGAAAACTGAAAATGACAATCTATCGGAAGCGGCTCACTTAAAAAAATTTCGTTCGACAAGCGCGGAACGATGGTGGAGTATCCACCATCGTTCTCTATCCCCCCCCCCCTTTTCAGGAGATCGTTTAACAGAGAGTACAGACGTAAGAAGACTCTTTGAGGATCAATAAAAAGGGTAACTTATCGAGCAAAAACTTTCGCGGGTGGTTGGAGATAAAAACAGATTTTTTTTCTCCCTTTGAAACGCGTATGCGAATAACACACACACTCACACACACCCGAAGAGGAAATTGGAAATACTTGCAGAAGCGCGGAACAAGCAAACCGACCGCAAAACTTGTTCGTGCGGTAATGTCGCGACTTAACCTCCTCGATGGCAGGGTTAATTCCCAGGGGGAAAAGTATCGCACCGAGCTTCCTCCATGCAGAATTAACATAATAGCGTATCCGCAATTAGCATTAGCACATTCTCTTCTCTTGTAGAGAGCCCCGGCCTTAAAAGGGACCGCGTATGGATAAAAAAAAGTGACGCTATACGAAAATAAATACTGAACACAAAACGAATTCTCGAACTAGAATGAAAAAAAACTGTAAAACTACGATGTAACTATAAACATATGAAAACGCGAGCCCGGGTTTTGGGCGTACGTACAACATCAGCTTTGGAATGAGAATGACGACTTTATACACGTCGAAACCCGGGTTGTACTTAAATAAATCTATAGAGCAATCATTGAGCTATTGATTTTCATTCTAATATAAACCAATTCCATTAGGTTACGTCCTGCGAAAATGCTAATTAGACTTCTCGAACCTTTGATTGGAAAGGAGAAAGACTGAGGTGGATGGAGGCACTACGAAAACAATATTCATCGCTTTCCCTACAAGAAAGCGGTGAAATACGTCAAATTATCGTATGGGTAAGACACTCCTAACAGTTTTACACGATTTATTTTCTCATAGACTTAAGGGTAAGAAATAAAAGGTTGCAAGGGAAACTTGGGATGAAAATAAAATTGTATAAAATTGAATGGTAACGTACATTTTGAGATGACATAATTTAATTTACCGAGTGGATAAAAACAGTCCTTCATCTTCAACTCATCTGTGTAATTCCAAATGCGATTTCGTTGCGAAACGATCAACGCAAAACAAGAATCACTACTTACTGAGAACTAAACTGTTTACATGGAATTAAAGGGGAGATCCATAAAGTTCTCTGAAATTTTAAATTATTCACAAGAAGAGGACGTAAGTTGAAAATCACAGTACGCTTATCCTGATCCAAAAAGCTACAGTTAGTGAATCCCTCGTTCATCAATTCTCATTACAGGAAAAATATGGTGATTCTAAGTTGCTCACATAGGTAGGATAACAAAATTTAGAGTAAAATAGAGCGGAATAGGTATTACAATAATTTAAAATTTAGGAATGAGGGATTACAGAAGCCCGTCATCAGTTAGAAAGATTGGAAAGCTAAACTTCGAAGAATCCAATTTGGTCGGTGGTTTCATATCAAGTGAGCATCGCAAGTAGTTAGGTAGCACAGTCGATGTATTGCAATAACCCTCGGCACCAGTTTGTAAATCATGTTGCCGCGCCTGGCTGACAGCTGAGTGTGGAAAGAAATAAATGTAGGTAGGCAAAGCGTATCCGTAGCTAGACAGAAGCCCATAACGCCCACACTGGACGGTTATACTTCCGAGACAACCACAACAATTTTTCTTGACAACCCTTGCCGTCGACCCCCATTAAATCCTGTGGTTGGCGAGCTCATCGGCTACCGCAAGGGTCGCGCGTACCAATTCTACCGCAGCCAAGGAGTTTACGATGAATTTTTCCTAGCGGCATCAACGATGTGAAATCATTCAAGCCGCCTAAGTATCCACTCCCGGCCCATTCGAAATTTAAAGCAGAAAAAGCAAGAGTGGCGGTCGTTGCATAATGGTGTACATTTTTACAAAGAATAAATTAAAGTGGAAAAAGAAAAAATCATGAGCAAAACATGCAAGGAAATAAAAAAAGATGTAGACGTCACGGGACGACCAACAAAAATGGAGCACTGAGTATGGATATGGCTGACAGTTGGGAGTACACAGTATTATGTATTACTAAACATAAATAATAAATTAAATATTTCTGAAAATATGAATATGAAAATTATTAAATTCAAGATTAAATTATATTGTCAATAGAAGCATATGAAATAAAATTTGGCAATTTGGACTAATCTTTAATTTAATTTACTTGGCAATTGCTCTCTACTTTAATGAAAACAATATTTATTTATGCATTAATGAGTATTAGATGAAATACACATTAACATACCTACTTCAAACATTCATATGACATTACACTATATCCCTCTAGTGATAGTATTGTTTATTAGTTCGAAGCACTTGTATATACGGTTACCACTCAACTCCGGGAGTCAGGTGTCGCGTGACACTAGGCTTTCGCGAGATTACCCCATCCATAAGAAGTGTTCCACTCCAAAAATTCCACAGCGACGAAGGATTCGCAACCGGAATTTCCATTGTCCTGGATGAAATAATATTTCCATGCACCCGATCATTCAGGACATTCATTCTTCCCTACTGTCTCTCAGCAGAAAGGGAGTACGCGTTTGGTTCCTTTGGGTCCCGGGGCATGCGGGAATAGCCGGAAATGAAAAGGCGGACGCTTTGGCCAAAGAGGCTCTGAACGAGACCGAGACTAAGTCGACGCTGGTACCTCACGAGGACCTAAAATCTTCCCTGAAACAAATAATCCTAGGGCAGTGGAAGGAGTCTTGGCGTAATACACAGGATAATAAACTTCGTGACATCAAGCCGGTAACGTCAGTGTGGCCCTCTTCCGTCAGGAACAGCCGAAGAGAGGAAGTCGTCATCACACGTTTGAGGATAGGGCACTGCCCTTTAACTCACGCATTTCTCTTCACGGAAGAGAAAGTACGACCGCAGTGTGATAATTGCGACTGTCCTCTCAACATTCGGCACATCCTGACGGAGTGTGACAAATACCGTGACGCGCGAAGGCGGCTCAATATAGGGGGAGACCTAAAATCCGTCCCAGGAGACGACCCTAATGCTTTAAGCCGAGTCATTTTATTTCTGAGAGGGACAGGACTATTCCAAAAAATATAAGTTTTTATTTTTTTATTTGTAATCACATTATATTTTTTTTACTAAATAAGTGACATGAGTGCAAGTGACTTATATTTAATACTTTTACTACGAAGACTGTGTAGTGGTGCAAAATGACCTAGCCGTCGACGCACCTTACATCCTTAAACCTACTACTACTACTACTACTACTACTCGGATGAAATAAAACTCCGTGACACCCACTAAGTATTAACAGCAAACGTCAAAATTTGGAGAGCACACAGAAATAGCCCAACAAGTAGATGGAGACAAGGCTTTAAATCTTTTCTTTGTAATCTTTAAAAGTAATTTTGAGGTAGCGAAGCGTATCACCGACAGGGAGGTTTCACTGCGACTGTGGGAGTAAAAACAAATACTGAAATACGCCTTTTTGTTTGTACTCCTTAAAAATAATGCCATTGATGATGACATGCCTTGAAATTACCACACAAAATATTCAGATTATTCGGTGAGTATATTTAATGAGCACATACCAGGCAAAGGAGCCGACTGCAGTGCCATGTCTATTAAACTTACGTACTTAGAATTCATTTTCTGTAGTTATTATCTAATATTTAAAAGAAACTGAGATGGATTAGTGCCTGAATTATCATTCTTTTACCCGCGAAAATTCGCTTATTGAAACAGTTTTTGCAGAAAATTATATTTATATCATAGAAAAATACTTGTTTACCAATTCCTCCACTTAACAAGTTGTTATTTCAAGTTCCCTTTGCGAAAAAAGGGAGCGTGAAAAGGTAGAATTTGGTCGTTGTTCATATCAAACAGAACCAGAAAGCAAAAGCTGGAAATAAGCATGCACGTTAAAAAAAAACACGTATTTGGAGCGTGATATTACATGGTAGTGAAGTCTGGACAATAGCAGCAACAGAGCAAAGGAGATTGGAAGCAAGGGAAATGTGGTGTTACCGGAGAATGATGAAGATCAAATGAACAGAAAGGATCACTAACGAAGAAGTCCTACGAAGAACTGGAGAAAAGAGAAGCATAATGAAAACTCGGCGAAGAAGGAGAAACAGGCTGATAGGACACATTTTGCTACACAAAAGCCTAATGAAAACAATATTGGAAGGAGAAATAAATGGGACGAATTGCAGAGGAAGATCAAGAATGAAACACACCAGGAAAATGATGACGGACGTCAAAGTAAGTAATTATGTGGGAATGAAGCGGTTGGTAGAAAGGAGAGTGGAGTGGAGACCTGCTGGTAACCAACATTTGAAATGATGACAACTAACGCAAGTATGATCAAACTGGGAACATTATTTTCCATAACTCCCTATGTATTTGAATGAAAACATTGCAGCCAATGGAGCCGACTACCGCGACATTTTCATTGAACTAATGCAAGTTGGCTTCAAATTATTGCAGTACTTTGCTAGTAACTGAATGAATACGATGGTCAGACGCCTAAGCTTTATAACCATTCATTTCTCCGGGAGAATTCGCAACAAGGGCAGTTTATAAATGATAGAAAAATACAACATTTGTTCTAGCTTCATCCATTCTTGAAATTCATATAATGTCATTTTTAGTTATTTCAAAGCTCACAATACTGTTTCCTCCCAGAATTTTACCTCTTCTCTGTTAAGCGAAAGGGCGATAGGGGACGCGCTACAGACAGGGACTAGCATTGAAACGAAAGACAATAATAACATACCGTTTTCTTTTTTGTGAGCACAAGGTACAATACATGGCCAACTCAATTTCAGTTTGAAGAGATTAGACATATTTCTGAACAAATTCAGTGGGTTAAAAGAATATCGGTAAATTTTCACAGCAGTCCGGGTTAGTGGCGAGATACTTGTGGGTCGTGACGGCAGTTGATTCGTAATAATGAAAGCTTGATACATTACGTGTGGCATTTACGCTTGGGTTATAGCAAAGGTCCGAGGAGAACTTTTATACGCTCTCAATGAGGATAGGATGAGTTGAAAACTAGCCATGACCGCGCTTTCTAAAACTGTTTCAAATAAGCTTCGCTGTTAAATTAAATTAGAAGAAACACTTATAGAAGCAACCATAAAGTAAAATTCATCATGGGAAAAAAACTGAAAATATTCAAAAGCAATCGCGTATCACGTGAGATGACAAGTGATTTAAAGGCGAGAACAACATTTACCATCCGAGCGATAAGAATCTTTCCGTGCGCGCGGCGTGTCTATGTATTTTTCTCGTTCTCTTCCCCTTAACCCGTCATAATGACGGGCGTTTAACGCAAGCAATAAAATAAAGCGGGGTAATTCAATGAAAAACTGTCAAGGGCGGGAGAGACAAATGTTCGTAGCAGTCGCTCCGCGGCGGGGGCCGAACGACTCAAAGTTACAGCATTCGGAAGGTAAGAAGGCAGCGAGGATGAGTGAATTACGATAGCAGCGGGGCGGGGAAAGCCATGGTGTGGCAGAAGAGGTAAGGGGTAAAGAAGGGAGAAGAAGGAAGGGTAAAAAGGTGGGAAGAAGGGATAAGAGCAGTGATGGGCAGGTGAAAGTTTCATGATCAAAGGGTGAAACGACTTGGTATTATTCCACCCTAAAGGTAGAGCAATTTAATTATCTATGTAGTACTTGGGCCAAAAATAGGCATGATAGTAATAATAATATATTGTCGACTTTATTTCTCGAGTCAATTTAGGACTTTATAATCCTTTTTGAAAATTAACTCGTAAACAACAATGCACAAACGCCTATGCCTTGGGTGGTTATAATATCAACCAGGCGAGACTTGATCTCACGATCTTAAGATTAGAGGACTTTACCCCGTCGCGACGCGTCGCCGCCGAGACAAATTGATATTAGTAGAAGTAATTATTAAAGGCATTAGAAAGAGAAGCAATGTAAGCAGCCACAAATAGGAAAGAATTAATCGTGAGGCCCAGTTGTAAGAATGTATAGAAAATACCGGCGAAGAGTCTAACATGGAGTATAGCGTCGTATAAGGTGCAAAAACCTAGACAATGAGGAAAAAGAATTAAAGTGCGCTGCAGGTATTTGAGATATGGGTGTGAATGAAATTGGAGAAGGTGCTGTGGACCAAAATGAAGATGAAGGAAGAACCGGCCATGGTGGGCGAGAAGAGGAAGCATAGGAGTAGGCAAAGTAGGTCGTTGAAAGAGGTGATGAGAGGCGAGGGGCTGGTCAAGACCGAGATAGAGGCCTGCCGATATCTTCTTCGGCGCGTGTATTGCCAATTTGTTTGCAGCCTGATGCGCTGTTCCTCCGTCGTGAAATATCGTGGGTCATTTCGCATGAGATCGGAATCACAGAGCTGTTGAACGTCTCCACTTCTCTCACTCTTTGAAAAAAAACATTTTGTCAAACTAGAGTCTACGGATTCTATTACGAAACATTTTTCGACAGCCAAGTATCGTGCGATATTATGCAAATTTAATTTATTTTCTGGATATATTAAGAATACCGTGACGCTTGTTTGATGTAAACAGTAAAATCGTACTTCCTCACGCATGTTGTTGAGCAAATTTAATTTAAAATTTCATGGCGACCATGGGTGAAATATGAGGAAATATCCGATGAATATAAATTAGCGCAATAGGTCCATTGTTGCCAACTTTCCATTTCACACTTCTGCCGTAGAATCTTGTAACGGTTAAGGGTTACGAAGTAAATGTGGCAACATCTGGCCCACCAATGCCACTAATCAGCTATAGCTTGTAAGGTTACATAATTAATTACTTCTTTGAGCATTATTTATATAATGAACGTATGAAGTCGATGAAGAGTGAAATGTGACAACAATGGATGTTATCACTTTACATCTGTCAACTGAAAAGTTCCGCAATAGGCAACAACGTCTCTAATAACTACCTAATAAACCTTTATAAGTGAAAGCGTCATGAAATAGCTTCAATCGCTCACTACCGCTTTTCTATTTTTTGAGCCTCAAGCAAAAAATTATTATAATTATTCAAATTTTAAAACACAGAAAACACACAACGATCCTTAATTATGCTTGCACTGACTGCACCGCCGCCGGTGACAAGAATGCCATCCGTCTGAACCGCACGATTCTTTAATATTCGACCATGGTTTCGGCACCAATAGCCATTTACAAGGTGCCGAAAGCATGATCGAGCATTAATCAATAGCGGGAAGAAAATAATACGTTACAGTGAAAATTACAGAGCCAATTTAATATTTCATCATATATATATATATATATATATATATATATATATATATATATATATATATATATATATATATATATATATAAAAAGAACAATACACCGAGAAAAGTCTAGAAAACCCCTCCTCGTACATAATTTTTTTTCATACACAATTATATGTTTGATATAAACAGCAAAAGAGTACCTTCTCATGCAAATTTATTTCACGTATTTAATTTGTAATTTCATTGAGATCATGGGTGAAACATACATGGGTAAAGTCCCAACTATTATAAAAGCTATGTCAGCGAAAAAAAATTAATAATTAGCGAAATATCACAGTGAATGAAATGGAAATAAAATCTACGCACCTGCTCATCAAATGCCTTGAGTATATTATGAAATGTAATGTGTAATTGAAGTCATAATGCGTTAATTCAATAGAAATGGCACTCTGACAAAAACAGTGTTCATTTAAAAATAAATTTGACGAATAATCTCCATATGTTGAACTTAAATTTTGTATTATTATAGCTTAAGACGGTTCGAGCGAGGTTTTCCCTAGTCATAATATAGATCATATTAAAATTTGATTTTTAAATGAAAACACCAGTAGGAAAAACGAAGTAAATACTTAAACATTAAAGACAGAAAAACTTCGTTTTATAAGACTGAGATTCTCTGTAATTAGGTAACTATACAAGTGCAAAGAGTTGACTTGACTCATTTTTTTCACACCGTATGTCTGGAGTGCATACCCGTACCATTTCCCACGGAAAGTGGCTGATATTTTTTGACAAATATTTCGAGAAGTACGATGGTAAGTGGCTGATTTTCTTTATAATGAAACTCATTTCATCGAATTTTATGCAAAATGATATCTCGCTCAAGCTACCTTTAAGAAATATCATCAGTGAAAGCTGTATTTTTTCAAAAAAGCCCATACGAAACTGAGGAATTACTACAGTACTTGTTTTGCCTTACATCCAGTGTAGAGCCTCCTTAAAGAAGACGAAGGCAGGGAGAGGAAGACGAGGGGCGCTCCTTCGGAGGAAGGAAGGGGGTGTGTGAATACTAGGAAGGGCGCGCACACGGGAGGAGCTAAGAAATGAGTTAATGGCGTATTAAATTAGACAGGGAACATGAGGGGGGGGAGGCAAAGGAGGAAAAGGCACAGTGGCGGCGGCGGCGACGACGCTCGGGAGGAAGGAAACGGTAGACAATAAAGAAGATTGTGGATGAAAACTCCACAGATAAATTTCCACACGCGGTCGGGTGAAGAAGGAAGGGTTGGGGAGGGAGGCAGGGGAATGGCCGGAGATAGATTTCAGCGGAAGGAGCGGGAGGAGAAGAACCCCGAAGGGACAGGCAACGTTAAAGGGTTGGAATGAGAAGACGGGGAGGAGGGGGGGGGGAGGAAAACGCTGCCGCTTGCTGATAGGGCGTGGGGTGAGAGGACGACGCCTGGGACAAGGATCAAGACGTAAATGAGCCCCAGAGAAGAGAGACGTAAACACGTGGTCAAAGGCGGAGGTGGCGACATCTTTTTTCGGGGAGCGGTCACCGGAATGTTTATTAATTTTTCAAAACGCTACTCGAATTCCAGATGACATTAAAAAAAATAAAATTTTAAACGTATTGCCATAATTTTCGCGATTATATTTTGATCCATGTACCACCTTTGAAGGGAAGAAACTCACTCAAGAGTGGTTGGGGAACGGTGGCCGGATTATTTATTAGCTTTTCAAAACGCTACTCGAATTCCGGTGGACATTAAAAATAGATATATAGTCATAAGTTCCACGATTATAATTTTCTGTATTTTCTTGTAGATCTAGATTCCCACTAGATTAAGTTCAATGAAATATTACGCCTAGATCATACATTTTGTAGTTAAATTCAACTGGAATCGTATCCCCGTACTTTTGCGGGTGAGTTATGGCACCATCTTTTTTGTGGAGCGGTAGCTGGCTCTTATTAATATTCCAATTACAGATGATATAAATAAATAAATATTGAAATGTATTTCCAAAATTGTTGAATTTATATTTGTATCACTATACCATTGTAAAAAAGATGGAATCTACTAGCGAGTGGTCACCACAATACAATTTTGTGGGTGTGAGTGGCCACATCTTTTTTTGGGGAGCATTCGCTGGAATACTTAATATTTTTTCAAGCATAAATCGAATCAAGATGGTACTAAAAGTGTCCATTTAAATATGTAGCCATAAATTTCACGATAATAATTTGATCAATGTATGTACCACGTTTGAAGAAATCTACTCGGGAGTGGTCGCCATAATATACTGAATTACTACCAGACTTCTAGATTATATAAAAAGATATCTTTCGCATAGGTCATAATTTAATAGTTAAAATATAATTGCATCGTATCCCTGAATTTTCCTTCAAGCCAGAATGCGAGATATGTTTCCTTAATGACGAGAACTAATGCGAGAATGAAGCTAATTACATCACTCAAAATACATCAAGGGCGTGCTAACAATGGTGGACAAACTATAATTAATAAATGTCTCAACTCCTGAGTAAAATTCACCAAAGATTATAGATTATCACCAAAGATTTCAGAATATACGACGAAATGGAAAAGGAAGGAAAGCGTTCAGTCTGGGATGAGGTGCTTATTTATTTCCAGTATATACAAAAACCAAGACATCTATTACAAGAACAAAAAGAGATCACATCATTCATAAGAACCTCTTTTAAGTATCATCCTTAAATGAGAAAATCGGAAGTGCATTACTAAGGTATTTGACCACATATTTCACATGGAGGACCATGTTAAAATGGGAAGATAAACGTAAGGAAAAATATAGCAGGTAGAGAGGCAGTGTTGGACAAAGCCAGAGAGATAGTCCAGGTCAGGACTAGATGCCTTGCTGTAGAAATATAAAATAATCAAGAAAGTAAGCCGGGTGCTTTTCGTGTAGTTACCCTCACCAAATTAAAGAGAAAAACTCAATTCTCGTCCAGAAGGTGAAGTTTTAAAAATACTTATTTGAGATATTTTAGTTGATGACTCTTTGAGGTTTGACAGAGTGACGCGACCTAATACCAGTACGATTTATTATACTTAATGCTTCATTTTTAATTGGAATCTAGAAATAGTAATTTACTACCTAACAACACTGAATCTATCCTTGAAAACGAGGTTCCCCATTAAGTATTTAACTGCACAGCCCGTTACATAAAACGGGGTTCTTAAAAACTATGCGACCTTTAACAAAAAACATGTTGCGTAACTTGTATTCATCTTCTAAACGATTGACAGGACTGAAATACCTTAGCTTCTCCGTTTCAGGCGATACTTAACACAGAAAACGTAAGCTTTGAGATTCCAATACAATCCAATTAATTTTTTTGGGTAGTGGATACTTCTCGAAAAGCCAGGCAAAACGGTCCAGTCCTGCTAGCTTCGGCGCCGTATCAGGAGGTTTTCCCGCTTAAAGAGACAGTAGTACCCTATAAAAGCGCTGGATATCCTCGTCGCTTTATACAAAGTGTATGAAACTTACGAACTTGAAAATACCTGGATTCAATGATAAAGTATGACGCTAAGACTTATTTCTTATTGCATGCGGCAAGAGTTGTTTTTCTTATTGCCTGCGGTAGCCGAGTACCTTTGAAGAGAAAATGGTTAATTTCTACGTAAGTATGCACATTTTTTCTCCGGTGTGGTTACTATCAACTAAACGCGTAAACGCGCATCAGCACGCCATCGTGGCGATGTAAAAGCCAATGGCCTGATAATGGATCTTTAGGCGTGGTATCTATCACCCATTGCAGAAAAATCTTTTTAATACCTTGATTTCTTTTAAGCTGCAATGCCTCTAAGTGTCATTAAAGACTTAAAGGCATCAAACCTTATTGGAAAATACTAAAACTGGCAATTCACTGCAGAGCATAATAGAGCAATGATTGTATCTGCTCTTTGTTAATCACTTACCTAACCTTTTCACCTAAAGATTTACCGAAAACATAGCTGGTAGCCTTCCAAGTTTCTATTTGCTTAAAACGAAAAGAACTTTGGTACAGCGGAGGTTAAAACACCACGTCCAAGGTACTTATACTCGTACCATTAAAAAATTTATTTTCATATTATTGACAAAATTCGCACTTTCTATACGCCGAAATCATGGAAAATTACTTTAACTATGTTACTTTGCTGCAAGGAGAAAGTATTTGAAAATATAACAACTGATTTTATTATTTATCGTTTATGAATTAATAGGTAATTATTATATAGGAATATCATTATTTGTGCTACATTATATACGAAGGTTGTACTAAGATTATTAATCAATAATATGAATCACAAAAATATCCATGGATTATTTTACAACATTCGAACCATCATAAAACAAATGCAGTCTAAGCTCCCCATCCCGATGGGCCGTGTTAGTATCCCGGCAACGGCGGAGATTTTCCAGTGGAATCCCGAAAGAAGGAGCCATGCGGGGAAATATTTTTTCACTATGTTATTTTATATATTTGTAGCCAGTGTATTCTAAGAGGCTACCGAAAGTTTTCCAAGCTTATGTAGAAGATAATGTTATTTGGTGAATATGCTATTTTTAAATTAATGAATTATTATTTTATTACTATACTGTGCGTTCTATAGCTCGTATAATATATAATAATACATTTCATAATATGAAGTGCAGTACTCAGTTTGTCGGATGGGACGTTAAACTGAGGTCCCCTCGGCGCTTTCCGTTAAAATCAGCCTGATGCCGACGCGTCTAGCATCACTCTAGGGTTCTTTCCACCATTCCCCCATTCTTTAATAATCCTCAAAAAACAAACAACAAACCTATCTGTCCCCAACTGAGCAAATAACTTCAGTAGTCGGGCTCCTTCCCCAAAAAAACAACAATTGAATCTACTCGAACTTTCCTCAAAAAATTATTATGTGCATCAAAAAATTATTATGTACATCACAGTGATTTAACAAGCGTTAAATAAAGTTATCCCTTCCCTTAGACTACAACCTTTGATGCGGAGGAAGGGCTTGCGTGTTCCAATCACCCCTAGTTTTGTACTGGCGGGATCAATTACGATTACGCCAGGTAGTGGTAGGGCCACCTATGCCAGATAGGTCTAAGAGTAGGAGCCAGAGGAAAGGAAATTCACGTGATGGTGTCACGTTAAAAATATCATTGGGGAGCGGTGAATGGGAAGCCCCCTCAACTATCACTACCTGAAAATGAAAGTCAATCGCAGATAATTGAATCATGGCAAATGCGCTTCCCACTAGGACGGGTGTCGTGCCCGGCAGCGGGGGAGGCAAGGCCTCCGAAAACACACATCACACGAAATCCTTGCGCAACAACGTCATCAGAGGATACAACGACAACGAGATACTGTAAGAAGAAAAAGAAGAGGAGGAAAGTACCTGTAAAATAGTAACTTGGAAAGTTACGACAATGATGAGGGCTGGGAAGCAAGAAAATATTAAACAGGAAATGGAGAAAGGTGAAAAAGATGCTTTGGGATTGTGCTAGGTGAGATGGAAGGGTAGCGGGGACTATTGGAGTGATAGTTACAGGATAATCTATATTGGATAAGATGAGAGTCAACTTGGGGTACCTATGATACTGAATAAAAAATTGGGGCTGAGGGTAGTTAAATAAATAAAGAAGCAATACGTCACCGAAGAAATTATTAAGAAAGTAGAGGAGTGAAAGATGTGGAAAAACGTCAACACCGTAGGAAAAAGGAAGTATAAGGAATTAAATAGTAAATTTTGGCGAGTAACCATTCAGTCGAAGGAAAACTGGTGGAAAGGACAATGCGAAGGATTTGAAAAGCTACAGAAAGAGGGGAATGCAGATGCGCTCTACGCTAAAGTAAACATGAGATAACCAGGATATGTGGTGAAAATATGTGAAGGAGCTAAGTGACAGCGATAATAGATATGCGAATCTGTATACATAGAGGATGAGAGACTATATATATAAGGATAACCTCAGACCAAAAATACTCGACAGCGAAATAGAGAAGACATTACGAGAGATGAAGGGAAGGAAAGGTGTGGGAGTATATAGACGTCCAGGCGTTGGTTAGTCGATCATCGAAGGAATTGCAAGCTCTAGTAGATGATTAGGAAAATTAGTGCGGGAAATACGGAATGAACATAAATCATAAGAAAACAAAAGTAATGAGAAAAAAATTCATTCCATTTAAACCTACCTTAACCGGTAGATCAACTATATAATAATAAAATAATGTTATGATATTTTTAAGTATTGATGGACGAGGTAATGTCAAGAATTCAAAGAATGTAAAATACATTGGATTTTTTTACATTTTCACGACCAGAACTTAGATTCAAATGCCAAATTAACGTCACCATCTCTGTAACCGATTTATTGCTACCAGAGGAGCTACTTTTTTCACAGATAAAATGTCCATTTATTCGTAATTAGGTTGGCAGTCATACATTTATTACCGAATTATTTGGATTCTCCAGGGTTTACAGGAGAAGTTTTAAAATATCCAGATCGTTCCGTATGCTCACAAGTAAAACTTTTAATTTCATTCAGACTTCATCGGAATTAAAGTAATAAAAACTTCGCCTCCGATTCCATTTATGAACTGATTTAGAGCTTCCAATGGAGGGAGGAATCCACGTTGCTATCTTCAAACTCTTGAGGGCTGGGGTTCCGTTAGGAGTTTCCCACCTGTCTGTAACGTAGACTTTGGAGCTTCAAAATGATACTTTTGACCAGACGGAGGACAAAAAATCTTGGGAATCTCAAAGAGCATAAAAATATTTTGAGGTTTATCACCGCAACACTGCGACAAGTCCAAGTTTGGCCAGAAATACCTTCACATACCAAACCAACATCTTTACGAGAAATTAATACCAGAATATCTGAGATCCCTAAAAATATATATACTCATCCGGTACTTTTATGGCGATGTGGGAGCCTAACGAGAGAAAAAAATTATACAATTTTGAAGATATCGAATTCAGATAAGCCCGTATTAATACGGGAAAAATTAAAGGTCCTTGCCCGGGCCATCCTGTCCACAACTTGAACCTTAAGAAGGTCGTCGGTCACTTTTTTCTGCACCCTGCACTTCGTTTTCCTCTCTCTCGAAACGGCAGTGGAGAGACAAAATGCCGATCGCCCGTAAAACCGAAGAGCGTACAAGAATGCGGAGCCGTTGAAACGAGGCGAGTGAATGGAGGAAGGAGGAATGGGAGGGGGAGGGCCGAAAGAGTGGAAGGAAGAGAGGTCAACCGTCACTCGAATGCCGGAGATGAAGATGATGAGATACAAAACTCAAAGAAGGCCAGGAGAGGCGGGAGGATAGAATGGGAAACGGAGATGGGAAGACATCGGGGGTTGGGGAAGGATAGGAAGAGGGAGTACACATATGATGAGGATCAATCGTCGTTAGTCTAGAAGCATCGATGATCAGCAGTCTAAAAACATCGATTCTCGATTGTAAATAGTGAAGAAATATCGATAATCGATAGTTAAAAGTGTAGCAACATCGATGCCAGATAGTAATATGGAAGAAATAGCCATTATTGACAGCCAAATATGAGTAAACATCGACGCTTTAGAGTAAATAGTGAAGAAATATATCTAATTTTTATATTAAAAAGTGAGGAAACATCGATTCTCATTCGTCAATACTCAGGAAATGTTAATGTTCAATTGAAAACAGTAAAAATATTAATCCTCAATAGCCGAGTAGCACTGTCACTCGATAGTTAAGAAGGATCGATTTTCGGTAATCTAACTACATCGGTTGTCGGTAATCTAAAAATTAGGATTTACGATAGCCTTAAAACATCGATTGCAGTTACTCTAGAAACATCGATGGCCGACAGAAATGAAACATAATTGATCAACAGTCACAAACACCAATGTTTAGGGCCTGATAATTGATGTTCATTGGTTGGTCACCGATTTTTTCTCACCATCGATGGTTTCAATCGTTTTCTCCGCATCGATGTTGAAGTTAAAGAATTGTTTGTAATTTTCCACTCGGTTTACATTTTATACGAGTTTCAACCTCTTCGCAAAACATTCAACACGTTTGTAGCATCGAACACAATGTACCTGATGATGACACCAAAATGTAGAAACTAGTAAGTAATACAGATTCAAAGGTTACCAATCACTGCATGACGCAAGTGTTAGTTGGTTTTCGCATCACTCCCCAGAAGCTAGAAGACTCCTCTGTTAAAAAGGGTTCGTTTTTAGAGTTGTGAATGAGAAGCAATAACTTGGTAATTCCATTTATATTTATCTGAAACGACCTAGGTTTCGACGTTGCACGTCATCATCAGGTGACGTCACCTGATGATGACGTGCAACGATGAAACCTAGGTCGTTTCTAATAAATATATGTGGAATTACAAAATGATTGCTCCTCATTCACAATGCTAAGCAAATTCCATCAAGTCACGCCTGAGACAACGGAATGTTTAGAGAAGATTTAGTGATTTTTTCTTTCCAACATTATTAGTATCACTCTTAAAAAAAAAACAAATACAAATGTTTGATCCATTGGCCCATCTTTTAAGCACCGAATTTAGAAAACAGGTCTGTTTTATATGCTAGCACAGTGTAACCGTGGTGATGAAATCCCTAGGTCTGATCTTACGTAGTATTCATCCCCCTTAAAAGGTCAATGATTTACAAACAGTGGTGGTGCTTTACTGACATCAACGCACTAACTTCGATGGTCTATCGACGACAATAATCGATGGTTTTCTACGACGAATTACTTCGATGACCATTTCCACGCATTTAGCGCTAATTGTCCTAACATCGACGGTTAAGCTCAGAGATCGGAAACCTTGAGCACGCGTGCCCTTTTTATATATTAAAACTTATTTCTGAGAATAAAAATTAACCACAAGCATACACATCCATGGGTGAAATAGATTCTTAAAACTTTGTTCGGTTAATTGCGAGGAGATTTAAAATACCAGTACCTATTTCTCATAATTGTTTCTTGATAAAATCTTCTTAAATACATGAATATTGGCTTGAATTATCTATTTAAATTTCGTATTAAACTACATTTATATTCATCATTGTTACCAAAGCTATTTTATATATACAATTGACATGTATCCTATACTCTCACACTCAGAGTTTCAACCCGAAGGTTGGTATTGATAGGTGAGGGTAGAGCTCCCCCCATACCAAGCCATTGGCGTCTGAAATTCACACATTCAGGGTAAGGGGGCCAGTTCCTTTCCCTGAGCCACCTGCGATTTTCCACGTAGTTCTGAGAGTCGCACCGCGAGTATTTTCAGAATTTTATTTATCCTAATAAAGGTCACATTGATTACACACACTATCCTTAATGCATCCTCTTACTTGAGAAAGGTCAACATTTGGGGAAGGCTCGCGCCAGGCTAGTGAATAAATTATAAGTAAAATGTGGCTCGCGTAGAAATATCGGTTGCCAACCACTGGTTCAATTAATGGAGGTGGTTAAATATCGTTTCTTTTCAATACTCTACCGATGGTTTTCATTTGATGCTCTACCAATGGTTTTCTTTCGATACTCGTCACGTACAATGTGTAGGCACGACGAGGGAGGGGAAGCCAGGAAGGAGCATAAGGGAACGCACGAAAGACGGGGGGAGGCGGTGAGGAGGGGGTAGGAGGGGATATTCGGGGAAGTAGGTGAGCCGGTGTGCGGCCAAAGTGAGGAGAGGGAGTAGACGACAAGAGAGGGGGGCGGTGGGAGAGAGGAGATGCCGGTAGATGGATGTCGGGTGAGGAGGCCTGGAAAACTTTTTTAAGGAGCGTTACGCACAAAAGGCAATGATCTCTCCAGAGAGAGAAGCCGCCGCTGCCGAAGCCACGAAACCGCCTGCCCCCTCGACACCACCGACCATGAATCATCGCGAGCGATAAAACATTCAAATTTTTGGCCCACTTCTCCGCCACCTCGCCCTGAAGAGGAGGAACCTCTACTTCTTCCCCCTTCGACCGAACTCCTTCTGCCCGTGAATAAAATAAACACCTCCTCCCCCTCTCGCGTCCTCATTTCCGTTCGTGGAATCATTATCTCGTCGATTGAACTCGCCCGATGGCTCCTTTGTGCTTCTGTGTGTGAGCGTGGGGAGCCGCACTAGGACGCTTGGGTGGATAACCTGATATCGCGACACCCAAGAAGTTTATAAACCTAAAAATCACGACTAAACCACCGTTCAACCGATTTGACGATAACTGGAAGGTACAGCGTTAACTGAAGGGTAACTGATCAACGTATGATCTGAGACTTTGATGTCGGAATAAATACAGAATACAAGAAAAAAATCGACTATGAACCGAGCATTACCCACATTAGAGAGAAGATGTAACGGCTAAAATAATTATATAATAGAAAGCCACCGTTACCGATTCGGCGATAACTGAAGAGTAAAGAGTTGACTGGAAAGCATGGATCTACGATTGAACTATGAACTAATGTACAATACAAAATATTTAAACGAAAACAAATCGACTCAGAACCAAGTATCATCCATATTAGAGGTAAGAGAGAGTTTTTAAAAGAAAAATAATAAATTAAGGTAATTTTCGTATATTTAAAGATCGAGTATGATACTTTGAGTGCCCTCTTCCACTAAAACCTTTGTTTCAACTTGGGATACAAGAAGAGACTAATTGATAAGTACATAAATTAAAGATTAATCCAAGTTGTCAATGGAAGCGAAGGAAATAGTCCAGTTGGGATAATGGCATTATATAGATAGAAGATGAGTGAAAATTAAATGACTAATGGTATACAAAATACAGATTGGGGTCCAGAAGCTGATACTCTGATAGCTGAAGCTGATATGAAATATCCGATAGAGAAAGGCTAAAGTAATAGGTGAACCGTATATGCATTAATTTATTAAAGTACTCTAACGGTTAAAGGTAGTTCTCACTGAAAGTCAGAGTGAATCAGATTTTTACACGTGCAGTGCCCTACCTACCACTAGCATTTCGTTCTTCAACTCCGCGAACGCCCTACCCTTCTACATCCCGTCCATAAAACCAAATCTTTTTCTTCCCCTTCCCCGCTTGCCCTAAATCCTTCCCTTTGTCACGGCCTTGAGCTAACCATCGCCCCTCATTACCTCTTCCAGCCACCTTCCCTGCTTCCCCCGAATCTCATCCAAAAGTTTCCTTTCCTCACCCACCATACCAAGCACTTCCTCGTTTGTCTTCCTTTCGGTCCCCCGCACCTTCTCCATCCTACTCCACACCCACATTTCGAACACCTACAGCCTATTCTCAGCCTCCTGTCTCAAACACCAATGCATTACAAATCACTCAAAAAGGCAAATGCACCACCAAAAATTAACCACCTAAGAAAAATGCGTAAGTTTACGAGCACAAAAAGATATAGGAATTGGATGTACGCTCTAATTAAAAACCAAACTTGATGAAAACACGAGATCACGAGAATGGAATAGAACACCTTGCAGAGCATTACAGAGAAGGGAGAGGGAAAATGTAAAGAATAGGCATTTTGGACGGCATATTAGGGGGTAAAAAATATGAAGAGGAAAGATGGCCATTCATGCAAAAATAATTCTGTATATGAAGATTGTTCAGGGGTCCCCAGTGATGGTAAATTATTAATAGTGTAGGCAATGATGAAATATCTAACTACCTCCGCTATTACACTAACAACAAAAACATTAAATTCATCACCTTCGGGAAAAATAAGTAAAATAATATTGGTACCCGGCATGACAACTAAAATGAGGTGCATACGCAGAAAAAGATTTGCGCATGGGAGAGGACTTGCATACTGAGCTATCTGTGCTTATTTGCAAACAGGCAGCATCTTACATAAAATTGTATCTTTCTTTCCCTATTTCCGAAAACATTACCTCAAGATGAAAAAACATGTTGTTTTTTGCAATTTTGCCTTTGCCATTTTAGATTCGGTAAAAATTCAGCGAAATATTCGACTGGAGAATAAGACCACCGTATAAAATTTCAAGAAACGTGCAGGGCTACTAGCAGTTAGCTGCATGGAGGAAACTAACAAGATTATGCTCTATCTCCAAATAGCTAGCAACCATGGAATTCATGACAACATCTAGCTTAACAACTTCTATAAAGCTACCTTCCTTTTATTAAAACCCGTTCTAGCTGATGTTTTCAATCCTGATCTAAAACCTTTCATCCAATAAGCACGGAAGACATTCGCTGAACTCACCACAGCCAATATTTCGGGTGGACCATTCTGCCAGTTTACTTGGAGAATAATTTTTTTCCATCTACTTCTCTTTTTGATCAATGCAAAATCTTCGCGAGCGGAAGTATTGATTGATTTTCAAGCATTGCATGGTATGCTTGCATTCTCATCTACGTGATCTCTGTGGCTTTATTTTAAATGAAATGGAAAACAATCCAGAAAATGCGATGTGCAAACAAAATAGGAAGTCAGCATTTACAGAATTTCTTCTCGTCTACGCAGTTATTTAATATTAAAAACCTTGGGAAAATATTTTAACAACTTTTTTATGTTTATTATAAATATGAAATGATATATCCGTGATGTTACTCAGAATTATCAAATTTTAAAGAAAAGAGAACATAAAATTCTACTGCCACGGCAAAGCTATACCTTCAGAATATTAAAACTAGCGAATTTTTACTAGTTTCTTAGCAACGAATTAAAAAAAATATATTCGCTACTTTTGGGTCCCTTGAATTTCGCTATATAGCAATAATACTGCATAGTGCATACTCAACGATTTTTATTCTGAGCAATATGGTTGGAAGTATACGACTACCTTCATGAAACAGTCGCTAAAGAGTAAAGCGCTATAGTATGTACCGCGAAAAATTACGATTAATTGATTTACAGAAGACAGAAGTCGCTAGCTGGTCTAAATGATTTTCCACAATAACACCACAGGATTGAAACCTACATTTCGGCAGGATTTTTCTACCAGAGATGTCAATTACTTCAGCTTATGCGGCGCTCGGAATGTCCGAAAATTTTCCGCGGTCAGCCTAGGAAGGATCGCTTGAGTAAAAAATTCTGGCCCCAAAAGTCTTTGAGAAATTAATCCGGCTCCGCTCGCCTGCATAACGGGTCATCCGAAGGCCCCGGGTTATTACGTCAACGACGGCAATAATTCTCCTTCTTTTCTGACGTGCCCACTGACATGACGTAATTATTAAGGTCATAATAATGGTAACCCTCATCAGCGGTATTTCTGTGTCAGTGTAATTTCGCTGCAATAATATATCGATGAAAATTTTAGGATGACAGGGCCACAGACATTCCTTATAGTCGGTCCCATTACGTTGACAAAAAAAACGGCCAAGTCTGGGGATCTGACATTCCACATTTTTCGAGTTGATTCGGAGCTATTCAGGCGGCAATAATTTATGCCCACTGGAAACGGCAACAAAACTTTTAGATATATAAATTAGTTTTCGAAAGGTTTTTTTTTCTTCTCCGGTGCACTAATGGCATAATAATGATTTGAAATTGTTTCCGGCCTAGGTGAAAAAAGTCTAGTAATTTCTTCCTCCTTCCAAGTTTCGGCCTGAATGAGCAAAAGTAAATGATTTTTGCCGGCTTGAGTATACCCTTAATGCATGCTGATCTTGCAGGCGGAGACCATTAAAAACTCACGGAGTAAAATTCAATTTCGCTAAATTGCGAAGGGGCGGCGTCGAAAAATATTGGAGTGAAATGTGTGCCATCATGCGGTGGAAAACTTCCAACTCACCCAAAGAACCACAATTACGAAGCGAGCGGCAGTCTAAAAGACGCTACTTCGGTATTTAAAGGCATTAGAACCTGAGAGACGGAATCTTCCGCTATACTTCACTGCAAGCTCTTAATCCCTGACAACAAAAATGCCCCTTGCCGGCGTGAAAATCATTTGGACTCCACGGCAGCTAAATTTCACAATAAAATAATAGCCGTCATACACACAGGGGGCCTTGATGTCATTAAATTTGATTGATACTATCGGAAGCTTAAATGTGGGCTCTAAATTGGCCTCACAATGTAGGTTCGGAAAAAAAGATTTTAACGCTGCACCACCTCCTTGAATTATATCTAATTTCCTCAGCTTCCGAGAAATGCGAAAACTGCTGAAATTACATCGCTGCATGCGAAGGTGATTTTGATGAAAACGATCGAAAGTTTTGCTGCAAGGTATCTACGAGATTTTCGAGTGTATGTGTCTTCGATCCGATACGATAAGAAGTCCAATAAGACTTTTCAATTGCCATGCTCAGTAGTACTTTCTCAAATGCGAGCACAAAATATGGGTACGTACAAATTGTCTCCGAAGGAATTCTGCGCTAAAACAATCAGCCGCCAGGAAGACACAAACAAGAATATCCTCGAATATATGTATTGGCATCATTAAGTGATTGAGGCAGTTGATATTGGTGTCAATATTGGCAGCCTTTTTGTCGTAAGAATTCCGTGCACGTTAAAGGAAAGTACTAGAAATTAAAAGTGTGAGTGTATAATGAGAATAATTCCAACGTATTGAAAAATAAATAAACTACAAGAAAATCAAGCCTGAATTCATGCAATGAGAACAAAATACAAACTGAAAGCGTAGGACTCACACAGGTTACCTTCAAGAATTCTGGCATGCCCCCTTAATTCAGCGTAATAAACTTAGTATACAGAAAGTCTCGGATGAGCCCTTTCAAATGATCCAACTCTCCGCTTTGAATTAACACAGGAGTTGACGTAGAAGCTACTACGTTAGTTTACATTGTCTATACATACATAATTAAGGATAACCATCTTCTACACTCATCCCCATAATAACTGGTCGTTCAATCGTATTAATGGTAGACTGCGCGGCACTCCATCCTACCCTATCTAATGCTAGTTCTCTTACTCGCCAGTAGCTTTTCTTGTGTACTTTCCTCTTTATTTTGTCTCTGTATTTATCCGTTGGTCTTCCGCTTGGGTATTTACCCTCTTTATCCTTCAGTTATATTCCTCACAAACCCACTGTGCCTCAGTGTGTGCCCAACCCATTTGGTTCTACTTTTCTGTGTAGTATTTCATATAGTCCTTCCCTCTCCTGTGTACTCCTTCATTTCGTATTTATCCGTCCGTTTGATCTTCAGTACGTGACTTTTACGCTCTTCGATAAATTTTAAGGGAGCTTCATATTGTCCAGGAGAATAGTTTACAAGTCACTACTGGTAAACTCACCGTACAAAAAATCACATTGCTTCGTGATGAAATTAATGTTTAGCCAATACTAGGTAATAATACCGCCACCGATATTTTTTATTGAAGCGCTCTCTCTACACGCGTATGGCGTAGTAGGATGCAAGACTCAGATGAAAAACAAGCGTCGCACTCATTTTTATTTTCGAAAATCGAATTCGACGCATTCATCGAATGAGATTGAGCCTCTTACACGATATGATTGCGAGTATGCTGAATTCAGATTTCCAGTTCTGAAATGTGTCGCGTAAAACGGTTATAACAGCGGGAAAGGTGGTGTATAAATGACGGTTTTACGGACGAAGAAGAGGAGTCAGGTGTACATATGGGAGAGAGAGGGTTAAGAAACGTGACTGGAGAGGGAGCGGAAGGCAAACGGCTCACACAGGGGGGGGGGTGTGAGGGTAAGGGTTGAAAGTGTGGGAGGTCAATCGCGCGATATCCATAATAGGAGCGAAGTGAGGCCTTTGCTAAAGGGGAAGGGTCTGAAGGAAAACTATACTGGGGGTGAGGGGTAGGGTGTGAGGGGAATAGAGAGAGAGAGAAAACGGAATGGTGAGGGGGTGTGTCGAGCGTGTGTTAGGACATCAGCCATGAGAAGGGGAGGGAATAGGAAAAATAAATAGGTAGAGATAAAATGACTAAAGTGGATTCCATGCTAATGGATTGTCTCCATACATCGTTCTGCTTTTGTTTTAGTCATTGACGGTGCGTGGAGAGAAGGGATTTCAGTACTTATCAGTTCGGAAGAGTACTTTTCTTATTATTTTGCTCCTACCAGCTCTAAAGATATCGTTCGGGGTTAAAAAAATACCCTCCGTGTCATACTAAAATTCGCCTTATCAAAATGTTTCAAGTAGTCCAGCCTTAGCGTGTGGTAACCGAGTCTCTAGCGCCTCCCAACCTAGTCCTTCCATCACCTGAGGAACACTCTCCGTTCACTCGTAGCAGTTTTAAACGAAGCGTGCGGATCCTTCTGATTTTTTTTAATCAATAGGTTTCTGTTGCTGGGTCCCAAATTCTCGCGGTGTGTATATTCGATATGTGGTCCAACAAAGCCAAGAGGCATCTCTCTTTCACTTTTTAATCCGAGGACCTTCCCACTATTCGCGTGATAAATCGTAGTTACTTAAATACAACACCACAAATGTCTCGAAAGTGATGGAGAGATAGCAGGATATATAGTTGCTGATTCATCTCGGCATATGAAAATATTTCTAAATATTTGTCGGAATATAACAACGTTCTCTGTTGTCTTTTGAGTAGTAGTGTATTTCGAGTGCGTCGATGGCTTCGGTCATTTGCACGTCTCGCTATTATTTAAATGGATTAAAATTAATCTTTAAAACACATAGCGTCTAACATTTACTATGATAGCAAGCCATTTTCTATTATGTAGGATTTTATAGGCCTGTTTCATTCAAGAAGGCCAAAATACGGCTGAGGCAGTCAGGGTCGTCACCCGGACTGGTTCCAAGGTTACCGAAAACTGTTGCGCGCCGTCCGATATACCTGTTGCACTCCGTCATGAGTTGTTCGACACTAAGTAACATGTCTTTCGATCCAAACAACTTGAATATCTTCAAATGCTAAACGTATGACAAAAATTTCTATATAGGTACGGTACATATACTGTAGAGTGGCTTGAGACAGAAAATACTTCTGACATAACAGCTATTTCAAATACGTTGCATGCAGTGATTTATTCAATTTAGGTTTCATTGAGCTAATCAGGCTGTCAGCACTGTCTTTGAATTCAATAAATAAGGGAAAACATAATAAAATTAGTGCAAGAAAGGAATGAGTCATGACTAAATGAGAAATGACTTTCCCGATAGATCTGAGGGATGAAAGGAGGAAATACCTCGCTGATCAGATGATACTGAATAAACGGTTGAAAGCTGAATAACGAAACCTACATAACATAGATGAGTAAATGGTCTGATAAAAAAGAGTAGAGAAATAAAGATAAAAGGATTCAGAGGTAGAAATAAATACTATTTCTACCCTCTTAAAATTCAGAATAATACACGAAGATGAAAAATATGGATATATACCAACAAGAGGTCAAATACGAAGCCGTTCATGAAAATAACTAAAGTGAATCAAATACACAAGAGATTAAGAAATATATAATAAATGCATGAAAGTAATGTTCAAGGCAAAGGTCGGAAAGTGAAATTAGTTGTGAATTTTGACTGTGCCCATTAGAGAAACGGACAGCACGTAGGGTAAGCAATGCAAAGCATGTAGATACTTGATTTACAGAATATTTGTAGGGTCGTGGCTACAGAAGGGACTGTCTACAACCACCCAAATACCGAGTCTCTTTATTTTTACTCAAAGGAGAAAGACGGGGACAATTGTGCCGCAGAAAAAGTTTAAATTTAACCAAAACATCTGCATTTTATTGGAACGTGGGTTTAACCCATGTAAGTGTAAACTGACGAGCTGCCTTTATGTG
The DNA here is from genome assembly GCA_963573305.1 of Pyrrhosoma nymphula. Classification (NCBI taxonomy): domain Eukaryota; kingdom Metazoa; phylum Arthropoda; class Insecta; order Odonata; family Coenagrionidae; genus Pyrrhosoma; species Pyrrhosoma nymphula. Next base: position 47,157,850 of record OY754330.1, on the reverse strand, counting down.
CGAATAAATAAGAAAACGGCATGCTTTTATCCCTGTTTTCGCCTCATCCTCTTTAGCTTACCCAACATTCCCGTTTCGTTCTTTCAAGCTTTCTGCTCTCCATCATCCATCCGTCCGCTCCTCCAGCCTAAGACGCTTCTTGTTAGAGGAGATCGATGGTCCATTAAAATCACAGCTTTTTTCTCATCCTTCAATTCACCCGTTTTATTTATTTCACTAATATAAGAGTTTAAAATAAATGTCCGCTGACCCAGAAGACTACTTGTCAACGTTAAGAAGCGATCCAGAAGGAGGTGTTTTAAAAATAGTGAGAGAGAGAGAGGGGGAGGAGGTAAAAGAATAAGTTATTCCGTCTTGACTCCGGCTTTGGTGGCTGAGCCTTTTAATTTTATTCACTCTTAGCAGTCTTCTTTTTTCCATTCAATGTCTCCTTCCATTCCCTTTCACTCCCAGGTAGACGAGAGTTTTTAAGAATTAATGTATTCATCAGAAAGGTATCGAGGCAAGACGGTGGTGGGGGAGTGAGGTGCGACGAGCTCGGCTGGTGAGGCGGACTGTGGAGGTTGGAACGGGGGAAGGAAAAAAGTCAACAGACGGTGATGGTAAAACGCTTTTGTTTTCTCTTTTAATCCCAACGCGGGAATAATGAGAAGAGGGTATAATTCAAGACTGCGATGTGGCATCACGACGGTGGATTAGCGCCGCGAATAATTAGGACAAAGAGAAAACAGGGTAAACGTCTTTGATCAGAAACAATTTGGCTGTTTGGTCCTTGGAAGCCGAGGGAGAATCGCCAGTGAGAAATTTTTTTAAAAAAACACCGAGCTTCGAACACTGTGATCAATGAGTCTCACCATCTTCGGATCACTGGGCGGTTCTGAAAGGTGCTCGAAAACCAAGGTGAAAGAAAAAGACAACTAAGAAAAAAGAAAATATTTGCTCGTCGCAAAATTATTGGATTGAAGCATGAACGTCTATTTTACGCAGTGCTTATGTGAGTCGATGAGATCATGTTTTTTTCCTGCTAGTTAATTGGAGAGGTGACCGAGGTCATTTGTGTCTTCAAATTATTCTTAATGTATCCCAACGTAGCCAACATTTCGCTTCCATATAACGACGTCAGACTCTGCCCAGAAAACCTGTCGGAAATTTTTCTCAGTTCCCAATTACATATTTTGCTAACGCAACTATATTCTTAGTATCCATAGTATAACCTCCACTTTCCTTGAAAACGCTTCTTATGTAGGTAACTAAATTGCTACCCTAACACAAGTTAATACCCAGCAACCTTTGAATTTACACATGTTAGACCTTTTATCCTAAAAATCTCACATAAGTTTATTTAATTTTTGTGACTTATCTTGATATTGCACAGCTTTTTTTAGTACCACTGGCATTTTGTTCTCTCAAGAGAGCCCCAGAACGGAGTGTCCAAGTAAAGAAGAGTTCGATGAAGCCATTATGTAAACATATGGCATTTCATGAGCGGAATAGGGACGCAAGCCGCGACTGAATGATGACGTCGGTCAATTGGTTCTTTAGGGAGGTGAACGGCAGCTTTGGTCATTTACGCCTTCCGGCATTACCCAAGAAGGGAAAGGAATTCCAATGATGTGCAATTTTTGTTTGTCCTTCTTTTAGAAATTACCTTTTTGTGAATGCTAACGGCAATACACGATACTATTATCATTATTACTATTCCTTCCATGCAGGGTGATAGAGGAAGTAAGTTACCCATCGAATTCAAAGGTCCTCCGTAATAGTCAGTGATGAGAAGACTCTCGACTGATAGAAGCCGACTTCGTTGATCGCATATAAAATAGGACCTCAATCGCAAATCAGAAAAGAAAAAGAGAAGGGGAAGATGGGATGTGCCGCAGGCGGTGGCCCCGAAGCCCACTTGGGGATCTGAGATGATATTCCTGCTCCACGGCTCCCATTCCGGCGGTCTCGTCTCCTTCCACAAAGTTGAAGTGCATTTGAGAGGGCTCCCTTGGTCCCCGAGTATAGAGCGGAAGATTGAAAGTGTTGTAGGGGGGCTTGGAAAAGGGAAGAAGGTCACGCCCACTATGACTAGAGCATTGGTATTGCAAAAGGGTTTTGAGGTGAATTCAACTACTCGATTCCGTATAAAATATTATCTGTTACTCATATTTTATCTGATAGATAATGATGAATATTTGTTTCATAATTGCCTGGTCCATCACAAGATGTGACGTATATGTATTCACAATGATCTGTGAAAAGCCCTAAATTTAAAATATGTAAATTTGTTCTTCTGTATTCAATATGAAACAGTTCATATGATGTTCACCTATTTGGTCTGCGCCAAGCAGCCGGGGGGACGCGTCCGGACGTGCGAGGTCCTGATTTGCGCTGGGACGAGTGCTGCATCCCTGGTGTGGAATCACCCCGTGCCACACACCCTAGTGGTGGCTTACACGGTACTTCGTAGATGTAGATGAACATGTCACCAGAGTTTTCGTTCTAGGGTCTTATTCAGGATGGACTTGACCTCGATAATGCTGTGAAGACGAAGTCACAGCCTGAAAAAAATTTCGAATATTAAATGACAATTTTTTTAATTTTGTTGAAACGTAAACATCCTTCACTGCAGATTCCGAGTCCTTCCAGAATAAGGCCCCTGGTGGAAAACTATAAGGAAAATGTATAACTAATAACGCTGCTTTAAAGGGATCAGATAGGAGGGGTGGCTTACCATGTGGACCCAGTACGGCTTCCCATTTGGAGGGCCCGGGTTTGAATCTTGGGAGAGAAGTAGATTTTTCAACGTAATCCCTATTTGAATGCTTTTTGGAGAGCACTTTAAGTGCAGTACTCCATCCGCCGAATGGCACGTGTGGCACTGTGAACCTCTTGACGCCTTTCGTTGATCGTACTCTAACGCCGACGCCGGGATTCTCTCCACACCCTTTCTCCATTCCCCACACAATCGTTCCCGGACCAACCACCCCATCTATCCTTCATTGCGCAAACTATCCCAGCCGTCGGTCGCCACCACAAGTAACCTACCTACCTACGGTGTTTTAATGAGATTTTCGGCGTGACAAAGATAACTGTTATGTGACGGACTTTTATTTTCGGAGTTACTGCAGAACTTTGTTTAAGCATTAGTTAGTAGTAATTCATCGTCAAAATTGAGTTTGGAGGACGTGAATGAATCAATATATGTGGGTAACTAAAGCAAATGAGGTATGCATGGATAGGGCAGTATCGAGGACATTAATAAAGCAAAGTCAGCTTTAAAGGACCATCACCGATAATTAAACTTTTATCACTGTGCCAACGCCGAAAAGGAACGCCTTGATGGATATTATTATTAATCTCGAATTATGCCCAAGGATTAGAGGCCCACATCAATGCGACAAAAGTAGACAAACCAAAGTTTGGATTTTGACTGCAGGGAAATCTTCCAGCCAGCGCCTCCAGCGTGTTTCATCCCCCTCAATAACTCCATGTCTTCCAATTCTTAATTTTTTCCTTCCCATTCAAAACTTATGCTTCGATAAAATGTATTTTCGGAACATAAACCTTCGCCTTGTCGATGTTTTCTGATCCATCTTTCCCCTCTTCTCTCCGTTGCCCAATCCCACCCATGTTACTCCCCTCGAGGTTTTTATCACGTCCTGAAAAGAGGTGGAGGAATTCGGAACAAAAAACTCAATTAATTCCTTTCCACAGATTTCAAAATTAAAAAAAAACATCCCCACATTCCCCCGAGGGATATTTTTATTCCCATGTATCATACGGCGGCGTCCTCGCTTGATCTGTCAGTCCCTGCGCGGGCTCTCCACGTCCTCCATTCGATTCCTTGGAGTAGTGATGGAAAAATGTCGGTCAAAATCGATTTTTCGAGCAATCGATTTTCAATCGAAATGAAAAGCTCGACTTTTCAACAAAAATCGAAATTTGACCAAAAGATCGATAAATCGAAAAAATCGACGGTTATTTTTGAAAAAAAAAATACAGTTGGTACAAAAACATGTTTATTATTCATTCGAAAAAGGCTCATAATGCATATTTGAGTAGTATAAAAAATCCCTAAAAATGAACTTAGAATACATTCTTGAATTATTTGTAGTAAAAATTTACAAATGCACGCACATTAACGTTTGAGGATCACCGCTGGGAACCACTCGGCTTCACTAAAAGTTTTAAGAAAGATCAACTGATTGAGATACTTTCTTGATAATCTAGGGCGTGCCTTTCCAATTTTACCGGCCTTACAGAAAAGTCTTTCACATGGGACGGATGACGTTATCATACTCAGCACTCTGATCGCGAAACGGTACGAAATGGTCAAGATCGAAGTTGAAAAATCGAGTTTGGATCGAAACTCGTAGATCATGGCTCGATCTCGATTTCCTCGATCTTTGACTATTAAAACTCGATTTTCGATTTTAATCGAAATCGATTTTTCCATCACTACCTTGGAGGGAGCCGGGTAAGTACACGTTCACTGCGGAATGACGCGTTATCCACTGTCCGACGGAACTAAGAGAAAAGTCAACGCATTTTCCGACTCTCTTAGTCTTTAACCCTTTATAGAACATAAATAAAAGAAATGCTCGTTTTTTATGGTGAATATATGACTCCACAGGGAAGTGTCATAGGCCCACTTCTGATCCTTTTGTACATAAACGACATCGGTAAAACATTTGACAGTAAGATTAGATTATTTGCAGACGACGCAGTGGTGTATGGAGAAATTCGTAGCCTTAATGATAAGTAAGCGCTAACTAAGGACCTCGAGGCAATACAGGAGTGGTGCGATGCGTGGCAGCTAGAATTAAACCTGAAAAAATGCGTTGTTGTGAATTTTTGGAAACGGAAAAACGCTCCTTGTAACAGCTATTGCATAAACAACAGCAAATTGAATCCATGGAATCGGTTAAATACCTCGGAGTTAAACTGACTAATGATCTCTCGTGGAGTAAACATATTCGAGAAATTACCGGTCAAGATAATCGTAAATTGGGATTTGTTAAAAGAGTACTTGGCAAGTGCGACTATAAAGTTAGGGAAGTCAGCTACTTCTCCCTCGTTAGACCCCACTTGGAATATGTTGCCAGTATTTGGGATCCTTATGAGATAGGCTTGGAAACTGAGTTAGAACGCGAGCAGCGAAGATCGGCAAAATACGTTTAAGGCCGTTATGATAATCTCGTTAGTGTTACTGACCTTTTGCAGCAACTGGGATGGGAAACGCTTTCAGACCGTCGCGACGCGTCGCGTCGATTAAAATTTAGACTCAATCTATTATGTAAGTTCCAAACCGGTCTATTCTCTGACGACGTTGATAATATTTTACGAATCCGACATACTACGGTAGATCAGATCATGAGAATAAAATTAGGGAACTAGACTGTAGAACGGACAGAATTAAAACGTCATTTTTCCCACGAACGATAAGGGACCATAACAGCTGCCAATGAGACTTTTATCTAGGTTTGTCGTTAGGTAGTGTAGCTCTTAGTAGTAGTACTCCGTAATACTTGAATCCGTATCTGTTACCTAGTACTAACAGCACGCCGTGCATGTTTTCTACATAAGTCTTGAGTCTCTGTCCATTTGTGTAGTTGCAAAATTCATATATATTAATGGTCCATCTCCCTTGTGATAATATCTGTAGTGTAGTAGTGCATGCTTGTGAGGTTTTGCCTCGTGAGAAGTACTAGCGATTTATGCTAATGTATAATTAGTCGTAGTTGCACTAACTTTAGGGTATAGTGTAATGCATGTTGGTGAATACTCACCCCCTGCCACACATCCCTGAGGTGGCTTGCAGGGTATTTTGTAGATGTAGATTAAATGGGTCTCAGGACTGTCAGCGGTAGAAAAAAAGACTACTTTGTTCATTAATCTGCAGAGGGATATAACACCTTTACTTCATAAGGTTACACTAGTGAGAACTCATGACACTAATGGCAGTCTCTTAGAGACAATGTCTTTACGTGTTTTCTAAATCAAACAGTACCCTACAAAATTCTGTGTAAGTGGTATCAGTAGTGGCAGTGGTTGACGATGTTTAAGTGACACATTAATAGATGCAAAAATTTAAGAATTTGGCCACATAGCAAATAAAAAAACATTTCACATGTCTGACATTACCAAAATATCAATAATATATGAGATACAATCAAAATAGGAATAAATCGCAAACATCCTGGCAAATATTGCCTTAAGAAGGATATATGTTTCACTGTAAAGTAAATAAGTAAGAAAAACCATTCGGAAATCAAAATTTTTAAATATTAAAAAAATCTCTCCTCTGATCGGCTGCCGTTGACGTAGCATGACGGAAAAGTTTAGACTTTGACAAGGTTAGCTCATTATCCATCGACGGCGCCGTCAACGTCTGGCCATCGCCATAATAGGTTACACTACATCCCAAATCACACGCACGTTTTCGTAAGGTAAGGGAACGTCAAACGTGATTTCCCCCTTAAAGAGTTTTCCAGTAATCCCAGGATATCCTGTCTTCGAAACCCTGACCTCGATAGTTGCTCCCCGTCTTCAACCCTTGTAAAATAGTCTTTGTTATTCCATCATTGGCGAGCTTACCCAGAAAATATCTTAGAATCACGAAAAATAGCTCTTAAGCAGGAAATGCACGGCTCCGGTGCCCACGCGGTAGGTAGCTCAAAGGCCTGGGTAGTAATCGTGTCTTTCCATCTGCGCGAGGCAAGGGGGAGGAATAAAAGAAAAGAGCATGCACTTTACGAAGGAAATGAATTGTGCACTTCAACGGAGAAAGCAGGCCTAAGCCCAGCAGCCACGGAGTCACGGATTAGAATCACGTATCCCGTGCATGGGCGCATGAGAACATAATTCATATCACAAAATTAAAAAAGGGAGCAGTATATCATTAAGTAGGGCGGTTGAATACAAAAAGGCATGCACTTTTCAAACTTGTCTCGAAAGCGAACGATTTCGAACGCACCAGGCAAATAATTTACTCTTCCAGAGGGAGAAATTTTCAAGATTAAGTGCTCCTCCGATCATAATATGAAAGGTGTAAAAAGGGTGTGTTCGCACTCAGAACAATAAATAATCAACTTTCTCGAGAAAAGAGTCGCTAAGAGTGGATCAATAAGAATTCTGAAGTTTGATGGCGTAGCCTGCGAAGTTTTATTCGCACAACAACTGGTTTCTTTTTGACTTACATGATGCTGATGCAAAAATATTCCGAGATACGCATGAAAAACCATTGCGGAATAGGGGAGTCTAAAAAAACGAGCTTTGAAGTATCCTCAACTCGTATCAAGTGTGGAATTGAACGATTTGTGAGTTAAAAAAGGCGAATACAAGTCAAGCCATTTAATTAAAGCACATTAGGAAAAGGAAAGTGAGCAGAATTCATAATAGAGAGACTTCATCAGCCATGTAGTGTTGGTCAGTCACAGTAGGTGCGTAGAATCGAATGACAAGTCATGCCATATTTATATATACCATGATACGAAAAGGAAAGTCAAACGAATTCAGAACCGAGAGATTTCACCACACCTGTAGCGCTGGTCGTTCACAAGGGGGGGATGGGTGCATAAATATTAGGTCTAGAAAAGTCTAAGATTTACATTCAGAACGCCTCAACTACTTAAAAAGTCTTATCTAATGAATGAATTTATCGGCCAGCTTCATCAATCGGGTGGCGCAGGAACAGAAAGGCATTATTATGGGTAGGTTAAATGAGTTCGTAGTTGAGAGATGTCACCAATCCTTTATCGCCAGGAGCAACGGCCCGCAGCGATGGAAACACCGGTTTCCGATCCATCACCGAAGTTAAGCATCGTTGGGCTCGGCTCGAATTTGGAGGAGTAATCCTCCAATTCGTCCGAGTGCTATTGGCCCCTGCCTGCAAGTGGTAGGCATTGTGTGAAATGACCTTAGTCGTCGAAGCACGTTCAAGTAAATTCTAAATACTACTTTATCACTGGTTGGTCACAAGCGGTTGACTCAAAATTATTAGATCTATAAAAATCTGATTCATGTTTAGAACGCCTAAGCCACTCGAAAAGACTTCATGAACGAATGGGCTCACTGACCAGCTTCACAACTCAGGTGTCGCACGAACAAGAAGGCATTAATTACTCAGCCCAAGGACATCGTGCATCAATCTATTTTCCCCTTCCCCCGCTCCCCTGATTTATCATCCCACACTCCTCTCATACAGATCTCATGCTCACACAAATCGATCGAGTCGAATTGAAATCGCTTATATGTGTGTGTGTATAGAGAACTTGAACGAACAACATGAAGAGCGCGATAATTCATCCACCGATAAATTAAAAGGACTTAATCCAAAACTATTAATCTCGATTATAGAGGTTTTGCAAAATAGACCGGCAAGGGAAGCGATAAAACTCAGTGGGCGGAAAATATTGCAAGTGCAACAGATGAAGGAAGAGTGTGGGAGGGGATTGGTAATCGAATGATGGGAAAAACACAATCATGAGCTAGCGCCGATACTCCGCCTCTGGAGCGCTGCCCGGGGTGACGTTGTTTTCACCGAGCAGCGCGTGAATGTTGAAAACTTTAATTACTCCTACGGTCGTGCGGATGCAAACTAGGGTCGTGCACAATATTTATAACCCTCCATCCCACCCCGATAAAACACGCCGGCTGTCCCTCTCAGAAGAGAGAATGCAATATCATTTTGATAAAATCAGTTACTCGCGCGACAGTGACGCGTTATTGGAAAGCACAAAACAGTATGAGCATCGCATCCTAGTAACTTCCCCCCTCCTTAAAGACATGCATCGGCTATGGGTGTCATATGAATTCGCTCAAAACGGCACAACCACCCTTCACACATATATACATTCATTTAAAATTCCACCACGCGGAGAGAGAGTGAGACAAGGCGGAATGGTGCAAGTAATTTAAACATCACATTTGAATTATAAAAGAACCGTTTCCATTTTTCTCTTGACGTTTCTTCGATAGGTTAACGCCTGCATTTAAATTACAACGTAACTTTTTCAGGATTTGCTACGCTCTCTCTCTCTCTCTCTCTCGGACACTCATTTAAACTTAGCGGTGCGCGAGGCATTATGAAGACATTTATGACCATTTAGAACAATGGATAACCAAGGCGAAGCAGGCATGCAATAAGCTACGCCCACGTGAATGCGAGTGTGGGTAAATTAAAGATGCCACACGTGCCTCGACGCTGCATTGAATGATCTCCCGGTCACGTTTTAATACGCCTAGATGAACCCTCTCGTGATTCTGGGGTATCCTTTCAATAGGATGTCTTCATTCGTTTTGCAATTACATAAAAATTTAAAAAAATATCTTTGGCCTCTTTCTTTTGAATTTAGAATTAGCTGAATTAATTATCTTTCAAAATATTCCGTTGGCAAGATCCGCGGGCGGTATTAAAAACAGAGGTGAATTAGAACTAAGCACACGATTTCCCCGTATTTTTAACGAGAAAGTTCCACATTTTCCAAGGATTTTCGAGAATGCCCTTAGTTTATGGAAAGAGGGGGTTGAGAAAAAACTTTTAAAAGGCCTTGATGTAAAACGAATGGAAAAAACACGCTCTGAAGTTGTGTCTTAAAGTAGTCCAGTAGTTGCTAATACGTTAGGAATTCTCCGTGTAACCATGTGAAAACGGTAACCGAAAACTGTACTTCTTTTCTAAATTTATAAAAATCATATCTTTAAAAAAAAATTTATATTACGTAATTTTGTATAATATTTTCAGTTATACATTAACATTAAAATAGTATAAGGAATGATAAAAATTATGCGAATTTCACAATAGATAGTTTATCCACGACGCGGGTTTCAACACATTATGTCATCTTCAGGTGAAAATACAAAGATGACATAATGCGTTGAAACCCGGGTCGTGAATAAACTATCTATTGTGAAATTCGCATATTTTTTATCATTCCTAACATGGAAAAATTTCACGTAATACACCCTGAAACCGCAAGTTTTATTTAAATAGTAAATGGGTAAATTAACAAGGAAATGGATTATAGCATGGAAAGCTAAGTGCTTACGGCTGAAGTGATGCAAGAATGCTAAAATAATTAAGGAAAATTTAAATATCTCTTTTATTTTTCCTTAGCAGCTCAAATGAGGGGGCTAATTAAAAGCGAATCCAAATTTTCCAACGACAGAGCCTTCACTTACACGCGGGACATCAACTTTCCCTAACGCCAAGCAGTAAAATCACTACTGGAGAGACTAAAATGTATTTTTCCACGAAGAAAAGACTATTTCATTGGTTAGCGATGTGTGACGCTGAGCAGTTCGCCTCCATATGCGTGTTAAGTACTTTGTCTCGGTGTTCTCCAAAATGAAATCTGTTTCAGATTAGTTGTTTGGTTATTTGAGGAGGCGACCGACAACGGAGATCATTTGCGCCTTTGAGAATGAGTTGCTAGGATGGTAAGGTAAGAATTAATCGGGACTGAAGTAGAGAAACCCAGCGTCGGTATTGGCCTATTCTCCACGAATATGGCCAAAGAGACGAAGGTTTAACACCCCATCCGACGGACGGAGTTCTGCACTTTATGTGTTCTCCACATAGCCCCCAAGTAGGAATCAAGATCCCACTGCAATATCTCCGCCGCTCCCGGGATTCAAACCTGGACCCACCACACCATTCCGACTAGATTTGGCACTAGACTAAGGTCAGACTGGTGGATTTAAATACTGCAATTTCCATGGAACGAGTGACCACGGTGGAACAATGAAAAAGCATCGACAAATTTGAGCACAGTATATTAGAGTATGCGTAAAACCTTATTTTCTTTTCAAATAACATAGCTAGGTATTCCAAGCAGGGATCGAAATTCCGCAAAAACAATTTCGGCCATTAGGTACCAGGATCTAAATACCAAATATCCAAATGGGAATCCAGAGCAGCCACCATGCCAACCAGATTTACTAGGCCGTTTTAGTAGGTCCCGTTTTGTAATGTCTGGTTAACGTTGACCGCAAGTTGACGTATCATTTTCGTAAAATTGATGTTAGCTGAGAGTTCTGGTTTTGTATATTACATCAGGGGCGCGATCATGGTTCCCTATAACGAGTGCGCTCACGTTATCATTATTTTTCGATTTTGCTCATGAGAGCGAAAACGTGATCATCATTATTCTTTCCGCGTTCAGAGGTCATCGTTTTTAGGAGAGTACCTATCTCTGAGCACTGCCGCTAAGGAGCGTTTTGCGTTTATAATAATGATAACGATAACGCGAAATGAGGAACCACGATCCCACCCCAGATTTTCTTTGCGATTACGTCAGCGTTATCGATGTCAGAATGTATTACCATCGGTCTTCATGCCGAGAAAATATTTCACCAGAGATTATTAAAAAAACCACGCCTTAAGAGATCCTTCCGCGATGTATTCGACACACAAAATACATTCCGACTGGCAGACTGAGTGAATTCAGGAAATAGGTCAGAGGAAGAGGGGACTCGTGACACGCGGAAGTGTGAGAACGTCAGATCTGCAAAGAGTTTTATCTGCGTAAGGCAGTTCCAGGCCACACCACGCACACACTGCTGGCTCCGGGAGTGACTTTTGCCCGAAAGACGGCTTCGTGCGGTGCAGTGTGAACGTACGCTCCAGAGTGGAGAGTGGGCGCCTGAGGGGGTAGCACCAATTTCCACCCACCACCCGGAGACGAAGCAGTGTGAACGAATTGCCACCACCGGCAATGAAGTGAGAGGAAGAAAGAGGAGGAAAGACTGAATCCGCCATCGAACTGACCACCTATCGCCACTGAGGAAAAGTGCTCTGATTCCGTCGTTAGCAGCCTCGCATGCGCTAACTCAGGACGAAGTGTATCGAACCACGAAAACGGAAAACAAGTAGTGTCCAGTCTCTTGAAGAATTAAAAGTAACTGCAAGCCGTTTCCTGCCGACAACTTTCACCCGCAAATAATTTTGGCATCTTTATTCAGAGCGAAATCACGACTATGCAGCGCTCACCTCTTTACCTCTAACATAGCACATTAACGCCCGTGCCCTAAGTTAAATATTAAGTCTCTATAGTCGTCGTTAATCTATAGCCTCAATTAAGACTCAATAGTTGCAGTTACACTAACTTTAACAGGGTAAAGTGTAATGCATGTTGGTGACTACTAACCACCGCTCACACACCCTTGAGGTGGCTTGCAGGGTATTTTGTATATGTAGATTAAAAAGAGAGCCTTTCCTGACGGGACTCAAAACCGTGACCTTCGGGATCGCAGGCGATGACACTACCCCGCCGACGAGGCTGGCAAGCGTATCTACTAACCGTGCGGTTTCCTTTCGGCACAGTGCTTGTGGTGCAGGAATAGATAGTCAAAAGAGGTCCATTATGTAGCCAAAACGCGGACACGATATTGCAAAGGAACGTAACGCCCGATTTTTCAGGCGAGAAATTCTAAGAAAATCCTGAAATTTCTTCTGACGTAGGAAATGTTTCATGCACATAATATTACACTTATTAATAGGAAATTAAATCCTAAATTTCCATTCACAGCCATAATTTTCAGCAAATTAAGAACTGGTTCTCAACCCTTTTGTAAATAAGTTAGTCAATGCAATATGCAACGAGCCTCCATCCTGGCGTGCAGCGTGGGAGCTTGGCCACTCGAATTAAATTAAGATATTGCAAAAAAAGGGAAGCGATCGTAAAGTGAATAGCTTCTGAAAAGGAAAGCTAAAAAAAACCTCAGAACCACTCAAAGCAAATTCTAAAGCAAACTCGTCCATGCAAGCTTCAACATGGGCGTGACCTGATTTCAAATTAAGAGGGGGGGGGGGTAATTCTTTTTTAAGACTTGAGTCTGCATGCCGTCAGATTTCATCCAACGCGTTCGATAGGGAAAACTTAGCGTTGTAATTTAAAATAAAAGATTTCTCCTTTGTTCCGAGAAATTTGACCAAGGAGAAGCGAATTTTTCAACAAACACGGGACTCAAGCACAGTATTTCGGAGTAGGAAGCCAGTACCTCTTTTCATTATTATAGAATCTATAATTCAGGCTGAACAATGCGAAAATTCAGGTTCACTATATAAAAATATTTGTGTACTTATCTTATACGAATAAAATGTAGATAGGTACGGTTTCGCCGCATCGATTGTTTCATGATGATGTCGTATATGTGAAGAAACCGGCTTTAGTTACCACATTAAATTAATATTGTGAAAATATGCAGTTATTAAATTTAGCGACTCTTCAGGTAATCAAAAATGCATAGAATTATTGTCCCTCCTTAACATTAATACAAAACACTTTTTTAGTGAAACGCCACAAATAAAGTGGAAAGAGATATCAACACGAACGGCTGCAATTCTCTTCGGGTAGCTTGGGCGAGATTTTCATCTAGTCATAATAAAAACCATATCCAATATTATTTTAACTAAGCAGATGTGAGAAGCATGATGAACATTTAGTGATGAACGACGTAAAAACTTCGTTTTGCACGACTGAAATGCTCAGAAATTATGATAAAATAAACATACATATTTGAGGCTTTTGCTTTAATTATTTTTTCCATGCTGTATGCTGAAAAGACCTCCACAACGGAAAGCTTTCTCCACAAAATCGTTATGGTGGGTGATACATTTATTTCAGGAAATAATTTAGACAGTTAATATAATTAATAAAAACCATGACATTAATGATATGGTCAGTGCATCAAAATCTCCCCTTTTTTGTGGAGAAGTCCTCTCTGGACCGCACAGCCGAAGCAAATCCCACGGAAAACGGCTTCAATTTTATGTCAAAGATCTTGAGAAGTTGTGTCATACGCGACCGTTCTTTCGTGCCATTAAAAATATGAGATATTGATATTTATTTTGATGCCAAATTCATTGGATTTTATAGACGGTGATATGCCGTACAAACAATAGCAAGGTAAAAATACCTACCCGCTGTGGGTAAAGAAATCTCCCCTCGGGGGCCATGCACACTTCAGATGCGCGAGAAAGGCGGGCGCTCTCTCTCCCCCTGGGCGGCCGCCTATAGGGCTGAATAACCTACCACCTCATTTCCTCCCTCTTCCCAACTTCCTAGCTCCCATTCTCATCCAATCCCTCTCCCAACCTCCCTCCGCCTTAGGGATGAGAGGTCTATAACAGTAAGTCGGTGATTTCAGGAAGGTACCCTGCTACACCTCTGCATGGTGCCTTACACAAATACAAGGTAGGACATTCCCGTGACAAAAATGAGTCCATTCTACTCATGACGTCATCCGGATGACACGAGCAGCAGACGACTCGAGAATTAGCGGAGCAGTAGCAGATGAAAGCTCCGATAATTTAGTTTTAAGCAAGAATAGAATGGAGATAAGTAGATATTTGCATCCTTAAGTACTGGTATACAACATATACCATAGGTTATACTTAGTAAATTCGTATTTTAAGAATAATATCTTGCTTACAGAGGAAGTAACCCTAGTGACAGTTTATTAACCAATGAAAGTTGAAACTCTTACCAATTTCAACATTTAAGTTCTTGTCTCCAGGCAAACCTGGACCCGCTTCGCCTGTGTAGATGTTTCAGTGGGACTAAAAAAAAATTCTCTTCCCTCATATGTTTCATTACCTTGGTGTGTATCCAAATACCACACAAGGAACAAATACACTATGCATTCCGTGCCTAGCAAGAGCTTGATGTTGTCCAAACTACTTAGGTCACAGCGATCGGCTAAAAAAAATGTGTAACGGCCTACCATGCATTAGTAGTACCATGCAACAAGATATCTATCACGAAACTTTTCGATCGAAAAGTATCGCGTGATATAAATTTCATTGTTGCCGTATTTCAAACTATTTCAACTTTGGGACAAGGAGTTTGTTCTGGTTATGGCATAAATGTGACAACACCGGAAGCAAACCATTCAAAGCATATTTGTAAAACTGTATCCAGACGATGGCAATGTTTCCACTAAGTCAGTTCCAATACTCTTATAAAGGTATCGTACCTTATATTATAAAGTCAGCAATAATTGTTTGCATGCACGTTCTATGTAATGATTTTATTGTGAACTGGTCATCCGAACTACCCACTTGCTGGTATTTAAGGGTTTCGCGGTATAAGGAATCGACTAGCATAGGTCCCATTGCCGCGAAAAATTTGTTTCATGCAGAAATAAAAGGGCCAAAATTCCCATAAGAAAAGCATAGACGACTGCTTCGGTTATTTTCATGGAATATTTCAATATTTCAATATGAGTTCCACATAATATTTATAGAGATACTTTCTTATTATTTTACTAATTATTTAAAAAAGTTTATATATATAAGTGAAAGTTTCTCGGGTTTCACACCGGGTAAGATTATTTCACTTACATAATTCTTTAACTTAAACTTATATACATATATATATATATATATATCTTTAAGTATATATAAATATATTATATATATTTTTTGTATAAATATATATTAATTGTAAAAAGTAACATAAATATTAATTTTATTTTAAAAATAATTAATGCATATAGTGTATCGAGCTAAGATCAGTCCCCCGTCACTATTATTCATACGTAAATCCACCCCCTACTCCCCATCTAATAAAGGAGACGAGGCGCAGAGCAGAGATATACTCGTCCCACCCCCTCATCCCCTTATCGCCAGCCAATCGCCCCATCCCCACCCACACCTCCCCGAGACTCACGAAGGGCTACCGAACCGGAATGCGGTTTCTCCCCGCAGGGGTAGCAAGAGTGGCGAGGAGAATAAGTGTGGGGGGAGGAGGGTGGGGAAAGGCACGGACCGACGGGAGGCAGAGATGAGAAGTAGTACAAAAAAACCACAATCAATCTCTCAAGTTGTCAGGTTGTCACAACACACTGGGTCATTCAAACTTCCCATTAAGACATATTTCGCCGGAAATCACGCCGAGAGAAAGAATGAGATACGAAAAAGGAAGTCGAAGAAGAAAGGGTTGGGACGAGAGATGGAGGTGCTAGGGGCCAAAAACAAAACAATAAAATATGGGACTATGGAAGAAAGAAATAGGGGCATGAAACACGCTCCGAGTCGTACGTAAAAAGTATAATAATATTCCAAAGAGCAAACGGCAAGGGTATTGGATTGGCTAGGGCACTGGCTTCTCACGCGGAGGGCCCGGGATCGATTCCTTTTGGTAGCGGAATTGTTTCATTGTGGTTATTCGATCCGTAGTGGTAGGGTCCTGAGGTGAGCAATGTCCGTTTGGATGGGGCATTGAACCGTGATCCCCAATTATTTAATACGAAAGTAGATGGCGTCTTGACTCACGAAAATGAAGCCTGTTTTTTATATTCCCCTAACGAGACCCGCGCGTTCAATTTGTCCACAAATTCTATGAATTATGCAGTGTTTTTCGGGAACTACTTCGATTTTTTTTTCAAGTAATATCTTTGCAGTGCCAAGATTGTCATACTATGTAGAAATACCAATTTACACCAAAGAGGGTGAAATTCGTTATGAACAAAATATTTGAGTTAACCTGGATTCGAATCTGGATCTGCCAATTGCCGGTCAGGTGTGTCAGCCAGCCAACACCAAGCCATCTAAATTCATGGAAAATTTCAGCGGGGGTTTATGCGAACTAGGAGTTCTCGTCTCAATTCCACATGGTATCGCAGGACACATGGTCGTACTTACTAAGCAACCATCAGAGTAAGTCATTCTAAAGCGATAATGTTGGGTTTATCCTCCGCGACAGGGGCTTAGTAAGCATGAACACGTCTCCTGGTGCCCTCATGTGGACTTGAGAACACCTAGTTCGCATGAACCCCCGCTGAAATTCACCTTGATTTCAGATGGCTTGGTGGCGTCACTGACTAACACTCATTACCGGCAGTTGAGAGATCCGGGTTCGAATCCTGGTCGAGTTAAAATGTTTCCACGGCGAATTTCACACTCTTTGTTGTAGGTATATCTTTGCAACCGTGCGCGTGACTGCGTGTGCGTGCCATATCATTTGTACTTTCCGCAATGATCGGTAACTAATATCTATGTTTTAGGCGTATCAACTGCACAACTCATCCGTTCAATACTTCCGACTGCGCATTTTAATGACTACAACATTCTCCTGTGGAATCGTACGTATTGTTCCATCTAATCTCTTATTCAATCCATGGTCGTTTACCTCTTTCCGCCTCCGGCCAAAACTCAGGCAGCGCGGTTATCTGGAAAGCAAAACTTTGAGTGACACGGCAGAGGGAAAGGAATAAGCGCTCACAAAACTTAAAGGTGTTAATTTCACCCATTGCTATCGGAAAGAAATTTCACGGTTCGGAGAAAAGCCATCGGACATAGCCCATGACTTCGTGTTAATGATTTTACCTGAAGTCAAATATCTACGTATTTTATCCAAAAGTTGCTACCTGTCATGTCCCGGTAACATTACATAATGGAGTATACACTGTGTGGCAATGGAATGCTACGATGGCGCAGAGAAATTAAAGGACGTAAGCCGGTGATCGCAGTTCCGATCTGTGGAATTACATATTTAATCCAGGCTAATTACGAAGCTGTGTAATTAGAGTCTTAATAAGGCATGTTATGTTGTCGATTATCATAAACTATGCGTTGAGTAACCACATGTTTTGGACAGTAAGATGAAGAATCATTAGTCTTTATCAAAATTAGAATAACGTTTGATTATTGCATTCCGAACGGGAAGAGACGAAATTGCTGTAAATTTACCTATGGCATCCTGCTCCGCACTCTTTTACATTACTAACTCAGCACATCTAATGCATTTGAGGAGAATAGAGAATAAATGCACAGGATTCTGTTCTAGTCAAATATTATTATAAGGGATAATCTGGATATCAAAACTAATCTTTAACAGCTGAAGGGTCTTGTCTCCATACACTTTAATCCTTCAGCTCCGCATACGCCTTACCTCTCTTATTCCATAAAGCGCATTCTCTTCCTTCCCCTTTCTCGCTTACCAAACATCCTCCCCTCTATCACGTCCTTCAGCATCTCTTCACCTCTCATTACCTGTCCCAACCTCCTAGTCCACCTTCTCCTGATTTCCTCAAGTAATCACCTCTTCTCACCCACCAAGCACTTATTCGTATATCATCCTACCAATTCACTGAACTTTCTCCACTCTCCAGCACACTCACTTCCCAAACGCCTGCAGTATATTCTGGTCCTCTTTTCTCAGAGCCCATGTTTCTGATTTGTGCAACGTTTCACTCCATATCAACCTCTACGCCCCGTTATCAACTCTCTCTTCTTTGTGAACGCCTCCTTCGCTAGCGCCTTCGAGTTGCCTTTCTGCTATGCCTATTTTCCTCCAACGCACTACTCAAATTATTAAGTTGTTCTACTTGCTCCAGTTCTTGCCCCTATACTTTGATGACCAACCGAGATTTCTTTGCCCCAGAAAATCTCCGTACTCCTCGTCAATTAAGCTCTGAATATTAAACTAAGTAAGAGAGTAATATGCATTATAATGAAATATTCCAGGGAAATAATACCCATAAGAGCTGAGGGGTTCCGGTCACTAATCCAAGTCTACGGCAAATCAACTAGCCTAAAATTCACCATAATACCTACTACTTCATAAAGACAAAGTTTAAAACGATGAAACCTCACTCCTATTTCCTTCCAAGTTCTTTGCCGAAAAGGCAGCTTACTGGACACACCCCTTCGATGTCTCTCAAAATTGTAAGTAGCACCGGGAGGTGGAGCGGGCTAATGAACCGACGCAGAAAAGAGAGCAAGAGGGAGGAAATACCAAGGCCAACGAGAGCTCAATCAAACAGGGACTCCCTCGAGGAACCTGAGCGTCAAGAAAAAAAATTAAATAAAAATAAAAGCGAGGAACGCAAAACATCTCACCAATGGGGGTCATCCCTTACAGAACCATTCCCAAAAAGATCTTTCCCTCAAACTCAACCTCGTCTCGTTCACCTTTATTTTTTATTTAACCCTTCATTCCCTGTTTTTTCACCGTATTCTTTTTCGTCATTTCACTCCTTCGCCAACAAAAGAGAAGGTGAGAGCAAAGAGGAGGAGGAGAGGTGGAGTGGAGAGAAAGGAATATAAGTCTTTCGTTTTGTTCAATCCCTTTCTCTCGCGAGGAGTGTGTTTCCCTCCAGACAGCGCGGACAAAAGGTGCGGCCAAAGAAACAATGGGGTCCAGGAGGAGATGAAGGAGAAGGAACCAGAGAGGAGGCGAAGAAATAAGAAGAGAAAAGGAGTGAGGGAATAAAAAAAGGTGATGAGATGAAGAAAGGAAGGCGGAAAGGGGAAGTCCCATTGGGGAGTGATTCAATGGCCTGCTTCCAACTCCTCCTGTCCAGATTCCTAACTCCTTGTCCCGGTCACACTACCAACGTACCGGGAATAGTAAGCGCTTAAGGTGACTAGAGTTGAAATCTTGGTTCATGCATATTTTAAAAATTTTTTGAGTAAGTCGAAAAAAATTCACACTTTAATTATGTGCATTTGTTTATGCATCGCACTTATTGGAACTCAGCGTACAAGAAGTAATGGAAATGATAAAATAATTGATATAAATTTTTTTCCTTAGATAGTGTTATGGCTAGTTTTCGGAGCGGTATTCGAAATGTAAGCGAAATTATACTGAAGCGTGTTTTTTTTCGAATAATGGATTCGTTTTGACACCTTTATATTTTTAGCAACAATTATAATAATGATAAATGTATAACTTTGCGCAAAACAGAAAATCTCTACATATGCAATCGAATTATTACGAATCATATGTCACGTGACATAAGGCTACGTGTTAAAATAGCAATGAATTACCAAAAAACTAAATCGGTATGATGCAATTTGTTTTACATTTTTCTATAGCTATCGCTAATGAAAACCCGTATGCAAGTTTTCACGCAAATCTGTAAATAAACAAAAATTGCTTAAGCCACCTTAAAATTCATAGATATTATGGCAAAGCTCCTAAATATCGACCCATTCAGAAACAATAAAGTAAGAAATAATCCCACCTAGAATAACGTTCGTTTATCCTACCGATACGTGGTGATCCGACAATTCGTTGCGGTTTCATTTTTCACTTTGGAGCGTATCGCCCGATATATCTCCTGTCAGACCAATATATCGGGTCACCACGTATCGGTGGGATAATCTCAAATTATTCTAGGAGGGGATTTTCTTAATATCTTGTTACTGAATGGGCCATTGATCACAACACCAAGAAAGCTCTCGGACTGAAACAATGAGAGGGTGTTTCTTCCATCTTCTCATCAGCCGTCACGCCGCCAATGCCTTCTCCGATTCTCCACACCCGTCGCCACCCGTGGCGATTTATCCTCCGATAGCCAGTACCCGATATACCGGAGTCAAATCGCTAAGAACTCGATATTCGCTACTTAGAACCTGGATAATGGCTACTCATCAACGAAGAAGCCCTCGGAAGAGTTGGAGAGAAAAGTAGTGTAATGAAAAGTCTGCGAAGAAGAGACAGACTAATTGGACACATTTTGCGACACAACAGCCGAATGAAAACAATATTGGAAGGAGAAATAAATGGGAAAAATTACAGAAAAAAGACCAAGAATGGAGTAGGTACATAAGGCAAATCATGAAGGACGTCAAAGTAAATAACTTAGTAGGAATGAAGCAGTTGGCGGAGAGGAGAGTGGAATGGAGAGCTGCTGCAAACCAATCTTCGGAATGACGACTACTGATGAGGATGGCTACAAATAAAAAACTTATCCTTTGTTTGAAATGAACATCAAAATCATACATTTTACCACGCTATTTTTTTTACAGAATTTGAACTTAAATCATGCGGTGTGACATGGGAGAATGGACGGAACTTGGGGAAAGGTAGTAATGTTCTCTATATTATAAATTACGTTATCGTATACATCTGTACATAAGGAGAAAATTCTTCCAGGGAAGTGAACGATGGTTAAAATTATGGGACCAGCCCACCTAAAGTTTCGATCTATTAGCAAAGAACCACAGGAAACTAAGTCAAAATGCAATGAAAATGGCGCTGCATTTGGCTCCTACGGCTGGGTAAAGTCTGGATAAATCTAAATATTACCTACCTTAATTTTGCATCCTATTAGCTAAGGAATGCCATGAGTGAAAGCAAAATATTTAAATTATAACAATTAACAAGTGGAATACAGCATTAGTTTTGACTCAAGAGAGTAACAGATGGCTCCACAGAGTCTATTTACATTGGATGCCACATCCAGTTTTAGGGCTTCATAATCTACCCATTCCATTCACCTTACTTTTTGCAAAGAGTAAGAAAAACTGATGCTCAATACACAACAGTCCCTGCATGAGAATGGAGGATAGCTGCCAGATAGAATAGAGATTAAACAAGTACCAACATGAGACTTTCTTTTAGATGAATCTCGTGGGTGGCACCGGGCACCTCTAAATGACGGGGCCCCGGGGCACTGGTTCGTCAGACCCAACCGACTTGCACCGCTAAGATTAAGATCAGAGGAAGAGAAGGGGAGGGAAGTAAAAATACGTTCGGTGAAAGGAAACATATGGCATGGGTTCGGATTACACGGGAGATTTTATTTCACACGCAGCAGGTACATACAAATCTAAGACAAAAGTTGCCATAAAATTCTATTTTCAGACCACATTGCTGCCAATGCTAATCCTCAAAACACGAATATCTCTGTAAAAAACTGTTGCAAATTCGTTAAACTATTGGGAAGACATGCATTTAAATATAATTTTCCACAGCAGGCATTTGCGTCACCAGCGGCCAGCCAGTATAAGGCCAGCCAAATTTAAGGCCAACTAGCGGTTCCCAACGTTTGGTACGCGAACCTTAAGGGGTAGGCGCTTAGCGGTTTAGGGGTACGGTCAGAAAATCTGAATAATGGCGGATGTGCGACAAGCCATTGAGTTGACTGGAGAGGACATAAGCTTCCAAAGATGAACCCAATCAGTTTTTTCAGCCTGCGAATTTAGCCATATTGTTCTACTCAGCTTCCCTAGGTTGCATGGGATTAGGTGGTGACAAAATCTCCAGTTTCGCCATTGGCTGTTACTTCTGAAGTGTAATAAAGGTACGCAAATACTTGGGATTCATTCTGTTACATTATTGGATATTATTATTTCTTTCCGCAAGTACGTTATTTGGCCAGAATAAGATAATCTACTTTGCATCCACAAATGATTTGCCACTCGGCTTACGGCTGCAGTAATAGGCACGATAGGAAGATACCAATCATTAAATTCAGTGATATAACGTGCCAATGACAGTGATTTTTAGTCAGCACTGACTTTATATCATAACTTCGTGTTAATGAGTAAACGATGCCACTAGTCTCATCCTCCAAATAATGCACAGTATTTTGACGTATCGTTGACTGTGATTACATACATTGAATAACGATCTAAATTTTCTGATGACGAGAAAACCTCGCCTTTTCTCTCGTCTTCCGCTTAGTGCTAAATGATTTGACATGCCTACGACATTGATTGACCTGATAATGAAAAATTGCCCAATACTTGTGTTAATGAGGGAACCATTCCCTTAGCTTCGTCTTCCTATTTATACTGTGTGATTTATTGTCATATGTTTTCCTGATATTACCTTACAAGTGTTGACAATGTATATAAACTTTGTTTTAATATGCGATCCATCATTTTAGCCTTAGCCTCCTAATTTTGCTCAGTTAATTTTCATGCTATTGATTGTGATTAACTTGAAGGTATTGACGCTAATTTTCATTTGTTCATTGTTCACACTGACTTTTATCACCGTGGCTAAATAAATTAAATGCGCCAAAAATGTGTTTTCCAGGTTTTTATTTTTGATCGTGGATATGTTGAATAGCCATCGTCAAAATTTAAGGAAAAATAGAAGTCGTTGGTAAATAACATACGTGTCAATACTTTACCTGGGTATTTCAGAATGTCCGGATGCGCAAAAATATGTCCCGCCCCCCTGGCTTCTCTTTCTGACGTTAACAGGCACAGAGGACGCCCCCTGCAGTGAACTCAATGTGACAAGAATATTTCCATTTAGCATTGGGCTCACCTGATGGGGAAATGGGCTACCGAGGGCTACGCAAGTCGAAAGTGGCAGGAAACAGCTGATATAGAATATTAAATAACTTCCTAAATTCGTGCGGCAGTTTATCATACGGACACATTGGGGGGTGAACATTACGCCAGAATTTCAAATTGTTTTCAGACGTAGGCATTTTCAATGTCGCGGCACCATGTTAGCATATTTAATAATCCTCTTTTCACATATCGACGCCTAACAGATGGAGAAATGGTACAAAGGATTGTTGGTCAAGTTCGTACTAATCATACCTATCCTTTAAAAAATCGCAAAATATGCTAAGAATAGACCATTTTCATCGGAGCAGTACTCGGTAATGAAAATTAATAAGAAAACTAACTAACGTGTGCACCATGCAATGAACCTTCATCTTTGAACTCAGTCATTCTCGAGAATGTGGATTTTATAGACTTTATTCGTGATAATTGAGAAGCATGTCTTACGTGTTCCTCGGAAGGATACCGCGCAGTTTGTGCCGTTTTCCTACCAGGGCCCCGCAGTCCAACCGAATTACCTCCCCCCGCCATCTCCTATGTGAAATCCTATTGTACTTCGGAAAATGTTTGCTTACATTTGTGAAAAGCATCCAGCACTCCTAATTATTTAAATTAGCCGAAATTAATGCTATAAGGCACAAAAATTACTTTCATGTTTGCAAAATTTCCGAAAACATATTTGTATTTTGGAAAGCCTATCAATAGTGGAAATTATGTTCCACCAAACCCTTCTTCAATAGGTGAAAGTATATCTAAAAAGATCTGACCGTTGAAATTAATAGACGTGGAAAACTTATAAAAAAGAACAAGTGCACACGGGAAACGTGAAGAAGAATGAAGTATATGAGGAGGACCGAAAAGAATAAGAACGAACGATGGAACACACAATAGAGAAAGATAGGAAAGTAGTGGACGAGTCCAAAAGCAAAAAGGGATTATGAATGCAGAAAATATCTAATAGTATGGCAAAAATGCATGTCCGTCATAGTAGGAGTAAAGTGAGATGGATGAGCTGGCTAGGAATTTCAGAAGACGTGAAGGAAACTTAGAATGAGGTGTTGAAGAAGACAATCAAATACATACTGGACAAAGGACGTTACTGTAATGTATAATTGTAGCCACAACTTGTTACAGATCTGACTTAATACGCAGGCCAACAAGCGATCACAATTAATATGCTGCAAACACAAAACTTTTCACCCATTAGATGCACACGGATATTTTTTATGAATTGCATTCTTGAAGTAAAGAGAATAATTGGTTTGACGTTAGGGAAACGATCCCATTTTCCTTATCTATTTCCCTTGTCTAAATACTTCTCCACAAGAGCACACATGTCGCCCTGTTGAGGATGGGCTCCTAAAAAAACAAGAATGCAAAAGAATTGAATGCGTAAAATATTCAACAAACCTAGTAAAAAAAACTCAGGATGACAACACTCATATTTAATATAAAATACTTTACACTAGCATTTTTTTCAGACGAGCGAAGATAATCACATGGTGAGAGGGAAAACGGCCAGTAATTGTCTTGAAGGTTGAAATCCGATAAAAACAAAACTCTCAAATAAAGAACATACCAAACAACGGAATACGAGGGATAAACCAAGTTCAAGTGAGTAAACATCAGGTATTTCCAGCCGCACTTACTGGAGTGCACGAGCTGGAGGAGCAAACAACAGGAGTAATGAAAACAAGTGGAAGGCATGCTCAAACATATGACATTCAAAGGCTAAGAGTAAGGTTCGGCATCTGTTTACGACCGGCCAGCCAACTGAGGGGACGATAAACTTCGCATTGTTCTCATTTGCGTGAATTCCGCGCCAGATTCCCTTCGAGTTGGTCTCCATCAGTTAATTGGAATTCGCATTTCTATTTTTTGTGCAGATTTCAAAACCCAAGAACCTGAGGAGAAAAACAGAAGTAATCCGAGAACGACCAAGTCAATTGTCATAGTTATTTGACTATTTCGGACAAAAAATAGCAAGGAATGGTGACGCTCAGCAACCAATGGTTACAGCCAAGTGAGCAAGTATTAAAAATGGGCATTTCCATTCGCCGTTGATCATTGCTTTTTACCGCAACACTATATGCCCTTAGAGTTGGCATTTGAAATTTAATTTATCCCGGCGAGCGCAATTATATTATCATTTATGTCGAGCGAGCGTACCGTGCGTACGATGCCGAGCGAGCGAGCATACCAAGCGAGTGTCCCGTACTGAAAGTTAAGAATATGCCTTGATCAAAGTAGACAAGTCACAGATGGAAACGAAGGAAAGAAGTGCCCCACAAAATGATATGACGGTAACTCAGTATTGTGTCATGAAGGTACGCCAAGAGGTAAAAAGCAGTGAACGAATACTCAAATACTTTCCCTAAACCTATTCTCAACATTACTAATCAAAGAATGAGTACACAATAAGAATACAAATGGCGCTGCTGGTATGAATATCATAGTACATTTGACTTGTTACCTCAATGAGGCTCTGCGTTAAAGAATGGTTTATGCTTCGAACTCTATTTTTTTTAGTTAAACTCCATTTAAAGTAATTAAACCTATTTAAAACTTTCCACTATTCATCTCAAAAATTTTAATTTAAAAAACCAAGAGCCAAAACTAATGATTTGCTTCCACTCTCAGAGTTGACGATTAGTTAACTATTGCAGTTGCCTCTTTCAATGTTCCTCCAGGCGCAACTGCCATACATTTCACAGGGACAAGATGGAAATTTGACTACCAAATTAAGCAGATGTCTTTTGGGAGTAGCTTGAGCGTGATTGACATGGCAGATTGGAAACCACGCCGTGGGGATATCTGCAAGGAATGGGGGAAACAGAGATGACTTAAAGTCTGTCAAGGAAGGAGAGGGGCGATACAAAATATTTTAAAGGCTCCCGAAGCCACATACCACAGGCACCGCACCCCAAAGAGATGAGCCGTTAAAAAATGCATCAGGGCATATGGCAGAAGGCACGAAATATAAGGATTGGGAGATATATTTTGGTGCATATTTCTCGGTCTGACTGCGTGACGACTGCAGGAATATTTTTAGTTCTATCACTAGTTTCGTCGGAAATAATTTAGAGAAGTTCGCTGATATCTCGAGAATAAGAGAGATCCACTGCAAAACTGATAGGTACACAAACTCTTTATTTCCATGCACCGTTATTCATTGTAACGGAAACAGCGAGGCACAAACATAAGACACATTGTTATCATACAATTTAACTCTCGCCTCCTCTTTCCTATTGCCTCCTCTTTCATGGCTGGTGTCCTAACACCCCCTGCCACACGCCTCTGCCTCACAGGGTAGTGTGTAGATGTAGTATACCTCGAGAAAGATCACACACCCAGATCATCCGTAAAATGTTGAGTTTCCTTCATTATTTAAAAGGGTAGGTGGACTCGTCCCGTGCATTACAATTACTGCTTTTCAGGGGATTCAGGGGATCGGATTGGTCTGGTGGCTGGAGTACCTACTAGGAACCGATCCTGAAGGGTAAATAGAAAGAGGCCGACTTGAATGAAGTTTTCTTGGTCAACTTCCACAAGGTCAGGTACTTGGTTGCCGACGTTTCGATGACTGCCTCCGTCATCGTCTTCAGGGTCATGAGTATTGGACAATTTCTGCCGCCTTATATATCCTCCGGCTTGGGTCAAGTGCCTTCTAATTGGAGAAATTGTTTAACACTCATAGCCCTAAAGAAGATTGTGGAGGCAGTCATCAAAACGTCGGCAACCAAATATCTGTCCTGGTAGAAGACCCGCGAAGACTTCATTCACAGAATACGCCGGGAAAGAACCAAATCCTACAAGAGGATAACTTGATCTGCATGTGCTGTATTTTGAGAAAACTGTGACATTAAAATACCAAGGATAAAAACATACCCAGATCATCCCTAAAGTATGGAGTTTCCTTCAATATTTGAAAGGGTATATGGACACAAAATATGTACCACAATTACAGCTTCAGAAAGTCTTTAGCTGTAAAGATATAGATGTCGACTTGAACTGCATGAGTCGCAATTTTAGGAAAAATACCTCAGTTTCTATAAATCCAAAATAAAAACAGAGCAGGGTCAACCCTCAAGAATGGAATTTCCTCCTACACTTTAAAAGGCTAGATTTTTCACGTCACGACTGCCCCCATTTGAAAGGAGAGGTGGACACGTCACATGTGCCATAATTACTGCTTCAGAAAGTCTTTAGCTGCAAAGAGATTGATGTCAACTTGAACTGCATGATTTGCAATTTTTGGAGAATTACTTCCGCTACTTTAAATCCAAAATAAAAACTGAGCAAGGTCAACCCGAAAGAATAGAATTTCCTCCTAAGCTTTAAAAGGCTAGGTTTTCACGTCACGACTGCCCCTGCAAACAAACATAGTCAGTTATAGTTCCGTAGCCGCCAATAGATGGAGACCGACTTGACCTGCAGGTGCCTCAATTTCGAGAAAGCCTCGCAAGTTTCTTCAAAAAGATCCGAGATAAAAAACAGGCCCAGATCATCCCGCAAGAATGGAATTTCCTCCACATTTTGAAAGGCTTAGTGCACACGTCCCTTCGGCTATCCGGGACAGTTCCACTCATCCCACGAAAGCACAAGATGAGTGAGAAGGAAAGAATGAGCGAGAGGAAGAGGAGGGGAGATTGGAGGGGTAGCTGAGGGAGGGAAAGAAACAGAGGCGGTTGGGGATGGAGGAAAAAAGAGAACGAAAATAAAAGACTTTATAAAAGAGTCGAAGAAGAAGGCCAAAATAATCCGAGTGCGGCCATTCACGTCTCCGCCTCTCTCCGAACGAAACTCCCTCCCCCCCCTCTCTTCGAAGAAGCCTCTGGCGGAGAGACGTGGAATCATCGTGGAGGAAGAGTAGATGGTCGGTTTACGATTGGCGTCCACGTGAACTCCATCTTTACGCCGCTCATCCACTACTAGATACGTACCAGAGTACTTACGCCTCCTCATGATGAATGATAATTAAGTTCACGATGAACAATTGTAACTTATGCCTATAAAAACAGCAACCAATCTAACTTGTGAAAAATATTTCGCCAGGGTAAAACCATCCGCATGCTCTTGCAGAAGAAACTTGAAGAAGTAACTTGCCAATGACTTAACTACACTTATAGGTTTAAACTCTCAGCTGCTATCTCTAGGAATGTCTGCGAGCAAAAATTAAGCGGGGAATATGGAATAAAATTTTAATTTTGGCACCCGTGAGATGTTATATTTTATATATGTATTAATTAAATGAAATGAGGAAAATAATCGGAATGGTTTCCAAAGCAAGTGCAAATCTTCCCGGTTAATCAAACAGAGTAAAATAACACCCTTCTCCATGTTGGCAGTTTATTAATTATCGACCTTTATCTTTCCGATTAACCTCCCTCCCCCACAACGCCAGGGCCAACCGCTCTAAGTTGGCAGCGTTAGGCATAATGGGACATCTTTCGGCCAAAAATGCGTTGGACATGTACTTAAGAATTAACGTGAGGTATCTTTTTGCGAACATTTCTTAAGTTTATAATGAATAGTTATTGTGGGCTATTTTCACATTTATTCAATTTGCCTACCAAGGTTTCAATATATTATTGCCATTATCAAGGTAATACACCTTATTCATCGAGCTCTTATTTACATTATAGAAAGGGTGGGGGGAGTTATTGAAGGTGCGGTGGAGAGGGAATATAAGTTTACGGATAGCTCAAAACGAAAGAAATGGGAGGGGGAACCATGAGTCAAATATCTCAAATGGACTTGCGTATTCAAGTAAACAAAAGACCACATCAGAAAAACAAATACGGCTGGAGTCATGATGATAAAACAAAGATAAAACACCATGCAAGTCAGCGGAGCACCAAGCGGATTGCCAGAAAAGAAAAGGAATAACAGATTTATATCGCTCAGTAATACATTCAAGTTCTTAGAAGAGGTGAATGAAAATAAAATACATGATCATTACAGAGTGGAGTTTGTAAAGAACAGTTTACAGCTTCTTGTAGTTCAAAAAATCTAATTTTAATCCTTTTTCCTTAAAATGTAAAAACTTAAATGCATATAATTACTGACTGTGCTCCATTTTCACATTTATTATATTGACCGACCAGAGTGTCAGCACATTAGTGTCATTATCAAGGTGACACCAATGTAATGAAACCTAGTGCTACCTTGATAGTGACATTATAATTTGTTGAAACTATGTTCGGGCAGTAAAATAAGTGTGAATCTATACATATAAAAATGGATGTTTGTATATTTGTTTGTTTGTTTGTCCGAGATTAATAGACTTCGACACTGTTTCACCGATCACCATGAAAGTTGGCATATATATGTATTTTTTCAAGGAAAAGGTTTTTATGCTACCTAAAAATACCTCAGGGCCCCAAAAGGTCCCAAAAAGGGGCCCTTCAGCGGTTTAAGCTACGAATTGGGTTTTGTGCAGTGGTTTCATTTTTATCTTTTTAAAACTACTTCCGCTCAAGATAGAGGGTTGGGATTTTTTTTATCAAATGGCTAAAAGAATGAAGTTATTAATTCTTTCAATCAATTATCTTTCCAATTCGTATTTGTCTGAAAACCGCGTTTTAAGCTGCAAAAACGCACATTTTCCTCAGAAATCAGCAATAGCATATTTCCTTGACAGCCAGATTTTGGTCAATTGAAAGTGATTTAACACACTTAAAATCGATATAGCTTAGTTAAGCTGATTAGGAATGCTAAGCAATGGGTTTCATGCAGTAGTTTACTTTTTTCTCAGAAATCAACAACAGCATATTTCGTTGACAACCAGCTGTGGTCTTTAACGCATTGGAAATTCATTTTGCTCAGTTAACCTGATTAGGAATTCAAAGCATTGGGTTTTTTTGCAATGGTTCAAGTTTTTTGCTTTTAAAAAATATTTTCACTCAAGATAGAGAGTTAAAAATTGTTTTATCGGATACCCGAAATAATGAAAATTTTCATTTTCTTTAATCGAGTCTCCTCTTATATGATAATTTATAAAAAAAGTGTTATCCCGAGCTTCGCAGGGGTAATTCAGCTGTACATATATAAAAATGTTTTGGTGTCAAAATGTCCGTCTGTCTGTCTGTTGCTCCATCGCTCAAACCTACTGGACCGATTGAGCTGAAATTTGTCATGTAGATAGAAAATATAGGTATCTGGCTGTAGCATAGGAAATATCGAAAAGCCCTCGGGGCCCCCAAGGCCCCCCCCCTGGTGGTCCATGCTTAGCTTTGGGTTAGGTGCAGTGGTTTCATTTAATGCTTTTTAAAAGTGATTTCACTCAAGATAGAGAGCCGGGATTTTTTATCGGATGGCTGAATAAATAAAGTTTCTATCTTTTTATTTTTTAGGCTTCATATTTGTCTGAAATTTATTTTTTAGCTGAAAAATCTCATATATTTCTCTAAGATCAGCAATAGCTAATTTCATTGACAACCAGAGATTTGATTTCAAAGGATTTTCATGCCTCTAGCATTTAAATATAATGTTTTCCTTTAGGCCCATCATAACACGTAGAAAGGAAATCTGTATAAGACGGGTCCAGAGCCCCAAAGGCCCCAAGATAGATTGCTTCGGGGGATAATCGATAAGTCAATGCACATTTACAACAAGTTTACTCTTCAGTCTATTCTCAGTCATATTCTTCAATCAGTCTATGATATTTAAAAAATTTTCACAAAGTGACGCCTCAAGTTACTTCTTAGCCTACGCCTGTTTGGCCAATGCACGCCCATACGAAGGTACGTATACGTACGATCTATCGTACGTATATTATGTGTCGTACGTATATACATAATGCCTAACGCTGCCAAATTAGAGCTCTTGGCCTTCGGCCCGGAGGGGGGGAAGGAAGGTTAAACGGAAATATCGATTATCAAAACTCGATGATAAAAATGTAAACAAAATTGATATGCGTATAATATTGGTCTGTTCAATAAAAAGGGAAGAGTGCCGCTCACTTCGGAAATTATTCCGATTATTAACCTCATTTTTTTTTCTATATTAAATATACAACGGAAAGGTCTCACCGGTGTAAGAAATCAACTATTATTCGATATTACCGACTGAATATCCACTTGCTCGAAGATTTTCCAAGATATCGGTTTTATTTCGAGATTAGAAGAAAATCTCTGCACATGCAATCGAATTATTAAAAAATATATGTCATGTGCCATTAGGCTGCGCGTTGAAATATCATTGAATTTCCAAACAACCAAATCAGACTGATGGAATTTTTATTTACTTTATCTATAGAAATCACTATTGAGAACACTAATGCAGCTTCACGCAAATCAGCACGTAAACAAAAATTGCTCCTATCTCCTTTAATATAACTATTCATTTTTAGGCCTTCTCCCCAGGTATTTCTTGTATATCCACGGCTAGTAAGCAAGTAATACTTTGGCCTATATTATCATAATATTGGCTACGGTAGCATAATTGTTTCCGTCCATTTATGCCTCATGTACTCACATCGTGATCCACACAAATAAGTGCATCGGCTTCATGTTTACATTCACAGCGGTGGATGTTTACACGACGCTCATGCAAACGAAGACGGAACTACGATTGTAGACGCAAGTTCCGGATGACAATGCGATCGTAAAACCGAAATCGTGAACGCGGGTATACTGTTCAAGTCTATAGGTTCCAAGTCGACGCCAATCGTAAACTGGGCTTGAGGCCGAGCGTAAAAGAATCGAAGAAGAGAGAGCTTCTGGAATGGAATGGACCCGAAAGACGGCGGTTGTGAGAGAGAGATAGAGAGAGGGAGAGAGAGGAAGAGAGAGGAGGGAGCAGGAGGGATGGGATAGGAGTAAGAAAGAAGAAATGGACGGGTTGAGACGAAGGGAAGGGGGTTAAGGAGGGAGGAGCAGAAATAAGGAGGAGTAGGGAGTGGGGAGGGAGGTGGCTGGGTAGGGGGAGGCGGAGCCGAAGTGACTACCAGTCGTTGGTGGTGCATGATGGGAGATCCACGGCACGAAGGAAACCCTCCACGCGATGCCTCCGGGCGGCTTCTGTACACGTTCGCGAAAGACCCGGAGTCCCTCACCGAAGGAAAGAGGAAACCACTGCTGAAAAGCTACTTGTCATGGCGTGTGAACGCAGGAGCAAAACGTGTAATAATACAAAAGTACTCCGTATTTTATGGAAAAAATTAGAAAAACTAGCGGATATGTACGATCAGTCTAAACGCCATGACCCACGGCACAGGTCTCTCTGAGAGTTCACTTGCAACAATAGTATATAGCACGCAATTTCTCACTCGAAATTATTTGCATGTTTTTGGTATCCGATAAGTCATAGGAGTCGCAGGATTTCTTTGACACAATTGTTAGCAAGTCCGCTCTAAAGGTTCTATTCAAAATATACGACGCAGAGAACCCAATAGTTTTCCTAAATGCATGAAGATACAATTCTGAGGAAACCTTAAATAAAACTTTGCCTTTGCACCTTAAAGGAAAGTAAATTACGGTGGTTACAACGTAAATTCATTTGATTCGTACTCGTGCTACTTATAGAAAAATTATACCATTGCGAGCTATTTTTTCGTAATTTGACATGAAATGACTCGGTGCGCAATACGGGAAAGGCAAATTTTCGGGGTAAAATAGTATTTTTTGTTTACCTAATATTAAAGCCATATTCGCGAAAGCTGTTTAAAATATACAAATTTTCAGAATAAAATATTAATAAAATTTAGATACATATCCATATTATATTTTGAGTTTTTAGTAAATTACTGCAATTATCGAAGACAAAATGCGGTAATGAAATGGAAATACTGCTGCAGTTGGTTCCTATGGTTGGATAAAGTATTCATCCAAAATATATTCAGCAAATAATCTGCATATTTTGTACCATGATTTAGTTTCCTTGTATAATCTGCTCCATCATTTAGTTGTTAGTACGGGCTCTTTGTTCCCCGTACAAATCTCCATAAGCCGGAGGTGCGGTGCTGCCCATTGCAGCATGAAAATACACAACACTTTTGCCGTATACTTATTTCACACCATAGTCTTCCATCATGCAAATATTATTTCCTAAATTAACTTAATTAAATTTAGAGCGGTGTTGGAAAAGGTTACTACGTGGCGTAATGGTGAGCCCATGAAGAGTATGTTTGGCAACAGTGTTCTCCATCAGTCACAAACGATCAACTAAATGAGGAACGCTCTATAGCTAAGGCATGTCATCAGTGAAAGTAATAAAGTAATATTTTTTAAGCAGCACCAACGAAAAGGTGGAATTCAGTATTTGTATTGGCTCTTATAGTCGCAGAAACTTTCTGGGAAACTTGCCGCCAGACTTAATCAGGCATCCAGAAAATTTTTCCATTCTTTGTAACTCGAAAGGATCCAAATCTCCCGCATTAAAAGCTCCCCTACTTCTTCCTCGAACGAATCTTCTCTCCCATACTTCCCCTCCCCTACCCCCCCCCACACTCCCCTAACACCCATTCCCCTCCGTATCTCCGGCAACCTCCTGAGGCGACCAAAATCGCTTCCAACCCAATTTTCACCTCCACCTCCACTCGATTGCTGCTGCTAAGTCCTCCCACAAATCTTTCCTTCTCCTACAGATAAAAATATCTACATCCACGTTGCACACGGCAAGCTGCCACAATACCGTGAAGCAAGGAACTGTTTGCACATGAGCCACTTTTATACTACTTCCTTCAACCTTCAACAATTATTAATGCAATAGATTGATTAAGATTACAAAGATCAGCTTTTTAAACAATGAGTCTCAAAGTAAGTGATCGAATATTAATCCATGGCGATAATCCCTGCTTGAGGACTACGATGTGGGTTGATTGCTTACTTCCTTTAGCCCACAAAAAAGCCTCCATCCGGGTTTCAGTGGTCGATTACTCTTTTCGATAAATTGAGAAAGAAATACTTAAGATTAAATCGATAGTCAATTGTTTTTTCGGTAAATGAATGCCTAATGGAAATAGCCGTCGAGCAAACATATCTCCGCAAAAAAATTAGATTGGAAAATAATTTTACCATGCATGGAAAGAAAATGAAATTTTCCTGTTCTTTTGCCTCCTTAGTGTTTTTCGTATCTCTCAAAATAAAAAAGTAGACAAAAAATAGTTTTTTTTAGTAAATTTGTTTACAATTTCCGTTAAAATCTTGAAAATTGGACAGGATAAACCAATATTTTGACGGGAAAAGAAGTACACGAATCTTAAAACCAGCTTACCCAAGTTTTACTTAGTTACAATCAGTGCTAGCTAAACTGCTCTCAGTCGTTTTCGTGGTAACTGCTAAATGCTTCTGACTAAATGTTTGCGTTGCTAAAGCTCGGTAACGAAGGAGTTGCGACCCCATGCTAACTGGACAAAAATGCTTAGAATTACCTCCCCTACCACCTCCTGAAGTTATGCAGATTCCTCCTGAAACACCCTGTATATATATTCGAGGCCCTAACTTGACTTACTTGTTTCACATCGTATGCTGAAAACTGCCACACATCCGAAGGTTTTGTTTGCAATTTTATAAAAAGTTTCGAAGGTCAATAACTTTATTTTTTCAAATAACTGTAAAAACATTCGAACTGCTCACCATTACATTTCCGATACGATCAGTGCATCATAACATTATTATTTTATTATGACTCTCTGGAGCCCAAAGCAGTACCGAATGGAAATCGACTTCCATGTATTGGTAAATATCTCGAAAAGTAAAGCAAAAACTGTCTGATATTCTGGTATCATTTTAAAGATGAGACCTTTTTCTTAACACCGAGGCCAAATTCAGTGATTTTTTGGGTAACGATATTATGCTCACACTGCGTTAATCTCGCTAGTTTTCTCCGTGTTTGGAGGGAAGGATTTCATCCAAGAACTTAGTTGCAACATCAGTTTTTATCATAATTTTTGCGGATCCCATTTGACCTCCATTCAATTCATTAGCCCTTGTAGTGATATCTATTTTAAACATTAGTATTGAGAAATGGCTGGGTCATTTCATTAAAATGTAATATTTCATGTCACGCATCTTTTTGCAGTATTATTTTTTAAATATTAATTTGCATGTTATTACCGTTTCTCTCCAATATTTTGTTTATTTAAGTTATATTTTAATTACAAAGTTATTTTTCGTCCTGCCAAAAACGCAAAAAGCTTAGTTAGCTTCATATCTTTTTAAATGCAACATGCACTTTGCAATACATCTGCCTAAGGCACTTAGACCTAAAAGACAAGCTTATTTGCCGGCTTGTAGCCACAAGACGGTTTATCAACTATTTACCAGATGGTTGTTGCTATCTAATGCTTGATAGTGCTAAAAGCACGTCTTGTATTATTTCTAAATAACTGTTGCATCTCTGAGCATCGCTTTAAATTCTAACTGCATTAATACTCATAGATTCTATAATATTTACAGCTTACAGTGCAGTATATATTGGTGATTATTTGCCCGTTTAACATATTTGCAAGTGATTACAAAACGGATTAATACTTGTAGTTTCTATGATATTTTTAGCAAATGGTCAAATGCATGTTGGCTACATTTTACCCACAGTCACACACCCTTGCACTGGCTAGCATGGTATTACGTAGATATATATAGGTACCAAATACTAGCGGTATTTTCCTAATGCAGTCAAACTATTATGAAGAACATACCTCACTCTTTAGCTCGATACCTTACGAACCAGTAAAGCTGTCCAACCGATGGAAAAGTCGAACCATTGGATATGCAATTACAACAAAGCGCCAGTTCAGAATATAAGGAATGTTTAATATTACTGGGAATACAAAGTTAAAGTGAATAAGGTTCCTTGAAAGAATAACTCAAACTTGAATCAATGAAACCAGTCCAGTGCATAAGGCCATAAACATTTATATTAATTTGAAAGAAATACCTACTTGTTTTGGGAAAATGTCGTTCGTTTTTTGTTTTTTACCCTTATTTAATGCCAGTAAAATTTGCAAACATTAATTTCTTACAACAACCGAACTGCTGAGAGAGGAAGCTTTTAAACTGCCGAACTACAAATGTAAGGTGTACACGCTGAAACAAGCCCTAATAATTCAAACCACACTGAGTGCCTAACTGAAAAGATGCCCACCTATCAACAGAGTGCTGTATTTCAGTGGAATGACGAGCTGGGCCAAAAATACAGGCGAAAATTTCATGAGCGTGTAGTGAAAATAGTGACGCGAAGAGTTTTTTTTATTTCTTTAGCAAAACTCTCCTATTTCTTATCGTATAGACGCAAAATTCCTCGCGTGTAGAGAACAAAGACACGAATGAACTGCTCACTCTGCATCACCCTTCCTCCGCTATTACTACTAAATTACTAGGAGTAAGTAGAACATCTTCGCCGGTTAATATTAAACCTCGAGAACTAAAAATGCAACAACTCACGCGGTAAGTTACATTATGGAGAAACTTATCTCCATTGTCCCGCTTGTTTCCCGACCACCCGAGATCTTTGTAGCATATTTCTCTGAAAAAAAAATATTCTCCTCAGCCTTCCGATTCGTCCAAACCTCATCTCCTCAAGCCCGAAAAATCCCTAATTATTCCGGCTCAACCTCCCTCCGATCGCCGCAGTGGCTCCTACACCCCATCCCTATCTCCCTTCCGGACTGTGCAAGGGTGATGGAAGGGGGTGAGGTTACCTTCTCTTTCGGGACAGCTTCCTCGCCTCCCCCCCCATTCCACCCCAGGGCAGTTCGGCAGAGGAAATACTGAACGTTTTCTCCTTCGACGGAATGTTCTCTCTCCAAGCCTTTCTTTTTCGTGCGTTGGATATACATAAGTGAAGGCGGGACGGGGCATTCTGGGAAATGGCAAGGGATTCTCGAGAATTGAACTTCTTAATGTCTCGAATTAAAAATAACTTACACGTTCTTAGTCCATGGGAGAGAGAGGAGAGATGGTGGAGAGAGACCACTTGATTGGCTATGGGGAAAACGATATAAAGACATGGAGAGCCTATAGAATCTTTCACGACAATATGTTTGAAAATATGAGACAGATTCAAGCGTAACTTTGTGGAATTTCGTTACAATCACCATGTTGACGAATATAAGATACTTTTAAGTGTTCAACACACATTTTTATGCCTTAAAATTACGTTGTAAGTCGTCGAAATGTTCGGTAGAGTAGAATAGAGAAGTTTGTGCACTATCAACAGTGTACTTTCGTAGCGTTAGATGAAATTTTGCCCTTCCAGTGGTTCCAAGGTTAAAAAGTTTTCCAGCTTACCTTTGTGAAACTGATACTAGTTACTCAAAAAATTATTACTTTGTGTTAATATGCACTAAAGAACAACAAATGCGAATAGATTTTTAGAAACAATCAATATGAAGAACCCCTGAAAATACTTGGTAGAACAAGAAATTATCGAATTAAAAGCAATAATAATACAAGAGATGAATGCAAAATTACACCAATGGACAAACACAAGGGCTAAAGAGTGAAGAAAATGTGGAAGGACCACATTAACAGAACGGAAGATAACAGGGTAGTGAACATTTCGAGAGACCAGTGCCTAAAAGAAAAAAGAAATGCTGGACGACCCAGGAAGAAATGGACAGAATTTATGGTAGGATAAGCACAGGCTGAAATCCTACAAGAAGGAGAGGAAGTTTTTTGCACATTCTTTCAATTACCGGCTTGGGCAGTAGCTGTCACCATCATTGCCTTAATAATGGCATTTACTATCAAAAGCATGGTCGGGGATAAAACATTGTTGAAGACAACATGCACTACCTTATTTAGTGACGTGCTAGACGTTAGTTGGAGGAGCTATCTTGCCACGAGAAGAGCAATGAAAATACCCCTTCCATAAAATAACCAGAAACCTAGAGCAGGAGGTGATGTTCTGCGTTGACAACGCGGACGGAAATAATGTTTGATTCGAGGTATAGCATCACCTCATCGTATAAATTTTTTCGAACATTCCTCAACACTTTGCCCTAATTTCGTCTGGAAATCACTCAAGGGTGAAAGAGCACCTGCTCCTTAACTTATATAAACAACATTACAAATAATTAATATCTCTCGTTGCCATTAGAAACCATAAAGCAAAACAATTCGGGTTTACATGCAGAAACTTGTTCTTAAGCGGCCACTGAAAGATTCAACTTGGAATCAGTGTTTTGATTCGGTTGCCTAAACGTGAGAGCTGTACGGCTAATTTATATTATAAGTAATCAATTTAAACTTCATCCTACAATGGAACAAAGTTTCTTGAAAGCAGACACTTTTGTGAGATCAGAAAGATTCTATGACTTTTACAAGTCACTATGTTGGATTCAATCCGTTTCATATGCTAAAACTTGTTTCCCACTTCCTTTTCTAATATGTTAATTATATTCCACGGGCAAAATTTTATTCTTTTCCCCAAAATTTTCATTCTGAAATATTATATCTAAACTAATAAAAATTCCAAGAGCGAGTCATACCTCCAGAGCCGAACGATTAGTAAAAAAATGAAAGCGAAATGCCTGGGACGACTATTACAATGTTTGGAAAATATTCCTGTATAGCCATCCCTCGCTGGATCTAGCTCAAGTTCTTATTTATCATTCGGAAGCTGCCTTTTTTATACACCTTTTCAGGTTTATTGGTTCTTATATGCATTATCTAGGCGGCCAGCAGTCCTGAGGCTCGGCATTCTGTCTGGCTCAAGGGAAAATTCGATTTCATCCCATGATAATATGCATTTCGTGGAAGTCGTAAAGGATAGCTTTTGCCTCTACAATGGTTTGCTCCATGCCTGTCCTCAGTCGCTGTATTCCGAGTTTCCCCAGATCCCTTATGTTACAAAACGCCACAATAAACCTCGCCTTTTGTCATCTAAACCGCATGGGAAAAGTAGCAATATAACTGACCACACATCTTGGAGCTTTCTAGGTTAGGCAGCCTCATAAGAACGGAAAAAGGTGGTCCTTTCAGGATATTTTTCCCTTACGTTATAATATATTTATGTGTCACAAGGGCATTGCCAATAGAAAAATTGCCTTCATGCAATGCCGTAACTCTGATCATAAAGAAAAATCTTTCATGGCGATAGAGAATGACCATTCTACTAGTTACCAAAGTACTGTCAAATAAAAAAGGCAAGATCTTTTCAGAATTTCTTGGGTGAGAAAGCCAATGCTCTAGATTGAACATTATATGTCTAGTCATTGTCGAAGAGAGCATGCCACAGCAGGAACATTTGGAATGATATAGTGGCAGCCCAGGTCACAGCGAAAGATGTAAAATCACCGCACTTCCTCTCCAAGTTCGACCACATGGATAAAATTGGGAAAATATCTCCCAATCAATGCATATAATTTCCAAGCAGAATTACCAGTCACAACTAAGCCAAGGTTAATCACCCCTAGTAGTAATTACGATGCACTTGCCTATCACTAACAATTCATGATTAATTCACATTAGAATCACACTCTTCAACGTGAAGTTGCCCGTCAAGTACTTAATAGAGGGCTGGGACCGCAACGCTCCCCACAATGATGCATGTGAGAGATGAAAGATCTTCTATTCAATAATAAATCTCTAAGCCGTTCGCGATGCCGCCAATTGCTGACGTTGTGAAACCGAACACATCGCAAAATAATTTTCACGAGATCCGACAAGCTGCGTGAAAATATGCCACGTTATCTCATCTCGCCAGGCACGCCTGTCTAGTCTTCATTTTCAATAACCACTGGGGAGCACGCCTCGCTTCGCCACACTTGCGAAAGAAAGAAAAGCTAAAGTTGAAAAAAAAGTGACTTTGGTTGACTCCCACGTCACTCACGCGCACCGGTAGCATCGCCCTTAATGCCATTTTGCAAAGCCATCCAAATACGTATATATATATATATATATATAGTGCACATCTCCCACTAATCCGGCCCCGAGCCAGTTTCCATTAAATGCCTTCCGTTCCTCGCACGGAATTCCCGTAAACTCTTTCTCTTCTTCACTTCCCTTGGAAGAAGAGAGGTATACAGGGTTAAGATAGGATAAAAAAAGAAACCACGAAAGGAGCATTCTTCTAAGATTTTTCTCTGCTGGTGGAACGTCGTGACTGAGCCGTGTTCCATCCGCTGGCTTTCCGTTCGTACTGCGACGGTAGGTAGTGCAGGTAGGTACTTACTCCAGCACACGCGAACCGACATCTAAGAACGTCTGGGACGAGCCATTAATCATACCTCATTACGAGACTGATTACAGCCAGAAGGATTTACTGTGGATGCGAATAGCGGTGGTGGTGGAGGTGGTGGAGATGGAAGAGGCTCTCGCTTACAGGTCTTCCCATAATCCCTCGCTAGTAGGTATCTCTCATCCTCTCGTCCGGCCGTCTCGTTCCAGACTCTTTATACTTCCCCCTCCTCTACACTCACAAGAAAATTCGCAATATCCCCCTCCAAACCTCCCAAGCGGAGAGAAGAGAACATAAGAAAGCGTTGGAAAAGAAATAGCACGCATTCCGGGCCACTCCCACATCGTCTTAACCTATTCTCCTAAGTGAAAATCATGTGGTCACGCGTTCGCGTTACAGGAGACATGTAGGTGGCGAGAAGTATCTACTCTTGCTATCTTGGAGTGTATTTAACTCGACGGTAGATTAAAAAAATAGGGATTCGTTGACTCCCTTTTAACGTTCGGGGTTGTGGTATAAATATAAAGTTTCGAGTACAGTCGCGAACAACTTGTCTTAATAAAAAAATATGCAATCTCCTTGAAAGCGATAGATGAATTTTTGCCGAGGAACGCGGGATCCTACGACTTAAGTGCGTGCTCACGAATACACTATTTTCCAAATCGAACAATGGAGCTGCAAAACGAGACGAAGGTAAGCCAAAAATATATATACGCGAAAACGACATTTATCCTTAATGCATTCAGCATGCACGCCTTTTAAAATAAACACCTTTGGGTGGATATCGTGGCGAATGCCTGGGGAATTATTAACTTTTAAAAACTATCCAATGGGATCCTTTCGGGTCGATGAATAACTTCGGTTAACGATCTCCCACCACTAAAAAAACCGGTCCTTTGAACTCAATGGACATACATATAGGCATTGGTTTTGACTAAAATTGGTGTAATTCGCGATTAATCGGTCATGAAAAGC
The DNA here is from genome assembly GCA_963573305.1 of Pyrrhosoma nymphula. Lineage (NCBI taxonomy): Eukaryota > Metazoa > Arthropoda > Insecta > Odonata > Coenagrionidae > Pyrrhosoma > Pyrrhosoma nymphula. The sequence continues at coordinate 47,116,719 of OY754330.1, read as the reverse complement.
GAAAGTGCATCAATAAATAATTCTCGCCTCCAAACAGGGTGAGTGGCAATCTGGTGAAAAACTTTCTGTATGGTTTTGTCAAAAGCACAGTTTATGTCGTTTGTACGACAAAGTGAAGACTCAGTTTGATAATGCTCTACAATACCTTTGACAACGGTTAGCGATCATATACTAGCTAACTGTAGCCCTAACCGTACCCCTTAATTGTGCGATGTCGTTTATCCAAAGAATTATGGAACAAATAATTTTCTCAGAAGAAGTGGCCATATGCCATCATCTTAACAGAAAATGTGCATCATTACAGAATTCTATTTTTCCTCTCAAACTCCTAGCCGGAGGTAAAGTGAGCGCTTAACTTGAAGTTGCATGAGATAGTAGGTAGGAGGATCGTTTACAGGAGTATTAAATTTAACCTTTATAATCTTCTGCAATGATAAATCACGTAATATTATTAAACAAAATGCGACGTTCATAAAACTTGTTCCTCCGGTAGCTCCTTTAGTTAACACAGGCAATTGATAGGGAAGAATAATATTTAAACTAATACCGGAGTCCCCCCACCTGTATATGATTTTATTACCGGCGGAAAGAAGATAATAAGAATCAATATATGCATAATGTAACGGAAATCGATTAATGCATGATGTAAAATAAATTACACAAAATTAGAGCATGACTAGTGTTAAATATTACAATGAAATCTATAACTAAGTACTCATTGCACTATAGATCATTGATTTCCGACCACGGTTTCAACTACCGATTGCCATTTTCGAGAAATCTGCAATTCTGCTCCGAAGCAAATTACAGGACGAATACGTACATATAACGTTATAGTTCTTATTACCATGACGAAGTTCCACCAAGTTACGCCTGAATCAATCCCTCACCCTATTAAGTACCTTAAGATTAAGACTGAAGGATGCGAAGAGCAAAATATGTTTTTCTCGCGATGAAGCATAATATTCTTCTATTCCCTAAAACGAAAACAGTAATACTTATGAACAAACATGGAGGGATTTCATACCGTGTCGACCACAAAAAGATGTATAATTGAGCACCTTCCAACTTGTAAGTTCTGCAAACAGGAATGCGATATATGACATAGTTTCAAAAGAATACGACTAAAAATCTCAAACAGAGATGTTCGTTAAACCGAAACGAGTGTTTACGGGACGTTTCCATTTATAGCACCCGGCACTTTCCCATTGGATATGGCAAAAGTCGGTTAAAAACGTCGATCGCGTGCTACCGGCAGCTCCCTGGGTGAGCTTTCGGTAGATCGCGATCGACGGTGACTAAATCCGATGTATCGAACAACTTTTATTCTATCTTTAGTAGTTCCCCACATATAATCATATTTGAAGAGTAGCTCTTTGTGTCGGGAAGTAAGCTGACCCCTGGAATATGAGACGTCGAACGTACTGGAGGTACAAAACTGATGTTGCAGTGTTCCACAAGTAATAGGTTAAAATTATCAATATCACACAATTACAGCGATATTTTAGATGGAGCTTATCTCAACCCAACCTCTCGATGTGTGGTTAGTAACAGCTACATACAATTTACATTTTTTATCTCATTTTAGTAGGGTTATTTCAATCTAATGCAAATTTTCACTTTTTTCTGTCTTCCCGTTGAAGTAATATGACTATACATCTACATACTTGTAGTGAATCGAATATCACACTGGAAACTAAGAAAAAGTTACTGTAAAAAATGGAGCTTTTGTGAGGCAGCTCTCGTATTTCGTCCGGAAACCTGTTCCTTCGCCCCACAGAAGAAAAACATCTGAGAGCTTATCTGAGCTACCACCAATTCGATCTAGAGCATTTCTTCATCAGGAAGGAATTCCCAACTAACTCGCCAGCATCAAGTGGGCCACAAGAACAGGAGGACAAAACCTACTAACAATAAACAAGAACGTAAATTTTAATTCATAAAACCTAACCTAATTACCCCCCCCCCCCTAATCCTATGTATTTAGTTCATCATCTTCGAAATCAGCGTAACATATGAAGCGTAAAGTTCAGCTGTATATAAAGCAACCGCACGAAGTAGCTGAAATGGAATTTTGGAGAAGAAGAAGTATTTGTTCAAGAAGGAAAGACAATGGCAAGGTTCCACAAATATTTTATTGGCGACCGGTTTCGATACAAGGTACCATCATCAGGCACTGATGCCTGGCAGGTGACTGATGATGATACCTTGTATCGAAACCGGTCGCCAATAAAATATCTGTGGAACCTTGCCATTGTCTTTTCTTTTTGAACAATCATGAAGGAGTTCCATCATATTTCGCCAGGTACCATTGAATTTATCAAGAAATATTTGTTGCCTCAAAAATGCTGATAGACTAACAATAAGAAAAGAAGAAGACAGAAGAAGAATGAACGTAAATCGAAAAAAATAGGGAGGATAGGCTAGAAAAATTTAATATGGAATGAAAACTTGATTTGGATGGAGGAGTAGACCGAAAAAGTCATGGGCAAATGTTACAGAAGTTAAGGGAAAGTAGGATTCTTAAGAACAGGAGGGCGAGTATGGAGCAATGTGTGTTGGTAACTGAGGAAAAGGAGGTATGCAGACCGAAGGAGATTTGAGGAAAGAGGCAGTTTGGAGGAAATTATTAAAGCAGAGTTAGCTTTACAGGCCAATAACCGTTCATTAAACTTTTTTTACTGTACCCACCCCGGAAGGGAGCGCCGTGAAGGATATCTATGTATTCTGAAGTATTCAAGATGCTTCGTAACATAATCAGCAAATAACTAATTAATAATATAATAATTAACTAATAATAATTTGCTTCCCCAAAATGTTTTCAACCCGAGAGCTCCATGTCGACGTGGTAGCTTTAAAAGTTCACAACTTACCGATTACACACGTCGTTTTAGCCAATGAGCTTTGAAAAGCGATGAAAATTTTCACATATACGCAAAATTAGTCTAACCTGGCAGGCAACTTGAATAACATTAGGCTTAGGATTTAAAACTACATCAAAACAAACAAAGGTCTGTAAAGTAATTTTGACAAAAGTCAAAATTACTTTACAGACCTAACAGCGGGAATTAATCGTCTTTGTTTGTGCCTACCTCGAAAGGGAAAGGAATTTTGTAATTACATGTATTTATATGAAGATGGCAACCTTTAAAATGAAAGAAGGAAAAGAAGGCAAAAAGAGAGAGAGCCGTAGGAAGATAATTGACAAGATCGGAGAAAATGCAAATTAGGAAGAGAGAAACGACTGCAAAAAATGAAAAACACTCGCTAATATAAATATGCACTGTGTTCGACGCTGGTATTAATTTTCACTCACGCAAACACATGCACACATATGCATGCCCTCCCAATCTTTCACTATCGAGGCTGGAATAGTCAAACTTAATGAGCTACAGTACATGTAGAAAATTCGGTAGCTCGATTTCAACACATCCCACAGTCATAATCTGAGATTTCAGGCGAGATGGAGTGGAAACGGAACATAACTGCAATTAATGAAAAAAGAGCAATTTCCACAAATATGACATTTATTGCACGACCGGTTTCGCTTTTTACAGCATCTTCAGCACTTGAAGATGCTGAAAAAAGCGAAACCGGTCATGCAATAAATGTCCTACTTGTGGAAATTGCTCTTTTTTCATTAATTGCAGTTACATCCCACAGTGTTCCTATATATCCGAACAATATTTTAAGACTAAGGATAAAATTTTTTTAATAAATCAATTAATATGGCCACCCAGGTAAAATTAAGAAGATATACACCACGTGTGATATATCAAAGTACACTTTTTCCCTTACACATTTTGAGACCCTTACTAGAGTCACTCCAGCGCATATAAACAGTTGAATGCAACATAATTATGTTCTACCACTTCAGTAATTATCCACGAACATAATTAAATAGATAGCCACCACCACACCTTGAGGCGGAACACAGCCTATAATTTAAACGCAATCTATATATATTACTCCAGTACAGAAAGAGAAAATACAGTTCTTGGCCCAAAAGTGCCTCGTCTCAACAGCCAAACTGACATCCTGACCTAAACTTTACAGCTTATAATACGGAAAAATCTATAGTCGTCGGTAACTGAACTTCTGACCCGGTTGGAAACCCGTGAAGAATTTAATCATACATAATTCCATTTGCGGTTCTCTTTTGGTTCCTTTACTCTTACCACCAGAAACTGAAATGGAGATCAAAGGAGAAAGCCTCTTAACGGACGAAAATGAACAATGCAGAGATTTTTTGGTTGAAATTATTCCAACATTGCATTTTTCTAGATATCTCTTTCCTGCACCATGAAAATTCTACCAGTCGTAATTACTTGTTTTCAGCGTTTAAACCGCAAAAAAATGATCCATTCAATATGGCCGATTGTACATTTTAAAGGCTTAAATATTTTCCTATGCTATCGCAACGCATTGTTCTCTCCAATCTATTCGTATATCTGTATATACATATGAAATAAACTGTCCTTTCAGGTATGAAAAATATGATTTTGCTCATGATAACGTTTTGTAACACAGTACGCGTTTTACACTTCATTTTTTGAGCTCCGGTCCAAGGGATTTATGCTTTCACGCACATATTAACACACATACACGTATGTTTATCATATTCAACTTTCATATAAAGGTGGGAGAGCACCGAAGAGAAATGAAAAATAAAAATATAAAGGGATGGACGGCAGGGTGGTGAGATGGAAAGAGGCGGGAGAGGGGAGGGCGGGATGGGAGGGGAGGAAGGAAGGAATGAGTGAGAGAAGAGAGTAAAAGAGAGGAGGAGGGAGAAGTAGGGAGATGGAATGAGATCAAAAGGTATGAGGGATAAAGGGAAAGGTTGCGGATGGGAGGCGGGGTTGCAGTGAAACCTTCGTATAAATGGGAAGGGGGGGAGAGAGGACGGTAGGGAAGGTGACGGAGGAAGGTGGAAAGAGGTGATTTTTTTTAAAAGATGAAGCGAAGGGGAGAGAGAAACGGGTAGCAAGTGTGAGTCGATTCTTTCATCTGATTGGACGACGGCCTCAGTGCGGCAGCCACTGGAGGTGGGATGGGGTTGGAGGCAGAACAACCTCAATCTCTCCCCTCCCCCTCCTTCCCTGAGGGCGTCGAAGAAGAGCGAAGGAGAATATATTCCCGTATACGAGGGCACACCACCACCATGCTTATATTTTTTCATCTCTCTTTTGTTTCTTTCGTTTAATTCTAGCTCGTTTTTTTTCTTCCTCAACCCTTACGTTTCTAAAAACTCCTCCCCCTCTTCCGCCCCCTCCCCGAGTTGGAGAGTTGATATATGCGTCAGTCCGGGGGAGTTTTGCAAAGAGATGTCATTTTTTCCCATCGTCCTTTCCTGAGAGTGTGCCTGTTTGAGTTTTGTTTTGAGTTAAAATTTGCCCTCGTTATTAATTAAATGCTCACGCAGATATACATGGAATTAATAGATGATGCCGGGGAACACATGTGCAGTTGCACAAAGCACATACCACGGTATAAAATATCGTATTTTCAACCTTAATCAAAGTCAAGTTTAAAATTAAGGACCGGTATTTCACAAGCTTTGGCTTACGGAAAGCTGGTTTTGTTTTTATGAAGGGAATATGTATGGGATGAAAAATATAACGATTGGATAATTGAGTAAGGGATATGCCGATGTAAAATTGTCGCAACAGCAGTGGTTATCATTAATTTGTCACGGAGGAGAAGTTTCACATTCACTGGAATGAGGCAACGGCTTTAGCATACCGATTGACGATGAAAAAGTAATACAGGGTAAACTATTCACCTTTTTATTTATATTTTATTCATTATTTATTCAATACTATTATAGACTATGAATTTAATTCTAATCTACAGTGTACGGAATGATTTATCAATTTCACGCAACTCAGGAGATTAAAAGCAAGCAACACTGCAATAGCGTTTACCTGCAATGATACTATGAAAAAAATTCCGATCAACGTCACAACAGCATATCAATACCATGATATAAGGTATTCTTTCCCATAAATTGAATCGCTATGGAGAAAGGAGAGATTGAGTAATAACTAGCTGGAAAAGTCCACTCTCGAGCATCAATTTGAAATGGGATGAATTCTTTGGCCAAGCAAAAGAAAAACTAATCACTGCACTTTGAACAAAGGCTAAAATTCTGTGCACACGTAAATTTTGGAAAAATCAGGCTTTTCTACAACTTTTACCCTTCAAAATTGAATGAGTTCAAATCAGATCATTCGCACGGTAAAAATATGGCCATATTTGACCTCACAATATCAGAATGTAACCTATATCTGTACCGATATAAACACTACTTAACCACTCTGTTTTGAGAATCCAAATAAAATCTACATTCAATAAAACCAAAAATACAGTTCATCTAAGCTATTAGCCTAGCTATACCAGATCAATCCTATCAGACTCAGAGCAGCATAATTTAACCGTAAAATAATGATAATAGAACTTCTGTGAGCACCAGCGCCAATAGAAAGGCACCTTGCTGTTTGAGCCACGTAATGCTTAGAGTTAAAAGCGGTAATATCTAAGTTTTGCATCTTAATCTCTTATCGCTTAAAAAGAAAGAACTAGGATAGCGAAAACATTTAATTAAAGTAACTAACGCTTGAAAAGTTTGCCATTCCATCCAGCGTTAATTTTACCTTAGAAAATATCCACCAAAGCCTTATAAGCGTATTTACGCCACGCCGCGAGCTTTTGGGATGCTGCACAGAAAGATTTGAATGGTAAAACGTAACGAAATACAAAGGAACTCCGCAAGCTTCGTTAAAAACTGCCAAAAACGAGCAGAGAGTGTAGCACAGCTGATAGAATGACTAGGTTGAGAGCCACTAAGAACTTGGAGGCTACACGCTAGGCTAAGATTACTTGAAAAAATCAGTGCAGGCGAGTTATATTATGACACGGAGGATATTATTTTAACCCCAAACTATCTAGAACTGATAGAAGTCACAAAATAAAAGAGATACACTGCTTAACTCATTGGCACAAATATTCCTTCTTAATACGTATATACATACCATTAGTGATTATAACAAAAACTAAGTGTGATACTAATATACTATTTTGACATGCAATACACCTTTGTCTTCTACCTCTTCCAATTATTTCCATGTCCCTAATCCCTCACATTTTTACGACTGGTACCACCCCCTGCCACCCGCCCCTACAAAGGTTCGAAGGGTAGTATGTAGATGTAGGCACAAAAATTTTAATACGATGATTTATTCGAGGAACCGGGTGCCAAGATGAACAGTTTTGAAATCACGGCTGGACTTCTCTCGGCTGCTCCGATTTCCGTTGCGCGAATCATAAATCGTGTTCGGCCACGCGCAAGACAGCAATGCCCCCTAACCTTTTAATCTCTTTAAAAACCAACAGAGGTGGAGATAGGACAGAGATGGATGATCTTGAGAAGCCCAGTGTCACCGTGTAGCCTAGATGTGCCACAATGGTTATAAACACGATAACATTAAATATCTACATCAAACAGATCAGATAGAAACTCGCGACTGAAAAACAAGTACCATTATTCAAAACGTTCCTTTGAGTCATGAAACATGAGAACATAAATCACCGCCATGAAAATAGGTTAAATCTTCCACTCGAGCATTAATCACATTTTTTCCTAACCTCTTGAGCTGCTTGTTGGGGAGGGGGGAAACAAGAGCACTGGTTCAGGACGCTGAACCTGTAAGCGCCCATCCTCATCGGGATGCTGTCGAGGAGAATAGCGGGGAAGTAGAAACAGCAATGGCGGATTCAATCACTCAGTCGGGTAACATGAATCTTCTGGAGGAGGAACACGAAACCCGCAAGCTGCGCGCGGAGAGTAAGAAATACTCATAACTAAAGTGAACTACAGGAGGAAAAAAACTCGCAATAAAATAAGCTTGCAGCAGCGACTCCATTTTTATTGCCCAGCGTTACCTGAAAACCTGATAATAAAGACATTTTCAGGTTTCCAGATAATCCAAGAAAATATAATCACTTGCAGGTTTAAAGAGAGACATATCAGTAATATTCAGTATCAGTGGGTTACTGTGTACAGTTGTAGTAACTTACGAATGTATACACTTTTCAGCGAGAAACATGTGGATAGTAACAAAAACGCAGTCATAGGTATAAAATCGATTTCACTCACATTGATTATGTTTGACATGACTTAAATTATAACCACTGGAAGAAAATGGGTTTTTTGTCGTGTACTTATATGATTTTACATTTTTTTTAAGCTTTTGAAACGAAATTTGCCACGATTTTCCACTCGTTTCCAAATGCATCGGTTAATATAAAAATATAAACTGGCGCTCATTATAAGCACTTTAACTCCATGTGTTTCCTGGCATGGCTATTCAAAGGGGAGAATACAAGTTTATCCATGTGTGACTTTGCATTCATGAATCAATTGGCGTGTTCATAAAACCCTAATACGATACACTAATGTGTTAATCTAATAAGTATTGCATAAATCCATGGCGAATGAATTTCACTATGCCATCCTTACAAGCAATTTTTAGAACCTTGAGTTCGCGGTGCTAGCCATTCAAGCAGTTCAGCTACAGGCAGTTCCTATGTTTACCGAGATATAAATCTATATCTATGTATTACTCTGTGAGGCGTCGCAGGGCCGTGTAGCGTAGGACATAGGGTAGGACACCTGGCATTACAAGAGGAGGGAATTAGGAAAATGAGTTCGGAAAAGCAATTACTAGAGTGCAAGGACGAAAGTGAGCCGCATATTAACGGAATGTCTTGGTGTCTCGCTTTTTTTGTTACAGCTACAGATAAAGCGTGGAAAAAGAAATCTTCCTCCACACCTGTCGTTTCGGCAGGTTATATTTCTCATTCTGTCACTTCGATCAGTTCTGGATATATGGTGCGGGGTTTAAAGAATATCCTCCGCTTAGCCCTCTAACTAGGGAGATTTGAAAATTTCAAGTTTGAAATAATTTAAGTTTCAACTTTCAAGTAAATTTTAGTCTGTCATCAAGCATCTTCGTCTCCCGTGATCTCCCAACTAGTCCTTATATCAGCTCTCTCACTCTCTGATCACACTCTCTCCGCAACAGTTTTTAACGAAGGACACTCCAACATCAATCTAAGACGCGTGTTTCCGATTTCAATTTCTTTTGCAGGTGCTGGATTGGAAGTTACTCATAATACCCCAGGTATTAACGCTTAGGCAAAACATATTTTTCAGAAGACATACATTTCTATTGCCATAAAAGTAATCGGTATCATGGTAACAAACTGATATTTTCCAAAATCACAGAAAGATAATGCTAAACTTCATGTGGCTCTAAAAATAAAAATCACCTCCTAGGCAAATGGTTTGCAATCATTATTTAAATGGCGACTTATATGTGAACTAACAAGGAATAACTGTGTAGGATACGATCACAGGAAAAAGGAAGAATGACGGATACGTATCAAGCGTCTGCTTCGATCAATCTTAACCCCATGTTTATTTAAACTTGAGCTCCAGTTAAATGAAACACTCAGAGAACACTCTAAACGTGTAAGTGACATGGGAATTGATTCCAATGGAAAAGGCGCCAAAACACAGTGCAGCGGCAGTACCCAAAGAGAAACTTCAACTTCTCCCGCGCGTTATTTACGATTGCACACCAATGATGGTGTGTATCCCGAAATAAAACAAAAACACAATCACATTAAACGGGTATGGCGACGTCCTTGGAAAGACAGACGTCTATGAATCACATCCTCAAAACCCACCCCTTCGAACGAAAATACCCTACTCGCGAAGGGAGAAATGAAACGCAAACCCTTCCTTTCCATCCACGACATCTCCGGAGGTAAAACCTATAAGTTGGTATAACCTGAACTACCTCCAAACGACCTGAACGACTGCTATCGGGCTACTATATAAAACATGCGGAGCATTAAAAAAAATTTTCCTTTTCCTTCTTTTTTATTTCAGTTTCTTTCCTCCCTACCCTACTCTCCAGCCCTATGCAAGAAAGTATGGGAGGAGACGACGGCGGGGAAAAGCTGCATAACCACGTCTCCTCCTCCTTCTCTCCTGCTTTCAACTTCTCTCCTCCTCGGAATGCAACGATTGTTCGCACCAACTTCAGACCGAGGAGGCAAAGAAGAGGGAGAAGGAGGATCCATCTCTATGCAAATGTCACTTTAATAATCCGGCAACCCCGCGTCAGCGGAATGTATTTGCGATGGAGTAAGGATAAAGAAAGAAAAAAAAACGAGTTGTGCAGCAGCCTGAAAAAAAAGCTCTTTCTTCGATACCTTCCCTGTGGTTTGAGGGGAGAGGAAGGAGACTAAAAGGGAATGAGAGACAGAGTCTGCTGTAAGGAAGGGAAGTGGGCGGGGCACTGGAGAGGGAAGACGGGAATGCAATATTTCCAAGAATCGACATAGTTCATTTGTGAACTTATCTGAATCGACTTAGATGATTTATGTAATCATTTAAGACGCCAATATATGAAAACTTACTGTATTTATAGCGATGAAATAAATTACATCATTGTACTATTTCCTCACTGTATAATTCCAACCGACCTAGGTTTCTTGTTGTTGTTGACAAGTTTTAATAACTTCAGGCATAACTTTGGGGAGCCAACTCATAATTAATTTAAAAAACTGTGGCTTAGTATTTCACACACTAAAATGTACTAACGACCATGGTTTCAGATATTCAATCGCCAATACCAGCCTTGATGGCACTAGATCGCTGAAATTATGGTCGACATTAAATTTTAGGGTGGATAATACTAAGATATCGTTAAAATCATTAAGGAAACCAATTTTCGAAACTTGGGTCGTTTTTAATTAAATACTGTGAAAACAGAACAAAGTTTTCATTAGTTTCATTTGAATTATTTGAGTTATGATCAGAAGACACTATCGTAAACTTATCTCTTTAAAGCCCTGGGAAAGCATTTTTGTTTCATGTGCTACTCCAATGAATGATTATCAGTATGCAACTAAAGGCAGCAAATTACCACTAGGAATGGGTTAATGAAGGCTATGTGCATCTTGATGCTTGAAGCTTGCTCTCGTCAACCGAAATATATCTCTTGAAATCTCTATGATCTGCAATAATTGGGATTTCAGATCCAATTCAAGCAATTCCGTAAGCCATACCATACCATTTTCCTACCATATCGTCTTTCACTGTACCGGAACAAGAGAAATATCGTTTTTACCAGCGATAAGACACTATCACTCAATATTCCAACTTTAGATAAATGACGCTCATGCGAGGATTGGAATGATCTTCCTTCCTTTCATAATGCAGGCATCACAAAGAGCAGATGATCACTCGCGGATATTGATATGAAAATATATTATTGCTATGGAATATAAGAAAAATATTAAAACGATAGAATTGGGAGAGCTTTCTGTGTGGTTTCAAGGGAAGTGAAAAAAGACTCTAGGGAACGAGATAGAGTGGGCGTCTACAAGAAAGAGGTGAAGTGGGACGGGCAGTAGAGAGGAATGAAGGGAACGGAGTAAAAGAAATGCAGAGGAATATCCTAGTCACTTCTGTCGATGTTCAGTTGCCAGGATATAAAAATAACGAAGGTAAATCGTAATTTACTTGTCACCATTTCACGAGGGCAATCAATTCGCTGACCGATGATTTCGCGATCTCGTGCGGATAAAAGTGTCGACAACGTTCAAGACATAGAAAGTAAATGATTAAAAAAAAGAAGTAAAGCATAAATTGAAATCGCTAATGAGCAATTCGATTCCTCTCACTGTAAAGGATATTTAGCTTTTGGACGTTGCCCAAGGATGAACATAATTATTTGCTAAAACTTTACGGCGTCTTTAACACGTTTCTGAACTACTAAACAACAATAATGATGTGCCTACATTGGTAAATAAGAGGAATGAATGAAAGATAACTAGTAAATATATAGTCCATATATCAATACATAAAAGTAGCTTCGATCGGGAAAGAACTGATTTATTTAAGCACAAATTATGCCAATAAATACATATTTATGACTCCTATACTTGATGCGAGAAAGTAAAATATGATGCAAAATAATTATACGCTATTAATACTCTTTCCTGAAAAACATGGATACACGAAAAAAATTGCTTAATGCAATATGAAAATGATAAGTATTCTCTCTAAGATTTTCCACATTCAGCATTACAGAGATTTGATCATCAATGAAATACAAATACTCATGGTACTTATAAGCACACGTTAAAACCACACTCAAATATAGAACAATTTTCTTTTCAGAACCGAGGGCAAGAAATGAGTTATCTACTAACAGGAAAATCCGTGATAGGATCAATTTGAATATTGAAAAATAACTTTGAATAGTGAAGTGAAGTAGCAGAGGATATAAAAACGGTAATCCAAGATTTTTTGAAAGATGGTAAAGATGGCCTGATTTTCAAAGTGCAATGTGTAACACTTCTTCCTCTATTTCCCAGGACACACCCTTGGTATTATCCGATGAATCTAAGTACAAACTAAGGCTCTGTAGTAGCAAATAGATTAATACCAAGTAATCAAATTGTTGTAAACAAACTGATAAGAGTTCAGGTATATATTAGTTCAGAGGATTTTGTAAATATACATAAATAACTCTTCAACCCAAAAACCACTTATTTAAAGGATTATTTTAAAATCTATGAAATCAACTACATCACTAGGTAAATTGATTCAATTTTCGCATGCATAATTTTCTATTAAGATCTAGTGATTTTTACAGAAGATCAAAATGAATGCTTTGGAAAAAGCAAACTACTTAACCACAAATCTAAGAGAAATATCCAAGATATAATTCACAAAGCAAACGAGTATCATTGGGCAACCTGGGATTAAATTATATATTTTTTGGTTTTCATAGCAAATGTAATCAAAAGGTTCAGTTGTACTGGCGATAGAAGAACGCCAGTGAAACAATATTTGACTTCCCACGTGTAAGGACGTGCACTCCAATGGGAACGAATTTTGAAGAAAAGGAGCCATATACCTTCGGGAAAATGAAACGCAAGGCATTATGACTTCAGGAACTGAGGATTGCAACCTATCCGTTTGTGCAGCAAAAAAGGAGAAGATCATTGAGCTCGCGGAACTACACTTCGAGAGAAAACGAAAACTTTGGGGCAAAAATTGATTCGAGGAAACCCATTAGAAATGTCCGAGAGGCCTCATTTATACGGAACGAAGGTAATAATCATCCGTCCGAGAAATGTATTAAAATACCCTAACGACGGAAAAGTCATTTTAGCGGCACACGAGTATAAATTACGTCACGCAAAGGTCTGCCATTTCAGAGAGCAACCCTAAAGCAACGGTCTTCAAGTATGTATGTATGTATGTACTTACGCTGGTCAATCGCGTCATCATGGCTCAGACTCATCTTTTTTTTATCTAACTCTGTCATGCTGAAGTACTCGATCGCGTCTTCCATTCAACGAACTCGCCAATGGCTGAATGTTCTACGACAATTTTGAGAAGGCTATCGCTCACTGACGAAGGGCACTATTTTTTCATCGACAAGGGGGACATATAATTGAACACGATACAACTCAGACGTAAAAACACATACTGACTGAATTCGGGAAATATCTGGTCTTCTGCAAAGCTCCAAGCAATGCTGGCAGATTAAATATTATTTTTGGAGATAGCAATGACATGTTACGCCGCATGCTGCGGCTTGATTTTGTAATCTATGATTAAAAGTTTTCTCGAAATGAAAACCAAAGTAAATGCGTTCTTTCATTTATAACACCCGTCAACTAACCGACAGCCGGATGTGATATAGAAAACTCTACCTCCCGGCTAACTACATCTCAACCAAAAGGCTAGCTCATTGAAAAGTGTAATTACAACTATAGCACCCGTATTTGCTCATATCTGTAATAAAAGCTTCGAGACAGGTGAACATCCAAATCCATTGAAAAAAGCAGTAGTCATTCCAATATTTAAAAAAGGAGAATGGCTCAGAATTGAAAACTACAGGCCTCTTTCTCTACTGTCCATACTGTCTAAAATAATTGAGAAGTTGATAAAAAAAAGACTTCTTAGCTTTCTCCATAAAGTAAAATTCTATAGTGCAAATCTGTTTGGCTTTTTAGGTGGTAAAAGCACCGAATGTGCATTAATGAATTATATGACCGATGTCTACGAAGGTGTCAATGCCAAGAAACGAGTCGGGACTATTTTTATTGACATTAAAAAAGCCTTCGATTCCTTAGACCACAAAATACTGTTACAAAAATTAGAAACGGCTGACGTGAGAGGCATAGCTCTTGACTGGTTTCGGAGCTACTTAAATAATCGTTCACAGTGTGTGAAGGTAAAATACTTCTCCAGTGCCTTTAGCAGCAATAACACTGGTGTACCTCAGGGTTCTGTTTTGGGTCCTATTATGTTCTTTATTTAGATTAATGATTTATGTAGCTTTGAATTAAATGGCAAGGTAACAACTTTCGCAGATGATGTGGCTTTAAATTATGTAAATTCTACTTGGGATGGAGTTGTTAATGCCATGCAGCATGACTTATCTTGTCTACGACACTGGTTTCATTATAATGGCTTGGAATTAAATGAAAGAATAACACAATGTATGTTTTATGACATTTGTGACTGTTATAATCTTGATGTCAAATTACTGTATCGCACCTTAAACTGCTCAACGCATCCTTGCAATTGTCCTGTTATTAAAAAAGCAAAAGAAGTGAAATATCTGGGAGTAAAATTAGATTATCGCCAGAAATGGGATAAGCAAATTGCAAATGTAAGTGCTATTTTAAAGCGTAGTCTCACCAAATTTTATTTCATTCGTAATAATTTTCCCCTTTCTGTTCGAAAAATGATTTATTATGCCTTGGTAGTTGGTACACTCGTAGGTGGATTACAGGCTTACATGTTGGGGCAGAGCTTATTATAATACTATTAAATCAGCCTATTTCGTGCATAAAAGAATATTAAGACTTATATTACTTAAACAACGTTATGAACACTCCCGTCCTTTATTTATTGAACTAAACATACTACCGCTGAGATATATGTAATGTTACAAAGTGTTAAAAATGTTCTTTTTGCGTAGTGGATACAGCCCAAAATTATATGGGAGCAATAAGTTGATTAATTTTCGTAGGGGTTTCTGTGTCCCTATGCCTAAACCTAATTTAACTCTGTACAAAAGGAGTTTCCTGTATATGGGACCAAAATTGAACAACATCCTGCCTAATACAATTAAAGAAACTACTTGTTTTGGTAAATACATAAGGCTGATTCGAAAATGGATAGTAACTTTTGATAATATTGAAACGTTATTGTAAAGGGTCTGTACATTGTGTACATTATGGTTCAAGTCATATATATTGTACATTATATGTTGTAATTCCTATTTTCCAGCCACTACAGTTGCGAATTTATTTTTACGCACTAAAATTCCTTTCAATGTTTTTCTTTATGTACTTAGTAATTTTGGTTCTATGTTTGTTCATTTTCGCATTGTAGAATTTGAATTTAGGCTAATTACAGGCTTATTGCCTTACAGGCTACCTTACTTCCTTGAAAGGAAATAATACCTTTATGAACATATGTATGGAAGAATAAAATATTATTAAAAAATAAATATGATATTCATCTTGTGGTTAACGTCAACCAGACATTATAAAACCAGGCATAAGACGAAGTTTTTAAGCATTCAGATTTGATGCAGCTTTTATGATCTCTCTTTTCCCTGACACCTTGTACCCTTTTAGCTATATAAATTCCAATAGTTACCACCTGTAAATAGTTTGGTAGAAGTTTTAGTGCGGTTAAAAGTTACCTCAAAGTCGGCTCACCCTAAGTAAAAGAACAGTGCTGTTTATATATAATACACGAGCGGAAGATACCCGTTGAAATTCAACGGGTGTGAAATACGTTGAACTTATTTTATAAGAAAACCACAAAGCCTGAAGAAAAACTGTCAGCGTGGTCATTTGAGGAGTTCGTAACCTATCTTGTTTGTTGTGTTCGTTGTAGTAGACACGCTGACCGTTTTCCAGGTGCACGGAGAGATGAGTGACTGTTGGTCCACTTTTATGCACGGGAAACCCAAAAATCGGCCACGCAGACTCATTACTACTTAAATAGCAAATGTTGATAGTTGGTCACCTCGTCCCTCCGGTTCTCTTGCGCCGTCTTCTGAGTGATTTGCAGTTTGATCGCTTCCCTTGTGTACATAAATATATTTGCATTCAATGACTTGATTTAGTTGCGCAATACAACGTTGATATGTGCGTTGAGTGTCTTAATTAGGATTGGAGAGTAGAGTATAATCCAGTGGTTGACAACGTACTATGAAGCATTTGCAGCAGCCATGTTTATTTGACCTATGAATCCTCCATCACTCGGATTTCACCTTCGGCATAAAGGGTAGCCATAATCATTGGTTTCGGTCACTAAATAAAAATTCTATGGTGATTCTTAGTTCACTTGCCGATTTTCATGCACGGATGACGTTCATTACGCAGAATTTCCGTTCTTCATTCGGGTAAGAAGCATGTAGTGACGTCAGTATAATTTCCGCCATCTTAAAACAGATTGAAGTTTCGAAACAGATGCGTGTATATTTGAACCAGATTTATGGCTGGTTACCCGTCCGTAGGTTAGGTAAGGATGAAAGTTGTGCGGTTCTTAGCGTAACCCGAGAAACACCACGGGGAGATGAAACCGCTGGTGGGTATTTATTTGACCATCCAAGTCTAACTTTAGTCGTTTTTCTTTCAAAGGCTCATTTTCTCGCAAATATGACATTCATTTTTCTTTAGAAGATTTTTAGATAGGTAACGTATTCTTCTATTAGGCATGTTGATGGATATATTTTCAAGTCCAAGGAGGGGAAACACAGCGGAAAGTGAGAGTCTGGAGTAGGCAGCTCGATGATTTAGTGAGTATACCTTAGTTAGCTGAACTTGAACACTTAAAAACATATATAAATGACTCGTAACGTTTATGATGCGGGAATTGGTCTAACAAACAGTTCACAATCGTAATGAGAGGCAGATGCAGACAGTTCCACCACGTGTAATTCATTTGAGTACAAAACGATAATAAACAACGCCGTGTTTGTTGTAGCAACAGAGGCATTATTAACCTTACTATTTGCTGCACGTTAATATTCTTGAGCATTTAGTTGCGTGTGTAATCTATTTTATTCCTTTGTGTCTCGTTTACTACGTAAGTGTTCTCTCATATATATGCAGTGCCCCTATGAAAGCTGCTTTGATAATAGGCATTTAAGGGTATACTTGTTGTAAATATGCATTGAATTTATCGATTACCACCTGAAGCAATCTATCATGGGGCCCTTGGGACTCTGGACCCTTCTGATACAGATTTTCTTTCTACGTGCAATCATAGACATGTAAGAAGACGTGATATTTAAATGCTAGAGACGTGAATATTCTCTGAAAATCAAATCTCTGGTTGTCAAGGTAATATGTTATTGTTGATTTCAGAGAAAAAGGTGAGATTTTTCAGTTGAAAACATGAAGTTCAGACAAATACGGAGCGTAGAAGGATATCGATTGATAAAATTAGAAACTTCATTTATTCAGCTATCCGATAGAAAAAATTCCAGTCCTATATCTTGAGTGAATGTACTTTTAAAAAGTAAAACATTAAACCACTGCACCGAACCCAATGCTTGCCATTGACCACCAGGGGGGACCTTCAGCGGGCCTTTGGGGGCCCTGAGGGCTTTTTGATGTAGTATATGTTACAACCAGATATGTCTTCAATCTGCATGCCAAATTTTAGCTCAATCGGTCCAGTAGTTTTTTCGTGATGGAGCAACAGACAGACAGACACCATTACATTTTTATACATATTAGTAAGGATCACACCCTTAACCCTGAAAAAATAGGGATTCGGTTAATTGAACCCAACAGTGTTTGTTGTCTATCAGTGACAAACTCGTGTTCCAAATTTCATCAAAATCGGTCCTATGGTTTAGGAGGAGATGTGGAACATACATACATACATACATTGACTTTTATATATATAAAGATATTCAGGCGTTATGTGGTGGAACCTTGCCATAATAACAGAAACAAAACACTTGCAGTTTTCCACTAATCAAAGACAATTTCGACTAGTTTCGATGTTACGACATCTTATAAACTTGTATTTGTCATCAATAGTACTATTTCTACTCGGCGGTAGTGTTGCGGCATTGGTAAAATTAATATGAATTGCAAAAAAGAAACGATTCATGCTGAACCAATTATCATTGCAGGTATAGTTTTTACCTGGTATCGTCAACGGAATTGGCATTCCAATTCACATACTTAACCCTTTCCATGTGTCACGAATATTCTTCCAGAACAGGCAAAATTATTCACGCTATGCAGCCACGTGATTGGCATAAAAATGTCGAGGAATGCACGCTATTGAATGTACGTATTAACTGGGGGAATAAAAGACTGGGCAATAGAAAAGGTTAATAAATTATGACACAGACAAAGGGCATAAAATATTCCCTCGAGGTTGCTCGTAATTTTCAAACCATTAGCCTGTAAATCTTATGCGAGTTCCATTGAACTCTCAACGGGTTTAGACCACGGAATATGGCGTTATAGCGTCCAAAACCGATGCCGTCGCGAACGGCATTTAAGCATCAAAACGGCGGCTGTCAGGGACAAATCCAAGTTTTCCGAGCGTAAAAATGGTAGAGTGGCCTGTTTCCCACATTTGACAGGCATTGCATGATTAACTCATGGAAGACTATCGGTTCTGTTACATACCAGTCGTAAGCACTTCGGCTTCTCACGACTTCTTCTCACTCGCATCTGGTGGAAATTATTTTATCTTTTACATCGTAAACATATCAGCACATGCAATTCCACCAGCAGAAATTACTTCAACAGTAGCAGTTGCATTGGAATTGTCCACTCACATTTCCTCCTAAATCCCTCATAGTTCTTCCCCCAATATCCTTTATATATACTGTTTAATGCTACATCAGGGTTTCTACGGACAAGAAATTAAGAAATTCCAGGAATTTTCCAGGAAAAACTTTTCATTTTTCTAACTTAAAATATCCGTTCTTGGTGTTTATTGCGCGCGCAAGTGCGCGAAAGTATAACAGTGCGCGAAACAGCAGTACTACATATTAACGAACGTTCTATGGAGGAGAAAATTTTCCCAATAAAGGGAGCGTCGTTACTAACGCTCAGGGGGCAATCGGCTTCTTTTCTGATGGCATACTATTCTTAGGTCTCTTCCATGATGAGGGCCACGAATTACTTGCACATAACCTAAGGAGACATAAAATTCAATTTTCCTTACCATTAGTGTAATGAACAGGACCTGCGAGTTTATGTTAAGGGCAAATTTGAATGATAAACAACAACAAAGTTCTTCAATGCCTCATTCCGGCAAGGCACTAAAATCCCTGATTCAACAAACCAACAGATAGTGTCTAACTCCTGAAATATGGGAAAAAAATCAGATTTAGGCAAGGGAAAGCAAATTTCCCGGATAATTTCGAATTTTCCTTGACTTTTCCAGGTTTTCCAGGCCCATTTTATATTCCTATGACTTTCCCAGGTTTTCAGGCTCATTGTATATTTCCATGACTTTTCCAAGTTTTCCAAGATTCTCAGTCCTTTACTGAGTGAATTATTATCTGTACCATGGTGAATACATCACCATGGTACGGATAATGTACAGAGCCATTTTGTAGAATATTCCGGCCTAGGTGGCGGCGGAGTCGAGTCCTCCTCTTCTAAACCTAAGGTCGCGAGTATGAGTAAGTTTTCACCATCCAGTACACGAGTTTCGAGTGTTTGGTTACAAAAATAAACTGTAAGAAGGAGCTCTGCATTCGTAAATTCGCTCAAATGATTCCTTTCTTCCCCCACCATGCCCATATGCTCTCCTCTCCGTCCATTGCACTTTATCCACTTTGCCATACCTCATCCATATCCAAATCTAATACACCTTTATAGAGCGAGATTTTCTCCGGTCATAATAGAGACCATATTTAAAATTACTTTTTAAGAAAAAATTTTGTTTTACATCCCTGAAATTTTCAGTAATTAACTAAAAATACGTTTACAAGGTTTTAATTTGTCTCTTTTTTCACGCCGTACGCTGTAAACGCCTTCAAAACCGAAGTATTTTGCGATTCTGTAAAAGTTACTGCCGTGAGCAGTAGATGTACTTTCACAAATAGTTGAATAAACATAAAAGCTACGCACTATTAAATTTCTGTCAAGATCTATGCGTTATAAATTCCTCATTTTTTAAATCAAGTCTCTCTAAAGTGCATACCCGTACTATTTTCTATGTAAAATTGCTGACATTTTTTGGCAAATATCTCAAAAAGTATGATGGTAGGTAGCAGATATTTTGTTACAGTTGAAAAAATGAGATTAGTTTTTTACAATGAGACCAAATTCATCGAATTTTATGTGAAGTGATACCTCACTCAAATTACCTTAAGGGGCCATACGACGCGTCGCCGTGTTCCCACTAATTGCATGTTCACCCGAACAGTCTCTCCTCCACCACCTCCACACCTACTTTGCGAAATTCTTTTATGTTATGGCGGCTTTCCATTTGCATTTTCGAAAAGTATTCTCTTTAAACCACTACCTCCCTCCTAAATTTATCAAGTGCCGGTATATCCCAACGCAAATGCTCCATATCTGATTCTTCACCAGTCTTCTCTTAACTTCCTCAAATACGGTACTAGGAATTATTTCAATCTCAATGGTGGACGCCTCTTTACGGTAGCGCTATACGTTCTCTTGATATTATTATTACAATGTATAAAAAAACATTAGACGATAATACTGATTGTATAGAGGCTACTTCATACACGCATTTGGGCAAGCATGGCTAGGGACACGGTAATCGCTCATACAACTAACCTCATGGTTAAATTACGCCTCCATCGACTCACGCGCGCGTCGGATCATCCTTCCATACCGCGATGTTAACAAGACTTCTCGACCATCCGCGGAGCACAGAGGAGCGATGTTGAATTCATTCCCGCGAAAACGGGAGTTTTAAGATACATTTGCGGCGCGAGTTATGTACCATTCAAGTAATACATAAGTTTACAGAGGCACTGGGGTGGGACTCATCTCACATTGCTATACGTCGGTGGGTATGTATAGGCCCAAGATATTTTCATGTTAGTACTAAGCCTAGTGAAAATTCCACAAATGTTGAGCGGAGTTAGTACTAACATAAGTCTAGAGAAGGTTCCACAAATATTGAGCAGAATACCTACTGATAAAGTTTTCTTTGAGTTCTATCCTTTTTTACATCACTGCGGAAACAGAAATCGCTAATCTCTCACCATGCACCCACAATTATGCCCATAATAGGAGCCTGGAGCGACGTTTTCGCAGGATCTATGTAACCGATATCTTAAATGCTATTATTGAATCAATAGTTTATAGTTCAATTGAAATGGTGCTTCAACCTACATATCGAGGCAGAAGAGTACAATTTACCACATATATTCTAAGGCTAATCTGCACCATTATATCATCTTTTCTCTACACGGAGTAGTAAGAAGGAACAAGTAACATACATATAAGCCATTCGATATAGTGCAAAAATCGAGAATGAGTGTTTTTCAGATATTTTTGCGAGGGTGCGATGGTTGTTCTTCAATCGAGCTCTGAAAAAAAGAACAAATCGAGGAGCATCGAGTCCGGCACCCCATAATGATAGTGTCAACGCCAAAGCATGAGAAGGTAGGGGAGTTAGCGGCGGGGCGGCTTACGATCGAGCGCCCGCTTCATTACGTCAGTGTTGGCACTGCCGTCGCGGCTGCCGCATTAGCTCTCTAGTCGCTCGTTGACTGGTTCTTTTTTCCCAATTTTTAAAACTCAATTGCGGAAAAAATATTCCACCCTTTCAAAATATTTCTGAGGAAAATTCGTCTTAGATTTGTACACCTCATCCTAATGGTATACGGAGGCATGGTACTACTAATGCAAGGTTGCGTATCGTTTGGGTCGAACGCTATGACGTAGTTAGAATTACGTCAAACGCTAGCTAAGTACCGAGTGCATTGTGTATTTAATATTTATGTGGTAATTGAATACCATAACAATGCGAGGAAACATGAGGGAAGAGATTTTTTTAAGATATCCCATAGATACGTCTAAACAGTCGAATCAGGTCCAGGTTTGATGGAGACAAGACAATTTCAATGTTGATAACAGTAAGAGTTTCAACTTTCATATGTAAATAAATTGTTTCACGGGTTATATTCACTGTAAATTAGATTGTTATGTCAACCAACATACTTACTAATAATAATCGATCAAATATATTGCATATCAGAACATAAGGATGCACATATCTACTCGACTCTATTTTGTCATCACTAAATAATAATTATAAAAGCTTTCATCAACTGTTCCACAGCTAATTATGGAGTCGACTGCTGCTCATGTCACCCAGCTGACGTCGTATGCAGAATGGACTCATTTTGGCCACGGGAACGTCCTACCTTGTATCAGTATGTAGGGTTCAGTGTTAAAGTTGGCTAAGTTTATCGAAAAAGCAGTTGAGGAAAACACGTTTCCAGTTCGTTATATTCCTACTATAGATCAGCTGTACTAAGTGCTCTCGAGAATTACTGCCATGAAGTGGTAAATATTCGAACTTTGGACTTAGTTCTCTCTTTTACTAAAATTATAACTCTAGTCACCCTAATCAATTGTAAGTTAATAAATGAAAGAATGGACTAGGTGTACTTTCACACAGAGCCCTCCATATTTCATTTAAAAATCCAGTATTTATATTTTAGGTAATCAGTCAAAGCAGTATTTTTATTAGACATCGATGGAAAGGGAGAGTTTATTATTTATTTGTTTTGACTTGCGCAGAAGTCGGAAGGAAAGCTCTTTTAAGGGCTAGTGAGTAATGGGCGAGGGAAGGGGCCGACGCATATTCACACCATCGGGGAATGGATTTTCTATTCACGACCGCGAGATCGCCTTCGGATAGCGACAAAAAAGGCACAGCCGCAATCACAAGGGAAGAGGGGCGTTCAACTCTCAACTCCCCGGGTCTCTTCTTTCTCCTTTAAGGGTGTTATTATCGAGGGTTGGTTGCTAAGGAAGAGGAGTGGCGGATGGGATAAGGGAATGAGAAAAAGTATGAACAATGACTCCCTAACCCCTTCCTCGAGCAGCCATCCCGTGTTTCCTCCGGTCCACATAAAGACACAGTCGTGTGTTTATGTTGCTGAGAAGAAAATTATTTAATTAGATATCAATCTTCTTAGGGTCCTGCACAGACCAATGGCATAAAGAACAGGAAAAAGTGCGACATAGGAGTATTAAAAAAACAACTCTCACAGATTTTTTACAGTTGCAAAGTAAGTATATGCTCGGATTGTCTTCACAGCATATGATGGGCAGCAGATTCACGGCTTGTACTCACAGCTCGTAGCTTGGGCCCGAAGCACATTTTCTCGAAACATATAAGCTCGGGAGCATATTCCTAGCACATGCTCATATTATTCTCGTGTCATGCATACCCGGCATCACATTCTCAGAATGTTCTCATAGAATGTTCGCGGCAGCATATTCTCAGCACTCACTCAGTATGTTTTCACGGCAGCCCATTCTCGGCACTTGTGCCAGCATATGTTGGAATGAAACATTATTGACGACTGAGTAGGTACTTTTACCTTCCGAACTTAGATGGGTACTACACCCTCCGAAATCTTGAATCAATATTTTTAAATAATGCACCGAAGGAGAAAGCTAGACTTGGATTTTTTAACGAATAATACCTACACTGATTCCCTACATGGTTTATCTAGTTTATAAAAGACTACACGTACTACGTATGATTCAGTTGCTACGATTAGATGATGTACGCGTAGATATTCAGATGTGCACCAATAGATGGCAAGTGAGCTCCCATACATGTTCTCCACAAACGGACACATGGTGCGGGCGTATGCATTTCTCAAAATACATGCATCGTTTTTCAAAAAAAATAAATAAACTTAAATAATTATAACTAAATTTACAGGAGATTTTTAATTTGTGTTAATTATAATCTATTAATAATTAATCCAAGCATTAATTTATATTTTATTATATACTTTATTAATTTCTTTTAGGCTATTACGCAGATATTTTTGCCTGTTTCAGCAGGCTCTTAAACTAGTTTTAAATAAACATGTTTTTGCACACTTTTCAAGAAAAAAGCCGTTACACTGCAGTCGCTATAGCACTCTGTTTGAACTCTCACAATTTGCCTCCTGATTTGCAAAATTTTTCCTCTGGGTCATTTCCACTCCGGCCCCCCCACCCAAAGGCGACGGGGGCCGTAAAACATGTCACGCGTCACCAAGGGTCGAGCACGCGCAAGAGGACATTCCTCCAAACACACGCACTCACAAGAGTACCCGAATGACAAACTGACCCATGGATGGAGGCGCACGCCAACGCACTGCCCACGTACTCGTACATGCGTGGAGGATGAAAAGCCTCCATGGCTCGTATCACGGTAGAAAGTTTCGCAAGGATCAAGGTGGTTGAAATGATTTTGTCTTATGTACAGATTTGCGTGAAATTTTGCATATCCACAAGTTTTCATCAATGGCATGTGTAGATGAAAGTGAAAAAAATTGAATCTTACAGATTTCTTTTTTCGGTAATTCAATGCTATTTTAACCCGTACCCTAATGTCACATGACTTATATTTCGTAATAATTCGATTGCATTGGTGCAATCGAATTGGGGACCATAATAGTTGCTATAAATATTTTCTGTGAAATTCCCACCCTCTTTTTAATAACTTATAATTGTTACTAACTAATGACCCCGCTTTAAATATTGAAATATTCTCAAAATTGAGGAAAAGGCTTGTGATGACTCCAAATAGGACCCTTAAGCTGCACGGACCAGAAACTTGAACAATGAAAGGTAACCAAAAGAATAGCTTGGAAGCGTTAGATATGTGGGCATGTAGGATATAGGGGAGAGTTCAGTGGTCGGAAAGAGAGGCAAATTACTATGAACTGGGCATTTCGTGTGAAGAGGGGAGTTTAATCGAGGAAATTAGGACGCGGCAGAGTGAGGGGACGGAGTAGATAATAAGGGTCAATGAGATGCGGAAGGCCATGAGAGCAAAAAATAATAATATTGGCAAAGAGGGAGCCAGTCTGAAGGCTTTCATAACATATTTAAGGGGATTTAAAATTTAACTTTCAATGACTCTCTGGCAATACATTACACACATCACACACGATGTTAATTTCGCAATATTACATCGGTCTGTGAGGCAACGTCTTGGAATTCCTATTTTTCTCCTTATTTTGAGTTATAATGGGATTCAAAAGAACTTGCGCTGGACAAAGATGAAGAATATGGTAGCACATTAGCTCCAAAGTTTAAATCCCCGGCTGTTAACATTGCATTACTCCATTATTCCCAGATCATTTACCGATCAGTTTATCAGAGGTAAAAAATATCAAAATATTTTTGAAGACGAACCATTGGATTAAAAATTAACCAAAAATTTAAAATTGTCAGTTCTTATCTGAACGTGTGAAGGGAGCAAATTCATTTCCGATTTTTCTTTTTTGAAGGAAAAATAGAGGGCAAACGAGACTTTTCCCTCTATTTTTACTTCAATTCTATTCTCCACGAAGCCATAGTACCTCAGGGTGTCCCTAATCCATCTCGCTCTTCTTTGAATTTTCTGAATAGAGTTCCATATGGTCTTTTCATCTTCTATCCTTCTGTAAACTTCTTCGTTCCTTATTTTATCCGTCCATTCAGCATCCTCCTCCAACACTAGGTTCTGAATGTTTCTCATATTTTCTGGTCTGCTTTTTTAATGACCAATGTTTCCGATCCATAGATTGCCACGCTCCACACGACTGCTTTCACCAACTGTTTCCTCCTTCTTAGTCCTGTCTTCTTTGAACACAGTAGTTACCTTTTCATCATGCACAATGTCTTAGCTTAGGCTTGATGTTCGTTGTACTTCTTCCGTCCCAAGTGATGGTACTTCCGAGACAAAGGAAGGAATCTACTATGTCTAATTTCTCTCCACTTAGTGTGACTTCTGCATTCTGCTTCTCTCTTCCGCATGCTAGGATTTTGGTCTTCATTTTATTTAGTTTTATGTTAAGAGTCTCGAAGAGAGATGAGTCTCCATATTCCACCACAAGCATTGATAACATACAAGCCAATGGCACGGCACATGGCACCAGGAAAATGCGCAAAGGAGTATATTTGGCATGAAATTCAATAAACCCTGTTGCCTCCTCAAGCAAAAGAAATGAACCAGTGACGTGACACAAAACTCAGGTGTATGTCTGGAACCTTTTATAAGTAACAAAATCCAATAACGCGAAGGGGTGGTTAATGGAAGAGCAAACCATCGGTTCTTCTAGAACGGTGGCGAGCTTATGCAAGCGATGACACTAGAAGCATGGAAACTGCAAAATAAAAAATGGCACAGACGATTCAAGGCCAGGAGTCCAGAAGAAATGAAATTGGCACACCTATGTGCTGAGCTGAGACAGTGCAATTAGAGAAACTCATAATTGCCACCGTAGACATATGAGGTGATTGAAATAGAATATGGTCCTAACAAATATAGGGGTTTCAAGGACAGTAATGTTTTTTTATAATTTCCAATCTGTTCCACGGGAGGACGGCTTTGCGAGGGAAGAACAAGTTTTAGCATCCATTACTGAGATCTGTTTCACTTAGTTATTCCATTAACGTGGACTGAAAAAAATAAAAAAATTGTTGAGGGAGACTCTGAGCAATGTAATAGGGAGTAAGAAGTTAAAATTTCGATACGAAGTGTTGCGTAGAATGGCTGGGAAGCTGGGTCGTTTGCAAAAAGACTGAAGACTTTCCAATGAGGTTTTGGAGAAGAATTGCGGGAGAGTGAGCCTGTATAAAGAGGAATACATACGAGGAAGTTTTTTAGATGGCAAAGGGGGGAAGAAAATTGGCGGAGGAGACAGCAAAAGTGGACGGAGGAGGTATTTTGTGAAAGGACGACATGCTGACGAAGAAGGTAGAGTAAAAGGATTGTGTACACCAATGGGATGAATTCCGCCAAGGGATGAAATGATATTTTTAATGGCGATTTTATTCCTTCGGCGTATATCTTTGCACCCATGCGGGAGACTACGTTTCCAGTTACTTATATGAAATTTTCGCAAAGATATTCTTTTAGGGCGAATTTTGGATAAGCGCGTTAGATGAAGTAAGAGAACATGAATTTTGGACAATATCAATGGAGCCAGAGGGTATGAAGAGCAACGAGAGACTTGATGTAACAGAGTTGCATAGTTGTATTTGGGATGCGATACTTTAAAGATGCCCCTACGAAACATTTATTTAAGGTTGGAGGACTTGTCCAAAAAACCTACACATCACTTGATAGAGTTCTAAATGAGTGAACGGCCTAATAATTCAGAAACCAGGTAGCATGGAAACGGAGGGCACGAAATATCGATTGGTAACCTTGGAACAGGATAGCCACGCGTTCAATAAGGTCAAATTCACGGTTATTCAAGGTATTTTGAAGATCAAAAATCGCTATTTTAACGGTTTTGTTGGGGTTAAACCCCGTGTCATTCAAAATCATATGTTTTGCAAAGAATGATAATTCATTATTTAATGGAAGCATACGGGAGATAAATCATCCAAGTCCGAGTAAGGGGCCATTATTTAAATAAAAGTAAGAGTTTACATTTATTATAACGAAAACGTTAAGTGATTCACTGCATCCGACACTCGCTGAAAACTTGTTGGCATAGGCGTATTTTTATCTTTCAGACCTTCGATACGTTAGGCCTAAGGTTGGAAAGAATTTCAAGCATCAGACGAAGAAACAAAGAAAAGTCGATAACCAAAAGTGTTGAAGTTATCGCAGGCACATGGCGTACTTTACGTCACTATGATAACCGAAAATTCGTGTTTTTTTAATAAAATCAAACTGCCGGTTAGCCAACGAGAGCGCACCAGACGAAAGATCGTATTAATGTTAGTTATCATATGAAAATACATCATATCATATCCTCATTTCTAATGAGGGAGTGCTTAGAAGAATGAATGAGGAAAGAAGCTTGTGGACATCTATCGTAAATATAGAGTACAGCTTGAAGGAAATTTAATGAAAGATCATGGACTCCTAAACACAACAATAGAGGCTCATGTGAATGTGAAAATATCAAAGGGAAGACCGCGACTTCATTTTCTAGAGTAGATCATGAAATATGTGGGACGCAGGAATTATAGTGAGATGAAATTGAAGGAGGAGAAACGCGAAGAATAGAGAACATATACCAACCAAACTGCTGCCTTGCAATCTTTGGGTTGATCACCAGAGAGAGGGAGACCCTATGAAAAAAGTATTTAACCAGAGATCATAAAACTGGACGTTAAGTGCTCTTGACATGGCACTCGAGGAAGGATGCTTTTGAAAACATTTCCACCGTAGCCTGGATTCGAGCCCGCAGGAAGAGAAGTCAATACTCTTAGACCCGCACCGACCCGATTCCTTATTAGGATAGGCCCTCTACATTTCATGTGCACCAATTTCAACGGCAGAACAATGCGTCAAGACTGGACCGTTTGATTCCATCGAAGCTCAACTTGAGCTCAAGAAACTCGGGCCAGCCTGGATAAAATATAAACATTGTTTCCAATAATGGGCGAGAACCATTGTCGTCCACCTACTCAACTCCAAAATGGATAAAAAGGAAACGTAGGTATCCTTATTCTCCCGCCAATCGCAGCATACCAGACAAGATGCTATCTTTCTCTCTTTCCCTGCGGCCGTATCTCCGGGCATAAAGGTATGCAGAAAACCTTCGAGGAATCGCGCGCGCGCGTGCATACACGCGTTCAAAGTTGGCGAAAATGACAGCGATTTGCGGGTCATTTCCGCGGGTGAATGATCTCGAAACCTTAATAGCGGGATGGTGAGATTTTATCTCAAAGAGAGTCTCCCTGGAAGGCGGCGGCGAGCTCTGGGGGAGAGCCGAGCCGAGGGATCACAAAAGCCGTTGCCCTCATTCCAATCAAATCCCTCCCGATTGCCGCCGCCACCTCATGGTCTACATTCTAACAATCCATAACCTGAGGCCGGCGAGAAACTATCGGCCGGCGAAGGAGCGTAAATGGAATCTGCGTCCCGTAACGGAATATTCTACATCGCGAAAAAAAAAAACGAAAAAAAATATAAATGGTCGGCTCTCGGAAGAAGCGAGTGGCTTTGAAGGGGGTGTTATCTTCGGCTAACCACGTTCCTTTTGGCCTTCAACACAAGAAAATCTAAATCTACAGCATTCTGATGCACATGCTTGGTATTACGTTTTCTTTTCGTAAGAGCTTAGGATATAAAACTTCGGGGAAATGTCCAATATCCATTTAACAGGCAGAAGACTAGCTTTATTTATAAGCAACCGATCACTGCTCCATCAGTATTTGCGGAGCATTGCTCCATTAGGATATGCAATGATGAGAATTTATATAAAGGATGATGATAGCATTATGTGCTGAAACTGGAGTCAGTCACTCCTGCACTTGAATTTAAATCATTTTCTCCCTCACCTGAGTAGTGGATGTTCACCCAACTTTTCTTGAGCAATCAAAACCACATTGAAATACACTGTTTTCCCCATGTTATCTTACAAGCTATCATGAGGTGAGTGAGGTACTCACAAAGCGATGCTTACAGAGGTCATTTTCTACTAAATTTGGTAATTTTATCACATTACCGGACTATACATATATATACTTATTTGTGCAATGGAACAATTGCGGTTTTAAATATAATGATATCGACGGCTTTTGCAGGAAAGTGTGGTTTTCAAGAAAGATTTATGCATGAACCCCCTCAAGTGAGGAGCTCAATCGATATTTAAAAGCATATATTTACGAATCTGTGCCCTAATATAGTAATAATAATTTCCCACCCAAAATATGTTCACATATATGTAATACACAATGACAATAAGTTACATTACCCCTTTATCCCACATTTATTCAAAGAAAGGCTGCCAATACCAGCACACTTTTAGTAGGAAAAAACACTTTTTCTGGCATTTTACTTACAATTTGTATAATTTAGAAATTTATAATTTTAAATGCAAACTATTAAATATCGCGTTACATTACCTCATTTTAACTGCTTTGCTATAGGTATGTTTTAAGCAAATAATACAAATAAAAGAATGCTGCAAATGCGATATTTGTAGCCTAATACAGAATTCTCATATTACAGAAAAGAGGCATGAGACTAATATTAAAATGGGACCGGTTCCGCAAAATTGAATCTGCGCTTAAAACTTTGCAATGGATGAATATCAATCAAGCTTTGGAATAAAACTTAGGCATTGATTTTTATACAAAAGTATTAATAAAACTTAAAGTGGTAAAATGCCTCTATACTTTGATGATATTCCGGTCTAAAAAGATGAATTACATCATTGTAATACGGGAATAAATAGCAACTTCCACATTCCCATGAGAGAAATTAATATCCATGCCTTCACTGTTTTTCGTAATAATTTTGCCATAAAAAACACTGAAGGCAGAATTGAAAGAAACTTGGTACTTTTTTATGTAATTTTTACAGTGAAAAGTGAGTTAGCGGTGCAAAAGAAATCTATTTAATCAATTTACTCTATCTGCAATAATTTAATTTCTGCACATGTGCTTGTGTACTGAAATTTATGTTATT
Organism: Pyrrhosoma nymphula; assembly: GCA_963573305.1. Taxonomy (NCBI): domain Eukaryota; kingdom Metazoa; phylum Arthropoda; class Insecta; order Odonata; family Coenagrionidae; genus Pyrrhosoma; species Pyrrhosoma nymphula. The sequence goes on along the minus strand of OY754330.1, from coordinate 47,085,977 downwards.
TCTATATAATTTGGTTTTCTTTTTATTGATTTTTTTCTTGTGACTACTAAATTTAAATAGCTTCTGCTAAATAAATATTATTATTAAGGATTTCAAGAGAAGCATTTCATGCTCTAGATCTAAATATATAAAGTTAAAAAAAGCAGCCAAAACCTCACCTCTGAATAATCTCGCTGAGACATTTTCCCTTGATGCCTTCACCAGGATCGTAGAAGAAACTAAAGGAGGATCCTCTTCCACCTTTTCTTCCCTCAGTCCTTACGCACGAATAGTATTTCTTTCCTTGCAGTCATCACAAGTTCTTCAGATGGATTCCAGTCAACAGGCAGAAGTGGTAAAGCCCACACCCTTGTCTATCAAAGCAATAGAGAAGAAATAATGGACGAGCTGGTGGGCAGTGGGCTCTCCGGAAGAAAGCAACGACCTCTTCAGTCCAGCCCAAAGCCTTTGTCACTCGCAGGAGGGCTTACACCTGCCGGTCTCCATACGAAAAACCACAGGCGGAGTGAGGGGGGAAGAGAAAGGGCACCTTGCGAGGAGTCGACAAGAGAGCAAACAAAAATCACTCTCCGTGCAAAACTCCCCTTCTGTGATCACACATGTCACCTAGAAAAGGGGAGCAGGTAGTCACTGATGATTTTTCTTCATACAACACCGTGCTATCAGAAGCTTTCTCTAATTAAAAATATCAATTTGAGCAGTATTTTACCCCTTGCACTCATTCACTGGTCACTGAACACTTTCGAACTTCATCTAGCAGTACGGTAACAAGATTTTTCACACAGACGCACAATCTATTATTACCCAAAATTGCCCAAGCAAAAACAAATCCAATTATTCACGGTCATAAAAACTTCCAGGCAAATTGTGGGAGGGCAACAAGTAGTCAACCAATGTTTTCATTACGTAGACAGCCAGATCACCAAAAATTGTCCTCGCAGAAATTTTATAAATCAAATGGTAAGTAGTTCACTACTTCCTCTCATTCATGAATCACGGAAAACACTTTGAACTCCGCCCCCTCAATACAGCAGCATTCCTAAAAATACCGCTCGCGGAATGCGGCAATGCCAACGCGGGCCGCCACCTTCCTCCTCGCCCTCACCTTCTGCCGCGCTACTGCAGCACCCGGCACTGCCTCCGCCCCCATCGCCGCCTCCACCCTTCCGGGGACACCCCCTGCCTATCGCCCTCCTCTCCTCGACCGACACTACAGTCCCACCGCGTGGCGATAAGGGGCTGCTCACCATGATACGGCCGAAGCCCCCGGCTCTAAGATTCCCCCAACGTAAGAGGAGCAGGAGGAGGAAGATGAGGAACACGAAGACGCAAAAGAGGAAGGAGATGATGATGATGATGATGAGGACCAAGGGAGGACCGCCTTAGCACCGCAAGGCCCGGCGGCAGCAGCAGGCCCGGCCACTGCCACACTTGGGGAGAAGACGCCGCATTCCGGGGGCGACGCCATGTTGAAATACCTCACGCACACATCCACACACAAAACACGCGGGCCGGCTCACGCACACAAACTCTTCTTGAAAGCCGCCTCCCCCCCTCCGCCCTTCTCCTACGGCCTCCTGTTGCTGCTTCCCCTCACCTCCCCTCCCTCTCTCTTGTCTCCCCTCCCTGTCTCCCAGACACTCAACCAACCCAACACACAAACCAGGCCTACTCACGCCTGCGCACACCCTCCCACACTACCCCGACTCGGCGAAGAAAATGAGACGGGGGAAAAAAGGAAAACACACGCGTACACTTCTCCCAAGACTCATCGAGTAAAATTTCTGAGTTCGATTCTCCCTCCCGTTTCAAAAAACAAAAAGGTTCATTCCCCCTGGGCCCGAGGGGAGATTCACATCTCCGACGAGATTCCGCTGCTTTAGGCACACATACACACCCTAACCACGTTCGCTCAAGAGCTTCAGCTGAGCACAAAACACAAGTTTGTTGTTGCTTCGACGAGAGTCGAAACGCACTAGTTATATAACAATAACCCGCCCGTACATGTGTCCCGTAGCATTTGGGAATTGAGAAGTATCTAAACACTTAACTAAATCGTTGAAGTCTCCCAATTAACTCGGACGTTGAAATCTCCTAAAACTTGCGCCAACGACGTTCTGCCAACTTGAACGGAAGCAGTTCTCTCTGGCCGCTCGCTTCGGCGCTTCCTAACGCACGGAAGCTCTCGTTTTTTGCCCCTTTGATCAGGAAAAGACCATTTTCACAGCAAAGGAGATCTCGGAACACCTTTTCTAGACTTTTCAAACACCGTGCGCATCCTCCTTTTCCTCACACGATACCACTTATGTACAACAGCGTTAGCACACACGCAAAGAGTTAAGTTACTTTACCTCTCAAGAATCGCGATAATAATCCGTCACAAATCCCCCATCCGCTGTGTGTTCTCGTTTTGCACTCCCCAGGAACGGTCCGTGGGAGACTATAACACGGCAGCAGCTGGAAAGGTCGGTGGACCCACAACTCGGCCCTTTCGCTCCGTCGAGCAGACTTCTTCGCGCAGTCTCAAGGAGGTCCCGGTGGACTCCGGTGGATGCCTGTGACCTCACCCTCGGGCCCTCGGCTCCTATCTGCGCGAGGAAGGTCTTTGCTCCATGACTGTTATAGGACCCCGCTGCCATCTCGTGGCCGTCTGCTGCACTAGGGAGCGACTCTTGTCCTCCAGCGACGTTCGTTCGCTGCTCTTCTTCTGCCTTACACTCTCTTGGTCACCTTGATTGCGGAGGTGGCTTTATTGACCGGCCGGCTTGAAGGGTATTGTCTGTTTATAAAAAGGAGAAATTTTTTTTAGCGCTGATAGCATGATATGATACATGCGAAAGTAATGCGTCTCGGCATTCCCAATCAGCTGAGAGCATCCCCAAACGAATAAATGCGAACGTCTACTGCGAATAAATTCCCCTTTACCATTTCTGAAGTTAGAAGAAAAATTTGAGACTAAACCCTAAAAATCAAAATAGGCTAGATTTTTAAGCTTTCCAGACATTCCTGAGAAAATAAGTATTCTATGGTAAAAATATGAATTAAGGCTGGTTTTGCGTTTTTCTTTCAAAACACACAAGGGAAGTTACTAACAAAAATTTGTTCACGATATTAACTTTTTTAAACGGCCCACTTTTTCTTGGATGCACTTAAGACACAGGAGGGAGCCTGATTAGAAAAATGAAACGGAGTTGACGGTAACATGATTTGACATTTTCAATTATTTGGAATTTGATAGCTCGATGAGCATAAATCTTACCAGGCACGAGCACCTCCAGTTATCTACCTTCCCAAACGCCAAGTGGCCTTGGCTGTCATCTTTCAATGGTGCACGCTGCAAATAAAAATTTTCGTCTGCATCGATGGCTGAGGTGCGAAAACGAGCGTAAATAAGTCTGCTGAGGAAAGGGCCTATTTAAGCTAATCTACATAGTCATGTTTCATTGGAGCGGCTCTACTACATCAGGCAATAAAGCTAGCTTGACATTTTGCGAATAATACGTGACAGAAGAAACAAACAAATTAATTACAAAGAGACAGTGGTACTGGATAGCTGAGAAAATCACTCGCCATAATGTGCAATAAAAGGAATAGACCTGTTTCACATCAATGGTGTAATTATTATGGTAATATACCAACAAAGAAACTAATTTCTCGAGATATGATGTTAATTTTTGCCTTTCAGCACGTTTGACCTCACTTAGATGTTCGAGGTTTTAAGCAAGCTGAAGAATACCTACCATGGCAATGTTCATAGATCGATTAGAAAAAACAACGCATTACACAAGATGGCATCAGCTTATTGCCACAACGTCTCCTTGCTCTAAGATATCACGCAAGGACTAACGTTGAAATGCGTGAATAGTTTCTAGATGCCCCTGAATTACATGGTATCAAAATCATATTCACCTTATTTTGATGTGGTACCACCTAGAGGATATGCAAAAAGAATGAGTGCCCTCCCACGAACTTTTCAAATCAGTTTTATACACGAGATCGATATTTTAAATAATGAAACAATATGGGAGTAACAACGACAGTAACAAAGACTTACTGTCGTTAATGACTGAATTTATTATCAAACTGATATCGTCTAATCTAAACAAGACAAGCATATGAGTTGAGAGATAAGCAAGAATTGACCACATCAGAGTTCAACCCAAAAACGTATGAGGAATTGATGTTAAATAAGATATTCATACCTAACATGATAATTGCGTGGATATCACTTCCACTATTCAGATACAAAATTTTAATCCTGACGCGTCGCAGGGAAAAATAATTTCCTTGATAGATCAATCCACTAAACCTAAGACTTTAATGCGATAAACTACAGTATTTACACATCACCGTCCAAAGCTACATACCTAAACAGTTTTGTATTACTGCTTTCGTGAACGCTGAGAGAACATAATAAAACACCTGAGCTATGAGGATGTACAATTTATTCATCGATGAGAGACTAAAAGAGGTACTTGCCCGCGAAGGAAAATCATACGGTACTGTATCCGAGCGGCACGGCACCCATAAAACTCGCGACGGATTCCAGCGAGATCACAAACGTAGGTATCCCACTGCCCTCACTTGAACGTCCGTCCGTTCGTAATGATTTACAATTTTCGTCGTGTATTTTGTGCCTGTTCTAACTTCGAACCCCTTAGTAATTGAGTTGAGGAATCCCAGAGAGGCGTAGAGAGACTGTGCGCTCTCCTCTTTTTTACGGTAAAGGTATATTACACCAATTGAGAGCGGAAACTCGCCAACGTTGATATCCCGCTCTCGGCCGTAAATCAAATTTTTACGGTCGTATTATTATTTTCATGGTCATTGTTTATGATGGCATGCTTTAATGAATCAGAGTAGTTGCTGACTTATTTTGGAAAGAGAGAGAGAGAGGGAAAGAAGCATTCCTGCGACGGACATCATCCGCGGGGGGTAGGTAGGTGCAGTGTTTTTTGTAATCGAAGGAAGTGGTGAGATATTTCCTTCGAGAAGGGCTACATACTTTTTGAGATTCATGACTCGGGACAGCCATTAAGGAGTGCATCGGAAGGCTGTAAAACACGGAATTTTACTGCAGAAAAACCCCTTAAGGTCACGGGGATAAAAGGCGTACGATTTCTTTTTATTCTCTCAAACTTTTGAGAACTGGGATGTTGAAGTTCGATGAGAAATGTAAGAAGTCGGCAAAAAAAGCCATCTTGTAGTTGCAAAAGTTTACACCAGAAAGAAATTTTCACTGACCACTGCGAGAATAATTCAGCTTACCATTCTCTAGCTAAATATGTACATATCTAAATGTTTTAAGCCTATTTATTACATTCCAAAGAATGTTATCGTAACTGTTCCGTTTGCAGAAGGCATAAAAATCCCAGGGGCTTAAATTTTTAGAGGAAAAACGGATTATACCAATGATATCCATTAAAAATAAACGGATATCTTCATAACTCCGTCCACTAACCAGATGAAATGGGGTTGTGGTAGTGCCTAGACCACGGATTATATTCATTAGTGACGGTTGGTCTCAAAAGAATCCTGTTGGCAAGCCAAGAGTATGCACTCGAGACAATGCTACTGCAAATAAATAAAGATTATCCCGCAGAAAAAAAGATGCCGACAACCATTTTAAATCCTGCTAAGGATTGAGGCCACATGCCAGTAAAAATTGGTGTGGGGAAGTTAGTGGATGAGTTTACAATAGCCGCCGAACGAACTAAACTAAGAACTAGGAGCTTAACAGCTCAGATACTGTGTAATGGGAAAGCGCGAACCCACTCAGCCACTCAGATAATATTTGGGATCGACTTAAAAAGGAGGCCATTGAAACTCAGCTGGAGAGAAAGAGTTTTAACCGTGAATCTGGTTTTTGTCTTTAAAGTGTTTGGAAATGTATTCTGAAGAACATCCACAAGGCTAGAGACACGCGTAGGCCGTAGGGGGGCAACATTACGTAAGTTGGATGGTTGAAAAATCATACATTTCTTCCACAATAACATCCCTAGGGCCTTCAAGCCTCCTTGGTGTCCGGGTTTCTACTAAATGGAACACTACGTAGGTTGTTGGATCAGGGACTGAGGGACAAGAAGATACTGCAAGTTGTGGTAGTGGAAGGGATTTTAGATAAGCATGGGAGGGGAAGGAAGAGAAGAGGTCAAATGGAAGGGATAAAGAGGTACGAAGTATGCTTAAAAGAAGAAAAAATCGTGTATGGAGACAAGGACCCTCAGCTGTACTTGATTAGTTAGATATTCCTACTTCCATCTAAACGTACGTTTAACGGGTAGCTGAATTTTTCCACCTTCATTTGAAATATGGGCAGAAAATCCCATTCCTGGAAGAATCGAAATTCGCCCGTTTAGTTTTAAAGCCTTCGTCAAGCCACTCCAACAAGGGTGGGATATATTCTTCGTTGGGGAAGCGGGTAAGAGACGAGGAAGTCATCACTATCCAGAAGCATCTCCGAGAAAAATGGACCGAGTATCTGGGATATTAAGTAGAGCATTGCAGCAGGGAAAGAGGCATTTACGAATAGGAGAGAAATGATTACAGGAACCCAGGAATAAGGATGTGAAGAAAATTTTGGGGAAGAACCTAATGTGGAACGTAACGTATCTATTTGAAATAGCTGTATTGAAACGGTATATCACGCCGGAAAAATTAACACAGCATTGGTAGTAACGAAGTGCTTCCAAAAACATTTAATTCATGGTCCTTCAGGTTAAGTCTGAGGTAACCGGGATGACTTCTAAATTGGCTGTTAAGTTGGGGAGGCAAACGACAACTGAGGTCATCTGCGCCGTAGAGGAGAGGTGGATAAATGAAGAGGGAGTGGAAAGGGAGCAGAGTTATATGAGGAACTGAAGAGTGAAGAGAAAATCGGCTTCGGCATTGCCCTGCTCTAAGAGAAAGGCTCAAAGGTGATCACGGTTTAACGTCTCATCCTCAAGATTACCGCACTTGAATAGCGCTCCACCCGCCACTCAATTAAGATTCGGATTTCCTCTGAAATGTTTCCATCACCCCCGGGATTCAAACCCTGACCCTCAGGATTGGAAACCAGTACTCTAGCGACCACACCAACCAGATCCCAAAGACTTCGCGAACTGTGATGAAGGACCCAATAAAGCAATGAGGGAGAATGGGCTGGATTTAGATGGCTGATGCCCCGACGACCTTGGTCAGCTACGAAATGACTACCCTGGTGCGAGCTCCTTCGTAATGGCGTATGATTAACCGATAGATCATTTGAGCGCGCAAAGCGAGGAACAAAAATTCTGATTCGATATTTTTCTTTTTTTATTTCGACTTGTCTCTCCTCGCTTTCCTCTGATATCGAACGAGTAATATCGCAGGAAGCAGTCACTAATTATAATCGAGCCTTGAATGACGAAATCGATGGAACTATCTCATCAGCTAAGAAGCATGAGTCTATCCGCCCCCATAGGAGAAGGTATCTGTATCATGACACCATAGGAAGTTAGTTATAGGAAGGTATTTTATTCGAAGATATCAATGGCAGAAATATTTATTTTTTACCAACTGGAAATAAAAAAATAGCACACAAATGAAATTGTTCAACTCGATGCGACGATATAAGCAGAAATTTCCACGAAAAAAATTAACTAAGGCTGGGGATGAAACCATGGATCCCTGATTCGCCGGGCCAATACACTGACCACCACGCTACCCAAACAACCAAATTCGCTTGGCAATCTTTGGAGGATTCAAGGAAACTAGACGCTATGTCCTTGCGGTTCATTAAGGGTTGCAAAGTAAGAGAAAAGAAAGGAAAGAGAGCTATAGCCTGTGAGTGTGTACTGAAATCTCCCGGGATTGCCGAAACTGGAACAAAAAACTCCTGTAATCGATTATTTATGAGTTGGTAACCCTAGATGTGCCTACCAACTTTAGATCGTTCCCAGTAGATAATCATTATAATACTAAGTTTTATACAAAAAACTCCTGTAATCGATTATTTATGAGTTGGTAACCCTAGATGTGCCTACCAACTTTAGATCGTTCCCAGTAGATAATCATTATAATACTAAGTTTTACTTAGCAGGCGCTATTAAAATTTTGCAAAGAACAATGAAGAAACTCGCGGAGTCAAAAATAACTAAACTATAAGAGAAATGCTGCTTACAAACACTCATACGGGAATTGACTTCAATGATGTATTAATTGATTTGTTAAAAACACACTCCCTTTACTCCAATAACTAGTCTTTTCCCTAAAAAATTAGATCCGAAAATGTTTTTAGTCTCTTCTTAAATGTATCCATATTCTTCGAGTGTCTCCAATCAGTACTCAGTGTGTTGCATAACTTAAGTCCTCGATAAAACAGTGAACCTTTGGATGTTACCTACCTCTCATAGAAAGCTGGAAATGACTATTTATTCTAGTATTACTAATTAGGCAATTATGCACTTGATTACTTTACAACAATATCTCATAAAAAGTATATCTGCATAAAAATCAATTGCATTCCAAACATTTCCACCCATTGGAAATTTTTAGCACTGATTCAATTTTGGTATATCTATAACATTTACGCAGTATTCTCTCACCACTATTCTGTAATACTTGCAGCCTTTTATATCAGCATTGTTGGCTAAAAACATGACCGTAGCAAATAAAAGAAATTGTTTTTCTCCTAAAATCTGCGTGACGTTCTGGCCCTTCGTCATTTTGACACAAGGACAGGGCGAGTCCTCCGAATTATGAACATCTCGCCACCATGATGGAGGAGCCTGAAAAAATTGATGCCCATCGCACGCACGAGAATTCTAGCAGTTCATTCCGCCATTCTCTGAAAAGTTCATTTAATCGTCTCGCCGCCGAAACCATTCCCCTCCATCACTGTCTTTGCCACATTTTCCTCCAACATCGCTTCTTCCCCTTCCCCATCCAAACGGCAAAGATCACAGGATTATATCTGGACTTTGCCACATCTACGCACAACGAACATGAGAAATTTCTAGCAAAAATATATAGCAGGCAGTAGTGGGCACGACCAAAGCTATAACGCATCCATTAGGGATTGTGAGCACAATGCGAATGATGAAGGCCCGACGAAATTAAAAATTGAGAAAAATGAAGTCAATGGAATTAAAATAAAGCATTAAATTTTCGCTAACTCAGTTCATTTGGTTATGTCTATTTTCTGGAGACCTACCGATATTCAACCGTCATTAGTCGGGCTCCACCACGACCACCGAGAGACATGTCTCTAAGTGGTCATGACTCGATCCACGCAATCCTCCTATTCCTAACCCTATTGTACTTCGAAGCAAACGTGGGACTAACCGCACATCGGGGGAGGGACTAAGGGAACTTGACTAGATTCAATATATTTAAAACTGTCTAAAATACCGTGTGTTGCAAAACATTGTGAACTTAATCGTTTTCCTGATCACGATACGATTCCAACTGCGGCTGTGGCTGACGTGGGAAGTGTTCAAATTTCTGGGGAGGCAGAGGGGAGTAAGACGACCAACCTCGAACCTATTGTTGATGAATGAAATGAAGTGTTTTCCAAAACAGCATGCAATAAATGTATTCATTTATTTCCCAACGACTTGAACAGAACAATTAGGATGCAAATTATCCTTCATGGCTATATAAATTGTGAGTTCGACGCCGAGTAAGAAAAAGCTGAAGAGCCTTTTTTTTAATTTTATACGACTTTGCTCAAACATTGTCTGGATGATTTTCAAAGTTTGGCGATAGTTGTGACAACATGAAAATTATTTTACTTAATCTGAATTAGCTGAGTCGATACTTACTCTCTTGAGGAACTGTGCATATCTAAGTAACAGGGATATAAGTATTAGTATCTGAATATTAAACGATAATAAACAACACTGCGTTTGTTGTAGCAACAGAGGCATTATTACCGTTACTATTCGCTGCACGTAAATATTCTACCTCGTTTTATTCTTAAATGTGTATCGTTTACTAAGTGTTTTCTCATATTTAGTGCTCCTGTAAGAGGTAATTTGAGAATAGATATTGAAGAGTATATTTGTTGTAAATATGAATTGAATTTCTCGATTACCCCCCGAAGCAATCTATCATGAGTCCCTTGGGACTTTGGGCCCTTCTTATACAGATTTTCTATCTACATGCTATCATGGGCCTGCAGTAAAACTTAAATGACAGAGGCGTGAATATCCTTTGAAAATCAAATCTCTGGTTGTCAAGGAAATATGCTATTGTTAATTTCAGAGAAAAATGTGAGATTTTTCAGCAAAAACATGATTTTCAGTCAATTACGAAGCGTAAAAGAAAATCGATTGAAAGAATTAGAAACTTCAGCCATCCGATAAAAAAAAATCCCAGCCCTCTATCTTTGGTGAAAATAATTTTAAAAAGCAAAACATTAAACCACTGCACCGAACCCAATGCCTTGCATGGACCACCAGGGACCACCAGGGGTAGCCTTTGGTTACAGCCTAAATGTTACACCCAGATACATTTTCTCACTACATGACAAATTTCAGCTCAATCTATTCAGTAGTTTTTGCGTGATTGAGCAACAGACAGACACCATGCAATTTTTATATGTATGTATGATAAGTTTTTTATAAACACGCTAACTTCCGTAATTTTGCAGTAATGACTTCCAGACTTATACATAAAATCTAAAAGTGCAAAATTTCGGTCAAGTTCGTTATTGAGCAAAATCGGACCAAAGTGGTAGAAATGGGGAGGTTTTTTTTAATCAGAAAAACCCACATCTCTCACTTAGTTTAAAACAAGGAATTTTTTAAGGTGTATTATAATTTCTAAGAATATTGAAAATTATTTTTATTTCGAACGTTTTTTTATTACACCAACAATTAGCTCAAGGGGTGGAAAATATTGGGGTTGAAGGACAGAACAAATCATAACTCCCTCATTATTTACATCACAAAATTAGTTTAAAGTTATCTGAAATTGTCAGTAATATATCTAAAACTTTTGTTTTAAACATTTTTTGTACTACCAGCCGTTATTGCAAGGGGTGGCAATATTACATATGTATTTTAGGGGTTGAAGGAGAAAAAAAGCATAGCTCCCTTATTATTTACATTACAAAATCCGTTTAAAGTTATCTGAAGTTGTCAATACAATATCTACAACTTTTGTTTCAATCAATTTTTGGTACGACCAGCCGTTATTGCAAGGAGTGGCAATGTTACATATTTGTATTTTAGGGGTTGAAGGAGAAAAATAATCATAACCCACTTATTATTTACAGTATAACGTCCGTTTTAAATTACATGAAATTTTCAAAATAATATCTATAAATTTTGTTTCAAACAATTGTTGGTACGACCAGCCGTTATTGCAAGGAGTGGCAATGTTACATATTTGTATTTTAGGGGTTGAAGGAGAAAAATAATCATAACCCACTTATTATTTACAGTATAACGTCCGTTTGAAATTGTATGAAAGTTTCCAAATAATATCTATAAATTTTGTTTCAAACATTTTTTTGTACGACCAGCCATTATTGCAAGAGGTGGCAATGTTACCTATTTGTATTTTAAAATATCTTAAAATTTTTATTGCCCTGTCAAATACGAAAAATTTCCTAGTAGAGCAATTTTCTTTTGCTCATTAAAATATGAAATAATTGAGCTACGAATTTGCTTTTTACACTAAAATTAATACAAATCTTCATAGATTATAATTTATTCAACCGATTTTTCTCAATCGACCGATAAACTGAAAAGTTTGAGCTTTTCGCGTAAAAATTATGTAAATGAGCGTAAAAATTATGATACTTATGAGCTTTTGCCACTTCCGTTGCTACGCATTTATTTCATTGTTACCCAGCCTTTCAATACGCATTGCAGGCTAATATACTTATGTTGTAGCACAAATTAAATTCCAAACAGCTAAAATATATCGCACAAGTTATAAGTATCGATAAAAAAGAGCCTTTACCAAAAAATGTCTCGCTAGTCACCGAGGGAGGTTTCAGTTTTGAAAGGAAGCGGCCGCCCTGGAAATTTCAGTCGGAGTGAATATTTTGCGGCGATTCAGCGCTAGCCAGTGGCAGAGAGCGTCCTGACGTCATTATTTCAAAAGAAATGCTCACATTGGCTGATTTCCGCCGCCATCTAAAGCTCATGCATGTACTGCAGTGCTTATTTGCCTCCAATGCATCATGTTACAGAATCACGCAATTTTACTGACCAGGTGGCGCGCGGCAATACATATCTGGCCAATATCAAGTTGATTGCACTGAAACTTACGCGCATACTTCATCGGAGTGCAATTCAGCTACTCGTGTTGTTCGCTCGTAGGTATTTATTTAATATGAACTTCGAAATCTACCTGCGCCTTTAGGCCAATGCCGAAAGGGAATTTTTTTCCAACACGACCTTTCAATGGTAAAAATAAAGCTGATTAGTACAACACTCGATGGCGGGCAAATGGAGAGTTATACCAAAGGCTAAAGAAGACTTTAGGCAGTGGTTTTGAGTAGGCAAGTTCAAACATGGCCCCGATATGAGAAAGTTAAGGTCCTGTAACTAACCGATCGGATGGTAGAACACCAAATGGCGATGACATGGACATCTAAGCAAAATTTTTCCGCTCACTGCCCCTCTTGTGTTAAAAAACATTAATGCTTCGTTCTGTTCCTATACTATAGTCTTGGTTGTGCTTCTGTTCTTTTGAAGTCACAGTTTTTCATCACCTCCTGAGCCAAATGTACCGGAGTCCTCTTTAGATCTCCTATCTCTGCCGCTTAATGCTATGTCATCGGCAAAATACAACAGGTTAGTTTTTTCATCCGTGGATGGGCATCCTCCCTCTTCCCTTGTTAATTTCACTTCTTCCCTCCTATGCAGATGCTGGAGATTAAAAAGTGAAAGTGCACATCTCCTGCCATACTACTTGGTTCATCCACACTCATTCACGACTGAGTCCGGATTTAATTACAGCCAACTGGCCCCAGTGAAGGCCGTGAATAACTCTGCTGTCATTACCTGAAAGTTTTTTCCTCGGAGAATAAGAAGTGCCCCGTCCCCGTCGGCAAAATCGAATATTGAATGCATATTAACGAAGAATAAAAAGTAGCTACTTCGATTAAAATATTATTCATCAAATGATCCTTAAGGTATTTTTTTCTATATTCCGGCATGTTCACGAAAATCATGACAGTAAAAAAAATTGAAAAAAAAAACAGAATGATACGAAATAGTTGGTACTTTGGTTTTTGAGAGGCAAAAACTTAGCTGAATATTGGTATCAATGCATAACATGATAAAAACCACGAAAAAATTCGTTATTATACGTCCACGGCAATATCTACTTATTTAAAGTATTTCTTCAAATAAGTCACTTCATTTGAATGATATCTGCATTTTCGGGTTTTTCGTCCGTGCTTATTTTTCACAGTTTAATCAGATGTCAAGCTGGTGTCCTCTGGTCAATAATGTTCGGAGTTCAAGGATATTTGGAGGTCAAGGATGGAAGGTCAAGGATCCTTTATTTGAAGAACCTCGCAGGTCAGCTGGAAAAACTGTCACCTTCCCGTATAACATATGTACACGAAAAACCTGAGTGTACATTAGATCATCTCAGCGATTCTGCGGGAACATGCGGAAGTGAATTTTAAATTTTTCTTCTACCTTCTAATAGCTATTGGTTTGTTTGATTCAATCATCAGCTTCTCGTGAAATTATGTATCTTCTTCTATTTATTTATACCAAGAAGAATGTGTGCGTGTTTGCTTGCCTTAAATACAGATCTACAGTTCAATACCAATCGGCATAATATTTTACACGTTTACAGATCCAAACAAGAGGAAAGTTTTATTTAATAAATACATTTCATTTTGAAAAAACTACCCCCACCCCCTTAAGCAAACTTTTAACGAGCAGCTTTGCGGTTTTTCTCAAACTCAGTTAAATTACTTGTACCATAGATAGACGGTTGAAATATTGACTGTCGGATGGTTAAAACTGCAGTTTTAATTCTTAAACTCTGTTTTTTATTAAGAATTTCTTTTGTCTGGAATTTTCGATATTTGCTCCAAAATATTCCCTTTCAAAGATAACGGAATTATTACAACGTGAGTACCAACAAGATTATTGTTTCTCTTAAAACAAGTAATTTGCTAAACATGCTATGATGTTATTATTAAATACGTTTTCCCCACGAGCATGCGTTACATTTCTTCTGAATTCATGAGACCAGAAAATGGAATGCTTGCTATTTAAGACGAAAAATCATTTCCTTTCAATGCAAAGTGAGTTACTTCTGGTTGAACTTCAATATTATGAGGGTTAATAAACCAAACATTACTGAGAAAGGGAATGCTATACATTTAACAGATTCACATTACAATAAGCTCCAAAAAACATTTCGTTTTTAAATTGAGGGCAATACAACCATTTAATCACTACTAAATATGTGTATTGACTTACCATGGACATGCCCAGTGTATCTCATCTGTATAATATCATAAGGCATCATAAGGAAGTCTGCTGGGACACCAATATTCACGAGAGTGAAATTAAGCTTTTTAATTACTACACTAAAGGCGAAGATATTTGACTCCAATTATATAAAAGGAGTCGTTCACAAACCCGAGAGAATTAATGACGAGGAGGTGATGTAATAAGGCAAGGGAAATACTGGCAAAAGAGTTACGTCGTATGGTGCAGAAACATGGGCTCTGAAGGATGAGGATGAAAATAGGCTGCATGCGTTTGAGATGTGGGTGTGGAGAGGAAGCGATGGATGAAAAGGAAGAAATACGAGGAAGTGCTTGGTGTGGTTCACGAGGATCTGAAAATCTGGATGAGATTTGGAGGAGGCAAAGTAGGTGGTTGGAGGAAGTAATGAGGGCGAAATGTTGCTCAAGGCGAATATTAAGGAGATGATGTTGTGTAAGCGGGTTAGGGGAGGGAAGAGAAAAGGCTTTATGGAGGGGATGAAGGGAGGTGAAGAAAAAAAGAAATCGCGTAGTGAGACTGAATCAGTAAAAGTTTCGAGGATATTTTACTCTTTTACATTTAAACCTACTTTAACCGGTAGATTATCTCTTAATATAATAATCTAACCATCGCATCCAATTTTTTTCTTCACAAGGTCTTGATCCCGAAGCAAGAACCTACACATGGCGGGAGAGTGCCTAAAGATGGCTAATGAGGTACGCTGATTCTCCAGCAGTGGCAACCGTTGATGAAAAATTCACGCCAAGCTTAGTATCCTTGTCAATGACGCCGCATTAATTAAGCAAGCAGGCTGGGGAATTTTTTCAAGATTTCACGAGAGAGTCAATGGAAAAACGCATATGATAATTATTATAGTATACGAGTTTTACGGAAATACCTACCCTTTCCGTGTCACTTTGATTGGAAAGGAAATGCATGAAAGAAAACGAGTAATCCAAAGAAAAAAGCATATTAGAATTGCATGAACGGAAACACCTGCAATTTCCTGGTCAATTTCATTGGAAAGAGAAAACACAGTAGTGAAAATTACGATTGAAAACTGTTTTAAATTTTACCCGAAGGAAGTTAACACCCCGGCCACATAATTCCAGCATCAAAACGTTTCCCTTTAGTTTTTTTTTTAACCCCGCGCTTACTTCCAACATTTCAACGGTCGCCATGGTCAAGTTCACCTCAATTACGCGCCATTTCTTCATGTGCAATTGAGTGCCTATATTGATCGTCCACTAATTTCCCCTACTTGAATCTGCCGCACGTCCTGACCGCGCCCAGACTCACTCGTATAGTGTATCACACTCACGCCGAGGAGAGAAAAACCAGCACCGACGCGATGATTACGACTAGGCCATCTGTGCGTAGTATAGGATTAAACTACGTTTTCATGCATCCGTTTTTCCGTAGCCGAACACAGACTAGCCAATCAGAAGCGAGATCTTGAACGCAGGCTTTTTTTGCCGCCGGAGGTGTTCATCCCTCAATATTCGACGCAGTCTATATTAAGTCTGTGAGAAAAAAAATCGAATCACCTTCAAGAGATTGGAGTAATTTATGTACAGATTTGCATGAAACTTTGCAGTGTTATCATTAGTGATATCCATAGATAAAAGTGAAAAATAAATGGTCGTACCGATTTGGATTTTTGCCAATTCAATGCCATTTTAACACGTAGCCTTAAGGCACATGGCATTTATTTCGTGATAATACGATTACATGTGTACAAATTTTCTTCTAAACGCGAAATAATACGTTTCAAGTCATTAAAATGGCTGCTAACAAATATCAATATGTCATGCCGAGTCCAATATTCGGGAAAAAACATTTAAATGTAATTTTAGACTAAATATCGAAAAGAGCGCCTAAAACTCATATCATAACATATTTAAATTAAAAAGAAAATTTTAAAATATAGTTCATCTATCATTTCCAATACTACCTGTATGGTGAGTCACAACGCATAAACAAATGCACTAAAATTAAATGTGGTCCAAGAAATTAGTTTCGGCTTACATTAAAAAGTGAACTCAATGACCCACGATTACCGCTCCAGCCACCTTAAACCTTACGAAAATCACAACTTTACTCAGGAAGTCTGGAATGTGAGGTAATCAGCAAATGTTTACGATGGCCCAAAGTCTGGGGTTCGATTCCCGGTCTATGGTGATTTTTTTCCAGCTGCAATGTTTTACTTATAACTGTACGCCCACCAAAGAGTGTAAACTCGGTCCTCCCATTATCTATCAGAGGTGATCTCACATTCCCTTTCACCTGTTCCCCTCATTTCATGTCTTTCATCCGTACACCTTCGCCTTACTGCTTCTTCTGTCTTAAAAACGCTTTCGAAGCAACCTAACTTGACGACAAGGGGAATTTTGGGTAAAATAATCATCTTCATTGAGAAAGTGAATGGCTAAGGTAAATTTTATGACCTTTCCCGGGTCCCAAGTTTACTAGAGAGCACGTTTACTGGAGTTACTTGTGTGACGTCAAGCGGAGGAATTCCGATCGTAAATTGTTTTGTTCGTCCGCCGGCGGCATATAATTGGACAAGACTAATTGGCTTCCGTTCACGTATAAGTGTAGCAAAACTAGGTGGCACTCGCTCGTACAGAAACTTACGTCAGGGAGAGGAAAGCGTACAAGAGAGGAGGGATAAAGATGCTTAGGTTCTCTCTAGAAGTCCCCAACCGAGCCCTTCGATAACTTCACCCGCTCATCAACGCTTAATTCGTTCTCAGCGACCTTAAACGCTCCACTGGTGAGTGCCACCAAGTTTCGCTCTACCTATATATAGATCCTCTCCTTGCGATACCGCCACAGCAGACACCCCGCATTGATACGGGTAGCGCATGACTAGGGAATATCGCTATTCTCCGTTAAATTCATACGTTTCCCTGAAAACGCTGAATTCTATCTCCATTTAACTCAATGCTACGAGACCGCTATTCCTCTAGCACACGCATTGAAAGATCATGCGGCACAGCCATTCAAATCTTAGGGTTCATAAGACGGATGGTGGGTAATAAATCAATGGACGCAACCTTCTTGGTAAAGACATCGACCAGTCAGACCGTTGAATTTACAGCGACATTAGCATTGAAGCCATTCAATAATGACAATTGAAATTGTACCTAGCCAAAAAAATAGAAAAATGCCTTCATTACGGTCCTCAATAAGTTCATCATCAACAGCTATCAAAATTGTGGCTCCTTGCACTAATCCGCTCTTCAACTAACTTTCATCCTGAAACATTTCTCTTTAGTTTGTTAAAGAATTCCAATCTTGTTCTTTCTCGTTAATTAATCGGAAAAAACAACTTAATATACAAAATAATGAAAGAATAATTTATAACACTGCAATTACCACCATGTATATTATTGTTCACTAGCGTTGAAATTCAACGGGTGTGAAAAACAATGAACTTATTTGATAAGAAAATCACAAAGCTTGGAGAATACTGTTGGCGTGGTCATTTGAGGAGTTTGTATCCTTTCTTGTACGTTGTGTTCGATATAGTAGACATGCAGACCGTTTTCCAGGTACACGGAGAGATGGTCCTCTTTCATGCACGGGAAACCCAAAAATGAGTGAATGTGAGTTAACTGCACTTTAACACTTTTAAACATATATAAATAACTCGCAACGTTTGTGATGTGGAAATTGGTCTAAAAACAATTCGCAATCGTTATGAGAGGCAGACGGTTCCACTACGTGTAATACATCTGAGTATTAAACGATAAAAAATAACTATGTGTTTTTGTAGCAAAATAGGTAGTATTACCATTACTATTCGCTGCTCATAAGTATTCTTGCACATTTAATTAAGTGTGTAGTCAATTTAATTCCTTAATATATGTATCGTGTACTACGTAAGTGTTCTCTCATATGCATACAGTGACCCTATTAGAGCTACTTTGAGAATAGACATTGAAGAGTATACTTGTTGTAAATACGCATTGAATTAATCGATTACCACCAAAGCAATCTATTATGGGGCCCTTCTTATACAAATTTCCTTTCTACGTGCTATCATGAGCCTGTAGGAAAAAGTTATATTTAAATGCCAGAGGCGTGAAAACCTTCGAAAATCAAATCTCTGGTTGTCAAGGAAATATACTATTTAGGCATGTATTGCTCTCGCGCTCTACAACAACAACAACTCAACAAAAAGTATTTACAACAAGTATACTCTTCAATATACTATTGTTGATTTCAGATAAAAATGTGAGCTTTTTCAGCAAAAAACATGATTTTTTTACAATTGCGAAGCGTATAAGGAAATCGATTGAAAGAAATAGAAACTTCATTTATTTAGCCATTTGATTAAAAAATCCCAACTCTCTATCTTCAACGGAAGTAATTTTTAAAAGCAAAAAATGAAACCACTGCACCAAACCCAATACGTAGTGTATTTGGTACACTACGCATTGGGTTCTTAGGACCGGCCCCTTTTTTGGACCTTTTGGGGCCCTGAGATCTTTTTAAAATAGCCTACAATTTTTCTCATGCCTTGAACTATTAGTCTGCAAAATTTCAGCTCAATCAGAGTAAAACTGTACATTTGTTTAAAAACCAAACAGACAGACAAACGACAGATAAACATTCTTCTTTATCATCATACTAATATATAAAAATTGAATGGTGTCTGTCTGTTGCTCAATCACGCAAAAACTACTGAATCGATTAAGCTGAAATTTGGCATGTAGTGAGAAAATGAATCTTGATGTAACATAGGCTATATTAAAAAGCTCTCAGGGTCCCCGAAGAATTCCCTGGTGGTCCATGCTAAGCATTGGGTTCGGTGTAGTGGTTTCATATTTTGCTTTTTAAAATTACTTTCACTAAAGATTTTGGAATTTTTTATCGGATGGCTGAATAAATGAAGTTTCTAATTATTTCAATCTGTTTTCTTTTACGCTTCATAATTGTCTAAAAATCATGTTTTTTTTGCTGAAAAAGCACACATTTTTCTCTGAAATCAACAATAGTATATTGAAGAGTATACTAGTTGTAAATCCTTTTTTATGAGTTGTTGTTGTTGTAGAGCCCGAGGCAACCAGAGATTTGATTTTAAATATTCACGCCTATATCGCGTTTTCCTGCAGTCCCATGATAGCCCATAGAAAGAATACTGTGTATGAAGGGTCCAGAGTCCCAAGGACCCCATGATTGATTGCTTCAGGTGGTTATCAATAAATTCAATGCATATTTACAACAAGTACCTATGCTCTTCAATGTTTATTCTCAAAGTAGCTGTCATAGAGGCACTGCATGTATATGAGAGAACACTTACATAGTAAACGATACACATAAAGGAATCAAACGTGCAAGAATATTTACGTGCAGTGAATAGTAGTGGTAATAATGCCTCTGCTGCTACAACAAACATGGCGTTGTTTTTTTGCTAACACGGTGTCGATATTGGAGTTTTTCAGTAAATATTTGGTTAGAGACAAGGTTTCTTAAATGAGCACAGAAGTGAATAAATTTTTAGCATCAAAAGAAATTAGCTTGGAGTTGAGCGGCACAGAGATATGGTAAGGTCACGTGATAAATTGATTGAATTCATAATGCTGTATTTTGCTAAAAAACCATAAAGCTGTTTAAAGAGGACATTCGATATCGAGGCTAATTTGTAACAGGGAGAACCTATGCAGGATACCACCGGACGAACAGGTGTACCACTTGTACCAGCCTTGTGAATTTTGGGAAGACCATAGAACCTTGGAGGTAAAGGATTCATTTGTAATAATTTTCTTTTCTCACTTTCACTTAGCAGGTTTGAACAGGCGGATAAGTCAGTTTGTACACTTTTTTGAAATCTAGCGGTTGGGTCACAAGGAATAATCACAAAGGAGGTATCTTTCAACACATAATCACATTTTTCGACGTACGACGATTTGTTTAGAATTATTATTCTGATCCCTTTATCTGATTTGGAGATGATCAGATCTTCTTTCACTATCTTTAGTTTGATGGATCTCAACACTTTGTTGTTCTATAGATTCATTTTCGGGTGGCGAGTCACGTCTGGATTGTCAAGTTGGGAGATGATGTCAGAACATTTTTGTTTAATCCCCGCATGCTCACTACGGAGGACGACTTCAAAGTCCACAATCAAGGACTTTAAGGTGCATTGTGTCAGGGGTTGAGTAGGGGAAAACTTAAGACCTTTTTGCAGTAGTTCATTTCGGAGTTGACAAAGGAGGAATCAGAAAGGTTGAGCACTTTTGGATGAAACTTAAATTCACTGTTGAGAACACATTTGGGAGATTTAGCTGCGTTATCTCGTTCACATTGTAAACAATGAAGCTTTTTGTTTATGACGGAACTTTTCTTGGACGAGACGTCACTTACCACAGATTTGACAGGGTCGTAAAACAGGCATCATTGGAAGAAATGTAGGGGCGCTGATAGTTCCAAATGGAGGTGGTAAAGGTAATGGGAGTAGGAATCTTTTCAATAGCCATGTTTATTATCATTTAATACTCAGATGCATTATACGTAGTGGAGCCATCTGCCTCTCATTACGATTCCGAAGTGTTTTTTAGACCAATTCCCACATCATAAATGACACGAGTTATTTAAATATGTTTAAAAGTGTTAAGGTGCATTTAACTTACATCCACTCAATCATCGAGTTTCCTATTCAAGACTCTAACTCGCCGCTGTTTCCCCTACTTGGACTTAAAAATATATTCATCAACATGCCTAAAAGAAAAAAGAGTAACCTTTCGAAAAAGTCTTCTAAAGCAAGAGGAATGTCTTCTTTGCGAGTAAATGAGTCCTTGCATGAAAAACGACAAAGGTTAGACTTGGATGCTCAAAGACATGCCCACTAGAGAGCTCATGACCATCTCCCCGTGGTTTTTTTCGGGTTACGCTAAGAACCGTACAAATTTCATCCTAACCCAATCTACGGACGGATAACCAACTATAAATCTGGTTCAAATATAAACCCATCTGTTTAATCTGTTTTAAGATGGCGGAAATTATAATGACGTCATTACATGCTTTTTACCCGAAAGAAGAATGGAAATTCTGCGAATTGAACGGCATCCGTGCATGAAAATCGATAAGTACACTAAGAATCCCCATAGATGTTTTATTTAACAACCAAAACCAATTATTATGGCTACCCTTTATGCCGAAGGCCCAGTCCGGGTGATGGAGGATTCATAGGTCAAATAAACATGCCAGCTGCTGGAAATGCTCCTTTTGACGTTGTCAAGTGTTGGATTGTACCCTACTCTCCAATCCTGATTAAGATAACGCACATATCAACGCTGAATTGCGCAACTCAATTAAGTCATTGAATGCAAATATATTTATGTGCACAAGGGAAGCGATCAACAGTTAATCACTCAAAATACGGCTCAAGAGAACCGGAGGGACGAGGTGACCATCTATCAACCTGGGTGCTATTTAAGTAATAATGAGTCTGCGTGGCCCATTTTTGGGGTTCCCGTGCATTAAAGAGGACCAACAGTCACTCATCTCTCCGGGCACCTGGAAAATGGTCAGCGTCTCTAATACAACGACCACAACATACACGATAAGTTACGAACTCCTTAAATGACAGTGTTATTCCCGCTTTATGGTTTCCTTATAAAATACGTCCAATGTTTTTCACAACCGTTGAATTTCATTACGATTTCGAACAGTTTTTAGACCAATTCCCCCATCATTAACGTTACGAGTTATTTACATATAATTATAAGTGTTAAAACGCAGTAAACGTACATTCAATCAATCATCGAGTTGCTTATTCAAGACTCTCACTCGTCGCTGTGTTTCCCTTCCTTGGACTTAAAAATATATCCATCAACATGCCTAATAGAAAAAAGGAACCTTTCGAATAAATCTTCTAAAGCAAGATGAATGTCTTCTTTGCGAGTTAATGAGTCCTTGCATGAAAAAGGACAAATGTTAGACTTGGATGTTCAAAGACATGCCCACCAGCGATCTAATGAGAATCTCCCCGTGATGTTTCTCGGATTCCGCTAAGATCCGCACAACTTTCATCCTAACCCAACCTGCTGACGGGTAACCAGATATAAATCTGGTTCAAATAGAGAACCATTTGTTTCGAAACTTCAATCTGTTTTAAGATGACGGAAATTATAATGGCGTCACTATATGCTTCTTAACCGAAAGCAAAACGGATATTCTGTGCAATGAACGACATCGGTGCATGAAGATTGGCAAGTCTACTAAGACTGATCACCATAAATTTTTAATTTAGTAACCGCTGATTATGATTTAGAAACCAATGATTATTCTACCCTTTATGCCGAAGGCGCAATCCGGATGATGAAGGATTCACAGGACAAATGAACATGGCTGCTGCTGAAAATGCTCCTTTTGACGTTGTCAACCGCTAGATTATACTCTACTCTCCAGTCCTGAGTAAGATACTCAACGCACATATCAACGTTGAATTGCGCAACTCAATTAAGTCATTGAATGCAAATATATTTATGAACACAAGGGAAGCGACCAACAGTTAATCACTCAGAAGATGGCTCAAAAGAATCGGAGGGACGAGATGACCATCTATCAACCTGGGTGCTATTTAAGAAATAATAAGTCTGCATGGCCCATTTTTGGGTTTCCCGTGCATTAAAGAGGACCAACAGTCACTCATCTCTCCGCGCACCTGGAAAACGAACAAATTACAACGATCACAACATACAAGATAGGATACGAGCTCCTCAAATGATCACGCTGACATTATTCTTCAGGCTTTGTGGTATTCTTATAAATTAAGTTCAATGTTTTTCACAGCCGTTGAATTTCAACGGGTACTTTCAGCTAGCAATGATGATTAGGTGATGATGTCACTCGCAACGAAGCCATGGTCGTGATCGTTAAAATACTTAATGGGTTTCGTAGCGTTATAAATTCATCTTTCATTTCTGCGATGAAAGATCTCTATGTAGTTAGGTCTGAAACAGTGTACTTAATATGAGTAGTCAACCGTGAAAAGACGTCGTCTGCAGAGGAAAAAAAATCTCAATTTGGTATTTGGCAACAATCGAGACACTCAACTATTACCAATAAAGAAAAAAATCACAACTGCCGCCGCATTAATTTGTTTAAGTAACTCCAATCTGTGCTGTATAGTATTGCAATTGCGGCACTAAATTCAAAACATGAACGTGATAACGGTTGATACCGGTAGCAATGGCAACACGTTTTTTGCTCGTGATACATCTACGGCGTTTCTCTTCGGCGCACGATTTCACGAAGAAAACGAAATTCACGAAGCCGAGGAAAAATGCGGAGGAAGGTACTTAGCAATAACGTTCACATTATAGACAAGCATATATTACTATGTAGTAGCCATTGTTTCAATATGTGACCCTTTGCATGAATGGGCCACGGATATAGGTAGTAAATAAAAAAAACAACCTACCTACTACACGGCCTTCGAGGGAGGATTTAATTCGATGGTTGCAGGGACGAAAAGTGACGCTGAGATGAAATGAGAGCCGGCGAAATTCTGTAAAGAACCGAAAGAGATCAAGAGAAATAGTAAAAGGGTCAATCTGAGTCTGAAAACAACTACTGGAGCAGTTCACTCGCGGTTCAGAAAAAAGTACGAGATGAGAAAATGGAGAGATAAGGAAAATAATGGAGGAATGAGCATTAACTTTTGATAGGTTTAAAATTGAATCCGAAAGATCAGGAAGTCCTCAGTGAAAATGAAAAGTCTCTCCTATTCCTTCATCTCTCTCTCTCTCTCTATCCATCTTTTCGCATTCTCCACCTCTGACAAAAATGGAAGAAAACGAGAACGGAACAAAGTGGATAATGCAAAAATAATGGCAAATCAGGTACTATTTTCAACGTTCCGTTTAACACCCGCGGATGAGGAGGAAGAAGGAGAGGCTGAAGAGATGATGGTTAGATAGCAATTACTTCGCCGCAGCCCTCGTAAAAAGAATTTGATCTCCTTGATTCCAATGGGCGTAGGGGCTTTTGAGACCAACTTCAGAAAGAGGTTCAGAGGGGTAGGGGAGTTGGCCATTTTTATTTTTAAAAAATCTCACGGTCAGTTTTCTGCACCATTCTGTCTCCATGGAACTACGAACCGTAAAGACGAAAACGAAAGACGAGTAGGAATTCTTTAGCTACAGGATGCGGTCTACAACTTTTCAGTTGGAGAGAGATACATATGCCACGAATTTAATAAAAATAAGCACTAGCAAAAACAATAACTAGTAGAAGACATTTTTTAATTTCTGAAACAATCATCAAAAGTGGCTTAGTATAGAATTATATCGAACTATATAGAAATATGTAGAATTATATAGAAAGCGGCAATAGAAAAAAATCTTTTTGCAACACAATACATACGATCGCTAGTTTCATGATGCGAATACGCACGCAGTATTAGACCCAATAACATGTACATTAGCATTAAAAAATATTTTTTTATTTACAGATATAATTAAAACAATTCAACATAAAATCATATTCATCACTGAATTAACGCATGGAATTTAATAAAATCACAAAATAGGCATTGAGAAACTATTGATGAGTGTAGAGGTCTCTACGCAGCTTTTATTTGTTTTCACATATCAAATTTTTATCAATCCTCAGACGGAAATCCACGCTCTTCTATGAAGCAGTGGCTCACAATTATTCCCTCAGAAAAGCTAAGTGAGAATTAGACATGTGTCGGATGGAAACTTGCCTCAAACACGCGTAACAAAGTACTCACGGAAGTATTCCAAGGCGAATATTATTATTAATCAGGTGTGTACCTACTGTGAGCACTTGATAACTTTGAATGCCTGGACGTGACTCGAAGGAGTTAAATGATGACCTCCAACGGGACATTGCAAATGGATTACCCAACAAGTTATCTCGGTATATAATCGAAGAGAATAGATCGCGCGATAGGCTCACTGAGCCACGGTCACTGCACTCCAGTGAACTTAATCCAAAACGAAAGTGAGAAATACACAGAAAGCTTTCATCTGCCGGTAATGGAATTCGATCTGCTATCCCACAGTGCAGTACTATGCAATGAAACCCCCTAGTCTATTTTCACAGCAATCGAAATATAAATAGCATTTATTATTGAACATGTTTAGAAGAACTAAATTTAAACATTTGACATACAGTTTAAACTCAAGATCTTTTAAAATCACATCGGATGGATATTTATCTTTTAATTTATGATTCAACTGGAGTTTTAAAAAATAGAAAATGAAGTTTCGTTAATTTCAGCGTTAATTTTGTTCTCCAGGCCCACCAGTTTGACTTTTTGCTGAGATAACATCAACAAACAAAGTGCGAGCATGTAACTGCAACTTGGTTTTTCCCACGGCTAAAATCTATTTCTTCTTCACAAAACTTCACTGAATGCATTGATGGATTGACATTCTTGATCCACGAAAGCACTAGCCCACCCTGATTATAAATTCGATGGTTACGGGCTTCACTTTGTGAGAATCCATTCTAATGAATTCAAAAAAGATACGGTACTTTTTTCTCAGATTTTTAAACCAAGTCCTCCGGTTTCGTCGCATAGGCGACATCATCAGGTACATGAGCTCAGTCAGTTGCAGAATAAATACAATTCCCCCCCCCTTTCCAAAAACTGATCTATTCTGCAACTGACTGAGCTCATGATCCTGATGATGTCGTTTATGCGACGAAACCGGTCGACTTGTAATAAAAATCTGTGAAAAAAGTACCCTATCTTTTTTGAATTCACCCTGATTATGATTTCAGTCCTGCATTTTCTTCTTTCGCACCTCCGACATGGATATGATGACAAGTCTAATTTCGTTTCATAGTCCTTTTCGCATAATTTCTTTGGTGGAAGTATTTTACGTTCCTGAAAGAAATAGTATAGCGGTTTCTTCGTAATGAACTTCTTCAATCAAATGAATTAGATTAATTTGGGAATAAGAATTCAATGAAAAAAATAGCAACAACATCGCGACTTTGATATGTCGCGCTACAAAGCTGATTTCAACTGACTAGAGTGTAAAATAGAATGTCTGGGGAGGGAGAATATTACCCACAGTGCTTTAGCTTAATATGCTAACCAGAAATTTTCTGCCAGAAGCAATTTACAGATACATAGGCCACTTTCAGACGTACGGGTGTTTGCCTCGGTAAAGTTCAATGTTTTGCGGAACATCCTCCATTCTAAGTACCCGCTGAGATGAATACGAACGGATGGATTCTAACTTCCCACGTCAAGCGCACCAGGAAAAGTGAGCTAAATGGTAAGCTTTTGGTGAGACGACCAACAACTGAAGTTGTTTTTGGCCGTTGAAGCAACAAATGAAGTAGTTTGGTGCGAGGTTTGTGAAGGTAGGACCATTTGGAAATTGGAGGTAGGATGGAGAGGAACTCAGTGTCGGCATCAACTTACTCCTGACGAAATTCGTCAAGGGATCCACAACCTAACTTCTCACCTACTTCTAACTTCTGAGAGTGAGGACATTGTGGGGGGAAAATATGGAATGGAACTTCAGGGGGGGTTGGGGGGGCACTAACTCTCACTTCAACTCTGCGTTGTTGTGAAGACCTCCCTTCAGGACGCTGAAGAGGGCCACTTTGTGGCCGAAATACGCGTATCCGTACCCACCTTTCGCCTTCTACCCCATCCTTTCTTTTTGACCTGTGGGCCATTTAGCCATCCATTTGTGGAGTGGTGTTTGTTGAGAGCGTGTGATATTTTCAGTGAATGTGTGTTTGTAGCTCTCCACGAATTCGTTGAGCCTCGTTTTTTCCACGCAAGCGATTCAGTGAAGTGGAGTATACGTGTTGTAAGTTTGCCCCTGGCGTGGGGTAACTCCCCCTAAACAACTTACTTGTGTGTGTCCTACTTATGCTTATCTTGAATAGGGCTCACGGCTCCTGTCAGAAAAACATAAGCGGGTTGAGTGATTGTGAGTGCTGAGAGAGTAGAGTTACAGTAAGTTTGTCCCTGGTACGGGGTAACTCCCCCTAAACTACTTACTTGCCTCCTTTTTTTATGTGGCCCTTCACGCGGTCGTTGAACGTTGTCACTCTTCGCAAAGTACTTAGTGAAGTGGAGTGTATTTGCCGTAAGTTTGTCCCTGGTGTGGGGCAACTCCCCCTAAACAACTTACTTGTGTGTGTCCTACTTGTGAATTTCTTGAACAGGGCTCACGGGTCCTTTCATAAAAACACAAGCGGGTTGAGTGATTGTGACCGTTGTCTTTTCTCCCTTCCTTAAGAAAGGTACATTGTTTACGGATTTTGGAGTAATTTACTTTATTTATTTGCAAATGAAGTGCTTTGTACATTGCACTGAGGTAGGGAAGGGGATTCCACAGAAAAATCCCCGCCACTCCCGTGATTAGAACCTGGGCCCTAGGGATTTCATTAGCCCAATTCCACATTTGACTCCACGAGCGGGTGGCCGGGGGTGTAGGAACACAAGCCACGAAAAAAAAAAGAAATCAGGAAAAGGAAAGGAAAAAAAAGGAAGGAGGGGACGGAAGGACCCACTTCCTTCCGTCCCCTCTCGGTCATGCACTACCCACAACATTGTGTACATCCTCCTTTGCAACCTTTGCGATTCCTATTATATTGGTCTCACCACTAACGCCCTAAGTGTTAGATTGACCGGCCATCGAGTCAGTTGCAAGCCGTCCTCGCCCAATGCCTCCTTCCCCGTCCCGGTCCATGCTTCCTCCCACAATGTCAGTTTTGACAAATGCTTCCGAGCAGGCATATTGTCTTCCCCCCCTACCTCTGCCTCTCCCCTTCAATTACGTACATTAGAAATGGCATGTATCAAGCTTTATTCTGCCTATAATCCCCCCGGATTAAATCGGGCTCACTGACCCCTCCCGCCCCTTTTCCTCTTCTCCCCTTTCTCCTCCTTTTATCCCTTCCCGCCCCTCCCCTTTCCTCCCTCCCACATCCCTTCCTCCTCCTCCGACCCTCTCCCGCCTCTTCCCCTCTTCTCCCCCCCCTCACCCTGCTCTCCTCTTTTGACCCCCCTCCCGCCCCCCCTCTTCGCCCCTTTCTTACCCCTTTCTCCTCCCTCTCCTCCTACCTCACTCTACCCCTTGTCCCCTGCCTATCCATCATTCTGTATCCTTCCTTCTGTGAGAAAGGCAGCTTCTCGGCTGCCGAAATATCAGAACGTATATTGTGAGTGTTCTTCTTTTTTGTGTTTCTATATTTAATTAATATATATATATATATATATATATATATATATATACGAGTTGGTGGAAAATCACACACGCGATAATTTAAATAAACTTTGCCACAGGTGGGGCGGAATTAAATATAGAAACACAAAAATTTTGTGTTTCTATATTTAATTCCGCCCCACCTGTGGCAAAGTTTATTTATATATATATATATATATAGTGGAGTGGTATATATATATGTACAGGAGTGGTATATATATATATATATATATACCACTCCTGTACAAATCACCCGGTCGGTCTTTAGAATTTTAAAAAAACTCTACCAAGTGTCGTGGAGTTGTAGATCCTAGTTTCCTTCATGAAGCGCTGCAAATGTTTCATACTAGTTCCCGAACACTATGTCTGAAGTTACGGCGATTCCCAGGTATCAGGAAAAATCTATATTAAATACACCACACCAACCCAATCCCTTCCATGAAAAGTACAGCATGGTTTTGTATTCACAGAATTTTCTACGAAAATCTTGCTTCTTAATGGCAGTTTCAACGTAAAATGACTGAAAAATCATTGAATTAATACCACGGATAGATTTAGAAAACCTTTTCCTCAGTTTGATGGGATCAACAAAATCCTCTACTTTTACGCTACTATTTCCCAAATTGAACTTAAAATTACGTGGCGTTAAACGAGAGAAGAGGTGAAACATAGAGATAAATCATAGAAGTAGTACAGAGGTAAATACAATCTAAATGCCACTATCGAAAAATAAAATTGTTGCAACAAAGCGAACTCTCTTAAGGTAAAGAATATCATTTGATAAAATTTAAGCAACAACCGATCATAGTGTTTGAGTTATTGAAAAATAAATGTAATTATTGATATCAATACGCAAAAATTCAATGAAAGAGGTACTATGGTCGGCTCCTATCGTAGGAAAAGGTGTTCGATAAAAATGTAGATTCGTTGTCTTTGTATATTAATTTTGTTCTTAAATGCTAAGCATGGGTGAAAGCAGGTTTTAAACAATAAAAACGAAAAGCTGAAATTAATATTTGTTTTGACTCACACAGTCGCTGTGGAACCTCCTTAAAACTTATTTCAAGTGGAAAAGGACGGCGTTACGATAATACTGCTATTTTGGCATGTGCACTCATCGCAAAACGCAGGTATCTGGGCTCGAGTTCTAGTCCAGACGAATGATTCTTCACATACGTTTTCACAGTCATGTTCTCCTAGACGCTCCCCATGGCCAGTGGCGGGTTTAACGGCGGGCGGACAGTACGTGAAAACAGTCGTGTGGAGCATGACAATCTATGGATCGGAAACATGGACAATTGGAAAAGCAGATCAGAAAGATTGGAGGTATTCAAACCTTAAGTTGGAGGAGAATGCTGTATACCAAATTGACGGTAAAAAATAAATCAAGAAGTTTACAGAAGAGTAGAAGAGGAAAGGATCATGAGGAACACTATACATAAAAGAAAACCAGATGGGTTGGGCACAAACTGAGGCACAATGGGTTTGTGAATAAATTAATTGAAGAAAATATAGAGGGAAAAGTGTCAAAAGACAGGCCAAGGGATAAATACATTGACCAAATAAAGAGGAAGGTACATGAGAAGAACTACCAGGGAGTAAGGGAACTAGCATTAGATAGCGATGGATGGAGGGCTGCAGTCAACCAATCTTAGGATTGAACGACCAATGATGATAACCGAGTCTCGTATGTAAAGATCTGTTGCTATGCACGAGTAATGTTTTGCACGTGATCAATACAAATTAACTAAAATAAACCACTGACAATTTGTGTTAGTGTTGCTTTTTTACCAAATACCTTGTTCAATTCAAACAATAAATTTAAAATGTCATTGTGTACGTGCATTGTTATGGATCTTATGAGTTGTATTGACAAATTAATTACATCAAATATATATGTGGCACTTAATAGTTCAACAGCCCAGGGCCCCCAAACACAGAAATCCATTACCGCCCATATTGCTAGACCCACTGTACCTTGAACCATTTTCGAACTATTTCATGTCCATCAGTTTCAATATAAATTCAAAGAAACCTGTTTTTGTTACCCTCCTTCGATTTAAATCGACGAGATCTTTCGTTTTTCATTACCTCAGAAAAATTCTCATGCGAACTCAAAGAAAAACATTTCCTCCTTTCCACCAAACCACCTCATAAATTCGGGGAAGAGTCATCGATGGACTTATCTCTAAAAAATGCAGCCGGTGCATTTTCGAGTTTTTGGGAGGAGAGAGGGAGGTAAAACGTTTTAGGGAAAGGGGATCTTCTCATCGAGATTTTTCCACGGAACCGTCTATTCATTTAATCTCATCCCTTTTGCGATCGACCGTAAACGATCTGGGAGGAGAACACCTGCGTCCGACCGCCGCCGACGTCTCGGGTCTTAAAAATCTTAAAACGAGGTGATATTGTCCGCACATGATCTCGGCGAAGACCTGAATTCTCGCGCAAGGAGGGGGGAAATATATATCCACGTTGTCAGTTCCTTTTTTATTTCTTCCTCGCGGGATGGATCGCACTCGTGAACGCATTAAAAAAATAAACTCCATTGGTTTTTCATCCGAGCGAATCGTGAGCGCCAAAAAAAAAGAATGATGGCTCTTCTCAGAAGAATTTTGCCTCGCGAAGGTATTAGGGAGAAGTAATTGTTTTTTCCTGAAACTGCAATCAATTTCAGAAATATCAGGAGAAAAAGAAAAGCAGATGAATTCTCCCTTTACATCCATGGAAAGTAAAAAGACGTCATTGCCTCCCCCTCTCTATAGATTCACTTGATACTACGTAGAATGTAGGACTTTCAATCGTACTCATGAAATTGGGAGAGCAGTTAACCTCCCTGGTTGACAGTTTCACGCGTAACTATATGCAAATCTTTCATCAGGTAGGTGAATTTATAGCACTTCAATTTTCACTAGGTATTTTATTGCTCACGACCTTGGTTTCGCTCCAAAGCAGAGTCATCAGATGAAACAGACGGTAAGGTAGGCTGTTTGCTTAAACGGTCGGTAACCTTTACGGTAAAACTATCTACCTTAACGCCTAATTCATCTGATTATAATGCTTTGCAATGAAACCATTGTCACGAACAGTAAAATACGAGGGATAACCAAGAGTGACTGAATAAGAAAACCTATTTTTTCTCAATTTTCCTTGAATGCTGAATTGTGGCAATTGCTATATTTGAAAAGAGCAAAATTTCGCGCATACTACCGGAAGGTGGCAAAAGTGTACGTATATTCATTTAATAGTTCTGCTCATCTGTTTGAGCGTTGCTTGTGTTTCGTCTTACAAGAACTGAGTGGACACGAGTCGAGCAGTACACAGCATTAAAATTCTGCTTCCGTATGAAGTCTACACATATCTGCAACACTACGAGCCCCCCGGGTGAACACTGATTCAAGGAAAGCATCTCCGCCATCAGCAAACAGATGCACAAATAGAGGTAGTACAGACTATACTGCGCTATCTGTTGAAATTCTCAGGGTTTCACTGAGTTGCCGTAATGTCATCGATTGTCACGAAATATTACATCAATTGTATTGATATTGACGTTTGTAACTGCCATTAATGAAGCCTTGCTTAACTGTTGGAAATCTACCTTCTTTGAACGCTTAAAACCATGTAAAAACAGTAGAACGTGGCGGAGTATGTTCACCATACGCTTGCGTAAGCTTTTCACCAGTTTCTGCGGGTCTATGCTTGAAACGGAAACAGAGTTTTACTGCTGTGTACGTACTGCTCGTCTCGTATCACCCCCATCCTTGTCAGGCGAAACACAAACAACACTGAAACAAACGAGCAGAACTACCAAATGAATACACGCACGCTGCAGCGGCTAATAGATAGTTTGTACCGCTCTTTTCAAATATAGTAATTGTAACAACGTGGCACATAAGGAAACTTGAGAAACAAATCAATATCAGGATATTTTAATTAGCCCTCGTACCTAATGGAAATTGAAGGGTTATAGAGCCATCTTTCATTCCCATGAGTTACTTATCATTTAAATCTCTGCACAAGTGTTGGATCTGGTGGAATTCTAACGTCAGGTACATGAGAATAGGATAACCTTCTGCTGCATACACTCAAAACTAACATTTCTACGCTGGTGGGGTGCATTATTTTTCGAGAACTCATATTTTATTAGAAGCTACTCTATCATTTCAGTCATAAATCCATGGAGGTGATAGAGAGAGAAGGGCATTTGAAAATTAGATAAAACAACCATTAATAGTTTAAAATCGAATAGATGTTTTTATATGCGTTACCATAGAATAAAATGTGAAAAATTACTGATTGAGAATTAATTCAAAACTAATTATGTTTTTTCGGAAGGATGAACATGGAGCAGACACTGTGAGCTTGAATGTGTGATGTAATTGAACGGATGAACTGGTTCTATGCTTTGGTTTCATGTATATGAAAGTGGATCCATTAGGTTGACAGATAGTACAGTTAATGAATCGATCTAATGGTGGACTAAAGAGAGAATACGGGTGTCATGAATAGTCTTTCGCGAAAATTACAATAAATTCGATAGAAAAAACTATATTTCAACGTGTTTCACCCTTTACATCATTTAACTCCATGTGAGAACAAGTTCATTCAGCAAAAAATTAGGGTGGAAAGATGTGATCTCGTTTTTTTTACATCTAAAAAACGAATGTTTTCCATAAGTAACCAAAATATGAATAAAATGACATTTAAGTCATTTTGCGGTGGAACCATATTAAGCTTCTTCTCCGACCCTCGGCCATTTTTGAGTTGACCTTCATCAACTCTTGTCCGAGCGAAAAAAATAGCCGAACCTGACGAGTCCGGGCGGAAAAAATTTGCACCATAAAAAAATAAACGTACGAGAGTCCGAAAAAAATGGCCATACCGAAGAGAATTAGGCGCAAATGAAAGAATGGAAGATTCGCAGAGGGGAGGACGAGATGGGGAAGAAAGAAAGGGAGAAAAAAGAATAAAGGGGATGAGAGAAGACAAATAAATACGTGGAGCCAACAAAAAAAATCGGTAATGAGCCTTCAGGTCAGAGACGAGGGCGGGAATATGAAAACTGAGAGACAGAAATATATGCCCGGCAAAAACGAGCGGGCGCACCGTTACAATAGCAACGTAAAAGAAAATGGTTATTTAAAAAACTCGTTCTCTTCGAGACAAAGACGGAGGGAAGAGGGTTGTATAACCTTTTTATTTATATTTTCTTTTATTTCCTAGACAGACTTTTTTTCGGCACGTCATTTACAGGCGCGAGTACGACGATGATTCGTATATCATTCTCCCACCAGGGGGTTCTCTTTCCCCGCCCCCCCGTGTTGTACGCCATTTGTGAGGGCTCTCACGTTTTGCTTGAAAGAATTTCCGTCGTCGTAACAACTTTACACGCTCAACAATTTATCTCTAGTGTTACGTACGCGTCATACCTACATGTTGCCCAACAAGGGGTTTGGTGTCAAAGGTAGCAAGTGGTACACTGTCTACAAAACTGATTCAGTGACTGAGTTTTTAGAGACTCGAAGGACAAATTCTAGGATAAATAATCCAACCAAAGGCACTTTTAACCAAAACACGGGCAATGAAGATCAAGGCAGCGCATAGTTTGCAGCTTATGTAATACAGATTCAGTGACTGGCTCGGAGACTACAAGTTACGCTTAGTAATCCAGACAAAGAATATATTTAACCTTCTCAGTAGTTATAGAGAAATATTTTCACGTTAATTTAGGCATTGTTCACGACCAGTGTAGGTTCAAGGGTTTAAAAACTATATCAAAACTATACCTAATGAAAGACCTCATGATTCGATAACTGGTAATAAAAATAATCATATTGTTAATATCATGCACGAAGTCATTTCTACCGCGTAATTTCTCAATATATTCCTCGACAGTTTTAGCAATTTAATCAGAGTATTTTCTTTATTTAAAAATGAAAATCCACGGGAAACAACACTAGACACTGATAGACTGTTAGCAGCAAACCTACGAGCTTTAGAAATCTGGTAATTTTGACGTCTATATCTCTGGGACTGAAGTAAGACACGTTGCGTTGCAGTCTACACAAGTGAAATTATTAATCTGCTCTATTCCTTGATAACCAATGGCAATTTATATTTATGAGGGTTTTTGCCTTTAAAAGCCATTGTTGTTGTTTTATTTATTGATATTTTTAAATTGTAATTTTCTGCTATGATGTATAATTTATGCTCTGCTCTTTGTAAGTGGTCTTTGGAATCGATCATTATGGTTTGGTTGCCTCCGTATAATAAACATTGCACAAATATCTAACGTAACAAGTCTACAATCGACCAACAAAACCTCTTTCTGAGTGAACCACGTTGCTCTCCAATGATGTCGAACCGCAAAAATATACCGCGAATACAGATCATTCGCGTGAAGGAATTCGACGTGTAAAAAGACGAAGTTCTTCACTTCACAACACCATGGCCCATTCTATTGTAAAATAAAATTATTAGACAATAAGGAAACGTCGAAGAACATCAATTTATTTTACAGGTTTAACTTACTATCGCTTCATCAATGGCATTTGCATACTTTTGTGATGCCATTGAGCTCTAAGGTTTCATAGCTATCTTTCTGGCTGATTTTTCCCATTCATTATACGTACCATCCACACCGGCATACTTTATTTTCATCAATGTTAGTCTCCTAAATGCTATGGTTGCAGAGGAGATTAGTGGATAAACAATAGGTTGCTGACAAAGGTGGTACGGTTTGGTATGATATTTTTTTCGTATTTATTTCCATCAACAAATTATCATACCGTAATATCATTCCATACTAATCAGTGGTTTATTGAACCGTAGAGGCAGGAAAACATACCGTATCGTAATTTCTGACTAAACTGCCGTATCTCAGCAGTTAAGAAAATAATCTTTACCCACAAGGAATTCATAACACTTATGAATGTTTTTTTTTCGAAAACAAGAAATAATCGAAGATTGACTAATCAAGATAAACATTAATAAACGGCGTGTAACATTGTTAATTTTCAAGGAGAGGCGTCATCCTATGCTGGTCCAAAACTAATCTGTGGTGAATTATTCTCTTGACAGTCACATAGAACTCGACTTTATGGTAGAACTGGTACGAAAATGGCAAGAAAGAGGTATCTACGAAAAATAATAACATAATTTTGTACCGTACCGAACTCATGAACATATTTCGTGCGATACCGTAATTAAATACCGCACTGCCCTGGGAAGCTGAAGACTGTTATAGCAGAGAGGATATTAGGTATGTAAGTATTAGTAAGCAAAAGTGTCACCCATACAGATGGAAAAAAAAGAAGTATGATGTGAGTGAAAAAGTATAAGAAATAAGTGAAAAACTTGGCGTTTATAAATAGCATTGTACTCCAACCAAACTCGCTTCAAGTAGAGTACCTACTCTTAGCTAAGAATGCGTTTCCAAATTTCTAGAAGAAGTTAGTACGCAGTCACGCGTAGTTGAAACAAATACTGCCATTGTAGTTATGCTATTACTGTTACAATACTGGTACTGATAGAGTATTTGTTTGGTGCAATATTTGTGGATATTAATCCTATGTGAATTCTTTTAATACCTGAAAGGCAATTGGGATTTGTATTAGCCTTGCTCTGTGTATCCCACCTGCATTCCTCCCGAATTGTCTCCCCTACACATTATGCACATTACTCCATAGCTCCTTCGTGAAATCATAAAGAATTTTGGCGAATTGACCTTTCCATTACTGAAAAGTATTCACTGCCCTTAAAAATAGCTTTGTCTGGCAAAAGAGGAACAGCCCCTCTCACCCGCTTCCAAGTGACGCTGCAATTCGTTTATTTTTGTTCGTCTAGTGAGTGGCGGGCGACCCCGAAAGGAATTCCTCATCCAAAAAAATGCTCAGACTAAATCTCCACCTTGAAGAGGTCCTTAATTTCGTTATTTAATAAGAACCTGATTTGCGGGGTGGGGTCGCGGCGGGGGTCCCCCAGACCACCCTCCTCCCCCTCAACCTCTATCTCCACTCTTTCTCTTTCCCCATTCCCTCCTTTTTTTCTTTCACCATCCAGTTTTTTTTAAATTGGTCATTAACAGCAATGAACAAATTGAAATACAGATTCGCATTCCTTTTGGAGTGGGGTTGGAGCGGTAGCAAGAATACTGGTTTCCACAGGGTTCGAATCCCGGCAGTGGCGAATGTGCATTCACTGCTTAGATACTGCCTGGAGAGCACCTCAAGCGCAGTACTCCGACCGTCGGATGGGACGTAAAACAGTGATTCCCTTGGTGCCATTCGTTATAAGTCCAGCTGAATCCTTTATACCCTGTTTAACCATGTTCATCCGAGTAATTCTGACACAAAAATTGGGGAGAAAAATGCTTCAATTTTCAGTTATTGTACTAAATAAACATTCTACCTTACGAGCTACCACGAGGGCGAGTGGCAGGGAGTATTAGAATTCAGACTCCTTGAAAATGGAGAGAATATGAAATAGGAATTGAAAGAGGGAAGGGGTGAAACGTGACATAGTGATGAGACTAATAATAGATGGCTCAATTAATGTGGTTGTTAAACGAATTACCTATGTCAATGTATGATATTAAATGCATATTTGTTCTTAAAAAATCACTAAAAGGGTGGCTGATAGGTTAAAATTGTCCAAAATGCTACACAGCAAAAAAAAATCTTTTTAACTAAAGGCACCTGCTGACAAACCGCTTTGGCTTAGCAGGACCTCAATTGTACAATTATTTCTTTTATCCAACGCTTCTTCATTATTGATGAAAGATTATTACCAATACTAATTCTGCTATCCAAAATTATTTTGTATATACTGATGTACCCTGTTAAAATGTAATGTGCCATTGATTATAAAAAATATATAATGGAACTAATACTATTTAGCATTTGATGATGTATTTTGTTTAATTTCATTTGTGTCATAGATAATTTTAAAATTTAAAAAAATTGACTCATTCTGCTCTTGCAGTAGTCACTTTAAGATGCGTGGGAATAAGGAATTCTTGCACCTCATCATCATTCAATCCTACGATTGGTTGACTGCAGCCCTCCATTCTCCTCCGTCGCCTGCTAACTCCTTTATGTCCTTGTAGCTTTCCTGTTTCATATCCTATTTTGGCTGGCCCACGTATTTATCCCTCAGTCTTTCTATCGATGCTTTCATTTTTATTTTCCCTTCAATCATGTTCCTTAGAAATTCGTCAATTCTCAAAGTATTTTTCGTCGATTCTCAAAGTTTCATCTGGACCTTGTCACCCTGATAGTGCTCCATTTTGTTAAATTCTCTTCTAATCTACTGTGCGCTTCCACGTTTCCGATCTTATCCGTCCACTCGATCTTCAGCATCCGCCTTCAGTAACAAGTTTCAAGAGTCACTTATTCTCTTCGGTTCCAGCTTTCCATTGGTCCTTTTTTCTAAGACGTATAGTGCAAGACTCCACAAGAATATTTTCACGTAGGTACTGCTTAATAATTGGTAATTATATTTTATTTGAGCAAAACATTTATTTTTTCATCATGAATCCAATTTAAGCTTGAGCTATTGTTCGTCTGATGCCGATATAACTTCTTCCGTACCATGTCAGGCAGTTTCCAAGGTAGTTGAAGGATTCTACGTTTTCTTGGACCTCTTCTTGTGGCGTAATGTCTAACTTTCTTAAACCAGTCTACTCGAAATTGTATCCCTCTAATTATGTCACTTTTGTCTGCTTAAAAGATGTAGTTCGTGGGTAAAAATATATACACTTTGCCAATCTGAATCAAAATTGTAGCCCTCTAAGTATGCCACTTTTGTCTGTTTAAAAGATGTAGTTCGTGGATAACAATATATAATCAGTGCCAATCTGAATCTCAAGATAAAAAGCTATTTTATAATTGACGTGATGCCCGTTGAACATCTTTCACCTCGTGTCATGTAACTTACAAGGTAGATGGTAAAAATATTATTATATTACATTTCCTTTAATTGCCAATTCATCCTGAATATGATGGCGGACGCATCCCTCGAAATATCAGGGCTCAATAAAACTGCTCACAATAACAATGCTCAACAATAGAACTGCAGACAATAACACCGGTCGGAAACCCAAGATATCTTCCTCCTATCATTCTTTCAGTTCGTGACATTATGGTTCGTACCATCCGTACATTATGGTTCGTACCCTCTTCATCTTTTTCCTTCGCTCCTCATCCACGTTCTATTCCATACGGCGACGTACCCACACGTCAGAACCTCACCGAGCCATCTTCCACGCATCACTCGTCCGTTTTCAATAACTAAATACTTTTAATATAAGACACTGTCTCCGGCGTTACTCTGTGGAACTCCGTCATTTTAATAATAAAAAAGCACTTGGTTGTTATTCCACACTTTATTTTAAGGAAACGACCCGACCCTGAAGATGGCATGAGATGCTGAAACCCGGGTCGTTTCCTTGAAATAAAGTGTGGAATAACAACCAAGTGCCTTTTTATTATGAAATACTTTTGCATGGCTCCGGTTGGGGAAGGAGATATGGGAGAAAAAGACGATCCCGGAGAGTGGTTCTTGGAGAGGGGGGGAGAGGGAAGGGAAACGAGAATTTACAAAAACAAAATGAACATCGGAAGGTGCGCAACGCACAGCGACGGATTTTGATAAATAGGCCGATTAAGTGGCCTAAGGGAGGTTATTAATGAACGCTGATCAATCTGCGGGTAATTAATGTATTTCGTTTTTTCTCGTCCGCTTGGAACGAGGTGGGGGGGGGTTCGGAGGGGGTGCGGAGAGAAATATTTTGTGGGGCTTTGCCAAATGGAATGGTGGGGGAGTCGAGAGGGGGGGGGAGTTTTGGGGATCTCAAAGTTTTTCGTCCGAGGGTAAATTGCCAAAATAGCAAGAGAGAGGAGAAAAGAAAGAAGGGGAGAGTAAAGCTCTTTAAAAAAATTTGCGGGATGAAAAACCACGCGTTAACACAATAAGAAGATGGAGGCGGCGGCTAGCATTATGTTTCGAAAAAACTAATTTATCGCACGCCAGAGACTCTTGACCTTGAGGGGAGAGGGGGAACGAGAGAGAGAGAGAGAGAGAGAGAGAGTGACTGAGTAAAGTCTTGTGGATGTTCGCCGTATAATAAAAGATGAGGAGGGAAGGAGTTAGAGAAGTCCAATTATCCATTTTCATTTCTCAACTTTGACTCGGACGGAAGGAGGATCTCAAAAAGAGGCAAAAAAATTATGCTCGCTCACCTCTGTGTTTCTTGGGCCAATATATATTAGATTTTTCCAGTTTGGAATGGGTAGGTAGGTACTTCGATTTTTCGTTAATCGAGCTTAAATTGGTCCAAGGGGTAATGGATTGCGAAATATATAACGTGTTCATGACCATTACGTAAGCTTAATCACACGTTAAGGGATTAGCTACGAGACAGAAAGCATTCGTCTTCTCTTTTAGAAGGCAAGGAGTTCGAAGAAAAATATGAGAAGGGTTCTTTGTGTTTTGCCTTTCCCCTCTGGTTGGTTAGAATGCAAGTTATTCACCGAAACCCAGTTCTTACTCGATGCTATTTATATTTTGATTAATAGTTTACAGCGTGCTCCGATCGTTTTCGGTTATTAATGAGGTGGTTTCACATCCCTTTCCAGCCAAACCTATTAATTTGTAGCAGGGTCACACCTAGCGACGACAGCCATCTCATTGAGTTGGATTGAATGCTGATCGCGTCAAAGTTTCATCCTTCCCCAATAGTAAGCTTTATATTCTCGGATTACAATCGCTAATCTCCTCCACCTCCGTCGAATTTCCTCCAACTACTCTCTAAAAACTTCCTCTTTAATGTTCGAACTATTCGACGTAAGCTTAGGTACATAATTTTTGAGGTTCGATCATCTTCGATTCTCACGATTATTAACCCTAAGGGAGATCAAAATTTGAAAAGACGCTTTGCAAAATATTAACCATTAATATTTCTAAATTTCAAAGATAGCATGCTTTGAATACCTAAAGTTTGTGCAAATGGTGCTCCTAATTGTGATATCAATAAATGTCAACCTCACCGTCGTATTTAAAGAAAAGTGACATTTTCGTGACTAGGATATAACAATCTGTTTCATCCGCTGTTGGCAATATGCACACTAATTTATAGCACTTAACGCAGTCAAATAGTACTCATTTTTTTATTTGCTCCAAGCTGAGGGCCAAATAACTTCTTTACTAATACGTATCCATAATTGGAGTTAAAACAACTAGTAGGTTAATTCCACAGCCATAACCCTTGATCAGCAGCTCTTACCTTCCTCAAAATTACCCTCAACCTCTCCCATTCCTCCTTAACAACGACGATAAACAACAATAAAATACACACAACATTTACAGTGCCATACTTTTTTTGTACCTGATCATGCCGTAAGTCGGCGAAACATGCTGTGCACATAAGAAAATTTATAGAAAATTACATAATATTTTGATTCCAATAATAGCAGAACTTCTACTTGCCGAACTTAACCGTGACGCCCGTCTCTGACTTAATTGGCATCATTCATTTCAATAAAGTTTTGTACTTTTCTACACTTTTATTTTTTTTTAAACACTACGCTTTTCACCAATTCATTAGAACAAATTGAAATTATCAGGCATTCTCCAAATCTATGCAATGAGCAGCTTTTTACACATACCTTCCCACAACTTTCTGAAAATTTTCATTAAAAAACGTTGTTCTTTCTTATACCACCACCCCTTGATTTGATTGTTTTTTCCCAGCATTTTCTGTAAATTTTTGTTGTTATTATTTTCATTTTAACACTTTTTTTACCCTTCTTTTCCTTTGTTCTTTTTGTTTCATTTCCTTTTCGTAATTTATTTAACACAAACATTTCTTTAAAATAAAATTTAATGTTAGTAAAATCTTCTCGGGTTTGCCACCTGGTAAGGCTTTTTAAGGCCTTTACCCGGTGGCAAACCCGAGAAGATTTTACTAATATTTTTCGCCGGGAAAGCCTAAGTTTTTTTATTAAATTTAATGTTCCTTATCTAACAACGACAACAATACCATATGTACAGAAACTACTACACCTGACGATACCAAAAAATGGTGAAACGCGTAGTGTTTAAAAAAAATGAAAGTGTAGAAAAGTACACAACTTTATTGAAATGAATATTAAAAGTTTCTACAAAGTAGAGCATGAAGCTGTGAATTTTATATGAAATTGACAACCTTCACTTCTCCATCTTCTTCACTTCTCCCCCGCCCCACGTCTCTTTTCTATATATTGACTCGCTTGATTTTTAAAAGTACCTTGATAATGATTCTGTGCAGTCGAAACCTGGGTCGGCAATAAAATTTTTAGTGTGGAATATACTAAAATATATTTTTTTCGCCATGTCTATGACGTGGAGACTGATTTGGCAGAATTTATCTTTTGTTCATCCTCAGAAAGGGTCAGGTTCAATTTCACTGATCAGACTCCATTTGCACTCTCTTCATTTATTTTTTGTTGATTATTTGGATAGACAACCGACAACTAAGACCATTCGTGCCACTTAGGGAAGAGGTCGGTAAAGGAGGGATTATTTGGCAAACAAAGCTAGAGTGGAGAGAAATCTGGCTTCGGCAAAAGTCTAAGTTTAACGAAAGACACCAAGGGGTCTATACTTTTAAATGATTCATTCAACGGACGGAGCACTACACTTTAAGTGCTCTCTACGTAGGATACAATTAGGGATCAGTGCTACGATCACAGTTCTCCATAACGTGTGCGTTCATGTTATCGCTATTTTTCAATTGCGCTCATAAGAGCGAAAACGTCATTGTAACTCTTCAAATTTTGTCAGGTGCTTTCAATCACTAGTTTAAATTGAGTGCACCAGTGCGTTCTTGGGGCAGTAACTGTGAGCATTGCGCTTCA
Organism: Pyrrhosoma nymphula; assembly: GCA_963573305.1. Taxonomy (NCBI): domain Eukaryota; kingdom Metazoa; phylum Arthropoda; class Insecta; order Odonata; family Coenagrionidae; genus Pyrrhosoma; species Pyrrhosoma nymphula. The sequence goes on along the minus strand of OY754330.1, from coordinate 47,043,422 downwards.
AAAGCGGTGCGCGTTTTGGATAAGGATTAGGACAACGAGAAAGCAGGAACCATGATCCCGCTCGAAGATTCCAATGAAATATCTCTACTACTATAATGATTCGAACCTGGGTCATCTAGATGGGAAGCCATGACCCTGGCTACCACTCCATATCACTTTGCCTCCTGGGTCCTCTTCCACATCCACAACTCAGATGCAACCAACTGATTCGTATTGTCCTTGTTCAGAATCCATTAATCGCAAAAATTGTGTAATCGAGGCCGGTTTACAGAACACCATCCGCCATATTCGAAGTAATTTAATCTGGACGACCTCATGACAGAAACATGCAAAATAGCCGCGGTATTTGAACTTATCCGCAAGTTAACCCGGCTGTCTTAGTCCAAACGCAAAAAATAAGCATTTTTCTGTTATTTGGGGAATATTAAATTAAAACACTGACCGTGACTATTTTTACCAATATTGAGATTTGAAACGGTGCCTGAATGCCAAATGTAATCCTATAATTTCTTTTTTGCTGACAAACGATTAGTCATTCTCAATATAATCATTAAATCAGCGCCCGCTTACTCCATAGAAAATTTTATTGTACTATTTTAATAACACTTAAATGCCAAGTTTAATCCGGTATAATCTGGCTTGATCGCTCACAGTTAAATAAATCAAATTTCCCCAGTATAAACTTTTGGGAGGTGCTGCATTAGGAAAAAGGTACTTTCTTCAGTTGCTCTCTTTAAAATGCTTGTCCTCAAAATGCTGACAGCATGCTTGCATTTAAATGAGATTCTTGAGTAATGAGTATGAGAGTAATAATCTTCAAATAATGAAAAGTAATACTCAGTTTAAATCTTTTTCTCTTCGTTAACCTCAAAATTATGATGCACTCAACTGCATGAATTCATTTCTTGATTTTTTTCACGGCAGCTATTCCTTTGTATTTCAGGGTCGTTCCAGGGTCCCAAATGCCTTGTCAACACTTATATAATAATTTTTAAAAATTACGTTTGTTATTAAATTTGTTATAAATTAAATTAAATTGTTATTGAATATTTAATAAATATTATTATTACGGTATTCTACGGGTTAAGGTAGGTTTAAACGGGAAAAATTGAAATTTCTCTAGAGTTTTTAGTCACAAGCCTATAATTTCTCAAACAATTTCTTTTTTTAGGCGTTCTACCTCTCTTCATCACGTCCATAAAGTTTATTCTATTTCTTCACTTTACACTGCATCTCCCCCTCAATCACGGTCTTCAACAGCCCTTCGCTTTTCATTACCTGTTCCAGCCTCCTAGTAATCTCCTCAATAAGTTTCCTCTCCTCACTCATCATACAAAGCATTTTGTGGTTTGTCCTCCCTCCGTCTATCACACTTTCTCCATTCTCCACCACACCCACGACTCAAACGCCTCCAGCCCGTTCTCTTCCTCTTTCATCAGAGTTCACGTTTCTTCGCCAATCTTTCTTTTATTTTCTTACACAAGGTCAACACCATCAGCCGCCTCCTATTGCTGAACGCCTCCTTCGCTAGAACAATTCTCCTTCTACTGCAATAATGCCCGTTTTCCTCCCACGTAGGTACAATCCAAATAATTTAACGAATTTACTCGCTTCAGTTCGTGCCCGCTTCCATTTATCACCAGTTTCCCTTTTTTTCATCATAGAAAATCTCATTACTTTTGACATTAAGATGTAAATCTCTGTAGATTCCAAAGTGTAGCAAAACTAGTTGATGTAATAAAAAATTCTGTGGAACGCGGAAATTATCAATTCAAATTTTCTACATTCATCCGATAGTAATCTTTCCACAGGGAGGACCCGGATCGAAAACAAAATTTCTTCCTCGAATCGGCCACAGTGAGGAAACTCAAGTGCCCGCAATCACAAATATAACTTTCAGGAAAGGGAGGGGAAATGTGCAATTCATTTATTTGGACTGCGTGGATATCGAGCCGCATTGATGATATCTCCACCGCGAGAAAAATGGGACACTTGCCCATTTTTTTCTTCAGCGATTAATTTCGATTGCAGAGGGACGAAGGACACCAGGGAGTAGGGTTTCAACTGGAGACTGCATTGAGGCAACCCCCTTTGTACATTCTGGGACCCAAAAATAACTCCAGAGTGCTACCTTGCGATGCACCGATGTCCCCGGCCTTCCATGCCGACAAGAGTCGTGTTTCGACCGTAACTCCTTTTATCCCAATTCCGATCTCCGCCGACCCGAAACCTCAATTGATCTGACCGCTCAAAGGATGCACTGGACTTGTACCCTCATTCATCTCCCTCAGGTGAATCAAATCGGAACTCACTTCAAGTTCGAACCAAACAGAAATAAAAAAGTAGCCCGCACCTCTGATCGCGGGCATATTTTCCCAACCTCTTGCAGTGATCGTTATTTTGCTTCTTCCACCGGTTCTAAACAGGAACAAAAGGACAAGTGGAATGATAATTTATTAGCGACTGAAATAGATTCGGAAACTTCACAGAATTCGAAGGCTTATTCTGAAGGTTTTGCGGTAAAATTGCAGGATACAAAAGTAACCCTGCCTACTTTATTTAATGGTAGCGAAACTTGTGTATGTCAGGATAAGCATAAGATTAGGCTAAATGCTTTAGGAAGGGAGTACCTGAGAAGCGTTTGCGGCAAAAACAGAAGGGACAGAGCTCGGAATGAGTGGATTATGAAAGAAAGTGGAATGGATGGTCCGGCAATGGATATGTCTGAAAGGAACGTGCTTCGCTGGTTTGGCCATATCGGGAGATTGGACGAGAAAGTCATGGATGAATGTGGAGGAAGATACTCTAAAGAGAGTACATGGTTACTACTATTGAGGTTTTCAACCGATTACAATGTAACTCCGGTATGGTCGTGAAGAGTCGGCAGCAAAAATTCGACTTGAAATATGATTATCAGTCCATATTTTTAGGCAAGCTACCGATTAAAACTCTTTTTTTACCATGAATTTTGACCGAGAGCTCGATTTCATAATATATTTCCAAGCATGTCTTGAAAGAACAGGGCGATATTATCGATCGATTACATTTAAATGCATTCATTCACGTGACGACCGTTAGGAATCGAATTTTGTCAATCGGCTGAGCAGGCTTCGGGAGCAGTGAGGAGGCGTTACAAGGCGCATGGGGAGTGAAAAAAATCGTTGAGCACGGTAGGGTGCATTGGAGGCTGAGTAAGTTTCACCTTCAATGGTGCATTTCTGCGAAGCATATCACTAACTTTCAACCTTCAGGCGGATCATAAATATTTGAAAATGGCATTTCAAATAACAAAAATAATTTGGAATGAAAGGCTGAGAAACTAACGTGGGTTAATGTGGAATGCATGCTTCGGCAGTGTATATGAATGAAAGGAGCGTGCTTCGTTGGTTTGGGCATGACGAGAGAAAGGATAAGAATCGAAGAACGAAGCAGATATATGGCAGATGAGAGAATGGTGTGAGAGTAAGGGTTAACCCGAGAAAGCCATGGGTGAATGTGGTGGATGTCGATGAGACTCTTTAAGGAGTAATATTAAGAGTCTTAAGAACATGAGGGCGTGTATGAAGCACAGCGTGAGGGAATCTGAGACAAAAGAGGTATGCAAGGATAGGGCAGTATGTAGGAAATTATTAAATCAGTCATTTCATCATCATTATTTATACAGGCCTATAACAGAGAACTAAATTTTCTTCACTGTACAAAAGATGAAAGGGAACGGCGTGATGGGTATATATGTATTCTGAAGTATTCAAGACGTTGCGCGTCATAATAAGCAATTGTCGTATTTTTCTGCCAGCTGTTTTCAAGCAACACGAGTACTCTATGCCCACATGGTAGATTTGAAATGTTGCATTCTACCGATTAAACACGTTCCTGTATGCAAATGAGCTTAAAACAATGATGAAGATTTTCACATGCACGCAAAAGCCACCTAATTGATCTCCAGCCTCCACCTGGCAGGCAACTTGAATAACATCAGAATTTGGGTTTTAACTGCACCAACAATTTAATTTGTAAAGAGAAAGTAACTATATAGTTCCATCATTAAACGAGATTGTAATTTTTTTTAATCGACAGCAATTTAACTACCGGTAGGAAGGTATGTTCTGCTCACGAAATCATTTTAATAGTGAGTAAAAAATTTAAATATCCATTAGTGCATACACGTGCTTGGAAATGTCAACCGTATTGCTGCTAATTAGAACATTTTTCATTCAGAAAACCTAAAATTGGAGAAAATTAGCGGCCTAAGTGGCTACAAGAATAATCAGGGCAAATTTCAAAAATAAACACTTGGTAAACTTATGCCACGAGCAGATTAGGAATGGAGACAGTAGTACCATTGCAGCAAATCAATAAATTTGCATAGAACGTGAATTAAATTACCGCATAACGTTTTAACATTGAAGCAATCATATTACTCTTCAATGGCAGGAACGAAATCGCTTCTTGACAGACAACTTATTTTAAGGGACGAAAGGAAACCAACTTTTTTTATTATAAAAAGGCCTGGTTTTTCCTAATTTATTCATAAACTAAATGAACTAGCTATTCGTTTCGGAGTAGCTTATTTCCATTTTCCTCATCTCTTTCCTGAAGGTCGTGTAATTTAATGGCTTGGTAACTTAGGAAAATAAATCATAAAATATTACTCTAGCGTGACTGAAATAAGTCGATAGCTAACTTGCGCGCCCTATCACTTTTAGAGTGCAATTAATAATATAACCCCTGAGGAGTGATCATAGTCTGCTCTCGTTATATACAGCGCCATCGGAATACCTAAGTGAAGGGCTTTCAGCTTCTAACACCGAGAACGTTGCGAAAAATCACTACGACGAGAATGCATATCGTATGCTAAGGTGTTAGGCAGCTTACGCAATCATTTCGTCTTTCCATGGCAGAACGGAAAATCCATTCTAATGCGTTGTAAAAATCTGTGCACTATAATGTCGTTATCTGCAATACTATAATATGTTGATTTGCAGATTCGGGTTCTGCTTTGAAATTTCACGGAATATTTCACGGAAAATCCGTTTATAAATCATAGATAAATACTACTTAAGCTCCATGACACCTAGAGCCACTCTATCTTCAAACTCTTAGTCTATAACTTCACAAGATAAGGCCATAATTTCAGCACTAGCTGAGGAAACCGACAATTGACATAGAAAAATGGCATTCCTCATAATATCAAATCAGTATCTTTGGATAGGTATTTACAAATATTATTTTAAATTTTAAAATCTGAAACTTAGGGCACCGGAAGTATTAACAACAAAATTGAGAAAGCTGCTTTTCCCTTCACACTGACTGGAGAATAAAACTGCCATGTTCCGTTAACACTCAAATAATAATTATCACAGCTTTATTAAAACCTCATGACAATGCTTAGACCCTGCTTCGGTAGGTTTAGTGATAGAGAAAAAGTATGATAAACAATTTGTTTAAAAGATGAATTCTAATATAAACAAGTTATTGGCCCACAGGTTACATGACCAAATAATAAAAAGAGAAATATTGCAACAGAGCGAAAAATTCCCCGGATTTCAAATTTCTCTCTACTTTCCGATTCAATTGGAAGAGACCTCTCAAATCCATGAAGTTCATCACAAAAAAATTGTGCGCAAATAACATGAAGGATAGGAAAGGAGGTATATATATAATCCCGCAAAAAATAACTAACACATTTTTGATACGATACTAGGCAGATATAATGTAGAACGGCTATGATAGTGGCTGGCTGGTGTGGAGGAAGGGGTAGACAGAGGAAGTCATTACTGAGTGAGGTGAAAGAGGAAATAAAATGAGTCTTAATAAGTTGAGAGCAAGTATGAAGCATTGAATAAATGTGAAAGAAGTAAAGCAGATCTGCAATGATGAGGCAGTATGTTGTAAACTATTAACACTGAATCAATTTTATAAGTTTGATGACGAGTCATAAGCTATTTTGACTGTGCCTACCCCGAATGGGAACGGCGTGATAGATACGCATGAAAGGTAGGACTACATCTACATAATACTCTGCAAGCCACCTCAAGGGTGTGTGGCAGGGGATAAGTTATCACCAAGATGCACTACACTGTACCCTAATAATGTTAATGAAGCTACGAATATTGGTGCAATAGCAAAAGTTCTGTAAAATATTTTATTAACGCCATCAGAAAATACATTGATCTAGAATCATCCTATACGGGAAACAAAAAACTAGCTCATCTACCCACTTAGCTCCTTCATAGTTTTTCATTTAAACCGCCCTCATTATGTGGTGCATTCATTTCATCCTTGGTCTTCGTAGATAATTCCATCTACTCATATCGTCACTGTTTTCAACAGATTAAGTTTGTTTCATTTATTTAGCAGAGTTTTCATTGAACTTTTTTCATCTCCAATATTTCGAAGGACTTTTTCATTGATGGATTTCTCTATTCATTTGATATTGATCATTCTTCGATAACGCCATTTTTCTATTGCTGCCAGCCTGGATTGATCTCCTATAGTAATCGTCCAAGCTTCACTGCCTGAGGTGCTCCTAATATATGTTTTAGAAAAGCGCTCTCCTACTTCCAAGCTTATATTTTTTTGGCTAGTGAGAAATGCAAGTAATTTTCTTCCTTCATCCTCGTTTACCTAATACCCCTCTTCAATAATGGCCTTCGACGTATCACTACTCGTATTGACGAAGTCCGTCCACGCATTGCCAGGTTCAAATGTCCTCCAGCTTCTCCTTTCCTTCCCCCACGATGCAGAGTTCCACTTACGGATTAGCATGTAACTCATTCTTTATTACTTACTTAAATTGTGGCAGAGGCAAAGCTTAAAGTAAAAAAGAGTGGCACTTTCCGAGGAAGGGAAAGGGATAAACAGAAATAGATCACATATCCTCCAGATCTCCATGCCTACCCCAACCGTGCGCCATTACACCTCTTACGGATTAGCATGAAAATTATTGTGTATTTCTAACACTGTTGAAATACGCAGATTCGAGCTAGCAGAGTGGCACTTAACCAGGGAGGCGAAAGAGGAAGAAATAAATGGAGGCTATTTTTAAAGCATCTACACTTGAGGCCCTAACTTGACTTATTTGTTTCGAGTCGTACACTGAAAGCACTTTCACGACGGAAAGTTTTTTCGCGATTCTATCAAAAGAATTGCATTAAGTGTAAATGTATTTTTTTTAATGAGATACATGCGAACCACACACCGTTTCATATCTGGCATGATCTGTGCACCAGAACATCCTCATATTTTAATCATTATCATGACAATAATTGGTAAAGAAATGTTTTGAGTTTTTGCGAAAAATGATAAACCAAACATTTGCCAAATGATAAACCAAACATTTGCCAAATGATAAACCAAGCATTTGCCAAATGATGAACCAAACATTTTCCAAATGATGAACCAAAAATTTGCCAAATGATAAACCAAACATTTGCCAAACGATAAACCAAACATTTGCTAAATGATAAACCAACATTTGCCAAATGGTAAACCAAATATTTGCCAAATGATAAACCAAACATTAAACAAAACAGGCTCACTCACTCCGTGTTTCAACCCGAAGGTTGGTTTTGATAGGTGAGAGTAGAGCTCATCCCGTACTTAGCCAATGGCGTATGAAATTCACACATTCAGGGTAGGGGGACCAGTTCCTTCCCCTGGGATGAAAAAAACGCCGCCGGACTCTGAAAAAATGTCTCTTTGAATTCTTCAACCAGCGATCTCCCAAATGAGCTGGCTCCATTTCATTTATTACACATCTTCCTTTTTCTTTTTTCCGACGTTTCTCCTACCTGCCCCGTAACCTACTCGCGGTTTCCACTTCCAAACCGACCTCTTGCGGGAGGGGGGAGAAAAAAAGCGTCTCTCGAACTCGACCAGTGACAGGAGGTCAGATAAGTTTCGCATTTTTGTCAGTTGAATGCAGCGAAGATATGTAACCGTAGAGCGTAGGATTCATCTACAGCTGTGCACAACCCCTCGATCTGCCGCAAGGGTGTGTGGCAGAAGATGTTAGTAAAAGAGCAAGGAATATGGAGTGGAAATATGAGGGAAAAGGAAAGTGAATTGCATGTTAATGGAGTGTCATCGTGTCTCACTCCGTTTTGGTTACCTATAGACAGAAATGGCGCGTGGAAAGAAGAAATTCTTGGGCTTGTCAGTTCTGTAGTACGTCTTTCTTATTTGGTCACTTCTATCAGTTCTAGAGATGTATTTCGGGGTTAAAATTATATCCTCCGCGTCATCCTGAAACTCACCTAATCGACGAGAAAAATACGTTGACAGTGACACAATTTATCAGACAAGATTATCTAAAAACTAGATTAAAATCCGTAGAGAGCAGGTTGAGCATTTTGATGCTGACAAAGATAGCTTGGGATCTTAAGGTGGTTGAAGCGACTTTTGTATATGTACATATTTGTGTGAAAATTTACATGCGTGCTGTCATTAGTGAAAAGTGAAAAAATTGCATCAAACCGATTTGTTTTTCTTTGGCAAGTCAATAGTTTTTTAATACGTAGCCTTATGGCACATGACATATATTTCCTAATAATTCGATTACATATACGTACAGATTTTCTTTTAAACGCGAAATAATACATTTCATATCATTATAACTGTTGCTAGCTAATGCCAAGGTGTCACCCCGAGTCCAATATTCGAAAACAACATGTTTCAATATAATTTCGTCCACCTTTGGAATACCCCGCCGAAAAATCTTGTCATATCATACTTTAATGAAGGAAAAAAATTTAACTATAATTCTTTTATGATTTCCATTACTGCCTGTATGGTGAGTTCAAACGCATAAACAGTTGCACTTAAGTGAAATGTGGTCTAAGAATGTTTTATCGAATTGCTTAAAAATATTTAAGTGCCCAATCAATGGCCCACGATTACGGCTCCAGCCACCGTCGTCGTCGTCGCCGAGTCGTCAAATGCGGTGAATACCGTACTCCCCGGTGCTAGGTAACTTAGTAAGCAATGGACCCCTTCCTATGAAAAGGATCTTCTTCTTCGCAACTGTCTCCATGTTCCGCTATCTCTGTATCGACCTGCCCAGCTGCCCTCAATGGAGAAAATGACCTGAGCTGTCTGTCGCCTCCTCAAGTAACCGACCAACCAGGTGGTCTCCAGTTCACGTTCGTTATCTTCCCCCTTTAACGACCCATTCCGATGCAAGTGAAAACTCAGGCCGTTCATGGACCAATATCATCACTCTTCTTAACCATACCCATCTCCTTTAAAAAGCGTGGAACTGCTAATGCATGCGTTTGCAGAGCAGTGCCCTATATAGTTTTCGTGAGTCAGAACTCGTAAGAATCCGAATCGAAGATTGGAATCACCGATAACTTCAGAGTTAATCATTCGCTCGCAAAAGCTCGTCTGGATTAAATTTAGAAAATGAGGCAATTTAGTTTTCTTGAAGCCGTTTGCTGTAATTGACACTTTTCAAGCCATTTTCCTGTTGGTTTACACTTTCTCATACATTTACCGAAAGAAGTACATGCAAATCATTGGGACCTATTGGTTCGTTTTCTAATAACTGATTAAACAACAAATGTAAAATCATGGTATTGATATTTTTCTTTTCATAAAATATCACTCTATTTACAGTTATGAGCAATTGTATCTTAAATTATATGAATTACCAATTGTGTTTCAGTATTTTCACTAATTCCAAACACCAATGAAAAAGAAATAACATAGTAGAAATGAATTTTTAAAGAATCATGTCGAGCGGTAAGGCTATAGAAGTGAGGCGACACGGAAGAACGATGAAGATGAAAAGGATAGAGAGAAATAATTACCCTAATATTTATAAATATCGTATATTTGTTCATTTATGTCATGTATTAGCCCTAAGAAAGGCTCATGGGAAACGGCCATTAATTTATTAAAACTCTGCTAGGATTAAGCGACAAACGTATTTACCACATTCGGAGACACACATTTCATTCATTAGAGTAATCGACTCTTACACGTGCCGTGCCCTATCTACCTCAAGTATTTCTTTCTTCATCTCAGAATAAGTCCTACCTTTCTTCATCCCGTCCGTAAAACCTGATCTCTTTCATCCCCTTCCTCGCTCGCCCAACATCCTTCCCTCTATCACGGTCTTAAGCAAACCATCGCCCCTCATTACCGCTTCCAGCCACCTATCCTGCCTTCCCCTATCCTCATCCACAAGTTTCCTCTCCTAGCCCACCATGTCAAGCACTTCCTCATTTGTCTTCCTTTCCGTCCAACGAACCATTTCCATCCTTCTTCACACCCATATCTCGAACGCCTTCAGGTTATTTTCGTCGTCCTTTCTAAAGGTCCACGTTTCTGCCCCATACAACGCCACACTCCATATCAACCTCTTCACCAGCCTGTTTTTATATGCTTACTTAAGGTCCCCGTCATCAGCCCCCCTCTATTATCGAACGCTTCCTTTGCTAGCTCTATTCTCCTCTTAATGTCTTTACTACTATGTCCTGTTTTTTCTAGCGTACTACCCAAGTAATTAAATTATTCTACTTGCTCCTGTTTGTGAATTCCTACTCTTATAACCAGCCTCGCATTCTTTGTCCTAGAGGATCTCATTACTTTTGTTTTATTATGATTAATCTTCATCCCGTATTTCTCGCACTGCATTTCCAATGCATCTACTTAAGTTTGTAATCCTTTCGATGACCGACTGACCAACGCCTGGTCGTCCGCGAATCTAACAGAATTTATGCGCTGGCCTCCTACTTTGATTCCCACATCTAGCTCATCCTATGCCTCTTTTAACTTTTCCTTCGCATAGATGTTAAAAAGCTATCGCGATAACGGGCACCCTTGCCGCACCCCATGACCTATAACTGCCCACCCTGATTCACCGTCAGCTACCCTCACCTGAGCTCTCTGCCCCATACATAAATTTCGGCTGAGTCTCCTCTCACGCCAATCTATTCCTATTTTCCCCCGTAACTGCATTAGTTTCTCCCAGTTTACTCTGTCAAACGCCTTTTTCGAAATCCACAAAGCAAGCGAAAACATCCTGATCATACTCTATGTTTCTATCTAGCCTCTTAAAAACAATAATAGCATATAGTCAGGAACATTATTACATGCATGAAGCAAATGATGATTTTTTAACGTGAATCATCCAAGTGTGATATTCCACCGTGGAAAAATCATTCACCTGGATCGCGACTCAAACCCAGATCCTTCGTTTTCACGCCGAGTGCTTTTCAAGTTAAGCTACACCTAGGAGACCTCGATTGTAGTGATTCTTAAGGATTTATCTTTTGGATTCCATCATAATACATCTGGAGATACATCCCGTAGCTAATAGTTCAAGTCCCGGTCAAGGCAAATGAATGTTCCTCTATGGAATTTCGCACTTATGTGCACTTGTGGTTGACTTAAGGGTAATACCGTGGCTAGTCCCGGTATTATAAAAATTCGTGAAACATCCAATGAATTGGCAGGGTTGGTTGGGAGAGATGGCACCTCTAGCTGGCGGCGATGGAGTGAAATTATAGCAAGCATTTTTTTATAACTCGGAGGCTCTAAGAGATATTAGGACGGACCATTAAGCCAATAAAAAATAGGAAGGTTCACAGACCATAACAAATAGACGTCTTACAATAGATAACGTTACCATAAACCAGTTGATTGCCGACATTTATGGGTATAAAATCACCTGTTGCCGCCATTGTAAACTAGTGTAGCTAGACGTAACATCATGCATGGAGTACGCGAGTGGGTTCACTTTAAGGCGTTTAGATTGACTCTTATGGGGCGAAGTCACGAAATAAACTGAATTCATAAAGCTAAAAAATTAAGATAGTTAATTTCTGAAATATTGAAAAATGTGTGCATTTCAGGGCATATGCCTAATTATTTCAAATATGAGAAAGAGAATGACTACAGAATGAGATTACAGGATGAAAGAGTATCAAATTCGGAGTTTAAAAGAGGCCAAAATGGAATCATCCACGGAACGATCCAGAAATTTCATTTCAAAATATTTCATCTCCGACTCACAAGTATGCATTACACGCTAGATACACCTTCGTTGGAGTCATGGACCGTACCTGTTAGTTTCTTATTTTCTTGAAATAGAGAAAAACTCTAATTCACCCATAAAATCGTAGACAATCGAGTTCTTTTGTTCTCACTCTCTCTCCTATCCCTCTATCTCATCCCATGCCACATACATTTTGGCCTACCCCTTCACCACCTAATGCAATTCCAACTACCTTCATTTTTCAACCACTTTCATTGGCCCACACTAGTTCTCCATCCACCACCCATCCACCAGCCTCACCTCCCTACTCTCGAAGGAAACAACTGACGACCGATAAATTGCTATGAGTCTCGAGTGGGCAAACTATGTAACGGCTAAACCTCATTCGGTTCGTGACTAGACTATCCGTCCTGATACGCGAAATGCATTGCACCAGGAAGCTACGTGGGCAGTAGATTTCCCTGTCGGTGTTTCGGGCTCAAAATGGATACCGGAATGTCGTCACGACTGCCAACATTGCTTTCCGCCTCAATAATTCGTCTCAACCATCTTAAAGAAAAGCACCGTTAGGAGAATTATCCGCAGAACAAACAACGCAAACTCGCGGGATTTTACACGGTGATAGTTTATCGTACATCGCAATTTCTTCATCTCGCGGACAATTCGATTGAATGCAAGAACATAATAATAACTCGTAAAAAAAATAAAACGATGCAGAGAACGGTGGCATGAATTTACATCGAAGCACTTTACGATTCCACGACTTTTATATTCAAATATAGACCTCGGAAGGATCTCTCACGATGGACTCGTGACAGAAAACGTGTAGGAATTCGTTTTCCAGCAGTTTCCCTTTTTTCCCTCAGAAATAGTTCACGATACTTTACATCACGCTCGGGATAGTCGATTCAAAAGCAAATGGGAAATTGAAACTCACAAAGTTGGTGAAATGACATCTTATTCACTCGGGGAGTACAGCCATAGTAACAAGCATACTATGCGTGTAACACATTAACCTCATTAATTCCATGGAATTTTCCACGTGAGCAGCGTTGGTGTTGACACAGACCAATTAATACATGGAAGCGTTGACGCTGTGAACCATAACTCTTAGAAAAACAATTTGTTCAACGTGGCCAGTCAGCACACTCGGGGTATAGTGAGACAATTTACTATTCCACCCATTGAACTCAGATATTCCTTCTTTTATTGATCTTGAATACTTACATTTACCGAGTTTAAAATTTTTAAATCCCGAGAACGAAGATGATCTACAACGTCTTCTCCTTGTCTTTAACTCTCTGCTACCAAATATAATGTTATTTCCAAATTCAAAATCAAATCCATGACCATAAGCAAAGAAGCTCTTCGTTGTAAACTAACCATTGAAAATACTCCAATTCAACAAGTAATGTACTTTGACAACCCGGGAAACAAAATATATAGTCGCGGAAATCTGTAAGATGTAGTTGAGAGTATAGTAAATGAGGCTGCCTATCACGACAACTAACATCTGCCTGTTAAATAAATACATATATAGGCACGAACTACAAATCGCGCATACATAAAAAAAATGTCAAACCCATATGAAATACGGTGCAGAAACGAGAGCTGAAACAACGAATACTTAAAGACTTGAGAGCAACAGAAATGGGAACGATGAGAATGATCACGCGCAAAACGGTATTTTATAGGAAAAGAAAAATCAAGTTAAGGCAGCAGATAAACATAAGCGACGCCGTCAGTTGGACAAAAGAGAACTGAGAAGATACTGGAATGTACTCGTCGGTAGATTGACGGCAGACAGACATTGCCCACGGACCGTATTGAAAAAATATAAAATACTCCATGGCATAGGATCAATTAGAATACCACTAAAAAGACAACTAACAGTTCACCTCCCAGCATCAGAACTGACTTCCAGTCGAAAAAGGCAAATAGCCGAATTCAAGAAGAAAAAAACTTAAAGCTGGCCAGGTAAAAAGTTATATTTTCCCTTGATTTTGAAAGAGCGTATGGGGCCTTGAAATTCAATTTCATGCACAATGTTTATCATAACCACCGGCGCAAAAAAAATCGCACCTATATCAGAACAACAAAAAATACTCTGTTGAATTTTATTATAAGGACATGTTCTTTCCATTTTCTTTTGAATGATTATCAGTTTTTACACGGGGAAAGGACACAGTTGTGATACTAGTACCAGCTGCGCCAGCGCCGACCGGCTAGGAGAGACCTCGCCTCAGTATTCTTGCGAAACCATTTCGTTTCAACTATACGGGGTCTGGTTCTTTTAATTCATATCAAATTACCCGCCAACAATGAATGGCATCAAGGCAAAAATCATGCGTGTTGCCTTCGAAAGGTATTTTTTACGTAAATTGAAATGAAATTATATAACTACGGAAAACTGTGATTCAAAAAAACTAAAAAGGATACTCTTGCTATTTTCTTTAATACGTTTTTGGTACATATTCAAATAAGGCTTTAGTTTTTGGTAAATTATGATCAGTGACGCAATTACAAAATTAGAATAACCTTGGCGAGTGCACGCATTATAAAATCGATATAATTCGATCATAAGTCTAGCATTTTTCTTTAAAATTTCAGTAGCATGTCAGCTTTGTTATCGCTAAGTCAAATTTTGCTAATTCGAACGGTATCTCAAATCAGACATATTTTCGATCCATTCATTTAAGATGAATTAAAGAAAGACGACGTCAGTCAATCCGAGGAGAGGTTTTAGTTCGATATTTACAAAATTATATTTACATATCGTCGTTCTCACTTCCTAACTCTACAATGAACCATAATTAGCCGTTTTGAAGCAATATTTTTCAATATTTTTGCTAATTATTTATATTTTGACTGTAAAATATGATGATAAACAGAAACATCGCAACCGTATAGAACTACGTTAGCAGAAATAGTCAATAATTCGCGCTGACTCTCCTGTCAATCGTAATACACTCCTGATTGATTTAATGACGACGGAAAACTGAACTCACCGTCCGGTTCCGTCACGAAGAGTGACGCCGATCGTAATCCCGCCCTTAAGGAGATTCCGCTACGGCCGTATTGGTCAAAATAAATACCGTATTCCATCTATTCACATTTACTGTTTAAAAAAATAGGATTTAACTGTTGGCAGTCCTTTAGTCCTTTAGGCTATTAGGAAACAAAATTAAGATACTAAAATAAGATGAATTGGTTCCTGTATTTCATTATCATCAATTCCTTGGGAGTATTTACCTGTAATTAGCAATTATTCGCGGAAATGGCATTTATAGTTGAAAGAGATATTTGATTTGCACCACTTTTATGAACCCATTCTCGCATTGAACAATACAAGTGTAGTTTTAAGTTGAATTGGCGAAAAAAATAGCGTGGAAAGGTAGAATTTTGTTATTCAAATAAAAAAGAGGGCACTTTTTTCTATAATTAGCCAAAATATGAATCAAGGGATATTTTATTCATTAAGTCACGGTTGAATCACCTTAACCGGCTCGATAATTTCCGTGGGATCTCAAGATCCTTACCTCTGCGCGCAGAACCATGCGAATTCCGCGCCATACATTTCATCTCACTTTTCAAGAACTCCCAACTTCACCCACATCGCGGCGCGTCGGAACCGTCTTCATTTTTTTTCAACGGTTCTCCCTCACCCACTCCCCCCCTCCCCCGCCCTTACAATTCCTATCCCACCCTTATCTCATTTATCTCCTCCTCCAACCCCTCCCTTCCTCTCCTCTCCACTCCCCCCCCGCCTCCAAAACTCCCTTCCCCCACATGCCGCTTCAAATCGTCCCCCCCCCCCAACTCTCTTCCCGTTTCATTCCACCTCTTCTCCTCCAAAGACGCAGTCCTCCCTGCAACCTTACTCTTCCCATTTCAAGACGACTACTCTCTTATTTTCCCATCAAACTCCATGAGAACCGCACGGTGGAGGCCGCGTGGTATGGAGAGGGCAGGTGAGAGGGGGAAGCGAGGAGGAACTTGGGGGAGAAGGTGGAGATGGACGTAGAGAGAAGGAGGAAAAATGCTTGCCATTTTCTCGAAAAAAATTTAAGCTTTCCATGGAGATTCTCCTGGGATGTGCCTTTTTTTTAAATCCCCATTACTTCGTCCTCTTTCCGTGCAGAGCGGGCGGAGTGCTCGGGCACGGATCTACAACAAATGCCATTCATTTCTTCGCCGCAGTTATTTTTTCCTTGCCCAAACGCCACTCAACAAAAACAGTGGAGGTGGTGAATGATCTCTCACGACAACCACTCCCCAATTTTTGACGAAAAAATAGCACTCGGAATCCCACTTACGAACGTAAAATACGTACGGACCAGCCCTTTGAGAGTTTCTTGCGGGGGGAGGGGGGAAACGTTTGTTCCTATCAATTTCTTTCATTTAATTTCAAACCCCGAGTTCTGATTGATTTCTGCAAAGAGTGGCGGATGAAATCTTGAGATGCTGAGACTGTATCATTGTTTTTGTTTGGTTATTTGGGGAGCTGACTGAAAACTGAGGTCATTTGAGCTATGAAAGATAAGTGATGAAGATTATTAGAGGAGGACTGTATATGGGGGTCTGCTGAGAGACACAACGGCGACAGTCATTTTACTCGTTTCTCAAAAAATAAGATTTTCCGTTCGATATTATTAAACACTAATCAAACTGATTACGTGAATTCAAATGTTAATTAAATATTGCCTCAGAGCAGAAAATGTTTAAAGCGTAAATTTCTAAAGGTGTACGTCTATTGACGTGTCACACTTCTACCAGAGATTAGAACCACGTTTATAGACGTGGTCCACACTCAAACAGTTAAAATGATCTTAAGGAACATAGACCGACCATAACATATTGTGGTACCTCGACTTGCGAATGACTCGGCATACTAATTTTTCGTTTTGACGTGTCCCACTTCCACCAGAGTTTAGGACCACGTTTATAGACGTGGTTCACACTCAAAGAGTTAAAATGATCTTAAGAAACATAGACATACCATAACATATCGTGGTACCTCGGCTTGCGAATAACTCGGCATACTAACTTTTCGGGATCAAAACTTTTTCCATAGTACATGCTGACATCATGCAAAATTATTAACGAGATACGAGCTGCGATGCTTTTTTAATACAGCGGATACCTGATTATTAAATGTGAAAATGTTTTTTTGATATTGCTAAAAAGTGCTCACTTCCAGTAACACTAAGGTATTTTTATTTTTTTCCAAAATTTCTGAATCTGAGAACGGATTTATTTCCCTTCAGTTAAATGTATAGGTACCTAACAGTGTTTCGAAATACAAACTGCGGGCAAGAACGAATTTAGTTCATAAGTCGATGCACCAATGCGTTATAATAATTGGAGATAAATTTTAGATAAAATATTCAGACATCATTTTAATGGAGGTTTTAAAATTCGAACTCAATCCTTCAGGATAGGAGACCAGTAACCTATCCACCACACACATCTACTCGTCCCAACTGGCTCTTCGGCAAAATTGTCTGCTTTTTCCCTTTTCTTAATATAAACACTCTTTGTTTTCCTATCCACATGGCTTTCGCAGTTTTTGAGCCTAAGGGTCCCCTTGAGGTTTGAAATCGGAGATCAAAGTGGTCTGTGTACCAGATTTTACGAAGCCCGAATAGTATGCCCGACGAGATAAGAATGCACTCACTGCCTTAGTAGGGTTCGTTCGCGGGCGTGCTGATTGCTAGACTAGGTGAGCTGTGTAGAGGTATAGATCAAGGTATTTTCATTCACCGTATAGGATTACATATACTGAGAATTTTGTCGCCTTTTACTAGAAAATATTAACTCCGACTAATTTCAGTTAATATTCGATCAAAAACTTTTACAAACTCATTGTAACCGGCCTTGATTTTGAGGGGTTATAATTATTTCCAATATACGATCCAATGTTTTCTTTCTTTAAAAAACATTTTCAAAATCAACTACGGTTTCGAAATTTTATTCTTAAGTGTATCAATTTAAACTCTTCATTTATTATATAATTATTCATTTTTAAAGATACAATTCAATTTTTCTGTAAAATATTAAAATAAACAATTTAAAGCAAAAAAAACCAACCACGATTTCAGGAGTCTCCACGGGGTACACTGCAAATTCTTTTGAAAAGAGCAGAGAATCCTGGTCATAAAATTGAAGATTAGAAAATATCACGGAGGAAAATTACTAAGGTTTTGACTATATAAGTCAGCGTTTCCGAAAAGTTAGGCCAGAAACCATCATATCATTCAATCTTAGGTACATATCTCATAGAAACTAGGCGTTATTATTCTCATCCAGTGGAAAACTGCATCTCTTTTTCTGACTATGTGGATCAGTTCCATCTTAACAATCTGGAGACTATATCAATATTAAAATGTACTATTTACCAAATATTACTCTGTAAATCATTCCCGGTCAGGTACGCAAAATTGAGGCCTCCCGTCGGCTTATTATAGCCCTGCAGTTCACCAACGTAAAATAATTTTACACCATCATAGGTCAACAGTACCTATCCCAGTTTCTAAATAGCGTCAAGAATGGACTAGATATAATAGCATTTATCTTGTTGCTAAATATTATCACCTTTTAACGGGTAGCTTCCTTCAAACTCTACATTCAAGCATGATTAAAAATAGCGCTTTTCTGGGGTATGCACGGCTGAAATGGAGGAGCCGACAGTGAATGAAATACAAACATAGATTTCATAATGCACAGTACAAGTAAAAAGTAGTTTGAAGTTGAAGCGTATTTTATTTACAGTTTCTTGTCATCATCATGGCGTTAAAATATCACTGAAAATAATTTTACTCATTACCTCAATCTTTGCAGCCCTTAGCTTCATAAAACTATGATATTGTTAAAACTGGAGCATAGAATATGTTATAACCTGGACCAATTGCGAGCAAATTTATTCTTGAGAACGCTTTGATATGATACCACGCGAAAACTTCGTGTACAAGGTTTTATTAAATTTATTATATTTACTTCAGAACTCAAAGGAGTTGTTCCTTCAGATTCTAAATTTACCAACTCTGGATTTCACCATTGATACCTACTTTGCAAAGCTTAAACTAGATAGCAAAAGATGATATGGTTAACAAGTGCACCATCTTCAAGAGACGCATAAATGAGAAATGTCGAAGTTTATTTAGTGCCTCGCTACAACTCTGTCAGCCAGAATGGTCCAAGTTAAATCCCTAGCAGCAAGAAACAGTCTAACTTATACACGTATAACATAAATGTATAACGAATGGTAACAATGTTTTCCATCTCATTGCTGTCTATAGTCTGCGGAGACAACAATACTATACTACGCACAGTAATTATGTAACAAAAATTTTGGATGCCAAACTAAAATGATGGGGATGCTAAAATGATGGGGATCAACCTTAAAATTTTCTTTGCAAAAATCCTTTCCACGTGAAAAAGTTTCGGTGTGAGAAACAAAATAACACCTACAAAATAAGGGAGAGACCCACAGTTATATTCCGATGCCACAAACTCTTGAGATGCAGCACCATAACCTGCAAGTCGAAAGGGATATTTTGGAATGCGGTTCTTAATCACGATCTTTCTGGAGTCATTTCCTTCCTGCTCCCGCTGGTATGGTGGGCAGTGGATCGGCGTCGGACGCGTATATAATTCCGGCGAGGGAATAACCAAGGCCCAAGTTACCATGTTTGCCACGTCGGTGGTTCAAAGGCCTCGCAATCCAAAGATAGCGGGTTCGAATACAAGCTCCGGCACCAACGAAACGTTTCTCTTAATATTAAGAAATCGTTTTTTTAAGGCATGCGATCATTAGTTGTAGTACTTCCAACAAATTCTGCTGCAAATACAAAAGCATCCATGATGATTATATCTCTAAATTTCTCATTTTCTCATGTAAAAAGCATATATTCCATTATTTTCGTCAATACTGTAGTTTCCGGCTAATAAGAAAAAACCCTTATTAAGTCCACAAATTCGAAATAATAAATCACCTTTCTCTCGATCTTCTCTCGAATCTCTTCCATATTGTTTATGTTGAAACTGAGAAGCGATCTTATACCGAAAACCGCAACAAACACGGCGAAATGTTGTGATATCGAACGCCATCGTACTTATTTTTACTTAGGTCTCATATAGTCATGACTCGTATCACGTAGATTTCAACAATATAATTTTTAGGCAAAGTCTGACCTAGATATTGAACGTGTAAGATGCAGGTTTGCTTTCTGTAGGTTTTTCCAAAAAAAACGTATCTAATAAACCGAAAAATACGGGATTTCCTTACACATTCGGAGCATGGAAGATAACAAAGAATTCATGTTCTCTGATCCTGGAAATAAATTAAGCCAGCCTACTACAAGATGCAATGGTAAAGTAAATATTCCTCCCTTAATAGGGCATTTCATTCCAGTCAGCTTTTTTTAATTCTCGATTTTCAAAGGAACTTCCAACAGCTCAAGGAAAACCCATTAAATAGCAAATACATATAATGGAGGTATGTTTCATTTTGCTGTTCCTGTTGATCTGGGGTAAGAAGGATTATTCTCACATCATATGTAATCACCATAGTTGTACATAATAGCTACATATCACAAAATAGTCCTAAACCTTTCATTTCCTTGGTTAATGCCTACTGAAAACTGTCTGTGCCAATATTTTGTTTACGTTGTGGCACACCCAATAGATTTTGGTAATCGATAGCGATTGGCTGAATTGGTAAAGAAACAGCTTAAGAAGTTTCTGAGCTTCAAATCTGAGAATACACACCCCGATATTTCATTTTGAGCGTTGGTGACAAACAGAGCTCCGTATAACATCAACGTCCTTTATAGTATCATGTCCTCGTGATATTTGCCAACGTTTATTTCTATTGTGGATTAAACTTTTTTTGTGGCAGAAAGAAGGTTTGATTCTCGTATCGCCTCATTTTTTCGACGGGAATCTGGACTGTCAAATAAGATCATGTATGTGAGAAAACACTTGAAACTGAAAGACTACTAACACTAATGAAGAAGAAAAAAGTGAAATTTTCGTCGTTTTTCGGTGAAATTAAAACGACTATCTGATTCGTACAATCGAAAATAGTTAATTTCCTTGAACGATTGATCACTAGTGGCTTAGTTAACTCCAATGAGAGAGTGAGCTACGACAGCAAACTTGAGTGCTAAAACAAGTCTATGAGAATTCCAGGAGATGAATTCACCAGAGGGATTATGCTCTGATCCAGCTAAATATTTGATCCAAATACTACTCTATAATGTAATGTTGGCAAGAGTTATTTCAAAAAGTGCAAAATGAATAAATCTCCCGCTTGTCCCAATTATGATGCTTACCCCGTTGCACTTGAAAATGAGCCCATAGTATGAAATAGTATTTCTCCTTACTCGAGTGCTTCGCAAAAATACTGAAGCCTTTGGTATTCATAACAGTGCTATGGGACCAATCAATTATCAAGTAACACGTTTTTGAGTTGAGGGCGGGCTAGGCCCTTCAAACATTGTCTTACTTAGGAAGATCTGGAGGTTCAAGGTCTTCTTTGGTACGTAAGATTAAAATGTCACTCGTGAGATCGTATTTTTACCCTTTTGGAATTATCGCCGAGCGAAAAATTTAAGTCTTCATCAATGCAAACATGGCGCACTTTCCCTTTTCCCAAGACCCGTCGCCACAGTCTAAAATCTATTACTCACAGCTCAAACAATATATTCTCCAATACCTTGCGTTCTATCATGGAGTAGGTAAGCATTATAGTATGACTCTGAGGTTCTATATACCCATGGGTATCCGAAATTGATGAAAACATCATTCATGGTCATCGATCTAAACAACATTAACTAAATGCATTCTACCAAAAATCCATGAAATTACGTAAGATTGTTATAGGGAGGAGGAGTTTCGTGAAATTTTTCAATGTCTGGCACGCAAGGATAGGAGTTAAAAAGTGGACAAAATCGCCTCACGTAAAACTTTTATGGCCTCTGATATCTTCAGATATGTAGTATTATAAAAACAATGTACGTTAAAACTTTCGTGGTCCATAATATGCAGTTTTGTTACTTTTGGGTTACACCGCGTCAAGGTTTAAAAGGTCCTACGTTTCGTCTCCGCAGCTGGAGACCTCATCAGGGCAAAGGCATGTCTAGCTGCGGATCGAATATATATAGTCACGGAGGTGGAAGTAGGGGAGGGGGTGAGGGCAGGTGTGGGGCCTTCCCGAAGTTTTTCTTCTTTCTCGAAATCACTGGTAGCCACGATGCGCTTATCTTTTGTCCCCCATCTCTATTAAAATTGTTTTGGTGCTTCTTTATCTCTAAAGCCTCCCTAAATAATTTCGTCTTGAAATGCTTTTGCTTGGCGAGGATTTTTGCATTGGTCACGTCAACATCGTGGCCTCGAGCGGCGTGTTCTGCGACTGCCGACTTCTCAAAATGGCCCAGTCGAATGGCGGCACTATGCTCCTTTATTCTCATCCGGATGGTTCTACCCGTCTCTCCCACATACACCTGGTCACAAGTCCGGCAGTTTAATTGGTAAACTCCCTCCGTCTCCATGGTATTTTTTTCCTTGACACTGCGGATTATGTCCCGTATTTGCCTCCGTGGTTTGAATATTGTTCTATTTCATGCTTCCGTAATATTATCGATATTTTGTCAGTGGCTCCCTTGATGTACGGCAGGTATACTTCTTCCTCTCGTCCACTTTTTCTTCTTCTACAGGCCGCGGTGGTAATCGTAATTTCCGGGAAATGGTCCTCCGTATTTCTCTTCTTCCATAGCCATTCTTCACGAGAATTTCCGTTAATTTATTCAATTCCTCGTCTCTATGGTCATAGAAAACATTTTAATTCGCTTTATTTCTCTTAAATTAATATTTTAGCAACGATTGACTTCACTAGACAATCTCACGCGTTTCGTTCTTCTCTTGGAGAATTCTGTCCATATACTTAAGTAAATCTGATTTCTAACCTCCATTAAGAGTTTGGTCACTATTAAGAAAAAACTGGACATTTTAGTGAAAATTCTTGGCACCAGCGGTGGCAATATCAAAGATCTGACCAATATTTTAACAAATTAATATAATCGGGCTATACTAAACCTAGAAGTTTAAGACAGAGCGAGATATCATTTCAAGTAAATTCCATTGACTTTTCCTCTTTATAAAGTGCATTATCTAACATTTGTGATAGTACCATGTAAGTATCACCTACTTATAAAACTACTTATGTCTATATTTACCCAAAAAGAAGCTCTTTTCACCGGGATAAGGAAAGCTGTGCGCTCAAAAAAGAATGTGGGGGTGTTCTTATGAACAGATTATGTCAGAAATGCAGAGGTCTGTAATTCTTATGATTTCTCAATTATTTTAAAT
This sequence comes from Pyrrhosoma nymphula, assembly GCA_963573305.1. Taxonomy (NCBI): domain Eukaryota; kingdom Metazoa; phylum Arthropoda; class Insecta; order Odonata; family Coenagrionidae; genus Pyrrhosoma; species Pyrrhosoma nymphula. Next base: position 47,020,048 of record OY754330.1, on the reverse strand, counting down.
AACAGGTATATTACTTATCGTAATTCTACTTGGTAGCACTACCTAAAAAAACTTAGGTATGAAAACTTAAGCAAGATGGATATCGGGAAAGGGAGGGTTTACTGCAACCTTACGTTGTGTTGCATGGGGAGGGGAATTAAAAAGTCGCTAAAATCGCGCAGCACGATACTTGAATAACCCCAAGAGTATATTTACTCCATGCTGTGCGAGGCGCTTCCCGATATTACCGGCGGTAACCGACGGTAGACGTGCAGGTGAGTGCTTCGAAAAGTAGATCTAATTACGGCGGTATATTATTACGGGAAAGAGCCTTTTTTTAAACCGAACGAAGGGCAATGCGTTCGGATAAATGAAAAACAAGACACGGTTGCATCGCGTCCATCGTGATGATCCCGGCCTCTCCAAAAAGGTTTCCGCTAAACATTTTCAGACCTAATAGTGAGAAATCTTACCATTAACGCGGAGCATTAAATAAGTCCCGGGAGGAAATTGCATCGTTGGGGAGAAGGATTGAGAGCTCTCTCGCTCATTTAATCGATTCTTAAAATTAAAAAAGTCCAGTACCGGAAGCATGCAGGCTGGAGTAGAGTGATTAACTCGCGGAACTTTTATTTTTTCTACGTGCTCCGATTGGAACGATGGTTAATGTTGGCATACCCTTCGGAGGCGTGGCCTCCCCAAGCACATTAACGAATTTAGCACAATTTCTGTACAGTTAATTTAAAAGGTGTCCATTACATTTTGCACGCATGAGTATAAGAGTGAATTTTATTCGCTGTACACCAGGTGCGTCTTCTCCATCTCTCTCTCCCCATTGGGCAAATAGCCGCTCAAGCAAAAATCACCTAGGATCGTCGTTTGCTCGAGGCTATGATTATGTTGCCCACAAAATGAAACTGCACGGAATTTTTTCTCATTTTCAACCAAGCGGTACTCATAACGGCCACACATATACCTGGGGTGTTATTCAGTAAGGACTCGACGCAGTGGAACCTCGGAGAATCCGTGGTAGTGACGTCAAAGCCCCCGACAAATCTCAAATTTTGGTTGGCCTAATTTGAAATTTTCGCTACTGTGGCGTCAAAATTTCGTCACTGCCGAGACTCGGATATTCCGAAATCATACAGAATAGTCCCTTAGGTGTGCAAAAACTCAAGGTCATTTTCAATAACTTATTTACAATCTAGAATGAAATAAGTCAACAGAAAATCTCTAGTCCAAATGCCGCAGAGTATTCTTCAGGCATCCACTAAGTGTAGCCAACCTTCTCTGCTCCAATCCTTCTCACGAAAGGAACATCGATAACACTCCCCGCCCAACCACCCAGCGACGCCAAAAGCCTCGCTGTAAAACCTGCAAAAGCTTTCTCCTTCCACTGCCCCACCACAGAGACCCCATTCACAATGAAAACCACCGGCTCATGCAACAGCCCCAAACTTCTGTACGTCCTTAAATGTAGCCATTTCCCCGCATTATTCATCAGTGAATGCATTGCACTGCTGAACGTAAGGATAAACAATCACCCATGTACTTGCAAAGATCCGTCCTCCACCATATCAGTCCCCACCCACAAACCAGAGCACCGTTTGAAATTCGAAGACTGTTTCCATGTCAATTCTGCACACCCCGATGCCCGAGGGTATTTAGAGAATTATTTTGTTGAATATGTACTGTATAGTAAATTCAGAGAAGTAAACACATCAAGGTATTTTATATTTCATAACTTTATAGGCTGAATCTCCTTGGAGGTTTATCCTGATTCTACTGCATCAATTTGAATTGTATTCCTATGTCTCAAGCCCAAGCTTTGAATATCAGAAATAAAGCTATAAATATTTTTTGCGGCAACAAGCCACATTATGTGCCTGATTGAAATTGTAGCGCTTACTTTAATTGCCTATTTAGGCTGCCTGCTTCTTTATTATTATTGCCTAAATGTCCTCACCTAAGGTAGCTACTTATCTTAAATCGAGTCGGGTCGGGTCACTTTCCATCCTAGTTCTCGAGTAGAGCCGAACTTAAAAACTTCTTTGGTGCTTAATAATCTTGAATAAGATTCGCCAATCAAAAGGTCACGTTCGTGCAGCACGGGCAACAAGGCACTAGCGTTGCGAACGTAAATTGATGATAGCTCCGTATAGCGCTTTCTTTAAATATAATCGAAATTGATTCATTATATTTTCATAGCAATTGGCTGAATGAAGAAGGCTCAAGAGAGATAAAATCGTCCACTATCCAACTGTACCTACATTTACAGAAAGTAAATTAAGATAGGTATTGAAAACCTAAAGCCATAATGGGAAAAGGAAGAATTCCCAATGCTGTAATCTTAATAGGGAACGGGAAGCGAGGAAGGCAGTTTAAAATATAACGTGTAAAAATAGGAATATATACCTTTATGGGGAGAAAATGATAGCGGAATCACTCCAAATACAAACACGGAGAAAAAACACAATCACACACTCACCGAAAAATTACAATAACACAAGGTAAAAAGGTTGAACAGTAAAATCAAAAACACAAATCACTCGGGTGTTTCTTGAAAGAGTGATCCTCGTGAATGTCGCTCACGCGCACACTCAGTGTTTAGAAGGTTTCTCAGGTTAGTTTATCCGCCAGTGACCCTAGCAATTTTTCATTTGAATCCCATTCTCTATCAGAGCGCCATGTGCAGAGCACCTCAGAAATAGTGCAAAATCCGTCTATAGGGCTTGAGAATTGTGACTCCTTTTGCTGCTTTCGATTATGCCTCATTTTATTTTTTTTAATTCTGCCATGGTCATTTTGCTCTCATAACCTCCCTGCGTTCCATCTATTTAAGTTTTACCTTGGTAAGTCACTCGTATCGTGACGCAGGTAGGTATTACCCAAGGTCCTTAAGCATACCTCATGCATCACTGTGGAGGCGCGAGCAGAGCCACTGCTACGTCACCGACGACCCGCGCGCTTGTAGCCAATGGGTTACAAGCGTACAAATTGTAAGACAATAGTATCCTCATTTCTAAATATAAAGTACATTTTCTCAGTCGTCTATTTTTTTACTTTGTTATTCATCGTAATACCTCGGCGCTTCGTTAAGGGCAAGCGGCTTTGTGAGACTCAGTCTGCTGGTTGTGGGAATAATACTGCAACATCTTTTCGATATGCAATAAATTGTTTAAGATTTTGCATTTACGATAAAATTCGAGTTGATCGAGAAACTGAAAAAAAATCTGGTCCTCACAAAATTTAAATTATTAATAATGAACATCTTTTCGCGTAAACAAATGTATGGGAAATGCTAACCGCATACTAATAAAAACCGTGCAATAATTCCTTGATTAGTGCATTTAACAGTGTCCGTTTTTGGGTATATTCATACGTATAATTTACTTGATCCCATTGTACTTTAAAGTTAGGTAAACATCACTTTATTAACTCACATTGTGAAGTGTTGTACGCATTTTTCTGCAACTATTAGCGGAGTACTATTCAGAAAATGCAAAGGGTATGTTTTATTGTCTAAAGGATTAGCAATCTTGTTCATTAAGGCTTTGGGAATGCTGGTTAAAATCCATTGTAAAATTCCTGTTACTTTATGTCTGACCTTAGAATTAATACTAACAAGAAAACGAATGTAGTATTTAAATGTACCCAACCCAATTTATTTCCAGAGTGTTGCCCTTCTATATTCTGCTTTGATAGCACTTGATATACGACACAGTTTCAGGCAATACTTTGTGGAAGTCAATCATACTGGGAGTAAAGGATTGAACACTGCAGCTTCCACTTAGATATTTATTATTTTGAAACAAACCGGTGGAGAAACTTGTAGACCTTCATCCAGACAATTCGCCAAGAAAGAACATTATCTTTCTTTATTTTCTCAAAAGGGTTTCAACGCTACAATTTCAATTTAAGCAAGTTTCAACGCAAAAGGATTTAGTGATACTGTCATTAACATTTAGAGACAACTTCAAGGAAATCGTAACTTTCCATTAACATTTTATCACAGGTTAAACTTGACATGAAGTCGGCTCAAAGCCAATAACGGGTGGAGTATAAGGAATATAGTACTCACTTATTACAAAAAAGACATTTTTTCGATAAACTAATTTAAGAATCGAAAGTTTTGTTTCCAGGAAACTGACAAGAAATAAACTGATAAAAAGCAACAACCCGTATCTTTTTTGAGTTATTAGCAAAAAACTGTGGTGAATGAATTCAAATTGAACTCACAGAACTGCGGAACTGGCCACGCAGTTACTGGAACAGAATCACGCGCTAGTGAGCACACATATTTGTGAAATTAACAGTAAAAAATAATTCACCTGGACACGGGTGTAATAAGCATTTATTTAAAAAAGTATATATCCGGGGACCAACTGCATTATAAGTTTCACACTTTTTTGCAACAGCAAAGTATGTCATCAGGGAGAGCGTCATCAATAAAACGACACAAATAAAAACTTGAGATTTGTTGCTTGGGGTATTATCTGGGGAGACGACCAACAAATGAGGTAATTTACCTCAAAAAGCATTTTTAGTCAAGTAGGAGAAGGAAAAATTATTTGGAGACTGGAGAAAGGGTGGAAAGAAACCAGGCGTCGGTATTAGCCTGCTCCTATGAATGGTGACAACGGATTCACAGTTTAATGTCCCATCAAACGGACGTACTAATCTTGGATCTAATGGGTAATCTTGAAGTGCTCTCCACAAAGTAGGGATCTCCGCGCTCAAGTAGGGTTCGCTTGAAAAATCTCCGCCACTGCCGGAAGGGAGAGTGCTGGGGAAGCGTGGAAGAGGATAGGAATTTGGGACTGCATAAGGAGAGGCTCGATGACGAGCAAATGGTGTGCCAGAAAGTTAAAAAGATGTCCCAGAAATGGGGAAGTTAGGAAAAGGACAGTTCAAAACAAACAACCAATCATTCGGCAATTAACCCATTGATTATACTATTAATAATCATTGGTTTCGGTTGATAAATAAAAAATCTACGGTGATTCTTGGTGCACTTGCTGATTTTCATGCACGGATGTCGTTAATTGCGCAGAATTTCCGTTATAATTTTGGGTAAGAAGCATGTAGTCACGTCATTCTAATTTCCGCCATCTTAAAACAGATTGAAGTTTCGAAACAGATGGGTCTATATTTGAACAAAATTTTTGGCTGGTCTGTAGGTTGGGTTAGGATGAAATTTGTGCGGTTCTTTGCGTAACCCGAGAAACACCACGGGGAGATGCTCATGAGATCACTGGTGGGCATGTCTTTGAGCATCCAGGTCTAACCTTTATCGTTTTTCTTACAAGGGCTCATTTGCTCGCAAAAAAGACATACCTAATGATTTAGAAGATGTTTTCGAAAGGTTACTCATTTTTCTATTTGGCATGTTGTTGGATATATTTTTAAGTCCAAGGAGGGGAAGCACAGCGGCGAGTGAGAGTCTTGAATAGGCAACGCGATGATTGAGTGAATGTAAGTTAACTGCACTTTAACACTTTTAAACGTATATAAATAACTCGTAACGTTTATGATGTGGGAATCGGTCTAAAAAACAGTTCGAAATCTTAATGAGAGGCAGACGGTTCCACTACGTATAATACATCTGAGTATTAAACGATAATAAACAACGCCGTGTTTGTTGTAGCAACATAGGCATTATTATCATTACTATTCGCTGCACGTAAATATTCTTGCACGTTTAATTCCTTTATGTGTATCGTTTACTACGTAGGAGTTCTCCATTCAGTGCCCCTATGAGAGCTACTTTGAGAATAGGCATTGAAGAGTATACTTGTTGTAATTATGCATTGAATTTATCGATTACCCCCCGAAGCAATTTATCATGGGGCCCTTGGGGCTCTGGGCTCTACTTATACAGATTTTCTTTCTACGTGCTATCATTTAGCTGCAGGAAAACGTGATATTTAAATGCTAGAGGCGTGAAATTCCTTTGAAAATCAAATTTCTAGTTCCCAAGGAAATATACTATTGTTGATTTCAGAGAAAAATGCGAGATTTTTCTGCTAAAAACGTGATTTTCAGACAAATATGAAGCGTAGAAGAAAATCGATTCAAATAATTAGGAGCTTCATTTATTCAGCCATCTGATAAAAATCCCAGCCCTTTTTCTTGAGTGAAAGTAATTTCAAAAATCAAAAAATGAAACCAATGCACCGAACCTAATACTTAGCATGGACCACCAGGGGGGGCCTTCTGGGGCCCTGAGGGCTTTTTCTATATGACCTATATACAACCAGATATATTTTCTATCTACATCCATATTTCAGCTCAATCGGTCCAGTAGTTTTTGCGTGATGTAGCAACAGACAGACACCATTACACTTTTATATATTAGTAAGAATGAGGATATTGACTTCGTGTTGCTATATTATTATTCATCGAAACAAAAGAGGGCTCGTTATATACTTGCTTTGCTTTATGATTTATTAATATAGTTCGGCCAAAGAGGGAAAAAACGCCAAATCCATGTTTCTCAAACGTTTCCAACTGTAAGTAAACCTACGCTCTCCTGACATAGGGATCGGCATGAAGTGGCATGTGACGTCACGAAGCTAGTTCACTCACTCGACGTCACGGAGGGGTGTCGCTAATGTACATTTTGGCACCATTCAAAAACCATCATCTTTCGACACGTATAGTAATGAAACCAAGCAGCGTAGAAAAGTGGGACCAACTGGCTTTTATCTAAGTTTTCGAGCTAAGTACGGCAAGCTTATTTTTTTAAATTAGTAGACTTCCCCATTGCATTTATGTCAATAGCCTGAAGATTCTCGAGAAGTAACATCTTTCCTTTGTAATTTCCTTGGCATCTTTCAAGTTCATGTAATGCCTCGGTCCACTCCGCTTCCGCATCGCTCCGCAGAAGCAATCTATTCGACACTCTTAAATGTAATTCAAGAAGAGCAACTGACAAGTAAACTTAAATGAGAGATAAATTCAAATTAAAAATAAAAACAAAGGAATTTTGACTCCTATGCATGCATTTCGGTCACCAAGTTGAACATCGCCAGGGGGAGTTGAAATCACGGACAACCCGTGCGTGTTTACGAGACTGGTCTACTCTCCCCGTCGATGGACACCTGAATGGCCGAAATGCATGCATATGAGTCCAAATTACTTTGCTTTCGTTAACAATTTGGATTTATCTTTAATTTAAACTCCCAAATATTTCTCACACCTACACTCGCCTCTCTCTCTCTCTCTCTTTTTTTCTACCGACGTGCATAACACCCCATGCGTCCATTTTTTATCTCATTCCACTGCCGTCACCTCTCCATCTCCCGTGTTCTCACACTCTTTCCTGGGCCTTTCTTTCCTCGTCAGAAACGAGCGACGTCCACCGGATGAGAGAGACTCTCCGGCTCTGAAGAGTGCTCATCCTCGCTCTCGTCTTTATCTGCTCATCCTCGCTCGCTCACTCACTCCCGCCTCCTGCCTCTCCCTCTCCTCCACCACCACTTCATGAAGATGACATCTTCATACCTCAAGCAGACTCGAGAAGACGGAGATGGGAGAGAGAGAGGTAAAGAGAGGGAAAGAGGAGATAGAGTGAAGGGGCGGAGAGAGAGAGAGAGAGAGAGAGAGGGGGGAAGAGGAGAAGGTGCCCTTCACTCATCTAGAATTTATTCCGCATTCCAGAGGAAACTGACTCTCTCTCCCCCCCCTCCGTCACATCCTTCCGAAAAACTTCCAACTCGCACACACTCTCTCGCTAAGACACATTTTCTCCGTCCAACTCCAATCTCCCTTCTGTCTCTCCTTTCGTCCCATTCCCATCACCCGTCGCTTATTTTCTCAGTACTGGGCGATTATTAAGATGGTTAGTCTCGGCCAATATGCGACATACATGTAACTGAGGCCAATCTCAAGGTTTACACTGGCACGTTTATTGCCCGAGTTACTCGCAGCAAGCAACTTCCGACGTGAATTGCAGCCATTAACGGCTCTGCAAGTCCGCTTGCATCACTTATAAAAGGTTCGGCAAGTCGCTTGCAGAAGCGTATTGTTGCCAATGTGAACGGCAACCAATATGGCTCTGCCCCAAAATGTGAAAGCATTTTCGTCAGATTAAATTCCTCCGCAAGCTCCCGTAACTTGTGGAAGTAACTTACCAATGTAAACCCACCAGAAAGGAGAATCGTATACATTTACAGCTTTCTCCGCCGGAAAAATAGGCGGTCGTGGCTAGAGTACTGCTTACTATCCCGAGAGCCCCGGTGCGAATTCCGGGAGTCGCGGAGATTTAGAATGATCTGATGTTTTCCCGGCGAATATTTAAAAGAAGGTTTCTCGGGTGTTCTACCGGGTCCGAGGCTCCGTGTCTCCCGGCGTTTCGAAAAACGATGCGCTCTTCATCATTAGGGCTTCTGAATGTCGTTTATGAGATTTGGCCGCCCTTATATGTGCTTTCGTCTCAGGATCAGTGATTGGCTGTGCCGTTTTCATACATTCCCACTTTTCCATACATTCTTCTTGAATTTCATGATCGGTTTTCAAGTATTACATGCACATTTTAGATGCACATTTTAAGGAAGGTTAAAAAAATAATTTGGGACCACATTTCATTTTAGTGCATCTGCTTATGCGGTAGAGCTTACCAAGCAGGCAGTAATGGAAATTATAGAATAATCATATTTTTTGAGTTTTCGGCAAGGTATACGAAAATTTAGAAATGTAATCAAAATTATATTGAAATGTTTTTTTTTTTTCAAATATTCAACTCGACGTGATACCTTGATATTTGTTAGTAATCACTATGATGATATGAAATTTATTATTTCCGGATTAGAAGGAAATCTGTGTGATGTTTTAAAATTATTCCGAATTATACGCCAAAAGCCGCTCCAACCACCTAAATTGGAGTGTGGAGATTTTATTTTACGTTGAAATCCTGATCCCTGCTAGGGAGGGAATTTTAAGTATTGTGCTCCGTCAGTCGACGTCAGATGGTAGCACGTTAAACTGTGGACCGCTTGGCGCCTTTTTTTATTTGCACGCTGATGACGACGCCGGGTATCCCTCAGCCCTTCCCCGGGTCTCTGAAAATGAGTAATAATCCCCAAACGAATACACCCACCTATCCTAAATGGCAAAAATTACCTTAGTTGTCGGTTATCTCCCAAAAAAGAACAACGCAACACTATACTTAAGGTGATTTGAGCGAGATTTTTGCCCAGTCATATTAGAGATCATATTCAAAATTTTATTTTCCCATTTAAGCACCTGTAAGAAGCAAGTAAAAAAAATTATATGCATTTTTAGTTAATTGTTATAAATCACTGAAATCCTCAACAATTAACTAACAATGCATATAAAAGATGTTAGCTCAACTCATTTATTCCACAACGCCTTTATCACCGAAGACCTTTTAGTGATTCTGAAAAAATTACTAACGTGAGTAGTTGATTTATTTTTTAAATAGTCAAAAAGGATACAAACTACACATTGTTAAATTCCTGACGATATCTACGCTTTCAAATTTCTTCATTTCTTAAAATAAAGTCTCCTTGGCGTGCATATCCGTACCACTTCCCATGAAAAATGGCTGGTGTTTCTTGGCAAATATCTGGAAAAGTATAAAGGGCTAACATTTTGCTATCATCGGAAAGATGAGACATTTATCTTTATAATGAGGTCAAATTCATCGAACTTTATGAGAAGTGATATCTCGTCCAAACTATCTTAATATACGGCATACATAAAATTACACATATTGTAATTACACGTTTTGTATACCATATCAAACTGTCTGAAATCGAAAAAATCTGGCCAAAACCCAAAAAATGTTTTTTTCAATCCGGAAGTTGAAAATTTGCACAGACATTTTCCATAGATTGGTGTATGTGATATTGCATTCCACTTGCCATAATTCGTACTGGGCTCAAAATTGGATAAATTTCGCAAAAGTCGCCCACCTTAATTTTTTTTTCGGAAAATCGCCGAATTCAACCTGATGCTGAACATTTTGTAGGAAAGTTGTGGAAAAAAAACTGAAATTATTTTGAGTATCTATTCTCTTTCATTAAATATTACTTATTTTGTGAGAAAATTTGTAATATTTGTCATCGATACATGACATAATGGCGGACCCTGTGTTTCGTAATTCTTTCACCTTCATGTAGCAAAAGAAAAAAATTGACACCGACGGACACTGAGATACTTAACATCACGATAATAACAAAGCTTCAAGAGAGTGAATCCGAAGAAATCACCTGCGACCGTGTGCGATGCCGAAATAAAATTGCCGATTTTTCGATCATGCGGCCCAGTCCGGATCCGACCGCCGGGAACGGGGAATGCTTTGACACGGCGTGTTGGGATGAGCTATTGCTCCATAACCTTCGTTATGGCTATTTTCAAGCCATATCAAATTAAAAGGACTTCAATGTACGTAACAATGTTATTAATACGGGGAATCGATCTCCTTATACGGTTTCTATTGTTAGTCAAGTTCGTGTTCAGCCCGCTTTCCTCGGATGAAATACAGGCTCTAACACTGGCATTTCACGCGTATATTTTAGCCTTTGAAAGTATACAGCCGATTTTTTAGGTTAATTCTAACTTTCTAAGACACGAAAACTTATTTTGAACGGTGCCAGCCAGCAGTTGGTGTCTAATCGCCGCCAGAACTCAGGCGTCACATGCCTATTCCAATATCTCCTTAAAATATTCACAAACGTACCTCCCTAGCGAGCTACGATGACCATTCCCCGTGAGTACTGGTATGCCATGAGCTGAAATTAGATTTCATATTATTTACATCACTTTTCCCCGCTCCTCCGAACAAGAACTTTCATCCTCCTATTTTCTCCTCTTCCACCGCTTTCCCAGATCTCCCTTTCCTCTATCTCTCTTCCTGTTTCACGAGATGGGACTCCATCACTCCACTGGTTGGTTATTTGAGTAGGTGACAGGTAACTAACGTAATTTACGCCATTGAGGGTGGAAAGCGAGTACTAATCGCGACATCAAACAAACCTGATTCCAATCTTTTATTCCTTTGTGCAAAAACTATCACCCTCTTTCTTCCTACTCCTCCATCGCATTCCCCCAGACCTCATGTTATCTCGACAAAAAAGACTTTTCCAAATCTATCTCTCCTTTGTATCTAAATCTTCCTACTTTTTATGCCTCTAATTTTCCTTCCAGATTTTATGGACCCTCATACCTTCCTATCTCACCAGTGTATATTTAACGCCAGGTTTTTCTTTCACGTCACGTGATACCTTCCCTTCGCCGCGCGAAATTTAACGAGTTGAGGCTGAGAGGGAAAATAGTTTATAGAAGTGGAAGAAGGATGAAGTGAAACCTTGATTCACCATTGTCCTTCTCTCAATGAAAGGCACCAATGGGTCACACAAGACAGAGAGGAGCGGCTACTTTTCGAATTTGGTAATAAAAAAATCACTAGAATGCAAAAGAATTTCGCGAAGGAATTATGGAGGAGGTGGCAATTCGAGCGGACTGCGGGGCCCTGGCCGGAAAATATGGCAGCCCGCCGAGGAAGGCGTACGACATCTTCCTTGGTTATCACGATTCTATGTCGTCGATTACACGTATGATTTTATGTTATATTATTCTATTAATGACATAAAATTCTATGAATGGGTCACTCCATGTCAAATGATCCAATGATGGTTGCATGTATGTATGCTCGCGCAGAATTTTTTTTTTAATGATGATGCAGTCAATTTATTTTTTAATTGGATTATTTGACATTGAATTTTATATCCGCGAGAAATGGCTGAATTCAAAGTTGGAGGATCGTTGCATCATGCATACTTAAATTGATTCGTATCACTTCCCATTATCGAGTACCTACTCCTCCGTTAGAAAATGATCTACTTTTAGCGAAGTTCGCGATTTGCTTCTCTCCCATATGTTTACCGTCAACATTACCAAAAAAACCTTTTCCCCATAACTGCATGGTTTAACCACTGATTGGTGAAAACGTGATCTGTTTTAAATACTAGCATGCAACTAAAGCAATGAAAACCCCAAAAGGGTCTGAAAACGCCTATTTTAGCGTGTTATTCTCTTCTCCAATTTACGCCCCAACGGACAGACAGAGAACTTCACCTGAAGTATTCTTCACGTATCACTCCAGACAGGTTTGGGATTCCCTTGAGCAATGTCCGCCATCGCCGGGATTCGAAACTTGGTGATCAACGAGCTATAGTATACATAGAGGGACTAACCTCCTGACAACAACGCTCTCAAACTGAAGTCAGGTGAACTAAAGGCCGCCATGACAAAAAAGGCAAGAAATGAATTCATTCAGTTGAGTGCATCACGAGTTTGAGGTTAACGAAGAGAAAAAGGTTTGACATTGAGAATTATTTAAAATATTTGAATATTGTTACATTATGCCAACTCCTTGTGCGGAATATGGCTGTACGTATCGGTAGGTACAGAGTAAGATTAGAAATTTCATTTTTCAGGTAAGTACGCTGTCAGCATTTTGAGGACTAGTAGGTATCTTAAAAAGGTCAACTGAAGAAAGTATCTTCTTCATAATGCAGCACCTTGCAAAAGTTGGTGTTAGGGGAAATATGATACATATAGTTAACTGTATTTGATGGCAAAGTTTTAATATTTTTTTCAAAGGCATAAGGCCAGATTATACCGGATGAAACAAGGCATTTAAGTTTCATTTAACTAGTACAATGAAAATTTGCAAATGGAGTAATTGGACACTAACTTCATTATTATGTTTTTAACGGCTAATAGTTTGTCAGCAAAGAAGAAAATTTCATTATTACATTTTGCATTCAGGCATCAATTAAAACCCCGACATAAAAAACAATTGCGATCAGTGTGTAAATGCACATTGCCCCAATAACAGAAAAATGCTAATTTTATGCGTTTGGACTTAAGGCGGCCGGGTAAACTGGCGAGTAAATTAAAATACCGCGGCCTTTTTCTGTCATGTCGTCGTCCAGGCCAAATTCCTTCAAATATGGCGAATGGTTGGCCACACACTGTTTACTCTAGCTCGTTGTTTGGGATGGGAATAGGATTTTCCATTTAAAATAAATGGAAATAATAATTTCATAAATGGGAAATCGACATTCTAGCCACCACACTAACTGGAGCCTCATTTTTTCCTACTCCACGAAAGAATTTTAACCTCCTTCTTCCTACTCTTCCCCCCCCCCCCCATCGTCTAAGCTTTCTTGATTTCTCGAATAAACGCCTTTTTTCTAACCTCTTCCTATTTCACATTTCTCTCCTCCCTTTAAGATCATTCTAACTCATTCAAAGAATCCATTTTGGGCATCGTTGCATCATTGAATTTGCACATTAAGAGGATAAAGTGTACTCAGTAATTTTTAGTACTTTTATTATTAGTACCTGACAGGTTCTGGTGCTTTACATAATAACCAAAGGTACTTCTACTTGTACTACCTTATATATGACCGATATGAATAATATAAAAACAAAAACCTGTCATGTACTGATAAAAGTATGGAAAAGGGTAACGTAGGTAAATTTTAAGGTAGTACAGTAAGGAAGTGAGTAAGGTTTGTAAGGAATGATATTTAATACCAGGTTTTATAATAATGATAAAAGTCTGAAACTGGTCAGGTACCAATAATATAAGTCACGATAAATACTTTGTAACCTTTATTAACATAGCTCACTCCGTGAAACCTATCCAATGTATATTTAAACTTAACTCTCATTGAGAAAATTCGAGAGTATGGAGCCGCCTTCACTCCATCCCTTACCCTACCTCCCCTTAATCTCCCTCTCGCTCCCTCCCCTCAATCCCCTCACGCCTCCTACGCCCCCTCCCCGACAACTCTTGTGCACACGATCGCCACTTCCGAACCTGTCAAGCCGACTTGAAAAAAAGGAAGATCGCTTTCCTCGTATTCCCGAAACCTCGTTATTCCCCGAGAGTTATCTTCATAAAAACGTCCACATGAGAAACCCCCAGTGTGATTACTTAATTCTGCTCCAAGGAAAATTACTGATTCAACGTATAAAGAACTTCTTCGACGGGAAGGCGGCTTTCGTTGAGTTTTCCAGATTTTTAAATTTCGGACAGACATGTTTCACTATAAAAATATTCGCTTTTCAAATGTAAAATTAGTTCTTGATGAACTGAGAAATGAAATGATGCATGCGGGGTTTGGACTGATGTGGCAGTTGGAGTAGTTATAGGCTACCAATGCCTAGAACCCCAGTTCGAAGCCGATTCCAGGGAGTTGTGGAAATCATTTTCAATGGAATCCCTGATCCCTACTAGGGTGCCTTGGATGCAACACTGCAAGAGCCACTGCTTTAGGCCCCTGTAACTGTAAACCTCTTGGTGCCTTTGGACGTGACGTTTATTTCATTTTAATCCCTAAAGATTCGACAAAATCTCATGTAAATCGACTTTTCCCTTACGATTTTAAAGTTATGACAGTTTGGTTAAAAATTCTTTTTTTTACATGCAGGTGGCTATTATTACAAGGAATGTGTACGAACATCAACGCGGTTATAAATCCTCACGATGAACCTTCAAAGTGACGGTGACACGTTGTAACGTTCGTCGGTATAAATAAATTTATCTTGATAAATACTATATTACGTTTTTCTTTCTTTTTATAGTTTTTGTGTTTATAAATGAATATTTCTTTGCATTATTTATTTGCATTCTCTGTTTCATTTAATAGGTATGGCCGTTCTTTCCCATGAACGTTGGTTCCTCTATTTTATAGCACAGTTCCCTCCATGCTACTTTTTTCTTTACTATTTTGAACATTCCTCACAGCCTATTTTCATTTCTCCTTTCTTGCAGACTCCCAGTCCGGAATAGCCAGCATCTCCGTCACACTCTCTTACCTATAAGCCTGTTCAATGAGTATCTCGACGCCTGAAGATCAAGTCGTACCTGACATGAGGATGACGTTGTACGTCAAAACCTGCGTTGTGACAATTTTTTTGTGGAATCACGAAGTTACTGTTTTTCATTTCAGGGCAGAAGCTTTTTCAAACTCTTTGAAGATTTAGCCCGGTACTCGATGATGGTGTTTCTTTTGTGCCCAGCTATAGTGATTCATCATGGATTATTTGGGTTTATCTTTATTTCATCTTTCTACCAACATTTAAAAATTTCTCTAGAACGTATACTGCTTTCCTGTTTGCTAATATTCTGTGAAGTTTAAAACAATAATACTAAATACAAAAATGGAGAAGAGAGGGGAACTAAGGATTAAGCACACATTGACTTCTCGGATTAATATTTTGTCAGTAGAATAATATTTACTTGTCCCCGGTTTTCCAGCTATTTACTGAGTAGAGGTGGCCACAATGGGGGTGAGAACAATTAGGCAAATTTATCCCTCCACTTTCAATTCGGCAATCAGAAGATCTCACGGAGCTGGGAGTCCACAGCGCGTGATTCGGTCCATTTTCTGAAGATATTAGGACCTCATTGTTCGCCGGTCGAGTTTTTGAACTCTCCTTCCGCAGCGCGCAAAATTAGCCTGGTACAAAACGTTAAATAACTTACATAGTTCATTTTTCCGGGATAGAGAGCTCTGAGGAGAGACAGGGAATCATTTTCAAAATTACCACATGACTAGATATCTCTAAATGTTCATTGCTAGAAAAACATTCCCATCGGTGAAGGGATTGGAGATCAGGGAACGTTTGACAAAACTGCCTAAGTTTAACTCATTTACATTGTTCCCTTTTCCGCATACTTCACTTTCATACCTTAAAACTGCCCTTACACGTGATCGATTGTAGCTGCTGTGAAAGTACAAATTTACAAACTATTGATTTTTGCAGAGCAATATTTCTCCTTGATTTCCCTACGAAAATGTGATGGTCATTACATTGAACAGGTGGATAGAGTACTCGGTTGCTATGAGGAGAGCACTTCAAGAGCATTACTCCTCTGGTTGCTTGTAATGTAAAGTTGTAGAACCCTTGGTGGGGGGAGGAGGAGGTGTATTTTAGGTACGCCGGAAAAAGGTGTTTTCAGATCGCTGGAGTTATCATCGCCACCGTAGCATGCTAGAGGATGAAAATGTTCCTGTTTCCACCATATGGCGCTCGAAAGATGGAGAATGGTTGCAAACACATCTGTATATTTTATACCAATGGTATCGGTGATAAAAAAATTGAAATATTCGTTAAAAAAATAGACCATCTTCAACGGACCAGTATTCGAAAATGGGCAGTGAAATGCAAACCAAATAAGAAATACGTCATCTAATTATCCTTCAACTATGAATTCAGTAACGTCTCGAGAGCATAGTTTTCATTTTATTCTGTGTTCACGATAATCTAGAGGGATGTTGTACGCCTTCCTCCGCGGTCTGCCGTTCAGGTAGTGCCGTTTTCCCGCCAATGCTCCGTAGTCCTCCGAGTTTGCCTCCTTTTCCATCCCCTCTACAGCTCCTTTGCAATATCCTTGAGGATTTTTGCTAATTTCTATTCGAATTTTCGAAAAGTATTCACTCCCCAACAGAGTACGCTAATGCTAGCGCCGAGGTTCTCTTCACCCTACCTCATCTCCCCAAATAATTCACCTCTTCACCTAGAGACTCTTACATACAGCAACGGCGAAAATTATCTCAGGTGTTCGTCACCACCAAAAATGATCAATCAATCAAGCAACGAAAATATGACAAGTTATATTTCTCATATACCTCCAAAAGTCACAGCCCACAGTTTTTGAAACTTTTAAAACGAATACCAACAATGAAATGCTTTTCTAATGCAAGACGGTTAGTTATTGTTTATGGCATTTATTGTAACAATTGTTTTTTTGATAAATGGCATCTTGACGATGATTTATCCAATACAGAATGACGGCGCACAAAGTTAAATAACAAGAAGAATCCCTTTGATATTTATTCAAACATGCGATATGATCTCGCCAGAAAAGGTTTCTTCGAATAATGCAATTATTTGAGAGGGGTGAAAAATTAGTCAAATTCTATCTGCAATATAGAAAAAAGCAGTACAAATTAATCTCAGGCATTAAAAACAAGAATAAAACTCAAATAAACCCAGGAAATAGTTAATGTCTATCGTATATTCCATATCATTAAGTTCACAGAAAAATGAACTTTTTGTGCTCTCGAATCACTTCGCAGCTGATCTCCCCTTCCCCTATGTATAAGACCTTGTACAGTACTCAACTGGAATTGACGAAAATAAATGCGAAACGGAGATTAAAATAAGAATAGCCTTAGCAAAATAAGCTTTAAAAACAACTTAGGTACTAATTACTAATCATATAAATATGGAAAGGGTTCCCCAACACGTTCGTTTGAAGTGTATTGTATGTACATGAGACATGGACCATCAAGAAAGCTGAAACATTCAAGCTTGAGGCAATGAAAATATAGATCAGGAAATGCACTAAGGCACTATTATTTCCTATATATTCGAATATAAAGTAGTAGGAAACAAAACAAGACTACCAACATTCTTAAAAAAACATGGAACAAGAGAAAGGATTGTCATCGTACGCTATCTTAAAGGAAGCTGCGGTGAAAAGAGAGACGACGTCATTACGACATTGCATTTCCCTAAGAATTTGACGATGATGCGAAGCAATTCAGAAAAAGATAATTAAGTAAGGGTGTGAAGTTTGTATATTTTTAATCTTTCGTATTACGTCTTCTCCATCTTTTCAAATATTACCTATTACGAACAGGTTTTACCGACGGAAAAATATATCTTGCATTCAATAGACTAGGATAAGGGATGGGCTGATTCATTCACCGGCGCCGCGGCCACGAATATTGCTGAACGATGGTGACACTTAGATGCCACTGGGTAAAAGAGAACCAGATCCCTATATTCTGTAGGGTACTCCATTCTACGCTGCGTTCAAGCCCCTTTTGTCAGCCTATTAGTCATAACACCATCACAGTAACAACTTTGGCATAATGATTCATATCTCCTTTTTAGTTTTCGTTTCTCAACGTTAAAAAAATACTGCCTGCTAGCTCACCGCTTTGCAGCAAAAAGAAATGAATGGAACTCCAAAAATTTGAAAATTGCTGAACCGCCTGACCACGGAATGGGATTTCTTGTGCAATCCTATTTTGCGCCGCAAAATGTTCTCTCCAATTATAACCTCATAAGCCGTACATTTGTGGCCCACCATGAATGGTGTTACAATCGTGGATGGGCCAGGGTGAATATTGCCCCCTTTAAAAATTTCGTTAAATCTCAGATTGAATATTTATTTTAAGACTTGAGAGGCCACATCAATGAGAATCCATCCGTGTAACCATTCCTGAGGTTATTAATGAGACTAAAATTTCTACTGTTAAAATTATGGATAGTCAAACAAATGCTTAGTCAACTATTGTCGCATCTGAAACTCTTTCGGGAAAATACGAAAATGTTTGACTAATAATAGAGCATGACATAATCCCTTTCCGGTGAAATTTATTGTCAGGTGATAAATAGCCAAAACTATCGACAATAATCGATGTAAGAAGGTCGAAATACATTAAGAGGTAAATTCGTATATTTAGGAAAGGCATAACCGTATCTTTTCATAATAATTATATGGATACGTATAAATATATAACATGTCAATTGAACCATATGAATCCATTTCACAGGTTCACCTGTTTAGCGCTAGGCAGACGATCTTCTCCAGAATATCGTCCCACATCTTGGAATAGCTATCAGGTTATCCTATTACTTACGTTGCTGATAATTAAACAGAGCCAAACGAAAATGTTCTCAGTAAACTTTAGTGTACCAAAAAACTCCATATAAAGCTTCATTGACCGATAAACAACTTCAGAACTGTTGAAAACGATTTTCGATAAGCGTTATGATTTAATCTCCCAATTTTAAAACAATGCAAATGGCATTTTTTTTACTGACTCTTATCGTCACGTAATCTCGATTAGGCATCGCTAACCTTCCCCAAACAATTTGAAGGAGGACGTTCGTAAATACAATACAATCTAAATTATATGAGATTTCAGATACACTTTCGTTCTAAGTGCAAACTTTGACTCATAGTTCAAAAAAGCAAAATTGAAGGCTGTATCTGACATTTCAGCCGACGAGGGGAGAATGATAAGATTTCTCTCACTAATGTGAACATTACTCACGTTGACGATTAAGCTTTTCTCGGCGGAGAAGTGTAATAGTCCGTTTATAATACTTATGGGCTTATGTGAGACTTAAAAACCTCACGCCATTCACATAAAAAATTAGTTGGGCTGATTCTAGATTCAACAAAATATACACTATATGTATATTGGCGAATTCCCTATACACTATTCAAAGGCATTTTCGAAGACGAAGTGAGTAGTGCACTAGAGCGAATGGAAATCGCCACCCTTTCCGTTTCTTTCCACCCTTTCTCGGCCTCGGTGGCGGCCGGGTGAATTCCTCGCCTGCTAGCCCAGAGGTCGCGGGTTTGAGTCCCGCCTTGGTGGTTTTCGCCATCCAGGACATGGATATTTGTGAATTGTTATTTACGAGTACATTGTAAGAAAGAACTATAAAGTCTTAAATGCGCTTAGGAAATAAAGAATGCATTAGTTTTCCTTTATTCATCCCTTCATTCCCCAAACAACCCTATGTGTACCAACCTTCCTTCCATTATCCTTCACCATTTATCCTTCATGGCGTAAAGGACCTCAGTTGTCGGTCGACTCCCATAAACCGGGATAAACTACACTGGTACGACCTTGCTCTGAGCCAAGTCAAGCACATCACCAACCAGTACAGCATGGTAGAATGATTTTATGGGCTCACCAATGAAAAGAGGCATAACTCCCAAAACATTCTGGGCAGCACCTCCATCCCGGAGGCTTTGGAGGACCCGGAAGCGATGGAATCGCCACGGGCCAAAGATCTTTGCCCTCTCCACACCCATCCCCCTCCCAAGGGGCCCTGCTCAGGCATTCCAGTCCTCCTCAATTTCTTTCCCTTCCTTCTTATCCCGCTTCCCTTACTCCGCCCACTTCCCTTGCTTCCCCCGTACCAATTCACCCGCTCATCTCCCGTCAATATGGTGTTCCGAGAGGCGTAATGCCAGCCCTCCTTGCTTCGACAGAGGTCTTGATTATTTAATGGAACGCTGGTGCGTGATTCCATCTACGTGCCTTCCGCCGAACAGCTGAGGATCCTCGGCGGATGGATTGCGGGGGGTAGGCGGGGTGGAGAAGAGGTCGCGGAGAAGGAAAAAGAGGAGAAAGCGCTAGCAGATTCCGATGAAAGAAGTTAGTATTAATATCC
Organism: Pyrrhosoma nymphula; assembly: GCA_963573305.1. Lineage (NCBI taxonomy): Eukaryota > Metazoa > Arthropoda > Insecta > Odonata > Coenagrionidae > Pyrrhosoma > Pyrrhosoma nymphula. The sequence goes on along the minus strand of OY754330.1, from coordinate 46,999,816 downwards.
ATTCTAATCCAGAAAACACTGATACCTTTCCGCAATTGTTCTTATTTTACACGACGCGTATCATCAACTAACGGCATCGTCAGGTACCCCCAACCTCCCTGTTTCACCCCTAACAACGACAGCAGTCACCAGCAGAGTGCGCAAACATCCTTTGGATTATACGCAAGATCTCTCTCCCAGGATTCATGTACACATGTAAATTTCCCGGGAAGCACTCCCTTCGGGGAATTCCGGGATCCTATTTTTTGAAATTTAATTTTGTTTCATTTCATGTTTAACCTGGAAATTTTTTCTAATACAAAACTAGGAAAAAATCTCTTCTCTGGAATGCATTAAAGACGATTTCACCCGAGTCAATAGTATCATAAACGACATTCTATGCCATAATTTTTTTCTGAACTAGAATGAGGAAAAAATCTAGTGATCGATACGTCGACCATCATTTTTTTTCGTCGTGTATAGAAAATTCGAAATATTTTTTTTTTTAGTATATTCTAAATAGAATTGATTACCTATATCCCAGGATTTCCCGCGGCCCAGGCATTTACTGGGATTCCGGAAAGAAAATAATTTTTATTCCGGTTTCCAGAGATAAACAAAAGGCCGGGAAATGGGAAAGTCTAATTTTATGTATTTATTGGGGGCTGAGAACCAGTATAGACTATTTCGCTCAACTGTCTATATGCTCAGATCAATGGAAGACGAATTAACTTTGTGGAAGTTCATCTTAATAAAAATAAAGAGAACTTAGTAATTTTCCACACACTGGCGTCATCAGAAAGTTGAAACCGGTTGAGTGATCAATAAAAAAGTGTGGAAAATTACTAAGTTCTCTTTATTTTTATTTTATTTTTTATGTCTACATACTGACTCATATTTACTACATAGCATAAAAAATCTAGTTCGTTTCCATTATCGAGTTCACGATGAAAATGAGCATATGCGATCATATCGATGATCATAAATATTTCCACTTTCACAAGGATACAAACACATGGAATTCTACAAAGTAACAACGGAAATCGTTAATCTTCTCGTGAGAAAGAAGGCTTAGAGAGTAAATTGATAGACTAAGGCATAACTTTTTGGAACTCAAAATGGCAGATAAGAGACAGTACAATACCATAATTGTCTATTGCCTCATCGATTTCGACATCTATATCGTCATTCTCAAATTAAAATAAACAGTTATAAGTCCGAAGGTATGCTATGTTTAATAAATTAATGCGCCTTGAGAAAACGCCATAGGCGTCTAAATCGTTCAGGCAATAAATAATAATGGCATTGTAATAAAAGTCTCCGTTGCGTGTCGTTGAATTTACACTAGAAACTGCAAATGCTCTAGCTCAGAGAGGTTTTCGAAATCAACATATTGCAAAGGAAATCGAAATCCCGATTGGTAGAAAAACTGTGCGAGTGAATTGTGACTCAGCTAAAGGAAGGACTGGGTTGGATGACGCCAAGGCAGGGGAGTGACCTCATCTTGAAGAAGAGAGACAAGAGTGGAGAACAAAGGTGAATTCGCAAAAACCAGCATAGAGAGACTAAAGAATAATTAGTTTGACAAAAATTGTAAGAATAATAAAATTTGAAAATTTGCATGTAAACATGTAGACATAGATTACACTGGTCGGCAAAAATTTTTTTTTCTAGCCCTGATACCATTCCTGCTTATTCTTATGTCAAATGACCTCCTGAATCCGAATATGACATCTGTTTTTCTCCATCACCCACCATTTTCGGGGGCAGCCCCCCCCCCCTCCCCAGCCTCTTATTTTTATCACGATAATTTGGAGGGATGGAAAGGATTATTTTAGCATTTATATTTCTTCTCAGGTTTTAGAGAGGTGAAAAGTTCTAAAACATGAACATTTATGGTAAGAAGGTAGATTTGAGGGGATTAGTCTCCATAAATTGTAAAAAAACGCATTAAAAATTATCAACTTTTCCTTTTTTTTCGCAATTTTTTCACTTATTTTCTTCATATTTCAGCCCCTTTTCCATCTTCCCCTCCCCCAAATATCCCAAAATGATGGAAATATATATCAACAACATATAGCAGAAATAATAAAAATATTAAGGGACACTGCATAGCAACAATAATTAAAATATGTAGCAACAGTTCAGAAGATACGCTACCACGCTGGCGCTCTCAATACCTCACGCGCATCAATAAAGAGTAAAATAATAAATGTAAAGGACGATGAATAACATAAGTACCTTCATTTGGTATTTGATTTCCTTTTATACCCTGAGGTAGAAGTTTTTCGTGCCAAAAATCAGCCGTACTCTGCCAACATTCCCGCATTCCACTTCCGTGAAAATCTCCTCTCAAATTTGCCTATGTCTTGATGGAACCGTTCCCCGTGTTCATCTGAAACTGCTCCTAAATTTTCTGGGAAAAAGTCCAGGTGTGAATTAAGGAAATGCACTATTAGTGACATGTTACACCCCATGGCCTTATACGCTGACAGCAATTCCTCGACATGAGCGACATAATCATCACTTTTTTTGTTTCCCAAAACGTTCTCACACACGTTTCGGAATCCAAGCCAAGTTCGTTTTTCTTTATGATTCAGGTGTTTCATAAACGTCGAATCTTGGAAAAGTTTTCTAATCTGGGGGCCCACGATTACTCCTTCCTTGATTTTAGCCTCACGAAGACGAGGAAATTCAGTTTAAAAAAATTTAAATGCATCACCTGTCTTGTCTATTGCTTTCACTAACTGTTTCATCAGTCCGAGTTTGATAGGCAATGGTGGCAAGTAAATATTTTCTTTCGGGACCAGAGGATCATGAGCGACATTTTTATAACCAGGATTAAAGCTTCTTCGCAGAGGCCAGTTCCATACGATGTAATGTTTTTCTCGGGCTCGGCTGTCCCATTCACAAAAGAAGCAGCAGTATTTCGTGAAGCCTGATTGCAGTCCCGTGAGTAGAGCGACAACTTTCAGGTCAGCGCAAACTTTCCAATTATAACCATGATAATTAATGTTTTCAAGGATTTGGCTGATATTTCCGTACGTCTCTTTTATATCAACAGAGTATGCAACCGGGACTGAAGGTAACTCATTCCCATTGGCCAACAGGACCACTTTCAAGTTTGTCTTTGACGAATCTATAAACAGTCTCCATTTTTCTGGGTCACATGGCATCATCAGTTCTATCATCAATGCATTTGAGTTAGGGCTACACCAAGCCTTCATCTTCCGTAAAAAGTAATTTCAGTGTTGACTGTCTGGTCCTATAGGAAGAGATTTTTACGCCCTTTTCTAAGAGATTCCACTGCTGAAGTCGAGATCCAAGAAGTTGAGATTTCGTCTTAGGCAACTCCAAATCCCTTACGAGATCATTCAATTCTGACTGAGTAACGAGGTGAGGTTGTCGATCAGCTGAATCATCAGAACACTCTTCATCATCGGTGGAAGTATCACTTGGTCCCGGCTGTTGTTCAAAGTTTTTCAAATCAATTTCCGGCTCTAGAGTATAGGTTTTTGGGTGCTCAGGGATTGGCAAAGACTCGTTATAAGGAATTGGTCTTATTGCTGAAGGGATATTAGGATACTGAATTGTATGCTTACGTTTGCTGGAGAACCCGACGGTGGAAGTCATACAAAAGTAACAATCCGTGAGATGACAGCGAGGTTCACGCCAAACCATGGGCACAGCAAATGGCATTGATTTAAGCGTACCTTTGAGCCATTTGGTCAAACTACTGTAACAAGTAGTGCAGGCAACACTTGGAGCCCATTCCTTGTCCTGATCGCCAACTTGGCTGCCAAAGTAAAATTTATAAGCAGTTTTAAGAATCAAAGAAAGAGGTTTTCGTTGTGATTTGAAAGTCAATTCACCGCAAACATAGCAGAAGCGATCAGGATGATTTTTACATACGCGTGGCATAATTACACATTAAATCACTAATCACAACTCACACACACGTACTGCAATTCACTTGGAAAAAGCCGGAGTAAAACAACTTCCACTGTTTTACACAATTTAAACAACTTGGAAACACAGAATCATTGCCTAGAACACCGACAAGTTGACTCTGCGATCGCTAGAGGTATACCGAGGGAAGATGACGACAACTGAAATATTTTGATTTGAGAGGCTAATACCTTGTGGAGCTCCATGATGAAGGTAAAAGAATACTTTGTAACTTCAATGAGAATATAAGATCTCAATCTTATATTTTTAGTGGAATTACAAAGTATTCTTTTTTCCTTCTTTTGCTGTGAAATCATGAGAATTGCTGTCCAAGCCTGAGCGGGCGAGGCATTGCGAGCGCCAGCGTGGTAAAGTGAACCTTCCGAACTATTGCTACATATTTTAATTGTTGTTGCTATGTTATGTAGCAAAATATTTTTATTATAACTGTTATTTCTTGTTGATATATATTTGCATCATTCGGGGGAGGATGGGGTGAAATGAAAGCTGGAAAATCTAGAAAATACGTGAAAAATTGCGAAAAAACGGCAAAATCGATTATTTTTAATGCGTTTTTATACAATTTACGAGGACTAATCCCCCCCAAATCTACCTCCTTACTATTAACGTTCATGTTTTACAATTTTTCACCCCTCTAAACCCTTAGAAGAAATGTAAATGCTAAAATAATCCTTTCCATCCCTCCAAATTATCGAAAAGTGATAAAAATAGGAAGGGGGGGGGGGGGGGGGGGGGGCTCCCCCGAAAATGGTGGGTGATGGGGAAAAACGGAGGTCATATTCGGATTTAGGAGGTCATTTTAAACAAGAATCAGCAGGAATGGTGTCAGGACCGATTTTCATGCCGTCCAGTGTTGTTCACTTTCAAATTATTCCTGTACTTAATATAAAAAATATTTTTTTTTGCCATAACTTAAACATGGAATACACGATTTTGCACCACTTCCATGCTCAATTGAAGCGAGAAACGATTACGCCATACGTCACAAAATTAAACTTGTTGAGGGAAACACCAACGAACAACAATTCGCTTGCACCCTAATAGGCGAAGAGCGAGTCATTTGAACGTTGACTATTGTGCTCGTTAAGTTAACATCAAAACTTATTCAGCAATTGGGAATTTTCTTAGTATTTTTATTTCGTTCACTGTTATGCCATCAATAGTATTTTCTTCACTTCAACGGTGATTGTAAAGAGAATTGTTTCCATCATCAGAGCAGAGATAACGCACGGTGATTGGTCGAACCACACTCCTGATTCTCCACTCCACCATATTGCCCACCTGTCCAATACCCACTTGTGCCGATTGGCGATGAGGGTGACCGACCCTACAACAGAGACTCGAAGATCACAAGTAAGGATAAAAAAAGACAAATACAAAAATTCAGATAACATAAGTTTCAGATTAACACGGAGGATATTTATAAATGTTAATTCTCGGGTTTCACACCAGGTTATCTTCATTTCTGCCAACGTTCTTAGTTTGGCCACATGGAATGGACACACTAAAACCTTTGCTAGATCACATGAATAACCATCATCCAAACATTAAATTTACGATGGAGAAGGAGGAAAATGCCCATCTTCCATTCCTCGACATTCTAATCCGCAGGAAGGAAGATGGAAGTCTAGGCCGTAGTGTTTACCGGAAGCCAACCCATACCGATCTATACCTTAACGGAGAGAGCCACCACCATCCTTCACAAATATACGCTGTATTATCAACCTTGTTTCAAAGAGCCAAGTCTATAGCTGATAAGGAGAGCATTCCGGCCGAGTTGACCCATCTAAAAAAAGACATTTTTACGTAATGGCTACGGAAAACAACAGATTTTAAAAATCCTTAAAAGTCCTTGGCGACACAAGAGAGCTGCACAGGGGAATCGTCTGAAAAACCGTTGGCTAAAGCTTTCCTCCCTTATATCTCCACCATATCAGGAAAGATTCACCGTATTCTCCAGCGCCATAATATAAGAACTATCCACCTTCCACCACCTAAATTAAGGGATCAACTGGTGAAGGCGAAGGATCCCATCGGCCTCAAGACGCCATGAGTCTATAAAATTCCCTGTGAATGCGGTAAGGTCTATGTGGGAGAGACAGGCCGAACGATTGAGACCAGACTGAAGGAGCATCGGAGACACTTTAGATTGGTGCAACCACAAAAGTCGGCAGTAGCGGAACATAGCATAAACAAAGACCATGCCATACAATGGGAAGATGCAAAGATACTAAGCCGCACGCATGGCTATTGGGACCGGTTATTCAAAGAGGCCATCGAAATCCGCTGAGAGAAAAGAAATGTTTACAGAGATACCGGTTTTCAATTAAGTAGGGTCTGGAATCCTATTATCAATTACATTAAAATTGAAAGAAAATGCGAGAAAATCAGCCAACGGTCAATCACTCAAACGAACCAATCAGGAGTCACCAGATCCGGATTGTTGCACATTAATAACGGCCAAATTTGTCTCATGCGGCATTCAGTAGCCCTGACGATGGCGAACAAGTTGTTCGTTGAAACGTTGGCAGAAATGAAGCCTATAACCTGGTGTGAAACCCGAGAAAAATTTATAAATCAGATTCACCGGGAAAATCTTAAATCATTTATCACGGATTTATTATTCAACCCAAGAACTACATCTGTTGGACAAACAAAGCGCCATAATGAAAGGCATATATTATCGATTCTACTGGTATAAGGAAGACAGAAATTACGCAACAATGAGAGGTGCCAGAACAGGTAGAATCCTTCGCCTACCTTCGAAGCTGCATGGCCTGGGATGGAAGATGTACAATGGAATCAGGCGAATAATAGCTCACGCCAAGAAAGCATTCAAAATGAAAAAACGACTGCTGCGTTCCTATAAAATTGTATCACCAATAAGAAATCAGTACGCAGGTACATAAAAACATTAATGGAGAGATTTTTGCAACATGTCTCAGAGAAATGGACCATTGTACTCGTAAATGTGGAACAGATGGAAATAGAGGTTTTAGAGACTTGGTGAAGAAGGCGAATGCTGAAGACGAAATGGACGGATAGGATCAGAAACGATGCACTATCAGGGAGACAAGTTCCAGATGGACAGGCCACACCGTGAGATACAACGACTTAGTAAGGAACATAACTTATTTACTCTTACTCCCAAGGTCATCTTAGGCGATATTTAGCCGCATCAACAAATCCCCTCCACCTGGATCGATCTTCTGCCCCTCTTTCTGTTGCTCCGATATTTTGCATATCCATCCACGCATAGTCCCACCATCTTAGACGTGGTCTTCCCCGGGGTCTTCTTCCCTCAGGAATCCCATGTAGTACCTCCTTCAGTAGACATCCCTCCTCATTCCTTAGATTATGTCCAGCCCACCTAATTCTTCTGGACTTTATTTCACCTGCTTTGTCTGGATATTTATATAGATTCCTGATTTCTCTATTTTTTTCTCCATTGTCCTTCTTTGTATGTGGGCCCATAGATTTTCCGCAATATCTTATTCTCGAACACTATTGGTTTTTTCTGTCTAATTTTTGTTTTGTGTGACAGGGATTTAGAAGATAGAATTTGGTTGCATGCATGCATGCAGACATATGTTGGCGACGTTTAACCTGTTTTGTATTTCTGGCTCTTCCGTATTGTCATTTGTTAAAATTACTCCTAAATATTTAAAATGGTTTACTTTTTCACACTCATGCCCATCTATTTGCAGAGGACCTGTATTTCCATTTTGGCGTCTTGAGAAATGCATGTATTTAGTTTTTGTATCATTTATTTTCAGTTTTTTTTCGTTTCCGTCATAAATACATTTGTTAACACTGTTAAAACTTCTAAAATTTCTGCGAATATCGCTACGTCGCGTCGTCTGCAAAGGCTAAAACGTTTATTTTGGTCCCAATTTTGAAACCAAGGTCCATCACTGCTTCTTTTTCCAGTGCTTCCTCAGTTGCAATATTAAATCGAATTGGGGAGAGCCCATCTCCCTGCGTTACCCGTGCTTATTTTAAACGGCTCGGAAAATATAATGGAAAACCCTACCAGGAAGACTGAGGGACAATGCATATGCTGGATAAAACAGGATATGAAACAGAAGAGCCACAAGGACATAAAAGAGTTAGCAGGAGACATCTACATCTACATACTACCCCGCAAGCCGCCTCAATAGGCGTGTGGCGGGGGGTGTTAGGACACCAGCCGTTTACATATAAAAAGGAAACGCTCTAATGAAACTACGCCTGGCATTTAAAAAATCCCTTATTGTTCGGGGGAAAAACGAATTCCCATACCTATCCGTTCGCCAAAATGTTTCTCTTAATTTATCGTTTCTGTCGGACCTGGAAATATAGTGGGGTTCTAATATGATGTTCTCCGTGTCGCTCTTGAAGATATCTATTCTCAACTGCTCAAGTAATCTAAGCCTAGCGCGCAGCCTCCGAGTCTCTAGCGGCTCCCAGCCTAATTCGTTTAACATCTGTGTAACGCTGTCTGTACGCCCGTAGCAGTTTTTGACGAATTGCGCAGCTTTCCTTTGTATTTTATTAAGTTCCCGGATTAAGTCTTTCTGCACCGGATCCCATATGCTCGCTGCATATTCAAGGTGTGGCCGGACAAGTGCGAAAGAGCACCTCTCTTTTACTTTTTCATCCGAAAATCTTCCCACAATACGCTTGACGAATCCTAGCTTCTTCAGAGCTCTGCCACAAATATTTCTTATATGTGTTCCCCACGATAGGTTCGAGGTTATCGTAACTCCTAGATACTTCACTTAATCTGTCGCCTTTACGTTAACACCATCCACAACATATACATGGGGATAGTTGGACGACCTCCGCAAGAAATGTACCGCCGTGCATTTGCTCAGATTAAGTTCGAGTCCCCACTCTTGGCTCCACACATGAACGTATTTTAAATCCGATGATAGAATTAGATGAGACGGGTTAGAATGGAGGGCTGCAGTCATTCAATCTTAGAATTGAATGACTAATGATGATGATGTGCAAGAACTCCTTCCTCATATGCATCTTTAGTGACTACAACAAGAGAAGAGTGAGACACAAGCAATAAGCCATCATAACTATGTAACATTTCATCCCTTCCCTCTCCCAATTCTTAACTCCTATTCTCTCAATTTTAGTGGGTTCTAACACTCCTTTCCACTCGCCTCCGTGGAGCTTCGTCAGGCAGAAGGTACGTTTAGCCCAACAAATGCAAATTAAGGAGACGATTATCCGCCATTTTAGTGGCAGAATCGATCGGAGAGATTTAATGTGCTTTGCGAGTTTTCATTTCGATTGCGATTGTTTCCTAGAAGAATTAGTAGCAAGGGCTCTCATAGTGAGTGTATGGAGTGAAAAGGGCAGAGAAATATAGCGTTTCAGGAGGCAGCAGAATTAAGATCATGTCTAAAATACTCATTGCTGCACATTTCTCTGTTTAAAATTAAATAAGGCCTCCTGTCTTCGGAAATACAATAATGCCATTCTCTTCCATGAGGGAACACCAAAGAGACTTTGACGAGCATATACCTAAAACCATACCTCCTTGGTTTAAAGCCACTTAAATGGCAACCAGAAAAATACACAAAAAATACTTAACTAGCTTAACTTTAATTCGGAAGATTTATAATTCTTACTAAGTAGACCAAAGGAAAAGTAAACGACTACACATAGGAAGAGAAGAGTATACAATTCATGGGATGGAAATAGATAATGAATAAACAGAGAAAGTAACAGAAATACTTGAAAAACATTTTCACCAAAATTATGGAAAAAATCACTCAAGAAATACAGCATGGAATAAAACAAACCAGCAGTGGACATAACGAGATAAATAAAATAATAATCATAGAAAAAAAACTAAAAATAAATATACAAAACAATTAATGTATATATCCTTACGTATGAATCAGAAAGCTGGCAAAGTACAACCCTGGCGGAAGGTAAAATAACAGCAGCAGGAAAATAATTCTTGAGTAAGTAGCAAATGAAACTAAATAGATCTGGAAAGAAACACTAAAATCCTATAAACACTCCAGCAGAAGCCATTAATGGCAAAAATAGAGAGAATCCAATTAAAATGGTACGTACATATAACTAGAATGGACCAAAATAGAACCCCGAGCAAAGTACTGGAAGCAAAATCAGATGGGATGAGTAAGAGGTCAACCAAGGGTGGGAAAAACTGAAAAGTACGTAAAGAGGGAAGACAGAGAAAGAGATGAAGAAAATTTCGGATGATTGGGAGAGATGTAAGGAGTTTATCGACACCCCGACGCCAGTGGCATAAGGGAAATGAATAAAAAAAATACTTCTTACGGTTGAGAGCAATTATGGTTCAAATAACTTGAACTGAGCACGTGCAGATTTCCCCATTTGTTTCCAACGTTTCACACGACACTTGCTTAGTTACTTAAAATCGAACTCAATTCAGCATACTCAAAATTGGACGCCGATAGTCTCAAATAAACCCTTTCTAGCTATTCAATTCTACGTCTCGATTCCTGACCGGCGCAAGTACAATTATATTGTTTACATTGTTCATAAGAGCACAATTAGAGCTTTTTGTATCGTAAAATAACTCCCTACTTTTATCCTATCCGATCAAGTTTAAGGTACCTAGCTTTCGAGATCCAGGAGCACATTTTACTGGAGCTGGAAAACACATTATATCACTTCGTGTAAAAACAATTTTCAGCTGATTCTAGCTCCGCCATAAGTATTTCCTTGAAATCTCGCCTGCGACTGCTAGTTAAATGCGAGACTGGGATGAAAAATAACTATCGTACCTATTTCCGTTTTCAGCTCTGCCGATCGAATACGATGCATCCATCGAATACGATTGCGCCTCATACACGATACTATTACGAGTGGGTCGGATTTAACTCGATTTTTCAACACTGTAGTAATTATCGTGTAAAACGACCACAATAGAAGCTTTCAATTTGTGGTTATCCGTGGCTGCTGGGTAGATAGCGACGGGATGGGCATGAATTCCAAGAGATGGGGAAAGAACGGGAGAAGATAGGAGCAAGATGCCTCAGTAATGACACGCGGACAAAAATCGCCCGGATGTGTGTACTTACTTGAATTCCTTTCAGACTCGGGCGTTTTTTTAGTTTTTTTTTTACCCCCAGCTTTATTTAATTTTCTTACTGGTGGGGGGGATGAAGACGATAGACCCAAGATTAGCTTCTCAAGAACCTTTCTTCCACCCGACTCAACTATCGACAGTCATGCGGAAGTGACAGCAACAAAAACTGGGCAGATAATTACCTACCCGCGTGTTAACCCGGCGTAACTTATCTGCGAGGAAACTTAATTCTGAAAAGCCATCCTTAAACACTGGAAATAGTCTAGACCGCATCATGCCCACGACGATGTAGAGGTGGCTCGTTGATCTCGTCATGCTCAACCTGACTGTAACTAGTATTAAATTTCCAAAAATTGATGGGCTGCGACTCTCGTGGGTATTTAGCCAGCAATTGTTCATCATGGGGATGATGTTTCAGCGCCATTATGTTCAGGATAGGGAAAATATTCAGATTTAACAGCAAGAGAGTCATCTCTGAAATATTTACGGAACTTCACGCCTAGACTTCGTCGTAAATTACAATACCTACCAAACATATATTTTCAATTATATGCCTGAAACCATCCTGCCTACAGGAGCTTGATGATCATCATCTTCCCTGTGGTAATCTTTTAAAGCGTCCAATATTGATACCGGAAATAGCAAATGAACACAATATAAAAAATTGCAATGATGATGATGAATTATCTTTCATCGTTTATAACCTTGCTTTGTTCTACGATAGATAAGTCAACTCATCATCTGAAGCCGTGGTCAATAGTTTATCTAAGAAAGGTATTGATAAATCTACTCCCTTACTTTAGCATGGGCCTCGATTATAGACAGGAGAGAATATCAAATTCCAAAGGAATATTCTTTCCACAGGTTTGCACTAATATTTCTAACCACATAAATAGTTAATGAGACGAGGTTAGTGTTCTAAGAAAAATGACTGGGCACAAACGTTATAACTAACCGTAGCAGCTTCCCTTTCCCCAGTTCTCCGTGCATCAAAGACTTCTGCAGTTGCCTTTTTCATCTATCTTCCCTGGCAATGAACCCAATAGTACCTACTAATTTAAATTCCTAAGTTGTTCCATCGTGCAATCCTTTTTTTTGTTTTTTTTGTGGTATATTTTTCTCCGATTCTTCGACCGAACCGGAAATAAAATGATGCAACTTCTGAATGACCTTGTTCATCTTCCCTATTTCTCTAAGGAACTCGATGAAGAATAGCTTTTTTAGCTTCGAAATGTAAAATCCATATCTTTCAATGCGGCAGGACAGCAAAATTCTAATATCCAGATAGCTCAGAATTTTAAATTATATTTTTCCCTAAATTGTACGTAATTACATTGAAAATAATATTAATAGGGCTCCAATGTATTTTCATTGAATTCCAGATGAATCTGGACAAATGTATGCTTCTATCCTATTATAAATGCACGTAAAAAAATGGATTGCATCCAGTCTTTTTTTAATGCAGCTAAAATGCATTTGAAATACATCAGAATAAATGGGCTTCGCCACACTCATCTTAACAGCATTTAAAATGTAATATATTTAGCTACAACTATGGTATAATGCATCACACATAAATTTCAAAAAATATTTGAAAATATATTTTTGCACTGTCACGATTTCCTCATGTACTTGAAAAGCATAAAAAAACTACATTCGAAAACCTGAGTTGCTTACATGAATGCCGATGAAAAAACGGTATACAATTCTTTCATGGGGTCTGTATGCTGAATACATGTTGTGCACATTCATTTCAAGCCTTTATTTAAATTTTAATAACTGTGTAAGCTATGTCTAATGGATATAGTTTGTATAAAGTTTGCATAAATTGTTATACAATAATGTACGAGCTTTGCATAGCACACCAAATGTATACGCAGCATAAATTGCTTGCATTCCATCATATTATAATAATTTTATTCATCCCACAGTAAAGTAATATCTCACAAAGGTTATGTGCAATCGAAAAGTTTTGAAACAATGGCTTTCTAATATACTTTCATCTACTCTCCTTAAACCTGCAATACAACAGAAGTTTGATGATCATCATTATTCTACGATATTTACTTTAATTGAAATATATCCCACGAAACGGGAGTACATTATGCCATGCAAAGGCAGAAAAATAAATTGCATTTAACTGTAAGGAGTAGAACATGTTTACAGTACACATTTCTGATATGTCTCACTGTAGCAAATTTTCCAAAACACTCTAGCTTAACCTTAAATTAGATCAATCGATTCAAATCGTCCAGTCAGATGACAGCGGGATTTCCTTTAAATTTAGGCCAAAATTTCGCGCGTGCATGGTCTAGTAACTCGAAGATCTCTGTCTAATCCTTAAGAATGGTCGCTCGATAAGAATTCCACCTACGTATGTATATGACGACACCAGCCTTTTACAAACAAACTGCTGAAGTCATTTCACGGACCAGTGATCCTTTTGTGAGCCATTTGTTTTATGCGCCTAGAAGTCAGATGCATAAATTGATAACTACGCTCATGCAGTCAAACCTTTGATATAAAATCGATTACAAAAACTAGCGGACATAGGATGTTATCAAATGAAATCGAAACAAAGACGGCCAGTGGGGACGGCCTCCCGTAAAATGATGATTAAAATAGTAGCGTCATTTCAGGATTCATGCACCATGAACCTGCGAATTTCAGTTACTTACCCTTAAAACTTTGAAAGTACTCTTCTTAAATGAGGAGGGTTGCACAATTTTCTCCGCCCAACGGCAACGAACCAGCCCTGTACTAGAAGCAGTAATATCTGTTCAACGACGCGATGCCAATAACCTGAAAAATAACACCCAGAGAAAATTTAAATTACCTAGTAAATTAAGAAAAAATATTAAACGCAGAGTTGGAAAATTTTCGCGCAAAAATAGGTCAGAATAAATATTTTTAGAAATAAAGAGTTGATTTTGGGATATAAAATACATTAATAATGTTTTGTAAGCAATAATAAATTTCATAAAAAACTTTCAAATTGTAAATAAGTAGAGATACGATATTTTGGTATAACGAAAAATGCGAAAAAATAAATTCTCTTAAAAACATGTTTTTATGATTTTTATTTATGTTTTGTGGTATTTGGAAGCACTTAAAGTGGTTTTCTATTTTGCGAATTAATGCTAAATAAGTCTTTTAGAGCGAATAATTGCTATTTAGCGAAATAGGCTATAATTTGTATTGAAAAAATTGTATTTTCAATATTTCAAACAAAACTAGGAATGAAAATATAATTATGAACATCTTTTGTCTATGGTAGTAACTGCAAGATTCATGTTGTTTAAATAAAGAATGATTTAGGTCTAGCAGCTTGGATATATATTTTTGTACATATATTTTTTATTTTCCCTTAAGATATCACTTTTTATCAACACATCCATTAACAAAATACATGAAAAACTTACAAATACTCCATTCATAACAGCGTACCATCATTTTGACCGGAATCCTCTGTTTGTGACCATTTATATCCCATAAATCCAATTTTCCACATTTTGATATTTACTTGCTAATTTTCTAATAATTAATGCTAGAAAAACATCTATATAATAAGAAATCAACTTTTTCAAATGCCCCTAATAAATGGCAGTAAATTGCTGCATTTAGTTGAAATTTTAGCAGCTTCAACAAATAATTATTTTTGTAAAATTTATCGCACTGGTTTCGGCGAAAGGTTGAGTTTAAAGAGTATTTTACAGGATTAGCGAAAATGAAATTTGTTTCATCAGGTGATAATAAGTAAGTACGAACATTGAGGACTATAAAGGTAAGTTTTATTACCAGCCAACAATCTTCCGAGAGTATGCCCGCTATTCTAACATTTACCCGTTATTCTTTTCATTTCCTCATCAATAGTTTGGAACTGAATGAGAAATATTCTAGCCTAGGTCCCATTACGAGGAAAGATAAATCCATTTTACTGCGACGTAATCACATCTATTTGAAGGACGCCCTTCGTGTCATTAGCGCAGAGGATGTAAAGCTAATAAACAGAGATGGCGTCTTTTATACCACCAACTTGTAACGCGGAATGTTACGTAGCGTCGTAACTGGGAAAAAAATTAATAACACCAGTAATCTTTATGGCCTAAGTTCTTGGGTAAGGAGAAGGATGCGTTGCTCGAATCACTGGGTAAGCAATTGCAGCCAGGAGAGAAAAAAGTAATCTCGCCAAATGCTCGTCAATATTACATTTTGAGCCATCATTTTACGATTAGCTTAATGTTAGCCGTTATTTCCGTTCTCGGTGGGAGATCTAAAGGCTTCCGCAAGAATGAATTATATGACGGAATATTTTATCCCAGTGACAACGAAGCAACCATAATTGTATTATTTAGGTACCAGTAGTTCCCATGACTGCTCATCCAAATAACATACCTCTATCCTAATTTGACTTGGAGGGCTGACGGAGACCTCAGAATGTTAACGGCAAGACGCAAATGAATTGAATCATTGAGAGGCTTGAGACATTGCGGTTAAAACTCTAAACCGCGGTCTCGAAATTCACATATACTTCCTTCAGTGACCTTCCTCGCTGCGTACATACAAGGTGCATTCACTTTAAGTTACGGAAATAAAACATACGGAGGAACTAGTACACTGGGTAACTTTATCATGAGATAGCCGAAATTTTTTTCCACGTATTAAACATTAAATCACTAAGTTATTTTTTTAATGGGAAAATTTACTTTGAAAGCAATTATTTTTAATTAGCTTTCAGAATTGAAATAAGTACTACGTTGAAAATAAAGTCGGCGAAACGCGTCGTGCAATTGCGAGATAAACAGTAGCAAAGTACTATTTTATTTCAATTATGAATATTATTTGTAAAAACTTCTACGAAGTGCAGCCAAACACAGGAAAGTTAAAATATTTTTAATTTTCTTCGTAGAAGATTACTGAGGCTTAAATCATATTTGTAGAATACTTATTATGTACCTTTCAATGTTTCGATTTATTTGTGAATATTCTTCATGCGTACAAAACACAATGGAACGTTTGAACGTTTTTGTTTTAGCACTGAAGAAAATTTATAAATAAAAATGCTGGCAGATAATGTCTTCAACAAGTATGACCTGAGCCTTAGTTATCTACAACTAAGAAAATTAAACTAAAAGGTCGATAAGCTGATAGAATATGTTATATTTATATATCCTTCGACTGTATATAAAGAGTAATTGGAGAATGCATACTCAATTAGTCCTTCCTATTGAAATTCATTCCCTTTGTAGCCTCAATCATTCCCTTTACAGTCATTGCTATTAGCAAACTGCCATTCTTATGACATCAATTATACAGTGATCAACCCTTGGGTCGGTTCAATATTCGAGGATAGAGCTATAGGTAATAGTTTCAAAAAATGTGAAATTCACACATCCAGGGGAGGTAGTGGTTTTAGTTATTTACTTCGCATAACGGATTGAAAACCTTCAGCTCGGGCCTTAACACTCTGCCCTTTGAAATACCACGCTCAAATGTCTAGTTTTTAATTGCCTGCTTAAACATTTTTCTCGGAATGCAAAACCTCACCAAAACCAAAGTGAAGGAGGTTCCACCGCGTCTGTGTAAGTCAAAATAAATACTTAATTCTACCTTATCGGTTTTACTGTTTAAAAATACAGCTTTCGCTGATGACATGCCTTAGTCATTAAAAATCATTATGGTACAAAATGTTCAGATGATTCGATGAATATATTTTTAATGGACACATTATCCGACCATACTAGGGGCCGATAACGCCACGCAATTTCAAGTTCAATTGGACCTAAAATATGGCGTTAAAATCTATAACATTGGTGTAAATTTCAGAGGGAAATTTTTTCTCCAAGTAGCCAGAGCATTTATTATATGACGCCTCAGTCAAATTTACGGTGGAAACACCATAAAGCTTCATTAGGCTCAGTTCGAATTCAGAGAGGCTATACTCTTATCCCTCTTATTCCTCCTTCGTGTGCTGCTGCTCTGTTTGCAAGTGAGAGTACGTGCGGAAGAAGCCCGCTGAATTAAATGTGATGCTAAGCATGCTAAATCGAAGTGATATTATAACTCGAATTTGAGTCAACACTCTTCGCGCGATTTCGTTTTGCGTCTTTATATAATTGGCGATTCGAAGTCGGGGAAAAACAACGCAAAAATATTTCAGTTTTCTTGTTCAAGAATAAGGCAAGAACATTGCATAGTTAGAGTTTTTGGATTGCAAGGCAATAATAAATACAAACAATCAAATTCGATTCGTCGATATTAAGAGAAGGTATGTTCCATGAGCTTATCGCAAATCTCGGACAATAACGAGGTAACAAGGTAACACATTTGTTTTTGCAAACAGAGCCACCTGCAACTCCCAACAATGAACCCCATTCATTATTATGATGATTAAGAAGTTGTTTGAAGGTTCCGAGCTATGGAGATAAAATCGTGACTGAAGGAGAATGCAGTCTTTCAAAACGAACGCATAGATTGACAAGGAAGATAGAAGGCTAAAAACCAGCAGCAAGTGTTTCCAGCGCGATGGATTAAAGAACTACTCGCATTTTTACCTTACTGAACGAATTATTAACGATTCAGTGTAGCGACCGTGTTTCACGTGTTCTATTGGGTAATAAAACTTTCATTTCTGTCATGGCAAACATCACAGACGGTGCATATACTTACTATGCCATTAAATCTCTCACATAATGCCATCAGGAATGATAACAGTACACCTTTGAAATTAAAAAATTAATTAAACATAATAACTTAATATTTTGTCAGGGGAAGTTAATGAGCATCCGATCTAATTGTTTACGATTTTTGGGTGAATCTTCCCTCTTTAACCTTATGGGTGGTTGCACATGCATTTACTTTGTGGGATTGATAGCTATCGGATCCATAAATTTACAGAAATCGCTACCAAAGTCGAGTGGCAGGAACTATCGCTTTCGTAAAGTTGATTCGAAGGTTTCCGCGGCGTTTGGCATGTCTGCATTCGGGTGTTCCTCTTTGTAGCGTCTTTTTACGACAACAGTTTCTCCAGCCATCTTACTGGCGTCTTCAGGTCATAAGTGTTTCTTAAGACGCAAGCAGGATGGCTGGAGAAACTGTTTTCGTAAAAAGACACTACAAGGAGGAACACCCGAAAGCAGGGACTATCGCTTTCGTAACTTACCCCTTACTAGTAATTGCTTCGAATATTTGGTCTACATTCCTACTGTTGCATAAACTTTATTAATCATAGTCAGTATGATTAAATAAACTCGTCATTCGTTATATGATAACTCTTTTAGCAAGTAACTAAGACTATAAGTGGCTCATTGCACATCCGCCATCCTGGTTGCTTGTGGGACTCGTAAAGTATTAAATTCCATTCAGACAAAGTTATGAGAAAACTTATGGATCAAATGAGTCTGCAATACTAATGTCTTGACTTGTAGATTACAAAACCTTGTTGGATACATGTGAGTCGTTTCTACGATAGGTCATAAATTACATACATTCTGTATAAAATCTTACGTGTAATAAGGCACAAATACGAAATAGTTTACACTATGGATAAAACACCGATTCAGGTACACCCACGTAAGCGACTTGGTCCAACTCATGTCAACCGGGCTATTAAGAAGGCTCCTCGTGTAGCCAAAGCAGTGAAGGAATGTTTGGATGATTATTAAAAGAGGCGACCGAGATTCTATTGAGGACAGGTTTTACGTTGGTAAAGGAAGGTTTAGATGGGGAATGAACTGACAGAAGATAGGGGACCAACTCATACTAACCGGGCTACTCAGAAGGCTCCTCGCGTATCTAAAGCAGTAAAGGAATCTAATCAATCCATTGTGGCGATACTTGGTGGAAATTGAAGATAGAATTCATTATAACAAAAACACAGTACAAATTCCACTAATTATTTTAATGCTGTCGACCGGTTTCGACGTCTAAAGCCGAGAAACCAGCCGACAGCATTAAAATAATTAGTGGAATTTGTACAGTGTTTTTGTCATAACAAATTCAGTAAAGGAATGTTTGGATGATTATTAGGAGAGGCGACCGACATTTGCGCTGCTGAGGACATGTTTTGGATAGGTAAGGGAAGGTTTATATGGGGAATGGATAGGCAGAAGATTCTCCATCAACCCGCTCATAGCGAAAAGCGCCAAGAGGAACAAGTCTTAACGTCCCATCCGACGTACGGGGTACTGCACTATAAGTGTTCTTCAATCAGTACCCAAGTAGGGATCGGGATTTCGCTGAAAAATCTCCACCTTCACCATGATTCGAATCCAACCCTTATGGACAGGAAGCCAGCAAAGTCAACACGGCAACCCAACCCTCATCATCACAAGAAGTCTCTTCCCTTTAATTTATCCACTTTTCATTTGCTTCAAACATTGGACTTAATTTAAAATAATCTATATGAATGATGGCTACAATCTAAACGGACAACTTATTCATTCGTGCGTACATTCAACTAAGAACACAAGTAAAAACTAAGTAAACTAAGTAAAAACAGAAAACATTGTAATTAAGTTAAGTAACGCGTAAACCTGTATTGCAAAAGATAACTCCCCGAACACCACTTTGGGAAGGAAAGGAAACCAGGAACGTAAGACGCCTACATGAAGGGATGACTGGTGTATTGCGGCAAGCAATAAATGTGCGATTACTCATTATGAGTTCCAAAAAATACATCTTAATCGATTTTATTATCTTGCTTCTCCGAAAAAAATACGGCCAAATGACACTAAGCTAAGCACACGACTAAGGCCATTGGCAAACGCGCACTAATTATCACAAAATGATTAGTGCCAACGCCCGAACTACCTTATTTTCCCTCTATCCTTCAAACAAGTTTTAGAAGTCATGGATATAGCATACGGATTAAATGGCATCCAAAAATTTGTAATCATATGATATAGATCTTACGCGACGCAAATAACTTGCACAGTAACCATTACAAACTGCGATCAGAACGAAATTTTGATACAGTCTCCCTCATTGATTTTGGTTAAAGCAACAACACAGAAGAACAGCATCAACAAGATACCTAAGCAATTCATTACCTAAACAGCTGCCTCCATTGCGCAGCAAGTGATAGCCCTTTGACATAAAGAGGACGATTGGGTGTATCGAAAGAGAATTTTCGCAAAAAAAAGTCATCATAGCTGTTTCTCTGTTTCGATCAAATCACTACTATGGAGTTTTTGGCTAAATCCAAGCTATCAGAGGAACAAAATTTCTCCTTTTTTGAGAAAATCAAGTCGTGTAAACAATACTGAGAAAAAGGCTCTTCCTCAATAAAGCACGTATAGTTTACACCATCGTGGGTGAGAGAACCGTTGTCCAAATCATTCGTATTTTCCTGCACACGAAGTGTCATAAAACACGTACCATAACAGAAATTTTGTATTTACGTAAATATGCCTTCACCCTTAATAGATCGAGATAGGAAGTTATACAACCACAGCGACAGACATCAACGCCTCCAACAGGAGATGGTCTGTCGTGTTAAGAAATCATAGTATAACCGCCATAAAGGTCGTGAGATCACTTCAACCTTCACACTTTGAAAGAAAGAGGAGAATTCCAGGGATTTTTGAAAGCTTTATGCGGTCAGAATCGTGCTGTCCCCACCAGGTATCTCACCTCACCTGATCCCACGCGCGGCCTTAATGCATTTGTACAATGCATTGAGGTCACGCGTACTGCAACACTCTCGAGTCAAATGATATAAATTTTCTTGCCTTAATCCAATCAGTCGCGATCACAACCCATATGTTCCGCCGCTTTTAGAAACTCTAAGAGAGAGAATAAATTTACCTAAAGAAGCAGATAACGAGACACTTGATATTTGCAGAAGTCTGAATTGACTTCCATGAACGCCAGCAGAAAAGATGATTGAAGCCCAAAACTAGTACCAGGTAAAGTTCTTATAATGCCCAGTGATATCCGGAAAGAGCCCACTTACACAATGGCAGAGAGGGCCATGAGGTAATAAAATATAAGCTTATTCAGTATTCAAATAATTAACGGATCGTTCATTGAACAATAACAAGGAAAATAATTAGATCAACATTTCTCACCCAATTTCAGCTAAAAATCTCATAAAAATTACTACATATTTTCATGCAAATAAAGTAAACGTATTAGTTAGTCAAATATATTTGCATTCACAATATATGACCACATGGTATAAATTTCCCTTGAGATATATTTATGAGAATCAATTTCAACTCATCTACTACTAATAACATCTTTTTCCATGCATATCAAAGTATTACACGTACGTATTAAGAGGCATGCATGCATAATATGCCTTGCATATGCACGATAAATGCGATTCATTATAATATATTTTGCAGGCATAAGAGAAATTCCATTAAAACGCATGTTTAGCGTATTAAATTGTTTATATCGTTCCGTTGCCGCTCAAGAACTCTTGATTGGTAAACAAGGTGAGATAAATGAATTTTTAAAAGTTAAGTTAGGGCTCACGTCTGAATTAAATGACGCCTTGCTCCCGAGAAACTCTACCCACGGATGAATTAGATCATCATTCCTTTTTGCTTAAGTCAATAGCCATTCCATCATCAACTTATTGCCCATTAGTTCATAATAATTAACTTCGCATATGATAATAAATTTTACGTGGCATTAAGGTGTTCACAAATTCCATCCAGATGCCCTATGATTTTGATAAATTGTAAGGATCGTTTCTTAAATGGAAACGCTACGCTGTAACTCAATAAACACAAACCGAATAAAAGTTGAGCAGCAACATGATTCGTTTACGAATACATGCATTTTTGACACAATAGAGTTTACGTTTGAATGGCATGCTTGCAAGAAAGGCTTGCTGATGACTTACATCTTCAGTAGCACTAGCATGCTTGAATAGTGGGGACTCCATCAGCCAGGCTTAAATCGCACATCCTAACCTACCACCTTAATCATAAGTCAAACAGAATCCATCCCTACACGGGATTAGAGCCTATATTCGACCTTTTTGCTACCTGGCCGGTGCGGTACCAACCTATTTATCACTACCAAACCATATCTTTCTTCGCTTTTGCTGAAAGAGTTGTGATGTCATCGAAGAATGATGATGATTAAACGGATGAGGAGAATCACCAATGAAGAAGTCCAACGAAGAGTTGGAGAGAAAAGATGTCCCATGAAAAATCCCCAAAGTAGAAGTCACAAACTTATCGTAAACATTCTGAGACACAACAGATTCCTAAAAACAGAAGGGACTGGAAGGAGAAATTAATCTTAAGAATCATCAAGGAAGGCCTAGGATAAGGCAAAGGAATAAAATTATTCCGTACGTTAAAATGAAGACTTATGAAGAAATAAAAGGGTTGGCGGAGATGAGTGTGGAGCGGAGAGCTGCAGCAAACCAATATTAGAGTTAATGCTTGCTGATTAGGAAGAAAACCAAAATCATGGGATGCGGAAGAAAGAAATTGGAGGTAAACATTGCATTGCAAGGAGATACAATTGAACAAGTGGAATCTCTGAGTATTATCACATGGGAACTTACCTCGGAGTACATATTATCACATGGGATGGAAGAAGCACGACGGACATTAATAGTAGCTCATTAGCTCATGCTAAGAAACTGTTCATGATGAAGAGACACTACTATGTTCAAAGGACATGCAGTTTAAAACAAGTAAGCAGTTCATGAAAACCATCATATGAAGTGTGGCAGTTTGTTGGTCAGAGACTTGGACCATTGGAAAATCTGACCAGAAAATAATAGAAGTCTTCGAGACCTGGTTTTGGAGACGGATTCTTAAGATAAAATGGACTGATAAAATGAAGAATGAAGAAGTGTATGGAAGAGCCGAATAAGAAATGCGTACACGGAGTAAGACAAAGACAGTGTTTGGCAAGACAAAGAAGAACCAGGTAGGTTGGACACACCCTGAGAGGCAATGCATTTACCAAGAAAATAATCTTTAGGGAAGATTCTACAGAGAAGACCAAGGAATAAGGCCATGGGCCAGATAAAGATGGATATGGAGAAAAAAAGAAATACTAGGATGTAATAGAGTTAGTAATGAATAGGGGAGAATGGTCAGTTCACCAATCATAGGATTGGAACATGATGATGATTGTATTTGCTAATCATGACAAGCCATTCCATCATTATTTCTCGTCGATTACAATCACTCATCAATTCATAAAATTCATTAAGTCACATTCACCTCATCCTCAGATGATTTTTCGCGCTTCACTGGCCCACACACAGAACGAGCCACTTCCTTACGCCGACTCGTCTCCCAAGGTTTCCTAAGCCAAAGCAAACATCCCCGAAGGCTTCAAAACAGTCGATGGCGCGGATGATCCCGCCGATGAAGCAGTCTGCGATCCCACGAACAATGGCCATTACGAGTCGGAATAAATCTCAGCATCCCCGTGAATGAAGCTGTTAAAGAAGTGGGAGGAGGGTGTGAGAGAGTATAGTATTTTTTGCGAGCGGAGGGAATTTCTCGGGAGTGGGGGTTGGTAGGAGGAGACCGCAGTACTGATACGCACCCCCCTCTCCTCGCACGCAGACAAAAGAGTAGTCGCCCATACCTACCCTTTCGCTTTCCCATCCCCCCCACCAAACTCCGACGCTCGGGGACGGCTCTTCATCATGCTTTACTAGCGTGGTTTTAAACCTTACCCGGAGAGCCGTGGCTGAATGCATCGAGACGGCTCGAGTGCCTTTCCCTCAATAATCTACCGCTCCTTCACTCTCACCTTTAACGAGCTTCGTTAGAAACCGTTATGACGTCCAACCAGAGAGGGAGAGAGATGGATGGTGACTATTTTTTCTTCAATTTGGCTTGAGGAGCATCCAAAGTAAACTGAAGTAAATGTCTTTAAAGTCATATTCTTGCTAATTTTAGAAAAAAGTGCTCTTTTTTTAGATATTAACAATAAAACCCATCCACGTTATTTTTTCTCAGATTGAACTAAAAATTACATTCTGTTAAGGTGACTATTTTTTCTTCAATTTGGCTTATTATGGTGACTATTTTTTCTTCAATTTGGCTTGAGGAGCATCCAAAGTAAACTGAAGTAAATGTCTTTAAAGTCATATTCTTGCTAATTTTAGAAAAAAGTGCTCTTTTTTTAGATATTAACAATAAAACCCATCCACGTTATTTTTTCTCAGATTGAACTAAAAATTACATTCTGTTAAGGTAGTTTGAGCGAGATATCCTTCCATTTGAATTTAAATGAATTTAACCTCATTTAAATGAAAAAGATCTAATCTTTTCAATTATATAAAAATATTTGCCACTTTCCATACACATTTGTGAGATCTTTCCCAAATATACAAGCAGTTTTCCATGGGATATGGTACGGCTGTGCGCTCCAGAGAGTCACGTGGGGAAAATAGCAGTTTTCTTTCTATTATAAACGCCATTTTCGCATAAAACCGTAAGGAAGCAAATTCTCTCAGAGAATTGAATGGTAATTGTATTAAGAACGGTATTCATCATAGTTTTAGTATAATCAGCAAATTAATACTGGAACCGTATTCAATATCCGTTTATGTTATAATAGAGGTCTAAATGCGTAAATGTAATGGAACTGGCGATGCATTCGGCTCCTATGGCTGGAAAAAGTGTTCATAAAGAATATATTCGTCAACTCATCTGCATATTTGGTATCAACATTTTATTTTCTAATAGCTAAAGCATGAAATCGGCGAGAGCAGTTTTTGTTTTAAATACAAACGAATAGGTGGACTTCAGTATTTGTCTTTATTCACAGCGCCACGTTGAAACCTTCTCAACAATATTGGTATATTTTTCTTCTTTCTTCAGAGATTTCTGAGTTAATAAGGAAAGGTTCGCGATTACCATCGCTGCGGTGCTCGAGAATTGCCCCCTCTCACGAACTCTTCCCTTTCCTTTTCTTAGCTTCAATACGAGACGTCTGATCCCAATGGATACTCCAGAGGAAATCCCCATACTTCTCAGCCACTCCAAGCTCGTTCCCTCATCCCTTTCAATCCATCCTAGTTAATTAGCTGCAAGAGTAATTGGTCCGGTGAATCATCGCTCGGTAATAAGAAAGCGTTGGTCCTATTTAGTTAATTCCAGTTCACGTATTATATACACCCCCATCCATTAACTTTTATTCTTCTGGAATCATCCATTTTAAACCACGGCTTCATTTAAATCATCCTCCCAAAATCATGATATCAATCTATATTACAGTTCCATTCCCTAGCTGTACCTGTGGAGGCATTTATTACCATATAACACGATTCAAGTCCATGCACCGAGAAAAAGAACGAATGGTTTACCTGTTCGAAGATTTTATTAACGTTGTAAACTTTGATCATCAATTTTGATGCTTCTAATTCACCTGATGATGATGCAGTGCATCGAAACCCGGGTCGATTAAAACATTATCTGTAGAAAATTGTAATACCTGAGTTCTTATTATGTTCATCTTCCACAACATCACGCCTGATTCCTCCCCTTTTTGATGCTTCTAATATCTTGGGGCGAGGTCAATTTTTTTCAGTGACGGATAGAGCGAGTCGTTAACCTATATTACCTCCAGAGAGGAGGATATGGTTTTTCCAACTGTCGCTTACAGCAATTTTTTTTACTTCTTGGGTTGATGCATAGATTAAGCTAGATCAAGCTAACACGTTAGGTAAGAAGCTAGCAAGGAAACACGTTACACGAAACTACTTCTTTGAAAGCTTTTTCCAAGTAGATTGAAGAAGGGTAATGGATGGCCGGAACGAAGTATGGTACGGTACGACGGGAGGAAGTGGAATATTGAGGCCATTGAAATGCGCCATCGGTCATATAGAATTGATCAGTTATACAGCGTAGCCTCCGAGATGTACAGGCCGGGACATCAGAATTTTTATCGTCATCTGTTTGTAAAAAGTAGTTCTAAAATTTTCAATTCCCTTACGGAGCACAGGGAAAAAATTCAAATAAAAGATTATTATGGCATGCAAGACTTGGTTAGTCCCGAACATCCCTTTAAATAAGATAATTAATCATCACTTATAGCTGCAGGAATTCTTAAACCGCTGGAATGCACTGTTAAAACAGTATAAGGACGCAAAAACTGAAGATGACTATTCCAGGTGAAAATATTATTTGCGACTTATCTGGATCACATGCCTCCAAAATAAATAGCACCTTGCGTGTCAAGAAAGCGGTAGTCGGTTGTGTTGCGGAGGGAATTGCTTAAAAAGGTAATTATATAACTTATTGACAAATAGTTATCCATCGACTCGAACTGTTTTCAACCAAGATTTTCTGCGTCCTCCTAAAACTGTACATCACATGACAATGAGAAGCCAATGAAACTCGTTATTATATCTTTTCTTACATTGTGCCAAGTTTATCTTTTTATTAGACCCAATCTGATGTCAAGGCGTGTTTATCGATCAAGAAAGTCATGGACATACAGTTACTAATTTATAAAAGTTTTCCTATCAATTGCCAAAAATATCTCGCTAAAATAGTGCTAATGCTTTCTTAAATGCTTATATATCTACACTATAAAAGGCTACGCGCACGTCGCACATATGATTCAGTTTCTAGACGTAGTGACTCAGATGTGCGCCAATAGATGGCAAGCAACCTCCCATAAATGTTTACCACTTATTGACACATGGTGGGGGCGGATGCATTTTTCAAAATACACACAAGGGATACTGCTAAGTAACAGCTCCGCCTGCTTCACCAAAAATATTGTATAAAAAGGATTCTCTGACATTTAGATATGAAATATTTACCATAGTTACATATATTGTTTACCATAGTTACATATATCGTTTTCATTAAAAATAAATAAACGATACATCACTGATTATTTAATAATTTACTTTATTTATTACTTTTTGGCTATTTGACCAATATTTTTTCCTGTTCCAGCAGGCTTTTCAACTAGTTGTTAATAAAGAGAATGTGGCCCTTAAAATGTGAAAAAGGCGTGAAATAATTGCCTAGCTTTTAGAACCTCGACATAAGAAGATCACAGCATGCACATTTACCGCTTTTTGTAGGACTTATAAATAAAAGTGGGGAAGAAATAGAAGAAGCGGAATTGCCGAGGTGCCGAAATGATTCATCCATAAAAATGCAAAATGGAAATTTGCTATCATTATTGGTCTATTAAAAAAACTGCATAAGTCATTAGTTAAAAAATGGATAAATTGGACGCGATTAACATGGATGGATGGTGAATCTTTCTACGCAAAAACGAACTTCACTTTCGTGCGTTCAGGCGCTATACACTCTCTACTTTAATCTTAATCATACTAAAAAACACCCATGTAAGTTTTAGCCGGTACTGTTACCTTCTTCAGCTTCCCTTTACTTGTAACTTCCCTTCACGGTGTACAGCATAACTATTCTCTTTCTCTCAAATTCCCGCAGACCCTTTTTGTGTAAACGCCATCAACATGCCGCTACCACTCAAGACTTCCTCGTCCATCCACTTTTTCTATTTTCTTCCGATTCATTCCACTGATTTCCTCTCTTTTTATACGTACTACATCGCGTATTCATTTGCATTCGATTCGAAACTTTTAGATTCCTTTTTCTATTCAATGACAGTAACTCAAGAGTTTTAAATCAAGACTCGCCTTCATCCATTAAATTTCAAATCTACGGCAGAAAAATACACAAAAAGACACGGAAGAAAAATGCCAACATGAGGAAACACGCTAATTTATCTGATACGTATATGCTAAATAAAAATATGCTACTTTATTTCTATAATCAATACTTTTTCTTTACATCAGACTGATATATGTTTACTGTTTCATTGACTCAGATGATAATACGCGAACGATTCCTTTCTGTTAAAACTACAATTGAAAATGCAAGTTGCTCATAATGCTCTCCAAAGAAATTGCATAGGGTTAAACATGCATATAAAATAATCTGTAGTAGTTGAAAGGTTACTATAATCCTTAAAAACAACTATATTTTTACTTTAATCTTGGTTTGAATTCCCCACACGCTCGCACCACAAGCGTATTGCGGTGAAATGGTATCAACTTGCCACCACACAAGATTATGTACTATAACTACATGAATGCACAGACTTGTATACAAATGCTATGTCAAATATTTTTATAATTTAAACCACAGTGAGTACGAATATTCTGTGGCTTGTAGTAAGCTTTTAATTGCTTACCACTGCACGGCGCCACTATGAGCCGAGCTGCAGCTTTGTTACCATTGTTGTCGTGACAGTGTAATACTAGACCAAGAAGACTAAAACTCAATAATTTTAGTAAAAATATTCCTCCGGATACTTGCAGTTCATATGCCTTCTGACACAATGTTCAGATCGCTCAGAGAGTCAGCGCCACGAGTGGCGACTTACGCGAAACTATGACAATGTGCGGGTATAAGCAGAACATCCCATGGCCAACTCATGAATCCTGACGCCGAGTTGCACTCGACCCTTCCTCCAATCCCCAAGATCTAACTATCTAGAACCAAGAACTATCCTACCCTCCTATTAAGGGCACAAGCGGCCACGGATATTGATCGTCTGTTCGAACAGTCCTTTTAGACCTGCATTTTATTTTTGCTTAAGACCAAGTTATAAATCTTTCCATTTATTTCGTCTTTAGGTGTAATAAAAAACTAAAATACTGTATATTTAATGAAAAATATTGGATATCGTTGTTATTAATTTCAAATGGTATTTATTTCTCGACCTCTTATGCTATACGGTTGCTACTATCAGGAGATTTTAGGTCAAATAATTTTTTTTTCAAACTTCTGCCAACGTTTCGGATCTTTATTGATCCATGTTCAGAGCTAAAATAGATGATACATGATCGTGAAAATTGTATTTTATAATACTTTTTTATTACAAAATGGTTAAAATATTTAATTCACAGTCATTAAAAAGAAAAATACATTGATATATTCAAGATTGTTACCTTTCAAGTTTGTTGCTGTTTTTATTTACAATTTTAATTTGGTTGCTAAAATATATTATTTGACCTAAAATCTCCTGATTAATTAAAAATATATCACCCTACGCTACAACGCACGCTGGCAATTCAAATCATTCGCCACGATACTGGGGCTCCGTTTATACATAAATGAATTATTCCAATTGAAATCACCTGTTCAGAAAGGGTGAACGAATGACAGGCGACGTATAGAGTATTACATACTTATATAATTAGCGTATAGACAGTTTAGTAAAAGATATAATTGCATGCCGCTCACAGCTGCGAAGTCCGAAGGCCTATACCAATAGGGTACTTTCACCTTTCTCGACTTGCGGTACTCAACGCTACCGTCTCTTGGATACCTGAGCACTAAAATGAAGGTGATACAAGGGAAAATGCTCCAGGGACGCCGTTTTTAAAAACTCAATATAGGTCCGCTATATCTCTGAGTATTGTATTGAAAAAGCAGTGCGAGAAATATGGAATGAAGCTTAATCATAAGAAAACAGAAGAAATGAGATTCTCAATTGAGAGCAAATAAAGCGAGGCTGATCATAAAAGTTGGAGGACTCAAACTGGATCATGTAGAATAATTTAATTACTTGATTAGTAGGCTAGAGGAAAATGGGCATAGTAGCAAAGGCATTAGGAGGAGAATGGCGCTAGCGACGAAAGGGTTCAATAATAGAGGGGAGCTGATGACGGGGACCTTAAGTAAGGATGTAAAAATAGGCTGGTGAAGAGCTTGATATCAAGTGTGGGGTTGTATGGGGCAGAAACGTGGACCTTGAGGAAGCACGACGACGAAAATAGGCTGAAGACGTTCGAGATGTGGGTGCGTAGGAGGATGGAGAAGGTGGGTTGGACGAAAAGGAAGACAAATGAGGAAGTGCTTGACATGGTGGGCGAGGAGAAAAAACTTGTGGATTAGGGGACGGAAGGGTAGGTGGCTGGAAGCGGTAATGAGGGCCGATGGTTTGCTGAAGGCCGAGATAGAGGGAAGGATGTTGGGCAAGCGAAGAAGGGGAAGAAAGAGAATAGGTTTTAAGGACGGGATGAAGAAAGGCAGGACCTACGCTGAGATGAAGAAAGAAATACTAGAGGTAGATAGGGCACTGCATGTGTAAGAGCCTGTAGGATTTTCTCTGAATTTCTTCATAGGCTACCTCTAACCGGTAGATTACTCAGATGATGATGACTATTGCGAACATATTGCGTTAGTAGCTTCTATGCTAACATTACATCGTAACTACCAAAATCTCGCATATAGTAATTAATTACTATTTTATTTTGCATAGGAAAATGAGCTTAATACCTGAATACCTAAGTGTGTTCAATAGATATCACCCACCGTAAGACTGAGTCTCTCACATTTGAGCAATCTAACAATGAGAATTAAAAAGAGAGCTTTTCATCTCCATAAAAGACAAAGCCTATTATTATTATTTGAAAAAAAAAAAATTATATCACCTTAATCAATCACGAAATGAAAAAAAAAATATTATGCGACGAGCCATCGCACGTTTTATAAATATTAATAAATTTCCTGATGTATGACATATTTTCAATGGATATTTTACTGATTTGAGGTAAACTAGAATATACTAAAAATTATATACAAATATCATTTTGCACCTTTTATTACTTGTTATTTATAGCATGCTCTTGTACCTAAGTGCTTATTAACTCTTTTCATTATACAGAATAATAAATATCCATCTTTTTCCTCCCTCTCCATAGCCTTCTAACATACTCCTCTCTACCTCAGTTTCTAACCTAGCATGCTCTTGTACCTACGTGTGCACTTGCTACCCCGTTTAATGTTATGATATACTAAATGTAATTATATATTCTATTCATCTCTCTTCAAAGTCTCCAACCACATTCCTTTCCACCTCGGTTTCTAACATATCCTGTTTCATGCTTCATTAAATGTCAATCCTTTTACTCCCTCTTCGCCGTCTATTATCATACTCCTGCAACAGTTTCCAACTTTTCTCCTGGATTCTGATCATAGTAAAATTCCTCACTTTGACACGGGTGCAATTTATATCACCAAATTTCGGAAAATCTCCATTAAAACATCTTTTGACTTGTCCGTAACTCGAACCCTGATCTCTAGCGTGAGGTGGTGTAGATATCCAACACAATTGATCGGCGATTGGAAGATCCGGGGTTGAAATACCGATGAGGTCAAATGATATTTTTTTCACGGTTAATTTCCAAATTTTGGTGTTGCACATCTCGCAAGATGAAGATCGGACGCAGAATCTACCCCCTCCCTCCACACCCATATATATCACATCGGAAAGGTTAAGACGGTAGTGGAGGGGGGGGCACGGGGAAAGACGGATTCATGGTGCGAGGTATCCGTGAAAAAAAAGCGATTGACTGGAGCAAAAAGAAATTGGGGCGGTGCAAGGATGGATAACTGAGGGATAATCGGAGCTGATCGGACGGGGTTTGAAGGGGATGAGGGGGGAGTGAAGTTGGGGTTAACAGAGGCCCCTGCCGCGACGGGAGGCCTCTTGAGAGTAAAGAAAGAAGATCGGTGGAGAATGGGGAGGCATGTGTCAAAGTGATGGAAGAGGAGATACAAGAGGATATGTCGGACATGGAGTGGGCAAGGGCAAAAGGGATGGCCAGGAAGAGAGATTGAAGGGGTCGTGCCGTGGCTGTGTAGTGGTTGTGGTAGGGTGCATTTCAGGAAATGAGAGACCGCTAATTAATGGCGAGAGAGGGGGAGAGAGAGAGAGAAGTTAGAAAGGAAGGAAGGAAGAGGAGAGAATGAGATGAGGGAGCAGCAAAGGGCAGTGCGGTAAGGGAAAGGAAAATGAATGAGTGCCATTCCACTGCTAAGAGATGGGGAAGTTAAGTTGGGTGGCGGTGTATTGGCGGTTGGATTTGGCGCAGCGGGTAGAAGGGAGGAGGGAAGAAGTAGTCAGGAGGTAGAGAGGAAAACTAGGATGAGGAAGAGCGGTTAGAAGCATTAGAAGGGACGTTTGATGCGTGTAGGAGGAGGAGGAGTTGGATGGGTTGGAGGCTGGAAGAGGATTGCAGACGTGGGGAAGTGAGCGAGAGGACGTGTTCTGTGAGAGAGAGAACGAGAGAGAGAGCGTGAGGCTGATTAGGGTTTGGAATGCATTCGCCTCGATGATGACCGGGAGGGAAATGAAGGAAGGATGAGAGTAGTAGTGAACTCTGGCGGAGCGAGAAAGATAGTGAGGAAAAGGCTAACCTTATTTACTATAAAAAAAGAAAAGCAAAGGGTGCACAGGTTATTATGTGCCCCGAACAATTTTCTTTCGCCCAAAGCGATGACTCGGAGTACTTTCCAGCTTTCTCCATACTCTTCGGTTAATAATTCATTATCAACGCTGACAAGAATACGAAGTTTTTATTTCCTTAAGTAGGCATACGATTCCGAAGAGTGCTTTTACTCCTCCTACATTACCGGAGACAATAATTCCAGTGATGTTTAGTCATGTTAAATTAGGGCTAAAAGACGGTGGCTGACAATAAGTATGCATTAGCTATCTCTTAAGTTTAAAGCAACTGGAGTGTTTCCTTGCTATTATTTTTCAATCGAAGCACAAAGTTAGAATCGATCTGCCAATGAATTCTATTGTTTCAAGCTCAACTTTGTGAAAATTCATGACCACTAAAGAAACAAACTGTGCATGTTGTCACAGATTTATTTTATGTAGGTAAGACCACGAGTGGATATCATCAGGTGAGAGTCACCTTGTATAATCAGGTGATGATGCCGCCTTTGTCACGGAAACGGTAGTTTATAAAATTAATGGGTGAAAAAACAGCTTATTTCTGAAGTGATATAACAATTTTTAGACGCAAAACGATGCACACCAAAAACCCATGCGCGGAAAAAATGTAGCAGGAATCGCCTACTTCGGCGATACCTGCTTCACTATAGGGGAAGATGCTTGGATGACGGTAGTTTTTCCTTGCTCAAAAAAGTTTTTAAAAGGAGCCGCGACTCATAAATAACAACAACAAAATCTATCACTTGCATAACCAATGAATTATGTTGGATTTGAATACAATCCTTTCTGTGCAAGACAGCAGATGATATTCTAGAATGACTTCCAAAAGCTGGCTAAGAGAATGCCTGAAAGTTAATTGAGCGCCGATTGGGACCCGATTTTGTCGGTTATTATGGCAAAAATACTTCGTGAAACGAGTGATAATTATAAAAATAACCCAACCCCAATCCCAATTTGACTCTTTAGCAGGAGCTACCTGTTGATCGCCTCGCACATAGTATAAAGGGGAAAATAATTAGCGTCTTGAAACACAAAAGGGAAGCTTGTTTTTTGCCAAAAATTATCCACCCTTAGTGGCTATCGCGCGCAAGTTGTCCATACATTTTATGAACAGCGCAGTGATTCCTTTTTTTAATTATTTCCGTTTTGCATTTTTATATCTATATAAATCATTACGGTACCGCGACATTTCTACCACCAATGTCAATCATTTCGGCGTATTAACTGTGAGACTGATCCACTGAACAAACAGTGTAATTTTGCGGTGGTGTTTGGGGCAATATGCACTGATGTGCTTCCAAAATGAAGATTGAAATTTTGCGAAGGGACGGTTAAATTCAAAAACTTGTGAAAATTACCTCTACAATATCAGTATAATGAATAACATTGATCTTTATGTACTGAAAGGCTCTAGTGATTAATTCAGAAATCGTAGTACTCCCGATTCATCTTCAGCAAATGTTTCCGTCATCATATGTCTTTTGTGCCAGGCAATAAGGTTAAAATTAATTATTTCCTAACTCCCCTGGTGCTAGGGCACATTAGGTACCGTAGGCTTGCAATGGAAAGGAATTTTTTGGTGATTATATCGCAGATGGTGACTAATAATATGATTGGAACACTATGTGCGTTAAACAGTTGAAGGTGTTTAGAGAAGACGCGTGACTGGAAAGTACGCTTACAACTCGCAACACTAGGCAGTTTTAATTTCCCTCCTTCCTGTTCAAATTCCAAAACATAATCTTGTAACTTTACGTGGACCCATGGTGTAATGGTTAGCATTCTGGACTCAGAATTCAGAGATCTGAGTCCAAATATCGGTGGGCCCTGAATTTTGTCCAATCCTTACGTTTTTTATTACACCAGAACGTATCTTTCAAGCACATGCCCCAGCTAAAAATCTTCTTACAAACTGTTCTTTAGAACCTGAGAAATTGTACGGAAATTAGGGAGGAGAGTTCTTGGGATTCGACGGGAATACCTCAGATGTAAAGATTTGCACGGAACATGAGCGTCTAGCTTAATGAATGTTAATGTTAATGAAGTTTCGGTAGAATATAAGAACCCTTGAGAAATCCACGGAAACGTTTCTGGCATTTCTCAGCGAATTATCTCTCTTTCGGAGGAGTTAAAGAAAAGCATGGTCAATTCCTAATACTCTATCGAGGATTTCACAATAATGAACTCACTACTGGTAGTCTTAAGTTAAGTGACTAGCAATAAGCAAAGGATGTAAATTTAAGGTGTTCCTACAGAAACTCTAAAGAAATTCGTACAGAATGTATTAAGGCATTTTTACCAAATATGAATAAAGCTCCTTAAAACATAGGAACAAAAAACCAGAGATTGAGCAACTTTCAAAATTTTCACATGATTAAATGTCACCACTCTGCAGATGATATGTTGCATTTTGCACACCTTAAGTCTAAGGTTTGCTCCAGATCACTCACATCGACTTCTATAAGAAATTCTCGTAAAATTTATTTTTATCCCTTGAAAACTTAGCCTCTTTTGCAAAATTAATTAGAAATGCTAATCACTCAAACTCGAATTCTCGATTCGAAATTGCGAGAAGATTTTCAAAAATAAATTATTCAAACATTTACCAGTCTTAAACGCTTTTTTGATAAGCGTCCCGTTACCAACCCGTCCCTTCATCGAAGAATGCTTGGGGGACGACGCACAAAAAAGAATCAATGGAGAAATTGATTTAATCGCCTGAAGACTTCATTCATGCTAGTATATACATCGATAGACCTTTTTTTAATCATTGAACGGCTGCATGTAACGCTATCAAGACGTTGATCAAAGATTGGCATGCAAATACTGAATTCTGACTATGTTAATTATATTATTAAAATTTAAAATACAGATGAATCCAAATTTTAATTAATTTTTATAATATTATTTATAACATCATGCCTTTAAGCATTTTCTATCGCTAATTTTTATGCGGTTGAGTTCGTTTGTGTAACGTAGTTGGCTGAGGGGGACCGTGAGTAGTCTATTTAAGAGGAAGTTGAAGGTTGCCTTTTTTTGGCTGAAGTGGATGTTTTGAATTGGCCTTTATGTAAAAGTCCGCGTGCGTATTCTTTCGGAAAATGTCCGATTTACTGGCAATTTGGATTAATCTTGAATTGAAATTTACTTGCCAATTGCTCTCTTCTTGAAGCATATTATTAATATATTGTCTGTAAAGAAATTATTCAAATAAGCACTGTTTAGTATTATAAATGTATTATTTTTATTTTCCTTAGCATGAGTGGCGGTGAAGGAGGCGAAGCGTATATGGTTGGGCGTTCATTGGGGACCAGAGGGCATAGCCACTAAGTATTTCTATAAACAGAGCAATATAGCAATCGCGCATTCCTATCAATAGCGTGAAAATACAAAACGTTCTATTTAAGAGAAAAGAATTTCCTGCGGACCGCAAGCGACATGTATACTAAGTTTTAATTTATTCCTTTAGGGATATCGAAAGTTTTCACATAGTGACGCCTTACGTTATTCCATGCATCCACCTAACACTCCCTGGAATCCGCCCATTACACTATCCTTCCACACGTCCCAAGATTTATCCAGGGGCAAGATCCGACGGGGAAGTTTAAAAGTGTCGACCTTCAATCTCCCACTTTGGGTCCGATTCCCTGGTGCTTGTACCAACGTACGTACATTTACCGAGCCAGGTAATGAGAACAACGCTTCCTCGACCGCCTGAGCAGTCAAGAGAGAACAAGGACGAGAGAGAACGCACACGGCGAGCCCGACAGATGGACATTGTTGGGAGCTAATTCCGTCGAAAGAAGGCTAATGACTCGCTTCGTTAAGATTGGTCGCTCGCCTCCATGTTCACCCTCTCCCTTCCAATCTCATCCATTTGTCCTCTCCCCTTCGCCCCACTCACTCCCCCCCACACTTAACAAAACAGTCGCTGATGAACCAGGGTCCTTGATGCCCACATCTTGGAGCGAAGGAATCCCATCCCCGCCTTCTAAGGCTATCGACATACACACTGAATTCTCCCTACGAGCGTTCAGACGTCAGATCGAGCGGCCGAGAGGATCGGGCTGTGGCGTATACCTCTCGCAAAAGTTCCTGGCGCGGATCTGCGGGTAAAGGAGGGAGGTAAAAGCGGAGGGGGTGAAGGAAAAGGACGGACGGGAAGAGATAGGGAGGCAAAGAGAGAGTGACAGGGGCAGGGGGAAAGAAAACACTTCGCGAAAAAGGCACAAGGCACACACACGCAATGCAAATGGTTAAAATCACCCGTAGCAAGGTACCATATCATGGGGTTTCATTGTGAACAAGCCGAAACGGGACGGCAAGTACTCGGGAGTCATCCCACTTCTCGAGTTTCTGGTGTTGGCAGCAATTTGAAAAGTTCTCTGACTAACCCTCCACACTAAACAGCCTTCCTCCCCAGATACGCTGGATTTTGAAAGTTCCCTAGCCCACGTCCCAAAATCGTCCACTGCGCAGCGCCAGGAACGTTTGCAAGAGCAATAGCAGAGAACTGCCTTCCCATTCCGAGGGCCAGGGCTCGATTCCCCGCCATGGCTAGTATTTTCACAGAATTCTCGATCCCATCTTCGAATACATGTTGTTTGGTGATTATTTTGGGAAGACGACCTAGTGTTGAGGCCATTTGCGCCATTAAGGAATAGCGGGTACGCTGGCAAGGTAAGGATTATTCGGGGAATTGAGGAAGGGTTGAGAGAAATCCGGCGTCGGCATTAGCCTACTCTTAACGAAAGGCATCTAGGGGTCCCCAGTTAAAATTCAAGGACATTTCTATTCTAATCAGGAAATTTACCTTGGAGATGCTCTACACAGCACCAAAATAGGGTTCAGAATTTCAATAAAAATACTCCAAAACTCCCGGGATTCGAACTTAGGTCTTCGGAATGTGAAGCCAGTACTCTAACCACCACTAAACCCGATTCCCAGGATGCTAGGTGAAGATCATTTCCAAAGAGCACTACTTAGTCTGTCGGATGGTACGTTGAAACTGTGACCCCTTGACGCCTTACGTTATGGTGGTTGGGGCGGTAATAGTGCCCATTTTAACAATTTTTATGTAATTCGAAAAAAAATTCTTGGGCCATATTTCATTAAAGTGCATATGTTAATGCGTTGGAACTCACCAAACAGGCAGAAATGGAAATGATACAAGAATTATAATTCAAATATTTTTCCTTAATTAAAGCAAATAAGATTTTTCGGCGCGGTATTCGAAATTAGGACGAACTTTTGTTGTTACAATATTATAGGTCAATGTTGTTTTCAAATATTGAACTCGGCGAGACACCTTGATATTCGCTAGCAACAGTTATGTATTATTGAAATGTATTATTTCGCGTTTAGACGAAAATCTGTAACAATGTAATCGAATTATTACGAAATATATGTCATATGCCACAAGGTTACGTGTTAAAACATCATTTAATTGACTAAAAACCAAAACGGCGTGATGATTTTTATTTACTTTATTCTATTACCAATAAGAATGCGCATGCAAAGTTTTACGCAAATCTATAAATACGTATAATAAAAAATCAATCCAAAGATTAGTCTAAAGCCGACTTTCTTTCCAACCTTCTTTCCATTCATCAAATAATCTTTTCGTCTATCTGTCCGCCCGTTCTTAAAGTACTTTGAGAGACATGCCACTCTGCATGAAATTCAATGAATTTGGCCTCATTATTAACGAAAAAGTTCTCATCTACCAAATGATACCGAAATATCAGACACTTATCTAAATTATATACTGCCCTGCGAGCCGCCGCGGAGGCGTGCGGCAGGGGGTGTTAGGACACTAGCCATTAAAAGGGGAGGTAGAGAAAATGAGGGGGGAGAGGGCAGGGGTGAATAATTTTTAACGATGTGTCTTAAGTCAATGTCACGCAGTTTTTTTACAATCACTAATGGTGCATGGAGAGAAGGAATTTTTGTGCCTGTTCAGTACGGAAGTGAATCTCTTATTTTGTCACTCCTATCAGTTCTAGAGATATAACGCTGGGCTAAAATAATATATCCTCCGTGTCGGACTGAAACTCACCTGATCGGAGTTTTTCAAGTAATCTGAGCCTAGCGTGTAGTCTCCGAGTCTCTAACGGTTCTCAACCTAATCCTTCCATCAGCTGTGTGACACGTTCTGTTCGCTCGTAGCAGTTTTTTGACAAAGCGCGCGGTTTTCCTTAAGTGTTTAATTTACTTCGCGAATTGAATCTTTCTGCGCAAGATCCCAAATTCGCGCAGTATATTCGAGATGTGTCCTAACCAGAAAAAAGTATCATCTCTCTTTCAACTTTTAATCGGAGAATCTCCCTATATTTTCCGGATAATACCTTGTTTCTCATCGCAGTACTTATCGAGGCACTTGCCGAAGAAATATAAGCCGTTTCCAAGGGATATGGCACAACTTCTCTCTCCAGAATGATTTGTTAAAAAAAATACGTTCTGAAGCGCAAACCTGGATGCTTTTTATGAAATCAGAAAAAAGAACCTTCCATTGCGATGGCATTTTCAGCATCCGGTGTGAAACATATGTCAAGGTAGAGCGTCAAAAATGTATATTTACTTAATTACGGAGTAGTTCAATCATATATATAAAGTTTTTTCGTTATTCTTATCACTATCGAATTCTTACTTTCGGTAACCAGGGGTGGGATCATGGTTCCTTCTTTCGCGTTGTCATAATCCAAAACGC
This sequence comes from Pyrrhosoma nymphula, assembly GCA_963573305.1. NCBI lineage: Eukaryota > Metazoa > Arthropoda > Insecta > Odonata > Coenagrionidae > Pyrrhosoma > Pyrrhosoma nymphula. The sequence goes on along the minus strand of OY754330.1, from coordinate 46,960,838 downwards.
ATATCGCTCTTGAAGGGCAACGCTCACAGTTACTGTCATAAGAATGCACTCCATCTCCACACCCCAAACATCCCGCTTCACGTATTGCTCAAGGAAAGTATTCCGTTTATTTAGTCAGGTGTTAAGCCTCATTCAATCTGATTACTGTTACTTATTTTACTTCATTCTTCTTACAAGTGCTTAAATATTAAAATGAAATTCGAATGAATTGACCTCCTTGACAAGACTAGCGAAAAATTTCGCATCCAACTTTAAAGCTGTAAATAACTTAAATAACTACCTTAATTCCGCAAATACATAAATGGCTGCCATCACCATCGTCGCCTTCCTAAATCATCAACCAACCGACTGGGCAATAGGAACTGCCGTCGCAAGAATTTTTTCCAACCTTACCTCGGATGCAATGAATCAGACTTTCACAGAGAGCGGCTGATTACCATTAAAAAAGTTCTCAGCAGCAATACATTTCACTAAGCTTCATCGAATGCGATTAACTGGTCTGCGTTCGTTACATAGAAAATGTTCTACAGGCACGTGTGGACGGATAATAGTTTATCCCGGGTGTTGATCCAGATAAGCCATGATCCGTAGCAGGAAATTCCAACCAGATATGTTCGGTAAAAACAAGAAATCACTGTTAAAAAGTGAATGGATGAGAATTCCGCGGCGACGAAAAAATTTACGATCTCATTTCTCATCCTATTCCTCATTGCTTCAATCAAACAAACTGATACCCACTTATCGCTTGCGGGAAGTGAAAAACATTAAACTGCCACATCTGCGGAATTGGCTTACTCTTTATTGGAGAAAGTAGAAAAGAGTTTTTTCCAGATTTATGTCGACTGTAAAATTCCAAAGGATCAATACAGGATATATATACATGAAGGTGATTCTCCTTAAGGGCGGGATTACGATTGACGTTTCCTGACGTAACGGCATGGACGGTGGCGTACGAAAAACTTAAGAGATTCAAAGTCCGGTGTCCCACAGTAATTTTTTCGTGAACTAATTCATGAATAATTCACCAAAACTCTCATAATCGTACTGCGCGTGCCAATATTCAGTGAATTCCTGTAAATTAGGTAACAACCAATGATGGGTTTTTCTGGGCGCATGTGCTTCGACCACACCCTTGCTAGAGACTAATTTGACTTCTTGAGAGGAAAACGTCATTGAAGTACGCCACTTTTACCACTAGTTGAAATAAGGTAAAGATGTTCCCTGGCGTTTTTTCGACTCGTTTGGTACGCCTTCAGAACACCGTCGTAGAGCGTTTCGGAGTGTCTCGCAAACTCCCTCGTAACTCTTGTTGCGGAGCGCTACAATAGCGCTCCGCAACACCTCTGCTCACAGTGCACAACACCTTGTATGCGAAGCGAAGCATCTTGAGAACGGTGATGTCAAGGTGTTTCGGGGGTGGTTCGGTTCACCTCCGCTTGAAAGTGTGAATCAACACCTTGCGATCACCTTGGAAATGTCTGGCCAAGGGTGTTTACAAGGTGCTTCGGGGGTTCTAGGGAGCGCTGTCCGCTGGACAGCGTAACAGAGCACCTTGCCAGAGCCGTGAGAACGCCTAGAAGCGCCTTATGAGCACCTTCAAACGCCTTTTAAACACCTTGAGAAGCGTTGAGAAAATAGCCAGGCTTAGTATTATAGACATCGTATAATAGGGCGAATTGTTGATATCATTTCATTGTACAGCAGGAGCACAATTATTTTGTGCAAAAACGTTGTTAAATAACCTTTTGTAATTTGATCAATAAATCACGCATTATTATTGCGGAACTGCTACGCTGGTATTTCTATGTGCATTATCGTGAACCTGTATGATTGTTCATGGCATTCATTCAATCGATACTTCAAATTATAATTTAGCTTCAACATAAATCAGATTTTGACTTGAATAGGCTAATTTCCAAGCTAATTGCTCGTTTCCCATGGTTGAGAGAAGATAATTGAGAGTAACTAATTTTGCATATTATTTTTTAGAATCGCCGACCATGGCCAGAGACCAGGGTAACCCAAACGTTTCCTGCGATGGAACACATCGTAAATTCTAAAGTGTTTAACGGAACACTTGCAGCACTTGTTGCAGCTGCAGCAGCATATACTTACAACCATTCCAGGTTTTCGCGGAACACCGGTTAACTTTTCGCGGAACACCAGTGTTCCGCGGAACATAGCTTGGAAAACCCTGGTCATGACAACTAGTGCCGTTATTATGTTACCGTAATAGAATTATTATAGGTGTAGCAAAACTTGGTGGCACTCGCCCGTACAGAAAATGACGTTAGGGAGAGGAAATCATACAAGTGAGGCGGTATAAAGATCCTAAGGTTCTCTCTAGAAGTCCCCAACTGAACCCTTCGATAACTTCGCCCGCTCATCAACGTTTAATTCGTTCTCAGTGACCTTAAACGCTCCGCTGGCGAGTGCCACCAAGTTTCGCTATACCTATACCTTGATGTTGGCACAGCAAGATGAATTTGAAATTTATATTCATTTTTAAATCCAAGCATTTTAATGAAACCTGGAATTTAAAAAATTGTGAGACTCTTGTTTTTTTCAAGCGCCGAATACCAGTTGCTGGATCCCTTCGGCTCATTTTACGTCCGATGACCACGCGATCGGTCGCCGGGGACCACCAACCACTTCCCGGCTGGCCACCACCGGCAAGCAGCACCGGAACTGCTTCCCTTCCCAACACTAATCACCGTGATCTCCACGAAGAGAGAGGTCGGGGTAGAAGAACTGCCGATTCGTGAAGGCCCTCCTTCCCTCCTCTCAAGGGCCCCTGGATAAGTAATCGCGGGTCACGCACCCCCTCCTCCTCCTTCGAGAACTACTCAAAACCCTCTTTCCCCCTGCGTGCTGCTACACGGCGGAGAAGAAAGCGAAGTGAAATTGGCGGGCTGTAAGAACTGCAAATGGAAGGAGAAGCAAGAGAATAGGAGGAGGGTCCGGAGATGCTGCATTAACACCCGCAGACGGACGTCCGGTAGAGCGGCGAGTGCGGATGCGGGATATCGGAGCGGGTGGCCTAAGGAGAGGGCGGTGTTTCTGTTTCATGGGTGCGTGTACTCTTTCGTGTTCTTCCATCTTTCCCTCCTTCAAGGTGGTTCCAACGTGAAAGAACATAAATATCATGTTATTCATATGCTCGATACTTATAGACAAACATGTCCTCTATCTGAAACGGAAAACAAAATGCTACATTTCCACGATATTTTTCGCCAATATTGAACCTAAAATTACATGGTGTTTAATGCGAGAATTGGAAATACACGTGGAGGAATATTATTCTTCTGTCAGACATACATGCCATTTCCACGGAAATTTGTTAATGAGAAGCGAAAACTCCCGGGAAATTGATAAAAAAGAAAATAGATGCATCTTACCGACATATTTATTAAGTTATTAGCTAACTACTGACATAATTGAAGTCAAAACGGGGTAGTTCCATATAAAGGGAAGATTAAAATTAAATATACATAATTTGAATGAAAAAATGAATTATTCATTTTTCTGAAATGGCAAATGATTTGATTGACGTAGTAAAATTAAGGTAGGTATTTCTGTCTCGTGTTCACCTACCTGTCACATCATCCAGCATATTAAGTGGTACAAGGGATGTAGCGAAAACGCCTTCATCACTAGCATTCGTATTTTCCCAACTCAGTTAACGCTGAGGATAGCCAGCGCTCCCGTTGAAGCCCCGTTTGCCCATATGCGCGCTGTCTGAATCCAAATGATATACGGCCCGAGTTCAATATTTTTTACACAGGACCTTAGGCAAATTTATGCTTGGAAGTCACAATAGTAGCTGCTATAATCTGCTTGCAAGTAGCTCCCAGCCCGCTCTCCCACAGTTTAATTTTTTTAAATTAAGTGTTAAATGATTTTGGAATTGACAGAATTTAAATGTTTGCCGTTGTATTTAATCGTTTTAAACTGTGACATCTTCCCAAGCTCCATCCGTTCTACATTAAGGTTGTCACCTTCAGCTGAATTTCGTAGCTCGTGAGTAGTACATCTAAGCGATATTAGAATTTATCCATCGCATTTCTATAAAATGAGCATCCTATACACATTGTTCTCAGAATAAAATGTTGCACCCTAAATTAACCATAATATCGATTACAGACCATTTAGTGAGGATTGCTTTTGTCTCAAATCATGAAATACTATAAGAGAAATCGCAATATTTTGTCTGTAATTGAGACCAATATAAAACAAGTATCGGCGAAAGATTTAAATTGACATTTCACATGATTTCACATGAAGACAAATCATGAAATATCACTGAAATAATCGCAATATTTCGTCTATAAATGAGAGTAATAAAAAAATAACTACTGGTCAAATATTCTAAATTAAAACTTCCCATAACTGTAGATACCAGGCTTTTTCAACTCTCTTCCATCCTTAAACCCATATTCCCGCACTCGATTCGAATAATTATTCAAGATTACAATTTTACTGCGCTTATCCTAAGATAAACAAGTACCTTACTAAAACATTGGAAAGCACAAGGCCAAAGTTCATACATATACATGGCGATAGTAGAACGAGCAAATATAACTTTGCACCCTAAAGTGTTCATAATATCTACTACCCACCATTTTAGTACGGCTTGTGTTTGTGTCAAATCATGAAATAGCATTGAGCAATCGCAATATTTAGTCTGAAATTGAGAGTAACAAAAAACAAATAAATAGATCAAACTAAAAGTAACAAAACAATAAACTAGATTAAATTTCCCAAATTAATATTTCACATAATTGTAGACACCAATCTTTTTTCATTCTCATCCACCCTTTTTACCAGCAATCTCGCACTCCAATAATTATCTAAGATGACAATTTCATTGCGCATATCCGCAATGCTAGTGATTTCGCTCTTCCGATGACTGCGCACGAGACTCAAAGAGGGTTGATGGGTAGAGTGATAAAGGCGGCTAATGGGAGAAGGGGTGGAGGGAAGAGGGTCGGGAGGGGTGGGGAGGATTCGTGGAGAAGGGTTAAAAGGGTGAGGAGGTAGGGAGAGATCGCAGGGGGGATGGGGTGAAAGGGAGAATTGGAAGGAAAGGCTAAGAGGGTGTGATAAGGGGAGGAGGAAGGAAAGGCGGCCGACTTAATCACCGGAGACTTGAGGGTGGAGAGAGAGAGAGAGGATTGCGCGGAAAAAGTAAATGGACTCGATTGCGAAAATGGAAGAGTAAAAGAGAGATGAGGATGAAAAAGAGATAATGAACAAAACAAAGAAGAAGCAGTTTCCCGAGTAACACGTTTCAATTTTCTGGCCGTGCGCATTCGACCAAAGGTCACGAACGAATCAGGGGGAAGGAGGGGAGAGGGACCCGTAATTCCATCGCAATGATGAACGATTACCGAAATGAGCTTGTACCTCATGACGAGACATTAAAATTAAATCAATTGCGAAGGCGAAGTAGGTAGGTAGATAACTTCGCGGCGTCTGATTGTGAGTGGTTTTCGAGGCTTGAGGTCACATTTTGAGATAATGCAACGGTCATTATTGAGAACGGATTCCAATCGGTTGAGCGTTTTTTTTTAACTGCAGAGACGTGGTAAATCGTAAAAAAGCACACTCGCTTGAAATATTAAATCACATAATCATTACTGATAGTTACTGTTGGAACCTTCCTCTTCGAGTCCCTGGCAACCATCGGATTACATTGCCGTCATAATGGCCGGAGACTCGGGAAGGGTTCGGCTTTTTTCGTAGCCACGTCCGACTCCCATCGGATGGGTGGCTACGCTGCATTGGGGTCTTGCGCACGTAGTAGACTGAGTGGCCTCAGGATAACGGCCATTTGCATGCGAGCTGTAAGTGATTCTATTTTTGCTATCATTGAATGTCCGTCCATTAAGAAAGCAAATATGCCGAAATGTGTCTGATATCGAGGTTCATAAAAGTAATTAAATACTAAAACAATGATTAATAATTATTATTGATTCTACGCCAATTAAAACTGAAAAGACATTGATTTGTTCCCGATACTCGAAGGTGGACGTTACTAAGTGTAACGAAATATGAAAATTATTATTGATTCTACGCCTATTAAAACAGCAAAGGTACTAATATTTGCCCGACACTCGGAGATGGATGTTAATAAATGTAACTAAAGACAACAATAGGCATTGATAGTATATTTCGCATTTATCGATAAAAATATTCCACCGAAAATCAAGTTCTATTTTCCACTAGAGTAGATATCGCCAAGTTCGGAGACGTACTTTGCACTATAGAAAAAAATTGATAATATGCTCTGCACATCAAAGCTACAGTAGCATTCTATTGACCTCCAATCACCAATGTTTCGTCCTGTTTTTAGTTTGACCAGGCAGCCCCGAGATAATTCGCTTTTAAAAACACCAGTCCCCTCTTCTTCTCAAGTAACCTTGGGAAAATTTCGCCTCCACTCAGAGCAACCTAAGATCCTCTGCATGCAATATTTCTACAAGGCTTAGTTAATTTTTCGCAGACACATGTGCGTACAATGAACAAACATAATGATTTTGAGTGGCATATACCCGAGTAAGAACTTATAGAAAATAGAACCTCAAGCTGCATTAATCTAATGTAGCTAATGTAAGAACCTCAGCCTACAATCCGTTTAAATAATTGAGTTAAGCACAAAAAAAACAAATCAAGATTATTATCATGATAATTATCTACGAATTCAGATCATATTTCGACTGCTATAAGCAAATTTAAAAAACAAAATAAGTGCTGTAGGATTTGATTTTCTCCCGGCGAATAGCGGGTTTCCGTCAGGGTTAGTCTGCTCCTCTGCATCTGCTCCTCAGCCGAAGTTTTGAAGGATGAAGAAGTGTTACTTAAATTCTACACAGTTAGTTAAATGGCTCTTAGGTATATAAAAGCTCAAGCTAGAGGAATCGCTACCTTGATATAAACTGCATCGATTTTCTTCTATGCCAATTTTATTATTATAATTGCGGTCGGTTCAAGCACTGAGAGAAATTTGTTATGTGCAATTGAGTTATTTACTCTTAACCCAGAGAAGTAAAAAAGAGATTTACCACTTGAATTCCTTTTATCTTGCACTCTGCGCTTACAATCGCTTTTTGGTCGACATAACTGTTGTTCCTTGAGCGTTACGCAACTAGAATTTAAGGAGGACCGATACACAGTCTGCTAGGTAACTCACAAAGGAGTATAAAAAGGTAGAAAAGTTTTTAAGACGTAAAAACAAACGATTAGGTAAAGTTTACGCTGTTACTCACGACTTGTGCTGTGGCATAAAAAGAGCGGAAGTCCTTTCTAGACGATTCTATGCGGGTGACCTGCACCAAATCCATTTTTCCAGCATCATGAGAAGTCTCCAAACAAATGAGATGTATATACATTTCGTAGAAATCTAAGAAGTATAACTGACCGAGGTTATTACCCAAGCAAATCAATAAGAGCCAGGAACTTCAAGAATGAAGCATATGCAATAATTTCGGAAATCCCTAAAAACAGTAGACTATAACATTAGAATGTCACATTTGAATGCGTAACACAATCAATTTTTATGGACAAACTTATGAAAATAGAATATAACGTTGCGCACCATAAAGATGTTTTTACGAAATTCCATTATCTTGAGAGATGTTTGTATGAATGTCATGTGACAATGCACAGAAACATGTAGCGAAAAAATACTTATTGCAAGGAACGCAGTAACCATTTTTTTCAAGTTCTTCGTTTCAGTAGGGTTTACACCAAGCCACCACATGAACTACCGATCCAATCAATATAACACTGGTAAGAGCTCAAGTACTCCAGTCATTACATCTTATATCATCGGTAATTAATCATTATTGGCTCGAAAAAAAAAACAAATTATGCCGCCAAGATATCACTCTTCGAAGTAAATACAGACAAAAACGCAGGCATCAAAAAGTAGGCAGTTTAATATCACAGATATACTAATCTCAGTCGTGTTTGCATACATTATTTTTATCAATTTTCAAAGACAAGATAAGGAATATTTTTTTCAAATAACTACAGAATCTCTTCCTTGAACTACGACCTTGACGTGGTGGAAGGGCTTGTGCGTTCCAATGACCCCTAGAGCTGGACTGGCAGGAGCAAGTACATTGCTCCTGGTAGGGCCACCCATGCCAGATAGGTCGAAGGGTAGGAGCCAGACGAAAGGTAGTTCCGTGATGGTGTCACGTTAAAAATACCGTTGAGTCGCGTGGGATACCTCTCAACTATCACTTCCCAGAACATGAAAGTCATCCAAAGAGATCTGATTCCTGGCAACTACGGGACGCCGCCCACTAGGGCGGGTGTCGTGCCCGGCAGCGGGGGAGGCAAGGCCTCCGCGGTCGTCATCACACGAAATCCTTGCACAGAATCATCATCAGAAGATACAAGGGAAAGGAGGGAGAAGAAGAAGAAAAAGAGGAAGAGGAGGAGGAAAACAATGGTAAAAATAGGAACTTGGAACGTAAGGACCATGATGAGGGCTGGGAAGCTTGAAAATATTAAGCAGGAAATGGAAAAAGGAAAAATAGATGCTTTGGGATTGTGCGAGGTTAGATGGAAGGATAGCGGGGACTATTGGAGTGATAACTACAGGGTGATCTATAGTGGGGGAGATGAGAGTCAACGGGGGGTAGGCATGGTACTGAACACAAAGTTGGGACTGAGGGTGGTAAACATTGAACAGGTGAACGACAGGATACTAGTGGTAGAAATAAAAGCACGCCCGACGAATTTCGTACTGGTCCAGGTATACATGCCTACGAGCAACCATAGGGAGGAAGAGGTGGAAGAGGTGTACGAGCAAGTAGAAGAAATAATTAGAGAAGTGCCGGGGAAGAAAAACCTGATAGTGATGGGTGACTGGAATGCAGTGGTGGGAGAAGGGAGGGACGGATTAGAAGTAGGAGGGTTTGGGCTAGGAAGAAGAAATGATCGCGGGGAAAAGGCAGTTGAATTTTGTAGAAGAAATAAATTAGTAGTGACAAACACTTGGTTTAAACATCACCCCAGGCGTAGGTACACATGGAAAATGCCGGGTGACACTGGGAGATACCAAATTGATTATATAATGGTGAGGCAGAGATTTAGGAACAGTGTAAAAAACTGTCGAAGCTATCCAGGGGCGGATGCGGACTCGGATCATAACTTGGTGATGATGAAGTGTGAAGTTAGATTTAAAAGACTTTGTAAAGGTAGGAAGATAAAGAGGTGGAACCTTGAAGCATTGAAAGGGTTGAAAAAGAGGGAATACCAAGAGCTAGTAGAAAAGAACATAGGTGAAGAGAAGCGGATGGGAACCATAGAGAAGAGATGGGAGGTTATAAAAACAGGCATCGCAAGAGCGGCAGAGAAAACAATAGGAACGGTGGAAAAGAAGAGGGTTAAGAAGCAGTGGGTTACAGAAGAAATGATAAAGAAAATGGAGGAGAGAAGGATATGGAAAAACGTGAACACCGACGTAGGGAAGAGGAAGTACAAGGAATTGAATAATAAACTCAGGCGAGTGACCAATCGGGCAAAAGAAAACTGGTGGAAGGGACAATGTGAGCAAATGGAAAAGATGCAGGAGGAGGGGGAAGTGGGCGCTTTGTACGCCAAGGTGAAAATGTTATCGGGTGGTAAGAGAGGTCAAGCGATACCAAAGGTTAAGGACAAAACAGGAAAGATATTAATCGAACAGGAAGATATCCAAGAAAGGTGGAGAAAATACGTAGAGGAGCTATATGACAGCGAGAATAGACCCCTTAGCCTAGATCTAGAGGACGAAGGAACAATAGATAAAGATAACCTCGGACCAGAGTTACTTGAGAGTGAAATAGAGAGGGCACTAAGAGAGATGAAGGGTAGAAAAGCCGTGGGAACCGATAACCTACCTTCGGAGCTACTGAAGAATCTAGGTAGTAGGGGGAGAAAATCGTTTTTCGAACTTATTCGCAGGATCTACGAGGAAGGAGTATGGCCAGAGGATTTCGTGAAAACAGTATTAATACCTATCCCGAAGAAGAAGAAAGCGTCAGAATGCGAGGAGTATAGAACAATCAGTTTAATTTCGCACGCAGCAAAAGTGTTGCTTAGAATACTAAATAGAAGGTTGGAGAGCAGAGCAAAGTGCTATTTAGGCGATGACCAATTTGGGTTTAGGAAGGGGAGAGGAACCAGAGATGCGATTGCGGTAATGAGGACACTTATAGATAGAAACATAGAGCATAATCAGGATGTTTTCGCTTGTTTTGTAGATTTCGAAAAGGCGTTTGACAGAGTAAACTGGGAGAAACTAATGCAGATACTGGGGAAAATAGGAATAGACTGGCGCGATAGGAGACTCATCCGAAACTTATATATGGGGCAGAGGGCTCAGGTAAGGGTAGCGGACGGTGAATCAGGGTGGGCAGTTATAGGTCGCGGGGTGCGGCAAGGGTGCCCGTTGTCGCCTTTACTTTTTAACATCTATTCTGAGGAAATGGTAAGAGAGGCATGGGATGAGCTAGACGTGGGAATGAAAGTAGGAGGCCAGTGGATAAAGTCGGTTAGATTCGCAGACGACCAGGCGTTGGTGAGTCGGTCATCGAAAGTACTTCAAACTTTAGTAGATGCACTGGAAAAGCAGTGTGAGAAATACGGAATGAAGATAAATAATAGGAAAACAAAAGTAATGAGATTTGGAAGGACAAAGAAAGCGAAGCTGGTGATAAGAGTAGGAAGTCACAAACTGGAGCAAGTAGAACAATTTAATTACTTGGGTAGTACGCTAGAAGAAAGAGGACATAGTAGCAAAGACATTAGGAGGAGAATAGCGCTAGCGAAGGAAGCGTTCAATAATAGAAGGGAGCTGATGACGGGGACCTTAAGTAAGGATGTAAAAAAGAGGCTAGTAAAGAGCTTGATATGGAGTGTGGCATTGTATGGGGCAGAAACGTGGACCTTGAGAAAGGAAGACGAAAATAGGCTGAAGGCTTTTGAGATGTGGGTGTGGAGGAGGATGGAGAAGGTGCGTTGGACGGAAAGGAAGACAAATGAGGAAGTGCTTGACATGGTGGGCGAGGAGAGGAAACTTATAGATGAGATTAGGGGAAGGCAGGGTAGGTGGCTGGAAGGGGTAATGAGGGACGATGGTTTGCTGAAGGTCGTGATAGAGGGAAGGATGTTGGGTAAGCGGGGAAGGGGAAGGAAGAGAATCGATTTTTTGGACGGGATGAAGAAAGGTAGGACTTATGCTGAGATGAAGAAAGAAATACAAGAGGTAGAAAGGGCACAGCACGTGTAAGAGTTCGTTGCATATTCTCTGACTTTCATCACAACCTACCTCTAACCGGTAGATTACTGTAATGAATGAAATGAACTACAGAATTTTGCATCACATGGTAAAATTAGCATTTTGGTCAAATAATTGTAACTCCCCACAGCATTCCAGACCTGCAGTTATTGAGCCTGAATATAGCGAGTCGTTCAAAGCAGTTGAAACTAAGCGGAATATGAGGGCGGTAGTAGTGAAAGCTCGAGGCGCATCAACAATCAAGGGTGCAACAGAACCCGAAAGCTATTTCAGAAGACTTACACCGCTGCGAAAGCCAAATCCATTCGTAGCGTCTTCCGAACTTCGGATTTCGTTTAGAACGAAATCACTAACAATAAGTAGCACAATCGACCCCTGGGTGTCACTTCTGGTTCTTAATAGCGGTCGCTATCTTCACTTAGCGACAATATTTGCGAATGTCACTACCTCAGAGTAAAGATTTACTCTGAGGTTACTACTACTACGGATATTGTTGTTTTGTAGTTACGCACCACAACAATTAACTTGTATATAAAATAGTATTTGAAGGGGACAGTCGAGAAGCTGTTAAATCTCAGCCTATTTATCATTCTCTCTTCATTTCCCTTTGTTTTAATGCTTGTTGAAATGTTGTAGTGCATTGCACGCAACGATCCGTAGCGCTCCGTGATGTTTTCTGATACTGTCTGCTTGGTTATGCTGTTACAAAAAAACATTAGTTCACTAAAACAGCATTTCTCCGATAATTGCCTATTTCGGTTCCTTGTCTTCACTTAAGGGACGTCGACCTACTCGTGCACTCATTCCACATGAATCGACCTCTCAACCCCGGAGCCAAGAACAGCTTCATCTCGTACAATCAGGAATGCAACCTTCTCTGTCAAGGAAACGCCTCCTGGGAAAGGCGTTTGACGGATCCCCCGGCGAAGAATTCTCCGCCGTCAGTCATGAGAAAACTAAGCGGGGCAACGTGTTCCAACGGTCAGGGTCAAACCTTTCAAGTGAAGTGTTAAACCCACGTGAGAAAACTCAATAAATCACGTCGCAAATAGGGTGTGTACCTTTGGTGTGTGTAGACAATGAAAAGGCTCGCAATTGTAAATTGTATGCTGACTGCTTTATGGGTTATGAAGAATAGGCGATTGCACCGAGATAGATGAGGAACTTCAAGAATGAATTCCTAAAACAATGATTTACAGTAGTGTGATCAATTATCCATAAGATTTCACTTTTATGCATTCATGATTCCATTTCTCATATACGTATGCGTAGCGTCCATTCCAGTGTTGAGTGAGAATGACGCGTTTTTAAGGGGAAACTTAGGGTAAGCACGGAAGAATAAGGAATAAGATTTTTGGATGAATTGAGGCAAAGAAGTAACTATAAAGAGTTTATAAGAGACTTGCAGGGAAATGCAGGGGAATTAAGTATGTGGATATGGGTAAGTGAGAAGATCTCCACGTTTATCGACTCAATTTATAAGAGCTTTTATGCAATGCCCCTTACAATCTCAGTTCATGACTTAGTTACATAAACATAAACAAATCAGCAAGGCCTCCTTGACAACAATATAAAAGATTATGGCACCATTTACGGTCGCCACATTACCCCCCTACGTATTTGAGTCGTCTACGGTTTGTAAAAATCGGGAAATCGAACTCTTCTTCCGGATTTTGTCGTTCGCCCTTCGCCTGTTGGTGCTGAGCCCGCAGGTGCAGCCTTGTCTTCCGTAGCTTCAGGGGTGTATTGGGTTTGTTTTTCGGCCCCAAGAACATATGCTGATTTAACCCGGTCGATTGAAACCTTCATCTCTTCTCCATTGATCTTCAATGTGACCGTCTTCTTGTCCCATGCAGTAATTTCATGTGGACCCGAATAGGGTGGCTGCAACGATTTACGAATAGGACCCTCACGTAGAAATTCATGGCTGCAACTCAACAAATCTTTGAAAATAAATTCCTCCGATTTTGAGTGTTTAGAAGCAGGATCAGAACGCCATTACCTGATGCTGGGAGGTAGGCACATCAACAGAACAATAGTTTATATTAATTGGGTTTCATCTAGGAGGTAAAATCTGCCGATATATCGATGGGATTTTATAATTATCGAGGTATGAAAAAAGGTCAGCCATATTGGAAACAGAAAGGATGGGATCCCGGTTATTTTGTTGTCATCATCGTTATCCAAAACGAAAACAGCTCCAGAAGGGCAATGCTGTCATTAACTGCCCTAAAAACCCACTCCGCCAATTAAAACTAGTGATTGACGAAAACAATTTGAATAATAACGATCAAATTCTCGTTCTCATTGGTGTAATTGAAAAATAACAATAACGCGATCGCACGCGGTCGGTTCTCGCTACTTGTGGCGGCCACTAGCCGCCGACTTCAGGCGCACACTTGGCCACTCTTGCCGCCAGCCACTCGGCCACGCTGCGTTTCTCAGTCTGTGTCAGTACTGTGGAGAATGCGTCTCTATTGGTCGACATAAAGACTTTCGATGTGGACGTCTTTATATCCGAAATTGAAGCGCGTCCTGTCATTTGGGACCTGAAATCGGACTGGAAAGGTAATCAGCAAAGCCTCCTTGACAACAATATGGAATATGATGGCACCATTTACGGTCGCCACAAGTATTTTTGTGAGGGGAAGTTTAAATATCACCCCGAAATGAAGGAAATTTAGGGCAAAGATAACCAAAAAGTACACCAATTTGTAACGCCAAATAAGTGTACGTCTAATCTCATGCGCCTGAAAAAATGTTGGCAACGTTCTTTTAGTGGTGCGTTGAAAATTTGAAAAAGGTTACTAACTAAGGTTGTTAAACAAACCAGTCAGTATACTCGGTCTAAGAAAAATAACTTCAGGTAGTAAAATGCAGCAAATGACCGACACTAATATTCCACTGTTTAATATGAATAAATTCCCGACCAATTTCGATGTCTTCACACGATCAATGTAGTGCAAGTTATTTTATTTGGACGAGGCATTGCACGTAAAACCTATTGAAGTATCAAATTACAGCCCATGCCCTTTTACAGTCAGCGATGGAACTTTCGATTCTAAGAAAAATTATGAAAATAAAAACTGCAGAGTTAAACCTTGATCGCAATGCGAAACAGAGCTCATGGATTCCAAACAGACAAACTGAAACTTTAAAGCACTAGTTTTGGATAAATCTATCACTTACAATGGGACGCTGCCTATTTCAGTTCGGATTCCAGGGTTTCCCGAGCGGAAACTACATTTATTATCGCTTCGCTCCACGCGTGTCCTCCGGAATGTACACGGTGTACATTTCGGGGGCTAAGCGTGTGGTGATTCCATAGCATAATTTAATTGTCACAATAAACGTTGAGTCTAGGTTTCACGTCCAGAGTTTCAGTAGGAAATGGATACTGCCAGGTGGAAAATGGCCTAGTAGCCCATGCAATATTTAATTTAAAATCTACTAATAACATCAGTTATTAGATTATTTCAGGCTATGTAACAATTTAAACCAGATCCTACGCTTGAGCACGCTTATTGCGTCCAGTGACAGTGCTCTGCTGTGCCAGGGGTCAAGGCGACGAGGCAGGTGAATAGGCCTCAGGACGCAACCCGCTAGACGCTGCATGTCACACGCAGCCTCGCGCGAGCCAGTATTTCTATGAATCCATCAAAATGGGTTAAATTCTCGTACCACAGGGGTTAGGAAGAACCGGTAAGGACTTTATTTCCATTGCAATCTTGTTCGGAAAATACCATCTGAAACCAAATTGGATGAAATGAGGAGCTGATATGACAATTGAAGAGATTATGACTTACATTAGCTACTCATTGCCATGTGATTTTGGAATTCATGAGGATTTGTGGACAGGAAACAGTGCCATAGCAGAAGACGAGTCAATTCTTTTGTCATATTCTTAAGATATTCCTGTTCAAGTGCTCCCCTCTGCAACACAAGCAACTGTCGTTATCGCGATGCGCATGGTGTTATTTATTAGAGAGATATATGATCCAGATTCCTCTGCTTACGCTCTTCTTTGGTTCATCCTTCATGGATTGAATTTCCTACTATCTCTTACGATGTGCCCTTGCCTCGCGCAAAACAAATCACCAACCTTGCTTTGGATGGCCCACATCCCTCTTCCTTATGTTCTGCTTTCGTATCCTCTTTCTCCTCAATATGTTTATCAAGATCTTGGTTAAATCCGCATCCCTTCTTTACTGCAAAAACCTTTCCAATTTCCACGATACCATATTCATATCTCTTGAGAGGTGTGGATGGAAATGGGTAATCACCACGTTATTCTCTCTATAAAATGCCGCCTTGCGCTCATATTTTCCGTTCCCAAGTATCAAACCTTTAGACACCTTTGAATTAGAAGCCGGGCCACCGCTGTCCCGGCGATTTTATGAAAACACAAACGATCGTGGCTCGACTGGCTCCGATTCTCACTATTTTCGGAACAAAATAAGATTGATATGAATAGATGTTAAGAACAATATTAGTCCATAACATTTATAAATGTCAAAGATAGGGCTCATTTAATATCGTAAGTTAACCCAAAATGTTGCGCCGCAGCTCCGAACTGTGGTTCTAATAAATGTCGATCCACGGTCGGATTTCGACTGTAATAATATTTTCGTGATTAAGAGACAGCATTCTCACCATTATCTTAATTTTTGGCCATATAAACATTTATTCCAAACACTAAGAGCAGTTTAATTTTACCCCCATTCTTTATTTTATCCATGTTTAGGGCCTAGTAACTCCTTGGCAGATATTTAGAAAGGATCAGACTTAATTTTTCGGAAGTCATGACGCAGAACTATCCGTAGAGTAAATAACCTTTTTCTTGTGGAAAACAACCATGACACAAAGGGGTAACAAAAATAGAGAAGTGGAAATGTTCCACTTTTGTGATGCGGTAAAAGCTATGACAAGGGTTTATCGGTTGAGCTATATATTTTTCTGCAAGCTTAAAATCCGTCTTTCAAAGATAAAAAGAGTGTTTTTAGGTTCATCAGTCAAATACAAAAAGAGCAGGCAAATACAGTCTACGGAGCGTGCGCTGGCTTTGAAAATGGCGCGTTGGAAGGTCTACGCATGCGTCGCGCGAAGAATTTTTAAGTGATACTTAAGTAGTTCATGCCCATCTAATCTCCGCTTCAACCAAAATTATGACTATAACTGAGCTATGCTCTGAAATAGGGGAAAAAGTATTTCTTCCGCAACATCATCTGTCGTTATTAGTCTTCGAAGATGAAACTAGTCGAAACGCCACATTTTACTGAGGCCACACGGGTGATTATCATCCCATGTGTCATTAAAACGGGTGTGGGGAGAATTCGATTGATTCGAAAATATATTGAAGGAAGGGAATACACTTCATTCCCTCGGGGATATACGTAGTTTGCGAGGATGAACTTGTATTTTTTTCAGAAGTCTGGAGTGAGTCGGTCTCTTTTTCATTAGTCTGGATTTCTGTTTCGCCTGGAGCTTGAAAACATGCGTAGGAAATTAAAGCTCAGGTAATCATAGGTTAGCAAAGCACAATTTACCATTATAAGGAGAATATTAAGTGCATTTTGATAAATTTGACCTTCCTTTATGCCAATAGTGGTGCAATAGATCATAACTTACAATGGTTACAGTGCCGTTTTCTCGTTACGTATGCCATAAAGCTCTTTCCAATTTTTCTGGGAAGTCATCCGCCCAACAACACTCTTCTATTTGGATTCACAATCTCCGGCCCGCGGATCAATTCGGGAACTATGTATTTACATTCAGACCACAAAGAAATTGAAAATTTCATTACTTTACGCCTTTCGAAAATATTCTTTAAGAGTCAGCTAGGTGATTTGAAAAAGACAAAATATGGCCAACAAGCCGAAATTTCTATTTCTATCTAACATTATAATGTTCAGGAACCCATTTTCTATTACAAAATGCTGCCGCTTCTATGTTATATAGAACCTTCCCGCTATATTACTACATTGAGGTGGCGCGACTTAACAAAATGCGGCGCGAAATTTATCGCTCCAGTTTTGAGTAGCCTTAAACTTCCCACCTTCGGAATTTCGCAGTTTAAGAATGTACTATATTCTTCGTCAAGACAAATTTCAACCTAGACTTTGATCATGTAATATTTTAAGTAAATCGCCTATTTACTTGAAGTTTTTTATGTAAATATTCTTATACGACACGAAAAACGCAGTAATCTATAAATAGCTTGAGAAGCGCCACACAGAACATATAGAGGCATATTAAATGAGAAGCATAGCTTTACCCGTGTGCATCAAATAACGCTTCCAGAGATAACATTCATAGGGTAATATTTTGATAGGGGCCATTCACGTATCAAGTAAGAAGTAAGTCACGAAAGAAAAGGGTCGAGCTGCTCTATCGTCGTCTTACGCAGGCGGGTGAGTGGGGTCCGAGAGTATCTTACGTAAGATTTTAGTCACTCCTGAGATGGTATCAGTTTTTAAAATTATCTTCGGCCGAAAGATCTTACTTTGCAGGATAACCACCGCGGCGGTACACCTGAATTAATTCTAAACAATAGAAAAACATAACAAATGGAGGGGAAGAGGTCAGGTTTTTGTACACTGGGACTTGGAATAGGCCATATACTTGTATATTTATGCATGCACATGATTCCAAAAATGTATGAGGACTTTCGTATGATTGGGAGGGGAGAGTTCAGGAAATCCTACGTTGTTGTACATACATGGGGGATGGGGGAGATATTTAAAGTGGCCAAAATCGCCTTACGTAATTCTTAAATGGTCCCACAGCAAAGCGTCGACTTTCCCCCACCAATAAAGGCCTTTTGCGTGAAGAATTCGGGGCAGTGAAGCATATTCCTTCCTCAGTACGCGCAGTCCCGTAGGTTGGAGAAACCAAGGCCACGAAATAATATAGCATCTCAAGTGCTCAAATATCATTAAATATCTTTCTCCCATTGACATTAAGAGATGGTGATTCGCCGCGGTGCAGCGAATCGCTCGTTAGACCCAGGCCCAGATTAAAGAGACGGCGAGTATCCGTTTTGGAACCATATTATCTTTGTAACGCCAGAATAATAAACATTTATAAGATTTTAAAACATTAATAGATATTTTAAAAATAATGCTCTGGAATTAACATTTATATGCATAAATGTCTCATTGATCGCACAAATAACGCTTTAGGTAGCAAATACATATATGAATTAAAAAGAAAGTACTTAAATTTTGATGGGATTAATATAGTTACTCAAGAAAAAAGGATCACTCAAAAATAATAAGCCAATGGGTTGTGCAATTGAGATTATTTATACAAATTTGAGATCAATAAAAGAGTTTCCTGCGTCACTTTTTGTCCCGCAATCTCTTCTATTCTTAATACTCCTCATCTTTAGAGTCTCTTCAACCGTATTCACTCATAACTTTCACGGTCTATTTTTTTTAATTGAAAAAAATGTTTTATTGATTTTTTTCAACAATCTAACAACAAACTTTTTTGTTTGAAAATTACAAACATATTAATTTAAAAATTGTTAAGAAAAAGAAATAAATTAAATCAAAATTTGCAGTTAAAAACAACAAATACAACTTTCTCCATTAGTGCCCTTATGTAAAAATAAATTCAAATTTTCAGGGACCCCATGGACTACTTGCTGGCTAATTCACCAACGTAAGCAAAGTCATTTTTCAGCACCCATCTCCCAGACTTTGTCTTCCAAGCCAGCAAATATTCTTGTGAGATTTTCTTTAGAACAGATTTATATTAATCCCTACTCAAATGCCATTAATATTAATGATAAATACATAAATATATAGTTAATATCTTAAAAACTAATTTTGTTGTGGTTAGACCTTCATCTCCCTCCTATCTGAGCTGGTGCTTTGAGTTATCAACCTTTCATGAAGACCCCTTTGTAAAAGTCATTCAAGGAGATAAAGATCAGAGCTACTTAAGCAGTTTCCTTTCAAAACCATGACACAGTCAAGTTTTATGATAGTTAAACAGGGAATCATAAATGAGACTTGGACCTTGAGCTGAGCCGTTTATCTCTGTTTTACTACTGCACTCGACTGAATGCAGTATCATTTGCAATCAATACTCAGAGGTCAAATGCACGCCAAAGTCATTCAAATGATGCTGATATAATGTGTGAAGTAAGGTGTGATGGAGGAATGATACATAATGTGAAAGTATAGAGGAGGTAGTCTCACCTGCACGAGGGCACATGTGTATATGAAGTCATTTACATGAATTTAGGATAAGTAGTTATATTTTTCTAACTACTTGACATAAAACAACTTTAATTGATAATTTTCAATGGTCAAGAAGCCTTGGTATCAATAACTCAAGGATTGTGAAAAAAATTCCAAATGGCCAAGACTGCTAGGCACCCATTAGGATAGAAAAGCAAATGAAATTGGCTTCAACTATGTGAAAATGGGTACCTGAATATGAGGCCTGTGTTAAAACCAGTCATATTGAAGACATATAAAATTAGTAAAAATCATACATGTGGTATATAATCATTCAGAAAATTATAATCCTACACACCTAGACATATTATAATATTTAGAGGATGATTTTAGAATAATTTGTAACACCTACATAAATATCCTGGCATAATGTGCAAATTAATGCTGCAACCATTATTTATTTTCCTAGAGATTCAGCTAAGATTATATGAATAATTTATGTATTCGTAAATATGCTTTGAACTGCTAGGAAATATAAAAAAAGGGGTACAGTATAATCAACATGTAAGATTGAGCTGTCCTGAACAAGCCCCTCTTTGCAGCTCAAAATTAATCCATTCAGTCCACAACAGTCCTGTAATCTCATGGACTAGTAACATGGGTTAGTCACCATAATCCAAGGCTAACGGAGGCAATTCATAGCCAGTAGCTAACATGCTTGAGTGGCTGCCTAATTTTTGGGGCAAATTGTCTAAAATTCAAAGATTGTTGTTACAACTCTTAGGCTGTTGCCACCACTCAGGGACAATGCAACAATTGCAGGACTTATTTCAAAAGTTACTGTTCCCAATCATATTTCACCCGTGCTTGTGCAAGAGTAGTTGAAAAAAAATAATTTGCCTGCTTTCATCAAATAACTCTTCCATTGGTGCATGTTTATTGCAACTAAATCCATTGCATTAAAAATTCACAGATATTCTTCAATAATAATCAGTAAACTCCATCATCATAGCTTCAAAACTGAGAGTATGACAGAAAAATCTGTCTCTCGAATGGTATTTGATATATTGAAGTACACATACGTATCCTTTTCATTATGAACACCATAACCTACACAACTTCAACACATTGTAAGAGCTTTTTTTAGCGGGTGGTACTTTTCTCATGCAGTAGGTGAAAATAAAAGAACTAATAATGTATACATTTTTATCACCAAAAAATATTTTATCTACATACATAAAAAAAATTCATGCAATTAACAAAACCGAAGGAAACGCATTTACTCATGCAATCATTAGTCAATGAAAAAGCATCAACAAAAGAAAATTTAAAAATGATCAAATGCCAATCTAGAAATACATAACAAATTACATAAATCAATGAGAATCATAAGAATTAGAGCAAAAACATAAAGAAAAATTACTCTAGGCAACAGTTAATATAAAATGTAATTCAATAAGTTAGAATTCATTTTTCACAGCAGTGGTGTAGGCACTTGGGGTTAACCTTGGTAAACCTTTTAGCTGCAGAATATTTTCATTTTAAGGGATAGATCAGCTGCAACCATAAGTCATAAATCTACATGAGCTATGGGGCAGTTATTAGGGATATTGCAAATGTTTCAACAATGAAACAGAATAGATGTCAAGCAAAAAGAAATTACCACTTAAAGATAGGAAATTCTTTAACATGGAAACCTATAAACATTGCAAATTTGACCAGGATTAAAAAAAGAGAGACCAAAAGATAAAACTACTGGGAAACAGAAAGAGACAGTGCAAATAGCTTTTCAAAATAATGCACCACTTTCATGTATTAAACAGAAGGAATTGATGTTTGCACCTAACAATGTTTCACACCTTATTAAGTTTCAGAAGCCAACCCAATCTCCACTGGTTGACAATGACATTCAATCTGGAATCTATTCAACTGCATCTTTCTTTGGCATGTCATCAGTTGCCTGCTCCAATCTTCCACCACCCAAACAGTGGTGAATACCACTAAAAAATAAATACATTGCATGGTCATTTACTTACAACCATTATCAAATAAATTATTATTTTTTCATAAGTATATAAAACAAGAAGCTTTCAGTAATAAATTTATTGCATTGAAAAACAAAATGCATGCTCATTAGCGCAACAGCATTATTAGTTAATATAAGTTACATATAAAAAAACCTTGGAGCTTCTTTTCACAAAAAGTAATGGGTGAAACTATTTAGAGTAAAAAATGTAACAAGTAGTCCATTACATTCTTTGAGAATAGCCAACTGCTTATTAAATACATTATTACCAAGGAAAAATAGCTTACAATAGCAATGATATACTTACAGAACAAGAAAGAGCACTGACAGCTGAGATGCTAGAGTAAGGAAAAAAATTGCAGCAGGAAATGTCTCCAATGTCGCATTATACAACTGAGAATACATAACACCAGAAAAAATTGGCACTGCATTGTCTGCCGATGAAAGTACTGCAAAAACCCTTCCTGAAATGTGTAATCAAGCATTGTGTTAAAAAGGTTAAATAAGGATACAATGTGGTTTATTTTCAGAATGAATTAAGAAATGAGGACCACCATGCAATTAAAATATAATTAACTTTGAAAAATCAATTTTTTTAATATGAGGATTCTAAAACAGAAACTCTAATAAAAATAAGGTAGTTTTTGAATGGAGTTACACATATAAATGATCCTCTACAGAGCTACTACAGTCTATGGTATAAAAGTAATCCAGGAAAAATGACGAACAATACTTATTAAATTTGAATAACTTAAGTTGTAACTTATTTTGTATATACACCTAGAGACCTATACTATGCTATGAAATATGGAATGGTTAGCAATGGGAGTAGTACAAAATATGTAGCAGATGAAATAACAAAGCATTCATGAAGGAGCGGCTAGATCAGGGTGTCCAACGAAAATCTAGTACAAAATTCAAGGATATTTCAAGGATAAAAAAGAACATGTTTCAAGAATATTTCAAAATCAATATGAGTTATATTCGAACACAAATTATAATGTTTCTCTTAGTTATTAAATAAAAAAGTGCTTTTTTAAACAATGAAAAATTATTTATAATAGTTTTGACATTTGCATTAATTTATCAGCCTCTTTTTCAAGAATATCTGCTTCTTCCTTCGCAATTTCTAAAATCCTTCTTATTCGTAATTCTAATTCTTCTATTTGTTCTAAAGTAAGTATTTTTAATTCTTTTTTTTAATTTTGATTAATCTTTTCTGTAAATGCTGCTTTTTTTATTTTTGGAAGCACTTATGAAAGATTTGATCATTTCTTTACATATCTGAACATTACGAATGCCCCCTGCTGCATGTATAGCATCATGAATACAGCGCTGAGCAATTAAGCTATCTTCATGTAAATTTAGCACTAAAAATTTTTTATTAAACGAAAAGCTTCTCTCAACTGCCGCATTGGCATGAAATAAAATAAAAATAGTAATCAACAAGTTTTTAAAAGCATCTGATTCTTTTTCTTCAGAAAGCAAATGAATTAAAAATGTGTCGAGTCTGTCCTTTTTTATATCAAATTCTCTTAATTTTTTGCAATGAATCTGAGGAATAAAAGAGTTATACATATTTCCTTTTAACACGATAAGCATCAGTGCTTTCATATGATTTTTATCAACCAAATAGCTGAGTGCAGCATCTACTCGTTGTTTTGCAATATTTTCTAATTCCATCACATACGGCAAAAAACAACTTGCTCCACGCAATAGTGTGGATGAAAGTGGAGATTTCTGTTTCAGTTTTTGAAGTATATGTAAAATAAACTTTTGGCATTCAATTTAAATTGCAATCAATTTCTCTAAAGCTTCAACATCTTTCAACTTATGTGCAATCGCAGAAGCTCCAAATCCAATATCCACAGAGTCTGCAGGATATAAAATTTCTTTATCTGCTATATCAATATTTAAAATATCAGGTACGGACTTAAAATTTGCCATTACTTTGACAAAATAATTCTATTCATCAAACTCTTAAATAAATTGAATAAGTCATTTCTCATGAAGGGTAGCGTAGGGTGGTCTGTTTGATACTACCCCAAAAATGGCTCTATGTCTACAATCACTGAAATTATAAAATTAAGCTTTACTTTTAAAAAATAATCATTTATGAATTTTTTAATTTTTTCGCAATTTTCTGACTTAATAAAATTGTGATTCATCTGATGGCTTAGTTCATATCTTCTGCCGATGCTTATATTTTACTCTATGCTTATTATAGTATACTTGATGTATAAATGATGGTCAATACCGAACTCTGCGCTATGCGTGGATGTGTGGGGAGTTACCCAGCAAACCTTACAGATGTTTGGTGGGGATTCACGGTTTGATCTCAGTGCTCATCAACTAAACACGTACGTATGCTTATGGAGGTCTAATTGCGGACGAAAGGCCAAGTTCAACTGCAGGACCACTGTAAGCATATACAATTACAGGGGTGAAATATAGTCCCGCGGAGCCTATACCTAATCCGCAATAATGACCAATGACTTTTACGTATAATACTCACTATGTATATACTATTTAGACATCATACAATCATTTTATGGGCTCGGCGCCTGTATACGTTTCTGTGAGTGGTACTGCGATCTACAGTCTTAAGCTAATAAGTTTGAGATTTTCATATTGAATAATTGTTTGTATAATTGTATGCCACTCTCTAGATTGTGCCTCAATATTTAATTCATGCATTTAAAATTGATTTTTCACCTTACAGTGATTGGAATATATAATTTCAAAGATGCCTAGAGATTTTCAAGGAAAATTAAGAAAAATTGCCTTTTTTCAAGGAGTTAAAGGATACAAAAAAAATTCAAGGATAATTCAAGGTTTTTCAGGTTTTCAAGGGCTGTTAGACACCCTGTAGATGTAATCGGATGACTTAAGCTTAACCCTTTCATATCCAACCTCATCCATACATGATGAGGAACAAAAATTGAGTCTGCAAAACAAGATTATTCCAGCTCAATAGATTGAAATGTCAAGCAAGCAACATGATGGGGTATGGGTAAGTGACTGCAGAATTGAAGCTCATTGGTTAGAAATACTATCCAACAGGACTTAACAGAACTGGACATTAGACCACTTCTTTGGCAAATGATCAGGACCAACATAAACCCATGCTCATATTGGAGATGTATCACAACCATTCCATTCCACCCACTCTTCATCCTGTTTTTAAAACATCAACCCTCACCCTCATCAACACCCTAACATTCGTTATCGCACCTTTCAAGGATAATCCCCTAGAATATTCCTCATTTGATAATTAACCCCCCTTCCCCTCCATCCTATTCATTTCCTTACTCCACTTCCCTCTCCCCTCTTGTACGAGGTGTGATAAAAAAATAACGGGAATTTATAAATTTCGCGGGCTTCATAATTCTGATTTTCAATAATTCCGAGTTCCTGCCACATGGTCGTACGGTCAATAAGGAATACTACCTGGAAGTTATTCGCCATTTGCGTGAAGCGATCCGACAAAAACGCCCAGAATTGTGACAAAACAACTCGTGGAAATTGCACTACAATAATGCTCCCCCTCACACCTCACTGCTTATTCATGATTTTTTGGTAAAAAAACAAAGCATTATTTTGCCTCAGCCACCGTATTCACTGGACATGCCCCCCTGTGACTTCTTTCTATTCCTGAGGCTGAAGAGAACCATGAAAGCCCGACATTTTGCCACCATTGATGAGATAAAAACAGAATCGCTGAAGGAGCTGAACTCTATACCGAAAAGTGAGTTCTAGAAGTGCTTCCAAATTTGGAAAAACCGCTGGCATTAAGTCTATTATATCTAAGGAGGATTACTTTGAAGGGAACTAAACTGATATTGATCAATAAAAAAATATTCTTTAAGAAAAATGAAAATTCCCATTATTTTTTTAATCACACCTCATATACTCCCTCCGGTATACTCTATACCAGAGATCAACAACCTAGCTTGCGTAGTTTCTGGGAAAGTAGAAAAAATGGGTATCATAAGGTATTCCATGCAACCTAGACCCCTGCAGGGTAACAATCCGCCTCCCCCCAAAACAACCTGCACCTGGTCTGGGGGGTATGGTATACCCCCCAGATAGATTGAATTAGCTTAGAAAAGGTTCCAGTGTTTCACTTCAGTATTGCAAGAAGAACTGAAGCAGTGCTCCTAACTCTTCAGTTGAAAGTAAGCCCTGCACGTTTTCTTG
Organism: Pyrrhosoma nymphula; assembly: GCA_963573305.1. Classification (NCBI taxonomy): domain Eukaryota; kingdom Metazoa; phylum Arthropoda; class Insecta; order Odonata; family Coenagrionidae; genus Pyrrhosoma; species Pyrrhosoma nymphula. Next base: position 46,935,130 of record OY754330.1, on the reverse strand, counting down.
CATCATACTTAAAATGGAGGACCCTACACTAGAATAATAAGGAAGTGTGAACATTCGAACTTTTCTGAGGATGATAGTGCCATAAATTAGAGAGGGACTTAAATGTGGAAGGTTGTATTGGTCAGAGTACCAGAACATTTTTCCTTGAGTCACCCTACCAAGTCATTTCCCACAGCTAGCAGGGGAAGCAAACAATATTAGAACATAATTGATATAAGAACAAGATAACTCATCACAGCATGTTTATCCAAAAATATTTTTCATTCTAAAATGTCATATTTAATAAATACCTGAAAAATAACAGTAGTAATTAATATCTAAAGAATTATGTATTGCCTTCATACCTCTTTCAGAAGCTGGTACCAATTTTGATGTCATAGATCTCAAAAGAGAAGGTATCATAGGTGCAAAAGCAGCAAATGCAGCTCCCAAATAAAAAAGATCAGGATTTTTAACCACACCAAAAGTCACCCTGGCACATGAACTACATATAGCTCCAAAGGTTGCTATCATTGTATCACGCACACCAAAATAACGGCTAAGCAGAGGGAGTCCAATCAATGTCACTGTGAATCAGAGTGAGAAAAACAAAGACATCAATAGTAAATAATATTTTAGCTCAGAAAAATCAATGAAAAAGAGCAAGCAACATTTTAGCACATTATTTTTCATACTTTGCATTTTTCTACAATTGCACTTCATATCCTGGCCATTGAGTTTTGTATATATTCTTACATCATCGTTAAAAGCTTTTCAACAGCACGAAGAAGAGAGAGTGAGTTACACTATTTTCTAACTTAAAAGACACTTGGGGAATACAAGGCGCACCCTAATTTTGATCACAGAATTAACACTAGAAGGACGGCAGGGGTCATTTGACCCATTTTCAGAATTCAAATTAATTTTTCTCTGTGTAAAACATTTTTTAATCTTTCGAAACTTTTTGACTTTCTTCATTTCTACCTGAAATTAGATAAATTGACACAAATATGACTCTTATATTTTTTTGTTTACTTTTACAAGAGGTTATACCTAGAAGGACGGCTGCGGGTCATTTGACCCACAACTTGTTTTGGCGCTGTATATTTATATTTCTCTTACCCTTAGGCTCGTAATTTTTTATGAAGCTCCTTTTACTTGGTGGCATGGTAGTCCAGTGGGTATAGTGCTTCGTTTTGAGCCAGAGGGTACCCGGTTCAATGCCGGTGATGCCTCTGGACACCAATATCAAAACGTTAGCTAAGTGAACATTTTTGTACCCGATCTTTCGGGAATCCACAAGCGGAAAAGGGAAAGCAAGTGGCACCCCTTATTACTTTATGTGAATTTCGCACGCTAATGGTATTTTTCTAATGGTATTTTTCTTATTTCGCAAATCTTGTTTTTTTATCCTCACAATGAAAATCACATGCACTCCCATTGATATGTGTATCTTTATCCATCCATGCATCATACAGCCATGGTTTGGACGCCTTTGAGAACCGATGCGAATTATTATTGTCCATCCACCCCAAATCCTCTTCTTCGAATAACTGTTTTCGTCTCTTTCCGGATTGCATTGTCACCTGACCTTGCTCTTTTGCTGGGTGTCCAGCCCCCCGCCGAGTGCCTGGGACAAACCCTTGCCCCTTTTAGGGAGAGCAGAGGAATTGCCTAAGTTGTAATATTCTATTGCATTTCCTACCCATGGAATTCCTTCCTTGAACGGGGAAGAAGAAGCATTAGGGCAAGTTCTTAGAAGAGGAGGATCAACACATGGGTGGCAGTCGGGCGACCGCCTTTCGTACGGCAATTGGCACTTCGTAAATATTCGTCAAAACCCTTTCGCATGCATTCGGGATGCTCTCTGTCTCTCAATCTTCTGAATCATGATTGGTGCTCATCGAGAGAAGAACTTCTAATATTTATCGCATTGATATATGCAAGAGGCATCTTGGGACAGCAGCATATGTCTATAAAAAGCTGCTGGAATAAAACCTGGGGCTCAAAAATATTTTCTAGCGCAATGCCTATGGATCGATTCTTGAATATAATGAAACATTTATGCTTCAATTCAAGGGCGACTCATAGTCAAGCACTAAGGGCAGATAAATTTCGTTTGGCTTCTGAACCTTGGAACAATTTTCTCACTAATTCCTGAGTCTGCTACAATCCAAGTGATGGCCGATGAACAGCTCTATGCATTGACATTCAGGTATCCTTTCATACAGTATATGCCGAATAAACCGGAGAAATTCAGAATCAAGTACTGAGTTTTGGCCGACGTGAAATCTAAATAATGTAAAAAACATTTCCGTATTGTGGGGAAGATGAAGAGAGGCCATCAAATCAAGCATTGGGTGAATATGTTGTAATGAGATTGACTGATCCGTATAAGAATTCAGGCATAAACGTAACCTGTGACAATTATTTTTCATCGATTCACCTGACTGAAAAATTGAAAAAAAGGAAAATTTCTCTTCTCGGAGCTATAAAAAAAACAGGCGAGACTTACCTCCTCCTGTCCGCATGAATAATGAAATTCATTCCACTAGAGTATATAAAAACATCCAAGGCCATACTCTCACAAATATCCAAGCAAAAAAGAATAAGAATGTTCTCTTACTTAGTACCATGCACTCAGATGTCACGATTTCCGACACATAAAAGAAAGCCAGAAACCATCCTCTTTTACAACAAAAACAGATTGGGAGTAGATGTTATGGACAGCATGTGCTGGAAATATTCCACCCGATCAGCTACAAAGAGGTGGTCTGTTCATAAATTTTTCAATATACTGGATCTGGCCTCGATAAATAGCTGGGTGCTCTACAGGGAAACTACAAATTGTAAACTGAGTCGCATGAAATTGATCCAAAAAAATTTCGAATGAGAGTTGGGAATCTCATGTCCAACGAAACCCATACTTTCATGCTCAAATCAAACAAAAAAAACTTCCTCAAATTCCACATCCTTATCCCTAAGAGCACAAAAGAGGAAAAGGGGCCAATTACATCCAAATCTTCAAAAGAAATCATCCTATGTACGTTTTCAATGCAAGAAAATATTTTGTGGCAAGTGCGCCGAAAAATAACCTTGTGTCTGAAATGTACAACAAAGTATTTTTTTGTATATTTTATTGCAATGTATGAAAAACCATTATGCTCATTATAAAATTTTGAAGCATTAAGTAAAAATAATAATGAAATTTCGTGATTAGAGTGGCTATCAATTTGAAACTCATGGCCACTGAATATTATATAATTCATGTTTTTAGAAGTGATAATTATGTATTGCTAACTATCGGAATACCATAATAAATGATATTATGTGTTTTTAACCGCTTCCCTGACGCGCCCGAGTATACTCGGGCAAAGTTATACTGACATGCAGGTGGCCTAATTATCTTAAATTAAGGGGCAACATTCAGAAATTATTGAGTAATTCATTAGTTATTTGGAATGAAAAATTGAGTAAAAAATACTCGCATTTGCCTCAGTTTAATGCTTCTGAATCTGAAATAAAAATTTATGAACATTTTTTTTCCATTTTTGTAAAAAAAAACCGTCAGGGAAGTGGTTAAAGAATGAATATGAACATTTTTACAGTAAAACAGTCTATTGGAAGAAAAAACTGCTTTTAATTTGACAAAACGAAGTTGGGGTCAAATGACCCCTAGCCGTCCTTCTAGGTAGCGCGAAACTCCCATCCTCCTAGTGTTAAAAAAATAAATAACTGCTCTATTACTCTTCAACATTTTTTCCATTGAAAAAGAGAAGTGGTCTTTAACCAAATAGCTTAACAAATATGGTGACATGGAATGATTTAGAACATCATAATACTTAAATATTAATTTGCCTCTTATTTTATGATTCGCATTACACGGATTCAACAAGCAAGTCTTTAGGCAAAATCTGACATGGATCATATGAGATGCAGGCAGGCCTGGCCTAAGGCCTGGGCAACTGCCCGGTTCCCCATGATTATGAAGAAATATGGGGGGTGGAATACCCTCTTGCCCAGTTAAAAATTTTCTCTTAGGCCGGGCCTTGATGCAGGGTGGTTTTCTGTGGGACAAAAGCACGTCATGCAAGCTGGAAAATGTGGTACTAACTGAATAACAGGAGCAAACAAGCATAGGGGCTAAATGACCAATAGAGGAACCTGCTGAAAAATGAGGGTGATTGATTATCAAATGGGTAGTTAATTGGCTGAATGGGAAAATGTAAACCCTCACACTGTGTTGGTCTTAAACTCTCATACAGGAAGCTATGTATCCACAATGAGGTTATGTATCCATCCCCCAAACGAAATACTAATTCTTCTTTATATACTACATTGCAACATGCGCCAGTAATAAAATAAAATAGGTGTGTGGAGAGATGAATAGCCCCAATTGAATCATGAATTTCAAAAAAGGGCTCATTTCGGAAATGGACTTTTTCCCTCTTTTTCTATGAACATGTATAAACCAATGTTTTATGGGCGAGAAGGGCTCTTATATGCTTTTTATAAAGCTTTCAGCAGGAGTTTCAGGAAAAAAATCTGCACTCTTACACCAAATGGTTTGATAGAAATTCAGTTTTTTGTGCCTATCGAAAATTTTCAAAAATTCAAGATGAGCCCTTTTCGAAATTTTTGACTCAATTAAAACCATGACGAAACATACTGATCAATGCAGCATTATAATATAAGTAACCTATGATGACACATACTCATCATGCTCAGCAAAAAAGTTCAATTTTGCATAATGACTGCGACAATTACCAAGGACTTGTTCTCACATAGCTCATCAAGCAGCCGAACCACTGACTACATGTAGCAAATCATTAGTGTGTTTGACTACAATATCTAAACTTCACCAAAAAAAACACCAAAAATAAGCCACTATTACCCTGCCTAAGTAATAATAATAATATTTATTTGCCCAGTAGATCGAGTTACAAAGTTTGTACACAATATAAGACACGTCAAGAATTAATGAAAGTAGTAAACTATACATAAAATGGGCAACACTACAAAAAAAAGTTAACATTGCACAGCACTATACATATTAATTCATCAGTGATCAATAAAAGATGGTTGACTTACAAGGGATCTGCAATAAACTCATTGACATCATAGTAGAGCTTTTCTCTTAGAAGAGCTTTCAGTTGTCTTTTAAAAGCATCACCACTCATGGATTTTATGGAAATGGGTAGATGATTATATAATTGAAGAAGTCCCATCCTCCGCAAACCGTGTAAACATTTTGTGTCATTTAATTAACTCCATCATCTCTAAAATATTTCAATAAACCAATCTTCCATGCACACATGACTGATATGGACATAAATGTTCACTCACTCTGTGTTTCAACCCGAAGGTTGGTTTTTGATAGGTGAGAGTAGAGCTCACTTTTGGCATTGGCATGGCAAGCCATTGGCATGTGAAATTCACACATTCCGAAAAGGGGGGGCCACCCTGATAGTCGCACTGTGAGAATTTTTGGAGGGGGTGTCCAGAGAGGCCTTACCCAGATTTAAACCCAGGACCCTCAGGTCGGTAGCCCAGCGCTCTGCCCCCCCCCCCCCCCCACACAATAAATGTTATTGACAGCAAAATTCTTATGCTGCTAAAGATAACACTTATGCATGGAGGACAAAAATCATGAAAAGCACTATACAATAGCATTACATAAAGCCCTTACCTGTAACATAGAGAGCAGACTGAATGGTCCTGAAATTACTGAAGGTTTGCACATCCCAATTGAACTCTTTCTGAGTGTACAAATATGACATGTTCCTTTCATCTGAAAAATTTTCAATTCATTATTTATGGATTAATTTATATAATTTCCTACCTTTGAAAACCCTAGGGCTTTCAAAGGTATGAATATTTTTTTCTGAGAAAATCTTATCTTAAACTAATATTTTTGCATAGCTAGTCAAAACAAAATGCAAATCTAAGCTTAGCTGAGAAGAGAAATTTGTGGCTATCATGCAAAAAACTAAGAAAAACAATATGGTAGCTCAATATAATATTTTTTATACATAATTGCATAGTAAAACACTCCATTGCCTATTTATTTGATCTACTCATGCTGAAGGGTTGGAATACAGGATCTCAATGCTAATACGCAAACAAAAAACTCTTTAAAATAATTTACACTCTTCATTACTCAAAAATGGATGGATTGGATAATTTGGAAGCCAAACAATAATGTAGGTCGTTTGTGCCACAAGCATTTGCGTCAAGTATAGCTGGATGTGTTGGCTGAGGCAGATTATTTGGAGAATAAGTGGAGATGAACCCAGCATCACCTTCAGCCTACCATTAAAAAGAGACAACAGTTATACCTGATAGAGAACTGTAATTGAAATTTACTCCAAATATGTAGCACTCTAGGAGGGATCAGGATTCTAATAAGATATCTCCATTGACAAAGATTCAAACTCAGGCCATTAGGATTGGGAGCCAGGACTCTAACCACACCTCCAATCCAATCCCCTTTCATTATTAAACACATCTTCATTTCAACCATTTTTAAATGTACACTTAGCACAACTTATTATGCAACCTACAAGTGTGGTGTAATCTAAGATACCATGAAGAAGATGATATGAAAACTGCACTTGACATATGTATTCTTCATTTTATTCAGACCTTGCTTAGAAGGACAAATTCCACTCAATCATTAAAAGGAAAGCAACCAAATGCAGTTGATGGGAGATTTTCTAACAAGACTTAGAATAAATGAAGAAGCATTCAGAAATTGAAATAAATAAATGCACCCAGGAATGCTAAAGAAGTGCTAATAGCAGCACTGAATCCTAATTTAGGGTTGGGTCCTGCAGGAAGCTAACTCAGGCCTGGTTATGTGAACATGGAAGAAGTAAGTGTCGAATGGGAAAAAGATAGCAATATCAGCAGAGGTTAAATGAAGGCATCATATTAGTCTCTAAATACCCACATGCTACGCACATCAGTGAGAGAGGTGAGAAATTTCCAGAAAGGGGAAGATTATTTCATAGGCTGAGTTTCTAAGGGAGGGAATGCGATGATGGGTGATGGCAAGAAAGAATTTAATGGAAATATTTCGAAACATCAATGTAAAGGGGTGAGCAGATAACTTAATTAGTACATGGTGCAAATGTCATGTAATATTCTAATAACATGTCAAATAATATTCAAAACTTAAGTCAGATACCCTATACAGCTAAGAAGCAATAACATTTTTATTCTATTCCATGTAAAGACTGTGAAAGTAGCTTTATAGGCCAAACATCCCAATATTTAAAAAATAGGATCTCGCAACATAAAGCATCAATTAAGACTAAAGTTCAACTTTGTGCATTAGCAAATCATGCAATTACAAATAGTCACTCATTTAATTTCTAAGAAGCCAAAATTTTAGACTCAGAACCAAAATTATCAAAAAGATTATTCAAAGAAATGTACCATATATCCAGAAATTAAAAAAGTTGCAATGTAAAATGTGAAACATGTCAATTTAAATGATTTCATTATTGAAATCGTTGTATCCGACATACTCTGCCTTTTGATTTTTATCTCAATTCTTTGTATGATTTTATGCATTCAGTATATTGTATTTCTATGTACCTATTCTTATATTTATATATGACAACTAATTATAAATCTTGTATTTACACATGCAAAAGGGCTCGGCCCGTAAATAAATAATTATTATTATAAAAGAACAGACATTACTTATCTAAGCAAAATTTATCATAATTTAATAAATGACACAACTTTTCAACAAAGAAATGGATCTAAGCAACCAAATTAAAATTGTAAATAAAAACAGCACCAAACTTTAAAGGTAACAATCTTGAATGTCTATGTATTTTTATATTTAACCCTTAAGCTGCGGCAGCTAGAGCGCATTTAGTCCACCCTGTGCGGCAAATGTCTATTTGGACGGAGCCTGTCACTCCTTCCCACGGGCCGAGGTGGGCAGTTATATGACCCATGTAATCCCCTCCCAACCTTTTTCTCAGGATCCCAGGGAGTGGGCACCGGAACTTGTCGAGGGATTAATGGAACTTGGAACTAATTTTGAAAAATTGTTTATAGGCGTAATTGTTGAAAACAAATATGACAATATATTTTCTAGCAACTTTCTGTTTCATTTGATACAAAACACCAAAAAAATCCGTTGATAATTGAGCCGGGCGTGAGCATAAGACAACTAACTTTTGAGACAACAGTAGCCTCTTGAGCGAACAATCGGAAGAAAGGGTCGCACATCATTTCGGTGGTATGCGATCCCTAAAGAGCGTGGGAAGGGAGTGGTTTGGGTAAAAAGGGTGGATTCCCAGATGTCCACCACTGGAAAGAATGAGTTTGGGTCATAAAAATATGAAAGGACTGAGGGAGCAGGTAGACAGAAAGGGTCAAACGTACAAGAACGTTCTCTCCACAGTTCCCGGTACACTCGTACATGTATGTTTCCCGCAGCCTAAGGGTTAATGACTGTAAATTAACCATTATGTAATCAAAAAAGAATTGTCAAACATTTACCATCATTTGTTCATGTATCATTTGTTTATAGCCCTGAAGATGGATAAATAAAAATCCAAAACGTCGGCAAAAGTTTAAAAAAATATTATTTGACCTAAACTCATGACATTTGCACCAAATATAAAAAGAGGTTGAGAATAAATACCATTTTAATTAGTACACAGAGCTATAAATTGGGGGAAGACAGAACCATAAAACACTTCTGAGAGCAAGATAATCATGAATATCAGTGTAATGGTATGGTAGACCAACCACCACCATCACCTTGCCACAAATTATTGATACTACCACCTACCTCTCTGGAAGGTGTACAGTGCCATGGCCAAAAAGACAGTGAGCAAGGCAGCACGCCGCTTCCCGCTCCTCTTTCTGATAACTGTCTTCCATAAATCCACCACATGCTCATAGTCAAATAGCTTCCAAAAGCAGCCTTTTTTTGAGTCGGGTATTAGTTCGTCATCAAAGTTCTCTCCTTGAGAGACAGACTTTTCATCCCCTTTTCCATGATTTTCTTCATCTCCTTCTTCTAATAGGGTTGGGTGATCAGATCTTTCCATAACTTTATCATTTTGCTCCACCTATTTCCAAAAGAAATATATACAGGAATGGAAGGGAATTTTATGGAATATATTTCCGAAAGAAATATATTCCATAAAGAGTAAAGGCACACAACATTTCACTCACAGTTTTTCCCTCTTTCAGCACTCCTTTTCCTGCAGTTTTCCACTCCAAGCGAATAATTGTATAAATAATAGCAGCCAGGAGCAGCACAGCATTCACACTAAATAGGCCTGAAAATGACCGGTTCCAGACTCCAAAAAGATATGCACCTAATGCAACACCTGTGGGCATGGTGAGTAAATACACTGCATCTAATATAGCCACACGCCAAGTACGATCCTTAGCAGTCGTGATGTCAGCAAGGTAACTAAAAGGGAAATGAAATATCGTTAGCTGCAAACATAAATATATAAGTGAGAGAAAATATCAACATAACAAAACGAGAATTGTGAGAATTCATCCCATGAAATCAGCTCTTAGTTAAACTACATATGCATTCATGCACTTCCACAACCAGCATTGCACTAAAATTCATAAAATTTTTACGATCAATTAATTTTTATTTCTAATAGCAATTTCATAACAATAAGAGCTGCAGATCAAAAGAGATTGGATGCAATGGAGATGTGGTGTTGTTGAAGAATGATGAAGATAAAATGCACAGAGAGAACCACTAAGGAAGAAGTCCTATGAAGAGTTAGAGAGAAAAGAAGTAACATGAAGACTTTGAGAAGAAGAGACAAACTTATGGGACATATTTTGAGGCACAAAAGTCTACTCAAAAAAATAATGGAAGGAGAAATGAATGAGAAGAGTTACAACGGAAGACCAAGAATGGAATACATCAGGCAATTTATGAAAGAAGTTAAAGTAAAGAACTATGCAGGCATGAAGCGGCTGGCGGAGAGGAATAACCACTTGGCAAGATGCAGCAAACCAATCTTTGGATTAATGACTGCTGATGATGACGAGCAATTTCAAGCTAATGCAATTAGCATTTTATTTTTTTAGTCTAGAACTGAACAAATTCTTTTTGGTGTTAAACAGATCAATTTTTTTATATTCACTTTTCTTTCTCAGTTAAGCCTTACGTTGAACCCCTAATGCTCCTTTCAAGGAAAACAATTATAAACATCAACATCAGCAATTTTATCTCCAAAAAAGGTACAAAGAGCAGAAACTAAGGAAAAAAATTATTTCAAAGGCAATTTCACAAATTGTAAATGTTTCAGAAAATCTACAATTGTTTTACTAATTTATGCGCATACACTCTCATCAGGGAAAAATGTAAATTTAAAACTATCACACCATCGTTAGGTTTAGAGCACCACCTAAAGGTAACAATGAATATCAATATGGCCTCATTTGGTGGGGCCCTGAACTATACTCTACGAAATTCTTATGTTCATTGTGTCCCAATTACTCTCATTCAGATTAACATTGCTGAATACTTTTTCTGAGGCACTATGAAAAAGCATAATATATTTATATGTAACCCTTTTGTGCTGAAGCCTCACAATGAGAAATGCTTTCACTGTCTGCACTATCCCATGCGAGCGAATGCCATGAAATGCCATTCATATTCATATGGGATAAAAAATCTGTGAGTTTTAACATGGCATTTCAAGGCAATGGATGGCATTAGACCGTAAAGATCATACGTCTATTTCAAATATTATTGCGACTTAATGAGTTCTTGTCTCAGTTCTAGAAAATCTTTACTTTAATAAATTAGGTTCCAAAATGGAAGACATAGCTTTCATAGACATAGCTTTCATATCGCCCCTCTTTGGATTGAGCGCAAGAGAAAATTTTAAACTTTTGTGGAAAGGAAAAAACCATAAAACTTTCTCAAACAATCATTTGCCGGTCTCAGTGGCGGCGGGATAAAGTCCTCGCCAGCCAAGCTGAAGGTCGCGGGTTCAAGTCCCGCCTGGGTAGGTTTTTCCCATCCAGGGCACGGGTGGTTGTGAATGTCTGTTATTAACTGTTAATACACCCGATGTAAAGGCCCAATGAGTGGCTGTTTTCGGGGGTGTTGTCAAATAAATAATTTCCCCACCCCAAACAATACATCATCATCAGCAACCATCAATCCAAAGTTTCATTCACTGTAGCTCTACAGTAGCAGAGGATTACGGGGGGTGCTGGGACCAACCAGCCCTCTGTAATTCCTGGTAAAATAGGAAAAATGGTGTTCGTAAGGTATCATTACCCTAGACTCCCAGAAAGTAGTAATCCAACCCTCTCCAAAAAAAGACCTTAATCCACTCTGCTCTCCAGTTACTCTCCCCACACTAACTACTCTCTCATTCATACACATTCATTTAATATCCCTGATATAATCCATTTATGGTCATTTTTCTGTTCATTTTTTCATATTTTCTATTGAAGTGGAAACTATAAATTGTGCCTTTTCCTGTTCCATCTCAAGTTTTCTGAAACATTCTTGTGACCAGAAAATTGCACCTCAAGGATAATACTAGAAGCATACTAGACTACCCAGATAATACGTATACATGTACACTACCAATACTAGAGGCAAATACTACCCAGATTAGGACATAACCAGTCCTTAACTGAGGATTCCACCCACATTGCTACAGTCCCAACTAGAAACTTTGGAACCAGACAGATGGTCATGCTTACATACAGATTCAATGTCCTGACAAAAACATACCTTTTCTAGTTTTATAAATTTCTGCGCAAGCTTGATTTGAAGATGGTTATCTAAGGAGAGTAGAAATTTTGTGCATTGGGTTTTGTAACCAGCATGTGCATTGAGCTCGAGTTTTTTTCTGCTAGCTTTGGTATTTTTTTCCTCACTTCCTGTTCCGATTTGTGAGTCAGTGGAATAAATCACTATTGACAAAATTGAAATATCCTGAAGTAAATTGAATTATATCCTTGATTATACACTACATGAAATTCAGAAAGCAACTAAAAACATAGGGAAAGGAAATTAAATGAAAGGCATACCATACAAGGATTTTCATTAACCCTGAGAAAAAACACTTAGATCATGCTATAAGATTCCTCACCTGGTAAAAGGTATCACTGGTAGGAAGTTTTAGAGAGTGGAATATTTACAGAACTGTTGTTCATAATGGACATAAATTGGAAGCTGTAATCCTGAGCATTTTCGTCACCTGCCAATTTATTCATAATAGATTAAAATTGCATTGAATGACAACCTACAAACCAATCAATTTTGGAGATAAGGTAATCCTAATATTTTCTATGCATCAAGGCAAGAAACAGAAGTGGCTCACCTGAAACATCCAAGGAAAATTGCAACGTCAGCACCAGTGATGGAGGAAGGTAAAGTTGCAGAATAAATTATAGTGTATAGTGGCCAGCTAGCACCCCCAGTCCACTCTGATGAATTGACAACGACCATCACAGAATAATAAAGCTTGCCAACAAGTCCAAGTAGAAGGGGAGCCTTTCTTCCAACTAAATCACTCCAAGAGCCAAGAACTAAAGCTAGCAATACTGTGGCAACATTAGCAGCAATGTTGTTGTACTGGTGGAATTCTGAAACTAGAGACTGTACCTGAACCTAAGCATGGAAACAATAATGAAATAACCATTAGTATGCAGAAGCAGTCTTTTACAATTATTTCATTCGTTGGAGCACTTCTAAAGCACTACAAGTTATTGGAAAATGTAATATGTATTTCCATGCATAAAAATGATTACTTAAAAGTACACAAAATTATGTTAAACCAATCGTCAATCTATGTACATAATCAGTGTTCTAAGTACATCAAAATATCATACAAGTTAAAACACAGATTTAATGGTTATTGTATCAATTTTCTTTAAACTAATTCCTACAGGCACCATTAAAATACATCATATTGAAGATTTTTTTCGTGAAAAAAAACCACCACCACAAATTGCACTTCAATATCTCTATCCCAGGAAAAAATGAACAAAAAGTTTTGCATAAAATCTTAGGTTCCATATCAGCCCATATATAGGCCAGTTTTTGCTCAATCACATACACCCCAATGAAATCATCCATCGTCTTACATTCAGAGAGAATACCCTATCAAAAATTTCTGACCTGAAATTGTCGGATCAGGAATTGGACAGTTGGGTACTGGTAGGGAACGAATGGGACCAGTGGGGAAAGCATGGAACTAGTAGTGAATGAATGGAACCCCTAGAGAATGTATGGGACCAGTAGGGAACGTATGGAACCAGCATCATATCACTAGGAATACCCACCAGCAGTAGAAAATACCTCATGATTCCCACTCAAATTTCAATTTTATTTTCTAAAAATCCATTAATGATTTACAATGCCTTATCAAGTATTCCCACATATTTATCAAAGATTATCTACCGAATAATTTTCATTCCAAAACCTGAAAAAAAATTTCATGGAAAAAAGCTTCTGGTCTGGCTAATATGGCCATTAGCAAGATACTCAATGCAATAATGGTAGTATAATTTAATTCTAATAACTGATAGTTGTATTTGTACTACCATGAATGCAATCATTTTAACCCTTTAACCACCAAATATTAATTTTGGAAAAAACAGCAATATTTCCAATGGATCCTACTAAAGACCTTTTCAAGAACACATGGCAAAATATGGACCTCATTAAAGACTCCTAAGTTACTTAAAAAAAAGTATTTTCCCAACCGAGACCAAATACAGGTGTGATATCTTGGAGAATGTAGGCAACTCAACTTGCATCACACTTGTCAATGCAAATATGTATTTTGCACTTTGTTCAGAAATTAAATAAGTTTCTAATGGGCGATTGTACAAAATACACTATATGATTTTATTACATGCTTGGACTTAATTAGTTTCAATGACCTGTAAAGTAAAATAAAATAGTTGTTAAGGAATATTTTTTACTTTTTTTGGAGACTGAAACAAAATTTCTCCAATCAATACAAACTGAAATAAAATTTTCATTCCTTATTTAAAAAGGAAAATTTATAGCTTTGGGTGGAGCAAAACACTGCATTTTATGTGGATGAGTGGTTTGGCTTTTATAAAGATTAGTTCAGTTAGTTTTCTTTGAGTTACCTAATTTGTCTTTACGTATTTCAATAGGCAAGAATGGTTTGTCTTTCTGGGGAACAGAATGAGTGTTTGATTGAGCTTCTTATTCAGTTCCTATGTTTTCTGAGAAGAGTTACTGTTAGTGAACAATCATCACCACTACTTTTGTCCTCTTATCCTAATTCTCTAGTGGGTTTTTGCATTGGCTTGAAAGTCAACCCCACCCATGAACCGTCAATATTGTCCTATAACTTATCCTCCAATGGACACTATTCCCTTCTACATATTTTCTCTTATGCCCTAATCAAAATAGAACAGTCATAAGCACGTTTCTTGTTATTTTGAGTATGTTTAGTGGCATTCTCATGCATTTTGCACTCTCAACTGCAATATGTAGAACACTCCCACACAAACACATTGAAAATGCTCTCAAAATTCACGTCCGTCATTGCTGTGCATTAGGGTAGTGGACCATTATGCACTCAAAACAGTCTCCTGTGTGTTTACAGATCACATATCATTGCGGTACCTAGTGCAGGTCGAAATAATGTTGAGGTTATGCAATGCTCTGCTCTGAGAAGTCTCCATTTTCTTCGACACTCCTGTCGTTGCATATATTGTTGGTGAGAAGAGGGAAGGGGATGAAAGATAACATGAGTCTCCAATTCCTATAACTCACCCACCAATTAAATGGCATAACATGTAATTAAAAGTCATCTATCAGATGACGTGCAACTCCTGGTGACCTGTGCGCTGTGACATAGAGAAGTGGCTGCCTCTCTGATGCCATGTCACAGGCGTCTAGTCTCTACCGAGTCTCCAGCATACCCAATCTTCTGGAGTCCGGTCGCTGGTGACTACTACTGTGAGATAGCACCTTGAGAAGCATTTTTCGAGTTGGCTGTTTAAGTGCATGTGCATATTGAAGGAAATATGGCATTATTTACATTAACCTGCCTCTTTGATGACTGAGTTGTCAAATTACATAATGGGCTCCATAAAATATTAGTTAAACAAGACAGAAGATGTTCCCATGATTAAAATTTACAAGGAATACACAAATTCAAAGGGAAAGCTTAAAAAAAATTGTCCCTTCATTCCGAAGAATTTCAGTGATTTTAAAATTGGACAATGGTAAGTAGTCAAGTCCACTCAAGATATACCAGATGGGGAAGAAGAGACTTTTCATGCTTTCCCTTGAAGGATTTCAGATGAGTATCATTTTTCCAAATGCAAGTCTGCATTCATAAAAATGTCTCTAAAAAGGAAAATATGCAAATCATTAACCTGCAGTCACCTCTGTTGACCATAGGCAAAGGAAGCTATCAGTTTTGTATGTATCACATATTACGACATCGAATTGCTATACTAATTGTCCCCATGTGTATGATTAATCATGAGTTATGTTGGCGAAGAAGAAATAATTGCCTTCCTCTGCTTTCTCTCATGACATGCTTATCTCAGTCGAGTCTATTTCATTTTCCCGCATGTTTGAGACTCTTTTTGTTTATTTGATAATATTTAAACCTTGTTTTATGGGTCCCAGCCCCGAGTCTATCCCTTCCTCCCTCACACCATTCACTCAACTATCATACATCTGTTTTGTCATTCCATTCTCTTCCATTTTCTCGAGATGACCAAACCAACAAAGCACTCCTTTCATGTATATCCATTCCTGGAGCATCCAACTCACATTCTTTCCTCACCCACTCATTCAGTATCCAATCCATCCTACTTTTGGCGCAAACACTTCTCAGGTAAGTGAGATATTCCACAGAGGAAAAATCATTCTCCTTGACCGGGATTCGAACCCGGATCCCTCGATTTCGTGCCGAGTGCTTTAACCAGTTAAGCTACCGAGGCATCCTTCTCCCCTGTGGATTATTTAATAATAATAATAAAGAAGGCGTCCTTCTCCCCTGTGGAGAAGGACGCCTCGGTAGCTTATCTGGTTAAAGCACTCGGCGCGAAATCGAGGGATCCGGGTTCGAATCCCAGTCAAGGCGAATAATTTTTCCTCTGTGGAATATCACACTTATGTACACTTGCGGCTGACTCCGTAAAGGTGACTACCATGGCTAGTCCCGGTATCCTCAAAATTAGACTTCTCAGGTACCCTATTCCAATTGCATTTAGTCAACTCTAATGCTAATCCTGACATACACAGGTGTTACTGCCTTGGGAACAACATTGGGAAGAGAGCACTTTTGAACACAGCGATTCTCACTTCCAAAAGAGGGTATGAAAATGAAAAAGTAAGAGAGTTAGGTGAATACAACAGCTGAACAGACAGGCATGGAGAAAGGGATGTGATAAATTGCCACTACAGCTGTAAAAAAAGTCGATTGACAGTTGATGATTGGATGAAAGTTTGCAAATACCTTGATATTTAACCATTACATATAATCTTAAAGTGGGAAATGCACAACCCTTGTCTGAGGAAGTGTGCAAGGATCCATTCCAAGGTACTTAGGGTAGGGAACTCGAGTTCCCTACCCTAGGTACCTTGGAATGGAGGACCCTGCTCCAAATTACAAAAAAGTAGGTATGAGTATTTTAACCTTATTAGGGAAGGCCAGGCCATAAATCTTCAATTACAGATGAAGGCAACACTCAAATTTAGATATGTGCACATTTTCCTGCAGGTGTCCAAGAAAATTTCAAGAACATATCTCACAGCTTAAGTGGTAAGACTAAATTAAATGACTTAAGACTTAAGTGGTAGTCTAGTATAAAGAAAAAAATGACTAGTCAATGAAATCATGGATCAGATCTGTTACTGAAAAAGAGAGCCTTTTAGGAAGATCTACCTGAAAATCATAAGATAATTAATTTGATAATGCTCCTGGTACTTCAAGCCGAAATGGTATTTGAGAATTAATGGTGCATGAAATTATTGCATTATTATTTTGCCATTATCATATTGCCATTGCCATATTGCATTATCATTTTGCCATTGCTGCATTATCATTTGCCATGAACACTAAAACACATTAATGCAGTCAAATGGAAAAACATACAATTAGGTTAAGAGAGAGGGTGATTGATAATCTCCATTTATGAACTACAATTTAAGCGGCAGTTTCAATGTTACATTATTACCAATTTGGTATGATTTGCCAACTTTAGCCTGTTCCCCTCTTGTGTTTGTAAATAATTTTTTTTTTCTTTGAAGAGTATGTTTTGCTCAGTAAAGAGAGACAATAAATAAATTTCAGTAAAAAAATTGAATCCATGCAGTCACTACTTACTGCTGAAAAAAAATACACTTCAGTCTAAATAATTCATTTCTCTCAAATACACTTATTTTACCCTTTTTTCCAACATGATTCATGCCAGGTTACAGCTTAACAAATGTACTTAATAAAATTAAATTGTATAAAAGCTCAAAATTTACCATCTGTTTTTCATACTGCTTTTCTTGCAAATTCGAGCAAATATTAGCAGAGATATTGAAGTCAACTCTGCATGCTTTATCCACAAAAAGAGCTTGCTCCACTACTTGAGTCACACTAAAAGCAAACATGTAGAGAAACATAACTGGCTCCACGGTGACCTGAAATGAAAAATGATAATAACCTTATAGCGTATCCAGAATTGAATGTGCACGTCAGCCTACTCAAACATTAATCACCTTCACTTCATTCAAAGGCGTCTTTATTAATCAAGTTATGCTTAAATTCCTCTCATCTGAGTGCGTAAGCATTGTGCTCCAGACCTTAATTCTACTTATCCCTGTAAATGCAGTTCTCTAAGCAAAGAAAACCAATTAAAGACCTTTTCTATAGACAGGTTCAAATTCTTTGAATACAGATGCCTGCAAGCATTAAGGACCGTTTAAGCATTGAATTAACCCGCAGGTCCATGAATGGATGGACGGTTTCCCTTCAAAACTTTATTTTGTAAAAAATATGCGTGCGTGAATGCATGCCCAGAAAGTAGTTCGTCCTAATGCCATGAATGTGTCCTAAAATATATAATGACACATATGAAACTTGATGGGTTTATGCATCATGTAAACAGACCTTCATAAATTCAGTAGAGCTGGTTACTGAGCACTAATTGGTAAATAACTATGTAGCCTGACAAACTGGCCAACTAAGTACCTACTTAATCGAGTAAAACTAAACTTGAAAGAAACAGCTACATGCATTGAAACATATGGCAGACAAAATTCACATGCTTCACGCATTTTATTCAGTATTTTCACTACATTTCCAGCTTTTACAAAAACATCATAATCTGTACACAGAAAGGGAAACATTGCAATGCTGCACCACGGTTAGGCAAACTAACAAGGCACACTTAGGTCAATCGCCAAAGATGCAACTTTGAATTTTGGCGCGATTTTCCACTGAATTTACATTAAAAACCTAGGATAGCTAAGCTTCATGCAGCTTCCCACTGTCTTGTATGAATTTTACGACGTTTGTTGGAGAATATATTATTAAATACAATACATAAACTTCAAAATAAAGAAAAAATATCAAGCAATAATTAGAGATACGAAGGATGGTTGCATCCGGCCACCGCAAGGGTGCATTATATAATTTTAATAGCAAAATAGAGCCACACCACATAAATATACTGATTTTCTATGGTCCTTCGAGTAATCAAATGGCCGAACTTCACGAAGATAGATAAATTTACTCACCTTAAACATTTTGGCAGGGATTTTTGATCTTATCAATTTACTGTGGCGGACTACGTTACTACTGCATTGTGGGTGATAATGGGTTGTTGTCGGCGCGTAGCTGCAAATGATGCTGTGCAATCTAAGCTTTAGTTAACAATTATTTGAGAATGACATACACTACACTGGAAAGGAATCACTTCCTGGTGCACAAAGTGGCCTTGAACGATTCGGCATCCGTTCCGCGATTAGCATCCATTAGCGTAGTACTGGTGGTGCTGGGCGTACCCAGCCAGCACAAGTCAAGGCATATCCCCAAATAAACGAATAGCATCCTTGGAGTCCAAGGATAGGCTATCCCTGTTAAGGATAGGCTATCTCTCGGCATAGCGATGCAATACATATGGCCGACGTGGGCTATCCGTGGATCATCTAGATAGATTTCCTCTATTTTGCGTGGAACCAGGGATTGGTATCTGCCGTGTTAAAGGGAGGTATGCTCCCCCCCCCCCCACTTTACATTCGCCGACGTAGTGATGATATCATCGTCCGATGGCAGCACTGCTGCCCAAAACATCAGATAACTGCCAACAGATGGCAGCACTAGCGAGAACCGCGTAAATTACCACCCGTTTGAATCTTGAACGACGCCTGCAGATTTAGTTTCTTTCATCTATTCACCGCAAAATGTAAAGGAAGGGTAATTATTCGTCAATGATAACAGAAAAATGATTTTCAAAATGGTTTTTATTTTGAATGAAAAATCAATGAGTTAAATTCAAGATTTGACAAATATACAGGTATAAGGTTAATACACTTTAACAAATTTAACACATGAAAAGCTACACAATTTAGTGAAGTTTATGCATGCAAGTCAACATCGAGTTACCAAAATGTAACACAATGTGACTTAGCCACTCACACAGCACTATCCAGTACATGTATTCCTATCACAAACATAACAGTACTATTCACCTATTTGCAAACTATCTACACATGATAAGCTACACAATTTAGTGAAGTTTATGCATGCAAGTCAACATCGAGTTACCAAAATGTAACACAATGTGACTAATTCACTCACACAGCACTATCCGGTACATGTATTCCTATCACAAACATAACAAATTTAACACATGAAAAGCTACACAATTTAGTGAAGTTTATGCATGCAAGTCAACATCGAGTTACCAAAATGTAACACAATGTGACTAATTCACTCACACAGCACTATCCAGTACATGTATTCCTATCACAAACATATCAGTACTATTCACCTATTTGCAAACTATCTACACATGATAAGCTACACAATTTAGTGAAGTTTATGCATGCAAGTCAACATCGAGTTACCAAAATGTAACACAATGTGACTTAGCCACTCACACAGCACTATCCAGTACATGTATTCCTATCACAAACATAACAGTACTATTCACCTATTTGCAAACTATCTACACATGATAAGCTACACAATTTAGTGAAGTTTATGCATGCAAGTCAACATCGAGTTACCAAAATGTAACACAATGTGACTTAGCCACTCACACAGCACTATCCAGTACATGTATTCCTATCACAAACATAACAGTACTATTCACCTATTTGCAAACTATCTACACATGATAAGCTACACAATTTAGTGAAGTTTATGCATGCAAGTCAACATCGAGTTACCAAAATGTAACACAATGTGACTTAGCCACTCACACAGCACTATCCAGTACATGTATTCCTATCACAAACATAACAGTACTATTCACCTATTTGCAAACTATCTACACATGATAAGCTACACAATTTAGTGAAGTTTATGCATGCAAGTCAACATCGAGTTACCAAAATGTAACACAATGTGACTAATTCACTCACACAGCACTATCCAGTACATGTATTCCTATCACAAACATAACAGTACTATTCACCTATTTGCAAACTATCTACACATGATAAGCTACACAATTTAGTGAAGTTTATGCATGCAAGTCAACATCGAGTTACCAAAATGTAACACAATGTGACTAATTCACTCACACAGCACTATCCAGTACATGTATTCCTATCACAAACATAACAGTACTATTCACCTATTTGCAAACTATCTACACATGATAAGCTACACAATTTAGTAAAGTTTATGCATGCAAGTCAACATCGAGTTACCAAAATGTAACACAATGTGACTTAGCCACTCACACAGCACTATCCAGTACATGTATTCCTATCACAAACATAACAGTACTATTCACCTATTTGCAAACTATCTACACATGATAAGCTACACAATTTAGTGAAGTTTATGTACACAATTCTTCTATCAGTATAATGAAACTATTTACAATGTCAATGATGTGTCAAACTATTTACAATGTCAATTATGTTCAAACTATTTACAATGTCAGTGTGTCTTAAGTATTTTTCACTGTAATTTTAATATTTTTCATTTTTCAATCTATTGTTCGTCACTTTACAAAAGATGTTCAACACCAGCCAAATGGTGTACGAATATATCTTACTTTTTAACTCCACACCGTGGGTTAGACATTTTATGAAGTCGCAACCAATGTTGCTAGTCCCCAACTCATCCATCAGCAGCACTGTAACTTTTGAGCAGTGGCCAACTACTTCTAATTTTTTTAGTAGCAATGGCACTGCTTTATTTACCAGGGTAGTCAGACCTTCCGAAGGGCACCCTTCACCCTCTTCCCCATCAAGGACAAAGAAGAGGTCATTGCTGGAAGGGTCCCTGGAGATTAGACTACCCTGGCAGAGTCCGCAACTGCTACCCTGAAGAGCTGCCTTGGCTACATATCCTGCAATAAATGCAGCTGACTGCAGCTCCTTCAGGGTGAGCCTGTGCCCCTTAACAGGCGTAGGGATGCAGCCACCAGCTAACTCCGGCTCCAGAGGTGCACACCCTAAACCAGGATCACTATTGAAAAATGTGCTCAAATTGCTAAGAACACTGCAATTATCAATTTCACAGTTGCCACGAGATCTTGTGGCCACCATTCCATTGACAATTGCAGTCTTCAAAGCTGAGACAAAATGTGCAGCACCCGGGTGATGGTTACTGCCACAATTTTGCCTCACCACATTAAACAAATTTTCAATAGGATCCTGGTTTAGATGCCTAGTGCTTAACTGGTGGCACCTACCCTGAAGGGATGCCCATAGCTGGGAGACACCCCTTATTGTAGCCAGCCACCCCTTTTGAGAGGGAGGGAATGAATTGCCTCTCTCCCTCACAAACTCCATCCCCTGTAGGAATTTCTCCATCTTCCTCAGGAGTTCTAGATGGCCACTCCGTTTTGTCATCGGGCCCAGCTTCTTCATTCTCTGCTTAGTCTCCGTGTCGCCATTTAATGCATCGAATAGGTCATTGATGGCAATAAGGAACTCAGCAGTGGCGAGACCATTGCTTCCAAGAGCTCCTAAAAAAGAAAAATACCAATTAATTCACCAAACTGAAGTCAAAGATAAATTTACCACATCAATCATTGTGTGATATTAAACAAACCTCTTGCCACCAATGCCCCCAATCCTCGCCCGACACGGAGACTAAACACTTGGGCAGCCAGAAAAACCCTCATTTTGTCGAATCCTTTCGGGTTCATGTGTCTCTCAGTGAGAGGGAACAATCTAAAAGAGAGTAAGGATAAATAATTCAGTAATAATTATATATAACTATAAGTACTTATGGAAGTTAATGAATAAAGTAGGTTCTTTTATCTCTAACGAATTGCTATCATAACCCAACTTTTTAGAATATCGAACAAAGATATCATCTTTGTGAAAATGTACTCACCGCCCGAAAGGATTCCGACTATCCTCCTCATAGAGCTGCTGAATATGGTCCCACGATGCCTGTAACAGCACCTCATTACCAGCTAATGCCACCGGAACCCTAACATCATGCTTGATGAAAAGGTTACGGAAGCATTTCAGTAAATGAGGGGGGTCAAATATAGTAACCACTGTATGCCCTTCAAACTCAAAGGAAGGATCCTCAAAGGATGCCCCCATAAGTTGAAGGGCTCGAACATTGTTAGTGCCCATATCACAAACAGTGGCTACTACATTTAACCCAATCTGCTGCAGGTTCCGAAGCACTTCCTTCAGCAGCTCACTTAATGTTGAGGATGGCGTGGCAGAGGAGCTGAAGTAGTAGGCCAGCGGCTGCTTCCAGGCTGAGAATAGGCCACGAGCCATGAACACCATAGCTACCTTTGCCAAAGCATTAGTAGTCCCTATGGTGCCATGGTCTTCGAAGCCTACTATTTGATCCCTCAACCTGTCATAAGTCAAACCGGGCTTCAACGACATCTCGTCGAATAGAAGACAGCAGTGCCTGTCCCTCTCCTCCATTCCCTCAACGAAAGAAGAAAGAAAGCTAAAAATTTCTGGATTGATTCCAGGAAGGAAAGAGAAGTTGGAAAGAGTTTTAGATAAAGTTTTCCGGCAAGGAAGAGGAATTAAAGCCCGAAACAAAGAATAACATTTTGGGCTTTTCTTGAAGATAGAGAGAGCAAAGACTTTTTCTTCGTGGGACCATCTTCTAGCTTTTGGTTTCCTTTTCCCTTCCCTCAGTATCATCTTTAGTAAAGTGACAGCAGATGGGGACAAATTTTTATCTAGGCCACATAAAAATCTGCTGTGAGTGATGTTTGACATTGAGCTAAAATCTGACTTAATACCGTCAGCAATGTTTGCCAACTTCTTCCATTTTCTGCGCTGATTCTTCAGTTTATTGTACATGATCATCTTTCTTGGAGTCAAGTCAGAAACTCTTTTCATGCCAATATCTTGTAGAATAGAGCGCCGAGCACCTTTCCTAACCGAAGAACATACCTTGTTGCAGGTGAGAGGCTCATTGCAACCAGGTATATCTGCAGAAAGGGAAGGCTGTAAGACCGTGGAAGAAATTGAAGACTTATCAAGGGAAGGCCTTTCCTCTTCCAGCACACGTTTTTGACAATTGGAACCAATAACTGGGCCATCAGCAACATTATCAAAGGTACTGGGAGAGGCAGATACAGGGGTTAAATCTATAGATAACCGATGGGGGGCTGAGGTGCCAGGAGTTGAGGTAACCACTAAGGAAGATGATGATCCATTAAGGAGAGATGATGAGTGATGAGATGGTGAATGATTGTGACAAGAAGTAGGGGATGAAAAGGTGACAGCAGGAGATGAGAAAGGAGGATGCAGGGCAGGTGCAGCATTCCGGTTCAGCTTCTGACAGGCAGGAGTTTGGAAGTCTTCGACCCGAAAGTGTTTCCAACACATGAAGCCCCTGTAGAACAGCTGGCCTACAGGCACCCCATCCAGCTCAACATTGGCACAAAATGCCCTCCAAAGCTCTGCCCTGAAAATTGTACATGGATATGAAATAAAATAATGCATGAAATAGAAACGAGTATCATGACATTATTGAGGCAATTATACTCCGGAGGAGTCTAATTTCCTCTTTTTCTATTGACAAATTGGATTAATATTTCACGATTTAGTTATCAATTGCTCTCTCTTTCTTAATCAGTCTCTTCACCATAGGGGAATTTATACTGGGGAGCTAGAGAAATATGTGATCTGTTTAAGTAACCAAGTATGAGGATTGCACTCCACACATGAAAATGAAATGAAATTAATCATTCATAGAACCTTGTAATTTCATATTTCCTATGTCATTCATATAAATAAGGAAAGGTATGGGACCCCAAACAGATCCTTGTGTTAATCCTGTCTTGATTCTCTCCATTTCACTTTTATAGTTTTCTATTTGGACTCATTGCTGTCTTTGGCTTAAATGAACCGCTGGAGTGCACCACCCCTGATAACAGCTTTTTACAGTTTAGCAAACAAAATATTATGGGCTATAGCATGAAATGCTTTTCTCAAGTCTAAAAAAATCCTTAAGAAAATGCAGGTGTTAACATCAAGTGCCTCAGTTGGGTTAAAGTAAATTTACTAAGGTTGGATGAGTATTGTACATGAGATTTTCCTTGCAGAAGGCAAATCACTATTAATAAAAGGGTAGTTTCATTAATAGTTATTATCATCATCTTAAAAGGAATGTAGATTAATATTCAGCAAAACAACAATTAAATTAACATTCTCTTTTCGTGAGGGCAATTCAAGTATATTTTTCAGCCCAATAAGCAAAATTCTAAACGCTAGTTCAGGTAAGCATGTTTTTGGGGGGTTTAAACCCTAAACCCCCCCCTTCCCACTAGCATGTACTTATGGACGAGCATTGAAAATTACGTCGAATAAAGTGATGAACTGCTAGAATGAATATGCGGAAATGCATAAACGAGAGATGGGAAAATAGCCCCTTCTATAATTTCGAGCCAGCATTCTTGCATTGCGAAAACAGATGCTACTTCAAATTGTGCAAAAAAGTGCCTGTTGTAAAACGGTTTTAAAAATAGGAAGGATTGATCTATGCCCAATTTATACAATAATAAAGCCGTATAACATTGGTGTATAGTCACGAAAAGGGTCGCAAGACAAGAAAACTGAAAAATGCACTATTGAAGTGGACTAATAAACTCATCCACATTAAACCAAAATCAATTAACAATTCGACGCAAGAGAACATCGAATTTAAAACTGTACATTGAAACATCTCTATGTTTAAATAAAAATAATAACTCTGCTTACCTGTCTTGGGTTCTCGGAAACTGGAACAATTTTCCTTCCGACACATGAGTCCCACAGTCCTTAACGCTGCAATACTTCCTCACCATGATTAATCAAAACTTAAACGAGTAAGTGATCACAGTCACCACCACTCAAGCAAATTAACAATTGCAGCTTTTGCTTCCTTCACAACAACCACAGCGTTGGCGCAGGCAAAACACGGCAGAATCGCTCGCGTGGTCAGGGTTCTAGGAATTCAAACTGGCATCGAGTTCTTGGAAATGCTCCCCCCACCACCTCCTTACGGTCGTCAACTGTAGTAGTTCGTGATATCATGGGTAGATGGCACTGCGGACTCAACTTACCTGGAGTTCCCGTAAGAGAGCGCATCCCCTGCGTGGAACCTATCTCTACCGCCAAGGAATCTATATATGTAGTAACAACGCTTACCGCCATATTTAGCCGCTCGCAGCGCCACACTCGAGCTTAACGGGAACTACGTGTCATGTGGCGCCACCTACCGGCAATTCTGCTCACTACTAGTAGACTAATGGCGGGACCACGGGCGCCTTTTAAATAAGTAACTCATATTATAACCTTCATACCAAACAGCACGTAGAGAACCGATCTTACCGCAAGTTGATTTGGCTACCAGAGCTCCAGATGCTGCAATTCCTGCAAAATAATTCACCACTCAACAAATAGCAAAAACAATTGATGAAGGAAAAGGCAGGAACAATTGCATCTAAGTCAAGTCAAAAGGTGTTTACTGCCATGACACAT
Source organism: Pyrrhosoma nymphula (assembly GCA_963573305.1). Taxonomy (NCBI): domain Eukaryota; kingdom Metazoa; phylum Arthropoda; class Insecta; order Odonata; family Coenagrionidae; genus Pyrrhosoma; species Pyrrhosoma nymphula. The sequence goes on along the minus strand of OY754330.1, from coordinate 46,908,978 downwards.
ATATTTACACATATGCAAGTATTATCATAATTATTCTCACTATATATCAACATATTTACAGCAATAGCCCATCTTCATCAGGGTTCGTCATTTAACATACATACATATTTTAACTTTGTACATAGGCGTGTAGCACATTGAATATTGAGAGTAATATAATGTTGCGGGAACTCTTTTCATCCGGGATGGCTTAATGACGCAATCAACCGAGGCTTGATGGAAACCGGCAAAACCTCACGCAAGTCGCCGTGTGGATGTAGGTATATTTGTTGCTGGCAGGAGTGCTGGACTTCACTGATTTGAGGTGTGTCGTTTTGCGCTGGATGCTTTTTGCTCCTGTAGTCATACGTCGATTGTCTGTTGAGACTGGTGGTTCTGTTGAGCGGAGGCTGATGTTCTCTTGTTCCTGTGGAATAAGGCAGGATTACTATACGTATACATTATATATAATATATTATTATACAATGCCGACCAGGCATTACTGAAATATATTGGTTTGCATAAACTATTTACAGTTAACACCCAAGTCTATATACAAGGAGGTTGATAGCAATGCTAGCTCATCATTGTGACGCACCCACTGGCACCTACTATTTAAAACTGCCGCGGTTGTGCCTGCTCACGGAACTTCTAGATCAAAGCGAACTACTCCGGCGTCATTGCCCTCTGTTGCCTTTTCACAAAACCTACGTTAAAATTCAAGATGGCCGACCAGCCGCACATCACCTCAGAAGTTCCACATTTTCTAGAAGCATAACTTCTTTAAGTACACTAAAAATCCTTTCACTGGCTATTTTTGCAATTTTAACACTTTGAGTTTGTTAAATTTCGTGCAGCACTAGCAAAATCTAAGGGATGAAAAAAATATTTCTGTCGGCGAGGCCACTTCGCGAACATTTATTTAACATTATTCAAGATGGCCGACCAGCCGAAGATGCACATTTTCTAGAAGCATAAATTCTTTAAGTAGGTACACTAAAAATCCTTTCACTGGCTATTTTTGCAATTACAACAATTTTAGTTTGTTAAATTTCGTGCAACACTAGCAAAATCTAAGTGTGAAAACAAAATTTTGGCGGCAAGGCCTCTTTGCGAACATTTACCAATCTTTTTCTCTGCTTATTGTGTTGTAGATTATGCTGGTTCGGTAGCAGGTCAGTTAATTTAACATGGAACGAGTGAAATCTCAACAATTTCGCTGATCAATACATGGCAAAGAGGTTGAAAGAGTAACGCATACTGCCAGGGCCGGCTCAAGACAAAATTTGCATGCGGCCGAGAGAGCGGGCTAGTCACCAGTTAAACGTGGTAAAAAATATTTTTACACAATCACGGCGCCCCGGGAATCGCCCGGGCCTCCAAACAGCAGATTTTCAAATATAAAGACTAGCCCTTTTCACTAATGTGAAGTATCAGAAGTTATTTTAGTAATTAATATACCTAATTATCTACTTCTAAAAACAATTTACTTACCTGATCTCAAACGGCAGATATACAGAACCCGTCAAGTCACCATTTACACGTTTCTCTTGCCTTTCCGACGCGTTCCGCAACAACGATGTATACACACGGTACCAAGGCTCTGCAGCAAAGATTATTTGCACACGGTACGTTCTACAGCAAAAATTATGTACACACGGTACAAAAGATTATATCACGGTACGTTCTGGAGCAAATATTATATGGTAAATTCTTCATAAAAGATAGTACGTCCGGCATCAAAGCTAAGCACATCCGCCATGTTCCTCACATGCGCTCACAAAGTTGACAAATGAAAGGCGTGAAGCGCGAGAACCGGCAGAGGCAGTTCACGACGAGGCAATTACTACATTTTAGCTCATGCTTCTTCGTACATCCTTGAATATCCCTTTAAATTTTAATTAATATTTTTACTATGCAAAATAACTTTGTAGTTCACTTTTTGATAACTATTATTCCGCTTACGGATTTTGTGTTGTTTCCAGATCTAGTCTATCCAGCTGATAGAGGTGGATCATCCTTTTACTACGTTGCGCATAATTTGACTAAGTTAATAACGGTTATCATTGGTTGTTATTTTCCACGTCTCTCTTCAATTAACACCGCGAATAATATATAATATTGGTGTTGATAGGAAATACATGTTAATAATTCTTTTTGAGTATTACAATTTCACATAAAAGACGTTGAGTTGTATTCTTACATCGCTCGCGTTGAGATAGGCTGGCTCTAGGTTGGCTCTAAGATATCCTAGAGCCACTTTAGAGCCACCCTAGATCAGATAGTATAGCCCTTGTGCTGGCTGGGTATTGGCACGAGTTGAGCTGGAGAGGGCAAAAGGCCATCTTATTGCATAATTTATAGAAGTATACATCACTTCCAACACACGAATTCAAATATTAGTAAAACCCTAATGTTGGCTGATATTTTTTCATATCCAACGATCTGGAGATCAAGAAGAGATTAATGATGCGCAATCAACGTTTAAAACTTGCTCACGTTCACGCGCCAATCAAGTCACTTGAGTCCTCAATAGTAATGCATTTGTTTTAATGTGAGATTCGCGTGGGCTGTCTACATCGTCTACATTTATGAACTAGAATTAAACTCCCGTGATGATATTGATTAAGTTTATCACAGTTTGTAGGAAAGTGTAAAGGAGCATTTTTGGGTCACCGTCACTGCACGTGTTGTGTGAAAACAAGTGGGAAGTCACACTAAAAATATTTAAACGTGAATAGTGAAGTTCGTACATTGGGATTCCCCACCATTGTGGTAATTTCGTTTGCTCGGTTTGCTCTATAAATTAAATTCGTGAAATTTCTTACCCGATTTAAATTTTTAAGTACGTTGTACTTTCCATTCTTAGTGTTTCCATCACGCTGCACGATCTCTTTTCTTTTTTCCTCCCTGGCCCTTCCCTTGGTTTCTTCCTGTAATAGAAATGCATACTTTAATTCTCTCGGTATGTGGATGCATAATATGAGTTTGGATCTGACATTGTATTTTATGGACTAGTAGTTGTTTCATCTTGTCGATCACGCTTCCATGGTTGGAGGTCACAACCGTGTGGTTGACATGGTGCGATTCTTTAGGAAAGTTAAAAGTCGCCACTTGTGGAGTATTTCTTAAAATATGATTAAAGTAATATCAATGCGGCGTATAGGGTGGAACATTACCTCCATATTTCTAGTGAACTGGAAGCTCTCTTCATTTTCCTTACAATGTTGCTTAAACCTTAGTATCTATCCAGGCAAACAATATGCCGGAGAGATAGTCACTATCTTTGGTAAAGACAATGAATTGCCACACAAAAGGGACACCTCAAGGACCGCAAAGATGTTTATCGTGGTGTAGCTCTTTCCAGTGAGTGCGGGAAATGTGAATGCGCTCAAGTGGTGACTCGCGATTTATTCATTAAGCTGTTTACCTAATTTTCGTAGTATCCACCTATGGAAACGCTCTGTATATCTGATGGATACGCTCTTGATTATTGTTCATAGCGCGATTTGTTGGCGTTTCCTTGCCAGTGTTTGCTTAACAAGGTAGTGTCTTATGTAGAGCTTTGACCTTAGTATCATAAAACTAAGTAGCCTAGCCTTAATCTTTGTGGAACCTGTAATTACTCACCGAGCTGCAGCACAAATTTTTTATGGTAGTAATTTGAGATACTCAAAGGATATTTATGAACCTAGCGTAAATGTCTAAATTTTCCTGCATGCGGGAAATCAGTGGTAGGCACGGTATAGACACTCATGTGAAACGTTTGCCCATGGATCACTCAGGTATCCTCTGCATGGATCACTCAGGTACATCATGATACATTTATAGTCATGTGGTATTCGTTAGGGTTTATTTTTGGCCGAGATCTGTCCCCTACAGTACAGAGAAGTGGAATTCTACTTAGGATTACTTTAAAAATTATGCCACCAGTTATAGCATGTATAGATAGCCTTGAGCCTAAAGATTCGTTTGATCTCTGAAGATTGTGGTATACCAAGAAATACACGCCTCCACTCTTCCCTTCAGTAACTGGCAAAGTAAAATTATAAGCCATCTTTGCAACTTAATACGGGCAAGACCTTGTAGGAGGCACGCTTAACTGAAGGCTTAAGCCTTAATTAAGTCATCCTGGCAGTCCTGAACCTCTCCCGTGTCTCTCTCCACTCTGTAGTGAGTTCGGAAAATTTACTAAATAAGACAAAATGAGAGATTACAAGAATTTTACCTAGTGTGGGAATTGACTGTTTAATTTTCAGGCAAGAGTTATTAAGTTGACTCAGATTGTGACTTGGTGTCTTTATCAATAATTAATATCTCTGGCAGGGCCGTCCCAAGGGATTGAGGGGTCCTGTGCAAATGAAAGTCAGGGATCCCTTAACTTTGCATTCCCTTTTTGATATTGTAGCATTTTTTAAGCATATTCCATGGAAAGAAGGAAATAAATTAACCTACAAAATGGCAAATGCTTTCAAGAAATTTACATATGTACTAAGTGTTAAGGTTGCTTCTTGCATTCATGCAATATATGTATTTATTTTTTTTATTTATGTCACTATAGTAACATTAAATGAAAAAAAGAATCTGATAGTCTTCAGTGGACTTTTGTGGTGCTTAGCAACCAAAACTATTTATGTTGTTATGTTGAGTTTTTTTTAATAACAAGAGGAAACTATACATTTTAAGTGTTTAGTAATATTGTTTCATTTGTGACTACGGACATTTAATTAGTTGGTTTATTGTGTAGAAAACTGTTGTGCATAATGTGGTAACTACTATTATTTAAGAAGAATAAATAAGAAGACCAGTCTTGGCAGATTAGACTTGCTTACTTCTTATTCCACTGTTAAGCACTCATCCCCATAGGTGCGGGGCCCAGTGTAGCAGCACCTGTCACACTACCCTAGGGACGGCACCGATCACTGGCACACAGGGTAAACACAACTGTCGGTTAGAAAAGGGTGCCATTTTACTTGCTATGCATTTAGCACATTTTCACAGATGAACTATAGGAAATAGAACATATCTCATGAACATAGTTCTCAGAAAATGCATGCCTGTTAAAGCATCCAACTGAAAGAAATTCTACCATAAATATTCACAACACTACTGACTTGGTAGCATATTATATGCCTATGAATTACGATTTTACTAATATTTATGTCAAGTTATGCTGCATTGCAAACATTCCATTTGCTTAAATTAGAACTCTAGCACAATGACGTAATTTAAATGCTCCGAGGACAGCAACACTAATCACACATTTGAATTATGGTTGAAAGTTGTGTTGTGACTTTTTTATTCCAAATGGGAGCACTACCAGAATGTTGTCTTGATGTATCTTATAAATTAAGATTTCATAGAACTACTGGAAATAATTTTTACTAAAATGTGAGGTTGTCTTAGTTCCTATTTTTGTTTTAGAGGATATACACACAAATTGTGTTAGTATTTTTTTCCTCTGCCAAAAGTCATGATGCAGTAAAAAAATGTCTACCTTCTTTATTTGGTCTTGCTTCGAGCGATTTTAGGACTTTACAGTCCTCTCTTCCACGCTACACGTTTGACGAACACGAACAACCATGCCCTGGGAGGAGTAAATTTCCTACCCAGGCAGGATTCGAACCTGAGACTCTCAGTTTGGCAGGCGAGGACTTAAACCTGCTGCCTCCGAGGCCGGCAAAAAGGAAATCCCTACTTTGCTCAGACTTCAAGGTTATACCATCTCCATGTCTGGTTTTGCAGTGATCAACTGGTTGGTTATTTAGGTTACTGCGATATGTGATTTTGGAGGTTATTTGTGCCATGATGAAATGAAGATTGGGTGATGAGGGAAAGATTAAAGAAGTAATGTAGAAAGGGAGGAGAGAAATATGGTCCCAGCATTAGCCTACTTTTTAACCAAAGGAGACTACAGTTTAATGCACCATTCAACCGATGAAGTGCTCATGCAGCACTCAGATAGGGATTGGATCTACTATAAGTGTCCACCACAGCAAGGATTTGAACCCATACCCTCAGGATGGGAAGCCAGTCCTCAAACCATATCAATGTCCCAATCATCTGCTGTACACTGTGCTAATAATCAAGTTGAAAGATCATATGTCCTTGATATGCATAGCAACAAGTTGAGGGTAGGCTGTGTTAGAGGATGGAACTTGTGGATTAGAGGAAAGGAGTGATGCCTCTCCAATTTGTTTTGCCTCAAGGATTAGAGTCACTGCCTCCCCTTGAGGCGCTGCCTTTTCGAAGGCACCTTATGTGCCGGGTGAGGAGGAATGCATCTGGTTGTGATGTCAAGAGCTATGCCGGTGGTAGTTTAACTACTGGTAGGGCCTCCCTTGCCGGACAGGTCTTGACTGAACCGCCAGACAAAGTGTGCCTCACAACAATAGGGTAGAGGAGGCTCTTATGTGCTGAGAAGCAAACCTCTCTAGGGGAGTAAACACTGAACACAAATCCCGGTCCTCCAGGATGGGGGTAAGGCATGGGGCTAGCAACTCTACCCTGTAAAAACTATATATGCTATGAAACCTCTATTCATGCTTCAGATGAATCATGATGGATCATTAAAATGTCGACCTGGCAAACGGACATGGACAATGAGTATACGGAAACTAGCAACTTGGAATGTAAGAACCAAGAACCATTTCCAATGAAATGTTTAAATACGGTTTGGATATAATAGCTCTCCAAGAAGTGAGATGGGTAGGATCTGGCTGAATTGACAAGAAAGATTTTACAGTGGTGTATAGTGGTCCCAGCCATAGAACTGGGTTGTATGGAACTGGCTTCATGATCAACTCTAGTATAAGGATTAGAGTGATAAAATTTGATCCATTTGGGGAGAGACTATGCAAGCTAACATTAAAAGGAAGATTCCGAAATACTGACATCATATCAGTACTTGCCCCAACAGAGGACAGTTCAGAACAAGAGAAGCAAGCATTCTATGATAACTTGGAAAAGGAATGTGAGAAAATATCAAAATATAATGCCCTTCTCATTCTTGGAGACCTCAATGCAAAAATTGGCAAGGAAGATTTTTTATACTATAGCTGGAAAGTACTCCCTGTATGATGAAACAAGTGAAAACGGAAGACTACTCTGCCAGTTACCTTTGTCACGCAACCTAATTATTAAAAACACATGTTTTGAACATTAACGTATTCATAAAGGTACCTGGAAAATGCCAGGAACTGGATTTTGAGTCAAATAGATCATGTGCTTGTTTCTATGAGACATTCAACCTCCATATTAGATATAAGATTGGCACAAGGACCAAACTGTGACTCTGATCACTACTTAGTGAAAGTAAATTGAAGAGAACGACTGACTGCCTTCAAGAAAGCCAATGGCCCTAGAAGACAGAAATGGAACTTTAAAATTTTAATGGATCCTGTGCAAGCCGCTAAATACAAAGATTTAAGTAGAAAGTTAGCTGGGAATGTGGAGGGAGAGAGAGAGGAATAACCTGTTGAAAATCAATGGATAAGAATTAAAAAAAGCTCTCTTATCAACAGTAAATGATACAATTGGCAAAGTTAAACTAGAAAGGAATGCAGAATGGTTCGATGGTGAATGTAAAGCTGCAATAGACAAGAAAAATAAGAACAGATACATTATGCTTCAAAGGGAGACTAGATTAACGAGAGAAAAATATCAACAGAGCAGGAAAAAAGCTGATAAAATACTGAAAAGAAAGAAAAAGGAGCATTTCAAAAATATGGTAGAAACTGTAGAGCAGCTCAATAATGAAAATGAAAGCAAGAAGTTCTGTCAAGCAGTAAAACACATGAGCAAAGGATATCACCCAAAACTAAACTCATGTAATAACAAAAATGGCAAAGTCATAGGGTAGGAGTATCAGATAATAGAAGGATGGGCAGAATACTTCAACGAACTGCTTGATAAGGAAGTATCCTCAGAGATCGAAGAGCACCCACTAGTTCATTGTGCAGAGCAGGATGTACCATCCCATCCATAGAGGAGGTAACTGAAAGTGTGAAAAGGCAAAGAAATGACAGGGCACCAGGAGAAGATGGTATATCAGCAGAATTGATAAAAAATGGAGGCCCAGAACTAATGGGAGCACTACACCAAATGGTCTGTAGTATTTGGAAATCAGAGGAGCTTCCAGAAGAGAGGAGAACTGGATTGATTTGCCCAATATTTAAGAAAGGTGATAAGGTGGATTGCAATAACTATAGAGGCATTATGTTACTGAATGTAGCATATAAAATCTTCACTAGTATTCTGATGAAATGAATAAGTAACTATGCTGAAGACAATCTAGAAGAATATCAGTGTGGATTTAGATGTGGAAGAAACGCCATTGATCAGATACTTGCAGTGAGACAAACAATGGAAAAGTGCTACGGATACAACGTCGATTTGCATATACTCTTAATTGACTTTTGTCAAGCTTTTGACAGTGTGAATAAGAGAGAAATGATCCATCCTCTGAAAGGTTATGGTATTCCATAAAAGCTGGTTAATTTGGTTGAGATAACACTGAAGGAATCCCAATGTAAAGCCTTTGTTTTGGGTAGAACAAGCAGCGCTTTTGAAGTGACCTCAGGGGTAAGACAAGGAGATGCTCTCTCAGCTGTGGTATTTAACTTGGTTTTGCACAAAGCAATGAAAGAATTGAATTAAGGGAAACTATGTATTGTTTATAAATCCAAACAAGGTTTTGCATATGCTGATGATACATATATCTCTGATAGCAAGAAGTGTGAAGGATCTTAAAGAAATGTTTGCCATCACTGAAGATATTGGGAAAAGAATGGGCCTCAATGTAAATGAAGATAAGACCAAATACATGAAAATATCTTCTTCACAGGACAAACAAGAGCTACAAAACCTAATTATTGGGAATTACGATTTTGAGGGCGTCATAAAATTTACTTACCTTGGAGTAAGAGTAAATAATGTAAATAAGATCTCTGATAAGATAAATCAAAGGGCAATGCAAGGTAACAAGGCCTATTTTGCAAATTTATCCCTCCTCAAATCAACTCTTCTGTCCAGGAAAACTAAATTGAAAATTTATAAAACATTGATAAGACCAGTAATTACATATGGAGTTGAGACATGGGTCCTATCCAAACAAGATGAAGAAACATTAAGAAGATTTGAAAGGAAAATAATAAGGAGAATCTATGGCGCAGGAAAAGAAGGAGAAACGTGGAGAATAAGAATGAACTATGAAATAAATTAAATATTGGAAGAGAAGGATATACATATGTATAGTTAGGTCCTCTAAGTCATTGCGTCTGTCATGGTTGGGCCATGTTTAAAGGATGGAAGAGTATAGAATGTCCAAATTATAAATAAATAGCAAGATGGAAGGGAGTAGGAGAGGAAAACCATACAAAAGATAGCTGCAAGATATTGAAGAGGACCTGAAGACAATGGGAATTGGAAGATGGAGAGAGAAAGCAAAGAGGAGAGCCGAATGGGGGCATATAACTGAGGAAGCCAAGACCCACACCGGGCTGTAGAAGAAGAATTAGAGTCACTCTCATCTACAGGGTTGCTAATGGCATGGAAAAGTCATGGGAAATTTGCTTCTCCAAGTCAGTCTGAATTTTTTCAATAAGTGAGGAGTGCCATTTTAGGCACTACCTGTTGGTGTGTGAACATTTGGTTTTTGGATGTACCTTGCCTGAATGATGAAGTGGAGCTCTTATTTGGTTTGGCAATCAATTATGCTCCCGATTATGGAAGAACGAGAGAGGTAAATAGGAAATTTCAAAAGCATATAAAGTTATCTTATGTCCTTCTGTTAGGTGGCCTGAGAGAATTACATCCTGTGCTGGCAAGCAGCCGGATAATAATCACTGACTTGGACAATGAGTCAAAAACCTTACTGTTTGAACTTCCTTCATCATGATTAAACCTAAGAATAATATGCAATCAGGTAGGAAGTCAAATTTCCCCCACAGGGATAGTGGTGGCACTCCACTTTTTGGGAAACCTTATTCCCCCATAGTATGTACATGCATGCATGTAGATAATTGTTGTGCTCCTATTCTTGTGCCTGCTTGAAAATACATGCCAAAGAATGGATATTTTAACTTGGAATTCCATAATCTCGTCTGTTGCAACCCTGTTCAACTGCCTTTCCCTAATTCTTCAAAACAGACTCACCCAGGATGAAAATGTGAATTATGCACAAGGGGCATGAACACCAAGCAATGTAGTGGTGGTGAAAGGAGACTTTCATCAGAGTCGAGGCCTCAATGAGACAGGTCTTCCAGGTTCTCTTCCGCATGGTTCCATCATTGTGGATGACAAGTTTCGCAGACATTCCAGTTTGCTTCTTTATGTCTGATGCAAACTGATGTTTGCAAAACATGTCGTCCACAATGATGAAGCCACACAATTGAGAACCCGGAAGACCTGTCTCAATATGTAGTGGTGGTATTTATTAAATTGTGAGAGGTGTTTTTAAAACACGGGAAATAACAATTACATAGACCAGAGGCATATAATTCTTGAAATTGTTTATTATCTTTCAGTCTGAAAATAAATGTTCATAAATAAAATATTTTAGGAAATTACATAATTATAGTCCAGCACTGAAGCATAGTTTCGGTCACTCGGGTTTGAAAACATTTCAGCAAATTTTCATTATCACAGAAATTAAGAGCAATAAATGTTTACAACCACCCATTCCACAAGTGAAATTTGGATTTAAAATAGATGTTGAAATACATTTACCTCTATATAATGGAGTAAAAGCAAGCATAAAAGTCAGCTTTTTCTGGAATTTATAAAAATTAGAAGAGTATACAACAACACTTTTTAAAAGTCTAGAGAGCACTAACTTTTTAAAAATCGATTAATGCCCCAAGTTATACTTTTCATAGAGCAGTATAAACATTAATAATATGAATTGAATACCCTAGTAATCATGATAATGGTACTGCATGTCCTGTACAGTCTAATGAAAATCATTGAATTTTCAGCAACCTTGAGCAATGACAGGTATGGTTCTGCCATACCTAAATAACAAAAAAAATACAATTTCACAGCTTCATTTTTCCCAAGAAAACGTAAGGAGGATCAGTAACAACATAGCTAACATCACTACAGATCAGTAGATAGTGGAAGGGAGCTTATTAAAATGCCATATAAATTTCCTCCTCAATTATTTAATCACTATTGATTGTAATGGAAGGAAAACCCAAATTAAAACAATATAATTGAGTCATGTGACCTAAAGAAAATACTATTAATCATGATAAAATGCTTCATATCCTCAAAATAAAAGCTTGCTCTTGGAATAATTAATTCAGCCATGCAAAACTAACTTCCACTGTTTGGCTATACTAAATGATGGTTGCCATATTGAAACTTTTTCTCTACATCTTTGCTCAAAATATACCCACAGATTCCCAATAGAAGCATTATACATATGTATTTCGTAAATGAAAAAGAACATTTTAAGTGAGCTCTTGATTAATTTTGTTGCCACCGAAATTGCTGTGAGCTATATCAAACCTGAAGGTTCAGGTTAACTACTGCTTCAGCTACCATTAACTCTTATCATAATTAACATGTTAATTACAAAAATGGGAAAGCAAAAATCATAATATGCACGATAAAAATACAACTCATTTTTGAAACAGCAATAACAGATTTTGAAGCTTTGGCTTAAACCTTCTGAACAACAAGTAATGCAGGAAATTATGCATACCTAACCACAAATAAATAACTCAAATGGTGATATGAAATGGATTTCAAAAGACATGAAGCAATGAAACCTCCGCGGTAATATGGTGGTGCATATGTAAAGCAGTCCTGCAGCAGCAAATGAGACTTTTACAACTCAGAAAGAAAACATTTTCCAAGCTATATTTCCCGAATGCATTTTTTATAGGCCCAAACACTGACATATAATAAAATGAAAACTGTAAAATTTATTAACACGGAAATAATAAAAATTTAACCCCTTTAACAATGGCATAATTATTCTACAAGCAATGATGGAAAAAACCAGAGCATATACACAAGGTGCTAGATAAAACAAATATTCCAAAGATCAAACTAAATACATTAAGTAATACAAAAGTAATACTGTTTCAAATTTTTACAGCAGGATCTCTTAAATTTTGAGTTAATTGCCATCATTGTCATCCATTCCAATAGGTCGCCACAGCAATTAATTCAACCCAGCATCAAAAATTTATTTTCCTCAATGAAATTACAACACCATATTGAAGTTATTTTAACACCAGTTTACACATTTCAGAATAAATACATATATGACACCGCAATATACATCTTATTTATCTCAACTTTTTCTTTCATAGTTACACCTATTTTATGTTACACCTATTTGACATTTCATACCCTGCATGAAATATTTTCTGCAACACATCATTTTACTGTACCACATCAAATTCAACAAGAAAAATACATTTTCTTTGTAAATAATTTGTTCATGAGTGGCAAACCCCATAAATGTTAAACATTCATTCATTTGCCAAACATTCCATCAAAATACATTTCTTTCTCATTAACGTCAACAGGAAATTTTTCATGAACAGATAAGTTGTGCACATATTCCACAGTGTTTTTAAACCAAATTCTTTGGCTTATAAGTGACTTTAATGGAGCAAAAAAATCACAGCCCAAAAGCACACAGCTGGCAGCAAAAATCTTGATGAAACCCCTAATGTATTCCCAGAGGAAAAATTACACTCACCAGTGACCTTGGAAAGGCATAATGCAGACAGTTTGCCTTTCCTAGCAGCTGTATCTGTCCAATGCTAAAGGCAACTGAGAATGCACATGAGTGGTTAGTTTGCAAACCAAGTATTTTTCCAATTAGAGATACAATAATTAATAGGGTTATCAACAATGCCATAGCTGCTGGGTTAAAATAAGACCAAATACCACTTTTTGGGAAAGGTTAGCTAACGGAGTAGCTCTCAACAAAACTGTATTACATGGGTTGTGGATCCATCCCTCCACATTGGCATCACTTCATCTTGATCTTCTTCTTCTTCTGGCCCAAGCTCCACATCTCGGGGACGGTGGCTTCTTCTTGAGCTATTGGTTGTTGGAACTTTGGCTCGACAGAGAGGACAGCTCCGTTCTCTGTCCAGCCAATGCAAAATACAAGCTTCACAGAAAATGTGACGGCCACAGCCTTGTGACAGCAAGATGGGTGATGTAAACGAGTCCTGACAGATTGGACACTGATCACCAGCCTTCATCAGTTGCTCAGCTGAAGGCCTCACTCCAACTTCCTAATAGAAAGAGCAGTTCCACATTAAAAAAAGCAATGTATGGCCCCTTATAGAAATTAATCTATTTTAAGTGCTTTTTCCATTAAGGGTTAAGTTTTCACTCACTCTAGGGGTTTTCCATAATCAAAGTTTGATAAATTGAATTTAAATTGAATTATGGCTAAGTGCAGTGACTTTAGTGTAAATTTTATGCTCACTAGAGTATATTCCACATAAACCAATAATAGGTTCCCACATAAACCAATATACTTCATGGATCTGATACAAGGGCCATTGGAAAAATGGATAAGAAGAGAAGAATCTTTTGAAACCTTGTCCTGGAGGCAAATGCTTATGATCAAATTGATGGATGATATCAAATGAGGAAGCATACAGAAGAAAAGAATAGGAGAAAACCATGTAGGTCACTACAAAGGAGAGGCAATCGAGATGGATCGTATGAAAGGAAAAGAAAGATACAAATATTATGAACAACCTAAACAAGTTATATGTACTTCAATACTACTCGCCAATGACATTGCTTTCTGGCATTTTCATGGCAACAGTAAAATGCTCCTGAAAAAAAGTTTTGCACTGCCAAAGCTCGGTAACTTAGGACATTCAATCACATATTCACAGGATGACTAATGCTTAAAATCATGTTGCACCAACATGTAATTTCACCTGATGATGTTGCTAAGCAATGACACCATGGTTGTGAGCAATAAAATAACTATTACTTATTGCAGTGTTTTATATACACATTTTGCTCCAAGGATGAATGATTTACACATATCCACACTATTTAATACACAGCAAACATGGTTTCAGGATACCTACAATCATAAAGGTAACCATGATGGCATTATGGTAAACTTTCTGTCATGAAGGGAAACTTGATAATGATATTATATGCTGAAACCGTTGTCAGTTGTGATTAAAATAATGTGGACATAATGCCAAGGTAACTTTGATAATGTCATCATACACTGTAACCATGGTCAGTGTATTAAAATTGTGTGGAAATCATACTAATGATTTCTTAAGTAACATGAATGTAATGCAAACGGCCAAGAATTTGGCATGCACAGCACAAATTTATATAGGTATGTATATGTCTGTGTAAAAAAATAGTGCGGCCACAGAGCCAATTAGGCAAAAAAAATTCTGGTTCCATTGGCCCTGCTACAGTAGAAGATAGGCACATCAAAATAAGGGCAGAAGAGAGAGAGAACATGAATATGAGACAAACACATTAGAGGGAATGAATAGAGGTTTAGTGGCCACTATGCGGCACCCAGATGGTATTTTGTAGATGATTAGATACTAAGGTGGTTCCACCGGAAAATGACAATGTCATTCCATTTATATTCCGGTAACTTAAATAAAAATGTGTCCACTATCTGATATGGCAAGAAAAATAATACCTTTTTCTACACTACTTTTTTGAAAATTGAACCTGAAATTACATTGTGTAAATGGTAGATTGGAAGAAACACGGAGAATAATAGTATTTTCCATATATGTATATAGGTAGTATAAATGCCATTTTCGTGAAAAACAATGTTTTAGAAGGGAAAACTCCCAATAAATCGAATAAAAATAAAATATAGGAACCTAACCAACTCATTTTTTTCGGTTTTTAGCAAATTAGTGCCGTAATTGAAGTCAAAATCTGGTAACTCCATACAAATGGTGCTGCAGTTGGCTCCTATGGCTGGAAAAAAGTGCTCATTTAAAATATATTTGAGGAAAAATTGCATATTTTGCACCTTAACTTTTGTTTGCAATAGACAACATACGTCATCATTGAGAGCAGAAATATTTAAACCAAAAAAACAAAAAATGTGGAATTTAGTATTAATTTTGTCTCACACAGTTGCTGCTGAACATCCTTAATGCCATTGGCATCAAAGGGTTGGTTGGTTAGCTTTTTGGAAAACAATCAGCAACTGCCACAACAGACAATGGACCAACAACAATGCTATCTACATAATTATGTAAATTCTCCAATTTATGTCTCCTCACTTGAAATACCTCAACTTTTTGCATGGGCACTACAGCTATGACACCACCTCCTACACTACTCCCATTACCCTGCCTGAAAAAAACTTCCCTAAGCATACACACATGACTACTTCATAGGTACAGTATTTGATAAATTCTGTCCACAGTTTTTAACAATATGTACTTACATAATACACAAGACAGTGGCAGAACAATTTAGTAGTGCATACTTAAGTTTAAAGAAGAAAGTTGTGAATATGTTTAAATTCACAAAAAGGGAGGTATCAGGCAAGATGTTGTGGAATATGAACATAATAAGAACTTATGCCTGTTGCTCACGGTAAAATTTTCCATAAAACAGTTTTACAAATATTTTTATTGAAAGTTTTATGAATCGTACGTAAAACGTACTAGCTTGCTCACGGTAAAACTCAAGAACCTTATAAGAGGAAAATCGAAGCAGTACTAATATGAACCGCTATGCCGTAAATGGCGCTAGCATCGGGTATACCTTGAGGTTAAACGGGTTAAACCTTTCTCCATTCTCTAACACTCGTTGCGGGGCGAGTTTCAGTGGAAGGAGGGAAGAAACTGTGTAGGAGAGGTGTATATATGCTAGAGAAGCAACTGCTCGATCGCTGCGCCACGTACAGTGGATAAGAGGAAACGGCATTATTTCACAAGATGGCGGAGAGGAAAAATCGCACTTCTCAGGTTTGAAAGTTTCCCATTTCTAAAGTAGTTGATGCATTGTTGTGTTGAAAGTGTTAAACAAATTTGCAAAGTTTGCATAATAAGTGAGGTGAATTTGGTTTCGATATCTCTGTTTAAAGTGGGTGAAAATCGCAAAAAAAAGTGTGAGACGAGAGCTCACCTTCGCGATGAGCGGAACATCTCATTGGTTGTTGCATAAAACGGTTTTATGGAAATAGAACCTGTCCTAATCCGTAAAACGTTTTATAAAACTCGGTTTTATAAAACGGTTTTATTGTTAGCAAGCTCATTTTTATAAAATTAGTCGGTTTTATAAAACGTTTTACCGAAAATTTTACCGTGAGCAACTGGCATTAGCAGATGCAATTTTCCACAGATAAAAATTTATTTGACCCGGGTTCCGATGCATTGCATCACCTGATGATGATGCAGTGCATCGAAACCCAGGTTGCATGAATTTTTATACGTGGTAAATTACTTCTGCTAAGTTCTTATTACGTTTTAATTCACATTAAACTTCCTTCCTTTTGGTGGAGAATGAGCTCTCCCATGTAACCACACACCCATGAGGTGGCTTGCAGGGTATTTTGTAGATGTAGATGTAACGATATACTAACTTGGTAGTTCACAAGGTATACTGTCTAGTATCATCATATGAAGAGTAAAAAATTAAATGAGTCTTACCAAGTCTTGCATCACCATTGTTAAGGCTCCTTTCCAAGCTTTGGCTTTGCTCAGAAGCTCTGTAACTTTTGAAACTGCATATGCAGCACAAAGAAGCACCCCAAACACTTTTCCTGAACCTTGATAGGCCTCAATGAGGAAGTATAACCAGGGCTGGATTGGACATAGGCTTCGATAAGCCTGTGATGTTGTTTCAATGAAGTGAAACCACTTTCCCTGTAATAAAAAAAGGCAAGATTGAATAGGATATACATGGTGGTAGAAAATGCTACTACATATTACTTTGAACCTCTTCCACATTGGCATCCATGAATTTTTTCTAAATACAAATGAATAATATGGAATTCCCCTATCAATGAGCATTAAAACATTTAATAAGGCTGTGAAGATTTTGGGTAACATTTGGGAGTCTTTAGCTCACATTGTTTAAAAATTTCAACACCAAAAAATACACACGTAACAATAATTTAAGAATAAATACTGCATAAGTATAATATACATAAGCCAGGGTATACTCAGCACATAGTTACCACCTTCTATCCAAGGTAAGGTAAGACAAGAATACTACCCCAATCTAAAAAGTAACCATGTGGTTATACTGCATCGGTATACTACAAGCCAAAATAGAATCACAGAGGAAAATTCTTAAAATATCATGTATTTTAAAATGCAAAGAAGTAAAATTTTATTTTGTAATAAAACTAAGGCAATTATGACTTTTACCTTGTCCGTCACTTCGAAACTTCAGTCCCCAACTGGTTTAACGGAGTACAATTAATTGAACTACACACCAAGTATCAGAATATTACTCAAGAGCACACTAGTATTTGGGTAGTCAACTGTCAATGCTCATATGTAGTAAAACCTTATTTCCGGCTCCCTGCTGATGCGTCAGCCAAGCTGCCGGTCTGATGTTTTGTCTAGACCGTGGGAAAGCAGAGCTTCCTTCATTTACTCTGAGCTTTCAGCTGTACTTAGGCAATTCAAAAACAAAATTTCAAGGGATTAGGCTGGTATGGTGATTCAAGTAATCGTATCCCATTCCAAGGGTTCAAGTTTTAATCCTGGAGGGGCCAGATGCTTTTCAGTGGAAACTTGATCCCTGCTCGGATGACAACTGGAGAGCACTTCAAGTGTAGTACATACTCGATCTATTGGATGGAACGTACAACTGTAGACCCCTGGGCAACATTCATGATACCTTTACACAAAAAGAGTAGGCTAAGTGCCAATGCTGGGTTTCTGTCCATCATTCATTCATAATCAAATAATCCTTTCCTACCCTTACCTACCTCTACTCTATTCATTCCTAACCTACCCTTAGTGACACAAATTACCTCAGTTTTTTATTGTCCCCTCTAATTACCAATCACACAACCAAAATTTCAGCCAGAAGCTAATGCTTTCATAGATTTTCTCCATAGTGCCAAATGCTTGTAGGATTGAGGTTCAGTGACTGGAGCAATAAATCAACCCACAAATGCCTCACTTCCATCTGTTAGTGGAGCCTGACCTCACAGCTCATAAAGAATACTCTTTAAGAGGAGTAAAAGGTGAATGTTTGAACTCAGTGAAGTCATATCTGAGGATGATTTATTGAAAAAGGGCTTCTCAACTGATAAATATATATGTATATGTATTTATAATAATTTTTATCTACTGGCAGCTATCAAATACTTAAATAGTTTTAAATACTTCTTACTTTGAAAATGTTCAAATATGTAATAGTTTAGGTACCATCATTGGCATAGCCACAATGGGGCAGGGTGGGGCGATTGCCCCCCCGGTTCATTTAGTCAAACAAAAAATAATAAGTGAATAATATCAACAGGTTATAATATTATTGTGCGGCAAGGAAGCATGTTTGAATTGGGGTGGGAAGATGCCATATTTTTTGACGAAGAAGATTATGAGAAATTTCTAGATTTTGTAGGGTTAACTGCCATAGATGCAAAATCTGTAGCATCTGCAATTAATAACTTGGTAAAAAAGGTAGGCCTTGATCCAGAAAAGAGCATCGGACAAGGATATGATGGGTGTTCCACTCTGGCAGGAAAGGATGGTACTGTCCAGAAAATTCTTCAAGAAAAGTATACGAGAGCATTATACTCTCACTGAGCTAGTCACAAACTGAACTTAGTTGTAAACGACTTAAACGAAATAGTATTGATACAAGGTATGGTCTCCACTATAAAAGAAATACCTATTAAGATTCTTCCAAGATTCGGCCCTCGTCGAAAATCCATACTTAATATACCAATGCTCTTTGAAACCTGTTGGTCTCAAAAATATATAAGTATTGCCACATTCAAGGAACATTATGAGCAAATCGTTGTGGTGTTTGAAAAACTATCAATAGACTGTAACAATGCAACGAGAAAAGTTGCTTTTCATATGCAATACACTGCAAAAAAACCAGAATTCATTGTTAGTGTTTGTCTCATAGCAAAATATTCGGCACTCCTGCAACTGGTGGTAAATGCTCTTCAGTCAATAATTTGTACATGTACAAATGTTCAATGTACAAATCACATAAAAAATCACAAACCTCATGAGAAAACACCATGGAAATTCAGTTGTTGAAAGTGTTATAGCAGAGGCTGAAACAATCGCCGAGCATCTTGGAACAGATTTCAATATGGCTTGAGTCATAAATCGGGACTAACATCACGTGAATCCACCAGCACAGACTCCTAACGAGTTTTGGAGAAGACCACTAACTATTCTGAACATAGATTCATTAATAATGTCTCTGGAACAGAACAATAAGTCTCTGGAACTACAAAGTTTAAGTTTTTCATTTACTCTGGAACAGTGTTTGTTTGAGGAGAACTTGCCCGCATTCTCGTTACTTACGTTGCCCCCTCACGTAATGCTTGATATGATGTAGGAGGACTAAAAAAAGGGCTGGGTTTGAATAACATTGCAACTAATTATTCTTAGCGTTTTCGAATCTTCAAATAAAACCATTTTTTTAACAAAAAACATTATCTAATGTTTGCCCCCCCTAGAGAAAATCTTGGATACGCCATTGGGTACCATGAATGGAACCAACAAGTAGGTTTGTGTCCAATGATAGGTTGGTAAATGTAGGATTTCATTGGGAATGGAGAGAAATCCAGTGTTGACATTGGCCTATTATTCAAAGGCAAAATGGGGTTACAGAGTTCTACATCAGATCTAACGGATGCAATTCCAAACTCGAAATGCTCTCCACCTAGGGTTTTAGTCTCAACTGAAAATCCACCACAGTCATTTTAACTGACCCCTTCTAATAGAGACTCATTACTCTACTCAAGAAATCAAACCCATCCCCAAATGTTCAACTGTTTCTCTGTTCTTTGACATACAGATTGATGATTCATACACATCTTTTAATTTAACCATGATTTTCACACATTATACAGGAGGTATAAAAAAATGAGTTTCCCATCAAGGAAAAATAATTAAAAATTACAAAAAAAAATTATTCACCCATGTAAACTAGTACCTACTTATTTTTCTACATAATTTCCATCATTCTCTAAGCATTTATGGTGTCTAAGCAACAGATTTTTATTCCTGTTTCATAACAAATTGCCACAAAATTCTTAAACCAGTAATTCACTTCCTTTTTAAATTCATATTTCATGAAGCACCAACTGCCGAGATTATTTTTGAGTTCAGGAAGTTGATGGAAGTCACTCGGAGCGAGGTCAGGAGAGTATTGAGGATGCTCCAAAATCTCCTATTGGGATTGACTATAAGGTCGACCTTTGCATGAGCAGTATGCCACACCCCCCCTGTTAACCCTTCCTTCCCCTGCCATCCCCCAGTGTAATCCTCTTTCCTGTAAATCCTCTCTGTCCCTTGCAAACCCCTCTACACCTCCAGAAATCCCCTTTTCCCTTTGCAGTTGCCCCCCACATACCCTCCCATTCCCATGAATACACAAATTAAATCCCAAAAATTATAAAACGCAAATACTAAAAATCGTGGTAACCTGAAGAATAATTATCTATAATGGTTTGCCATACCAATTAGGAACTTGTTAATATATAACTCCAAACTGACACCAGGTGAGCAATTTCGGTTCACAAGTTATTTGGAGGAGGTTGAAAACTTGACCAAAGGGTGGGATTATGTGCAAGGAATGGGGGAAGGGAGGAGGGTAACTCCCCATCAGCATCAAAGTAGGTACTCTTGACAAAAGGTGCCGAGGGGTCCACAGATTAGCACTCCATCCGAAAAGATGATAGTGATTTACTCATATATTTGTTACTCTTTATGTAACATTCAAGTGGGGATTGGGATTCCACTGAAAAATCTTTGCCACTGCCAGGCTGGGCCCAGGGGATGTGAAGCGAGTACTCTAGCAACCACACCAATCTCATCCTCAAGAAATTTAGGATCAAAATAACACCTGGATCAAAGGGAAAATTCCTAATTTTTCATATTATTTGCAAATGGAGAGACCCAAAACAATATTCCTCCACTGAAAATTAAAATTATAACAAACAGCACGACAAACAAATTTGGTCACATTTCAAGAAAACAAAATCAAGGGGGGTGGATACCATTCCTGAAAAATCCATTTTCAGGCCGTTGGCCTTTACATCATCATGGTGGCATTCTAACAGATAAAAATATTCTTTTTTCACCGTTCAGCACTTAAAAGATGTAGCTAGGACTTCTTTGTTTTCACGTTCATTTGTTACAAACCATATTAGAGAAAATATTAGAACAATTACTAAGAAGGGACTATTTTTGCTGGAATAGTCACATGGCCCACACTGACTCCCATTACAGCTACACGACTGACCGACCGTCAGTGAATGACCAAAGAGTGACCATTTACGTATCTCACCATGTCATTTTATAGGGAAGCTGAGACAAGATGTTTTCAGCAAGGTGACTAGGATGGGTGAGGGAACACGAAAGTATGGACGTCAACGAGAGTGAAAGATCACATTCTTGAGAGGCACATTTTCCTGTGCCCGGCTATTCTGAGCATAGCCTAATAACAGCTCAGGAATATATGAAGAAAATAAGCAAATGCTTACATAAGAATAGTGGAAAACAACACAGTTCATCTAAAAGGGATGGAAACTTGCAACACCAATTTCAGGGTCATAACAGTACTCCGCAATAGAAAGCAAAGCGAAAATTAACTATGAAATAAGTCCTAGCCGCATCCTTTATCTTTGAATCCAGATATTCTTCAGCATGTAAGTTTCATACAATTTCTTTGATTGTGTAAAGCAAGAAGAATGTCCAACACTGTCCTTGGCTGGCCATTCCACAGTGCACAGGCTAGAAGAGGGCGCTGCCATCTCTTTAAGCAGGAAACACCCTACAGTCAGCATTGCACACATTGGAACTAGCAGGACTGGACCATTTCACTTAGCTTTTCAAAAATATCCACTCCCCTTGGAGCTGATAAGAACGCATGCATCAAGCACTACCTAGATTAGCTAGATTATTCTACTCACTCTTTTCTGATATGCAATTAATGATGCAGGCAGTGCAACTAGGCATCCTTTCACTATGACAGTGATCATCTTCAAGACAAAGTCAGTCACACAGACTAACCAAAATAAATCTGACGTTGCTAAAGGTTGGCTGTAAGGTGGAATCAAAAATAACCTGAAAAAAATTCACATTACATGATTTGTCCACGTGATCTAAAAACCAGCTGATAGTTGATGATGTACATATTAGCATATTTTCAGGGTGAGCCAGAACAGTTTTACACATACACACTAAGTTACCATCCAAATCATCATCATATCAGGTATTCTATTAATGATCAGCTGGTCAGGCCAGGGAATGCAGTCAATTTTGAGGGTCTAGAGGCTGAGTAAAAATTACAGGAAGTAGATCAACAACAAAAAAATGAAGCTGATGATATTCTCTCATATTAGAAATGCAAGAATATAAGACGAAGGACAAATAATAGAGCACAGGAAACACTGCATAGGTGTGGAAGCATTTTGGATGAAAATTATTTGCGTATTAAGCAGAACAAGTGAAGAATTGCACTTACCAAGGAAGTATTTATGAAGAAGAGGGAACTGATAAGGGATACTTTAAGGAAAGACGTAAAGACTATATTTAGAATGTAGCATTAGATTGAATGTTCTAGAAAGTTGACCATAAGCAATGAGACTGACATGACTTTTGATAAATTAACCATTGATAAAGCCAATTAATCTTTGTGAATCCTTTGCCTCTATTAGCCTGGTCCATATCTTACTTCGATATGGGGAAGCGAGCAAAATACTCCTTTACGTGTTGAAATAAAACCGTATCAGTCACTTGATTGCTTTCATTAGAATCCTTGGAAAATTAATGCGTATTTTGATATCTGGCCGGCCGGAAGCATAATCTTCAGAAGTACACTTGGTACAACTGAATATTATGATACCGTAATAGGAAAATGAGCTTCATTACTCTTCTGTGTGTATACTTGTCCTTTCAATATACATTTTTATTTTCTATTACGCCCTATAAATGGGAAGTGGTTTGGAATCATTGTGACTGTCATGGCATCAATAACATTAGCTGATTACGCTAGCGGTGTAATCGAAGTACGTAAATTGACAAGTGAACTAGCTTTCAAATTATTTTCATTAATAATTATTTTAATGCACTGTTTGTGAATGTCTTACATCGTAAATTAGAAATTTTCGCGCAAAATATGGAATAAGAACCCACCGATCACATCACCTAATTCCGTAGGCCCTTGGTGTAAATGATTTCTGTTTCGCGATGTTCTGCAGAGTTTTCTATTCAATGGCTCTTTACATTAAGAACATAAAACTACTATCAAATGCCTTAAAGTATTACTTGCAGTGTACCTCATCATACTTCCGTACAGGAGAAGAAATTGGAAACTCAAAAACATGTATAGTTAGACATGTGGCAGCGCAGCGCAGTGTGCAGCGCAGCATGTGGCCAAAAGTGGAACTTGAATTCTTTCGCGGGCATTGGCAACATGATCGAGATGGAAGATAGCCATCCAAAAACAGGGTTCTTGGTGAGGTGATAGGGTGTTGAAGAGCATGGCTGGAGAAAGAATGTAGATTATATACGGCAGTGGGATGAAAAGGATAGGCGTTTAGGATAGCATGAAGATAGGCTGAACATTAAAGACCTTTTAAGGAACTTGTGTGAAACATATAGATGATTTAGTGAATGAAAGTAAGGCCTTACACATCCCCAAAATGGGTAGAATTGAAGGGAGAACTACACAACAACCCATCGACAACATTAGAAATGTATGAATGTAGTATTTCCTGGGGAATGATGTGAAGGTAGAGCTCTTGGGTTTCATACCGGGTAAGGTTCTCCATAACTTCCGTTTCAATGATCAATTTGCCCAACAACTTCAGGCATCCAAGAATGCAATGCCAATTTTCCACTTTTCTGGCTTATATTCACTGCGTCCAGTGGTCAGGTAGTCGATGATTGGTTCTGCACTATTTTTCTTTGGCGCCAACTCTTTCTGTCACGTCCTTCTTCATCGGCTCTATGTCTGGTGAAATAATCCCAAGTCGTACTGAGCCTGTAGCCGGTGTCCCTGGTGAAATTGTTACTGTGAAGCTGGATCAGTATAACTTCCTTTACAATGCAATCCCAGTAACCTTGGGATTTACACAGGAGTCTACTACCCAGTGGATGGAGTGGTTTTCCAGTATACTATGCTCGGCTATTGCCAACTTGTCCAGTTGATCTAATCGGAGGAGCCTGCAGTGTTCTTTGATTCTGGTTTCTATTGTTTGGCATGTCTCTCCAAAGTAGAGATCCTCACACTCACAGGGCACACAGTAGACTCCGGGTGTTTTGAGTCCTGCATCTTCGGCTTTAACCAATTGATGTCTTAATTTGGAAGTCGGTTGATGGATAGTTTTGATGTTGATAGAATTCAGGAGATTTTCCCGGAAACGGTGGAGATGAATGGTAGGTAGGCTTAAGCGACAGGAATAGGATCTTCTTGTGGTGAGGTTCTTGCAGCACCCAAGGTCCTTTTAAGTGTCATGTTTATCTGGTGCTTGTTGTAACTATTCTGTAGAAAGGTTTATTTTCCCGCTGGGAGTTTGCCTTCACCGGCTGACCCTATGCGGGCTCCGGAGTGCATTTCCTTAACCAGATGTGTCACACCAGAAACCCGGGAGTCCGGCGCGGCCACGCCGGCCTCACTTCTACTGTCCTCACCCCTCCTCCTCCTTTTCCCCTCCCCCTCTATCCTTCCTTACTCCACTCTCTCCCCCCACGCACAAAGCTCCTCTCCCAACCAACCCCACCCCCTCTCTCCACATAGGTCTTCTTAAGGTGACATATTTCTCCTGGAAATTTCTCCTCGTCACCGATGGCCTTTGCTTTGTGGATGGGTGAACATAGCACTGAACTCTTCTGTGAGGGATGATGATGGCTGTCCCTGTTTAGATATAGGTTGGTGTAGGTAGAAGTGCTTCAGTCGTAATGGAGCTGTTGACAGTGTTTGTTCTTCGAAATGTTCCATAAAGAAATTGGCAATGGCTGGGGACAAAGGTGATCCCATGGCCACCCCATCGGTCTGTTCGTAGAATTTCCCATCAAACGGAAGATAGGAAATAAGTTAAGGTCAGGATGTGCTGGATCAACTGGATGGAATCACGATCAAATCTATTTCTCAGGAGCAGTAGGGTGCCAGCCAGCAGAACACGTGTGATGAAGGACACCATGTCAAAATGTACTTAAATGTCAATTTCCTATACCTGAATGCTTTGAAGAATCTTCAGGAATCCCATTGAATTCTTCACATGGTGCTTGCAACGACTCACATGAGGAGTCAAATTCCTGTGAGATATTTGGCAAGGTTGTAAGTGTAGATAGGTGGCAAGTTGATGGCACTAACAATCGGCCACAGTGGGATACATTCTTTGTGTATTTTAGGTAACCCGTATATCCGAGGTGGTGCAGAGGCCTGTGGCCAGAGGTTCTTGACACTGGCTAAAGGTTCAGTAAGACCTGGGATTATTTCGCCAGACAGAGAGTCAACGAACAAGGTTGTGACAGAAAGAGTAGGCACCAAAGAAAAATAGCACGGAACCAATCATCGACTACCTGACCATCGGACGCAGTGAATAGAAGGCAGACAAGTGGAAAATTGTAATTGCATTCTTGGATCCCTGAAGACATAGGGCAAGTTGCTTGTCAAAACTTTTTAAAGTTATGGATAACCTGACCTGGTGTGAAACCTGAGAGCTCTTCATTCAGAACTTAGAAATGTTAATTCTTATGCACAGGTCATTTTTCAATAAATTTAAGAGATTTACTCTCTCAAAATTATTTTTTTCTTAGCTTCTACAACTCACTTATTAATGCTGATGACACCAGAGGGACCATCAATTTGAAACATATGGATATTTCATTTAAGGGATGCTGATTAAGTGGGTGCAAGCAAATAGGATTTTAGAATGGATTATGTTTGGCTAAAGAAGGACACAGAGACAATAAAAAGGTGACTTGCAGTTTTAGAAGATCAGACAAAGTCATTTACATCCATGTAGACCAATCATAAATAATAAATAACACTAATTACAGTAATAAAAATAATTAGTAGTTCAGAAATATAAACACAATTTGACAGTATACTTTAGAAATAACTTAAATAATCAGCAAGTGCTAGGCTTCCTTAAACCAGCGCAAAATTTGTTTCCAACAGCATTGAAAAGTTGATATGCAACCGAATTCGAATTTGAAACTTGTTGAACTAAGTAATTTACATTAAAAAAATAAATTGCCAAAAGCATTTTTATTCACAGACACAGGTGATCTAAAAATTATAACTAGGCTGGTAGTGACAAAATCACTAAATTTTTAAAAAGCTTGCTGACAGATAGGATAGATGATCATGAGAATGGCTAAATAAGTGGTACAGAGAATATTCAGATGTATCATACCCAAGGTGCATCCGCTGATCTTGAAATATGTAGTATATAGAAAATATACAGACAAGCAGATTAAAAAACACAAAATACAAATTGGGCACACTCCTCCGGGATTGCTTGCCTGCTTCACGTTTTACCACCAAATTACCATAGCTGAATGCCATCAGCATCCCAGACAAAACCAGAATTCCTGCAAAATGAATTATCCAAAATTACTGGCCTTCATCTATTATAACCCGAGAGGACTTGATTTCCATACTCTTAGGAACTAATAATAATCACCAATGAGGTAAGAGGTTATAGAGAATGACGTGTAAAAAATAGGGGAAAACGGATCAAGGACATTCATTTACATTGATATTGGAGGTCAACACCAAAACTACAACTATGACATACATTACTGAAATAAAATTTCAAGGATTTGGTGGTAAAAATTATAAAACATCACAAAAGACTTTAAATTACTCTTAATTTTAAATCGAGCATGGAAATCAGTCACAAATAACGTTAATATTAATGTCTAGACTCCAGGAATATACTTACCAACTCTATGATCATATATGCCCTTGATCAGGAGTATTAAAACAAATGGAAGGTACTTAAATATCACTCCCAGAAATGCCCTGGTTTCTGGACTTTGTCTCAAAATATCACTCACTGTTACAGTCCTAAGGCTATGAGGGGACGATGGCTGAGCGTTCGAAGGAGCTGGGTTTCTCCCATCATCATTCCTTTCATTAGATTCAT
This sequence comes from Pyrrhosoma nymphula, assembly GCA_963573305.1. NCBI lineage: Eukaryota > Metazoa > Arthropoda > Insecta > Odonata > Coenagrionidae > Pyrrhosoma > Pyrrhosoma nymphula. The sequence goes on along the minus strand of OY754330.1, from coordinate 46,881,689 downwards.
TATTACTGTTCACACTATTAGTGGCATTACTTTCGGCATTCATTGGCTCACTAGGTTGATGATTTTCATGACGAGCAGTGTTGCTGTTGGAGTTCTCTGACCCAGTACTATTAGAATCACTTCCGTGTCTATTGCCTATGATTACCTCCACCCGAGGTACAGGGTTAACCACGGCAATATTACTGTCTGTCTGAGGTCTGGCTGGTCTAGGGTAGGTTGTGGTGATAACAGAATGACGGTCGAAGTATTCCCCCGAAACTCTTGTAGGATGTGATGGTTCATACCTGACCTCCTGCTAAATTGACAAAAGACGATAAAGCAATAAAAGGATATCGAGTGGTTAGTAAACGTAAACCAATGTCTTTGAAACGTTACCTACCTCAGAACCATTTCGAGGCAAATAATTCCTCACTTGCTCTCGAATGGCATTGTATAAGTTGACTTGAAAAGAAACTCCCGAAGAAGAGTTATTATTTCCTGAATCCATGATCATATCTGAATTTAAACGACTAATAATATGTCTGGAGGAATTACTTCTGGCGTTAAAAAATGGCTGCGGTAAGGAACCATTTTCGTCTGGCATAGTGCATTAACCCATAGACTGCAATATTAGTTGTTCGCTGACTGCTTATACTACTACCACAATAATAACGAGGGTTAAATAGCCAAAACTTTCTAATAACAGCTAAAAAAAAAACTTGACGATTGATAACAAACCTCCGTAGTATTTATCAATGTAGTACCGATATATTCCTCTAGGTGGCAGAAATTTCTAACTGCGAGAAACGCTCTGCGATAGTCCGTTGTTATTACATCGTCTGCCAAATCGTCTGCCATTGGAGGTTGTCAGAGGTTGGGCACGGGTTCGGTGTTGTGCTGCCGTCTTGTGTGAACAGTAAGGGCAGTAAGGGTGCGCGAAGTGAGAGTTCATGTGTGCTACAGGTAGGACGCAGCCAAATTAACACCCTACCACGATTACCGAAGAAGTGGAAGTAATATTCATACATCCTATGATGTAGTGAGGGACAATACAGCCTTACACATAATTTTGGCGCTTTATTGAAGGGGAGAGCCGGAACAGTAACCATGGCTGTGACTTCAGCAGGTGATGAACTGCTCGTAGTAGTTTCGTTCTGTGTATTGTTTGGTGAATTATGCCATAAATGATGCTTATGCCTATCTTTTTTTCTTTCAGATGAAGTCTTCAAGGAAAAACTCATCAGGAATGTGAAGAAAGAGGTAAGTTATGACATACTATTAGATGGAAATATCATTCAAGAGATATGTACCTATTTACAGCGTTCTGTTTAAGTAGCCAGCTGAAGTAATTAAGCTTAATGGTGGCGGAATATGTTTTTTGTAAATTAGTGGCTGTACTTATGACGGTATTGTGGGCGTGTTTAAAATGTAAAACATTCTATCCTCTTCGATTTTATCATGAAAAATATTTTTAGCATCTGGCGACCGCGCAGTTGCAAGTTCTCTTTCGCACATAATGTTGCTCAGAATATAAGCTTGTGATTTTGCAATTAGTGCACAATGTTGTCTCACGCGGGTTATGAGTTCTTCATTAATGAATACTCTCTGCAATTCATGGTGTTTCATAACCGAAGGACGGCGGCAATCCCTCCTTCCCACCACTCATTCCACCGATTACTTCTGCATAGCGTTTATCGTGTATATTGTGTTATTAGGTCTTTCCATTTTGGGAAATGTTTATTCGTCTCGTTCATAAACTCACTCGATTAATGTTCTTCTCAACCTTTCGTGAGGTGACTTTATTACTGAGGTACAATTTACCGCCACCATTCGTAATAATCGACCCAGGGTTTTATTTTTAAACCGGTTTTTGAACTAGTGGTATGTGTTACCAATTTTCATGGAGTGTGTCTTTCGATGATTTAACTGAACTTAACAATGGAGAATAGACCCTGTTACAAGTGTCTCATGGAGTGCATCCTGTTTTATTTTTATCCAGATTTTATTTTTAAAAGTTTCAATTCTCTTTTCCACTTACTCTTGCTTAACACTTTTTGCATTACTCTTTTTAATTGCAATGGTTCTATTTATTTTCGATGTGATAGTCTTTGTATCATGTGGTTCAATGTTTTATGACTTTTTTCTCATATTAACAGTTAACGATTCATTTCAATGTTTTCAAATACTTATCCGTTAAAATCTGTGATGGGAAATTCAGCGTTTAAACTTTCGAAATGACCCGGCGGAATTTTTTAAAAGGTGGATGTGTACTAATATATACTGCGAAAAGGTAGTTTTATTCATTATGACCAACTTTAATTTTACGTTTTTTTCTGTTCATGCTATTAGCCCAGTTATGTATTCGCGCTAGAGACGTTGGACCAGGATACTTGGGTAGGTATCAGATATGTCAAAACCACTTCCGTCATTCTTGTCTATCCCGCGTAAACGCGCTCTTATTCGTGAAAATATCTTCTCCGGAAACGAGTTAGAATTCACTCTGTGCCGGCTCACTTCCGATGTTTTTTTTACTACACACTTTCTGAAGTTACAATTATGCTCGCACTTTTTAAACTGTAAATCTATAACAGAAGCACTTCCAGGAGATGAAAGAGAGAGAGCTCCAAGAGATTAAACATTTATCACCGTGGTTTTATTTAAAATATGAATATATACGGAAGGAATAATTTTTGTTTTTTTAATAAAAAAAGTACCTCCCATCAATGACTGAGGAGGCGTTAACCCGCGGTGTAAAGACATTCCTTTTAAGCTACCGCGCTGAGTTGTGGAGCAGTGACATTACGGAGTAGAGCAACATTCCTCATGCCACACCTTAGTAGAAAGACTTTTCTGCTGTGTTGATCTTAATAAATGACACATCGTATTTTTTATAGTGGAAAGGGAGGGGGTGGACCCACCCTGGACTCCGTGTATAGGGGTAGAAAGGGAGAGGCGTGGTCATTCGCAGCGTCATGTACGATGCACACAAGCATTACTATATCACTGGCAAGTTCAGTTATGTTTTCTTTCCGAGACTCGGAGGACTTAAATAAAAGATAAAAGGGCAAAACCACCCCCTCACTATTTCTGCTAGAGATTCAAATGCTGCGACGTATACGATCTTCCAGATACATTGTGCAGCTAATTCTTTTTGGATTCGTTGCTCCTTGTGGAAGGAGAATGGAGGCTGTTGAGATGAGATGCTGTGATGGATGGGAATCGTGAGCTGGGTGAACAGGAAAGCAAATGAGGACGCGTCGGATATGGTTGGGGAGGAATGGGGGCCTGATGAGAAAAATTGGAGGGGGACAGTAAAAGTGGACGGACGACGCACTGAGATGATACGACATGCTGAAAATGGTGATAAGAGAGTGAGAATATTATTAAAAGGCGGGAGAGGGAGGATAAGGACATCAGTTTTTTCAAGGTTTGAATAGAGGTAAAATATTCAAGATATGATGGTTTTCATTCTGCGGTGAAAAAAAGGGTGGAAATTGCCACGAGAAAAAAAAATCCACTGGTTCCCGGAACGATCCTCGGACCTTCGGCTTTGACTGGGCCAATCGCACGGCGCACAACGCCACCAAATGTTTATATTACTCGTGGCAATTTTCGAGGATTCGAGGGAACTGGTTGGCATACTCTTTCGGTCCATCAATGATTGAAACTCAAGAGAGAGAGAGGAGTATTTACAGGAATCCGTGAGGTTGCATCTTACAACAGGTTAACTATGCTTGTGATGGTTTTTATCATTGCCAAATTACGGCGATAAAGTGCATAGAGATACATTACCTATAGCTCGCTGTGCTCTTACTTGTACTGCATATCTACAGTTAAACGTGTATCTACGGCGAAGACCATTTCATACTTATTCATAGGGCCGGTTGCACAATGTCTGTGACTTACAATCAGTTACGTCTAGGGCTACGGTTTTACGTTACATTATTATATGTGAAACTTGGACTCTAGCGTCAACTAAGTCCGCAACCAGACATTGTGCAAGTGGCCCTTAGTCACTGACAGACATGGGCAACAGTTCTCGGACGGATAGGAGAATCTCCGCTCCGGATTCGAGCCGTGACCTGCTGAGCTGCGGTGACAGCGGGAACCGGTGTCTCCGTCGTGGCAAGCCGTTGTCCTTATCGCCGTGGTTGGAGGATTCAAGGGAACTAGATATTCTGCATTATCTTTAAGAGAGTTCGATTCCCTGTCCAGGGAGATTGTAAGGGTTAAAGAGGGATTAAATATTGGAAACGTGAATAGAGAGAGGGAGAATACTCCATGTGCTCGAGGTCATTGTGGGGAGGATTGTCGAAGAACCTGCGGTTAACTTTCTAGGATACCAATGATAATTGTTTATTTGTCTCGGTAAGAAGGCGGCTCGCAAACTTAATGCTTCCATACTAAATCTGATGGGAAATGAATGCCGGCAACATCAGCCGCGGACTTTTAAGGTGAGGATTTTCTCCAAAATTACACACTGAGAGGGGTAGCCTTGTGAGATTAAACGCGCTATCGATTTAAAGGATAGAGGTCCGATCTGTCGCGGCGCAGTGTAACATTGCGGGAATGAGTTCGAATTACTTAATATAACGTGTAGACATCTATGCACGGTGGCTTCTCTTTCTTTAACTTTCAATAGGCAATTGTGGAAATGCTCAGGAAGAATCACTTTTTGAGCGCATCGCCAAGATTTATCATGATACAAATTTATAAGTAAAAAAAATATATATAAACTTAAGTTATACCATGTACACCTAACGGTAGAAATGTTTGGTCACATCATTTTTATTTGCGATATTGCTTGTTTTCATTGGTATCGGCACGTAAGCGAATTCTTTTTTATATACTAAGCGTTATTATTGTGTTGTGAGCAAACAAACATTTTTCTCTCATCCATTGTATGTTAGCGTATTGAGAGCGTCAAAAGTGAACTTATCAAATATTTTTATATAATAAAAGTTGACAATGGACCGAGGATGGGCGCTTTTCTACCTAGTCGAGACTAGGGAAACAGGAGATGAACTGCCTACGTCCAGGAACGTCAAGGCCTAATGTTCTCACTTCTCCCAATTGATATAAATGGGAAGGTGGAGCTAGAGAGTAGAGAAAATATGGCTGAACTAGAGAAAGATGATTTGCAATCAAGCTGATAACATTCTGGAATTCAATGTGCATGACAAAATTCTGCATTTTTATGTCTCAAAGATTAAGTGCCTGCTGTGGATTTACGTGGTGGGTAGTGAATTGATATGCGTTGAAATATTATCCATGAAAAGTAGAGCGAAATGGAATACAATGTAAATAATGTATTCGCGTGTACATCCTTAATGTTTGGTTTGAGTCGTTTGGTCAACTCCTGGGTTGGCATTATTTGTGCTCGACTAATCCTGGAATATTAGTCGAGGGAATTCCAGATCACGATGAAGAGTGAGGAGTGACAGTACTTCGTGAATGAGATAACTTCAACGCCACCAAGCGTTTCCGTCAGCCAATAATTTCAGTAGTGATTCTACTCCTATTATCGTTTTTGACAGGAAATAAAAATCCGTTTGAAATTTGATGTGTCTGAGGCTACAATGTCTGGGAAATTAATGTTGGCATCATTTAAAAGCTGCACACGTTTTGTTATATTTAAATCTTCAGTTATAAAAAAAAATAATTGACAGTTATTGTAAGTCCTTATAAAATTATCTTTAGTAAATTTTAAAGTCTTGCATTCCTGATATGAAGTTAATCGAGTAGACATTTATATCTAATTGAGCAGGAGGAAGATGGAAGAGTGAGAAAACATTTCATTATTGTGGTGTGGCAACTGTAGTTGTTTCATATGTAATCGAATAATAAATTATTCCCTGCAATTTAAAAACTGATTTTCAAGAGTTTTTCGTTTCTAAGCATTCCTCCTTAAAGAGATGATTTTGTCTGGTAATTCGCATAGTCTCCATCCTTAACCTTGTACGGAAGGACGGACTTAACGCTGAATCCTCTCAAAGGTAATGAGGACGATCAATATGGAACGCTCGCTGACACCAGTCATTGAGTGCGAACTAAAAACCACGCCTTCGTTTAGTTGTTTTCCTTCTACGTATGTGATTTCATATAGTTTTCCATTGTTTTCTTAATTATAGTCCGAGGGAAGGGGATATCTTTAAGGTTCAGATTCTTTCGTTTAGTGTGCGAAATGATCTTGGAATTCGCAAGTACTTAAAATATTTTTTTAAATCGTGTGATCTTGAGGTGATAAATTAAAATTCTTTAAGCGCTCATCGACGACTATTTTTATAATTTCCATTGTCGAAATGAGAAAATTTTCCGTGAAGCACTTATCAGCGTTATCATAATTCGCTTAAATTATATTTTTACTTATATTTTCATGTATTCCAGAAGTTAATCAATGCTCCACGAATGATTTTATTTCAATGGCTTCGCTTTGCTAAGGGAGAGCAAGTTTTCACAGTTGTATAACTTCGTTAAACACAAGAAATTAATTTGTTCATTTTAATTAGTCATACTAGAGGTAGATACGGCACGGAACGTGTAAGAGTCCGTTGGATATTCTCTGACTTTCATCATAACCTACCTCTAACCGGTAGATTACTCTAATGAATGAATGAATATCATCTTGAGTCCAATTTTCGAGGATAGGTATTTAAATTTACGTCTCGTCGGTAGTGTAGGGCCAGGCTGAAACGAGCGTTCGTTTTCATGAAAGTATATTTTAAAAATGAAGTGTTTTTAACTGGGTTTAGCCCCAAATATCATTAGATTCCTTCTTCTGAAATAGTACTTTAATAAGAGCATCTGTGTCCCATTACTCAATGATCGCTTAGCTAAATAACAAATTTTGATTCCCGCCCAGCGGATAAATAAAAATGTGCCCCGCTTATACATTATTAAGTACCCTTTGATCTGTATTCCGGCAATATGTGTTGGATTGTATCATATTGATTAGACCGTCATTTTAATTAAGAGTTCTCTCAAGGTATTTGAGCATTGGATGATTAATGAACGGCTGGCAGAAGGATGGGGCTGGGAGACTTGTAACTCTATGAAACTTTGAAGGGAACTAACGAATCCACGACACTGATGTATTTGTTGCACTACTTTTCTCGTGCTTAGTACACTCGTTGAAAATATTTTGGTGATTTATTATTCTGTCAAACGCCAAAACGTGTGGCTGAGTCCCATGTGTAAATTGTACTTCCTCACCGCTGGTGACACAAAGAAAGCCTTTCCTTTAGCCGGAGAGCCGGATTTAAAGCGCATCACTATGAGAAACTTTAAAATGAAAACATTATTTTTAACTGACTGGCTAATGGGAAATGTGATATTCGAATTCCGGTCAAGTCATATGACTTTTATGTATTGTTAGTGTAGTTCTACACGCTGGTTTTTTATCTTCGTGACTGCGCTCAGTGTTCACTGTGCTCTGCGTCCATAATAGCTGGGTAAAAATGTATTGAATTAAAAAAAGTAATAGCTTACTATTATCCACTCTAAAATTTTATACCGAACATGGTGTTAGAGTTTCATGGCCTTTATCAACGGTCGACCATGGTTTCAGTAATTCATATCCATTATGAAGGTTAAGCATGATAACGGTATTAAGCTGCTGAAACCATGGTCGATACTAAATTGTAGCGTAGATTATACTAAGCTATTGCTGAGGCCAGCACCGCCAACGTCAGTAGTCACTGCCCTCAGGGTCTCGAATTTGCCGCTAATCCGGTTGCGCAATTGCTCTCATCACGTGACAGTTTCATTTCACTTACTCTATTCCAAGATTCTGTTACCTAGTTGATCATCAATCTGAATGGAAGACAGGCATTGGCGTATCTAGGAGATGTTATTATCCTAGGTCCTGCAATGCGGGGAAGCTCTGTCTTAGATCGGTTGCGATAAATCCCGCTTGTGTGACATTTTTTGAGTCTGATCGATGCTGTATCACCCTAGCGTGTGAAGAATATTTTGGTTGGTATGGTAATAAAATGGAAATACTGGCATCCAATTCTAAGGGTCCTGATTAAAATCCTGGATGTGGTTGGGTTTTTTTTCCTTGGGAAACCGATCCATACGTGGGAACTACATGGAGAGCACTTCAAATGTTTTACTCCATCTGTTGGCTGGGACAAAACTGTGGACCCCTTGGCACCATTTGTCATCTGTGCCTTTATTTATGGAGTAGTTTAATGTCAACGCTGGGTTTTTCTCCGCCATTTCAGAATTCACGAACAATCATAAAGGTATCGCTTTTTTCATTTAAGTGTGTTACGCTCTAATGCAATTACCCCAGGTCGGCACTGCTCATATACTGCGTTTCGACCTCATGCGGGGCATTTTGAGCTCAAATCCTGTCGGGATGGTCTGCGGCTCGAGTCGGTGGGTTTTACTGCCTCCGAGTGACTCCGAATCGGTAGTAGTGACGGTAATGTCATAACGCCGTGACATTTGTGTTACGTTGGCGTCCGTAGTTTGTAGGAGGATATGCGTCGAGGGGCTGGTTAGTGGGGAGGCTCGCTGGGGAGGGGATGTTTCGACTCATCCTTGTACGCCCTGAATTAATTCAATGAAGGGGATTTGAGGGAATTTTGCTTGTGTACAGATTTGCGTGAAACTTTGTATACGTGTTCTCATTAGTGATATGTATAAATGAAAGTTATAACAATTGCATTATACTCATTTGTTTTTTTGCTATTCGATTCTATTTTAAAACGAAACCTTGTCACATGGCATATATTTCGTAATTATTCGATTAAGTACACATGCACATATTTTCTTCTCAACGCGAAAAAATATATTCCTCATTATTATAATTGTTGCTGACATATATCAAGGTTTCCCGCCGATTTCCGTGTTCGAAAAATTAACATATTTTAATACGATTTCGTCTAAATTTTGAATGCCGCGTCGTAAACTCTAGTCATGACATGCTTTAATGAAGGAAAAAATTTTAAAATATTATTCTTGTATCATTTCCACTATTGCTCATGTATGGTGTGTTCCAACGCATTAACAGATGCATGTAGACAAAATTTGATCCAAGAATATTTTTTTCGACTTGCTTAAAAAATTATTAAAATGTGTCCTCAATGACCCAGGAATACCGTTCCAGCCACTTTTAGTAAAAAGCGTCGGTGGGTCTGAAGATCAATTGAACGAAAACAAATCTTATACATTTTGGGCGTGATGCCAATGGTAATAGAAAATTAACATTGGTGGATCACGAGTTTGAGCCAGTGGAAGAATTGAAGTATCTTCGGACCTTAGTCACCTCAAAGAATAATGAGCAAATCGATATGCAGATTCGCGAAAATTTGGCCAATAGAAGTTTGTGTGCCTCAAATAAAATCTCAGCAAAATTATTATCGAGTTATTAAATACTTAAAGATTTATAAAACTATCAGTAGACCAATCTTGCTGTATGCAGCATAAACATTGATTTGAGTGAGGATTACAGTGATGAAATCGGTATCATTTCAAAATAGAGTATTAAGGAAGACTGTCGAGTATCGAGATCGTTAAGCAATGTTCCGAAGGACCAAGTGATCACTTACACTAGCGCGTAATGAGAGAGAAGAGATTAAGTGATCACTAATTTAATGAAACACAAATGAAATATAACAAGTACAAATATAACACTTTTCACTGCGACAAACATCTAGAGAGTACTTAAGTTTCTGCTGCACGTTGAGGGCTCCTGAGCAGGGAAGGCCGGCCGGCGGGGGGAGGGCGGAATAATGACACACGCATACCCTGTTCCGGGAGCACTTAAACCTAATATGGGCTGCGTCCGAGTCACTTCACTCGTTATCACCGACTGACTGACTGCTCAGTCGAACAAGTTCCTTTGAATTGAATCACCAAAAAAAGGCGCCCTCCTGTGGCAATCTTACGGTACGCGTAACAAAAACGAAACGAAAAGAACGAAACAAAGACATTTTGACCCACAAGGGAGTGAATTCTATGGAAAAGCCAATGTAATAGGGGTATTAGGGATTAATACATGAAACCTGTTGTGGAGTCAGAAGCAAAAGGGAGGAGATGGAAGTGGGTAGGCCATGCAATCAGAAGCAGTAACGTATCTTCAGTTTGAACCCCCCGGGACGGGCTGTCAATTACCGCCCAATTACGGGGAACACACAATACAGATAATATCTATTTCGACACAATTTTAAATGAAATTATTGCGAAGTAATTTCATTTGTTTATTTATATACAAAATAAAAAAGTGTTTTTCTTGCTTTTCTGTTTCAGAACCATTAATGAGAGATTATCAAAATCAATTTCGTTTGTTGATGCGGTATAGGTGATCTAGAAAGATTCCTAAGGCGTTATTTGTAATTAATTGAAGTTATTCTCTCTCAGAATAGTTTTACTCTTCTTATTATGAAAAAATGTTTAAAAAAAATCTAGATGAGGATTATCGAGGAAGATGCAAAAGACTAAAGGAAATGGAGACGTGTTGGGGAGGCCGAATGCTTACTATCTTGGATATTTAATGGCCATGGGAGTAAGCAAGTGCATACTACGCCGTGGCTGAGGATTAAATAGGATAGGGAGATGGAGGAAAATGGCTGGGGAGGAAGGGAAGTGGAGACACATAAGGTTAAAGAAGAGACGCCTTCGCCCAAGGGCTGGCTGGCTGGCTTTGTGGCGACGTCGGTGGTTAGGGGAGACAAGAAATTTGATGAGGAAGCGGTAACGGCTCGTATGTATCGAGGTTTCCATGACAACCAATGAGCCGCCTCCCGTAAGAGGCGCTATATAACCTGCAATACTTGGCAGCGTCGGAGAGATGGGGGTCAAGTTGGTTGGTGACGGTGGTGGTGGGTGTTGTAGGAACGAAAGAGGGGGGTTTTTTGGAGGGGAATGAGTGAACCAACCCCCCTCCCCCTATCTCTATCTCACCCACCCTCTCTCTCTCTCCCCCCCTCCCAATTCCCCCACCTCCCCCTTTCCCACTTGCTGCTCCTCGTTGGTTTGGTGAGGGGTGTGTTCTTTCTCTCGAGAGTGCCTGACTGTTAACTCGACCGTTCCACTGATGCGGATATGTAAAAAAACCTCTTTTTGCCTTGAGAGTGATCTCTGGGGCCGTATTCAAGGCAGCACTCGGCCTCTTGACGATTTCGTGGACATGCGAGTCACAGCCTCGACAAGCCCAAATTTTGAGGTGGTTTAAGCGAGATGTCACAATTCATAAATTGCAATGAATTTGGCCTCATTACGAAGAAAAAAATGGCATTTAGGCGTCATTCTAATGATACCTAAATATCTGCTACGTACTTCACTACTTTTAGAGATATTTGTCAAAATATAGAAACCGTTTTCAATGCGACATGAAACCGTTTTGCTCCCCAAAGAGACATTTTTTTTTAAATAATGAGGAAATTATGACACACTGATCGTGTCTGAAATGTACCCTTGAGCGGTGCGTATGTTTTATCCATTGTTTAAAAAATAAATAAATGTTTTCCTCGCTGCAATTATTTTCGCTCATTCGCATAAAAAGATATAGCCGTGAAGGCGTTATTAATGTACGCCGTGAAACAAGCAAGTTAGAGCCTCAAATATGTCATAATTTGTCAATTCTCCATACCATATGGAGGCACTTCAGGAAAGACGAACCAAATAGATTGGGTACACTCTGAGGCACAATATGTTTGTGAAGAATATAATTGAGGGAAGAATAGAGGGGAAGTCCCAAGAGGAAGGCCGAGGAATACATACGTAGACCAAATAAAGAGGCAAGTATGTACATATGAAGAACTGCCAGGGAGTAAGGAAACTAGCATTTGATAGGGAAGGGTGGAGTGCTGCAGTCTACCAATCTTAGTATTGAACGACCACTGAATGAGTCTTTAACTTCTAAGATTGGTTGATTGCAGCCCTGCCGAGTTTTCCCGAGTGAATAGTAGACAAGCGTGATAATGCATCAGCAAAGTCGAAGAAGTGAGATGCAGTATTCTTGAATACTTCAGTGTGTCTTTTAATGAAAAATTTCCTGAATTTGTGATTTACGTGTTCGTATATTTTTACAACTGCTTCCAGCTATTCTTGCGCCGGTGTTCAGGGAATCACATTAGTCTTGCAAAAAGGGATTAGTGTCTTCGGGAATGAGGAAATGAGCGTAGAAGTGACAGAGCAATGAAAAGTTAAATGCAAATAACAAAGAGTCGAGTGAAAAAATAAACCGATTAATTAAACATTTCTGCGCTGAAATAAGAAGTGGCGTGCAGTCTGAAGTGAGTTAGGAATCGTGAGACCATGTTCAGGCCTTTGTAAAATTATCATGTATTGTTTCGCTTTTAAATATTTCGAATGGTTCTGTCATCTCCCTCACTTATCAAGCAGCCAATGAATATGATATTGCTATGAGTGACTGCAATCTTTATGTACAAATTCGTTCACCGTGTTCCATTACAATTTCCTCCTCCCTCAGTTGGATATATCTTCTCTATGCCAAAAATTAAATAGTTGCAATTTATTGGTTTTTATCTATTATCAGCCGAAACAAAAAACAGCCGTTTTCAGAGAAGTTTGCTTTTACATTTTTGTTGGTAATTATATAATAGAGATATTGTCACTGGAGATGAAGATACTATTAACTTTGATTCATATGGTATGTCCATGAGGTCGTAATAAATTATATTCCTGGAAAATTGTTACTTTTTGCGATTTATTGTATACTTCCGGGATGATTACGCTTATTTGACTCGTTTATCTGCGCATGTATCGCGATTAGTACATAGCGGCCTTTCGTGACAGGAAGGAGGTGTCTTATCTGCTTCCCCAATGTTTCCTGTTTTTTCGCTTCCCTTCCATTCTGGGTTTGTCAGTTGCTGGTGACGGGGAAAAGTTTGGAGATAAGGGATCGATTGCCTTGAAGGTCGTTCGTCGACGTCCCAATGAAATCTGGTCCCCACCCTTTGAGTAAGGCTTTCCTTACGTTTTAAGGTGATTTATTGAAGCACTAGAAGAATAAGATATCCTTTGTAGTCGGTCTCGGTGATTTTTTTTGTGTTTTACAATGCTTTTCCACGTGTTTGTAATTTCATAAATAGATATTCTACCTAGCCTTTCGACAGCCAAAATTATTCAGTTTCATCGATGGGCCTCTGTTATACATAAACACGGAGTCTTTTAACTTGATTTGTTAAATGTAGACGGTACCTTTCGTTTCGTTTGTAAATGTTGATGATGTAAGCTCGTGTGGGTGTCAGCCAAAAATGACCATGTAATGGAGATTGTCATTTACATTAGTTGCTTATTGACAATGCTTTCTTGTTATTTATTCAGCTTTTACCCTCGAATGCTTGGTATTATGTTAAGCATTACGTGAGGTAAAAGTATATCTGTTTGAGGTGAGGTAAAAGTATATCTCCCGCATTAATATGGAAGGATAAGTCAGTTTGGAATCTAGAAGTGGATTTAAATATTCGTGTTAATTTTTGTGTTGTAAACCCTGTTCTGTCAGTAATATTTCCCTTCGATTCGTGATATTTTAAGATTAAAAAAATAATGGTGGTCTAAATGAGGTGTCTTAGTTATTAGGGGCGTTATTTTCGTAGCACTTGCATTGTACCTTCATCCCATTTTCAGGAAAGTACGTTAATGAACGCCACTTGGCATTTTCCTTTGATGACTTTGTTTTTTTTTAGTTTTGTAAACTTTTGGATTGATTAAACAGTTATTTGTGTCAAGCATTAGTATCGGTATTTAAGTCTTACGAAAATTGGTAGCATATTCTGATTCATAACGGAAGAGGACATTCAAACTGAGAGAACACATTATATATTTAGATTCTGAGGCGTTACTTGCCGGAATCTAAAATGTAACTTGAGCGGGCATGTTTCAGAATATGGAGTACAACCTAACTGTATGACGCTCTTCACTACGTACTTGCACTCTCTTCATTTATGAGTAAACAGGTTTTGAAGATCTTATCTTAATGGGAATTGAAACTTTCTTTTTAAAAAACTTTAAATTTTTAAGTTAAAAAAAAGTATTTTCCTATTTGGTCCTTTTTAAGCTAATATTTTTTTTCGTGATTTATCGATCAAATTCTGACGGGAACCATAAGTCGTCTCTTCCTTTTACGTTGACAGTGATTGGAGTTCCTATCATCCAGGTAAGCTACAAATAGTGACTTGCGGAAATATAACATTCTCTGTTATTGCTCGTCTAAGGAGTTATCTTGACACGGGATGGTTACCCTTAATCCGATGAAATTATGTTTGCTTGATAAAAGCACGACGTCTGCTCGTGTCCTTTAATTTGTCTCTCGCTTATCGATTCGTAGCTTTCTAATATTGCAACAGCTTGTAAACTTTTGTTAAATCTTCCTCCAGATCGTAAATTACAGCCAATATTTAGTTTCATATTACTTCATGGAGTTTTTATTTATTGAGGTAGATGATAGGGTTGTATACACGTCACTTTGTGCAGGATAGTGGACAAAGCTCCGTTCAAGAGGTTTTGAGAATGCAAAGGATGTGCATCCTGTTTCTTGGGGTCTGCGATACATTAATCGCATATGGTGTGTTGACTTAGTATTATAGGTGGAAAAAATATTTCCCCGCGAAAAAATATTTTTTAGCTCGAGAATCACTGACGCAGCTGAAGAAAATCTGATTTTCATCATATATCATTACGCTTGGAATCTTTTTGTGTTATTAAATTTCGCGGAGCAGTTATTAAAATAGGAATTGAAATTATTGGTACATTGCCGTCGTTTTTTTACCTTCATCAATAAAAGTTAACAGAATTTTTCGGCGCATGGTTGGGAGAAATAGTGTGTTCATTTTTCAAGGGGTTGTAGTAAGTATTGAATGGGCTACTGAATTTGTCAAGTGTACTGGTGTTTCTCTGCCTTGGTGCTTATACGCTGCTAGGAAAGCTTGAACGCTGTTGGAATACGATACTGTTTTGCATACCGAATACATCATGCCAAAGAGCTCGATGGTGGTTGTTGAAAGGATTAATAGTAATATGATATTGATTTAAGTGGCTGCTCACCACTAAGCTCGAGTTGGCATTCCATCCAGCAATCCGTCGGAACATTTAGCGAAATCGCACTTCAAGTGCGTCGTCGAGAATTTCAGTATCATGTTCAATTGCTTGTTATTCATTGCTTCTTAAAGGGTTCCTGCACACAGTAAGAAAACACATTCCTAATGGGAGAGGTGAAGGTTAAGGCCGTAGATTGTTGCTGAGCTGATTGTTGATTGTGCAATTCACGGAGTTTGTTGTCGGAGGGCAAGATTCTCTCCTGTTCAATTTACAGTACTTCTCAAATTTCTGATTTTCATAATATCGCGCAGTCTCTATTAGGTAATGGGTGCCGAGGGATAGAAACCTGGACCTTAGTACCCGTGGCAGAGCACTCTTCCCACTGGGTAACAACCCTGTTGGGTTGATTAGCTTTCTTTAGTAGTATGCCGGGATATGTCCAAGGAAATTCTCTTCTGCCTATGTCATTGTATCCCGGAAATTTTCTGTTCGCCGTTTTGTATTCAAGGAACTAATTTTAAAAAACCTCCATTGTATAAGTGGTGTGGTGATTTAACAGCTTCCTCTGAAGGGTTTACTTGTTTCTTCTGCCGTCTCTGATGTACGTCGTAATACTCTAGATGGCCAAGCTATTTCGGAAAGGGCTGGTAGTACCGGACATAAATGAATGTAATGTTACAATAGGGAACTACATGGTTTTTGTGTGGTTTTGACATAAGCTCCACATTTACGCCTTGTTTTTTCGTGGCATAACCTGAACTTTGACTTATATGGCATAGAGTCTGTGACCCCCTGTCAGAATGCCAGACGATGCCAAGTTTTCTATGATTTACCTCGAAGTGTACTAGAATAGAGAGTTTTACGGTGACGGTAGATGTAATTTCTCTAAAAAGTTCCTTCCTGCCTGCCGGCGCGGCGTGGCGTTTACATTCAGGAGCGTCTAATATCGATTTCCTGGTTCTACTTTATGTTGACCATTCCCCTCTTTGAAATTCCATTCCGTATGTTTTTTTCGAGCGAATCAAAATGAGCTAGGTATTTTTGCTTGGTTGTTTCAGTTGCTGGGAAAGTTACTCCTGCTGTTACAGCGTATTTTTTTAACGAGTCGAGTACGAGTTCATGATCCGTAGGTTGACTAATTCTTAATTTCTTCTCTCTAATCCTCTGAGTTGTGTATTGGTGCTCGACGATGTTTAAATGACGATGAAGAGCTTTTATTAAGGATTTGATTAAGAATACCACGTTGGCCACCCTATCGAAGATAGGTGTTCCTGAAATTTCTCTCCAAATAACCGATTGAGTATGGAAAGAATCGGTTATTTGGGCACCCTGAATTAATCTCCAAATTAGCACCTTGCTGTCAAATATTAGTATTAATCTCTTAATGTATTTTTGTTACTGTTCTAGTTAATTCCTGACGCACTGTCTCCTGATAGTTTGTCATAAATATGCGTATCATCTTGAAAGAAAGCCCTGCTAATGATTACATAAATTTCCTTCCTACGTGGTTATGAAATCATTGACTACATCAAAATTTATAACAATAATTTATGTATTATTATGAGCCCTTTTTGAGCAGATTACGGCGTTTTGATAGGGGAAAAAAGGTTATTTTGAAAGTGTTGCAGGGAAGTAGGTATTTTTCAATTTTTTCCATAATCACGTGCTTGTAGATGAGTGTAAAGCTTTTTGTCCTAGAGTTAAAAAATGAATGACTTTTGAAACAATTTATAGTTTAGAAAATTGCTATTAAATACATAAGACGCTACAAAAAAGTTCTGTCCACCAATTTTTCAAACGGCAATTTTTTCGGTCAAATTTGGGTCTCCGTTTGTGATGTAGGCTACGCTGTAAGGTATGATCGTGTGCAAGTTGCATACGCGGAAGGATAACAGTGCTGAGGCTCGCTTCGACCGAGGTCATTGCTCTCTTGGTATTCGCCTTGTTGGCTGTGCCATTAGTTTAATTAAATTTGATATTAACTTGGATAGGAACAAGGGATCGGAGGGAGGAAAAGGTGGGTATATCATGCGAAGCGTTGAATTTATATCAAAGGGTGTAGCCAGGCGGTCATCAGATTTGGCTGCTACAACTCCTTATGAGCCTATTATTATCCTCCCTTGAGATATATTGCGCCTGATATGGATTCCAAATATGAGTTATTTAGATTTGATTTGCGTAAATAAATCCCATAGAATAAGATTTATTTCGGTGGGTTTTGGAAGGCTGTTGGAAATAGGGATGATTGATGTTTATTCATTGTTTAGGCTTTTAATGCGATTTGGTGCCTTATTATTCCACGTTGAGTATTGCAACGATGGACTTGTTAAATAAGTATCTGTTCGCATACTAGCAGCGTTCATCCACTGGAGGGGGTAGGAAGTTGTTGATATCAGATTAAAAAAATGCTCAGAGAATTATGAACAGGTAATTGGAATCGTAAGGCAGCCAAAGGAATGAGATTCGCATGTTTGGCCATTATGCGAGAGGAAACAAATAATTTTGGTGGATGTTTTAACCCGTGTTAAATTTATAGCACGTGGAATATTTGTTTTTTGTTAAAAAAATAATTCGAAACTGGGACGTAGATGTTCTGTGATGGATAAAACTTAATTGTTATCTTCCCCCTTTGCCTTGAATGCTTTCGCTATTTTAGTCTCCTATTGTAGCTGTGGAGCCATATTTTTGGCCTTTATCCGCATATAACACCTGTAAAAAGCTTTTATTTCCGACGATTTTCATTTTCCATTCACGGTCAAACTTCACTTAGGCTGTTGTCGCTTGTGGCAATTCTAATACGTGAATGTATTTATATCAGCATAATTTTAGAGTTATGTGAAAGATTAAATTCCTCATAATGTCAGGTCAAAGAAGAATGAAACCGCACCAAAACTAGGGTCCTACGTAGTCGTCGTTCTAATTTCTGGCTTACCCAGGCTCTTTATCTACCCCACTGCCCATGGTTTCTCTGGCGCTTGAGGGGTGAAGGATGGCTCCAAGCTAAAGCTTAGATAAGGATCCAACCTAGCGCCTGCTACTCGTCGCCTCCTCGACGAGCGTGGATTAATCTCCGCTTGGGATTTTGATATGATTAATCCATTTGCTTAGCGTTTTGAGTCCGACAGCCTCTCACTTTCATATCATTTCAAGGACGTAGGCTGTGTGGGAAAGCATTCTAACTTGTTAGGTAGCCTTATTTTATATGCATATAGCTTTCCCTTGAACTACAACCTTGTCGTGGTGGAAGGGCTTGCGTGCTCCGATGACCCCTGGAGCTGAACTGGTGGGAGCAATGCTCCTGGTAGGGTATCCCATGCCAGATTAGTCGAAGGTTAGGAAAGAGACGAATGGTAGTCCGCGCAGCGTCTGTACCTCAGTGAGGCGGCTGCAAAAGGCGTCTGACCACAGTTGGGTGGTCTCTGAAGTGATGGTGTCACGTAAAAAACACTATTGAGTAAGGCCACGGAATATTTTAAAACAAAACCTTGAAATTATGGACAGTTTACAAATGATAATGGATCCTGGCAACTACGGGACTCGGCCCAGTGGGCCGGGTGTCGTGCCCGACAGTGGTGGGAGCAAGGCCCCCGCGGTCGTCATCACACAAAATCCTTGCTCAGAAAATACAGCAGCGGAGGAAAAGAAGAGGAGCGAAAAAGTAGAATAGGCACGTGGAATGTAAGGACTATGCTGAGGGCGGGCAAGCTAGAGAATATAAAGCAAGAAATGAAGAGGGTGGGTGTAGACATAATGGGTCTGGGTGAAGTAAGATGGAAGGATGACGGGGACTACTGGAGCGATGGCTATAGAGTAATATATAGTGGAGGGAATGAAAGTCAGCGCGGGGTTGTATTCGTAATGAATAGGAAACTTGGTAGAAAAGTAGTGTATGCAGAACAGGTGAGTGATAGGATAATAGTCGTGGAACTAAAGGCAGACCCAAGGAATTTAGTTATAATCCAGGTTTATATGCCTACCTCTAATTATAAAGAGGAGGAGGTATATCAGTTAGAGAAAATACTTGGTAGGATAACTTAGGGTAAGCACTTAGTAGTAATAGGGGATTGGAACGCGGTGGTGGGTGAGGGCAGAGATGGGCGGGAGGTGGGCGACTACGGGCTAGGAAGGATAAACGACCGCGGCGAGAAAGCTGTGGAGTTTTGCCGTAGAAATAACATAGTGATTACATATACATGGTTCAGACATCATCCTCGAGGTAGGTACACTTGGAAGAAGCCAGGAGACACGGGTTCCAGATAGATTATATAATGGTTTGTCACAGATACAGGAATAGTGTTAAAAACTCGCATACTTATCCAGGAGCTGATACAGACACAGACCACAACTTATTAGTCATGAAATGTTGGGTAAAACTGAAAAAGATAAGAATAGGAAGGAGGGTACGAAAGTGGAATACGGAGGCATTAATTGGGGCAGTGAAGAAGAAGTATCGAGAGTTGGTCGATGAGATAGTGGGTGAGGATCATGGAGTTAGATTAGTGGAAGATGAATGGGGAAATTTGAAAAATGGAATTGTAGAAGCGGCGAAAGCAACGGTAGGCGTAGTCAATGCAACTCAAATTAGAAAACTGTGGATCAGGAAAGTGAGGATGAGGGAGATGGAGGAGAGAAGAAAATGGAAGTGAGTAAACTCAGAGCTAGGTAAGAGATAATACCGAGAATTAAATAGCAGACTAAGAAGAGAAACAAAGAAAGCATGAGAGGCGTGGTTGAGAGAACAGATCGGCTCGTTAGAAAAATACCAAAAAGAGGGAAGAGCAGATGCATTATATAGGATAGTAAAGGAACTAACGGGTGATAATAAGGGAAGGGGAATTATAACGATATCAGACAATACGGGATAGTTAATCATAGAACCGAAGGAGATCCAGGAGTGGTGGAAGGAGTACGTTGAAGTGCTGTATGGTAAAGAAATAAGGCCCAATATGTTAGATATAGAAAGGGAAGACGACATCGACAGAGATAGCATCGGACCAGGTATCCTAGATAGCGAAATCGAAAGAGCTCTACAAGACATGAAAAGGAATAAGGCGGTGGGAATAGATGATACACCTGCAGATGTTTAAAGAGCATGGGGAAGAACGGAAGGGGAAAACGTTTTGCGCATATTCGTAGGATTTATGAGGATGGAAGACTTCGCGGAAGACTTCCGGAAGACTTCGCGAAGACTTTACTAATTCCTTTACCGAAGAATAGCATGGAAAAAACGTGAGAAGACTATAGGACAATAAGCTTAATATCCCACGCGGCCAAAGTAGTTCCGAAAATTATAAACAGAAGGCTAGAGAAGAAGGCAAATGAATACCTGGGTGACGACCAGTTCTGGTTTAGGAGAGGGATGGGAACGCGAGACGCCATAGCGGTGATGAGGACGCTAGCAGAAAGAAACCTAGAGTATGGGCAGGATGTTTTTGCGTGCTTCGTAGATTTCGAGAAGGCGTTTGACCGGGTGGACTGGACGAAATTAATCGGAATGTCGAAGAAATTGGGGGTCGATTGGGGCATAGGCGTCTGATTCGGAATTTGTATATGACCAGATGGCGCAGGTTATGGTAGCCGATGGAGAATCGGGATGGGCCACGATAGGATGGGGAGTGCGGCAGGGGTGCCCACTATCGCCGTTTCTTTTTAACGTGTATTCAGAAGAAATGGTAAGGGAGACATGGGGGGAGGAGGAGATAGGAATAAAGGTAGGAGGTGAGCTGATAAAATCAGTGAGATTTGCAGATAATCAAGCATTGGTTAGTCAGTCTGCCAAGGGGTTACAATCAATGGCTAGAGGTGCAGTCCGTAAAATATGGGATGAAGATCAACCACAAGAAAACGAAAGTGATGAGATTTTCTAGAAGTAAGAAGGCGGGGCTGAATATAAGGGTGGGAGGGCAGAAGATAGAGTATGACGAGCAGGTTACGTATCTGGGTAGTATTTTAGAGAAGAATGGGTTTAGTGGTAGGGACATCAGATGCAGAATTGCCGTGGCTAAAGAAGCATTTTCTAAGAGTAGGGAATTGATGAGGGGGGGTCTGAGAAGAGACGTAAAGAAAAGGCTGGTGAAAACTCTGATATGGAGCGTGGCGCTATATGGGTCGGATACTTGGTCATTGCGAAGGGAGGATGTGCGTAGACTTGAGGCGTTTGAGATGTGGGTTCGGAGAAGGATGGAGAAGGTGAGCTGGGTGGCGAGGAAGACGAACAAGGAGGTATTGGATATAGTTGGCGTGGAGAGGAAGCTTGTGGCAGAGGTGCGGAGAAGGCAGAAGAGATGGATGGAGGAGAGTTTGAGAGGAGAGGGCATGTTGAAGAGAGTGATAGAGGGAAGAACACTGGGGAAGCGTGGAAGAGGAAGGAAGAGGATAGGAATTCTGGACGAAATAAGAGGAGGTAGAACATATGAAGAATTGAAGAGGGATATAATGGCGGTAAATCCTGAGGAAGGAAAGTGAGACAATATGTATGTATTCGGGATGCAGAATGGGGAGTCCAAGAACCTACCAATCAGCTGGTAGAATACTTGAACGAATGAATTAGTATTCTCTCACCGCCTTGTTTCTTCAAATTATATACCTCTTGACCTTGGATCTCGGCACAGTTTTGTTATTAGTAGCACCTTAAAATAGATTAGTTCATCATCATTTGTCGTTCGATCCTGAGATTGGCTCTGAAACACGCATCTACCCTCTCCACAATCTACCTTCTTTCCTGCTCCCTCCTTTATGCCCATGTAGCTCTTTATGTTTCATATTCCATTTATGTTTGCTTATGCATTTGTCCCTTGGTCTTCCTCGTGGGAATTTCCCCTCTATTATGTTCCTTACAAATTCTTCGTGTCTCGAAGTGTGGCCTATCCATACCGACCATGTCTTTCTGATAGTACTCCCATTGTTTTCTTCTCTTTTACTCTTCGGTATAATTCCTAGTTTTGATCCTACCCGTGCATTGATCTTCAGCATCCAGCATTTTTGTTGGAAATCTCCCCGATTCCTTGGAGTGATATCGACCTGTTGTGTGCTCTATTGACCCCTGGAAGTGTTCATTAACTCAGTCGTCCATTGGTCTTTTCTTTTTGCCCGCGATGTTACTTCCCCAAGTTTAACTTGATTTCGTGCGGAATTACGTGTAATTTTGTTTGGAAAAGTTGAGGAATCGTCTTAACCTTTGCTGTCGCCGTGGCCTCCGAATGATCTCTTACACCGTTCCATTACGGCTGGTCCTCATTTAGTACCAGGGTAGGTATAACTTGAGATCATCGTTAAACTGTGGACCCCTTGGCTCCTTTCGTTAAGAGTAGGCTAATGCCGACTCTGGTTTTATATCCAGAATCATTCCTTAGCCCAAATGATACTTCCCATTACCAACCTATCCTCTCCCGACGGTGTAAATGACCTGTGTTGTCGTTCGCCTCCTCCAAATAAACAGCCAATAGTTTTAAAGTTACCCCGAGCTTGCAGCAGAACCACGTTTACGGAGTTACCCGCAGTTGACGTAAGTGCGAAAATTCGACGGAGGAAAAATCGTTCCTGTCTGGGCGGATGATTTTTTCCTACCTGGATATTCGGTGCATTTGCGGGTGAGTCACGTGACGGTAATACCGTGGCTAGTTCGCGCTATCCTTAAAATTAGTTGAGGTAAACAACTCAGTTTTTAAAATTTGCCATTAACCCCATGGATGGTGGCGCCTTTCGCACGATACGACTGCTCGGGTGAATCATATATTGGGCAGTCGAATAACGTCTTGTCAATGAACGGTTGATTTTCCAGTTTTCGGATATTTCGCCGCATCGTTCAATTAGGCAGACTGTATTCCGTTGGCTTTTCTGCAGGCTTCCTCAGGTCCAGTTGTCGTCTTAGACTTGAAGAACCCTGCGGGATAGTTGGCGAAATATAGTCCACCAAGTAGAGCAACGCGGCGGAATACCCGAAAACAGGAAAATTAAGCCTTCAACTAACCCATACTAAGTCACCATATATTGTTCCTTTAAAGACCACAACAATCTACAGGGGAGGACGCCTAGGTATCTTAAAGTACTTGGCGTGATATCGAGGGATCCGAGGTCGTATCCCCGTCAATGCGGATGCATTTTCCTAAGTGTGATTTTCCAATCTTTGGGTAGATTTCGTTTTTTTTACTGGGACATGTGGAGGTAACGTGCTCACCTTTCGCTGTTTAACGGGCTCCTTGCCCACTCCCACCGTGCACCGCTTCTTCTTGTCTTACCCGCTCAAAAAATGCGTCACTCGCGGAGATCATCCTCGTCCGCCTCCTCCATGGTTCCTTTGACTATCGTCCGCCGATGGCTCTTTCGCCGCCTCTCCACCGGATTAGCCCCGGGGATCGTCCGTGCGACGCAATAAGAGTTTTTGTACTTCTCTCTTTTTCCTCCTCCGGCTGTAGTCACGCAATCCTGGGATCCCCACTATGCTCATTTATTCGCCTCGTTTTCTTCCGTTTTTTTTATGACCGTCGAGGATGAAATGTGTACCTAAGCGTTGGTTTGTTTACGTGGGAAAGGAAGGGGACGGAATGTGAGATGGGAGTATGCGATATATTGAGCGGTATAAGTAATACCTTGGTAGTGTAAAGATGACCGGAAAAAGTTGCGTTTCATTATGCGTGAACGTATTCGTTAGTTACTCTCGAATGTCACCAATCTTGTATCCTAATTCAAATCCCAATTAAGTTGAATGTTTTTTTTCTTTCGACCGGCATTACTGCATTGAGTGGTTGAAACCCATTGAATTCAGCTTACCTAGAGTAATGGCTGCTTGCTGTTTCGTGGATGATGAGGGCGGAGAAAGAAGTGGTTACAATATAAAACCATAGAAAAGTTAGATTGGCACCTGTGGAATAATAGTTGGTAGAGTAATGGAGGAAAAAGGGGCTGGTTACATGAATCTAAAAAGTACTGACAATGAGTGTTATCCACGAACACAGCAAGATACTTGATATAACTATTTTGGAAAGAAGGAATGGGTTTTAGAGACAATAAGAGGTGATCTTTTGAATGCTGTGTTGATGGGGGGAGTCTCATGCAAGCGGATAAATGATATGCATTTAATATTTTATCAACGGCTGTAATAAATGTGCCGTAGTGAAGAAAGAAAATTAGTCTGATAAGTTGTTGATTAAATTGAAAGAACGACTTTGAAAAATAGTTTGAAATACCCATAAGAGCATGAATCAGGCAGTGTTAATGCCAGTGACAGATAATAGGACGTTTATTTAATATGAACCTCTTCATGCAGTTGAAAACGCTCTGGATTTTCTGTGTGAAGACGAACTACTATGACATGGCAAACATGAGGAATGCCGCTGAACTTGAAGCCTCGAAGATTTGTTTTGTATAGCAAATACCGGTCAAGAGTTCGTGCAAAGTTATAAAAAACTGTGAGACCTATCGTAGAGTGGTAGACATGGCGACTTGCTCAACGGACGCCACGCATTCGTGGGCTAAGGGACAGGTGTGATTGAGAGTTATAATGCGTGAGTCGTCAGTCCCGAAGAGTCGGACATAACTCTTCGGGAGACGGCCAGCAATCCCATTGCTGCATGTAATTAACTGATTGAATTTTTTAATAATAGACACCACGTGTAACGAGTGAACTAAGGACTGCGGAAAATCATTGTTTTTAATGTGAGGAAATAATCTCGGAACCTTAGTTTCTAATGAGGGAGACTTCATGACTTTACCACGAGGCTGCGCCTCAAGAAATGGGAGAGAGAAGGGTGCGAGTGGAGGAAAAATATCGGTGTTTCGTCATTCGTGAAAAGACTTATTTCCATCGTGATGAAGAAAATAATGCGCCTTCGGAAACGAGATGCTTGGCAAAACAGAAACATGGAGTGAATTGTAGGGATAGCTAAATTTGCCATGGAGAGAATTTTCACTTAATCAATGCCATCCGAATGATGCTGATAGTAGGCGAACTAACTTTTTGGAACTTAGACATTGCAATGAAAGAATCACTTTGGAAAATTCCTCACTGAATATCTGACTTCACTGGTTTTCATCGAACTGATACAATATGCCAGCCTCAAGAGGTCGAGACATATTAAAAATGATATAGCTATGGTATACCATGAGTCCTGTCTTCGCAAATAATTAAGTGTGGAATGTGACAAAGCGTGTCTTTCATTGTTAGCATCTATCTTGCTCAAAAGGAATGGACGGCTGGACGTCGGAATGAAAAAGCCTTGGATTAATGGGAAAATAATAGGCTGGGTCGCATTACATTGGGTTTTGTTATTGTATGAGTCTAAGTGTAACTAGTCTCATTGTCAGTGGCAGCGAGGTAACGCCATAGTGTAGTAATCCAATGAGCCTGAAGAGGCTGAAACGGAGTCAAGCTTGTGTTGGTTGCTGTTATTGTACTCCTGATAGAATGCAGTCTTTACTTTGGATATTCTTCTCTCTATATATCTCTTGGTCTTCCATCACTGGTGATCCTACTTACCTAGTGCTGTCCAAGTCTCATGGTAGCTTTATTTTCTTCATTTTTAACGGTTTTTTCCTTGAAGCTAATTATCTTCGTAAAAATATTTTACGCTCTTTGCTCCATCCGTATTGCTACCGTATTTAGTCACTGCTGTTCTTCAGATAGTCTGCATTTTAGTTTCTGGCCATCAACACAGACACTTCAGACACTTACTTTGGGCACATTAGCCATGTAACATAGCTCATTGCACACTGCGAATGTCACGCAGTGAAGCAACTCCAGCGAATTACGCGCAGAAACATATGTTCTTCAGCGTAGTCTTGCGTAGTGCTTCATCTTAATCCACGTTATTAAATTCCGAAGTCACCGTATGGTGTCTTCAAGTCTTCAACCCGGGACGTCTCACTTAAACGTGTGCAAGTCCTTTTCGCGTTTTCCCCGTGGCACACGGGTGGGTCTGCTCGCGGGGAGTGAGGAGGGTGGGGGGGGTGAGGGGAGCAGAGAGGCGGTACCTGTTGCAGACGGGAGTGCTACGCCGCACACGAGGGCATCGATCGGGAGAAAGAGAAAGAGAGAGATATGGTGTGTGGGCGGGAAGGAGGGGTTAGGCGAGGGGGGGGGGGGGCAAGGGGGAGGAGTAGATACGGTGGGGGTGGGTGGGGTGAAGGAGGAGTTCGTGGGGGCGTCGGTGGCGGAGGGGAAGAGCGGTTGCGGGCCGCGGCGACGGCGGGAAGTAATCGGGGGGTGGTACGGGGTGGCGGGCGTGGCGGTAGCCTCTATCACAGCTGCTGCCCGCCTCCTATACTACAACTGCGCTGGCGGCGAGGGCTTAACAGACGACGCTCTACATCTACTACTATTATTACTACCCCCATACTACTGACACACTAACGCGACGTCCTCTCCGCGTTTGTGGACGTGAAACTCACACGCACACTTATGCGTTCCCGAGCTCCCGAGTTCGCGGCGGCTGCCATTGGCGTCGCCGCTGGTCGCTCACCCTTCCCTCAATGCTGCTTCCACGGTGTGATGTGTCAGAAAGCTTAGGGCGCGTTTTCTGTGGGTGGATAAGTCGATTTCTCCTATCTGTTTTCATCTTTCGGTGCATTGGTGATGGCCGTCCTTTTATTTGTTTCCATGCCATCCTACCCTGTGGAAGACCTCCAGCCTTTTTTCTCTTCCGTGTTTATGCTTTTGTGTCCCGATTGTGATGTCTTCGTTGGCCAAATTTCATTCTCGCTCACGTTCCGCTTGTGGGTTTCTCTTCGATTTTTATTACATGATAATATTTAAAATATAATTGTTACATAAATGTTCGATGGCGCATCCGATCTCGTCAGTTATTTTTATTTGAATTGTCTCCTACTCGTATTTCTGCTTCCCTATTACTAGGACCAAATTCATGTTTTTTCAAGCCACGTTTTAAAAGCGTCTGGTATTCTTCTTTCTAATTACTAATAACATCTACGATTTTCGGTGAACCACTCATCGAAATTTCTTTTGACTAATCATCTCTTTTTTGAACCTCATTATGACCATTCTGCTTATTGCCTTTGATATTCTCTCTAGCTGTCTATCATTATTCCTCTTTTTGATAAGTGCTTCGATATTCCCGTTACTGTCACGAGGAATAAGGTCACCGACTTCATTAGCTTTAAGGATAGTACGCTCTGCTTTGATGAATTTTCAACTCATTGGAATTGCAAACCATTTATACTGAAGTGCGCTGTCACGTTTAAAGTCTCCTTAGAACATATTTCAGTTGTATATTTATTGAAATGTATCCTACGTCTGCATTAAATTAATTAAATACCTTTTTACTTCTGCCTGTAGCTTCAATAAATGGGTGAATTTCGTTTTTAAGTAATTAGAATATCTTCTTCTGCCGGAAAATAAGCTTTAATACAATTTTCAGTTTCGAGTTTCTCATCTTAAAAGGTGAGATAAGGCCTTGAGAAGAAGACACATAAGTACTTGGATGAGATGGCATTAAATGTCTGCGGAAGACTCAATTCCTGATTTGCAATGAATTTTCGTCGCGTTAAACGTAAAATTAGTATTTCAGAATGGCTCCTATAGCTATATGCTGGAAAGGTGTTGGTATCCATTTACATCCTTTTCCAAGCGGTGGATGTATAATTTTATCCAGTTTAAAATTAATTTAGTTTTACGTTGAATTAGATGGCATAGAATAAATATTTCCGTGAGGAAAGATACCGCAGTATAATCCTTCAGCTGGTTTGGGAGCAAATAATTTTATTTTTGCCGGCCCGTTTGATCCATGTTAGGTTTTTATTTTTATTAATTCTTGGCCGTATCGCATGCCTTGTAACAATGAGCTAAAACAGCGGGGAGGTGTGCGGAAATCCCATATAAAACGCCAGATAGCCGAAGAAAGCAAGAGCAGGGGAGGGTGCCGCCTGCTTTCAAATTTCGTCGAAACTTTTCGAGTTGAGAGGGGATTACACTCGGAAGCCCCGAACTTTTTATTTTATACTCTTCTTTCTCGGCTGCTATTCTTAGTCTCCGTCTCTTTAACAACCCTCCCTGCTTACGTCTGAAATGAGTTCATAAGCCCAATGGCCCCTTAGGGCTTATTAACTCATCCCAGCCCATCCTTCCCCTCTTCTTCCTTGCCTTAATGTGCTTTTTTTGGCTTGCTCTTCGGCTTCCTATTCTCTGAGAGTGTCAGAGCCTCAGATGCGAGCGCGTTCGATTGATCCTCGAAGCCTCTGCGTGGCATACGTGTTACATACGGTGTTAGTGTTTTAGGTGACGATGTAGGAAAGAGATTGCTGGATCAAGGAGATAAATTGTGTAGGCTGTGATTCAAAGTAGAGAAAAAATTCTATTTTTTTCAATAATTTCGTTAAAAAATCACGCCTTATCTGAGGTCATACCCAAGCTACTTTAAAACGATTTTTCAGCACAAAAAATACAGATTAGTCGACGAATACACTTTTCTGTGATTGTCTTTTTCGTTTCATAGACTCGACTGCCATGGCAATTTTATTCAACAGGTTTTTCCGTAGCTTTATTCGCTTGTTTATAATTGTAGAACTAATTTATGCTGTCGCATTTGATTTCTAACCTGTGTTTTCCTGAAAATACAACCCTTATGAGATTTTTTAGTGATAGATTTTTTAATGATATAAAAAGTTTTTCTTTTATGTTACATAACCCTCCCGCCCATTGAACCTTCGTATTTTCCAGTTTGATTGAAAGAAAAACTAGTGCAGCATATATTTTTATTTGACGTAAATAGACGGTGGTCATATTTTTCCGCAACTACCTCAGATATTCGAAAAGGTATATACTTTCAATTTACGCTGTAACCTCATAATTCAATCTATAATATGTTTCTGTCGATTGCAAGATGCTGAGTCAAGAACTTATGTTTTGCCTTGAGAAACTAGCTTAGTGAACTATGAACTCGGATTCTCATTATCATTTTTGCTCATAATTTCTAATTTTCACCTACCTTCATGCGTCAGCGAAAACATTCTCGTTATTTTTAAGGCCATTTTATACGAGACACCTTATTTCACACTTTTAAGTAGCATCTGTTTTCGCAATGCGATAATGCAGGCTCTGAATTTGAGCAGGGACTATTTTCCCATCCCTTGTTTATGCATTTACACATGCATTCTAGCAATTCACCGCTTTACTCAACGCAATTTTTAATGCACACCCATGTGTACATTAGATTGTGCAGTAAAATTCCTCGTGTAAAACGTATGCGTTTCTTGCTACATGCTCGAATGTTTCCTCGTAGTAAAGGATTTTAGAATCACTGGTTGTGAGAATATTGGGGGAGGCGTAGTTTGAAAATTACTACGGTTGTAATCGCAATTCATCATATTTGATTATCCCTCCTTGGGAAAACTGACATATATATGTTCTTATAAATACAGATTGAATGATTGATTGATCTTTTGAATCGTTGATTTTTTACTGCGTTTCCTAAATATTTGACCGTCATACTCTTACTCTGCATTGGCTCAGTAGCTAGTGTACAGACCTTCAACGCTGTTGGGGTGGAGTTCTACCCTTTGAGGTACCTAAATTATATTTGATTGATTGCATTTGAATGGAACTCCCTTAGGGTCCTAAGGCACTTGGTCCTAATGGCCCAGTGTGCCAATCATCTTCATGAGTATTTACTCCTGGCGCCCTATGGTCTTACTAAAATCCCTGCCTTTGGGTTCCAGAAATGGAGTACCTAGATAGCGAGTTCGATTCCTATCGATTGCTAGACATTTGCACAATGGATGGGATGTGGTTTCATCATCCTCTTCCAGAATCTGCTACTCTGTTTATCTTCAACTCCCATGTTGTGGAAGTGCTTCTTCACTCGATGGAGATCAATTAACATCCCTATCAATGTTCTTAATTTGCTTCTATCAGAGCCTCTATATCTATATGTATCACCGGTTGGCGCCTCCATAATTGAACCGGCGTTAATGTGATATCACTTAATTTATGAACCACTTAGCCCACCCCCTGTCTAAAAGTTAGCGCATTCCGATTCTGGGTTGGTTTCCACTCTTCATACTCTCTAAAGAATCCTTAATCTGTTCCCACCCAGTGAGCCCTTGCTGCAAAGTTGTCATCAGTTGTCAAATGCTATCATTAGATGGCAAATGCTGTCATTAGTGGGCAAATGCTGTCATTAGTTGGCAAATGCAGTAATTAGTCGGTAAGTACCGCTAACTTTGCCGTCTTACGCTGTACTTTGTAGACGTTAGTATTAGTATAATTAAGTTTGTAGCGGTGTCCGTCAGTCAGTCCGTCAGTCCAGTCGGTTTTATTGTGTTTTCTCGCGGTGGTTGAGAGCTCTGGAGGTGGAGAAAAGTGCGTTCAATGCAGAACGTGTCCACGCACAATATATCAGTAGTTTTAGATTTCCTTTGTACCGCCCAAAAAATGTAAAAACTATAATTGTGTGAGGGTTGCAAACCTTTCAGGATGTTTTTAGTTTCAGTCCAGTTGGTTTCCGTTTTGGTTTATTTCTCTCCTAAATTTTGAGCTAGAATAGTGAGGTTTGGTGCATTGAGTGTAGATTATCTGTCTTCATGATTTGCTAGTAGTTTTATATTTTCTTTGTACCTCCTTCCCGCCAAAAAAATATAAATCCTATATTTTTACTCGGGTTGCGAACCTTCTAGGCGCATGTTGCGAATCTCCCAGGAGCATTTTGCGAACCTCCCAGGATGTTTTTAATAATCGGCCTTATATCGATCTCTTGGGGAAGGTTAACCAATAGACTGCCTGCAAAGCAGGCAGCAGGTCTGCTAGTCGTCATTTAATTTGATATGCATGATGGTCTAGTTCCACCTAAATAAAATTGTAGAAAAACACTCAATTCTACATTCTTCACGATCAGCAAGGATTTACTATTTTCTGAGCTTTATACTGCTGTATTTTTATGTTTACGTCAAGTGCCTACTTCCAAAATAAAAGCGAAGTCTCCGGTGAAAGTCTAAGGGTGACCAAATCGGGGTTCTGCTGTTGTGCCAAGGGTAAACATTTTTGATACAGTCACTGGTAGACCGCCAGGAGGTATTCAAATTGAAAGGGATGTGAGGTAGGGGTACAGAAAAACTTCCGAGTTAATCGTGTGTTTGTTATGGACAGCCCGATGCGGAAAAAGGAGGAAGAAACCAGTCATTTTCTCTTTCTTTGACCATTATTCATTTCATGCTGGGTGGAATCGTTGCTATTCATCATCGCTTTTCTTTTTTGGTGGGGACCACCAATGTGGCCGTAAGAGAAAATTACCGCGCCCGGCAGCTGATCCCTCTCATCAACTGCCGCGTTTGCGGAAGGAGTGCGATCCAGTGTGGCGACGACATCCGCCCGCTTAACTCGGAAGTGGTGGTCATCTCTCATTCCTTCAGAGAATGACCGGTTCCCGGATGCTCCGGATGCAACGTTGTTGAGAATTGACGACCCGGGTCTGTGAAGTATTATGCGAGTCATCGAGCTTAGTATCTTTCCAACGAGTCTCCCTTAAGCGAGGTTGGAAAGGGCAAATAAATTACAAAAGCATCGTTGTACTTTAGGAATGCATTTTAATTCTCAAAGCTACGATTGAAGGTTAAGACTTCAGTGGGTGGAGTCTATGACTTCAGTGGGTGGAATCACTTCATAATGAGGGTGAAGTAATAGCTGCAATTCCTCGAAAAAAAATGTATTCAATCTCTTCCGACCATGGTTTCGATGCTGGGCATCATCATCAGGTGATTTTCGGTTTTCGGATCGCCATTGTTTTTGTCGGCCAGTGAAACCATTTTCGGAAGAGATTAAATATATTTTTTGGTGGAATTGAATTGTTTAATGTACCCCTATCAAGCTATAGTATGTTAAGTCGTATTGAAAACTTGAGAAAATTTTAAAGTTAAAAACTTTCTTATTCCAAAGAATATATTTTTCATGCAGGTATTATTTTGGAGTACTGGTCAATATTTAAGAAAACAGCTCAAGAAGACACAGCCAAAGTTTTGTAAAATGTATTGGTTCCTCAAGGATTTAACTTATACTGAGTGTATATAAAACAAATGTTAATAACTGTTACTCTGCTAAATTGTTTCCTGATGTATGCTGATTTGTAAATTTAAGGCAATCTTTTTATGCACACTCACAAGTTTAAGTCAGAGTCTTGAGGAAGTCAATACATTTGACCAACCTTAGGCTATGACTACTTGAGTTGTTTTCTTAAATATTGATCAATACTTCAAAATAATACCTAGATATTACATTATGTACTCGTGGTCAAAAAAAGAAGAGGTTCTTATACATGTTTATTGTTTCAACGAATTTTTCTACACTGTAGTACATTCAAGAAATGGCATATACGCAAACTTGAGGTAGCTGGATAAAATATATATTCTGTGCAATAGTTCAGGTTTTAAAGTGAATATTTCCTAATTTCCCGATGGAATCTCCCAAAGTTTCGAGCTCAGCCATCGCCCACGTTAAGTTAACATTGCTTTAGAGAAACGTAGTGTACAAACAATGTGTACTTAGAGCTTAGGCGGATCCAGGGGGGGTTTGGTTGTAACCCTCCCATTGATAAAAAAAACGTAAAAATTATGTGTTTAACACATACTAATAGTACACCTATAAATCACCTTCTTTAATTTTTTTGAACACCTTCAAAACGTCATTTTAAGAGGCATATTTTTCAAAATTCCCGGACCCCCCGTTTTACATGGGGTATTCCATGTCCCCCAAACCCACCACCTTTCAGGTGGTGACCCCCCCCCCTTTAGATGCTTCTAGATACGCCTATGACTTCGTGACACTTTACTCAAAAAGAATGAGCACACCAAATCTGACGGAGAGGTGGGGCTTGAACCCGCGACTTTTGGGTTGGCAATTGGGAATATTACTGAATTAAGGTGACTGGAGCGGTGATCGTGAATCATTGAGTGCACAATTTATTTTGAAATAAGTCGAAAAATAATACTAGGACCAAATTTTATTTAAGTTCATCTGTTTATACTGAAGAAATCACAATACATGCAGAAATGGAAATTATACAATAACTATATTTTATTTTTTACCTTTGTTTAAGCATGTTAAATAGCATGATATATACATGGAAATTATGTATTAAGGTAGTGATAGTAAAAATATCATTCAATTGCTAAAAAACCAAATCAGTAATATGAAATTTTTACTTATACTTTTTAATATGAAAGTTTCACGCAAATCTGTGAAAAACGTTAATTTCTCCAACCACCTTAATCTACCATAGCCGTCAGAATTTCTGTGCTCATTCATTTCGAGGAAAGTGTCACTGGATGTTGTTCCAAGCAACATGAACTTTGTCAGCAAGGTCTGACACACGCATTCGGGAACTGCTCAGACTATGACAGCTCAAAACTCATTAAAAAATTTCCTCGTTCATAAATGGATAGACTAAGTTAGGTATTCATTCATTCCTTGGAATATTCCAACTTTATTTGAGCTCCGTGGTTTTCCTCCAAAAAGTTTTATTTGGGCCACATCAAGGTATCCGCAGTCTTATCAGTGTAGTCGTGTCGCTGTCTCTTTAGTTTGCTGGATGTCTTCGGTGAATCATGGCCCCTTTTAAGTTTTCTGGCAGGTTTACAGGGGCGTGATATCAAATCAAATTATGATTTCTGCTCATATTTCTTAGAATGTTTAGAGAGACACTCATTTTTAAAATTTTAAGACTTCTCTATAACCGGGTGGTATATTACCGGCCAGTATCGCTTCCTAACGGATAGTGGCTCCACATGAAATATGAAAGTCAAATATTGAGGAAACCTAAAAAGCTTATCATCCAAATTCTAAATCTATCTAACATAAGGGACGCGGTGAGGTGATAAACTTGTACCGCCAATCATCCAAGTCGAAGTCAAGAAGAGTCTCTGTGACAGATGTCAGTGTGCTATTGAACCTAAGGAGGGTGGATTAAAATAAATAAAAAATTTACTTCAGACCTCTGAATATTTTGGTCCATTACGCCTTTCAACGTCTAATCGTCATCCTCAGGTACGATAAAGATGAAACGCTTGGTACAAAAAGCATTCAGTGGAAAGAACTAAGTTTTTTTATTTATTTAGATTCTTTATGCTGCTCCAGCACATCTCGCCAGGCATCGTTGAATACTCAGTAGTGTACGTTTGAGACATCGATAGCGGAGGAGGAAAACTACAATGTTAACGCCAGGAAAATCCATTGTTACGTCACTATCGTTGTGGAGGTGGTTGAGAGAATCGAACATTATGGCAGTACCTGGTGTGAATCTTGGCTGAAATAATTCGGCAATGCCATGATATATATAGCCTGTGAAAAATATTTTCCCACCGTGAATCGAGCTTCGGGTTTACTTCGAAGATGGCATTTGGTTATAAACCATTCGTTAGTGACCCATTATTTTAAATAAGTCAAGTTTTATGGCAGAACATGGTGGGTGAAGAATACCCAATTTTTACCAAGCAAAGTGCGAATGAATGGAAATTCAAGTTTTCCTCGCTTCGGAAAAGTGGAAATTTCATTTTATAATTTTTAACTGTAGTTTCGGTAGACGACCAGCTCCTGGGTCATTCCATGTGAAACCACCCATGCTCACTACCTGACCTCTTTGATTGACATGAAGTTTGACTCTTGAGATTGATAATTCACTGTATTAGAAATTAGCCTCAGTTAAAAACTAAATTATGAAGAAAAACAATTAAGCATGCTTATCATGGCAGTAACCCTTCTAACAATAAGTTGTTTCAGATTTAATTGATGAATGAAAAATTATTCAGCAATACACGGTCAAATAAAAGGTGAGAACACAATTGCAGCAAATATTTTGATGGATTCATCTAGTATTAAATAAATTTTATGTTGACCCGTTGGAGATGCGGGAAAAAATATTTCAGATCTCCTGAAAGAAGTACTTTATAGAATTATTTTTTAAATTTAAACACGCGAAATGAAAATAAGTAATTTATTATTTTTTTGTGGCGCCGTTTTACTCAGGTTGAACACAGAAGACCGAGGTAGTGGTTTTTGGCAAGGAGAATAGGACGAATGAATAATTGTATGATAAGTGTGAATGATGAAGTAATTGAACAAGTGGATGATTTTGTGCGGCAAGTATGTGAAGCATGTCAAGTCATTGTTGTGAAGAGAAAATTACGTATCGTATCGAGAAAATAACCTATTGAATTATGATCTGTTAGACCGTTACTACCGTGTACCTTTTTCACATAATGGTTTGAGGGTTTAAGTTCCCTCCAATGCCCACATCATCAAAAGAGGGCATTGTCCATCGTATTCCACCTAAGCCTCATCCGCCTTCTCCATCGCCGAGATTATTTTTCATATTCCCAGTAAACTTGTCGTCGTGTGCGCTGTGAGTGTAGCATTAAATGGGAAGGAAACATGGGCTCTTAGAAGAGAAGACGAGAATAGGCTACAGGTGTTTGAGATGTGGGTGAGAAAGAGGATGCACAAGGTGCGGAGGACGGAAAGGAAGACAAGGGAGGAAGTGCGTGGTATGGTGGGTGAAGAGTGGAAGCTTATTGAGGAGATTAGGAGGATGCAGAGTAGGTGGTTGAAAGAGGTAATGAGGGGCGAAGTGTTGCTTAAGTCTATGATAGAGGGGAGGATGTTGGGTTAGTGGGGAAGGGGAAGAGAGAGAATAGGTTTTATGGACGGGATGAAGAAGGGTAAGAGGTACGCTGAGATGAAGAAAGAAATATCCTAAATTTGTGGGGCCCTGTGCATGTAATAATTAAGAGGATCTTCACTTAATTCCCTTTAAACCTACCTTGACAGGTAGATTACCGTAATAATAATAATAAAATGGTGGAGGCATTTTTCTGTACGTAGTCAGGATATGAATTGAATGAAATTTAAGTCATTTTATGGAGGAACCACCCTTATTATGATACGGAATACGATAAGGAAAATATCAGTGAATAGAAAATAATGTATCAAATAGCAGACTTAGAGGCCGTCATCACTGTGAGGTAGCTTTTTTCACCTCTTAGTTCCCTCCCATCTCCATCCTCCTCCCATCAGAGGAGGGATCCTTATTCCACCTGTGCCTCCTCCACCCGACGAGATTTATATTCCCAGTATACTTGTCGTCGTAGTAGTTCAATTCCCAAATTTGTTCCGCGTTCATGTTTTGATTATGCGTGAGAAATGAGTTGCTGCTCTAGTCAAGAGTAATCGTAAAAGTGTTCATCTCGGTCTCATATCTCTTCATTAAATTTCCGTGTGTTATCAATTTCTCTTGTAGACGTGTGGAATGCAATCTGGGAACTAATGGACTTAGGTGTGCAAAATTTTCGTGAGTGCTGGGCCGGTGATTTAAGGCGATAAATGGGTTGCCTTTTCTCCGCCGCACCTGCGAAAACTTTTAGCCCCGTGGCGCAGGTCCTGCGCTGACCACAAGCCCTAGGCACAACCCTCAGGATCCTGCCATTAATTACTCTCCTGGCTCTCTCTTGCCCGAAAGGTAGCTGGGCTGCGGCTTGATCAAAATTTGTTAGCATAATCCTTTGGTTGCAGTTCGTTGATTTCAAAGATTATCTAAAATTATTCAGAGATTGTTTTTTTTAAGAGAAAAGAATTCTTTATAAGAATAATGGCCGGGTGCAGAAACGACGTGTATATCCAAATTTACTATAAAATAAAATCATTAGTCAAAATAGCCGTTCAATATGATTTGCAGAAATATTTGATAAATGTATCTTCATCATAAAAGGCTACGCGTGCGTACGTATGGTTCAGTAGCTAGGCGTAGTGATTCAGATGTGCGGCAATAGATAGCAATTAAGCTCTCATATACGTTCTCCACTAACTGACACGGCGCGGGTGAATGCATTTTTCAATATATACACAAGGAAAACACCTCAGTAACAGCTCCACCTGCTTCATCCAATATGTTATATGCAAAGAAATCTCTGACATTTAGGTATTATATATTGTTTACAACAGTTACAAATATTGTTTTCATGAAAAATAAACCAAACATTAATTTCAATTGAATTATTTACTTTATTCATTCCTTTTTGGCCATCTCGCAAATATTTTAGCCTCTTTCAGCTGGATTTTCAACAAGTTGGTTTCATAAATGGTCTCATTACTTATTTGGCCTAATGGAATGGGATTACGAGTTACATGAGTAATTAAGATGGCGGGGGCGAAATGAACAGCTTGGAAGCTTAATTACGTGATATTAGAGTTATTATGTGACGAATAATGAGTTTATTTACTCAGGCTGAATATTAATTATGTAAAGAAGTAGTTTAATACGTAAGATAAACATTTATAAATTTATATAGTAGGAAAGTAGGTAAAAAATGTTTGAAGAAATGTCTGTTGGTAGGTTTATTGCGGAAATAGTAGACTTTTATGCAACCGCAATTCAGTAATGAGGCCTACATTTTTATGGATCGCATATCTATAGTTTATCTTTTAGTCAAATGTTTGAGCAATCAGGCATTAGTCAAGTTGTTGTAATCTCAGTGCAGCATTTTGCGAAAGCTCGCGCCAGATACGCCGTGGATAATTTTGGGACCGAAGGGATTATTTTATGAAAATCTTCCCCTACGGGTGTGAATAGGTGACAGCTGTGAGAATTTCTTCATTTTTGATAACTCAAAGTGCAGTGTACCTACCGTTCTAACTATACCTACGGGAACTCAGAATTTCAGTGGTAAAGACTTTTTCAATTCCACTCCTTACCTTCCCCTCAGTCTCATTCTCACTCCCCTTTCCGCAAGACTAAGGGCTCCGTCTTCCACCATCACTTGCGATGGCTTTTTCATGGCGTGCCCTCTATTTAAAATGTCCAGTGTTATTGCATAAAAGATTCACTTAATCAAGAAAGGATCTAATATTGGGTGATGGAAGGGATCCGAGCAGAAAATAGTTAGTCTGTAATTATCATGTTGAGCAATAGATGATGTATCCAGGACTTGCATTGAGTTATTATTTTCCTTAGGCTTGTTTTATATTCTCTGGTAAATATTTTCTTGGAATAGAAATCGATGATAATACATTCTCCCGTCGATAACGCTCAAGCCAACTAATCGACGGTCTGTTGTAATATACAAAACCCAAACTCCCAATTATCATCAAGGGAACGTAAAAGCTACGCAATCTTGCGGTTGAAGTTAACCAGACATTATGTACCTAACCGGGCGCTTTGCCTTAAGCCCAGCTTTATGGTGTGGCTGCAAGCCAATATTTTCTTGCTATGAAAGCCGAAGTTAATACGTTCTCCCATGGATAACCCTCATATTAACTAGCTGTCTGATGTAATCGGAACTCACTGTGAACATAAATTCAGCGCATATTTTTTGTTGCTATTAAATCAAGACTAAGAAGTCGCAATTCTTACTGTCGGCACAAACTAGTTTCCTTCGTGCTGTAACGAGTGCGAATAGGTAATTGAATCTATTGTACTCTTCTTGTTGTGTGTAGTGTCGCAATTGAACTTGGCATTAACTCTTAAGGTTTTTATCCTGCTATTCCGCGAGATTTATTTCCTCTTTTAGGGATAATTTCTTCATTGCCTCACATTTACTTGAAGTGATGTCATCCACAACTTATATCTCGCCGACACCCACGTGAATGTTCCTTTCCAGTCTTTCAACTCTTGACTTACTCTTCACATTCACTTCGTAATTGTCTTATACGATTCACCATGCGCTTGACTTTGTGGTGGGAATCACTTGCGCAGAAGCATTTAACATCCCTCTGCCAGCGGAAGAGGATCACCCACCAGTAGTTGTTATTAAATTTCGCTCTTATAACCAACGTAACAAAAAAATATTTACCCATTTCCGTAGCTCTCTGTTTTTAACCCTCTAGTGCCACGAGCCTATGTATCAGCTTAAGCTTATCGGCTCATAGATCTTGCATTAAATGAAATCTGTATGACCAATTTGCAAC
Source organism: Pyrrhosoma nymphula (assembly GCA_963573305.1). Taxonomy (NCBI): domain Eukaryota; kingdom Metazoa; phylum Arthropoda; class Insecta; order Odonata; family Coenagrionidae; genus Pyrrhosoma; species Pyrrhosoma nymphula. The sequence continues at coordinate 46,842,805 of OY754330.1, read as the reverse complement.
CATTACAAGGTAGGTCGTTGCGCATCAATTGGGTCGAACGCTGTGACGTAGTTTGGATTGCATCAAGCGCTAGCCAGGTACTGATTGCGTTGTGTATTTGATACTTGTTTGGTATTTGGATAGAGCAGGATTGCGGGGAACCATATTAGGGAAGGGAATTTTTTTATAGAAATCCCATTGATACATCTACACGGGCGAAGCGGTTCCAGGTTTGCCGGAGACAAGACAATTGTAATGTAGAAAATGGTCAATGTTTCAACATTCATTTTTAAATAAATTTTCGCTTAGATTATTTCCGCTGTAAACAAGATTGTATTCTCAAACTACTCATTTACTAATTGTAACCTATAATATATGTTGTATATCAGTGTTTAAGGAGCTTTCATCCATTATTCCTATGCTAATTCTCGAGTCGTCTGCTGCTCGTGTCATCAGGATGACGTCATGCCAAGAACGGACTCTTTTTGGTCACGGGAACGCCCTACCGTGTATCAGTAGTATCATGTGTATGACCAATTACGATTTGCCCTTTGTACTTTCTTTGGTGCAAAATGTCAGCATATTTTTATGAGAGCATGAGTCAACAAAGTTTAGAAGGTAAAGCTAAGCTGCATATAGATATTTTAAAAGCCTACTCCCGAATACAGTTATTCTTGTAAGGGTTAAATTTATTATTTGCAAGTAGTGCCCACGGCATTTATGTGAGATTGCAGTGGTAATAAATGAAGTACAATGAGTTCTTTAAAGAGTTAAATTCGTTTCCGACCTGATTTCTTGATCTGTGAATTGAATAAATTTGAAAATTCTGTGAAATGCCTGATGATTTGACACTGTTTATGAATACCCTGAGTATTGTTTTTTCTTGCTCAGAAATTGATTCACAGGAATGTGAATTTAAATAAAGCGACTGCATGGAATGGTTCAAACGGAGTGATTGTCCAAATTTTACGCCTGAGATCGCCGGAAATGTTTCCGTGTCGTCTTCAAAGCTTACTTTATGCGGCAAAACGAAGAATAAAAAAATCAGTGCTTTTCTGAGTTTTTTTGTGACATTTAAGTCTCGAGTAGGCGTAGAAACAGAAAAATACACCGCGCTTATCACTGTTGCCTTTTTAACATTCCTACACGCACACTTTTTTGGAGCCTTCGTACCTTTGTGTCTCGAAATTTTCGGAATCGTGATGACTTTTAAATGTCACATGCATGTTAACAAGCGAGTTTATGTTTTATTCCCTAGAAATACATTCTGCAATGCATCACCAACAGTTGAACTATGGACACCCCGACTCATCTGCGGATATTTCGCAATGTTAACGCAACGTTTGAATCATAACCAATTATTTTGCATCATATGGCTGATACTGGTATAATTTGTAGTAGATTAGATATTTTGTGTTGCTATATCCCTTTCTTTAGGATATTTAGCGTAAAACAGAACATTTAGCGATCTCTTTGCCGAACTAAGTGGAGCATTATTGTGCTTCCCGAATTAGTTTTATAATCACTTTGTTTCAAATTCACGTTCATTTCCATGAATTGAAAAAAATTGATATACATAACAAAAACAAATGTATTACATATAAGAATACAAAACATGAACCCAGCTTCAGGTAATATGCCTCGTCAGGGTTTGGACTTAAGTTCACCTGGGAAAGCCTTAACCGTTGCCGTTTATCCGTCGGGAGTGGCATTGGATCGGCATTCGTCTTAGGACGGAGGGAAACCCGCATAACATCCATCAGTAGATTTCTGAAGAAAGCTAAAGCTTTTATTTCATATTATACCGTGTGGTTGGAGGAATTATTTTTTAGTATAAAAATATGCGCTGAATTACATTGAAAGTATAAAGAGCTTCACGCCATAATAGTTTCCTTTACCTCTTCCTGGAACCAAACTAAACCCATCGCTTTAATTTGCAATATGATTTGTATTTGAAGCATAGAAAGTTTGAAAAGTTCAATGATATCATATTTCAGTAATTGTAATATTTTTCGTGGTGTTAGTATGCATGCATATTGTAAATCTTTATGCATGCCTTTCTCTTCTCGAATATTTGATATAAATAGGCTTTGTCATATTTGTCGTTTCTTTTTGTACAGTTAAATATAGGTACAGTTTTTGGCGTATTCTTTTACATTCTCCGTCGGTAATAACCGTAATCGTTTGGAGGGAGTTTTTGATATACTTTTCTTACGTCTCAGAACTCGTCTTATTTCACTTCTTACATATGCTTCTCTAATTGCACCCTTAATTAATTCACCTATGCTTTAATCACTATCTTTGAAACGGTATTTTATGTGCTTTTATTATGCAATGGACGTTTGCCAATTCAGTACGTGGCCTTCGTGTCTCCAAGTTCCATTTCTCCATATAGAAGCGTGACTTAGCAAAAGAGTACGCGTAATGCTACTAAAGTAGTTTTTTATGACCTTAATCATTTTTTTTATTATACTAACCTGTAATATAATGTCACCCTCTCGATAACTCGAAAGCCTTGAGGTAGTCGAGAATAATTTTGTATATTTATCCGTGATCATCCACGCTCAGAAGTTTGCGCCTGGGGTTGGAGGGCTCTATAGGAAAAGATTTAAGGTCAGCGTTTTGCTACTGAATCCCATTTTAAGTTGTTTTTTTGATCGAGTGATTTCAAGCTAACTGACGCTTATCGCCTATCGATTTGCTCCATTTATAGGCGTTGTAGACACGTTGGCGTTAACCTTTACCTATGGAGTGCCTTTTGTTTTTGTGAATATTGCTTGTTTATTCCATTTTAAATAATTCCTAATGAATATTAATAGAGTGTATTTTCATCCTTGAAAATGAACCCACCGTTAATTAACGTTATTAAATAGCGTGTGCTAATATATTTTTACGGTAAACGGGCAGTCGTATGTGTACGGTATAAACAGGATAAAGTATCCGAAAGTTTTTATAGACTTTTTTATGATTTAAAGGTCTCGCCTATCTGTTCATGCATCCGCTCATGTTTCTGGGGGATTAGAATAAGATGACCTGATAATTACTGTTTTATGAGCTCAATGTTATAACCGTGAACGTGTAATATTTGCTAAAATGCATGCTTATTATGTTCAGTCTCTGCCCTTTTTATCCCGATCGAATTGAGGGCCTTCGTCAAATATTTTTCGAAATCCGTTGTCTCTATGTGTTAACAATTTTAGGCCAGTTAAAGGGGAATTCTCGAGGATTTTTCGCGGTTATCGATCATCGTGCAACTTGCCACACCCATAACAGGACGTAAAAAAACGTTTTATTTTTTTCCAATTACGTTTCATTTCTTCTGAAAAGAACAGTTTTTTAGTCAAACGGTTGTTTACTGGACCTATCTGTTGTATTGATTTTAATTATAATCAACCCAAGGCTACGCTACGGCACGCCCTTTTCCGCATGTGCATTAAGACCTATTCAGAATTTGAGATCGTTTGTTGCTTTTAAGTGGATGGAGATAATAGGCTTCCATCATAAAGCGCAAAAAGAATTGCTGGAGTGTCTTTTCCTTTTTCCGGAATACTTCGTCAGCCGGCTGACGCTATCGATATTTTCCTCGGAAGGATCATCGTTATCTATTATTCTTCTGTTTCTTCGTTTCAAGCGGCGCTATTCTGCTGATGTGCGGTTTATTCATTTTGGAGGGCATAAAACTATAGTGAAACCGCAAAATGTTTTTTTGATTTTTATTATTTATTCCTCGCATTGGAGAAACAATTTTTAAAAATCCAGTTTATTAGTAAGTTTTATTTCAATATTTATTTGACAAAAATTAAAGAGCTTTTCCTTAATTGGTTTTCATTGTTCTCAGCATAAAAAAAAGCATTTTTATGTATATATATTATATTTTAGTATTTATTACGTAGGTTAAAATGCTTGAGGCGTTTAGGATGTGCAGAAGAATGCAGAGAGTGCGATGGACGGAAAGTAAGACGAACGAGGAAGTGCGTGGTGTGATGGACGAGTAGAGGAAACTCGTGGGAGTTAGGGAGAGGCTGAATAGGTAGTTGGAATGGGTATTTCGGGGAAAGGTGATGCTGAAGGCCGTTATAGAGGCGAGGATATAGGGTAAGTCGGGAAGAAAGAGAAATGGTTTTATGGACGGGATGAAGAGAGATAGACCTGCGCCTATGAAAGGCTATAAGATTTTTACGCTCATCTTAATCAGCAGTCATCATTCCGAAGATTGGTTTGCTGCAGCTCTTCACTCCACTCTACAATCAGCTAACCGCTTCATTCCTACTTAATTTTTCACTTGAATGTCCTTCATAATTTTCGTGATGTATTCCATTCTTGGTCTTCCTTTGTAATTCTTCCATTTCATTTTTTCTTTCCATTATTGTTTTCAATAGGCTATTTTTTGTCGCAAAATGTGTTCAGTAAGTTTGTCTCTCCTACCTCTCGTAGACTTCATGATACTTCTTTTCTCTCTAACTCTTCGCATTACTTGTTCGTTTGTGATTCTCTCATCATTCTTCAGCAACACCACATCTCCATTGCATCCAATATATTTTGCTAGGCAGCTGTTATTGCCCAGGCTTCACTGCCGTATAAGAGCATTCTCCAAATATATGTTTTAATAAAGTGCTTCCTTCCAAGCTTTTGTTACTAGCTGCTCCTCTTCCGGTAGACCTTCTTTGCGTGGGATATTCTGCTCGCAACATAGGTTTTTACACTTCCATTTCAACCAATATTAACCATTAGATAACGCTAATAATGATTTATTAAAAAAAGAAACGTTACGAATGCTCTCCGTTGTCTCCGGCGTGACTTCATGAAACTCGCTTAGCATTTGAATGAGAAGAATGACTTTGTATTTTTGCGTAAATTTATCTCATACACGTCGAAACCTAGGTTGTGTGTGAAATAAATTTATGTGGAATTATAGTTACTCTTCTCATTCAAAATGTTTCAAATGCTCATTTTTTCAAACCGAGAATTTTTAGCCGGACCCAGTACCCCTTTTATTCACGATCACAATCCAACTTCCTCTTCCTTCCCTTACTTTCATCTCTTTCCGCACCCGTTTTCGTTGGAAGCCACACATTATATGCGTGCCCGGCGACGACCCCGTTTCCCGAGGCACACCACGGAGTTCAGAAGTGGTTCGGTCCGACAATGGATCATGTGGTGAAACGGCACCTCCCATCGGTCTCGGTGGGATTTCCTTCCGAAGTGGAGATATGAAGGCCTATGAATTATAATAAATGGTTTTGCGACCGACTTCTACTATGTGTGGATCGAGATTGGTATTTTTTATGCGTCGATCCTTGTCGAATTATTCTTTTTTACCTTCGGTTTGCGTCTTATGTTGGTGAATTTCTTCCCTCTTCTCACATCCTTTGGCTACCTTGCTTTGCCCTAGCTTTTTTTTGGGTTTTTCTTAGGTTTTCTAATAAACACTCTGGTAAACGGTTTTCTGAGCTCAGGAAAATATTTTTCGGGGGTAAATTTGCACTCAAGCCTTCCAAATTTTAAATCATCCACGACTTTCTCTGTTCTCATATGCTTTGACCTCTTGTTTAGACTCTTGATTCTTATAAAATAAATTCTAAAGAATAATAGTTCGTGTATTCCACCCTTTATTTATTACCTCGTGCTGTTTCGACCAGTGGCGGATCCACGGGGGATCCCTCCCCCTCCAAAGGTCAGGCAAAAAAAAAGAAAAACATAGGATTTGATAATAAACTTCATTGTACCAACAGCATAAGTTCATGGATGTGCTATAAAAATATCTCTCTCTCTCCAACGAGCATAAAATGCGTTTTTCGGTAACAAGTTGTTTTGGGCAGTTCAAGTTGGGCAGCGGAAAATCAGAATCCGGTGGAGAGTTGAGGATTCGTCTATCCCACATTTATCTTGCTTACACCTCTTGCAAAGCTGCTTCCCCCATCGACTAAAATGTAAGGGATCTCTGGCATGTATCGCTCACTTTATTTCAAACAGCCTCCCCTGACCCTTTAAAAAGTAAGGACTTATTTCCCCAGTAGTTGGCGCGGGTTAACACAGCATTTATTAAATTTGTAGGTTGCTAACTGACTGTGAGCGTTTGGGTGCTAACGCGGTCTCATTCGCTCGTTGATCGTAGATGCAGTCGATGCAGTCGTGTTCCTTGAATGTGTCACATTGTTTTGGCCCGTTGACGTCTCCTTCGGCACCTCGTCCTGGGCGTCACAACTTAAACTTTTTATTTTACTGCGCGGACAGATTAATCATTTTCGCTTCGTCGACTGATTTTGAGTGGATTCTTGTTTTTATGGAGTTTACCAGATTAATTCTTTCAATTAGCAATACGATCAAATACCTGGGAATAGTGATTTATTATGCTGGATCTGATACTTCTCCTGACAGCGGTCGTATCCTACCATACCCACGGATCTTTGCATGCCAGTGAATTATTTGACAGTATTACAGTACGCGTATAAAGTATGGCAAGTGAGTACTTATTTTAAATATTACTCAGTGCATAACTATATCATTACAATATATCATATCTCCCTCCTGTTATTTTTACTCCTTCTAATATCCCGTATAGATCCTAAATGGCATGAATCAGTAACCCAGTAATCCTGAAATAATCCATAATGTTATACACCATTAAAGAATGAAAATGAAACTAAACTGGTGTGAAACTTCGGACCATATGTATCTCTTTCATTCTCAGATATCACCGTTGAGGCTTCCATGAAAATAATTCATAAACTATCTTAGGTTCCTAGAATTTGTATCACTCGCTGTCATTAGAAAAACTACCGCTTACTAAATCCCACTAAACCGCAATCTTTTATTCTGGCAGTAAATAGATAACAGGTAATGTTTATTTTTACATGCTCTTAAATATTTTTGACAACCAAGTTATCCCCATGCAAAAATTCAGTCCTGATTCTCGGCTTGACTTCATGTAACTTCTCTTGGAATGCGCATGTTGCAGAAATGTCAACCAGATTCAAATAAAAGATGTATTGGTTAAAATTTTTCGTCCGTGTGTCATCCGAAAACACGTTGTTTTTTATCTCATGCTCGTGATTTTTGCTGTCATAAAACTACTTTAATTAAAAATAGACTTGATTTAACGCGTTTGATGCATTTTTTAACTTCGTAAATTTTATTACGTTTCATCATATTCAATGCAAGCACGTCGCGTCAGTTATTTCCGACGGAGCGTAGAAAATTCTTTCTCGATGGTTTCCTAATTTTCCTTTTGGTTAATTACATGTCAAAAAAACCAAAAAATACAGATATTAACATTGACATCTTCGATGTCGGCCTATTTCGTTTTACCACATGGTTGGTCATGCCCAATTTGTTTACGAAATATGCATCCATTGTCTTAGTAACGGGAGTATGAAAATTTGAGCTCGTAAATTAATGTTTGAGTTGATCTCGATATCTCCGGACGAATGATACTTATGTCACAGAAGCAAATGCTCTTTTGAAAGCAAAAGCAACAGCAAATAATATTATGATGCCTTTAGTTACAAATTTGCAATTTAGAGCATCCATTTTTATTTTTTTAACATTACGCGCGTTTTTCTGCAAACATGTACCTCTTCAATCACGATTTTAAAAAATATTTGGTTGATAAATATGTTAGCTTTCATCCTTCAAGTTGTGTAATGGTAATTTTTCTCTTAAGGGAAAAATGAATCTATGTGTGTTAGCATATTCAAATGGCATTTATTCTCGACCTCTTATTATATTTGGTGCAAATATCATGAGTTTAGGCCAAATAATATTTTTTTAAACTTTTGCCGACGTTTCGGATTTTTATTAATCCATCTTTAGGGCTATAAACAAATTATACATGATGGTAAATGTTTGACAATTCTTTTTTGATTACATAATGGTTAATTTACAGTTATTAATTTAGCATATTCGCTTTATACGTTAACTTTCGCGGCATCCTAGCCTTGGGGGACTGTGGAATTACATAGGCGAGCAAAAACACCACTCGCATATCAATTGATGGGCTGTGGGCTGTGGGCTGATAACTGTGGGCTGATGTTGAGCTAATAAAAAAGAATTATAAAGTACCAAATCGCAAAGATGCTGTTGTAGCGATGTCTCCATTTCGACGAATCACAAAATTTTCTCTCGCGATTTGGATATTGAACCCCTCGAAAACTCGTCATTGTTAATTGTTACAAAAAATTCGTCATTGTTAAGCTTATATTTTACACCCAACATGTCTACGAACACATTAATATCATCATTCCCGATCGATTTACTTCCAATTTTTCAGCTCCCTAGTTAAACGAGGTGCCAAAGAGGTTTAACTTTATTTCTTTTGAGGAGCTGAATAATGCATTCATAATAATGTGCTTCTATGAATGCGGCACTGTAGCATCCATTGATCTAATTGTTGTGCCAACTATATGGTATTAACATTAACTGGTAAAGCTAGCAGTAAAATATTATTTTATAGATTACTAGCGGGAGATACCCGCTGAAATTCAACGGGTGTGAAAAACATTGAACGTATTTTATAAGAAAACCACAAAGCCTGAAGAATACTGTCAGCCTAATCTATTGAGGAGTTCGAAAACTATAGTGTATGTTGTGTTCGTTGTAGTAAATACGCTGACCGTTTTCCAGGTGTACGGAGAGATGGGTGACTGTTGGTCCTCTTTCATGCATAGGAAACCCAAAAATGGGCCACGCAGACTAATTACTACTTAAATAGCATCCAGGTTGATAGATGATCACCTCGTCCGTCCAGTTCTCTTGAACCGTCTTCTGAGTGAATAACAGCTTGATAGCTTCCCTTGTGTACATAAATATATTTGCATTCAATGACTCAGTTGACTTGCGCAATTCAACATCGATATGTGCGTTGAATATCTTAATCAGGACCGGAGAGTTGGGTACAATCCAGCTTAAGGTTAACAGCGTCAAAAGGAGCATTTGCAGCAGCAGCCATGTTTATTTGATCTATGAACCCTCCATCACCCGGACTGCGCCTTTGGCATAAAGGGTAGCAGTAATTATTGGTTTCGGTAGGCAAATAAAATATCTATGGTGATTCTTAGTGCACTTGCCGATTTTCATGCACGAATGTCGTTCATTGCGCAGAATTTCCGTTCTTATTTGCTCGCAGTGACGTCATTATAGTATCGTAGTATACGATCGTAGTGACGTCATTATAATTTCCACCATTTTAATACAGATTGAAGATTTGGAACAGATGGGTCTATATTTGAATCTGATTTACAGCTGGTTACCCGTCCGAACGTTGGGTTAGGATGAAATTTGTGCGGTTCTTAGTGTAACCCGAGAAACACCTCGGGGAGATGATCATGAGATCGCTGGTGGGCATGTCTTTGAGCATCCAAGTGAAACCTTTGTCGTTTATCTTGCAAGGGCTCATTTTCTCGCAAAGAACACACTCCTCTTGCTCTAGAAGATATATTAAAAAGTTTAGTCTTTTTTCTATTAGGCATGTCGATGGATATTTTTTTAAGTCTAAGGAAGGGAAACACAGCGGCGAGGTAGAGTCTTGAAAAGGCAACGCGATGATTGAGTGAATGTAAGTTAACTGCACATATACTCTTTTCAGCAGATATAAATAACTCGTATCGTTTATGATGTGGGAATTGGTCTAAAAACTGTTCGTAATTGTAATATAATTCAACGGGTGTGAAAAAAATTGAACGTATTTTATAAGAAAACTACAAAGCCTGAAGACTACTGTCAGCGTAGTCATTTGAGGAGTTCGTAACCTAGTATGATATTCGTTGACGTTCCTTTGTTCGTTCGTATGATGTGAGAATTGGTCTAAAAACAGTTCGTAATCGAAATGAGAGACAGATGGTTCCACTACGTGTAATACATCTGAGTATTAAACGATAATAAACAACACTGTTTGTTGTCGCAACAGAGGCATTATTACCATTACTATTCGCTGCACGTAAATATTCTTCCACGTTCGATTCCTTTATATGTATCGTTTACTACATAAGTGTTCTCTCATATACATGCAGTATCCCTATAAGAGCTACTTTGAGAATAGACATTGAAGAGTATACTTGTTTTAAATATGCATTGAATTTATCGATTACCCGCCGAAGCAATCTGTCATGGGGCCCTTGGGACTCTGGGCCCTTCTTATACGGATTTTCTTTCTACGTGCTATCATTTACCTGCAGGAAAACGTGATATTTAAATGCTAGAGGCGTGAATATACTTTGAAAATCAAATCTCTGGTTGTCAAGGAAATATGCTATTGTTGATTTCAGAGAAAAATGTGAGATTTTTCAGCTATAAACATGATTTTCATACAATTACGAAGCGTAAAAGAAAATAGATTGAAAGAAACAGAAACAGCCTTTATTCAGCTATCCAATAAAAAAATCCCGGCCCTCTATCTTGAGTGAAAGTACTTTTATAGAGCAAAAAATGAAACCACTGCACCGAATCCAGTGCTTAGCATGGATCACCAGGGACCACCAGGGGGTGCCTTCAGGGGCCCTGAGGGTTTTTAAATATACTTAGCCTATGTTCATCACATATATATTTTATCTCTACATGCCAAATTTTAGCTCATTCGCTTCAGTATTTTTTGCGTGATTGAGCTACAGTCAGACAGAGAGACAGACAAACACCATTACATTTTTATATATTAGTATGATATAGACAACTATATATTGACATGGCCTTAAAAGCACACAAGATTTCTTTCGAATAGGAGTATTTTTGGAGGGAGAGACCTTGAGAAATAACATGAGAAATTGGCGATTCAACGACATTCTCCCAGACGTATGTATGTACCTATCACTTGCACATGGATTTATAGTGACTGGGCTTTGATTTCAATGAAAGCCTGGATTCATATCTTGAAGCACAAAACCACGGTGGCCTTTATTTTTGATGCATCTCCGCTTTCTTTGCTGGCGATGAAATCACACGCACAACCTCTAATTGTAAGATAACCAGAATTGTTTCATAAGAAGAGTAATATTCATGACAGCAGTGTCTAGGCTGTGCTAGTCTACCGGAGTCTTTTGTATCTATGCCATTAGATTCAAACACGACCATTTAAGTTCTTAGTAGATATTCACTGCGAATATCTTGCATGACACTCCCAAATCGATTGCAACGCGCCTCTGTAAGCCGTTTTCAAGAAATATTATCCTAAAAGTAGACCATTAACTTAAGGATTAAAATAACACTAGTTTTTTTTCGCCAAATTATATTGTCTGCCTAGCTTGTCTGATAGAAATTGCAATTCTAAGATGTACAGAGTAATACGTACGCACCTAGTGTGTATGCCTGAGGCGCTGACATGTATTTAAGAATTCCGGAAACGAAATTTTGCCATTTTGCTTGGACGTCTCTAATTTAAATTGGTATGAGTTTCCAGTTAGTTTGCAATGCAAGTCTCTTTCACTTGATAATTATTTCACCTCTCCCACACACTTTTAAAACCTGCACTCGGTGTTTTTCCTATAAAAACTGAATATTAATTTTAAAAGAGCTAATTTTGATAAGTACTTAATCGGAAAGTGTTTACCTTGTTTTTCATGTTAAGGGAAAAACATTCCTCTTCAGATAAAAAGTTCTTGGTTTCCCAGGCAAAATAGGGAGAGATAACACTTTTTGGGTTTTAGCTGTACAACATGATTTTCAAAGAACATTTCTATACCTTTTAGTTACGGAACGGAATTATCTTTTCCAAAAACTTGTGTAACATCTCTCTAATTTTATCGTCATATACTTGACCGCTATTGAATCAGTGGTCGTGAACTCGGTGTGTTAAGCTAACTTTTCCACAATTTCCGAGGTCCGATGTAAAATTAACGTAGCCCGTTACAATTCTATGAAAGTGGGATGCAGGCAAAGATGGCTATGGAGTAGTGACCGTAGTAATTGGCTTGAGCATAATTGGGTGACGGGTATGGAAGAATGAAGAAAGGTGTACGCAGATAGATAATTCGTTGAATGTTGCTTCCTATCCATTCTGGCATTCCTTGTACCATTATCAGGCTGCACCAGATCACGGATAGAATTGGAAGGGAGGTGTTAACAAACCAATAGTTAATGATGTTAAATAATTCGCCAATAGGCATTGGAAAATATACAGGCATAGCTATCAGTAAATATAAGATGTATGACATAAGATTCACATAAGCACGCAGGCGCAGGAACGCACCGTGCACTCACAGACCCATACCTTCAAAAAAATTTCTTAAGTTCCTCCGCCAAGATTGCTCCCTGGATCCGCCCCTGGTTTCGACTCTATGCCCGCGTCATTATTAAGAGGTTTACTTGAAAGAACTTTTTGGAAATGCCATTTATGCTCTTGATATTTCCTTTAGGGTAGGGGAGGGAGGGTTGTATTTTAAGGTTGTGGGAAGGATGATAACTCACTATTGTCGATGATTAATTGCTGAAGTGGGCAAACAGAAATCAGGTCACTGTTAGGGAAAGAAAACAGAAGTATGAGGATCGGATAATGAAAGAGGTGAGGTTTTTCACGGAATGGCCGTTTAACCAATCTGATCGTCGTAATTTGGAAAAGTTACTATTTCAATTTCATCCATGAAGTCCAAATTTGTTCACTTATCACATGAATGTAAAATATTTGGATTAAAAACAGCGGGATTGGTCTTTTAATTTTAATGATTGGCAAAACAATATTTGTTTTCGTTATTCTCACCTTAATTTCATGGTACTACTATACCATAAGTACATACATATATAAGTAGTACCATGTAGTAATTTCTTCTTAAATTTTGCCACGTGCCCTTCCAAACCTTTGGGTAGACAGTTTTCCTTGCTATTTGGATCCTTTTTTCGCGGTAAAACTGCATTTTATTTCTCGAGCCTTCGATTTTGACATTTAATCCCGATATACCTGTACGTCTTTTCACACCTTTTCATTCTCTTTCTTCAGATCCTTCTTGTTGGACTGTCATATGTTTTTTCCATATGATGGTTTTCTTGGCTCAAGGGAACTTTTTTCTAGGGAAATATAAAATGTATTCCTCTAGAACTCGATTTTTTACATTTTTTCCCGTCGTTGTGACTTGACTGGGTACTTAGTCGATGGCTCCCAGGTTGCTTCTTTCTCTCTAAATATTGGTCGATGTTCCGCTTAGCGCGCAATCATTTCCCTTTTGAACGCCCTCCTCGGGAATCTGGTTAGGCGGACGGCTTTGGTTTTCCACGTTCTGGCGTCACTTCAAGGGATTCTAAGAAAGCCCCACGAGACATGGATTGACATGATTTGATATATATGTCATGAATTCTGCCCTTCTAAGCTAAATAATTGGCGAGATTTGAAGCGTTAACTATATTTATATAGGGCCAATCTTGGCATGAAAATTATGGAAACCTTTTATAGTAAAATATAATAGATTAGACGAGAAATTATGAAAGAAAACGGTAGGTTTTATGAGTAATAACAGGAAGTAATAGTTTGAGGAGGAAACATGGTAATTTTACCCGTGGGCTAATATATATTGTGCGGCAAACTTGTGAAAACTTATAATTTTATTTTGAAATAAGTTCTGAGGTATTGTCGCCATTTTAATGCGGTTAATTTCCTGCAGGATGTGTAATTGTAAGTAATATATTCATTTGCTTTCCTTCTACACCCTGTGGTCCACATTAATTGCAAGTAGACTCCATAGCGTAGCCCTTCAAATATGCTGGCCCATTCTGTGCATTCGTTTGGAAGTCTACTTACACTTAATATATTTCAAGATATTTGTTAAGAGGAAATGTAAGTAGACTTTAAATGGCAGCCATTGATTTGTTCTTATTAGCGGATCTATTTAACTTAATAAAATCTCTCGATTCTGAGATGGAGAAATCTTATTTGGAGATGGGCTTCCCCCTAAACGGGGAACCGCCATCGTCACATTTCGCGCAGGAGTTCGTTGGTCGGTTCTCATTTCGTAGTTTTGTTTCTCCCGATAGAAAAATAAGGGAATTTTTTTATGTTGCACTGTTCTACCGCATTCTTGTCACCTTCTCAGAAATTGAGTGTTGAGTTTTATCTTCGAAGCAAGTTTTCCTTTCTTTCCTCAGTCGAAAAATTCACCAGGCCTCGTATCCCCTTCCGATATCTCCCTCTTTGGGGTGTTCTTTTTTTTTTAATGAAAAGAAGATCGCTTTTTCTTGTCAGTGCCAGAACAGTGTGCCGTTCCCGTCTCCATCCACTAGGAAAAATAAAAATAGCAAAAGAATGAGGGTTTCCGGGACTCTTCTCGATACTGCTTCATTATTTTTCTCGCACTCTAACAAAATGCTTCGGGGCTTCGTGATCTCCGTTCGTATTGGCGGCCAGACTCCCAGCTTTGCGATCATTCTTTCTTCCTCCTTCTCCTTCAAGTATATTGACACAAACACGGACACACAATTCTGTAATATCGCGCTGCGGAGAACGTTTCCCGAACGTTGGTTTGTTTTTTGTTTTTGTTTCCGAACGAGTGCTTGCTTACACCACCGCCCCGAAAGCTTCCCGCTTTCCGCCTGTCTTGTGCCTCTCTCAAACTTCTATCCTCTCCCACTCTCTCTCTCCCTTCACTCACGCCTTTGTTGGGCGTCCTTGGCATTTCCAGCTCCTAATGCTTGTAATCCGCTGAAAATTCGCATTGAAAACGCCACAAACGTGGCGCTGACTTTGGTAGTTAGGTATAATTTCTCACGTCGTTGAGGTGGCTGGAGCGGTAATTGTGAGCTATTGAGTGCACATTTTAATGAGTTTTCAAGTAAGTCTAAAATAAATTCTTGTACCAAATTTCACTTAATTACATCTGTTTTTACGATGGAAATCACCACACGATGCACATAAATGGTGCAAGAATTGTATTTTAAAATTTTTCTTTGGTTTTAGGAGCGCAATTCGAAATTCAAGCGAAATTTATATATAAATACGTTTTTTTTACTCTGCATGCTACCCTGATATTTGATAGCAACAATCATAATAATACGAAACGTATTATTTTTCGTTTATGAGAAAATGTACATATTTAATCGAATCATTACGAAATATATCTCATCTACTGTAAGGCTACGTGTTAAAACTGCATTGAATTGCCAAGAAACCAAATAGGCAGCATACAATTGTTTTCACTTTTATCTATAGATATTACTAACAATGACAAGTATGCAAAGTTTCACACAAATCTGTCCATTAACAAATATTGCTCCAGCCACACTAAAGCACGATTACAAAATAAGAGTAAGATTACCTTGGGGTGGAGAACTAAGGAGGGAAATGAGTAGGTTCCGATTTAGTAGATTCCACTAAATGTATTGTTTATTATTGTCTAGGTTTTAAAAAATCCTCAGGATGTCACAAGGTATTGTTGATACCTAGGTTGTGCTAAACAGAAGATTGTTTGGAATCTGCATAGTTGGCGTAATAATGGTTCTTCTTATGCGTGCGCTCGCGTTATCGTTATTTTTCAATTGCGATCTTGAGAGCGAAAGCGTGATCGCCATTTTACAAATTATATTAGGTGCTATAAATATCTAATTTTTATTGATGAGGTGCTTTCTTAGGACAGTTACTATAAACATCGTCCTTATAGAGCGTTTTTTGTTTTGAGTAACGAAAACGACAACGTGAAAGAAAGAACCGTGACTCCACAGCTGGTTACATGATGCATGAACTCGCGTGACTTCGCTCGTGAATTGCATGACCCATCGAAAATTCATATTGTAACCACGCCGGCTTGAGCGAATGCGTGAATACATGGCCAGGAAATAGTCCCTGTTCCAATTCCGTTCATTCGTGCATTCACGGAAGATCCCGCGCGGATATAATGGTTGTGAAACGGGGCCTTTACATCGCCCTTCTCTCATTTTTTAACCTTCGAAAGCCGGAATCGATTTTTTTATTTTTTTCTTCATTTTTTTATTTAATAAGCTGGATCAAAGAGCACTGATAGACTGGCTGTATTTTTTTCAATCATACAAAGCACGTGGTGGAAGCACTGGTATCGATATTGGATCAAAATGAATGGTATAAATCACAACCAAGATAGTTCGTAAGTGCGTGTTGATGCTATACGGCATCTCTATGAGTTTATGATAAGTGGTTATCGATTATATCACATTGAAACCCCTCGTACTTGGTTTTACTTCTTCCAGTTTGTCATGACTTTGATCCCTCGTGTATTTTACGCGAGTTATTTACTCGAGTTCGCTTGGAGATTAAAATCGTGAAAGGAATTCCCAAGGTAAACGTGGAGATTCAGGAAATTTTATTAAATCAGCTAGTAGCAGTGAGAAGTTTGAATGTCCATCGCTAAGAGGTTTCGTCAACTATTTCTATCGTTTGAAAATGTCATTTCATCAAATTTTTGCCATGAAGGATGGATTGAGATGGAGTTGATTTATTTAAATTTCCACAGTTGGTGAAGCTTAAGTTATTACTTGACGAAAATATGCAAACAAGATGAGGAGTGCATTTTGATGATTTTCATTCCTCGCTATCATGACCATGGTGAATGAAAAGTTTTGCTCGAAAAGCCTGGAGAGTAAAATTCATAAATCCAGAGCTGCAAACATCGGTGTTAACATTTTCAATTTAACTTCTAGTGAAACGAATTTTGTTATGTTTACACACTTTCGTGCAGCAATATTTAAAAAAGGTCTTCCCTCACATATTGTGTCCTCAAATGTTTAATATAAATATGTAAATATTTCGTTCGTTCAAGTTTTATTATGGAAGGGAAAGTAAACGAGGAAGTCCTTGATACTGGTCGGAAGGAGCGTTGGTTATTGGTGGAATTCGGAGGAGAATTACGGAAGATGGAAGAGATGTCGAGAGGCTGTAATATTTTTTTAAAGGCTATTAAATGGGGGAGAATTTTTGATTGAGGAAAAATGCGGGTTTTTTAGACGGCTTCAACAATGTCAGGAAAAGGAAATAGAGCAGGGTTGATATGGAAATGGATTGGGAACGAAATGCTCAAAATAATGTCGTTACGTGTGTTTCCAGAAACTCTGTGGCGTCGCTATTGTTTTAGTCACCCGTGACAGTCTGTCAATTGCCACCCCTTCTTTGGGAAACACAAAAATCTCATCAAAACTATTTAGACAGCATTTGGAAATTAAGTAAAAGTAATTTTATTGCACTTGTTTTCTTTACAAATTAAAATACAAAACTAAAATGTATTTTTATTGATATTTTATAGCAAAATCATCTATGATACATTCAAAATGTATTTCATCG
This sequence comes from Pyrrhosoma nymphula, assembly GCA_963573305.1. Taxonomy (NCBI): domain Eukaryota; kingdom Metazoa; phylum Arthropoda; class Insecta; order Odonata; family Coenagrionidae; genus Pyrrhosoma; species Pyrrhosoma nymphula. The sequence continues at coordinate 46,825,611 of OY754330.1, read as the reverse complement.
GCTAATCGACGTTCCTAAGATAATATAGACAGGTTCCATAATTATCATTAGTAATTTATTGTTCAAGTTAACCCTCGGAATAGTTGATAGTTTTATTACTTTTATTATTGAAAAGTGTGGTTAACGTTTTTTATTCCCAAACATGCCGCCCGGGGTGGTCCGCTCCTAGCTATGCCATTGCAGGAACTGTCCTGTATTGCTTCTGCGAGTTATAAATATGGATAATTAAAATGTCATTGTGGTAATGTTATTTTATTTGAGCTGTTTTGAGGAATGAAGTAATTGTTATATAGGTCATAAAAATGGAAAAGTATTTGTGTGGGAATGAAATCTCAATGGTTGTTTAGGAAGTGTAATCAAAGAAGTAATTGGAGTAAACTCGCATTGTTCTCCGATTCTTATAGGTATATAATGAAGAGTACGCATCGTGCTGTACTTCTTCTATAATTGGAGGCAATGCATGGCCAACTTGTTCACGGGTAATGCCTTCCCAGTGCCAAAGCTATCATCCAGAAATAATTTGCTCTGCTCTTATCGAACCTCGAGGAAGCTGCATTGAATTATACGAACCTAATTTAAAAATTTGATGCGCAGTGGAGTTTAATTCATTTTTTATGGGCTACATTAATGATTACCTATTCCACGTAATGTATGTGTGCTTTATCTAGTACTGTACATTAGCGTGGTGTGGGTTCTCTTAGAAATGGAAAAAATTATTAAGACTTTGTTAATGATAGTTGAACTGTCGGGAACATGGTCAGAGGGAAATAAATAACTGCGGAGGTTTACAAAGTGTTCAATAGAGTGTCCAGTTTTGATGATCATTGTTGTGAAATATTCCTTACTAGAAGCGGGACCCGGCTACGCACGGGAAGATGTGAATTAATTTCACCGATAATGCATAAAAGAAGCGGGCTAATGTTGAGAATTTTACATTTTCTCGGCTAAAAAAATTACACATGACATGAAAATTGAGATTTAATGTTGAGAATATGTAAATTGCATTTTTTCTATACATTTTAGAAGAAAAGAAAAACGAATGATACAAAAATCACATATTTGGTAATATTATTACCCAATCTTGGTCCAGAAATGGTGCTCAATAATATTCATAAGGGCAAGATGATCATGCCCGTTGAATTTCAGTGGGATTTATCATTTACCTTTATAAATAAGAATCAATGCATGACGCGTGCTATATTCAGGTACATGTACTATCTATCAGCCATTAACCGCATGTTGGAACTTCTGAGTGAATTCTCATTGAAATTTGCTTATATGTAATGATAATCTTTTAAATAATGTACAAAGTATGCATGCTCGTGTAAAACTAAAAAAAGAATTGTAGTACAATTTTCAAACTTTAAGGATTATAAAATGTCTTCTATGCACAGATAACTGACTACTTTTCTTGTAACTCATGAAATCCAGTTTGATGCCTTTTCGTTCGTTTTTCTTGGAAAAATAAATATCATGATTTTAAGTTCAAATTCTCAGAATATGTTTGATGGTATACATATTCTATACCAATTCCAGAAGCAGAAAAAGACCAAGTATACTACTTGGTAATGTGATTACACACTGCGGCCATAAATAATGCTAATAAGGGTTAGATGAGGGTGACCGTTAATATTCAGCGCGAGAGAGAAAACATGAAAGCCGTTGTATGTGATTATAAGAACCAATGTGACGTGCTAAATGCTGATACTACGTAAAAGCCATTAAACGCAAATAGTGAGGATGGGGTGAACACTGTCAACTTAGTCACTGAACCTGGCCTATAAATGCTGCAGGCATGAATGACCATTCATGATATCCCTATAAAATTGATATTCACGCCTAGTTGCCAAGGAAATTTATATTGTTGAAAAGGAAAATAAACTGATTAATTTATAGCTAAAAATGCAATAATGAGACAAAAACGAAGCGTGTAAGACAATCGAATGAAAGCATTTTTCCTGCATTCCTATATGCGTTCTTTGATCTAAATTGTCATCCATTATCTTGAGTGCAAATAATTTTTTAAAAACACATAAAGAAACGTATACACCGAAGTCAATGCTTTTCTTATGGGAGTAAATGTTAACATTAATGGTAAAAACCACCCCAAAAAAAATTTTTATTTCAAAAATCCTTTCATAGTGCGCCTATACACCACGATGGGGGTATACCCTCAAATTTTCACGTTTTTATCACCAGTAGTTTGGGCTGTGTGTTGATGAGTGAGTCAGTCAGTCAGCAATTTAAATATATTAGCATATTAATATATTATTAATTATTATATTAATTATATATAGCATAATAATAAAACTTTGTAAATCGTGTAAAACGAAGGCATAATATCGTTGAAAGCTATTGATATAGGTACGTACGGAGAAGGTTACCGTCCCTTTAAATGCAGCCTTTATAGCAAGCATATAAGGTACTGCAAGTCTCGGAAACAATGAAAAAATTGCCTGGCAACGAAAATGAAAAAAGATCGAAATTTACATTAATTTTGCGTTTAAACTTATATGGGCGCCTAGAAAATGGCCGATTGCAGTTTGCAAGCGGAAGGGGTAAGGTTATAATAGTATATTGTAAATCATTAAAAACGAAAGTAATAAGGTCTAACTGCCCATTAAAACCAAGCGGTTAAACTAAAATTGCGCGACATATGAGCCAATTTTTTAAAATCGGTGGAAAGAAATTAAAACCTTGGTCTATTGGGCATATTGCTCCCTATGTTTCATGGTTGTAGGGATTTTTCATGTAAAAATTCGTGAAAGAACGTTGTTTTGCATGGAAAATTTTAATTTTACTCGTTTAATAACTTAAAAAACTGAATCCTTTCTGTTCCAGAACTTGGGGCAATCCCGTAGTTATTTTTAATCCCATCCAATTTTTTATCCCATTAAAAAACAAAATCCTATCTGGGCTCGAAATCAATGAAAAACATTGGGATTTTCGATTTTTTCCCAACTCGACACCAAACCTCCTCTGAAAATGTCAACCTTTTAGCTCGATTAGAAATGCCCAGGAATTTGTATCAATGAGTGGGTGAGTGCGTCAGTTTTGTAGCTTTATATAGTATAAGTAAATAAATAAATATATATAATAATGACAGACCAAGATGTCGGAATTAAACTCAAACAATACAAATACAAGGTTGGAACAATTCATGGGACCAAAAAAACGAAGACGAAGTTTTACAAAACGATGGCATTCCAGGTAGTGCTGTACGGTAGCGAGACGCGGATTCTCTCAAAGAAAGCGAGAAAAAAACATAGCAACAGCTGAAATTGAATTCCTTTGAACAGTAGAAGGTTGCACATTACAAAATGGGATAAGAAACGAAATCGTGAGGGAAAATTAAAAAATCTTTAATTTAGAAGAAAACATTACAGGACAAAGCCAAATGGTACAACCATTTAGGCAGCAGAATTGCCGTGGAATATAAGCCTAGAGCTCATCGCAATATTGGACGACCAAAGCTGATATGGTTTTAGGAACAGGTTTTGCAGCCTTATCCATGAAATGAATAAGGATAATAATGACTATCGATGGTAAGATCTAATATACTGGTCGTAATTTCGCGGCGACAGGTTTACGCAAAGGATGCAGCGCATTTGGAATTCTCCAACATGAGCTGCGCGAGATAAAACGCCGGTTGGTTATCGCCTCAAAATGCTCGCATGTAACCGCTGATTGCAACTGTGGCGAAGGAAACAACCGCGTGCACTTGAGATTGGTTGTTAGTAACTGTAGTTGGTGCGGGAAGTTTCTTGGTTGTGAAAAGTAGTCTTGACATGGCAGTTGATATACATGTTTGCCACTCGTTTCTCGCCAACCTTTGCTCTTATACCGAGTCATGAAGTAATTTCCAACCGATAGGAGCGCACATAGTTTATGACACGCTGCCAGCTACTATGATACGGAAACGGACGACCTTGTTTTTATGCTTGCCGTCTCTGGAGATTTAAAATATGCCTAATTAAATAAACATTTGGTATGCCAGATTTAAATAGATCTCTTTCCGATAGTGTATTATTTCTTTATGTTTTTATATTTGTTTTTTTTTAATATTGAAATACTAGGGGTAGATAGGGCACTGCACGTGTAAGAGTCTGTTGAATTTTCTCTGACTTTCATCGTCACCTACCTTTAACCGGTAAATTACTCAGATTATGATGATGCTGCTTTATGCAGCTGAGAACTGCTTCCTTGTGATGTAAATCCTGTGCTCTCTCCACTGCATGGTTGAAGAATTGGGTATTTTCCAAAATTTTAAATTAAAGTTTACGGATCTTTATATGTTACTTAAACTCGAACAAGCTTGCGGAGTGAAAGTAGTTTTAAAATTGATTCAATATTAATTGAGATATTTAAGATTAAAATAGTCGAAATTTCAAATTTTTTTACCCCGCTGCGAAACGAAATCTGATTGGCTTGACGTCATTTTCGCTGAGCGATAGACGGATGTGAGGGAGAAAGTGAGTAACTGTAGAAGATCTACCGTATATTTAAAGAGCTTCATTGAAAACAAAGAATATGGCGTGCAATGGTTTTATTAAAACCACATAAGATAATTTACCCAAAGTGGATATGTTTATGGTAGGCGTTTTAATGAAGAAGGACGAGCGATTTAATGCTGCGGAAATTCGTTGAGCTTAAGTCCAAAATGTAAGCCTAAAGTTTGCTTTTAAAATCGTCATTACTGTTTTATATCATTTTTGATACATAAAATTATGTATTTGGTGTATGAACTTGATTAACTGTTTTTCCAATACACTCATAATCATTATGATACTCTTTCTTTATCGAAGTCCATATCAGTCCATGCAGTAGTAAACAAACAGTATCTTAGTAACATATCAACATAACACAGTACTTGCCAAATGTTTGTGCTGCCAATACTCGACACACCTAAGACGTTAATTTTTTATTTGCTAATTAGTGGTTGTTTGTAGAGGAGGTTTCTAGAAGTGGCTTATCTGCTGTAGAAATGCCTAAAAATAGATTCTCATCTCCTAAATGTCTATTCAAAGTTTAATTTAAGTGTTGTTATATTATAAAGCTTCTCGTGAGAGTTATGGTAATAATGCTATAGGATACGTCCAAGTAAAGAGAGATGGACCACTGTGCACAATCATTGAAAGAATGTCCAGAACACAAAGTGCGGAGTAAGCATACATTTTTACGGGTGGACATTGAGGAATCCAAGGAAGAAATTTCAATCATTTAATGTCGTGATTGCGTGAATAAATTTCTTGTTCGGTGTTTAAACCGATGTATTTGTACATTGTGGCACAAAACACCATCTATATCCCTTACTTAGATGCCATTTAAAGGCATATCTAGAAACGAGAAAACGTCAGAAACTAATTTCACCGCATTTGTTTCCAACGTAAGCATAAGGAAACACCTGTCTAAATGTAAACAGCGAAAATGACGTCACAGGCCATTCGGTTGTTTTCGGAGTGTGCTCGGGAGTATTCGTAGCCTTCGACTTTCTTTAGCTTTTAAAACCGAAATTCATACAATTTGATAAGAAAAATTTTCACCAATGCAATAAGGTCAAGTAACTGAATCAGAATATCGATAGTTTGAAATACGTGGAAAATACCCAATTGAGTGAGACTCATTGTTCCCCATTTCCAATCGCTGTTCATAATTGACAATTGATTTATACGATACTTAATTATAAGAAGTCACTTCATTTTTTTGCTGGATGGATAGCTGAATTATTTTCGTAATCAACCTAATAAAATTAGTTATTTATTTCCAAACGTTAATGTGGGATCAAAAAGGGCATTTAAATTAAGTAATGTGAAATCAAGCTATTGCGAAACCTTAGCATTATTCAGATAGTGCCAATCCTTCGGTAAATATTGGAATTGACTTCATTCGTTTCAAAGAAGTACATACATACATACAAAGGAGATAACTGTGTACATTCTCATACAGTTAAACAAACTTGTCTTGTGCAGGACTCATGCACTATGCATATTTACGTTACAATATCTAATGTTTGGTATAGTTTTCCCTGTAATATTTGGGTTGGGAGACTGAAAAAATAATAAATAAATACGCACGAAGTATGTCAAAAGTCATTAAATAATCAGTATTTTATTTGGATTCACTCGCTTGTATAGACGATCCTCGTCTACCCGTTACATGTCGAGGTTTTGCGAAGATCACGCCCCCTAGCCTCCCTCTTCCTCGTCTCTCGTCTGGTCTTGCCTTCCAGACCCATCCAGGGTTTCGATGGTCCTCAATGCGGCATTTGTGACCGAACCAACTCGGTTCCTATTTTCTCAATTATCTAGTTGGACTTGTTCATGATTGAAACCAAAGTTCTAGCAGGTACTCTTTTTCTAATATTGAAAAGTTATTTTAAATTGATTACTTAACGTGAAATATTTACCGTGGAAATACCGAAAAAAGGTGTTCGGGCATAAATCAGTGTCTCACGACCTGGGGCGTGATTGCGGATCTTCATAGAGTATGCGTTCTAATGTTTGCTCTAATGAATATGATCAACATCTCTGATGAATAAGAAAAATGCGATGAACGTTTTTAAAGCTACACCTGTTCATTAAATTCACTGTTCTGGCACTTGTAGAGCGATTCACACGAATAGGGACTAAGAACAGTTCGCAACAACTGACTTTGGCGTCTGCTTATCATCAGCGACAGCGAGCAGGAAGGACCCAAGATCGCGCCTCTGGTATACGAAGCTCATTCATCTGACGGATTTCTCTGACTAGACAATGTATTGATTGGAACTCTTTTACCTAAATTGGTGTGTGTGCATCCGTGTCTAGGTTTTAGAGAGGAAATGCCAAAAACACAATTTCATCGATCGACTCTTGTGGCTTCCCTCACCTTTTCGTTACAACTGCGATGAAGCTATTTGCATACCAATGGTCTGTAATGGCGGATGACTGAGAATGGCGGACCCGCGGCTAAAATTGCTGGCTTCCCCGGCGTATATCCACAAGGTCTACGTCTCCCTAAAGTACCTCAAATGTTTGCTTATCTCTTAAGAAGTGGGCCTGAGCTTGCAGCTCGCTAAAAGAACGCCGTCGGAAATGCTTGAATTTTTTTAAGCGGAGTGATTATGGTCTGTTCCCCTGCCATACGCCTTTGAGGTGGCTTGCAGGTTTCAATGTAGATGTGAATGATTTTTTTCAGGATGAAGCACTTGAACAAAGTAGTGTTCAATGAATAAACAGAATAAACAGCTGCAAAGCGACCTTTGAATTTTTTGTGGGTGTACTTTTATGACTGAAACCATAGATCAGTAGTAGTATTCAATATAATATTGCCTACCTATCTTTGGAGAAGAATTTCCATTTTATTGAATTACCACCAAATTCGTTTGATTACTGTTCACACCACTTTTTCCCATAATATGAGGTCAAATTCTATTTGCAATATATCTACGCCGAACTTTTTTGTTGCTATATATTACTATATAATGCAACAAAATGAATATCCGATATTCCACATGCATGTGTGGCATCACACTTGATCTGATAGCGTTTCTCTTATCATTGGAGTCCGCCATTGTTAGATTCATCCTATGCGTATGAAGGGCTTCCTTCGTGATTTATTAACAACTCGCTTACATGTGAAATGTGAAACCACATGTGAAATGATGATCATACAATAAACATTTTTAAATGCAATAATTGGATCACTGCGATACGAATTTGTTTTTACTGAAGATATCAGCGTATGTAGGGGATTGATGAATGCACAATAATTATTTTTCACCTTGGAAAATAATTTCCTAATGACGATACGCAGTTCTTCGTGCCGTTTCAAAATTTCAATTTCGGTGATTAAAACCGACAAACATTCCTATTTTTTCGGCCCGGGGCTCAGCGAGGAAAGCTCGAAGACAAATATTTCCTTTCATCCCACACTTTCACTGATGAACTAACTTTTTTATTTTTTATGGCCTCCTAATATGTATTTTCATCTTTTCGACAGAAAACTCAGTCTGCGTATATTTTTATAGAGAAGCGCTAGTTCGAAAGACCTAAAGGTTCGAAAAATTAATTGCAAAAAAATTTCTTTCTTTCTTTATAGACCTCTTTTTTATTCTTTCGCGACGTGTTAGGAATCGGTGGTGCGCGGCTGCACGAGGATTCTTCTTCCGTTGATTTTCTCCCCCGTACAAAACCCCGCCTCGCCACAGCGCCAAGGCCTCCCAATGCCCCGCCCTCCCTCTCACCCATCATGCGTCTCCCTCGTGTTTGAACAGCTTTACATCAGAGAGACAAGTATAGTGAGACCGAGAGAGAGAAAGAGAAAGAAGGCGAAGAAGAAAGAGAGGGAGAAAAAGACGCGAATCGATAATCGATCTGGTGCACTCAATAGAGCGGAGAAAGTGGTTGATATTTTACCCTCAGCCTTCGTCTCCTTTGCTGTCTAAAGGTCTCTCAACGTGCATACGTACAACCGAAGGGAATTTGCACGGTTTGCACACTTCATCATGCCTTTCCTGTGATTATGTCGGATGTGACCAACGCTTTTTAGGCCATGTTCGTCATTAAGATAGCGGCTCTATTACTGGCACCTCCAATAACTTGCCATGATTTTTACATATGCCATATAATTAGCATTTCTTCGTTAATATATGAAGAATTATTGGGGATAATCAGTAATTTAGTACCAATAAGCGAGATATTAAAATCGCAATTTACATGGGAGCAAGGGAAGAAGATACACCACCAATTGAGAAACGCTCTTAATATTCGTCCACCAATAATGTGAGCTGAACGACGTTTCTCTGCATGATGTGAAGAAACGCGACGTGTCCCTTCACTATGGTTGTGGAAGAATTTAAGTCATTCACTCATCATGATATAACTTAGGGAAACTGTTTGAAAATCCTTAAATTTACTTTGAATTATTTATGTCCCCAAGTGATTGTATGGGGAATGGTGGAAGATTGTTAGGAATTCGGCGCCATATTGAATGAAGTTCGTCTGTCCCCTGTCTAAAAAGTGTCTCTTAGCTTATTACCAAAGAGTTGGCTCCCTTAATCATATCTTTCCACTCGTATTTATCATTGTGGTAGGCGACCGACAGTATGAGGGTTGGTACTAATGATGGCAATTCACCTGTAAAACAAATCCTCATGGATTAACGAAACTTCGTGAAAATTTTAGTGTGGAGTATTGCGATTTATGTATCAGAGATATGGACCGCTGGAAGGATGGACCAAGAGAGAATAGAGGCTTTCAAAAATTGGTGCTGGAGGTGGATGATTAAGATGAAATGGATAGATGAGATCGGAATTGGAATCGAAGAGGATAAAAACGTATGGAACATTCACAGAAAGGCGTTGTCTTGATGGATATGCCACACTTCGAGACACGGCGAATTTTTAAGGAGAATAATGGAAGGGGAAGGCCCCACGAGGAAGACCGGAGGACATATGTATTGGTCAAGTGAAGCGAGATAAGTGACAGAAGAGTCACAAGAGCATAAAGGAGTTAGAGCTGGAGCCAGGATAGAAAGGAGTTCTGTAGTTGACCAATCTTAGAATTGAATGACTAATGACGATGACGCCATAATTGACGCTAAGCAAGAGACAGTACCATTGCGTGGGAGATCATTGAAATAAAAATTACGCGGCGTTGATTGAGGGATTCCTTCATTTTTCGAGTGTTCACCGCGTTAGCTTTATCTGCCTACCACAGTTTCTCCCGTATAGAATTGAAGAAAAGATTTGGTACTTTTCCACAGATTTTACTTGAATTACGACACTTTTCGATGTGTTACAACATCATCATCCGGTAGTTCGTATCACAGCACACGTGATTTAAATAAATTCTTACTTTAATTCCAGCATGATCTTCTACAAATTATCGCTTGAATCCGTGAATTAGTTTCTCCCGTGTTCCAGCGGTCGTCTTCATGTCGAAGTCGGGAAGAAGTTTCAACGGGCGTCTTTGACATGAAGACGCCTGAGGATACCCTTAAAAATGCAGGGATACTGTCTTAGAAATGCTCTTCATGTGGCACTCGATTAGGGGGTGGGGATTCCTATGTAAAAATCTCTACCACTGCCCGAATACGAACCTGCGTCGTCGGTGGGAAAAGTTGACACGCCAGCAACGGCACCAGCCCGAACGAGCGTTTCATCATTCTCGTTATAATATTCTCTACCCTCCATCCCCCATCTCTCTACTTCCTTGTCTCTCTGTCTCGTTCCTTCTACTCCCCATCCCTTCCCCCATTCTCCGCGTTCCATTAAGTTGATTCTTTTGCCTCCCTCTCCTCCTCTACGTCAAGATGGCCGCCGCCGCCGGCGGTTGGGCGTGGGTGTATGTTCCGCCGACGTAGAAGAAGGAAGAGGATGGGATTGGATGGAGATTCGAAAAGGGGATGATGATTCGGCGTAGGGGGAAAGGGAGGTTGTAAGAGACGGAAGCTGGGTGGAATGGATTCGGAGTGGGCAAGGAAAATATTCAAGGGGGAGTATCCATGAAGGAGGGGCGTTGAGATTTCCCAGTGATGAGGATTTACCGCCCTTCTGCCCCTTCCGGGATACTTCCTGGAGAGGTTGCGAGTAGGAAAAAACATTTCGGTGGAACTAGGGTACGGGGAGGAGAATAGTGAAAAATAGGGATATTCGTCGTCGTCACCGTGAGAACATAAGTTTCCCTCTTTCTTCTGTCAGGGGATCGATAATCGAAACGCTGGATAATTATAGCATGTGAAAATTACGGATTATCGCTTGGTTTCGTTGAAATGTCGCATGCTACACCGCTTCTTCGTGTTTTCCATGCAATATTAAACATTTGCGAGCAGGATAAGACATCTCAGCAATATGGCATCGGCGAAACCAATGCGATAATAATGCTATTTGTTTTGGATATTTATCACGGCGTTCGAGAACTGACCCCCCAAGGGTCCCCCTCGGCTTCATTTTTATATCCCCCACTACTTCCGAAATGGGAGGGTGGGGTGTTTTTTAATTGTGACAAAATGAAGCCCTTATATCATTTCTGATGAAATCGTGTTTTAAGGTAGTTTGAGTGAGATCACATCGCATACAATTCGATTAATTTGACCTCATTGTAAAGAAAAATATATCATATTTCCAATGACAACAAAGCCAGTTACCATTATACTTATCGAGATACATATTTGCCGACAAATACTAGCCATTATCCTTGCGAAGTTGTTCGGGTATGCACTCCAGAGAGACTTTGTTTTGAAAATGAGGAATTTTTAACGAATAATTCTCTTCAGAAATTTAAGTGTGTACCTTGTATGCTTTCTCTAGTATTTGTAAAATTAGGTAAACCAATTACTCACCGCAGTAATTTTCACAGAATCATAAAAAAAATCTTCGGATGCGAAGGTGTTTGCAGCGTACGGCGTGAGCAAAATGTGTCTAGTTTAAACCTTATAAATGCATATTTAGTTAATTACTGAGGATTTGAGGAAATTAAAACAAGGTTATCATTAATGTCCCAATATTTACTTTATGCTTTGCGACGGAACTCAATCGGAGTTCATCGTCGCGATTGAATTGACAAGAGGCAGGAGACGGAGTTGAGACAAAATGAAATAACAACAACCTTTAACTGGGTTTGACTTCAGCAAGAAGAATTATATTTCAAAGAAAGCTACAAATTAAGTAAATCCGTAGACTATATACCGTGAATTCTTGGTATAGAGAGCACGTCTTCAGTAGGATCTCCGCGATGTTGCCTTTTCAGCGGTGCGAAGGAAAGAGAGCCAGTCTGTTCGCGGTACACTTTGTCAGCGCAAGATGGGAAGCAGCTCTCCCATAAACCGCAGGAGACTGTCGTGGTCCCGCAGTCTCCGAGGATTTTCGAGTCTTGAGGTTTCGAGTATGCAAAAAATTGGCACAGCTTTTTATAGTTGCTTAAGTTAAAAAAAAAAAATAAATTTGAATATGTCTCTTTTATGAATAGGGAAAAACCTCACTCAAACTGCCTTCATTTGAATGAGGAAGTGAAGAGTAGGAATTGTAGTGGACGCGCCTCCTTCCGAGAATCCTATGAACCTTCATGCCTGCGCGCATTTTTGTTTTCTTTGGACGTCTTACTGCCATTGTTCTGCGAAGAAGTGCGAAACTGGTCGCGCAATAACTTTTTCTGAGTCACCCGCTGGTGATCACGCAAATATATGAAAATCTCTATGAAAAAAGCATTCGCATTGACTGGGATTCGTACAAAGGACCCCTCGATTTCGCGCTGAGTGCTCTGTAGCTAGAATTTAATTTCCTTTAAAATGAACCCAATCGCATCGTTTACCCCCCATGGTTCAAAAGTTATGCATATTTTGATATATTGCCGAAATTCGCTGAATGGCGGCTATACTCTTCTATTTCTATTCAATTTCGAAGGCTGATTCTTTGTAAAGGTGGGTCAAACCTCAATTTTGACGACAGTTTTACGTCTTGGAATTCAATTTCCTTCAAAACGACGCAAACCTTGTCACTCAACGTTTCTAAGTGTATAAAATATTCTCATTTTAAAATACCCCGGAATTTTTCTGAAACTTGGTTTTAATTTCGACTTTCTTCTACATATGAACCGGATTTTCGACCACTTGTAGATGAGCTACTGGCTTAAAGTTTTGCAGAGACCTGTATTTTAGCAATTTATACGAGATAGAGTGTAGATAACAGATTTTTTTCTTTCGAACGACTAAAAAAAACGACGTCGGGGTAGCTTAACTGGTCGGAGCACTCGATGCGAAAACTAGGGGCTTTGGTTCGAATCCCAGTCCAGGGGGTGTGTGCTTGAACCGTTCGAGATATTTCCGATCACGTAGCTAAGTAATCACGTGGCACAATAAGGAACGGTTCTCTAATCGGGATATTCAACTCTATCAGCAGTATCTGGGGGAGAAAACCCAATTGTAAATGATCTGTGAGATTTTACGGCCGATTCAAATGCACTAAAATCTCTAATCTTTCGACGTTGCACGACGTGCACCACGTGACTCCTTACTTACGTGATCGGAATTATCTCGAACCAACCTGTCTGTTCTCTGGTTGAACCAACGCAATTCCCCTGGCGCGTGATTTTTTCCTCAGTGAATTTCACACGTTTTGCATTGTATTGTATTTATTCAGCATTGCTAGCGAAAGCTAAGCATCTTGTGTACCGATTTTCACGGGACGGAACCTGCCTGTAGTTGAACTTGCTACATTTTCTCAGATAAATAATCACGAATAGATAAAACATCGCGTGAAACATAAACGAAGTCCTAATTTTCATAATATTTTAAATGGCATATTTAATGTTTATTGTATTTTCTGTACCGTACTAAAGGGTTCTCCTAGATAAAGTAATTACGAAAAAAGCTGTAGTACTTAGGGGCTGTGTGACCTTTCATATATCACCAAAATCCTTCCCTGTGATATAATTAACCAAGATGCAAAATTTCAATAACATTGGTACGTCAGTTCGTGCGTTAACAAAATGCCACCGATTTTGGGGCCCTATCGCAGATGGGTTCCTCCCTTACTTCTAGGATCTTAGGCCTTCTTATTGTTTCAAAGGTTCAATGCATATCTATATATTCAGCATAGTTTAGCAACATTCTACAATCACTTGAGGACCCACTTCGGAGCCATTGGTGGCCTAGGGCCTTTCTTATATAACCTACTAGTTGTGCCCGGCATGCGTTGCAATGCATCTTTTTCTTTCTAAGTAGGCAGACATATACAAAGCCTACATGTACAAAATAAACGAAGGACAATGATTTTTTGTGTATTCGCAATATAAAATATTCTATCTTGAAGTCAAAGATTTGCATACTTTTCACGGCTTGGTCCACAAATCTTTTCTGGGTTCAAAATTGCTCCCTAAACGAATCTGAAACCTAGGACAATGAACTCCTCGTACCTACACAGGAATTCATTACGCAAAAATAATGGTATGAGTTTCTATTCCATGCCTATGCTGCGGTATCCAAATAATTAAAATATTCTAATGTTGAAGTAGTCCAAAAATGTTGGATTTTCGAGCTTTAAAATCCAATTTTAGGAAAAAGCGAAGCGTATACGAAAAATCGAATGCCAGAATTCAAAACCTTGTTCTTTATGTTATCTAATGATAAGAATTAAAAAAAAAATATTATGAGTTTAACCAGAAAAAAAAGCAAGCAAAGAGACCGCTGCACCAAATTATATTCTACGTACAAATAAAATACGTAACTTTTAACACAAAATCTGTCTCACTGATATGAATCTGATGCACGGAATATTATGGCTCACTGATACGATTCTGATGGACGCGATTGAGAAACTCGTGAACGATCTCCTTCGTTGATTGCTTACAAAGCTTACTTTAGCAAGCTTGTTCTTGCATTAACAAACTTTTCGGCTGTCCCACTCGTGAGCATGTCAAAAGCATGTATTTTCCATATTAAATCCACATACTTGAAGCGATTGACCTTGTGATTTGTTAATGGTCATTGAGAAGGCAATGCAAACGGGGAACTGTATTCGTTCTGATTCAAACTCATGGAAAGACATTTCTTTGCGAAGAAATGTCTATGAAGGCTTAGGTCAGAATGCATTAGGAAAACTGGATGGGACGGACTGGCAATTGACAGACGCATGTTATAAACGGAAACTCTCGAAGGAATAAAAGTGCGAGAAGTGAGAGGTTTAGGTGGAGAGCAGCAGCAAACCAATCTTCAGATTGATTGATTGAACGCACATAACGATGAGTATTTTGGTTTAAAGTATGAATGAAATGGAATTATACGAAGTGAAATCTGTTGTGGAAAGAAGATCTCCAGTAGTATACACCAAAGAGAATAAACTTCGCCATGAAAAAATCATCTCACGTGACCGGGATTCGAACCTGGATGCCACAAGAACCGGCGAAGTGTGTTAGCTAGCTATAACACCGAGCCATCTTAATTCAAGCATTGCAACACAGGAGATGTTGTCGTTCACGATATGCCACAGTCACTAACAATTATATCTGACAATTTTTCCAATCATTACATCTGCACAGTTGATGTGGTTCGCAGTCACGCACACAGGTGCAAAAATATACACCAAAGAGGGTTAAAATCTCCATGAAAAAAATATTTGACTTTTCATTGTGCATTCACGCTCTTAGATGTATATATAAGCAGTTTGCACCCGTGCGTGTGACTGCGTACCACATCATTTGAGCTATCGCAATGATTGAAAAAACCGTTACAGTAAGGTTCGTATATTCAGATTTTCTATGAGAGTCTGATTTTACTTGGTATTCTGATCTAAACGATCTGGCCTTCCTTCAAAATTTCACACTCATTGCGTTAAAATCCCGCTCCCTATCACTGTGTCCTTTGAGCGTCCTGCGGTCCAGACCTCCCCCCCCCCTCTCCCCCTCCCCCCGTGTGCGCCGGGCCGTGGGTTGATTGCATCAATTCTTGACACGAGGACGAGAAGCTGGAAAAGCTCGTTAACCCTCGGAGTGTAACCTGGGTCATCGACCAAGGGCCGGCGCGGGGTTAACTGGCGGTCGCAATGGGGGAAAAACGTCTCTATCCCGCACTTTCGGGCTATCTTCATTCCTGCGGCGTTGAAAATTTTCGGGGGAAAGTGGATGGGAAACGAAAAAGGAACAACGTTAAAGATCAAAAGATTCGTTCCTTCCAAAAGTATCGGTTTATTTCCGTAATGGGAGGAGAGATATGTAAATCGATGGACGGGCAATATGGTGAATTGATGGATCTTGTGTGTTCTCCCCCTCGCGAACTTCTTACCCGGCATCGAAGATTCCGGGTAAGAAGTCTTCCATTTTGTAAAATTCTATACTCGCAGGTACTAAAGCGAAAGGCTAATTCGATAGGGTTTTTTTTGCAAATAAATTTTGCTAGCTATTTTAGTTGGTAATCTCTTGTTTTTTGTTATTAGGATGAATCCTCGCGGGCACTCATGATTTTGAATTATCCGTCATTACCTCCAGTAAAGTTATAATATGGTTGATAATTCCATTATAATACCGCATTGAGAAATTATCTCTTTTTTATCATCAAACGTTTTTGCCAGCGGACGTAATTTATGAGCAATCTCTCTAATTTTTTCTCACGTAAAAAGTGGGTTTATAAACTGTAGAGTGAGAGTTCAGGTAAAGGTTTGACGAGTTAATTCATTTAGCTAGCTGGTAGAAGATGGCCTCGAAAGTTTGTAGTTCCTCCTCAGACCACCCTCGTCAATTCCCTTCTCTTTGAAAATGCTCCCATGGCTAGGGCAAATCTGCATCTGTTGTCCCTAATGCTAAAGCCACTTTCCCCCAAAATACTACCTAGGTGAGTATACTGTTCCGCGTACTCTGTTTTATGCCCACCCGTCCCTATATTCAGCTCCGCTTTCTTACTTCTAAAAAATTCATAATCCTGGGGGTGGTCAATGACCATTGGAAATACGTTGCAGGATTACGAAAACATTCAGTTCAGTGTTCGGATCCCTTACATCAAAGTTTTAGAATATCAAAGGAGGACTGCGTGCAGAAGTACGGAAATCCCCGCGGATTATATAATCGTTTAAATTTTACCGAATGTTGGAATACACCGTTTTAGAATGCAACCGTATACTCCTTCAGAATTAATATTCAAGGTGTTGGAACGCAAAACCCTTATGCGAAATGAAAATTCGGAATTGAGTTCCCCAAAAAATATCGCATCTTAGCTCAGTCCCGTGGTCTTCATCTTCCATATTAATTCTCGAGCGAAGGAAATGTAATGCTTTCCCCGCTCCACGAGAAAATAATTTCTGAAAATTTTTTATCCTATTTTCTGTTAATCCTTCCCACGGGAGTTTCCTACGGAATGAAAACGAATACGTGCCTTTACAGTCCCCGGCGTGAGGCTGAAGGGAGAAATGTTTCGTAAATCCGCGGGAACCAAGTGGAGGAAGAAGGGAAATAAATGTGTGAGGTTAGGAGAGGACAAGTATGGGATAAAGGGGTCGCAACAATCGCGGTGTGTGAGAAAGACGAAGGAAGGGTGTGGTGGTGGAAATAAAGCGAAGCGTCTGAGGGATTATCCTCCCCCCCGCCCGGAGAGGAATTACTATATCCCCATGAGCTTAGTGTCAAAACGTTGGAATTTTTACTGTCGGTTGATGGAAAAAATTAAGAAATACTAACGTGAAACTTGACTTAAATTTGATTTGAGAAAAATCACTCAATCATAACGGCGAAATTTGTGAATGTTTTAACTTAACAGCTGAGGAAACGCACGAATGTGCGGGCATTAAAGTGCAAAAGCTGTGGGGATCTGTGTTCGAATAGCAGGAACAGCAAATGGTTTTTTTCTCCTCTGAGAATTACTCAAAATTTGTTGCAATACTCCGTCGGTCAACGCCATCCTTTCTTTCACATTGGAAATTATGTTCAATTGAATGAATGAATCGGTAATATGTTTTCCGGCGATTACGGTTAATGTTAAATAAAGTTGTATGAAAAATAAAACTCGTTCTTCTTAAACTCTGTGGTATTCCATCACTAAATTTATTTGTGTATGATAACTTTCAAAAACCACAGAAGTAAAATAATTCAAGATCTAGGTTCCATCGCTTTAGCATCATCATCGGAAGTGTGTAAAAATTCTCTAACTTACTTGGATCCTCCTAATATTTATTTCAGAAATTTGGAATAGGTTTCACGGTAGTGTATTTAATTGGTATGTAGCTCATATGTCAAATTCGCCAAGAGATTGCTTTGTGTGAAAAATATGAAATTTTTGAGGCCGGTTTATGGACTGAAAATCAAAGAAATATTAATTGGAACTTGATTCAATCAATTTAAAAAAAGAAAGGAGAAGTTTTAACGGTGGAAATAGCGTAAAGTAACGCTTTTCCACCTACCATATTTGAATAAAGGCAAATGGTTTTCGTTTAAGGAAATTAGCCGCGAATTTTCCAGTGCTTAAAGTCAATGTTACCAATTATATTGTATTGGAATGAATCTCCTCGTATGCCTTCATGAGAAATTCATTCGATTGACGGGGTATCATGATGTAAGACACTATCTGACGGGCAGCTAAAATTGCCATGCTGGTTTGTATTTCTTCAAGTAAAATTAAGCAAGACAACCAAGGTGTCCCAACGGTAAACTCGTCCTCACTATAGCTCAGTTACGACTTATAAGGGAATTGGGTAGGTGTGGCGGCTGAAGCATCGGCCTCTCACCCCGAAGGAGTTCGAAACTCGACTGTGGCAAAGATTTTTCTGGAAAATCCCGATTACCACTTGAGTGCTACAGGGAGAGTACTCCACGTGCCGTGATCCGTTTCTGGGATGGTATAAACTGTGGGTCCCTCGGCGCTTTCCGTAAATATTTGGCTTATGCCGAAACTGGGTTTCTCTCAACCTTTCCTCCATTTCCCAAACAATACTTCCTTATTACCAACACACCTACCCATACTCAAAATCCTGTCACCAGAGATGGCGCGGGAAGTGGCTAGCATTAAATTTCAACGTGTGAACAACCAAATATGCTGGGATGGAATTAAATCACGTGCGAATACCTTCCTCTGTTTAATATTAGAACTCGTCCAATTTTCTAGAAATCTGGCAGCAAAGCTGTGCGCTTCTCCACATTTATTTGTTTGTGAATAGAAAAATGAAATTGTATTTTGAGGAGGATTTTGTTACTGTAGCGTTAAATATTGAGCCAAATAATCAGTGAGTATTATAATCAATTTTTTATTTTTGTTTTATTTATTCTTCTGAATAGTTATGCACAGATGAATGTTCAATGAGTATGTTACCCGTTATAAAGCACGGCTGTAACAATGATAATGGCCATTTGACTAGTCAAAAAAATAATTAATATTTTACCTTTATCGCTAATTAGCCCCCTTACAATCTGAACGTCATCCATTTCATATGAAAAGCAGTCACCCATAATTAATTTTTCCACGACTTGGCCACTGCCTGTGTCTTCATGTGTACACATTGGTCAAATGTGGCTCGCCATCGGTTGCCATTAATCCCTCTGACGTGGCCGGGTGCTGAATTGCATACCAATTTGGCGCAATAAATTTTCCCGTTTGTACAGGACTAAATGGCACAAATGACTTTATCGTTCGCCTTCTCAAATAACCAACCAACCATGGAAGTGTATCGTAGGATACTAGGAAGTTAGAAAAAGTTAGAGACGACATCGCACCTAGTACTTGAATCCGATTCCGTGATTACAGTAGGCACAATCAAGGGCTTTCTCCGGGTGATGTCCCCGCTACTTGCGTTAAATGTTCGTATTTCAACTCTTCGTAAACATCTCCACTCGTCGTGCGATGTTTTGAACCAGGAGTGTGATTACGAATCTTATATCTTGCGTAATCAAAATTATTTCACAGCTTAAATGGATAAGAAAAATGTGATGGAGCTTGAGCTCTCTCTCAAGAACAGTAAAGAAAAGAAAAACTCTACAAACTCCGTCTGTTAAAATCTCTGTTCTCGAATTTGTAGAGTGATTCACACGACTTGTGTCTGCGAGCAGTTCTCAGCAATGGAGGTTCGCGTTTCGGATATCTATAGTAACAACGCGCAGGAATGATCTTCGATCACGCCTCTGGTAGGTATCCCATGCCTACTCGGCACAAAGTCGTTCCCAAGTACCCTTATTCTTGCTTCACTTTCACCCATGACTTGATCATGTCTCCTTCATATCTTTTTAACCTCCTTTGTACTTCCTTGGTTCACCTTCTACTAGAGGCCACTACTCTAGCCATCGCACCCGCCCGATCTCTTCACGATCATGGCAACCCAGGTGAGTCTAACTGGCAGCGATCCTAAGGGCTTGCGGTAGAGATATGAACCCTTCTTCCTCGATGGATGATCCCTCCCAGAGGGTCCAGGATAGATGTAGAATTTTCCTGAACGCTTCCCGTCTGCGCTGTAATGGGTAAAAAACGCCTCTCCATCTCATATCATCGTCATTCGAAAAGAAATTGTATTCCATCGCCGCTTGATCCCTAAAGCTCAGAGCGGGACAATACCTCTTCCTCCCTCGGGTCTCTCCGGTTAAGGAATATTCCGGAGTTAAAAAAAAACTGCGGACCGGCATCATATTCTCCGTATCTCCCAATTCCCATTCCTTGGCGGACAGTCTCCGGTGACTGGTGGATAGGGAGAATGGGTTAACAGACAGATGGATAGGCGTCTTTATCCTCATGGAGCGAGAAGGGGTATTTGGCCTTTAAAAGCCTTGTCATAGCCGATGAATTGCTTCTCTCGAAAAGGGCTGGAGGTAGAATGGAAGGGGCATTTTTTATTGTAATGGAAAGACATTTTATAGAGTCATAACATTAGAACGGGCCTGTAGGGTTAAGTGAGCACATGAGAAGGACTCACTCGAGATAAATTTCTCCTCTAAAAATAATTAAGATAGGTGGTGCGGAAACCTCCATTAATGCAAAGGCCTAGAGTAATATCTGAAAGAAGAGCGCTCAAGTATAATTAATTAGGTCCTTCAAAGGCAGTCAAGAACAGAGATAAGCTTTTCGCAATGAAATAAATGAAAACATACGAATACAGGGGATTGACGCCTTCTGATGAAAACCAGGATTGAGTAGAATCAGTTGTAGGCGGCTTAACTTTGTGGTATACACTCATCGCGAGAATTAAAAGTGATTAGTAATTTTCCACACTCTTTAATTATGTTTGACATCATTTTCAAAGGTCCTTCGATAATGATGTGAAACATCGAAACCAGTCAAGTCGGCAACAATTAAAAAGTGTGGGAAATTACGTAGAAATTTTATATTTTCGTGACCAGGATTGAGTCACTGTAACTCGAGACCTATCCGGTGTTATATTACAACACCGGGGGACGTCAAAACCAGTACGCTAATCACTAAATTGCGTGAAATTCAATGGTATTTTCTATCCTGCTCTTTTTTTTGGCTCCATTCCAAGAAGCAGTCAACAAAATCTTAAATCGTTATCCTGTACTGCATGGGGAGAATTTTTTTCCCTTTTTTAATCATAATAATAGTGATTAATTGTCATTTATTTTTATTCACATTACATCTACTCTATCTCTGTTCGTAACGATACACCATCAGGTGAAATCGAAACCAGGATAGCTATAATTTAACTGATGAGAATTTTTGAACATTTTCCGTAAACCTACTATGCCTGATATTGATCCCTTCCTCCTAGTATCTTAACCATGGTTAAGTCAATACAAGCGTCCATCACCATGAGTTATTCAATCCTTAGATTGGTTGACTGCAGCCCTCCATTTTGCCCTATGCCCTGCTAACTCCTTTATACCCTAGTACGCTCTTAAATATCATATCCTTTTTACCTTGCGTACTTATCTCTCCATCTGTCTTCCTCATGGGGCTTTCCTTCTATTTTCAATTATATTATGTTCCATACAAATTCGTCGTTTCGTGTGCGTTAGAACCTTTTAAGGCCGGCTCGCACTGGATTTTAAGAACATAGCTGAAGGAGATAACGTGAAGTTAGCAAATCACGACTGTTCACAATGCCGTATATCAACTAAGTTCGACCAATGTGAAAGCTCCTTTTGTTGCTTATGTTATCCAATTTCCTGCTCTATTACGCAGGCGTTGTTTTGAATTGAGAAATGAAATAGCGAAAGATGTGTTTTATCATGTAGCCAACTTCTCTCTCTTGTCAAATATATGTGTTTTTATTGCATTCAAATTTTGCTGTCGTTTTTATGTAGACATTCTGAACTTCCCTTAGTCGCTGGTGCACAAGCAACAATCGCTTATGATCGGCCAAGTGAAAGAATCGTGCTTCAACGTTCTTGGAAAACTTTACGACGCATTATAAAAGTTGAACAGGAACCATCTTCTACGCTGTGTTATGTCATTACGGAGTATCGTGACCGCCTCCTCTAAAATGCTAGCGCCCAAGTCTATGAAGTTCTTATGTTATGTACCTTACTTTATGGTCTTACGTACAATATAAACCGGCCAATTATACCTCCTAAAATAACCTTTAAAAAAACAATAACCATTTCTACGTTACGCGCACACCGGGGAAAGTCCACCGCCATGGAACATTCGTGCATTCTCCCAAGCGAGTCTGATCCGCAATTAGGAGGAAGGTGATGGAGAGTGGAACAGATGGGAAAGGGGGGTAGGAAGGTTAACCGGTCAAGCCCTAGGATCTCTACCCCTCGGGGGGAATGAAAAATAAGGGAATGGTACTTAAGGGAAGGCAGTGAGGTGGAAGGGAAAGAGTGAGAGAGAAGTGGACGGGGGACATGGGGAGGCCATATTAGAAGACGCTGAAAGTTAGGGGTAACGACACAAACGAAGAGAACGGCGAGGGTGGAAGGGAGGAGGGAAGAAGAAGAGGGGGGGAGGGTATCTGATGTGATTAAACGTGGAATTGGTAGTGGGGTGAAGTGGGGAGTGGGTGGGTCAGTTCAGGAGGGGCGATATACTACGCCAGTAAAGGTATTTCGGTGTTTGCTGGAGTTTTCATCGCCGTAGTTGCATGACAGTAAATTTTACTAAATCCTGTCCTCACCATTCGGCCATTAAAAGATGGAGCAAATCGTTTTTTTTATTGATACGAATCATTAAAAGTCACTGTTAAAAACGACGTAAATATTTTCTTTCTGCCTTCCTTTACGCCTTATTTCATTTTAAAAATCCAGAATATTTATTCAATCTCTTTAAAACTATACCTAAAGCCACTAATATCACAACTAGATCGGATGCCAACTTTATTTAGTACTACCCTTCTCATCAGACTGTATTTTTCCAAAATATTTTCGAGGTTGTAGCCTCGAATCTTTGGAATACTCTGCCCATTGAGGTGAGAAATATTAAAGGGTTAAAATCTTTTAAATCTAAGGTATATACTCTCTTAATTAGTCCTACCTCCATGTGAATTTGTTATTTTACGTATTTATCTACTTTTCTCTACTATTGAGATGTTACGTTCATAATTGTTATCGTTAAATTTAATGGGAATTATTACATTGATGTATGTGATCTGGATCTCACAACGAGATTGATTGTTTGTTTGATTGATTGTTGTTTGTTAATTTTAATGTGTTTATATTGTCAATAGTGTTTTGTTCTTAGAGGGAATTGTTATAGGACAGTGAAAAGTCTTTCAATTTCATTTTGGAAATAAAATATCGCAAAAGATACTAAAATTATACAATAGGGTTGTTTAATAATTTTGTTTTACTTTTTTTGGTAAAAGTTCAAGCCGAGAAAGAAATACTGAGGTTAGTCAGTGGTAACATTCAAAACGTCAATTTAGCTCTTTAGTACTGGACATATTTTGACGCTGCGCTGAAAAAGGCAGGCTGCCATGTTGGCTTTCATTTTGACGTCAGTAGGCAGTGAACACCGAACGGTATCAGTATACATACATATTAAACTTCTTATAAGTGTACATGCGATTAGAATACATATATTATTTATCAATTTTCCCTTTATCTTAAAATCTCGGTCGTTAAATCGTATGCCTTGTTTTAGGAACTTCGTTGACTTGCATCGAATTTTGGACTGTTATTAGAATTGTGTTTTTCCCAAGCACGTATCACTTTTCTTGCAGTCGTTATGTATACATTCTGCGAAATTATTTTTCTTTTGGGTGTGTAGCTAGTCCCGGCAGCGGCGTTGTTTATAATAGCAAACAGACACATGGACGTGGTACTTCCTAGTGACCTCAACTAATGTGGTAACTCGTTTTTTTTGCGTGATAGTTTTTGTAATTTTCGCAATTTTTTCTAGCGTACAAAATGTGTCTCGTGTTTAAAATTACGATTAACTCAATTAATAGACGATAAATTTCAATTTACAGCATTAATCTCCAGGAAATCAATCACTGATTCACAACCCTATTTCCGAAGTAGAAATTCTCGATATTGGGGAGTGATATGAAGAGCAACCAACCACGTACGCGTCTTGTAATGTTCCTTTACCCTTAAATTTAGTAATTTCTTAAGAGTTTAGGTTTCTCAGGGTTTGTGTAATGGCGGTTACGTAGGAGGGTGTCATACGCCTTCTGCCGCGCAGGCAGCTCCGTTTTCGCGCCAGATCCACGCAACCCTCCCGAATTGCGTCCACTTTACCACCTCCGCAGCTTCTTTGCGAAATCCGTATGCATTTTGCCGAATTTCGATTTGAATTTTCATAAAGAATCCACTCCCTTTGAAGAAATACGAGATGTGGCGGCCGAGGGGTCGAGGAAAGTAATGAAAAATTAAATACACAGGAAATAACAAAATGCAAAGGAAAGCTGCAAGATTCGTCAAATACTGCTACGAGTGATGATAGAGTGTAACACAGCTCATGGAAAGATTATTTCTGGCATTGTTAGGTTGAAACCCGGAGTTCCTCAAGGAAGCGAGATCGGCCCCTAGTTATGTCTCATTTGTATAAACGACATTAACTCTCGCATTAGCAGAATAACTAGATTTGTTGCTGACTAGATGCAGTCAACTACCGCGAAATTTCCTCAAAAGTGGACTTAATTTGCTCTCTCATCAGATCTAACCAACGTGAACTCCTTGTGTCTTGAACGGTAGCTCGAACTTAATCTTAGTATATCCACTGCATTACACTTCTTACCAAGGATTTGCATTTTCGAAAAGTAGCCATTTACTTTGTAGAGGAAGACAGAAACCTATGGGAGAAGATGGAGGAGATAACAACAGCAGGAGGTGACATATGGAGAGAGGGGGGTAAGTGAGGAGGATACGAGAGAGGAGGATGGATATTGGCTGACGTAGAACAATGTGGGAGCCTGGAGGATTTGGGGAGGGGAGAGTTCGTTGCGGGGGGAGAGGGGGGAGTGAGGGATCCGTAAAGTTGGAGGGGGGAGGGAGAAGGTAAGGGACTTGTCCCCTTCTGACGTCACGAGTTCGCAGCCTCTTCTCCTCCTCCCCCTGGCTCCTCCCTGGCACCCAACACACCCATCGTTCCATCTTCTCCCTGTCTCCTTCGTTCTCCGCCTCTTCTCATGCGCCCCTCCCAACCCCCAGGGTGACTAACTACCCCTTCCACCCTTCCCCTTTCCAATTCTTTTCCTATATATTCCTTCCCTCACTTCGTGGCTGGTGTCGTGGTACCCCCCTTGTCACAAGACCTTGCGGCGGTTCGCGGGGTTGACCTCTGTATTTTCCGTTTCCAAAATTAAACGGTATTCCAAGTTTTCCAGGAGAAAGGTTGCGTTTATGTAAGGAGAGATGGTGATTTTTAGCATTTGCAATGCACACGAAATAAATGTCTTATTGTCGAATTTCGCGAAATAAATGAGATTATGATACAGAAAGTCGATAAAGGGAAACGTCACGCCGTGTTCCTTAGGGAAGTTATTTCTCCGTTCTTCTCATTGTCAGAAGCGCGCAAATTCCACGGAGGAAAACTCATTCGTCATGACCGGGGCTCGAAATCGGAACAATGGATATCGCGAATGAGTTCATCATAGGTGGCTTTTTTTCTCACCTCTCATCGGAGTTAGAATACTTAATTTTCGCTTGTTTGTTTATATTTTTCGTTCATCATTTTAAATTCATCTCGATCCAGTAGCTGGGATTTCTGAGAGAGAAACCCATTAGAAGCGGGATGCAAGTTTAAATCGTATGTTTCCAAACCGTGATCGTTTTTGTCACGCAACATTTCTGTGATTATTCTGGAATACTTTTGTGTACCCAACATAATTCAATGGAAGTGATGTGAGCAAAATCGTCATGCAGCGTAAAACACATAAACCATTACATTTACCATCAGCAGTTATTTAGCTCTAATTATTGGTATAGTAAATGATGCTATTATTTTTTGGAATATTAATTTATTATTGTAAATTACTTTTATTAATTTTTGAAAAAATTTGTTACACCATACGTTACTTTCATAGTTTGTAAAATGCTAATCGTAGGTATAATACATTGTGCGTAAGGTTTTTGACATTCCGAAGCAATTTTCTCGATAAACAGCCTCTCTGGAACTTCCTGTGCGTAGTGTTATAGTTCCATTCAATTGGAGAGTGATTAGAGGTATTTATTGAAGAGAATAAAACTGTAAATATAGGCAAGGTATGGATAGAAACTCTAGCTTAGAATATTTAATGGAGGGATTAGGGGAGGCAGAGGAGGCGGTTTTAAAAGGTAATGGTGGGCGATGAGTTGCTTAAAACCACGATAAAGGGAAGGATGTTGAGAAATGTTGGTACCTCTCTACTCGGCAGTGTAACTCTCCTTTTTTGGTCCTTTTTATCAGTTCCAGAGATAGTGCGGAAATAAAATGATCTCCTCCGTGTCAACCTGAAACTAGCTAGATCTGAATTTTTCAAAATTAATCTGAGCCTAGCGCGTAGCCTTCGAGTCTCTAGCGGCTCCCAACCTAGTTCTTTCGCATCACCTGTTTTTACACTATCTGTTCACTTAAAGCAGTTTGTAACGAATCGTGCAGGTTTCCTTTGTTTTTCGTTTATTTCACGTTATGACATTTTATTTGCACAGTCTCAATGCTCTTGGCGTATTCAAGATGGGCCTTAACCAGATCGGAGTGGCATCTCTCTTTCACTCTGCCGTCCGAGGGCCTTCCAACAATTCCCTTGTTGAATCCTAGTCTCTTTAATTTAGAATGGGTAGAACTTCATAAAACAATTTTGATTTCTCAATGGAATTCCACAAAACCTCGGCCTCAACCGTCACTCACATCTTAAATTGTCGTAAACTTCAGGAGACAATCAAGTGGGTCAATTGGAAGGTGTGCTTGTAAAAATGAGGATTAGAAGGAACGGTGGGAGAGGGAGAGAGTAAAAATAGTTAAGAGAAGCCCGTGGTCGGCGACGTCTATAGCATCCCCACGAGGCTCAACCTTTGGCTTGCCGTCTGACCCGTTGAAGTGCGACGCCCTGAGTGTCCCTCCTCATCACGAGGGAGAGGTTCCCTTAGGCCATTTCGACGGATTAAGGACGAGATAGAGAGAGAGGGCAGTTTAAGGGGGAGGGGGGATGAAATGGATTGATCCGATGTTGGCTACTGCTGTTGCCGTTGTTGTGTCGCTGGATCTCTTCCTGTGGGTGCAGGGGGTAAGTCCCAAGGGTTGGACCCCGAGTTTTCAGCGGTAGCGTTTTCCTTCAACTTTCGCATCGCCATTGGGGTTAATCTTAAGTGCACTGCTGGGCGTATCTATCAAATTGCTTTATTTAGTTTGACATTCAATTCCTTTTTTTTAGGAGTCTGTCATTAGACACAAGGGGCCTACGCAATACAACTCCTCGACGTAATTTCAACCACTATCTTTCAGTCTTGACATTCGTGACGATAGTTGTAGCTCTGCGAAATCAACTCTGCTTCTTTTAGTTCAGTCGCCCAAGTATATACGTGTGATATCTCAATGAACTTCTCACTCCAGTGCATTATAATGGTTATATATTTAAAGTAGCTCTATTAGCATTTTGGTAATGCTTATATTTGTCTCCTTACTTTATTCAACTTCCGTAAAATGTAGGCATGAGCAGTTCTAAACAAGTAAATTTTGAATACCATATGTCCACGGCTGTTACTTTGATTTAACCGAAAGTTTTGAAATGACTGAAAAAAATTTATTTTTGAGCAGACAACTTAGGATAATACCTAATTCATATTATTATACCATTATGCATTTACCTGTAAACCTTAATGCCTTTCAGGGAACTGTACGCTTGACTGATTATAATTTGTTGTGCCTTAAGTTTCTTGGTGGAAATGCCTCATTTTACAATAGCTGCAACCACTAGAGGTTTAGATAGTTCACTATTTTGGTAGGATGCCCCTAGAAAAAGCTTGGTTTAAGAGGGGTTTTTTGATGCTAGAAGATACAATAATTTCCTAT
Source organism: Pyrrhosoma nymphula (assembly GCA_963573305.1). NCBI lineage: Eukaryota > Metazoa > Arthropoda > Insecta > Odonata > Coenagrionidae > Pyrrhosoma > Pyrrhosoma nymphula. The sequence continues at coordinate 46,797,783 of OY754330.1, read as the reverse complement.
TTGAAACAATGGCTCGCTACTTTATTGTTTTCAGTTTCTATTGAATCATATCTACGTCGCTCTCTTTTCTATTACGGAATTAAAATTCTGTAAAAGGATTACGGCTGAAGCATAGCGGTCTGTAATTGATAGGAAACTGGGAATTATTGGGCTGATCATGTGTTTTAGGTTGAAAAAATACTCTATTTTTATCAGCAACATTTACAAAACACATCTAAAATGGCCGTTCTTGGTTTTTTAAAAGATTGATGTGGGCATTTCACCCATAAAGCTAACTCCCATGTCTGTCGATCTCCTCGCGTGATAGCTTTCTCTCAAATAACCAGGAGGAACTTTCGTGAAAATTCGGAAGTGGCGAAAATGCCAGCGACACACCTGCCACCGACCAAATGCTACGAGTCAGAAAAAGATCTTTTCCCCCCTCCCCCCCTCTCCCCCAAACATCCACCTCCGCCAACCACCCTCCGTTGGGATCTCGAAACCCCCTCCCCTGCGAAAATCGATATATATATATCGCCTCTCCACGCCACACTGCATTTACTATCAGCGACCGGAGAAACTGCCAACTGGTTTTCCGATGCTGCTGGAACTTCTACCCTTTTTTTCTTTTCTTTCTGTCTCTTTTAGTCGGTGACTTTTGCTCTTTCTCTCTCTCTCTCTCCTCCTCCTCCCTACTGCGAAGTGTCTCGAATGGGTTTTCGTCGCGATCACTTCTAAAAATATTGTTTTTGAGGTTGCCTGGGAGGAATCGGGCATCGGAAATGCCCGCTAGGGGAGGTTTCCTTCCCACCTCCCCCCCCCCCCTCCCACATACGAGTTGAGTGGGTGAGTGCATACTTACATGCATTCATACTTCAGTCTCTTCGTCCCCCACACACGCCTTCTTGCACTTGGAGATTGTCTGGCCTTGAGCGATTTTTCACTTGGGATGGGGATTAAGAAGTGACTTCGGAAGGGCAAAAGTACGTTCACTCCTCCAAGGAGGGCATTATAAATGTCAACGCGTTTGAGGAATTTTAAGGTTTGAATACAAAAAAATGTAAAATGAAAGAGCACCGAGTTTTGCAATGCTGGGGTTATTTTCTATAGGTATTATAAGAGAAAAAATTCAATCCGTTACGTATTTATTTTTGAAAGTTCTTGTACGGCAGCGTGTTAAATTATACTCGGGGTCTTTTTATCGCGTTAATTTTTAAAAAGTCAGTGACAGATGTATTCAGTTCCTACAAACGACAAAGAGAGCTTGACCGTCGACTCGTCTCGTAATTTTTGCGAGTTTCCTTTATTTTTTTATCTTTTTTTGTCTTCGTCTTTTAAACTATATTTCTATTTGTGTGAATCACTCACTGAAGTTATTTCCCTTCTTCCATTCATATTCAAGCTTAGAGAGCTCTTTTTTGTGATCATTTCTCATGAGAGCTCGAGTTAGTCTGTATTTAATTTCGCATATCTATATGCACCTTACCGACCTCTATTATGAAAGGAATGAGTTATTGAGTTAAGGTCAGAAACAATAAACCACAGCTATTCTAAAGAATTGCATTTTGATAATGCTTATATTCGTGTAATTCCGTAAAATATAGACATTAACAGTTCTAAACAAGTAAATTTTGAATACCATATCTTGTCCACTCGTGGACAAGTGACAGCTGAGTGACCGATGACAACCGAGGTCATTTGCGCCATTGAGGAGAGGTGAGTAAGTAGGTAAGGGAAGAGTTATCGGGAGGATGGAGGAAGAGTGGATAGATACACGGCGTCAGCATTAGCCTTTTCTTCACGAATATTTTTGTTTAACGTCCCATCCGACGGACGGAGTACTGCACTCGAAGTGCTCTCCACATCAAGGCATCCAAGTAGGAGTCGGTATTCCAATGAAAAATCTCCGCCAAAGCCAGGATTCAAACCGCGGCGGTCGGGATGGGAAGTCAGTAGATACTCTAGCCATCTAACCAACCGTATCTCCGCCCCTTAATGATAGGCAACACAAATGTTGTTTTTTTTTCGCAACCATAAAGCCTCTCAAAGAACTATTTGCACTGTTTTGTAGTGTCTCATAATTCTTTTCATATCTTTTGCTTTCTTTCGTGTAATCGCTAAATTCCACTTCTCCCCTAGTATATTAGTACTCTTTTTTATGCTAGTATTGTTTGAATGTGAGGTCTAGCGGGATTTCTCTCTCGACTTTATCATTTCCCTCTTGTCTTAAGAAGAGGATGGTATTAGTTACTTCGAACTTAGCTGCTTCTGGAAGGACTCAGTGAAATCGTTCCACAATTAACTACTTGAATATATGGTAATTTTCCTCTTCAATTGTTTTATTTCTACAAGTTTAAATACTATACTGCTATTATCGGTTACATTCGTATTAAATTTTTCCCATAATAAATAAATTTGGTAAATATTCTCTTAAGATTTTCATATCACTAACCTTTCAGATTTACTTTTTTCCAAAATTTACAGAGTTACTTATTTTTATGAATGAAGGTGGAGATGCTTGGTAGTTCCTTAGTAGAATATTTTAAATGAACAACCCGGGTTTTAGTAGTATGTGCACTGTAGCATCAGGCCTGTGCAGTAATTATCAAGTCTTGATCTGATTATCAGGGGTTCAGGATCTAGTGATGGCTCTGTATGTTGAAACGGGCTGTTCATGAAAAATATTTCTATCGTGAAACTGCGTAGTAGGTATACCTAACTACTTATATTTCTTCATAATGAATCAGTTCCACCGAATGCCGTCTGATACAATTAAGTTTATCTTACTTTTATTATTCCTTATGGTTATTTTTAGCGTCACAAAATTGATGCTGCAATAATACATAATACAATGTTATTAATTTTTTCCAGGTTGAATAAATTGTAACCCAAAATTGGATTGTGTGACTTCTACTTGTTTTCCACTCTCCGCCTGTTCTCGAGAAATCTTTCATTAAAGAGCTTAAAGTTTGGCATTTACATAATTGAGTCCGTCACTCACTGGTTAACGCGTTCGTATTCAACCCCGGCCCTATTCAAATCCCTCCCTAGTCCTTCTGTTCCCTTTTACCGCCGCGTCCGAAAGGTCAGCGATTATCCCTGTTGATCCCTTTCGTTTCGGACTAGGTGACTGCTACGTTAGCGTGTGAAGGTCAACTCGCTTTTCGAAATATTTAATTGAGGCTCGGAGCGCATCTTGCTGCGTGACCAACCTCTGCCTCATTTCTCTTTGTCTTTTCCGTTAGCTGATGAGGGTAGGAGAGATTCAGCGCATGGAAAACGAACCTCTCCTGTATCGGTGAAAAAAACGACACGACATATTTGCCATCGAGTAATATTTTTCTTCGTTTTCTCTTTTCGAATGCCAGGGGTGGAAGTTTTGCTGGTAAGAACATAGATTACATGCCTAAAATATCGCAGAACGTGAAAACCTTTGTTATATTTGTGTATAATTGTTATATTTTTGTATATTTTATTATTCATATACTGGCCTTTCATATGGATAAACGTATAATGATGAAGGAGCTAGAGTTTTGTTGAAGGTGATTCTCAAAATTACCGTGGGGAAAATCTGTTTTGTTCACATTTATTCTTGCTCACTGATGCAGCTATTTCATTGGATTTTAATTCTGAATGAGGAATCACTTCCAGAAGGAATCGTTTCTTGGTTAAAAAAAATATTTTTACATTTTTTTGATTCAGTGGAACGATTATTAAACGTTAATCTTTCAGTTCTATGATTGGTTGGCTTCAGCCCTCCATCCTTACTTAGCCTTCCTGGTCTTAGAATAGTTTTCTCCCGTCCTGGTTGCTTTTCTATGTTGAAACATTTTGTTTGCGTTTTTAGTCCTTGGCCCTCGTTATGGAATCGGTCTTCCTTTCCGTTATGTTTCTTCCTAATCCATTTGGCTTTCCTCCTTGGTCCATCTAAAAATTCAATTTATTACCTTTTTTAAATTCCTTAACTTTCTCACTTTTCTCGTGTTATTAAATGTTTTAGACCCCCCTCTGGTTCAATGTCTCTTCCTACCAATCCGGCTTTTCTGGGGTTCAAAACCGGTTATTGCCTTTCACCTCACGTGTCTTTTTTGCATCGCTTGTTATTTTATCCTCCTCATTATTTTGAAAACTTAAGTGCCATCTTTTTGTACAACTAATTCACTTCAAGTATTCTGATGTCGATTTCAGTCGTACCTCTGCACCTCATATCATGCTGGTTCCGAATGGCCTTAAGGGTTCTAATCATTCAGATTTCCTTCTCCTGGAAGTATACTCCTTTTTTCTTGCTAGGGCAATGACTTCCTTATTTTATCAGGCTTATAACCAATGAGATGCCTGATTTTTGTGATTCCTGGATGCCGTCACACCAATAATATGAAATAGTTATGTAGTAATTACGATATTATCTGCGGTATGAGACATCTGAACTCCTTCCCAGTGCGCTGTTATTCCTTTCAATGGCCAATTCTTATTCTTCTTTTAATCTCGTTTTCCAATTGTTCGCAGTTCAAAAATTCTTTAGTTAAATTTTGCTGGCTGTTCATGCTAGGATATATTTAAGGCATACACTCGATGCAAAAGGTCTTAAAGGCTTCTTTCGGGGTAATTAAAAAATAAATTGCTATTGTTACCATTAATTTGCTTTAATCATCAGTATATTGCAGACTTTTTTACAATCGGAATGAGACAGCTTTACATTTTCTCCTCAGAAAAACCTATTCTGAGGTAATCCTCATAAAAAACGCTTACTTAGCTACACAATTACAGACCTTAAGGTTCCAAATACGATAATCCAGAGACAAAAAGGAATATAAATATAATACTCATATTTCTCTTTCCGCCAATTTGTTATCGATTTGTCAATATGCTCCATAGTCTATATCTAAGATTTGACGAACATTTGCACTATTTCGCAGTATCATACTCTTTTATCTCTTCGATTGTCATATCAAATCCCTTTTGGTTCATTTGACAAACTATCGTTTGAAAACAGTCAAATTTGGCTTAACTGATGGTACGTCTTCTCTTCTCAAATAATGCCTTAATGCATTATCAACGAGACTTGGCATATTACCTCTCATGACGTAAAATAATTTCTATACCTTTAACTTATGTAATTCTTGTAATGGAAGCAATCACGGATTTAAATTAAATGAAAAGATTATTATTTCAATGATAGCGAGAAAAATCAATGTGCACGCGATCTCTGCCCAGACTCTTGCTCCCCGATGGACCTTTTTCCTTGGGTGTTAATGTAGAATAATGGATCGCTTTGGCCACTCTTTCATCGTTTTGCATTTTTAATGAGTGGAGCTTCTTGAGTGTTTTACGAATTCATCCCAACAGGAAACTTCGCAGTTGCTGAGATGAATTCTTAACTGCCTTATTTACGTAAAATTAGATAACCCTTTTCAGTGAGAGAATCCCGTAGATATATCCCCATCCCTCATTTCTCTCCAGTTGTTCATCGAGAGCGCGTTTGGCATGCACTCAGGATCCCTTGTTATCCGCCATTATCTCCTTATTCTTGCGTTCGGTGGTGTTACGCAAACATCCCTTTCGACCTTCCTCATCCTATTTAAAATATCGTCTTCGCTTGCTCTTGCGAATGGAAATTTTAGCGTAAAACAACCCTCGAATAGGGTTTTCGGCGCGAGGGAGGGAAGGAGGGTGTGTGTTGTGTTAAATTCCTCTCGTTCCAAGCCTCATTCCAGCTTTAATTGGGATTCACGCCGAGGTCTATTTGCCCGCTAGTTTTAATCTCATATTCAAATCAAAGAAATGGAGAAGTGGGGTCGGATGCGGTTCCGTGCACTCAGATTTACCGCGCCCGGATTCCTTCCTCAATCCAATTTTCGCACCCGCATCCTCCTCCCTCTATACATTTATCTCTCTTTGTCTTTCTCCCTTCGCCTCCCTCACTAGGATGCCTTTCCCCCCTCTCTATTCATCCCTGCATTTGCCTTTCCATTCCCTCTCATTTTCAGTCGATCCCTGAGATTGGTTCGCGTTGAGCATGTGAGCATGAGATAGCTTAGGCCTTTCACTGCGTTGAACGATTACTGTTGTCGCTCATAATATATTTAAATTATCCACAATATGCATGCATTTTGCATGGTAGTCAATTTACCTCTAGAAATACAATAATACCTCTGGGGATGTACTCGGCATCCGCATTAGAGAGAGAATATTTTTTGAGCTTATGGGGTATAGTCGAACTCATCAGTCATCGGATGAAATTATTCATGTACGAACCTGTACCTATTTAAATGTAGAATTTGTTTGCTCATGATGATCTCGGAAGTTATACGCGGCTGATTTTGTTATGCCTCGTATTATTTGCACCTTGGCCTACTCTTTAACGAAAGGCGTCCGTGTGACAGGAATTTATAGTCCGGTCTATCTGGCAGAGTTCTGCCTTTGAAGTGTTCTCTTAGAACTTTCCAAGTATGGATCGGAATTCTATCGAAAAACTTCTGGGATTCCTTCGCGGGCTCTGCGGAATAGGAAGCCAGCACTCTAGCCCTTGTTCCATCTCACCCTCGTATCTCTAACCTTGCCTTTGCCTTTCTATTATCTCTCATAGTCATCCTGTTGTTATTCGTTATTTGAATATCTGTTTAAGTAATTCTTCAATAATTTTACACTATTCGCTCTTGCACTGTCATGGGTGTAGTACATCCCTCCCAGGCTCAATGACAATCTCCCTCTCCCCAAGTATAAAATTTTTCATTCCCCCCCCCGCCAATTTTTTCTGAAATCCCGGGCTTCCCCTTCCTCCCCATAAATAATTTTTATGGCGCACTTAGCGCCATGATCCCACCTTGCGGATCATAGGCATACGAGAGGTTACATCCTTTGGGCTCCGACCAGTAGTAGCACAGTATTTAAATTAGTGAGAAATCTCTTTTGGATACGTTCGTCGGAAGTCAAGCTGAGTGATTTCCTGGATGCCAGACCCTTACTGAAAACCTCAGGCGGCACAAAGAAAGTAACCGACCAGCCCTTAGCTCTTAACCCAACATGGCAAATAAAACCGGCCGATAGAGAGCAGCACTGAAAAGTGTCATGGTGGATATAGAGGGGATTGATGTCGAGGGAGGCGCAGAAGGTCACTTTTTTGGTTTTTTGTTCATATCTTGAAAACGGTGTGTGGTAGCGAAAATATTACTGAGTTATCAAAATAAAAAAACAAGTCATTTTTTCAACTTTCTACGAGGAAGTTCGGTAAGCTGTTTCCGTATTCTACAGTAGATGGTCCACAATATAGGGTACTACGATGATCATTGTACTGCTCATAGTAATATGTGGAACATCATTTAATAGTTTACCTTCAACTGGTCAAAAGTTACTGCAATTGGAAATTTCTGGGGGAATTCAGAAATTTCGCAAGGAAACCGCACATCACTCTATCCCGTTCATCTATGTTTATATCTTATTTTTAAACCTATCGTGAGCGTCGGAAGAAGAAATTACAGAGGGGTGCATTCATTGGCGGATCGTGGCAAATAAAAAGGGTGTTTCACAAGTGTTAGTCCGCTTCCAACAATGCCACTACCCATAGAGTGGAAAGTATTCAATGGTACTTACATTTATATCAGCATTGTCAAAAACAAATTAATTTAATGATCGTGTTTTCAAGACTGGTTGAACATGGATCATTAATTTCTAAATCTTAGACTTCGAAGTAAGATGAACAAAATCCCAAACTTGCGAGAATGTTAACTAAGTTTTTAGATACAAATCTTCTGTGAAGTAGTTGGGAGAGGCTACTCAATAGTGAGGACAGGAACGTCCGCGGCCGAAGCACAGAGGTATTGGCGGGTGCAATCGTGATACATTTCTTTGTGTGATACAGGTGGGTATGTGTTAGTATCGAACACTTAACTCTGGATGTTCTGCCTAATGATATTTTTCCCAGTCACTGCGGCAATTAATTCGTTCATGGAAAACTGGCATTTACTGATCTCTTCCATGCAGGAATAAATTTCTTCCATTCCTCTGAAAATGTAGTTATCAGATTTTATTGATTTCTTTAGTCAGGTATAGAGGTCTAATACAATTCACACGGAATTTATCATCGTAAATAACTTCCTCGGCGACTAAATCATTTATGGAGGACTGACGACCTATAACTTTTTCACTCCTCTTGTCATTCTACGCAAAACCAGCCTCCATACACGTTTGTTGTATAGTAGCTAATTTTCGCGTGCCTTTAAAAATCCTTCTTTTTCTCGTTCTGTACAGGGTCTGCTCAGTGAAAGCAGTGATGCTTGAAATTGAATTCTGTTAGTGAAGACCTCGAGCTCACCATTTAAGTTGATTCAGATAATGTTGATGCAGCCTGCCTCTTCAAATCCACCTTGATGCTTTGTGCTCTGGTTTTTTGCACTGTGGAACTGATCATATTTTGCAAGACTTATAAACATCTTCATTGCCTCTATACCCGTATTCACATCGACATTATTTATATCGACGCATTTATGTGTCCGAGAAAATAAATCAACTTGAGCGGTCAAAGATTACGCAGGAGCCCAATAATTTAAGGATGGCAGTTTCAAAATCCACCAAATTCTTTAGAAAGAAAGAAGATATAGCCTCTTAACAGGAACAACTTGGCTTAAGGCCGTTTTACACGGTACATTTGTTTGTACAAACTCTTGCATGAGGCAAAATTTATCGTGTAAAGCGGCAAATTGTATGATCGCCTGTGCGAATTTCTCAATGCCTGAACGGAAAATAGAACGTGCTCTAATTTCGTTGAGACAAGCATACAATATCACGTATGTACATTCGTTTGTACTAAATCATACATCGTGCAAAACGGCCTTTAGAGTAGCTGAAAACGCACAACTTGCACGTCCTCGCCTCCACGTTATCCCCTCTCAAAAGCCTACGAATTTGACCACCAGATGTCAGCTACTTCGGGTGGAAGAGCGGGATGTGCGAATTTCACACGCCGGCAGGGTCAGCACTCGTGTGAGAGCCCTACCCTCTCCAATCAAACTGTCCCTCGGGCTGTTTTCTCTCACGACTCGGTTACTTTGCCCTTTGACATTTCAACCCTTTTGCTCTTCCAGCCCTCCCTTTCAAATCCGTCGGGAGTCCTTTCTTTCACTTGTTCTTCCATGAGTCCGTTCTCTTCCGCACCCTGTCAATTATCTTCCAATGGCATTCACATCCGTGAAGGGAACTAAAACCTTTCGTACCACGTCACCCTCGTCTTCGTATTCGTATATTCCTTTTTCTTTCCGTTCTGTCTTCATTCGATGGATCCTTCCGCTGGGGATGTTCGATATTGTCATGTGTCGTTTGGGATTTACCATGAGTCTTATTACAATGCGAATCAGGTACCCCGGGCTATGCGAAACATCGCCTTGCTATATGAGTTCATCATTAACATGTGATACTTGATGTTATGCGGCACCCGATATCACTCGATATGCATTATCTTTATCTCTCACCACCCGGAGAGTCCCCATAGAGGTGTGTGGCAAAGGGTGTCAAGACGCCGACCATAAATGAGGAAGGGAATAGGAAAAATTACTTGCAGCATACGTTTGTCGCTATCATACGATACTCGATACTATGCGATATTCGATATCATGCGATATGCATAATCTTTATCCTCTCACCACCCTCCAAATCGCGGCAGGGTACCTATACACCTCATCCGCACCCGATAGATTCTCTTCGCATGGCAATCACGTCTGAGAGGGAAGTGAGAGCTTTTTGCACCACATATCCGTGTTCTTCTTACCCCCCTTTCAACTCTTCGTTTTCCTTTGATGAGTCCTTCCGCCTGGGATGTGCCAGGTTCCGATTGATCCTCTGTCCCTGGGTAGGCTGCCTTCATCCTTTCTCCGTCCTAGCATTTGCCTTAACGGATGGGGGGATGCTTTTCTAAGGGGTGCTGATGGAAATTCCCCAAAATGCGAAAGGATTTCGCAAAATAGCTACGGAGGTGGTTGACGGGAGGCAATGAGGGTGGACTGCGGGGCCCTGACACGGGAAAACGGCGATGTCTGCACGGCAGACCACCGAGTAACGCTTCATGACATCCTCCTCGGAGATCATGATTACAAATATTCTGTGAAAACTGCATTCTCGAGGAATGTATGGATTCGAAGGCGAAGGATCACTGCTTGACGCTTACTATAGAAAGTTAATCTATCACTCCTCACTAGCGATCATTGAAAGCGGTCTTTAATTTTGCAAATTTGGCGACATTTTCTTTTCGGTATGATTTATATCAACTGTACAAGCATACGTTTGCCCCGTTGTTCCATATTTTAGCGCCTAGTAGTGGAAACGTTTATTTTTTAATTCTCCAGCATACAACTGTGGCTTTGACCACCCCAGCGGTCTGAAAACGTCTTTTATGGTGTAGTAACCCACCCTTCACCTATCAAGTTGCATGAGATTTGGATATGGAGGAGATTTGATAGAGTGCAATGGCTGGAGAGGAGAGTATATGGAAAAGGTCTGCGCACGGTGGGTGAGGAAAATAATAATTTGAACGAATTTAGGGCTATGTGGCCCATTTATGCTACTTAATTTTTTACACAATACTCAAAATACTCGTTCCCTGGATGGTGCAAAACTCACCAAAGCGGAAATCAAACACATGACCTTAGGATTATCAGACGAGGACTCTAACCCAGCAGTAACTGAGGCCGAAATACACTAAGAAATGACACTCTACACGATCCGTACCATCACGATGGAATTTGTATTACACAGTACATATCAAGGATATAAGACGAAGCAAGACATAACAAGAGAGAATATGAGAATAGTGCAAAAGCATGAAAAGAATGCAGTACGTATAAAGACATGGTTATTTGCAATAATTGGCTCGTAAATGCATAATATAATGCATTTGCTCTGCATATAATGTGCTGCATCGTCAACGTGATGGTTGTTTATTCTGTATCAGCATTGCGCATATACGTACTAATAGGAAAGCTTCTATAATGGTTCACTATAGATGAGAAGAGTAATTTGATTGGCACACACATTTTTGATTGAATCATTTGTATCATATGAATAAATATCCCTGTAGGTATAATTGTGATTAATATTTTTGATTTTTTTAATATTTTTAATTTTAACGGTATAAAGTCAAGGGTCAGTCTATATTTTTTCTTTCTCCGAATCTCTTTTGTCCCGACAATAATATCAACGGACTGATTCCCCTTCTTTCCGTCCATTTTGGCTCGTTATTTTTGGCCTACCGCCTTTTTGGACGTATAAAGTATTATTAATCCTTCTGTTGTCCGTCCCTTTGTTAGATAAGTCGATCATCAGTTTTTCAGCCAGGCGACCGGCCTTTAATCTCTGCTGCCTTCGATTTCTTCCAATTAAATGAAAAATCAATCACGCCCTAACAGTGCTCCCGTCCCACTTTCTTCTAAATTTGGTCCATGTATCTGTCCCCATGGTCATTCTCGCAGAGGCACTCCATAATGTTTCATCCTTTCTATTAACCTTTATATTTATCAAATTTTGGCTATCGCTGGAGTCTTTCCTGTAGGACGTTTGTTTCTGGAGGTATCTTGCTAGTTATAAAAAGCACCTCTTTAAAAAAGTATTACAAGCATGAGAAACGCATATTTTCCACAACATGGCGGCCGTCGCTCAGCTCTCTCCACAGTTTTATAATTTTTGTGCTCTGTGAGTATTGTCATCTTTTCAATTTTCTCATTGCAAATAATATATATTTTATTTTTTTATTGTGAAAATGTGCACCTAGTGTGAGAGAGTGGCCACAAAAAATCGTGAACCTCGACTGATAACTAAAACCGTTACGTATAGCAAAATGTCGGTGAGCATTAAATGGGCACTTTTACCAGGGAATTAACTTTGGAAAATTCATACGTAGTTTATTGAAATAAACATAAGAGAAAACTCCTCAGGCTGGTAAGTTATTGTCAGGACAGTCCAAGGATTTGGTAGAACACCTCTGATGATTTAAATTTATGTGAATTTTTCTCGGGATTTCCATCGGGTCAGGTATTTGGCTGCCGCCGATGTTTCAATGGCTGAATTGCCAAGCACCTGACCAGATCACTGGAAACATTCACATTCATCATACGCCAGTAAAGTACCAGATCTATGCTAATTTATTTTATAATTCATCCTAAATTTTATATCAGTTTATTTTATATGTTTCATACTTCTTCCCCGCATTCAGCATACGTTCCGCGACACTAAATTTTTCCTGACCGTGAGGGTATTTTCGGAAAGAGCCCATCTTCTTTGGAGGCTCAGCTCCTTCCCATCTTGCCGATAAATCTCTCAAAAGCAAAGAAAGGTCGAACTGCGCGAAGCCCTTTCCTTATTCTCGGGGCTGTACCCACTTTTTTCCATTCCCTTAAATTTTCTTCTTCTTATTTTCCATTATCCTTCTTTGAACCTCCGAACTGATTTATCGTATGCGTCCCCCAAACGTATATTTTTTTCTCTTTCGCCTTAAATTGTAATTTATTGCTAAACGCTTTCCTTCGCCTGTTGTTATTATGGAAGGGAAACAATTTTGATATGTTGCTGCCTGGAGATGATGTTCTGTTCAGTAACACAGTTGAAGAATCGAGTGTAATATTCGCCTTTGTTGAAATATTTGAAAACTTATCGGTTTCTTACATACTCCCATCAGGAAGCATAGAAATCATCTGTGAATAAATACTGTTTCATTTCACTCAATTATTTTTTCCCAGAGTATTATTTAAAACTTAAATTCTTATTTTTATATTATTCATTCGTAATTTTTCTAGAGTAGGTATTTTCGCATGTCAATAAATTGTTCTGATGGCATAAAATAGTAGCAGACATTAATTAATTTTTGACGTCCAAGAAGGTATTTACCGACAAAATGCCACCTAAATATGCGTACTACACAATGAAAATAAGCTGAGAATCAACTTGTAAATATTTAATTTCCTTTTGTATTTAATTTCAATAGTTTCGCCTTCCGTGTTCATTTATTTTAACTCACAAAGAGATGCTTTCGGTGCATGAAGTGTGTTTTTAGGCACAAACCGATGTTAATCTCCTATGAAGCGTGATTTATTTATGATGCTCGTAAGCACGGTACAATTTAGGGAAACCTCTATTTAGATAAAATTGTTCACTGGAGATTAAAATTATTTTACGGAATATTGCACTGAGGGAAAACTAGTAAAATAAGTATTTATCGTAAGTTCAGCAAAGAAAAATTAAATACGGTATAATCTCGCGTTTCTCTCGAGGTAGTGCATGCATACATAACTATCTGACTCCGGAGTGAGTGCGCGGACCTAATCAATTTCGAAGGAGACTTATATCTCCGCGGTGGCCTAGCTCGCGAAGAGCACCCGTGTGACTACTGATTTGATAACCAACCATTCCAGCTGCATTCACTGATACGCTCGATGTTGAACTGTGTTGTGATCGTTCAGTATTTCTCCGAGTTTTGTAGCCCCTGTCTACAAGTGACTAATATAGTAAAATGACCATGACGGTCGAGCTCGTTCAGCTGAATTACGATTCTCCATTCGATTGAGTTGAGTATAGTTACATTGAAAATTACTTCTTTTTTATCTTACTGAGGAAATTCGTGCTTGGAATTATGCTTACACCTCGCACTGTATTCATAAAAACATAGGACTGAGTGATTGTTTCAGCTTACTGTTACATTATACGCATAAATAAAGGCTTTAACAGCTAATGTACCCTTTTTTCCAATTCACCATTTTCCCATGCCTTAGCCGTGGAGCTTTATCGTTCCGATGATCATCGTCAATCTCTCGTCAGGGCAATTTTGCCGAGTTCCTCATTACATTTCAATCTGGTCGCGGCTAACGAACGGACTGCTGGATAAGAAAAAATGTAAAAAGTTGTTGTAAAAGGGAAAGAGGGTGTATATTCAGACGAACGCCGATTCGCTTTAATGGGATCATATTTGAAAGCGTTTTCAGCAGTGCCGCTATATCGGAATGAGCGAAAAATGACGTTTTTAGAAATTGCTGAGTCATTAACACATTTTTCAGATACTAGTGCGGGAACTACCGATCCCCAAGTATTACTGGAGTCTAACGTTTTTGCTTTGTAACTTCCTTTCTTGTTGTAATCTGAGCTTATATCATCAAACCGTGTTTTTTTTAGAATTTTTAATAAGGTTTGAAATCGTGCCTCTTCCCTTTGTTTTTTGTTGCAAACTTATTTGTAAATAACGTTGCATATTTCAGTGCTCATTTTCCTATATTTTAGAGAGTAACGTGTTGTTAACAATTGTCTTCATCAGAAACAAGCTTCAAGTAAAACATTTGGGAAGGCAGAATTTTTTTGCAGCGAAGTCGGTACCACGCAATTTTCCTCGGAAATAACGCAGTATTTTATGTCCCCAAGGGTTTTATTGTAACTTTTTTGTGTATTGCTCTTTTACTTTATCAGTTTATTTCTTGGATTTGATTTTTAGCATAATGTGATGCTTTTTAGGCTTTTTTCCCGTATTTTTTTTAGGTTATCCTTATGAAGAAGTCTTGACTGAAATTATTTGTGGCCCAGAAGTGTTTCATGTGCTATTTCAGTCCATTAAGTGCTGTACACTTTTGCGAGACATGTATCTTCTTTTCTTGAACTAGGCCGCCTGCAGACCAAGTAAAATTACCCAACGCATTGATTTTCGTTTACTGTTTTCTGTTTCTTTTCTTTAAGGCTTGCGTTAAGGTGAGGCTGTCATTATAGTTTAATTTCCATAAACTTTCTAGCTGAATTTTTATTGCCAATAATTTCTATGCAATGGCTATAAAATGTGCTAACGCTGTACATGCGTTCTAGCAGTCTAGCGTTTGAAGTATATGATGCTAGTAATACTACTTCTGCGAAAGAATAAGATCTTTAACTCTTATGGGTAATCTCTCGGAGAACATTGCCGGTAGTCCAGCGCATAGATTCAAGTTGGAGTACCAAAAATGTGGGAAATCATCGCGAAAGTATCCGTAAAACTTGTTTGGGATCCGAACTTGAATTTTCCAACTGCATAACAAATGAGATACTGGTTGCATCCAGCATAGAGGTGGTTTGGTGGTGTAACTAACTCACCGATGTATATAAACCTATCTTTCTCTACCGTCTACAAAAGTAGTTCATTGGAATGAATTCATCCCGTCCGTACTTAGTTGCTGATAGTTTGTTGCTGCATTTTATAGATTGGTAACAGTATCTCTTGTCAACGTTCTTACGTAATCCATCATTGGTCCGGTGTTAAATTATGAAGATATTCCCGATGATATTGTGTTGAATACCCTAAAGGGACATATGGAGGCTGGCTTTGGTTGGACGAATGTAGGCACTGAAAGATACTGGAATTTGTTTGGTTGAGAGTGAAATCCTGTGGTATCCCTTCGGAAGGTGGGCGTGTTTCAAAGAACGAAGTATATCATCACCATGAATCAAATCAATCGCGAGTTCGGTTTCAGCTCACCGGAGAACGGGCGATGCGGGTTCGAATATCAGTCATGTCAAAGGTTTTCCACGTTGAATTACCTCACGTTGATTTTTCATTCCTGTCTGTACTTAAGGAGGTTCCACCACAGCTAGGTGAGTCAATTCAAAAACTAAATTCAATTAATAGCTATTAGAAAACAAAATTAAGATTAAAAAATATCCACATTATCCGACGAATATATTGTAATGGGTACTTTTTACTGTCTTAGGAGCCGACTGCAGGAAACTACGGATTTTGACTTTAGTTTATGCACTTATTCGCTAATAATTCTAAAACCAAGATGAATTGGTACCTCGCTGTGATTACCATTCAATTTCCTTGGTAAATTTCTTCTGATTAACTGTTTATCTCGAAAATAGAATTTACATTTAATGGAAAATATATTGATACTCTACCCACTCTTGCGTTTGAATCAACATGATTTCAAGTTTAAAGATTCTATATATAGATGCGGAAAAAAACAGCGTGTAGTAGTACGATTTTTTTTCGTTCATACTGAAAATAGAACATGTTTTCCTGGTAATTACGCAGAATTTGAATTCAATGACGCTCCACTCGTTTCGCGGTGGAACCAGCCCTTAATTGCTCGTAAATTTTTCTCTTCTGTCTCTTGAATGTGCCGTTTCTCTTTGGAGCGAAGTCCATCTCTTTGCCTCTCGGGATTCCTCCCGATGCGTCGTTAAAATTCTCCCCGCGTGGCCCCGGCTCGCTCTCATTTACATGCATTCGTCGCACGCGCTCTTCCACGGGAACGTGCGATTCGGATTAAGCGGATTCGATGCATATACATATAATCCTGCATATGTATATAATTCTACTCTCTGCGAGTCCGCGCCCAGGGTTCCCCCGGGCTGGTGGTTGGTCGCTGCGCTCGCTTCTCTCCCCCCCCCACCCCCCCGAGATTTTGGTACCAACTATTGATTATAGATGAGATTAGACGGCGTCTTGATGAAAGAATTTTAAGTCCCTTTTTTTAATAACTCTCTCGCGTAATTTGTCCATGGATTTTTCAAGGATAATCCGGTGCTCTGTTGGAAAGAAAAAGAAAAATTTCATCGATGGAATCATGACTTTCCATTTTACTTTTTCTACAAATCACTAAAAAAATTAGACTTTCGTCAAATCACTCATTAAAACGTATTGTTATATTTTGGGCATGTCCAGGTATGGATAAAAAAAGAAAGGGAGCCATTTATTTTTATGATAGCTTGTCTTTTTGTAAATAATAAATAGAATTTGCGCTTTTATCCTGGAAATAAAAATTTAAAAATGATGGCAACAGATTTAGTTTTCCATTTTATTGGCGATATTTTTGCAATGATTACTGGCAAAGTTAGTGAGCAAGGTAAAATTTGTGATTAACCGTTGCCAATTCGGCCGATAAAGACAAACACTTAAAATTTATCACTGTGTATTGCGTCTCTATTATTTTAATTTTACTTCTAATTGACCTATACGTTTTATCAGTGAAATTTGTGCCTCGTGAATGGTGTAGGGTAGACCGGGGCTATTTCGATCATTTTACCATCATTGCGTCATGGACAGAGTTTAAACTATTTGAAGAACTATTGGTTTGCGCCTACTTTTAGCTTAAACATTGCTCAAAATCGTGCGTCGAAAAAAATGAATGAAGATAATGAACCTTGGGAGATAGAACAATTTAAGTGACGTCACAAAAAATAATTCTTTGTAATTGTGTTAATATTCTGATCATTTTAGTTTTTACAATATCCAGATATAATATAATATATTTATTATTCGGTTTAATATGAAAACAATTGAGAGTAAATTAACACAAAATGGTGTTAATTATTATGGGTAATAAATCTCAAAATAATTTTTTGCAAAGGTATTGAATTAGAAAAAAGTTCTCTTACTTCAGAAACATCGCCATTACCTGTTTCAGTCTCTTTTGTTGGCAGCTGCGCGTGGCGTCTGCAGCTTTTACAGGGCGCATTATTAAGGTGTCTATCATGATAATACATCCTGTAATGGCCATGA
The DNA here is from genome assembly GCA_963573305.1 of Pyrrhosoma nymphula. Taxonomy (NCBI): domain Eukaryota; kingdom Metazoa; phylum Arthropoda; class Insecta; order Odonata; family Coenagrionidae; genus Pyrrhosoma; species Pyrrhosoma nymphula. The sequence goes on along the minus strand of OY754330.1, from coordinate 46,780,313 downwards.
AAGTTTAGTAGATAAAGTGCCACACTGAGCTGCTACCGAAAGAGACTGAAGCAAATTATCCTCGCTGAGATAGCCTTCGAACTGTCATCACTAATACTTGGTTAAAGGGCATCGCAACACGTTGATGGAGTACGTAATTACGTTGTTTTAGCATTAATAACGTTTTTTAATAACAGGTATATAACTATATCCATAAAAATCATTGAAAAATAAGAAATTGAACATGTGGAAGTCAAGGTTTAGATATCGTTTATTTTCACATTGTTACTTACCTGTGCTAGTATCAAATTTAGATGCATATTCAACAAATTGCTTCTTCCCCTTAGCAACAACACAAATTTCGCAATGAGAGCTTTAAGAGAACATTAATGCAAATTTATGAGACATGAGAAAGTATGTCCTCATAAATAAATATTTCTTCTTGAGAATGGTAATTTTCTTCATTGATACCCAATGGTATCATCGCCAGTAAAATTAGCAATGATTACGTAATTGTATCAGTAATTGTGTATATGTGGAAATCATTGTTTCAATTGAAAATTAAGAGAAATAAATTAAATCTAAATATAGTGTAACATATTGCCAATAAACGCTCTATGATAGATAATGGTACATCTGAGTGTAAGAAAAAGTCTCACACGCGACTGCTCGCGTGATAAGTAGCTTAGCGACCACTCCCGGGTTTACTGCATTCTCACTAGTCACAGTCTTATTCCACGCCTCTTTGAATATCTTGCCAAAATTGAACTTTGTCAAGGAGTTGCTTGGGTTGTTGCGAATAGACATAGTGGCACTCTGATTGTAGAAAGTCTTCAGTGGTATGAAAACTGCTCGGTCTAGAGGCTGCAACACATGTGGGGTGTGAGGAGGTAAGCAAATAATTTCAATGTCGTTTTGGGAGCAGTACTCTAGGCAAGGCAATGAATGGTGTGACGCATGGCCATTAAGTATCAAAAAGCATTTACCGTGCGGGTGGTGCCGCTGAAAATGTTGCAGCCACGTCAAGAAAAGTTCATCGTTTGTGTAGCCAGTCTCCAGCATTGTGACAATCGTACCTTGTGGCATGCTCTCTGCGTACTCGGATCTGTGTCGAACCACTTTGAAGATCACCATCGGAGGAATATAAGCCCCACTAGTACTGCAACAAGCGATCACTGTAGCATTTTCTCCTCTCTCTACACTAGTTAATACGACTACCTCCTTTGTACCCCTCTCACTGACAATTTTTGTGGGGGAATCCCATTTCATCCATGTTAAAAATAAGGTTTGGTTGGCATATCATCTCATTGTTATTATAAACCTCCTCACATAAATTGAAAAAGTCACCTACTGCTTTCTCAGTTAACCCCTCAGCACGTGCTCGAGAAAGATTGTCGTGTTTTGTGAGGGTTAAATCTGGATGCCTTTTCATTAATCCACTGAACCAATCGGGGCCGGCTTTTCCTTCTTACTTCCACGGATGTTTCATACGTCTCTCCTCTGCATACTGGAAAACAGCTCGACTAACTAAATCAGGTGTACACCCAAATCTTCGCCTTGAAAGGCTTATCAGCCTCTCAACCAGCTACTTTTCTTCTTCTTTCGACACCGTTGGATGGGGGGGTTATTTTGTAATCTCACTTTAGTGAGAATACGTCATAAAATCTCACTTTTTCGTAGTTCAACTCCCTCACCCAGGGGGCGTGACCATCTTAGGATCTTAATCGGTGAACTGCCGGTCATGTGCTGGTCTTTTAGACGATTCATCCGCTCTGATCCGTATCTTTCAACTCTTGATCCGTTTCATTATCTCCGCCTGCCATTAGTTCCATCTCACCTGTCATAAAGAACGTGACATGGAGCCACCATCGTTTCCACTTGAAGCTTGAGTTGGAAAATAAACAAGGGCGCGATAGATACAAACAATTTTAAATCGTATTGTTGTAATTTGCTAAACGTGAAGAACTTCAGCATTTTCAACTCCAATATATTGGGCACTTGAAGGTATGCTTTGTTTGAAATGCTTATGACATTATTAGCTTTAATTATCTGTGTATATATTTCGTATCAATCTTTCCCAAACAATGTTGCTGATACCTTTGTCTTCGTGTGTCTATCCGCCAATGTATGGAGAATGGAATTCAGTTATTTATACCATAATTTTAACAAATATTGCCTTAAAATCTACGTTCTTGGTAGATATTTCCCGTGCTTGTGAATCGAACACTAATTAGATTCACTTATTTTTTTTAAACATTGAGTGATCGCTTACATGTTGCTTGTAGTTTTGACTGTATTTAGATTTTCGTGGTATGTACAGTGTAACATATCTTCCGTAAGATGTTGAGTAATCAGGGTATTCGCTAGTCTCGGCATCTTTTATTTGATATAATGTAATTGAAGCTGCGACAGTTCACGAACCGTTCGTGAGCCGATCATTAAGAGAGGGAAACGGATCTCCCGCCTTTCCACTAAGAGTCACTAAAAAGGTGAGATTACAAAATAACCCCCCATGGTTTTTTCTAATGGAAAGGTTTTCCTCGTTTATTGTCTTTACTTTCCGTTATTCTTCCATGAAGTGTTGCATAGGGTACACCGTACATCTCTGAAGCCCCTCGGACGCTATGCAACCATTCACTGACGCTTTTTTGGCCTTTTCGATATCTTCTTCCTTCCACTTGCTATATTTATTTTTCCCTGTGTAGTGCAGAACCATGTGCCAAATAGAATGAACCCTATACACATCAGTTATTAAGCTATTATAATTTAATGTTCTGGAATAATTACCCTAGCTATGATCGAAATAGCCCCTCGTGTGATCAGAAAAGCCCAGTAAAAAGTGATCGAAATAGCCCAGAGAGTCATTTTTTTATTTTTTTATTAATTAATCAGAAGTAGATTGCAGTACACACTAATTTTTTTTACATGTCATTTTAGGTATATTCAGGATACGTTAAAAAATATAAGTAATGGATATGCTCTAAAATGAGAAAGCCAAACCTTATTTGAGTAGGGCAGAAAGTTACATGCACATCTGAGAATTGATTTGTGCACCTACCTTAACTGCTTCAGAGGAATATACCACTGTTAATACCGCTGATGTCTGCTGCACGATTTGGCTACCACTTACTGAGGAATCACTCTTACGACTAACTTTGACTGCAACACTTGCAGCAGCGCCGGATTTATGCAGCGAGAGTTTTTCAAAATTTTATCGAAATAGCCCCATGATCGAAATAGCCCCGGTCTACCCTAAATTAAAATCCATGGTTACTTTATTTCTGTGACGGCAGATATTTATTTATTCCCGTATGCACCGAAATCTCATGGACTTATATGATGCTTGCAGATTCGTAAATTATTTTTTGCGGCACTCCATGAGAATTGCACGTCTAAATCGACTCTTAATAAAATTGCTCTGTCTTTATTCAGCCTCCTCCAGCCAGAGATCCCTGACCTGTGACACTTCGACCCCGATTCCCCCTCTTCTCACTGAAGGCATGAGATATCTTCTTCTCCGAAGGTGGAAGCACATTCTTCGGATTCCATGCTGGCGCTGAATGCCAGCCAGGCGAGGTGTGGCTTTGATTCTTTTGCGTTTTCACATGGGGAAGGCAATTGAAAATCAGTTATGTTTAATCAGCTGGACTATTTCACCATCTTCACTTTTCGCTCGCTCATTGATGTGGAGAAATCTTTTATGTCTATTAAGATGTCACTTAAAGCTTAAATTATAAACTTTTGGTGCATTAAATACTTATAATTCAGTTGATACATATGCGTTAGTAATGAAAGATATTAAATTTTCCCGGCGAATGGATATAGGAAGAGGTCTCGGCTTTCCCATTGGGTAGCTGTGTTGTGTAGTACCGACTTGATAGACTTAGCCTTCGTAACGGATGTGTTAGTACTACTGTACCAAAAGATAATGCCTGCCACTACCAACAGCCGCCATTGAACTAAAGCTACAGTTGTTACAACTGAAACAGTGTGATGAGCAATACAAAAATAATGATTCTTCCTCGTCTAGGTACATATTAGAATTTTTACAGGCTATCGATTACATGGATCAATAAGCTAAACGTGACAGAAATTTTTTAATTTAAAATAATGAAGAGCGATAAGTAAAAATCGCCGCTATGCATTACTGTTTCACGGCTGGTAATGTCTTCCTAGTTTAAAATTTTCAATTATTCTATGGGAATATTTTGTGCATGTAGATATTCCTGAAAATTTGAATAATTTTAGTAATAATTTCGTGAATCATATGAAAATCAACAAACTTCAATGCTATTTATAACTTCCGATTACTGCATTGTGCATTCATTCTTTAAATTATCCCATTGTCGTTTCTTGGGTTGTATGTGGCAAATGATTATGGGAAAACTATATGTATCTACTGTTCCAGATTTAAATGTGAGGTTTACGCTATTCTCAGAATTAATTGTGAATCATTTACATAGTTATGTGCGTAACTTTCTTTATTCCAAATTGGTATCGCTCTCTGCGTTTGATATGTGTGATATGATTGTATATATATTTTGCGTCGATGGTGTCACTTCCAGTGGACGCAAATAGTTAATTAATTTTCCTCTCGGGTCTCGGGCACTCAATGGATGGAAATATCCTTTCTTGACTCGGCGGGTGAGAGGCGTTACGGTTGCTATGCCGGGTAATTTCAAAACCGAGCCTGTGGTGGGCACAGATTGGGTGCCCGGGAGCCAATTTAGCGTGCCGTGAGATTACGATGAGATTACCTCAGCACCCAAAATAGAATTTCTGCGACCCTTACTTTGGAAGTGGGCGTACTAAACGTACATGTTTTTCTTGATTACCTGTTGAGTACCTGTAGGGTGATTACTCATGCTGAAGAAGAGGGAAGAATAAGGAAATTAGTGAGTAGATAATGCACTAATATGAATGGATTAATTTATTTTCCTTGCCTAGTATATTTTGCGTGCTGCTGACTTCTTCTTGTAGGTATATGTCCCTTTTTAAAAATGTTCCCTATTCAGGGAAAAGTACTTGCTTCACCTAATGCGGTGATACAGTATTAGAGAAAATTATTATTTAACAGTAGATATTAATTTAAACGCAACATTGAACATTCAGGGAAAAGTAATTGCTTCACCTAATGCGGAAATACAGTTTTCGAGAAAATTATTATTTAACAGTAGGTATTAATTTAAACGTAAACATTATATCAAATTTACCAACACGTAAGATTTAACTTTTTCTTGTTAAGCCTCAGAAGACGATAATATTTTTGAAGATGACTTTCAAGAAAAAAACCTTTTAATAAAATTTTGTGGACCATGAATCTTATTTTGTTTCTTTCTTCTGGATAGCAGTTCATCAGTCATTAAAGCTGAAGTCTTCCTCTTGTTTAAGATTTTGCTTCCATTCAAGTTTGCATATCGATTAAACACTCATTAATTTTTCATAGGATTGTGATGACTTTATTTTAATATTCTTTTATCTCGATGTTATCTCGATGACTTAATTTAGTTGGTTAGGAAAAAATCCTATCCTAAAAATCCTCATCGTTCAATCGTAGTGGCGATATTCCGACACCCTTGAATCTCTGAATCCCATTTTCTTTCGCTTCATTTACTTTTCCTCATTAATGCGCTAATTATACTAGGAGGGTAATATAGGTCCGAAATATATCTTCCAAAAATTGACAGGGCAACATTGTAGGGATCTACACGTGGGTTCGTTAGATCCGGGTAAGACTTACTTTGAAATGTATTTCTTATCCTGACTTAGATGCTCTAAACATAGATATTTGGGCTTAAAATTGCGTCATTGCTTAAAGAACAATTCATGAAACTAATATCGATGTGTACTCATTCGTTTGGAGCAAATGTTCACAGCTTTAACAGTAGAAGATTGGCTGTATCGCTTTAAGGTACGTAAAGAAATTGGAATTATCTCGTACTCATCAAGAGTAGTTTGATTCGATAAATTATTTTTCTCCTCAGCCGGAGTGAACTATCAAAAAATTCCTCCAAATTTCTTCTAATTTTACTGTGGATAATTCTGGGGTGTATTAGTTTGAAATCGTCTTAATTGAAGAGCTCAAATTTATCAGTTGATCAGGAAGCTCAATGGATAGTTCTTTATATTTTTTATTTTTTTCATTATCATTGAGTACCATTCTCGTAACCTATATCAAGACACGTGTAAGTTTTGAGCGAATGTTTTCAGAGTCACTTGTGTAGAAGTTTAAGTGAATCTCTAATGAGGAGGCGTGCCGTTGGAATAATCTGGTTATCTTTTCAAGTAGTCGGCGATGTAATTTGTTTCTCATGGCCGGGAAGGACGCAGAAAAAGCGTGATAGGCGTTGCTTGGTATTCAGGTCGTTGACCGTCTACAGCCGGAATCAAGATGTCGTACTGCGGTCTATAGGAAATTCTTTTATCACAAATAGAACGTATTTAATTTTCGCTCTCTGGAAAAATGCGCGGTTGTATTGTTGCACTGTTTATAGAAATGTGTGGATTTATTCATGGTACTACTTATTACCATGGCTGTATTGTTGCATTTTTTATAAAAACAAACAAAAATGTGATTGACCTTGCCTATACTGATTGCTTGCGAAGCAATTTTACGAGCAATTTGGACCGAAGAAACGACTGTCACGGTCCTAAAAAAGGAGACTGGTAGAACATGACAGCGGACTGTGTCATGAAGGTGTGGGAGCAACCAGACAAAAAATAAGTTGTTTTCGCAGTATTTCTGCAATGATGAAAATTGCAATTTCTGCAATACATGAAAACATTTTATGGAAACTCATTGTTATTCAGTGAAAAAAAGTTTAACTGTTAAGGTTCATAATTTTTTTAAACTTGTTATAAAATATCTGTTGAAAATATGTTTACATAAATTATTTTCTCAGTTAAAATATTATTCTTTTTTCAACAAATTATTATTCGTACAGTATTATAGACCGCATACGGCATGCATACTCATTATTCGTAGCATATTAAGTAGAACCATCTCTGTAGGTGTACGTGATTCAGTTAAACCGTCGCCAGATGATGATCTCAAAGTAATCAATCGATTGGATATAAGAAAATGTTTCTTTTTCTCGAATTTCGAAAGTTTTAAGAGCCTCTTGCTTGATGTGATCGTCAAGAGTTCGGCTGACAAACTCATCTCTTTTCCTCCTCACAGTGGCGCGACTTATCAGGCCCTAGAAAAATGATTTACCCAATTGCTTCCGACCCCGTGCCTGGCGTGCGGTGAGCCGTGACCCACTCCTTCGCCGTGGTGGAATATGATGGATGGATTGATGAACAGGCTGTTTATTTTTTCGCTTGTGTCCTCTCGTCTTTTTTTTTAATCCCACGCCCCGTTTCATTTGCGATAAGGGATAGCGCCTGAAGTCACGTGACGACGGACGCCGTTGACGGCAATACCCTTGGGGGAATACCAATTAGAGCCTTGGCGCCCTCACACGCCCGAAAACACTTCCACCCCCTCCTCCTCCCCCCCGCACACCCTACCAACAGTGAATGCTTCGTCCCTAACTTGTCCAGTTGAGCAAAAAGAACGCGGACGACACACTTTGACATGAAGTAAGGCGGATTTACGCGTGGAAGTTGACTTCTATGGAAGTGTCCAATAGTGTAGCGATGTCTCGACGTGTATAGCTACTAGAAAGCCATCGTTCTCTTTAACCTATATTTTCCCAGTGTTCCAAATGTGGAACAAAACTCTAAATCTCAATAACTGATTAATTATTTTTTTGTTCATTATTTCGAAGTGATATGGATTATAATAGTACTTAATAGAGAAGAATGATGCTGCCGTGATCACAAAGACATTTCATCTCTGCCATTATGGTTGACGTTAAAGAGGGTTCATGGTTTTATTTAATTGCCATGAAAAGATTTTTTAAATTTAAGGAACTGTGAAGCTGGCCTCGGAGTAATAATAACGGAGTCACCCACTAATAATCACACAACTTTGTGATATTCGCAATAAAAAAGCATTCTTAAAATTTTCAATTCTACAAAAAAAATAATAAATCAGGTAAATTGAGGCCCTTTTTCTATTTGCTGAATAGTCGCTTTTTGAAAAATGAAAGTATGGTTCCTTAAATGTATCGGTAAACTAGGTGCCAAACAGTTTCTCAAAAGAAAACCTTCCAGATATGGGTAAACTAAGCGGTGTCTTTGTGAACCATTTGGTACTCTGATCAATGTGATGTAATTGGAGCTCTATTAAGCAAAGCAGATAGATCCTTTAGAACTAGGCCTCAGAGCATCAGTATTCTTAAAATTAGCTAACAGCTTGCAAAAAATAACATTCTATTAAAAATATTTGCACACTGATTAAATCGCGATGTAGAAATCGTGAGGTAAAATTCATGGAGTTATGGCATACTCAAATTTGAATTATTTTTGGAGAACTAATTTTTTCGGCCGATATCGCTGCCATCTATCTACTCTGGTTGAAATTAGCTAATTTTATTTTTATTTGAAATAAATTTTGCACAAAAATTTGTACAAGATATTTAAGTATTATTAGTTTTGAAAGAAAATCTACAGAGATATTATATCTCAAATTTGCCAAAATTTCACAGTTATCTTGCACGTGGTCGGGACATGGGGTCACACAAACGGCCATATCTCCAATAGTATTCCACCGGTGGACCAAAACATTTGCACAAATTTGTTTGGGACGTGTGAAACTCAGTACCCAAAATTTTGTCAAAATCCGAGGTGGTCGAGCTAGACTAGAGCAACTTTTCAAAATTAGACCACTTGATATGAAATGACCCAATAAATAATTTCTATCATACGAATCGATTTCATCGTTAGAGATTAGAAATTCCATTCGATTTGGATTTGGAATCATTTCTAAAATCTAATAAAAAAGAACGTATTGGAAGTCCATCCTTCGAACATCACCATAAAAAATATTTTTCAAACATTAACTTTTTGCCTCCTAGTCCTTTCTCAAGTTACAAGAGCTAGTTCTGCCCCACATGCACGAAGTCTAATTGTAAGTACGCCTTGAACATCTCCCAAAAGCTTCCTTTTTTTAGGGAACACAACAGCCATTAATTATTTTCGCAGCATATCGTTTGCATATATTTTTCACGCTTTTTAATCGGTATTGACGGGATCAGTTACTTGTTTTTATGTTTCTTTACTCAATTACACAATTTGGATATAGATGAATTCAGAATAGCGCAACGAATTCAGTGAAGTCCTCCGTTAAATATATTACTTTATGACGATTGCATTTTGTAAGCATAGAGGGTAATATACCTATGCATGTAAGAACACATCTGTCTGTGGAAGTTACATTTGCTATATTTTATACTTGGGACCTTAGAGTTACTTCCCAGTCCGAGGGAAGTTAAAATTAGCCTCTTTATATCATTAGAGATAATAGTCATGAGACTTGATATCAAGTAGCGTTGCCCTCGATGTGAAATAGCATTGATCGCTAAGACTAGGTGCAGTGAGATGATACCTTCTAAATATTTTTAGGTGGGTTTACACTGGCAAGTTTATTGCGCAAGTTACTGACAGGAAGCTACTTTTGCCGTAAACTCCATGTGTTAATGGCTCTGCATGTCCGCTTGCAGAAATTTCAAAAGTTTCGGCAAGTCACTTGCAGAAGCGTATTGTTGCCAGTGTAAACAGCAACCAATTTGCCTCTGCACCACGGTATTAAAAATGTTTTCGTCGAAGTAAAATTCCCCGCAAGCTCTTGCGGAAGTAACTTGCCATTGTATACCCACCCTTAGAGTAGTTATTTGGGATTTTTAGGGGAAAATAGGTACAACTTCTGGAAACGAAATTTTTTCTACACCTCCATTTTATTTTAAGCTAGAATAAGTCAATTTGCACGTCACTATAGTAGGTACTTAATCAACTGAATGTAGGTCCTGCCTAAAGTGGCATATATGTCATTTCATTCATGCATTGGCCACATCTATAGAAAAATGTTACCTCTGTTTGATATGGACCACAAAATAATACCTTCTACGCTATTTTATCTCGTGTTGAACTTGAAATGGAATTGTGATGCTGTAATGGGTGAAACATCTCGAACACTAGCATTTTTCTATGCATAATGCTAGACGTATTACCCGGCTTCGCACGGGTTCATTTCATCATATATTTTATTATTTTTGTAGAATGGTCTTCGTTGTTGTTTATTATCCTTTCGTGCCCGTCACTGACGATAATAAAAAGCTTGTCGATTGTATGAACTCATCCCATGGGCTACGGAGGGAACGGATAAAAGAAGCCGCGCATATCTAGAAAATGGTCAAAAATCCCTTCTCTGAATGAATTTTCAACTTTTGCGTTAAATTACTCGTAACCTAATCGCGCTATCGGAACGGATTGAAATGCATTTTGTAGGAAATTTTATTTATAGTTCTCCACTTTGATCGATTTCCTCAGCGTTAAACCTTTACATTATCCATGATGGACGCCTTTGATGAAAATCCACGCATCAGAAACAATAGTGGATGTGATTGTCGAATTTATTTCATCTTCTAGCGCTCATCAATTCTGCTCCAAATCTGCTCTTAAAGCGCAGTCTAAAGTGCTCAGGTCTGAAACGAATGGAAAGCTAGCGCGCTGTTGAGTTGCGCAATGATCAGTGCATTAGAGCGAATGGGAAACGCTTATCGTATTTCTTTTGACTCGCTCAGTTGCAATGGAACGTCATTAAAATATTTGTATCCTTTTTCTTTCCCTACCCGCTATTCCCATGTCCTCATCCGCAGATAACTCTTCGTCAAATTAACGAAATGTATAATGGGCGTCCTCGGGAGACTGGCTCTTTCTCTTTCTCCTTTACTCGTCGCGCGTTTCTCTTTTGTTTCCCCGTTGATGGCGTGGTGAGGGCTACCCGATCGCCAATTCCGAGAGGACTAATAATGAAAAATAATGAAGGGGGGATAAAACTGTCCCCTCGTGTCTCGTGGTGGTCCGTATTTTGAGGGAATAACAGACGGACCAAGAGATACGATGTAAAAATAATATCAAAAGGGTTTTTTGTCTCGATTTTTTTTATTTTAAAACATTGTGGAAGCGGAGCGAGCTTAAAATCATTTCTCTATCGTTTCATTCGGTCAATGAGAAGAGAAGTGATGGGATTATTTGCACAGCAAAGAGCGATGGGGTGTAATTTAAGGAGGGTTTTGACTGTTAGGCGGTTTTTGCACGTGAAAGTTAACTTTTATGAAAATGTTGAGTGGAGCAATCTCTTGATGTGCGTCGTTACTTGCACAGAATCGTTTTGCTTACTAGTTATTTCAGGCTAACCGGGATAACCATGTAAAATAAAAGTAGGTCGGATGTAAACAGTGAATATGGCTGTGCCGATTTTTGCCGTATTTTGGTAATTAATGCGTTTGTTTACCACCTTCCTCTAGTTTCGTCAGCGTTCGTGCCTTGTGGTGGTCCGGATTACTTTCTATAAATAAAACTGAGCATGTACCAATACTTGTTTTTCAAGGCAGTAACTATCTCAAGACTTTATATGTCGTAATATAAAGTACCAACAAGAATCTCTAAGTAAACACAAATATTTACTTTTTTAGCAATAACCCCTTCAGTGAATTAAGGTTTTCGTAGATTTTTAATCCTTGCTCGCAATCGTGTGATTAGGATTTCACCGGACGTTATACGATATAATCACCGAATCGGAATGTTACATCCAGGATATAGCAGATTGTTTTTTTGTAGAAGTGAGAACCGTGGCTGATAGTGTGCCGATAACTACCCCTGTCAACCGCTACTGCCTTAGGAGTCAGTGTTTACACATCAATATGCTACTTCTACTTACGTATAGGTATATATCTTATAGGCTTATGTTGTACAAGTCATTTTCCATGTTCAAAGCCGTCTTAATACGCTGTTGCGATTTATGTTAAGATTCTCACATATGGTACCATGCGATGCGAATGCGACATGATAATTATAACATTTTTTGTTCTTTGATTTGTAACCAACTACTTAGAACAATAATGTATACAACAGGACTAATTAGGCTCAACAGAAAATATATAGTCCTTATTAAATAACTATGCTATGTAACCATTATTTAATCATATAGATGAACAGTGAGTATAAGAGGAAGAACATGAGGATCTTTCACAACAAAATTATTCAATAACTTCTGCTTATGTACAGGTAAAAACTAACGTAATCAGGTGAAATATCAAAATGCATATATGTGCAAAGACAGCTTTTTTGGAGAAGTAATTACATTTAGCATATGCTCACAGAAAATATTTTTATCCAGACCTTATAAAAGGGGGATAAATAAAGGACTCCATTATGAAAATTTAGCTGTGGATTTGTATTCACAAGCTATGATCGTTCATTGTATTATTATTGATTGATTGGCGCAGACATTTCTTTTTAAACGTTGAAGGTCAATGAAGTGGTGTCTATAATTGAGAGTTGCAAATTATTCCATACTTGGGAAGCTGCTAGTCTAGTAACTAGTAACCAATTAGAGGATTTTGACCTAGAGGAGAAACATCTCCTTTAAGAATCGGGGATTATTATGTGTAAGGAGATTGAACATGAAGCAGGTCGTATTAAAGATTCTCCTAGTTTTCACATTAAAGCAAGCGAGTTTTTTGAGACATTGTGTGATGCTATAATTTCTCCGTAGTTTAAATATGCTTAAATTAAAGATGAAACAAGTTTTTTTCTCATATTAAGTATCATTGTAAGCGAATTGCCTTTATGCTTCGCGATGACTGTATGCTGAAATTTGTTCGTAATTCTCTTCGTATGGCAGGGCGATGGATAAGTTGTAATATCGATTAGGCATTCTGCTTTTGGGAGGGAGCTGGCTGGGACAGTGGAATCGTTTCGTCGTCTCGTTTTCATTGAGGGAGCCCTACCCAGTACTCTATTGTCTACGTGTCCGTAAAAACATGCATAAATATCACGACGTATGTTCGCGTAATCTCCGTTGACGTACTGGATCGTGCCCATATGTTCCATTTTTTTCCTTGTCTGGCTGTTTCGTTAAAACCATTTGAAAGAGAGAAAGGAATAAAGAAACGACCTTATCGCGCACGAAAAAAACCGCTCGTCGCTTTGGATGTCGGGCGGTCGGTGGAAAGAGAAGAGAGAGATGGGAGAAGTCTCATTGATGCTGTCAGCGCTAGTGGGGAGCAGTGCGGTCGACACATTCCCCTAGAGCGCGCGGAGTGATGTGTGTGTGCGAGTGATACACGCCGAAATGGGGGTCCGAAGTAAAATCGCGAAATGAAGCGAAAAGGGTGAAAGGAAGAGGGTAGCGTGTTGTAACGCACGATCAGTTGGTCCGTTGTTCAATGGTGTTTGGTTATAAATGTCGTTCGATTCGATGTTGACGGATTAACACGCTGACGCGGCTTTTGAAAGGCAGAAAGATCTTGCCTTAATTTATCTCTTCTACGCCTGAATGATTTAGGAATATGGTAACACGTTTTTGAGACAAAGCTTAAAAAAAATAACAAAAATAAAGGCAACGTAAATGAAAAGGTTTCGTGTTTCTCCCTTTTCCTTTGGTAATTTCCTCCATCCGGAGATTAAAGAGCCATGCGCGAGCATTTTTCCTCCAATTCCAATTATTTGGTAAGTTTTTTCTTCTTTTATCCATTGAAATAGCCTTAAATTCAGGAGTAATGCTGCTTTTATTTTCCTCCACTTTAGTCCTTCAGTGTTTCGTTTTTCCTTCATCCAATTTTAAGGTCTCGTATTAAGATGTGATTCAGCGTAAAATTCTTTGAGACGCCTATTTAGATAATTCCGTCTGCGCTTTGAAAGCACGACTCATCTTCACTGCGAATTCATGGTGGAATCGTGTTAGCTGTCGACTTATTTATTTATGTATAAAATTTCCTTATTATTAAAGAGAAATCAGTGGCTTGACCTTTTCTCTCTTTATTTAAATATAAGATTTTATTGAACGTAACGCGTAATTGAATTAGGAAAAGGGCTTGAAAATACCGGATATTGTGAAATATCGGCTGCAGTATCAATTGCGCTTCTGTGGTGATGCAGCTCATTAAAGTTACATCTTCCCTCTGGGGAAACACGGTTTGTAGAATAGAATGTGACTGCAGGTTTAGCATTAAGAAGTACGGATGTAGTAGCTGTATTTTTGTTACTTGGAAATGAACGTTTAAATGAGAAACTAGCTCTTATTATTATGCCCTAAATTGATTCTGAGGCACTAATACTATTATTTCCGCTATATAAAGCTCTAAATTTATAAGTTAAATAAAGTGTTTCACATTGGCTAACTTACGGCTGAGCTGAATGCATTTTAAATTTCTTGAGATATTTCTAAATACTAAGAATATTCTAAATACTAGGAGGCACGTGGATATAATTTATTTCTTCCTGTAAAATCAGTGTTTGTGGCTTCATTTTGCCGGTTGAAAGTTATTAAATTGGTTGATATTTCTATACTTCATGTTGCTGCCTTTTCAAGACCCAAAATAACATTTGTCAATTTTTCTCTGGAGCAATACCGTTATTTAAAAGTTATTATATTGATTTATATTTTATTGGAGTTAACATTGCTGTGAATTTTATATTTTTTATGTCGATAATATTTTGTTAATTATCAAATAAATTGGTATTTCCAGCCTCTTTAAATGAAGCTACTCGTGGAAGTGTCCGGAAAATCTCGGATGAATGAATGACTTGATGATCTATCGATTAACGATTGGTTTGGATTTGACCTAAATGGCTGCTGAAAAGCGTCGTGGCCTTTCAACGAACTTATCGATCTTAAAATATCGAATGGCTTAAATACGTCATACCATTATGTGTTCAATTCTTCAGTTGCTTATGCTATAAAACATAACACTCTGTTTAATTCCACGCGTATTCAGTTTTTTCTTACCTAGGTTTCGATAGTTCAGCTGTCGTTATCAAAACCTTATTCAACACATTTGAACTGCCGTGACTTTGGCCGGGGAGAACTGTGGAATTTTGCAAAATGGTTTCATGAAGATAACCTTGCTAATTTTACTTGAGCTGTGGAAACATTGGTCGGAAAAATTCAATAATTGAGGAATTTCACCGAGTGTTTTCTTGTAGATGACCTCCGTTGACCTGTTCCACCAGTTGACGTGTGATGCCCTTTTTTTGCTCTTTATCCTCTTTTTTGGTCTCTCGATCAGTTTTACTAATGTTCCACAGACATTTAGCTTTGGCATCGATATCTGTGCGATCTAAAATGCTATGGACCTTATCACTGAAGTTGGATTGCAGGTACTATCGGTTTCATAAAACGTTTTCCCCCAATAGCCTACTTGTTATTCGTCACCTAATAACTCTATTATCTAGTAATAAAACTCACAGGCTTTCCAATAGAAAGTTGGAGCAGAAAAGAATAAGAGGGAATCGAGACTTGATGCTGGAGGCGAATGCTGAAAAACAAATGGACGGATAGGATCAGAAACGAGGATGTGTACGGAAGAATATGAGAGGAGGAAACCATATGGAGTACAACAGGGAAGAAATGGCCCAGATGGCTAGGTCGCACCTCAAGCAAAAAAAAATTCTAAGAAAAATAATAGAAGTGAAAATAGAAGGAAAAGTCCCACGAGGAAGACCTAGGGACCAACACATGGGACTGGTTAAACGGGATGTATAGCAGAAGAGCTACAAGGGCATTAAGGAATTAACAAGGAACAGAGCAGAATGGAAGGCTTGCAGTCAACCAATTTTAGGAATGAATAGCTAATTACGATGATGAAAAATTCTCAGCAATTGATAACACATTTACAACCTTGGTTAATTGTGGAACTTGTAAGTATTAAACTCCATTCCGTCAGGCCCAATAAGGTATGTGGCCATTCATTGAACCGATTAATTTAGTGAATGTTATATTGAATACATAATGAACGAATCCTTTGCTTATAGGTTTCATAGCTCTTTTGTGTACATGTGTGTAGTTTCTCCTATACCGGTCCCCATTCCGATCCCACGTAACGTTCTTCCTCCCACATCAGCCTCCAAAATTCCATTCCATACTGGTATCTATCTCCCTCGTCCAATGATTCTCCTCTCGTTGGGTAACCCCAGCGACCTTTTCCCATCCCCTCTCGTTATTAATATTTTTTTTCTTCTTCCATTTTCCCTCCCGAATCTTCAAATTCTTCAATTTACGACGATCTTCAGTTAGCTTTGGGCAAAGCTGAATAATCCAACCTGATGAATTGATCTGCATCGATCTCTAAGAGCCTTTTGTTCCCCTGTATAGCTTTTTTCCTTTGAATAAATGTGCAGAAGCTATCGTACGGGATGAAATTGATCAGAAGTCGCGTATTTTCAGCCTTCAGTATCCTCTTTGGCATTTGGGGTATCCCCTCCAATACGTGCAGTGTTTCAAAACTCTGCTCTTAAGTTGTCACTTCAAGTTGATTCATTTGACGTTTGTCTTAGTCCATATCTTATGTATTTTGTATTAATGCTTTTTAATGATTTAGTGGACTTGACACATTTTACCATGCACATCATAACTGTTTAAATATGCTATAATTACTGTCTGAACATATATATTTTTTTAAATTTTCCTCTTTATTTTGGATAGGTAGTTGAACAATATCTTGGTTGCACAGGTTTTCGCGATGTTGATCCAGAGTGGAGAGCTATTACTTTGGGTTTCTCTCACGTTGGCACCTGGAAGATGTTGGCACCAGCGACGTTTCGCTGTTTCCGCTTTAAGAGAAAGTATCTTGAAAATGCTTAACAAAAGCAATGTAATCTGTATAAGCCAATGGCGTACAAAACAGAGTGAATCCTCACCCCTCTTGGCGTGATACATGGATTACGTTTGCACAAGACCAGTTAGTTTTGATGAAACCCTCAACTCTTATTCCATAGTTGTTTGAATATGGTGTTAACAAATGGGAAGGGAGGTATTGTGTTCATTAATTTTCAATCTTAAATATCAGTTTTATGTGATCGATAAGTCACCCCGAAAAAAAATAAATCCTTTGATGATTTAAGGAGAGCATGTATATTAGTTGAGGCGGGAAATTTTGAGAAATAAAACATTCAAATGATCCGGAAAAAGGGTGAGGTAATTAGGGGATGAAAATAGCGACTTTCTTATCTAACAGAAAAGCAAAGGTTTTCTTTCTAAATTTATGGAGCTTGTACACGTCACTTAATGGATTTACCTTCTATATTCCACACCTTT
Source organism: Pyrrhosoma nymphula (assembly GCA_963573305.1). NCBI lineage: Eukaryota > Metazoa > Arthropoda > Insecta > Odonata > Coenagrionidae > Pyrrhosoma > Pyrrhosoma nymphula. The sequence goes on along the minus strand of OY754330.1, from coordinate 46,763,128 downwards.
TTATTTTCGACTATGGCTTGAACAATAATTATTATTATCAATTCTTGATAATGGCATTTATTGTCGAAGCCATGGTCGGAAATGGAAAAGTGTGGAATATACAAAGTATTAATTCATAAAGTGATATTCAACTCTTGTTATCAGCACTAAATGCCAGATTATCCTCAATTAATTTTTCACACGTTGACGAATGAATGTTTATTTAACAGCATATGTAAAATTGGTTCTTGGTTTAGTGGAAACAGGTGCAGGCTTGATTAAGAGAAAGGAATTCAATCTAACACAATTTGCACTTTTCCACGGTACTTTCAATTTTCTTATGCGGTTCAACTCACTGAGTCATCTTCAGGAACAAGACGTTTTTGTTAGCCAGGGTGATTTTGATGGAGTTTCAACCTTAATGTGGTAATACGCGTGGTTCTGCTTGTGTTTCCATTTTAATCTGTGTGCCTACATTGATGCTTAACGGTCAAGCCGTACCCGTCTCGTCCCGTTATTCCACCTCTCACGCTGACGCTAGAGCGCACGTGTTCCTCAACCTTGATCAACTTGTTGTTGATGGCGGACATGCTACAGAAACCGACCACACCGACTGAGCTGAGATCCCGTCTTCCTTCCTCTCAATATGTTTCCCCGTCTCCGGCCCTCGGTTCGTTTTCGGTGTTCCGCACGACCAGCTCCTCTCACTCGCCGTCCGAGACGGTAGGTTACCGTGAGAGGGGCGTGGCTTTCTTCGGCCGGCTGTTGCTGTGTTGCACAGGAGAGGAAGGTTGTCGGCAAACAAAATAAAATGCCATTCCGTGCGCACCCCCCCCCCCCCCTCAACCCCTCCATTCCCGCTCCTTTCACTCCCTATTACGGATGAGCATCGATATACACATCGATATATATCATCGAACTTACTCTATCGATCTTTCAAAGCCGGGTTCACACATGAACGTTACTTTTACAGCATTACCTACCCGTAAAAGTCGCTTGCAAGTGATGCTTCGTTATGTTAGCACGGACTTCCATGGCGGTAGGGTCGATATCGGTAGTAATCAACCGGAGATCGCACTTGGACGGAAAATAAACCGGGTTCCATTTTGCCTGCGAGTGGAATTTCGATATCCGACGATAAAATTGCATCATATTCTGTGAAAAGGTGATCACATCACTGCTTTCGGGAATAAAAAATGTAAACGGATAGTTACTTTGCCGGATGGGGACTTAATGTTACATATTAAAATATTAATTTCTATCTCGGAAAGGTTTTTTTTTATTGCTAGAGGTTACTTAAAGGCAAGGCTTTTGTGCCTGTTCTTGTATTGAAAAATGAGAAATAAAATTATTCACTTTCTTAATACGCATTCTTAAGTATATATTAAAGCAATTTTTATAAATGTATATATTCTGCTTATGGAACTCTAAGAGTGGCATGTACAAACGCATGTATTTCCGAAATTAATGGCGCTTTTTTATATTGCCATAATTCATTGTTTACTGCCATCATTCCTTTTTTTAAAGGAAATACCCGTTATAATTTGTTAGAAGAATGATACCTTGCAAGTTGCTATACATATAGAGATATCTCTACTTCCGTTAAAGCCTTTACTCAATCAATCTTTATTCGTCGATAGCAATACCGAAGACCTTTGTGCATCGATGGTGAAACTATCAATGTTACAAAGTTTGCGACGCCACCGCTGGTGCTTATGGCGTGAAACGTCTAAATTTTCAGGTATCTTCCGAGGGCTACATTAGTAGATTCATAGATGCAGAATTTGATGTTCTTTCATCATTACTTTCCTTTCCACATAGGCATTTACTTTTTATTTCCAAGATATTTTGTCATTTTCGCCAAATAATCAATTTTTATAAATGTTTCATATAATAAATCTCTCAATTCAAACCTTTGAGTTATGTTTAATTTGAGGTTTTTACCTACCTATTACAAGAATTTAAACCTTTTCAAAAAAACCCACCAGAAAACTCCTCGCAAGTTATTACAACGAGCTTCACTATTTCACCCTGGTTTCTACCCGGTTTAACCCTGGCACGTGATTTTATTCCCATACTTAGAAGCCAGCTAAGTTTTTATGATGGTGTCATTGGTTTCTAAGTTAGCATTTATTTTATTCTTTTAAACATTGTTGTTTTGAATGGCACATTGCACGTCCGAAATTTCCCATACTTACTGAGTTATTCTTGAAAGAAATTCTTGGTATAGGTACACAATTTTGTTGTATATTTCCTCCAGCCATAGATCTCTTACGTTTTGATTTTTACTTATTCATTACTATGCATAAATATAGTTTAAAAACACAGTCACACGATAATAAACCAAAGGACACTCGCAAAAATTTTACAGACGTTTCGACGGTCAAGCTGTAAAAGTAGGTAACTTTCACGTGTTAAGCTGCCGTATGGTGAAAACATCGATCATCGCATCATATCTATCGATGTTTCTAGAGTTTCGACTGTCGATGTTTGTCCCCCCTCCCATTTCTTCCATTCCCGTGATCATCTTCTTCCCCTCTCTCTACCCCGCCAGCCCCCACCCCGCCCCCCGTGGGAGGGGCGACCCACAATCCCTTTCGCCTAGCCCGTCATACACAGCCCCGCGCCGTTGAGATCCACCTGTTTCTTGGATCCTCTTAGGATAAGGGGATGGAGAAAGTGTTGATAAGGGTTAGACGGTGTCTCACTTGCGAACAATTTTGATGGAAAGATAATACATTGGGCATTTAATTTTTTCCTGCGGACGTAGGGTCGTCTCTGAGCCATACCGGCGATGTTATCTTTCCCTATAAATCTTGTAGAGATTTTCTCCAGCAGTTGACGTGTGTGACGTCATTATACAAGCCTCAGGAAGGAGGAAATATATTTTCTTCCTCTGTTTACTGGCTAGCTTTGGTGAAAGGGTCGACGGGACTTGTCAGTCGCGGTCTCCTAAGTTTTTCCAAACTCTGGTAGTATCATTTAACGTGCTTCGATGGCTATAGTCATTTCGCACGTACTGTCCATCACTTGCAGACAGAGGCAACAGCCCTCGGACCACCCCTCCAAATTCGAGCCGAGCACAATGATGATTAACTTCGGTGACTGATCGGGAACTGGTGTTTCCATCGTAGCCGGCCGTTGCCGTTTTGTAACTCAAGTGTCGTCTTGTGAAGCACAGTCTCGTCTCCGTCTCGAATCTCGCCTCATAAAAAAACAAGATGAGTAAATATTGTTGTAATTTTTAATATGTTTGTGGTGGTTGTCTCGTTCCGACACAAAGAGGCCTCGTTTCAAGTGGCATCATCAAGACAAGACGAATATCCGTGGGGCTTTATGGGAATTCCCGAGTCTGGGAAATTCATTTGTGAAATTTTCCAAGTGTTCTTTGAAATTATGACATATTTGGAACTAAAATATATTTACACTATTAATGTCAAAATTCATAAATTGTGGTTGTATGAATTATTCGAACAAACTTAAAACTTGCAAACTACAGTATGGTGTCCATCATTTGTGAAAAATATTTTCTATGTAATATCTATATCTTAATTATTGTAACGCAATATATCGGCTAATGGGGTTTATTAGAGCATGAGATATTCTCAGCGATAATTCTGTGGCGAAGAGGAATAACCATTTAAGTGCCATGACATGATTTCGAGTAAATTGAGTTCAAAGTTTGCTTTTTCCTCTCCTATGGCGCATAAATGGTTACGCATATTAAAATTTAATGCAGAATACGCCTCAAAAAGCTTATATATGTGTATTAAATGAAAGTTTGCACAAAAATCTATTGCTCTTCATTAATAACTCAATTTCGTCAAAAATGTCTCTTAAATGGTTTTTCCCCTCCGCCACAGAATTTAACTTTGCTCCAAAAAAACTCTTTTTGCGCTTGTAAGCTGCTATATGAAATCAATTTAATCATTGCGTGCATGCCGATATTAATGCGAGTAAATCAAGTATTCGAGGACATAGAGAGCGAGACTGACCGTAAAAGTAGGAGGAACAACATCACAAAAGTGCCCATCAGAAGTGGTAATAGATTAACATTTTAAAGCTGCAGTTTGTTACAGACTTTTTTCCATTTAGTAAATTTTTGTAACCGTTCACATGTTTTCCAACAGAAACAGTGTATGCTCTTGTTTGTAATGCACGGAGTTTGTCATGTGATTTTTGCATTTAATCTGTTTCTATAAGGTCACGAGCTGGAATGACAAAAACTGGCTACATACTAGAGTAGGTTGTGCCATCAATTACTTGGGTAGCATACAGGAAAGAAATAGCCATAATAGTAGGAGAATTTCGTTATTGGCGAAGAATCTAACGTGGAGAGTGGCGTTGTATGGTGCAGAAACGTGGACTCTGAGGTAAGTATATAGGCTACTGGCATTCGAGATGTGGGTTTCAAGAAGAATGGAGAATGTGTGGTGGACTGGAAAGAAGATGAACGAGAAAGTGCTCGGTAGGCTTGGTGAGGAGAGTAAGCTGCTGAAGAAGAATAGGAGGTAGAGTAGGTGGTTATAACAGGTAATGAGGGGGTAAGGGATACTGATGGAGATAGGTAAATGGTTTAGCTATGTGGGGGGAGATGAAAATTCTAGAGTCCCCTCTTCCACCTAAACCCCTATCACATTGGAGAAAATGACACAAACTATGCTTACTGGACATAAAATACAGGCTTAAAATGTGAAGGCAAAAAGTCAATATTACCAAGTTTACAGAATGAGTTGAGATCAATATTTGTCAGTAAAAATGTTTTATTTCAGGAAAGGCATGAATTTTTATTACTAATGTAACATTCCTCATAAAGTTTATTCACTATACATTTTGCTTAGTAGTGTATAAAATATTAACAAAAATAAAAAGGATGTAAAGCATTGTGGAAAGAAATATGTCCATTGAAGGATAAGAGGGGAGTATGTTTCGATGTAAGTGGGGAATGGGAAGAAATAGAAAAGGCTTTATGGATGTGATGAAGAGAGGTAGGACGTATACCGAGCCGAGGAATGGAATCTTGCTCGTGTACAAGGGCCTATATGGGTAAATGATTACTATTCATATTTCCATCTAAACTTACCTCTGGCGTTATATCTGCTCTGAATTGAATAATACGAGTAGCATTTGTAACCCTCCCCCCCCCCCAGACATGTTAGACCCAAGGCTGCTCATTTCATATTATAGAATAGCATGCGTGAGAATTTATTCACGGCGTCACCTTGAGCATCTCGCCGAAATCAACCGAGCATCCACGCCATATTCTCGACGTGGGAAAGTCCCGCTCGACTTGGACTTAGAAGGAAAGGTTCCCCCATCTTGACTGCCCGTGAGAATTGGCCCACCGTCTGGACTACCGCCCTCTTCCTCCCCCGCCGCTCCGCCCCCTTTCCCGCCCCCCAAGTCATTCCGTGCAAGGAGTTTCACCCAAAACTCCTTTTTTTCATCATACTCCTTTCTCCCCATTTTATTGTCTCTCTCTCTTTTTCCTTGCCCGCAAGAAGACAATTTCGCTCCGGAACGGGGGAGGGGAGGGGGATGACTTTAAGATTTGAGCCTCATAAAATGAGAGTAAAAAAAGAGTAGTCAGTCAGCCCACGCAGTAAAAAAAAATTCCCCTGAGAGTCCATTCCGCTTGTAGTGGGAGGTTTAAAGGTTAAATTTAAAAATCAAATATCTCTCTGGAGTGCAGAGTCGCACTATAACTCGTGGAAAACGGCATATTTTTGGCATGTATCTCGAAAAGTAGTGCAATAAGCACCTAATATTTTGGTATCATTAAAATGGTGTGATCTTTTCTTTTACAATGAGTCCAATTGTATTTAATTTTATGAGTGGTGATATCTCGCTCATTGTCCCTCAATTTAGGTAGGAGCCCTATCCCATTGAAATGATTCTCGATTCCTATTTGTGCAACTTTTCATGAATTCCCAAAGAAACCTCAATTCATTGCGTGAAGTCTGAACCATTATTGGAAATTTTAAACTGCAGAGCTAAAAATCAACGCTTTTCAGCGTAGGTACATACAGTGAAAAGTATTCTCACCGATTAGTTTGAAGGCACGAGTGAATGCGGCACGAGCTTGTTTTTCTGTGCTTTTGTGTTCAGTGATAACCGGTCTTAAGGATTGCAGTGGGTGTCGAAGGTAACACCAAATATTTGAACTAAAGAAACGGAATTATTGATTTCTCTCCTTAAGTTGTTTCCACCGTAAAATGACTTAAATGTCATTCTGTCCACATTACTTGATGAAAAAACGTTTTCTTAGCTGGAAGTAAACTATATAATTATACTTTCTCGCGAATTGTGCTTGACGTTGAATGATAGCGTGGGTGAAACGAGGAAAGTAATATTTTTTCTTTAAACAGTAAAACCTTAGATTGCGAGAATAATTCGTTCCGGGAAAATGATTCTGTTTAAAATCAGTCTTATACAGTAAAGCGAATTTCCCCACAAGAAATGATCCAGACTAAGATGATGTGTTTCACTATTCAATAATTTCGCACAAAATTTATTTTTATGAAGTAATTATTGTCTATTTGTTGTCCTGTCTATTCAATGCTGGCTCCTAATATAAAGTTTCTACATTATATTGAGAGAAAAATAAGGCCAAGATAATGCAGGAACCCGACTGGAACAGTCCAAATCTACAAATCTCACTTCTCTTTGTTCATGTACGCAACGTACACCGGCGCATCAAGCCTATATCTCAGAGATGTCTCCTTCTGCATCGGCGCTGCAAGTTGTGACGTTGACATGTTAAGTTTTGACGTTCACCTCACTCCGGCGTGGAAATGCCTCGCTCGTTGAAGAAGTTAAAATTTATAAAATGTTTTCGCTCTTCTTGCAAGACACTCGCTGACCAAGTTACTCGCAATCCGAGGTTTTACTGTATTATTAATGCAATTTTCGCGAAAAACTGTTTTTATTAGTAGTCTTCTCCTTGGGAATAAATTGGTAGTGAAATGTGGGCAACTATCCAGTCTATTTTTTTTTTATTTTTAGCTAAGTAATGCAATTCAAAATTCGTTGATTCAATAAAAGTGGAGCTGATATCGACTCCAATTCCTGGAAAATGTGCTCATTAAAATAAACTCGTCTAATGATCTTTTTAAGGTTAAGTGCCTTCATTTTGTTTTCTGTTAGCTAAGGCATGTCACCACTGAAAGCACAAAGTTTTTATCATTGTTATTTACACCTCATCCCGCTTGAAATGCCGGGCATGATTTTGATTTAGTTTTCTGCATGTATTAGTATCTTGTAGGGGTCATAAATTATTAATACTAATCAGTAGTTTTATCTTAATGAGTGTATTGCATGTTAGCATGTTCATCTACATATCGCTCTCCTAGTTTCTGGTTGGACCGCGCATTATTCTCCTGACTGCTTTTTTGTTTGCGCCTAGCGGCCGGAGGAACGTGCGAGGTTCTGATTTGAACTGGGACGTGTGCTGAAATTGTACAATGGGAAGACGTGCCGCATCGCACTCAAAGTTGTGAAATTTGGGCATTTTTGGCTATCTTTCGGACATGAATGGCGATAAGAAGGCGCTCTTATTTTTAAACTAATTTTCTCTGGTAACCAACGACTCATTGGACATTTGACATGCTGTACCTAAAATATTTTCCAATTCTGACCGGTGGTTTCCGAGATACAGCCCCAAGAGTGAGCGCGTGGCACCCCGATTGGCGCTGCCTCGCGCCAATGCTCGAGGCAGTCCGCCGTTTCTTTCGGCGTTAGTCCTATTCTTTCGACGAAGTATATTGTTATGCGATATTTTCTTAACACAGTTTTAATTTACTAATTTAATTAAATTAAACAATGCTCAGTTATTGAAAATTCAATGTGAATTCTGTTTTCTGACCACAATAATAAACCCAGTAGTATACCTACACGTAACTTATTATTTTAACTGATGTAGAGGAAGTGTGGGATATCTGTCTTTTAGATGTGACACAAAAGCTAAGGGCCCAACACCTGATTACATTGTTTCATATTCATATAAAGTAACAATACAGGAATAGGACAAACGTGAAAATCTACATAAGGAGATGTTTCAATGAAACATTGTTTTCTATGAAACTATGAAACATTGTTTCATAGGCCGCATTAGTCGCTCCAACGCACAGACTTGAATCCTGGCCGGCCGAGCCCAAGGCTCGCCTATATAAACCGGACAGATTTTATGTACGTTTACAGCATAGGAGCCAGAGACTTACTTTGATCTGACGACGGCTGCTAACGTGGAGCTTGGAGTGCAGTGGACTGCTGGATAGGATTTGGAAATGGAAACTAGAAACGCCGATCAAATATTCCAAATTGGTCATTATGAGAATGAAATTTTTGGTTCTAAGTTGCCATGTAATGGACAGGTGCTAAGGTGCTAATAGCATGTGATTTCTTATTTTTTAATAACTAAAATGGAATTCAGGTAAATAAAGCTAATTAACACAGTTAATACGTAGGAAGTAACAACCTCTTCCATGAAGAAGAGCATCCAACCATAATGTTGTTTTATTTTCATGTCCAACGACACCAGTAGTAGTCTTGTGGCTACCTCTGTGCGTAAATAAGCTGGGGTTTTCGCGCAATTCTTTGGTTACAATAACTGTAGAGGTTTTTTTAAATAGTTTTATAATTCCAAGCCGCAATTGCAACCACTGTATGTCAGAAACGTATCAACTAACTCGCCGCGTCCCTGAAGCGCTCGGCCCCCGACGGGCAGAGCCGACTCCGCCGCTTCATCGAAAATTCGATCTTGGTGACGCAAACGGACGCAAAAATTCTCTTCGAAACACATTTTGAAAACTTTGAACAATATTGTGTATAAATAACTCGGTGTATAACTTAACTATATTAATGAATTATCTTTATAAAAAGGTAAAAAACATTGTCCGCCATTTTGTTTTATGTAAAATTCAAATATACTTCAAATGACATGCTACTTACATTTAATTAAAGACAATGAGTTGTTTAATGGAATAAAACAGATTTTAGTCAATGTGTTAATTTAAAGGGGTTCTGTATCTAATAGTTTGAAATCGGAGGATTTCGTAGAAAATCGAATATGAGAGGTTATCACGAAAATTGTTTAACTTTGAGCCGCTGCTAATTGTTAAAAAGTAAAAATAATGGAAAATGGAACGTGACATCACATGCAACAGTCAATTGTGAGTAGCCATGCAAAGTTTCAACTTCCAGGCTGAAAAAAAGCACGTTTTGAATTTTGGCCAGGTTTTTTCGATTTCAGCGCACTGTGCACCGGTCAGAATTGGAAAATATTTTAGGTGCAGCATGTCAAATGTCCAATGAGTATTTGTTTACCAGAGAAAATCAGTTTAAAAATACCAGCTCCTTCTTATCGCCACTCATATCCGAAAAATAGCCAAAAATGCCAAAATTTCACAACTTTGAGTACAATGCGGCACGTCTAGGCCTGGGCGATATTGATAATTCAATATCGGGATACGATAATATTAGCATATCGTCAGGTGGCGATATCGATAACTCATATCGCGTCGATAAATATCGTCTTATCGTGCCCCGATAATTTATCGGGGCACGATAAGATATCGGGGCACGATAAATATCGCGATAAATATCACGATAAATATCGCGATATCGCGCCCCGATAAAATATCACGATATATTATCACGATAAATATCACAATAAATGATATTGCGCTCGTTCAAATATCGCGTAAACGCGCCCGATGAATTATCGTGATATTGCGCCGGTTAATCGTGTCGGAAAAGGCAGCCGTTGGGTTGGCCTTCGGAGCAAGCACGTTTGAAAACTTACTATTCTGCTATCTGCTAATTTAAATTCTCAGCAGTTCTCTCTCTCTCTCTCTCTCTCTCTTTCAGTAACAGTGGTCCGATAGTTTATAGGTGACGTCTTGTTCAAATTTTGGAAGGAACTGAAAACAACAGTGTATATATTGTCCACTGATCTAAATATACCGAAACAAACTCATTGTCAGCAAGGAGAGCAATATCACGATCTTTTATCGTGATATTTATCGTGATATTTTATCGGGGCGCGATAACGTGATATTTTATCGGGAGGCGATATCATGATATTTTATCGCGATATTTATCGTGATCACGATATTTATCGAGCAACGATATATCGTCAATGTTAAAAACTCAAGATCGGATTGGCGATATATTAAAATATCGCGATATTTTACGATATATCGCCCAGGCCTAGGCACGTCTTCCCGCTATCCAATTACAATAATATTTTACAGGATATGTTTTTACACCAATCGGCATAAATTGAGGGGTTTTCCGAAAGAAAATCGAAAAATAAGGACCACCCTAGTGCTGCATGCCTGGTGTGGAATCACCGCGTGCCACACCCTAGTGGTGGCTTGCACGATACTTCGTAGATGTAGATGAATGCAGTATATATTAAATTATTCAAATGAATAGGTGGATCCTAGTATTTGTTTTGACTATTTCAGTGGTGATGGAACACCCTTAAGGATTACCCTTTACATATTCTACTCCCACCGCTCTCGCTTGTGCGGACCTTTCTGGAGCGAATGGAAGGTAGTTGCTGCGTAGGTTGGCCAACCGGAGGCTCTTGAAGGAGATGTTTTCGTTTTGGTTCTTTTGGTGAAAGGGCTGTTTTGAATTCAGTCTCCTCTCTGGGTCCTAAATCTCCTTTGAACCTTTTAAATCTCGTGAATGTAACGGAAACAAAGAGAGAGCATATTCACGTATCCATCTGGGATGACCGAATTCTATGCTGAGTTCAAAAACCAATTGAAAATGTTCAAGACCTTTATAAGTATTAATAACATCTACATTAAAGTTTATTTAGTATTCATTGAACTATCGTTTAAATGGAATAGGGATTGGACTTGCCGTTCTTAAGTTTTTAACTAATTTTTTTTTCCAAAAATCCACTTACCTTCTCAAGCACTATCTTTTGATCGACAAAATTATCTTTGTGTCTGTCTTTTTCGGAACTTCTCGATCTTTCGGTACAGAGTGATAGTACGAGATCCAACGTTGCTACATTTCACACCTCATTGACATCAGCTCGGGGAGCTTTTCATTGATTATGGTACAAATTTGGTAACTCTATATAAAATATCACGTAACAATTATCGTTCGCGTAGTTTCGTAAATTCTGGTGCCTTATTCAGGAAGCCCTCGGAATTTTAGAGCCTCTACAATGGCGTGATGTTGACGCCACAACCTCGAAAAATTCGAATGATGGCATTTAATTTGGATACATCGTAAAATAAATTAAATTTCATGTGACCCATATTCTGGCTTCTCATATAAAACGTGTCCTATTTTTTATATGAACAACAAATTCAAATGACAAAGTCTTATCTTTCCACGCTATTCTTTTCTTAAATTAAATTTGAAAACACAAGGTGCTAAAACCAAGAAAGGGCGAACAAAGGGGAATACAGTATTTATCTACCTAATATAAATGCGATTTAGTAAAAATCTGTTTGTAAGAAGCAATTCTCCCAGGGAATCGAACGGTGATAAGGTAAAGGCATCAGTCTTAGTTTTTGAGTTATTAGCAAATAACTACAGGAACTGATCAAAATCTCTTATGGGTGTAGAGAAGTGTTCATTAAAAATAGGTATGTGTAATCGTTGAAAAATCTGCATATTTTGTATCTTAATCTTGATTTATTATAACTAAGGCTTGCCATCAGTGAAAGGAATATTTTTTTAAAAGCACAAGCGGAAGGTGAAATTCAGTATTGGTTTTTACTCTTACCGTCGCAGTGGAAAGTCCTTAACATTTGAGACTATTTGAGGCTGTGTCGTCACCTCCATGACAGTGTCGAGGCTATGTCCTTACTGAATAAGATCCCTGGTCTTGTATCGGTCCGAGGAGGAGGCTGTAGATACGTGAATGTGAGAGAAGAGGGGGAAAGAGTGCGGATTTGGAGTGTGAAAAAAATCGAGAAGAAAATATAGGAATATGAGAAATTTATTAGGTGACATCAAGAGATAGAAAAAAGGAGATGATGGCGTGAGGAAGATTGAGACTTGCGTTGAGCACGGCACGCATAAGAATGGGAAAGCAGAGAGGAATATTTCTTGATACAGTCTGGGATGTTTCCCGTTGGGGAAAAGGAACCGATATGTACGTTATAGCAGAAGGTAAAACGACGAGTTACTTGGAGATGAGAAAAATGCAACGTTGAAAAACTGGAGTAGTGCCCTAGAAACTGAAAACTATAAGACAAAGCCACCGATCCCTGTAATTAACTCCACAAGTTTGCAAGAACGACTTGAGGGAATTAGAATCAGCTGACACGCATTGTTGATAACAGGTAGAGAATGAGTATGATATTCCGAGAGTTAGATTTTGTTTGTGATGAATATTATGGCAAATATTTGGGGATTAGAAGAGAGGAACGGAGCAGTAGGCTTATGCCTTGTAAAGTTTTGAGATATGCTTGTAGAGAAGAAAAAATGAGTGACGAAATCAGGTGAAGCAATAGAATATTTCCATCTTTCTCTTCCTGCGTATTAGAATTCACCGGTTCGTAGAACTAGAGAAAACAAAATTGGGAAAAATGACTTTTGGTTTGCTGAAAACGGTTGCCGTATGGCATTCTGGATGGAGAATTGAGTTACCTCGGAATCAAAATACCGAGGAAACCCTAAGTTAATGTGGTGGAAGAGATTCAGAAGTTGAGGAATATTGGAAGCCACAGAAGCGAGAGAGTGTAGCTGAAGGTAGCATATCATTAATGCAGCGTGAGCGAAAAGACGTTGGAGATGATAAGGAGAGGTGGAATAAATCAGTAAAGCCCGGCAAGTTTCATTGTTCCACCCCAATGATTAAAGAAGAGAATACACGTAGGCATACGACACAATGGCTCAGGGGAGTATTGAAGCTATTCAAATGCGCAATCAGCCTTATTGATTGGATCCGTTTTGCAGTTGACGTGGCTGGAGCGTTATTCGTGGATCATGGAGCGCACATTTTTAATTATGTTTTAAGAAACTAAAAAAAAATGCTTGGACCATATTTCATTTAAGTGCATCTGTTTGTGCGTTGGAATTTACCAGAGAGTAATTAGAGTTAATGTAAATCATACGAAAATTATATTTTAAAATATTTTCCTTTATTAAAGCATGTTATGGTTAGTTTTCGGCGCGGTATTCGAAATTTAGACGAAATTATGTTGAAATGTTTTTTTTAATATTGGACTAGACGTGACATTTTGATTTTTTTAATAGCAGCAATGACAATAATAAGAAATGTATTGATTCGTGTTTAGAAGAAAACCTTTACATATGTAATAACATTATTACGAAATTTGTCTCATGTACTATAAGGATACTGTTATAATAGCATTTAATTGCCAGAAAACCAAATGGGTATGATGCAATATTTTTCACTTTTATCCATAGATATTACTATTGAGAACACGTATGCAAAATTTCCTGAAAATCCGTACACAAACAAAAGTCGTTCCTTCCACCTAAATTGCGCAAAAGACCTCTGTTTTCGATAGCTTTCCCTGATAACAAAATAATGAAGCACACGGGGTAAGTAGGAGGAAAATGGAAGAAGAGAGAGAAGGATTGAAAGAAAAATAAGAGAACGGGCAGGCAGAGAGAACAAGGGGAGTGTGAGAGAAAGTCTATGTTTGTGTTTATAGAATAGAAAGTATACCATATGTATATAGAATAATTGGAACCATATAGTATGATAGCACAGAGAAGTGTTGAATCAATTGCGTAATCGACTGCATTGAATGTATCAGATATGTAGTCAGTACGCCGAAAACAAGAGTAATTATTAGCGGCTTTGTCACGTTAGTGTAATTATTTATTATTGAAAATTTAATAAGGAAATTGTTTTCTAAAAAGCACCGAATTACCTATAAAATGAATAGACAAAATTCCGAACGATAGACAATAGATAGATCATTTTTCGCAAAAAACAGGCTTCACTTAGGTGCGTCTACACGCTATTAAATCTCTTCTTTGATTTTATGATATGAATTTTTGGGACCAATGGAAAGTTTGTAAGTGCTTCGAGACCGGAGGATGAAATAGATTTAGCGTTGAGGGTAACAAAGAGAGGGAAGAAAGAAGGGCGTAGAAGGTAGTAAGCGACCGAGAAAGAGGTAGATAGAAAAGAGAAAGTATATGGGTATATTAATGTATGGATCCAATGGAAAGTGCGCGATCGCTTCATGACCGAAGGACGAAAAGTAATGTAGCCCTCAGGGTAGCGAAGAGGGGTTGGGATGGAGGTAAGAGGGGGTTAGAAGAGGAGAAGCGAGTCAGAAAAAGGGAGATAGAGAGGAGAAAGTAAATGGCTATGTGAATGTATGAATCGAATGGAGAGTGCGTGATCGCTGTAGGGCAGGAGGGCGGAAAGAAATATAGCCCTCAGGGTAACGAAGAGTGGGTAGGAGAAGGTACTTGGGGGGATATGGAAGACAGTAAACGAGTGAAAAATAGGAAAAAAGGAGAGAAAGTATATGGGTATATGTGTGTTTGATCCCTATGGAAAGTGCGCGATCGCTCTAGGCCAGGAGGACGAAAAGAAATATGGCCCTCAGGGTAACGAAGAGGGTGTAGGTACTTTGATGGGGAACAGGGGGAGGGTTGGAAGAGGGGGAGAATGAAGGTACTTGGGGGGATGTGAAAGCCATTATGTGAGTGAAACAGATGTAGATGAAAAAGAGGGAGATGGAAGAGAAAGTATGTGGGTATGAGTGTATTAACCCAATGGAAAGTGCGCGATCGCTGTAGGGCAGGAGGACGAAAATTAATGTAACACCCGAGAGCAATGAAGTGAGAGGAAGAGGGATAAGGAGGGAAGATCGGCGGGTAATAAGATGAGAGGCAAGGAAAAAAGAGGAATAGAATGAGTGGGAGAATGTGAGAGTGGGAGAGAAAGTGAGAGAGTTTTTTTCAGGGAGAGAGAATGAGGGATGCATGTATGTAGAGATAGTGAGGAAGTTGTGGAAATGTATTATTTTTTCCCTTTGTATTCTGCTGGGAGTGAGCCTCTAGGGGGAACGGGGTATGTAGGGGTAGGTAGGAGAAGGGTGGGGCTTCAGGAGAGTTTTTCGGAGAGGAATGAGGAGAGGGGAATGAATGGAGACGTGGAAGAGTTTGGGAGGGGAAGTGGACACAGCGGGAAAGTGGGATGGGATGTAGGGGAGGGGACGGATCAATACCTTCTGCCGGCAACTAACCTCCTCCAATCCCCCTCCACTGAACCCCCGTCCCTCCCCCAAATCTCTCCCTCCTCTCACCTCCCTCTCTCCAACGGCTTCTATCTCATCTCTCTCTCTCTCTTTTCTTTCTCCTTTCCACCTCCTCCCTCTCCTCTCACTCCCTCCCCCTCATCCGGCAACACCCCAACGACCTCCACGTACCACCCTACCACACGAGAGTTAGGCCGGCCTTAACTTTAACCTCTCCAGCCCTCCTCCTTTTTCCTTCCTTCAACCTTCACTCCTCCCACACTCTCTCCCTCTTTCACAGACACACAAACCGTGAACCTTTGCTCCACTCATCTCCCTGTGTACCTATCTTTCTTTTCTTTGTTTTTTTTCACCTTCTTCTTCTTCCACGGCCTTCTCTTTCCAGTTCCCTTCCAATTTTCTCCCTCTTGACCCCTTCAGCGTTATTACTCTACCATCCCCCCTTCGCCCCCACCCCAACGTTGAAAATCCATTCGCTGGTCTCTCCACCACATATTTGCTCTCCTGCCCACTCAACCAGAAAACATGCAAAAATGTTCGAATTGTCCCGGGAACAAATTTTAAGGCCTAGCTTTTGAAAGTTTTTTTTTCGGTGATCCTCGCCGGAAATAACAAATGAAGCTCAAATATATACAGTAATACGTCCACGTATACATGGTTCTTGGTTGAACTGATTGCGGTATTCAGCGATTCACGCCAGCGGCTCCCCAAAATTGCTTACGTATCCCCTTTCAATTCTCGAGGATTTTATCCTATTCAGTTGGATCCCTCGAAGTGTGAAAATATGCTGCCCACAGCGCAACACGTTTACTCCCACGCCATCGAAAATCCATGAATCCAGTATATTCCATCTTTATCTCTCCCTGCCTCACTCAACCACATACATGCAAATATTTTCTGTGAAAATTTATCACGCACATAAATTTGGCCCCCAAATTTTCATCCCCTGAAAAACTCGACTGAAAAAACAGAGATCAGCAAAAAAGTTAAATGGACAGTAGCTTTGTTGATACGAGAGCTTAGTAATTGAAAATTTACATTCACGTACTCAGACGCCAATTTAATCGTGTTGGAAATAACGCTGTGAATCACATCTCTATTTTCATTTTGCCGCGTTGTTCGTAGGAAATCACAAATAAAGCTTAAATAAACAATTGTACGTGGTAGTATTTAATTGCAATGGTCAAAATATATCTTTCGTAAAAGCCTTTTTCGAACCGCGTTGTCCTTGGAAGACGCTTGCCCGAATTCCGTCATAAATCGGTGTTGTGGCCTATATCACTTAGCGGGTACCCCGATGAATATGCGTACATCAGGCTGAGGATTGCTGACTTACTCCATCGATGGTGGAATTTTATGAATCTTTTTTACGTGAGAGTGTCCTACCGTGTGAGGAAGCTTTGATTTGTCTACAGAACTACCTATCATGAGTTTCAACTATTACATTTTTTAGTTTGTATTATGTCCTAGCTTCTTTTATTTAATCTGAAATTCCATTAGTCTTTTCTCTTATTTATTTCGGTTTCACATACTTCCTTCTATCACTGCCATTAGCATCTTGCCACCTCTATCGCTGAATGAACACCAATAAAAATCCTTTTTCCTCATCAATGGTTAAATAATTTTCTTTCGTATTTCTTTCCATCAACCCATCTTCCTTTACATCGTCCTTTAAGGGTTCAGGATTCGCTACCACACGCAGCCACTCTCTAATGTTAAGCGCTTCGGACGTGATTGGTAATTTTTGGCATGGAATGGTAGAATTACTCGCATATACTCCATGCCGAAGTTCCTTTAGTTCTGTCTATTTCAATTGTAAAATCAAAAAAATGTGAAAAAGCTCAGTTTGGCGTTGTTAAAACGGATATCTGTATTTTCCACGAATTCACCCCTAAAGCATTCTGATTTATCCCTTTCTTTTCTTAAAATGGGACCTCCATGAGTTTCATTCGCGAACTTTACTTTAAAAAGGGCTTCCAAACTTAAACTTTGACCCCCCACGCAAGCCGCAAAGAGTGGATTACCATGCTTCTCCATGCGCAGCGCGAATATATTTCGCGCCATCCCTCGGACCCGTTTTGAGATAACTCAGCTGCCGTCCCTCTTTCCCTTTACGAACACTTCGCACGACCTCTCGCCCGTCTCGCTGTATCTCTCTGTCCCTACTCGCCTGCCTTTTCCACCTCACGTTCTCCTTATATCTCAATCTTTCTCTCTCTCCATCCCTCCTATTTCCTTTTCTCCCTTAACCCTCCTCCTTCCCAGCACTCAACCCGGCCAAAAAAATAAAGAACCCCCTTCCCTCTCTTACTTCATCCGAGGCCCGTTTCATCCTTTTGTCTCGCGCATCCTGGCTTTTTGCATTCATTGACCGTCTCCTCGCCAATCTGCTGCTCTCGGGCAAAATCCCTCGCCTTATTCTCCTTTTCCGACGCGTAGACGCGTGCAATTCCTCCCGCCTTCTTTCCGAATCCTTCCTCCTCCCCCCTACCTATCACGAGTTAATCGTCCACTTCCCCACAAGAGGCACGCACCCTCACGTATCCCTATTGCTCGAACGCTGTTCTGTTTTCCGCCATTATTCCCGTCGCCTCATCCTTTCGCCGCTGTTCTGTTGTTTTTTTCGTGAGAGTGAGGTACAGGAATTCCTCACCGGTGTGAAGATGATCAAGGGTCAAACAAATAATTTGTAATATCTCTCTGACTATGAGGATTTGGAGAGGGTCAAGTTTTTCGGGTGCATATTTCTGCATCCGCCCAGCCCTAAACCAAGTGTGAGCCCGAGTCCCATCCCGTATCTCCGCTGTATTATATGCGCGGGCAGTAAGCACAAGTTTCTCGAAAGTTAGTACTACATTACCGATCTGACAGCCACGTGCGCGGAACTACTCATTTTCGTCCATCCCGCGCAGGTCCAATTCCGAAGGAGGAGACTCCGATCCCTCCGCCGTAGCCTTGAGTGCAAGGCGCACCCGTGTGACGACTCTTTGGCATTTCTTACTCTGTTTTGTTTTTTAGGGGGATAGGGTGCTAAGGTTTCATAGCGAGACAGATGCGCAGCCAGGATTTGCTTCTTTGATATTTTCATATTCACCCTCACTACCTCCTCTTAGTAGTGGAAGTAAGCGCAGTCTTTATAATGAATGTCAAATATTTTGCCTAAAGCTAATCATTTTAATGTATGCGTTAAATTATAGAGAGTTGGTCATGTCTTTTTTTAAAAATCTCAACTTCCTTTTTTTGCCGACGTTTCGCATTTTAATTATAGCATCTTATGGGCTCAAAGGTGAGATCAACTTCCTTGCTGTGAGAGCTTTCTTGTAGAGAGTTGTTCTAGTTTTTAAAAAAATACATGACCAACTCTCTATAATTTAACGCATACATTATTTTTGTGGTCAATAACCAATTCAACGAAATCATTTTAATCCTTATGATAGGAGTTGAATCAGGTTCATTCAATTATTTATGCCTCTCCTTTGGAAATAAACTCTTAAAACAATTTTCTAGTTTTTTTAACCTTCCAAATCTTATCATGGGCTTTGGGTGTGAGGTGGGTTAGTGCTCGTAAGTATCCCCTCATTGCTGCGTTTATTTCTCAAAATGATTTTACGTAAGATCTTTGTCACTCTTGATTTTACATTGCATCGTTTTCTGAATTGTTGTCGGACCAGAAATCCTTTTCTCTACGAGCAGCAAATGAAAAACGTTTGTACATACTCTTGACTCGCAACTCAAACAGAAGACTTCAATATATTTAGATCTGCTACTTTAATCTCTATACCAAATACCAAAAGGTAGCATGAGTGCCCGTAATTGAGCAAAAATGACGTTACCGTAAAGTGTTTTTTACGCATTCCTCCTAACAACTTACATCATTGGTGGTGGAGGGGGGGTTTATTGAAATCTTACGTGGTGTTTTTGAGGAAGGTCAAAAGGTGGCTCAAATCACCTTAGGTGGGTAGTTCTTGAATGGTCCCTTACGGAGAGAGAGGAGCAGAGAAGTTTCCAGAGTGCGACGGGAGAGATGAGCGGCAACTTTGGTGGATAAGAACGGTCACGTTCCCAGAAAACAGATGGACGGTCGTAATGGGTTGATTTCGGGACGAATTATCTTCTCCCTTTTCCCGTTCTCCAGGGTCCTCCAAAAATAATCCCTAACCCTCTACTCTCGTCCAAGTGTCAATCGGAAATCACATATCTCTTCCTTTCGATCCAAAAAAAACCTCAGGGACTGAAATAGGACATTAATAATTTTTGATGAAATATTATAAGGAAATTGGTGCCCGTGGCAGTAAAATACCATTGGAGACAATGCTATCTCTGTGAAAATATGGTTTACCGTGCAGGTCACTTCTAATGAGTGCAGTAACTATGTTTGATGTAACAGTGGAGTTCGGAAGCTTGATGGAATGACGATAAACTTGATCAATGTTGTAGCTTTTTAATATTCACTATTGATTTATTAGTTATTGACCATCACAAAGATGAAACCATCAGGGTGTCGAAATGGGTCGGCAATAAATGAAACAATTGAGAAAATTAATACTTATTATATAATTCAGTCATTATGATTTTCAGAAAGGTAAGCCTGTTAATATCGAATTGAACACCGGTATTTTTTTTAATTTCAACATCCTTCGACAGCTAAGATGATTCCACACCCAGTTTTCCATTTCAAGCAGGAGCAACCACTCCAGGGACGAATGAAACAATCATCCACCCAAATTATATGCGAAGCTGACGATGTTTGATGCAGGCTAGTAGTGATATTATTGTAAACATATAATTCACAAAAAAAAACTTACCAAAAGGTTAAATGGCAAATTTTAATGACTTCAATAGTGAAAACAAGCACGAGCTCTAATCAATGTGATTCCCGTTTTTTATTTCAATAATCGATGCCCATTATATTTATTTTTCCAGCAATCACTTCATGGACAAAGTACAAGCAAGTTACAGAAGCAAAAACAAAATTGAGGCAATACAAATCTAACCATATGTGCTGATAATGATTGTCAGGTTTTTTCGCAACTAGCCTGCATTATGTTTATGGAGGTTCCACCGCGACGGCGTAGTAGCCAGTATATTTCGGTTTGAAAAGAAGGCCAAGTTGTCATAATTCAAGATGAACTATCACGAGAGGAACCCGCTAGTGTTAATGACATTGCTTGGCGATTCACGAAACTTTATGGGATGCTCGTTCTGATGCAAAACGATGCGGAAAATAGTCGGCGTTCGCTGTATTTTTTGACGCTCCCGGTGTTACGAAGGAAAACTTATGCATGGATGACATTATTTTCGGTATTTGCTCTGAAATATATTTCAAAGTTTGTTCATCATAATCAGCAGTCATCAATCAGGAGATTGGTTTACTGTAGCTCTCCAACCCTCTCTCCTACCATCCAAACGCTTCATTTCTACGTAATTCTTTACGTTGACGTCCTTCTTAATTAGCCTAATGTACTCGTATTCCATTCTTGATCTTCCTCTGGAATTCTTCCCATTAATTTCACATTCCATTATATTTTCAACATACTATTGTGTTGCTAAATGTATCCAATAAGTTTCTCATCTTCTTGTCAAAGATTTCACTGTGCGTTTTTTTTCTCCAGTTCTTCGTAGGACTTCTTCGTTTGTGATTACCTTTGATCTTCATTTTTCTTAGAAAAAACATTGCTTCCAGTCCATTTTGATCCGTCGCTGTTATTGTTCAAGCTTTAACGGAATATAGGGTCATTCTCTAAGTATATGTTTCAATTGAGTACTTCCTTACTTCCAGGCTGTTAGCAGACTCCTCTACTGGTGGAAAAATGTTTAAGAATATTATTTCGTGCTTATTATTTTGTTCTAAGAACGGAAACCAACTTCAATGTGGCAAAAGTCGACCAACATAGATTGGCGGACTTAAGACCACACAAAAAATCTCATGTATAAGTACTCCAGTGTATTTCATAACCTTCTCTAGTAGAACAGTCTTCTAATAATGGGAGGCTCCACGTGGAGATCAGGTGGTTGATATATGGACTGAATCGGAAGATGTTCTGGAAGGGAGCGAAATCGTGGCATAAAGCACTGAACAGTGTGACTTTTCTGGCGCCATAGCTGGCTCGGGATGTGGTTAGCGGTAACTTTCTCCGTATGAACAATCAATTCGCATGCAATCCGCTTGAATGCAAAAGAATCATTTGAGTTGCCATGCCCTGAACATTTTTAGATTTATAACAACAGGATTAGAACATTTTTATAGCAATTTGGTAGCAAAATTGTGCACATTTTCGCTTTTATTCGTTTGTGAATAGAGTACTAAATTGTTTGAAGAGGAATATTTTGAAACGGAAGTGTTGAATAATGGTTCAAATAACCAACCAGTGTGTACATAATTTTTTGTAAATCGTATATTATCATATATTTCTCTGAGAATTATGCGCATATCAACGAGTATATTATCCGATACCAATAATGAGAACAACAATGTCGATGATCAATAAACTCAAAATATGTATTTAATACATAATTTTTCTCTTAACATCAACTATCGCTCATACAATCTGATTGTCATCAATTTCCTACGAAAAGCAGTCACCGGCGCTGAACTGTTACCACGACTTGGTTCCTGCCTGTGGCTTCGTGTGTACAAAGCCGTGAAATGTTGCTCGCCGTCTGTTGCATTCCATCCAACATGCCAGGACGTAGGATTGCAGGTCAATTCGGGGTTGGTAAATGTTCCCGTGTTTACAGGGCTTAAGAGAGCATTGGATAGCAAGCAATGGAGGGCTACAGTGAACCTATCTTCGCATTGCAAAACTGATGATGATGCGGTCTGGACGACGGTCAATTTCTCTCGAGAGACCAAGACTTGATCTAGGGGCGGTGTGGTCAACCAACTCCCCGGCGGCGGGATGAAGTACCCACTCGTCAGCTAATTTAAAGGTCAAATCTCTCTCTACTCAGCAATGTTTGCCTCCAGGACAGGTACTTTTTTCCCCGTTGATGGTGGGGATAATTCATGCTGAGAAAGGACCGCAGACCCATCAAACCCAGAACAAACATGCTAGGCATACATTCTGCGACAAGGTCTGTGTCACTTCCTCTTGGGGCATTGACTGAGCGCTCGCTCTCCCAATAGGTCTGATGCATAAATATAGTGAAAATCATTCAATTTCATTTCCGTCGATATTTTTAACGTCGTGTTTTGTCAAACACTGCAGTGCAAATGCTGGTTGAGTGATATGAATAACAAATGTGCATTCGTTTTGTATCCATTCCAGCTGCTGTTAATATTCATGTGCGTACCTCATCTGTAATTGCATGATAGTTGCAAAATATATTAATACAAATGGTTTCTCTAACATTGGTAGCATACCTGTAGAGTTGTGCATATTGGTGAAATTTCACCTCCTGACAAGTATTTGCAGGTTTTTGCTTATGCATCAATAGTCGTAGTTTCATTGACTTCATTAGGGTATAGTGTGATGCATACTGGTGAAAACTCACCCCGTCACACAACCTTGAGGTGGCTAGCTGGGTATTATGTAGATACCCCGCAAGCCACCTCAATGGTGTATGGCAGGGAGTGAGTTATCACCTACATGCACTACGCTATACCCTAATAAAGTTATTTAAAATACCACTGTTAATGCATTAGCAAAAAACTAAAATTACCTGTCTGGAGTCGACATTTCACTAACATGCACTACACTCTAGGCATGCTACCAATGTTATAGACAATCGGTATATTAATGCATTTTACAGCTACATAATTGCACTGAGATACAAGAGTTACACAGTAAACATGCGAGACGTGATTTTAGTTATACGTAACCGATCAAGAAACAAGATTTTGGTAGCAAATCAACTAATTAGTTACACTACCTATCTACAAACCTAGCTAAAAGTCTCAATGGCAGCTATTATGAACTCAATTCGTTTCAGGGAAAAATGAAATTTTCAACATGTCCGTTCTGCAGTCTATTTTCCCTAATTTTATTCTCACGATCTTATCTACCGTAATACCCTACCTCATAACTCGCACGTTACTTCAGTTTTTATTAAAATTTTCTGTCGCTAATCGATTGTTTTTTCGTGTTACTGCTTGTTCACTTTAAGTACTGAGAATGACTTTGGACTGATGGTAACGATATTTCAGTGTTATCTCCTACTGTTTTAATAGAAGGCGACTGACATCAGAGGACATTCACGTCCATTACGCGTGTATTTCGGCGCAGAGGAAGGCATGGAGAGACATTAGTGAGTAGCAGTGAAAGAGTTTAAGAGGCGGAGGATGCCTTGCATTAGCCCACTCGTCATGGCTAACGGGTTTACGGCCTAACCCTATCCTGACGGTTGGGGAAATGCTCTTGATGTGCTCTTCTCTCTAATGCAGGCCAGGGTATAGCGTTTTCGAATCTAGTCGAGTTAATGGGCCTAAATTTCTCTTATTTAGCCTACTTTTTCTAACGTTTCCTCTTTTTCTACGCATTTTTGTTTTAGCACTAGAACCGGCAATTTTGACTGGGTTTGGATATATACAGATTGCTGCCTTTTCTTCAATCTACCTAGCCTTATTATTCTACTTTTATGGGAAACTTTTGTTTTTTGACCACTGATACAATATAGTGAAGGTAGTATGGAGTATTGGTGAATTAGGAAAAGCAACTCCAGAAGTCAATTCCAACGTTTAGTCAAATGGATTTGGCTTTCTCGGGGCTAAAATACAACATATTAACAAAACCAGGATATTATAAAGTTCAATGTAGTTCATTGGCGTAATAATTTTAGAAAATTTTATCTATCTTATTTTGAATGTATATGAAATAATTATCTTCAATTTCCAAACAAGCACACGAATATACAATTTTTAAAGCATGATTCAAAATACTTATTAAAAAATCACTACAACAATGCTAACTATGTATTATCGATATAATTTAAAGCAAAATGAAAAAAATATATAAATTAATAGACGGAAAGGAAAATAAAATAGGAAAAAAATATAAAACGTAAAGAAGCCAAGAAAATGTTTATGTTATACAATTAATCCGGTATAAATGGCATTACTGAGATTAAAAATACCACTACTAATACGAATCCAGGGATGGGATTACGTTTCCTTCTTTCGCGTTGTTGTTATCGTTATTCAAAACGCAAACCGCTCCAGAATGGCAGTGCTCACAGATACTGTCCTTAGAGCTCACTCCATCAATTGAAACTAGTGATTTAGTGTATGCACCTGAAAAAATTTTAAGGATGACGATCACGTTTTTGCTCTCGTGAGCGCAGTTGTAAAATAGCAGTAACGCGAGTTTACTTGTTACGATGAACCATTATCGCGCCCCAGGGCCTCGAAGGCCTTTTTATTACACGCAAAAGCAGACGTATTCACGCAAAAGACACATTCTTGTCCCAGAAATGCTACTTCACTCTGGCTGGGCTTCATCTCCAATACTCCGCGAGCACATGGGACTCTGCATTGGAAGGTTTAACTCACGAAGTAAATGATATACAAAGTAAATCCGCTCGCGTCGTTAAAAACTGCTTGTGGCGGCAATTCCACTATCTATCTTATCAGTATCTGATGTCAATTCGTGAAAATACTGACGGCGACCATTATTGCCACGCATAAAAAACCATTTATTTCCACAGTAGGAAGAAATAACGTTTAGTGCCGCCAGATTCGCATTTGGCACCACTGTGCGGCGTGGCGGCTCGCTGGGTAGCATATGAAGGTAGTCACAGGCATTACTACAAACGATTTTTTTCGTCTTAATTTTCCTTTCGTTGTAGAACCCCAGTGGACTTTTCGTTAGGGCAACGACCACTGACAATTTATTCGGCTACCGCGTACTGAATTGTCCAAAAATGAATGCCTGCATTTCCGTTGGCCTTTAACCCCGTGGACGGTGTAGTTTATGCACACCCTTCGACTGATTCGTTGCCGTGAACATCTAATTCCTTTAAACCTGTCAAAATTCCACGGGGAAGGACACACGCACGATGGTTAAAGCACTCGGCGCGATATTGAGGGATCCGGGTTCAATTTCTAGTGAAGGCAGATGGATGAGTTTTCCTCTGTAGACTTATCGCGCTGACCCAAACGGTTCGTCCTCCGGATCTATATTTTTTAATTCGTAAGCGTCTCTTGTGATAGGTCCGCTAGGACCCAAGTCGAGTGATTTTCAGGTAGCTAGACCCTTCTTGGGAACTTCATGCCACAAGAGGGACGGAGTCCCTGCCATACCCTTGACTCTTAAAGTGAGATTTTCCCGCCCCGGCAGGGTGTGTTAGAGACCTACCCTCTTCAATCAAACCGCCCCATGGGCTGATTTCCCTCACGACTCGGTGACTTGGCCTTTTGACATTTTCATGCATTCTTTACCCTTCGCCATGAGTCCTCCCCATGAATACTACACAAGCATGTAGACTCCTTGGTCCTCCCTTTCAAATCATTTGTAGTCTCTTCTTGACTTGTTCCTCCACGTCATCACACTTGTTACCCTAATATTGATTGATTGCTTATTATTGCTCACGTCTATGATTTCGTTTAAAAGCAACATCTTCGGCTTAGTGAGTCACTAATGTAGAATATTTATATTATACTGATGGCATTAATAAATTACATTTTTTAAATCGCAGTGCTATAAATTCACCTTTGATTTCTTTAATTTTACATTGGTTATACATCTTTATAATCTGTAGTAAATGTTACTTGAAAAAAAAGATAAGTTCAATACTCTTAAAGTTTCTACTTCGATTTTGACGGGAAAAATTAGTTTATAATTTCAGTTTATTTTCAGTGTCGTGGGAGGGAATAATCGTTTTTAAACAGCTTGAGAAGGCATTTTAAGAAAATCTTATCTCCACTTTTATGGAATTCCCAATTTCCCTGAATCCAAATTAGGCACAGAGTAAACAATGCCGCAGATTGTATGGATAATTAAGAGTAAATCTTCTCTGAGGAAATTTATAAGATGATACTGATTGGAGAGGGATCCTAAAGGAGAGAGGTAGTGAGTAGGGAAAATTGTCGGGCATGGATGGAAAGGAAGAAGGAAATGTTCAGCCCGGGGAGGAATACAGTGAACGAAATGGAGTCTGGTAATGTGATGGAGGCCCTGGGGGATAAGCTGGGAGATGAGGGAAACGAATGCCCACTGTAATAAAAAAAGAAGGTATGCAGTGGGTGGGGTTCGTCTGGGGAATGTAAAGAGGGACGGAGAGAGAGAGAGAGAGAGGCCCATTTCTTTTCCTTTAGTCCAAACTGCGCCCGTTCTGCCTTTGCCGGCCCTGGAATGCCCGCTATCGTTATCATTAGGCGAATAAAAGAATGCCTCGCCCTGTGAAACATGAAAGTAGCATTTGGTGCATTGACATGTAGATTTGTTGGTAATGGAAAGATTACGTTGGGGAAATGAGAGAAACCCGGCATTGGCATTAGCCTTATTGTGGTAATACTCCCGTCCGACGGATGAAGTACTGTACTTTAAGTGCTCTCCACGTGGCACACAGTTAGGGATCGTGATTCCATTGAAAACTGTCAACCACTACTGGGATTACCCGGGCCCTCGAAATGTAAAACAATTCGGGATCGTGATTACATTGGAAGCTGTTAACCACTAATGGGATTACCCTGGCCCTCGATGTGTAAAGACAGTTCTCCAGCCATCACACCAACCCAGTGCCCCTTAATTTGAGTACCATGGCTACAGCACAGAGAACTGTGTTTAGGACTATCATTCCCATTTTAGCGATCGAACATTTAAGAACGGGACGATGAACTGGAACGGCTAAATTGAATAAAAATATAGTATGAAATAATAAATATGAAAGTTGATAGTTGAAAATAAGAATTTGATGCGATGAACCTTTATGAAGATTCATTCGTGATTTTCATTTCAAAGTTAATCATTGAGTCGTTATTTTTTTGCCGCTCATTGCTTTTGAACTGAAGTGAGAAATGGAGTAAAAGATTTGGACTTCAAAAATGCCTATTGGTGGGTGTGACAATGCTGATGAAAAATTGTTGAAATCATTTTACACTAAAAACAAGACATTAATATTGTAGTTCTCTCGCAGGTTGGGCATGTGTGTAGGTCTATTACCAGGAAAATATCCATGTCTATTTGGTAGTTTTTGGTTAATTTCAAATCAAACTTCACAGCTAAGTTTTTTGGTAAAACTGATTGAATATCTTAAAATTCTCTTCCGTTAGTTTTCTACTGGATATATCGTTGCTATCTACGGTATTCGTTGGTCACATCATTTATGCGGTTAGTATTTATTTATTTCTGTATATCACTTGGGTAGAGTTCATTCATGCCTTGATTTCTAAATAAATAATAATCTAATATGGTGTATTATTTTTCTCTATTTTTGTTAATTTTTTAAACTTATGTAAAATGGAATCACATATTATTAATCGCACTTAATTACCTATATTTAGTATGTGTTAATTATCACCTCATTCAATATCCTACTCAATTCCAACCCATAAATGTATTGTGCTCTAATTTGCAAGGATATTGCTCTTCTCGTTTGTATTAGTTAATACAAGTTGGCGATCAAGAATCTGTCTGTATTATTTCGTTCTGATATGCATTGCACTCTCTCTGTTGTATTATTTACAGCCTAACCTGGAAAAATTCCAACCCACCTTCTGGGCAGAATGGGAATATAGGTTACGAGGGGTCAAAAGGTCATGCGAATTGCTGAAAATCCAGGCAGGTGCTCCAGGAGCGGGAGTAAAGGAAAGGCATCCTATTCCGATATCCAAACAATATAGCTTGGGACACGCTAAGTTCTTTTTTATATCTCCCTTCTTCTTGCTGCCTTGGCCCTTTTTTGTAATGTATCTCAAGCTCTTTACTACACCTTGCGAGTATTAGAGTATAATATTTGTACCATAGATTCCGACATCTATACATTCGATTTAAAATGTCCTTTACCGCTTTATAGAAATGCGTTCCTCATCTTTAGATGGCTGTGGAGCGACCACATCTAAATTTCGCTGGATTCAATTCCACCTATTTCCGTTAATTTTTCCGCTCCTGACGTTATTTAACTTTATTGGCAAGTGTCCTTAGGAATGTTGTAAATATTCATCGTAAGATTTTTTTTTAAATTGATATACTTGAGCTGCAGGCTCATCTGATTCTAATCAAGTGACTGCATTTTATTGCTCTAGATCTTTATTTAAATCAACATTATCATTAGCTCTGATTAAATGAGGAATATCGTTCCTTCATTTAATCGTTTTTCTTTTTCTCATCCCGTATTTGTATGATGAATTTATGATCACAAGCCCATAGTGGTAGTGAATTTTTATTTTAATGCGAATAATAATTGCAATATAATTATCTTTTAATCACTCTAATTTTTACACATCATTTTTTTAGTTTTAATTAATCGAAGAAAAACTTTTTCTTAGAGTTGCGTATGTTTTCTCAAAATTCTTGTTCCTACTCAATTCTTGAAATTTGATTTCTTCGGTATTAAAGACAATCGGTGTCGGCCGATTTTAATAACATTCTATTATGGGCGAGTTCCTTAGGTTTTAAATTATTGGCCGTTTTTGCGTGATCCCTTTCTTAACTTTGCAAATAAATGAAATGCAGTCCTTCATAACTCAGAATACTCATAATATGATAGCAGTTCACTCACGGGTAGTAGTAAATAAAATCACGGCAGTTGTACACGGTCGGTAGATCACATATTTTAAGATTACCGGAACTGTATATTTATTAAGATGTGTACGTAGTTTTGGCAAGAATAGGTATAAGGACCAGGATATCTGAACCAATGTCCTGAACCCAAGGGCCATCGTAATAGGTCATAAAGTTATAAATAGATTATAGAGCTATGAATAGAAAGAATATATCATAGTTTTATGGAGTGTAGAGTTTTCCACATGTTCCTCGAATGCTGTGAGAGAATTTATTTTGTTTTCCTTGTCGTTCATCGAGCTAGTGTACAATAGAAGGAACGTGCTCTATCCTTACAATGCATTGTTATTGAGACCAGAGCAAGTTGGTACATGTGACGTCAGGCATGGTAACCCGTTGAGCTCGCTTCAACCCGGATATTGTGTTTTTTTAGGTAGTTTTCATCCCAAGTTTCTTACGCCTAAATGATAAATGATAGTGGTTTCATTAGACTTATTGTTAGTTACTCAGGAAAAATATTTTGTTTTCAAGGAGAAATAAGTATTTTGCCGGTGTCGAAAGTCCACGTGTTTTTTTTAGTTAAAAAGCAATCATAATTAATCCCCTATAGCGTCTTTCCCGTTGCAATCGTTTCCTATGTACGCACTACCGCATTCGTTTTAAATTTCAAATTCTCATCAATAACGCCATAGGAGAGATGAATTTTCTTTTTCTTCGAAGACATTTTTGCCTATTCTTTTTGATTATGCATTTATTATTGAGGTTGTCGGACCATCTCTTGCGTAGTCGACCCTCTTTCCTAATGGTATTCGGTCCATTGCCATCTTGATGATACTTGAGTCGTACATTCTTGATATATGTTCATTCCATTCCTCTTTCCTTTTGCGTGTCCATTCTGTTATTGGAGGTTTATTGAGATTAATGTCAACAGTGATAAAGATAATTATTTTGCGTGGGATTCCTAGGTGTTATCGGTAGCCTGACGTCTCATTCTTGGGGGTTTCCCTGGAGACTACTTTTCTCGCCAACAGTTTCTCTATGTGCTGTAATTAGGTTTTCCGGAACCTGGAGTTAGGTTTTTAGTTCCTCTATTGTATAGATGCTCCAAGTTATTTTCTTACAATTTGATTTTATGCAAGAGAGAAACACCCTCAGTGGAGAAAGTAGTCTCCACAGCAATTTCGAGGCACGTGACGTCAGAAAAGGAAAGTCAGCCGGTAAAGCTCAGGAAACCTCCGTTTAAATATCATCTTTCGGACGAAATTGAATTGCATCCCCGGGTATTTTTCTTACTACAGGTGTCTGAAAGAAGAAAAAAATTGCTTAATCTTTGTACGCACGCCTCATTAATACGTTCCATTGAAGCGGAAAATCCCCTTATCTTCCTTTTATTTGGCAAATAAATTCCGTGCACTTAAGCGGAATTTTGTTATAACCATCACAACCTCAATTCTTGAACGTTAAGTGTTTTTTCTATTTATAATATTCCAAGGTGTAACCGGCCTCAACTGTGCAAATACCGAAACTCTCACCGTGCTTGAGGTGTTTAAATACCGTCTGAGGCTCTATTAAATGGAATAATTTTCATTGTGTAGCAATGAAAAAATATCATTTTACGAGTTCACTCTGTTGTTTAGCAAACACGAGCGGTTTCGCCACTGTATAACGTCTTAATAATCTGAAGATGTTACACAATTACGAAATCCGTCGTGTTTTTTTATAAAACTAGGGTGGAATCGGAATGCGATGTTTTTTCATCGCTACGTGCCTGACGTCACGTCAATGGGTTTAAGATACCCCCCCGCTGGTAATACGGTATTTATATCGTACATGCGGACTATTTTTGCGGACTATGTGGATTATTTTCTCCTGAAAAAAATTGAGCAAATTTTATTGTCATGCTGCTGATAAATATACCCGATCGTGTTGTCGCGCTGTTCATATAAATATGTGTCTGTATAGTTGCATTGCTTATATAGAATCTAACAAAAATATCATTGCCTCTTCCTATACGGATCAACATGCTTGCGAAGGAATGCTGCGAAATGATTCAAACGGAAGACATAGCTGTCGCGTTCCTAAAAAAAAAAGATGGAATTTATGGTGAACATGAACTTCCACCCCGGGAATTGTTGCTCGATTATTTTTATTAATATTTAGATTATTAAACATTTTTTTGTGTTTTTAGTATACCTTTTTAAAATATTGTGTTAATAAGATGTATTTATTCAGTCAAAATATTATTATTCTTTCATAAAATAATGATAAACTATTAAAGGCTACAAACAACCTGTGGACCGCATTCGACATGAATACTGACTGTGCCTTGCGCGCCCTCTATTGTATACACCCTCGGATGGTTTTCGTCTCCTCCCCCCCCCCCCCTTCCTATTGCCGAGGTGATTGCGTCCTACCTCTCTTTCCCCTGAGTGTCTGGCACGGTGCATCCCACAGGTGGTCATTAATACGTCTCGCACGCCTCGTGTGTATTGTTCTCATTTCGGAAGAATGGATCGCTGAGTCGGTCGAACGCTCCGCGCCGCGGGGCTGGATTTATCGGACTAGGTCAACATAACAAGCAACCCGTCTTTCGGTAACCTATTCTTCTTCCGTGGTGATCAGTGTAAGTGGCTGTGTATTATTATTTTGCTGCGAAATATTCTTAGCTGATCACCTCCAATGGCGAATTAACAAGTTGGTCAAGTTATTTGCAAGCGAGCGTAATCGTATGGAAAATTTGAAAATCAAACGATTTCCAGTTGGGGAAAATATATCCAACCAGAATGGAAATTCACTACTTCTATGCTCGTTTTTCTATTATCGGTAGGAAAGCTTGACAGTAAAACGTGCTTTAAAAATAATAAAATAATAACACTGATTCGAGGTTAGTAGCCGAGCGATTTCTTACTGGGGGAAAATTATCTAACTTGTGTTGAAATTCATGATTTCTGTGAAGGTTGTTTCTCTATTATTGTTATTGTAGGTGATTTGCCGGTGAAGGTAAGTTTAGATGAAAGAAGGAATAAATATATCAATATTTTATAACCGCAGGTTCTTGTCTCCTACGATTTAATCTTTCACCTCGACATACGTCCTACCTCTCTTCATCCCGCCCATTAAGGCTATTCTTTTTATTACCATTCTCCGCTTATCTAATATCCTCCTCTCTATCATAGACTTCAGAATCCCTTCGCCCCTCAATACCTGTTCAAATCACCTTCTTTGCCTTCTCGAGGAGTTTCCTCTTGTCAACCACCTTACCAATCACTTCCTCGTTCGTCTAACTTTTCAACCATCTCAAACGCCTGCAGCCTATTTCCAATCTCTCTTATTATAATCCACGTTTCTGCACCATTCAATTACGATCCTTGATCTTTAATTGTTTTTTTTAAGATAAGTGCAGCGAAAATTTCTTATCGATGATGTCCCCGCAAAAACTTCCCTGCATGAATATGTGCATATACTTGTAGGTTCTTTGGAAAAATCCTGTGTGATAAGCTATGCATTCTATGGCTAGAAATGTTACCTTGAATTGAACCATGGGTATGTGTTGATCACTGTCATATTCCCAGAAGATGATTTATTTCTGTCGGATATAAAAGCACGAAAATTATTGATCACTTCATCACTTTATAGATAATGCAATTAAAATGTATGTATTTGCATGTCTTTGCCTTTGTAAATTTAATTCTGATGTTAAACCCGAAACAGGAATTCCTTTTGCGTGCTTATATTTCGCCAATTTAATCATATTATCCCTGTGAAAGTTGTGAACTCTTATGAGAGGGATATAATAATCATTGTTATATTCAGCCCCGTTTCATTATAATCACTTCCTCTCCTTTACTATGCATTTTCTCGCCGTTAAGAAATAAATTACGGTGCCAGTTTCCCACGAAATATTAAGTTCATTGTCGCCGATCGCTGTGAAAATATGACTCTTTGTGGTAGTATCATTCGTCAGCATTTAGGAAACCAAGTAATGTCTTTGGCCCTGTCCAATGCATTAGATTTATCTGATAGCATAACTTTTTATGGCAGCGATCAGTGGTTAACTGCAACATCTTCAAAATCTATCACTTGCGTTGAAGTTAATTGGCTTTCGGAACTCTTATTGTTAGTGGAGTTATTCATTGTTTTACAAATCCTGTCATCCACTTGCAAGAATATGTTCAACAAGCAAAGGGAAATTAGACGCGAAACTTGGTGTGTGGCGATCAATCTCATTCGGACATGTTTTTGATGGATTGTAAAACTTTACCAGGGCTCTTAATTGGTTTCGAATTATCCTCTGAGGTGATGGTTGGGTCCCAGATCTCCAGCGGAGTCCTCGTGTCGTGAATTAACGCCCAAAATTAAGGATGATGAATCTTGCCTCGTCAACTCCTTGGATACTATTCCTTGGGACTTATTATGAAAGATGAATGAGCTAAATTTGTCTTCTATGTTGAGTGGGGACAACATTTGACAGAAGATAAACCTCCCTGTAGTGTGCGCAATTTTTTTGCAACAGAAATATTTCATGAATTATTCTGAAAAAACATTTAATATTTTGTATAACTAAGTTTAAATCACGATAACCTCAATGGCATTCATACCTGATCGTCTAATGGTTGTATTCAATTCCTGTTAGACACAGGAAACTAGCTATTTTAATAGTTTTTTCCATAATGCACCATCCTTAACTTCTTGTCTTTCGTTCCAATTTCATTAATTTCCTCATCTTGACTTTCTTTACCGTTAATTATTTCATATCTGATTTACCTCGGTAATTCTTCCCACCCGTTGCTCAGTCTATGATACGTTATGTGTGTATTTCCAAATTTCAAACTGTGACCTAGCATTGGGACTAAAATGCACATTTGTTCTAAAATCGCTGAATCTTCGCTGAAACATTTTGTACTTATTCACTGAATTATTTTCTGTTTTACTAATTCACCATTTTTATCGGACTGGGCTAAGTTTTCGCTGATTACTTATTCAGTCTCTTGACACCCAGAAAACTGATGGACATTATTTGATACCGTGAAAATGGCATTTTATGTCGAAACCATGGTTGTTAAAAATAGAGTGTGGAATTTACTAAGCGAGAAATAATTCAGTGGGCATAATGTATTTAAGTTCTATTGGCATCCATATTTTTCCAAATGAACATGGGGTATAACAAATAAGGTCCAAAGGGTACTTCCTACCAGTAAAAGGCAACTTTGAAAACTATATCGTTATCTATTCAATTAAAATGCCCAACTGAGCCAATAGAATTGATATTTTTATTTCCCTGCATTGCTGCACGCAGATTTTAGACACGTTATATTTGTTTGCGAACTTTTGTTGGAATTCCAATTTTACCCTCCGTAGAACCATTGTAATCTTCTCGCAAGTACTTCGTGCGTGTGCGAGGGCTCAGTTAATCAATGTATACTAAAGGAAAGACGTAAACATTTACTGAATACCTTATTACCTGTGTATGCTCTCTCCTCAGTGAGGTACCCATTACCCTGCTGGAAATGTCGTTTGAAATGATCTAAAGATAACGTTTTACGTGACCTCCTGAAAGAAATATAAATTTAGGATTTTTAAGGATTCGAACATTGCTTGATACAGTTCGAGTGATGTTTGTGGAGACCATGTTTACCTGCTTCCTTTGATTATTGCGGCAGAAAACCCGTTTCTTCATGGTCCTAACCCTTTGCATATGTGCTTTTAAAAAGCCATATCAACAGACGACTCACTATTTTCCTTGAAACTATGTTTATTTTAGTTTGAAACTATTTACTTGTGAGGAAAAATGTAACGGTCCCTCTCTTCTGGTCAGGAGATAATTCTCTGCTTGAAATCGGACGCTGATGAAGCTCAATTTATTCCGTGGAAGAGCCAGATTTTCTCCTTTTTCTAACCAGAAGGGATACAGCGACTTGACGATATTTGTATTTGTACTTTTGTGATTTATATTCTTTTGTTTGGCTGTTTGGAGATGTACAAAGCACAATCATACACGACAGCTAAGCTTCTACGAGAACTGTAGCGGGACTCTGTGGACTGGAGGTAAAGAAAATACACTGTTTGAGGGGACTGATGAATATTAAATGGGCAAATAGAATCACAAACGATGAAGATTTACGAGAGCATTCTGAGGCGTGAATTCCTTTCGTAACAATGATGGAAAGTAAAATGGACGAGGAGAACTACGGAGGAAGTCCATGGATGGCACGTGTCGAACAAATAATGAGGGGTGTTAAAATAAGGAAATTTGAAGGAAGGAAACATTTAGTTTAATTGTATAATTGTAATAAAATTGTAAGAAGAGGTGCACTGTTTATAGTAACCGTTGGAGGTATGATTGAGAAAGACATAAGAGTTTTCTTTTACGAGTCCCTCTAGTTATTATTCATGTGTTTGATAGTAATACTCCGAATTACATTGATGCAGTGTAGTCTCTAATAACCCTATCTACCGTGGTTTCGTGTTATCCCAGGTACATATTCAGTTTGATCACCGCATTATTAAGCCAGTTATGCATGCGCTGTAATTTAGTTTTGGTTACTTTGTCAGAATTTCTAATGTTCATTTTATTTGGTTAAGAAGTAAGTTAGAGGATACCATGCGCACAGATATTTTGCTGCTGGCTATACGAGATTATCGGAGAAAATTAGTGAGAACTGCCCCAGGGAAAGTGACGTATATTTTATGGTGATAAAAGAAAATGTTTTATTTGTAGGAGTATTTCTTCGAAGTTTTTTTTAATGTGTATATACGTCGGACTATGGCAAGTCATGAAAATAGCCAGTTTATTTCATAATTTACGTTCGCCAGACGACCCTTTCGCGTTATCCGAATTTACGATTTTATCCGAGGTGGCCTCAGTCCAATACAGTTGGGTAATCGAGACTCAATTGTATATCTAAATATCTATTCTAAAAATTAATTGCATAATTAGGCTGATTGGTTGGTTATTTAAGGAGGCGACTGTCAGCTGGGCTTATTTGGGCGGGCTAGGTGGTTATGGTGCTTAGGAATGGAATTTTGAAGAAAATAAAGGAAGGATGGAGAGACGCCTGGCGTCGGAATTAGCCTGCTCCTAACGAAAGGTGCCTAGGGGTCCACTGTTTAACGTCCAAGCCGACGGACGGAGCACTTCACTTGTAGTGTTCACCTCTTGGCACCAAAATATAGATCGGAATATACACTTAAAATCTCCACCTCCGCCAGGTTTCCAATCCAGCCCAACTTCATCCCAAGAAATAATACAGTCAAAATTTATCAAATGTACAAATATGTAATGTACTTTCTTTCACCTTCTGTTCAAATTATATATATATATATATATATATATATATATATATATATATATATATAAGATTTAATTCCATCTCCTTAATTCCTTCTGATTACAGAAAGAAGAATAGGAGAATAATTACAATACTCTTTGTTAGGAATACGGCTACAATGACCCAGCGGGCCATTGTATTTGGTATTGTTTAGCTTCATTATGAAAGCAGCCCATCCGTAAACGTTTCTGAGCATTGGCGTGGTTCAGGAGAACGTTCGTTATAATTCTGTTCTATGAAGATCAGGGTATGGTGATATAATAGGGAGAGTTGCGGATCGCGAACCTAAATGTCAATTGACTCAGCTCTGGGAATGTAGATGAGGAGGAGAAGGGGCAGAGGGAGAGACGATGCGATGATGGCACATGGCGGGGAAACTCCACCGCGAAACTTTCGGAGCAATCGACCTCGGCAAACAAAGGCAGCAGGGAGTGTATGAGGGAGAGAACTCCAGACGCCGATTCCTAAAGCTCCCTCTCTCGGTTGCTTTGTTCTCTGAACCCTTGACCCATTCCGCCCTTTCAAGCGACCCTCGTTAAACCTTTAGGGGGGTGAAGGGGGTAAGGGAGAACTTCAAGGACGATGGGCTTTTGCGGTGGCTCCGTGTGATCCGAACCAGACCTCAAAATTTTGCATGGAATCCTCGAAGTAGCTGGTGTAACAAAAATGACACGGGAAAATTTTTCATTTATGTGTGTGTGTGTGTGTGTGTATGTATATATATATATATATATATATATATATATATATATATATATATATATATATATATATATATATATATATATATATATATATATATATATATATATAACTTTATTTTTTCCCGTTCTATTGCCGAGTATCATGAGATGATGGTGATCATCAGAGTGCCGATTTGCAGCATTCTACCTCCCATTAAGTCCATCTTCAATCCAACTCATTTCTTCTGCTCTGAAGTAGGTATGGTGACATTTGAAACGCATCCGAAGGTCAAAGTTTCAATCGATGATCCTGGCATTTATAGAGTATGATTTTTACGGTGAAGTTCGTGGTATGGATAAATTTTTCTTTGTATATTACGATCACCTTGAAAGTTGAGAGATTTATAATTTTTCCTATCCCTAATTTATTCCCTTTTTCCGCCTTTTTCCTCCGCATTCTTGTCAAGAAGTGGACATTATCTGGTCTCCTTTACCTTCAGAAACATGAATTAGCAATTCTTTCATTTGAAAACAAATAAGTAGATAGGTTTAAAAAATAATTTTAATGGGAAACAGTTTTACGAATCTTCCGTATTGTTTTCTCCCTTGCATTTTTCATCTGTCTGGTGAAATAAAACAGTAGCTTAGGACAAAGATAGGTATTGCATAGTATTAAAATTATTAAGAATAAGTTATCTACGCGCTGTGTCCCTTCAAAAGGCCTTGAAGTGATTTAAACAATTGTAAATATTTCATTTATTTTGCTGGGAGAGCTGCAAGAGATTCGTATTTCGACACATAGAAGTAATGGTATTTTACAAGATGTAGCGAATGAAAGTTGTACTCGGTTCGTGGAAATTTACACCTTTTAGCATAAATTTTCATTCGGCGTATTTTGAGCCGAAACACGCATTAGGTAGTACGTATATGTGGTAAAATGGAAGCTTCTGTAGATAGAGTACACCGATTGATGGTGGAGATTCCTCGTCATTTGTGGTGGTTTACTGAATGGTTCGATCGCTGAGTCCGATAAGTTTTTTTTTTGCTCTGGCTCTGTCTAAGCGCTGATTACTGGTCATTTGGCCACCTTTAGTGTATGTGGTAGCCGACATCGTGAAGATCTCATGCTCAAACTAAACCTATGTTATGTGCTGTTTCTTGTGATTTAATATCTTCTACGTTTTTGGTTGTTTGATCAAGGTTTTTCTCTATGCATAATAGAGGCAGTATAATTTTATTTTAAAATGTATGCGCTTGTTGCGCTACGCATACATTACAAGAAGTAAATTTAGTAATATTCATGACGCAAAAACTGTTTTTTATGACTAAACCTGTCATTAATTATCTGAATGTACATATTTTAGGCTCCAACTTGACTTAATTATCTCAGACCGTACGCTGAAAAGGCTCTCGCAGTTAGTTTTTAAAATAGATTTTATAAAAAGTATTGCAGTGAGTAATACAATTTTTTAATAATTGAGAAAACATTTTACCGGTACTTAGTGAGGATGGAAGAGGCGAAATTTAGTAATAGGATTTGGAAGAACTTCATATAAAAAAAGACTTAGGGTGCATGGTTCTTCAATGTGGGAAAGGATCTGAGAGAAGTGGGCATTACTCGGGAGAACATGAAGGAACATGACGCACTCAGGAGTTGCAGGTTGCGGGACCTTTGGGGAGGAAAATTTGAGGACGGGGCAGAAAGATAGGGAAAGGGAGCACAGTCTGAAAATGAAGGAGTATCGGAAGAGGAAAAAAAGAGGAAGTCAACAAAAGAAATACAGTTGGACCATTGTGTTTTGTAGTTGGCTATTCCGAAAGAAGGATTAGAAGATTGAGATTACACACAAACTACTCCGTCTACTACCGTCTCTTCGTCAGAAATGTCGCGAAAACTATTGCGATAAGTATTTCGGTATCATTAGAAAGATAAATATTTTTCTGTACGGTGAGGCAAATTTCATTGAATTTCATGCGTAGTGATGCCTCACTCAAAATACCGAGCCGAAGAGCAGATCACGATGTAGGTTTGAAGGATGTAAAGGGTTTACATCAACTTGTCCCCAACTTTTTTGAGCTTGATTCCACAAACCTATTCCCAACGTCACCCAACCGTTAGCTTTAAATCATAGACTACGTGAACAAATCAGGAATATTATAAAAATAAATTTAAAATAATTATGATAGTTAATGTTTATTTCAAATAAAAAATATATAGCATATTCATCACAGGGCATGTATGTAATGTACCGTTCGGTTGGGATCCTGCCTCTACAACTCCATTTAATTAAATTAAAAGAAAACAACAAAGGAAGACAAACATTAATTTTTATATATAAATTTAATGGATTGATATTAAATATCTACCATTCCATTAGTTATAAACTTTATTTTGCCAATCCTAAAATTTAAGAACTAATTTGAACATTTTTTTTAAATTTAATGTAGTACTTACTTTTCGAGTACATCGATAATTAAAAAAAAGACTGCTTTGGAACTTGGAATGAGAGAAGTTTTTGATCGATTATAACGATGTGCGATTTTTAAAAATGACATTGACTTACTTGAGTCCCAATGTTTAAAATGCCTCACACTCTCCTACCCAAACCATTAATGTTGAGAAAATATATTGCAGTAAACATCTTATTTATGCCCGAAAACGTGCCTTTATTTGTTCATGTAAAAATGTCTGTAGACAGAGTGACAAGTCTGAAGCAGTTGAGAGAAATAATGACGCTACGTAACCCAAGTATTCTGGGCGGATAAAGGGCGTCTTACAACGACCACCGCTGAAAATTGACATTGATGGAGGAGTCGGAGCCAGGAAGGTTATGGATTTACGTGTTTAAAGAGGATCATAGTTCGTAAAGTGAGCGATCGATATGACCTTCACCTCTAAAGACAGACAGAGGGGCGAATAAGAAATACGATCACGAAGGAGATCGGTTTAAAGGGTCCTCTTCGGGTGTAATGACTTGGCGTTCGTGTCATCCGGGAGGAGGTCGTCTGCTTCATAAGGTCGCGTGTCAGAGATATTTCTGGAACATTGCCATACCGTGGCACGGTAGAGTGCCACTATTATGCTGCCATGCTTCAGGGATATGTCTCAACTGACCTCTAGAATTCTTCTCTTCATTTTATGTGCATTCTGCTCGACTAGATTGGTCTCCAATACTATCGGTCATGAAATGCATTATAAGCAATTCAACGATCCTCTCAAGTTTTTGGTTGATGAACCGAACATGGCCGAAATTGGCACCTCTGAAATTGGGAATGTGTTCAATGCCTGGTGGTGATATTTAAGGGACAAGAAATATGAAAAAAAACCAAGCAAAGGTATTGTCTGGTTTTCCGGGCACCTTTTCATCACGTAGTGCAATAAAAATCAATTACATGCTTAAGGCTTTGGAATGACAACATACTTTTGGAACATAAAGATGAAACTTTTTGTTTGAATCATTATCTTCGCGATATTGATAGTCATGGCTCAAACAGACGAGTATGGAACGATAATTGTGGATTTAATGTTATATATTTTTTCTATCCGGGCTCCGTGTCTGACATTTTGAATGCTTCCTCTACTGTCGAAACGCCAGAGTATGCTACAGAGCTAGCCGTAGAAACGTGGCTCATGGAGCCACCGACTAGTTTAAATCTGAAAGACCGTCAGCTGTATTCAGTGGGAAATCCTTAAGACATTCATCAGAGAAACAGAGCTTTTAATTTAAAAAATGTCTATTTATTAAGGATTGAAATGCACAAGATGGTTGAGATTCAACTCGAACATTATTTAATTTCAAATCATTAATATTAGAAATTATTTAACTAAGAAAATATTTAGGTGGAATCAGCGTAGTTCTGTAAATTTCTCTCTTCATTGGATTGATTCCACTCTGTTAGCCTGAGGGCGTTAATTTAGGCCGATTAATATTTCAGCCGCGTCAATGTAGATTAAACATTTAATATGATTTGCGTGGTGCGCTGTGCAATGCCCCGGGCAATCCAACGGCCTGTGGTTCGATTTTCGATCCAAGTGCATTTTTTCTATCGGGAAATTCTACGTGTTTAACTTTCGTTACTTTCGGGTGAGAAACATCTCCAAAATGCGCAAGTCTATCGTGACAAGTGATGGAATACGATTTATCCTCGAAAGTAGTTGCTTCTTTGAGACACTCTCATCCCTTACGAGTGCCGAAATTGATGGCACACAAGAGAATAACACATAGATCCCTTGAATTCTTTTGAAATTGCTTTCTGGCGTTAAATATTTTAGTATTATAAATGACACAACTGCGGAAAGAAATTCTTCGTCTGGATGACCCTGATTTGAACCAAGACGGTGTGAACGGGGTGCTGGACTTTGGAGTACCGTAACGGAGCCAATAAATGTTTAAATATAAGTTTATATCTTAGAGTATCAGCCCTACTCACTGCAGTTTAGTACAGTTTTTAAACTTTGAATATCATATTTACAAAATTAGTTTTCAGGAGATTATTAGTTATCATATTTATTTCAGAATTCTAAAATTAATGGCTCAGAAATAATTCCGTGTATTATCGTTCATTTTTTCCTGTGTCAATGGCTACGTAATTATTCTTTTAAATTATATATCTGGCTTCCTATTTCATAACATGGGATTTTTCTCCCTATCTGAGCTATACAGTAATTTTATTCACTAAATTCAAAGATAATATTTCCATTGCAAAGTATGTATTTTTTCTGATTCATTTCATTTTTCTTCACAGGTGAGTTTCATCGGTGTTCCTTTCATCCTGGACCGTATGCGCCGAATTGAAGGTTTGCGTTCAATTTAGCCCATTGATTTTGCTTTTGTATTCTTACTAGCTGAATTACCCAGTGTTGTCTAGGAGAATTATTAAGGTTGTATATCGTTCTTAGAATTCGATTATCATAAATGTTAGTGGAGATAATTTAGATCTCCATCTAAACCTTAATTGGATGACATGCCAAGTATTCTAATCTACATGACCCTT
Source organism: Pyrrhosoma nymphula (assembly GCA_963573305.1). NCBI lineage: Eukaryota > Metazoa > Arthropoda > Insecta > Odonata > Coenagrionidae > Pyrrhosoma > Pyrrhosoma nymphula. Next base: position 46,721,261 of record OY754330.1, on the reverse strand, counting down.
CAGCACCCTCCAAATGTCTCGTTTCATGCGACCTTGATTTTAGCAGACGTCGACTGGCCAGCCAGACGTCGTGCTTTTAACCCAGGAGTTTCCCGAGATCTTAAAACTTGATGTCCGGCTTGAACTTGCAGACGAGCCTAAAGATAGCAATCGAGTCTAAAGTATTCATTTACGATGCCGGCCCAACCTATTTTACAAGTGTGGACAAAATTTAAAATTGCTTCCCAAACAAATACTATGTATACCGATTGCGATTTCTCAAAACCGCCTGTATATTTGAAGGATACTCTGGGTTTTCAGAGTGATCCTCGGAACATTGCTGTTTCCTTTCCCACCGGGAGCTCAATTTTCACTCCATAATTTGTCTCCAAACTTCGAGTGGTACGAGGAATATGTTTTTAGGGATTATTCATACTACTTCTTGGTGCAATTGAAGGTTGGGTGTCATTTCAATGACATTTCTTGTCAATGGGTTGGCGAAATGAATGCTAATGAAGGAAGTTGTTAGTCCATAGGTTTAATTACACTCTTTGATGACGTTAGTTATGATTACAGTCACTTTTATGATACCCTACAGAGAATTAGGATAGAATTGCATGCTGGAAGTTAGTTACACTTTTTCCTATTTTGGTACTTTCTGTATACTTTATGCAATCATTAATTAGTCGCAGGCTGGCCACCCCTAAAACTGGGCCGCCTGTGGCTTTTGCCAATGCTTCCAACGCCTTGGGACGCCACTGATCATTTTTACAATAAGGCATGTATCTTTACCTCAGGTATTGCACTAAACGGTGAAGTTACGTGCTATTTTCTCTGGTAAAGTTCCCTGTTTTATCACTGTAGATTAAGATTTGGATGTTTTATGTAACTTACTTAAACGTGCTTGTCATGTTTCAATTTTTCGAAGGGAAGCTTATGCCTTCCAGGAAATTTACTTTATTTTTTCGAATAAATTAACTTTTTGTCTGCGCTCATCACTCCATTCATCGTCTTTCGAGTGCGCTGATGTATTCCGATGTGCGCTAACTTCAATTTTCCTAGAATTGCGATTGCAAAAATGATATGGTACGCAGTCACGTGTGCGAAGATATAAACCAAAGACGGTGAAATCGGTCAAGTCAAATGATATTTCATGGCGAATTTCACCTTGCGAATTTCTTTGGTGTACGGCCATGGCGAATTTCTTTGGTGTACGCCAACTTCAACGTGCCGAATGGAAATCTCCCAAAATATATCAATTGTTAATAGTTTCCGCCCGTATGAGACCTCTTTTTGCAATCGCCGTATCTTGGCTGAATCGAAAGGCGATGCAGTGTTTGGCGCTAGCACCAGATGCGAAGAAGCCTTCCTAAAATGCATATTCTTTTTCGCTTCTTTTCGTTTTTTCACTCCCTTCCTCTCCCTCCTCCCCTCCCCTATTCCCAGGGTGACATTTTTTGCCCTTTTTCCTGCGGAACAACCGCGTCACAGCCATTATCCTCCACTACCCAGTCCCCATTCACACTTTTGTTTTTCGACCCCCTGGCCTCTGAGATGATGGAATGTGTCTGACCATTTTCCGGGACAGAGTTTTCGAGAAAAGACATGCATGGTGCTCTTATCTAGCCATTTTGGGTAGCATTTTTATCTCCATACGAAATTGAGTGCATTCATTTCAGCTGAATAAGTGCATCTCGAGAGGGATTTTCAGAGATGTTTACCAATAAAATTGACCATACCTAATTGCACTGCTTTTAAAAAATAAAGCCCTATTGTTCTGTTTGTATTCGAGTTGCGTCTAAAAGAATCCACTTTTGTTAACCTCTGCACCATATCTTTTCTTCTCTTTGTGCGTGTATCTGTTTAAACCATCTGCATAAATTAAATGGAACTTTAATTATCTATCCATTAAAAATCGTTTTCATCTTTTTTGCTTACTTTAGAGATAACCCTTGTAAGATTTAAAGAAAAAATGTTTTAAATGATTTTTTTTAAATATTCAAAGAGCAAAGCTTTAAAGTTTATTACGATTTTGGTAGGTGGGCAAAAAAATGCTAGGCCTTATTTGGAAAGTCGAGTAATGTGAAGGTGAAATTATGAGTAGGCAAAGTGGAGGCAAGGACATGAGAAGAAGAAAAATTAGGTACATTTAATGATATTTTAATTCCTGAGGTAGAGCAGCGAGTTTATAAATAACTTTACGTTCATTTAAATCTATCTTAAATCTGTAAAATATCCCTGAAGAAGAAAATTATGGCACCTAAAAGATTAATTCGGAGTTTTGGTCATTTTAAAAATGTTCTGTGGAATGAAAGACATGAAATCTTCTTCTTAATTAATAATTCCTCATCTTATTAGACTTTCTCCTTCCGTTGATCTGCTTAAACTTTTTCCATTTCTTTCCTAAATCCCGCCTCTCCCAGTATCTGGTGCTCACTGCTTGAGAAAGAGAAAGCTTGCTTGCTCTTTCTCATTGAAATTTTATTTTCGACATTAGATAAATAGGGAGATCAATTTAGTTACTTAGGCCGTACGTTAGAGGAAAATAGGGTAAGTAGCAAATACATTAGGACGAAAATGGCGCTAATGAAAGAAGCGTTCAGCAATGGGATGGAGCTATGATGGGGACATCATAGCTCCATCCCATTGCTGAACGCTTTGAAAAGAGGACTAGATAGGGCTGCAGTCGTTTGAGATGTGGGTGTGGAGAAGAATGGAGAAAGAAGAGGGAAAGGAAGACGAACGAGGAAGTGCGTGGTGTAGTGGGTGAGGAGAGGAAACTTCTGGAGGAGATTTGGAGCAGGCACAGCTGGTGGTTGGAAGAAGTGAGGTGGGATCAGCGGAGAATGTTGGAGAAGGGGGAGGAAGAGAACAGGCTTCATGGACGGGATGATAGAGGCACGGTCTATGCTGAGCTAAAGAAGGAGCGTGTATAGAGATATGGTCCAGTTCCAGTGAAAGTAATGGATTTTCATCTCTTCCATTAATACTTACCTTTACCCAGTGATCACCCTATTAATACCATACAAGTCTTCACATGAAATTCAACGTAGTCGCCAAATTTCATTAGCTCCTGCTCCATAGCATGGCGTATGAATATTATCAGATTCCCTTCTTATACGCTTACCTACGCTGCTGCTGATGGTTTAGGTCGATGGAAAGGAGTATCTTGAACGTGTTGGTTTTATTTCCTCTAGAACTTGTACACCAAGACGGCACCAAAGGAATTCAGTTTTTCTGGCAAAACTAGTGACGTGAAGGAGACGTTTGTGAATTTTTTTCGGCTGCGAAGAATAAGTTTTTTCGTGAAATCTGATTATCATATTCCCTTGTCGCGTTCATAAAAAGTCGCAAATTTTCAAATCCCTTGATCGTAAAAAGTCGTGGTTTATGCTGGCATCTTGCTTTTATCTAAAGTAGGTTGTATGATAGCAGGATCGTGAAGTGGATGGCCATGTTACGATGTTACATATCCTTATATGCTCCTCCTCTCGCCCAACCCTATGACCCAGGGGTTGTCAATGCCACCCCATACCCTCCTGTACAGTGTACATCCATATCTCTGTTTAAAGAAATGCTTTTGTTTCCTTTTTTCAAAAGATGCCATACTCAAATAAGGAGGGCGTGGTTAAGCAAAAATGAAGTCTCTAAACCTTTTTATTTACAAAATTACTACTTTTCCTAAAAACTGTTTCATGATGTTTAAAAAATAAAGAAAGGAATAAAACGTTTAGTCACGTCGGAAATTATATTTTCATTTTTTACTTTTCTCAACATCGTTATTTATTTGTGTCACAGCATGTGGCACCATTTATTTTTCATTTTTATGTATATTGTCGGCTATGTCACGGTAATTAGGGAATAACTCGAAAACTAAGGGAGGATGGTGCTCCTTATTTTTTATGTTTTTAGGAACATGTTTTTTGTGCTATTTTCCCTGAAGAAATAATTGATATTCATTTCGAAAGAAATGAACTTATCGAATGAAATGAACTCTTGTTTAAAAATAGTCTTTTCTTTTCAATGTGACTGTATTCCTTCCTCTTTAAACTTGCGTAGTTAAGAAACAGTTATATGATGACCGAGTCAATTATAAAACTCTATATCAAACTTAAATATAGTTGGTTTTAATGAATGCGACCTTTCACACATAAAGCCCGAAACTTAACAAACATTCTTTACATTCTGTTTACATAGTTTAACTTGTATACGTTGCTCTAATATTGATACAGTAATAACTTTAATATACCTTTATTCCCTCTGACAGATTGTCAAGCCTATGATATTACTCCTTATACCTAAGTAGATTTTATGGCATTGATGCGATCATTCACATAAGTGGGTCTGAAAATAGTAGTTTAATTCAGGTTCACAGAAAATAACATTTTTTGTTTGAAGTTTTTAAAAAAACATAAAACTAGTTGAATAAATTTAAAAGGATTTTTAAAGACAATTACCCATTAAAATTATTATTGAAAAAATCTGTGACCGAAAATGTGAAAAATAGTTCTTTCGTGAGGATTTTGAAAAATTCGGGAAAGTGACTTACACCGCATTATTTCTCAGTTCCCTATATGAAACCCGAGGAGAGCAAAACTGTACGGCGGTTATTTAAACTCCATGTTTACATTGTTTGCCGTGATTATATAGATCCAAAATTCATACCACACCTTCTTATATATTTTTTCTTACACATTTGAGTGTGAATTCTAGTAGACAAATCGAAGTTTTGGTTCTGTTCCAATATACCCCCTCCGCCCAATCTGTTGAAATACGCCTTGTAGTGTGAGTTATCAAGGCACTAAGTTTTTGCTTTGTTATTGTTTTCCGATTTTGCATTGAATTTGAATTGAATTGAATCAGATTAGTTTCATTGAAGAAGTTCATGACGGAGAAACTGCAATTCATTTCTTCCGTAAACATGACAACTTCCAAAAGAGAAATAATGCGAAAAGGGCCGCATGAAATGATATTATGCTAGTCGTCATATATACACTGGATATTCAAAAGAAGAGAATTCTTTAATATGAATTACATCAATCAAACGAATCGGATTCATTTTAAATACAAACCTCAATAATTGTACATCTGTAACATACATATAATTAAGAGTGTAGGCTTCCACAGCGGCTTGTTGTACCAAGTTTCACCTTCCAATGCAGTTGCACATGTCAGCGTTCAGCGACAGCAGTTTCTCCGCCGGTATAGGAGGAGTCCTCAGGTTGAAGTGACGTTGAAATTCACATCTGTATCGGAAGATGGAACGTTCTTAATTTCATAACTTTGATAACTCACGCTACAGGGCCGATTTCAACAGACTGGGGGTGGGGCAAGGTTAATAAAAGAAGGGCGCAGAATTTTTGACGTTGATGGAGGATACTTTTCCCTACAAGTACCTACCAAAAGCAATTTCTTGTCAGGACTTTAGCTACGTTCATTCCAACGATTCAAACTCATGAAAGGTCGTCCCATTTGGAGTGGTTGGCACGAGGCAGACGGAGGGCAATTTTTTGTGAGGGCGACGCCAGGGAACAGGATGCGCTGCCCTTGAGTCGGCCACCCCTGGAAATCCCGCCGTCCATTGTGTTCTCTCTCTTTCTCCCTTCCGCGCTGGACCGTCCGCTCTCTTCCTTCCGCGAAAACCTTCTCTCTTCCTTTATCTCTTAACGCCATTTCGCGCCCCCTTTCACTTCTGGCCTCAGCCGTCTGTCGCCCGTCTACGTACACACCACTTGCGGTTAACTGCGTGGTGAGCGTCGCTACTGCGTGGTATAGAGTTTGGGAGGATTACGTCAGGTGAGACGGACGAAAATTTTAAGAGAAAAAAAATGGATATGAAAAGGAAAATCTTGGTCATCATCATTAGGCGCTTTCCATTTAAGATGTTGTTGAAGTTGCGCATATCGGCAAATATCAGCGCACTTTAGCGCAGACGAAAGGCGATGAAGCGTTCGATAACCTGCCGGTAGGTAGCATTCTCTTATTACATTGTGGTCATGGCCAAATATTTTGTGAATAGTAAACAAAATCGTTCAAAGCACATGCTTGGAAGGAATAGTTTTATTTTTATACCGCAAAGTAATTTAAAACTTTGTTATCCATATTAGACGCCTTTACTGAAAACCAACAATTCAATGCCTGAACTTTTATTGGTAGATTTTCGCAGCTCATTGTATATGCTATTTATTGTATATTGTGTATTATAAATGCTATTTGTTGTATGCTATTTATTGTATGTATTGTATATGTAATATTAAATAATTAATCGCAGAACCAAAAGCATGAATAGCAAATTCAATACCTGGGCTAAAAAGCTCGTTTCAGACGTTAATATACATCGCGTTTGAGGCGCCACCGTGATAGCTAAAGGTTTGCAATATGTTTTTTTTTGCTTGGTGAAGAATCATTTGTTGCTGTGAATGGAATAATGTTCTCATAAAGATGTTGTGTTTTTATTAAAAATAGCGAAGTGGCGCTGCGAAGGATTAGAATCCGGAACGATTTTCAATAATCTCAGGGCATTAACTCTTCCTTTATTTTCACAAACAACGATTGATGCTGTTTACGTACTTAGGCCACAGCGAGGAATATAGTTTAAGCCTGAATTGCTCTCTGTGCGCGTAATTCGTGGTAGAATGGCAATCGATGAATGTCGCTGATGTTGCCCGTCTCCGGTCACTCCTTTATTGTCACAGCTGCCGTCACGGGGCACTTCTACCACCCCAATATACGACAAATTTTAAATTTGAGGTTGCCCGAAGGAGAGGTGGGCGCCGCTGGACATTTTCGGCCCGCCGCATCCGCCTCTCCCTGTCGGCGCAGAAACGGCGCGAAATATCCACTCTAGTGTCCTGACGGGTTGCTTATCCTCCATAAAGTGATGTGTGCCAATGCGTTCGTTTTCGGTGACGTTTAACGTGTTTTATTCATTTCCACTCCTTATGCTATGATCTTGGCCAAACCAGGGCCAACAATCACTCCATCACGAAACATTGATAAACCCTACGATCACATCATCGTCGTACATCTTCATCCTTGATCGTCTTTTTTTTCAATTTTTCCAACTCATGCTTAAAAATGTTGATGATTTGTCTAATTTCGAAGTGCATGACGTGCATGAGGAACGTTTCATTCGGTCGACGCCGAATGCGTCTCCGCTGCTGGGGTGAAAAAGCGGTGGACTGCCGCCGACGACGAAAATGCCCCATCGGCGCCCACCTCTAGCTCCAAGTATAGAGCCACATGTTCCGGCTGAGTACGACCGATACAGAACTCTAGCCCGGCAGGCCATTAGCCACGCTCATTACTTTTCCCTCTCACTCCTGTCCCGATGGACTGGGGGAAAATCTCTTTTATTAATTTTCCGGAGGAAAATTGGATTTTTTTATCCATCAGAACTTTTTCTCATTCTCTTCTCAAATCGGACCGCCCACCCTGTGTAGTGGCTACCCTCGGAGACCGATGGTAAATGTGACCTTTCACTAATGAAGGAGACGCACATTAAAAAGCATTTAGCTCTTCTGGGAACTAAAATGTTTGCACTTGTCGTCCGCCTGCCGTCTTGATACCACCGCGGTAGGCAAACTATTCGGTGGTTCGTTAGAAGCCGTGAAATCGTTGGTTTGTTGCAAAATATTTTTGGAGCATTCTGTTTTCTTCAATTTTATCGTTTTACTCGTTCCAAATTTATCATTCAGGTTTGCTGCGTTTACTTTCGATTTTAAATCATTTGATGCGTTTGGTGAATATATGTAAAGGTACTTGAAAACGAGTACATATAGATGTATTCTGGCAAGGTGCATTGTGAGCATTACTGGACGCATCCCAGGAAAATAATTAGAATTTAACAATTAATTGAACGTATTAATTAATTTTTATACTCGAAAAATCTTTGAAAGGCGCTGGTGAAGCTGTTTGTTTTGGTATTTAGCAAGCCTGCAGATGGTGTCAGGCCTTTCCAAGCGAAGCCTTATAACCCTAGAACCTTAAAGTGGTTGGAGAAATTTTTGTCTATGTACATATTTGCGTCAAACTTTGTATGCGTGTTCTTATTGGTGGCATCTCTAGATTATAGTGAAAAAAATTGCATTTTACTTATTTGTTTTTTGTTGGCAATTCATTGGTACTTTAACACATATCCTCAATGCACATGCGGTATATTTCGTAATAATTCGATTAATTATCCACAGAATTTCTTCTAAACGCGAAATAACATTTAATATTATTATTATGGTTGCTAACAAATATCAAGGTTTTACGCCGAGTCAAAGATTCGATAATACGTATTAAGGATAATTCTCGCCTAAATTTCGAACACCGCGCCAAAAACCCAAGTCACACGCTTAAATCAGGGCATAAATGTAAAATATAATGCTGGATTAATATAATTAAAATAATTTTCTTTACTTGTATGGTGAGTTCTACCTCATAAACAGATATACTCAATCTAAATGTGGTGCTAGAATATTTTTTCGACTTACTTGAAATTTATTATATGCGTACTCAGTGGCTTAGAATTTCCGCTTCAGCCACCTTAATGTAACACTGGTTAACTTCGTTGCTGGACCCTCTCCGATCATTGTGGACCAGGGGGATCTTCCTCTTCCTTTTCCACGTGCAGCCTCTCTCTAGGCTGTCTCGACAAGCCCTCCAACGGATCAGCACGGGGGGCCGCTAATATACCCGTCGCTTCTTAATGAATTATAAATGTTGACGTTATTACCTTCTTCATTTTGAAACTCCTTGACTATAATCAGTGCTTAGAAATATAGAGACGTTTTGAGCCATGAAATTTTGTGAATTTGATATACTTCATTTTACAGTTTCCTTCTTTTTTCATTATTAGTAACCGGAATGTGGTTTTTAGGAGATATTAGGAATAAATGAGATGTTTTAATGATATAATATTACCATTAGTTCAGCGAGGAACTCTGAAAATTGGAAGAGACCAACTTATTGGACATACTCTGAGACAAAACAGCTTCTTGAAAATAGTAGCGGATGGAGAAGCAAACAACACGCAGCATTACTGTGAGGAATTCATGAAATGATTCATGATCCATTTGTTAATTGGTTGGGTACATATTCAGCTACCTTCGATGTTAGATACTTTAATTCTTGTATGTTCTCCAGTTTATTTAGTAACCAAATGTCATATCTCATCCCAAGGGCCGTGATAACCCTCATCGTCCAACCTCTTGGTCCTCCCATCTCTCACAGATCCCCCATTGACTTAGGTGTACACCAATTAGGACAGTGGCGGTATCCTTGTCCCTCATTGGCTTTCTCTGTTTCCTTCTTGGTTTTTGAAAATTTCTTGCCATTTTGCTGTTTTCTCTCCACTGCAGCCATTAAAATAAAAACTCCCATGTCCTTGAGGGCCGACTGATAGTTTTACGCGACTATTTGGATGCAGGCCAAAGCGGATAAGTTTTGTGCTTCCACTCGCGTAATGACTGCGTCTGAGGCTTGAGATTTGCTGCGGAAGTTACTGCTACCGTTACTCATGTGGTTGTATTACGAGTTTATCTTTTATGAAATCATATTTTTCGCGCCTCGTTTTAGAGATTACTGTCTTGTACTTTGTTATTTCCCTCCTATGTTCAAACTATCGACGAAACTTTAAGTAAAATAGACAAATAGTTAAAGTTTTAGCAAATATAGCCTCTCATACTGCGGGATTTGCGTTCAAGAAAAGCTTATATTCTTGGGAAGAATATGCTTTGCTGGTTTTCACCGAAAATATATTCATAATGCGATGAATTTAATTTGCAAGCATATACATTACACCACGAAAACACCATTTTAAATTCTTTCTTTCCTCGAGATAGGTGAATATATCTAATAACTCAAAGTAATTTTTATCCGTTAGCTATAAAATTCATGTTAAAAACTTCTGCATCAGAAATGTGAAGTTAAGGATTTTAATCCGTGTGAATCTGCCGTTGATATTTTTGCGGCAAATGTTATCATCTGTGCAAATATGAGCTATATGGCTGTAATTAATGCTACTTTGTCTCCATACTATTTCCATTTACCTTATTTTTTTCCTTCTTAATGCATCGTTGGTGTGTGATCCTCCACTTTTATGACGCTTGTTAGTCAGTGATGGTTGGCGAAATAAAAATGTATCATTTCTAACTTTCACGCTTCTTTAATATATTATAATGTATTGTATAATATGCATGTTATTTTATAATCTGCATAAAGATTGAAACTTTTAATACTTTTCCAAGCATTTTTCAAACTTCAAGCTATTCTACACTCCTCTTGCCGTAAATCCTGTCTGCTCCTGTGACTAGGTGACAACGGAAATAGGTTTACCGTGTCTGGCTCGAGACGAGATTTCCTACTTTCATATTGGCCATGGAATGAGAAATGAGACAGTTGCTGAGCCAACCTCACCACTTGGATGCCATTCACTTCCGCGGTGTTTGATTAATTACACCTAATAGGCCAGCGAGCACCGCCGCTGTTTCCTCCAAAATCTTCCGTCACTTCCACCGCGGCAGCCGAATTAATTCGCCCCTAACGAGGCACCCGTCACTCATCTATGAAAAATCCTCCCGAGTGAAAAATTTCGGCGGTGCACATGGCGATAGCGCCACCATTGTCATCCGCATCATTAGCTCCATCTTGTCAAAACCTCATAGTTTCCTCAATTTACCCCCAAAAAAGGTCCAAGAAGCAGAAAGATAACCACCACGGTTGTCAGACGAAGACAGTGCAAAATATCGGTGGGTAAATAAAGATAAGAGACTCCTTTTCCTCGTCATTTGGAGTGAAAGAATAGTAATTTGTGCGAATAATATCGTGCTATAGTGCCGTATCGTTTCCCTTCATCTAGAATTCTCTCGTTAGAAAGGAAACAAATAATAACGTTATATGTACAAAGTTGCACAACCCTTAGGTTTCATCAGCCCTGATGACGATGACTGAGTCAGACATCGAAACGTCGGCCTACATGGAGACCATCACCCGGTTGGAAACCTGAGAAAGCTTCACCAACCCTTAGGTTCCTCATATCAGTGAAATGAATAATATTAATAATATGTAACAGCATTCATTAAGCATGAAGCATTACAGACCAAATCCATTTTGCTCTAAAATTTTGATATAAGTGAACAATCATTGATTACCATTGCCTTATTATACATCCATGACCCTCTTCTCCATTAACTTCTTCAACATATAAAAGGGTGTTACGAAAACTATGAGTGCATACTTGACTTAAATTATGACAGATATTTAATTTCAATGAGAGCATAAAAAATGATTTTATTCTGACCAAGTTAACTTTAAGTCACACAGGAACGATATCTGTAAACTTAAGTTGACTGCTAAGTAATTGAGTACCTGGATAACTTGAGGCACACAACTTATCACATGATATTGTTTGCACTTTGTTGTTAGTGATGTCTGTTTGGATTTGGAAACTGGCTCTCTTCTAATAATTTACTCCATAATACCCTATCATGGCATATATCCTTTGCCTCTATTGCATTCATACATTGCTTCATTCACACTCTCTCCTATTCTTAAGACTCCTAATCTTCTTCCTTTAATGTCTCTTCCACCACATCATGAACCCACAATTTTTTCCATATTCCTCTTACGCTATTCACTACTCAATCACAATCCTGTTCCACTACTCAACTCTAATCTATTATTTAAGCATTGCCAAACCCACAGAGAATAATCCTTTCATAAGGTCCATTACGGTAGCATGAAGGAAGAGATAATTTCAAAATGTCAAAAGAAAATGAATAAAAACATATTAGCTTTAGTTCCCATAAGTATCCAATATGTATATCAAGCAAAAATCAACATGAAACACACTCAGGATCTTTACTCTTAATAATCCAAGATGGTATGTTTATTGTTCTAGCAAATTCAATGATTGCATGGGGGAAATAAAAAACAGTATTCAATGATTGCATGGGGGAAAACAGTATGCACAGCTGATTTTTCTTCTTTGAATGAAAACTAGGTATAACTTACAACTGTTATCACTCATATGATATGTAAACTACTGTTTTCTGATTACAGTTCTATAATATAGAGAGCACTGACACAGTGGATATTGGTCTGAAGTTATTGATGTCTATAACCATTGATAAGCACTAAACCATTCTGTAAATTAATAATTGATCAGAGACTATTCCTTGCAAAGATAATAAACATATATATTGAGGTCAGATTTTTTTGTAAACATTCTTATAACCTGATTGTTCCATGCATTTCATAACATCTACAGAGTAACCCAGTTTTTATAATTTTGCTTAGTTATATTATTCCCTGCCTGTTACATGATATAGTCCAGTAAATGGCAACTAGTAGCAATCAGATAGCAGAGAAACTCACTGACGTTTTCATATTTTATTGCATTGCATTGCATTGGTGCTTCTTAATGATAGCAGCAATATCATCTAGAGGAAGAACGAATGTAGTGGGTTTAAAATTAGCACTGTCAGTGCCAAACAATTTAAGAAGATTCATCACATCCTGCAATCAGTTTTTAAATTCCTACTCATACACATCATTATAACAAATATTTTGTGTATATTAGGCATTTCTTATAGCTTAGCAGCAATATATGTTAACACTTACTGATAAGCATTTGATATGTATAAATGTAAGACATAGCTATAATAATCAACTCGTGTTCGTAACCAATTAACATCTCCAATGTACGGGCAAAAGCATTTTGTGAGGGGGAATTAATATAGCACTAAAGATTCAATACTATAACAACTTGCATTTTTACTGAATATACAATTTATTGAAAGGTACGCAGGTACATATACAAACCATCATTTAATAGTATGCTTTTTAAACATTTAGAATCTATGTGGTATTGCGAAAAACATATTTACTGAATATCAATTAATTGACTAGTTTGATTAGTTAACTAAGTGACGAAGTGCACTGTAAAACGCCAACGATTTTAATTGACGGCAACAAACGAAGCATGTTTTGTTTTGAAATAGCGTTTTAAATTAGATATAAATCACTCAAGTGGCTGAAAAAATTCATATATTTCAACATATTTTGAGAATGGTAAACGTGAAGTCCTACGCAGTTCACTTTGGCACAAGAAGTGCTTCACGAGAGGAAAACAACACCACGACAGAAGCAACTTCACAAAAAGCAATCATCGTAGGACTGATTGTTATTATTAGAATCACAGATATTAGAAGATACATTTTCTATACTCCATGATTATATACTTCTATAGAATATTCAATACGTGAGACAAAAACCCAAACCAATGTAGGTATCTACACAGAATGTCTTGGGCTCCTGTATTTGCACTAATACTCGGAAGTTATTCTTTACCTTTACGATGTAAACAATAAATGACAAATATTACGTTAACCTATGAACAAATCTTCGATTTTAGCATTTATTAATATTGTAAGCACTCGACGATCACGAGACAGTATTTCAGAAGCACAGTAACTAAATTATAGATATATATTACGATGTAAACAAACTTTTACCAAAGTTGAACGTTCGCTTTTTTATATGCAATTCACTCTTAGACAAACACACAGCAGCAAACTATGAGATTATGTTAGGGGGCACTGTAACTTAAAAATCTACGACGTAAACAAGCAAAAACCCACCATTAACTTCACTACAAAGGCCATTTTTGAAGCACTAACTCTTAGTAAATTTACGACATAAACTATAACTTTAGCATAAGTTGAACATACACTTTCTTCGTGTAACTCACGTCCAGAAACACAACGCAATATTATGCCATTTCAGATGCACAGAAACTTTTATAACCTCCATGGCGTATTTCCTGTCATAACACATCCATCAGGATCGTAAGTCTACCTAACACAAATTACCTTTAAATACCTATGTATAAAAATATCACCACAAGAACACACGCAATACATCACAGCAAATATAACATTTGAAATCACTGAATTTCCATAATTGCATTGTCACTTAAACACACGATAAACCATCGTTTCAATATTCTAGACAAATATTACGTCTCTTGCACAAGTGAAACAGTGATACCGACTGTAATTGAAAATTGAATTTAAGTGCTACAGTCGGACAATTTGCTTTAAATTCTTACAGCCAAAAGAAAACTTTGATCGTTTTGAACTAAATACCAAAATAAAATTTCGCAGCGTCCTATGCTACTATTTATCATTGGTTTTTATAATGAGTTTTTAATAATTTTTGGTCCATAAAATTTGCCACTCTTCAATAGTTTTGTAATCAAGTGGGATATTTCTAATATTTTTCTTAGCTATCCGTAAAATCATAAATCAAGAACATTGTGTAAAAACAAAGCAAACCTTCGGACTAATTGCACAATTGTGCCTTCAATTGTTTTCGAAGAATTACCCACAACTCCACGGAAACCGGCACTGAACGTGGTAGCTGTTCTATAGCTCTGTATAGCTATCGAGAGATTTAAGCTTTATACATCGGTCATGCTTACAGTATATAACTCACGAACGACCAGTTTTTTTATCTATCACGACTTTCCTGAGAGATCATTGATCGTAGGCAACTTGAACACCTCACTAGCTGGAACATCGTTCACTCGGACCATAAGCTCAAGACCGAATCACAAGTAGGAGTGATCGATGTGACCGAAATCTCTCAAAAGACCGACTTTGCCCATCACTAGTCGTATCATTTATCTAACCTTGAAGCTCACCTAAGGCTTCCCCAGGTAATATTTTAGTTATATGTATGCAATGTTCTAGAGGTGGAAATAAATAAATTACTATTAATTGTTATATCCCCTTTCCCTTGGCTAATCCACCACGCCAGCTCGGAGTAATTAATATTCATAAAATCCCAAGGACCTGGGTTACCATCTGGATGTTCATAGCCAATCATCTTGTGAGTGCTAGAGTATGAGTAAAAAAATGTTGCCGTCTCTCTCGTACCGAAATTCGATTGTGCTTTTAACATCTAAGCCATTGGGACGCGGTATAATATGATAGCCCGTTTCAGAATGGCAGACAGCTTTTTCAACTCATGGCTTAATATATCGAATGAGTTCTTCTTGTAAGTTCACATTGTCGACATTGTCTCCTCCTAATCGGCAACCTCCTCCAAATCAGACTCAATGGTGTCGTCCGACTCCATTCATTCCCATAGGGCTGCCATACTGACCTTCTCAGTTGACTCATTTTCCTCCTCGAAATCTTCGTTAATTCCGCCAGACGAATAGGATATGTTCTTCGCAGTCTGTACGATGGATGGGAAAAAAGATGAACTCAATATTCTTAGGCTTAACTTGTTGTAAATTCATGATAACTGAAATAATATGAAAACATTGTAATGTTCATTATAGAGTTATTAGCAGTCGACTGGTTTCATCGCAAATACATTATTAGGTACGAGTTGACACTGAATAGAACTTGACGTTATAATTTGCCTGACGATGTCGCCTTTGCGATGAAACCGGTTGAGTACTAATGAACCTATTGTGAAATTTACAAAGTTATTTTATAGTGATTCAGTCAAAGATGAGGGTGTTGAACGGCCCATTACAACGCATTTCTCGCTCACCTGTCTGTTATATAGCTACGATTACAGCGCCGAGGAGAAAGAGAAAAGGGGAAGAGAATGGGACGATGAAAACACTCGCACACACCCTCTGAGGAGGAGACAGAAGTGAAAGGGTTCCGGAAGGAGTAGGCGACGGTAAACGAGAGCTAATGACATAGAAAGGGAGATTATGCCTTTGGGGATTAATAAGCCGCGGGTGGCGCCGCTGCGAGGATTTTTCGGGAACTGGGAAGGAGGCGAGGGGGAGGGAGGTCTTAATTATGTGGGAGGAATGGTAGAGAGAGGGATGAGGGGATTGGGGGGAAGGGAGGAGGAGGATGAGAGAACGGCAGAGGGAATAAACAAATGGGAAGAATGAGGCGACGTATCAACGAATTGAGTCTGATTGGGAAGAGGGTGAGGTGACAAATACGTGTTCTCACTGGCGTTAGCTGATTCAATGAATTGGATGAAATATTAACTATTTTCCGATGGTGCTCGATTTTATTTTACACTACCGTTAGATTTGGTGAAAGGATCCCGGTTACTGGATTTATTCAAAGCTTTTGAGGATGCATGCGAATAACTCATGTTTCAAAATAAATAAGAACACCGAGATTAATAAAAAGATGAAAAAATCAAATACAATTTTATAAGCGGTGTGGGTTTCTACTGGAAGCTCACACCTCTATAGACTTATTTATATTTAAACATTACTTTCAAAATTTAAATGGAAAAATATTGCATAGAAATTAAGTGCTCGGTCAAGATAAGCGTAACAGGTTTCTAGAAAGGTATGTTACATTAATATTTCGCGGATTTTAATGCGAAAACCCGGCTCCACGCCTCCTCATTCGGACCATCTTTATTCTGCCGTTCCTGGTTCTCCACTCTACATTATGCGATCTCCACCTACCACCTAATTATTAGGGATTGTAATTTCGTTGGCGAATTCCACGATTGCGTGGACTGCAACACGAACCCTCGCTGCGAATGGTCGTTTCACTCTCCAGCGGTACGACAGTAAACCGTTCGCTTTTTCTCTTCGTATAGTCTTTCTCCTTATGGTCACCTCTTGCCTTAAACTCCCTTCCACGGTATTTTCTCGGCTTTGAGAAAACCTGTTCACCATCGGCGTATTCAAAATTAACCCCGTGTGTGTTAAATGAGGACAACAAAACATCATCCCTCGTTTTCGCAGAAATAGCAGTCTCTGACGAAACTAAAGGGGAATCGATTCATTTCACGCTAGGAGGAGCACGATTTCAAGTGGTTATTTCGCGCTAAATTTCATTTTACAACCCCCGGGGTGTCGACGTATATTATCATTATCTGGACCATTTTACGTTGGAGCCTAGGTCGTAAAATGTAAATCTAGTGTGGAATAATGACCAAGGGCTCTAATGTCGCGGAGCTAATCTTTGTGAATTTGCTTTATGGACCAATTAATTATTTGCGCGTTTAATTCAAATCTTTGACCTACGATTGGTGTCATTTATCATGATTTGCCTGCTTGAGCGCACAGCTCTCGCGGAAACTTGTGGCAGATGGATACGCGGAACACCGCATCACGTAGAGAGTAAATAAAGAGTAGTTGGGAGGATAGTGAGAAGGGACATAGGTGAAGGCGATGAATGAAAGTGAGAAGTCTTTACCGTTCACGGGGTGCGGTCCAGTTGGTGCTACGAAATGTTACAAATATGCTCGCGCTCTGAAATGTCCGTAACACCCCCAAAGGCGTTCATTACGTGAAACGTCTTCGTGTGATTCGGGGTTGTACATTAGTTGAAATTAATAAATGCAATTTGATTAATTAACTTAAAAATATATCTTTTTTCTATCACAATCAAGATTTGGTGCATTTCCATCGCTGTATTAGCATCCATTGTTCGCACTGTAAGAGTGCGCTGACTCGACTGCCTTTTTGAGTTTCTGTCGCCCCCTAAATTTCCTAGATTTTTCCATGAATGATTTTCAGGATTTCCAAGATTCAGAATTTGTTGCTTTTTAACCATGCGACCACTTTTTAAGCGATTAACTTTCTGCTTTCGAAGTTTTGTGGAAAGTTTTCAATAGAGTGAGACTCAACTTGTGAAAACCTCATCGTTACACAAAAGATTTTAACTATTAAATTTCACAGAATTGTTTAATATATCTTGAATTCAATCCTGATGATGTCCATGTAAGATTTCAGGCTTTCCCAGCGAATGATATTTATTAGTTCTACTTGGGTTTCCCACCGGGTCAGGCTCGCCATTTTCCCTGAGATACACACTTTTTTCAATATTTAAAAACTACGGTCGCCCAATTTTTTTCAAGCCCTATGAATTCTATTCGTTATAACCAGGTCTAGAAAGATCTGAACGTGTTCAAATGAACCCACTCGCAAATTCCTCGCTCGATTTTACATCGAGCTACACTGATTTTACGCCGGCGGCGGCACTTTACATCCACGCATGGCGACAGTCATATTTTGTATGAAGACGTCATCAACATTTATGGCTGTTTATTTTAATCTTTCAATCTTCATCTTTTGACTGGCATATGACCCGTTTTGATTTCTCGTATACCTTCTTAAATTTAAAGATAAGTTTCGTGTACACAATTTTGTCACATCGCCATCAGCCATTGGAAACCCCCAACTGCACCAACTTTTCAGGCGCCGCATGTTAAAACGGCTGAACCAGTTTATCTTCGGAGAATTTCCGCACACCGAAGAAAGGAGGTGGCAAGCGGAAATTCCGACTGTGGTGAATCATGTTCGTGGAATATTTCCCCTCCATTTTTTGCTTAAACCCCGTATGGACTCTTCCCTATTTAAACTTATTTCTCTCTGAATTTTCTACTTATGTATAATTTTTCGTCCCCTCCTTCCGGTCACTTAAGTCACTTATCGTAAGTCATTTTATAGAATATGTGGAATATATTGCCTCGAGCTTGTAAGTTAAAATGTATAGCTTATAATACATAAAAAGTATTATATTTATAATTTTAACTATTTAAGAGGTAAAATAATTCATAGATTATATGAGGGAATGAATATTTCATCGAAGCTAGAACGCCAGCTTGCTTCTTATTGGTTGCTGAAATTTCAAATTACAATCATCACAAACACTAGTTTTCCCGAGCTGTTTATTGCCCGGCTCGATTCAGAATACGGACTTGGGCTATAATGAGGTGTGGAATAGCTTGATCGTGGACTAGCGTGCCCCGATTCAGAATAGGTCTACATCATGGTACTACAAAATATTTAGTAGTATCATGGCCTCCATGTAGCCGCATATAAAAAGACGATAACCTTCCCTTATCATGCGTTGGCTTCCTTCCTTTCCAAAATACGTCAAACATGAGCCAAAACTAAAGTTTTTAAAACTCTTCTAGCGATTTACCACACATTATCCCCACGAGGCTATCCATGTTATTACAAGTTACTGTTACCAACCCTTTGCTACCAGTAAACAGTGAGGTGAGGTCTCGCGATGTTTCCCACATTTAGAACACTGCCACCTACAGCATGAAAAAGAAAGTTCTATGCTCCGCCCACTTCCAGTCGTCCATTCTAGGATAATATTCTAGGAAGTAGTTTTGGTTGGTGTATGTTACAGTCCCGTACGTCCTCTCTCCTTTCTCTCACAATTTCCCTTTAATATGGCTGTTAAATCCAATCACAAATATTCTCTATCCCCTTCATTATGCAACACTTTTATGATTAACTAGTACCCGCTCCTTATAATTACTGACTCCTCTATTATTTGCTTCTCAGCTCCCACCGTAGTCAAAACTATGGTAATGTGGTGTAATTTTCGAGTTAAATACAGTAACAGTCTGATCTTGAAAACGTAATGTTTCACTAAGTCCCGCTATGACGCACTGTAATCGCAAATGAACACACAAGAAATCTCTAGAATTATGTACAAGCTTTAATTCGGCATTTCTCTTGTTAAAAGTAAGCACTTTGAACTATTTTACCCGTGTTTAGAACAACAATGGTGATATGTAAGTAATACTGTTATTGGCTGAATACTTAAATTTATCATTAATTATATGTATTAATATTGACTAAGTGAAGTAATTTAGTTTTTCGTCCTCTTAAGCTGTAAATCGTCATTTAAATATTTTATTTCCCAAAAATAAATGTTTCAAGATTTAGTCACTTTGGAAGTCACGGACGCTGGAGTTTAGCCTGTGAGATTACTGAAGTGTAATTATACTTGCAGATTATTCATTATAGTGGTACGAATGGCGGGTCTCTATTTTTGTCGCAATGCACCGGGCAAGAGAGTTCTGTACTTATATTTAGACATAATTAATAGCTTAGCCTGACTCCGCTCATCTTATCTAATATAAAGCCGTTAGAATTTTATTTTTATCCACATCTGTGGAAATTTCATGGAAATGACCTGACGGGAAAAATATCTCAGCAGTTAGCATAAAAATATCTTATTCCGAAGGTCATGGATCAAAAAGAGTGATAGGAAAGGGACGTCAAATGCACTTGCTGGAATCAAAAACTGCATTGTACGACTGCGGCTTTGTTGTATAAATTCCTTAGGTCTTATCATTGCATTTTGTGCTGAATGAATTCTTTCTTTTTTACCACGAGTCGCTACATTTCTGAGTTGACCTTTCTTGTTCTTTTCCACGAAAAGCCATTTATTTGTCTGGCAATTTTTCAGCCGGACTTTTTGTTTATTCGTTTACTTTTTTCGCCCGTTTTTATTCTTTTCCCAGAATGTCTGTCGTATTCTCCCGCCAAGTATTTTTTATTATTTTATTTTACATTTTTTTATGTACGGTGAAGTAAGTGAAGACCAAGAGATATTAATCACTCAAGGACGACCTTTTGTTTTACATATACTCGGTTTTCGCCACTGCCTTCCTTCCCTCCTTCTATTTCCTCCATATCTCTCTTCTCTTTTGCCATTTCGATGCTCGAAAAAGTTTTTTTGCATCGGTCTCCTCGCTTACGGCGCTGGCTGCGAAGGGCTTTTCTTCCTGTGGTAAAAGGAATAAATGCTCTTCTTTCTTCCTTACCCCTTTCCTTTTG
Organism: Pyrrhosoma nymphula; assembly: GCA_963573305.1. Taxonomy (NCBI): domain Eukaryota; kingdom Metazoa; phylum Arthropoda; class Insecta; order Odonata; family Coenagrionidae; genus Pyrrhosoma; species Pyrrhosoma nymphula. The sequence continues at coordinate 46,700,701 of OY754330.1, read as the reverse complement.
CCTATCTCGCCCCAATCTTATTTTCTTTCGACCAATTGCCTGCGAAATTCCACCTCGTCTGATACCTTTCCGGAACTGTCTGGCTGCTGTTTGTCTGTCTGTTGGTCTTCTCAGTCTCAGAATTTCAATCCACTTGGCACGCATCTTCATCACGCTCAAATCTTCTGCTTCGTCCAATGTCTTCGGATCGTTCCTTATCCGTCCTCCTGTCATCCCTCACGTTCGCCAGAGCGTGTTTTTTTCCTGCAGCTTAATCTTCTAGCTCCTGGGGAAAGGGCGATGTCAATCTAGTGACTGAATCTATGGGATCGATCTTCTTCCCACAGCCGTGTCTCCGCGACGCCCACTCTCACGGTGGATTTTAATTGATAACGAGGTTTCTTATTTGTGTGCAATGGATAAGTACGGTCATTTGGGCCAAATTTTCGTTTTAGACTGTTTTAATGATTCCCTCAGGCTATTAATATGATCCCAATGACAAGTAGTCGTTCTTGAGGTTGAGCAGATGACAAAATTGAAACCCGTATCCGTTTCTCAACGCCAAGTTTATTATTCAAACAGGTTTTCAGATTTAAAAACTACTACTTCTGATATATTGATAAATATATTAAATAAATGAACTATTTAATATTATATTAATTATATTATGTTCCATTCTATCGTAAAATTTACCGAGACCCTGAAATCCCTAAGTTTATTATATTTTCGTGATCATTTGCTGAAATGTAATTTCCGCCGAATCTTCCTCTCTTCATCGTAGTTTAATATAAATTCAACAACGCTAAGCATCATATTAGTCTGAAGTTTCTAGCACTCAGTGACATGTACCCTATTTCCTTGTAAATAATTTATGTTATTGCAAACATTTGATCAACTTTGCCATCAACAATTAGATGGAAGTTCTTGCGCATCGCTACTGATTTTCACTTACACAGCCGACACTGACACAGCCGCGGTCGTTGAACAGATTTTCTCTCGTGCAATGTAATCCTCATGTGTCCTTTAAAATATCGCTGATGGCCGTTTTCAGTGACATGCTGGGAGAATTTGGAATCACACCGAGAAAAAAAAGATGAATCGATTTATTTTAACGAACTGTGTTCGTAGGTGAAACAAGGTTTGCGAAATTACCTAAGGGGAGTTTATGCTTATTGAAATTGCGAATGGAAATTCGCCAAAATTCAAAACAATTTCGCAAAGGCGCTGTGGATAGGTAGTGGAGGCGACGTAATTCGGGCGTACTGGCAGGCCTTGGTACTGCCTGCACGGTGCTCCGCCGAGAAACAGGCATGAATGTAATTTTAAGTTCAATTTTCGGAAAAAATAATAGCTTGGGTTGGTAGGATTTGTGCCTCCGTTCAAACCAAGGACACATTTTTTTTACAAGTTGACAAAATATGAATGAAAGGACATTTTATGTATATTACTGTGGTATCATCTTAAGGAATTTAAATAAATGGTGGGATTTAGTAATTATTTTGACTCGCACGGTCGTGGTGGAACCTCCTTACTTCCTCCCCGATTTCGCATCCTCCTTTGTTTTACCTCTCTCTATCTTCCCCTAACGCCTCTTCTTCTTTATCCTCCTCTCCAACTACAAAAGAAATAAACTAAATTCCTGCTCTCTGATGTGTTTTTACCCTCTTCCCTTTTGTTTCATAAATGTTTTTCCCTCCAACCGCGAGGAAAATAAGTTCCGGTACCACAGAGGCCCAAAGGAAAAAAATGAAAGCAAATCTACTTTCGTCCCGTGAAGTCTTTAGCGTCGCCTCAGCCTCCGCGAGAAAAGATTTATTTCGGTTGTGAATATGGTCGCCTCGGTGTGTGTTGGAGATTGTGTTGGTGGTGAAGAAAAATTACGGTGCTCTTGACCACCTCGGGTCCAGCAGCAAAAAATATCCTTTTAAAATCACGAATTAGTATCTTTTCTATGCGTTCCGCCCTGTGAAATTATCAAAATATCGGTTTACCGAAGCTACATGTATTTCATTTAGCGCAATTCTTCCACAGAGGTGGAGCTTTTAGCATAGCCTCACATGGGGCATTCTCGATATCCAGTGGAAGAAAGAAGTTTGTTTGAATGTTAATACGTTCTCAAGGATATTAGAAAAACTTTGTGCAAAGTAATTGGTCTTTTTTTTAGTGATACCAATGCATAAATACCTATATCAACCGCGTTTGGTTTTACAGGCATTTTTGTTAATAAAATGGTGTGTAAATCGTCCATCGCCCAGTCAAAGTGGCTTATTACACCACATTTGTTTTTCTGCATCGTGCAGTCGATCGTTCGCGGATGTTTACGAATATCTCTTTACCCCAATTTATAATTCGTAAAGCATGTACAAATACGTCCATGATAGAACAACTTGGTTTGAATCCACACAATTTATTGCAGACGACCCGGGTTTCAGCAACTTACATTTTGTGCCATCATCAGGTGTAAGTACAAAATGTAAGTTGCTGAAACCCGGGTCGTCTGAAATAAATTGTGTGGATCAAAACCAAGTTGTTCTATCATGGATGTTACCAACTTCCACAAAGCTAAGCCTGAAACGATTACTTATGTACAAATACGTCTTAGTGCTACCAATTTTCTCAATTTATTATTTAGCCCTTAGAATATTTATGATAATACATCAAGGCTGTGAAATTGTGCTCTTGCCACATTTTCCTTAGGGATTTAACAACAAAACACGTCGCTTAATTGGAGAACACCATTACTTTTCAATGTTATTATAGACAATTTAGTTATATAAAATCTATATAAACAATTAATTATAGGTTATATATATACAAAAATAGTATCTACCGTCAATAGCTGTCGTTTTGGGCTGACGTCAACTTTATTTCAACGTACATTCCATTACTACTCATAAAATTAGTGAAAATTTCTCAAAGAAAAAATTAAAGAGTTTAGTCTACGTAATACATTAATGCGTCGTGATTTGGCTGTATCTTTTAGGATAGGGATATAATTTTGAAAGTGCTACTCCAGATGCCTATAAACTAAAAGGGGATATTCGCGTAGTAGTCAGGAAAGAGCCACCCTGAAGAAGAGTCGGTGGTTGGAGAGTTTGAGAGGATTGGCCAGGGGATTGGGTGAGAGTAGGGGGGTGGGTACGGAGATGGTGGGGGAGTGAAGACTTATTTCGATGCATTAACAGCAGGAAATAAAAGACCCGAGGGAATCGGAGGTTATAAAAATAGGAGACGTCCCTTTTTTACCCCAAATTCTTTTTTTTGTCTCGCCAATGGAAGGAAGAAAGGCGGCGGAGCGGAGGATTAATTCATTGAGAACAGTTATTCGCGATGAATGTGGGAGGTGGCCATGAAAATGTTCCCGAGAGGTATTTTTTTCTTTGCTTTCAGGAGAGAAAGAGAGAGACAGAGTTCGGAGGGCTTCTTCATTGTTCTCGCTCAAGAATCGTGGATGGATTCTGCTCCATCATGGCGAGTTCCGAACGTTCTTTCTTCAAGTAAACCGCTTGGAATGGCGATTGTCGTAAAAAGACTCTTTTTCCCCCCTCTTCATCGATTACGTTAACGAGGGGGGCGATATTTTGAGTGTATGATTACGTGAAGCCATTCATTGAATCTGACAGCTCGATGAATGTTGGTTAATGAAATGTTTATTTCTACATTTTTACATTTACATTCTATCCTGTGGAGCGCCATGGGAGCGTGTGGCAGGGGTTGTTACGACACCAGTCATTAAAAAAAAGGGGATAGAATAGGGAGAGGAAAAAGACGGAAGTGAATTATATGTTGATGGTGTGACTTAGAACCTCGCTTTGCTTTTGAAGCAGTCGTTAGTGGAGCGTGGGAAGAAGGAACTTTTGTACCTATCAGTTGGGCAGTGAATCTCACTTATTTTTATCGATTCTAATTCTTCTAGATATAAAGTGAGGGGTGGAAATACTATCCTCCGCTCCATCCTGAAAATCTGAGATTTAATTTTATTACTGTTAGGCGTGGATGAAAAGACGTATAAGCACATTGTACATGTAAGAAAGCTGTCCCAATGTAACGTTGTAAACTCGAGTATTTTTCATGTAATCACTGTGTTTGTATTTCAGTTAATCATCCTTGAACAGCTGTGGTCATTTAGTACTTAAAGTCCGCCTCTGGCAGACAGAGGCTGCAGCTCTCGAAACGAATTGGACGATCACACATTCAAATTTGAGCCGCAAACAATGATGCTTAACTGCGGCTGTCTTCGTGAGATTGGATTGGAATCGGTGTTCCCATCATGGCAGGTAGTTTCCCCCTGCATAATCAGAAAGGTTTTCAGATCTCCATATCAATCCTCTTTTTGGATTTATTTCTATTAAATTTAGACGTGAGATCGTAGACTGGCATAAAACTGTGAGAATTTTATATTTTTATTCATGAAATGTCCTCAAAAAACTCACGTGCCTTCACCACACCAAGAAATCTGTTCAGAAAGTGTTCTGTCTGAGGAGTGTAACTATTTGACTTCCGGTTTTTGCTGATTGGTAGCCCTGCTTAGCCGACAAGTCATGAGGCGGTGATCATGTAAGTCAGTCTGGTTTGGACAGCCGACGAGTGCACTAATAAAATAATCTTACCATTATTTCCGTAGCTTGACATAACCTAATAACTACCCTAATTGCAGTCTATACCCAATTAAGGAGAGTATTCAAATGATATTTCCTTCCTTTTTTCCTGGATAATCTCCAATGTTCCTGGAAAGAATTTTATCCTGCGCAAATAAAAAAAATCTGATAGGGTTTTTCGCTCGTTAGTCTCGTGTTTACAGCTTCAGCTACGACTACGTTTGCAGGAATGGAGACTAAATGCCGTGTATGTAAACGACGTCAATTCATAGCTCGAAGTTTTAATTTGAACTTGGACGTTTTTTGGATGATGATGATGACATGGCATTTGATATTGGGAAAAAATATAAGAAGACTTGGTGTCACATTTCATTCTTGATTTTTTGGTACCTGTAAAAAGTCTTTCGTTGCTTGTCGCCATTAGGGCTTAACGTATTATTCCAGTAAATATTTGAATACCGGCGTGTTTATTTGCTGAAGCTTTTCTTTTATATGGAAAACGTATTTGCTTTTAAAAATGTATTTTGTCAAAAAAGGATCAGAAGCTACTTCGTGGCTATTGTAATCAGAAAGGTCATGTAGGTTATACTACGATAAAGGAGATAATTCTATGGAGAAATGATAAATTCCATGGAGCTATAGGGTTTATCTTGCGCATGTTTGAAAATTAACCTTTAAATTAATCAATTTGTAATTTGTATTAAATAAATACGGAAATCGCTTGTGTTAAACAGTCTGGGAATATTTAGTTTTACTAATTAGGTTAGAGTAAAAGCTAGAACCTACGCACAGTTGTAGTCATTTATGCCTTAACTTGCTAACCAAAGCACTTATATAGCGAATTAATTAAGTGTAATGTTAGTCATCGAGGCATTGTAAGTACGATATTAAATGAGGCATCACTGGAAAATAAGTCAAGAAATATTCTGGAACCCAGCAAACTTTAATACGATTTTCCTAAAAATTACTGAAGCCATTATGGTTCGTAAAGGTCTCTTTCCAATAAAATGGATGAAGAGAGAAATTTCTCAGATTTTGACGATAAAAAACTCATCCCTGTAAAATTTATTTCAGAAGCGTGTTATTTCCTTCCTATGTTACACCTTGCTGCTAATTATTTTCCATAATTTAATATTATGACCCCTGCCTGTGTTTGTTCCTGATTTTTAATGAGTCAAAATGTCTGCCATAAAGTTGACAATCATTCATTCTCCTCGTCTTCGTGGAAAATGAGCTTTTTATTATTACTGCTTTTATTTAGGTATCTATCATTGTTGAATGCGGTCTATAGGAAATTCTTTTCTTTTAAATAGAACGTATTTTATTTACACTTTGTTGATAGAAATATACTATTCTACTGTTGCACCGTTTATAGAAATATGCCTATATTGCTTCATTGCGTATAAAAACAAGCAAAAATGTAATTTACTCTGTATATACTAATTGACATGCTTGCGAAGTAATCTTACGAAATTACTGGAACCGCAGAAACGATTGTGGCGTTACTAAAAAAGAAATAAAAATGATTTCGAAACACTCCATCGAGATGTGCAAAATTTTTATGGAAGCTAATTTGTTACTCAATTGAAAAATATTGAAATGATAAAACGCTTTTATTTGGTTATAATATATCTGTTGAAAATGTGTTGTTCTTAAATAGTATTTATTCAGTTAAAATTGTATTCTTCATCCATCAAATTATTAAATACCTACTATTATTTATTTTAAAAACGGGTAGTGAAAATATTGGATATGGTCTATATTTTTGTGAACCTTGAGAATGACGCTTAGACGTTGAAACCGCGGTCGGTTGTTTTAATAGAAAAGTGTGTAATATATGAAGTATAGATATTTTCTCTATAGAAATTTTCCTCAAAGTGACGCCTGAAGGAATCTATTCAAAAACGGGTAGACCATATACTACATGAATACCTTTACGTATTTTGTTATTTTATATGTTTGTAAGTAAGTCGTCTTTGTTTCACGGAAATCAGGCATTTTGCTCTTGAATCCAAACTCCTTGCGTGTATCGTCGTGTAAGGCATCGCCCGATCTCTCCCTATAGAGTCATTAGGCGTGACGAGGCACGTGGAGATCCCCTTAGGCAGTCGCTCGATTGACGTCACGCAAGTAGCGGAGACAAGGCTAATCAAGCGTGTTGTGGCCTTACCCTGGTTGAGGGTGTTGCGGACATTCTTGTGACGTCACTTTCTCGAAATCTGTGCTTTTATCTTCTTAAATGCATGTCTTTTCCCTATAATGCCTTAGAGGCCCTCTATTAGGATTAGATCCTAATTGTTCTCTAATAATGCCTGAGTTATTATTGCAGTGTCTTAAAATGGAAAACTTAAAGTATAGTGGCTAAGGTGAAATATATTTAAATATGGTAAAGAGAAGATCTATGCGTCCTTGTGAAAATATTCTTGCCTATCAAAGTAACATTTGTGAAATACAAAATTAAATTCAACACATAATTACGCTCTAAATACTGAAAAAACAAGTACGTTCTTTATGCTATAGAGGTTAGATGTTTGCCTATGATTTTCAAGTCTTTTTCATCGTATATACTTTCATCTAAGTCCCAGCTGCTCTTCATGAAATGCGTACCTGCCTACATTTCGACGCTTTAATCACTGGGGAATTGAATTTGCCTGAAAGTTATGCTCAGTAGCTATGTTAGGCTATGTTCTATGCACTATCGAGAAATCGTCTATGTTTTAGGTAGATTTCGAAGAAAGACTACCTATTGTAGTCGTTAACAAGGGCCATGATATATATATGTATGTACATACACGTGGCCAGTAGGAGGATAGTTGGTTGCAGCCATTACTGGGCAGTTCTAGTGGACGTCTCTACTGGTCCCGTGAAGAAGAGCCTTTAGGCATCGTGATACGCGACGCGCCTTCATCAACTATCGACACTTACCGGCTAACTCGTCTTTCTTTATACTGTACTGTACAACGTCCTGGAAGACACTCTCGCTTATATAGGTGTAGGGTGTGGCGGTCTCTCCTCTCATAGGTGTCCAGACGGGAAAAACGACTCTCACTTATAGAGGTTTTCGGGGGTGAAAATGACGGGACTTGGTCATTACTTTCGCTTATAGAGATAAGATAATATTTTTATTACTGCTGGTTACATTTAGAGTTTTCTTGCTAATCCAGTCCACACTTATCCCTTCGACTGTATTATTTATCACTTTATATATCCAGCTGAATTATCCAAGAACCTACCAATCAGCTGGTAGAATACTTGAGTGAATGAATGAATATATTTTTTTTAGTTTTTCATTTTGTAGTTTTAAGTGGACCATGGAAAGCGGGATACGACCATTAATGATTCTTCACATTTATTCCTATAAGAAATACCTGAATTTAGGGATGTATTTGTCATTTTTTGGAATATAGCATTCTAAAAATTATTAAAACTTAATTTAAATAAAATTAGGGGAGATATCAAACACTTCAGGCTGTTCGAGTATTCCATTCCAGCTTATATTAAGTTTCCACAAGGTTTCACGAAGTTCCCGGACATTCATATGAAGTTTTCATGCTCTTATATGAAATTTCCGGAAGGTTTCCGAAAGTTTATGTAAATTATAAATGACTGGAGCGTGACGGAGGGAGAAATATATAAAGGGACAATCGAGTTGACTTAGTAAATTTGAAAGAATTCCTTTGAAAAAAATATTGATTAAACTATCATGATTTCAATTATTAAATTTTTACAGGTTTTCATTCTCATGGTGGTGATTTTTATATTAACTTACGAAGGTATATTTTATTTTTCACTTGTCATCTTTAAGGTTTTCCATTTATAAAAATATATTTTTACGTACCTCGTCTAATTTTTAAATTTTTGTTCATTTAAAATTTTTCAATTTCATTTCAAATTTCAAAAAAATTTCATAAATTTAAATTCAGCTCTTCATTGTTTAAAGTTTACCGACCTCTGACTTATACATACCAAACATGTCATATCGCGATTCTGTCTGTAGGTGCCCCAAAATAAAAAAAATGACTTTGCAGATAAAACACCTGCTGTCACGGAGCTCCAAATTTAACGGTGTAACCTGAAAGTGTATTATTTCATGATTTATTGAGACACATGTCGTCTTTCATTTGTTTTCTCGACGCCATCTCACGAAGGGACCAAATTCAATCATGAGGGCTTACTATAATCTACAAAATGCTTCGAAACAGAGCCGAAATGTGAATTTCACAATGCGTAAATTCCGGATTCAAGCACCGTTTAAGCGTCGGCTTTGTGAAACTTTTAATCTGACTCCATGAACGATACGATGTTAACGTATTGTTTTTGCCTTCGTGAATTACCTTGCTGAGCTATTCCATGTCATGCACTATCATGTTTTGTAATATCCTTTCCGCCTCTTCATTTTAACCTTCAACGCGTATTATTAAGGAATTTCTGTATGAAGGGAAATTCTCTCTCATTGTTTTTCTGGAAAATACCTGGTTCCTTTGAAGTTTAATTAATTACAAATTAGCTTAATGACTAGCTTAGAAATCCTATGTGAATGGGTATTGCTATATAATGCCTCATTTATTACTGTTTCATCATGTCAGTTTTTGCTGGCAATTACATTTTCTTGGGGCGTAGGGCGCCTGTATATAGCCGCATTTATAGCGATGTATTGTATATAATTAGCCCCTTTATTCCCTTTTATGTTTTGAAGTGTGGGTGAGATAATCCGAATATAAAATAAATAATTAAAAATTTAAAGATGCAGCACAATTATTAATATTTTCTTTAAATATAAAATCTTACCCCCGTTCTTTGGTAGGAAGTTGTGCGTAATTTTTTAAAGAAAATCTATAACATTTAATGAGGAAAATTAATTCACTTATTCGAGTGGAAAACTCAAGACGTATGGGCCCACGGCTCAAGATATGCTAACCACTGGACTAGGAGTGTCATATATCTTGTTTTATAATATCTAATACCCCTGAAAAAATTCCCCCCTTTTTTAGCGAAACAAAGTCCTATTCATTGAAACTCCGGGCAGGGATGAGAGATTTACTGAACTTTTTACATAATACCAAAAAGACTTCATTCCTGTAAGTGGAGAAAGATACGTGGTCTTCTCTTGTTTGTACAATTATTTATTTTTTAGCTGAAACATCGAAACTTCTTCGGGGTACTCCTGTCCTCTCCTGATCCTCTTAAATGACGTCTTTAATTTCTTATGCTGGCTTCTGATAAGAGAAAAAATCATTGTGAGCAAGGCTCATATTATGCAAAGAAGTCACATTAATTTCATCTGTTGCTGTGTTTAAGGAGCTGATTAAGGCGTAACTTGATGGAACAAAGTCATTTTTATTAAAGCAATTGGTTGGCACTTATGCACACTTATGCTTTATTTCCCACCATGGTTTTAGCAACCAATGACCATTTTCAATGTCTTGAAAACTTGCTGAAACCATAGTTGGAAATAAAATTTAGGGGTTTCTCACTGATACGGTAAACGCAATATGAGATGTTATATGTGATGGATCACGGAGGGTATTCAGAGCACCTTCTCATTTTCTGACAATTTCTTGGCTGCAGTTTTGCTTCTTCTTTTCTTGGAATGAAAGAATCAGGTCGAAAGTATTAAGAAGGATCGTCATTTCGAGCGTGTGGAAATCAGTGAAAATTCCGCTGTAAAAAACAGCAATCGTTGTGGTGTGTCACGAAACTTCGTTGGAACTTTAGCATCGGCACAGTACTTGAAGACGTCGTTTAACATTGGAAATGGTTGCGTCAACTCCTTTTCGATCCTCGATTTACATTTCGATCCTCATTATCGAAGTTATGCAGATCTGTCTACAAAGCGTTCTCCCTAATACTTACCGGCATCGTCACTTAGGCTCTGAGGTATTCAAATTTCAATAACGCATCCCAAAACACGCGATGTATCGCAAATATTTTTTATCCTATCGTGTAATTCGATGGGGCGATGTCACATAGCTTTATAGGCTCATTGTCGCAATGCAGCATCTCCGGAATATCGTACACGTCAGTCGATATATCGCATATATTTATCGATCCAACTTATATTTCGATCGATATATCGTATCTCAATTGACATATCGCAGTATCAGACAGCCCCGGCAGTCTTTTGATCGGAGATTTCCGTGACGCATTTCCTCTCGTAAAGGAACCCAATTCCAGCTAGGTATCCAGGCTTTAGGCTTCCCATCTTTACTGAAACCACGTCCTACCCGATGGCCAGGAAATGATGAATAGATGGGCGAGAGAAAGGAAGGAGGAATAGAAAGATCTGTGAAGCATCCTCCTCTCTATCTCTCTCTCCATCGTCTCTCTCCCCAGTCTCTTCCTCTCTGACTCTTGTTTTCACCGAGACGTAAGTAATTCAATTCCTTCGCCCCCCTGCGCGTCAACAAGAATCGATTTTTTTCCTTCCTTCGGGGGAATAAATGGCGCGAAAAAGAGGATTCCCTCGCGTGATAGCGTCGTGTATATAGACGTCGTCGGGTCACGCTCTTCTTCTTTCATTTATTTTTTTCTTTCTCCTCCTCCTCCTGGAGATCGCTCCCCCCTCGTTCCTCCACTCCCTTCCCACCCGAAAAATAATTCACTCATGACGTCAATACGCACGCGGATTTTATCGACTGATATCGATTGCTGCGTCACACCCGCGCACGAGTGCCATACAGCCAGTGAGAAAGGAATTGGAGCGGTTAAGCGTGTTCCTCCCACGATAGCACGAGAGCGAATCGTTTCTCAGGTCTTAAACGCCGCCACTTTTGCGATGAATGAGGAGATATAAAACTCTAAGACGTCAAACTTCGCTTCAAGTACCTACTTGCAGTGGAGAATATTTTGGTGCGAAGTATAAAATGAAAGGAAAGATACTTCATCTTAATAAATTGATATTCTTATCTCTATCTGTAATATATCACTATGGACACCACGCCAGCCTCATTACTATGTAAGTTACCTGCTCCTTTACTGTGACTCGTCTGTATCTCATAAAAACAGGATTTTTAATGCAATTCTCAAGATGACAGCTTTCGTTCGCACGGGAGACTTTCCTCTCAATGTCTAAATTGCATTATTTTTATATTTCTTTCTGCTATAAGTGTGGCTTTCTGCTGTGGAATATTGACTTTACTGACTTTATGAAGTATATATAATGTCATTCTGTTGTAATTTACAAGAGATAAATTTGAAAAACATTGATCTGGATCGTATGAAATTTGATGAGCCTACGTTCGTGTATTTTGGAAGATAATGCTCCGAGAAAAGGAAAAGTACCTATACTGTCAGAAAGATAATGATAGCTCAAATTCCGAAATGCGCTCAATAATACAAATTGAAGCTCATTGAGACAACAATGTTAGAATTTTAATGATTAATTATGGTGCATTTCTATTAGCAATTATTTCTATTTGGAGACAGTATGAGCGAGGGAATTCAGTGGTTGAATCAAGTGCCTTAGCAACTTGGTTGCGCTTTCGTGTTGAAAATGGGAACAGGCGATTTTATTTTGGATTCATTTTGAGACTCAAACTTGAAAATAGCTTTTTACACTTTTTATATCCATTTTAAACTATACTGGCCACTTGATTAAATGATCATTCTTTGAGTGCCTTAGTTTGATATTTCCTTATCTTTATAAGGGTTACACCTTACCGAGGTGAAAAATTACAAATTGAAAGGTTGAAAATGAAGTGAGGAGACTTCTTCATTTAGCTGTCAATTTCCTCGATAACTGTATTCCATATTTATAATTTGAAAGCCATTAACTGCAGTGTTAATGTATTATTTGCATAAGCGCATGATTGTGAAGTATTTGGACAGACTTATGGCTAACGTTGTAGCTCTATGCAAACCAAATTATTACAATAGACTAATGTAGATATTCTACTCAATTCTTCCCTTACTATTGTGGTCATATGTGATATAATTGTCCGTCAAATTGGCTCGTCGATAAAGTTATTTAAAAACAGTATTTCTTTCTCCCTCCGTTTGTGTCACTCTACAATTGTTCAACAAAATGAGATCATAGGAAACTGAGTTTTTTACTATATAACCATGAAAATAGCATAGAACTGTGTAATATTGACCGCGAATTAACGTCTACTAAAAATTTATTTTTTATAATAAAGAAAACCACTGCTTATCGATAGATAGCCTCACGTAAGCGTAGATACTCATCGCGGGGAAATATTGGTTTTCGCTTTCAGAATATTTCCCACCAGTTTTTCATTCTACTCTGACTTTGAGGCAGTCTTCTTGGCTAATTACCTTAGGAAAGTAGGTATACCTCTGTAAGTGGTTTTCTCTAGTCGTAGGTTTCGTCGAACTTACTTGTCTGAGTCTTGCGGTTAGCCTCGTACGTGCCTTAATTCTCTCCTAATCTTCTTGGACATGGGATAACTCTCTCGTCTCCAAGGTCCTTGCGTGGTATTTCCCATTGATCCCTCTTGGACCCGTGGTCAGTCCTAGTTCAAAGGGCTCTGGTGTGTCCCTTTTTCTGTCACAGGAAACATTGTTTTTTCGTTCTCGTTTGGTGATATACAGGATGTTTCATGGGAGGAATCTGCGTTACTTCTGAAGGTGATAGGGGATGTAATTTCAATATTTTTTTTCTTTTTTCTTTTGGATATGAGATCGCGACTCCCTACCAATGAATCAAAGGCAATTAAATGGCAATTTTATCCTGTACATAGTGCAGTTGCCATGAGCAATTTTTGGTATTTTGAAGGAATAATTGTTGATTTAGAAGACAAAAAGAATTCTAGAAACTACAGAGATGAAAATTCTTCGAAAAATATTAGGGAAAACCTTATTGGAAATAATGATGAGTGAAAACATCAGAAAGACTGCCATGTAGAGAATATCAGTGAATTAGTAAACGGGTGGAAGCAGGAATGGAATGACCTGATTGAAGGAATGAAAGACGGTAGGAAAGATAAGATTGTCAGAGATAAGCCTCCAGGTGGAAGAAAAGGTTGGGGCAGAACAAGGAAAAGAAGGTGGGACAATCTGAGGATGTGCTGAAGGAAACATGTGGAAGCCTTGGAAGGAAGTGGGAAGAGGAAGGAGGAAATGTGCTAAAATATCACTGCTCAGTTAAATTGTAGTCCGCAATATATCATATGTATGTCTAATGTTCACAGTAACTTATCCCCGCTCTTTACGTGTACACCCTTCAGCTGCTTTCGTATGTATTCAGTCCCAGTCTTGAGCAGCTGAAGTGCTCCTTATAGTTTCTCATGCTTATATTGATCCAATGTCAGAATTCATTCCGCCTTTTTCATTTGCTTATCTCTCTGAATTTCGCTCCCCTGCGCTATGTTTAAAGTAAAATCTTGACTCCCGTGGGAATTCCTGCCTTCCGTGCTCGGGTTATTCTTACTTTTAGGAGGTTGTTCTGATGACTTCTATTGACAGACAGATGGGTGAAGTGCTGCCCTTTTCTCTTATTGGTCAATGTAAATAACTCCGGGTACGGTACATCTTGTATGACTGTATATTTTGAATTAAATGTTATTTTTAGTGCATTCTTACTATCGAAATTAGTTGCGTACTATCTCCATTCTATCACACTTTATTTTCATTAATTCCCCGATTTACTCTGTGGCTTATAAGATTATTTTGCAGTAGGGGATGATGCATTAGGAGTTATTATTAATTATAACTATATCTATTAAAAATCCCACTGTTTATATATGTTATCAATGCAGGCATTTCAGTAATTTACTTTCCACATTTTCATGTTTACTCCCTCACCAGCATCCAGCGATGGTGAAAGGATGTGTGTGACATCATCAATCTAGATCACTCCTTCCCCCAGTTTTTTTTTGTTTTGGATATCGTTTAGCCAATAAATAATACTAAAAAATGTTTTTGTTCTGCTCCATGTCATGCAAATATCTATGAGACATATGTGACTGGAAAGATGATACATGGTTTTCCACCCAATCGATTTGTTTCATGTGTTATTCGCTCCCGTCCCTATGCGCCTTTGATTTTTTGGAGTCGGAAAGATTAAGGCTAATTAGCCGATTTTGATAAGAACTCACTCGAAATTGCTGCCATCTTCATCTTCTCTGCGTATGCGATGAAGTCTATGATACTCAAAGTATAAGCGGATTATTTTCATTACAAAAAAGGAAATTACACTTCTGCCTGAACTAGATAATGATGTTTTGGAAGTTTTGTACTAAAATATTTCTCTTCAAACTTGCGCTAACGTGGTAACTTGAGTTTATCCATGAATCCCTCCTGTTCCACTCAAGTGCCAAATTTAATTTCTTTGTGCAAAATTTTATCACCACTCAATTTTTTAGCTTATTTCGATTTAGGTTTAAAGCTTTTATATAATGCAGAATGCCTAGAAAGGACTGTGCACATTAATTTTTGCCATTCCAGCACTTAAAAAGAAGTAATTTAGTACATAATGCTGATTTAGGAGTTGAATTATACTTCAACTGCATCGAAAGAACATTGGGGAATATATTTCCACCATAAGGGGCATCGAAACCTCTTACTGTTGTAAAATTTTCCCATTATTTATAGGTTGTGATATAAATATATTAATGGCAGTATTTTCCGAAATGTAATCACTAATTAATTCACAGAGTGCTCATCGCAAAAAAAATCAGCCATGAACTGTGTTGGAACTGCAAATTTCTCTCAGAGCAAAGTGAATGAAAAATATACTACTTATCATCTTCTCTAAGAACAACTTTCGCCGTTTAAAGCAGTGATTTTGAATCCCTTTCCGAGATGTTATCCTTTGGGATCATTTACGAACTCGATTTGAATTTCATCAAAGGATCAATGAAGTAAGCTGGATGGAAAGGATGACGTGATGAGTTGTTATTCCGGGTAATGAGAAATGGAAATTAATCATAGGGAGTGAAGCAAAGCCGAAAAAGAAGGAAATAGGGGTCGAAAATGAGAGCTGGATTTTAATAATGCCCTATCATATCTGCGGTAAGATGGCTAAATATGTTATGTCCGTTTTTTGCAAAAGTGAGTTATGCATACCGTTGGATTCATAGTGCTAATACCGTTGGATTTGGAAAGTTAAAAATATATTATAACAACAGTTTTATACACCTATTACGAAAAGGTAAGACCTAAAATTTGAGATTCTGATTTTTTAGAGCCTACTAAACTTTAAAACTGCCATCCTACAAAATTTGCAAAACATGACATATCATATTTTGCCATATTACCACAGATATATGCAAGCTAGTTTTAAAGATAAATATATTCAATCATCTAAGGACGAGCCGTTAAGTCTATAGTTATGAGAAGGTGAATTAGCCAATCAAAATTAGTATATGTTATCCAAGCCTTTTTTATAGTTAATTTGAGGTGGGAGATTATTTGATGGGACTAACAATATCATCTTAAATTACACTTCGATGAAGGAATTACCAGTAATGTTAATGTCATTAATTTACCAATAAATATTTTGTGATTTGCCTCAAAATTCTCTGAAACCGATGGATTTGCACTACGGTTTTGATGCTGATTGTGCTACCGTGGCATTCACTCAGATTAACGATGAGCAATCCAATCTACAGCTGAAATCTCCATGAATACTGTTTTCTGATAGCAGGGATTTCCAATTTTATTCTCCTTAAGGAGCAGATGTTTGTTTTGTGCGTCATCTTGCCTAAACTAAGTCAGCTTATGAATCTAACGGGTGACTCATACTGCGTTGATTCAGTGTGTAGAAAGAAAGGGAGGTATACTAGAAGTTTTCATTACTTGTTTTAAGGAAAAGCTAAGCAATTATGAGCTTGGAGAACTGGATATTTAGGGAGTAGCTCAGACATTCTGAGCTTCTGGATGTAATTTGTTCTTTTAAGGAACAGATGAACCATTAAGCTCTTTTGCTCTAAGGAAAAGCTCAACGGCTCTGCGCTGGGGGAAATACTTAATTAGATAGAGCGTGGTGTCACTCATTTCTTACGTCGTGAACGACATGACGTCATACTCTTTTAAATAATTTTCTACTAGTTCATGCATGTAATAAGCCGGCTGTGTAATGTGCAAGCATCTAAATGCGAGCGTTTCTGGGAAGTTTTCATCATAGATGGGAGATATTTCTCCCGAAATTGTATAAGCTGCGGATTTGTCTCTCCCCAATTAGGCTGAGTGTGGGTCAAGATTCTCAAGTGGGATATTTAGGTAGTCTGTGCCAGAGTTTTTCCAAGTCATAATAGAGACCATATTCGAATTTTATCTCAAATGTAGACTATTGTAAGGAGTGTGTAGTAGTGATGGGCAAAGTCGGTCTTTTGAGAGATCTCGGTCACGCCTGTCACTCCTACTTGTGATTCAATCGTGAGTGTAAGGTCATGATTAATTGATGTTCCAGCTAGTGATCTGTTCAAGTTGCCTACGATCAATGATCTCTCAGGAAAGTCGTGATTGATACAAAATCGTAACGAACGCTGCTCTCGCTGGTCATTCGTGATTCCTAATACTATACAGCCGATGTGTGACTCACTCATTCACGTATACAAATTCCCGACCACTTCCAGACTAGTTAGGAGCCTGAAATTTTTCATGGATCTTCCTTGAAAGATTTCTTTGGAGGAAAAATTCCGAAATCATGGAATTTTTTACCGGAAGTGACCCAAAAAAAATAAAAATGGCGGATTTTTTGTACTTATCGACTTTTCTGTTCTCGCTTCATATCTTTTGAACTGTGGGTCGGATCTGAAATCTGGCGAAAGTTTCATAACGGGGAATTGAATATTAAACATGCAAAAAACATGGGTTTCTACGTTTCATAGTTCTCTCACCAGGAACAACATTTAGTGAAGAGTTTCCATTTTTTTGCTGTTTTTTTTTACTATAGCTCCTAAACTAGGATTCTGATTTGAAATCTATTTTTTCCCAGGGATTTAGATCTCATAGTGACCTACAACTTCATGCTTTTTTTTATAACTCTTTTAGTATCTACTCTGGTAGCATGTTGCCAAAGTAGAATTTTGGTAAAACTGTCAAATGTTTCTGAAGCGAACATGGGCATGCGCCTTGACATACCATTTGCAAGTAATTAGTAAAAACCTGGACTTCACCAATAGTTGGCTGGTAACATGGCGCCAAATTCGGATGTTTGTGAAACTTGCTGATTTTCGACTGTAGCTTCTAAACTAAGTCGGATCTCGAGTCTGTTGGGCGGTTTTTTTAGATCTCAGGCCTACGATGATCTGCTATCCGCTTTTTTTCATCCCTCAAAGTTTTCTGGGAACATGGTTCCAAAGTCGGCTAATTCATGAAACTCTCTGATGTTTCTTTCCCTCACGCTCTCATTAGTGTAGGTATGACCTTGAAAGTGGGCAGGGGTATGCACCTTGACATGATATTTACGGATAATTAGCAAAAACACGTATTCACTCGTAGTTATATGGCAACATGGTGCCAAAGTGATATTTTCGAATGTTTCTTTCCCTCACGTCTCGTTGCTGTTAAACAAAGAGTTTGATCTCTATCTGTTGGGCGGCTTTTTTAGATCTCATCAAGTCCTAACATTGATGCCAATCATTTCTCTCTAACACATATAGTCCGCTGGAAACATGGCGCCAAATTAGGATTTTTCGGTTTTTCCACTGTAGCTTCTAAACTAGCAGTCGGGTCTCAAATCTGTTGGATGTTTATTTTAGATCTCATCGAGGCCTACAACGTTATGCTAATCCTTACTCTCTATCACTTATAGTTCGCTGGCAACATGGTGCCAAAGTCAACTTTTTTTAAACTCACACAGACGTTGGAGGCGAAGCCCCCAAACGGCGACGGTGAGCAAATTTCTTGCAGCAAGTGACTATTGAAGAGAATTGCCGGCGTAAACGGCTCGGCAAATCCGCTTGCAGAACTTTTAAAGCTTCGGTGAGTCACTTGCAGAAGCAAATTGTTGCCAGTGTAAACGGCAACCAATCTGGCATTACTCTAACTTGTGAAAACGTTTTCGCCCTAGTAAAATTCCCCGCAAGCTTTTGTAGAAGAAACTTACGGTAGTAACTTGCCAGTGTGATGCCATTCTTAGAAACAGATTTTTTTCTCATGTAATGGGACCGAATTCATTGAATTTTATTTACAGGTATGTATCTCTGAAACTACTTTAAATTTATATTTACCTTATAGTTGCCCAAGATTAATAATTGCTACAAGTATGTTACCTCTGTGAAGCCTTTCAACTTTGGTATATAGGTTCTTGCTTAGCCAGAAAACTAATTGAGCCTAAATGAACCGAAGACCCTTGATATGGAGTCATTTTCTATAATTTTACAGAGCAGCTTTTCGGTCCTCGAGAAATAAGCACTGATAGTCACTTGGTAGGTTCTATAATGCGGAATGGCAACACAGCCAAGCTTAAAAGCGGTTTCAAAAATCGGTGAACCAGCACAACTAGCAGTGAATAGTTTTTTAAGGAATCCCTTTATGACTTCATACACTTTTAGGCGCGTGCTTTCTTCCTTTCTATAAGCTAGCTCTGTTGCTGTGCAATTTTGCAAAGTAAGAAAAAAACTTGTTTCTCGAACAGCAAAGCTCCGACGGGGCTATCGGTCTTTCGTGTCCCAGCGGAATGCTCTCCGACTCGCATTGACTCTCTCATACTCTCCGCTCCACTCAGAAAGGTTCTTCAGATGTGAAATTTTATTCAAATCTTTACTTTACCACAGCTTTTTCTCGATCTCACTCGACACGGGTTTCAAGGAATCATCATCATTATCAGGTGTTTGGGTCTTGGAAACTCTTTGTTTCTGTAGTGCCTATGCAACGTCAACGAATGAGGGTGGGGGAAAGGGTAGAGAGAAAACGGTTTACCCGAAACAGAGGTCAGGGTAGAGGAGAAGGTCGGGTCATTCATATTAAATTAAATTTAAAATTTGGCCTAAAATTTCTAACTGTTCTTGAGAGTCCAGTTCTATTTTATCATTACATAATGTTAGAATTTCAAGATTAGCATCACTCACATGGTTATTACATATATAATAAATGCGTAGCAAAATTTCTTTTGCCGTAAACGTTACACCCGAGCAAGTTTTATTTGTTCTCCCAATAGTCTCGCCTGATAAGGTTTTACGAAAAAGGGGACGATATACGTCTGTTTTAATAAAGTTGAAGTAATTTGATCTCTCAATAGAGATGGCGGAGATGTCCGTGCATTCGGCTTAAAAATTTCCCCTTCGTTTATCCCGACGCAGCATGCAATGTCGGTCGCGGGATCTTTTACTGATGTCGCCCGAGAAAATTGTTCGTGTTTCGATTCCTTAGTGTGAGTGGGTATTTTGAATGACATTTTTCTCGCCTGTAAACTGTTTAAGCCACTCGTATTGGTGAAATCGGCCGGAGGAAGGGATGACTGCCGTCGTAGGTCGGTAGCCAGTGCCGTAAAGGTGACTTTACACGTGGAAGTTACTACTATAGTAGTAGCTTTAAAATTCACGTGCAAGAAGTACTCGGGTGTATCAGCACGGGCCTCTATGACAAAAAGAGCCGATATTAAAAGTAATCGGTGTGCAATGGAACAAGGTTCGCACTTAAACGGAAAGTAGACTAGCGTCTATTTTTCCTGCAAGTAGCGTTTTTATTCTGCGAAGAAGTCACATAGCAACCGCTGAAATCCTAATCATGTGACTGCGAGCGGGTATTAAATGTGGACTCTAATAATTAACTTTTCGAAGGACTTATTGCATATTTAATTAAATATGTTTACCTACCTGTAACTGTTTTTTTGTTGGAGGTTTCTTAAATTAAAGGTTAGACCTGCAGCTGTTTTCTCAAGTAATTAGAAGAAATAAAATAATTCTAATATGCAATAAATTGCATTTAAATTCTCTTTTATGCGTCGCATTCGCGATGAAAACCGATCACTTAGGAATCACTGTGCAAATTACAAAATTTTATTAATTCAACTATATTTTAGCTTTTCGGTATTGATCTCACCATGTTCACATTATTTAGTCTATTGAGGCAGGTTTGGATTTACATAAAACTACATTAAATACCAAACTCCGCGATTAATCGACAACCACCCTATCTTTTCAAAGTTCCAATCCTTCATATGTCTCCTGTCTTTGTCTCTTCCTACGTGGTTAAATTTTCTCTCTTACTTATACAGTTATCTCACGATTTTATAATATGATATTATAATTCTACTTTCCATTACGCCCCTCAAAATATCATTTCCTCTAATAACTAGATCCAACCACTTACTAAGATTTCTCTAACTCTACCCTAGCAACTTTCTGTCCTCCCTACCCAAATCTAGAGGTAGTATTTGTCGCCTGTCTTCCGCTCAGTCCGTTGAGTGCGAATGTGTATGCATTTAACAAGTATCCACCACCATATTTAGCATTTGCATTATTTGCATAAACCTGGATTGAGCCTTGAGTACCTGCCGCCTTGAGGTAGGTCGTTTGCCTTTTACCTGGGTCATGTTTTCTTTATTATGGAGATAGCGACTTGGGAAACGAATTGCTGGAGCACGAATGCGTAGCAATTGCGTTAATTTATGTTTTATGCAAAGTTCGCATTTTAGTGTAGGTCGTCGTCCTCATGCTAACTCTCCTTTCCCCGTTTTGTCTCCTGCCGTTCGTGCTTTTATGTGTCACTGGACTTTCCTCAACATCTACATATTACCCTACTAGACACCGCACAGAATGCACAAAAATAAAGTTACTATTGAAGATTTATTTTATGGCGTGTTGGCCAGAGTGATATTTTAGCTGCAGATAAATGCTTTTGACAGTTTGGTAATTATATACCTGTGTGCATAATTCAATGATAAAGTGGTAGGTGTATGCAGCTCAAATTTCCGCAAGCGTAGACAAATAGTCGTGAGGACAGCTTTGAAGCCAATTTGAAATACGCACGATGAAATATTTTCTATTCCGTAAAATATAATCATTTCTTTAAAGGTATTCATTTTTTTAAATAACTATTTCAAATATTAATTGAAGAAGTCAAAGAGAATTAACTAATCATATTTACTGAGATAATCTGTACAAGGTGTAATAATTAATGAAAGAATTATGTAATGGGGCAGCGTGGGGTGGCGATGCCTGAACATGTAATTCTTGAAGACTTGAGCAAATGATTATAGAAGGAAACAGCTTCCCCCCATGTCCTCTAGCTCAAGTGATTAATATAAGAAATTTCAATGCGTAAGTGTTCTTCTGAATACACTTTAAAAAGCAACTGCGATAGTGGGCACCCCTGCCGCACTCCCCGTCCTATCATAGCCCATCCCGATTCTCCATCGGCTACCCTAACCTGCGCCGTCTGACTCATATAAAAACTCTGAATGACACGCCTATCCCTCCAGTCGACCCCTAATTTCTTCAACACTCCCATTAATTTTGCCCAGTCCACCCTATCATTCAATTCGCCTATCCTTGCGAAATTTTTATACCGTTTCCATATAATAATATCAGAGATTTTGTTATGAATATTGGATCCCCTCCAATAAGCTCCACATATTGGTTTCCTCAACAGCATCTATTTTTCCGGAGCTATGTAATGCGTTCACTGAGTGTCAATGGCCTGTTCTATTTGTTTAGAATTCTTTAGAATATTAATAATATATAATTTTTTCGTCGCTGGGAGTATTTTTTTCTCATTTTTGGTGACCTTGATTTGTGAATACGTTTCACTAGTTCTCCTTAATGATTGATTTCTTACCTTACTACGTGATGACGCGAAGTTCCAGAATGTCTTTAGTAACGAGATTGTACCCTCAAGGCTTCATTCTCACAGTTTGAAGTTTCCAATCTGGATTTTGTTTAAGGCTTTGATGGAAAGACGCAGCCTGTGCGAATCCTGGTTCGTAAACAATCGGGATTTTTTTTTGAGTTGTAGCATCACAATTTGACTCACTGCTCAACCTCAGCAGTTTAGAAGTCGTAGCGTCTCAGAAAACTTCTTATATTTTCATTTCTCCAATTATCAAGTCATTGGACTTAATTAACAATGCGTTTTCCCTTGATAAGTTGGCGTACTGGAGAGAAATGGTTATTTTGACATTAAAGTGTTGAGTTATCGTCTTTAAAAAGGCGAATGGTAAATCTTATTAGTATTTGTTGTTTTAGAAATTTGGAAAAGTTTTCTACAAATTATTTAGGTATCTTTCAGTTAAGAAAATGTCTCATTTAATATTAGCATTTCCTCGTCCGTCTTTCACTAAAACGCTGCCTTTGTTTAATTGCCACATGATGGTTTGAATCCTTTCACTTTTTTACATTTACCGAAGCCTAATAAAAATACTTAGTTTTTCAACGTATTAGGATTCCTTTTCGATTCCAATTGTATATCCAATTTTAATTCTTTATTTTTTTCTAAATTTAAATTTATTCTTTGTAATGTCAAGTACAATGCTCCACTACTGCAATTGATGAAAAAAGAGCAATTTCTACAAGTATGACCTTTATTGCACGACCGGTTTCGCTTTTTACAGAATCTTCAGGTCTGCTCTTGCAGGTTGCAAATTGCTCTCTTTTCATCAATTGCAGTAATGTTCCGTTTCCACTCCATCACGCCTGAAACCTATGTACAATTCTCCATTTGATAACTCGATTAAATTAGCTTAGTTCTTCTTTACAAAGGAAGTTCTGCTTGTGACATTACACGTAAATATTTTTCCCCCTCCTCCATTTGAAGAAAAATGATATCATCAAACAAGTGGGAGTCGTAATTTTTTCTTCCGACGTTGTTTGGTGATAATTAGTATTTGCTCATTAATTCAGTGCTGTGAAATTATGAATGCCGCTGTTTCATTTGAAGCCATTATTGGAATCTCCTTTGTCCTTTATAGCGACTTACTTTGTAAGCTTCTTTTTCTAATCAATGCATTTATACTCACCCATGTTTTGTGGAAAAATAATATTTTCCCTTTAAATTCCATGTATGAAAGAACTATCTGTTCAATTGTGCAGTTCTTACATACATATATATTCACGAAAATACAGCATCGTAGCATTTTGTGACAATGGAGCTTATCCTGCATTTTTATCAACTATCCCGGAGGTAAAAATAAATAGAAAACTCTACGATCGCGCTGGGAATCCGCAAATTTGGCTCATAATTTGAAATTGATTACTTTAGTTCTCCCATGCATGTTTCGGAAGAGGTTAAAATATTTTGCGCATTGCGTTATTGTTAACATAAAATTTACCTCTGTCCTCTCCCTACTCCTAATCCCTCCACTTTCATGGTTGGTGTCCTAAAACCCCCAGCCTTGCGACGGCGGCTTTTGGGGTAGTATGTAGAATTTGATTTTTTTAATGTATTCAAATCAAAATCCAGTTTTGCCTTAGTAGTACCCTCACAATTCGTCGTTCGGTGTTGTTGATGTAAACAATGAATTATTTTTTCTGGGTCACTAATTATAGGGTTTTCCGCTTGGTCAGGTGTCCCATTCAAAGTTTCGATGTTCCAATCGGTCATCATTTTAAGGGCTTCTTCGTGCAGAAGTTCTCAGCTCAGAAGCCTCGATGATGACTGCCGAGTCGGATATCGAATCGTTGACCATGATTGGATTTCTGGCCTGCAGCGTTGCCGGAGTTGAGTCCAACCAGGAAACACAAAGACGGGAAAGCACAAGTTCTTCGATCAAAGCTTCGATCTTATATACGAAAAGCTTTTCTCATTTCAACGGTGAATTTCTCTTTACTGTTCCTTTTTTTTCTTTTTTTCTTCCCTGAAACAGGCGCTTCTAAGAACCGCCATCGCAATGTCTTTTTTTTAAAGACCCCACTTTTTAAATTTACTGAATATTTTTTATAATAATCAAGGAAGAAAAATTTGCATATTGCGTGTAAAAGCATTTTATAAAGGAGCTTTGAGGGAGCTATCAGAGAGTATTGGTGAACTACTGAAGCTCCATAACGAAAGAGATAGCGAAGTACCAGAAAATATCATAATCACTTAGTACTTAAACATCTACTCTTTATTGCATAATACTTGAGCATGTACATAATTGCTTGCAGCTTGAATACATACCTAATTTTTTAAAAGAATTTGAACCAACCTTAATTGCCTAAATTATCTAGCCAGGAAGTTACTAAAGAGGTTTTACTTGAATACCTAAGAAATATTATCGACTCTGCAGTTTGTATCTGACTGCTACCATCTTAATTATCCCTAACCTCAATGTTAGTCAAAAACATTAGAAAACAAAAGAAAAACATTAATACTCTGAGCAGACAACATAAACACCGATCAGGGAGAAAAGGTGTTCTGATGTTAGATGGGGTGAGGGTGGAAAGTATCCTTAGCTGAAAAGGGAGAGAATTTGTGAGGAAAGATAGGTTTTGAGATGGACGGAGTAGAGACAAAAACAGCAATACCTGCACTTCGCGGTAAAATAGTACTGATGCACACCCATGAGCTATTTTTATATCACTGCGAAAAAACAACTGACTAGGTAAGCATTTACACTCACGAGTGCAAATATA
The DNA here is from genome assembly GCA_963573305.1 of Pyrrhosoma nymphula. Classification (NCBI taxonomy): domain Eukaryota; kingdom Metazoa; phylum Arthropoda; class Insecta; order Odonata; family Coenagrionidae; genus Pyrrhosoma; species Pyrrhosoma nymphula. The sequence continues at coordinate 46,675,668 of OY754330.1, read as the reverse complement.
TACACACGAGGGATGAAATTCGCACTGGAAAAATATCATATGATCTGACCGGGAATCGAACCGAACTAACCCCGATCCGAAGTAACTGGCGAGCACTCTTGACCGGCTCTTCTGTGATCCGGGTTAGAATCCCGGTCAAGTCAAATGGTTTATTCATGGCGAATTTAATTCCTTTGTTATATATCCACCTATGAGATTAATTTGGTATTTGTTTACGTAGTGTAGTGATGTAAGATATCTTTGTTCATATTTTTAGAATAACTGTGCCCAAATCCTTTAAAAATCTTGATAAATCCACTGGGAGGAATTTCAAGGGCGAAGGCTTCTTTCACTTAGGCTCGGCATAGGTAGGAACGTGGTGGTAACATGAGTGACTTTTGAGATGCCCGACGATAACGCTTCCTGTCGAGATTGTCGTGGCCTCATGTAACATCCCACTCCCTGGTTCTTAAATACAACGCTCCACATCTCGTGAACTTCTAAACCTTCCTCAAACCAGCTCACCCCCGCAAACACATTGAACATACACACAAAAACATGCTATTTCGTCAATTCATGATTAAAAATTACTTTGTTTAAATCCACAATTTTTTATTCTAACCGACCCAGGTTTCAGCAGCTATGTGCCTTGATAATGGCAAATAACTGCTGAAACCTGGGTTGGTTAGAATAAAAAATTGTGGATTTAAACAAAGTAATTTTTAATCATGAATGCTTGTGACTTCCACATAGTTAAGCATAATACCATTTCCTATTTCGTTAAGATTTATGGCGATCCACATATTTTTATGGGAATAATAGTCTTTGTAATAATTAATCATTAGTGAATGTAAGGTTACTTCCCAGAAAGCGGGAAAATGGGAAGAATGTTGGGTGGGATTAATAGAAGTTAGGAGTAATCTGGACTGAATAGAGAAAAATAATAAGTAAATAGAGGTTTTAAGGGTATTCTTTTATGAAGCGTTGTAGTAAAATTACTCGATTACCATGTGCTTCAATAGTCTCCTCAGGGCTTAGAAGCCTTAATCCATCCATGATTAGAAGTTTTTAGTGAGAAGATGAAGTTTCAAGAATATGGGAAGAGAAAAAGTTGACCGAAACTGACGCCGAAGCTAAATAAAGCTAAATTTTCATGCATTCGATTTTACGGCAGCGACAAGGAGTCCGTCGTCCACAGACCCCATGTTTATTCCTACGTCGCGTCAGCGGTCGAATACCGGTGGTCAACCCTCATTAGTTGGGGAATTATATCCTCTCAAAGGGTTCAGCACTTCATTTACGGCTAATTTTGTGTTCAAGGATTAAAATTCACGGATTTTGTTGATTTTTTACCATATTTACTTAGACGGTGAAAAATCTGTGAATTTCATCGTAGAACGACAATGAAAAGACGCTCGTATTCGTGTTATGACCAGCATTGCTATGCAGATCATAATCGTTACTACTTTTTTTATTTATGAAGTTTAAAATATTTAGCTTTAGGACGCAGCGTGGGGCAGGGTTGCTACAGGCCTGGAGATCATGGAAAAGTCATGGAAAATGATAAATTAGCCTGGATATTTGATTTTCGGAGTCAAAATATGATTGTTTTCAGGAAATCAGGAGTAACATACCTTGCCTAAATGAGGCATTGGAGCTCTTGTTTGGTGTTTAAAAATTAATTATACCCCTAAAATAAGCTATCAGGTATTATTCATGTTGCTCACGCTGAGGAAGATGGAATATTTGCTTCTCCTCAGATTTTGTACTATTAATTCGTGGCCCTCATTGTTGCTGAGGACTAAGAATAATATGCCGTCTGAAAGGAAGCCGATTTTCCCTCTGAGCTCGGTTTGTTGGTGAACTTTATTCCCCATTAGAACATGCTTTAATCTGTGGTGGTCTTGTTCTGGCACCTTGAAAATACACACCAAAGAACAGATATTTTCACCTGGAAAAATGAAAACTTTTTGGCCTGGAAAAGTCCTGGAATTCCTTACTCTCTGGTCTGTAGCACCCCTGGTGGGGTTAATCATAAATGAAATTGGGATTCCGGTAAGGGTATGGATTTGGATGGTCGGGAGGGTAAGCTCCCACCCTAAGCTAACTGCCTCAACTCAGCCTGCGACGAAATTAAGTTTAGAGATGGGCTACTCCGACGGCAACGCAGACTTCGTTGAATATCTCGCCATTGATTGGCTCGGAAACGCAATTGCTGCGTTCGGAAACGCAAGAATCGGACGTGTGTAAACGTAGCTTAACGTGATAGGTGCCCGACGCTAGTGGGAGATTTCTATTCTAGGAGTTGAAGGTAGCACAGATAGGAACGCGTCAGCGCACTTAGTCTTGTACAAAAGCGGATGATTGGAACGATGTAACCCGGAGAAGCGTTCGGTAATTTTTTCGGAAGGTAAAATTCTGTAAGTGCGCAAATAGTCACCGCTGAATTTTTCGTTAATATTTAAAAATGTTCTACGTGGTTGAAGAGGAAAACTTTTGGCCAGACTAATTAAAAACTGTACACTATCCATGTCTGACGCCTTCCTTAAAAATTGACCCAAAGACAAAAATCGCGGATGCGATTATCGAAGTTCTTTTCTTCTCAAACACGTTACAGCCAATACCACCTCTTGGTAAATAAAGCCCTAGCACAGAACTGGCCTTGGGCCGTTACGTCAGAGCAGTTGATCCGAGAGCCGTGAAAGAATATAACATGCTTTAATCATAATCTTAAGCTAAGATCGTGAGCTAAAGTGTAGTCTACCTTGTCACATATTACTTGAGACTCCTCAGTGCAGTATCAGTAGTTTTCTAGGTGGCCGATAGAGGTAGATAATGAGGTATAAAGTTCTAGATTAGAAAACTGCGGACGTGTCTTGGACGGACGGCGGCAACCGACGCAATTGGGAAATACATGTGGAAACATTGTAGTATTATGTAAAACATCGCAATTGACGGTCAATTGACAATGAATACATGGCCCAAACTCACTTATATGCTTGGCAGTAAATGTTTTCCCGTAGAAACATACATGTTTACTCACTTTCTTCCCATGTACTGGATAGGCTTGTTTTGATTGCGTTGTCCGTATTGTCATCAGGGTCCTCTGTGTGGCATTCTCAACACTACTCCCCCCTCGGGAAGTTATAAAATGGCAATTCGGAGGTTTTTATGGAAACCATAACAAATAACTCAATGTTTGTGCTTAAAGCGCCGGTTACTGTAGAAATCGGTGGCTTAATCACTAATTTCAGCATTTCTAAAAACATTTTTTTAAATTGCTGTACCATCAGAAGATTTCCATATGGAAAAATTTTGTATTTTTGATTCCCACAATGCCTTCGAGATGCGTCTTGAATTGTAAGGGGAATTATGATACCGGGCCAAAAGTATTAGTAAGTATAACTATAGGTGATGTTTAGATGTTGCGCATGGAAAATGCTCCCGATCTGTTTAGAAGTGCGCAGGCACTGAAACGAATGGAAAGCAACTGCGCTGTTGTGTTTCTAAGTGAGGAGCGCGCTAGAGTGAACGGAAAGCGATTGTTGCTTTCTGACGTTCTTGTCGAGAACTCTTCACTCCCTCCCTCCCTCTCAATCTCTCCCTGTCGTTACGGCGTCCACGTCACGTGAACTCCTTGCACCTTCCCCAAACCAACCCTCGCCCGCACATAACGTATTTACGTAGGCAAACCCACGTATGCACACTTTCGTAGACTTGTAAAGCGATTCCCACCCTTCCCAAAAGCCGGGTGAGGATGAAAGGTCTTGAGAGGTTAGATTCCTCTCTCTCTCTCTACCTCCTTAGCAGATAGTGGAGCCGTCGCGTCGTCTTCGCTTTTCAGATGCTTGCAGACGGGGGGGAGTAGGTACTACCGGGAATTTTCGTCTTGGGTGCAGGGGCGCGTGTGTGAGCTTGTTTAAGTAGGAGGGTTAAGATAGAGAGCGCTTCTTGAGGGACGCGTTAAAAGGGTTCCTTTGACTTGTAGATGCTGGATGTGGGAGGAGGGAAGAGTGTCCTGGCTGGACGTAGAAATGGTTTGCTGATGCTTCCTCGTTTCTATTCCTAACGTTCTTCTCTGATAATTTTCGCTATCGTATCAAAGGAAAACAAATGAGGAAGTGCTTGACATTGTGGGCGAGGAGAGAAAACTTATAGATGAGATTAGGGGAAGACAGGGTAGGTGGCTGGAAGGGGTAATGAGGGACGGTGGTTTGCTGAAGGCCGTGATAGAGGGTAGGATGTTGGGTAAGCGGGGAAGGGGAAGGAAGAGAATCGGTTTTATGGACGGGATGAAGAAAGGTAGGACTTATGCTGAGATGAAGAAAGAAATACTAGAGGTAGAAAGGGGCGTTACTTTTTACGGAACGTGTAAGAGTTCTTTGCATATTCTCTGACTTTCATCACAACCTACCTCTAACCGGTAGATTACTGTAATGAATGAATGAATCATACCTGCGTTACAATTAGTTATGTAGGGATCGGATAAGTGTGGTTGCCAGAGTACTGGCTTCCCATTCCGAGGGCACTGGTTCAAATCTTGGCGGTCGTGGATATTTCTCAGAGTACTTGGGTGTCGTTTAGATAGAACTTCAAGTACAGTGCTCCGTCCGTCGGGTGGGAGGTTTAACCGTGGTCCCCTTGGCGCTTTTCCTCAAGAATGTGTTAATTGTGACACCAGGTTTCTCTCCACTCTTGCTCTATTCCCGAATAAACATTACCTCAGTAGCCAGCCCACCTGTTCTGAATGGCGCAAATGACCTGTTGTCAACCTATTCAAGTGCTGTATTCCTTCCGTTGTATCGGACGTTCAACTATGGTCTTCTTAGAGTCTTTCGTTGAGAGCAGGAAAATTCCGATGCTAGGTTTCTCTCCACCCTTCCATTTCCTCAGCAACCAGCGCACCTGTCCTGAATGGGGTAAATGAGCTCAGCTGTCGGTTGCTTTTCTGAATAATCAATCAGCCAGTTACGTCCTTCCTGTTGACTCTTTCGTTTCGTGGCATATAAATTACTAGCATTCCGTGCTCTCCAGTTCTAAAGTTGGTATAATTATTTAGATTCCTAGGATAATGCAATATACTCGCTGTATCAAAATGCTACTTGCGAGCGAAATAGGAGCCAGTCTTTTTACCGTAGAAGTTGTAATCTTAGTCGATATTGTACTGAGTTCTAACCCCTATCGACCCCCTATGACCTTGAAGTCCGTGCTTATACATCGAATTGCTTCTTTCAAGCGACTCATAAGGTTGGTGGTTGTCGTATGTTCAGGTTGTGAACGATATTTTTGTTATTTATAACTTACAACAATTCCCGATTCTGTTTTATTGTAACGAATATTTTATAGCTATTATTCCTTATGATTTCTCACTGTTATAGTTGCTTTGCAGTCACTTTTTTTTGTGTGGAGTTTGTGGGTAGTTTTTCTATCTTCTGAAAACATTTTGAGTGTTTTCGGAAAGCATAGAGAAATGTAGAAAACGTTAGTCTATGTACTGTTTGTCTCAGATTTGCGTTGGGGATTCCTAATTATTGTTGTTTCCGAAATGAGTTTGAAGAAAGAAATACTTAGATATAGGTATTTGTCACATTCGGTGTAAAACAAAAGAAGTGTTGACAGAGATTTAGTAGGTAATTAATTAATCCTTAATTGCTGGTTAACGTAATGGTAAAGGTTTCAACTTCCATTCGAGTAAAACCGCTTTAATACCGAAATGCTGCATTTAGCCGACCGATATCCTAAATATATAGACTTTTGTTGCAAATTGCGCCATTATAATCATCATCAGATTTTGTAAATCCGGGCTGCGTTTTGCCGAAGATCTCCACTTCATTTTATTTTCAGCAGACCACTATCTTTCTTCTTTATTCCGCATTCATAATCGTCTCGTACCATTTCATCATTCCAGGGTCAAGTATCTGTTGATCATAATAAGAGTTTTAACTTCAGATTAGTAATTAGCAGCAGCTCGTCATACATTCGTAATTGATTGATTTAACCATGGAGTCTGATATAGACTCCATGGATTTAACACATCCAAAACTTTGCTGGAGGTAATCCATCCATCCGCTTTAGTCAACGTCTCTCATAGTCTGGTTCATGTGTTTCCCCCTGGGAACTTCTTCTCACTCGTTTCTTCTTCCATTATTGTTTTCAGAAGGCCAAAGGGTTATCAGAATGTGTCCAATAAGTTTCTCTGACATTCTAGGTCTCGCAACTTTCATGGTTCACGTTTTCTCTCCAGCCCATCGCAGATCTGCAACGGTGATCCTCTCCAGTTATTTTTATTTTAATTATTCTTCAATAGCACTGAATTATTAGTACCTATCTCAAATCTTTCTCCAACAGTCCAAGCCACTCTCTGCCCCGTAAATACCAAGTGAAAATATTATCATTATTATTTAGGATCTCGCCACGCTAAAAGACAGATTTGGATCAGGAGTCTCGAATGGGCTCCACATCGACCCGCGAGCGCCGACATGACCTTGTTAGGGGTCGATTCTGGCTCAAGAATCGTGGAATGAAACCCAAATAAAAATTACCCACGTAATGGCTACATATACCTGCAATCATTTGATTTTCTGTGCGATATATCGTCTTTAACTGTTTGATTTAACAGTCGAGATATAAATTAACTTATTCTGTAAGTAGATATGTTGCTAGTGTATCTGATAAGATATCAGACTTACCGACCCCGAAATTGAATCACCACGTACCACGTACCCTTGAGATTTCACGGTATTTCGTACATTCGTGTATTCCTTCATTCTGGCTATTTCCAAAATGATCATATAGCTGGCTTCCATCAGCACTGGTAACCCTTTGCAAGAAACCCTTTGCAATGCTGCAAGTGGTATTATAATGATTTCCTTTCGAGTGTTTGTGATTCTTTTTCGTGGGGATTAGGAGCAGTTACTGCTGCAGAGTCAATGATTTAATAATGTACATTATTCATAACGAAGAAAGCCACCAAAAAGTCTTTTTATGGAAAAAATCCTGCATAAGAAAAGGGTTTCTTTAACCTACCCTGCTGGAAAATTTCACTTGAAGGACTGAGGTCTGGTTTATTAACCTCTGGTTAATTAATTTTCGGCATGAAAACTGAGGTTAGTACGTTCTCCCATCGATAAAGCTCATGTAAAATAACCGACAGTTTGACGTGCTGCAGAGAATCCGAACTCTCAGGTAGCATCAAGTTAATAAAAGTGGTTCGTCATCTTGTGGTTAAAGTTAACCAGACTTTATAATAGTAAGCCTAAGAGAAATGTACAAAGAATATGATGTAATAGTGCATTTAAGGAGCAGAAGAAGGAGATGGGTGGGACATGTACTCAGAAGAGAAATCTATTCTTAACTCGAAAAATTTTGAAAACCCAGTGTTAGAAGAAGCCACATGAGCACAGCGGGAAAATAACGTGGCATTTTCAAAAATCAAAGTAGACATAGGTGATTTTACTCAACTTGGTAATGTCCGCAGAATAATCTATTCTTAAGTGTCATGTTCAGGTACAATCATGATTGTACCTGAAGATGACGCTTTGACGTGGAAACGCGTTGTGCAGTAAATGAAGTATTCTGTTGACGTAACCAAGTTTTTTTACTTAAGTTCAGAATGATGTTCCACCACATCTCGCCAAGCATCGTTGAATATATGTGATTTATATTTTTCGTATTTATTTTTATTACATGTGGTTGTATGCGTAATAAACTTTAAACAAGTCCTTTCTCGTGGTAATTAATTATCTATGCTTAATTTTCAAGTTCTTATCCAGTTCCGTACCGACTTCTCCCATCTTGCCTTAGATGGCGCCTGAGAAAGTGCCGTAGGATGGAAAGGTGTAAGGAATAGAGGTGGGCTTATAGGGGGCGTGGTGACTAGGTCGCCGCCTTGGGGCTGGAATGAATGCTCGTGGGAGTATTCGGCTGTTGCGGTGAAGGGAAGCTCGGGGGAAGGCGGGAGCACTAGTACATGCGGCTTAGATCGAGGATCCGCGAAGGAATTGTGGATTACTAGCTCAAGCGTCATCCCCCAGCGCTGCTTGTGCGGTTCGTGCTTCGAGAATCTACACGTATCATCAATGTATTGAATAGAGGCTAAGGTATTCTTTTGCCATGAATTGATATTTTAGAGGTTACGTACTGAATAGTAGGTTTAAATGAACATAATATTACCTCAGCTAGACTTCAACAGACAAGGACTCATTACTTCCCTACACGATTTCTTAATTCAGCTTGGCATGATGCCTATGTCCTATCGTCCCATCCACGAACCATATTCTCTTTCTGATCCTCCCCTGCTTGCTCAACATCCTCCCCTCTATCACGATATTGTGTCCCCTCACTCCTCATTATCTGCGCCATTCACTTACTTTGCCTCCACATCTTTTTCAGCAGTTTCATTTCCTCACCTATCATGACTAGCCTTCTCTTCCTCTACTTCCTTTTCGTACACCGCCCCTCCATTATCCTCCACACCTTAATATCAAACGCATCCAATCTACACTCATACTCATTCCTCTGTGTCCTGGTCTCTGCGCAGTGCAGCTCCTCGTATGGAACACTCTATATCAGACTTATAACCTGTGTTCTCTTGACTCTCTTTTCTCCTGACACATGGTTCCCGTTATCAGTTCCGTCCAATTTGTGACCTCAAGGCTCCTAATATTCTTACTGCTATTTCCGCCAAGTTACTATAAATCAAAAGTTAGATCCCTCGTCGTTCTTACCTGCATGAACCGGTGAAGTTATGCCCATAATATCCCCACAACCCTTAATCGTAATTCTGGAATATTGTTAACTCCAATTGTGAATAATTTTGCTCTGCATATTTTTCGATATATGCTTATTCAGATTGATTTATTTATTTTTCTTACTCCACTTTTTTGCCTAATAATATTGGGGACTTAAAAGTATGGATGGATCAATTATTCTTCTTTAGCCCCATGAATCCAGTGATTGAATTACGTCTACTCTCCGCTCCAATCTCTTTTGAGCAAACCGCTTAATTCCTTCGTAATTCCTCACATGACCATCCCTCATAAATTTCTTGATAAATTCCTTCCTTAGTAATTCTTTCCACCATTGTTTTCAGGAGGCTGTCATGTCTCAAAAAGTGATGAATAAGTTCGAGTTTCAACTTAATCCCATTATGCACAGAAAATCATCCCATTGATGGCTTCGTGTAATTTTGGAGTCAGTTTATATACCTGCGAAGGAGATTGGTGGAAGTTATTCAGTTAGCTTTGGGATGACTTTTCTCATGATAGCAGTTCTTCATTGAGTCCACAATGAACTCCAGATGAAGATATTAGTCTTGATTTAGAGAAAGTCTATTCTCCTGAAGTATAAATTAGTAATGTACTTTAAGGAATAAATGCTTGAAATTTCAAGTTACCTCTTAACGATTAATGGAGGATATTCTTTAAATCACATCACTTGCAGAGCGTATTATCCCAGAATCGTTTTACCCAGGTGTCTTAAGTTTCAGGTCTCTAGTTAAAGACGCTGGATTAAATCCAATTTGCTCTTAATATCGTACATTTTAAAGGGCGTGGGACTAGAGAACCTTTTAAAGTTAAAATTTAGTTTCAGAACGAAAGTGCATTTCATACACCTAATAAATATTACACAAAGGGATGTGATATGAGTGGCGATATGGGAGCCAATTCTGTAAACAAGTAATAAGGAAAGTAGAGTTCTCTTTGAAATTCCTTTTACGACGAACGAAAATAATCGGCAATCTTTTTCTTCTTTCGCAATCTATTGCTACGTTTTTATGTGCGATGGAAATTTTATCATTTATATAAACTAGTACTTGGTCCTCCATAATTCTAATGAAACTGTGATAAACTCCCAAACAATCAAAGATTGGAATATTGTCTATTCTTGATTGTTGCATCGATATTATTAACCTTGTCGTTGGACTATCAGTATCAGTTACGGGTTAGACTTTTTCCTAAAGGATAATTGAATTGTATACGTTTATTTGGTTGCAAGAAGTTCACTGCACGTGTATGAATTGAAATTTTATAAGCGTGATGTTTTTAATTCCATTTGTAATCTTTAGTTTATAGGTATTTCTCGTATTTCCAAGTATTCTTATAAGTGAGAGATTAAATAATCGTTTCGTTTCCCATATTGCAATTTCACCAAATGGGGTGCTCTCCTAAATTCAAAAGAGCATTTTTTTCGCATGTAATGATTAATAAATTTAAGCCATTGACATTTGCAAAGCAGCAGTTCATAATTCTCAATATTCATGTAGTTATGGAACGTCAAAGTTCGCGAAAATTTCAAATGTCTTTCGCGTGGAAGAAACTACTTTTGATTGGTGTGACGTCAGAATGCGAGTAAGCGGGTTTACGGGATTTACCCCCGCCACATAGCAATACAGTGATTCCGTGTTTCGTATGGATTGGCGGTTACGGGAAAAAACCGTTGTTAGGGAAACTGGTTATTTTCAGTGAGTAGAGTACTCCAGTATTAAAACCTGAAAGGAAAAACTTTTTTTTCAGGTTTGATAACCTGAATGTATAATAGGTTTTTAAAAGGTGTTGTTACGGATGTGGTACATTAATATTCTCTCGTGAGTGCATCGGTGGTGACTTATTCAATATAATGTGATTATTATTGCAGCTACGCGGGAACTACTACTGCTTTTGGTCAAAACTTTTGCCGTTTCTGAAAAAAAGCTGGTTTTTTTCTTATTTTGGAGGACTACTGCTAAAATAAATGTATATCAGTGGTGATTTTTAGCTAAAATTCGACATGTTTGTGGTAATATTTCCATAATTCCGTAATGTGGCACTTAGTACCGCCGCTTGTTATATCCGGCATTATTTCGTTCTCTGCATGAAGTAGTATCTCGTAGCATTCATAAATCACTAGTATTAGTAATATTAACCCCTATATGTCTCTTTAGCTGTGTACTGCATGTTTGCATGTTCATTTACGTAGCACTCTCCCAGTTTCTCGTTGACTGCGCACTAACTTCCTGACAGCTTTTTGGTCTGCGCCTAGCGGCTGGGGGAACGTGCGAGGTCCCGATTTGTACTGGGACGAGTGCTGTATACCTGGTGTGAAATCACCCCGTGCCACACACCCTAGTGGTGGCTTGCACGGAACTTCGTAGATGTAGATGCACCAAGGTTCCCCGAGAGAGTGCAGGCTTCCGGTTATTTCTTTCAGGTTATTTTTCGGTAATAAAATAACCGAGTACTCAGGTTAACCTGCGCTGAAAATAACAGCTTTTTAACCGGTTAACCTAAGGTTAAAAATCCGTTATGGATGTAACAGGTTATTTCTGCCCATCCCTAGTGTTTCATAACTTTTTAGGCCTTGTGAACGACTGCTAAATGCTCACATAAGCATTTGTGACCGAGTGAGTTTGATTCGGACGTAATAATAACGTAATGGCTGACTCTGGCTTTGTAAATGCGCATTCAGGGAATATTCAAATCTTTTTGGCGATGATATGGTTGAACATTTGCACAAAGGCACAATGCACCATTTGTGTGGCATGACTGAATAATTTTCTCTTCCGTAGTCAAGATATACAGTGACTCACAACTGCTAACTGACGGAACTAGGGATTGGAAATAGCACCACGGAACTGTATTTACTGGACTCTGACGTCACGCTCAACAAACATGGCGGCGAGTCGTTTTGAGCGCAATGTTACAACACAATTTTCAAAGTTGAATTTTACGAATAGTTCGTAAGTTACAGAAAAACTGCTTTTAATGTAATTTTCAGTGAAGAGGGTACGTTTTAATAGCGTAATCATCCAGTTTTAGTAGACTTCCCCATTGGAATTAAAAATTTAAATTGGCTAAACTATTTTTTCAGTTTTTGTTGAACATTCGCGAAATGACAATAAATCGAAGCCCAGCATACCAGATGTTAGGTTTCCAGAGATCATGCTTTCACTTCAAATTAGCGTACCGTCGGTGCATGTGCTTCAGATATGCTCTCAAAGAATCGCTGCAGTTAAGGAAAGGCTACAATTGTTATTTTGGTGTTGTAATTATTCGTAATTCCTTCCCCGAGTGAATCAAAAGCGAAAAGTAAAGGAAGAAATGGTACATCCACCTTCTTCGGGAATTTTGCGTCATTCAGGAATGCTAAGAAGCGGGTTTTAACCGGGGGAAGGATTGTGCTTCTTCATGTTATTTCCCTCTGCGAATTAGCATTTTAGCTTCCCTTGTTAACTGCTTTGCTCTTTCCGTCCCAAAAAGCCTCGAACGAGGAAATGTCTCCCAGTGAAATGGAACTGAGCTGGCTAGTTGCCTCCTAATAAGGGACATGAAAAGTCCATTGTATATGCTGTAACTCTTCCTTACATAAGTTTCAAAATATTCGTTCTCGTTTTTTATTCTATTTGTCTCGCCATTTGCATCCGCAGGCAGCAGGAGTTGGTTGTAATGCATAATGTGTTAAAAGGACTATTACACATACAAGGGTGGTTCAGCGGTAAAATGATGGGAATTTCATTTTATTCATATTCTGGCTACCAATATAAAAACGTGTTCTATGCTTGACATAAACATCAAAATTATACATTTATAAAATTGTCTTGAAAATTGAACTTTAAATTGCATGCTGTTAAGTCCGAGAATGGGTTTAGCATGGGGGAAAATAGTACTTTACTATCTAATATAAATATCATTTTGACGAAAAATATCGATTTGTAGCGAATTCTCCCTGGGAGTTGAATTACAATAATTCGTAGGCATCTTTCCATTGTATTTTATGTGTTATTAGCAAATTGCCGTACTTAATTACTTACTCCTCGGCGCTGCAGCCCCTGTAGAGCCTTGGCCTTTCCTATAACGTTAGCACAGTCTTTACGATCATTTGTAGGCTTTCACCATTTTCTTATCCTTGTCTTTCTCAGATCGTCCTCTACATCATACAAACCATCTTTACCGTGGTATTCCTCTCAATCGCCTACCACCTGGACGTCCTTGTTATATCTTTTTGATCATCCTATCTTCAGGCATTCTTTCAACATACTTTAACCTTCTTAATATATTACTCTCAAAATTCTGAGACTATATTAGGATGATCGTAGAGTTCCTCCAGTTCTCTGCTCCTCCGTATTTTTCACTGTTCGCCCTCCTTTGCTGGACCAATAATCTTTCACGGTACTTTCATTTCCCATCTTATAAGTAACTCTTCTTCTGCAGTGGCCATGGTTCATGTTTCTGAGCCATGCATAACAGCTGTCTTATCACTGGTAGATATACTTCTGTTCTCAATTTTCGACTGAGAATGTATGACTGAGGTGAGGTAGAAAATTTCTTTACCATACCTTTATTTCGTAGTTGAAAGAATTGAAATTTCACGGAATTTGTTTCGAATAGCTAATGATTGTGTTGAATAGCTGTGATGTCACTAAGAACGTGCGGTCATGCCATCGTAGAGGACTTATATGCTAGGAATTATAGCTTTGATATATATATTGGTAGTCCCCGCGCATTTTTTCTTTCCAAAGTCAATCATCGTAGAAAAGTGGAAATTGGGAATCTTTTTGCATTTTATCTCATAGTAGTGTGTGGAAGGTAGTCATTTTTCACCTGGTCCACTGCAAGTATTATGCTTGGGTTTTGTGCCAGATAATTTAGAAGGCGAACGAGTTAGTTTAGTTCTCCATTGTAATATAGTAATTTGCGGTCAGGTTTTGTGAGTGATCTAAAGAGAGGGAGATAGAAAAGGAAAGGAATGCTAGATTTTGCTGGGGCTGAAGGCAATTGGGGCGATGAGTTGAAGACTCATGAAGTGGGGTTGGGTCTTGCGGGAGGGAGAGTAACCTAGAGGCAAGAAGTCTGTCGAAGTTCGTGACGAAATAGCTTTAATGTTGGGAAGTTTGAGAATTGGGACGGGAATATTAGAGCAGAGGCCGGCAAACCTTTAGTTGCCATTTTAATGCTTCACTCCGGCTTGCTTCGTGCCCGGACGGTATAACCCCCTTTGAATTTCTCATGGCCATAACTTTTCTGTTCTGGTAATTGTTTGACACCATTCACCGTGTCTTATGGCATGTAAAGTTCATTTCATCGTTCAGTTAACTTTCATCATTAATTAATTGGAACTGCGAATTAAATGGCTTCTCTTTCCTATCTATAAGGTATATGAGGGAAAGAATTCAAAGACATTTTTATTGATATCTATTTGGAAACTTACACACTTGCGGATTATCTCATGCTATATTGCGCTGCGTTGATTTAGCATTGAGTGGACGTCTAATCAGTTGCATTGCTGCTTCAATGCATCCGAAAGCATTGAAACTTAAATGCATCCGAAACGTGTACCCCTACTTAATTATTTACAAATAAATGCTAATTAAAACCGCTCTATAACCCGAAAAAAAAACTGTTTATTCAACATGAATTGCTGTAACAGCCTCCCCAAAAGAAATAATAATGATAATAATGACCTTTATTTCACTTTGTCGAATGCATAATTATTTACAACCTATAAGAAGTGAAATTCAGCCCCCCATCAGTGAAAATTCTTGTAAAGGGGTTTCCCTTCCTTGATTAATGAAGGAAATATTCGGCAGCCTTATACGAAATTATAAATGCATGGTTCAGCAGGTTTGCGAAACAAAAGTATGTGTCCTTTCGCTAAATACCCTAAAATAATGTAATGTAATTGGTGAACTGAAAGTAAATCGAGTGTTTCAATAAATGAAGATCATCATTAAAATCAACTGATTTACCTGATAAACTTTTGAAAATGAATTCCCCATTGAGGTGATCTCAAATAATAGAATTGAATAATAATTTAAAATTATTCTTTAAAAATAAACATTCTATTTGTTTTCTTCGAAATTTAATACCATATTCGCTAAACTTTGTTGATCTGGATGTACATTTTAGGTGCTGAGCAGTTGAATGAGTGTTTAAATGCTCAATTTCTTGGCTTTCGAATCAAAATACTCCATTTTATTTAGCTTTGTTATAAGTGCGCAAAGTTTAAATTTCTCATCAGATGCTCACGCATGTGCTGAAATATTACGGTATTGTGTCAGCGATCTCTCGGGATTTACACTGGGTATTCAGGTTAATGGCGGCCGACGTTTCGACGCTCAAGTCGAGCATCGTCCTCCGGGCAGAGGTGAGTCGGTTTCCAGCCCTCGATAATGACAACATTTGAACTATAAAGCCAAAAAGAGGTATCACGATTTTAGTCTTAAAATTATGAATTGCAGGGTCGGTGTCCCCAAAACTTTTTTATATTGTCTAGGTCCGATAAAGTCATTCTTTAACCAAATCAGTGATGGAAGTGACCATCTTCTTAATTGGCAGTACCTGAATTCTCTCTCTCTCTCCCTCTATTCCAACTGTCTTTCGATTTAAAGCAAGCTATTAACTTCGCTTACAATGAGTCATCTTATCAGTTTCGCGTACGTACCGCCTGTTCTTACATATAAAATTTAAATCAGGCGTCTTCTTCACGGCTCATTATAGCTCTTTAGTGGGAGACACGATATTTTCAAACCTCGACGATGACGAAATATTGACGTTCGAAAAATTCAAAATTTTCACCGGCTGAAGAATAAACTAGATTTTTCTAATGAAGAAATTGAATTTATCGAGGAATATTCCTCGGCTCGAATTTCTCCTCCAATGCAGAATTTTTAGTCCTTCCTGGAATCAGGAAACCGTGAGGGAGATCGATATAATATGGATGACTGCTGTACCCAAATGTCCCCTCTCCCTCAATTCCATTAGTCTTTCGGCGTAATGCTAACGAGTAAACTCTGAAAACGATGAGCCAGTCCCTTTGTTTCCCTTGTGCTGTCTTGTTTACGTGCTTTCCTTTCAGAGAGCGTATCAGATCGACCGAGACGTGGGTTCGTTTTGTTCGTCCGCGGCCGTAAATTGTATTTCGCCCGGCGGAGGAAAGGGACTTTAGGAGGAAGATCTCCCAGTCACACTTTCGAGAAGGCATTGTGTGACTGAACCTTCAGGTCGCAGGCGTGTCCGTTCCCAGTCACTGCTCTCCTTCCATCTGCGAAGTGAGGAAAGGACAGAGAAAGGCAAAAGCGGGACAGGGAAAGAGTGAAGAAGAGTTGGCATTGGATTTAATGTTACCATGCGTTACTTTGTGGTAGGTACTCCATTACTAAGTAAAATAAAACATTGTTTAGCCCACGAAAAGTTTATTGAATTTTCCGACCAAGTTTCTACTTACACAGCCATTATCAAAGCAGTTCGTGCAAGTTACCGGACGAGTACATATAGGTGCAGGAAGGGATGTTAGGGGGGATGAATAACAGTGAAGAAGGGCAAAGGAGAAGGATTTGTTGAATAGGGCGTGGGGATTATTATAGGTCAACGGGTTAAAAATAGTGAGTGGCATTGAATAATAAGTGCAAATCATCAGAAGTCAAGACAAAGGCTGCGGAGGGGAAAGTTATAGGGAAGGCATAGGTTATCCCCCTTTTTTCACCAAATCCTTCTCATTTGCCCTTCGTATACTCGCCCCCTTCCATCCCTTCCTGCACCTATATGTTCTCTTCCGGTAACTCGCACAAACTGCCTTGATAGTGGCTGTGTAAGTCGAAACCTTGGTCGGAAAATTTAGTAAAACTTTCGCAGACTATACAAGGTTTTCTTTTACTTAGAAATGGGATTGTACTGTTGCGGTGCTTAGAGTAATGTTTACCCATCCCGAGGGTCTGGGCTTGAATCCTAACTGTGACGGAGATTTTTAGGTAGATTCACAATCCCTACCACTGGGTGTCTTGTGGAAAGCGTTTTAAGTGTTGTGCTCCGTCCGTTGGATGGGACGATGGACTGTTGCCCCTTAGTCGCCTTTCGTGATGAGCAGGCTAATGCTGACGCCGGGTTTCTCTCCACCCTACCTCCATTCCCCAAGTAATTCTTCACTTACCTAACCAACCTACCTAACCTTCATTGAGTAAGTTATATTCGCTGTCGGTCGCCTCCTCCAGAAGTAACCCACCAGTGAAGAAGGTGGAGAATTGGGACGGAGGATGGCAGAGGATTCTTTTTTATCCGTCGGATGGAACGTTGAACTGTGGACTCGTTGCGTGGGCACCTTATTTTAAATGTAGGCTATTTCCGACGCCAGGTTTCTCTCTACCCTTCCTAATCAATCCATAGAATCCTATCCGTGCCAAACAAACCTCCTGTCTTAGACGGCGCAAATTGCACCACTTGTTGGTCGCCTCTTCAAATTGTCAAACAACCGCAATATCGATTTTACCGTTAGTTGAGATTTTACGCAAACTCTTTATACTGCCGAGGTTTTTTAATTCTTCTTTAATCAAGCCACTGATCCAGATAGCGCTATTTACTTCTGGGATATTCAATTATCCCCTCTCCTTCTCTTACTGCAGTCTTGTTGATTGTGAAGGGAACCATAAACTACAGCTACGATAAATCTTCCCCTTTGGTACCCCGTGTGTCATTTTGTTTGGTACCCCGCGCCTTTCGTAGAGCAGTATCAGATCGACCGAGATATGGGTTCGTTTTGTGCTCCTGGGCTGTAAATATATTCTGGGGGAATGGACAGGGAAGGTTTCGGGGAAAATCTCCCAGTTACAGGCTTCCCATTTCGAGGACCCCAGCGATGGTAGTTTTTCAGTTGGAATCCCGATCCCTTCTTGCGTGCTATGAGGAGAGCACTTCAAGCGCAGGACTCTGTCCATCTGTTGGAACGTGAAACTCTGGACACCCTCAGCTCCTTTTGCTAAGAATAGGCTTATGCCACAATCCGGGTTTCTTTCCACCCTTCTTTCTTTCGTTGCCGACATTTACCTTTTTATCTACTATTATCAGCATTTAATTTACATGAAGGACGTTCCACCGCGACTGTGAGAGTCCAAACAAATACTAAATTCCACCTTTTTGTTAATTTGGTTCCAAAACCCTGATTTCACTATGGCATGCGTTATCTATTCAAACCCAAAATTAAGTTACGAAATATGCAGATTACTCCACAAATATATTTTTAATGAACACGTTTTTTTCAGCCATTGGAGCCTACTGCAGTGCTATTTCTAAGCAATTGCCGTTTTTTGACTTCGATCGTCGCAATAATTGTAAAATAGCTCAAACAAACAAAAAACAAGGTAGTTAGATACCTATCTTTTATTTTTATCCAATTTCTTGGGAGTTTTCCCTTCTAAAAATAGTTTTCCGCGAAAATGGCATTTAAAATATCTGGAAAATACTATTTTTCCACGTGTTTCTCCTATTTAGCATCGTGTGATTTCAAGTTCGATTTTCAAGGAAAATAGCGTGGAAGGTAGCATTTTGTTGTTGATATCAGATAAAGGGCACGTTTTTTCCAGAAGTAGCCAGAATATGAATGAAATGACATTCATGTCATTTTACGGGAGAACCACTTTAAACGTTTTGATTCTTTTTCCTGTATTTTTTCTCTCTGATGTGTTCTACGTTAATTGTATGATAATGCATACATTATCTTTTGCTTGGCGGATTTGGAAGATTTTTTTCAACCCTTTTTTGTGCGTGTTGTTGGCCGCTCGTTGATTTTTTTGAATTTCTAAAGTTGAATTGCAGAAAAACTCACCCACACCCTCCCATAAAATTTTAAGGAAAATTCAGCTTTGAATTTTACGCTCAATCCAATGGTTTAGATATTTTACTTGTTTTCTTCTCAATATCCTGTTTATGTATATACTTTTATTATTCTGGAACCATGTTTTGTGTGACTCTAAAATTAGTTATTTTTCTCGGATGTAAATTTGGCTAGAGGTTTGGTGGAAGGAGGGACCAGCTGGACTTAATCTCGCCCGATTTGTTCATCTACCTAATACCAGCCTACCCTCCCATCTTACCTTATATTTGACGTCTAAATGTGCCCAACATGTCGCCATAAGGGTGTGTGATGGAGAGTGTCGAGACAAAATCCATTCTTCTATGGGAATGTTGATGAAAGTGTTTCATTCATATGTTATTGCCCTATTATTGTCATATTTTATGCATAGCAATTTATGGGTGATTTTCTTATGTCACGAATTATGTGATTAAAAAAGAGGAATTTCAACCCATCAGTTAGTGTCCATCTCCATTACTCAATTTGGGTGATCGAGAGTGTCACTCACTGCAGTGAGCGAGGAATTTAATATCTCCAGTTTCCAACGTCATCACAGGTCCCGTGTGTCATCTAGCAATTTTCATCTCGTTTGCTTTATTCATGTGAGGAGAAACGTCGATGTCATCATTGCCAATCATTCAGTTATCCTTTTTTTATACATTAGTTACAGCTTTTTACAAATCTATAATCATTCCATTAACCATCATAGCCCAGTCATCATCATTATTAGTGTTGTGCATGTTGGCGAAAACTCAACCCCCTGCCACACACATTCTTTAGGTGGCTTGCAGGGTGTAATGTAGATGTAGCTCTTAGAAGGCGCTAATGAAGTCAGTTGTTGGCCTTCTCTCCAGATAATCAACCCAATCTAGGAGAAGTCATTGATGTTGATCCTTCGCTGCGCAGGCGGGTCGTCGTTTCGTTTCTGTGCCCTTCTAACGGAGGGGCATCTCTGAAAAGAGCAATAAGAGAAAGGGAGGCATTAGGCGGATGGGAAAATAGCGGGGATGAAATAGGAGGGAGGGGCGCTGAGGATTGCGGAGGAGGGTGTGGCTTCGCGCGATGAAATGGCACGATGGGTAGGAGGAACAAAAACGGGCAAGAAGTCGCAGAAGAGTGGCAAGGGAGAGAGAGGGAGACAATCGAATTTATTCGAGCGAATCCGAGAGGCCATGGCTGATGGACCCCATCAAGAGATCTCAAAGGGTGGGGGGAGGGGGGTCTTTCTGTCTCTCTTCCCCAAAGTCCGAACCGACGGGCTCTCCTCCGCTGTAATGGTTTGAGAGGCGGAGAAAATAATCAAGTCTTAGGTTCCCAGGGTATTTGAAATGAACGCAAGGAGAATATTGCGAAACTAGATAGACTTAAACGCTGGAAATATCTCGGAAAACGTGTCTCTGGTGAAATTGAAGTACAGTAGGTTCTCTTTCATTAGTTCGACACTCAGAATCAGTAAGATTGTTTAAATAGTGTGATTTCAATGGAAATTAAATGCCTGTTTTCAAAAATTAATGTGTATTCCCAATTGGAATACAAAGTTAAAATAAATTTATACAATAAAAAAAATTTGAAACAGTTAAATGATTCCTTCATTTCATTTTCGAGAAATCCGAGGAGCGAGCAAAAAGTGTAACGTTGCTAATGGACGGACTAGGTTGGAGGCCGATAGAGACTCGAAAGATACACGCTAGGCTTAGAGTAGGTTCTTGAAAATTTCAGATCACTTGAGTTTCAAGGATGACACGAAGGATATTATCTCAAGCCCGCATTACATCTCCGCATCTAACAGAAGCGACCAAATAAGAGAGACCTGTGGATAGGCACTTCTGCCCTCTAACCATTGGCGATTGCACCAAAAACACAGCAAGACACTAACAATAATATACTTCAACAACGCATGTTTTAATTGCCATCCTTTATTCTTTCAGCTCCTTTTCCCCATTCCCTTCCTTTTTCATATTACCTCAGCACTCCTGCGACGGCTTGCAAACGGCATGAGGATAGAAGTTAAAAAAACAACTTTAAAAGAAGACGATTTTTTTAGGAAAGGGTAAAGTTAATTGATTTCATGCTATTGATTTTAGTGAACTAGGCTCCTTCGCGAAATAAAACTCCGCTTTCAATCAATAAACACCATCGTGTACACAAAACGCGAGCGAGCAAATGTCGCGGCGAGGACATTTGTGTCCTACGGCCTACACCTTCCTCTGATGATATTTCAATTCTCTCAATTGCCGAAACACTGGGAGAGGGAGCTTCAAAACTGTCGAAATATAAGGAGCAACATCGCACGCTGCTAGACAACCCAAAAAACGTTGAACTACTGGGAGTGTCGAACTAATGAGATGTCAACATATCAAGAGATTGCTGTCGTTTCTTTAAACTTAATTCGGTTACGCGACGTGTTTTTATGGCTTTAGCAGTTTCCGATCCTGACTGACAGTGGTGCCAAGTGAGAATCTGGCGGTACGAAATTCTATTTTTTCCTGTTGTGGAAATAAATGGTTTTTTACGTTGTGATAATGGCATCCGTAAGTCATTTGCACGAATTGGTTTTCTTTTGAAGACTGATATGGCAAATAGTGGAATTGCCGTCACTATCGACTGAACGGCGCTAGTGCGAATCAAAACGAATATTGAATTCCACCTTTTTTATTTGTATTGTTAAAAAAATACTGCTTTCAATGATGATGTGCATTAACTATTAGCAAAAAATATTAATGCTCAAAATATCCACATTTTTCGACGAATTTATTTTTTATGACACTTTTCCTGGACTAGGCAAGGTCACCATACCCTTGTCCGAATTATATATATATATATAAAATTATATATATATCTCCGGCGCCTATACCTATGATGATGAATCCATAAATATCAGTATTTTCAAGAAAAGAGAAACTAAAGAACCGATTATACATCATGAATATCGTATTGATATTCCCACCATATCCTGAGAGACTCGGCGTTCGTCCTAGCAGACAGTCAACTCTCAACTCGACCGGTCTGTCCCGCACAACCGCGCATACATACCTGAGACCAGCCATTATGGCCGGCCTTGGCATATATTATGGGAGTTTGGTTCTTGATGGACGGTCGGCACGGTTGGCTGCTGTCCGGACGAATCTCCAGGACGCAATACGCGTCTGATCCTTTATTACCAATTTATACATATCAGCATACATATCGTCATTTAAAATTAAACCGGAACCTTTCCGTAGACAATTTAAAACAGCTTTATTATCAGTATGCATAATGATGGCCGGCCCTTTCTCTGGCACGTTTTGTTGCACAGACAACATTCATTTGAGAGTGGCCTGGGCTTCCGCATAGTAGATTGGGAGCTGATGGTCAAACTTCCCGATCTTTTCTATTACTAGGGTGGGGACGACAACCGCTTACTGGAAAAGAGTCGCATCACGGTAGGACACAATATTTACACTATAAGGGATGCAAAATCGTTCTCTTTGGAAGAAACCCTCTTCCCAATATGTCCGGAGCCACTCCACACGCCGCACATATACATGGTTTATAAGAAAAAAGGGAAGGTTCAAGATATAGCATGTCCTCGCCATATATCCCGCCACTTTCGGGATATCTAATGTGCCCAGCCTGGGAATAATTTTTATTGATACATGTAGGCGGGCAGCCGCACCAGACGTAAACCTGAGCGTGCTGTCAATAGTATTAATTTGAACGCCGAGATAGATTAACTGTCTCCGCGGCGTCAGAACACACTTCTCACGATTCTCTGTAATCCCAAGGTCATTTTCTAAAAACTCTAAAATTTTGTACACACGAATCTTATTTATTCTTAATATCTCACGTAGAACCAGGAGCCAGTCGTCCACGTAGGGAATCAGGCACACGTTAAACTTTGCATAAATTTCTCTGACCACTGACCTCGCCCACCGCTTTACGATAGCGGGGGCGAGGCAGTAACCCATAGGAATGTGGAATGTATATGGAATGTATATGGAATTTGTTTATTTATTTATTTGATATTGTGGGACGTTTAACAGGCTGATAAACACGTCAAGAATCTCTCCGTGTTCTAATGTTGGGCTTGTTCACTTTTGGTTTGCGACGACTTGTTTTTTTTATTAAAACAAACATTGTTGAGTGAAGCATTCACACAATATATAATTTTTCCCCACCTTTTTTTTTAAATGCTCCTCCGTGAGGATTGTTTTTATTCATCCTCAATCACTCAACTAGGAATCAATATGGCTTTAAAAGTTTAAAAAAATGCTACACATAAAATGATCAATGAAAAGTGAAAGGGAACCCTTTTTGTATGGAAACAATAATGTAAGAAATTATTGGAATGAGTGACCCAGAGTAATCCTTCGATGGATCGCAAACGCGGTCCGTAATAAAAAGAAGAAAAGTTTCCTGAAAACGGAAATGTTTCCGAAGGAAATTAAAAAGGTAAATAAATCGCGAGGGTACCGAAACGAAAACGACATGGAATGTGAAGAATAGAGAGGGAGAGAGATATGGAAGCGAGCGAGGTTACGAGAGGGGAAAGAGCATGTTCGAGAGAGGGTTAGAGGAGGAGAAAAAAAAGGGTATGAGAGGGGAGGGTGCAGAGAGAAGAGCCTTAAAACATGAGCCCAGCGGTATGGAAAATTAAGCGAACGAATCCAGCCTACGTCAATTTGTCCCGGCCATCTCTCACAAGGGTGGACGCGGAGGGAGGGGTGAGTGAAAGAGGGGAAAGGAAGCCATGGATCGAAAAGGGGGTGGTCGGTGGGGGATGAAAGGGGAAGTAAACGGGGCAGGGGGAAGGGGGAATGAGAAGAGAGGACGGAACAGTGGGAGAGAGAAAGAGAGGAATAGGACTGGCTGAAAAAAAATCACATGACAAAGAAGAATTATCTCTTTTTCTTCTCCTGCTTCTGCTATTATTTGACATTTCTCCCTCTCCTCCATTCTCCCGGAAAAAGTTTACAGAAATGCGCCTCGGAAATGATTGCGTATATTAGCCCGGGCGCAGCATCCGTTTTAATTAACATCGCGGAAATTGTATTGCTCCATTTTCCTAAGAGGAGAGCGACCGAAGGCAACAATAAAACGAAAGCCTTTTTTTCTGCTGAACGAAAGGAGGAATCCTCTTTTATTTTCTCTCTCCCTTGTGCATACTGGCGTCTTCTTCGTTCCAGAGGAGTTGAAGGCGTCGCCTGGGCTCTAATGTGTCCGCTAAATAACGCTTAATTGTTTACCTCCTGTCCTTTATTCTTGGAAATTGCGATTTCCTCTTCAGAGTCTTAAAAGTGATTGAGCCGTTTCGGAAGAACCTCGGGAATGAATGACAATTTAAAACACGTGGTAATGAAAAGGATAAATGAAAATTCGATAAGTTTTGGGGTTCAAGGACTGTATAATCTGGCAATCGATAAAAATACTCACAAAATGCCTCGGTACCTTATGCTATGCTTAAGATTATGTGAAAAATCTAATTAATTGGTTTCTTGAATGGTTCTTTGTATTTCTAATCGCAATATTTCGGGATAATATGGGGGATCATCGACTAGGTTGCTAGCCGAAAACTAAAAAATTATGAACATTACCTAGTCCTGTCTATAAGTCCTAAGTCTAAATATATGATATTCGATATATGCAATGAGTACCAAGAAAATTGGAATATTGTATACCATTCCCTTGGATGGCCCAAAGATAACTGCTCAAATTGTATCCCGATAGAATGTGTTTCAGAATTTAAATACCTAGGAATAACTATCGATAATCAATTGAAATGGAATCTGCATGTACACAAACTCGCAAAGACATTGCGGCGTTACCTCTCGAAATTGTACTTGCAAAAGAAAATTCTGCGAACGATTATGCAGAAAACGAGATTCTGCCACACTTTCCCTTTGTTTCTTGAGCATAAATTACTGCCAATTCGCTACTTGTATTTTTATAAAGTTCTAAAAAACTTTTACATAAGAAGTGTAAATGTTGCTAATCTACTACCAAAGGATTATTCTTTTAATTTACGTAGAAAAAATTAATTATCACTGCCCAAACCGAACATAACGATGTTCCAAAGATGTTTTATTTATATCCAGCCAAAAATATTTAACTTTCTTCCTGATTGTGTTAAAAAAGAAAAAAACCCCGGGAAATTTTTGAGGGAAGTAAAAAATTGGTTACTTACCATTAGCAACATTGAACTTTTATTTTGTGATTTACATGTAATAAGTCTAATGTTAAATAGAAAGTATATATCTAACTTGTTAACACTTCTTAATGTACCCTCAAAATTATATGACTCTATGAAATACATATAATCTCACATGTATGCGTATTGTACTGCATATATACTGTCGCTCATGTATGAATATATGCTTATGAGTGTATTGTGCTAGATATGTATGTTTGTGTGTATGATGAGCGTTGTCAGTTTGTCTTTTCTGTTGTTCTTTGAACAGAGCATTTCTTTTGGTAGGTTTTGTGTACTTCACTGTATCTTGATTGTTCTAAATGTGCTTATGTTGCATGGCTTAACTAATGGTAGCCCCCCAACAGGTTCACCTTAGGGGCTACCAAACTTGCTTCACTTAATAATGTTGTACTGTGTATTTAATGACTGGGAGCAATAAATTATTATTATTATTAAATTATTATTACATAAAATTGGTTTTCGAGGATTTTTCCGCCATTTCCGTGGAATGATCAAGTATAAACATTACCATGGGCGTAACTTTACTCCAATCGTCCGCGCTAAATGAAATTACGATACCTACGCAATCAAAACGTGCATAGCCTGTTGATCATTTTTATCACAAAATTTGAACCACAATTCGTCCTGAATCTCCAGATAACCGTATAGTTTCGGTAGCAGCCGATTATCATTAATTCACCTGTATCCGCTTTAATTTCAATTAATAATATTTTCTTCTAGGTAGACAAATACAGAAGAGAGAGGCTGAACGGTAAATATTCCATAGGTTTAACCCTTATGTGCACACCCGGGTCCCCACCCTGTCATATTTTTGCTTTTAACTTCAGTATTAATTAAAATTTTCATCTGAGCCTCAGGATCCCCATTATTTAACTCTTTAATTTTAAAAGCTAGATAACCACTGAAAATTTTTAAAAAGTTTTTACAGGCAAACAAAATAGCGTCAAAATATATGTGATCAGCGGACACAACCGGGCACCCGGGTGCCCACTGCCTGAATAATTAAGTGTATACCGGGAAATTGATTAGTAACATCTTTGAATAATTTTTTTAGATCAGAGGGCTTATCAAATAAATAATTGCAACAATTTTATGGCAAATTAGTAAGTACTAACATTTATTTAGCACAATCATAATACATTTTATTGTGGATACAAAACGCAGACTGTTTTTTGCAAACTGAACAACATTTTCGCGTTTTCCTGCATCTTTTGACCGATTCCTTGTAGCAAAGATGACACGAACCTGTAATTTTTTCCCTACCAGTACGGTCTCGGGGTTCATTTAGTTCTTTCGAAACAGTAGAAGTAGCGAGCTGTACCCCGATCACTCTGTCAATTGCAATTTCCGTGGTCTAATTCCGCATTACTTGACTATTCAGAGAACGATCTTCAATCAGAGGTTTTGACAGTTCCTCGCTCATTTTACGCAAGAGAATACGTCACTGATTAGTTTTCTTTTCCAAAATTTTGTTATTTTCATAATAAACTGTATATGAAGTCAGAGCACTTACATATAAAATGTTGAAAAATTTAGGAAGTGGCCATTTCTCAGTACGTCTGTGTGTGGTATATCGGGTTATCATCTAATCCATTGTATCAGTGCCGGATTTGTACTTATTGTAAAAAATGATTATGTGAGGCTTTTTCTTTTCGTTGCCATTTACTGCAGTATCAGTGTGCATTGTTGATAACTATATAACAGCCTTGTTTTTCCTTGGGACGTACGAGCAGATTACAGTATTCTCGTCAAATCCAAAGAGAGTAGAGTACTCTTCCCTAGATATATGTGAAGCCATTTTTTTGGAACATAAGGCTTGTTTTTCCTCAAAGTACCAATCACAGTTAATTTCCATGACAATAAATGTTTTGCCAGAGGTAAAGTGGTAAAATAATTATAATTATCAATTTTTATATGTCTGCTACTTCCTCTGAATGGTGCTGCAAGCTCTTTCACAACCCTCTCTCCTTGATTTTTTTCACGAACACTTCCAGTTTTCCAGTGTAAATGATTCCATGAAGAGAATATGAATTTTTGGCATTACAAACTCTCCAAATTTGTATCCCGTACTTAGCTGGCTTCGACATTATGTACTGCGCAAACTTCGTATGACCTCGGAAAGGATACAGCTGGTCGTCAATTGTCAAATATGCTGTCGGCCGATACATTTTACTCAAATTTGAATTGAACTTAGTCCAAATACTACGTATAGGAGCAGCTTTGTCCTTTTCTGCACGTGTCTGACGTGTGTTGAAGTCATCGACTCGAATTATTCGTATTAGGTTGTGGAATCTGTTGTTACCCGTTCATGCACAATAAAGAGGATATGAAGTACTTTTCCACATTTCACTTGTGTGATCAACATTTGAAATGTTTACACCAGAACAAATCAAAGCACCAATAAACGCATACATTTCTTTAGTAGTCACAGGTTTTCAAGATTGCTGCGAATCCCTATTCATTGTGTTATACTCTTCATACACTTTTTCAGCCTTTTTTTTATGCCGAACAATAAGATCTACGATTTCTACAGTAATTATTTTTTTGAAAGTGTCTCTGATTGATAAGAGTTAATGAGGGTTATGTCTTGATAAAGTAACTCTTTTTAGGTATTTTTTGCATTTTCTTGCTTTGAGATGATGATAAAAATAGGTTATTAAGATAATGATTTAATTTAAAGCACCACATATTTTCTGAGCTTCGATTACTTGTGATTTTTCAATGGACGTTTGGTCCCTAGGAAGTAAATGGAGTTTGTTTTTAATTGCTTTTTTAGATTGATGGTAAAATAATCGCGATATTTCGGCATTGTATCGACCTGGTCGCGGTTTTCTATTTAGAATTTTCTTGTTTTCTCTCGGGGTCTACCCTGTAAAATTTCGATCGTCAAGTTTCGAGTGATGGTTTTCACACTGTTGTCACATTTCACATTCAGCGAATTCGGCTCGCGGAGCATGTTTTTGTTTTACGGTGCAAGTGTGGCAACGTTGGGCGCTTTTTCATTCGGTGCCTATCGATCGCATAGGCTTGTAACTACTGTTGGTCTGGAGGGCAGTATTATTCCTCTGTTTTCCGTAATTCTCAAAATTATCTTTCCTCTTAATATTATTACAGTTCTTGGTACTGGATACTGGAAATAAAATTTCCATACACACTACCTCTGTCATCGAAAACTTTGTGGAAGTATGTATTACCTTATTTATTCAACATTCTGTTCCAACCCAGAAAAATAATTTGAACGAAGGCATAAAAAACTTTTCAGTGGATGTATGCTTTGTGATATTATTCTTTTTTCCGATATTGTTTGCTATACACAGCGTACAAATAAGTTGTGTCTATGTTTTTTATGTTTGTGTGATAGTGCTACACGTGTTTGTACTTTTATTCTGAACAAATAAGGTGCGTTAGATGAGATGTGCTTCAGTGCGGGAAGCCAGCAAGGCGGAGGTATAACTTGCCATAGAAATAAATACGTCGTATGGACTGAGGTGTTACTCATAATGTTTTTCGGGAAGCAAACTACATACTCACCAGCTAATGCAAATACTTAGGATTGACATTCCTGAGCTGAGCATTAACCTTCTGTCGTAACATATTACACCCTCCGTTTAGCTAGTTATGGTGATATTTTTACAATCGATAAACAAAGCTTAGGAATCGGACAAAAACTAGCTTAAATTGATCAGACCGAAAATCGTACGACCTCGGCAAACTTATACGCCTAGTAGATTGCCAAATTTAAATAAAAGTTTATTCACTGTACACTAAAAAACAGGACAGGTTGGATAAAAAAACAGCAAACATTAGTTAACTATTTCAGAGCGGTACGACTGCACATAAACGAAGGGACAACGAACTTTAAAAAATAACAAAATGAGTTCATTGTCTTTTTGATTTCATTATTTATAAGGGTCAATCCTTAATTATGATTACATAAACATCCTCATTCTCTTTGTGGAATAATGAG
This sequence comes from Pyrrhosoma nymphula, assembly GCA_963573305.1. Taxonomy (NCBI): domain Eukaryota; kingdom Metazoa; phylum Arthropoda; class Insecta; order Odonata; family Coenagrionidae; genus Pyrrhosoma; species Pyrrhosoma nymphula. The sequence continues at coordinate 46,646,935 of OY754330.1, read as the reverse complement.
ATAGGCGAGTATTTCCCTCCATTTATACGGAACAAATCCAACTTGCAATGATTGCAGATAACCCGAAATATAATTTTCCATTTCCAGAATACAATTCGAACCTTGACCTTTGTCATTCTTTCAGTGGATATCGTGCGGAGGCATTTATTATTGCGTGTGCTATCGTCCAATCTAACGGTTGGTCTCTCGTCTTTCCAGGTGAAGCAGATCATGGAGGAGGCGGTCACGCGGAAGTTCGTGCACGAAGAGAGCAGCACCATCACTTCCCTCTGTGGTGAGTCGAAGCCCGAAGGAAACGTCTTTTTCCCCGGGAGAAATTTTGAGGTGCCTTAAGGTGGCTGCAGCGGTAATCGTGGGTCATTGAATCCACATTTGAATAATTTCTAAGTAACTCAAAAAAATTCTTGGACTCCATTCCACTTAAGTATATCTGTTTATGCGTAGGAACTCGCCATGCAGACAAAAATTAAAATGATCCAAGAATTATATTTCAAATATTTTTCCTCAATTAAAGAATGTTAATACTAGAGTTTACGACGGGACATTCGAAATTAAAACGAATTTGTATTAAAATACGTTGTTTTCGAATATTGGTTTCGGAGTGACACCTTGATATTTGTTAGCAACAATATTAAATGAAAAATTAAAAATAAAAATGATCCAATAATTATATTTGAAATCTTTTTCCTTAATTAAAGCGAGCATGTCACGATTCGAGTTTACGGCGCGGAATCCGAAATTTAGATGAGATTATGTTGAAACTCGTTGTTTTCGAATATTGTACTCGGCGTGACACCTCCATATCTGTTAGCAACAATTATAATGATATGAAATGCATTATTTCACTTTTAGAAGAAAATATGTACATATGTAATCGAATTATTACGAAATAATGTCATGAGCCATCAGGCTACGTGTTAAAATAGCATTGAATTGCAAAAAAAAAAACAAATCGCTATGATGTAATATTTTCACTTTTATTTTTATCACTAATGTAAACACGTACGCAAAGTTTCACGCAAAGCTGTACGTAAACAAAAATCGCTCCAACCACATTAATAGAATCCATAGGTTAATACAGAAAATAGTGCCTGAAAGTGAAGCCTGTTTTTTATGCGAACAATGATCCATCTGAAATGGCTGTCGCAAGCGATTTGTCCTTAAATTGTATGAATAAATTCATAGCGTAACTATAGTGTACCGGGGCAATTTTGCTACTCTTACATGTGTTTTCAGCGTATTATACTGCACAAAATTACCATTCCACATAGCCTAAGCAATCCAATATGGCCGATTGCTTATTTTAATGGCTTCAGTAACCCCCTGTGCTATTGTACTATAGTTTCACCTTCTCTCTTCTTTAATCTGTGCTTGAATCAATAATACAGTGAGTTTGGCGATTCGTGATCTAGCGACATTGTTCCCCTATTCCCGCTCTCCGCTTTTGGATATTTCTCTGCATTTCCCACGTCCGGATAGTCATTCATCGCGCTGCCGCGAAATCCCATCAATTTTATGAACCTGCATTCAGATCCTGCATCGGAACTAAAATCAAGCGGCCGCTTAAATGTCATCGCATGACATATCTAGGATAAATTTTTTACTTTAATATTCCTCTAAGCTAAGATATATTTGCTCATACCCGTATTGTGGCCGTACTGATGGAATTAGAATCGTTAGAACTTTGTGATGGGCTTCGAAAAATTTCATGAGCAAACAATACAGCCAAAAGTGGGTGCAGCATCATGTTACAACATTAACACGCCAAGGATCAAGTATTTTGTCATTTCTACCGAATCGTCAGCCTTAGACCACGCCAGAAATCATTACTTTTGCATCTAGCTGCGCTTGTTTTTTCCTTCGTAATTTAAAAAGCACCTTATGACTATGCGTTCACTTTTATTCCATTAAAAAATATTTTTCTTATCATCATTAAATACTTATCATTTCTGTCATAACGCTCGCACCCTTTGTTGCACAAATTTCGTCAGAACAATATTTTCCCTTTTCGGATATTCCACTTAAATTCTCACGAATTACTTATTTGAAGTTATTTTTACTTAACTTTACTTCTGATATTTAGAAAAAAGAAGTTCCATGTTTGGGTCGCCCATAAACCTTCGTCTTAAGCAAAATATAAAAAGTCCTAGCTAAGACGATCTGGGCCATTCTGTAGTCTTCGGGCAGGCCGTGAAAGGTTCGATTGAATATTCTATGAAGTGTCTTTCACAGAGTGAATGGTCCTCGGATGTATCGAGAGAACGGTTGTGGAATGAAAATTTCACGCCAATCCGTCTGTGCTTGTTAGAATTTAGGCGAAAGGGTAGCATCTGCGCCTTACTAGTTACGGTAGATATGCGGAGCGCATTCGGGGTGAACGTATTACATATATACCCCAGGGTCTGGGCTTGTCTTTGAAATATCCTCAGTATACGGCGTTCAAGAAACGAGACTCTTGCATTATGGGAACTGTTCCTCCGGGAATATTAATTGTTGAAAGTGCATCGCCTTCTAGTGCTCCAGGGTCGAAGTTTTTACCCCGCTTCCGGAATGAAGGTGGACTTTGGCTTTTATCTTCGCTCTTGCATAGGAGAAACGTGCGTCACAAAAGTCTTTCGACTCGCCGACGCAGATGTTCCGGTGTGTCACGGTCCAGTCTCACAGTATACAGCCAGGCGAGGGGCAAAAGTGGACATCAGTCGCTATATTTTTAAGCATCCTTCCACCTACAATAATCTCTATAGAAAAAACGTCTGGGGCACACGAGGCTTCTATTTTTAATGGAAGTCATGAAATTGACCTCCGCGAACTTGTAAGGTGGAACGCTTGCATTGAAACAGTTCCATGCGAGACGTCGAACGTAGGGATACCTTTACGATGGTCTACTGTAGTGTTTTTTTTCCGCCTGTGACGTCAAGATGTGAAAGACTACTATCTTTTGTCTGCTCGTGTTAATATACAGTCTAAGAATGAAATCACCAGAAAACATAAGATACATTACTTCTTCCATTATCAATAGTTAAGTTTGTTTTTGTCAGTTTTCCTCACGATACATGCCGGAGGAATATAGCGCGATAAATATGTTTTACTTTTTAATTTGCTTACATATATATATATATATATACATATATATATATATATATATATATATATATATATATATAAAACTTCCAGGAGAATCACTCGGGTGATAAATATACAGTATGCCAAGAGGGTGGCCGATAAAAATATACACACGGAAAAAAGAACACTTACACATAAAAACTTCCGATATTTCGGTGAAGACAAGCTCCACCTTTCTCAAGGTTTAAAGTAGGAATGAAGAAAAGGAGAGAGATTGAGGTATGGGAGGGGAAAGAGGGGGAGACGAAGGTGTAAGAGGGGAAGGAGGGGAAAGAGGGAGAGAGGAAGGTGTAAGAGGGGAAGGAGGGGAAAGACGAAGAGCGGGGAGAGGACGTGGAGGAAGCAGGGAGAGATGAGATGAGGGGGAGGGAGAAACTAGTGTGATTTATTGAGTCCGGGGGGCGAGAAAGCCTGGTGGATTAAAATACAAGAAGATTCAAGATCTTTGAGCTGAAGGGGAGAGGAAGAAGGGGGAAGGGAAGCAAGTAGACCGACTTTAAAAGTGTTATTGAAAGTGGAGTTGTGGGAGGAGACGTGAATGGCGACAGGGAGAGAAACAGAGAGGGAGGGGCAATCGTTACAAGACGAGCGGTGCCCATTCATTCTAATATTGAGAGGAGTGGTGGATAAGCCAATATAGAAAGAAGGGCAGTATTGGCAGAGGAGGATGTAGACAATGTTAGGCGTGGTGCAGGAGGGTGAGAGGACAGAAGGGAGGGGAAAAGCGAGGAACTTGTCCGGCAAGGGCTGGGTGATGAGGATGGGGCAAGTTTTACATCGCGGGCGGTTGCAAGGGGTGGGAAGGGATGACGTCGATTCTTTTAATTCATTTATTTCCGCTCTCAACGATTTCTCTTCTCTCTCCTTCACCTCTCATTTCTCTTCTTCCCATGTCACCTTCCTTGATGTAGATATCACTCTCTCCAACCACCATTTCAACACCTCAGTCCACATCAAACCCACCAATAAGCAGCAATATCTTCACTATAACAGCTGCCATCCCTCCCATACTAAAAGATCCCTCCCCTACTCTCTTTCTACACGAGGTTTTCGCATATGTTATAACCCCGATTCCCTTGATAAATTCCTTTCCTCTTTGCACCAATCCCTTCTCCGACGAGGATATCCTGAGACTCTTCTCAATAAACGAATTCTCAAAAAACCCTTTCCTCCTAAACCAACCCAAAATAAGGAAAATTACAACCTTTCCCTCTGTACCACCTACTTCCCAGGCGTCCATGCCCTCAAAAAAATCATTAAAAACCTTTTCCCACTCCTCTCTGATAATCTCACCACCAAAAACACATTCCCCAAATGTCCCTCTCTCACCTTCAGGCGTCCCCCTAACCTCTCCAGCATCCTAAAAACCACCAAACCGCTGACTAAACCCTATATTAGCTCTAAAACCCCACCCAACCCCTGCCATCGCGCGAGATGCAAAACGTGCCCTATTCTTATTACCGACCCCCTCCCCGCTAAATTCCTCTCCCACCCACTTCCTTCCGTCCCCTCTCGGTCATGCACTTCCCACAACATTGTGTACATCCTCCTTTGCAACCTTTGCGATTCCTATTACATTGGTCTCACCACTAACGCCTTAAGTGTTAGATTGACCGGCCACCGAGCCAGTTGTAAGCCGTCCTCGCCCAATGCCTCCTTCCCCGTCCCGGTCCATGCTTCCTCCCACAATGTCAGTTTTGACAAATGTTTCCGAGCAGGCATATTGTCTTCCCTCCCTCCCTCTGCCTCTCCCCTTCAATTACGTACATTAGAATTGGCTTGTATCTGGCTTTATTCTGCCTATAATCCCCCCGGATTAAATCGGGCTCACTGACCCCTACCGCCCCTTCTCCTCTCCCCTTTCTCCTCCTTTTATCCCCTCCCGCCCCTCCCCTTTCCTCCCTCCCACATCCCTTCCTCCTTCTCCGACCCTCTCCCGCCTCTTCCCCTCTTCTCCCCCCCTCACCCCGCTCTCCTCTTCTGACCCCCTCCCGCCCCCCCCCTCTTCTCCCCTTTCTTACCCCTTTCTCCTCCCTCTCCTCCTACCTCACTCTACCCCTTGTCCCATGCCTATCCATCATTCTGTATCCTTCCTTCTGTGAGAAAGGCAGCTCGGCTGCCGAAATATCAGAACGTATAGTGTGTGAGTGTTCTTCTTTTTTGTGTTTCTATATTTATTTCCGCCCCACCTGTGGCAAAGTTTATTTTTATTTATATATATATATATATATATATATATATATATATATATATATATATATATATATAACTTCTTGGAAAATCTTTCGGGTGATAAATATATAATATGCCAAGAGGGTGGCCGATAAAAATATAGAAACACAAAATAGGACACTCACAAATTTAAACTTCCGATTTTTCGATGGGATATATATATATAATGGGCTCTTACAATTTGTAAATGAAACCCAAAAGAGGAAATCATTCTTAAAACTGGGGACTATAGTGTTGTATATCTACAATTTATAGTTGTTATAGTAGGAAGCAGCATCAGGTGTCACTTTGAAATGATATTACTGGGTGAATTTACAACGATGATTTTCAATTACCCACCCAAGTTTCAGCACTACGTGCTATTTTGAAGTGACATTTTATCGGGAGACCGCGTGAATGTAGACATCAGGGAAGGGGAGGTGTTCTGGGGAAATGGAAGGGAGTGAACTTGTCATGCTGAAAATTATTGAAAACATTGGTGACAAGGCAATAAACCTTTTTACTTGAATTGAGAGACATAATAACTGCCTATCTGCTGATAGAATACCCAACGACGATGACTTCATATTGCCTCATTAGACATTAAACCGCAATGACACGTATTCCGTGTTATCAGGCGTTTTCGCTTTTCTCTATTGGATGCACAAGCTTCTAAAAACGGTGAGTCTTATCTTCATTTTATTCGAAGCTCCTAGGCCACCCTTCCTCTAAACGTTTACGTTTTCCATTTAGGGCACGTTACGTTTTCCATTTATGAGGCATTATAAAAATCTCGTCACGTTCCACGTCATAATTATCCCCCACTCTCACTCAAGGAGTACCTAACTGCTCTGCATGCGACGTCCTCTACGTCTGCTGAGTCGTGCCCTTTCGGCCCCGGGAAACATCGGACATAAAAGGAAAGGCCGTGGAATCGGCGAGAGATGGATAGAAAAAGGTTCAGACAAAAGGATTTAAAAGGGACCAAGAGAGAAACCTCAACCTCCATCACCCGACTTGCCAAAATTACGCATTTATTCCGCGTACCCGAGTGTAAAAAAAAGGAAAGACTTTTTCGCAGAATAAAATGAAATTTAAAAAAATTGAAAAGTCCATGTTCGTTATTATTATCTTTTCCGCGATGGAAAAATTAAATTATGGGAAAACTCTTAGGGTAAAGTAGTCTCATTTTTTCTTTCTCCTCTATTATTGTCCCTTCATTGTGATCCTCCCCCCCCCCCATCCCACCCGACCTTCGTCGAATATTGTCTTCCCTCACCGTGCAGGACGCGAAAAAGTGTCCCTCCCTGTGGAGCTGCCTCCCTCTCTTGGCTCTCCGCTTCGATCGGCTGATGAAACCACGAACTCAATTTTTTTTCACTTTCCATCTTTCTGTACTATCGATATTAACCCGGGCTTGAAATAAAATGTGAATTTTATCAGCTTTCTACGGATCGCACAAGTTTATACTTTTTCTACGATATGTTCTTTCTGGAAACTTTTCGGTATCCTCTAAAATAATGCATTCTAGGCTGGGGATTTGAAGTTCCCCTATGTGCTGGAACTTCTTATTATCCCCCGGTTATTGTGCATTTTTTCAGGGAGTTTCTCCGCTGTTGGCCCTGTGGTAAAGTACAGATTGCATAAAGGGTGTTTAAAAAAACAAGCGACATAAATAAATTGAAAATCTATGGCGGTTTTCCCTTAGAAAATGTTGCTGGAGAGAATAGTTTTTTATTCTAATTAAGGTTTAAAAATTGGAAAAAAGAGCCAATCAGTGAGTGGCTGGAGGACTTATGTGGCAGCCTCAATGATAAGGGCCTGACGTTAGGAATCAGGAACAGGGTTGTAATCCTCCCCGCAAGTAATTAAGCTTTGGCACTGCAACTGTGGCTGTCGCCATTAGCTCTCGCCAATCGCACGCCGATCGGTTCTGTTTCCTAATGTTGATAATTGCAATAAAAAACAATCGCACTCTAGCATATGTTTATACGGAAACTTCGTCTTATTGTTAGATTTTCCACCCCCTACCCAGTGGTGTAGACTTATTTACTTATCATTATTTACAACCTAAATGATCGATTGTCTTACGTGTAACTTTGTGTAAATTAAAGACGGTGTTAATATTTAATCTTGTATTTTTCTCACAATTTAATCCAACAAACATGGTTTCAATAATTTTGTGTCATTACCTAGGTCAAGATCATTAGATTATGTTAGTCGTATTAAGTTATTTTCGAAACCATTGGGAGTATATTTAAATTCTTTGAAATGTACAAAGTGATCATCATGTTGGAATTTATAGCGTAGTATGCCGAAGCACTGGATGAAGTGATTTCTGAGAATTGAAATTAATCTTTCATGCACTATTTGATTCCGATTCTTACTTCTCGAAAGAAGGCAAGTCTATGACCTTATAGGAGGCATTCAAGTATTATCGGCTTCAAAATTCGTTGAAATTATCGTGCTGAATATTCATTACTGAACTTCGCCATTTTTATACCTCTCGGTAATGACCTCAAAAATCATTGAAATTGGATCCCTGTGGGCTGATGAAAGCTGACAGCCAGCCAGACAGAAAGTTGGCTGGCTGTCGTATTCTCTTAACGCTTTTTCTGTTGATGCATGTACAGTACTTATCCTACAAGACGATATTTAATTGCCTTTTTCATATTACTATAAAATCGAATTAATCTGTTTTTGCAATTAGTGTGTTGGGAACTGGGCACGGAAAGTAATTTAAGCCAATTAAAAATTACTCTCCGAAAAATTACCTCGTATTCGCAGACATGCTTTTCATTAACATTCTGGTGGCGTGACTGCTCTGGAAGGAAAAATTCTCCTGCATATCTCTTACTCATGCAGCGTGCATTTGCGTTAATGCTTCTTGCAAAAAAACAACTCCGTCGTAATTATAATTAACTTTTCCTGCAGGCTCTTTAATTATAGCGGATTGTGAACTATGGCTATTCATCGGACCTTAAGTTATGTAGCTTTCCTGAGTGCTGTTACGAATATATTGTCGCGAAGAGAGGGATACTATTATAATGTCAAGTTGGAGGTTGCCCTTCGTTTTTAAATGCAGTAAGTTTTCCATTCAGAAATGAAAATGAACTCCTTAGCTCTTACGAACATTTCGTTTAAGGGTTCCTGGGAGAGCTCTCAACGCTGGCATCGAAAAAGAGCGCAATATTCCATTTTATTTACAATCTGTCCTTGGAACATGCATTTAAAACAAAGTCCGAGGGAATGAAGTTAGCTTAGTCACATACGAATTGCCTTCCGTGGCTCGTTTTATCTTACAATTAGACATTAATCTTTTCATAACGATAAGGCACAAATACGTTTAAATATACCTAAGATTTAAATCAGTGCGTTTCAACAAGCTGGTACTCGACCTTTTTTTATATTCCTAATAATTATGATTACAGACTTCTTCAGCTTTTCACCAAATATTTTCATGATTAGCGCATTTCTGATCGGGACTTATTTTTAGCATACTTGACTGCAATTACGAGGGTACATTCATTTTGACGTATTTATTTGGAGTAGATAAGGTAAAGTTGTTGACAATAGGTATCACGTATTGTTTGCTAATAGTATTTCATAGAACATAGTCATTTCGTCTCTTACCTTTGTGTCCTTAAATGAATCAGATATATCCAAATCTCATTGGCGTTATGCAGCATTCAGAGCATTATTGAAGTTAATTTTGTTCTTCCGTCGCACATTCAATTGAGAACCAATCTTAGGCGCGGGAATGTTCTCAATCACGCGGATGGTCCTCATTAAAATCTCATTGGAGGGTCGATGTTCTTTTCTGGAATATTGTTGGCCCCTTGATTCTGAAACAATATCACTAATTGGCCAAGAATCAGTTCTACCTTCGTTTTCTGGGCAATCCATGCGTACATTGTTCCCAGTTAATTTAAAGGTTACGGTTTTAAATATCATTGCTGATCTTCCGTAAAGTGCTAATTAAGTTGAAGGATATGGTGAGTGATGGCAGATTGTTCTTTTCATTTTGGACTTATTCCTGTTCCAAAATAATTTAAAGTTCACATTTTCGAATTCCTATCAATTACGACTTAATTGAATCATCACCATTGGCCTTTTCCTGAGTTAAACAAAACGCCACAAAGAAGGATAATTAAAATCAAAATACTGAGTATACTGTAATATATAGCCCAGTGTTCGTCTAAGCTCTTGACAAAGTAGATTCCGGGAATTCGAATCCGTATTTTATTCATTAATTTAATGTAAACTACGAACTCTGATCATATTCTATAAAAAAGTAGTTCCGCGTCTTATTTCCTAAATTATGGCAGTTCGTAGAGTTCTTGGGAGGCAGGCAGTTATCTTCAATATGCAAAGTGAGTTTGATTTAACATGAAAGTACAGTTTTATTTGTTGATAGCGCTTTGTTCGTGTAGGCACTTGATAAAGTCATTTCTGAGAATTTAATTTCGTCTTTTATTCGCAGTTTTCATGCGAAGTACCTACTATCAATAATTCATTTCAATGAAAATTAATACCTCGTCCAACTTCTCGGACGAAGGTACTTCTTAGGTTTCGTGGGAGGCAGGCCATTAATGGAAAGCCATTAAAGTATGCAATATAAATGTGTCGCTTAATCTGAATTTTTTGTACTTCTCAGTAGATTAGGCTTGGAACTTGTGAAAGCAAGACTTCATAAACGAACGGAGCGGAAATATGCCATTTCACATTATTTATGTCTCACTAATTCACGATGGAACCTCAAACTATTATTGTGGTTCTCATCCATTTTCGCCCACAATGTATGTATTCGCCTTCATGAGTCCCTTCGGACGCGTAGGTATTCGAAAAATGAATTCCGTCTAATGAAAACGCCAATAACAGAACATGATCTAACTGAGCACATATCGGAATGTGAAACTATCAATAAAATATCTTATGTTTAGCTCTTTCGCTGTGATGCTTTGAGGCGAGCAAGAGACGCGTAGGTATTCGAAAAATGAATTCCGTCTAATGAAAACACCAATACCAGAACATGATCTAACTGAGCACATATCGGAATGTGAAACTATCAATAAAATATCTTATGTTTAGCTCTTTCGCTGTGATGCTTTGAGGCGAGCACGAGACGCGTAGGTATTCGAAAAATGAATTCCGTCTAATGAAAACACCAATACCAGAACATGATCTAACTGAGCACATATCGGCATGTGAAACTATTAATAAAATATCTTATGTTTAGCTCTTTCGCTGTGATGCTTTGAGGCGAGCAAGAGACGCGTAGGTATTCGAAAAATGAATTCCGTCTAATGAAAACACCAATACCAGAACATGATCTAACTGAGCACATATCGGCATGTGAAACTATTAATAAAATATCTTATGTTTAGCTCTTTCGCTGTGATGCTTTGAGGCGAGCAAGAGACGCGTAGGTATTCGAAAAATGAATTCCGTCTAATGAAAACACCAATACCAGAACATGATCTAACTGAGCACATATCGGAATGTGAAACTATCAATAAAATATCTTATGTTTAGCTCTTTCGCTGTGATGCTTTTAGGCGAGCATAAGACGCGTAGGTATTCGAAAAATGAATTCCGTCTAATGAAAACACCGATACCAGAACATGATCTAACTGAGCACATATCGGCATGTGAAACTATTAATAAAATATCTTATGTTTAGCTCTTTCGCTGTGATGCTTTGAGGCGAGCAAGAGACGCGTAGGTATTCGAAAAATGAATTCCGTCTAATGAAAACACCAATACCAGAACATGATCTAACTGAGCACATATCGGAATGTGAAACTATCAATAAAATATCTTATGTTTAGCTCTTTCGCTGTGATGCTTTGAGGCGAGCAAGAGACGCGTAGGTATTCGAAAAATGAATTCCGTCTAATGAAAACACCAATACCAGAACATGATCTAACTGAGCACATATCGGCATGTGAAACTATTAATAAAATATCTTATGTTTAGCTCTTTCGCTGTGATGCTTTGAGGCGAGCAAGAGACGCGTAGGTATTCGAAAAATGAATTCCGTCTAATGAAAACACCAATACCAGAACATGATCTAACTGAGCACATATCGGCATGTGAAAGTATTAATAAAATATCTTATGTTTAGCTCTTTCGCTGTGATGCTTTGAGGCGAGCAAGAACGTTTTATGTTTGTTTTATACGCATGTTTTATGATTGTGTATGTTTTTCAGACTTTGGTTCCTTAAAGTAACAGCTCACAAGTAGGTCAATTTCTTCGTGATCATCTTTGTGGATTTTACCGTATAACGTACATAGGTGGTGCTAAAAATGTTCAGTCTAAGCATTTTTCTCGAGAGTAAATTGGATTCCAGGTCAGTGACTTTTGGATCAAACCCTCATTCAATTTAGTAGCTCTCTTCCGTTCACCATGAATTAAATTCAGCTTCATTTCAGGGATGAGAATAATATTAGCTTCGACAATGGTTCAGTTATGATGAAATGTCTGTATAGACTGTTGTGAGTGTGATTCAGCGAGTCATAAGTTATGGGGTAACTCTGCCATCGTTTCGAGCTTGGCTTTATATGTCAAAGGTGAAAATCGTGGAAGCTCTTAGGTTTTAGATTGAAAATTCATTAGTACATCTCGGTTAACAGAGAATCTCTTCTCGGTTATTTCTCCGAAGGTTTTCCTAGTAATTAGTCAACATGTGAAGCAAAGGAGGATTATCTTATACGAGCAAAAATTGTATGTATGTAAAATTTATAAACGGCTTTCAATGAGACACTTTATCTTGAGAGTTTATTAATTTGGCCCTGTATAATTTTCGGGAAAATTCGTTAAGGGACCGAGTTAAAGCCCACCAAAGATTTCAGGGCCAAATCATGGGAATGACTGGGGACTTCAAGGAATAGAAGGCCTTCGTGGAGGCGGCGTACAGCCCTCATCTGCCAACCTTAAGATTACGGGTTAAAATCCCTACTAGTTGAATTTTCGACACGATAAATATGGCCAGTATATAATAGGGACCAGAGAAGTGAGCGATTGGTGGACTTGCAGCGACGTGATTATTAGTGATGCTCGAAAAACTTTATTTGTAAGAACGTGTGGTTAATGAATTCGCTTAAAGAAAAATTACATTCCGATTGGAGATCGGCCTTCGGCTATTTTTCTTTATACTTTACAACGACTTGCTATTATATGGCAGATAATCTGATATTTATTTAATATTCCGTCCCCGATATGTTTTTAGGTTTAATGTCCATCCATTAAGGATAGCGGACTTTTTTCTTCCAGTGGAATTTCAGTCACGACACATCGATCTAAGGACTCCCGTTGGAATGTGGTCGAAACTATTGTCTACAGAAGCAACGAACTAGGTGCAAACCAGAATTTCAGACACCTTCGCAATTTGTTCCATGAAAGATAAGGGTTAATTAATCTGAAAATTCAGGCTATTTTCTACGTTATTTTATTTACCAACTCTTTCAGCTTCTGGTCCGGTTAAAGCTCTTTTTTTAACTCTCAGAAGGCAACTATCATTATGTGGTGTTTAAAAGATTGATTTTTTTAAAAGATTTTTGGGCAGTCTACCATGAATGTACCGGGGTGGTGTTGAACACCTCTCTACAAATAACTATCTAACTGTCTGCCGCTTAGATTCTTTCCACTTTTAATGCTTAAGGTTCCTTCATTAAATATTAAGGCTTCTTTTGTCAGTGGAATTTTCAGTCCAGACACTTCAACCTGAAGAGCTCATTTGGAACTAGGTCGAAACTTGCATATTTTGTAAATTGCTCAGGTTCTTGGGATATTTTCTCAGTGATAGTTGGCCAAAATCCATATTTTCTTATTTTTCATATGCTACTTGCGTATGAGTGGGGTCGTGGTGGCCTAGTGGGTAGAGCACTGGGCTTCAAATTCGGGTGAAGGCTCTCTGGACACTCCCTCCAAAAATCTTCGCGATGCGACTATCTGCTTGTCAGAACTTCGACATGCCAATGGCTTAGTACGGGATAAGCTCTACTCTCACCGATCAAACCAAATTTCGGGTTGAAATACTGGGTATGTATGAGTAGTAGGGCTTTTTAATTGGAGTCCTTTGTTTTATTTATTGCCAAAATTAGCAAAAAATGACATTTTTGAGGTTTCTCTTAAATCAGTAAAGAAGCATTTAAACTTGTACAATTTGGAGGTTCGAATCCATTTACCTCAAGTAAAGTCGTTGCACTTTTCATTGTCACCTTTGTTTCTTCTGCACTAAATAAAATACGCCTGCTGAATAGTGCGTAAAATGATGTTTTTTCAGCGTCCTAATGCGTATAATTGCATATACCTCAGGGGGAATTTTTTTCCTGTGAATTTAGTCAACGGATTATGGGTCACAAAGTCGGGCACTATCCACTTACCACATTACGTGAAAATTTGAGATGGTGAGGCGTTGACCATTTGTCGATGACTTAAAATGGAATGACCCAACAGAAACAACGAACGCGACGGAAATCCGAAAATGCGGATATTTTTCGCAACAACGCAACGTCGCGTAAACCTACGATTGAAAACATGGAAAATAAATTGTTTCATCGCCCAGAGGAGAAGGAAACGAGCGTGTTCCCATTCGTGCGAAATGTTCCGTTCATCACTTCGATAGCCACCGATTTGTTCCCTGCGCCACTCAAGCGTAGTCTCGTACATTCCACCGTAGCGTACGGCTGGTGGTGTTCGAAACGAGGAATTTATTTTCTCTTCCAGCCCGTCGACCGCGAAGGAGAGCCGACGACGAGCCTCGGAAAAATGTTTCGCTCTTACGACTGCGGGCGGCCGCCTATGTAGTCCGCACGGCGCACACTAAACAGCAAGTCGAAGAAAAACTCGGGGAATTCACATCACGTTTTCCCGTAATGGTATTCGTTTATACGGAGAGAGGGTACGACCCCTGATTCCTCTCCTATACGAACATCGCCTACCACCACCCCCCTCCCCTCAACGTACCACACCCTGATGCCGCTTTCGATACCCCTTCCCTCGACCCTGGGGCATTTCAAGCTATTTTCTCCCACTTCTCCTCTTCCCCAAACTGATTCGGATACATCTTTGTTGGCGCCTTTCGGAAAAGGATTTGTCTCCTCCCCCTTCGCCTTCTACCCTACGTGGCGAGTCAGTCTCGCTCCATAAATCTTCTCTCTTGAACCATCTCTTCTTGTCTTCGATTCCTTCCTCGGATGATCTTCCCCGTACTCTTTTATATACATCCTTTCGCTAGCTCGAGTCTTTTTAAAACTCATCTTTTTACTTTATTTATGAATCCTCTTCTTCTTCCTATTGCCAACTTTTCCTCATCGAACCGTTCTCGTGTGGTCCGCCATCTGTGGAACGTCCACCGCACACGCAGTCATTCCCCGCCATCCTCTTTTATGGGCGTCGTCTTGGAACGGCTACAGAGAGTTAACCGAGTTTGTCAGGTGCATTTGCCGCCGCTGCGCTGGTTTCTCGCCTTTAATTGGTGCTGCTCGCGTGCCAAAAAAATCTGTGAGTTATGTGTCGAGTGGGAATCCAATGGTCTTTATCCCAAATCGAACAATAAAACAGTCGTGTTGGAAGCGGCACGTGTTAGGTTAACGTTTTTTAAGTTGCACACGTGTTCCCTCTATACAAATCCCACTTAATAAAATATATATTTTTTTAATATACTACATAAATAAATTATAATTTATTAAGTGGAATTTTACGTTGGTGTTTTTTCAGCACTTCCTAGTTCAGTGGAGGGTTTTCCTACCTCCATCTAAATCTACCTAAACCGGTAGAATGAACGAATAAAATAGAGCGCATTTTGATTCCAATCTCATGTACCTATATTCATCTCATTAGAAATCCCTAGTCATGTACACTGCTAATCAACAAGGTTAGGTTTCATTATATCAATATCACGTTAAAATGATCAGTCAATAGCTGATCGTCCCCTTCATATTTATATTTTTTAGCAACGGAAGAAGATGAAAGCCAAATACATTTCAATCACTGTGGGCCATGCAAATAGTGGAATGAATGTGGTCGGGTGTGAAAGCTGAGCTGAGCTCTAATTAATGGATCAAAACGATGGTGTGTTTATCTATGGC
This sequence comes from Pyrrhosoma nymphula, assembly GCA_963573305.1. Taxonomy (NCBI): domain Eukaryota; kingdom Metazoa; phylum Arthropoda; class Insecta; order Odonata; family Coenagrionidae; genus Pyrrhosoma; species Pyrrhosoma nymphula. The sequence continues at coordinate 46,631,506 of OY754330.1, read as the reverse complement.
AAAGGATTTTAGCCGACATAGATCGCGGAGGTGTGTTTTGAAATGCTTGTGATAATAATTTGGTTTCCAGTTATTATCTCTCTAACTTCGGGACTCTATTTTGCTGGTTCCAAGAATAACAAATCCATTGTGTAAAGGCAATAAATCGATAATGATAGTTAATATGACCGGTAAAAGCAATTCCCAGAACCTTCCACTAAAATCTCCAATAACTGCCCGGAATAATTGTTGTGGCATGCCCGGATATTCAGGAAACCATGTATCCTTTGAATGGCTCAGTGCGTGCAAACAAAAGGCCAGTTTTATTTGGCTTGAAGAGCTGCTAGCTGGAAAGTGTACATTTACAAAGCGCGCTGCTGGCACGGATTTATGAAGTGGACTTAATTATTGAGGCATCATATCGCGACCGGTGTAATTAAAAGTTTCGTGAATATTAGCAATGGAAAACGTTCTCTTTGACAAATCAATATGCGTGGGGTGAATACCTGTGTGAGCGTGTTTACTATTTTCAAAATATAATAGCATTTAATTTTCATGGAGGATATTCATTAGATTTTTGATTGGATGAAATTGTATGTTCTTGCTTCAGGATAAATGCAATTTTTCATCTGCTTCCTGCATGGATATCCCATAGCCGATTGACTTTGAATATTAAAATATGCAAACCAAATCCACGTCTCTCTTATAGGAATTTCAAGGCATTCCTTAGTTTTTATGTAACTTTTTCTCCCGAAATATTGAATAAATTCCATTGTAGATATCGGTGTAGAAATTTTGTGAGTTATGCTGCGGTGATATGGAGTATTTTGGGTTCAGTTGCGATTTTAAGTTCTCTTGAGAGTGATGCGTAACTTACGGGTAAGTTCGAGGATTGGGTTCATGTTATAAATATAACTGTGGTATCAATGAGTATATGATGCATATTCTGCACTCGCCTGATAGGCGAGTGCTGAATAAAAGTAGGGCAGGTCATCGTGATGATATTTTATTTCTCGAAATTTCACCGGGGAAGACTCTCAAAAACTAGCTTTCAAAAACTAGCTTTCTATTCAATAAATCACCGAAGTTGCGGAATCTCATAATTTTTTCAGGGCGCCATATCGAATATACAATATCTATTTTTTATACTGAAATGCGATGAACAGATTCATTTCACTTCCGTAGTTGCCATATTCAAACAAGTTTGGCAACATTTTTCGAGGATTCGTGAAAAAAACTTGGTGTAGTACTGCCATAATCCATATATCAAGTGACGAGGGTAGATGATTCATGCTATTTTGTATATTTTTGACTAATGCAGATTACATTAGCTCTGTTTACACTTTTTCAAGGTAACTCTCAGCGATATTTTTAGTAAAATTATTTCAATTGCATTTCTCTGAAAAGAGAGAACCCTTTTCCTGTTTTGTAATACTACTTTATTTCTGGTTTCTTTATTAAGTGATTTAATTTTAATTCCAGAAAAATTCCAGTTTCATCATAGAAATATCGTCAATAGTATCGTATATTATCATAATGTTGGATTTCTGCATTTTGAAAATAAATCTTATACCGTTTAACCATTTCAAATGATGGAATGTATATATTTATTTATGTAACCATAATGTTGAGAAGTAATTAATACCCGTGTCTTTTTCCGTCTTATGAAAAGAGTACTTCGAAGCTTAGGATTTATAGAGCCTACCTCATTCAGTTGACAATATGGGCCTTACTGAGAACGCTTTTGCCAAATCTATGCTCGATTTGCTCACCTGTACGCGACATTTCCGGCACTGCGCTGAATTAAAGTAGGTTATTTAGATAATAATGTTTTCATACCTGTTGGAAGACTTCAAAATGTGCTGTTAGTATAGTGCGTAGCATAATGTCAATTTTTATTTCTTCCAATGGCAGCAACGTTACTCCGGCCTCATTGAGATTTCGCAGGAAACAAATCGCCATATGAACCCATGCTGTCAATTAAATGTGAAACATCCTATACCAGCAATTGGCAACATTAAGCCTTCTTGCCACATGGTAGCTCGTGAAAGGTTTGTTAGTGGCATGCCAAGAAATCGATGATTTTATTAAACTTCCGATAGTTCTCAAACCATTTTACAAATGGGATGGTACGCAGTTACGCGCAAGGGTGCAAAGATGAACACCAAATGGATGAATTTCGCCATGAGATAGTCATTTCAAGTAAAAAGATTTTTTTCATAGCAAGTTACATCCATTTAGTGCAAGCTTCCGATATTGTATGCCCTTCTTATTTATAAAATCATATATCCTTAGCAACACTTAATGGTGGCACGCGCCTGACTTGAAATTAAATTTTAAGTAGAATGTGGCACGCTTACACTTATCGATTGCCAAGCGCTGCCCTATACCTACTATAAGAATCGCATTGCACTCCGAAGATCGTCTAGTGTTTGAACGGGAGAAGGAAGAACATAAATCACCGCTTAGGCTATCATAAAAGGAGGCGATGGTGTGGGGCACTCAAACATTTATGACGACCCGTTATTGAGACCGCATTGAAAAAGAGCGATAAATTAGAATCGATTGTCCTGTCACATCGTGAAAATGGAAACAAAGAAAAGGTTTTGGAGAGTTTGATGATCGGCAAAAAAAATTAGAAGAGAACGATTCGTAATATATATCATGAGATATCAATTTGGTCCTTATCCGGACGGCTGGCCTTCACCGCCACTCTTATACCCTCTCTATCTCTTGCTTCTGACGGTCCTCGTCTTCTTGCCATCTCCATTTTCCTTACTTGCAGCGTGCCCTCCTTTCCCTAACCCCTTTACACCACCCTTCTTGCCGCGACCACCGGCACCTCTTTCGCCAAATTGACAGATAATTGCTCCCTTCGCCGTATTGATTCAGCCTTGAGGGCGACCGAGGGAGCGTGGGAGATGATAGTCGTCGTGTTGGAGTAAAGGGACTGTAGGGGTGGATGAAGATGAAGATGGCGTAGTAGGCAGGGTGGCCAGTGATCCTTAAATCCTTGGAAGACTGGGATAGAAAACTGGAAATGGAAGTACCCTAGCTGTGGAAAAAAAACCTGGAAGATCACCTACCTCATATTGAGCGGTTAATCCTAAAATTATGAACAAGAAATATGATTTTAACTTTGACGATGAACTATCGGATAAAATGCGAAGCCAAAAAATTTGAATTGATTTGAGTCAATTTTATGGTTTGAAGTGTGACTTCGTGGAAGTGACGGAGTTTCGTTTTGATAAAACAATGAGAAAGTCCAAGTTTTGATATTAAAACCATAAATCATTATACGTAAATGACGTAAGTAAATTTATAAAGTCTTGAAAAATGTAATGAATGTTTGAAATTTCGTATATGTTGAGCGACTTGTGCTGTGAAATAATTGCATTAATTGCTATGCCATTCTAAAATAACCTTCTCTTCATTAATTGCGATAAAATATGGTCCTTTAATAATTGATTCTTTCCCGGCGAATTTTGAATGTAAATCCTTCTCGGGTTTCACTCCGGATCAGGTCCTCCGTCTACGCCGACGTTTCGATGTGCAACCCAGAGTATTTTATGTTAAATGTCTTCATGCAAAGCGTTTATTGCTTTTTTCGTTGGAATGTACTGAGAGTAGAAATTTTCATGGCATATGTTACCCACTCACTGAATCCTGGACCTTCCGGTCCGTAGCCAAGTTCTCTATCAATTTCAGCTACCCTCTGCTTTGCAAACAAAATAAACCAGTTCATTTTATTTTACACTCCCGTTTACTCTTTTCAAATAAAAATAATTATGCTGCTCTTTCGAATTCATTAAGTCTGTTGTATTAACGGTGTTTATCGTGAATTAAATTATCTAAATATTAGCTTAATTTACACAAATGTATTAGCATGATGGGGAAATGTTATTGTTTTCTTTTTATTACCTTGGTAACCATAATCATCAGCAGACACCAATCTGAATTTGGTTTTTCTGCAGCTCTCCAATCCATTCTCCTCTCAGATAACCGTTTCAGTCGTACATTAAGAAGTTTCATCCCTACATTACTTTGACGTCTATCATCATTTCCCTTAAGTGTTTCATCCTTGGTCTTTCTCGGTAATTGCTCCCATTCATTTCTCCGTCCGTTATTGTTTAAGGAAGAGATTGTGGCGTGATATGTGTCCAATAATTTTTTTCTGTTCTCCTACTCAGATTGATAGAGATAGTTCTATCACTGAACAGCTGGAGAAAAAATCTATTATGGGGATCTTGTAATCGCTGGCCACCCTGGTAAAAAAATTGTGTTCATTGTGTTCTCTTAGTAATTTAAGCGATAATTTTCTATATTCATTATAGAAACCATACTCGAATTCCATTTTTTTTATTTAAGCAGCTCTAATAAGCATGAAGTAACTATCATAATACTAGTGACTCAAAAACGTGGTTTTATGTTTCTGAAATTTTCAGTAATCAACGAAACACAGATATTCGAGGCTTCAACTCGACCCACTAGTTTCACGCCATGCGCCAAAATCGCTTTCATAACCGACGATTTTTTTTACGGTTTTTTGATAATTATTTCGGTAAAAAATTAATTTATTTTAAACACGTTGAGAAAGCATGCGAAACCAACACACCGTTTTATTTCTGACGCGATCCATGTATCAGAAATTCCTCAATTTTTTAAAAATAAAGTGTCTTTGGAGTGCAAAGACGTACCAATGTACCATATGCCATTGAAAACGACTGGTAAATGTTGTCAAATTGCTCGAAAAGTATTACGTTCATAGATGGATATGTTGGTATGAATGGAAAGATGAGATCTTTTTCATCATAAAAAAGTCAAAAATATTGAATTTAAGTGAACTGATATCTCGCTCAAACTACCTTCAGGCTAAAACTGTTATGCTTCGATTGTGAAAGAATTTAATGGGATCCGGTCGATGAAAAGACCCAAGGAAGGGAATAAAAAAAACGAAAACGAGGGAGAATGATGGAGAGGAATAGGCTTGTCCCTCGGTTGTAATGGATGTTTTCACAGCGCTAGCGGCCAGACCCCGATTCCCAGTTTGGTTTGCAATTTAAGCGACGGACGTCTCGGATGAATGGCAAACATAGCCTTGATATATAACCGACACCAGTCAGGGTTGGTTGGGGAAGGGAAGCGTCCTCAAAGCCCTTCCACTCCACCCCCCCCCCCACTCCTTCCTTCTAACCCTGGCACACGCGCCCTTGCCTCCCCTCATCCCACATCCGTCTCTCCCCCTTTCCCCCCTTCCTCAGTTGCCCTAAAGTTGCCTCCTCCTTGCCCTCTTATTTTTATTGTGACTGGTGTGCCCTCGTTACAATTTGGAGGCGCCATTCGGTAGGCAATTTATTGTGCTAATTAAAGGGTAGCGGTCGAAGAGAATAATTTCTGATTTCTATTTTTTTATTTTCTTCACTCGACTTTTTGATCAATTTATTCATTGAAAGGCATTTCCTTTGATTTCTCAATCCTCGCCGAAGTTACATTGGTGTGTAACGCGCATTTCCATTGTGGTGGTGATTCACAATTAATCAGTGAACCTGATTTTCCTCTTAATTATGTATAGTTAGTAGTATTAGCACATTAGTTCCCTTACTTTATGTCAATTGAACAAATTAATTTCTTTTCATCCTTTTGCCCAAACAATTGAGTTTTCTTAAATTTTTACCGGTATTTAACCTATTTAATCTATTTATTTTGGTCCTGATGTGGAAGGCGAAGAAAATAATTTTGGGATTTTGTTTTTTACTTGGCTTTTGAATGATTTATCCTATATTTTTCGACAATTTTCCCTTTGTTTTTCAATCCTCACCGGAATTATACTGGTGGGTAAGGTAATTTGGTATCCTTTTGGTAGTTAATTAAATAATTTCAAACTCTGATTCATCTTCGTAGCACAATACAGTTCATCGAAGCTCCTAAAGCTTCCTATTGCTGGACTGGTGGTAGCAGCAATACTTTCTTGTCGGAGGGCCACCCATGCCAGGTAGGTTGAGGAGTAGGAGCCAAATTAATGATTGTATACGTGATGGTGTCTCGTAAAAAATACTAATGGGAATCCTTCCTCTAAAATTCGATTTACCTGAACATAATGTTGGTCAATAATAGAGTATTGAATGCTGGTAAAGTACGGCACTCGGCCCACCATAATGGCTGTCGTGTCCGGAAGCAGTGTAGGAAAGGACTTCGCGGTCGTTATCTCGTGAAATCCTTGCGCAGCAATGAAAATAATAACAAAGAACGAAAACTGACGAAGACTTCGTAAGAAAGTAGGAGTAGATTGGAAAGATAGGAGACTCAATCTAAACTTGTTCATGTCCCAGCCCGCGCAGGTTAGAGTGGCTGACGGATAATCAGTGTGGGCATAAAACTGGTGGATTAAATTAGGAGGAAGTGGAGTAGGCGGTCGGAAAAGGTAATGAGAGGTGGAGGGATGCTGAAGGTCGTGATGTAGGGGAATATGTTGGGCAAGCGGGGTACGCGAAGAAGAAGAATATGCCTTATGGTTGGGATGAAGAGAGGTAGGACGCATGCCGGGCTGACGAATTACATCGTCTAAGAGACAATGTCCAAAGTAAGATTAGTATATGCTTTTTTACTTCGATTTAAGCATCTAGATATAACCTCTAATAATAATGTTACAATATACAGCTACTCCGCACGCAGGGCCCACTGTGCAGCGTAGCCTCCCAATAGTAGTCGGCCGTGAATGCGGAAACTGCCAATGGCCTCCCGAGTCTCCGGCCATTATGATGACAATTAACCTCTAGCTTCTTGGAGACTCGGAAGGGCATGTTACAATAAGTATACAAAGAAATAATATGCAGTTACATATTGATGCTATGAAGATATTTTCCGTAATAGTTTCCTCTCTTTTAGAGCTCCAAGCTGGTCCGTTAAGGTCATACATCCGCATCATCGGTCTAAAAATAGGCATCCACAACTTGGCGATTTCATCAAAGATTGATGCATTGCCAAGGAGCAATTACGCCTGGTAATATTTTCCTCCTCCGCGGTGAGTGTTGGACAGACGTTTATTTGATCCTAAGCCAAATCGAAGGGAATATATCTCTTCAATAGCCAAAAAAACGAGACTGTGCATATGTTACTCTCAGATTCTAATTTCATGTCAAATAGATTCCAGAGGTTTGAGAACAGTGGTTTAGTTAGTTTTCGCACTCACGGCAATAATAAGGCAATCGGCAATGGTCGCAAACTCTCGATAAGTTACCTTAATTAGTTAGTTTAATTATGTACCCTAAATGGAAGATAACGTTGGCATGAATTTAGGGTCTAAAAAGAATAGTATGTATGTGTATTTTTCAATTATGGGTGACAATTATTACTTTTCGAGTGTAATAATTAGTATTCAACTAGTTTCTTTCTCTTTCTGTTATGTCTTCATCAAATAGTCTCGGCTGCGGTAGTATTTCCCTTTGGTTTTTGGGTAATTTTGAGTACTATAACGGCTGTTGAGTGATATGTGGAAGATGAGCCTTTGTACAAGCGTGAGTGGGAATTCGTCTTTAGAAATCATAATATTTAATTTTATTTATTTATTTATTTTTTCCTTCTCTCCATTTCCCAACGATCACTATTCTACCGCCTACTAATATCTTTCAATGCCCTAACTAATAGTCGCCCCACCCTTGACCTTTTCTCCTCACGCAATGTCTTTTTCTCCCAACTGAAACGTAATGCGTATAACATTCATGTCATCTTCGCCCCTTTCTTGCCTTGTTTATATTTTGAATATTTCTGTTTTGTTTCTACTACTATTGTTTTTTTTAAATTTATTCTGTTTATTGAACCCAATGTAAAGGCCTTAGTTACTGTTTTTGGAGTGTTTGATAAATAAATAAATAAAAATAAATTTAGTAACTAAGAAAACATTATCTGAGGACTTGTCGGCTGCATTAACCCTCTAGAATTAGTATATATCTGATGACGCGCGCATTATTCCTGCATTGTACTGCTTGTAGGGTCAAAGCAAGCCGATTGCTGTGACGTCAGATACGGTCAATTTTTGTCGTTTTCATGGTTCTGCATGATAACCTTGTGGAATATCCCATTTTTAAAAAGCACTTTTTTGCCTTAAAAATTTAGGATTAGAGCTATTTCAAAATGTCACCTCACTGCATGGCATTTAAATGCTAACAAAAATGGTGTAAAGGCTGTTTTTCGTTTAATTGCCAGGTATTTATGAGCCGTTCATGGTAAATTGGACATTTTTTTCTTCTATCGGTATTCCGTATTCAGTTGGATGAAAACAGTCGGGGAAGCAAATCATTATAGTCTGGAAGACGGCGCTTAAACGTCGGCTTTCTGGGCTATATCGGCTGCCTTTCTTTGTCTGACGTCTGGGAGTTACTGTGCAGACAACTTTCACATATGAAGTCGTAGGTGGCTTAACATTATCTACGGTATTAACAAGAGGAATTTGACGAACACTCACAAACATGCACTGGGTGGTTAAAAATGTACGTTGATTTTTCACCAACCAGAGAAAGGGTTAATGAGTCCCGAGGAAGTCTCCGGAAAAGGAGATGAAACGTTGGTGTTTTAAAATTCTAACGAGAAGAATCCCGAGAGAAAAAGAAATAATACTCCACGAATGTGGACAGCGAAATTTTTTAACACCAATGAGGACTGTACCCCCACCGACCTGGGAACCGGCAGCTCCAAGAACGCTTTATCTGACAAATTTCCCTTCTTGCGTAGAACGTTGTGCATTGACCACTTCAAAATTCTCATGTTTTTCTTCATGATTCACCATTTCTTCACTTTCTTATTGACTATTATGTGCTTGAGTTGAGCTATCATGGCAGACTTATTAATATCATTGGACTTATAAACTCCAACGGCCATCGCCGGAAAGAACTGTAAACGCCTAAGTTGTGAATTACCTTGTTGATGTGGAAAAGGATAACCTTGAACTTACTTCGAGCAGAGCGGGTAGGTTTAACTGGGCGTTCGGGACAGCACCTGAGATCGTTACACGTGGTGTTATTGGAGATCCCTCTCACTCCTTCGCTGCGCCTAAGGTACTCGGGAGGAGATGGGATGCATTAATCACCCGATGGGAAATTACCGCTGAACCACGGATAGACCGTCGTGCCTGCCTGCGGGGAGAATTGAGAGGATCGCGGGGAAATTAAAGAAGGTATTGATTTGAAAGGGGATAGGGAGAGGGTTCGAGTGTGGTTACGTGGGAAGAAATTATTTTTGTGCGTCACAGCAAACAGAAAGTTGGTTTGTTTTATATTTTTTCTCAAAACCCGATTTTAAGGCCTTTATCTCCGCTCAGTGGTAAAATAATTTGAATGTTTTTCCTTTTAGTGCGTGGAAATATTTTTGAAATGGTATAAACTCATTAATCTTCCATTCAACATACTCGGTAGTCGCTGTACAATAGTGAAAGAATTAATCTTCGTCTTCATGAACGTGTTGCTCGTCTTCATCTAGCTGCAAGTCATCTCAAGGTATCTTCGTCTTCATCTAGCTGAAAGTCATCTCAATGTATCTTCGTCTTCATCTAGGTGCTAGTCACCTCAAAGGTATGTGAAAGGAGGTGATCAGGCATGCACTAACCGTCAAACACACTATCGTCCTGTTATTAGCTATTTCCGAAGTATGCAGTTTAAGGAGGTGACTGTGAATCAAAACAAATACTGACTTCCACCTACTCGCTTGCATTGCTTAATGTTACTACTTTCACTAATGGCGTGCCTTAAATTTAAACAAAATCACACCTCAAAAGATGCAGATTATTCGACGAATACATTTTTAATGAATACTTTCCCAGCCTTGTAAAGCCCAAAAAAAGCGCTATTCATTGAACTAACGTATTTTGGCCCCAATTATTCCCTTAATTTTCTAAAAACCTGAAATAAGTATAAGATGAGTCGGTGCTTAAATTTTACTATCGTGCAATTTCGGAGAAAAAACTCCGTTCCTATGAGTAGTTCTCACGTTAGAAAGAAAAATACTGTTTTCTCATTTTTTACCCATTCTCGTATTTTAAACCTTGTAATTTAAGATCAATTTGGGGGAAAATAAGAGCGTGAAAAGGTAGGGTTTTGTTTTTTTGTATCGAAAGTAGGACACTTTTAAGTAGCCAGAATATGAATCATATGACATTTCAATTTCTCATATATGGAATTTAAGTCTTGACTTGAAGTGCAACCACCTAAAGTGAAGAATACGTCCTGAGCTGCGGTTATCAACCTTTTTTGATTCTCTTACCATTGTGTTAGCTCAATTCCCAAATTTGCACAATTTTTGTCAGGAAAGTGTTTATTTTTTAGTCTTACTAGCACTGCACTCGTATTTCGTCCACTGTTCAACCTTCTCCCTGTACCTATAAATCTCTAAGCTCGTATCTCTCAGGGTAGACATACCACAGGTTGTGAGCCGCTGATCTGGGGGAACGTCTCAAGGGAATAAGAAGTAACTCATTCCTGGCGCGTCGAGAAAGTGAAGGCTGTAAATTGATGAGAAGGTGAGAGAAAATTGAAAAGAGACTTTGTTATATCCACAGCATTTCAATTAGACCTTTTCTGGCGAATATAGCGACGAAAGTCTTGTGTGTAAAATTAATGATGCTGGAAATGAACCCTTTTCAAGTGAGTATAACATCATTTTGGTTTTCTAATCACGCTTTAGTGCTCGAATCGAGCGAGGATGGCAACGACGCACAGAGGGGCTGAAATCAAAAGAAGCAGGCCAAATTCAGAAGGTACTATTTTTTATGTAGATAATATCTCCGGTTTCGTATCTCAACCTTATCCTTAATATCTTGTCCACTGGTGTCCAAATTAATATTTTCCCTACTTAAATCGTGAAAGATTGACCGAAAATTATGTCCACCAATTGGTTTTTACAAGAGCACAGCAAAAATACAAAAAATATGAAAATTTATCGGCATAAAAATGTTTTATTTGCCGATACAATGTTTTATTTCATGCCTGAACACTAATAAATTCTGTATTAGCTTGACTCGAGCGATTTTCAGGTAAAATTAAAGTCGGGTGTTTTTTTTGCAGAATTGCAACTTGAGACTCAGTGTATTATTAATATGTATGAAGGAAAAAAAATGAATGCTTCAGCTCAGCGACCAATCAATGGAGAATGATTTGGTTTCGAGGTTTCAACTTCTGGTCAGAATTGAAGTACTTTTTAAAATTTGGCCAGTTTTTTCGATTTCAGTGCTCTGTGCTACGGTCATCACCTAATATTGCAAAGTAATGCTGTTCCCTACGCGTTCAAGAAGATTTAATTCCAGCCTTCATGAAATTTATTATATCAGGGAACTGCTCTTGTCTTTGTAATCACGTGGTAGAACCGGTTGAAATAAAGCTAAAGAAAATATTTCGACCATGCGTTTTGTTTGTGTATTTGTGCGAAGGTATATTGAAGTCCTACCCAAATAATAACATACATCCATACATACCCATCGCGACATTTCGTTTGGGGTAGGCAAAATCAAATAACTTACTATCGCCGCAAAAAAGGTAGAACGCTGAACTTCAAGCATTCGTGCGAAATTCCGCCGGGGCTCCAAAGGGCCGTGTAATATATCGTTCTACTCCTTGTGTATTTGACTACAAAATCCATTCATTGAAAAGTGATTAAATGTAAACGGTTAGCTCCTACGGTCGAAAGAGTGAAGAAAAACACGCGAAAAACTAGGAGAACGGCGAAACGGTCGTCTTCTTCATCTCGTCACGGCCTAAATATTTAATTGGTTCACTTCATTATTTTTTTACTAAGAAGACGTCATCTCCTTATTACAAATATTCTTTTAAAATTTTATTTTACCCATTCTTTGATTTTTTAAATGCCTGAAAGCTAGATTTCAATTTCCGAGGTGTGGAAAAGTATATGAATATCGAAATTACGTATGCTCTATGGAAAAAATATTGCAAAACTTATCATGTAAGGAAATTTTTATATTCTTCCCCTTACTTAAAATAAACGACAAAGAAGAAAATCGCTCCGCGGCAATGCAAATTACCATTTTGCTCAGTTGGCAATTGTTTAAGCTCCTAGCCGCGCGTGACTCAAATCTCATTGCCAAGACCCCTCTAGTGAGACCTCTGTCCAGCGCTGATTGGACAAGGAATGGGAAAGGCTCTAGGTGTTTCATATTCTTTTAACTTTATGTGAAGGGATTTATATTGAATATTTCTCAATTAGATATTTAATTCAGTCTCCGAAATTACACACTTTAGTTCAGCAAAATACTGTTTGTTTATGTGTTAGAAGTTTATTGATTCTATGGATTGTATTGTTGCCACGAACGGAGCTTAAACAATTGCCAACTGAGCAAAATGGTAATTTGCATTGCCGCGGAGCGATTTTCTTCTTTGTCGTTTATTTGAAGTAAGGGGAAGAATATAAAAATTTCCTTACATGATAAGTTTTGCAATATTTTTTCCATAAAGCATACGTAATTTCGATATTCATATACTTTTCCACACCTCGGAAATTGAAATCTAGCTTGCGGCCATTTAAAAAATCAAAGAATGGGTAAAATAAAATTTTAAAAGAATATTTGTAATACGGAGATGTCGTCCTCTTCGTAAAAAAAATAATGAAGTGAACCAATTAAATATTTAGGCCGTGACGAGATGAAGAAGACGACCGTTTCGCCGTTCTCCTAGTTTTTCGCGTGTTTTTCTTCACTCTTTCGACCGTAGGAGCTAACCGTTTACATTTAATCACTTTTCAATGAATGGATTTTGTAGTCAAATACACAAGGAGTAAAACGATATATTACACGGCCCTTTGGAGCCCCGGCGGAATTTCGCACGAATGCTTAAAGTTCAGCGTTCTACCTTTTTTGCGGCGATAGTAGTCATTGCTGATGGGCCAAGGCAACTGGCTATCTTTTAATCAATTCCTCAATAATTCCCTAACCTCACATGCCTATTTCGCTTCTATTGCATTCATGCGCTGCTTCATACACGCTGTCCTATTCCTAAAACTCCTAATATTCGTCCTCTTAAGACCATCTATCACAACATTCAACCATGAATTTCTTGGTCTGCCCCTTCCCCTCACACCGTCATCTGTTTCGTTATTCGTCTGTCATCCATTTTCTCAACATGGCCAAACCAACGAAGCACACTCCATTCATACATGTCCGTTACGGGAGCATCCAACCCACCTTTTTCATGGCTCAGTCATTCCTAACCCTATCCATCTTACATTTGCAGCGAACAATTCTCTGATAAATTATGAAAAAATTGAACGGATAGACGATTTTGTGTACCTTGGCCGATTGTTTGCGAGAGATGGAAGGATAGATAGGTTTGTAGGCGTACGTACGACAACAGGAAAGTCATAGGTAATATGCGAACATTGGTGGCTTTAAGGGTGGGGCAGTAGGGGCAATTGCCCCCCCCCCCCAAACCCGGTGTATTTTATTTATTTTTTCATAGACCTAAAACTAAAAGCCAAAATTATTTTATGCTCTGAAATACGATGGTAGGCATATGTCTTAAGCTAAATAAGAGTTTCTTTTTCATTTTACACATAGTTTGTTACGATTTCCCGAGACGAAATCCCCGGACTCCCCTTTTCCTGGAAAGTGTTCCATACCTCCAGAGCCCGTGGTGCCCCCCCCCCCCCCGAACCTCTGGTCTGGAGCCACCCCTGTATGCGAAGCATATCAAGGAATGAGTTTTTATCTAGAGAAGCGAAAATCTGCAAAAGCAATAGAGTGCGACAATATTCTCCTACCGACTATATGACAGCGAAACCTAGGTCTGTCAGGTTAACCGTAAGGAAATAGGGTACCAAATAATATTTGTGAATAATTAGTTCATTTTATTCTCTTGATAAATTATCTGTTATTTTCTAAATGAATGAGAATTTCAAAATTTACGTAATCTGTGAATTAAAGTTTATCATCGATGAAAATCTGTTGCTTTTTTGAGTCCAAATGATTCACTGCTGTGTAACAATCATATTTTCCTTATAAATATTGTTAGTTTTTAAATGAGGAAACTAATGTAATTAACATTGCTATACTAATGTTTGTTGCCTAACTCTTGTACATGTAAATCACACTAAGTAATTCAAGAGGGATAAATTTTGTAGAAACCTTCAAAATTGTAAGATGTTTTAAATAATGTTTGTTCCAAGCCCTCAAAATGGAGGGCTTTAATTGAATTGAAATTGGAATAGGAACCTATCTTCTCAGAGAATGATCAGCCGATCCAATTAGATACAAAAATAGTTGGCTTGAATGCCGGGTGATTTTTTCTATCTCGGCTCGATGTATCCCTACTCTATTCTGAAAATAACCAGATTTCCTGAAATTAAAAAAAAATAGTGAACGTTCAAACAAGAGATAATTGAAATTTTTATTTTGAGGCACAGCCAAATTAATATTCCTTTTTGTGGAGCTGCGTCCCTCCTGAGGAGATAATTCAATTCTGAGAAATATTTTTTCGGAATTAATGAATGGAGAATTAATGAGTTGCTTGTTTTAGGTGGGTTCAGACAAATCCGTCAGGTTGTTCACCTCAGTTAAATCAAGGGGCTTAAATATAGCCGAAGGATAAAATTTTAGTTGATTTTTCTTTCAAAAAGCATGAAAATCAACTAAAATGTGTCAACCATTTGATTTTTCACGTGTCAATAGCGTCGATAAAGTCTATGTAAATGAACTGTCTGCATGGTCTGTTTTGAAGGTTTTAACCGTAATGGTCGCCCGTGGGATTCTTCTGGGATATTCTTTGGGATAAAGTTATTGTTGGTGTAGGTTTATGCTATTGTTGTTGTTCCGGTGTTGATGTTATTCCTGTCAAAGAAGTAGGCCATGAAAGCGGCATAGCTTATCAAAATGTAGTTTCTTTCGCTCTGCTGCCTATGTTTTTAACCCGCCATTGGTCGCACTATGAGATTTTCTCTCACGCCAAATTTAAACTTGTGCTCACTTTGTAATCATGAGTTAGAATAAGTTTCCTTTCCTTCTAGCTGACCTTTTATCCATTCTCCTATTGACCGACCGTCTCATAAAGTATAAATGAAGCGTCCACAGCTGTGTAATGGTATGTATGATACCGTCGGCTACAAGGTGTGAGACTTTTTCTCATCGCGCGACCACTGACGTGTTTTTGTATCACTCAGTTGCGTTACACTTTCGAAAAATGCGGGCAAAGTTGATTCATTTCGTGGAGAACAGATATGTTAATGCAAATTTATGAGTGATGAGGATGTATTTCCTTATAAATAAATATCTTTTCTTGAGAATGGTAATTTCCTTCATTGATACCCAACGATATCATCGCCAGTAAACGTTGCAATGATTACGTAATTGTATCAGTAATTTTGTGTATGTGGGAATCATTGTTTCAAATGAACATTAAGAGAAATAAATTAAATCTAAATATAGTATAATATATTGCCAATAAACGCTCTATGATAGATAGTCAATGATACATCTGAGTGTGAGAAAAAGTCTCACACGCGACCGCTCGCGTGATAAGTAGCATAGCGACCACTCCCGGGTTAAACATTTGAGATACCCAAATATCCTCCCCACTTATGCCTTAGCCTTTGGGTAGAGCCTTAGCTATCTTCTTTAGCCATGAACCATCCGTATATTTTTGACGGAATCACTTTCGGAAATTGTGAATTTCAAAAGGATTGACTAGGTTTGTTATTTTTTCGTCGGGAAACCAAATGAAACATTTTTCATTTTCATATTAAGCTTTGTGCAATTTCCAAAGCAAACTATGCTATTGTACTTCCTTAGTAACAATAATTCAGCCAGAAAACAGCTATAAAGTGGAAGAAGTTAATTTTCTTCTGCCGAAAATTCTCGTCTTCCCTCTATTGCCCTGAGGACTACAGCGAAATGAATCGAAAGAAATGACGCCAGCGATGGAGAAAGTTTGTATCTCTCCCTCTTTATTTCTCTCCACTTAGGTTTATTTTCTTCCGTCCTCCCCTTGAGCTGTGTTGAAGCCCTTCCCCCCTCCAACCCTTTTCTCCTCACCTCCGTGACCCTGTCGTTCCCTCTACCGCGACCCCTCGCAGAGAGAGCCAGGGACTCATTAACGCCGAGAAGTTGCGAGGGCGCTCACGGAGAAAGATAAACAAACTGGTTGGTGGGGAAAGGGCGATCCTCCTCGCCGTGTTCTTCCCACCCAATCCCTCCTAACCCCCCCTTCCCGTCCTCTTCTTCTGGACTTGTAATCTCCTCGGCGGAGTGTTGCCCCGTCTTCGACTTGCGTCGGATCTTCGACCTCAATCTCACCCTCCTTTCGTCCGGTGGTCTTGTCTGGCGGTTCCGCACAAGTCATTGTTTTTTTTAGCTCCTCGGTCGATCCGTCAAAATGTTTTCATTTGAGCGAAGCCAATTTCTCGTGGATGTTTCAAATTACTCGCAGACTTCCATGATCGCTCCACGCCCTCCTTCGTATGCCTCTGTCTCCACGTGGCTCTGAGCGAAGGTCACGCGTCAGAACTTCCCTTAATTCCTCGCTGGGCTAAACATCATGTTTTCCCGTTTTGTGATGTTAGTTTATCTCTGGTGTTCTGCTAATTAATGGCAGATTTTTATGGGAAACGAAGTGTGCTAATGAGTTTGCTTTTTTATTCGCGCGTTATTCTTTTACTTTGCGAGTTTTTTTCACACGTTCGTGTCAGTGTTGTGATAAACCCTTCACTATTTATTCGTAAATTTTAGGCCAAAAACTAAAGCATTGAGATGCCGCAGTCACTATATTGCCAAGTACCTTTTAGCTAATTTTTATCTTTCCTAAAAACAAAGCTAAAGCTAGCTGAATAGCAAATGTTTGATGACTTCTTAGGTGATACAGATGTTCTTTGATTAAGCAGGACGTACCGAAACAGCCATGGGACAAACTGAAAGACAGTCGGCATAAGTGCATTATAATGGATTAAGTCCGTTTGGTGGGCGGCGTATTATTTTCGGCGATCTCTTTCCTGCTCTATCCCCACGCCCTAAACTCCTTCACAGAATTATATTTATTATTAAAGTGCCAAAAAATAGAAAATAGTCCATGTCACTTCCATATTTAAAAACGAAACTAAACAAGACTCAGGAAACTTTAGTAAGTACTACATCGAGAGCTGGTAAAGATTTCTGCGGCCCCAACGTACGGACTTGATCCGTTTTATTCAATACGGATAATTGTGAATCGAGCAATATAAATATTGAGAAATTAATATGCAGGAACTTTCAGATAAAAATGAAAACTCATTATTTTTATAGCTCCAAGTATTCCTGGCGTTGTTTCGTGGTTTTTGTCTTGTCCGGCACCTACAGTTGCCGAACCTTATAATTCATTATTATTATTATTTCTATATTATACCCCTGCATGCTTCCTGGTTCTTTTCGTTCCCTTTAAAATTATCCTTTTCACCAGTTACCGCGCTTGCCTAATAGCCATATTTCCACCGCGGACATCCACGTTTCATCGCTTCTCATTGCCTCCTCCAGTCACCCTTTCTGCCCCTTATTTTTTTCCAATGGTGTTCACTCCTCCCCTTCAATGTACGGCTCGTTTTTATTTATTCTCAGTGTAGCGAAGGGATTATAGGAAGGTGTGACGTCAGTGGGATAGCAATATTTTTTTGCGATATACTGCGAAGATCCGAGGAATCAGTCTCCCAATCCAGTAGGTGGAATGATGGAGAGCGTATGGAATACTTTGCAATATTGATTTGAAAATCAGAATTAAATGTAAAGCACTTATCAATGTCCACACTATATTTAATACCGATCCAGACTTCCAACTGTTTAAAGTAGGAAAAAGTAGCTGAGCCAAATATATGTAGCCAGTTCGTTTAGGAAGACCTTGAGCAACCTGCCATATATACCTTGCAAATTACTTTTAAAAGTTGAAACCTGGGTGAGCATTTAATCTGAGCAAGTGTAGACTTTAAGAAGTGATTTACATTTCATTAGTAATTTAGTTCCACTTAGGCACACCTCAAAACATTGAGTTAAAAATTGAGAGTTTTGTTAGAAGGCATGTTGGTAATAAACATAGAAGGTTTGAAGCTTTATTACAAAAATGTAAATGGAAAAAAACCTTGTGACGTAGACAATATTACCCTCCCCACGGACATCAACCTTGACGTGGTGCTATTGGTGGAATGGTGGGATCCAGACGAACAGCAGTCCCCGCATCGTTAACGTCTTTGTGAGATGGCTGCAAAAAGGCGTCTTATTTCAGTGGAGCGGCCTAGTAAATGATCCTGTCGCTTTATAAACATTATTGTGGAAGGAAACGGGATAAAACGTGAACCAATTTCGCCCAGGAAGAGTGAACATGACTAATATGAAAGTAAATTAAGTCCTTTCCCCGGAATTTGGCTAAAAAATGGATGCAGAATTAATTTAGTCACCAAGTAGGACGTATACCCATTCGTTTAGTTCAAGCTTCGTAAAATCATTGCGTGGAAATGAATCCGCATACTAATCCCTAACTGGTCACGGGTATTTTATATATTTTTAATTGCATAATCAGACAAATCACCAATTTATTGCGGCTGTAGAAAAGCTTGCTATTATTGGAATGAAATAAATTTCGCTAAACGATATAAGTGTTTTTTTTACTATAGGACAACACTATTCAACTTGTGCTATTGATCAGTTGGAAATCCAGATACAAAATCAACGCTGAAAACCTGTTTTTTGCCGTGCTCTTGAGAGATGATGTGATTACTTCATGAATTATAAGTATTAGCGCTTTCATCTGTTGCTCTAGGGATATATCGATTGCGATTCATCAATAAATGCCTTTAAAATTATTCTTCAGGTTTCCGCGAGTTTTTATAATTACCATTTGATTATGTTTGGTATCCATCGTGTTTGTTTACGTATTTTACAAAAAACACGATGGATACCGAAAATAATCATAAGACAAATAGATAACTTAGTTCGGAAATTGAAAATTATGGCGAGTAATGTGCGAACGGTCTCAAATTATATTACCAGATATAGAGTGACCCTGGCCTTTCCAAACACTTGAGGAAAATATATGCTCAGTTCAATTGGTTGATGATCGGAAATATCGTAGTTAGATCTTTAAACCAGAACCCTGAGAGCTTAAGGTCAATTGTTTATTGGGTAATATTAGTCTTAAGATTTTACCTTGGAAAATAAATGCTTATTGAAATGAACCAATTATTTTGTTCATTTCATGTCAAATATTAGTATCAATGCTTCGAGAGGAGCACATTTCAACTCGACAAAATTTGCTGTCCTTATGCAAAAAAGGGTCATCAGAGCAATTTCTAAAAGGATTTACTAAGAATCATCCTTTCCTTTATTCACATTTTAAGATTGCTCCCACTGAGGCACTTGAATCGTTTACAATGTGCTGAGGCTTTTCTATCAGAGAAGTTGTACCAAAAACCACGTTGCGAACAAGCCTAACTTTGGCAGCCTACGAAGGGAATATATACTTTCGCCTAGGCCTATCGTGACACTGTTCGGTAGAGGTTTCTTGTATATTGGGCTAAATGTGTTTGATATTCTACCTACTATCTGTAAAAATGCATATAACTTGACTTCTTTTTTTTTAAGTGTGAAAAATTGGCCGTTTTCTTATATGTATATAAAAGACATACTTTGTTTACACAAATATATATCTATTTAATTTAAGTAGTAGTATACATAGTTGTTGTCTCAATTCATGGGTACCTTTATTTGATGGAAACCTCACTACAGGTCTTTCCTTCGGGTTTACCTAAAGCTACCTATTCAGTTGCATTTTTCCTCTTTCTTCCGTGTATTATTTTGGATTAATAAAACTTTATCAATTTTTATTCCCATACCGGGTTTTTCACCACCATACCTCAGCTTCTCACGCAATCTTTACATCAAAAACCAATGTTGAAAACGACCTCTGGATAATTCTATATCAAAACGACCAAAAGAAGATCCAAAATTTCCTTGACCTCTCCGAATCTGGCTCCACATCATGAGCGCGAGAACAAAATTTGGGATTCTTTTTTCGTTGATTTTCGCAGTTCATTTTAATTTTAGTAAGTTTCTTTTGGATTTCTGCGATTAAACTAAACTTTTTTTGCAACATTTTCTAAAAAAAGTTTAGTTTAATTGCACTTTGAAAACTAAAGTATTAATTAATCATGGTGTACATAATAACCGCTTAAGTTTGTTTATTTATTTTTCATTGTTGATTTAGAATGCCTGACGAAGCCGGCAGAATAGCACGGCGAAACTGTTGCTAAAAAAAGTTTAGTTTAATCGCATAAATCCAAAAGAAACTTACCAAAATTTGGGATTCGTCGATATGGAGGCATAGCTACTGCAGCATTGTTGCGATTTGGTACTTAACTAATTCGTAGAAATTGCCACGAGAAAAAAATCAAAAATAAAAAATCAAAAAATCTTCATACTTTCTATTCCTTTGCTTTAGCTCTTAATTAGCCCCCTGAATTTTAATGAAGCATGTTGGGTCGAACGCTGACATGAACTACCGTCCTCCCGCGAAATGTCGACGTAAAAAGCATACGTGACGGCACATAAAAATTATTTTTTTCCTTAAAAGAGAAATTACCATCGCAAAAACTCAATGATGCATATCTTAGATATTTAGTTACAAAATATAAAAAAATAGCAAAATCGAGGGGTACGTGCATTGAAAAAAAAATGCACTTGAAGTTTTCAAAATAAATATTTATGTATGTACTTCATGCCAAAAATGTTTAGTTGTTGGTGACTTAATATTAAGCGCCGTTCATTTCTCTTTCAAATGAGGAAATATGTGTCCTGACATAGGTTTTATATGTCTGGAGTTATCGAAGACAAATCAAACACAAGTTTACGAGAAGCTCAATTTTCCATACCCCGTAACTAGGCAACCGTTGAATATTTTACAAGACAATTGGGAATAGCCAACAATGTAGTAAAACGGAATACTTACTGAAAATTTGGTCGAAATCTGAGAGATCAAGGGTAACCCGTTGTTCGAACTGTCGTGGAATTGAGCCGTCTGAAGTCGATCGCCTTCTAAAATAAACAACCAGCCAACTTGCTTAGAATTCTTACCTTTATTTCTCTCTGTAAAGAAAGGTGAGTCATTTTTCGGAAGTGCCGATTCCATGTACGCGTCGAATCCTCCAGTGCTGAATTATCTTTATTTCCTGAACTCACAAAAAGAGATAATATTTTTATCCAAATTAGATCGCGAAGAAATTCGCTTCATTCTGCTTGGAGCAAAGAAAGGGTCATGAAGTTACTGAAGTTAGTTAGTATCCCCTTTCATCCGTTCAAATTCACCACGCGGCGGCCGTGGACGATCGATCGAACGTTGTAAAAGTTAATTACTACTATTCAGCATGGCCAAAATTAAATCTCGTCAACCCCGGCGTAAGCCTCGACATCTTTTCTTTGAAATGTTTTCTCTCTCTTTCATTCCTGCGAGTGGCAACATCGCTCTTTGGGCGTGAAGAGATCTCCCTCCCTCCCCTTTCGTAATTGATACAGCGCAGCGTGCAGTTGTCCACCTCCACACCTCGCCAAATCCCCGACGACGCAAATCCCAGTGGCGGCGGTTTTGCCTTTTCTCGCCTCAAACGGCCCTTTCATGCTAACCCCGCGCATCCCTCAATGCCTCTCGTCACTCCTCTTGGGGAATAAAGGGTTAGATTATGAATTGATGATTTAGGGTGTAGGTATTGATTTGGTACTGGCCCAGTCGCATCTATTTCACCGCCGCAGTGGTAAGTGGTAGGGTGTGTCAGGGCACGAGGCATTAACAAAGGAGGGAATTAAGAAAATGTATTGTAAGATCACAGTTAATCGTTTTCCAGTGACGTCCGTCAAAATTTATGTTGCTTAGTGCATTTTTTGCCTTTTGCATTCTTTTTGTATTTCCCATAACTATAATCTAAATCGCCCGTACTGGTGCCGTGGCTTTAGCCTGAATGAACATGATGATAACTTGGTTTTTAATATTTACGGATATTACGGTTTTTAATATTTGCGGTAACCAACCTTTGAGAAGTGATGAAAAGTTGAAAATTAATTGGATGAAGGAAAGAACTTAGAGTGAAATGTGTATTATATCATTATTGAGTTGTGAGAAGTAGGAACGTTTGCTCCTATCCGTTTGACAGTATATCTCTCTTAATTTTTCACTTCCGTCCAATTGAGAGCTATCCCGGGGGATTGCATTTAAATCCTCCGCGTCTTTTTATACGGATATAAATAAGAAATAAGTATAAAAAACAAATGGAAGCCCATGGATTGAAATTGAGGTTTCGTGAAAATGAGGTGATGGTGATTGGTAGAGTGAATAGCCCATAAAAATATACAACTCTCGATAAATGTACCTTTGAAGAAAGTGTATAAATTCTCCTATGTTGGATTATTCATCGCTACTGATTGTATATTAGAGCACGATATCCATTGTACTCTCAGCAAAAGATTAATATTATTTTCAAGCGTTCAATGTTGATCAATTATCATATGTTATGTAAGAAATGAATACTTGAGTAATAAAAAATGCTTGCAAAATTTAAACCGTACTTCCTATCCACAGTTCAATATTAATCTGAAACTGTGAAAACGGTATAGAAGCAATCGACTAAAATAAGTGCTGAAGAAATGAACTTTATAAAGGAGTGCCGAGGGTAAAAAAAAGTGAATTAGAATAAGAACAGATGGAATTGGAGAAAACCTTAAGGTAAAGTTATTATTTGAAACTATAGCATTTAATAAAAAATCTGGTGATTTGGTTGTGTACAGCGAATGAGTGTAGAGTGTTTGCCCAAGATGTTGTCAGAACTAGAGAGGGAGGTAAAGGACCAACAGAAAGACCAAGACGCAGGTCAATGAAAGAGATCAATAATGATAATTCGGAGGAGTTTCCTGCTACATTGTCATGAAACAGCAGTTGTGGAATGTTGATCAGCGCTGGCGATACTTAGTCGACTCCAAGGCTAACAGTGGAGAGGAATGGGACGTCGATATGTATGGATGTATAAATTGAGGACTTGGGTGTTTTGTCTCCCCAAATGGGGATCAAGAAGAAAATGCATTCCTTACGTTTATGTGGAGTACGTTCAGAAATTTCTTGCTGAAGTGAAGTCAGCCTCATACATAATAACCTCTAAAACTTTCATAAATATTTTTTAAATGCCCATTAGGGCATCTCAATGGTTTCTTGTCATCGCCACGTTATGGAGTCTCCTTCTGTTCTACATTTACTTCAGAAAAAGTTTGTCATTAAATCATACTAGTTCATTTTATTCCAAAAAGAAGACTAAAATGATGATTTTAGTCAGCATTGGATCAAATGGCTGAACGTTACTTGGAAACGCGTTGTATAACTAGCAGTGACATCGCTCCATGACGTTATGAATCAGATTCTGTCTCGTGTAGTGTTTTTGACACCATAAATAGCGCATCATTTTAAAAAAGAATATTTTCATGAAAATAACGTTGCTTGTAGAAATAATTTTTGTCCTTTGTATTTTAAAACACCTATATCACGTACAAATGGTTTTTAAAAAGTAAAAAAGTTGACCTATTCCAAGGATTTCGCGGGGAACTCAATTGAATAAGTCTTGCAGACGAATGGGAGAGAGATTGAGTGAGAGAGACGGAAGGAAGTAGAAGAAAGGGTCTTGAATTTCACTTCCATGGCCTTGTGCGATGTCCTCGACAAAAGAATGGCTCCCTTGCGCCGTAATTCCATTTGAATCGCCTCCACCCTCCTTTTATCGAGCTTAGGTAATTAATGCCGTCAATCCTTTTATTGGATACTCGAAATAAACTTTAAGCAAAACTGATGGCGCAAGAGCTCGGGATAGGTGGACATTTTGAGACCGCTTCACAAAGCCTTACCTGAATGCAATACAATGGAGTTTCAATACTCCCGGGGTAGAAATGGAACAAATATTTTCAAGGGTGCTTTGTGTCTTTCAAGTGTCTTTAATATCCTGACTATTTTCGGCTGAACGCTAGGGAAGAACCAAAATTGTTCAACATGTGAGATTGGGTTTTATAATAAACAGGATGGTCTCATCGTGTGTTACACCTAGTCATTTGTATGTAAGTCACATTCATATGATTCATGGTAGGTCTGGATTTGCATTCAAATATTTCTTAATTCTTTTTTTAGTATCGGAGTCTCTATTACTTCTGTCTTTATTTCTTCATATCAGTATACTTAGCTCCTGCAAAAACATTTATCCCTGAAGAGAAAAAATGTCTATGAATTCTACTACTTTTGATTTATTAAAGACGTGGCACTTATTCTTTGACATTTCCCTTTAATTTCTCCATATTATTTCTAGCATGAAATAGACTTCATGCGAGAAATTAATATTAATCCATGGGCAATAACGTAATTAATGATATTGATTCACCTTTTAAAATATTTTCCCGAGGTTTATAGAATATAATGCAGTCATTTTGAATGGGGAGGCTGTCGGTCAAATTACGTGTTAAAGTGTTCCTCATAAAACGACAAAATCAAAGGATATTCTATTGTGCATCAGTTATAATGAGGATTAAAATATGCTATGCAATATATGCTCTTGCTAATTCTAATGGAATACTTCTGAAAAGGCTTCTTATGAAACTAGATAAGAAACTTTTCTCAGCTAGGTTAAGAAACCTTTCGTGCAGCTCGCGAATCCCAAATAATCATCTACGACGTATTTGTAATAAGTAAATAATGATCAAAGCCTACTCATAATTCATCTATTTCTCTTATTCCAACTATATGTACGTACTAACATAGTTTCGTTATTTTATTATAATTTTGAATTACATTTTAATTGAAATATCCCCGGAGTTGATATTCATGTTACTGGCACTGCTTGCTACTAGCCTCCGAACAGAGCACGGTGGAATCATGGGTGAGCAAAATAGGCCTCCTTATTCTAATTTCCTTGCATGACAGAGATCCTGTCTTAATAATGATTCATTAATTGTTTGATAAAATCTCCTCCGCGTAATGAATTGTGCCACGATAGCTTCCGAGGGAAGGGTTATGGCAAAGCTTAAGTAATGTGACGAGATAATTTTAGGCGCGTGTGCCGATTATCTTCTAATGCATCACACCTGCGTAGTTACTGTGTGCAATGTTTCTAATGCCAACGTTTTTCATGCATATTTCTAGGTTACAATTAATATGTCATTCATCACTATTGTCACTTCTTTTTTTTAGCATTTGGCATGTTTATCCTTTTATTTAGACGAGAACTAGTTTTAATGGCTCGTTAATATACCTACGGCTTTGCGGAATCGGCCTTATGTGTTTGGATCACTAAGAAAGCTGTTCTTCACCACACAATAGATGGACGTTAATGAAGGAACCAAGATACTTTTAGTAGACATTCTCGACACAAGAAATGAAGGAATATAGGTGGTGGTTGTACAGTGGTACAATGAACACTGAATTACGTATAACAGTTTCTACTAGAATGATATATGCATTCCGTGTGATAAATTAACATTTTGTGTTTGAATTAGTTCTATATTTGGATTAAATACATTTTGGAGACGCGAGCACTATGCACGAAGCATATTGAATGAAAAAAAACAGTTCTTAGCAAACAAAGATTTCATTGAAGAGAGGGAGATTTTTCTCAGGTGTAAATGTGTGCAAAAATATTTGAGTGTGAGTGGGTCTTTACACATATGGCTTTCCAACATCGATGTTATAATTGATTTTACGGCTGCGTTTTGTTTTATGGAGAACTTGTTGAGAAAATATATGTTTTAAACATTCATTTGTGAACTTTTAAACATTGCTGTGAGATAGGAAGCGTGAACGAAGAAATATCAGAAACGTTGTAATAAAACTTGACATGTTCTAGGGTAATATTCATTTGGTTATTTATGCTTTTACATTAATAATATTCCTCTCGCAATACTATACGTTCATGTCCTTTTCATGAGACCATATTCTCAGCTAATCTTTCCATCTTCATAAGTTATACCCTTAATATACGTTTACGATCTAAATTCACTGGTTCATTGAATGCCCTCTTACTATCAATGTCTCATTTGATTAATGTTGCTCCATTGAATCTTAATGAAACTCATGACGTGGAATATCGCAAATTTTTAGCTTTGTGTAAAATGCGCCACAATATTGAATGTTTGTGATTTAAATGCATTCGGACGTACATTTTTCTGCGTGGGTCCACGGCTTCGTTTTTCTCTAGTCATGTCCATCAAATAGCGTTATTTCATAGCATCGGTGTTGTGTCATCCACGCTTTGGATTCCCATCTTTGGAATATTTTATGTCAATTTTTGTCACCGTCATTTTCGGCACCATATCTGTGCAGAGTATATTGCCTATTATGTTTCATTTGTTCTTTAAAAGTAAATTGGAAATTAATTTCCAAATATACTCCGCCCACAATTTCTATATGCCTACTCCTCTCGATTAATAATATCGGCTGTTTGACGCAAAAAAAGTCTCAAGCCTTGCAATATTTGATAATTTTTCGGTCGGTTCTGGTTCTGAACCGTTTATTTTTATATAATGATATACGTAATTCCTGGAAACGTTATTTCATATTTGGCGTGATAAAGTCGAGAAAGAGAGCTGGAAATTGGAAAAAACATGGCTTCAGCATTACAATGCGTCTATCGAAAATAATGAATTTCGTAGGAAAAGGAAATTGAGGGCAATAATATAGCTGAAAATAGTGGAAATCAGAGAATGGGAGAAAACATTCCGGTACTTCGTATGAATGAATGTGAGTGGAATGCCGCAAAATTCACGACAAGGAAGTCCTCAGCCTCGAAACGAGGAAGCTCTGATTTTCCTGGCATTCCACACAAAATAATGGAAACCAGAGTAGGGAAACAAGTATAAATTTATATATAAGAAATGAATTTGTGAGGAATGCCGCCAAAATCACGACGAGGAAGTTAAAGTACGTTATATTATTAGTATCCCAAGAATTAATTTGACTAAATGCACCAATAATATGGAGCCGTTTCTATCCAAATGATAGAATATAGAGAAATCGATCGGAAGTCTTAGAAGTTACACGCAAGAGAAATAAGATACCATAAAAAATCGGATCACCCTCATTTAAGGTTGATTCGGGGGAAATAATTTTTCACCTTCGTAATGCATTTCTAGAACAGGCAAAAGCAAAATTATATTATATATACACACAATGCCGAATAAATAGATATAAGAATTATTTATTTTCGATCACCATTTTGATCGCAACGAAAATAGAGTGAAAAACTAATCCACCATATCACGCCTCTCTGTTTGTCCTTTCCCTATCACAATTCCTTATCCTATTCCTTCCCTTTTCGAGGTTAGTTTCCTATCGTCCGCTGTCGCACACCCTTGTGGTATCTTTTGGGATTGCGTTTAGATGTGTAGATGTATGTAATAAAAATGAATAAACGTGGTTCATGTATGCGAGATGCTTGGATCACACATTTCGGTGGTTGGTGGAGGACGAGACTTGGTGAAATTTAAAAGAGAAATTTAAGAGAACTTCAAATAAAAACTTTATGAATCCACTGAATCTAAATTGTATTTTTCCAACTAATTTCACTAACTTGTAGCATCTTCAGGAAACAATCCTGTATATCCCGGGTTTCACCGCCGCAACGGTTTGTTTCCTGAACCTGACAAGTCGCCGTTTCCTGGATTTTCCAGGGTTATTTCCTGAAGATGCTACCAAATCAATGTCGGGAAACTAGTTGAAACAATGAAAAAGTTAAGTGCATAAGTTCCACAGAGTAAAATAAAATTCAGCATGACTGGGACTCGAACCCTCGATACTTCGCCGATTGCTTTTACCACGAAGCGTCCTTTTCCCCTGTGGACTTTTGTCGGCTTTAAAGGAACAAGATGTTCAAATTCAATGGAATTAGAAAGTTTTTTTTAAGTTCTCTTAGTTTAGCACTTATTTCACTTTTCGTCCTCTCCCTCGTCCAATTCATTTTCCCTATTCCCTCCCTTCTTCATGGCTGGTATTTTAACACCCCCTTCAGCATACCCTTGCGACAGCTCAATGCGTGGTGCGTAGATGTATTTGTAAATTACGTGAAAGTACAGTTTAAAAAATTGAAATCCTGATCTAAAGTGCTTTTGGTTAGCTTAAACACTAACTCCTTAATGATGAAGGCATTTCTAGTCCTCCTTCTTCGGTGTATTTACGGAGAAGGCTCTTGTTTTTAGCCGACAGATGTTTTGGAGGGAGGCCGACAGTGATTCGTCTACCGAGTTCACCGATCCTCTTTTGTTTCGCCCGCCCCTCGTAGGGAATTCCTTGGGCGTGAAACAAGGCCGCACGGCTTGGAATGGACCGCTCCGCTTCCTGCCCCAACCCGGGCGCCACCGCCTCAAATCACTTAACACCCTGAAGCAAGCCGCTTCCCTCTCCCCGATCAAAGCTAGCGAGCAGGTTTGGTGGAGGCACCGGGTAGGTTTTTAGTTAGAGGAGCTCTTGCCAGCCGGTTGGTTCCCTTCATTCTCCGTATCCCATCTCTCTCTCTCTCCTCTTTACCTTTTTCCACCTCCTCCTTCTCTCAGTCAGCCGTAAAGGAGGAAACAGAGGGTGGAGTTAATTAAGTACCCCACCGGCTTAAAAGGAAAAAGGCCACCCCTTATTTGACGGCGGGACTCGAGATTCAAAGGGAGTCCAATCCCTTTTCCCAACCCCTATTCTACGACTTTCGAGATTGGGCTGGCAACCTGGGAGAAAGGAGCTCGGGACTGCTTTTTACTCTTCCGTTCAGCGTAGCTAATTTGAATAACATCTGTGCGACGCCCGTAATTTTTAGCTAAGTAGAGGATGGGCAGTATGTACAAGCATTATTTTGAACAAAATAAAATATTTGTAATATCTCTGCAAAAATGGTCAGGCCGAAAATTTTTTCGACGAACAGCAATGAATAATTCTCATTAAATAAATGATACGCGCTTGGCGGAGCAAGAGCACTACGTCATTGATAATAATTCGGTGGATTATGTCAGGGAATGGTATCGCTACCCGTAATATGACGCATTTCCGCGTGGAGTCAAGCTAGTTTCCCCAAAATTAAGAACAATAATCTTTTTTTCCTTTGTGGAACACAATTAACTAGTATGATTCTATTGTCCCTTTTTGTTGAAGTACTTTTACAGGAGAGAAGTGATATTATGACGATGTCAAACCAAATAGATGCCGTTTTTATTCACGTGACTATTAAAACTTTCATGAGCATTTGAGGGGCAATTATTTATGTGTGTGGTTGATGCATGTACATCATTATCATCGGCTGTCATCCATCCAAATATTGGTTGGCTGCAGGATCCACTTAAGGCCATTTTAGCCTTAAGACTAATTGTGGAAAAGATGATGAGACTTAATAAAAAGGTAGTCATAGCCTTTATTGACATTGAAAAAGCCTTCGATTATATCAGTTGGAACACCATGTTTCAAGTCCTTAAGGAAGCTAAAATAGACTACCGAGATAGGAGAATATTTTTCCAACTTTATCAAAACCAGGAAGCTATCCTAAGTGTAGATGGAATAAAAGCAAATATCTCTCGAGGTGTTAGGCAGGGATGCAGTCTATCCCCGGTACTGTTCAATCTGTACATGGAACAGGCAATGAAGGAATTCGCAGAAACAAATAAGAATGGATTAAAAGTGAATGATAACCTTTACACATCTATCCGATTTGCAGACGACATCGCACTCTTAGCAACCAGTGACAATGAGCTACAGGATGCATTACATGAAATAAACCTAATTTTTAAAAACAATTGGGACATGAAAATAAACAAAAAGAAAACTAAAATAATGAAATGCAGTAGAGATGGACTAGAGGAAGCCGGGATATATCTAGACGGGGAATAACTTTCGCAAGTCACTACGTTTAAATATCTGGGTAGCTGTATCACATCTGATGGTAGGTGCACAGCGGATGTGAGAAGCTGGATAGCACAAGCAGAACAAGCTTTTATTAAGAAGAAAACTCTCTTGACATCAAATTATGTTTCTCTATCAACCCGGAAAAAATTTGTTAAAACGTATGTTTGGAGTATGTGTACCTATGGCTCAGAAACTTGGACTCGGAGAAAAGCAGAGAGGAAAAAGCTGAAGTCCTTTGAAATGTGGTGCTGGAGAAGACTATTAAAATTATCATGGACAGAAAGGGTTACCAACCTGGAAGTACTACAAAGAATTGGGGAGGGACAAACAATGCTAAATTCAATATGTAAAAGAAGAAACGCAATGATTGGACACCTTCTACGTCTTTCCGAGTGGATGACAACCCTAATGGAAGGAGGTAGAGGGCCGTGCTGGAAGAGGTAGACCAAGAAAAGAATACCTGGAGGAGATATTAGCAGGATCATACATACATAGATCTAAAGAGACTTGCTATGGAAATAAGAAATTTGGATGCCCACCAACCTTAGGGTTGAGGAGAAGAAGAAGCAGGATCCACTGTGTTTCTTTTCCGTTAATAGCTTTATTCCATCATCATACCTTATTTTAACATCTCTCATAATATAGTTCCTGTGTTCCTTCCTGGGTAATTTCCATTTCTTGTGCCTTCCAGTATTGCTTTCAGACGGATGTCGTATCTCAGAGTTTGTCCAGCTTGTTTGTCTCTTCCTTTTGCAGAATTATCATTGGTCACCTTTTCTCCCGAGTTACTTCATTGGTCTATCTTTGTCACTGGATCAAATGGACTACCGGTCCATTTTATCATCATTCCACGATAACAAAACAATTCCATCTCTTCCAATCTCCTTTTGTTCTGTTGATGATATCGTCCAAGTGCCATATAATAGCGTGTTGTGAACGTATTACTAAACCTACTATCTAGATTGTGTTTCTAGGTGTTAGTTCATTATTCCTCGGATATAATGCCTTCTTTGTTTTTTTTCTGTGCTCAGAATATCTTTCTTGCTTCCTCGTGTTACTGGTGATCCTACTTCGCGGAGATCGAAATTCTACCCATTGTACGAGTTTTTATTGACCGAGTCAGACGTTGATTTTGTCTTCATTTTTTCTTCAAACCATTATTTTTTTTATTTATATTCAACCTTATTCTTTTTATTTATTTATTAACCTTTATCTGTTTTCCATATCTAAATGTACCCTTTTCATTGCCTACAATATGTATAAATTAACTCCCACGCTGTACGATTTGCAGGTTTTTCATTTCCCCTTCCTGTTTTTTCTTCAAGGATGACAGCATGTTCCATTTTATTCCCCCTACGTTTAGGCTTATATATTTCTCACATTTTTTTACATTTGTGTAAATGTATAATTTTCATTTTTTCATCCATACTTTGTTAATGTGACAGGTAAGCTATTTTACACGCATTTTAATTTGGACAAGGGTTTTGGTGGAAGAAGGGCCTACCATGTCTCAATCACTCCCCAATGAAGGCGTTTATCTGTACATATATCTGTATATCTTCCTACTCTTTTTCCTCAAAGTTCACTACTCAGATGTGTGGGATAAATTTTATGTGCGTTCTCCATTCCTCCTTCATACCCCTTTGCGATCCCACTCAAACGTATCAAACCCCTTTTCCTTCCCCCACTATGGCCTCCCACACTTCCGTTTCCTCCTCCGCCACACCCCAACACATCCTTTTCCCCGATTTCCCTTTGCCCTCCTCTCTCCTTTTCACCCTCCTTGCCGCGCCTCGCCCGGTCCGTCCCCGGCACGGGCAATCTCTCCAACCTTCTACCTCCATCCCCCCCTCAGTCATTAATGATCAAACCGCCGCCCTACAGAGCAGCTCCGCTTTTCAACCCCGCCGCAGCCCCGGCTTCAGACTTCACGAGGGAGGAGAGGGTAGGTTAAGGTGTGAGAGGGGGGAGCGAAGGAAGGAAGAGAGGGAGCACTTCGTCCTTGGCCCCACCTAACCCCATTTCTCTCGTCCCCCCGTCTCTCCCTCCATATCTCAATGCTTCCCTTACTGCCTCCCTGCTCTCCTTACTCAATGCACCCTTCTCGCCAGGATAGTGCTAGCGGTACGCGAAATTATGTTGCAAATTGTGATACAAGCAAGCCGCGTGGTACAATTATTCTTTGGACCTGTTTGGTCGATTTGTCTCGAAGCACCCATTGATTTGACCTTGCAGGCTCAAATTTTAGGGTTCGGGAGGGGGAGGGGTAAAATTAAAAAAATCCTTGAAATTTGTGTCGACGAGCTATAAATGGGTTTTAGGTGTCGATTTCATATGATTCGGACCCAATAAATTCAATTACAGCCTTAATTTAACCCTCTGACAACCGGAAGTTGAAGTATGGACACCATATTGGAAAATGGCGGCCTGGATGCGTGATAAGCCCCCGGTAGTCAACATGGCCATGCTGGGTGTCTTTTCCGGGGTTTCCGGGGTCGGTGAATGCGTCTGTGGCACCAAAATACACTTTTTGATCAATCTAACTGCTTTTGGGGTTACAATAGATCATAAATTTTGCATTTAGTTTTGAAATTTTAAGGAAATCGCGAGTATTTTCGAGGAAAACCACAGGCCTATTTTGTCAGCATTTTTTTTATTAAAAATATCTGAGATCAATTTCAACAGAATTATTTTTAAGTTTTATTACTTATTGCTACATTCTCCCTTGTAATTCCGACATCCTGGGGTACAACACAAGGCATTTCGGAGCCAGCAGCACCTCTGTGTTCCACAACCGGTTGAACATCCACACCGATCGAGGGCTTTCATTGCCTCTCATACATGTAGGAGCAATGTTCATTGAATTTTCCAGGAGTTGTCCTCGAGTCTCCATCCCCATCTTTCTGAAGATTCCCTAGGGTAGCCCCACATATCACTCGACCGCCCCCAGAAATGACAGGCCACAAACGCTGCCCTCTTTAGGTGCTGTTCAAGAGATCCTCGAGTGGGAGGGATGGCGGCAATGTGCCGATTTTCGGACGCGAAAAGATGTTTCCATGCCGCATTTATTCCAGGATAATCCTCCTGGAACGTTATTCAGATGCCGTTACATGAATCACCCTCGTGGTCTCGTCATCGTCCCATGCAGCCCACGCTGAACGATTACCTTTTGACGCGAAAAACGAAATTAAATCGCACCCTGTGAACGCATGGAACCCACGAAGAGCCACACATTTGTCTTCTCCGAAGATTTCCGCTAAGGCACTGATGTAGGGATGTTTTGAGCTGATGCCATACTGAATCCGAAGCTCTTTCAATTCTTTTCGCTGAAGTTCGGGTAGAAAGGACACAGCGAGAACCACGGCATCTGTGTGTGTGCTGTGAATCACCATGCGTTCTGCATTGGCTTGTTCTACCATATCCTCTAATGTTTTATAAAATGTGAGCATTTTCCACACTCTGCGACTTTATTTCATTTATTTTTTTCTGTCAAGTACCCGTAGGTGAAGAATTATTCTTCCATCAGCCTCTTCCATTGATGCGCAGGAAAATCCATCCAAACCTGTAGATGACTGACGTGTAGATAATATTTGCGAGTGAACGTTGGTCACGTTATGTAAATCGTTGGCTGCATCAAGTATTGCCATCGTAAAGTAAAGGCACAATTCCTCTTTGTTCATGGTATTGAGAAGGCAGTCGTTCCAGTTAGAAGGTAGTCAGTCTAAAAACGATAATTTAAAAAAATCAGCAATTGAAAAGTGGATATACCTGTACCATGAAATTCACGTGGACTTGTGTTACTGGAGGATTTCAAATCAATATTGTCAATGGCGGAAACTGTAAAGACGCCTTTCCTTGACAGACGATATATTCTTCTTTCGCCCTGACCAAAACCAGACGGAAAAGCTGTGAAGATATTTCCGTGATTCGATTGGACGACATATTAATCCCGGCTTTGTGCATCTGATCAATCACTGAATTGCCTCTACTCCGACCATAACAGGATAAACCCATTTAGAGAGGTAATGGGAGCTCAAGGTTCTTCTTATGGCGAACAATTTCTCCTTTCGGCTCTTTGGAGTGGTGATTGAGCATTATTATTTGACAAATTGCTAGGACTGGCTTGGTGGCGCCACAATTCGTCATTACCGAAGACCCGTTAACTAAGGTATTCACAGTTGCAAGTAAAGACCCCATTATGCTCTTCTCATCACAATGCTTTGGAAACGTCCCATCAACATTTACTTTTGAATCTAATATAGTTTTTCTGATATTGTTAACAAATCTGTGAATTACTAGAGAGTCGTAATCCTGATCCTCTCCAGATACGTTGTGCATAAAATCAGCAGTGCGACTGACAAGTACGTACCCTTTACCCCTATTCTCAGCTTTTAGACTTGGGAAATACGCCAGCAACCTTTCACGCATCCGTGTTGAATCTTCATTAATTACTTCAGTTTCTTCTGTTTTTTTTATAATTCTTAAATGCGATTGTTGTACATTTTCATCAATCTGCCTATTTTCAACATATATTTTACATCAGACGCCATTTTTCCTTCTATGTACAAAATTAAATCAGCAATTCTCTCCCACAATTTTTCAACCTCCTTGGTGTCACTATCTTTGGACAGATTTATCTATCTATTGTACAGTTGTGCTAAACAATTACTGTGGTACTTTGCTTCTAGTGCCTCTAAATCTCCTCCGTTTTCTATCATACCCGTGATCTTTGCCTCTTCCAGCGCATATGTGCATGATTTCACTATATCAGTGATTTCTTTGGTTTCGCACTCTCCAAGCGGATGCTTTCTAATCTCGGGTCCAGTACTAATAAAACAGGTGAAGTCCTTCATGCCAATAGTGGTTGTGGGCAAACACCGCTGTTTATACCCCCATCTTTTCCTGAACAATTTCTCTGGAAAACAGTATTTTCTGTCTTTTTCACCAGAGACGATAATAAAGTCTCATTTTTTTAACCGAAAAACGTCACGCTGCAGGCTTTGTACCATCTTGCGTTGTTCTTGAGAAAGCTAGCTTAGATACCATTACCTTCATCTAAAACTGTGACGGTTTTATCGCATGGTAGCGTAAATTGAAGAACCTTTAGTTTCTCCAGGTTAAAGGCTAATCTTGCATATCCTAAATTCTTTCCTGATTGAACTGGATTAGCTGCATGATTAGTTAATTTTCCCTCGACACTTGGACAAAGGTAGCAAAGTTGCCAATCAAACGGGGGCTCAGTTACAGTTCCCAA
The DNA here is from genome assembly GCA_963573305.1 of Pyrrhosoma nymphula. Taxonomy (NCBI): domain Eukaryota; kingdom Metazoa; phylum Arthropoda; class Insecta; order Odonata; family Coenagrionidae; genus Pyrrhosoma; species Pyrrhosoma nymphula. The sequence continues at coordinate 46,596,391 of OY754330.1, read as the reverse complement.
AGACGTAGGCGCTGCCAACACCAGGACCTTATTTTTAGGTATGTTATTTCTACCCAACACCTGACAGGGAAAAGAATAAGGTATGCCCCCATCACGTCTCTTTGTGTTAAAGACAAATCACCGGAAGCAAAGAGCGGAACGGAAAGAGGAACGGAAGAAATGACTCTGCTCAAAGGTTATGTACTTCAATAATTTCCTTGGGGATGTGCAAACATGTGATGGTGTTTCACAGGCCACATTTTTTGTGTTGCGCTACGGTTATATTAAACCTTTTATGCATGCTGCATTACAAGACAAGATCCCTCTGTGGTTCCAATCCCTCGTCATGGAAAATGTGGACGTGTTCGAGGTTTTCATTTCTAGAAATCTCTCCGTTAATTATTTGCGCTCTTGAGCAAAGTATTATTACATCTTAAGTATATTAATAATACCCGATATGCTTGTTTCATAAGCGTGTGCTCTCTCGAAACTTGTAAAATTTATGTCGATCGTTACCTTAGCCTATAGCCCAGCAAACTGTGCTCACAAGACATGCATGATTATTTAGAGAACGAACTGTGAAGTATTCTTATAATTCTCTCGCAAACCATTCACATTAATATTTTTCTTTAATAATCGTACACCGTCAACGAAAGACACAAATTTATGGGCATACAATATACATCACTGTCGAGACGTTAAGAAATCTTTACGTTCGCTGATCCTTGTATATTATTTTCCCAGTCCTATAATAGGTGTAAATAGCACACAAAATGTTGGCAAGGGAGATATGTCTAGTTCATTTTATTTGTGACAAACATCTCAATAATACCATGAGAATTAAGAAGAGTTCTACACTAATTCTAGCCAACTTTTGCGATGAATGAGAGACGGAAAGTAACTAAGTCAACCGCACGCTAGCATCGAAAGTGCATTATATTAATCGTATTTGAAGATAAATGTTAATCACATTCAAGAAGATAATTTATTGAATACATATTTTCATGCACCAGACCACACAAGCATGTAAGAGAATAGAAGAAGAAGAGAAGAAAAGCATATCCACGAGAGTGGAATGAGCTCACAAAGTGTAGTTGCCCATCCAATCGTGGTTTATTGCTCATTTATTCAACTCCTTCCGTCGCTTCTTTTCGTGGAAAGGATAAACTAAAGAACATGCTCTATTAGGAAAATTTTCCATCCTTTTTGGAAATAAGAAATATCCTACACTATGATAGCGCGGATTAACACATCTACAATTGTGCTTACTATAGTTATAGCTTTAGTTATGCTTATTATAATCATAGGAAGGTAATTTCGAGCTTTATTAAACCACTATGAGTCCTTTCCATCAATTATATCCGATGAGAAATCTGCGGACGGAGAGAGACTACGATTCAAAAGTTCCACCGTAGCGCTCAGTCTTTTTTCCATTCAGGGGAGCTGAGCACATGCTAGGTAGCGGTCCGCTCCACCGATCCCGGAGCGCTCCGTCCCCTGAATGCGCCCATTGTTGACTACCGGGAGCTTGTCACGCATCCAGGGCGCCATTTTCAAATATGGCGGCCATGCTTCGACTTCCGGTTATCAGAGAGTTAAATTAAGGCTGAAATTGAATTTATTGCGTCCAAATCATATGAAATCGACACCTAAAACCCATTTATAGCTCGTTAACACAATTTTCAAAGATTTATTTTTAATTTTCCCCCTCCCCCTCCCGACCCCCTAAGATTTGAGCCTGCACGGTCAAATCAATGGGTGCTTCGGGCCAAATCGACCAAACAGACCCAAAGAATAATTGTACCGAGCGGCTTGCTTGTATCTCAATTTGCAACATATTTCTCCTTTTTGGATTGTACCGCCGGCACTTGGAGCCTCACCTACTCCGCCCGCGGCCCAATCGCTGTTTCCCCCGTTTTATACCTGCTGTAGGCTACCCCGTTCTGTGTGCGTGGGCTTGTACTTAGGAGGGCGATACTATGTTTACAACATCGACTCCCATATCGAAAACAGTTGGTAACGCTATATCGTTATTATGTACCACATCGATATATCGACGATGTATCGGCATATCGATCGAAACTTATTGATAGATATATCGATCAGCAGTGTATTTAGGGAATCTTTATGTGTAGAAGTAACTACTATAAGGGTGGGTGTACACTGGAAGGTTTCTTCTGCTAATAGTTTGCGGAGGATTATAACCAGAGGAAAAATTTGTTCACAAGTTAGTGCAGCCAACCAGATTGTTTGCAGTTTACGCTGGCAGCAATACGTTTCTGCAAGCGACTTGCCGAAATTTTGCACTATTAACTTGCAAGTGTAAACCCACCTTAATACAATTGACTTGAAAGTAGCACTTCACTGTGTCAGCTCCGACTTATTTCGCTGTAGTTATCGATAGAGTTTGTAATCGGCACACTGTTGACCGTCGCTCTACCAATTTATATTTATGGAATATTGACTGGTTTCTATTTTTACTACAAATAGAATATCGATTCTGCGATTAAATTGCATCGCATCCGGTGAAATTCTGATCACATGACTCTCGGAGTGGATAAGAAATGTGAACAGCATACTAATTTGGCGGATGGGGACTTATTGTTATACGTATGTAATTGTTTATTGGTACCTGAAAATATTTATTTTTGTTGATCGAGGTTAAATAAAGATTGTTACTGTTCTTGTGTTGAATAGTAAGAAATGAAATAATGTTCATACTTAATGCACTATATAGATGCACATTAATATTTAATGTACATAATTTATGTAAATTTATAAGTTCCGCAAATGGCGGAGGAACTCGAAAAAAGCGAAACATAATAACGCATTCATTGCCAAAATCAGGTGATTTTTTTATGATATCACTTTCATTGTTTACTTCCGCCATTGATTTTTTTTAGACGGAAGTAATGTCCAAGCAGAACGGTTCCCTGCAAGTAGCAATACACATCGAGGTATGGCTACAATCGCCGCTTCCATCGGAGTTAACTTCTATGTGTAAAGCCGCCTATATGATATTTATCGAGCATAGTCAGTTATATCGAAAATTTCGCCAAATCGAGTGTTATCGAATCGATGTTCCTTATCTTTTTTATTGACGACTGTTATAGAACGTAATGTCTACCACACTGTCTGTAGCGTCCTTGACTACGGTATCATCATACACTGTGGTATCATCTTCGTCATCATACTGGCAATTAGGTATACTTTCTATCTGTTTCTTCTAACGTTGCAGTACGAATTGTTCGATTAAACAGCTAAAAGTTCATTGATTTGATATGGTAAATGGTTTTATTGTCTCTCCGCTTTAAATAAGGAACATCATCAGAACTAAACAGGTACTTAATCAATTTTTTCCCAACACTTGAGTAATATTTCAGTATGGAGATGGAAATTAAAAAGGAGAATGTTTTGTATTATTGTGAGTTTTACGGATTTTCTCCTAAAGTCAGGAATTCATGAGGACGATGCCATCACCCACCCAAGCTATGACGAAATGTCTGCATCATTATCACATCTGTTGATACCAGCATCATGATGATTGCTTGAAGGTTATGGCCCTGGTAAAATTTGATTTCTACACCAATAGACACGAAGTGGAGGAATGGCTCATGGAGAAGGTTGGGATTTATCTCTAATGGTGGTTAGACGTCAAAAGTGAGTGTAAATTAGAAAAACACGTGAATCGGTAAAATCTTAGATAGTTGGAGTTTCAAGATTTACTTAAGTTTTTATTGTTTTAATTTTTATATATTGTGTTCTTTTCATCGTTACTTCAATGAAAACTATTTTAGGCAATTTTTAAAATGTAAATAGAGGCGGGAGTAGACTTGTACCCCGTCTACGCTCCGTTAACACTCCTAGACGATGCTTTGTTTACTCTCCAGTGTTCCACTTTACGCTCCCCAGATTCTCCATTCACCCTCCCTCGTGGCTTGGTCAACTCTTTCTTCACTCTCCGATAGGTGCTTCATTGAAGCCCCCTTCACGCTATATTTTCGCCAGGGTAGTTGCGCGTGAAGATTACAGATTCAGTCCGTCAACTAGTTTAAGCTTGTAAGTTCCCTTTTTTACCTATTTGTTCGAAATTAACACTTTAGCTTTGTATTCTACAAACTCTTTCCAACTCCCTTCTCCAATTACCTTAAAACAACTTTTGTTTGACTAAGTTTACTTCTGGGGGCATAGTATGGGTGAAGGAAGAAGTCCGCTTTATGGCATACAGCAAACCTTGCATGAAAGAATCTTTTGGAAGGAAGGTAAATATAGTTTGTATGATGACTTGTCTATTCCCATTCAAGTGGATCGCAATCATTTCGAATTTTATTGACTAAGGAAAGGTTTGTTGCGAGAGAATGTGATAAGATTTCGTTCATATGTTTCTATCTAGGATTTCTTATTAATTTCCTATTTGTACGTCTTTTCCTGCTATTAAATGTGAAGAAATATTCTTTACATCCCAAAATACCCGATTTTATTTCACTACGAGATCATACGGACGTTGAAAAATTTTAAAGTTAATGTAGTTACCTCTTTCCAGTTTTCGCTAATTTTATTGTATTTTCAAGTTCGTGTCATCAACATATAATTTTAGACTACTCGAACTATATTTACACGTACCTCAAAGCAGTCAAAGCTCAAAAAAGTTGGTCGAATTTCTTACATTACACAGTTATGATAATATTTACAGTATGTACAGTATAGTACCTATGGCGCAGTCTATTAAAGTAACTTCACCATTGTGTCCGTTAGGTACTTGATTAATATGTTTCAATGCATTCATCTAATGTTTTTATATCCTCCGGTACTTTTCACTCACAACATTCAACACCACCGCTGATAGATTTCTCGTGCGCTTTCGAAGCGAAATATTTCTGAAGTTGGACAAATGTAAGCAGGACCTAATTAATCATTTGTAGTTAGCCCTATAGTTAATGCTCATTTAACGGTAATCATTTTAATCTCCTTTATGAAAGGTAATGAAGCATTAAGATTTGTCCTAGCTGCTATAAATACATGCAGAATAGGGATGCGATACCGTGCAGTCGCGTCAATCCATGCTGACCGAACCGTTTCTGATCACGTGACCTTTCAAAATGTTTTCATTTTTTTAGGCAAATATAAACGCCTGCGGTTTTAGCCTATGCGTGTGAATTACATATTTGAATTCGTTTGGAAATTTACCTAAATGGACTCGTATTCCAATGAGAAATGAAATCTATGTTAAGTTCCCGAATAAGTGACCCAAAGACGAAGCAAAAGGTAGCTTCCCGCCTAAAATGGAAGTAGCAACGATAGAAAAATGAATCATTAAGTGATAAAATAATAATAATGAAGGCACGCAGTGACTGAGCATCTATCCCAAATTAAATGTTGTGTTAATAGCTCCCATTTACAGACGAATTGTATAAATATCATATATTCAGCAAAAATACTGTAAATATTATCACAACTGTGTAATGTAAGAAATTTGACCAAATTATTTGAACATTTACCGCTTTGCGGTACGTGTTAATATAATTCGATTAGTCTGAAATTATATTCTAATGAATTTTACTTGAAAATACAGTAAAATTAGCGAAAACTGGGAAAAGGTACCTACAGTAACTTTGAATTTTTTTAACGTCCGTATGAACGTAGTGGTCTTAAATCGGGTATTTTGGGATGAAAAGGATATTTGTTCACATTTAATAAGCTAGCTTATTTCCGTACGCTGCTGCATATGTTTCTTTTCATGATCAGAATGAGAAATATCTTACTCCATTCAGCGTAAGGTAACATTTTACATAGTTCCTCTTATTAAGTTGCGACTGGTGAATGAAGGCCATTTTGCTCTTGAACCGCAGTACACATATCCTTGAAATAACACATTTAAATTTGAACTCTGTGTAAATTTTAATGACAGATCTAAGTTTTAATTAGCATCTGCATTCGCCGCTGAGAGAATCTCTTGTGTGTGCTATTGATGGAAAACATTTGAATGAGAGAACCTGCGTTTGCGATCGCGTCGGGTATTCCCGCGAAAGGGCACTAGGTCGCCGGGTTGAGTTGAACTCGTTCGGCGAGGGAGCATTTGCAAAGTACTTCTCCCTCGACAAATGTATACCTCCGAAAATACTGTTACCAGTCACAGTCCTACGGTTTTGATTTCCGGAGTTTCTCGTTAACATCAGATTTGTTTGATTCAAGTTTATTTTGAAAAAACACTGCTTTATTTTTCTAACAATATTTTTATGCGAAAAATCTCTGAAATAAATAGAATGTTTTTTCTGCTCATTTTAAGTCTAGACACATTATTTCGTTAAATAAACATCCGTTGGCCTCAGAAGTGAACTAATTATTTGGGTGTATATATTCTGGTAACCTATTCAGTGTTTTAGTACCTACGACTCTAAGGACGTTAGTGCAAGAATTTTCCTCACTGCTGTAAATGATGTCATTCATAGAAATTGAATTTAACTGTTGAATGAAAATGAGGGTCAACTAAATACCCTGTTCTCGCATACGATTAATTCCAGGTTATTAAAAGTCCTGCATTTTATTTTAACTTCCGTTATCAATTTTAGCATCGAAACAACGATTGAGGTGAGCTTTCTGAGTGAAGATTTCCCTTTGATAGGTATAAAACTATATAATCTGCTGTTTCGGCAATTCATTATTCCCTGAACCAAATCAGAGGCCCGCTCGTGTAATCACAAATTTACCATTCTTTAATTGTTGATTCCTTGTAACCCTATCGGCTCGGACTAGAACCATTTGGGTTTTGGAAGTCGGACGTTGATGATAGCGTTAGAGAATGAAGGAGATTCTAGAGAGAAATGAATTTCCTCCAGAATACCATGATAGGCAGATAATGGCAAGCGCGGTGGCATTTGATTTGAATGCGGCATGTGACGTCCGTCTGCGCATAGCAGACAGCTGGGTGATGACAGCCCATTTTTTGTGCCGAGCACACGTCGAGAGTGAGCTCATATTATTGCTCAAGCGTTACATACATCACCTGCGGTTTATTTTTTGTTGAATTTCGTCGCTTGGGAATTCCTCACAGAGACACGTGTCTTCTACAATTGAAATTATCCCCCCTCCCACCCCATGCGCCGCGTTTCGACTCAGAGAAATAATTTACATTTGCTGTCCTCGTAGGAAAAGAATAAAGTGGACGAATGATTGTTAAATGACGTTTCTTATCAATCAGATCTAAGGATTTGGGTTTTGGGTGCATCGACTTCAGGGCTCATAAGTATTTAATGATAGGTTTCCAATAACTAAATGTCATTAGTGTGAACGTTGGTCTACTGAAATACACCAATAGTCATATGTATTTTTTCTCAATGAGCATGTTTTTGCGAGTCAAATTCTATACCAGGTAAGCTGCAGCCAAACCGTATAGAAGTGGAATTGAATTGAAAAAATTCGGTTGTAAATTTGCGAATGCATGTTGCGAAAATGTCATTCATTTTTAATCAATACTAAAAAAAATTCATTTCATGGGGAGGGAGGGGGACGATAGTAATGATGAAGAAAACGGCCGATTTGATAAAGTTGGTTTTGGTTTCATTTTTTTCGTTTAGCAGTACATACTCATGTCTGGAAAATCCCCGAATTTCTATTTTCGACCCAGATAAATTGTAAATTGAAAAAATAAATACGCCTCAACTTAAACTCATAAGGCCCATGTTTATGACCACGTAGCTACTGTAAAACATGTTGCACTTATATTTTAAAAACATTGGTAACTACATTCACTAAAAGAAAGAAAGCTGCCAACGGAAATATCAAAATGTTGAATGAATGTGTTTTTCCTTCCCATTTTCCACTATTATCAATGGCTTCCCCCCTGCCATTGAACCCCGAACCTAACCATGTGACGCACGTCTCTGACGTAAAAACCTAGCAAGCCTCTTCCTCACCACCCTTCCCCTCCTCCCCTTCTTGTGGTACTATATATTGACTCGCATACCTTGTTTTAATACCTTGATAATCACTGCAAGGCAGTTGAAACCTAGAGTAGAGTATGTGTGGAATATACTAAGGTCTTTTAGTCACGTAAATTACTCAATTCCAAAAAGTTACGCCTACAACTATGAATGTTATTAGTAACTACCTCCATTTATTAAAATATTGATAATAATTTATTTATCCTGTGATTTAATTAAAGTAGAACATAGGACGTGTCAAAAAGAAATAAAGCCAATTCACACAAAACACATACATCGTGGTATACCAGGCCAGGTTCAATCTTTTATGCAGTCATTAAGGAAATTCTCTGTGCTATAATAACGTTTAGACTTTAGAAACAGTTTTAATTTTACTTTGAAAGTTATGAAGTTTAATATTTTTTTTTAATAGTGAAATAGCCTACACAAAACATGTGTAAATAAAATCTATACTAATGAGATTTGCGTGACTGAGTATTTTACCTGTCATTTTTGATTGAGTATCACCTTGTATTGATAGTTATCACCTAGTTGTACTGATACATATTCATATTGTTTAGTGATTTATTGTCAAAAAATCTTTTTTCCCCAATTCTCAAATTTTTATTTAAATAGCAGTGGTGATGTACTTTTATCATCCGTTTCAAAATCCGCGTGACATCCGGTGCACGGCATAATCAGTATTTGCAGATTTTCTGTTCGTTTGTAATTTCTCATTTTTCTATTTGCGATGACAAAATCATTGAAGATAGTAAAAAATATCTACTATATAATAGGCTACGTGTACGTATGTATGATTCAGTTGCTAGGCGTAGCGATTCAGATGTGCGTCAATAGATGACAAGCGAGTTTCCATGTACGTTCTCCACAAACTGACTCACGTCGCGGGCGTACATACATTTTTTTTAAATACACACAAGGGAAACTTCTTATTAACATCTCCGTCTGCTTCACCAAAACGGTTGTCTTCAAAGAAATCTCTGACATTTAGGTATTATATATTGTTTACCATAGTTACATATATATTTTTTAATTAAAAATAAAAAAACCTCACATAAATTTGTATTTAATTTTTTCTTTTTTTCCTTACTTTTGGCGATTTCGCCAAAGTTTGAGCCTGTTTCTGCAGGAAATTCAACTAGTTTTTAGTAATTGATGTTTAAGGGAAACGGAGTTCTCCCAGATAGTGAGACAACTTGAATTCAGACTTGCCTTTCAGTATTGTGTCACATCCGTTAGGGTGGGTTTACACTGGCACATTATTTGCACAAGTTAATTCTGCAAGAGTAAATTACCTGCTGCAAGCGACTTTCGACTTGAATTTTTAAAGAACTTTTAACAGTTTCGGCGAGTCTCTTGCAGAAGTATATTGTTGCCAGTGTAAACAGAAATCAGTCTTTAATCTGCACCAACTTGTGAAAAATGTTTCGTTATAGTTAATTTAAAAAACCGCAAGCTCTTGCAGTAGAAACTTGTGGAAATACCTTTCCAGTGTAAACCCACCGTTATATTCAACATGAATCCCCCCCGAATCGAAATCCTGGCAACATCACTGCTCCCCATCCCATCGTTTCGTCTGTTGCTCCCGCGACCTTTTCCGCGCTCGTCCTAGGACCAAAAAGCAGCCTTCCCTCCGGGCGACGACGGGAAAAAACGTTTGAACGACAACAAGTTCCTCAATCGTCTTATTTTTTTCTCTCCTTTCTCTCTCTCCCACTTTTTGACTCCGCCCCTTTTGTTCCCCACTCGGTCCGACACTTCCGATCCGCCGAGGTGCTTCTTGTTCTTTTTTTATTTCGGGGCGCCGGTGAATAATATATCGGCATCCGGTTGACCGCGGAGCGTGGGAGAGCACACCGGCTGGACCACGGACACGTGATGCCGCTTGGCGCGGGTCGTCGATAGCACTCGATTCCTTGGAAAGAGGTGACCACGCCCTCCTCATTCGACTAATGTCTTGTTGCTTTAAGAGCTATTGTGGTAGAAGAACTTATTTTTATTTTGTGACAGAACAAAACAATTTACTGGTCCTACTAGTAGTAGTAATCACGGCAGGCAACCAACATCGGAGGTTAGTTGGGTTATAAACTGTAGGTAACGTTGGTATACGTAGTGTTTTAGGTAAAAGGGAAGGAGTATAAAGAAATCAAGCGCCGATATTAGCCTGCTATTGAGTTATGGCACCAGAGAGTCTACTGGTTATACTATAGTGCTCTACCCGAAAGTTTGAGCGTTGAAGGTAAATCTCACTAAATACGAAGACTAACGGCTTTTGAAATTCACAAATCAGGTGGAGGGGTTTTTCTGATAAATCTGATGAAAGTACACAAAATCTCACAGCTTCTTATTAGCTGGGCCTGGCTAGAGAGATCGCCAGGTTGTAAACCGGGTACCTGGGATCTCCGGTCTGTAGTGCAAAATTCTACTTACAATTAGCTGAGCTACGATGCTGTCAGTTCACTTACCATGGGCGTCATCGACAGTTTTTTCATCTAAAGATTAGGTCAATTCAGCCCTCCGTTCATAGGTAATATTCTTCAATATATTGGTGGTTTCAGGAGTCACTTTATGGAATGAATTCATGTTGGAATGAAAAACTGTAACCTTGTGATTTCACATTATTTTATTAAGGTACGACCCGAGTTTTGACGTTCAACGTCATCGTCAGGTGAACGTCATTTACACCTGAAGATGACATTGAACGTCGAAACCCGTGTCATATCTAAATAATATAATGTGAAATCACAAAGTTACATCTTGGTTTGGTCCATTAATCTACCCTTTCATCTGTTCTATCATCTAGGGTCCATCTCTCCTCTGTTTCCCTCTATTATATTTCATATGAATTCGTTGTGCTTTTGAGTGTCCTATCCACATGGCTGTCATATTACGTTTGGTATTTCCCATGGTCCTTTTCTGCTCTTTTTTTAGGTATCTAATTATTTTCAAGCATTTGATCTCCAGCAGCCGCCTGTTTCATCACGTTTCGAAGGCTTCTTTTCTTCAACGTCTTTTTTCTATACGTATCTCACTTTAAAATTCTTCGACACCCTGTTTTTTCTTTATTGTATCGTTCGTAAGGGTGGGTTTACATTTTCTGGCGTGACGTTAACGGACGGTGGCGTTCAGTTCCCCGTCATCTTCCTGTCTAGGAGGAGTGTATTATATTACGAATTACGATCGACGGGAGTATCAACGCCAATTGTTTACCGTATTTGCAAACAGTTGTAAACGGTTTCAAAGTAGCTATCTGTTAATTTTCATATTTTATAAACAACATATGAATAATTCGCTAACAATGCTGACAAATAATGCTTCAAAAAGGTAAATTATGTTTCATTTTACAGTTAAAAATGTTTTGTGGACTATCTGGAAATGATATTTGGTAAACATTTAAGAAAACCTCTCATCTGTTTGGCTCCCGGTAACTTAGCGTGACGGAAAAGTTAGACTTTGACAAGGTTCGCTCAGTGTCCGTTGACGACACCGTCTACGTCCGGCGATCGTAACGGGTTCATCACAAAGTTACATTTCTTCACAGTTCATCACAGTCTCTTTTACAATCACCAAGCTCTGCGAACTCCATCGTCCGTCTCCGTCACGTCAGGAAACGTTGATTGTAATCAAGCCCTAATGGCAATCAGTCTCGGCTATTTCCGGCAAATTCGGTCGCGCACTTTGGTAAATCGAGCGCACGGCTTTGGGCTTCTATTCGCGGCGTCGCCGCCGCATCTGGCGTTTCGCGAATCGCTTCGGAGTGTGATTTCCTCTTCGTTGTTCACTCTCGCGCCCAACCTGTCAAAGCGGCGTCGACGGGGAGCGGTCATCTCGCCCGGCGCTTCCCGCCGTTCCGTCGCCGTACACATCTCCAGCCCTTGGGTCAGGGACAAACTTCACACTAGGGGATGAGGAGGTTGTAACGTGGGGGGAGGGGGGAAGGCAACTTCCCCTCCCCGGGATACTTTTCGGGTCAAGTAGATGGGCTCAGCAAGCCTGGACTCGCTCCTCCTAAACTGATAATATCCGATTCTCAAGTCCATTGCGCTCTTATGTAGCTTGACTATGACTTATTCTCAATGTGCTTACCCACTCACTGTTCTATTCCGGTTGTCCTACAATTATTACAAACAGACAGTGAGGAATATGCATTATTTTTAAAAGCTATTTTTATTTGACGAATGTATTCTTATATAAATATAGGACTTGAGGTATTTTGGAATACAATGCTGTATTATTCAAATATGTCTCTTTAAAAATTACGCGCGCTTGGCGACGAAGAAACACTACGTCATCGGGACGGTTGACGCCAAGAAACGGCATCGCTCACAGCAATACGACACGTATTCCCTCATAAAGTTCGGGTTGCTTTTCGTATTGTCACGAAATTACCGTTTGAATTTCCCTTGCGGAAGACAATGAACAATAGTATGACTTGATCCTTCTCGTTAACATACGTGTTGGTTAGTGAAGTGATACTCTGTGGTGGCGTCAAGCCTTCGAAATGCCGTTTTCTATCACGTGACTTTTTCACATGTGTATGCACTTTTGAAAGGAAACTATTAATGTTTGCGGTTGAAGCATACACACATGAATTTTATATTTGATTTCTTTAGGCCATTTCTTTCGTGTGCACTACATAAATAAAAGAAATGCATTATGTATTTTCTCTGGATAAGGATTTATCTTTGGACAACCAGTTTTATCTCAAGTCGCGGAATTACTGCAGGTGTCAGAGAATGGCCGACTGTTGGCAGCAAATTATGTCAATGACAATATCACGAAACTGGTCTTGCCTCAGTAAATCTTTGCTAAAACCATATTGTCATTGGATATTTATGAATATTCTCTAGTATCTGCCCAAGGCGATTACAATAGAATGCATCAGGTGCCTGAGAGGACTTAAATAGACTGGTAGCTGCAAAACCCAATAGCCTAGTGTTAAGTTGAAATATGTCACTAGTAACCGTTATATAATTATGTTTAACATGATTTAATTCCTAAGGAGTTCTTTGTGGCAACAGAAGCTAAGTTCTTTGTGGCAACAGACAATTAGATTCACATTGAAATCATGTTCGCATATGTTTGGAAACGGCCCATGACAATTCCCAAAGTTTACTCTCTTGCGAAGTTACCAGTTGTAAACCCCCGCTTGACTTTTCCACCTTTTGTGATCCGATTTCTGATTGTATGATCTATAAACTCTGCGTGGAAAACAAACCACAATCTTCCGCTTCCGAATGCCTAAAGCGTTACGAAACATTAATGGCGAGGGATCCACTAAATAATTAATTTGCGGGTCTTTCTCCTTTTACCGAGTCGTTCCATTCCATTTTTAACTCCCATTTATATAATTATGAGGTCGGTCGCTAGAACTCGATTATCCAAAAATAAATATATTTGAGAAAAATTGCAGTATACGCAGTCAACGTATATCAATGGCTAATAGTAATGTCATTAAAATTTTTCTTGACAAATATATAATATTGTCTGCATAGTAAACTGCTGTGACCTTAACAAATATGTAATAATGTATGCCTGTTTGTCATACCAACCAAATAATTTAAGCCTACCGTCACGCGTCACGCACTAATGAATCAGGTGTAGGTTATTTAGCATGATTTTTAGTAGCTAGTCATGGGTTTGCTTTCAGCCATTGGCAGTGCTCAAGAGTAATCATGAGGTCTATCCGTAATGAAGTGACGACTCTGTCATTCTCTTGTCTTTTCCTCTTTTCCCTGTAGGAATTCGGCGCAAAAACATTTCGTCAAAGGGAGCATCAACATTCGTACTCGAAAGAAGTTGGGAGTGTCATTGTCCTTGTACAATGCCCCCGGATAGAGAGGGAGGGAAATAGCAAGGTTGAGTAAGCAACAATGTTGGAAGAGATAAATGGGAGGTGAGGAAGAAATCCAAGAGCCTTTCCCTTAAACCCCTTTCCATCCTCTCCCAGCGTCTTCGACCCCTCACGCCCACGCAAGCACTCATACCCTCCCCCCTTTATCCCTCCCCTACACCCATAACCCTTCCCCCCCCGTGCTCTTTCCGAATACCCCTCCTCCACATCCCTACCACTCTTACCATTGTGCCCCTACTCTCATACCGTGCCTCTGCTCACCCTTTCCCTACCCTCGTACTCATATTCCTCACCCATACCCCTACCCCTCTCTCATACACTTACCTTTCACCCTTACCGTTAGCCCTCCCCATACCGTTACCTCCCCCCATGTCCTTACCCTCTCCCATACCCTTATTCGTGCCCCCATGCCTCCACCCCATATATCCTTCTCTTCGTCCATACCCCTACTGCTCCACCCATGTCCCTTCCCCGCCACCATATACCCTCCCCTCTCCTTAACCTCTCTCCTCCCCTACTCACCCCATCCCATCCCCTCATCCCTCCCTACCATTATTGATCCCGCGCGATATATAAGCCCTCCCACCCAAACGTCTCCCTCCTCCTCTCGATTCACCGTGGGTCCTCTCCCACTCTCGTACCCACCTTCTCCTTTCCCCCTCTTTATCTCCAATCCCCCGACCTTCCTTACCGCCCCATCCTCCCCCAACGCCTCACCCTCTCTCGAAGATACCGGGTGAAAGAGGGGCGCCTTGGTTACGACACCGCCGCCCGGGGCGGGAGAGGCACCCGGGCACAGCTCTCGCTCAGCTTGCCCCACTCTACCATCTTCTCTCTCCTACCTCAACAAGCCGTGCCCCAAGCCACCCTTGCATCACCCCTCTCCCTGAAAAGCCCTGCTGTGCCCTGAAACCTCCTTCCGCTTCCCCCCTCCCCCCCTTGCGAACCCCTACCCCTCTTCACCTCGTAACCCACCCCAAGGACGGAAATAAATAAAAAATATATATATAAATCCCCGCTTTTTGCTCGCTCGCCCAACTTGCTCCGGGGGTGTCTATTCTACCCCAACACGGCCGCGCTTTGCGGAAGGCAGAGCCGTCCAGGCGGCTTGTGTGTACCAGAAGGAGACGCCCGAATGCATAGACACCCATCGAGATGTACCGAAGTTTGCATGCGTGTATTGTGTGCTGGTCGTCGCGCCCAGGAGGAATGATGGAATACGAGAAGTCTGTCAAAACTGGTTATTGTAATGCTATTGAAGGGGCGTAAAAGAGGGTGCATGCCAGCCTCAGCACGGCGGGATATAGCCTGTCAACTCTAGGACCACAGGTTCGAACCGCGCATGGGTAGGATTTACACCTTCCAGGACATAGTTGTGTGGGTTTGCCCCGATTTGCCTGTTAAAATGTCTCAAGTATAAGGCTATTGAGGCTGTTTTGAGGATAATTTTATATGAATAAATAAAATTTTAAAAATCACGATGCTGGGCGATTTGAAAAGCGCGAATCTTAGAAAGTAATCATCACCAGAAGTCATCAATCCGAAGTATGGTTTGTTCCAGCTCTCCACTCCACTCTCCTCTCTGCCAACTGCTTCATTCCTACTTATTTTTTCACTTCGACGTCCTTCGCAATGTGTATGATTTATTCATTTCTTGGCCTTCCTCTGTAATTCATCCCCTCTATCTCTCGTTCCATTATTGTTTTCAATAAGCGATTGCGTCACAAAAAATGTCCAATAAGTTTGTCTCTTCTTCTTCTCAGAGTTTTCATTTTACTTCTCTTCTCTCCAACTTTTCGTAGGACTACTTCGTTGGTTATTCTCTCCGTCCATTAAATCTTCTTCATTCTTCGAACTAAGGAGGTAATTGCTTTTGTTCGATATATTTTATCGATACGAGTTATAAATAATGCATTAACATTGATCAAAATCCAGGGATGCATGACACAGCAATATAATATAAGTATTACCTATCCGGAGAAATTTTTTAAGTTTTTTCCACCACCAACAGCCGAAATTCTCTTCTCTTAAAATAATGTCAGCGATAGCAATACTAGCGTTCAAAGATGCATGATGAAATTTGAATATCTAAGCCAGTAGTTCATTTCCCGCAATTCATTTTGTTAGAAAAAGAATGTAACTTTGGGAAAATATGTGACGATCTAGTTTAGAAAGTTGAAACGAAAAAAATCTCCGAAACACTTCTCTTTCTTCAGTCGTTTCCTAATACAATCAGACCAATGGTATCCGTTGAGGAGTACCAAAGACTCGACCGTTACTATTTACTGTGGATTTAATGTAACTGTTATAGTTTTACACGCAGACGCATTCACATCCTTTCTTCTGGCAAGGAGTAGTTTTTTTAACCTTCTGCGCATTCAAATTTTCTTTTGTAAATTTATCAAAGACTGCGATGAAATAAGTATTAAAAGGGTCGTACGATCCTTCTAGAGAGCGGATAAACGTTTTAGGTAAGCATCCATATCGGGAAAACTCATTTAGAGGTTAATTAACAAATTTGTTTAAATTTTTACACCCATAAAATGAGAAGAGACATTGCAGACATAATAGCAACTTAACAAAACAAAAAATTGCTCGTTCATCTTATGTCATTGTTCACATTTAATATACCTCTGATCTGTCTTGCAAATACATTTCGATTTCTTTAGTGTGGTTTGAAATATTGGTTGTAATCTTGATTAATTTAATTTTCTGTAGCTATAATGGAGACCACACTCACAATTATTTTAAAATTTATGATTTCTTTGATAAGCATGAAGTGTGTGTAGTGATATTAATGACGTAAGAACGAATGGCTTAACTTCTCAGTAATTAGCTAAATATGCACATTTTAAGCTTTACCTTGACTTTTTTGTTCAACATCATGCACTGAAATCGCCTTCGCAACCGACGGTTTTTTTCGGTTCTATTAAAAGTATCGCGACGAGTAAAAAATTCACTTTTTTAATAATGGAATAACCATGTGAAATAAGCACCGATGCATTTTTGACTCGATTGGTGCGTCAGAACTCCGCCATTTGTTTGCTATGCTTCTCTGAAGCGCGGTACAGCCGTACCACACAAATTGGCAACTATCTAGAAAGGTTGTGGGTTAAGTAACAGGAATTTGATACTATTTGATAGATGAGCAGTTTTGACTTTATGTTGAGGAAATGTTCCATGAATGTAATGTGTAGTGATAACTCGTTCATACCTTCTCAAGTATCGCTTCCGCAATACTAGGCATAAAACTATTCTTGAGATGCATACTTGAACTCTGTGTTCATACGCTTCGCATTTGAAATTTGCGTGCATAAACACGGGATTTTTCAGTGCTGGGAGGAGACAAAGGTTTTCTTTGGGTGGGAATGCGATGAAGTGTGTGCATCTCTAAATAAAGTGGCTTCCATTTTTCGGCAAATGTCTCGAAAAGTAGTGCAAGAAGTAGCTGATATTTTGTCATCATTAGAGAGATTATCAATCTTTTTTTTACAATGAGGCCAAATTCAGTGAATTTTATAGCGAAGTTGTATTTCGCTCACGCTACTTTAAGGTGCTCTTGTAACCTTTTCTTGGGCTCAAACGATCATGAGAGCTGGTATTTTGTCCGATTGTGCATTCACCCGAATCGTCTTTCGGCCTTTTGTTTCATCATCGTAAGGTTGCCTCACCGCCTATTATACATGACTTAGGTATTCCCTTCCTGCATGCGGGTCGCTCGGTGTAAAACTGTTCTTCAAATGTATACTTGAATTCTATCTGTGTTGATGCGCATTCACATCTGAAATTCATGCGCACAAACACGGTATTTCTCAATGGATGGAGGGGACAAGGGTTTTCTTCGTTTTGGGAACGCGATGGAGTGTGTGAGTCTATGTTTTGTGATGGATTTTGGAACCCTGCCAATGGTTGGACTGGGGAATGACGTAGGGAAAGAAAGAAGAAGTAGAAGGGATGGTTTCGTCCTGTCTCTCCCGATTCATGCCATTCCCTGTGATCCTCCCCCTTCCCTTGGTATCCTCCCCTCCCGCCGCTACATGCCCGTCTTTGTTGGCCCCCGAACCGAGACTCTCCCACTGACCTATTTGGCGGCGTGTTTTTCTCCGACTCGGCAGAAATTCCTCCTTTACGATCGGTTTGACTCGAAAACTTTTCTCCCGAGAGATCTCTCCTCTCTTGTCTAACGTCTTCCGCCACCCCTCGGCTACATTCTCTCTGCATTATATCTCTTTTAACTCTCTGCTTTGGTACGCCACGGAGGAAGGAGGGCGTTCTTTCTGTATATTCTCTCGGTCTTGTCGCGAACCTAGTGGGCACACATTCGGAAAGAGCGCAAATGCATTCACGGAGATGCGACATAACTCAAAATAGGAGGTGGTTCCTTAGATCCTTGTGGAGCACTTTAAGTTACGAGCGTTCCTGTCCTTTTCCGTGCAATTTACGGAGAGCTGTGGCCGTTAGAATCTTGGAAGCATGTGTTATGAGCGCTATGAATTTTAAATCATCGCAGAATCTACGGATATAGATGTATGCGATCGCTATATTTTTCACTTTATTTCCGAATCTTGACGTGAATGCTTATGATTTAAGGTCCCTGCGTACGGTCGAAGTATTGTGTTCACAGAGGTTCTTACTTTATATTCTTTTTCATTATTTCTCTTATTTGTATTACTGGGAGAAGGTTCAAGTAATTCTGCAGGCAAACTGTTTCAGACTATTATTACTTTATAAGGTTATGATGTTTTGTAATATTCCTTTGTGACCGGGTTTTCAACCGGTTTTGGTGATCATTCCTCCCTGATAAATTTGGTTTGTCCTCATCCACCATCACCATTTAAAACGTAATGTGCCATTGATTGAATAACACAATAACAACCTTCTCTTCCCTTATGGAATTATACCCGCAAAAACGGACAATTGAGAGATTTGTTGGCCAAAACTCACATTTGCCCCTGATTTTTCTTAGGAAAGCTTCATACCTCTACTTTACTGCTTTTGTCTCCTCAGCTATTTACTACTTTCTGAAGTGTTGTTTTTATGTTTTTTCCAAAAACCAGTTGTTTTAGGCGATATAAACAGAGCCTAGTGTATATTTTCAAGAATTTTAAATATTTATATTTTTTATAAAAAAGAGCAAAAAACACCCTCACAATTTTTTCTTCATAGTAAGCTTAGCATAAGTACGTATTAACAAAATTTATTAAGACATAAACAGATGTATTTTTTAAGTTAATAACGGTTAACTTGAACGAAAACAGCTCAAATGTGTAGTAATGCAGTTTTTACATATTTGTGTTCAACAATTTGCATATTCATTGAATAATTTTCAAAGAACAAAGCATTGCCTTCAATTTGACACCAAATTTAAAAAAACATTGGTTCATAAATAAGGAAAATGTGATAAATTTTAGCAATCACTGTCAAATTTGGAGGTATCCATTTTGAAAGCTGAGTCATTTCTTTCAAAAATTTTTACTGAGGTCATTTGGACAAAAATTATGCAAAAATTAATCTGAGAATAAGCATACAAGCACTATGCAAGAAAAAAATTGAAGAGAATCTTGGTCGTGAGGGCACGAACCTTTCCTGAAATTAGGTGATTTGACGTGGAATGACCCATACCTACATACATTACTCGTCAAATAGTATAAGATATCGCCGGATAAAAGAATTTATTTTTCAGGTCGTGGTACGCAGATTCTTCTCTGTCCGCCGTTTCGGCTGGGTGAATTTTTCTGGGAAGGAATAATGCCAATGCCGTTTTACTTTAAATGGGTTTGTCGTCGCCCATGTGGGTGTGGTGTCGCCCACGTGCTCTCTCAGTGTCGCCTCTATCCCCATCCCGCTCTCTCAATGGCGTGCGGATTATGCCCAGCCGATGTAAATTAACGGAACGCGGTGAGCGCTTTATCGGATTTCGCTGCTGAAAATCCTTTCCCCCGCCGTGAGAGGAGGCGCACGGATTAGTGGATCCCCATGGAATTTCATTTTCGTTCGACCTCTCTCCCTCGTTTGAAAACACCTCTGAATAAGGAAAGAGTTTCATTATCGTCGTTTGATCCCACTATTTTCAACCATCTCCTACGTGTCGCTTGAGCCAACATGAATGCCTTATCTATTCATTTTCTGACTTAGGGTTCTAAGCGTGGTACACGATTGAACGTGGTACACGTTTGGCATATTACAGGAGTGCCTCGGGTTTAAATCTTGGCGCATTCTTAAGTACCTATTCCCTACTAAATATCTGTGTGATTCTCTGGATATCTAACAGTTCGTTTTTGTAATACAACGGGTTATTGTTGTGTATTCGAGGGCATGGTAGCTTTATTGGTAAAATCTTCATATTCTGATCATAAATCTCCGGTTTAAATCCGAGAGAGGTATCTTATCACGCCTAGCCCGACCAGCTTAGCAGAAGCTGAGTGATTCTCTGAGTACAAAATGCTTCTTGGAAACCACAGGTGGCTCAAGGAAAGGAACGGGACCATCTATCTTGATGCGTGGATTTTGCTGGGCTATTTATTTTTTATAGCTATTCACTCTTTGGCGTGGTCTCCCCCCTCATCGATCAAACCGACCCTCTGGTTGAAGGCATTCATTTAAATTGTGTCTTTATGCAGATCTTCTTCTTCAGAGAACGGACCTAGCAGCTTCGGGATCAATACTGTGATAGGCTTAAGAGATTATTTCGGGTATAAACATTTTTAAGCGAACGTTTATAGCTTTTTGACGTTCATGGTGGATGCAAAGATAATGAGGAAAGTATTGTTAACGTCTCCTTTTAAAAGAGTTGCAATTCAAACATGCTGGATTTCCTGCATTTTAAATTGTAGAAATTGTTATTTTCAATCTTAAATCCAATTTATTACGTAAATAGTAAACATTTACATAAGCTTCCGCCTTCTTTCCGAGTAAAAATTTACATTTGATCCGAGATATCAAATGTTAATGTTTACTAGGAGTGTGAAGAAGTCTCCGACGATCAGGGGCTTTATTTTGTAATGGCAAGCAGCAGCAGGGAGCAATGGCCTCTAGCCTGAGCTTAATGTTTTTGTGTAAACATTTATGAAGTGACATGTCTGGAAGAAAATGTGATGGCGGCAGTTTGTGAAATTAAGCCATCAAACTTTTGTTCTTTATGAAAAAAATGATAAAAGATTTGTAATGACCAATTGCTCCATCAGAGACGCAACTGGAAGTAAATTCATTCCCATGAACATTATCTATCCTATACCACCCCTAATAAATAAAATATTTTCTTTTTCCTTTGATAAACTGAAGTGATACCCAAGTCGGCGGGGTGCGCTGGATTTTCAAGGAAAGCCCGTGAGCATACTTAAAATAAATTGAGGTCATATAATCCCACACAGTGCGAATTATCTACAGTATCGCCTCAGCGTCTCGTATATCTTGAATATTCACAATATGTCTTAAAATATCTTAATCGTTTACTAAAATTTAAATATATCTACCGTTTTTTATTAAACGTGTTATTTTGCTTCATATTAGGCAATATTATTTAGTTTTAAGTATGTTAATGATTTTTTCCGAGTAGGCAGTGCACTTAAATCGTTATACAATAAATTCAAGTGAATAATATGCATTCGGCTACAATAGTAAAAATGCTCGGTTATAATCCTTCCCTTCTGTATTTCCTCGTTGAGTTTACAGATGGGCGGAGTAGGGTACATCGAAAAAAAATTTTTTTTTTCATTTCGATTTGAAATTTTGGGAAAAGGCGAGATTCTAGCCCCAAATACTCAGGAAAAAATATTTTCGAAAAATATTTATATTTAGGGGTCTCACCCCTCCTCCTTAAGTTTTAGCTGACCAAAAATTGCCGTTTTGGGGCCAATTCTAGTGAATTTCTCCCGGATTTATTTTTAATCGTAAGATTGAATTAACAGGGAACTCAATACTGCTCCGACAGTTGTAGGTCACTATTTTCCTTTATTTTTTGAGATGACTACAATAATATTTTATGAAAATAAAGGGGATTTTGCTGAATTATAGTGTTATAGGGTGAAAGCCAGTCGTTCCTCTTGCATATGGAGCCGCGTGGAGACGTGAGGAATCACGAACACACTCTTCAAGGGAAAATATTCATTACCGCATAGCTAAAGGCAGTACGTTGTTAATGTGAACTCTAGTTTACGCTAAAGCACCTAAGGTTTGGTTGAGAAGACGTTTGGAAGGTTTGGAAGTCCTTTTTCCTTTGGAAGGTTTGGAAGTCCTGGAAGTCGAGAGGTTTGGAAGTCCTTTTTTGATCTGAAAGCTGGCACAGCACGTCGTGAGTCTTTCACGCGAACAGCCAGCTTTCTAACTCTTTTAATCTCATCCAAAAGCATTGCTGGAAGTACATTTTCTGGATGCCCAAAGTATGCATTTTTCTGAATGACTAGGAAAACTACGTCTTTGGCATGCTTTGGCAGTAATTTGGCCCGGTTAATGTGAAACCACGGATGCTTTACACCGTCAACGCAAATGGGATGAGTCTTCACAGCGAACCACGTTTGAACGTAGGAATTCAAAATATATTTCACTAGCAATGCCTAACTTGATGAAGGCGTGGCCACGGGCGTGTAAAACCAGAGAATTCGAGCCGCTGTAGTTAACTATCTTGAGGTGCATACAGGACTTGGCTTTGCGTGTGCCAGGTTAGCATTGCACTTGCCAGAACTAATTGCCATGGCCATTCGGAGAAAATAACGTTGATCGTTGGATAAAACTTCCATATCTACCTCTGGGGCGATGGAAGGGACTTTCTAGAATTTCACCACTGGAAGGGTGTGGCAGATATCTAACTTCTGGCCCATTGCACCTCAGTAGGCCGTAGGACTTTACGTTGATCCGTCAAGCACCATGGAAAGATGTCGGAAGGCCAACTCATTAAAGTGCAGTAGGCAAATAAGCCATTACAATGGTCTACCTAGAGTAACTTCCATAAGACGTATCACACCTCCCACGTGGCCAGTGTTCTCCACACAGCCGTCTGACCCTGCTACTTTCATTTCACTCAAATCAAGTTGCTTCTTCGTTAGGTTCTCCATTATGTTTTGGTGAATATTTTTGGAGCCGTCTTTATCACCTTGTGTTTTGTGACCTATGTAACGGTTGCTTTGCTCCTCGAGTGGCACTATACGCTGTTCTGTCATCGTAGTTTTAGCCCTTTTATTTTCACCCTTCACATCATAGGTTCAAGTAACATCCTTCCTACCGTCAAAATAAAGCTCCTTTAGCTTGTGATCCTTAAGCTCCGCGTCCAAGTTATCTGATAAGACACATCTGTGATGCGTCACTTCCCTTATTACTGTGTTAGGGTTGAAGACTTTTTTTTGTGTCACCTGGGGTAACTAAACCATAGTCAGCAAGAACAGCATTTGAAATAAGGGCAACAGAGGGGATAGGAACTCCGGTGCGGTCAGCTACTGAGGCAACGTTTGACAGTTTCAGTCTATTCTGGTCCGTAGGGTGCTTCAGTTTTACATCCATCCATGGATCCATCTTGGCCAAAATTGAGTCACGACGTGCTGTGCCAGCTTTCAGGTCAAAAAAGGGTTTCCAAGTACACTTCTTCTCAACCAAACCTTAGGTACTTTAGCGTAAACTAGAGTTCACATTAACAATGTACTGCCTTTAGCTATGTCGTAATGAATATTTTCCCTTACAGAATGTGTTCGTGATTCCCCACGTCTCCACGCGGCTCCATGTGCAAGAGAAACGACTGGCTTTCACCCTATAACACTATAATTCAGCAAAATCCCCTTTTTTTTCATAAAATATTATTGTAGTTATCTCAAAAAATAAAAGAAAATAGTGACCTACAACTGTCGGAGCAGTATTGAGTTCCCTGTTAATTCAATCATACAATTTAAAATAAATCCGGGAGAAATTCACTAGAATTGGCCCCAAAACGGGGATTTTTGGTAAGCTAAAACTTCAGGTGTGGGGGTGAGACCCCTAAATATAAATATCTTTCGAAAATATTTTTTTCTCTGTATCTTGGGCTAGAATCTCGCCTTTTCCCAAAATTTCGAATCGAAATTTAAAAAAAAAAAATGTTTTTTCGATTTACCCTATTGGCGGAGGTCGTTACTTGAATGCCCAAAAACAACTTGTAACAGAGAGTAAAGTGCTTTAAATAAAAAAATACAGTAATACATTTAATGCCATGTTTTCTTTGAAAAATCTAATGAAAACATGCTGTGTTTTCTAGATAATGTCTTGCCCTTATATTTTGTGGACGTAGGAAAAGTGGGCATCGAAATATGTACTGAATGTCTATAACAGATTACTAAATACTTCCCGAACATAAATGGGAGACAGTTTAGAGACTGCTAATATTTTGCAAACATTTGGTGCTATTGAGGGTGGTGGAATTACATCTCTCTCGCTCTCTCCAATTTGAAAAATGGAATCGTCTCATTTTCGTTTCGAAAACGTCCGCATCGTGGTCAAATTTAAGCAGCCAGTCTTGATGCAATATTCACGGCAAAAGGAGGGTTTTCGCCGGGTCCGATCGATTCGCCCGTGCAGTCGGAACGGGAGTCATCCAAAAGTTTTTCGCCCTGGAAGGGGGGTGGGTGGGCAGGAGGGTTGAATGAAAAAAGGGGTAAGGGGTTTGGGTACCCCCACGTCCCCTAGGGTGAACTCTCTCGCCGAAGAAGATTGGATTTTAAAGAACGCTTAGCATTGAGCGATGCGGAGGAGGGTCGGCTCGTCATTTTCGTGCCGGGGGAAAGGTTTATCGGAGCCTTTATTGGAGCATTTCCTTTTATTTCTTCCATCCGTGAATTCCACAAATCCGACCGTGACCCCGATAACGGCGATACGAATCCGGTGATTTCACTGGGGTCACTGTTACTCGGTCAAAATTTAGGTTACTGCGTTGTTAAAAATTGTGATTTTTATCTAAACAAACTTCACCATCGTAATCGATATTTGAACAAAATACTCGCAAATGTGGAACGCCTCACCAGTTGTTTCCACCATGGGGAATCATTAACTTACCGCCAATTTCTTGAAAAATGTAGAATGTAGAAATTATTTGATATAAATAATATATTATAATGTATATTTTGGGCCTTTTCCATCAAGTAAGAATGTATCGAAGGACTTCATAATAGAACCAATTTTGTAGGTTTGGTAGCAGTTAAATTAGCCTGTTTTGTTCTTTTCGGTTTCTGCTTTTCATATTTTATTCATAGTGTGTTTGAGATATTTACTCGTCTTTACTCTTTTTGTAGCATATCTTTGTAATAATATTATGGTATAGTAAATGCGCCACCTGGCCACGTGTCTACCTGCTCTCATTTCGTCAAATCAAAAAATAATAAACAGTAGAAGATGTGGATATGTTGTTTTAATCTGAGTACTGCCTTCCATTTCCGATAATGTGGGTAGGAATCCCGGCCATAGAGACTTTTGACTGCTACATCGATCCCTACTTGGGTGCCACTTTGAGAGCACTTCATGAGCAGTGCTCCGTCCGTCGATTGGATACACAACTGTGGACCACTTGGAGCCTTTCGTTCGGAGTGGGATAACGCTGACGACCCTCTCCCATTACGCCGATAATTCTAACGCTCCTTTACCAGACCATTCACCTACCCTCAACGGCCAAATAATCGGTATTCATCCCAATTAATTCGATAGCTATTGTGACAAGTAACAATATATAATTATCCTAAGAGGTGAGAAGTATAAGACAACTAGATAAAAGTTTCTTTTTTTGGGATTCCCCACGCCCTTTACGAATACCGCGACCGCGGACCGAACGTTCAGCGAAAGTTTTGATAATTTGATAGGATATGGTAGTAAACGTTTACAGATAAATGAAATATTGTAGGCATTATCATTTGCTCTATTATTGTTTTGATTAAACTGCTTATAACTGTTGTGGAAATCATATTATAACTCGTTGTTGTGTACATCCATTGAGTGCCGACTGTCATTGATTCTTTGATCAAATATTTAGAGCGCCTTTATTCAGCTTGTCCAAATTATATTAGCTGCAATATTATAGGATTTTTTCATATTTTGTTTAAATCAGAGGAAACTCAACAGAGTTTGATCTAGTAGTTTTCGTCGACAAATGTGAGCTGAGGAGAACAGCGTACAGTATTATAATATAGTGAATTGGCAGGACTGACGTATTGATTAATAACTTTCTAACTGAATTTTCACTGTGGGAAGCTATTTATAAAGGAGGCTAATGTTAAAAATCTAACTATGATCGTTCCGTGTGATTGAGAAGAGTGAATGTATTTGACATTCTCATTCGGGCAAAGTCTTCACGTTTATAGGTATTATTACTCTAAACTTCATGGTGTGATAATAATAGCAACGAGAATTTTCATTTGCTCGTCGAAACGGTCACCTTGAGTAAAGTCCTCGTTAAATTTCATTGCTTATTTGAACGTTTTTTATACCCAGAAAAAGAATTCCTGGATTTTTTTTTGTTCAGGCTACCGCTCAATCAGCAATATTGGCTATATCATTTCTCTGGTCGCTCAA
Source organism: Pyrrhosoma nymphula (assembly GCA_963573305.1). NCBI lineage: Eukaryota > Metazoa > Arthropoda > Insecta > Odonata > Coenagrionidae > Pyrrhosoma > Pyrrhosoma nymphula. Next base: position 46,570,102 of record OY754330.1, on the reverse strand, counting down.
AGTTGTCCTTTCAATGTTCTTTTCATTGTTTTTTTTCACGAAAAAGTAGCGAGAGACACAAAGAAAATAGGGTGGCTGAGGAATCATAGCGGTGTGGTTTTTGGTCAATCGTGTACGAATTATTAGTTAATAGCGAGTAAGTACCTTTCGGATATTGATGCCAGCGTGATAAAATAAGATCTTTATATTTGAGACCGATGAAGTAGGTCATGTTGATTTTGTTCATATTCGTAAACCTATTGATTTGCTATGGCCTTCAGGAGGTCCTTCTCCATGAGTGAATTGCTTGATTTTTTTGATGTGCACAAACATACACTTCTGTAACATCTCAACATGGTTAGGGTTTTAAATTTTTGTTGTTGATGGAATCCTTTTTGCGTTGCTTCTTCGCCTTCGCAGTCGTCTCTTTGGATAACTCAAGGCAGAATAACTAGGGCAACAGGTTCTGTCAACTTCAAGTTATTTCTTTCCGGTATTGGAAAACATGACCGCCACCAAGGGTAAATGTGACCACGGAATTTCCTTTTTCGTATCGCTTGGATGTACCAAGGACGCTGATGACGCACGTTATTGATTCTGTTTGTTTGGACACTTATTGTACTAAAATGGAAAATATTATGGAAATTTTCACATAGCATAGTTTGATGGAAAAAAGGTTATAAAAATTCACGTATGTAACAATAGCTATATATTTTTGTATTATCTATTACATTTAGACGTGAAATGTATTAATTTTGGTAATCGTTTGACGAATGAATGTTTTCATCATTGTTTTCAATTTAGATCAGATCGCTTGTACACTCCTTAATTTAATTTTAAAATGCGACTGACCAAAAAGAAACTTTTCTATAAAGAATAAACACTGTGAAATATGTGCATTCTAAAGTCACATACGTGTCTTTTCTGCTTGTTCAATTATAATTACAAAAGGCTAAATTTGAGGGGATCGATAAAATATTGAGAAATTCTTGAAGGGGTCAACGATTCAAACACTATATTTATTTCGACCATCGGTATAATTCTGATGACTCAAAGAGAACATTTTTGCTCAATATTTTTTTATCTCTTGTCGGCTTTTAGTCCTTGTCCGTGCAGTTTAGGATCGCGTTTTTTTGTCCACAAATCAATTCATGTTTGATACAAAATAAGTAAGCCATTTATAAAACCACTTCATCCCTCAGGCTTAGCTCAATTAAAACATTCAATGTGGACGGTAGTGGAACCACTTCGTATTGTCGAATTCCATTAGTGGTCGTTATCTGCGGATTAACTTATTTCGAAACGTTGACGTGGTTTTTTATACCCAGCCGCCTCTGGCTTACATACGAGATTAATCTGGTAGGTATTTCTTCATTGGATATTTGACTAATGAGGACGAGGCTGATCCTCTTGAGTTGGCGTTTTGATTCCTCTGATTACCTCATTACACACATACTTTTTCAACCCCCCCCCTAATCCGCTTTACCTATCATATTCTGCTGCTTCATCACCTGCCCCAATTTTTCGTAGTAACCGGGGACCTTTAATTTCGCGGCCGGACCGAAGGACCATCTTGCTGCCTTTGATATCACACAGTCATCCACCGTCGAAGGTCCGGAACGGGAAATGATGTCATTAGCAAAGGCAGTTACAGGTGTCCTGAGCGAGATTGGTTTCTATAATCATATCGGAGAGCCATATTCGACTTTCCTTTAAAAATTTAAGATGCATAAATTGAATATAGTGACATTAATGACGCAAAAACTTCGATTTTTTTTAATGACTGAACTTCTCATTTGTTAATTATATGTACATGATTGAGGCTTTAACTTCACCCATTTATTTAGCACCAATCGCATAAATCGCCTTCACAACCGAAGGTTTTTTTACGCTTTTCTGAGGAGTATCTCGGTAAGAAATAAATTTATTTTTTTTATTAATGGAGAAGACTTATGAACTGCACATAGACACATATCTGACGCTATGTGTGGGTTATAGCTTCCTTGTTTTTAAATAATACCTCTCTGGAGCGAGTAACCGAAACGAACCCCATAAAAAATGGCCTTTGGTTTTTGGGCAAATTTATCAAAAAGTTGAGCGATAAGTGGATGATGTTTTAGAACCATAAGAAAGCTAAGGTCGTTGAATTTTATTCTTGGCGATATCTCGCCTTACACTGCCTTTCTCTCTCACAATAAGCGGCCGGTCAACGTGAATGTGCTTATTTCGTCATTTGTGGATCTTTTAGAGGAGATGAGGATGTAAATTAGTAATGTTTATTCTTGTAGGCACCAGCAGCCTTAAAGGACATTACAAATTATGAAATATATAATACAAAATTGTAACTTACAACAGCAAAATAATGATACAATATAATTCAAAATTTCAGTGTTACAATTGCAAACGTTACAAAAATGTCACTAAAAACAAACAAGCCACAAACTCCAGGTCAAATACAAAACAGAAGAAACGAGTTACTAATTATATTAAAAAAACAATAATGAGAAAAAAGGAATAGAGGTCATATCCCGGGGACATAATTTGACAAATAAATTTTATTACTAGATCAATGAAGAAGCTCAACGCAATACAATAAAATTTCATAAGGATTCGGACAGAAAATAAAATTCATTACCCTTTGCCTTTAATACAAATATAAATTTAATGCAAATTCAATTGACAACGTTCACAGTGGCACGGTGCACAACATGGTTAGGCTTTCGAGTTCTAAAGATGGCATCAGAAATGGCAGTGAATAGAGCAGTTTTAAACATATTCAGTGAATGCTGCTGTAGGGAGGAACAGGGAGTGGGACATGTTTGGGTGCGCATTGCGAATCATATACGTACACTTAATATGGAAATTCACCGAGAAAAAACTGTTTGACTTGACCGGGGTTTGAACCCGAATCTTCCATTTGCCGTTCAGAGGTGCCAACCTTGCTTTGGTGGCATAACTGACTAATAAACCTGTACGGCTGTTGGGAGGTTTGGGTTCTAATCCCGGTCGAGGCATAAGAACAACTCGTGGTTAATTTCCTCACTTTAGTGTTACATCTTACCTCCCTTACATTTTTCCACCAACAATGTTCATTTGTGAAATATCCACTATGAATGTGGCTTAATCGAGCACGCAATGCCAACCGGTTCTTGCCCATTCACCTGAGTTATGCATCGTTGGGATCGGCTCGGATTCGGTGGGATGATTCTCCTATTCGTCCGAGTGCTGTTACCCTGTTTACGAGTGGCTGTCATTCAGTGCGAAATGACCTTAGCTGTACAAATAAATAAATAACTCCGACTACAGTCATCGCGGTTTTCTCTCCTCGAGTCGATTCGTATTTTTTGTCGGTTCCGAATCGTATTGAATTCCGGATTTCTTATTTTTAAATCAAATCGAGAGAAGGTCAACACATTCAACACAATGGAAAATCAGCAAGGAAAAATGCCTCTTTGACTTATTTTCACACTTCCGCGGATAGTGGACCGCAAGAATGAGTTAATTACGTAGGCTGTCTCGCAATAAAACTGCGAATTGCGCCCTATACTTGTGTTTTCGTGTTTCTGTGATTCGAAATTCGAATGATTGCGATTCAGAGCCATAAAATATTTTGAGTGGAACTGTCTTGATTCAGATTCGAATGATTTGAACGTTCCTAAGTAGATTAAAGTGATTTATTTTGTGGAAATTTGAGTGAGATATAATTTTTCTAACTACAGATTCCATTCTTTATCTGCATCATCATCGTAGCCCTCTATTCTTTTTTCCCTGTTAGCCATTGACCTAACCTATCAATTAGGGTCGGTTGCGTAATGTATGGCAAAGCTATTAGTTTCTCTTTAAGGCAAGGTAATATGGAATATTACTATCGGACATGTTAACATGGTTTTAACGTTCATAACATTGCGTAAATTTGCCCTAATATTTGGGCTGATTAACGGGTGCCAAGTGACGAATCTACAATTTACTGTGCAGTGATTGCAGCAAACTTTCGTACGTATTTTTGTTATTATCTTTAATTTTGCTATGATATGATGGATTTCTTAATTCGTGGCAAAAATCACTTTCCCCGCAATTTTAAGCATTTTATTTACTTATTAGAAACCCCACGGTTAAAATTCCTCGTTTTCCTAGTATATTCCTCCAGGCAGGTGGTTCATTCTTGCAGCTTTAAAATTTGGGATTTTTTGTGCTTCTCTCGTCGTCGTAAGAAATGCCCGTGTGGGCGTTTAAATTTTTTTAAAGCTCCCTTTCCTATCCGAAAGCGCCCTCATCTTGGTTTCCCGAGCGTCCCCGCGCTCTTATGACCCACCAATTAGACATACGTCGCACTACTTACTGCTTCCCTCCCCTCGTTTACCCCGCTATCTCTCCATATCACTATCTCCCCTCACTCCCTTTCCCCCCTCTACACCACCTGCCCGACCCCTCCTCCTCCCGGAACCCGGCCCGCATTCAGGGAGGGATTAAGTCGTGTATAATGGGCGGAGAGGCAACCTTACGATGATGGAACAAAAGACCGAGAGGGCGATTCGGGTGAATGCACACGTGGACAAAATCCCGGCTCTCATGAGCTTTTGAACCCAACAAAAAACAAGGTTATGAGAGCACCTTAAAGTAATCTGAGCTCGAGACTTCACCCAAAATTCACTAAATTAAAGCTCGTTATAAAGAAAAAGATGTAATCTTTCTAATAATGATACCGAAATACCATGCACTTATTGCTTTACTTTTGATGGAACCATACATTTGCCCTTGTAATATGATGGTATGACGGAGACTTTATTAAACTTCTTTCGCTAAAATACTCAGGAGTTTTTTTATTCAAATGGCTTTTTTATGGAAAAACCCACTGCGCTTCAAATGTATGATTTTTCATTCACTTAGATAGTTCAATCTTTTTTATTGTACATTTTGTTTGCTCCAGTCTTTGAAATTCTCCAGTTGTGTTAAATGCTGCCAAATTGATACTTAAAAGAGCACTAATGGTAAAGGGCCGTATCTCTAAACCAAGATCTAACCTTGAGTATTATATTTTTACTAGTGAATTTAAATAGTAAATTACTATTTTCAATTCGGAAGTATTTTCTTATTTGACCGGAGTTGTTTTCAATAGTCTATTGCACTTATGTCTGAGCTCTGTGTAATCTCTATCGAGGCTTATTACAATTTCTTTTCTCTATATTCAGCATGAAGTTAATACTGCTGTCTTAGGGTCAATTCCATCCCGTGCTAAGTCGTACGGATTACAATGCTAAGGTGTTAGCACCGGTTCTTCTGCCTAAGTCGAAACTTAACGAGAAAGCCTTAACGAAACTCCGGTCGCCGGGGTTTCGTTAAGGCCGGTCGTTTTCCGAAACAGAAGGAAGTGTGGGGGGGGGGACTTGCACTAAAACATCCCGTTTGTCTGCTATCTTTTGTTCTTCCTATCTCTCTAGTTTCCTATACCCTCAACGTGATTTTTAAGGCTGCCTGCATTGTTCCCGTGAGTGTTATTGCGGTCGTGTGGAAAAAACTTTATTTTTTACCCCTTCTCACTCCCCTCAAAGCGCGCGACGGTATGTATGACGGCGCTTTCACGCGCATGCGCAAGGACGTCCACCAAGCGTTTGTTCGGGAGTCTACTTACGTATACGTATGCTGTCTCGTCTCGCCCTAGAGCTGTTGTTGTCTCGAACGTTTTTCGAGTTGTTCACTGTCGCGTTCGGATTGCTACCATTCCCGCCTTCTCGTTTGGCTCGAATGGGTGCGTTCTCCCACTCTTTCCTTCATCCTCCCACTCTTCGTCGAGAGAGGCACAAAAAATAAAACCGCAGAACGGTGTAACAGGTTACTGTTCCTCCGCCATTTTCTTATTTTTTTTAACGCTACCGGCTCTTTTTTTCCCAATTCCTCTCGCTTTAATTTCATGTTCCCCATGGGCTACGGGGAGGAGGGTCGACGACAGCGACGTGTGGGTGGTGGCGTGGATTTCGGTGGCTAAGGAGAGAGTTAAAATAAAAATAATAGAATGAAGCTTCCAGTTTGCCTGATGGAAAAATTTTCCGAGTGCTCGGAAAAGTTCAGTCATCAACGTTCTCAAGGGAAACGTAATCACAAAAAAGTTTTTCTTTCTTGGAGGCACCGAGAAAATAATCAAACGCACTTCGGAAAGAGAGGACTTCGCCCTTTACTTGTCTTATGGTGAAAACTTTCACGTGATGATTTTTTCCCTCACAAATTTCTCTCCTGACGTAAAGTTGTTCACGTCATTTCCCCCCCTCTCCCTCCCTGCCTGAGAATTGAGTGTTGATAATTGATATATATTTGTCCTACACTTCGGAACTGTGCACTGTCTTGAGACTCTTACAGTTCAATTTGAAGCATTCAGGTTCATAATTATGCTTTCGTAGAGATAATCCGGTGTTTTATGCATTACGGTTTACATTTTACGATGGAACCACCTTAAATCGGAATCAATCATCATCGGTGCATGGTAAGAGTTCATCATCTCCATTGACCTCTATGTAGTCGTTTGACCTGCGAAACAGCCTTTTGTGAATTCATTTTTCTCGCGTGCGTTTTCGTGTACTAGCCGTCGTGTGTGCATTATCTCGCAGGCCTTCCGTCGCCAGAGGATGATAAGCGAAATGAGCGACGCTTCCGCCCCAAGTGGAACTCTGGAGAACCCAAGTTCATGTTACTGCTATCCTCCCAATCGTGGAAGTTGGAACGAATGAAAATTTCCTCTTTTTTCATTCCTCTCGTTTAGAATCACTGCTCTGATAACCGTCCTATTATATTGAAAAGTAAAATTGAGATTCTAATGACACAGATTGCTTTACGATATGAAACACATAATATTTATTATACCCGAGGGTCCGTTTGCTGCGGTATATCTTGTGAAGTAATGCATTTCGACGGCAGTCTTCGTCTTCTATCTTTCCGGAATTAGACACAACTCCCTGTTCCGGTCTCCTCAAATGTGTCATTGGTCTTTCGACGTCAGTAATCTGGGCAATTTGCTTATAACTCAAAAACTAAGTCCGCGTTCTGAATTAAGTTTATTTTTATTCGAATTCCTGGAAGAATCTGCTTCCTATACCAGATTTAACCAAAAATGGTATTCGTGTATAGCAGAAAAAATCGTCCGAATGTTTTACTCATCATTGTCTCTATTCAAATGTAATTTCAAGTTTGATTTTTTTTGTGAAAAAATAGTGTTAAAATGTTGGACTTTGATAAAGCTAGCAGATAGAGAACATCGTTTCACAGATTACGCGAACAGAAATATCATTTGAGTTCAAACTTAAAAAAAAAAAAATTATAACATACTGTATATGATTACTTTTTGAAATATTTGAAAATATTTGTTAATATGTATTTAAAAATATTCATAAGATTATGAAAATACTTAAAATATTTATTTTACAATTCAATAAATAATATTTCAAAATGTTATGATAACATCATATAATCTATTTTATTTTGCGAGTGAACCCTTTTAAGGTTGTGAGCTTGATTAAGACTGCGGCTTGGTGATAAACTTTATGAACCGAAGCGGTAAATGATTACCGTTATAGTCATAACTTCGCCCGGCCGATTACCTCTTTCGTTTTCCTTCGAGTCTTTTAGGGTCTGTCATAAAATTCGTCTTTATCTTCCCTTGCTTCCACTTTTGACTCCGTTAGAGGCTCTAACTTAGAGCATTGCGAAATATTTTTACATATTCCCCGTGACGAAAAAAACACTTTTCAAGCCGGATGTTTTGGGCTATTATTGGGAGTATTTTTAACGTCTACAACAATTTTAGGAGTTTTGAAAATTATTCTTCTGAATTTTTTCACATACCTGCTCCGTAGGGTTTGTATTTTCTAATTGGTGGTCTCAGGAAAAATGAGTAACACGGTGAGAACTTTTTTTGTTTCAGTAAGAGCCTCGTCAATAATTGTGGGACTGGTGATACCTGTCTAACAATAAAATACCATTTTCTCATTACCTTAAACCGCCGCGAAACCTTACAATATATGTAATTCATTGTTTTTCCAGAAAGAGTCTAAATATATGTACTAAGAAGGTCGGCTCTCCGATGAATCTTGCACGGCTAGGCTAACATGATATATTCACGATAACGATTGTAGCGCGGTAAGAAATGAGGTGACTTGGTGACGAATTCTTTCAGCGGTGAACCGCCAGCGCCGCTGGTAACTGATAGAGCTGAAACCGAAATCAGCTTTAAAACCGCTAAAATGTGTGAGTACCGGTAGTTTTGCTGCCTATGCTGCATGTGAACCTGACATTTTTCCCTTGAAAAAGAACAAAGTACTAACATTCTTTTAGCCGCAGTTCGCGAATTAAACATTGTGTAGAGGTTTTGGAAGTAGATATATAATGGAAGCGCGACTCTGTTAATTAATGCTTCGTTGTGTCAGGGTAGGGAAATATATTTTTTTCTGATATTACTTCTTGGTATTTGGTTTGCAACAATGTGTCGTTTTCGTAATTCCCTCTTTTGATTTTTTTAGCTGGCATTTTATTGTTATTATATTAATTATTTTTTCAGTTGATATTGTTTACGTAAAGAATTCAACGATAAATTATTAACAATGACCTTCCTTCATTTATCCCGTATTTTTATTAATTTTGTTGTTGCTGTTGGTTGTCACGGCCTTAAAATCTCCAAAACAAACACGAATCTCCCCAAATATTCGAAAAACTCCCCCTTCTATGTTTTCATTTTATACGGCAGGAAAATACAATTTTCTAGCTACTCATTCTTTGAGGATATTTTACATGCTGTTTTCTCTGTGTTGATATTTATCTCCATGACACATTTCCTGCCTACGTTTTTTTATTAATCTTCCTATGTTTTTCTCCTGTTTATTAAAGGGGAAACGATTAATGCCAATCTTCTCTAATGGAATCTGCATTGCTAATGGTTGATACGCAAGCCAATTTGAATAAAAAATGTGGAGCCAGTGAAAAAAGAAGGAACACTTTTTTTTGGCTTGCGGTAGCCAGAATATAAATTCATTCTCATATCGTTTGAACTTTTTTCGCTGAGCTTTTTTGAGTGAGTTTTAGGTAGCATGCCAGTTTTGCATAAGAGATTTTGGATTAGCTTTGTCCTCGACCTAGTTTCTTACTTCCGCCTCATGTCCGCACTAGCAGTTACAGTTTGTGCGTTGATGGTGAAAGATAATAATTTCCATTGAGTAATAATTACCTTCCCAGGATATTTATTCAATAAGAAGATTCATCATCTTTTTCTGTCTCTCTCCTTCGCAAGGGCGAGGTGAATGTTGTGATGCTTGCATTGAGTCCAGATGATCTAAAAACTTGTCTTTTTCATTCGCGACGGTTGACGAATATCGAGAAAGCATAGAAGTTTTCTTGTGCTCATTGAGAGCCTTGAAATTATGCATACATGCATTCCCAGCACGCCTTTCCCTTTTAGGGTAGGCACTGTCAAAAACGATTAGTAATTGTCGGTGATAGGTCTGTAAAGCTGACTCTGCTTTAATGATTTCGTCCATAGTGACCTATCCTTGCTTACCTCTTTTGCTTCAGTTGCCCTCATACATTGCTCGCCCTCCTGTTCTCAAGACTCCTAATATTCCTCTACTCAAGTGTCTCTTCCACCTCATTCACCCATGACTTTCTCGTTATAACCCGTCTTCTCACACCATGAAATTATAGTGCGAAATTCCACAGAGGAAAAATCATTCGCCTTGACCGGGACTTGAACCCGGATCCCTCGATATTGCGGACTGTGGCGCTAAGCGCACGCTTTGGACTGCTTTTTGACATCATATATCCGACAGTCCTGAAAACCTTGTTCCTCTAAAGCCCTCAAAAATCCACGGGGGAGAAGGACACCTCGATAGCTTAACTGGCTAAAGCACTCGGCGCAAAATCGAGGGATCCGGATTTGAGTCCCGGTCAAGGTGACTGATTTTTCCTCTGTGGGATTTGGCCCTTATGTGCACTTGGTTCCGTAAAGATAATACCGTGGCTAGCCCCGGCAACCTCAAAATTCGTGATGAAATTACAAGTATGGAATTTATATTATAGACAAATGGAGTTATAAAGCCGTAGTCAATTTTAAGGGCAATGAGACCAATAATATCATAGAATTCTAGCATTGAAAATGAAATGACCATCGGACTAAAACTCAATGAATTTACTATTCCACTATTACATTGAATCTTTGTAAGAAAACGTTAAATCTCACATTGCGGAGATGGTTCCTCTTTGTTTGGGTTAGTTTTGCCTTAGCGTTGCTTTGGAGTAAAAGCTCTTATGTACTTTACTCTCTTCTAATGAATCTGAAGAGAATGGAAACTTTCAAAACCTGGTGTTCGAGGTGGAAGCTGAAGATGGAAGAGGGCTAAAATCAGAAGGGTGGAAGTGGATACGGAGGAATAGAATGGGAGAATTCCATACGGCGTACTCTTACGTAATGAAGAGAATATCAAGATGGATTGGCCAGGTCCACGCCCAGAGGCATGGTGAACTCGTAAGGAGCCTCATAGAAGTGAGAATGAAAGGCAATGTCCCGCGAGGAAAACAAAGTGATTAATTCCGAAATTCGCTGTTCTTCATGTCGACCTCAAAAAGATTGTTTTCTCGGGGGTAGGTCGGACGTTAAAAAACACTCACTCCTTGAAAACGTATGGTTAATCATCGAATCCATATTCAGGGCTAAAACACAATACATTAAGGTAATGCTGCAGATATAAAAAACCATAAGTCATTACATAAATTTTCAACTTATAAATAGCCATGAGTGAAATTTCAGTGCAGTTGCTGTTCACTTGCTCGTTTATTTTCTACCTCCACCTTCAGGGAAAATAAAGTCAAGTATTAACATACTGACGTAGATGTTTTATGTAAATTATTCCGAGATAATATCAGTTGACAATATTTATACGTTTTATATTTATATGTAATGACGTATGGTTTTCTTTCGATACTACATAGTTGACTTTCATGTCTATGCTTCTCATATGATCATATTCTTCTATGATCATATGCTTCTCATGTATCGTAATCTAGCCCTGAAGATGGAATTCAGTGAGTTTCATAACGTTGGCTAGGAGTGACTGTTTTTTATTTCCAACCTACCCTCGAGACAACAGTGCCATTAATTTTTTAACCAGAAAAAAATGGGACAGGAGTACTATTAGGGCACGTAGAAATTAGCTGGAGACAGGGAAGGGTGGAGGTTTCCAGTCGACCAATCTCAGGATTGAGTGACTATGTAAATACTTAGCTCACGTAATAGTGAGATCATATTTATTAGACATCATTCCTAATATTGGTTTGCTATAGTTCCCTCCCCAAGCTAATAGGGTTGTGCACTAATTGTATTTTATTTTTGTAATCGAAAGTTCATGGCGAAAAATTAGCACTTTGGATATTCAGTGGTAATATTCAAAACGTAAACTTAGCGGTAAAACACTTAATAAGGGCATATTTAAACGCTGCGCTGTAAAAGGAAAGCCGCCATGTTGGCTTTTAATTTGACGTCACTAGGCAGTTAGCACCGTTTTCATATCGCTTATAATACATATTTAACTTCTCAATACCACACATGCGCATGGAAAATATTAACTTTTTATTCCTTACGAGTTTGCCGTCACATCTATAATTTCGGAAATGTTCAATCTTACCCCTTGTTTCAGGAACTCCGTTGCCTTCTTTCTAATTTTGGACTATTATTACAATTGGGCTCTTCCCAGCCACAGATAACCTTTCTTGAAGCCATTACCCAAGAGTCCAGTGAAACTATTTGCCTTTTGTGTGAGTATCAGGTCCAAGCAGCTGCTTTCCGAAGTATGCTAAACGAACTCATACGCATAGTACGGCCTAGTGACTTTGGTACGACTTTGTTAGTGACTTTTTGGGCGTGTTATTTCCAGAAAGTTGCGCTATTTTATCTGGCGTGCCAAATGTCACAAATTTAAAATTACACTTAATAGAGTAAATAGACGTTATATGTCAACGTACAGCCGTAATTTCCAGCAAATTAATCACTGATTTACGACGCTATTGTTTTATTCCTTCGTAATTCTTCATTTTGACGTCTCTCGTAAATAGCCTTTTGTATTCCATCCTTGTTCTTCCCCGATAGTTCGTTCCCGTTTATGTATCCTTCCTGTAATGTTTTCAAGAGACTGTTTTGTTGCAAGGCCTGTTTCAAGAGGCCGCTGTTTCACAATGCCCACGCGGCGCGGGCATGAATGCACATCCCTCAAATATTTCGAGTTAATTTATCGTGTAAATAAGTCCTTCAGAATTTGTTCAATTTAGTTTTCCTCTTCTATGTTTCAGAATTTTCATTAAACTTCTCCAATTCTTCGAGGGACGTCTTCGTTTGTGACTCTTCTAATCAATTAGATTTTCGTCATTCTTCCATGGCACCACAGTTTCATTGCTAATGCTGACCTACTCACATTTAAATTACTACCTACTCTTTGGCATCGGCAGAATGCTCATTCTCATTGCCTGAAGTGATAGAAATCATTAGCCATGACCAATAGTTTACCCGATGAATTTTTACATTAATCTCATGTTTTTGTTAACAAAATAAGCATGTCAAATTGGTGTATTTTTTTACCTTCCGTCTCTAACTGGATTTGAGGTGGGATTCATGATTCTTTCCCTCAGAGACGCCACGAGAAAACCTCTTTATATAACAGTTCTAGTGTTTTGTAGTTGGCGAGACGTTCGTTGTTGACGGGAGGCAATGGCCCCGCCGAAACTGGGTTGCCGCCTGCTATCACCGACCGACCTTATCACAACGAGCTACGCGAGAGCTCACACCACACACCATCGGGACCTGCAGTTTCAGCAGGGAGTAGGTGTTCCCCCGACCACGCCGCCTATCATCGTCTCCTACAACCAACTCCAGTAGAATGAACAACGATAAATTTTTAGAGCGCGCATTCCGAGTGGGGAACTTCCGCCTTGCCTCCTTGCTTCAAATGATTTTATTTGGTTCATGACATGACAAAGAGAGAAGAATGTTGCACATTATGAAGGGTCATCAAGTTAATCTCTTCTGCGGACTGCTTCCCAGGATTGAGTTCAATGGCGTCAGCTGAGCAAAATTCCCAGAAACCATCAAAGTGCAGAGAAAAAATACGCACTACTTGATTATCTTAAGCCATTTAGGCGTCATTTATTAAGACAGTAATGCTTAAGTTACTCAACAAAATTACTGATGCAGTTGATGCGGTTTATTTTCATCTACGGATAACCATATTTGAGTTTTTTTACATAAAAAAGAGATATACCTATGCTTCGAATATAACTTTCGATATTCATGACTTCTCAACGGAGGGAGGAACTGGAGCAACTGATGACAAATGATCACAAAGAAAGATAGGCTATCCCAAGGTAAAATGATAAAAGTAAAATATATTAAGCAACTGACGAAAGAAGAAACCATTCCAAATTTTTATGAATGAGGAACTCATTTTCAGTTTGAAAATTTCCACAACCATTTAGAAATAACTGATGCGCGGCTTGTGTAGTCATGGCATCAATAGAAAAACCATTTAGAAGTAATTACCACTGTTCCGCTATTTTGTGTGCTCTGAATCTTATTAAATTTTTGTCACTCTATCCCTATGGATAGAGATGCGAGAAGGGAGTGTGGAGAAGAAGCCCATAAAAGAAAGAAGGAAGATGTTGAGTGGTATACAGGGAAGAGGGAGTTGAAGACGCAATAGTGAAGTGAGAAGCGGAAGACAGAGAGAGGTGGCGCCAGGGACCTGCGCAAGCAGACAACCTATGATGATGATGATCCCTATGCACTTTATATCCTTGCACCTTAATATACCATATTTTGGGCAAAGAGACAGTAATGCTATTGGTGGTTCTTCGGGTTTCCGACCGGGTCAAACTCTCCATTTCTGCCGACGTTTCGGTGAACGAGTTGCTCATTCCGATCATGCTCATTCCGGTAAACTTGAATTGTATTTACAAAATGCAAACTTTTTTATTCATTTAACCAACTTGATGAGTTCAATTTAACTTCGTATTGTCACTTTTTTAGCATTTAACGTTCAACTGATCGGTTTTTATTACATTTAACCTCGGAGATATTTTTTTAATAAGAATTCCCTGCAGCATTACTGGAATTTTCAAACTATAACAATCAATAACTTGAAATTGAGATTTTGTTTACTAATAAGCTGAAATTAACCATTACTTTCTTCGGGACGAAATCAAATTAAAATGGATTCGTTTGCAAAATCAGTAAGGTATTTCTTTTAATTGTTTATTCCACTGTGCTTTCGAAGAAAGTTAGTAGCTGAGTTTCATTTCTTGTATTTTATAATCAGCTCCTAGTACGATGAGCATCATTTCATTATCCTAAGTATGGATATTGCCTCCCTTACATCATTTTACGAATTTAATTCCTTCTAGGTTTTGTAGTTCAGCATCAACCTTGTGTTAGGGGCCCATCACTCATTCGAAAGTAATAAAAAAATTAAATTCAAATAGTGTAAAGAGAAGATACGAGGTTTATCCAAAAAGAGACATAACTTTTCCCAAATAACTTTACTTACTTTTTGTACAGCTTAATAAGATGTATCATCTTTAAAGCAGTTCCCTGCACAGTCAATACATCGCTCCTAGCGTCTCTTCCACATTTTTAGTGCGTTCTGGAACGCCGTTTGTGTAGTAGCTTTCAGGTCCCGCAGCAAAATTTCCTTCATGTCTTCTATGTACTGGAAACGGTGAGTGAATTTTAACTTCGGAAGCAAAAACAAGACTGCTGGTGCCAAATCAGGCAAATCGGGTGGTAAGGATGTAACTGATGCAACCCTGGTCTCTAAAGTTACTCATAAACCTTCCGTCTTCATTTTATCGATTCAGAAGAACTTGACACACTTAAGCATGCTTCTTTTTGAACACCTGCGAGCAACCGTGGAAATAATTTTGCAGCCACCCGATGCATTTCGAGTTGTACAATTGTACCTTGTACAATTTAAAACAAAATTTGATTTATTTGTTTTCCAAATTCGATGCCACACACATGGAGCTTCGAAAATCTTAATTTTCTTACGCAGCATAATCACCAGCACAATAAAACACTATTTCACCTTAGCGCTTTCAGACTGATGACTAAACAACGTATAAATACGCAATAAACGGAATATTACTTCCATGAAGAAACCCCCTACGCGCCACTAGGATTCAGAAAAGCGAGCATCGACTCATTGGTGGACTATTGTGAAAGTTCGGTTTTTGATTGGACTAACCGCAGTGTCAGAATGAATATTTCAACTCCTAGTGATACTTAAGTATCAGCCACTTATCGCACAGCTTTCTGAAATATTTTCCAAAATTGTTGAAGCAGTTTTCTATAGATTTTGATGAATGTGAAGGTGTTTAGTTTGTGTGTTTTCTGTTATATTAAAAAAGATAAATATATTATTCACATGATGCTTTTTATAAAGTCGCAAAACCTTTCGGTTTTGAAGGTGTTTTCTCCGTACTGTGTGAAACAAATAAATCAAGGTAAATCTTCAATTCTGTGTATTTAGTTAATGACTGACGATGTTTGTCAAAAACTAAGTTTTGTGTCGTTGAAATTACTATATTTACTTCATGCTACTAACAACTTCTTTGATGTAAAAAATAAATTTCGAATGTTTCCTCTGTTAAGAATAAAGATAAATCTTACTGAAGGTGCTTTAAAACCCTTCAAAACTTCTCTCAGCATGAGACTCCATTTGAATGTTATTTTTTGCTTTAATCAATCCTCATAGTGCAATTCTGAACGTCAGTGTTGGCTTTTTCGGCCTATTACTTAAGGGTATTGAATCTCGTACTCTACGTTAAGCTCATGTTCCTGGCTCTGGTATTAGTTTTTTAGGAAAATTTTTGGTAAATTCTATAATTTGTTATTTATTTCTCCTCTAAAATAATATAAAATCATCTCGAAATAATATAAAGTGCATGGAATCAAAGAGATGATTTTTTTAAATTTTGTGATAAGATAAATATTTATTATATCTGTTATTTCCTCGTTGAAAATCTAAATAAAGGTTATGTTTATTTTCCGAAATTACAGATGCATGGGATATTTCATCGCATCATCAATCGAAAACAAACTTTTTTCTTTTGTAGAATTATGTTAACACCGGACATCTCGTTGTGATGTACACGATGTGAATGTATCCCTGTGGAATTATTTGATATCTCCCTTATCGTCATATCTATTGATCGCGTTAGTCATAATGAGTTTCTGTTTCGGTGCGCTTTCACATGTAGCCATTGTTTTTAAGAGAACGATGCCAATGTCCTATCGTCCGAAACACTTCACATTGAGATATGGTGAGCCTTTTATTTGCCTTGTTATATCAACTGAGATTAGAGGGAAAGTATGACAAAAGTTTTTATCCTTCTCAGAATACCTAATCCAAGAAATGAGTGGAAATACATATAACCTGTGTAATTTCAATACTTGCCGCATTTATTAAACAAATATATGCGTTCAACAACCCCAAGGTTGCCCGTTTTAAAATAGGGAGATAATTAATACCTCTGCAAATCGCCTCGGCTTTATGTGGTTTTGCGAGAATAGGATGCGTTTAAAAATCAAGCTTCTATCTAGTCAGTAAAATTAGAAAATAAAATATGTAGCTGTAAGGGTGGTGTTTGGTGTTTAGAGCGGCCTTTTCGAACCGTACACGTATTTGATTCAAATGTGTATCTGATATTCACTTAACGAATAAAGGAGTAACGCAGGTATTACTAGGGCAATTTCAATACTCCTGGCACTTATAAACAGTGTTTGCTAAAAAACAGAATAGAATGTGCGGAGTGTTGTACTATATAACTCAGAGACATGGACCATTGTAAACCTGGAACAGCTGAGAATAGAACACATTTAACCCGGATGCTGAAGATCAAATGGACGTGGATTGGGTCAGAGGCGAGGTAGTGTACAGAAGAACAGAAGAGGAGAAAATCGTACGGAGCACCGTCAGGAAGACAAGCCCAGATGGATAGACTACACTTAGAGAAACTGCAAATTTGCTAGTAACATAATAGATGGGAAGACCCCAGGAGGAAGACCGAGGGACAAATACATAGTCCAGCTAAAACGGTATGTGACACAGAAAAGTGACAATGATCTGAAAGATTTAGAAGGGAACAGGGTAGAATGTAGGACTGCAGTCAGTCAATCAATCTAAGGGTTGAATGGCTTGTGATGATGACGGTAGGAGCTTTCCTTTCAAGGTGTTGGAGTTAGTGCGCATTGGAACACATCAGCGCAATTAAGCGCATACGAACGACGTTGAATGGAACGATGTGCGCTGGCGAAATGTTTTGTAACCTGCCGGCAGGTAGCATTCTGTTGGTGAACAACAGTCACGACCGAATGTTTGGTTTAAAGTTGTTGAATTCGTTCAAAATAAGTATCTAAAAATGTTAGCTTTTTATCACACACTAATTAAAAACCTCACAGTATGCATATTTGACGCCTACTGAAAATAGACAAACTTGACAATAATCACGGATGCCATAATCGAGGTTTTGTTGTTGTTTAGTGCACATCAACTTTGCTCCCTCTGTTTTGAAGTACGCTACCCAGAGTGCAGGGTTTGTAACGAATGGAAGACAAGTGCGCTGTTGTACTGCGAAGCGATTAGCGCACTATAGCGAATGGAATGCACCCGATGATTCACTTGTAATGCCTACAAGGAATTAAGGTGTATGGAGAACTATAGAATCAGAAAGTAATGTTTTGACTTCGTAATTTCCCTGCTTAAGCTCGTCTTCTTTCATGACATACCATGAAAGCTACTGGACATCTCTGACCTGAATTTTGTATATTATACTTGGTCTGGGGATTAGTACGGGGTGCGTCCTTACTCATAGGTGGAAACCAAACCTTTTCAAAGAACAGCTTGTGACTAGCTAATGGAAATACATCATTGACGCAGAAAAGCTGTTTTCTTCACGTCATTTTCCTTTGGAATCACGATTTTTTCTTTTTCCAAAAAAATTTGATCGATTTTTGATCTGAAATTTTCAAATTAAACGAAAAAAATTGTTATTTAATTCATGGGAATTAGGTTTGGCTCATAATGTCCTCAATCATTTAAACTTTTACCGTTGCCTTTTCGCTGCGAAAGACCTTCTCAGCAAAGGCCAAATTCCCAACCATGCCCGTCTCTCTGTTTTGACATAGGTTACCTTTCGCTCGCAATCACGTGTATGTAACGACTGACTTTCGTTGTTTAAGGTTTCTTATATCCTCAGGGGCACACTGAAATATTCTCTGCCGAATTTATATCTATAAAACTGAAACTCTGTTTCTTTGAACGCTATAGGCTTCCAAACCCCTTGAAGCGTTCGAGCAAACTTTGGCACACATGTTTCTTAGTACCTATAAGGATTAATAGGCGATCTTAGAAAGGTCCCAGTGGCCCTTATGAGGGCCCATTTTAACCAAATTTGACTTCTATATGATCTATAAAATCTTTGGATTCTGTGCAAAGGTTTAATTTTCTTTATTAATTTCACTCATGGTATACGCTTACAATTTCCAGTGTCGGATGACTAAAAGAAAAAGTTTAAAAATTCTTTCATTTAATTTCCGCATAACGTTTTTCCTAAAATTTCAATTTTTGGCTCCAAAATCACACACAAGTTTTTTCACAACTTCAAAGATATATTTTTTTTTATTTACGTGGAAACATCATTATAGTCTTGGAATGGGAATTGATGCCCGAGGTACTTGTTTGGCTCAGGTTAAATGACCAATGTAATCCAATTACAGCGAGATTTGAGTGGAGGAATTTTTCACCCCAACCTCTCCATGTGTATGACTGCCTCATAGTTTATGCATTTTGAATGTTACATCGGGAAGATTCTTTTATAACCCTATGCAACAATTTTATTTTTTTCCTCTTCCCGTTTAAAGCCAACGGGCTCCTAGTTTGATATAAATCGAATCTTAATATTGCTCGTGATTGCCTTCGTGCCTTAGCTGTTCCAGGAATGCACTGCTGTTCCATTGTGGGTCACCGTCGATGTCTTACATTACCTTGTTAGTCCTTATGATGCTCGCGTTCAGAGTCACTTGAGCTCTCGTCAATTTGCAGCTTTATCATCTCACGCGCGCAGCCACCACAAAGTCTTGATATAGATCCGGAAAGACCAGCGTTTGTGCCGTAAAGGCTGCAATAGTCCAATTGGAAATTTTTGCACTCTCTCCACGGCAATTATAATGTGCAAAAGAGAGGAATAGTGAAAGCCACCATGAGAATCAATGAAGATAATTAGCTGTTCTGTATAAAATCGATCATTATTTTCGTTCCACGAGCTATTTGTGGCAGGCTGTGTGCTGTTCTCTAACACCTTAATACCACCTCGAGAGAACATTGGTGTTTAAAATGTATTTATCGCTTTCGCGGTGTCTATCTACCTCATTACCTCGCTTTCAAGTGAGTCTAACGAAAGTGGCCACTTTCTACTGACAACTTTACCGACTAAAATCGTTAAATAAACCATTCAGAATAGCTGTTTTCGATCGCCAGTCTTTGCAACAGAGGCCGCTTGTATGCCTCAACGAGTTCAGAATCGTGTCTATTGCGGAACCTTCGTCCGTTCAGTGTAGTGGTAGCGAAACACGGTGGCAGTTGCGCAGATGGCCCTTGTTAGTGGAAGAGTCCATTCCCTGCGAACTGGCTCCGCACGGGGGAGTGAGGTAATCTCCGCGTTTGACTAGTAAAATTTCTATTGCTTTCATTTACAATTTGGATTAATCTTTAATTTAAATTCAGTTGTCGATTGCTCTCTTCTTAGATTAATATAAGCGTAATTGGATGCAGCTATGTTTGCTCTCGAACATTGTCGTAAAACGCGCTGCTGAGACTTTCCCCACCTCCTCAAGTTAAATGCAGCTGCGTTGGCAGCGTTGCCTACCATGTGCTGTCGTCTCTCCTCCTATCCTTATGCGACTCCTTCCACGCGAGAGCTCCCCCCCTTGACGTCAAGCTTCGGTCAGGCGACTTCCACCATTTTTCGTTATCACTTCATCGAGTGATATCAAATCCATTGTTGGCACATTTTGCACTTCACCAATTCCGGACCGAGGACCTTGTTTTGATTGCGGCATAGATGCGGCGGCATCAGGTGCAATGTCACGCGCTACCCCTCGTTCTGATGGTTCCAGGATTATTTCATGAAGGGGCATTCAAGTATTACGTAAGGCGAGTTTGGCCGCTTTGTAACACCTCTCCTCCCACATATAAGACAACGTAAGATTTTATGAAACCATCCCATTCCCATCTTACGCAAGTTGTCATATATTTTCAGAACCATGCACATAGATAACGATATACTTATGAGTGATTCCCTGTCCAAGTATGCAAAAATTCAACTCACCCCCTCCGGTGCTTTTATTTTTTACATAATAATGGATAAATTTAGAAATGTAATTGTTAGCCAGATATCGATGTCGTTTTTCGAGATTTCGCGATTCACAGAAAATGTAATCGAAAAGAAACGATCATGCGTTTTTCTGTAATTTAGCCTCAATTCAAGCGTACCGCCGCGCCGCCGCGGTAATCCAAGAAAGAAAATTTTGTTTTTCCGACAATAATGAAAAATGTGATTGATCTCAGAAGTGACTATAACCTTACGGAAGAGTGTCTCTGACCTCTTCACTCCCCTCCGTAAGACAACGCAAGGAAAACTCAACCCCCCTCTTCCCCGTCAAAACGTCTCACGTAATACTTGAATTGACCCCTAAGGTCTCGGTATTTTCGAGCCTCGACAAGGATGAAATTATGACAATGCAACGTCGGGAATTTCGCATACAGTGATATCACTACTTACAAACCACTCATCATACGAACTTATCGAGATATGGCATTCATTCAAATTTTGCTTTCGCTTCGAAGTACGAACTGTCTCATGATGATTTTCCGATGCAGCGTATCTCAGAATACTTATAGAGAGCAATTATGTACTAAATTTTAGTACATTTCCAGCAACACGAATTCATTTTTAATTCTTTCCAAAATTTCTGAGTATGGGAACATTGATTAGTTTCCATAAGTTGAAGAATAACCTGGGTTTCGACATACTAACTCCAGGAGAGAACGAATTTATATCGCGAGTTGAAGTAATGACATTTAAAAAGTCTAGATTTGCCGAGGAATTTACGTCTCGATCACGACGTTCCCGAGGTCGAGTCCTTCGTGAATAAGGCACCTGTTAGAGATATCGAATGCTATCCGATATAATCCCATTTTTATTTTTTATTTCCAATCTCAAACTCGGGGTCTCATTTCCTCGACAGGGAAATCTATCCGTACGCCTCGCGTTATTGAAAAACTGGTATCGTCAGCTGAAAACTCTTAATTGGACTTGATGATTTTTTTTCGTTAGCTCATATATGCCATTAGTATGTATTCCTCCCGGAGATTTTTGTTTTTGTTTTTGAATCGATTTTATTATTACTTTTTAATACAACGGGACGAATTTTTGCCTCCACCCATGACGAGTGGTCCGTTTTAATTGAACTCGTTGAGCACTCCGGTTGGATTTTGAGCGAATGGAATTTCGGAGCAGATTGTATTTACAGATCGGCCATATTGGTTGTTTCTGATGCTATTCCATGTAATTATTAGTGAGGTAGATGGAGATGGTGCTTTCTATGGTGGCCAATGCTTGAATCTATAACGTGGGCGTGGTGGGTCCGCCATTTATGTTCCCCCCTATAAACCTCAGCGCTTAGGGGCTGACGCGCTAATTTTGCAATTTTACAATACATTCCATAGATAACTCACTTGAAATCAACATGCATTTACTTTTTGGAAATGCAATCTTCATGTACCTATATTTTTTTATTCATGCAAATTTTTAATAATTCGTATTCCAAGCAAAAGTAGAATCCATATCTCCAAGTAATTAATGCATGTTTCAAGATTTACCTTAAATTTTCAACAGAAGGTAGATGTTCTTGCTTTATATCCGCTAATGCGTCCTTCCGTCCGTGCTATTAAGAGGCAAGCAAGGAAAGAACAAGAGGAAGCAATATGGTGGATATTTCGATTGTCTGGTTTCAGTTTGAAGGTGCCGTGCCCTCTCCATCTACCTGGTACCTACCATTGTTGCGCGCACTCACCATATTCTTAGCCAGCTCATCAGGCGCAAATCATATAAAATCGTTCCCGTGCGCTCAGTGATTTATGACGAATTGTATTTTTGGAAGTGGTACGAAAGGGAAATTGGATTAATTGTTCATTCAGGGCGGTTATTCTGTAATTCCACTTCCGAAATAGCTCTTTTGGAAGAGCACCAACTCAAATGAACGATTCATTTGAGCTATTCCGCTCTCGAAGTGCTCATTTGAAGCCCAATTCGACGATCGAAAGAACTGGAAATTAACCATTCTCGGCAGAAATGAACGAGTCGATGGTCTCGCCGTTTGACGGGCACGATTTAAAACCCCGCTTTCGGTAATATTCGCCATATAAGGAGCGATCCGTGACGTCATGCTCCGTGAGGTTTCCATTATTATAGAATTATAGAATAACCCCCCAGACCTAACTTAGGGTCAATTTTTAAACCACCCAGATTGCGTAAACGATGTGGTACGCAGTCACGTGCTCGGTTATACATAGATATTGACCAAATAAGATGAAATTCGCCACGAAAAAATTATTGACTTGGCGTGGATACTGGAGACGAGAGCATTTAGTTCGTATTAACCCCCACTGAAAGTCGCCTGGATGTAAGATGGCTCGGAGATGTATCGGGCTAACACACCAAACCGGCAATTGGGATATCCGGGTTCGAATCACATAATTTTTTTCATGGCGAATTTCACTCAATTGGTTTTACTGAACGCATTTATCATTGGGTAAGAAAAATATAGGATGATGACGATTCAAAGACAACATAAGAAAATCTGAAAACCTGACGGCCACTCGTAATTTTCTTATCTGTATCTTATTTACGTGAGAAAAATATTTAAGAAAACTAGTTCACACAAATACATGCCAAAGCACCTTTTCAATCAGAGCGCGTTTGACTTTTCCTTCGCTGAACTTTTTTGAGTTCATAAGTTTTTATATTTGACTCAAAAACATCAAAGTGAGGCAAGATACTCACGTGGGACATTACCTACTTTTTAGCATTATTTCCTGTTAAAAAGCCACGTTCTCTCACTTTCACCAATACTTAAGTACTATCGACTAGCGTAGATGGAATATGATGCGGGCTAGTTGTGATAAACCTGACAAAGATTATTAACTTATGCTGGTAGCGTGCTTGTATCATGGTCTTGCATTTGTATTGTTTTGGATCATTGATTTTATTTTTTTTAAGTGGCTGCTTGGGAAAATAAATGAACAGGAATTCGATTATTGAAATAAAAAACGGGAATGACTTATGATTATGCTCCGAACGCATTACTAGCTTCTTACCATAGTATAAAACGTTGGTAATTTCTATCCGCATTTACACCTGTCTTTAATCACCAAGGTGCAACTGGTATTTTCTATCTTTAACTTTCACCATATTTGTTTCTCGTCACCTGTCGGGTAACTTTAAGCTGATGGCGATTGTTCACTTGACCATTGTAACTAACGTGCATTCGGATGGCAGAAAACAATTATTGGAGGTAGATATAACTATGGTGAGTTTACCCGGGTAGACACAGTTAACATGATCGGTGCCAACCGGGCGTTCGCATTACTAATTCTTACCTTTTCATTGGATAACCACGCTAAAAAGCTAGCAATTCGAACGGGGAATTAGAGCTCGTATTTTTTTAGTATTCAAGCCGTTTAATTTGGCCGTTATAAACTTGCTAAGAGCATTGAGGATTGCTCAAAAAAATTATTACAGCCATTGTCCCTTTTGGCTACTCTGTATGTACTCTCTCTCTGTGGTCGGGGAGAGTGTGGCTCCCTCGTTCAGTGCTCCGTCCTAACTGCCGTGTGTGGGCGTTCGCGTGGGAGAGTGGTGCATTTCCAGGGGTCGCCTCATCGCCCCCGCATGTCACGGAACGCGGACCTTAAAAACCAGAACTGCGGCTTACCTCCCCGCCACCTTAGTTGCATTCAAAGTAAAATGCATTAATAGTAATTTCATTCAAATTCCGGCTACCTTTAGATAAACGTGTCCTATAATTGTCATGAAAAAGAAAATCATACTTTTACGAGCTCTTTTATTCTCAAATTGAACTTGAAATTGCATGTTTGATAATGTGAGAATGGGGAAAATATAAGGAAAATTGTATTTTTTTCTATCTAATATTAATGTCACTTGATCGAAAAAACTGGTCATAATAAGAAAACTCTTCGGGAATTTGATAAAAATTAAAAGTCAGCACCTCACCGTATTATTTTTTTACTTATTACCAAAATAACTGCTATAATTGGAGTAAAAAAACGTTAGTTAATCGGAAATGGTGGTGCAGTCGGCTCCGATGGCTGGAATAAAGTCGTTCGTTAAAAATATATTCGTCAAATAATCTTCATATTTCATGCCTCAACTTTGTTTTTTTAGTAGTAAAGCCATGCCATCGATGAAAGCTTATTTTTCAAAACAACATTTACAAAAGGGTTGAATTCAGTACCTATTTGTTTTTATTAGCAACGTCGCGGTGAAACCTCCTGACGGTGGTTTCGCTCACACTGGGTTTGCAAGGATTTCTCCTGTGACAGTGGCCCGCCAATCGCACAGTCCAAGCAAAATTCGAACAACAGGTGAAAAAAAAATTGCATCATTGTTTCCACGAATTTTCGCCAACACAGGTGATTCTACGTTGCTTTTTTCACCCTTGCATCTTTATGTTTCTCTTTGTTTCTTGTGAATCTTTCCAATTTAACCTCTCTCCCTTACTTATCTGTGCTCCCTTAAGATCGCGGCCTTAAGGATTCTTCTTCTTCCACTGCGGTACCTTTTTGTTGAGTGAAACGTTTTCTTGTGAATCATAGATCAGTATGAGTTTCCTGTCCATTTATTTCTGAGCTTCTTAAATTTAGAATTCGATGCACTTTCATTACGTGACATCTATCTGTTGGTATTTGCTGTCGTATTTTGGAGTTCTTAAAACATTTTCCCGTGCGAACCTGACGAGAAATGAAAATTCACGAAGAAAAACTTAGAAACGGAAATTCTTTGTCATCCCTGTCGTTATGCTGAATGGATTGCGAAAGTAACTTCTCAGGATCTCTCATATAAATATTTTAGTTCTTCCCTTCCCTCCGCCCTGTGGCCGATGTTTTTGAAAATGTGCTTTCGACTTTAATCCCGAATGGTCGCAACACAGTGCAGCACTATATCCCGTGGGCTTTTTTGTTGAATTTCGCCGTAGAAACTCTTTCCACCCGATAAAATGTTCATTTTCTCTTTCATAACGGCATCGGGAGACAGAACGTTGGTCATGTCTGTGGAGTATTTTGCATGAAAATGTTTTATTTTTTATTGTCTCCAAAACCGCGATCATGTGTGGATAACGAAAAAAGTCCATTTATACGAGGAAAATGAGCTTCTGGATTTGCAAAAAACCTTTCGAGTGCTGTATTTCCCCTTTTTTCCGTGGAAAACCATTGTGTGAGAGTGTTTTGTTGGCGCTACGGACCAGAGCTTTTCGCTCGTGGTGGTATGCCGTTTCGTATCCTTTCACTTCCGTCGTCGAAAGCCAGAGACTCTCCTCCATATTTACGAAATGAGCCCATCCTATCCGTTTATTTATACACGCGTGATGGAAAAGGCTAGAGGTCGTCCGTACTCCTCGATTCAAAGTCACGGACATATTCTGTTCTCACGTGAATTCTAGGATATTACTCTTCACCCGGGTACCTAAAACCGATGGAACCTACTTGACTCCAATACTTGCGTCGCACGTTTCTCACATCTTCGGGAAAAATCACCATCTCATCCTGGGCGCGCATTACGAGGGATTTGTGAGACGTTGCAGAGACCTCAGGTATGTACATCATATCTCCTAAGGATTTGGAGATTTTTTTTCCTGGCGGAGGTCTCCTCTGCCGATCCGGGTGGCTTTCGTTACGACGAGAGAGGCGGAAGGATACAGAGCTATCATCTTTCGACGCGATGTGGGAAGAGACTCCCTGCGCGCTCTTCTTTGAATCCATTTTTTTATAAAGTTAAATTATTTCCGAGTTACACACCGGGTCAGACCCTTCATCTCTTCTGCAGACGTTTCGATGCGCGTCTCATTCATCTTCTTCAGGGCTCCAGGATGCCTAGCCGTGGAGGGCAACCGGCACGACCAACCTAAAATACAAGTTCCTTGGAGGTCAGGTGCCTGATGGTCAATTGATATCCTCCCCAGATGATTTCTCCGCATTTCTTTTTTAACTACAAGGCAAGGACCCCTGAAGATCATAAGCTTGTCGGCTATCGAAACGTTGACGGAGATGGACGTGACCAGTTGTGTAACACGAGAAGAATTTACCGTATTTGCCGGCGTGGAGGACGCCGTTTTTTTCCTCATATGTCTCTCAAATTTGAAGTGCCACTTTTTAAGCCGAAGATTACGTTGTTCATGGGTGTCTGCTAACTCCAGAGGAAGGCTATCAGCAGTGCACAGGAACCTGAAGTCCTGTAAATTACCCATGGACTTAGAGATTTAACTATACCTATAAATAAACGAGGTATCATATAAATATGTATCTATTTGAGGTAGAGTTTTTTTATATTCCTTTTTTCCTAATCGAAAATGTGTGTCCTAGAGGCCGGTGCGCCCTCGACGTTGGGAAATTAAAATCTTTAAGATTTGCTAAAAAAGTTTAGTTCGTAACTTGTTTATAGATTAATAAAAATGATTTCATAAATTGTCAGATATTGAGACTAGCGTCCCCTCATCCACCTAACCCCGTGTCACTCAGTAAAAAATGTTATGTAAGCAATACATACAAACCATTAAATGCAGACGTAAAACGCTAGTGCAAAAGAAAAGGGGTTTATTAATTCAACAGAGTAAATATTTTAGATTAGCAGTTTAAACGTAGTCGGAGCATATGCTATTAGGAAACACATGAATTTGCATCACCACTTACGCCGTAAAATTGGTGCACTGTAAATGAAGTATGATAGTATATACTATATTTTATAAACAAATCTAAAAAACCTTTTGGCAAAAAATAAGAATTTTAATGTAATCCATAACTAAAAAACCACTGCAAGAAGGGGGGTGTGAAAAACCTGCGTAACCTACAGATGAAGAAGCTAAAACAAGTTATACAGGAAAAAATATAAAGTACAAGTTGTAGGTTTGCATCGGCAATTTGAGAAAAAATACATAAGTAAAAAACAAAAATAAATATTAATTACCCATTTCAAAATAAATATTTAAAAACACATGGATAGAAGTACTCATGTCGGAAAGGGCTACGTACTTTATAATAAACCATAAGTTATTAATTTGGGCGAATAAAGGCTCACTTTTGGTATTAGTGATACTTTCATCATGTAGAAAATAACGTGAAGGACAAAGAAGTGCAAAATTTCCTACCTATTTTGGTTTTTTTTTATGTTACTTCATTTTTCCCGTTGTACCCCTTATATGCGGAAGAATGGGATCAATAAATCTTAACGGAAAATAAACGTCGAGAGTGGCAATAAAG
Source organism: Pyrrhosoma nymphula (assembly GCA_963573305.1). Taxonomy (NCBI): domain Eukaryota; kingdom Metazoa; phylum Arthropoda; class Insecta; order Odonata; family Coenagrionidae; genus Pyrrhosoma; species Pyrrhosoma nymphula. The sequence goes on along the minus strand of OY754330.1, from coordinate 46,542,497 downwards.
TCACCTTCAAAACTAAATAGTAAATTCAGCGTTCTCAGACGAAGACTGCTTCGTCATCTTCACATATTGTCATATTTTGGGCCCAATTCAGACATTGCTGGCACGACACCCCTCCTTCGTATGACGATGAATAAAAAAACCCAAAATAAAAATATATTGAAGCGTCTCAAAGTCTTTGGTAGTGTTCTTTTTTATTCTTGGAGGATTACTGTAATGTTATTGTCATTGTTATTTGCAATATTTATTATAACCCCATTCTGTTCCACCATACGCCCCGAGTTAAGATTTTAAAAATGTTTACCGGAATCTAAACAGGGCCAGATTAATCAAAAGATAGCGTCAAAATAAAGCTGTTTATATTTGCTTTGAGTTTACGCAGCCTTTGAGGCTATACGTTACGAGAACCGGCTTACCTTTGGTGGAGGTTCATCAGCAGTTACAAAAGCACATGCAAATGCATCGACAACTCTCATTCACTCTGATAACACTTTCTAAATTGAACCCAAATGGTATCCTTAGCTTCTTCCCGACTTGTTGGAGTACCCCGTTATCTCTTTCCTTCCCGAGTTCCCCTATAATCCGTTGTTTGGTACGATAGTAAGTGGAATTACTACTCGTGATTGCAGAAATAAACTTAGCTATTCCTGTAGAACGTATTTATAAACCGAATCATACCCGATTCTTGTTTATATTTGCCTTAAATAGAGTAATTATTTCTTAAATCGACTCTGCGTAGTCCCACTCTTATGTTCTTAAATAAATCAACCCTAACTTAGCCGTAGTTTACGTAAGTAGAATGTAAGTTACATACCTATTTCTCGCATACGTTTGTTTGTGATTTTCCCCTGCAATTTAGGTCTGTAGGTGAATTGATAAATTTTTCTTTGCATTCCTCTCGTAAAACTGTCTTTCTGGACTCCAAATAGAATCTCTCTTCCGGACTAAAGGAAAAACAGTCATTACTCATCGAAATAACTTAAAACTAAACCCTCAGCCGTAATTTACGTATTTAGGTTGTAATGCACCTATTTCTCGCATACTTCTTGTTTGCGATGCTGTTTGACATTTTAAATCTGCAGCTGGATTGCTAAATTTTTCTTCGCATCCCACTCGTAAAAACGTATTTCTGGGATCCAAAAAGAATCCCTATTCCAGGTTAAGAAAAAAAAACAGCTGTCTCTTAATGAAATAAAGCAATTACTTGACCTTGAGTGTGGACTAATTCAATTTTACAAAATGATGGAGCACTTTTTATGTTAATGATTATTTGTGCGCAAAATTGGATGCTCCCGTGTGGGCAGTGCTGCTAATTGTGTGAGCACTCAGTACTCCCCTAGAATGTTTTCACCTCTAGAAGATGTTTAATGATAAAAGCGTGTTGTTTCGTAACGGAGAAGTTGCTAATGCGGGTACATTCGCCCTTGAGAAAACACTTGCTCCTCTTTGCCCTGTTGAGCTGTTCACTTGCCAAACAGTATACCTGTGGGTTGCGGTAGCTGTTACCGCACTGGCCACAACCGAGTGCATATATTAAAAAAAACTGCTGTTTAATTATAGTGGTTTTCATGGGGATTTGCGACGCTGACTCCTTTAATCACTCTCGCTCTTTAACATGACCATTTTATAGCTCCGCCATCGAAGCTCGTTAAGTTGAAATGCTGCCTCTACCAATACGCTATCGGAAAAATCGACCACCTTCAACATTTGGACCTTTAGATTTAGATAGGTGTCATGAACGTAAGTATCCCGTTCTTCACTTCAGTCACCTCGTAGAGAAAAGATTATGATTATGAAAATTGGGAAAATATTGAAATCGGAACTCTCGGTTCTCAGTGTTTGCCAGTTCTGATGCATGAGTATTTTGAAGAACTGCCATTTCACCATATTACACATTCAGTGGAACTTCGCCAAGCGTGGGGGCTGCGACCCGCAAATGAAATCGCCTTGCGTGAATCCGCGTTGGAGGAATAATTATTAATTTCTTTAATGAATTGATATCTTCTTTGTCGATATAAAATAAAACTTTCAGGCGGTCTTTCTATACTTATAACTTGTTTTCCTGTATTTTTTCAAATATGCAAGCAATATCTACCGTTTGGCACAAAAAGTTATTAGTGAAAATTTATAGGGTTCTCGTAAATTTATAATTTACCTTCTCTTTGTTTGTAGGTCTCTCGCTATGCCCTGAAATGTGATCGAAAATACAGTTTTTTAGCACAAAAGGGAAAAACTCTGATAAAAATTTGTTGCTAGGGCAGTTGTTAATATTTAAAGTTCCTTCATAGAACTTAAAAACTCAATTTTTGTTCTTGTTCCTTTTTTATGGCTCTTGTCATCCAATCATTTACACCGAATTGCCTTGCTATTGACACCGCTAAACTTCTGTCTCGAAGTTCATTTCATATAACCAGATTATTATGAATGATAAACAATTCGTATTTTTTATTCGAGGTTCTTCAATAGCACTTCCAAATCATGTTTTGGACTCAATTTGAGAAATGGAAAACCATCGCTTCTCAGTAGACGCTAGTTTCATGTAACCTGGCTTAGCTGTCGTATTGTAAGCTTAGCGTGTGTTGGGCACAGTAGAAGCGAGTTCATTCCATAATCCTATTTTCCATCATTCCGTGGGGTAGGAAGCGATGTAAGAAGAATGGGGTTACGCAGAGGAAGGATTCTTACTTCGCATTCACGAATGATTGTACATCGAAATATAATATATCTCGCCAACTACTGACCGTTCAGGATTTATCTCGTCAAGTACTAATTCAGCTTTGACCACATCTGCCATAAGTTTTCTCTGTCTCGACGGAATTAGCCCCTAATTATACATTATCCTTGGGAGTGACCGTGTTGCGCGCAAATGCACCTTGTACATTCATCTAGACGGGTATACAAAAATGCTACTTGCATTCTATATCTGTGCGCACTCGGCGCAGAACAAAATTTTGCGTTATAATGAATACATATTTTGAAAATCATGTGGTTGAACACTGTTTAACACAGCGTGGCGTGGGGAATGTTTCCGATGGAGTCCCGGCTTTTGGATAGTAAAGGAAAGACTATTAGAAATAATACTGGGCACTACGAAATGGGCATTGGGTAAAGCTGAATTCTGGCGATGGCGTTCAAGGGGCAGTTCTCGCTTGAAATAGAACTAGGAAATCACGTGTTGAAAATCCGCACTTAAGTAAAATCAGTGGTTGAGATCCGCGAGTTATTTTTTATCTAGTTTGTATCTTTCCAGAAAAAAATGAAGAAACTGGTCTCTGAGAAAACTGCTTAAAAGTGAATTTTATCCCGCGGTCGGCCAAGCGTGGTACATACGTATTTAAAAACCGAGTGTACTTTGAATTCGCGATGTGAGCAACCGTGATCGGCAGAATACCAATTTATTTCCGGTTTTTTTTCAGTTATATGAAAAAGAGTAGCTTTTTTCCTGTTTACTTAGATAAACGTTCGTATTTTCTGTGAAACAGTGTATTAGATCATTACGATGACATTTGGGAAACGGCGTTTCTAGATCAGGAAAATATTTTCAACTGATAGCCTAATGAGTGTTTTTATTTTTTATGATGTGGTATTGGCTTCAAAGGTCGTATTTCTTACATATGTTTTTCGTTATTAGCTCCTCGGCGATTTAGTGCCCTTGGGTCTTACGCTTTAAGTTAGTATTGCATAATTCCTTAAAACAAATAAAAGCAGGGGTGGTTGGAGTAATCATCGTATTTATAAACGATATTCTTGGCATTATATGAATGCCGAGTGTAAAATCATTGTGCGGGATTGGCATCGAATGATGGAGCGACATCTGGCTATGGAAACGAACCAAGTGAATGTGAAGGAGTTAGTTTTCTAGTGAAAATAGAGCCTTTATGAAGTCCCACATGGTAGCTGAGGCCTAAAAAGTGGAAAAATTACCATCACGGGATAACATGACTCTGAACACGCTCGTCATAGCTGAATTTTCGCACTCCTTGGCGCCTTGAGCGTGTAGCTGTTGGCCCCTTCATTGTATTATGCCACCATCGGGTTTCCGTTCTCCAAAGAAAATCCTTCCCTCCCAGTCCTACTCACCTGAGTGGCACAAATTACCGCTTTTTCCGGCTTATATGAAGAACAATTTTCCTGGATAAATCCACAGGATATTATACGGCCAATTTCAAGGTTAGATTCAACAATAAGTCTAGGTAGGTACCGGCTCTAAGCTTTCGCGTACGTTGTGAGGAATTATGAATTCCGAAAACTTACCATTAAAACTCAGACCAGTTATACTTTTAAAAATTGTTCCACCGAAATATCGTTTTAAGAATAATCTTATTCTGTTGAAAATGTGTGCAATCTCCGTGATACTAAGCTTAGAATTGGACGTTGGTGCACACGACGTCCTCTATATCATGTTATTTTGTCATTATTGTATACATCTTGTATTGTATACATCATAATTAATGATCGCGTTCAAGTATTTTAGGAAACGATACAAAGGTTATTTATTTTCCCCAAAATATGAGGCCAAAACTAGGGCGTGTCTCATATCCCCTTACGTTTCACAAGCCGGAAAATGCGGTACCTTATTTTTCTGTCGCCTTCTTTAAAGTCATGTTCACACGGGAACATTTATTGTGCGAGAGTTGATTTGCAGCCCTGCGCTCGGGTATGTCGGATGAAATGGCGGCAGCCGATGGCAAGTAACATTCCATTTCTGTGTACACACAAAGCCACAGGCTTTGACTAAGTCGCTGAGACAAGCGCGGGTGACTATTTTGCATATACATTGGATGACTTTCAGATTGTGTATGCGATAATAGTAAAATGGATTATTTATTTTAGTTGAGTTTATTCATCATCATCATCATTGTTAGTACCATGTTTTGTAACGTGCAACATACTGATTAGTTTTTATCTATGCATGATTTCACAGAGGAGTAAAGAATAACGCGCATGAAAATAAAAAATATATATCAAGACTCGCTGATTTATTGTGTCAATATTCAACATTTCCACTTTAAAACCTTCCTTTTCATGCTGTATTTATCTATTCGGAAAATAATAAAGGTGGATATGCACATAACTTAGCTGCTAGATCGCAAGGAAAATTGAGCGTGTTCTAATCCTTACCAGGACTAGGCAATCGCATGCGATTCTATTGCATACCAGCAGGTGCCATGCGATTTGATTGTTCACGCGGAGAAAGATGCCGCTAACTAGTTACTTCCCGGAAATGTCACCAAGTTTGGACTGGGTTTAATTATCAATGAAACCTCTACTTTTTGACACAGGTGTAGGTAGTATCAGTTGCTCGGTGTAGCTTTGGTAACATAATACTAGATCGCTGCATAAACAAAATATAGTATAAATAATATTTATGGATTTCCTATGCATGTTTACCAGTCAACGTTTTTTAAGGTGGATCTACACTGACTATTTGAGTCAAAACTAATGCTACATTATTTATTTATTTTTTTAAAATTCAGTTTTCTCTGATGAAATCGCTATTGAAAACCCAAAATTAAGGTACAAAAAATGCAGATTTTTGCACGAATATTATTTTAATTACCACATTTGTCCAGCCATAGGAGTCCATTTGTATGTAACTTCCGCATTCGGACTTCATTTACGGGAGTAATTCCGCATTCTGACTTCAATTACGGGACCGCAAAACATATACCATATACCGCATTCTGACTTCAATTTCGGGAGTAATTCGCTAATAACTTTAAGAAATAGTTGATAAGATTCCTATATTTTTTTATATTTCATTATTATAAATATATTTCATTTTTGTTCCATTTTCTAGGACTTTTTGCTTCGAATGAATAGTTAAAAGTTTTAAGATTATATATGTTTTCTCGTTCCATTTGATGTTTTTCTGCTGTAATCAGAGAAATCTCAATTAGAGCCCATGTTTATATCTCCACTTTCAAGGCTGAAATACTGCAAAACTAGCCTGGAAACCATATTTTTTTCACTCCAGTTCATAAAATTTAAGTTTTCATAATTTCTGGAATAAGCTACGCTGAGGCCAGAGCCACCTTAATCGGTGGGTCTCGATCAGCTGCGATACGCCTCAGGTGATCGCCGGAGCACGTGGGTAGCAAACGTTTGCCAGCACTCTCCTCCAAGGTCGCTAGCTCTCGACGATTGGCTCGCTATCACTGAAAGCCACTCACTCACTCAAGGATTTCTCGTTTCAAACAGATGTTTCCAGCTTCTCCGAAGGGGAGCTCGATTTCCTGGAATATTGCCGTCTGGCATAACGACTGAGTCCTACCAACAACAATCCGCCGCGGATTAAGCCCCACTCTTATCTGGCAGGGGAGTGAGACGACTCTAGCCGAGGTCATTGTGTAGTAAATCCCCACGACACGACGCGACGACGGGCCATCGACGGCTTTCTTCCTGCGGCTGAGTGAGAGACAGTGTTGGGCTGCGGAGCAAATTTGAAACTAATGGTCGCCACTCCACACCTGCGGTCGGAGAATGGCTCTAGGAACATAGTTGGGAAAGTTACCAAAAAATTAACGGATTAAAGTTAAAGTTAATCGCTGTAAAAAGTAACTAAAGTTAAAATTTTCTTTTCTGAAAAAGTAACTGATTAAAGTTAAAGGTTAAAAAAGTAACTTTTACGTTAAAAGTTGATTTTTCAATTACTTTTAAGAAACATTTAAAAGCTATTTTTCGCAGTTGGGATAAAATAAATACAAAATTCAAATTCAAGAAACATTTATTTAACGTTTACTTAAAAAGTCATTAAATTTTAATAACATTCTCATTTCAAAATTTGTATCGGACATCCGTCCTCTCCTGTGTGAAAAAAGAAGCCCTGCAGCACTATACATCCTTTCACATTGCGCTGATTATGGAATGCCAGTGTTGCACTTGATAAAATAATTACATATATAGTGCTTGAGTGTTCATTAACATTTCTACACTCCTAAGAATATCTCACTGCTTCCGCATCGGCGATGGAAAGTACCTCCTGACTGATAGATGTCGGTTGGTGTTTAAATTATGAAAAAAATGCATCCATATTAGCTGTCTCCGAGTAAGACATTCGTGCCCTCGCGGGCATGGTCTTCGAGTAGTCTCGCGTTTTCTCATCTGAGAAGACTGCAGTGGAATGGAAGGCAATAGCTTCGACTGTGTCAATTTTATCAAAAATATAGCAAGTGAAATTCTCTTTCATGGGATGATTGTGAATTATTAGGGATGGCTTTTACTATTTCGAGTTCTAAACCACAAGAATTATGGGTATACTATTTGCATGGCACATGTGCATTTCCATGAGCTTGATTCGGGGGTGGGGGGGTTAGGGATACTTTGACTCTTTATTTGGCCATATAGTGCAACTTTGACTCAGCAAAAATTACTTATACATTTTCTGGAAATCAAAGTTCTTGAAGTTCACATTTTATATGAAAAGGAGACAATTGAAAGAGATTCTTGCGGTAAGGTGTATTTGGTAAATTCACATGAAAACGGCCGATTCACTTATTTTTTTCTGCTGCATTAAAATAATTAGATCTTAAAAAATACTCTTTTACGCGAGTTTTTTTTAATAGCTGGGAAATTTCGCCTCGAAAAGCGCCATAATTTTCGGGAAATAGCGAGATAATGTTCGAGGTATCGGATCGTAAATATTTGAGCGGCATAATTATTTTGCTCACATTTTTTTCTTAATTTAAGTTTATTTTGTAAGCCTCCGATCACCTTCTCTCTTTTCTTTGCCCAAATCGATGAATTTTCCTGGCGTGCTCCTGTGAGTCCAAGCCCTAAGCAGAAAGCTTGGTGTTTAAATCATGAAATGAAAAGTTAATTCCTTTAATGGTGATGCATGTCTTTGGGAAATCCTCTTATTCCTAAGACTTACTGATAGTGATTGGAGTTGAGATTGAATTTAATGAAGTATTTATATGTCGTCGTTTGAGTTAATATTCCCATACTTAAAATACCATTATGAAAACCGATTCATTTCCTCGGCGTTCCCAAAGTAATGTTCTTTTTAATCGCTGCGAAATTAATTAGCGGTCGTTAGTTGAAGAACGTCACAAATGCTGCTCAAGCATGAAACCCTCCTCCTCCCTCTTGAAATTCCTCGCGGGTTGTTCAAATAAGGGCTACGAAACATTGTGGTCGCATATTTTAATCGTGCGAAATTACACTGCAAAGCCCGTCGTAGGGCGGTATTTTGTTCAAATTCTAAAGTTTCGTATTGTTCACGGAAGACTTTTCGCGTCACTGCGAAATTAAACCTCAGGGTCGTTTTTTAAACATACTCCCTTTAACAATACTCCCACGTCGCTCCCCTGAAACGCCCACTCAGGTATCCAACGTCGACCCGAAAGCGTGACGTCAAGAGTGTACCTCTGCACCTCCCGTTAATTGACATGCGGGGGCGTATAATATAGCATCTCCGTTTTCGTAGGGCCTTTGTGCCCGCCGCCGGCGATATAAACTTGCTCGGTATAATTTTATATATGCGTGGATGCTGCACGAGTGGGTTTAAACTTGGTCGTTTACCGTATCGAAGTTGGGTAAAGTGTGCCCGCAAAACAAAGAGAGAGAGAGAGAGGATCGGAAGCAATATCCAAAAGGCTTATGGCGTCCCGAGACTTCAAAATCCGCCGTGATATTTAAAAAAATAAATCATGTTTTTTTTTCGGATGGATCGAGTCCAATCCAAGCGGCACATCAACAACACTGTTACCCATAAAATTTTCATACTCTGAAAAAAAACTTTTTGCGGTCGTGTTATTTTTTTTTACTCTCCCGTGTCGGTTGTTGAAGGGAAACACTTGGAGTGCTTCTAAACTTTATAAAAATTATGATGCGGCTCTCCTATGTACGTATATATGCAGTGATTGCGTTTGAAGTAATTAAACAGAACAATGGGCGAGAATATTGTGATAGAAGAAACAGGTCGGAAACTAATTATAGAATTAATTAAAAGAGGAAAGATTTCTCTGGGAAAATGAAGTGTATAATCAGAAATCCTATGGAGCGGAAAATTCAGGGATGTATTCTCCTTTATCTTTATTAAGTGAGCTGACTAATTTTATCTTTCCGTAGTTAAGTGTTTTTCATGTTAAGTTATGGATAACGCACTGGGCTGCTGCTTCATAAGATAATTTTGGCTTATTTTTTGTCATTGTCGTCTTTTTCCGAGAATCCTTTCTGGTTGAAAATGGTTTTTTCATTATTCACCGTTTTAGGACTGATTTTATTATAAAAAACTATAAATCTGTTGCAGCACCCTTTTGAAGCAGGTGTAAGTTCACGGAAGAAAATGTCTCCATGAAAATATAACATACAGAAATCACATGGAGTATTTAACGAAAGATTACTTCTATAGGCTTTCAGGATTTAGGTACAATAGTTAATCGTCCAATGTATTAAGATGTTTTAGTTAGCCTCATGCCTTATTTTTTTCCTCTAAGTTGATGGCAGTGCGCTAAATATTTTATCGGCATTTACAATTTTTTCATCATTAACGCGGAAAATTATTTTATTATGTTCTGGACCAAAGTTGATATTTTCGTCTTGAGGTTAGGTGTACTTTTAGAAGTCCAATTCGTAAATGTTTAATGGCAAAATGAAGAATAATGCTTTCTTGACTAAATTGTAAAATTAAATTTTATTGCTTTATTCATTTCATTCAAATTTATGTAAAAAATTCTTTATTCCTGTAGAAAATAAAGGGAGAATTAAAGTTGAGCTGGTTCAAATATATGATTCAGCCAACCTGAGGTAATAATAATTTTTGTAGATCACATCACGAATGTAAAAGGAATAATATTTTCCAAATGCAATTCATACAAACAACAAGCTATAATTATTATTATATTACGATATTTACTATATATAAACTATCAGTATTTGAAGGTGATAAACTTAAATCTCAAATACGGTCAACGTAAGGTCGTATCACTCTGCTGAATAACGTTATTCTCCTATTCCTAATCCCGTGGCTTCATATCCCAATCATCGTCCATTTCCAGTTGTGTTTGCTCTCCCTTCCATACGCCATTAGATTCTCTTAAATCTACTTAGTGTGAACGTATTTTTATGCTGGCTGCTGAGATAGACATTTTATTACCCAATTAAGTGAAAATTGTCAAATATCAGCTGGAAATCAAATATTTCTATTCCTGGTCTTCACAAAATTATATATTGGTCATCATATAAAGCTGAGAATACAATTTAGCCATTAGTTTTCAGCTGCAACGTAGCTGTATTATTAGAGCAATTTCAAAATGTACAGCCAAGAGGATAACGTTCCCTGGTAAAATGAACCCGAATTTCGAGCGTACAATATTGCCATCGAATTTCTCGTCTGATGCATGCAGAGTGACAGGCCCGTTCCGGCATCCTAGCTCCATTTATCCGGTTCATGGGATCGGCATTCATCCACGAGCAACGTTAATATTCCATCAGGAAGTATCGCATCGCAGAAGCAGAACATTTTGTCTATCCTCGTAGTCCAGTCAATAAAGGGGTTGTAGAGGACATGGAAGAGGACAGAGACCAATCTTCAGGGATGTGTTTGGAATTGATATGAGGTAAACATATTAAAAGTCCCCGGACCTACGACGTGTGCGGGGGGAGGTGGGGCGCAGAAGGTCCTTTTTTTGGTTTTTCGTTTATATCTTGAAAATGGTGCGTGGTAGCGAAAATATTACTGGTTCTAAAATTAAAGCTGACATACTTTCTTCAAAATAGTTCCTTATAAATTTATTTCTATTCCTCATAGTTGTCGAGATATTTCCTAGCGAAAATTGTACATTTTTTAAAAACGTTTAATTTCCTCACGTTTTTTGACAAACTTTTCCTTCTAACGGCTCAGTCTTTAGTTTTACAGCAAAGTCTTCGGGGGCATAGTTGTAGAAAATTACATTACCTTTAACATGAGACATAAATAACATTTTATCTTTTACTGGTCAATAGTTACAGTAATTTAAAATTTCTAGGTAAATTCCGGAATTTCGTAAGAAAACCGTACATCGCTCTTTCCCGTTTTCCTAGGGTTGTATAGTATTAATATAGCTGTATGTTGTGTTTATATACATAAATGGTAAGAAAATGTGAGTATTGAACTAAATATAAGGTTTCACAAACTAGTTCCCTTCCTACAATACCACCACAGACCGTCAATTCAGACCGTCAATGGTAAATGCATTAAAATCAGCATTGTTAAAAACAAATTGAATGATCGTGTTTTAAAGACTAGTTGAGCATGGACTATAAAGGGCATTTCTAAATCTTGGACTTCGTAGTACGATGAACAAAATCCCTAACTTGCGAGAAGGTAAACCAAGTTTTTAGATGCAAATCTTCTGTAAAGTAGGAAGGAGAGACCACTTAATACTCAGGACAGAAATTTCCGCGTTCGAAGCACAAAGGTTTTGGCGGTCGCAATAGCGACACATTTCTTTCTCGTATCCTCGGCTCTTTGTGTTTTTTAAGAGCACCTTCTATAGAAATAGTATAAGGGATGGAGGAACACTATTCATTTCTTCCATTCTTCTGGAAATGAAGTTATCAGATTTGGTTTCTTTACTCAGATATAGAGGCCTAATGAAATTCACACGGCATTCATCATCGTAAGCAGCTTTCTCGGCGACTAAATCATTTATCTAGGACTAGTGACCAAGAACTTCTTCACTCCACTTGTCATACTTCGCAAGACCAGCCTTCATACACGTTTTTTGTATAGTAGCTATTGTTCGAGCGTTATACATCACTCTCAGCCTTTCAATAGCATTCGTTTTTTCGTTCTCTACAGAGTCTGCACAGAGAAAGCAGTGATTCTTGAAATCGAAATTTTGGTAGTGAGTTCACCATTTCAGTTGGTTCAGACAAATTTGATGCAGCCTGCCTCTGCAACTCAACCTTAATGTTTTGTGCTCTGGTGCAGTTTTTTACGGCATGATTTGTGAACGAGGAGGGATTTCAAGCTATGTAGCTGGGAGCACTTGTTGTCCCTCCTTTCCTTACTTGTAGCTACAAGTGACAATATTCCTTTTTCTGTCACTCTTGAAGCATCATCACTGGATTCGTCGATGTCTTCATCACATACAAAGCACTTTTTAGACATCGCGAAAGATAATCACGCTCACAACATATAAAAGCAACTCAATCGTTCAAACAGATTTACAACACTGCACCACTCGACCCACGCTGGAAGGGAATTGAATTGAAGGGAGGTCGCTTGAAAGGGACCCCTCCCCTTTCAGCCTCTCCTGTCTAATGGCAATGAAAGTTCGATCTAGTTATGCTTAAAAGTAACAGCAACATAGTTTGTGTCGAGGAGGCCGTAATCCTCCCTTCGTATTTTTTACTGAATGTTGCATGCGTTAAGTAACAATATTCGCTCCCGGTTGCCAGGGTGCAATTAGTTCCTTATACATTGAGAGACGGTTGGGATTTTTTTACTTTGGAGGGCAATAAAACTGTGCCCTTTTCGGTAAAAATTTCCATTGCGGGCCGCGCGGCGGCAGCAAGGGTATTTGTGTATAATTGTGCAATGAGAGTCCTGTGAGCTGGCCGCTTTGCGATCGAGAGAGTGGCCTGCCTTTTTCAGGAAATTTACAATTCAGGAATAATAATAAACTATTTGCACATCATACATGTTCCACTATCACGTACATTCGCTACCGTTGCAGCTCTCAGAATGTTACTGATTGAAATAGAGCTTCACTGAAAGTATTTAAGCCTAGCCAGATTCATATTCGTTGGAATAACTGGAGAATCTCTAGTGCACGAGACGAGAGAATAGTTTTGCATATATAAGTGTCCGATATGGAAAAGAAACATCGCCTACAACATCACGAGAACTAAGCCACAAAGATGGGATTTCCTTAGGTTACACCACGCGCCGGACCGGCCGCCACCCGCGGCTGCGTACTGGACCTCTCGACTTAAATCCTGAGGTAAAATATACAAATCAAAGCAAGATTTTTCTTTTGATGTATATGTTGTATATCATACTCTTTCAGTCCATTTTGAAAAATCCGGAGAGCAAAGAGGCGCTAAAAACGATATTGCTCTTTTTAGTTCAAAATGCATGTACAAGTAAGCTTAAAGTTTAAAAAAAAAGCTTAAAAGGTATTTATGTTAAGGTTAAAAAAACTTATAAGAAACCAAATCACTGGGTTATAATGCTTAGAGTATTGTACCAATTTAGGTGAAGTAATTTTTGAAAGTATATATGTTGTCCGAGAGGTTTCTTCCATGAAAGTATATTTTTCTAAAATCTAGGTTTTCACGCGAAAGACGTATTTACCCTGAATGACCCATATTTAACGCGTTCCACAGATTACTATAAGCAGCACAATGACCATCATAGTATCCCATATTGTGGGCCACATACTGTAGAATACGAAAACAGCTTACCGAACTTCCTCGTAGAAAGTTGAAAAAATGACATGCAGCCAACTTTTTTCGATTCGGTGGTGCAGCATCTACTTTAACATGCATGCACATGGTGTGAAAAAAATTGAGTATACATAAACCTACTGTATATTTAGTATAATACTCACATTTTCTTACCATTTATGTATATTAACACAACATGCAGCTATATTAGTACTATACAACCCTAGAAAAACGGGAAAGAGCGATGTACGGTTTTCTTACGAAATTCCGGAATTTACCTAGAAATTTTAAATTACTGTAACTATTGACCAGTTAAAGATAAAATGTAAAGTTATGTCTCATGTTAAAGGTAATGTAATTTTCTACAACTATGCCAACAACATCAGCAAATATCTTATCCTACCACAATGCCACTCTTGCCAATGATGATGGGTTTAGCAATGTCAGCGGATCGAAAGACCCTTTTCAGTATTGTACTAATGGATTAATCAATCTCAGTCCACTTTTGCCAGTGTAGGTACTTGGCTTGATTAAAAATTGACTATGGAAAAGATGTAATGTCTAATCCATCTCATCATGTCTATTAATTGTAATCGCGTTGTAAACAATAGTATGACGTTTTTGAGGAAGATTTTATTCCTTATGATCAAACGTAACTAGAAATATGCTTGAAGAGCGGTTATCACGGAACTTCTACTGCCCCAACGAGATGACTTATTTCATTGCTTTGGATATTTTCTGGGAGATAAATACTTCCTTATCCGTGAATCAAATTACTAGCCTTTGTCTATATGGACAGTGAATTGGCCCAGACACGCTACCCAGAATTCCTAAATTCAAAGGCAATTTTGGAGGATCTCTAGGAAAAAAATTCTGTACGTAATTACAGCATATCCAACATGGCACTCATAGGGCAGAATCGTGTTCTAAGTAAACCCTTGTTGGCGAGGATAGATAATATAATCCACTACAGCCTGTAATTGGTTATCAATTAAGATGTTTTAACTGCCACCATGAGCAGCAAGTATTGCTATGGAAGGGGCCGGAGGATGAAACTGAATCTTTTATTCTCTGATAATTTACGGCGCATTCTTTGTAGCTCATCGCAGAAATTAAAATTTGCACTTGTGTGTTTGCACTGCATTTGTGTTTTATTGAAATGCACTGAACGTGAGGACTGTGCATTAGGTTGGACCGGAAAACATTTTCTGGAAAGCTAAAATTTTTACCTCCTAGAAAATTTTCTATTTTGGGTGAACAGTCATCAGTCGAAATAGCTGAATATCCTGTGGTTCCGCACCCCGCTTGAATTTTTAAGATTCTGGTCAAAATTCGCGCAATTTGTGATGGCGTAAATATACCTTCAAAATGTCAATGCCTTACTGGAGACTGGTAATTTCATAGTACAATGGGTGCTGAAGGTCATTGAACCAATAGGATATGATTATTATTGACATCAGGGGTGGGAGTGAGGAGGAGGGATGGACTTAAATTTGTCAAAATTGACCAACTTCCGCTTGATTCTCTTGTGTAGTTCTATAGTAAAACGCTCCCATGTACAGTGTGCATTGTCGTTTTCGTCATATTTATAATGTCTTTCTATTTCTTCTTTCACAGCCGCCGTGGAGGCTTGCCTCTCCCAAGGACTTCGCCGAAGAGCCCTCGGTCTTTTCAAGAGCAGCTCAACGACCGCACTGCTCCACAAGGTGGCCAAGACGTTCGAACCGGCGGCCACCATCTCCCAAAAGGTCCTCGAGATAGAAAACGCTGATCCCAGCAGGTGGGATTCACATCTCCTTTGTCTCCTTTCAGTGAAGGTGCAATTTCTCCTTTCAAGTCACAACCGACGGAACACCAGAAAACATGGCCTTCCTTGAATGGTTTTCTTCTGATTCATTTTCGAATGTGGCCTACCGTGGACTGTGGGAAACAGTTGGCTCGTCAGTCTTTCTCCTCTCCTCCCAAAATGTCTTTATTCTTTCTCTGTGGTCCCCCCTCTTTTCTTCTGACCAGGTGTTTTTGGCATTTTTTACTTCGTTTTTTCCTGGAACCCCTTGAATTCATCAACCCTCCTTCGAAAAAACCTCTTTAGTCCAGTAATCTTCTAGATTGATGTTAATTTCCTCCATACATTTTTTTTTTGCTCTACCCATTTTACTATCGTCTTTAAATTGGTGAAATAGCTGAATATTTTCTTTTTTATGCTACAATCACTCGTTCGTTAGATGTGAACTTGCGTATTGTATCTGTAATTCTGTCCAATTTTCTGTGAAGATTTTTATTTTTCCTCTTCCTCCATATGCCATTCTCTCTTCTTTCCAGAAAGAGGATTTTCTTTGGGATTTTCCATTCTCACTTCTCTAATTCTTCCATTTCCCTTCCTTGTCCAGTGTCAAACATTCTGAACCATAAAGTCCTTCTGGCTTCACCGCTTTGTTGTAGTGCCTTATCTTGGCTTTATAGGAAAACTATCTCTTATTATATCTCTTCCGGAGTATTTTCTATTGATCTCTCTTTTTAAAATTAATTTATATATTTCTCTGGGAAATTTTGTCGGCAGTAAGACATTTAATACGCAGCAAAATGGATTATTGTTTGAAAATATGAATCATTCAGTCCATCCGGAAACGTCATAGCCCTGTGGGTAGGAACTTTCACTGTGGTATACGGAGGATAATGGCGTCAAATATCGGTCTGCTGTCCACGTGCAGTTAAGCTTAAGCTATAATTTTCTAGGCATCACGACTTTTTGCACAATCACTGGTTATGTAAGGTACTACTCACTATTCTGCGTGATGTTAATTCGTAGTAAGAAGCGATCGAACGACTAAGTATGAAGTACACGCAACTATGTGCTGTTGGAAAACATTAATTGAACATTCACCGTCTAGTTGTTTATAGTGGTCGTGAAACATGGTGGCATTCGCGCGGAAGGGCCTTTTTTAGCGGAAGTGTCTATTTCCTCCAAACTGGCTTCGCGCGGGGGATAAAGGGTAGTCTCCGTGCTAGACTTCCCAGGGCCGTAAACCTTCTTTGCCAACCGCAAAAGGTTCAATCTGTTATTCTCATTAACTTTCGATTTCTCTATGGCTCTTTATACAATTGTTTAGATAAAGTTTTTTCAGATTGGTTTCGAAAAATATCAGCGAATTTTGATTTCGGCTCCGTTTGGATAGTATACGTTGTGAAACGCTCTGCTTATACCTTACCGCTCTTTCTTAAGTTAACTGCAGTTATGTTGGCAGAGTTGAATATCATGTGCTTTCCTCTCGTCTCCTATCCTTAGCCGACCCTTTTCAAACGAGCATTCCCCTCCTTGACGTCACCTTTAGCGTAGACGACTGTCACCGTGTTTCACTACCACTACTCAGGGTAGTTTTTGTCTTTCATACTAAGTCATTCTTGAACCACAAATGAACTCATCTGATATCGTTTGAACAATTGTTATTCTTTCTCGGCACAGCTATTTTTTATGAGAATCTGGTAAAACTCAAGTCCTGAGCTATTTCACCAGTGTGGTATCATTTATTACGGTGTGAAAAAATCCAAAACGCTAATTCGTTCATGAATTGCTAGCGGCGTTGTCATTTACCTAGGTTGCAACTTGTAGGCAAAAAATTAAAATTGCGAGTGTTTCTGTTACATTGTATTATATTTAGATAACATTTAGGAATGGTACTTTCTCTCCAAATATTTTGCTCATTCTTCCGTTCATTTTAAAGTGAAGATCGTTGAAAGATAACTGGAATCATAAGCTCCAATCTTTTCTGGCATAATTAAGGCTAAATCATTCAAAGTTTAACTCTTGGAAATTTCATCTACGAAGCCTTATAATCGGCGATAATAATACTTTTTATTCCAATGCTGCATGTCTTTGGTGACATACGACTGCTGATTTGGTGAGTCAATATTTTACGTTGGGTCTCCGTATGCGTTATCACTTCTGCAGCATTATTATACCAAATTGGTCACGAGTGCATTATCCTCTATGCACTGGGTAGACTGAATTTCACCTATATGCACGCTTTGAGGGACAAAGATCGCACTCTCGCATGGTTTCAATGTGTAGATCGCACTTGTTTCCATAAACCACTCAAATGATACAGTTTTAATTTAACGCAATAACCAAAGTATATGTTTTATCGTCGTCAAAACGATAATTATTGTTGTATTTTTGTAATGTGAAGTTCTGTAAATTGCACGGTGGCACAAAATGATATTAAACTAAGAGTATCGAACGAATGTGTATCGCAGTATTATGTAATTGAATATTGATGATGTTAATGTAGGTAGTTTAAAAGAAAATACAGATTGGCCATTAGATGCAACGAGATGATCGTGTGGTTGGTGGAACAAGCTTCAGGCTTTCCTCGTGTCATACTATGATTCGTGCTCAAACATCACTGTGCTCCAAGCTTCGCTTTATTGCCAGCTATCAACTAGCAGTGTGCTGCATTCAAATTTTCATTTTAGTATTCAAATCTTAGAGTTACCCTCAGTTTTAATCCCTTCCACCTCATAATAAAAAGAGTGCTTTTCTGATTTTTTTATTTTTTGTTCTAATGCAGGTGTTATAAAATATTGACGTGGATTTTCCAAAGCAAGCGTTCACAGTCACATCCATGTAATGAACATGAAGACTGGATTTTTTAGCATCGGAATTGTGTAGGTATACTGTCTTTTTTGTGTGATCCGGCGTTCATCTTAGTGATGGTCCATTACGATTCGTTCCTTTGGAACGAATCGTAACGAAATCGAACGAATCCACTGATGGAACGAGAAGGAACGAATCCGTTTGTGGAAATATTCTCGTTCCATAGGACCGAAAGGAACGAATGGACCGAAAGGATTCGAAGGACCGAAAGGAATCAAATAAAGGAAAGGATTCAAAGGACCGACAAAAACAGGAAGGTAGTTATTAACTAACACTAATATCACTGATGAGAGAGGAAAACAAAAACGGTACAAAATTGTGCCAAATAAAATCAACGCCGGCTGCAGCTCCAATGTAATGTAATTGTACTATTTAAATTTAACAAACGCACATAACATACAGATATAAGTGTGATTTATAGTAGTACCATATTTTAGAAAAGACGGTGGTTACTCAAACTACACTTAATACATATACGAGTGCTCAATAGGCAAATGCATTTGGCAAAATAACACTAAATATGGATGGCTGACGCCACTATCCTTGGCTGAAGCTATCACGAGTATAAAGCGGCTTCTTATTTAAACATGAAATCAATATGCAGACTCAACACTACGTACATTCTTAAGCGATAAAAGTGCATTTTGTAGAAATACTAGGCGCAAATTGAAAAGGAACGAATCTTTAAACTCGTTCCTTTTAGTGAACGAGAACGAAAGGAACGAGTCCGAGAAGGGAACGAAACTGCCCATCACTAGTTCATCTTTCCCCCGGCAAATTTCATCTTGGCTTAGTATTGTATCAAAAACGCCCATTCCCTCCCGTCCCGTCCCTCTGCCCTTAATTTTTTAAATCCAAAATCAATGCTGTCACATTTTTGTCGACTTTTGCCCAGTTTACTGGTTTAGTGCGTAAATTTCCAGTTAAATATTATGGAAGCTTGGCTTTGCTGCTTACACTGCTCTAATTAGGTAATTAAAATATTGTTTTTTGTGAATTATCAAAAAATTAGCGTCCTGAAAAAGTGCCTGATCGCAAAAATAGCGTGTCATTGTCAAAGTCATTGTGACTCCATTGATTCAAATCTTAGTGATGGGTCATGGTATCCTAAGCTTGACGCTAGTTATGAAATTTTCTGGACGACAGAACTTTAGGGTGGCAGCAAGTAGAGCAGGTAAAAGAATGGGTTTCCTCATACGGATTGCATAAATCAAACGCGCAATGGAGCTTACTGCCTAGTGGACTCCGCCCTCGCCCAGTGATACCTCGCCTTTCTGTTGACTGTACAGCGCACAGCGATGGTTCAAATTACTTTGGATCGTTATTAATTAAGCCCATTTTTCCATTTGTAAAGAAAGGTTGAATAGAATTGGTCAAGATGGAATTTATAGAATTATATTTCGATGATAAGCTTAGATGAGGAACAGCACGGTGTTACATCAGTCATTTATAATCGAATTAAGTAAATACTAAGCGTATAATTATATTATTGTCAATTGATTAGTTAAATGCACGGAACACCCTATCGAGAAGAAAGGAATGTGGCATAATTAGTCGGTAATGACTGTTTTGGAGGGAAAGTATCGTGCATGTATCACTTGCTAGATTAAGGTTGGAGGATGAATACTAATATAAAAACTAGCCAATATTATTTTAATGTTTTTGTCCTTCATAATTATTTCGTTTTTATATCATTCCTGGTTTAAGATGGTAAAATAATCGCCTCGGAAAAATAAATTAAATTAACTCTACGTAGTTCAACGCTTTTGTTCTTAGCATGCAGCTCGACAGGTAGGCAATTAAGTAATAACCAAGTAAATAATCAGTCTTGGCATCCTGATTCTTCTTAAATTGTAAAGACGAAGTTAAAAGTGCCTCGGCATTGCTTTTTCAGCGGTGGTGATTCGTTGGAGAAAGGAGTCTTTAGCCCTCTATCGCCATATTCTAAGTTTTAGAATGACCGCCTCCATTCGTAAGGTATTCAAGCAATCAAAACCCTCCAATTTACCGATTGAACAATTCGTGCGAAAATTCAACTTATTTTTCCTTGAATAAAATGTAGTTGCCACGTTTATTTAAGTTCCCATTATCTTATGCAAGACGAGGATCTGGGTGAGGGCGGAGTCCAGTAGGCAGTATCTTGGTATGGTGGATGAGAGTGAAAACCTTCTGGATGAGATTGTTAGAGGGAGAGTAGGTGGTAGGAATAGGTAATTAGAGGCTAGGGGATGCTGAAGGTCGTGATAGAGGGGAGTATGTTGATAAAAATCTAGATGATTTTTACTCACTTTCATTCATTAATTTGGTTAAGCCTTACTTAACCGTTCGATTACCCTAATGATGATAATGTGTCTTGGTGAGGCTCGGAGATGAAGCTAAGATAGGGATGAAGTGTCGACAATAGCACTTAAAGGTAAGGACGGGTCGGCGCTTTCTATCTCTTCCTCATTACGCTGCTCACTTTCATTAGACACGAGGACATTCGAGCAGGAACGATCGTCGTCATCAGCCCTGGGATCGAGCCCGGATCATTTAAGTGAGTGCCCGCGTTTTTCCTCCTCCCCCCTTTCCAGAGCCAGGGGCGTTCCTTTGGGGATAATTGCGAACACGTGGAAGCTGGTTGCCCTGCATCCCGCGCTCCCTGCCTCTTTATTGACCCGAGGTCGGGTTGACCCACTCTGTCGAAAAGAGAGGGTCAAAGCTCCAACTGGCGAGGTCTGGATCGTGAGTTGCACTGTCACCAGAGGCGTCAAATTCCCCATCCTATGCTCGTGTGGCCGGAGTAAGTTATTTCTTACGGCGCAGAGTCCACCAATCCTGTAATGAAGATTCCTTCCCGATCTTCCTCATTCAGTTCAATGTTCTTGATTAAATTTATTCCTCTGCTACATACGTTTTGCAATTTTCTCTCTCCCTGCTACATTTCTAGTGACTTAAATAACTAAAGCAAGGGTTGTTTTTAAATTCGTCTGCATATTGTTTAAATTGAAAAGTGAAAGTGACTGGCAGATTCCGTTGCCCTTCGATCTATTTTTTTAATAAGGAAGAAAGCCGTTTTCCATCTCTAGAGTCAGTTTTGGTCCTACTGTCTCTTCATATTTAATTTATTTTCTTGCTTTTAGCTAATGATTATTGGGCCAAAGCTGTTTTGTGAGCCTTTTTCTTGGTTGTTATTATTGATTTCTTTGTCGATTTCATTCAGTTTTACCACCCCTTTCAAATTCATAAGATGATTCACGTCTGGTAAAATAGCAAAGTATGTACGTCAAGTGAAATAATTTATGAAAGGTGCGAGTTTTTTCCGTTGCTGACCATGTTTGTGCACGTATTTCGTGCAGAGTTAATGATTTCCAGTAAAAATTTCTTCGGTGAATTTTCATCTTGAGTGGTAGCAGTAGTAAATATTTGAGTTGCCCTTTTTTAAACTAAACTCTTTTTTTAATCAGCTCATAATGGGAGAAATCACATTTTATCAGAACGTAAAATCAGTATCCGATCTATAACGTTAAGCTTGCTTGAAGCGTGCTTACTGTGTTGGAAATATCTCCTGTGTATCTATATATATTTCTTTTCTCACCCAGTGGAAAAGATGAAATTTGTTCACCTCTAGAGTATGCACGTATTTCAGCAGTACTCTGTGGAAACCAGCTTCCCTGACTCCGAACACCAAACTCATTTTCCACCTAATGGAAAGAAACTTCATCTGTCCGGCCTCTTCTTTCTTTCCTGATTGCTTCGTTTCGTTTGGTAAACGGCCAAACTCGCCAGAACGGCTTGAACTCGCTCTCTGGTTCACTTCATTTCGAAAAAAATATCACGGAATTATTTCAAGTTAGCCTGTTACTCGTTCTTCGCACGGGTAAGAAAATTTTGTGTTCGGTTCTGGTCACACTGGCTTCAATAAAATCAACTTTTAAGTAGAATTAAGGATACAGTGAGAATTAGCAATGGCCGTTTTCGAACTCGGCAATCCATGCTCTCTTCACTTTTACCTTGACAGGATCATTTCCCGGGAGCTCCCGTATTTGGCCCTGTCAGTATTAGCTAGTATCAGTAACATAAGCACATTTCATGCTATCAATTTAAACTTTAACAAGGTATGTGCTTTTTATGTCTATACTGAGTGCATGCAGAATGATTTACGTACCGTTCACAACTCAAAAAGTAGTGTTTTCTAATGAAAGTTTGTCGAGCTCCTAAATCTCCCGTATATTTTTTAAAAAAAGTTGGCAACCCTACCAATGACTCGCGTTGGTATATCAAACGTATACTGTAAATTTATTAATTTCCAAGTAATCAAATTATTACAAAATTTTCTAAAGAATAAATAACTTTATATTTTTCAGTAAATTTTTTTATAAAATGTTGACAACAGCTTTGTTAACAAATATAGTGATTTTGCAAACTAAACATTACCTACTGTGCAGCATTGTTGCCGTATACGATCAACACATACACAGATCGAGTTAGGCAGTGGGCGAAGAATTTTTTCACATTTTGTGGTTGGGAAGAAATGAAAAGGGCTTGAGATTCTTTGACACTAAGAATGACTGATTCTTATGCTTCCGATATTTAGAGTTAGAAACAAGCAAGGTAGAGTGACATTCCCTCACCTCGCCTACTCATGCCGTCGCTTTAGACCTTCATCTGCCAACAAGTTTTGAGGATACCGAGATTATTTATTTACGGTATTGTTACGGGCCTGACGACGCTAGCTGGAATGCAAGTGAAACTGTTGTCCATAAAATTTACATCTTCATCTACGAAGTTCCTTGCAAGCCAACACTAGGGTGTGTGGCACGGGGTGATTCCACACCAGGCATGCAGCACTCGTCCCAGCACAAATCAGAACCTCGCACGCTCCCCTTGGCGCTAGGCGCAGGCCAAAAAGCAGTCAGGAGAACAGTGCGCGGTCCAACCAGAAACTGGGAGAGTGATACGTAAATGAACATGCAAACATGCAGAACAATGCTGTAGACACATCTAGTGGTTAATATGACTAATACTGTTAATATATGAAATCTACGAGATGCTACTTAATGCAGAGAACAAAATAAAATAATGCCGGAAATATCAAACGGTGTTAAGTTTTAGTAATGATGTTATGTTATTTAACACAAGTGAAAATTCTACTCTACCTATTAGAGTGGGAGTTTCATATGAATGATCTATCGCAACTATTATAATCTAGATTTTTAAAAAGCTTTCGATAAAGTCCCTCATTCTAAGTTACTCGTTAAGTTGGAAGTTTACGGAATACACCATGACGTAATATGTTGGATAAGAGAGTTCCTAGCCGACCGCGAGCAGAGGGTAGTTCTAGATGGCGCTAGTTCAGATGTAGTGAAAGTAACATCAGGAATACCTCGGGGAAGTGTCATCAGTCCCTTATTATATGTTCCAATATCTTGCGCGAGATAGACGCAAGGGAAATCGGTCTATAGCTACTGGGCTCTTTCTTATCACCGCTTTTAAACATCGGTGTAACGTTCGCGATTTTCCAATCGTAAGGATCACGATGTTTTGTTATAAATTTTTCAAATATTATTTTCAGGTACGGTGCTGTTTCTGATTATAATTCTTTATAAACTCGGGCGGGAATTTGATCGGGACCGGGTGATTTTTTAGAATTAATGGATTTCAGATGACTTTCTATTCCACGACTAGTGATATTAATAGACTGCATTGGGTGCTTATATAGCCTAGGCATTGTAGCGGTGTTATTTGGAGAGCATGTTGTATAGACGCTTTGAAAAAAGGTGTTGAGGATATTTGCTTTACCTAATTTGTTGTTGGCTCTTTCTCCTAGATTGTTCTTCAATGACGTTGCCGTTGATTTGCAGCCTTGAACCTCTCTCACGTACGACCAAAATGCCTTTGGGTTATCCTCTAAATATTCGCCCATAATTTTATTTTTGAATTCCGTCAATGCTTTTTGAAAGGCCGTCTTAGCTGCTGTTTTCGCTATCTTGTATTTTTCGCATAACGTCTTATACTCCTTTCGGGGAGACCCTGATGGGCGTTCTTCATTTTTGCTTGCCAGATTCGTTGTCGCTTGAGAGATTTCCGGACGTCCGCATTATACCACCTAGGTTCAGTATTGACCTTTTTAAGTTTACTTGGTATTGCGCTAGTTATGGCTAGTCGTGTGATGCTACGAAAAGTATTCCATGTATAGTCAGTACAATGGTTTTCTATAATATCACTAACACTAAAATGAATCAACTCGGGAGAAACCAGAAAACAAACAATTTATCCACGGTATTACCTTAACGGAGCCACCCGCAAGTGAACATAAGTGCGAAGTTCCACAGAGGGAATAATATTATTTGCTTAGTAGTAGAATATAATTTTTGGAGTACATCTACATCTAAAAAATACCCTGCAAGCCACCTCAAGGGTGTGTGGCAGGGGGTGAGTATTCACCAACATGCATTACACTATACCCTAAAGTTAGTGCAACTACGACTGATTATTCATTAGCATACATCGCTAATGCTTGTCACGAGGCGATTGGTCTTCTTTTTAATAATCACCGCTCTCATTAACATTCGACATTTCGTCATTTTTATTGACGTCTTCAGGGCTTTGCCCTAATAAGCGTGAGTAATTGACAGAATGGAGTAGAGAGAAACAGAATAATATTCATAATGATAACATTCTTTTGCTTTGTGCAAAGGCTTTTTTAATTATGTTTGTTATTCTGTTTCTCTCTACTTGTTAATTACTCACGCATATTAGGAATAAGCCCTGAAGATGTCAATTTAAAATTACGAAACGTCGGTAATGTTTATGTGAGCGGTGATTATTAAAACGAAGACCAATACTCCAAAAATTATGTTCTACTATAACATTGTGGTCGCTTAAAGAGAAGAGGTTCTTTTAGTATTCGCGAATATTGCTTTATGCAATTAATCTACCGGGGCGTCCTTCTCCCCTGTGGATTTTTGAGGGCTTTAAAGGAACAAGATGCTCAAAACTGATGGACATATGATGTAACAGAAGCTGTCCAAAGCGTGCGCTTAGCGCCACAGTCCACAAGGTTTAATCCATACATGGAACACAATGAGCACTCGGCGCGATATCGAGGGATCCGGGTTCGAGTCCCGGTCAAGGCGAATGATTATTCCTAGGTGGAATTTCGCACTTCACCTGCTAGTAATGCTAGTAATGTGAAACATGCATAAGAGGAATATTACCTGAAATATTGTAATTTTTTCTTACTCACTATAATGACTTTTGTTTCTGTGGCCAAAGGTTTAGTAGGAGCTCTCACGAAAGGACTCACTTCCCTTATTAGCTCACCAACTGGGTCTTCGGACGTTCTATATAATTTTATGAATTCTTCTGCATTGAAATGGTGAAATTTGCTCCTGTAGTAACGGTGGCGGCCTTTTCGCTTCAATTTCCTCAACGACCACTGCTCGGTAACAGCAAACAAAGCATCGCAGCCGAAATTTTCTCGATACGTTTCCCTGTTCGCTTACGAACTCGACCGGTTTCGGGCGCTAGAGCTACAGGGCCCTGCGAATTTCCACTTCCCGCAGTTCGAGCATACCAAATCCGTCCGCCGTACGAGTTGGTATCATGTGATTCGTTTGAAAGCGCTCCTTGTATACGAACAGAAGTTAGCATAGGTCCCCAGGCTTCATCGGGGCCTGTTCTGTCTTCAAAGGTTCTTGGCTCTCCACTGTCTTGAAAATAACGCTTTAGCTTCCATGAAGGCTTCCCCGGAGTATTTGACTTGAAGAGACTTGGTTTCCGGATCTTCTTCCCCGTGTATCCATTTTCTTTGGACAATATTTCACCAGATCTGACGCCGGCGAAATATTGTCCTAAGGAAATGGATACACACGTAAGAAGACCCGGAAACCAATTCGCTTCATGACGCTTTAGCGTTGAAACCGCGGTCAATCTATTTTTTTTAATCGAGTGGAAATAAAAAGTGTTTTTTACCACAATGCTCTGGATTCATTTGCACAGAAGTACGTGATACTACATTGACGCCTGTTCACATCTCTCTAGATATTGAACATAAAGGCGTTCCTCTACCCCAATTCCAGTAAATTAGTTAATTATGTGAAAGATAAATATTGATTTCATTCCCATGTAGCGACAAAAGATTGGATTCTATCGTTTTTCATCTAGCTACTAACTACCGACTTTTTTCGTGAAGTTAACGACTGAATCCGACGATGACTTGTCAACACTGGTTCTCCAAACAATTGCGGTGGTAAACTTTAGAGATTCATTGTTGAATATGGGTTAAAAGAACGCCATTCAGATTTCCAAGAAAATCATAATAATTATTTATGAGCGTCATCAAAGCTTTTTCATCTTTATCCAGATGGACATAAAACTTTTCCTGCAAGGCTGATCTGATAAAATCAGCTAAAATGTTTGTATCTTAATGTATTCACGTCAGAAATTAAATTGCTCCTGCAAATACGCTTAGCCGAAAGGCGATATGATGAAATCAGTATGATACCTATGTCAAAAGCACTATGTACTATTCTAGAATCAGCATTCATCTAGAAGGCATCTGATGCGTAGCTGTTTCGTTTGCAGCAATTAATAAGCCTGTGAATGATTGAAATGAAGTGTAGCAACGCATGGTGCAGAAAGCTGGATGATGAGTGGAGATTGAAGGTGCTCGAGATGTGAGTAAGGAGGAGAATAGAAAATTTGCGATGGTAGGAAAGGAATACGAAATAGAAAGTGCTTGTCATGGTGGTTTAGGAGAGGAAACCACTGAAAGAGATTAGGAGTGGACAGAGTAGGTGGTTGGAAGGGGTAATGAGGGTTGAGGGGATTCTTAAGGCCGTGCCAGAGGGACGGAGGATGTTGGGTAAGTGGGGAAGGGAAAGAAAGAGAATAAGGCTTTGTGGATGGGATGAAGGGAGAAAGAAAGTGTTCCGAGCTGAATGATCAGATGGTACAAATAAATAGGTGCCTGCGGTTACGGAATGATCAGACAGTGGCACTTCTACGTCACCATCCAAGCTAACCTTAATCGGTAGATTGCTTCTAACTATAATCCTTAAAACTACCAATGTATCAATCCTAAAAATCCATTTGCACCGTATTCATGCGACTTTATTTCGCTCTTGAGTTTGTAATGAGTCCAAAAACTGAAAGATTCTCGTGGGAATAATTATTACTCACTACAGTATGACTTCATTTATTTCTGTTTTCAAACACATGTCCCCGTTGAGAATCAGCCGTTTTTAACTCCAATTTTTATCCTGCCCGGTTGAAAAACTATCGAAAAAATGGAGTACCTAGATTTTTGGTTCAAATGACGGTAGTCGAAGCACTTTCTCCAGTATCTGTGTATCATAGCACTCACTTGACTCGCTTATAGTTAGAATTAAGGAATAGGAGAATCACAGAGCACTATTTTTATTATACAAACTAGAAGTACGTGTAATTTTTTCTGTCGATTTTCAGAAAAGTTTGTTGAATTCGGCCAAAAATATTACAGCCGTGGCTCTGGGGATACGGCCCAATATCATGGCGACTCGAGCAATTGGGTATGTGGTTTTCTCTTCGTTTCTCTCTACACTCTAGGTACTCATAAATTCAAATCAGAGAACATGATGGCTGATGTTGATATTTGGCCCTAACTTTAGACCTGCAACCGCATTAACCACTTCAAATAATGCTGATAGATAAAGCATGGTAGTAGCACTCTATTATATTATGTCGTGAGTGTTAATTGGTGAACATTTTAACTGTTAGTTATCCTGAGTTTGAAAGTTTTTGGTATAATCTTGGTCATTTATTTGTTTTCAAGCTAAACGTTATTAATATCTGAACCAACCTTGGTGTGGTTTATTTTTGACACATCAAATTCTGAGATTTGTTGTTAATACCAGTTGCCCCAGCCGGAATAGTGGAGAACGCATACCTAATAGTTTTTTTTCAAATAAATGATATTCTAATGTTTATCAGCTATTTATATTACCTTAGTAAACCTTTAAAAGCTTGAATGGATCTTCCACATCCTTTAATCCGCCTCCTGGCATTTTTAGAAGAAATGGTGCCCGTAGTTTTAAAAACATGAGCTCAATTCTCTATAAAAATTGAATACTTGCTTTGGAGTCTTACTTTTGGGTATTTTCGTCTCAAATTTACGATTTATTTAACCGATTCAGTCTGATGGAATAAGAAACCTATGGTGGTAACGGATTCGTGAACCGTCTGCGAACAACTCTCACATGAGGATTCTACTGCATCGGAGTTGAAAGAACTCCTGGTTTAAAAGAGTGCGATAAATAAAAAAAGAAAGGCCACGAATCCTGGGGTGCTAGATATGGCGAGGAGTCATAAATCGCTGCAAATTTCGTCCTCGAAACAGCGGCGGAGGGGGCGAGAAGGAGAAGAGAAAAAAAAGACAATGGAAGAGCGCTCATGTTTTGCTATAAATTTCCCATTCGAGAAATAGAGGGGGAGTATGAGTGTGTAGCAGATCCGTCGCCAAGGGAAAGATTGGCAATTTTCCAGCGTTTCATCGCCACCAATCATTCCTTCATTTCCTCCACCCTATATATTGCTTCCCGGCAAAGCCCCCCTCCCAAACCCCCTCTGTAAGTTCCCTCCCTCCGTCCCCCAAGCTTTTTCCCATCAAATGCGTTCAAGTGTGAGTACATTTTGTATGCGTGTACATGAAACTGGTTTAATGTAACTCCTCCCTGGCTCCGCATCTCCTCCCCACGTTACGTATAAATGTTACGTTCACCTGTTCGCCCGGGCTCTTGGGGTACGCGCCTTCCGCGCCGTGCGCGTGCTTCCCAGCCCAGACAGAGCGACCGACTGGCCGTGTCTTTGCAGGCGGTCCTCGTCGAGCAGCGACAGCACCAACCGCCTGCCCAAGCCGCCGCTGCAGAAGAAGAACTCCTCCAATTCGGCCTCCACGTCTGTCCCCAGCCTCTCCTCCTCGTCGACCGTCCCCGGGGGCATCTCGGCGGCAGCCGCCGCCAACGCCGCGCCGCGATACCTCTGGATAAGACTCGCGCTCTTCGAAAAACAGCTTGCAAAGATCATCGACTACCTGGTGCAAAACAGCAGGTGAGTGTGTTCAGTGACGAGTTTTTTTTCGTTTGTTGTGGTGGCGTCAGACTAACGGGATCGATCACCACAAATACGAGTATGATGTAATTTTTATTTTCCTCTTAATGATACCACTGTGAACCCTCATAAGTCGAACAAAATCCGTTCAAGTATCTTGTACGACTTTCGATATTATCACTGTTATTGACACATTGTAATAAGTGGACAATTGGTGGCCCGGTGGTAACAAAAAATCGTATAAAATATCTGCAAATGTAAGGGAAAGTGATTCATCATGTTTTTTCGAATTTTTTTTCTGATGGCTTCGAATACGTGCTATTAGTTAAAAAAAAATTCGGCGCGCTGATGCGACATACACCGTATATTTGCGATTTTGGAAAGGTGTAGAAAATGAAGAGAAAATTATATTTTTTCCTCTGAGCGTCTTCATCACTTTGCAGGCTGCTGCTGTGCTCAATCACTTATTAATGTTATAATTTTTTACACCATTGAAAAATATTTGAATGCTGGTTTTTGAAAATAGTCATAATAAAAATAGGAAAAATATCATGTTCTACACCTTTCGGAAATCACAAATATACGGTGTATTTCGCTTCAGCGCGCCGAAAAAATAATATTTTTTATACTTACAGCACGTATTCGAAGCCATCACAAAAAAAATCGAAAAATACGATGAGTCACTCTCCTCACAATTACCAAAATATCAAATAATGCAATGGTTAAATGTCAAAATACAAGTGTATGAAGAAGAACGAACCTATTTTATTATTATTTTCCGTTAAATTTGAAATATTTAAAACATTTTCTTACAAGGATCTACATTTTTGGAAGGGCTAAAAGAGTTTTACCGGTAGATCGTTCCAGTCCAGTATGGTTTTATTTAAATATGAAAACTTTTTAAATTTGTCTTACGTGACCGGCACTTTATCTTGAACTGGTGATCTTTTTTTCCCACAAAACTTGGTTTTCTTACGGCCTTTCAAAGTTCTTTTCATGATCCTCCCTCGCTAACTATTCTTTGCATCCCACATAACCTGCTCATCTTCCCTCTGAGCAGTAAACTGTCCCATTCCAGTACCTACATTAAGTCTTTTAGTTACGCTCTCAGTGCTCTTGTGTCTCCCTAACACATAACTAGCCGCCTTTCTTTGAACCTTCCGTTCGAATTAAAAATCAAATTTTCGCATGCTGTATAATAATTTAAATTAAATTAATCCGTTCCTGATCCCCGAATATTTCTAGTTATTTGGCTTTTTAAGGGCAAATATTCGTTAAATAATCCATTATAATAATGGGAGCTCTCCATTAAATGTGTTGAAGTTAGCGCAGATGGGAACACTTGGGCGTATTTTAGCGCAAACGAACGATAATGAATGGAATTATGAGTGCAGGCGAATCGTTCGGTAATCTGCCGGTAGGCAGCATTCTGCTTGAACACTGCTGTCAAAAATGTTTTTGTGAATGGTTTAATCACAAACTCTACACCCCAGAGTAAATAAAAACTTTCCTATTTTGCCAAATTAAATATGTTGCCAATTCCTTCAAACTACCTTCTTAAAAAGAGAAGCTTTACACGACAAAGTAATTGAAAACTTAACACTGTCCATGTTAGTCGAATTTGCGGATAACCATCACATCGCACAACAACAATATCGGATACGATTGTCGTAGTTCTCTTATTCTCAAGCGTACATCAACCTTGCTCCCAATCTATTTTGAAGTGCGCTGCCTAGTGCGCGTGGTCTGAAACGAATGGAAAGCAAGTGAGCTTTTAGCTCGCTGTAGTGTGAGCAGCGCACTAAAGCGAATGGAAAGTGCCAAATACAAAATGTTAAAACTGTAAAATTTAATCGTGTCCCTAAACCAGTTAATAATGAAGTTCCCTAAACCGTTGCTGAATAATGAGGCAATGTGAAATCAGAGAGGAAGATTAGGAGGAAGAAGGTTAATTTTTTTCAAGTTCTTTGACATCGTCTTGGATAAAAATTTCTGTAGAGATTGTTTCTCTCTTGTTGCTCACTCCTGAATCTTGCAGCCATGTTCAGCGTATGGTGTGTTAGCATAATGGTATATTTGTAATGGGAGCGTTTGTTTTTTACTTCGGTGATAATTGTTATTGGCGTTAAGAGCCTTTCCTGCGAGCTATTCCCATGTCATTTATAACATTAGTCTATTCAAGTTAAGATCTTCCCACGTGAAGTTTCTTCATTAAAATGTTAACTTGAGTCGCGATAAATGATTAAGTTGGTGGTCTTTAAAAAAGCATCTCAGAAATGGACTACTAGCTCTGTTCTTCTAGCGGACTGTGGTTTTGACAAATATTGCTTTAAAAATCAGCAAGTTTTCTATCCTCTATATAATTTCTTATCTAGTAATAATTAATCTTGTGAAATCATGGCCTTTATGTGATTCTTATTATTAATTTCTCTTGATTTTCAGCAAATTCTACGAAAAGGATGCTCTTGTGTCAGATCCCGATTATGGCTCCATATTAAGTTCTTTATTAGGTGAGTTGAATGAATCATGTCCTTATTACTAAGTCATTGATGCCGTGATGCCGATTATACTATTCGCCTTTGTTTATATAATCACTGGATAACCTTGTATTCAATCTGCTTTAATTTAATCGATAATTGAAATAAAATCCGCTCAAATTCATTTGTATACCTACTCACTTGGAAATGCAGATAATAATGATGGTTTAATCAAATTTATTTGGCCGAGGAAGTTCATGCCAAATATTTTGCCATTCATGAAAATTTTCTCGTGGGTTTTATCCTACTCGTTCGTTGGAACTCATATGGTTATAGTAAATCACTTCACATAAACATCCGTGAGTGTTTCTATTTAATGTGGATGAGGCATTTATTTCGCGGAGGCCTTAGCTTAATACCAACTGAATATAATACCAAATTCTGGAGTGAAATACTAATCCACAGGAGAAATGTTGAACCGCTAAAACTCTCTTGTCCATGAAGCATTAAAGACCCATATCACGATATCATCTCACTTCGAAATGAAATGTGAGAAATTGAAACATAGTTTATGCTGTCGACTTGATTATACTTAACCAACGCATTTCAATAGATAGTCATTGCTTAGCATACCCGTTGATGACGTTTGGGTGTTTGAATACCTTAATATTTGAATAAAGAAGTGGCTAGCTCAGATTTTGCATTAATTTCTCACACTTTATTAAGACTTTTGAAACATTTCGTGAAACGTGAGAATTTCCGACGCTTGTACGCTTCTAGGGTACAAAATTCCTCCTATCGTTATACATTTCAGACTGGATTGCGGTCCTATCCATTTCTAAGAGTGTTTATTGCAGCAAGTTTCGTACTATTTCCAGGAGAAATTAAAAAGCAGTTCGAAGTAGGCAGTTGGAGAGTTCAAACTGTCTTTAATGCTGTTTCTCAAGTTCTTAATATTTGCTGGAGTTAGGTTTTCCGGAACAGCTGCGTGGGTCAATTTTTATGACGACAGTTTCTCCCGCGTTACAGGAGGATGACAGTTTCTCCCCCGTTACAGGAGGACGACAGTTTCTCCCCCGTTACAAGAGGACGACAGTTTCTCTCCTGTAACGAGGGAGAAACTGTCGTCATGAAAATTGACCCACGCAGCTGTTCCGGAAAACCTAACTCCACCATGATCAGCCACTGCGGAAGCCTTCGCTCCAACTTCTTAATATTTGCCTTAACTCGGTCGCATTGGAATAAAATGTAACACGTTTCTTAACTTCTCCGCTTTCAGTCGGACCCTGCGCCCTAGATTATTCGAAAACCAAGACCCAAGACCATTTTTGGACCGACCCCCCGGCGGATGAGCT
This sequence comes from Pyrrhosoma nymphula, assembly GCA_963573305.1. NCBI lineage: Eukaryota > Metazoa > Arthropoda > Insecta > Odonata > Coenagrionidae > Pyrrhosoma > Pyrrhosoma nymphula. The sequence goes on along the minus strand of OY754330.1, from coordinate 46,509,567 downwards.
CGTTCAGAGGCACAGGATATCGACGGCTGCATCGATGACCGGCACGGGCGGCGTGACACCCAGTGGGACCCCGCCCCTCTCCAGAAGGCCCGCCCTCAATGTGAGATATAATTTGGTCGTACCTACATTAGTTACGCAATGAAGCACGTTTATGTTGACATTCGAGCGAGCTGACAGTGATGCTGTAGAGCCGACCGCACCTCAACGGCTCTGCCGTTTCTTCTCCTGTGGTGGGGCTTAAATCAGTGCTTTTCCTGCGATTACATAATATCCTAGTCCAATATCCATGTAAGTTAAACGTATGCTTCTGAATTGATCAATCTGTAATGTTACCACTTGCGATTCGGTAATTTAAAAAATTTCCATCTCGCTACGGTTATTATGAAGTGTGATTTACGAGCAAACATGAATTTTTTTCACTTTTCAGGCGTCACATAGAGGAAGCTATTCATGATGGAAAGACATCAAATAGCTCTATTCCATTCAACTTTATTACACGCTGCGTTGTTCTCATTACAAAGCCATCTTCAGGAATCCTGTTTTTTGTCTTCCCGTCATTTGTGGACTTGATTTACTTAACAATATAACTTAGGATTTCCTCCAAAACATGCAGAAAGGCAAGCGGAGTGAGTTAAGATGGCTTGTGGTGTGACTGCTTGTGGTGCAATTCGCAGTGATTGTAAAAAAACGTAAAACTTGACCTATATATTTGTGACACGTGAACTATCATAACAATAATATTTCATTGATAGTGTAACATACTGGAATCCCAACCATGTTGAATATTTCGACGTTAAATATTTTAAGAAGCAACCACGTACGTGCAGTGAGTTCTATTTTTAGACTCTGCACTGTTACAGGTGTGAGGTAGCAACAATTACGCTGCAGCGACCACGGAGTGCGTGATCAAACTGAAACAAAAAAATAGTCGATAGCAGCAAAAAACTTTTGTTTAAAGTTACGAACACCTGCACGCACGACCACCACCTGGGGGGGTTATATTGTAATCTCACTTAAGTGAGAATACGTCATAAAATGTGGAAAATTACGTCATTTTTTGTGGTTCAACTCCGCCACCCAGGCAGCGTGACCATCTTCGGCTCTCAAGCGGTGAACTTCCGGTCTATTTATTTGATTCATCCGCTCTTACGTCTCTTGATCCGTTAAATAGTGAGTTCTTAGCGCGCCCGACCAATTACCCATCTTCGTTTATCTGGTTGAAGAATAAGTATTTTTTACCGAGGATAATATACCTTTCACTTCCTCATTATCGTGAATGATAGGCATGATTTATTTTTATCTTTCAGTTACTCTGAATTGTTATTTTTCATTCTTAAACCAAATAACATTGGTGAATAAAGTTGTTGTTGCTCTGGGGAGGAAAGTAATTTTTTGCAATCTTTTCTGATTAATTTCACGAAAATAAACCCAAGCAAGTCGGTTGTGATGTCGGTTTCCGCCGAACTTCGATGGAGAAATCTCCCATTTCTCGGGTATTCCACCGCGTCGATCTTGGAGAATATTTCACCGGCTATCCTTCAGGCCTCCTCTGTTAAGCTTAAAGGTTAGCCGGCAAAATATTACCCGGGAAATGGAATAACGTGGTGAAGAACAAGAAAAAAATTAAGATCCCTCCAACAAGCATGCCAATCGAATATTTTTAATGTACAGGGTGTTAAAAATAACAATAATTAATAATTACCTTAATGCAAGTATGCCATTGAATGAAGCGTGAAAATCTAACGTAAGACGAATTTTCCTTAGAAATTGTTTGGGACACAGCAATAGTAGCAAGACTTTATTACGGCCTAGATTTAGAAATTTTACTCATCTTCAGGTAAAAAGTGGACACAAGTGCGCGCTTATATACTTAATTTTGCAAAGAAGGTAGGTATGTATTCCCCCCACTTCTTTGCAAAATTTGGTATACGCCAGCGCGTACTTCTGTCCATTTTTTACCTGAAGATGATGAGTAAAACACTGAAACATAGGTCGCAATAGGCTTTTAAAATTTTTATCTGTGAAAAATTGATTTTTACTTTCAACCTTTTTTTGTTGAAATTCCACGCCACATCGCCTGAATCATCGGAATTCATTTGGTAGTGCCAACCTCCGTTGAAGTGAGGAAGTGGGCCTAAAGTCGTAAGCCCCGCTAACTTCTCTTCTCTCTAACGTTTCAGCATTGGCACTGCCCTTGTGGATGCCGAATTAGCTCTCCGGTCGCTCACTGATTTTTTTCTTATTTCGAATTTTCAAAGCTCTCTATCGCAGAAAAACTATCGCACCCTCGAAAACATTTGTAGGATAAATTCTTCTGAGCTCTTCAAGCTCTACCCATTGGTAAAAATATCCTTGTATTTTTTCGCATTGTTTCACGTTCTCTCAGGAATTCGTATGGTGTCCACAGTTGAATATCAAATACATTCCATTATATGTTTCTGTCAAATTGCCTCGCTAGGCTAGAATTAACGCATGTGGCCCTGGAAACTTTTTTGTACTCCTGTTTGGGTTGGCCCGGACTTAAGAGACCCCTATGCATTTAACAGAAATCGGTGCCCCCATTTTGGTAATTTAATTAAAAAAACAATTTATGTTCATATTTTTTTATTTATTTTACGCACTTAAGCTTGAGAAAATACACATGCAGGCTTAAAAATGAAGTAGGCAAGTACCAACAAAATTTTTTTTACAGAATTGACTATATTTTCTTCGTCCTCAATGTGTACTGTTTCGTCCCATAGCCCTAGTCGAGGTTTTCGCCCTACACAGAAGTTCGCCGCTGTGCTTGGGAATGAGCAGAGATTGAGAGGCTTGTTTATCATTCGAGACTGACCGACTTCCGTGTCTCATGCCCCCCTGCAGTTCACGGCTTGCAGTCGGCGCAGCCTGCCGCACACGCTGAACAGCTCCGAGGACACGAGCGGCAGCACGGGCTCCGCGAGCGGTGGTGCGACCGCCGGCAGCAGTCAGTGCTCTCAGTTGAACTCCGTCAGCCACTCGCAGCACATCCAGGCGACGCACCACGCCCACAGCCGGCCCGCGCTCCCAGCCTCCGCCAAGGAGTACGTCGAGTCGCTGCATCAGAACAGCAAAGCCACCCTGCTCTACGGAAAGAACAACGTGCTCGTTTTACCGGTGAGGGATGAATTTCTATGACTTCATCATTCAGTCAAGGCTTTCATGCCTATTGTGGTCATGATGTGCCAAATGGGAATCGGATTGGTGTGTTGGTTTGAGTACTTGCTTCCCTATAGGCCCCAGGTTCTAGTCCCGGCAGTGGCGGAGATTTTTTCCAGAGGAAATCCCGATCCCTACTTGAGTGCTGTGTGGAAAACACTTCGAATAGAGTACCCTGTCCATTGTACAGGATATAACACTCTGGTCCCATTGACACATTTCGTTGAGGTAGGCCAATGTCAATGCCAGGTTTCTCTCCAGCTATTCCGCCATTGCCTCACCCACCCATCCTGAATACCACAAATGACCTGTTTTCGGATGCCCCCCAAAATAATCAACCAACCATTGTGTCAAAATTTTGGCCATAATTCCTTCACCGGGCACTCTTTCGCAATGGCATTCTGTTCTGGAACTTCCAGATGCATTGCAAAATCAGTGTAATAACAAGATAAGTCACAAAAATGAAAGTAAATAATGAAAGGATAAAGGATAAATGACATATGTAAATGTCAAAGTTTATGGGCATAAACTTGAGATAGTGCAGCAATCAAGTTACTTAGCAGCATTTGGGATGAAAGTGGATGTGAAATACGGATATTAAGAAGAGAATTGCATTGGCAAAAGAGGTATTCAGATATTGGAAAGCAGTTCTGACAGGTTACCTGGGCAAAGGTGTTAAGATAATATTTGTGAGAATGTTTTTATGGAGTATAACAGCTTTATTTGAAAGTTTAATGTGGGGTGCATGGAGAGATATTTAGAATATTTCAGAGACCTTATAGAGGTGGATGTGATGAAATATGGAGAATATTTGATGTTGGGAAAGGAAGACAAACAAGGAAGTATGAAAACAAAATTGAGGGGAAAACAAATAAGTTGGTGGAGAGAATGTTGCGGAACACAGAATAGGTGGTTATAAAAATTAAGATCCAATGGTATGTAGAAAAATTCTGTTGAAGGTGGAAGGCCTGGGATGTCGGGAAGAGGGGTGAAAAAACAGACATGTAAAACAGGATTGGTAAAAATTAAATAGTGGTAAAAGGTGAATTCAATAAGATGAAGATAGAAATGTGGGAAAAAGAACAATCGAGGTAGGCCGTCAAAATATGCTCTAACTAATACAGAACTGATGATAATAGTCTCCATGCCTATTGAGGGCCTGTTATATTTTTGGAAAAATGTGGATTGATTATCCGTGCATCACAATTTTGTAACTAGAGCTTGAAGGATCCTCCAGGAAGAGTTATTTTTGAAATTTTGCTCATTTGTCATGGTCATGTGAGTGATGACAATGCTTTAAAAGTCACTTGCTTTGAAAAATATGTTCTACTACTGTGAGGCAATACTCCTGCTCAAACTAAGGTTCAAACCATGGCCTGTAGGTTCCAAAGGCATTCCTCCCCCTCATGCTAGCCAGGTCTGCATGTGTCATTCCTTTCGAGCAATATTTTTAATTTTGCATCTGAATCTTTTTACTCTTTGCCGATCGTGGATCTTTGTGTCTCTTCTTGTTTCTCCTATGTTGTAATGATCAAAAGTGAACTTGCACCTGTGCAACACTGGTAGCAAAGAAGGAGAATCATCCACTCACAAAATGCTACACACACAACAAACCACTCTAATTACCTCTATATTTATGATCACATAATTTTATTTTGATAGCACTATGTATGTCCTTGTGAATTTTTTTCTTATATCATATTCTTAATCAATACAGGATTTTCAGGGTTAGTGCTTATGTTTTGGAAATATTGAGGAAATTATCTTCCGTCTTATTCGCCTAATTGCCTCAAAAAATCATCTCCCAGTTTCTGTTGAGCATGATTTCTCAACTCTTGGACTTTACACCTAATTTGCTATCTGGAAAAGTTAATAATGAACCAGTAAAATGAATCTTAGTTCAGGGTCAAGGCCATGAAATTCTATAATGATACTGCTTATTAATGCATTTTTGTAATAATAATCTAATCACTGTTACAATTTTACACTCAATAATTTAACAGAAAGACATCACAGAACCTATGCCAGGATATTTGTCACTGCATCAGACAGCACAGCTACTTACTATCAAGTGGACACCTAACCAATTAATGAATGGCTACACAGAAAATGAGACGCAGCAGGATAAAAGGTAAGAGTAATCAGCATTTGCCCTTCTGCTTTTTCTCTTATTCATGCTTTTTAGTTTTTCCTCCATTAATATTGTCAATTAAAATCTCAAATTTAATTATTGACACTAATGTAAATTTCTTATATTTGCAGCCTTTACTGGGACTATGCTATGAATGTAAATGTGGATGAGATTGTTTATGTTCACTGCCATCAACAAGGTAATATAATGGGACTTCCTGAATGTGTACATGTTTTTATGTATGTATGAATGTATAGATGGAAATTAATAGCCAAATGGCTTAAATTATCTTAATTTTATGGTCGTTCACTGTTATACCTGTCATAGTTCTTATGCATAGCTGTTTTCACAATCATTACTTTGCCCTTGGATTGATTATTTTTATTATACATACATGTATGTTTCAGGTTTTTATGCCTATCTATGTATTATTAGGGAATCTGGATCAATGGAAATAATGTTATTTGAATAACATCATATAGTTAAATGCTAATGCCTTCTCATCTTGAATACATTGAATATAATTATATGCATGTTTTTTTGGCAAGTTATATTTATGTATGTTTTGCTCATTTGCTGTTCAATTTAAATATACCAAAGAAATTTCTTTGATAAGTAAAATTAGAGGCATTATTATACATTCCAAAAAAATAGTGTCTGAACTCATACTTTAAAAAAAAGTAATTAGAATATGTTCCTTGATAGTACATATATCCATTTCTCTTTTTACCTTGTGATTACTAGCTGATTCTGGAGGAACTGTGGTGCTTGTTGGACAAGATGGAATCCAGCATCCTCCGATCCACTTTCCCAAGGGAGGTCACCTTTTGGCATTTTTGTCGTGCATGGAAACTGGTCTTCTCCCTCATGGTCAACTGGATCCTCCATTGTGGTCTCAACGAGGAAAAGGTGTGGTTTGTAACCCTTGAGGGCCAAAAGTTATTGTGTAAGCTCATGGATATATTTATTCACTTTCATCGCAAAGACATTGAAGACTGATAATTAAATGTCAGGTCAAAACTATTTAATTAAGTGCATATTTCTAAATTATTTGTGAATATATATTCGTAATATTCATATGTACTAAATTTGCCAATTTTTATAGGTTTCAATTACATGTGCACATATACTCTTTTATATGTTCCTAATATTTTCCAAATCTGTATATTGTATCTACTTTCAATTTGAATATTTTCACTGCCTTAAAATTTTCAGCAGAATTTCAGTGGTGGCTTACTTGATACATCTGCAACTATTCCTAAATTTGTCTAAAAAAAATCAAGAGGCACTCCTTGGCTCCAAGGCTGAACTCCTTGTGATTCTTTCGGATATATTTATTTTTCTCTCTTCCTCATACCTACCTATATTCCATGGCTCAACCACTTCAGTAATTATGTTTCTTAAGATTTGAGAGACAATCAAATGTATGTTTTGCATCGATTGTTTTAGTTCATTTACATGTATGTATATTGCTGGCAATAAGATAGTGGTGTGTTACTTCCCATTCATCTCTTTGCCTGACTATGACTCTCAAACTATCACTAGCTATTATCTGCCTATTTAGTACATGTCAAATAGGTAAGACTCATGGACAGAGATCATATGAACTGTGTAACATTAATAGTTTTTTATTCTCTGAAGGGTGGAAAAATTGTCTCTAAAATTCACAAAAATAGTCACCTGAACAGTTTTCTTTTTTTTCCAGAATAAAGTTGCTATGATAGTCACAAAAAGTCTCAAAAAGCATTGTAATATTTTCCTGTTAAAAGAAGAAGTACATAATTTGACTGCTTTTTTGACATAGGTTTGGATTTTTTATTTGAGGTTTTTTTTAGATATTTTGTCTCTGAGGTCACGTCACGCCTTCAATAAATATAATAAAGTTACTGCAAACCATAATATGTATAAAGTTGATATTAATTACCATCCAGAAATATATATCATTATGTTGAGAAAGTCTTGCATGGGAAAAAATTATTCCATTCTCCAGTTCTAGTAGTGTTATTATGGATAACTGAATATCGACCAATATTTATATCATAATTCATTATCAGCACAGCCCTATCTCTCATATGTTTGACCATAATCACAATCACTTCAAGTGAAGAGTATGGTGCTGGTCACAGAAATTATTTATCATTTTAAGAGCAGTCTTTCTTGCTTTAGGTAAAGTGTTCCCAAAATTAAGAAGAAGAGGAAGAATTCTGCCATCTCTCCGGAGCGAGGAGAGGAAAGAGGGGGAGGAAGATGATGCGGAAGAAGAGTCAACGGACTACGTTTTTCGAATCGTGAACAAGATGAGGCATGAAGACATATGTGAGTTTCAATTTTGCTATGCTTGATTCCCTTCATTATTAATCAATGTACTCTTGCAGTTAGCAGCAGAGGTGTCTCAAGTGATAAATAAGGGCAATATCTTTAGCTTCTTACTTCAGCATGCCATGTACAAATTAGAGAGTAGCAAATTGATCTATTCTACTTCTTTTTTTTCAATTTCATTTGCAGCTCAAAGTAAGGATATTGAAAGCTGCCTAGCATATGAATCAGTAAATTAAGCATAGCATCTGCAAATTTTAATCATAGCTAAGGTATAAAGTCAATGGCACGTGCCTGATTGCTGCTGTGTTTTTGCAATTATTGTATCAATGTATATATCTTTCTTAATTTCTTTATCACTGGTAGATTCCAGTTGCCTGAAAATGGTTTGTAGTGTTGATGTCAGGATTGATTTAAATACCCTGAGGAAGTAGTGGGAATGGGTTAATTAGCAAACTGTGTGTTCATAGAAATGAGGAACTTCTGTTATCTTTGGTGAGAGATCTGATGCTTTCCTAGCATGTGCTTAGTGAAGGAGCTCTTTTCAAGTTCTCACTCAGGTCTGAAAATCCATGAATAGTGGAATGAAGAAAGTAATCGATGTGGTACGTCCACTTTATTTAAAAAATTCACAACACGTGTTTCAGCTTTTCAGTAAGCCATCTTCAGGTACGAAGATGGCTTAGTGAAAAGCCGAAACACGTGTTGTGAATTTTTTAAATAAAGTGGACATACTACATTGATTACTTTCTTTATTGATACAATGTTCCACCACATCTTGCCTGACACCGTTGATTTCAATGGTGGAATGATTATGAATCTCCATTTATGTTTTGATGACTGACTTGTTTTCGATTTTAATACATAATTTTGAAAATTCTAACTAATAAACTTTCCAGAGAATAAGTAGTTTATAATTGTCATAATTTGAAGTTATTCTGAAAGTTAGATCTCCTTATTTGTGCAAGGTCTTTAGAAGTATGCATTCTAAAACAATGGAGGAAGATAAATGCCACCGTAGGCAATAAAATTCTCTCAACAACACCTAATGCAAGCAACCTTATTCAACTTGAGTGACATTTTAGTCTCTACTTCTTCATGGAAAGAAGGTAGGTTTCAATAGAATTACTTTATTTGTTGGTAACATGTTTTTTTATGAAGTGAAAGTGAATGATCGTGTACTTATAGTGCATTATTTTTTACTAATATAAACATGTTTCCAGGCATAAACGTATTGGTAATGAATTGTAAAGCAAGGCCATAACCAGGAAAAGCTCTTAGGGGGGGTGGAGCAATTACTATTTTTGCCCCTCCCCTCGGCGACTGTTACCTTCGATGATCGCCACTGTTGTTCCTTGGAAAACGTACCTTACATAAGGACTTCAACTATAACACGTCAAAACCAATTAATCATGCTTGATATGCATTTATCAAAATTTGAATGCAAGATATTAAAATTGAGCTTTTTCTACATCGTTGGGGGAAGCGATTGCCCCTATCGCCCCTATGCCTCCCTCCATTACGCCCTTGTAAAGTAAGTTATGATTAAGGTGACCATGCATTCCAGTTTGGCCGTGGACAGTACCTGTTTTGGTGGGTTGGTCCCTTTGTCATGAAAGACTAAAGTAAAACTTTTAATTTGTGCCGATCTTCAAATTTTCTGTTTTCAACAAATTTTGAGGATACTAGGACTAGCCACGGTGTTACCTTCACGGAGTCGCCCGAATTTTCTGTTTTCGTAAAATAAAAATTTCTCTTAGAAATGGAACTAAAAATATTTACAGGCATTCCCCGAGTTACGTAAGCCTCGACTTACATAAATCTGTACGTTCGTAAGTGGCAACCTTACCCAAAAAAGACGAGAATTACGAACGTTGATGTTCTGGAAGGATGGTTGCCTACGTTCAAGGATCGCATGTGCCGTAATGTTAGTAAGAGCTGGCCTTCCCCGTATTTCTCCAAATCGACCGTAATCTTGAGAGCACGGACTCAGTTACGGAGTAATTTTGGACACCTTTTTTTTGGTTGACGTGTGGTTTGGTTTTTAACGTGTGCCCAAAAAAAGACGAGAATTACGAACGTTGCTGTTCTGGAAGGATGGTTGCCTACTTTCAATGAGCGCATGTGCCGTAATGTTAGTAAGAGCTGGCCTTCCCCGTATTTCTCCAAATCGACCGTAATCTTGAGAGCACGGACTCAGTTAAGGAGTACATTTGGACACCTTTTTTTTTTACTTCCGTAAATTTCGACTTACGCCGCTAGTGTCGGAACGCATCTATTACGTAACTCGGGGACTGCCTGTATCATACATTGAAACGAAATAATATTTTCCTCATTTATTTCTCCATTGAATTGATGAATACTTGATGTGTATTCCTTCCTATATTTATAATATCCTAAGTTTTTGAGGAAGTTGCACCAATTGAGGTGAAGAAAAAGTGAGCCTTGTAGGACTCAAGGGTGACAAGTTTTCCTAAGCTTCACTTGGTTAGAGAAACATGTTTTAAAAGTTCCCTATGCTCCTGGAGAATTGAAAGATTGTCCCAGTTTTATGGATCAGAAATCTGGTAACCTAAAGTATGAGTATCAAAATATATATTTAATGGTGTACATGGTGATAACAAATTGATTAATATTATTTTGTGTAAAATCCTTTTTATCCTTAGGTGGAGAACTACTCAATCCGACAGTATCATCTCCAACAAACTGGGGTCGCTGGAATCGTGGTACCAGCAATGGAGGCCGATTCCCCAAGTTTTCATCTTCCACTGGCTCATCCACTTCCTCATCAAAGTCGCTGAGTTTGGAGCCAGCAAATGGCTTGGATGGACCATCGCCTATAATTCAGTCAAGCATTGAAGATTCCCCAAAGAATTTTAATCGCAGCCTTTCGAAGACGACCCCAGGGTAAATATTTTTTCATTTGTTAAATGTAGCCTTAGTTTTCCTGGATTATAGGAATTTTTATATTCATGCATTAATTGAGATAGTGAATGCTATAATATCTGGATTAACTGCTTGAATTGCTAACGAGTCATCATCTTGAATGGTATAGCACATAAGAGCTAATGGTCATCGAGGATATGACCAGGGAATTGAAAGTGGGTGTCCATATTTCTTAGCATAATTGTTCTGATGCTGAATGTAGGTATTTGTGGTAGAAGGAAATAGCCTGTAGAAACCTGTGGTACACTTTGGACTAATCAGTTGGAAAACATTTTTGAAATATTTGTAGCTTTCATTCATAGAGACTAAGATCAAACAATTGATAATTTCTCTTGTGAACCTACGAGTACAATTTTTGTCTCTACTAACTCAAGTTAAATTTAATTAAAACCATAAAATCAAAATGTGATGGTTTCATCAAAACCTTACTCTTGGGAGTTGTATTTTACATATTTGAACCCTTGTGCCTCACTTTTGTTTTTTTTATAATTTTCAGGGAATCAATCCAGCTCCTCTGTGCCACAATGAAAAGGCAGATCATCTCACGTGGCTTTTATGGATGGTTGGCTTATTGTCGGCACCTGACAACTGTGAGGACCCATCTGTCAGGCCTTGTCAACCAGATGATCATCTCTAGCAGTCAGCCTTCTGGTAAATTCATTGGCTTATTTTAAAGGTCTCTGCGGGTAATTGTGATATTTTTGCTTCCCTTCATGGCACTAGTTGTCAACCCTTGTCAACTTTCAAAAAAATTAATGATTCACTAAAGATTTTAAAAAAATTGTTTTGGAAGGAATCCTTGAGAATTGGTCATCAGCTAAATTGATATTCTCTTTGTCTGTAGAGTGTTAACTAGTGTCAAAAAGTAAAAATAGAGAGGCTGAAAATTATAGAGGCTGTAATTATTGTTTGTGCAATCTGTACTGCTCTCTGCAAGTTCCTTCATTGAAACTGCCTAGTGCCACACTTGTAAAGAGAAAGACAATGAAATATTTTAGATAATAGCTTAAAAAAATGATGCTTATTGCAGGCTTCCTGCCCCGATTCTGATGTTTTTGAGTTATGAATACAAGAGATTACAATTAGAAGTGAAAATATTATTATTTTTTTTCATTCTCAGTAAGCAAAATGCTGGTGCATACATATTTGTAATTTTAGAGTTCAAAAAGTATTTTTATTTAAACAATCATTACTTGTTGTCCCAGATGCAACAGGTGGTTTGACAGTTGAAAAATGGAAAGAAATGATGCTAGATGGCCAAATTTCAAATCGTGCTGAAGTCTTCCGTCTCACCTATTATGGTGGGGTTTCTCACGAATTAAGGAAAGAGGTGAGCCTATTTTATTTCCATAATTGTTTTTTATGAGGCCATATTTATCTATAGGCATAATTTTTATTTTTAATACCCTGTTTCTAATCTAAAAACTTTTATGAGGAAGGACTCAAAATTCTCAAGCCTCAGCTGCACTATGAGTGTGACACCAGAGGCTCAATAAAATCTTATATTTGTTTACTATTATCAGCATTTAATTTTTCAAGGCAATTGTATCAAAATTAGTGATTGAATAGGTTTAAGATTTTTGAGTCCTTCCCGACTGTGATCCCAGAAATATGAGTATAATTTGTTTAGCGTTGTTTTTTTTGAGGGTTTAATTGAATATTGAAATAAATGCGCACCTAGTACTGATATTTCAATTAAATTTCAATTCATCATCAGGGCATTGGTATTATAAAAAAATCAAATTACACTCCACCTTCAAAGAATTTTTAATAGTCCAGCATTTTCTCAAAAGCCTGAAGTTATAAAATTTTATGTATGCATTAAAATACTGGAAAATAATAACACAACATTCCAAAAAAACTCACTAATTATGTTCTTTGAATTAAAACCAGACATGAATTGAAGGATCTGTTTATGATCCGCTGAAGTCTGTTCAGGATAACTTTGCAACTCCTTTATATGCCCAGTTTCTGTGGGATTCAAACTAAATTCTTGCATTGTAGAGACAGAGTTTCATTTAAAAGTTGCGTTTGTGATTGGCATAGCCCCACCAATGCCATAAAACTTTGCTATAAACATGTACATATAATCGTAAAATGCCTTTATAAATACAAAATTCAGATTACCTACCTACCTTGATAAAATTGCTGGACTGTAGTCACTCTGTCAATAGTAATTTAAAAGTACGTATGCCTTAAACATTTTTTGCTGTCTCTGACTTAGCTGCATTGAAATCAGCCAGTTGAGTAGAAATGGCAAAACTGACAAAGTAACTGCCAGAGGTTGGAACTGGAATATCTAACTTTTCTGTGGAATTCCTCATTGCTTTTTATTTATAATTGTACAGCCCTGAAGCAACTGTAGGTTATGCTCTCATCAATCACACCTAGCTCTCTAGCAGTTTAGCCAAAGCAGTTGATGAACTTCTTTATAAGTAGCTTCCTCATTGTTTTTGTGGCAGATTTTTGTCAATACGGAGGGGAATTCATTCTGAATAGTAGGATATATCTTATTGCATCCAGTTCAGTAATGATTCATTTGATTTAAGGTTTAATGTACTTGTTGTTTTTTATTTAACTCTTGTGACCAACATTTTGTTATTTGTTTCATGTTCCTTTATTTTCTCTTTTATCTTGCTGTGGAACATAGGTATGGCCTTATTTACTTGGGCACTATTCTTTTGGAAGTGCCCCAGATGACCGTGAAACAGTGGACAATGCAACACGCAGGGCTTTTGAGACAACAATGTCTGAGTGGCTTGCAGTGGAGGCTATCGTGCGACAGAGGGATCGTGAGGCAATGGCTGCCAATCTTGCTAAACTTTCATCTGAGTCCACATCGGGCAATGACATGCCCCCTGCTCCAGCTCTGGTTCAGGAGCTCAGTAATGATGTAAGGAAACTCTTGATCATGCTGAAGTTAATCTGTGTTGGTGGTTACTGACATTATTTTGTCGAGTTACATGTATGTTGGAAGTACTTTTCCATCATGCTTTAAAAAGGGAAAGGATATATATATTAAAACCTGTATTTTACACAGCTTGATTTCACGTATCTCTTGATTTTGGGTGGCAACATTCAGGTCTAGCAGGGAAGGATAGGGAATTTCAATGACAAACTCTTGATTTAACGTATTTTCTAGTTTTTACGCGTAATGCGGGCAGTAAATGGCCATTTTCAAATGCGAAGAAGGCATTTATCGGTGGTGAGAATAATGAAAATGCAGTTTTGAGAAGACGTGAAGACAGAAAATGACATAGGTATTTCAGTGGTGACAAATGGGGAAAAGTGAGAAAATGGGCATAAGGAGGTTAATGGTCATTTAAAAATCCTCTGAGTGGGTTTGTGATTGGAGGGTGGTGTAGTTGTAGTGTGGTCATTGTTGTAGCATATTTTTGAAATCCCCTGAGTGGGTTGGTGATTGGAGGGTGGTGTAGTTGTAGTGTATTATTTTTAAGAAAAAAATCCCCGGAGTGGGTTGGTGATTGGAGGGTGGTGTAGTTGTAGTGTGGTGTAGTTGCAGAGTATTTTTTTAAAGAAAAAAATCCCCCGAGTGGGTTGGTGATTGGAGAGTGTTGTAGTTGTAGTTTCATCAATGTTGTAGAGTATTTTTTAAAGAAAAAAATCCCCTAAGTGGGTTGGTGATTTGAGGTTGGTGTAGTTGTGTCATTAATATTGTAGCATATTATTTTAAAGAAATCCCCTGAGTGGGTCGGTGATTGGAGGATGGTGTGGTTGTAGTGTATATTTTTAAAGTAAAAAAAACCCCATGTGGGTTGGAGAGAGGTTGTGGAAAACGCGTGGTAAAGCGGAGGTAGTTTAAGTTGAAGGTGGGAAAAGTCATGGGCGGAGTCTGTAAAGCAAAGAGGAGTAACTGCTCAACCACTGCACCATCTCGGGGAAATAGGAGGAAAATGGCAGATTTTCAAGCATGACGTCGAGAAGGAAATGTACTTCACAGGTTTTAGCGAATGGTATTGGAAAGTAAAAGGGTATTATGAAGAAAATGACAAGTTAGCATAAATGTGCATATCTAGCATAGCAAAATATGTGAAATAGTTGGTTGTAGGTCAGCAGAAAGCTGGTGAATTCAATGAATTCGCAGACTGGATGCTTCAATACAAATACCCACAATGTCTCATAAAGATTTTACTGATGTGGTATGTATGAGCTGACATACTGACCAATGGAACTCTTTGCATGAGAAACTGAAGTAGACATGTTGGTTTATAGCACCAAGAGAGTTTATGGCTTATTAATCTTTCTTTAGGTCTTTGAGGATGCAGTTAGCATAACGTCAGATGACAATGCAATGGATGACGATGATGAAGCTGAGGACAAGGAAGATGATGGTCCCTCTGAAGAGTCGCATGCCAAAGTCCCTCCCAAAGTTCCGCCAAATTCCTTAGAAAATCCTGACTTAGATGGAGACGGACACTTAGTCAACGGACATAACGGCGTAAGTCCCCACCTTGTTCCATACATAAGGAATATGCCCCCATGAAATGTATGCTTCATTTCTGTCTTTTGTGATTATTATGCTTTCATTGGTAGTTATGAGAATTATTATCACTATTGTGATATCACTTTGGTGATATACTGGTAGATTTAGATGGAAGAAGGAATAGCCTAATCGTTTACAGCCACAGGCCCTTGTTTCATACACTATGTCATTATGCACCTCAACCTCTCACTTCACCTCACCTCAACCTCTTACTACTCTTCATCCCATTCATAAAGCTATCCATATTTCTTCCTCTCCTGTTCAACCACCTACTCAACTTCCTCCCAAACCTCTCCAGCAGTTCTCTCTCATCCATCATGCCAAGCTCTTCCTTATTTGTCTTCCTCTCCATCCATCTCCCTTTCTTATTTTTCCTCCACACACACACAGATCTGAATTGGCTGCTCCCTACTTTTATCCTCTTTCCATAACAGTTCTAGTTTCTGTAATGTGCAATGCTACACTACACATTATACTCTTTCCCAATCTTTAATTTACATTCTTACCCAAGGTCTCAATCATTAATTCTCCCCTATTAGTGAACATCTCCTTGTTAAATGCAATTCTTCTTCTTATATCCTTACTATTATGCCATTTTCCTCTAACTTACTACTTAACTCATTCAATGCGGGTCGCAAATCATGGAAGACCCTAGAACCGGATCCCATTTTTTTCACATTTCACTGTATGGACTTATTTTCCTTAGTTGGAAGAACCACGTCCATTGATGTGGTCCGTAGATTGAATAAACTCAACCTGGGTCAATAGATATGGTCTGCACTGAATGTGTCAAGTATGTAGGTACTTAATTTGTTCTACATGCTCTAGTTTTTGTACCCTCCTACTTTAATGGTCAGCCTTGCATTATTTACCCTTAGAAATCTGCATTATTTTAGTTTTCTTATGATTTATCTTTTTGTATCTCACCCCAGGCTCGAAAAACCATTTCATCAGATGAAGGCCTGGAAGAAGACGGGGCTGGCGAGCTTGAAGCGGCAGAGGATATCAATGGGATAGCAGCAGATGGTGCTGTGGCTAATTCAAATAGAGCAGGTAATACATTTTGAGTGTAAATATTATGTAAGTTTTGACTAGGGTTCCACTAGTAATTGTGGGATACCCTACTTCCAATTGATAAAATTGACAGTCTCATGTGAGAAGGCTTCAACAATTTTTTAATGAAATGGTTCTTTTCTGCGAAAAACTTTATTTTAGCAATGCATTTCTGCTCACTTAGCCTTTGCAAAGTCACCTGGTGATGACTAAGTGAGCTGAAATGCATTTTGATAATAACGTTTTTCATGGAAGAATGCTGATTCTTATGAAAAACAACTTCCAATGGATGAGCTGTCTGCTTAAAATGTTGTAGCATTCACCATTAATTATGAAAGGGGAATGAAATACATATCTGTGATGGTTTATTCAAAACTTGTGAGTCTCAAGATCGCCCTTGAGTAATGCTTCTGGCAACTTTTTCTCACATTACATTCTCATCCTGGTGCCTTTTCACCCACTGAAAATATCTTAGCATTTATTACTAAATGGACTTGTAAAAACACCACCACTGTGGTATCCTCCCTTCTGATTGTCATTCTGCTCATCAAACTTTAATTAAAATGTTTAATTGGTGTAGGTTGAATAATTTGAAAATGAATTAGAACAAAACCAATTTTTTACAGTTTCACAATAAAATTAATCCACCAATTATTTACAATTACACCAATTGACCCCTCTTCTTAGAGTGGATACAAGTAAACCTATAAAGAAGTCTAGCTCCGTAAAATTCTTGGGTATATCTTTGACTGAAAACCTTGATTGGTATCCTCACATTAATGATATAATTTAAAAAAAATGGCCACTGAGACATTTATGATCAGGAAACTTGTCCGTACTACTTCTGTGGAAATGTTGAAACTAGTATACTATGTGAAAGTTCACGCTCACTTGACCTATGGAGTTGTCTTATGGGGTAACTTGAGTGCAGCAAGGAAGGCATTTTCTATGCATAAGAGGTCTATAAAGGCCATGATGAGTGTACCCATCAGGACCCCTGGAAGGCCTTTGTTTAGGCAACTGAATATCATGACTTTACCCAGCATATATATTTTTCACTCATGTTTACTTGTAAAAAAGAATCCATCTATGTTCATTCCTAACTCGATGGTTCATAGTCACTTGACATGTGGAAGGGAGAATGTTCATCTGCAAGTACAATCACGTGTTGTATGTAAGAATGGCCCTATTCACTCGGCATCACTTTTGTGCAATAAGTTACCTACAAACTTTAAATGTATGTCCTCTGTGTCTTCTTTTAAATTAAAACTCAAAGAACTACTGCTCAGTAAATTTTATTATAGTACTGATGAGTTTTTTCAGACAATATTGTAAATCTGGTGTGAAAGGTTATTAAATATGTATAAATGTTTCTGAATATGTTCTATGTCAACAACGACCAACAGAACAAGAAAGCTATGTATTATTATGTACTGTTACAGTTGTAACATGCCCCTCCGAGTGTATTATTATTATCATTATTATTTTAGACTAGGGTTCTCGTTCGCCTTATTTTTCCCGGGACTCCCCTTTTTTGATAGAATGTCCCGGTGTCCTGATTGTTTTCCAAATGTCCAACTTTTTTCTTTTGTAAGTATCATTCCTGAAAGCAGTGCATTAGGCTTTCTATTTAAAATAGGCAGCATTCATGAAACTTTGATGAGGTATATTAAGAAATTGGTAATTGCAATAACGATGCTCTTTTTCCCATGCTTCTGTTGGCAGTGTTACATACACATGCTTCCTGGTTGCATATGACACAAGTCAGTTCAGTGCTGGCATTGCTAGATTGTAAATTGGTTGATACTCAGTGTTGCTCATAGTTTGTATCATACCAAAACGTACATGCTTATCTAACATTAGTATTAGAAGAGAATTTCCCTTCATCAAATGAAACAGTACAAGCTTTAAAAATCAGTCATATTTTGAAATTCTGTTCTTTTAATCACTTTAAGTGCGATTGTGAGTCATTATACAGGTATGGTGAATTTCATTATATTTTCCTCATTTCTAATGTATCCCTTTTTACAAAATGCTCCAGTTTTTTTAAGGTGAAAAATGCAGATGTCCTGTTTTTTTAATACATCATGGGAACCCTAATTTAGACCTACCTTAAAAATAAATTTACGTAAAACTATTCATCCAATATAATCAAGTTTTCTGGAGATTATATGAATTTAAAGCAGCACTTATAGGTGTTATTTTTTTACATTTTTACGCTAGCATCCTCAAGAATAATTTCTAGTAGTAATTAACCCAATCAATTCATTCTAAATTGGCCATTTATGTGTTACGAGAAAAGTATCATACCTATTTTAAATAAACAAAAATAAATGCTTGATTTTTTGGAAGGCAACTGAGGAGTGAATATCGAAAAAAAACTTTCATTCTAGCTTTAAAAGATGGGTGCATATTAGGGAAAAAGTGCTTAAAAATTGTTCCAATCAGCATTGTAATACATATGCATCATCTAGCTAATGGCGTAGAGAATTGTTTTAGCTCACTGAATATACTTATAAAGTGTTTTTTATTTACATTTCCAAAAGGCTGTGGGTTGATGTTATTTTACTATTTTACATTGTAATTGTGTTTTAAGAGTAGCAAAGAAAAATCTTATAGAAAACTCTCAAATGAGTTTAGATCCTAAGGTTTTCCATGATAATGATTTTTGTGACAAAATATCTGATTAATATGATATGAACTAGATATACCAAAGAAAAAAATAGGTGTGTAATTTGTTTTTTTTTGTTTGTTTTCTTGATTTTGCCTTAAGTGGATGGAACACTAAATGTTCTCTATTTACCGAGTCCAATATTGACTTGACGTGACACCCTAACTGGGTATGGATTTTTGCTTTCAATTGACAAACATTCCTGGTAGCTGCTTGGTATGGCTTTTTTATCAAGCAACAACTTCACCTTTAATATGTACTCAGCTTAAAATTTAGTGGATGTTCCATTCGTTTCCATAGAAATCATACTATGAAGATAGGGAACATTGACTGGTAAAGCAATATGTTGGCATTATAAGTGGAAATATAAGATTAAAAGATATCAAATATGTGTATTTTAATAGACTCAGAGTCACTCATCTGCCTCAAAAATATTGGTTTGTGAGTGTAATTTTGAGTGTCAAATTTCCACGTGCATAGGTAGATGTTATTTTCCCACGTTTCTTAATTTTTAAATGAATTGTTTGTTTTATGAGCTTGAAGAGTACATGCCTGGCAGCATTTTCTTAAGAGTCAGTTGGCTTTTTCCTTATAACTAGAATCTTCATCAAGGGAGGAGAGACCAGAAAGAGAAGGCATGGCAGTCATCGTTACTACAAACCCCTCCGTCGACAGTGGCCATCAGTCTGAGGAGCCAGGTCAGTCAGCCTGATGATCTGCGAGGACATCAATTTCAGCTGATTATTAACTTCCTATCATTCCTTTCATTGCATTATATCCACTAATCCACTTAAAACAAACCACAGTAATAGCAGTTTGCCATAATGAGAATATTTCAATTGTCTTGGGATCTTGTCTTGGGAATTGTCTTGGGATCACATTGTCTCTAAAAACAACTTCAGCTACAGTTGTGAGATCATTTCTACATGTCTTCATATTTTTCCTCCAAAACATGTAATATCTGTTGTTGCTACAGTCAGACTTTGGTGTTGATATCACATTTTTCCAAAGTTCAGTAAATTTTCAAATCAAATTACCAGTGCATTAGCACTTACTATAATAGTGTTCAGATATATGTCCTTTTTTGCCATGGCATTGAAACAGAAAATCAATTAGATAAACTCAAATAAATACTTGTCTCTTTTAAGATATGAATAATTAAGCGAGGAAAATTCCTTACTTTATTCACTGCAGTGAATTCAAGAGAAGAATTTGGACATGTCCAAATTCTTCTCTTGAATAACATCTTGTCCTTTTTTGATTTGCAGATGATAGCTGAATCTTTACCTCTCAGCTAATGTGAAAAATTATTGGTCTAAATTTGTCGATTTAAGCATTTAAACCTACCTACAATAGCTGCGTGTCACCCTGAAATATCTGAGTAGGAGAAGATGCAGCCGGACCAACCAAAATATAATAAAATACATACATTGAAATAAGTTAGCAAAATCTGTGAGGAAATATTACTTTGGAACTATCCTTTAGACATTAGGCTGTTTTACTCTTCTTACATCAACTTACATTTTTTGTTCTGCTAAGCAGTGTTCATGAGGTGTGATCAAAAATTATCACTATATAACTACCACTAAAAAACTACAAGACTTGCAGATTGGCATTTTACCAACTTCAAATTATATACCTCCTGAAGTCACAGGCTTTATCATGTGTTGTTCCCTGTTGCTGTCAGTATGCCTGGAACTCTTTTTCTAGGATAGTTAGCAATGTTCTCATTGCGACTTTTATTAGGTTCTTCATTTCTTCCACCTTTAAAGTTGAGAATCATTTTCAGAAAGGGGAAAGAGTCACAGGGAGTGAGGTCTGGGTAACGCAGCGGCTGTGAGGCCTTGAAAATTTTGTGCCTGACCAAAAACTGCTGAACAATCTGAATTGAATGGGCAGGTGTATTGTCATGTGGAAGCTGCCACTCTCTCATTTTATAAAATTCTGGCCTTCTCAGACCAATATCATTCCTCAAACACTGCAGAACTTCTGTCTTCTAGAATAAATCTTTTTTTCTAAGAGAATGCCATAAAAATATTTTCCTTTTGATTCCACGAATGTCTTGGGAATGTCATAACCTTCTGAACTATTCATAAACCACCTAAACTTGTGGAGCATTGTTAACTGATGGTAACATTGTTGACACGATGCATTAGCCGGTGGTGATGTCAGGAGAGAAGGTTCCTTACAGCACAGTCTGGTTTTTATTTTTCACAGTTTGAAAAAGATGTTGTCGTTCTTTTTTCTGATCTTAATCATTTCATTTACCTTCAATTTCCTTCTGGGTGGTCCAATGAAATCTTCTTTTCCAAAACTTCATTGAAACATACAACTATCTCCAGACAGATGCATGCCAGTCATTGAGTGCAAACTAAATGCATCTCTATTTTTCCCCCTTATCAAAGCATTGTAAGAGACTGCCAACAACTATTACATATGTTGTAAATTCAGCAGCAGATAAAGGGGGACAAAGGTGGGAGGGTCACCCCTCCTGTAATTCCTGATTCTTGCGTAAATAATTAAAATGGTAATCCTAAGATATTCCACACACCTCTGGAAAGTAGCAGTCCCCCCCAAAAACAATGACCTTGATTTGCCCCAGCCAAAATCAACTCCCCCTTTGGAAATTGAAATGATAATTAATCACATTGTGGTAGAATAAGATTGGAAAAGAAAAAATGATTAATTTATTCAAGCTCTTGTTTTGTCCCCAGTACCTACATACATATACATTTTTAAATGTTCTTCCCCAAAGTCTGATTCACGTTGGCACAACTTTCTTTTTGGCCTTTTTGGTATAAATGTGTAATAAATATAGCAACCCTAAAAATATCTTTCTCATTATAGCAGGCTCTGGCAGTAATTTTACCCAGTGATATTGTATTTGAACTAGGTACCTAACTTTTAGATGGAATGCAGCAAGATCCAATTCATTCCCTCAGTAATTTAGGTGTAGTGTTTGAGAAATAAACTAGTGAGCACATTTTTTCTCAGCCCTTGAGGTTATGACATGGCTCCCTTGAAGTTGGTATGAAATATTTGTTTTTTTCCCACTTTTTCTACTTAAGTGTTACACTTCCAGAACCCAAGTCCCCTATTAAAATTTTTTTCATGCTTTGAAAATGGTAAGTGTTATTTACTTAATATTAAGCTGCCAATTATACATGCATCAATTCAATTATATCAATTAAGAGTTTGTGGGCTGTACAATACAGACAAATAATCCTAAAAGAGATTCACTACACCATACCATTCAATCCTTGCAGTTCAACAATACGTCAAAAATTTTTGTACTTTCATTACTAAAAAATCCAGTGGTAAAATTCTTGCACTTGACTACCTCTATCATTAATGTTACTTAGCACATCTCAATTTGATAGATTGGTCATTACTAGAGATAGTGGTTTTTAGAATTGTAAAGTACCTAATGAGTTAGTAAAATCCAAGTTTAGCATATTATATGATTTACAAATCTTGCCTGTAGCATTTAAACATATAGGGGAAACCAGAAAATTATCATACAAATACTTTTAAAATATAAATCAATTTTTCAAAAAGCATGTCATTTTTAGTGAAGGGTTCTCGGCACTTCAATAATGACTCCGTTTAGGCAATTAACAAGAGTTTATTAAACGAATAACATGTTTACATCCGTGAAGCGGTAGCTTTTAATGGCAGACCAGAGCGGTCATTAGATCGAGCTCTTCAAGCCGCTGGCGTGCGAGGAACTGACTCCGGCTCAGCTCTGGGGTTTCGTGGAGGCTGACTCTGTTAGCCGCCGCCAGAACTCGGAACAAATGCCGGCCGAAACACGTCCGAGCCGCCACACCACCCCCTTGGCAGAATAATGCTACCTAGGGTGAGAGAAAGAGAAGATTAGAGTTCAAACAAATTAGATCTCGAAATCTCTCAGATGCTGGGGGATATAGACGTGGCGTCCTGCCCCCGTCCGCCGGCCATATTCTCCCGGCGGCAGCTCTGGCTGATGTCCTTCTTGCCTCTCCAGGTGGGCAGCTGCTGTAGGAGTATCCTCAGTTCCTGGACTGGCTGGTGGTGCTCCTCCATGGGCTGGACCGGAAGGAGGGGCCCCACCAGCCAGTCCAGGAACTGAGGATACTCCTACAGCAGTCGCCCACCCGTAGGGGCAAGAAGGACATCAGCCAGAGCTGCCGCTGGGAGATGATGGCTGGCGGATGCGGGCAGGACGCCACGTCCATTTCCCACAGCATCTGAGAGATTTCGAGATCTAATTTGTTTGAACTCTAATCTTCTCTTTCTCTCACCCTAGGTAGCATTATTCTGCCAAGGGGGTGGTGTGGCGGCTCGGACGTGTTTCGGCTGGCATTTGTTCCGAGTTCCGGCAGAGGCCTCCAGAGTCAGCCTCCATGGTGCCCCAGAGCCGAGCTTGAGTCAGTTCTTCGTATGCCATCAGCTCGGCTCTGGGGCGCCGTGGAGGCGGACTCTGGTGGCCGCCGCCGGAACTCGGAACAAATGCCAGCCGAAACGCGTCCGAGCCGCCACACATTTGTTAATGCTGATGATAAATGTAATGGTTCCTGTGTTTGTCTTAATATGAGGTCATTTTAGCTTGTATCACTCTGAAGCACTTTCAGTAGAAGGGAATTAGTTTTCTCTTCGATAACACCCGTATAAAACAAACTGTTTCCAAGCATGGGTGAGACAAATGAGGAAATCGAACGAAACAAGTATTATCGATCAATAACTGAAATAGCAATGTATTTCACACAAAACCAACCAAATTACAAACAAATTACCAACAGATTGAGTGCCAGGCAACCGTTTATGCGAGCTTCAACTCAGAAAAATGATTAAGTTATACGAGTACAAGAGGTTGAGCTTCTCTTTAAGAACAATTGACTGAAAATCAGCAGGTTCACACACCGATGTTTCTCAGTCGCTGTCTCGTCTGCAAAAGAGGGCATTCTCAGGGGTGAGTCAGCTGAGGAGGGGGTTAGTCGACAAGGATGAGGTGGAATGGGTTACCTTATAGGCGATTAGGCCTTTAAGGCCTTTTAGGATATAGGCGATTGGTAGCCTTGGAGGGGGGGAAATAATTGGAGGGGTGAAAGATGGGGTCGAAGTTTTCAATTGGAGCAAGAGGAACTGTTTTCTGACTCCAGCCACAGAATACAGGATCACAGCCTTTGTGCCAGGGTCACAATGACTGAATTTCTGGAATTATTCCTTACTTCAGGGGCTATAGAAAGGATGGAAGACCTGGCGAGGAAAAGGCGTGGCAGAAGTTGTTGGCAGGAGCCGCTGAATTTTGCAGTCATAGGAATTTTGGCTGTTGTTGGTGCATGTTGTTAGCACGCATGATGGGACACGCCTCTGGCAAGTCCTTCAGCTAAGTCCAGAGGGTAAACAGTCTGCTAAGGGGAAAAATGTCCAAAGAGGGAAATTTAGAAAAAAAGGGGGTGGGGTGTATAAAAAATGCCACATCCACTGGGGAAAATCAGCACAGAATTAACTCCAGGATGGGGAAAAATTATTGAATCATTGACACCTGTTGTTGAAGGAGTGTCACTTTCACTGCATTCAAAATGCCAATTGATGGCTTAAGAGGCAATTAATAGAACAATATTGCCAAGATACTGAGCACACACAGACAAGGAACCCTGTCTCCTTTCTGTACCACAGAGGTGGAACAGCTGATCACAAAGTGTAGGAGGATAATCACTAATAAACTAACTTGCCCTCTAACTAACTAAAGGGGGTGGGGGTGTATAAAAAATGCCACAACTCCTATTGCATATGTTGAGGCACAAAAGTGAATCCCTGGATTTTATTATCAAATTTATTTAAGTGATGCATACAGTCAAGACCCGGTAATATATGATTTGAACTTACTACTGCATTCGATTGTGTACGTATCTGTGAACATGTCCAGACATCTACATGCCATTGCTCAGTCATGTCTTTCATGTGATGGAGAAATAACTCCTCTCAGGAAGAAGACATAAAACATCCCTTTATTAAGATTTTAATGCACATGCTTTAGTGATAGGCAGCATTTGCAATATGTACTGTGATTATCACTAATGCCAAATTTTGATGTGTGTGCACATACCCACATAGCAAGGCAAGCTGGATTCCTGCTGGGATCCACCTTGCGAAATCCAGTGTGCAAGCCAAAATCCAGCTGGATCAATCCAGTGGGAAAGCCAAAATCCAGCTGGATCAATCCAGTGGGAAAGCTGGAATCCAGCCTAAATCCAGTTGGTCTCCTTACACGATTTCAACTGGTTTCCGGCTGTTTGAAAGCCGGGATTCCAGCTTGATTCCAGGCTGGAATCAAGCTGGAATCCAGGGATGGATTTTTCTAATATGCCTGGATTCCAGCCGGAATCCAGGCATATTAGAAAAAAAATGACTTGAGTGGGATTTGAACCTATAGCACTTGCTCAGTTCACAACCCATCACCTTACCCCTAGGCTAACAGCTCTCCAAACAGATGTTTTGGAATGAGGCTATTTCTTCCAAAAATCAGAGTTAATACACGTAATGACTGACAGTAATTTCGTAAAGGTGGACAAAGAGTGCTTGCTAATTTTTGACCATACATACAAACAAAAGCCATAAACCAGTAGAAATAATACTTGGTGCTTTTAGAGATAGGCACTTAAAGATATATACGCATATGAGGCTATTTCTTCCGAAAATCAGAGTTAATGCATGCAAATAATGACAGTAATTTGCACTGATAACACTAATATAATACTTATACCCCTGCACTTATAACGCCTACTTCACATATTTTGCTATGCTACATATGCGGTCTTATATTAACCTTTCATTTTCTTCATCAACCCTTTTCCTTTCCAATACCATTCACTAAAACCTGTGGGGTGCATTTCTTTCTCGACGCCATGACCCTTCGATAGGTTTACCCAGCTGGAATCAAGCTTGACAATTCCAGCTGGAATCAAACTTAGTATGCAAGCCGAAATCCAGCTAGAATCAAGCTAGCTAATTCCAGCTGGAATCAAGACCCGGAATCAAGCCGAAACCCAGCTGGAATCAAGCATGCCAATTCCAGCTGGAATCAAGCCTAGTATCCAAGCTAAAATCCAGCAGGAATCAAGCTAGCTAATTCCAGCTGAAATCAAGATCCTGAATCAAACCGAAATCCAGCTGGAATCAAGCTTGCCAATTCTAGCTGGATGCATCCAGCCAAAATCCAGGCTGGAATCCAGCTTGTATGCTATGTGGGTATATTCTCAACAAATCACCAACAAAAGGAAGTCAATATTTATAAATCTAAAATGCATTTGTAGCATATCTTTTTCAATCCTGAAAGCAATTTCATTGTTGATTCAACAAATATTTGTGAAGTATTTCATTTCTATCTTCTATAGAACATAACAATTATAGAAAGGTACGATATGCAAGATATCAGACAAGCCAGTTAATTGTTCTGTGTGCTCCCAATATTTTTCAGAGAATCAGTTAATTATGAAGCATAGCTCTGGCTGCAAATTGCTTTTTCATCATACTTGTATGAATATTACTAAACCTACAGTGAATGCTGTACTAAACAATCAAAATTCAAGCTTTTGCTGTAATTCGTGTTTGAACGACTTCAACTGCTCTAGCCGTGAAGTTACGAATCTTGTAAAGCACCAAGAGGAAGTTTTTGAGGTGGTAAAGGACTTGCAAACAAAGCTAATTCAATGTCTTGAGTTAATCCTTAAGCAGAACAGTGAAATCAGCTCTTTAAAAACTGTGAATGTTCCAGTTGTTAATGCTGATCAAATCGAAGAACGTGTCCCCGGAGTGCCTATGTGGAATAGTGCCTCACAAATCACCTCGAAAGTGACGGTGGAGGTAAAGAAGCCTCCTCAAAGTCAAAATATGGTTCGCTTGGATTATGACAAAGTAAACCAAGTGAAGATTGCTGCAAATAAAGTCATCAGGTTAGAACCAAAGAAGACTCCTGCCGAGACAGCAAATGTGAGCATCGACTACGTTGAGAAATCCACTGCCAAGGAAGAAAACTCGTCCGTGAGCGTAGTGGAAGGTGATGAATATAAATAAGTTACCGGCCATCGATCAAGAAAACATGTAATTGTCGGATCATTTTCAAACTACAAAAGAAAGCTGTCAGGATAATCACTGGTAAATCTCATAATGCTCCATCAAGGCATTTATTTCAGGAATTAAATTTACTACCTCTTCCATGTATATACATTAAAGTTTTAATCCTTTACATAAAAAATAATATTGGAGACTCTTCCCGTAATTGTGATCACCACTATTACACCAGAGGAAGGTACAATATCCATTATGACTATATAAGAACTAAAGCAGTAAAGATAGGGCCTAAGGAAATGGGTTTTAGGTTATATAATAGTTTGGCCAAAAGTATTAAAGATATTAAGGGAAATACCATCTTTAAAAACAAATTTAAAAAATACCTTTTAAATAACATGTTTTATTCCATAGATGAATACCTAAATGTAACTTCTGCTGATTGAGTCCATTACAATACTTTTGTGTAAAACTATTGATACTGTGATACTATTGTGTTCAATTTATGTGAATTTTTAAACTGACGTGCCTTATACTATGTATTCCTTGTAAAACATGGTCCTTGGACAAATAAAAAAAATATAGGTATTATTATTATACCATTGGGACATTCCCTGTGATCTTGTGTACTGTAGTGTACAAGCTCCATCAGGCTCCAGGCTTACAAGCTCCACCAAAATGCTCCCTGTATATGTCTATCTTATTGACATTTATCATGAAAATATCTCTTACTGGTAAAAATACAAATGGAGGGCATACAACCTATGCAGTGTGTCTCAATTGAGAGTGTGTTTATGTCTCAATTAGCTAAGGAATTATGTATTTGTCAAGACATACTTAGGTGAGCATTTTTTCTGCACCCCATTATTTCATTTGGAAAACCTTAAATCTAAATGTACAGAACTTCAGTGATGAATTACTTTTTGCAGATTTACAAATTTCCTTGGTTACTCAGGGTTTAACCCTGAGTAACTAAAGATTGATGGAGTTTTAACAATAATGGGATATTTATTCCCAATATAGCTTGCACACCAAGATAACACCTCTTCCGTTTCTCCTTTTGCTTGCCAAGAATGTTGCAATGATTTTTTATCCAAATGCATATGAATTTGCATGAATTATAAATTGTAAATATAGATTTTAAATGCTTACTTAGATAAACAACGTGATTATAAAACTTATTTTTGCATTAAATATTACTATTATATGCTAAAAGTTACTGGTAAATTGACAGGTTCTCATTGGTGGCATAAAACTCTATTGCCTCTTTACGTGCAAACAACATTTAAAGTCAATTCTTCCCTCTTTCTTCCTTTCTGCCAATTTATTGATTAGCTTCGATTTTCCTACTTGGATGAGAATAATTTATAATTGACCAGAGATTCACTGTCTATCCCTTTTGTTTTTTTAGAAATTAAGCACATTTTTATCAACTATCGCTGAGAATAGTTGCTATAGAACTGCCTACTAGTCCTCTCCCTGCAGTATTGGAATGCATTATCCTTTGTATTAATTCATTACATTACTAACTAACTAATTCTACGAGCATTATATGCATTGATATAATGTAGATTAGCTGTCGTAGTTAGGTTGTGAAAACAGTGTATGTATAATTCTTCCTACCACTTTCATCTTTCTTTCTTTTTTCCATAGGATCTCATGGAAAATTAAATTTGATGATCACATTTCTTGGCCATATTTTTTTGCCTTCTATGTCATATGCACATTTTATGCTTAATTTCTATTACAGCTTACATTGCACCCTAATTCTTAGCAATATTTTCTGCAGAAATG
The DNA here is from genome assembly GCA_963573305.1 of Pyrrhosoma nymphula. Lineage (NCBI taxonomy): Eukaryota > Metazoa > Arthropoda > Insecta > Odonata > Coenagrionidae > Pyrrhosoma > Pyrrhosoma nymphula. The sequence goes on along the minus strand of OY754330.1, from coordinate 46,480,923 downwards.
TAAAGCCCTAAGCTATACTTAATACTTATGTTCTGAGGTACATTTAGACATGTTGAGGGCCCTGGGTACCACATGATTTTGGGGCCCCTAACTTTATACACTTGGGCCACAATATATTGAAATTCATAATGTTATTGTGAATTATAACTTAACTTCTTAATTGAATGTTAAAAAAGTTACAAGTCAATGGGGGCACAATCACTTGAGTATCTAGTGCATCCATGCCTAAAATTGCCACTGCTTAGATTAGCAAATACATTTTTGAATTTTGCTTGATTTCACTTGAACGCACAGGCTTGCTTCTTCATTGATCCAGCACAGCCAGAATTTTGCATACTGCAATCCGCATGGGATTGTTTTTTTGTCCTAGTTGTATTGCAAATGAATATCATTTTCTTCTGTTTTTCAACCAATGATTGCAGGAGATGTCCCCCTAACACCACAGAGGAAGGAAATGCAACTAACTGAGGAGGATGGAGAAGAATATGCAAATGGCAATGGTGGAATCCATTCTGAGGAAAAAACTAATGGTGATGCTATTCCAGTGAGCACATTGGGAGTAGAAGAAGGTGGACCTGATGGTGCTAGCCCTGGGTCCAGATCCAACTGCATATCGCCAGCTAGCTCAAATGGAGGAGTCTATTCGGTAACCAAAATCTACTATGAAACATTCCAGATGGTACATTTTACTGCATCTCCCTACTTCACTCATGGATAGTATCCGCAATGATAGGGAACACCTCAGATCTTATTGTTGTTTTTTTTAATTGTATACTATCCACGGCTTGACTATGTGCTAGTGAGATGTTGAGGTGCTGGGAGTCCACCACCAATTACATATGAGAGGATTCAAAATCCAAGGGAGTTGTAATGCAGAATAGCTGCTGCCATGTTATTTTATTTTGGCTATTTCATAAACGTTCCTTGCAATCGAACCTGCACAATAGTCAAATATTTGTTTTATATATCTTCACAATACTACCCCAGTAAACACCAAATGCTGTAGATGCGCATCTGATGTGCTGCGCGGTAGCGCTGCAGCTATCATGAAGGCGCTTCTGCAGCGCGCCTAGCACTCCTAAACTTCCCTTTTTTGAATGTCGAATGCGCTGCTAACGGGTGTCAGGAGCGCTGCACAAGCGCGTCAAGAGCACTGCACAAGCGTGTCACGATTGCTTCAACCTGCAAAAAATAGTTTACTCAAGGACTGAAGGTAGATGGTGTCTCCGGACTGCATAGACTCAATTTCATTTTTGGATCTACCTACGGTCAACCTCACATCTCTCTACGTTAAGCCTATCACGCAACTACCTACGCCATTTCCAACTCTCAACTGATAGATGTGTTTCTTGAAAGTTGTATATATACGGCCATTCCCATGCGTAAATGTGTTTGCGAGAACTAACTTTTAAATATCAATGCTGTGATAGTTTATGGAAACATACCATCCAATCACGTTATCAGTTTTCAGGCATTAATTAATTGAAACCTATGTTGCCACATTAAATGAAAATAAAGCCAATATTAATAAGAATAAACAAGATGTTTTCCAAATGCACACGTTTGTTTACATTTCAATGAAGACGTAACTTACTCGCGCAAATGTTACGAACGTGAATATGCATGTATACGGGTCAATCTATTAATAGTGGTCCAGAGGTGGTTGCTTCATAATTTTTAATATTTTTTTATATTTTTACCATACAAACTACCATTTATTGTGAATAAAAATACATATGTCATTATTTTATTTTTTTAATTTTATTTTCCTGATAGTGGCCATTTTTATGCTAGCGAAACACCGATTTTAGGCGATTTCAGTGTTCTGCAGTTAAAGCAAATATCTCCGATTCTGTGTATCCTAGAACAATCAAACAAAAACCAATCGATTCAGTAAATAATGAACTTAAATACAGGTTAGGTGATGTATCGACCTAAAATTAAGTCTAGGGTCCAAATATTGCTTCAAAGTTTTCATCACTTAACTAAAAAAATCAATTTTTACAATTTTTTTACGTTGGAAGGCAAGATACTTAATGTTTGTATTTTTTTATTTGAAAGGTATAAAGCCATGCTTTAAGTTTGCAGAATTTTAAATTGTGGACTTCAGTGGTTTTTTTATTAAATTTTTTTAAAGTTGTTGATTTTACAAATTTTCCAAAGTTTAATGCCCATTATCTTTGTTGGGCATAAAAATAAAAATTTGAAATTTGGCCCATTTACAGTCCTTTAAATGAGAAATAACCAGTAAATTTTGTTTTGTGGACTCAACTATTTATAAAGATATTAAACATTGAAAAGTACCAAAATATCGACGAAGTCGACATCAACACGGCACCATTTAGTACCCTCTTAAGTAATGCTTGATGCCTTTAAAATCATTATGATAACTCATTAATCAGTTTTTCACCTCATTTACAAGTTAGTCATTATAAAGTAAACATTTGGTATAGTAAACTTAAGCTAAAATGTAAATGCAGGCCTTAGAATACAAAGAATATTTGGGAATTCAAAGAAACCATATATTAAAATTGGTCATTCCATAACTATATACCAAATGTTTACTTTATAATGAATGCCATACAATTTTATGGTATAAATATTAAAAATCACCAAGCAACAAATTTAACTTTTTCTGGACCACTTAATATGGATTGAACCATACCTACTCAATGTTACGAATGTGGAAATGAGAAAACTGATGAATGTACCAATAAAAGCAAAACAATAATTTAGTGTACAACGGAAATTAATTACACAAAGCTATCAATGAAGTGTTGTTACTGACAGAACCCAAGTCTCTCCGATTCGTGTCAAAGCTTTCCCATTTATGCCAAATTTTCGGTCTAAGAATGAACCACAGGCTAAACATGTTACTATATATCAAGAATATATTTCATTAAATAAAAAAACAAAGGATACACATAGTAAATGTTTAAAGAATAAGTATTCATATCTTCCTCTTTCGATTGAGACTTTCACCATCTCCCCTTATTCAAAAGACTACCTGCAGCGCCGTGGCAGTGCGTCCGCAACTTGCGGCTGCTGCACTTCAAACACGAGCAGCGAATGCGCATTAGATGCGTTTCTCGATAATTCGCTCTATGGGAGCGCTGGTGAGATGCTGCTGACGCGCTTCAGTTGACATGTGCTGCACTTGCAGCGCTGACATCCTTGTGAAGCGCTGCTGCAGCCATGTGTGTTTACTGGGACATCTAACTGATATTCTCCGATGATCTTATATAATGAATGAAGAGTAACATCGGCCTCCCCTCATCCCCCAACAAACCCCATCACCTCATATTCCTTTCTCATGATAGACTTCCATTTTCTGACTTGGCTTGTCTACTATGTTCTATGTTCAGATGGTCTACTCAATGAAAAATCATTTCTACTTAATGGCATATTTGGGAAATCTGGAAAAACAGTTGTCTCATGGTGATCAATGCAGTAAATCTCATTTCATACATAGTAGTGCGATGAGTCAAGTCCAAAATTTATCGAATCTCAATCCTGAATCTGAATCTCTATTTTTTATGGAATCTCAAATATCAAATCTTGAATCCGAATCCTGCTTTCACTAAATTATGAATGTTCCTTTTCACTATCAATACGACAATACATACATATGTGTTAAGCAAATCCTAATCCATTATCTATTTAGTTGTAAATTTATGAACCCACGAGTTGCTCTATTAGGTTTTTATTCATACACAAATCTAATAATTTAGCTTTAAGGGAGAAATAAATTGAGCAACAATTTTTTTCACAACGGCAATTATTAACTCAAAAATTAAGAATTCTAAAGAAAGCTAAGTGAGCACAAGTAACTTGTTAATTTTTGCTGTTGAAATGGCTCTTTTAGTCTGTCAGGATCTAATGTTTCTTTTATTATAAACCACATTGGTGGGAATACTAAAGGCTCTCTTTAAAAATACTGATGCTAGAGCAATCCAAAGGTGTTTCCATGGAAGTCATTTTAAAACCTTTCCATGATTCCGTAGTGCATTGATGGCTTTAGAGATACCATTGCGGGAAATATAATATGTATTGCCACAAGAGACATAATTTGTGACTTTATCAATGACATTTTTCTGTGAAAAGTTATATGTAATATCACTATTGGGCGATTCCACGCCAATGGCCTTACATGAGTACTTGTGGCCCAACAGGTTTTGATTCTCGTGATTTTTGGCACAAAATAATAAAATATTAGTTCTTATAATATTCATAAATGTAAATGATATTGGTGATTTAAATACCTACGTGTATGAAATTAGTGCCAAATGACACTATGCAATTTAAAACTCTGACTTCAATAAATTTAAATTTAATGACATGTTTAGGAGACCGCAACCTCACTTTTCCATTAACATTTGGCCACATAATCAGCTATTGCTGTCTCTCAGTGCAGTTTCATTTTGCTCATATTTAAAACATGTAATCCATGTTTAGAACTGAATAACTTAATATATAGGGCTCTTAGAAAGAAATATATGTAAATATACATAAATATATTATTGGTTGTCTCTTAGGGAATTGTGTGATTCCTTCATATAGCCTAATCAGTTTATACAATGTATTTATTAATTTTGAGTCTCAATTATTTATGGATTTTTGTAGTGTATAATTTTTTTACTAGAAGTATATCATTCATTGATAATAATGTGGATGAGATTATAAGTATAGAATTTATCAGTTGCCCACTGAGCAATAATGCTTTAGATATTTTTAAATGGTTGAAGTTCTTTTTAATTTCTTATTTCTGTATCCATACTTAGATGGAGTTATTGGAGAACTTTGGTCTAAATCTGCACCGTATAGACAAGGATGTTCAGAGGTGTGACCGAAACTACTGGTACTTCACGCAACAAAATCTAGAAAAGTTGCGAAATGTTATGTGCACGTGAGTGGACAGAGTGAAAAGATGTGTCTGATGTTATGTTCATGATAATCCTCTCCCCCTAATGACACTCACCTGGCTTTTCTTTTCAACAGCTATGTGTGGGAGCACCTTGATGTTGGTTATATGCAAGGTATGTGTGACTTAGCAGCACCACTTCTCGTTATACTGGATGATGAAGCCACAGCATATTCATGCTTCTGCCGTCTTATGGAACGAATGCAAGCAAACTTTCCTAATGGTGGAGCTATGGACACTCACTTTGCAAATATGAGGTAAAATATAATTTGTATTTATATTCTGTCAAGGCTTTTAGATTTATGTCTTAAAGCATCCTTCTTTTTGGAACATGAGCTGCACATTCTCATTTTGGCTCTGCTAACATTCCACTCATTGAGTCATTATGAGTGAGAAGTTGGGGCAACAGATGAGCATCAGTTACCGTATTTCCTGGTGCTTAGGATGCTGGATAATACATGCTATAATTTTATGGGTTATGTTTTATAAGAAAAAAAAATATTATCAAAACCCATTATTGTTAACAATTTGTGGGAAGAAAATGGGTTTGTTTACTTCCAAAAATAGCAAGTGTATTAAAGTTGTTGATTGTAGAATTCCTGAAACAAATTAATGATGGAGAGCACACCTTAAGCTAGCCATCGCAATGCAGTCCATGGTGAAAGTAGTGAGATGGGCAACTCTGATAGTGCCACAAAATGGGATGTATGAAAACGTGGCTTTACCCTCAGCCCACAAGATGCAGGCCGATTTTAGAATGTATTTTGAGAAAAAAAGTGTATCTTGTGAGCCAGTTAAAATACAGTAAAGCTCTTTTCACCCTTTCCTGTTGCCTCGTTTGAAAGGAGTACTTCATTCTTTTTGATAATGCAATATCTCATACTTTTGGCCTCTTAGCACTTAAGTGTGCTTTCACTGCTCGGTATTCCTTTGGCCCCAACAAGTTACTGACAGATATTGCTTAATGTGAACCACATTTGATTGGCTGGCAATCTGTAATATTGATTTGTTGAAGGCACCCCATTTTCATTCAGAGGCTGAGTGGGTGAAGAGACAGGACTTTTGTTCAAGTGTCTGCATATATATTTGGAATTAAAGGCAATAGTCTCTATCTTTATTATTTGCTTTGTTTTATTTTATAATGTTGTGATATGCTTGGTGCCACATTTGTCACATCTAAATTAAACTTATTTCCCTATTGTTCAAGCAAGTTTTTCCACTCATTTTATGGTGGCGAATAAAAAAAATATATTTTGCCCCAGATGATGGAACCACTTTTGAATCTAGAAGTACGTTAATATTTTGTCTCTTTTTTATTCCCATGTGCAACAGAATATGTATATGTACTCTATTTTAAATCACCCCCGTTACTTTATATTTAGCAAAATTAGGTTGATTTTTTAACCTGAAATGCTACGCAACATGTTAAAACATACATATACTTAAATGTGGGAATCAGTACAGTGAATATGTAGTATGTGTCCTGTCTCACATTGGCCAAAGTATTTTGGCTTACAGAAAGAAAAGTGCCTGAGTGTTGTGCAACACACATGTCATTAGGAGTTAAGCCCAATATATAATTTCTCAGAAGCACACTCTGGTGCTGCTATAAAAGCATCATATATGTATGTAATTTTTTTCGTATTTTCACATTCTTAGGTCACTGATCCAAATTTTGGACTCTGAAATGTTTGAGTTGATGCATCAAAATGGAGACTACACGCATTTCTACTTTTGCTATCGTTGGTTTCTTCTCGACTTTAAACGAGGTGAGTAGTTATAGCATTGACCATTTATTTTCGGTTTTTAAAAAGAGAAATACAACTTTAATTACATATTAACCAATATATTTGACATTTTAAGTTGGTTTATAATTTGCTGTTAAAAACCGGCTCCATAGGAATACATTGTTAACATTTTCCCTTTATGTTCACAGAGCTCTTGTATGAGGATGTCTTCAGTGTTTGGGAAACCATATGGGCTGCAAAGCATGTTGCATCTGCACATTTTGTGCTATTTTTAGCCCTTGCATTGGTACAGTCATACAGGGATATAATCCTGGCACATTCCATGGACTTCACAGATATTATTAAGTTTTTTAATGGTGAGTTCATTTTTTCTCAGATTTAATTTGTAGAAGTAATTCAATTTAGTATATGAAATAGGTACTATGTGTGTACAATTTAATTGATAGATTTTCCTGTCCTTTATTGATCCATGAAAAAATTTAACTTTTAAAGGCCTTCTTTTCAACAGTAGTTGTATGTTAACTTTACTTGTGATTATATTCTAGTTTTTTATCCTTGTCTTTTGTTTTAATTCACAGAAATGGCAGAAAGGCATGATGCAAAGGCTGTATTATCATTAGCTAGGGACTTAGTTCTCCAACTCCAGACACTTATTGAAAACAAATGAGATGAGCTAAGAGGAGAGTTTCATTCTAAAAAGTGATAAGAGGAAAAAAGCTATATGAATCTCCTCCTCCCGGTAGAATACCACAGATGGGAAGGAAAGTACCCATGATTCATCCCTCATGTACAGTTGCAGGAAAACTGTTTAACTTAAATATATAATATTTAAAAGTCACTGAACTCTATACACACATTCATACATGTGCCCCATTGATTCACTTTCCCTTCAATGTCCCTTTCCATTTTTTATAAATGGACCAACTTAGAACTTTGAAAAAATATATGTCTTACCTGTCATGTGGCATGCCCTCATCCTGAAGTTCTACCATCAGCTTTGCTGTTATTTGTAAATTTTTGTTGACATTTTGATCAATGCAGTGTATTTTTAATGCAAATATCATCCAAATACTGCATATAGTTGGTTGATGAAGACTAAAGAAATTTTATCAGTACTTCTAAAACTGCTGGTTGTTACACTGTTGATGTAAAAAAAATGTGTATCGGGCATGGCATAAACTTTTGAATGTACCTGTATCGCATGTTCAATGGTATTAGAAAATGATCTACGTGCCATAGAGGTAATGTTTGTTATTAATATCAGGATGTATATTCTGCAGTTATTTTTAAAATACAAAAATAAAATTTATGTATATTGAAATATTGTATACATATATCACAATCTAATATCTCTACATGGTAAATAATTATATTTATATATATTTTTGTGATGACTGTTCTACAAAAGCAAGATTTTCATTTTAGAGGTGATCGAGGTGATGTGTGGAATGAATTGAAACATTTTAGCTGACTGATTTTATATATACTGTTAATTATGCTGTATTAGTTTTCCCATTTTCCAGTGAAATCAGTATTTATATTACAATTATTTAGTATTCTATTTATTTAATTTTGGTCATCAGATGCCTTTTAATCAATGTGTCTGCATCAACAATGATGGGGCAGTTGGCATTTTCTCTGTACATACTATGGATTATTACTAATGACCCAACCTCTGTGTATTTTATCCTTCGTAAAATAATCCACGGCGAGGTTGGACTTGAGTATATAGATTATTAAATGCTGTATTAATAGTATGTACATGTTCTGGTTGCCCTGGACAGAGAAAAATAGTGAGAAATATAATGGTAAAGGCTTCCTTTCTCTGCAAGGTAAAATGAGGGTTTTTTTTAAATTATTGAATCTCATTGGAATGGGCTTGTTTTTTTTTAACTGTGATTATATGTGTCATTCCTGAAATCTGTAGCTGTTGTATATTTAGTGTATGGTAATATTTTTTGATATTACTGGTTCTTATTTTATGGTAAAATGCTTTGTGATCAAATTTTCATCAATCATATCTTTCTCATGTAAAAGTCGACAAGATTGCTCTTTTAACGAAAGCCCTTTCTACAGTCATAGAAGAAATTAACACATGATCATATGCTATCGACCATCCATATGTGCACATTTTTATGCTGTCTAAATGTTAAAACAATGATAGATGCCTAGTTCACCTAATTTACCATGAATAGTAGTCCATTATTTTTTTATTTCCTGAATTTCATACTCTACTAGAGTGCTCATCTTTAGTGCAAATTTACAGTTACTGTTTGGAATGTTAACAAATGGCTATTTAGTGTCTCATGAGAATTTTCTTTTACTTCTCATCCCTTTGCCATGATGGTAACTTATCAAGGTGGTAAATAGATAGTTCTAATGGCGGGTACATTTGCCGTATCTGTTCTCAAAGGAATTATTCCACCTTTTTCTCTGTGCCTTAATCTGTTATTATTCTCCCTTATAGAAAATAGCTTGAGTGTTTAAAATAATGTCAATTTGAATTTTTAGGCAAAGAATCATGTCATAAAATTGGTATGTACAACCTACCTTAGCAAAAAGCAAAAATTAGTTCATTTAGGAAAACGTAGGCAAAATTACGAGTTGTCATGAAAGTGCATGTATGGCATTGTGATTTGGTAATATTTTTCTCCATGGGCATAGGAGCAACCTTGTCGAAATGAGTGTCAGTGAAAAATTGTGCAAGGAACATTCCTGATCACTTTGCCACAAACTTCATATCATTTTTCTGCATTTGTGTCTCAGGTTTGGCAGTTTGTAAGCTATGCCATTGTATATGTTCCTCAATACCCACAGAAGACCCATCATATCATAAATTTACTGGACCCGTGGATGAACAAATGAACAGTTAATGGTGTTGCTTTGAATATTTTATCCCCTATCAAATGAAACAATATTATATAACATGCCATTTCTCTTAGTCAACTTGCTGTACGATACTCCTAATGTATCACCCAATTTTGGTGGCAAAGACTTCTATCATCGCACAATATTATGGCGCCAATTACCAAAGTAATGTTTATTCATTATTGCGATTAAAGATACCCTCAAAATGTTTGAATGTTGACATTCTGGATTATCAATAGTTGCCAAAACAACTGTGTCAGTGTTGAAGCTGTTGAGGTCCTCTATCCCAGTTTGTGTGAGAAAAAATACACATGCCATTTTTCTTCAAGATTGTTCTTATCAGTCATTTTGCAAAATGTTGATACTATGTTTCTTGGTGATATAATTAGTGAAATGGCAAGTTTTAGTGTCATTGGTGACTAACTGTAAAAAAGAACACCTGCAACCTCAGAACTGGAATCCTTATTGCTTACCTATTTTGGTGAATGGTAGTGTAAATGAAGAATGGAATAGTTTTTCACTTGTAATGATTTTATTACATAAAAGACTTTGCTTTTAATGCCAAATGACATACAGTACTTATGTTTAAATAATTAATGTATCCATTTCAAGAATTCCTTGTATGCATACAGTCATTTTCTTTGTGTGCCAAATAACAGATATTAAATCCTCTAATTGAAAATCTCTCACAAATAGACTGATTATTTTGTGAAATGTATGAAACAATCCTTACATACCTAATAACAACAACAACAACAACAGTAAGTACCTTAGGGTGCACTTGTTTCAAATGTGTCACCAACTCAAGATGCCTGGCATGTATTTATCCATTAGTTTTTGATAATACGGAGTCAGTGCTTCAACATCAGGAAATTCTTCACTTTTGGTGTACAGGTCATATTTGCTGTGGAAAAAATAAATTTTAATTGAACTTCTTGGAATCATATTAGCTGTTTTTTTTTAAATTTCTTGTTATTAGATGCATTCACTGCCCACAACATGTCTGGAATGATTACCAAGCCTTGGTCCTAGGTGCTCTCAATGCAGCTTGAAATGTTGTTGTTATTGTTAAATCAAATTATTACTTTGGCTTCGAATGGACATCCAAACAAAGCCTTATATTAACATAGAGAGTGTTCTCTGTGTGGACCTTGATTCATAAAAATACCTTTGATTACTTAGTTTGATATTTTCTGTGTTTGTTATGTGTTAGTGAAAAGCCTCATGCCCTCTCAAATAAAGCAGAAAAATGTTTGGGTATCCCAGACATTCTTAAATTATTGAGTAGGTGAACTGAAAGAGTGAATTAAGTATTCACATCTGAGAGGTTTAACTTTTTAGAAATTCACTATGAAATAAAGGTGAAACTGGATGATTTCTACGCATGGAATATAATGATGCATGTTTTGTCAAGTTTAGGCATCTCCATCAAGACATACCGTATTTCTCCTAGTATAAGCTGCACTTTTTTCCCCAATTTTGGGGCCTCAAAATTGGGGCGTGGCTTATATTTGAGGTGTGGCTTAAATCCGAGAACATTCTTTAAAAATTGTAAAAATTACCGATTTGAGCAAACCAGCCATTCGGATTCACGCGGACGCCAGCTAAACTCGCCTAAGCCACGGGGAAAGTAAGAAATAACACTGAAAAAGGTCAAATTGGTGCACAATTTATTCATATAGTATTAAAGGATAATATAGGTAACATTGTATCACAGTTACATAGGTAATGTAAAAACAGATATCAAATTCTAATGCCTAGTACTGTAGATAGTATGGGATGCACTAAAAAGGGTGTAGCTTAAATTCGTGTATTAACTTTTTTCCCTGTTTGAGACCCCAAAAACGGAGTGTGGCTTATATTCGAGTGCGGCTTATATTCAGAGAAATATGGTAATACAATTTACCTCTTGTCTTAGGGGTTCTTATATGGCTGGGGACTGGAAACAGTAATTGGGTGATGATGGAATGGGTGATTCAAACTGGAACACTGTTAAAGGGGAGTAAGGAGAGAACATGGTTGGGATCATGGAGAATAGTAGAGAGTGAACAGCTATAGAAACAATTTCATGATAAGCGTAATACATATAAGTTTCTTCCTATGAACCTACTCTCACTCTTGTAAGGAAATTTTGGACAACAGTGCACCCTCTCATCCTTCGAAATTCTATGCATAATGTATGGACTACCACTTTACAGTAAAACCTTGGAATTCGTGAATAATTCATTGTGGAAATGTGTGTGTAAGCCAATGCACTTGTATGTATATGAATTAACACTTTCAACGCGGCGGCATTTTTTTCGAGTTTTGCCAGTGACCAAATTTAAATGGTCTTCAAAAAGGCAAAGCGAGCTTGGACGACTACTGTCGTCTGCAGTCAGTGCACCTGCTGGACGACAATTGTCGTCAGTCAGCGTTCAACGTATTTTGCTAATTTCCTCATAAGAAATAATGATGATTTGTTTCACAGTCCATTACTATTCTTATACAAATGACAATGTAATACAAAATATAAAATTCTAAGCATAGAATGAATTAACCAGCACTTTACGTTTGGAAAAATTATGGCTGGTGTTAGGGAGTCAAGACCACATTTTAAGTAAGAAATTCCTCTGTCTTTTTCTCTTCCTTTATTGGTTTGTTCAAAATCATATGACGCTTGACAGATGCAACATATATGTTCTACTCAAATTGCAAGACCGTGCTCATTTATCAGGTTAAAATTTCCAACAAAATTTTACTTGTCTTGTTCACAGACCAGTCATTCACAATTCAAGGTTTGATTGTATTCATCAAATATTAAGTATTGGACTTGTGAATATGATAATATAATGATTTTGAAAATTATACTTAGGAAAAATCATCTGCTTGGACCAAGACTCTAACCTGGATCCTTTGATATCATGCAGTGCGTCAGCCAGTGTCAGACCACCAAGCCAGACTACCAAGGTTAATTTCTTCTTATCACTATTCAAGTATTGTTTGAGTCCAATCAAGAAGTATTTTAGGGCATGACCGACACACTTGTTTAGTGTTTTGTATATGTATTGGTGAAATTTGTGATGATATTTATCAAGAGCAAAGAGTGAAACGTCAGTATCTTTGACACTATAGCTGTGTAAAATTAGTGCAGAGAAAAGCTAATCAGCATACATTCCTCTAATCGAATTGTGGATACTCCTCAGTGGATTGGTCTCATTCATCAGTGTCAATGCCTATACTTAACTTTGGAATGATGTGTAATCTATGGAGGTCAGCATCTTTGACCTGAAAGCTATTTAGCTGAAAGCTGGAAGGTTCATATCAGCACTGTTTCTGTGACAGTTAAAAAGTGAAAGTTCAGTATCCTATACTGAAAACATCATATGAATAATTTTCCTCGTTAGGTTTTCAAATTTTTGGAAGATAGGCTAGAAATAGGTAGATACTTCATTTGGAAATTATGATGTTCCCATTTCATAAAAAGCAATATGAGTTCTTTTCAGTGAGACATTATTGTTAGATAGTTGATCTAAATAATTACATATCTTAAAGCTCATATAGTGTTAATTGAGGCATTAAAAAAATATATGTAATATATTGTTGAGATTGCATACCATAAAATTATATTTATGAAAAGGAGATAGGTATTAATCATGGTTGATTAATTCCTATTGGGGTAGATGGAGTGGGCTTCATTGGTTAATTGATCTTTAAAAAAGTTGGTTAATAGGAGACGATATTTACACAGGGAGGTGGTATGTGCAACAGATGATGATTCTCTTGGAGATATCTATATAGGGAGACTGATGTTCACAACACCTATTCATTGCATATTGTTTATTAAAGTACTTCTTTCCCAAAACTTCATCTATGAGCGGCCTTTAATTTCTTTCTGACTGATTGAAGGAATAGCTAAGAATAAGAAAGGGAACATGTGTGTGTATAGGGAAAAAATAGTGCCCATTTCTCATATTATATGTAAGTACCCCATTGTAATTTTTTTGGAACATATATTTCTCAGATGTGTATTTGTAGTAAACTTTTATTTTGACTTCTACCCTAGAGTTGATTGACAACTCATGCATGTGGTCAGTCTTTTTTTAATTTTTTATTTGCTCTAGCATAATTATCAGGTACAAACAGTGGATATATTTTTGGGGTGTAAGTCATGCATTGAACCCTAGTTTGGGGTATGTATTTCCTGGGAATGAAAGTTCTTGAATGAATGACTAATTATGCAATTCAACATGTTGATTGAATGAGAATTGTGAGAGTCAACTGATGCTGAGGATAGCTCAATACTGGATATCTAAGGATAGCTCAGTAACATTAGCGTGTTTTGAGTAAAATACATTAGCACTGAAATAATTATGCTACTCTGAGGTACCTTCATAAGGATTGTAATACTATGTGCAGTAGTGATGAAGTGACTCAGTAAGCCAGAAATCCAGAGTACTTACTTGAACTCTAAAACCCAAGGAAGCATTGCCATGTCCTTTTCATTGCAAAGGTGCATGTAATCACCACCAGAGTGCCAAGGATAAAATGAATGGAACCTGTAAAAAAAATATCCATGGCATTTCTCAATACAAAATTTCCATATCTTATAGTTTACATGGAGGAACTGCATTACAACATTCTCACATTTTTTTCCAGAGTTTCTTGGATTCCCAAAGTTATTTGGTGCTACCGCCAGTTACCAAAATCAACACACAATTTCAAAATAATGCATTTAAGGCACTCTGAAAGGAAACTTTTCTCTTGGTCTTGTCCTCATGACTGTCTTGTCAATATGATTAATCTAAATTTTTTTATATAGGTTGATCATCATGTATTATAGTGGTACTAAATCTGCACCAAAATACTTTCTTGAAAATAATGTGCACAGCATCAATTTATGAGTGATTTCTTCTGTGGCTAGTTTTATAAATAGGTACCTATGTGGGGTCTCTGCTTAATATATTGTAAGATAAGGCTCAATTAGTATGGCAATAATTCATTATATATACTCATTAAGTTCAGCCAGTCAGTTTCTCAGAGATTGTTATCATATAAATGGTATAGATTCCCCCTATGTTGTCAATGCCATGGGGGTAATCGAATGCAGAGTTGGTTCTGAACTGTGTATATAGCTGCTAGTGTCATTTCTCCAAACTTAATGGCATAGTTGACTCCAATAATATTGCAAAAATCAACCATTGTCCATGTTTGCAATACATATATACATAAATGTTTTTTACTGCCCAAGGACGTAACTTTCACATCATGAACTCACCTGATCATGTAGAAAGCCTCTTCAGGTAAACTGACATTGTTATGCTTCATTTGCCTGTAGAGATATTCATCATGTCCCCAAGACATAATTACATTTTCTAATCCACAGTTTGGTTTGTATATTCCATACTTGGAACTGCATAAAAATATATGATAAAGAAAAAAGGCATCAGTAAAACTTGTACCATCAGAAAACTAGCATTAATTCATAGAAAGAGTGATATATTTTTAGGTGAGGATGTTTGTTATTCTAGCCTTAACTGTGAAAAGTTCATAGGCAAGATTGCAAGCCCTGAATTGGATTCTAGTCCATTCACCTTAGCAGGCAACTATATTGACCACCAAACTGACTTCTTAATTTTTTTTTCAGTTGCTGTTACCTTAGTTTATTTTTTTGCCTTTAATGTATTTTTAGATCATGAACTGAATTTAGTTTTGTCTCTTTTAATAGGGTAACTTTCAACTTTTTAAGAATTCTCAACAGCATTTTTAAAAAGCTTTTTCACATTTTAAAGTAAAAATTCATAGGGATATGAGATTATTTTTTCATTGCATTTTTGAAATTTATTTTACTCTATTATTATTAGTTTCGTTTGATAATGGTACATGACATTAAAACAAGTCAAAAAAATACAAAACAATAATTCAGCGATGGTATGCAGAAAATACATAGGTATTTGAAATAAATCAGTATAAAATACAATATAAAAGTTCCCTTATGCAAACATCCTTTAGGAATTCTTACACTCTATAGTAGGCTTTACTAATTGTAAATTTTAATGTTAAAAATTAAAATTTCAGAGTAAGACCTGCATTTTCAGCTGCTGCAAAGTGATGATAGTTACAGGATGGGCCTTTATTTTACTAATCAACTTACTTGTATAAGGGATTTTTTCCATCTGGATTCAAATCAAAACTACTGTCTCTATACACTATAGAATCTGCCCAAGTGCAGCCAACTGGAAAAGTATCTCCTACCACAGCCCATTGTGGTTCATTGTAAAATGCCATCACCTGGAAATTCAAATTGATAGGTGTATCATGCTAAAGATGATATGCTTTTCCAGTATTCATAAATACCTTTTAGAATAAAATACATTTATGCTATTTTCACATATAATGCAGGGATGTATCAATCTCAGAACTGCTCATGTGAGAATGCATCAACCTGTGGCATATTTTGGTTATGGGAGGGGAGGGGGACAATAATTCATGATATATGGCATGAATTGACTCTATGAAAGATGTGCAAAGTACCTTACAACTGAGTCATTTAATATTTTTACGCAAATTTACTTCATTTTAAAACTTGAGTGAATAGCATTCGTGAATTAAATGTTCTCCCAGAAGTTTGGTTCCGTTATTCTGTGGAACTGTCAGTTAAAGATTAATTAAAGCCACTCAACTCAAGTAGGAAATGTTCAAGCATATCTGTCGTTAGATATAATAATGCAGGTATCAATTGAGCTATTTATACAGGTTGTTATGCAACCCCTATGCCATGTATGCATTGTATTTGCCTAACTATATTATCTCCAGGATAGAAAAGTATGCATCATGTAAATTTTAGCAACACTAATATTCATGAATGAAGATCCATATCTTCTGTGATAGAGATTATACTACTTTCTCATGAAGATGTATATTACGGTTAGGATTTTTTGGTGGTGTTTTTCTAAGTATCATGGCAAATGACATTTATAGGTATTCAACAATTGAGTAGATTTTGATTTGTTTATAGAAATTAAAAGTTAACAGATGGTTAGGCATTTTTTCTTCAATGAATAGACAAAACGAATAACTATATTTTATTTTAAAATATGCAGCTATTATCATGAACTTAATGACACATATATGTACATGAAAAATTGACGATAAACTATCAGTTGGGATAATAGTTCTGGACCTTACTTGGTGGAATTCCTTGATATCAGGGATAGAAGAATTAGCACTGCAATTCCACATTGTAATAGATTTATTGACATGACCGGTTTCACTGCAGAGCAGCATCTTAAGGTGAAACCGGTCAGTGAAGATCTCTACGGCGAAAGTGGTCATGTCAATAAATCTATTACCATGTGGAATTGCAGTGTTAATTCTTCAATCCCTGATATCAGTTGGTCTGCTAATTTTAATTAATTCCTTATGAAAATCAACAACTAAGATCTATTGTAAATAAAATTCACATGGTCTACCCTATCAATTTTTAGCAAACCTAAAAAAAGAGCAATCGGCAAGAGTCCATGGCTCTTTTTCTACGGTTAAACAATGCAGTGCAAGCTGTATGGAATTTAGTCTGAATTCTTTGTATTTGTTTTTATTTCACTATGCAGGTATGTAAAAGAATTTAGAACTGATACCACTACCATGACCTCATTTTTTTTATGTACCAGTCATGGGATCCTTTGAGTCTTCTCCTGACCTCTCATCAAAACGTCACAGGGATACAGTTTATGCTATACCTATGCTGATGTTGGTGCCAGAGTCCACTATTCTTCAAGTCACAGGTAGGTACGTTATTCATCATACTGAGGGAATATGAAATGGAATGTTATCTTAAATTAAAAAGCTACAATTCATGTGAACATTTAAAAACCCATGCCTGCAAGTATGCATGATGCTACTTGATTATACTCTACATCCCAAGCCAGAGTCACACCCTCATTTGTTATAACTGATACCTACTTAATTCTGATCTTATTTTTCTCATGCTTTGATCGATCTGCCTTTTCTATTTTTTCAAATCAAATGGTCTTGTCAGTTTGAGCCTAATGGGAGAACTTTTTGTTAATCATTGAGTGGCATTTTGCGAATGCCAAATAACTTTGAGTTTGAGTGATTATCTAGGCCCAAATGTTATTAAACCCATGGGATTCAAAGTGATAAATTAGTGTGATTAACTTTTTCATACCTTGCCAATGTCGTGGATAAGTCCAGTAAGCTGGAACCACTCTTTATCCGGGTGCTCTTGTCGGATTCGCTCTGCTGTTTGGAAACAGTGTATGATATTGGGAACATCAACATCTGGGTCTGATTCGTCCACCAAATTGTCAAGTTGATTTATGACATCCATCACTGTCGCTTTTAGAGTGTTGAACCCACACCACTTTTTATGCTGCTGCTTCACAAAATCCACTGTCATATGAGTGTGCATCTGCGTGTATGTTTGGCGAACTCTTTCCTGAGAAGAAATAGAAAACTCAATGTGCATTCTTCACCCAGCGCTCGCTGATGTGGTGAAACTGCATACTTTAAAAAAACCTCTTAAAGTGCGTGAACTGAAGCCACGCATATCAGGGTATTGGATACTACTCCTACCCTATAAAATGTGTAGGCTCTCCGCATCATTAGCGTCTTAATGTTTCTCCATTAAGGTTTATCCACCTGTGATAATCAGTTTAGAATGATACTCAGGTGGAAGTGTTCTGCTTCCATGACCATACAAGGAATGTGAACTAAGGGTCGATCTACTTCAGGAAGCAGATTTTCACTTGGTACACGCTTCTTTGAATCTGGATCAAGCATTAGAAAAGAGTAAGAAAGCAAAATCCCCCGCTTCTGCACCACTTTGTGCCGTTAACGCTTCCATACGATTCTTTGAGCCGTGCAGAAAGCGGAGAAGGATTTAAATAAACTGTTTAAGTAGACCTAAATAAAAGTGGAGAACTGCAAGTGTTTTGTTTTTGACATTATGGAACGGATCGACTGGTTCGACCGCATCACGTCTGAATGTGTATGTTATATTTTAAGGTTCCTTTTTGCTCTAAGCCTCACCACTTTCCTGCAGCAATTTTATGATCCTTATGCATTTATTTGGCCGCAAAGGATATGGAGGTTGCTCTTTGTTAGTTAATTTTACTTTATTTTTTTGTGTTGTACCCACTCAGTTTCTTCTTTGTGAATGCTTCGATGTCTAACTATTTAGGCCAATTTTGTGCCTTGTAGGTTTCATGAACACCTTGTGTGCGGTTTGTATATGCATCATGCACGCCTCCTTTCGTATCAATTGTATGCTTTTTTTGCCTCATTTTACGCGATTTTTCCTTTCGTTAAAGATGTGTCCTCTATGTTGTGTATGGTTCGTTAACATGTCCTATGCTCTTATTTTCACAAGGGTAGTTCCTAGTCATAACAAGCGCCATGCTCAAGTTTAATAAAAATCATTTTTAACGACCTCTTAATCATTGTATTGTGAAATTAATATGTGCTATAGGTTCTTAAGAAGTTACAAAAATATCAATATAATTATTGTGTTTTAAAGGTTACTCCATGACCCTGTAACCAAAGCCCTCTATTCTTTTCTATTATTTTAATCGCTTCTTACCTTTCACCAAACATTTCGATCGGGATGTCATCCAAATACTTTTTTACTGTTTTTTCTTTACCTTTCTTCACTTCTTGAACTTTAACCTCAATAAAATTTTCTAGAAATTTATTGTAATCAACTCTTTTCTAGTTCAAATTAAAAAAAAATGTTTTTAATAATGAAAGGAAAATCATTCTTAATGATAATATTTCAATACCTATATAATTAGAAGTGAAATTAATTTACTCAAACAATAAGTGAACAATCCTTGTTCACCTTTGGAAAGCACGGATGAGTGGACGCATTATTTGATATAAAGCAAGAATATCTACCTTCTGTTGAAAATTTAAGGTACCTACCTAAGTAAATCTTGAAAAAAATATATATATATTTGTTCCTTGGAGTTATGGATTATACACTATGGTCTCGCTAATCCAAACACCAATAATCCGAAAGTTCGGTTAATCTGAACAGAATATTTGGAATAGTGAACTGTACATATGGTACAGGTACAAGCATGCAATATTTAGCCATAGAAATTGTACAACACAGATTTTAAGGTACTATAATTATTGCTGATTGTGTCATAAAATATTGCATTAAGTGCATTAATGCATACAATATTGTATGAGTACTCGAAATAAAGTGATTTGAATGGATTTTTACTGTGATATTGCAATTTTTCGGTTGATCCGAAAATTTCGCAGTACCCGGTCCCAAATAGTTCGGATTAGCGGGACTGTAGTGTACTTGATTTTACTATAGTTTTTCGCTAGGAATACGAACTATTATTAATTTCAATAAATAAAAAATATATATGAATAATGCACTTTCAAAAGAAAATGCATGCCAATTTTAAGTTAGCTATTGATGGATAACATCGTACAATTGCAAAATTAGTGCATAAGCACTTAGGTAAATCGGGGGAACAAAGATGGCGGACCGGCCACGCCCTAGTTACAACTTCAAGCATTTGCCACCATAGAAAGCACCCTCTGCCCTCAATGATGCGGTGCAAGTGCCCACAGATGCCTGGCCTGGTACACAGATGCCACAGATGAAACACAGATACAACAGATGAAAATGATTTTCAACAGTTGAAGTACCTGTTCAGAGTTATGATAGTATTAATGTATTTATTTCCTCGAGGGTGCTTTTTCGAAGGTTTTTTTCAACTATTTTTCTTTGTGCCATTATTAATGATAGTTTTCATGCGTAAAATCATAAAATAATTTTAAAATTGATAGAATTTGCCAAAATTCCAAGAAATCGCGATCCGTCGCCCATCTCTCACCTTGATGGGGTCGTTAGGGTCGATGGTATAGTCCCTGAATGCCTTCAATGGTTTCTTCGCAAAGACCGCTTCAGGACGTAGTTGTTCAGATGGATCCAACATCATCACCTTTTCTGGTATCTAAAACAAAAGAGATCAGATGAACATTAGTAACTTTTAGTAAATGGGTGATTCCACGCAAACTCAACCAAATGGCCGTGCACACACGGCTCGCACATTTTCGATTCTTAGGATTTTAGGCTCAAAGGAAGACTATGACAATAGAAGATTTTATGTAAAATATTAGTCCTTATTATTAGTTATTGTCAGATATTGAAGACACGATTATTTAAGATTGAATAGATACTTCATCATGTTTTGAGTGCTCCATAATTTGTGGATTACCGAAAATTTCCCAGATCCTTATTAGAACTGGATATGGAAGTAGGGTCCGGATTCATTGATGGTGGAGAGCTTTATTGCTTTAAGATTGGTATAAAACTTTCCATTCAATGGCTGACACTCAATACGTGACCCTTTTCCTATATTTATGATAAGTTCCCTTCACTTTCGGCAAACTCGAACTTCTGTTAGGCTAACTCAGTTTTAATGCCTTATGTTAGGCTAACCTGCAAATATGAACACAATAAACACCAGCTAATGGGATATAAAATGGCATGGGTTCATTTTCTTCAGGAATATGCATGAATAACCAATCGCCAGGGACAGTGACGCATTATGTTTCGGGGATGGTGAGTAAAAGCCAAGTATGCTGAGTAAAAGCCAAGGGTGGGGGGATTTTGACTATTAGGAGCAAATGTTTGCGGTTAGCCAATGAAAAGTGCAATTGAGACTGCAGTGTAACGGCCGATTTTTTTAAATCATAGCTGCGCAAACTTCTGAAAGAATACAATACCCATAATTTTTTGTTTTTAAAAATTACAAACAACAAAAAAGGAAACTGTAGAATGAATGAATTCAAAATTCTTTGTTTGAAAGGCAAATATAACTTTCTCCAGTTTCTCCACTTAAAAAAAAATAAATTCAAAATTTCGGGAAGGGTCCGGACCTCATGCCCCCCTGCCAACGCCACTGGCTATGGAGTATGTTTGAGAACCCAAAAATTTAATCTGAGGAGTTATTCAAGAAATGAAAAAAATTAATTAGATCAAGTGTCCTTCATGGATCATTTTGAAAAGATGTAACAGTCTCACTCCATCCAGATAATGTTTATTTGAAGGCATATTAAACCTTGATACATCCTTGTTTTCCTGCAGAAAAATTGAGATGAGAAGGATAAGGAGTCCCTCTGAGGTCGAGTGCAGAATTAGAGTAGTTGATGGTGATCGGAGTGATTTTTGTATATGCACATACTTGCGTGAAATTTTGTATACGAGGTCTCATTAGTGATACCAATAGATAAAAGTGAAAAATATTGCATTGCCGATTGTACCGATTTGGGTTTTTGGCAATTCAATGCTATTAAAACATGTAACCTTATGGCACATGAGATATTTTACGTAATAATTCGATCATATGCATATGCACAGATTTTCTTTTTAACGCGAAATAATACATTTAATATTAATATAATTGTTACTTACAAATGTCAAGGTGTCACGCTAATTCCAATGCTCGAAAAAAAAGACATTTCCAAATAATGTCGTGAAAATTGAGAATATCGCGCCGAAAAGTCTAGTATAACATGCTTTAATTAAGGAAAAAAAGGGAAATGGGAATCAAGTATCCATATATTATAATGTATAATGCTCTTGAATGGTTTCCATTACTGCATGTATGGTGAGTTCCAACGCATAAAAATATGCACTTAATTGCAATGTGGTCTTAGAATTTTTTTTCGACTTACTCAACAAATTATTATAATGCAAAAATTCTCTGATCTCAGAAGTTATCACTGTAAGGGACTTCTTTCACGATTAGCGTAAGTCACAATTTTTTTATATTGGCTATCCGAATGGATTTTCAACCTTCTACTAACACAACTGTTGGGCTCGGCTCGAATTTGGAGGAGTGATCCTCCTATCCGTGCGAGAGCTGTTTCCTCTATCTGCAAGCGGCAAGCAGTATGTACCAAATGACCTTCGCCGTCGAAGCACATTAAACTAAAATATTACTACTACTGGGGAGCACCGTTGACCGTATATCAGTTTGCAAAGTCCAGGTAAGTTCAGACGTGCTTAGACTTTTGAGTCCATTTTAGGAGGTTTTTAATGTTATTTTAAAAAGTTATAATGCCCAGTACGTAAGGGTTGGTGCTGCGGCTACGGGTGGCAATTTTCGCATATTCAACGAGGGTCACCAAATCGGCTTTCTGGAAGCAAAAGCTTTGATTGACACATCTTACAAGGACTTGACTGCGTTCGCATTCAACAGGTTTCCCGCCTCTGCCCTAGATTTTTTTACTTGTTTATTATCTTGTGTGTGCATTTTTTTTACCTATTGCATTATTCTCGTCGATTAAATTAACCGTAATATAACCTCGTATTTTAGTTGTGCATCCTTGCTTGAGTACGTTATATCTGTTTCTGTTTTTGAAGGTCACAGCGCAGTCGTAATGTGAGCTATTATTGTTCTGGCATAAATGTTGCGAATAATAAAAACTTATTAAAAATTATTCTTTCCTTAAAGTATTTTCATCATTTGAGTTTCTCATTGCGATGAGGTAAACTGAACAGTGTACTCAGTAGATTTCGATGTTAATTTCATACTTTATAATATGAGCGCGGAAATATGTCTATTTTCATTGAAATTATACCCTCTTTTGTACCATTATATATTTTTTCCGAGATATGCATTCGATGGCATTCTTCTTGTTGTCCCACGACCTACGATTTTCGAAAAAATGGCTGCATGAAAACGTAGTTTTTAGACTATCGTAAAAGCTGAGGACGGATGGATTTAAAGAACTCCACGCCAAGGGGGTAGTTCGTCTGGTGAGAGGGGTAGTCAGAAGGTGTGGAAGGCTGAAAAGAGGGAAGAATGAAAGTTAAAAAAAGTAATTACATATTTTAGACCGGGTTAAAATTCAGATATACCCGCTTAGTATATGCTGTATACACCATGTACTACATTCAGAATAAGCCTGGGCCTTGCTTGCGAAGTGGAATGGACAACTAGCGCTTGTACGTACATGTGGTCGAATAACACGTCAATCAAATAGGTGGTGGCAGGGGTCACCTCGGCATATCTCGTGAATACGCCTAGAAATGAAATTTTAGTAGCAAATAAATATCAAAATGATCGCACAGTAGCACAATAACTGTTCTTCAGCTTAACAATGGCAGATTAATTAATATTCATTCAAATTAGCCGTCCTAATAAATCCTAACCAAACAGTTTTCTCTATTTAGTGCCCTTCACTTCCAAAATCATCCACTGCGCATCTGACCCTAGCCTTTGCTGAGTGTTGTAAGCTGCTAATCAAAAAACAGTTCGGAGTGCCATTCAGCGCTATGAAAGCTGCCAACTTGAGGCATGTCTGAAAAAGGAATAACATTTTTTAAGGGAGATGTCGGGCTTTACTGAATACACGAAGGGTCCTGTTGGGTGGGACACATTTTAAGAGTCTCTGCTTTCATTTTTTTCATTCAGAAATCTAGTCCACATTATTCTACTGGGGGCTGAATAGGTCGGCTACACGAGGGAAAATAAATCATCTCAATAAGTAACTGTAAGGTGGTAGGTTCAATTTAAGATTTTATGCGACGTCTACTTTTCGTAAATCGCCGCAAAACGTTTTTAGGTTTTCACTATTGATGGCTTTCTTTTTCCGGCATGAATTAGAGTAATGTCGTCATCATTGAATGTTGTCTTTCTCGGGTTGTTCACCCTTTCTTTGTAGCCACTTGACTTACACAAGGCTCTAGTTATTTTTTTTCAGTGGAGCTTATCGCTAGTTGGACTTCCAATAATAATGGTCTTCTTTCCTCCAATTACGGGTCAGTTGCTATCAACTATGCCGACATACACTGTCCCCACTGCTGTAAGGGTTCTCTGAGGAGGATCCAACTGGATCCTGCTGGGAGGGAAAAGAAATTAATGACTTGTGTCCAATCTTATCGTTTTCCACCCTCTGACCTCAAGGACATCCTTTTACGTTGACATATCATTTGGGAGAGCACAGAGATGAACCGTTGAAGACCATAAAAATGAAGAATTGCCGAAAATTGTTCATAAATTTTGTGGAAGAACAAATAGTTTGAGATCAAAATTGTGCTACGGCAAGTGAAAAGGGGAAAGAAAATCGAAATCTAAAATATTCCCGCATACTTTAATAGTGATAAGGAATAAAAATACTTTTTGGGTATAGCCATGGGATATAAAGGGAAGGAATGTACCAGGCAGGCTTCCTGTAATCACTTTTGATTTCCATCACGGAAAAGAGCCATGCAGGATCTCACAAGGGAAACAGAATATCATTTTAATTCCACACGCAGAAAATGTACTTCTAATAACTATTAATAGAAGGCTGAAGAATAGGGAAGACATATTCCTAGGTAATGAGGTGTTTATTATCTGGGCGTCCCCTTCGCCCCTCATTACTTCCTCCATCCACCTACTTCCTAATCTCTTCCAGATGTTTTCTTTCCACCCCCATCATACCAAGCACTTTCTTCTTTGCCTTCCTTTCTGTCCACCGCCCTTTCTCCATTCTCCTCCACACCCATATCTCAAACGCCTACAGCCTAATCTCGTCTTCTTTTCTCAGAATCCACGTTTTTGCCCCATACAACCCTGCCCTCCATATCAAGCGCATCACCAGCCTCTTCTTTATATCACGACCCAATTCTTACCCTTCCGTTATCGTCTCCCTTCCATTGCTGAACGCTTAATCTCGCATAATTTCTTTGCTACCATATCCATTTGCTTCTAGATTACTACCCAAGTAATCAAATTTCTCTACTTGCTTCAGTTTGTGCCCTCCTACTATTATGACCAACCGTGCATATTTTGTCCCAGACAATCTCATTACTTTCAACAGTAATAATGTCACATTATTTTTGTTTTGGCTGCAATGTTTTGTTTGCTTCATGCACTTCACGGATACCTTTTATGGATAAATTGCCCATTTTCATTTTTTTTAAACATTTACGCAGAGAAAATAGGTGTACAGGCATGGTAGAGGATGAAAACTGAAATGAAAAGAGGTGGGGAGCTAATAATATAGGTTCGATTTTCGGATGGCAAACCTATAGCTCTTCGACGATCGAGGGACTGCAGTTAATTTTGAGCGTCTTTAAGGTACTTAACTACATGTTTTGACACGATAATACTCGGATTAATATTAAGGAGATTTTCCTGAAGCAGAAAGGCAGGAAAAAACGTTAATACGGGGGTGCATAAACCGAAGCAGATATTACTTGTATCATATCTTTGGTGTGTTTGAGATAAAATTGGGTTTAGCTCGAAGGGCAAAATGCGAACAATTTTATGCAATGTGAAAAAATAATACCAGGCAATTTTTTGGGAAGATGATGAGTTAATATCTTAAAGAGGCTAATAAGATGTAGATATGGAGAATAGCAGAGGAAATGAGTAGGGCGGATAGGAAGCCAAGCGCGGGAACTTTAACTATGGTATATGGGGCAAGGGAATAGGGGGTATAAATTTGAAACAGTCAGGAATAGTGTATAGAAGACATGTTAAGAGGTTAGTATAGTACGTCATAAGGTGGTGACGGGAGAAGGTTCTATGACAGGGGAAGAGCAAGACGAAGAATGAGAGCACACTGCAGTATGTTTTCATTCTTCACCTCGCTCTTCGGAAGGAACATTAAAAGAGATTAAGATGGACTCAGCGTAGAGGTAACGGAGCTTTACTTGACGGAAAATGTTGAAGAAGATCCGACGATCGGGAAAAATTGAATGGGACTCTCTAGGGATTTTCATAATAAGTGCATTTTATTTACATACATTTTCAACTCCAATTTTTCGGGCGTTGTTGACTAGCCTCCTCCATTTGATCCGTCCAGGAATTATTCTTCATCAATAAATTCTCGCCAGTTACTTCTTTTTGGTGATATTAGGATAATATGCTGGTTAAGGTAGATCAAGATGGAAAAGATGAAACATCTCCTGAGCTTTTACAGGCGAAGGTCCCTATATCCTTACGCAATTTCTTTCTTCAGCTCGGCATTGGTCCTTCATCCATTATGCTCATATTCTCTTTCTTACCCTTCCTTGTTTACCCAACATTCTCCCTTTTATCATGGCTTTAGGCAAATCCTTCGCCCCTCATTACCCCTTCCAACCACTCACTCTGCCTATACTCCTACTCTTTCCGGAAGTTTCGAAGAACCGCCATGTCAAGCACTTCCTCGTTTGTCTTCCTTTCCGTCCACCGCACTTTCTCCATTCTCCTCTACACTCACATCTCAAATGCCTGCAGCCTATTCACTTAATTTATTATTTTTATTCTCGCAACCTTTACTCAGAGTCCATGTTTCTGGACCAGATAATGCTACATTCCATATTTAATCTTTCGCAAAACTTTTCTTTAAATTTTTACACCAGGTACCAGTCATCAGTTCCCTTCTATCACATTTCTTGCCATGCATTTTTTCGTCACCACTTTCGGTTCTCGCTTAGCCACCTAGTAAAGCCCGTTTCGCACGATACTTGATCCAGCACAAGGTCGAGGATACTCGCTAGTATGATAGCTTTCCAGTACCGTGTGATATAGACCTAGCATGCTGGCTAACAAGCATGATACCTATTATAGTCGCTGGGCTACTTGATTTCGTAATTGATACGGTACTAGTTTGCTACTAGCTCCCAGTAGGACCTTGTAGCCGTCGACCAATAACGTTAGCTTTTACAGTCACATTGCGGTCTTCAATTTTTTAAATCAGCGCCTCACTATCAAGGGTGTTACGCACTCTTCGGCGGTGAAATTAATGTGTGGTGAAAATGTCTTGACAATCCCTGCAATTACTGCAACAGCCAAAAGTCGCCATCTTTCATGGAAATTTTCCATTTTCTTTTAACAGTTCGCAACAGTGGGTGACAGTACCGCTTCATCGCAAGCACAAGTTCCATGATCGTGTGAAACCTTCTATCACGGTTTCTATCATACTGGGTTCCATCCTCAATATCAAGTACCAGACAGCATACTAGGTCTTGTGCTGGGTCAAGTATCGTTTGAAAGCCTGTGGGGTTCGACGTTGAACAGGGACGAGTACTGCATGCTTAGTAAGGAATCACTCTGTGGTTTACTTTCATGGTACTTTGTGGATGTAGATGAACACATATATCGTTTATGTTCAGTTTGGTATTTATAGCCGCAATTGTCTGCTAGGCGATAAGGTCTGGCACGCGTGTCATCTGTCTCCGCGCTGGCTGTCGCGGAAATGTTCAGTCGTACTCAGGCAGACATCGGTCAAGACGTTAATTTATTTTTTGAGAGTAGTTCCGATCTTTTTTTCTCGTTTTCACCACTTCTTGCTTCCGAAAGCTCCCCTTTATTGGCACTACGCTAGTGCCACAGCATCATCAAAGCATGGACTCGGAACTCAAAATAAGTTTATATGTGAGCTACGTTAATTCTGGATGCCCTTTAGATACGTGGAATCTATATTATAAATAACTCAGTCTTGCTTTTCAGATAAGTTCGCCATGGCTCCTCAGAATCAGCCTTTAATGTAGGGCGTAGAAGATGCTCCCGCCCATCTCAGAGACTGATAAAGAGTTATTGCTACACATCTTGTGTGACTTTTGCTTACGTGTTTTGTTTTCATCGTGTTTTCTCCGTGCCTGTTTTCAACGGAAGCTGGAATTGAAGCTAATGCGCGAGAGGAAACACAAAAAGTACGTCATCTGTGGCCTTCTTCGTGGTTATTCAGTTTTTTCTCTGCACCATAACCGAAAGCAGTAAAAGAGATAACGGTTGCCCGTAAGGATTATCTCACTTTAACTGCGGAATTATCACCACAAATGAATTCGTCTGGCACACTCTGAAATATTACGTAGTACCATTAGCATGCGAGCATTAGAGGAACATTTGGACTTAAGTGCGGAATCTCCGGAATCAATGAAAAAAATGACGATCACACAGCTGTAACGGGGATTGGGTAGGTCTGGTGGCTTCGTACTCCTAGAGCTCGGGTTCGAATCCCTGCTGTGATGGAGT
Source organism: Pyrrhosoma nymphula (assembly GCA_963573305.1). Lineage (NCBI taxonomy): Eukaryota > Metazoa > Arthropoda > Insecta > Odonata > Coenagrionidae > Pyrrhosoma > Pyrrhosoma nymphula. The sequence goes on along the minus strand of OY754330.1, from coordinate 46,452,403 downwards.
TTTTTCATTGGAACCCCGATCACTGCTTTGATGCCATGTAGAGAGTAATGCAAGTATTGGGAAGTAGTCTTCGGCGGAGTGGCTTCGATGAGACAGGTCTTCCGGGATCTCTTCCGCGTGAGTTCATCAATGCAGATGACATGTTTCGCAAACTGGAATGTCTGTAAAACACGTCGCGCAGTGGGCTGAAATCGAAAAATGCTGACCAAAAATCCAAGTTACTGCCCGCCAAAAATTAATAAAAATCTATGAAATCTGGAATGCGCGATTTTTACGAAATATTTCAAAGTTTCCCAGGCAATGGGATATCATAAGGAATTATACAATTTTAAGAATAATTGTTTATGGTATTATTCTTCTAAATATAAAAGAGCTAAGTGTTTTGCGGTCAAACCTTTATCTAATAACTTTATAATTTGTTTAAAATATCGCTGTTTTTTATAACTTTTTACCTGTTGCTAAGATAAAAGTACTTGTCTCCGCTTGCCGCTCCTGAGATATAAACACCAGGAGTTAGATTGAAGTCTAAATTATTAGACGGAAAAGAAATATCTTGCACCAACATAAACCTCTTCTTTTATTTTCGTGGTAAAGCAAAATTATGTCGGGCGGGTCTCGCGCCCCTTGACGCACCACACACGTGAGGCACTCAGGAACTTAGCGTTAAATGCGTAGCAGTCTGTTTGAGAGGCTGGATTTTCCCTAAATCTTGAGTGCACTGTATTTACCACTTATTTTTTGCGCTGCCTTCATGGCATGTACCCTCTTTTAATGCTTTTACCCTTGGGTCTAATCCAGCAGGCGGTTGCGGGCGGCAATAAACCTAACGGTCCGCGCGCTCCCCATGACCTCTGTCCGCGGCGGCTACTCCCTTATGCACCCAGATTTGTTCTTTCACTTTCAGCATGTGCATGTTATCATTCTGCAAACTGGGTATATCCAAAATATGCCCTCTATGCGATTGGCTAGAGTATTCCGTTTATTTGTGGCCGAGTGCTTGACTCAGTCTCCCGTGCTTCAGGAGACGATGCAGCAGCGAGAGTTGTGAAAGAGGTGACAACTACAACCCCAACAAGAGGAAAGTGAATCTTTTCTAAATGGAAGGCTAAAGACGCTCCAAAAAGAGAGCTCTCGGAAGAGGAAGCTGTTTCTCTGATTGTGACGGCGCAATTGACGAAGAGTCAATTTCTCCTCATTCGGGAAACGGCGAAATTTCATGGGCACGATACATATCCAAATTGTGAAAGGGTGAAAGCAGCAAAAGAAGGTGGCTTATCCGGAAGTGATAATCATATCAAAAGAAAAGTGTGAAGTAGAATTACAGTTTCTGCTTTATCATACAGCTGCAAGAATTATTTCTTGCATTGAAGGATCAAGCAAGGAAATTTTCGCTTCGACGTGTAAATTAATATGTAAGTGGGGTTTCGATGGAAGCTCTGGTCACTCTCTCTACAAGTAAATGTAGCAGAAATCAGATTTGAAAGATGACAGTTGGTTCGCCACCTCTCTTGTGCCTCTGCAAATGTTAGACTCAGCATCTGGTAAACAAAAATTGAACATATTTTTGATCTCATGTTTTAAATGATAACCGTTTCTAAACGACAGTTTCCTCCTTACACTAATGTGCAAACGGGAGTTCGACGGAAGTTCGGCCTGCTCCCAATACAAACAGATATGGGAAGATGTAAACACTAGTGATGAAAGCTTATTTGCTACATCTCTAGTTCCACTTCTTCTTCTGGGTGATGTAACAGGTAGGTGAACAAGAATCCGAACTACTTAGATTTTAACATCTAAAAAAACATAATTTTTCATTTTTGAAAAATATAATTAAAAACAGGTGAATCCATCTGGTCAAACCAGCGGCCATCCTCAACGAGAGTTTTTCGGCCGATATAGCTACAGTGGACTCGAGATACGACTGAAGTCACCATGGAAGAATAACCGATACATCAATGAGTTCATAGGGAGGCTGCAGACATTAGTGATTGGAAACATCACATTAAAATTTAAATTGTTTCTCATAATGGTGGATGGAAAGGTGTAAGATGGAAAGGAAAGATGCAAGGAGATTGATAAACGTATAACGAATTTTCTACTAAAATTTCAATTAATCAACATCTTCATTAACTAATTTATGTTTTTCAGGTATGCAGTGCCTTATCGAAAGCGAGCAGTATGAAATGCTACGTATGGGGCGCAAACATTTCTGAGATGTATGAGCTGGAGAGGATGAATTCAATGGAGTTGGATGAATCAAAAAATTAATTTGGATTACCTCCACTTCATTGTTACATACGATGTTTTGAGTGTCTGCTCCGAATCTCTTATCGCTTGAACATTAAGAAATGGAGGGTAAGTGAAAAGTTCGATGTAGGTACTTAGTATAATCTATTATTATAATGCCTCACTTATTATTCTATTATATCTTTAATTAGCCACATTTTTACTTGAATGTCGTGATTTCTCTTAGACCAAAGCTACCAATGGGAGCAAAAATGCATTAGAAAAGAGGAAGAAAGAAATCCAAAAGGCATTTAGAAAAATAATGGAACTTTTAATAGACATACCATATCCTGATCAAGGAACAACTAGTGATAGAATCACTGACCGACGCTTTTTTTCCATTCCTAAGCTTTCGTCGTAAATTTGCGGTATGTTAGCAATTTATTACTTTTAGAATATTCCCAAAATTGAAGATCTACGATCAGTATATTACTTTTAGATTACCAAATAATTACAACGTATTTCTGTTTCAATTATAGGTATTGATGAGGAAATTATTGTGATATTTTCCACAATTTTGAAACCCTATCATCTGGGCTTCAAATAAATCATACCGCGTTCTCTGACTACTGCTCCAGCACTGCTTCTCATTATGTAAAGTTTTACACATGGCATCATATGCCACCTACTGTCCACAAATTGCTCCTTCATGGAGCATCTATTGCAAAGGTGGTAGTGCTCCCGATAGACCAGCTATCAGAGGACGCCCTAGAATCGAGACACAAGGACATACGAAGATACCGGGCGCATCATACACGAAAAATGTCGCGATCTGCTGAATTCGGGGATCTTTTTTGAAGGCCTCTCTTTACTTCAGATCCGTTTATATCAGCATATGATGTTCCAAAAAAAATGAGAAAAATATACCATTAGAAGCTCGGGACCTCCTTCTGAAGGAACTGCCCACCAGTTCCGATGAGGATAGTGACGCGACTCAGATGAATATAATTAATAGTTTAGTGCATTTATAATAATTATTTTTTTAATTTTATATTTTACATATTTAAGAATAAAACGACATTTCAACTTTGTACTTAAAAAAATGAATATCCTGTCACAATGTTGTTCTGCTGTCAACTAAGGTGGCATCAATGGTTGCAGTGTATTTTTGGACGTTCCATGTTTCACTGACGGATGGGATTGGCAAAAGTAAAACTAGTAAACTCAATTCCCTTAATTTATCCAGACTCTACAAACTACAAGCAACTACTAAATTGGTAAACACTGCAGTTTAGAACATCTTTTGTCTCTTGATAATTAATCACTCTACAATTAAGTTAATTTCGAACATTTGTGCAAAATTGGGTTAAAAGTAATGGCAGATAAGAAATATTAAGGTGATTAGCACTATAAATATTTTCTTTTTACCACCATTTGACCTCAAAATATAACAGTGAAAACCTTCTGGCCATTGGAAAGATTCAATTATTAATCGTTTCAATATTTAATTGAGAGTAAAAATTTCATAACAGAATGGTAGATATAACGAAACGCAAAAACTCAGCTGTCTCTTTTTAAATTATCTTTCTTTCAAAAAATTCCATGTCTTCCTTATTTCATTTCTTTTGGATTGTTTATTTACTATGTCAATTAAGAAATTTCATGAGTAAGGTGGTGGAAATATTTTACTTTAATATCGAAGAATTATACTTAGGTGAATTTTTATAATGATTTTATAATGATTTTTTATAATAATATGGACCGCGAAAGTTTTAACGACTTGACGAAACGCCAGTAATTTTATAGTTTAAAGGCATTTTGAACTTCATGCCGGAGGCTGGTGACTCCTGAAATCAAGTGGCCGTAGACGATAAGGATAGGAGAAATATAGAAACAATAAGAGACCCACATAGAGAAGCATACAGAAAAGAAGGACCAATTGGGTATGGAACGCCCTAAAGCAGAACGATATTCCTGAGGAGTGCAGTAAAGGGCAAAAATAGTAAGGATGACTCCTCGAATAAGATCAAGGGTCAAATACATGGTTCAGCTCTATTGGGATGCAAGGAGGGAGCACTCTGAGCATGTGAGATAACTTTGATATATAGTAAATAATTGGGCAACGTCATGGCATTGATCAGGAGGGAATAGAAGTCTGCTGTGACCCAATATTCGTTTAGAAAAACCAAAGAAGAAGATTAGTAATTTTTAGCGATAGTATTTTCCCAAAACTTCTTTGTGATCACTCCTGAACTGCGATATGTACTCATCCACGTCAGCATTGATCTCACCACTGATGTGAAATTCATAATAATTTGCTATCGCCGCTGAGTGCCCAAATGATGAACGGAAGGGTCAGAGATGATAGATATAACTTATTTGGCTCGCTTCCGGTATCTGAAAGATTATAAACACTCTAAACAGCCCTAGGGTAGGATCACGGTTCCTTCTTTCGCGTTTTCCTTGCCGTTATCCAAATCGCAAGCCACTCTAGAAGGGAAATTCTCACAGGTACTGTCCTAAGAACGCACACCACCAATTAAAAATAGTGATTCAAGAAGGCACCTGAAAATATTTAAAAAATGACGATCACATTTTTTCTTTCATGAGCGCAATTGAGAAATAACGATGATGCGAACGCCCGCGTTATGGATAACCGTGATCACTCCCTTTGCATTAACTAGACGCGTATATTTATCCCCGTTGTTGAGCCATAACAAATAATAGAAATGAAGCTGGCGCAAAAATCTTCGCGCGAGAAATTAGCTGTGACGTTTGACGAAACAGTTCACTCTCCATCGACCTTGTCCCACATAAGGACACATCATAAACATGATCATAGTTTTAACGAGATTAGGAGGCTGATGAACTCTTTCCATCCGTCTATTTGCAAACGAATTGATAGGAATATAAAACGTCCCATAGTTGCCGCAGAATCTGAAACGTCACTGGGGCTCGTTTTTAGAAAGGACTTAAGTAATAACGGGGTTGGGAACTTCACAGATGATATCTCATCTATTTACACGTCAAAGCTTACGCGGTGTTGACGTCACGGGTGTCAGTTAAGTTTATTACCAGGAAAACTAGACGCTAGACTGACAATGAGAGATTATGGCATTGATGTCCAGAGTTCTCCTTGCCCATACTCTCTCATGCAATGGGAAAGAAAAGGTGTACATGCCGCTTTAAGATTATCGTTAGTTATAAATGTAAAACATGAATAAGATTCATGTCCACGAATGCCGTATACGATTGACAGTAAACGTGAAAGTCCATCGGCTATCGTCGTCCGTCTTTGGTTTCATTCGTGTGCTCACATGCCAGAGATCGACTCTATCTACTTTACTTGTGTACTGTAATATCTAATGTAAGTTACTATGGTAAAAATAAATCTTGAGTGAATAATTCTGCTGTAAATACTGATTTTGAGCGAGGAAATGGAGGAGCAATCATATTACCACCAAATTAACGTAACGGACTGACAACAATTTTTCGCCATATAGAATGCATGAGCTAAGCAAGCGCTGGTGCCAACCACGAACATGGAAATTGGGACTGGCTGAACATTGAAGTTGGCGATTAACGTTTCCCATGAATGGGCATTAACGGTTTCACATGACCGGGTGAGCCACAATCGTAAACCAGCTTAAAGAAATCATAGTGTCCTTTTACCATTTATTTCAATGACGCGACTAAATTGGTTCCACCCATTCCACGTCGTCAGCCTGGTTTTCTAATGCAACAGAGTAGAAATAACCTACCCTCTGCAAGCCATATGTGGTGGACTATATTCACTCCACGAATTATTTGCTCAAAAGTTAACAAATACTGTAGTTATGAATTCAGACAGTGAAAATCGTGTTGCACCTCACTTTTTAAAGGGCCGTCACATGTAGTCGAACGCTCTTGAAGGAAACACGGGCCATTATTTTCCATACGTCATATTTATTGTTTCACAAACGAATCTACAACTGACTTCATTTTATTATATGCTAAGGTTATTATCGGGCTTCAAAAAATTGTGAAAAAATCGTAATGCGTACCAAGTAAAAGAGGACCACCACTTCAAACCTCACATAGTAAAATGAACGTAACGGTGGTTGGAGCGATTTTTCTTTATGCGAAGATTAGCGTGAAACTTTGTATAAGTGTTCTCGTTTGTAAAATCTATGAATTAAAGTAAAAAAAATTGTATCCTATCGAATTAATGTTTCTTATTTTTATAATTAACTAGCAAGAATCATAAATATGTCACGCCGAATCCAATATTCGAAAAAATCATATTTCAACATAATTTCGTCTAAATTTCGAATACCGCGCTGAAAACTCAAGTCATAGCATACTTGATTTAAGGAAAAAAATAAGCCTTGTATCAATTTCATTACTGCCTATATGGTGAGTTCCAACGCATAAACAAATTCGCTTCAATGAAATGTGGTAAGTATAAGTATTTTTTCGACTTACTTAAAAAAATATTTAAATGTACCCTCAATGGCCCACGATTGCCGCTCTAACCACCTTAAATAGAGAATAATGTATAGCCAGGGTATGCACTGGAGCTGTTAAATATTAGTGGGCATTATTAGAGTGAGATTGAGACTACAAAGTTCCTACTGCCATCTAACCCCTGAGTAAGTATTGTAAGATAAGATGCTTAATAAGATGTGTTTAATGCTTCCTTCATAATAAATAACAAAGTACATACATTAACAAAAGAAATAAAAGGAAGTTTTGCGTAGGTAGCCCCGAAGGAAATACCTGTGTTTAGTACCTTCTTAATTAAAAACAATGCGCTGCAAGCAAAAATTTACGAGTAATGAACAAACGTGTGGCAAGAAGTAAGAAATGGAGAGAGGTAGGGATCGTAAGTAAACGCCAGTCTGTTAACACGTATTCAAAAATTAATATTTTTTAGAAAAATATTTATTAACTTTACATTTATTTTTATTAGCAATGAATCAATTCTGCAAATAAAAAAATCTGGAGTAGCAAAAAAGCATTAACCGGTAAATGAGGTCCACTTTCTGAAGGGCGTCATCGTTACATCCCAAGTGGAATGGGAATCAGTGAGCTTATTGTATAATTAAAAGAGGGTCCGGCTTTATTTCCGGCGGGTAAACGCTCGCCGCTTGCTTCTCACGGTTCATGTCCCGCCTAGGTCATCGGATTTCTTTTTTCCCTGATTAGGTTTATCTGCACTTGAGTTTAATGTGCTAGGAGAAGCGGAAATCACTTGTCCACGGGAAATGGAGTGTAACGAATAACGGGCTGGCGATGCGGGGGAATGGACGCTTTAAAAAATTGCCACATATCAGAGAAACAGCAGAGATTATTAGCTCTTTGATAAATGGTTTTGGAATCAATTATTTAACGTCAATGATGAATAGATGAAGTCTCGAGTCTAGAAGGACTTATGGCTTTTCAAACTTCGGCCGCATCACAAAGGATTCTCGGTCGTCATTTAAGTCGTTATTCATTCTGTGGCAGCAAGATTGGTGTCTGGAGTGGATTTTCTTCGATACGAAAGTTTACTTTGCGCAGAAAAAATATTTCCACTCGCTACTATCTAACAATTTAATCGATTTATCTTTCTCTCTCGTATTAGGATTGTGAATTAAAAAGAATCACTATTTTTTTTACTAAAGAAGAGGCCATTAAAATCCATAGTTGGCGCGAACGAAAGATGACTTTTATTCTGTCGGGTATTGAATTTGAAAGAAGTCGGATAAGTTATATGATGTGTAGGCGTGGATTATGTACTCGTATCCCATGTCGAGTTAATATCCCGGACTTATCGATTTGCAAAGGCATTCCGTTTTATAGTTAGGTGCCATAATGAAGCAATGAGACCAAAAGAAGCAATGAGCGCCAGAAGGCAATGAACTGTCGCTAAATCGGATGTGATCACTTGTCGAGTTTAATTGAAAGTAGGGTCCGTTTCTATCCCCTCTCCGACTGTTCTCCTCGAAGCTCAACAGACAAATATAATCCACCTTCTTATTCCTGCGGACGGCATCAGCAGTGGATCTCCTCGAGCAACAATTAGGTATATTTACAATAAGTTGCCTGCCATACGTCCTGAAACATCAGGAATAAACTGATTTTTTTCTCTTTGATAAGCGTTGTGACTGAATTTTTTAAGTAAGCTTGTCTGAAATTCTGTTACGTTTGATTCTAACAGTTGTCAATAATCATCCGCTTATTCCCAGCGCACTATGCTGAAGGTATTACATTGGTTATCACCAATAATATGCCAATGGAAAAAATGTATGACTACCACAGTATTGTAGGTACTTCTGGAAACCCTAAATAGTGCATTGTTAAAAACTTTTTCATAAAAATATTATTGGTTTAAAAACTGATGATATTTACATCACAGATAAAAGTAAATGATGCATATTGTTCAGAGTATTACACCATTGATTATATTGTATAATGTAGAGTAACAAGTTAGCAAAAGCCATGTTTATCTGCATTGGAATATGATAATCATAAATATCTAAAAATATCTTTTTCATTGCTGTTTCATACGATGTGGTGTTGTGAATTTAACTCAAATGTATGGCCAAGATGTAGCGATTTCTTGAATTTCTACCTCACCTGTTAGAAAATCATATGTATAACTTAAATTAATAATTTAATTAATTAGATAAGCTATCAACTTCACTGTGATAATTTAAGTCGGGAAAGGAGATTGGAAAACCAAAGGGTACTTCAAGAGAGTGTTAATTTCTCTGGGAGATATTGAAGTTTTTAAATGCGTACCTTTCGTCGTAATTTCACTAATATTTTCACGTGGACTTACCTCTGGTTGTAATGCGCGATTTACTCAACAGCTTTTACTTTCTTTTAGAGAAATAGTACAACTAGTTATTGCAATAAAATTGATGTAATTATTTGTGGAGTTTATTCCAAGCTTTGTATTTAAAATAGTTTTCGGTCCATTCTCCTGCTCCGATATTATGGAAATTCATTCTTCTTGTGCATTGTAAAAATGAAGATCATGAATATAAATATTTGAAAACGCTCTCTAAATGCCTTATTTTTGCTCAGCCGATAACTTACTCTTAAATTTGGGATAACTTTGGTTTGTCATGCGGCTACCAAAAGTGAAACCACGGAGCATTTATATCTTGCTGGCGAATGGAAGCTCTCCTCTTGAAAACGAACTGGCAAACATAATAGTATATTTTATTGGCCGTATTCTTAATCTTATAATAACGTCCGCGTTTAAAATCACATGAGTAATAAGTTAAATTGTAAGTAGGTATGTGATTTTACCACCAGCAGTATTCAGGAATTCAGTTAATCCCTATTTTCTGCCATAGAATGTAGGGTATAAAGTGAATGTGTGTAATCGGTCTTATTCATGCGGATGTTGTTTTCCTCATGAGATTTGTAATCAAGACTTTTTGTCTCAAATCTCTTTCTTGCTTATCTTTTTTCTTAAAACTTTGGTGATTTTATTTATTCGAAAATTTTACGGTCATATGTGTGCATTTAACGGCCAATTCAAGTCATAAAATAGTATTGGATCATAAGAGTATTTCTTCTTCGAAAATCCATAACATGGGGCATGAGTCCCGTATAACTTCATGACGCGATATGGCAAATCAAAGTCATGGTGGCGAAATGGAATACGGCCAAAGTACATCAGCTGATTGTTTCTTTGTATTCCGTCAAGCAATTAGATGTTTTTTAACAACCCACTTCTCTTTGACTAAGTATATTTCAATTTCTTACAGTAATTTATTACACACATTCGTATTTCTCTTTGCTCAGTGAGTGCGTTTTTGGATAAGGTCAATACGATTCAGGAGGCATGATAAGCCAAATCAGCCAAACAAATGAAAATTTGGGCAACTTGTGACCGAACATTGCCCTGCTCATCCGAAGCGCAATTATCACACCCGTAGTCTATTTCTGTCTCCGGTTCAATGACCAGGAAGGATCGGTCCATTTGCAGTTGCGTTTTCTCAAATCGTACACACTAAGGATTACGCCAGGTGACTCAAGAACCTCTTCTCTGCCCAGGAAGATCTCAGTGCAGATGTAAACCCTTTGTACAACCGAGGTGATGATGTATTTGGTCTCTGTCTATACAATTGTTTGATTTTTTTATGAGGTATTTTTTCAAATGGAAATCAGAAATACCTTTGCAAAACGTAAATCTTGATAGAGCTGGGCATATCTCTTTTTTTGATAAAATTCTTCTTAAATTAGCATTCCATTCAAAAACATAAACATTTTCATGCCATTCATGTGGTATTTGCAGTTACCTGAGTCATGGAAAATTATTAATAACATGCTTTAAACTTTTTCTATTTTCGGTGGGGAGAAAAAGTAATTTTTGAAATTCAAAATCAAAGTGTGTTTTGCAATCTAGACTTTAATACACCTTTTAGATATGCTCCAGAGTAAGGTCGTAACAGTGATCATATCACTTTGATAATCGATGCGTGGAATATTTTCCACCGTTATGAATTATGAGATTCCATTCATATTCAGGAATGAAGGCTTTCCTAATTAAAAGTTACGCACAAGATTCACCCCTTTATTCACAAGCTTTAAATATTGAATTACCCTTTGCATTCAGTATGTTTTTCATATTTTAACGCTTCCATTTGGACAATATTTGGCTTCGTTGACCTGAATAGAGGTAATTATTGAATTTCGGCGAAAGAATTAAAACTTACATTGTGTAAAAATCCTCTGCATCACCCCAAAAATTACCTAATTGATAAATGCAAACTCTCGGTTCATGCTATTATTTCAAAGAGACTTTCTCCTACGCATTAAATCACAAGTCACCGCATTAAAATTCAGTCTAAATAACCATCTAGACCATGCTGTATAAATATATGTAATAGCATAATGTCTGATTGTGAGTCTCCACCACAAATTTCGTAGATTATGAGGTAATTTAGGTCCTTTATAGCATATCACCTCAAGTTAAAACTTTATTAGTGAAAAAGCATCGAGTTCAGATGCATCAAAGTTGAAATACCAACGTTGAAATTGTGAGAAAAAATCTTTCTCGTTCCATAAAAAATCTAGTTATTGACAATAATATCGATCGAAAATCACAGATGCCGTGTTGTACTGTAAACTGAGTCATGGTTTCTCCTTGAGGAGGCAATGTACCCTCTAATTGTACGTCGATGTGAGATTCAATGAAGAAAACTTCAATCTATGTCACTCGCCGAGTAATAAGAGACTACGTACCTAACAGTTCTTATCTACTTGGAAAATAAGAGATCACGCAGTTGTTGGGCCAAATTCAGGATTACTAACAATATGTATTGTTTATCAGTAAACTAACCAATAGTGCTGTCATATGAATAAACTAAACCAGACCTTTACGAGACAACGAAGCGTCCGAGACAGAGTCGAGATTCGATTCCGAGACCTTAGCATTCTAAGGTGACAGTGGCATTCGCCCATGTACATACTCAGGTCGTAAAGTTACGAGTCGTCCATACACTTACTTAATTTCACCGATGTGAAATAATGTTCTGGACGAGGTTGTTCAACGATAGGTGCGATAACTCTTTCTTCCTGCGCGCCATTCACGACCACAGCATGAGCCGAGCGAGGCACCATTTTTTTTCGAAAGCACACCGCACTAATCATCCCCTTCCTCCATAATTCCTTATTCCCTCATACCCTTGCTGTTTTATGGCTGGTGTACTGCATTCCTTGCCACAAACCCTGACGACGGCTCACGGTGTAGTAGGTAGATATATATATATATATATATATATATATATATATATATATATATATATATATATATATATATATATATATATATATATATATATATATATATATATATATATATATGCATAAATAAAACAGTGATACACTAAACAAACAGTTTTATTTATGCATGTGCATCGTCGCCGAGAGCGATTTTCTACCAAGACATTATATATATATATTAATAAATAGGGGGCAGGGACGGGATGAGGCGCAGATAATCCAGGCGACCACCCGGGGCACTCACTGCCTCTTGGGGGCGCCAAATTAGTCTAACCATGATATAGCGAGAAACTTATTGGACACGTTTTGCAACAAAATAGCTGATTTAAAATACTAACGGGAGGAGAAATAGATGGTAAGAAGCACAGGGGAATAATACCAAGAATGGAATACACGACACAAATAATGAAGGCAAGGAAAGAAGTGAAAAAGTATGTTATAGGAATGAAGCTTTTGGCAGAGAGGAGAGTGGAATGGAGAGCTTCAGCAAAACAATCATCGGATTTATGACTGCTGATGTTGATGGCATGAAAAAGCATTGGTTTCATCTATGATTCAAGCACAATCTACCTACTTTAAACGTTTCGAAATAATAATAATAATAATAGGAACACTTTCAGGAACTTTGAACTAACCTAATTTTTGGGTCTCAGAATAGACGATGAACTCATGAATCGGGCATTTAGGTTTGGAATACAATTTTTAGGGGATGGGATGCCAAAAAGCGACCCTGCCTTGGTGTAAGAGATTACTTAAACCGCCCCTTGTAAAAGAAGTTGCTCAATAGAAGAAAATGGTTCGAATCCTTACCATGACTTTGGCGCTCATCTTCTTCCGGAAACTCCCACAGCGATCCTCGGTGGGTGGTTGTTTGAGTGCGAATACACGAAGTTCTCCCCGAACTCAGCTGGCAAGGGATTGCTCCTCCAGGCAGCAAGCAGCGTCTGCTTGTACGGCACTCCACACTCTCTTGACGAGCCTGCGAGACTATTACAGCGCAAATTAGCGCTTCTGGAGCATATAACGTTCACGATCAAGGGCGGCGAGGTCAAAGTTCATCGTGCTACGCCCTCGGGTTCACCTTCTCCGATAGCGGAGGTCGCTTTTGACGAATGGGGCAACTGACAACACCCAACGAGTTTGTCGTAAAACACTCCATCACATGTCACATACCGAAAGGGAGACAAATCTGTGTTTTTATACCTAATTCCACTCAAAGGGAATTCTCCGCCGATGACGCGGCCTGAGGGACGCTTTGATTATAGTCAGGGCACATTAAGGGCTTTCATCTTTTTAAAATATATTATAAGTTGGACGGCATCAATCTTAAGTAGGCTCTATGAAAACTGATAGATTACTGTAGTGACCCACATTATAGAGCGAATTAAGCATCAACTCCATATGATCTGGTGTTCTCATGCTAAAATTTAATCCATTGTGAGCAAAGCATTGCATTTATGCATGCTTTTTTTTACAAAATTTTCGTTTATTCCGATTGTTTTGGAAGTAAATAATTCTTACATCACGCTTTTTAGATCGACGGAATTGCAATAATATAACTGATTAATTAATTTTACAGACTGTTCCTTTTGGCTTGCGAAAAACAAATGCTTTGGTTGGTAGATAAGATAAAAAATCACTTATTTAATCAAAATATATTAAAATATTTATTCTGTCCGAAATTTCCCGTAAGACAATGGCTGTTACCAGCATTAGTGGCTCTCTTGCCCTCTGACGAATTCTTTTTTGAATGTATACTCCCCATTCTTGAGTAACTATTGTTCCCCCCCTCTTGTCCTATGCCTGCCCGCCAGCACAAACTCCTCAATCGTCCCATTAACTTCTTTCTCGCTATTGTCCGTCATCGTAACCTCTCTCTATGCAACTTACCTGACAAAAAATTCTTTTCACCCTAGGAATTCACGACCAACATCACCGCCGACTAATATCTGACCTAAAATTGCCAAGTAAAATTTTTTATCAGGCCTTCCGAAATAATGATCTCCTATTCTCCTTTTCTCCTCGTGTTCCTCCTCGTTCCTTCCGAAACATCAACCTTATATACTTCTCTTGATATTTTTTCAACGACCTCTTTCAACTCCTTCTTGTAATACGAAGTAATAATTCAAGGCTGAAACGGTGGAAGAGATACATGATGGAGTTAAAACACATATTTTAATGACGTAGTAGGTACTTCGAATTTAGTCGTGAAATAAACCTATGATTAAATAATATATGATAAGATGGAAAACTGCAACATTTGTGTTAAACCTCCATCCATCTTGTAAGATCTTTTCAGCACTTGTGCTTATATTCTTTTAGCTCGGATGATATTTTATATGATTGTTAGTGACTCTAGTTGTATTTCGTTATTAACGTTTTAAATTTACTAATCTGTTTCGTATGCCAATTCCTTCGTGCTGTTTTCAGTGAATTGACTATAAGTAAATTTCTTGTTTGATCGATTAGGATAGCTGTTCCCAACCTTTTTCAATTTGCGTCCCCCCCTACATTTTCCTTTTAACCTTGGTGTACACCTGGATACCCCAATCAGTTATTGCGTATCCCTTAGGGGTACACGTACCCCATGTGAACTATGCCACCTGGTTAATTGATGAGTATAGCTTACCATCAGGGTTGAGGTCACAAGAGGGTTCATGTATTCAGAATAGGCTTAGTATTAGGATTAGTATTCTCTCCCATCATTAATTTCGCCCGGTTGCTCTGAATGTTATTAGCTTTTTCTTGGATGAGAAAAAAGAAAATCCCATTAATGAAGTATTTTAGGCTTTCCCGGCGAACAGAATGAGTAGGTACCTATGATTTGACAATGGCTGAGTTAGCTGTTCCAACGTTGGTTGCCAATAATAATTTAACCCGGTGATCAAACCTTGAAAACCACCTTGAAAAATCCCACTTAGTTTGATGTTGGATAAATTTTTAATTGATATATCAAAATAAATAATTTTAAAATAACGCCCGAAACGCTAAGAGGTTTTGACTGCATTCGCCTAAACATTTGGTAAATGCCCTAAACAGTTATTATTTACTTACAACCTGTTAGTTCTTAGACTGCGTCCCCGAGTTGATCAAGAACTTGAGGATTGTTAGTCACCTATTTTCATTCATTTGTAAGGGCTACTCCTGTAAAATACATTTTGGTTTATTTTTAGGTTATGCGCTATTTTGTAATCGATTTTCCAAACGGAAGGTAACGTAAACTACTCAGAGTCTCTTACAGTTGTGAATTCTGATTTGAATTTAATCTGATAAATAGGTTTCTATTGAATAAAAGAAAAATATTTGTTTTTTTCATTAAGTAGCTCTTATTATTTTGCGAATTTACATTTACTAATGTTTCATTTGATTCTTTGCTCACAAACATTTCTGTCTCTTTACATATTGCAATGCTTAGAAAGAAGTTCCACAGTTGTACTACATTCGTTCGTCAGAGGGATTCAATTCAATTTATGATTATCGAGCCGGAGATTTCTCACACTTCAAAGTCATTATTCATTATCATGCCACTTTGTTTCTTCTCCGCGCATGACTCAGAGCAATGAAATCGGACATGAGAATTCATTAAATATATATAATATATCTTTTATTCCATTCATATAGATTTTATAGTACAATACAGTAAAATTTTAACAAATGCATTGAATATAGGTACCATATATAGGTAGGAATATAGGGATATCATGAATAATTGATTGTCATATTATATACCTCCACGTTTCCTAAAATATTTTTGGGATTATATCTCTTGCATTATATATTCATTATTTACACCTCTTCATCGGTAATGCCATAGTAGTACTAACACATAAATCTTGAATCCTCACTTTATGAGTATATATGCGCATTGTATTCTAAAGCTATGATGATTCCTGGCACCCTCAAATAATTTACCTTTTTTTATCATGGAATATTATCTCTGCGTGCATAAGATTTTTCGTTCACCTCCGCACGACTGATTTTATATTATTCGAAGGTGGACTGCCTCCATCAATTAAAATACAAAGTTTGATAATACTGGCACATCCAGTCGCGTCAATGGTTGAAGAATTGAAGTCGCTGCCGATGATGTCACTCACCACATTTATTTTCGCCTTCTGGGTGGGAATATGCGAGAGAAGATGGATCGTGAATTACATCGTCCGCGTCCCATTTGACAGTCTTCATTATTTTACGTCACTCGTGTCTCTTCCGGCACGCCATTGATGGGTGGAGTGACCAGGAATCCGCAGAGAATCGATGATACACCCCCCCGAGGCCATTCGTTGCGAGAGCGTTTTCGCATCCGTTTCCTCGGCGTTATTGCCCCTTAACTGGGGCTCGTGGGTGAGGTTGTCGCTACAAAAGTGAATTGGCTATCATTACTACTCTGCACCAGTCATTTCCTCGCCAACTCTACGGCTTAGATACTTATAGGCGTAGCGAAACTTGTTGGCATTCAAATCTGCTATTTGGGCCATTATAAATTGGCAACACAGCCTTACGTGGACATCTTCGAATAAATTAAATAAATATAATGAAGAGCAAGACGCAAAGGAGAGGAAAGTATACACGAGATTCGGGATAACGCTGCTAAGTCTTCCTCCAGAGGTCCCTCCGAGAATCCTTCGGTACCTTGGCCCGCTAATAAACGTTTGATTCGCCCTCAGTGACCTCTAAATCTCTGCTGGTGAGTGCCACCAAGTTTCGCTATACCTATACTATAATTTCCGAAGGATTTTTCAAATTAAATACTCTTAGTACATCTTCATTCATAGACTTTTGGCTGGAGAAAATTAAGTCGTAAACAAATAAATTCTTTACCGTCGTTTCACTAATTTTTATTAGCTTTTTCAACTTCATTTACAAAACACTACGCAAAATAATACAACAATGTTATCATTCATAAGCATATATATTTTATCCAATAGAGTTAATAACTAACAAAAGTGGTGTGTACAAATAAATTACACTCCGAGGGTAACCTAATTTGAACGGACTGTCTAGTTTGTGTTATGCAATGGTTTTCTTACGCTCTACAAATGGCTTTCATTGCCTTTGAAAAACCAATGCGCGAGTTTGATGGAACGTTCTTGGGGACTGAAATAAAAGATGAAATAAGATTTAATGCTACAAAATTAAGTTGAATATACCAGGCAAAGTCTCTTTGCTTTGAAGAAAATACTAGCACGGATTCTCCTGATGAAAATCTACCTGAGCTATGTCCCAGAACACTAAATCATGGGACGAAAATACCAAGAGAGACCACAATGTATTACTATCTATGAAGCAGGATTGGTATTGCTTTTGGGACTGACGGGGAACGAAATGGAACAATCTACCTTCAAGCACTGTTAATAAATATTTGACCACATTTCAATTAAAGTAATTCCGAATAAAGGAGGAGAAATGAACCATGGACGAACCATTCTTAACTCTTTATTGGTGGACCCAGTAGATTTACAGTGGGGAATTGGAGAGAAATTGGAGTGAGGAGGAAATGGGGTTGGGGGAAGAGATTAGCCGGCGGAGGTGGAGTGCTGCAGATCCTATTGTGGAAATTACTTAGGTTGAGTGACTAATTACGTGTGGTGGAGGGGGGAGGATTGTTATTTTTGGACAAGGGAGGGTATGGGGGCACTCAAGGTTAACGCCTTCGTCATCAAAAAGGGTTAGACAGCAGGGGGGAGTGGTTTGAAAAACACCGTTTATTCATCAGCTGTTTTTTCTCGTTTTCAATTTTCTTGCATCAATTTTGTCCTCATTGTGGCAGTAAGTAGTGGAAAGCGAAAAGAGGTTATAAGAAACATATTCTATACTGCTATTTAGGAAATATTCACGTGATTTTACATGACGATTGTCCAGCGAAAGGTGGTTTACACAATTGCCGTGTGTCCGTTTCAAAAAACCAACATCGTCTAAATTTGAGATTTCTCCAGTTTTCACTGTTTTTCCTTGAAAATTTATCAATGAGGAAGTTATGATAACCGTTGGGAGCTCCGATATGTTTTATCGCGCTGAGTTTGCATTTGAACTCAGTGTTTGACAGAGGCAAGCTTAATAACTTATGGATCATGTAATGGAATGCCGCTTGTGGGTTACTGGGTGGCACGAATTGGCCGGGATGACTAGGCATGTGGGCTTCCTAAACACCCCGAAGCTGTGTTTGGTCTCTCCGATTGAGATTCAAAAAAAATTCAAACGTCCCTCCGATTTGTTTCTATCGTGAAAGATATGCGTGAATGTCTGGAGATAAAAACTTTTAAAAAGCAGTCTATCTGGCAATCACTACCCGTCCAATAGAATAGGACTTCGTCCACGTATCTAATCCTGTAAAAAAAACGTTTTATAAAGGGGTTGTTGTGATTGAAATAAGGTATTTTTCCAGTTATCCACAAAAATTTCGGCAAGCAAGAGTGAAAGAAAGAACCCATTGCTAAGCCTTCTGTCTATTTATAAAACTGTCCATTAAAAAGGAAATTATTTTGTTTTACACTATATTCCACTAGTGATTGTATTTTTTTCAATATAACTAGGTTAACGAAAGAATACACCAGTAGTTGTCCGGTAACCTACAATGTTTCATTGATAGGGACAGAAGGGAACAGATTCGTTAGTTGCGTAAGGATGCCAGTTTACAATTCGCGTGTAAAGAGAAATCGGTAAGACTTTCGGCTAGTTTGACGAGTCCGAGAGAGCAAAAGAGAGAGAGAGAGAAAATGAAAATGCTATAATTGGGGTTGAAGTTTGTATCATGAATAATTTCGCTGTGAAACGCTCGGCGACTGGAAGAACCACATTCGCACCCTCATATTTAACATTAAAAAGAATCCAAGTTGGCGGGAAATTCCGGCTCATAAACATTAATTATCATCAAGATACCTAAATTTATGGTTTTACGGAGATTATCGGCAACCTTACATCCCTATGATGTCACACGATTGGGAGTTGCCCGGCAGACAACTTTTTTCGCCGATGGTTTCTCTATTCTACGAGCGCTCCAGTCATCTTTCGGAAAGCAAAAGAAAAATAGGGAACCTTGCAATTAAATCAATAAATTTTCTTCAAGGATGCATTGAAAATCAGAAAAATAAGAGGACCAACTTCTACAGTTTCATGATGCCCTGTGAGATGCCGAAAGGGCGTGTGGCAGGGGGGTTAGGACATCAGCTATGATGTAAGGAGGGAATGGGTAAAGTAATTTGGAGATGAAAAGTACTAAAAGTGAAATTAGTGTTGAATGAGTTGTACCCCTTAGTACCTCTCTCCATTTCGTTGCTATTCTAAAAGGTGAGAGTGAATATAAAACTGTTGTACATATCAGTTCGGGAATGTAACTCTTTCATTTTGTCGCTTCTATCAGTTAGAAAGATGAAGTGCTGGTTAAAATAATATTCTCCATCTCATTATGAAATTCACATCAAAAAGATACCTTCATGTCACCTTGAAACTAGTATGATCTGAAATGTTTATGTAATATAAGCCTATTATCTGGCCTCTACAATTTCTAGTGGCTCCCAGGCTTGTCCTTGGACATGCATTGTAATATATACTTGTCCTTATGGTAACGCGGTTATAAATATTGATATTTTTGTTGCATACAAATTTTATATTTGTCCGGTGTTATGCAATTCAAGTTTGCAGGCTTTTCACGCTGAAGTCTGAGTCTCTTGCACTTATCTAAATATCTACATCTGCTCCGATGAGGCACTCAACGCACTAGGTCACGGGGTCTTAAAGTGATTTCCAATGCCTTCGAGCAATCTTTCCGGAAGATAAGTGGTGATCGGGGGAGGGAGAGACGTCCAGAGAGAACCATACGAGTGTGTTGCCTTTATTTTCCCCGAAACAACTTTCCCCAAATATGGAAAAGTTAACGTGGACATGTATCATATATACCATGAATTATAGATGAGATTAGGAGGATACAAACGGTACAATGCCACAGGGGAATATCAAAGCCATGAAAATGCGCAATTGGCCATATGGAATGAATCAGCTGCACAGTCAATTCTCCGAAAATAGCGCAATATTCATAGTATCGTAATTATTTATCTGGAAAATTTCAAAATGGAATCATTAAAAAAAAAGTGAACTAGTAATAACATTTATGGAAACATTGCGCGCGATAGCCATGCCAGATGGAATATTTTTCGCATAAAAACATTAACTTTCGTGCGTAAAAACGCCATCTACTCTCTTATTTAACAATTGTACCCTGTTCAAGCCAAACTGACGCAACTCCAGCTGATCTTTAATTGCACATATTTTGTGATGACTATGAATGTTTTCTATTTCTATCTCTTTTGGACAGAACTAGGATTTGCTAGACAGCGAGTCTGTGTAGACGAAGTGATTTTGGTATTCTATTTTCAGCTCATAAACGTGACAATGGTGCTCCCGTTGGTCAATCTGCAACTTGAAGGCAACTGATTTGCCTGATCTAACTTTCACTGAAAAATCCTCATCACCACTCCCTCGGCTCAAATTAAATTTCACATACGGTTTTCAGGTTCCCCTGCGTCCATTTGGCGTAATTCTCGGAGCTTCATGAACTAATTTGGAGGCTTCATCGTCCCAGAAAAGGAGCCGGGGAAAAATTTATTGAAAGCATTAATTTTTCCTAAAAATTTGCCATTTGCACTTTATCAATCTTCTATGACATCACATTTCTATTTCTTAAATTTTCTGTTCTGAGGCTGTCAATGTCCATTATTCACTTCCGTATGTTAGCATGCTCCTGATATTTTTTCAAAAAGTTTTTCTTCAAAACCAAGCTTTTGTTGCTAGTTGTTAGTGGCCCCTTAGTCTCATAGAATGTATTTTTTACTTGGTCACTCTACTCACAATCTCTCTTTCTTCTCCAATTATTGGTGATCATCATTCCCAGATAGATTCTTCCCCTCCTTTAAGTTTTTTTTGTCCAAAGCTCATAGCGAGAATCCCTGCAAAACAATCTCAGCGATTCATTATTTATAAAAGATGTCACTGATTGCATTGAACCGCAGCCGAAGCGTGACATGTGATATGCTTGGCACGTGGGAAAAATGATTCTGATGAGGAAAACGCATATTAGGTTTCGTATTCGGCCATACCCACAAAATAAAAATTGAAATAAAATTAAAGTTTGCCATCATCAATCGCTCCATAAAATTTCATTATTCCAATCATTCAACTACTCGGGGAGTCGCAAATTACTCTTTGAAAATCACATACACATCATTCTTCACTATTGTTATTTAAGGAAGGTAGCTCCGTTTGTCCCTCACGCCTTTTGAATGGAATATTATTCGTGTTTCATGATCTCTGTTCCTGAGCCGTATCATTATATTTTATGGTGAGATTCAGTTAAAAAGGTTTTCGAAATTATCATTTGGCATGGTGAAGTGTATTAAACTATTAGTATAAGAGCAAAAACTTCTAATAATCAAAGATACAAAGTTCAATATATGATTTTCAAACGGTGTCAACCATGCAGATTTTTCTCACTCGAAAATATTGCTTCATTCACCTCCCATGATGAGATATATATGTGTATGGATGAGATGATGGATAGGCAAAAGGAAAGGAAATAAATATAAAAGCATAAGCTAGCAAGAAGGCGTTGAGGTTGGGGAAGGATAGGAAAGTAAATCAGTGGACACTCACTGGCAGATGATCCATGACGATACCGGTGTCCACTGCTTAGGGGTAGCTTTCGGGCTAAGGACCCTTCTTCAGCTGGAGGAGAATATATATATAATATAGACTAAAGCAAATTACTTCCTGTGTGATGACCATTTTGGGTATAGGAAGCGGAAGGCGACTCGGGATGCCATTGTGATGATGAAAATACGAATAGAATGGAACGTAGAATATACCCAGGATATGATGAAGAATATTGGGGTGTCCTACCGAGAGGTGGTGTTGTTCTGCACCGCGACGTTTCGATGACATAGTCTGTCATGAATGTTCATCCTGAAGACAATTATATGAGTGTTAGGCTGTAGTAGGGATGACGAAGTCTGCCATTGTCTTCAGAGTGAACATTCATGACAGACTATGTCATCGAAACGTGGGTGCATGAGTATTCAACCTGAATACGATGGCAGACTACGTCATCGATACGTCACGACGTATCTATAAGCGATGTATGATACGTCGGTGCAGATCAGCACATTCACCCGGTGGGACAGCCGAGAAATCAACTTGAGCATTCGCCGGAAAAATCTCAGATATTATATATGATAAATATATTTTGCCTTCTTTTGTTGACCTTGAAATGGCGTTTGGTAGAGTGGATTGGAAAAACTAATGTATATACTCATGCAAATGAGAGTAAATCGGACAGAGAGAGGAGACACAAGAAACATGTATGTGTTCCAAACCGCACAGGAGAGGGCCTCTGATGGAGAATCAGGGTGGGCAGTTTTAAGTCGATGGGTAAGGCAAGGCTGTCCGTTGTCATCTTAGTTTTTTTTAAATATTTATGGCAATGAAATGGTAAGAAGAGAGACATAGGAAGAGCCAGATTTGGGAATAAAAGTATGAAAACAGCTGATAAAGTCTGTTAGGTTCGACAAACAGGTGTTCATTAGGCGATAATATAAGGGCTTGGAGGCATTGGTACATGCATTATGGAACCAGTACATGAAATAGGGAATGAATATCAATCATAAGAAAGCTAAAGTGATGAGATTTCCTAGGGCAAAGAAGGCGAGGCTTGCTCTGTAAGTGGCAGGGTATAAGCTTGAGCAGGTAGAGTAATTTCATAACTGTGTCAGGCTTAGCCTGGCGGAGGTTCTCCCTCGCCATCTACGTTACCCTTCTGGAACTACATCAAAAATATATACGATTTTTGCGCGTGCGGTGAGTTCTCTATATATACTTACTCTATGCTTTTACGCATGGGAATGGAAAACACATATACGACTTTCTAGAAGCGTGACTTTCAATCTCGAGTTAAACATGAAGCAGGTAGGCATGAGATAGGTAGATATGAGATATAATGCGAACTCTGCGGTCGGGTAGGTAGATAATATCACATATTGATATTGATAATTGGCAATACGAATCAAAATATTATATTTTGATAATGTGATTCTGCCTTTTTGGCATAATAAATATCATTTTTGTTTTGGGATCCAAAAAAGGAAATTAGTTCGATGTTTATAATTTTTCCCACGTAAATAAAAATTTCATAGCCAAAAATAAAAGGTTTTTCTGGATTGATGATCAACGTTTTGAAGTAAGGAAAAATTTTGACAAAGGCAAGATACCCCAGTTCCGTCCCATTTGGTCTGTAGTTGGGGTGCAACTCGGGTGAAGCTTGTTTCAATTCATTCCTAGTTATACCCCAGTTACAGAGGTTTTAACACAGACCAGTTACACCCCAGTTCCATCCCAGTTACAGAGCAAAATATTTCTACCTGGGTATATTTGAGACATCCTATGGCGGACCCAGCAATATCTGGCACTAGCACACCAAAAGAGCTCAGCTGGAACTATGGCTGCCACAGCCATAGTGGCTTCCTGCAGCAGCAATAGGGTTTTTAGCAATAGGCTATGGCTACCGTATATATTGTTGGCTGAAATATTTCAGTAGTCTTTGTTTGGGAGAGCAATACATCCGGTTGCGGCAACTATTCTTTTTTTTTCGTGCTCGAAACGTCGTCATTGTTGTTTATTTTTTACGCTTAATATATCTACGAACAAATAAATCATCCCATCTTATCCGGTCGATTTCGTGCCTTATTTTTCAAGTCCCAAAGAGGTTTAACTTGTCTTTTTGAGAAGCTGAATTATGCTTCCATGATAATGTTCTTCTATGAATGCGGCACAGCAGACATAATTGTTGACTCACCACGTTGTATTAACTTCAACTGGTTTAGCCTGCAGTAAGGTATCACTTTTATACATTGGTTAATTTATGGAGGTTTGGTCATGTCTTTTTTAAGAAAATCATCTTCCTTTTCCCGCCAACGTTTCGCATTTTTATTAAGGCTTCTTCAGGGCTACAATAACACAAAGTTCAAATACATATATAGAAAACATCAATTTAAGTCTAAGAAATTTTTTATAATTTATAGATATTCATTGTAAACTGGTGGGCATTAATAAAAAGTGGGAGAACGACAGAAGAAACAAGCTGTTTTCGGATGGCATGAGGAAAAACTTATCTTTGACACTCCCATCGATCGGTCATTTTATTGACTCATTATGGTATTATGACTGGAACCGTTACTCCTGTGAACTCCAGCAAAACAAAAATTCATTTTCCAACAGAGGTCACTTTTTAAAGTCAAGCCGAGGTTCAGAACTGACAATGTGAACAATATTTGGCATATTTTTTATTTTTAAATAATGGATTGCATCTTAGTGGGATTCATTAAGCAGGAGTTTGGTATGCAAAGATCCGTGAATATGGTAATTCGCATGTCAGATCTCTATACTCAGGCATTTGATTGTACATACATTGTTAACTGGAACAGTTACTCCGGTGAACTCCAGCAAAACACAAATATTCACTCATTGCCAAGTTGGCGAATCAAAAACGATTAATCTACCCGTGAAGTAAAATAGGCTCGTGTAGGCTTACGCCCGAGGCTAGGAGCCAAAGGAGACGTCAACGGGTGAAAACAAAGTGATACATTCAAGGAGCCCGATTGATTCTACGTGCAGCAAAGAACGAAGGAGACTGGATTAGCGCCCAAACGCTCACATTCAGCAACTAACAAAGTTAATAAATGAATTGTGTATATCCGGGCGGGTTTGAAACAATGAGACCGGCATACACCAAGTCGTCAGAGATCCCTTACTTTATAGGGGATGGGGGAAGCAGTTTTACAAGAGGCATTGGTAAGACAAGGGTAAAAGTGGGATGGACGAAGCCTCAGCTGTGACCGCTGTGACTCATCTCTCCATCGAATGCTGGTTTGGTCGTCTTTCGCTGCCAGACTCGAAATGCCCGAAACACTTGCTACCGAAATAACAGCTCATGCTCGTTAGAGAGAGAAATGTTTTTCTGACAATGGTATTATGTTGTTGATTCCATGAAGTTTACTATCAAATCCTATCCTATTCCTTTTGCTCACCTGACTTCTAAGGGGGGTGGGGGGAATTCCCCCATCCCCCCCCCCCGTGGATCTGCCACTGCTTGTCACCCAGGTACTTGAAACAACTGGAGCAGAGTATGAATTATCCCGGAGCTGATATAAATACCGAACACCATCTATAGTTAATGGAAATTCAACTGCTATACAAGAATATATCCTCGGCAAAACAGGAGACAATGCACGCACAATGCAAATGAAGCACGAAAATGACTGGAAAAAAAATTACCATCAGCCGTGAAGCAACATGGAAGGGCTTAAGAGGACGATTACATCAACCATCAGATGAAAGCAAAACTCGAGTATTATAATTAATATCACGAATCTGTGGATAACTAAGCTCGTCATGAACCTTGAAGAAGAAAGAATAAAGCGGAAGAGCCCACGAAATGGATGTGAGGAAGTCTTCTACCAGAAGTTATCAAGTCATCCAAGAACCAAAAGTGTTCACGAAAAAATGGCTGGAAATCTACTCCCCAGGGAGTCAACGAAAACACGAATTTGTGACAAAACACGCTAAGCATAGAGGTATTCTGAGAGAGGGAAACAAGATAGAAAATATTGGGAATGTGGAAGGAGATTCTCTGATGGAAGATGGAGGCATAAGAAACAGAAGAAACGAGTACATCGACCAACTACATAGAGGGGTGAAACCCAGTAACGATTTAGGTACTGTATTCAGTGTATACTTAAATGGAACATTCCGGGTGACATTGGGAGTAACCAAATTGATTACAGTATGGTAATGCAGATATTTAGGAACAGTGTGAGAAACTCGCGAATAAATCCAGGGGCGGATGCGGACTCATAGCACTCACGGGACTCATGGAGATATGCAGGGGAGTTGGAGAGAATACGTAGAGGAGCAATATGACAGCGAGAATAGACCTTTGAACCTAGATATAGAGGATGAAAGAACAACAGATAAGGATAACCTCGGACCGTAATTACTTGACAGCGAAATAGAGGGGGCATTAAGGGAGATGAAGGGTAGAAAAGCCGTGAGAACGGATAACCTACTTTCGGAGCTATTTAAGAATCTAGGTAGTAAGGGGAAACAATGCTTCTACGAACTTACTTGTAGGATCTACGTGGAAGGAGTATGGCCAATAAAAACAGTATTAATACCTATCCCGAAGAAGAAGAAAGCGTCAGAATTCGAGGAGGGTTAGAACAATAGGTTAAAGTTCGCACGCCGCAAAAGTTTTGCTTGGAACGCTATTTAGAAGGTTGGAGAGCAGAGCAAATTACTATTTAGGTGATGGCCAATTTGGGTTTAGGAAGGGAAGGACAACTCGAGACGTGATTGCGGTAATGAGGACACTTATAGACAGGAACAGAGAATAAACAGGATGTTTTTGCTTGCTTTGTGGATTTCGAAAAGGTGTTTGACAGGGTAAACTGGGATAAACTAATGCAGATACTGGGGAAAATAGGAATAGATTGGCGTGATTGGAGACTCAACTGAAACTTATGAATGGGGTAGAGAGCTCAGGTGAAGGTGGCTAACGGTGAATCAGGGTGGGCAGTTCAAGGCCTTGAAAATGGCGATCACTCGCTGAAATCATGGTCGGTAATAAATTTAGTGTGAAACTGACAAAGTTATTTCTGTTTTATTTTATAATATTGTATCCTAGTAAATAATTAATTCTGGTGGGTAACAATTGGAATAAATGATATTATAGAAAGGCAATATTTTATGCGGTGTCCTTCGCTCTTCGGTCAGAGTAATTCTCAACAAACTGAGCTTAAAATAATTAAAAATTTATCACATATGTCAAAATCACTTACTAAATATCATGCTTATTTGGGTACTTTTCAAAAATATACAGTAGACAAAGAAACATTTAAGTTACTGAACTAAGTTTCATCAGTGAATCGATAACTAAAAGCGATTTTTCCTCTACATAAATTCTGCACTCTAAGGTCTTGAAAATAAAATACCTTATGGTGTTACCGTATTGTTGAAAATCACTAAAAATTAGACATGTTGAAAATTACTATTGTGAAGTTGAGAGTTGAAAATAGAGATTACTGCGTAATTTTGGAAATCTTTATAATAAATGTTTGTTTTCATTTGTCTTTGATGAAATTTAATATATGAATTTACATAAGAATTTGTAATCTTTGTTTTTCAGTTCATTATTATTATACCGAGTGTTTTATGATTTTGTTATCTTTGTTCATTATACCGAGTGTTTTATGATTTATTTTAATGTAGTACTTTCTCTGTCCGAGTGTTCATGTACTTACATAGGCTCCAAAGGATATGCTCCTAGAGCCAATAAAATTTATTTATTTTTTTATATTTATTATTTATGGTGTTTTTATCACCGTCATAAAACTTTAAATGGTAAATTATAATTGAATGGCATGAAGAACTTCCTATTTAGCAAAAACAAGAATAGAATTTTTAATTTCCCACAGTTATAGCATCCAATTTTGCAAAACCGTTTTAAATTTGGAGACTTGGTCAAAAAAAATATTTCATGATTTTAGAAAGGATTTTCATACCAGGATGATGTCTTGCACTAACTCTTTTCATTCAAAAAATCCGAATTGAGTACGAATATGTGACTGTTTTAATTCTCCGTGATATTTTGTATCTAACTTTAATTCAATGGATTTTTAAAATTGATTGATTTTTCATTTCAGTTTTATTTCCTAACGATCAAAACAGATAACGGAAAATTTGAAAATAGCGGTCTTCAATTACAGGTGCCACTGCGTAAAACAATTGTGACCCTGTGGCTCCCGTCTTCTTTCTCTGTGTAGTTAGTACGATGAACGAAACCATATTTTATAGAACTCCATGGACAAGAAATATAAGTTTCACTTTCAGGTTTTTATTTTTTAGCTGATCTATATTATTTCTGGCGCGAAATTATTCTGAGCTGACTATGTTGCATTTCCGTATTAATTTTGAATGATGCACCACTTTTTGTTTTTTGATCGTCTCCTTTTTGTCGTCTGCTAATGCTATCATTAGAATTTGACACAGGAGGCGCTAGTGAGCAGTTGGCCGCTGAACAGATAGTCGCGCAACTAGTCAAGAAGGAGCAGCCTGAGAAGTAGCACTAACGTATTAATTTACTCATATTTTTTCACCGCTCGGCACTCGAGGTCTCGCCGCTGCATAACATGCCTCTTGCTCCCCGTTCACCTTCGGTCTACCATTCATCGAGAGGTTTGCTGTGTTCCTGCTACTACCAACATAAAGGAAGAAGTATCAGTGTTTCCGGCCAGTTGCAAGAGGTTTAATTTTTTACTTTAGTTTAGTTTAAAGGGAGCATGCGTGTGAGAGTTGTTTCATTCTAAATTGAATACAGTCCACTTCAGTAACGTTATCTCACAGTTGTTGTTGTAACTCTTATTACAATTTTTGTGTCCTGTTGTTCTGGAGGCATTTCGTTATTTCAGTACTAGTAGCCAAGAGAAACGGTGGACGGTCACGTCGAATGCAGGAAATCGGCCCGCCCTAACTGCGAACTTGTGAATACTTTTCGTCGCATCTGCGGATGAACAAATCCTCAATTGACCTCACGAGGCAAGCACCGTGCGTACGTAACCCATCTGTGGGAAGCAGAAGCAAACTCGGGTGATGCATGCAACTTAATGCTGTCCGTTTAATGGGGCCTAAAACTGCTAGCCCTTTGTTTTCAATCGTATTGTGAAGAAGGTGATACAGATTCCCGAATTTTTAAAAACTTTCTTTTCAATTCCCAATGAAACCTCCATTTATTGCCACCGATATGTCCTTAAATGTGCGAACGATGCTACAGATCGCATTTTGAAATGAAAATTACTTGAATATAGCTGTGATCATAATACGTTTTGGAGGCACTCGAGTTTTCTTAACAATACCGAACGTTGAATTTCACATTGTGGGTTCATTTAGAATGTTTAAATTTTCAATTTCAATTAGTCAAAATGAAACCTTGAGTGTTATATTCTGGTTTCTCTTTGTACCGATTCACCGCACCTTTTCTCGCTGGCTAATAGATCGCAATAGAATAGCTTAAACTGCGTATTCGCTAAGTTTGGACTTAACCTGATTATGAAGATGATCCATTATTTTCTTTCGCCGTTAAATAAGTCCACTGAAATCCAGGAATATCCTTATTCGCCCATTGTAGATATTAGCGCCTTGAGAATGACATTTCTCCCAGTAATATCTTTCCATTCTTGATAATATCATTGTCCTCGGAAATAGGTTGGTGTATGCGGAACTAAAGGACGAACCACAAAGTTTTCATTCCCTCAGTTATTTTTTTCCATGTCTAAATGTTGACCTAAAAAACAATTATTCTCGGGTAATATTAATATTTTTCAATTTTGAGACTTCCTGAAGCTGCATTTCCTTCGCCAACAAAGATCAAACGCAGATTTGATTTCATCAGCGACTTATAGTAGAGATTAATGGTAGGTGGCTTGTCTTAAGTGTAAACGCGAACAAGCCTACATATTCCTTTGGTTTGAGTTTTGAAAGGATTATGGAACGGAGCTGGCTGAACGGTATTTTTTCACCCTGGCAGGGTCCCTTTTCGGCACACCCACTTAAGTGTTCAAGCAATTCTCAGGAGGCTTTCTCATTGAACAGTATCCGCAACCATTTTAAAATCATTGTGTATTATTTTGTTATGCAAATGCTTGGATAGTTTATTTTGTAATGGCTGAATATTAATTTGGTACCCCCCAGCGAAATCCAATTTGGCACCTTTTAACTTTTGATATTGTTGAGGGCCGAAGGCTTGCGCGGACTGTTACGTAAGATGGGATAATCCGTAATATTTGTAGTCAATTACGGAATTAAATTGTCATCCACCTACCCTCATTGATCTTTTGCAATAAGGCTCTTTACCTTTTTATTGCTTTTAGTACCTCCGCCTCAATAGTTGTTGGGAAACATAGCATCCATTATATGTCCCGGCAAAGTTAAGTAACGGAATTGAAGCTTTGGTTGGCCTCTACAAGAATTTGTTTTTCAAAGCTTTTGCATTTTTTTCATGCTGTGGTTAAATGATAGTATGCTTGCAAGAGCTAGTTCATACTATACACTGTGCAATTGTGACTCGGCCCTCATGAGAAATGGTTGTGCTCAGTTTTGATAGTGAAAAATATATAAATTGCACCTTTGACTCTGGTACTATTTTTAATTCCAGATATTTTCATTCCAGTAAGTTCAGATGAGTCAAAGGTTTGCTTGCCAATTTGCTGAGCTCATTATGGCTTATCCACTCCTCCGGTGGATGTTGGTGCTTGAAGACTGAAGGGATTTTGTTAGGACGACTTTTATCCTACAATTAAGTCCAAAAGTTTAGAAAAGGTCTGTTTGTATTGCTGTAAACGATTAAAACTTAATTCCAGTGTTCGGGAATAATTACTCAACAGGTTAATGGTATTGGAAGATGCACATTTTTGTGGGGAAGTTGTCAATCAGTAATTCATCTCTAGGACATACTTGGTGCGCTGTATGTAAAAGCTGAATTTTTCTAACTATAATTACCGGCCTTGGTGGCAGAGGCGTACAGTACTCACCTTCTAATCTTGGGGTCTTTGGTTCTATTCTCGCCTTGAGTTCCACGTGGGTCTTTTCATCAATTTGGGCATGTGTTCATGTTTTTGCGTTCTTATGTCGTTAAACCACAAAGTAAAATCTGTAAAGACTGCTTTCTGTAAATGAAGAGAGTCACTTGTTTAAGTAGTAGGTATTATTAATTAATATCATGCTAGACATCAATGGTTATTCAATTTTGCAGTTATGCGCACTACTTGAGACTTTGCTCCCTGTGAAGGATATTCACGTTGCGAGGCTAGCAAAAGAATTTTTGTAAGGGAAGCCTTATTGTTTCTCGAATGCTTTAAGTCACCATTTTATATTTATTGGTCACATATGGTCAGTCATAGTTGTAAATGGTGCTTGAGAGCTGGTGGCGTTTCTTTTCTTCGTGAGAGATAACGTGTTAATGGAAACTCTTAATTCTTGGGAAAAGTGCTTTTAAATAAGGATTAGTCGTCGATATCAGTGTTACGTACTAGTAGTTATTTGTGGCTTAACTGTTAATGCTTGTCTGTGACAGTTGC
The DNA here is from genome assembly GCA_963573305.1 of Pyrrhosoma nymphula. Taxonomy (NCBI): domain Eukaryota; kingdom Metazoa; phylum Arthropoda; class Insecta; order Odonata; family Coenagrionidae; genus Pyrrhosoma; species Pyrrhosoma nymphula. Next base: position 46,421,240 of record OY754330.1, on the reverse strand, counting down.
CATTTCCTAGCTAGCATTTCAAATTCTACGGCAGGCTAATAATGGAATAACTTCGTACTTTACTCACTGATTTATTCTGGTAATGATCCAACCCAGGTTTCAACTGTTACTTTTAAAGTCATCCACATAAGCTGAAATTTCTGTAAAAACTATGGTTGGATTCTTTTAGAAATAATTAGTGAATAAAGTAAAAAGTTAATCCTTGAGCGAATTATTACAAAGAGAAGTCTTTGTCAGTGCAATACTTATGCAGAAATAAAATATTTCTCTATGCTAACACGTTCGAATTTGTCATTTTTCATCCACTGCCATGTACTCATTCAACTTCCTTCCTTCCGTCGACATTAGCTGCTAGTGTCATTCTATTAATTAAGAGCTTCTCCAACTTCTTTCATTTTTCTCCATCAACTGTCTCTATTTCTCTAACTTGGTATTTATTAATTTCCATCAGACTGACAAGCTTGGTTTATCCTATTATTATGTCAATAGCCTTCTATATTTACGTGGGAAAGCTTCAGATTTAGAGCAGGAATACTGGTCCGATTTGTTTCTTAGTAATGTTTTAGTTCACTGGTGGCAGTAGGAGGAGGAATATGGGGATAACTTCTAGGTCTTCGTATTTCAAGAAGGACGTTAAGGAACTCTCTAAGTAGCCTCCTTCCGCAGCCATTCCAGTCGTTGAACACTGCGGTGTATTTCTTCCCTGTAGGGATATGTGAGCTGAGTTTTTTCCGGGTTATAGCTTCAGTGGTGAGTTTGTGGGTACTCGACAAGGATAAGTCGAACATCTGTTTCAAAGATTAACTTTGCCATAGTCTTCAGGGCCTTTTCGCCTCTTTAACCTTCAAATTTCCATTTTCAGCTAGAAGATGGTGGAGTTAAAACGTTTGTTCAATTTCTCGGCCAGTTTTAACACCAGAATATTGAAAGGACTAAGCTCAAATTCCCTGATTCAGGTAATTTTCTCTATTCCTCAAAAGTTTGTTGGGGAGTATGCTAAAAATCAGTATTGAATACATAATTTTGTAACCTCTATTTGACTGTAAATATATCCCAATGGAATACAAAATGAAACAGAATGTCAGGGATGACTTATCCATAAAATTTTCAAATTTTCCTCTAAAACAGTTTCACATTTTGGGTACTACGTAAAGTTAGGCTGTTGAATTCCACTCAATTAAGAGCTAATTAGTGGGTAAATTATATCTTGAAACTTTGATTAATGTTTTCAAATTGATTTTTTCTTCAGGTTTATCTAGAGTAGCAATATTGTGAAGAGGGCAGATGAACATTGGAAGTGAACTTGAAGAAGACTTGAATACAATAAAAGTGGTGGCTGTCTGATATTTCCTGAGGTTCTTTGTGCACTACAGCGATTGGAGAGAACTAGCACTGGTGTGATATGCTTACATGCAGCTTGAATGTAGCTGCATGTGGAGAAGTTTATGGAATTCTAGTGCGACTAGGATGTTTCAGGTTGAATGATTAATGCAAAATGTTTGCCAATAAAGGGGAAGTGAAAAGAAATATTGTCCATATATTATTTTTCCCAGTGAAAGAGTTAATTCCTGAAATGTTGCCGTATTTTTCTCCATTATTCAAAATAAATCCTATTTTGGGTCAATGATTTTGTATTGAACATGGCACACATAAGCAGAAGAATTTAGTATATCAGATGCATTAGTTAATAATTATGATTCCTTGGGGCGCAGAATGTATTACCTTTGTAAGCAATTTGGTTCGGAGAAAGTATTTTTTTTATTGGCTGAAAATCTGAGGATCTTGAATAGAAACGTTGTACGATGGGGGAATAAATATATCTCTAGTCCTAAAATATTTTTGTCGTTTAGACTTCTTCGACAAACTCATTCAGTAACTTATTGTTTAAAGTATTTGAAGTACATAAATACTCTTAGCTGGCAAATACACGTCAAATCCTATAATGGGGACAAATTACTCTGAAGGTGGTCAAAAAATTGTCAAGAATCTTAATTTCGAGGATTGCAATGAGAATATTACTTTCTGATTCAGAATAAATTCGTGGACCTCGCATACGAGTGCCACCAATTTCTGCGTTGCTTGCGAGTGCCACAAAGTTCGGAGATGGCGCGCTCCAAAACATTTTGATGGCAGTCCTGTCCTCCATTCGGTCCATGTTGAAGCTGCCTATGCTCTCATAGCGTCCATGGGGACCATAGACTGATCATTCTTGGTCACAGGTTATTTGTTCAAATGGGTCCGGCCTGCGGTCAAATAAGTCTGGCGCCAGCCTTAACTCGGTGGCACATGCATACTTCTAGCGGCCCGTCCAAAGATAGATTTCCTTCCAACGTAGCTTCATGTCTTGCTTCGCCAGCAAAAAAAATCGTTGAAGCATGGTCGCTCGCACACACAGGAAATAATTCTAAGTCCAGAGCCTCCTTCGCTAAGAGAAAGAAGGATAACCCATGGGTTGGCCTGCCTCAAGCCCCTCCGACGGAGTGTCGGCTCAGATCAGCCAAAATTTTCAGAAAAACGACGAAGTCCCAGATTTTGAAATTTAAGAGAAGGTTTTGAGCCCAGAATTCATAAGAATCGGGTTAGACCGGTGGGTAAGAGCCGGAATCCGGAGTAAAGAGTCTATCGCATCTTGCAACGATTACTTTTGCCGGTGATATTTTTTTTAATTTTTTTTTTTTTATTTTGCAATTTTTAGAAAAAAATTATCCTAGGGCTTTTATATTGTGTTCAGGATGACGTGAAATGCCCAGAAAACCTTAATTATTGAACATTTTTCTGAGGGCGGCCGAATTTTTTTCCGGCGGGCCGCTCGCGTGGCCGGTAAAAATGCGGCTGTTTCAAGAAAAATGGTGAATAATTTTAAGTTTTCTGTACGTTCAACGGCGTCCTGAACACTATATATAAACCTGTAGACAACAATATTCCAAAAATTACAGGGGGTGGGGCGGACCCTCCAAGAGATAAGTTCGGTTACTGAATCATAGATGGCGTTTGCCCTCACTTTTCGTCATGTAATTGAAAATGTCGGCACACCACCTTCAAAAATTGACCCATAGGTAGCGCTTGTCATCACTTTTTCCATTTAGTTCCCTATGCCCAAACTTAAATAGATATAAATTGTGGGAAATTCAAATTGCTAAACGAAATAATCTTACGAATCCTACTTTAAATAAATGAGAAATTACCGCACAAAAATCTGGAGCTATATAAAAAATGAACATCGTAAAATATATCATTCTTATTTTGTGAAAATTTTCATTTTTTGAGTTTCCGAATAGTCTTCACTCTATGATTACAACATTCTACCTCGTACTCTCTCTGATTAAAAACAATTTATAGGACACTGTCTTGTACGAACTGAGCTCATATTTCAATGTACCTACAGTAAATTTACCCAGCTATCTAATCTAGTTCAGACATTTGAAGCTCATCTTTTAAGATAGGTCCCTAGCGGAAGCACAATTTCATCTACCTACGAATAAAATGTTTCAACTCTTTAAAACAATAATGGTTAATTATTTTAGTCATTTTTTATTATTAACGAGTCATTTTAATTCACAGTTTAATACAATGCTACAATTACAATTCAATAGAGTTGGTCCATTTTCATCCTTTGGATAGCCATCTAGGTCAATTCTGAAATAAAAGAATGAAAGGTTTTACGTAACGTAACTCACACGAGAACATCACACTTCCTTTTTTACATAATATAAAAGTAAAGGACAAAACATTTATTAAGGTTTCAGGCTGTAACTTAGTAGCAATTCTGCTTGAAGGAAAAAAAACACTATTTCCACATGATTGTTCATTGGCTCGACCGCGGATCATTGCCTAAGGGTCATTTCACGCGAGAATAGGTCTAGGCAAGGCTAAAAATTGATTGATACCCTAGAAATTTATTTTATTACCTCGGTATTCAATTATATAAGAATGAGGACTCTTGAGGTAACAGCAATTTTGGTCTGAGATATCTATTAAACTGGCCAAATAACAATGAAGTTCAAGAGAAACATTACCAAAGAAGAAAAAGGCCGATAGGTGCGAAACTTTTGCCATCAACAATCAATTTCACCGCGCATACATAGCAAATACAGAAGAAAATCATATTCAGGAGGATGAAACAAACTATGCAAAGTTCTTGGACGAAAACCAAATCGTCTTCAGGAAAAGTAGAGTAACAAGAGAGGCTCCGGGGGTTTTCGTTTAGAAAAAGGTGCAAAAATACCAGTGTATATAACCTTCAGTGAGATTTTGAAAAGTGGATTGGTAAAAAATGCTGAGGACACTGTAAAGCATTAGAGTGAGATTAATATGAGGGCTGTACGAATAACGGCGGTGGTTAAATGCGGATACCATGCATAAGAAGGGGAAGCAAAAACAGGGGTTTAGCAAGGGCGTGCTACGTCATCACGATCTTCAAAATCGGAATGAAAATGCAATAAAGGGAATCAAAATTATGAACAGGGATATATATGGAGAAAGATTTAGCATGGTATGCTCGGCTGATGACCTAGCAATTTGCTCAGAGGAAGAACTGGATAAATTGCAGGACAGCAAGGAAGTCTAACTTGAATATATTTGTAAAGAAAAATAAAGTAATGATTTGCGGGAGAAATGAATAAGTTTATCACCATCAGACTTGCCCAGCATAATGTGAAGCATGAGAAAGAATCGTGGGGTTAGAGAAGAAGGATCAACACTGATGTAATAATAAAAAAATGATACCAGTAGGTCAATCAAGAAGGGTTAAGTAGCGCAAGCTACGACGGAATTGTATTAGAAGAATAGTCCCATCAAAAACAAGCTAAGAAGTGATTAAGAATTTCGTTTAATCATCGATGGAGAATGCCGTTGTAGGACAGTGAAGCTTAGGAGACTAAACAGAAGCAGAGAAATAAACACGAAGCAATGGGAACGTGTTGACGAAGATATACCGTCCAAAGACAACGGTAGTCTTACGAGGATCGGGGGGACAAAAATGGTTCATTTAAGTATTTTAAAGTGACAGAGAAACTTATTTGACACATCTTGAGATATTTTAGCCTCCTGACAACTATAATATGAGGAGCAGCGAATGGGATGAATTACCGAGAAAGACCAACAGTAAGTTACACGAACCAAATAATGAAAGGATGTCAAAATTAGATATTGCGAACAAAGTAAGCAGTTGGCTGAAACAATGGATTGTTAATCAGCATCAAACCATTCTTCGGATTAATGCCTGCTGATAAAGATAAATCCTCTTAATGCTTCCTCACACAACTACTAGCATTTAAACTGAAAGATCTCACACGTCCACTCAAAGTTGAAAATTCAATTCGTAAATTAAACTCTTAGATCTCCCATAGAATTTTCGAGGATGCCGGAAGACTTTTGAACCAATATTGCATTGGATACGTCAAATGTGTGTGACAAATGTGACTGTCAAACCACTCAATTGTAGGGGATACGACAAAGAATCCGGATTGCGCAACGTAGTGAAAAAATCTGCCTAAATCCTAGTGGGCACATCAACTTAACAAGCAATCAATTTGGCCCATCATTGTATGTGACTTAAGGGAAAGACCGTCAGGTGTCTTAAGAACAAAAATTATTGCGAAAGTTTCCGCCTTAATTTTGTGGAACTATCACACGTCAATCAATAAACTGGTACTTCGTTTTTCCATACTATTTTATTCCCGATCATAGTTTATAAGTTAGGTGTTATTATTAAGGTACATAAAATAAAAAGCGGTCCATATCACACTATTCAACGCAGAAGTATGGAGGATCGGGTGAATGTTTTACAAGGTAAGCGGTGATGGGGGAATAGGTAAAAGCACAGAGCGGGTATTATGATGTAACAATATTCGTGAATAAGGCTACTGGTATAAGATGAGAGGATGAATGGGGGTGATGGTCGTGGATAAAAGATTGTGCAAAATGCTAAGTAGGTAGATAGATACTTATTTTTTAGTGACGTAAAAAATTATCTCCCAAACAGTTATTGCTCGGATACTCCTAAGGAGTGCACTTAAAACTTGTAACCGTGATAATAGCTAATTAATGAATAATCCACGACCAGGATCTACTTCTGTGAAAATTTTGGACAGAAAAAATAAAAGTAAAAAATAAGCATAAAGAGTTGACCCTGGCGTATCCCCTTCACCTTCTCTTACATTTGAATCGATTACGAGAATACCACCTCTCTAAGAGTGACTGAAAACTTACCTTATTATCTCCCTATTATATCTCCTAAATAGTTGCATGCCGTGATTGGTACCTATTTTTAAGGTAAATGAAAGACGAAAAGCCTTACAACAATTCGTCAAAGAATAGAGGAAAAACGGACATGCAATGAGATCATCTTTATTTTCTTTTACCACGCGATTGTGATGAAGCATTCACGGAAAAAAGTGCATCTGCCATGTACAACCTGAAAATAAGAAGTTTTGAAATATCTAGGTGTGCTTAGGAAATATATCATGATCCAGCATTAAAGGGTAAAGAAATTAGACAATTCCGGAAATGCTGAAAGGTTCATGGATTAAATTAACTGTTGAACAGCAAAATAATTCATTCCAATCATGTCTCAACAGCAAATGTGAACTACATGCGTTGAAAGAGTGCAGTTTTGCATGGGACATGGGTCATCCTAAGCAAGGATGTTGCATTATCATCACTTCAGGCTTCAAGGAGTGTAAACCATACCTACCAATATATTGTGTAGAAATTAGACACCGGGCATGTGGAATCGCTGAGATCTTGACATAAGTTCCATCATGAATGTACAAGACCGGATTTACCTGGTTCAATTAGAAGAAGACCAGGCAAGAGCTATAAAAAATATCATTCAAATAATACCTAAATGAGGCATAGGGTACTACCAGACTATTAGAATAGCGTATTACTGGCCTTTACAGGGGAAAAGGAAAAACAATAAAGCTTGGGCCCCGTCTTCTTTCTTTTCACAAAAAGTTTCTGAAATTAAAAAAAGAGTTTCACAAACAATAACGCCAAGAAAATTTATAAATTATTAACTAATTAATGTAGCGTTCTAAAAGCAATCGACCCAAATGACCAAACATTTCCAATCGCTGAGGTGACAAAATACTTACTGGGTATGGTGAGTGATGAATTTCTTTTTGTTTTTGGTCAATTGAAAAGATTGTTTACAATAAATAATAAAACCACCTTAAACTAAAATGTTTATTACAGAAACCCCAACTCATATCCTCGTTTCAGCAGTAATCCATCCATGCTTGATCTTGTTACTGAAACTTCGTTATCAAAGTCTAGATACATTGTTATCAGTGTCTAGAAGTCGACGAAAAAAATACAATTAGAATGTTCTCCAGTAGTTGTGCTAAGTAAAATTAATCAATGAGCACAATACCGGCAGTGTACACTCCCGCTTGCACTACAAGTACACTTTCTTTACCTTTAACTGCCACTAATTTCATAGCATATATTCACCAACTGGTGGTTGTTCCTCCTCCATTAACAGGTCTCTCTAGCATCTTCTCCATCAACATTAATTCTCTAATTTCTGGACACAGTCTGAAAAAAACTGTAGAGAAGTTCAAATACACTTTAAAGGAAAATTTTCGCGCCAAACATACTTAACACTATATAAGGTATCCCATTACCTTATCTAATATATGAATCTTGAGGTATTTGCAACATAGAACAACAGAAAAGCTCATTGAAGAATCTGAGCCTCCGAAGCATGGTTCCCGAGGAGGACGTGAAAAAGCGAAAATGAGAAAGGAGAAAGTATACAAAAGTTTGTAAGATTAAAATACCACTTGCTTCATAACAGAAATAAAAGCGAGGGGACTCAGGCACGCTTGGAGAAACGAAGCTCTTCAGGTTGTCCCAGCAATGTTTTAGATGAAGCGTTGCCGAGTTTTCCACCCGGTTGTATGGCACCGAAGTCATCACCCAAGTTTCGAAGGCTGATGCCATCGTCTTCAGGTTATTAAAACGCGTAGAGAAGCGATGAACTTGGCCAGGAACGTGACGGAACTAAGCTAAGGTAAGGTCCAAAGTTGAAAACCTGCGGAAAGAAACAACATAATTGTCATAGTAGACGTGATTTCAAAGTCACAATTTCTAAGGTAGGACATTGCAGTTATCTCAGGACAAAATTTAAGCTACCACACTAATTAAAAAATAAAATTTCTTCCAAATTCACCACGATGAAGCATCTATAATTTAATGATAAGTTAATACATATGAATGAAAAACAGACGAAAATTTTCAAAATTAATGAAAGCTCATCGTAATGGGGAAATAAAATTACAGAAAAGTTTGACCTGTGAGGGGCTGATTGATGAAAAATTAAAATGTAGACATTGCTAACCCACCACCGATAGCAGTTAAGCGACACTAATGTACCTTCACTTATTTCCAGCAAGATCGAGAAGGCGTCCATTTCCTCCACCATTCCTAGGAAAATTATATAAAAAGGGCTCAGCCTCCTCTAAAGGAGATAACGCAGTGGAATATTTTGGGACTGAAATTGCCTCTGAGTTTATGTTGGTGAAATAGCGATTTGGAAATGAAGCACACGATTATAAGAGCTACCGCGGTGAATAAGACGGTGATCTCAATTTCGGCATGATTATGTTAACATAAGTTTGAACAGCTAAAACAAAAATCAAATACAAATCACTGGCAGGTAGAAAGATTGAAGAAAAAGATACACAGGTTGGCCTATCGAAGAAATCTAGGCTATGTTGAAGAAGATGAAAATGATTCAGGATCAATTGAAGAAAGATGGTAATACATCAACAATGGAACTCTTGAAGAAGAGAAAGTAGGAAGGAGAATAATAGAGAAGGGGAAGCCATTGATTATACAGGAAATACTGGATCTAATAGAAGAAAGAAGTACAAAAACTTTGATAAAGAAGGAGTAGTGCAGCATTGAATGATGAACCTTAAAGAAAGACATGTCTTCATTTAAAATTAAGGCAAAGCAAAGAAATGAAAAAGGTGCTTGAAAAAGATTTTCCCACAGCAAAGGACTGAATTGCTTAACCTTATAGAAAGACATGTCTTCATTTAAAATTGAGACAAAGCGAAGAAATGAAAAAGGAGTCTGAAAATGATTTTCCCACAGCAAAGTAATGAATTGCAGGATATTGGAAGATTAACTCTGTCACTATAGATGAATGAAGATAGGATACCTCTTACTAAAAATCCGAATTCTATGATGCAGTAAAGAACAAAGAGAAAGCACCAGGAATGGATGACACTATCTCGTAGCTGCTAAAAATTGCCGAACTATCAAATCTGAATAAGCTATACAATGCCTGCCCTTCTGACACATGGCCTATTGGCATTTATGAATCTGGCGAAGAGCCAATGGACTTGAAATTGGAAATTTACCTTATCCCTAAGAAGGAAAAAGCCGAGTGATGTGTAGAACTTATTGCACATGCATCGGAAATTCTGACCAGAATTATCTTCTGGAGAATAGAACAGAGAACAGTAACAGCTGCTGAGCAAGAGAGATTGGAGGCAATGAAGATGTGGTGTCATAGAAGAATGAAAATGATCAAATGGACGAGCAGAATCACCAACGAAGTCATAAAAATAGAGAGAAAAGAAGTAAAATGAAAACTATAAGAAGATCATGAGGCACTTCTGTATCTGCACTGCTATGCGTGGTAATACTCTTTCCAACTCTTCGTTATGCATGTACAGATGGGATCTTATGGCATCAGAAGATCTACATAAATCACTACTACTAAAATGAAAATTGATACAAAGTCTTCCATTACGTACAGTAAAAAAATCTCCTGGCATTGCCTCTCAAGACTTGATGAGGAGACTTCCGGATTAGAAGCTCGAGGACTGACGGAAGTTTATTTAATAATATGTAAATTTCCAATGTAACCACATCAATTGCATGATGGTATTCACTCAACATGAATTTAAAATATTCTTTGAATTCAGAATTGATTGAGTATTATGTCTTCCAAAGGGTCGTTCCGCTAGTTATCGGCAGAAGAGTTCTCCCCGCTGAGTAAAAGACGCTGTCTAAGGGAAACAGCAATGAGGAAAAAATATTTCGAAGAATGCAAGGCGGATAAAATTGTAAATCACTAGCCAAATGGATGGAAATTGAGAAACATGAGAGAAGAAATTCAAACACTCTATTTCCGAGTACTTTCTTCCCATCGGAGAAAGATTGGTGGTCGGTGTACCTTCTCCAGTTCTTGGGCCGAATCAACACGAATCAAATTCCCAAGGAAGCCACAGAGCTGCCTAAAAAACTCTTAAGTGTCTCACTTAGATGAAAGTTACTGCATACATTTCCTCATTGATGATGAAACTCTACCGAGGAAAAATGTTTTTAAAAACACGTCACTGAGTAAGTGCTTTTGTTTCTTAAATCAAATTGAAAGAAAAGTACTTACCTTAGTGATGCTCTCATTTTAAGTTCAATTGCTGGAGCGATGAATCAGATCATTATGGAAATCAATGGTTTTCAAACACACTGGAAAGAGCATTAAAAATAAGCGTGCAATTATAATAAGCTATGAAATTTCTTATGCTTCAAACTGTGACAAAAGTCATTTGTAGGGGAATCCCACCTGTTTCAATTTTTTTACTTCTCAGTCTCCGAAACAAAGCCCACGTAGTCTCATGAGGCTTCTCAAGAAGCACACCTTAGAAGTTGATTGCTTAATAAATGCTACAATATTCATCAACCACATTATCATAAAAGAATAATATTCATAGCAATCACCCTGATTACCTCGCTCGCCGGCCATAAAGCATGCTCGGAATAACTAAACAGAGGTAAAGAAAATATGTCGGCCTTCACCTAACAGGCAACCCATTATTTAAGCCATGAAACCATAATAGCTGCAAGTTCTCAAATATCACTTCTGTCAAAAATAAAATTCAGCTTTCCCGGATAGGCCAGGACATTTTAGAGAACTGGCACACACACACACTATCCTTTAAATCGTAACGAGTTTGTAATACATGTAAAATCCAATTGACCAACAAGTTTTCCCAAAGCATCTTCAAATAATTATAAAATAATTATCAACAATTCACACATTCGATGCCGCGTTCGTAACATGAACAGATAGATCTCACCCATTGCCTTTACTAAAATCGAATTCTCATATGGGCGCATAAAGTATTTGTAATTCAAGGAATAATTTGCACCTGACCCTTCGACACATAATGGGTACCGACCCATCCAAACATATTCTTTATTCACGATAAAGGAATTTCATCCGCTTTTCCTTAGACTGAATTTGACTAATTGTAAGATTTCTATTTCATGGTTTGCAACCATTATATGCAACAATTTCACTTACCTCACTAAATGGACTTGGTACACTCTAGGACAATCAATGGCTTGCGACTCACTTTCATCAATGAAACTTCTTTTATACTTCCAACACTTCCAATCCTTCCAATCTTAACTTTTCCGCTGGCCATCTTTCTTTCGACGCCTTCCACCAACGGTGAACTCTAGGCGGACTAAATATTTTTCAAAAACAAATGAAAAGAGAAAAATGAACTTGCGATACTTCACTTTAGTTTCTCTGCTGCCCTTATTTTTCCAAGTTGAGGCCATACATGTAGAACATTTTATATTGATAGTTATTAAATGGATATTTTTAATTTTTTACCTCTTTTATTTCATTACAATAGTATGATTAAATCTTAATTATATTTCATAAATTACGGATATTGCCTTAAATGAACTTAAACGTATTTTAAATCAGTGCAATACGTTGAGAAACAGAAATACGTTATTTATGGGAATAATGCAGCCTTATGAGTAATATTTAAATAGTATGCAAGATACTTAGGCCATGAATACCTGCTTGAAATATCAACCTGGAAAACATTACGTAAGTATAGGTTTTTTCATGAAAAAGTTTCGCGCGAAATTCGAAGCAAGAAAGAAATATTTCGAAAAAGAGAAACAGAACTCACTTCCGATTACAATTATCGGAAATTACAACAGAATCGCTTCAGACTTTAAATCGCGTTTCCTTTTTCCTTGAAAGAAAAACAATTGCAAGACGCTAAATATTTCCTATCTCCTTCCCACACAGCACATTTTGTATTCAATATGTATTTAATGTGTATTGGTGACATCTGAATATATTCATCTTGCATAGAGTATTGAAGCATGTATTGAACACGTATTGGATATACTCAATGTAATATGTAGTATTAAGCTGGGTGTTCCAAATACATATCTAATACATGACCATGGAGACCCCCATGTATTGAATACCTATTGGATATACTCGATGTAATATGTATTAAGCTGGGTAATTGAGTATGGGGAATAATGGAGAGAGGTTAATACATGGGAAGACAGGTGGAGGAAATACGTTTTTTAGATGGAGGGTTACGGAAAATTTCAGATTCAGGAAGTTTTTGCGGGTACCTATAGGTAACTATATGAAACTAGGTAACCCAGACTTTAAAGCAACTACTTAATGATACACACTAGTTTTTTTTACTCGTTCCTTCTTAATTGGTATCACGTGAATGATGAATTGCTTAAGGATGTAGGGGGACTGCTTATAACTATATACATAGTAACTAACTTTACAGGGATATAAAATCAGCCTTCTAAACTGCCAGACTACCACTTGTTAGTATTAGTTAGTAAAAATCTAGTTTATACTCAGTAATATGCATTTATATTCATACTATGAGGCAATGTAGGTTTCAAATAATTAAACCCTGAAAACTATTATCGTGGTGTGATGGAATTTCCTCAAAATATCACGGAATTGTCATTTAATAATTAGTTCTCCAAGTCACTTAAACGCACGGAATTGGCCAGATATATACCGCTTTCTTGAAGCGGGTACATATTTTGATTTCGGGCGCGATAAAATGTGCATAGAACCGTAGGTTAGATGAAAAGTCAAAATGTGTACAATTTCGTTAGGTACTAGGAAGGATAATAAAATATACATTAAGACATGGTATCGCGTAATAGTATATTCATAGTACTTGAATGAAAATTATTATTATTATTTTATTTTGAGAGAGCAGGGAGGAGTCAGTGGAGAGGGAGGGCAAGGGATTTTTATTATAGACGGCAAGGGAGTTTCAGTGTAGAGCGCATGGGAGTACCAGCTCATTAATAATAATAAACGTTTACTGTCACAGACCAACAGGCCTTTTAGACATTCTGTATACATCCATACTTGGCAGCAAGGGCATTATGAGGCAACAAGGGTATGCCAGACTAAACCGGCTAAAAGATAAACCCTCCCTAGTTCAGAGCAGCGACCACCCGTTGTCCAGACCAGACTGGTCTAGAACGGTGTTTCAATTTCTTCCCAGTTACAAACCATCTAAAGACCACTCGGTCCAGACCAGTTCCAGATTAGTTACAGACCAGATATTTTTACCTGAGTATGCAGTTATGGAAGATTCAGGAATGGAAGCTTAATGACACAATTGTCATGTGGTGATATGGTATTGGGGAGGATTTAAGGTAAATTATGTAAAATGTAGAGTATTTGGTACATTCTCAAGTATGCAGTAGATACAATTTCTAAATGATTTGTAAAATATTAGATACCACATCTAATGTACCAGATACATATTTTAATACATATTTAATACATCCTGTAGTGTATTCCACATGTATTCAAAATAGGACAGGTATTCAAAATAGCACATGTATCTAATCTGTCCATAATACATATTGAATACTTTATGTAATCCTTTTACAATACGTATTGAATACATTTTGTGCTGTGTGGGTTGCTTTAAATAGATAACGGCGATGGTTTGAAGGAAACTGATAGTGTAAGAAAACCAACCTATAAATGAAATATTTATGGTCCCTACGTGAACACAAAATCTGCAGAAGGCCGGATGATTCAATACACTTGAATATGAAAACGGAAACGTGAGAGAAACGGGCGATGGTGCAGGAAGCGTTCTCATAGGCAGTAAGGTGGCTGAAGCGGTAGATAATCATGGGTTATTGAGCGCACATTTTAATATTTTTTTAAGCAAGTCGAAAACAAAATTCTGGAATCACATTTTATTTGAATGCATCCGTTTAAATGCGTTGGAACTCATCATACAGGCAGTAATGGAGATGATACAGAAATTATCTTTAAAATTTGTCTCCTTAATTAAAGCATGTTACGAAGATGTTTTCGCACGGTATTTAGCATTTAGACGAAATTATACTGAAATATGTATTCTTATCAAATATTGAACTTGGCGTGACACCTTGATTTTTGTTAGCAACAATTATAATAATAATAATAAATTTACTATTCAGCGTTTAGAAGAATATATATAAAAATTATATATATTTATTAAATTGCATATTTTGATTTTTTTATTTATCCATCTTATGAAATTTAAAAGAAATGCATAGCATGAATGTAAGTTTGCATTAAAAAGGGAAAGTTCCCGTGAAACTAATAAATAATTGTGCCATAAGGCTACGTGCTAAAATAGCATTGAATTGCCAAAAAACCAAATCGGTCTGATTCAATATTTTCCACTTTTATCTATAGGACTTACTGATGCAGTACAACCCGTATGCAGTTTTACGCAAATCTGTACATAAAATTCGCGCATACCACCTTAAGCAATCGCCTAAGAATAAATTACTACGAGGAGAAAGGATGCACCACACAAAATCTAGGATTTTACATCTAGGTTTAAGGGACCAATCGGCTATTGTGGTAGCCCTTCGAGGAGGAGATGAAAATCATTATCCGGACAGGGAGGAGAGGGGATGATATAGCGTGTGATGAAAATGAAAGTATTTATGATGCCGTATTTGTAATTAATGCCCCCAGTTAACAAACAAATGTCCGTTGGTTGGTGGGTTAGTTGAGGAAACGACCGAAAACTGTGGTCGGTTACATTACTCATGAAATGTGAATGTGTAGTTAAGGGAAGAATTATAAGTGGGAAACATAAGAGGGGTGGAGATAGGACGAGCGTCGGCGATAGCCTTCTCTTGGCGAATGGCGCCCAAGGGGTCAAAAGCTGAACGTCCCATTCGACGGACGGCGTGCTTTATTTTGAAGTGCCCTACATAGTCGAATGTTATTTTTATAGCAAGCAGTTGTTTGGAGCATGAAGCAAATATGGTATTATTAATGACGAAAATATGTTTTACTGCTCAGTGATTAGGTAAACATACATATTGTGGCCTCTTCGTTGTCCGCCTTAGGCGGGGAGGTCAAAACTATGGGGAAACTTTGAAGTGGGAGGGTTGGAGGTACACGGGCAAAACAAGAGAAAGGGGGGGGGGGCCGAAACTCGTGCACCTGGGAAAGGCAAAGCGGGGGGGGGGGGGGAGGTGGGGACGATATGTCAAGGTGAGGAAAGGAATGCTTGGGGGCAAGAAGAGCCTTTCGACACAGAGATTACTTGGCACAGCGATTTAATATGAGACTCAAAAAAAACATTAAATCACACAAAAAGAGAAATACAATGCTTTTTATGACGCCAGGGCAACGTGGAATTTAAATTAAACAAAATCAAAATAAAAAGGACTTCCTTCTTACACTGTGCAGTTTTTTATCTCGTTGTTGCTGTTGTAAAGCTGTTTTGCCGTTTCTTGGCCTTTTCCTCACGGTTTAGTCCTTCCCACCCTTTCCTCCCTTTGTTTTTCCTGATTTCTCCCAGGTTTTTTCCGTCACTACCTCCTCCTCCCCCCCTCCTGTAGTTACCTCCCCCTACCCCCCTCCCCTCCTCTGAAAAGATATATATGTGATGTACACTCTTGTAACTTTATCTTGTACCTGATGATGGCTCTATGAGCCGAAACGCGTTGTACACATTAAAGCAATTTGTGGAAAAGTGCAATTGCTCCTCTTATATCATAATGTTTCTGTTGATGTACTCCTTGCTCTGTATTTTGGGGAGTTTTACTCTCGCATGGCATATGGTATTTTGCTTTGGGGCTCTTCCCCCCGTGCTACTGTGATATTTAAACTACAGAGGAAATCTGATACACTAATTCCAATGCTTCTGTCCTCTCTTTTCGCCTCGATTGGCCAAAGGTGAGAGAAATAATAATTTAAATCAAGTAAAAACACATCTAAGCGGACTTTTTGATCTATGGTCAAAAGCAATGCATGACTTACCGAATGAGACGTTGAAAATTGCAGGTGCGGTGAGGTGTCGCGAGGTCTGATGCTCCATCAACGGCTATCTGATCAGAACTGCGACTAGCAAGCATGCACACACTCACATACACAAAAAAAAGAAAAACCTCCACGATAAACGGTCATGGGATACATTGCCCACTTGTGGCCATAGAGAAAAACAGATTGGCGGGAATACGATACACTTCTATCCAAGGGGACCATTAACGGGGAAAGCCAATAAACAAAATCATGTCATTACGCGAACACAATTTAATAATCAATTTAACAGTCGTATAATAAGACCCTGATTAGGTGAAGGATGAGATGGACAAACAACATCATGAGTAACGGATGAAATTAACATTGGTGAGAAATCGTGAATATTACCGTGAACCAACCAGCAACAAAAAATATGGGATGATTATGCCAAAGCTGGGTGATTTTACAATAGCACATGTTTTCTCCAAGCGTGGTTAACTGGGACACAATGAAATGATTTACCAAGTACATAGAACGCAATTGATTAATTCACTATTCCACCTATTAACAATTGAGGGGTTCTATTTTACAAATTGTGGATCCTTGATCGAGGTACTTTTGCTTCACCATTCAGTTAATAACATAGTTCCGTCCGTAATGAGTGATGACGAATTCAAGCAATGGGAGAACGAAAGAATATTATTCCACTGTCCGAGGTGATATGTTTAAGTAGAAATAAAATGATATTAACAGAATTAGGTAAGTGGTTCTCTATTCATTCATTTTTAGCATTAAAAAAATAATTTCTAGAAAGGCAAATTCAGATAGTATTTCCTCGCTCATCTGTCCAATTCAATTCCGACTTATTAAAAAAAACTGGGAAAAATCTGTCAATAGTTCACGACGCGTCATGTAACCTATCTGTTCTAGGTTAAAACATATCACATTGGATTTTTACTGCAGCACCGACGTGGTAACATGATATTTAATCCCGCGCGAATTCCTTCATTAATGCAAATAAGTGTATGCATTAATAAATAATGAATACACTTAAGAACCCTCGCGAGGTAATGGACCGAGTAACCAGTCCTTCAGAGGAGATCCTCGATTCTGTACTTTCTAAAAAGAGTTGCAACACCGGGGATGTTCGGCTTGGACAGAGAAGGGATCAGATAAATATTGACGGCTAAAATTATGACAACCTAATATGAAAGCAAACAATTGTACAAGTTCTTAAACCGTTAGTTACACTAGAGGATATTTTTAATACTATAATATAATGAAAATATTTCAAATTAAAGCATAAATAAGGGACTTATTTTTACATTGAAAGACGACCTATATTAAAGTTGAAGACGCTCTTACCTCGATCATCGATGATTTGAAGGCAGCGGAGGCCTACGTTGTCTTCATGGTGATTCTGCGGAGTTGATATCCCGATGCAGTTTTTTCCATTCTAACCGAGGGGGTTGTTTCAGCTCCCAACGTTGGACGCTCAGTCGAACAATATGAGAAGTGCCATGGCCCCCTGGGGGCCATGGAAGTGCCCATCCACCGACGCGTTGAAATCTCTCACCGGGAGAATGATGAATACAACTCCAGGAAGATCTTTGCACGATTGTCACACAGGTTTATCGCTGACACTGCATGCCATTGATAATGTGCCTGAAAATATAATAATAGTCTCAAATTAGAAGAAAGTTGATCACGGGTAACTTCAAATCATTGAGGGCGGCATGTAGAAAACATTATTGCTGCACATTCAACAAGTATGGATATCTTAAAGAGGTTCATTTTAGCATGTATGGTTATTACTTATTACAACTTTCAAGTACTTACCGGATTCTTGTGCAGGAATTATACTGTCATCGTTAAGTTAATCCGAAAAAATATATCTTAAAACTTGTTAAGTTATACGGAGCACCCGGTGTATTTCAAGACATCAGGATCCTCCCGACGAACCACCGTTGAAACCAGCTTTCAGTATCACTGACACCTATGATATTAGAAAAACGGGACAGCAATAATCACTATTAACAACATTGTAGCTAAGAATTTTAATTTTTTACCCTCGCCATTAAAATGCGAATCGATGAACTTGCAACACATCACGGTTTTCCAGAGATTTCCGGAGAAAATTTCAGCATTTCCAAGAACCACTATATTGAAAGAACTGAGAGCAGCAGTTAAGAGAATTTAGCAACAGAGAACAACGAGACTGAACAATTTTTCAAATTTCTTCAACACGATTTACTCGAAGGACAGACTTTGCTTAGCCTACGAATCCCACTCACATATTCCACAAGAGCAATTTCCTTCCCGAAATATTGCACTCACACACGATGAGACGATCTTACTTTTAACAATAATATTTTCCACCAACAACCGTGCTCAATTCTACTGGGTATTTTTGCCTCTCATGTTATGATGCCAACCTTAAATAAGGTCACTAGGATTCCATGTGCCGCGACGTAACTTGATCTGGACGATTCATAGAGTTGACCGTTAAAATTACACTATGCCAGTAGTCCTCACTTCCTTGTGCGATCTTCCCTCTCAACTCTGGCTTGCCGGTCTGGTGGACTCAACTTTCAGCGTGTACAGCAATTTCACAACAAAATATGAACACAGGAGTACTGCTTTAGTCGAAGACAGAATATATAATAAACCGCTGGCGAACGGCCGAGGTGAGTCTCAGTGTGGGGAGGGGGAGTTGAGCGATCTGGATGAAGGGAGGGAGGTGCAGGAGAGAGAAGGAAGGGAGCTGAGCCGATGAATGCCCGTGTAAATACTGATTAAGTTAAATGGGATATGTAGTAAAATAGGAAACAGAGGGGGAACTCGGGAATTTGTTATTTGTGATGGTCTGGGATTCAGAAACCCATGCCACAAAAGCAAAATTTTTGAACAAATGACTGATTATTCCTCCGTCGGAGTAAGTCCAAAACTCTGTCCACCCTATAGCCCGGCTCAGTCAGCAAACTGCCAATCTTTCCTCTCCTATTAAGTAACATGGGTTGATAACAGTTTGAATGCAGTCGTTGCAGCAGACTTTACTTGTTTGTTTTCCTACTGCTAATGCTACATCACAAAAAGTATAACGCATCATGGTACGAAACATGGTAGAAGTTGCACATAAGGCCCTTTTCAGCGGAAGATTCCATTGTTTACAGACTAGCTGCGAATCGGAGAGTAAGGTAGTCTCTATGTTTAACTATAAAAGGAGGGTTCCCAGGATCGCAAACTATTGTTGCTAACCAAATTAATTGATTGTGGCGATACTTTCCTTTACTACTACCTTTGCTTTACTTTACTACTCCCTTTCATTCTAGATAGGTTTATGAATTTATGGTCAAGATTATGTTACTTTAACTTCCCATCGCTAGAGTTGGGCAGCGTAATACAGTTTTGTAACTGAATTTCGTGGAAAATATTTTGTTTGACAATTGTGCGTTAGGCAACACTTGATTGCTAAAGGTGTTAGCTGAAACCTGCCTAAAACTGATCTCCATCATTTTTTACTCTAAAAGGATTTTATCAATCCCATAAACATCATTCATAAAACAAAATTTTGCATTATATCATCTGCAAAAGTAAACATTGTGTAAAATTCAATGGAGTACTCTTGAATTTTTATATATAATTATTGCACATTCAATAAATCTATTTAAATATGAATGGTTTTACTATAATTATGGTTAGTTATTCCATCAGCCTTAATTGATTTGGTGAAAAGTTTGTATTTATTGTATTATATTTTGAAAGGAAAGAACGTGGTGACAACAGGCGAATAAGATGGGAAGGGTGATCTTAAAGAAAAAGAGGTAAAGTAGTGGGTAAAATTGGAAAAGTCTGATATGGAGGGTAAATTTATGAATCTGTTCCCTGGGGGATCAGGTTAGATTGGAGTCATATTAGATGTGGATAAGGCTGGAGAAATGTCAATGAGGGGAGAAGAGATTAAATAGTAATGCCTGGGCATGATAGTCAAGAAAGTTAATTTGCTGCAGGCCATTATTAGTAAATAGTGTAAGCTGATAGAGAAGAAAATAGATAGATAGAAAAACGTCTTTATTGGGGCGAGATTGAGACTTTAAAAGTCCTTTCTTCCATTTAACCCCTCGTCAGTATATGAATACAGTTCAGATTAGCTTGTCCGTATTTTGGAAATGAAGCTGGGGCTGGGGATGATTTTTACGTATATATAACTCCCCTTTCCAATGGTGGTAATTGTTTGTCGCTGGGATTATTATTAAGCGAGATAATTGCTATTGTTTATATGAAATAACGTTGTAATTTATTGTATGCCCGTCTGGGGGACGAGTTGTAGCGTAGGCCTCGCTTTGCGTTGAGCAAATAATACAAATTAATGGGAAAATTAGTTAATAAATTATCAGGGCTGCTAATTGATTAGAAATTAATTAGGGATTTTTAATTACCTTGCATAAATTAAGTGGACCAGAAGGCAGATTTTTCCTCTACTAGACGGTACAAAATTCCACTAATTATTTTATTGCTGTCGACCGGTTTCGACGACTAAAGCGTCATTTACAAGACAAAACAGCCTTTTATTTTGTCTTGTAAATGACGCTTTAGTCGTCGAAGCCGGTCGAAAGCAATAAAATAATTAGTGGAATTTTGTACCGTGTTTTTGTAACAATGAATTCTATTGTTGCTAACTTCAAAATGCTCTACCCATTTTTTGCGTCAACTTGAGTGCTCTTAACCCAATTTATTTTGGCTTCTCCGATTGGTTGCGAACTCTATCAGCGTATTTGATGAAGATTCGTTTGGGCTGTACTTATATGGTCGTGAAATGCGCTGTTGGCACTTTCCCGTCATCTCAAGTAAAATGTAGTTACGTTGGCAGCATTGCCTATAGCGTGTAGTCCTCTCCCCTTCGCTCCTTTCCTAACCCCTTCCACGTGCACCTTCCATTCAGTTAAATCACGCTTCGCACCGGCGACAGCCACCGAGTTTCGCGACCACTTTAAGCCCTCAATCTAAAGACAAACTCAACAGCCGTGCGTGCCCTTGGTGGAATTCGAACACTCAACTTTTGAGTTGCCACCAACCAAGCTGCAAGTGGCTGGCCACGATTTGAATACACTAGCTCATCGCCTTGAACTCTGTTGATTATTGTAGCTGCCCAAGGTGGCTAAAGTTTAACAATAACTCATGAGTACGAAATCAAGATACAAGAGTCGATTGAAATAAGACAATATTACTCCGACGACCATTCTCCTTCTATTGACCTTCATCTGCATCTAAATAATACCCTGCAAGCCACCTCAGGGTATGTTGCAGGAGGTGAGTTATCACCAACATGAATTATATTATACCCTTATAAAGTTCATCAAAATACGACTGATAAAATGCAAATACTTGTCAGAGGGTGAAATTTCACCAACATGCTTTACAATTTCGTTATGCTACCAAGGTTAGAGAAACTATTGGTGTTAATGCACTTTGCAACAACATGAATGCATAAAGATACAAGAGTTTTCAGGAAATATTCAAGACTTGCCGTAAGTACCACGTAGTAGATAGATAAACAAGCATTAGGGATCAAATCAGATAATTAGCCAAATTATCTATTGGCAAAGCCAGTTAAAAGTCTCATTGGCAGCCATTATGGTATCTAATCGTTCGCGGGGAAAATACATTTTTAACCTGTCCGCTCGGCAGTCTAGTTCCCTATTTTTATCCTCATGATCTAATCTACCGTAGGTCGTCGGGTTTTGTAAAATGGTATTGACGTCGTCAGAAATTAGATTGGCTTCGAACTTACGTAAAAGGTTAAGTTTAAATTTTAACCGACGGACTGTTAGCGATTCCCATCCCAGTTGTAATTCCCTTCCTCGCTACACAACCTTCCTCCCCCGTTTCGCAGTATTCTCAAAGTTCCGTAGCTCATGTCCCAAAATATACTATAGGTACTGCGCAGCGTCAGGGATTAATTCCCTTACCCAAAATTACCAATTCCAACGATCCACAGCCCCCATATCCTTTCCCCTCTCTCTCACCCACCTTGCTAATCCTACCTAGCGTTTATTTGACTTTCAAATGCTTCCTCCCTCGGTAATCGAAAGCAATAATTGAAACTATTCGATAAGTTCGAAGTAACAGTACGGGCCGGAGTTGTCAATTTTTTAACTATTTTATCTACAGCATTATCCCGTAAAGCCACCGAAAGATTGTTCAGAGGGACCGAAATTAATGTGGTAGATTCCCTTCCCGATGGTCTAGGCTCGAATCCCAGCCCTCGCGATAGAGGATATTTTTCAATGGAATCCCTTTCCCCGAGTAATTTGTGACGAGGTTTCTATCCATCCTCCTACCAATCCTCAAATAACCCTTTTTCTTGTCGAATTGCTATTCCTAGTGAATTACTTCATGGCATTGCAGCGTAAGTGATGTGGAAATTTCGCTGTTTGTAAATAACTTCAATAAAGTTTTTAAGATGTGAGTTTATCGATACCTATCACCGAAGCGAAAATTAGATTTTAACTTCAAATTGTATGCGAATAGGAATTATTGCTACTACGGGGTGGTCTACCGGTTAAGGTAAATATAAGAGTGTAAAAATCCTCTATAGAATTTTACAGGCGCAGGCCCGTGTCTCCTTACAAGATTTCTGTCGTCAGTAGTCCTACCTCCGTTCCCAACACAGCATCCTCCCCTCTTATGCCCTCAAGCATCGACCTACGCAGATCATTACTTGTTCCAACCACTTACTCTGCCTCCTCTAAATCTTCTCCAGAAGTTTCCTCTCCTCACCCACCATGCCAAGCACTTCCTTGCTCGTCTTCCTTTCCGGTCATCGCACCTTTTCCATTCTCCTTCACATCTACATCTCAAATGTCTGCAGCCTTTTGTCTTCCTCTTTTCTCAGAGTACACGTTCCGGTACCACACAACGCTACACTTCACATTTATCTCTTCACCACCCTTTTCTTTAGATACCTTTTTTAAGTTCCCCGTCCTCTGCTGCATACTATTGCTGAACGCTACCATCGCTTGCGCAATTCTCCATCTAATGTCTTTTTCTCTTTAATGCCAATTCTCCCTTTAATGCCGATTTTCCTCCAACGTGCACCGAGAAAATGAAATTACTATATTCATGTTGAATACTTACCTTATCACTTAGTGATCTTCCACAGATTTAGTGAATGTCACGACGCGTTTCATCACTTTGTGGCATAATCATGTGCCACATGATTATGCCACAGAGTGATGAAACGCGTCGTGACATTCACTAAATCTGTGAAAAAGTGTAATTTTCTGTACAGTCTACAATAAACTTTTTGAAAAATTCTGGAATATATGATAACTCCAGTCACATAATTGAAAGTGGATTCATACTCCACTTACAAATATAAATAGTTCAACATTTATAAAAGAAGCAAATTTATAAAGAAATTATAATTTTCCTTAGTATTTTTTTCTCTTTTTTATTTGCGTATTTATTCATTAGTTAATATTTGCGCATCCATAGCTTGTTTATTTTCGTAGCCATTGAAAACCTACTACCATGCTTGAAAGGTTCACTGAACATACGTTTGTATTCACGATTAAATGAGGAAACCCTTCTTCATGTTGGTGTTTTATTAGGTATCGTAGGTAATCGGGAGAGAGGTGAACACCAGGTGAATCCCAGGGCCTTGCCAGAGTGCGAGAGACGGAGCCCAGAAGAATAAGGAAGGAAAGAATGCAGAGGAAACTACAGCGAGAACGAGAGGGTCCAATGATACGTTTCAAATGCATTCAAGGTTGTCTAATGTGCCTCCGTTTGGAAGCCAGCGCGAATAACGCTCGCGAAAAACTAGCATCCAGTAATCCGCCACTGGCTTCGAAGATGAGTCCATCACCTTACTGTGTTCCAATTTCCCTTGTCGTTGCCGAGACCTAATAATAAAAAAATGATAATATTTATTAATCCTTAGCCAACATTTCGTGGAATAGATCTTGTCAGGTTTACAAAAGAAAGAATAAAAAATAGAACAGTTATACAATCCAAATAGCAAATATTGAAATATGTTATTTATAAATACATTTCTGAAACCATTCATGCAATGAACATGTCCACAACATGGCCACCAAAGCACTATTTAATATGCATAAAAATTATGATTAAAAGTGCAAAATGTACAATTACATTACTAAAATCTACAGTATTAATGAAAGATGGAATATAACATCATATAGCATTATTAGGTCATATCTAATTTTTCCAAGCTAAGAAATTCACCCATTGATAAAATTGTAAAAATCAATTTATAAGACCTAGTTCGAAGTTTGTATTCTTCGAATGAATAGAAAGGTTTTTTTTCTGAACCATTTTTTGACCATCCTTGGAAATTCATTTGATTTTTAAAATTTGCTTTCCATTGGTAAAATTTTATATGCCTTCGATGCCATTATGCCCAGCCGGCACAAGGGCTATACTATCTGATCTAGGGTGGCTCTAAAGCGGGTCTAGGATATCTTAGAGCCAACCTAGAGCCAACCCATCTGAACTTGAGCGATGTAAGAATACAAAACAACGTTTTATGTGAAATTGTAATACTCAAAAAGAATTATTAACGTGTATTCCCTATCTAAACCAATATTATATATTATTCGCGGGGTTAATTGAAGAGAGACGTGGAAAATAACAACCAACGATAACCGTTATTAACATTAGTCAAATTATGCGCAACGTAGTAAAAGGATGATCCACCTCTATCAGCTGTATAGCCTGGATCTGGAAACAACACAAAATCCGTAAGCGGAATAATACTCATCAAAAAGTGAACTACAAAGTAATTTTGCATAGTAAAAATATTAATTAAAATTTAAAGGGCTACAAGGATGTACGAAGAAGCATGAGCTAAAATGTAGTAATTGCCTCGTCGTGAACTGCCTCTGCCGGTTCTCGCGCTTCACGCCTTTCTTTTGTCATCTTTGTGAGCCTTCGACCATTACATTAATGGTCATTAATGTACATTAGTGCATTTTGCAACTACATACTTAAATGAAGAAATGCAAGCGTTGTACAGGAAGCTTGCGAGGCGTGCGGAAAAACTACGTAGTAAATTAAAATGAGGTCATTTGATAAACTCAATACTTCCCGGCGTTACTCGGTGGAACCACTGCATAATGAACAGTAACAATAACTTTGTAAGCTCCACAGAAAAAAATTTATTGGTACCAACGGTTTCGCCAATTGCGGCATCTTCAGGTATACCTGTGAAAAAGTTTTTTGTGGAGCTTACAAAGATATTGTTACTATTCATTATGAGGTCATTTGCACCATTATGGACAGGATGGTGAGCTCGTGAGGAGAGGATAACTGCGGGGAGAAACCTAGCGTCGGTATTTGCGTACCCTTAAAGAAAGTCGCCAGTTTAACGTTCCAACCGATGGATGGAGTATTGAACTTGAAATGCTCTCTACACCAACATGCACTTCTTAATATGCTACCAATGTTAAAGAATACATGTACATTTACGCATTTTGCAACTACATAATTTATGAGATGCAAATGTTATGAAGGCACAAAGCCCTCATACCAAGGCAGCATCAACTATCGGCCCGATGTTGGCCCAATGTCGGCTTTGTGTCGGAAAAGTCAGCCAACCTCAGCCGACTCAAAGCCGACGTTGGGCCGACATCGGCTATGGTTAACCGAATTTTCCGACACAAAGTCGACATTGGGCCAACACCAGCTTTAAGTAGCATTGCCGACACCACTTGCCGACATCGGTACGATGCTGGCTCGATGTTTCATTTTGGAGTTACATGAATTCTTGAAAATCATATCATGACCACATGAGTGAGGGTGGATTATCGTTGTTTTGGGGCCTGCGGGTCACTTTTCAGGGCGTCTGGGGGTATGGAATTATTAGAGATAGTAGAACCCCAGGGTTCGGCAGGATATCCTAAACATCTATAGATGTTAGGCACTTTCGGAAACGCTCCAGACCAGATGTAGGACCTTTATGCAATCATCCAGGGAAAGAGTACCCTTCACCATGTTCAGACTATACCCAGTTCAGTATATATACCCACAAGCACCGAGCTATAAAAATAATACATTAACATAAATGAGTGAACAATAAATGGAAAAGAGCAGCTGAAATACAATAATTGAGATGACAGATCATGATTTAATGTGCTTGTGGTCAGATAGTTCTTGAAGCACGCATTGTAAAGTTTGTTCACACCACCTCTGGATTAATATTTCAATATATTAACATAAGTAATGTAAGCTGAAAGGTGGTAAGCTGAATAATTTTCATTGTCCCTTCCCAGATCTGGTCTTGATCAGGGCTAGAATTAATCAGATCTGGATTTCTTCAAATCTTAAGTGGGCTAGATCTAGACTAGTTCAGATCTTAAGTGGGCCACCCTTAGAAAAAAATACTATAGAACTATCTTATATTTAAATATCATACAGTTGTATAGCCGTATATAATCGCTTCATTGGAAGACGTTATAATATCTCTTAACTGAAGATTTTTTCTGATTGTTTTAAAGTATTGGGTGTTAATGATAATAATGCTAAAGGAATTAGAATGTAACTACCATTTTTCTTATTGTATCAGAAATTATTATTGAGGGCGGCCGCCCCCTCCTCCATCCTCAACCCCCCCCCCCTTAATCCGCCGTTGCGGTCTTAGTGACGACCAAGAACACTCTACATATATACAGTGTTCTTAGTGACGAATGTATATACATCCACACAGGACTCGTAGATAAAAGTATTCCAAAGATGTATCTCTGTCAACGCCGAGATTCGAACCGGAGTTCTCTGGATGAAACGCCTGCACTCTTATAGGTGCCACATTAACGCAATCCTCCCCCGTCTCAACGCTAAGGGACCACTGCTTACCGTTCCAACTAATTGGTAAGGAACTACACCACTGCACTATGTCCACAATTTTTTGTATACTATGAATGATGGGGCTGCCAACAAAAAATCAGACGTGCCGACGACTAACCGGGAGGCAGGGCGCATATGAGGCATAAAACAAATCCAACTACCGCGTTACTAAATTGCACTCGAATAAAACTATCGGAATATTTATGAGCGAGGACATAATCATGAAAAATAAAAACATGTTGATACTCATCTGAGTCGTTCATCCATCAAGGTGTAGTCTCATACAGACTGGTATTCATACAGCTACCTTCCTGTCTCTCTTCTCAGCCTAAGTCACGGAATCGAAGAAAAATACTCAGATATTTCTACTGCAATAGCCTAAAATTGCATGTATAACAAAACATACACCAACAAAATGTTGCATACTCGATTCAAGTGTTACTCATTAATGGAAGTAATGCATTAACAAATTCACCTTTCTCATGAACTGTTTCCTTCCTTGCTCATCGTCGAAATTTCACGTATTCTTTCTCCGCACACCACCTTGCAATGTATGTATCGCATATATCCATACAGGTCGGAGATAATTGCGAGTTTTTTCCGGAGAAGGCCGCCAATTGCGCACCGTTTTCTGACCCGAAAACTCGATGAAGAGATAAGGATAACATAAAATATGTTACTAGGGAATAGTCTATTCCCTGACGTTACCGTTTTCGGAGATTTTTTTACTCCCTCCCCCCCTTTCGTTGACAACCGTAGTATTTTTTCCAACCCCCTACATGTAACGTAGTAACAGGTACGTTACTTTGAGTGACCCCCCTCGTTACCCGCCGTAGGTTTTTAAGGGACCCCTGCCCCCCCTAAGTTGGTAACGTAATTTACTACCCCCCCCCCCCCCCAAAGCCTTGGAGAACTGAATTTTTATGCTATAAATATTTTGTACGAACAGGTACATAAAAGCGAATAAGGAGTACCAAGTACAGATGTTATTAATAAAGAATGAATGTTGATGGAATTACTTAATTACACTGTGCCTAGGACACTTACAAAAACTTTCTGCAGAAAAGCCTGCAGGAAATTCTGAAGATTATCCTGTAGAAAATCCTGTATGATTTTCACGCTATTTTCCTGCAAGAATTTCACCAGGATTCTCCTCACAGAACTTTCACCAGAATTCTTTCCAGGAATTTCTGCAAATTCTCGCACGCGTCTCTGGTTGACTTTTATGCAGGAGTTTCTACAGATATTAGCGCGCTTTCCATGCATAAATTCTGCAGGAACTAAGGCCTCATTGGTTGCTGTAATTTAAGTGTAAATTTTGGTAAACTACGGGCCTATATTAAATGTTGATTAATTTTAAGGGTAACAAATAAATATGAAGCACGAATTTTAATATTATTGCGGTTTGACAGCACGAATTCAGCACTAATTATTGGCACTGGTCCCAGAATTGGTGCTCAAAGTGGCAGCGCACAGTGGTCCCAAATCGAAAAAAGCTGGCCAAAAGTCATTTTTTCAACTTTCTACGAGGAAAATGGGAAAGTTTAATTCGTATTCTACAGTATATGTTCTACAATATAGGCTACTACAATGGTCTGTACTGTATGTACTGTACTGATCATAGTAATCTGTGGAACCCGTCAAACATGGACCATTCGGGGTAAATACGCTTGTCGCGCGAACTCCGTCGATTTTAGAGAATTTTACCTTCTTAGAACAAAACGCTCGGACAATATATGAAGTTTAAAAAATTACTACACGTAAATTGGTACTTCTAAGCATCATTTTCTAATAATTTGGTTTCCTTCAAGTTTTTTTCAACCTTAATAAAAATGTTTAAGCATTATGTCTTTTATAGTTGTATTTTGAAATAAAAAGAGCAATATGGTTTTTAGCACAGCTTTGCTCCCCGGATATTTCGCCATAAATTAAAAGAGTAAAGTATACAGAGTATATATATCAAAAGAAAAATCTTACATTCGTTTGCGATTTTTACCTCAAGATCGTTTTGAGTCGAGCGGTGCAGTGCGCTGCCGCGGACAGCGGACGGGCCGCCGCGTGATGTAACCCAAGGAAATCCCATTTTTGCGGATAGGTTCCCATGCTGTTACAGGCGCTGCATATCCACATCGAAAACTTATATAGGATGAATTCTCCTCTCCCCTCATGAACTAGAGATTCTCCAGTAAGTCCACGGTATATCAATCTGGTTCGACTAAAATACTCTGAGTGGCTCGATATTCATCAGTAACATTCTGAGAGATGCAACGGTAGCGAATGGACGTGATGGTGAAACATGTATGCTGTACAGATAGTTTTTAAGCATTCCTGTATAGTTAAGTTCCTTAAATAGCTGGACCAACCTTTCGACCGTATCCATCAGGAAAGCGGACTCCTCAAAGCGCACTTGTTTACAGCGCAAGATCATTACACACTTGTTCACAGATACCCTTGTAGCCGCCGCGCAAGGAAAATTGCTGCCGAAAGGGTAGCGCCATGCCGCACTTTAATTGCCCTTCAACGAGAAAAACCCAGCCAGGAATGAATTGCACTCTGGCCACAGGGAGTGAATATTGTCACTGCACGTTTGCAACATTTCTTGGAAAAATACGAAGGGAGGATTAAGGCCCACCTCGACACAAACTATGTCGCAGTTACTTTTAAGCATTGCTTGTGTGAAAACTACTCGCCAGAATTTAGTTTTTCTTAGTTCCTTGTATGGTAAACTTGTGTATTGCGAGTTGATTTGTGTGCTGTGAGTTGTGAAAGCCCAGATGAAAGTGTTTCATCTACGTTGCGTACAGCAAACAAGATACGCCATGATTCTAGAGCCAAGCCCACTGTATGTTAGTGCTGTGCATTATATATTTCAAGTTATCTTTCGTCAGTTTTGCGACTTTTGGTGAATCTATATCTTACTATATTTGATTTGTGCATTAGGATTTAACCCGAAAGAGATCGTGTTAAAGGTTTGATGGAAGTGAGAATGGTTGCACACCTTGAGGTGCATGAAATATTTATCTATAACCTTTAAGAAAAAATATGTGCTGGACTACTTGACTGAAATTTTTAATTATTAAAGTATATATTGACCACGTATACATAACCAATAATAATACATGTTATTCCAATAATGTAATATAATAATAATTTAAAAGAAGAGGTGAAATTTTTAATTTAGGCGGAGATGTGATAGCCAAAAATACTTTGGAACGTTCATGCAGAATTTTTTTTCTCCAAGTATCTGATTAAGTGGGAGCAAAGTTCACGACGTGATAGTGTTTTCAGGAGAAAGTTAGGAAGTTGACTGCAGCTAAAGTTTAAATTCCCTTCCGTTGTATGTAAATATCTTCCTCCGGTGAGTAATTGTTACGTAAACTATGATCAGTTGGAATATTTCGCGTAATCTTAATAACACCATAGATCTTAGTAGGTTCGGCAGAGTAAGCTGAAATTGAACGACCGAGAAAAACTATTTGAAGAGTTCAGTGAAATGTCAAAGAGAAGAAAAACAGGGAAACTTAGAGCTAGTATATGACCAGCTGAGTTAGCCTTAGCTACATCCATGAGCTATCGAAGCAGAGATGATGAGTCGGCTGCAAAGCTAATCAAAGAGGTGAAGACAACTACTCCTACAAGAGCGTGACGTGTTTTATCGAAATGGAGAGGGTAAAGGAGGGCAAAAAAGTGAAGTATCGCCGGACTTTACTTGGAAAGTCGTTTCCAGATCAATGTTGCTCTATTCAGAGAATATTGTTTTTCTATGGCAGATTTGTTGTCCATCTTTACGCATAGTATTACATGCCACCCGTCCTACACAAGCTGCTAATTCACGGTGCAGCTATTGTCAAGGAAGCCATCCTTCCTATTGGTATATTATCAGAATATGGAGGCCAGGAAGATATCCGAAGATTCCGGGAGCACCACACAAGGAAATCAAGAATGGCAACAAACAAGGATGTATGCCGAAGACTGATGTTAACGTCCGATACCTTCATTTCCACCATTTCAGGTGTCCAGAGAAATAAATGATGCCCTTATCTGCAGAGGTACGAAGTCTTATTACTCTGGATGAATCGTAGACCGATAATGAGACTGATGAACTATCACGCGATGATTTAGAATATCTGTAATTGTTTTCTTCAATAACTAATAATACAATCATGGAAATGAATTCTTTATTTTATTATTGCTATTAATAATAATTATACCCAGCTAAATAATAAAACTGATAAAATTTTTAGCGCTAAAGTTTGTGTATGTACATGTATATTAGTTTCCAATCCTGGTAGTTAACGCACGAAATGGCTACACTGAAGGTCGCGGGTCCGAATCTCGCCTATAATGTGAACGAAGTGATTATATTAAGTGATTTATTTTTCAATTCTTACAGTGTAGAAGAGAATATTAGTTATCGGATTTCCGTATACATACGATTACAACGAGATTTTTTTTTAATTGTTAAAATAATTTTCTCCTAAAAACGATAACATTCAGTGATACAGTAAAAATAACTTCATATTCGGATTCTGCGGATAGAAAATACAAAGGATTACTGTTCAATTTTAATTAGTTACAATAAATTGTTTAAACAATTATCAAGTAAAAACAATAAAAAACACAGATACAGCAGAAATAACATCGCATTCGGATCATACGGATACTAGTATAGGGAGCCCGTTGAAATTCAACGGGAAGAACAAAAAATTATAACTGTGTCATAACGAAAAATGCTTCTATTTATATACAAAAAATATCACAATCGTAATATAGAAGTAGAAAGGCCTGGGCGAACATGCGTATATCTAGTGAGAGGTTAAAACAATTTGACGAGCGATGGTCAGGACTATCCTTTTCCATTGTCGTACCACTGGACTGGTCCCTGTAACCTCCATTGATGCTTCCATTCCCAGAACGAGGCTCACAATCCTATCATCTAGCTGTCATATTTTACGCTACATATTTTAATGATGAATACGACAATAATTATTATAGCGGCAGAATGAAAGTGACATATTTTTAATCCTATTCCTCTTGCGATTTCAATTGTAAGTCAAATTCAAAGACGATTTGAAAGTGAAGAGTTTCCGTAATTTTGGCAAGCCGCAATCAGGAGAGAGTTCCATTATCGACGAATGGCATTCAAATGAAATATAAAGGCTTCAAGTACTGATGCAAATGTGCGCTGTTTTTGTTCCTCCGAGGTATTGGAGTAGTGCGTACATTTTCCGACGCCGAAAATCTCGCCAAACCTCCCGTATGCTTTCTTTGTTTCATCGGCTTCTTTTAACGCAGGTGGCAGTGTACTTCTGTAGTGGCCCTGGTAGTGGTTGGCGGCGAGCGTCGTTCACGTACTCCTAAGACCAGGGGATTTTCCCGGAAAGGAATGTGGCAACCAGGTGGATAGCAGAAGTGGCAAATAGCAAATAAAAAATAGCAAGATAGAAGGAATGAATAGTAAAATAAGTAGAAAGAAGTATATTCAAAAACTGGTAGAAGAAGTGGTGGGGATGCCAATTGAAACGAAACCCTAATCCTTCCGGAAAACGCATGCTACTACTCCAAAGGGTCAGAAAATAAAACATTGTAAAATTTTTAAAAATTGAACAAACAAAACTGCCAATGTTTGTCCTCAATGCAATAGAAGTGTTTGTGGAAACTGTTACCATATGTGTAAGTTGTGAAAAAAGTGATCTTACATCTTTCCAAATATATGTACATGCATATGTCTGTTTATGGATGTGATTTTTATACATAGTTTTTATTTGAAATAGGTTTTGTAAAATTAATATTTATCAAATAAAAGGATATTAATCTAAATATGCACAATTTTCAGCCAGGTGTCTTAATTTTCAAACTGTTATGCTTGAGAATAGCCTAATATGAGCACTGCTGAAGAGGATCAACTGAAATTATTTAAATTTTTAACAATTAATTCGTATAAATAATTTTTAATGCTAATAATGTGTAGATAAAGCCTTCTTAATGCTATTTGTGGAAAATATAAATTACCAGGATAAAAAAGTAGTTATTACATGCTGGAGAAGTTTATAGGTCCAAATGCCCCTGCTCGTCCTTCTAGGTAGTGCGAAACTCCCGACCTCCTAGTGTCAAGAGTGACTAACTTTTTCAACAAAAAATTAAATTAGCATAAACTCCATATCTTTTACATCTCAGAGTTCAGGGCTACATCTTGCACCCAACCACATATTTGGATACAATATCAAATAATATTTGCAGTGAATATTTTTATTAAGTTCTTTATTAATTCTTTCCATAAAATATTTCTTTCCAAATAATTGTATCAGTACTTCTACAGAGCTGCTTCCTCCTTCTTTAATCGAAGTTAATGTTTATTCTTAGCTAAAAAACAAACTCGATTGTATTTATAAAAAAACAGAAACTATGGATTCCCGAGACATAATTTGTAACGAGGATTTCTATTGTTCAGTTTTTTATCGTTTTTTTTTACAGAAATAGAAATAGCTTCACAATATATTTCTTGTCAATAGACTTCAGAATTTTTTTATCTACAAATTTACATTATCAATGAAGTCATGACTGGTGCATATAACAGGGAGTATCAGGACCATGGCGTGAAGTTTCAACACTATTTTTCTTTGATGGGGATACTAACGTCCTAACACAGCAATACCTACATACCGTATATCTCGGAATATAGTCCCCCCCCTTTTTGCTCAAAATCTTCGTGGGAAAAGTAATGGTGGGGACTATATTCGAGCTCAAGCGATAAAAGCATGATTCACACGATCATTTTTCAGGAATAGCGGCAATGACAGCTCAAGTACCGACTCTATGCAACCATCATTTTCAGGGATAGCGGCAATGATAGGGATACCTATTCCTTTTTCCATCAATCGCGACCGTCCCATTTTCCTTCCCTGAACACGTACGTGACATCCAGCTGCAACCAATCAGAGCGCACGGAAGCAAATATGAACCCAAGGTCCGTAAAGAACAAGTCATTACACACACTTGTCTAATGTAATCTGCCATCTTGAGTCTCCGTCGCGGCAGGAATTCAAATTTTGCGTTCATATAAACGGAAAACATAGGTACAAAGAACAACTATTTACTTTCTTATTTAGCGATTCAGAGCTATAGAATTGAATGTATTCATAGACAATACAATGGTGATCGATAAAATGGCTGGACTTTTAAGTCTACAGTCCTCGGTTCGACTCCGGAAAAATTGTCAATCCAGCTATGGCTCAAAACTTCGTACATGAGCGCATCGCGTACATAAACACAAAGAGTCAGGATTTTCTTTCTTATTTCGCGATGTAGAGCTACGAAATGTTAGAAATTCATAAGCAATACAATGGTGATTGATAACATGGTTTAGTTTTAAGTCTACAGTCCAGCTATGGCTCAAAACTTCGTACTTGAGCGCATCGCGTGCGTAGGTACAAAGAACGACGGTTTACTTTCTTATTTAGCGATGCAGAGCATTGAAATTTTAGGTATTCAGTGGCAATACAATGTTAAATGATGATATGGTTGGACTTTTAGCCTACGGTCCTCGGTTCGACTCTGGAAAAATTGTCAATCCAGCTACGGCTCAAAACCGCGTACCAGAGCGCGCCGCAAGCATATGTTCAAAGAACCATGATTTTCTATCTTATTTAGAATAGGCAGAGCTCTGAAAATGTAGTTAGTTAGGCAATACAATAACACTCGGTAACATAGTTAGACTTAATTAAAGACTACGGTTGTTGATTCAACTCCGTAAAAATTCCAATCCGGCTATGATTCAAACCCTCGTACCTGCATTCATAAGTAAAAAGAACCACGATTTTTATTTTATTTAGCTCGGTAGAGATATGAAATATTACGAACTTATAGGCAATACAATAATACTTAGTAATATAGTTGGACTTTTAAGTTTACGATCGGCAGTTCGACTCTGGAAAAAATTCCAATCGTGCTCTACGCCTTTCGAAAGCGCAATTCATGCATAGGTAGTACGGAGAACACGATTTTTGCCTCCTCTGAAGAAGTGCAATGAAATTTTCGTTATCCGTTGGCAAACCTAGAAGTACTTTAATACTTGGATTTCAGCTCTATGGAAACCAAAGTAGTTGGTGTGGGCGTTGAAGAAGTACTGCCATTTTTATTAAACCTTTATAAAGAAAGGAATCATTTTAACATTAAGTTTAGGATTGTTTTCATCTTTTACAAGGAAGGTCATGGGTTCCACTTCCAATGGCCCATGATTCTTTCCAAGAACACTGTATAGTGTTCTTGCATAATAGCATGGGGAGAATTTATGCTACCACCTGGAGGGAACCATGCAGCAGCTGAAAAATTTGAAGTGGAAAGAAAGTTCGTGCGACTTTGGCGAGACAAGTTGCCGCACAAGTTATTAACCTGAGAATAATATATGTAAGGTCATCTTTGCTATTTGAAACTTTTCCAAACTGAACCTTCGAAAATTGGGGGGGGAGAAAAATATTCGGAGAAATACGGTAAATGGTAAAAGGATCTAACACTTTCCCGGCGAATAATATGAGTGAACTCTTCTCGGGCTCTCCCTGTTCATCATTGCCGACGTTTCGAGAGACGACTCGCCACTCATTTTCAAGGCAAGAATGTCGCAAATCTTAAATTTCAGCCAGATATATACTGAGGCTAGGTCTTTTTTGATTGGTTTGATTTTGATTTGACTCCAGAAACCGTTAATCAGCAGAGGTTTAGTTCTTGCGTTCTTAATTATTTTGAAAATCGGATTCAACGCATTGCTGATGTTAAAGCCGGAATCGCGATTGAAATTTTTATCCTCCATCCGAATCTCAATGGCTTCTTTGGTTAGTCAATCCCAAAAATTTTCTGTACGCCAAAGTTTTGTGTCGTCCCACTTAATCCTATGGTCCAAATTAATGCTGTGTTCAGCCACCGCCGATTTCTCAGGTTGACCAAGCCTGAAATATCTGCGGTGTTCCTTCAGTCTGGTGGAAATCGTTCTACCCTTCTCACCCACGTAGACTTGGCCATATTCACATGGTATTTGATAGCCTCCAGGAGTCATGAGGCGGATCGGGTCCTTTGCTCTCACTAGATGGTCTCTAAGTTTAGCCATAGGTTAGTGGACATCTTCAATGTTGTATCTCTTCAGAATCCATGATTTTTTTCCTGAAATTGTGGATACATAGGGTAGAAAGACCCTGGCTGCCGGTTTATGGGGTTCTCCGCCTTCATCCACATTCCGAGTTTTGAGAGACTTATTGAAAGCCAACGAGATTTGTCGTTCTCCATATCCGTTTTGGCGGAAGGTCCTTCTGAGGTGTTCTAACTCTTTACGTAAATTACCGGCATCGGAAATGGCCTGCGCACGGTGTATAAGTGTCGAAATGACAGCACCTCGTTGTGAGGAATGCAATGCTTGGAATCCGATTTTCAAAATAATTAAGAACG
The DNA here is from genome assembly GCA_963573305.1 of Pyrrhosoma nymphula. NCBI lineage: Eukaryota > Metazoa > Arthropoda > Insecta > Odonata > Coenagrionidae > Pyrrhosoma > Pyrrhosoma nymphula. The sequence goes on along the minus strand of OY754330.1, from coordinate 46,384,840 downwards.
CAAGAACTAAGCCTCCGCTGATTAACGGTTTCTGGAATCAGCAATCGGCTTCCAACCAATCAAAAAATACCTAGCCTTGGTATATATCTGGCTGAAATTTAAGATTTGAGACATTCTTGCCTTGAAAATGAGTGGCGAGTCATCTCTCGAAACGTCGGCAATGATGAACAGTTTAAACCGGTGGAGAGATCGAGAAGAGTTAACTCACGGTAAATGGTGTTACAACACCTAAGCAAAACTGAAAAACTTAAATGAGCGACACCCAATTGAGAATTGCATATTTAGATTGTAGTGCATAGGGAGTGCTAAAATTATAAAAAATAAAAAACAAATTAAAACCCATGGTGCATGAAGGCTCAAAATACCTTGAAAGAAGCTTTTTATTTATCATACTAGAGAATTGAAGTCCCCGATGTCATCAGGAGTGAGAAGAGGGACTAGTTATCAAATCCATAAATACACGCCAAGAAATACTTAGAATTGAAATTTGAGATTTTCATACAAAAAATTATGAATATTGATAGATTAACAATGAAAATTACAATTATCTGAATCGATAAATTCTTAGGAGGCATAATAATCCCAAAAATGAAACTCTCTATAAAAATGGCACTTGAAATAATAACATGACTGTAAATTGTTTAAAAAACATGAATGTATTAAAACATATTTACAAAATTCGCACAATAATGCATATTAATCAATTCCATGTTGAGCGATTCAAACTATTACTGCACAATTTTATACAATGATCACATATTCAACCCAACGTGCTATTTTCCATTCAAAAACAGCACAACCTACAGAGAGTTGGGAGAGGAATCTACAAAGACATGGAAATTATAAACTTCCATTGACTACAGTTTGAACAATTTTCAAGGATAATATTTCAATGAAAACGAGGAATTATACACAATGCCTTCACTGCCATGAAGGAGAAATGCACAAAAGATTGTAAAATTTATCACACACATGTATGCTTCACACTCAAATTCAAAGGAACTTCTTCCTCAGAAATAGAAGACTGAAAACCAATTGCAACGATATCAGAGAATGTCCAACTCACAACTAAATTACACATTTGATGACAAAAATTCACATGCACACTCACACATACACGCATCATTTAGGCAATTAATTTTGTACAATAGATCTCATTTGTGTAAAAAAACACGCACATACACACTTAATCATCCTGGATGAACACACGTGAGAAGAAAACTCAATAGGGCACAGTAATGGAAGTGTGGACAGCCATCAGATATCTCACTGCCCACTGCTAAGAGTGAATGCTTCCACTTGTCGTCAGCTACCAGCGTCCTACCCATCCTCACCTCCCTGAGTCTCGACTGTCAGAACTTTCAGAACCACTACTTTTGTCCTCACTCGAAGAACTGTCCTCCTCCCGTCTCCTCTCCACTTTGCTGACTGGTACTTCCTCCACCACCTCTTCCGGCATCTTCCTCCTCTCCGACTTCTCGACGTACCTACTCTCTCTACTTCGACTCCTGTGTCTCCTGCTTTGGTGCTCATCGATGAAGACTGCGTCCTCCCGAGATCTCCGATAGCCCTTGTGTCGGCTGTGGTGCTTGCTCTTCTTGTGATGATGGTGATGCCCCTGCACCAATGAATGCCTGTGTGGGCTTGATCTTGACCTGAAAACGGTGAGGGGAATATGAGAGGGGGTGAAGAGTATAATCAGTATTCTATCCCAAGTTGGTCGCACATATTATGGCTTAAAGATGGAAAATATTCACAAAGGAAACAGTTGTAGGTTTGACTTTGTGGAAGTTATCCATTACGGAAGAATTAAAATACCTTAGTTAACTCCACTTGTAATTTTTATTATCACAACCCGGGTTTCGACACTTTGTGTCATTTTCAGGTGAAAATAAATTTTGGGTTACTTACTTACAAGTGGAGTTAACTAAAGTATTTTAATTCTCCCATAATATAAAATATTATTGATTAACCCTTAGAAATTCTTGATACTCATTCATTTGCTTCCTCAAAATGCCTTTAAAACTCAATATACTAAAACATATCAGCTCATACAAAAGTTAGTTTAAAATTTTGTTTTGCATAAAAATAAAAATTGGGTTTTCCTATTCTAAACATTTAAAAGGAGCAGGGACAGGGGAACTAAAATGAATGCATTGGATTATATAAACTTGGAGGAAAATATTTGATACCCAAAGTGAAACAGTAAACTTAAAAAATATTGGAAAAGGAAGTGCTGAATTATGTTTCAAAATCATTGCCCCACATTGTTGTTTACTACAAAAAACAAAAACAACCAAACATACCAATAGGCATTCTTGTAGCCACCAATTATGGTAAATATATAAGCAGAATAACAATTTTATCTTGCCAAATTTTCATTAATATCGGGTACTGCACAATCATACAAGGGGGGACCCAAAATTAACGGGAATAGCGCTGTGGGGGGGTGGCGGAGTGAGGGATCAGATTCTCCAGTAGGCGGAGTGAGGGATCGGATTCTCCAGTAGAGGGTACCAAGCAATGACTTTTCCTGAGTCAGTGTGCGAAGCCTGGTCGCTCTGAGTGCATTTGTTTGTCTGTGGGATTTTTTTCAGTAAACCAACTCTTTCTGTTGTAGCGAAAACGTGTAATGACTGACTGTCAGGAGCAACGCACCGCTGTGAAGTTTTGTTTTTTGTTGGGGAAAACTCCCGCAGAAACTCTTGTGATACTTAAAACAGCTTATGGCGATAGTGTCCTAAGTAAAACACGTGTTTACGACTGGTTTTCGCGTTTCAATAATGGAGAGATGTCGATTGAAGACCAACCTCATTCTGGGCGCCCGTCAACTTCAAGAACGGACGACAATGTAGCAACATCAAGACAATTCTCATTTGTTTCTTCGATTGCAGAGGTGTTGTGCATGCGAAATTTGATCCTCCGGGCCAGATGGTCAACCAGCAATTCTACCTAGAGGTTTTGAGGAGGTTAAGGGAGAACATCCGGAAGAAAAGGGTGGATCTTTGGCGCACAGGTGATTGGTTCTTCCACCACGACAATGCACCTGCCCACACCGTGCTGTCTGTGAAGCAGTTTTAGTCCAAAAATGGCATGACGCCAATTGCTCACCCCCCCCCTATTCACCGGACCTTGCCCCCTCCGACTTCTTTTTATTTCCTAGACTCAAAAGGGACATGAAAGGAAAATGTTTTGGGACTGTAGAAGAGGTGAAACAAAAATCGCTGGAAGGCCTAAACAACATTAAAATAAGCGAATTTAAAAACTGTTTTGAACAATGGAAGAAACGATTAGATAAATGTGTTACAGTCAATGGGGATTACTTTGAAGGTGATCAAAATTTGGTGTGAAAATATTGATTAATAAAAAAGTTATTACAAAATTCCCATTATTTTTGGGTCCCCCCTCGTATGTTGACCTCACACATCAATTATAGTTCATTACTATTCATCCTGTACAGTTTTGGCTGATTTCCAAACAATCTTAATTGCACATTTGGCTGATGGCTCATAGGCGTTAGCACACAAGGGAAACAATAGATAAAAGAAACTAGATGAGAGGATAAATGAAAGCACATACTTCAATTAATCTGAAAAAAGACTATAAATGAACAGCTATGTAATGACACATATACCTTTCTAACATATTTTGTTACAGTGATGATATTTTCATTAATACAGAAGAGAGAAGTGAAATGCATGATGTACCAATGTACAATGTACCTACACGAAAGCATGAAAACTAAACTTGACAGTGAGAAGCAGTTCAGGAGTAAACAAAAATATTTCACAAATTCTGGAAAATGAAATAAGTAACATAAGATGACCATGACCAAGCTATAGTGAAATCTTCAGCTCTAACACTATCACTGTACAGCCAATATTTTAAAAAATTGGAAATCCCTGAATTTAACCAGGCTTTTTTATAATTTGAATGTATGTACATATAATAAATATAACATGTCATGAGTAACAAAGGGAGGCCTACTACATTGTCTGCTCAAAAAACTCCCCACACAGAGTGACTTCTCATCTAAACATTCCATACATATTTAGTTTTAAAGCCACACCGTAGATACAGACAAGGACACACTGCAGAGACGGGCAAAATTTCCCCCCTTTTACTGACAAGAGAGCATACAGTAATGCCACAGGAATTAACCCAACAAAGTACCAATGCTGCTCAGGCAAATTAAAAGCATTTACAACTATACAACAGCAATTCTATGAACAAGCAACCTCTAACAATATTGCAATAATTCATAAGAAGCGGCTAGATGTAAGTCAAAATATTGTTCCACTTTTACAAATATTAAAAAAATTGACAATACCATTTGAACTGCATCCATTATGACTCTTGCCAGGCCCTGACGTTCTGTGACTGAAAAATACTTGATTACACAAAAAACATCTCAACCAGAAAGCACCGCACATGAGAAAGCACAGCATATGAGAATAAAAGTCATAATGAGCAGCAAAAATCTATAAATGTAATAACTAAAATTTTTTTTTTACTTTTCATATTCAAAATTCCAAATGCACATGAATTTAACAACTTCCCTAAAAAGGTGCATTTCCTCAACAATAAGGGAGTAACATACAAACGAAGTTCATCGATTTTCAGAAACCTCAGAAAGGATGTTTCCCTAGCATCAAGATAAGCATAATCGAATCTCAATCCGTAATTATCGTTGGTCATCACAAATATAATTAGTGCTTGGAATAATGCCTCCATTGAAGGCAGCGTGTCGGCAGGGGTGGAGGGAGAGCAAGCTATGCGATTAAGAAGTCGGCTGAATCACAGGCCCAGGTTCATACAACTGCCAATACAGAGTGCCGATTGAAAATTTTTATTAAATAAGTGTAACTTTTTTATGTAAGAATTCGCACATGAATCACGAAAAAAGCACTAAGATTCGAGACTTTGAGTCTTCATACTTTTCCAATATTCGTGAGATTCAATTGTCCCATCCCTAGTAAAAAGTATTGCAAAACTACGTAAAAATGAGGAAAATTTGACTGCAGGGACCAAATTATGACATTGTAAAAACAAAAAAAACTACCGTAATTGTCCGAATATAAGCCCCCCTTTTTTGACAAAATATCGGCCAAAAAAAGTGGGGGGGGGGCTATTTTCGGGCACTACAAAGTTTCATTATTTATATGCATCCAAAAAATGATAAGGTTATTGGGAAATAGTACGTACAGTGAAACCACGCTTTTACGTTCCCGGAATTTACGTTTTCCCGCAATTTACAACATTTTCTTCCGGTCCCAAAAAAATATGTATCCTTCCAATGTATTCCCTTCCCGGTATTTACTCTTTCAAATCCCGCCATTTACGACATTTGAAGGCAAGAAACATGGCGGCTAGCGCACTTCAATTAGCGTCCCCGCGAGCGTGATTAATGTTAAATACGGATAAAATACATGCTTAAACATGATGTATGAATGCTGATTTATTTGGTTTTCTAAAAAAACAATCATTCGTTTGATGGTAGCACATTACTTCGATAGCATTGCTGAAAAGTATTTATGCCGATTATTGTAATGCTTGCGATCGGAATTGTTATCGATTGGAACGTAGAATGGTACTAAGGAGCCGTACTAGCTTTTTAAACAGTACATGTAAAATGTAGCGGATGCCATAAATATATTTATTTAGATGTTATTTGGCGAACTACCGCTGTAATTGTGGCGAAAAGGTTAAAATTTATGTTAACTCTTTTACTCATACTTCGCAGCGATCATTTTCATATTTCTCGGAAATCGCGCACTAATGCCAGTCATCTTGCGTTTTTAGGTGCTTCACCTTATATTTTATTTAATGTGCAATTACTTACGGCAGTCGTGAGGAAACGTATTTTAAAATGGCAAACAAGCGTGCGAGATAATCGTTATCATTCGAAGAAAAAGTCAACATTTTGCGAACAGATTGACTCTAATACGGGCACTCGCGTGTCCCTGGCCGAAAAACTTGATATACCAAGTTTAGCGTGGAACACACATAGCGCATATCAACTGGCGACCCAGGAAACGTGATTAATGTTAAATACGGATAAAATACATGATGATGAACTTGAAGAAATAATGAAGACCTTGCAGGTCACACCACTGAACAAATAACATGGGTGCCAAGACTAGCGTGAGATGCATCATCATCGTCCCAATGAAAATATCACGGAAAATGTAAAACATTTGTTGAATGCCCACATCATAGAAAACAATGGAAACCAGACTCTTATGTACAAACCAACAAAGAGAATTCTTTCACATTTTTGTTGATTGCTGACGTACTTGAGGCAACAAAATTAGGATCGGGTACCCTTAAGCTTCTGTTTCCAAGGGGTTTACTGCGTTTACTTCGAAATCGTTGTCTGCTCCATATAAGTAATTAGGTACTTAAAATTAATTTTACCATAGAAATATCCTAGGCTTCCCGGCTAGACCTTAATGCTGCTATGCAAAATCAAGAGTAAAATAACATCAAGTAGCATATAATTAAGGCTTTACTGTATATCCATAGAAGTTATGTCAGCTGGATCAGCCAAGGGATTTGCAAAGGAGTCTGTTCATATTCAGTGGATTGTTAATTATAACTAAAATTGATTAATAATTGTCTTTTTCATTTCTCTGTACTATTCTGATGAAATTTTTTCCATCTAAATGTGTTATCTCAAGGAAACATTCTCATTTCTAACAAGATCTTTGATTTTCATAAGCAATTTAGCAATTTATGCCACTTCTAAACTACAGTAAAACGCCTAAATTACACTTTTCCAGGGACCCTAGAAAAAAAGTGTCAATTGCGGGAAAAGTAGAATTTTCACTTATACATTCATGTTCTTTTACTGGAGTAAGGGCAAAAATAAGAAACACTGATAAACTGAAAAAGAGCAGTGTCATAATTTATTTCTTGAACTAGCACTTTTCATTTATTTATATTTGATGAAAACAATACATTAAACATCTTAGACAAATTGAAAATTAAGAAAGGATGAAGATGGCAGGGCGATTTACATTATATTTGTTATTAGCAACCATTGAAACTATCTAATGAATATAGCACGATCATTTTTAGAAATTTGATATTTTCAACTGCTTGGACTTCCTCTGCCAATTAATAATATTATGCACTTTATTTTCAATTTTCTGCAGTTCCTCAAGCATTTGCTCACAGCAGTCACTACCTACTAAGTAATTTCTTAGAGTTTGAACAGCACACACTGTGCCTTTCCTATCATAGTTATAGCTCGGGAATCGAGGCAGTGCAAATGATCTGAGTTGTCCACCACGAGTTCTTTAATTTTTCATCATATCTGGTTAAGAATCCATTTTTATTCTTCATAGTTTCTACTTAGGTAAAACATTAATATTCCCCCGCAAGTTCAATTACAGTCGAGCACCCATAACACGGTAATCCAGGAGCACGCTATAGTCCGGCAGTGTTGCGAAAACAACCTCATACATATACTCAACCATAAACGTTGTTTTAAGATATTTTGACTCTGCACTTAGTAAAAACATTTCCTTTAATTGCTGGAATATGATGTAACTTTAAAGAACTTCGAGGTAATTTCATTAAAAAATAATTGTACACGCAATCTAAACGAATTATATGATTAAGTTACGCTCATGGCAGTTTGAAATCATCACTGTTAGCTGAGAAACTGCAATAATGGTTTAGTGACTTGGCGTGGCTACGCTACTTCATGGCGTGCACATTTAGCCATGCTTAAATATAATGCTTTATTGCTTATTCTCTGGCTGTAAGGTGCAATAAACTTCATTAAAATTCTTTGCTACGTACGCAAAGTTATTACATATGACCTTATCCGAACTAAGCAGGCGGAGCGATGCCAGCGGCGTGAAGCGACAGCACAAAACTATCGGTAGCAGAAAAAGTAGAATTTTATCCTCACTAGCCTCCTGAAACAGCAATATGGATGAAGCAGACTAAACTTCTCCATTGCAAATTAACCTTAATTTCTTAACTCCTGACGCGACAATAGCATCAAAAACGATGAAACAACTGATCATCAATCGCATTAATCAATCAACCGTGGCAAAGAGTGTTGTGTCATGAAAATGTTTTGTAGTTTTCATTTTTATTTCGGTATGCTCAAATTTTCCTCATTATATTAACAAATATATTTTTTCTAAAAATGATTACTTGCGAATTAAAGCTTTTGGGGTGTCCAAACAGGTGAAAGGTTCCATGTATTCTGGCGTTTCGATGTCCGACACGTTGTCAGGGGCGTCAACAGATTCACCGGAAACGTACTATCTTTCAGCGATTTATGAAGTTAAAACCAGATATTTATTATAATTTTTATGTAATAAGAACGATATTATAGAATTATCACTAACTGGAATGAAAATGCCTAACATCAAAAAGACTACGCTTCATTTCATAGCTTGAATCATGGGTTGAATCATATCTGGCAGATAACGAGTTGATGTAGTTCAAATGTCTATTACTAGTGGCGCTGTATACTATTCTCGCCACATTCAAATTCTTCCTTAAAACAGGTCCTATGTCTGCTCTCTTTTGTATTTTTTCCGCATACAAGTACAAGACAAAGTCAAAAAGTGTTTTTACAAAGGATGATATGCATGAGTAATGGACTTCAGAAGTGAATTTCATTGTTGAAAGAGCGCGCTGTGGTGCAAATTGCAGGAAAACTGAAAAATGCATAAGTCTAAATTCGGGGTTCTGCATACGTTGGGAACATAGAAAATTGAATGGGACTTTGTAAAAGTGGTGTAAATTGCAGGAAAACGTAATTTCCCATAACGCAAATATGAGGTTTCACTGTAGTAATATGACAATAAATATTTATTACACTTTAGTGATTTTTCAGTACTTACTATGAGAAGATGTTCCTTTTTAGGTGGCTAACTTTTTCCCCAAAAAGATAATGCAAATTTAATAACAGATGAAATTTACACCTCTTACACCTAGCCTCAAAGTTTTTTTAACATAAATTATTTTGTTGATAATATGCTGGTCGAAAAAGGCAATCAATAAAATGTAGGATTTTAAACATAATATTTAACATGTGTGAGGAATATTATTGACAAAAGACTGCAATAAAAGAATATTTTCATCAGAACTGTGACAAAACTTCTCCATTCCCATCTACAGTAAAATATATAAACAATAAAACTCCATTAGTGATTCAGCATTAGTGATTTTGCTATTTATATATCAAATTTGAACACTGAATGCAAGTGGAATTTCACTACAATAATTAATTTGATAAAATTACAAACATAAATATTAAAAACGTACAGGGGATCATGAGGAGTGAAACATCTGGCAAGGGTCCTAAGCTATGCCACTTTATAAATTAAGCAAGGGCGGGAAAAAAAGGTGAAAAACGATTCTACTACACACCTTGAGCGGGCTTTCTTCTTCTTCCCTTTTTTGGGCTTGGGCGCACTGGATCCTTCTTTCCACAGTCTATCTGATCTTGACTTGGATTTCGACCTAGATCTTGAATGTGCTCTAACAACATGAAATAAGGAAAATCATTCACATTCATTGTTAATACAGAACATAAAGACGTGTTTATACTCATACTGTAAATGGACACAGCATAAATATTTTCCCTAGGGGTACGACAGTCCTACCAAGCATGCAAATACACTTTCAGATATTTCATTAAAAATCAAGGGCATAAAAGCATTAATTTAAACATTGAGTACTACAGCAGTACAGGGTGAAAAATGGAATGATGAGAATGCATGATGGACAATGCCATGAGATAGTTACCAAACTAAGAATGCAAATCAAACAAGAATACACTTAAAGAGAAGTACTATTGTTGTTCTTGTCCAATGATTACATTCTGTCCCAAATAAAAAGCATCAGGGGCCTATTTCTTAAAGCTACAAGTCCACAAGTTACAATTCTACAATTTACAAGTCGGATCTTACAGGTGTGACTTACAAGTGTTTCTTGAACGAAAACGGAGGGCTTGTGAATTCTCCACAATTGTAACTAATATTTTACAAGTGAAAATGGCAGTCGTCATCCTGTCCATATTTAGCTATTTTTTTGAGCTTTCAAAATATATTTCACGAGTTTCTGCAGCAATCTACTATTACCTAGAGTCAGTGCAACGTTGCTTGGTGTATATAAATGCGTGAATACAAGATAAACAGTATTTTTGGTTTACAATTTACCTTAAAATATCCCAAGCGAGGACGAATCATCGGCAATACTTGAACATAATAAGGAAAAATCATTTATTCCAACGTATGAATTGCAATTTTATCTTGAAATGAACGTTATTTATAATTCTTGAATTCCAAGATATATTGTTGTGCTGTGTTTATCTTTCATATGTGCGACATAATAACTTAATATTGTATTGCAAGAATGGGGTATAATACATACGGTACGTACGTTTTCTTGCCTTTTTTGAATGCCGTATTCTTTGTGTGATGATGGAGATCAATGGCTACGCTAACGTATCATGTGGTATCGTGGTTTTTCCTGAATATGCCCTACTTTTGTTGTTATTAATTAATTTGTAATACATAACAGATTCCCTGTATGTAATGTATACTACACTACTGTCTACTACTGTAATGGGGATGCTGACATATAAAGTAACATAAATGATGTTCATTCTGTTTAAATAATGGCTTTTCATTGTTTGTTAGTAGCATATATCATTTGATTGATGTTAAAGATAGCTGTTTTTAGTCTCGAGGTGCAAAATGGCAAATAATTTTGATAACAAAATGCTATAATTAGGCAAAATCAAGGAGATGAAGGGTACATTATTTGGTGCATTTTCAGACACAATAACGAAGGAGGAGAAGATGACGAAGTGGAAAGATGTCAATGAAACGGCTATAGCCATGGGTTTGGTGGGAGAAAATAAGCCATGGACGTATGTAAGAGATATTTTGTGGCAAAACATAAAGAAGTCCACGATGGTAGGTTAACTGAAATGCCTTAATTTCACTGCTCTTTATTTAAATACCTAGTTAAACGGTAGGTCTCTATTCTGTGGTTTAGCTATAAATAGGGACCCTGAAAAGTGGTAAATAAACTCGAGGGAAAGCGGCGTAAAAATCGCAAATTTCATGCTCTGGCGGTGAAAAAAATATTTATGTATTTCTCAATTTAAACAAACAAAGAATTTTATTAGAGACATAAATTGACATATGTAACTTATTCTATCTAATCTTCATTGATAACTAACAAAATACACAGATATATGCAAAATACAGGCCATTACAAAGGCGACTCAATGGCCACCCAGCCTGTGAGGACTGTGTTGTGTGGGTTGCCTATCACCAATTTCCTTGGTACTGCTTCTTAGCGTATTCAAAGCGTAATGTGTAGGGACCCTGAAAAGTGGTAAAAAATGTCAAGGGAAAGCTGTAAAAAAGCATAGTGACAGGAGGTTAAAAATCTTGAATTTCATGAAACTGGTAAAAAAAGTTGTTTTTTTATCAACTGAAACATACAATGGACTTCATTGTTGACTCATGTTGAAAGATATAACCATTTATAAATATATAAAATAAGAAATAAATATATAAAGAAATTACATGAGAAATAAACATATATACAGGAATCACATATCGTGACATAACTCAGTCACATGAAGAGCCAAAGATTATGTTAAGTTGTATTTCCAAAGTTTCTGGGGAAGCATTGGTTCTCAAATCTCTTAGTATATTTCCATATGAAGAAATAGACTGCTCACAGGTCACATTTGAACATGGAACCCACAACACTTTTACACAAGGTTCCAAAAACTCACTGTTGTCTCCCTTGAAGCTCAGCAATGTATGGAGCACATCAACTTTCTCACCTTTTTCTTTTACAGTAGATTGCATGCACAAATAGCCAGTAAGTAGCACTGTGCTGTCAAGTTTATTAATTAGATTAATGGATGCTGCTGTCTGCACAATGGATTCTTCAGTGTTTTGGATAAAATTCTTCACATCAAATAATTTTCCCATGCTTGAAGTTAAGTTCTGGGCAGTATCTGATGTTAAAAGCCTAGCTAACCTAAGCTCACACAAACTCCCTAGATTTGTAAACAGTTGTATTAACTCTCCCCTCCTTACCACTGACTTAAGGTTATTAATGGCAGAGGTTGTCTGTCTAACAAACCTTTACTAACTATCTTAAAATTGTCAAGTAGGTCATCAATTCTACTTTCCAACTTAAGTATGAAAGGAAATGATGATCCCTCTAAGGTGACAATGGAGTCAACTATCTGTTGCCCATGTTCTTTGAGAAAAGTTGCACTGGCTTTGATTATTTGAATGCTTTGCTCTTCTAATTCAGCAAAGTATTTCAACGCAACACCTCCCTCATCCTCAGTCTTGCTAAAGTCTGCCATATCCTGAATACATGTTCCCCAATATAAATTGCTGACTTGAACCAAGAATTCCATCTTGCCATAACTGGTGATGGAAAAGCAATTGTCTTTGATTCATCTTCTAGATAGCACTCTTTTAAGAAAGAAATATAGCTATGTTTCCTCTTTCTAGTGTTGAGAAAGAACATTTTTCCATTGGACACTCATAAATTCAAGTCAAGAAGCTCTGTAGAAAACAAATTGGCCACAATATTTAGCTAATGGGCCCAATACTACATGTGTGTCATTGCAGGGAACGTTACACATTTGGGCACACAAAATCATGTATTTAGCTGAATCTGTTACTAAAGCTATGGCAATGTCGTAAGAAATTTCAAATTCTTGTATTACAGCCATTACAGCTCTGGTATTTTAACTGCCGCAACAAAGAACTTCTGCTCAGCGGTGCAGGACAGTATCCTTAGCAAGACAATGAATACACACTGACCCTTCCTGTCAGTGGTCTCATCACACATAATTGCAACTTGATGGCCTTTAACTGATGCCTTTATCTTTTCTTGGCAACTTGTGGAGCACATTTTGCGCTTCAGGTATCAGCACCGGAATGTCTCCTGCTCCTGCATTTATTCCGAAATTTTCAACTCAATAAAGTTTTGCTGCTTGCGAAGTTCAGTTGCTTAAGTATGCAATATGCAATGCCTCTCAACGAATCAGGGGTGCTGGAGGTAATCCCTCGGAAAATTAATAGACATAAAACGCAGAAACATAACCTTACCTGGAATGTATTTATTCATCCATGCTTTGAAGTTTGGTTTGTCTAATTTTTCCAAAGGTATGTTAGCTTTCATCAGAGTACTAACTGTGTCACAAATCAATTCCTCTTTTTTTCTTGCTTTACTTTTTTGCATTGCTGATTGTGTCTGATATGCACAATTGTTGCTTATTCAAACTCCGTCGTCGTCCTTCAACATATTTCGATTTTTGGACATAATTGATGTGCTTGCTGCTGCCCTTTATGTGCTTCATGATGGAATCTTTTCTGCTCCAGTCAATTCGGATGTTACAAAATTCGCAAATCATGATTTTTCTTCTTGCGCCAAATATACATAAACCATCGCTTTCAAACTCCTTTTGGCGATCAAATATGCTGACAGTTTTCGGCATTATGGTCTATAGATATACTTTTTCTGATCGACAGTAGCTCCGATCGAACTATAAACGTGTGGTGATCATCTAGAGATACTGAGAATCGGAAATATCTGCTAGCCCAGACTTGTTTTTTGTAGGTACCACCCCGCCGCGCCGGCGACGCTGCAACTTATTCAAAATGACAATTCCGGCTTGCCTGACTTAATTTTTCTAAAATTTCTTTCGGGACAAATAATGCGCCACATCATACGGAAATATTAGTGTGTCCCTATACCGTAATTTTACAGCCCCGCCATGCTGGCGACTCTCCACCTGCCGACCCTCCGCCATGGGTGCCAAATCAGTTCGCTGCGGCGTGATTGCCGTCACACCGGAGTCACATCACAAAGTCGGCAACATAATACACTCAACATCAGTAAGTGAATTCCATAACCAACCCTTTTTGTCTACCCGAGGAGTAATTATACGACCCCTCAGTCACAGCTTATGTGGAGCGCTCTTTGAATAAGATTTATACGTCCAATTGACAACATACACAGTTGACAGTCTACAAAGTCATTGGAGTCTCTCGAGAAGTTACAGAGGCTTACATAGCACTTGAATATTTTAGCTGCGTAGCTTGGGTACAATCTAAGATGACTTAAACATGGATATTTCTCTTTAAGAATCCCCAGAGCATTTTCGACAATCCTCCTCGTACTCCTATGAGCTATGTTGTATCGTCTCACGGCAGGGTTGTCCAAGTTGCAGAAGGATGGTGTCATAAGCCATTCTCTCAGTGGATAACCGGAATCTCCCAACAGCACTCCATTAGGAAATGGTCGCCAGCCATTCTCAAATCGTTCATTCAAAGAACTGTTCCTAAGAACCTTTGAATCATGCACACTTCCTGGCCAATTCACACTAGTGTAGTAAAAACTACAATCTGACACTGACGACCATGTAATTTATAGAATGATTCCCTTTCCTGTCGACATAATTGGCTTCGTGATTCGTGGGTGCATCAATTTTGATTAATGTTCCATCAACACACCCACAAACTTGAGGCATGCCAGCAATGGCTTGGAACTTCTACACTACATTCTCCACATTGGGTGGCCAGTCCACAACGGCAGGGAATAACGTGTTGTTCACGCCAGTAACAACCCTTCTCACACACCGACAGACTGTTGCCTTACAAACACCATGCATATCACCGACGGCATGATAATGTGCACTACTTCCTAACCGGTGCAAAGCAATGCAAAGAACTAACTTTGAAGAAAGTGCCTTGCCTCTATTTGTAGATCGCTGCAAATCGTCACCTATCTGAGTAATAAGCTGTTCCATTTTGTTTGCAGTCATTCTGAATCTCTCTTTGTGTTCATAGTCTGTGTTAAATGTTAAATTTATTCTACTCCAGTATATTCTTCTTCTATATCTTCCTACTTCATCAAAAGCTATGTTGACGCCTTCCACCACGTCCATTTTTACTTTTATTCTGTTGTTTATCGTAGTGACGCCGTTGCCATGTTATGTTGCAAATTGCTTTTCATTTATTTTCAGTTACCGTATTTACTCGTGTAAGCCGCGCACCTTTTTTCCGAAAATGCCGGTGAAAAAATGGGGGTGCGCGGCTTACACGAATCCTCTAGATTTTCATGTAAGCCGCGCACCATTTTACCTTAAGTTCCTGCCGTTAGTTTCTCCAAATTGAATACAGTAAGTCCTCGCCTTACGATCATCTGACTTACGAACATACATATCCAATCAAAAAATTCAAACGTGTGAAGTAATGTCAAATTTGACGCCACCGGATAAGTTATTTTGCCGTTGAAGCTGGCGGTGTGGCGTGCAGCAACGCGCGGATTGGTACTACCCCTCTTTGCCGCGACGAATTTTAACAATATTATCTCGATATATCAATTTGCAATGTTAATTGTTTACTTGCGTCATAAATTTTTACGGATGATTCAAAAGTAAGACGAAAGCCGAAAGATGCCCTGATATTTGGAGATATTGCTACTCTTTACATTTCAATGGAAATCGACTTCCATGTGTCAAGCTGCCTTCGCATCAAATAGAGGCATGATTCCATTCATTCAATCGTTTTGTGATAATAATTATTACCTGCAATACGAGGCTCTATTCAGGTTATCGTGACGAATGGTAAAATATCCTTCCCAGGGTTTGTGGAAATTGCCTTACAGGCAGTCCTTCCATCCAGCTATCCCTCTCAATCACTCAGCCGGAAACAATAAAGCTGTCAGATTTTAGGGTGATACCTCAGTCAGATCTGAACAATTGGCGTGTCCAAACCGGTTTTTCCCAGAAGATCCCTCAAGAAAAAAGTTCTTCGTTCCTTATTTCTGGGCGCGACGACATTATCTGCGAGGGACTCATTCAGCGAGAAAGAAAAGGGGGTAACCCGAGAGGATCACTCCTTCACCTTATCTGTTATTATCTACCCTCGCCCAGTTTCGCTTTTACCCAGGTGGCTTTCACAAGTGGGGGAGGCGTTGGACCTCCTTTCAGGGGCCTCGGCAGCCAACACTAGATTGATACAGCCGATGCTCGAACGAGGGAGCCGTTATTTCGGTCGATTCAAATTGTACCCTTACCCCGGTGGTAGCTGTGAGGTTGACTTCGCACTCCTTCATGATTTTTCCACAACCTGAAATTATGTTGCGTAGCGCCCGAGTGAGCTTTGAAACGCATCGCCACATCAATGGGATAAATAACGTAGTGCAACGGCGCATGCAAAGAGAGAATCGGAACTCTAATCTGTTTTTACTTCCTTTTATAGGAAGCATCATTTACTTATGGAAGTGGATACCACGCCAGGAAATCCATTTTCAGACCGTTGACTTTTACATCGCCATGCTAATAGATAAAGAAATTCTGTTTTCACCGTTTGGCGCAGGAAGGATGTTGCTAGAACTTATTTCATAGGGCTTGATACATACTTGTGCGTACTTGATATCAACCACATCGGAGAAAAAATTAGTTAGGTAACTTGCCTAAAATCGATCATTTCGCGGAAATACTACTCGGCTATGAGAAGTGATACGAAAATGAGCTTTGATATAAGTTCTAGCTGCATCGTTTATCTTTCAATGCGGATACTCCTCAAGTTAGTACGTAAGTTTAATACAATTACTATAGTCGTGTAAAGCAAAGAGGATGTCCAGCGCTTTTTTCCACAGGCCTTCACGCCGAGTGCTGGCGCTTCCGGCAGTCCAGCGAACGGCTACGCGTCCTTGGCCCGCCTCTTCCTCTCCCATCCACCACTCTCTCACTCTCCCCCACCTTCGCCTCGGCGCTCACAGTTAGGGGGTCGGAGTAAAGCGATATTTTTTCTCGAGTCAGCATCACATTTCATCAAAAGTATCACATTTCACTCATCGCTTTCCCACGCTCTAACTTCGCAAGTGGCTTCCAAAAGTAGGGGGTATGGGGGGGGGGGGGGCGTTGCCCGCTGGGAGTCACTTATCAGCTATGACGACGAACCAAACGTATCACATTTCAGGCATAACTATCAGTTACGGACGGCATTCTGCTTTCATTTGATGATTCGCCGATGGATTTCCGTAATCGAATGATCATGGGTTGAAATTGTATATAATTCTGCAATTATTTTAGCTTGATATTTCATTTCGAACAGATTCCATTTTTAGAGCTAAATGATGTGATTGTATACAACTGTGATTATTGTGTGATGTTAGGAAAAAAAATATGCACCATAAAACGGGCTGTGTATCGCGACGATATTAAAACGTAACGCATTAAATTCATAAGAAAGATGTACTTCAACACTTAACTTTGGCACAGAATTTCTATTAAAGAACGCGCAATCATGTTATGACAAAATGATGGCTCAAGGGAAAAAAATTGATTTTTTGAAAAAAATATTTTTTTTCCTCACGAGCCTGCCCGAAAATGGGGGTGCGCGGGATACACGAGGGCGCGGCTTACACGAGTAAATACGGTATTTACGTTATTTATTTCGATTTACTCACCTCGGAAGACTAGTAGCAATTTCCTTACTAGTTACAAAGACTTGTAATTTACAAGTCCGTTTGAGAAACAGAATGTGTTGTAATCATGAAAACACTTATGAATAAACACTTGTAACTTATGAAAAGGACTTGTAAATTGTGGACTTGTAATTAGTAGACTTGTTGCTTTGAGAAACAGGCCCCAGGCATTTAAGTATTATACATAATAAAGTAAAAATGATATTTGCAAACAATATATTTCTATAAAATAATGAGTGCATAATTAGAAGAAAAAGTGCTTCACAAAAAACTTAACAGCAATGTAAATATTCTCACAAAATGAAATACGCACAACTGTTACTAACCTTGTGTTAGTAAAATGAAAACTGACCATTTTCAGAGGATAGCGATGGTCCAGTCTCAAAGGGAGCTGTGCATACATTTAATCTCTCCTTCAAGAACAAAACTGCCTTCTCTTTTTAAACAATGATTAATTGAAAAGTAGATAGGGATATTGACACACTGTTACTAAAGCAGTACTCTGCGCATACTGTAATGCCATGCACCAACTTATGAGTAAAATGAGAGCACACAATATGAAAATTACCATAAAGTAACATTAATTGTTACACACATATGGCATGAGTTATGAAAATTACAATCTGAAAAATAAAAAGGATTATCATCCCCTCACTCAGGATATCAATAGGACTTTGGCTACATTTATGACAGTTTTGGCAGATTATAGGAGAACAGAAATACAGTAAACCATCCTCCATACTATGATATCCTAGTAAAAATTATAATTCTTCTAATTGCTGCATCAGAATTTACACGCCCAAGGCTATGCATTTTTCTTTAATAAAATTAATAATTTGTGCATCTGAGGAGATAAAAAATGTTTCAAGTAAGCATAGAAACAAACAAGCTTTCAGGTAAATTTTATTGTATTACCGTCATTCCATCTTAAGTCGGACAGGGTGTGTGGAGTTGGACACAGAGCAGAGCTGTCATAAAAATGTTGTGAAATTATTAGTTTGTGCT
This sequence comes from Pyrrhosoma nymphula, assembly GCA_963573305.1. Lineage (NCBI taxonomy): Eukaryota > Metazoa > Arthropoda > Insecta > Odonata > Coenagrionidae > Pyrrhosoma > Pyrrhosoma nymphula. Next base: position 46,366,315 of record OY754330.1, on the reverse strand, counting down.
ATGTAAACCCATAGCATATATTGCATGTTACGAGATACTATGCTACAGGTTTACATGGCACAAACTGTAACGATTTCACAACATTTTTATGGCAGCTCTGCTTAGTGCCAGACTCCACACCCCCTATCCAACTTCAGATGGAATGGCGGTAAATTAGGTTTCCTTGTTTCAGCTGGCCATGGCCAATACTGGCCATCAAAATTCACAGCTAATTGTGGTTTCAATCGCTTCACAGCTGACAGATCAAATTGGGAATGCTGTGATAGCTACGCAGTTGTCATAGCATAAATTGGCTATGAAAAAGTTAGAATCTCAGAAGCCAAGTAGTGTCTATAAGCCTAAAAAGAGTAAAATCTATAAATAACTGGAGAGCAATGACTGTAAGATGAAGGCTGACGATACATTTCCACAAAAAAGGCATAAGACAGGAAACTGTCATCACAAATGACTTCATGTGGAGGAACACCCAAAAACAGCTTCACATTCATGTTAGGAGCTCTGTGAACATCAGGATAAGCATTGTTCCTAACTGACAAATGGGGCATAGTTTTCAAAGCAGAAATTCAGTCAATATTGGATGGAAATATTAAAAGACAGCAGGAATATTTGATATTGGAAGGTGATTGGAGTGGGACCAGGCATTAGTTGAAATTATCATTGGGTCACACAAGAAAGCTGCAGGTGACAGGTACAAAACCACAATTAATGCTATCGCTACCATTTGTCTCTCCATTTGAAATGGACTACAGCTCCAAGCTGCAATCCATTTCAAAGAAATTCTTATGCCATTTGTAAGAATTACTAAGGGCACTCACCTCATAACTGCTTTAGTTACATTGTATGCTATGTGATACTATGCAATGGGTTTACGTGGCACGAACTAACGATTTCACAACATTTTTATGACAGCTCTGCTCAGTGTCCGACTCCATACCCCCTGTCCGACTTGAGACGGATTGACAGTACCAAAAAACAAACAAGCTTGGGCGTGAACTTCTTTAAATTATAATACTCAAAACAGCATACGTGAGGAACATGCTAATTTATGTGGGCAGGGACACTCAAATCGTTGAAAGAGTCGAAGGCATTAATGCATCAGGTTTCACAAGATCTTCAAGATTGGTCCTCACTCTCGCCCAGGATTTGCTAAAGCAAGGCTATATAATTTGGATAGGCACCTACTTTAGTCGACCTGACTTTTTAGTTACATCTGTGACTGATGCAGTTGGAACTGAATGAAAGAATAGAAATAATTTCATGCATAAATTTGAAAAAAAAGCAGTTGTGGTCTATCCCGAAAAACTAATGGCAAGGAAGTAAGTAAAATGGGTCAAAAGGGATATGTGCCTATTTGGTGGCAAGCATGATGGCATGATGGTAAATGTTCCAGGCAGAGGAGAGAGAAGCAAAAGAAAATCTCATGCATGGGTTGATGGCAATGATGAGACGGGAGGAGTGGATTTGTCCAATAAAAGTATTGTGACTTATAGTGCCACACAAGAGAAGTTTGAAAAAGTACTATAAAAAATAAATAGGTAGATGTTAGATGTAGTAGTGTTCAACTCTTTAAAACTATACAAATTACAAAGCAGTGGTTCCTCACAACTTGAGTTCCAGTTGAATCTTACTGAGGATCAGTGACTGCGGGATATCCACAACAGATAAGGAAGAAAAACAATAGGAAAAGAAGCACAGCAAATCAGACCTCAGGGAGACAGAGAGCAACATTCTCCTGATCATCACCCACCAACAGGCAAAAGTCTCATAAAATTCATCTTTTTTATTTTATTAATATTTATGAGTTGTTTATTAACAAATTGAAATAACCTCCTGTTAAATCAGCAGAATATTTATATACAATCAAAATGAAAAATGAGTAGGCCCTACAAATATTTAAAGATAGTTGTTATAATAAAGTAGTAAATATAAAAAAATGAAATTCATTGAGCGAGTGATTTCTTGAGTGCTTGTGTGTTTCCGTTCATGACCCAGGCATCCTTAGCGGGGTCCCATTAGCCCTAGTGAAGGATCCCTATTTGTGTTTTGTGTGTGTGTCTGTGGTTGTCACTGGTAAGAAGTAACGTTCCCGTAAACCACCATAGGAGGGTTTTATGGTCGAGAGGTTGTGGTTGGTCACTGGCGTGGAGTTGCTCTTTTTTCCCGCTAACCAACACAGCAATTATTGTGTAAGTTTGACGAGTGGTGCCATTTATTATGGCCATTGGAGATTTTTACAACTTGTAACACACTATGTCGAATATTTCCCAAACTTGGCAAATGCTTGACTCTGCTTTAGGTTGTAACAAACATCTTCCATATGCATGTTTATCAAGAATATCTCTATTTTGCATCTAACACACATTCCAGAGTGCCTGTGAATAACAGCGGAGCGAGCTTGAGTCAAATCCTAAGCCTGCGAGTGCCTTCTGAGCGAGAAAGCAAGCTGCAATTACTCAGGTAGCTCGCCAAGTATGAATGTACTCATCGATACGTCATCAAGTATAGCCATACTTGGCCTCTATTTTCCGATAACTCCGTCAGAGTTCGAGCTCTCCACCTGTTTCTCCATCGAAAAGGTAGCTGAGACAAGAGACTAGAGACACTCTGAAAATTACCTCGGTAATTTTCGTAAATTACCGTGGTATTTTTTGTAATTTACCGCCTCCCTTGTAAATTACCGTAATTTTCTAGATAATTCACCTATGTTTGAGATAATTTTTCATACAGATAAATTCCCAACATTTTCTTTTGAGCCAAGTTCACATTTCCTACGTGTTTAATAATAAATTGAGGCATGTACAACTCATTTTTGGAATATTTTACTTAAATTATAACATTATAGAGTAATGCATTAGAATATTCTTCTTGAAAATTTCTCATACTTTGACAAAAGAAAGCCAGATTGTGTGTTGCTGCCGTAGTTCTTTTTACAATTTCAAAATTTCTAATAGTTTAATGTTGTATTAAGTGTGATTTAAACATGGTTATTCCCTTCTTATTGCTATTGGCTATCTTATTTAACCATACATTTGCTGTTTAATACTTAAAACTAAAAAATACAAGAAAATTATGGTAATTTTCAAAAATTACCTTAATTTACCGTGGTAATTTTCCCATCTCTAGCTGAGACAGTGACTTGTAACCAATTGATCGATTATAGCCGAGTACAGAGGCTGTTTTGCAGGGCTCTAGGAATAAAGGGGGGACTTTATTCCGAGAAACACATTACACTGAGGGTATTCCTAAGTATTTTGACAAGACTTGAGAACAAATATCCCATATGAAACATTAATACTAACCTTTTATGGACTGCAGAAGGAGAGAGTGGCGAGCTTTCTTTCCGGTGCTTATGTTTGTGCTTGTGTGGCCGGTGATGATGATGATGATGTCTGTGGTGGAATACTGGAGGATCTTCATGACCATCATTTTCTACTGAGTAAACTTTCCGGTATGATTTGTCACGGTGCCCATGCGATGAAACACCATTATGCCCACCAGCAACAGCATTGGAGAATTTCCACTCTTCCCTAAAAGATAAATCACAGAATGAAAAATAGTAACTAACACAGGAATCACTTATCAATGCAACATTTTAGTTTTCAGCATGTCTACACGTTTAAATTAACACATACATATATTACAGCAATAAAAATTTTTCTTTCCACCTAGCAGTTAAGTACGCCTTCATCTCGTGAAGATCAGTTCATCACCATTCAAGCACAGGGATGGCATGAATTAAGCAGTTTGAAACTGATAAATATGCATTTCTATGCAGAAACTTGCAGCATGAACTACAAATTTTGTGCAAATTTTCATTAAAAAATACAGAAGATTGCAATTGCATTATTACTATTCCACTTGAATCTTACTCCCATCCTAAAATTATCAATGCTTTCCCTTTTTTTACTATTATGAGATTGTTCTGTGCATATACTTACTTCCGAATGAGAGGAGGGGCTGGTATGTTCCCTTTTGTAAGAGTTATGATAGGTGGTGATGGAATGGATGGATAGCTGTCATCGTCATCCACAATAATCGTCTCAATGGTAGGATTTGCTTTTGAAGCTGAATCTGAAACAGATATGATGTACAGGAAAAAATATATGTATTACCAAAGGGCATATACTGAGATATTGTTAGCTATAAATTATAAAATTTAGCTAAAATTCAAAATGACCAAACAGCTGAGGCAGATTCACTGCTTCCCTGACGCACCCGAGTATACTCGGGCACCGAAAACACGCAAATTCTGACGTGCCCTGAGTATACTCGGGAAAGTCCAAAAATTTCATCCCTTTCTTCTCATCCCCGAATATTCTTGCCAGCTGCTAGTAGTTCATTTTTCTGCCGTCAGAGGAACAGGTTAGCTCTCACTAGCCAAGCGGCCCTCTCTTCAAATGTTGATTTCTGATGTTAAAACAATGGTCATTTTTTTTGTAATAATTCTAGCAATTCGAGGATCATAATTTTTTTTCTCACTGAAAAGTTATCCTCTTATGGAATTGCATACACCTTTATTGTCATTGGTAACCCTCCATTTATTAACTCCATGCATGGAGTTTCTTTTGCGATTTTTTTACGAAATTTACAACTTCAATTTTTGTCATTTATCGATATTTTTTTGCAAATTTATGATGTAAAACTTCTGTTTTTGCATGACGAAAAACTTTCTATATAAGTAAATAATTTTTAAATTAGTTATTTTCATTTATATTTTCTCAACCACTCTTCATGAGCATTCAATTACATTTTTCTTCAACAGTTTAGCGGTCATTATAAAAATTGCAATTTCAATTTTACACTAATTTTAATATATGTGTACTCCTCATTAGATGTCTAACTAAGGTTTACTGGAACGAAAGTTATACTGATATGCAGGTGGCCTAATTATCTTAAGTTAAGGGGCAACATTCAGAAATTATTGAATAAATCATTAGTTATTTGGAATAAAAAATTAAGGAAAACATTTTCGGATTTGCCTCCCTTCAATGCTTCTGAATCTGAAATAAAAAAATATGACTTTTTTGACCGGTTTTGTAAAAAAAACCCGCCAGGGAAGCGGTTAATACAGTACACAAGGTTCCATGCATAGGTGCCCACGTGTTATTTTCAGGATTTCTTCAAGGTGCTAAAGTATCTTCGGAATGATTCTGATATTGGTCTTCCTATTTTTTTGGATAGCAGTAGTCCCAGTCATAAGCACATATGTATTACTTTGCAATATATGTTTGAGGCTGAAAATACAGGTCTTCCTTGCTTAACACGAATTTGTTTAACACGAGTTTCACAATCACACGATAAGCCAATTTTGAACATATTTGCATAGCACGGCCAAATTCCCTGTTTTAACATGGTTGCTTGACTTCACTTTTCTGATTAGTTAAGCCCCAATTACAATTTTCTCCAGTTTCAAGTGCAGTAAAACCAGTATGTAACACTGAAATGACTAAAAGTTAATTTTTTGAAGCAACATTAACTAGTGGCATTGCGAATCCTATAAAACAAAATTTGGTGAATCTCCACTTCCATCATACCAGCAAAACTTTTTTTGCAGAAAACACCAAAAAGTGACTAAAATGACAATGATACCACGGGATAGTAAAATGAATGCACATTCAGGAAATGTAAGAATCATACCCGTGGGACATGTAGTTTTAGGGAAAATAGCATTAAAAATTTACATTTTTGAGATCTTTTAGTAAGATTTCGATGCCATACTTGGGAGGTTTTTTAAAGAGTCAGTAGAGGGATACTGACTAATTTCACGTCAAAAATATGCCCTAATCCCACGCCCCAACAAGGTTGCAGGGTAAACAGGCCTTAAGACATTGCGAGAGCATGATGAGTTTTTCCAAATCCTCAGAACTTTTCCCGAAGCGAGAGCAAAATGTGTGCAATTGGCCAAAAGTGACAGGCCAAGGAAAAGACATACCGATAAAACTAATTTATTGGAGATGATAATAAAAGAGATTGTATACATTGAACCCTTGTTATCTTCTGCATTGATCTAAATTTTTAATGCCAAAATTTAATCTGCATGCATTATCTTTCTAGTTAATATCCCACTGTAGTAAATTCGGTGCATCTGCATTATACATTTTGGATATTTATTACGTGTAACAAGGCAATATATTTTAGTAGTCAATAACACACAGTTTTTCACTGCAATTGCAAAAATTTCAGAATTCCTTTCAATATTTACAAGTTGCATATTGTTGAGCATAAAACCATAATTAAATCTTACACAGTGTTTGACATGGTCCAGAATATTATTTCTCGTACATATCCCTAATCAATTACATGGTTTCTTAAGGCTTCTATGGATTCGCTTAATACGAATTCGTTCAGCATGACAATTTTTGGGACGCATCTCTTGTGTTAAGCAGGATATCCCTGTAATTTCCTACACGGCAAAGTTTTTCTCTAGCTTTGTCAAAAAGGAAACAGAAACAACCTTAAAATTCCATTCTGATAACATCAATGCCTTAGCTAGTACAAAGAAAATTTTCTTTTTGAAAGCATTATTAAACCAAAATTAATCACCATACGACAGTATAATTAATTAATGCCTGCGAATAGCACTGAAGAATAAATCAATAGATGCCTGACCTTTCATTACCTCTAAGAACTCTATAGCAGAAGTCCAATCAGTACTTTCTTATTAGAAATGTATGTACATATTTCATAGGTTTTGTTGAGTGGATGGTATTTAATGCTCATGAACTGCTATTTAAAGGCAACTAGATGATATCATAAATTGAGAGATATTTTAGGGAGTAAATAACATCCCAGCAGAGTTCTAGAAGAATTTCAGAACTAATGGAATATGAAGATTATTTGAACTAGGTACATAATTCATAGGATTTATGAGGAAAGGTAACAAGTAAGAAGTAGAGATTTGAGGAGGAAATAATGTACTTGAGATGAAAAGTATGCTGAGCCCAGCTGGAGTTAATAAGTCACCTTCTCTCTTGCTGCAGCTTTCTAGCAAGGTCTGAGAATAGTGGACTCTCATTAGGACATTCCTCTGCACCATGTTTTCCCTATGTGCATGTTCATTACTTCAGATCCAAGTCATAATGCATGAAAATAATATTGGTAGTTGCTTTGGTTCACTCTTTAGCACATTTGATGAAGAATCAAACAAAATTTATTTAAAAAATCACAGATTAATTTGATGATAGACATCTGTCAAGAGTTTAATTCTTGCATTAAAATAAGATTGCTATCACTTACAATAGTACCTTTGATAGGTATACATACTATGATAAAAAAAGTACATGTAGGAGTAAAAATGGGGCTTTCACAAACATTTGATCGACCATTTTTTCTTTTGGAAAAGCTCCCACAACCTACACAATCATAAAGTGATGTTTGTTTGTTTAGTGGGGCACTAGCACGTTGAGACATTAGAAGCAAGACAAGTTGAATGGAAACTTTCTAGCAGAAATATACAGCTTAAAAGACAATTTTGTAGATTCATTTTAGCTCACACAAACAAGGTCCTCCATGGAAGATATGGAAGCACAATGAATGTGTTTCAGTATCCTCATCGCCTGGGAAGTTTGAGTGAAATTTGTACGTTAAGTTTCTATTATGCAAAAATTGACGTTAGATGATAATCAAGTGCGGTATCAATGGCTTACTGGAATGCTTAAATCATCAATGTATGCAAAAACACAATATTGAAAGTTATTTAGAAAATGCATAGTGAGGGATTTCCCTTGTTTCCCTTTTGTCGCTAGAAATATTTTATTTAATACCTATCCCGAAGAAGAAGAAAGCGTCAGAATGCGAGGAGTATAGAACAATCAGTTTAATTTCGCACGCGGCAAAAGTGTTGCTTAGAGTACTAAATAGAAGGTTGGAGAGCAGAGCAAACTGCTATTTAGGTGATGACCAATTTGGGTTCAGGAAGGGGAGGGCAACCAGAGACGCGATTGCGGTAATGAGGACACTTATAGGTAGAAACATAGAGCATAATCAGGATGTTTTCGCTTGCTTTGTAGATTTCGAAAAGGCATTTGACAGAGTAAACTGGGAGAAACTAATGCAGATACTGGGGAAAATAGGAATATATTGGCATGACAGGAGACTCATCCGAAACTTATATATGGGGCAGAGGGCTCAGGTAAGGGTAGCTGACGGTGAATCAGGGTGGGCAGTTATAGGTCGCGGGGTACGGCAAGGGTGCCCGTTGTCGCCTTTACTTTTTAACATCTATGCGGAGGAAATGGTAAGAGAGGCATGGGATGAGCTAGATGTGGGAATGAAAGTAGGATAAAGTCGGTTAGATTCGCAGACGACCAGGCGTTGGTCAGTCGGTCATCGAAAGGATTGCAAACTTTAGCAGATGCACTGGAAAAGCAGTGTGAGAAATACGGAATGAAGATAAATAATAGGAAAACATAAGTAATGATATTCTGTAGGACAAAGAAAGCGAAGCAGGTGATAAGAGTAGGAAGTCACAAACTGGAGCAAGTAGAACAATTTAATTACTTGGGTAGTACGCTAGAAGAAACGGGACATAGTAGCAAAGACATTAGGAGGAGAATAGCGCTAGCGAAGGAAGCGTTCAATAATAGAAGGGAGCTGATGACGGGGACCTTAAGTAAGGATGTAAAAAAGAGGCTGGTGAAGAGCTTGATATGGAGTGTGGCGTTGTATGGGGCAGAAACGTGGACCTTGAGAAAGGAAGACGAAAATAGGCTGAAGGCTTTCAAGATGTGGGTGTGGACAAGGATGGAGAAGGTGCGTTGGACAGAAAGGAAGACAAATGAGGAAGTGCTTGAAATGGTGGGCGAGGAGAGGAAACTTATGAGATTAGGGGAAGACAGGGTAGGTGGCTGGAAGGGGTAATGAGGGACGATGGTTTGCTGAAGGCCATGATAGAGGGTAGGATGTTGGGTAAGCGGGGAAGGAAGAGAATTTGTTTTATGGACGGGATGAAGAAAGGTAGGACTTATGCTGAGATGAAGAAAGAAATACTAAAGGTAGAAAGGGCACGGCACGTGTAAGAGTTCGTTGGATATTCTCTGACTTTCATCACAACCTACCTCTAACCGGTAGATTACTGTAATGAATGAATGTTGGCCATAATATATCTCTTACAGCCTACAAACGCATTTCTCAATTTAAAGCAAAATGGAACTGATATGTTGAGAAGTGTATTTATAACAGTAAACAATTACATTTTGACTAAATAATAGCATAACATAAGAGGTACTTCCGTATGGACGCTGGCGCTGACATGAAAACAGGGTAATTGCGTGACACACAATGCAGCGATGCAAAAATTGCTGAATGAAAACGTAGCTTTATGGAAACCCCAATTACTCATCTTCATAGGACCAACAAATTGGAAATCTACTGAGGCCTGCCTTCCCTCGTGGGGCAATGTCCTCAAGGAGGGAGATGCCATCCTTTCCCATCTTTCCTCACCCCACCTACTGGCCATCCACCCAATAATGCCTCCTAATCAGCTGATACCACAGGACACCAAGCAAGCCACCACCAGGGAAAGAGCCTGTGACAAGCAGAGTAAGACACAAAGATGTCTCTGCCTCGTTGTGCGTGTTCTCTGTTAACCCTAACCTCCCCCCTTCCTTTCATCACCCTCGCATTGGCCCTTTGATCACCTTATCCCACAGCCTTCCTCTGACCACCAATGACTGTCCGATCCCAAGTTTCTCTCCTTCCTCTCAACTCCCATCACCCTCCTATATATGCTGGCAAACCCATGATACACTTACATGATGATGTTGTAATAAGCAAAACCTAAGTCATAATAAACATTTGTCTAGTGAAATTTTCCCATTTTTTGTGATTTCTGTTTCGTTTCCACACAATATCACAAGAATTTTAAGATTTTGACATAAAGACTTTTTCAAGATAGAAGTTAAACTGCATTTCATTACTGTATAAACCAACGGTCCACATTCACACACAGATGAACATTATTTTTACAAAACTGAAAAAAATCAGAATGTGAATTACCAGAAGTTTGAGGTGGCTTGGCAGCTGTGTCAGGAGGATGTTCCTTTTTTATCATTCTCAGAAAAATGGCAGCCTTCCTTCTCCTTTCCTGTTGCAACTGACGCTCTCTGCTGGCAGCTGATGCAGGTGACAGTCCTCCAGGAGAATTCGAATCTCCAAACTCCAGAAATGGATCCTTATCGACTTCAATATCATCAATACCTGGTGGTGTCAATTGGCTATCACGAGGGGTAACAGAGTGCACGGCTGGAAGCACAGATGGTTCTTGCTCCACCTTTGGAGCCTCAACTTTGACCACATCAGTTCGCACAGCACTTTCGACTAGATCCCTTTCCTGCCTTTCAGGAATAACTTCTGCCACAACTGGTTCTTTTTTCACCTCTGAGGCAACCACAACTTCTTGAGAGAGGTTGGTCTCAACACTTTCCTCGATGGTTTCCACTTGAGGCTGAGACTGATCCACCTTCTCCACTGACACCTGCTTAGTCCATGTTTTACTATCACCATCCTCAGCAGCTTGATCACTCCTACCTTCCCCATCTTCGTCTCCCTCCCCTTCCTCTGATGATTCCTCCAACAGCAGGGCACTCCTCTTCTCCAATGGTAAAATTTCCACCTCCTTCGGCTTTTTTATAGAGAAGCATACTGGAGCTGAAATAGAAGTAATTTGGGAATCATAAACCTTTTCACAAAGCTAAAAGGCTACTACTTTTTTCACAGTTTGATAAACAGTTAAGTCTCAGAAAATAAGGTAAAACCTCCCTATTACAAACCTCCATATTTCGAAAAAACCCCTATTACGAAGTCATGGCCCCGGTCCCGGGACATTCCCATACACAATGCATGCAAAAAAACCTCCCTTAACGAACCTCTATAATTACGAAACCTCCATAAAGTCCACGCGTGAGACCAAACATGGAAGATACCTCTTTTTAACAAATTTTGTTGCCAGAAATAATTTTTTCCTGCATTTATAGGTAATATTACCATCGATATTGGAATAATGTTCGGCGTTTCTCTTCACAGTGACAATGTTCGGGTGATTTTCTCCATCGCAAATGTAGCTCTCAGTAGGATCCCAATGAATGGCCTGAATGCAAAATCTGTACTCTTTCCTTCAGCTCATAACTTTGCAAAGTGCAGCAGCATTAATAAGTTTCTGTTAAAACGTATGAAGAAATTTACGACATATTTACCACCGCAAGTTGTCATCGCATCACATCGTAGAAGTTATCATTGCTGTCGAGCCCCTTACGGATCATTCAACAGCGAATGTAACACAAGCAGCGATGCCCGGATGTTAGGTCTTGGCAGGAGATTTCTAACACATTTTTTAAATATTTTTAATCTGAAGCTCTTCGTAAGTTGTTGGGGGTGAGGGGGTTCCGAGATAATGTTATCAAAGCTTTTAGTTTTTTCTGAGGTCCTACTTTTATAACTTTTTGTCAGACGAAAAATCTTAGTTTTTAGCACTACAAAAAGCGTGCTATTTCCATCCCAATTCTCGGCGCAAAAATTATGCGACCCTGAGTTTGAGGCCGAATATTTAGAGAATGCCAGGGCCAATTGTAATGAAACAAACACTAACACATATCCTGTTTTATTTTCCATTGAATGGTTGTAAAAACTATTTAGATCATTTTTTCCGAAATGCTGTTTCTCGCGCGAGATGAATAAAGAGTCCCGTTTCTTTGAGCCTCTAGCAGGAATGTTGAACTTTGCTGGATTACGGTAGAATTACTCTTGGTTCAATGATCGTCAGATTTTAATACAATATTTCCTCAACCTTTGTTAGTGTTTTTTTGAGTTTCTGTATTATTTGTTATAGTGCTGTAGTTAATTTTGAGGAACAAATTTATCTCTGTTAGCACGGGTTACAGGGGCATGGGCGTGATACGGTTGACTTTGTCTTGAATTCAGTATTACACTCCTAGTAGTTTTGAAAACATTACCAAAGGACTAGTTCATAGAAATTTTTATTCATATCACATTATAACAAGGCTTACATGCCTTCAGCCACCGACGCGGACTCTCAGAGTGCACTTTTTTAAGCCTTCTTCCTGCTGTTAGACAACTAAAGAGTTGAGCATCCCTAGAAAAACCATTCATGACTGCATTCTCAGGTTGGAAACACTTGTGTCTCCTCACTCCTGTTTTTTCCCGATGGAATGAAATGTCATCAGTGGCCTCCCCTCAGAGGGAGGGATTTCCATTGTTAGATCACTAACTACATTTTGCAGGCTTGCGCCTATCCAGGCACATGAACCCCATGGGGTAGAAATTTTGAAACTGAGTGAAGTAGCTTTGAAGAGGGGTGAGAGTCCACCTGCTTCTGTTTGCGTTCAAAACAAGTGGTGTCCGTAACAAGAACGATTCCTCATTCGCTTTCTTATCACCTCTGGCATCACATTGTAACCAAATCGAGAATTAAGTCACGTGATTGGTTTAACAAATCTAGGGAAGCCTTTTCCGCCCCTCCCTTCCATGAATATTTTTACTAACGTCTCAGTACATCTCTGGGATGCCGTTCAGTTGCCCTGCTAGTGCTCCGTGTGTTTGAGACCATAATATCTACAATATTGATTGTCTTCGGTGTTCCCGTTACTCGCTCGAACTCAGAGATTTCTCATTGTAATATTTCCACATGCTCCCAACACGTTACGTCCCTATCCTTTATTTTTAACCCTTTCGCTACGAAAGACGTTTTAAAACGGCGTAAATGCCCATGTGTCCACGGTCAGTTGCTTGTTGATGCAGTGTAATAACAAATATAAGTCTTTGTGCAATTTGCAAATTGAGGGTTGTAAGTACATGCCTTATGTTTAGCTCTACAATTACAAATTTTAAATGGAGCTCTACCATTATTTTTAAGGTAGTTCTTGTGCAAAGGAATCTCCGAACTAATTTTTTGTCAGTTATTTAGTTAGTTAAGGAGTAATTTTTTGCTAGGTTTTTAGTTAGCGAGTTATTATGTTTTTAGGTAAAAACTAAAAGTTATTTTTTCATACGAGTTGACGGCCATATTTGTAGCAAATTTAATTGTTTATTTTCCCTGGTAAAGGTTTTCCCATTAAATTTAAAATGTCATTTTTCCCACGAACGATAAGGAACAGCTGCCTATGAGACTTTCAAATAGGTAGTATAGTGAATAAGTTGATTGGATTCCTAATGATTGTATCCTGATCTGCAAACTAGCACTAACAGATCGTCTTGGATGTTTTCAGCATAACTCTTGAGTCTCTGTCCATTTGTGTAATTGTAAAATACCTATATACTAACGGCCCCTCTCCATTGGGAGCATATCTGTAGAGTAGTGCATGCTTGTGAGGCCTCGCCTTGATGTGGCTTACAGGGTATTTTTTAGATGTGGAAGATGATCTTTGCATTGATTTCAAGATGTCGATTCTCGAATGTTAACAAGACACTAATGATCGCACATTGTACTTCAACGCAAGGGATTTCCAGTTTTAGAATTTAAAAGAATATGATAGCCGAATTAAAAGGATCCAAAAACAAAAGTTCCCTAGACCATACATCTCATAAATTAACTGAGTGAAAATTACTAAGTACAGATTCTTTAATTCGCGTTCTGTTGATGCCAATAGCCCAACTAAGGATATTTAAAATTTAAAATAATTTCTATCATTGACTAATGAAGAAAATCATTTCCGAGTGTGAAATACAATAACGAAATTATTTGTTTAACCATTTATATGATTTTGTTTGCTAGAGAGCTTAATATTAATGGTAGAATTTCATTTAAAAGTTATGAAGGGACTGCAAAACTAAAAGAAATCTTTTCCGACTAAAAAACATACCTATGGCACCAATACCATATTCATTACTTACAAAGGTTACGATTCCATAACACTAGCCTTGTCCTCTATATTGAGTAATCCAATGTCTAATGTAAAGCCATATCAAAATGGTATTGTTGGTGTCAACACTCTATTCTAGGAGGTTAACACAAAGGGCAATGACACATTTTGTGTTGGATACCACTCTAAGGTACAACCATGTAGTCACGTCAAAAAGCCTGCTACATGAAAGCACTAACTAGCAACCAATGAGGAATGCAGTAGTGCGTTAATTATCCGATGTTCGATCAACTGTCCATTGGATTATCAGATGATCAGTGCCTCAACTAACCTCTCCCCTACTCTTCCTTTCTGTTCCCTCCCCTCCTTCCTGACCAACAACCGCTTTTATGCACACTCGCAGCTAGAAGCAGTGTTCAATCCTTCCACCAGCAGCAACTAGTTTTCCTATAATGTAATAATACAGTCCCACAATTCTTCCAAAGCACATCTATGACCAGCTTATGCAAGGGATATAAAATTTACGAAAGAAGACTTCCGCAGAGTGGCTTTGATGAGACAGGTCTTCTAGGTTCTCTTCCACATGGGTTCATCATTGTAGACGACATGTTTTGCAAATGTTCCAGTTTACTTCTTCAGGTGTGAAGTAGCTTGAATGCAGCTTTGGTCTTCTTGTATAAGTCACCCTCAGTCCAGTGCCAAATGTTTTTGGCACGCTTTCTGCTTTGGGTTGTGGAACATACGCTTCCAAGTGCTTTAGAGCGTATAACTGTCTTCTCTGTTTAAGTTATTTCTCCAAAAGAAGCCAAAGAAAGTTTCAAAGAAAAACGTTACTCCCACAAAATCATCAGAGGCCATTGAGACCGCTAAGACATCGAAAAACAGAGAAGACGGTTCTATGCTCTATAGCACTTGGAAGTGTATTTTCTACAACCCAAAGCAGAAAGCATGCCATAAAAGTTAAGCACCAGACTGAGTGTGACCTATATAAGGAGATCAAAGCTGCATTCCAACCACTTCAGACTTGAAGAAGCAAACTGGGAAATTTGCGAAACATGTCGTCTACAAAGATGAATCCACATGGAAGAGAACCTGGAAGACCTGTCTCATTGATGTAAAATTTAGTTGAGTTGAGCTTATAACATTACAAAATCCAAATGAACTTAAATCTCTCTCGGACGGAAATATCAGGGGCAATGAGTGTATGCTTCAAGCTTTACCTAATTTTGCAGCAGATTTGGATGCATCTTTGTCAACAGCTGCTGCCTTCGACTTTTCAGAAAGTTGAGCTTTCTCTTCTCTTTGTTCCTCAGTCACAACTTTAGCTGGTCCATTCCTCGGTTTCTTTGCTGGAGATGGCTGCTGACTATCTTGAATGACAATTTGATTTTGAGGAGCATTCAGGAGTTCATACTGCTGTAGCCTCAATATGTAATAAGAGTTGAACCGATGAGTAGCCTCCAGGAAAGAGAACCTTGGATCACCTATAGGAAAAATGTTCACAAAAATGATGCTCAAATATCCAAACCAAAATTCACTTCAATGGTATTTTAAAAATGTGATAAAAATGGAACCAAAAATGCCAAATTTCCATTCATAATCACTGCTGTGAGAAAAAGTCATGCACATTCAGTCTCCTGTCATTCATTTTTTATGAGATTCTGTGATGAATAACTTCAAAATAGTTGCTATTTTTGGAAATTTGCAATCCTATTTCCTTCCTATCAACTGTTATCATTGACGTTGATTGTATTTTTTTTCAAAATAAAACCTGAAAGATCACAGTGCATCTTATGGGCCTTGTAAACCTTACTTTTGCCTAAATAAAAATTACTTTCTTCATATTTCATTAAAAAGTTTATCCTGGAAAATTTGTGTTTCCACAATATAGCTCCCGAGTGTTTAACCCTTTGCGGTCCAATGTCGAGGCTGGCTCGACAGGCCTAGCGCTAGCATCAGGTCCAACGTCGAGTAGAGCTCGACATCACTAGAAAAAATGTTGAAGTTTAAAAAAAAAAAAAAAAAAAAAAAAAACCTCTTTGATTGAACATGCATAATATTAATGACCAGTGGATTTTAGCTTTAAACAATAAAATAAGAACATTTAAAAGGACAACAATCAATCCTGTCAATTATTTCTTTTTTCCTAAAAATTAATTTGGACCAGACTACTTGACTTCCAAAAAAAAAATTGGACCGCAATGGGTTAAGGCAATAAATTCACATCATGCCTTCTGAATAATGAACTAATTATGAACAACAAAACAATGACACAATACTGCATTGTGTAGACCCCATGTTATTTTTTAGATAAAACTTGAACCAACCTTTACTCTTCACGATGGTCTCAAAATCCCTTCCATTTTTAGCAACGTAACTCGCCATTTTATCAATTACTATTTGCATCTCTGGGGGCGGCTGAATAACAGGTGTGGCGGCCACAGTCGCTCCACTGTTGAAGTCACCCTTCTCTGCTCCCCCACTGCTCCTCCTCTTCCTCCGAGCCCCCCGTCTCTTCCTCCTCTTCCTGCCTACTCCCCCACCCACGGGTCCACCCAGAACCAACTCACCCACCTTCCCACCATGCCCCACCGGCAACTCCTCTCGACCGCCCTTGTATGAGCCATAACCAACTGCTTCACTTTCATCTTCAACGTCTTCCTCCTCGGCTGATTCTTGGTCTGACTGCACGGCAGCAGGTGTAGCCAGTGGAGCTGCAGCTGCTGGTGGAGCCACAGGACTCTCTTCAGTGGTCACGAATGCTGCCTGCTTGTCTCGTATTTTGTTCACAAGCATGGAGTAGGCGCAATCAGCTGATGGCTTGTAGTTAATGCTAGGTATGGAAGGTGCCTGGGACAATAAAAAGAAACAATGAAACCATTATTCTGAGAACAGAACAGCATGGCCAAAAAAACTCACAAAATTTTAAATATTAAACAGAGGGCCTAGATAATGCTAACATGTATAGGAATGAGTTTCGCTCTTTGGTAATAGCTACATAACACTTTACAAGAAAGTGCAATGGATCTAATTAGACTCCCTTTAAAGGTTACTCAAAAGGAAGAAATACATACTAAAGAATAATGTTGCTGTATTTACCAAGAAGGCTACAAAGACTACTGTGAGTCAACAATGGTGTTTGTAAATGAGATATATTTTCACAATCTGCCTCCTTAAAGGTCTCCATGATTCACAGGAGTGATAATCTTTTAGTAATTGATATTTTTACAGAGTTGCATGCCATCAATTATAATTGACTACATTTAAAAACCTATCCAATATGTAACAACCAACAATTAGAGCTATTTTATGAGTAAACCAGGTGAGGGCAACAGTAATGGCGGTACTTGGTAGGCTATTTCAAATAGAGCAAGGAAGTTTCAATGCACGGTTCATAGATGGTGCCACGGTAGTTGAAAGATGGGGATTTTGCATCTGTTTCTTGCATTGAAGATGTCCAAGACAAGCTGCGTTGTGTCTGGCTGTCGTAGCCGAAATGTCGACAGGCAGATGCACAATTTCCCGATGGCAGTGGCAAGGTAAGTAATCATATATTACTTGTTACACATATAATATCTCACGGGGAGTGCTGAAGTGATTGCTTCCCGCGTAGTCTTCGTAGTTCTCCTTATTGAGATGAAAATTTAATTTCAGGGCCGAGATATGGAGGATATTTTGCTGTAATCCCGCCTGTCATCCAGGTCTCGTGATGTGTACTGAAGTTGTGTTTTGTATTCTTTACCTACAGTTGGATTTTTTATTTGATTTTAATAAAAAATACTAATGGTGCCCAGCTTTTTTCTCACTATTTACCCAATGGAACCTTCACATTGATGAAAAAAATTGCATACTTTTCGCATTCGTGCTGTCGATATTTTCGATGTGGAAGATGGTAAGTGAAAAGGAAATCAGGCTACGTGCTGGTGCGAGAATTCAATTCTTCATGTGGTACCATCTGCCGGCTAAAATGTGAACTTTTCGTTAGTTATGGGTCGAATCCAAAATTTATCGAATCCGAATCTCTTACTTTTTTCGAATCCCACACATCGAATCTCAAATCCGAATCCTTATTTCAGAAAACAATGAATGCCAGTAACTTTTCAATCTCAATTGCATTTATAAAACAAATTCAAATCCATTTATATTTTCCAGTACTTTTTTTGAACCAATAAGTTGATCCACATTTCTGCTCTATCAAATTCAATATTTATTCATTAGCTAAAAAATAAAAACAAACTTGAGTAGCTGTTTCAGTTTTACTTAATATGTATTAGTTCTTCAACAAAGTACAATGTAATCATAAGTTAGAAATTATTCCTCAAGAAATGCAACATTCTTACTCTTTCGGGATCTAATCTGCTCCTTTTTTTTGTCTGCCAAATTTCCAGCAGTACAAAATGCTCTTTCTGAAAATACAGTTGCAGTTTTTGCACTATGAGTTTCTTAGCCTCTTGAGAATCTTTCTTGCTTTTAAAAACTTTGTCTTTAAAATGAGGATCCAACATTGTTGCAACAGCATAAAAGCTGTTCTTTTCTAAGTCAGCAAATCTGAGATTCATCTCATTAATGATATCATTTTTCATCCCTTGCAATCCAGATCCTACATTACCTGGTTCTTCCATATTTTTGTTTAAATAAATGTACATAAATTTGAAATATATGTACATACTATTTATTAAAGGAATCACTTCTCATATTGTGGTGTTAGAGTATCTAACATTAGCCTGATAAAAAGGCTTTTAAATATGTTGAACATTTTGCAAGTAAGTCCACTCAGCAGGGCTAAGTTCGGCTGGTAAATTAATCTCCCCATTAACCACAAATAGAGCTGGTTTCTGTTCCAGAAGACAAGTATAAGGCCTACCATACACGTTCAGTTTGGTCTCAAGGTCTGGACTGTACAGTCCTGGACTGAAGGAAGAACTGACAGTGTGTGGCGATTCCTTGAGGCGGATCGTCGGCCAGACGGCCGGATGGGAAACCAATGAGGTCCGGCCTCAAGGTCGCTTGGCCTTGAGACGGAACTGTACGTGTATGTTGAATCCCGCAGTCCTAATCGCTAAGAACATTTTTCCTAATCGCTAGAACACACACTGTCACTGCCATTGCCTCAATATCTTCAATAGTTGACATGTCGAGCACTAAACGTACACCTTCGAACAGAGCTACCGCGTGACTGGTTTGCACATACGGTACGTGTGGGGGGAGAACACGGCTCCGGCCAAACTGAGCAGTTCCGGCCTCAAGGCCAAGCCTTGAGGCCGGGACGGTACGTGTATGGTAGGCCTAACAATACATTCACATAGTTCCTTCAACTGTTACTAATAATTACAAATATTTTAGCTGGGATCTGCATCACTTGGAAAATTTAAATCACTGTCTTGATAACTGGAACCGCTTGGTAGAGTATCGAAGGTATAAGATGCAGGATTTTCATCTTCCGATTTATCTTCTTGCGCTAATTTGCGGACTTTCGCTGCTTCACGGGCAGATAATGGATGTTTCTTTATGTGCTTATACAATGCACCAGTGGCTATGGAAACACAACTGTGGGATATAGCGCAGCCACAAATATCAAAAATCGCGAATTTATCATCGGAATTTTTTTACCGAGAAGTATTACCATATTTTGCTGTGTTGTGACATTTCACAGTATAATTGTCACCTTCACAACTTCCCTATCGACTCTTTTGTCTGTTCTTCACTATCAAGTAATATAGCTGTCTATTTCGGTGCTTTTCCTTTGAGTACGGCGATAGCTGATTATCGAATGCAGGTGCTGTCGATCGCTGACTCACCCCGGAGCAGAGAGCCACCGGTAGCTGGCGAAAGATGGATATTCAGCTAAATCGAAAGGACCGCAGCGTGGCGATCGCCATCTATCGCCGGCTATAGCCACAAATCGGAAGCACCCTTTATATCGTACACTCTGACCACAGATTCGCGTCCACGATCGTGCATCAACGTCATTGAGTTGTGATCGCAGTTATATAGTACAGTGACGAATATAGAGATTGAGTACTATATCGTCTACAAGTTTATTTTTGTATCATACAATTTTACAACGGAATGCTGGCAGATAAAAAATTTGGTATTCACAATTCAATGAATTAAAAACTGGGCTATTCCAGTAGTAACTTCTAACATACGTGGTGCCAACCTTATTGAAGAGATATGTAAACACACATTCAGTCGCAATTAATTATTTTCGCCAGCGCATTATTTGGCCATGAGATGTGAGCCTATATATGCTAAAACATTCTACAATCTGGAGTGATCCTTTCTCTTTGAATTCAGATCTTTCTCATAAGAATATTTTCGATACAATTGAAGACATCATGAAATGCATGATCCATGTCGTACGTCTTCATCAGAGATCGGCTGCGATGGCAGCACCAACCAACCTGGTCCTCCGATTCAGCCGAGTTGTTTGTCTTCACCTCTTATCTCGCTCTCCCCTCACCAGCTGACACTGGATACTTTTTTTGGGGCACCCTTCTCAGAAGAGGAGGTAAATCACTCAGTGAAGAACAGAGGCTGACATCTCCTTCCCTCTCTTGGCTCGTAATTTGGCTTGGGTGATTTCTTGACACCACCCGGCATCATTTGGGGGTCCTGTCCTGCTTCTCTGAGGCTGGCTCTTTAAAAGGCATTGCTTGCTAATTCTGACTTTTCTGGAAATCGGTGGACTGCTTGGAACAGCAGTTCTGCCACCAGTCCCATCTATGGGCTAAACAGGTCCCTCCATCGAGTCAAATTTATGGGCCAAAACCTGTTTCGCCCCAAGACTCCTGTCGCTCAAGATTCCTGTTCGCTTCGACCCGGGTGACTGCCATTGGTTGGGGTCGGGGGGGTTCTTCTTTTGGGGGCCTCTAGAGCCAATACCAGGTTGATATGGCCGATGCTCGAACGAATCGAGGGCAGCCGTTATTTCGGTTATTTAAATTGTTGCCTTAACCCTTATATATATAGACCGCGAACACAAATTTATTGATATGAGCGGAGCAAAGAATCTACATTAACCATCGAGTAGCTTGTTATTCAGCATTATTTTTCACATAACTCTTCACACCTAATGTCACATAACAAAGTAGGGATGTTCTCCTATGTGTGAGCAAAAACGTGTTGGATAGGACGTCTTAAATAGGGGCACATACAAAGAAAAAAAGTTCCAATGTAGAATTCCACCGGAAATATGTAAAATAAAAAGTTCTATTTTAAATATATGTCGTAGTGAATTTCCGTGCAGATTATCAGCACTTATGACGGTAAAACGATGACATTAATGAGATTATTACATTGCAAGATCGTTATCCTAACGTAACTGCCACCCGCAAAATCAGGATTCGAAATTTATCGAATCTTTTTTGATAGGGTTCGATCGAATCTCGAATATATGGATTTGATAGGATTCGATCGAATCCTGGCCACATCACTACTTTTTGTATTTCTTTCCAACTACAGCACCTCTAGGATTAGATCTTTAAACGAATATAGCCCACGACGTTTTTAACATGCTGATGCACTCTCCTGGAGTAAACCAAGAACATAAGCTGACACGCGTGTGCGTGTCTGCATACCACATCATTTGTGCAAACGCAATGATTGAAAACTCAAAAGCTGAGTTTACTTCCAAAGCATTTTCCTATAAATGACTTAGTGTAAAACTAGAAAACAACTGAGTGCCACCTATTTAATTTGACATTAAATGTTTTTTTCTGAAATTTGTATTCACTAGGGGCATTTTTTGACCAGTGATGCATACAGTTGAGTACACTTAATCCAGTACCGTCGGGACTCGACCAATGCCACATTAGGGATTTTGTCGGACAACGGGTGCTGTGGTAGTAACCAGTATACTCATAGGGTCCGTGATGTTTTTATGAGGGAATTAGATAAATTATAACAAATACAATGAATTTTCAATAAATTCTGAAAAAATTAACAAACACAACATCAGTCAAACGGTAGTATTGCAAAACGGCAGAGTGAAAAGAATGCGTAGAACATATAAACAAATTGCTGCACATCAAACAGTGTAATGTTATTAGTTGATAAATAGTATAAATAAATAACAATTTTTCATTGCTTCCAATGTTCCTTGCAATCCTCATGCCACTGTGTTTAATACGATATCAGCTGATTAAATGAGCTGTCTACGCCGCGCAGTCAACGCTCGCTGCTACCGGCGCTTCCATCTGTGTGACTATCCGTCGATACATCGGGAGCGATTGAGGAGGAAGATTCTTGTCCATCCTTGGTTGCCTTTTTGAACATATCTACTATCTATCAAATTCAATTAAATATTTTAGCCTGCTCCATTGACATTTGGCCTGAAATACTGAGCCCTTCACTTTGACGCAGTCGAAACCACTACATATAAGTACGCAATCTAAAATGGCACTAGACCCTTCTTTCATGGTTTTTCTTATCGTCACTTTCACAGAAAAATTTGGGGATCTTCTCTTTCTGCTTCTTATTGTCATAGGTTGTCGAAGATCCAACGGAGTACATATCATATGTACAGCTCTCGCGAAAGCTTATGGCATTCGGATGATCAGAAGAAGGCGTCGTGGAGGGGTAAAGTTTGGAGTAAGGGGTAGGGAAAGTGACGTAAGATAAAGCGAAGACATGGCATTTGCGCAATGCATGAGTGCATTTAAAAAAATGGGCTTTGTATGACGCAGATAAAACAAACTCTGTGCATCTGAATGCCATAAGCTTTCGCGAGAGCAGTACAGGCCCTTCACTGATGTACCGAAGACAAGTTTTTTCAACACTTCCACATTTTCTGCGATAGTTATTGTTCAATGTTCTGTGCTTTCGCTCCGCTCCCTTGCTGCTGCTATAACTGCTTACATTAGACATAATTACGGATAAAACTATGCAGATGACAGATAGTTTTTACTTCAAGTTGCCACTAAGTATAAAGCAAACATTCGCGCGCCATGTAAGACCGGTACTGTCCATCACCGAGACGCCACACACCCGCCTCTCAGCAACGACGCAATATTCCTTCAATTTGCTGAATAAAGACCTTCGTTGCACACAATAATTAATTTAGACAACAATGTATGCAAAAAATCTTCTAATACTCGCTCATTAATGGGAGAATTTTTGTTAAGAGTGGGTTACAGTTTCAGTAAAAACGAAGCAATGATTCGGCAAAAAAGTTTCTGTTTTCCGCGAAGTACCCCTTGGAAATATTGACGGATTACGGGTGTTCCCAGATTAGGGATTTCCAGATTAGGGGTGCTCAACTGTATTAGCTTTAAAAGTTCATGAATTCAGAGATTGACTATTCATATATTATAATAATCTCTGGAGTATTATCAGTACGCTATGAATGGATAGCAAGCAACAGATTAAGCAGATAAAATTGGGTTCATCTTGGAGAGTTACAGACTCCTAGAGATAACTTCATGAAAAATAATAACAAAGCAACCTAAAAAATCTTAAATTTAGGAGCATTTCTTTCTCATTCGGAAATGGAAAATTGACATTGTTAGCTTAGGGAACGTAATTTAACACGTTGAGCGCAGCATGACTCACTGGTGGGTGAACTATCTCCATGGGCATCATGACCCACCGGTGGGTAATGGGTTCCAAGCTCTCTGGGCAGCATGACCCAGCTGGGGTCACACTTGCCATAAGAATTAAAGGGGTTTCCGTCCACATACCCCTATGAGGATGGACTGAAATGTCCTATTTCACCCACGAAGTTGTTTTACTGATCTGATGTTTTTTCTAGCAGAAAGCTAGTAAGTAAAATGATGGGCAGTGAAGTAAAGATTCAGTTTTTTGAGAGTTTCTCTGTATTAAATGTACAATATTATCAGTTTTTGTATTTACTTAGGTACTTGGAAATCGGAATATAAAAAAACTTGATAACAACTAGATTCCAAAACGCTTTTAAATACATACTCCTTGAATTGCAGATTGCCTTAAAGGGGTTAACAAAATGTCTGCAACGTGTGTTGCGTTAGAAGGTCTCAATTGTATTCATTCAGTTAGCGGTTTTATGAATTTTATACAGTAACAAAAACAACATTTTTACATTAAATAAATTATATGGCAGTCATATTGAAGGTACCGTACGTCCTCAACTTATGCAGATCCGAGTTACACTTATCCGGAGTTACGCGGATGTTCAGTTAGGCTGGTGACATGCTTGCGTTATCTCCACGTTTCTGTTCCCACGACAGGTACACCAGGTGACAACCCACAAGTCATTGTCAAGCGCGCAAGAGTTGATGCCAAACTACATGAATTCGGGACACCCACTATACTACCGTGGCACAATAAGCAGCAACACATCTGCCAGTCTGGAGAGTGTACATTGGCTATTTGTTGTGTCGAGCCATAAACACGACATGCAGGACTTTCAAATCTGTTGCTGGTCGCAAGTCTGGCCGGCTCCATAAAAATCTATGTGCTTGACCTTTTACTAGCTGTCGCCGTATATCTATCGCGGCGACAGAAACGTGAAGATAACGTACGCCTGTCATCTGCCTTACACGGCATCAACGTCTTTTTTTGGTGTAGTTTGTCCTCCCCACGTAAGCCGACGCGCAGTAAATTATCTACTCGATGGATGACGACACATGGACTGGTGCTCTATGATATTTTAGATATCCATTCATAACTGCATAAAAACATTTCAGTAACAACAATCACTAACACTTTTTATGGCTACTTGAAGACGAAATCTCTGAACCTTTCACACTGCTTCGTCGTGGGCGTTGCTTCTCGCTTGAATTCAAAATTAGGGGACGGGAAATGGGTTGGCGGCCATTACTTGCTTCCTTCCTGGAATTTCGACCTCGATGTTTTCGGAAAAAGGACAAGTTCATACAAAATCTAAATTGGAGAATATTGCCCTTGATCTGTTTATTTTCCTGATTCCGAGTCATAGGAAACGAAATTAAAATAAAGGCATAATAAATGTAGGGCCATACTTGTATATTCACTTTTCTCCACCTGCGATGGTGAAAGAACACATCATTTAACTTACTACTAATTGTAATTAATACATTATAAACAACATAAAACTAAAATAAGTTTTACACATGACAAATAAAATTACGTTATTTTTGTCAATTTTAATCTCATTAACATCACTTGATAAGAACAAGAGAGCTTCAATTTCATCATTTCATCGTTACTGATATTCCTCAGTAAACAGTACGTAAACCTCAGCTACATTATCTCTATTTTCCAAACACCATTATAAATAAGTAATCTTGGAATGTACAACATGAAATTCAAGGATGAATTCTGGAAAGGAATTGGCTCTATATTATGCAGTACTTCCCCTCTATCCCAGCCAACCGATGTTATGGTATTTGACATGAGCATTAAGAAACAGTGTCGTCGAAGAAATGTGCATTAGATAAAATATTCACAAGGTCTAAAAAAATGGTGGCAGAAAAACAATATCATGCACATAAGTGCGATATTCCTCAGAGGAATTAACATTCGCCTTGATTGAGATTCGAACCCGGATCCCTTGATTTCACCGAGTGCTTTAACCAGTTTAACTACTGAGGCCTCCTCCTCCCCTGTGGATTTTCTGGTGGCTTTATAGGAACAAGGTGTTCAGGACAAGACATATGATGTCAATAAGCAGTCCAAAGCGTGCGCTTAGCACCACAGTGCGCGAGGATGTAGCCATTCATGGAACACAATGAGGTTTTCGCTCTTTCGATTAATTTTGAGGATAGCGGAACTAGCCTCAATATTTACCTTCACGGAGTCACCCGCAAGTGCACAAGTGCCATATTCCACAGAGGAAAAATCATTTGCCTTGACCGGGATTCGAACCCGGATCCCTCGAATTCGCCTATTCCAATTGCTTTTGCACAGTGAGAGACGTTTTTACTGGCTTGCGTCGTAGTCAAGCTATACTGTCGTAGAAGTTCACCAGAATAATGCAACGCATTGGTTAACTCCTGCTTCTCACTATTTTTCTTAAAACTCGGGATGTTAAATGGGTGGCCGTCTTCGTCTTATAAAATCCAGATAAGTCGCTAGTTTGTGGAGTTGTGCTTGCAATCTCCATGTCACTTGGCAAAATTTCACTTACGAATGACTACCATAGAGCTGTTCTAACTGTGCACGGTGCGAGTGAATAGACAAAGGTATTCCTTTGTATAAGCACTGCAAGAACTTCCTGGAAAACGGAAAGTAACGGTTCACAAGGGATTTCCCATCTGCATCCCCTGGTAAACGAAGGCAAGGCACCCCACACCAAAACCGAGAAATCAAAGGGTGGAAGGGGAGTTATGGGACTACAGCCACGAGTTAGTCAGGAAAACCAAACTATGTGACGAAAAACGTAACATTATATCCCTTGTGCTCCGCCCGTGAAATGTAAAGGTCATCATCATCGCTGTTTTTCTATTAATTTTTGCATATTTTTCACTGAATTTTTAACCACAGCATTACTTTGCATTTCCATTTTAAATAATATTAGTATTTTAACTTAAATGGAAATAAAAATAGGAGGGTAAAGCGGTAAAGCTTCAACAGGAATCGCAAAAACACTGAAACGGATGAGAAAATGGCAACAGGCACATATGCACAAGGCTGATATTGTTTGGTTTACCCTTAGCCATGCCATGATGCTTACGAATTTCAGGCCTAACCTTTCAGATGAGTCAACACTGGTCACGAGATAGTGATTAATCTGCTTTTCTCCTTGCGCTTATGGCTGAAGCCCAAAAGCTGAAGTCTCAAAAACACCTACTGTGGGGTCCCACAATAGTTGTAGATACGCAGCCGCAATAATTTCTCCTTCATTACCATTTATAAAATGTAATACGAATGCAGAAGTGCACAATTTTACTGCAATGAAAGGTGGGCGCTTATAATTTGATTAAGATGAAATCCAATAAATAGAAATAGGTTAGTGAAAGGAATGAATGCATAAGAAAAGGATAGGATTGGAATTGATTTAAAAATTAAAATTATGGCTAGAATAAATTATTTTAAATTGCAAATAGTATAATTTATATACTACTAAAATAATTAAGCAAATATTGCAACTTAAAAAGGAAAAAAATTGCCTTTCGGGAGGTTCGAACCGGAGGAAAAATATTGATAGCCCAAGACGTTACCTCTCGACTAAATATGCTGGTGAAGGTTGGGTATTTAAACTGGAATAGATAGAATGTGCCTGAGTATGTCCGGTGGGTTGCATCTTTCCAGGGTTTTTTAAAAAATATTCAATTGCAAATATCTCGAAAACTAGGGCCTAGTGGACACTTTACCGATCGGTGGGTTGCATCTTTCCAGGGTTTTTAAAAAATATTTAATTGCAAATATCTCGAAAACTAGGGCCTAGTGGACGCTTTACCAAAAATACGTGCCTATTGAATTTTCGTTTTCTATCAGCCTACGAAGTTTGATCGCGATCCGCCAATTACCGTTGGGTGCCTTCCCTTGTAAGGTGCCTACAAAGTAGCAAAATTCCTATCACCTAGTTCATGACATCGCCATTGATGGCGCACCTATTGAAATAATCCCAGGAAAGTTCAAAAAAATATTGCGTTTTTAGAGTGGCATACCGTCAAGTCCTCAGCATAGTGATTTTCTTTTGTGACAGCAGTAACACATTCACCAAAACTAATAATGCCAAAGTGGACGGTGACGGCACAGCAGCGCGAGGAAGAACTTCGACAACATGCATTATATTGTGCTGATGAAAAAACAATTTTGTGTCATTTTTGCAACACAACTGTCTCATGGAAAAGGAAGCACAGCTGCAAGAAACACATTTTGAGTGAAAAACATGGCTAATGTTGAAAAAATTCTGCCTGTGGGAGTGGAATAACATGGCAAGAATCCATAATAATATTCAGAGTGGTATTTTTTTCTATAAAACTACTGATTCCTTGCAAGGTATGACAACTTCTAAAGCAGAAGCTGTAAAGCCGATACTGGTGCAAATGGTATCAAAGGCATCAGTAAAACATTGTTCTCTTGTAATAGAAGACCTAAGTAGAGTAAGATTTGAAAACAGTTTTTGAACCTCAAGTAGTTCTCACAATGGAGGTGAGCACTGACTTAATCACAAAATTGAAAAAAGTTCATGGCCTTGAGTCAATTGAGACGGAAAAGTAGATATTGGAGTTGGAAGAATTACATCGAATATTACAGCACCAAAATTTCCAGGGTTCAGTGGATATAATGAGAGCAATTCAGGTACTAAAATTGTTTGAACCATCATTTGCATTAAAGTGCCTTGAAGCGATTTGGACCCTCTGTGCAAATGTGGACTCACAAGGAGACATCGCGTGAGTGATGTTAGGGATCCAAATGAAGCAATTTTTTTCTGAAACTATAGAGAAAATGCGGGAAAAGTGTCACGGCTTTCTTCCATTAGGGCCTTAGTTCGAGAAAAAAACGAAACTAAAGAATTTCCCTCCGTATAAATTCTTTACTACACGGAGGTCTACTAACTGAGGCTGTGGCGTAGTGGTTAGAGGCGCTGGACATGTAATCCATGTATTGTGGCGCGGGTTCGAATACTAGTCCGGTCAATTTTTTTCTTTCTTATATTTTACGGAGTCAATGTACATTGCCCAATCCCATAAATTTACAACAGTAACAACAATATTTTTTTAATTTTCAGCCTATTTCAATCAACCCCTTAGGAGAGTTTCCAAGCTAATTTCGGGATTCTTGTTCGGCCGATAAGAGGTTTCACATGCCGACAGGCCTAATATGTTTAGATTTTAAAAATACAAGGATACTTCCGTGAATAGGATGAGCGTCGATTGGTCGTCCCTATTTCGCAAGGCGGTAAGCAATGAACGGATTATTACTTTTTAATATACAGAGATGCATGCACTTCTAATTTCCCAGGAACTGCGTTCGAATAATGACTTTTGTGACTCAATTTTTCTTTCAATAGTGGACATGATATAAGTAGAAAAGAGATCGTAACTGTTTCCGAGGTTATGTAAAAATAGTTGCATTGACCTTTGGAGCAACATATTATATTGAAGGGAAATATGAGAAAATATAAATAAATGTTCTGGAGTTTGTAGACCGGATCTGCCTTCGACCAGATGCAAATGTTCTGGCGACAGAAAATAAATTGGCTTGGTGCAGAAATATTCTTTGCTTTATACGTTTTTACAATGAATATCATCCTAAAGTAAGCAATTCCACACCATGAATGAAAAGTTCAATTGAAATAAACATGTGGTGGGAAAAGAAATATGGTTATCACTACGTGATATTTTTTGTGCTGGAATCTTATATCTTCCTCTCCCCCACGTTACAGGCTTCCATTTAATATAATATGTTGCTCCGCAGAAAGGTCATAGCAACTATTTTTTACATAACCTCGGAAACAGTTACGATCTCTTTTCTACTTATATCATGTCCACTATTGAAAGAAAAATTGAGTCACAAAAGTCATTATTCGAACGCAGTTCCTGGGAAATTAGAAGTGCATGCATCTCTGTATATTAAAAAGTAATAATCCGTTCATTGCTTACCGCCTTGCGAAATAGGGACGACCAATCGACGCTCATCCTATTCACGGAAGTATCCTTGTATTTTTAAAATCTAAACATATTAGGCCTGTCGGCATGTGAAACCTCTTAACGGCCGAACAAGAATCCCGAAATTAGCTTGGAAACTCTCCTAAGGGGTTGATTGAAATAGGCTGAAAATTAAAAAAATATTGTTGTTACTGCTTTAAATTTATGGGATTGGGCAATGTACAGTGACTCCGTAAAATATTAGAAAGAAAAAAAATTGACCGGACTAGGATTTGAACCCGCGCCACAATACATGGATTACATGTCCAGCGCCTCTAACCACTACGCCATGGCTTCAGTTAGTAGACCTCCGTGTAGTAAAGAATTTATACGGAGGGAAATTCTTTGGTTGCATTTTTTTCTCGAACTAAGGCCCTAATGGAGGAAAGCTGTGACACTTTTCCCGCATTTTCTCTATAGTTTCAGAAAAAAATTGCTTCATTTGGATCCATAACATCACTCATGCGATGTCTCCTTGTCAGAGAGATTTCTTTCCTCCTACAACACTGTGCTAACAAATAGGAGAACAACTCTAAAAGAAGAAAATTTGGCCACACTGGCATTTTTTCATTTGAAAATACGGACATTTAACTGAAATTTGTCTCTATGTAAATTGGTTATGTGAAATGTACAAACACAAAATGTGAATACAGCATGGTATTAATTGTTTAAATTTTCCCTAATCAATGGTATTCAACACTTACTGCCAACAGGTAGGCCTGCTGGGAGGAGGGAACTTAATTCACACCCATTATTTTGTCGTCAAAATAACACTGACTTCAGGGTAAAATTACACTGCTTTTGCAAAAAATAACCACTTTTGCTCTAAAATAACCCCGCCTTTTACAATTCTCTACTGATGAGTCAAGCACTCTCCATCCGCTAACCTCAGCCTTGACGCGGCACAAGGGCTTCACCACAGAGGGTGTAACGGTGACTTGTTGCTCTTCGGGCAGGGAGAGCACCTAGATCGAGTCACCGCCTTCCGTGTACCAAATAGGTTTTGGCTTCCAGCTCTAAGGCTTCAGAAAGACACTTTAATTAATTGCGTTTGTCTGAGCACGCCTTGAGTAAGCAAATTAGGTTTTGTGATGGGATACGTTAAACCGAAATGATACTCGGGTGCCAAACATTGTGGACCTTCCTACCCTTCCCCTTTCCTTCCCCCCCCCAGCTGGATAACCGGGATGAGTTTTTCTAGGAATCGGCCAGCTTGGTTTTCCCGATGCAGTAGACTTCTTTATTTCTTTTTTGTCCCTAAAAAATAGTTGTGACCCTAAAAGATTGGTACCACGTGTTCTCTTTGCATCATGATTAATTTCCACGGAGTCACGCCTGAACTCACCGAGTTGGTAATCCATATATATTTTATTTGCTATGAATCATGTTTTGCCATGTCGTGACATCTTCAGGTGAAGTGCTGGGCCAACTTGAGTAAATGCCACAGAGTTACGACTCAAACCATTTACCCAATTTTATTTTCGTGTTACATACTTCACCATGTTGACAATTATACAAGACCACAATGAGATAGGGAGAGAAGATTTTCATATTTTTACCACAAAGTTGTGCCATTATCGGAAAATTAGAAGTAAGTCGGAGTGGGGAAATAAAATAACTAATAAATGAAATGGAGACCTGGAACATTTCGGCGATGTTCATTTGAGATGAAGTTTCTTTTTCACACTTCGTCATGTGGATAAAAAGTTCCCGAAATCATAGAGTGATACGATAAGCACATTTCAATTTAAGTCTCATTGAGACTCTATGTTTAGGCTCATCGAAGTCTGTAAATAAGGATGTCATTACATGAAATAGTTTTCAATATATCTCCAAACACCCACGACGCGAAACTATGGCAAAAAGATTATGCATGGAGAGATAAATAAATAATAATTTTATTTCGTACGAGTAATTTTTTTGTGGAACAGAACTCTAGGCACCAATCATCAAAGTGAAAAGAGACTTAGGAATGAGTTAATGATTCGGTTACGTACTTCAATGAGCGATGAAACATCCTCAACAACTGGACAGGCAAATTGCTGTCATTGAAAGCAAAGGCATTTCCTGGGAGGGAGGGAAAATCATTGTTCTTGTAAACTAAACAACTGATATAGATAAGCATTAGGCTGTACAATTTTCTTCGGTATCATTCTCCATGACCTCCACATTATTACTCCACTTG
Source organism: Pyrrhosoma nymphula (assembly GCA_963573305.1). Classification (NCBI taxonomy): domain Eukaryota; kingdom Metazoa; phylum Arthropoda; class Insecta; order Odonata; family Coenagrionidae; genus Pyrrhosoma; species Pyrrhosoma nymphula. The sequence goes on along the minus strand of OY754330.1, from coordinate 46,334,762 downwards.
ACAAAAAAATCTTGCCCTTTAGTTCTGAAAGCTATGAACTGACAGCGACATGGAAAATATGCCGAATCACGCCCCATTTGTCGTCAATCAATTAGTACAGCAGAATATTCATCTATGCATCATCCCGCAACAATCACCTCCCCTTCTCTCTTTTTCCGTCCCCTCCCCTCCCTCCCCTATTCTTACTTTCCGTCCTCCTCAGCGGGGTGTTCAATCACGCAGATGAGTGTTACATTGCCCTGAGCCCTCTGAATCACTGCTCTGTGTTCGCACAATTTGGGCTACCACAGTTTTATATTGGCCATGTTTTCTTATATAATAAAACTGGTTGAAAATGTTCAATTCTTCAAAAAATAGACAGAACTTCATGTTAAACATTTCGGAGAAGCTGAATATTAATGAAAGGTCATCCAAGGGAGACCCAGTGGCTAATATGGCGGTGAACTCTGGTGTTGGCATCTCCACAGCGTGCGATATAATAAAAAACCAAGCCAAGTTATTGGACTATGCTTCAAAATCGAAAGAATTCATTGGCAAGCACGCCACTGCCAGCGTAGAGGAGGTAAGCACCATCTGTTCAGGCATTGGGGTGGTCTGTGACCTTGCCTCGTTTTCTTCGAGAGAGGGATTATTACGCAGGGCAATAGGGGGCTCGGGAACTCCCGAGGGGTGACCATAAATTGCTGCAGACCAGACATGTGATGCTTGCTTGGGGTGGAGGAATCTATAGCAGATACTTGCTTGGGGTGGGGCTTTTGCTTGAGGTGGAGGCATCGGACTTAGAAACATGCAGGCAGTTGGAAAAGCCGGGTGACTCCGGCCAGTGTTTATTGCCCATGCCCTTGTTCGTGCGGTCACCCACCCTCCAGCCGGGTGCCCACCTCGCATGCTGAACTTCCAAGAGAAGGGAAGGGGTATCCTTCGGTAAAAGGTCTTCGTAGTTGGCCTCAGGAAAACAGTGGTTTCTGCAATTTGGAAGATGGTCGCTCTTCCACCCACTGAAGGATCGGGTCAAGTGTACGTGCCCCTTCCCCTTTTGCCCTTTCCACTGCTTGGAAGGGGGAGAGGGAAGAGAGTGTCTCTCTATCTCTTGCATGCAGTAGGGCAAGGGTAGTTCGGATTTGCCAACCGCCTGCAGGTCTCCTCGGACTCCCAGGAGCTGTCATCGTACAAGTGTGTGTCAACTACCTTGACGTGAGTCTCAGAAGTTAAAATACGTGATTTGGCCGATCTCAGATTCTTCACAATGAGTGTAACACGTTGCAATCATGAATTTAAATTCTTACTTGCAGACTTAAATCATTTGCATAGTGAAACTATGAGGTGATAGTTATTTTACGATCCTTTATGGAATAAAGCTTATGATATAAAGGCATATTAAGAATACTTTCACTATAACAACCAAAAATGGTTTCAAAACGTTGCCCAAGACCACAAAATTTATGGGGGCAAAATAATCATTTTCCACAAGTTCTTTAAAAAGTTTGATATTACAAAACTCGATAATATGAAGTGCCGATTTTTCGGTCCCGCTGACTTCGTATTATCGAGTTTCTACTGTATTTCTTGATCTTGGTCAGGCTGAGTGAGTCCATCCTGAAATTTTTCATGGAAGTTCTAAATTTAATGGGTATGTCGTCAGAATGGATAAATTTCCTCTTGATTCATATTATCGAGTTTCTACTGTGTAAAAATTTCATTGAAATAGCGGTTGTATCACAATAAGTTCTTTTTAAAAATTTAGTTAGGCCCTCAACGTACTTACATTAATTCTATGTTGGGTGTATGCATGAAACTGCAATGAAAACAATTCAAATCAAACATTTATTATCTTAGAAAAGATATTATTCTCTTAATTTAACTTCAGGAAAAATATCGCGAATTTTACATCGCAATCAAAGGGTCAATTGACGGTGCCCCTGCAATCTCTTGTATTGGTGGGGGTCTCGCAATAGGCCATACTCATACTAACGCAGTTCCACTGTACACTGGACCAGTGAATTATCCCGTAAGTTGGCACAAAATTCAATAAAGCAAACAAAGAAACTTGTAGGATTGTCCTCCATGGCAATTAATTGCAACTTGGCGATGAAAATGGCTAATAAAAAAAATTTTCCCATTTTGCCTAAGATCATTTGCACAATGAGAACAAATAAGACTTAAAAAGAAAGGAATTAATAAATTTAAGGAGGCCACTGATTCCTAAAAATAATAATTACCAATTCGATGCGAGAGGCACTGGAGGCTAGGCTTGGGTGAAGGTAATAACCATCGTCCTCATCATCTTGGTCACCTGAGGTACCAATAGAAGATAACTGTTACACAAATGCTAACAATTATACAAAAAAACAACAAACAAATATAATAAATCAAATAGAAAAATGCATCCAACAACAAAAATACGTTATCCAGCAAGCCTTTGAAAGCAAAGAAGCAATCATAAGGCCTCCTGGAGCAATGCTTGTCACTGCTCTGAAGATTTCCCCTTGGAGAAAAGTTCTTAAACCTATGGCTAGGGTATCCTGGAGATCATCAGGTAAACCAATGTTCCAGGACCTGAAAATACTTACTAAAAAAATCCATAATGTACTCAGCTCCACCATTTTGTTGTAAAACAACCCAGGTACTTTCTAACTGGTATAGTGATGACTTATCAAACAAGAGCTATTAGTAGGGATAGGAAAATTTCGCGATCGCGAATTTAGACAAAAATGTCCTAGGAGTGGTAATTAGTTACAACATACTCCATACTGACTGGGGAAATGACTTTTGAACTCGCGAAATGTCACGAATTGTCCCCCAAAACGAAAATTTTCATTTCCTTATGAGAAAATGGTTGGAAGTACATTTAAAACACAAGAAAAATATTAAAATTGCAACCAAATGTTCTCAATTCGATTTAAACGAACTCGTGGGCAAACATTCCTGAGGTATGCGGAAGTTTGCAGTTCATCGTAGTATAACCGGTGTGACCATAACAATCGCGGGAGGATGACATCGGGTACTTTTGATTTACGGCGATAACCGGCAATATACAGCTCGTCACGCCGCGGTGCTTTCTATTTACAATTAGTGGAATAACCACCTATCGGCATCTATGATCGGTGGCTCTCCGCTCCGAGGTGAGTCGAACAAAAGAAAAGCAATATGCGCATTTATTCTAAGTAATCTGCTACAGCAGGGTTACCCAAACTTTTCCTGCGATGGAACACTTCGTAAATCCTGAAATTTTAACGGAACACCTTGTGGACTTCACATATATTAAACCATTGCGTTTAGGTAGTTTTGTTCTGATTTGTTCATTAGACTCCACTACGGATTTGAAGACGATACGGACTGCGCATGCGTGAATAGCCACTTTGAGTTGTTTCATTTCAATGGGCTCGTTCGCCAAGAGTTTTTTAAATGCCAATTCTGATAGAGTTTGAAACATAAAGAGAGATGTATTTTTCCATTTTTTGATCCGTCGCCTGCTTTTCGAATTAACGGCGGCGAAAAATCGGGGTTCTTAACCCTTTCACGTAAAAGAACCAACATGAAAAGTTTTGAAGTCACTCGCTGCTCCGTCCAATCACGCTGGGTGCTATGCAGCATTCCCCTTCCCTCGCTTTCCAGCGAGCGAATTAGAAACTGAACCGGATCTCTGATGACGTCACGAACTTTTTGAGTGGGCGGCAAGTTTCGCGAATTTTTGTTTTTGATTTAAAAGTGAGTGGCTGAATATAGAAGAATTTTGTCTCCACCGAAAATATATTTTCCAATCCATCTACGGAATTCGTGAATTAAATTGCAATTTCGCATCATAGTGAACGACCTTATTGCAATGGTTGCGTAGCTGGCTTTAAAGCACCAATCAAGGCCAACTACGACATCAATATAATTGTCGATATATTTATTTATTGTGTGGCACCAAGATTGATTTTATTGTTTGTATCTCTAGTTTTGGCCATTTCCGTCAAATGACTGTTTGTTTTCCAGTGACAATTGTTAAGTATCCTAGTTTTATTCCTGGTTTCTGTGCTTTCAAGTGATTTTGACGAGTTCTTGAGATGCCGAATGCAAAATTATGCGCAAGAGACCGGGCTTTCCAGTATCAAAAAGATTGATTTTATTGTATCGATAAAATCAATCTTTTTACATATTCTACAATTGTCAGGTTGCTTGGGAAAGACTCAATTGAAAAAACTTTAAATCTTCAAAGCACGTTACTGCAGCAAACTTTCACAAGGATGGAAATTCTCTAAAGTTACATGTCAATACACGAAATGTATTAAATTGTATTTTTAAATTTAGTACCACTTTTCGAGGTTCTGCCACCGAGGTGATTGTCTTCAGTCATAACATGGCTAGAAGGGGAAGTGTCGCATAATAACCCCGATCATATTGGGTTAAACTATAGTATAAGTGATCCTTTTCTAGACTTTGAAATAATCGGAATTTTATTTGTATATATATAAATTTGTGGTCACTGTGAAAACACCGAAATGTCTTGTTGAAAGTACCGAATTCCTAATTTCAAAGTACTGCTTTTCTCCCTCTCAAACCACCGAAAAATTCCTATCCCTAGCTATTAGCAATGCACACTTAATTGACTATAACAGGACATTTTGCCAACAACGGTCTTCCTACTCAGCACCAAAGATATTCAATCAACTGCCTGCCAATATTAAGTGTCTGCCACCCTTAAAATTTAAACTTAATTTTTCGAGTTTCTCTATAAAAAAGGCTACCACAAAATAAAAGACTATATATGTATATGTAAGGCTAGCGAAGCAATTTTTAATGAATATTGTAATATTGATGAAACTCATGGATGTTGTCTACCAATGGAGTGAATAAATCTTTATTGTTACAATTCATTTGCACTACTCACCTCTACAGTCATGAAAATGCACATTCAGCAAGAGAGATAACATATATCTTCATACAAAAGCAGAGAATTTTTTGGCAGATGAAAACCTACCTTCAACTTAATGTTGAGTTACTAAATAAGGTGATTTTTTTGGGGTCAACAACAATGCTTTTGGCATGTAGAGGATTAAACACCTCTCATTTACTCATAGATCACGGAGAACTTGTTAATAAACAAGTTAAATACTTGCACAGGTTAAATATTCTTGCTTTTGGTTAACACAGATAGCATTTTCTTAAAGCATTAACTTTGTATTTATAAAACATACATAAATAAATATACTTTTGTTCTATGTTTCATATGAACAATCTACTGATGGCAAATACACTTGGTATCTACTTGTGTATTTGGCATAATTCTCATTTCTACAGTTGGTTTTATTATAAATCCATTCCATATATTTATATATATTCCAATTGTATAAATGAATACTTGAAACAAAAAATACAACAAATGTGAATTTGCTTCTGATAGCGATAGGGCCTTTTAATGATGGGATTCACGAAATACAATACCTTCATCTTCCTCCTCTTCTTTGGGTGGTTTAGGACGATATCGACCAGTTTTTATGGCCATTAAAAGATGTCGATAGTAAGAATGAACAGGATCATCAAATGAAAGGAATTGAAACTGTGGATTTTTCGCTTGCTTCATCTTCAACAATATCTCCATTTGTGCCCCTTGCTCATTAATGAACATGGCAGTCTTCTCAATAATGGCATTTGCTTTCACAGTTTCAGGCTGGAACACATCAATGGAAACATATAAGTCAAAGTGAATCAATTAATATACCCCCCAAAAATACTAACTGTCATGGTATGGAATAACAAAAGCTCAAAAAACACTTTCCAATAATGGAAGCCATTGTTTTTAGGAATTCTTGCTCCAGCAGAGCATTTCTGTTTTAGTATGCCAGAAAATTCAACTTACAATCCTCAATTTTTACTTATAATGAATAAGAATAAATCAAAATTACATGTTATTGTTAAATATCTCACATACAGGATTTAATGGTATTTAACTCCATTGGAATGAAGCTAAATAAAAATTATACAGAGAAATCTACAAGACATTCCAGAAAAATAATTAAATTTTAGCAATCATACCTAAATGACTGGAAAGGTTGTTAAATATGATTGAATGTGAATTGCATTGCAAAAAGGCTGTCCATTAAAGCAATATAATCATCTAATGATGATAACAGTGAACCAAATATTTATTATCTAATGGTTGTTATAAGGCTAGGGCAAGCAAGAAAATGAAAGACATATTATATGGGCATCACAGTCTAAAGTGAAAATTGAAAATGTATCAGGGAATAATTACTATGCCACTGCCATGATTAATTCCTCTAAATTATAAGCTGAAATAAAATTACAAAGAAAATTGTTTTATGAAAGTATTAGATGATAAAAATAAGGAATATTTTAGATTATGTCCAGCACTTTTCAAAATTTTCCATTCCTTACTCATCAGATCAAATGCTCATCAAAAATATTTACAATAAATATTTATAACTTAAGAATTTAAATGAATTACACATGTTTTATTTCCTGCATAACAGGTAGCTTCAAGCCTATAACAGACAATTAAAACAGTGAACAGCTAATTCCAAAATATACAGAGTCATTAAAAATTTACAATTTTGATACATGTATATTTACATAGAAATTAGTTAAGACGTTATGCAGTTAAGGCTAACAGATCCAAATTTATAAAATTCTGAGAGATTTTTTTTAATTCACAAAAGAAACTTGCCAAGACAGCTTATCCACAAACAACACCCTCAGAATGGCAAAGTAGCCATGTATACACCTTCCAAAATATCTTGAACAGCTCCCAGCTCTGCAATCCATACAAATTCCAATATTTAAATAATAGAATCAATGCCAATAATACTGCTAGCATGCTGATTGAGAGAATTTTGCAAACAAAAAATGAATTCAATAGATTAACTTAGAGAGTAGGAATTGTCAGCATTTACTTCAATTCAAACATAGCACATGGAAGTTTGGTGAAGAATAAACGACATTATTAAGCCTCAAAATGATTGATCACTCACCAAAACCATGTTGAGAGGAATGTCTAACTCCTGTGGCGGTACAAAAGGCTCATCCTCCTCAGCCACTGCTCCTCCAGAGCCTCCACCTCCCTCGGGCTTATGCTCCCCAACAGGTTGACCACTTTCATCGTACTGATAAGCCACCTGACCGTACGTGTTTTCAGCACTCAAAGCTTGCTGGAGCCTCTTTAGTTCTTCCTCTACAAGATACAACTCATATTAATAACTCAGCAGGTGAACAATGGACAAGCAATTACAGAATAACCTGGTTAATACATATACATTATTTGCATGGTCTTGAGGAAGGTGAGGTGAAAGTGACCCTTTTCGATAAAAAGATAATGGTATTCCATGGAGAAAAGCCAATTTCACATGAAACTTGATCCAGCACAAGTTTTAGGACACTTGCTAGTGTGATAGCTTTCCAGTATTGTGTGATACAGAACCAGCATGTTGGTTAACAAGTACGATCACTATCATTCTGAGCTATAATTATATAATACAGATTAAGGCGTGATGTGGCAGAACTGTTCCATGATTACAGAAAGAAAAAACTTACAGCTTTCCAATAATAAAATATTTTATACTGAATAGTTTCAAAGTTACTACTGGTTCTTGCTGGAGCTATAACTATGTAATTGATTACTTGACTTGATTCCATAATTAATGTGGTACTACAGTAGAAACTCGTAATTACGAAGTTGACGGGACCGGAAAAATCGGCACTTCGTAATATCAAATTTCGTATGAACGAGTATCTTTCAAAAACATCGCGATGAAGCTCTTTTTTTGTTTCCTTAGATTAAGATGTACTCTCGCGATGTACTTGCATGATTTACGAAGTTATAATACATGAAAGTATATTTAAATGTGTATTCATGCCTACAGGGTGCACTCATTGTCAGTTGAACACAGCTTATTTGTCGGAGTTTTATTATTCCTATTTTCGGGATTTCAAATTTGGCGCCACCGGATAAGTTATTTTGCCGTTGCAGCTGGCGGTGCGGCGTGCAGCAACTCGCGGATTGGTACTACCCCTCTTTGCCGTGACGAATTTTAACAATATTATCTGGATATAACAATTTGCAATGTTTATTGTTTTCTTGCATCACAAATTTTTACGGATGGTTCGGAAGTAAGACGAAAGCCGTGTTTCAATGGAAATCGACTTCCGTGTGTCAAGCTACCTTCGCATCAAATCGATGCATTATTCCGTTCACTCATTCGTTTTGTGATGACAAATGATTATTACCGGCAATACGAGGCTCGATTCGGGTTATCGTGATGAATGGTAAAATATCCTTTCCAGGATATTTGGAAATTGCCTGACGAGCAGCCCTTCCATCCAGCTATCCCTCTCAATCACTCAGCCGGAAACATTAAAGCTGTCAGATTTAAGGGTGATACCTCAGTCGGATCTGAACAATTGGCGCGTCTAAACCGGTTTTTCCCAGAAGACCCTTCAAGAAAAAAGTTCTTCGTTCCTTATTCCTAGGCGTGACGACATTCATCTGCGAGGGACTAATTCAGCGAGAAAGAGAAGGGGGTAACCCGAGAGGATCACTCCTTCACCTTATCTGTTATTATCTACCCTCACCCAGTTTCGCTTTTACCCAGGTGGCTTTCACTAGTGGAGGAGGGGTTGGGCCTTCTTTCAGCGGCCTCGGAAGCCATCACTAGGTTGATACGGCCGATTATCAAACGAGGGAGCCGTTATTTCAGTCGATTCAAATTGTAACCTTACCCCGGTGGTAGCTATGAGGTTGACTTCGCACTCCTTCATGATTTTTCCACAACCTGAAATTATGTTCGTAGCACCCGAGAGAGTTTTGAAACGCATCGTCATATCTATGGGATAAATAACGTAGTGCATCGGCGCATGCGAAAAGAGAATCGGAACTCTAATCTGTTTTTACTTTCTTTTATAGGAAGCATCATTCACTTTTGGAAGTGGATACCACGCCAGGAAATCCATTTTTAGACCGTTGACTTTTACATCGCCATGCTAATAGATAAAGAAATACTGTTTTCACCGTTTCGCGCAGGAAGGATGTTGCTAGAACTTATTTCATAGGGCTTGATACCTACTTGTGCGTACTTTAAAACTTTATTATTATTAAAATTACTTTAAAATGAATTAGGATCCAATTTCAGTATCCGGAGAAACGTAATACCCGCGGATCTTTAGATCCGTCCTGACCATCCCTAAATAGTATTTTCCCGGCGAATCAGCTTTTGTCTTAGAGGACGAACGAACAATTTAAGAGCACATTTTGGAGCAAACAAAGTGCGTCTTATGGGCCAGGAAATACAGTAACTACAATTTTCGATGCCTGGCTAACGTTTTTCAACTTACGAACAAGTTCTCAGAACACATCTCGTTCGTATGTCGAGGACTTACTGTACATTGGATGAGTACGTCAGTGACTTCCGACTGCTGGACGGACGCCAGACGCCCCAGCGAAAAACCACACCTTTACTATTGAAGCATTGAAAAATGAGATATCGTTCAGGTAATACATTCAGTGCGTAATGTATTCGGCGACAATCATTAATTAGATGTTTAACTCTGAAAAGGAGTGCCAAAACGTTACTGTGATCCATCAGTATTCGTATAAATGAGTAACTTTTTCACGTCGGGACCAAGATCCGAGGTTCGTAATTTTAAAACTTCGTTATTTTGTAATATCGCGTACTGTTACATACACTTAGATACCCTTTTGGTCGGGACCGAAGATTTTGCTTCGTAAAATCAAAATTTCGTAATTCCGTAGTTCGTATTTTTGAGTTTCTACTGTATATATGTAGTTTGCAACTCACTACTAGGACCTAGTAGTCGTCGGCCAATCATACTAGCTTTCACAGTCATTGTTTGATCTTCACTTCCAGAAATTGGCACCTTTGTATACCTCATTGCACCCATTATGAAGTTATTTTCTGGTAATGAAATCAGCAATACATAAAAATGTCCTAAAATGTGTTCTAATCCAGTTTGGCTAATTAAAAATTATAGAAAATATGCACTATGATATGAATGAAATTACTGCTTCCTCACTAGTACAAGTTCAATGAACATTAGAAAACTTTTAGGATGTCTATAAGCATACTGGATCCAATCTTCAACATCAAATACTGGCTAGCATACTAGATCTTACGCTGGCTCAAATATTGTGTGAAACGAGCTTAAGATAATCTATGACTAGTATTGATGCATTATATTATTGGTTTTTCACCATGACCAGCAACCCACACATAAGTGCCAATAACAATAATCAAGTAGGAAGGCAAAAGTTAAGTATTTTAAGTGATCTCCAGGGGATTAGGTTGGTATTGTGGCTTAATTTCTGGACTGCCATCCAGAGGGCCCAGGTTAGAATCCCAGAGGTGACAAGAGATATTTCAGTAGAATACCAATCCCTACTTGGGTGCCATGTGGAGAGCACTTCAAGTACACTACTCAATCCATCACATGGGATTTTAACACATGGTTCCCTTGGCCCCTTGGTTAAGAGTAGGCTAACACAAACTCCCTGTTTTTCTATACCCTCCATTCCCCAAAAACCCCTTCTTTCTAACCCACCCACTTATTCCACTCATCCCCCCCAAATAGCCTACCAAATGGAAGTGATCTACAAGTAGGGATCTAAATTCTTCTATAAAATCTCAACAACCATAAGGACACAAACCTAAGGGCACAGTATGTGAAGCCATTGCTCTATCACCAACATTACACCAACCTGAACCCTTTTACTTAATTTTCAAGTATTGTAGCTAAGTATCAGTCCACTAATATGTGAACGTATGGGAGGGAAAGAGGAGTACATGGAGAAAGGAAGATGCAGGAATGTTGGAGGATGGAAAAGGTGCTAAGCAGTGGAAATTCCAAGGGATATATTTAAGGAGGCAATAGTAAGACAGAATTACGATAATACTAGGGATGAGTCGATTCCACTTTTTTTCAATTCTGATTCTTTCAAATCGATTCCCGATTCTTGATTCCAATTCCATTGATTCTTATTCCTAATAACAGGTGGGATATTGATATACCAGTAGCGTATGACTATTATTTAAATTCAAGTACTGGCTGGAATAAAATAGCAAAGAAAATTAAGCCATTCAAAAAGTGTATTTAATGACAAATAGCAAATATATCCTCAGCTTATAGTCTTTGTTTAAAATATTTACCTTTCTGGAATTGATGGAATCGGAATCGACTTCAGGCGATCGATTCTCGATACCGATTCTAAGCCTGAGAATCGGTGGCATCGATGATCAACAGTTGGAATTGACTCATCCTTAGATAATACTATTCGAAAGCACAATGATAGGTCCAATCATAGCAGCCAGTTTTAAAAGAAGTTCTTTTTCCATAAAACCTATTGAAAGTCCTCCTGAAGACTAGTTTCTGTTGGCTACTAACATGCTATGATATCAACTGTCAAAGACCAAGAGAATAAAGAGAACCCAAAATCCTCTTTTAGTTAATCAATGAAATTCTCCCATGTCAATCCCCCTCACATGAAAATTTAAATGAATTAAAACAGTTTTTATATATTAATTTTCCATACTCAAGCCCACAAAAAAGCATTCAAGCCTTGAAAACATGGGAATGACAACAAACTGAAATGTTACTAATAAAGTTCATAGACATTTTATTATTTTGCTATAATACAACTTAAGTGCACTAGCATAAACCAAATACATAGCCTCTTTGTAAAAATGAAGCATCTGCACTCAGTCCATATAATTAATTACACCCTGGTGGCAATTTTCCTTTAGTGTACTTTTGGGCATACTATAATCCTCTTATATTTTTGGATCAACAATTGCACCCTTTAGGATATGTATCGTTCAACAAACAATTAAAACATCGAAAAAAAATTAAATTTCTACCATGTTGAGGACAAAATAGTAAACATAAGCATAAAGCACATAAACCATAAGGCATGAATATTGTGGGTGGTAAGAAAAACTATGATACTAACTTGATATCTATAGGGGTCATTCCACGCCACTTCGGACAGGAGTTGACCCTTGACCTCTCAGATTTTGATGAAAATTGGTGGAATTGTTTGCCTCACGAAATAAGACATAAAATTTCAAGCGTTTTGCAAAAATCGAAAAAACAGATGAATAACGGACATTTTTCAAAATGGCCGTTTTCAACTTCACGAAATTTTCGTTATCATATATCACGAGGAAGAGACTAAGTAAAAGAGCTTTTGATGGCTCATTTCCAATTAAAATTCTTTGAAAAATCTAAAATTGCCACAAAAATAGCAAAAAAATGATTATTTGTTTAAAAAATTCATTGTTAAACAATAAAAAGTTTAAACTTTTAAAGTTTTACAAATTTAATTTCTCTAATTTTTTTACATGTCGTACCTTGTAATAATATGCATAGGTATTATATTAAAATTTTGAGAGGGTGTTCTTCCATTTAAGGGAGAAAAAAAATTTTTAATTTTACCCTGCAACGCCCATTTGATGTAAACTTACGAAGGTAACTCCACATATTCCCAGTTTTTATCACTTATCTATTGAATTAATATTTTCGTGAGACCGGCCAATGGCAGACAAACTTACAATTAGATTTAAAAAATATATGGTGAAACTTTGACACTAAGAACTTCTAAAGGCATGTTTTTAACAAAAAATGGAACAATGTTGTCCTGTGAAAATAGATGTCGTAACCGATGACTTCAGGTCATACGGACTTCTCAGTTATTCCTTCCCGGTATTTCTTAAGCAGGTGTTCTATGGTTCAATGTCATTACATACTTAGTATACACATTGTATGCAACGGTTTTTAGGAATGAAAATATGTGGATACGAATTGATAACAGAAATTGTATACATTGTGTGGTGTGGGGCATCGGCTGTACGGGCGATTGCTTCCTGCATCTATTCCTCTAGACAGTCTGCCTTTTAGTCTTGAGTTATTCTGACCACTCTTTGGCCACGGTCCTTAAAATTATATCGGTGTTTTGATATACGGTGAAGTTTTATTGCGAATTGTGCGTATTTTTTGGCGTGAAATGGATCGCAGTGAAGGCTCACTAGGCAAAGTTTTAAAAACACCGTGCTCACGCTCTGTCGTTTTAAAAATGAGGAGGAAGTTTTCACGCCGGGGCTTGAACTTACAAGGACTGAAAAATGGATTTAATGCGAGTGCTTTGTGTCAAAAACACGAAACTGAGAGCGTATTACGATATCCAGATCAGCGTACTAAATGCTCCGACCCTTTCACGGTTCATAAAGCATACGTCCAAAAACAGCTGAAAACAATTTCTTTCGAACTTCACGACAAGTGTAAAAATTTTTGTATTCCTGGGATAAAACAGGGTGAAAAGCTGTGCATAACTTGTAGAAAAGCAGTCTACATTAAAGTGAATACGAAGGAGACTTCACCTCAAGTGCACGACCCTGATGAGAAAGGCAATAAAACAACCACTCTTTCCGTGCATCAAAACCAGGCATCAGATGGACTTGGGCCTTCAGGTCTGCATCATCAATCTGGTGGGATAGAATCCGAGGAAAGAGCATCTGATCCCGAAAGTGGAACATCATCAGATAGCCAAGAATCACACGTGTCAGGAAGTGAGCGAAGGGAGAAAAGTGACGGCGCATTTTCGCCTAAGAAAGCTGTGCTCGAGAGACTCAATCGGAGCATAGTAACTTTGGGAAGTTCACCAGTAGACGTGAAGAAGGTGACTCGTTCGAAGAAGTACCGCAGTGAAAAGTCAATGAAAGTACAATCTTCATTTTGGAAATCTTTTAAAAAAATTACCGATGAAAGAGAGGACAACTCTTGTGGCAACGGAGATTTTGGCAACGCTGGTGCAGAAATTTTGCAGCAGCTGAAAGAAAGATTTAACTCTGAAGAAACTCTAGCTATTAAAATTCAAATACTCTCTATTCTTCCAAAAAGTTGGTCAGTTTCAAGAATAATGAAAGAATTTAGTGTGTTGAGGTACATGGTTCTTCAAATGAAGGAACTTAGAGAGGAGCAGGGTATTTTGTGTACTCCACATGTAAGGATAGGTCGATCGATGTCCTTTGAGACAGTAAAAAAGGTAGTATCCTTCTATCGTGACCCTGACGTAAGCAGGGAAATGCCTGGAAGAAAGCAGTGCAAGAGTGTAAAAGAAGGATCCAAGTGTATTTTGAAGCAAAAGAGATTAGTTTTAGGAAACCTGAAGGAGATATTCATTCTGTTCAAAGAGAGATTTCCAAAAGAAGTTATTTCTTTTTCCAAGTTTGCCTATCTGAGACCTACGGAGTGTGTCCTTGCTGGAGCATCAGGTACGCACACTGTTTGCGTGTGCCTTATTCATCAAAACACTAAACTCATGTTCGAGGGTGCTAAGCTTGGCCAACTAAAGGGCGAAAATGGAGAAACGGTTTTTAAATCTTATAGAGATTGTCTACAGATGGCTGTATGTGAGATTCCTGGGGAGATATGTTACTTTGGTAGTTGCAGCAAATGCCCGCCCATAACAAAGCTGAGAGGAGTGTTAGAGAGTGCGCTTGATTTTAATTTCATAGAAGACGTATCTTATCAGCAATGGGTGCAACTAGACAGATGCGCACTGGAAACGGTTAGCAAGACCTCAAATGAATTTATTGACTTTTTTGTGGAGAAAATCCCGAATTTGGTGAGGCATGATTACGTAGCGAAACAGCAGGCTGATTTTTTTCGACATACCAGAGAAAGAAATTAGCTGTGGGGGAAGCGCTAGTTGTAGCTGACTTCTCAGAAAATTATTCCTTTGTACTTCAAGAGAGCGTGCAAGGAGTGCATTGGAACAATAGGCAAGCTACAGTACACCCATTTGCCTGCTACTATCGTCCAGACGAAGGAAAGGAAGTAAGCCCTCTGAACCTTGTTGTCATATCAGACTGCACTGCTCATGTTACTGTGACTGTTCATTGTTTCCAGCATTCCTTAATTTCCTTTCTGAGAGGAACTGTAACAAAGTTGAAAAAAGTTATATACTTTTCTGATGGATCCACTGCACAATATAAAAATCGATATAATCTCCTCAACCTTGTCTATCACGAAAAGGATTTTAGAGTTGCAGCGGAGTGGCATTTCTTCGCCACCTCTCATGGGAAAGGCCCAAGTGACGGGTTGGGCGGAACTGTGAAATGGTTAGCCACGCGTTCTAGTCTGCAACTACCACTAAACCTTCAAATACAGACGCCTTATCAGCTGCATGAGTGGGCTGCGGAAAATATTAAGGGTATTAATTTCGCATACGTGCCTAATGTGGAAGTGGAAGATAAGAAAAAACGTACTACAAGAAGGTGTCAACAAACTCCTGCTGTCAAGGGAATCCGTTCATACCATGCAGCGATACCAGCGGGTGATGGATTTCTCATTTTAAAGAAACTATCATCAGGTGCCGATGAGCGTTTGGTGCGAATGACGGGAACGACTAAAACCCAACCCCGTAGAAGGTATGTCAAAAAACCAGTTAGAATTCAGACGAGGTAGAGTTCTATTAATAATACCATATAACCATGTGGGATAAACTTTCTTCTATTGGCTAAATGTCATTCCTAATATTTCAGGCTACTTGTATGACCCACGGACTGAAATTTAAAGCGGGGAACACTACGAAGTACTGAATGTTCATTTAAGGTAAAATTATTAATTAAAGATTTAGATTTAATGCCGTCAGCGAAGCTTTGGATAAACGACTTTTTATTCCACATTTGTGACACGTAATTATGACACTGCAGAGATTCATTTAAATGCAATTTGTTAAAGTCTTTATAGCTTGAATTCATCAGTTACGACATCTATTTTCACAGGACAACATTGTTCCATTTTTTGTTAAAAACATGCCTTTAGAAGTTCTTAGTGTCAAAGTTTCACCATATATTTTTTAAATCTAATTGTAAGTTTGTCTGCCATTGGCCGGTCTCACGAAAATATTAATTCAATAGATAAGTGATAAAAACTGGGAATATGTGGAGTTACCTTCGTAAGTTTACATCAAATGGGCGTTGCAGGGTAAAATTAAAAATTTTTTTTCTCCCTTAAATGGAAGAACACCCTCTCAAAATTTTAATATAATACCTATGCATATTATTACAAGGTACGACATGTAAAAAAATTAGAGAAATTAAATTTGTAAAACTTTAAAAGTTTAAACTTTTTATTGTTTAACAATGAATTTTTTAAACAAATAATCATTTTTTTGCTATTTTTGTGGCAATTTTAGATTTTTCAAAGAATTTTAATTGGAAATGAGCCATCAAAAGCTCTTTTACTTAGTCTCTTCCTCGTGATATATGATAACGAAAATTTCGTGAAGTTGAAAACGGCCATTTTGAAAAATGTCCGTTATTCATCTGTTTTTTCGATTTTCGCAAAACGCTTGAAATTTTATGCCTTATTTCGTGAGGCAAAGAATTCCACCAATTTTCATCAAAATCTGAGAGGTCAAGGGTCAACTCCTGTCCGAAGTGGCGTGGAATGACCCATAGTGATTCATACAAAAGGAACAAAATTAATCACAAAGAACAAGACACAGTAGCTTGAATCAAATTCAGAAATTTACATAATGGAAATAAAACATTACAATAGAAAATAGAGTACCTATACGTTAGGTCATGTAACTTTGAAAAAGTGCTTACTAGTGACAGAGTTTCCATTTTAACCATCTGTTTATTTCATGCAATGCATACCCACATAACCAGTGACTTTTTACCTAATTCAATTCATACAACAGTGGATAACCATGAGATGTGGATGTTTTCGGGAATACTTCCACTTTGAGTCATACTGGTGACGACAGCTGGAGAAACTCTGTAGGAAGAAAGGAAGACTCCTTTCTTCACTAGCATTTCTGGAAATATGCAGGGACAATGACACCATTCCACCTTTTGTTGTTTTCAAACATCACATTCTGTCAGAAAAGGCGAAGAGAATTCTCCACCGTGCAAGCACTGTGCTGCTGAGAGAACAAGTGCAGTACACCAGAGGATCCATTGACCGCTGCTCGTGCGAACTCTACTGAATTCACTAGGAGTTAGGAACCGCTTTTCATTTGGTTGACTGGGAGACCATGGATAGAATTACATTTGACGCCTCCCTTAAGACTTTCTCCGGTACGAGGGAAAAGCAGATCAATAAATTTGACAATTTGCAGAGAAAGAATCCAGCCCAGATAAGTCATGGCCGTAAAAAGGACCCCTGTGTGATCAACCTTACAAACCACAGCCTTAGTGAAGCCACCATGTGTCATCAAAAAGGGCCTGAACTACAACATTATACCTAAGGAGTAGCTGACCACCAGAGTAGAGGATGCTATATGAAAACGTGTAAAAAAAGAGCTGAGGAAATCTGGGAAGAGGCCAGTCGAATCCTACTATGTGCCAGAGTTCCAAAATCTAACATCTCCAAAGAAGAGAAGATGGCCATCAAGGAGCTGCGAGGTAACCAGGATATCCTAGTCATTCCGCCATTTGCCGGCCCAGGTAGCGGTGGGGTAAAGTCCTCGCCTGCCGAACCAAAGGTCGCGGGTTCGAATCCCGCCTGGGTAGAAACTTTACACCTCCCAGGGCATGGTTGTTTGTGTTCGTCCTATAATAAATTGGCAGTAATTGGCTTTGGCTGTTGCCAATATAGGAATTATTATTATTATTCCAGCAGGCAAAGGCAATGCCACGGTCGTAATAACCAGGGAAGACAGAGGCAATAAGAAGATATTGGATCTCTTAAACAAATACACCATCTACCAAGAAATGAAATCTGACCCAACCTTGAAAATACAGAAAGAAACAAGATGGCTCATCAACCACTCGTTCGTCCCGGAGGAAAGAAGACATTGGCTGCTGGAACCTGCCCCCAAGATTATACAGCCTTCCTAAGATTCACAAAGAAGGCATGCCTATCCAGCCCATCATGAGCGCTATTGACTCGCCTACACACAAACTGGCCAGATACTTCGCCCGAGAGCTGATGCCCTTCTCCGGGAATACTGCTACCACCATGAAGAATTAAACGGACTTTGTGAAAATAGTGCAGGACACAAGGGTCACAAAGGATGACCTATTCGTCAGCTTTGACGTGACATCGCTGTTCACAAACATTCCCATTCAAGATGCCGTCAACACCATCAGGACTGTCACCGCCGTGACATCAGCATGAACTGCCAGAGGACTTCCTCAAATTAGTGGAATTCTGCCTACGACACTTGTACTTCATGTGGAGGGACAAATACTAACAACAGAAGGAAGGAACGACCATGGGTTCCCACCTGTCACCTGTTGTGGCGAATATATTCATGGAAGACTTTGAGCACAAGGCCCTTACTTCGTTCAACAAGAAACCCAAGCTGTACTTGAGGTATATTGATGATACGTTTGTTATCTGGCCCCTTGGTACACAAGAACTTGTCAACTTAGTCCTGAACATCCACCACCTGAATAATCCACCTGAATAATCAGCACCCCTAAATCAAGTTTACAATGGAAGTTGAAAAGGACACTTGACTGCCATTCTTGGACGTGTTGGTTTCGAAAAACAAGATGGGACCTTGGGACACTCAGTATACTGGAAGATGACCCATACAGACCGGTACCTGCACGTGAGCTCCCATCACTACAGAAGATGGGTGTCATTATAACTCTATTCGACCAGGCGCTGCAAGTCTCTGACAGAGGATCCATTACCAATGAGATGAAGCACCTCCATAAAACCTTCAAGAAAAACAGCTACAAATTGTAACTTATTCTGAAAGCAGCTCAAAAAGAGAAAAATCAAGAAACCATGGCCCTGAGAAGGACCATGAAGGACAAAGATAGACCAAAACCTGCAGTGTACATGATTCTGCCATATGTCACGGGAACAACATAGAAGATAGCAAGGGTGCTCCACAAACACGACGTGGTGACTAGGAATACCTGCGTCACCAAAATGTCCAACGTACTCTGCCAGCATGAAGATCGACTGCCCAATGACTTAGCGGGAGGCATTTAAAAGGTGATGTGCAAATGTGGAAAGTCATACATCGGGCAAACTTCCCGAGCACTAAAAATTTGTACGGCTGAACACCAGAGGGCCATCATGAATGAACAGCTCAACCAGTCTGCCATCGTGGAAATACGTGGTGCAGGCAGTCGCACAATATGGACCTAGAAAAGGCAAAAGTTATTGCAAGAGAGCCACGATATTTTCCCAGGCTAATCCGAGAGGCAATAGAAATAACCAAGATGCCGGAAAACATCAACAGAGAAGACGGCTACACGCTGGCAACAAATTGAAAGCGGGTCATCAAAGAGTGCAGAAAACATTTCGCACCTGACTGAAGTTCACCTATAAAAGACGGCCAAATTGCATATGTCCGCACTTCTGATCTGAAGAAGCAAGCTGGAACGCTTGCAAAACTATTGTCACCAGTATGACTCAACGCGGAAGTATTCCTCAAAACATCCATGTCTCAAGACCACTCCGGGGAAGCTTTCTATCTAGTGGATAACCAAGCTATCACCATGGAACAATGCATAACCATTTAAAACCATACACTATAAAAAGAGTGCATAAAGATATGATATATTTCCTCATTGAGAAGTAACCTGAAAAAATTTCTAATGGGTAAACTCTATTATTCTATCAATGATTATCTTAATGATACTTCCTTGTAATATATTTTATAGTGAACTTTTTTGTATTACATATTAATATTCCTTGACGTATCCTATAATCTCAGCTTGTAGGTATATGATGACTTGGGACAAATAAATATTATTATTACATATAACCAAATTTCTTTAATAAATGCCAACACTTTCTTGCTAAGAGCAGGACAAACCTGAGAATTTGAAAAAGAATCTCTATCGCCGCAATACTGTGTATACATATACCCAGTGCAGCACGGAGATACATACATTTCCTATCAATCAGCAATTTTACCATCTGCGTCCAGTTTTTTGAGTTGTATTGAATGGAATCACAATTACATTGTCATCTTTTCCAGTGACTATTATTTTACTTTTGCATGTGAGTTCGTTAATTTTTTACCAGTTTGAAAAGTGTATAACCAAATATGTCATATTTACACTATTGTGCACTATTATTTATTCATAATATTGTAAAATAGTGTACGTATTAGAGGTTTATAGGAGTACTGGATCAACTTATGTTGTGCCTCGGGGAACCAATTAACAACAAAAGATGAAATATACCTGTAAATAGTTTTTCTATGTCTATTCTTTGGCCAGTCACTTTTGGCCAATAGCAGATCTTTTGAACTCATGTCGTCAAAAGTTTACAGTGAAAGGAAGTTTTCTTATAATCTTAAGACAGCTGTCACGGACATAAGCAGAGGATTTAAAAAACCAATTCACCCTCTCACAATGTCCCTATTTGGTGACGGTCAATAAATGGATTAGCACAGAATACTATTTCAGCTTTTATATAAAACATGATAGTTTGCATTCAACGCACTTCATCAAACCATTACAATACAAACCAATACTTCTGCCCATGACAGTGACGCTTAGTTTCTGAAACCCAGGTTAGCATAGTAATAAAGTGTATGGAATGTTAAAAAGTTGGTTTTTATGTAATGATAGAACTATACCACAGAGTTATAAGGAAAACCAATGACAGCTTCCATTTTTACAACTGTGTCGATCTCTCAAATAGAGAATGAATTTCAAGGGTCAATGAGTATAAATTGCTGGATAAAGATAACTTTAGGTCATTTCTGTATTAAATGGTGGTTCCACTGCACTCCGAACTACAGTGAATGGAAATTAGAGCTTACCTAACCATAAATCTCACTAATTGTGTTAAAACTTTATTGAATTGAGTTGAATAAAATTTGCAATTGCCTTGTCCTATCAAAGCGAATATCATGTTACACAAATTCGTGGAAAGCAAGGAATATCTGTACAAGAAAATAATTGGAAGGAAATCAGAGTCATGAGCACATAGACATTCTGAAATAAGGTGCCTTCACTTGAAATGAGCCACAAAAGAAACTTCTTTTTTAGCAGACAGGTGCTCAAAACACACACACAAAACCCTTCTGTACAGCTTCATTCATGGTAGTTACATGAGATAATAGTTTAAACCATGAAATATACCTATAGGAACACTGAAATATAAAATTTTTGGTATCTTTTTACAAGGAGATTTTCATCGTGGAAATTTATGTAAAGCCAGAAAAGTGTAATTATACAGTCAACTCTTGATTATCCTCTTCCAATTATCCGGTTTGCAGATTATCCATGCTATTTCCTCATCCCAACACTTAAAAGTTTGAAAAATATTCCAATGGTAAAATTAAGTTAATTCTTTGAAAGTTCGATGTATCTAAATAGAATTGCAAGTTTGTAAATGTCTCTTTTTAGTTTAACTCTTTAATTTAATCACAATATTAAGGAAATTGTTTGCTACGTTTAAGAATGATGAAAACTCAGCCGCATCTGCTTCTGAAATTATTCTATCCATTTTTTCCCATTACCCTTTGCCATTGAATATTTTATCTTCCTCAAACGAAGAGAATAGTAAATATACAATGGAGATAATTTAAAATAAACTATGTACTTTTAAATAAATTAACTTACATTATACTTAAAAATAACTACATATTGTTCTTTATGTTCTTACTTTTCGGCCTGAATTAATAAATCCGAAACAGTATTAGTGCTCCCTGGACATAATTCGCCATTGAACAGTCATTTGTTTTTACCCAGATAGGATTGCGCTAGTTCATTCGTGTGGAAATCTCAATATCTTCAAAGTTGCATTTGTTACTGTAGTGCCAGCACAAAGCTATTGCAAATAACAGAAAAATGGAAGAAAATTGTCCTTTCCATCGCTAAAAAACTAGAAACGATTACAAGAAATGAAAAAGGAAAGACTCTGCTTAAACTGGCAAAAGAATATGATGTGGGATTACAAACAGTTTGGGATATAATTAAGAATAAAAGTAAGCTGATGAAGTTCACTGCAACCTCGGACAGTGGTTTGGGGCCCTCAAAGTGTAAGACTATGAAACGATCAACCTTTCAAGATGTAGACTCCGCCATGCTTCTTTGGTTCAATCAAAAATGGTCAAGTGGAATACCCGTCTTAGGCCCCATGTGCGCACAGCAGGCTTAACTTTTTCATGAGTCTCTAGTGATAGAAGGGGATTTTAAAGCTTCTTCTGGGTAGTTGACGAGATTCAAGCAGTGACATGGAATTCGTGAAATTGCTATTCACGGAGAGTGATTGAGTGGCGATGTTTCAGCCGCTGATACTTTTTGCTTGGAAATCACAAAATACATAAAGGAAGAAGAGTTGGCACCCGCACAGAAGCTCTGGAGAGTGTTGACACTTTGCTGGATTACATGCGACAAAATGATTTCAAATATTGCGACGTAATCTCAGCCAGAAAAATAAGAACTGCAATAAGAAAACATGAAGAAATCAAGTAAACAGCAAAAATTAACTTGTTATTTCCGAGATTCACAATAGAAGAATGTGCTCAATTCTGATATTCACTTTGATAATGATTTTTACATTTACGTCAAATACGCAAGATACGCTATTGTTTTTTATTATCTATATGGTCAAGTTAAGCACTCATTATATTTTGTTTCAAGATTTAGAAACTATTTATTAGATTAGAAAATATTTACAGATTAATGTTGAGGATTTCATGATATTCGAAATAAATAAACTGGAAAATAAGCATTTCGTTATTCACTTGTTTTCTTGGCGTAACACCTGCAGTCATTTTTAATGTGAAATAATTTTAACCCTACTAATGCTGAATCTATGTATTATATAACATATATTTTTCAGAGGCTCGCAATGTAAAAATGTTTTGTATTATATAATCACTTCGATGTCATACATTTACTGAAAATAAGCAAGATGTCAGTTTTTTATTATCAGTTTCAATTTTTTATTATCAGTATTATTCAGTCAGTTTTCCTACGAAGTGAAATGTTTATATCACGACCACATTTTCCATGATTTTCGGTTATCTGTGTTTTTCCATTATCCGTACCTCACCGTGCATCCATTAGCATGGATAATCGAGAGTTGACTGTACCTTACATTCACAATTACCACTTGCCTTCACGGAGGGACTTTGCTTTTCAAAAAATTAAACAAATTTTCTTTTGATGAGTAATAGAAATATGTACCATACATCATCCAGGTTAAGTTGCAGTCTTCTTTTTGGCCGAAAATATTAACTGTTACCCATGACTCAAGTATAAGTCGAAATGAAAAATGTGCTTATTCCCCCTGCTTTGCCATTAAACAATGAATCACCACAGACTTCCCATAAAATCCCATATCTGCTGCATTATCAGCTGTGTAAATGTCAACAGTGTTTCTTTATTCAATTGCCAGCATTGTTGCATACTGATGCAGTTTCATCAATGTCTTGGTTGAGGGTTTCATCAAGGGCAAGGGCCTAGCCACGTTGAAACACCGGTTCCCTACAGAACACCGAAGTTAAGCAACGTTGGGCCCGGACGGTGGTTGGATGGGTGACCCTCCTCCATACCTCGACCAGGCATGGATGGAGAGATGATACTCCCTCCATACCTATACCGGGAGGCCGGAGGGAGACCCAGACCGGGCCGGTTGGAGCGAGGACATCCTCCATACCTGGTACTGGGGTGAGGCAGGGGGAGGACAAGCCTCCATACCTCTACCGAGGTGCTCTTGTCCCCTGTCTGCAAGTGGCAGACAGGCATGGGGTTGGCACAATGGACCCAGAAAGGTCTAAGTGCCCGGGCTCCTGACGAAGGCCCCCCCAACAACAATCTAATCTATCTGAGGGTTTCATCAACTTCCAAACGATGTATAGCTTTTAATGTTGTCACATGTGTTAACATTGCAGCAGTTAATAGTGCTGGAGGCAAAGTGACAGGTCGATGCTGAGAGGTATTGTAATGGATTTTTTTGGTTTGATGGAGCCATAAGCTGTACATATTATATAACTGTATTCTGTAAACTGTATATTGAAGTGCTTCTGGATGCAATTAGAAATCCTTACACAGGGCAATGAAAACACACAGTGGAATGAAATGAGGAGGAGATGATATAAATGAATCATCACAATTTCTCCCAACATGCACTCCAATAAGTTACTGGTTTTAGATGTTAACTAAGATCCATCATTGGTAAGTTACCATTGGAGCAGATGGCAATGCGAATAGTTACAGGGAGAGATAGAAATATCCATTCTGCCAGCCATGAAAGGAAAAACAGATACATATAATAAGGCAATCATGAAGCTTAATGCAAGTCTTGACTCACTCAAGTGACTGTGCTAGTGTGTCATGTATGTAATAGGAAGTATAGGAGCAAACCAATTCAAGATTTTGCCACAAGACATCAAAGCATTTTAATTATATTGTGAGTTCACCAATCAGCATATTTAATAATTTTCACCCTTTTAGAAAATGTCTGACATAATTAAATATACACACAAATTCAAAGCCCAACCATGACCCGTAAAAATTTTATAATCACCGTATTTTTGGGACTGATTACAATTGTCATAAACCAATGCTGCTGAAAAAATTAACACCATACTACTCCAGCTTTTTCGACTATAATAAATTATCACATGCTTTTTAATACCCAAACCATCAATAAATGGCTCAATGGTCCTCACTGTTTGTCTGGAACTGTTCTTTCTACTAAACAGGATCAAAATGAACTGTTCATCAAAATGAACAGTTAAGGACACAAGATGGATAAATAGGGCATTTCATAAACATTTCTGATCATTTCCTACAAAAATATACATGTTCACATTTATTTGATTAAAATTAGAATCTTTAATACATATAAAAGAAGATGTCCTGACTGACTGAGTGATTCATCAATGCACAGCCCAAACTACTGGTGATACAGCTGCGAAATTTTGAGGATATATCCGTACCGTGGAGTATAGGAGACTCAAATCACCAATAGTGGTGCTGGAGTCAATGACGTAATTTTCAAATTGGCCGACACAACGAGGATAACTGTGCCTTATTCATGACCAAAATCGAGAATTAACAGTGGTTGAACAACAGTGAGGAATTCTGCAGTGAGCGAAACTTGCCTGCCGGAGTATTAACCCTTATCCGGTGACGTGCGGTCTGAAAGACCACTGTGTTTTTAAAATTATGAATATTTTTAAAATTACTATTTTAAAATGTCTATAATTCTTGTTAGCTCCATATTTTTGTATAATAAGGATATAAAACTCTTAAAATTTAATGTTTTTATTATTTATTTCTGTAAATTTGCAGCTGAATTCGATTAGCTTAGTAAACTGGACATGAATTCTTATCGACCAATTTCTCTTTTGAATCAGTTTGGAAAAATCATTGATAAGGTTTTTTGTAAACGATTGACCTCATACCTTGAATCCAATCATCTGTTATCCACCACTCAACATGGATTCAGAAACTCTAGGTCAACTACAACTGCCACCTATCATATGGTCAATCAAATACAGTGAAACCTCTACTAAACGAAATTCAAGGGACCGATAATTTTCCAGTTCGTTTATCGGGAGTTTGTTTGTCGGAGGTGCTTTTCACGTTGCATTACTCCAGGGGCAATGTAAATAATCTACTTCTTGTACCTTGAATTTCAGGAAAAAAGGTATGAAGAACTCAATTAAAGGTAAAATTTCCACAGAGGATAGAATACTTTTATCCTTACTGCTCCCTTGCCTCATAAAAAACCGTGGTGTAGCACCGAGCGGGTATTTCAGCAAGTCCTGCTAATTATACCATTTACTGCGATTTCTAAAGGCCGATTTATAGTTGGCATGAACGTCAAACTTTAACCATGAATTGTTTTCACGTTGATACCATCCTGTTACGATCGCCGTCAACTAGAATGTGCGTCGGTAACCATTGGTCGCCTTCATTCATCTTTGCTTGGATGCAGATGTTTACATGCAGCCGATCGCCAACATGTGTTGATTTGTTTACTATCTGCAAAAGAGCGAGAACATGGACGAGTACGAGTATTATCAACTCGTAATTGCTGTGATAATTGTAGTAGTGGGTTGGAACCTGTGTATTCAGCTCGAGGGTGAAGTACGCGTTGACGCCAATCATAAACTGGCTTTATCTTCTAGCCCAATGCATCACAAACACGCTGGAATTAATGATAGTAGTTTCTTATGCCGCCACTTTCAAGAACTCTTAACTTAACACGGTCACATCCACGGTGCATTCAAGGTTTTTGAGAACTGCTCCGTAAATACAGCACGATATATTTTTGTTTTCGTTCCGCCTGCTACTTTTTTTCGAGAATTAATAATCACATTTGAAACGTTCGAATTCAAACAAAAGAATGTTACTACAGCAATAAAAATATTTAGGAATGCGCGCAACGTAAATGACCACTGAACGGGATTTCTTTGCATTAGATGTGTTTCAAGTATGCTAAAGAAATTTTCAAGCCCACGATATGATAGTCAACATTTGACATTTTATAAATCAAGCATGGATAATAATTTTTGCAAATGCATGGAGAATAAATTACGAACTTACCTTGCAAATAAGTAGATAAATTACCAGACGTAATAATTGCCACTTAAGGCAAAACCAGGCTTCAATCGCAAAGATTGTAATTATTCATTTAAGTATTCTACCAGCTGATTGGTATGTTCTTGGTGTTGAGGTCCGTAGTTTTAGCGAAAGAAAAGGAACGTCCGGTTAACTTTAACGAGGTTTTATTCACGTGACCAGGTCATTTTGGCACAACACTTCTGTCACAAATTCAAATTACAATCCAGTTCACAAAAAAAAGAAATGAAAATCACTTCGCGTGACTTGCGCTGCCAACCTATTAGTTCCATTCTTTTCATTACCAACCAAAAATATTTTTAGCACTTGGACAGTCCCAATTATACATCCCAATCTCACGAAATTGAACCGCAGTAACACTCGAGAGCAACCAGTTTTCACTTGAAAAGATTGAAATTATAAACTCACGATGATGAACCGCAGTAAAACTCAAGAACGCCGACCAAATCACTTACCACGCTGCTAACACTTGACGCAAAATACCGGAAATGCAATTAACTGAATAAACAACAACGACCTTTCTGATTGGCTTGTTTGTACGGAGTCTCTGATTGGTCCTAGTCACTTTCAAATCAGCAAAAACGGCAAAAACTTCGCAACATATTCAAAATTAGCCTTTTTTTTTTAAAAAAATACGTTATGAAGAGGTAAAATTATAATACAGGGCTAATCTTTCATTTCGTTTATCGGGAGTTTTCGTAGAGCAGGAGTTCGTTCATTAGAGGTATCTACCAATGCATTTAAATAGGAATTTGGCGGGACCAATAGCATTTGTTCGTTCATCGGAGTTCTTCGTTTATCGGGAGTTCGTTAGGTAGAGGTTTCACTGTATTGTCAGATCTGGATAACAGAATTGAAAATATAGGGTTATTTTTCGATTTCTCAAAGGCCTTTGATCGAGTTGATCACCAAATACTTTTGCTTAAGCTGGAACGTTATGGCATAAGAGGCATTCCATATCAATGGATTAAATGCTATTTGAGTGATCGGTCCCAACACGTAGTGCTATCTAAGAATGGTTTGCAATTCATTTCTCCTAGCAAAGAAATTGCTCTAGGTGTACCCCAGGAGGGCTATTACGGATCTTGGGCGACTCACTCGTCACTCACTCGAACTTGCCCCCTCGCGAGTCACCACTGCGATTACGGAACTGGGTGCGACTCGTATCTCGCTGGCGACTTGACGGGCGACTTGAGTGTATGAGAATCTCCAGAACAGTTTTCTGAGCCAATAAGCAGCCTTGTTACAAGTCACGTGGTGCAGCAGACAACTTGAAAATTATGAGTATAATGTGATATTGTCACTTAGCTATATAGTAAATAGTACTTCCACAGATATGTAAAATATTTTGTGCATATTTCAATGCAATAAAATTGATGCTCAGATGGTAGGTACGAGAATCTGCAGGAATTTGTGGAATTTCATTCGAAGCGGTCAAAATTGATAGTACCTATTTCGTGGCCGATAGGAGCAACTTATAATTAGCTTGAAATAATAATATAGGCACTAATAAGGGCACCAATGGATACGATAATAACTCGACAATATCCAACGTGTGAGCTTCAATCATTTTCACTCATGAGCTAGCCTAAAATGCTTGAATGAAACGGTTATATACCAATGGGAAATAATTCGGCAACCATAGTAAAGTATACTACCTCCTTAAGTACTGTATTCCACAGCAGCACAATTTGTTTTCAGCATATGCTTTTCACTTAGAACATTTTCACCACGTACGTGTGATGTGAAACATGTTCAGCATAAGGCAGTGACCATTTATCCCGCTTATTAAATGCGTTCTCCTGCAATGACTTTGCAATATACAGGTAACTACTTGACGTATGTAATTGACTCTCCTTTTAAGCTTCCTTGCCTTTCACTGCAGACTTGCTTGCTGCCAACTGAGCTGGCGCATTTTGGCCAGAAATGTGAATTATACTAGGTATTGATGGAATAGGCCCAAGTAAAAAAACTAAGAAAAATAAAGCACCGAGTTTTTATATTGAAGAAAAAATTACGTTTACATTAATTCAGTAGTAGTAGAATATATACCCACCTCTAAATATTGCTCTGGAGGGCAAGTAAAAGCCAAAATGAAAGGGTATTTTACAATTCAAAACATTAATTCTTGACATTTGATATTTATTGTACCATATTGTACGACTATTATTCCTTTATTCGTTGATTACAATCCCTGATTTATTTTACACATGAAACTAATTAAGGTAAGGTATCAATTTCTGTTATGATCGTTGAGGATCGAGGTAAATGTAAGAAAAACAATAATACTTGAAAAATTTATTTGTGTCACTTTTCTGATAAAAATATGCCAACGATAAATTAAATAGTATCAAATACCGATCCCAATCACTTGCATCAATAGCATGGAGGAGCACATCAATAACATACTATGAATTATATGTCTCTGTTTATAGAACTTCATCCACATCAACACAATTTTAACCACCACTTGTACTAACCCTTCACTAGCAACTCATGACTCATTACGTCCATGTAACGAAGATAATGGGCATAAATTCTAGAGCCAACGAACTTGTCGACAGAATCAAGAGTTGATTTGAAAGCAAACAACACAATCTACCAAACAAATCCATTGCTTAGTTATAGTAACCAAAAACAAGTAAGCTAGAGCTAATGGATAGCAAAATGAATAACATAAATATATTATTCGAGCTAATTTCATCACAGTTCAAGCACAATAAAGCTTCTGCTATAACAACTTTGCGATGAAACATTGTCATTAATCCAAATCACAACCGAAAGATAACGCAACACCACTATGATTTTTAATCAAACAATGAATCTACATTGTTACAATATTCACTGCAGGTAAATATCACTAAGTATCACCATGGTTGCACAAATAACTGATTAAACACATCGATGGATAGCGGCGAAATGAATACAATAGAACACATTAGGTATTACGCACTGCACTCGCGTAATCAAAACACACGTGAGAAGAACAGGGTACCGATGAACTCGGATAAATTTATTCCTCGGAATCAACGCTACTTCACCGGCAATTCGTCATTTTTAACCTAAATCCATGGCTAATCATCTCTATATTCGTGCGTAAACAACAACAATATGGACGGAAGACATCTTTAAACAGCAGACTATCGCCAAGCGAATCGGAATCAAGCCGGCGACTCGACGAGTGAACACCTTTGTCGAGGGTGACAAGGGGAAGCGGCTATTTAGTCGCCGAAGGTGACAGAACGGTGTTCCGTAATCGCTCGCGGTGAGAGCTGAGTCACCGACGACTCCGAGTCACAATACGGCCGGCGACTCAAGATCCATAATCGCTCAGGGTGAGAACTCAGCCTGAGTCGCCAAAATGCTAGTTGCCGCCGGTGACTCGCGGTTCCGTAATAGCCCTCCAGGTTCTATCCTGGGTCCGGTATTATTTTTTATACACATTAATGACCTGCCCAATATATTAAAATCTGTCTCTGGAGTAAAACCTTTTCTGTATGCTGACGACACAAATGTTATTGTGTCTGCACCGTCCGTAGGCGGACTGGTTGCCAAAGCAATATGGGTAACTGAAACCCTGTTAGACTGGTGTCGTAACAATGTTTTTGAGCTCAACATTGACAAATCCAATCTCATTTATTTTTCAAATAAAAATAAAGCTCTGGCAAAAAATTTCAATTGTCATAGATGGTAAACACATCCCTCAAAATTCCAGCACTCGGAGTAACTCTGACTAGAACTGTGTCCTGGGAGGAACATACCGTATAAACTCGTGTATGAGATTTTTTCCCAGAAATCGCAGCCGAAAATGAGGGTGCGCCTCTTACACGAATCTGTCCGTTGCAAAATTCCGTCACCCGAGTTTGAAGGCTAATATCTCAGAGATGGCTCAATCGATTTTAAAATGAAGTACATCAAATTAAAGCTTGTTTATTTCTGCGTTTATTGATGGTGTACAAAACATTTTACCGTTTATATCGATTTCAGTGTGTGCTTAAAAACAAATTTTAGCGCATTTTCCCGGGTACCGGACGGATGCATCGCATTTACGGCTTCGTAATAACAACACGGATCAAGATATCGAAATTCTCTTTACAAATATTGTAGCAAAGATCTTTCCTAACAGCTATACGAAGTTTCATATTATTTAATGCATTAGTATTTTAGTTATAGATGCATATGCACGGATCCGTTATTTTCCGTTCCACACATCCCTGAAAACCGCCGTTTAGACCTTCTTCAAGCTCTCGAGTTCATCATCATGACTCCACTTATAAAATATTAAAGGAATTCGTAGGTTAATCAATATCGATTAACATTTATTTTGGAAAAAGAGCACGTTGAACTACCAGGAGCATGCACGGAAGAGAAAGGGAGAGGCGCGTGCTGTTGCCCAGTCAGAGGACTATCCGTAAGGCGCGCGAGGGAGTCTACTACAAGCATTACCTGCGGGG
The DNA here is from genome assembly GCA_963573305.1 of Pyrrhosoma nymphula. Taxonomy (NCBI): domain Eukaryota; kingdom Metazoa; phylum Arthropoda; class Insecta; order Odonata; family Coenagrionidae; genus Pyrrhosoma; species Pyrrhosoma nymphula. Next base: position 46,303,765 of record OY754330.1, on the reverse strand, counting down.
GAAAACCAGTTGTCTTTTCTCTGTGCATGAGTCATTTGCACTCGGTAAATAGTGGCATAAAGGGTGACGCGGCGTTCGGGCACGCGGGCGTTCCTCCGCGTTTTCTTGTAGAGGAACGCCCGAAAGCCGTTACCAATATGGAGAAACGCCGCGGAAACCTCAGATCCAAGTGAATACTTACCTCCGGGGTCTATATATGCCTATGAAAAAAGCCGCGTAAATAATAAGAGAATATCGCAAGCAGAAGTCTTTGAAAATGGCCGAAAGTTCGCAGTTAGGCCCACAAAACCTCGCAATAGAAGAAAAAAAAAACTCAAAATTTTTTCTTCAACTTCGACGCATAAAAAGAGGGGTGCGCCTCTTACACGGGTGCGCCTCTTACACGTGTTTATACGGTATATGTAATCTGCGTAGAAATCTGTGTTCCATCTGCTTTCTTATTAGGAGCACAAAACACACTGTTAGCACAGAGGTACTTTTATCAATATACTACAGTGAATTTTACTCTCGTATCATATTCAGCATTTTGTTCTGGGGTTCTTCCCCTCATGCAGATGTAATTTTCCGTATCCAAAAGAAGGTTATAAGACTTATAAGCAATGTTTCTTATAACTCAACATGTCACCCTCTATTTAAGAGGCTACATATCCTACCAATTCCTTGCATTTACATTTATATCGCAATTATGTTCACAAAATATAATATTTCACAATATCCAACCAATGATTCGTATCACCTTCATTATACAAGATGCTGTAAAGATCTGCATCAACAGTTTGTAAGAACCCATAATGCAGCTTTAGGCCCAAAATCTATGGGATTGATACTCTTCAATAAGCTACCACCTGAATTGAAGCAAGTTACTAAGACATCCCTCTTTAAGAAAAATTTAATAAAATTTTTACACGTTAAACTGTTTTACTCATTAAAAGAATTTTTGAATATGTAATTTAGTGCCTATTATATATGTATGTATTTATTTAATTGTTCGTCTGTATATATTGACGTGTCCTATATTTGAATGTACAATATGTATATCGCAAATCTTTGGATAAATAAATTCTAATTAGCGGTCTGAGAGACCTCACATCACTAAATTGGAAAAATCAATAAATGTAATGCTGGTGGACATGATTCAAAAAGTTGTTAAAAACAATTCGTAGTGATTTTTCAAGTATAAGAATAATTAATAGTTTGTTAGGAAGCATTTTTAGTTACACAACGTGGATAATAAAGTACCTAAATTTTTCTAAAATACATCTAGTAAGAATAAATGACTATTCAAGTTGTTGATGAAGGGAAACAAAAAAAATGAAATCTGGTTTTTATTGGATATATCACGCATTTTGTTTTTTATATGTAAAGCTTCTAATAGATTCTATAAATAATTAAAATAAAACTGGTTAATTTCTCGTACCCCTTGCAGGCAGTACGCATTTAATGTATTTTGTAAAATGACGGAACCCATTGAACCCCGAAATTTTGTTAACTTTACTTCTTATGAGTCTCCGTTTTGAGTCCACAGAGCCATGTTAAAATGTCATTCGTTCTCTTCCGTAGAAAAATTTACGCTGCTTTGAAATGGCAGTCGTATGCTTGAGTAGAAAAATTTACACTGTGCAAACATGGCGTTCGTAGTGTAAGGGTTAAGTACAACCTGAACACAGGGTGAATTTTCCTAGTTTAAACAGTAATACTACCAAATTATGAGCCATTAAATGCCACAATTCTCACAAAATGAACTCCGGGGTAAATTAACATTGTTTTATACATTAACTAAGATACTATGATAAAGTAATTTCTCTCCAGCATTACTTACCTTGATAAAGAGCTTCCTCTTCCTCGTTGTGGGTGAGAGCTCGATACCTCTCTTCATCGCAGAGTTGCTCAACTCTTCTTTCAGCATCAGAGAGGGATGCCCACAGGTCATAACCACCAATTGGTGCTTCACTCTCCCGCAGGTCAGCTAGTGCTGCACGCCCATCGTATCTGTGCTCCAAGGAGGTCAGCAGCAGCCATGAACGTCAACGCCATTTTGGATCCCAACAGGAAAGGAGAGGAACAGAAATAGGAACAATGAACATCAAAAGAATTGTACAGTTGAATATGGGCCTTTGGTCAGCCCCCTTATGTGTCCAGATGGTTTCCAGGCGGCAGCAAAAGAATAAACACGGCAGTGTGCTTGGCTGCATGGATTGGAATGTAAATGTCTGTTCTGAGAGGCAATTAGGTCGAGTCCTGAGTGAAGTAAGTGGTGGAGGACAGTGATTTAAGGTCTCCAAACCAGCAGTGTGAGGGGCAACCTGAAGCTTACTTTAGTTTAAAAAAAAAGAGCGGCATGAATCACATAGCTTGTGTGAGCTCAAGTTAAGAAAAATAAAACTAAATTCTTACTATTCACAGAAGCACTGTTTATTTCTTTGCATGGAAATTCTATGATCCATTCTAAGGATGTAGAGCATATGGGGTTAATATCATTAAAATGAATGAGTGACATTTAAGGTGGGTTTGTTGCCCTAGTTAGGAGAGAAATGAAGATGTCACACCAACTGACAGGAACAATACTCACATAAGCTACCCCTTCATCGATCAATTGTGCATGGCCTGACAGAGAAAGTGCAGGCCGTGATAGGAATAATGTATTTAGAGAGAGCATATATGAGATTACCTCAGAAGATGTTGGGACTTGGCTGGTTGAGAATGTTAGGTACATTAATGAATGTGGTGGTTTGATATGGCGTGAGTTTACTGTCAGAGATGTGGAAAGTAAACTTTGTAGAGGGTGTAATGATGCAGTGGGTGTGTGATGAAAGAGCAAATGATAGGACCATTTTAACGCTGGCTATTATACGTACTAATGTTTCCCTCGGTCGTGTCTCACCTTGGTACAGCTTGGAGGGGTTGGTGGCCCCTGCATCCATTTTTGTAGGCGCGGGAACCGCCGCCAAACTAGCAAATAACCTGCGGGGGGATAGGCACTTCGAGGCGGTCCGAGTGTTTGTGCGTTCGCGCGCGCACTCTCCCACTTCGTACAATACCTGCGGAGATCTAGATAGGTTAGTGGATGAAAGGGGTGGTGGTCTCCCCAGCTCTTGTCCCACACCCTTATCCAGGATCGGGGAAGGGATCCACGGTCACCCACTTCATGGTGGCTTCTGCTATGAGTCATATTTACTGAGCACCAGCGATACTCGAGTTTAATTAATGATTATTCCTTCATTAAATCGTTTATTGCAAACAATGAATTAAACCTCCCACGCGTATAAATCTACAATGACTATATCTATACTTTTGTAAAACATTCTTTCGTGCGGGAGGTAGGCTATCATTCTTCATGAGAAAATCAAGTCTCAAATTGAAATATTTAATCCTGATTGTTCAATTGACCCTACGTTAAACAATCAACTTAAGACTGTTAATAATACCTTAGGCAAATGTAAACAAAGAGAGTATCAGTGCATACCTGTCAATTTTAAGCGTCTCATCTCCCATCCAAGGGATCAAATGTTTCCCTTGATCGATGAATAGAGCCTTCTCATCATCGCGGAAAATTTTGCAAGAATAACCGAAGACAAGTAGTTCCTCATCTTCCTCTTTTTTGCGGAGAATTCCGGCATCGCTTAAATGCCAGTTCTGCCTTGGGACCGCCATGTTTTTCTAGCTAACTTTTCAGGATTGCCAATAGATGAGTTTTCGCGGTTGTAGCTTAGTTTATAACGTTTATAAGGAATGGACTTCATTTGAAGGGCAAAAGACTAATCTTACGCTGACAAGCTAATATCTTAAAACTATAATACTTTATGAAAATGTACAGGAGAAAAGATATGCGCGCATAATTTCCTTTCCAAAGGGTAGGCATTCAGCGCATAGGGATGACTTAATGTACGACGTACTACATATTGAAACATTGTAATTTAGGGCATGGTGTCGGCAACTCTACTTGGTTCAATGCCAATCAATTAAAATGACACAGAAATTCAATGCTCTCTACAATGTTGCTCTTAGGAGACCATGCACTTGCATGGTATGCATAATAATTTTACTTCTTCAAAAGAATATATTCACATACAAAGTTTCAATTGTTTCTCCAAATTCAGGAAAATTACTATTAATCACTGACAAACTAAGGGAAGAATGAACTATTTATTTCCCCATCCCCATTGATAGGTTAACATTTTATGTTGGCGCTGCCGGTGTAACCAGCTTCCGGCCATTACATAGTTCAAATCAAGATTTTAAAGCAATTTTTTTTATTTTAATAATAATAAATATATATAGATGTAGAATTAAACACAATAATATAATAAAAATTAATTTAAATAATTATTTTAAAGTGCTTGAAACTCAATTTAAAAAAAATAATCTTCTGCCGCACCTCCTTTGACTTTGCCTTACTTGCAAGGAGTGCTAACCGCCAAAATCATCGTGTTTCTCGTGACGGTTTGTTCAGTAAGTTGATCGAAATGGCTCCACGTGGAAAGAAGCCGCGTTCTGGGAAAGCAAAAGATTCTCCAACCTCTACTGAAGGAGAAAGGGAAATCGTTGAAGGTGGAGACGAGAAATTTAACGAAGAAACCGAAACACATGAGGAAGTAGATAAAACCGAAGTTGATAATGGCGGGGAAGAGGCACCTCCATTGAAGAAAGCACGGGCTCGCCCAAGTGTCAAAAAGGTTTTTATTTAGTAAATTCGGAATCGTATTGATCTTTGTCGGTAATTTAATGCCTTTTATGTTTTAATTCGCTTTTTCCACATTTTCAATTAGTATTAATGAATGATATTATTTTACATCACTCTTGGGGATCAAGGCTCCTCCGAAATCTAAAGGTGCACATGCATCAACAGACGAAGAAAATGCCGATGAAGGGGGTGAGAAATTGGCTGAAGATTCCGCAGCTGAAGACATTCCAGGAAAAGTTACCGGTGACCATGACGACGAAGAAGCCGCTCCAGCGAAGAAGGGTCGGGGTCGCGCAAAGAAAGCCGCAAAGGATGATGTGGTTAGTGACGTTGAGTTTAGTGACTTATTTTCTCATTTTATGTCGACATTGGTGGAATATTGCCATTAACTTTGTATCCTCAGGCTGGTAAAGAGGCTTCGAATGGTGAGAGTGACTCGAAAGAAGATGCGGATGTTGCTGCAGCCGGCGCGAAAAAGGGACGTCCAAGGAGAAAGAAAGCAGAGGATGATGATGAACCCGAGGTATTCTATTCTTAATAGAAGTATAATAGCATTTATTCGAGATTAAATTGTTCAGTCAGTGTTGCCAGGCTACAGTATTTCCAGCTTAGGTTTTTGGCCTTAGCTAGCGCTTACGGGTGATTACGTACCTTTAGATTCCGTAATATATGTGGTGTTATGCCACTTGAGCCACTTAAATTTAGTGATATTTCAAAGTCATTAGTACCCCAGCAGTCATCTTGACGTTCACATCGCACTGTTGTACTGTGATTTACATACAACCTTGGTTTGGTTCTGAATCTTTTTAAATGTCAGTAGGTAATTAATTAAGCCTCGGGGCACGTGTCGTTAGGTGTGGGAAGCATGCTGTGTTAGCTTCAAGTACGTCTTTTCTATACCATATCTTTTTTTTGTATCAACCGCATGTCGTTACTAAAATGTGATATGTACTAATTGCTACTGATAATGAAATGCTTTTTAAATGACTAATAGATAACTTTACTAAGAAAGGATAATCTCATTCCTAGTACCTCTTGGTGTCCGTCCGCTGGAGGGTATTTTTTGTTACCAGGGGTACGCTTTAGCCCGATTGGTTACGGTAGTTGATGCATCGGTTGATAATTAATTAGGGCCTAGCATTCGTAAGTAGTCATGTCATGTCGTTAACTCATTTAGCTCTTATGTGACATTTTAGGTGATGCCCAAGAGAAAGGAGAGGGGTGCTAAGAAAATGGAAGCAATCTCTGAGGAAGCAACTGATGCAGAAGAGTCGAAGCAGAAACCTGCCAAACGAGAGAAGAAGCCACCTGCGAAAAAAACTGGCAAAGGCAAAAAAGATCAGGACGAAGAAGAGGTGGAGGACGAGGAGTTGAATGGGAAAAATGGGCAGGTGGAGGAGCAGGCTGAGGATGATGATGCCCCTACAGCAGAGGAAGGTGCAGGGGATGCCAAGCCAGCAAAGAAAGCAGCTAGAGGCAAAGCTTCAGCAAAGGCAGTGGATGTTGCAGTGAAAAAGAAACCAGTGGGTCGTGGCAAAAAGGCAGCGAAAGGAGAGGAGTTGACTGAGGACAACGATGTTCCAGTTGATGGAAAGAAGCTAAGAGTTTTAGTGGAACATTGGTAAGTCCTGCTCTGTGATTGAATCAATAAGATATGCCAGTGTTTTAACTTAAGGCCCACAACTTGGTATCACCCTGTTGTGGCATCGTCTTTTAAGAATGGATTGTCATTAGATGGAAATTACTCTTCTAGTAAATCCTGACAAGTGTATCCCCGCCGTGCAAAGGAGCTTGTAAGCTTCTTGCAGGAGGAATACCCTGATCTTGATGTCTCATTCAATGCCAATCCACCCAGAAGAAATTCTTTTGAGTTTGTGTTGAAAAAGAGTGATGGTACAGGTTGGTATCTCATTTATGTGAAATGCATGGGGCACTTCCTATTTAAATGGTTATTTAAGTTGTGAATCTGCTTCCATTATATTATTCATGGTGGTAATTACCCTGTGGTAATCTCTTGCATGCTTTTAGAGGTTAGCAGCACACTATTGTGGCACTAATACCTACTTCTGGTGTTAACCCGGTAAGACTCACTTGCCAGTCATGAGATGTAGGGGTCTATTGAAGATGCTCGATAATTATTTTCAAATTTATTTTATGTAATTAAGGTACTATGTTAATGCAAATGGTGAAATAAATTGTTTCCTTCTTATTACTATCTTCAAACTATTCCAATTAAAATTAACTCACGTTTAACCGCTAACCCCTCAATTTTGGTGGCCAGTGCTTGGTCTAAGAATGGGAATGGGCAATTACTGACTGCTTGAAGTATACATGTAAAAATTTAAAATTACTCCCAGGAAGTGGTGTGTAATTATGTATGACAAATGCTGATATTATACCAGGCATCTGTTGTGCTATTTTTCACTGTAAGTGCTTAATTCTTGATGCCTTGACTCAATGGAGTGCTTTGTGTGATTTAGGTGTTCTACGCATCAATTTGTTTGCTTGCATGTCACTTAAAGGTATCTAGTTCTCACTGTGGTTACCACTAAATTATTTTTCATTTCCCATCATCTATATATATAAAACAAAGTCGAAAATCGTGTTAGTTACACCATTTATAACTCGAGAACGGCTGTACCGATTTTAATGGTATTTGGTTTTTTGGATTCGTCTAAGCCCCTATTAGCAGAATAACCATTAAAAAATAGTAAAAGTTCACGGAAAAAATTAATCTTGATATTAGGGATATTATTTAGGAGTTGGTAACACTGCAACAATTGTCCAGTCGGTGCTAAGCCCAGCTCAAGTTGACACGTCACTACGTCACTGCCGTATTTGTAAACAAATCACAGACAGCAAGCAAACATTTAGGTTACCGGTCAATTTGTTTGCTTTCTTATTATTATGCCTCGACGCAGAAGATCTAATCTTTCCCAACAAACCCGTAATGCAATTAGGCTTCGGAACATTGTGAATGAATCCACCGAAGAAGAACGAGAAAACGCACGCGAAGAGCGCCGCGTTAGTATGGGCCGGCTTCGAGCTTTTCAAACCGAAGAGGAACGAGAGGAAACCCGTGAAACCCGTGGCCCGGTCGGCAATGAGAAGTTGTCGAGCTCAACGTATAGATCAACAGCGACATAATCTTCGGCGCGATGCCTCAAGTGTTAATTTGAATCGAGTAGCGTTTCTATACGATTGCACAATTGATTACAGCTCGCATCCTTTCGTTCGCATTGGTGAAATGGACGTTGTTTGTGAGCATTGTGGCGCATTAAAGTTTGCTGGAGAAACACCTGGATTGTGCTGCCTTACTGGCAAAGTGTAACTGCCATTATTGACTTCGTCACCTGAGCCATTACGTTCATTGCTTTTCGGTGAAACACCAGAATCACGATATTTTCTAGCGAACACTCAAAAATACAATGGCTGTTTTCAAATGACTTCATTTGGGGCTTACATTGTCCAAGAACCAGGATTTAATCCGACATTCAAGGTAATTTATGTTGAAGAGATACAATGTTCATTTTATTTAATAGATAAGTATTTTCAATAGATGACAATTTGCTCAAATGTAGTTTCAGTTATGGGTGAAAAATTTTAGGTCAGTGTATTTGTGTCCAAAATAAATAAGGCGTGCTATCATAAAAAAAGATAATAAATGAGTAATATTGATTTCGCTTTCGACAGATTCAAGACCAGATTCACCATCAAATTGGATCATTGCTACCTCTTGAAGATGCACAGCATAAATTCTTGCAAATATACTTCATTGGTAATATGGAGAAACAACTTGATTGACGTGAAGATATTTACCCAGCAATGAAAAGAGCAATTCTCCATGGTCTGCAGCAATTACTTCATGAGCATAATGCATTAGTTAGGCTGTTCAGAACGGCGTTGGAACGCATGCCACACGAAGACTACAAAGTCGTGATCAGAGCAGATAAACGACCAGCTGGAACACACGAACGAACATTTAACGCTCCAACATTAGACGAAGTTGCAATCCTGATTGTAGGTGAAAACGTGGAAACACGTGATATTGTGCTTACACGTCGTGATACTGGGCAGCTCAACAAACATGAGAGTTGCATTGCTGAACGATCCCTCTGCTGAAGATTTCTCCAAGCAATTGTTGACTATCGGTAATGGCCGTGTTCCTGTCGACGAATCGAGCGGATTGATTTCATTTCCTCAGAATTTTTGCAGTTTTGTTTCATCTAAAGATGAGTTCATCAACAAGGTGTTCCCGAACATGATTAATAACCACAAAAATCACAAATGGTTGAGCGAGCGAGCAATTTTGGCGGCTAAGAACAAAGATGTAGATGGCTTAAACTTCGTGATTCAGAATAAAATCGTTGGTGCTCTGCACTCATTCAAATCTATTGACTGTGTAACTAACGAAGACAAAGTCACCAACTATCCATCTGAATTTTTAAACTCCTTGGATGTGCCTGGCTTACCACCGCACAATTTACAGCTGAAGGTTGGCTCCGTGGTCATGATGCTTCGAAACCTAAACCAACCAAAACTATGCAATGGAACGCGTTTGGTGATAAAAAAAACTGATGATCAATGTGATTCACGTGACTATACTCAAAGGAAAATTCAAAGATGAGGAAGTTCACATCCCGAGGATTCCTATGATCCCAACCGATATGCCCTTTGAGTTTAAACGAATTCAATTTCCAATTCGTGTTGCATTCGCGATGACGATTAACAAATCACAAGGCCAATCGTTGAGTGTTTGTGGTCTGAATTTAGAAAACCCATGTTTTTCTCATGGTCAATTATATGTGGCATGTTCACGTGTTGGTAAACCATCGGCTTTATTTATTCTTGCGCCTGATAACAAGACAAAAAATGTTGTATATCAAAATGTTCTTGACTCAAGAGAATAAATTGATAGTATATATACGTTGAATAAAAAAAATGTCTTTCTGATAAGCCATTGTAACACTAATTTTTGTAGTTTTATAGAATTGTTACCCTTATTTTTTTTTAACAATCCAAATAAAATTAAAATCGGTACAACCGTTCTTGATTTATAAATGGTGTAACCAAACTGCCCATTGATTGTTGGGCGGTACGAAGTTCGCCGGGTCAGCTAGTTGGTAATATATTTTCATTTAAACGTGAGATAATCCTGGATATTTGCAGGAAATTGGCTTCATATGCTTCATCTCCAGGATTCAGGAAATGTTGGTATTTTTTATGCCATTACTTCATTGTAATGCATGTGCAATTCTAATGCCTGCCCACTACTCAATATCACTGCCACATAGCTTTGACTTGTAATATGTGGTCACAGTCATTCTGGTTTTAAGTGGAGTCTAAATAGCCAGCCTCTATAATATTCGATTCTGCACTAATGTAAGTAAACTTTCATCATGGCTCTTCATTATCAAGTGATCAAGAACCCGTATTGTCTAGCAACCCTAGTTGCTTACAAGGAGACGTCACAAGACCTATGTTGATGTCACTAACGACCCAATGCTTTTCTGAAACTAGAGAGAAAGTGTAAAAGTCACAGCTGTTTCTCCCATAGACCTTGGTTCGTGAGAAAATTGCTAATATAGAATTTTGATCCTTGTAAATGCTTTACTCTCCTTCATTCAAGTACCAGAGTGGGTTAATGCGCTAGTAGGAAAGTACGAGTCTGTTACTAGGGTTCGCGGCTCTCCTGCAGTATATTTTTTCGGTCGAATAGGTTTCAGAAACAACATAAGATACCCGATCCCATACATGTAAATGGTAGCACCAAGATTTTTATTTTTCCAACTATTTCCTGGATTTACAACTAACCTGTCAGAGAGAGGAGTAGCCAATTGCAAGATTCTATTCTTTGCCCAAAAATAGACTCCACAGGTGGAAAATTGGCTGATTGTTTAAAAAAAATTCAAATAAATGAAATATTGCATATGTGTGGGAAAGGAATTACTGTGTTATCATTGCCCTATATTTTTCTTGTACTGGAATTGATCATCCTACTCTTCTCCATGATCCACATTTCAGTTCCATAAATACGTCGATCCATATTAAGCTCTTCACAAACCTCTTCATGTGCTTGTTAATTGTCATGATCGAGGAAAAATTGAGTTAGAACAATCAGAATTTGAGCGTAATTTCTACGAAAATCAAAGTAATGCATTGCATACATTGGTTTGCAATAAAAAATTCCATATTTGTATACCGTTAAAAGCCATAATGAAGACCCGCGATAACTGATCCCTGTGAGAAAGGCCTGCAGCTGGATACTCTACTCTCACTGAAGGGTTAGTTGTAAATTCCGGAAATAAGATGGAAACTAAAAATGCTATTGTTACCAGTGCACATGTACGGGATCAGGCATCTTACATTGTTTCAGAAACATATTTGACTGAAAAAAATATACCACATGAGAGCCGCGAACCATGAACACGGACTCATACTTTTCTGCTACCGCATTCACCCACTCGGCCACGGTGGTACTTGATTTATTTAGAGTAATGCAAAGAATTTGCGTAAAAGGAAATTCTATATTAGCAATTTTCTCACGAACCCGGGCCTATGGGATAGTGCCATGACCCTTTTTCTGCTCTCTCCCTCTAGTTTCAGAAAAATATTGTCTTTGGCGACCTCAATGCAGGTCTTGCAATGTCTACTTGTTACTTCCTTGAATTCTTGATTGGTATCATGTTAGTTTTCTACTTGAACTTACCAGGTGGGGATCAAGTACAAAACTAGGATGAAGAGAACATAATTACTGTGGTCAATCCACCGTTTATTGTAGAATGTAAAAAAATGAGCCCTTAGGCTCTCATCTTCTGAATTCCTTCAGTTGTGAACATTTCCATATGCTTCTTAAGTAAGACTAATATGGGAAGCCTTGGAAATTATGAAGAACTCCGACAACTTTAACAGGGAAGGCAGTTACACTCTTTCCAGCACATGGAAGAAATTATTTCTGAACACGTAACCAAAGCAATGGTCCTGGAAAGTACCTTAGTGACCCAGACCAGAGGGCCAATCAGAACGCACCAGACTCAATTGCCAATCTCAGCAAACTTGACCTTCCCCACATGCCTATATATAATCAGCCAAATCTAAATATAATCACTTTGACCTGAATATGTCCTCTTGGTTACTGTTATCACCAGACAAACAACGTGGTGGAACACTGGAAGCCCTTCAGCTCCTCAATTTTTTTGCCATATTCTACTGGATGAGCTTTATTCTATATTTTTTATCTTGTGTGTTGGGTGTGAGCATGCGAGTGTGACACAGCACTTAGGTGGCAGATGGAATCCAAGCATGCTCAGCAACTCTCCTGAATACCTAGCACTCTGCTTTTATACGTTTTTTGACATGATAGCTTCAACTGATGGCGCCTGCTCCTGAGAAATCCAAGGGTGTCTGGATAACTGTTAGTTTAAGCACACTGTTCTAAGCTTGGAATGTGGCTTTGCATCCCAGTCAATACACTTGACTTTTTCTTTTACATATTTGTTAATCTTGTGAATATGTTCGGACTACAGGCTTGATTAGGTGAATGCAAATGAGGTAGGTAAATCATTCTGTATAAAAATGAATTGTTACCCAATTTTAGATGTTCTTGATATTTTCCTTGTTTGTGGTTTTTTGGGTGAATGAAGAGGCTTGGAAAAAGTTTTACCTCTAAGATTAATTTCGGCAACAGTTTTTAATTATTCTTAACGGGGAAGTTTTCTCGGAAATATTTCATGGAAAACCTTGTACCATTTTTATTTTTTTAAGATAATGAACTAAGTGATTAAGAACCCACAGTGCTCAGCAATGAATGAACTAAATTTTTTCAGTGGGGATCTTTCACCCAAGCAAGGACTTGCTTTATTCTTAGAGTAAAAATCTGCTCTTTACTGTGCTTAAAATTCCTGTTCAACCTGATCATTTCAACTGCAGGCAGACTCAGTTCAAATATTTTTCTGAGGTAGCTCTCTTGTTGTACTTCACTCTAAAGTATTTAACAACAGTCTCACTGGATACCTTCTTTTCTCCTCAGGGTTAATTACCTCCTACCCCTGGCTATCACTACCGGAGCCTGAACTTTGCCCATTAGATACTGTAGCTTGTCCTGCACCCTCACTGCTTGAAACATTGTCATTATTCTCACTACTTAATTACTATACTTGTCCTAGAAAAACATTCTTCCTACACTTACGGGATCCACCATCAGATAATCTTTGGGCTCCTCACAATACCCAACAAAGTAGTAAAACTTTGATGTGGCTTCCAGCTTATTCTGCGGCTGCTTAACCACATGAGCATAGGCAATTAGTCTAAACACTTAAAAATGACTAAGATTAATGTTATGACCTCTCCATATCTCTTGTGGTAATGCATTCCCGATACCTTTTTCTGGCACTTTTTCTTCAGGTACAGTTGTTCAAAAAAATTGTACTGCTGAAAATTTCTAAGTCCGATTTTTATGACAAAGTGGCAACATGGCAGAACCACGCACCCCTTAGAGAGTATTAACCTCTCGAAGCGGCCCTTCCTGCCCTTAGCTGGGCGGGTTGAACCACCCCCGGAAGGAAAATTTTGACCTGCGAAAAGGGTTTCTTTATTGTGATGTGTGAGTAAGAAGGAAGACTGAGATCTGCGATGTTCAGGCGTGCCAAGATCCCTCGCACACGACAAATGCAAGCAGCCACGGAAAAGAAAAGCCAATCTTAGGTCTTAATCCCCGGAGTTCCTTTCGTTTCTTATGAGCATTTTAATTTATAAGCGTATTTATTAACGTAAAAGAATTTCAAATGTTTTTTCCCTTGCGTGAAACAAAATGTTGCCATAGCCTAACACCCTTCTATCTTCTCTTCAAATATTTTTTGTTTAAGAACTGTCCCCACAATGAATTGTAAACTAAGGATGGAGGCTGCACTCGTAGGATTCCAGAATTGAAGGTTGTGAAAGTCGAGATATCAGCCTACTTAATGATCTTCATTATATATTATGTGATATCTTTTGTTCACGGATTATACTCTCTCTTAATTTAGGTTCAAAATTGAATTACAAAACTGTCACTGTCACAAAAACGATTGTATCAATACAAAACCTGCATTATTTCCATCCGCACGTCCCTCCGATTTTCAGAGCCCCGCATTCTCACGAAAATATTCGCTGTAAGAACGTGAAGTTCCAACGCCCTTCCAAAATCTAAACCGTGAGCCATATCATTCAATACATTCCAGGGTCCTTCACATGGACAAATCAGACAAACGAAAATAATTAAATCGCGTTATTAAAAGCATAGAGTTAAGGCTTAATTTCAAGCCATTTCACTAAAGCTAGGCGTTGAAAAACTGGATCAATAAGTGGCATAAAATATTTGTTGTGAGCACGAAAATGTTGACATTAGGTGGAGAAATTATTTGGATCACATTACTTTAATGGTAACAAGGAAATTTAATCCATATCCATTGCGAAACAATAATTGAGTACTGGCTGAAGTTCATGATTGAGTGGATTGAAAGTTTTTTTTTCTAGGCATTCCAATATTGGAATAAAATAGCATCGAGCTACTTACATCCGAAGATATTTGAAGTGGATACGGCTTCCCTTGCCTCTCGAGAAAAAAATGGAAAATCAAAAAAGCGCAGACATATAGTTCCAAGCTAAGCGAAAGAACTTGATATGATATTGGATACTTTAGAAAGCTCACTACTTGAAAATTAAAACATTAATTAGTAATAGTTTGCGCATAAATACAGCACCCCTGAAATTCTCTTTCCCAGAATACTTTGCGAAGATAGGTGTGCGCTAAAATTTGAGCCTGGCATTATGGGTTACTACAGAGCGAATTTGAGTGATCCAGTTTTAAATCCCTTATCCAAACTATTGTTCTTTTATTGTTAATATCGCACATTCTTGTAGCTAGTTGTGTATTGTAATTCCACCCACACCAAATTTATCTACGCACCTAATTAGATCAAAGAAAAAGTTGTAAGCGCTCTTCTGAACGATGCGTTTCCTGGCTTACTTTCGGAAAGAATTAGCAGCCATAGGGAGAAATTAAACTAAGTCTGAAAAAAGTAAACGACTAAAAACAATTCACGAAAGTTCAAATACAAAAGGGATTGCACTGCAACAAAATTATGAGAAAACAAAATTAAGTTGAAATTGCGATAATTGTTAACATTAATGAATGTGCTTGCAAATTTAAATAAATTTAAACAATAGAAACGAATCCATATCATTTCCAAGATGCCATAATTAATTCTTGTCATTTTACCCTATATTGGTCCAGTTTTTTCCTTGCAATCATTTACTGTTTCTGGAATTAAGTTTGGGGAAATTTACTCAGGCAATGTTTGTGTTCATTCTTTGGTGCATTTTTTGCCGTCCTTTTTTAACTTATTTCATGCTGTTAGTTGTAATGGGATTAAAAGGAAGGTAATGTTTCAATAAAATGAATTACACATCCAGTTAAATGTTCAATAAAACAAAAGGAAATTAGAAACCTACACTTCTTGTACATAGTGGCATATTTTTTATGCTCTCCTTAACAAAAATTAACAGAAACTTTAAAAACTGGTAAATATTTTTCTACAATTTATAATGGTGTGAACTTGGCTGCTGCAACTGAATTCATTTCTTGTAGCTTCAAGTTGGTAGATGTCATAATAAGTGGAATAAGTGAATTAATTCATCCCACGGAGTATTTTAGTCATGTGCATTAATTAGCGCAGGGGATATGTTTATTGCTAGTCGAATTTGTGTTGAAAGGGGCCATTTTAACATGGGAATGCCACGGATGCATTCTAACTAGGAAATTTCAAAACCAGAACAAAAATTTGGAACCAGACAAATGCCCACACAAGGATTTCGAACCTTATCATAGAAAGCAAATTGCAGGCTTGGGATCCTCAACCAAGAAACCCACCCGTGGCTGGTATTGCACAGCAATTAGGTGCAATCCCTACGGCGATGGGGTTACGGGTTCAAATGCCTGAACTGGTAGTGACAATGTCACCATGGACCAACGCAGTGTACTAAAAATTTCTACATAAAACAAACAGGACGACAAACAACAGAATGCATTTGGTGCCACCATAGCAACGTTCTCAACGTTGTTCATATTTTTATGGAACCTTAATGTTTATAAACAACTTTAACACGTATGTGCTCGCGATGAAAAACAGTACCTTTTTAAGAGATTTGAAACATGCTCTTTCAAATGGAAATGATTCAAGAGTGTATCCAGAAGGTCTTTCCTTTGTAAGAGTGGGCAGAAAATAACCTATTTTTGTCGTTTTTACAAATGTCATCCTCAACGTTGTCCCTATTTTTAGGGCCTTAAATGCCCCCAATGAAAAACCAGATATACTTTCTAAGGGTCGAAATCATTCTCTTCATAATGTAAATGATCCAAAAGAAACTCCCGAGAGTCTTTTATTGTAAAAGCTGGGAGAAAATACCCTATTTTTGGTTTTTTTACAAAAAGTGTCTCATTTTGACTCTATTTTTAAAATAATGGAAATCACTAGGAAGATGAAATATTATATTCATGAATCAATCATGATTTGATATGTTATCATGCTCAAAGTTTCACGTTGATTATACCTTAACTTACTGAAATATAAAAAGCCTTATTTTAATTTTTTTTCGATCCGCAATTTTTCGGGCCAGTTTTTCGCCCTGAATTTTCTAGAAGCTTTTAGTTATTTTTCTTATGTTTTTAATACAGCTCAAAACTGTACAAGATAGCCAACTTTTGTTTCTCTTATCAAAATATCTACTGAGATACTATGCCTCCAAGTTACCGAAATCTCATAATCATGCTGAAGAAGGCTGCGGCACGGGGCCAAACAAAATATTATATATCAGCAAGTATACCATTGGTGAACGTAAAACTTTTACATTTGTTTATTGGGGATGTGTGAATGTCCATACAAAATTTCATTGAAATCAGTGATGGTCGAGCGGGGACCACTTAGCTTGGAATGACCCAACAGTCTACCTTTAAAGTGGGTGCAAAAGACTTCAGGCATACTGCCTGAAATTGATTTGCCTTTACACTCAGCAATACTGAGTGGTACCTTCAAAAACAAGTTTTTGGCAATTGTAACCATCGCATGTACGCATCAAGTAAAAATACCTTAGTTGTTTTTCTACTCTTTATATAATAATACTTGTTTAATGACATTAATTCAACCTTGATAGATTTAAAAAAGAACTGAAATATCAGACAAACTCTGCACTAAAGAGAAGTTTGGCGACTTTGAAAAGAATATTGCTTTTTTAGCCCCTTAAATAGGCGATACCAGCAGAAAAAGGCATAAACAGGTACATTAAGGGTGGTCCAAGGAGCCCTCTGCCAGAAATTTTAATCAATTTGAGGTCACAAGAGTACATTTTGGGAACATCTAAGGTGAATAATTTTCTACATTTGTCACTAAAATGTTAATTTAATCCTGCAAGAACAATACATACATTAAATTTTCCCTTACCTTTTTTATTTTTCCTGGAAGGCTGGGGGGGCGCCCAGAATTGCACAAGGGTACCCCCTTACCCGTGTATGGCCGCCCATGTGCAATTTCAGTGTGATGTAACTTCCAAACGAGTCAAAACACGTGCTCCAGATTTTTAGTGTATTCTTAATAAAATCATAGCTTATGATACTGAAAATTTCAAATTTTTAAATAGTCCCCCACCAGAGATATGGGGGCCCAAAAATGGTAAATGATCAATTTTTCGAATCTTTTACACTTACTATAGTACTGAAATACACTATAACAAAAATATAGACCTTGTGATCACAACCCTTCTATAAGAAAAAATAGCAACAGTTATAAAAAACAGCTATTTGAATCGAAATTTTGGACTAATTGTTCTCATATATGTTGTACAGGGAGGTTAATGAAAACTGTCAAATGAAAGCTCAATTTGCGATGATTAATCTGGTATCTGAACCATTCTCCTACAACTTGTAGTTTCAGAGTAATTCTAATTACCGATACTCGCTGAGTGTCATTTTTACAACGCGCTGCAACCTTCACGGGCCTGTAAGTCCTTGAGGTCATGAAAAAATTGACAAAAATTGGTTTTGTGCCTTAAAGAGTTATAGTAGTAAGTGTGTAAAATTTGAATTTTTCTGAAATGGTGTTGCAATAACTTAATTTAAAATTTGGTGAAATGGCATGGAATGACCCAGAGATTAACTTTAATTAGTTATGTATGACCCCTGGACTTTGTAGTATTATTCATCACATTCTCTAATCCAGTATCATGCCAATTTGATAATCACCAAACCGTGAATGCTTGGGTGTTAATTCTTCTCCATTGATCTTTCTTTTCCTCAAGACAATGGTGACTTGTACGAAACTCATGGTTCGAGGTGGTTTTATCTCTATTGCTTAAGGATATACTTAGCACTGCCATACTGATCTTGATTTTCATTTTTTCAGAAGTTCTGCTGTGGAGTGGCATCAATAGGGGACCCCCAAGGAAGGAAAAATTTCCTGAAGCTGGGCTGTTACTTGAAGCATGTAAACATGCTCTTAAATGTTAGCCTGTACACACAATAATTTTTGGGAAATATTTCAATTGCACCCTTAATGACGGTTATAGGGAAAAAGGTTGAATCCAGCCCGTAACCTGATGATTTGGTGTTGTTTGTTTTCGTATTAATTATTCTGTGTACTGTGATTCAGTTTTGGTTTTTAAGTGTTCACCTTACATCACGAAATGCGTATTTTATGAAGGGCTCAAGTCCAGAAGTTTCCTATTTGTTGTGTTTTAATATATCATTCCTGTGAACATTACTTCATGTTGTATGGATTACGTGTTGTGGCTAGCCAGAGAAAGACATTCTGATGGCCTTGTTTTCAATGTGTGGACATAGTTTTGAAGCTTCGGAAAGTTTCCGCCTGTATGTGATAGAGGTGTTGCCATGGTGTAATCATACTTTACAATAAAGTTATTTATCCATAATGTGTCCGTTTGCGTTTTACTGTTTTGAAATCATGTTCCTAGTTCTTTTTCCTAATAGCAAGTACGATGTGTGGTACTGGAGGCAGCTATGGCCGTATTTGTTGTCAATGAAATACTACATCTACATAGAGTATGCATTTAAAATAAAAGATAGTGTGTTGTTGATAGGCATCTTCGTTACTCATTACAAGTAATATATTTGCGTACCGTATTGAGCGATACGATTGTTTTTCTTAATTAGTACCAGGGACGGCCGGATAGATGGCGTTGAGTGCAATATTGCTGTTGTGCTCTGACATCCGGGGCTCAGCCGACATTTTCTATTTTTGCATCTGTGGTATTGTGTGTTGAATTTATTAATAATGTACTCGGAAATGCCTTAGTTTGAATTTAAGTGGTGTTTTGTGTGCCATACTAGTTTTTCTGCAGTGGTGTCTTTGTTGAGAGTGAGTGTGTGTGTTTCGAATTTATACATCTGTGATAATCAGTTTAGCAGAAGCATTACTGAAAACATTGGAAAACAAAAAACTGAGGATGGCCTCTTTTTTAAGTGCATCTCAAGTGCAAGAAGATAGGTGTCCTGTTCCTGAAGGTAAAGAAATAGTATAACTTATTTACCTTGGTTTTGCTGTTAGTTTCTAAAACCTTGTCACCTGTCATTGCCAGTGGAATTGTGACCGTTGTTGCTTGGTTTCCAGTGTTATTGTCGACGATTTAAGCATAACTGCTTCAAGTTAGCGTACCGTATCGCGCATATGTTTCGGGATTTGCTAGATTATTGATAATTGAAGCCTAAATATGAACAGCTAGCTCATATATCATATCTTAAGAGTTAGTTTGTTAGTGGTTTCGTCCCTAGTATTTAATGTTACTAATTTTATTCTGAAAGGTTTTCGTTCTTTATTATTTATCAATCATTTGTGAAATAAGGAGGTTAAGGTTTAAACTATTCTGCTCTATTTTCCGAGTGCACCCTCAGTGGCCATTTTTAAGTCTTTTTACTTAAGGCTAAAACATTTACGAAGGACTTTGTAGCAGGTTGTTTTGCTCGGAAAATGTTTAAATAATTACTCTGCATTTAATGCTGTGTTCTCTGCTGTTGGTGGAATGTTGTTAAACATATGCATTAGCCCAGCGAACATGTAATCGTTTGTGATTGGTGTGTGTTGATAGTTGCTGTATTGAATACTTTGCTGTTTTGCTTCCTGGCCGTATCTGGCGGGCGATTTGATTTTGACAGAATTACGGATTTCCGTTTTATTCGAACTTGACCATGAACAACCACAATAGTAAGGTGTATTTAATTATTTTTCTGCGAATCAACTCGAAAAAATGTTGACTTTTGTGTAAAATATTTGTTTTGATATTTGCATGCTGTTACATACGTATTTTGGCCGAGAATACTTGAATTTCGCGAAAGCGAAGTTCGCGATTTGTAATGGTTGCAGAATCACTTTTTATGCTTATTTTGCCCGCTATTTACTGCTCAAATTTTTATCGGTACTGTTTGTAAAGTACTCATCTGTTACTCTGCTTGGTTATATTATCACAAATTATTTTGCTGACGAAATATTCAGTCGAACTCGGTTTAGTTTTGCTGGTGTTTTAAACTAAATACAGAGCAATTAATAAATCGGTTGTATTTATACTTACCTTCTAGTTGTTCAAATGGATAAGTTTCGCAGTTTCCTTATTCTTTAATGTTAAAAAGTCTTTGCGGTGCCTGACAACTTGATACTCTTGAAGAATTCAGTTTTATATTTGTGTACATTTTCGTGGTATCCTCTCCGAGAATGAGAATTCATGTGTGTGCTGATCTATTTGCATTAATTTTGTATTTTTCAGTGTTTAATATAGAGAAATGTGTTTTAAGGAAATTATGGATGTGCTATTTCGCGTTCATTGTGTCTTATCCCCCTTTCTATATTCATGAATTCCTATTCAGTTTATCGGCATTAATCTATATTAGAACGTGTGCAGCGTATTTAACAAGATTTGTATGAGAACGTTTCGATAAATTAATTGGTGCCATCTATCTATTACTTCTCAAGCATGTTAGGCAATCTTAGAATCTGGGTTAATACTCAGCAGAGTTAAAATGCTAAGAAACTAAGAAGCCAATTTATGTTGTTTTTTGCTTGCGTCCAGCATTTTTCAGTTCCGTGCTTGATACGGTCGATTTGAACATAAACATGGAATCGGATCCGCCGCACAACAAAAGTTTTTAATGAAATTTTTTCTGCGAACAAAGGGGGCGGGATTGTTCTTCACCTTCGTAATGACGGACGGGTTGTGGGACCGGCAACTTTAGTTGGTTCAATCCTTATATATTTTTGCTACTGACAGAATCTTGTTATTTTTGCAACTGACAGAATCTAGTTTGCCTACCAACCTTGTCTCTTTACTTTGAGAATATCTTGATGTGTTTGTGCGTTTGTATAACTCATCAAATACATAGATGATTTTGGCCCAACATTTCCTATTACTTACACGTTAGGTGCATCGTTTGTCACATTCCGCCGATAATTTAACCCCCTGCCACGCACCCTTAAGGCTTCGTGGATGCAGCTTAAAACGTGGCTTCAAGCTTTAGCTGCCAGGCTAACCTGTCAATAGTGATGCTTGTTGAGAATTTTGTGTCCTGTAACATGGTGTGAGATAGCATTAGCTGCTTGAATGAAAGAACTCGTGAAGTGCAGAGTAATATGAACGAAGGTTTGTCAGGTAAAGGTGAGCTTTCGTCTCGCCAGCCAATACGCGATTTTCACCCACTTCCAACATAGTAATCGCCATCAGTATTAGCTTTGAGTGCGATTTTATACATTTTTTGTACTTCAGTTGGTAACATTCTTCATTTGGCATGGGCAATTATGAATGTGATGTTGAATAGAAAATTGGACGCTAGTTCTGTGTTATGTACGCTATGTGAGGATCTGTATTTTTTTTCGGTGATCGCTAGTGGTCTAAGTGGAAAATGTTTACCATTCTGTCATTGAGTGCTTCTGCTAGTTATTCTCATTTTACACCACCTGTCATAATATGCCTTTTCATGGGAGTGACCATTTCCACAGCTGCCTCGACATAGTAGAGGGGATTACTTTTAGAGTGACCCCAATATCCTGCTACAAATTAATGGATGCAGTGATGATTGCCTATATGAGTCCTGTATTATATTGCTGGCTTTTGGATTGCTGAATTTCATATAACCATACACATCCATCATACCATTCCTTTTCGGGGTAGGTATTATCATGAGACCATAAATATTAATATTATTTCTGCAAAGCTGGCTGTATCCATTCTTCCCTGTCCTTGACTATCTCTTTTGCTTCAGTTAGTCTCTTACATTGCTGCATGAATGCCCTCCTGTTCTAAGTATCACTTCTCTTAAGAGTATCTTCCACTAACCTATAACTTGCTTGGTCTACCCCTTCCTCTTATATAATTCACTCCTCGATCAAAAAAAAATCTGACTTGTTATTTGACTCTCATCCATTATTTCAACATTGCCAAACAAACGAAGCACACCCCTATCTGTCTGTTACCTCAATATCCATTCCACATTCTTTCATGTCGCATTCCTAACTTATTCCTCCTAATTTTACTACTATAACTTCTCAACCCTGAACCCACAGCATTTAGTGTACACTTAACCTTATTCTGGCATGTCCAAGCTGATTGCTGAGATACCGTCATTAGAAAGAAATAATTCTTCTGCAATAGCACTCAGCCATATCGAGTACATGTGAGAGTTGGGAACTGAATCTGTGGAACTGAGACTTTGTATCAGGAAGACGAAATATTATCCTAATGGTGTAAAGCCCATTTATAGCCACAAACTCATTAATTTTTTTCCTCTTTTCTTGTTCTTTCTAATTCCTGATCTGGTATAGTACTATTCCATCTTTGCTCATGTTGTCTTCCCACCTTGCCTTAGGTTTTTCCAGTTACCCTTCTCCAATTTGCTCCGATTCACATTCTTTGAAAAGTACACTTATTTCCTGTGGAAGTATATTTCCTGTCTTCCAATGCTGTTCTCAGGATCGCTGACTTGGCGTGGCCTTTTTGCCTCAATGCTGTCCAACTCCTCAATGTTTTTAATTGTCATGGTCAATATTTCTTCATTGTGTTAATGCTGTACGAATAGTGGTTTTATAAAACCGAATATCAGTTTCTCTGTGCGAAGACCTGGATTTCATAAATGGTATGAGTGGGGTGAATGTGCAGTTGTCTGTATCAGTTCTTTTTTTGTATTTGTGGTCTTGTCTTTGTCTGAGGCGGCATTGAAGCCCTAGTAGGTTAAGTTGTGTACACCCTCAAAGTTGTAGTCATAAGCGGTTATATTTTCTCACTTGTGATTTCCTTGCTTTCTAGTTTGTATCATTATTTTATTTCATTTACTCAGAGATCATCCCAGGAATTTCAGGTCAAAAGGATATTTTTGATGAAAATACTTTTAAGAAAACTTGGGCTACTGGCTCATTTCATTTTCTGTGAAATAGGATGCAGAATAACTAATGACACAGTACATGGTTCAGTATTCATTGAAAGTGCAGAAAGAGTGTCATTCCCAGCAGCGAGGGGGGGCAAGACCTCCAACATTGTTCTCCTTTGCATCATTCCCATAATTCCTGCATGTGATGTGATGGAACTGTTTTATGATGAAAAACAATTGTATACTTATTTGTTTAAATTTTGTCTAGCTGTTTTATATTATGATGAAGTGCATTTATTTTTGGCAGTCTAGACGTTTATATGTATATATACATATAGCCGGGAGAGGTGGGAAAACAGTTTTTGTTTCACTTAATGTAGTTGTT
Organism: Pyrrhosoma nymphula; assembly: GCA_963573305.1. Lineage (NCBI taxonomy): Eukaryota > Metazoa > Arthropoda > Insecta > Odonata > Coenagrionidae > Pyrrhosoma > Pyrrhosoma nymphula. Next base: position 46,280,305 of record OY754330.1, on the reverse strand, counting down.
TTTTTTTTTTAAGATAGAATTTTGCAGATAAGTTGATAGTTCAGGTAGCACACATCAAGGTAGTTTGGGGTAAGGAAGATAGGGGTTGTCATAGAAGCTATTAAAGAAGGGTTTTATATGTATATCTCCCACCTCATGTTCCATTGTTTCAAGCTCAACTATATGTGGAAGTTGAATTTCACAAATGAAAAAGTAACTTGGTTTCCTTCCACAGATTTATTTTCCTGGTACAACATGTTTCGAAACAGCTGTGTCATCATCAGGTACTCCTGCCCAGGTATCTGATTCCAGTTACCTGATGATGACACCGCTGTGTCGAAACATGTTGTACCAGGAAAATAAATCTGTGGAAGGAAACCAAGTTACTTTTTCATTTGTGATCTCCCACCTTATGTAGGTTTCTCAGCTACTTTTCACCGCTGCCCCTTTCTCCTCTTGTCCATCACCCTGCTTTTTATCCTCGGATACCTTGTGGTTCTTCATAACTTCCTACCTCCCGCCACATTTTTGAGAAAACTCTGACCCAAAAACACAAAAAACCTGCTTTCCATCTGTGCACCCTCCTACAGTATGTGTACATGGAATAAAAATATGGACTGCCTAAAATAAATTCACTCAATAAAGATGTAATATGATGGTGGCATTCCCGATAAATATGAAAGAAAAATGAAAAATTGCCATTTTTTTCATTCAAGTCACCTGTTACCCATTAACATTTGAATCTTATGTAGCACTAGGAATAAGGAGAAGGTAAACAGTTATAGAATACTGAGGACTAGTTGTGGAGCATGAGGTATGCAAAGACCCTAGAATGAGAAATTAGAATGCTAATAGATAGTTTTTTGCCAAATGAAAATGCAGCTCATTGCTGGAATACAGGAGTGTTGAATACATCATAGCTTATGCTACTGATGGATGTTGGTGAGAGTTAGTGTTAGTGCTCTGTTGAGGAGGATGTAAAGATACGTAGTGTGTGACAGCTGGTATAAAATTAGTGGAGATTAAGGAGATTCATTGTATTTGGTATCTGGTAGTATGTTCATGTTCAGCCAGATATGGTGGATATGAATGACATTGATGCCCACACCTTCGGTCTACGGTCCTTAACAGTAGTAATAATATAGGTGAAGTGAGAGATAGAACAGGGTTCTAAAATAAAGAATGAAAAAAGTGGACTTAAAGCAAAAGGAGTTTGTGAAGACAGTGAGTGCAAGAGAAAGATTTTGGTAATAACCCTTTACGACCTGAACATTTTTTCTCTTAAATTTTATTATTTTATTCACTAATTTTTTGTAACAGGCATATCTAGACTTGGGAATAATAATTCAAAAATTTTTGCTCATCTAATTAGCTTATAATTAAACCCTCACGAACGTGAGGGTCAGGCTTTTCTTCAGTTTGAGTCATAAGATTCAACCGTCATGGTTGTGATGCTTCAGCTTTAATTGGCACCTGAATCACTAAAGTTAAAAAATACATAATAATCATGTGAATCAAATATAATAATATTTATTTAATACTTACTTACATGCATAATAATTATAGTGTTCGATTACATGATTGACCTATGAAAATGAGCTACATTATGAATATAAATCTACTTTTTTTCGATGAAATAACTTGAAACAAATTTTTTGTTTTGATAAACAAAGATAAGTTCTACATTTTTCACGCATGACTTTGGTTCTACTCTTGCAGTTCTCTATATCACAAGATCTTGGTGTTGCAATGTCATCAACGATTGGCCAATGTCCATAGCCATCATACCTCTTTTCTAATAGGCATTTTTACAGGTGGTTTGTAAAACTTAGACCTTTTGACTACCGGCTCTTCAGCATCAGATTCTCCTGTATCACTTACAGTAGCACTACCTGATTCTTTTGAGGAATTTACAAGCCATTCGCAAACTGCTAGTCGAAAACTCAGTAAATCATGTCGATGTTTTCGTGGAACTTTATTTGCTTTAGCGTCTCTAACATATGATATCCAGGAATTTACAATTGAAAAGTCTAAAAAGTGGAGAATCGCCTTCCACGTCTCTTTCCTTGTCCTGAAAAAAGTGCGGTAGCACACCATTTTCTTGTTGAAAACATCAACCCCACCCATACATTTGTAGTTTTTTTTTACGATTGGAGGGCATGGGACATCAATAAATTGATTTTCTTTCTTTGACCAACGTTTTACTATTTCAGAGGGTGTTGGTCACAAACAGGTAGAGGCCATCAACACTTTATTTGAATAAAACTGATGATCTCAGGCCTGACCTCGTGGAAATTATGGATATCCATAATGAGAAAACCACCTTTGTAAATTCCACAAACTTTCTTATGCTGGCACGACGCGCGCTTCACCACACTGTGGCATACTCATGTGCACATGAGTATGCCACAGTGTGGTGAAACGCGCGTCGTGCCAGCGTAAGAAAGTTTGTGGAATTTACAAAGGTGGTTTTCTCATCATGGACTTTATTTGAATCTTGCCATTCAACTAGCACTATCTTTTGATTGCTCGAAACATACTGATTACATTGTCACTCTCACATACATTGGTAATCTCATAGGCTTACCTCATTGGCAATCTCATGGGATCAGGGTTCTGTAAAACAGGCAAAAGTCCAAATTAGATGCACTGCATGAAACAATTTGAAACGATTTCATAAATATCTTTGATTATTTCTTACCTGTAACAAGGAAGGATCTAATGGTCCAGGGAATATTTTTCTGGTGAATAATCGTTTCTTTCATTGCTGTTTTGGTTTCCCCACCTTGCCATCTTTCTTATTTTCTTGCTTTCTTCCACTTTTAGCCTCAGACTTCTTAGATGCATTTCTTTTGGTTAATTTCTTCTGCTTCTCATACTTTTCCTTTTGAACACCCACCTGCTGAATAATTTCTCGTTCAACTGAAAATTTCTTCTGCCTATTGACAGTCTCACTCTTTTTGCTATTCAAATGTTATTGTCCATCTTCTGTTTCAATTGTGCACACCTTCGGAGTTATTTCATTTTCACAGTTTTCAACTTCTATCAGTTCTTTTCCACATTCAGATGAAGTAGATGGGCGAGTCTGAATCAACATGCCACTAACCCCTAAACTTACTAAATTAGCAGCCTTATTTTTCTTGGGTGCAATTACTTTTTCTAACCTGAAGTCACTATCAGAGCTTTCAGGATCGTCACGATATTGTTGATAAGTTTTATCTGTCTCCTCGTCTGATTCGCTGATATCACTCATTTCCTCCAACATCTGAAGAAGCCTTGTAGTTAAACCCTGGTGTTCGATCTATACAAGTCACCAATCAGTGTTTCAATACATCGTTTCAGCTGCTCGGCTATCCACAGGTACAATGTACTCAATTGTAGTGGTTGACTTATACAAGTCACGCATCAAGGTTTCAATACATTGTTTCAGCTACTAGGTACAATGTATTCAACCTTGCTGGCTGACCTACTCAAGTTCCCCACCAAGGTTTACATTGCCCCTGCTAACGGGATAGTAGAAAAAACTGGCAGAGCATTATGTACAATCTGTGGAAGTAACTATTATTTGTTCTTTTCATATAATGATGGATATATTTGTCAGCATTATTATTGACAATAACACCACGAATAATGTCTTTTGAGTTTTTTCTTAAGACTTCACAACTATATAATTGCAAAAAATCATTATTATATGCAAAAAAACACAAAAAGCAATTAAAAACATAAAATAATTTTTATTGTGTTCCAATATTGCTGGAGCATACATAAATCATAGGTTAAAAACATTTTCAATTCCAAATTTTATGCATTCTATGTCTTCATTAATGCAGAAAGATCACATTCGTGATGGTTTACAAATAAGTAAACGTGGTAACAAAAGCCCCTCACGAATGCACCATCACGAATGTGATAGTGCATAGTATTTTGCATGAAAAATGTAAAAACTATAGCAATTCGATATTTGATGGCATATGAATAAAAAGCAACGTAAGATCGGTTATTTTAACTTGCAGCAATCATCAGTAATTAATATTTAAAGAAATTGCAGCAGACGAGAATTTTGGGCTTCAGCGTTAAAGTTTCTACAGTTGGAAAATGGCCAACAAAGTAGTAGTATTGTAACATGGCAGCATATAATCGATGGTATAGAATGCTACTAACACTGAAGAAACTGTACCAATCATGATAGGGCCAATTTTAATGCATTCAATTACCCATTAAATAATTTTTAAAATTTGCTGATGAACCCTCACGATCGTGAGGGTCAGGTCGTAAAGGGATAATGCCACACAATACACGTGAGGAATTTCATGTGGCTCCTATCAATGAGATGTATTGCTTGGACTGGACTAGGATTTATACTCCAAATTAAGTCTTGCATTTTATTTTTGGGGAAAGAATGCAGACTTAAATCAGATATAACAAACTTATTATTGGAAAACTGCAGTCATGGTAGATTTTAATTTACTCTTTCTGTGCTCCTTTTCCACATTATATCCTGTAATTTCCTTTGACTCAGTTCCTTCCTACTGTTCGTCATCATGTCAAAAATGCTTTTCATAAGTTTTTTTTGCAATGCCTAGTATTATTCCAGAATTCGCGGTGGTAGGTATCCAAACACGTATTATTAACTGCTCGTTCCTTTTACTCAGTCTTACCCGAGCAACATTCCTTCCCCCATTCTGTGCCCAGTACACATTTGCTGATATGGAAATTTAAAAATTTAATTTTAGAAATAATGAGGATATCAAAGTGGAAATCGAAAGCTTTACCTGCAGTAACAAGGTGGAATTACCGCGGATTGGTGATGATATCATTGCTGGGGTCGCCGAAAGGCAATCTTGGCCTGGTGGAATATTTCTTTGAACAGCCCCTGACCAAAATGCCACCATCAATGCCCCTCCTACCCTAAATCTTCTGGCAACGCAAGGGTAGAAACAGCGTGAGTTTACTTCCTGTCTTTTAGATTTTGTGGGCGTACTATCACGCCCCCGGAGGAATCCGCACCTTCCTTTAACGACGTATATTTACGGCCGGCGTGAAAAATGACGAATTGAATTTATTTTATTAAGCTTAAAATTTTTTTTTAATTGAATTACACCAGTGCCTGTCTGCAACTCCAAACTTAAAGGATAGTCATTAAAAAGACTCGGGAACAGAAATGTTTCTCCTGAGCATTCAGCACCTGATGCAAGACTGTCGTGTAGCATGTCGCTGCGGATAAGTTGGAAGCAACGCATGGTGGGACGCCAATACCCATGCATCGTCCGTGGGAAATTGATGCGTGTGTTGCGGCGAAGTATCTGCTAGAAATCTTTTTCCAGTGGCGCCGCAACCCAATGTGGTCCCTGGCCTCTTTCGTGGTGAGCCCCATCCATTTCTTTCCAGAATTGTTCCCCATTCCACTGGCGCTCATCCAGAATTTCTCTTGCGTCCTCTCTCATATTCTTCCCATGTTTTCTGGGTCTTTGTCGCACTGATTCCTACCTAATGCTCTCTCTTATTTTTTGATCCTGAGTATTGGTTGTCGGTGTTTCTATTCGCACCGTGTATTTTGTTATATCGTAACAATGTTTTTGCAAGAATGGGTTTCAAAGCCCTCCGCCTTATTCCTTTACTTCTCCTGGGCTTGGCAATGACAATATGGGCCCTGAGGTACTCAGTCCACCTTCTCCGGAGACTGAGTGGCTTTTTAAACCCTTGCTAGTAATTTTAGGCATTGATGGTAGGTTTAACCTACCTATAGGTAGATGAATTGTACATACGTATACGTACACTATTTTATTCAACTGACTATGAGTCTACGTCGTAAGAAATGTGAGCCTCGGACATGAGATGATGTATAAATGTAACCCGGGCGAAAGAATGAAAAGATTGACTTGTATAGGCTACAGGGGCCGTACAAAAATTCATTATGTTTAGGACCAATGAGAAAACCTTTTAACTGTGTACCTCGCAATGGAGCATGAAGGAAACGACTTTGAGGAGCGCATAAATGGTTAAAACACTGAGAAAGGTATCTTTGATAGCCCCTAACCACCCTTTCTCGTGATCGATAGGGTCACTGGGAATGAGGGATCAATAAATGTCGATGAAAAACCAGATCTAACATAAATATTGATATATCGAGAGCCCCAGAACTTAAGTAAAATGTTGAACTTCGCTTGAGAACTTACCTGTTAGCCGCAAAAGGTGACGATTATGTGGGTGGGCATCCGTACATTCCAGTATGCATCCAGCTGATATTTAAAGCAAATAGGGGTGTTTTTTTTCCTGTTAAGTACATGTTAGCTAGTCCTCTGACGAATGCATTTCTCTTTCATTTTAAAGATACATATTTCGGGAATAATAAAATTTTGTAAAGCGCTTGCCATTTAATGATGTCTTCTCAATCCTTAATCCCCAATAAAAGTTTGAATTGTGAATGGATATATGTATGGAAATAAAATATTTCGAAATTATTATTTATATTCAAGCTCGCACACTCCTTTGCAACCATTGACGTCGCAGGTTGTAAACTAGAATTCAGTTTATCCACAAGAAGTGACTAGCATGCTCTCAGAGAAAAATGCATATGGAAATGGGTTTCATTGATATTTTCTAATGCCTTGTTGAATGAATCCCTATTGGTGTTAAAGTGTGTCAGTAGCTGAGGATTTGTTCGTTGTACTTCGTCAGGAAATTATTCTTCCCATTTTCAATTACAAATGACCAAGCCAGTAATAACTTCCTGGTATTACCTCTAATACGCGTTTTTTCACGATGGCGTTGTCTGTCCACACCGTAGCACCATCTTGAAGTGGTACGCATACCCTGAGGCATACTTAGTGGTTTAGGAGTACTCGAAAACAGTTGTATGATGGCGATAGAAAGTTTCAAATAGCAGTACATAATAGGATGAACGAAGAATATTTTTACTAAGGGTAATATTATTGGAAGCTGGGAGACTATAAGGGTGAGAATATCGTAGAGAAGAGGACCAGCTCACAAATATTTACTCCATCGACCTAGTGAAAGCGTTTGACTAGTTCGGTGTGGTTTTTAACAGAATGGTGACTACTCCAAAGGGCATGTATTGTGATATATGTCATTTGCCATAGTAGGTATCCAGGCAATATTAAGAACTGCTGGCTCTAGCGGTAATGAGGAGGAAGCAAACGAATCAAAGCCTACGAATAGTTGGAGATAAAAGATGTGCAGTGAAAACTCTGAGAAGAAGAAGAAACAAACTTATTGGACTTATTTTGCGAACAAATCAGCATTGGGTATTCTACCTGCTGATTGGTATGTTTTTGGACAGTTTTTTCCCTAACCTCCTCATGTCTGGGACATATTTTCATTTTCCCTGTACATTATATTTACTCACCATCAGGTTTCTCTTACGTTCCTCTTATTTGACGGGGAAATGAATGGAAAGAATTACAGGGGATGAAATATAAAGGAATACATCGGGCAAATCATAAAAGACGTCGAAGTCGACTCACGTATGATTGAATTGTTAGCTGAGAGGAGGGAGGGGATGAGAGCTGCGGTAAAACAATTTTCGGATTTATGACCACCGAAGATGATATGACTAAGGGGTACGCAAATCAAAAGAGGCTCGTGACCGCTGCTCTACTTGTAATCTCTTGCTATAATGTTTCATTTCATATCCATTTCAGCAGACTTTATCCCAATCGTGAAAGAAAGAATTCTTGAAGTTTTCCACTTGTTCAAAAAAGTGGAAAACTGCAAGAATTATTTCATTCACGATGAACTAGTTCCACCACATCTGCCCCGAGACAACATCGTTTATTCCGATCCTTTATTTAGCGATTGCCCGTAAAATTAGACCTGTAGCAAGCGTCAGCTTGTCGGCTTGGTCGTGTATGATCTGAATTGCGGAGGTATGATACTAAGTATTTATACGAGGGAAAGAGTGTTAGACTCGTAATACCTTGTTTTATTCTGTCATTGTGTGTTTGGCGACTTAAGCGTGTAATTCTTCCTAATATGTACCAAATAAATTGCATTGTTCTGACCTTAAGTTATTAGGATTAGTATAATTAAGTTTGGTGTCCGAAGAGACCGTTTGTCCGTGTATAATTAAGTTTGGAGTGTAATTCGCTTATTAAAGGTTGAGGAAGTAGGTAGGTGTGCAGTAGATTCCTTGTCGCCACTTACTGATTTCCAGGAATATCTCATGTCAAGTAAATCTGACATCAGAGTGAATGTCTCCCAGTGGGGGAGATGAGAGTCAGAGTGGGGTAGCAATGGTACTGAATGCAAAATTGGCGACGAGTGTAGTAAAATTTGAACAGGTGAGCGACAGGATTCTAGTGGTAGAAATAAACCTCGCACAACGAATCGTATTGGTCCAGGGGTGCATGCCTACAAGTAGCAATAGGATGTAGCCATAGTAAGAGGTGGATGGGGTGTATGAGCAACTAGAAGAGATAATTAGAGAGGTCCCTGCCAAGAAAAACCTTATGGTAATCGGCGACTGAAATTCAGTGATAAAGGAAGGGAGGGATGGATATAAAGTGAAAGGTATATGATATGACCGTGGTGAGAAGGAAGTTGAATTTTGTAGGAGATGTGAATTAGCAGTAACACACACTTGGTTTAAACATAACCTAAGGTGAAGGTACCAGGGGACAGAGGGAGATATCACATTGATTACATAGGTAATGGTAATGCAGAGGTTCAGGAACAGTATCAAAAACTCGCGAACCTATCCGGGGGCGGATGCGAACTCAGTTCATAATTTAGTTATGGTGAAATGTTATGTTAGATTCAAAAGGCTTCGTAAAAGGGGGGATGAAGAGGTAGAACGTGGAAGCATTGAACTGGACGAAAAGAAGGAAATACTTGGAGCTAGTGGAAAGGAACAACAATCGATGAAAAATGGGAGAGTAGAGTGGCAGAGAAAACAATAGGATCATTGGAAACGAGGATGAAGAAGCAATGGGTCACAGGATAAATGATTAGGAAAAAAGAGGTGAAAAAACGTCAACACTGAATTTGGCAGGCGGAAGTATGAGGAATGAAATACTTAATAAACTTCGGCGATTAACCAACCGTGTGAAGGAAAACTGGTGGCAAGGGCAATGCGAGGAAATAGAAATGCTACAGAAATATGTAGGGGAAGTAGGTGCGCTATACGCTAAAGTGAAAATGTTATCAGGCGGTAAGAGAGGGAAAACGATCCCAAAAGTTTATGACAAAACAGATAGGATATTAGTTGAACAAGAAGATATTCGAGACAGGTGGAGAGAATACGAAGAAAAGTATGGCAGCGGCAATAGACCTGTGAACCTGGATACTCGTATATAGACGAAAGAACAATAGGAGAGGATAGCCTCGGCCCAGAGATACTCGACAGCGAAATAGATCTATTCCTTCTCTCCTTATTCTACCTTCTCAAAAGGCATTACGAGAGATGAAGGCTAGAAAAGGTGGGAGTAGATAGCATACCCTTGAAATTACTGAAGAATTTAAGTAATAACGGAAGGCAATGTTTTTTCGAACTTATTCGTAGGATACATGAGGCAGGAGTAGGGCCAGGGGACTACGTTAAAACAGTCATAATTGAAGAAAGCGTCTGAATGCGAGGATTATAGGACCATTAGTTCAATTTCGTATGCGGCAAGAGTTTATCTTAGAATAATTAACAAAATGTTGGAGAGTAGAGCAAATTACCACTTGGGTGACGGCCGATTTGGGTTCAGAAACGGGAGGGCAACTCGGGGTGCGATTGCGGTAATGAGAATACTCATAAAAAGAAGCAATACAATCAGGATGTTTTTGCTTGCTTTGTTGATTTTGAAAAGGCGTTTGACAGAGTTAAATGGGAAAAACAAATACGGATACTGGGGAAAATAGGAGTACATTGGCGAGATAGGAGACACGTCGCATACTTATATATGGCCCTGAGGGCACAGGTAAGGGTGGCTGACGGAAAATTAGGGAGGGCAGTTATAGGTCGCGGGGTGAGGCAGGGCTGCCCGTTGTCGCCTCTGCTTTTTAACATTTATAATCAACCGAGAAGATGGTAAGAGAAGCATGGGAAGAGCTAGATGTCGGAATTAAAGTAGGAGGCCTTCCGATGATGTCGGTTAGATTCGCGGACGATCAGGTGTAGGTTAGTTATTCATCGAAGGGATTTCAAGGCTCAATAGATGAGAAAACGTTTCCGGCGTAACTTGGTGGAAATGTTTAATATGCATATTGAAAAATCACTTGGTAAATTCCACACTTTATTTACGAATAAACCGACCCAGGTTTCGGCGACTCAGTGCCATTTTCAAGGTATCTGATCGTGTGGTGGCCGAGTATATATACCTTATAGGGTGGAGGGGGAGGGAGGTAAAAGGAGTGGGAGTGGCGTACCCTAACCCCCTCCCCCCCAACTCCCGGCCTTGCATCTCCATCCCCCCCTCCCACTCCTTTTACCTCCCTCCCCCTCCACCCTATATGGTATATAATACTCGTTAGTCCTGATGATGCTGCAGTGCAGTGAAACATGTTGGCTCAGTAAATAATATTCTCCAGTGGAATAGTGCAAAGTAATTATCCTTTTCCTATATATATACTCGGCCACCACACAATCAGATACCTTGAAAATGGCACTTAATTGCCGAAACCTGGATCGGTTTGTTCGTAATTAAAGTGTGGAATTTACCAAGTGGTTTTTCAATATGCTTAGTTGATGCATTAGAAATTAAGTGCGGTAATTACGGGGTGAAGATCATTAACAAGAAATCAGAAGTAATGAGATTTTCTGGGACAAAGGAAGCGAGGCTGGTCATAGAAGTAGGAGAGCACAAACTGGAGCATGTAGAGCAATTTTATTACTTATTTAGTACCGTAGAATAAAAAGGGCCTGGTAGCAAAGACGTAAGGAGGATAATTACACTAGAGAAAGAAGCGTTCGGCAATAGGAGAGAGCTAAAGATGGAGACCCTGGGTAGGAATATATAGAAGAGGCTGCTGAAGAGTTTGATATGGAGTGGAACGTTGTATGGGGCAGAAACGTGGAATTTGAGAAAAGAAGTCGAGAATAGGCTTTCGAGGTGTGGGTGTGGACAGGGCCGGCGCTAGCACTTTTGCCGCCCTTGGCAAAGGTTACATTTGCCGCCGCCCCCCCCCCTCCTTTCCCCTCCTTCCACCCTGTACCCCTACCTGTTATAAAAATGTTTTCACTTATGTTTCGTTAGATTTTAAAAATATTTATTTTGGCGTAGATAATTTTTTTATTTTTTCCATTTTTTGCCGCCCCCCGGGAAAGTGCCGCCCTAGGCGGACGCCTAGTTCGCCTAATGGGTGTGCCGGCCCTGGGTGTGGATGAGGTTCTAGAAGGTTCGGTGGACGGAAAGGAAGACAGACATGGTAGGAAGACAAACTGGACAGGGAAAACTGACCTTGGTGGGACTCGAACCCACGACCCTTGGATTAGCAGGCGAGGTTATATCGAGGTTACAGGCGAGATTATACCCTGCCGCCACCGGGGCCGGCTTTTAAGTTCACCAACGTTAACACCTTTAAAATAGTATTAATAATAAACCTACTCGAAAACTCGCCCTGAATTATAATGGCTCGATGGTTGTAACTTGATTTAACATTCTACCGATTTGACCGGACATCCGGGTTCGGATCCTGGTCAAGTCAAATGATCTTTTTCTCAATGGGTTTCATCACTTTCGTGTTATATCGTTCGTCCGTGTCCATGACTGGTTGCTACATCTTTTGTGCCATTTCCCCTACAAATAAGGTTTGAACGTAAATGGCTGAGTTCACCGGTGGTGGTGGGAAAAGTTCTATCTGGGTTTGAGCCTGATACCTTCCGGTCAGGAGCCGGTAACTTTCCTCCTCTGGGTTCCCCCTGGGTGGAGTTAAAATTGTGCCAGTACAATAGTCCTGCAATAGGCTGGGAGGGGGGGTTATCTTCCCCTATGTTGTTTTACAGAGCGGGCTCAGCATTTCCGATTTAGAGGGAAGCTAAATTAGGGTGTATTTAAAGAGTCAAAGGTCTTTTAGGGGCCATTCAGGTATCACGGCAGGTGTTTTGAAGGATCTGGTTTCAATGCTTTCGCGTCATTATAATCACCATTGAAAAACACGCGAAAACGTTGAAATCGGTCAGGGTTGCTTGTTATAAAAAAAGAGTAGAATGTGCATACAAAGTTAAATCATGGAAGCATCGGAAGCTCCAAGCTGATGGGTACCACCAAGTCCTGCGATACCAAGTTCAAGTTTTGACTAAGGTTGTTTTGGCCACTTTTTAACTTAAGGACAACGTAAGCTCATGAATTGGGTGTCCCCCTCCCCTCCCAATTTTAAGTAAGTGATCATATATTTTTGGAAGACTGCTCATCGAAGAACTTTTCCTTGTACGATTTTGAGCACACTTTTGAGCACAATTTTGACTGCCCATAGGAGTACTAAGCACAAGATATTGAAGGTGTTTGTTAGGCAGTGCTCAGATCGTGTAATGTTACAGGAGGACGCAGAATTTGGTCTTGGGGCTGATTTTATAAAACGAACCGGAAACTCAAAAGCTGTTTAATGTCATAGTTTTCGATTTTTTATTGCGATCTATATCAAGACGTGCTGATACTACACCCGTTACTATTATTGGAAATTGCTTGCGGTCTGCACATACAATGTAAAATATAACTGTTAAGAAACCACTTTCAATGTGTAGTGCTACAAGCTATGCTTTTCGTCCGACGGTAATTAAAAAGTTGTACGAATGCATTTCACGAATGACTTAAAATCTTTTGTAATATGTTCACAGACCTCGATATCCCGCTACGTGAGACAAGTAAGAAGAGCCCAACCCCCTTCCAAAAGCGTCATGACCCCCCCCCTATAGACGTGCTCTACCCTCACCTATCAGGCGGTTTGAAGGAGTGTGTGATTGACGAATGCGTGACTTTCTAAGGCGGATCGGAGACTTCGAGACGTCACAACACGCCCGCTGCAATGAGTTGATGTCTAGGGCTCTAATTTCGCTTCCACCTTTCCCAGTCCTCCGTTGTCTAGCATTTTCGGTCCAAGGTTGTCGCGGCGTTATTGTGGAGTTGAAGGGAAAGCCTCCACTTCCAGCAGGCTTATGCTGGAACTCACTGTCGATACTTACTTTTAACTAATGGACACGTTAACAGCGCTTTAAGGCACCCACTTTACAGGTATATTCCAGAACTCACTAACTTGAGCAAAGTAGTTATCGTGACCATTATTGTCACTTCAAGCGGATTATTTCATTCTGAAACGGACGTTAGCAAACATCCTTGAAGCAGAAAGCTTAAAGGGGCTCGTTATCGTATAGTGCCTGTCTTTATCGCTTCAACGTAAGGCTTTACAGTGCTAATAACAAGAAAGAAGAGTTAATAGTAAGGATTTACAGTGCTAATAACAAGAAAGAAGTGTTGATTGGTACATGAAAGTTCAAACTTCCTTTGATTGTTTGTGTGCAGTGAAATACATGCTATGTTTTGATGTTTCGCGTACCTTTATCTCAAAATCTGAAAATGATCTTGAAATTGTAGCGGGACGTTTTCTCACGTTTGATATTGTGTATTGTGATTTTTTACAGAATTTGAATATGATTTGAGTGCGTCGGTTTACGTAACTTTTACAGTTTGTCGGTTAACACTTCAACTTAACAGAAATTTTTAAGTAAAATTTAAATTATTGAGATGTTTTGTCAACTTGCATACAATTCTTGTGGTTTTAGGGCCAGTTTTACCAACTCGGATAATACAATTAACTCGGATAATTTTCCGAAAAACCGAGATAATACAATTTTCCTGTTTCATCAATAGCATTATCTCGGTTTTGGAGCATTATCTCGGTTAAAAAATTTACTGGCGATTTTCCTCGGTTACAAGCTTATTATCCGAGATAACCCGTACCTACACCCGAGCACATCGTAAGTTATGATATTATTTAATAAATATATAATTGTTTATTATTGCAATTTTACCTCTCAGGGTATTAGTACCATTTTGCTTTATATTTAGAAATGCGTTTGTAGGCTGTAGGAGGCATATTATGGTCGAAATTAACTATAAAATATTTCTAGCGACGAAAGGTAAACAAGGGAAATCCCTCACTTCGTACTATGAATAACTTTCAATAGTGTATTTAAGCGTACATTGATAATAAATGCATTCTATTACATCATTGATACCATGCTTGATATTTATCTAACGTCATTTATTCGCGTAGTAAGAACTTAATGTACAAATTTCCCTCACAAACGTCCCAGGCGAAGAGGACACTGAATCACGTTACAAATATGTATCATAATTTAAGACTTTTGTGCCAGTTTCCCCCAAAATTATTAAGTGCGACTTGATATATGTAAACAGTGATAGTTTTTGTGTGTAAATAAGACCCTTGGGAACATTATGAAGAACCATATGCGCCTAAAACCTAAAATAACTCAAATCGGAGGCAAACATGTAATGCCGTGCCGTGATGACGCATTCTTGAGGATATAAAATAACATATTTCCCAATTGTTTACATGTGGCGTCGTAGGCTAGTGGTTAGTGCTCTCGACTCCGGGTACGAAGGATACCGGTTCGCGCCCATCGGGAGTAATTTTTTTTTTCTTTTTTTTTTCAAGACTTTTTTTTACGCTCTGAGCTTTCAGTTGGAAAACATTCATCTGGAATTTCTGAATTTTCAAAAACAGTGTCGGAGAGTAGGGCCAAAACATTAATTATATCTGTTGCTTAGGATGTTTTTAAGGTGAAAATTATCTCGGCGATTCTAAGCGAATGATACGGGATCCCTCGTATCCAGTTCGAGAAATGAAATTTATGTTCCTGGTGCACGCCTTCGTCATTGCCATTTCCCGTTTCAAATCCTGATAAGATTTCTTTGGAAGCTTTGGAATGCAATTCCACCGCTTCAGTTACAATGAAAATGCAACTATAGAAATGTGCGCTTCATCAATACCTTTTTTTATTCAAAACAAGAATGTCAAGGACAAGTCTTCGCTTTCTTATTTACCTCTTTCATTTTAGTGAATGTACATACTCTATTCCCACGTCTAAAATTGTCATTAAACGCAGCTACTTCACAATCAATTCAAAGGCAGCGAGGGAATCATCACAGACCACGGTCCCGCCAAAGTTCAACTACCTGAAGATGACCCACAATCCTCGGGAAAAAATCAAGTGATCAACAAATGACATGCGGCACGTTCTCATTGAATGTAACTTGGAATTTTACTGTTCACTCACAAGGGGTGTAATTCTATCTAAATTGATGGTGATAGCACAGTGGTTAAGATTTTTTTGTTTCCCTCTCTCAACCTGCTGTCAGTAGGGCCATCAAGAATGTTGCTAGAGGGATAATGGAGGAATTAGGCCAACATTGGATTAAATTTCCTGTTACTGATGAGAGACGGAATGCCATTAAAAGAAGGTAGTATATTCCCTTAAAATTTGTTCATGTAATTATTTCCTAAGAATTTCTTGATTTATTTATGCCTCTATGCTTATTATATATTCAACAGATTCATTTGCTGATAGGAAGCGCCCCGATGCAAATTCCCGGTGCTGCCCCATGTACTCCACCAGTATATCCAGCTGCCTAGAGCTTGCCCTTCCTTTTCTTCCTTCCTCTTGCTCTACAAAGGTTAACGTTTAAAATATTACCAAAGTGAATCACATGAACCAAAAATAGCACATAATATTTTATAATACTTACTCGTCATATTTGCCTTCTTCTTTCTAATTTGCTCCATTGCTAATTATTTATAGTATTAAATATATAATATATTATGTAAAATATTTATATACTTATTACGTCGAGTACTGTAATAGCAATAAAAAATTATAGTATATACTACAGTATGTAAAAAACGAAGCATAAGTAAATGTGACATGGTTTATCATTAATCGCAATAAGTACGAATTTTATACAGAAAATTCTGCATGCCTTACATTTCAGAAATATTTAATGAATGTTAGTATTGTTGTTATTTGCATCTCAAAGCGTGTTTATTTTGTGTGGTACTATTTACGATAGTTTGTCATGTATATTTGAATAAATATAAAGTCATTGGTGAGTAAGTGTGAAAAAGTTGTGTGAAGATAAAATATAAGTGTTGATATAAAATATATTTTAAAACTAATAAACAAGAAGTATTAGATAATATAGCTTGCGTTGAATTTTATACAAATATCTATAATTTATTTCAACTTAGAGTGATATATAAATAACAGAAATTGCAGTACCTTTTTTGCGCCTTTCTTCTCTGGATTTTGTTCATTTCGCTCTTCATTTGTTTTCTTCTGCATTTCCCTATTGGTCATCACATAGCTACGTCACTGACATCGGTGACGTAGATGGCTAAGCCATTAAGGAGACGGATTCAACGACTTTCGCTTAACCACCGGTGGTCCAGAATATGATGCTAAAGTTCCTTCCGTTAGCTGTTAAGGCTTCGCGCTTTAAGTAGCTCATGTCTACCCGTGTTCTGGAATAAGCCTGCAGCACCGGCACATGACCGTCACGATGGTCATGGTCGCAACCGACTTTCCTTGCCCTTCAGAAATGTATGCCCTCTCACGTTCCTTCATGCGTTCCGGTGCCCTTGAGTCACTCCCGTGTCCGGCAGCGTTGAACTTCGCCTCCCTGTTATATTTAGTTGCTAATCACGTTTCTTGTCAATCAGGCTAGTTTGGTCATCACTGAAAGTGTACGTCCTTTAATAAAAGTATCATCGAATGCCCTGTGATAAGTGTTAACTTTTAGGAAGGAAATAGTTAACCAATGGATTCTTGTTCATTCCTTAATATCGTTATATAGATGGCATTAAAAAAAACATTTTTCGGCATTTTGCTTACGTATTAGGTAGAAATTTGAGCGAGCTGTTGATCGAACTGAACAATTATTTCTCAGTTTCCCATTTGTTCGAGAGTGTAGGTATTTATCCCGAACCCGATAGTTGAGATGCAGATATCAGAATTAATTGAAGGTTTTTGAAGTGAAAACTTCTTATGTCGCGTTGAGCACTTTTGTAGATGGGTAAAAGACATTGGACTCGCGTCACCGTCACCGCTACTACATATATGTATAATTATGTATATTCTGTTTTTACACAGTATACTCGCTATATACACAGTACTTGTGGATGGGTACAAACCATTGGACTCGCATCACCGTCACCATCACCGCTACTAAATATATGTGTAATTGTATATTCTGTATATACACTTTTGTGGATGGGTAAAAGCCATTGGACTCGCGTCACCGTCACTGCTGCTAAATATATGTATAATAGTATCTTCTGTATATACACAGTATACTCGCTATATACACAGTACTTGTGGATGGGTAAAAACCATTGGACTCGCGTCACCGTCAAATAAACTATATTATAACTTTATTCATATTACATTATATATATATATATCTAATATACGGTTTAGTTCATTCAATTTGGGTTGCTACAAATATTGTGCCGGATAATATAATAGTCCATACTCGTGCAGAAGAGTGTACTCGATACAAGAATAGTGAAGGTTAGTACAATATAACTCAATTTCTTTTAATACGTTCAGTTTGAGTAGCTTATTCATATATACATAAACATAAACTTTGCAGACGAATAAAATTTACCATTGATTGAATTTTTAAATAGTGAGTTTGGTTTAACGATGTCTAATGATCGCAATCTTGGCACAACGAAATATAAAACTACTATTGATGCAGTATTTACAAGACATTTAAGCAAATTCGAATCAAAATTATTCGTTTCTTACTTTAGTTACCCCCTTCTCTTGGACTACAACCTTGTCGTGGTTGAAGGGCTTGCGTGCTCCGATGGCCCATGCCAGATTGGTCGAGGTTAGGAGACAGACGAATGGTAGTCCGCGCAGCGTCTGTACCTCAGTGAGGCGGCTGCAAAAGGCGTCTGACCCCAGTGGGGCGGCCTCTGAAGTGATGGTGTCACGTAAAAAACACTATTGAGTAAGGCCACGGAATACTATCTCAATTAAAACAAAAACCTTGAAATTATGGACAGTTCTCAATTGATAATGAATCCTGGCAACTACGGGACTCGGCCAAGAGGGCCGGGTGTCGTGCCCGGCAGCGGTGGGAGCAAGGCCCCTGCGGTCGTCATCACACGAAATCCTTGCTCAGACGTAGCAGCAGCAGAGGAAAAGAAGATAAAGAAGAGGAACGAAACTATCAGAATAGGCACGTGGAATGTTAGGACTATGCTGAGGGCGGGGAAGCTATAGAATATAAAGCAAGAAATGGAGAGGGTGGGTGCAGACATAATGGGTTTGGGTGAAGTAAGATGGAAGGATGACGGGGATTACTGGAGCGGCGACTTTGGAGTAATTTATAGTGGAGGGAATGAAAGTCAGCGCGGGGTTGCATTCGTAATGAATAGGAAACTCGGTAGAAAAGTAGTGTATGCAGAACAGGTGAGTGATAGGATAATAGTCGTGGAACTAAAAGCAGAACCAACGAATTTAGTTATAATCCAGGTTTATATGCCTACCTCTAATCATAAAGAGGAGGAGGTAGATGGGGTGTACGATCAGCTAGAGGAAATAATTGGTAGGATACCAGGAAGTAAGCACCTGGTAGTAATGGGGGATTGGAACGCGGTGGTGGGTGAAGGAAGAGATGGGCGGGAGGTGGGCGATTACGGGCTAGGAAGGAGAAACGACCGGGGCGAGAAAGCTGTGAAGTTTTGCCGCAGAAATAACCTAGTAATTACAAATACATGGTTCAGACATCATCCTTGACGTAGGTACACTTGGAAGAAGTCGGGAGACACAGATAGGTTCCAGATAGATTATATAATGGTACGTCACAGATACAGGAATAGTGTTAAAAACTCGCATACTTATCCAGGAGCTGATGCAGACACAGACCACAACTTATTAGTCATGAAATGTCGGGTAAAACTGAAAAAGATAAGAATGGGAAGGAGGGTACGAAAGTGGAATACGGAGGCATTAACTGGGGCAATGAAGAAGAAGTATCGGGAGAAGGTGGATGAGATAATGGGTGAGGACCATGGAGTTAGGTCAGTGGAAGATGAATGGGTAAGTGTGAAAAATGGAATTATAGAAGCGGCGAAAGCAACGGTAGGCGTAGTGAGTGCAACTAAAATTAGAAAACCGTGGATCACGAAGGAGATGATCAGGGAGATGGAGGAGAGAAGGAAATGGAAGAGCGTAAACTCAGAGCTAGGTAAGAGAAAATACCGAGAATTTAATAACAGGCTTAGAAGAGAAACAAAAAAAGCAAGAGAGGCGTGGTGGAGAGAACAAATCGACGCGTTAGAGAAATACCAAAAAGAGGGAAGAGCCGATGCATTATATAGGAAAGTAAAGGAACTGACGGGTGGTAATAAGGGAAGGGGAATTACAACGATAACAGACAAGACGGGAAAGGTGATCGTAGAACCGAGAGATATCCAGGAGAGGTGGAAGGAGTATGTTGAAGAGCTGTATGGTAAAGAAATAAGGCCCAATAGGTTAGATATAGAAAGGGAAGACGATATCGACAGAGATGGCATCGGGCCAAGTATCCTAGATAGCGAAATCGAAAGAGCTCTACGAGACATGAAAAGGAATAAGGCGGTGGGAATAGATGGCATACCTGCAGAGTTTTTAAAGAGCATTGGGAAGAACGGAAGAGGAAAACTTTTTGCGCTTATTCGTAGTATTTATGAGGATGGAGTGTGGCCGGAAGACTTCGCGAAGGCTGTACTAATTCCTATACCGAAGAAGAGTAAGGCAAAAACTTGCGAAGACTATAGGACAATAAGCTTAATATCCTACGCGGCCAAAGTAGTTCTGAGGATTCTAAACAGAAGGCTAGAGAAGAAGGCAAATGAATACCTGGGTGACGACCAGTTCGGGTTTAGGAGAGGGACGGGAACGCGAGACGCTATAGCGGTGATGAGGACGCTAGTAGAAAGAAACCTAGAGTATGGGCAGGATGTTTTTGCATGCTTCGTAGATTTCGAGAAGGCGTTTTATCGGGTGGAATGGACGAAATTAATGGGAGTGTTGAAGAAATTAGGGGTCGATTGGAGGAACAGGCGTCTGATTCGGAATTTGTATATGAACCAGACGGCGCAGGTTAGGGTAGCCAATGGAGAATCGGGATGGGCCACGATAGGACGGGGAGTGCGGCAAGGGTGCCCACTATCGCCGTTGCTTTTTAACGTGTATTCAGAAGAAATGGTAAGGGAGGCATGGGGGGAGGAGGAGGTAGGAATAAAAGTAGGAGGGAGCTGATAAAATCAGTGAGATTTGCAGATGATCAAGCATTAGTTAGTCAGTCGGCCAAGGGGTTACAGTCAATGGTGAATGCATTAGAGGTGCAGTGCGAAAAGTATGGGATGAAGATCAATCACAAGAAAACGAAAGTAATGAGATTTTCTAGAAGTAAGAAGGCGGGGCTGAATATAAGGGTGGGAGGGCATAAGATAGAGCAGGTCGAGCAGTTTACGTATCTGGGTAGTATTTTGGAGGAGAATGGGTTTAGTGGTAAGGACATCAGATGCAGAATTGCGCTCGCTAAAGAAGCATTTTCGAAGAGAAGGGAATTGATGAGGGGGGGTCTGAGAAGAGACGTAAAGAAGAGGCTGGTGAAAACTTTAATATGGAGCGTGGCGCTATATGGGTCGGAAACTTGGTCATTGCGAAGGGAGGATGTGCGTAGACTTGAGGTGTTTGAGATGTGGGTTTGGAGAAGGATGGAGAAGGTTAGCTGGATGGCGAGAAAGACGAACGAGGAGGTATTGGATATGGTCGGAGAGGAGAGGAAGCTTGTGGAAGAGGTTCGGAGTAGGCAGAAGAGATGGATGGAGGAAGTTTTGAGAGGAGAGGGCATGTTGAAAAGAGTGATAGAGGGGAGAACACTGGGGAAGCGTGGAAGAGGAAGTAGGAGGATAGGAATTCTGGACGAAATAATAGGAGGTAGAAGATATGAAGAATTGAAGAGGGATCTAACAACGGGCCATCCTTAGGAGGGAAAGGGAGACAATTTCTATTAGATTGGGAAACAGAATGGGGACTGTCCAAGAACCTACCAAACAGCTGGTAGAATACTTGAATGAATGAAATGAACTTTAGTTACCATAAGCCTATTGTATCAGTTTTAGATATTGCCGATGATGATGGGGGTGATGATGAAAGAGTTGTTGAAATAATGGATGAAAGTTGATTATTCTGAAGTGTACAATTTTTATGTAAAATAATTGTGTACAATAGCGCAATAAATGAATATTTAATTTATTATATACATGAAACTACTTTCTAATGTTTAATAAAACACTTCATTAGAAATTATTCCCTACATTTAAAAATGCTCACGTTATTTCAAGTTTTCACTTCTGTCGGCACTCCCGGAGTGCCTCTTTTTATTTTTTATCTGTGACTGTTGAGAAGAAATTGGATCATTAGCTGAAATCGGTAATTTTAGGAGGAAATTAAACACTAGATACTGAGCTCATGGAATTTTAAAGGTCGCGATGGGAATAACAATGGTGGCCACTCAGGCATATGTATATAAATAACTTAATATTTTGGACAACGCAGTGATCGGCAAAAGGTATAAAAAAATCAATTGCTAAATAATTTCTCGGTAACGAAGCCTAAGATCTGTGGGAGTCATTTTGATACACAGAAAAGTACGAATTAATCTTCTAGTCATTCAACATCATGGGTTGACTACTGCGAAGGTGCACATCGATGCATCCGCCTGCGCGCGATTGAGGCAATAAGCGCTATACGTTTTTATTAAATTTGTGGAATAGTGCTATCTGGTATCTTTTCATTAATATATCCTTCCACTACGTCTCGCCGGATTCAGTTTCCTTTAATTACCTTATTCCGTCATCACTGCTCGAGTGTGATTGTCTTCATAATAATATGTTATCAGTGCATGGATCAATTTTCAGCTTTCTTCCAGTCTATCATATTATTTTCCTAGACTTACCTATGATGAGTGTGTTAAAGAGTACAGTGTGAAAGGTATGGGACGAATATAAATCTCAAGAAGATGATGAAAATTTCTATAAGTAAGAAGGCTGAGCTAAATATAAGAGTAGGAGGGCATAAAGTAGAGAAGGTGGAACAGTTTGCGTACCTAGGTAGTATGTTGGTGGAAAATGACTTTAGTGGTATGGATATTAGATGTGAAATTCCCTAGCCAAGGAATCGTTTTAGAAGAGAAGGGAATTGCGGATGGGGGCTATGAAGATAGACGTGAAGAAATGATTGGTGAAAACTAATACGTGCAGTATGGGTCGGAAACTTCGTCATTGCAGAGAGAGGATTTGCGTAGAATGAAGGCATTTGAGATGTGGGTTAGGAAAAGAATGGAGAGGGTGAGCAGGGTGGCGAGGAAGACGAACGAAGATGTGGATATGGCGGCAGAGGAAGGAAAGGTGGTGACGGAAACGCGGAGAAAACAGAAATGATGGTTGGAGGATGTGTTGAGAGGTGAGGGATTGTGAAGAGGGTGATAAAAGAGAGGACGCCGAGGAGGCGTGGAAGAGGAAGGAGGGGGATAGGAGATTTTGACGACATAATAATCGTAATTACGTATTTATTTAAGCGAACTTGGGACTATTCTGTCCTTTCTTACAATTAGCCCATTACATCTTACATACGTACATAAGGAGAGGCAGAGGAGCTGTGTACAGACCCGATGGCGATCAAGTACTTGAGTAAAAGTGAAAATTTGTCCCAGAAATGGTAAATTTAGGATAAGGGCTGTCCAAAAACCTTGCAATCAGCTGGTAGAATACCCCATGATGTTGACCTACTGTTGATATGAAGGGGAGGAGACGAGTTGGTATCTTATCCCCTTGTAGCGCTGACTTCCTCATTTTGCAGCGAAATGGATTCCCATTGAGCGCCGCGTCTGTGGCCCTATTACCTCCACTATCAGTCCCTATGCGCTGGACGCTCCAAACCTTTTTTGCAGACTGTAAATAATGCTATCCTAACCCCATTTTCCTCGAAACTTTTTCTAATAAAAATTTAACTTTCTTTTTCCATATCCCCCGTTTCAGTTCTTAATATTTATAATTAAAGTGGCTAAAGTGTTAAGATGATAGATTTGTTATGTATAAATTATTTTCGGGTTTCCATCCGAGTAAGGAGACAACAATGTCCTGATTAGACGGGTATATAAGCGTAGACAGAATGTCCTGCAAATCATTGCTCTGAAGACGATAGAGGAGTACTCCATCAAAACGTTTAAATAGGCAGCAGCAAAAATCCTTACTCGGATGGAAACTATTTATATATATTATTCGAGGAGAAAGAACAAAATCTGATAGATTTGTGGTTAAAAAAATACATTAAACCCATATGTTCCAAGTAATCTTCATCTACAAAATACCCTGCAAGTCACCTCAGGGGTGTTTGGCAGGGGGTGAGTAGTCACCAATATACATTACACTATATCCTTAAGTTAGTGTAACTACGACTAATTATGCATTAGCATAAATCGCTAATGCTTGTCACGAGGCGAAGCCTCACATGCATGCATTACACTACAGATATGCTCACAATGGAGAGGGACCGTTAGTATATATGTATTTTGCAACTACACAAATGGACAGAGACTCAAGACTTATGTAGAAAACATGCAAGGCGTGCTGTTAGTACTAGGTAACAGATAAGGATTCAAGTATTAGGGAGTACTACTACTAAGAGCTACACTATCTATCGACAAACCTAGATACAAGTCTCATTGGCAGCTGTTATGGTCCCTTATCTTTCGCGGGAAAAATTACATTTTAAATCTGTCCGTTCTGAAGTCTATTTCCATAATTTTATTATCATGATCTGATCTATCGTAGTTGTTCGGATTTCGTAAAATAATTAATAGATGATCTAGAGTCCGCCCAAGATAATAGCGCAGTTGCAATATACTGATTTGGCTTAGAAAGAAATTAATAGTAAACAAATTTTTCACGATCGTATGATTCAAACAAAGAACACAATCATGAATTCTTCGGTCACGTGATTCCCTTCCCTGAACGGCGTTGGACGTTTTTACAAAATGGCTGAATTTCTGTCAACTGCGCTACTATCTTACACAGGGTATCTTCTCTTTTTTATGAGAGAACTATTAAAACCCCAGGTTCTTTGAGCATCTCATATTAAATTACAACTTGCATGATTGAATGAAAAAATACTTAAAATTATCCATAGAAAAATTAAACTTTGACCTGAAGAATTTAAAATATTGAATTCAGTAGACACGCTGTGTACGTACATTATTCCATCACAGGTGATTCTACCTCCACGGTAACAAAATTGTTTCTTTCGTTCCAGTTTTTTTCCAAATTTAATGGTGACACTTTCATCTTTTTTTCACAGACCATAATTCTGGTTTTCCTTACGTTGATCTTCAAGTTGCATTGCCTAGCGGTATAAAAGTCAATGGAAACTAAGGCGAGAACCAGCTTTGCGCTCTTGCCCACTTCTCCCCAAGTGGTCTTCGCTATGGTCTCTTATTCGTGACGGCCTCATTATTGGGGGATGGTGTGATGCCTGTCGAATTTTAACTGTTTGGACGAACCCACTTCTGAAAGTAGGTTTTGCGGATGCAACACGCCGCTTCTTATTTTTCATGCTTTGCTGTTTTGTGCACATGTAAATCTCTAACGGCAACGTGCGAGTGGGAACATTACCACGGGACGAGAAGTTGACGCATTCCTTTCGTTGTCATTCCTCACGAGGGTGATATGTTATCAAATTTTCTTTTCGGTTATCTGTCTGCGTTTCTCCAAGGACGTATTTTATTGGTTTTCCAAGGTCACCTTATACTCTTCCTCCTTTGTAGAAACTCGGAAAATAAAGAACATAATGAACACCGGAATCGTAGTTTTCCACTGGTAAAATAGATTGATTACGAACTATGTTTCGATGTACTACATCATCATCAGGTAAAAAATTTGGGACGAGTCACGGTATATATCGTCGTTGAAGGAAAAATAGCGCCTATCTAACAATAGAAAAACTTTTCAGGAGGCACAAAAAATTTCTCCTTTTTTGTAAGAAAAATTTGTACGGAAAGCAATGTTTTAAAGTTGCTATCTGTCGAGATTTTTGCTGAACTACATTTTAAAACTGCGCGAGCTCTCAATGCTTCCATAGCAACTAAAGCCTAATTTTCCCAAAAAAATGTCAGGTTGGCAGTCTTGTTTCTTCAACGACGATATACAAGTTACTAAGGGGTGGGGCATGGCCATGGCCCCCTGGGGCCATGGAATGGCCCCTTTTAATACTATAATAGTATTAAAGGGGGCCATGGGTGGGGGAAGGGAGAGTAGGTAAGTTAAGGGTGTGAGGATATCAACGAAAGAAGAAGCTGTTAACCCTGAAAACTTGATTATGGTTTAATTGTATCCTTATGAAGCGCTGGTGTGTCGTTTACTCTTGCTAGTCAACATGGCGACTCTTTTCATCCAGACTGCTTGGAATTGAAATTTCCCGATTGAATAAAGTGTGCTTATTGTGGAAAATAATTATTATTTTATTATTTAATGATAAATCTGTTTCTCGATCCCCAATTAATCATTCATGTCGCTTTCACGTATCTAAATATTAGATGTCCCCTGTTACCGTTCATGTGGCATTTAGCGGCGGGATATTCATGAACCGGTGATTTATTAAGGTGGCTGGAACGGTAATCATGGATATTTGAGTGCACATTTTAACTTTTTCAAGTAAATTCTGGGACCACATTTCATTTATGTAAATCTGTTAATGCGGTGGAACTCACTATGCATGCAGTAATGGAAATTATATTTTTTATTAAAACATGTTAGGGGCTGTCCATAAAGGATGTCACACAATTTTGGACCAAACTAGACCCCCTACCTCCCCCCCTGTCAAAGTTAGTCACAAATAGTGTAACCTTTAATGATGTAACAAAAATATAAACTTCTACCCCCTCACAGTCTGAGTAAAAATAAGACAATATACAGTGGAAGAGTGGATGTCACATGAAGCATCCCCCCTCCCCCCATCACACTTAGCACGCTGTGAGCTACCTGATTTTGTGACCAAAAACACCAAGTCTTTCTTCACAACCCTCGGTTTGGATGTCACTTTCCTGGGCCATGATCCAAAAAATTGGGAGTCCTGGCGCGATGCCTTCTTGACGAATTAGACTAAATATGGGACACTCTGAAAATTACCGCAGAAGTTTTCGTAATTTACCGCGCCCCTACAAAATTACCGAAATTTTTAGTAATTTTCTAGGTAATTCACTTATGTATGAGATAATCTTTCATACAGATAAATACCCAACATGTCCTTTAAAGCCAAGTCCACATTTCCTTCGTGTTTAATTATTAATTGAGGCATTTACAACTCATTTTTGGAATATTTCACTTAAATTATAACATTATAGTGTAATATAGTAGAATACTCTTCTTGAAAATTTCTCATACTTTGGTGAAAGAAAGACAGATTGCGTGTTGCTGCCGTATTTCTTTCTACAATATGTTAAACTTATAATGGATTAATGTGCATTATGGTATGGTTTAAACATCTTAATACCTTCCTATTGCTATTGGCTTTCTTGTTTAACCATACATTTGCTGTTAAATGCTTAAAACTAAAAAATACTGGAAAATTACGGTATTTTTCAAAAATTACCGTAATTTCCAGCTGTAGTTTACCTCAAATGAAAATTACGGTTATTTTCCCATCTCTAATAACATTGTTAAGGTGGCTGGAGCGATTTTTGTTTATTTACAGATTTGAGTGAAACTTTGCATACGTGTCCTTATTTGTAATATCTATCGATAAAAGTGAAAAAAACTGTATGCTACCGATTTGGTTTCCTGGCAATTCAATGATATTTTAACAAGTACTCTTATGGCACACGGCTTATAGTTTGAAACAATTCGATTACGTATTTACAGATTATATCCTAAATGCAAAATATTAAGTTTCATATTATTATAATTGCTACTAACAAATATCAAGGTATCATGCCGAGTAAGAAAAGCGTATTTAGATGATTTTCTCGTAAATTTCGAATTTCGCGCCGAAAATACAAGTCAAAACAATACTTTAATTAAAGAAAAATTTAAAATGTAACACTTGCATCACATTCACTACTGCATTTATGGTTATTTCCAACGTATAAACTTGTACTTGAGTGAAATGTGGTCCAAGAATTTTTTTTTTGGACTTACTTGAAAAATTATTAGAATGTGCCTTCAACGACTCACGATTACCGCTCCAGCCACCTTAAGCACATCAGGGCCGTTAACAACCTTGCCGAGCGTGGCGTTGCTCTCATCAAGAGTATTATCAAGCTGGATTGACCAAGGATGAGGAGAAAATGCAGCATTTACTCTAAATAGTCTCCAGGCTCCGAAAATTTATGCCATAGATGACCAAAAAGGTACTCGCAGACTTCAATGCAAATATTTTGTGAGCTAAATGTAATCAAAATTCTCAAAAAGAATGATACTGGACTTCAGATTTCGTCCCGACCATGGAGCTTCTTATTTCCATTATACTAGTAAATGTTTTAAATACAAGGCTATGTTCTTTACATACCATTCTCACCCCCCTCCCAAAGTGGTAACCTATTTAAGGCTACATATCAGAACCTTCGATAGGTTGGGGAAGAAATGGTCGGAGAACTGCGCGGAGGCCCGGGAGCGCGGGATTTTCAAACGGGCGGCGCGCGCTTATGAGAGCCCCCATGTTCAACGAAAAGCTGCGTGCGCGACCCCTAAATTTAATCCGATTTCAGAATTTTTTTCACACCTCATTTTCTCGTCAAATGTCACCATCGGAGACCCTAATACCAATGACTTTCAGACATCGATGCAAAATGAAACCCCCCCCCCCCCAAATCGTGTGGACGTCATTTATGAACAGCCCCATATGAGTTTTTGGCGCGGTATATAAAATTTTGGCGTAGATTTCATTTGAATATGTTTTTTATAATGTTTGACTCGGGGTGACTCCTTGATATTTGTTAGCAACCATTATACGAGTAGTATGAAGTTCTTATTTCGCGTTTTGAAGAAAATCTGTGCATATGTAATCGCGTTATTTCGATATATACCTCAGTTGCCATGAGATAGGGTGTTAAAATAGCATTGAATGGCCAAAAAATCAGATCGGTAAATGTAATATTTTTCGCTTTTATTAACAGGTATCATTAATGAGAACACTTATGCAAACTTTCTCGCAAATTTGTACGTATACATAAATCGCCCCTACTACCTTAATGGTATCCCTTTTCTTAATTCGTGGGAACAGGCTCCGTGGGCATATTATCTCGTGTTCCGATGTACATATACATCTACAAAATACCGTGGAAGACACCTCCCGGGTGTGTGGCACGGGGTGATTCCTCATCAGGTATCCAATGCTCATACGAGTTCCAAGTGAAACCCCGCACGCTCCCACGGACCCAAAAGCAGTCAGGAGAACAATGCACGGCTATGCCAGTTACTAGGAGAGTGCGAGTTGTAAACGTGATCACGTGCAATACACGGGTTACGATAAAAAACTTATTAGTATTATTAATATTAACAATGCATGGATTATGTGAATTATTAATTCATTCAGGAAACGAAATCATGCGGGTCGTTCTCATGCGGGTTGAGGTGCTAGTATGATGACACTATGACGTAGTAGAATGATGAGTCATTTAACTCAAGTGTATACTACCTAGCCATAGTGGTTATTTCATAGAAGAGATGTATGGCAACTATTATGGTCCCTTATTGTCCGCGGAAAAAATGATATTTGAAATCAAATCGCTATGCAAATTTTTTCCTTCATTTTATGACTGTAATCGATTCTACCATGATACTTGGGGAAAAGCAATATATGTTGTACATACGTCTTCTGAAAAATGCTTGACATTGAACTTGCGGTAAAGACTCAACCTATATTTTCCCCTTGTATCCATTGGAAAACCCTACCATGATTTATTCAACAATTTGGTCACAATAGTAAATTTATCGTTACAACCTTTAATGAATCTAGCTGCTATCCCCTATTCTAGACGTATTTCTGAGATTAATCCTACTTCGTAAGGGTCTTACTGATGTACCGATTCCATTTCCTGAATTTTGGTCGACAGAAATGTTTGTCATCACAAGCATTTAGGAGCCGATTGAATATAAAATGTTGAGGTTTTCAGCCGTTATGTATGTACGTATGTATAAATTTTGAGGATACCGGGACTAGCCGCGGTATATAGGCTTGTGCGATGACCGATTTTGGTCATCGATTTTCGATGAAAAAATTTCATCGAAATGTTTCGATGACGATGGCTGTCATCGATCATCGATTCATGAATCGATGATCGATGAATATCGATGATCGATGAATTTCGATGATCGATGAATGTCGATGATCGATGAATGTCGATGATCGATGAATGCCGATGATCGATGAATGCCGATGATCGATGAATTACGATGATCGATGACTCTCGATGAACTGTGCAGTAGTGATGAGCGATATATCGCTGTGATTGAATCACCGATACTGAAAAGTAGCAATCACAGCCTGTGACTAAATAATCGAAATCACTGTGACTGTGAATTCAGTGAATTTAGCTCAGGCTGCTACCAACTGCACCAGTGCAACCAACGAATACAATGCTACCACTGCTACTGCGTATTAACTGTGATTGAACGTGATCGCTACTACTGTATCGTCTACCACAAACTTGAGAAAAAACATGAATTCCAAACATCCCACTGTGGCCCTGCCATCGTCCTCAAGGCGCAATAGCTGGGGTGTTTATACTTTATATATACATTTGAGATAAGGCGTTCAAATGAATGGAAAAAGAAGAAAAATTAGTGATATATGGAACATTTTTGCCGTGGTTAATGGAGAAATAGTATCTTGCAACATATTCAATCTTGCGTAGCACACTGTTGTATTGAATAGATGCATCTATTGAATACAACACAAAACTTTCACAAAATTTCAACAAACTTTCAAATTTCACAAAACGATCTACATGTAGAGATCTTACATGTAGATCGTTTTGTGAAACTATTTGTCTGAGACGAAAAGTAAATTTACTCCTCAACGGTTTCAGCTACCGGTTCGGTATATGTACGTGACGCATAATTACATGTTCGTGATATACTCGTATAATAATACGTAACTTGACTCATATAATCTACCGTAAACATTGATTTGAAATGTTTAATAATTCTGAAATAATTTGACGGGGTAGTTGACTAAAATGTTCTGATTGCTTTCCATCATGCATCTATTTAAAACAATTTGCATCTTATTTGAGATATTTTCCATTTTTTTCCTTATATCTACTGTAATTAAATAGTCCTATTCTCCGTGAATCGAAGTACGTAGATATTGCTAAATTTCAATATGCTTATTGCAGAATTTTACACTATCCTGTGAAGACGATCCACCGGCATATGATGTCGGAGATTGTTTAACTTCGATGGATAGAGCTACTCCATCAACAAGTAATGATGGTTATTATAGCTCCCTTCAAATTCCAGCCGTCGTCCCACGTCCGTCTTCTTCGACCACAGTTCAACGCCAATTAACAATTCCTTCTTTTGGTTCCTAAATGCTCTCTCTCAAAAGAAAGCAGTACATTGACCAGAAGCTACTTGGATTATTCATAATTGATTTGCAGCCATTCAGCATTGTAGAAGATGTTGGGTTTAAAGAATTAATGGAAGTGGCGTTGCCGAATTATGAAATTCCTGGTAGGCATCGCATTTCGATCACCATGATCCCTGCCATGTATGAGGAATGCGAATTTTGCGTACGCCAATTACTCAAGGCAGCCAAAGGTATGTGTGTAACCACAGTCTGTCGGTCATCCTCAAGAAGAAATAGGGTGATGATAAAGTGAACGCCATTCACTTTTTAAATGCGAATTCCAAATACATGGAAAAAGAGTGACATTGGCGTTTGGCATGTTTTCTTCCTTAATTGTTTGTTTAATTCTTTATTACTTTGTGATATTGCGTAAGAAACGTAAATCTTCTAGTCCCAAACCAAAAGTAACATTTATTTATATGCCAAAGTTTTGTGCAATTACCTACTTAAAATCTTTATTTTTTGACAGTAGAGCCTCTATTTGTAAATGTTAAATTGTTTATACAGTTTGAGGCATTTCTTGAAAACTAATGTGAAATAAGTTTATCATTTTTATAATTTCATTTCAAGTAACCATTGAAGGAGAAGGGTTGCATTTCTCAGCCATATATATACGTATAGGTATATATCTCCAAAAGTTTATAATAAACAGTATTTTTTATCACTTGATCGAAGAGTCTCTCTTTTATTGTGCTGTTGGAATACTGGAATGCTGACGTACCGACATGGCCAGTCCCCTAATATGTGATTGCGATTGTCATTTCCATGCCGTGTCAAATCTAAAATGTGATCGCAATCACATTTTATAATCACAGTTATTGCAACGGAACATTCACATTTAAGGCGGTGACAATAAAGTCACAGTTAAGGCCATTCTTACTGTGCAGATGTCTCGGTTGGCAGTTTGGTGTGGCTATTAAGTGAAGATTGAATTGGGTACTCCACTCGACGTACTCAAATCCCTGTGCGGCCCACGTGGGCTGGACCTCGACGCCGCCGGCTTTTTTCAGTAAGTAGGCGTTGCGCAATAGAACAATGAAGGTGCCGGGGGAGGGGGAGACAAAGAAGGAAACGTCACAGCGGTCACCGGTGGTGGCACGGGACGGACGGGCGACACAAAACCTATAATTTTCATCGTCCCATCGATCATCCTCATCGATGGTTCTCATCGACTCATCGGGATCGATGATTCTCATCGACTCATTGACATCGATGATTCGCATCGACTCATCGGCATCGATGATTCTCATCGACTCATCGGCATCGATGATTCTGACATTCATCGTCATCGATTACAGTCATCGCACCGCGATGACTAAAATCATCGTCGATGACTTCGATTAATCGACTCATCGCACAAGCCTAGCGGTATAACCTTTTACGGAGTCACTGAGTTTACGGAGTTACTTTTACGGAGTTGCAAGTGCGCATTGTATGCACCAAGTAGGTGTTTGTACCGCCTTTAATGTGCATTCCTGACTTCAACTTCCTTGACTGATAAGTAAGGTATTGGTTTCGCCAGAATTGAGTTCCAATCAAAGTCCAGAGTTGGATAATTGTCTAGTCGATATGAAATCATATGAGGCATCTTAAAAATGTTATTCTCCTCTGCTAAAACGCTGAAACGCGCGCTCTCGTAGTAATCTAACTTCATTAAAATTGGTCCTGTTGATTTAGGTTTTCACCTCTCTCCTGTCCCAGTTTTATTGGTATGGCTCAACTAACGGCTTTGGAACGGAACGGCAGTGGATGGACCGGTCATTTTCATGAATTTTCTTTCCTTTGGAATGTTACGTACAATTTTCGTGGCCGTCTACCTACTGTATCCTAGTTCGGGATAATCGTCTATCCAAGGTATGATCCTTACAAAATACAGTAATCGCAAAAGCTCGTGGCCATTGTTCTGTGGACGATATTGTGACTTGCGGGGTATTTAATAAAATTAGTCTCTGCCGCTAAATTGGTAGCAGGTGTGCTCCTCGGTTTACATGCTACCCTACATGCAAGCCTTGTATTCAGTCTTCTCATTTGCGCCCCTTTTCACTTTATACTTTCCACTGTGCTAACCGTCTCCGCGATGTGGCCTTCTACGCCTCCGTCGGCCACCGCATTTTACTAGAGCTTGAGGACCATTATTTCCATCGTTGTGATGTTGGAAAACCTTTGGCAAACCTAACTAGGATCCGACAGAGGATTGCGAGTCATGGAATTTTGAACCTCTGCAACTCTTACTCATTACGGACGTTACGGACGCACTTCAAAAATGCAGCTGCAGAAGGCGTGTGTTCTTTTCACTTCTTTCTTACCAGAAATCGCGTCGAAAAAGCGTGTGGTTATCGATTGAATGCCGCCGAATTTAAAAGTAATTTTGCGCTGAATCGGTGCACGTACTGTTGAGAGAGTAAGATATTCTCAGAATACTGAGAAAACAGCCCATGGATCTATTCTCAATCATAGCGATCAGGGAGGCCTTAGATAATGTAATGTTCAAAGTATAAGTTATATCACAAAAGCACAAGTTCATCTACATCAGATGTCATCAATCCGAATATTGGGGTTTGATGCAGGTCTCCGTTCCTCTCCCCTATCATATAACTGTTAAACTCCTGCGTAAGTATTCACTTAGGCTTCCTCCATAACCTACCCGATGTATTCCATCCTTGGTCTTCCTCGGTAACTTGACCCATATATTCCTCACGCCATTATTGTTTATAAGAGGCTGTTGTGTCAGTCTTCCCTTTCTCAGTTTTTTTATTATAAATATCGTCACTGCCTTATGAAAGTATGCTCCATTTATATTATTTAATGAAGCGTTAGGTATACACCGAAAGCTTTTAACTCGTGGTAAATACCTCTCAGGATCCCCGCCGAGTTAGTCACTTTATTTTGGCCGACGTTTCTATTTGAAGGTTTTTCGTGGAGTATCGGCCTAAAATTTGAGCTTAACCCGTTGGGAAGCCCAAGGGAATTTAGCTCGAAGACTCGCCGAGAAATCATTAAATCCTTCATCTTCATAGGCCAAGCGCACATTAAGCAGAGGACAGATGAGAGAAGCAAAGGAATAGTAACTGACAGGTCAGCGCACATTACACAGAGCTAAGGTAGGCTTACCGTACGTTACGTTTGTGACAGTCCCAGTGTACCTCCCGGTTGGCAAATTTGCCCCGGCTGACCCTGAAATGCCCCCGAATGCCTCAGTTGCACAGAGAAATGCGCGATGAATAATATATGGCGAGAAATGTGCAATTTAAATATATTGTATAAAATTTTATCACGCATCCTCGATGATTTTAGGCTGTCAATTTAGTGTTCATCACTTGGTTGAAGGTAAAAACCCCTGTCATAGAAGCCGAACTGAGTACCCTTGAAGGCTTTCTTGTCCAGGAAGATGGATAGAAACGGAAGGAGATCCTAAAACCAAGTCTCTTCAAAGCCGAAGTGAGTAATCTTTTGTTTACCTCTCCGGGGAGCCCAGAGGAATAACTAGGCGGAGACCAAGAAGGGTTCTGCCACCCCACTGATAACAATATTCGAACATGAGGTTCGGCAACTTAACAAGCCGCCGCAAATGTTCGTAATAATTTGATTTTGTAATTTGAGTAATCTTATTTGTCAACTTTTTCCGGGGAGCCCAGAGGAATAACATGGCGGGGACTATAGGCGTATCTAGAAGCATCTGAAGGGGGGGTCACCGGGGAGGGGGAACGGGGGGTGGGTGTGGAATACCCTCATATAAAATTGGGGTCCGGGAATTTTGAAAAATATTAATCTTAAAATGACGTTTTGAAGGTGTTCTGAGCTTTGAAATTCCCATAGTAATTGCATGTTTTGAATCAAGGATTTTTAAAATTGTTATTAAATAAAGCCATCAATGGGAGGGGGGTTACAACCCCCAAACCACCTATGGCGGGGACCAATAAGGGTTCTGCCACCCTACTGGTAACAGTATTCGAACATGGAGTTTCGTAATTTAACAAGCTGCCGCAAATTCTCGTAATAATTTGATTTTGTAATTGCAAACAAATAATAAAGTAACTGTACACAATTAGCTTAACTTCTAGGAACATCGTCTCAATTTTAGTCTCTTCAAAATTAGATTGATGGAGTACTTTGTGGAACTATACAACGTTAAG
Organism: Pyrrhosoma nymphula; assembly: GCA_963573305.1. Taxonomy (NCBI): domain Eukaryota; kingdom Metazoa; phylum Arthropoda; class Insecta; order Odonata; family Coenagrionidae; genus Pyrrhosoma; species Pyrrhosoma nymphula. Next base: position 46,245,550 of record OY754330.1, on the reverse strand, counting down.
CATGATGGATAAAAACACTTAGAACAATGCCACACTTGACCACATCTCACCCGATCGATTTCGACGTCTACAACGTCATTTTCAAGGTAGGCACATTGAAGGAAGATTTGACTTGAAAAAGACGCTGCAGACGTCGAAATAGTTCGGGTGAAATAAACAAGTGTCGAATTGTATGTACTAAATATAAGCGCTTTTAAAAAATCTCCAATCGCCGTGATAAATAAGTATGAACCATTTCAAATAAAACAATATTGGTAAATTCCCACACAGTATTTTATAAAAACTCAGTCAAAATACACCACCGACCAAGGTTTCGGCACGTAATGCCATTATCAAGGCATCTCTTGAAATGGACATATAGTATTTCCACAAATTTAAGCCTGATACGCTTTTATAAGTATGTACCACTCGTCAAAAGTACACAACAATTGCTGTGTTGGTTTGTGGGAAAAAGTGCAATTCCACGGCAGTGACCAACCACAACCTCTCAACCAGAAAACCTTTCTGTGGTGGTTTACGGGAATGTTACTTCCTCACCGGTGACACAACCACAGAAACACATACTCAACCCAAATTGGGATCCTTCACTGGGGCTGATGGGATCCCGCTAAGGATGCCTGGGTTATGACCGCAAGCACACTCATAAGCACTCAGAAAATCACTCACTCACACACTCAAACAGGCCCAACTTCTGGGGGAATCTAGCTCAAAATGAGTGTAGTCAAAGAACGATACAAAGACAGGAAAATACGAGGGTTTGCGTTGGATACGGGTTTTTCGGCCACAAGGTGGCCCTCTTCAGCGAACTGAAGGGAGTTGGCATTTGAAACACAGGTTGTAAGTTTATTTACAACCACCACTTCGCACGCACGCGGTAGGAATGAGATCAAGAGAGCACTCTCAACTAAACTATGTTTCAGAATGTGATTTCAAAATCAACAAAATTGCGGAGGCTCGTAAAAATCCCAAGTTTGTTTCGTTTTATCTTTCATTGAAACCAGGGGTGAAAGGAAGGGGAAACAGAAGTTCGGAAGAAATAAAGGGGTTAATGGGGAATAATTAGAGAGGAGGTTAGGATGGAGTTCGCAGTTCTTGGAAATTCAGAGTGGAGATTTGTTACCAGTTTTGGAATGGTGTTCCGTATTGATAGGGCAGGGCCGAATCTACTATTTCTGGGCCACCATGCGAATATTTGTGAAAGTCCCCTTTATGTAAAAGACAAAAGTGAATAGAAGTAAAACCGTTGAGAATAATATATCACATTTCAAAACAATCTCAAGTAAACGTAGAAAGCGCTCAAAAGTGACCAAAGCAAAGTCCGCAGGCTCCTTTGGGCCCATGCATGCAGCCCAATCCATGCAGCCCCCCCTACCCTCGAATTACGGGGTTTCGCGGGTTATAGATCTAGCCCTGGTAAGGTAGTGATACTATTGATGGATAAATATTGCATTATGCTCAGAAGATATGCTGGGAGATAATGCCTGTAAAAGATGATTCCAGTTTATTGCCGGCCCAAAGTGGGCGTGTTCATTTGGGCATTGGGTAATCATGGGGAGTATAATGGGTGGGAGATAGGTGTTTAAAGCAGATGAGAAAGACATTCATTGAGAGAGTATCCCCGCGGCAAAAAAATCCTGTCAATTGTCCAAATGAAAGGGCGTTTTTTAAAGGATACTTTGTCTGTCGAGTAATCTTGCCTTAGTAAAAACCTTGCATCGTTCTTTTGCGCCGTTTTTTCACTCGAGTTTTTGGTGAATTATTTAAGACTAGGTGTGATATAGTTATTAATAAAAATGACAAGTAAATAGTTTTACTCCTACCGTTGACATCTGTCGAATAATAATTATTAGTAGTTGTGTTTCTGAAGCTAATATGTGTTTATGGGGATTTCTGTCGTCAGATTATGTAGGTTATTACTAGTTTTAAACCATTTATTTTTTCCGATTAGTATGGTTTCCGTAGCGTACTTACCTAAAGTTTATTGCTGGCAACACTGCCTTCCTTCGTAATCTGTTTCTCGCATTCAACATTTTTTTCACAAAATGATTTATCACTTAATAAGCTAAGTAAAAGTAAACTTGTTATCTTACGCCAACTTTTTCCACGAAATCGTTGAAAAGATACTTAGTTTTCATATTTAGTGAACATGAATTTCGTCATTGCCGAGCTTGAAACCACCGACTGTTTGTTTCATTTAACTATAAATTAATTATTACAGTCATACAGCACAATACAGTACCCTACGTGTCAAAAAGTTCTGGACGTCTTGTTTCTGGCATTCTCTCTCTCGGGTTGGCATCTTGCTTCGTTTCAACCTTCCGCAATGGAACAGCACGAACATCTTTGACTGCAAAAATTAAAGGGAGTCTCCAATAGCTCACGCAAGAGCTCACCCTATCATTGTAATCTTTGACTGCGATTATTCAAATTGACAAATCGGAGCAACATATGCCATGAAGCACACTCCGGGTCGAAGTGCAATGGTGGTAGGCTTTGTGGAATGCTGATGGGACGTCAGGCAAAGCTAAGGCAGAAGGTAAAGCTACGAATTCAAGAAGTGAACGTTCCGGAAAGGCCGACCCGGTTGTTCAATGCAACGCGCGCACTAGCCAACCTACATTCACTGAGGTCGCTGAAAGGAGCATGTCATTTGAAGGTCCTATGAGAAGGGAAAAATCTGTTGGGTCGACAGATTAAATCGTCAATCGTTTCTTTGTCTCGTAATTTGCTTTGGTGACTATTATTTATCTCTCTGAAACTCTTGGAATCACGTTCACGATACTACCTTTTTTTTAAATCTGTCAAAATAGGATTTGAGGTGGCATCTTAATTGATGCCCTATTATTTGGTAATATAGGCTTCCACGGGGCTTCCCTTTGCCGGGCTTTCCGCCTCGTTCTTCCTGCAGTTCCACGTCGTGTGTGATGTCCATTGATTTTATGGAATGATGTTTTTCACATTCATACGCGGTCTCCTAACTGTCTCTAACGAGACAGAATATAGGTGCGAGTAAAGTTAGCATGTATGCTGAGATGATTGGAGTTAATGCATATTTTAAGGAGCTCATAAGGCCTTGGAGCCTTCCACAGTCAGCTTTTAGATAATTTCCAGAATAAAGACAACTTGATTTGAGGTCCTTTAAGTTGTTTTTTTTATAAAAATCAATGCATAGCTGAGATGAGAGGAAGTTATTTTTCGCGGTTATAATTTTATCGAAGTCTCAACAATTTTTATTATAACTTTTATAGTTAAGTAAGTCAAGTAGGAACCAGCAGTATATGTATTTATATAGGCTAACAGCGAGAGAGCATACGTAACTGAAAATTCTTGGGAAATAATGCTAACGGTCGCCCGAAGTAATAGTCTCAGGTATTTGATATCAGCACTCGGCTCTTTCTGTCTTAAATTAATATATTTTTACAAACTTTTTGTCGACTGAGCTAGCTATTGTTACATCTAAATAAGTTTTTTTTAAATAAATGATGAAGCGATTTACTTTGACGCAATGTCAGTATCCGTCTCTTTCACTTTCTTGTCAACTGCAGATTAACAACTCCCAGAAATTGCTCTATTAAGATGTTTAAAATTATACTTCGTGATTTCTGAGCAAGGAGGATATTCCAACCTCCTTGTTTCTTGGGCATCCTAAGCTGTAGATGTTTGAATTCTCACGCGGCAAAGCGAAACGCATATCGATCTTCATTTTATCAGCTGGTCATCTTCATGTTTTCTGAATAATCTTTGTTATTTACTTAACTATCCTTCGATGTTTGCACTATTATCATAAGAAATTTAAATTAGATTTTATGATTGTAATTTCATTAAATCTATAGAACCAAGAAACACAATTGCGTACAAAAGTAAGCGTCGAAGGCATTCGTTCGAATGCCCACTTTGAACATTACTGCGGGGTATGCGAGGGTGATTTAACCTGTCGATTTTATGAGCACGTTTAGTTGTGACGACGTTATATGACACTCTTATTTTGATTTTTGACATTTTTTACTTGTTTTCGTGTTGATATTTTTGTCTTTCGTGTGTTAGGTCAGTGTGTTATAAACTTTAACTTCTTAAAATACGGACAAGTGAAAATTGTAACAATCCTCTTGTGTTTTCTTCAAATTCTCCTTGAACGGTGAGTTTTCTGCAAAAATATTCTCTGTTAATTGAGGAAAAACTTTTAAAATACATTATTCCCTCCATTTAAGCAATGGTGATATCGAATTGTTTTGTCTATCTGGTGAATCTGTTTTATTTTTGACATGGTGAAGAGTATAATTTCCGTACTTAGCTATAATAATATTCTTCAAGTGTGCCCCGTTTAATATTGCCATTCTCTATTCATTTTTACAGAAAAAGAAGAAATGGTAGGTTTGACTGTCTCTGTCTCCCAAGGAAATCGCTCATCATCCCCGGCTGACAATAAGAAATCTGTAAGTTTTTCAAAAAAAAAACATTTTCAGTGCTGAAGAGTTTGTTTTGAGTGGAGACTGTGTTTCATTCTGGTCACAATCAATGATTTAGTTAGCTGCATTTTCTCTGCCATTTGATGTGTTGTTGAATGACTTGTGACTAACTCTTACTTATAAGGAAAATGTGTAATATAGGCTGTGCTTTGGGAGTGTCAATTTTTCTGTTTGCTAAGTGATGTCTTCTTATGTCCGTATGCATATGCAGTCACCAGTTTTCTGTCATGACAATTCATTAGCCTTCAATCGTTTTTCTCCTCCATAGGGGAAGTGTGTGCTCAAGAGTATTATGTGTAGGCACTTGAAAAGAGTTTGGTTTGTCTCAACGGCTTCTGTTTTAAGTCCATGCAGTCGTCTGACAAAGGTCATTTTGTTACTTAGGGGGTACTATCCCAAGTTCTTGAAGTGAGAATGAAAGTAGTGAACGAAGGACTGGTACAGAGGAAATCATTAATGTTATGCACCTTGACTATGGAAGAATGTTTTTCAGTGGTTTAGTACATGGCTAATACTTCTTATATCTACCATGGTAAACAGGGAAACATGTCTGAAGTGAAAAAGTGATGAAAGATAGCAAAACCTTTTGTCTTCGGAAGAAGTAGTAATAGATTTTCCCTATTGGTCACTTTTTTGTAACTAATGTTCTCATCGTTGACTGCAATAGTATTTCCCCTATTTTTTTGATATATTTAAAAATGAGCACTGACCATCTTAATACAGTACTCCATAATTCGTCAACTTGTATTCACTAAATGCTATTTTTATTCCTGTTGACATTGTTTTCATCTTTAAGGACTTATATTTTGTTACTCAGTAATGCTTTTTGCATATTTTACTTATGCCACTTGAGTGCATGGCAGTTTATCTGATTACAACATGTAAATAGACCTATTATCCCTGGTGAGAGAAATTATTTTGTCCTGTTACTTTGATTGATAGTTGAAAAATTATGGCATCCTTATATTGTCTTGATTATTTTTCTCTGAACTTATAGTGGGGAAAAATCATTTTAAGATTCTACTGTAATAGTAATTATTCTCACTTTAATGTTTTGTGTGTTGTGTCATTCTGACATTTTGGTGTTTTCTTTTCGCTTTAAAGGAGCAGCTTGTGGAGTTGAATAAGCTATCTACTAATAAGCAAGGAGGTGAAGGCTCTGGTGAGTAAATTTGTTTATGATTTTTTTCATTTAATAAACCAAAAGTTCCTGGACTAGTAAAATAATATGAAGTATCCCAATGCATTCATGCCTTTGATGCAGTATTTTTGGAGAGTGGAGAGGTGCCCTTTGTTGCATGCCCTTGATGTAGTCATTAAGCCTACTACTGTATGGCTTTGAAAATCACCACACTGAGATGTGCCTCTAGGTGGAACACAGAGTGGGTTTCTGTGGATCCAGAACCCCTTCCCCCCTGATCATTTGGAGTTAACCCTGTAAGCCTACTTTAAAAATACCTATTAAATGCAATAGCTCCAGGAAGTCATCCATTATATTTTTGGTGGTTGATTCTTTTGTAATCTTGGGATATATTTGCTCTCCTTTGACTAAAATATTGAAATAATGGAGGGGATAGCACATTCCAGTTGCTCATGTAGTGGATTTATGGGATCCCTGAAAATGTTGTCCACTGGGAGACTGCCGACAAAGATCAACACTTCCCCAAAACTATTAAAAATTTCAGTCACCAAGGAGAATTATAAATATTATTGCTGTTTTGAAAATGTTATTAGAGTGAACTATGTCTTTGAAGCCAGCACATGACATGGACTTTGCTAGTAAGGGTAGCTGTTAGAGAATGAGTGTGGGAAGTAACAGTTTTAAAAATGCTTTCTGAAAGCAGTTTCTTGGATTGCTGGAAAAACACTAATAATCATGGACATAATAGTCTGTGTAGCAACAGCGTTTTATTGCCTAGATGAATACATGCATTCCAGACCATCAATGATTTTCTTGAATAACTTTGAGTCTCTTTTTTTTTTCTTTTCAATTTAAACAGCAAGAAAAGATGTGATGAAGGAGATTTGGAGGTGGATAATGTAAACAGCTTCTACCTCTTTAGTATGGGTGTAGTAGAGTGTGTATACTCTCTATCATGAAGTTGATCGATAAGAGATTTGATTTCTGCCTGATAGCTTCCGTGGTAAGGAACAGCCGGTAGATGGTGATGATTAGTGTAGAGCCTCTGTTTGGAAATTATTGGATCAAGGGGAGATTTACTTGCTCTTTCTATGCAATTTGAGAGACTTATTTACAACGTGGCCATTAGAATTGAAATTTTAAACATTCTAATGCATAAATATCTCATGAGGAAGTTCCCTGGAAAAAATCCTTTTCTATAAGAGACAGGCAAAGAAGATTTGGAGGTGGAAAATATAAACAGATTTTACCTCTTTTGTATGGGTGTAGTGGAGTGTGTATACTCTCTATCATGAAGTTGATCGATAAGAGATTTGATTTCTGCCTGATAGCTTCTGTGGTAAGGAACAGCCGGTAGATGGTGATGATTAGTGTGGAGCCTCTGTTTGGAAATTATTGGATCAAGGGGAGATTTACTTGCTCTTTCTATTCAATTTGAGAGACTTTATTTACATCATGGCCATTAGAATTGAAATTTTAAACATTCTAATGCATAAATATTTCATGAGGAAGTTCCCTAGAAAAAATCCTTTTGTAAAAGAGACGGGCAAAGTATGGTATTTTATTGCATATTGCCGTGTACATGGGGAAATATTAAATTGGTGTTACCACACAATTCATGAGTTATGTACCTTGTGGCTATCAGATTTGAATTACTAAGCATTTTAATGCACAAATATCTCATGAGGAAATTTCCTAGGAAAAATTCGTTTCTTACAAAGACCATCAGGGCATGTCATAGTGTTCGTGCTGTTTTCTGCTAAGTAAGAAAGTGTTCACTGGCCACAATGTATCTTTTGCCGTCTGAGGTAAAGGGTTAACGTGTTAAGTACAAGACTACACACAATTAGAATTACTGTCTGCCGTTTAGCACAATTGAAAGGCAATAAAACTGCCTACACTCTTCAAATAGGTACTGCACTTAATGACACCTCGATCGCATTTAAGGAGGGCTAATACGGTGAGACATTTACAAAAAAAAAGACCAAACTCAATATACAGTGAACATATTAGATGTACGCTTATTTAGATTCCAATTCCCTGCTCTTACTTTTCGCATATGTACTTCACCAAATTAACCTCAACAGTAAGGTAAGGTTTACAATTACTACTGGTTAATCTATGCAAATGAGAAGGGGACGAGTGAATGGAAATAGGAGTAGATATATTTGAATCATATTTAATTCACTGGGGCCTTAAAAACTAGGTACACATCAAAGAAGAGACAAAGAACATAAAAAGAGGAGAGTGAACACCTTCAGTAATAGTGCTCAGTTGCCAATCTGTAGCCAAGGTGAAAACACAACAGTTACTCATATAATGAAATTAATTATAAACAACAAAAAGTAGGGATGTACTATAAATAACCTACAAGTTGTCACAGACTCAAATGGTAAGCCAAGCATATGTCTTATGTGTTGTAAGTAGAGAAATATATGTACTGTCACTATCACTGATGTATATTAATATATCCCTGCTTCTTATTTCAACAACACAAAAAAACATGCTATGTCATGAGTCACTTTCTCACTTATCTGTGATTATTCCTTTTTGATCCCACAGTGGATATATGTACTAAGGGGGAAAAAAGTTTCCCAACAAACGGAGCGTCGCCACTAGCGCTCTGGAGAAAAATAGGCCTCTCTTATGGCATACTATTCCAAGGCAACGACGAGGGAAATTCGATGGGTTCAATGATACGTTTGAAATGCATACGTGGCTGTCTAATGCGCCTCAATTTAGAAGTCAGCGCGAATAACACTCAGGGAAGGCAAGCGGCCAGTAATCCGTCACTGGCTTCGACGATGAGTCCATCACCTTACTGTGTTTGAACTACCCTCCTCGTGGCCGAGACCTAAGAATAACATGCCATCAGAAAGGAAAGCGATTTTCCCCCGAGAGCGATAGTGGCGACGCTCCGTTTGTTGGGAAACTTTTTTCCCCCATAGTACTTGCTAGGAAGAAAACTTAGTCTTCATTAAAACAGTCATTGTTGCAATAAACCTTTGAAGGAAAACACAGGAATATTCGAGAGAGAAAGATTGATGCTAGTACTTCAGCTATATAGCGGAAGTACTAGCACTTCCCTCCACCACTAGTATATATTAATCTCCACCTCCATATCTAGTAGCAGACATTTTCATATGGCATTACACATTCATATATATAATTATCAATGAGTATTATGTGCAAAAAATCAAAATAGTGATTCAAACGTCTGAACAGTCATCCAACATTTTTTCATTACTTACCATTGCCTCAAACAAACTTTTAGTTCAATTTCCTAACTGTCATTTGATTTCTTCATTTTCTTGTAACCCATAGAAGTAAGTACCAGGCACGAAAAGAGTACACGCTGTGCAAATCATCTTGCAGTTACTTTACGATTATTAACAAAAAGTTCAACTAGACTCACCCACTTGGTCATAAGCTGTAATGAATGAGCTCACCCTGAAGTTAACCCTAGCGCCAATGTTTAAAACCCCAAACAGACAAATAATGGTGGAAAGTTTTGACATCACAATCCCTCAATATTTGGTGCCATGTTAACAATGCTATTCTTATATCCGTGGCCTCTTTGGTTCCACTTAATTGAGAAATAGCTCACAGTGTGTGGTATGTTCATCAGTAAAGGATGTTCACTTACATTGGAACTTGAAGATTGAAAACGGGTATGTTACTGGGTTCTGCATTTCCCCATTATCTTCAAAAATTTCTCTCTCTGGTATTTTATGCAGGTTATAATAATGGTCTTTAAAATATTCCAGGTGAAGATGATGTAGGAACCAATAGCATTACTGTGTCTCAGGAGGCTGATAACTCCCAGCTACCTGAGGATGAAACTGAACCAAAGACTGCTACACCATCTGGGAAGAAGCCGAAGTACCAGTACACCAGGGTTTGTATTCATGTTATCATTCTCTTTCATACATATTCAGCACTTATGATTATTTGCGGATTACCAGGTAATTGATCAATGTGTGAGAAATGAATTATATTTGTATCTCTCATACTTTGTTTACTTAGTTCTAATTATAAGGTTCTTGCTGAATTCTTATTGTTTTGATTTGCAATGAAGGTGTTTGAAGCCTTAAATAATGCCTAGAAGGGATGAAATTTAGCTATTATTAGTGGATTCTGGAAAATATCCTGTGAACCTTTAAAGGCACTTGCAGAGGTAACTGTGTTTGTAATGTTGATGGGTATTTTTTCATGTTAGTGGTTTTTTTTCGAACTTCATATTTTTTTCACGTTTTTTTTTCAACTCTCCTGTACTTACATCCTGTCTTGATTTCGTGTGTGATGTATAGTTTGTCTTTGACATTTGAACAAGTTACCATAAGGTCTTGTTTGGTTTATCAACTTTCGTTGAACATGTTTCATTTATTGACTTTAATGGAGCATATTTCGTAAGCTAAATCAGCCTGGGCACATGTCTTTGTAGTTTTCTGTGGCTTATTGTGCCTACATGTAAATTAACATTTTTACTCAATGTAAGCCACACCTTTTTTCTCAAAAATACTAGTTTGTTGTGCCATTTATGGATGAAAATAGATGCCATCACATACTATGCATCAAAAATATTTTGTTGTAATTTCTGGAGATGAGGAAAGTTAATAGCTGATGAATGTTAATTATTACTACCTGTTGAAGGTGCAGATGTTTAAAAGTGGAATAAGTGGCCCTATTCTGGGCCATGTTCTTTGAAAGCTTTACATGGGCGTGAGAAGGGGCCAATAGGGTAGTTTCCTATTTCTTTAGTTTTTTTTCCTCTCTTGGATGATTCTGGTTGTCTGTATGCCCCTGCCATCCCAATAAGCCATTGGCTTGTCATCAGGTTTCTCAGGGGCCGAACCAACAGAACTTGACAGAAACACCCATGTCCATTTGAAAGTTTATAACCCCTGGATTATTTACTTGAAGCCGTTCAATTTTTAAATGATGTCTAGTATTTTTCCTAATTAATTAAAAAGTGAAAATGTTCAACTACGCGAAAACGTGACTGTAAACTAATACATGCAGGTAAAATTTACGTGTGACGTCATCACATTTCCTCTCCCTGTGGCTGGGTGGTGCTGTGAACACCGATAAACTTCAGACGTCTCTCTCAATGAAAGTATACACAAGTATTGGAGGAACACTCTTCAATTGAAATACAGTTATGGTTTCGTTATGTGGTATGCAGTCTAAGATAAATGTATGTGAAACTAAATGATGCAATGCTGTGGTAGATTGTCCGAACTTCCTATTACAAAACCAGTTTCTAAAGTCATTGAGCCTACTTTCCGAAAAAACCTTCCTGTTTCGCAAGCAATGGTAGGGTCGGCAAAAGTTCATAGTGATGATAATAAAAAGGAACTGATGTAATATTCCAGATATGAACGATAGGAATGAATTGGATGATAAATGAAAGGAATGAATAATGAAATAAATGAGATGTTGGTTATAGCAAGAGGGAGTAAAACGTAAGAAAACTAGTCGGAACAAGCCTGAACACAAAGGCAACCGATTTTGTAATTCATATTTCTACGCATGGTACGTAAATTTGCCATGATGAACATCCTTTAAAGGGCTTTGCTGTAGCGTGGTAGCAAAAGACTTCTAGCAGGGAAGGTAGGAGATTGGTAAACAACTATTAATACCATGTTCTACGGAGGAGACTTCCCAAGCTTTGAGAATTTTCATATGTGATTATTTATACATGTTTACCAGAGTTTATGGACTCTGAAATACAATTGTAAGCTCAGGTGATGAAAATTCCCTATGCCTCACAATGTAAAATACATATGTGCGACATAATCAACATTTCTGCCACTGTTCTGCTCGTTCTGGCCATTTTTAAATGAACTTAAAATTAACATTTAATTTTCTTGTGAACTGCGATTTACTTATCCAAATTATTTGTGTATAATGAATAAATTAATGAATTCTGTTTGCTTTAATGAAGGAAACTACCCTATTGTGCCGCATAGAAAAATAGTGATCCATGGTCAAATGATGTTTTAGATAATGCTTCACAAATGCTGCCAATTGTATCAGAGATGATTTGATGTTTAATGAAGATTGCTAACTGTACAATGATTAATGATGCTTGTAAGAAAAGTGTTAGTAATAATTTTTGTCATTGGAGTACATTGTGCTTTTCAATTCTCTCCTCATATTTGGTGATGTCAGGAAGACTCAACGCAATTTTGTTCGAGAACCTTGTTATGGAAAATGGAATCACTCTTGTGTACTATGCATTAGGGAAGTGGCTTTCCTCTGCTAGGATTAGCAGTGGGTGATATTCAGTGCTCCTTAAGTAACTCTCTCACTTTCCACTTCATGAATTGAGAAGATCTGAAATCCTTTTGATTAGTTGCCAAATTAGCTTTTTGGCAAAATACTGAAACTTGACGTCATGAGTGAATTGGTTGTGATTGGTGTGTGGAAACGAGAGAAAAATGACAACAACCTTTGCCATTTTGATGAACTTCCAGTAACAGCATTTATATAACCACAATTATTACAATAGAAAACAAGCCCGTAGGCTAAATAACGTTAACTTGGTCTATACAAGACGAGCGCAAGTCACAACTGGAACCAAGCAGTTACGTCCTTCTCCGGCCGTGGTCAGGTTTAAAGAGGGCTAGTCTCTTCATGGTACACTTTGTCAGCGCAGGAGGGGAATCAGCTGACCAGTGGAGAAGTCGGGAGAGTAGGGGAGGTGCTATCACACTTTGGGTTGGTGGGAAAGTTCACAGGTCGACTTAAAAGTGGGAAAAGATGTCAGCACCAGTGGGGACCGAGTAAAAGCAGGGTGCTTGCAGAAATCCCGATGACCAGAGCATTCGCGCTGACCAGAGCAGGTCGCGGCACTTGTCTCATCGCTCTCTGGCACTTTGCGAGATGCGAAAGTCTCCTGTGGTTTCTGAGTCTCCGAGGATTTTCGAGTCTCGAGGTTTCAAGGAGGAAAAATTGGCACAAAGTAGACAGGACTATTATTTTATTTTATGAATTTTCTCTGGTATACTTTTCCTTGAGTTGCATTAGCTTTTCAATTCTAGCTAACTCCAATTCTTTTCCTTTTTTGCGTAGTCTTTGATGGGCTGAAAGAAGTTTTGTCTCTCCAGTATTTCCCCCAGTTATATTTGATAAACAGAAGTAGTTTTCTGAACCAGGAGAAATAGTACAGCTCCTGCCAGTCCAGCTCTAGGGGTTCTCAGAGTGTGCCAGCCCTTCCAACATGTCTGGGTTGTAATCCATGGGCGGTCCTCATGAGGCTACATATTTCATTGACACTGATCTGCCTGCTATGTCATATCATTTGACTCCATATTTATGACCATAGTTTAGCAGTTAACTTTTATCAGCCGACCGTATCTCTCCAGCACAAAAAAAATATCCCTAGACTGCCAAGCGTGTTCATATGGCACACTACGTCCTCGGTTCACTCTCAAGGCCCCTGAGACTGTCAAATGATAGAAAGTCATGTTTTTGGAGGAGCATTCGACTAAGAAGGTATCTTTCTTCCATCTGAATTTTTTTCTGGATATCTCACGGTATTATGTTGTTTGACGTAATATAACATGAAGAATCCAACTCCCGTCAACAAGGTTTGCTTGTCGATTGTATGAGGAGGGAACCGAATATTTTCCTCAGTACAAATGAAATTATAGACTGCACAAAGATATATATTTCTATAAGAGAAGCATTCAGAATATAGTAGGTCCTCCAATCATGAGAACTTTTTCTTGGTTTTGTCAAAATAATGAGATTTTGTTCGACCATCTTTTGCCTAAATGATGCATCTCCTTTCTCTAGGTTTGTTTACTTGGTGTGAGACCAGGAAACATTATCCTTTTGCCATGACAGAGAAGGATATACAGCCCAATTATATCCTTATCTTCTCAGAAAGCACTCAACGAAAGGAGCATCTTACTTTCATGAGAGGTTTTTTCCTTATCGCCATTCGCGTAATAGGTTCCGCTGGACCATCTGTCCGCTGAATGACTCATCCTCTTTGTTCGAGTTTGCTTATCTCGCTGGTAAGGAGGAAAGGGAATCTTTACGTGAGCACAAATCAACATAATAGGATGCTGAATGATGCCTTTGGTAGCATGCGAGCCTTTCTGCATACATACACTTCGAAGTCCTTCCCGTCTGCAAATCTGTTATGACTAACATTTTCATATCATCGCGGACTGGCTCGGTGAGACAGTCCCTCCTGAAATTGATCGTTCAAGAGTGTTGTGTGCTGTGGCATGAGTATTTTTGAGACAATATTATTAATAATATCGTAGGTCTAGCAGTATGACTTGTGGAAGTAAACTTCTGGAAGAAGAGGAAGGTATAGTAATTCTGACAGAGAGCAGTTGTGATGGAGACAGTGACACGGATGTTGAGCCCTCCTGGTGTTTACCGTTGTGGAATTTCAAGCAAAGAGTGCATGCGCTCACCGGACCATCGTATAGATTAGATAAAAATCAAGCACCACTCACGATAGAGAATAGTCTCCTCAATTTTGTCAAATTATTTTTTGGAAACAAAGTTATTTTGGAACGAGGTGATTGTGTCATTCAAAGGACAAGTCATTTTTCATCAGTATATTTCTAAGAAACACGACTTTGGTGCCTTGAATGTGTAGTTGGGCTGAGTGTAGACCTCTTTTTCATGATCTATCGCACAATTGTCAGTATATGAAATGCGTAGCTGACTGACATCACTATGATAATATTCAGCTTGAAGGAAAATGTGCAGGTATTTACGGAATTTACATGACTTCTCATAAATATGGGTTTTATTGCTAAAGTTTCTATTTAAATTTTTGAACTATAGTAATTTTCCGTATGCAAGGTACACTCATGTTTTCTAACAGAAATATAAAAAAATATCGCCGTACGTACTAGGTTTTATCATCAACCTTCAGCAGTACCTTGAGCCTCCATCTCACCTCACCTCTTCCTCCGTCTCACTTCTTCATATCTCTCAATTACCCCTACCTCCCCCTCCCATCCTCCACCTATCCCTCCCCACTTCTTTATCAAGAATATTTTCCCTCCAACCTTTTCTTTTTGGAGACATCGCCTCTAAAAAGAAAGGGTTAGAGTGAGTTACTACAGCATCAGCTACTACATCACCGCTCAGCCCACAACACCGACTGCGGTTTTTCCTTTATGACGCAATTGGAATGGTCCGCTAATGTGAGCTAGAAGTGGTCCATCAATGGCTAAAAACAATCAATTTATGTCGCATCTATTGCTTGGTTACTGCGTTTAGGATTAATATCCATAATGTGGACACACATTTTTTTTCCATGTTGAAATTTTCTCAGACTTTCGGAACACGAAAATAACATTACTACCCAACATGAGTTTGAACGTAATTACATCAAATATCCAGTAAAATATTGTCTAAAAGGAAGTAATAAAATGAAAACAGCAGACGGAAAATTTATTAATCAATTCAAATAAAGCACTTTGTTATGCAAAAAACATAAGTGTTATGGTGAAAAATATGTCTTTCAGTGTGTTTGGAAGAGAATAACGGCGACTCTCAGAAAAACGCAGTTGTCATATGTTAGATATTTTCAATTTTTTTATGGTTATTTACCATTCCATTACTTGAAAACTTTAAATTAAACTAATGGCGTTGTGTTACACCATTTTTGTAGAGGAATCGCTCGTTATTTGGCGAAAAAAAGCCTTCACCCTCTAAAATAATTTAAATTTTTTTACCTAAACAATGATTAAACCTTGATTTAAAATATATTTACTATCCCTAAAAAATCAAGTCACATGAAAGCCCTGTAAAAACACTATAAAGCACTTTTTATTTTATTGTGATACAACAAATACTTTTCTTGTAATAATTTTTTTTCTAAAACACTACGTTTTAGTGGCTGAAAGTTTAAAAAACCTCGGTAGTCTAGATATACAGCCGGCGAAAAACCTCGTAAGATAAAGGTTAATGCTGTAAAATTGTTGGTCCTCTGAAAATACATATCACTGATAATAGTGATAGTCTTCATTATTTATTTACTATTAATTTTGATTGATATCCACTGATTACCATCTGATTCCATTTTTTCCCAGTATTAGGACATATAATATCAATATGTATTAATTTTATTGGCATACTAATTTTTGTACAACAGTTAATGGAAACTTTCTTTTTATTGCAGGAACAACTATTGGAACTGAAAAATCATCCTTTGTCTCGGCAGAAACCATCAATACCCAACAAGTATGTATATTTTCATTTATTAAATATATTTTTTAATAAAGCTATCCTCTCTTGCAGCTGCTTACAAGCTACCCTTTTTCCACTTCCACCAATTCTCTTTAACACATGGTCTGCAAGTCATTCCCTACTTTACCTCATACTGCATTATTGCACTTAACATCTTTAGCTCCCATGATGTTGTATTATTTGTTTATCAGAGAAACTCTGAAGTATCTTTTTAAAAGCACTTATGCTGAAAGTGTCACAGATTTTAATCTGAATCACCTTTCTGTATTAAAAACTTCTGTGATTCAACCTTTCTGATACAATACATATTGTATAAGAAGTTATAGGTATTACTTGAGCATAAAATTGTTTCTAGGAAATTTGATAGTTATTGTTATATTGAAATAATTTAGCATCCGGGTCTTTCTTAATGATTCGTTGGTCAGCTTCCTTATTTCTTGAACAAAATAAACAAACTTAAATTATTAACCATAAAACATATTCATTACAGTTATAATTTTTAATTTTATTTATTTAATCCTGTGCCAACAAAACATGTTGAATAGGACAAGTCAGTAAAATACAATGTTGGTAAGAAAAATGTTCAAATTACACTACATTATCAATTAGAAATTTGATAACCTAATAATATAATTTGGCCAATAAAAATACTTTAAGCTTCTGCTTAAAGGAAGCAGTACTGCTTGCACATTTTAAATTTATGGGAAGTTTGATGTATAACCGTACACCTTATTTGGCCTTATGCCCTTCCACAGCCTTTTTTTTTGCTGATTGAGAAAAGATGAATATCATTTTTCTTTCTCGTGGAATATTTGTGGAAATGATAGTTTTTCAACATTGAATCTCTGTTTTCCCAAATAAGTAACGCAGTAATCATGATGTATACACATAGAAGAGGCAGTATTTTCAGCTCTTTAAAAATTGGTCGACAAGGAGAGCGTGGAGGTTTCCCAGCCATGATTCTTAACACCCTTTTTTTTAATAACAAATATTTAATGGGCAAGAGATGAAGAACCCCAGAAAGGTATACCTTACGTAAGGTAGGAATATAAATATCCAAAGCACAGGGTAATGAGGACATGAAGGTCAACAGCTTTCTTTAAACATCTGGAAAAAAAACAGGTAGAGCTTAATGTTTTGGCTAGATTATGTATATGGGTTTTCCATTTGAGTTGGTTATCAACAGAGTCCAAGAAAAATAGTAGTAATGAATGATGATGTTTTTAGCAAAACATATTTGATTTTACCCTAAATTAGTATGTAATTTATCAGCTACTAAAAATATAATTTTAAGTTTGCCACATATCATGCAAATAAAAATAATATTTTCAGTGATGCTCCGCCTTTTCATCGGTCGAGAGGTTGGGACCAAGGCCAATGGCATCATGTCTCCAGGCACGAGAACTCCAACGAAGACGAGAGGGGTGGACATGGGGATGCACCCCATGAACCTCCGAAAGGATTTATCAGGCTGAACCCTGTGGGGGTAAGCTTTGTACTTAGGGATGCCTTTATATGCATGATGGGTTTGTGGGAAATGTAATATTGACTCCTGATTATAACCTGCTGAAATTTGCGTTAAGGAGTCATGCCTCCTTTCTGTTTCATGCAAGTGATACGTATCGAGTTTTGGAGCAATTCACATTTGTACCTTACAAGTGAGTTAGGGGTATAGGGTTACCTTCCACGTATCAAATTGAGTGGTGAATGTCATATTAAAACAAAGCATATGCCATTTGAGAGGTCTGAGAGAAGTGGTTTTTAGGCAAGACGTTTATTGCTAATACATATTAACTTTCAGAGGCAATGTAAATGCAAATATGTAACAGCTTTAAAGGCAATGAAGTTCGCATTATAACCTTAAAATTTTCTCTCCAAGGTCTGTTTCTTTGTGCCTAGGCCTAGTCACTGTTAAAGAAATCTAGTGGCAGTTATCTGCTCCATTTACTTTAGGACTTTGCCATCTAGGTCTAATATTCATTGAGAATTAAAAGCTAGGAAACAATCGAGAAAAAGATGAAAAATATTATTAAAATCATTCATTCATTATCATCTCTAGTTCGACCTGAAGACCCCTCCTGTAACAGAGGAAAAAATGTTTGTCTCCATAACGCTGATGCATGCAGTTGAACCTGAAAAATGGGATCCAATATTATTAAAACTTTTACGGTCCAAATTTGTAAATGACCTTTCTCTATTTTGGGATTATCCATGCCTGGATTTGAAAATGTCAAAATTTCTTTTCCTTTGCTGGTGTCCTCGTAGTGAATGTTGCTTTTAATATGCATCTGTATATAATATTTGCACATGTAGTTGAGAGGGGTGTAAGAGTGGGTGCAGAACATTCTGGATGTTATTTTCTTATAATTTTAAGTACTGGCAGCCATGATTCACTTCCCTCACCAGTGTCATTGGAATTTCATTAAATATAGTTATGCTTTGAAATATTTTCATTTTGATTAAATGATTTCGACATTTCCTCAGCGACGTTCTGGAGATCCGAGGGAGAGATTAAGAAAGGAGCAGGATGGCATTGTTCTTAGTCCCCAGCGACGCAATTTTAACTCTGGTTGTTTTGTAATGGTGACACCCCAACAACAACAGCAGCAGCAGCAGCAACAACAGCAACAATCATCGCAACACCAACAAGCTGCATCAAGTCGTCGCCCAGAGAGTCCTCTGGGCAAAGGGGAAAGGTTTGTTGAATAAATAACCTCTATCATAGACTAATTAACCTTTATCTTATGTATTAAAATGCCTGTATTGTTATCCAGATTTAATTTTGGGCATTCAGGAGAAACTATAGGTTTAAATTCCAAATCTAGTGTACATCTGTACCCACAGCCAGTGGACCCCTTAATCCAAGGTTCATTTAAATTTACGTTAATTTAAATGTAGGCTAGTCCTTAAAATGTCAACATTAGTACAAAGTACAGCAATAGTAGAACATTACCACCATATTCTTCAGTCTGGTGACAATTCTTTATTGATTGTTTTATTTTCAAGTTATCATGTCTTCTTTCCCCAATATCCTTTGATATTGTTTTTATTCATTACTAATGCTTTTTTTCTACAAGTCTATTTTGTTTATGTCACTGACTGTATCTACACTAAGTTTCCATCACCACCTCAATTTTTTCATTTCATTTCCTCATTTTTTTGTGAATATTGCAAGTTTGTGTATGCAGTGCTTGCGCAATGGGGTCTACCAAAGGGGCTGGTTACTGCAACCTTGAATCTTTTCCTTTCGTGCATGAGGCAACTCATCCACATATGCTTGCATAGACTCTTCTTGAATGTCTTTTTTATTTTTTATTCTTCTTTGCCACTGTTGTGGCTGCACAATAGGTCACTATGTCACAAATGTACAAATATTCCTATCACAATCATCTTGTTATATTTTTTGTGAAATACTGTTCATAGTTGGGTGATATTTTTTCGCTCTTCTCCACCAGAGTGAAACAGCAGTAGATGGAGTTTTTCGCCATTGTTACTTTGTTGTTAATGTTTCTGTTAATCTTTTATAAATGTGTTGCACTATTACAGTGAACTTCTTTAATATGCATGTTTCCTAAAATTATAAAATTACTGAATTTGAGAGGTTTTTCATAAAATGGACTCTGTAATGATCATTTGAGCTTAACTGTTGAGCAGATTATAGTTGCGAATTAATAATTTTGTTCATATATCTCTGCATTACTCATTTGAAATAATGTATATCCATGTAAGCCCTTAGTTTTGCTAACCCTTAGGTTGATGTACTATACATTATGGAGTCTAAAGACTCAAAATGAAGCCAATGTCTTCACATTTCAAAATCTAATGAGGTGTCATTTTCTTTCTTGTGTATGATTAGAACATGAATAATTCTTAGTCTAGACTCTTTAATCTCAGTCTACCTTATCTTGTAGGTAACAACTAATAATACTGAAAATTTGATTGAAAATCCCTTTTACAGGGAAGGGCACAGAGAGATAACATCAAACCGACGAATAGGCAGTGGCCGCATCATCAATCGGGAGCGAGATCGGGAATATTGGGCTGATTTTCGTGTGGAACGTGAGAAAGAGCCAGATGGTGAATTTGGTGGCTTCCGGGGTATTCGGGATCGTGATAGAGATGAAAGGTACATTTATTATTAACTTGCTGAGTTTGTGTTGTCATTGCTTGAAAGTAGTGAGGTTTTCCTTATCATATTTGAACTTGATAAGGCCCAATTTTTGTGCATAAAAGACTTACACTTGCTGTTCATATTTCAGTATTTTTTGTGAACAGCATTTTATTTTGTTTCTTTAAATCATGTTATGTTAGCATGAACTTTCGCTGGTCTTCACTGTTGTAGGTATTTTTTTATTGTTTGGCAATGTTAATTGTTTCAGGAATTTAAGATCTGAGAGGAGGCCTTTTGGCCGTGATTTTGACAGAGATCGAGACGGTTTTGGGAATGGAGGAACTGGGGAGAGGGGAAATGTTAATAATAAGGGGTCCTCTTCTGAGAGAACTTCAGGGCGCTCTGGTCGCTATGGTAACGATCGCCGAAGGTCATATGACTCCAGAGGAGAAGAAGAACCGGAGTGGTTTTCAGGTAGGAAAATTCTGCAAACTTAAGATAAACCAGTACTCATTGCATTAATGTTATTTAGTTATTTCAGGAGTGATAAAATTGATATGTTGAGTTGAAAATGGAGGTGTTTTTTTGCATTTACCTTTAACTTCTAATTGCAATGATTTCTTAACCTTGTGACTTGTTCAGGCTTTTTTTTTCAATAGAGTAAAATTTCTGTTTCAGTATTCCTCAGGGATGGGAGCTGTTTTGGATTTTATATCATTTTTTTGTATGTTTCTAGGTGGGCCTACATCTCAGCATGATACTATTGAGCTGCGTGGATTTGAAGATATTCCTGAAGACTCGATTGCTCCTAGTGGTGGTGGACAGTCTGGTCAGCGTACAAAGAAGCAAGCAACTAATTCCAAGACAAGTCAGAAATCAAATGGTAAGACTCATAATGTTCTTTGTTGGATAAAAAGGGCTCAGTTATTGAATTATGTCTATATGTAAATGCTATCTTTTTGGGCATTGCTTCCTTGCCTTTAAGTTGGTTCTGTGTTTAATTAGTAGCATTTGATGTATTATCCCTTTTTAAAATGGACCTTCTAAATTTGGCTCACATGCTAAATACCTTTGTGATTTATAGTATCTACTGAGGTTATTGGTAAACTATATGATAAGTCAAACCCTGAAGGCCATCTATAACTTCTGATTTAGGCTGTGAGTTATCTTCATGCCTTTAACTCATGAATAACTCTTGAAATCAGTACTGTCGTCACAAACTAATTTTATCGGGGGGAGGGGGGGGAGGAAGGGGGAGTATCGTTGGATAACCCAAGGAAGAGATGAAAGTGCTTCCAATTGGGCTAGGATGCTGACGAGGCTTTCTGCTCACTCTCCGACAGCGTGACTTTCGGTGTCTCGTAGGATGATTCCACTTATCCTCTTCTTATATATATCTCTAATAAGGATTAAGCTACAAAACACTTCTCAGATTCTTTATCAATCTGTATCTTTATCTGCAGGAATGCAGCTGATCTCTCTTCTAGGATATTTTTTCAAATCCTGGGTTGGAGCGAAAGGGGAGAAAGGTACACCATTTTCCGATACAAATGTATATGGGTGCTTGAGTGTTTTTTCCCATTGATTATGCATGCGCCCAGAACTAGTCATTCTTAAGAAATTACAGGCAGTCCCTAAGTTACGCTTGCCTCGACTTAAGTAAATCTGTACTTAAGTAAGTGGCAACCTCACCCAAAAAAATACGAGAATTACAAAAGTTACGGTTTTGGAAGGATGGTTGCCTACTTTCAAGGAGCGCATGTGCCGTAATGTTAGTAAGAGCTGGCCAATCTGAGAGGGTTGAGACCAGTAAATTGGCCTGGTCAGCAGTCATAAAGTAAGATACCGTGCTTTTGCACACAGGTTAAGTTGTTTAATTCGTAGTTATGATAGCATGCATTTTGATAAGAAATGTATGAGTTGCAACTTTCAGGGCATTTAAACATTTTGGTTAATAATAAATTAGGAAATGTATAGATGTTATTAAATGTTATAATTTGTTATGAGATAAATGACTAAACGAAGTTCTTGGTAAAGTGATTTATAATAAAGCATTAATGAGAAACTGAAAATCACTCTCAACCAGAAGCATGGAACACACACAGTTAAGTATGCGACCCTGAGTTTGAGACTTAACCCTTTCCGCGCGGCATGATGTGAATTCACGTCCCGACTACCCTAGCCGCTGGCTGGCGCCATGATGTGAATTCACGCCCAGCGCTCAGCTCCTTACATAATGATACCACTGCGTCTCAGTCGTTCCTAAGAGCTCGATTGGGCTCTCAGTCATCAGCGAGAGTTTACCCATCACTTGGGGGAGGTCCGTTTTCCTTACTCCAGTGTTTCTTGCGAGTGTCGTTGCTTTCTATTGGAGGTGCGTAAATGCCACTTTTTTCACTTGGTATTTCATTGAATTTTGTAATTTAAAGCCATTTCACTTTTATTTATAGCTTTAAATGTGTTAATATATTTTATATATAGGTAAACTACTGAAAATCCAAAGCATTCAGACTTATATGAAGACTTTTATAATTTTTTTTCCTAACTTTTTCGTAGTAATTCCGTTACTTCTGTGATCGCTGTGGTGATGAGTTATGGAATTGGGTTTTAATTGTCACTCTTAAAACGCGCATCTTATGTGCCGTTAAAATCGTCCACGTTTTCATTTATTCCAGTAATTACTTCATACATGTGAAAATATAACAGCCAAAAATCCTCTATTTTGTATCCTGTATTTGTAAGCAACCTGACCTCGGATTTTTTCAACTTTATCAGATTCCTTCTTCTCTCGTCAGTTTTAGTTAGTGAACCAGCAGTGTATAAAGTGATTTTTATTTTTGTATTTGTTTTCAAGATGTGTTTAGGAGAAATATAACACATAATTTTTTCCAATCAATCAATAATTTCAACATTGTCAATCTTTTCGAAGTTTTTTCCTGTTTCGGTGAGTAATCACATTGGTGTTTTTTGTACATCTATTTTTGTTCTCTTGAATTTTTGTGCAGCTAATCCTTTGGTCAGTGAACATAACAAATGCATCTAGCATAGTTCAGTATACTTAGTAAATTCGTCTCTATTACTAATATTAGTGAATAATCTCAAGAGTAGTGAATGTTGCTGACTCGTTTAGGAATGCCGTTGTTTGTAATCAAGTGCTTCCAATGAAATGTTTCAGGGCATGCGAAAAAATTTAAAAAAACTGCCGCACGATCTCACCAAAGGTTTTGATATTTTTGTGCAAAACTCTCAAAAAATCTAATTCGCTTACTTTGTGGCCATGTAAAAATTTCTCCAATGAATTATACATTTGGTTTCTGCGAGTCGCATAGTTGGTAAATATGAGAAAAAGAACTGTCGATCTTCGTGTTGAAGTCCCCGTCAAACATGCAGCCATTGAGGGAGGGTTGTTTTGGAAGTGGGAGAATGGTAATGGTAATGTTAGGTCTTTTTCATCCTTTTAGAGCCCTAACAAAAGCACTAACAGAAGATTGAGAAATAAGGTGTTTAAGTTTAACTACCATCGAATCAACAGTATTTGCATAGTAATCCCCGAAAGTTAGACATTGCTCCTTGCGGGCCAAAAAATAGCCTCAGTTTTCCTTTTCTCCCAAGAAACGAACTCTTATTATAATTTTTAAAAAGTTTTTTTATAATTGCTTAACGTGGAATAAAACAAGCAAAATGTTGATGTCAACTTCATAAAAATCGGCCTTGCCATGTGACAGATATTAAGTCTCAAACTCAGGGTCTCATACTTTCCGCGTAGACAGTAGACACCAAAGAGATACATGAAGGGAACTTCATAAACAAAAGAATCACTAGCAAGCGAAAGTTTTTATACCAACTAAGAATTTCACAATATAGGCAACCAACAATAAAGAGTTCTTGAATTTTGCAGTGAACTGAATGAAGTTTGACCAAATATTATTCCCCGTATTTCTCCGAATCAACTGTAATCTTGAGAGGACGGACTCAGTTATGGAGTAATTTTCAACTCCATTTTTTTAGACTTCGTAAATTTTGACTTACGCCGCTAGTGTCGGAACGCATCTATTACGTAACTCAGGGACTGCCTGTAATGTATGTCAAAGTAATTGGCCGCATGAACCAAGTAAACTCGTATTTTCTCTGGTTTTCTTGGCTGTTGGCGATGGAAGAAGGGAAGGGCAATGCCTTGCTCGATGTCTACATCAAAATGCTCAATTAGGACGGTAAATAAACCTAATTCTTTCGACGATAGCCATTGCTAGCCAGAATAATTATGCTGTGGAGCAAGGTTGAGTGTAATCAGTCTAAAATAGTGAGAAAAGAAGCTTCCTTGGGTGATATTCACGCCTGAACTTACCACTCATTCAACATAGCACCATCTCTGATACATGTCAAAGTTTTTGAGCACATGCACACTTCAAATGATTTCTGTACTAGGAATACTCATCATGGATTTATGGAAAAACCAGTCGCAATAACTGCTATGGATCATGATAGGAAAATACTGGCTGTGGTAATTAGTAGATACGTGAAAATCGCAAATTGCGATAAATGCGATATTTCCGCGATGCACGTGAATAAATGCGACATAGGCGCGATGACTGGACTTTTTTGATATTTTACAGCAAATTTGCCTTTTCGACGGCAAAATTCGTAAATTTATTGCCGAGCGCAGTTGAAATGCTCTGCCGACGCTCACCGCTTATAGCACGTGAGCGTCTGGCCAGTTGCTCGCTGGCTTGGACTCAAACTAGACGTCGGCGCCGGCAAGCTACACCGCCACCACCGGCCCATTTTTGCACGCCGCCGAACTCATAGAAGACGCGAAATCGGCGAGTTCACCAACCTAGGCGATAGCTGCCGGAAGACAGAAACGCTTCCCTCTCTTTCCATTTCTTCCTGGGAATGATGTTTTTTTTCAAACTATGACCTTAACTACGGTTATTACAACGCTACTAAAGATCGTTAGCGATCTATATCTAACGATAGTGACATTTTGTCATTTTGTGTTTTGCCTTTCTGCCATTTGCATTTGACGTTGAATTGGGTTCCTTCATGTCGTCATCACGCATAGATTGCGTCGTCATTAAAAAAATCCGCTCCTGGAAAGTATGAAGTTACATTTTATCAGATACCGCATGTGCCGCCGCTGGGTCAGAAGATGGTCAGCCGCCGCCACCAACAAAAATGTCGTCGGCACCCACGTCTGACTCAAATTCGTCGATCGGAGTACGCACCACCCTATTCCCCCACCACCCGACCGCCCGACTTGCGTTGTTAGCATTTATACAAGGCGGAGCTTGCTAATGGTGTAAGGAAATGCTCCAAAAGCCGTAACGTGTTATCTGTATTACGATTTTACGTGCTGTCTTACAATTTAAGAATAGCGTTGTGGCGGTGACGCGTTGGCGGAGAGCGATATTGGGTGGGAGCGGCGACACGTTGGCGGAGCGCGGGAGTGGACGAGTGTGATAGTGACGGGAAGGTGACAATGTAGATACGGCACGGCTCCGGTGGTTTGGGGCGGCAGCGCGCAGGAGGTCAGTTGGCACCGCGTGAACCGGGACACAGAGAGTTTGTTCAGTGCTCGCCGCGAATGTGGAAGTCTCGCGGGAGACTTTTGCGTGATTACCGCCGTTACAAGCGTACAGAGTTTTATCTCGGTGTAATCGCCTACTTTTTTTGATTTTACTGGCGGTCATTTATACTCAGCCTATCTCAACACGTGTTACCGGAAAAATGCCGCGAGTTAAAATAACAATTAAGCAACGTGCGGAAGCTTACAAAAACGAAAAGTTTTATGCAAGTAAATCCAATATTCTCATGTGTGGGATATGTAACCTCAGATTGGACTGGAATAAAAAAGATACATTAGACAAGCATATTTTAACTAGTTCACATTTGGCTAAGAAAGTGTCTGTTGCTCAAGATTTGCAGGCAAGCAACAAGAGACAAACCACTTTATTTGAGGCGAAAGAAAATGCCAAGAAGACAAAAACAGAGAAACACGATTTCATACATGACACTCTGTCAATGTGCCTCAAGGAAAAAAATTCCGGTGCACAAAATAGATGCTACAAAATGCTATAAACTGAAATTGAAAATGCTATAAAATAAAAATGAAAGTGCTATTTACACGTATCTCTAGTAATTAGTCTCACGCCGGCAAGTATAACCGTACTTGACTAATTTGTTTTTTTACTCATTGTTGGTAACTCTGGTAACAAAATCAAATGCATTTTTTTGTCCGATTGGTTTCAAATTTTATGTGCTACAATGCCTACTATTCAAAGTTGTCCTTACTATTGTAGCATTGAAAAATGAATTATCGTTTAAGTAATTCACATTCAGTGCATAATGTATTCTGAAACGATTATTAATTAGATGTCTTACTCTGACAAGGAGCACCTAAAAAAACATTGTGTTCTGTCACTATTCGTATACAAGAGTAACATTTTCATGTTGGGACCAAGACCTAAGGTTCGTAATTTCAAAACTTCGTTATTTCGTAATACCGAATACTGTTACATGGACTTAGGTACCCTTTTGGTCGGGACCAAATATTTTGCTTCGTAAAATCAAAATTTTGTAATTTCGAGTCTCTACTGTAGTGCAAATCTCAATTGAATTCAGAAAGAAAAAGAAACTGATTGTAATTGAGCTTTCCAGGAGAATCTGACCTGGTAACTGGTTAAGGAACTCAAACTGAACTAACTACTGTGGTCGAACATTGTTTTTTAAAATATAGTTTATTATTTAAAATGGAAAAGCCTGAGAGATAAATCCTAAGGCATAGTAACAATTGAGAAAATTCTCTCCTTTCATAATTTTTGCTCTTGTGAATAGCTCTGCCAATCAGTTATATATTCTGTCTATTTGCCTTTCAGCATCCAAGAAGTCTCCCCATAGTTCTGGTAAAACCTCACCGTCACTTCCATCAACATCTGAAGCTCCAGCACTGCCTTCTGAAAAAGACCCAAGTGATAAAGGTGCATCTCGCTCTCCCAAGAACTCAAAACCATCCTCTCCAGTGTCCAGTGAAACTACTAACAAAAACACTTTGAATCGGAGCCAAGATGGTGGAGTCAGTACATCAGGAGGTGGAGATTTCAACCTAGATGAATTCCTGAGAATGGATTTCAAGGACCCAATGGAATCCATCCAAGGGCTTCTAACAGTAAGGCCAGGATGGAATGGTTACACTTTCTTCAAGCCAACTTCTTGAATAATACAGTAGAAGAGCACTTATCCGAAATCTATGTAATCCAATATGTTCAGGAAGTACAATATTTCTGGTATTTAGATAACCTCCCTTTTAGTAGATAGTACGACTAAAAAAGGTTTAATTATTCATGGTATAAGATGCTATCATCAGTGAGGTAGAAAGTAATGCACAAAAAACCTAGTGCTTATTAATTATTGTACAATGTTGTAGCCCGAAACTATCCAATGGAAAATATTTTTATTCATGGTTGACATATTGTCAACAAATGGAGAAGCCAGATGAGGCTGCCTGTTATTGAGTTAAAAGAGCACTTACAATATAATCTGACAAGAACATCAATCTTTACTATTACTTTTGTATTTCCTGGCACATAAGATGCACTTTTATTTACTCAAAAAAGCATTCGGAACTCGGCCTCCGTCTCTCGGGCGGAGGTTAAAGCCACGTTTTCAAGCATTCAATTTTGCATTGCTGTCAGAGATACTTCATCCCAGACTGCATTGTGGCAGTGAGATAAAAGATTTACTCAACATCATTCATTTGTTTCTGCTATTCTATGACCAATAAATTTAATAGTTGCTTTTTTGGAAATCAACAATTCCATTTTCTTCCTTTACATAATAAATATTCTCGGAAACAATGTAAACTTCCCCCACCTCCATCTCCCTCGCAGGAAGGTGGAGGTGAAGGAATGACTTGTGGTTTTGTTGAATGACGAATGCTTATGGCATTGCATCATAACCTGCCAATCTGCAAAAATATAAATAATACTTTCTTTATGGGAATGAAAGCAAGATTTCATAGGCTGGAAACCCAAGGGTTTAATTTCCCGTAGATAGTACTCAATATGTATTTTTTAATGACAAAATAGCCATCATTTTGGTGGACAACAAAATTAGGGTTTTCAAATTCATTCATTCATCCATTTTTTTCTGCTACAGATGGCAGATTTCTTCATGGGCTCCTCCTCCACTCCAAACTTATCTCAGCCAGACGCTGTCTGTGTTCACCTATTTTTATGGTGTCTAACATTTGTTTCCTTTTCCTTCTCCACTTTCCTTCCACCATTCCTTCAATTCCTGTTGTCAGCAGACACTGTCTTCTCTGGAAATGTCCAATCCAATTCCTATTTCTTCTTCTAATCATTTCCATCAGAGTCCTTTACTCACCCACTCTCCTCAGTACCTCCTTGTTTCTCACTTTATCCTTCTAACTCACTTTTTCCATCTTCCTCCATAGCCACATCTCTCGGGCTTCCAGTCTTTTTTTCATCTTCATTCTTAACTTCCCAAGTTTCTGCCCCATATAGTGCCAGATTCCATATAGAGCACTTTACTAGTTGCTTCCTCAATTCTTTTTTCAAAGGCCCACAGGGTTTGCAAAAATTCTGGAAAATGTTCCATTACTTAGATACATACTTGTATTGTTTAGATTTCTGCATATGTGATCTTCTGCTGTATTTATATGATGGTTTTGGGATAGTTGTTGGACCAGTGATTGAAAAAAGGTAATGTTTTTCAGAATGGTGCCTCCACAGAAGGGCTAAATGCAGGTGGTTCAAGGTTTAGTCAATGGTTTCATAGAGAAAGCTCGCCGCCAAATACTATGCTAATGATGACCAACCAGTCAGCTGATAACAGCAGCTCAAGTGGGGACATAATGAACAAAGCTCCTGGGTCTGGTGTGATGCAGCTACCGGACAGTCGGCGGTCATCACTTCAGGATGAATTGCTCAATAATATTATAAATGGTTTG
Organism: Pyrrhosoma nymphula; assembly: GCA_963573305.1. Lineage (NCBI taxonomy): Eukaryota > Metazoa > Arthropoda > Insecta > Odonata > Coenagrionidae > Pyrrhosoma > Pyrrhosoma nymphula. Next base: position 46,216,634 of record OY754330.1, on the reverse strand, counting down.
TTTTGCTTTATTGAGTATTTAACTTTATTAATTATAAAACCTGTTAAAATTAGTTTTATTCTAAGGAAAATATTTGTTTATTTTTGGTAATGCAGTGAAATTATCTTGACACTGAAACATCAGTTTTGGTATTTGCCCTATTTCTCCTTTATATTCAAGATACACTATACTGTGAGTTTTTGATTAGTTTTTGAAATGGGTTATTTTCTTCTAAGTACATCAATTTCTTTGGCTGTTAGATTAGTTAAAAATATGTATGACCTTTGAAATTAACCTGGATGTACCTTTTGTGGTGTAAAAATAGTTTCGCAAAATCATTATTCTCTGAAAATTCACTGGGGATTGAGGGGGCCCTGTGTAAACGAAAGTCGGGGGCCACCTTAACTTTGTATTTCCTTATTGATTTAGTAGCATCTTTTAAGCATATTTCATGAAAAGAAGGGAGTTAACCTACAAACTGGAAATTTATTTCAAGAAATTTACATGTGTACTAAGTAGTAGGAAACTTTGGGTAATAGGCGCGTTTCCCTGCGCCATCTGAACGAGGCAAGCCCGAGCCCATGAGCACGGGGCCTGTGCGGTGGCATCTGTCGCACTACCCTAGGGACAGCACTGCTCACCCTTCTTTACAAAATAAAGTGCTCTATAATATAATAGAAGTCATGAACTCCTATCTTCCTATTCATTATGAATATCGAGAACTTCCACCATATCCAGCCTGAAACATTTATATTTATTCCTATCTTCTTATTACAATAATTTGAAATATTGCATTTTAAATTTTGAAGTACAAAAATTTCTTCTGTGGTGGTGGTGTTAATGAAATGTGATTTAAGACAAATGTGGGGAATCTCTGTTTCCTGTGGTTTCAAATACATGTTAAACCAAAGTGGAAGAATGAGTTTTAAAGCCACTAAAGTTCAGACAAACAAAAGTTTTACCGTTTTGAAACTAAATCATGAACACTAAGAAGAAAACTGTAATATCCACAGAAATTACGTGGTGGTTAAAGTTCTTTCTTGGTGTTACATCATGAAATTCTACTAAGTTTAGGTGGAGACCATTTTTGTGCCTAAATCATTACTTGAACTTCTTTATTGATACAAGTACACCACTGAATGACTTGCACTCTTGGTTCCTAAGTGTAGTGTTATGGCCACCTCATAATAATTAATCAACAAACCCAAAGGCACTAGTACATATATATCACTCCCAATTTCTTGTACAACAACTCATCCCATTGCAGGGAACTTCGATGGAAATTATAGTGATCCTCTGTTTGGTGTGTGTTGACAGCCAACTTAATTAGCCAAACAGCTGCATCCTTACTCCACATAATCGGTGATGCTACTGCAGAGCTTTGTTGTTAGGAGTACTTTTAATAAGGTTGGATGAAAACTGTCATTAGTTGGTTGGTCACTAAATGAATAAACATTGCAATTAGATTTATTACCTCCTTGGGTGGGAGATGCTCTCCTTTCTTATTTCTGATTGCATATAAACTTTAACAAAATATAGTTGTAATAATGTAAAAGTTGGTAAACTTACAAGAAATTTGGTGATTCCAATATCACTCAATGCAATATTTTGCGAAGTTCACTGTGTAAAAGAAACTCTTGGAGAAAATTGTTCTATGGAACATGGCCCTAACCTTGTAATTATACCCATGCCATGTGCCAGAAGTAAATCATAGATGGCTTGAAAAATATATTGGACATATATTGCAGTATCATCACCAACAGTGCAGAGGAAAAGCATAATGTGAATAAGCTTGCTCTACATACTGTGCCACATACCTCTGGTTGCCCTGTAAGCCAGTCATGTTGACTTTTGGATTTAAATCTCCCTTCTCATTAGATTGCCCAAACCAAGGATGTGCCAGATCATGGGTTGCTGGAAATTTGGTGGTGTACGTGTAGTAGGTCACTTTCAGCTTGCATGCCGGCATTTCTACGTTTTCGTGCCGTTGGCCGTCCGGAGACTTGATTGTTTGGAGTAATCAGGCTCTCTCTCTACAGTGAAACTTTGTTTGTCTTTTGTTCTTTGGCATTAAACTGGACTACTTGTTCTTCCTCCCACCCCTTGGGCCACCTTGTTACCTCGTCTAACCTTCATTCCCATTAACCTGACCAACAGAAATCACTGAGCCTAATATTGTAATCCCGTCTTTGGGTGGCCCAGACTCCTACTTTGCACCTATATCCCCTGCTGCCAGCACCACTATAGGTGGTGGGATAAGGGGGCAAGATCATGACTCATCTAACAAGCCATCTCTGCTGCTGGAAATGCTGCATCGGGGAAGCAACCAGCAAAGGAATCAGACTCAGTCGCAGCAGCCTGATGGCCTTGCCCCTGGGATGATGAAACCTCCTAGTATCAAAGAACTTGGTTAGTATATAAAAATTTATACATCTTGAATATGATTTGAGATCCATTCATAAAAGTTGGTACGGAGGCTTCCGCGGTGATTAATTGGAAAAGTATTTTCCGGGTTAAGGCCGCGTTGGTCCATTTGGGCGGACGACAGTTTCGGGCGCATTCCAGCTCCCGTCTTCAGGTCCAACTGATCTGCAGAGCATCATTTTCTTCTATATATAGAAGAAAATGATGCTCTGCAGATCAGTTGGACCTGAAGACGGGAGCTGGAATGCGCCCGAAACTGTCGTCCGCCCAAATGGACCAACGCGGCCTTAACCCGGAAAATACTTTTCCAATTCATAAAAGTTGTTGATCGCAGAAACAACAAATGAGCATCCAACTGACTATCGAGTCTACTCGATTATCCAGCTTCCGATTATCCATGCTATTTTCTCATCCCTACACTTAAAAGCTAGAAAAATATTCCAATGGTAAAATTAAGTAAATTCTTTGAAAGTTCGATGTATCTAAAGTAGGGGTGTGCGGGTAGCACTTTTTCATTTCGGGTCTGGTTCGGATTCGGGTAGTGAAATATCTGCGGGTATCGGGTAATTTTCGGGTTCGGGTAGTAGAGGTATTCACATTCTTGGGTGCTGGATTATTAAGGAAAATGGATGTTTTGATGGCAAGACAAAAATTACAGTAAATGTTTGCCTTGTAAAGACCTGAGAGTGGGAACATCATTGTTTTAGCACAAAGTAGTGCAACCCAAAAGGTTCCAAAGCAAAATTACACACAGTAGCTTGTGCTTTTTCACAATAAAATATAAGTAGGATCAGTAGGTTAGCTGGAACACACCTGTGAACATGATAATTTGATCTTTAGCTCTTGTGGATTTATAAAGCAAATCCTTACTTTAATATTTTTTAGTTCCACCACTCTAGAACAGTAAGTTAGTCGAATGCTTTATTTTAAGCTTGCCATTGAAATCAATGATCACTTGGAATTTAATATTGTCAATTTTCATGAATGAAGAAGTAACATATTTATAACAAATATTAATAGGCTATAGCTAGGGATAGGAATTTTTCGGTGGTTTGAGGAGAAAAGCGGTACTTTGAAATTAGGAATTTGGTACTTTCAACAAGACATTTCGGTGTTTTCACAGTGACCAAAAATTATATATATATATATATACACGCATAAAATACTGATTATTTCAAAGCCTAGAAAAGGGTCACTTATACTATAGTTTAACCCAATATGATCTGGGTTATTATGCGACACTTCCCCTTCCAGCCATGTTATGACTGAAGACAATCACCTCAGTGGCGGAACCTGGAAAAGTGGCACTAAATTTAAAAATAAAACTAAAAACATTTCGTTTATTGACATGTAACTTTAGAGAATTTCCATCCTTGTGAAAGTTTGCTGCAGTTACGTGCTCCGAAGATTTTAAATGTTTTCCAATTGAATCTTTCCCAAGCAACCTGACAATTGTAGAATTTGTACATGACCGTACTTTTATCGATACAATAAAATCCATCTTTTTGTTACTGGAAAGCCCGGTCTCTTGCACTTAATTTTGCATTCGGCATCTCAATAACTCGTCAAAATCACTTGAAAGCACAGAAACCAGGAATAAAACTAGGATACTAAACAATTGTCACTGGAAAACAAACAGTCATTTGACGGAAATGGCCAAAATATAGAGATTCAAACAAAATCAATCTTGGTGCCACGCAATAAATATGTCGACAATTATATTGATGTAGTAGTTGGCCTTGATTGGTGCTTTAAAGCCAGCTACGCAACCATTGCAATGGAACGACCCCATTGCAATAAGATCGTTCACCATGATGCGAAATTGCAATTTCATTCACGAATTCGGTAGATGGATTGGAAAATACATTTTCGGTGGAGACAAAATTCATCTATATTCAGCCACTCACTCTTAAATCAAAAACAAAAATTTGCGAAACTTACCGCCCACTCAAGCTCTGACTTCTCAATCTCACAATGAGTCCATGAAACAATCTAAAATAACGGACTATGTGCGCAAATGATAGTACATCGTTTTTTCCGTATAGTATGAAAAATATAAGAAATAAAAGTGAAAGTTCGGATTATCCGTGCATCCTCTCCCCATCATTAGCCTGGATAATTGGGAGTACACTGTATATAGTTTTCATTCATTAGTTGTCTTGCGGTAACCGCTGCAGTCTGTTATGTGAAATAGTTTCCATCCTACGAAGTGAAATGTCAATATCACGACCACATTTTCCATGATTTTCGGTTATCCATGTTTTTCGATTATCCGTGCCTCATCGTGCATCCATTAGCACAGATAATCGAGAGTTGACTGTATAATCATCGTACGATGGAATCTCCATTTGGAGTTGATCAAGTCTTTTAATCTAATTGAAGTGAGTTTCTTAAATTCATGATGAAAATATGGAAATGACTTATGGGAATAGAACCAGGTCTATTGCACCAGATTGTTTGTGAAACTATGTTTACGAAAAGCGTGAAAGTGTATTGGAACCGACTTTGTGGAACTGCAAGATATCAATCTTCAGGACAGAGACTGGTAAAATTTCGACACTTATTGACCGCCGACCAAGGTTTTGGCACATTGTGCTTTTATCAGCACTAGAGATAGGAAATTGACCGTAATTTTCATCTGAGGTACATTACCATAGTAAATTATGGTAATTTACGAAAATTACCATAATTTTCCAGTATTTTTTAGTTTTTAACATTTAACAGCAAATGTATGGTTAAATAAGAAAGCCAATAGCAATATGAAGAGAATAACGATGTTTAAACCATAACTAATAAAACATTAATCTATTAGAAGTTTTTAAAATTGTAAAAAGAACTACGGAAGCAACACGTGATCTGGCTTTCTTTTGTCAATGTATGAGAAATTTTCAAGAAGAATATCCTAATGCATTACCTACTCTATAATGTTATAGTTTAAGTCAAGTATTCCAAAAATGAGTTGTACTTGCCTCAATTTATTATTAAACACGTAGGAAATGTGAAATTGTCTTATAAGAACATGTTGGGAATTTAGCTGTATGAAAAATTACCTCAAACATGGTGAATTATCTATAAAATTACGGTAATTTTCAAGGGGCACAAAAAATACTGCGGTAATTTACGAAAATTACCAAGGTAATTTTCAGAGTGAACCATCTCTAATCAGGACTCTGATTTTGGCATAATGTGTCTTGAAACCTTCATCGACCAGCTTGGTCTGTGCTCCATAAAAGTCAAAATTATGCCACTGTTAAGTTCGAGCGAAGGCTTCCATGGTGTGCAAGATGAAATGGCTTAATTTTTGGGAGAACTGCGTTGTTTTGTTGCTGTGACAACTGTTTTGCCAGCATTACAGCTGACAAAACTTGTCACAGCAACGAAACAATGAAGTTTTCCTGAAAATGAAGCCATTTTATACCACTGTTACTCTCTCTTGCATGTGGAAAGGTTTAATCATGAGCAAATATAATTTTATTAAACTTACAATTTTAAAACTGATTTTGCCTAAAGTGTTATGGAAAATGTAACCATGACCAATACACAGTATTTATTATTCTGCGTCATCCTTTCAGAGGTGGCTGGTAAGTTGCACAGTGTGGAGGAGCTTGAAGCTCATTTGAGACAAAGTTCCGCTGTTGGGAGTGGAGGCAGAAGTAGTGCTGTCAGCCGTCCTGTGGCACCTGGTGGTGGCAGGGTCAGGACGAAGGCAGATGCTGCAGATTTTGATATCTCAACATCTGCCCAGTCTGATGAAGAATTAACTGCCTTCAAGAAGTTGGTATGTTTTTTTTACTTTTTAAAGCAGGTGTGTTAGCACCAAAAGATTGTTTTGTTCCAATGCCTTTACCTGTGTAGAGCTTTGCTCTCTAGTTCATGTACCTTTCATAGCTGTAGGAACTTAAAGAGTAGTTTACCTCTTAATCTTTTGAGAATGTTTGTGTTATTAGAATAATGGTTATTTGGAAACTGGATTTTAATTCTTCTTTATCTTTTCATTAACGATTTGGATGGCTAGTAGTTTGGTGCTTTTGTACAAGTCAGTTTTTTTCACTGTGCCAGTCATTTTGGTCTTTTTTTACGATATGTGTAGCTGAATATCCATATTTTAGTTTTGGAAAGAAATTTGTTGCCTCGAGTTGTAATTCTTGGTGAGCTATCTGCAACAAATGACTTCAGTTCAAACCTGATGTTGATTATGTTCTTGAAGGAATCAAATATATTCGAGATTTAGAATTAATTATAAGATTTTTACTGCTTTTTGAAAAATGTTATTCAAAGTCAGATCAGCTTATAAAACACATTTTCTTTGCATAGCAATGGTAAGGAAATGTATTGCATTATTCACAGAATCAGTAAGTTTCAGGAATTCCATGTGTGAATTTTTTATTCATTTTATGGTCAAATTCCAATTTTAGAAAATTATTAATGACAGAAGTTTCATCTGTTGATGTGTTAAAAAGTTCTTTAATTATTACCATGTAATGAAGTCATATAGCTAACTATACTGTAGACCCCCGCTCAACTATGCTAATCTGTTCCACAGGACCGTTCGTAATATGAATTCCGTATTAAAGTGAATCAGCATATGACCAGATGAGGGATCAGTTTAACCATGCATCAACACCAATGCATTCAGTGATATACAAAAGAGTATAGTAGTACTGTGTGGATCAGGGATTTTCATTTCGAATGGAACCAAATCGTATCTCCCAAAAAAGTTTTAATCAAATCAGAATGAATTTTTTTTTATTTTGGTAGCAAATCAAATCACACTAAAATAATTAGGTTTTGAATCTAATTCTAATCTAAATAAAATGAAAAGGTTTATGCAGAGTTAAAGTAATAAAGATTTTCACTAGTGATGGGTCGAATCCAAAATTTATCGAATCTGAATCCCGAATCTGAATCTCTTTTTTTTATCGAGTTACACACATCGAATGTCGAATCCGAATCCTTATTTCAGAAAACTATGAATTCCAGTTACTTTTCAATACCAATTATATTTATAAAACAAATTCAAATCCATTTACATTTTCCAGTATTTTTTTGAACCAATAAGTTGTTCTAAACAGGTGTTCCCTCAAATTCAATATTTATTCATTAGCTTAAAAGTGAAAAAGAAATTTGAGCAGCTATTTTAGTTTTACTTAATTTGTATTAGTTCTTCAACAAAGTACAATGTAATCATAATTTAGAAATTTTTCCTCAAGAAATCAAACATTCTTACTCTTTCGAGATCTAATCTGTTCCTTTTTTGTCTGCCAACTTTCCAGGGGTACTAAATGCTCTTTCTGAAAATACAGATGCAGTTCTTGCACTATGAGTTTCTTAGCCTCTTGAGAACATTTCTTGCTTCTAAACATTTTGTCTTTAAAATGAGGGTCCAAAATTGTTGCAACTGCATAAAAGCTGTTCTTTTTTAAGTCAGCAAATCTGAGATTCATCTCATTAATGATAACATTTTTCATCCCTTGCAATCCGGATCCTACATTACCTGGTTTTTCCATACAGTTTAAATATTGTACTATTTATTAAAGGAATCACTTCTGATGTTGTGGTGTTAGAGTAACAGTAGCCTGATATAAAGGTTTCAAAATGTGTTGAACATTTTGCAAGTAAGTCAACTCAGCAGTGCTAAGTTCGGCTGGTAAAATAATCTCCCCATTAACTAGAAATAGAGCTGATTTCTGTTCCAGAAGACGAGTATATTGTCAACTCTTGCATATCAAAGTCGAAAACAAATTCACGTAATTCCTTCAACTGCTACTAATAATTACGAATGTTTAATGTGGGATCGGGAGCGTGGTGGCCTAGTGGGTAGAGCGCTTGGCTACTGATCGAAGGGTCCTGGGTTCAAATCCGGGTGAAGTCTTTGAACGCCCCCGAACAAAAATCCTCAGAGTGCGATGTGGCCCAGGGAAAGGAAAAGGCCCCCCTACCCTGAATGTGTGAAATTCACACGCCTGTGGCTTAGTCCGGGTTGAACTCTACCATCAACTATCCAAACCAACCTTCGGGTTAAATCACTGAGTGAGTGAATGTGGGATCTGCATCACTTGGAAAATTTAAATCACTGTCTTGATTACTGGAACCGCTTGGTAGAATATCGAAGGTATAAGGTGCAGGACTTTCATCTTCTGGTTTATCTTCTTGTGCTAATTTGTGAGTTTTCGCTTCTTCACGGATAGATAATGGATGTTTATTTATGTGCTTCTACAATGGGCCAGTGGCTTTGGAAACACCACCGTAGGATATAGCGCAGCCACAAATATCACAAATCGCGACTTTACCATCGGGATTTTTTAACGAGAAGTAATACCATATTTCACTCTGTTGCAACAATTTACAGTATAAATGTCACCTTCTTGACTTCCCTATCGACGCTGTTGGCTCTTCTGTTCTTTACATCGTACACTTTGAACACAGATTCGTGACCACGATTGTGTATCAACGTGATTGAGTTCATAGTACAAATTATCATCTATAAGTTTTTTGTCATATCGTACAATTTTGCTGAATAATAATGAATGGAATGCTGGCAGATAAAAACTTGGGTTTTCACAATTCAATTGATTAAAAACTCTGCTATTTCGGTAGTAACTTCAAACATATGTGGTGCCAACCATATTGAAGAGATAAATCCATATATTCAGTCAAAATTAATTATTTTCACCGGCGCATTATTTGGCCATGAGATGTTGGCCTATATGGGCCAAAAAATTCTACAATCTGGAGTAATCCTTTCTCTTTGAATTCAGACTTTTCTTATAAGAATATTTTCAATACAAATGATGCCACAGGATACTTTTTTCGGGGTACCCTTTTCAGAGGGGGAGGTAAATCACTCAGTGATGAGAAGAGGCTGACATCTCCTTCTGTCTCTTGGCTAGTATTGTGGCTTAGGTGATTTCTTGATACCACCTGGCATCATCTGGGGGTCCTGTCCTGCTATTTCCAAGGCTCACTGTTTAAAAGGCATTGCTCATTCTGACTTTTCTGGAAATTGGTGGACTGCTTGGAATGGCAGTTCTGCCACCAGTCATTTATGGGTGACACAGGTCCCTCCATCGAGTCAAATTTATGGGTCAACACCTGTTTCACCCCAAGATTCCTCTCACTTTAGATAATGTGTTGCCTTTTATTCAAGAACATGACGAAATTCAACTGTTTGGGACTCATCCTGAGAGAAAGGGATCTGAGTAATCTGAGGAGATCACTCCTTCATCTCATCATTGTTTGTCTACCCTCATTGTGCTTTGTTTAGACAGGGATGTTACAAGTCAGGGAAATCAGGGAAATGTCAGGGAACTTGAAACCCCTCAGGGAAATGTCAGGGAAAATCGTCGAGCTGTTTGGGAAAAATTGGATAAGGGCGAAGGTCGATGAATTGGTCAGTGGCCGACGCACCCCAACTATACTTTCGTTCGTTGTTGCCGGAGTCGATGTTCCATCATCTGATTTTGTCTTAGTTTCATGAATTTGTCATTAAATTTGATGAGTAAAAGTAACATTGGTGTGTTTTCTTAACTTTCATTTTCACTTAAATGCTCACTGCTCTCTGAACGTGAAGGAAATGCTTGAGGAAAATGTCAGGGAAAATGACAATATTTGCCAGGGAAATGTCAGGGAATTTCATTACCAGAATCTTGTTACAACCCTGTTCGACCGGGGTGGCTTCCATTAGTTGGGGTCGGGGGTGGTTCTTCTTTTGGGGGCCTTCATAGTCAATACCAGGTTTGATGTGGCCAATGCTCGAACGAATCGAGGGCAGCCATTATTTCAGTTGATTTAAACTGTTGCCATAACCCTTAAATAAACAGATCTCGAACATAAATTTATTAATGAGTGGAGCACAGAATCATACCTTAACCATTGAATAGCTTGTTATTCAGCATTATTTTTCATATAACTCTTCTCACCAAATGTCTCATAACAAAGTAGAGACTTCTATACGTGAGCAAAAACGTGTTGGATAGGACGTCTTAAATAGGGGCACATACGAAGAAGAAAGAACGTTCTGATGTAGAATTTCACCGGAAATATGTTAAATAAAAAGTTCTTGTTTTTTTAAATATGTCATATTGAATTCCTGTGCAGATTATCAGCACTTATGATGGTAAAACGACATTATTCATGAGATTATTACGTTGCGAGATTGTTATCCTAACGTAAATGCCACCCGCACAACCAGGATTCGAATTTATCGAATCTTTTTTGAAAGGGTTCCATGGAATCTTGAATCCATGGATTCAATAGGATTTGATCGAATCCTGGCCACATCACTAATTAAATATTTAAATATTGCTATGCTAGAAAATTTTGTCCATTGACAAATAAGGCTTTGAATGGTGAATGAAGAACAAATTATGGGTGCAAAAGATCGTCAAAATGGGGGTTTTTAAAGGGGGTACTCAAAATTAGTGCTCTTTAAAATTCTTAGCGTGCAGATCGTAAAGTGAACTCGTTGTAAAGCGGAAGTCTACTGTATTTGTAGTCATTCCCTTTAACTCAAGATCTGTGTGCTATTGAAACTGAACCTAAATTTCTGAAATGTTGGAATGATTTTTATGTGATTTCTTTCCAAGACTTCTCAGAATTTCCTAAGCATGTGATTTTTGTCAGTAAAACATTTTCTGTTGATAATTATGTAGCTATGTAGTATGCTATTTTAGCTTTGCTTTTTATTTCTGTGATTTTTTTATGTTAGCAATGTACCCATTTATATATTATTGGAATTTTTCATTAAATATTGCATTTGCTATTTCAAATTTGCGTGATCAACATTTTTAAAGTTGTAATTATTTAACTTTTAAACATGGAATAATTAAAATATTTTTGATAGTAGTGTTAATTTTCATGACATCATGTGTTCAATAATGAAGGTTATTTATCGTTACATGCAGCTGTTTGCATTTTTATCCTTTATGTGCAATTATTCCCAAAAATAATCTTGCTTTTATTTACATTATTTAAATATCAAGCAATTAGTGTCACCTACTAAAAAAATACATTTTAAATACTATTTCTTTGTGAAATTAAAGTAACAATTTGAGTATGCTCAGGATAGTTTCCAGTGCCTTGGGTGATTTTGTGTTGACAGTTTAAATCCGAGAAAAGATTCTTCTGATCATCATTAGATATTTATTTTTTATTATAATTGCTGCGGTGTCGATATCATTAAATGTTTCTCGATGTATATTTTCTTAAATTTTTTATGCTCAGAATCTTGGGAAGAATTTACGCCAAGCATGGGTGTTCTTCTTTGCTTAGGTGAATGCTTTGGAGCATTGCTTTTTATGCTTACATTTTGACGTTAATCGTTAAGTTGCATTTTAAGCTAGTATGAGCAAAGAAATACTTTTCAGTTGAGATGTGTCTGGTGTGCATTTCTTTCAGCTTGCTCAAATGTCTGGAGGTCAGGCCGTTCCGGCCGCAAATGGAGTGGGTCAACATTTTGGTATTCTGCAGGTAAAGTCTTCATGGCGGATGCATATGGAATTAAAAGAACCAGCTTTAATGTGGAAATCATTGCTTTTTATTGCAAGATTATTTTAATGCTATTTATCACTGACTCTTTGAGCTGCCTTAACCATCCAGTGTTTTGCCCCCAAGTTTTTCATTTTTCCTCATTGTTCATGTCAGTTATATTATTAACATATCCATTTAAAATTGTGCAATGCATGGCATATTAGGATATCTGGAAGTTTGTTCTGTAAGATTATGCTCGGGTCTCAGTGAAGTTCACTAATGAAAATATAATTTAAAATAGCAAACCAGCTGATAAAATTGAGATGGTCCCATTCAGTTTTTTTTAGTTAAAGGGGCTATGTAGTATATATTTAGTTGTTATTAGGATTTGAACAATTGGAGCGATACAGGTGATATTTAGGAGATGGTGTGATGGTGATAATGAAATGCAATGTTTCCTTTATGACTGTACTGGGATTGGAAATTCTATAAGTTACGTAATTATTTTGACATTTAATGGAAAATTACTGATTATCAACCTAAGTTGGTTTGTGAATTTTAAAGAGCTGGGCTCTTGAAATTGAGAAAAGCATAAACAGCATAATAAGTGTAATTTCCATTTTATTTTGATAAAATAATGACCCAGTAAAAAATCTATAATGCACGATCCATTGACTGTGTTCATCATTCGAGTTGCTTTTGTAGGAGGTGTTGCTCTGCAATTATTTTTCCATCTTTATCAGTGAGATTTTCAATGATGGCCTAAGAGGGAGTTATTTTTTTGGATCAATACAGTTTTGACGTTCTTGTAAATGGTCTTCATTTCTTCTATTTGAAACTTACTTTAGGCCCATGGTATTGGAAAGGCCAGATTAGCTATAAAATGCTCAAGGAATGCATGTGACTACTTTTTATGAAAAAAGAAATATTGATTAACAACTTAAGAAAGTATGAAGAAACAACGAATAAATCTCTTACTTAAAGTTGAGAAATTTGGGGTCTGATGGTAAATCAATATACCATTAGCTCTCCTTGTCATTGTACGTACAGTTCCTTTGATCGGTTGTATTCACACAAGTGTTCAGGAAGGGATGCAGTTATGTTAATCATTGCCTTATTTCTAATTTCTAAAATTTTAATTTAATCTTTTTTGTGTTACCTGTCTTAAGAAAGCAGCTTCACATGAATAGGTGGCTGAAATTAAAATAAAACTACAAGTGGTCTAGTTTTCTGGAAGTAAAAATTAGAATTTTAAGCGGGTTGAAAAATGAGCTTACATTTCTATTAATTATGATGATATTTTAGGGGTGAAAATGACCATTTAATGAGTATGTAGTTTTCTCTTGACATTTTGGTGGCATCATAATTTTTCGAAAACCTTTTCCACATGTAAATTGGATAAGGGAAAGGTACTTCATTATGGTATGCAATGTGATCAGCATAAACTATGTACTTCAGTACAATACAGAGCCGGAGTTATGACATAGTGGGTTATCAAAATTTTGTTTTAGCTCTTTGATATGTTACCTCAAAGTATATATGTACCTAGTTTAAGGAATAGGATGAACGAAAGTGTTTGAGATAGACAAAAGTTAGGAATGTTGGTATCACATCATGGGGAAACATTATAAGCATTAACATTTTCACTGCCTCTCATATTATGGCTGATTCGTATTGGAAATACTTTTTCAGTTGTTTTTTACTTGACCAACCAAGGCATGGCATTGAGTGGTGATCATTTTTGAATTTGTAAAACTCCTTTTGATTAATATCCTCGTCATCTTATTTTAGCACGAATTGATAACTTCTTATCAAGTCTCTTAGAGTCAGAAAGTTTGAATGAAGAGCAGTCACTTTGAAATTAAATTGCAGCTCAACAGTGAGATGTGTATTAATGATATTAAAATAAATGACTGTGAATAGTTTGTCATTATTTAAGAAAAGATGGAGAATTCAGTTTGTGAATTCTTTAGTTAGAGCCTGAAATAAAAATATTCAAATGTATGGTGTATGATTCAATTTACACTTGAAATTGTGACTCTCATGTATGTATTGCTCAATTAGTGGAATGCCTCTAGAGATTTTATTGTAATCTGTGATGTAGTTGCATGCTACATTTATTATTTTTCAGCAGCCATTTGTATTTTTCAGTTTTGCATCTTGATATCTTTCTAAGGCTTATTCGGTTTTGCAATTTTTAAAATATCTGATAATTATGATGCCAAAGTTCAGTGTAGCTGTTTTCATATTAATTTTTGTCTAATTCTGATAACCAAGTAAAGTTTCTAACAATTTTGCTGTTTAACAATGTTATGGTCCCCTTCAGTTTGCTGTTGGTAACATTGGATAGGTAGAAATTAATATTGGAATTCATAATTTTCTTGAGAAAATTCCTGTTGTGCCATGCAATTTTATTAATTTTTATGTTTTCTAACCTGCCAAGAGATTGAGGCTGTTCTTCAAGCAAGGGCCTGGAGACCTTTGAGCAAATTAGTTTTTTTACCAATATTTTACTTTAAGGTCATAGCTGATTTGGAAATGGCTAATTTCACCATGATATGAACATAGAGTATTGGGAAAATTTATCTTCAAACTGAAAAACAAGAACCCTGATCCAGTTTTAAGTTCATAGATGCCTAAAGCTGTCTCCTAATTGTTGTATATACACGAATAATTAATTTATTTTCATCCTTGAAATGGCTTTAAATAGTATTTTATTAATTCCTATATTTTTCCTATGAGATTAAATTAGTCTTTTATCCTCATTTACTACTTATTAATATATTATTCAGTTGGATATAGCAGAAGTTAAAAAATTGAATCTCAAGATTTTTTACCATCTTCTATTGCTTAGTGGTCTATGTGTTGCATAGCTCATTGTTGATCATAATATTCTGTTTCAGACTGCAGCATAATGATGCATGTTGATTTAAAAAATATATTAATGTTTTTCTTGTCTCTAATTGCAGATGCTGGGAAATAAAGAAAGCTCTCAGCAGTCAAGTAATTTAGCTTCCCAAGCTGGTGGTGCAATGCCAGGTGCACCTACACCAAATGATCCAAGCATTTTAGGAGGTTTGCAAAATTTATTTTCTAAATTACTCATTACTTATTTTCCAGCTTTGCTTTGGGCTCATGTGAACTCTGAAGCAGACTTTCATTGTTAATTTATGGTAGCAAAATGAGAATGTGATAAGAAAAATGGTAAAAAAGGGTGCAAAAGTGAAGTAAGACCTGGATTTCTCACGGCATATCAGCTAGATAGATTCTTCTCAGGTCTTCCTCTGGGTCAAAGGCTGCATACTATTAAATGCAGTCAAAGCACTGATCTACCCTTAGGAAGATCACCAGACTTGGGCATAGTAATGTTGGCCAGTCTATAGTGCAGCACCTCACCCTTTTAAAAGACCCAAGAGGAACTTTTGATGAACAAAAGTGGCATGTAGTTAGATGCTTTTAAAGGAGCAAAAAAGTAAAAACTTCTTGTCAAAATTCAGTGTGTGAACTTGGACATTGAAGTAGTGAAGGAAGAAATATAGGTATACCTCGCTTAAGATATTCCTCTCAAGTATATCTTATGTGAGGTATACAGCTATACAGCACTTGCCGGCCCCGGTGATGGCGGGGTTAAGTCCTTGCCTGCTGATCCGAGGGTTGCAGGTTAAGAGTCCCACCTGGGTCAGTTTTTCACATGCCCAGGGCATGGGTGTTTTTGTCAAGTTCTGGTGGTTTGGCCCCTGAGAAACCTGATGATAGGCCAATGCCTAGAGATACTAGTATACAGTGGAACCTGGTTAGGATGTTTTTGAAGGGGACACAAAAAATGAACGTGCAAACCAGGAAAACGTGCTAATCAGGAAAGTAAATAATGTAATTCAGGAAATTCCAATCAGAGGAGAAGTCAAAATAATTACCATTACTTGTGTAAGTTCTCATATTCACCCCTTCCTTAACTATTTTGAAGCATAAAAATGACAGAATAAGCCCTAATTTGCCAAGCGAATGCAAACTGAATGATAACCACGTTTCAAAGCTTTCCCAGAAATATAAATACATGAAAACTACATCGCTTCACCTTGATTCATTGATAAAAAGAGATGTTTTGCCAAGTCACATAGCCTTTCTAAGGTCAAATAGCCCTAAATATAATGTTAATTAGTTGTTTTAAAACTGATCAAAAAATTCTGAAACATTGTATCATTCTTCGCGTACCATAAGATCAATTGTAAGATCGATCGAAATATCGACTTATAACAGTTATATTGTCATGTTTTATTGCGTACAGATTTTTATAATTCAATGCTTTTTATTCACTTTAAAAAATTGGTACTCGGCTTTTTATTTTTTGTACTGAGCTCTAATATTCTTGCATCAAGCTTCACGTGGAGAGTCAAAGCGTAGTCTGCTCCCGCAACACTCATCAAATAATGGCACACGTACTCCATAGTCTCGAGTGTTTTGGTCAGAGTTGGGGATGTAGGAGATGAATCAGACTCAGTTCCTTGTCAATCATCTTCATCATCTATTTCCTCCAACTCCTGCTCGTGAATCTCATCAATCAACATGGTCTGGCAAACATCAAGATCATCGTCTTACTTGCAGTACTTGTCGAAATTCACCTCCCCAGAAATCTGATATCACTCCTCTAGAGGAAAATGAGTCGATTCTGCCTCTTGTGTCATTTCAACCGTAATGCCAGGCTCCATATGACTGAATCCTGCTGCCTTAAAGCAACTGGTGATGTTTTCCCTGTTCACGGAATCCCATGCATATTTGACCAAGTGAATCACATGTATAATGTCTATCTTCCGCTCAGCTGTTTGTAAGGTGGCCAGCCTCTTTTGTACCAGCAGTCTTCTATATTTGTTCTTGAAACATCGGATGATGCCTTGGTCAAGCAGCTGAAGGTGACTGACTCATTGTGTTTGCTGGGAAGAATTCAACCTGGAAGTTTCTAAGGTAGCTTGTATCGACAGAATGAGCTGCACAGTGGTCGACAAAAAGTAAAATTTTTCTGTTATTGCCTCCCAGTTTGGTATCTAACCCACGCAGAAAGGTTTCAAAAATTGATGTTGTTGCAGGGTTGTATGTGTATTGACAGGGAAAGGTTTTAATTTTCTTGAAACACCTCTGATTTTTTGCTTTCCCTATCACAAGCGGCATTAGCTTGTCAGTTCCACTCTCGTTGCAGCACAGCAGAACTGTTGCTCTCTCCTTGCTTAATTTTCCTCCATGACATTTTCCCCCTTTAAATGCATACGTTTGATCTGGTAATATGTAATTAAAATAAAACAGCCTCATCGGCATTGAAAATATCATCAGGGCTGTACCCTTCAAGCAACTTGGGCAGGGTTGTTTTCTTCCAAGTTTCAACCACATCAAGGTTAACACTGGCTGCCTCACCATGCACACATCTATAAACTAATCCATGCCTGTTTTTGAATCCATCGATCCAACCATTGGAGGTATGGAAATTGTCAATGCCCATTTTTACAGCAAAATGCAACGACTTTTCTTTGATGATGGAACCATCAAATGGCGTTTGAACTTCGTGCTTGTTTGCACCATTTCAGGAGAATGGGTTCTAATTCTAGATATTTCCCTTCACAAATGCGCTTTCGTTTTTTGTTACAATGACCACTTTGGTTTTTATCGCGATTACTGACAATCGTGCTTAAAGTGGAAGCAGTAATGTCCAACCTACTACCCCAATCACGCCAATTCTACTCGCTTGATGCGTGGATTTGTCTACTTCTTCCAGAATTTCTATTTTTCCTGCAGTTGTAATCTGCTTCAAAACTTGTTTGCTTTCCATTATAACTGTCCTTACGATCACAAAACGTACAATATGAACGATTGCCCGCTCAAGAACTACACTCCCGCTAATTGGCCGCATATTGTTTTATGTCACGCCGAAAAAATAGGAATGCATATGGATAAACATGCAAATGCTAAGGGTTAATATTTAGTATATTAACTCGGGAGTTTTGGTTGTTTGCATAACTAAATAATACTAGAAAAATGGTGATCGGGTTGTTTAATGGCAAGTTATTGAATGTACTAACCAGGGAAGCACCAGTATTTAGATCGTAGTAACCAAATAATTTTACCTGTATTTTGTCCCTATGATTACGGGACCGTGATAAATCAATAAGATAAGGAGGAACATCCTAACCAGGTTCCACTGTTTCGCATTTTCAAATTTCATTTTATAACACTTTCAATTTTACTTCATCGCACTTTGTAGCATCTATTATTTTTTAGCGAATTTCAATGATTAGGCGACAATAAAATGGAAAAAACGTGATTTTGCAAAATTATATACAGTAAAACCCCTAAATTACACTTTTCCAGGTATCCTAGAAAAAAAGTGGAAATTGTGGAAAAATGCAAATTGCGGGAAAAGTAGAATTTTCACTTATACATTCATGTTCTTTTACTGGAGTAAGGGTAAAAATAAGAAACACTGATCAACTGAAAAAGAGTAGTGTCATAATTTATTCCTTTAACTAGCACTTTCATTTATTTATATTTGATGAAAACAATACATTAAACATCTTAGACAAATTGAAAATTAAGAAAGGATGAAGATGGCAGGGCGATTAACATTATATTTGTTATTATCAACCATTGAAACTATCTAATGAATACAGCATGATTATTTTTAGAAATTTGATATTTTCAACTGCTTGTACTTCCTCTGCCTATTAATAATATTATGCACTTTATTTTCAATTTTCTGCAGTTCCTCAAGCATTTGCTCACAGCAGTCACTACCTACTAAGTAATTTCTTAAGCCCTGGTTACACAAGACATTAACATGTACAAGTTAATGTATGAATGTGAGAATGAACGAGAAAATTCACCGTGTAAACACACCAAAATGTACGAATGCATGAACGCGTGAACAGAAAATAGAACCTGTTCTAATTTGGTTCATGCATTTGTACAAGTTGCGCTCGTGCTTCAGTGACACCTGGTGCCCATTTCTCAAAGCTACAAGTCCAAAGGTTACAAGTCTACAAGTAAAAATGGCGGGCATCTAGTCCATATTTAGCTATTATTTAAAGCTTTCAATATATTTCACGAGTTTCTCCAGCCATCTTTTATAACCAAGAGTCAGTGCTATGTTGCTCTATAAATGCGTGAACACAGATAAATGGAATTTTTAGTTCACAGTTTACCTTAAAATAACTCAAGCGAGGACGAATCGTCTGCAAAACTTGAACATAATGAGGAAAAGTCGTTTATGCCATCGCATGAAGGGAAATATGAACTCGAAATGAAGGTTATTCACAATTCTAGCATGTCAAGACACCATCTTGTGCAGTGTTTATCTTTCATAGATACGAATAAATAGCGGAATAGTGTTTTATCGTCAGACAAGCGAAGACTATTTCAGCCATTTTGAATGTTCATTATTAATACCCAAAGGGAACTCCTGCTTTAGAAGTAGTCAGCTAGTGTAGTGGTAGCGTGCGGGAATCACGTTACAAAGGATACAAGTTCGATCCCTGCTGGCGTAATTTTTTTTTCTCTTTCATTTTGATGGGCTAAGGAGATATTTTACCATCGATGTATGTAACTTCGTTCTAGGACTTATGCACAATTTATTTTTAATTTCACTTGTCCTTGAGCCCGAAGTTTTACCAAGGGTATCGGACACATGCCTACGGCGTATTCGGAAAAACCACAGCACATTAGCGTAGCATTTGTGAGATGTCGCATAAAAATGTCAACTTTAATTACGTATGGAGTTTCCTATTGAACTTTCTCGACTTAATACCTATTTCATAGCAATTTATTATTTTAGTACGGGAACTTATGCTCTGCATTTTTACCTCTCAATGTATAAACATAATGATGTGTCATGAGAAGTAGGAATATATTAATAATTAGTAATAAATAATACTAGCAAACTAGCGCTTAACTTTTGCATTTTCAACCATTTCCACATCCCCAAAATAATTTATTCTTTATCAAATGAGATCATTTATTAATTGCACGATTAAAAGCAACATTCATGTCTCCGTTGGAAATAAATCTTTCTTCTTCGTTGTTTATTCACTAAGTCTCCGTGGGGGTGTTCTTGTCTCATTACATTTTAGTCTAAAAAACTTCTTTTAACTTTAAATTATAAACAAACAATGTGTTTTTAACGTAAACTGAGCATGTTATGTTAATAGTCGGTAAAAAATCCTATCTACTGATACCTTGTTCGTCACTATCGCCTTCATAACAGTTGAGAAAAAGAGATCGCTAGTTGCTTTTCATTTGTTTTCCCAGTTATTCTTTCCGATTTACTGCGATTTACTTACCTCGGAGGACTTGTAGAAATTTCCTTACAAGTTACAAGGACTTGTTATACACAAGTCTGTTTGAGAAACAATGTGTCGTAACCATGAAAACACTTGTAACTTGTGAAATGGACTTGTGACTTGTTATTAGTAGACTTGTATGTTTGAAAAACAGAATTTCACAAGTTACAAGTGAATAGACTTGTAACTTGTAGTCTTGTAACTTGTAGACTTGTAGCTTGTAGACTTGTATCTTGTAGCTGTGAGAAACGGGCCCCTGGTGGTAGATAACGGAAATAATATTTTCTGCTCGTATGGTCTTTGTATACTTCTAAATTTTGGTTTGTTTGCATTTGATTCAGCTATTAGTATTTATTTTGACCTCTGCTCCATTAGGACTTCGCTCTACTATTTGAACTTGGCACTGTTAGCACTTCCTGGAATACCTGTGTGCTACGTTTATTGACCTCTCGCTATCGTTTGACCTCTCCTGTTAAAGACCATTGCCCCTCGCTTGAACTACCCTCCTACAAATTCCGTCGGAATTAGTAGAATAAAGGTTCAAATGCATTAATTAAAAGAGCATTCGTTGTATTTCGCGTACTTATCTATTTCTTTTCAGAGCTAAATGCTTTCTTAACAAGGTGCCGGGATGGCTAGTCCAGTACTAGAACAGTGAATTACAAAATGCCTTGTTTGTGCAGTAAATATTTGAAAATCTTGCACCAAGAATGTGTGATTGGCAGTTAATTACTTAGTTTTTTACTTTTACAATAATTTATGCTTGTACGACTCTCACATAGTTATATTTTCTCGGGTACTTAGTTTACTGGCAGAGCATCCAAGAAACAGCATCATGCTCAAAACTGGATCAGCTGTTTTTATATACTTCCAATTCTACATGAAATACTTAATTAGGTAGGAACCGGAGAGATAATTAAAGATTACCATCGTGTACATGAGGTAACAATATCCATTTAAGAGCGAGTTTTTACACTTGTTTCAAATACTACTACCGACTTCCTTTCCCAAACGTGCCAAGAATAACTTAATCTATGTTTTTAACGTCCATTATGTTACTACCCATGATAGTTTGAGTTATTCATGAATTGCATTCAATACATATATTCACAAGCGGCAATATAATTCCCGAAGCGTATAAAAAGGGACTTAGCAAGTCCCTTCGAGTATCTTTCATCCGAGGAACTACCACTCGGGAAAACAAATGCAGAATTTGTGATAGTTACCGCTGAAAATCGGAATCTGAATTATTAAGTACAGTAAAACCCCGCTTTTACGTCCCCGGAATTTACGTTTTCCCGTGATTTACAACATTTTCTCCCGGTCCCAAAAATATTTGCATCATAATGTATTTTCATCCCGCTATTTACACTTTCAAATCCCGCCATTTACGACATTTGAAGGCAAGAAAGATGGCGGCTGGTGCACTTCAAATGGCGACTCTTCGAGCGTGATTAATGTTAAATATGGATAAAATACATGCTTAAACATGATATATGAATGCTGATTTATTTGGTTTCCTTTAAAAACACAATTATTCGTTTGATGGTAGCACATTACATCGATAGTATTGCTGAAAAGTATTTATGCCGGATATTGTAATGCTTGCGATCGGGATTCTCGTACTAAGGAGCCATACCAGGGAATAGAATTCTCTTCCCTGGCCATACTAGTTGTTTAAACAGTACATTTAAATTTGTAGCGGATGCCATAAATATATTTAATTAGATGTTATTTGGCCAACTACCGCTGTCATTGTGGCGAAAAGTTAAAACGTATGTTAACTCTTGTTCTCATGCTTCGTAGCGATCTTTTTCTTATTTCTCGCAACTTACGCACTAATGTCATTCATCTTGTGTTTTTAGGTTTTTAGTTACTTCACCTTTAGTTTTATTTAATGAGCAATTACTTACGGCAATCGTGAGGAAACATATTTTAAAATGGCAAACAAGAGTGCGAGATAATCGTTATCATTTGAAGAAAAAAATCAAAATTTTGCAAAGAGAATTGACTCTAATACGGGCACTCGCGTGTCCCTGACCGAAGAACTTGATATACCAGGTTCAACGTGGAACACAACTGTAAAAACCCGTAAATGTATAGAGAAAAGTGCTAAGGAATGCGGCCGTATTGGAAAAAGGCGTAAATTCATTAAATACCTCAAGTATGATGAACTTGAAGAAATATTGAAGACATTGTTTCAATCTTCCCCCGAAATAATAAATTTTTAATGTGGACGAGACAGGTCTTTTTTTTTATAATGCCACACACTAGACCCTAAAGAATTCAAAGGGGACCCTTGTCATGGGGCCAAGCTCAGCAAAGGTCGCCTTACTGTTTAATTAGGAGCTAATCCAGATGGCAGTGTGAGACTGAAGCCCTTTGTTTTTGAAAAGTCCAAAAATCCACGTAGCTTTAAAAACATTAAGAAAGACCTTGGATACAACCTATGCAGCCAACACAAAGGCATGGATGACATAGGCTATTGTTAAAGAAAAAATTTATGTCCTTGATGCAAAGATAAATATATGTACTGTCCATGCAAAAAGTCGAGATACCCGAGTTTGAGATGTTATAACTCATTAACCAATAAACCTATTGCAACACAGTAAACTGCATATCAAAGGTAATTTATATGTCCGTTCGACTGGTTTACTTTGAGATTTTTTAGTACTGTTTAAATATTTTTAATGTTAGCTTGTATGAAAAAAGGCACGCTTTTTGCCGGTTCAAAAACGGTAGCACCACTTCTTACGTTAATAACGTAAAATCATACCACTGTATCCACAAGAAATTTGTTGAAGGTAAAAACAAGACTATAAATAATAAGAATATCGAAAAAAAATGTTGTAAAAACATAAATTATATCGGATAAAGTTTTCTACTTTCGGATATGCTATTTTCGTTATTTGAAGGCTTACGAGGTATTTTAAAGTATCGTTGGCAGCGGATGAAAGCCCATATGGCGAATATATGAACAAAACCATTCGTGTTTTATCCTTCTATTTTATTTCGATTTTTATTTATCTTTCATTTTAACGTTCCGAGATAGCTTCGCCGAGCGCTGATGCCTACCGGGGGAAGAAGGAGAAAGTTCCACAGTGTTGCCACGGTACCTTATATGAGTCATGAATTCCCGCGGGGTCCTTCCCCACTTACTCATTTCCTGAAGAGGCAAGAAACCGATTAATAGTATGCATTAGCAAAAAGACCCTAAAGAGGTGCACAATGTGACCAAGAACCCGTTTTTCTGAGGCCGAGGTCCGTATGGTTTAAGTGCGATTTGCTTCTTCCGCTGCGAAGGCAAGAAGAAGGGAGACAGTCCGTTTCCCGTCTACCTAACAATTGAGGATTGGTTGGGAATTAGTTTGGTATCCGTGAAAAGGATTGCATTCAGGGATAAAAGGAGTGATAGCGAAAATAGTGTTGTGAATAGCCCCACACCAGAGAAAAAAGTGAAGTTAGGACGACCAAAAATATACATGGACGACTTCACTTTGGGGGTAGTAAGGAGAACAGTCCACGAGTTTTATTTAAAGAGTATGTATCCGACCTTGGAGAGTTTAAAATATAAGTTGGTTAGCTCCATGCCTGATTTCCCACCAATATCCATCAATAAATTGAGATCTATCCTCATTGATCTCGGTTTTCGTTGAGGATGGGTTTTTGAATGGTGGACAGCTGTGCTTTGTTGGCTGCAAGGGAAGTGGAGACTATCGCTCTGAAATGAATGCAAAGCACTTCGAAGAGTGGTTTCTGAAGAATTTGTCACTGCTTCCACCAAAATCCACTGTGGTTATTGACCAGGCTACATACCACACCATGATTGATCCCGAAACGAAGAATCCTTCCATGGCATGGAGAAAAGCAGAAATAATTGCGTGGTTGAAGAAAAGAGACGCGTAAATACCAAAGAAAAAAGCTGATGGGAAATGTTACGGAGTAGCCAATCCATAATACACACCATATATCAAAATAATAATAATAATAATAATAATTTTTTATTTGTTCTGTGGGATTTCTACAAATCATAGAACACGTCATAAATACATGTAATTTAAACATATTTTACATGTGCTTCAAACTCAGTCAAGGAATAATATCTCTTCTTTACCAGAAATGTACATAATTCTTTCTTAAATTTTATAACATTATCAATTTTCTTTATTTTGATAGGAAGATTATTGTAGACTGTTGAGAGCCTGTAAGTGGGACTTTTCTTATGCTGAGCACTATTATTGGGAAATATATGCATATCACAATTTCTTCTTGTTCCATATGAATGCACATTATCATTCTTTACAAAACATTCAGAGTGTGTTTTTACAAATAAGGCACAATACAATACATAAATACATGGAAGAGTCAGAAAGCCATTTTCAGCAAAGACAGGCTTGCAACTAACTCTAGGTTTTAAATTGAAAATAACTCTCAGAGCACTTTTTTGTAAGGCAAAAATCCGTTTAGAGAGGGTGGAATGACCCCAGAAGATAACATTGTTGCACAAATGAGTATATATATAACTAAAATACACCATTTTTAATGTATTAAATGAGACAGTGTTTCTCAAGGATCTGAGAATGTATATACCACGAGACAATTTGTGCGAGATAAAGTTAATATGATCCCTCCAATCAAGAGTTTCATTTAATTTTAAGCCTAAGAAAGAGATGTAGTCAGGATGTCTGATAGTGGAGTTGTTAATATAGAGGAGAGGTAACTGGTCGTGTTTAGTATATGCTGAATGAAATAGTAGAAAATTTGATTTGGTCTCATTGATTAGGAATCCATTACTGTCGGTCCATTCAGCCATAGATTGAACGGCTTCACGACTCAGGTTAATAAGCCCTTCTAGGGTTTTGTTTGAAAGTGTGTGACTTGTGTCATCTGCAAACAGAGTGACAAAACCCTCTTTCAAGTGACCAGGTAGATCATTGATTGCGACAAGGAACAGAATGGGTCCCAGTAAGGAGCCCTGTGGTACACCTCGGTTCCAGATTTTCATATCCGACATGTGTGCTCTACTAAACCCATCATCATCAATATACTTCAATTCCACACACAATTTCCTATTTGAAAGGTAAGATTTGATGAAGTTCAGGGGAGTGCCTATCACTCCAAGATCCGACAGCTTCTTTAATAATATAGAATGGTCAAGTAGATCGAAAGCTTTGGTAAAATCATAAAATATTCCTATTGTACTTTCCGATCGATCTAAAGAATCATAGACATAATTTAAAAAATTGAATATTGCTAGCTGAACTGATCTACCTTTTATATAAGCACATTGATTTTCATAGAGCAATTTTTGAGTGATTAGGAACTGAATTAGCCTCTTAACAAATATTTTTTCAATTATTTTTGAGAAAGACGATACTAAAGTGATTGGTCTGTAGTTTTTAGGATCATTTTTTGGTCCTTTTTTGTGTACTGGTATAATTTTCCCAATTTTTAAGGATTCGGGAAAGACACCTGAAGAAAAGGAATCATTTATGATATCACAAAGTGGTACACAAATCATATGTGCCACAGATTTGAGTACTCCTGCTGGTATTTCATCAAAACCTACTGACCTGCTGTGGGATAGAGATTTTATTGTTGATTTGACTTCTTCACTATCAGTGGGATGTAGAAACATGTTATGCATATGAAGGTTATGTGGAGAAGTGTTTGAATTCATTTCTTGCCTGCCTCTGGCATTCATTAAAGACGACTCATCTAGGAATGTATTAAGGAACACTTCGGAGACATCTTTAGGATTAGTTATTGTTATTTTGTTTATACACAACTCAATATTTGAATATTTGTTTATGAATCCCGTGTGTCTTTTAACAAGATCCCAGGAACATTTGATCTTGTTATTAGAGTTCAGAATTATTTCATCATTTCGCATGATTCTGTCTTTTGTCACACATTTGTTGAAGTGTCTTTTTAATGCTTTGTACTCAGGAGGAAGTTGTACATTGTTTCTTTTGCAATCATTGTGCCAGTGCCTAAGGTGCTGGCTCATATCATAAAGATGGGGTGAAAATTGATTACAAGTTCCTTGTCTTACACGAACTAACTGTTTTGGGAAACAGTTATTGAACTGAGCTGAGAAATTTTCTAGGAAACTTTTTACCCTGCTATTGGTGTTATGTTCCTTCGAATCGGAGGACCAGTCTACAGACATTATGGCGAACATAAAGTCATCCATGTTTGATTCTTTCATTTGTCTCCTCAACTCTTTTCCATGCCTTGTGGCCGATTGATTAAAACATGCAGGATCAATATGTAGCAACTGAGCATAATGATCTGAAATGTTTAAGGGGAGCACAGTAGCTGAATGGAGATGGTTATTTATGTTTGTTAGAAGATAGTCTAAGCCTGTACTTGAAAGGTTGCAAATTCTAGTGGGTTGATCATAATAGTTCAAACAAAAACCAAAAGAATTTAGCATGTCCAGTAGCCTTACTTTTTCTTGATTGTCAGACAGAAAATTGATATTAAAATCACCACCAATACATATTTTAAAATTGAGACCATACTTCCCAGAAATGAAATGTAA
The DNA here is from genome assembly GCA_963573305.1 of Pyrrhosoma nymphula. NCBI lineage: Eukaryota > Metazoa > Arthropoda > Insecta > Odonata > Coenagrionidae > Pyrrhosoma > Pyrrhosoma nymphula. The sequence goes on along the minus strand of OY754330.1, from coordinate 46,189,898 downwards.
AGTGCTCTCTAAATTATTGATGAACAGCTCAGGGTCACATAATGGACTACGGTATACACCAATTACAATCATATTAATGTTGGTGAACTTGGTGAAAAAATGACGAACATTTCATTCTTGGTTGGTGAAAAAATGACGAACATTTCATTGCGCAGGACAGTGCGACTTAGGATACAATAATAAGCTTCCGTATTCCTTGAGAAATTTCTATTAAAATGACCACGGTAGCGGCCCGTGAGGAAGTGGCAACATGCTCCCTCCTTCCCCTGTCGCCGCTCCACTGGCTCGGCGAGCAACACGGAGTAAAATGAAAGATAAATAAAAATCGAAATAAAATAGAAGGGTAATACACGAATGGTTTTGTTCATATATTCGCCATATGGGCTTTCATCCGCTGCCAACGATACTTTAAAATACCTCGTAAGCCTTCAAATAACGAAAATAGCATATCCGAAAGTAGAAAACTTTATCCGATATAATTTATGTTTTTACAACATTTTTTTCGATATTATTATTATTTATAGTCTTGTTTTTACCTACAACAAATTTCTTGTGGATACAGTGGTATGATTTTACGTTATTAACGTAAGAAGAGGTGCTACCGTTTTTGAACCGGCAAAAAGCGTGCCTTTTTTCATACAAGCTAACATTAAAAATATTTAAACAGTACAAAAAAATCTTAAAGTAAACCAGTCGAACGGACATATAAATTACCTTTGATATGCAGTTTACTGTGTTGCAATAGGTTTATTGGTTAATGAGTTATAACATCTCAAACTCGGGTATCTCGACTTTTTGCATGGACAGTAGGTAGACACCACCTCAAATCAACTTAAGTTAAAATATGAGAACACTTTTATTTTTTGTTATTTTTTGTTTATTCATTTATTTATGTCTATTTGGTGACCCATCAAATATTAAACATCACCTGTTAATTTAAATAAAATTATTTAACATTAGGCTATGCTTATTTTGCTTCTATTTCCTACAAATTATGATTTCCCTCGATTTACATTTTCCCACGATTTACACTTTTTTCCTTCATCCCCATCAAAAGTGTAAAAGAGAGGTTTTACTGTATATGTAATTATAATATGCTTTATAGTAGATGGTCTATAGGTAAGCTGACTTTATGAACGCTTGAATGGTTTGAATGTTGCGCTTACAAGGAGATATCGCGTGAATGATGTTAGGGATCCAAATGATGCAATAATTTTCTGAAACTAGAGAGAGAATGCGGGAAAAGTGTCTCGGCTTTCTTCCATTTGGACCCGAGTTGGAGAAAAAAAAAAGAAAGAGGCACTCCGGGAGTGCCGACAGAAGTGAAAACTTGAAATAACGTGAGCATTTTTGAATGTAGGGAATAATTTCTAATGAAGTGTTTTATTAATCAGTAGAAAGTAGTTTCATGTGTATAATAAATTAAATATTCATTTATTGCGCTATTGTACACAATTATTTTACATAAAAATTGTACACTTCAGAATAATCAACTTTCATCCATTATTTCAACAACTCTTTAATCATCACCGCCATCATCATCGGCAATATCTAAAACTGATACAGTAGGCTTATGGTAACTAAAGTAAGAAACGAATAATTTTGATTCGAATTTGCTTAAATGTCTTGTAAATACTGCATCAATAGTAGTTTTATATTTCGTTGTGCCAAGATTGCGATCATTAGACATCGTTAAACCAAACTCACTATTTAAAAATTCAATCAATGGTAAATTTTATTCGTCTGCAAAGTTTATGTTTATGTATATATGAATAAGCTACTCAAACTGAACGTATTAAAAGAAATTGAGTTATATTGTACTAACCTTCACTATTCTTGTATCGAGTACACTCTCCTGCATGAGTATGGACTATTATATTATCCGGCACAATATTTGTAGCAACCCAAATTGAATGAACTAAACCGTATATTAGATATATATAATGTAATATGAATAAAATTATAATATAGTTTATTTGACGGTGACGCGAGTCCAATGGTTTTTACCCATCCACAAGTACTGTGTATATAGCGAGTATACTGTGTATATACAGAATATACAATTATACATATATTTAGCAGCAGTGACGGTGACGTGAGTCCAATGGCTTTTACCCATCCACAAAAGTGTGTACACAGAATATACAATTACACATATACTTAGTAGCGGTGATGGTGATGGTGATGCGAGTCCAATGGTTTGTACCCATCCACAAGTACTGTGTATATAGCAAGTATACTGTGTATATACTGAATATACATAATTATACATATATGTAGTAGCGGTGACGGTGACGCGAGTCCAATGTCTTTTACCCATCTACAAAAGTGCTCAAAGCGACATAAGAAGTTTTCACTTCAAAAAACGCAACTAAAGAATTTCCCTCCGTATAAATCCTTTGAAATGCGAGTATTAGTCAACAGAAGCCGTGGCCGAGCAGTTAGAGGCGTTGAACCAACAATCCCCAGACTGTGGTGTGGGTTCGAATCACAGTATGGTCAATTTTTTTCTTTCGAATGTTTTACGGAGTCACTGTACATTACCCATTCCCATACATTTATGGCAGTAACAAAAATATTTTTTAATTTTCTACCTATTTTCTGGATTTTCATTCAGCCCCCTTGGGAGACTTTCGAAGCTAATTTCGGGATTCTTGTTTTGCCGAAAAGAGGTTTCACATGCCGAGAGGCCTAAAATGTGTAGATTTTGAAAATACAAGGACATTTCAAAAAAGCGCTTCCTCCTACCATGAAATTGGTTCCATCTTTCCACAGGGTGTTCCCTGCATTGCCTCCTCTCCCCAACCCACCCTCTGTCTTTCCAACAAATTTTTCCACTTTCTTCTTTCCGACTAAATTTCCACCCCTTCCTCTTATCCCTTTCATCACATGCCTTCTTCCACACACTAATGAAATCTGCCGCAAACAAACCCCAACCCTTCCTCCACTGCTGAACCTCGCTAATCGCTCAATGGGACACCAATACCCAACCGGGTAAGAACCGGAGCGAACGCTAGGCAAAGAGGTCTTTGAGAACGCCTTGAACAAACCATTGAAATGTAGGGTCGTTTGTCTTGGCAACCCCTAAAGAGAGAGAGGGAAACTAGTTTGTGTTAATAAGATCATAAGGATGTGTAGGGGCTGAGGGAGCAGATATGAAGAGCGACTCAAGCGTAGAAGGACGCATTTCCAGGAGTTGCCGAGAAAATATGAGAAAATATAAATAAATGGTCTGGAGTTTGTGGAACGGACATGCCTCCGAGCAGATGCATATGTTCTGGTGACAGAAAACAAATTGGCTTGGTGCAGAAATATTCTTTGCTTTATATGTTTTTACAATGAATATCATCCGAAAGTTAGCAATTCCACGCCTAAATAAAAAGTTGAATTCCTTCAATTGAAGTAAACATGAGGTGGGAAAAGAAATATGGTTATCATTGCGTGATATTTTTTGAGCTGGAATCTTATATCTTCCTCTCCCACACGATACAGGCTTCCCTTCAATATAATATGTTGCTCCGCAAAAAGGTCATAGCAAATATTTAACTCAACCTTTAAACGCCTGGCGTGCCCGTACGGGCGCGGAAGAAAGCTCCACTCTGTGCTGAGCGTGCCCATATGGGCACGCTAACTTTGATCGGCTCCAACATAAATGAATTTCAACTTAGCGTGGCGAATTTTTCTAGGATTGTAGACAGATGTCTTTTTAATACAGTAGTGTTGTTTTTAGATTTTTAAATACAACTTTTTTTAATAATTTTGTATGTAAATGATCACGCGCGGTGCTAATATTTTGCATGGCACAGCATCGCGGCAAGTCACGTTTGGATGCGTTCTCAATCTGTTATTTACGTTCTGTATTTCAATTATTACTTCTATTTTTTTTTTACTCGTACAGCCAATAAGAAAATAATATTCCAAGTTTTGTGTTTGGTTTAGAGTGGACATACCCTCATAAACATTGGCGGTGGCTCAAATTTTGATGGCTCACTGTGACCTCATTTTCTTTCTAAGATAACACCTTCATTCAGGGGCAGTAATGCTATCCAGATGCTGAGAAAGGGACTGCCTTTTGGGAGGGGAACAGGGCCTTCAAATGTCAAAGCCCCCATATCGGGCCAGGGGGGGAATTAGGGAAAACGAAGAACCTTCTCCCTCTCTCGGCTGCCCGGGTGCCACCGGCTCGTTAGCAATAAGGGAGTGACTGCAAGATGCATGCCTTCTTAGTTCTGTTATATTCTTTAACCACATTTCGAGTGGACTCAATCTAAACTTTATTCCGTCTCAGTTTTCTGGTGAGTGCGCTCTTTTGTCTGTTTGTCTGCTCTGTTCACTAAGAGATATCGAACTTTTTAGAGGAATTGTGACATTTTTGGTAAGAACTCACTCACTCTTGATATCCAGTTCATATTTCCTTTATCGCATTATGCTTGTGTTTATATATACACATTTTGTTATTTATTGTGAGACTCCTAAGCGGAAATTATCCGAGATAGAGAGAGCAGGAATTTTTTTTGGATTCTGACTCAGAAGCCGGGGAGTCGGACACTTCGTCAGAAGACGAGGATACAGATCTTCCTGTGCTGGAGGATGAGACGGAGACTTTGCTTTGCAAATTTCATACTCCATTTTTTAGCAACACAATGAGATGAGACTGATTCCTCCACACCTTTAGATTTTTCCACTTTGCTGATAATTCTAAACCACCCCAAAATGACGAAAATTACGACATACTGTGGAAAATTAGGACCATTTTCGATAAGCTCAATGAAAGATATGCCATGTATTATAATCCTGCTGAGCTCTTGGCTATAGACGAAATTACCGTGCTTTTCAAAAGCCAGGTGATATTCCGGAAGTATATACCGAAAAAGCATAAACGTTTTGGAATAAACATTTATAAACTGTGTGACAAAACTGGATACACTTATGACATGAGAGTATGCTTAGGATAGGATCGACTGACTGCGAGGCAGGACATGTCAGCAACGCACACGGCAGTGAGGGAACTGACAAGGAGAGTGGGAGGGGTTGGCCATAAATTGTATAAAGACAACTTTTTTTCCTCTCCAGCCATTTTTTACAACCTGCAGACTAAAGAAATTTTCTGTTGTGGTACGGTAAGACTAAACCACAAAGGCATGCCATGAAATTTTTACAGTCAGAGACCTAAAATGAAGCGGGGAGATTTACGGGAACGCGTGAGAAATGATTTGATATCCATAGTATAGAAAGATAAATGGGTGGTATTGATACTGACAAACATACATTGTTCCCCAGAAGAGGGTAATTTCTGCAATGAACAAGGAAAAACTTTGAAGCCGACCGTTGTAGATGACTACAATGTACACATGGGATATGTAGACAAAGGGGATAGGATGGGTACGAGCTACGATACTAGTCATCATAGCTGGAAGTGGTTACAAAGGATCTCCGCTCACCTATTGAACATAACCATCCTAAACAGCCACGTGTTGTTTACGTCTTGCGGGGGCCAGATCACTCATCGGCAGTTTCGGCTTTCTCTGATAAGGCAAATAATCGAGGAAGGGGCCTCTGCTCTTCCTCCTCGCCATTGGAAGACAACTGCATCGCTTGGAGGCGAAAAATAATACACACTGGCCAGTGAAAGGGAACCGTGTAAGGTGCAGAGTGTATTCTGAGAAGGGATTGTACACGCGTACCATTACGAAGTGCGGAGTGTGCGAAGTAGGGCTATGCACCTATAACTGTTTCAAGGAGTACCATACGATGGTATAAATTTAAAACTTTATTAATTACCAAGATGTATATGTACATCCATTGAAATAATTTCCTCCATATATATTCACCTCTCCGAATAAAAAATTAAATACTTCATCTTTGTTCCCAATAAAATATTTTTCAAATCCTTTGTAATTTGATCACGGCTATGACATTTCACGTATAACTACATTGAACATTTAGCTAAATAGCGCTTTTTATTTGAACAATTTATCTTTAGTAGTAATTGAGATATTCATGTTTTTCGTGTTAAGAACAAGAACAAATTAAAGAGCCTGAATTAAATCCGGCAGTGAAGGTCGACTATTGGACATTTAAATCTGGCTCTTAATGGTTAAAAAGTAATAATCCATTCATTGTTCATCGCCTTGAGAAAGAGCCATGACCATTCGAAGCCCATCCTATTCACGGCAGTATCCTTGTATTTTCAAAATCTACACATTTTAGGCCTCTCGGCATGTGAAACCTCTTTTGGGCCGAACAAGAATCCGGAAATTACCTTCGAAAGTCTCCCCAGGGGGCTGATTGAAAATCCAGAAAATAGGTAGAAAATTAAAAAATATTGTTGTTACTGCCATAAATGTATGGGAATGGGTTATGTACAGTGACTACGTAAAATATTCGAAAGAAGAAAAATTGACCATACTGGGATTCGAACCCGCGCTACATTCCGGGGATTGTTGGTTCAATGCCTCTAACTGCTCGGCCACGGCTTCTGTTGACTAACACTCGTATTTCAAAGGATTTATACGGAGGGAAATTCTTTAGTTGCGTTTTTTTCTCGAACTTGAACCTTACACCCAGAGAATAAGCAATAAAGCACTATATATTTGCGCATGGCTAAATGTGCGCACCATGAAGTAGCGTAGCCACGCCAAGTCACTAAACCATTATAGCGGTTTCTCAGCTAAGAGATGATTTCAAACTGCAATGTGCGTAACTTAATCGTATAATTCGTTTAAATTGCGTGTACAATTATTTTTAAATGAAATTACCTCGAAATACTTAAAAGTTACATCATATTCCAGGAATTAAAGGAAATATTTTTATTAAGTGCAGAGTCAAAATCTCTTAAAACAACGCCTATGGTTAAGATTTTCTGATTTCTCGGAATATGTATGAGGATGTTTTAGCAACACTGCCTGACTATAGCATGCTCCTGGATTACCGGGTTAATCTACCGTAGATATCTATTAGATAACTATTTATCAATATGTAGATATCTATTAGATATCTAATAGATGTTTATTTTCTGTGTGGGATAGATAGTCATATAAAAGCCATTAATTCCAAGAAATCACCTGGTCCAGATTAAAGTCCAGCTCAAGTTTACAAAGAATTAGCGTAAGAATTAGCACCTAACCCAAAAATTAATATTTCATAAATCCTTAAAAAAACATTGTGTTCCTTATGGTTGAAAAATAGCGAACGCTGCACCTATATTTTTGAGCGGAGATAAAGAAGAGCCAACTAACTATTGACCGATGTCCCTCACTTCTATATCCTTCAAAATATTGGAACATATAGTCGTCAGTACGATCATGGGGTATCTGGATGGTCAAGAGTTGTTAACATAAAATCAGCATGGTTTCCGGAAAGGTAGCTCTTGCGTTTCACAGCTAGCCGTTATTTTCTCGACATTCTTGCCTCGAAAGAAATATATGCTCAGGAAGACATGTTATTTTTAGATTTAAAAAAAACATGTCGATAAATTACCTCATTCCTAATTGCTCGTTTAGTTAGAAGAATATGAAATACACCACGGTGTAGTTTTTTGGAACAAATATTTCCTAAGCAGCCGCGAGTAGAGGGTAGTCTTGGATGGTTCTTGAGGCTACCACGGTAGCTTACAGGCGAAGTGAGAAGTGTTTTGTTCTATTCCTTGAAAAATCTAGCGTCTTGTCATTCCAAGGAGATTTTTGAATATGCGTAAAGAGAAGCTTTTAGCAATGCAAGAACTCAATTTAGAACAGAGGACGTCGCGAGACTCGCGAAATGCCTTCGATTTATCTGAATAAACATTTAAAACATAATTCCAGAAAATCGGTAAATATTATTATATCTAGGTAAATATTTCACACCAGTATGGATAAAAAAGATAACTGGAATAAGTGTTCACATATTTTGGGAAATGATTAGTGTTTGGAATGTATATATATTCATGAGCTAATATTAAATTAGCTAGTAATATTAGCATCATTGAATTCGTTTTTTTTAGTTCACCAAAGTAGATATTTATCTTATAGTTGCCTTCGTATGCATCAGACTAGATCATTACGTGGTTATACGATAATTTAGAAAACGTGTGTGGTAATTGTTTAATGCTACGTGGTAGAATGTATGAATGTAGAATCCTTTTGCTCAATCACCGTTCATTATATTTTAAAATTTGCAATACCCACGAATATCTAACCTAAGAACTAATGACATGAAGCGGGAACGCGTCTCAATCGACCATCTCATCCGATGAACTAAGCGGCGTTAAGGAAGGCTTTTTATCACCAACCTATGTGTGGCCTGTGAAGTACTGATTTGGACTTATGCATATTTTGGTGCACGTATTATTCCTGAGGGTCTTATTTATGCGTGAAAAATAATAATATTTTCATAACTCTAGCCAGCCTTCAAATTTTTGGAGGGAAATAGTACAGATTTTGTGAATTACGATGAATACGAAGGTATCGCCTTCGCACTTGGAAAATCAAATGATGGAAATGAATAATGGTTTAGTGACTTGGCGTGGCTACGCTACTTCATGGCGTGCACATTTAGCCATGCTTAAATATAATGCTTTATTGCTTATTCTCTGGCTGTAAGGTGCAAGAAACTTCATTAAAATTCTTTGCTATGTACGCACAGTTATTATGACCTTGCCCAATCTAAGTGGGCGAAGCGATGCCAGCGACGTGAAGCGATGACACAAAACTATCGGTTGCAGAAAAAGTAGAAGTTTATCCTCACCAGCCTCCTGAAACAGCAATGTGGATGAAGCAGACTAAACTGCTCCATTGAAATTAACCTTAATTTCTTAACTCCCAACACGACGATAGTATCAAAAACGATTAAACAACTGATCGTCAATCTCATTAATCAACTAAACAACTGATCGAATCGCATTAATCGATTAAATTGCATTAATCAATTAAACAACTGATCGTCAATCGCATTCATCAATCAGCCGCAGCAAGGAGTGTTGCATCATGAAAATGTTTCGTGGTTTTCATTTTTATTTCGGTATGCTCAAATTTTCCTCATTATATTAAAAATATATTTTTTCTAAAAATGATTACTTGTGAATTAAAGCTTTTGGGGTGTCCAAACGGGTGCAAGGTTCCATGTTTTCTGGCGGGTTTCTTACGTTGGAAACATAGGAAATAGAATGTGACTTTGCAAAAGTGGTGTAAAATGCAGGAAAACGTAATTTCCGATAACGCAAATACGAGATTTCACTGTAATATATAAACGTAATATCCTACAAGTATCTTATTATACAATAATTGGAGAAATACAATAATAAGAGGAATAATATGGGTTGTAAATGTTCAGAACCCTACCTTACCACTAAGTAGCTTACAGTACATTTTTAACTTTAACTTACGGGGTGGAGGGCTTAGTTTAAATTCTTGATGTTAAACATTAGCATGAAGCACGTCTCAACATAGGATTCCTTGAGTTAATTTCGGCAGTTTGTTAAAACCAAGTTATATTGGCTGAAAAAATGCTCAACATTAACACTGCTTACGGAAGCCCATATTGCACGCAGAGCGACATTACAAAATTCCAGGTTTACCAATTTTGTAGCGAGGAGAATCTGCTTGATCTCACAGGTGTCTTCTTTTACTTGTCAAACTAGATGGCGATGGAAGTATCTGTAGCCATCTAGGAATGAATCCATGCTCAGGCCCTTAAATGCAGGGAAACTTGGCTTTGTACTTAGTATTTTGATATTGACCCAGTAAGCTGCCTACATACAAGTTAAATACCGATGAAAAATCAAACTTACCACGAGATTTTGTCATGCAATTGCCGGATTAAATAAGGTCCCCGCGTCTTAGTAAAGTTTATTTGCTTCATATGGCGGATAAATTTTTCAAGCCTTTTTCAGATGCCGATGTTAGGCTCATGACTGTCGATGCTTCTTTGTTGGCATTCTTATATTCAGCCAAAATTCAAGTTGTTTTTTCTGGAAAGGAGTCATTGGCATACTGCTTGAGTGACTGGCTGAATGACTCCAACTTATCCCAAAGCAGGTGGGCAAGCAGGTACTTTGATCCTTCTGTTTCAATCAAATGCATGAATGGCTGGCATATCTCACAGACGAATTAAACTTGAACTTTCAGCATCAAATATTGAGGTTCGTTCTCAAACATTTCACAGACGGTAATGGTACTGGCATTTTTCTCATCATACTCTGTTAAAAACTGAATCAGGGCATCCAAATACAATCCCAGGTACTTACACTTTTGAACCAAGTATTCCATCTTGTGGTGACAAATGCCGTAAAATTCATGAAATTAAATTGTTGAGGCAAATTAAAGAGATGGAGAAGTTACTTGATTGGGATTGATTACTTGACTGGGAAAATTGCTTTCATCGGGTCATTTACTGCAGAAATAGAGAAAAGGGCGAACATGTGCTGCGGGTTACCTACTACTTACAAAGATGACCTCAGGGGGTAACGTAGAGGGTCATCTAATCAATGAAAAATGGGCATGTAACTGGGATATTGAGGTTTTAATGCCAATTTTCATTATGACATATCTTTTTACTTAAAAATATGGTCACTGACTGAAAAAAATAAATTAAAATTTTGTTGTTTTTTGTTTCAATTTTGAAACTGAGGCAAAATTCTGACAAGATCGATTTGGAAAAAAATCACAATTGTATTATCGATACGGGTTGACAACTTTTGCTGGGTGTTACAGTTTGCTCTGAGAAAAAAGCGGAAAAACGATGCTCCCTAGAGTCCACCTATCTCGGAAACTTGGAGTAGACTTAGGGCCTAGGTTAGATTGAGTGGCCTTTCACTTACCTTTCAAGATACTCCCGTACTGGTGGATGGTCGACCTTGTGCAGAGGAGTGTTTGCCTTTGTAAACACTCCTCCTCCTTTGTACTGTGTCGTTAAGTTATTTCGCTTCACCTTAGCCTTTTCTGTATTCTCTAGATTCACTCTTAACAACTAAGGCTGTCTCATGTTTGCTAATGAGACATCTTGTGCTACAGAGGCTTTCCTGCGTTTGTGAGAACCCTGAGATTTACAATGTTTATTCAGTATATCCTTTTCCCCCCGCTCAAGGTAAACGCTGCATATTCCACTCATTAAAATATTAGAATCACTTACATAAAATTTGTCTGATTTAAAAATGTTGGCATGCTCATGGATCGATATTTTAGCATGCGGCATTTTAACCACTTAACTTGTTTACTTGTCGATCACGTTTGCAACAGCAACAAAGCAGTGGAAGACACAGAATGAGGTTCATAGAGCGGCAAGATTAGTGACATTGTATGTACTATGAAGCAATTATTTTTATATTTCATCAAAATATTTCGTCGAGGCCTTGATTTTATTTGTGTATTATTTTATTTTACTTATACTATTTTATTTGTTTAATATTTTTGTATGCAATAATTTCGCCATTACATGCTCAGAATTACGTGCAAATATATAGGTGTTATTTCATTTTATCGCATTCACGTTTAATCGCACTTTATGGCCTATTCAAATTTGATGAATTTGTGGTAATAACTACTCAACACATCGACAAATAAGAAAAAAACAAAAAATATCAATTTGAATTTATAGCAGTTGCAAAATTTGATGAATCTATGATCCTAGCTACCCAAAACTAGGGATGGGTGGTACTCAAAAAAGTACCGGTAATTTTTTACATGAGTATTAAAAAGCAATAATACTACTCGTCTGGTAGTACCGACGAAAAAATACCGCTGTACCAGTAATCATGTGATTCATTAAATATTTTGATTTATTACAAATTAACATATGTTTCCGGTAATTCTGGTTTCCTAATTTTCCGGTATTTTGGCAAATTAGAATATCAGTTCAAAAAGATATGCAGAAATTTCCATCCATCGGCATTTTTAATGAACATTCATCGTGAATGAAAGATCTAAGGCTTTCCTGGCATATGGTGATGCTGGGGGTTGTTTGGGTTTCCGACCAGGTCAAACACACTATTTCTGCCGATGTTTCGTTGAACGACTCGTTCATCAAAACGGTCAGAAACCCGAACAACCCCCAACATTCATCGGGAATATAGATCGGCTATTCAGAAAATACTTTTTATTTGACACTGTATGCTTGCGCTCATTGCTTTTCGTTAGAATGATTTTAAATCACATGAAGAACGATCGGTATTGTGTTATTGTTGTGGTCAGGTAAAATCCCCTGTTATAGTGATCAATTCTGTCACAAAAGAACCTATTCAACTTATCTGGGATAAATGAATTTTTAATGTTGAAGTTCCTCTATTTGGTGTTGTATATGTCACCTAGGCAATAAGGGATATAACTAAAGATATAAAAGTTTTGTTGAAACCAGATTGTGTAACAAAAATTAATATGTGGAAATTCATTGTATAAATTTCATTTTAGTGCGTAGGTTTGATTAATAGTCCCCAGTAGTGCTCTGGTTTATATTTTTGCTTTTAATGCTTCCAAAGGTATACTGGGACGAAGTGGAGGTCTTGCACCATCACCTGCACAGCTGAGCAGTGGACCAGGTGCACCTAGACCTTCACCATTGCAGCAGTCTATGATTCCTCCTGATCTCGTCATGAGGCTACTTCAAGTCCAACAGGTAATTGTTTTCATTTATCATTGGTTCATCTCGTGTACATCAGAAAGATGTGAAGTAATCAATAGGAAAACTGAAGTTGTTTTCAACATTGATCAAACATATACCGTACAGTCATACATGAATCTGCTGAAATTTGCACTCAAATTTATGGCCAGTTAAATCTCTAGGGGTTTTTTTTTAGGCTCTTCATGTATACATTCTAATGGCATGTTGTTCAAACAACACATATGAATCAAATAGAGTTCTGAGATCCGTAAGTCCTTAACAGAAACATTCGATAAATGTATTGGTTCCATAAAGAGGCTCTTAACTTAGGAGCCATTCAAGAATTAGGAAAGGTGATTTTGGCCTCTTTTTAACCCCGGCCCCCTCCCTTTATGAGACAAGGTGAGATTTCATGATCTACCTCCCACCCTCAGTTTCCAATCTTATGCAATTTTTCACACATTGTTGGAACCATGCACATATATAAAAATATATGTGCGATTCCATGTCCTAGTTCACAAAAACTCACCTAATGGCCTCCAGTTTTTTCTTTTTTTTATTACATTATCATAAGAAAAACGTTCAAGTATGAATTTTTACCTGGATATCGGTAAATTTTTTCAAGATTTCATGAGTCACAGTTAGAACCCTGCAAAACTGTCTCCATACTCAGCTATAATCGGTTCATTATGAGTAATTGCCTCAGCTACCTTTTTGACAGAGAAAAAGGTAGAGAGCATGCACCCTGGGGGAGTTATCGGAAATCCAAGGCTGATTATGGCTTTACTCAATGATGTACCACTAAGTGCAGGCATACTCAGCCAGCCACCTAAGTAATCACAGCTTACTTTCGTGTTCGGAAGGCTCTTGCAGGTTTAGGTTTCGTCTCAAGCTCGCTCCACTGTTATTTGCAGGCACTCTGGAAAGTATGAGATGCAAAATAGAGAAATCCTTGATACACATACAGGTGGGAGATGTTTGTTACATCCTAAAGCAGAGTCAAGCAGTTGCCAGGTTTGGCAAAAATTTGGCATGGTGTAAAATGTCAATATGAAGATAAGTGAAGGCTATGTTCAGTGTAACATGGGCAAAGCTCTTCTAAAGTACTTGTGAAGTAATACTAAACCTGTAATTCATAGTTGATCCGAAGGTTTCTATGGCGTTTAGCATGTCTAGTGTATCCTTTTGGGTATTCCTCTGCATGGTGTCTGTTTAGGACAACAGTTTCTCCACCCATTCTGCTGGTGTCTTCAGGTTAGAAGTGATGATACAAATCTTGGTCTGTCTCGTATAGTCAAGTCCAAATTCTGGAAGCCCTAATACACTTGGTGATCACCATTCCCGATAAGGACTCCCTCAAGGAAGAGGAACAACACCGCTTCAAGGCACTACATAAAAATGGCTGCAGCAAGGAATGGTCCTGAAAAGGACCTTTTGGAGAAGAAAGAAACTGCAGCGGAAACCCAAGAAAACTGCAGCGGAACAACCTACGAGTGAAAAGCCATCTGCCTATGCCACTCTCCTGTATGTTGGGGGAACCACCGAGAAAATGTTGAGAATTCTCTCAAAATCCAACATTCTGTCCAGATTTGCCTGCTGCAGAAAGATGACCAACCACTTGCCTAAGCCCAAGGATAAGTTCCCGTACACACTCTTTGAGGGAGTGTACCAGTTATCCTGCTCTTGTGGAAAATCATATGTTGGCCAATCAGGAAGGTCCATATGGTGTAGATTGTGCGAACATTAACGGCCCATGGAGAAGAAAGAGTTCTGGCTCTCAGCCATCTCTGAATACGTTTGGTCAGAGCCTAGCCAAAGAGTAGGCTTCAGTGACCCAATGGTATCGTTCAACAAGAGACGATACTACCCCAGGTTAATTTGGGAGGCCATCGAAATAGTAAAACATCCGAACTACTGCAACCGGGAGGATGGGTACAATATATCAAGTGCCTGGACAAAAATCTTCAAGGCAGCAGAAAACATGGGAAACCAGTCCTCTAATCAGGACTATCCAATGGATTAGACTTGACTATAAGAGACAGACTAATATATGCATATTCACATCTGACCTGAAGACATCAGCAGGATGGGTGGAGAAACTGTTGCCCTAAAAAGACACCACACAGAGGAATGCCCGAAAGCAGCCACTATAGGCACTCTTTAGTTATTAAGTGTAGTTTTCAAAAAATCCCAGAACTTCCCTTTAAGTACCATCATTTATAAAATCGGGTATTGCAGATGTCTTCATTGATGTGGTCTGGATTCATGGCAATTCAGCATTGTAGGTGACCAAGAATTTTGCAAATTAGCACAAGAGATGATGGTAGTTGAGCGGATTTAATTTGATGATGCGCCAATTGGAAAAAGATAATAGCCATGTTCCATCTGATGTGGTCATGTATTACTTGTTTGTAGCTCATTCAGTTTATTATTTACCTTAGTGAAATTCTCCTATTAATCAAACTACTGTGCAATGCATTTACTAGACAAAGATAAATATGTTATTATGCCAAGTTATCCAAAAAACTGTCTTATGAAATGCATACAAATTACTCTGCAATCTCATCTATATATTTATTAGCAAAGTCTGGAATCCACAACGCCAGGATTTCTTACCGAATTGGCTCATGCATAACCTTACGGAAATTCCATTTGTATGCACTATCCATATTTCCAGTGTGGGAAAATCATTCCATTTTGTGCTCTTTGTACTTTCCAAATACTTTTACCAAAGCATGTTGGCTAGACGCATGGTTTTTACGACTTGTTCATTTTCTGTGCATTTTTTTCATTGTGGTACAAACATACTACGAGATAGTAACACAAAAAGTGAACTCAGCAAAATACTTTTACTGCAACATTACGATGTAAGGGAAGCAGTTGCTGACTAAATTTGGAGCCATCACTCTTTTAGTTTTTTCCTGAGTAGAGGTTCAACGCGTAAACAACAAAAATATATATACAATAGACTCCCGTTATTACAAAGGTCATGGGACCAAAAAATTGGCGGTTCGTAATATTGAACTTCATATCAACTTTTTTTTTAGAAAATCGCAAAAAATACATTAAAAACTTCCCCGCATGCTGTAGTTACGTTCCACGAATAAGCTGGGGTGCATGAATCCACGTAGGAGTAAGCATTAGTCTCGTGGAAATAAAGGGGTTATGTTCCAAGGTGTAAAAAAATACTCTTATCAGGATGTTCTTTTTCCATAAATACGATGAGCCTGCTGTTATTTCTTTAAGAAACAGTAGTTCACCACTTAAACTATGACAGCTGTGTACTCTAATGTACAAAAAACTTTTAAGCTATAAATTAGAATCACAAGTTTGTGAGTTGCCATGATTTTACAGTATGTCGACTCGTTTTTATAAATGTGTATAGCATTTTTTGCCACTCATAAATACTAATGAATATTCTCTGTTTTAACTCAAATTATGTTCATGGAACCTAAAAAATAATATTACAATTAATAAAACAAGAATTGCATCAAAAACTTGCTGATTCTCACTAATGTTATATTCAACAACCGGCTCCCGAGCTTCCGAATGCCGCCATTACGCTGATAAATACCGGCAGTATGTTTGCAATCGCTGTGAGGGTATGTGCCTGCATTTTTTGGAGATTTTTCTTGTTCCTTCTTTTGGTATAATTTATTAGTTTTTAATTGAGCTCAAACGAAACTCACATGAATAAAATGATCTACTCCTGATTGAGTGATTGTGATGAGTTCCTATCTTGACTGGGGGTGCAAGCTGGCATGAAGAATTTCGATATAGGGAGCTGCTTTGGCTTTTCCCCTCCCTGAGGAGTTCTAGGAAAGGCAATACAGCTACATTGATACACAATTTCTTCCTGGGATCTTTAGCAGTGCTTTCACGTGGTCTTCTTGGGCCCATTTTGAGAAATAAAATACGTAGGAGGACAGTGTACACGATAAAAATACTACAGTAGAAACTCGAAATTCATAGTCGACGGGACCGGAAAAATGGGCACTTCGTAATATCAAATTTCGTTTGAACGAGTATCTTTCAAAAACATCGCGATGAAGCTCTTTTTTTGTTTCCATAGATTAAGATGTACTCTCGCGACGTACTTGCATGATTTACGAAGTTATAATTCATGAAAGTATATTTAAATGTGTATCCATGCCCACAGGGTGCACTCATTGTCAGTTGAACACAACTTATTTGTCGGAGTTTGATTCTGCCTATTTTCGGGATTTCCACCGCACCATTCCAGCTTTTCGTGGCGGAAATCCCGAAAATCAGAAGAATCAACCTCCTTCCAAGCACCGCCGAAATTTACATCATGACAACCAATTTTTCGTTCTTTTTTCCAATGAATGATTAGGCAATGAAGCTTCTTTGCACAATTTTCATGCAGTTTGGACTAAGCCTATGAAGCTTCTTAGTGCATTTTTCTATATTATTTCTGAACTGGAGAACTCATAACTTTAGCGTTAGCGATGTATAATCATCAATAATATTGATTTATAAATACATTAAGGAAGTGAGCGACTTGCGCGATCATTTGCACCGGATATTGAAGACAGTGAAAATAAGATTCTCTCGCGGATGCTATGCGATGGATGCATGTTATGTATTTTGTACAAATACTGATATGCCCATTAATGTCGCGAAATAACAATCGTTATTCTCCCTTGGATTCATCTTATTTGTGCGTGGTTATTTCCGATACGATGGAGCTTATAGAGGAGTCCAACTAAATATGTACTTCCTTTCAAAAGTAGATTGTACATACAAGCCACGCACTTCAACAGCAGAGGCGATATCACTACAAATCAATAATTTTCGTTTTCAACTATACTATGCGAAAGCTTCATTTGTGGCTCTATTCAGATTAGGTCGCCTGCTCTTCATTCATTAAATCTCAGGATCCATTTAAATAGTCGATATTGAACTAAAATTCGGGATATTTTTTGTTATTGTTTTCCCTCTGCTTTCGATCAAGCTAGGAGATTTTCGTCCGAGAATTGCAGCTCCATGTCAGGCCACGCACCAGGCCGGAATCAGCTGTCTCCCCCTCCTTTCCCCGTCATTGCGGGGGTTACTCACCCTCCACCATTCTCCCTCTCACAAAAACAGCTACGCGACCCATGGTCTCGGGGGGATATTCGTGCGTCACTTGAGACGTGGATCTACCTGGCAGCCAAAGCCAAGAGATCCGGGCGAGGAATAAACATCAAATGAATCATCGGCTTTACGCCGAACTGTCACATCTTATCTTCCTCCTCCCTTACATCGACTGGCTGCGTCAGCGGAGAGGGAGGACATGCTTTGGAGAGTGGGGGACTTTTACTTAAAGGGTCCAAGAGTTGGCATGGGGGGTCGGCAGAGTCAGCGTGGGACATCGCATCCTGACCTAGTGTTGAGGGGGTGGGACGGAGGGGCCACTCGAAGGGGCCTGATCTCCTGGGGGGCCGGAACGGGGGCTTCGGTGTGAAGGTGATGGCTCGTGCCAACCTTGAAGATCGGGGAGGGGGGGACACAGAGACTTGAGGGGAAATATGACCAGTATGGGAGAGAAGGGAAGCGTTTGATAGGTTCGCTGGTAGTGAGAAAGGTGATGGAGAAGAGTAAGCCGCCGTTTTAGAGCAACAGAGATGGAAAGCAGGGTGAATTTTCCTGGTGGGGATTGCCGGGTGCGGGATAAACAATATGGGAATGTGCGGGCATTTCTATTTCACATTTCCTTAATTTCCGGTCCATTTGGGCAGTCTTATAAAAGGGAATCAGTGAATAAGAATTGAAGAAGAAATACGACAATCGAATGAATGTGTATACTCAATTAACAAAAAAAAAGTTATTTATTTTTGCGCTTTGCTTCGCTCCATCGTCGCTCCCACCATGGCCTCTCATTTGGATAAATACGAACTGAACTGGGAGTTGACGTCATTAGCAATTTGGAATCGATGTAATGCATCCCGAGCTAGAAAAATTTCATTCTTATTAGGAGAAATCAGGACTTGATCATTTTCGTTTCTTTGCAAGATCGTGATCTATCGATTTAAATTGCTGGGGGTTACAGCCAATAAACTGCCAACTTGTGATAAGTAATGCCTCAACGCACCTACCCTAAGATCCCGGCCAATTCGGTGTCATGCTTCCGCACTGGTAGGTAACTCCCACCCCCGATGTCCTCCGGAGGGGGGCATGTAGATGCAAGTGCTTCCAATTGGGCTACGATGCCAACGAGGTTTCATGATCCCTCTCCGACAGTGTGACTTTCGGCATCTCATAGAATGGTTCCACTTATCCTCTTCTTGTTTATTTCTCTAATAAGGATTAAGCTACAAAACCCTTATTTAATTCTCAATCAATCTGCAGGAACGCAGCTGAGCTCTCGTTTAGAATATTTTTTCAATCACTGGGCTGAAGCGAAAGGGGAGAAATTACCTACACCATTTTCCGATACAAATATGTATGGGTGCTTGAGTATTTTTTCCCTTTGATTATGCATGCGCCCAGCGCTAGTCATACTATTGAATTAATGTGCGTAAAAGTAATTGGTCGTACGAACTAAGCGAACTCGTTTTTCTCTGGTTTTCTTGGCTGTTGGCGACGAAAGAAGGGAAGGGCAATGCCTTGCTCGAAGTCTAAATCAAAATGCTCAATTAGGGCGGAAATTAAACCTGATTCTTTCGATGTTAGCTATGTTAGCTATTGCCAGTCGGAATAATTATACCTTGAAGCAAGGTTGAATGTAATCAGTCTGATATAGTGCGAAAAAAAGCTTCTTTGGGTTATATTTACGACTGAATCTACCGCTCAAACAATTGAGCACCATCTCCGATACATGTCATAGTTTTTGAGCACACACGTACAGAAAACAAATGCTGTACCAGGAATATTCATCATGGATTAATGCTTGCGAAAATCGGTAGCAAAAAATGCCAGGGATCATGAGAGGAAAATGCTGGTTGTAGCAATTAGTCTCTCGCGGGCGAGTATATCCGTACACGACTAATATACATTTTTTACTCGTTGGCAACTCTGTGGACTCGTGGTAACAAAGCCGAACGCATTTTTAGTCCGATTGGTTCCATATTTTATGTGCTACGACGCCTACGATTCAAAGTTGTTCTTAAGGTCTGGTTTCACTGAGGCATCCAGCAGCCATGTCCAACCGCCGCGTCTGGACGTTGCGGCTGGACGACGCGGCCGGGTGGTTTCATTCAGGCAACTACATCCCGTTCCCGCGGCTGGGCGATGTGGGAGAATGTGGATTTAGTTTAATTACGAATTTGTTATCGCTTTGTGTTTCCTGAGAGTGAGTTGATTTTAAGCTGAAATGGATGGTGAAGATTTAGTTTTGTTGGAAGACGAAGAAAAGGATGACCAATGTTGCCAGTAGTTTTCTAAAAAAGAGCTGGAAAGGACGCGTATTATAAAATGCGGAGAGAGGAGAGCAGAAAAATCACCGAAAATTGGGACTGCCTGACTAGGCGTCCGCGTCTTGACTGCTCTCAAAACAGTCAAGACGCAGACGTCAGGCATCAGCCATCGAACTCGACGGCCGAGACGTATCAGTGAAACCGAACCCATTTGATATTGTTTGGATGAGTACGGCAGTGACTTCCGGCTGCTGGAAGCAGATGCCGCACGCGGCCGCGGGATGCCCCAGTGAAACAACACCTTTACTATTGTAGCATTGAAAAATGAGATATCGTTCAGGAAATACATTCAGTGCATAACGTATTTGGCGACGATGATTAATTAGATGTTTAACTCTGACAAGGAGCGCCGGAAAACGTTACTGTGATCCATCAATATTCGTATAAAAGAGTAACTTTTTCACGTCGGGACCAAGATCCGAGGTTCGTAATTTTAAAACTTCGTTATTTCGTAATATCGCGTACTGTTACATACACTAAGATACCCTTTTGTTCGGGACTGAAGATTTTGCTTCGTAAAATCAAAATTTCGTAATTTTGAAGTTCGTATTTTCGAGTTTCTACTGAAGCTCCATGAGTCACTGCCATGGAATAAGTGATTCCCCTCAGCATATTCAGCAGCTGGGGAAGTTTGTGTTTACTTCGTTTTTCCCGAATAATACCACACCAAGAAAAGCTTATCTTCATAAGTGCTGACCTTCCAGTGTACATCTCGTCAATCAATCCCCTTCTTGGATCTGAAGGAGGGTATGCGCGATTCCTTCCTGGAGCAAGATAGAAGAAAGGAATCCCTTCTTGGAATTGGAGGGAGGGTAAGAAGCCTGGGGGTACCTGAGGCAAGACTGTGCTGACTCTGTATTTCCTGATCAACAGCTGATCAAGACAAGATGCATCTCCGCAGATGCTGACCATCTGGCATGTGTCTTGTCAATTATAAATTATCCCTGGCTCACTCCGCTGTGATTTCCATAGCGTCATGCCGAAGTGAGATCTTTGCACAAAAATGTGCTTCGCATGTATATATATATCCAACCAGATAGGTATTCCAAATCCTTTATTCATTGTTCTGCAAAACAATCAATGTAGCACCAAATGCTAAGATAAAATGCAAGACTGATGAAAATGGTGGAGCATCATGCCGAAACACTGACACAATTTCATTCCGACAAAGACCCAGCTTCAGTGCAGCAAAGGAAATTTCATCGGGATTGACGAGGGAGCGCAAAGAACAACTAATTTTCATGTTGGTAATTATGGAATTTCCTGACTTGTTTTCCCCATTTCTTCCCACAGATATCATTCACTCAGTGATTCAACCCGAAGGTTGGTTTGGATAGTTGAGGGTAGAGCTCATCCCAGACTAAGCCACAGGCGTGTGAATTTCACACATTCAGGGTAGGGGGGCTAGTTCCTTTCCCTGGGCCACCTCGCACTCCGAGGATTTTTTGTTCGGGGTCGTCCAAAGGCTTCACCCGGATTTGAACCCGGGACCCTTCGATCAGTAGCCTAGCACTCTATTCACTAGGCCACCACACCCCCCCACGGATATAAAAAAGATTAATTTTTAATCAAGAACTGAAGTAACAATAATAAAGACAACTTGAATGTCTGGAAAGGGTAAAAAATGTGTACCTACCGTAGCGTAGGTAGTACTTTACAAGTCTCCTCTGGTAAATAACTTAAAAAGTTTTGAATAATACCCTCATCCAATGTATTCGGAGAAAGGAAGACAATGCGTATATTGAGTAAATGTAGGTTGTCGAGATGTTTGTTGGAGCTTGCATTTTCCAACAGGAGGATGATTCTATTTCCTCCTGCTATTCTTCTTTGCAATCGAATGAGTTAACGTAAAATCTATCTGGTCATCCAACTGTTCTAGTTATGATCGTAGAAAACAGGAAGGTATTCCTGTCGAACATTTTTAGGCACTCTGAGCTTCCTGATAAAAATTGGTTTTATCTTGTCGGTAGCTGTCTGGTTTACACAAGGTCCCATCGTCACTCTCATGTTACTTATCTTCGCCACATATCTTTAGGGAGCTATTGTTGAAATATGCTTTAAACTTTGTCAGCCAACCTGCTGAGGCTTTGAAATCTTAGCCTTTTTTCTCTCTAGGGAAATATTTTCCGCTTTCTGCAGTAAAATAGGGTCACTGACAGGTAGGTTGTCTTGACGGCATTGACAAAAAAAGAGAACTCTTAATTTTCAATGTCAACAAATTCAGCGCCATGTAGGGTCTTGCTCTTTAGAGACACTCCTTCTGCCACTTCAATTTGAATTTTTCATGGGTGGATAGCATGGATAGAGAAACTCCAAATTTTTGGCAACTAGTGTCTTAGATCATAATTTAATAACCCGTCTATGTAAGACAAACCTAAACCTCAAAACTCAACCTCCCTAAGTATCTTAAATAAGACTTGAAAGACCCTGAACTGGGCGGCCTGGTAGTTGATGTGCAAAGTGCTGTGAAGTGCTTATGAGTTCCATAAGTAACCAAAATTGCAGATGTGTAATGCCATGCCAGGAGGCTAAATTACTTGATGAAAGAGTTATTCGGTTACACATTGCAAGTCGATTTATTCATGTTTTTTATTTTTAATGTGCTTAAGTAATACTACACATAAATTTTATCCATGAGTTTGAAGATAAACCAAATATTCAAAGCAGTAACTTTTATGAGATTAGTTATAAAATTGATAGTTCCAGCCACTGAAATTTAGTAACAAATTAAATAACTTTATAGATTTCATTAGTGTCGATTTCATACCTGAATGTCAGTGCAACTAATTGTTTGTGGCATTGTTAATTTGATTTATCAGCACCAGCAGCAACATCAGCAGCAACAACATCAGCAGCAACTCCAGAGGCATCAGCAGGAATGGTTGTCGAAGCTCGCTGGGGCCCAGAGCCAACAGGCAAACCAGCAGCCAATGACTCACATGCAGCCACCTCACCACACCCACATTCCTCACCTGCACCACGGAGCTCCTGCGGGGGTCTCTCCAAGGGTTCAGGGGCAGTTGGGTGCCCTCTCCAGCATCCCAAACCTGCCTGTGTCTCCAACGCCGTCTACCTCACTTTCACCCCTTCCTCCAGAGCTTCAAATGGTCATCAATCAAGCTCAGACTGGAAGAGACCTGCTACAAAGGCCAGATTCTCAGAACATAATGAGAGGTATGTATTAATGCACTTTCTTGTTTCGATACCCATATTTCTCAATGAATTACTCTTGTGTTTGCTGGTCCTTCTGTCCTAAAAAAATCTTGTCAAAGGTTTCGGATATCAGTGAAATTTAAAATTTTGGTGCATGCTGATTGATTTTTTAAAGAAAATTTGGAAAAATCTTTTTTAGCATTACTTACTACTTAGTAATAGCTAATAAAAGTATACCTGGACCAATAAATTGAGTTTCTTGTGTCGAGGATTTATTATAAAAATCTTAAATATAGCATAAATCTATTAGAACCATAGGTATGATTTGTTTCAAGGAGTGATTTCATCTGGTGGTATAAACTTCTGATTGTGCAGTTGGTTGATTATTTGTCTCAGCCAGCAGGAAGCTCTTCTTCTCCATCCATTATCTATTTATGGTGATAGCCAATCTGCCAATTAAAGTTCACAACGCTTCTAAGTTTTGTCGTCAAGAAAAAAGTTTTTTTTTCCTGCCGCAGGCTATTTATTTGACTTGACAGTGTTGCATTAAGGTGGGTCCATGGAATTGTTTCTCCATGACAAGTTTGCCTAATAGTGTAGACTGACAGCACTTCGTTTTTCTTATTTACACATTTTTTACACAGTTGAATTTATCTCCTAATTATGAGGAATTGCACTGATGGTTGAAGAACCTGCGAGTTGAATTAGATGATAATAAAGAACATACCTTGCTACCTTAAATCTTTTTGGCTGGTTTACTAATTCTTTACTACGCATTAGAAATTTCTCTGATAGTAGTTGATGGTAATACTTAACTTAGTAGCACTAACACCTGACAGCCTTGAAGCTGTTTAACTTTTGGAGTAATTTAACACTTTTTATGTAAATTTTAATTGCAATTTTATAATGAGTCCTGTTTGTTAATGAAATTTACCACACTAGCAGTCATGTACTATTTATTGCCTTATTTTGGGCGATTAATAGCTTTTTATGAGAAGCTCCCCAAATGAGGTGTGATATATAGTTGAGTGACAACACACTTTGGCATAGGCCTTCATGATGACAATGGCATATTCATCCTGTCATTCTAATAGATACTGTCCCTCATGATTCTTGTTCTAGGATGGTTATTCAACTAGTATGTGTGTGGTTGTGTCAAATTAAATGCGTGTGTGTTGGAGAAAAGGACCATTGGGGGTAGGTTGGAAGTTGAGAGGGGCAAAATGGAAATTAGGAAGGTGAAAGTGATTAAGTTCTGTAAAAGGGACTAGGAAAGGTTTTTCAAACTGTTCACTTAGGGTTTTACTCCAATTGAACAGATCTCTTTCTCTTTTTTTATATTATAATCTCCACTACTGTTCATTATAGAAAACCTCCTTTTTGTGATATTTGATTCCTGTGTTGTGGAAAAGGTCTAGAAAGCATATTTCTTGCACTGTGACAGCCCATCTAGCAGTCTTCTGCATTTTTTTGTAGTATAGATTTCATTTTTACGTAGTCATTTATTCAGTGCAAATTTATCAATGCAGTTTTTTCATTCACACTCCTACGTACATACATAGCAAATTGTTTTAAGACTGCACCTCCCCACTTTTCTGTAACACTTTTGTGGATCTTAAATTTACAAAATTAAATGGGATAGAAACATTAAGTATAAACTGCCCTTAGGGAAAAATACTACTGAGAACTACAAAAAAAACTATTAAATTACTCTAGTGGTTATTTCGGTCATCTAGTAGTTACTACAGAAAATCGTAATAATAATAATAGTACTAATAGTTTTATTAGCCAAAAGAACCAATACAGGCAAGTAAATATTGGGCTTCGTCAATACAATGATAATGAGTGATACAGATTGGTATATCAGGTAACATTCACATAAAAGGTATAGACATTTTCAAAATCAATTAGTCACAGCACAAAATTTCATGTACAAACAATGCTCATTGAATAAGTTTACATATGTAACTATTTTCTTTACAATAATTGATATATTCATCAACACTATACAAGGTTTTATTAACCAGATATCTTTTGAGATTCGCTTTGAAAAGTTTATTGAGGAGAAATTTCTCAATTGTTCTGGTAAAAGGTTGTAGAGTTTTGTACCTTTATGGAGAGGACCTTCACTACTCCTTTTTGTCTTTCTAAGAAGAACATGCAAGTAGTCCTTGGTTCTTGTCATGTGCGAATGGTAGTCCGCATTTATTGGGAGAGAATTTATATGTTTCTTTATGAATAGCATTAAATTCAGAATATAGAGGGATGTTAAGATTTTGTGTGCCTCAAAGTGAGGTTGACAAGATTCTCTATATTTTAAGTTTAGCATAATTCTTAAAACTTTCTTTTGTATAATAAATACCTCAGTGCTATTGCAACTGTCACCCCAGAAAATAATACCGTAAGAGATTAAGGATTGAAAGTTAGCATAGTACACATATTTTAAAACAATCAAAGAAACACTTGATCATAAATAGTGCAGTTGATACATAGTACGTAACAATAAGGTGGTTAAGATCTCGATATGTCTAGACCACTTCAAAGATTTGTCTAATGTGATTCCAAGGAAAGAGATATTATTTACATAAATGATTTCAGTGTTGAATAATTCCACTTTCGGTGACCGTTTACAATTGAAGTTCACACAGACAGTTTTTTCCAGGTTGATAGCCAGCATACTGTTTCTCAGCCATAATTTAATATGTTGAACAGTAAAGTTTATCTTTTTTGTAGTTCTTGAGAGTTTGGGGCTTGAATCAATATACTTGAGTCAACAGCAAATAAAATAGTTTTTACATCCTGGAGATATTCAGGAAGGTCATTTATATATAAGGTGAACAATAATGGCCATAGAATTGAGCCTTGGGGTACTCTGTATTTAACTTTTTTCATGGTTGAGGAGAAATTATTTATATATTTTGTATTTGAGTCCAAATAAGATATTTGGACAATTTGGTGCCTGTTTGTTAGATAAGATTTTAACCAAGAATATGCTACTCCTGTAATACCATAATTACAGGAGTAGCCGCAACATTATGTCGTGGCTAACAGTACCAAAAGCTTTTCTGAGATTGATAAACAACCCCAGAGTTAGATTATTTTTGTCGAGAGCATCAGTTGCATCATTAAGAAATTCAAACAAAGTGTCAGTTGTTGACCTATTGTGTCGGAAACCAAATTGGTATTTGGATAAACTTGCATTTTTATTTAGGAAACCTAAAAGGCGATTGCACATGACCTTTCCCAATATCTTGGAAAAACCTGATAGTAAGCTTATGGGCCTATAGTTATTACAATCCTTTTTATCTCCTTTTTTGAAGAGGGGGTAGACTTTACAAATCTTTAGCTGCTGAGGGAAGATACCTTCTGATATTGATAAATTACACAGATAGGTGAGTAGGTTGAAGATGAAAGGAATAGAGTATTTAATGATCTTATCCGGAATGCCATCAAAGCCCGATGACATTTTGTTTTGGAGGGAGAGGCCGATTTGTAAAATTTCCCTTGGGGTGGCAGGGTAAATAAAAGGTGCACTCTTATGTTTAAACGCTGGTAGTTTGTAATGGGGATCTTTGGTAGTATGAGTGCTGCTAAATACATTGAGTATTTTCTCAGGGGTTTAAAGTAATCATTAAAAACATTATCCACAGTTAATGGGTTTGCCACTAAAGTGCCAGAGTGTAGAATGCTCAAGTCCTCAGGTAAAGAGGCAGTATTTTTATTGCTCTCCTTGTTAATAATCGACCAGGCTGCCTTTGAAGCATTCCCTGAGTTTTCTATCCATTTATCGTTGTAGGAAGATTTCACACTATGGATTATTTTCTTGTATTGTTTGACAAAATGTTTGTAAACAGTCCTGTTTTGATCACTGCAACACTGCTTATATTTATTGTACAGCTCTCATTTTACTTTGCTCAAGTGGACAATATCAGGTGTTATCCAACTCTTTAGTCTTGTGTCAGAGATGCAAACCCTACACTTTTTAAATTGGAAAGTTGTGTCAAATAGGTACTGAAATCTGGATAGGAAAGCAACCATTTTAACATCAAAGGAATCTGCTGCGAACACTTCACTCCATTTTTCAGTGTAAGCCCAAAGAGATGAATGAGGTTATCATGGTAGAAACGTTTGTGAGACCATAAAATAGGATTTTTAAGAAGTTTTGAATCACAGTTCACTTCCAATAAAATAGCTTTGTGGTCAGAGATACCAGGTTCAAACATGTCTATTTTGATATTTTTTTCAGGAATATTAGTCATGATTTGGTCCAGGGTGGATTGTTTATATTTCGCAATTCTAGTTGGGTTTTTGATACACACATGAAGGTTAAAACAGTTCATAACATTAACAAGTCTCATGACGATATCACAGTCATCCTTAGAGAAATCAAAGTTAAAATCACCACATAAAATTAAGTTAGCACCACAAACTATTAACAAACTATCCAGTAACTCGATAAGTGTGTTTTAGAAAATGTTTATGTCACCAGCTGGGGATCGATATATACAAACAGAAACGATGTTGAGAGGAGGAATTTTTACAATTGAGAATTCAATATGCTTATCAATGCTAGACACATTTTTTAGGAAGATTGGTAGTAGTAAAAATCGTAATAGTTACTACTAAAAGCTGCTTAGTAGTTATTTTGGCCATCCAGTAGTTACTACAGAAAATCGTAGTAGTAAAACTCTTAAAAATCATAATAATTACTACGAAAACCTGCTTAGTAGTTATTTCGGACATCTAGTAGTTACTACAGAAAATTGTAGTAGTAAAATGTAAAAAGCATATCAGTAACGAATGTGAAATAATATTATGTAATTGACACTTCTTATCAAATCAATATCATAAACGAAGAATTGCTGCCACTAATTAATTTATATAAAATAAAGAGGAAAACATGGAAACTTGTTTAAATCATGCGAGTTCAAGTTCTATTATTAAGTTTTAATTATAGCACATCTACTGAGGGGAAATACTTGTGGATTACTTGGTTTGCATATAGGCCATAGCAACGTGTTAAGCCCTAGTTACACATTACATTAACACTTACAAGTAAATGTGTAATGCATGAATGCAAGAATGAATGCGAAAATTCATCGTGTAACCACGCCAAAATGTACGAATGCATGAATGCGTGAACAGAAAATAGAACCTATTCTATCCTGTTTTGCAACAAAGTCTGGAAATATTTTTATCTAAAATTGATACCCAAAATTGCTGCTGTCAGGGAAATTAGGTATGTAAACTGCTACGCAGCCCAACCCTTGTGATAGTGTATTTGGTGTGGATTCCTCATGCTTACGAAGAAGTTAAGAAAGTCATTCCTCATCATGATATTCACATTAAGGATATGAATTTGTCAAACAAATTTATGTTCTCTAGAGAGTGGATAAATAGCCCTCTTTCCGTCAACCTGTCATGCAGGAATAGGCACCGCTCCCCCTCCTACGCATCAGACTCCATTGTCAACTCAGCAGCAACAAGTTGCCGCTGCAGTTGCTGCTGCTACTGCAGCAGCTGCTTCAGCATCCCCACGTGCGACCTCTCCTCATACAGACTTTATTCATCAAATTCTCCTGCAGCAACAACAGCAACAGATGAGGATACCATCTCCCTTGAACAATGGTTAGTCTCGTCAAAACTTCCTTTGCTTGCTAACAGTTCTGGTTACAATTCTTGTATTCTCAAGTGAAGCACTTATTTTTCATGGATACGATACCTAAGTTCATGTAGTTTGTAAGCAATGTTGTTACAGTTGAAGCTCATTGAAATAGCTTGGAGATGAGAAAAGCTATTTGAAATGAAAGAATATGACCTAAATGAATAGAGTGGATTTGCATCAGCACTAACGAGGGCCAATGGTATGCCTATTTCAAGGTTCCGTAATCTATTCTTAAGTATTTTCTGATCAACGTGAATAATGTGCTCAACATTTAATCTACAGTGCACATATGTGCGATATTCCACAGAGGAAAAATCATTTGCCTTGACCAGGATTCGAATCTGGATCCCTCGATTTTGCGCCGAGTGCTTTACCTAGTTAAGCTACCGAGGCGTCCTTCTCCCCTGTGGATATTTGATTTATGGATCGAGGGATCCGGGTTCGAATCCCAGTCAAGGCAAATGATTTTTCCTCTGTGGAATATCACACTTATTTGCACTTGCTGGTGACTATGCACAGGTAAATACCGTGGCTAGTCCCGGTATCCTCAAAATTGGTAATCCATAGTGGATAAACATTTTAGAAAGAAGTTCATTTTCAAATTTGAGGGGCTGAATTTTAAATTCTAATTGAAATCAGTAATTCGGGAGGGTCACCTTTTATTTTAAGCATTAAAAGTTATTGAAATATAATAATAAAATCCTATTTATTATTATTTGCTATTATTTCATGTTACATACGAGTCGATACTTTTTGTGTGAGATCTCTCTAACCATTCTTTGGCATGTATAAGAAATAATTTCTTTCTGGCAAATATTGAATGTGGATTCTTCTCAGGTTAAATACCATGTCAGGTCTTCCATTTCTGCCAACCTTTTGATGGTGGCCCTGAAGACGAGGAGCAAGACGTGCATAAATATGTCGGCAGCTGTGGAGGACCTGACACTTTGTTAAACCAAGAAGAATTCATATTCTTTCGCATGCTTGATTCTATGAATGGCAATCAATCATGTTAACTTCTTGGGCTCTTGGGGCTCTTGGCATTTTTTGTATGATAAAAGTCAATGAGAATCCTTTCAATGTGGTGTTGAATATTTCATAAAGTTTTCAATCCTGAGTCCTCAGAATATATTATGATGTATAGAAGTAACTGGTGATTCTGACCCATGCAGTGGGTTTTTTCTTCATAATTTCAGTTTTAGATAAATGTGTATTGGGTATCTTGAGGTTGAACTCTGTC
This sequence comes from Pyrrhosoma nymphula, assembly GCA_963573305.1. Taxonomy (NCBI): domain Eukaryota; kingdom Metazoa; phylum Arthropoda; class Insecta; order Odonata; family Coenagrionidae; genus Pyrrhosoma; species Pyrrhosoma nymphula. Next base: position 46,159,852 of record OY754330.1, on the reverse strand, counting down.
AATCCACAGGATGCCAACCTCTTTTACCCCCTTCTCCTAAGTTTTACCTATGATTCAATGTTCTCTCTCAGGATTCTATTCATCCTACCTCATCAGGAAGTCCAATTAAAAAAATGAAAAAAATTCTGTTGTATCAGCATGAAAAAAATTCCAGCTTTAAAAATTTATGGAGTAGAACCCATGAAATATGTATTTGTGAACAATTTTATAGCATCAGATTTAATGTAGGCTTATTTTATTAATCGTTAGTGGATATTGCACTGTGGGTGTTTTATTTATTTCAATGAACTTCAACAATGGCATTACTGTGGTTGAATGTTGAAATACTAAGCCAAAATCTCAAAGAATGAGGCCTTGTCAATTAATAGTCATTAAATCACTTCTGTTTATGACCTGCTTGCAATACTATCGTGCGTTCCACGTTTTCACTTTACCACGGCTCTTATGGACAACAGTGTTGCCGACTCTACATCTCTCTCTCCCCCCTTTCCTTAAGTCGATGGTTCTTGCACTGCCATTAGCAGTCCTATCTGTATATATTGACTCAATATCTGAGTAGAAATATTTAATATTATTTCAACAGACGAATGTTATCTTAAAGATTTATCTTATCAAAAAGGGTTTTGTTGTAAAGTTCATCAGCATTTAAACATCTATCATGCCCGTATGGACATGCAAAAGAACTCCAGTTGATGACAGGCGTAACCATACCGACATGCCAAGATTGACCACCATTAACTTCTGAAGTTTTTATTTTTGAGTCATGTTAAGCTCAAGAGTTTGTGATGTTCTCTATATTGTTTTTCCAATCTGCATTTTAATTTACATGTCTGATAATTTACGGTGCTAGGGGCACTTGTATACATATCTCTTTTGAGGTCATAAAACTTCATGGCTTGCTGCAAGTAACATTTCCATCTGTGGGCGATGGAATTTTGATTATACCTTTCTCAGTCATTTATCATTTACGCTGTGAAATAATGCGTTATTTTCACTGTTGCAATGTATTCTAAACTATTATAAACATTCAAAGAAGTGAGAGCTTTCATCCTGAGACTGCAGGTCAGGCAAAGGTTCTTCGACTCACGGCAGTAAAGGAGATCTTTGATTGTGTCACCTAAAGCTAAGAAAAGGTCGATCTATTGAAGAAAGAAAAAATATTCTCGAAGGCAGATGGTCTTGCGTTGGAGTTGTGGAAAACCCTAACCTCCCTTGGTCCTTTCAAACGCCATGCCTGCACGCGTACGTGTCAATATGCTAGATGCATTCCTTCAAGTGACAATTACTCTCCCTTAGAAAAATGTTGGATGTTCTAATATCAGGGTATAATTGTCTCACGTCCCTGCTGCATGTATTTCCTTTAAAAGAGTAATTTACTTACATAATTGTTGAGTTCTCACACACTAAATGCACCTTTTTATTGCAGTCCTGTGTTGTTATCATTGACCTCCGACCCCAAGGGCAAAAACTCACATTAAACTTGTTTCTAGCCCTCTCTCCGACAGGAGAGGGTGGTCACAACAATTAAGAATTGTTGAACACAAGGAAGAAATTTTGCTGTAGTTTGCCCATCTTAGAGTCACCACATACAGATGTCCTTATCTCTGGACCATCAGATGACTCTTTGGCTGGCAATGTGGTTCCTGGATGAGGAAACTCATGGAAAAATATCAAAGAATAGGTGCGTCAGCTCAACCGTCTTTGACCTCTCAGAGGGGATGGCTCAATAAACCAGGGGACTGTCTCTCACAGAGGTGAGAGGGAATAAGCTCTGAGTAGTGAGAGAGAATCACCTACGGTGTGACAAGTGTGCTTGCAAATAAAATAATTAGGTTAACCCATTTGTTGGGAAAAATATAGAGCAATATTAGGTATGTCTGTGCTAAAAATAAACAGCCACGTGAAAAATGTTGAAAGAGTTATTTACATCACATGAAAATTGTCAAATGGATGCAAAATTATAATCTTTTCTCCCTTGTTTTCAAGAAAAGTACTGAATTCCTACCATATTACCTACCTATCTAGCTTAATCCTCCAGCAGCGGTCCCTTGGCCTTCCCCTGCAAAAACTAAATGCCTCATCCTGGGGAAACCCTTTGAGCAACCACTCAGACAACCACTTGTAGTGCCAGCCGGTAGATTCCACTGTCACTTAAGTTTGGAAAGCCCTCTCTCTCTTATTTATAACATAAATGCTACAGGGTTTTCACTAAAAACAAATTTGATGCTTGCTGAACATTTCTCTTGCTGCATGTGCCATGGTATCTATGAGAACAATTTTTCCTATCTAGCTGACTTTTTTCTTGTACGAAGCTTTACGAATTCACTGTCACTAAAGTTTGAAAAGTCCTATCTCTTATTTCTAATACAAATGCTACAGGGTTTTCTCTAAAAACAAATTTGATGCTTGCTGAACATTTCTCTTGCTGCATGTGCCATGGTATCTCAGTGGGGAAAATTTATCCCTAGCTGACATTTTCCTTGTACAAAGAATTAGGAATTGCTCATTTTAAGACGTTGATGAAATTTTCTAATTCATAAATTATCAAGTGACAAATTTATGTTACCACTGGTAAATAGAGAGATCAAACTTCAAAACAGCATTTTCAAAAAATGCAATGAAGCTAGAATCAGCTCACTTGTGGCAGTTTGGGTGAAATGTTCAGGAATATTGCCATCATGAGAAAATCTTCATCATGACCTTCATTTTTCACTTAAATTTTGCAGCATCCGTTCTCATAAAACCCCTCACACTATCTGTAAAAGAACTTTTGATGCAGACTCCATTCTTAATTTTGTAGACTCAATATCAGTTGAAAACTGGGGTGATGTTTATGCTACTAAAAACATGGATGATAAGTTTAAAAAGGTTGTCAACACATTCATAGTGCATTTTAATGCTGCTTTCCCTAAGAAGACTTATCGTTGTCGGCCAAAGGGTACTAGAAGAAGGTTCTACTCCCATGACCTTGTTGTTGAAAGCCAACGATTGCGTGAACTTCATCAGCAAGCCAAGTATGTAGACAACAGTCTAATGACTTATTATAAACAATCACTCATGGCCTTCAAACAACGTATTAGGAACCATAGGAAAACTATCAATGAAAGTTACATCCTTTCCTCCACTAATCCCATAAAATCTGCATGGGATGTCATAAAGTGCAATACAAGAGCAACTCAAATGCATAACACACATAAAGAATTCAATTTTGATGGCACTCCAGTCACAGATCCCTTGAAAGTTGCAGACTGTTTCAATTTAATGTTCTGCAATGCAAATCAAGATCACCTTACCTATCCTAGTTTATCAAACAGTTCCTCGCTATCTAAGACCTTCTATCTCTTCCCAACCAACCCATACGAGGTCAACAAAGCCTTGAATACACTCTCTAACAAATGGTCTTCAGGATTTGATGAAATCCCCATCCCTATCTTGAAGGCAGCCAAAGATTATATATGTGACCCCCTAGCTCACATAATTAATACTACCTTTGATGAAGGTCATTTCCCTAACTACCTGAAATTAGCCTATGTTAACCCTATCCACAAAAAAGGTCCTTATTCTGACCCTAATAATTACCGGCCAATATCAGTGCTTTCTAGTCTTTCCAAAATTTTTGAAAAAATTTTTCTCAATCGTCTCATAAACTTTCTTAAGTCATTCCAGCTCTTGGACCAAGCCCAGCATGGCTTCCTAGCCGGGAAATCCACTACCACTGCTGTATTTTAGCTACTCAACCATATCCACAAGGCCCTTGACAGTAGAAATACTACACTAGGGATCTTCTATGATCTTAGTAATGCCTTTGATAGTATCAATCATAAGAAACTATTCTCCAAACTTTCAAGGCTAGGGATTAAGGGCAATGCCCTGCTTTGGATAAAATCTTTCCTCTCCAATCGACAGCAGCAAATAAAATATTGCCACCAATCAGACACTGGCTCTAACATTACTCTATCCAAGCCACTTCAAGTATGCCAAGGTGTCCCCCAAGTCTCGATACTCGGACCTCTGCTCTTTATAATTTTTATAAATGACCTTCCATGTTCAATCTCAGTTGGTAAGCTACTTCTCTATGCTGATGATACTTCCTGTCTTCTACAGTCAAATAATCCAGCTGAACTTGGGGTTATTTCCCGAACCTCCATCTCAGATATGAGCAATTGGTGCCAAGCAAACGGACTCACCATAAATTCTCATAAATCTCTTCACCTGCAGTTCCACCACAAAAGGTACCCTCCCACCTCCAGTTTCTTACTTCGTTTAAGGGATAACATCCTCATCAGATCACATTCCATCAAGTTTCTTGGTCTAGTAATCAACGAAAACCTGGACTGGTCTGACCACATTCAGTACATCATGAAAAAAATTACCTCTGGAATCTTCTTGATTAGAAAACTAGCTCAAGTTGTCGCTCTGGATACCCTAAAACTCCTATTTCACTCAAAAATCCAATCTCAAATTTCATACGGCATCCTATTCTGGGGTAATGACAACCTTTCCCACAAGATATTTTCCCTCCAAAAGCAGGCCATTAAGGCAATGCTTCATCTCCCCCTACGTACTCCCGGCAGACCTTTATTTAAGAACCACACCATCCTCACACTTCCATCCCTATATATACTTAACTGTGCCTTATTTGTCAAACAAAACCCCCAAATATTCTCTTTTGTATTCGCGCCAATCTTTGATTTCCTCTATGGCCACAAGAGGGCAATGCATGCCATGACCGCGTATCGTGGAGTTTTTTCTTTTTTTTTTTGGTGTGTGTGTGTGTGTGTGTGCATGCGTGTGAGTGCGTGTGCAGTTCCGATCAGATTGCCGTCGACATACCATCAGACTTCAAGACACTTCACCGCACCTGCAGTTATTTTTCAACATTCTATTCGGTAAGTCATGCATTGCTTTTGGCCATAGATCTTACAGTCCACTTCTATGTCTTTTTAGTGAATCAGCCAATTTATCTTTTCTCTCACCTTTGGCCAATCGAGGCGAAAAGAGAGGACATATTCTCCTCTCACCATGATGTGCACTCCTACCACACACGAAACAGGACTAACATCCACTTATCCCAAGCCTCCACTTCCCTTTCTCTGCATGGTCCTCATCATGCAGCCTCAATAATTTATAACAAATTACCATCTGATATTAAATCACTTTCCTCTCTGCCAGTGTTCAAGAACAGTGTAAAGAATTTACTTCTTGAAAAAGCTTATTATTGCATTTCTGAGTTCATGGCATCTAAGTGTGATTGCTGTCATACTTGAACTTATTTTATTTTTTATATTTTGTTCTTTTACTGATTGTAAGTCCTGTTGTGTCTTTTTTTTAACCTTAACGCTATCTTAATGTACCATTGTTTTGACGATTTCTATGTTACCTTGTAACCAACAGAAATAAAATCATTATTATTATTATTATTATCTATAAAAATTTAAAAAATATCAATGTAGAAAATTTTTAAAAGTTACCCCTCCCCATCTTGCGTAAGTTGCCATATATTTTTAGAACCATGCATATAGATAATGATATACTTATGGGTGATTCCCTGTCCAAGTGTGCAAAAATTCAACTCACCCCTCTCTGATGTTTTTATTTTTAACATAACAATAGATAAATTTTTTAATTGATTTTTTTTAACCGGATATCGATATTGGTTTTTGAGATTTCGCGATTCACTGCAAATGCAATCGCAAAGAAATGATTGTACTTTTTTCTGTAATTTAGCATCAATTCAAGCAACCCGTGCCAGCAAAGTAATCCGGCAAAGAAAATCTTTTTGACCGACGATAATGAAAAAATGATTGATCTCATATTGTATCGGATCTTTTCACTCCTCTATGCAAGCAACGCAAGGAAAACTCAACCCCCTTCTCCCCCCGAAAGGTCTTAGGTAATACTTGAATGACCCCTAAGAGCCCATAGTAAAGTGAAAATGTGGAACGCACTTTGGTAAACTTTTAAAATTTCAGAACTGGTTTCCCTATCGTAACATTTGTGCATAGATAACTTTGTGTATGCAATGTTGTAGGTTTCATGTGAATGTGTAGTTGAAATCTCTTAAATCGGTGATTTTTACTTCAACATTAAAAATGTAGATTTTCACCATCAACCATTTTTGTGCCTTCTGCTGCATAGAGATAAACAAAGATTTAAAGTGTAGCTTCTGTAACTTTAAGAAAATATTCTTATGAAAGGAAATTTCCTTTCAGCCTATTGTCAACAGCCCCGAGTGTTATCCCCTAGCACCCCTGTTCACTTGGCTACTGCCAGTGGACCAGCTAACAACACTAACCAGCCTCTGGTGACCTCACCCATAGCTCCTAATCAATCTAATACTTTAGCCATCCAGCATGCTGCAGGTAAGAATCTTGCTTTGCACCATGACCCAGCTTTCTTTAGAATTAGTTTTTGATTCCTAATTTGAGATAGAAACACATAACTATTCATGGTAAAAAATTCTACCCAAAAGTGGAAGCCGTATCTTCATGCGTCCATATTATGGTTACATGTTGCACCATCAAGAAGTCTTACGTTGAGCATTTTAAACTGTTAATATAAGCACCAGATATTTTACATCTCTCTTTTTAAATCAGCAATTGGATAGGTTAACACTATTGATGTGGTCAGGATTTGATTGATCCTATCGAATCCATGTATGTGAGATTCAATTGAATCCTTCCAAGAAATCTTTGAATCCCAGCTGTGTGTGTGGCATATCTGCTGGGTGCTCTCCGCTTAGGTAAACCCTTTTGTTTTGATACCTTACTACAGAATTATCATTTCTGGCTATTATATCGTTTTCCTTCAATAGTGTTGTTAATTTGCTTGAAAACTCATTCCTGCAAATATAGGTAGGGGGATTTTGACATTAGCCACATTACATTGCCTTGATAATCCTTGTCACTCAGTACCTTACAACAAAATTATCATCGTATCTTGGCATTAGTCACATAATGTTTCACTTAGAAATCCAGTTCATGGTGCATGTGCAGACATCTCTTATAACGTCCCAATGCACCATTTTCAAAGCTGACATCCTTGCCACTGCTGATGATGCTTGTGTTTATTATGGGTTAGACCAATGAACACAAAATTAGCATTTTTTCTTGAAAAATGTTAATTTGGGCAAAAAAAGTTTTGAGACACAGGAAAATACATAACTATATGCAGTCCTAAAATGGTTTTTCAAACATTGCTTTTTTCATTTTCTTTGTACCAAAAATTGTGAGAATGGAAGATAGTGTTGCTAGGAGCGTATGATCTTTTGATTAATTTGTCTGGAATTGCCAAGTAGTGAAATCAGGTGTTACTTTTTGCTGAAAAATGTGTGTGATAGTCATGATATAAATAATTTGTGACAATACCATATCCCAAGCTTGTGTTTCTCAAGGCGCTAACTCAATGTGTAGCCATATAAAACGTGTAATTTCAGTCCATGAAGTAGTGAAAGCCCGCAAATTAACCCAAGAGATAACATGGAAAGATTTTGAAACTCATGAAAAATACTTATGCACTGTTCTAGTGATTGTATTTTTACCTTTAGTGATGCTGACGATTTGGTTGATAAAAAAGAGATTAAATCCTGGCAGAGTGTAAGAATGCTCCATTTCATAAGCCAAAACTGTTAAGTTACTTGTATTCACTTACAATCAGTGCCTCCATGAAAGAATTAAAACTCTATTATGAAACTGAAGTAGCTGCTCAGTTTCATTACTATTAATTTCATATGTACATTGAGTTTGAGGGCAAACCTAGACTTGTTAGAATTTATTATTTGGTGAAAACAGGATTCAGATTTGATAAAAGAAAAATATTTGGATATAATACATTTTGAATTTAACCAGTCGCTAATTAACACCTTTTCTTAGGGAATTGGTCTTGTTTCCTTGGGAATTGTCAAGTGCATATTGTAACGGTCCACGGCCCGCCCGGATTACTTTGGGCCGAAAGATACACGTACAATATATTTTTTTGAAAAAATGTCCTCGCGAACCCCTCCCGCACGAGATCCGCGGGGCTAACCTGCGTCACCTATTACAACACGAAAAATAAATTAAAAGCCTCTTTTAATGAGGATAAGCGAGTGGGGGGTCCCCGACCTTGCATAATTTGACATGCTCCCTGGCTTTACCGCCGGGGCAAGGTGGAAATGGGTCGCTGGTATTGGGTTTGTGGGATATTCGGCTTGCTGGGTAAGAAGATTAAAAAATATAACTTTTTCATTCAACAAAACAAGCGTATATTCTCAAAGAAAATGCCCTTCTAAAAATTAGTGAAGTGATGAGGTGATAAATGAGGGATGAGACATTTGAAACGAACCCTTCATGAAATGAATAAGATGAATTTGAAAATGATGAATGAACACATGTAATAGCCACACAAAACAAAAAAAAAGGCTTTTCCTCGCTCACAGGCGATTTACTCGAATAGTCCGCTTCCAATTAAACTGGGGGTGAGGGAGGTAGTTACTAGTCCTTCCCTTTTCTCTTGCAATTATGGTCTGATTTTCTATTTGGGCGTCAATCACTCGCCATTGAAGAACACTGTTGCAATGTGGGAGCCCATCGCTAGCTTGATGGCTAGGAGGCTGAAATAGGGGGGGGGGGTTTGTCGGGTCTGCAACCTTACGTGACCGTTGACACAGGATTCTCGGCACGGGACGTCAAGCGTGGAAGGCACCTGGCAGTCCAAACTGGATCCTCTGATTTTACAGCTGACTCCAGACTCAACACGCCACTCGTGGTCTCCGTGTCCGTCGAGAATATCTTGGGGGAAATATGGTCCAAACAGTGGACGTGGTACCTTGTGTGTACCTCTCAGCCTCCAGCACTTTCAAACTAGCTCTCCCAGCACGAGCAATGCTTCCGCACAGTGAAGTCGCTCAACGTGTTCTTTTTTTTCCTTCTGCGATCGCCTTTTATACCACTTTGTGGAGGGGAAGGGGACGTGGCGGATAGAGGGAAATGAGGAAGGGGGAACACAGTGGGGAATTCACACATCGCTATTTCACTTAAAATCAACCATACCCGGTGACTCATTCATACATCTCACTCCACTGTGTTTTACCCTATTCATTCAACCTTGACACACTTCGATTTCAGACACGCACACATTCACGCGGTTTCCACACTCTCACCACCTCAACAAGCCAAATAAAGGAAGGCGAAGGAATAAGGGGGGGGGGGGGAAGAGTGGTTTGGGTGGAAGACAAAAGGTGTAACGGCTCGGACCGTTACATGGCCCCTCCCTAAACTGTGGAGGCCGCTTAAAACCAATAAGTGGACTCCGCAGTTTACAAAAAAAAAAAAACAAAACAAAACAGAGAACCGTTCTCCGGCTAACTAAAAAAAACGCGTAACAAAACTTATAAATAAACGGAATTAAATTAACTTTACAAGACATCCGGGTCATAATATACTTTTAAATTCCCGAAATTATATATTCCGATTTCTTTTCCTTCGCGATCAGATAGGTGACACGAGTTAGGTCCCGCATGCCTAGTGATGCGCATGTCTAGTGATGCCCGTACATAAATGAAAAAATTTACGGAATAATTTTTGTTTTGAATCGGATGACTGATGCGTTTTCAGGAGGAATTTTTCTCCCACTCTGAATATATGTCCCTTGGCCTTTTGTTGTTCCTTTCTTTTTTGACCTGCCAATTCTAAATGAACTCTTACGAGCTTTTCCCGTCCGCCGATAGCTACGGGAATAAAAATTTGTTTAGTAATTGGATTAGATTTTCCTCGGTTTGCACATATCAAAAAACTTTTGTTTAACGGCAATACCGGTATTTTCAGATTTATCTCTACAAGTTTCCTGAAGAATTCTTCCTCAATCGCGGAAACCTCGCTCCCGGTGTCAATCAATGCTAACACCGTCTCTCCCATGCAGTTAACTTTGATTTGGGGGCATTCCCGTCATGGGAGAGCCCCTTCTTCCACCATAAGGTCATCTAATGGATTCCCTCTAAAATGACGGTGGCTACTATTTCTACTGTCTCTTTCAATTCGGGATCCGCGCCGGCGAGACTATTCGACTCAGGATGTGGATGCAGGAGGTTGCGTTCTATGAATTTTGTTGGTAACTTTGATATTTTGAATTGACTGTAATGCTGAAGTTGAGTTATTCCGTTAAAACTTGACTTTTATTGGTACTTATAATTTAGTAATTCCAAATTTATTGCAACCAGTAGAATACCTATTGGCATCTTCCATGTTCCAATATCAATTTATGTTTTATCAATTGGTTTATTTTCCCAAGATTATATTGATTCATAATTTAAGATGTAAAATCCTTCAAACATATTGATTGACTGTTTGACAATGAATTTACTATATTTTTTGTTATTTTTAACTTATGAAATTAGTAAATAGAAATACATATGATATATGTATTTATCAGAAGTTAGATAATGTGATCCTTGTATATTGACCTAATATTCATTTTTATTACTTAAAATGCTTAGTGTTGTTGTGTACTGTTTGTGATGCTGTTTTTTAATTGAAAAAATAGATGCCATCATGATCATGAGAATGAATTTTCATGTCATAATGAAATATTTTGTTTTCCCAACAAATTATACTGATCATCTCATCTTGAGCTTCCCACAACGTGAGATTTTCCTTTCTGGTCAACGGTTTAACCAGAGACTTTCATAATCATGGATGTAAATGCGATTATAGTGTGACTATAGGAAATTCTACTGTTGGAAATTGTCAATGGAGAACCTCACCCAATCGGAAGCCCAAGAAGAGTTAGCCAGTTTCATGTTGTAGTCAATAATACTTTCTCATAAAAAAATGGTTGAATTACCTGTCTTCCCATGACTTAACTAATGTTGGTGTAATGCCTCCAGTTAAAGAGTCTCATGTCCATTTTTCATGCAGTTAATTCTATTCACGTTTTAACTGCTAAGCATGCATCTAGTTTTTTTTTAAGTTCTTTGCTCTTTACCAATCTTTCACAAGTGTTCTAACTCAAATATTTAGGCGAATACATCAATAATACTTTTTCAGGAATGGCTCCTCACAGAGTACCATCACCCAGGGAACTTCGTGCTCACACACAGCAAATAATGCATGCAGCTCTGATTAAGAAGAAGCTTGAGGAACAAAAGGAAAATTATAGGCGGCGGCAAGAAATGCAGCAACAGTGAGTGCATGTTATTTTATTCGTGTAAATGTAATCATTTATAAAAAACTGGGCAAAAAAAGAATTATAAATCTGGTTTGGGTATTGTAGTGAGTTCATACAGTAAACCCTTAATTTTACATTGTTGGAGGGACTAGAAAGTGCTATACAATCAGAAAATGCTAAATAATGAGGTATTTAATCACTTACTAAAGTTGAATGTTATAAAATCAATCGAATAGCCCTCTTTGCGTGTGAATCTCATAAATTCGTGAGAATTTTAAAACACATAAGTACAGAATTCACCAGGTTTTAAGGCAAAGCCTCCACTTTTGGAGGGTGAACAGGTTTCAAACTGGTTTTTGCACCAATTATTTCAGTACCGATTCTTTTTGGCTTTGGTTCCGGTTTTAAGCTCAAGAACCAGTGGAACCGAAGAACCAAACCGACCCATCGCTAAATTTATAGCTAAGCCCCAAGGCACAGTGCACAAATGGTAAAATTGTAATTAAATATACTTCCATAGAGAACAAAATATTTAACCCAAAGAGCTGTGTACACAATGCATATACCTACCCGGGTTCATCTGTGAATGAAAAGTTCATCATTTGAACAATCTATTTTGGATGAATAGATGCCAAGATAGCCCATTCTAATTCTGGGGATTCATGCATCGTGCAAACGGGGGTAATTGACCAAGGCCGTAACTACTGTCTGAAGTGATGTCATGTTTAGCCGGCAATCCATCAGTTTTTGAAGAGATGATTTCACTAATTGAAAGAGGGGGGCAAGGGCGTAGCCATAGTTAAACACTGGTTCCCGTCAGATCACTGAAGTTAAGCAACGTTGGGTCTGGACGGGGGTTGGATAGGTGGCCCTCCTCCATACCTCTACCAATGTGGGATGGCACAATGGACCAAGAGGTCTGAGTGCCTGGAGGGCTCCAGAAGGCCCTCACCCATCCTTACAATCAATCAATCAATTGAAAGAGGAAGTAAAATACAGTAGAGCACCTATTATCCTATGTTCGATTAACCCACCCTTGGATTATCCGAAGATCAGTCCCTCAACAACACCCTATCCCATCTTCCCTTCCATCCCCTCTCCTCCCTCCCCATCCACTACCGCTTCTGCTCATACTCGTAGCCGGCGTCCATGTTCAAGTCTACAAAATTGCTACATTTTGCAATCACAGGTTTTCCTGCAGCAATCTATTCTTTTATGCATATCAAATTGCTGCATCTTAGTGAGTCCCCTGAATAACTGTTTGCTCGAACTGGGCGAGTGAGATTTTATTGCTTCCATGGCCATTTTATATTTGTGAAAGCCTCCATGTGGAATGAAACATGGAATTTTGTGATGAAATGATTTCCAAAACTGGTGTGAGAAATTTATAATTATGCTTCTGCTCACAGGTCACTCTCTCCCAATCCTGGTACTGGAGGTACCAAAGTTGAATCATCCCCTCCACCAGCTAAGCACTCACCAACACCTCTGGGTTTTACACCAACCTCAGTTCTACGCAAAATGACTGCTGAAAAGGACCCACTGTCATCTTTGGAAAATGCATCAAGTATGTCCAATTCAATGGGAAAAGTTGACTTGAAAATTCAAGGTTGGTTTGGTTTTTTATATAAGTCAATGTATTGTGTGAATAGAGTTGGCTTTACTATGGGTTTGCATTAGGACAGATTCACTTCATGATCTGTAGTGAAAAAAATGATTGCTATTGGGAGCTTGCTTGGAAATTTTTCCCAAGAGAAAGAGTGCCCTAAGCATCTTGTTTCAAAAGAAAATATATGAAATATTACTTAAAATTACCATATATCTTCAAGCATATGTCTAGAATTGTTTGTTTTGGACGGAAAAACTGCTTTCCGCTTATGCTTTCGTCGTTAAATAAGGTGAATCTTGTAGGTTCAAGATTTCAACATATGGCTTGATTAAAATAATACATTTTGTTTTACACTGTAGCAACAGTGAATATTCACCAAGGAATAAGGAAAATTTATCTTTTACATTTTGCTTTGGCACCTACAGATGCAAAATGCACTTAATACCAGCTTTTTGTGTTATTACTCCATTCCATAGTTTGATGAAAATATGCCAAATTGCACCTGAAATTCAATGAGTTCTGGACTTGCTTCACACTATACTATGGTGCTGTAAATCTCAGAATTTATATGTATTGATAGTTTTTCAATGAAGCTGGGGCAAACATCAAATTTGGCAGTTTCTGGACGTGAAACCATAGGGAACACAGTTGACTTAGAAAGAACTAGAATAATTTCTAAATTCAAAAGATTCAAACCCTGACTAGTCTGCTAGGCCATCAAGATAAGGAAGAATAAATGAAATTTCAGTAGAGATGGTGGTCTTCTAATCAGCAACACTTGGGAACAGTCTTCTGTAAAAGTTCTCTACCCTCCCCCCTCCCGTCCTAACACCCTTCCACCACTCTCGCTTGATTCAGTTACATAGAATAATAACTAAATTAGGGCAATGTTGGCAGTGGGCATTAATTTCCCTTGAAAAAGTGACCAGCAAGGGTCACAAAACATAGGGCTGACACCAGACAGCACACAGGATACTCCCAAATATCATTTGTGTTAATAGGTTGCCCATCATTTTAAAGCTGGAGGGGAAAATAGCTTGGTGGCAAATGGCATTCAATAAGCTGATTAATACACTCCATTGATAATACTAAACAAAAACATGACTACTAGTCATGAAACCTCACTTTGCCCAGTTTCTATGCTTTCTGATGTACATACTGTGCATCCATGTTGACATATGAGTGAGATTAGACATGACATTAGCTTCATGAATGCTGTTTGATATGTTTCTTTCTTTCTATGACTTGGTAGAATGAAAGAAAGCCTTTTACTCCTGCAACAATTCGCATTGCCTCTGACATCTACTCAATTGATACATTACTGATAGCAGATCCTTATAAATCTCAAACTCAGGCAATGGAAGTCCACATAGTGAGGAGTTTGTTAGGTTTACAAATATCTTATTATTCTCATCTAACTTTGCTATCTTTATTCTCATCTCAAGATTTAAGGATTTCTGGTAGAACAGCGGACTCTTGTTAGCATGTTCTTGAAGGGACCTGAGATTCTGAACGTGGTAACCAGGAAAACGTGCTAAACAGGGTAGGCATTCCATGGAAAGTCAAATACGGACTATTTGGTTCCATAACTTTCAGGGGAATGTTATCCTGCCGCTCTTTTTAGCTCATGCTATTGATAAATGGTGATCATTTATTGTAAAAATAGTTCATTTTTTACCTATTCTGCCTCCTGAGGAAATACATACGATACCTATCGTTGATGCATACTCAATTATCAATGATGACGACAATGACCAAACAGCATGTTTAGTTGGCAGATACTGCTTTCTCAAAATTCAGCGGCAAAATTAGCAAAGCCACCTAGCGATATTTTTCTCTTCGCACAGACAATGAAATACAGTTAACTCTTGATTATCCGGCTTCCAATTATCTGGTTTGCGGATTATCCATGCTATTTTCTCATCCCTACACTTAAAAGTTTGAAAAATATTCCAATGGTAAAATTAAGTTAATTCTTTGAAAGTTTGATGTATCTAAATAGAATTGCAAGTTTGTAAATTTCTCTTTTTAGTTTAACTTTTTAATTTAATCACAATATTATGGAAATTGTTTGCTTCGTTTAAGAATGATGAAAACCTAGCCGCATCTGCTTCTGAAATTATTTTATCTGTTCTTTCCCTCTAACTATCCAATACTAATATTTCTAAAGATTTTATGTTTCCTTACAGTCGCCAAATTTTGATAAGATATTAAGTCAATTTCCACTGCATGGTGATCCAAAACTCCTGGATTATTTACTGCCACAATACATCTGCTAGGCTCAATGTTACTAAAAATGTTATCGATTATAGTTGAAGTAGTTCGCGTTACTCTCGTAGGTTCATCAATCAGTGGTAATAAGTTATAGGATTTGGTCATGTTGATGATACTATGTTTTTGTGATGATTCTATCAAGAAATTAATGTTTAAGTCACCGCCAATTATTACTCTTCTATTTTCTTTCAGGCTTAGCAATAATTTTTCTAAGTTTTCTAGAAATGATGAGATGCATCCTGATGGTGATCGATACAATGATATTATGTTTATTTTCTCATATTTTACCTTGAAATCAATGCCAACACATTCAAAGTCCCTATCTACACTGAATTTAGTTATGTTCAGTTCTGATTGTAACTCATACAGAGAGTTTTTCACAAAAATTGCCACACCACCGTTTTTGACAGACTGTCTACAGTAGATTGTTGCACACTTATACCCAGAGAGACACACATTTGAAACTTCATGTACTGTTTACCAATGTTCACTCACACAAAAAACGTCAGGTCGTTCATTATCAAGGAAAACTTCAACCTCGAGTATCTTATTTCTAAGGCATTGAACATTTAAAAACAATATTTTTGGAGCTGCCTTATCACACATTAAGGGATTATACACAAATTCACTATTTAATGACACATTTTTCTTATTTTGCAATGCTTTTGAACTTAATAAATCATCATTACCTTCCGTGATTTGTTCTTTTTTGACACCACGTAATTCCCATTTTAGTTTCCCTGGTTCTTTATGATAGATATTGTTTTTTCAATGATTTTTTTCTAACTTAAAGGAGCCCATTTGGTTTAGATGAACACCATCTTTACCCATGCAGCTATCATCAACACATTTGTTTACATCGACAAATATTGCTCCCAGCACTACACAAGCCCATCTGTTTTGGTTGACATTATTTACAAAACTATTCTTTACATCCCTTCGGTGAATTATACCATTGACCACTATACCTGATTTTGGGTAAGTTTCCTTTACTTTCCTGATAAGGGAGTAAATTTCACCCATTACCTCTTCTGGAGTTTTGGCTTTCATTAGATTGTTTGTTCCCACATGCAGCAACACGATCCTCGGAGAGACCGAAGACATAGTATTCTTTTCTTCAATTTTCCTCGCCAGCTGCTCCACTTTGATACCTGGAAACACTTCTTTCACCGCACTTTTCACTGTGATATGCTTGATCATGGAATCACCAAGTGCTAACACTTCACATGAGGACATTTCTCCTATCTCGTGTTCTACTCCAACTCGTTTATATACATTATTAACAACACTTTTGGATGCATGTGCATTGGATGCACGTGGTAGCGTTGATTTAACAAGGGCATTACCCGAGTGAACAGCACATTTCGGGTTTGACCAGTCGTTTTTGACTAAGTTCTGTGACAAAGCTGATGCAAATGGCAGAAAAACGGAAGAAAATTGTCCTTTCCATCGCTAAAAAACTAGAATTGATTACAAGAAATGAAAAAGGAGAGACTCTGCTTAAACTGGCAAAAGAATATGATGTGGGATTACAAACATTTTGGGATATTATTAAGAATAAAGTAAGCTGATGAAGTTCGCTGCAACCTCGGACAGTGGTTTGGGACCCTCAAAGCGTAAGACTATAAAACGATAACTTTCAAAGATTCAGACTCTGCCATGCTTCTTTGGTTCAATCAAAAACGGTCAATTGGTATACCCGTCTCAGGCCCCATGTCCGCACAGCAGGCTGAACTTTTTCACGAGTCTCTAGGGATAGCAGGGGATTTTAAAGCTTCTTCTGGGTGGTTGATGAGATTCAAGCTGCAAAATAGAATTCGTAAAATTGCTATTCAGGGAGAGCGATTGAGTGGCAATATTTCAGCCGCTGATGCTTTTCGCTTGCGGAGTTCACAAAATACGTAAAGGAAGAAGAGATGGCACCTGCACAGAAGCTGTGGCGAGTGTTGAAACTTTGCTGGATTACACGGGACAAAATGATTTTGATTATTGCGATGTAATCTCAGCCTGAAAAATAAGAACTGCAATAAAAGAAAACATGAAGAAATCAAGTAAACAGCAAAAAATAACTTGTTATTTCCGATATTCACAATAAAAGAATGTGCTCTATTCTGATATTCACTTCGATAATGATTTTTATATTGACTTCAAATACACAATATACCGCATAAACGTGTGTAAGAGGCGCACCCCTCTTTTTATGCGTCGAAGTTGAAGAAAAAATCAGGGGGCTTTTTTCCCTCCTATTCTGAGGTTTTGCTGGCCTAACTTCGAACTTTCGGCCATTATCAAAGCCTTGCGCTATTCTTGGACTCGCAAGCTCAATTATGCAGAGAATATTGCAATCGCAAAGATTGTGCTTGCGATATTCTCTTATAATTTACGCGGCATTTTTCATAGGCATTTTTGGACCTCGGAGGTAAGTATTCACTTGTAGCCTTAGCCCTACAATGCTTACATTGTTTATTGCCCTTTGGAATGAGTGGAGTACTTGATATTCATTAAAACAAATCCTACCTCGCTACAATTCGTGTTTAGTTGGTAAGTGCGGACAGTCGCACCGAGCTCTGATTTTTAAATCCGAATTCCCCCACCGTTTTCATAATGCACAAGTCGTAGTCGCTGTGAGTCGCCTTTTAAATGTGGTTAACTTTTACAAATTATATTTTGCTGTAAATGATGACGAGCGGGAATGCGAACACGTTAAATGCAAAATACCCAAGCATCAGCCGTGTAAAAAACGAACGATAAGGCGTAGATATGATATCAAAACCTGAAAAAAATCAAACTTTGAAAGAAATCATAACTGTCTATGGAATTTAAAGCATTTATTTTTTCAATATGGCTCAAAAAATCTTCAATGAATGACAAAATCAAAAAATTGTATGATTTACATAAAAACGGCTGACTTATTAGTGAGACGGGCGTCGCTGTACGGCACGGCGGCATGCACGCAAATGTCCTGTCACAGCTCGCAGATTTTCCCCGAAAAGAACTTCTGTCCCTATTGATAAGGAATAGTGCAACCTTATCCTTCCTCCATCTTCTAATGCATGATTCCGGCACATCATGCTTTCGTCAGGCAGCGCGGTTTCCTACTTCCTCAGCGTCTTTGATGACTTTTAAGTTTTGCAGCTGCCTTGAAATACCGCAACTTTTTGCCCTTGTTCATTTTGGAACAACACTGACCTATGGTGGCACATGCACAAATGATAATATTCACAGAATTCTCTCTGTTAAGCTTAGGGCAGGTGCATACAGTTGAGTCACTCAAAGTTGTCCGAGGACAGAAAATGAGAAAGTCAGGGGGGTGGAAAATTCCGGTGCTTGCACTTGTCTTGCACGTGCTTGCGGCCAATCGCTGTCCCCCAATTGCACCCCACACCCTCTCCCTGTCATACAACAAGTTTTTACATGTTTTTAGGCGACTGCGTCCCCCGTTAACAAGCGAGCGAACGATCCCCTCCCCCTTGATGACTCACGCTGAGCACCAAGGCCACTCAGCTCTCCAGGGGCTTAAGAGTAAGGCCTTGGCCACGGTATGAGCTATGGGCGGCGGTAGGTGAGCGACAGGACGGCACCGCTGAGTTCCATGTTCCTAATGTTTGACATGGAAAACGCTCGAACCCAGCCATGATATCTACATCTACAAAATACCCTGCAAGCCACCACAGGAAGAAAACATGATGGGGGATAGACGTGAGCGGCATAAGTGCCGCTCGCCGCCAATCCCAGACATTAAATCTTTCTTGTGCCGCCCTGCCATTCAACTCATTCTGTGGCAAAATGTCAGCAGAGAACGTTTTGTTTAATGACAGTATGTACTGCCATTTCTGATTCTGAACTAATCTTAGGTCGAATCACCGCTCGTTTAGTGGCCCCTGCCGCTATTAACAGAAACTGCTCTGCCGCCCGCCACTCATCGTGACGAGGCTTAAGGCAGGCAGATAAAAAATTCGTGTAAGAGGCGCACCCTCATTTTCGGCTGCGATTTCTGGGAAAAAAGCTGCGCCTCTTACACGAGTTTATACGGTATACTGTTGTTTTTTATTATCGATATGGTCAAGTTAAGCGCTCATTATCTTTTGTTTCAAGTATTAGAAACTATTTATTAGATTAGAAAATATTTATCGATGAACGTTGCAGATTTCATGATATTCAAAATAAACAAACCAGAAAATTAGCATTTCGTTATTCACTTGTTTTCTTGGCGTAACACCTGCAGTCAATTGTAATGGGAAATATTTTTAATCCTACTAATGCCGAATCTATATATTATATCACATTATATCAGAGGCTCACAATTATAACAATGTTTTTAATTATATAATCACTTCGATGTCATACATTTACTGAAAATAAGCAAGATGTCAGCTTTTATTATCTACGTGGTCAAGCTAAGTAAGTACCCATTATGTTGTGTTTCAAGCATAAGGAGCTATAAATTCATAAATGTTTACGATATTATTATATTTTGAAATAATAGAAATATTTTTTATTTCATTAGTTGTCTTGTGGTAATTGATGCAGTCTGTTATGTGAAATAGTTTCCATCCTACGAGGTGAAATGTCAATATCACAACCACATTTTCCATGTTTTTCGGTTATCAGTGTTTTTCGATTATCCGTGCCTCGTTGTGCATCCATTAGCACGGATAATTGAGAGTTGACTGTAATTAGGTCGGAGCATGGTTCTACTAATACAGGTCGGAGGGCAGATGAATCGGCGGCGCGAATACCTGCTTCTCACTTAATTGCGCTTCATGCTCATGGAAATCAAGGTTACAAAAATAAAACAGCTTGTAGCAAATTACAATGATGGCACAGAAAATGCTATATTTGTGTTTACCGTGATAAACATTTTCATGAACATATATTATAGTATTACAAGGAATGTCAGAACTCCTTAAAAATGTGATCAAATTGAGTTCCCTGCCCAAAAACATCGTTTTTTCCGTGTGTAGTGGCGTAAACTTAATTGCTTGTAACAAAACAAAAATAGAACTTCCCGCATGCTCTCTACAAATATTGAAAACAAAAATGCATAATTTAATGAAAATACATAGAAACGTATGGTGGCTGGAAGAATCTGTCCAAGGTGCTTTGTTTTTTCATTTTGAGCCCTAATTCTTTGATAGTACAGTCCATTTTTATTAAAGTATTCGTCACACTTTCATCGAATTCGTGACTGGTGACGAACTGTTGCACTGTCTCCATTGCTTCCGCTGCTTTTGCGAATGTTGGAGGAGATTCAGGCTCTGCTTCATCTTTGCCGGTGTCTTCTTCTTCTTCCTAACTTTCTGTGCATAGACTTCATCTATTGACATCAATGTACTGATAAAAATACGCGATAATGAGATTCACAGACTTTTTCAATTACATTTAGGAAAATGAAAGATTATGTTTGGAATAGTTATTATTTATTTGTTGCGTAATTATCCCCATAAAAAAAGCTAAATTTTTAGTAGTCACAAGTTCCAATAACCAACCTGCAGACTTCGATATCGGCATCACAGGCGACATACTCTTTGAAGGTCGTACCCTCCCCTTCTCCGAACAGCTAATCCCAGCCCTCAAGGGCGTGCTCATGTGCTGCCTCGTCACTCAGCGACACGGAATTGTCTTCGTTTGTGTTGCGATGAAATCCAGAGTTCCAAAAGCAATTTCTTATGCTCTTGGCTTTGACTGAGTCGAAGGCATACTTCACAAAATTCATCGCTTTCGGGATATTTACTTTTCTTCTTGACTCGTGAAGGCTGGCCAACCTGTCATTGACAAGTAGTCTCCTGTGCTTATGCTTCATGCATCGTATGTTGCCTTGATCAAGAGGCTGAAGAACACTCGTGCAATTTGGAGGAAAAAAACCCCACTTTAACATTTCTTAAAAATGCAGTGTCTATTGGATAAGCTGCGCAGTTTTCAATTAGCAACAAAATTTTAGGATTTTGTCCACCCATCTTGGCATCCAGTGCTCGCAGCAGCTTTTCAAAAATTGTTGCAGTCACCCAGGCTTTACGTTTATATTTCCCGATCACTAACGGAATTTTCCGTTCCAATTTCATTGCAACATAGGACAGTCAACCTCTCCATACTCATTTTACTTCCATGACACTTATTTCATCTAAGTGCCAGTGTTTTATCAGGAAGCAAATAAAAAAATAAGCCGGTCTCACCGGCATTACAAATTTTATTCGGGCTGTAGTTTTTGATGATGGCATGGATGAGGATCACATGCACTGTTGCTCGTGCAGTTTTGATTGCATAGGCGACAGCGATAAAACGAATGAATATTACAATAAAATGTGCTGCTTGTGGGGACCTTGTCAAGCGTTGAATAGGTGATTCCGTTGATTCTAATGTTTGAGATTGTATTTTTCTTACTTAAAAAACATTTTTTTAACTATAATATGACTATCGAAATAGTATTTTAAGCGATTACAATCTTTTTTAATGCAAGAAGTAAGCCTCTTGAGATATATCCATCATCTGATTAACTTATGAGGTGGTTATTTCCCTTGAACAACTTTAATTTGGTCCTCCTGCAAACGTGCTAAAGAGGTAACCAAAATGTGCTAACCATAGTTATTTACATGCACTGTGATGCAGACCTGAGGAAATGAATGTCCAAATGAGGAAAACGTGCTATTAAGGAACGTCCTAATGAGAGTCCACTGTATTCATGAACATACTTTGGTGTTAATGTATGATAAAGTTGCTCCATATTATGCTGCAAACCAAGGTTATACAATCTCACAATTGACCTTTTGCTTTATATATCTCCTTTGCTGATACAGCTCTTGCGAAAGCTTATGGCGTTCGGATGCGCAGAAGAAGACATTGTGTAGAGGTAAAGTTTGGTGGAAGGGGTAAGGAAAAGGGACGTATGGGAAAGCGAAGACATGGCATTTGTGCCATGCATGAGTGCATTAAAAAAATGGAATTTGTTTGACGCGGACAACACAAACGCCATGCTTCCAAATGCCATAAGCTTTCGCGAGAGCTGTAAGCTGTAGCTGTTTTGTTGTATACTCTAATGGTGCAATATCAAAAGCAGTGGAAGATGATGGTACCCTCAGAACAACCATGATGATATAACTGCCTTATTACCCTTGCACTATGGGATGCGGTGGACATGGCTAATTATGCAGCTGCCAAAGAGCTTTTTGTTGTATTTGTATATTATATATACTAACGATTATTTATAAACCAAAGAAAATTGACAGGTGCAGCTCATGGCCAGGACAATGAACTTGGTTACTTGACCTCTGGTAAACAGTATCCTTTGGCTTGGTTGCTGTTGCATTTGAGGTTTTCCGAAAATTTAAAAAATATTGTTTTTGGATTTAAGGAGGAATTTTCCCAATTTCCTGAAAAACTTTCATTGGATTTGGGAACTGTTCATTGTGTAAAACATTTTACAGGAGTAGATGGAAAGGAAGAAATTCCTGCTCATAAACTGTGTGCCAATAGGTATCTTTGTCTTTAAATAGGCATGTGTATTTTTATGTGATATTAACTCTTTCAGGGTCAACTGACAGTAAGAATCAGCAGTCACAGTTCCTCTCTATGGTCAACCAAGGGCAGCAGCAGTCATCTAATCAGTGGAAAAATGAAAGCCACGTCAAGACCCAACAAGGTATTTGTTTGCATGGTCGTACTAAGTTGTATACTACAATTCTCAGTAATTAATTTCCTGCTATAACCTGTATGACATGGGCTTCACAAAGACTGGAAGTGAGCCTGGAATGTCCACTATCACTGTTGCTGTTTGATGTTAATTAATGAGAAATGGTTTAGGAAGCATGGGGAAGATCGAATAAATGTATGAGATTTTCTAGAAGTAAGAGGGCAGGGCTGAATGTAAGCAGGCGGAACAGTTTATGTATCTAGCTAGTATTTCGGAGGGAAATAATTTTAGTGGTAGGGACATGAGGTGTGGAATTGCTCAATTGGTAGTTGCAGGCATAACTTTATGGAATCCTATTCATACTGAAATGAAAACAGCAATTGATTTGGGGCTGGGGACTCTTGAGGAAATACACAAGGAAAAGAATGGTGAAAGCTCCAATAGGGAGCCTGGTTCTGTATGGGTTAGAAACATGGTCGTTGCGGAGAGGGGATGTACAGGTACTACTATCGCCGCAAAAAAGGTAGAACGCTGAACTTTAAACATTCGTACGAAATTCCGCTGGACCTCCAAAGAGCCGTGTAATATATCGTTTTACTCCTTGTTTATTTGACTACAAAATGCATTCATTTAATAGTGTGTAAGTGTAAACGTTTAGCTCCTACGGTCGAAAGAGTGAAGAAAAACAGGCGAAAAACTAGGAGAACGGCGAAACGGTCGTCTTCTTCATCTCGTCACGGCCAAAATATTTAATTGGTTCACTTCATTATTTTTTTACGAAGACGACGACATCTCCGCATTACAAATATACTTTTAAAATTTTATTTTATCCATTCTATGATTTTTTTAATGGCCGAAAGCTAGATTTCAGTTTCCGAGGTGTGGAAAAGTATATGAATATCGAAATTACGTATGCTTTATAGAAATAATATTACAAAACTTCTCATGTAAGGAAATTTTTATATTCTTCCCCTTACTTAAAATAAACGACAAAGAAGAAAATCGCCCCGCGGCAATGCTCACTACCATTTTGCTCAGTTGGCAATGGTGATACTCCTAGCCGCGCGTGACTCAAATCTCATTGCCAAGACCCCTCTAGAGAGACCTCTGTCCAGCGCTGATTGGACAAGGAATGGGAAAGGCTTTAGGTGTTTTATATTCTTTTAACTTTATGTGGATTGATTTATATTGAATATTTCGCAATTAGATATTTAATTCCATATCCGAAATTACACACATTAATTCAGCAAAATACTGTTTGTTTATGTGTTAGAAGTATATTGATTCTATGGATTGTATTGTTGCCACGAACTGAATTAAAGTGTGTAATTTCTGAGACTGACTTTAATATCTAATTACGAAATATTCATTATAAATCTATCCACATAATGTTAAAAGAATATAAAACACCTAAAGCCTTTCCCATTCCTTGTCCAATCAGCGCTGGACAGAGGTCTCTCTAGAGGGGTCTTGGCAATGAGATTTGAGTCACGCGCGGCTAGGAGTATCACCATTGCCAACTGAGCAAAATGGTAGTGAGCATTGCCGCGGGGCGATTTTCTTCTTTGTCGTTTATTTTAAGTAAGGGGAAGAATATAAAAATTTCCTTACATGAGAAGTTTTGTAATATTATTTCTATAAAGCATACGTAATTTCGATATTCATATACTTTTCCACACCTCGGAAACTGAAATCTAGCTTTCGGCCATTAAAAAAATCAAAGAATGGATAAAATAAAATTTTAAAAGTATATTTGTAATGCGGAGATGTCGTCGTCTTCGTAAAAAAATAATGAAGTGAACCAATTAAATATTTTGGCCGTGACGAGATGAAGAAGACGACCGTTTCGCCGTTCTCCTAGTTTTTCGCCTGTTTTTCTTCACTCTTTCGACCGTAGGAGCTAAACGTTTACACTTACACACTATTAAATGAATGCATTTTGTAGTCAAATAAACAAGGAGTAAAACGATATATTACACGGCTCTTTGGAGGTCCAGCGGAATTTTGTACGAATGTTTAAAGTTCAGCGTTCTACCTTTTTTGCGGCGATAGTAGTCTGTTGGCAAGTTCAGTCATCCCACTCGCGGCCATGCAGTGAACTAAAAGTTTATATTGTCACTACATGGCTGATAATGGGTGAAGGGATATGTATTACTTGGGGGTAAGTCAAAGGAAATGAGGAAAGAGAGGATATGTCCCTTAGTGTGACATAACAAACAGGAGGTCGTAACGTCCTCCATGGCTCTCAGCACGGCTTCCGGAAAGGTAGATCATGTGAAACACAACTCACGCTCTTTCTTCATGACGTTCTCAAATCTGGTGAATCGAAAAGACAAGTTGACGTATTATTTCTAGATTTTAAGAAAGCTTTCGACATGGTACCTCATTACAAACTTTTATACAAATTACAGTCATGCGGCCTAAACGAAACAGTAGTAAACTGGATACGCGACTTTCTGAGTGATCGTAAGCAAAAGGTAGTTCTTAACGGAATTAGCTCTGATGTAGTTAAAGTGACATCAGGTGTACCGCAAGGTAGCGTGATCGGCCCCCTTTTGTTCATTATATACATAAATGATCTATGCTCTCGAATTAGCAGTAAAATACATTTATTTGCCGATGACGCTGTCATCTATCGTGAAATTAGTGATCACTCTGACTTTGAAACTCTATCATCGGATTTAAACAACGTTCATGTGTGGAGCCAAGAGTGGGGACTCGAACTTAATCTGAGCAAATGCACGGCGGTACATTTCTTGTGGAGGTCGTCCAACTATTCCCATGTATATGCTGTGGATGGTGTTAACATAAAGGCGGCAGATGAAGTGAAGTATCTCGGAGTTACGATAACTTCGGACCTATCGTGGGGAGCACATATAAGAAATATTTGTGGCAGAGCTCTGAAGAAGCTAGGGTTCGTCAAGCGTATTGTGGGAAGATTTTCGGATGAAAAAGTAAAAGAGAGGTGCTATTTCGCACTCGTCCGGCCACACCTTGAATATGCAGCGAGCATATGGGAGCCGGTGCAGAAAGACTTAGTGCAGGAACTTAATAAAATACAAAGGAAAGCTGCGCGATTCGTCAAAAACTGCTACGGGCGTACAGACAGCGTTACACAGATGTTAAACGAATTAGGCTGGGAGCCGCTAGAGACTCGGAGGCTGCGCGCTACACTTAGATTGCTTGAACAATTGAGAATAGATATCTTTCAGAGCGACACGGAGAACATCATATTAGAACCCCACTATATTTCCAGGTCCGAAAGAAACGATAAATTAAGAGAGATATTTTGCCGAACGGATAGGTATGGGAATTCGTTTTTCCCACGAACAATAAGGGACTATAATAAATGCAAGGCGTAATTTCACTAGAGCGGTTCCTTTTTATATGTAAACGGCTGGTGTCCTAACACCCCCCGCCACACGCCTATTGAGGCGGCTTGTGGGGTAGTATGTAGATGTAGATGTACTTTTGAGAGATGCCTGAGTCAGGTTAAATGGACACCCTTTCTCATCCCAGTAGAAGGTTCTACAAGAAATACCCAAACACAGTATATTGCTTTTCTTATGCTCCTGTTTAGACAGAAATCCACGGGCATCTGGCACGGCTGAAATGAGCCACATGGAGTACTTGTATTATTCCAGCACGATTGAAGCTGAACAACGGTGACTGCTACAAGTTTAAAACTCGAGACACGAAGAAATCAAGCATCATTAATTACAGACCATGGAAAATCACTCAAACTCATAAAATATTCATTTATTTATTTATATTTTCATTCAAGAATAGCTGTATTTTCTTGATTTCTACATTTCATTGCTTAGAAATTTGATTCCCCATAGATTACTTGAGTATTTTTTAAGAGTTTGTATGGTTAGGTGCTTCAGTCAGAGCTTTTCTATTTTGAATTACCAGTAGTTTATAAAAAGAGATGGATATAGTTAATGATAATAACACAATGGACACGAAACATTATTGCGATCAAGATAGATGCACTGGAACCCAGAAGAGATCCAAATTTAAAAACGCTTAACTTGCATCTTGCTTTCACAACAGTTCATTCCTTTTTTCGACAGAACTCTTTTCTCTCCTGCACGCCATAATAAATCTCTATGCTTTTTATACATCCTTTAGCTTACCCCAAATCACGTCTTATATGTACTCTAATATGTTTGTCAATGGCACCATTAGTAAGCATGGCCACCTAAAGTAACTTACAGAAGATGGCAAAGTCTACCTATTATCGTTGGTATTGCCAATTTTTTTTTCCTTATTTTAAAAAGATTTTATATAGGGATGGGTCGGTTCCACTTTTTTTCGGTTCCGGTTCGGTTCTTAACTTCGGTTCTCGGTTCCGATTCTCAGTTCCGGTTCTTAATTTACCACTTACTTTGCATTGCTCAATGGTAAGATAAGATAATAAATAATCATTTTCAAAGACATACTGCTTGAAAAAGAATACTTCATTATATTTTTCTGTTTATGTAATTTTAATCCATTTTTAACCTTTATGTGAAAATATTTATAGAACTCAAGCACTTTTGGTTCTGTACTCGTTGCCATTAACTTCTCCTGTACACAAAAATATAAACACCTCATAATATTAAGGGAATAAACTCCTTTAAATAAATCTTTTGCTTAAATATTGCACAAATTAATAAATGCATACTTGAATAATGTGAGAAAAGTGGCACTCATTTCAAATTTTTGTTCAAAAACACCAGCATTTTCACTATTTCTGGATCAAGTCTGTTTCTTTTTTCGTCACATATATTGCCAGCTGTACTAAACAGCCACTCACTAAAAACAGTAGCTGGAGGAACACAGAGATACTTCATTGCTAAGCATTTCAGTCTCTTGAAGTTAGTAGAGAACCAGTACTGACTGATAATGACTGCGTCACTATCAGGACTAATGGTTCTCTCTGAGAGGTACAAATTTAGTTCTTCTTAAGCTTTTTTTTCACGTTTCAATGCACAAAAATTTTTTAAAGTTAAAAATGATCAGTTAACCCAACGTTTTTGTAATGATCGCCCATTTATAGTTGAGTAATCAAGAAAGCAGAATGGTGAACGGCAAACGGTTGATGGTTACTTGGCTGAACACAACCCTTGCATCAAGGGAAGAAGAAACTTGATAAAACAATGTAGTTGTAATTGACCGCATATTGCGGGTGCCTTTCATTTCCGGCTATCTTTGTGATGTCCATTTTTCAAATAGTCGATTGTCGTCTGCTATTTACTGCGCGGCGAAGTAGACAGTGTTCTCTTGCATGTGCAAAGTTAATACTTTATTGTACAAATGACGAATAATTTGCTGACTTAACGAAAGCAATGTCCAAAGCATGAATGAAATCTTCTATAACTTATACACTATATTATGATATGATTTACGAAAATGACATGAGGACTCGCACCTCCAAAGGAGGTGGACGTTACCATAGAGTAAGGTATGAGAGGGCTAACGCCCATGTTCAGGAGCGTCATACGTTTTGACGTCGTTTCGGAACTGTTGCATAGATGTCTCTACGGTCGTCGGTTCCTCAGCCGCGCAATTCGAATCCCTTTTCGCTGCGTCCCATGCGTGTCTCGCTCCGCGTTCATCCCGCAACGAAACCGATAGGACTTGAATTGATAACGGGGGAAGAACTGCTGACGCTTCGGACTGGAGGATAGAAGCCGAGAAGCTCCGAGAGCTCAGACAGCTTCGGCAAAGCTCCGAAAAAACGTCAACGTTTGCGGTTGAGTCGTATGTGTAAGAGAATTTTCAGGTTTAAGCGTTCCGTTGAAGGCTTATCTACTATCGCTATAGAGTTTATGGCTCCAGATTACTTGCTTACTTCTTTATCTTGGGTGCTGTTTAGTGGTTTTCCATTAGTATTTTAATAAAATAATGACTGAAAATGCCATCGATGTTAAATTGTTCCCACTGGTGAAACGGAACTACAGAAGGTTTTCGGTATTTTGAGGATATGAATTCGCTGCCCAACCAATTAGCCAACGTTGCTGACATTACTTTTGATTGTAAAGGCGCAAAATAAATCACGGGAAGATAATATAAATTCCCACAGTTGGAAACAGGGTTTGATTCCAAACTTTTCGGAATTTATTCTTCGACGTTGTAAACGACTTTGACGAACAATCATCTAAAATTTTCAAGTTACAACTTTCTGATATTGTACATGCGCGGGAAAACGTTTAGGGATCTGGATGGGGAATGGGATGATTGGATGACGTTTATATGTAAATAGTGTTTCTATTATGGTTGTGAATGGTTTGTGGGAAAAATAAGTTTTTAATCACTGTGTTCGACAGTCTATCTCTCTAATTTTGTCACTTTTGCGTCTGAATCGCAGAGGTAGTATTGAAATAACTTTATACCTGCCGTGACAGTCAGGAACTCAGTCGATTCGAATGTATCTAATGATCTTAATCTGGCGTGTAATCTTCGAATCGTCAGAGATTTCCACCCAAGTTCTTCTAAAGCCGCTTGACACTTTTTGATCTTTCGTAGGGATTACTGACGAAGGTCGCTTGCTTACCTATGTATCTTGTTAAATTTACGAATGAAGTCTTTATTTTCTGGATCCCAAATACTAGCGGAGTACTCGAGGTGCGGTTTTACCAATGAAAAAATGTATTTTTCTTTTACTTTATTCAGCGTTATATATAAAAGCATTTTTGCCGACTTCCAATTCGCTCACCGCATTTCAACCCAAAGCTTTGTTTTGATAGGTGAGGGTAAAGCTCACTCCGTACTAAGCCATTGGCGTGAGAAATTCTCACATCCAGGGTAGGGGGGCCAGTTCCTTTCCCTGGCCACTTGCAATTTCCCACGAAGTTATGACAGAAAATAACACCGCGAGGATTTTAGGTGGGAGTGGGCAGAGAGTCTTCATTGGGAATCGAACCCGGGACCACCCGGGCCGCAGCCAAGTGACTTCCGATTTATTCTCCTTTTCATACAAAAAACGTTCAACAGCAGCTGTCGGTGGTAGGCTAAAACCATTAGTGGCGTCTAAAAATTTGTCTCATTTCCCATTTTTAGTAGGTACATACCCATTTGTTTGTCTTTGGAATCGTTATCAGGTATTTCTTTTAAATGTTACTCATTGAGCTTGGAAGGAACCACCCGATCGTCCTTCTTCTTAATGATGCTCATAATTCTTAGCCCTTCCCGAAGCAGCTCTACAACTTGAGCATTTTTTTTATCCAAGCAGAAATCACTAGAGCATTTTGAGTAAGCTTTGGTGTTTAAGGCATCAAATAAATTATTTATTGTCTCTATAAAATCAGCAGTTGGAAGTGCTGATGGACGTTTTAACTCTCCAGTGGAGTGGCTTATGCGAATAGCAGCTGAAATGGAATAGCTGAATATTTGAGTAGCCAGCTTCACAGACATTTTCTGGATAGAGTTGGGCCAAATGTGTGCACTAGTCAGTTTCCACAGAGCTCTAGTTGTCGAGCTGGATGTATCACTCTGGTAAACCTGGCGTATATTTTCAAAGGAAACGGTCTTTCCTTCCAGAACAAAATCACTATTCAGGAAGTTATTTCTCAAATACTTCAAAGACAAAGACTCTCAAAGATGAAGAACATCAAAAATGCAATAAATTTTATTTTCATTAATCTGAAAATAAGGGTTTTCGACTGAAACCCCCATCTCTTTAATTGCTTTTCTATTGGTGCTGGCTTGGTCGCAAATGAATCCTCTGGGATGCAGGCCTACCATTAACAACTTTTCAATCAAGGACAATAAGAGTTTCCGTATATTGGAGCTAATGAGCCCATGCTCTGAAATAAAGTACCCTACAGGCAACTTCCAGTTATGATGAATACCTCTGATGAGGAACACGGATGCATACTTTCCCACTTGTTTCTTCCTACCCAGATGCCCTAAATATTCAAAACCGTCAATCATGTCCAGGGAATTTGATTAAAATTACGCATTCTTTGCTAACATCCGACATTACGGAGACTTTGAGCTTCAGCTGACGGAAAAAAGAGTCGTTAAATCCCGTCAAATATCGTGATGTTCCGATCCGCTTCCTCACTGTTGACACAGCGGGAATACCAGAATTTTAGAAAAGATGGATTTTACGGTTCTCACTATTTTGTTAAAATAGGTCCCTTATTAGTTACAAGCTCAGTGTCATAAAATTTAGATCCAGGAGCTAAGATCATGAAAGGTGAAAATTTCGTGGTTTTGACTACAATAATAACGAATTTATGAGTTTTGGTCAGCGTTTTTCGATTTCAGGCTCTATACGTCGGGGTCGAGACCAATAGGAGAGTACTTACCCAACCTGGAACCTTCCCACCCGTAATCCCGAATTCCTGTCACAATCCCCCTCCTCCCCTTGTAACTCACAACCTCAAGAAACTGAAACGGTCATCGATTTGATCCGACTGAGCAACAACCTTCCCTTTTACAATGACCGGATGCTTGATTTTGCAGTGACTCGGCTCTTTAAGTGCCTCGGTTATTTGTAAGCCAGTAACTTGTTTCCATGTATATTTTCTTACAATACAAAGGCATGGTCGGCACGACTGATAGTTCCTCATTGTACTTTAAAAGAATTCACGAAAATGGTTCGAAGTTCATTTTGGAAGGCACCATAAAAACGGCAGATTTAAAGAGAAAAATTGCACTTAAAATTTGCCATATGAAGTTTGTTGTAGTATTCCGGGTTAGTAAAGAGTGCTAGTGATAGTGACCAAGGATGTGATCCATTTAAAAAGTTATTATTTTCATTCTCACTGGAAAGGCGCAACATTATCGGGTCGGTAGATCGAGATTGGAGGAACAAAATGGTCTTTTGAACTATTTGGGACATCGTTTGTAAGATAGAAAACCAACATTGGTGGAAATTTAGCCTGTGTATCCTCCATGCAAGCACGGAAAACAGATCGAATTAATATTTACCAATTACGAAATACTTGGCGTTAAAATTTTTTATAGTTGATTGCGTCTCTTAAAATACAAATATTTCATACCGCTGCCCAACTCATACAGTTTAACGATAAATAATCACCAAACTACTTCTATCGCAAGGTTGTGAGTTACAAGAAACGCAATGAAATAAGGCTTGAATTCACGTTCAGTCAGAGATTCTCTATTTTTACCACCTTACTCATCATGATTTTCCATTGTCGATCCTTTCAAATTTGGGGTAAAGGGTGTAGTGGAATGATACAAACCATATATGCAGACGGACATTTTCTGCGGCATAACTGCAGGCTCAATTCTGAATTAAAACGGGAAGTGAACAATTTGAACTCAGTGCCTTAGAATTAGAAAAATCAAATCGACGGAATATAACAAGTGGAGGTTCAACATTCCCCTACACAAAGATGGATGGACAATAAAACATTCGGAAAGCTGCCATTCCCCTGGTGCCGGGCGACTGGCCTAGGCCCGCTCACTGAGTAGGATTCAAGGCTCTGGGAAACAAGCATCGTTACCGTGGATTCAAGACATCCACTCCCGGCAGAACTCAGCCGCCTCGACCGTCCCCGAAGAGTCGCGTGAGCATTTTCCTGACGTATCAGGTTACGCGGGAGACTTGACCTTGACAGGAAGCGGGAGTCTTTCAGGTTGATAACAGCAACACCATCTAGCGGAGAAAAAGCGAAACACATGGCCACCCAAAAAGTTATTCGCAAATCCCTATAAGCGTTGGCACTCTGTATTACTCTGTGACGTTACACATACCTATCAATCAGAATATCCTTATTATGGTGGTATTTCATCACTTATTAGAATTGGATATAATAAAATAAATCATATAGTCATTTTAACGACTGAATTAGAATAATTCATGGCAACTTTGAAGCATCTAAGTATTTCACCAGGTTTTAATGTGAAGCCTCCACTTTCAGAGTGTGGGAAGGTTTCAAACTGGTTTTCTCGCCAATTATTTCGGTACCGATTATTTTTGGCCTCGGTTCCGGTTCTAAACTCAAGAACCGGTGGAACCGAGAACCAAAGAACCGAACCGACCCATCCCTAATTTTATATGTAATCAAAACCTTTTGTTGAAATAGGAATACTAAAAGAAAATTTCAATAGAGATGATGGTCACAGATTCCACAACCCTGGGAAAAAACTGCTAACAAATGTTTGCCAACATAGAAATGTACCAAAATCAGGTTCTTCAACACTGACTTGCTGCGCTACTGAGAGGCCACACTGAGCAAGAATTAAATATTTGCCAATTTCCACCTGTTGGCATTTGGAATCAAACGCAATGGACATGAAACGTTATCGCCATCAAGATAGATGCACTGGAACCTGGAAGACATCCAAATGCCTGCAGTATTACCTTCACTAAGACTATAGTCTGCTAATTATTTTAAATAAACCAGCATTTCTCTAGTTGACTTTTTGATTTCTTCACTTTTTAGGTTAGAATTTCTTCTTTGACAGACTCACAGTCTTGGTCGTCTTCTATATTGTCCACGAAGTTCTCAGCATCTAAATTATTACCCTTTAACTTGCTGTAATTCATTAAGATTGTCCATTGGTTCTGAAAAAGACAAGTTCATGTCTATATCTATATTCTTTTAAGTGTGTAAAAATGCATTATGATTTGTAATATGATTGGATAGAATTTGTTTTCCTTACCTGCATTGGGGCTAGTAATGGCAGAAATCTAGCTTTATCGAAACATTCTTTAACAGTTGATGTTTTAACACGTTCAACACTGCAGACGTCAAATTGACGTCCTACGTCATGCTATTGACTGACTGAGGACGTCAATTGAAGTCTTGCTCTGCTTCTTTTTCAATGGCCTTGAGTTATGCTGAGCCATCTCTCAGTGCCTCCCTCTTGCCTTTCAGCCATCAAATAGCACCCGATCTTTGTAGTCCTTTTTGCCTTTTTGGGATAGCTATCATACATTTTTTCTGTAAAATTTTTATTTTTCTGATTTTTTTTCTCTTGAAGTGAGCATCCAACATTGTTTTAAGAATAATTACAATTGTATATTCTTTTGTCTTTATATCATTCTTAATATATATATTCCGATATTGCGTCTTTCTTTGATGATTATTTTGTTCACTATGTGAGGGAAAATTATTAATTTCGAGACATGTCTACAATTTTTTCTAATTATTATAGTACAGTAGAAACTCGAAATTACGAAGTCGACGGGACCGGAAAAATCGCCACTTCGTAATATCAAATTTCGTATGAACGAGTATCTTTCAAAAACATAGTGATGTTGCTCTTTTTTTGTTTCCATAGATTAAGATGTACTCTCGCGACGTACTTGCATGATTTACGAAGTTATAATTCATGAAAGTATATTTAAATGTGTATCCATGCCCACAGGGTGCACTCATTGTCAGTTGAACACAACTTATTTGTCGGAGTTTGATTCTTCCTATTTTAGGGATTTCCACCGCGTCGTTCCAGCTTTTTGCGGCGGAATTCCCGAAAATCAGAAGAATCAACCTCCTTCCATGCCCGGCCGAAATTTACATCTCGGCAACCAACTTTTCGTTCTTTTTTCCAATGAATGATTAGGCAATGAAGCTTCTTTGCACAATTTTCGTACAGTTTGGACTAAGCCTATGAAGCTTCTTAGCGCATTTTTCTATATTATTTCTGAACTGGAGAACTCGTAACTTTAGCGTTAGCGATGTATAATCATCAATAATATTGATTTATAAATACATTAAGGAAGTGAGCGACTTGCGCGATCATTTGCACCGGTTATTGAAGACAGTGAAAATAAGATTCTCTCGCGGATGCTATGCGATGGATGCATGTTATGTATTTTGTACAAATACTGATATGCCCGTTAATCTCGCGAAATAACAATCAATATTCTCCCTTGGATTCATCTTATTTGTGCGTGGTTATTTCCGATACGATGGAGCTTATAGAGGAGTCCAACTAAATATGTACTTCCTTTCAAAAGTAGATTGTACATACAAGCCACGCACTTCAATGGCGGAGGCAATATAACTCCTTTTACAATTTATCGGCTACTAACGATGCTATCACTACAAATCAATAATTTTCGTTTTCCACTATACCCTGCGAAAGCTTCATTTGTGGCTCTATTCAGATTAGGTCACCTGCTCTTCATTCATTAAATCTCAGTATCCATTTAAAGAATCAATATTGAACTAAAATTTGGGATATTTTTTGTTATTGTTTTCCCTCTGCTTTCGATCAAGCAAGGAGATTTTCGTCTGAGCATTGTAGCTCCAGGTCAGGCCACGCACCAGGTCGGAATCAGCTGTCTCCCCCTCCTTTCCCCGTCATTGCGGGGATTACTCACCCTCCACCATTCTCCCTTTCGCAAAAACAGCTACTCGACCCATGGTCTCGGAGTATCATGCATCACTTGAGACGTGGATCTACCTGGCAACCAAAGCCAAGAGATGCACGTGAGGAATAAACATCGAATGAATCATCGGCTTTACGCCGAACTGTCACATCTTATCTTCCTCCTCCCTTACATCGACCGGCTGCGTCAGCGGAGAGGGAAGACATGCTTTTGGAGAGTGGGGGGCTTTCACTTAAACGGTCCAAGAGTCGGCATGGGGGGCCGGTAGAGTCAGCGTGGGACATCGCATCCTGACCTAGTGTTGAGGGGGCGGGAGGGAGGGGCCTGATCTCCTGGGGGGCCGGAACGGGGGCTTCGGTGTGAAGGTGATGACTCGTGCTAACCTTGAAGAGCGGGGAGGGGGGTACACAGAGACTTGAGGGGAAATATGACCAGTATGGGAGGGAAGGGAAGCGGTTGATAGGTTTGCCGGAAGTGAGAAAGGTGATGGAGAAGAGTAAGCCGCCATTTTAGAGCAACAGAGATGGAAAGCAGGGTGAATTTTCCTGGTGGGGATTGCCGGGTGGGGGAAAAACAATATGGGAATGCGCGGGCATTTCTATTTCGCATTTCCTTAATTTCCGGTCCATTTGGGCAGTCTTATAAAAGGGAATCAGTGAATAAGAATTGAAGAAGAAATACGACAATCGAATGAATGTGTATAAAAAAAATACTTCAGCTCTTCTGTCGAGAGAATCACTCAATAAACAAAAAAAAAGTTATTTATTTTTGCGCTTTGCTTCGCTCCATCGTCGCTCCCACCATGGCCTCTCATTTGGATAAATACGAACTGAACTGGGAGTTGACGTCATTAGCAATTTGGAATCGATGTAATGCATCCCGAGCTAGAAAAATTTCATTCTTATTAGGAGAAATCAGGACTTGATCATTTTCGTTTCTTTGCAAGATCGTGATCTATCGATTTAAATTGCTGGGGGTTACAGCCAATAAACTGCCAACTTGTGATAAGTAATGCCTCAACGCACCTACCCTAAGATCCCGGCCAATTCGGTGTCATGCTTCCGCACTGGTAGGTAACTCCCACCCCCGATGTCCTCCGGAGGGGGGCATGTAGATGCAAGTGCTTCCAATTGGGCTACGATGCCAACGAGGTTTCATGATCCCTCTCCGACAGTGTGACTTTCGGCATCTCATAGAATGGTTCCACTAATCCTTTTCTTGTTTATATCTCTAATATGGATAAAGCTACAAAACCCTTATTTAATTCTCAATCAATCTGCAGGAATGCAGCAGAGCTCTCGTTTAGAATATTTTTTCAATCACTGTGTTGAAGCGAAAGGGGAGAAATACACCTACACCATTTTCCGATACAATTATGTATGGGTGCTTGAGCGTTTTTCCCTTTGATTATGCTTGCGTCCAGCGGTAGTCTTACTTTAGAATTAATGTGCGTAAAAGTAATTGGTCGTACGAACCAAGCGAACTTGTTTTCCTTGGTTTTCTTGGCTGTTGGCGATGAAAGAAAGGAAGGGCAATGCCTTGCTCGAAGTCTACATCAAAACGCTCAATTAGGGTGGGAAATTAAACCTGATTCTTTCGATGATAGCTATTGCCAGCCGGAATAATTATACCTTGGAGCAAGGTTGAGTGTAATCAGTCTGAAATAGTGCAAAAAAAAGCTTCTTTGGGTTATATTTACGACTGAATCTACCGCTCGAACAATTGAGCACCATCTCCGTTACATGTCATAGTTTTTGAGCACACACGCGCAGCAAACAAATGCTGTACCAGGAATATTCATCATGGATTAATGCTTGCGAAAATCGGTAGCAATAAATGCCAGGGATCATGAGAGGAAAATGCTGGTTGTAGCAATTAGTCTCTTGCGGGCGAGTATATCCGTACACGACTAATTTACATTTTTTACTCATCGCCAAAACTCTGTGGACTCGTGGTAACAAAGCCGAACGCATTTTAGTCCGATTGGTTCCATATTTTATTTGCTACGATGCCTACGATTCAAAGTCGTTCTTAAGGTCTGGTTTCACTGGGGCGTCCAGCAGCCACATCCAACCGCCGCGTCTGGACGTCACAGCTGGACGACGCGGCTGGACGACGCAACGGGGTGGTTTCATTCAGGCAACTACATCCCGTTCCCGCGGCTGGGCGATGTGGGAGAGTGTGGATTTAGTTTAATTGCGAATTTGTTATCGCTTTGTGTTTCCTGAAAGTGAGTTGATTTAAAGCCGAAATGGATGGTGAAGATTTAGTTTTGTTGGAAGACGAAGAAAAGGACGACCAATGTTGCCAGTAGTTTTCTAAAAAAGAGCTGGAAAGGACGCGTAATATAAAATGCGGAGAGCAGAAAAATCACCGAAAATTGGGACTGCCTGACTAGGAGACGCAGACGTCGGGCATCAGCCGTCGAATTAGACGGTTGAGACGTATCAGTGAAACCGAACCCATTTGATATAGATTGGATGAGTATGACAGTGACTTCCGGCTGCTGGACGCGGATGCCGCACGCGGCCGCGGGATGCCCAACGAAACCACACTTTTACTATTGTAGCATTGAAAAATGAGTTATCGTTCAGGTAATACATTCAGTGTATAATGTATTCGGCGACGATGATTAATTAGATGTTTAACTCTGACAAGGAGCGCCGGAAAACGTTACTTTGATCCATCACTATTCGTATAAACGAGTAACTTTTTCACGTCGGGACCAAGATCCGAGGTTCGTAATTTTAAAACATCGTTATTTTGTAATATTGGGTACTGTTACATACACTTAGATACCCTTTTGGTCGGGACCGAAGATTTTGCTTCGTAAAATCAAAATTTTGTATTTTCGAGTTTCTACTGTATTTCAATTTTTTTAGACGTAGTTATTGTAAATAACTAGAAATGTGAGGAAATACTACCGAAATGTTTACATAATCAACATATTCGTACGTGATGAATGTGATCTGTGCATAAATTTCCAAAAACAAGATTTCCGTTAGCCTTACATCTCATGAATTAACACGGTGAAAATTTCTATGCACCAATTCTTTGATTCGCACACTGATGATGCCAATATACTGAATAAGGACATTTAAAATTTATAATACTTTTTTTAAGTTAATACTCATCAAAATCATTTCCGTGTGCGAAATACAATGATGTAATTATTTATTTAACCATTGATACGATTTTTGTTGCTAGAGAGCTTAATATTAATGGTAGAATTTTGTTTAAAAGCTGTAAAGGCATTGTAAAACCAAAATAATTCATTTCGATATATTTAAATATCGAGGCTGTAGCAACAATGTTTTTAGCAAAACCATCACATAAAAAAATAGTTGACCGCGACCGCATGCCATAATGGACACCCCAAGCGGATAAGGGCAGAGATTATCTCCGCCTGGTGGCTGAGAAAAAGGTTCAACACCCCTCTGGCCCCCGACCCAAGTTAGGGAGATAGGTACCTGAGAAGATCCTAGCGTAGTGAACTGTCCGTACTGGCAAAGCAAAGAAATTTTCCCAGTTCCCTTCGCGAAAGGGTTAAATATGTATTTCCATTTTTCTACCAGAGATTCCAAAATTCACAATTTTCACGATTTTCTGCCCTCCCAAGTTTCCACACCCCGTCCTTCTTTGTAACTATAAATCGGAGGGGGTACCCTAAGGGTAGGGGTAGGGTGCCACCCTTGCCTATCCCAAATCCCAAAACAGCCCGAACAGAAACGGGGTAGCCAGAGAAAGTGTAGAGAATGCGCTTCCAAGGGAATACAAAAGGACACAACATATTTTTGCCCCGTTTGAAATTAAATCTGAGGGTTCTTTGTCATTTTTTAAACTAGGGTCTAATTTATGTTTTATTTAACTTTATTATAAAACGTTAATTGTGATGTAATTTATATCTTATGTCACGGTCATCATTATTGTTCATAAAAATGAATTTTAACGTAATTTATGCAATTTTGACTTTCTTTTATTGTGCCTAAAATTTCAAATCTGTGAAAGTTGTCTGAAAATTCTACCATATATGTTCTGCAGAATATAAATATGTTCTCTTGTAAAGTAAACATAATTTTCCAAAAAAACAGCAAAATTTCAATTTGGTAGAAATTATGCATAACCAAATCCTAGCCTTCTCGTTTTTGGCAGGTGTTAATTTACGCCTCAAAAATTTTAAATATCGTTTTATGAAAAATGTTATCTCTTAGTAAACATAAATAACTCAATCGTAATCATTTACTTATTACATAAGTGAAAATCAAAATAAAAGTATAAATTGCTGATTTTTTTAATTGTTTCATTGCGAGTTCAATTTAATTTAACTTAAAAAGAATCCCAAAATATGATCTAATAGAAATGAAAGCATGACTTCGGAAGTATGATATAATTCCACGGTAATTTTGGGCCAGGGGAGGGGGGTAAGGAATATATTCATTTCCATTTTTTAGTTTCAATGATTGGGAAAATTAAAAGATTCTTTTCATTATGGATGGCTTAAGTTGCAGCATTTCAGGTATCAGTATATTTTTCAATAAATACTAGATCTTCGAAACAGTGGTTAGTTTCGGTAGCCGCAGGTTGGGAAGTGGGGTAGGCAAGAGAAAGAAATTATCGTGCATGGGATCAACGGGGCAAGGGAGAATGAAAGAAAGTTCCTCAGATTTAGGGACAGAGATGGAGTATGTGTTGAGGTCGGTAAAGAAAGACATAACAGAACACTATTGATAGTAAACCGCGGAGAAAGACAAAGAATAGAGAGGGCTGTTGTACATTTTGTATTATACTATTTCCAACTCCACTGAAAATAGATTTCCTCCACAATCTTCTAAAGAACAAAATATAAACGCACACATTCGTAATGAATATATCAGACTTTCTAGACTCACTCCAATAAAGTGCTCCACGTTTCGTCCCCATTTTTCATTATTTTCGGTCAAGTTTTTAAGATTCAAAACACTTCATCATATGACTTTTATGTGAAAGTTTGTTTATGACCGTGATACAAGGAGTACTGAGATATTAATACATATGCGAAAGAGATGCGAGAAGAAATGTCACTACGATGAACGATAATCATATTAGTGTATGCGAAGTTTTTCGCATGCAGTAACTTGAACAGCGAACGTTGATAAATTTCTTCAGCATGTAGTAGATGTTTATAGGTATATTCCCTAAGAAATAAAAAGGATTTTTCGTTAAAATTTAAAGAAAATAGTTTTTAACCTTGATGAGAAAAAAAATTAAATGCTTGCAGTTTCAATGGGCTGCAACGCAACCCGCAACATAATTTTAAAGTTCTATCCGATGGCGGCGGACGTCAAATGAAGGCCTTCATAAAATCCTTTTTTGCACAATATTTTGAATGAAATAAACAAAAAATATTAACGTATCTCATGTTAACTTAGTGTTTTACATAAGAATAAGCAAAAAAAAATAGTCACCGGCAAGAGTTTGCAAAATATATGCCGTGTTGAACATGTTAATATTGTTCACTGTCAAATTTATCCAATTTATGGCATCCATTGCGTATATTTTTTTAAAATAACCTCCAACACTGTATTCGCAGTATCTGCAGCAGCTAATAACGATTGCATAATTTATTTCTATACTTCACCTTCAGCAATCTAATTACCCCCTGATCCATTGGCTGATTAATGCTAGTTTTGTTTGCCTGCAACCAGGCTAGCTCCACATTCGTAAGGCAAATATTTGGATGACAAGGAAAAGTATAACTTTCCTATCTCACCTCTTCATTTTGTCATTGAAACTTTTAAGCCACTCCATGATTGATACTATGTTTCATGCTTTTATTTGTCTCCATGTGACCGGTAGCTTTTCAATGTTGACATGTTTGAAAAATCGTGGTCAAGCTGATTTTCGATGCTGCCATATCCGCAAATCAAAA
Source organism: Pyrrhosoma nymphula (assembly GCA_963573305.1). Taxonomy (NCBI): domain Eukaryota; kingdom Metazoa; phylum Arthropoda; class Insecta; order Odonata; family Coenagrionidae; genus Pyrrhosoma; species Pyrrhosoma nymphula. The sequence goes on along the minus strand of OY754330.1, from coordinate 46,118,991 downwards.
GCACCCTGTCTGTTCTTCGCCATCGAGTTATATCGCTGTCTCTTTCAGTGCTTTTCATTTCAGTGTGGCAATTATCGAACACAGGTGTCGTCTGTCGCCGACTCACCCCAGAGAAGTGAGCCACCGGCAGCTGACTATAGACAGCAATTCAGCTAAATCGAAAGGACCACGGCGTGGAGATCGCCGTCTACTGCCAGCTATAGCCGCAAATTGAAAGTACCCTTTTTATTGTACACTTAACCACAGATTCGCGAAGTGCATCAACATGATTGAGTTGTGATCCCTGTATATAGAGGGTGCTTTCGATTTGCTGCAATAGCCAGCGATAGACTGCGATCAACACGCCAAGGTGCTTTCGATTTAGCTGAATCGCCATCTACCGCTGACTGCCGGTGGCTCTCTGCTCTGGGGTGAGTCCGTGATCGATGGTACCTTCATTAGATAATTGGCTATCGCCGTACTCAAATGAAAAGCACTGAGTTCAATCACGAATTCAGAGATATATTTAACCATGAGTACAATTATCGTCTACAAGTTTTTTGTCGTATCATACAATTTTACAACGAAATGCTGGCAGATAAAAACTTGGGTTTTCACAATTCAATAAAAACAGGGCTATTTCGGTAGTAACTTCAAACATACATGTGCCAACCATATTGAAGAGATATGCGCATATTATCAGTCGCAATTAATTATTTTTGCTGGTGCATTATTTAGCCATGGGATGTGGGTCAAAAAGTTCTACAATCTGGAGTGTTCCTTTCTCATAAGAGTATTTTCAATATAATTGAAGCATCATGAAATGCATGAACCATGCCTCACGTCTTCATCAGAGATCTGCTGCGATGGCAGTACCAACCAACCTGGGCCTCCGATTCAGTTGAGTTGTTCGTCTTCACCTCTTACTTGCTCTCCCCCCACCCCTGGCAACACCGGATACTTTTTTCGGGGTACTTCTCAGAGGTAAATCACTCAGTGATGAGCAGAGGCTGACATCTCCTTCCCTTCTCTTGGCTCGTAATTTGGCTTGGGCGATTTCTTGACACCACCCGGCATCATCCGGTGGTCCTGTCCTGCTACTCCACGGCTTGTTCTTTAAAAGGCATTGACTGCTAACTCTGACTTTTCTGGAAATTGGTGGACTACTTGGAATGGCAGTTCTGCCACCAGTCCCATTTATAGGTGAAACAGGGCCCTCCATCAATTGAAATTTATGGGGCAACACCTGTTTTGCCCCAAGACTCCTGTCTCTCAAGATAATCTGTTGTCTCTTATTCCAGCACATGAAGAAATTCATCTGCTCCGGTCTCATCCTGCGAGAAAGAGATCAGAGTAATCCAAGAAGATCACTCCTTAGTCTCATCATTGTTTTTCTACCCTCATTCTGGTTCGCTTCGACCCGGGTGGCTTCCATTAGTTGGGGCCGGAGGTGGTTCTTCTTTTGGGGGCCTCTAGAGCCAATACCAGGTTGATGTGGCTGATGTTCGAACGAATTGAGGGCAGCCGTTATTTCAGTTAATTTAAATCGTTGCCTTAACCCTTAAATAAACAGATCTCAAACATAAATTTATTAATATGAGTGGAGCACAGAATCATACCTTAACCATCGAGTAGCTTGTTATTCAGCATTATTTTTCACATAACTCTTCTCACCAAATGTCTCATAACAAAGTAGCGACGTTCTTCTATGTGTGAGCAAAAAAGTGTTGGATAGGAGTCTTAAATTGGGGCATATACGAAGAAGAAAGAACGTTCCTATGTAGAATTTCACCGGAAATATGTAAAATAAATAGTTCTTTTTTAAATATATGTCGTAATGAATTTACACACAGATTATCAGCACTTATGATGGTAAAACGACGTCATCCATGAGATTATTACGTTGCGACATCGTTATCCTAAGGTATGCCACCCGCAAAACAAGTATTCGCATTTATCGAATCCTCAAATTTTTACCACGTCACTAGTATTTTATGATAATAATAAAAAATTTATTAATCCAGCGATCATTTTAAACATGATATAGGAATAGTCAAAACAAAAAAAATTTTTAAAAATCAATCATTAATGAATTCACTGACACTGTAGTACATTTTGTCCAGTAGAAGATGCTTAACCCTCTTCTTAAAAACTGGGCTATTTCCAATGCATTTTAGATTATCTGGTAAGGCGTTGAAAAGTCTGCGACCCATAGAATTTGGTCCATGTAGGGCTGTTGTTGTATGCACAAAAGGCACATATAAGTCTTTGGCACTTCTTGTATAATGATTGTGCACAGTGTTCTTCGTATTAAATTGATTAATATTGCTATACACATACAATATATAAATACAAGGGAAGGGTAGGAGGCCCAGCTTCCTAAAGATAGGTCTACAACGGGCAAGATAGTGGGCATTAGCCATAAGTCTAACTGCTCTTTTTTGCAATTTAAAAAATCTGTCGGCATGAGTTGAGGAGCCCCAGAAAACGATACCATAGGTTAAATGGGAATAAAAAATTTGTTGGACACTCCCCTTGTTAGGAGGGCGAAGTATTCAAAACTTCATTGGTTGGTGTTCAACCACTTTTTCAATTTTTATCTACTCTGTCCCCATCCCAAAGGAAAATCTGGAGTAACCTCTCTACTCTATCCAAATATTGCTATTGCCCTCTTAACCTTGATGGATGTGGTCTGTTAACCGGCAAGTGGTGCGTTTGCTCGAGATCGCCCTAATATTTGCTCGATTGCTTGAGGATACCTTTTTTCCCAGAAATCGTAGCCGAAAATGAGGGTGCGCCTCTTACACGAATTTTTTATCTGCCAGCCTTCGAGCCTCGGTCACGATATGAGCGGTGGGCTGCAGAGCAGTATCGCGGCAGGGCGGTAGTGACCACAAAACGAGCTGTGATTCGACCTCAGATAAGTTCAGAATCTGAAATGGCAGTACATACTGTCAGAAGACAGAACGTTTTCGGCTGACATTTTGCCACAGAATTAGTAGAACGGCACAAGAAAAATTTAATATCTGGGATTGGTGGCAAGCGGCACCTATGCCGCTCACGTCTATCATGGCTGGGTTCAAGTGTGTTCCATGTCAAACATTAGGAACATAAAACTCAGCGTTGCCAGTCTATCGCTCTCCTACCACCACTCGTATCGTGGCCGAGGCAAGTCCCTGGAGAGCTGAGTGACCTTGGTGCTTAGCGTGAGTCATCAAGGGGAGGGTATCATTCGCTCGCTTGTTTACGGGGGACGCAGTTGTCTAATAACTTGAAAAACTTGTTGTTTGACAAGGCAAGGGTGTGGGGTGCAATTGGGGGACAGCGATTGGTCGTGCGACAAGTGCAAGCACTGGAATTTTCCACCCCCCTAACTTTCTCATTTTCTGTCACCGGACAACTTTGAGTGACTCAACTGTATGCACCTGCCTTAAGCTCAACTGAGAGAATTCTGTGAATATTAACATATAGAACTCCGAATTAGAGAACTCCAAATTATAGAACTCCGAATGCTTTTCACGAATCACTCCACATATGGGCGTATAAATCCAATAGTTAACAAAAAAGGCGTTTAAACATGTATAGATGTTATAAAATCCCTATTTATCAGCCTCCGGCATCAAGGGTGTGGTCCATTGATTAGCGTACGGGGCTGCGGTGCGGAGGGACCATGTTCGATTCCCGTCGTCGACAAATTTTTCATGCTTACTTTCTTTGTTTACCCTTCGTGGAATTCTATGTTAAAAACTAATTTTTACTTTTCTATTCAAAGTTTTTGTTAACGAGTGGAAATATTTTTTTTCGCGAATACCATAGGGCTTATTTTTTTTTCTTTCCCACGAAATTTGTTTCCCCATTCTTTCACCACGCAAACTTGATTTGTTCCTTCATTTGCAAGACCTCCTGTTGATATCATATTTATACAATAATGAAAATTTTCTGAAATTGGTCACTCTCGCCATTTTAAACACGAGCCTTTTACAATGTATTTATTTGTACGTCTTTAGATCGTGAAATGGTGATTCGATTACAGAAATTAGTAGATAAGCCGATCACATTTTCCCCTCCTTTTTTCAATGCACAACCAAACAAGAAAACGGGGATCTTTGATTGTGGGTCTTATAAATAATGATGTAACAATTATTTAGACTATTGTATAATTATAATATCAACAGGAGCTCTTGCAAATGAAGGAACAAATGATGTTTACGTGGTGAAAGAATGGGGAAACAAAGAAATTACATTGACTTCGCGGGAAAGAAAAAAAAATAAGCCCTATGGTCTTCGCGAAAAAAAATATTTCCACTCGATAAAAAAAACTTTGAATAAAAAGTAAAAATTAAATTTTAACATAGAATTCCACGAAGGAAAAACAAAGAAAATAAGCATCAATAGATTCATCGCCGACGGGAATGAACACGGTCCTTACAGGCAGGTGGACGGTCTTACGAAAAACCGTCCACCTGCCTCTCCCAAAATAAAATCCGATACTGAAAGGAACATTTTAGAGGAAAACATGGAGCTCCACCCATTCACCGGGTCCCGGGAATGTAACCCAATACGGGATAGTAATCTGATACGATTTAAAAAGGGAAAATTGAGCTCCATCCTCACCACCTGCACCTTCGCAAATGAGGTGGGGTGGATGAGTGAGAGTGGAGAATAGCCCCCCTGATCTGATCTTTTCAGAGTATCTTTCTGTATTGGGTTACGGCTGGCCGGCTGGTATTGACTGGTATTCCCCCCTCCCCTCTTGGTGCATTACTCATCCACCCAACTATCACCCGTAACGTGGAACTTTGGCTTCCCTTACACGTTTCTTATTGTGGGAACCGTCAGAGTTGCCGGTTCCCACCATAAGATACGTGTAAACGAGCCTTCACCGAGCCAGAGCGTCAAGTTTCCTTCATGCCCTCTGCTCTGTAGGTCTCGGGTGTAAACATTTTCGAAGCCCAGAGCGGAATGGTTAAGACGCGGTACTCTCCGCTGCGGTTCTACTTCCTGCTCATTACGTAAATGTCTATGGAAAAATTACCTGTAAATGAAGAATGCTACGTTTTTTTCTCAATTATTCGTTCTAGAGGGGCACTTACATGTTTTGGGCCCAAGCGCAGACTTCGATGTACGGAGTTTTCGTAGTTAGAGAGGTTCGTTACGGGAGGTTTTTTTGCGTGCATTGTCCATTGGAAGGGTCCGGGCCCGGGCCAATGACTTCGAAATAGGGAGTTTTCCTTAAAATTTCGCTGTATGGGTGTTCGTTGTATGGGGGTTTTACTGTATTAGGATTACCACGGATGCCAAGGTTTTCAAGTTTCTTCAAGAGTAGCATGTGATTCACGCTATCAAAAGCTTTGCTGAGATCGAAAAACATAGCTGCAACTTCTAATTTGGAGTCCAAAGCAAACAAAATAAGATTAACAACGTCACAGATCGCAAGAATTGTAGATTTTCCATGACGAAATCCGTGTTGGTTCGGAGAAATAAGAGTGTTATGCTCTAAAAATGATAACAATCTGTTATAGAACAAACACTTTTTCAAAAATCTTTGAGAAAACTGACTGGATTGTAATTGGGCGATAAGAATTCAGATCAGATATATCACCTTTGGTCTTATAAAGGGGAATAACTTTTGATGTTTTCAAACGTTCAGGAAAAATACCTTGACTAAGTGACTCATTAATTAAGTGTAAAAGAAAAGGCTTGATTACGTTGATGCAATGGGTTATCAAAAAATTAGGAATATCATCCATGCCAGAACTCTTCTTGGATCCCAAATGGTTCACAATAGTTAATAGTTCTGACTCAGTACAAGGAGAGAGGAAAATGGAGTTGCATGATGATTTCATGAGACACTTAAAATGAGATTGAGTATTTGATCTATTTAAAGGAGTGGCAAAATGGTCATTGAATTTGTTTGCAAAGGAGAAATAATTGATATCTACTGTTCCTGATCCATCAACAAACCTAGGAAAGGGGTTAAAACAGGAATTACTTTTAGCATTTTTAATAATCTTCCAGATTTCCCAGGACTTATTATCACAGTTTAGGATTCTGGAATCATTAATTGTGCATTTGGCGGAAGTTATCATTTTATGGTAAGAGGCTTTCATGGTATTATACACATGTTTCAGTTGAGGATTTGACTACATTTGTAAGAGGCAGATAAGTCTTGAAGAGTAACAGACATTTTGCGTATTTCGTCGGTGATCCAACTCTTAGTAGTGTGAGCAGGAAATACTTTCCTTGTAGTGGCAGGAAAGGAACTATCAAAATGATATTTGAACTTATCATAAAGAAATTGAATTTAGTATTCAAGTCAGAATCAGAGAAGACATCAGACCAGTCCTCTAGATTGAGAGAATTCAAGAAGTTAGATCTATTGGACTCTGAAAATAAACGGCTAGTTTTAAGTTTCACAGTCTGATTTTGGATAATGGAAAACTTAGAAAGGACTGGATAATGATCCGATATATCAGAGTTGATAACAGTAGTAGTAATTAGGTTGGAATTAATATTGGAAATAACATCATCTAAAAGTGTTTTGGAGTGATTAGTACAACGAGTTGGTGAAGATACAAGGTTAAAAAGATCAAAGGACCTCAAGAGGTTAACAAACTCATCTCTATTGATACTATTAGAAAGCATATCACAATTGAAGTCGCCAGTATTTAAAATCTTTGGAGACACAAAAGATCGAAATAGTAAATCTAGCATACTGCCTAGCTTACTTAAAAACAACTGAAAGTTACCAAGCGGAGATCGATAAACAGTGATTATATGTAAGGATATGTCACCCATAGTAACATTGGTAATAGCAGACTCAAAGTCTCATTCAGTATTAAATTGATCAAAGGTCATAGGATAATTATGACAGGCAATATCTTTTTTTGTTAAAATTAAAACACCACCATTCTTGTACAGGGAGCGACAAAAATGTTTAACAACAGAAAAGCCTGGTATACTGAGTGCAGAAATCTCTTCCCTTGACAGTCAGTGCTCACATAAGCACAAGATATCTGGGTTATGCTGATCTAAAATAACTTCTAAATCTAGAAGTTTATTCCTAAGACACTGGATGTTAATATGAAGGACATTTAAACTTCGTGCTTACTCACCAGAAATTTTGGCCGGTGAGTTAGCAGTAACAATGCGATACCCTGAGAGACATAGATTCTAATTCATCTGATTTAACTATCCGTGAGGGAGACTCACGTGATCTTTTCAAAAAAAAAACTCTTGATCGACACATAGTTAGGCCAAAAATCTGGATTCATAAAAGATTTACCAACGTCAGCATTTACAGATACCCGGAAAGAGGCGTATTCGTCATTCTTTACATCAAGTTTCACAATTACTGTGGTTCCTGGGCGGAATCTCCAAACATGCCAATGAGTTTTCCGAGGGACCCCGGCGATGGTTAACGATAAATGTTTAACTATCAGACTGAACTGTAATACCGTAATTTAAAAATAGACTTTCTACTAACTGGATTCTGAATGATAATAATATTTATTTTACTATTTTTCGTGATGTATATTCATATAATTTAGCACTGTTATTTACAAGTCATTAAAAATTTTCCCAAACCAGCTATTCAGTCGCTTTCTTTTGCTTTGATAAGATTGAAGAAGCAAATCATTATATTGTCCACTCATCCGTTTGCTTGTTTTAGTCACCCATGCAAGTGGTTGCACCTTCACAGACCATTTGACCCAAAGTAAAAATCCTAATAGAAACCAGACCCAAATATTTCTCATTTTGTAGCACTTGCAGCTCACGATTTTTTATATGAAGCACTCTGGAATGGTGCAAGCTGCGTGCAAAGGTTGGGGCCTAGGAAGGTCCATAACAGGAAAAAAGACAAATCCTTACTTATTAGCAATCGCACTGCTGAAATAAAAAATAACTATCGCACTTTCGTGACACCCAAAGACTGCCTCATCCTCACCTCTTCTCCACGTGTGTCCTATTCGATGTGCCCTCGTGACCCCTGTCTGCTCCTTTCATTGGGCCTTTAATGGATCACCTAATGCCCCATTCATTCTGGGAAATCACTCATCGCACGATTAGTGATTTCCGAGAGGTCTAGCTTGGAGGGCCTCAGTGACCACTGGAAGGTCCTCCCCCTCTCCTCACTCATCCCACCGGGGCTGTCTTCTTTCAAGTTTGTTCCAGATGACTGTGACCGTGAAAGATGAGCTGAGTTAACTCTTCCTCTCGCTAGTTGCTTACCGATACGTCTTTTTCCGCTCAGGCCTTTTGACTCCATAATCTTTTGAGATAAGCACTGAGTCTGATTTATCCCCCCCTGACTTACACTGCCCAGCTGTCATCAAGAGGCTGAAGGAACAGTAAACATGGCCAGCCAAGATAATATGCTGGAACAAACGGGAAGGAAGTGAAAACATAATAACTCTTGCCTGCCCTTCTAAACCTGACGTGGCCATCATACCGAGTCAAAATGAAGATTGTCCCACTGACTTCCTTGAAAAAAGAAGGCATCAGTGAGGGGACGTGTTTATGCTGGCAGATGCAGCAAGAAGTCACTATATTATCATCCAAGCACCAAATATGTTCACATTAACCCTTTCAAATCAAAACAAAAATCCTTTCATTGTAACTTTGAGATATTAATGTGAAAAAACTTTGCTTATTTCACAAGAAGGGAAAAATAAATGTTCAAAATAGCAATGCAATACCTAAAGAGAAAAATTTTAATGAATAAAATTCAAATTATAAACTTTGAAGCATATCTTATTTGCAAGTCAGAAGATGTTACGTCAGAAAAATATTTATTGCCTCAATTAATACATTAAAACTTTGCATTTGGGGTCGGTGCAGAGCACGTATGACAGTGCCATGGGAGGTTTCAAGGGGTTAGTACCCAGTACGTAGGATGGCATTGAGGGATTAATTGTGACTGCACTCATCACTCTAAGTGTATACCATTTTGGCTTTACAGAACCATTTTGGATGTTTTTCTGATATTCCTTTTTCAAAGTTTTTTCAGTTCATCTTCTTTTGTGGCTGTTGAAGAAAATCATAGTTGGCTCATTTCCATCCTTAAATTAAATCACTCATATATAAGCCAACTCATGTTTTTATTTGAATTCTTCATAAAAAGAAATGAATTTCATTTGTGGTTAATCAATAAATCATTGGCCATTTAATTGACATTATTGAGTTGTAATTTATTTAGCTATACTGAGTATGAGGTTTATTTAATCATCAATTGAGTTGTACTACTTTTTCCATTGCATGGTTTGAGTGCCGTTTTTCCTGTTCGAAAGCAATGCACGAGAATTCTTGTTCCTTCAATCTTTTCCTTGATCTTCATTGGTCTTTTAAGTTTTTAGTTAATCAAGATCTTGGTTAGTCTCTGTCTTTCATTCTTCCTATGTATATTTTCTACTTGTTCCTGTTTCTTTTTATACCATCTATTATATTTTCCATGTTCAGTTGTTGTCAGATGTCATTATTTCTGGCACGGTCCTTCTCCCACAAGGGTTCTTAGGAATCTCGTTTGATCAGCTTCAATTCATTGTTTGTCACTTCTAGGTGAAACCTGAGACTCAATGCTGTAAAGGACTAGTTTACTTACTGCATGATGAATCCTCATCATTTGCTCCCTAAAATTGTTTTTTAAACTTCCACTAACATAATTATACTTTTGAATTGATGAAATAGCGAGTGATACGGTGACCTTGATTACAGGCCGTGCAATTGTGAAAGGAGGTGGTGGAAATTCCATGAATGCTCAGTATGGATCCGTGATGGACTATCAATCTCAAAAGATGAGCCACCTCATGGATAACCACTCTCAGGCTTCATCGAATCTCATGCAAAATGCTGGACATGGAATGCATGGGGGTCAGTATTCCGGAGTTGGGAGTCGAGGAACAAAGTCAACACCTAGAAATGTAGGGATGAACTCCAGTGGGGGTGCTGGAATTTCATCTAACCCTCCCCAGTTCATCAAGTCACCAGTAATGCTGATGAGACCCACTGGAATAAATGCTGCTGCAGCTGCTGCGCGAGGTTAGTATTTGATCGTCAGGGCTGTGGGGCTAGTTTTTCGTGGCATAGCCAAATATTTTCTCAAGTGGGAGTCCTGTATTCCCCAGATCATTGTCGTGGGAGTTGGAGCATTGTGACTTACTAGTGTTGGCTCACATATTTTTCTAATTTTTTTATTATTATTCCAGAACTCCATTAATATTAAGTCAACAAATTTCCCTCCAACAAGGGAGACATTTTGAGTCTTATGTTGAGATTTCAAACGACACGATGTTTTTCTGGAACTAGAGAGAGTGTATAGAAAAAGTGTCACGGTACTCTCAACATACTAACCAACCCGGGTTCATGAGAAAATTGCTAATATAGAATTTCGTTCCGTGTAAATTCTTAGCATGACTAAATAAATCATGCACCACCGTGGTGGAGTGGGCTAAGGCGGTAGTAGAAAAGTATGAGTCTGTGTTTAGGGTTCGCGGCTCTCTTGTGGCATATTTTTTTATCTCAAGTATGTTTCGGAAACAACGTAAGATGCCTGATCACGTACAAGTACAACGGTAACAACAGCATTTTTAGTTTTCACTTATTTCCTGAATTTACAACTAACCCTTCTGGGAGAGTAGAGTATCCAACTGCAGGATCCTATGTTTTGCACAAAAAGAGACTCCACAGGTGGAAAGTGTGCCATTGGCTGAATATTTTCAGATTTTGAAAATGTGATGATACTTTTAGGGCAAGACAGAGCTCCGTTCAGTCGTGGGTCTTTCTGGAGGCTGTTAACGGTAGATAAATTATTTTTTTAAGTGCAAACCGATGTATATATTACTTTAAATTTCGTAGAAATTATGCTCTAATGCTGATATTTGTGACTCAATTTTTCCTTCAATCATGAAGATTGTACTGACAGGAGAGAAATGATAAAAGCTGTCAAGGGTATGAAGGAGAGGTTTGTGAAGAGCTTAATATGTATCGATATATTTTATGGAAGTGAATTGTGTATCATGGGGGAGTGGAGGATAAAAGATTCGAGTACATGACAAATTTAGGTTACTGATAACACAGTATTTCCTATCCCACACGTTTTTATTGCTATCTTTCGTTCATTTGAATTTTTTTTTTTCGAATTTTATTTGAAAATATTCTGCCAAAGGCACACTTTCCACCTGTGGAGTATCTTTTTGTGCAAAACATAGGATCCTGCAGTTGGATACTCTACTCTCCCAGAAGGGTTAGTTGTAAATTCAGGAAATAAGTGAAAACTAAAAATGCTGTTGTTACCGTTGTACTTGTACGGGATCAGGCATCTTATGTTGTTTCTGAAACATACTTGAGATAAAAAATATGCCGCAAATCCTAAACACTGACTCATACTTTTCTACTACCGCCTTAACCCACTCAGCCATGATGGTAGATGATTTATTTAGTCATGCAAAGAATTTACACGGAACGAAAATCTATGCCAGCAATTTCTCACGAATGCGAGCCTATGTGAGAGAGTGCCGTGACACTTTTTCTACACACTCTCTTTAGTTTCAGAAAAGCATTGTGTCATTAGTGACCTCAAAATGGTCTAGCGATTTCTCCTTGTAAGAAGAAGGTTTGCCCCGATACCAGTTTTTTCCATACAATCTGATACCAATTCTTATTTCATTTGTCGGTATTCTGATATTGATGATGTGCAAATACAGATTTTCAATGCTAAGCATTTGCTAACATCCTTTCAATGCTAACATCCTTTTTGTAGGTATATAGATAATGTGCAGTGCAATACATATAATGAACAACATATGTACATATTTATATCTTTTTTGTAGGTATACAGATAATACAGGGCAATGCATATATTTTCTCATGTATTATATATATCTTAATATAATCTTCTTACAAACATGTGATTTTTTAAATTCAATAAAAGTTCTGAACATCATGAAGTCACAGGGATTCTATTGAAACTGAGAGAATGTGAATCAATATATCTAGCCTGAGGTAGTGATTCAAAGTCGATTCCCACAGATTCGAGTCTCTAGAGTATTTTGGTGTTTTATCAGCCTCTTCAATGGCAAAATGATTGAAATTGTCTGATTTTAGTCAATTCTATTTAATTTTGATTTAACTTTTTATGATAAGTTATGCTTTTCTCCTTAGTTCCTGATGAAGTGTTTATTGAAGGGTGTCATCATTGTTCTAGGTAGAAATATATATAAGCATGTTGTTCTTTGTGTAAGACTATGATGTTCTCATTGTAGTTCAGTCATTGCACACACAAATAGCAGGAATGCAGAACAGAGGAAGTGGAAGCAACCCAGGAAACAGAATGAACTCTGGAGGTTTCTCAATACCTCACGGACTGAGTCCCTCTCTCCAGCTACTTCTTAATCAAAATTCATATGTGGGAATGGGTGGAAATGTTGGTGGCCCAGGTGGTGTCGATCGCACTCAGCATGGTGCATCCTTAGGAGTAAGATCAGGTAAGCAGAGGACAAGTTCAGCAGGGATTTCTATGTTTTCATGCTTGTTAGGAATATCTCATGTGTTCGTAAAGGAAGACCATGACTGGTATTCTCAATAATGATTTTTTCAAGCGTTCGAATGAACGGAGCAGCAACAGCATACATCTATTGACCCTAACTTCCCCTTATGAACCCATGGTGCTCCTTCCGCAGGGGGCCGTGCTTTCTTGGTGTGTAAAATACTTATAAATAAAAATCGTTATTGAGAATACCAGTATATTATACCAATTGTTATGTACATATATACTTGCAATGCTGGCATCATTGTGGTTGCAAAGGTATAATATCACATCGTAATTTTCCAAATTAGAGGAGGTTTACAACAAAAACAACAGTTCGTGTAAAACTCAACATATGTACAATAGTTGACCTTTCGTGCAACACTTGGCATATATAAAATGTTTGTCCTTTGATATGTTAGAAACAGGTTTAGCTAACGTATATCAGAATCACCAGTTTCTATGTTTAATATCAAGAGAATGGCAATCTATAACTTAAATTTGGGCCATCTGATTTTGAGCGCCAAAGCTTTTTTCAAATAAAATATCGTAAAAGTGCATATAAGGATAGAAAAAGTTTATATCAATAAACTTAGAAATGATCATTCCTTGACATGGTTTTTATGGTGTAAAAATCGGTTTATCCTACTTGAAGATACAGCTGCCTAAACTTGAGGGACTCGACTTTTTTAATGGACAGTAGGTACGAGATTCATATTATTCTGCATATGTCATAAATTAAGAAGTTTCCAGTGACAAATGTTGAAGGGCATGGAATGCAGCAGACATGAGTAATTTCAGCTGAGATTTGAAATAAATGTTGTGCTTGATATCTTTATGGGCTGATGTCATAAGTCACCCACTCTTATGGAGATGTGAATCCTCTTCTTAGGGGTGTCTTATTACTGTTTGACAAGTGGGTCTATTTTGAAAAAAGAGTTCAGCTTACTAAGTGAGTCACTTATGAGGTCAGTTAGAATTTAAATTCTGAGTGTTAAAGGTTAAAAGCTAAAATTAAGTGAAATTTTACAATTTTAGTCACTGTACCTTCTTAAAAGTGGTGAACAATATGAGGGGGTAGGTTTGTAAGTTTTTCGAATTTCGAAAAACCTGAATTGTCTTCTTTATGGCTTAACAGATATTGGCAAGTCTATAAACCTCATTTTTGACAATATGGTGGCCGCCACTGAGCTCACCTTATCATATGACAACTTTTTTGTGTAGTGAGTATGGGAATCTTTTAAATTTTCTCATTGTAGAAATGTGCATCTAGCGTGGGAGAGAAGCAAAAACAAATGCTGGTACCTCAAGTGAAAAAAAAATGTGGCTAGAGCCAAAAGTCTTGTGTGGTCCTAATGTGCATGTTCACCATAATTTTTATCAAAGGTCAACAATTTTGGCAAATTTTACTATTATATAAGTAACTTTGGATGCTTATTTATCGTACAACTGCTTAACCCGGTCCTAAAAATGTTCACCATTGATAAAAATGAGGGTAAAAGTGCACATTAAGTGCATGGAGACTTTTTTCCGTAGTGGTATTTGGTTTCACTCAGGGTTCTCAAAATGTTTTTGATCATTCCCTCACATGATGTGCACTTTTCCATGGCTAAAAAAATTAAATCATGTCAATACTCACTGTGCAAAAAATTTGTAAAACTGTGAGGTGAGCTCACCATTGGCCGCCATATTGTCCAAAGTTAGTTTTATATACATTCAAATGTCCATTTAGGCTGCATGGGAAGCAAATGGGATATGTCGACGGGTGAAAACAGTTGCAGACTGGTATAATCCTGCCCTTTTCCATTATAAACTCGCAACAAGTCCTTAACACTATATTGTAGACAACCAATGCAACAGTAAATAGTTCAATTGAATATTTCAAATAAGTTAACTATAGTTTCTGCTTGAGGCTTTCGAAGTGCTGTTGTGCTGGTATCTCCATGTTTTCCGGGTATAGTTACATCGGTGTATCTTGACGATGATGTTTCGTGGCAACACAGGCCTTATATTCAGATCAGGTCTGAATGCCAAACTGTGGAAGTTGGCCTGTATTTATTCCGTCCTCAGGGTGGCCTTCCGGTATTGCAGCCAATCAGCATTAAGCATCCGGATTTAGCCTGTTTCTTCACCGGAGTCTCTTCATGGTGTAGTGGAGTCTGTGCCCGTCATCTCTATTGAAATTTGCCTATACTTTTTCTATTTCAATAGCCTCCCGGATGAGTTGAGGAAAATAAAACTTTTCCTTCGCTAAGACTCATGCATCGTTGATCATTACTTGATGTCCCGGGTTGTAGAAGGCATGCTCTGCGACTGCTGACTGCACGCATTGCTTGTTTTTGAGAGCCCTGCGGTGCTCACTCAATCGAACAGAGATCGCTGTCTTGGTTTGCCCCACATACATACTTCTGGCCGCAGCTTCAGAGAATCTCATACACTCCTTCGTATTGTAGGCCTGGGATTTTGTCCTTAGATTTTGGCAGAAGGTCACTAATCTTCTGCACTGCGCGATATCTTGGTGTGATGTTGTGTTTCTTCAGGATTCTCCCAATCCTTTCCGTCGTTCCTGCGATGAAAGGTAATATGGCAAAGCCCCTTGGCTTTGGAGTCTCCTTGGTTACCTTCTTCTCTTGCATTGTTCTCTTTATGGTCCTGAAAAGGGTCTTGGAGTAGCCATTCTTCACAAGGGCCGATGCAACTTGTTTCTCTTCCTTTTGTATTGATTTGTCATCCAATATGGCTGAAGAGGAGTTTTCACTAGGAATATTTTAATTTGAGGGTGGTGATGGGAAGAGGAGTGCAAATATCTGTCGGTGTTTGTCTCCTTTCGATAGACATGGTGACCTAGAGATCCATCCTCATTTCTTGATACTTCTACATACAGGAAGGGTAGGTGTCCATCTTGCTCAAGCTCCATCGTTAGTTTAATTGCTGGGTGCTGAGAGTTAAGGTGCAGGAGAAAGTCTTGAAGGGAATCTCTTGCGTGAGGTCAGATGGCAAAAGTATCTTCCACATATCTCAGCCATAGTCTTGGTTTCTTAGCATAGGACTCAATTGCTCTTCTTTCAAAGTCCTCCATAAAGAAATGGCCACTATGGGTGACAGAGGGGATCCCATGGCAGTGCCGTCAACTTGTTGGTAGTAGCAGTCGTTCCACTGAAAGTATGAAGGCAGAATTCAATTATCTCAATAAAGTCCTCTGGTAAGTCCTTCTTTGGAGAATTTCCTCATGATTTTCATGGAGTCATCCACCGGAATGTTTGTGAATAAGGATTCTACTCCTGGCAATTTGGACCCTATCTGAAGATTGGCCACAAAACATTATCGTCAAGATACACAGACTCAGCTTTACCCAGAAAACATGGAGATACCAAGTGAACTATAGCTTGGTAAACTACTCTCTAAAGTGAACTGTAATGCCCATCACTACTAAACAGAGAAAGAGGTGTTAAAATTTGACTGTTTTTACTTGTTTAATGGTGTGAATGCAGGGAATTTACTAGGATAAGAAAAATGACTTTATTTTTTCCATATCTTCTTTTAATTAGCAGGTGGACAATGCAAAGCAGTGAAGATATAGCCTAGTTTAATTAATACTTAATGAGGGACCTTTTTCTATGGGGAAGGAAATTTTCTCAATCGCTCCAAAATATCAACATATCTAAATAAATAATCTTTATGTAATTGTGATGTAGCTTGTTTTTTCTTGCAGAATGCAGCAATAAGTTGAGCTCTATTTAAAAATAAATATGGATTGTTTATTTTCCATTGCCATCGAAATAGTTAAACTTAAAATCACATAACTTATTCAAATGAAATTTTGATATTTCCAATTGAAGGTGTTGGTCCTGACCAGTGCCGGATTACCAATAAGGCAAAGTAGGCAGTTGACTATGGGCCCCGAGGCATTGGGGGCCCCGGAGAATTTTTCTCCCCTTTCTTCTATTGCGACTTGTTTATTAATGCAGACCCCGTTGCTTGTACTGCCTACAGGCCCCCAAATTTGTTAATCCGTCACTGGTCCTGACCATATGACTATTCTAGATGTATATAACAGGGTGCCGTTTTCCAAAATTTTGAAGTTGCAGAATTATGAACCTTGGTTGTGAAGTCAAAAATAGATTCTCTTACGAATATCAGACTGCAGTAATGTTTGGCAAGAGTAATTATTTTAATATGAAACATCTAATAAATCAACATTCCTGAATACAGTAAAACCTCATTAATTCAAAATTCAAGGGACCAAAAATATTGGACTTCGCATTATCCGGGTTCGAACTAAACGTACTTTCTGAAAATTGACGTGAAAGATCCCATATTTTCTGAGATAATCACCATACTCCTATATTTTTTTATAAAAAGGCAAAGAATATGCACTAAAATGAGGAGTTAATGAACGAAATTCTTCACGTTAACAGATTCAAGTAAAAGTTGGAGAAGTATGCACTATCAGACGCGATCATGGGGAAAATAAAAACAAAATGAAAAATTTCGGGCATTTGTCCAGTAATATCACATAAGGTGTATTTTCCAGGTCACCCAAATATTTGCTGTAGACCTTTAAATTTACTGGTCTGCTCTCAGCACCTTTCCCCCAACACTTTTCTATGATGAAGAACTGCTGCATCATCGTCCTTGCCTCTGGAAGTCCCTTATCAGTTACGCCCATGAACCAAAAGTGTCATATTTCACTCATTGCTTCCCCACGCCCTAACTTCTCAGGTGGCTTCCAATAGGGGAGGGGCTTGGGAGAGAGAAGAGAAGGGTAGGGGTGGAGTATCACGTCAAGGCGACGAATCCCAGAATCACTTAGCCCTCCGAAAGAAACTTGAGGGAACCCAAGAAAAAAATTGCTGATGCAGTGTCGGACAGACACCACCCAGAAGTAGTCCCTGTATAAATTTGTTTGTTTCAGGCTTGACTTTGTGGAAGTTTTAGATATCCATTTTGAATAAAAAAGTTTTTACTTTTCCACACTTTAAAGTGGAAAAGTACAAAGTCTTTTATTCAAAATGGATAGTCCCTATAACTTCTGCCTTCTTTACCTCGTGATTCACATTCAAGTTTGGGGAGATGGGGAAAGAGTAGGTGGGAAAAGCGTAAACAAAGCTGAGAACCATGACTCGTCAGAAATTCAGGGCAAACAAAAGAATCTGGGGAAGCACGCAAAGCGAGATGGGAGGAGCGGTTGCCAAACGATGTAAGTGCTCACACAGGGAAAATGGGTAAAGGATATCACAACATCCAGAAATACTACTCCACCATGCCTGGCGATCCTACAGTCATCACTCGAGGAGGGGAGGCTCAGAAGCAAGAGAGGGGGAGACATTAGTCATGGCGGAATGCCCCGATATTTAGCTAGGGATGGAGTGGCAGAGATGTACATATATGTACTCGAGGGATATTTGACTGGGGGTAAACAGCTGCTGGTGCACGGCGCACCATAAGCATAAGCAAATGTTCAAAATAGCTTGGCAACACTTAAAAAGTAACTTATGCTCAAGAGCGCGATACCAAAATCACAATGACTTCGAAATAAGCACTACTATCAGCACAAAAAATGTAGAACGCTGAACTTGATTTGAGGTTCGTGCAGCCAGGGGGGGTTATTTTGCTATCTCACTTTAGTGAGAATACGTCATAAAATGTCACTGTTTCGTAGTTCAACTCCGCCACCCAGGCGGCGTGACCATCTTCGGATCTTAAGCGGTGAACTGCCGGTCATGTGTTGGTCTTTTAGATGATTCATCCGCTCTGATACGTATCTTTCGACTCTTGATCCGTTTCATTATCTCCGCCTGCCATTAGTTCCATCTCACCTGTCATAAAGAACGTGACATGGAGCCACCATCGTTTCCATTCGAAGCTTGAGTTGGAAAATAAACAAGGGTGCGAAAGATACAAACGATTTTAAATCGTATTGTTGTAATTTGCTAAAAGTGAAGAACCTCAGCATTTTCAACTGCAATATATTGGGAACTTGAAGGAATGCTTTGTTTGAAATGCTTATGTTATTATTAGCTTGAATTATCTGTGTATATATTTCGTATCAATATTTCCCAAACAATGTTGCTGATACCTTTGTTTTCGTGTGCCTATCCGCCAGTGTATGGAGAATGGAATTCAGTTACTTATACCATAATTTCATAATTTTAACAAATATTGCCAAAATCTACGTTCTTGGTAGATATTTCCCGTGCTTGTGAATCGAACACTAATTAGATGCACTTAATTTTTTTTAAATATTGAGTGATCGCTTACATGTTGCTTGTAGTTTTGACTGTATTTAGATTTTCGTGGTATGTACAGTGTAAGATATCTTCTGTAAGATGTTGAACAATCTGGGTATTCGCTAGTCTCGGCATCTTTTATTTGATGTAAGGTAATTGAAGCTTTGACAATTCACGAACCGTTCGTGAGCCGATCATTAAGAGAGGGAAACGGATCTCCCGCCTTTCCACTAAGAGTCACTAAAAAGGTGAGATTACAAAATAACCCCCCAGGAGTTTCACCATTACCAACTGTGCAAAATGGTAGTGTCCATTGCCGCGGGTCGATTTTCTTCTTTGTGGTTTATTTTAAGTAAGAGGAAGAATATCAACATTTCCTTGCACAAAAAGTTTTGCAATATTTTTTCCATAAATCATACATAAATTCGATATTAATATACTTTTCTGAATCTCGGAAATTGAAATCTAGCTTTCGGCCATTTTAAAAATCAAAGAATGGTAAAATTTAATTTTAAAAGACTATTTGTAATGTGGAAATGATATTATTTTCATAAAAAAATGATTAAGTGCACCAATCAAATATTTTGGTCATAACGAGATGAAGAAGACCACCGTTATGCTGTTTTAGTTTTGCGCATGTTTTTCTTCACCCTTTTGACCATAGAAGCTAAACGCTTACATTTAAACACTTTTCAATGAATGCATTTTGTAGTAAAATAAACTAGGAGTAAAACGATATATTACACGACTCTATGGAGCTCCGGTGGAATTTAATACAAATGCTTAAAATTCAGTCTTCTACCTTTTTTGCACCGATAGTAACTAACCATCGAAGTGTGCTGCCCCTGTGAATCGTTTCGAAATAAACGATATTTTGGGGAGTCACAGGACGAAAGTAGACTTTGAGTTACATATTAAGCATATTTCAAATTATCCGTACCATCAAGTACTCAATTTCCTATTCCGTTTGCAGGGGACTGCTCACAACTTTGAATTAATCGATATTTCAAATTAAGAGGGTTCGAACTAATGGGGGTTTACTGTATATGGTTCACCAAACATGTGAATCACTTGGAGGGGGACATTTTGTTCTTCCTTGTTCAACAATTGAATAAGTACAGTTGATTTTTAAGCTTTGTAGTTCAGTGAGTAGGAAAATAGCTGGGTAACAAATTATTTCTTTGTTATAAAGTACATATTTACCCACTTGAGTTGATTTTCTCACTGTGGAGATGCTTGTATGTGAGGGTCCAGTTGTTGTAACATGTATTTTACTTTATAGATCCCTGGCTTTCTGCATTGGTTTTTCCTAAAGTTAAATTCATGAAAGATATTCTGAATACCAAATTTTTGTAATGCTTGTGTATGCTGTGAAAATTGCATGAGAGATGGATGTCTAAGTGAATACATTTTGAGTGGTACATGCAGTAGTGCATATCACTCTAAAGAGCTCTTCTAACCCCCGTAAAATAATAATTTACTCTTCACGTTATCCAGTGGTGTCATGAATGACAGGAGTTGAAATTTTGTACAAACAGCAATCAAACACGATGGAACCCAATTATTAAATGAAGTGAATTACTGTATTTGCACGAATCTAAGACTAACCCGATTCTAAGATGACCCCCTTTTTTGGAAATTCACAATGGGAAAAAAGACATGGGAATGGGAAAAAAGACAATGAAACTTTGCTTCTGATTTTAAGACGAACCCACTTTTCTTTAATAGCTCAGAAGGGAAAAAACATAAGTCTTACATTCATGTAAATACGGTAATAAATACCGTGGAAACCTGAAGAATAATCTTTCTTCTTCTAAATTTTTTCTTTGATTCGGTTTTCTTTTGAAATGCTGTGGAGCCATGCTGGAATTGAAAGAAAATAGATTGAAAATTAGAAAGCAAGGTTTGGTGATCAAATAAGAATACTTACTTACCTTCTGAATAACCAAAAATGTCTGTCATTTACTAAGGTAGGTAGGAAAAATATTATCAGTAATCACTGTGCTATACTAAATATTCCCAAACCCATAAAACGTCTGCACCTCTCTTCGGTATAAACTTGACTTTTTGTAATTTCACACCGAAAGCCCAACTAGCATACCCATAGCATACACAGAGACATCTCTTTGTGTGGTAAATGTAGGAAGCAATATCGCTGGTGAAGCATTTATTATTCCGAGAAGTAACCACTTGCATGGGCAGTAATTTTAAATAAATACTATTTTTTAAGAATGATTTATTGAATCTCTCATTGCTAAAGAATATGAAATTTAAGAATTCATCACTTATGAATCAGTTGCATATTAAAATTGTATTTGTAGTACTATTAATGGTGTTTTAGTCGCTATCTCGTAAGGATTGTTAGTATAAGTTTTTTTGTTAGGCTGTATTCTCAATTGTCCTGGGCTGCATGGAGCCTGTGGGTTGAATAAGCCTGGGCTAGACCATACCTGCTGCATCCTACTTGTATATGTGGAGTCCATGAGCCTAGTAACTTTCTTTTCACCCTCCCCCCATGAATTTTAGGCCTCTCAGCCCGAAATGTGTACATATTTTGAAAAGCATGAAGTATTATTTGGAAGGACCAGGTTCAGTTTCTAGTATTTTTATATTTAATAATTTCTTGCGCTCATAATCAACTTGAAGTCTTCAAAAACATTTCCCTTCCTTTCCTCCACAGCTACAACAATAATAGAAAATGAAAGTATGTTTGGTTTATACTACCCCTTGGTGTCATGCCCCTAATTACTTGTCTATTTTGTGTATTGTTTACGTGAAATAATACTTGATGCTGATGGAGATGTGTACTCCCTCTCCATCTTTGTGGCTTATTGTTTTGAAGTTCTCTTTTGATGGATTAACTTGGCACCTGGTCTTACCTACTTCCTTAGTTAAGTCTGAGCTACAAAATGCCTCTTCTACTCTTCCTAAATTTGCCGAAACAGCTGGGAAACAACTTTTTTCACTCCTGGCATTTTCTTCTTCAGGTACATTAGTAATCAATGGATCTCACCATTAAATGGAAAGACAGCAAATTTTAGATTCACACTGTATTTCTGGATATCAAATTTAGGTATGCATCTAGTGAATCCAAAATAATACATACAAATTATATCTATCACCACAACAGGTGGAATGTTTATGGTACAAAAAATTGACAGCAACAACCTAATCTTTGAGAAATCATGGAAATAAAATTAGCTAAAAAAATATAAGAACAGCCTGCACTGGTTTCAAGTGAAGAAATTATGCTTGACAATGTGGAAATTCCTCTTCAATCTGTATGTATATACTGAATGGAAAAACAATTTGTGGTTGACATAGTCTAAGAAGTACTAGAAGGCTTACCCAGAACAGAGCATGCTTGTTTTAGACACGCTTCTTTGTTCTTCAATGATGGAAGAAATACTGGATTTTCATTATCAGGTATGCCAGATTGTCACCCTCCTCTAAGTTACACGGGGAGCATTTCATCATGTAGAAGTAAATTAGCCATACCATGTGAAATTTATTTTTTATTTGCATCATTTTCCTGGTATGCAGATCGGATTACTGGCAAAAACAGCCCCCCTCTACATCCTCCTGCCCCCCACCCCATTCAAAGTTTTTGTGGAACATCGAACATTGCATTCAATTATGTGCATATAGAGATGGGGAAATTTCTGTAATTTTCATTTTAGGTATATTATGGTAATTTTTGAAAATTTCCATTATTTTCCAGTAATTTTAAGTTTCAAGAAATTATTAGTTAATGTCGGATTGAATAAGAAAGCCAATAGCAATCAGAAGGGAATAACGATGTTAGAACCATACCTAATACATCACTAATCTATTGGAAAATAAATTTATAAAGAAATACGGCAACAACATGCAATAAGGATTTCTTTTGTCATAGTATGAGAAATTTTCAAGAACTATTTTCTAATACATTACTCTATAATATAATACCTAATTTAAGTAAAATATTCCAAAAATGAGTTTTACATGCCTCAATTAAAATTTAACACGTAAAAAATGTGTATGGACTAGGCTTCAAAGAATATCTTTGGAATTTATCAGTATGAAACATTTTCTCTAAAATATGTGAAATTTCCTGAAAATTGTGGTAATTTTCAGGGGTTGCTGAAAATTACGAAAAATGCCACTGTAATTTACGAAAATTACCGTAAGAATTTTCAGAGTGGCCCATTTCTATGTGCAAAAATGATTTACTGAAGAATATTATCCTACTTTTCTGTTTGCCTTTTGTTTCCAAGTTAATGCCATCCAGGGATAAGGATTATATAAGAAACTTGATCGCTGTCAACACTTATTTTTCTCTGACCAAAACGAAAAGCTTAACATTATGAATCTCCATCACGAATTTCATCCATTTGGTGTATAACTTCTTCTTTGCTCATCATGGGAGTTTATTTCCTATGTAGCATTTACTACAACAGATTGTTTGGTAGTGATAATGAAGATATGTATTATGTTCTCAGAACCTAATTTTGATGCATTTAGCGCCCTACCTTTAACATCTATTGAAAGTCTTTATTATTGCAGTAGATATTTCTTTACTATTCCATCTTTTCGCCCCTGATGTTTCTGCATTTTATATTCTTGTGTAATACCTAGAGATCCGTGAAATTCGCAAGACGCGATATCGCGAAATAATGCTAATTACCGTAAAATCAGTAAATAAAACGAAATTGCGCCTTTCTCGCAAATTTTACTTGAATAAGCGAAAAAATCACAAATGTAATGAGTCGAAATGATAAAAGCCTAGGCCTTCATTGTTTAACACTGCTGAAGTTCATTCGCGCTGTCTCACTATGATCCAAAGGCCAACAACTTGCTTCTTCACGCGCATATCGCATTCGCGTAATATATATCGCGCACTGAACTATATTGTAATCCTCATCCTTTCCTTAGGTTTAGCAAAAGAATAATGTACTCAAATTTGAATAATTCAAGTTTCACACATAAAACACCTCACACACTAATTTTATAAACTACCACGATGCACTACTTTTTGAATATGTTGAAATACCGGTTGTGGTGAGCTCCACTTACCGGTATGGTGCCTTATCTTAGCGCCTTCGATGCTGCCATTCCCCCCTCGACGTGTTTTCTCCACCGGAAGTCACCGTTAAATTTACCACTGACTCTCTCTTCGATTCCCATTTATCAATCCTCACATTCTCGTAAATATCTAGAATGACATGCTTTATCTCCTGAAGAACTAGATATTCTGAATCAATGATGCGCTGAAAGAAATTTAACAAAAATAACACTGCCACGGAACAGGCGAAATATAAGCTCACGCGTCAATGCCGAGCAGTAATTGCGGTGACTCACCGCCGCGGTCCATCTGCACGCGTACGGGCCAGAGAGACAGGTTGGTGCATACACATGAACATGGACGGCTTGTGCGGACGAAGCGGGTTGTAGTTTGTTGTGAGAGAACGGTGAAAGGCCACTGCGAGTTGGCCATGGATGGTGAAATAGACACTTGTCTATTGCTCTCTGTCTAAGATCTCTGTGCCACTATAGGGTGCACCCAAAATCTCCTTTGGCGGGCATTTTCTTTCATAGCATGGTATGCATTAATTCCTTTGATTACACTAGGTTGCATGACATCCTTCCAGCTTGGCAACCTCAACACAACTGGGATTGTGTCCTACGTGGACACTCGGACATATGTCGTCCCTGCCAATGTGAAAGGACGAGAAGCTCCGCACGCGGAGCGCAGATCATCCGCGTCCATGTGAAATGGGCATACCTAATGTAGCAATTATGTAGACTTAAACACGGCCGCTGGCAGGGAACGGAAGCGCTAGCAACTTAGGGGAGGAACAGAAAAGGATAGGAGAGGGAGTGCTACTTATTAGCAGATGGATCATCGGATATTCAGCGCTCGAGTACAGTACTTCAATGCAAAAAAATCATTTTGACACACCTGCAGTTCAAGTTTCGTTGTTTCCGATTGTGTTTAGTTATGCTTCTTTCATTGCCTTTCTTGACCGATTGCGATTGGCCACAGCTGTAATCAATACTAAGCGACTTTGTTGCATCTATTTGCTACCTACCTTCCCTTGGCACCTTCTTGCTCATTCTATAGTATTACCATTTCGTTCATTTGGTTTTATCAGAAATTTAGTACAATCAACATTTTATTAAATATGTTATGCCAAATGCTTAATAAAAGTATATCCATTCACAAAATGCGTACTAAAAAATAATAAAACCTATAAATGTGCATAAAATTGTGAAATTATAATAACACCGCCAAGATTTTCTATAACACCGAAGTTGCATAGTTTTAAAACGAAGTTAAGCAAAAAATAAAACCACTTTCACGGATCTGTACTAATACCATAAGGACACCCTGGACATCCACTGCTATATGTCTCTAACAGTTCCTGGAACCCTGCCAGAATAATTCTGACTCAAGTAGGGAATTTAAAGATTAAGGGATGCAAACTGTATTACCCTCATTGAAGTTGTGTTCACACTGCTTCTGTGGTTAATTAGTACGGGAAATGTATTGAGTAAATCCATTTCTCTGGCTTTAAAGTGGAGTAAGTTTGGATTTTATGACATGAACTACTTAGATGTTATGTATCTCAGTCTCCTTCTTGTTAAAATGCTCTCATTTTGCTCTGGTTAGGGCTGTGCCAAGACATATTTGAGTGCATCTCTTGAGATTAACTTGGCATGACTGAATTCCATAAAATTGTTAGTTTTCAAATTCAATTGTTGTTGACCACATCGTTGAAGTCCATAATAGTAATTGTTGAGGATTTGGTCCAAAACACCTAACTCATAACAGAAATTTTGATTATGTTTTCATTGATAGAATATTTCCGCTGCAATTTATTGTAGTACCAAACTGCTTTTTGGTTTTCTTTAGTCACTGCCCAATAACTTTAGAAATTTTGTAGTGCAAAAATGCAAAATGCTGTCAGTTGTCTCTGTCTGAAATCAACAAGTTGTCAATTCTCTGTCTGAAAATGTTGATTGTACTTGCCTTGTTTTGCATACAGGTTAATCTGTGTCTTCCAGACCAAAATTTTACTTCCTTTGCCTCTTCACAGTGTTCCTAATAGGTTGCTGCTGCATATCATGATCTGTTTCTCTTATGTTTGAATTTCCATGGTTATTACTTATTGATTCAGCGACACATTTTCCAGAAATTATTGTTGTCCTTAAGTTCATGTTCATGTTGTGCATTGTTGCTATGAAGCCTGGGTAAGAAACTTAAAAGTTCACCTCTTAATGTCATTGAGTTAATTTCTTTGAACTAATGGCATTTCACTCCTGCTGTAGTTGTACTATGTATTATACAGTTTTATCCATTTGGTGAAAATTCCATGCTTCTTTATTCTAGCTAAAACAGTGTTGTACATATCATTATTGAGTGTGGCTATCTACTCTTACATATTTAAAATTCTTTTACCCAAGTTTTATTTCTTCTTTCTTTGATAAGGGAGTTATCCATGTGGTGAAAATTCCATACTGCCTCTTAATTCCTGAAAAAAACATTTTTGTCATCGTCAGAGAGTGGCTAATATCTACTCTTGAATATTTAACTTTTTTATCAAGGTTTTTTCTTGGGTCAGTGTGTTCCAAGATTGTGTAAAGCATAATCTCAAGCCATACCTTGATTTTTTTTGTTTTTGCTGTAGGAGTTCCAGTGAGCAGAAGGAAGGTTGATCGGTTCACCATTAATCAATGATGCATGTTTCACTTAATAGGGAATGATGATATTTGAGGATTTTATTGATATGTTGCTTCAATTTTTGAAGTGAGTAATCCGATAACTGAATGAACATGAATTCTCTTGCAATTGTCGCTTATAATATGCCAATAATGATGTTTACTTTGAGAAGATCTATTTAGCCGTCATACTTACATATTTAATGCGATCTTGAAATCCTAATTAACATTACTACATCACTGTAAGTAGTGATGTTAATTATCTGGCTTTTCAAAATCACCATTTGATATTGCATCATTGCCATAATATTACATATATTTCCTGTCATAAGGATAGGTATTAATTACTGTTGCTAATGTAGTATCACTTAAGTCCTATGTATGCTCATTCTTTCATTAATCCCTTGGATATTAATCAGTCTACACGTTCTTGAAGTTGGTTGGTGGAGGGCCTAGGAAAAAATTGCCCCCCTCATGTCATAATAACAATAAATTGTCATTTTCCATAATACATGGCTTTAATGTATTACATGTCATTTAAAATCCTACCATTGTTCTTCATTGCGGACTCCCTTTTTGTATCAATTTTCTTCAAATTAATGAGTCCCACTACCTAATCAAATACCAGTACCTCTGCTGTGTGTCTATGAAAAGTTTTTGAGGACATGCTGTTGACAACTGTTTAAAGGAATATATTGATATATTTCCACTCCAACAGGTGTTTCCAATGTTAGACCAGGCTCTGCTTCTGTATCAGGACAGTCAACTTCTCCTACCAATCAGTTGGCTCGATGGTTTTCTCCTGAACTCTTAGCTCAGGCGAGAGCTGGAAAGCTTCCCGACATGCCCCCAGTGTCCACCCAGCGAGCTCTCAGTCTGGAAGAAGTGGAGAGACTTCAACAAGCTGCCACTTCTGTGAGAAATTGAAGTTCAGCAGTGAAATGAGAAGAAATTGGTATTTTTTTTCCCACAATAAGTGATTCAAAACTCCATAATTTCTCTTCGTATAAGAAGAACGAACTAGGAGAAGATAAGCCATTACCCTTGCACATTTGCTCAGAAGAGTAATCAAAGGATTTAAAATGGTGCATTGTGTGTTTGATTTACTCCTCTTGCCTTCTTTAAATGCTGGATTCTTTCTTTATAAAGTGGTAGTTTTAAACTTAAAACATCGACAGAGCAAGAATCCCAAAGATATAACTCAAGATGAAGAGGAATAAAAATATGAGCCAGTTTTCCCTCCAACTGTACTTTGCATCTCTCTGCCTGTCATCTTATGGGAAAATGGTGCCACCATTTGTATAAATTGTCCTATGAAGGGACTGGTGACAGAAGTATAAGGCTGTGTAGCACGGTAAGGTAGTTGGGAAAGATTATCTGTAATCCTAAATGGCATATGACTTAGCATTCTTCTGTCCTGATATTCGTGCTATGAGGTTTTCAATATTGTTTGAAGTGGCAACAACAACTAGACATGTACATATATATAAATATATAAATATGTGAGATTGCTAAATATTGCATCTTGTAAAAATGATTAGAAAGAATTGTGCAAGTAGGTCATTAGGTGTGAGTTGCATTTAAAGACTGCTAATTATGAATGAAGAATGTTTTGTGAGCTCTGTGTGTGTGCTAGTTCATTTCCTTGTTTTTTTATGCTTATTCAAAGAACCCCTCAGACTGGGGCTGGTTTTCCAGGGGTCCTGGAGAATTGCTAATGGTCTAAGTTCAATTAATCAGGTGGCATGACCTGAGTTTCATTTTGTTTTCTTTTCAATTGTATTGTGGGTGGAGCTAGTATATTTTTGTAAAGATTCTGTAAGTTATGTGCTCATTACATGGTCGTAAAAGAGCTGCAGGTGGAGCTCATGAGTATCCTTTACTTTGTAAGCCACTGTCATACCTACCTGAATGCCAATGTTTGCTCGTACTAACCCCTGCCATGGTTGCACAAGCTACCCCCAACCTGGTAAGATGATGGCACACCCTTGAGCTTAAAGACCGAAAATGTTGAAGTGGATTTTTTTATTGTTGGGGATCAGAGCAAACTGGGAAGGTGCTTTTCCTAATTTAATTTGTACCCCTAAGCACAACAGGGCTATAAAAATATACCACTGGTTAATAAGGAGAATCATGGTTTATTTAGTACCTTAAAATGCCTATCATATAATACGTTCATGTCACAAGGATCTTCAATTTGGTAAGTATTATCGCCCCCGTGTACAGGAATGTTACTAGGCACCATCATCACCTGGGTTTAACATCTTGATACAATCGTAGCTACCGAAATGCATGGGCGTTGTTAACTTAAGATGCTTACACACGCTACTTCCTGAGAGAGATACTTCTCTGTAATTATCCACGTCGATCATACTACGAAACCTGTCTTGGTATAACCATTGCCGAAATAAACTGCATAGAAAGTGAAATAATTGCAACACGAACGTAAGGCATCTCGTCACAACAATTGGATCTATTGTACGCACGAGTATCAACAGGGACAGATCAATTACAATTGTTCGACCAATAACAATTAACACGGCCCAGAAGTAGTTGTAACGTTTAACTACTACTACAATACACGCTTATTTTGTCCTCCAGTAATATTAATATATTGAGTGGCTGAACTATTAACTGCGTTACGTACAGCTACCAAATTAAATTACACGTTCTGAATGCAGCTAACGACTAAAAGAGCGGGTGCTTATCCCTGAAAGACTGCCTCAACTAAATTGATGAAGTAATATGAATACGACGACTCACTCGTGATCCATAGGTAATGATGAGTTAACTATATAGCAATTATATCATAGGAACATTATCAACACACAAATGCAACAAAAACAAACTCACGTGTAAGGCATCCTCGCAGTAACTTCAACAAAAGTAAGGCGTACCCCATTGCTAAATACAGGCGAGAATTAACTGAAGCACTTGCAGTTCGTGATATGGCTTCCTTGCTATACACACAAGACATTTCGACATGGTACTTTCTCTAAGATTCGACCGAAAGGATAGTCAACCCTGCATCAGCATGTGATCAGAAAATGGTATTGCATCAATTTTATTAAAAGCAGTCGCTCACTTCCAAATCATTCATGGCATGGTCTACCGCGAAATTTTCGAGGGAATTCATCACCGATCGCTAACTTCATCCATGTCGGCCATCATTCTCATCAATGCTCGAATCACGTCATCGAGCGAGTGCGCCTGTGTGCCATCTGGCGGTAATGTGTTGTGAACTGAGGTTGAGAATTCCCTCGTTTTTCTCTCACACGATGTATAGGAATGAAATAAATGAAAATGTTTCAAAAGTACTCGGTGCATGTTTACATGGCGAGTAGGATTACTCATGAATTCATTCATAATTCGGCTGTTGTTGGTCGGTTGAAAGCTATGTAGTTCGAGGTAAGTTGGTGGAGTTATCGTGAACTGATTTCAGTTGTGATCGTCGTCGATGTGGTAATGGCTCCTAAAAACGACGAAGACACATGGAAAGCATTTGGAGGATACTCATTTGCATGATGTAAACCATCTCGTTATCTACCAGTGAATCTAAATTTATAGCTGGCAGGAAAATCGCACCTCCCTTTCGTTATTTTTTTGGAGTTTTATTCTTTGTGAAGTGGATTAATCGCTTAAGTGGCAAATTGTATGAAGACAGAGCGTTTCTGGGGATGGAGTCTACGCTTGATTGTGAGAAGTTCCTTGCAGTGTTCAATCCTACGTGGTGTTTGAACTTCAAGATACTCAATTCTGGAGAAAGCTGTGTGAAAATTCAGACTAGCGTCTGCAGCTATATAGCGTCCATACGTCAATTCATGTACTCCAGAAATCGGACTTAGTGCCGAAGTGGTGATTCCGTGGAGGAAAGTGATTAAAACTTTGATGAGAGTATTCCAGTGAAGCATTTGGATCCACTCCCTTGAAGCCTTTGGATAGTCGAGGCTGGCTATTTGAGATCCTTGGTTGAAAATATGTCGACCATGAGGAAAATGAATACTTGAAAGGTGTGGACCCTGCCCTGAATTGTTTTAACGGAGAGTCTGAGATCAATTAATAGGGTCAGTGTGT
The DNA here is from genome assembly GCA_963573305.1 of Pyrrhosoma nymphula. Lineage (NCBI taxonomy): Eukaryota > Metazoa > Arthropoda > Insecta > Odonata > Coenagrionidae > Pyrrhosoma > Pyrrhosoma nymphula. The sequence goes on along the minus strand of OY754330.1, from coordinate 46,088,484 downwards.
ATCTGGAAATTTTGAACGTCTGACAGTTTATTCTCTGCATAGGTGACCATTATCGGAAAATTAAAGGTGATGTTGAAAGACGTTTCACTTCAAGTAACGGTTGGTAGCTCATTCTGTGGTCGTAGCGGTTACTGAAGAGAAGATGAAATACTATTCGTAGGGTTCAATGTTGTTGTGTATTTGCAATCACGATGTCGTGCGTTCAGCCTGGAAAATATTTTCGTCCATAGACTGGGAAGCCATCTTAGGAACCCTTCCTTCATAAAATGGCGGCGTCTGAGCAAGTATGTGTTCGGAATTAACTTGTCCCACGTAGTTTTCATTGTATCCCCTCACTCATTGTATGGTCGCCTGTGAACAAGTAGACGCCTCGCCAAGCAATGTAATCTGTTTAGGATATATTTGCAGTCGCAGAGCGTCCTAGCCAGTTGTTTCATAATATAGATTCGCCGATTAGGCTCATTTGGGAAGCTGGCGTACGTGTGAAACTAATGGTGCAGATCTGCAGATGTGATCGCTGGTTATTGGGACTAAGATCGCAGTGAGTGGGTTCCCTCGCGTTCTTCGTGGACATGGCTTAAATAGAGTTCGTTCAGGTTAGTAGTCATCACGTAAAAGTCGTTAAGGCCGCTTTACACGATGAAAGATTTTGTACAAACGAATGTACGTGAGAATGTACGTTTGTCTCAACGAAATTAGAACAGGTTCTATTTCCCGTGCAGGCATTGAGACATTCGCACAAGCGTTCATACAATTTGCCGCTTTACACGATACATTTTGCCTCATGCAAGAGTTCACGGAAGAGTTTGTACAAACAAATGTACCGTGTAAAACGGTGGGAATAAATGAGCTAATCAAGTGGCCCTACACAAAATCTGTAAATGTGGAGTATAAAGGCAGTGCAACTGGAAATTGTGGAAGGAGTAGTGGTTGCCAATGGAAATAACCGAGGCGTAGTAGACGGATGCAGCGAGTGATCGGAAGTAGTGAAGTTTTTTCTAGTAACAGAGGGAAGAAAACGGACCAATTGGGGAAACAAGTATTGAAAGTTCTAAGGGGAGATAGAGATTATAATGAGTATAATAAGGGATTATATTAAGATATTTACGTTTTTTGTGGAATCAGGTGTGAAGAAATGCCCGTACAAATGTAGCCCTTATACCGTGGAATACTGACTTTTTAGTACTTGCATACTTATCTATAGCATCCGTAAATATGCAAAAAAGTGCGAAGTGAATACACATTCGTTGATGTAGGGTTATTGTATTCAGCTGTTGGAAGGTCAATCCCTGAAATTTCACTGTGCCGAACCATTTTGCCGTTATCAAGTGAATCATTCTTTCTGCGAAAGTGAGCTACAAATTTGGAGCGTGTATGCGAGCTTTGGGGTCAGAGCTAGATGGAGTCGTCGATGAAGCCATTTGAGAATAATTTCTTTTAATTGCGCACCCGCGTGAGGTTGGGGCTAATACTCCAACTCCGTAGTGATATAGAGGTGTGCTGACACATTGTTGGGATCCGATGGTAGTTAAAGTGGTTGGCCGTTTATAAGGGTGTTTTTGCATATCTCGGCATTTAAAAGTATTATCATCTCAAAGTCTCAACCTTTGTCCCATGATCTGAAGTTTGTGAATCGGTGGTTTCTTAGTTTTATTTCTTCTGTTGGCATTTCGAATGTACATTGAAGGTCAGGTGATCATTACGTGAAAAGTGAGGGTACTTTCTCCAGGGGTTGGTAGCGTTGCTAAATGCAGAAGAAACTACTTCAGGCTCCAGGTATTCGTGGTATACGATTGATAAAACATATTTCAACCGATTTTAGCATTGTCTAGTTGTTCCTTTGTTTCGAATGAGAAGAATTAAAACAGGACGCAGCAACACCTTGGCTAGGGTGGTTCGAAGGAAGTGGGGTTTTCGGAATGTTGGAGTGCCTCTATTATCTGAAGAAATGGATTTATTGAATTTTGTTCAGGTACCTATTATTGAATGAATTCATAATTATATTTCTGTAACATTTAAAAGATTTATGCTTCGGTAATGCGTCGCCGTTCATCGCCATCTTGCATAAACTGTGCTGCCACCTATGTATGCCCCACGACATGTGAGGTTTACTACTCAGCGAGTGCCCATCAAGATACTCCTCGAGTATTATGCGAATATTTAAATATGGATCTGTCGAAGAAGGATAAAACCAGAAAAAAGTTGAAATCGAACCTCATCATCCAAGATGCGATAAATTGTGAAGCCTGGAGAAGAGCATATCCGCTTCTTCGCGAGAAACCACGTGCTTTTCACAGCTCTACTGAATTACCGCTATGTTCTTTGCTACAACTGTGCAATATGGTGGATAAATGGTAACGCATTAAATCTATTCTGGACCTGTGATGGAACTAGATTCTTCTTCAAGTTAGAACTTCATACGTGCTGCATGGAATTAACTCTCTGAAGTTGCATAATGTGCTGTAGTCTTCGTTTAGGGTGCATTCAGAAGTTACACCCCAGCATAACTTCGTTTTATCAATGCATTTTTGTGATAATTATTTTCGCTGCGTACCAGTTGAGGTTGAAGTTATTGCTATTAAATATTTGTGATGTGGTACTTCTGTTGCCTGCCTTCTGTTATTCTTTCAATTTTACATAATTTAGCCAGTTGTGGTTTTGTATTTGGCATAGCGTATAATGCTGGCTCCTATTGGAAGATAGTGATGCAGCTTTGAAGAGCACACTAGTGGCATCTCAGGATGATATTTCTCATCATTAGTGATAGGCGTCAATATCATTTTGTAATAAACGTTTAGTATACTATTTTAAACATCTTGTATTGCAATAATATTATCTTTGAGAAGTGAGTATGAGCGAAGATAACAAGGCCTTCGTTTTTTGCTGGATGCATGACCATGAATGGATCTCCACTTAATTGATTGGGGACACTGTGTGTTGGCATTGGTTATACAGTGGTCAGTGGAAATTAGTCATGATAATAATGTTAGGAACATGGCAAGCAGCTATAGTGCTTAGGAGGTTGTACTAAGTGTAATTGGTGCTGGATTACTGATAAGGCAAAGTAGGCAGTTGCTTATGGGCCCCGGAGGGGTCCTAAGAATATTTTCCGCTTCTCTTGTGGACATGGGCCCTGTTGCTTGTACTACCTACAGGCCCCCCAAGTGTCTTAATCTGTCACTGGGTGTAATGGATACACATCTTCCAATATGTCTTAAGTCTCTTTTTGTAAATTGAGACCCATGTCTCTCCATCGTGAGCCTTGGTGGTATTTAATTCTGCATGTAGCTCTCTAGTCTTTTGTAAGAAGTTCAAATGCTTAGAGTTTCATTGTGGAATTACAATTTTCAAGCCATACATTAATGAAATCTTTTAAGTTTTGAATATTCAAGTCCATCTACAGAGCTATTATCAAAGGTAAAAGGTTAGTAAATTAGCGCTTGGGCTCTGTGATGAAACAAGTTGGAGAAATTATGATAATTGTCAAATGCTTTGGGCCATTACATTGATTTACTACTAATGTCAACAGTTAGGATTTCTGTATCTCTTTTGATGTGTAAAGACTTACATTTGGAGCTATACTGTTACTAAAACACAATAGGACTGTAGTGATATACTATATAGTGATTATAGGACTATGAATAATGATTATAGCAACTCCTATAGTGATTATAAGTCTATATATAATGAGTATAACAATTCCTTGACTGACTATGAGATTATAGTCATTGTGCTTGTGTGACTACAATACTATGGATATTGTGAATATATCAATTCCCATAGTGAATGCGGAAGTTACTTAAGTAACTACAAAAGTGTGTGTGTGTGTATATATATATATATATATACACACATATATATATATATATATTTTTGCTCTATAGTGTGTTTTGCAAGGGTGGTATTCCATACAATATTGGAAAGTGTGGATATCGTGAATTCAAGCCACATAGATAGGAACTGAACCCTAAAGTGGCTCTATGTGCAAATTTGTGAATACTCATTATTTTGGAACTTATGTGGGGCTATTAGTTGCAGTTTATAGAGTTTAAATGGAAAATGAAGTGCTTAATTAGCCAGAAGGGGGTGTATCTATGAATATGAATTTTCTAAAACATTACTTTACAAACAATATACTTTGTATTATCATTGGTACTTTCATAACAAATTTGTAGCAACTGATACTGTTGACACAGCCATTACATGAAATCTCATTTGGTGTATATAAGACATACTGAAACATGAAACTCCATTCATTATATGTTATACACGTTTTCAACTGTTTGATATTAATGAAAATTGGTGAATCAAATCCTGGTAATTCCTTGTTAAGACACTTTCACACCAGTGAAACAATTTCTTCATGCAGAAATACTCTTTCGATTTTACCATGAATTTCTTCTACCCCTATACCAGAAAAATGCATGCATTATTGAAAGAAAGTAAGCATGAAATGAGGAAAACCTGTTCAAGTACATTTTGGAATCGCTTTAGTGGCTGTTCTTAATCAACCTCATTTGTAGACTTCTGAATAATGGAAGTTAAGAATGGTTATGACTTGTTCCAAGTGCTCTCTCTGTAAAGAAGGAAATAAGTCTCCCTATTACTCCAAATCATAAGAAACAATCTTGCTAGTTAATTTGAAATACTTGCTTTTCATGATTATTTTTTATTGAAATTACGCAGTGACACATGCATAGAATGACGGGTCTTAGTGTATAAAGATCATTAGGTAAACAATTATAAATACTTTTTCATGTCCTCATTTTTCTTATAAAATCACTCCAGAATTATTTAAATACAATGATTTCTATTGAGGACATAGAATATTTAAAAAAATCTTTAATCGTTTTATGTTGAGCAGTAACACTGAGGTAGTTCATTGAAGGCAATCTGAGAACTAGTGCCGTAGATTAAATACCTATTTGATTCTGGGTAGTGACTTTGAACTTGTCACAAAAGTACGAATAACAATTGTTGTTAAATAGATTGGCTTATGTAAGTGGGCTGAGAATTCAATTAAATGTCATCAATAATGGAGTACCTTTAACTACTTGGTTACTATTATCTGTTCTACTTAATGCCATTACACTCCCTGTCGTGGGTGATCTAGTAACGGTCTCTTTAAGACTATCCTTCAGATGATTTTTATTTGGCCATAATGCTCATTTTAATTGGGTGTCTGTCATAACTCATGTACAAAATCTACTAACCAAAATTTTAGTTAGTTTACATGTTTTCATACTCCATGCAAAGATATAATGTGTATATATTTTCCTGTTTGTTACAGATAATGTTTTGTTGATAGTTTCAATACATCAAGATGTTGCCCAGAATTAGAAAATGGGAAGGAGGAGAAGAGTATATGCTCTCGAGTTCGGAAAAGGATTATCATCATCGTGTGGAGCGTCTTCAAAAATACGTGCCATTTCTAAGAAAGATGATTGATCACTTGGAAGGAGCCAGAGACAAAAATCGAGAAACACAGCTCACAAAAATGCGATCATTATTGAATATCCTCACTGATTCACATAAAAAGTAGGGAATATTTATTATACATATTTTTATCTTATAAGCTATTTTGTGTTTTTTTTAAATAAAAAGGTTTTCTCAACCATTTAGCTGTGGCATGCCTGTGCATAGATATATAGTTTTTTGTTTTAATTCAGCCCTTAAGGACTCGTTTCCATTGGGATATCTTAGTATTTCTCCCTTAAGTAAATATTTTCCTCTTAGTAGTATTGAAGGTAAGACTTAGTACACCCATTAAATATACACGTGTTTTTGCATTTGTAGATTCACCATTATTTTTATTGTAGAATTGTCAAGTTCATTAATATATTTAAAAAAGTTGAAATGTTCATATTAGCGTGCTATGAAGCAAAAAGGTTGAGGCAATCTTTGAAAAATAAATAAGTTTTTAATGGAAATCAAGCATTTGTTGAGCAATTCACTCATTCATGTTACATCTCTTTTAGGTTGAAACTACCAACTATTCAGCGGTGCGAAGAAATTTTACAGAAACTTTATAGTAAGGTTGAAGGGGTAGGTAGTGACTGACATATTATCAATTGAGCTTGAAGGAATGTGGCTTTTTTATGATCATTGCACCTTAAGAAATATAATTTTTTTAAGTTATTTTTTTAGTTTCAGGTAAAATTTTCATTAGTGGTTGCTAGAGTTAGTAATTAGGTACTGAGAGTCGGTAGTTATACATTTTATAATTAGCCTTCATAAATAATTTCATTGTTTACTAATGCTGTATTATATTTGGAATGCCTATGCATGGCTTAATTGTCCTGGCAAACGTTAATTTTAGTGCTAAATATTTATTTTTGCATGTGGAAAATATTTGTTCCCATATCTTTCATTGTAATTCATAATTTAAGTGGCAGAAAATAATTTAAAATATTAACATGGTTGAGTTCATATGCAGTTACTCATTAATATTTTTATGATGTTAAATTGGTGAGCACACCCAAGGTGGGAAATTTCTAGTGTTTCTTTGCTTTGGTTTTTGAAATGTTTTTACTATAGAGAATTCGGATTTTTATTTGTCTCTGAATTTTTTTCCACATGAATACTTATTTTGCATTGAATTTTTCCTCACTGTAAACTAGTAGTGAGAATAGAACCTTATGCTTGCTTGGCCATTCATTGGATCATCACATTGATCTGATTCATACCCAGCTGGCACAGAGTATGCTCCTTACTCTTATCTTACGAGATACTTACGTAAGAAACCGGTAAGTAGCTTACCAGGAGGTAAGGCGCTTCCGTAAGAAATTGCTCAAAAACAGGTAAGACAGTGGTAAGGAACGCCGTCAAATAGCCTCACAATGGGTAAGCTACTTACATACAGTAGCGCAGCGTGCGGCGGAATGCTGTACTACCACCTAAACCAGCATATATGATTACCTACCATGAGATATATTATTAAATCATTTCCACTATTTCTCGATCACCTACCATGAGATACGAGGGGGACCCAAAAGTAACGGGAATAGCGCAGTGGGGGGGCGGCAGAGTGAGGGATCACGTTTTCCAGTAGTGGGTTCTAAGCAATGACTTTACTTGAGTCAGTCTGCGAAGCCTGGTCACTCTGAGTGCACCTGTTCGTCTGTGGAATTTTTTTCAGTAAACCAACTTTTTGTTGTAGCAAAAACGTGTAATGGCTGACTGCCGGGAGCAACGCGCCGCTGTGAAGTTTTGTTTTCTGTTGAGGAAAACTCCCGCAGAAACTCTTGTGATGCTTAAAACAGCTTATGGGGGTAGTGCCCTAAGTAATACACATTTCTACGACTGGTTTTTGCATTTCAAGAATGGAGATATGTCGATTGAAGACCAACCTCATTCTGGGTGCCCGTCAACTTCAAGAACGGACGACAATGTTGCAACATCAAGACAATGCTCATTTGTTTCTTCGATTGCAGAGGTGTTGTGCACGTGGAATTTGTTCCTCCGGGCCAGACGGTCAACCAGCAATTCTACCTAGAGGTTTTGAGGAGGTTAAGGGAGAGCATCCGGAAGAGAAGGGCGGATCTTTGGCGTACAGGTGATTGGTTCATCCACCACGACAACGCACCTGCCCACACCACGCTGTCTGTGAAGCAGTTTTTGACCAAAAATGGCATGACGCCAATTGTTCACCCCCCCCTATCCACCGGACCTTGCCCCCTGCGACTTCTTTTCATTTCCTAGACTCAAAAGGGACAAGAAAGGAAAACGTTTTGGGACTATAGAAGAGGTGAAACAAAAATCTCTGGAAGGCCTAAAGAACATTACAATAAGCGAATTTAAAAACTATTTTGAACAATTGAAGAAACGATCAGATAAATGTGTTACAGTCGATGGGGTTTACTTTGAAGGTGGTCAAAATTTGGTGTAAAAATATTGATTAGTAAAAAGGTTATGACGCAATTACCGTTATTTTTGGGTCCCCCCTCGTATATTGGGCAGCTTTAAATTATTTCCACTATTTCTCAAGGCACACACAGCGGCACTCAAATAAAGGAACATTATTGCTAATGACATCAAGTCGAGAAAATGAAAAAATAACTTTTGAGGAGATAAAATTTACTGAATGAAGCATAATGAAACAACGTACATTGCAGAAGTAGAAAATAATCATCACTCTTTCAATTGGGCGTAAACAACCACACAATTTTAAACTCAAATAACAATAATCCCGGCCAACGACAAGATCCTACTGCTAATTGCTAATGAATCATTACCTGCCTTAAACATAGACGGACTAATTATTTCAACAAATTCACATTAGACACAGCAATGCAATGAAATAAAAGGATGACACTTGGGGTGGCAAAATTCACTGAATAATAATAAAACACTACACTATAATTTATCCTTTCGCTGGGACGTAAACAACCACACAAGACAAGAGCAATCCAAATAGTCACCAAACTTCCACTTTAATTCACATCAAACTTCACTTCAATTCACATAGATTCCACATCTTAATGTAGTCAATACTAGAAACTACGAAATTATTGCTGTGAAGTCTTCTCCAACATATCAAACTACATAGATAAGTAAAGCAGTGAAAGCCTTCAAACAAAACATATTTGTAACACTTTAAATATAACTCCTGTCATGACACGTTATTTAAAGAGATAAATCTTTGCTAATGTACGTAAAGATATCAACACTTAGACGAATGCAATCCAGCTCAGCAAATAAATAACACTTGTAATCACTGGCATGTTACAATGGACACCGTCAACATATTCAAAACACACGATAAACCTTTGTTTACATCTTATCACAAAAAATGACTGTTATTTCTTGCACATTGAAACTTAAATAAGTGATGCCAAATTTATTTAAACTTGGAGTTAAATGTTCCACTGGGATAATTCGCTATAAATCGTCACAGATAAACATCAAATTATCGTTCTCGTGGTTTCGGTTTCCTCCGAAAAAGGGAACGGTTTGGTTCCTCAATTATCCTTAAGTACCTGTTTCGCCCGCAAGGAGTCATGCCATACGCATGTAACAAATAAGTAAGTGACTTACATTGTGCCATCTGGGTAGTCATAGCCTCGGTTCTTGTCTATTTGGTTTGGCAATCTGGCACTTTCAGTAGACTAAGTAGACATTAAAAATGCCAATGCCTGTGATTTGAAAGGTGAATTCCATCTTTGATGATGTAGCTTAGTTTTAAAATTAATTTGATATCAGCAAAAATTTGGATTTTAGCTTGAATGACAGTGACAGTCCTTAATTCCTTCTTTGCATGTTGCAAGTGTCGTGATCAGTAAACCACAAGGTAAAGTCAGTCTGTTTCTTTAAATCCTTTATCAATAGCCTGGATAATGGGAAATCTTAGATATTCTGTTGATTTGCTCATTGTTCATGAAGTAAAATTTCTATGGTCCAGTTTTTGATAGAGTTATTTATTCATGATATTTTCATATTTATCAACATTATGCATAATTCTAATGGCATTTCCTATAATGTAATGGTGTGAACAAATTATGAGTTTAATTTTTTCATTAATGAATCAGAGGGGCAGTGGACTTTTATTCACAATAATACCCACCCTTGTACCTGAATAAGTTTTTAGCCTAAAGAAAGGTAACGAATGCCTTCTTGGTTTCTTCATCTCGTTGACTGGAAGGAAAATGGAAACTGCCAGAGTTCAAGGAAGAACAAGTTATTCAGATGAAATACTTGAGATCAACGAAAATAATTGCAAGTGGCAGAAAATATACTAAAACATGAATTTAAGTTAATTTTATTACACCTATATGGAAATCGGCATCACTGTCCAATCTGTGGCAAAGAAGTCTGCGACGTGTATTTTTGTAGTTCTTGATCATTCTACTCACAACCTGGATGAAAATATTTGAAGTGAAATATTGGCAAGAAGTTCGCCTCTATGGAAGAAGAATCATTATTGCAGGAAGCAGACAGAATGGCATGGTGACTGGAATAGTGTTGGTTATTTCTCCATGAGAAAGTTTCACCAAATGATCTAGCTACCCATAAATATTTTTTGATCACTTTTTCTGGACCCAGAAGAAGTAAGAATGAAGATCTTACTTAGTTGAAGTAAACTTAATGAAGATTGTCTTGGAAAAGATGGTGGTGAATGGATGCCAAGTTGTAAAACATCTGTTTTACAGAAGAAGGGTTTATTAATAGGGAATGGCTACAGAGGAGGTTTAGTTCCAACACTTTTTGGAATCTCCTAGTATAGAAGAAAGTACAAAGTGTGTGGAGAATTTCTAAATACAAATTCATTGATGGATCCCATTATAATTCTACTAGCTGCTGTTAAATGTTAAAGATGAGTCTTGGGCTCAGCTTTGTTAAATGCCTTCATGAAAAGGGTAACAGAGAGGCTGCTATTCCTCAAGATTAATATTATTATGATATGCATAACTTATGTTTTTGTCCTAAATTGCATAATATTAAATTTTTGTGGAATTGCAGTTTCTTTTCGCCTTATATTGCTGTTGATTGTGTTAAAGATTAAATGTTATGTTGTATGATGTGGAAACATGGCTATTGCTGTGAAGTGAAATGCTTTATTTGCTATTATGTAATAGAGCTTATAAAAAATTGAAAAATTATTGTCATCTTAATGCCTAACTAAGCAATGTTTAAATTACATAGCTATTTGCTTGTTAAAATGCTATTTAATTAGGAGAAAAAGAAATAATTGTGAATTTATTAAGTCTCTGTTGTGTTCATTAAACTGATATTGTTGCAGTTTTTGATCAAGGTGGGCTGTGATAATTGAGTATAAAATTCTATGTATGCTATGTTTAGCAAGTTGAAAAATGCAAAATTTGAAATGATTACTCTTGCAACTTACCTTAAAGTAAGAAGAAGACATCACTCTTAACCCTGCTGTGAATACTTACATGATTGACTCAAAAAATTTCTCTGAGTCCTTGGTTCATGAAAGGAAACAGTTTCTTAATGCTGAAGCACTCTTAAACAGCAGGATTATTCCATGAATGCATAAGCACTATAAGTTAATTTTATGAGATGGAATTTTAAGGGAGTGACCTCCCTGCTTCGGCGACTGATGAACTTGAATGTTTCCAGCCCTGGTTCCTGCTCAGTCACCCAAGTCAAAATCAGAGAGCAGAACCAACTATTCATTGCAATGCCACAAGTGCAATTGCCCCTGTTTGGAATGTCGGACAGCATGTGCAAAATTACTCAAGTCATCGAAGTACTCTAAAATAATGTATGACTACTGCTTATGGAATGTGAAATATGGGTTTAAACAGATCATGCAGTGCTTTTTATATAGGTTTTGCAATATTCAGATAATATTTCAGTTTTCATTGTGTGAGGTTGCACCAATGGAGGTAACAGGATTGGCCTTGATCCCAGTTTTTGTTTGATACATTGTTGTATATGAGCTATTCATATTCAGACATCGCCATGAGTGGGCTCATGATTCTTGTTCTCCCTTGTGTACTAATTTAGGTAGATAGGCAATTGCAGTACTTTCCTTGTTTAGGCTTCCGTGGGTTGATAAGTATGAAGATACACTTCTTCCGGGTTTTACACCGCGTAGGTCCATTGTTCTGGGACGATAGTTTCGCCGGCGTTGCAGTCGGCTTCTTCAGGTCGGTGAAGTGCGGATGTAGTATGTTGGCCACCTTATACATCTTATCCGTAGGGGTTAGGTCACTCGTGATTGGTTGTTGCTGTTTTTCTTTTTCCTGCGCAAAACATGTTTCCAGGCATTGGCGAGGGAATAGCCATCTTCCCTATTGAAATTGTCTTCATTTTTGCTTATTTCAATGGCCTCCCGTATAAGACATGGGACATATCATCTTTCTTCGGAAATTTGCTTAGCTTCTTCAAAATTGATGTTGTGTCCATGTGTGCTCTGCTATGGCAGAGAGTTGTATTTGTCTGTTCTTAGTTTCCCTTTGATGCTCCATTGGGCGGCACTTCAGGGATCTGGAGGTCTGCCCAATGTAGCTACTCCCACAGCTGCAAGTGACTTCGTATACTGCGCTCTTCGACTGCATAGGTACACAGTCTTTTACTCTGACGAGAAGGCTTCTGGTCTTGGAGATGCAATTGAACCTTGTAACTACATTGCATTTGCTGAGAGCGCGTGAAATCCTCTCTGCGGTTCCCCCAACATAGGGGATCATGGCGAACGCGGCAGGTTTCGGTCTCTCCTCCGGCGATTGGTCGTCGGTCCTTGTTAGGGCCATGTTTATTTTCCTTTCCTCCCTCAGGATGACGTCTCGGTGGTAGCCATTCTTCTCCATTGAAACCTGCCACGTTTGGGCAGACCTCCAGATCCCTGAAGTGCCGCCTAATGGAGCATCAAAGGGCAACTAAGAACAGACAAATACGACTCTCTGCCATAGCAGAGCACACATGGACACAACATCAATTTTGAAGAAACTAAGCTAATTTCCGAAGAAAGACGATATGTCCCATGTCTTATACGGGAGGCCATTGAAATAAGCAAAAATGAAGACAATTTCAATAGGGAAGATGGCTATTCCCTCGCCAATGCCTGGAAACACGTTTTGCGCAGGAAAAAGAAAAACAGCAACAGCCAATCACGAGTGACCTAACCAGTACGGATAAGATATATAAGGAGGCCAACATACTGCATCCGCACTTCACTGACCTGAAGAAGCCGACTGCGAAACTGTCGTTCCAGAACAATGGACCTACGCGGTGTAAAACCCGGAAGAAGTGTATCTTCAATTGCAGTACTTAATTGTAATAATGGTCTGTAAATCTAAATTTCTGCCCACAATCTGTCATAGGCAATGGCAGTACTTAATTGTAATAATGGTCTGTAAATATATATTTCTGCCTACAATCTGCCATTTTTAGTCATAAATTAAATATAAACCAATCTTAAATGGTAAAATTATTTTTTGAAAGGTCTTTCATCTATCATTAAATGGCCTTTCATCTATCATTAAACTAAATGTCTTCATACACTGGTGAAGGAGGCAGTATCGAAATTCAAATGGGCTAAAATTACATGCCTGGTTTCCCTCGCAACAAGACTTTTGATGCTATTCTGCCATGACTTTGTCAGGAATCAATTAGCTAAATTTTAAGTGTCTTATGCATATGTTATCAGTGCTAAATTTTTATTGTTACTTCAGAGGGAAGAAACTTTAAAATAGGGATACTTACCACACTGAAACCTTTGCATGATGAAAAATTTCGCCACTCATAACTAAAAAATTCACAAAATACAATCTCATTATGAAAATAATAAATTTCTTTGGTAATCAAATGAACTAACTCAAACTAACATAGGTAATTCTAAATTAATAATAGAGGTATTATTAAAATATTGTTTTAATCCTAAAAATTACTAATAAATATAATCTTATTTCTTATGGTATGTAGGCTTCTTATTTAATCATTGTATTTCAAACCCATGTATGTATTGGTAACCGTTTTTTTTTTCATTCACATACATTTTGAACCTGAACTGTAGTTTTAATCAGTGTAAGATTTTATCATTGTAGAGTCAGTCACTCATTATAGTTTTTGAAGACCTGCGCCATTTTAATGTCTGGTTGATTTAATTTAGATAGGAGTTACTTTCAAAGTTGTTGACTTCAGACCTTGAAACATTAGTTCTCCAGCCACCTTAATGCCTGATGCTGACTGAAAATTTTTCCGCCAAACTCACAAAAAAATCATTTACCATCATTTCATTTAACTTGTAATTTTAAGAGAGATTTGCCTGTATATGTGTACTATTACCTCTATAGAAAGTCATTTATTATAGCTAAGGTAATGTTTGAATAAGGGTGTTCAAGAAATTCACCGCAATTCATTTCTATAAAAAAACGTGCAACTTTGTCATTCGAGCATCGTGTTGCTACAACCATCAGGTCCACTGACTATTTTTCAATGAAATTTCCTTATGTTTCTGTGGCTATTCCCCAGTGTCTGGGAAGAGAGTGTATTGCCACTTGGTATCACTCTTGGTTCTGGTCACGTAACCATCTTCACAGCACACTCAACATCAACATTGGTCTCTAACCATAAGGGGCCAAACAAATGGAAGTCTGATGGTGCCAAATCAGACTATTGGGTGGATGAGGCAACATGGTGAAGCCAAGTTCTGTAATTTGTAATCACTTCAAAGTTCACCGACTGGTGAGGGGGTCTTGCATTGTCATGCTGAAACCAAATGCCCTACAAGTTCTTCTCTAGCAGAACATGTTGGAAACACATTTTCAGTTGTTGCACTGTAGTGATGTAGGCATCTAAATTTATGGGGAATCATTTAGGCATGTAAACAGATGATGAAATGACACCTTGCATATCCCAAAACACAGTTATCACAACCTTCCCTGTTAACAGAACCAACTTGACCTTTTTCTTCCGTGGCGACTTTGTATGGTGCCACTCCATTGACTGTCGCTTCTTTTCGGGCTTGAAGTGGTGCACTCACGTTTCATGCGCAGTGACAATACAGGGTAAAAATTCATCCCTTTCATGCTCGTACAGTGTCAACAGTTCAAATTACGTGGATTTCCTTGCTGTGTTTTGGTCACGGGTGAGCTCTTTGGGGACTTATCTTGCACACACTTTGGAATACCCAAATTCAGAAGTAATGTTAAGAGTACTTCCTACACTGATGGACACACTGTCTTTCTGCTGTTGGACTGTAATTTGTAATTTCTCCAAAATCATCTCATTACGTAACCAATTATGGGTTTCCTGACACTTTGTCCCTCAGTAATGAGTTATTCTATCACAGTATGCTGCTTGTAATGTGCATCACTTTCATCTGCTATTTTTTAGTCGCTAATGTGCTACCATAAAGTGGTGGATCTTGCGGCTTCACACAACAAAGACAAGGTTTAAACTAGCACCTCAAACTTACAGCCATATGTTTGTGTAGTTGAAATAAATTGTGGTGCATTCCTTTTTGAACACCCCTTTTATGTTTGGGAAAATTGGGGGCATCAAGTCTGTACTACCTGGTACCTTTAGAAGATGTATAAGGGCAGTAAAGTGGGTCAGGAGGATGAACAAAAAAATAAGCTTGACCATATTTTTTAGGAAATAAACCCCTTCATTGTCCAATGAAGGCATTAAGTCAGGGTATCAGTGACTGACTTTGACTACTGACATGATTCCACATGCATATAATTTATTTCAAGGAAAATATATCCTCTTCATTTTATACAGATGTCTGAAAGCTTTGCACTTTATATTTTTATAAGCAATTTTTCCATGGACCAAATCGTCTCCCATTGAACATTATCACTGCCATTAGGGAAACTTATCAATTGAATCCCTTTCATTGCTTTCTGTTGAAATATGTTTTCTGTTTCTGAATCCAATGCTTTCCTGAATCCAAAGCTATCCACCTTGTTTACTGCCATAAGAGCAAAAAGTATAATAAGTTGAAATAGTTCTGTTTCAGATCTTATTGAAATTCCTATGTATTATCATTCCATGTTATTTAAGCAATCAAATTCTCAAGAGTGTACTTTGGTCAGTTGTATGCATAGAATTTTTAGACCTTAGCTTTAAAATTATTTTTTTTTTTTTAATTGGTTACTTTATTACCAGTTACTCAAGAAATATCTTTAATATTCTGAAAACATCTGTGTGAACTTGATTTAATGTGTTATTCATCACTGCATGGATCTTTATAATAGTTAGTATTGATAAGGGTAATGAAATGCTGTCATGTTATTTATTTATAAATATAGTGAGTAAACTGGAAATCTTGTCAGGTTTTGGTGGTAAGTTTTCTTGGCTTTGATATAACTATGAAATAAATATTTCTTCTAGTTTTCTATGCTGTGTGCTACCCACAACTTGTTGTGATTAGCTGTATTACATGTCTTTGTCTTGCTAGCCTGCTCACACAATATGAACCAGACCATGTAATAAAATCTTTGATCAAAATATCTTAATGTTCACTTTGTCTCTCAAATGGAAGAGAAATATTCTTGTTTTATGATTCATGTAATCAGACCAATATTTATTGTAGTGGGTCTATATTAATGCAGTTTTCTCTATTTTTAGGTTTTTGAATGGTCTACAGGTTTGCCTAACGTGAAAGAGAAACTGAATATAGATGTGGATAATGTTGAAAAAGAAGATGCACAAAACTCAAATGGAAGCATTCAGTACGTTAAGTATTATAGTTTGATACCTGGAAACATTTTCTTTGATGTGAATGCAGCAAGTGTAATTGAAATAGTAACAGCTTTGCTAAAATGTTTTTATTTCACTCTATAGTTCACCTCAGACTATGGAATCTCCTATGAGTGTGGGGAGTTCATCACGGGATGATTCATGTAACTCTCTGTGGAGAAGACGCAAGACAGCAATGGAATTTTTTGAGGAAACTCCTCGTAGCCCTAGCCCCCCTCCTTGTGCAGAGCTAGGAACTGTTCCACAGCCCCTGGTAATACCCATGGAACGAAACGAAGACTCAGTGGAAACTCCTGACATAAGTTCGGGAAATTCTACCAGAAGTTCTGAAAATCCCATCAGAATCTTAGAAAATCCTATCAAAAACTTAGAAACCCCTATCAGAAGCTTAGAGAATCCTACCAGAAGTGTGGAAAGTCCTATCCTAAGTTTGGAAAATAAAATCAGGATTCCTTTAGAGCCTGCCATCAATCAGTCTATCATGGCATTGCTGGAAAGCAAAGTAGAACTACCTCCAAAGCCACTCCCAGTTCCATCGGAACGAAGAGAAGACTTTGTAGCAAAATGGTACCAAGGTGAAAGCAGGTGTCCCGACCCTGGCAGGCAAAAGAATAATTTTGGTGTCACTAATTCACTTCCAATAGACCCTGGAATCAGTCATCGAAGCAGTAATGTTCCACAGCCATCTTTTACAAAGGAAATTCCAAAATATTCCCCTATACAATCTCTTAACTCAAAAACTACCTCTGACATTCCAAGTCTTGAAGAACTACGGATTCCGAGAAGGGGTGATTTGGAATTCCATGGCTCTGAAAGGATGCACATTCCTATTTCTGGAGGAGAGAAATATGTTAAGGACTATGATCATTGTAAACCATCCAGTACGGGATGGAGTGATGTTATGTTTGAAGGGAGAAGAAAAGTGCTTCCATTCCAGCACCAGCCCGAGCCTTCTAATATTACTGTGGTTGGAAAGGCTCATTATGAAGTGCTTCCATTCCAGCACAAGCCTGAGCCTTCAAACATTACTGTGATCGGAAAGGCTCAGGTTTATGATTATGGGCATGGACAAAATAGTGCATCAGATTCATCAGAAAGCACTAAAGACACTTGTGCAGAAAGTGAGTGTGATAAGGCTAAGATTTCCCCAAAAAATGTGACTCCAGCTCGTGTGAGCATTCGTGAAAAGTTGGCTCTTGAGATAAATAAAGTCCATCGAGTGGGTGTTAGTTCAGGGGGAGCTCTTAGGTCTTTGAGTAAAGATTTAGGCAGTCCCCCCCACCACAAGAAGGTAGAAAATCGAGATGCAGGACAAAGTGTCGACACCACTTTTCGAAAGACTTCCATTCCTATTAAGTGTAAGGATGGAGAGCAGACCCCAGAAAAGAAATCCTTAAAGGATAAAGAAAGGAAACCATCTGGGTCTGCCAATTTTTCAGATGACGATTTATCAATGATGAATTCAACTGCCTCGTTCTATTTGCCAACAGACAATGTAGTGGGTGTCAGTAGTACAGACAGTGAAGAGAAAAAGGTTTCCCATAACAATCATGATGCTGGGAAGGATGATAATGCTTCATCCTCTGTTATGATTAACCAAAAAGATGAAAGCAAGAATATTAGCAACATTAATTCTGAATCTGTTGCTCGTGCTGCATCTCCTGAAGTGAGTATTATCAATGACTTTTCATTTAAAAAGAAACTTATTGAAAGTACAGTATCTCCTGATAGGAAAGCTACTGACAGCCCAAGCATTGCATCGACTGCATCTGTTAACATTGAAAATGAAGATCAGAGTTCTAAAATGTCAATTTGTGATGGAGACTCAGATAGTGATTCAAGAATTCCCTTTTTAGACTCAAGTGATTCTGTTCCTCCACCAGATAATCCAGTCAATACTACTTGTGGGTTTTCAGATCTGAGATATCTGCCTAGTCCAAGCATCTCGCCAGCACCACACCATAGTTCAACTAATGTTATTCAACCATTTGTAAATCCCTCTAATCCTAGCCTTCCAGTATCTCAGGGAAATATCATGGAAGAACCTACCAATCCAAGAATTTGGCCTAGTCCCAATCCTAGTGGAATGGCTGTGTTCCCAAAATTTTGCCCTCAAAATGTATTGCAGCCAAATGCAGTACATAAAAATGTAATGCAGCAAAGTTCTACTCAAAAGAACACTATTCAGCCAAATCAAATGCAGCAAAATGTTAATTCACCAAATAACAATGGTAACCAAGTGATTCACCATAGTATTACTCCCCTTAATCGTCTGATCCAATCTAATAATTCCTCCCATAACCATAATATCCGCATGGATGGTCCTCGCCTGGTCCAGCAATCCCAGTTCTTGAGTGGGGGTAATCATCCTGCCCAGGGTATGAATGTTCCATCCAATAACCAAGGGAGTAGACCCCAGTTGAAACATGGATTACTTCCTGATCCTGTTGCGCAGTTTAGGCTTGGAGGTACTCATGGCTGGTCACAAGGGCATGCCAATCCTAAATCAGGGCTTCTACCTCATCCAGTACCAAGGCCAAACTGGCGAAAAGAATCTTATACAAGGCCCATAATGAGCCAGTATATGGCAGAGCCTAGGTCATCATCGATGGGTGCGTGTGATGCGAGGTCTCAAGGTCACAATACAAGTGTAAGAGAAAGCTGGAATAATAGAAGGGGTGGTTACTCCAAAGTAAATGACTCCAGGGACCCCAGGATGCGTAAGCCAGACCACTCAAGGTCTTATTATGATTCGTCTGAGCCACCAAAAAAATCTGAGGAAAAGTTCTGGAAGCATCCATCGGATCCAAGGAGGGCCAACCCAGCAATATTAGAAAATAAGCACCCTTCTCCTGTATCCAAAGAAAAAACAACTATTTCCTCTCCTTTAAATTCTCTGTATGAAGCTGATCAAACGCCAAAAACTGGTAAAGGGTATGGGCTGCAAAAGTTCCGTATTCCTAAATTAAAGAATCGTGAGCAAAAGGATAATACTTTTAGACCTCATACCATTCCCCGAGCACCTACACCACCTCGAGGGATGAGCCAAAGAGATAGGGCTGGTAGCAGTGAGAATATTAGGGCTGATGACAGGTTGAAAGAAGATAAAACAAATGTTACTGATGGGATAAGGGAAGATAAAACAAATAATACGGATGAGATGAAAGAAGACAGAGTATACAATTTTGACAAGAAGGAAGATAGCAACCTAGAGAGGAATTCAAAAGAAGTCATCCAAATTGATGATGAGAAGGAAAAGGGGGAAAGTGAGGAAAAGGAAAGAAAGGCTAAAGAAGAATTCACTAAGGAATTATTTCAGACTTTGTTAAAATATTCACTTGAGTCTAAGGATGGTACCAATATTTTGGAAAATTCCAAGTTCATGGATGAGCTGCGAGAAAAGCTTAAGCTTAACCCTCGTAGAAAGAGTCGGCCCATCATAGAATCTGATACAGAATCTAGTGAGGAAGAAGAAGAGGCTAGCCCTCTTGTGAATAAAACCAAGAAGAGGTGTCGAGTGATTATTGAGTCTTCAGAGTCTGAAAGCTGTGATGATGAAAAAGAGGATGATGCAGTGGTTGATAATGCTGAGAAGTCACCTGTAAAAACTCCTCCCGTAATAAAAACTCGTAGTTCTAGAAAAGCAGCTAGAGCTTCTGATGCTGATATGCCAGAAGAAAGGCCAAGAACCCGCAGCCAGAAGAAGCTATTTAATATTGATGAAGATCAAGTTGTTGAAGGGAATTGTAAGAATGAGGAGCCATTAGATGTAACCGGCAGTGATCTGACTGAAGTTGAGAGAAATGATGAAGAAGGTAACAATGACATTGTAGATAACAATGACATTGTAGATAGCGCCAAAACTAAAACTCCTAATAGGAGAACTAAGAGGCGCTCATCTCTTGAACTACTCCAAGAAGACATTCGTGAAATGTTTATATGTGAAGGAGTAATGTCAGCCACAGGCCTTAGAATGTGTCGTTTGCTCAAAGAAGCTGCTGCCAGAACAGGTAGCAATGAAGAAATATCAGTAGAAAATAATGCTGTTAAAGACTCAGAGGAATGGGAGGAAAGTTCAGTGTCATCATGCAAAGATTCAACAGCTCCAGATCATTCTGATGAAAATTTGGAAATGACTCCCCCAAAGTCGACCAGAAGGCGTGGGAGTAGCAGAAAAGAGGACATGAAAGTCTCTTCTCTTCAGCCCAGAGTTCTCTTGAAAAAATCGGAAGTTTTGGATGCAGGCAATTTTCTTAAGACATCCCAGACAGCTGTTCGTGGTGGGTTTGCCAGGAGATCCATTCGAAGAATTCCTAATTTTGGTGATCGTCATCAGAATAGCGTCAACAGGTTGTCGGATGAAACATCAAAGGAAGCGGATAGATCTGTTAATGATGATGATGATGATATAGATAAAAAAGAGCCTGTGAGCAGTAGAGAATTAAGGAGCAGAGCCAGTATGAATAAGAGCAACTATGAAGTTGGTAAGAAATCTCAATCAACTGATGGAAATGAGTTGGTGCAGCTCAGTGATACCGTTGCCTCTGTTGAAAATAGTGACAATTCATGTGATGGCTCAAGTTTTGTGGGTGATTGTGACTCCAATGAAATGAATGGTGTGGATGAAACACACATCGTTGGTGAAAATGAAGAGGAAGCAGAAGTGTTAGAAAAGCAAATTCCAGTGAATTCAGCTCTCTCAGGAAAAAAGGCCGGTAAAGTCATAATAAAAAGATCTAGTTTAAAAAAAGTAAATTCTAAGGCAAAACGTTCCAAAGCGAACAGAAGGTGGGCTTTAGGTGTTCTTAAGAGAGCTGTGAATCACAAGAGAAAGGGGTTAAATACTGCTATCTCTCTGGGAATAAGCGGTAAAGAAGCCGCTGTGGTGGAGAAAATGAATTTATCAGTACCAGTAGAAGATTTGACTGATGTTAACTATACATGCGTAGGGAGTGAATCTGCCCGTTGTAAATTATGCTCATATAGTGGTAAACAGATAGTTAATCATTATGTGACGAAGCATCCTGATTCTGATGTTATAGTGTCTCGGCTATCTTTGCAACAGGCTAAGATAGCAATGGACTGGACTGAAACTAACCAAGGAGCCCTGAGAAATGCAAAACTGGCCTACCGGTCCCTAGGCCCATTTGTTTGTCTCATGTGTGAGGCATGGTTCACAGACTATACGGAATTTTTTGACCATGTGACCACTCACACTGGGGAGTATAGGTTCACCTGCAAAATGTGCCCTTATCGTAGTTTTCGTGACACCAATGTTCGAAGCCATGCTTATTATGTACACCAGAAAAAATACTGTGAAAGTTATGAGTGTTTTGAAGTTGTTTCCATAGAAGATATGTCATCCAACTTTGAAGAAGAGGAAAGTGAAGTTCAAAATTTAAGCTCTGTGATTCCTGGTTTAGTTGCTCATATGTGTTCCAAGTGTAACTTTGTACAGATATCTGAGAAAGGGGTTAAAGACCATATTACCAAAAGGCATGGAGAGGATGACGTCATCAAGGCAAGTTTTTTGAATTTTTTGGTGCTTCTCCTTTATTTTTGTTACATTAATGAGTTGCTATAACTCCTAAATTCTGTCAATGGTAAATTATTTTAATTTTTTTTTTTTTTTCAGATTTTGAAAATTGACTTATCGTTAATTTCTCCTGAGCCCCCGTCAAAATCATTAGATCTAAACAAGAATGAAGAGGACGACGATTCTGCTAATTTCACTTCTGAAGAGACGAATGCCTCAAGCAGAGATGATGATGACACAAATGCTTCATTCAAAGACTGTCATCTTAAGACGAATGAGGATGCCACTGATTGGACTGATTTGGCACAAGTAAAAATAGAACAGGTTGTGCAAGTTCCAAGCAGTGTTGTAAATGTATTAGATGAGAGCGTTTTTGTAATTGAAAATGACTTGCTTCATGAGACTGCTAATAAAAATTGTGATGGTGTGTGGACTGAATTACTGGATAATCCAGAGTGTGATGCAGAGATTAGTGTGGTCAAATTTAAATTGAATGTAAAAATTGAGGATGTTGAGGAGAATTTTTCTAAGTCTAATAATCAAGATACTAGTGAAATTACTATTACAATTCAGAGTGAGGACAGCAAACAGTCTAGTTTTCCTGTGGCAGGAAATGAATCATCCAGGATCGAGCCTGCTGGTGAAATGGCTGGAGTTAGTGATTTTGGAGTTATTCAGCAAGATGGTGGAAAGAAGCCAGAAGAAGGGAAACCAGATTGTGCAGAATCTCATACTTCAGAAGTGGAAATAATAGAAATATATGACAGTGATTCTTCCAAATCAGAAGAATCGTCTGAATATGAAAGTTCATCTGAAAGCGATAATGAGTGGAGTGCTCCTCCAAATAGTAATAAGGAGAGCCTCTTCTCATTGGAAATAATTCCTGAAGTTAAGGTCCAAACTCGTCTCCTTAATCTCGCTGACAAAGTGATGAAGATAAATGAAAGTGTCAATTATTTAGAAGCCAAGGCTGTTATCCTAGTTGGAGGTGATGTAGGTGATAATGTGAAGGCTTTGGAAGAGAGTGCTGGCACTTCAAATATTGTGGAGGAAGAGCAGAGTATTTCTCAATATCCCATTTCAGCTCCAAATAATGTTTTGGGAGAGGTGCCTGAGCCAAGACCAGGCAAAATTAGAGTGAGATGCTTGAGTGGTGATCTGTTGTCATCTACTAAGGACACCAATCTGAGCGATGATCTTAATAATGCAGGTAAGTTAGTGCATAACTTATACTACTTTTTGTCCCTTCTTCTAGTTTGTAGTCAGGGTTGGGCTGAGTTTGCCATTACTAGTCACGAATTATGATTCTTGAAATATAAATCATGATTTGTAAGTAGTGTGAATCATTTCATTTGAGTGATTCATGATTTTAATCTTTTTCGAAATCTTAAGGTGAGCTGGGAGTCAAGTAATTGAGGTGAACTGTAGAGTCACTAGCCTCTCATAAATTAAATGCACTTGTCTAACTGTTACAAACTTGTGACGAGGTGTTTATGAGTCTGTTCATCACTAATTGGTTCTTCATTATGGGAAAAAAGTTTGATGGGATGAAGTTATGGAAAGTGAGAAGAGGTCTCTATGGAAGCATCTCAGATTTTTGTAATGTAAAATTTCAACTCTTACTGAAGATTTTCATGTCTCTGCAGATTCATAAATGATATGGCATGCTACCATACACTTGGGTGCAAAGATTTACATCAATGTGAATGAAATTCTCCATGAAAAAATTGTTTAGTCAAGTCAAACAATTATTCCATGGTGAATTCGGGCCGAAAATGGCCTTTAGTGTGTAATCTTTAATGACCTGTATGCTGTTAATTGGTTATTTGGGGTGGTGATCAACAACTGAAGTTATTAACAAAAGAATTTAAAGAAGGAAAAAAAAGAATAAAACCCTGCTAAAGCGTCAAAGCTCGGGTCCTGTGTGTTATTAATTAAGTGGTAGATTAAAATTTTTCCTCCATGAAATCCTTTAAAATATGGAATACCACTAAGTTACTAAGGAAAGTGTTTTGTTCTTACGTGAAGTCATTTGTGCCATTAAGGATAGGTCGGTAGCATGGTTAAGGAAGGATTCCCTGGGGGAATGGAGAAAAGGTAGAGAGAAACCTGTAGGGCGATTATGTAAAATCCCGTACTTCATAATTCCTCGCTCTGGAGTGTTCAAAAACATTACCCCTTGCAATTATGTGTCTTCAGGCAAAGTTCTCAATGTCGACGTGATCGGGGCACGACCGAAAGTATGAGAAAGTTATATTGCGAGTTCATTCCACTCGGCCAGTCCCTTGTTTGAATCTTTCCATCCAATCCAAAGTACAGTAAGTCCTCGACTTACGTGGTTAATTTGACCCAAAAATTTCCACGTAAGTCGAAACACAACTAACCTATCCATTTTTGAACCATTAGCGGTGCCGCTTTTACTGCGATTGACGGCATATTTTGAGAGGCCATTAAGTTAAAATAATACAGCATGTAACCCAGCGTCCATAAACTAATAGCGATGTCAGTATTGTTTTTGAGGGGTAATAATGCAAAATTGGGGATGCATAAGTAAATAACGATTAAGATGGCGAAACTAGGAGACGGAAGAAATAAATAAACAAGTAACAAAATAAAGTTAGAAGGTGAGAGAAGAAAGCTATAAATGTGAAAAGACGGACAAAAAAAATCGAAATAAAAATATGACTGTGAGAGAGAAAAAAAAGTTAAAGGTGTTCCGGAGAAGGAAAATCCGATGCATCGGGTTACAGGCAATTCCGAGAGTATCACAAATCCAATCTTTATTTCACTGGATGTTTAAATCTAAAATAAGTACTTACACAAAACATGAATACAGTCAACTCTTGATTTTCCGGCATCTGATTATCTGTTTTGCGGATTATCTGTGCTATATTCTAATCCCTAAAAATGACTACTTATTGTTCCGTATGTTAACTTACTTTTCGGCCTGAATTAACAAATACGAAACAGCATCAGTTCTCCCTGGTCATTATTCGCCGTTGAACAGTCATTTGTTTTTACACAGATACGATTGTGCCAGTTCATTCGTTGGAAATCTCAATAACTTCAAAGTTGCATTTGTTACTGTAGTGCCGCGTTCTGACAAAGCTGATGCAAATGGCAGAAAACGGAAGGAAATATTTGTTTCCATCGCTTAAAAACAAGAATTGATTACAAGAAATGAAAAAGGAGAGACTCTGCTTAAACTGGCAAAAGAATATGATGTGGGATTACAAACAGTTCGGGATATAATAAAGAATAAAAGTAAGCTGATGAAGTTCGCTGCAACCTCAGACAGTAGTGTGGGACCCCTAAAGTGTAAGACCTTAAGACTATGAAACGATCAACATTTCAATATTTAGACTCCGCCATGCTTCTTTAGTTCAATCAAAAACGGTCAAGCGGTATACACGACTCAGGCCCCATGTGTGCACAGCAGTTTTAACTTAACGAGTCTCTAAGGATATAAGGGGATTTTAAAGCTTCTTCTGGGTGGTTGACGAAATTCAAGCAGCGACATGGAATTTGTGAAATTGCTATTCAGGGAGAGCGATTGGCAATGTTTCAGCCGCTGATGCTTTTCGCTTGGAGTTCACAAAATACATAAAGGAAGAAGAGTTCGCACCCACACAGAAGCTCTGGCGAGTGTTGAAACTTTGCTGGATTACACGCGACAAAATGATTTTGATTATTGCGACGTAATCTCAGCCAGAAAAATAAGAACTGCGATAAAAGAAAACGAAGAAATCAAGTAAACAGCAAAAAATAACTTGTTATTTCCGATATTCACAATAAAAGAATGTGCTCTATTCTGATATTCACTTCGATAATGATTTTTATATTGACTTCATATACTGTTGTTTTTTATTATCGATATGGTCAAGTTAAGCGCTCATTATCTTTGGTTTCAAGTATTAGAAACTATTTATTAGATTTGAAAATATTTATAGATGAACGTTGCAGATTTCATGATATTCGAAATAAACAAACCAGAAAATTACCATTTCGTTATTCACTTGTTTTCTTGGCATAACACCTGCAGTCAATTGTAATGGGAAATATTTTTAATCCTACTAATGCCGAATCTATATATTATATCACATTATATCAGAGGCTCACAATTATAACAATGTTTTTAATTATATAACCACTTTGATGTCATACATTTACTGTAAATAAGCAAGATGTCAGTTTATCTACATGGTCAAGCTAAGTAAGTACCCATTATGTTGTGTTTCAAGCATTAGAAGCTATAAATTCATAAATGTTATCGATATTATTATATTTCGAAATAATAGTAATATATAGTTTTCATTCATTAGTTGTCCTGCAGTAACTGCTCTTGGCCTCCCGAGATGAGATGCTTTTATCACTTATAATCTCCTTACATCTTCCATGGTTACAACTGTCTATTTTGACAAATTATTTTTCAGTCTCCTCTTTTGTCACTATCTTGTTGCCCCTTGGGTTGAAGCTACTAAGGAAATTTTAATGAAAATGGTCATTTACATTTTTGGTGTTGCAACATACTGAATGTCATTATGGTTTGTATTCAATGCCTTTTTTTTATTTTGACAGGGGATTATTGAAAATATTTTTAAATATTCCATTTCCTGTTCATTAGTGGTTCCTTATGCAAAAGTGTTGGTTGAATGAGCTTAATTAATATGTAGTAGATAGTCATTTCATTATGAATTCATCTGAAAAAATGTTAAGCTTCACAAACCATGTTTGAAAAAGCATATAGTGAATTAGAATCCAGTGAAAACCTTCTCTTCACATTAAGAAAACTGAAAATCGAATATTTTATTAATGAGAGTATTAATTGTTTTATGGAGAATTGGTCATTAAAACATCACTTTTTCTCTCGCCAACGTTTCAAAACTTTGTTTCATATCCAGGGCTAACAACAGTAACATATAATAAATTCAATAATTATTATAAAAGAGTGGTCAATAACAACTCTCATCAAAATAAATGAGAGTGGATTATGGACTTAGGATTTGAGATTCATTGAAGAAATTGATTGGATCCAGTTAAAGTTAGAATTTGGCCCAACATTAGTGCTGGAACTTTCTGAAGCTTTTTTTCAAAGTGTTTTATTTAACCAGTCGGAGTATGTATTTCATTTGTGCTGTTGGTCAAAATGTTTAGCCTAACATAAGTTCATTCTAATACAACAGGCATGAAATCATGATGATTTCCATGAAAATCTCGAGATTCACTACATAAAGCCTTAGAAATCTATTTTGCCTCAGTTTTTGCCCATTTATACCTGTACTAATTTGTATTTATTGTGTATTTGTCTCAATGGGATGTTATATGTTATTTTTTTTAATGTCTCCATTCACTGAAAATACTTGACTTGCATTTCATTAATTCTGTTTTTACAGAGCGGGACCCATTCATTGATGTTATTGGGTCACCCCCTGGTTTTGATACTGGTGATAATCCTCTCTGCCAGATATCCAGTGTTTGCAGCCTTCATCCAAATGAACAAGTGGTAAGTTAGTGTTTTTCTTTAAGGAAACCAGCTATCTCATTTGATCGGGACCTTAATTGTGTCTGAGTAACCAATTGTGCCATTCACACTTCACTTTATCAGAGCCAAGTAAACCAAAGTTATTATTTTTTCGTGGGTAACTCTATGATAAATGTATTCCTTTGGAACACCTACAGTTTGCTTATTTGTCTGGGATGACCATTCCTCATACCTACACCTTGTCTTAATTTCACTTGTGCAAGTTGAAGTGAATTGCAGCTTATTATTTAAAAAAATACTGGAGGATTGGATCAGGAAACAAATAATTCATTGAAAGTTTACTGGAAGAGGTATTTTTGCTGTTTCGTTAGTAAATGGTGTGTGAGGCCAATGTACTTATTATGCTGCCAGGGTTTGACTCTGATATAAAGAATGAACTTATGCCCATGTTTGCGTGTTGAAATGTCTGCTGTATGTTTTCTAGGGATCCAAGATTGTGCTGAATTTCATGGCCTTGAATTTGATAAATCAGTTTACATTCAGCTGGTTAATCTCCCAAAACAGACTTGACATTTTCATAGGAAAAGAAAAAATTACCCCTATTATCTCTCCACATATTTTGACTATATTGACCAAGGTTTCATCAGGTAACCATAGTTTTCAAGGCCAACTGTGAAAATTACTGTTACTTGTCAGTATAATTAAAAAGTTCGGATGGATATGAGTGACAATTTTATCTTTCCCTATTAAAATTAAAGTATTCAACAAAGTTAAGTCTTACAAGGGGAGAGTACGTACCATGCTACGCTTCTGGGAATGTCATATTTTTTATGATGTTCGGAATGCCGAATGCTGCTAGGAATACGTCGTGGTTTGGTTGAATAGGCTTTAGTTTAGCCATAATAAATTAATTTCAATTCATTATTTTCAGTGAGCTAAACATAAGCTAAGGACACCACACATGCGCCAGTGAGCTCAGGTGGTCCAGTGGTAACAGTTGACGACTCCTGAGTCAAGGGTCGTCAGTTCGAGACCAAGTGACGGAACTTTTTTTTTTCTCGATTTCATTCATTTTCAATTTTTCTATTATTTTGCATTGCAACTAATCTCACCGGACGGAGGAACATTTTTTAACCGTCTCTTCGAAATAATATATTTACGTCGTATTCCGAACGCTGAAGCATGACATAGAGTAGCAACGCTAGGGTGCGCTCACCAATTTAAGTGTCCATTGATTATAGTGATCAACTTCCTAATCCCCATGGAACACAACGATTTCATATGGGTGCATTCACATTAATGCTTGAGGTCTGAAGACACCAGCATGCGTAAATTAGATATAGAAGAATGCATAAAGAATAATAATTACCTTATTATCAACCGCTCTCATTAACATATAACTGAAAAAGAAATAAAATTACTTGGTATGTAAGTACTAAAATAAAAGTGAAGGATAAATCTTATATGTCCTATCCACAAAAAATTAAGTTATCACACGTAAGTGTCAGAAGGAATAAAAATTACATTTATGTGGGAATATTCCGGCGATGTTGTGTGTCATTTTAACATATTGAAAAGAAATAAAATTTAAAAATTTCCATCCCATGAATTAAGGATAAAGACGCTCTAGAGATAATAGAATCTGTACCTTCACCGAGGACGAAGTTCCGTTAGTCCCCAACTCCCGCGGTCGCCGCCCTCCGCTACTTTCCACCGTTCACCAAGCGACCAAAGGACCGCCGCCCGCTTTGTCCCAAGCTTAGGATGATGGGGTTTTCCAAGAGTTGGCTGTTTTAAAACCCTCCGCCGCCTCCGCTCTCTCCTAATCCCTGACACCCTGGAAGTTCATTCACACTCCTCTCCCCTGCCAGCAAAGGTCGTTCGCTGACCATCTTTCTTCTCCTTCCTTCCCTTTCCCAACCCTACTCACCCCCTGCGCAAGCGTCAAGTGTATATGAGCGTCCTTTGTCGCCCGAAGGTGGTCCATTGTTATTTACACGAAGAAAAATTAAGTTGATTCTTCAAATCGTTACATAGCGCAAATTTTGTCTCATTTTGGACAACTTTTTTAGTTGTTCACACCCACAGGAAGTTCGTGGGTACATGTGCTTGGGTGGTACTTATCATAAAAACAGCTAAAGCACATGATAATGGCGCACCAAGAGCACCTAATGAAACACTGCCCACCACACCTACAAATCGTTCTTGGCACTTCGTCTGGGAAACAGACCTGGCGAACATTTTGGAAAAAACTTCTGGTGTTTACTAGCTTTGACGCATACCATGCGTACTGTAGCATGCTAGTAAATTTGGGCGAAGACAGTTGGTCGTGCACTAGTGAATGAATTCGAATTTCGTCTTCCCTGGAACTTATTTCTCGGTTCTCTTGAAGTAGAAATGTGCAGTTTTGCAATCTTGATATGAACTGCTTCACTTGGCGGTAAAAATACACGTCGCAGGGTTGGCACATAGGGGTGCATTTTGGGGGAATAATTTTTAACTGGCTTAGACTTCAGTTTGGGATATCCTAAGTTTTTGGTTGTAAATGGCTGGATTTCTTTGGAAGGGTGGAATAATAATATGGAAGTTGTAGCGAATAATACCGAAGAAAATAGTATCTCTGTCCTCGGTTATTGGGAATGAATAATGCTATCTATATCAATTATTAGGTTTAAGAGGACGACAATTCAGCTGCCACCCAGAAAATGCAAGTCACTCCATGATATCTGGAACTTATAACCACATGAAGAAATGTGAAATAGAAGCTTAGTTTCAAATAGCCATGGCAGAGATATTCCAGCTCCAGCGTTCGCCATTTTATTAACTAGTTATTTCCTTCTCCCACTCTGACTTATTGCTCATTTTCTGGTTTTACAACTTTGTGCTAAAGACTATTAAAATTTTCTATCTCTAAGCAGTCTTGTATGCCTACTTGTAAATATGGTGAAGTGTAAAACTACAAAATCGAAATCAGATCAACGGCTTAAAGCGTAAATTTATGGAATTCCGTTAAGTTGGACCCAATACTTCACGTGAACGTGTCATTACGCGACAAAACGTGGGTCGTAGCAAATAAAATCAATATGGATAGCCAAGTTTCTCTTTCATTACCGTGAAAATGAATGATACTTCTCCAGTGTTTTTCCTGCTGAAAACTATCTCCTATTGTAGGGATAAGTAAGCCATGCATTTCTCTGCCTATGGGGCATGATACCATGAGCAAAGAAAGGTTGTAGTAAGGATATTGAGGTGAAAACCTTCAGTGGGGGAGAGTTGGGTATGAAATAGTAGGAGAAAGAGAGTAAGGGGCTAAAGGTCTTGCCTGCAGCGGAGTTGGGAACCATGTTTTTAGTTATGTGACCAGGATTTGAGGATGCCATAGAATCCTATTGAATCAATGGATTTGAGTTCGATTGAATCCTTTCAAAAAAGATTCAATAAATCCTGGTTTTGGGTGTGGCATAAGTTAGGATAACTATCTTACAATGTAATAGTCTCATGAATGACATCATTTTACCATCATAAGTGCTGATAATCTACGTGGAAATTCACTACGACACATTAAAAAATAACTTTTATTTTACATATTTCCGGTGAACTTTACATCGGAACGTTCTTTCTTTCTTCTTCTTCTTGTCCCTATTTAAGACATCCTATCCAACACGTTTTTGCTCACATAAAGAAGAATGTCTCTACTTTGTTATGAGACATTTGGTGAGAAGAGTTATGTGAAAAATAATGCTGAATAACAAGCTACTAGATGGTTAAGGTATGATTCTGTGCTCCGCTCATATTAATAAATTTGTGTTCGCGATGGGGTAAGGCAACGATGTAAATCTACCAAAATAACGGCTGCCCTCGCTTCGTTCGAGCATCGGCCACATCAACCCTGGCATTGGCTCTGGAGGCCCCCAAAAGGAGAAACACCCCTGATCCCAACTACTGGAAGCCACCCGGATTGAAGCTAACCAGGATGAGGGTAGACAAACATTGAAGAGACGAAGGAGTGATCTTTTCGGATTACTCCAATCTCTTTCTCGCAGGATGAGTCCTAAGCAGTTGAATATCTTCATGTTCTTGAATAAGAGGCAACACATTATCTTGAGCAAGAGGAATCTTGGAGCGAAACAGGTGTTCGCCCATAAATTTCACTCGATGGATGGACCTGTTTCACCCATAAAGGACTGGTGGCAGAACTGCCATTCCAAGCAGTCCACTGATTTCCAGAAAAGTCAGAATTAGCAGTCAATGCCTTTTAAACAGCAAGCCTCGCAGTAGCAGGACAGGACGTCCTGTCCTGCTACTCCAAGGTTCGCTGTTTAAAAGGCATTGAATGCCCGGATGATGCTAGGTGGTGTCAAGAAATCACCCAAGCCAAATTACGAGCCAAGAGAAGGAAGGAGCTGTCAGCCTCTGCTCATCACTGAGTGATTTACTTCCTCCTCTGAGAAGGGTACCCTGAAAAAAGTATCCGGTGTCGCTAGGGGTGGGGGGAGAGCAAGATAAGAGTTGAAGACGAACTACTCGGCTGAATCGGAGGCCCCCATGGTTGGTTGGTGCAGCCATCGCAGCAGATCTCTGATGAAGATGTACTACATGGTTCATGCATTTCATGATGCCTTCAATTGTATCAAAAATATTCTTATGAGAAAAGTCTGAATGCAAAGAGAAAGGATCACTCCAGATTGTGGAATTTTTTGGTCCATGCAGGCCCACATCTCATGGCCAAATAATGAGCCGGCGAAAATAATCAATTTTGTCTGAATATACGTATTTATCTCTTCAATATGGTTGGCACCACATATGTTTGAAGTTACTATCGAAATATCCCAGTTTTTACTTAGTTGAATTGTGAAAACCAAAGTTTTTATCTGCCAGCATTCCGTTATAAAATTGTACCATATGACAAAAAACTTGAAGACGATAATTGTACCATATACCGTGTTCACAACTCAATCATGTTGATGCACGATCGTAGTTGTAGTGTTCATACGATATAAAGAGACAGCGATATAACTCGATAATGAAGAACAGATGGGAGAGTCGACAGCGTCAATAGGGAAGTCGCTAAGGTGACAATTACACTGTAAAATGCCGCAACACAGTGAAGTACAGTAGAACCTCTATTTTACGAAGTTGAAGGGACCCAAAAATATGAGCTTTGTAAATCAGAGGGTTTGTAAATTGGAGGTTATCTTTCAAGTAATCGAAACCGCAACAATCCCAATCCAGTTTCAGTAGCACACTTCATAAAGATAAATGGGATTAAAAGGAAGGTAATGTTTCAATAAAATGAATTACACATCCAGTTAAATGTTCAATAAAACAAAAGGAAATTAGAAACCTACACGTATTGTACATAGTGGCATATTTTTTATGCTCTCCTTGACAAAAATGAACTGAAACTTTAAAAACTGGTAAATATTTTCTACAAATTTATAATGGTGTGAACTTGGCTGCTGCAACTGAATTAATTTCTTGTAGCTTCAAGTTGGTAGATATCATAATAAGGGGAATAAGTGAATTAATTCATCCCACGGAGTATTTTAGGCATATGCATTAATTATCGCAGGGGATATGTTTATTGCTAGTCGAATTTGTGTTGAAAGAGGCCATTTTAACATGGGAATTCTGCATTCTAACTAGGAAATTTCAAAACGAAGTTCCAACTGACCCAGAATATTTCAGTTTAAAGACAAGGAAATGCCTTTTTTGAAGAAAACATACCGTTTGAAATACCTTCAATAATATTTTGTAGGCTGATGAAAGTCAATTTTAGAACTTTACTCTAGTTAATTTGAAATTCCCAAATATGCGTTCTACAGCGCTGACATCTACCGGTGATTTGCGAGAACTATTTACTTGCGGGTACTGATAGCTGTAAGTTGCGATCGCAAATTCTTACCTAACAACGTAAAACTTTAATGAAAACTTAAATATTCAAAGTGCATCAAAATTTGAACCTTCAATAATATTTCGTAGCTGATGAAAGTCTATACTATTTACTCGCGGGTACTGAAAAATACTGTAAGTCGCGATCGCAAGTTCTTACCTAACGACGTAAAACCTTAATGAAAAATTACCGTAATTGTCCGAATATAAGCCCCCTTTTTTGACAAAATATCGGCCAAAAAAAGTGAGGGGGGGGCTATGTTCGGGCACTACGAAGTTTCATTATGCATATGCATCCAAAAAATTATAAGGTTATTGGGAAATAGTTCGTACAGTACAAAAAATAGTACGACACCACGCTTTTACGTTCCCGGAATTTACGTTTTCCCGTGATTTACAACATTTTCTTCCGGTCCCAAAAAAATTTGTATTCTTCCAATATATTACCTTCCCGGTATTTACACTTTCAAATCCCGCCATTTACGACATTAGAAGGCAAGAAACATGGCGGCTGGCGCACTTCATTTGGCGACCCTGCGAGCGTGATTACTGTTAAATACGGATAAAATAAATGCCTAAACATGATGTATTAATGCTCATTTATTTGGTTTTCTAAAAAAAACATAATCATTCGTTTGATGAGAGCACATTACTTTGATAGCATTGCTGAAAAGTATTTATGCCGAATCTTGTAATGCTTGCGATCGGAATTGTTATCGAATGGAACGTAGAATGGTACTAAAGAGCCGTGCTAGCTTTTTAAACAGTACCTGTAAAATGTAGGATGCCATAAATATATTTAATTAAATGTTATTTGGCGAACTACCACTGTCATTGTGGCGAAAAGGTTAAAATTTATGTTAACTCTTTTACTCATACTTCGCAGCGATCATTTTCATATTTCTCGGAAATCGCGTACTAATGCCGTTTATCTTGCATTTTTAGTTACTTCACCTTTTATTTTATGTGCAATTACTTACGGCAGTCGTGAGCAAACGTATTTTAAAATGGCAAACAAAAGTGTTCGAAATAATCGTTATCATTCGAAGAAAAAAATCAACATTTTGCGAAGAGATTGACTCTAATACGAGCACTCGCGTGTCCCTGGCTGAAAAACTTGATATACCAAGTTCAACGTGGAACACAATGGTAAAAACCTGTAAATGTATAGAGAAAAGTGCTAAGGACTGCGGCCCTATTGGTAAAAGGCAAAAATACATTAAATACTCCAAGGATGATGAACTTGAAGAAATATTGAAGACATGGGTTCAGTCTTCCAGGCAGGCAGTGGCGAATATATGCCCTGCCCCCCCCCCCCCCCCCCCCCCCCCCCCGTCGATAAAGATGGCGGCTGACGCACATAGCGCATATCAATTGGCGACCCAGTAAACGTGATTAATGTTAAATACGGATAAAATATATGATGATGAACTTGAAGAAATAATGAAGACATTGCAGGTTATAACCACTGAACGAATAACATGGGTGCCAAGACTAGCGTGAGATGCATCGTCATCATCCCAATGAAAATATCACGGAAAATATAAAACATTTGTTGAATGCCCACATCTTGGAAAAAAATGGAAACCGGACACTATGTACAAACCAACAAAGAGAATTCTTTCACATTTGTTGATTGTTGACGTGCTTGAGGCAATAAAATTAGGATCGGGTACCATTATGCTTGTTTCCGAGGCGTTTACCACGTTTACTTCAAAATTGTTGTCTGCTCCATATAAGTAATAAATATGAATCCAGTGGAGAGAAGGAGGTCTACGATACAGCAATGAAAGACCCACCAGTGTAGGAGCCACAATGCAAATTTTAAAATTGCTGAAGCAAAATATGCCAGAGACAATGGAAACCATTCAGCGGCTGAAAAATACGGTGTGGACAGAAAAAGTGTCAGACTTTGGCAAACACAGCTTCCTCTACTTCTCAAAACTTGTGCATTTCGTGGTCCAACTACCGGTAGACACACGGAATTGGAAGAGCATGTTGTCAGATTTGTACGTGAAAATAGAAGGAATGGTTTCGCTGTGACAAGTCATATGATCTGTACAGAAGCTAGAAAGATTGCGAGTGAAATGGCGATACCGAGGGCAGATTTCCAAGCGAGTTCTGGGTGGTTACGGAGGATGATGAAGAGGAATGGGTTTTCCTTGCGAAGACGAACAACAGTTGCCCAGGGTCTACCACAATTCTACGAAGAGAAGATGCTAAGTTACCAGTGTTTCATCATTCACATACGACAGAGGCAACGATACCTGTTGGGGCAAATGGGCAATGCTGACCAGACACCAATCTATTTTAACATTCCCAGTTCTACTACTGTGGAAGAGAGGGGTTCCAAATCAGTATCTATTAAAACAACGGGAAATGAAAAGGCAAGAATTACGTGCATACTGGGCATCACAGCTGATAGAAGGAAGCTATCACCTTACGTGATATTTAGGAAAAAGACTCAGCCAAAAGATAAGTTTCCTCCTGGGATTCATGTACGAGTTCAAGAGAAAGGGTGGATGACCGAAGAGTTAGTGAGAGACTAAAACTAAAACTACTGAGGATGTAAAAAAGGATATCAGGGCAGGAAATTCAGACATGGTTGTAATCCCTGGAGGAATGACAAGCCTGCTTCAGCCACTCGATGTGTCGATAAACAAACCCTTTAAGGACAGGTTGAAGGCAACTGCTGAGTGGATGCTGCAAGAGGAAAAGGAATAAACTCCATCAGGAAAAATAAAGAAACCTTCTCCTGCCCTCATCACTCAATGCTAAACTTCTGGAATAGCATTCCTGAAAAAATTGTGATAAAGAGTTTTAAAAAAATGTTGTATATCTAATGAATTTGATGGAACAGAGGATGATATTGTTTGAATGGACTCTGATGATGAGGATGATCAAGACTGGTCTCCTTGTGGTCAAGAAGAAAGTGATGTGTCAGATGATAGGGAATCAGAAGATGATGAATCAGAGACATAGAACAGAAGATAGAAAAATGTGCATTTTATTATATTTATTAGTCTGAAGTTGTATTTCGAAGGAAGATACTAATGTGTTTCTCAGAAAAGAATATACGCCAAAAGTGTGTAATGAAGGTTCAGAATCATTAAAAGATTGTAAAAGTTTAAGTTGGTTAAGTATTTCATTCTCTTGCCTAGATATTTAAAAAATTCAAGTTAAACTACTAAGTACCTAATTTAGGTAAGGACTTATTCCATTTTTGACCTAAAAAGTGTATTTTACTTGCAAAGGAATATGTTAATAGTAGATGTTAATTTTTTCCAAAAGTGAGGCTTGAAAGTTAGGGGGGGGGGGGGGCTTATATTCGCACGGGGGCTATATTCGGACAAATACGGTAAATATTCAAAGTGCATCAAAATTTGAACATAAGCAACGTATTATTACAAAATTAGTATTCTTAAATGATACTTGTCCCAAGGGGAATATTTTGACACAATTTCGTCGTGCATTTCATGCCACTGCTTAACATCATCTGTGTTCACACGCCCTTCTTCTCCGCAGATGTTAATTGAAGTTATTCAATGTCTTCTCTTGAATTTTTCTAGCCACCCATTTGAGCATTTAAAGTTGTCTCACTTCAGTTTAAGGGCCAAAATCTGAGCATTCTCCTTCAGAATTTGTAAAAGGCAAGTTGCACTCACGATCGTCGGCACTTAAAAAAAAATAATAATAATACATCTGCAAATCAAGCTGTTCAAATTTCGACGATGAAATGTACTTGGTTTTCGACGATGCTGTTGTGTGACTCAAAATGTTTTCTCTTGAATTCATGATTGTTGTTATGTCGATAAAGAAATGCCATACTTCCGAGCAATTTCTGTTTTTGTCACCGCGCGATCACGTACTTCCTTGATTATCGACCTTTTGGTAACCAAACCCACCGCAACCCATTGTTTCAGTCATTCGCGCAGGGAAAAACATCACTAGACGTGACCCAAAAATATGTGCAGAGGCTACGTGCGTTTAATTTAAAAATGTTGTTAAGGTTTTTCGATACCTTTGCTATAATTTCTTGAATTTGAAATGCTCATTCTTACGTTCGCATAATGCCGAATATTTACACATTGAGTGATGCATTGACCTCAAAACACTGCGAGAAAACCATTTTAAATACTTCGTAAAACAGGGGTCATTCACTCCTAGGGACCGGCTTCTCACTTCGTAAATCATTAAAATGGAGGTTTCGTAAAACGGAGGTCATTTTACATGGATTTCCTATATACAAAGATCGGGACCGGCGGAATGGTTCGTAAATTGGTGTCATTTCGTAAATTAGAGGTTTGTAAAAAAGAGGTTCTACTGTATGGTATTACTTCTCGGAAAAAAAATCCCAATGATAAAGTCGTGATTTGTGGCTGCGCTATATCCTGCGGTGTTGTTTCCAAAGCCACTGGTCCATTGTAGAAGCACATGAAGAAACATCCATTATTTGCCCGTGAAGCAGTGAAAGCCCACAAATTGGCGCAAGAAGGGTCATTCCATGAAAAATCAACCAATTTGGAATTAATTGGTTTCTGACCTGTTTGGGATATTTTTCAAAGTTGGATCATTGATAACTACTTGTAGATAGTAACACAATTTTTAATTTTTTTTTCGTTCGTAAAAGTTAGGGGCCTGTTGAATTTTTATGAATTTATTGAACTACGTGAATTTATTTTCGACTTTGGTACGCATGAATTTATCAAAATACTCGTCTTCTGGAACAGAAACCAACTCTAATTCTGGTTAATGGGGAGATTAATTTACCAGCCGAACTTAGCACTGCTTAGTGGACCTATGTACTTGCAAAATGTTCAACATATTTTGAAGCCTTTTTATCAGGCTACTGTTACTCTAACACCACAATATCAGAAGTGATTCCTTTAATAAATAGTACATATTTTAAAATTTATGGAAAAACTAGATTCTGAAAGAGTAAGAATGTTGGATTTCTTGAGGAAAAATTTATCACTTATGATTACATTGCACATTGTTGAAGAATTGATAAAAATTAAGTAAAACTGAAACTGCTGCTCAAATTTGTTTTTATTTTTTAGCTAATGAATAAATATTGAATACAAGGGAACACGTGTGTAGAACAACGTTTTGATTCAAAAAAGTACTGGAAAATGTAAATGGATTTGAATTTGTTTTATAAATGCAATTGGATTTGAAAAGTAACTGGGATTCATAGTTTTCTGAAATAAGGATTCGGATTCGAGATTCAATGTGTGGTCGATAAAAAAAGAGATTCGGATTCGATAAATTATGGATTCGACCCATTGCTAATGTTTTTTTATGATTCATGTGAGTGCTGTCACCAGATGAGGGATAATTGGCAATGCTAGGAGGGTGGGAATGAGTATATTCGTAGTCCAGGAAGTGTGAATGAAAGGAGAAAGGCAGTTGGCGATAGTAAACAGAGGTTTTGGAAGAAGAAATCTCCTAGGATGGGGAGGGGTGGGTGACTAGAATGCTGGAGGAAAGTTCTTGGTTGGAGTTAAAGGTTCCTTCTCTTCTTCATTATCTAAGGGCACTACAAGAGTAGCAGAATTACCCTGAAAAAATCATTTAATGATAAGAGAGCCAAAGATTTTTAAGTTGATTATTCTTCAAAAAAAATAGCTTTTTGTAGACATAACTCATTACACAAAAATCTGTTTTTTTTTTTAGTTTTGTTCTTCTCGATTGCCTCTTCCACCATTACTTCTAATTTCAATAAGTGGGAACTGAATTGCGATTACACATTATTCACAAGCTCAAATTTTCGTAATGTTTGGAGTGCAAGCAGAATTTATTATTTTTGTGGTGAAATTTTGTCATCATTTTTATCTTGGTCACTACTATTGTGGCTGGTCCCTGCCAATTGTTCCTCTGATGCAGGTTTTGGTGTTGCATCGTCACAATACCAAAGATCGTCGTCCATTGCAATATACGCTGAGACTCAATGTTCATCATACCATCACAATTAAACCTGATTCACTCGGTCCTTTACCTCATGCCAACCAGGGATTTGCTGGTCTTATAAATTCTAAAACGTTCTAGTGTTGAGTCTCTGCCCTGATTGGTTCATTTATTTCAAATATGAACAAAAAATTCTTTTTCCATGGTCAAATAACATCAATTGGGAGGTTTGCTATACCCTGCGAATTCTTGGTAATGGATATTTTTTTTCAAATTTGAAAACAATGGTTTCAATCAGGGCCGGACTCAGCATTAGAATACATATATAATATGTACCAGTAAAAAACTGCTTAGAAACTTCGGCCTGAAGAAGCCAACTGCAATACCAGAAAAATATCATCCCATGAAGTTTGGATAACCGTGGGAGTAAACACAAAATTATTTCTTTTTTTTTAATTTGATTTTTTTTTTAATTTTGATTAAAAAATTTAAAATAAATTCTCTTACATCTTTGAGTAAATTTATGCAAGTGCATAAAATACCTAGCCCCTGTTCCAATTCTGTTCAATCAGTCCGAGTCCTCCAATCCTAGCCTATGGCAGTGAGTTTGGTATGTGGCACCACATGTGAGTTTTAACCAAAATAGCTTACACTATGGAAATATGATACGAGGACTTATATGTGGAAAATACTGGGTGACTCTGGCATATGTGAGAGAAGAATGCACTATCATTCACAGATTTCACATGTTTGATGGATCATATTCAGCAGCGCTGATTTTTTAGGTGTCTTAAGTCTGCAAAAAGAGAATTTTGCTGATGCAGTTTTTCGCCATGGTTCGTAATAATGAATTCCATTTTTTCTTGGGGACAGGGTCCGAGGTTCGTAATTTCGTTAATTTCTTAATTTCAAAACTTCATATTTTCGAATATCACTATGTATTTATCATAGGCTTTTGGTCGGGACCTACAGCTTTGCTTCGTATAGTTAAAACTTAGTATTTTTGTGCTTCATATTATCAAGTTTCTACTGTATAAATATTAGCCTGAGTTTATTTCTTACTACCGTGAATTAATCACTACAGCAAGGCTGAAAATACTGCTATTAACTCATAACTATGCTTCAAAAACAGATTGATTTTATCATGATTATCGGGTTTTGAAGAAACCCATTTTTGCTATAAATCTCAGAACGTCTTTCATTTTCAACTGTTTTGATGCCAATAGGGATGTGGTAAATCAATTGCATTCTTAATTTACTGCCCTTGTGGTTAGGTAAAATTATTATTATTTAATACGTCCATTTTGTAATTGGTATAGTGGACCAAAATCACAAAAATGATTGTGATGTTAAATTTGTAAAACAAATGCATTATAGTTGTTAATGAATACCATACTTGTGTGGTTCACTTGATCTTGTTGTTTTTGTGACTCTTTATGAAGGGTCTTATAGCTGTGTTTGTGATGTCTCATTAACTGAAATGCTTTATTTTCTATTCTATTTTTTTCAGCCGGAGGAATTCATCAAAGCAGTTTCTGAAACTGAAACACCAGATTTAACAAGTTTAGCTGCTTACACTCCCACCTTTGGAAGCCCCCAATCTCTCTTCACCACTCCAGAGGACATTGTTTATTTCTCGCCTGGTAAAGGTAGCCGAACATACAGGCCTATTTTACCTAAGTTAGGAGCTCCAAATAGACCCCCTCTGCCACGGAATGAGGAGCTAACCGTTGCCAATAGGGTAGATCATAATCCACTCCAGACAAACGTGGCACACGGTGACACATTTTCAGAAAAGATGAGTAACTTTCAAACTACACCACCCAATTCAGCATCCATTGATCCTGATGGTTTAAGTCCATCGTTGGCACAACCATGTCATCAAGCAAAAATTTGTTCTATAATGAGAGCTTCCTTATATGCAAAGGCTTCAAAAACACCAGCTGTTTTCAACCAAGTGATGTTGAACCAAGTAAAATTGTGCCACTTATTCAAATGTATGGGTCGCCAGTGCAGCTTCACCACTGATGAGTCAGTAGTATTTCTTTCTCATTACCTTGGACACGAATCCTTGGTTGCCGATCCTCCAACTGCAAGCAATTCTTCATCAGGTAAATATATTTCATGCTTACTTATTAAAATATTTTTAAGCCCCTAGCTTGTGTCTAGATTATTTTTGGGATAATAACTGTGTGGTAATGTGTGTTTGATTTTGGTTAGAATTTTAACTCTAAAATTATATCTCATAGGTGAACAACATTTCATATCTAGGGGAGTTGTAAGGAATTCCTTTCTTTGACATAGGTTGCTGTTAAGCAAAACCTGAAATAATACTGGTTAAAATTCAATTGTCCCTTAGTTAACAAGTGATAGGTCATAATTTACATTACAGCTGGTTTGTTTTACAAACTGCCCAAAATATGATCAGCCATGCATTATGATCAGAAAATCCGTTTTATTTTGTTGGATATCTTAGAAATTTTGGGATTGATTACCTTACTTGAGGACATATTTTATGCTTGTTTCTATGAAATTCTTTTTAAATGAACATTATACATAACATTAATGTTTATATTTCAGGTGAAAATAATGATAATCAAGAGAAGCGATTTGATTGGCAGCAGTGTTGCTATTGTGCAGAAATGTTTTCATCTGCTACTGCTTATGTCAAGCATGTTAAAGTTGAGCATGGGGAGTGTACATATCAATGCCCATATTGCTTTTACCGTGCTGCTGCTGTGAGCTATGTCATTTTGCACCAGGTACTATCATTAAAAGAAAATTAATAATGCCTTATATAAGTTATTGATAAAATCACCAAGCTAAATGAGTTTTGCTGGGAATGTTTTTTTGTTTATATAGTAGGAAGTATATTGAGAATAGATCACATTCACTTCATATCTGCCCAATTTATTCTTCTGTTCTGTTTTTTTCTAAATTAAGGTAGAGAGCATCTAACATTTACTTGGTTAATGGTATTTAATCAATAATTTTCTCAATTGTTTTTCAGAATTCAACTCATATAACAGAAAAAGTCAGTGTTTTACGTTGTAAGAATCCTCTGAAGAAAGGGACTGATGATGATTCCAATTTGTCTACAGTTAAACCACATTTAGAAGCATATGTTTGTCATCAAGGTATGTTTGGAATATGTGATACCTAGCTCATATTATCCTTTTTTTGTCAAAAATTAGCTCCAAGATTAGGTACATAACAGGTCTCTTACGATTGGTTTGTGAGGCCACAGGGATCTTTGTAAAAGCTCTATATATATGTAACGAGACTCAAGAATAACACTCTATATCTTTCAATCTTTATTCACTAGCACTTTCTACACCCTTTCTCCACCATGTCCCGTCTCACACTGCCCTCCCCTCAAGTCCCTCCCCGCCACCCTCCTTCCCCTCGAGTCCACACTCACTCCCCTCTTCATCCGTTCCCTCCCCGCCACCGTCCTTCCCCTCAAGTCCACATTCTCGCCCCTTTCGCATTCCACATAATGAGTCATACTGCGCTTCACACGTCGCGACACATTGTCGCGTAACAGCTCGGCCATCCTGACTGCCGAGTCATCCTCGACTCTGGCATCTTCGTCTTCTTCGGAACTGCTTGGCTCCTCGTCCTCTTCGCACCAGGGTTTTATCCGGTCGGCTGCAAACACGGACTGGAACGCCCGTTGAGTCCTCTCTGTGCCCGCAATGTCGCCCAAGAAATACCGGTCATTTCCTAATACTGCCTTCACCTGATACGGGCCCTTGTATTTGGCGGCTAATTTCCGAGTCTGCCCACAGCTAGCTGCTTCTCTAAAAACCAATACCAGATCCCCGACCTTGTATGTCCGAGGTGGTTTATGCCTGCTATCATACCTACGTTTTTG
Organism: Pyrrhosoma nymphula; assembly: GCA_963573305.1. Classification (NCBI taxonomy): domain Eukaryota; kingdom Metazoa; phylum Arthropoda; class Insecta; order Odonata; family Coenagrionidae; genus Pyrrhosoma; species Pyrrhosoma nymphula. Next base: position 46,045,620 of record OY754330.1, on the reverse strand, counting down.
AGCAGCCTGACTCCTTTCTATTTCCGTAAGTGCTTGAAGTCTCCTTTCCTGTAACTGCCCCTCGACTTCGGGATCTCTGTGCATCTGTATTTCTAAGGTGAGCTTATTTTTAAGGGCGGTCCGAGGTTGGAAATCGAACAAAAGCTCATGTGGCGTTCGTTTAGTGGTGTCGCTCTCGAGACTATTGAGCGCCCATTTTATTTCCCTTATTTTCTTGTCCCAATCTTTCCCATCCTCACGTGTAGTCATTGTAGTTACCGCGGTCAGGATCGTACGGTTTACACGTTCAACTTGACCGTTCGCCCTAGGAGTTGCTGTCGCATTTTTAACGTGACGGATGTCATTTTCTTGACACAAATCTTCGAATTTCTTCGCCGAAAAAGCAGTGCCCTGGTCTGTGATCACCCGGGTAGGTGATCCAAAGATGCCTATGATGTCTTCTAGGAATCTGCATGCTGGTTTCGTCTCTACTGTCTTTACCGCTCGCAGGACCACATATTTTGTAAAATTATCTACGCATGCAATGATGTACTTGTTCCGCTCCGAACTTTCTGGAAAAGGTCCCAAGTGATCCAAATGGATTGTATGGAATGGGATAGGGACCCTAGGTATGTTATGCAGTTCCCCTTGTTCTCTCCCAGCCATTTTCTTGTGATACGCGCACTCCACGCATGCTTTTATGTACTTTTTGACAAATCGAGTCATCCTTGGGAACCAGTAGTGTTGCCTCAGGTGTCTTAGCGTCTTTTCCTCCCCAAAGTGACCCATTTCATCATGGCTTCCCCGCACAACTCTCCATCTAATTGGCCTCGGCACAACACACAAAGCCTTCCCATCCACCCTCCGACAAATCCTTTCATTTTTCATCTCATAATCGGTGTGTATTTGCTTTTCTTCTGATGTCTTCGGCGCCCTCTGGAGCAAACCCCGAATGTTCTTCAACTCTTCGTCTTGAATCTGCATCGTAAGCAACCAGTCCTCTTGACTTATCCTTATCGTCCAGACGCTGAGGGTTGCCACTTCGGTTTCTTTTGGTTCTTCTTCGGGTTGCCTACTAAGTGCATCCACGTTCTGCATTTGTACGCCGGGTTTGTATTGCAATTCAAAATCAAATTCTTGTAACTTCAACCACCATCGCCCAACACGCGGGACTATGTCTTTCTTCGTCATGGTTGCCTTTAATGCATTACAATCGGTAAATACTTGGAAATGTTTTCCCAAGAGATAGATCCTGAACCTTTCAACCGACTCCACCACCGCGAGAGCCTCCAACTCATAGCTGTGGTAACGCGACTCAGCATCACTGGTTTGTCTGCTGTAGTATGCTACTGGTTTCCACTCCTTGCCTTCTTCTTGAAGCAAGATACCTGCCACGCCATGTTTGCTAGCATCAGTGTCCAACTTGTGGTTCTTCTTCGGATCATATAATACCAGGATTGGTCTGGTTGTAAGTTTCCGTTTCATCTCTTCAAATGCCCTCTGTTGGCCTTCTTCCCAAACAAATTTTTCGTCTTTGCGCAGAAGCTTTGTTAACGGCTTCGCTAGCGATGCGAAACCCTCGATGAACTTCCGGAAATATGAGGCCAGCCCACTGAACCGCCTAACGTTGTGTACTGTAGTAGGTGTTTCGAAGTTTTCTACGGCAGCTATCTTTGTCTTCCCCGGTCTGATACCCTCCGCTGTGAGCTCATATCCTAGGAAATCCACCCTTCTCTGAAAGAATTTGCACTTCTTTAGCCGTAGAGTCAGACCCGCTTCCCTCAGTATTTGTAGGAACCGTTCTAACTTCTCAAATCCCTCTTCAATTGTTGCACTGGGGATCTAAATGTCGTCCATATATACTGAAATTTTGAATGGCTTCATCTTCCTCTCTATTATCTTCATCATCCTCGAAAATACCGCTGGGGCATTCACTAACCCGATTGGCATTCTGTTGAATTCATAGAGACCGTCGCTAGTCACGAACGCCGTCAGATGTCTCGACTCCTCCGCCACCGGTACTTGATAGTAGCCGCAAGCCAGGTCAAGGGTGGTGAAGTATTCATTCCTGGCGAGTTGATCAAGCTGTTCCTCGATTGGCGATACTATTGCGCGTTCCTTTTTGGTCACGGTGTTGAGACGCCTATAATCTACGCAAAGCCGTTCTTCTCCTGTTTTCATCTTGACCAACAGTACCGGACTGGCGTACTCTGACGTCGATTCCCTTATGATCCCAGCTGAGAGAAGCTCTTGCACCGCTTTATTCACCACAGCTCGTTTGGCATACGGTAAATGGTAGGGTTTTCCGTCAATTGTTTCTTCCTTGGACAAGTTAATTGACATTGTTGCCAACTGGGTTTTTCCTACCTCAAATACACTTTCCGCAAATCATTCCTTGAAATCCTCAACAAGTCCCTTAAGTCTCTCCAGGTTTTCTCTTCCAACACACTCGTCGCATATCACTTCATTGGGGGCCCTGTTGTCCACTTCCTGGATCCTCCTGATATTTTCGCCCAGCCTTTCCGTCTCTTTCCCAGCACTTCCATCGCCCCTAATTCAGGGTGTCCGGCGACCTGGAAAACCTTGAAAACCGGGAAAACTCAGGGAAATATTTTGTTCTGGAAAACTCAGGGAATACTCAGGGAATTTTTGTATTTTTCCGAAAAACCCTGGAAAATGCATGGCAGCCGATTTCCATCAAGGCAGAGAGAGAGGTTTAACCTGCGCCTTTGCTTGCATTATACTCGGCTCAGCGTACCCTTGCGCTCCCTGTTCATTTAATACTCTTTTCATAGCTGTGCGCCCGCTCGCAGCTTGTGCTTCGTCATCCCACACCACTCTCCCTATGCGCAGTCTAGGGGGCCGATTGCATAACAAGGCAAATTCCACACGGAATAATTCCCATGTAAAATGGCCGCTACGAATGGAATCAGAATTGATGCCGAAATCTGTCACCGGAAACAATTTCACGCGGAAATCAAGATTCTGTTCGAAGAGCCGTACGAATGGAATTCTTGGTGTGGCCAAATTTACGAGAAATCTAAACGTCTGAGCATGCGCAGTGGATTTCCCGCATTATACGAAAACCATTCGGCTGGCAACCTAAATGGATAATTGGGCATTGTTATATATGTAATTGATAATCCTTTCCAAATAATCTCCACCCTCCTCGTTTTAATGTTTGCAGAAATGTTTTTGAAGGAGCGGAAATACATTTTGCGGTCACTGCGTATGGAAATCACGGCCCTCGGGTTCGTAGTCGACAGGGCCACTGTACAGGGGCAATCCAACCTAATTTAAATTCGTGTATTGTCCAAAAAATACAATTTTGTTTTACATAATTAAATGCTTTTGGGCGTTAGATCCGTACCTATCACAAAGCAATTAATTCACAGTTTCCGAAATGTTCATGTAAAGTACAGTGAAGCCTTTTGGGAGAAGAGGAAAGGTACCAAGGCCTCAAGAGAAAAAGAATAAGAAAGAGGTACATACTGCAAAAGTTTCAAGAGCTGCAAACCAAAATAACGTAATTTCTTGAAAAGCCGAGAAATTTGTTGCTGAAATTGAATCGGAAATGCACTCATTGAAAAATGTCACACCAGTTTCTTTTATTTACATGTTCTTTATCAAACTAGTCTGAATCTACTTTATTGTGTTCAAATTGCACCTGACTCAGAATTTTGTTGTCAGTTAACCGTTTTTGTTTATTTGTTGTTTGAAATAAAACCCTTAATACTCCACATTCCTTGTATACTCTTACGTTTTTAACTCAAAGTAGGGACCGAAATATATCGTTTTTTCTTTTTTGCAAAATTATGCCGATTTTATTAGAAATTCATTAAAAATATGTTAGAAACAAAGTGCAGCAAGACCCTGGAAAATGACAAACATTTGCCTGGAAAACCTGGAAAACTCAGGGAAAAAAGAAATTGAGATTCACCGGACACCCTGTAATTTCCAATTTTCCGGAAGTTTTAACTATCGTGATCCCGTCCCAGTCTAGGGCACTCCTTCCAATGATGAGGTCTTCCTCCTGCGCCTCGTCGGGTACGATCAGCACTTCTACGTCGATGTCGACTCCGTCAATCTCAAGATGCGCTTCCTTCGTCCCGGAGGGTCTGCAAAACCCTCTATCAAATCCTTTCAATACCTTCGCTGCCCCGTCCCGCTCATAGCTCACGCCCAATTCTTCTGCCGCCGATTCCGTCATCGTGACGCAATCGCTTCCCAAATCTATGAACCCTGCAACTGTTTTCCCATCGATCTGTACCCTTTTATGGTATTCATCTTTCAGATCGGAATGATCTTGAAGGATTCTTCGAACGTTGCGGCTCTCTTCTCGTCGGGGGGTCACCCTTGGGCACTGCCTCGCCATATGACCCTCTTTACCGCATGAGTAGCATAGGAATTTTGGGGTCTTGGCACATTCTCTGGCCAAATGTCCTTCCTCGTTGCAATTATAGCACTTTATTCCTCTGAGGCTACCCTTTCCTGGTCTTGGCCTATCCCCTCCCGTTACCGAGACCGCCTCTGGTTTAAACCCTCGCGGATGTTGCGGCCTCATCGGTTGATCCACACTAGGTCGGTTTCTCTCGCAAAGATTCTCATATCTCTTTATGCTACGTAGTAGATGTTCTATCGAAGTGAATTCGACCAATGACAAAAATTTGCCAAGGTCCCTATCTCCGATGCCGCTCAGAATGTATTTTATCAAAGAGCTATCCTCCTCTTCCCCTTTCTTCGCAATGGTCTTCATAGTGTACGCATACATCTCGTACGTCTCATTTCTACCCTTTTGTCTTCTCATCAGCTCTAGGTGCACGTCCGCCTGATCGACAGACGATGGGAACCCACTCACCAACTTATCTTTGAAGTCCGTCCAAGTCCTCAAGTCTTCAACAACACTATCGAACCAGAACTTAGCGGCCCCACCAAGTTTCCCGACTGCTTGAGTCAGTAGCATGGCATTACTCCACGAGTACGCGTCCGCGATACCCTCAATTCTTTTAACCCACTGTGTTGCCGTCATCCCATTCCTCTCCGACGGATTAAAGATAGGTAACAGCTTCTCCGCCAGATCCCTACACGACATCGATGACGCCTCATTCCCTTCCCTCTGTGAAATCATCGCCCTCTCACGATTTAGAAGTTCTCTTTCTCTTTGAACTAACTCCCATTCTCTCCTCAACAGCTCTCTTTCTCGCGTATTTTCTCCTTGACTTTCCACCACTTGTCTGTCATCGTCAAAACGCATCTCAGCTACACCCCCAGAAATCAGCCCTAAATCTCTTCCGACTCCATCGATGCCGCCCTCCACCTTCACTTCCTGTAAATCGCCGCCAAAATTCCAGCCCCTATCAGTCCTCTCTCTCTGGTCTGACATTGTCGCGCCGCTCTTCGCCTCGCGTAGAGTCAAGGTCATTCACGCCGCCTGCCGACGCCTCGAGTGGCAGGAAACCGCCAGACACGCGTTCTTCGCGGGAACAGAGTTCGACAGACCTCGTAACACCCCGAACTAAGCAAGCTTGTCTGTGATGGGTTCACTAGCGTCGTTGGAAACGTACTCACGGTCCCGAAAATGTCACGTTGGATCACCGATAACATTCACGTCCTCTGAATCGCCGTGGAAGGGTACCGTTGATGATTCCCCGAGCCAAGTGTCCTCTCCTTAAGCTTCGGATGTTGTGCAGTCTCAGCCTTGCTTCGTCTCGTCCCGCGTTCTGATTCCACTTCGGATTTGTAACGAGACACAAGAATAACACTCTATATCTTTCAATCTTTATTCACTAGCACTTTCTACACCCTTTCTCCACCATGTCCCGTCTCACACTGCCCTCCCCCCAAGTCCCTCCCCGCCACCGTCCTTCCCCTTGAGTCCACACTCACTCCCCTCTTCATCCGTTCCCTCCCCGCCACCGTCCTTCCCCTCAAGTCCACATTCTCGCCCCTTTCGCATTCCACCTAATGAGTCATACTTACATACTCCTCCATGGAGACATCTTGCATGACAGCTGAATCGCTTCGTGAATGGTCGTATGGAAATGTCCATTTTTGCAGATACATCTCATTTATCGACGGAGTTCGGTTCCAAGGAGACGGTGGGAATACAGATTCTATTCTTATTTTGGTCAATAGAAAACCCCCGAGGCACTATCGAAAGCAGCTTTTAACAGTGGTTCTAAATAAACGTTTTCTTTGGAATACTCAGGTTGCAGGTACTCTGTACAATTATTTTATGATGATGTCTAACAAAAGAGTTGTACCTTCCATTATTTAAAACAGTTTGACTTTACTGAAAGGGAATGTGTCGTTAGGTACGAGACAGCAGTTGTACCTACTGACAAAGTGAAAGTCATCGTTCCCTCATCGTAGTCAACTAATCAAATTAAGGGTTACCTGGGCGTTTTATTGGTCTTAGTTCTGTTTATAACTAGTCTACGAGTTTTGCCGGCATACAAACTTTAAGATTTTTACTCCTAGGGTTGAATTAAAGGCCTTAGGTACACCAGTAAAGTTTAAACATGGTATGCATATCTACTTTGCATACTGAACGCACTAATGCCATAAAAGAAAACCGCCATTACCTAGATGAGCAACCCAAGGGGAAGACTATCAAATAAAAAATTACATCGATGTTGCTGGAGTACCTATGTTGTAACTTTATTACAAATGTACAATAGGTGACTCTCTAACATTTTTCCATTCTTTCTAAACCCTTATTCCCCAACCAAATGTAAGGCATATGATACTAATTTTCATTTACTAATTCTAAAAATATTTTAATTGATTCTGATGTGATGCCTATTATCTTAATCTCATATCACATCGATAGTTTACCTATGAATAAGACATGCAATTAATTAAATATCCTTATAAGATCTTATAAGTTGAAAAAGCTTCTTAAACAATGAATCTCAGCGCCAGTGATCGACAATTAATCCATGGAGATAATCTCCACTTGAGATCTTTGTTGCCGCTTGATTGTTTACTTCATTTGGTTCACAAAAACACCTAAATTTGGGTTTCATTGGTTGGTTATTCTTTTCACAACGTTTAAAAATAAGTACTCAAGCTTAGATTGGTGAAGGTAATTGTCTTTATCGGTAAATCAATATCAGTTCCATGCATGAAAGAGAGCCGTCGAAAAATGTGCTCATGTAACGGTACCGTTTAAGATGCCATATCTTCGCTAAAAATTAAGTTATGAACATAATTTTACCAGTTATGAAAATAAAATAAAATTTTCCAATTTTTAAGTGTCTATTAACCCCTTCGTATATCTCAAAATAAAAAAGTTATTCTAAAAAATAATTTTTTGGAGAAGAAAAATACTGACAATTTCAGTTACCACTTCAGAATATGTGAGCAACATGCTTAATTTTTGGCAGAAAAAGAAAGATACAAACTTTAAGTACAATTTAGACCAGTTTTTATTTGTAAGTATTGCTGGATGCCACTGTTTTTGGGGGTTTTCATGGTAACTGCAGAATGCTTGTGACAAAATGTTTGCGTTGCCATAGCTCGGTAACTAAGGAGTTGCGACCCCATGTTCATGGGACAAAAAATGCTTAAAATCACGTCCCCAACCTCCTCCAGAAGTATTGCCACTTCCTCCTGAAACACCCTGTATATATATATATATATTGTGACGGAACGCGTTGGGCGTTAGACCATAAACCCCTTTTTATTTCGTCCGCCCCAGAATCGTACGGCCGGGCTTTTCCCCCCTTCCCTCGTCCCTCTAATTGGAAAAGAAAGTCTCTCGTGGAGGAAGGAAGGAAGTCTTACTTCAATCGTGAAGGAAAAAGGGAGCCACACAAAACCGCGGTCAAGCAACTCTGTCGGTAGATATTAGAGGAAAATACTTTCTCGGGGGGGAACTTGACAGGTGGGACACTATACCCCCATGATAGCGACGGTGAACGGAACCGGACGGACAGGACAACCGGGCACCGCGTCTAAGGAGTGAAAGACTCGCAGTTACAATGAACCATTGAACCCTTTTATTTAACCTTTTATCGACATATGACACCTTGACAAATATAAATTACCCTATTACTCGCTAATGGGAGATGAGTGGGTGAGTGACTGGTGAAACATTAATGAAACAAATTCTACAAACAAAATAGTCTACACTGTGACATGATTTGTACAAAATTAGATGAGATGAAATGAAATTAAACCCTTATTTAACAAGTTCCTCGTCCCTTCCTTTTTAGACAAGGCAATAACGTTCATCGGATGTGAAATTAGTGATACAAGGATTAACTTTGAACCAAGAAAACATCTTTCATTTCTCATTAGTTCACAGGCCAAAGATGCATGAAAACTTCGGATGAGGAAATCGTAACTTCCACGCTTAATGCACACGGGTTGGGCTTAGTGAGGAGGTGAATCCGGGAACACTTAAGGGGCTAGGTGGCAAATACTTAGACGAGTCGAAGGGGCCCGCGGATCCTAGTCAAGGACACGTGGCTTCTCTCCGCATCGGGATGAGACGTGTCAACTTCGATGTCCGGATCGGCGGCTGGGAATCTGCTTGTGAGACGAATGTCCGGCAAGCTGTGGTATCTCATCACCCACCCACGCGACAGGTTCGCGAGGTTGCCTCAAACGTCCACGGCAGCTCTCCTTCCTCCCTTCTTTGTCTGGCCACTTTCTTTCCCTCTCGTTCGCTCCCACTCTCCACGAGAGTCGGATTGCTTCTCTCACGAGTGCTGGATTCCTTCTGTCCGTGTGTGAGCTTGCTTCTCCCACATACCCTCGTAGTCATATGACCACCCATAATACATTTCACAAAAACAATTGATATGTGATATTTGGGGCGGCAGGTTCCAATTGTCGTGCGAGGCGTTCCCTCCCTATCCGCTAATCTTGGATAATCCTCAACGACGCGTCAATAAGGGGAATCACGCCTACACGAGCGGACTGTTACATCATATATATATATATATATATATATATATATATATACACGAAACGAAAATTTCGCCAATAGGCCACAATATAATAAAAAAACACTTGACAGGGGGTGGGGAAAGAAAAGTAAAAAGAGAGAGAGGACTTACTGGGACGTTTCGGGCATGTAGGCCCTTCTTCAGCTGTAGAAATGACTTCTCAAATTTTCTACAGCTGAAGAAGGGCCTACATGCCCGAAACGTCCCAGTAAGTCCTCTCTCTCTTTTTACTTTTCTTTCCCCACCCCCTGTCAAGTGTTTTTTTATTATATATATATATATATATATATATATATATACTACTACTGACTACTCCATTTTCTACAGCTGAAGAAGGGCCTACATGCCCGAAACGTCTAGTAAGTCCTCTCTCTCTTTTTAATTTTCTTTCCCCACCCCCTGTCAAGTGTTTTTATTATATTGTGGCCTATTGGCGAAATTTTCGTTACGTGTATATATATATATATATATATATATATATATATATATACGGGAACGTTTCGGACCGGTTGGTCCTTCTTTCTCCTACCTCCTGTAAGTTTGAATTTATATATTTGTGGCCAATTGGCGAAAACTTCAAAAGAATATATATATATATATATAATAAAAACACTTGACAGGGGGTGGGGAAAGAAAAGTAAAAAGAGAGAGGAGTACTTACTAGACGTTTCGGGCATGTAGGCCCTTCTTCAGCTGTAGAAAATGGAGTAGTACCGCTCCAAGGTAGGGGAAGGGAAGCGGGGAAAGAAGGGAAGTGAGGGGAAGTTGTGGTATAGGGGAGGGGGGACGGGGATGGGCACTGGTGTCGCACCTATATGTCTAGGGGGGAGTGCAACAAAGTAGGGAGGGGTGTGGGTGAACTGGGATGAGTTGAGAATTGAACCTGGCTGTCTAAAAGACTGCAACAAAGTTGCTAAGTTGGGAGGGGGTGGGGGAGTGTAAGAGTGACGGGAAAGGTCACGTGGTGTCGCACCTGGATGTTTAGAGGGGGGGATGATGATGCAACAAAGTAGGGAATTGCGCCTGGCTGTTTAGAGGAGTGCAACAAAGTTGCTAAGTTGGGAGGGGGTGGGGGAGGAGAATAAAAGGCGTCGGAGGAGGAGGGAGAAAGTAAAAGGACAAAAATTCAGTGCATGATGTTAAGACCGGGAGGGGAAAAGGCGCGACAAAACCAAATAATAGAAAGCTCAGTGTTCCTAAGTTGTGTGTTCGAAGCGTCGGCGGGGAGGGCGTGGAGGATGGTGAGATGGAAGCAAGAGTCGAATTTGAGGTTATGAGTGGAGGCGTGTTTTGGGACTGGGAAGTTGGGCGGGGCGGCTCGGTGTCCGTTTATTCTGATGGACAGGGGATTGCAGGTCTCGCCGATGTAAAAGGAAGGGCAGACCTTACACTGCAGAAGGTATACCACGTTAAAGGTAGTGCAGCTGCCGTGGGAAGATATAGGAAATGGGGTGGGGTTGTTGGGACTGTGGAAAGAAGAGAGATTACATATTAAAGGGCAGGTTTTGCAACGAGGTCTATGGCAGGGAAAGGTACCGGGGATTTCAGGGGGGATCAAAGTGGGACGGGATTGGTGGGGGCGTAGAATATTGTTGAGGTTGGCCGGTCTTTTGTAAGTAATGGTAGGACATTTGGGGATTAAGTCGGAGGTGAGTGGGCTGTCGCTCAAAATGGGGAAAAGTGACTTGAGGATGAGGTTAACTTGGTGAAGCCCCGGAAGGAATGTGGTGCAAAGGTTCAAGGGAGGTTTGGTGGTGGATGATCTGGGGCGAGGAGTATAAGGGGTGGTGGAGGGTAGGATGCGGCGATCAAGGAGAGGGGAGGGGTAGCCGCGTTTAAGGAGAGCGGTTTTTAAGTTGCTAAGGTGGTGGTCGAGAGCAATTTGAGAGTTACAGATACGGTGCGCGCGAATAGAAAGGGAGAAAGGAATGGAACGTTTGGTATGGTAAGGGTGGCAGCTGTCAAAATGAAGATATTGTTGACGGTTAGTGGGTTTGATATGTAGGGAGGTTAGGAATTTGTTATCACATAGAGAAATATCGGTATCTAGGAAGGTAATGTGGGTGCTGGAAGTGGTAAAGGTGAATGAGACAGAAAAAGAGGAATTGAGATCGGAAAGGAAGGTGGACAAGGTTTGAGGACCGTGCGTCCAGATGAGAAAAATGTCATCGATAAAACGAACCCAAAATAGGGGTTTGAGGGACCGGGAAGATAGAAAATTGTCCTCCAGCAGACCCATAAAAAGATTAGCGTACGAAGGAGCCATTCTCGTACCCATTGCTGTGCCCTTCGTTTGCAGGAAGATTTGGTCTCTGAAGGAGAAGGCATTTTTTTCTAGGACATGTTGGGAAAGATTTAGGAGGAAGTCAGAGGAAGGGACGTGGGGGGTGGGGCGGAGGGAAAGAAAGTGTTTCAGTGCATTGAGGCCTTCGCTGTGGGGAATGGAGGTATAAAGAGAGGTTACGTCAATTGTGGCCATTAATATGTTGCAATGGGGGGAGATTTGGAGGCTGCGAAGACGCTCTAGGAAGTGGTAGGTATCGCGGATGAAAGAGGGGAGGGAAGACACAATAGGTTGGAGGAAGGAGTCGATGAAAGCGGATATTCTTTCGGTGGGGGACTTGACATTGCTGACTATGGGGCGGCCGGGGTTGTTGTTTTTATGAACTTTGGGGAGGAGATAAAATCGGGGCGTGGTGGGGTTGGGGGGAGAAAGAATGGCAATGTCAGATTGGGATAGTCCTTCCTTGGGGCCATGGGATTTAAGGAAGGAGGAAATAATTTTCTGAAACTTGGGGTTTGGGTCGTGGAGGAGAGGTTTATAGAAGTTGTTGTCAAGGAGTTGACGGTAGGCTTCCGCATTGTAGTCATCCAGGTCCATGACCACCACGCATGAGCCTTTGTCAGCAGGGGAAATTATAAGGCTGGGATCTGACCGGAGTGACCGAAGGGCGGCGAGTTCAGATCGGGATAGGTTAATTTTGGGTTTAATGGAGTTTAGGAAATGGTGGTCGGAAATTTTGTGAAGGAATTGTTTGATAAAGATTTCAACAGGGTTGTTTTTGTGGAGGGATTTGGGTTCGTAACCAGAAGGTGGTCGGAATTTATGAAGGGCAGGATGAATGGAGGATTGGGAAGGACCGTGGGTTTTCCAGAAAGCGCGCCATCTTAAGTTCCTGCAAAAATTGAGCGAATCGGCCAGGAAGGACACAGGATTGAATTTAGGGGTTGGTGAAAAAGAAAGACCTTTAGACAGCAAAGCTATTTGGTCTCGGTTTAGGACGGAAGAAGAAAGGTTAATTACTTCATGTGACGGGGAGGATGGGGGCGGATCTGGTTGAGGTTGGCGCTTAGGAAGAGTTGGTATTGTCTTCGAGGGCGGTGGGAGGTTGAAAAGGTTGGCGAGATCGGGTTTATCAGAAATAAGAGGAATTTTGGGAGGAGGCGGAGGGATGATGAGGGGCAAGCTAAGGCCGGACGAGAGATGGCTCCTGTATAAGTAAGACAGCTTTCTCAACAGTCGCTGGCGACGAAAACACAACTTTTTGTAGGAATCTGAGAGTATATCGTTAACCAAGGGAAATTTACCGGGGGAGTACAAAAGGATCATTTGAATGAAAAATGCGAGGTTCTGTTGGTGGGAGTTCAGTAAGTTGGCGTACTGACACAGAACAAGGCGAGTAAATTGAAAGGAAAAATTTTGACGAAGGTTGTGGAAGGGCTGATGAAGTGAAGGAGGAATGGCAAACAAGGGAAGATTAATGGTGAGGCCATTGGGCAAGACTCCCACAGCCAGGCATTTGGTTAGGAATTCAACGTGAGCTGTGAATTGGGCGGTTTTTCCGGATTTTTTTCAACCGGATTTTTTTCAACCAGGTTTTAACATATGGAGTCATATTGATGATGGGGAGGTGGGTGATGAGAAACAATGGAATTAGGTACAGAGAGGTAGATAGAGGAAAATGCGAGAGGGATAAAGGAATAAGGATGACAGGTGGTAAAGGAACAGAGCAGTACACACTCACACGAGCAGCAAATCGGCGAGAAGTTCTCCGATGGATGCACGAAGACGAAGAGGAAAGCAGCAAAGCCGCAAAATACACGTAACGAAAATATATATATATATATATATATAAATATATATTCTTTTGAAGTTTTCGCCAATTGGCCACAAATATATAAATTCAAACTTACAGGAGGTAGGAGAAAGAAGGACCAACCGGTCCGAAACGTTCCCGTAAGAACGAATTCTTTATCTTTTTCTCTTTCTCCTACCTCCTGTAAGTTTGTGTGTATGCAAGGAAGTTTGTGCTTATAGAAGCCTGCAAAATTATCTTTTGTGAAGTAGACCTGTTGCCAGCTTGATATCTTCTTGATATCCAGTCCTTTCCTGTATTGTCAAAAGGGAGCTTGGGTATAAATATGAAAGTGTAGGTTAGATTAGCAGAGAAAATGTTTATGGAATTTTTAGTTATGGATTTGTTTATGAACTTTGTTAGTGTCAGAGGAACTTTGATGTATGTTTTTGAGCACAAATCTTGCAGGAAAGATGTTCTAATTAAAAAAAATGCTTTGAATTTATTCAATTGTAATAAAAAATAAGAATTTTAAAAACTATGGCTGGCTGGATAGGCGAACAAACCAAGTAATTGGCAGAAATAATGAGAGGGATAGCAGGAAAAATGGACTGTGAATGACTTACTCCTGTGTAAGGTGCCATGGCTCCCAACAGACTAAGGTTGGCACAAACACTCATTCTCCCTGATATGTCAAGGTCGGATCTCCTCTCAACCAGGGCCGTCTTAGGACATGCCGGGGCCCCGTTGTAAAGTAAAAAGAGTGAATGTCAAGAAAAAATATTTTTCTATAATGATTTTATATTTATTATGCTTTATTGGTACACATAAAATGCATATTATTAAATGTTTTTAGAAATGGAACTTAGGTATATATACTATTATATAAAAGCTTTTTTGTGATAAGCAAATATATCGGCATTTTGGGGCCCCCGTGAGGTCGGGGTCCTGGGTTCGGGCCCCGTGTGCCCTTATAGTAAAGACGGTATTGCTCTCAACACCTAGTCTGGGTCACACAACTCCTTTGTCATTCCCTCTTGCATGCTGTACGCACAATTAACCGACTACATGGCAAAGCAAGTAGTTTTGGCCAACTGGTAACCCCAATGTGTGGTAAATATATCCCATCATATTTTATATTACCGTATTTACTCGTGTAAGCCGCGCACCTTTTTTCCGAAAATGACGGTGAAAAAATGGGGGTGCGCGGCTTACACGAATACTCTAGATTTTCATGTCCCTAAGCCGCGCACCATTTTAACTTAAATTCCTGTCATTAGTTTCTCCAAAGTGAATACAGTAAGTCCTCGCCTTACGATCATCTGACTTACAAGCTTTCAAAGATACGAACATACATATCCAATCAAGAAATTCAAACGTGTGAAGGAATGTCAAATTTGGCGCCACCGGATAAGTTATTTTGCCGTTGCAGCTGGCGGTGCGGCGTGCAGAAACTCGCGGATTGGTACTACCCCTCTTTGCCGCGACGAATTTTAACAATATTATCTCGATATATCAATTTGCAATGTTCATTGTTTACTTGTGTCATAAATGTTTGCAGATGATTCAGAAGTAAGACGAAAGCCGAAAGATGCCCTGCAAGTAGTGATATATTTGGAGATATTGCTACTCTTTACATTTCAATGGAAATCGACTTCCGTGTGTCAAGCTGCCTTCACATCAAATAGAGGCATGATTCAATTCACTCATTTGTTTTGTGATGACAAATAATTATTACCGGCAATACGAGGCTCAATTTAGGTTATCGTGATGAATGGTAAAATATCATTTCCAGGGTATGTGGAAATTGCCTTACAGGCAGTCCTTCCATCCAGCTAACCCTCTCAATCACTCAGCTGGAAACAATAAAGCTGTCAGATTTTAGGGTGATACCTCAGTCGGATCTGAACAATTGGCGTGTCCAAACCGGTTTTTCCCGGAAGACCCCTCAAGAAAAAAGTTCTTCGTTCCTTATTTCTGGGCGCGACAACATTCATCTGCGCGGGACTCATTTCGCAAGAAAGAGAAGGGGGTACCCTGAGAGGATCACTCCTTCACCTTATCTGTTATTATCTACCTTCGCCCAGTTTCGCTTTTACCCAGGTGGCTTTCACTAGTGGGGGCGGGGTTGGACCTCCTTTCAGGGGCCTTGGCAGCCAACACTAGATTGATACGGCCGATGCTCGAACGAGGGAGCCGTTATTTCGGTCGATTCAAATTGTAACCTTACCCCGGTGGTAGCTGTGAGGTTGATTTCGCACTCCTTCATGATTTTTCCACAACCTGAAATTATGTTGCGTAGCGCCCGAGTGAGCTTTGAATCGCATTGTCACATCAATGGGATAAATAACGTAGTGCATCGGTGCATGCAAAGAGAGTATCGGAACTCTAATCTGTTTTTACTTCCTTTTATAGGAAGCATCATTCACTTATGGCAGTGGATACCACGCCAGAAAATTTTACATCGTTCAGACCGTTGACTTTTACATCAACATGTTAATAGATAAAGAAATTCTGTTTTCACCGTTTGGCGCAGGAAGGATGTTGCTAGAACTTATTTCAGAGGGCGTTTACATGATATCAACCACATCGGAGAAAAAATCAGTTAACTTGCCAAAAATCGATCATTTCGCGGAAATGCTACTCGGCTATGGGAACTGATACGAAAATGATCTTTGATATAAGTTCTAGCTGTATCGTTTATCTTTCAATGCAGATACTCCTCAAGTTGGTAGGTAAGTTTAACACATTTAATGTAGTCGTGTAAAGTAAAGAAGATGTCCAGCGCTTTTTTTCACAGGCCTTTACGCCGAGCACTGGCATTTCCGGCAGTTTAGCGAACGGCAACTTGGCCTGCCTCTTGATCTCCCCTCAACCTCTCTCTCTCTCTCCCCCCACCCTCGCTTCGGCGCTCATAGTTTGGGGGTCGGAGTAAAGTGATATTTTTTCTGAAGTCAGCATCACAGTCCATCATAAGTATCACATTTCACTCATCGCTTTCCCATGCCCTATCTTCACAGGTGGCTTCCAAAAGTAGGGGGGGGAGGGGGTGCGTTGCCCGTTGAGAGTCCCTTATCAGCTATGACCACGAACCAAACGTATCACATTTCAGGCATCTATCAGGTACAGACGGCATTCTACCTTTATTTGTTGATTCGCCGACGGATTTCCGTAATCGAATGATCACGGGTTGAAATTGTATATAATTCTGCAATTATTTTAGCTGGATATTTCATTTCAAACATGCCATTTTTATAACTGGATGATGTGATTGTAAACAACTGTGATTACTGTGTGATGTTAGGAGAAAAAGATGCACAATAAAATGGGCTGTCTCGTGACGGTACTAAAACGTAACTCAATAAGTTCATGAGAAAGATGTACATCAACACTTAACTTTGGCGCAGAATTTCTATTGAAGAACGTGCATTCATGTTATGACAAAATGATGCAGGCTCAAGAGCAAAAAATTGATTTTTTGATAAAAATAATTTTTTTCCTCTCGAGCCTGCCCGAATTGGGGGTGCGCGGGATACACGAGGGTGCGGCTTACACCAGTAAATACAGTATTCTATGTGATGCTGATCATTTGTTTTACTTACAGGCAACTGCAAGAGGTCATTCTATAGCCCAAGCAAATACCTTTCACATCTACAGCTGGAGCATTCTGCAATATCTATATTTACCTGTCACAAATGCAGTTTTCAATGCTTCAAAGCTGACCGTTTAGTGCAGGTAAGTGTGTCTGATTACCAAGATATTTAACTGTATTTATTTAAATATTTAAGCTACATTGTTTCCTAGTGTGCTTAGAACTTGTAACTACTTGGAATTTATTCTAGCTCATGTTTTACTTGTTTTCCTTTCAGCATTACAAGCTTCATTCCTTCTTCCTGTACCAGTGTGTATACTGTGAACAAGGGTCAGATACTTCGGAAGAAATTTTGCAGCATTTAGCAAGTTTCCATCCAAATAAAAAGGCTTCAGTTTGTAAACGTAACTGTCAGGTTAGTTGAATTATTTTCTCAATCATTTTATTAGTTTTTTAAAATGTCTTAGTTCATTGCCATACCGAACATTAACATTAACCTATTAGTATCCTCATGGCCTGTGGCTCCCTGATGACTTTAAAGTATTTTGCTCCCCAAAATCTTGCCAATATACAAATGTTGATGCTTTTGGACAAAATGCGTTGGAGTTCGAATAAAGTGCAGATCTTCTTTTGTTGTTTATCATCTGGAAGCTCGTAATATTTCTTCATTAAGTAGATATGTCAATTGTTTTCTGTGATACTGGGGATCACATGCCTGGCTCCTAGCCATAAAGAGGATACAGAGCTGTCACCTAAATATCTTGATAGGCCTTTAATTGGCATTCACATTAGTTGTTCATGTTATATATCAATCTTGAAATACTGTTGAGGATTGCCTGTCCAAAATTTCCAGGACCTAATATACTCTGGATTAAAGATGTTTCCTGTGTTTAGATAACATATCTCTAAGTTGGCTATGTTTTAAAAGTGTACTGTAATTCCAAAGTAGATTCAGTGCTCCATCTGGTGGAAAGTATGATGAATAATAAACTTAAATTGCTAAAATATTCAAGTTTGTTTTGTTAAACCAGTGAAATATAACTATGGTGAATCCTGGTGCAGCATGGAATAGTGTTTATAAAGGCATTTAGAACGTCTGTGGAGCAGTTAATCCATTATTCAGCCATGATGACTTCCAAAATAAAAGTTACAACAAGTCTTAGAAAAAATTGCTTTATTTGAATGCTTCTGTTGTATAAAATTCTGGACAAGCTATCTTTTACATTATTAGAATAACTTTTATGTTGGCCAAATCTAATAGTAAGCTGTGCATGTGAATGCATGGAGTGGATGGATTAGGGACTTAGCACCATGCACAATTATTTCCATGCAGCAAATGTTTGGTCGAGGAAAAATTTTCCTAATTTTAAATTTGGTCTGAAATCAGAGTACTGGCTGATTGTTGGGCCTATTTTGGCTTTTGATGAAAGTTCAGTGTCATGTGAACTGCTGTATTGAAAAATGAGCTTTAACTCGGCTGTCATTTTAATTGTCATAATACATATGTCTTATCCAATGATTCTTTTTTGGTTGAACAAACTCTACCTCCAATTTCTGTCAAAATCTTAAAAGTCGAGATAAAAGGTCAACTCTAAATTGTGTGTAATGAGTCCAGTGTGTATCGGTTATGTGGGAATGAATGAAATAATCTGCCTGGGTTGATTTGTTTTTTAATGGCTTTTTTTCCTACATCAAAGAATTCTTAGGAATGTGATGTTACAGTATCATATTAGGTGCATTTAGCCTGCGCAGTCTGCTCTCATATGTATGCAATTCTTGTGAGTTAGCTATATTTAACCTTAAAAAGTAATTTACTGCCTTAGTTTGTGTCATCAACCCACTCCTTAGTATCCCTGGGGCCCGTTTCTCAAAGCTACAAGTCCACAAGTTACAAGTCGAATCTCACAAGTGTGACTTAAAAGTGTTACTTACAAGAGTGACTAACAAGTGTTTCAAACGAAAACGGAGGACTTGTGATTGCTCCACAATTGTAACCTTGATTGTAACCATTGTAACTAATGTTTTACAAGTGAAAATGGCGGTCGTCATCCTGTCCGTATTTAGCTATTTTTTTAACCTTTAAATATATTTCGAGAGTTTTTCCAGCAATCTACTATAACCTAGAGTCACTGCAACGTTGCTCGGTTTATATAAATACGTGAATACATGATAAATGGTATTTTTGGTGTACAATTCACCTTAAAATATCCCAAGCGAGGACGAATCATCGGCAATACTTGAACATAATAAGGAAAAACCGGTTATTCCAACGTATGATTTGCATTGTTATCATGTAATGAATGTAATTAATAATTCTTGAACGCCAAGATATATTGTTGTGCTGTGTTTATCTTCCAAACCACTTTAGTAAGTACGACATAATAACAATATTGTACGGCAAGTATGGGGTACGTACGATTGGAATCGTTTATTCCAATGTATGAATTGCTATTTTATCTTGTAATGAAAGTATTTTATAATTCTTGAACGCCAAGATATATTGTTGTCCTGTGTTTATCTTTCAAACTACTTTCGTAAGACATAATAACAATATTACGGCAAGGATGGGATACGTACTGGACGTACATTTTCTTGCATCTTTTTTAACCAAGAGTCAGTGCAATGTTGCTCGGTGTCTATAAATGCGTGAACACAAGATAAACGGAATTTTTAGTTCACAGTTTACCTTAAAATATCTTAAGCGAGGAGGAATCGTCTGCAAAAGTTGAACATAATGAGGAAAAGTCGTTAATTCCATCGCAGGAAGGGAAAGACGAACTCGAAATGAAGGTTATTCACAATTCTAGCATGTCAAGACATCATCTTGTGCAGTGTTTATCTTTCATAGGTACGAATAAATAGCGAAATAGCGTTTTATCATCAGACAAGCGAAGACTATTTCAGCCATTTTGAATGTTCATTATTAATACTCAAAGGGATCTGAAGCTCATAAGGAAGCCAGTTGGTGTAGTGGTAGCGTGCGAGATTCACGAAGCATAGGACAGTGGGTCGATCCCCTCCGGGGTAATTTTTTTTTCCTCTTTCATTTTGATGGGCAAAGGAGATATTTTACCACCAATTTATGTCACTTCGTTCTAGAACTTATGTACAATTTATTTTTAATTTCACTTGTTCTTGATCCCCAAGTTACACCAAGGGTATCGGACACATGCCTACGGTGTAATAGGAAAAACCACAGCACATTAGCGTAGCATTTGCGAGATGTCACATAAAAATGTCGACTTTAATTACGTATGGAGTTTTCTATTGAACTTTCGCGACTTGATATTTCATAGCGATTTATCATTAAAGTACGGGAACTTATGCTCTGCATTTTTACCTCTCAATGTATAAACATAATGACGTGACATGAAAAGTAGGTATATATATTGATAATTAGTAATAAATAATACTAGCAGACTTGCGCTTAACTTTCGTATTTTCAACCTTTCCCACCTCCCAAAATAATTTATTCTTTATCAAATGATATCATTTATAAATTGCACGATTAAAAGCAACATTCCTGTCCCGGTTGGAAATAAATCTTTCTTCTTCGTTGTTTATTCACAAAGTCTCCGCGGGGGTGTTCTTTTCTCGTTACGTCTTAGTCTAAAAGACTTTTCTTTTAACTTTAAATTATAAAAAAACAATGTGTTTTAACGTAAACTGAGCATGTTATGTCAAAAGTCGGTAAAAAAAAATCCTATCTACTGATACCTTGTTCGTCGCTATCGCCTTCATAACAGTTGAGAAAAAGGGATCGCTAGTCGCTTTTCATTTGTTTTCCCAGTTATTCTTTCCGATTGACTGCGATTTACTCACCTCGGAGGACTTGTAGAAATTTCCTTATAAGTTACAAGAACTTGTTACTCACATGTCTGTTTGAGGAACAGAATGTGTCGTAACAATGAAAACACTTGTGAGTAAATACTTGTAACTTGTGAAATGGACTCGTTACTTGTAATTGGTAGACTTGTACGTTTGAAAAACAGAATTTCACATGTTACTCGAAAGTAACACTTGTAAAATCACACTTGTAATTTGTGGACTTGTAGCTTTGAGAAACGGGCCCCTGATGGTATTAGTGGAGAAAGCCGTTCAAACAAAGCACACTCTTTGCATTTTCAATTTCATATTTGCTCTTGTTATGCATATTAGCTCCCCCTTACTACTGCCGAGATTTTTTTTGTGAGCTGCCCTAAAGAGGATAAACATTCTTCTGCTCTTTGTAACTAATGTTTTATCAGCAGCTCTTTTGGTGTTATTAATATTTCATTTAATGCTTTCATTTAAGCAACTTGGATAGTTGAAAATAAATAGCTTGATCATATTGATGGTCTTTCAAAACTTAAAGCTCATCTTTTATTTTTTTCCCAGATTTTTGTGCACATCATGAGTTATCGTCATGCATAAGAATGTTAAATATGTGCCTCGTTGAAGTTTTTTGTTATATTTAGCCTAAATATGAGGTTGTAGGAAGCATCACAGTGCACTGAGAAAGAAATAGTAAAAATCTAAGGATTCATGAGTTGAATATCGACTATAATATTAGGGAAACTAATGTAGTTTTAAGATAATTTTATATTTCATGATGAAATTGCTGTTGCAACATCTTAAGTAATTTATTTATTATACCTTGTTCATGTTCACACTATGATAGAGTGCATGTCAGAGTGACACCTTTACTGGTCCCCATGAAATGTAAAATTTCTCTCCTTCATGTCCTCATGTCTCCCTCATGTCCTTCAGTTTTATACGAGTTCTAGAATCTTGTGAATTTTGATGTCAAGGATGAATACATCATTAGAATGTATGTTGGTAGTTGGTATAAGGCCTAGCAAATCATTATTCACTACTTATTTTTTATTTTTCTCTATAGGAAACAAGCAATGGATCCGCTAGAACAACAGGAAGGCACCCTTATATTTTGTATGAGGACATTGAATTGACTGAAATGGAGAATGTGGAATTGATAAATGCAGGTGATGAAGTGTGCAACAGGCACCAATCAACAGTGACAAATGAGGTTGGAGAAAAATCTATTCCAAGCAGTGAAGCTCCTGATTCAAAAAAACTGGAGGACTATATTGAAATGGATGATGATAATTCTGATGATGAGGATAACTTAGTAATTGCAGAGGAGCCAGAGGAAGAAACACCTGAAAAGGAGAATGAGGACAGTATTGTTGAGATGGAAGCAGCTGGGGTAGGTGAAGAAACACAAGAGAAAGGTGGTTATCAGAAAGATATCATTGAGGAAACCTTTCAAGAGGAGCTGACTCAAGAGAAAGGGCTTACTCAAGAGAAGGAGCTGGCTCAAGAGAAGGAGCCGACTCAAGAGATGGAGCTCTCTCAAGAGATGGAGCTGACTCAAGAGAAGATGATTGGAAAAGAAAATCCAGAAACAACTCTTCCAAGTGTGCAAGATAATCGAGGTGGAAGCCAATTTGTTGAAAGTGAAAATGAGAGTACTAGACCTAGGGAAGTTCATAGGGATGAAGAAGTAAGGATAGGGATGGCAAAAGACTTACTTTTAAGTTCGCCAACTTCAAGAGGTAAATCAAACCGGAGAAATTCTGCTACCAAACGGCCTAATGTGGAAGAGCTGGTACTTAACAGCCCCAGAGGAAGTAAGGCTTGGAGGAACCGAGATGAGCTGAATGTGTGCACCACTGATGATGAAATCATAGATGTAGGTGATAGCAATAGAGGTCAAGAAAAGCGTTTGCTGAGGAGGAGAGATGTGAGGAGATCAAGTGGAATTACGACACGATCTCAAGTAGAGTCAAAGCCTAAGAGCACACCAGAAGAGAGCCACACTCCTAGCACTCCAGTGAAGGAAACTGCATCCCCTAAAGGTCCTTTGAAGGGCAAAGTAGATCTCTCCGAGTTGTACCGTTGTTGTTTTCCTGGCTGTTTATATTTAGCCAAAAATTGCAGTAGCCTAAAATATCATATGAAGAGCTGTCCAAGTTCCAAAGGTGGCAAGGAATATGTGTGCCCCCATTGTAATAGAAAGTACAAACTACTCATACCTATGCTTAAGCACCTTTGCGTGCATGGAAAGAAGAATTACATTTGTATGATCTGTGATTATCATGGTCATAACGTGAACTTGGCTGTTAGGCATGTGAAGTTCCGTCACCGTGCTACTTGTGCCACTGTCACTCCATTGACAGACTGGGAGGAACCAGAGGAGATACAGGCTTCTATCAAGGATCAAAAATTAGTTGTTGTGGCCCCAAAAGAAGTTTCTCCAACTTTCTTACTCAAGAGGCGTTTTATCCCTGATGATGCAGACTTTCTACCTTTGCCATGTGTGTACAATCATGAAGCTAAGTGTGGTAGATGCTCATACAGCACTAAAGTAAGGGTTAACATGAGGAGACATCTCCATTTCCACCTCAAATACAGCCAAGCTGTCGTAGATCCAAATCAAGTTCCATGGTCTGTGAAGGATGCGGTTAATCCAATGCCATGCCTGGAAGGAAAAGAAATGATGTTTGATAAAATGACAAATTGGGCTCTCAGTAGTCACTTAGATGCAATGGTGAAAGAGGAGGAGGCCAAAGGTGAAAGCAGGAGAAATTCTGTCCTCTCAGAATATGAAGAAGATAATTTCATTCCTCGTTATATACCTGAAAATGAACGTTATGTTTGTGGTGTTATAGGCTGCCATTACCATACAGTGGACGACACAATGCTTCGCCATCACTTGCGTGCCCTTCATCGTGAGGAAGCTACTTTCCGCTGTCCTCATTGTCCAGAGGAGCAAAATATTTTACTTCAAGTCCCTGTAGATCGTCTTGCGTCTCATCTGAAAATGCATGATGACCAGCTGTATCAGTGCATTCACTGTAATTATTTCCACTTCCAAAGGCGCTTTGTTGAGCGTCATGCTATAGAGAAACATTGTGACATGAGCTACATGGTGAACATAATACGAGAACCAGATACATGTTCAAAGGCCATGTCAGGCCCAGGAAGTTCTGGAATGGCAGGAGCTGGTTCAGATGGCTCTAATAGATCTGCCAGATCTTCTAATGCCAACACTGAATCAGCAAAGCATGAAAGTGACAACATTTGGAACTGTGGTTTATGTAGCTTTTCATGCTCCAATCGAGAAAGTATAAGTGACCATGCAAGGAGTATTCATTCAGTTTTTAGCCAGTATGTGTGTGGAATGTGCCCATTTCGAACTGCGTACCTATCATCCTTCAATGCACATTATTCTACTAAGCACTTAGGGTATCCCGTTCAGCTTGCTGCCAATTATTTTCCCGGCAATATTGACAAGCTTGCCCTTCCAACCATTACCATATCTTTACCGAATGGCAAAATAATATTTCCTCCTAATCCCACTTTGAAGAAAAATATAGATATTCGCATTGAACCTGTGATTGAAGTGTGGCCCTATGTGGAACAGGGATTTGGCAAATCGACTTCTTCAGCTGTGAGACTGAAAGAGTTAAACTCCACTTACCCATGGCAGAGGTGTATGCCAAGGGTTAGATACATCAGAGGTATTCCTCTGGCAGAGGAGGGTGAAGAAACAATGTATGACCTCGCTGAGAGCTTGAGAATCAAGGATGTCATCCAAATTGAAGAAACAGCTGAGGAAGAAGACAATGACTCACCCTCCAGTAATGGTGAAAGGGATGAATCGGAAGTGATACCTGTTGATGAGAGTGGAGAGGGTACTGACCAGGAAGATGAGTACAGGCCACAAGAACATCTTCCCAGGGAAGGTTTGAAAAAAGGTGCCAAGCGAAGAATGAGTGATCCTTGGAAGGTGGAGAATGCCCCTGTAGAAAATAGTCATATGACAGAAAGTGGAGGGTCATTGACTCCTGTGAAAGCCTCTCCCAGCAAGAGATCAATCGGTGAAACAGTAATTTCAAGTCCAGCACATGTCAAGATAGCAAAAACAGAAAAACTGAAGGAATCCCTGGTGGTTGAGGAGAAAATAGAGGAAGTAGTAAGTCTTCAAACCAGGAATGTTAACCAGGAAAGTGAAAAATGGCCGCAGGAAAGTGAAAAGTGGTCCCAAGAGAGTGAGAAACAATCCGAATCAGAACCAAGCTCCGCCAAGGTGGAAAGTTTAATGGTGAAGTTTGGTGGATTTGGAACACCTGAAGGAAACCTATTTGTGTGCCCAGTTTGCTCCAAGTATAAAACTAAATATAAAGGTGACATGAAAGATCACTTTTATCGGGAGCTGAATTATAAAAGGTTGGTTGTTATTTTTTTCATCATGTAGAACACTAGTTGCTATCAGCATGAAATATAACTGATGATATTATCTATTGTGAATAATATAGTGTGCTCTAAGAGATATATAAACGGGTGTAAATTAGCATTATGGCACAGTTATGCATTCCAATTTTGTGTGAAGGGTAAAACCTAGGGATGAGACATTCAAATCCACAAATTCTTGAATCGCACGAATATTGGAAAAGATTTGAGATTCGGAATCTCGAATCTTTTTTGTTTGGAAAAATTATCAACAGCTACGGCTCAAAACTTCGTACTTGAGTGTATCTCGTGAATAGACACAAAGAACCACAATTCACTTTCATATTTAGTAATGTAGAGCTATGAAATATTAGGTATACATAAACAATACAATGGTGATTGATGACATGTTTAGGGACCATGGTCCTTTACGGACATAATCGCTCCTGTGCACTAGTATTGGCGGCAGTTCTAACTCTTATACTGCTCAGGGATGGAAAAATGACGTGATAAAATAATAGGAAATACGACAGGGATACCTATTGTAGCCACTCTCCCAAAAAAATAGTCACGTCCCTAATAGGTTGGCACCAGGTGTTCTCTTTGCATCATTAATAATTTCCACGGAGTCATGCCTGAACTCACCGAGTTGGTTATCCGTATTGATTTTATTTTTTACAAATCCTGTTTTGTAGCGTCGCGACAATTTCAGGTAAAGTGTTGGGCCAACTTGAGTAAATTCTACAAAGCTACGCCTCAACACTTCAACCTTATTTTATTTTCGTGTTTCATACTTCATCATGTTGACAATTATGCACAACCACATTGGGATAGAGAGAAGATTTTCATAGTTATACCACGAAGTCGTGGAAAATTAATAGTAAGTCGGAGCTGGGAAATAAAATAACTAATTATTGAAAAGGAGAACGTTAGATCTCGAAAATCTCGGTGATGGCCATTTGAGATGTAGGTTCTCTTTCACATCCTTCGTGTGGATAAAAAGTTCCTTAAATCATTGCGTGATTCGATAATCAAATTTTCATTACGAAGTCATTACATGATATTCTATGTTTTAACTTATCGAAGTCTGTAAATAAGGTGCTCTCCCAACACCCACAATGCGAAATGACAGCGAAAAGATTACACATAGAAAGATAAAAAATAGTAATTTAATTTCGTACTCGAGTAATATTTTGCGGAACAGAACTCTCAAAGTGACAAGAGACTTGGGAATGAAAAGCTTAGTATATCACGAACTGACAGCGATATGGAAAGTATGCCGAATCACACCCAATTCGTTGTACCCCCTCCCCTACTCTCTCTTTCCATCCTCTCCCCTACTCTTCCTCTCCGTCCTACTCAGCAGCCTGTTCAGTCACGCAGTGGCATTACCCTGAGCCCTCTGAATCACTGCTCTGCGCTTGCGCGACTTGGGCTTCCGCGGGCATTTTATATTTGTGAAGTTTTCTTTAGCAATACAACTGGTTGAAAGTGTCCAATTCTTCAAAAAATAGAAAGCGCGTCGTGTTAGACATTTCAGAGAAGCTGAAGATTATTGAAAGGGTATCCAAGGGAGACTCAGTAGCTAATATAGCGGCGGACTCTGGCGTTGGCATCTACACAGTGCGCAATATAATGAAAAACCAAGCCAAGTTATTAGACTATGCTTCAAAATCAGAATAATTCATCGGTAAGCACGCCACTGCAAGCGTAGAGGAGGTAAGCATCATCTGTTCGGGCATTGGGATGGTCGGTGACCTTTTCTCGTTTTCTTCGAGAAGGGGCTGAGTAAGCTTGGAGGTAGGGGACTCCTGAACTCCCAAGGGGCAACCATAAATCGCTGGAGAACAGACATGTGATGCTTGCTTGGGGTGGAGGGATTTATAGTAGATACTTGCTTAGGGTGGGGCTATAGCTTTGGGTGGAGGGATCGGACTTAGAGACATGCAGGCGGTCGGAAAACCTGGGCAACTCCAGCCCATTTGTTTATTGCCCAAGTGGCGAAGATGCCCGTGCGTGCCTGTTCGCATGGTCACCCATCCTCTAGCTGAGCGCCCGCCTCGTGTGCTGAACTAGCGAGAGAAGGGAAGGGGTATCCTTCGGAAAAAGGTCCTCGTAGTTGGTCTCAGGAAAACAGTGGTTTCTGCATTTAGGAAGACGGTCGCTCGTCGAGAGCTGTGTGCGCCACTTACCTTTTTGCCCTTTCCACCACTTGGAAGGGGGAGAGATAAGAGAGTGTCTATCTGTCTCTCGCACACAGCCAGGCGAGGGTAGTTCGTATTTGCCAACCACATGCAGGTCTCTACTGACTCCGAGGAGCATTTGTTGTACAAGTGTGCTTCAGTTACAATCTCAGTCTCAGAAGTTAAATTACATGATTTGGCCTATCTCAGATTCTTCACAATGAGTGTAACACGCGATCAATAATTAAAATTCTTACTCGTCGACTTGAAATATTTGCATTGAGAAACTACGAGGTGATAGTTATTTTACGATCCTTTATGAGTAAAAGTTTATCATATAAAGAAAGGCATTGTTATGAGAATGCTTTGACTAATAAGGACCAAATATGGTTTTAAATCGTTGCCTAAGACCACAAAAGTTAGGGGGGGAAAAATAACTATTTTTTCGCAATTTATATAAAAGGTTTGATGTTACGAAACTCGATAATACAAAGTGCTGTTTTGGGCCCCGCTGACTTCGTATTACAGTAGAAACTCGAAAATACGAAACTCTAAATTACAAACTTTTGATTTTACGAAGCTAAATCTTCGGTCCCGACCAAAAGGGTATCTAAGTGTATGTAACAGTATGCGATATTACAAAAAAACGAAGTTTTAAAATTACGAACCTCGGATCTTGGTCCCGACGTGAAAAAGTTACTCATTTATACAAATAGTGATAGATCACAGTAACGTTTTTCGGCGCTCTTTTTCAGAGTTAAACATCTAATTAATGATCGTCGCTGTATGTATTACCTGAACGATATCTCATTTGCAATGCTACAATAGTAAAGGTTTGGTTTTGCTGGGGCACCCGCGTCCAGCAGTCGGAAGTCACTGTCGTACTCATCCAATGTGTATAAAATGTGTTCAGTTTCACTGATACATCTCGTCCGTCGAGTTCGACGGCTAATGCCTGACGCCTACGTCTCAACTGCTTCGAGAGCAGTCGAGACGTGGACTCATAGTCGAGCAGTTCCAATTTTTGGTTATTTTTCTGCTCTCCTCCACATTTTTATTACGCGTGCTTTCCAGCTCTTTTTTGTAAAACTACTTTCAACATTGGTCGTCCTCTTCGCAAGGTATTGGCTTTCTCTTCTTCCGTCGCCAACAGCCAAGAAAACCAGAGAAAATACGAATTTGCTTGGTTCGTACGACCAATTACTTTTATGCACATTAATTCTAAAGTATGACCAATGCTGGGCGCATGCATAATCAAAGGGAAAAAACACTCAAGCACCCATACATATTTGTATCGGAAAATGGTGTAGGTATCTTTCTCCTCTTTCGGTTCAACCCAGTGATTGAAAAAATATTGTCAACGAGAGCTCAGCTGCGTTCCTGCAGATTGATTGAGAATTTAATAAGGGTTTTGTAGCTTAATCCTTATTAGAGATATAAACAAGAGGAGGATTAGTGGTTCATCCTATGAGATGCCGAAAGTCACGCTGTTGGAGAGGGATCATGAAACCTCGTTGACATCGTAGCCCAATTGGAAGCACTTGCATCTACCCCCCCCCCCCCTCGGGAGGACATCGGGGGTGGGAATTACCTGCCAGTTCGGAAGCAGGACATCGAATGGGCCAGGATCTTAGGGTAGGTGCGTTGAGGCATTACTTATCACAAGTTGGCAGTTTATTGGCTGTAACCCCCAGCAATTTAAATCGATAGATCATGAAAATGGTGGGTGATGGAGAAAAACGGAGGTCATATTCGGATTCAGGAGGTCATTTTAAAAAAGAATCAGCAGGAATGATATCAGGGCCGATTTTCATGCCGACCAGTGTTATCAATTATATAACAATGCCCAATTACACACCCATTTAGGTTGCAGGCCAAATGGTTTTCATATAATTGCGGGAAATGTCACCACACATGCACAGACCTTTAAATTTCTCGTAAATTTGGCAACACCAAGAATTGCATTCGTACAGTACTTCAAACGGAATCAAGATTTCCATGCGGAATTCTGTTTCCCCTGACAGAGACATACAAGGTGTGATCAAAAAAAGACCGGACTGATTTTATTCTGCGCAAACCGTTCAACGGATCGAAACGAGACAGTGCTGGTGACGAGACACAATGGTGGGTGATGGAGAAAAACAAAGGTCATATTCGGATTCAGGAGGTCATTTTAAAAAAAAATAAGCAGGAATGATATCAGGGCCGATTTTCATGCTGACCAGTGTTATCAATTATATAACAATGCCCAATTACATACCCATTTAGGTTGCAGGCCAAATGGTTTTCATATAATTGCGGGAAATTTCACCACACATGCACAGACCTTTAAATTTCTCGTAAATTTGGCAACACCAAGAATTGCATTCGTACAGCACTTCAAACGGAATCAAGATTTCCATGCTGAATTCTGTTTCCTCTGACAGAGACATATTGTATACCATCGCATTTCGGCATCAATTACGATACCATTCGTAGGAGCCATTTTACATGGGAATTATTCCGTGTGGAATTTGTCTTCTTATGCAATCGGCCCCCTGGACTGCGCAAAGGGACGAAGGGTGGGGTGATGAAGCACAAATTGCAAGTGGGCACACAGCTACAAAAATCATGTGAAATGAACAGGGAGCACAAGGCTAAGCTGATTGTGAGCCGAGCATAATGCAATCAAAGGCGCAGGTTAAACCTCTCTCTCTGCCTTAATAGAAATCGGCTGCCATGTATTTTCCAGGGTTTTTCGGTAAAATACGAAAATTCCCTGAGTTTTCCAGGACTAGATATTTCCCTGAGTTTTCCAGGTTTTCAAGGTTTTCCAGGTCGCCGGACACCCTGCTTAGTCAGTGGAGGCGTGAGAGAAAGAAACATGCGAGATTTTCACTTTGGCACCATGTTGCCAGAGAACTACGTGGGAGTATGGATTTTTGCTACTTATCCGTAAAGTTCATGTTATGACGCATGCACCTGTCGAGTTTCAAGGTAATACCTATACTGGTGAAGGCGTGAGGGAAAGATACATTCGAAAGATTCACGAAAAGCCGACTTTGGCATCATGTTGCCAGAGAACTATGAGAAATGAAGAAAACGAATAGCAGAAAGTTGTAGGGCTGAATGAGATCTAGAAAATACTGCCCCACAGATTCGTGATCCAAATTCTAGTTTAGAAACCCCAGTCGAAAATCTGGAAAATCCAACTTTGGAGCTATGTTTCCAGCAAACTATAAGTGCTAGAGAGTAAGAATAGGCATTAAGTTGTAGGCTTTGATAAGATCTAGGTAAAACCACCCAACAGATTTGAAATACAACTTCTAGTTTAGAAGCTACAGTGGAAAAACAGAAAAATCCAACTTGGCACCATGTTTCCAGCGAACTATAAGTGTTAGAGAGGAAGAATTGGCATAAATGTTAGGACTTGATGAGATCTAAAAAAGCTGCCTGAAACATTAAAAAATATCACTTTGGCACCATGTTGCCATATAACTACAAAAGAATCCGGGTTTTTGCTAATTATCCGTAAAGATCATGTCAAGGCACATACCCCTGCCGACTTTCAAGGTCGTAACTACACTGGTAAGGCATGAGGGAAAGAAACAGAGAGTTTCATGAATTAGCCCACTTTGGCACCATGTTCCCCGAGAACTACGAGGGATGAAAATAAAGGATAGCAGAGAATTGTAGGCCTGCATGAGATCTAGAAAAAAACCACCCAACAGATTCGAGATCCGACTTCTAGTTTAGAGGCTACAGTCAAAAAACGAGTTTCACAAAAAGCCGACTTTGACACCATGTTACCAGAGAGCTAAAAGGAACGGAAAACAACGAATAGAATAAAGTTGTAGGCCTGAATGAGATCACATGACAATGAGAAGCCAATGCAAGTCTTTACTGTCTCTTTTATTGCTTTGTGTCAAATTGTCCTTTTATTGCATTGAAACTAGTGTCAGAACATGTTTATCGATCAAAAAAGTGATGGACATACAGGTACGAATTTATGAAAAGTTTTCCTTAGAATTGCCTAAAATACCTAGCTAAAATAGTGCTGATGCTTTCCCAAATGCACATATATTGTTAATAAAAGCAAAGTGGCCCTTGAATGTGGCATTTGGTTAGAACTAATTGCCTAACTTTTTGGAAAATCATCTTAAGAATATCACAGCAAGCACATCTCCTGCTCTTTTTGTAGGACTACTGTAGTGGGGGCAATGTTACTGCATTAATTTGCATCTCCTTAAAAATGTGATATTAAAATATGCATTCATAAATTTATCTCTCATCAAACAAATGTATTAAATTTGGCCATAACTGAAAACTGCTAATTTTAAGTACAATTTATTTTGTCTTACTATTATAATTCTTATAAGAAGGATTCAAGAACCTTTCAGGTTTCGGGTTTGGATTCATGAAAATTTAGGATTCATCCCACCTGTAGTAAAAACTGATTTTCATATTTTGCAAACTTCATATCTATTGACCTTATATACATATATTGACCTTTTCACCTTCCTGTGAATACCCTGCCTTTTTTTACATGTACGTATCATACACTAATTGGAATAAAATTATCTGCTTCATGAAAACTAATGGCATGGAAAACAATATTTTTACTTATTTTTAAGCAAAATGTTCCTCTGTAGGGAATGAAGAGCCCAACTATTAAGTACAATTTGCAGTAATATTTTAGAGATGTTTATCATGACACTATCTTATATCTTAAGATGTGTTTTTTGCCAATGATGAAACGAGGACACCTGTGATATTCTGGAAAAAATCTATTTTATCCCAGCATATTGTAAAATATTTCTGTGTTACAGATTTCGTTTAATGATCACAAACCTATATACTAATATGCCATAGGTTACCTATGTGCAGTTGTTTCAACTTAATAAAAAGTTATGTGACCATAAAAAATGAAGATGCTAGATAAGGGTAATCAATGTTGAACTACACATCACATCTGTCTTGGAAATTATTTTTCGATCTTTACATTTTCCTCTAAGTGATTATTTTACCCATCTCATATTATTTTATTGATTTTATTTCTTCTATTGATTTTATCTCATATTATTTTAATGATATTTACCCCTCTCATATTGGCCTCTAGATTGCTACCAAAAAACTCCACTCTCTCCTTTCAGTGTTGGTGATTAATTAATTTTCACTTTTTTTAGATATGTTTGCACACATTGTGGGTTCCTGGCAACTATCAAAGGCCATCTGCAAAAGCATTATTTGAGGGTTCATAAGAAAGAGGGCAAGCGTGAGGCAATAGCTGAACTTCCTCCTGATGCTAATATTGAGCTTTGGGTAAGTAGCTGGATAATGTCAAAATTTAATGTATTTGTTTCTTAGCAACTGGAAGTAGTAGTGGTTTTTCTTTGAGTTACACAAAGCTAAGGTGAGATGCTTAGATGATTGTGATCCCTAGAGGAATGATGAGACTGGTTTACTTTCATATTTGCTGGTGTAAATTCATGCATGTTTGTTGGTTGATTTAAATGTACAGGAAAAGACTATGTGATAGATGAGACTGGATTTTTCTCTCAGATATTTTAATTACCAGTGAGGTGTGTAAGGCAGGGTAATGATGTTACAGGCAAGTAAGGGATATAGAAAGGAAATACTTTAAACTTGGGGAAATCTCAAGGAAATTTGTGGTAAATAGCCTTGAGTCACAGATTTCCAAGGGACATATTTAGCTGACTTTGAAATTTACATTTGAGCACCATCCATAATAATCAATCTCTAGTTACTCTTCCTTATTCATAATTGAAAATCTTGTCTTGTCTTGGAAAAATATAGGTATGGTAATGCTTGGTGGCAGAAAATGAAAAGACTGCTTTACCAGATCAGGGTTGGTTGGGATTATTTTTTATCATGAAATATCACCAATAATCTCATCAAGGTGGGTTAGCCTTGTAGCATTAGGATGCATTGAAAAAACTTTTTTTTTTTCAAATTTCGATTTGAAATTTTGGGAAAAGGTGTGATTCTAGCCCCAGATACACAGGAAAAATATTTTCGAAAAATATTAATATTTTAGGATCTCACCCTCCCTCCTGAAGTTTTAGCTGACCAAAAATCGCCGTTTTGGGGCCTCTTCTAGTGATTTTCTCCCAGATTTTTTTTTAATCGTAAGATTGAATTAACAGGGAATTGAACTGCTCTGACAGTTTTTAGTCACTATTTTGCTTTATTTTTTCAGATAACTGTAATAATATTTTATGAAAATAAAGGGGATTTTGCTGAATTATAGTGTTTAGGGCCAGTCGTTCCTCTTGCATATGGAGCCGCATGGAGACGTGGGGATCACGAACACATTCTGCAATGGAAAACATTCATTACCGCATAGCAAAGGGCAGTACATTGTTAATGAGAACTCTAGTTTACGCTAAAGTACCTAAGGTTTGGTTGAGAAGACGTGTACTTGGAAGTCCTTTTTTGACGTGAAAGCTGGCACAGCACATCGTGAATCTTTCACGTGAACAGCTAGCTTTCTAACCATTTTCTTCTCATCAAAAAGCATTGCTATAATTACAGTTTCTGGATGCCCTAAGTATGCATTTTTCTGAATGACTGGGAAAACTATGTCTTTGGCATGCTTTGGCAGTAGTTTGGCCCAGTTAATGTGACACCACAGATGCTTTGCACCGTCAATGCTAGTGGGATGAGTCTTCACAGCGAACCACGTTGGAACGTAGACATTCAAAATACATTTCACTAGCAATGCCAAACTTGATGAAGGCGTAGCCATGGGCGTGTAGAACCAGAGAATTCGAGCCGCTGTTGTTAACCATCTTGAGGTTCATACAGGACTTGGCTTTGGGCATGCCAGATTAGCAGGGCACTTGCCAGAACTAATTGCCATGGCCATTCAGAGCAAATAACGTTGATCGTTGGATAACACTTCCATATCTACCTCTTGAGCAATGAAACGGACTTTCTCTAATTTCACCACTCGAAGGGCATTGAATGTAACTAACTACTGGTCCATTGGACCTGAGTAGGCCATAGGACTTTACGTTGATCCGTCAAGCCGATCACAAGCTAAAGTGGCTTTAGCTTGTGATCTTTAAGCTCCATTTCCAAGTTGTCTGATAAGACTCATCTGTGATGCATCACTTCCCTTATTACTTTGTTAGGGTCGACGACTTTTTTAATGTCATCTGGGGTAACTAAACCATAGTAAGCAAGCATTTGCAATAAGGGCAACAGAGGGGAAAGGAACTGTGGTGTGGTCAGCTACTAAGGCAACGTTTGACAGTTTCAGTCTATTCTGGTCCGTAGGGTGCTTCAGTTTTACATCCATCCATGGATCCATCCTGGCCAAAATTGAGTCACGACATGCTGTGCCAGCTTTCAGGTCAAAAAAGGACTTCCAAGTACACGTCCTCTCAACCAAACCTAAGGTGCTTTAGTGTAAACTAGAGTTCACATTAGCTATATATGTACTGCCTTTAGCTATGCGGTAATGAATATTTTGCCTTGCAGAATGTGTTCGTGATCCCCAACGTCTCCACGCTGTTCCATGTGCAAGAAGAACGACTGGCTTTCACCCTAAAACACTACAATTCAGCAAAACCCCCTTTATTTTCATAAAGTATAATTATAGTTATCTGAAAAAAAGAAGCAAAATAGTGACTAAAAACTGTCGGAGCAGTATTGAGTTCCCTGTTAATTCTATCTTACGATTTTAAAAAAAAATCTGGGAGAAAATCACTAGAATAGGCCCCAAAACGGCGACTTGTGGTCAGCTAAAACTTCAGGAGGGGGGGTGAGTCCCTTAAATATTAACATTTTTTGACAATATTTTTTTTCCTGTGTAGCTGGGGCAAGAATCGCACCTTTTCCCAAAATTTCAAATCGAAATTAAAAAAAAATGTTTTTTCAATGTACCCTATTGTACCTGTCACAAAGTATTTGTAGCATGATAATGATGAGATTTATATGTCAAGTTTATGAGCTGCTTTTTGTGTAGTCCTTGATTATTGGTTTAATGGAAACACTGGAAGCCAATATTAGTGATATTGAGAGTATGAAAGAAAATGTTTCATTGTTAAGTGCTTGTATTGTTTTGTTTTATTATTTATTCATGTTAATGTATGTAATTGCGGACAGGTAAGCCTTGCATTGAACCATCAGTGTGGAATGATGAAAACCACAGCAAATAATCCAGCTTCTGGATCTGTGAACTCAGAAGGAAACATGGGTGGAGGTGGCAGTGGCTCACAGTCACAATATGGAGATGGTAAGAATGCTTCTTTTTTACTTTGTGATTCACAGCAGTGGAGATACCTATGTTTTTTGTGGCAGACATTTGTTCTGTTTGATTAAAAGTAGGAGGAAAAAAGTGTTTAGCTGTAACATCTATATTTTGAAGAAGGCATCATTGTAATAAGTCTGATGTCACATGCATCAAAAATACTTACACTAGTAATAAGCTGTAGGTTGGAAAGGAAAACTGAAGACAGCCTCTCGGAAAACCACTTGGGATTAAGGAAGAATAGAGGAACCAGGGGAGGAGTAGGGATAAGAGGAATAGGGGTGGAGGAGGAAAGGGAATATTCTTATTGTTGGGGATTTTAACATAGAAATGTATAAAAGCGACCATTATTCCAAAAAGTTTTCAGAAGTGATAAACATGGCCGGGCTTCAAATCATAAATAATGATCCCACAAGAATAACAAGTAGATCAACTACGAAAATTGACCTGGTTATAAGTAATGTAGATAATATTAAAGCAGTAAATACCCCAACATACTGTATATCTGATCACGAAACATTGATTTGTAAAAATGAATTCAAAAAGGAAATCAAGGCATCAGAAAAGAAAGAGAAATCAAAATTAGTTCAAGTGATTAGTTATAACTATGACTGTGTTAAAGAAAACCTTAGAAAAAGAGAGATGTTTGTGACAGATTGTGAAGATATGCATGTTCAAGGTGAATATTTCATGAATACCTTAAAAAATTCCATTAACGAAGGCAAACAAATTAGATACAAGAGAAAAGAGGCCTTAGAGAAACCCTGGATAGCAAATAATGTAGAAGTGTTAAAATTCCACAAAGAACTCATCAAAGAGAAAATTAAATATTATAATGATATGAGTACAGAAC
The DNA here is from genome assembly GCA_963573305.1 of Pyrrhosoma nymphula. Taxonomy (NCBI): domain Eukaryota; kingdom Metazoa; phylum Arthropoda; class Insecta; order Odonata; family Coenagrionidae; genus Pyrrhosoma; species Pyrrhosoma nymphula. The sequence goes on along the minus strand of OY754330.1, from coordinate 46,009,488 downwards.
AAACTATATCATACAGGAAAACTAGAAACAAATACTCTGCACTTATAAGGAAAGAGAAGAAAAAATACTATGAACTAGCTGTTGACAATAATAAATCAGACCCTAAAAAGATATGTAAGACAATCAAATCACTAGTCTCAAATAAAATAAGCAACAGTATTATAAAAAATAGTATAATGTTTAATGATGGCGAAAAGGTAGATAATGACTTGGATTTTACAAATAAAATGAACAAATATATAATAGAAAGTGTGGAACAAATTGAGAAAAGCATTACTAACAATAATACTAATGAGCTTGAAATTAACAACAATAACATGCCAAGTGTAAGTGAAACCCGGTTCTGTGACCTCACACCTATTAATGTGAGTGACCTGAAAGAGATGATTTTCAGTTTGCAAAATAACAAGGCAAACCCAGATGATGTCAATGCAAAACTACTGAAAGAAACCTTTTCTGAATACTGCAATTATTTGGTAGAAATCATAAGCTTATCGTTGAAAATAGGTAAAATAATCAATGAATGGAAACTCTCAACAGTAATCCCCATCCCAAAAATTTAAAATCCTACCAAACCTAAAGAACTAAGGCCAATCAACCTGTTGCCACTATTGGAAAAAGCAATTGAAATTTGGGTCCATAAACAGACATAAAAATACTTCGAAGATAATAATTTGTTTTACGCCCATCAGTATGGGTTTAGGAAGGAGGTTAATATGGAAAGTGCAATACAATTAATACTTAGTCCCTGGAGGAGGGAAATAAATGATGGCCAAAACATAATCTGTGTGATGTTGGATCTAAAAAGAGCTTTTGAAACTGTAAATAGAGATATACTTATTGAGAAGCTGATGTATTATGAAATAAGGGGAATTGCAATTGAATGGTTTAGAGAGTATTTAAATGATAGAGTGCAAGTGACAAAAATAAATAACAGTAGATCCAAAGAATTAATAAGTAATAATGGTGTTCCTCAGGGAAGCGTGTTGGCGTGACTATTATTTATAATATACATGAATGACATTAGTATGTGCTGTAAAAATGCTTTCATTAATATGTTTGCTGATGATGCTTTGTTATATGTAGCTGAAAAAGAGTATCCTACCATGTGTGACCAAATAAATGATGAAATTAAGACTCTAACCAAGTGGTTCTCGAGAAACAAAATAAAATTGAATGTTAAAAAATCTACAGCAATCCTAGTCACAAATTCTAGTAGGAAGTAGAGGGACCTCTAAAGTAATCACCCTGAAAGAGTTTTAATAGAAGATCAAACACTAGACTTCCAAGCACAAGTAAAGTACAGCTGCTTACAAAAAAAATCGTACCACTTCCCAACGCAACCCACACAACAGGCTATTTAAATCCTCGATGTGACAACACTGTCGCCCCACTTGACTGCCTAACACTATCGAGTCGGGCAGACAATTTCCGAAGCAGGAGCACCCGAATGAAACTAGCTAGAGAAGCCAACGCCCCACGTTAGAGGGGACTCGAAGCTCACTGGCATGGTGGGGAAAAGGGTTTTCTTTCGCCGAAATAACTTAGGAATGCCCTTCGTCAGGGCCGTCCATGGTCATTGAGGGGCCCTATGCTAACGAAAATCGGCAAATATTTTCAATAAATTTATATGTGCACTAGGTAGTAGGTAATTTTGGGTAATAGGCGTTTCCCCGTGCCGTCTGAAAGATTCAAGCCCGGGTGGGGCCCCCATAGGCGCTGGGCCCAGTGCAGTGGCACCTGTCACACTACCCTAGGGATGGCACTGCCCTTCGTAATGCGGACCACCGTCGTTGTGCCTCTCTATCTCACTTGCTGTCCCTGCAGGTGTAGGCACAGCCTTTAACACGTTCAACCCGACGGACGCGAATGCGCGTCCGATGTGCGTTGCCAAGATACCGAAGGACGCGCATTCACGTCTGTTACTTACTGACCGATTATTGATTACTGACCTTTACGTCTTTGCCAAGAAAGCTAAGGATGCGAATTCGCGTCTTTAATAAATAAGCGAGTTTTGTTATTAAAATTTTTTAAAAACTAATTTTAAATAATCGGGGGATCATCGACATACTTTTTGCGATATTTTAGATTCTTTTAACATGGAGCCTTATGGCGCTCTCCACTCCAATTGGATAAATTACGCACTTTCTCCATTCCTACTGAACAGATTTTAACCAAAAACTGATATAATGTAGCTCTAATAAATTAAAATCTGTTCTGAAAAAATCATTTAATACTATCGACTGAAATTTTTCGTAAATATGATTTTAAAATATGTATGTGAGAATTTCAAATGTCACGCGCTGCTATGTGGTGTAAAGTTGGCAACGTGGCACAAGAAAGTACGGGACATGCTAATGGTCACGTAGACATGACGAACAATCTAACTTGGGCAGAATGGACGCTGTTGCCGGATTAAAAACGAAAGATTAAATAATTTATAGAAACATATTTTGGTACTAGTTCGCATTCGAGTGACAATACAGTGTGTCTTCATTTAACGTTGTCCCGTTTAACGTTGTTTCGCAATAATGTTGTCCAACAATTAAAACCCCTACATCGTTTAACGTCGCCAGTGCTTCGCGATAACGTTGTTCAAATTATGCGTGACCAAAAAAAAATGAATGGCGAATAGGTTTTTGGCGTGCCGGGCGCATCTCATGCGTAATTTTCATTCGGTGGAAAAGTTTGGCGTGTGTTTTGGTGTGTTTTACCTGAGCGAATAATTATCACGTTATTTGTTTTATACCTGTTATATTTGCAGTGCATAAACCAAAATGATGTCTTCAAAGAGAAGTGGTGATCCTGGCGTATCATCCGAGGTGAAAAAAAAATGGAAAACGGTAATGTTAGGACAAAAACTAGACATAATTAAATGAAGTGAACAAGTTGCAACTGCTGCGGAGATCGGCCGAGTTCTAGGTTTTCAGGCGACGACGATAAGGACCATTATAAAAGACAAAGAAAAAATTAAGGAATTTGGAAGAATTGCTGCTCCTTTAAGTGCAGCGCATTTATCACGCAATAGAAGCACCATTTTAGTAGAGATGGAACGATTGCTTACTTTGTGGTATGAAAATGAAATTCAGAAAAAACAACCAGTTGACCTGGCTAGATTTCAAAGAAAGGCACTGGCTATTTATGGTGACTTAACTAATGACATAGCTAATCCTGAGCCTTTTACTGCTTGTCGTGGGTGGTTTGACAGATACAAGAAACGTGCAAATTTGCGTGGCGTTGTCAAAACTAGCGGTGAGGCAGCCAGTGCTGATAGTGAGGCTGCCAATATATTTATTGAACATAGGGAAATTGTCAAGGAGGGAGGTTACCTACCTCAGCAAATATTTAATGTGGACGAGACAGGTTTATTTTGGAAGCGCATGCCTACAAGAACCTACATTTCGATGGAAGAGAAGTCCATTCCTGGGTTTAAGATGGCTAAAGATCGCATGACGCTGTTATTGGGTGGCAATGCATCGGATGATTTAAAACTCAAACCAATGTTAGTGTACCACTCTTAGAACCCTAGGGCACTTAAAGGATTATCCAAACATTGTTTGCCTGTGATATGGAAAGCGAACAAAAAAGCTTGGGTTACGCAACAGATCTTCATAGAATGATTTACCGATCATTTTTGTCCCGAGGTAGAACAGTACTGCAAAGAAAAGAATCTGGCTAATAAAATACTTCTTCTGTTGGACAATTGCCCTGGTCATCCTCCCAACCTCGATGATTATAGTGAAAATGTGAAAGTTGTTTATTTACCGCCAAATACCACATCACTCCTGCAACCCATGGACCAGGCTGTCATAAAGACATTTAAATCATATTACCTTCGCAGAAACTTTTTGCAGGCAATGACTGCGACTGTAGGTGAGTCTGGTATTACTCTTGGTGAGTTTTGGAAGGCATATAATGTTAAAAATGCCATCGAAAATATTGCTCACGCCTGGGCGGAAATAAAATCTTCAACTATGCACAAAGCCTGGAGAAAGGTTCTTCCAGATCCAAATGTCGGTTTTGAGGATGCAGCGGAAACCATTAACGAAGACATTGTCGAGATCGCGAGAGACCTTGGCCTTGAAATTTCCGATAATGATGTGGAGGAGCTGTTGGCATCCCATGGAGAGGAACTGTCAACGGAGGACCTTCTCCAGGTGGAACAACAGAGGATTCTGGAAGATGCTGAGGAAGATGCTGGCGAAGTCGCTGCCATGAAACAACTCACTTCGAAAGACATAAGTGACTCTATGAAACATATAGAGTGCGCAATGGACATTTTTCGAGATCGTGACCCTGACTTTGAAAGGAGTGCAAAAGTGTGTAGGGCAATTGAGAGTGATGTGACTTGTTACAGAGAACTATACCGGGAGAAAAAGAAGGCCACCACTCAGAAAACCCTTAATGATTACTTTAGAAGTGCTACCGATTTCCCTGAACCCAAACCCTCATCATCCAGTCAAAGCAGTTAAAATTTCTTTCGTGAAAGTGAAAATATGAAAGTTTCGCCATTAAAATGTTTTAGAAATTTAGTTTGTATGCTTCATTCAATAATGGCATCCAACCGTTTACCGTTGTGCTGAAAAATGTGTGTGCGGAAATTGTTATTGAGCTGTAATGAAGAATTGGTAAGTTCGGAACCGATTTTTATTTTTTACATTGTTTCTTATGGGAAATATTGCATCGTTTAACGTTGTTTCGCTTAACGTCGAGTTTTTCAGGAACGAATTAATGACGTTAAACGAGGACACACTGTACATCTTCATTAAAATGCTTATTTTGAATTCTATGGCCATGGGTGTGAACTGTTTTCGGAAAATTAATTTTGCAAGAATGACTTACGAAATGAATCAAGTCTGCAACAGTTAAGCAAATTTTCATGGAAATGTGTAAATTTAAAGGACAATATTTCAGAATGTACCTAAGACATAAGTCATTCCTACTGAATATAGTATAACTACGACCTGTTATTTAAATTTTAAACGAGCATTAAAATTTAAGTAACTAAATTTCTCAATGACTAACGATTACCCGACCAGCCACCTTAAGGAACCCCAGTTTTCGAAAATACTAAGAGTCTATATGGCTGAACCGCTTTTCGAGGAACACTCATGGACCATCCACTGCCAATTGTGGTCTCATCGGACTGTCATTCGTGGAAGTCTGGAAACCCAGCAGACATTTGTGCCGGCGAAACCAAGCCTCATGGATACTGAGGAGTGGAAGCTCACGGGCGAGGAGAGAGAGGATGGTATTTTTTCCTGAGACAAGTTTCGATTGCCTTTCTGAAGTGAAAATTGACATTGTTTCAGTTATGTAACACTACCTGCCGTTAGTGGAAAATTATGACTTAGTGTTAACTCCTATTATTAACTTAAATTACCTTAGTTTGAAGGCGGAGGAGAATGCTCAAAACAATTGAAAATAAACAGACATCGACACATAATATCAACGATGATTTTCTATTCTAGTTAAAATAATATGATTTTGTTTTTCAACTTTCTTGAAATAAACATTTTAAATCGGAAAGAAAAAATTTATATATTTTTTATCTATGAGGGGAAATGCCACAGAGAGATTAATATATACTGATTGCTGAGCAATTGATATGCCAGAGTGTGACGTGTGTCATTTTTGACCATAGACACTTCCGTTAGTGCCACATTGATGAAATTTGGCACCAGGGTAGAAAGAAATTGTGTTTTGTAGACTATAAGCTAAGTTTTAGGAAATTGACCTTTTGACCCCAGAATGGGGGTCCAATACAAAATCCAAATTTTGCTGTATGGGCTTTCAATATTGAAATATTCGAGACAAAAAAGTCAGAATTTGGAAGCGAAACTTTAATAACAAGGGTTTTTGGGCATGGGGAATACGATAAAACCACTTTCGTCTTCGGAAATCTAATCATGGCTCCTGGAAGGACCCAGTTAAGGTCTCAGGGGTGACAAAAGGTGAATTTGGGGCACAAAAGTGTCAAATCATAGGTTTAAAAAGCTGCCCAAGTTGATGGTAAGGTCTCTTCTGGCATTGTCTGACCTACAACGGTTACGCAGGGGTTACGGGGTGTATGCAAGCAAATCGTGGCAACATATACTTGAATAATAGGTTTAAAATGATGCTAAATTAGATGGTGATGTCCTCCAGATCCCTCTTGTCATTTGTTGACCTTAAAGGGTCACGTGGGGGTTAAGACCACGAGGTGTCGGCAACCAAATTGGGGAAACAAATGCATTGAATTCTAGGTTTAAAAGGGTGCCAAAATGATGGTCAGGTCCTCAGATCTCTCTCGTCATCCCTTGACCTCCAAGGGTTACGCCAGGGTCAAAGTTCGCAAGGTGTAGGCAAGCCAGTCGTGGCAACAAAGGTGTTGAACCATAGGTTTTAATGGGTGCACAAGTCGACCCTATGATTCCCAGATCCCTCCACGCATTCCTTGACCTACAAGGGTATGAGTGATTGATCAAGTGTAACCTCTACCAACATTGTGTCATTATGTCACTGTGGCCTGTGATCTTTTCTGCGTCACTTAAAGTCCCTCTCAATTTTTTTGTCGGAGGGAGGATGGAATTTGATATTTTCAGCATCAGCTACCTCTCTTCATCAACAAATTTACATATTTTATACGTCATACATCTCCATTTCTCTTTGGTCCTTGTTCATGGTTAGTCGCGGGGGTTAGATTCACCATGGAGATCCTTACCCCTGATATCAGGGTCAACATAATCAATATTTATGTCTTGAATAGAAAGTCAGTCTCCGAGATGATACGAAAAATATTTTTGCTACACGGTGTCCACCTTCGCAGCACGCAAGGTCAGCTTTTGCACGAGGTTTTGGGAGAAAAATTGTTTCAGCGTTGAACACCTCAAGAAGAGGGACCACATCAGGTGCCCTTTGATGCATCAACCACACCGGAGCAGGGGCACGCAGTTGTGGCTTTGGTATTGGCATCTCTATCGCATTCCATCCGACGAACATTTCCAGGACGACGTAGCAACCAATATTGAAGATGCTGAAATTCAAGCCGTACAAAGTCAGGATGGTGCAGGAGATTCGAAATGGAGACCATGGGAAACGCATCCACTTCTGCAACTGGGTGGTTGACAAGCTGAACGAAAACCCTATGTTCACATATTAGGTTGTTATTTCAATTCTTTTGCTGTTTCGTGATGAAATTTTGTTTTTTTTTTCTAGTTTGCGATGCGATGATGAAACTTGATATCTTCCAGATAAGAGACTGGTCCCCATCCCACCTCTCATCCTCGGAGGTGAGAGCTAGAGGTGGAATGAGAGATGAAGGGTGGAATGCGCGGGGAAAACACGAGGGGAAAATACTTCTCCTTGGGTATAGTTAAATGATGGAGGTGCATGACGACGCGGTTTTACAAGCTGTAGACTAGCGTCGGAAAATTAACACATGGTAATACTCTCTTCGCGTTAATACATGAAGGATTGGTGAATGTTATACCCGAGGGAATTTTCCAGTTAAGTCCATGCGTTGCTGCGTTAGGCGTTAAAAAGTCTTAAATTTCTCCAGTATAACTAGGCATTTATTCGCTTATAGGCCTCCTATTGTAAATTAGATCGACAGAAAAATACATTGAGCCTTTTTAGGCATTATATTTTCTTAAATGGAGGAAATGTCTACTTTAAAATGGCCATGACATGTAAAATAAAAAGACTGAAACGGCATTTTCAGGCGGGGTGTTGAACAATCTTAACGAGCTTTCATTGACTTTGCGGAAAATATTTATCTTTGTTCTGACACGATAGTAGAACATGGGCGTAACACCATTGAGTTCTTTCAGGGCTACATGTGTCCTATTCCCTAAAAGAAAGTAAATGCGTATCATTTTAAGTTGTTTTTCATTGATGTGAAAGCTATTTTTTGGAATCACGCTGTAATGTTTACGAAATGAAAGATTTAGCTGACTCTTCTTTCGTCTTCGTCAGGTAATAATTCATTGCGTATATATTATTGTATGATGAATTCAACTGAAGAGTTGACAAAAGCTTGAACTTGAAAGAAAAATAAACTGTTAGAACAAAATATTTCTTGGATAACTGGTTATTTTAAGTGCAATTTATAGCCTTTTTCCATCAGGAAAGTATACATTTGAAGCTTATGCGTTTGCATGTATTTTTCTGCATCGCTAGATTATGATAACCGAGCTCCGAAAGCAGGTGTGAAAACCTATCGGCTTTAGATACAGAAGTGGACGAATTACGCCGAAATATATGTTGAGTCATTTCCCTCCCACCTATTTGTGACACCATGTTACCGCCCACACTGCTTCTATCTTATTAGACACATAAGCGCCTCGCGAACTCCAGACATGCAACTTTGTGAGCATCTGTAAGAATTTCCTTCAAAATTGCAGTCCTGCATATTTCAGCCTCCAATGCACTGTCTGTGGACATGCCCGAACAGCAACCGCATCCCTAGTCTCTTCGGCAGTCGGAAAAGGATTTCCCCTTACGTGGTCCACTACGCACACGTCCTCCTCTGGAGTTGTGACTTCAAGTCTCCCTGGACCCACCTTCCTGGAAACCGAATGTGATTCCTCCCACTTTTTCTTCAAATTAACTATTGTCACGTGGGAGACATTCAACTGCCGTGCAATCTCCCGAACTGGTATGTTTGCCGTTAGCATTTCTGCCACTCGGTTTCTGTCTAGGTGTCAACTGCGACATTCCACAAGTGTAACAATCACGCATGGTATCTTTTAATTTTCGGTTTACTTTTCCTCCCAGAAACACACCCTTCACCGCTAACACCACACGCTCAACTGGAAATGAGATGGAAAGGCACTCAAAACAGAACGCAACAACATATGCCTCTTTTTTTTTTTTTTTCGGGGAAAGAAAACACTCCTTGCCGCCGGTGAGCTTCCACCACCCTGTATCACAGGACCTTGGCTTCTTCAGCTCATGTTTCGTTCGGGTGCTCTTGCTTCCGAGATCGCCCTGCCTGGACGATATAGTGTTCGGCAGTCAAGTAGGGCGACATTGTTGTCACATCGATGATTTAAATACCCTGTCGTGCAGGTTGCGTTGGGAAGTGGTACTATTTTTTTGTTAGTAGCTGTACCTTGATGTGGTAATTGATCCATTGCTAAAGTTTGATAGCCATATTAATTATATATGTAAAAAAATAGCAAAAAAAATTGCAATGTTATATAGAATAACTAAATTTTTGTCCATGTGGACAAGGCTGTTGGTGTATAAATCAATTATAGCTCCTCACTTTGATTATTGTGCCACCATTCTATTTGAAACAAGTAAAGAAAACAAAAAAATTACAGAAGTTACAATTAAGAGGCATGATGATTATTCTGGGATGCAAAAAGAGAACCCATAGAAATGAAATGTTAAATGCTCTTTGTTTCCAATCTGGAGAACAGAGGATAGTATACAGGAGCCTTCTTCTTTTAACATAACAATGTTAAAAGCAAAGAATGTGAAAAAAAATAAATACTTTAAGGATTTTATAATAAGAAGCAATCACAATTAGGAAACAAGAAACTGCAATAAATTTTATTTAAATGGGCAAAGTACTACGACCGGGCCAAAATCATTATTTGTAAATGGGGTAAAAATATATAACAAAATTATAAATGAAATAATTGTTGTTAATAATTATGGATGTAAAAAAAAGTTAAGTGAGTTTGTAAAGAAAAACTACCCTATTGCTTAAAAAGAAATTCCTATAGTATGTATGTTTATTTATATACATAATTCAGGTCTGTAGGCAAGTGTTGTATGATTTTATATGACCTGTGAGAACAACTTTTCCTCTGTATTGTTGCTATTTACCAAATTATGAATGAAATAAGAACATGTATTATGACAATTGTTATGTGATAAATCTTGTGATTATTTGTGTGATGTAATTATTTTGGTACTTTTATACCAATATTTGTACGTATTAGTTCTTAAGAACTATAAATAAACTACTACTACTACCAGGGAGACCCATACACTGCCTGAAATTAAAGGTAGAGAAAACGATAGATTTGAACAACCCACTGTATGCAGCAATTGTGGACATGAAGAAAGCATTTGACAGCAGTGAATGAAACAAGATGTTCAGGCTATTGGAAAAACTCTGAATGGATTACAATGACAGAAGAATTCTCTACCGAGTGAAGAAGCTAGTTGTCACAATGTGAATGAAAGACAAAGTAAAATAGTGGCTAGAATTAACAAAAGAATTAGACCAGGATGAAACCTCACACTGGCACTGTTCAATATATACTAGGAGGAGGCAATAAGAGAACAACTGGAAATGGGATTGAACAGAAATAAGGTTTAAGAAGAAATATACCTGCTCCGCTTTGATGATGACGTTGCAGTCATAGCAGATAATCAAATATAACCGTACACAATGGAGCAAGTAATTTAAGAATAAAACATGAAAATAAATTAGAAGAAGTCGGAAAAATCAACACTTAGTATTTTCGAGTTCTATATTTTCAAGCCTTTTTGATAAATCATGAAAAAATATTAATTTTTGTTTCCCCTAACTTTTGTGGTCTTCGACATGATTTTAAAACGATTTTTAGTTATTTGTAATTATAAATGCTATTAATAAAGCATTATCAACTACTATGGATTATGGCCTGGTTACACTACGAGTAGGAGTTCATGGATGAATGTATATTACAGCAAACATTCATGGTGTAACCCTAACATCTTTGAATTAAGTTCAAGTGAAGACACCTGTGGTGGTTTGATTTAAAAATTAATTATATTGGGTTTACTCTTGCGATCCATGCTTCATGGGACGATATTTCGTGGACATAAGAGTCGGCTTCTTCATGTCGAAGTGTATAAGTGGTTTTTTTACTGGTCTTATATATGTATTCTATTGTTAAGTCGAAGTCCTTATTGGCTATTGTTTTCAAATTTGAAAAAAATCTGTTTCCAAGGCTAAATCACATCAATAGGGAACACTGCTATACCCTCACAAATTCTTGCTAACAGATGGATTAGCAAAGCCAAAATATTGACTTCTTTAAGATCATCGAATGTATTACTGCATGCACAGAAAATACGTAGACACCATTATAATTCCGTTCATTCTGTCAGTCATGCATGCATTCGAAGTAAATTCACATGGGTTCATGTGTGTTGAAACCAGGCTTTTAGGGATTTGGCTATTTTTCAGGAATATTGGCTACGGCAGATATCTATGTCCTATTTCCCATCATTTTATTGTGTCATTTTTCCATCCCTGAGCACTCAAAAGAATATGAACTGCTGTCAATCCGAGCGCATGGCAGCGAGTGTGGTATTTGGCACCACACGGGAGTGTTAACCTAAAGAGAATTGTTTGCATTATGGAAATGCTGTTAACAGTTAATACAAAAATAACTGCGAAATAGAAGAAATAATTGCTTAACCCTTTTACTTCCAGCCCGTATCAGGTAGGATGTGCGAAGACTGCCAAGGCTTTTTTCAGGTTTTTAAATTTAGGCCATTGAATTCAGGTATTTAAAGTTTGGCCAATCATCATACTAATATATAAAAATTGAATGGTGTCTGTCTGTCCGTCTGTCTGTTGCTCAATCACGCAAACACTACTGAACCGATTGAGCTGAAATTTTGTGTGTAGTAAGAAAATGTATCGGGATGAAACATAGGCTATATTAAAAATCTGTCAGGGCCCCCAAATGCTCCCCCTGGGGGTCCCTTGTGGTCCATGCTAAGCATTGGGTTTGGTGCAGTGGTTTTATTTTTTGCTTTTAAAAATTACTTTCACTCAAGATAGAGGGCTAGAATTTTTTTTATCGGATGACTGAATAAATGAAGTTTCTAATTCTTTCAATCGATTTTCTTTTACGCTTCGTAATTGTCTGAATATCATATTTTTTGCTGAAAAATCTGACATTTTTCTCTTTATTCAACAATAGCATATTTCCTTGACAACCAGAGATTTGAATTTCAAAGGATATTCACGCATCTGGCATTTAAGTTTTCCTGCCGGCCCTTGATAGCACGTAGAAAGAAAATTTGTATAAGAAGGGCCCAGAGTCCCAAGGGCCCCATGATAGATTGCTTCGGGGGTTAATCGATAAATTCAATGCATATTTACAGGTATACTCTTCAATGTCTATTCTCAAAGTAGCTCTTATAAGGGAACTGCATACGAGAGAACACTTATGTATAAAACGATACACATAAAGGAATTAAACGTGGAAGAATATTTACGTGCAGCGAATAATAATTTTAATAATGCCTCTGTTGCTACAACAAATACGGTGTCGTTTATTATAGTTTAATACTCAGATGAATTATACGTAGTGGAACCGTCTGCCTCTCATTACGATTGCAAGCTGTTTTTTAGACCAATACCCACATAAACTTTACGAGTTATTTATATATACTTAAACATGTTAAAATGCAGTTTACTTACATTGACTCAATCATCGAGTTGCCTATTCGAGTCTCTCACTTGCCTCTGTGTTTCCCCTCCTTGGACTTAAAAATATATCCATAATCATGCCTAATAGAATAAAGGGTAACCTTTTGAAAAAATCTTCTAAAGCATGAGGAATGTTTTCTTTGCGAGAAAATGATTCCTTGCAAGAAAAACGACAAAGGTTAGCCTTGAATGCTTAAAGACATGCCTACCAGCAATCACATGATAATCTCCCCGTGCTGTTCTCGGATTACGCTAAGAACCGCACCAATCTCATCCTAACCAAACCTACTGACGGGTAACCAGCTATAAATCTGGTTCAAATATTGAGCCATTTGTTTCGAAACTTCAATCTGTTTTAAGATGGCGGAAATTATAATTGCGTCACTACATGCTTCTTACCCATAAGAAGAACGGATATTCTGCGCAATGGACGTCATTGGTGCATGAAAATTGGCAAGTGCACTAAGATTGATCACCATAGATTTCTAATTTTGTAACCAATGATTATGATTTAGGAAACAATGAATATAGCCACCCTTTATGCCAAAGGCATAGTCCGGGTATTGAAGGATTCATTGGACAAATAAACATCGCTGCTATTGAAAATGCTCCTTTTGACGTAGTCAACCGCTGGATTATACTCTACACTCCTATCCTGATTAAGATACTTAACGCACATATCAACGTTGAATTGCGCAACTCAATTAAGTCATTGAATGCAAATATATTTATGTACACAAGGGAAGTGATCAAGCAGTTATTCACTCAAAAGACGGCTAAAGAGAACCGGAGGGACGAGGTAACCATCTATCATCCTGGGTGCTATTTAAGTAGAAATGAGTCTGCGTGGCCCATTTTAGGGTTCCCCGTCCATTAAAGAGGACAAACAGTCACTCAACTCTCCGTGCACCTGGAAAACGAACGAATTACAACGATCACAACATACAAGATAGGTTACGAACTCCTCAAATGATGCAGACTGTGTTCTTCAGGCTTTGTGTTTTACTTATAAAATACGGTCAATGTTTTTTCACACCCGTTGAATTTCAACGGGTACCTTCAGCTAGTAAATAAATGAAGTTGCAGTTTTCGCACATACAACGTGGGCCGATATATCGGCCCCCTGGCAGTAAGAGGGTTAAGCTACCATTTTCCCCATCACTCAAGTTCTAAATGATACGAGAACTTATATTTGGAAAATAACTGGCATATGTGAGAGAAGAATGCACTATCATTCACACATTTCACAAGTATGGTGCATCATATTCAGCGACGCTGATTTGTTAGGTGTCTAAGTCTGCAAAAAGAGAGTTTTGCTGATGCAGTTTTTCACCATGGTTCGTTATAATGAATTCAGTTCTTTTCCTGAGGACAGGGCCCGAGGTTCATAACGTCGTTAATTTCTTAATTTCAAAACTTCATATTTTCAAATAGCACTTGTGTATTTAGTATAGGCTTTTGGTCGGTACTTACAGTTGTGCTTTATATAATCAAAACTGTGTTTTCGTGCCTCATATAAGACCTGTGATGGAATGGCTGTCAAATTATATGAAATTGTTCCAAAATGTATAAAACGATGAAGAACCTAACCACCTTCAAAGTGAAACTGAAGGTATGTTCGCTGCATAAAATGTACTATGATGTGAAAGAGTTCTTAGACTATGAAAACAAGTGAAAAATTTTATTTATCCAAGTAGTTATTAAGAAAAAATTTTGTTGTGCACTAATTCTTATTTTTTCTACTGAATCTTGTGATTGTAAATTTTTCTTTGTTTTTAAATGGTGAATATTGTGATGTGCCTTATGTCATATACAAGTTTGATCACATATTATACTGTGATCCTTCAAGCAAATCTATATGTCTGTTTGTCTGTCTTTTATACAAATCTACAGTTTTACTCCGATCATGCTGACATTTTGCAGACTAATAGTTCAAGACAGGAGGAAAATTATAGGCTATTTTAAGAGATCTCAGGCCCCAAAAAGGGGCCCTTTGTTGACCTTTGCTACATATGTATTGGGTTTTGTGGATTGGTTTCATTTTTTTATTTTTAAAATTACTTTGCTTAAGATAGAAGATTGGGATTTTTTTATCAAATGGCTGAAAGAATGAAGTTCATAAATCTTTCAATCAATTATCTTTTCCAATTCATATTTGTCTGAAAATCACACCATTAGCTGCAAAAAAACACATTTTTCTCTGCAATCAACAATAGCATATTTCCTTGGCAACCAGATTTTGATCTTTAGTGCATTTAAAATTCATTTTGCTAAGTTAAGCTGATTAGGAATGCTAAGTATTGGGTTTTGTGCAGTGGTTTATTTTTTTGCTTTTTAAAGCTACTTTCACTCAAGATAGATAGTTAAAATTTATTTTATCAGATGCCCAAAAGAATAAAGTTTTTCATTTTTTCAATTGATTCTCCTCGTACATGATGAGTTATGAAGGAAGTGTGATCCCGAGCAATGCCGGGTAATTCAGCTTGTGAACAATAATAATTGATGCATTTTTGGAGACTTTACATTGGCATTGACTAATATATTTTTCACTGTTTTGTATATCCAGTCTTTGATTGATTTAATTAATATGAGTATCATATTCATGTAAAACTCCATTGTGACTGTATAACTAATTTAGATTTCTCATCTGCATATCTTCCAGGAGGTGCCAACAAGACTCCTTATAGTTGCAAATATTGTAATAGCAAATTTGCTTCAGTTCGTGGTGTGAAAATTCACTTCAAAGTTTATCACCTGAAGATTGGAAGGTGAGTTGTTTTGAAACATTATGCAATCTGAAGCTAATGTAAGTTTTTGTTGGTTGTATGGAAGGACTATATCACTTAAATATCATCCAGAGAACCAAACAGGTATCCAAAAACTATTGTTTTATAGAATCTTGAGGTATCCTAATCCATTTTTTTAATTTTACTTACCTATGCAAAATAATTTTTTTCAATATATCTTGTACAGTGGGCTCTCCTTAGCATGTTCTTGAAAGGATCCGAAATTCTGAATGTGTTAACCAGGAAAACGTGCAAAACAGCTACCAGCCTTCCATGGAAAGTTAAATATGTATTTTTTAGTTGCCTAATTTTCAGGGGAATAGTAATTTTAATAATAATATTTTATTAGTCCAGAGACATATGCACAGTATATGTATGGAACAAGCCAAAGAAAACTACAGTTACAAAATCACAGTTACATGCTATCAAAGCACTCTCGTACAGAATAAAACCAGTTCATGATAAGGTATTTGAATAATTCTTTAAACCTCAACAATATCATGATTTCCTTGATATATTTAGGCAGCTTGTTGTAAACATGAATGCCCATATCTGTACTCGCTTTGTTGTGAGCTTTGACTAGGGATCTCTCTACATGAATATCTCTTTCTCCTAGTGTCATGTTGATTTAGCACTTCATTGAGACTGAATTCAATAAAATTAGTTTTGAAAAATGAAAGTTTGCAAAAAAGATATATGCAAGGTACAGGTAGAATATTATATTTTACTAAGAGGGGCTTACATGATAGGGGCATTGGCTATTATTCTCTCATTCTATCTTTTTTTGAATCCTAAAGATTTCAATTAGCCTTGGGGAGGAACCCCCCTGAAATATGGCATAAGATAACCTAGAGTAATAATATCCTTGGTACAGAAAACCTCTACCTTACAAACTCCGATGAACGAACAAATGCTATTGGTCCCGCCAAATTCCCATTTTAATGCATTAGTAAATACCTCTCATGAACGAACTCCTGCTTTACAAAAACTCCTAATAAACAAAATGAAAGATTAGCCCTGTCTTGTAATTTTACTTCTTCATAACGTATTTTTAAAAAAAAGGTTAATTTTGAATATGTTATAAGGTTTTTGTAGTTTTTGCGGTTTTGGAAGTGAAAAGGACCAATCAGAGACTTAGTACAAACAAGCCAATTAGAATGGTCGTAAGAAACGAACTTGAGGCTTGTATCGTAAATGACCAATTCCTGATTTCTCCTAATACGAATGAAATTTTTCTAACTCGGGATACATTACATCGATTCCTAATTGCTAATGATGTCAACTCCCAGTTCAGTTTGCATTAACCCAAATGAGAGGCGATGGTGGGAGCGACGATGGAGCGAAGCAAAGCGCAAAAATAAATAACTATTTTTTGTTAAATGAGTGATTCTCTCGACAGAAGAGCTGAAGTATTTTCTATAATATACCGTATAAACTCGTGTAAGAGGCGCACCTTTTTTCCCAGAAATCGCAGCCGAAAATGAGGGTGCGCCTCTTACACGAATCTGTCCGTTGCAAAATTCCGACACCCGAGTTTGAAGGCTAATATCTCAGAGATGGCTCAATCGATTTTAAAATGAAGTACATCAAATTAAAGCTTGTTTATTTCTGCGTTTATTGATGGTGTACAAAACATTTTACCGTTTATATCGATTTCAGTGTGTGCTTAAAAACAGAATGTTAGCGCATTTTCCCGGGTACCGGACGGATGCATCGCATTTACGGCTTCGTAATAACAACACGGATCAAGATATCGACATTTCCTTTACAAATATTGTAGCAAAGATCTTTCCTAACAGCTATACGAAGTTTCATATTATTTAACAGATTAGTATTTTAGTTATAGATGCAAATGCACGGATCCGTTATTTTCCGTTCCGCGCATCCCTGAAAACCACCGTTTAGACCTTCTCCAATCTCTCGAGTTCATCATCATCATCCACTTATAAAATCTTAAAGGAATTCGTTGGTTAATAAATATCGATTAACATTTATTTTGGAAAAAGAGCGCGTTCAACTGCCAGGAGCATGCACGGAAGAGAAAGGGAGAGGCGCGCTCTGTTGCCCAGTCAGAGGGCTATCCGTAAGGCGCGCGAGGGAGTCTACTACAAGCATTACCTGCGGGGGAAAACTAGTTGTCTTTTCTCTGTGCATGAGTCATTTGGACTCGGTAAATAGTGGCATAAAGGGTGACGTGGCGTTCGGGCACGCGGGCGTTCCTCCACGTTGTCTTGTAGAGGAACGCCCGAAAGCCGTTACCAATATGGAGAAACGCCGCGGAAACCTCAGATCCAAGTGAATACTTACCTCCGGGGTCTATATCTGCCTATGAAAAATGCCGCGTAAATTATAAGAGAGTATCGCAAGCGGAAGGTTTTTAAAATGGCCGAAAGTTCGCAGTTAGGCCCGCAAAACTTCGCAATAGAAGAAAAAAAAACTCAAAATTTTTTCTTCAACTTCAACGCATAAAAAGAGGGGTGCTCCTCTTACACGGGTGCGCCTCTTACACGCGTTTATACGGTACATTCATTCGTTTGTCGTATTTCTTCAATTCTTATTCACTGATTCCCTTTTATAAGACTGCCCGAATGGACCGGAAATTAAGGAAATGCGAAATAGAAATGCCCGCACATTCCCATATTGTTTTTCTCCCACCTGGCAATTCTCAACAGGAAAATTCACCCTGTTTTCCATCTCTGTTGCTCCAAAACCACGGCTTACTCTTCTCCATCACCTTTCTCACTTCCGGCCAACCTATCAAACTCTTCCCTTCTCTCCCATACTGGTCATATTTCCCCTCAAGTCTCTGTGTCCCCCCCTCCCCGCTCTTTAAGGTTGGCACGAGCCATCACCTTCACACCGAAGCCCCCGTTCCGGCCCTCCAGGAGATCAGGCCCCTTCTATTACCCCCTCCGTCCCACTCAACTCAACACTAGGTCAGGATGCAATGTCCCACGCTGATTCTGCCGGGCCCCCATGGCCCCTCTAAGTAAAAGCCCCCCACTCTCCAAAGGCATGTCCTCCCTCTCCGCAGACGCAGCCGGTTGAGGCAAGGGAGGAGGAAGATAAGATGTGACTATTCGGCGTAAATCCTATGATTCATTCGATGTGTATTCCTTGCGCGCATCCTTTGGCCTTGACTCCCAGGTAGATCAACGTCTCAAGTGACGCACGATACTCCTAGACCATGGGTCGCGTAGCGGTTTTTGTGAAAGGGAGAATGGTGGAGGGTGAGTAACCCCCGCAATGACTGGGAAAGGAGGGGGAGACAGCTGATTCCGGCCTGGTGCGTGGCCTGACCTGGAGCTACAATGCTCAGACGAAAATCTCCTTGCTTGATCCTTAAAGTCACTTTCGCCCATTTTATCAGCTAAATACGAGGCCTTTTTGCAAAGTAATACACCATCTAATGGCACAATGGATGAGTGTGCTTGTTTGAACCACTTCAGTAGGACATCCTCCAACTCACAAGATTTTCCACATCACACTCTTTTTCTGTGCTTACTTGTACTTTCTTGAGCTGAATTCTCAATTTCTTCCCAATTTTTAACAATGGAATGTAATTCTGATGGTGGAACTTTCATTTTTTTCCCCTATTTCGGCACGCTTCATTTGTGGATTTTCGTCTACTTCTCAGAGGAGGTTTAGCTTTTCAATCGTCGATATGTCTTTTCACCGCAGGCTAATTTTAATGGCACCATGGCTAATTCTAAGCACATGTCTCACTGGAAATATCACAAAGTTCTGTTTCCCATGCAGTTTTGATTTTTCAGGTGAGGTTAATAAAACAAAGGGACATCGCAATAAAATGCACGACTTGTGGGGACCTTGACAAGCATTGAATAGGTCATTTAAATATTTTATAATACCTTTTTTTTACTTCATAAAAATTTTTTTTCCTTATAATTTCCTTATAATATACCTATCAAAATATTATTGTAAGCGATAATGATCTTTTTTTATGTGAGAATTAAACCTCTTGAAAGATATCTATTGTCAAATTAACCTACGGGCTATTACCCAAATTAAACTCCGGTTATTTTTTACTGGGACGAATTTGGTTTTGTCCTCCTCCAAACATGCTAAAGAGGTAACCAAAAAGTGCAAACCATAATTTTAAGGAAAATGTGCTATCATGGAATGCTCTAATGAGAGTCCACTGTATCTTGGAGATTTTTGTATCCATCTGTCTGAATTAGCCTGGGAGAAACTAGCAGAAGAGATATTAAAAATATCAATGATTTTTGTAAATCTAAAAAAATAAATATGTATTACCATATTTCCCAGCCCATAAGACTCCCTGTAATTTTTTTGGGGAACACTTAAGAAGAAATAATATTAATCAATATCTGTTGATATTAGCTATTTGTAGGAAGAAATGAAATTGTTCATTTCCAATTATAGCATATGTATTAGAGTTATTCATTGTAGAATCCAGGAAATGAATGTTGGAGAGTGAACCTTAAGTTTGCTGCCACAGTACAGTCTGAATTAAAAGATAAGAGATGGGCACATCTGATGGCAGCAGATGCATGAAAACGTTTTTTTTTCCTTTAAGGCACTGGCAGATTTTAGAATGCATTTTCTATGTAACAATACATATGTATCTTATGACCTGGGAAATACAATAGATATTTCCTTTGTATAAAGCCCGTTATACACTGGGCATGTAATTTCACAATCTAATGTACGTACGAACGTGCATTTCAAATTGCATCGTGCTAAGCCTTGAATTGCAAGAACGAATGCGCGAATGCATGGACACAAGATGGCAAAATAGCCCCTGTTCTAATTTGAAAATGATTACATGCCTGATTGGGAAAAACATGCAGTTTGAAATTGTGCAATTTCGTGTCCCATGTAAAACGGCCTTAAGGATGGCTGATTATGAATTCCTTTTGCTTGTGTTACAACAGCAGTAAATTTGAGGGAGAGTGTAGATTCAGCTGGTATTTAAAATATGCTACATTGCAAGGAATAATTAAAGAGTTTCTATTATTCATAGTCTATGCATACATTTCTAATACATTACATTATTATTGTAAGTCATCTACTGCTACTCTCCTGATTAGATTCTACATTTACATTCTAATTTGGGTGGCTATGTGTTAGTAGTATTATTTGTAGTGTTAGTAGACAGTATCATTGAAAACTTATTTATGACCAAATCAATATTCTGATGGTGCCTGTGTGGTTATCCAAGCTTCAGTTCGATATTAGTTTAATATTGCTCTCTCAGTATCAGCCCCAGTTATTGGTGATTCATGAAAATGGTTTTGATTTCTCAATGTTTGTTCTCTTCTATACCATCATTTAATTCACTTTCATTTTCCATGATTGGATGCATCTTAGGTACATACATTTCATTCTAAAAGGCTTGTATTCATTGACTTTTGGCTCAAGTACAACTTAAATAGATTTATGTCTTCTGCTCAAATGAATTAAAGGAAGTGTTTAATTAACTACTGTCAAAAATTTACTTGCCTCTTCAAAGTTGATAGCATTTAAGCTGTCCATCATTAATCATTAATTTTTGTCTGTGATAGTCTACATTAATTTGGAATGATGTTCAATCAACCATTCTTAAAAATACAGAAAATGTGGGTTTACCCTATTGGTATGAAAGTTCCTCTTCTATTACAGCGGCAGTTTTAGGCAATTTTATTCACCGTATATCTTTGAATATAGTCCCCCCTTTTTGCTCAAAATCATCTTGGGAAAATTAATGGGGGACTACCTATATTCGAGCTCAAGCGACTAAAGCATGATTCACATGATCATTTTTCAGGGATAGCGGCAATGATAGCTCAAGTAATAGCTCTATGAAGCCATCATTTTTGGGGCTAGCGGCAATGTTAGGGATTCCTATTTGTTTTTCCATCATTCGGTAACGTCCCATTTTCCTTCCCTGAACATGTATGTGACATCCAGCTGCAACCAATCAGAGCGCACAGTAGCAAATATGAACCCAAGGTCTGTAAAGGACAACTCATGGCACACTTGTCTAATGTAATCTGCCATCTTGAGTCTCCGTTGCAGCGGGAATTCATATTTTGCGTGCAAATAAATGGAAAACATAGGTACAAAATCCCACGATTTACTTTTTTGTTTAGTGATGTAGAGCTATGACATCTTACACATTCATAGATGATACAATGGCTATTGATAACATGGTTGGACTAAAAGTCTACGGTCCTCGGCTTGACTCTGGAAAAATTGTCAATCCAGCTATGGATCAAAACTGTACTTGAGCACATCCCGTGCATAGACACAAAGAACCATGATTTTCTTTCTTATTTAGCGATATGGAGCTTTGAAATTGTAGTTATTCATAGACAATACAGTGGTGATTGATAACATAGTTGGATTTTAAGTCTTCAGTCCTCGGTTCGACTCTGGAAAAATTGTCAATCCAGCTTTGGCTCAAAATCTCGTACCAGAGCACAGGGCATGCATATGTTCAAAGAACCAAGATTTTCTTTCTTATTTAGCTCAGTAGAGCTATGAAATATTAGGAACTCTTAGGAAATACAATAAAACTTGGTAGCATGGTTGGACTGTCTATGGTTGTTGATTAGATCCAATCCGGCTATGATCCAAACCCTCATACTTGATCTTGCATAATTGCATGGGGAGAATTTATGCTGCTGCATGGAGGCAGCCTTGCGGCAGCTGAAAAATTTGAAGTGAAAAGAAAGTACGTGTGACTTTGGCGAGACAAGCTTTTGCACAAGTTGTTAACCTGATAATAGTATATGTAAGGCCTGTTTTGCTATTTGAAACTTTTTCCAAAACTGAACCTTAAAAATTGGGGGGGGGGGGGGGGGGGGAGAACTATATTGAGAGGGGAATTATATTTGTAAAAATACAGCATTTGATATTATTCTATTGCTGGTGATGCTTTTTTGAAGAGTAGTATTATTATTACTTTTTCATACTATTTTACATACTTGCAATCCTTTAAATTTTTACTGCCATGCATGTAGACGACAACTGCTGTAATTGAATTGCTTTTATTCGAGTTTCTCCGGCGTTGATTCATTTTATAGACAACCGTTTCACTTGCATTCCAGCTAGGGTCGTCAGGTCCTGAACCTAACCTGATGACGCTAGCTGGAATGCAAGTGAAACGGTTGTCCATAAAATGAATCAACGTGGCAGAAACCCGAATAAAAGCAATTCATCAAATCACCTCAGATGCCTCCGTACCAACCGCTGTAATTATTTGTTTAATTAGTTGGTTTGTTTTGTGTATTAATTGTTGACCTGCCTGGTATTTCATGACATAATCTGTAGTCGTGAGGCAAAAAAGTAAGCAAAAGAAAGTGAAAGTACTTTATTGATGTGGAAATTTAGTTTCCTGTCATTTTTCCTGAAGTGCACTGATTTTTTTATTTTCTTCAATTTCAGTTGGATTTGTGGGTACTGTGATATCTCTGCAAACTCTTCAACAATAATTGTAAAACACAGTAAAGCTTCTCATCCAGACCGGCCGGAACTAGTGTTAAACAATAATCTTGGGTCATACATTGATGCCAAAGCTTTGGATGACTCTGTTTCCATTAACAATTTAGGCTTGCCACCTACTAGCAATAATGGAAGTGCTGATGTGGGAGTAAGCAAAAACTCTGAGGGCCCTCTACATTATTGCACTAATTGCAATTTTCAGACCAAGCATGTTGGTGATTTGAAGGAGCATGAAAAGAATCATGCGTATGGTTGTGGCCATTGCATTTTTACTTCGGCTCAAGATAGTGATGTTACAGGTCACCACTTCAGAATGCATCCAACCTTATCCCCTAAAATCATCAATAGATTCACTGATAAGGAAGATAAGTCCAGAGGGAAAACTGCTAATTATCAAACGAGTACTGATGACAAGGGTATTACTGTAATAGACCTCTGTAGTGAGCCTGAAGATAATAAAGAGGCTGGTGGTGACATAGCTGTTGAGCAAGAAATAATTGTGACCTTGGAAAATATAGGAGAGTATGGAAAATCAAATCCATCCTTTGTATTCAAATGCTATTATTGTCGCATGAAATCATTTTTGTGTGATGATGTGGTGAACCATTGGGAAAAGGTTCACCTTCCTACTGATATCCATAATACCCACCCATTTAAGTGCAAAAGAATTTTTGCCATGAATCTCTTCACTTTTCCTCATCAGTTATTCCAGTGTGCTTATTGTAACCAGAAAGGGACTGTTTTAGAGTTGAAGGGACATTTCAGATTTGATCACCATGACATTAATTTTAAGATTTTGAACTTGCAAAACACAAAGTACTGCTGTTTATTGTGTGATTTTTCTTCGTACACCTTTACTGTGCTTGAAAATCACTTCAGGAATCTACATTCATCAAAAGATTTGGAGTACCAGATGAAGTTGACCTATGTAGACGGATATGTGCCTGAAAATTGTGGTAGTGCTAAGGAGGGAGTAGTTCTTGGCACTGTGGTTGGAAAATCTTTTAAGGCAAGTTCAAAACGTGACACTTCCGAGGAAGAACAGTTTCTGAAAGATGCTGTTTTCAGTTGCTGTGTATGTAATTACACCTATTCAGCTTTTAACATTCTAGAGAAACATCATGCACTGAATCATGATTCTTCAACCCTGAGGTTCACAATTGAGGTGAAGTCAGGAAAAAATAATGAAAACCATCTGTGTGAGAACATCATCAAGACTTACTCCTGCTCCTCGTGTCCCTTTAGTACTCGGTCTTTCTCCAAGATGTTTGAGCATATTCGTGTCCATGCTCTGCCATACCAATGTGGTCGATGTGATTTTAGGGCTGAAATTCCATCTAAAGTATGTGAGCATCACTTCGAGGTGCATCCCATTATCAGCTCCCCGATGGTTGTGGTAAATGCTGGGGCTGATATGGAAATGGCTCATCTTTACAAAGAAATGAAGGTTTCCTGTGAAGTTGCTGAGCCAAGAGGGAATGCATTAAAGCGGCGTGCGCCATCTCCCTTAGTGTGTGAACCTAAGAAATACTGTCCTGTGGCCAGGAAGTCAACTACCCAAGTTTTTCCTAGCAGGAGTTTTCAGAAGCCTACTGCCAGGAAGTCCACCAATCCCTCTGCAGGTTATGTTAGGAACCTAAAATTGGCCCTAGAATCCCCTATTTCTGACGGGGAGCTTTCATCAAGTGAGGAACAGGATTCTGACTCAGTGATGAGTGATGTAGAAGTAGAAACTTTGACGCAGCCAGCTCCATCAAAGGAATTCTCATACTATTCAGGTGGAAAAGGTCTACCAAGGCAGCTTGTAAAAATCCCTCATATTATGGTGAGGATGTCTTTTGGAGGGTTGGGAAGTCAGATAATACCAGTGTCAAAAATGGCCCAGTTGGTGGACCTAGAACCAAAAGTGAGTGTACGTAAAATGAGTGATAAGTGTGGAAGTTGAATAAAATTGATCTCTTTTTAATTGCTATGTATGTAATCAACTTGTGAGGCTCCTGGTGCAAGTGTATAAAATGTGAATATGCTCTACATGACGTGCAGCCATTTGATTTCATTACTACCCATTCCATAATGTTTGTAAATACTCAATTGCCAGATGAGCTTCAGATTGATTGTGTGGTTGAATGTTTGCGGTGTGTTTGAGTACACATGTTTAGAATGCCTAGAAGAATGTCCGAAATCTTCTTGTTAATATTCATGTGTTTATTATGGTGCTTCCTTGAACTATTATGACTTGTTTATTTATTTTTTTTGTATTTTTGAGATTTTCTGAAAAATATCTTTTGTAGCATTATGTCCAAATACCATATGCATATAATGAATCTGTATATTTATAGATATGTGTGAGATGTGTGTATTCTAGAGCACCAGGGCTTTCGCTCATAAAGGATATGCCGTGATGTGCAGAACTTTGTATTAAACATTTGTGTACTTTTCTAAAAAAATTGCCTTCTTATTTTTTAACTACAGAATTGTACTATGATTTATATTTACCTATAGTAAGAAGTGAGAGGTTACTCGTACCCTGTTATAAGGCGAGAGTTGATAGGTATTTTTTTTATGTACCTGATGAATTTAATTCATGCACTTCTTGTCTAAAGGAGGATTTTGCCATGAGTCAACACTTAAAAGGATATCTAAATAAAGTTTTTCTTCCATGTGTATATTTAAAAAAGATGGTAGTTTTATTGCATTTCAACATTGCATATACAATTATTATATATACCTATATATATATATATTTGTGGCCAATTGGCGAAAACTTCAAAAGAATATATATTTATATATATATAAGCTAGCAACAAAGTGTTGAGGTTGGGGAAGGATGGGAAAGTAAATCAGTGGACACTCACTGGCAGATGATCCATGACGACACCGGTGTCCACTGCTTAGGGGTAGCTTTTGGGCTAAGGACCCTTCTACAGCTTTGTTTTCGGAGGGTGTCATTTTCTCCAAGTAAGGGGCACGGCTATGGGCACGAGAATGGCCCCTTCTTACGCCTCCAGCTTCCTCGGACAATGGGAGAAAATTTTTTTATCTTCTACCCCCCACAAGCCCCTCATTTGGCTCCGTTATATTGATGATATATTCATCATTTGGACCCATGGAAGCTCAGCCCTTGAAGATTTTATTCAAAGGATTCACTCCCATCCAACTCTTTCTTTCACTCACCGCTCCTCCACTTCTTCAATCACTTTCCTCGATGTAGATATTCATTTGCAAAATAGAAAACTCAGCACATCCATCCACAAAAAACCCACCAACCTTCAGCAGTACTTGCATTGGGACAGCTGTCATCCCGAACACTGCAAACGCTCTCTCCCATTCTCTTTGGCACGTCGAGGTCGCCGAATCTGTTCTGAAAATTCTTACTTATTTCGATACTTGGAAGACCTGGAAAAAGCTTTCGTGAGTTGTGGCTATCCCCCCTCCTTGGTGAGAGAACAACTCATTAAGGCAACCGAACCCTCTCCGAGACCGCGCTTCGTACCTCATCTTGAGGACAATATATCAATTGATGATTCTATTATCTTTGCGACTACCTTTCATCCAGGTCTTGATGATTCACTGAAAAGCCTTCTGAAATCAGCACACTCCATTCTCTCCTCTTCCCCCTCAACTTCCTCCCTTATTCGAAGACCTCCCGTGCTCTCCTTCCATCGCCCTCCCAATCTACAAAATAGTCTCTGGATCCGTGAGATCCGTCAAACTTCACTTGCAAGTAGTGTTACCAATCTCTCCCTTATTGGCTCTCACCCTTGCAACAAACCCCGTTGCCTCACTTGCCCAATCAACACCTCTTCCCGTTTCTTCACTACTCCGGTGACGAATCTCACATATCAAATACTTACTCGGGGAAACTGCTCCTCGAGTAATGTTATATATCTTATAACCTGCAAGCACTGCCAGGCTTTCTATGTTGGCCTCACCAGCACACCTTTAAATATGCGGGTAAATAATCACAGGAGCAGCGTGATGCAACAGTTTCAGTTGCCTGTAGCGGAGCACGCTAACTCGCATAACCTCCCCTTCAACAACTGCTTTCATATTAAAATAATCCGCACCCGACACACCCATAATAGAGCTCCGCCACTGGGAGCTGTCTTATATTTCCATTTTAAAGTCAACCTGCCCGCCCGGACTCAATCTTCGCTAGCTCCCTCCCACTCCACCCCCCCCCCCCTGCACTTCCTTCCAACCAATCCCCTTTCCCCAACAACCAACCCCGTACCAAGACATACCCTAAACTCCTAACTCCAGTGTGACACTCCTTAGTAGTGAATCTCCTCCAGCTGAAGAAGGGTCCTTAGCCCGAAAGCTACCCCTAAGCAGCGGACACCTGTGTTGTCATGGATCATCTGCCAGTGAGTGTCCACTGATTTACTTTCCTATCCTTCCCCAACCTCAACGCCTTGTTGCTAGCTTATACTTTTATATTTATTTCCTTTCATTTTATATTTATATGCATATAGGTATATATAAAAGCTTTCTTTCTAAAGCTGAAGAAGGGCCTGCATGCCCAAAATGTTCCAGTAAGTCTTCTATCTTTTTACTTTTCTTTCCCCACCCCCTGTCAAGTGTTTTTATTGTTGTGGCCTATTGGCGAAATTTTCGTTTTGTGTGTATATATATATATATCATCGAAAGGTCCGTGGTTCGATTCCCGGCCTAGTCAAATTTTTTTCCCTTGGAATCGCCCATTCCATCTTCACATCACCATTGTGTTGTAAAATTTTTTGTTTCCTATCCTCTTTCTTTCAACATCTGTTTGAATGAAATATATATATATATATATATATATTCTTGGTGAAATTTTTATTATGGTTATATATATATATATAACTAACTTGGAAGCTTTCACCAGCGTGAACACAAAAATATATATACTTCGTCACTAGGGTGACTAAAAAGAAGAAACACTTCTTTTCTTCTTCTCTTGTTTCTTCTTTTTAGTCACCCTAGTGACGAAGTATATATATATTTTAATGTTTGGTTTTCTTCAGAAATGTATGCAGACATGCACTTACTCTTAAAGTTTTATATCTAAAATTAATCTCACATTTTTCATCAGCAAGAGAGTCACCATTGATAGTATAACTAGAGATGAAATGTTGGGTTGAACACTACGTGCAAAGGAGGTTTTTTAATGAAATATTGCTCTGTATGATTTTGGTAATTGACAAATCGGCTCTGATGAAAGCACTGTTGATATTAGATTAAAAATCGAGTGAATGCATATCTGGAATGAATGAAACTAAATGGTGAACACATGGCTGCTGAATCTGAAAGATTTTTGTGGTAATGATGAAATAAAAGGAGTGATGCAGGCAATTGGAGTAGCAATGTATCTCCCGAAGTTCAATTCATTTTGTAAGCCTTCTGCATTTTCAGCTGGCAGTAGTTGATTCATCAGTACCTACCCTTCCTTTACATCCCTCGGGAGCACGCCCTATTCACTCATTAATTAATGTATCTTTATCATGCTGTTACTCAGTGGAATTCTAAGTCTTCATAGATTGAATACAATTAATTGTTGTTATTCTTTGGGTCAAAAATATGCCTAAAATATTTTTATCTCTAGGGATATGTATATGTAAAGGCTTATTATTGCTTGAAATAAATATTTTTTACAGTCGACTCTCTTTTCAGTCAGTTGCCCTAGTTTTTGAATGATCTATGGAATGTTAATACATGTTAATCATAATCTTCTCTTTTTGTTGTCTTCTTGAGTTGGTATTGTTTTGAAATGCCTGGCTAGTTATGTCTTTATTTGCTGCAAACTTCAACCCATCACATGCTACGCCCATTTCGCCTCCTCTCTTAGTTTTCTGTTAACAGCAGCATCTTCCTCTATTATCTTTTTCCACCAGCAATTTCGTGTTCCATCTTGGATCATCTTTTGTCCTTTTTATTTTCTTGTATCAAAGGAGGCTTTTCTTGACTACTAGGTTGTGGTCAGCATTCATATCTGCGCCTGGGTTACTCTTGCACTGCTCTACTTTGTTCTTGTACCTCACTCTGATAAGTATGCAGTTGGTTTACTATCTGCCTCTATCCTTTAGCAACTCCCCTGTGTATCTTCTATGTTAATGTTACTCAAAGAGAGTGTTTGCTACTATGTACCACATTCTTCTCATTGCAGAATTACACTAGTCTTTCTCCTTTGGTGTTTCATTTTCCCAGTCCGGAATAACCTTCACTGCTTCCCACTTTTCCCTCTCTCACCACTGCGTTTCAGTCTCCCATTGTGATGTGGTTCTCATTCCCCTTCACTGCTTCAAGGACCTCTTCCATTTGCTCATACACTATGTACTTCTATTTTTTCTTCTGCATGACTGGCCATTAAGATGTGGACCTGCACTATTCTTTCTGACATCTTCACTTTTGTGATTCTCTCACTGTATTGTCAGACTAACTTCAATTTTCTGCCCATTCTTTCTTTAGCATGATAGTAACACCTGCGATACTCTATTCATCTCCTGAGTATATATCACTCACAAGGAGACATCACGTGACTTATTTTCGGGATCCAAACGAGGCAATTATTTTCTGAAACTATAGTGTGAATGCAGGAGAAGTGTTACGGCTTTCTTCCACATAGGCCTGGGTTCAAGAGAAAAACGCTATTCAAGAATCTTCCTCCGTATAAATCCTTTAAAGTTCATGCCTCCAACAGATCTCTTTGTCCAGTGGGTTAAGGCATTGTGCCGGTTATCCTCACATGGTGGCTGGGGTTTGATCCCAGGTAGTGGGATTATTTTTTCTTTTGAATATTTTACGGAATTACAGTAAATTGCCCACTCCCATACATTTACGGCTGTAACAACAATTTTTTTAAATTTTCAGCCTATTTGCTGGATTTTTAATCAATCCCCTTGGGAGAATTTCGAAGCTAATTTCGGGATTCTTGTTCGGCCGAAAAGAGGCTACACATGCTGACAGACCTAATATGTTTAGATTTTGAAAATACAAGAATACTTCCGTGAATAGGATAGGCTTCGATTGGTCGTGGGTCTTTCTCAAGGTCATAAGCAATGAACGGATATTATCGGATAATATCGAACGGACGAACGAAAGCGGCTCCTGGGAAATTTGAAGTGAGTACATCGTTTCTAATCAAAAAGTAATAATCTGTTCATTTTTTACGGCCTTGAGAAAGACCCACAACCAATCAAATCCTATTCAGGGAAGTATCCTTGTATTTTCAAAATCCAAACATACTAGGTCTGTCAGCATGTGTAGCCTCTTTTAGGCCAAACAAGAATCCCAAAATTAGCTTCGAAAGTCTCCCAAGGAGGTTGATTGAAAATCCAGCAAATAGGCTGAAAATTTAAAAAAATTGTCGCTACTGCCGTAAATGTATGGGAGTGGGCAATTTACAGTAATTCCGTAAAATATTCTAAAGAAAAAATATGCCGCGACCTGGGATCGCACCCCATCTTCCATGTTAGGATAACTGGCTCAGCACCTCAACCCACTGGACTACGAGATCTGTTGTTAGAGGGGTGAACTAAAAAGGATTTATACGGAGGAAGATTCTATAATAGAGTTTTTCTCTCAAACCCGGGAAGAGCGCCGTGACACAGAGCGTTTTCTCTATGTGGAAGAGCGCCGTGACACTTTTCCCACATTCTCTCTCTAGTTTCAGAAAATAATAGCCTCGTTTGGATCCCGAGCATAAGTCACTCAATGTCTCCTTGTCAGTTCAGGAGGCAACCAGAGGATCACAGGTGTTGGCATCAAACTGAAGATTGAATGGGGCAGAAGAGTGAAGCTGTATAGCAGTACATTCAGCGAGAGGATCCTGATGGTGAACAGCCTCATGAAAACAATATTGGAGGGAGTAATGAATGTGAAGAATCACACAGGAAGACCAAGAATTGAATACACCCGGCAAATCATGAAGGACGTCAAAGTGAATAGTTATGTAGGAATGAAGTGGTTGGCAGAGGAGAGTGGAGAGCTGTTGTAAACCAATCTTCAGATTGATAATGACTCTCCTCTTGATGAAGAAAATCATTTAACACCACAGAAAACAGCAACACAGGTATCTTCTTGTGTCCTGAGTTTCTTCCACCAGCTCTTTGATTGATATACCTATTGCATATGTGGGGAGAAGGATGTATGGTGATTCCAACAAGACATTTGTCCCAGTTTGTACTTAGAATGTGAGAGTATACATGAGAGCATGAGTTGAATGAAATACAATGAGGTAGTTGGATGTGTTATGTTTATGTGAAACCAAGTGCAAGGGGTGCAATGTTTTCACAACTGATGATAGTGAATTAGCATTATAGTCAGGAGTTGACCATAGAATGCACAGCACTCAGGATGAAGGCCTGACTTTAAATGAGAGGGCTAAGCTGCTAGTAAGTAAATGCATGTTAGTATCCCCTAGATTGCTCTGGGTTTATTTGAAGAAATGTGATTGGGGTATGTTATGCACCAGTGGATAGAGGGTGAAAGTGTGAAAGATAAGTTTTAGGGAAAACTGAGGGAGGTTTTGTCTCATTGTGTCTAAGGTGAAATCGACATGAATGGCTGGGTCGCTGTACAAAGGGATTTGATTAAGTGGTTGCACCATTTGAGTTGGGTGACTCTCAAGTGAATGATGATGCTTGATGGATTGTTTGTTTTAAATGCGTGGTTTAAGCAAGATAAAACTTTTGTATGCATGGCAAAGGGGTGATTGTAAGAGAATGATTGATTCCATTGTGTATGACGAGAGATTGAAAGAGTTAGTAAGTAAGAGATACAATGATAATGAGGGGTGATAAATATGGAACAGATCACTATTTTGTTGTCTCTAGAGTGAATCTGAACTGAAAGTGGGTTCCAAAGGAGGACGGTGCACTTGTGCAAATGAGAGTAAAAGCAAAAAGGATGTCAGACAATGGGGTTCGAAAATAAAATGAATGCATGCTTGATGATGCCTTTCCCTTGAAGCAGAAGGAATGGGACAACATAGCGAAAATGGGATTGAGAAAGATACATGGAAGAGCTTGAAAGGAATGAATGTAGACTGTGGGAAATTAATGGTGGGAGTATGAAAAAGGCAATGCTTGGAGGAATAATAAGAGTGAAAAGAAAGTGGCATATAAGAGATTGATTGCAGCAAAATCTGAGGAAGAGCAAAAGAAAGCATTTGATATGTACAGAGGGATAAAGGCTAAATTGCTGAGAAAGAAAGTAAGACAAGTATATATTTACGTGAGGCTGAGAAAATTTAGTAATTTTGAAATCAATAAAAATCCATTTTGGAAATGGATGAAAAGGGCAAAACAAGGAGAAGGTAGGAGAATGGATACAATTATGAACAAGATTGGCAAGATTTTGTTGGATGAATCCAAAGTCGTTAATGTTGGGAGAGGCATTTTGAAAATGTATAAAATAATATGGCGTAGATGGGGAAGGTGAGCCTCATGGATTAGGTAGCAGGAATATCAATAGGGAAGTAGAGATAAATGAGGATGTAACTGCAGTGAGAATATTGAAAAATGGATAGGCTGTAGGCACATTTGGGACATCCAGTTAAATTTCGAAGTTTAGGTGTAAGTTACTTATTAATCACGTATGAATTGTTTAATTTATGCTTGAAAACTTCTGATGTGCCTAGTGATGGGAAGAATGCTATTTTAGAAACTTTTTATTACCTATGAGGGAAAGGGTTGGAAGACAAAGTGTAAAAATTATAGAGCATTTAGGTACCTATGTAGTTTATTGTGTATTTTGAAAAAATTGCTTGGTAAAATGCTTTTCATATATTAAGTATACTATAACTAAGGGTGAGGAAGATTGCAGTTAACAGAATCTAGGGTGTGCAATGTGGGTTTATGCCTAACAATAAGAGGAATGAATCAGCTGATTTCAGTTCAGCAAGTTTTAGAAAAGTGAATGGGTGCACAAGAGAGAGTGCATTGTGCATTTGCAGGCTTAGAGGAAGCATATGACAGGGTGAATAGAAAAAGTTGTGGAAGGTTTTGAGTGATTATGGAGTGAATGAGCTGTTATTGAATGTCATGAAGGGTACCTATGTATGATAATGGTAATGCAAGTGTAAAAATGAATAGGGGCTTGACAGACTGCAGTTGCACCTTCTTTCTCTGAGGCTGATCAATGTTTTCATGTGGCGGATGAATGTGTGGGAGATGATTGCAGCAATGATGAAGGTGAAATTGCTGGAAATGTAAATGTGCAAGTTCTAATGCATGAAGATGATGATGTGTTGGTGTCCGAGAGCTCACTGGAATAACAGAGGCTTTTTGATAACTTCCGTGAAGCAAAAGAGGGAATGGAATTGAGGGTAAACATGACATAAACCAAAGAAGTGGTTTTTGACCAGGAGACTAATAAATAATAATAATAAATTTTCTTTATTCCATATGGTCTAATAGACATCAGAAGGCACCAGTTCCTACATGTAAAAATATACAATACAAATATGAATGAACAATACATGATTTATAGTTGTATGATCATGTATTGAATTGGGGAATGGTAATGATTGAAAAGGGGAAAAAATTACAATTTATCATCAAATTACATCAGAAGGCACCAGTTCCTACATGTAAAAATATACAATACAAATATGAATGAACAATACATGATTTATAGTTGTATGATCATGTATTGAATTGGGGAAAGGTAATGATTGAAAAGGGGAAAAAATTACAATTTATACATTCTAGGTATTCTGAGATACATTAGAAGGCATGCTCCATGAGGAATATATCTTGAAATGGAGTTTGAATTTGTTAGTGGAAGGGATGCTTTTAAGTGTATAAGGTAGATGATTGTAAATTTGGGAGGATCTATAGAGTGGACAATTTTGAGTTATGCTTAAGAATGGGAAGAATGATTGTATTGTGATGGTGAATGTGAAAAAATTTAGCAAGTGGATGGTGTACCTTGGAGGTATAGGATGCAAAAATGATGGAAGAAAATTAAGTCTTAGCATGGAGCATGTCTAGGAATGAATGTTTGTCTAAGGATACAGAAATTGCAGTTTACATAAGTTTACTCCTTCCCACATTATTTCATGGCAGTGAGACCTGGGTATGTCAGGATAAGCATAAGAGAAGTATGTTAAATGCAGTGGGTATATGCTGAGAATTGTATTTGCAGTAAAAGCAGACGGGATTGGGTTAGGAATGAGTGGGTCATAAATGAATGTGGAATGGATGCTCCGCCTTTACCAAAAAGTGGTACTCAGAGTTAATTACTTATAGTACATGGATGTCAGTACTATAGTACTCAGATTCCACAGTCAGTACTTGAAAATTGGTATTTAGTACACAGATGCCTCAAGGTAATACTCAGTGGGGAAGTACTGGCTATACTAGCACTCAGCACTAGTCTGTGATACCAATACTTATGTTGACAAATTGATGAGAAGTACTGGCAGTACTAGCGATTTGTACTAACCTGGTTATTAATTACCTATAGTTGATTAGTGAACATGGCTAGAAGTTTGAATCCTTAAGCTTTTAACATTCTCAACCCTTTATCATACAAGAAACCCTTTTGCAATCTCATTCCTCAAGAATATCTGTAGTACTATGAATTCACATTTATTTTTTAAAATTTTACCTGACTCAGAAATGAATTTCCATTTAAAAATATCTTAGCCAGAGGGATGTTCAGATAGAGTTTAGAGTGTGAAGAGAATTTTTCTGATGAGTATTTGCATGAAAAACTAGCCAACATCCTGTCATTAAGTTCACTCCCCAGTAGGTAGGTGGTTCAGCGAGGGAATTTGCAATTCCAGGAGAGTTCCTGAGACAAGATAAACATGATTAAAGACTGCAAAATCTTTCTTTAAAATGTTTTTAAGTTATCCAAGCCCAATGAGTAGAGCATTGGGCTGCTAACTGTAGGGCCCAGGTTCAATTCTGGGAGAAGCCTCTACACATATCCAGCTAAAACCAAGGTGCGTGATTTCTTGGATACCAGATCTTTGTGGGAAACCACAGGTGGCACAGGCAAAGGATCTGGCCCCCATACCCTCTACCCCCCAAGTATATGGAATACCCCCAAAGGTATACGATTCAAAGGTATATGGAATACCCCCCAGGTGGAAGGGGATCCGGGGTCCTTCTAAATTAGGCATGCTTAATGAAGAATCACGAAAGTGTCGAGCATGTAGAATTGTATTTTCCAATTGTTTGTAAATTATTGAGATTTTTACTTCAAAATTCTGGGGTGGCAAAATACAGGGTTGGGAAATTTTTTTAGGTGGTAACTGCCACCCCCGAAAAACGCCATATGCAAGGATATGACAGTTAGGAAAAAATTGTTGACACAGAGCCAGTTTTATAGGTGTATCCTGAGAATTAAGCTACTTGTACTATTCTTACTCTGAAAGGGAATGGCATGATGGGTATAGCCGTGTATGTGCAATTTAGAGCAAATGATGATATAGGTACCTCCTACATTCATCTATCCTGATACAGTTTAAATACCAAATACTCATTGCAACAGTTTTATTAGATACCTACATCTCCAGAGGCATCGATGACTGGAGCATTAATTATCATCTCAGAGTAATGGCTCACAGAAAAAAATCATCTTAAAGTAGAAACTGAGTGCAAATATAATTATGTTTTCGTCTCATAGTTATCTTTCTGATAAGTCGTTGAGACATCACAGAGATATTTGAGACTAATGAGAGATATCTTACAGACATTCTCTGCTATACAGAAGTAATGGAGCGTACAATTCAATAATAATGCAAGCTAGGTCATCGTACTTGTTTCGAAGAAATGCTAACCTCTTTGTAATCACTTTAACCAGAGGTGTTATGACGACCATCATCAGAGAAGTAAGATGCTTGACTTTCCAACAGGTGCTGGAGAGTTGAATGTTAAATAATTTTAATAAGATATTCAGGTGCATACATACTCATAACGAAATCCACCCTATGTTTAGTTTCACAGCAAAAAATAACCACGAGGGAATATTTGTCTGAGCGTCCCTTCATCAACATTTTTTTCAACAGCGAACTAGACCACAACAAATATGACTACGTAAATTTCTGCTAACACATGGAGGAGGTATAACACTACAGACAAATCGAGACCATCTTCAGCACTCCTCTCGCGTTTAAATCTACAATTGAGGCGCATTGAGAGCATTTCAAGGGGCGCATCACCCTTCATGGAACACAACGGGACATAAAATGTATCCACACCTACGAAGTACCGTGCAAGCCACCACGGCGGTGTGTGGCACGGGGTGATTCCACACCAGTCATGTAGCACTCGTCCCAGCACAAATCAGAACCTCACACGCTTCCCTGCCGCTAGGCAAAGGCCAAAAGCACTCAGGAGAACAGTGACACAGTGCGCAGTCGAACCGGAAACTGGGAGAGTGATACGTAAATGAACATGCAAACATGCAGAACAATGTTATAGACACACCTAGTGGTTAATATTAGTAATACTGTTAATTTATGAATTCTACGAGATGCTACTTCATGCAGAGAACAAAATAAAATAATGCCGGACAAATCGAACGGTGTGAAGTGTTAGTATAGTGATGTTGTGTTATTAAGCACAAGTGAAAATTCTACTCTACCTATTGAGGGTGGGAGTTTCATATTATTGATATATCGCAACTATTATGATCCCTTATTGTACTTGGGAAAAATGACATTTTAAATCTATCCGTTCGGCAGTCAATTTCCTGTATTTTATTCCTGTGATCGCTTCTTCCGTAGTACGTTGGCTCTAGCAGTAGATGTTGAACGTCCGGCAAAAAAACTGTCTGCTCCGAACTTGCGCAAAAGATTTAACCTGTATTTCTCCCTTCGATCAGTTACAGATTCCCACCCCAATTCCTTCAACAATTTGGTAACACTGCTAAGTTTATCGTAACAACTTTTCACACATTTTGCTGCTCTCCGCTGCATTCGATTTATTTCTGAGATTAGTCCTACTTGATCGTAAGGGTTCCATATGCTATGGATACGGACATGAATATATTCATGGATACATAGGATTTTCTTGCGTAGGATCCGTAGGAAACGTCAGTGGCAGGGAATAAAATTCCCATGCCACTAAATAAAATAAAAAAACACAGAATTTTATTAGTGGCGCAGTGTAATTTTCATTTGAAACAATTGAAGGATTTGAAGATTTAAAATACTGCGGTACTGCGGATTAGCGCCACGGATGCCATCAGAAACATATTGCATGAAATTAAGTTGGAGCCGTTAGAAATTCAGGAATTTTGCTCGTTAAGTCGGCTGAATATACGCGTAATTAGTTTGATTTAAGTGTTGCATTCACACATTCAGAAGTATTTGGTTCTGCCGATTCGAAAATACGCAGTTCGTTGAGATTTGGCGGAGATGTGGAAATTCGGAAAAGGAAGATAGGCGACCTTTCTGAAAGACCCAATTCATCCATACCTCCGCAGTGTGCAGGTAAGATAGAAACTAGATATCATATAAATCTAAGTAATCGATCAGTTTTGGTGGAGTGAATGCTGATTCAGGATGATATATGTGCGTGTGATAGTTTTACGTTTTTATGCACCTTTGTACAGCAATCACTAGTTTTCTCTATTTGAGATTGAAACACAGATCAGATTATTCTGAATTAATTTCAATTTCGCAGAATTCTGATTTCATTAAAAGCTGGTTAAGAAGGCTATAATTAGTCCTGGTATAAATGTGCATTTCAATAGAATATCGGCTGTATTCCGTTCTGCAGTGAGTTTTAACTTTCATCTTAAACTCAAGAGTGTCGCAGAATTTACTTTTTCCTGACTAATTACCCCGGGTATAACGCAAATCGGGGAGAAAACGTCGAAATAAACAGGTTTAATGGAAAGCGCCGTAAAACATCCATTCAATTGGTCTGAAATTGCTTTGAATGGGGCCGAGAGTATTCATAATAAGGTTTTTTCGTCATTTTTGGAAAGTAAATTTTTTTATGCGAGGATTCACTGTCTATGAAGTTCACCCCGATTAAATTTTTTTTTCTGTCAGACGAACTTAGCTATCGTAGTAAAGGCTGCCAACTCTACTTACCAGAAAAGGAGGACTATGGGGTAAAAAGTACGTTTGAGGACCTATGATACCATGAATCGTATTATAATATGCGTTTTACTTTATGTTGTAAAGTTTATTACCTAAATAGTAGAATTTCCACTGTTCAGGTGCTCCGAATGCGTAATTTATACATTGCACCGTGTATACCATCCGACCCATGTATGGGTATAATATCCTAAGACTAGCCGAAAGGCCATGCCCGAGGATGGATTCGAACCCGCGACCTTTAGCTTTCCAGGACGGCGCGTTACCATCCTAGTTACCGCTGGAATTCTAATTACCGTGGCTTTAAAAAATTCAATCACTTGCCAAAATCAATCGCTACATCTCATTCTGTTTTCCAAGATTCGTGAGGAATATTTTTAAAATGCAAAATCGCTCTTATGGCCTCAGAAATATATCCCGCCGGCAAGTGCTTAATCGCTTCAGAAGATCAAGAAACGCGTTTAACACAGCATTGTAAAAGTATTTATCTGCTTCAACTGCTGCTATTTAAGTTTTTTTCCTGATCTTGCATGAGTAGGTACCCACTTGCGACGTGTTGAAGACCTGTGGAAGACCTGAAACACGTTGTAATCCCTGCAAAATCATGCAACGTATCTGAACGTGTTTACTGGGTGGTTTAATATTTTAAAAGCACAAATTTACATGGATATTGTGTAAAATACTGTGCGAAAAGGTCCGGGAAATTTAGAACTGTCGGCAGCCCTATAATCGTATGCGTCTTCAAGCGGAGGTCAGCAGCAGGTGACAGCAGGCAGTTGCAGCACTTGTAACTTCAATTTATCTAAGGAATGCGAAATAAATATAAATGCTGGTTATTGCAACCCGAGCTATGATAGCCAACGAGCTAACGAGGTCATCTAATTAATTCCCTTCTTTCGAAAATGTTTTCTTGGCTAGACCAATTTTCCAGGTACGTAAACGGCTCCACCTGCTTGCTCTATTTTATGCCATCCCACCCTTATAATGAGACCTGCCTTCTTTCTCCTATAAAATCTCACTTACCTTCGTCTTTTTGTGATATATCTACATCCCATACCTTTCACACTAGGTACCTCAAACGCCCTCTTCATTGACTGTAGCTCCTTGGGTGACTGGAACACTAAAACTTTATCATCTGCGAATCTCTCCGACTATCAGCTCCCCTCCTACCTTTATTCCCACATCCATCTTACCCATGCTATTCTCATAATTTATTCCGTATAGACGTCAAAGGGCTAGTGACGATAGTGGGCATTCTCACCCCGTCTTATAAATAGCACTTCGAAAACCCAGTAAATTATGCCAGAAATGTCATATATATCCGAGCTGATTGTTTCCTCATTCAATTTTCTCTGGGCAAAACCTGCAATAAATGCTCGATTTGCAAAGATTTGTGTGAGAGTTGTTGAAAAAATGGTCATTGAACACCTTAGGCCTAAGACGGAGCTGAATTGTGAATTTAATTGTAATAAGGGAAATGGTTAGCTTTCGTCTCGCACGGTTAACATTTTATGTCCTCTCTCATTCGCTGATGCATCTATTACCTCAAATAACCTTGATTTATCGCAAACGTTTTTTGAGCTGGAACGGTGAATGCACATATTTACCCTGCATGTAAAACTACCTATCATTTATATAAAAGCAAAATACCACTAGCTCACAGACCAATGACGATTTCTATAAAACCACAACTTTTTCAAAAAAAATGTTAGCCGTGCAAGATTAAAGCTCACCTTTACCGTCTGATGCCTACGTTTTGTACTTGTAGAGTAATAAACACGCAATAGCGATAGCAATAAACAAAGCGCACATTTATCACATGCAGTACTATTCAATAAATAGTCACAGGTGTTGCAGTTGTTAAACACAGGGCACAAAATAAGGACACTTATCAGGATAAATTTCCTGATTTATTTAAATACTTATGTATACCTAGAAGGTAAACAAGTAAAAGTCTAGCTGAAAACTAAACTAACCTTTTCTTAGATGTAAATATCATCAGCACTCTGCTGGCCAACTCGTAGAAAGTACGAAAGGGCTATCTGACAATTTTATTTAAAGAAACAAATTGTTTTATAACTGAAAAAAACAAAACTTCCGCATATGTCAATATTGTAATGTCATGATAAGTTGAAACTGTAGATAGTTTTGTTAAACAGCTTCTTCAAAAAATGGAAAGCCTACTGATAAAATTACAAATAAAATCCAAACCAACCTTCTCTAATTCTTTGACTTCTGTAGCACTCTTTCCAAGAACATTAAAACACACAAGTACGAAGGCCTATATTCCCAATTGCATTTATACATAGCAATAAACAAATCAACAATAAAACTTTCCCATTTCCTTACCCATATCTCGTCTCCTCCTATCACTCCTATCTCGTAAATAAGCAAAAAGTAAACAAAATACTTCAAATGAAACAATGGCCATAATTATGGATATTAGAATTTAATGCCCATAACCATGAAACCATGGCACTAATCTTGAAAATGTCTCTTTCATCAATTCCATTAGAATATTGAACTGGGTAGAGAAAATATTCTACCCATTTGTACACACAGCCTTTTGGGTAACTACAATGGTTAATGCATCACTTTAACATGCCTAAAGGCCGTTTTACACGATTAAAGATTTTGTACTTGCGAATGCACGTGAGATTGTACGTTTGTCTCAACGAAATTAGAACAGTTTCTATTTTCCGTACAGACAGTGAGAAATTCGCACAAGCGTTCATACAATTTGCCGCTTTACACGATACATTTTGCCTCATGCAAGAGTTCACGGAAAAGTTTGTACAGACAAATGAACCATGTAAAACGGCCTTTACTACAGTGATTACATATGTAGTTAATTTTCGAAATGAGAAAATATTGCTCTTTCCTAAACACCCAAAATTAATGAAAAAGTCGTGTTCATTATGTAAAATCTTTCAACAAAAATACAAGTAAATATTTCTATTTTAAGGCTATCTCAACCTAAGTTTGATATTTCATTTTAAAATGCTATGTAAACAATTAATTGTTTCAAAGAGACTTAATGTAGAATTAAATGACCCCACGTTTGTGACGTTGACCACGTTGGAGCTGTAAGGATGTAAGTGCCAAAAAATAAAAAAAATACTTTTTCGGTGAAAAGCAAAGTACAAGCCAGGCGTAATAAGATAGACAAATTAGTAAGTGTCAGAAAATTTTTCCCTAGTTTGTAGAGCAGTCGGAAGACTTATTTGGCCGTAGGCCGTAGGAGAAAGAAGGACTTATTTTATTGAATATTGAAAATTTTAGTTTCTGGCACTTACAACCTTTTCTATTTTTACTACACAATTAGTAAAGCAGTTTCAAAGTAACATTCCTTGTTTTTCAATACCACATATTTGTTCTTTGCTTTACTGTGCGAGTATTTATTATTGAGTGAATTATTTACAGTTGGTTCGTTTCAAGATTCTGTTACCCGAGAGAGATATATTCAAAACGATTGAGACGCTTTCAAACATAGGCATCTAGAATTAAAACTCCCTTTATTTTGCATTGATTCGCATAAAAATAATATTTCTATTAAAGGGATATTTCAGTATTCTCGAGCACTTTTCCTCGAATAAATATAAAAATTATAAAAAATCGTGGTAATCCCAGTATAACGACTTTCACTAATTCTTTATATTGAAGTGACGACCTAGGAAATGGTGCAGCCCGAGGTTTTCGCTTAGAAGTGGTTCAGGAGATAATGAACTTAAAGAATATTTACATATAGGAAAACCGGTAAATTTTATGGTATCTATTGTCAATTAAGTACTCACAAAGGCCTTAGCTACTAAGTTTAGGCAGGAAATGGGGACAACTTCCTTCGGTTCGTTGTAATGAAGCAACAATTTCCACTCTGTTCAGGGTCTCGAGAAATGGGCCGCTTTACCGTTCTGAACGTAATAATAGTAATACTTATAGTAAAAAACAATATACGTGAACAGTTTCTTGTCAGTCAATATAGGAAATAACAAGCTTTAAGTTATGCTATTTCAGTCACTAGCATATGCTAAGCATATGCTAGTGACTGAAATCGATACGCCGGTTTTCGAGATATTACGCTTCAAACGCGGGTGCAATAGATAAGAAACAAGGGCACCTCAGGGCAGTTCAGCTCCTTAACAGTGTCTTCTTTTTTGTTTACCAACAGCATAATATTATGGATTTTCTTCTTATTTTATGTTGTGGGCCAATGTTACTAACACACGCTTTACTTTGAAATGCCCTAAATCAGAATCCCCACAGTGAATTTAGAACAGGAAAATCATACCTTAACCTAAAAGTAAATTCAGTTCTTACCTACTTTTGTTGCATTTTACATTTTAATGTACAAAAAACCTGTAGTTGCAATAAATAAGCATTAAATAAAGTATTCTTCTTATCAGAATGAGCTTAACCTTCATTTTTGATCTTCTGTTTGACGTTCTAAATTCTAAGTCCCACATTATGGCGTTCGAACGTAATCAATTCCAGTATTAATACGGAATGCTTCGATTTATGTAAAGTAAAAACGTGCTATGGGGGTTCTAGAATAAAATAATCGGTCAAATATTACTACGAGTAATGTAAGGATTATACGCGTCCTTTTTAAAAGGGGATTATCATTGTGGAAGCAATTCATTTACCCTAAGGTGAAATAGTACCCAAAAATTTATTTTGCTGACTCACCCTTGCCTCCTATGTCTACCTGCGTATAAGTAAGTCCAACTGTCTCATTAAAATAAAGTTGAATTCTGAAGCTGTCTTTGAGCGCATTACATTCACACGAGTGTATTCAAAATTTTAGCTACGGTCTACATTTTAATGATGCTAACATTTTCAGATTGCCACGATCGGACTCTCACATCCACGTCGGACGTCCACCAGCAAAATTTTAATCCGTCTCAGCAAGTTATTTTGACCATTGCGAGTAAACTTGACTGTGGAAGGCTTCACCTCGTAGAAATTTTTGATTTAGTTTTACTGTATCTACTATGAATATGTACGATCATTGCGAGGATTATAACAATAAATTTTTATCATTTTAGTCTGAAAGATTGCTTGTTAAATGCATGTCAAGATGAAGACAATTGGTATTGATGACCAATATGGGATTAATGTCAAAGAAACAATCATTTAGGATCTTATCCGGACGGAATTTTTTCAGGATATTTGGGGTAGGCGTAGAATCACACGATTTGAAAACAACCATATGACTATTAGCATAGAGTAATCATAAATTACTCTATGCTAATAGTCATATGGTTCGTCCCAGAACGATTGCTACATTTGTAAATGCAACTTATGTAAATGATATTAGACTTCTTTTTACTCTAGAAACACTACTCCATTACTTTTTGATTAAAAATCACGTATTCATAGGCTGTCATCTATCCATCACGGCTTATGCTCCAAAACACGCTTTCCATCCCCCTTATTCGGCCATCACACCTGCACAATATTGCTGCCACCTGCATTTCCTTACAACTGCCAATAGACTCAAGAATTGTACCAAATAAATTTCAGTCCAACACTCCATTGTGCGTGGGAAAGGATTAAAAGTGAGATTTTTTCGGTATGGTCTTTCATTCTGTTTTTGTGACAGACATTTTATAATAGTTCGCGGAAAAAGGATTCATAAGTAGGTGATTAAACTCATAAGTTGGTGATTTAAAAAAATTCTATATTCATTTGCAATTCCTTTACAAACTGAAACAAATGAAAGTTAGTAAAATCAGTTTCAAATGAAAAAAAACTTTTAAAATTATGTATCCACCAGGTCGGTCACACTCTGCATTTCTGCCGACGCACAGTGGGGCCAAACCCCACTTTAGACGGACAAAAGTCCAAATATTTTACAATCAACTCCAAAATAGGCATGTGTATGTTTTTGAGATTGCTTAAATGAAAGCTGATATCAAATTTGCAATTCTTATTGTATTTTATGATTTTTTTTGCAAATTATATTATTTTTACAATATTTGACAGTAAAATTATTTTTTTTCATTATTTATTTCAAAAATCTCAGCCCTGGTGTAACAAACATCACCACTTGTACCTAAGAGTGGACATAATGCATATAGCATCCAAATTTGACTTATTACAATCTAGTAATAACTTCATAAACAGATATTATTTACGGTACTTGCTTTTGCTTTCCATGATTGAAATTGTTTATATTATAGTTAACCCGTTGCCATGCGGCCATAGCGGCCGGATGAATTTCCTATCCGCCTCTCGTGCATAATAACTTTTATATCGTAACAGTCCTTTTGCAACTCAATGGCAGTTGATTTCTTTAACAATCTCTAGCTCATACTTAAATGAATAATATCTCAAAATTACGATACGATTCCGTCCGATTATATAACTTTTCTCTAAATAAATAAAACTTTTCATTGTGAAAAATCAATAAATTTTCATTCGTGGTAATTAAATACTCCAGGCGTATTTTCTTAAAAAAATAAATTTTAAAATCATATTCACACTCTACTTGCTTATTTCAATCGATTGAAAGTTTAAAAAATGAAATAGAGGACACCAGTATGCTGTACTAATAGTTTCAAATCGACAGTCCAATTCGGCGTCTGCGTCCGTGGGACCAGTGCTCCGCTATTCTCTCACTTTGACACTCATTCATACGCGCAGGTGCATACTTACCAACCTGTTAAATACACCGTTTCGTAGTTCAAACATCAGGTTACACAACCTACTATTTCAGAATCTCTAATTCAAACTTTCATTTTTGGACTTTGGTCCGC
The DNA here is from genome assembly GCA_963573305.1 of Pyrrhosoma nymphula. Lineage (NCBI taxonomy): Eukaryota > Metazoa > Arthropoda > Insecta > Odonata > Coenagrionidae > Pyrrhosoma > Pyrrhosoma nymphula. Next base: position 45,965,004 of record OY754330.1, on the reverse strand, counting down.
CTAAAGTGGGGTTTTGCCCCACTGTGCGACGTTCCGATATCCATCGTCGTCAGGGCATGTCGTGTTTGTCATCTGTCCGGGTAATATACTCCAAGCCTGGGGTCAGGTGTCATCTGATTCGACGTTCACGTCGACAAATTCTGGGAGAGACTGACGAGGGAGGCCATCGAAATCCGGCTTGAAAGCCCAGTATTTCCAGTATGACTCAGAAATGGATGTTGGGGAAGATATCTTGTGCAGAAGGCGGAAGCAGACGAAGGTACGAATGTGTTAATAATTATATCTTGGAAAGAGAAGATGAAGTAATTTCTTGTGGTTCAGTTAGGAGGAGCGATACATTTAGACGGCATGCCCCTGCAATTGGAAACCGTGTCCTTATGGTTGCACCTCAATGGGAATTAGATGTAGTTGTTCATTCTGTTCTTTTTCTCTGCTGGCCCATATTTTCTGTTCGGAATATGTTTATTCATAATTAGCAAACTCATTTAAATCGTGTTGGAATCGGGATATCTTTACTGAGAAGGAATAGCAGTGATAAGCATGTCATTGTGCATGCGACTCATGTGTTACATCAGAGATTTCTTCGCATGGATGTTCAGAAACTATTGAGAATCTATCAAGATCCTTGTTTATTATTGAATTAAGACTGATGCCCTCGTAATGACCTTGGAGTTTTATAAATAACTTTTCCGCAAAGGTATTTCAGTTTATGAGGAGACGGTGATGGCAATGAAATTGTGGTATAGCCGTCACTTTCAAGGTATTTATGATCATCTTCTGGGCACGAGCCCATTGCCTATATTTTAATTGCTTATTATCTGCCTTAAGCTTTAACTGATGAATGTGGTGGTAGATTAGGTTCCATCGGGCTAAACTCTCCACTCACTCAGGAAATTTTATTTGGCATCTTTAAAATACGATGAAATCCAACTACGATCATGGAACTCCTACTATATTAAGACTAAATTAGGGTCAATGTTTGCATTTTTCTATGCAGTTTTCGGGGAAAGGTCTATAAATGAACTCACGATTGTGTTTTTTTTAATCATCCCTGTAACTTAGCAACGCGCACAGCTGTTGACGAATTGGCTTCGTGCCAATGGCGTCATTCCGTGTCCATTAGTCTAGGAAAACATATATCGAATATGCATTTGTTTTTTGTGATAATACGAATATTTTAATAATTATGCGTAAAATGAATTTAAATTCATCATGATGATTTAGCGACCCTGAAGAAATGGGTATTTGGTGTACTTGTGCAGCTGGCATGAATCCTTTGTCAACAGATTATTTTCGTGGTTGTGAACATTCTATCACAGCTACACTTTGCATTTAGCAAATGGAGCGTATCGTGAGGGTTACATGGTTTTTGGGAGTTGGCACCTACACAAACCTTCATGTTCTCTCAGTGAATATTTGTTGAAACTAATCGTTATTGATTGTTTTTATTATTATAAAACAACACTTATCTACTATGGTAGGAAACAGCAACAGTAGAAGAATAACTAATTTTATAAGCCTTAAATTCTAGTTTGAGTCCACGAATACCGGGATCCTTAACTATTATTATTATTTGAAAGAAAGTCACCGCTTACTGGTTATCTATATCAAGTACGTTTTGGTATTTTGACATATTATTGAAATTTTAATACGGCATCCATCAGTGGGCAGATGAATAGTTATTGAAAAGGCGTTGCGTATACTCAGTAATTTTAGCAGTAATTTCAAGTAATTTTTATTAAAATTTATTTTTTTAAATATTGAATTGAAAATTAAGATAAGAAATTCGTAAAAATGGCCGTTTTAATTGCGGGACGAATCTGTAAGATTTAAATCAGCAGAAGACGAAACTATCTTTTCGAAGGCCATTAACCATTAGCAGTCATCATTCCGAAGATTAGTTTACTGCAGCTCTCCAATCCACTCTCTTCTCCACCAACTCCTTCATTCCTACGTAATTATTCACTTTGACGTATTTAATGATTTTCCTTATGTATTCCATTCTTGGTCTTCCTCTTTAATTCCTGACACTCATTTCTCCTTACATTATCGTTTTCAACAGGCTGCTTTGTCGCAATTGTGTCCAATAAGTTTATATCTCCTTCTTCGCAGGGTTCTCAGTAAACTTCTCGAATCTCCAAATCTCCGCACGAATTCTTCGTTGGTGATTCTCTCCGTCCATTTGATCTTCATTATTCTTCGATAACACCAAGTTTTCATGGCTTACAATATCTTTTTCCCGGCAGTTGTCACTGTCCATTCTTCACTGCCAAATAACAGCATCCTCTAAATATATGTTTTAATAGTGCTTTCTTTCTTCCAGGCTCGTATTACTAGCTGTCAGCAGACTCCTCATCTGGAGAAATTTCTTATCTTACCTTCCTTCCTAGGATACTTTCCTTCCTAGGCTAGGGTACCTTCCTTCCTTCCTAGGATACCTTCTTTGCGTGGGCTCTTCAGATATATATATATATATAAATATGTTGGCTCCCCAGTGTGACGGTGATTCTGGCTTCCTGATTTCTGCCAAAAACCATAATCTTGGTTTTATTATTAGTAGCATCATATTGTATTTCTTCTTCTTTTGTCCATTAAGTTCAGCATCCTTCTCTATGAAAAATGCTATGTCATCATATGCGTAGCATGCTGATTTTTCCTTCATGCACGTGTATTCTTGTTTTTTAAAGTTTCCTTTATTTCTTTGCTGTCTTTTTCATTGTACATATTGAAGACTATTAGCGATAAATAGCATCCTTGTCGTACTTCTTTCCTCACTTCTACTTCCTCCACATTAGCGCCTCATCTAATCACTGCTCTCTGGTCTCCATATGGCCTGCATACTACTCTATGCCATCAAATGTGGTCAATGACTTCATGTCATTTAATGGCAACATGCTATTAAACGATCTTCCTCAATGGTCATTAGTAATGCGAAATTCTTTGAATTGGTATCACATTTAGTGAGAAACATAGTTTTTATTTAATCGGCTTTATTCTTAAGCGTTCTATTTACTGGATAATGTTTTTCGATTCAATAAGACTTTAATCTGAGTTGGTCCCGAAACAAAATTTTCTCGAGATATGCAAATGAGGACATTTTTACGAATGAGAGTATTTTGGAAAACGGCAGAGGTCCTTGTTTCGTCAGTAATTTGCTCTTGAGACGATAGCTTTTGCCTGGTTCGTCTTTTATTTTTTCTATCGTATTTCTTTGACTGGGGAAGCACCTTTTCAAGTCAAGGCGGTCTTTGTCCCTCTCCCGCCATGGGTTTGAAAACTTAGTTTGCCCGCCTGGCCGCTCCGAACGCGAGCGCCACGATCTCCTGCCCACCCCCTTGCCCACCCCCTACTCCTCCCTATGCCTCGATCTCACCTCCCCTCCGCCCGTCCTCGCTTACGGAGTCGCACTCTTCACCTTCACCTCACAGGACTTCTATTTCCATCCCTTATCGTTTTAAGCTTTCAATCAAGTCCTGCGGCATCAATGGTAGGCAATGAATACCTACGTTAAATACACGCCTTTCACATCGTTCGACGATAACCGACTATTTATGTATTTATATACTTATTAAACCCAGCGCGACCGCTGGGATCTTTCGTTGAAATGAAATACAAGTAATAGCTTGTCACTTATTTGTTCAGAAAATTACCAGGTTATAAAGATCAAGCATACAAAGTTTATATACATTAATTTATATAGTATTGATATAAAGTATTAGCAATTATTCATACTGAATCGAATTTTATTTTCTGTCATGGAAAAATGATTTTAATATTATTTATCGCTTATCTCATGTGCCAGGAAGGCCTACAATAATAAAAGATACCATTATTATATACGAGGAACATACATCAAAAGTGCCTCGAATTTGTAGATCTCTTAGACTAATGATACATTCTGAGATCCTTTTTTGTGAATTTATCGTGCTGTATAGATATTCGCTGAGTGATTATCGGCACTTAAGGGGAATGCAATGAGATAAATGGGTATTTCTTACGGGAAATAAGCGCCTACGTACCAGTAAAGGTGTCATAATTTGCGTGAAAGATGATCTTGCCGTTCGTATAACCTCACTTTACAAAATACATAACAATGAGAGCCTACGTTGAGGACCTGAAGCTAAGGATAATTATTGAGAAAGCCGATATACAACAAAATAATATAACTCTGTATTCGTCAAAATGGACTCCGGATACCAGTGTGGTAGCGTGAGTGATGGTTTCCCGTTTCGAGGGTTCGGGTTCGAATCCAGGTAGTGGTATAGATATTTCAGTGGAGTCCCAAGGGCTACGGGAACGCTTTGTGGAGAGAACTTCGAGTGCAGTACTCCATCTGTCGGATGAGACGTAAATTGAAGTTCTGTATTTAGATACAGAACTTAGCGGAAATAAGCTTTGAGCCCCTCGGCTCCGGTGGCTGGGGCGGAGGGTAATCGTGGGTTATTGAGAGCACATTTTTGAATAATTTTTCCAGTGAATCGAAAAACATCTAGGACCACATGTCATTTAAGCACATCTCTCTATGCAGTGGAACTCGCCATGCATGCAGTAATGGAAATGAAACAATAATCATGTTTCACATTTGTTGCCGTAATCTGTTGGGTTTATGCATAAAAGACTTCGGTTTTCGGCACGGTTTTCGACATTTAGGCGAAAATAATAGTTAAACCAATTTCCTCGAATCTTCGACTCGGCGTGACACCTTGGAATTCGTCAGCAACCGTTATAATTATCTGAAATTTAATATTTCGCGTTTAGAGGGAGAACTGTACCTATGTAATTTAATTATTACGGAATATAGGTTCTCATGATGCATATGGCTACGTTTTAAAATAGCATTGAATTGCCAAATAACCAAATCGGTAGTAAGCAATTTTTTTCACTTTAATCTATAGATGAACACAAATCGCTCCAACCACCTTAAGACCGAGCTAATGCCGACGCCGGGTTTCTCTCTACCCTTTCGCCTTTGCACAAGTTTTCTTAAAGAAGGCAAATGGCCACCAATTGGTTTTTCTTTGGCATGTATATGAATAGGACTGTGGTGGCCTAGTGGGTAGAGCGCTAGGCTACTGGTCGAAGGGTCCCGGGTTCAATCCGGGTGAAGCCTTTGGACGCTCCCGAACAAAATAATCCACCAGGTGGCCCAGGGAAAGGATACCCTGGCCTGGACCCCCTACCCTGAATATGTGAAATTCACACACCTGTGGATTAGTCCAGGGTGAGCTCTACCCTCAACTATCCAAATCAACCTTCGGGTTGAATCACTTAGTGAGTGATGCTTTGCTGTACTTCATTTTTTGATATGATCGGAGAAAAATATTTTTGTGAATCGCTCTTATTTCCGAATTCTGACGTTCGTTTGCATGAGCTAAACCAACTTGGTACAGCCAAAACATAAAGATTCGAAAAATACGAAACCTCAGTAAATCGTGACTCGAATAATAGAGGCTCAACTCTACTACCTGGTAGTTCTGTACTAACGAAAAAAAAGTTCGCGATACTACCGATTTTCAGTACTTTTTACATCTCCGGTGTAAAATGGGCATAATCGAGCGGTATCGATTAGTAGGTGTTGGTAGCGGTTATTTTACGTCTTAATATCGTTCCGATCCATGCTGCAACAATTTCACCACCTTTTTACATTTGTCTGCAAGGCGTAGAAAAACTGGTAAAATTTGCACACTTTTATTTACCATCGACCAAGGTTTCGCAACGTTATGCCATCATTTCACCAGTGTTTCCCTGTCTTGAAGGTGGGTATATATCATTTCCATGTAGTTTGTGCCGATACTCATTCATATATTTTTTGGCGACTCTACTTTCCTACTAACAAAACTACTTTCTAAGTTCCTTGTATGAGAGTTCGAATTACCAAACAGATATATGACAGCAGAGTGTGAGAGGAAGGGGTAGACCGCGGAAGTCATGGTTGAATGTGGTGGAAGAGACTCTAAGGACGAGTAATATTAGAGGTCTTAAGAATAGGAGAGCGTGTATGAAGCAATGCATGAATGTAATGGAAGCGAAAGAGGTATGAAAGGATAGGGCGTTATGGAAGAAATTATTTAAAGAGAGCCAGTTTCCTAGGCCTTACAGCATTAGTTAAGTTCTTTGACTATGCCTACCCCAAAAGGGAATGGCATGATGGATATGTATGTTCTACATTACTTCATACCGCTCATGCCTTCACTTTCACATAGTGTTCCTCTCTTTCCAATACCATTCTGCTTCCCCTTTACTAGCCTTTTTTTTATGCTACTCCTTCCTTCGTATCCTTTATCCCCTCCTCTCCTCCTTCAATTCACCCCCTCTCTCACCCTCTCCGCCGCAACCCCTTCCCCCTCTTTTCACCCCCTCCCACGCCTCCTCCCTTACGGCCTTTCCCTCCCCTACTTCCATCCCTTCCCCTTCTCCGGGTCGTCTACTCCCCGCCCTCCCTCCGCCAGTTTTCGTTGTTCCGGCGCGCTCTGGAGTTCTTGTCGTCAGTTCGTCCGCTGAAGCCGGCCGGCTCGGTACCTCGTAATTGGCCGTTGGAGATCATAAACACCCTATTCTCTATTTTCGTCACTTGATTTCGTGTGTGGAGGAAACGCTGATAAAAATAAAAAAAACCAATTCGATCAGTCAAGAGGATTAATTGAAAAAAAAAACAATCACGGAAATTTTTCCATCATCACTTTCGTGTTGTGTTTCTGTCTCTTTTTTGAAGTTCGCCTCTTTTTCTGTAAGAAGTTGAGTACGGAAAACGAATAACAACTTAGCAGCCGGTGTTGTAGGGGATTAATTGTTCCATCGTTTATATTGTTGGTTTGCACCGTGGGGAAAGGAAAGTTTGATTGGAGGAAAAAAGGTTAATTTCAACATGCTCGCCACCAAAGTGTCCCTGGTCCTTTTAGTGGTGTGTCTCGCCCTGGTGCCGCCGGTGCTCCTCTTGGAGGACCACCACCACCACGGGCACCATCACCAACAGCAGCAACAGCAGCAGCAGCCCCACGGTGACATCGAGGGCGCCATATCTGCCTCGCCGGCCGCTCCTGCCGCCCCGCCAGCGCCGGCCCCGCGGAGGAGCACGGGCAGTTGCCGCGAGTCGAGGCTGTGCTGCCCCGGCAGGGATTCCTCGTGCGTCGTCCAGAAGGCGCCCTTGAACGCCATCATCGAGGATTTGAGCGACGAGCCCTGCTACTGTGACCACGCCTGCATCAAGCTTGGAGACTGCTGCTCTGATTTCAAGGAGGCATGCGGAGGTAAGTCTCCTTTTGATTCTTCTCTTGATTTCGTACCTTTCATGAGGTGCGGGTGACCCTCCCTCCTCGATGATTATTGACATGCTTCTTAGTTTTGCGTAAAATCTTTCGTTCCTGAGGCCTTATTCAGTAAGCACTCGACTCGGTCGAATCTCGGAAAGCCCGTGGATGTGACATCAAAGCCCCCGACTAATCTCCACTTTTGAATGGCCCTGTTGGAACTTTTAGAGGCTGTGGCGTCAAAATTTCGTCACTTTCCAGGCTCGGAAAATCCGAGAACATACAGAATAGCCCCCCTGAGCCGAAGACTCAAGGAAAATATTCCTCTCGTTTAGTCTTCGAAAATTCTCTTGACTCCCGAGTTGACTGAGCAAAAGGGTTCGGTCGAAATTTCCCTATCGGATTTGAGGGGCTTGGAGTTGTGTGGAAAAGTTTCCTCGTGTTCGCGGTCCATGATACCGAGTTAGTGTAGAAAATCGGGTAATATGATTATATACAGTCCATTCGCGTCTTGTTATTTTACTTATGACAGGGAAATATTATCCCTAGTGTTTTGGATTCCTACGCTGAAGTATCGGGTTTGGATCCTGGCGGCGGAAATATGTTGTCAGTTAACCGACGCCTTATCGGGTGCCACGAAGGTTTTAGTTCTCAGTCAATCTGACCGGCCCGTTAAGCGGTGGTATCCTTTCCGTCTTGCGTTAATACGCTGATGTCAGCAGCAGGACTCCCTCTTCCATTTAACCCCGACGTTACCACCCCTATCCCAACGTTTACATTCCTTCTAGCAAGAAGCGTTGACTCGTGCTGGACAGAGTAGAATTACTTGTCGAATAACCGTCAGCCGAGATCATCCGCGGTGTGAAGTGAGATCGCCCGGATTCGATGTTAGGTTGAGTGAAATGTGCCTTGCTTTAGGTGCTGACCCACTCAAAACAAAATGCAGCGAAGGGTACAGGGAGTAATTTCCCATTCAACCGACTACGTCGCAGCAGTACACGTGCTCGCGGTTTATGCTCTCAATGAAAATCGGGATTCTACAGAATAATCTCCACTGCTGCATGGTTTCGAATCCGGGCCATTGGCGTCAAATGACGAGTCCCACCAACGTACTCGCAAACTTCGCCGCCTTGGAAATCATTTCTCTTTGTGCAAAGGGGAGAAGGAATAGTCGTGACGGGAGCGACGCTAATATTCGTTTTTAAAGGCGGCGACGTGGACAGTGATGTTATTCGCTAAATAAACTCCTCAGGGAAAGCCTTGATAATTCCACGATTCACAGTGAGCTTGTCACCCACGGTGTTGTTCACAGGATAGTTCTTGTAATTTTACGGCAGCCTTCAGCACTTGGTGGCATAATCATGTGTCCATTTCTTCTCCACTGCGATCATCTTTCACAAATATTGTGATGGGTCGTACCATGGCATCATTTCGTTCAACCTTTTCTCGGTTTACCCTCATTACATTATCACTACTATTTTCAACGGTCAAGAACAACGACGGAATCTTTTAAAGAATTTACCCTTTGTTTAATTTCCTCCCTCACCTCCGCGAAAATTACACGGGTGCCGTGGTTGCACTTGAAGGCACTCATCCAACCGCATCAATAGCGTGAAGAATTATACGAATACATTTACCCATCCGTTTAATCCATCTTATCCTCACGTTCTTTTTCATTTTGGAAGCAGTTATAACTGAAAGTTGTTCTGTGAATTGCATTGTCTTGTGGCGAAAACAATTTTTTTAGAGGCTGAAAAAAAATTATCCGGAATTACCCTAACTGATTCGGATATCGAAGAACGATGGGATTGTGAGAATTGGATTTCTTTAAAGTCATTGTGATGATTACCCAACTCTTGCGTGTTTAAACGCGCGGTAGGCAGGCTGGTAAGGTTGCGAAACTGCAATGCAAAGGTCGCGGGTTCGAATCTCTCCTCGGGCACGGATGCTTCGCTTGTCTGAGTATAAATGTCACAGGTTACTCGGTGTGCTATAACCGTAGCAGTTGAAGCTTCTTAAAGCGCAAGCCTCACTTCTACTGCTAAACACTGCCTTGTCATTGAAACTGAATCGGTCTTGTCGTAGGAAGTGATTGATTTTTACCTTCGATTTATTTGCTTATTCGTTGGGCCGAGCTCGATTGAGTTCTTACTTGAAAATTGTCTTGCATTTCAATGGAGGGTAGCATTGGGGAAACCGGATTTTTAAGGCTGGCCCTGTTTTTGACTTAACTGTTTGGGATACCACGTGCTGAGGCGAAACGCCCTCTCCTGAAACCCTCCTGTTTATTCCAAATTAGAATAAAAATCTCAAAAATAGTCAAAATCATTATTCTCTAGGGTCATTTTCCCCAAAGTAAAAGCCTATATACGCCTCCTCTTCGTAAACTTGTTAGTATTTCTCACATCTCGTTGACTTTTTCAACGTAATTTGTCCATCATAACGCCCAAAACATTGAACTTAATGAGACTTGAGTGATGGTTGTTTTTTACGGGGATCTCCAGAAGAAAAGGCCAAAAATGTCACCCCATTGGTCAAGACAATGTACGAAGAAACCGTCGTGTGGCATGATCGTTCATTTTTTTGCGCCAGAAAATTTTTTCGTGGTTTTTAGCAATTTTGATCGGTCTGCTACTTTTTAGTTTTTTTTAAAGCTTTGCATACTGTTCTAGAATCTAGTAGTTGATGTATGATTTTATGCACATTTGTTGCCAGATTGCTAGCTTTCCCCAGGGCTATGCATTCTGATGATATTTATTATATAAACACAGTCATGAAGGATACCGCTGAAAAGGAAAATGAACTGTGTGAAAACCATTGATTTGTTATCCAGATCTTATTCAGGCCGCGTTTCGGAACTGCCATTCGCAGCTGGTTAGAGAAGGCCCTTATTATGCATTCATCGTTAAAGAATTTTACGTCCTACTAGTGGTCGAATGAAGTGCGCTACATTTGGAATCAGACTATCCTGAGGATTAATTCAGCTTTGAAGGGACTGACGCATATCCTCTAGTTCCTATAATTCCTCATTACCTCTCTGCGTTTTGCGATGAAGAATCACATAGTGCATCCCCTTGATTTTGCTGTCTAGTTTATTGGACTCCTAGTTCGAAATTATGTGAAGCTCGACATTCGGCTATTTTGAATGTGAAAGTGAAATAGCGTTTGAGGATCAGTAAAGGCGTAGGAAACGTCGATTAGTATCCAAGCTCACTGAAATACCATAAAAAAGACCGCACGGAACTTGTCGCAAACGTTTTGCTCCTTGAGCACGTGGAGGTGAAACGTGTATTTCAAGAAAAAGTGCTTTGGATATTTATTGGGATCAGCTAGAAATTTCTTGGCCGATTTTTCTAGAATTATAACTCTCAGATCAGGTTTTTATAATCTCCTGTTTAAATATTGTCTCGGTGTTAAACTTGAAGCCAATGCGTCTTTACGCCGATAACGCTTGCGTCATTAACCCGACAGCTTGACGTAACGTACAAAGCCCGAACTCTCAGTTAACATAAAGCTATCGAAAATGCTACGTTACGCTGCGGTTAACGTTAACCAGACATAATAAAACCGGGCCTTAAATTTTTTGTGTTTCCGTTTCCAATGATTAAACTTTCATTCCTTAACCTTTTGAGGGTTATATTATTATATTGAGGGTTATCCTTCATTCTCTACAAATCCTTGAGTGTGTGGACGTAAAACGAGAAAATTCGAACGGTAAAGCATGGGTATCCCATCGATGCATTGGCGCAGCTTATATCCTTCGTTGCCTTTTCATCGCGTGTGCGTTGTCTGCGAATATTAATCCGCCCTGTTGCACCCTTGGGAAGTAACCTCTCCGCTGGGGTTCTCACGTAGTTGGTAGTGGAGTACTAGAAAGAAGACGGATACAGGAAATATCCAGTATTATAACACTCAATGGGCTGGGTCAGTTCTGGGTCATGATACAGGAGCTATTCAGTAGGCTAACGCCTGCCGACCCAAAGGGTGCGGGTTCGAATCACGCTCACGGCATCGGTTTTTTATTATGCATTTGCTTCAGTGTGAGGGGGGAATTTCAGGTCTTATATTCGGCTAAAATGTAGATTATGCCATACAAACGTATATACCCTAAGATGATTTTTTAAAAGAAGTGAGCGTCCTTAACTCATGGCGTAAACTATAAATTTATTATTGAGAGATCGAATAAATATTTGGAATTGTATATAAATGGGGTGCAATTTTCTCATCTGTTCGTTTTTAATCCCTCACTCTATTTTTGTCTTGCTGGATTCATTCCTTTTCAAACGAGCAATACTACATTACATTACTGTGAAATGCCCTTGTAGGTCGATGCATTTCGTGATAAACTTTTGAGTCGGTGGTGGTTTTGGGGTCTACTAACCATGAAACGAGAAACTATGTAAATATTTTGGGGAAGTCGCACCATGGTCACGACTAAAATATGTAGTTTTTCTTCGAAATCTACCTGAAAGGGAGTAGATTTTTGTGCTCTACAGGTACTACTCTGCCATTTTTCGTGTTACCTTCCGAGATACTCGAAAATATCACCTCCTGTTTTTGCGTGTAACCTCTTCGTCCCTAGTTTTTTTTAAATGTTCTTTGTGTTTGGCCACGGTGCAGCATCGTTTAAGAGTTTCTGTAAACGTAACCCGCTGCCGTCACGATTCCTTGCGAAGTCCCCGACCCATGCAGCCCATTCTAAAGTCACGAAGAAACGTAAAATCGCGTTCCTCTTGTAATCTCATTGTGTGCGAACAAGAGAAGAGGAATCTTTATGTTTTTTTCGACTCATTCTCAGTATTATTTCCCTCTCTCCTCAACCGTCTCTCAAACGTTCATACGTGTGGTTCATGCATTCGTGACGTGCATGGGCCGGGACCCCCTTTCGCGCGCGTCCCATGTGTCTCCAAGGGAACCGCCGTCACGGCGCGGGGCGTGCGGCTGTTGTTTTCTTTCATCCTCCCCCCCGCTGTGTCTCTGTGGGGGAGGAGGAGGTGGAGGAGCCTGGAGCAATTAATTTTGCCGATGGAAATGGAAACAAAGGCGGGGAATGGGGGTAGGGAGGAGCGGGGTAAAAGGAAGGAAGAGGCGCGCACTCAGAGCCGGCGACGAGAAAAGGATTAAGTGAAATAAAAAAAAGATACGCGAACGAACAAACGAGGCAAAGGAGGCTGTTGGACGGCCGTAGCCGGTGGTTCCCTCTGGCGGCGGAAGCGTGAAAGAAGGGATTCCCGAGCGAGCAGGCAGTCGTGGCGTTATTCACTTTCTCTCTCTTTCGAGTTGGGGAGTGAGGCATTTTGCTTGTGTTTTTTTTCCACCTCTCCCGTCTTCTCTTTCCTTCCACCGATGGCTCAGAAACATTTTGGCGAGTGAAATGTAAAAAATAGTGTTAAAATTACTGTCACACTTAACATAAAATAAACATTATGACTTTAAGTGGTTCTACCGTGAAATAACATTCATTTCACTTTGTGCATATCCTGGCTACTTACGGAAAAACAGGTCCATTGTTTGCTAAAAACAACAAAATCCTACGCTTCCACGCTATGTATTTCGCATATTGGACTTTGTGTTAAAAGCGAGAATTGGCGAAACGTGAGGCGAAGTAGTATTTAAAAAATATTTTGTGAATCCTGTTGTCGCGAAAAAATATCATCAAAAGCGTATTCTGCCAGGGTATTGAATGCCAATGAAAAATAAGAGGTCCATCACTCTCTTATTTTTTGAGTTATTATTAAAAAATAGCTGCAATAATTAATGACAAAATTCGTCAATTCAAAGGAAGTGGCGCACCAGTTGGTCCCTAAGACCTGAAAAAGTGTTCATTAAAATATATATTTGTTGAATAATCTACGTTTTGTACCTTTATTTAGTTTTCTAATAGCTAAGGCATATCAACAGTGAAAACAGTATTTTTTTTAAATAATTCTAAGGCAAAGGTGGGATCCAGTACATATTTGTTTTGACTCTCAGTCTCACGATGGAACCTCCATGAGTAATTGTTAACGCCAAGCTGGAAGTATAGCTAGGTTTTTCCAAAATATACTGTGTCACTAGTGGCCTAGTGTGTATGATGTATTTTTTCGTATAAGAAAGCCTAGTAGATATAGAGTTGCGGTCCTATTATATGTAATATGTACATCCGTCGACATATGTGCCTATTTTGTACATAAATTTTAATTTTTTAAATAGCTAAGCCACGTCATCAGCGAAAGCAGTTTATTTCATACAAAAACCGAAAAGGGCGTATGTAGTCCGTGTTCTTTTTGAAAGCCGGTTAAATTTTTAAGGTGATTGGCAACGCAATAGTTAGCATTCTTCTCCTTTTGTCTTTGTTCCTAAGGCAGAAAAACATGCAACAAAATCTGGATGAAAAACTTAGCAAAAAAGTTAATATATTGGGCCCCTAAATTAATTGTACGTTGATTCAAATTTATCCAAATAATTTGCTAATCTTTACCGTAACATTACACGGTTTCACTCTGTGTTGTTCCATGAACGTCGATGTTGCTGTCAAGGTATTAAAAATCACTCTTATGTTAATTTGGCATTACGTTTTTTCAACCGGCCTTTGGCTGTTTTATCCTTTGATTGTCATTCGTTTTGGTTTCCTTCAAGGGGATGTGAATGAAGCACTTTCAGGGAAATTAAGGTAGTTTTTCTCGAAGAAACGGAAACTTAATCGTACATGTACCTACTGGAGTCATGTTAATTCCACTTCATGATTAGGTGCATTCAGCCAATTGATAATTGTCGCTTTCTGTTTCGGATCTGTTGTACGGAAGACAAAGCGTTTATCACTTGGCTCCTTTGTGTTCCTTGATCGAGAGATAATTTTGTCGTTGCCTCGAATGGAGTCTGAGATGACGTTCTCGTGCGTGAAAGGGGTAGAGCACAATGGCTGCGACATCGAATGTCGTTCATATCCGTGATGCGTGTCAAGCTCAGGAATTGTTGCTGCTTCCACTGCTCTGTCTCTGCTTTTACATACTATTTGGTGTTTTTTCCGTATGAAATAGTGAGAAAATTCGACACAAAGTTCCGAACGTAAATATAACCATGTGAAAATCTGTTGAAGCCTTTGGAATGCCATAATTTATGTTCCTAAATTCTCTTTTTATTTTGCATCCCAATTTTTTCGCTGTAGTTTTAAATCAATGAGACATTAGTTGATCAGTTTTTAAGAAGACAAAATGCAATTATTTTCTCGCGTAAATAATGGAGTTCTAAGGGGCACTGGAGATATATGTTATAAGAGTTTTCGAAAGAAACCATTGAGAAATATTCCGCGACTGTCGTAATTTAGCATTCAGTTTTGATACTCTAATCTCGAAATGGTTTTTTAGGTACATTGAGATTTTTACAAAATTCATAAACTCATTCGTATTTTCAATCCAATTTTTGCCCTAGTGAGTCGATGCGACTTGTTAATCAGTATGCTTGAGGAATGACTCATACTAGGTCATCAACATAGTCTATTCGAATAGGGATCAGTTTGGCGCGCAAAGGGGATTATATTCTCATTGTCTATTCTTTATGGCAGCGTGGCGTAATTTTTCCACGGTCGCCAATCTTGGGAATGATTACACGTTCTGCTTGGGAATGATTACAAGCTGATGCAGCCCAGAAGCTTAGGACTCATCAATCTGGGAAAAAATTGCCCTGATTACGAAGTTGAAGTTTTGAGAGATACATCAAACTTGCCCCAGTATTCGACTCAAATAGTGAATTCTTATGAGACGGTAGCCGACTATAGATATGTCACACTAAATGGTAATTAGAGTCAATCAAACTTTTTGACATGGGTAGCCATTCTTCCGAACTATGCCCCTTTTCTTCCGCTTGGTGACTTGGGCAATTTATTGTTTCTCCATGTCAGAGAAATGTGTACTCTTGCGAGGAGTGAGTGACAAAGTCAGCTCATGGGAGGTCATAATCGGATACATTCAATCAGCGCAATACTCTGGTACGATTAAACAGACAAGGCTTTAACTGAGTTTTGGGGAATTGGGTGCGAAAATTATGGGTAACCTATGAAAGGTTTCTACTCCCAACTTAATGGTTTTAATACATACATTACCCATCAATGAATAATCACATGTGTATATAAGTACGTTACGGAAAGTACAGAGAGTATAGCAGAACGAGAGAAGAGCTTGTTAGGGCGTGATGAATGCATTCTGACACGATGTACTTGAAGGAAAATTTCGTAGTATTCCCCTCTGGTTTCAATACCATTTGCTTTCTATTCATCATCAAGGCACAAGTCAAGAGACAAAGCTGAAGGAATTTTCTATGCAGGCTAAAGGAATTGTTGGGATGAAATAGTGGTAGACTCTTTGAAGAGACTAGAGTTCCCATATTAGCTATAATGGAGGAAAAAGTCGGATTCAACTGATTTTTTCAGTAATTTATGGCTTTACAAGTGCTTGTTTGTTGTTGCTGCTTTGTTCACAGCATGCTTTTGAACATTTAAGCCAACAGAACTATTGTAAGGGGAAGGAGTTTAGCACAAAAGCAGTTTAATTTATTTTAACTTTAATTTTACATGGCGTGGGAATTCAAGCTGTCAAAGGAACTCAAATTTAAAACCTTGGTCACGGAATTGTGTCATCTGATTTTCTTTGATGAAGGCCTTTAATTGCATTTCCTTGAACACTTCGTTATTTTAAGCCTTTCAAATAAGATTTTTAATAACGAAATTCTTCCTATTCCACCATAATCACTTAAAGAATTTCCAGTGGTATCTAGAAATAATTTTAGCCAACTTCAAAGTAAAACAGCACAGATGGCTCTGACCTTCTTATCAGTTTTATGTCTAACCTTTCCACCATTAGCCATACTTTTTTCAAGACCTTTATTTTGACGAAATAAATTTGCCTTGCGTATCTTGCTTTCTGATTTTTGAGGCTTGATAATGACGATGAAGTCGAAACTATTGTTTCAAATTAAATTCACATAAGTCTTTTACATAGATGTGGAGCATTTTAAGTATCTGGGTATTATTTTGGATGATAAGGGGTTTATTAGCAAGGATCTAAGAAGCTGGATTGCACTGGTATGGTTGATGGGGATTGTTGACTGGTATGGAAAGGGGAATTGATGGAGAGGAATGGGGGAAGACTCAAAGAAAATGTTTGTTCCAACTCTGATATCGAGCGTAGTGTCGTATGGCTCGGAAACTTGGTCCTTGTGGAAAAAAGATTTTCGTAGAGAGGAAGCTTTAGGGATGTAGGTTTGGAGAAGAATGTGGAGAGTGAGCAAGGTAGAAAGGAAGACAAAAAAGGAAGTACTGTAGATGAATGGGACATGCGAGAAGGTTGGTGGCGGATATTCGGAAGAGGCAGAAAACATGGACGGAGGAAATACTTAAAGAAGAGGGTATGTTGAAGAGGGTGAAGAACGAGGGACCTAAGGAAAGTAGGAGAAAGGAATAGAGGACGACATAAGGTGGACAGAGAAGGTACGAAGAGCTAAAAAAGAATGTATAGTGGGAGAAATAGGGTTTCCAGGATAGGTTAAGCAAGGATCCTCGAAAGCAAGGTTACCTCGAAAATCGGCATTTTGGACTATTTGTTTATATTGGAATTAAAAAATACAGTACCTATAGTTTTAATTTTTTCCGCGATAAAGACTTGAAATTGCGCTGTCTCAAAAATAATTTTGAACTAGGAGGCTGATATTTGGCCACATTTTAAGTTTAATCGTTATTTATATTCGCTCTAAGTTTTAACTCCTCATTTCTTGATTGCATTTCGTGTGTCAAATTTCAATTTGAGCATTTTATGTATCATATTTATCACATCCATATGTTACGCCATGGATATGAATGGGAGGATTAATTTGATAGCATCTGAATATCGGAATTCCGTGTAGTACTTATGGCCGTTTCACACGATCAAATTCACGTCAAATTCTATTCAAGACTCGTTGAACAAGTTTTCTCGAATGGGCATGACGTCAGTTGAAACGTCATGACGGGGGAAATATTGTCTAAAAGCTCTTGAAAGGCTTCGTTGCCATCAAATTCCTCTTGTCTTCGGTTCTCGTAGTTTAGAACTTTTGGTCGGCAAACCTTGCCTCGGTGGCCTTAGGCGTATGATTTGAGATTCTTTGTCGGCAGTTCGCGATAGAATTTAAATTTATATGCCTGATGCATGCCTTCGTCATAACCAATCCCCGTTCTAAATTCTGCGACGATTTCTTCTTGGAGCATTTAAATGCAACTATAGCAACATTCGCTTCATCAATACTTTTTTTTCGAATCAAAACCAGAATTTTAGCGACAAATCAGAATATTCATTTCACAAACAACTCTTTAAGTAACTCAACATTGCTGTGTTTAGAAGAAAATTGATATTTAGTCGATAGTATCTATCACGTGTACACCTTGCGACTCTAGTTTTCCAGGCACTTTCCGTTAATCGTTAATTTCTTTGGAAATCGCGTTAAAAGTCACACAAGCTTTATATTACAGTGTGAAAGGTCGTTCAAGTCGATCCAAGTATTCTTGAACAATCATCACTGAAAGGCCGTCCTGAATGGTATTGAATGAACTTTAAGCTTTCCAGACGTCTTGTTCAACATTCCTTGTTCAAGACTTCTCAAATAGTGTGAAACTGTCTGACGACCGGTAGACGACACGGCTGGCTGCCGTGGAGGTAATATCGGGGGTCCTGTTCACTCAGTTGGTAAAATGAATCATTTCGCAAAGAGTATTACTTTTCTCTATTCCATAGGCTTTAGTGAGATGAGTCTTTCTGGACTGTTAACTGAAGCTTCAAGTTAACATTTAAAATTTGGAGGGGACGGTGACGCCTCGTTTCTTAACCCCTTGAACTTGGTGTCTATTGTGGAGCATTATAGATCGATGGGTGTGATACGGCGTCTATCGTAGCATTTCACCCGTCAACACTGATCCTCGAACAAAAGGCCACGAGCTGAATTTGGCGACGAAATTGCTTTTTCCCGCGAGAGATTTTGTTCGAATGATTTTTCTTAATGGAACCCATGTAGTAATTTTGAGATCCCGGCATATCATCGCGTAAAAATGTAGCTCGAGGAAAAATGTTTTCATGGTAAAATTGATTCATTTTGAAAAATTTAGGAATTGCTTGAATTTGGGAGAGGTTGTGTTCCAACTTGGACCGAACATTTTTTATATTACGAATTACGAATGCTTTTTTGCCAATCCCTCGTCCTTGGTTAATTTTGGTCCGTGGTGTGCGTTTTGAAAACAGGTTAGGAGAGGATGCATGCTAATTTTGGTCATCATATTTTAACGTGCTCGGAATAAGAGTGATTCGAGATACAGGCATGAGGAAGGTGAAACCACACGCTTAAGGAAGTTTCCGGATGCTGTCCTTTAATTAATGTATTAAAAGATAATATATCGTTTGACTTTCCATAAAAGAAATATTTAGCTCATGTCCTCAATTCTATATACAAATGAAGCATATTGATTGTGAATCTTATGCAAGAATTTGATCGGGATTTTCCAGAATATGTTTATTTTCTAATTCTGATGTTAACTTATGACCCGGAAACACAAAGAAAGAAAAGAGTGCATTTTAAATATTGAGCGCTGTGCAGTAGGTACATACTATCAACTAAGTTGAAGCTTTCTCAACAGCATGGTCAGATTCATTTTATCGGTGAATGTACCGGAATTTATTCTGGCTAATTTTGTTTTACCTCGTTATTCCTTTCCTAGTTTTAGGTCATGCTTTTCTCTTAAATGTAGACAGATAAATATCTAAGGGTGGCTTGACTTACTTGTGTGTTGATGGAACGATTTGCGAATAAATATCCTTCAAGGACTACTAACCGAATGACACATAAAGAGTTCATACTTTTGTGTGCATAATTACATATTGAATTGAAATATCCTATTTGAAGCTGTTGTCGGCGGGTGACTAAATAAAAAGGTTATCATTTTTAAGCCGTAGGAGAAACGTTACATTTAGAAATAAAATTTAGTTGACAAATATGCACCGAAGTTATGTTTTAGTCCCAGAACTAATTGACAGTTCGGGAAGGGTACCAGAAAAGAAGCCGTCTGCAATTAGCCTCAGTGCGCAGTCTATTCAGATGACTCTATTACATTACATCCTTTTGAGTTCGACCGTTTTGAGGATTGACCGTGCGTAACCTAAGTCGCTGTCAACACTAGCAGTCACGGAACCGTAAGGATGATCTCATGAAATTATTTTCTCCTCTTTCTTTTGCGTCCGTATTCTTCTTTTGGTCAACGACCCAACGTGAAAATTTTAAAGGTGTCTCGTCTGCTTTTGGGCACGCTTACATTATCTCTGCCCGTCCTTTCGAAGGCGTTGAGAAGAAGGTGAAGCTAAGGTCTCCCTTTATTCTTTTCCAACCCTCGGTAAGTCCACAGCCACCGCTGCCGCCGGGGGAAAGTTGAAATATGCTCGCAAACCTCGAATATCGAGCCTGAAAGTTGAGAGGATGAGGGCGGCAGGAATTCTTTTAATGTTTGCCGCCCCCCCCCCCCACGGACGGTGTCCCATGGATGTTTGTCCTTCTTCCCTAAACCCTTATAGACACCCATCCAAATTCGTTCGCAAAAGTTTACGGGCGGCATCGTTCGCCCGGGAAGTTGCCCTTATGTCAGGGAATGGTAAGTGAGACCACTAGGGGGAGTGAGAAAAAGGAGCCTGCTGTCCTGGTAGACGGGGAAAAGGCGAAAGGTATTAGGAGCGGGTGTAGTTATTCAATTGTGCGTGCTCGAAATTCTCGTGGGAACACTGGATTGTGGTAAAACCGTGGAATCGGGGATTACTGTCGCAAATGCTTCGTCTCTGGTGTTACTTAATGGATTTGCTCGACATGTTGAAATGAAAGCCAAGCTATTGTTCTTCCGCATAAAAGCCATCATACACATAGGTTCATCATCATACGTACAGGAACTCGTCATCAGATCCTAATGACAACAGATGACTGGCAACTGATGTGTCTTACGTTGAAGCATGGGTCGTACGTGTGATGCATTTTATGTGGCACTGCTGAAGATTTGCGTACATTTAATTATTTCTCTGGGAGCTAGCTGCTTCATGATTCGGAAGGGGAGACTGGAGCACATATTTAGCCACCAACCTCACCTCAAATTGATTGTGTTACATCGCACTTTTAGTCATCTCAATCTAATTCCGCCTCACACTGGACTCCAGTGACTGGAGGTTATGACAACATTTTACTGCGCCATTGGAAGAAACGACTTATTTACGGGAGGGTTATTTATTTTTTACGTATCTAACATACTAAGTTAAATTTTGAGATGCTACTTTTGCCGATCATAGGAATCCTTTTTTTTAAAGAACTAATTGTAAAAAGTGGTATATTTTGAACGAATTATCATACCTCTTTGAATCGTAACTTAAGCCAAAATAAAATATGGTGACGGAAAACTTTTGTACGCTTGTTTCGGGGCACAATACGTAAACTTTTCTTTCTTGTTTTTATCTGTGATGTAAATTAATCTAAATGATTTTAAAAAATATTAAACGTACTCCATATCATTTTTTTGGCCCCATGTTGATTCTACGTGGGTTTCAAAGATATTACGCTGAAAAAGCGTTATTCCTGGCAAAAGGTGCTGTATTTTATATGTTATAGTGGAGTAAACAATTAATAATTGAGTTTACCCTTGACTTGTTAAATTTTCTCCTAATATATTATTATTATATAAATTGTGCTTTTTTCATCGCTCCTGTTAACTTTTATTGGTTATGTAAACATGCCCTGGTATCATCACCTGTTCTATCAATTGATTGGTAGTTTTGTTTAGAATGTTCCTGCTTTGACTTTATAAGCACGTGATCTTCTTTTAGAGTTCTAACCCTTCAAGTTTCGCCATCATTTGCCCGCCTCATAGTCTCTGTTCAGGTCATACCGTCTGCCTCCCTTCATCTCAAGCAATATTCCTGTTATATCTCTTCCACGCTTACACATCTGTATCCCGTCTCATTCCCTCTTGAGAATTCCCTTCTCCCTGAATGCGTCCTCCACCCGCTCCTGCTACCCCCTCCAAATCTCAGCCGCCAAATTTCTTTTCCTCCCTTCCTCGTTTGTCTTCCTCGCTATCCAGCTATGCTTAATTATTCTTCTCCCCTCGTACATCTCTATAAGCTGTACGAGCCTCCAATCTAAGCATCTCCCATTTCAGTAATTACCAAGTCTTGGAAACATTACGCATTGCTTCATATTAAAGGTTTAACTATTCCTTTCTTATTGATTTTTCCCAGTCCCCCTCATCAAGATATTTTTTAGGAACTTACTAGGAAGAAGAAAGGAAACTAAGACTTTTTCTTTACCAGGAAAACGATGCTATTCTCCTTCTGGATCGAGCAAAGATTTCTCTCTAACCCAAACAACCGAGGAAGTGCAAAAGGATGATTCATTTCTTTGAATTTTCTCCATTCCTTGAGTCGAAGTAGACGAAGCTGAATGGGTATCCCGCGATGACGTGATATACACCACTTAAAAGTCACATCTGTAGCATTTAAGGGGAATTTTACTACATTTGCCTGTTTCAGACATGGTATTGGGTAAAGTTGTGAAATTCACCCAAGATTACGAAATGTTGAATCCATCCCAGAAATTTGCGTTGAAATACCATATAATTGCCGAGGGTCCTTTTGTCATCATCTGCAGGATCCATTTATGCTCCTTAGTATTTATAGAAAATTCATGATTTACAATGAAACTGTTTCCTACGCCGATAAGCAAGACGTAGGTAGTGCTCGCGGAAAGAGGGAATTGTTTTACTGCATTAAATAAGGATATTTTAGCCCTGGGAAATGAAAAATTCTAATGCAATCATGAAAATCTCGGGATAATTATTTTCCTGTTTATTTTGCCAACCTGTCTTTGCTTTGTGGTATAAGTGCAAAGGCAGCGAAGGGTAGAAGTGGCCTTTGCTTCCTTTTTGAGATTGAGTGGGCTCTTTTCCTCCTTTCAAGAAGAGAGGATTTAGTTAAAGAAATCACCAAAAAAGAAAGAGGTATGATTTTTTCGAAGTTCTTTCCTGTTGACTCCTAGTTTTTCTTGCCACTTCTTGGGAACGTATGTTTTGTTTAAGAGGGACTGAGGATATATACCCTCGAGGGAGGAAATTAACTCAAATGAGATAAACAGGGGCAATAACGGTCGATACATCGCTTACGTATTATCCTTGGATCATGAAAGTTATATCTTTGTTTTTCAGTCATTTTGTTTACACATAATTTCTAGGTGGCCCTTTAAGTTCTTCTTTTTAGATAAGTTTTCCTTTCACGGAGTGACCTATAGTATTCTCCTTTGGGGTTGTGTTTAAACCGTTCAAGATAATTCCGATCACGTAACTAAGGAGTCATGTGGTACAAAAAAAGGATTAGAGATTTTGGTGAAAGCAAGCAAGCAGCATGGCTGGAAGCTGAGGAGGCTGCAGAGAGTTTACCAGGGCATTGCTTTTCATTTTCCTCAGAGGATATCTTTTCTGATTATTTTTCCCAGTTTCAGAACGTGTGTGTTTCGCTACGAGGTGACGACAGATGGAACATTTTAAAGTTTCATTTTCTCTAAATTAAATTAATGAAATACGCTGATTTTATTAAATGAATTAACATTAAATCAAACATCGTGAAGGAAATTCTTATTTTAATTCCCCAGATGAAGAGAAGAGCGTTTTTCCAACTGTCATTTGGAAGTTTAACTCTGTGAGACCTATATGGGGTTACCATTGCGATCTTTCTCATGGGTTAACTTCATGTCGTGGTGTTAAACGGAAAGTACGTTACCTTCAGCCGGCAGCGAACAGTTAACCAACGTAAAAACTTTTGTGCGGAAAAAAGTATGTTTGTTGCCGAGATAATCACCCTGATTCAAAGCTTTCTTCGTGGCGAGTTTCTCCCTGGCGAGGCATTATGAAATACCCTCGGGTAAAATGTTCAACTTCGTGAAAGCGCGTCGCGGTAATCACAGTTACAGCATTGGGAGTCCTTATTATTAAGTGAGCTTACTCGTTGAACTCTATGGCACTATTATCGTGCTGAGGATGGTAATTAATGCGAACCACCCGTTTGTCTTCCAGCATAAAATCATAGTTTATCGAACAAGCTTTTTCCTTGCGTTTGAATTCGTTCAAATATTTTGGGAAGTACTTTTTTTATGGATATTAGAAGGGTCACTTTTTAATCTCTCCCCTCTCACGAAATTGGTCGTTTCTTTGTATGCGTGCCATAAAAATGGATTTATCATGAAATATCCTTCACAAAATTCAGCACGGTACTATCTTACGCATAATTGGTAAGTAAAAATAATCTGATATTTTGCCGTCGCATGTTCTACCGTTGATAAAATACAAATGTCGTTTCAGTTACTAATTTCCGTTTGATTGTCGAAATGAATGCCGAAAGAAAAAAAACTCTACTCATGCAATCTACCGGAGTCTGAAATGAATAAGTTGTGTTATTGTCTGAATTTAGTCCTTTGTCACCTCTGTCTATTTGGGATACGTAGCTTTGAGTTGACCTCTGTTTCTGGGCTCATTACTCAGTAAAAATATGGCGAATACTACCCCGCTAATGTGGAATACGCAGTAGTGATGCATTTGTTTGTATTTATATATATTTAAAGAAAGTAATCCACACACAGTATAGTACTGCCAATTTACAGTGCACTCGTAACAAACTTAAATGTGAGAAGTGCCACATGAACATTAACAAGAAATAAAATGACTCTTGCAACGAGAAAGAGGTTGTTAATTAGATTTAATACTTTCTCGGCGAATGATTAGCGTAAGTTCTTCTCGGGAATTCCAATTTAACTCGGTGGAATTCCAAAGAATAATTTACGCTACGTTGTTAATTATTTACGGAAATATGCGTTATGGTCAAGCTTGTAAGCTTTTAGAGCACAGAGAAAAGGGATTGATGTCAACAGGGAGTGAATTTATTAGGGAGGTGAGAGGGAAGAAAAGCGATCGTTGACACATTGCGTTGCATTTTGGCATTGAGAAAATGTACACAAACATTGTTCGATGGCATTACTTAAAAAATTAATATCGTTTATTATTTATCCCATTGTAATAAAAGCTCTAGGTTTACCTCCGAGAAAAAGGGGAGTGGAAAAACGTAACATTTTTACCAAAATTTGTGATTTTATTTTAGATTTTCATTTATTCGTTCGTTTCTCTTTTAAAAAATAACCTCCCGGCGTTGTTCACTCGTGCGCAAAAAGATCCTGTCACGAGCAGGATTAGGAACTGAAAAGAGTTTTTATGTCGGAGGAATGAAAAAAATTGAATCTCTTCGTTCCAGGGAGGAGACCGCTAAACGGGGAAGTCGCATGTTGGTGGGGGGGGGGGGGCTCTGTGCTCTCTCGCTCTCTCCCGCCACAAATTGCCTCCAATCCCGGTTTGAATCATTTTCAGAGCTGGGGTACATACATACCGCATCCGACCCCCAGTCGGGCGTCTCCGAATCGGCTCGACCGTGACCTTAAATTGAACCTCCCACCCTTTCTCACACAACTTGGTGCGCTGCGATTCTTCTGCTTCACTCCAACCGGGATACATTCCTCCTTTCCCTCATAGCCTTAAAAAGAGTGCCCCTCACACTCAAGGCCAATTTCAGGAAATATAAATGCTAAATTAACTTGAGCTGTTTACGTAAAATTAACGTATTTCTACAACATGTTGGCCGGTTCACGTTGAAATTAAGAACATAAAGTAATAAAGCAGTATAAGGCTTGAGAATCACGATCATTCGCAATGCCGTATGTCAACCAAGGTAAATCGATTAAAAAAGTTCTTTGGCTAACTGCTTAAGTTAGTCAAAGAGGAATTCTATGCTCTATTACGTAGGTGTTGTTTTGAATTGAAGAATGAAATAGTGAAAACTTCTTTTACCATACAGCCAACTTCTTTCTTTTTCCAAGCCAATGAGTTTTAATTCCATTCCAATTTTGCTATCTTTGCTGTGGAAACGTTCTGAGCTTCCTTTATTCTCCGGAGCACAAGCAAAAATGCTTGTGATTGGCCAACTCCCAGCCTTAGGCTTTGTTGTGATTGGTTGACTTAACGACATAACAAATAAGATGAACAAGAACCACTTTCAACGTTACGTCCTTACGGCGCATTGTGACTTCCTCCACTACATTGCATGTGCCAAACTCTAAAGTCCTTATGTTATATCCTTACGCTATGTTATTACGTCGAAGTGGCCCAGCTCATTTTGTCTTTTCTACGATCCAGGCTTAAGACCGCTCATGAACAAATTAACGGATAGCAGAAGCCTTTTGTTCGCGTTTAATGAACTGATGACAAATTCTAAGAGTATCTGTATCGTATATGTTGTTCGGACAATTGTTTCTAATAGTTACAATTATTAGGTGATTGGTAATGGAAAGTTCTGCGTACCTTTCTTTGTGCTTTTCTCCCATGATGCACAAGAATATAAAAAATGACTGAATTAAAACGTTGGATAAAAACAACTCCTGTCTCTTTGCCTTTAGATGAGTTTCACCTTTATCCAGGTTCGAACAAGTCATGTGCTCTTAAATTGTTTCGTTATACGGGCTTCACCCTTAGTTATTCTATGAACGTCGCTATTATTGTATAGTAAAAGGTTACGGATAACTCATGCTTACGTCAAATAGGCGGTAAAATTTCCTTTAAAAAGGCGTTTATCTGGAACGTTTACAAGCGTTCGTCGACTTACCTTTCCACTTAACGCCTCCGCTATCAGGCAAGCAAAGGTTTCCCTTCCACTTTCCTCTCCCGCTTCTGCTGCTGTGCCCCGGCCGCCGCGCCGCACGGCTATTGGCATTTTTTCCGTCTCCCTTTCACCCCCTGCCATCCACCCACGCACACCATTCCACTCCTTCGGCAAAGCATCCCTTTCTCTCCCTTTGCTTCAAACGGAAACCTCGTGCCCCCCCCTTCTCCATCTCCCCCACCTTTTTAGGAAGAAACATGTAGAGTGCTTGGAATACCTCGGCTTTTATGGCGTGACCAATTCCCTTCCCTCAAAAAAGAGACAATTGGGTGAGCGACCCTTTTTTCTCCCACCAGTGAGCAGTCAATTCGTCCTTTTCTGAGGCTTTTTAACTTTGAAAGGAAAGGGAGGGTGGGGGTAAGGGACTTGTAAGTTGTGAGAGAGGGAGGTGGACTTTTTTTTACACACACCCTTAAAGGGTTCTCACTCACACTTCTCCTTTGTTCCTTTCTACCCCCTTTCCCTCCACCCTTCCCGTATGTCAGGTCTGCTTTCGAGGTCTTTCCCTGTACTGCGTTTAGACTCCCTTTCACTGGAATTCTCTGGCGTGGGCTGTCTCCGAAGAGAACTTCTCCATGGATAGGTAAGGGTTAAGATTCTCGGTCGATTGAGTTAAAAGATATTTATTTTATTTCCGATTTGACCTATATTACCCATTATTTCTTTCAAGAATGTTTGAGTGATTTTTTTACTTTGGAGACTCGAGGGCAAATCGAAATCCTTAAATTATTTTGAAAATGCAGATCCCACGAGTTTATGGCTTACGCAGTGAATATTCCTACTGTTGACAGTTGGTGCAATCACTTTGCAGGATTAAGACATAATTAAATCGGAATAATTCAAACTGTATTTGAGTATCGGGTCCGAATCGGTCGCGGTGACGGTATACTTGCGTCATTGTCTTGATGAGTAATCTTAAGGATTACCTCGGGAATACATTTTGAGTGAGGGCTAGCTGGAGGTGAAAAGGAGGGAAGAATTCATGGCTTTTTTGTGTTCCTTTGTACATATAACACCACGTCACTTGTGGCACCGTTTATTAATAAGTACATATATATAGTGAATGTAACTTGAACAGGTGGCTTCACAATGAGGTAAAACATCGAAACTGGTCGAATTAAAAATTTCTCAGTGGAGAACTTAAGCGAGTACTTTCGTCATTTAGATATAAGTTCCACCACATCAGTCCTGATACAACATTTATCCTCCTCATTGGCTAGGACACAAATGCCTCATCCACAGCGGGCACACGACGATCACCTCAGCTTAGTTAATCCTGGCGGATGTGCCCTTCTCGATCTCGGGCCGATGCGTTTGTAGTTAGGCATGCCTGCACGTACACGGAGGGTGGGTGATTCAATTGATTGCTCTCTTCTCGGACCCCCGCGATAAAATTAGCTTTATCCGATCTCCCCACCATCCACCCTTGTTTCTTTCCGTCCATTGTTTCCGAGGTGAGACGTCGCGCATTGCCATTCTGTTTACGTGTAATTTTTCGTGCTTCGTGTCGCAGGGGGACGTATGACGAATGGATTCACGCTCTCCCCACTACTTCCTCAGACGGGAAGAAATCTACTAACGAGAGTCATCCAAAGAACATTTTCCCCGTGGAGTTACCTTCCCATGAGACGGGTGGCAACCGATAAAAAAAAGAAAAAATTGCGACGCCAATCGGATTTAAGCGATTCATGATGAGATGCAGCGAGAGTGCAAATTGATACTATCCCTTAAGTTGTCTCACATAGGTAAGCTATAGAGGGGAATAGGTGGGGGTAATGGGACGGTTGAGGAAAAAAATCCGCCTTTCGATTTTAATCACGTTCTCGACTGGATGGATGGGCTGGGGGTTAAGGTTATGTCCCTGGATAACATGATTGAAAATTTTATTCATTTTACAACGAATCTTTGGCGTAGAACAATTTTGAGCCATTATTCATGTTGAAAGGTCTATTCATGAGTGGCGAAAGGTTAAATCTAAAGTGTTACATAAGGGCCCAATTAGTGAGTACTATTATTTAAGTGTCTTAATTGGCCAATATTTTAACATCCAAATACCTACTTTGTATCTCTGTAGGGAATTGTTTTGAGTCTACGTGATGTATTTTCGGGTAAGCCATTCCTGAGCCGTTTGGGATGATCTCAGTCTATTTCAGAAGGTCCTATTTTTTTAGATAAACGATGAAACGGGAAATAATGTGTTCAGATTAGACCAACTCGTATATTTCTCTTATGAAAATGAAGAAGTGAAAATTATCGTAGGCAGAAGCAATAGTCGGTGACGTAACTTTGTGTAATCGACACATATCATGAGGGTGAAGAAATACTGCTGTGCATTAGTTCAATGATGCTACCTTTGATGTTGATGTGAAACCGTCGAAACCGGTGAGGTCAAAACATAAAAATTATGGACAATTACGAAGTTTGCTTTATCCCCGTGATATATCAGATAGCATTCATTTACTCATAGCTACCCAATTGCTTTTTACCTCTACACTTATAATCCTTTATTGGCGTAAGGTGAGGAGAAGGACTATTTAAGTCTTCGTCTAGCTCCAAAAAATACAAAAACTACTGCTGCGATGTCCATCAAGCCTTTTAAAGGCATTATGCTTTTATCTTATTTAATAATTCCATGATTTAATTGTGCCTACTTATGGTTCTCGTGTATATTTCACGTACACCATTTGGTTGAATTTTTGTTCATCCTCTTTCAGCGTAACGGGCATTATTCATGATTTCTGCCTCTCTTCGTTTCCCCAATTCATCCACATCCCTGGGGCAATCTGAGAGACGGGAATCGGGAGAATTATGAGATTTTGGTGCTTTTATAAATCACATATTGTCGTCCCGAGTTTTGCTGCGGCGATTAACGATCAATCGTTAAAATCTCAGTGACGTTTTACCCTAACAAGGCAAGTCATTGATATATTTGTGATTAAACGGATTATAGGGATTAAATTGAGAGATTCATCGTCCGCTTCGCGTAATCATAGGTATCCATTTTCAAAGTGGAAAGCAAGGAATAAAAAGCCATTCTGTAATCCTCCCGAGGCATTAACTCTTGACTCGGTTAGCATTTTGGAGCGCTTTCACTGTATGTATTTCCGATTTTCCGAACACGGCATGAAAAGCTTTATCGGGATTGAAAACCCATTTAATCAAGTTCTATTTTTACATTGGTGATAGTTATATTTGCCTAAAAGAAGTAATAGGAGATTTATTAAGTCGAGATTCGATGAGAATTTGCCCTGGCCATAACATGTCTTGCGCAGTGCGAAAAAGTTCCAATTGTAATTGCCTCGTCCATCGTGTCCTCCTTTGCCTTTGGTGCTTTAGTACATTTGACATGTGCACTTCTGGAATAATATGACTGATATTTAATATGGAATCTCTTTTCATGGTAAAAAAATACCATGATTCAGGAGGCTATTGAATGAAATTGCTCGAAATTATGATAACAAGATGAATGCGGTGAATAACTTAGGTGGAAATAAGAAAACAATCTCTCGTCCAACTTCTCTAATGGCCGATTTCAATTTTTCACTATTACCTATTCCATAGAACCTATTTAGGACCTTAAGCCCCTCAAGGCAAGAAAAAAAGAGTATAGGAAAATCTTGCAATCGTGGATATGGAGAAAGTATTCAATTATGAATTTATCAGGAGGACTTAGGAGTGAATTTTAATGGCATAATAATGGTCCTTAGCCCACGGTAAAGGTGATATGTGTCCAAGACCTGGTTTTAACAATCGGAGGTTAAATATTTTATCGATATGAAAACCAAAATTAATACGTTCTTCCATCCATAACACTCACGTCAACATCTGAAACGCAAAACCCGAACTCACTGTTAACATCAAGTTAACGGAAAGGCTATGCCACCTTGCGGTTTATGCTAACCAGACATAATAAAATTGGGTACAAATCTTGGTTCAGCAAAGGAGGAACGACATTCAAAATAATGACAGATTTTACAACTTATCTTCAACTTTAACCTAGAGAATGCAGCAAATCGAATCTCGTGAAATCTTGCTGGAGTGTTTAGTCCCGTTGAAGAAATAAATGAGTAGGGTTTCGCCGATTACATAGTTTTTGTCTATTTATCGTTCACAATCTGTGTACTCGAGTTACTGTTTCTCAATCGAGGAGGTACTCATCGAATTTTCATCAGAGAGTTATTTTCTTGTATGATTTCAAATACATCTTCCCTGGGAAAGGAATCAAAGCCGAACTTATGACGAAATTTCTAAATAAAAAGTTTGAGAGAATGGGTACTTTTTTCCCGTTGATTGTCACTGGTTTCAGGAGGAGTAAGGGAATAATAGGATGGCAGTTGTCAAGAATGATCTCTTTGCTAGGAAGAAACTTTACTCAGAGCTGACAAATTTAGCTTCGAATAATATTAGAAAAATATCTGCAGCACCCTCTGTGTACTCCTCCAAGGTGCCAGTCATGGACGAAAAATCATGCGGAGAAAATCAAATTGGAATGATTGGAAATACGCGATTGAATGATGAGAGTGACTCCTGTATCTGATTAAATTATTACCGAAGTAGATCCGCGAAGTGTGGGAATATAATCTTACTCTAACCCGTTGAAATAATTATGTGTGAAGCCGTGTCGAAGTTATTCTTGAATTGATGACGATCTAGATTCTAGATGACCTGATTTTCAATGTTCATAACCTACTACGGTGGAGAAAAAAATAAACGTCCGCATATGGAAGGCTTTCTCGGAAAAATGTTTCTAAGCACTATCATATTTAACATTGATTTTTGCCTTTTTTCATATTTTTTATATAGCCTTTGAAACAGTCTTCAACAATAGGCTTGCAATTTATAATTAATTTACCCATTGACTCGTGGCATTCAAGGTTGAATAAAAATAATTTTAATGCAATACCAAATACCGATGGTATGGGACATTTTAGCATATTTTATGTTTACTATAGTGAACGATGTATTGATTGTTCAAGCGTTCCATTTTTTTAATCCCTGAAGAAGATTTATAAATAAATGAAAAACTGAGCTGGTATATATGGCGTCTTCAATAAATATGAGTAATGCCTCAATAGTCTACGACTAAGAAAGTTTATTCAGGGTCTTGCCTAATTCCTCATGATTATTCCTGGTTGCTAAGCGGCTGACTTTCCCCGCTTTTGTTTTCAATCTTGAAATTCAAAGGTGCGCGACGGCTGAAGGCGTTTTGGCATCCGCTCAGCTCACAACTCCGGACGAGGCATTCGAACGCGCTCGAATTCCTCGGATAGCTCGCTCACCTCGGTATGGAAAGCGGATTTCTGACGAATTCGAACTTCACTCCTCCGTTTTAAAGGGTTTCAATTTCAAGGCTTTCCACTATCGCCCCCTTTTGGGGGATCATGGTAAGCGATGGAAAAATAATGATGTCGGTGGAGTCGCCTAGGGGATCCTCTTTTACTACGTCTACATAAACACCTCTTATCTACGTGTACATGCTACTGTTCGAGCCGCTGCATGGCGGGGCGTGTTAATACACCAGGCAAGTAAAGAGGAGGGAAAAGGAAGAGGGCGAAGACAAAAGAGAGTTGTATGTTAACGAAGTGTCTTAGTATCACGCCCTGCGTTTGTTTTAGCCTCTAATCGTGCGTGGAAAGAAGTATTTTTTATCGAATTCTTGCATTCGGTAGTTACTGATATTTTTTTTTAAATTGGGAGCTTTCGCTGACCCTTCCACCGGCTAGTAAGGCTTTTTATCGTCAGAAGGGTCGACGAAAGCTCCCGATTTAAAAAAATGCTTTAAGTGGTTACCGTATAAGCAAGAATTCGAAAAAGATGCAGCACGCTAAGATTAAAATAGAAGGCATTTCAGTTTTCTTCAATAACTATAAGTTGAACATGTTGAACAATCGCTGCTTGAAAACTTTGCAGTTTTGGGTCAATCTTTTTATATAATGTAGGAATACAGTATTACTACTAGTATATATATATCAGTAGTAGTATGTATGTAGACTTACGTATCCCCCTCCTCAGGGCTGGGCAAAATTTAAAATACATGCATGTATGTACGTGAAATACGTATTTGAAATACTTTAAGTATTTTGTATTTGAAATACACTTCAAAAAAGTATTTTGTTTATAAAATACATAGTTGAGGTTTTTTTATTATTGTAAAATACTTCTGAGAAATGTATGCTAGAGCACAAATTCCACTTATGAATTTTGCACCCAGTTCTGCTCAGTTGAACCTAAGTGAATTGATAATAATTTTGAATAATGGAATATCGGTATTATAGTCCATTTGCATAAGAAAGAAACTTGTGTCACCAATGGGCAGAAGTGGCCTCCTAAATATTGTCACAGTCTGTGCTGGTCTCAAGGCGAAGAGCATTAAAGCCCTCCGGAATTGAAACAAGCATCTCCAACAAGGACCACTTTTGTGTTCTGCATTGCGCCCCTTGAGTCAATGCCTCAAGCCAATAGAGTTGTGAATCAGCCAATAAAATTGCTAATTGAAGATATGCGACGAACACTATGCACAGTTGCCTGCTTCACTTCTGCAATATGGTTACAATGACTTATAACGTTATGGTAGTCTCTTCTAGCACAGTAGTCCCTTGAAATCGTCATTTCTTGAGAAATCGCACTACTTGTAAAACATGTGAAACTGAGAATAACTGTGTATTGTGTATGAATCCCAAACTCTAGGATTTAATTCATCCTCATAGTTTTCTGAAATCTAATTTCTGTAAATTCCTAAAAATTTGTGGGTGATTGTGCTTTTAGCGTATTGTACATGTATGGTTTTCATTCCCTTCATATTTACCGAATTCTCAATTCATAAAACAACGTTTATTTATTTATTACATTGTCCTACTCAATGATACATACAAAGGTGGGCCATGACGAAAAGTGCGTTGTAAAATTAATTTGGAAGGGGGAGAGGAGATTCAAAATATTATATAAGGGGAGGGGAATCAGTTATTGAGCCAGAGGGTGCGTGCACCATTAATCCTACCTATGTTTGTGATAGCGCAAGTGACAAAATATGTTCCATTGACATTAAAAATCACACAAAATTAGTTTTTTAACTGGGAGGATGTGTAATGCCAGATTCACCTTAAAAATGTACGGAGCATAATTTTACGAGATGTCCAGGCAGCCATTTATATTTATAAAACATGGAGGCAGACGGGAAATCATGACTCTATAAAATTGTTGTATGTATTTTGAAAAAAATAACAATATAAATTATGCTACCCATGAAGGAGGAAAGGTTTTAGTGATCCCCTGATGAGATCAAAGGAGGAGGAGCTAGGGGCATAAAGTCATGGTCTGAAGTAGGAGTAAGAGGGTGTTTTGGGGTGAGAGTAGGTTGTGTGAGGTTTTCAACTTCGAGAAAATCTTACATTTTGTGTGACAGAATACGAAGAATGAGTATTTTTGCTGTTGGGTTCCTGCTGGTAGTTTGAACTTTAGCCTTTTCCACTTGTAATTTTTTTTATATCTGCCTAGATGTGAGTTTTTGTTGCAATGACATACTTTTTCTTTCGCACTTTAGATTCATTCTTATTTGCCTCCAGTCTGGTTTCAAACTCTGTTCAAAAAGGGCTTTATCGGAAACCTCTCAAGTAGTTCCTATGAAGACGCTACAGGATATACTAATCTAGTAGAAGCATTTCATTCTCATAAATATATCATGTAAATAAAATTCTCATTCTCATAAATTTCATCATGTAAATAAAATCTACTTATTGCTTATTTCAAATGATATGTTTTATATAGAGATGGATCTATAAACACAAATCTTATTTAACTCATGAACCCGTTTTTTTTATTAAATGTATATTGTGCTGTTTTTATATCTACTGTTTTCACCGTAGGCTCTTTTGGATTTTATTCTTATTGGAATGTATTTTAGTATATTGAGTATTTTAAAATACATGTATTTGTATTAAAAATACACCTTGCGAAAGTATTTTGTGTTTTATGTGTCTAATACAATTTTTAGAGTATTCTGCCCTGCCCTGCCCCTCCTCGCCATTTCGTACAATACCTCCCCCTCGCAATCTCTCCCTCTCCTCCGACTTATCCGACCATGATGAAAGGCCGTATAGGCTTTCCCGGTGGATGATATGAATGAAGTCTTCTCGGGTATGGCATGGGGTTAGGTTTTCCATAGCCGACGTTTCGACGAGAAACGCGCTCATCTTCCTCAGAACAAAACTCAGATTCGCCTGGAGGAAGATGAGCGAATTGGTCGTTGAAACGTCGACTATGGAAAACC
Organism: Pyrrhosoma nymphula; assembly: GCA_963573305.1. Taxonomy (NCBI): domain Eukaryota; kingdom Metazoa; phylum Arthropoda; class Insecta; order Odonata; family Coenagrionidae; genus Pyrrhosoma; species Pyrrhosoma nymphula. The sequence goes on along the minus strand of OY754330.1, from coordinate 45,930,718 downwards.
TAACCTGGTGCCACATCCGAGAAGACTTCGTTTATAATCCGATCATTCTCCCCATCTGCCTTGTGTGCTCTCATCTTCATCTTTCCTCCTGCTTCTACTCTTGAGAGAGCCTCACTATTCTGCATCTCCGCCTCTCCGGTTTCCCAATCACGCCTTGGGTGAGAGCGCACCTGATGTCCTTTCCTCCCTTCCTCTCACGCCCCCTTGCCGCATGCGGGAGCCGTCATCTCGGGCGCGGTAAGGAAACTTAACTCTTATCCCTTCTGCTCATCCTCTTGTCTCATCCATTTCCTCTCCCTTGCTCCTTCTGTCTTCCGTCTTCGTCTTTGCTCCCCGCCTCCTTCCCGACGTGCCTTCCCCTAAGATTAGTCAGTGGGTAATTTTTATACGTGGGAGGATTCAAGTTGGCCCGAAAAGGATATTTATTCTTCCTCCCTTCTTGGGAATTCCTAACCGTCATTTTAGAATTGTTGGAATGTGATACATTTAATTTAATGTATAATTCATTAATTCAGTCTCTGGATCTGGAGCATTGGGATTATTTCTTCCGATGCCCACCAACGAGGGCAAAATCTAATGTATCTACTAGCTGCGATGCGAGTGCTAAAAAGATTCCTTTATAGATATTTTCCGAGATAAATTTAGTGATGGAACATCACACAGTTTCAAAAGAGCGTGTTTTAGCATTCCTTCGGCCAGTATTCTATCCTGAATTGTTGCATCTGAAGCGTGTAATATCAATTTTGTGTCAGCTTCCTCGTATGAGCTTCGTAGGTGCTGCACTGTGATATGAGTGGCTATAAGTTCTTCTTGCCATGCCACAATGACGTATGGTTGCGGTTCTGTAAACCTAATGATATTTTTTTTCCAAGTAGGCAGTTAACTCTTCTTCAGTCTGCACTCTTGACAACAATGACTACATGGTTTTGTTCTTTATTTTTGTATTGTCAGTGATATGATATGCGATTGATTCACTTCCTGTGAGACGTTTTTGGCGAGTTGCATTCTTCAATGGAACCGGAATATTATATCTATCATTAACAATTTGCAGTTCGTCATAGGAGTTATAGTATGCCTGTAATCTTTTAAGGAAATGATTGGACAAATCTTCACAAATATTGATATAATGAGGCTTATCAAGGCTCTGCAAAATGCCATACCATCTATAAATGTAACACACATGTGGTTGGGCGGCTCTGGATTTTCGGGTGCTTCGCCACTAACTTGATATTTTAGTAATGACAATATGGTCGCTCTTACTACTTGGTACAAGCATGTAAACTTCAGGGTTGAAGAAAGCTCGTGGAACTACCGAAAGCTCATAATTAGATATAGCATCTCTGAGATCTGCAGTTGGTCTAGACTTAGCAACTAATAGCAATCTCACAAACAATGCACGGTTTTCTTTTAGCCGCAATACCTTAGACTGAACTTTCACATTTGCTGTTTTCCCATTATTGTTAAACATGTTAAGCTTCAACATCGTAATTTTAGACCATAAATTGGTGACGTTATTTTTTATGCGAGTTCCAACTAACTCGTCATAAGCACCCTGACCAATGACTTTTCTGTCTCAAACGTCTTTCTTGATGCTGTCATTCATGACAGCCTTTATCATACAATTCGTGAGATCTGTAGATGTTTCTTAAAATATATTGCCTTGGTTCTGTAGCACCTTAGCAATGTTATTCACATTACGTTCACGTTGATCTAAAAAGGCCTTTGAGTCTTCATGATGTCCACCACGCTTTTTGGAAACAATGCCTACCATTGCTTTGAATTCTGTAGCAAGAACAGCCATAGCAGGTGCAATTAAGAAGAATCTTATTCTGGCTGACGGTATTCGTGTTATGCCAATTAATCCTCCACTCCATTTCATGGTACGGCTGATATGTTCTAGAGCATTATTTGCCCTTATAGCACAGAATGGTATCATGTTTCTGTTCACAACCCATTTGTCTTTTAAAAACTTATGGAACAATTCTGGATCTGTTTCCGGAAGAGCTTACAACTCTGCCAAATATAGTGGAATCATGCGAGCATAGTGATGCTTGTCATGTGCACAGAAGTACTTAATTAATAATTCAAGGGAGAATAAATGAAGCTGCCAATCACCAGATCCAACAGACTTTATAAATGAGCATAAGACTGTCACCATTTCCATGTACAGCAACATTGTCTTTGCATTAGGGACAGATTGCAATTTTTCAACAAACACTTCCGTTTTTGCATACGTACCTTTTGATTCATGAACTTGCTTATATTGGCGAATTGCTTTCTTTATCGGCTCTTTTTTTCAATACTACTGCAAAATTCGTGTTGTAGTTTTGTAAATGATCTCTGAATGTCATATTTCAAGGTTGGGTTCTGTGTATAAAATGCTTCCATGTACTGTGAAAAGAGTGCCTGGACCCTTATCAAATGTACTTCAATTCCTCTTCTTACATGTTTTACAAGAAAAATTGAACTAATTGTTGTAGATCCATACAAGCCACTCTGAATCCATGCCATATCCAATCCACTATTCTCTGCTGAAGTACCGGTACACATCAGTGCTGCCATTACTATGTGCAGTTCACCTGGTCTGAGCAAAATATGATCAAGGCCACTGCTCATTTGTAGCTGTTTTCCTGGTATATACAAACCCAATTGAGACCTATATCCAATGTAATCACTGTTTTCCTACCATTCCCCATTAATGCATAATTAATGCACTGAGCCTGAAGTAAAACTGTTAGCAGTGTATTCCATTCTGTTGATGGTGCGTGAATCAGTGGATTATGTACTCTGGTTTGTGGCAGTATATTGCTTATGTGAGAATTGTATGCGGACCACGTAGGAATCCGGTTAACTGTGCAATCACGACTGACACTATTTATTGTCTTCTTGACTAACATCTTGACTGATATCTTCAGTTGCAGCATTTAATGTCTTTGCTATGAGCCATGACTTAATTTCCTTATCACCTAGATTGTCGTTAACTGAGGAAAAATAAGTATACGTTGGAGAATTTGGGGTTGGTTTTGCTGGCATACTGCATTCTTTCAATGATGTCACACTGTCTGGAATTTCTGTTAGGGCTCTATTGTTTGATGGTTTAATCAAGTGTATAGCTGGTGAAGTATAATCTGATTCTTTCTGTTGATAAATGGCAAGGACAGTTGGCTGTGTTGTATTATTCCAATCTGGTGTATCCTCCATGAAATCCATGCTGTCCACTGCGAAGAAAATATATCAGTCCTCGATGATATATGCAGGCACATACACTCCCTGGTTATTTATGATATAATATATTATCGTCTCAGCTATTTGTGTCTCACATCATCGAAGTCGATCATATCCAATTGACAGACCATAGCCGTACAAAAGTTCAATGACCTCCTTGTTCCTTACAGATTGGTGAACCGATGATCCTACAGCTACTTGCTGAGGCATTACACGTGTAGGCTGAATATTTGTAGTTGTTGTACATTTCACTTGTCTCTCATTATATGTCATGGATATTGCAGTTTGTGATATTCTCATGACAGCTTTGTTAACACGGGATTGCTTGCGTTCTGAAGACAAATGTTCAACAGTACCACAAATAAGCCATCTGAATAAGGAATACACTTTTCTTGGCACATAATGTAATTTGAACGCTAGTTTTAAACAATTTACATTATTCCTAATAATAATAATTGTAAAAAATACATCAAAAAGTATTTAAAGCTTTAATAAATTGCTGTAGTCCTATAAATGATGAAGATATTGCTGTTTTGGTGAAACGAGTGGTCGGCCATTTTGAATTCCCTCCCCCACCCCCCTGCACAATTTTTGGGACTGTCAACATCCATATTCGTTTTCCTTGTTCTAATAACTTTCAGAAAAACTAAGTCCCAATATTGTACCACAAAAATCCCTCAGGAAACCACTTGCTCCCTCACTATACCTATTGTAGTCGTTACCAAGAGCCTATCACTTTTTTGTAAACACGCTAACTTCCGTAATTTTGCAGTAATGACTTTCAGACTTATACATAAAATCTAAAAGTGCAAATCTCGGTCAAGTTCGTTATTGAGCAAAATCGGACCAAAGGGGAAGAAATGGGGAGGCTTTTTTTAAAATCAGAAAAAACCCATATCTCCCTTAGTTATGAATTTTTTAAGGTGTATTATAATTTCTAAGAATATTGCAAATGATTTTTATTTCGAACGTTTTTTGATTACACCAACGATTAGCTTAAGGGGGGGGGAATAGGGTTTGAAGGACAAAAAAATCATAACTCCCTTATTATTTACATTACAAAATCCTTTTAAAGTTATCTGAAATTGTCAGTACAATATCTACAACTTTTGTATCAAACATTTTTTTGTACAACCATCCGTTATTGCAAGGGGTGGAAATATTATCTATTTGTATTTTAGGGGTTGAAGGAGAAAATAAATCATAACTCTCTTTTTATTTGCAATACAAAATCCGTTTAAAGCTATCTGAAATTTTCAAAACAATATCTACAACTTTTGTTCCAAACATCTTTTTGTACGACCAGCCGTTATAGCAAGGGGTGGCAATGTTAAATATTTGTATTTAAGGGGTTGAAGGACAAAAATAACTCCCTTATTATTTACATTACACAATCCGTTAAAAGTTATCTGAAATTGTCAATACAATATCTACAAATTTTGTTTCAAACAATATTTTGTACGACCAGCCGTTATTGCAAGGTGTGGAAATGTTATCTATTTGTATTTTAAAATACCTTTTAAAATATGTAACTCTTACACAATAGTATTTTAATGCACTGCGTTAACACGAAAAATTTCCGAGTAGGTCAATTTTCTTTTTCTCATTAAAATATGAAATAATTGAGCTACGAGTTTGCTTTTTGGTCTAAAATGAAGCCAAATCTTCATAGTTTATAATTTATTTAACCGATTTGTCTCAATCGACCGATAACCTGAGAAGTTTGAACTTTTAACGTAAAAATGATGCAATTTTAGAGCTTTTGCCATTTCCGTTGCTACGCATTTATTTCATTGTTACCCAGCCTTGCAATACGCATTGCAGGCTAATAAACTTGTTTCAGTACAAATAAAATTCCGAACAACTAAAATATATCGTAGAAGTAATAAGTGTCGATAAAAAGGAGCCTTTACGAAAAAATAACGTCTCGCTAGTCACCGAGGGAGGTTTCAGTTTTGAAAGGAAGCGGCCGCCCCTGGAACTATCAGTCGGGGTGAATATTTTGCGGCGATTCAGCGCTAGTCAGCGGCATAGAGCCTCTTGGTATCATGGTTTCAAAATACATGTACTCATTGGTTGATTTCCGCCGCCATCTAAAGCTCATGTATGTACTATTGTGCTAATTTGACTCCACTGTATCATGTTACAGACACAATTTTACTTCCCAGGTGGCGCGCGGCAATACATATCTGGCTACAACTTGGCCAATATCAAGTTGATTGCGCTGTAACATGCGCGCATACCTCATCCGAGTGCAATTCAGCTACTCGTGTTGTTCACTAGTAGATATTTATAAAAAAATATTAAATTCGAAATCTACCTGCGCCTGTAGGCCAATGCCGAAAGGGAATTTTTTAAATTGTTTTCCTTCTCTTTCTCCGTTAATATTGCATTCTACCTTCGCACTTAACCTCCAAATTCTACTCACTCTTATTGTCTCCATATTCCTTTTCCCCTGTTTTCCACTGTCTTTGCGCAAATTCCTGTATTTGTCTAAAACTCTTCGTTTTTCTTCCGCTTCGTCAATCGTTATCATCAAACCCGAAGCTTAGTGAAAGATTTATATACCTTAGTGCGAAAAATACACATGTAAAATATAGATCGGTAAATATACATATGTATGAATAGGTATTACTATCCAAAATTGTCTTGGTGGATAGTATGTTGTAATATCTGGATCCATGTATTTAATAAAAACTGTGTATTCAACTTAGTATAATTGATGGGTAAGTGTAGAGTTTACTCATTGTGTGATGGCGCTCTAAGTTTACGTAAGTATTATGGACTCTAATTTCCCACGGACACGAGTATTAGATAGTCTCATACCTTCGGTTGAACTAGGGGTGTGCAGAAGTTTCACTCTGATCAAACCCCGGTCGTCGTGGTTCATTACGGAATGCTCCCCCTCATAGGATTTGAACAAGCTGGAAATTACCTTATAAAAACGCTGGAATCACTTTTATTATTCTAAAAAACATTCTTAAAATTTCAGGTGGTGCTTGCATGTATGCAAAATCCTCGTCTGGTTGTTGCTTCGTTTTGAATTGTCTGACGCTCTCATGCGACAGATTCGACGGGGATTGTAGATCAATCGTGATTGCTTTTAGATAATCGAAAAAATACATTAAATGCTGACGATTTTCTTCACGGAAAATTCGAAGAGTTAGCGTTTTTTAAAATCGTGAATGAGTGGGAAGACGAGGAATATGTATCGCGATGATTATCTAGATAAGTCACGGCTTTGCCATATTCTCTTCTTGCCTTCCTTCCTTCCTGAGCTCTTCCAAACTGAAGTTTTTCCCCCTCCTCGAGGTGCCAGCTCGTCCTTTGCAATGCACCAATGACTTGTTTCTTCTTACCGATAAGAAATGCCTTGTTAAAAAAATTTCAATATGAGAACCGCGACGCCATCAGGTTGATTTTTCTATTTAAGTGCACCAGAAGTCTAACAGAATGTAATTATGGAGGATAGGCTTTCCATCACACTTTTCTTTTCACAGAGAATGAAAATGCGTGTCAAATTTACTCGCCTCAGGGGATACTTCTCCTCACTATTAATATAAATTAATTCAATTTCTGGCGATATTAAAAAACTAAGGTGATAATTATGCTTTTTATAATATTTATTTAGCATAATTAGTCTTTTTCTGCGAACATATGTTATTCCAAATTGTTGGCCCGCACCTTTTTCAGTGTCGTTCTCTTTCAAAAAACTTATAATTGATGCAAAGTATCCCCATCCTGCGGTATGAGTAGTAATTTTGTGGATATAGATAAAGTTAAATGGATCAACTTTGTAACTCCTCTTGAAAATGACGCGGAGACCGTGGAACCAGTAGATGTGTATCAAGTTAAATAATTCTGGAATTGAAGAAGTTTATGAATTAACTAAGAAATTAGCATCGATTCTCTCTTGTTGATAAGTAGCTTCTGTTTTGAAAGAGCCTACCTAAAATACATTCCTTCATCAGATAACGTGACTATAATAAGCCGTTTGACTGTGTTAAAATCACTACAGCTAAATCTAAAAACCCATATTTGAGGCAATTATCCGCGTCGAAGGGAGGTGAGTAGTTTTTAATGACTTAGATCTTGGAGAAACTTGCATCGGCTCGCGAGAATACAACTTTTCCTATCCTACTGAGTAACATTGGGTTGGTCAGTCGTATGACTGTGATAGGTATAAATCGTTGCTGACAGAAAAATCTTTATGGTCAGGAATAAGTCTTCAAAGAAAAAAAAAGAATAAATACTTCTTGATACGCATTTGTATGTTGAATTCTGTACAATTAAAAAGCAAATTTTTATTAAAGAGGGATTTTTGAAGTGCTCAGTGCAAAAATGAGACGTAAAGAATAGATAGTAATGTTTCTTTTTCCTTTTATTTGTTTCCTCTCCGCGGGTGGAAACTTTTGAGGAGTGGGAACCTTATTTATTGTAATGCTGTAAGTGGATCTTCGTTGAAATTTTACTTAAAGAAGGAGAAATTAAATTATCAAGATATCCTTTCAATGTGACTTGCAATATGCCTACGATACCAATTAGGATTTATTAACCACCCATGGAGAGGTTGAGGTGAAAAATACTCGTTCTCAGTGTAAATTTCATGTTGATAATTTAACCTAAGTCATTCCCAATTGAGGCCTATGCTGTCTTTGCGAAATAAATTCAAATGTCTATTGCTGAATAAATGATGGAAATAATGGTAGGCCGACCCCTTCAGTTGTAGGAGAGGGGAGTATTGAGGAGGGAGGGTGGTGGCAGGAGGGGAGAAGGGCCACGAGAAGAGCGTGATGAACCAAGACCACCGCGGTGGTCTTGGATGAACCCTGGTGCGTTGAGAGGGGAGAAGGGAATGGAGATATGCGCAATCCTGTGCACAGCTGCGGTTGAACTCTTGCCTCCGCTTGCGTCTACCCTGCAATCTTCCAACTTTCTCTCTCCCTCGTTCTGCTGCCCTCTCTTGTTTCCCAACTCAGTCAACCTCCTCCTCTCTCTTTCTTGTAATCACCAAGTCTACATGCTCATTAACCTTGGCGACCAGTCTTAGCGGAAGGTTATCGGAGATTAAAGAAGACATTAGAGGGCGTCTCGACGCGCGAAAGTTAAGCCTGTTTTTTTTACGAAAAAAATCTATCTAACATTGCAATCGCGCGCAATTTATTCTTAAATTTTATGAATTATGCTTTACTTCTCTGGAAATAATTTTTATTTTGCATTTTTTAGATAAATACTTACGGCATTGATAGTTCCTATGTTTCCGTAGTATAAGCTGCACAACTGATCCATTCAATATGGCCTATTGCGCCCTTTAATAAGTTTAATATTCCTCCACGCTATCGTACTGCATGGTTCCATTTATTCTCTTCTTTCATATATTCCCCTCGTGTGGTATCAGGAAAATAGTGAGAAAGAGAGAGGGGGGAATAATATGCTTGTGATACGGGAGAGATTAAAGCGGAACTTGCCCTCCAGCGTCCTTATTGCGGTCACCAACAGTGTCGAAGAAAGCATGAACAAAGCATAGGATGGCGCAAAAAACCTTATCTGTCGGTTGTCACTCCAAATAGCCAACCGACCGACGAATCATATGCTAGTAGTATGGGTATACACTAGGGAAGCCAGTAGAGCTGCAAAGACTCTCAACATCTTGTAGAGTGTCGGAACATTTGAATAATTATGATTGCATGTACCTATTATTCACCATTTTTTTAAAATTTTCCAATCAAAAGTTCTTGTCAAAAACAGTAATGCTGATGATTATCAGTTGTGATACTTAAAACGTTAATTCATGAACGAAAGACCACATAAAGACATATTTCGACTCTATATTTAAAAAAACAAATGCGGCCACGTTTTCTTTTGTTTATGATGTCACTTTACAGTAAACATCGTAGTTCTGTCTTTAAAAAAAAGTGAACGAATCACATTGATCACAGTGAACGATGATGCCTGGTGACGTGATACCCGTTTTTTGCGTAAAATTTTGCGGACGTTCCTCTATATTTATTCTGGTGTACGAAATGTATCATAAATTTTAAATAACGCATAACTGAGTGATTAAATGTCAAATTTCAACTAAATCCACACTTTCCAACAAATTTTTAACTGGAAATTTTAGCATGTTCACAACCGTATTACCCTTAAATTGTTGTCTATCGTGTTTGAAATGTTCAACTAACAAAATGATGCATGAAAATGCTTTGTATATCATAATAACTGCATTCATCCTCCGTGGTCAAAATTTCGCACGTGTTTTGCACTTGCATGACGAGTTTTCTTGAGTGAAAGACGGCATATGGCAAGAAATCTCATGGACCGCTCGCTCATCCTCCGGCATACTTGTACCTATAAAATGGTCATCTATTTTCTTCACCATGCAGCTACAATTGATCCCCTTCAATCACGCTTTTGCTGTCAGGTTATACGTTTTTGAAAACAAAAGTTGAAAAAGATAGTGTCTTATGAATTCTTACTAATGATATTTTTACATAAAATTAACAAGAATGGAGCCAGGAAGAAGTCTTACTTACTATACTCATAGCGATAGGATTGCTGGACCAAAATTGTAATCGATAGTGAATGCGAGTTGCATATGGTATCCTATTATTTAAGCCACCTTATTCACGGAAAGGGAAGTTGCTAACTGAATCCTAATTTGCGTTGGATTTTTTCTGCTCATGACTTTTTGCATTTTATTGAGAAAAGTCATGATTTCTGTGGATTCAATCCCAGGACCGGCTTATTGCATCGTATTCTATTTTTACTCATGCTAATCACCTCAGAGTACGGTGCTTCCTTCTCCAGATTTATTTCGTACTTGATTTTTCTCCGTAGTCATTCCTCTCTAATTATAACTACGATTTTACACAAGTGTCCCCAGTCATAAAGCAAAAACCAATATATATATGATTTGAATACATTGTATAAAAACACTTTCACATCTAAAGCTGGGATTGACATGCACATTTGGCAATAGCTTATACTTGAAAACTGCTCATTCATGGAGGTAATATCCCTCGGCTATTTCACGACACCTGATCACTACAACAGTAGCCTCGTCGACGCAGTCGGTAGCTTCCGGCAAATCCACAGTCTTATACAGTCACAGGAGGTTACACCGCGACTGTGTTAATTAAAGCAAATACTAAATTCCACCTTTTTGTTCGTTTGATTAAAAAAACTACTTTCACTGATGACATGCCCTAGCCTTTAAAATCCAAAACTATTACCTATAGGTAACAAAATATGCAGATTATTCAACTCATATATTTTTAACGAACACTTTTTTCCAGCCTAAGGAGCCGACTGCAGCGTCATTTACCTACACATATATAGAATTACCACATTTTGACTTCAATCATTGCAGTTTTATGCTAATAACAAAAAAGATGGTAAGATGGCTTTATTTTATTTCCATTAAAGTTACTGGGAGTTTTCGCTACTTATAAACAGTTTTCCGAGAAATTGCCATTTACATTTTATGGATAAATACTATTTTCCCCCATGTTTCACACAATTTCGCATTTAGGACCATGTAATTTCAAGTTCGATTTGCGAAAAAATAGGGTGGAAAGGTAAAACTTAATTCTTCATATAAGATAGAGGACGCGTTTATCTATAAGTAGCCAGAAGATGAATAACATGACATTTTACGGCGGAACAACCTTAAGGCGTTTTAAGGATAAAAAATGAAGATGTAATCCAAGTGTAAGCGTGACTGAATCATAGGTCATTAAAAGACAATCCCGTCTACGCTTGAAAGACGTTTTCGGGGGGCGGAAACTAGCTTCTTCTAAAGTTTGTTCTTCAACTGATGTAGACGATCTTTCGCATATCGGAGGATAATCTGCGTAATGACATACATCTCGTCTAAGTTCTCCCATTTGAGAAGAGAAGAAGAAGACTAAGTTCACGTAGACTGAGTATCCATCCAATGAACGTACGAGGCGCTTTAATTTATTTGCTCATCTTCAAATGAGTAGGCTTGAGTAACCTAGTTTCCCAGGATCTGTTTATCCATTCAGGAAAATCGATGGCTCGATATCGGGTGCAGATGAGGTATACTCACTACCTCCATCTCTTGTGGCCCAAATTAAAATCAAATCCTTGAACTAATAACGCAGTCATTACCAACTATTTCTTGTGTCTTCATTGTTCATTTCGTGTTACCTCGATCTGACCACCTGTACTATGTACGGCGCAAATCCTTATCGATGAAGAATGTTGAGTATTTTAGACGAAATATTGAAAAATTATCGATATAAATTTCTTATTCCACTGTCCAACTTACGCATCTTCGTAAATTTTCGATAATCCCAATGTGTTCAGGGGCTTCGGAATAGAAACAATGGCTCTTAGATTTACTTATAAGAGATACGTCCTTCGTTTTCGCATTTTCCAATTTTTAATGTGCATGTCATAGTCTTCTCGATAAACGTCTCGGAGTCATCATTAGAGAACGGCTTACTCGAATGGCCTTCATATTAATTAGGCTTTGATGTTTTGTACAGTGACTCGAGAATTATTAGCCTCTCTCTTAGATGTACGGCTTCATCATTTAATGGTTGAAGTTGCAATTTTCTTGGTAGTATTTTTTTTACGTAATCACTTGGTGCAGCCATTTAAAGAGCGTATATTTTTCTGAATACAAAGTTCCACTTGAGTGAATTATAAGCGGCTCAGAAACGGCAGAGACAATTGCTCTACGTGCACTCAGCTATTTTATTCATGAGCCCTTATTAATTTTTCACCGAAAAACAAGAACCTGCTTAGATATCCTTGGGGTTGATACGAAAAATGAACTTTCTCACTCTGAAATCTTTTCATGTGGTTTCTATGTGTCTTTTTAGTGTCATTTGTGCCGCTGAGAGCAAGAATTTGTGATAAAAAATGTCGCTTTTTGGAAAATGAAATTAAAAGCGAAATGAATAAATAATTAAACCATTAGTGCTGATTCCTTGCGAAAAAAAAACGAATCGTGACTCACACCACTAGTGTGCACAAAACAGAATACTTGTAGAGGAATGCTAATGCTCTCATAACTAATAAATCGCAAAAGAACTGACTTACACCACTTATGCTCTCAGGAGTTCATTTTTGAGTCAGGATTTCCTCCATAACGGTCCTCGGATCGGGATCCCCTATCAATGTCCTGGACTGGAGTACAGCATGGTAATCTATATTAGCATGATCAGAATTTAAGCCGTAAGGGGTCTTTGACGAACCGCGGTTGTTCATTTTAGTGTATGTCTTTTGAGAGCATTCAATTAAAAGTTTGGTTTCGACGCACTACGCAGCATGTGGGGTAGTTCACTGCGAATCTTGTTTGCACGGTATGTTTAATGCATTATTATCAAAAAAATAAATCGAAGGAAAAAATAGCTCTCATTATTCCTTTTTATATGGTCTGTAATAGGATCGCGTTCGTTATAACATTGACAGATGCACTCCTGGCAAAGCAGTGACCCGAAATAAATTCCATCTCTGCTTTTTGCCATCCTCATACCAGACAAAGCAGTGGCTCTACATGGCGTATTTTTTTCTCGGATATCTTTGGTATTTTTTTCCATCCCGTGTGTCTCCGATATCCCGTTTCGAAGGAATTCTCTCTTTAGGCTCTGTTGAGTGAGAGTATAGGGACCATTGGCTCTTGCCCCCCCCCCCCCCCCATGCGTCACAGGCGGTATGTGGACCATCCATCGATGTGCCTACACGGCTTCGTGTCATTCGAACCCCTCCTCCCTTGTCGCAGTATCGGATTTCGCGTCCTCGCCATGTTGTTTCGCAGTGAATCGATCATTTTTTCGTGTTTTTCCATCAACGGTCTCGGGAAAATGAGCATCAATGGATTCCCGACTTCGTGCTGAGAAGGATGATAGATAGGTAACTGGTAGAATGCGCTCCTGCTGCAATACCTTTCCCCGCAGCGTGTTTTTTAGTTACCAGAACGTATTTATTATCAGGATGAAATTATTTCTAAAATTGGTCCGTTATTTCTGTTTCATTTATTTCTACATAGCACCTTTGCCGTCAGAATTACATATTCTTAATGGTCCGAAAGTCAAACCATGGTCAAGTTTTGATTATTTGTACTACATTTCCCAAGTTGGACGGGATTCGTGGATGGTTTCTCATCGAGGATTTTTCAGCTATTTAAATTACGATTTTGATATTTAAATACATTCCATTTAATATAGCTAACAAAAGACTATGAAAAAATTACTGATGTATAGAAACTATCAACTTCTTTCTCTCTTATTGCTTTCACTGAATCATCAATAGATTTTTTAAGGAACGGTGATTTATTTCGCTTTTTCATGGCTACTGGTTTTATTAATGCCTAATCATCAATCACATTAATCTGATGTAGTTGGGAATGAGGTACCTTTGGTTAAGGAGTCATTTTTGTCAGCTATCCAAGTCACGTAGCCCTTTTCTATTCCTGAATTGCTTTTTCTATCTTCATTAATTTTATCTTTTAGACAAGTCCTCCTTTCGAGGTCGAGGAAAATGTCGAAACCAATAACCTTCGCCAGTTTCACTTACTCTAAGGTTCGCAGTCCACATCTTTCAATGCAGAGTGTGCTATTTTCAAGCATTTTCTTTACGATGACGAAGCTCTATGTTATTCACTTACAAGCCATACCGTTCGTGCTCATTGTCTCCGACCGTGATTCCAAGGAAGTCACGCCCGACGCAAACCAGACATCAACATGTTGCCGCCCTATCGAGAGGATACCCTTCTTGTAACAATTTCACCGGCATCAAATGTCATACTCCATTTTTAGATAAGTGATCTTATGAGTGTGACGAATCGCCATGTCCGTTTCTGAATGGGGCAACAGCTTCCGCCGCTCACCGTGGCTTCGGCAGTCCTAAGTTACTTTATTTTTCGTGGTAATTTTAATTAGAGTATGCATGGTTACCAGCCTTTGCAGTACCCGCGCCACGTGTATCTTTCCCTATCAAGGTCATTATACCCTTGGGTGGGAGTTTTCCCTTTCCATAAGTTTTACAAAATGAAGATCCAATACATATATGTACTTAGAAAGCATAGATATTATCCCGAGTCAAATGAATTACTCTCCACAAGGAATTATCTAAGGAGTATACAGGAGGATATTCATTTTCTTACTTTTGGGCAAAAGGAGTAAATTTTCATTAATCAAGAAACATTTATGGAGATGGAATAAAATGGAACGATGAGAGGGACTAAAGATTAAAATCTTAGGAAAACAAACAACCGTAATGGTGGAAAAGTAGAAAGTGAGAGTGGGAACACTTAAATAAAAACCATATTTGTTTCACGTTCATTGGTGCGCGTTTATCTCATCTCCAACCTGATAATTTTCCTTACTCGAAGAAAGAGCAATTGTAATCTTTTTTTTTTCGTACCAGAGCCATAATATTGCATTTTTCGGCGTCAATTTAACGTCGTAACACCAGAGAAATGTCGGTGATAGGCAAATCAGCACATATCTTCAGCGCTGAAGTTAATAGTGGTTAGTAAACCTTTGTGATGATCCTTTTACGAAGATTTTGTAGCGTGAACTAGCATCAGGCGTTGCAGACTGACCGCTGCTATTATTTCTGTAGCGTTAAATTTATGTATCCATCATGGTATGAGAACTGTATTTAGTTACATGAATGGAATACGGTTATTCTTAGAGAATGTTATTGTGTTGATATTTTTGTGGAAGGAGCTTCAGACATATGGGGTTCTGACAATGTGATCCTGGTGCATTATTCAAGATGGAATCAGCCTTGACAAAGTCGTGGACGTAACATCTCTACCTCGACAAGTATAAACTTTTATTTGCCATTATTCGAATTTTTCTAGATTGTAAGGTCAAAATTCCGCCATTACCGTTTGATACTCCGAGGCCTTCCTGAATATGGCACCTGATCTCAGTGCCGGTCGTTGCTGTCTCAAATATCTTTTTATTCGTGGAGGATTGAAAAAAGGAGTATTGTTAGTCTTTCAATTGCATGCATTTGGGTAAAATGACTATTATTTACTCCTGTTGAATATCTGCGAATATACATGTTTCCAGTCTAATTAGGTGATGAATTTCTTCATCACCTAATAGGTAGGTAGGTAGGTAGGACCATCACCTAGGTAGTTTTGATAAAAATAAACCTTCTCTTTCCTCATTCCATAGTAAATTTCCATTAATTTAATCTAATGATAAGCCTTTTATTAAATTCATTCCTATAAATTCTTCGCGGTTTATTATATCGGTAATGATGTTGAAAATAGTCAAAAATGTTTGTAGGCAATTGAAGTCAAATAATATAGATATTTTTATACATTCATTCTACATTATAAATTCATTTTTATTTTTACACTAATCAGCATATCTGTGTTTTTGAATAAATATTCCCTC
Source organism: Pyrrhosoma nymphula (assembly GCA_963573305.1). Lineage (NCBI taxonomy): Eukaryota > Metazoa > Arthropoda > Insecta > Odonata > Coenagrionidae > Pyrrhosoma > Pyrrhosoma nymphula. The sequence continues at coordinate 45,915,104 of OY754330.1, read as the reverse complement.
AAGTATTCAGAAATTTCGAATTTTTTCCCCTGGAAAAACATTCTTCGGCGTTTTAAAAATACTTCTTATGAAAATATATGTACCCGTTTTGTCATTTCTACTCCCGGCTAAAATCCAGTATGAGTTATCTTCCATAAAGCCCTTCGCAACTCATGGAAACGAATCCTCCGCCTCCGCTGCATTTCCTTGGATATGTTGGATTTCACACGCCTACCTCTGCGTTCACAACTATCGAATCCAACTTCGGGGTTCATGACTGTAGCCGATGAAAATTCGGGGATTATGTCAAGGCCGAGAAGTGCCTGGGTTAGACATCGGAAACGGGGGAACGGTTCCAGTGGTAACATGGCGTGGTAAGCACTCAGCTAAGAAAGAATTCGCCCGACCCAGCGGTAAAAATAGGTGAAATTTTAGTGTAGTGGAATGAAACATGGGACCGGAAAGCTCCGATCTGACTTCCTTCACGCTATCTCGGGAAATAAAACCCCTCTTGCACGTACCTACCTGCCTGCGCTACGGTTCTGTTCTACAAACCCCCTTTCGTGACGATGGTGGGGAAAAGTGAAAAGATAAAATAAATCGATTCAAGAGCAAGTAAAGTATAGGGTCTTGTCATTTTCTATTTCCATTATCAATCCTGAATGTGAATTATTGATACTATACATAGCGTTACATATTTCGTTTACAGTATGGGCCGTATGGAGAATACTGTTGCCAAACCTAAGCCTCAAATATGCTTACCTCTAGGCTACGCAGGCAACCACTTCCAACACTGCAGTAAATTAGTTCAGGGAATTATATTTGAATATTGGAAGACTTCAAAATGTTCAGTCAGTATACTGCATAGGACGTATACTGCATTGCCCTGCTGCTATTGGCAACCTTGCACCTCCGGCCTCATGGAGATTAGCACAGGAAACTAATCTCCACAAGAGCCTATGCTAATTTCCAATCGCTTCGAATTGCAAACATGCGCATTGCAAAGCACAATTACGCTGTCACGCGCATGGGGGCAAAGATAAATATCAAAGATGGTGAAATTCGCCATGAAAAAACCATTAGGCTTGACCAGAATTCGAACCCGGATCTGCCGATTGCCGATTGGATGTGTTAGCCAGTAGTACCCTGTGCTACAATATGGACTTGAGACGAAGACACCTGGTTCGCCTAAACCTCCGCCGAAATTTGCCTTGAATTAAGATGACCTGGTCGTGTAGCTGGCTGACACATCTGACCGGCATATGGGAGATCCGGGTTCGAATCCCGGTCAAGCCAAATGATTTCTTTCATGTCGAATTCCAGAGCCTCTGTGTCAACTAAATGTAGAATGCACTGTAAAAGGTGATATATCGGTAGAGGTAGGTTTATATGGAAGTAAGGTCACTCATACTAATCTTTTACAGATGAAGGTCGTGGCCCCCATACACTTTTTGATTCTTCAGGTCGGCATACGTCCCACCTCTCTTAATCCCATCCAGGAAGTCTATTGTCTTTCTTCCCCTATCCCGATTACCCAACATCCTCCGTTCTATCGTGACTTTCAGCACCACTTTGCTACTCATTATCTGCTCCAACCACCTACTCTGTCTTCTCCTAATTTCCTCCAGCATTTTCATTTCCTTACCCATCATACCGAGCACTTCCTCGTTCGTCTTCCTTTCCGTCCATCTCGCATTCTCCATTCTCCTCCACACCCACATCTTTCACACTGCCAAAGTCTTCTCATCCCCTTTCCTTTAGAGTCCATATTTATGCAATATAAAACGCTACTATCCATGTTAAACTCTTTGCCTGTCTTTTATTGACATTTTTACCCAAGGCTAATACCACGAACTACAATCTTGACACGGTAGAAGGCGTACAAATACCGTTGGAAACGGCAATGGGAATGTTTGCGATAGGTAAACGTCACGCTACTTACAGATTTCATCGAGCTATGTGGACAATATTAGTTTTAAAAAACGATTTTGGTATTATCACGTGCGTAAGAAAGTGTGCAAGGTACCATGTCGTGTTCACTTTCTTTCCTGAGGGATATGGGAGCAGATGAACATTTATAGAAGCGATAATTTTCATCGAAATAACGCATCACCTGCTCTTCTTATTATTTTATTCTGTAAAACATCGTCCTTTTTGGATATTTTTTTAGTATAACTCATAATGCCACTGCAGTAAGACCACCTGCATCGTATGCTTTCTTGTCGGCGACTGTAAATGTTATTTCCCTATATCACCATTGTTCCATGCTACTGCTTGCTCCTTGATAAACCCATATGTACTCTTAGCGAAGATAGTCTTTTTCATATTTCGCCGTCGGAAGTTTTCTTTAGGAGAGACGACTGGCAGCTGAAGTCATAATTTGTTCAAGTTCAAATAACTGCGGAACTGGCCGCGCTGTCACTTTAACGTAGTCACCCGCTGATGGCCGCACACTTTAATGAAATTCAAAGTGAAAAAAATATTTCTCATGGAAATGGATTTTTGGAATTTGGAAATTATAATTTTCTGGGTTTCGAACCCAGACCTCTCGATATCACATCGCACAAACCAATTAAGCTACCTAGGCGTCCTCTTCCACAGTGAAGCTTATAGAGGCTTTTAGAAGCGAGTTGTCCTCACAGCTACAGTGCATACAATGCCAACACACGGGTACACCATGGCACAACAGATATAGTCGGACAGAACACAGCTTTTCATGGCCCTCGAGTAGGCATGAGAATTTCGCTGAAAAATCTCCGCCGGTGGTTCCCAGGGTATTGAATATGATAGGATGGGGAGCCGGTTCGCTAGCCACCGATAAAACCCGATCCTCTATGTTGCTGCATGTTGAAAACATCGCCCTTGTATAATTTTATCGATAATGCGACAAATTATCGGTTAATGGCCATTATTCGGTCTTGAAGCAGAAGTTATCTTTGCATAGATTATGTATATGGGGCTAAAGTGAAAAATATCTGCATGTTGAACGATTTGTCACGACGTCACGCACATATAGGTTGCTATTCCCTTTCAGGAAAGCCTTATCTTAGTGACTTTAGGTTCTAAATTCTGGGAAAATAACGGAAGGCTGAAAATTTGGAAATTTGTAGTACTTGCCAAGAACAATAACATATCAAAAGCCCCCAAATATTCACATCTCCTTTATTTGTTGTTTGCGGTCGAATATAGCCAGTCATTGGCTTACTACATCGTTCGGTTCCAACAAATCGAATGTAAATATATTCGGACGTGAGTCGGATATCCATAACTTTTGATAGATTTCGATGGAAATAATTTACATGTACGCCATCTAGTCCCAAAACTGTATGTGTTCCATTGCGTAAAATGAAAATAAATTTAGCCGCACTCACTGCTAATAACACACTATAAATATGGTGCTCGTCCTCGCGTTACTCAGCTGGGCAGCACCATTCACGCCGCTGCCAAACGCTCGGTCATAATTCTAATCGTCGTACGTCGAATATGTCGTAAGTCTACGATTTGACTGTATACCTACCCCATTGAGGTAAAAGCGAAATAAAATAGGCATGGCCAAGTGGCTTTTCACTAGGCCTGTGCGATTATCGAAAATAATCGATATCGATCAATTATAAGAATAATTGGAAATGTGGTCGATTAATTGACATCGAAATGGGTGTCAATTAATTGTCATTGCTCAATTAATTATCATCAACCAATTAATTGACAGGACTCAATTGGATCATGCTTTTCAAAGGCTTTCCTTTGCCAATGAGAAGAATGAAAGAATTTATTTGAAAAACAGCAAAATAATTCAATCAGTTAGCTTTTATTATTCATTAAAAGAATAGATCGCTCTTTGAAGACAGCGATTTGATCTCCTCAGCGTGTTCATCCGACAGACACTGGCGTGTGTCGATGACAATGTTCCCGCCGAGACTGAATCTCTCGGACGCAGTGCTAGTTGCCGGGATAGCTAGCTAACTTCTGGAGGGATTGAGGGGTAGATGATGGCCGTCACCACCGTCAATAATCGTCAATTAATCGATTACCGGACAATAATTATGAATTGAATAACAATTGAACAATAATTGACTCTTGAAAAAATGGACAATCGAGTCGATTACCGTAATCGACATCGATGAGCTGAAATAATCGATCAATTGTAAAAATAATTGAATCGACGGTTCAATTAATCGAATAATCGCACAGGCCTACTTTTAACGTACTTAGATTTGACGAGAAGGAAACGCGGTCGTTGGAAGCGTAAGCGAGAATAAGGCCTGAACTGTACCGACTCTAATGGCGGAATTGGCGTTAGGATTCAGCGAAATATTGCCTCCATTTTTTTTAGACATATATCCTTAGTATATACCCTTCGTCTCCTCCGAGTATATAAGTCAAGTGCGTTGCCTCATCACTTTTTCGCACTTTTACATATTAAACCTCTTCCCTCACTCTAGTCTGTCTCTTCGTGAAGAGGCTGAGGAAGAAAGATAACACGTGTAAGAGTATGAATGAGAAGCTCGGAGAACACACGTTGAATATAACCTTCCTCCTCCACTATCCCCTTGGCGCCTCGCGGGTAAGCGACACACACACACGAGGTAGACGAAAGCATGAGACGAGGAGGCGATGAAGGGCCTCGCGGGGGAATTTTCATTTTTTTTCAACTCAAGAAGAGTTTGCGGTGTGTGTGGGAAGGAACGGGAGATGGGACGGGTTGTTGGTTGGGAATGAAAAAAGGTAGTGTAGGTATAATATGGGGAGTGAGGCTTGAGTTTGGACGTGGGGAAAGGGGAATAAAGGATGTGAGAATGTAAAAGGGAACGAAGACTTTGGATTAATGGCTTCCCTTTGCGTGCCCAGTGCTCACTTTTCTTATTCTCCCTTCCTCCCTCGCCTTCCCTGGAGAAATCTTAAGGAGAGTTCTCTCCTCTACCTTTCGGTCTACGCTTCGCAGTTTCTCTCTCTTTCCCCTCTCTGCTTGATACTCCTCTATACCATTTCCAGTTCTCCTCACCACCCCCTCAACTCCAGACTCCTTCTCGCATTCATCCTCCTCCCACTCACTGCCCCCCGCTCCCAAGTCCGTGTTTGTTTTGCTCGTTGAGGAGCGCGTGTAGCATTTTTGGCGAGACAAGATGGAGGGAAATAGATGTGCTACGAGTGCACAAACATGTATGTCATGGGTCACGGAAACTCCTCGCAGCTAGGCGAATGAACCGTCTCTCTTTCTTGCTGTATCTATGAAAGTTATCGTGGGATTATCTCTTTTTACTCACCGCTGGTTTCGTTTATTTTTTTTCTTGCTTTGGAATGAGATGTGGGATTGAGCTGTACAGTGTGGGCCTGATGACCCATCCATTAAAGCCCAGAGAAAATATTTTTGATCTCATGATGTACTTGCTGAGGAAAAAATAGTTCAAAGCATATGTAAGCAGAGCAATATTTTTTGCTGTAAAGTTAAGGTTTCATTGAGCAGTCACCTTGTCACTTGCTTCATCAATTTTAAAAAGGCAACTTCCTACTTTGAATTACGGTATATTTGTTACAATAATGGTCTCAAAATACAAAATTTTCAACTATCACATGCTACAGTACTATCAACCATATGAATTTAAAATTAAGGAATTATCGCTAACTGCCGAGTGGGAAAGAATTTTTGAAAACTGGACATTTTTGGCAATTTTCTACTGGGTATGAGGCGAGGCATAATTCAAATTAATGGCTGAATCTCGCAGTATATTTTCCTTGGGTATTTTTCAGGGGTCGACTATTAATGCACGTAGATAACAAGAAAAGGAATTCTGAGAGGAAAAAATGAATCCTCGTGGTTACCGCTCGAGGATCTTGCACGAGCGAGGTTATTTCCTATCCTTATCACTAATCTCAGGATATCTGAACAGTCACATTACTTGTAGTGAGTAGTGCTTTTTCTGCTGGAAACAAAACTACGACTTAGTGTGACTGGCTTAATGCTGATCGTTTTATCTCTTCAAAAGGGAAACAGCAAACTCGCGCATCTATGAATTTATCACAGGAATACCACGGCTGAAATTAAAGGAGAATATCAGCAGAAAATGGTATTTTTTGGGCAAAAACTTTCTTTGCATTTTCTGAGTCACTCATAAGTAAAACTTTACTAATGCTCTTTCATATTTTTGTGAATATTTGATGGATACATGTTTTGGAAGTTTTGTTTTGAGAGATTATTTACATTTAATTTGTAATTGATGTCATGTATTGAAATGCATCCGATAAACGTTGAAATTATTTTGATGACTTAATTTGTAATCCAAGAATCGAACCAAAAGTAGTTCTTTTTGAAAAACGCTAACTAAGTAAGGAATGAATTATACAGTTCCAGACGTGACTTAATTGAATGACCTTAAATTTTCCCAAGGAGTATTTACTTCTGCGCCGGATCTCACCTTGATAGGGTATCTTCTTATAATACCAGACTAAAACCAGTCGCAAAAGTATATAAACTGCATAATAGTACAAAGTTGTGTCATCAGAATGAATTAGTATGATATCAACTTTATATGTGCGAATTGCAGGCATGCGTTTCCCGATTTTCTTTCTTTTGCCCGCTTGCCTTGCGATCGTGGAGAAAACGTCCAGTGCCCGGAATCGAACCCCCAGTCTTTGGAACTGCATTTATGCAGCATCGTGAAAGCCACATCTGTAGTGTATGGCAAGGGGGAATTCCACACAAGGAATGCAGTAATTGTGCTAGTTCAACGTCGAACCCCGCAAAATACCCTGATCGCATAATGAGGGCCAAAAGGTAGTCAGGAGAGAAATTAAGACACTAATATGACATATGTGAGAAGTATTAATAATACTACTTGTTTATGGATACGGCGTGAGGTGTTTATTATAATGAAAACTTATTTAGCTTAAGTGCCAAGTCTAATCTACCTAGCGAGAGTGGGCATTTCAAAAAACAGATCTGTTGTCTCTATCATGATCCCTTATTATCCGCGGAAAAAATGACATGTTAAATGTATCAGGTCTGCAATATATTTACATTACCTTACGCTAGTGATCGTTTCTATCGCAATATGTAGGACGTCTTTCGAAAAATTGTGTGCTTCGTATTTGCTTTAGATAATGTTACTACCAATTTCTGCTTGGAAAAATATTTTAAGTACCTATACGTCAAATAAGAGTTTTATAAAAATATTTCTATATTAAATGAATTGTAATTTTTCCTATTCCTTATGCTATACAATCTATTCTTATTCTTATGGATTACTCTAAATTGTGCTTAATTGATTATTTGCTTTTCATATGGATCGCACTTAATCGCGCTTAATATTATTTAGATCGAGCATTGAGAATGCACCATAACTTCATATTTGATAGAGTGCCATCTCTGGTAACTTTTGGTATTTGGGTGTTTCATGCCTTCTGATAGATAACTGTTTTGTTGGTGTTTTGTCTGTGAGAATGCAAGAGGGCTGCGCGGACTGCACTTACTGATTCACCCCATAATTGCGTTGCGGGTTGGAGCCCTACATGGGACGTGGACGTTGCGAAGCCTTATGTGTGTGGTTTTCTTTGATGCACTATGGCGCTACGCGAGGATAGTCGATATGCTCTACTCCGAATTCACCTTTGGTGGTAACTAGCAGTCGGAATCAAGATTAATTAGCTCTCAGGATACCTAAAGCTGGTCGCATTCCTTTTAGAAAATATCTACTTGCGGGTATAGTACATGGGGGTGGAATTAATTGTTTATATTTACTTATTTTGCTTTATTTTGAGTTGGACTTCCATGTCCGCATGAATGCTCAACTTTGATAAAAATTCCTCGGTCTCTGATACCGAGATTAACAGAATAATCAATCGTCCTGCTTGAACTCTATGGAAACCATTAATGGAAACATGCATTTCAATATAATGTTGCATGTATTGAATCCGCGAGAAAAGTTTAATGTAACTTGGGGAATCCTGTCGGGCATGTTTTAGTAATAGCTACATTGTTGTTAAGTGAAATTCAATACTAACTTCTACAGTCATTCAGAAAACCGTGAAGCTTTATCTATGTGGATTGTATTGAGATTTAGAAGGTTTAACTTGTTTATAACATTGGATATCAGTTACTAAATAATGTTCAAAGAATTTTTTAAATTTATGCTCATGAAAAAAAAATCATAAACGTTTCGCATCTTACCACGTGAATGCGAGTAATACAATCTACTTGGATTAGGCTAATGATCCTCGGAGCCTCAGTATTTTTTTTTGTTTTGGAGATATTTTAGGCTTGTCGTTATTCCCAAGGTAAATTCATGGAATTTAGGTGGGCCTTCTGTGGTATAAACAAGGTGAATTACCCATTAAAAGGGTTAGGACAACATTATTATGTGCACTTTGCTTTAGGACCTTTTTATTTTTCAACTTCGTCATTTTGCCGTCATTATTTGTTTGATGCGTTAATTTTGGGAAATTATGGAGATCTCGAGTAGATAATGGTTTCGAAAAATTAGCTATTTTCTTGTTTACATATTGCGTTCTAACAGTCATGGCATAATCATTTAGCCGAAACCTCGGGGCGAGGAGTTTTTCTATTTTTAGACGTACAAGATGTTTAAAGAAAACAGGTAACTAAAATCCAAGACGAAGTTTCCCTAGAAATTTTTGCGAGTATACGGAAATTTTTTGTGCAACTGAACTTTGAAAGTTGAAAAAAAGAACCAATCTGCGAGCAGACAGTGAGCTAATGCGGTAGCTGCAATGGCAGTTCCAACGTAGGTGTGAGGAATCAGGCACAAGGTCGTAAGCCGCCCTGCTAAGTCCCCTCCACGCAAAAACGTTAAATTCCCACTTCGAAAGTGTATACACTACAGACGATACTGCATGTAATTCCGACATTTCATTCACTGAGGAACCGATGAATGAAATCACTATTCAACGCGATGGGATTACTAAACAGCTATAGTCGATAAAAAATAGTAAATCTCCGGGTCCGGAGGGAATACCCGCGCGTGTCCTCAAGGAGTTAGCGCCACAGATCGCACCGTTCTTAGACATAATATTCAAGAAGTCATTGTCTGAAGGAAAGATACCATTAGACTGGAAAATTGCAAACGTTACACCGATATTCAAAAAGGGAAACAGACACGACCCAGAGAACTATCGACCAATTTCATTAACGTCAATTATAGGCAAGATACTCGAACATATCGTCGTTAGCAATATCATGACGTTCCTGGACAGTCGTAACGTCCTCCATGGCTCTCAGCACGGCTTCCGGAAAGGTAGATCATGTGAAACATAACTCGCGCTCTTTCTTCATGACGATCTCAAATCTGGGGGGTTATTGCGTAAATTCGGATTAGCCGCTCGGAATAGTTTCCAATTCGGAGTCGGATCGACGAAAGTATCCGAGAACGCCGTTCCGAGCGTATTTTGTAAGCACCTTCGGATTGCCTTGGGAACATGAGCGCTCGGATCGGATAATCTTCCGAAAGGAAAGGTGGCAACGTTGGAAACAATTGAACTTCGAAATGCAAGTAACCCATCGCTAAGGTAAATAACGAGGAAATGGAAGAGGCACGGAAAGGTAAGTGGTGTTTGCTTTTGTAATTATGTATTGTGGAATTACAGTCGAAGAGAAATAGATGTTCCCAATGTTGTAATATGTTATTTGCACGCAATTCACTGTCATAGGAAATCAATAAAGATTGTCTTGGAATAACACATCCGTACCTATTGATATTCTTGTTTAGGACTAATTGGATTCGGAATCCCAGAGAACTTGATTTCGATGATATGTCTAACGATAATGAGTGTCACGAAGTAGTTTTAGTGTAATATGTTTGAATTAACGTAGAAGAATTAAACTCGTTGATATCAAGAAATGAAAATTCACGTATACGATTAATTGTGTTAAAGGCATCCGTCACTAATTCATGTGTTATCTATAATCATGTTGCTCACATAAAACAAAGAAGTGCTAAAATGTGTTATCATTAAATGATCCAGCAGGTAGTAGAGTAAGTTAAATAGAAAGGGTGCAGTGTCGATTCTTTAATCTTTAGCGTTCTGCATTCAAAAACATATAATACGCAACCTTTTTTCAAAGTGTAGGCCCAATATTTGCTTCGCTGTTAGTCCCGAAATAGATGATGTGACCCCTTCCGAAACCAAATCCCTTCCGAAGACCTCAAACCGAGTGCTCAAACCCACTCGGTTGGATTTCATCCAAGTTCGGATCCGAAGGTATCGGAAAAAAGCTTACACAATAGCACTTTCTAGGAATCGTATGTCACATCCGTAGATTTCGGGACAATATCCGAGAATCGGATCCGAATGTTATGATCGGAAGCTTACGCGATAACCCCCCTGGTGAATCGAAAAGACAAGTTGACGCATTATTTCTAGATTTTAAGAAAGCTTTCGACACGGTACCTCATAACAAACTTTTATACAAATTACAGTCATGCGGCCTAAACGAAACAGTAGTAAACTGGATACGCGACTTTCTGAGTGATCGTAAGCAAAAGGTAGTTCTTGACCGAATTAGATCTGGTGTAGTTAAAGTGACATCAGGTGTTCCACAAGGAAGCGTAATCGGCCCCCTTTTGTTCATTATATACATAAATGATCTATGCTCTCGAATTAGCAGTAAAATACGTTTATTTGCTGACGACGCTGTCATCTATCGCGAAATTAGTGATCACTCTGATTTTGAAATTCTATCATCGGATTTAAACAACGTTCATTTGTGGAGCCAAGAGTGGGGACTCGAACTTAATCTGAGCAAATGCACGGCGGTACATTTCTTGCGGAGGTCGTCCAAATATCCCCATGTATATGCTGTGGATGGTGTTAACATAAAGGTGACAGATAAAGTGAAGTATCTAGGAGTTACGATAACTTCGAACCTATGGTGGGGAGCACATATAAGAAATATTTGTGGCAGAGCTCTGAATAAGCTAGGATTCGTCAAGCGTATTGTGGGAAGATTTTAGGATGAAAAAGTAAAAGAGAGGTGCTATTTCGCACTCGTCCGGCCACACCTTGAATATGCAGCGAGCATATGGGAGCCGGTGCAGAAAGACTTAATCCGGGAACTTAATAAAATACAAAGGAAAGCTGCGCGATTCGTCAAAAACTGCTACGAGCGTACAGACAGCGTTACACAGAAGTTAAACGAATTAGGCTGGGAGCCGCTAGAGACTCAAAGGCTGCGCGCTAGGCTTAGATTACTTGAGCAATTGAGAATAGATATCTTTCAGAGCGACACGGAGAACATCATATTAGAACCCCACTATATTTCCAGGTCCGACAGAAACGATAAATTAAGAGAGATATTTGCCGAACGGATAGGTATGGGAATTCGTTTTTCCCCCGAACAATAAGGGACTTTAATAAATGCAAGGCGTAATTTCATGAGAGCGTTTCATTTTTATATGTAAACGGCTGGTGTCCTAACACCCCCGGCCACACGCCTATTGAGGCGGCTTGCGGGGTAGTATGTAGATGAAAAACACTTCCGCGTTGGCACTTACGATGCGACTGCCGCAGTAGCTCACTAGCCGCCAGCTGATTGGTTCTTTTTTCTTCAATTTTCATAACTCAATAGTTGAAAAACGATCGCATTTCTAAGGATATTTCTTTAAAATTTCTAAGGAAAATTCTTCTTAGATGTTGATGCTCTATCAAATTGTGTATACATGTTAAAATTTTTTCAATAACCTGTATGGAGAGGAGGACTTCGTATTGTTGTTGCCCGTCTCTCCGTATCATACATCTCTTCCTCATTTTACATCGATTCTCTCTCTCCCTTATCTTCCTCCGCAATTCTATTTCCCCCCTTCCGCTTCACTCAATTGTTGGAGTTACTCTCTTCAACTCTCTCAGCTGTATTCCTGCGCAGCCTGCTCACGGCCTTAACTTGTTATTTTATACAGTCAGTGTACATCATTCCTCCACAACAGCTGCCGTTTTCATATTTCGCCGTTTACGCAGGTGGGGGTGGGGGGAGGGCTTCGGGGCGGTGACCCTCGTACCGTGGTATGAAAGGGAGCAATATCCGAGGATAAAAATGGCCCGTTCGTTTACCGTGGCAACACTTTCAGACCGTCCGAAAATCGAAGCGTTGCCCAAAAAAAACACGCCCTGCCCTCGGTTTTAGGACTGGGGTTCCCTCTCGCCCGAGAGCGAATTTCGCTTCCACCCCTCGCTCTCTCGCGTGTACACCCGCCGTAATCGTTGCTCTCACTTATCATCGAAAAAGAGTGATAAACCCGGATAACACGGACAAAATTTGAACGAAAATATTACTATTGTGGACATTTACTTCACGGCAATTCATTGCGCGCGACTGTAGATATTCATCGCATGGAGAAATGGACAGGTTTTTTTTTGGATTAATGGTTTTTGGTAAAAGTATTGCTTTTCCTCCTCGGATGTTGCTGTCGTATATGTATGTAATTTCAAAAATCATATTTTGGGTCATAAGCCACAGTACTTTACTTCATCCTTCGCTTTTCCAGAGTTACCGTGGTACCGTATGATTATATACCTACGTTGGTTTTTAACTCTGCTCAATTTTTATAAATAAAACTGGAAACTGTTTTGAAACATGTGACGTGGATCATCCGTTGTTATCAATCCCTTCCTTCTCTACTCTCCACCCCTTACTCCACCCTTAGCTTTTTTGGGTTTACAATCGGCAGTCTAGCAGCAGTCTTAAGTTTTAATTTTGGGCTACTTTTCAATAGTAAAACTGGTGTATAATTAATAAACCATGCACCAGTTTTGGTTGTTGAAATAGGTGCATAATCAGTGTGAAATTAAGTACATGGTTACACAATTACCTGCATATCTAATGAAACTGAACTGCTTATTCTGATACAATAGAATCGTGATTACTCGCTCTTAAGAAAGGTCCCGGAAGCCACTAGGCGAACTTAGTTTATCGGATAATGACGCAGCAGAGGTGGTATGAACGTCCGAGAATCAATCAAAGTTGATACGGATACTTCAGTTAATTCTAGGGAAATCATTGAAAACGCTTTGTCATATGGTGCAGTGCTCCCTGTTCCTAATTTTTGGGCAAGATTTTGGGATGGTTGCATTGGAACTGGGGCAAATTGATAACTTTGCTTGGTCAAAAATTAAACTAATGCCCTTTGAACCTCGGACAGATGGGAATCGCGAAGGCGAGTTCCCTTAGAGGAGAAAAAGAAACTCGAAAGCTGGAAGCTAAATTGGAATTATTTGATTATCATACGTTAATTTTTGCGAGCATGCCTTCATATATGAGACTAAAGTTGGAATGAGTTCGCGTTCATTTTCATAAAAATTCCTTCCTTTTACCTGATTCACTCTAAATGCAAACGGAAGTATGTCCTTCCTTGAGACGATCTAATTATCATGATAATTTGATCGTCTCAAGGAAGGACATACTTCTGTCCGTTAAGGATTCCATCTTTGAATCTTTAAATGCTTTCATTCTTTTTTTTAACGTTATTGTACATCTTAATGATGTTCCTCTGGCACTTGTTGTATTCCTCGTCATGGGAAGACGAATAAATTCGAATTTGCTGGTAGGTATCAAGCACGTATAGGAAAGATAAAATAAGGGAAATTCATTGCCGAACAGTTTAGGTACAAAAATTCGTTCTTCCCACGCATGATAAGTGACCATAATGAAAACTGAGATCCAATGAAAACACTACCGAAGTACACTTCACCTTTTCACCTCCTTATAGCATTCTCCTTTACACCTTGACGCGGCTGGTGTCCTAACATCTGCTGCCACATGCCCATACGGCGGTTCGCAGGGTAGTATGTAGATGGAGATGTTTAACCTCTTTCTAAGCTTTTACTTCGTCTTTTTCAGTATCATAAAGAAGCCAATCTTTAACATTTATTTAGATTTATGCTAATCTTCTCCTTCAGATGATTCCAAGCCTATTAAAAGCGAAACGATTGTTAATGAAACCAAGAACCATTGATTATATCCTTGTCGATCAAATGTTTAATTTACAAATTCCAGAAGCATTATTCCAAAAATTTACCCTGAATGAAACGCAGGTATTTGTGAAATATGCCACGTAAAACTACTGTCACAAACAGTGCCGAATTACCAATAAGGTAAATTAGGAAGTAGCCTATGGGCCCCGAGGCTTTGAGGGGCTTCGAGAATTTTTTCCCCTTTCTTCTCCTGTGACTTGTTTATTAACGTGGGCCCCGCTGGTTTTACTCCTACAGGCCCCCAAGTGTGTTGATCCGGCACTGGATTCACAAAAATGCAGTAGTTAGTTATTCGCGCTGATGCTGGTGTTCATATTTGTTGGTAAGATGTCTGCCTATTTCCGGAGAGAGGATAAATGAAAAAAATGGATAGAGATAATAGACAGACTGGCCTTGGTCATTATTATTTATATTAGGTATTAGGTTTGCCATTTTGGTTGGTTTATTTAAAACCATAAAAAAATTATTTGTTCTCTTACGAATGTTTTCACCATGCCAATGGGTGTCTCATACTTCAATGATTGCTCATTAGTATGAATTCTCTTTGTGCTTCTTCTAGTTCACGAAACGGTATCCTCGCTGATGTAATTCGTATCGCCGCGAAACAAAAGTATGAGGAGAGAAGATTTTTCGTCCTTTTTATTTCGCCGGAAGCGAATCGTCAAATGCTGGATGAAATGCGCATCATCCCTGACGTCCGTACGTGCCGTCATTCTTCTTTGGTTTTCATCTCGTGGAGTGAATTTTCGGAAAACTCATCGCGGGGAAACAACACATGACGTTCCACGGAGACTGACATCAGAGCTCATTCTGGCCCTGATTCACTGGCACGTGAATGAAATGATTTGCTGAAGTTTTCTACCACACCACCCCACCCTCAAGCCTTGGACTGCATTTTCATCGCTTCCGGACACTTGTTTGAGGACCGCCGGAATAATGTGCTCGATGCGGCCGAAGCTTCTGCGCCATTCGCGTCGCCCATTGGAACCATATGAATGACTACGAGGGTAAAACTTATGCTACTTTTTTCGACCTCGCGGAACTCAACGGTGATAAATTTCGTAATGGGAAACACCTCGCCATTTATATTCGTTTGAAGATTCCTTCGCAACTGATGGGATAATGATGTGCACGTCTATTCAGATTACTGAAATGAATAAAAGCAAGTTACTCCTATTGGGCCGCCGGTCGACTGCATCATGTGGGTAATGAAATCGCCAGCGAAGACAAGACTTTGGTTGGTTGATTTGATTTCCACCTGTGAGTTACCACGAATCGGTTAAAGGGATTCCTTAAGAAAAGCCACTAGTTGTTGATTGTGATCGTAGATTCTCACAGGCCTCCAGAGGTGTCGGAATAACTATATATGTATTACTTTCTAGCAATACGTGTACCTGAACTATGATTGAGAGTGTCGTAAATTGATCACACTGTAGGTTGTGTTTATTGCAAGGAGCAACTCGGCAACGTTCGTCATCGGAATAATAAGCTCTTGAAAATTGTTTTTCTACAAGCAGCGTCATTGATTTTTTCCGAAAGCAGTACCGAATTCTAGCGTTAGAATGCTGTTTATTGTCCTTCGACGAAAGATTCAAATAATAATAATCTTTTATGCCAGGTTTTAAAAATTGAAACGCAAAAGTGTTCGTGATCACCCGATGAGAGAAATTAAAATTGGGTAGACGTAAATGACAGCCTGTAGGTGACACGTTGTCAAGCATATCAATAGCCGAGCGATGGTCAGCAAAAATGGTCCATCCGGCCAATTCAGAATTTTGAACTTCTGATTGCTGTCGGTAAATGCATGCTGTGATGCGTGGAGGGCTTATCGAAAACTTCCCACCTCGTGTTCTTCATATTTTTTTGTGGTTGCATCTATTCTATTTGCCTCTACGTGTGTTTACATTGACGATGCCTTGGTATCTATGGGTCAGCGTACAGCCTCGCCGCTACGCCGATGCTAGGCCAATTTTTTTTCTCTCGTGTTTGCTCTCTGGGCGTCGAAATACCTCTCTCATCTCTCATCCAACCCATGGTACTTACCATGATCCAACTGTTCTCAAACTCTTCCTGCGAGCCGAATGACCCGATTCCCTGCGGAAAGGAAAGGTTGAGTAGGAGCGCAAACACTTGTACGCCGACGAACTTGGCTTTCGAGTTGCTAGCGTTAAAATAAAGCCATGACGTTTGCATCTTAGAACATTAACGAGCATCCAATTTTTAATATTTAAGTTCGTGTACCATCTGGAATGCCTACCAAACTTAGCTCGAGAAATACCTTTGTCCCAGAGTTTAGGCCAAGTAATAAACTCGCCGAACGTTAATTTGAATGCTGTTAACTCTGCATTTCTGCACATTCTAATGCTAGTATTAGGAAAATCATCAAATTCAATGATTCTAAGGATAATTATGAGACACAGTCAAGGCGAAGATGACTGATCAAATTTATTGTTCACACCGAAGAGCGTAAGAACTTTCTTCAAGTTTTCTCATGAAATGTTTGGTCTACATAGAACGTAAAATACTCATAGGTATGCCAATTATGGTGATTGGCTTATTCACTGAGAATATTCATATGGGAATCTTCACGGGTTTCTGCTTGAGTATGATGTTAAAGTTCTCCATGTTGTCGGATTAATTACCACTTGTTTCTTAATTGTAGAATTTGAAATGCTTCAATTTGAGGGAATCAGTGTTGGTGCTTAAACTGCTACAATGGGTTTTTCCGAAGCCAAGCCTTATAATATTGTTAAATCGCTCTGTGATCCTCTGAGACAGTAGATGGATATAATTGAAAGAAATTATTTTCCACTTTGCTCTAGATAAAATGAACAATTATACAAGAGTCACTCGCTTTTAAGTTAAGGGTTCTTAAAACATCGAGCATTTCAATTTTCGCCTACTTGAGTGAGGTGGTCTGGGCACTATGGAATCATTTTGAATGAGCTAATGAATCCGAGTCTTCTAAGAAGTATTGAGTGAGCCCTAGATCGCTATAAACAATGTCACGGTTTAACCACTTTTAAGGAGTTTACATCATGGATGCTTCTGGATTTATACTTATTTCAATTTTTGCGCTTGAAAGAGGTGCAGAATGTGCTACTGCTTGCGTGGCTTAACAGAAGCTTAGTGATATCCTGGGCTCCGAGATCTTTAAGAGAAACCGCATGAGTTACGGAAAAAGAGCCACCACCCATGGGGTGTGAAATTTAAATTCCATCTGATAATATTTTTATTTTAAAGCGTGCGTCTTACTACGGAGAGGGTTATTATTACTTCGTCGTTTGAATTTCACTTGGTGGTGGGCCTAGTGTCTACCTGTTGACCATACCGAGTTGAAAATTGTGATTCAGATTGATTTATAAATGCTTTCATTGACCTCATTAACATTATGTCGATATTTACTTATTTTAAGTACTAAATTGCTCATTTTATTTACATTATAATGACTATTTACATTGTCCGGCCCAAATTTGGATAGGAAAATATAACATTTTGTGTACTAGGCGATCGCTGATAAACTCCATTTAGTGTTTTCATTTTTAGTTGCGCCTAAAATAGATAATTTAGGGCTATCGGCTTGAGGCTTCGTCATTTTGGAACTGCTGGGTAAGTTAAGTGAAATGCAAATGAAAAGTATTCTCTTTGTTTTCCGCACTCAACTGGCCTTTTCCCTTTTATCGCGACTTTCGATGCCCCATAACATTTTGTTTTATATATGCACCACATTTATAAAGAATATCGTACTCTCTTGCCTTCTCCGATTAAATAACGATCAATTCCTTCTCCCCCCTCCTTTTTTCCTCTTTCTTTGCTGTAGCTCAGTTAGGTATTGAATGGATTGAACATTGCCCGATAATAAAGGGTTTCCCAGTCCTGGATACTCGTTTTCCTTATATGTCTTTGTATTTATGTGTTCGTATCAAAATCGCCACATTTCTCATGATTTTCTTTTCTTCGTTCCTGGAAGTTGTCCTTGGATTCCATGAATCTTTCTTGTCTACGATTATCCACGAATCTCAATTATGAATGAACGTGGTCAAAGAAAACCTGATAACTCGAAGAGATATTTCCTTTCATTTCACGCTCTTAGTTTTCCTGACTTCACAGTCTATAGCCTGCACCACCACCTCTGATTCTTTTTGGTAGTAAAACATAACATCTTTAAATCTCAGTTCACTCTCTTTAGCCCGATGAAATAGCTGAAATTTATGAATAGCTTTATGGTCGAATTAGTGAACTATATCCATGGTGACACTCTCCGTGTGTAGCTAGAATTGGCAGTGAAATCTATTTTGTTAGTAAAATCTATGATAGTAGTTTATGGCTACATCGGAAATTTCACGTCTGACTGATGGCGAGTGATTCAGTTGACGAATTGGGAATGCGTGACTTGTCTCGTTCAAGGATTGCCCGTTGAACGTAAAATCGTTTCGCAGCAATAAGCTCGCTGTCATCGCCCGTCAGATGATTATTTCGCGACAGAGAAACAACGAGGAAGTTTGCGCGTGCGAAGAAAAAATAAACAAAAAATGCAGTCTGTGATTTCTCTCTCTCATTGTTCCCGATCATCTCGTGTGTGAATGAATCACTTTGTCGGTCGGCTCTTAAGAGTCGTCGCTAGATTTATGCCGGGACAAGCATAATGCGTTCGCTGTGGTGCGATTATTTTCAAAACGATAAAGAGTCAGCCCGATTAAGTGCGCCGTCATCGTATTTGTGGTTTATCGTAGTAGGTATGTTGTACCTTCTCTTTCTTTTCTGAGCATTCTCTTTCCAGTGCATTCACCGTGAGTGTGGACGGGAAAACGTGACGACTAAGTGCAACAAACGTGGATGACGAATGAATGGTGTGGAAGCGTGACACATTTCCTGTCGTCTTTTGTGTTGAAAGCTTTCCTTGTCGCCGTTTTATGTAAAATAAGAAGGAATCATATTAACCTGGACGCTTTTGGACTCCTTTCAGCGGAAGTGAACCTATGTTGAAATCAGTTACCTATTACCTGGGCATATTAAAGAGTATTCAGTCGAGTGCTGAATCATTTCCTCAGTGAAACTTTACTTCATTTACACTCATTGTCAGTCCCAGCTCTTTGACGCGTACTATTTCCATCATACGTAATTGTAACTCAAGTTATTATAGCTATTGCAGCTGACTATGCAGTTACTATGCAACGAACAAGAGATGATTTACAGTGGGGAGTATTTTTGCAGAATAATACAGCAGGGGAATATGGACTGATAATATCACTGCTGAACAAAAATTGCCATTATTGACAAAATCCTATAGATATTGTCCAGTTTTAATAATCTTGGATGAAAAATGTAACCTGTAACTGACCAAGATACATCAATAGTAATAGACAAAGTCAAAGTCAAATACATCAGTTGGACAATTCATAGAACCCTAAAAATACAACAAGAAAATAAACTAAAATCAAATTTTACAATACGATGGCAGTTCCGGTAGTACTGTACGATAGCAAGACGTCGGTTATCTCAAAGAGAGAATGAAAGAAAACCATATCATCTGCAAAGAAATTATTAACGTTACAAAATGCAAGGTAGTTAAATAAGCGATACAGAAATTTAAGAACACCAAGGAGAAGGCTGCACTACACACGCTAGGATTAAAAACGAATTCATAAGAGAGCATATAATTTTTAATGTAGAAAAAAAAACCAATACTAAGTCAAATGGGGCAATCATTCAGGATGAATGCAGTAGAACCTTCTCAGAATCTCCTTCATCTCAGTGTTGCTAGGCTATTTTAATGGCTATTTTTAAACAGTAAGAACGAAAAGTTTCAACTGACTATTTGTTTTGACTCACATTGTCGCAGTGGGACCTCCTTAACCCAAAGCCAATAAAATAATCCAAGCTTAGAACTGAGTTCGTACCCGCGGTTTTTATGCTGCCAGGCCGGTACTATAACAATATGTGAGTAATAAAAGATCTCAGGCTTTCCCGGCGAATAATATTAGTAAAATCTTCTCGAGTTTGCCACCGGGTAAGGCTTTTAAAGGCCTTTAAAAGCCTTACCCGGTGGCAAACCCGAGAAGATTTTACATAGGTGAGTGATCTATTAGGGAAACGATAGCTGTTGCAGGAAAGTTTTCACCATTCCAGAGCTTTGAATACTTCCGCTTTATGTCCTAACTTTTATATTTGTTATCTCGTGACCTGCCGCAGAACAAGATGAATGATCTTCTCAGTACCTTGATGCGTGCATTTTACTCGGCTCTGGACTTAATATTATCGAACCTTTCGAGTTTACGACTGTGGTCTTGAAATTTATTTACACTGATACGTCGAAACTTGGGCAGGAAAATATATTATTTTTGTGTGTGAACTGCGCCGCTTACTATTTACCTGTTGCATTATCGTTTTCATCCCAAAATAATACGGAGCAGTAATCGTGAGACATCTTGGGGTTTATTACTGATGACTACTGTAGTATGAATCCGTTCAAGTCACGGTTGTCACGAAATATCGGATTATACAGATGGGTGACTCGGTTGGTTTGATACCACTGTAAAATATTTAGCTATATGGGAATCAAATTTTGGAATTTTACCACTCTTCAAAGCAACCAGATTTTCATTGATTGTCGTATTCCGAATCAGTTATTTTAGAAAGATAATGAAGATTCATCTTTTGCGTAACATCTTTCGGAGGAATGTGGCACAGACATAATTACTCTTATGCCAACATCGAGATATTTAGCAAAAATATGTCTAATATAAAAAAAGGTATATATCGAGCAAATTATGATACATTTTTATGGATTTTAAAACTTTAACTTGGTCTTGAAATTCAAAAGATACCATTGTTTTTGGGTAATTTGGACAACGGGTTGGTGTTCGCATTCGTAGGCGGAATGATTAAAGTCTGTGTGTCATTTCCAACGTTATATGACCTTTGTTTGAACGGCACCAATATGTGGGACGAACAAAAAAATCGTCCAGGAAGGGTTATCTCACTGCATAAATACAGGGTCATTTAGCGTGTGTAATTCCATTTGCTGTCTCTCCTTTCGTTGTAATTTCCATCCTCCTCTGTGCTGTTGATTCCCTTTTCCCACATCCCTATGCCTGCGTGGCCTTCATTGCTTGCAGGAGCAATGAATTTCAATATTTTTAATTGGCGGTGGTAGAAAACACTCGGAAACAGAAAATATTTATGCCTTTTTATAATTAAAAATGCTTCGTGATGAGCCTTTATCATTAATGCCTTTGAATCTGTTTGAGTTTTCAACGGCCTTCTCAGGGATATGAAAGGGAGATGGTTGTACGGAGTGAGATTAGTGTTTTAGTTTACAATTGTGTGGAAGTTTCATGAAAACTGTACAAACAAAGAGTGAAATTTTTATTTCAGAAAATATATCTCCTTATTCGAGCATCAGCAGATAGCAAGCTGCAATTTTGCCGCGAGAATCTAAAATTGGCGAGCCTAATTAGCAGTCGAAGAATGCAAAAAACCCTTCTGTTCTTGTTTTTTATGAGGATACCATCGGTTTGGAATCATTATAAAGGCAGTATTCCCTGCAGTTTGATTCATTTATTCATGACTTATTCCTGCAAAAAGTGGGCGCTTGTGAGCAGACTAATTCAATTACGGATGAAAAGCTAACGCATTTCACTCGTAATTGTTATTTTTTCAAGTACAGAAAAAACATCAAAAGAAATTCGAGCAATTATGAATATTCAAATGTTCAATTTGGTGTCATATGTCTTGTTTCCTAACAGAATTGCGTCGCGACGCTATTTGAATCGTTAATATTGAAAAATGCTTGATCCATTTATGCAATTCTCTCTCATTCTAAATTAAAATTAGTTATAGTCGGTAAATTGTGCTGATTTTTTTCTAGTCTGTGTTACCTGTGGCCAATTTCGCGAAGTGTAGATTTATTCCTCTCTGATATAATTCTGGATAATGCAAAATTTGATTAAATATATTGAGTACCTGCTTTTGAATTTGGACAACTAAACGGATAGAGAATTTGATTGCATTCATATTCATTATCAAACTATACATGTGGAAACTACAAGGTCGAGTTAATGGAGTTACACTTGGAGAAACAGGATCCCCATGCACTTATATTGACATCTTAACTGTTCATGTCCTACGATGTCAAATATCGCTGTTGTACTTATTAACATTTATTAGTTGAACCTGTTATTCAAGGAAGAAATTTTGTATTCGGATTGAAAAAAAAGAGAGAGGGAATGATCTGAAAGGAGTGAGGAGAATGGAAAAGGAATTGTCAGATCATAAGAATGAGATATACTTAGAATAAAAAAAGTAATCCGTTCTCATTACCCTTTTGGGTTACCTACAATATTAAAACGAATAACGATTTTACTTATCAAAGAACTACATTAAATTGAGTATTCACCCCAAAATTCGTTCGTACCCCAAAAATCTTCAGAAGGTAGCGCAAGAAGCAGAGTGTATTAGTTGTGCATTTATTTTTCTCACATCAAGATATGTGCCTGAAAAGGCTTGTCAAAAATTCTCAACATCTATAGCAAATATTTGAGATAAGGATATATGCAGGTACTTTCAAATACTGATGGAAATGAATGAAAACATCTTAAGTCGAAATGTTTAGCCCTTTAAAAAGGGAAAACTATTCGAGTAAAAATATAATTTGGCAAAAAGACATAATATCATTAAATGTTGCAAGGCGAAGATGAGTCTTTCAGTTTGGGCAGACCCCTCAATGAAATAAAGCCCTGTGTTGTGAGTAAATCGCAGAATTGGAGCCGTGGGGTCAGCCTGTATCCCTTGGGCACCTTTGAAAAAGTTCTGGAGAAAAAAACAGGAAAACGCAGATGGAAAGTTAAGGTGCGAGCAGACGACGGATATTTACACTTACAAAAGTTCGAGTCTTGACCATACAGGATTAGCTGAACCTCTCCGTTCTTCAGCGGAACGCTCTGTCCACACTGCAACCTTGCCACGAGCTTAATATCGATATCCTCTTTGGAGGAGTTCACCGGGAATGGTTTTAATCATGCCGTGAAAACGTCAAGAATTTAGACCCCCCTCTCTTTCTACTTGCATCGCAGTTCCAACGAATCTCCTCTCTTTATTTTTTTTACGATTCCCAATCCATTTCCATCGCGCAGCGTGGTTCAGAATAAAATTGAGCATTACCCAGCGCCACTGACGAACGTGCCACGGAGCGTCGGGCCGTGCTCTCTCGTCTTCAGAATTCTCAAGGACGACTCCTCGAAGATCTGCTTAACGCGTGCGTGCCCGGAGGAGCAAGCACTCGACTTCTTGGCCTTAACTCGTCCGTGTCGTGACACTGACCGCTCTCCTCATGAGTTCTTTGCCGGCAAGCCGTTTCCATCTCCTCCCTGGCTGGAAAGAGACAATGGAGAAAAGTTGGCGAGATAATAAAGGCGGCATTTGCCCAAGGCTAACGTGGTTGTGAAAAAAAGTACGTCACGTGTTTTCGGGATTGTAAATGCTCATCAAAACAGTCGTTTTGCGTGAAACACTCCCGGGGCATTAATCGTGGATGTAATACGTTTTTTAATCGAACGCTACACACGTTGTAGGTATTGGTAACCAAATATGTTTAAGAAGAAAATTGACGGCGTCTTTGCGCACGAATTTGAAGCCTAACATTTTTGTGGAAAAATGTCCACCGAAAATGGCTGTGGTGCAAAATTTTCCCTCTAGCGTCTTATAAAATGTTTCATTTTTATTTTGTTAATAGTTTTCTATTTTCATCCGTTTAGATAAGTCATCACGGAAATAAGGCAATACTCCAAATAATATATTTCTTAGTTTTCGGCATTTTACAGAGTAACTGATCCATACAATGAGGATCAATACAACCAAAGTTCATACAATGAGGACGTCTAAGCATTTCCAAGGCTTCAGTGTCTTCACCTTTGCTATCGGGTCGTATATTTCCGTCAATTATATCCTTCTATTATCAATTATTATCCCAGAAGGTACTAACTCGGGGTATCAATCTGGGGTCTCTAAAGATATCCAGCTAAACTAAGGCTGTGCCAGTTTTATGAGCGCCAGATCTTTCAGGGAAACCACAGATTGCATAGGGATAGGGACTGGCTCAATACCTTAATGTGTTCATTTCACGAACTTTTGATCTTCTTACATGGTGTGCTTTACCGAAAAACCCGAGATCCGGGTTTAAGAACTTAGTTTTAGTGGGTACTGGATTAATTAGTATCAAGAGCCTAAACGGATCTTTACAGCGTATTATATTAATCAACCATCTTACCATGGTTGGGAATAGCTCTCGGCTGAACATTCTATTGAGTCAGTGTTTCCCATTATAAGAAAAGTTTAGATATTACTACATCCTCCTTTGTCCTTCGAAACTAGTCGGTATTAAAGCTTTTAGTTGAAAATTGCAATAGCTTTGTTTCTATCTAAAAAAAAAAATGCAGAAAAAGTGCAGACCTGATGATGATGCCCTAAGGAGCGTTGAAACACGTATTGTGTAATTCACATTAAATTTAAGTGGACAGTACAATTGCTGTAGTTTTTATTTAAAATGCTGTTCCACCACATATCGCCCGACACTGTCGAATTTATTTGTTTCTATCATTATGGAACAGTTCCACCACATTACGCCTGAATCTGTATTTTATATTTAATGTCTTGTTTGTCTCTTGCTAAAGAATGATGATCCTCTTCCATATCAAAGAAAAATTTAAAATAAGCCATTTAAAAGTGTAACTATAAATAAATATAATATATATATATATATATATATATATATATATATATATATATATATATATATATATATATAAATTATATATTTTTTCAACTGGAAGAAGTTGAAAAGTAAAATAAAACTTGAGCCGATGGATGTCAGTCTCTTCCACAAAATCACTTACGAATGAATTAAAACTAAAAAAAAAACAGAGCTGCATCGCTGCCATCGAACAAGAAAGAGCGTACACATCGTGCAGAGTACGATGGCAGTCAGAGAGCTTAAAATGGTGGCGTTCTTCATTCTTTTAGGAACATATTAGGAAGTATTAGCTAAAACAAATGGGAAGGTGTTTATCGTTCTCCCCATTGACTGAGGCTATCATCCAAGGAAAAAATGAAGAGAAAGGAAAGAACACGGACCAGTGATAGGTGCAGTGCACTCACGCGGCATATCCGTTCGAGCCAATGCAGGACGGAAAGGAATAATTCAGGTGTTTGCCCCCTTATGTTCAGTCGAAACGAGTTCCAGGAGTGGGCCCTTTTCTGCTGGTGTCAGTGGTGGAATTGCCCTGTTCTTCCGCCTTATAGACAGGCCCTTCAAAAAAAAAGAACTCCCAGTTTCTCCCACTCTCTGGCTTTTATGTCCACCTTGAATAGTTTCCCCGCTGTTTTATAGGACGTCGAGTGCACTTATCCTCTCATACTCACCCTTCCTATTTTTCCACTCGATGGGGATAGTCTTTGAAAACGTCGAAAAATAGGAGGATTATTTGGGAAAAGTTTCCCGAATCGACTGGATTTCCTCTCTCTTTCTCTATCTCACATCAACGCTCTCTTATTTTCTCCCATATTGCCTTGGGAGGAAGATAAATACAGTCCGTCTGTCTCCCTCGTGTTTCCGAAGTGATAAAAACGCAGGCGGGCATTAAGTGTGTGTGGGGTGTAGTGCTTTCTTGGGACTCCCCCCGATCTGTTGAGGAGAGCAGGACGAAAAAGAAATTCGTGTTAGAGTCAGTCGCCTTGCCTTTCAACTTGAGTGAGTGTAAGGAGAGGGCAACGGAGGAATGGCGGAAGTGGGTAAACAAACAAAAACTGTGGGGGAAAACAAAAGAAACGCTATAGAAGTGTCGTCGTTCCCATTGTCGAGCCGTTTGAAAAAATCTATTTTCACGGCGATAAACTGAAAAGTACCGCAGAACGTGTGCAGGCGCGTTTTCTTGGCTCCACTGGCTGAAGAAGAAGACCGTGAATAAAATTGAATAGTCAAACATTGGCTCCTCAAGATTCTTCGAACAATGATTTTCTTAGAAAGCTTCGCTTTGTAATCAAAAGGGAAGAACGATGACTAAGAATTTTCTATTGTTATTGAAACGTAATCGTCCTTCAGCAGCTTTCATCAATCCAAAGATTGAAGAGATATTTTACATTCTTGCTTTCAGTTACATTGATTGTATTTTTCATTATAAAACCTTTTTAGCGCTTTGTTCAAAATTCAATCAGTGTAACAGAAAGCAAGAACGTGAAAACATGCAGCTCCCTGAAAAGATAAAATCAAAACTATATGAATATGTAGAATTGAATATGTATGGGTCGAAGAAAGAAACGCAAATTAATTTTTCAACATATTTGATCACCTTTATTTATTTGTAAACAGATTTTGTCACTTTTATTTGCTTTATTGTTAACATATTTTGTCTGTCAATTGTCATAGAGTTCTTGGTTCCCTGGTGATGTGTGTTTATAAAGAAAAAATAAGTTGCTACTTTATGAGACATATTGGAGTAGGATAGTTGTGAGCCTGTATTTCTAGGTTGGAGAGAAGAATAAAGAAATGAAGAATAATAATCACAATATAAATATTTGTTGCCAGTGATAGATTTGCTGGACGACGTCAACGTGTCCCTCCGGCCTTTTTTTTTAATAAAGCAGTAATTTTTTTTACGAGTTCACCGATTTACTTTTTGGCACAACAAACTATGGACTGGTTAGATAATGAGAACATATATTTTTTCTCAATGACTATGCGATAGTTTACTTTTCTGAGTATTCTTGATAAAAAGAGGTTAGGTCCTGATTGCCCATGGAAACCTTTGCTTTTTCCATATCTTGTTTAGTAGAATGTGTGTTTATCGGTCGAGTGGCAAATAAAAGTGATCAATATAAAAAACCTCCAAAACGTCTCAAGCGCTGAGATAGACAAGGAGTCGACAGCTATTACGCGAAACTTTCTGATCCCACGGTAAAATCGAGAAAGGGCGATATTGGGTGATATGCCGTTAATTGCTATCACACATCTACCGTCAATTCAAATCTGCTTCTCAATCCAAGGGCCTTGAGGTGCGAATTTGATGGAGATGAAAGCCTTGTCACGAGACTGAAATCGGTTGAAAATATCCGTCGTGATCCGTCCCTTAACCTGATTTAAAAATAGGACTAAATTTCAAGAAAATGGACGCTCTAGGTTTACTTGGACTGGTAAGTATCCCAACGATGTCTTTGTTAGCCGTAAATATGACGCTTGCGGTTTTCGGATAGCAACACAATCAGATTATTTAATGGAACCATTAATTACAAATTTTATACCATCGTAGAACATACCCGTGGTGCTCATTGACATCCTCCGCATTCAAATCAAGTATGTCCTCTTTCCTGCCCGTTTCGATGGACATTCTGTACGTCGAAGGGGAGTCCGAAAGTCTCGACACATTAACTGAGAAAAATTCACGTTGCGAACTTGAGCACGTCTTGGTGGATTTTGCTCTGGTTTTATTATGGTTCGCTCTCGTGTGCCCAGAGAAAGGCATTTAACTGGAAATATGAATTTATTTTCGCTTTAGAATAACTGGAAACAAAAGGTAGTTTTCATTTTTTCAAAGCAGCAATTCATACCCGTCACATCTTTTCCTTTCGGGGAAGCACAGTCAAAAAAGTTCAAATCTCGTTAACATGCTTGTTAAGCTGACTCTGCTTTCATAATTTCTTCTTTACTACCCTATTCTCACATAAATCTTTGCTTCAGTTATAATCATGCACTGCTTCATACACACCATCCAGTTCTATCATAATATTCGGTCTCGGTCATAATATTCCAGCTCATTCACTCATGACTACCTCGGCATACCCCTTGCTATCACACAATTAACTCAATTTGTGTATCAATTTATCAAGTATCAATTTCAAGCTGATCAAAATGAGATTCGAAAGTCTACATCATTGCTGATTAGCACTCAAGAGTGAAGAGCCTTGCCATCGCCCCCATACTATAACTCAATTGAACTTGCATTTCTCCGCCCAAGTTTTCTGATGCACGGCACTACTATACCTTCGGCGTTAGGTATTCTCTGACTCCACCCTTCCCGTGGTGGTTGTGAGACCCTCGTCATCCTTGGGAGGAAACGAGCCGCCCAGCCCGATTAAAAAAAGAAAGAAAGGCGATAACAGCATTGTCACGCGCCCCAGACGCTTGAAGAAAATGACAGGCGGACTTGCACCCTCCCGGCCGCTGTAACTCTGGGAGACGGGCGGATAGGAAGTAAGCATGCACAATGAGTGTGGGGAGGGAACAAGTGTAAGATGGAAGGTTAAGAATATCTGAATGGAACAAATGAGGGAGTGACGAGCCTGGTAGGGCAACGTAAAGGGGGTGTCACCGCGACTGCGTGAGTCAAAAAAATACTAAATTTCACCTTATTGTTTGCCATGTTTAAAAAAAAATAATAAAAAAGTATGGCACTAATGGCATTTTTTAAAAACAAAGTTATGTTACAAAATACGCAGATTATCACGCGAATATATTTTAAGTCAACACTTTTTTCCAGCCACAGGAGCCAACTGCAACACCATTTCTATTGATTACCGTATTATGACTTGATGATGATTGCAGTAATTTGTTAATATTAACTAAAATAGTAAGATGGTAAGATGCCTAAATTGTGCTATCATTCAATTTATTGAGGGATTTCGCATTTTTCAACAGTTTTCCGCAAAAATGGCGTCAATATTAGTCAGAAAAATACTATTTTTCACCCTTTCTTCCCATTTTATTTTTATCATTAGGGTAATCAACCGGGTAGGTGGACGTAGATTTAAACGGAAGAGAGTGAAAATACTCATGATATTTTTCAGACGCATTCCCCTATTCAACCAAGACCATTTATATGTATCTCCATCTCAGTATGCGTCTTGCCTCACACACAGGCCGACACAGGCTGTCTTTCCTTCCTTTTTCCATTCCCCGGATAATCCTTCCCTAGCCAACCTATATACCTGTCCTCCATGGCGCAATTTACCTCAGTTGACATTCGCCTCCCCCAATCCCAAAATAACCAACCAACCCATTTTTTAAAGTTCAGTCATGCTTATATGCAAAGGAAAAATTGGAATAACGCGGGGTTTTCTCGGGATGAAACGCTCGACAAATCCCAATGAAGCACGCTGGGGGCAACGCAGAAGAAAAGCAATCCGTGTGACTCCAGCCAGATTCATTCGTATGGGTGCGTGGGGGAGAGGGCTGTTTCATTTTGTATGTGGCTGGGAAGGGGAGTGGTGTGGGGGTCCATGTTGTGTTCACGATCACTGCAGGAAGGAGAAGAGGTGAGGTTGGTTTCCGAATGCATGCCGTCCGCCCCGTTGTTGCTCCTCCCCCAGCCCCGATGCTCCGTATATATATGACGGAAGGGGTGTGGCAAACACACTGCTTTAGGACCAGCTGTGCAAACATTGCAGTTATGGATGTCTCCGGCGCGGCCCTAAAGGCGCGAAAACAAGTGAAACACGTCGCAAACATGGGAAATTATATCATTTCGGCGACGGCGCCTTGTTGCCGCCCTCGCTAATGGGGGATTTCGGCAGTTTTTTTCAAGGATTTGTGTGTGTGTATGTATGTATGTAGGGGGAAAGGTTTCGTTGTTGTTTTGATTGGCTTAAAATCGTGTTGAGTTGGGATTCCCTCCTCCCCCCTAGCGCGATTTGCTTCGCGTGTTTTCGTTTGCGTTTTGTGGGAAAAGCTATATCGCGCGCGAAGATGGATGTTTTCTGGAGCAGTTTCAAGACTTTGGATTTTGGGATTTTTAAACGTGATTTGCGGATTGATTATGTCTTTTTGCATATTTCTTTGCATGCATCCAAAGGTAAACAATAAATAGTGTACTAAAAACAAAGGAGGTGTCCATGAAAACCAAGAGAACAATTTAATTTAACTTTAAACTTTATTTAAACTTTTATCGTACGCATTAAAATTCCCAATTCGGACGTTGCCGGACGGATTTAATTTTGAACAATCAGTAGAAACTTTATGGGTTTAAATACCACATCCAGCGTACACTTTATTGTACGCACGGCTATAGGTCCTGGCTTGGCATTGCAGAATGTTTTCATTTGAATATATTGAAATCGTTGTCTTCCTCTTTTTAAGTGCTTTGATAACAATTAATTTTGTCACTCTGACTCCGTGAGTCATCATGGGTTGTAGTAAGGAGTAAAAAGATATCATTGATAGTAGTAGTAAACAAATAGCGTATGTTTTCCCCCTGACATCGGTGACGTTTCAGAAGAAATTATCGATATTTATATGCGTTGTGAGAATTTTGTTTCCCGTAATTTTAATCCTGGTGACTGTTTTTCTGTCGGATTGCAGACAATCCAATTTTGCTAATTTTAATATTTTCGCAGTAAACGATTTCTTAATATTGTTAAAAATCAAGCATTTTATGGTGCCAGAATTTGAAAAGGAGTTGCTTGAAGCTAAGAAATATGGTATCATTGACATGTTTTTGGAGCACGTGCAAAACGTTGACGTAAATAATCCTACCCTCTTAATGGTAGCGACGGGAGAAAAATAGAGAGAAATATATTGCTTTATTGAACTGGCAGGATTTCGTTTTTCGGCGGTCGTGCTGTTTACTCTGTTTAGTAGGAATTACACATATCTATGGCTCGTAATACCTTCTTGTTCTCTCACGAGTGCAAAAGTACCTACGTAGTTACATAGAATACGTTGAGGTGAGCAGAATACAATTATTTTTGCAATATAATACTATCAATTTACCATGCCATTTGAAGTGATCTTATTTATAAAAATTTCCCCAAGATTTGTGAAAAACCAGATCTGTCTACTTTTAATTAAAGTCTTGATAATTAAAAGAGTGGGTTGGTCTTTTTTGTTCTTTCTGCTGGCTTGTTAATAAAAAATCCAGAAAGATCTAAATGCATTAAAACCGAAGGGTTATATTGGTCTCTCTGACTTATCAGCTTTCCCTCTTGCTAGATGAGTGTAAAAATTCATTGGCTGATGTAATAAGCACCATCCTCATCGAAAATAGTGAAACTTGTTTTTCGCTCTTGCCCATTTGAAAATGATGCGAATGTGTTGGAACCGTTCTGGGCTTCTAAATAAAATTTTCTGGAAATTACATTCATTTGGTTCAAACTCGCTGATTGTCGAGACATTTTTTGTTCTATATTGCGTCATAAGTGATATTATTACTATCAATACATAATAATAATGCAGGAAAAGATTTCATAAAGCTTCAGTACTTACCTACCATCAAAGGGAGTACCTAACATATCATTGGAAATTTATGACGCAATTGGTAGAATAGAAATTAGCTTAACTTTCATTTATTCGGGCGGTAAATACACGAATCTTTAAAGACATGTGCCCTTTTAAAAGGATGCAGGGGGCCTCGTGATGCTGAGTAAGTTAACCTGTTTTTCCTTCGCAAATTCTGTGATTTTGACTCTCGCACTTAGTTTTTCCATGCAATTGTCGCGTTTTCCCTGAGTAAATCGTTATGATTTACCCCTTGAAGCGAACAGCTGACTTGTTTTCAGCTGGCGTATATGTGTGCGCGCGAATGCGGGTTCCCTTATACCTGGCGGGTCTGCTGTCCTTGGGCGGTGGTGGGAGTGAGGGTGAGTCTTCTCGCGTCCATGCGTATCCCTCCGTGCTCGCACTCTCAAGAGAGGTCGGCGAATCCGCAAGCACCGACCGGCCTTCCATCCCCCTCCTTCCCTCCCTTCGGTGGTGCCGCCAAGGTCAAAAGGTGCGCCCCTCTTGCCTAGCTCTCGCCGCAAAGGCCACTGCTCCCTTCAGGTTAACTTCTTACGCTCACCTGTACCAGTCACTACCGGTGTTTTTTCCTCTTTTACCTCTATCTCTCTCAGACCATTTAAATGACATCCATGTATAAATTCAGAAATCACTACCTGTGGAATGAGACCACTCCTTTCATTGATTTCTCCTGGCAGTTAAAGGCAGCACAGTATCCAACCATGATTATATAATCACTTCTCTGAAGAAATATAATATATTTTAAAAACTGATGATATCAGGCCTGACCTCGTGGAAATTATGGATATCCATGTAAAGTTTGTGGAGATAACAAAGTTGGTTTATCTTGAATAATATATTTTGTTTATTCATATGGAAATCCGCGCTGCAAGCAGGATAATTGTTCAAATGGAATGGCGCAAACTCCTTTACTTCCATGTGCTTCAATGGAACTCAAAGCAATCGATTCCCTAATGTGACGTTACGATGGCTTGAAAGAGGGAGGAGGTGGGGAAGAGGTGTTGGTGACACACCGAGCTGTCGAGAGAGGTAGCCCTCGACTTGTCTACTTGTGTACATGGTCTAAGCTATCTCTTTTTAAGGGCATGATTGAACGCGA
Organism: Pyrrhosoma nymphula; assembly: GCA_963573305.1. Classification (NCBI taxonomy): domain Eukaryota; kingdom Metazoa; phylum Arthropoda; class Insecta; order Odonata; family Coenagrionidae; genus Pyrrhosoma; species Pyrrhosoma nymphula. The sequence continues at coordinate 45,882,768 of OY754330.1, read as the reverse complement.
TTTGTTCCGCATCATCCGCTCCAGTCCGCTGGACAACAATGTGAAAAATTAAAGGCTCTTTTATCATTGAGGAGTACGTGTTTTTATACCCTTCGCACGAGAGGTTGTTTCTGTAATCTATTTTCTCTATGCATTGGGAATTTGTTCCTAAGATGAATAAAGACGGCAAATGGAAATTGCGATGACTTCATTCAGACTCCGATGACTTCATTCGGTGAAAGTCCATATGTTTGTTTTTTTATTCTCCTGGTAGCAATCTTATCAAATATTTTCTTCAATGTGTTCAGAAACAAAGAGAAGCGAAATAAAATTGAAGCTTACTATAAGAATGCGTATTACTTACTTGAATTTCCTGACTTCCATCAATGTGCCAAAAAATTATATATTCCCTATAGTCACTATTTACATGTTCCAGTTTCCATTCCATCTTTTCAATTCATGTCAGGACAGGAATTGAAAATAAACTGAAACTTGTAGACTCAGAACGAAAATTCAAGATTGAAAGTCTTAGAAAAATAAGCGGGTAAGAAGGTTGCATATTTCCGTAAAAATGGCGGAATCTTGTATAGGGTTTCCTAGATGAACAAGGATTGGTGTCCCTCTAAAAACTGAGAAAGCTAGAGAAATTAAGACCTCTGGAAAGTTATAGGAAACCTAAGTTTCATTTTGAAACTGACGAGGTTGTTAGGCACCCTCACAACGTCGTCAGTTTCCAGCTTCCAACTTCCAGTCATAATAAGTGAGTTAGAAATTAGAAAGGATAGGTTAAAACACTCCATTTACTCTCATTTCATTCGAAAAGATCTCAACAGAACCATGAACCATAGTTAGGCCAATGAAATGCGTTATTGGTTATTGTGAGAAGAGCAGTCATGCAGTTCGTTCTTTGAAAGCAATGGGTTTAATAAATTAAATGTCACGGTTCTGTGATGATTCATCTTAGCATTAACATGTTAACCAAAAATTGTTTTAAAATATAATAGACGCAGCTGCGGATTTTTCGGCCCTCAAAGGGGTTGATGCCACTTTCGGCCTTCTTAGGCTTTACATGGTGGAGGCTTGGTGTTAGCCCTGTACCGGATTCACGCGAATACCAGCCGCAACCCGTTTCTGAAACAATATGCCGTACCCAATCCATCCTCTTTCCACCCCATAAAATGTAGGCAGTACGTACGTATAGTTTTTGTGACTCTTTTTCAACAGCCGCCTTCCTGTTTGCAAATTATTTCCGTGCAGTCCTTAAAAATCTTTCGATGGAGACATAGTTTTCATTGGTATTGTCTCCTGAGAGGTATTACAAGACAACAAATGAAAATGAACTGTTTGAAAAAAATATTTATTATATTTCGATTTAGCATTATAATATTCCACAAAAATTTAGGGCATTAAATGTAAAACCTGAGAATGCGAATGTACGGTACATACTGTTTCTGGAAAAATTCCGGGTGGTAGTCATATTTGAATCGATAATTTTCATAGAAAAAAAGATTCACTTTTGTGCACTAAGACGCGATATTCTATTTTTTTAGTCTCTGTGGTTGGTGTGACTGAGGAATGCATGGGACGCTTCTGGTCTTCATAATGAAATCCTGATTTACTTCTGGCTCCTAAAGTTTTATCTTTAGTGAATTAAGCCCGCGGAAGTGAATAAGGCATACTGCGATTTTCCTTTGTAACGCACGTTATATCTATAGGTTTGGACGGTCCAAATTTTATATCTCAAAGCAGTTATTCCGTTTGCGGTGATTTCATCGTTCTAAAAAATATTAGTCACACCTGAAAGTGATGTGGGAGAGTAAAGCTTTCAGTAGCGTAGCAACTGGAATGGATAGACCTAAAAATAAAACTTACCTTTTTATAGTTCAAGGTCGTCTGATATTGACATTTGTTTGTTGATAAAGATCTACAGTTCCCGAGCCTTGCTCAAATATTTGAATTTCCGATTTTGGAAGTGGAATAAAAGGCATAGCACGAAAATTTCCCTAAAAATTGTTCGACTTTCGGGAAAAATCATTCGTTTATCGTGGGGGTTGCCTCGTCATTGATCTAGACCAGTCCAAATATTTGCATGGAGACGCACCGGACGTTTGCGGGTGAAAACTCGCTAAAAGATCATATTCAAAGAACGTACGTAACATTGTTGTTGATGGAATGCAGCATCGTTCCAACGCTATGGAAATCAAAATAAGGCAAGCGTTCAGATTTTCCTTATCGTTTATTGACTGTACTTGAGTTATGTTTGATGCAATCCTATCAAAACTTACCTGCAAAACCAATCCTAACTGCGGTGTGCAGTTGTTTCTGTTAGATGATTTCCATCAAACTTCAATTTATCGTTAATCAGCCTAAGCTTAACTCTGTGGTTCCCCTCGTTTCTTTCCATCTCATTTCGGTTCCAAATGAATAATTGCGGACCTATGGCGGCATAATAGTGAGAGAAGCTGTATTTATCGGTATTCTGATTTCTCCTTTTTATTTGCCTATATTTCTAGAGTGAATGGATTTCTTACTTCGTATGTGACGCTCAAATACCTTGCCACGGGTAAATGAAGGTAGGAAAAAATTAGTGACTCAAAAAATACAGAACTAATGGCGAGACCGCTGCTTATATTATTTATTTATCGTCCGAATTCGTTGAGTTATTTTTTTTCAATTTTGCTTGCGTTGGCGCAGACGGAAGTTTCGCCAAAATCGAACGCTGAAATTGTTAACGTAATTTGCCCGTGAATTCCCTGAGTTTTTGTCATGTAAAATGTGCAAGTATTCAAATTCGAATGGAATGATGATGTGTTACATTAGGTATGCATATTCATTGCCACTCTACTGGCTGCTGTTTTACGAAATTGGCGTGAGTCTGTTGGTTATGCCTTTGTTAGTATGACTGCTTCTACTTTCAGATTATTAAATGCTTTCTGGGGATATAACACTAACAAATATGAATTTACGTTTCCGTTGAAAAATCCACGGGACACCCTTAAACATTGCGAGAAAAACGCATAATTGCTAAGTATTACGCTTCAAACTCGGATTCCTGATGGCGAGGCAATTTTGGCATACCGAGATCATAGCGTGATGCCTTATCAAATGGCCGTAAATTTAGAAAGAAGGCTTCCATAGTCTTAAATCTTTGCACTATGCTTTGTTGAAGCGGTTGGAAAAAAAAATCGGGTAAAGTTAGAGAATATAACATCGGGAAACTCAGAATTACGTATCCCTTGTCTTTTGTAAGTGCTCAGAAAGGTTCACTTGGGGAGTAGTAGGAAGGAAGGCGTATGGTTCGACTGGGCTTCCATCATAAAGCCAAAGCAGTTTGTAAAAGATTCGTTCACATAAAGAATAGCGAATGAACGTGCTTGGAAGACACTTAGATGACATGCCTACCTAAAGATATCAACAGGTTTATTCCTCCTCTGCCAACTTTGAGAGATGGAGTTCACAACAGCATCCTCTAGGAATGCTCTGCGTCAATGATCTATGCATAAGAGGGCTATATTTAAAAAATACCTCGTAAAAGATTCTCTACGTTATACGAGCGGTAGCCAACGCCTTAGGAGTCAGGTTGTTATAATATGCTTACAGTTTTAACATTCCTACGCTTGAGGTGCGAAATTCTTACTGTATTCATTGCAGCTGGACCACGTTTAATCACATTTAATACTTTTTTTCGTTCCGGTGAGTTAAAAGCTTTTCTCGGGGAAGGGACGCATCTCCAAGACGAGGGAAGGGTTGAACGCCATGTAAGAGAATGCTCCTTCGATGCTTCAATTTATTTTCCCTCGGAGAATCTTTTGAGCGAAGCTTTCTATGATAATAACTTCATCCCTGCATCAGAATGAATTATTGTTCGTCGCACGGAGGGACTGACTCACTGTTCCAACGTCGTTACGTTTCCTGTTGTATTTATTTTTTTTCGAGATAACAAAAAAATCTCCCGACGGCTTATTCATTCCTTTCTGGGAGGGCGTGTCCCTTATGCAGTCTTATTTTTTTTAACGTTCCTTTCTAGCCGAGTCTCCCTCTCCATCTTTCTTTCTCTCGTGGCATTCCCTTATCCACAGAGAAGAATGAAGAGGCGCGTTGGGAAGACTTGTCCTTTGGCGGACGCACCCTGCATGGTGGACGGGCGTGCCAGCCGGTTTTATTAAAATTTCCATCCCTTTACCTTGTTACCGGAAAGGAAGAAGGTGGGCGTGGCATTCCAGCCTCTTCCTCGTGTATATAGCCCTCGTATTTATATAGACATGTTTCCCCAGACGAAATGCACCAGACTTTACGAAATTTTCACGGTTTCTTTCATGTTCTAAAACGTCAGGCGTCCATATTCTCTCGCTGGCCGCCGCGCCGTCTTGCTGCTTTCTTTTCTGATATTCTTATCCTTTTAAATTACGTCGTTTCCCATACGAGCCGCCACAAGAGCGCGTTGCTTGGGTATTCAGGGTACCAGACGTTTCTTTTTGTGTTTTTGAGAATGGGTTAAATGTTTTATGAACATAAAACAGAGTGCTGCACTTGACCATTCGGGTGCGTTACCATAATTTTATGATTATCACTTGCATCTACACCCATAAACTACTTTTGCCGGGGAAAGAGAGTATTAAAATCCAATATTTCTATATTTTCCCCAGCTCAATGCACTTCGGATATCCCTTCTCTTACTTATATGCATCCCTTTTCTCTCGCTGTCTACGGCCTTCCTCCAGCAAATACATCGTACCGCCGTGAACCCCTAAAACGTCGCGTGTCTGAGAATATCAGCCCGAACCGGCTGGATTTCGTGTTTTTAGAATGCTAAACGTTTGATGGATGCTTAAGTGAGTTGCATTTAATTTTTTGGGTGTTTCCTCTGCTGTTCTGAGATGGTCACGCCTTGTGCGACGCACACGGAATACTGAAATCTATTACACCTATTTTCCTCAGATTCAGTATACCAGACTTAAGTTTTCACGATCTTGTTATATTCAAACCTTCTCAGCCCTAAGACATATCCCTTTTATCACGGAGTAATACTACCTTAAGAGTAATATTACCTTACTCTATCCTTTTATCTCGCTGGCTGTCACCTCTCTCCCTTCTTTTATGACTTTTTAAAAAATCCGTCTACGTCTACTTTGAAATCCAAAAAATCCCACTAGAGCGTGTTGGTGTAGGTTTTCGGACATGAGTCGTTTGTTTTGTGAATGAAAAGGTGTTTAGAGTGCTTACCACTGTATTAAATTTAACTATTTCGCTGCTTAGCCGCAGTCATTTGATGCCTTTGCTTTCAGTGACGAAATGAGTGCACATACTTAAATGTGGAATTGCTTCTTTCTCGGACGCAATAAACCTGACTTAGGGTAGTTTGAGCGAGATTTTTCTCGATTCAAAATAGAGACCATATCCGAATTTCATTCTATAAAACTTCTCAGTAATTGAAACAATATTTAGTGAATACCACTTTTATGATTTTATTGACACTTTTGTTTTCCTTATTGCTAATATAATCTTGAAAGTGGCATTCACAAAGTTATTTTTCATTTTCTCCGTGTTGGATAAATACCACCAAATCAAGCCTGAAACCGTTTCCTCTGTTCACAATATTTGAAGCTTTTATTTGGCTTTTTTTGTTTCGCACCCCAAGCTGAAAGTGCTTTTATTGCGATTTTATGTAGAGATTTACGGTGACTTATAAATATAGTTTTAAAAGTAATTGAGGAAGCATGCGAACTACTCACTGCTACATTTATGACTTGATCTGCGCGTCAAAATTGCTCATTTTTGACAATAATGTCAGTCTGAAGCGCACAGCTGTACCATACTCTATAGAAAACGGCTTCTATTTAAATAAATGTGTATCTTGAAATTTAGAGCAGGAAGTTGCTGACAGGTTTATACTATTAGAAAAAAGGATAGCCCTTTCTTTATGAGGCCAAATATATTGAGTTTCTCTATGCTATAAGGAATCCTTTTTCTCTTTCTGTCTGTCATCTTCTTCCTTTCTTTTATTCATTATCATCCGGCTTTTGGACGTTCAATTTATATCATGCATGTATTGATTAGCTATAAAGTTACTGGAATGTCATGAGTAGTGCTGGCGTTATGAAACTTGTTTTCTGGCTGAAACCTCATGCAAAACTAAAGTTGCTCTAGGATAGTAAGTGCTGGAAAAAACGATCGTATGTTTTTCTCTCATGAAATTGTTTTTTTCGTGGCAACTATTTTTTTAAACAACAAAGGTAGTTTTAGCGAGATAGTTCCCTAGTCATAATGGAGACCATATTCGAATTTTATTTTTGTAAATTAAGCGTCTGTAAGAAGTATGAAATAAATATTGCATTATTGATGGCGCAAAAATATAGTTATATATGGCAAAAATTCTCAGTAATTAAATAAATATATCGACTTAAGTCTCTTTCTTGACTCATTTTTTCTCGCCGTATGGTGACAACCACTTCACAACAGAAGGTTTTTTAAAGCGATTATGTAACACTCACTTTGGTGAGTAATAGATTATTTTTTATAAATAGTTGAGAAAACATAAAAACTACAAACCGTTAGCTTTTTGACGAAATTTAGGTTTTAAATTCCAAATTTTTTCATTATTCTCCCTTTGGAGCGCATAGCTGTAATCAATCCAATGTAAAACAGCTTGCATTTTCAGGAAAATTGCTCGAAAAGCAGTTCAGTAAGGGATTAATATTTTTATATCATTGGAAAGATGGGATTTTTTCTTAAGAATGAGGCTAAATTCCTAAAAATCTAGGTGAAATGATTTTTCGCGCAAACTACCCACTACTGACGGTGATGACTGACCTTAGGATGCTATCTGTAAACCTCTGACGGAGCGTGTTCCGTAACCAATGATACGATAAACTAGCAATGACGGGATGTACCGTTAAATAATATTAATTGTTGTGTTTTCATAATTAAAGGGTTGTAGAATGCATTAAAAATTGCGTGAGCAATTTTTTGTTTGGTTTGTTACCAGTACATTGAATTTTATATCGGCTGCCCTCCTTCATGGATATGTATATTGCATGCCGAAAGTTTTTAAGCCCTTGAGGAGACTGTAGGGTAAGGGAAGAGAGGTAGGTGCCTTTCGATTTGCGATTCATAAGTTCTAAAGTACTTAATTAGCTTAAGTATAATCTGTTAAAATCAACTATCAATTGAATACTGATCAGTGAATTGGCCTAGTACTTTTATGTTTTTTAACGGTGTATTCCTCATTATTCCATTGAATTTCCACAGCTTTAAGTTCATGTCCATGCATAATATATAAAGCTTATAGGTACGTACATTACTAGTACACCGTACATACATAGTATGAAGTACATTTAAGTTTACCTTATAGTATGGTCCAATTGAGTTGACCATTGCGTATCACCCCTAATTACCTAATTGTATTATAACTTTTTCTTCTTCAATTCCCATCGGTGAACTCTTTCATTTCTGTCCATTTTGATTCCAGCCTCCATTTTTTCCCGTTTGCTACCGTCACTCTACCAATTTTTCATCTCATCCGTCTTTCCCTTCCAAATGTTTGTCAATTACATGGGAAGTGGATTTCGGTGTCCATTGGGCTTCTTTCCGTCCGTGTTTCCTTTATGGATGGATTCTTAGTTAATCGTCTTGCCGCTTCCAACCTTCTTCATAAATACATCCTGTTCCTTGTGTATTCTCATTGCATTTCTGAAGTCTCGGGTTCCCTGCCCGGCAGAGTTCTCTATCTCTCTTTCGGTCGTATGGGTTTTCTCATTATGTTTCCTTTCGTGGGGGTGAGTTATGTTCCCATCTGCCGCGTCGGTTTCTTTTTATGCCTCTTCTCATTACTTCGAAGACTATGATTCTTTAGTGGCGAGTGACTTTTACGAACCTCGCCGAGGTACAGATACTTCTTGATGCGGCGTTGGGGTGCGCCATTGCGCTTACAAACTTAGTTGCAGGGGATGGCTTCACCCCTTCTTTCCTCACATTTGCGGGAATGTTAGAGGCCATACCTGATCAAAAGCAGCTCTGTAGACTACTTGGGTCTTGTTCGCCGCATATGGTGCTTTCGTCATAAATTTAAAATGATAAATCATTTCGAAGAAACACAAGATTGTTTCATTTTTATATGTTGTTGTGCTTGCCCTTATCATTTAGGAAAGTTGGATGTTTTTAAATTTATATTCGAAGTGTGGCTTTGGAAAAGTTGTCTCGCACTCAAGGGATACAGTGAATGGGTCCAGTGATTGGTTGTAAAATAAAAATAAGCGAAAACCTCGTGATCACCCGTATCTGTTACATAATAAGTGTACCTCGCGATTCTGGAAGTACATGGTGTTGGCGTAAGTTTATTTTTCAGTGTTGTTCTTGAATAATTATCAACATAATCAGGGCTGTATTAAAGAGTTAAGTAAAAGGGCTCAAAATATAACAGTTGTAGTAGTTATTAGGGAGTATGAACTACCGTAGATGTCATTTACGTCATGAAAGACAAGTGTGTTGAGTGGCAAAGGTTGGGTTGTATAATTTGTAAAATTTTACTGAGGGAAAGCGTCGTTTGCATCATTCTCCTTCGGCAGTTCTACAATTGCGGGATTTCTCTACTCAATTCACGAAGAATTTGAATTAAAGCTACTGAAAACAGAAAAGAGTTTGATTGATTTGATTTTGATGCATGCACGTGATATGATTTTTGCTGTGAATTGTACTGTTCTGAGAAAATTACTCCGTCCAATGTAAGAGTGAAATTTTTCCCATCTTGCGTTTCCCTTCGCTACTTCGCATTATTTTGACGTCTGATTTATTGCATCATTCTAGAAATTGTTAATTGAACTATCATTCTTGTTTTGTGGAATGAGTATGTTGTTTCTCCGCAAGCGATTAGGGGCCACAATAACTTCGATCGAAACCGCAAAAAGCTCAATAGTGTAAATTATTACGATGGCTAGCATTTTTTACTTTTTATGTCACTCTTATTTCAACACTGCTTGGAATGCTAATCTAATTATTTATGTATTATGTGCCTGTAATTTGGTTATAATTTTGCGTGTTAGCATGCATAAACTTAAACTAATGATCCCCGTGAATTGTGTGTGCAGTGTTCATCCATCACTCATGCAGTGTGATCCACAAAGAGTGATAGTTAAAAGCTGCATTCCATGCGAAGTCTCCTTAGACTTCATTTAACAACGTATGTAGTAAAATAGCGAATAACATTATGATAACGTGTTTGGCGGTCAATGCATACCTGATGCGAAAATACCTCCTGACACAGATCCACGAGGTGCCTTGCAGGGACAACGTTTGTACATAGCTACATAAAACGTATATTATTCAGCCTATTCTTTTGTTGCTGAGAACTCCCTCTCATTTTCCCATAATTAACGATTCTCTTCATGCATAGGTTGTGCGAGAAATACCACGAAATAATTTTAAGGAAAAAAATCTTCTCACTCCTCATACTTGTAATCTCTCATGTCCAGCAGTCGCCCAACAGATAAGTTACCTTATGTGGCCTTGTTTGAGGATGTGCAAGTGAATTCCACCATGGCGCCAGCTTGGCGATACGACGCATAGATTAATTTATTATTTTTTGTCACAATGCCATTTCCTCGAGAGTGTTTTAAAGCCGGGGTGTAAAACTGTGGATCCTCATTGATGACCGAAAAATACAGACCGGAACGCCGTCAAATACACGACTGGATTGACGCGAGATAAAGAATTAACGGCGTCTTTCTACTATGGAAGCCGTAAACATTTTTGGATTAGGAATGATTCAGGGGTGTTTATTTTTTTCCCGTTGCACTATAAATTCGTAGAATTCGCATGCGGATTTTGGAGGTCTACTCGTCCTGTGTGCGAAACCTAAGTTAAAGTGCAAAAGCTATTCGCTATGGTGAGAGGATTAGGTGCACGTCAGTTTGCGCTCCAGAGGTTATAGTTGATAGCTGAACAAAAACATTTGCCATCCTGCAAAGATTCGTTGTTTGCGCATGCTTTTAAATTTTCCTTAAGTTGTCGACATAGCACTGCTTTTTTTGTTCCATCGAATTGATCGTTTTGTGGAATTGCGGATTTGGACTATTCGCCGGTGGAGAAAAATTTAGAAGCTTAGATCCATCTGTATCTCCGTGGATAAATAACGCCGTATGTTTGTCCATTTTGTGTAAGCGGCTGGATGGATATGAATGCGTTTTCGATGCCATGAGAGTAAGTAATATAGTATTATTAAAATTTTCATTGCTATTTTCCGTGGAAAATATATTTTCATCTCGATTACGATGGAAATAAACGGTTGCAATTTGAATATACCATACAATACCGTCTAAAATTTCATTATTGTTTCTGTATTAGAATTGTATGCACCCGTTTACGATTTTTTACACAAAATGAGTTAGTCGGCGTTGTGATACCTAAATAACTTCAACCATTCCCTGATGATGTTGTATAAAGCTTCAGTAAATGTTCACATTTGAAAACGACCATAATTTCGACTGAATGTGTCATCGTCATTGTATGTAAGCGATGGTCATTACAAAATAAATTAGAATGAAAGTTACCTTAGTGACTTAAGTCAAAGGGTAGTAATTTTTACTAAGTGACGCCATATGCAGGTCAAACATTTCCTGTTCGCCTTGAAACAAATTTTAATATGTACTGACTCAAATTTGACTTCCTTTCTTTTCACTCATATCCTTCATTTAGCATTATTTTACGTTTCTAGATAAAAAGCCTCCCATCTTTCCACTCTAGAAGCTTTGCTAGAAGAGGATAAGACGAGCCCTTTTCATCTGACAGCTTTGGGACGTGGCTGCCATCTCTAGGTGCCTCTTTGCTTTTTTTTTAAATATTTAAGAGGACGCGCGGCACATTACCCTCGCTTCCCATGGAGAAGTTTTCCATCGAAAGTTAAAATCACCTTTTCTCCACCCAGCGCCCTCCACTCGTTGACATTTAGAAGCTCTGCTCACTTACATTCCATTTGATGTAGGAAACTATCGATAATAGGCTACTCTCGATCAATACGAAGTATTGAATTTAGAATCTTATCGTCACCATTTCAGATATCGTTTTTGCCGTACTAATATCTTCATTACTTTTTCGGAGAAAGAAAAATAATTTAATTAGATTTATCCAAATAGGAAAACATTTATTGGAGGTGATTAAATTCATTAAATTTGGATTCTAGAGATATTAAGCAGCTTATTAACTCTACGGAAAAATATGAGGAGGTATAAATAAGGGTAAAAGTGACAAGTTCATGAGTTCTGTAAGAATAGTGACTTCTCGCATTGCAAACAAGGAGAAAGTAATGGACTTTGGCCGGATTGGGGTGTTTCCTGGGAACAAAAAATACTATAGGTACCTATTATTATCAAATTGTCTTTGACGCATTATGTTATTTTCTTTTGCTCAGCTTTGAATTTGAGTGAGTTGTACAAATTAATATAATTTTCATTGACATATGTACTTTTTTACCTCGAGCTTTGAAGAATTATGTCTCATTTATTGAGTTCTATGGGTAGAATTCTGACACTCTAAACATGTTGTTCTTAAAATTAAGTATATTACTATCGGCCATTAATGTAACAGGACTTAAAATTTTAGTATATTATGACCTCAGCTACGAGTTGGCTGCGACGTTGAGTGAGGGAGAGTCATTCGCAGCGATGATAGCGAGCCCACAACTCATTTTCTTAGATTGGTACGTACATACTTTGGATAAATGAATCACTTTATTGAGTTGCTTAGTGGAAATTATTGTTATTTTTAATCGGGAATGATGATGGATACTCTCTCGGAAATCGTGTTTTCTATTAAAGCTACGCCAAAGGGGTTGTTATAGATAGATGTGTTATCCAAATCGGAACAGATGGAAAAAACTTGTTCATTTCCATTATGCCGGTTGACTTGTGTGCCGTTCCCATCTCGAGAACTATTTATAAAATCTCATCAATTCATGCGATGGAAGGTGGAGGAGGGCGGATTAATATGAGTTATGAATGCGACTAACGGGGTCATTCCATTTTAACGATCTTGTGATTGCTGTGCATCCATTCATTGTTATCATCGTTAAACCCTCCCCGCATCTACGCGGGAAGCATCGACGCCATCGTGAAAATGAGAAAAACCCATTTTTTTGGTTGTATCCGTGGCATTTCAGTGTCAACCTTCCCGCTCGCCTATTATAAGCACCACTCACAAATCTAGCACCTTACCTAGCCTTGTTGGCTCGAGCTCTTTTTACGAGAAACTTCAACTATGGAAGATTGTAAGGTTTTCGATTTTTTCGGTTGCACATGGCTCTTCGTAATTTCATCAATTGAACCTGAATGCATATAATTCAAATAAATGGTGCTATGGCATACGCATATGATGTATAACGCAGAGTCATCCTGGTACATTCATTTTCATAGTTTTTTGGGAGGAACTGTTATGATAACCTTTTTTTGTAAATAGCGCAAATTATTACATGTAGTACGCGAATTTTTAAAAGGGGAAATTAAAATCCAAATCTGTGACAGTAAGGTAATGAAGGATTAGAGTCCGTCCAAAATAATAGCGCAGTTGCAATATTGTGATTTGGCTTAGAAAAAAATGAAAAGAAAACAATTTTTTCACGATTGTATGATTTAAACAACGGTACAATCATAGATTTTTCGGTCACGTGATGCCCTTACCCAAACGGCATTGGATGGGTTTACAAATTGGCTGCATTTAGGTATAACCGTCAACTACGCTATTATCTTGGGCAGGGGATACCTAAGCTATGAAGCTTGGTCTGACTTGGCAACACCGATTTGCTTGTTTACATCAAGTCAAAGACGTGATCCTAATTTTCTTTCGCATACTCTGCTATAGCAAGGTCGATATTGATAGGATGGAGAGTAATTTCATTTTCTTTTATCAAAAATAAACTTGTATTGGTGCTCATAACATTTATTAATGTTTAAAATTAGGTGCTAAGGCATCGGTTTCTGACTCGTCTACTAGTGTTGCCATGTATCTCAAAGAATGACGTTGTCGAATCTAATAAATAATTGAAATTTAGCCTTTCATTCTGTGTTAACTCGTGGGTGAAGCTTATTCAAAGCTGTACCTTTAAGATTCTTTTAAGCTTTTTTTTTGGATCATTTTAGTTTTTAAACGTCACTTTTCGGGCCTTTTCTTTCAGAAATCCATTTATTTAAGAGATTAGAACGTCATTCATGTGGATGAGCTATCTATTTCACGACAAAAATTGGGCTTATTCGGTCTGCCGAATTTTCGTCATATCTGATAACATCATCATAATATTTAAATATTCCGATGGAAGAAATGTTTGAGCTACACAGTTATTGCTAAGAAAAATATAGACAATTTAGAGATGGTTGAGGTACGTGTTTCTCCTTCAGAAAGTAACGTATGCACATATCCCGATTCGTGCATGCTGGTCTGGGCATTGCGAATGTCACACGTTCGTGCATGGTGACGCGAAGAATGTACGCACGGCCGTCCTCCATTGTTTCAGCCTTTTAATAAATCGATGGCGTCCTATTATTTCTTTTCCCCCTCGCTCCGAGATTCCCTGCTCCCATTCCCTTCTCACAGAAACCCTTGCTCCCCCTGGCTCCAAAAACAACAGCGCTGATTAATCTCCATCCATTAATAAATTCTCGCTGCCGCGCGCTTGGCTTACAACATGTGAATCGCCGTGCATTTATTTATTTCCCCCACACCGCTGGATGCACACACAACACAAGAGCGGGGCCGGTTTCCCGGTTCCTTCTCTGCCCCTCCCTTTCACCCTTCAACTCCCAGCCTCTCCACCTCCCGGCTCCGCGGTATAATTCTTCGGGCTGCCAGGGAGGCTTTTGGTTATTCATGTTTCTACTCCACCTTCCTCCAAACTACTGCCCCTGGGAAGCCTTTAAGTTTCCGTCTGTTGACCGACTCGAGCACGAGATGGGAGAGATAAACGTTGGTGCAGTCGTTATTTACACATACATTTTTTTAAACTTATAAATGCGTTGGTGTGATAATCCGTGTTGTATTTTTCTTATACTCTTATATCTACCATGTGGACACTGTTCGTGATGACAGATGTCGCGTATGAATTCTTACAGATATGATCCTGTGAAGTATGATCTTGCCGGGATGAGCTGATATTGCCTACTGAATGCCGAACCCGTATGGGGTATTTCTCTGAGACGTATTTTCGTGAAAAATCGGAGGGATAGGGTGAGGAATGATAAGTACGTCAAAGAACGAAGGTGGAAATCTCTTGTAACTTGTGTGTGTTAAAGGAGTTTTCTTGGCCGATTGACCACGCTGAGACAAAGAAAGAGATTGGAGTAGCCGCACAGAAAGATGGTAGATATATTTGAGAGTAGGGAGTAAAACTGAGAATGGGCCGGGTTAATTTCATGGAAGTGACTCTGAGGTAGGGTATATGTGGAGTTATCGAAGCAAGAAAACTTGTGATGCTAGAGATATAAAATATTTATGCCGGTATGAGCTTACTCATAATAAATCAAAGAGAGTCAGTTTTCTACACTTCTAGTTCTGTTTATAATATATATATATATATTTCCAAGCTTTAATATAAATTTATTTTAACTGCTTCAAAAGGGAACTGCTTGAAAGATTTCATGAACATATATCGTATATTAAATGCACTGGAGTAAAAATTCCATAAAAACGTCATAGCATCGGGAAAAAGTCTTAAGGGTCATGAAGAAACAACCTGACATAAGAACTTCACGATGTCTTTGAAGTAGCTAATAGTGCCAGCTAGTAGTTAACGTTTTTGCATTTTAACTCATGTTCACTTTTGTGAAATACTTGGCATTGAGTCGTGATGCCATTCCATATAGTGAACGCTTCTTGTTCAAAGCAACCTGAGAACTAAACGTATGGGGTGTCTAATAAGAGATATGGTTAAGAATACTAGCAGTAATTAGGGAAGGCAGGCGGCAGCTTAAAGTACATGCGGCATTAAATACATGCTGGCAGTTAGGTATCGGTTCGTTTATTTACTCTTTTCTCTTTTTCTTCTATTTACTCGAGTATTCTTCACATAGCACCGAATTAGGGGTTAGTATTCCAATGAAATTTATCACTGCCGGAATCCAAAGATGGACCCTCGGTATGGGAAGTCATTTTAGGAACCATTCCGGCGAGACAGAGAAAGCAGGAAGATCTTTCCGAGATTTAGTGAGCTATTTAAGTCCTTTTCTGTAGCTCCCATGGGCTTATTAGGGCGATAGAATTACCTTAAAGAATTTATACATTGGTAAGAGGGAGGGAGAAGAGGAATTTAAGGGGTTCCTCCGAAGGTCAGGGGCATAAAATTATTCCGTCGGAGCTGACGGTGTCGTTATTTCTGAGGGTTTTTCCCTCCTTGATCGCATCGACCCCCTGTCGTCTATTCATCGTCGACCTCTGGTACTTTTCTCTTAGACCTCTCCTTTTACTTCTCTCCGAGGCCACTGCCGCCGTTTTGGTATAATTATAATTTCATATGGCTCTCCTCAGTGACTTAAGGTTTGTTGTTTGGGAGAGGCAGCGACAATGGACGGGTAGAATGATATTAGATGTTATGTGACCACATAGGTTGTGGGAAGCAGCAAACAGCGATTAGTTTATGCCCGAATTAACTAAGAGCGAGCTCATTTGGACGTAGATTGTGATCGTAAAATATCAAAGCTAGAAAAAATTGTGCATTTTTAAAACAATATTTCGTGCCCTGTGTTGTCATCAATTTATTCACCTCAAATTTGGTGTTTGTTCACGGAATTGTTTCCCACAACAGAGGAGAGCAAACGCACGGGTACTGGTTGAACCGTATTCGCTCCACCATGTATGTCCACTTGTCCGTTGAGATCATTTCCGTAATTGAGGATAGGTGAGTTGGTTGGTACGGGAAAGGCAAAGGGTGGAGAGAAACCCGGCGTCGGCATTAGCCTACTTACTCTAAACGAAAGTTGACGCTGGATGTAGTGATAGCTGGGAGGGTGCTGAGGAAGAGGGGAAGGAGAAGAAAGAGAACAGGTCTCTTGAATGAGATGAAGGGTGGAAGGAAATATCCCGAGATGAAGAATGAGGTCAAGAGTGCGTGTCTTCGGTTACCGGAAACCGATTGCTAGTACCTCTACGTCCATCCAAACATGCGTTAATCGATAGACTGCCTTTACCTACAGTAATATTATTGTTTTGAGGGTCAAATAATGACCAAGGAAAATTAAATGAGCACCCCGATACCGTGATGTGTTACTTTCACTAATCCATCGGCTCCACCCTTATCATAGATTAACCTGCCCGGAGGGTGAAGATTTTAAATCAGTAGTTAAATATAATTTAAATAGCAGGACACATTTTGCTCTTAGGATCGTCGGCCTAACGCCACACCCAATTGGCTCCCAAGCATTCCTGATTTACTGTAAATTTTGCTGTTAATGGATGACTTCGGTTTGTTTTTATTAGAAACCAACCTACCAGATATCACACCTTCGTCCTCATCGTCAAGATGAACAAACTGAGAGCCGTATTTTTATTTTAGCCACTGCAGAGGCGTTTAGTGGGGTTGGGATCATAAGCAGGACCAGAAATGGATGTTTTCCATGAAAATATTGCTCCAATAAAAGCTCCGTAGTAAAAAGAAGTGGCGGCACCCTGCGGCACGTTGTTGAGAATGAAAACACGCTCTTCATCGATCAACTCCCAATCATTATACATTAAACGTATTTTGCATCGCTATTTGGAATAAATAGAATAATATTAGCTTTTTATCTTATTTTTTTAATGCGTCCACTAGATGCATTAGTATGCATACGCGCTCTTGATTCAACCATGTTGAGGGCTGCGAATAAAACTTCTCCATTTCCGAATTCCCTGTTCCCTTTCTTTCAAATGCCACACGAATCGTCGTGTAACTTGTCTTAGCAAGCCGAAACTAATGATATGCGAGGGAATAGCTGTGGTTTTGAGTTTTTCGCCGCACGCAATATTAATGGCCCCAAAGGCATTCATCGTTTTGCAGAGGTTTCGGATGAAATAAGACGATTCCGGAAGGCTGCAGGCATTTCAATTTCTCTTCGCGCCTTTCACTCGAAACGTCGGGAGGCTTCAGAGGAATACTTTCCTTGCTCGTGCCTAGCCATTAGTCAAATTCCTTCTGCTCCACCACCGCAGTGCGTGGGAGGATTAATAAAAACGTGTTGAGGGAAGACGGAAGATTACCCTCATGTTCCTTCTAAACGAGTGCTGACGTACGAATTGGATGTTTGTATACACATCCATTCTTCACCGACAAAATTGCCGCATTAAAATAATATGTCCAGTACAAACTATCGGAAGAGTTAGATGGTTGAACCTTCCTGGTTGCAACCGCTTTCTTGTGACTCCTTTCCTCCCGCTCTCCTTATTTTAACGCCTGTTTTCTTCGAACTTGGATATGGATCACTCTTAACGTCATAGTCTTTAACGTGCCTCATTGGCACTTTCCTCCTCGCCGATCTCTTGAGTTTAATCACACCATCTGTTGTTACGTCCGAACCACCTCTCGCCATCTTGGAAAGACCTCTTTTTCTCCCATTTAAGGGGGCTGATTTATTTCCACCTTGAAATGGAAGAGTCACATGTTCAGGGAAGACCTTAGTTGGAAGTGAATGTAATTCAGGGAAAAAATAATGGTACGAAAGTTCTCATTTGATTATTCTCCTTTCAGTTTTCTTTTCCTTTTTATTTCCTTTTATAGTCATTTGCCAACCAAAATTGATGTTTTCCCATTGATTGACACTGAAAGCTAAAAAAAGTATTACACCATCCAAAATTTTTTTATTTTCGTTGCTTAAAGCCTGGAATTTTTTTCATCAATACGATAATTGTTAGTTTTTTTCACTCGTCATTTCCCCGTAAAATTGATTTATTTTTAGCAAAATGTACTGCGTACTACATATGTTTAAATTTCCATTAAATGTTGAGCAACAGTGGAGAAATCGGTATTTTTTTAAGATTCTCAAACTTCTTAAACTTCTGCACAATACGAACATTTTTTCACATTTCTCGCAACTTGCGGATTAACTTGAAAGTAATACTGGATTTTGATCGTGAATGGTTCAAATACTTGTTCATTAATATATGCAGTCTTATTTTTTTGTATACAGCTTCCATTCGATCCATTGGTCCGTTTTCTCTTTCAAATAAACTCTGCGATACAAGTTAAGATTTCAGCTATTGAAAATTATTACAAAACTTAGTGCTCTAGCCTATTTTTAAAACTTGGATCGGGTAATAAGTTTATCTGTTGCCAAATTGTCGGTTATGTAGTAATCCTCTTCTACTTGAGAATATTTAGACATTTCTTGATCAGTGGAAATGATGGGCACGATTGTAATTTCCGTTTTACATGTAAGCTTTTCTTTTTAAATGTACTTGCACTTCTCCCACTTATAAGCCACTATCTTACGCGGTCCCATTTCCGCTTTTAAATTGTATTTTAAATTTGGCAATTTCACTGGCAGTGTGAATTCACCTGATGGCCATGTTGAATATTCATTACTATTTCATTGTAGGACATGTCATAAATTTACGATCTTATTCAAATATTTAAGGAAATTGGGGACAGGCTGGTGAGAAAAGTATTTCTCTACGACATTTTCACTCAAAATGTGGCAGAGGAATACTCAAACTCTTTGTATTCAGTATCAAATCAAAATAAAACGCGCTGAAAACCAATTTAAAATGTATTCTTGTTCCGCCTTGATGGCCCGGATTCATTTCAGTTCGAAGCGTATTTGGATAATCTTTGGTAAATTCAGACTTCGCGAATTTTCGTTTTCAGATCTATCAGGAGAATGGCAGCGGACGTAGGCAGAGGAACTTCGTCGAATGTGTGGATATGATTTGCTTTTGGGCTTTATAGGTTCGTGTTTGGCTATACCCTATAATTTACCCATTTATAATGAATGCAGGCTTTTGAATGTTTTTTAAAGTAAAATTTAAGACAAAAGTAATTTTTCAGCACTAAAGCATGTAGAAAAACATTGTGACGGGTAGTATTTAGGACGAAAATAAGCATAGCTGCAAAATAATTTAGAAAAGAATTGCTTGAACGAAAAGAGGCGTTTTATGCTCGAAGAGAGCTGTGGCTGGTACCTTATGTAAGAATGCCAAGAAAAGGCTGATGAAGAGTTGGATGGTATTGGGATAAGTGTTGTCCAGTACAGAGACGTGGAACAGGACGCAGAGGACCGAGGATCAGGATGGATGAAATATTCATTTTATTTGTGGAGGAGGGGAAACTCCTGGAGGAGAATAGGAGGAGGCTGAGTAGATAAGGGGGCTGGGTATATAATAATAATAATGGTGACTTTATTAGAGCGATATTAGGACTATCTAATTTTCTCTTACATATAACTCTTCCAGCAAGCACATATAGTCATACCCTGGGAGTTAATTATCCTACCCAGGCGGGATTCGAATCCGCGACCCTTTGATTGATAGGCATGGCATTAAACCCGGAGCCACCGGGGCCGGCTATGGTATATGTGGAAAGGGAGGGAAATGGAATCAGGTTTTATGGATGGGACGAAGCGAGGTTTGGACGAGATTGGGAGGAGGCAGCGTAGGTGAATAGAGTAGGTAATAGGAGACAGTGGGATGCTTGAGTTCGAGATAGAGGCGTTGGGTATGTGTGCAAAGGAAGAGAATTTAAATGGCATCTAGCTTTATGGATGAGACGAAGCGAGGTTGGACGTAATCGACTTAGTCGAGTTGATACTGCGGTTACAAAATATCAGATAACAGTACTTCTTTTATATAAAACATTTTATAATATACAATAATAAATATTTGCATCCAAACCTATCTTCATTGGTTAACCACCAATTATAATTAATATTAAATATATTAGGCTTTCCTGGCGAATACTTAGGGTGAAGATTTCTCGGGTTTCCCTACGGATTATAATGTTGATCTCAGCCAACGCGACGTTTCGATGACGTAGTCTGCCATCAACTTCCGGGTGAATACATAGGACTATTGACCCTGAAGTCGATAACAAACAACGCTATCAAAACGTCGTTGCTGATCGACACCATCGCGCTCTGGGAAAGCCGAGAATTCTTCATCCTTAATTTTCGATGGGAATACCTCAGATCTCTCACGATTTCTACTACTGGTAGTTCACTATTTAAAGTAGGTTTGGATGGATATATCAAGTGTTATCGTATGATCTTCTGTAACCGAGTCGAGCACTTCTTTATACATTATTGCTTCAGCTCGGCATATGAATATAAATAAATAAAAATTCATCCACACGAAAGAATAAAAAATAAAATCTTAATCATAATAATGGTTGCACAGCTCCATCTGGAGCGTTCTCATCTCAACTTTCCATTTCTCTTCTCCATTTTCGTCGCAACTCTAGGGGATCAACTTGCCGTTGCCCGAGAGAACCTTTTCCATTGCTTTTCCTGGAACACCCTTTCGGAGGAATTTTCGCGTTGCCCCAAAAAATTCGGTATGCCATGTGCAAATTATAGAATTATCTCCGACCAGCGCCAGGAGGAAGGTATTTTTTTTTATTTTGACATCTCTCTCGGGTTTCTTAATGCTGAATTTTCTTTTCCCAATTTTGCCCTTCGCATCTCTTCCCGGCCCTATGTGAGCCCAGCTAATCCATTTTTCCCGCCTTCCCGCATCGAATCCGCATTTATGTTTTGCGCAACACGTGCCTGTTTGAACGGTCCATGAGGAAGTAAAAAAAACAGGAAAGAATAGGAGCAGAAAGGAGAGAGAAATAAATGGTTCGAATCCCGGTGAGGTTAAATAAATTTGTTAATATTTCGCACATTGGTGTATCATGATGATTGAGATCCTGAAATACCAACTTTTATGGGCAAGGCATTCATAGAAATTATTTGACATCATGCCTGTGTACTCATCACGCCGTTTCCTTTCGGGGTAGGCGCAGTAAAAAAGTTTAATTCATGGTGATAGACTTTAAAGCTGACTCTACTTAAATAATTTATCTCATTTTGGCCTATCCTTGCTTACCTTGCTTAATACTTTTGATTACAAATTTTGCGTCCTTAGGGTTACGTATACGTTCGTAGGTGGGTGAGACATTCACACGGCTATGTTTTAGTAGATTACTATCGCATTCCTCATTCGTTAAAGTAAAATATCGTTTTGACGGGCGAACATTTCGGCAATTTAATAAGATTAACAAGAGGCATGAAAACCTGTTTATTGATTTATACTCGTACTGGTGAATACATGCGTTCCTTTATGCTATAGAAATTTGTTTAATAATGGAGAAACAAGTTAAGTTGTTTATTTAACAGCCACTTTTTTCACGGTAATTTCAAATATAAATAGCTACGAAAAGTTGAACACCTTCCATCGTGTATCGGGCGATCGTAACACTATCCTAAATTTATTTCCTAACCTTGGCTATAGCTTCCTTCTCTCCTCTCCCATAAAATGCTAATAATTTGAATCTGAATGATTTTAATTCAGGCTGCCGGGATTCATCATTGCTTTTCAAGGAGTTTCACGGATTGTTGGGAGATGAAACTCCGGTTTTGGAAAGATTGAGTGGCAGCATCTCTCTTCCATATATAGTTCGCAAAAGCGCCATAAAATAACTATTATCTCGCTCAAGGCCATCACTCAGAGCCATTCCGTCGGTCTTTCAAGTAGGTACCTAAGTTTCCTTGGTGGAAATATTCAGCGTCAGAAACTTCCTCATCTCTGGCGCCATTAGTATTTGTGATGCAAAATGGCATTCTCTATTTAATTCCGTTCACGTCCTGCATTTAGGGTGATGCGAATAATTTAGAGATCTAACCCATCACGCTAGCCGTCACGCTATGGACTCTTCCTAGTCTTCGTAGAACCCACAATTCGCGCTTGCGGGATTATCATTTGTTTAATGAATGGTTTTGCATTATAATTTCCTCCTATCCTCCGACAGTTTACCAGAGTTAAACATTCACTAGCAAACTTTCGCATATTAAAAACTAGCAAGTGGCGGCATCATTGTGCTGAGTAATACGACAGAATTGAACCAAGAATAATTAGGTATTTTGGAAATAAAGTATCCTTGATTCGGGCCTACACCGGGCCTTATCTTCTAAATGCCATCATACTCTTGCACCACTTTTTATTTCCTAAGTTCACGTTGCACTTGGAGGGTGTATATTCATTACATTTTACAGCCATACGATAATCTAGCTGTACCTACACCTTGAAGGTGATAAAAGCAAAGTTTCTCAACTTAAAAAAAATCGGACAACATTATTATAGGGTTTAATGTATACTGTTTCATCAAACTTAATATTTTTAATATTCGCCTGTCCGCTATACATTATTAATCCGGTAGTTTTCGAAGCTAAAATTTTATTGTCCACTTTGTACTCGAGCATTTTGATTGATAAAATGCGGTGTTATTATTGTGCTGTGAAGAGGGAAACGTAAATTGAGATACATTTTGTAGTCATATTTATTGGTATTTATTTTTGGAATTTTTACGAGTGTTGATAGGCCTGGATCTGCAATGACGTTTTATATAGCTGCAATTAAAAATTACATGTTTTTAAACACTCGGCAAACGCAAAAGCAAATGAAAATAAAATCGCGAATTCAGTTATTAAGTCATAAGAAAAGTGACAAGAATAAGTCCGATGTGTTCTTGGGTGCTTGGCACACATGACCTTAGTGCATCGGCTTGGACAAGTTGAGAATGCAGGGATAAGAGATCTCTGCGAGATGACTTAAACCCGGAAGATGTGTTTCCCTCTACACGGGAGGGTTCGTTCACTGCGGGGTGTAAATGAAGTTAATGGCTTTGGAGGAGGTGTCAAACGGGAACTAAGTTGTTTGTCTTATTTTAGCCGCCTATCGGCTTCTCGCGATTGCCAATGGGATAGCAAAAAAAAACTAATGGGGCTCTTAGAGATTTATTAGCGTTGTGATTTATGAATCGCTCAGAGTGGAGGGAAACAGAATTAAACGCGTGATTCCCTTGAACATTCCTTTCATTTTATGGGAACCCTTTTCACTTCCCCAGCAAGACATTTCTAGGCAAGCTATTTATTTAAAAATCCTCTTTTAGGCCACAGATGAAATTACAAATTGAACCTTACGGTGTAATAGCACTGGTGCAATTACAGCCTTAAATATTGCGAATTTGGCCATATCGAGTGGTGCTGTTAACAATGCAGTAAAAACTCTGAAAATAGTAATCTTACATAAGATTGTCACAATTTCATGTCAAGTAATTACTGTAATATTGAAAAAAACAGCGTAAGGTGAATCTCTACCAACCGTTTTGACACAAAATTTGCTTGTAGGGTCTATTATTTTCTTTTCGAAAATGAGGGCTCACCAGTGAGCGACGTATACTCTCTTTCTTAATGCAAGTCGATTTAAAAGAGAGCGAAATGTCATATTTTCTACGGGACAATCATTGTCTTTCTATTGAATTTTGAAGAGTCATGTGCCACTCTTCACATTTCTTTTGCAGGCGTAAATGGATGCTATCCATGCCTGTTGCGATCAGAGTTGTGTGTAGCCAAACAGTTGAACGTTGCCTTGAGGTTTCTCGCTTGAAGTGGGTTTGCGGGAAAGACGATGTACATTTTTTATTTATATCAAACTGTAGAAGATGGTGCCCGTTGAATTTCAACGGGATAAAAGTTTTGCATAGGATTAAAAGAATCCTTCCAACATGATGTCCAAAATGGTTGTACTATGTAGCAGTCATTAACCACAAATGGAAAGGTTAGGGTGAAAAATATCACATATAAAATATCACTGTATTTCTGTCGTACTTATCATTTAACTCTAATTGTAAGGCCTAAATTCCCATTCCAAGCAAATGCTGGGGTTTACAAGTAAATAAAAATTGTATTGTTGAAGTTGTGTAAAAATTTACCATTTTGGATTCAGAAACTCAAATTTTAGGAAAACACCGAAGGCTTTACGAAAATCGAATAAAGGAGTTAAAAAACTTTGATTTGAAAAAACTTTGAAAAATTTGAGTCTCTCTTGAGTTACTCAACTCCATTGCTAATTTGTATTGCCTCTCCAGAGTCTGAAATATTATCAGCATCTCCTCCTTGCGTGGAGACTAGAGCATTATCGTGTGTTCGATCGAGAGATCGCGAAGCTACTAAATTTCCATTTCCTCACTTGGGCCACCTGGGTCGGAGGCGATGTATATACTAAAGCTGTTTCTCCCTCAAGGTGGCTTTACCTATGAAAGTTGTATATATACAACAGTAGCTTTACCAGTAGATTGAAAGTAGCACTTCGATGTGTAGGCACGTAGTTCTTTGGCGGTAGGGGTCGATGGGGATAGGTATGGGCACCTTTTCGACCTCGATTCGCATTTGCATGGAAGACCGACTGGCTTCTACCTTGCCTTCAAGTACCATTCAGAATCTGCAACAAAATCGCTTTGCAACCGGTGCAATCCTGATCAAAGGACGATAAGATGGGATTAAAAATGTAAACGGCAAGTTAAATTACTGAAAGTGTAATTTTCATTAAACATGGTACCTATAAATATTTATTCTCACCTCGGGATGTTTTTTGTTACTAAAATTTACTTTAAGATAAGGCTTGTTACTGTTCTTGTAAAACCATTAATCATAAAAGAATCCTCATACGCAACACACATTATAGGTGCACATGCACATCTAATTTAATTTATACAAATGTATATATTCCAAGAATGCCTATGAAAAGAAAAGTGGGACGTAAAAACGCATTGGTTGCCGAATTTAGACGATTTTCGATATTTCCCTATTCATTGAATTCCGAATATTGATACGATATGGCGTGGAATTAAAACATGATAAGGTTGAAGAATTTAAAGCAATTTTCCACTAATAGAAGTTTAAAAAAGACATATTACGACCTAGGTTTCGTAGTAAAGTCTTTTTTTTTAACTTTTATTTGTGGAAAATTGCTTTTAACTCTTCAACCTTATTTCCTATTCATTATTTACTTCCGTCATTAATATTTTTGGGATAAAAACTGTAAGTCATTAATTATCAGAACGATGCCTTGCAATTATCGATACTAATCGAGAAATAGCTACGCTCGACACTTCCATAGAAGTCAACTTCGATGTGCATAGCCGCGTTCAGATATTGCTCAATCGAAATGACTCGAAGGAGGAATACGATCGAGATATCAAAGGATCTCGTCCTTCCCTCGATAGGCTCGTGGATGCGGATCATTAGATCGCTAGCATTCTCAAGTCTCCCATTTCCCCGACTAAGTGGAGCAGTGGATAAGCTCGCCGTCTTGTCTCCTCTCTCGAGCAACTGGCCTCTAAGGGCTCTTCTTCCCACTGGGCGCGATACATTTCCACCCGACTGACATATCACCCCGCAGTGCCCCGTTAACGGTCGGACGTCCCCGACTCAAGTCTCTCTTCTCCGCCTTTAGTGTGTGATCTCCTTCGATCACTCACTCCTAAAGGGCAGTCTCAGTATAAGCCCCGTATACTCGCCCCATCACAACTCCGACCGTGCGGCCGTTGAACGCTGGCGGAAACAAATGAGCTCCAGTCACGCTCAGCGTGTGCCCACCACCTCCCTCCCCTCGTGTTCCCTAAAAACCCTGCTATAACCCCTTTACTCTCTCTATTCCAATTCCCCCAAATGCGAACCATTCAACCTCTTAAAACTCACCCGAGTGGCTGTGTGGCATATTGCAGTATTTCAATGCAATCTACGCCTATGCATAATTTCAGTAAATGAAAATTAAATAAATAGTGGAAGCGACTAACATATTTGATATGATGATAAGTAAATATAAGAATGGAGTTAACCGCCACAAAATTTGCAGAGTATAGGGAACAAGGAACATACATGGAAATAAATATTGGATAGTATCTAAGTTATGCCTGCTGCCGGGCTACCATCAGTAAAACTATGAAATACTTTTGATATCACTTAAAGAAAAACAAAACTTTGCATTGATAAATTATGAAAAGTAAAAGATACATGTGGTGATAAAATAAAAGCAAAGCTTATTTTGTAAAATAAACTCGTGCTTCACCACCAATACATACGTATACCTACCTATATTCATAAACACACTTATACTATATACAATACTGCACATACATGCATGCATATGTTGATTAAATCAAGGAATATATTTTTATATATAATAATTACATCATAATACATTAAAATAAACGAGGAAAACAATTTATATTGAATATAAGTTTAATGACGTGAAAATTATTAAATAAAAGTTATATGTCACTTACACTTCATTGCCACGATACAGAAATAATTCTGAGACAGCGTCTTCATGCTGATATTCAATCAATTGGTTGGTTGCATATATGGACGTTATGTGCACCAAGTACGCAATTCCAGAGTATTTTATACGACCCTATCATATATTTAAGAAGAAAGAAGAAAGCACCACCCAGCACGATGGCTCAGAGGAATATGGAAGCCATTTGAATATGCAATCGGCCATATTGAATGGATCAGTTCCGCAGTTGATACGCCGAAAGCAGGTATTTCCTGCTTATTAGTAGTGGAATTGTCACAGCACCGTCATGATTAATCCAGAAAAATGCAGGATGAAAATACTTTCCAAAAATAGCACTGCATTATTAATAACATTTAGGGAAGCAGAACAAGACGTCCTTCTTCCCAGTTGATTTTTTTTATTTAGCTAGATAATGCACACGGAAAATGCTATTTTCTCTGTGGAATTTTCTCACTAACGAAATTTCACTTTACACTCGCGAAAAACACAACTTTGAAAGGTGGGATTTTTCTTCTGATATCAAACAAAGGACACGTTTTATAGATGTATCCAGAATATGAAGCTAATGGAATTCAATTCATAATATGGCGGAACCTTAAGATCCAGAACAGTCACCCATATATCCCTCTCTCATACTTCAGGTGTCTCATGTTGTTCCATTTTCTTCGCACACATTCCGCTCTAAATGCCTAAAAAATAATAAATAACTTTGCTCATCTCTATCGTCCTAAAGGATCTAACTCTAACTTACGTACCGTTTTTATTTATCCAACACATATGCTCTCCCCAAATGCCTACTTTTCTTGCTCCCTTTAGCGTTCTTCCCAGGCCCTTTATTTCCTCTCATCCCATTTCTGACCTCTAGGTTGATCGTTTTCTTTTTTCGCTCGTTTCGTGTCTTTGGGGTTTTCTCTATCTTAATTCACTCTCATCAACTATCCCCTGAGCGTTATCGTGTGCCTACCCTCCAACCATTTATATACTTTACATCCATGTATCTTATTCCATCGCTCTGTTCCATTCACTTTATGCATTCCGGAAACGATTCGAGAGGGGCTAAAGGGAGTCGATAGTTTTTCGGTGGTTACCCCCCCCCCCGCGTGCGTTACTGCGCTCTGGGTGAAGGAAATGTAGATGGCTAGACCATCAGTTGTTTTTTTTTACTTGGTCATGCGGTCGTTGAAAAACAGGAAGATGTGGGATGAATGAGAAGTCGGAGAGGGTGGAATGCTTCCAACTCAGTGCGGGTAGATTTACTTCATGTTCAAGTGACCGCACGAGTTGAAGGAAATGAGTTGAAAGAGTTGCAAAAAATAACAATTCATGGGGTACCGGAGAAAGCGGAGAGACAGCTCGTTTGAGCAACAAAATTGTGACATTAAATTCAATACAGTTTCAGACATAAATAATAAAATGATATAGGTGATTTATACGTATTTGTTACTGAAACTATACAATCACGTGCGCAACGATGAAACTATTTACTTATAGCCTTATTGAAAACTTAATTTAATTTTACGTCCAACAGAAATAGGAAATACCTTTACACCCACTGATAAGGCCTCAATATATCGTAGCATATCTAGTATATGTATCATCTAACGAAACCGCTGGCTAACATACATATGCTTTAAATCTAAATTGTTGGTATGTGCGATTCTAGTCATATTTTCATTTATAATCGTACTGTGAGAGAAAAAATTCGGAAATATTTAAAAAATGGGCACTTTGTGAAAATATACATAGTTTATATATTTTTGACGAAATCGGTCGAACATTAAATCAAATTAGTGACAATAATTTTTTTCCTACTGCGAAAGATTTCCATATATTTACTCCCTAGACTAAGAAAATATTTTTCTGCCCCGCAAATATTGAAGTGAAATTCATAAAGTTGGGTCCGCAGGAACTATATGCCCCGATGCTTTAAGGGACATCATGCTTCGAATTCCATTTCCTCACTGCTTGGTGTGCGGATGGCTCAAAAAGGATCAAAGGCATTGCAACTTTTCCTGGAATGAATACGAAATGTACGCATCAAAGCGCGCTCGACTCTTACGCTCAGCGCGGGAAGGGTCGGAAATATTGAAGTACGTCTAGTAGGGAGGAAGTTTCAGACGCAATAGTTCGCGCCCGTGAGAATAGTCAAGGATGAGACTTTAGAAATAACTACTATGTTCATTAAAAGTTGCAGTTGTTTTGCTTCGTTTCAGAGCGATATAGGGCGTGTTAAATACAATTTTTGAAGCGTCAGGTTGATGTGAGTGAATTCTGCAGAAGTAACTAGGATATAATTATACTTGCTGCAATAATTTTAAAAAATTCTTTTGCAAAGTTATCATTGGCTCAAGGGAGTAAGTTCATTAAAAAGACCGAGAAGAATAATTTTCTACAAGCATAGAGTGATTGCTTGGCAATTTCTACCCTTCTCGTTTGCCCTTGACTTTAATTTGACCTGAAATTCATTCTCTTTGCGGCCTAACGCAAAGTGTATTAATTTCAAAATTGAAAGGTTATCTCATGTACTACGAAACCCCTCATTTTTGTAGGAAATGCATCATCTCATTGAGAAAAGTTCAACCTAACAGTTCTCTGTCAGAAGATGGAGATGAATACTTTAATCTTTAATGAGTCATTGTATTTTTGTTAGTAAAAGCGCTCAGTTTACTGAATAGTTTCGAAGACTGCTATATCGATGCATTTGTAAATTTTTATTATTTGTTTGCTCGGTAACGCTTTTGCCTTAAATTACTAACGTATTTTATACTTCATATGCAATTCTCGTGTCTCTTTGCATGTAATAGTTGCACATGCATTAATATTCATATTCATTCTTTCGTAGTAATAGCATTTTTCATAGTGCTTGTTGGTGAAAATTCTCTTTCTGACTGATATCTTGCTATGGGATCAATAGTATTTTGTAATAGATAATAGTAGTTTCAAGATCATTATCAGGCATAGTGGTGAAAACTCACCTCCTGCCACAAACGCTTGAGGTGTCTTGCAAGGTACCATGTAAATGTAATATTTTTATCACCTACTCGAGGTGTGGACCCTAGCGACATCCTCCGAAAATTCAAACCCGTCTTTTTAACTCGTCTTTTTATTTCTTTTTTCTTTCCTTTTTGAGAAAAAAGCCTTTTCCTCAACCGTATTTGCTCCACTCAAGCTGTTGCTTTAAACTGCTCGGAGTTGGTTGGGTGGTATGGGGAAGAGCCCAAGCCTCCCATAACCTACCGCCCCACCTGGTGAGCATATGTGGGTGCAACTGTATAATACTCTACCGTTGGGTATGCCGGGAAGTTTCCGTCCTCGTGCCTGATGGCGTTTAATTACTTAGTGGGGCTTAATATTAGCTCCATACTATTAATTTTGTCTTCTCCTCCCTCCTTCAAGTTGCCCCCCTGTCAAAGTGGTATAATGCGCTCCGGTAGGCCTCTCAATATTGCCTCGTGAAAGGAATTTCAAACGTGTAACAGGAGTGTCTTAAACATCTTATTGAATCGTGACGAACGGTAAAGTGTGGTGGCTTGAGTACCGGTTCCTCATCCCGTGGGCCCGTGTTCGAATCCCAGCTGTCATGAAGATTTTTTGCAGTGAAATCCCTTACCTTACGTCTATATAATGCCTTTTAAGCCTGCTCGAGGGTTTGTGGCTGGAAGTGAATTTTCACCAACATGCACCGCACTATATCCTAAAATGTTAACGATGCAACAACAATTAGCAAAACCTACAAAATCTTGTCTACAAGTGAATTTTCACTAACATGCTGTACACTGGATGCTACTGATGTTATAGACAGTATTAGTTATGTAAATACACCCCTTACTGGGGTGCTATATGGAGAGGAATTCGAGTGCAGTACTCCGTCCATTGGATGGGACGTTGAACTGTGGACCCTTTTGCGCCTTTCGTTAAGAAACCGTTGATGCCAACGCCGGGTTTCTCTCCACCCTGTCTCCATTCCCCCAAATAATCCTTACCTTATAAACCTACCCGCATTTCTTCAAAGTTACAAATGAAGTCAGTTGTCGGACGATTCGAAAAAATAACTAGCCAACCAATGGATTATTTATAGGAGCAAGCGGGAAGGAATTTTTCGTGAGTCTTTGTTATCTCCTCACCCGTTTTATCGTGCTCAGATATTAACTGCGTAAGTACTCCGAACGCCATCACTTATCTATGAAGAAAGTCCACTAGAGATGGAAGAAATAAAGCAATTGCAAATCACCTAGGCAAAAGGTGCTTTCACCAAAGAAAAGATAATCATTACCTTCAAAAATAACAGCCATGAAATTAGAAAAAGATTTCTCAAAACATATTTATGAGTGTCTCCTTATATATTTGTGGAAGTTAGACCCTGGGGAGAAAAGTACGGAAGAAACTGAAGTAATTTGATACATGGTGCTATCGACGCATGTTGAAAACCAATTGGACCGATAAGATCTCGAATTAGTAAGTATTAGAAGAATGAACGAGAAAAGAAGCTTGTGAAAGTTTATAGTGAACAGAAGTACAGCTTATAGCACACTTATTAATATCAAGGACTCATAAAAACAATACTGAAGGTGCATGTTTGTGGAAAAAGATCCCGGTGAAGACCACTATAGTAGGTAATGCAATTTGTGGAGCAGGTCGTTTCATGAAATATATGGGATTTAGGACTTATGAAGAGATTTAAAGCAAGGCGGATAAACGTAAAAAATGAAGAAGGCCTATCAACAAAACTGCCAACCAATGTTCAGATTAATCAGCAAAAATAGAGAGATATTGGGCAGGCTAAGAAGTCATACCTTGGAACCGGTTGGAGACGGCAAAAGAGCCTTTGTCCCCCACGGCTGACTCGTCATTCCGAGTGTCAAGATCAGTTCTCATATTTTTCCAGACGCGTTTGTGTTACTGAGGAAAATATTTGGCCTTGAATGAGTCCTTTTTGGTAGGTAGGGATGGAAAGAAAGGGGCCACCGCTCCCCGTGTCTTGAATTTTAAGGTTCTCGGGATGAAATACCGTATTTCTCCGAATATAAGCCGAATTTTTCGCCAATTTTGGAGCCTCAAAATCGGGGTACGGCTTATATTCGAGGTTTGACTTAAATTAGAGAACATTCTTAAAAAATCGTAAAAATGACATTTGAAATGAAATTTGAGCGAACCTGCCATTCGGATTCACGTGGACGCAAGCTAAACTCCCCTTAAGCCACGCGGAAAGTAAGAAATAACTCTGAAAAAGGTCAAATTCGCACGCACAATTCATCCGTATCCACAATTCATCGCAAAACGCACAATTCATCCGTATATCAAAGGATAATATAGGTAACATTGTGTCACAGTTACATAGGTAATGTAAAAGCAAATACAAAATTCTGATGCCTAATGCTGTAGGTAGTACGGGATGCACTAAAAAGGGTGTGGCTTAAATTCGCGTATTAACTTTTTTCCTTCTTTGAGATCCCAAAAACGTGGTGAGGCTTATATTCGAATGCGGCTTATATTCGGAGAAATACGGTACTTGTATAATATGATGATGATCGGATGCGTGGAGAGAAGAGAAGTCCTGCGAAAAGTGGGAGAGAAAATAATTTTCATGGCATCGCCGCAGAGTGAAACGGGCAAACTTAGTGGAAATTTTCTGCGACGCAATAGCCTCTTGAAAACAATGCTGTAAAAATAAGAGTGGGATGATCTACTGAGGAAATAAAAGAATGGGATACATCATGACAATATTGTGTGGCATTGAAATGAAAACTTACATCTATATACTGCCCTGCGAGCTGCCGAAGAGGCATGTGGCATGGGGATTTGCGACACCAGTCATGGGAGAGGAGGGAATAGGAGGAGTGAGAGGAGAGAAGGGATTCGTGTATTGACTCTTTGTCTTATGTTAATGCCACGCTGTTTTTGTAAGAGTCACTAATGGTGCGTGGAATGAAGGAATTTTTGTTCAAAACAGATATTCCATCCTTTTTATTTTGTCGCTTCTATCAGTTCTAGAAACGTAACTATAGCGCGTTCCACATTTAAGCCTTGTCCGAAACGGCACCTAAGGGCCCTTGAAGGGCACTTCGGTGGTGGCGGCCATCTTGCGAAGGGTGGGATCACGGTGGGGGACTTCAATGGTCAGCACTTCTGGGGCCCTTAAGTAAGGGAAATAAAAAATAATTATCCCTTATTGCGGCTTGTTTATCATATTTTTGTAGAGTTATTTCGAGCTTCTCATTTGAGCAAATCTTTTTTCCTGTTTTCTTATTATCATTAATTTTAATGTTATGATAAAATATACCACACCCCGTAAACTTCCCGTTCTCATGCCACGACCGCTATGTCCGAATCACCCTTCAAGGTCTATCCAGACTGGATCACTGGACGCCGTCTCTCCCTCCTCCTTTCAAGGTTCCCCTTCTGCTTGCGCCCCCATAAGCATCTTGAGCCCCGTCTCCATCCCCGTTCATTGTCCCAAGAGTACCCGGGCCTGACGCCAATTGCCAAGGTCCTTTTACTTACCTTGCCTTAGGCTAAACCCTCCCATCTTTCAGAGCCTGAGACGGGAATCGGTGGAATGGATTCGACAGTATCTGGCGTTATGTGGTGGAACAGCATTTCAGTAATTAAATTAAACTGCAGTAGTTGTACTGGCCACTAATATTTAATGTACAATAATACACGACACGTGTTTCAACGCTTAGGGCGTCATCATCAGGTATGTCATCATTCGTTGTTGGCGTTGAAACACGTGTTGTAGTACAGTGGACAGTACAACTACTGCAGTTTAATTTATCTACGGGGGAATAGACGCTGCGGGTGACCTGGGGCAGCAACTTAAATCTCCGTAGGCTACCCTAGACCCAAGCGATCTAAACGAACAAGGAAATGCCAAAATATCCCACTACCCACTTCCGAAATTCTATTCTTGAAAATGATTCCAGCATGAAACATTTTCGGGTTTGCTCAATTACCTATTACCAATTGTAATTGTTTTTCGATTCAGTGATTTACCAACAAACTTCTTTATTATTTTGATTCAGTGATTAAGCAACAAACGTATTTATTAGGTGTTTTTATTTCTTTATCCCGCCAAACCATGTTTATCGTCTGTCTAACATTGATCCACGTCTCGTCTGTGTACACAATCTCCCTTCACTCACGGCTTACTCGTATATATTTTTTCAACAGTCTCAAATAATTATGAAGCCAACGAACAATATCGTTTCTTTCAATAAGCATGCTTCGTCTGCCCCTGCGTTTGCATAGGAAGCCTATGTCAACAAGAAAACTGTGTTACGTGGTCCTCTTGAAATCAGGGAGATCCTTTTATATATCTACAGAGCCAAAGTTAACCATTTGTAAACGATCCTTTTGTTTACATGGGCCCAAAGGTTTAAAATATGGAGGCTGAGAAAATAAAAAATGCTAAAAATTGTAAAAATGTCTAAATTTAGCCAAGTTATGGTTACTAGCTTTGGAAAATGTTGTCAAATACTTTTGATGTTATTAGATTTTTTCTTTGTAGAAAATGTACTCGTTTTTCTGTATTTATATTCATATTAGTATTATTTCAGATGTTAATGGCATTATTTTTAATTTTTAATTTCCTTCAATTTTGTATGTACAACGAAGCGTTAGCAATGCACATAAATTCATGAAGGTTGCCTCAGCACAGGTTTTCTCTTTGAGGCAACCCAGCTTTCTTGTTTCATTTGTAATTAAATTAATGTAATAACTTGTTTGTTTTAAGCAATAGACTTACTTTACTTTAAATCAAAATTTAGCTCTAAACCTATGTTATCTGGTAAACCCAAATTCCACTTTCATAAGCTGAGGGGATGGAATACTGATTTTTTCATCGATAATTTTGTTTTCCTCGACCAGCATGCAGTCTTATGTTTGTCACGCTGCATGTACAACTACTTCCACCAACCTTGGTATAGGCAATTGCATGGCTTTTTATTACTCCATGCATTATAAAGTTCGTTCGAAGTAATTTGTCCAAGATACATCCTCTCAAATATTTCGCTGTTTACCCTCATTTGGCAATTTTACTTGCAGTCATCCTTATCCGATGAATCCCTTCAGATTTTCGATGCAAATTCCCATTAGGCTCTCTCCTCCTTAGGGTGGGATTACGATCAACGTTTCCTGACGTGACGGAAGCAGACGGTGGCGGTTAGTTTCACATCGTCTTCCTGTCTAGGAGGAGTGTATTACGATTGGCGGGAGTGTCAGTGCTAATCGTTGACCGATTTACAAACAGAGTTATTAACTATTGATAACTAGCTTTTATCATGTTTTATAATCCAGGCTCAACATGCATAAATAATTAAAAAATGTTGATTCAAGAAAGTTAATGATGATTTATTGTAAACCTAAAAAGTAAGATGGACAATCTGTAAATTAAATTTTGCAAATATTGAAAAAAGCTCTCCTTTGATTGGCTGCTGTTGACGTAGCATGGCGGAAAATTTAGACTTTGACAAGGTTCACACATCGTCCATAATTCTCCGTTTATATTACGAGCTTTCTACCATAGTAACTCGAAAGTCAGTCCTAAGTTCACCGTGTGATCGATTGTTAGCGCCAAACCTAGTGAACCTGTTTACATTGTTGTTTGTTTACCACGCAAGAGTTACTAGTGCTGAATGATGGTTACTACCACTCTAGTTAATAGCGTAATGCTAATGAAAGCTAGTTATGTAAAGGGGACATAATAGATTCCACAGCATCACAATCACCAAGCTTCGCAAACGCCATCGTCCGTTGCCGTCATGTCAGGAAACGGCGAACGACACCCGCCCTTATTTCGATACTTTTACGCCAGCGTTTATTCATTTTCAAGCGGATAAGAATGCGCAAAGAAATATAAGCAATTATCAGCTCATGTAGTTGTGGTCCGATAGGAAGGCAATAGATAATAGTAATATTACAAATCGAGGTATCACTAATCGTTAACGAGTCCAATCAATATATAATTAACCTAGGTTCAATAGATTCGCCTACCAGCGGCATTACTTCCGAGAGATGCAGTGGAAAATTTGAGTGCATTAACCCCATCTCAATCAATTTCAGTCTGATTAGGGATGTCGGGGGAATATCTAAGCTCTCGTGCCAAGTAACTGGGGAGATAAATATTTGAGATAGGGTCGTACTAATTGTGCGTAGTAGATTTTAATCATCCCCAGT
Source organism: Pyrrhosoma nymphula (assembly GCA_963573305.1). Taxonomy (NCBI): domain Eukaryota; kingdom Metazoa; phylum Arthropoda; class Insecta; order Odonata; family Coenagrionidae; genus Pyrrhosoma; species Pyrrhosoma nymphula. Next base: position 45,847,338 of record OY754330.1, on the reverse strand, counting down.
AGTTAATTACCGTGCGTCATTTCTTAATGAGTCGATGTCGTTGGAATACTCCGAAGGTTTCCCTTTGTTTGCTTGCAGTTTTTAAGGCTAGGATGAGAATTACGTATTTGTATAAACAAGGGGTGCGTAGGAATAACTATCAAGCTCAATTTTGGATTGCCCTAAAGAAAAGTTGATTTATGTGATTTGATACTGTTGTCATTTTTGAGCAAAAATAGGATGCAATTCGGAGGAGAATGATTTCTATTATGGAAATTTAGCAAAGCCACGTAAAGTTAACTTTGTTAACCTCACTTGAATGAGTGATAATTCCAACATTTTTTAAAGGGTGGATGAAGACTTTCCTTTTTGATTTAAGGCCATGGTTTCTTGGTTAAAGAAATGAATGTTTAATATCACCAAATATTTCCAGGCTAGTATTTTAGTTAATGTTTGAAACATACCTGAAAAAGAAAGTGTTGAAGTTTTGTGTTACATTTTGACTTATTTTTTTCTTGGAAAAATTCTATGAGGTATTTTTCAGCACAGTTTTGAAAGAATTTGACGAAGGATTCCTGCTACTTGAGAGTTCATTTCAGGCGTTGTCCGTTCCATGAGAAAAATAATATCACCGGAGGTTTTAAGAGAAATTTAAAACATAGCTACAACTATCATGGAATGTGCATTTCTCATCATTGGACATCGTTAATGACCAAATAGCTCTACTTACAATTAGAAATATAATCTTTGAACGATTTAACACTATTTCGCAGATGTTAAACGAATTAGGCTGGGAGCCGCTAGAGACTCGGAGGTTGCGCGCTAGGCTTAGACTGCTTGAGCAATTGAGAATAGATATCTTTCAGAGCGACACGGAGAACATCCTATTAGAACCCCACTATATTTCCAGGTCCGACAGAAACGATAAATTAAGAGAGATATTTTGCCGAACGGATAGGTATGGAATTCGTTTTTCCCCCGAACAATAAGGGACTTTAATAAATGCAAGGCGTAATTTCATTAGAGCGTTTCCTTTTTATATGTAAACGGCTGGTGTCCTAACACCCCCCGCCACACGCCTATTGAGGCGGCTTGCGGGGTAGTATGTAGATGTAGATGTTCATCTATAGAATCTTAGGAATTAGCTGACATATTCTAAATACAAAATTTAGAGCAAGGATCCACAAATGTTTGGACCATCCATCCCTTCAGGAATTTATCAAAATTTTTTCAACATTTTTATCATCACGTGATTACAATAGGACATGCAAAAAATACGTTCAGGTATATGATTTTTAGATTTTTTACACGATATTGTTTGTTATTTATTGAAAGGTGTCTTGTACGTTGTATTTCAAAATGAGACAAAATCAGTGGGTAATAGTGCGCAATAGGTCCACATAGACCTTTTGCTCTCGTGGCGTGATCTTTCACTCGAGGTTCTCTAATTATGTTATGGTCACTTTATAAGGTGTGTTGGCGATCTGACCTTAATTGAAAATAAGAATCAAAACATATATTAGTCAAGCGATCGCGTTAATTGGTACATCACACATAGAAATGTAAGATAGAATGAAATTATGTAAAGCTATTTATTACATGATTGATTTTTATAACCTTCTTTCCATCGACCCTCGAGTCCGTGTCGTCCCCCCTCGATGTCATATCGATCTCCAAGGGTCTATATCGACCACTAAGGGTACCCCTGTACTACTTGGAAGGTGATCACCTTGTTGAGTAAAAGTTTTTTTCTTCTTCTTCTTGTAGGCTTTCAGCCTGTTCTTTACCATTTCATCATAGGTAGGGGTCTGTACCTGTAAAACTCTAGAGGAATTTTACTCTTTCATTCGAACCTAGGTTAGTAGAAACCGTGGTCCGTTTGATTACCCTGATAATAATATCCTCATATACATTATTTCCATATATTGCTTGGCCTTGCAGCATTTCTTTCTCCTTCTATGCACTAATCTCTCGAAATCTTCACTATACTGTTGTCTCACATTCTTTTTATATAGTCACCCCACATCCTTCTTCGCTCTTTTGCCCATGTGTCTATTGGTGTTATTTTTCTTTCCTGTATTGAGTAAAATCGGGGGAAAACGCCTCAAACAGGAAATTTTTAAAAAATCTTGTCCAATACCAGGAGACTCCCAGAGAATTCGGTAAAGTTGGAAACCTTGGTTCTAACCCGCTGTGAAATTTCATCTCCTAGAATCCTCTAGCACCTGGCATGGACAGTTGATCGATCCCGTGCCCTCTTCAATTATTATTCCAAAACGAACACTCGATTTCTCAGCAGTTAAGTAGCGCGGTATCTTAATAGCCTTCGCATTTACATGCTTCCGTTCCCCGGATACCTATACGGTCTCGCCGAAGTTGCGTGAGTTTAAATGCGTGTGAAGTAAGGTTTGGCACTCGGGTAGAAGTTTCACTTCGGATGGGAGGCTTTCAAAACTTCTCATTCCGCTGCCGACGCCTGTCACCGCACGTCAAGTCTCTCTCTCGATTGCTTGCGGAGTACCGACTGCCATCACCGGATGTGGTTTCCCACAGTGGAGTCGTTCCCGGCAGCGAAATTGCTTCCAATTTGGGAAGGAAGAGGAGGCCGAAGGCATGAGGCGAACTTCCTGAATAGAGCCTGCTGGAATGTGGCGTTGCGCTGTAAAGTAATTGAAATGGTACTTTCAAGGGTCTCGAACCAGTCACCGGAATTTCTGCTGCAGTTCACATAATTTAATAAAAATATGAGTAACTGTGATGCTTAATAGTTCAAGCGAAATAAAATCCTACTGACTCCGCGTAATCAAATGGAGAAATTAAAATGATGAATTTTCTCCAGAAACGGGAGGACTCGTTAACCCTTTGGACAGTAGCAGTTAGTTGGTTGGTAAAGTTTTGTTGTGGCAGTCTTAAGGTCGCGGGTTCAAATCCCGGCTTAGGAATAAATGTCTCTTTATTGGGATTAGGTTCTTAGATTAGGTTTCACGGTATAACTTTAGTAGTCGGAGCACACCACTACCAAAGTCAAATACTAAGACAAATTTACTGTGAATTCAATTAAGGGGATTACTTGAAATCTCAGAACATATTTTGTAGCATGGGAAGCAGAAGTGGTCCAAAAAATGTATTGCAGGGCGGCAACTGCACTGCCCGACTGCGTATGCACTAATTACGTAATGGTGAACGTAAAATTGTGAAAGTATTGAGACATGTGTTTTTTTAACCGGAGAACGAGACTTCTTGTCGAGCTGAGCTTTTACTCACTTTTTGAGTCGTTATTGTAAAAAATGATGAAATCTATTAGTTGCTTATTGTCGATTATTATTTAGCAATAAGTGACTCAAGAGTTGATAATAATGATATATTTCATAGGTAAACTCGTGAAGAACAAAACTATGACCAGAGAATTCTAAATATTTTCATATTGAAAGTAATTTACTTAGAGCAGCACCAGCATGCGTTACACCGGAGCCTGTGTTTTTGGGGAAAATTTCCATTTTGAGAGATGAGTGATGAACAAGTGTTGCAATTTTTAAGTGGAATATTCATTGATTTTTTCTTAACGATTTCTTATTGATGTATGCTTTCTCGGAAAGCTCAATCAGAAAAGCGTTTACTTGATCTCTGATTCGGCGATGAGTATGATGTATGTACTTAAAATTATGGATTTTGCTTGCATTTCGTTTCATGCTTCTCAATCTGTCATTTTCAGCTCTATGAAATACCATTTTACTCATGAATGTTTAATCATTACTCAGCCCTGTTTAATGTATTATGATGAGCGTATGTAAACAACATTTATTTGCCGAGTGCACAAATTATCAAATTACACAATCACCCTGTTTTCAAAATATAACTCGATTTTATTGGAAATGTCCACCAATAAATGACCTGACTTTACCGGGATTTGAATCCTTATTTCCCAATGACTGGCCACTTGCAGTAGCATCTGAATTCGTAATGAAATTAGATATATAGACGTAGCCGGCTAACAATCCTGACCCGGACGCCTGTAAGCTGTTTCATTAACTCTACCAGATACTTAAGTTCTTTAGAGCATTCACAAGAAGCGATAAGCTCGGCCTTTGTTGTGGACTGCGCTATAACAGCTTGTCGCCAAGAACACCTAGGAATTGAACTATCATTCAACAATACAACAAAACCTGAGGTACTCTTCCGTCTAATGTCTTTTCTAATATAGTTTTCTCTGATTCTAACGTCACCCCCATAGTCTGAATCGCAATATGCTATTAACTCACAATTTTCATCAGAGTTCTTTTTCCTACAATAGAAGATACCAGCATTAGTTGCTCCCTTTGAATACCTGAGGGTTCTCTTAATATTCACGTAGTCTTGTTTCTGTGGATTTTCCATCGATCTGCTTTCATAGTTCACTGCAAAACTGAGATCTGGACGTGTCTTACAGGACAAATACAGGAGACTTCCAACAGCTTCTCGGCAGTTGAATTTCATTTCTTTTTCAGGATATTCAACATCTTCATATTCTTCATCCAGTTTGATATCAGGAGTAATTGGTGTCTTCATTGGTTTTGAGTGTTCCATGCCATATCTCTTCAGTAATAGGTTTGCATAGTTTTCCTAAGAAATAATGATTCTTCCTTCAATTTTTACTATGTACATGCCAATGTATGACTTTGGTTCTAACTCGACTGTTATTTCAAATGATTTCCTTAGTTTATCTAGCAATTGCTTAATTTTTTCTTTCTCTTTTCCAATAATTATTCCATCTTCAACATGTATCGCCAAAAATATATCTCCAGCTTGAAATTTGAAAATGCACTGGTCAGTCTTCAGATGAATCATGTTAAGTTCTTTGGGGGTTGTTGTAAACTTCTTATTCCATTGACAAGGTGTATGTCGAAGACCACACGGTGACTTTTGCTGGGGACAGATTTTTCCCGGCTGGTCAAAACCTTCCGGTAATCTCATATAGATCAGTTCTTCTAATTCACCGTTGAGAAATGCTGTTTTCTCATCTAGCGTTTAAATTTCCCAGTTTCTCTTGGCTGCTATTGCAAACAACAATCTCAAAGAGGTTGTGTCAACCACTGGACTAAAATATGTTTATAATCTATTTTTTCTTGTCTTGAGAGCATTCTCTTGCCACTAATCTGGCTTTAAATTTTCCATTATCTTTGACTTTAAAAACGCATCGGTTTGTGAGGATTTCTTTTCCTCGTGCTTCATCTTCACTAAAATCAAAATCCATGATGTAATATTTAAATATTGCAGGTAGTCTTTTCTCTTTAATTGGTCTTCTGTTCCCCTCAATTTCTTCTTCTCATCTGTTGTTTTGGTTTGGATGAATTTCTTGGTCTTTATTTTCTTGTTCTTGATTTTCATGTATCCCATCATTTTCTTGGTCTTGATTATCTTGTTCCTGGTTTTCATGTTCTTCATTTTCTTGGTCTTGGTTTTCATTTTCTTCGTAAAATTCTATGTTGATTTCTTCTTCTAGTTTGGGTGCAGAGAGAAGAAAGTTGTTTGTAAAAATTACATCTCTACTAACAAAAACTTTTCTTTCATTTTCGTTCCACAATCGGTATTCATTTGGAGCATAACCTACAAGAATAGCTTCTTCACTCCTACTGTCCAATTTCTCCAGGGGTTTTACTACTTTTGAACATACTTTCTGGCCAAATATTTGTAAATTTATCAAGTCAGGTTTCTTTTTATACCAGTTTTCAGCAGGGGTGTGAGGCATTCCTTTGGTTTGACTTCTGTTTGTTAGATAGGCTGCTGTATGTACTGCTTCACCCCACAGATATTTTTCACATTTAGCATCTAGAATGAGTGCTCTGGCTTTATTCATAAATGTTAGATTTAAACGTACACTTTTTCCATTCAATTGGGGGGTATGCGGAATGGTGAAGTCCAATATAATCCATTTTTCTTTACACCATGTCATGAGTAGCTCATTTTTAAATTCACCACCATTGTCACACCTAATCTTACTGGCTTTTAGATTGAAATGGGCTTCTCCTTCATTTTTTAATATTTTAATGCATTGAAAAACTACTGAAGCTGTTTTTGTTTCTAGGATATATACCTTGCAAAAATGTGTATAATCATCCAGCAGTGTGATGAAGTAGTTCTAGTTGTAATAGGTTGGAGGATCAATTGGCCCCCCAGGTCTGAGTGTATAATTTCCAGGGGACGACTAGCTCTCTCTCTCACTGTTCTAAAAGGCATTCTCACTTGTTTGGCTCTTGCCCAATTACTGCAATCAACGGTCATTTATGGTACAGTTGTCCAGTTCGACTGATCCTAAACCTTTTATTGACATAAAATGCCCTTTCTTTGCTATCTTTACACTGTCTGTGTATTCTTTCATGTCTGATATAACATCTTTTTCTGTGATCATCATTTTATTACAACCATTATCTACCACCATATCAAAGTCATTGCTTAGCTGCGGTTTATTTATTGTTTCACTGTGATTGGCAAAGAAAGAAATCTTACTTGTTTTTTATGGTTTCTCATTGCTGTAGTAGTTATTTTACATCGGTCTGTTATGTTTTTTATTTCTCTCTTCATGATGAACTTTGAAGAAACAGTTTTCCGATTTATGATTTAGTTTCTTGCAATACATAGAAGCTTTACTTTTGAGGAAACATTCTTGTTCGCCATGGTTAGTTTTATTACAAATTGCGCTCGGTTTCTTCTTACATTGTATTAACATGTCCTATTTGCCCGCATACGAAGCTTTTAATATCGCTGTTATACTGTCTTATAGTTTCTGCTCTGAATGATGCACATATTTCCTCTTTTAACTCTTTAAACTTAAATTTGTCCTCTTCCAGCGACAAACGCGATATAAGATGTTCTATTGTTTTGTCTGCTTGCGATGACGAGTCCCACGCGCTACTAAAATGTTTGAACTTTTCGGGCAAAATTGTCATAATTTTGGAAATGAGCATTGTTTCAGAAATCTCCTCATTTAAAACTGTAATCTTAAAAACCAAATTTTGAAGTTGACTAATATTGGTATGAATGTATTTACTCTTATCGTATTTATAATTGTACAATTCTTGTGACATGAAGCACATCTCCTGGTCATTGTTCTTCTTGTAGATGCGCAGAAGCGTATCATACATATCTTTTGCTGTTTCACACGTCAAAAGATGTACCTTCACTGTCTTTCCCACCGTTCTTAATATTGCATGCTGAGCTGCTGCGTCCTTCGTGATCCACGTTGCCACCTTCTGTTCATCGACTCCGCATGATGCGCGTATCCACGTTCCATCCACGACATCCATCAGCTGCTTTGCTCTAAATAATATTTTAGCTTCAAAGTGCCACATTGGAAAAGTATTGTTGTCTTTCAGTTTCTGGACTCAGACGATGTCTTCGCTCTCGATCTTAATTGCCGACGCCATAATGTACGATTCTCTCACGAGTATTTTATTTTTATATCTTCATTCACAGTTTTTAGTTCTCTCGTGGCTCTGGGCCCATAACCTGTTAGATTTTTGGTTATTTCTAGTTTTTACTTGTCTTATTCTTAATTAACTGGTTTTATCGTGAGAGAGAATAAATATTATATCATGTTCAATGAGTAAACAACGGAACAATAATGTTTTTATTTATTTTATAAAGCCAAAGTGACATACGTAGCCAAGTAAAAGTTTACATGTCAACCTTAGAATTACATACGTAAAACTGACTGAGTTTAGCCAACTTCTCTCAACATCAAAAAGCTACAACCGACACCTTGAAGGGGATCCCACTCCAGGACTTCAAGAAGTGCTTCGAACAATAGAAAACCCGCTATAATCGTTGTATTGAGGCTCAAGGTGCCTACGTTGAAGAATATTAACTGTAAATGATAAAAGGTTCAATAAAAAGGAGAGTTTAAAAAAAAGTTCATTTTCACTTTACGCGCCACACTAAGACAAGTTCGGGTACTTTCGGAACAAACCCTGTAGATCCAAAAGAAGCAACTCTATAGGACTCGACTTTCGTCGTGAGGCCAGTCGACCTCCCGTGACTGGCGGAAACTTAAGGGGTGGTTAGCTTTTTGAACATGCAGAACGTGCTGGGTGATGGCTGACAGTACTTATACAAATTTACGACGAGCGGAGACAACACATTTTCATTTTTCGTCTCTCCCATCCGACTGCAACCACTTTCACCCCCGTTCCTCCAACACCACCAGTCTCTCTCCATCCCTTCACAAGTGTCGGTACACGCGTACCCGTTCAAGGGCGAGAGCCCATGAACTCCCGGTCACGCCCCCTTCTCCTCCCCCCCCGAAACCACCCATCCACACTTCCAAGCTCTCCCTACCCACTGCACATAACATACTTACTTTTTTCCTCCTCTTCCCCGCTGACGACCAGCCATTTCGCCCATGTTCTCTCTCCATGCCTTATATATCCCGACGGAGAGATTTTGAGTGGAAAGGGTTGGCGGGGACCTCAATTGGCGTGCTTGTGACGCATGGGGATCAGTTGTGTCCCTCTCCACCCCACTTTCAACCCTCTCCTCCCCACACCCGTTCTGTCCTACCCTTCACCGTCCTTCTTCTCACCCTCATCCTTCTCCTGTTGTGAAGTTTCTTGTTCCTTTAATCCAATGTCCTTCTCCTCATTCACATCCATCCCGTACTCATAGCGCATACTCCTCTCTTTCTCTCTCTCCCCTGGGATGGACATGGAGAGATTAAAGGCTTTCTGGTTGTTACGTACGACCCTACCGGTTTCCCAAGCCGAATTATCTTCCATGAATCTTCCCGGGATTGAGGTGCTTACCTTGAAAACTTTGTGAGGGACACTGAAACACTCTTTGAGCCTATGTTTATGTCTCCATTCCCTCGGATGTTTTTGAAATGCTTACAGCGTTTGGAGTGCTTTGTTCTGACACCAAATAACACTTTCGTTGTTGCTTAGAAAATGTCATGGTGAGTGTATTTATTTATGTGTAACTCAGTGGTAGAGTTCGCAGGGCGAATTTTATAATCCTTTCGGAGAATATACTACCCATACCACGCACCTTTACAATGAGATGCAGACTATCATAGATAAAAATGAAAATATATTTTCTCTACTCCAAGGATCAGCGCTCATTTCGTTTGTGTTCAAGGAGTAAACCTGTTCCACAACTGAAGTTCCTGAAGTTTTAATACCAGAGGATACCATTATTGTACCTTTGATAGGTTAACTTCGTAAAGATATTGCCATACCTCAGTTCATAGAGCAAACTACTACGTGTGGGCTCGAAGAAATGGCTTAACAGTTTTAAGACTATGGCAGTGTTAATTATTTCAATGCCATACTTATCATTAGATGTGAAAAGTTTACCCAATTTCCAAAGAAAATGAGAGTTGCATGCCAACTACTTTTATTTTGGTATACCTATAGTTTATTTTAATAGAAGCGAGTTGTTAGTATTCTCCACACTAAAATTTAATATCAACCTTGGTTTCAGCAATTCATGAATGACTGATAACATTGTCGGTATTAAATTTAAGTGTGGATCTAAGCTATCGTTTTCATTATTCATGACTTGGTTCTACAATTAAGGCCTGAAACAGTGCCTTACAATCGTAAAGGTAAATCATTTTTGCTGGGAAATTTTAAGAAATATCGAGGTGAAGGATTGATTCACTTAATTTTTTCTTTGACATTGAAATGGTTAATGGTACTCATGTCTGTTATTCATAAGTAATCGTATTAGTTTTTTGGATCGATCTTGTTTTGTTAAAATTTGGAAAACGAAATAATAATAGAACGAAACATATTAGTAAAATTAAACGTATTTCAACTGGGTCAGTAGGGCACTTGCCTAAAAGGCGTCAAATTATTTTCGGGAGAATGGAGACACCCCATTACCTTATTTCGGAGAAAGTGCACCAGCTCGACAGCCTTACGGAGAGAGTGTAACAGTTACTGTGACACACGCATTTGACTGAACATAAGCGAAGACCATGAATCAGTCATAGGAAATGGCCCTATAATTCCCAGACAGCTAAATTTATATATAAATGAAAACCGAACTATTTAATAGTATTTTACCATATTAATGAGAATTTGTGTATGGCGCTTTTTCCCAATATTGATGTACAAAGTGTTTAGCGACCGTTTGAATACCAAAACCCTCTGAATGCTTTTCATTCTCTCAAGTGCGCTGCTCACTTCAAAAAGCAAGTTCAGTTTCTTCCCATTCGTTTAAAACCCTGCGCACTGAGCAGCGCACTTCAAAACAGATCGGAAGCCGAGTTCGTATGCACCAGATTGCTCTTGTGAATAAAGAACGTCGATAATTGCATACGCGATTATCAACGCATTCGCGTAAGCCTATTGCATTTATATTTAGTAGAGTCATCAAACGTTGTTTTAGAGTTTTTATTAACAATTAGGTGAAAAGCGTATATTTTAAAGTGTTTAGTTCAAACGAATTCGTTACTGTTAAAAACATTTGGCAGAGACCTTTTTGTGTCATCAAAATGATGCCTTACCGGCAGGTTACCTAACGTTCCGCCTTCACACATCGTTCCATTCATCGTTGTTTGTGTGCGTCGAAGTGCCCTGTGCTCCGATCTGCGCTCATTTCAATGAATTGAATTGAATACTTTACTCATCATGCTCAGCTAAATTCCCACTTCGTCGGCGCACCCTACAAACGAAAATAGTACTTATATTATAAAAACTTTCATTCCCCCTGTCAGTCTTTGTATGCACTAATGTAGGTGAAGTTCGCGAAGAAAATACCACTCGGCTTGACCGGGATTCGTACCCAGATATCTCAATTTCCGGTATGGTGTGTTAGCCAGTTACACTGGCAAATCATCTTAATTCAAGGCAAATATCGTACGGGAGACGTGGTCGTGCTAGTTATCATCTAGTTCGCATGAACCGGTCGAGTCAAATTATTTTTTTCATCGTGAACTTCTCCCTCGTTTATATATATTTGTGCACCCGTGCGCGTGACTGCGTACCACATCATTTGTGAACCTCAACGATTGGAAATTAGTCGGGCCCTATTGTGATCCCTAGTGTATCCCAGAGTCACGCACCCTGTACATTTTTAGGAGTAGGCGTGCGGGCCATGGAATCAATACGCCTCCCGCTATCCTCGCTGTCAAACGCGGAGAAATCTCCGATTCGCTGCATCCGACCTTTTCTGCTTTGCATCGTTCTTTTTTTCCGGGGGTACGTTTTTGGAAGGAGAGGAAAATGATAGAAAGAGAGAATAAAGCTCTCCCCTCTATCGGAAGGTTCTCGCATGTACATTTCACCCCGCGCACGACACGGCGAGAGGCGTATATCATCCTGCATTCGATTCGGACGCAGACCACTTAATCATTTGCCGCCCTGCCCTTCATGTCTCACGCGAGAGAGAAAGACGACTCTCATCCTCTCCTCTGTTTTCAGCATTTCGCTTTGCGTTCTTCTTTTCTTCCCTGCATGATTCCAGTGTATAATTTTAAGGATAACCGGCCAATTACTCGACGGACTGATTTTTTTTGTCTCCATTTTGGATTGCGTTTGAAAATTCATGCAAATTGGGATCAATTTTGATGTCAAAGTACTTGAGGAAAATGCCATGACAGAAACTTAATTTCAGATCTCCTTCTGAGGAGAGAAAGAATGCGAGAATCTAGCAGTGAAGGAATCATTCTCGAAGTCTGCGATCAGAACCTGGTTTAAATTAAAAGCAATCTGTGCCAAATCAAGGGATGTAGGTTAAAATGCTAGTTTACACGAATACTTTTCCCTCTCCAGCCTCTTTTTGATATCCTTACCCAAGGTCCCCGTCATCAGCTCCCTTCTATGATTAAACGCTTCCGTCTCAAACGCTATTCTCCTCCTAACGCCTTTACTACTATGCCCATTTTCTTCTAACGTACTACTCAAGTAATTTAATTACTCTACTTGCTCCAGTTTGTGGCCTTCTGCACATAGGAACAGTCTCGATTTCTTTGACCTAGAGAACTTCATCACTTTTGTTTTCTTATGATTTATATTAATTCCGTATTTCCCGCACTTAAATTCTAATATAACGCGATCCTATGTTGTTTATACCTAGCCGTTGGACATTTCATGTCAATGATAAGGATGTTCTTTATTAGCATGTGTTATACTTTCATATATTTGCTATGAATGGTGCACTTTTTCTTCTTCGCAACACCGCGGTAACCTGAGAAGTAATATCTTATGCTTGGCGTATTAAATTGCAAAGTATCTGCTACTTTATTAGCCATTCTTTGGATGAAAAATGAAATTTTTAGTTGCAATGATATTAAGTTTTAGATAAGATCAAGAAAGAGAAAAACATTTGCTCTGATTTCAGCAGTACTATTCGATATCCCCTTTGACACCCAAAAGTGACGTGGATTAGGTAAAATCCCGCTCCTCTCCGTATTTTGCTGCTTTTCGACGTTTGCCACCGCATGATTTCAATCGCGTAATATGACAAGAGATTTTGTACCAGTTACATTAAACAGCGATTACACATAATCCCCGTATCGAGGTAATCCAAATCGCGATCTTTAAGAAATCTTCTCTTCCTCCCATTTCAAAACAACATTTACTGCTCACTCACTCTTTGCTTTGTCGGTGGCATCCTTGGCGGCCGGAGATCCGGTATGTACGTGGGGCGTCTCACCCCCCAATCCCCGAGAAAACCTCGAGATCACGTCGGAAGGATGGATAGTTGGATACTCTACCTTAAAACCACCTGGCCTCAGGTTTCCTTTTTTTTTCATTTTCATTTTTCGCGCTGGGTGGAAGGAGCGTCTGCTTCACTGGCTTTTGACGTGGGCGGCTTAGCGGGTGGTTGCAGAGGAGGCAGTTAGTGGGTGGGTGGAGGAGAAGAAGGATCTTGATGGAAAGGCGGGAGAGGACGCGAGACCAAGGTCACGGACCTGCTTTTGAGTGGCGGGGTCAAGAGATATGCGGTTCGGTGCGGTCAATCGGCGAAAGTAAAGAGAATCGACTACGGAGTCACATGAGATGCTGAGTATAAGGGCTATTTCCTGACAAGTAGCTTAAGATATGACCTCTCCCACCTTCATAAGACTTCTTCAAAATATATCTTAGATTTAATATAACAGGTCTGAAGTTACAATTATAAATATTTGTTTCCAAATATCGCGGATGGTTTTCGAGATGTTGCGAATTGAAGTTGGTTCGACTCGAAAAAAAACGTGTTCCGGAAACAGTTCAGTAGGCATTTCCTGAACTACTCTACGGGAACTAGTGATTTTTTATTTTTTTATTAGTTGATTGTTAAATGGTTTAAATTTATTTTGCTGTTTATTTGCACATTTATATTTTTTTCAATTTATTTATTGAGGAGTAAAAGGTTTGTACATAAATAAACGTTTGTTATCAACAGCTAAGTGAAACTTACAAAGCTAGAGTCCCAGCCGGTTTCATCACACCTGTATATTATGTTTAATCTTTGAACAATTTATCATTGATCAAGTGGAAATTCAGAGGACACTCCTTTATTAAATACGTTTCGGAGATGTTGAATTTGATGATACGTGTGTTAAGGAAGTTTTTCCAGCATTGAATGGAAATGATACATTGAATACCATCATCGATATTTGGCCATGCGTAGACGCATCTTAAGCCCGTTTCACACGATAGGTACTTGATCCAGCACAAGGTCGAGGATACTCGCTTGCATGATAGCTTTCCAGTACCGTGTGATATAGAACCAGCATGCTGGCTAACAAGCATGATAGCTATTATACTCGCTGGACTACTTGATTCGTAATTGATGCGGTACTAGTTAGCTACTAGCTCCCAGTAGGACCTAGTAGCCGTCGACCAATCACGTTAGCTTTTACAGTCGCAGTGCGATCTTCACTTTTTTTTAATCGGCGCCTCACTTTTATCGCGGGTGTTACGCACTCTTTGGCGGAGAAAATGTGCGGTGAAAATGTCGCGACAAGCCCTGCTATTACTGAAGCAGCCAAAAGTCTCCTTCTTTCATGGAAATTTTCATTTTTTTTTCATTTTCTTTTAACAGTAAGCGACAGTACCGCTTCATCGCAAGGAGATCGTGTGAAACCTTCTATCACGGTTTCTGTCATACTGGGTTCCGTCCTCAATATCAAGTACCAGATAGCATACTAGGTCTTGTGCTGGATCAAGCATCGTGTGAAACGGGCTTTAGTTTCTTTTTTAAGGCCTTTAGTCACTTATAAGAATTTAAAAAAATCGAGGGGTGAGGTCAAATCCATAGAATGCCTCGAGGATTTGTTTATTTTGTGGTGCCTCCTGGCTGTGGAGACCATTGTAGTCATTATCGGCCATTAAAGGAAATCCGGAAATTCAATTCCGTATATCATAGAGAAAATTGATTTAGCTAAAATATTTTATCACTCTGTTGGCAATGGAATTCATTATCTTGATGGTCAGACTAATTCATCTGCCAATACCAAAATTAAAGAAAAATCACCCATTTAATTAGAGTTTGTCCTTGTCCTTAAATATACGAAAATGTTTGTAAGTATTTAAGCATGGGTAAATGGAAGTCATGCGTTTCCGAGATCAAACTATGAGTCCAGCTGCATTTGTACGTTAGGATGACGGGCAGTAGTGCAAATAGTTGTCAGTAGTTCTCGAAAAATCGTGGAATGGTTGCATTTTGGCTGCTGATTCATTGGAGTCCGATATAAAAAATTATGGAAAATCACAGGTGTTATAACAAGTAATACTGCCTTTCTCCACTGAGTGTAGGAATTTCACGACCTGTATGGTTTACTACCAGGATGTGAGGTAAAAGTCAGGGTAATAATAGAATCTACCGTCTCACATAAGGCTGTCCTTCGGATTCGGGCTTGGTTTCAATTAAAGATGTTACTTGACGATGCTTAGGAGTCACCCTGTAACTAACAACGAATATTTTATCCTGTTAACTTCTTATTTGATCAGATGACACTGCCGGAAGCCCAAAGCTTCTTTTAACAGCCCTAAATTTTGCGAAAGTCTCTTAGGTAAAATTACTATCATCAATACTTGGATACCAGTACCTTAAAAATTGATGCTATCAATACCACCAATATATTTTACGCAGCTACACGTGTCTTGAATATATTTCGAAGTTTTCAATGATCATCTCATACTTATGATATTGTACGCGGCCATCATTGGTAAGATCTTTTTCGCATTGATTTTTACTTGAGTATGATTTAGTACCGCAGAGGAGTGAATGAGCTGCGCTGTAGCAATAGCCGGATTCGCCCGGTGACGACCGTGACGACATATCCGGGGATGCTGGCGCGAAAGCGGTTGTTTGAAAAGCATCTTTTTCATTGATCAGGAGTTGATTGTCAATGAACTCAATAATTAATTAGGAATGAGAAACTTGACAAAAATCGATGTTTTCGTAACGCAATATTATGATTCAGGGACATGATATACTTACCCGGAGCTGTAAATGAAACGCCTTTCAGTGTTCTTCGAATACGCGGAAATGGGCCTGAAGTTCGACAAAATATCGCTGAACACACAAGGGTTGCTTCCTCATCTTATCTCTGATTTGTAAGCGTGCATCGTCGTTTTATCACTATTTGCTTTCTTTAGCCACAAGGAGAGCTTCTTATTCATATGTTTGTTGTGCTTTTAAAGCGTGGAAAAATAGTGCTGTGGAGTGCCTACGATATTCCATCGTAGGTTAGGTAATCTTAAAGTCAGTAGAGGTATCTCTGGGGTCTTTGTAAGTAATCAAACGATAAGATAAGACTTACTTTGCTCTACTTGGCATGAGATTTTTGTAATATTTCCTTGTATTAAAAAAAAATGTGTCAATGTGAGAATATCTGGAAGGTCATATTGTTGGATAACTATTTACCTACCAATTATTTCCAAGCGCATTTGTGAGCTGCGCAGGTGATTGATAAAAAGGTATGTTATAAGGCGTCATAAGGAGCAAACAATAAGAGGAAATGGTACAGTTTTTGAGAAATTGCTGTAAGTTTTCTCATTTACAAACATGTAGCGCATATTTCGTAGGGAAAGCGTGAAATCTTACTTCATATACCGCACACTTACTCTAGACCTAATTCGTCATTTTTATTAAGATATACCTATGTATATTCTCTTTTAAGAATTTTCGTGTGTATTAATTATTATTTGTTTTCTTTTCAGGTGAGTTCCTATATTATCCTACTTCTCCAAAATGTATTGAATCCTCGGTAACTGGTGAAATGGTGAGCACTTTTTTAAACATTTAATATTTTAGTTGAGTGCGAATGAGAGTCATTCCAAACTCGTTAGAATATTTACAAGCATTCTTGTCAAACTCTACCTACTGACCGTAATTCTATTATGCATGGTCTACTTCGTGAAATATTCTGCTTTCTATGTCAATTTCCTATAGTTGATAGATGAATCCATGACGTTCGTTATAGGTTCTATAAATTTCGTATAAGATTCGGCATAAAATGTATACCAAGGAGAAGAATTGTCATGTTTGATCAAAATAAATGTATGATTTGATCCGTGCATCCAGTACGCTGAACTATTGCATTTAGGTCGAGTGCTGGGTCTATGTGGGATTGATGGAAATTGTAATAATATACTATGAAGAATCAATTAGGCGCTGGTTTTTAGCTCTGAGTAACAGGTTTATTTGACAAGGATGTTGATCTCGTTTACAAAATGGAAACGCCATATTAATTCTTAATGGATTTTTTTCAAGGCAACCAACAATTTTCGTGAAACATCTCGCAGCATCAGCGATAGAACTGTTGGTGATTAGTCTGCCAATTGTTCCGTTTGGTAGGTTACTTGCCCCAAAATTTCGGAGACAACTGAGGTCATATGCACTATCAAGGCCATATGTAGGCAGGATGGTCAGGAGGAAGATTATTAGGGAAAGAAAACAAGGCAGGAGTTCAGAGGAAAAGCTCATCTTGGCAAACCTATCACGCGATCATCTCCCTCAGCGGATTAGCCATCCATCCGTCCATTCATGCGACAGCTCTCTCACGGTTGTGACCCTCAGCCCTCCCAACCTCTCTAGGGGGTCGAAAGAACTGGGGTAGGACGAAGGGGAGGGTAATTATGAAAGGAGGAGGAGGAGGTTGAGTGGGGAGAAAGTTCAGCTGTGTAGCGGCTGAGGGAAGACAGTCTAACATCCCCCCCAACCTCCCTGAGCTGTGGCGGAGTCGAAGGTGTCAACTTTGGAGACGAAAGAGTTGTAGAGGAGTGAAGGGAGGAGTGGAAAAAAGAAAGTGATGTAAGGGAAGCTATAGAAAAACGGGGAAGCGGAATAGGAATGGAGAGGGAGAGAGAGTATATGAGACGCAGCACGAGGAAAGGGAAGATAGAGAGAGAAGAATGAAAGTAATGGGCGAGGAGAATGAGCGAGATAAGGGATGAAGGAACCGAATGAGAGGGAGAAGGAATAAAGCGAGAGGAGGAGAAAATGAATGCATTTATCCCAATCAACATAATTATATTTTCCTGGGCCAACAATTCAACGGGTTTAAATAGGCAAGAGAAGAAACAAATTGTAAGCGACGTTACTTTGTGTTGCTTATTTATACAGAGAAGAGGTTCTATTTTTGTCTGTTTTAGAAATTTTCTGACTGTTTTAATAATTTTTATGATTATTTCTAGTGACCGGCTAGCTGAATGAGGGGTGAAGGGATATTGGAAGTCACGATGGAGGGGAGAATTTTGGGTAAGCAAGGAAGGGGAAAAATGGTTTATGGACGGGATGAAAGTCTAGGACGTATACTGAAGAAAGAATATCTAGAAATAGTAGGACGTATACTGAGAGAGAGAAAATCTGAAGAAAGAAGTCGTACAATGATATTGGGACTTGCGCTTATAATTCTAGAAGATTTTCACTCCATTCCATCTACACCTACATTTTCCGGTAAATCAGCCTTCAAAAAATATTAGTAATTTTATTTCAGAGTTATGTTACGAAAATGAAAGTTGCTGGGACAGAAGGAAGAGGAGAGAGTGGAAGAAGAAATGAGAGAGGTAAAGAGAATTATAGATAGCGAGAACTGGTTTGTGGGTTAGTGCGGGAACAGGATGCAGCCGTAGTGAAGTTGAAATTTCGGGGAAGAGAAGAGACTTGTGTCCCTAAAATACTTTCTCCCGTCCGTCGCAGAGTCGAAGGAGAGCATTTCAATGTCGAGGGACGGTTTTTTTTTGGGAGGAGGAGGAAATAGACTTTCCAGATAATTCTTTATTCACGGATGGAGGGGAGGAAGGACGGAGGTGGTTTATAAAACGTGGGGGAAGAGGAGTGGAATCATCACCAGACTCCGTCACAGCCTTCCCAAACTCAACAGTTGCCTGCGGCATTTTCTTGTATCGCTGGTGGGGCGCTTTGAGGAACCAAGGGAAAGGAAATGGAGCCGAAGGAAAGCACTTTAAACTTTTTCTTCTCAGACACGTCTGAAGTGAAAGAGTGAGGTGTAGGGGAAAAGAGGGAGAGAGAGATTGGGGGTTGTTTAAGTTCGGGAGTGAGTCCTTTTCGCCCCTCTGTATCACTTCCTAAGGTCCCGTGATTGTTTAGAGGGTCGAATGAGGTGTGAACGCAGGTGATTCAAGGGTTGGGGTTTAGGGAGTAAGGAGAAGAAGGCTCTAGCTCTTTTATTTTCTTACTGGTCGACTTAAGTGTGGATTAGAGTCAGTGGGGATGTTTTGCGGAATCCAAAAGTAAGGGTTGTCGTTGAAGCTGTCGTTGAGTGATTCACTTGTAAGAATGAAGAATGAATGTGTGAGAAAATCAACTAAATCAACCCGTAGTTGAGTTTCTATTTTAATGGTAGTAGTGTGGAATTTTTCATACACCCCCATCCATTTTTTTGGCCAAATTCTCTTCTTTGGACAGTTTACCCTCTGCTGACTGTTTACCTTCCGGACTTAGCCGAAGGACTTTAAGTGGGATGAATTCTACGATAAAGATTTTTTTCAATCTGTATAGTCGTCGTGGAATGGTGAATATTTGGAACTCAATTAAGTATATCAATGTTTTGTGAAACGCTATCCGCCATTAGATCAAGCTGTACGTTTAATACAATCTTCCTCATATTGAATCCGTGTTTTAACTTAATGTGGTAGATTTCGCAGTTGATGAGGATTATATATTTTTACCTTTTTAAATTGTCCAATGATCAAATTGAATGCACTTGTCCACCAATTTTTAGAACTCCGATCCAGGTTTAAACAATACCACATACATATGTAATTTTTAGGGTGTCACTCTATCATAGATAATGTCATCACCGTATAAAGTTTGGAAGTTTGTAGGATGTGGTTTAAATGAAGTTTCATCACGTTACCCGCACTAGAAAATGGATTAGCAGATAGCTAATGCGTCTCTTCTCACGGGGAAATTTCAGCGGCAAACCCTGTGACTGAATTTTAAATTAGAGTAAATGCACACCTCGTTAACGAGTACACGAAAAGATGAAAGCAATGCCGGGATACTGTATTACTACAGTGTGTGTGTTGAGCGAGTAGAAAATCCTTTAAGAGGTTTTGTCTGGTTTCCAGAGGTTGATGACACGCTATTGCCTCTGTAAAGGGATTTAAAGAGTTGATTCATTTGGTTCCAGTTGGTTACACGTCATTTAAGGAAGCTTGAGCGAGATTTTTCCCTGATCATAAAAGAGGGCATATTCAAGTTTTATTTTTAAATTTAATCAACTGTTAGAACTATGCAGTAAATATTAAATTAATGACGCAAAAATTTGTTTAAAATCGCTAAAACTCTAAGTAGTTAACTAAATATTTAGAAGGTTTTAACTTGAATGCTTCCAAAATATATCTTACCTGCTATTGTTGAATTCTCCATAATAACTGCTTGCAAGTCTTTTCGTGAAATATATCCGAATGGTTTAAATTTTTTGCAAAAGAAAACGAAATTTAAGTGCAGTGTTTCTAAATCTAAGTTTGTGGATACTCTCGTTATTAATTTTTAAAGCATCCAGAATGGTTATTGACTATGTTCAACTTTAGAATTTAAACTCTAATTGCTATCACTGTGATTTGGATGAATGTATAAATTTGCGGGAATCCATTTTGAATCTCACCCGGCCCTGGGGTTCCCGACATATTTGCAACCGTCGGGAAACGTTAGCTGGATATCGTGTTTCCGAGAATTTCTGAGGAAAGGTCACAACTGTTGAATTTATATCTCATATTTTAGTAATGTACCTGGCAAAATTTTCTAGCGAACAAAAATATATAACCCCATGTTATTGTGTCATTCTTTCGCATATAAATTGACTTTAAAAAATGCTTAAAATTCTTATATGATAACGTATTAAAAAAATCTCCGTCGATGGTCGAACGGATGGATATCCCCTCATCATATCGTTTCTCTGCTTTATGTGTTTTATCAGAAGTGATCAAATTATAATGATTCATTCTCCTCTAAAAAGGAAAATATAATCGATGATCTTGGTTGAATTAGAATATTCCAGTTTAAAATCCTGTGGAAACGCGTCGTGTTACTGAAAGCGATACCGTTTCGTGTCGTCATCCGCCGGATTACCAATAACGCATAGTTTTGACGCCATCAAACGCGCCTCATTTTTCACAAGATGTATTTTCGTAAAACAACGTTTTTGGTGTGCAAAATTCATGCCATGTATATTTTATAATGTGAACTTCGCATGCGTATAGTTTCAAAAAGTAATTTATGTTCCCCATTCCCAAAATCATCTTTGAAAATTAATTTTCATGATTCATATGAAATAAGTACTTAAATAGTATATATTCATATGAAATGAATATCGTATGAATATGAATAGTATCTATTTATACGATATAATGACTATATCAAGGCAAACTTGAATTGAGGGCGAAGAAACTGGTAAAAATGACTTTCAACACAGATTATCCCTCAGGGAATGTCTCAGGCGTGATTGGTGGAAATGTTTACCGTTCAACATTTTGATTAAGAAAAGACTCCATTATTCACTTTATCCTGAAAATGATTCATTGTACCGAAACCATAATCGGTTGTTAGAAATTAAAAACGTATGGAAATAATCGAGCCTTTCCTCACCCGACATGTTGAACAGATCACCCGATTCTTTAATTTTGGGATATTTCAACCTCTGACTGTGAGGAACGCGCTTAACGGGCCAAATTCCACGAGAATCCCAGAATTCCGGGGGAATGGTGGTAATCTTAGCCGTGCACATTATTCGAAAAAATGAAAAATCTCAGTGCAAACGGGATTCCATTTCAATCACCGGGAGAATTCTCCTTTGCGTACGCATATTTGTCGTAGCAACAGTAAGGGAGCCCGGGGAAAGATACACGCGTAGGTATATATTTGCCCGCGATGCATAAGAGAGATAACAAATGATGAATCCTTCGCAGCATCGTGGCTCTGTAAAGAAGATAGAGAGAGAAGATATATAGAGAAGAGAGGTCCCTATTGCGCGCGTTCAGGAATAAGTTGGAATAGAGAGGGTAGGAGAGGAAGTTGCTCTTTTGCCGGTGAAGTTCTTTTATCCGAAGCCTACTCTCCTTTCTTCTTTCAGCTTGATAAATGGCATTCGGGCGATAAAAACCGGTGGCGGCACAGGAACGCGACCGCTCAAGATTTGCGTGTCTGTGTGGTCTTGTTGTTCCCGGATCGCGGAGTGAACCGCGGGGAGTGCACTTACTTAGCTAAAAGTTTTAACAGCGGTCGACTCCCAGAGAAGAACTCTTTATCTCTCTCACTGACTCCTTTTTAAATGCGTCTGCCCCCGTCAAACTTTTACCATATGGATGGTATAGTTCCGTTCGACTTTGCAGAGTTATGCTAAGGAATGTAATTCTTTCCTCAATTTGAGTCGCCTCCACATGCGTTTCAAGGCATGGAAGTTATAGTAGTAGCGACATTTGGTGGCAGTCACCTGGGGGAAGAGTGACGACAAGAAGAGGAAGGCTCGAGTGGAAGCAATCAGATAAAGAGTAGAGGGGAGGGGACAGAATATGATACGTAACGCTGCCAAAATAACTGCAATTAACATGAGAGTTAGGGAAATTACTAACAGCGCGTTTCATCCGGCAATGATCACGATTTAAGCAAATCCCGATGAAAATATTCTGATATTGATCGCAGCCTATTGGATTAGCCCATCTAAACAATCGGCTTAAGAGTCATAGAGAGGTAGAAAGTTGTTGTGAATAACAGATTGACCATTTCGAAGTTAGCATCGAAGGTTTGCGACCTAGGGAACCCTGGAGGTCAAATGCGGAGACTATCTTACGACCTAGTGTGGAGCCAGTCTGTAGGGAATGGGCTCTTCAACCGAAATAGGCCACGTTTCGATATCACTTTTCTTCTCAGACAAGAGCTTCATAAGCCACGTCCCAATGCTATGTACTTCGTTGTGTAAGTACGGAAGTCATTGGTAGTTGGCGTCTATAAAGGTTGCAGTCGGTACACTGTCGGTTACGGTCGATGCGTGAGCACGTACGTATATAGCTGTAGAGGTCGATGAGTGCGAAAGTAGTTTTATGAAGTACCTCGTAATGTTAAATTTTCATGAATAAGACGGTAAATATTTGAACAAGGATTTGTCAAACTTGAGGGGGGGTTAATGGATATCCTGGTTATGGGTTCTTGAGGCATACAGACTGGGTTATTGGCTGCCGTTATAGCGTTAAGCTTAAAAATACAGGCTCAAATTGACACAAATGATGTTTGCAAGGATGAAAACATTTGCAGGAATTCATTTTGAACAGGAAATACCAAGTGTATCTAGTTATACGCACGTAGCTTAGATGAACGATTTGGTAGCTTGGTTCCAGATCATTACCTAATCTAAGTGGAAACAGTTGTTGATTGAGAGAACCAATTAAAGTTCATCAGCTAAAATACATTAACGTTCTTTGGATTCCCACGAGCGTCACGCATTCCCGATTTCGTCGTTAATATTTGGTTCTTAACTTTATTTCCTCGTTGGATTTGGATCACGTTTTCGTGGAAAATTAATTATATTCTAAAGTGCCATAACACATTTCATCGAAATATGAATCTAGATAATTTTGTTTCAGTTTAGGATTAAAGTGGTGGGAAAATTTCAGTTGTACTTCCACGAAGTAGCATGTGATAACCGGCCATTGAATGAGGTTTCATGAAGCATTTGCATGGGATCATCAAATTGCTGAATATTAGTTCGTCTGCTTTTCCCGTGGGAATTCGATGTGTTTGACAAATGAAGGTTATGATCCTATCCTAGATCCTGATTCGAAAACCCCACCCAGATTAGTATTTTCCCTCATTGATGAATGGATAAATTGTCCACCAATCAATATAAAACATTTCACTTTTAATATAAAATTGTTTATGATTAACTCTTGAAGCTTTAGCACGCAGCCAATATAATTTTTATAGAACATATTTCATTTATTTTTGATGACTTAAATCCTCCATTATCATAACTTTCTATATTTTTCCAAATATTTACAACTATTATGTAATCAACAGATTATATAACTGTAAAACATATTTTACATGTTAAATTTTTCAAAATGAATTTAAGCATGATCACTGAGGGCGGTGTTTAATCCTTTCGAACAACTCTGTCAACTGCTATCTTGATAGACGCAACAATTATTCGATTAATAATTATATCAGGCATGCGTTCCCTCTCCCAACTATTTTTTCTCAACATTTATTTTGCTGACTCAATATATTCAACCTCTTTAAGTTCTCTGTCATATTACTGGCTATTTCTTTTGTTTATTGAACCCTAGAATGTTTTTCTTCACATCTGTGCTGCTGCTTATTCATGTGTAGTCGTATCATCCGCGAATAACGAAACTTCAACTATTGCATGTGCTTCTTAATACAATTAATGCAAATACTTTTAGGAAAACAATTTTCGTTTTGTTTAATTTTATAATAATAATCCACCATAGTGCTATTTACTCTTGATATTTCAGTGCAGTAGTCTAAAGGTGAAGCAATAATTTATGAAAATCGTGTTTCCACATTCAATTTAAACGTAATTTCTTGGTTATTAAATATTTGCGTGTGGATTCATATTCTACGTCCTTTTCAAAGCTATGTATTTGCTATTCATAGTAGGCTCCATTTATAAATCTTTAATCCCAAATTTTCTATAATTGTTCACATAAAGAGAATCACAGAAAGCTAATTGAAGTCAAAGCGTTTAATGCAGCATTTCAAATTAAGTTTTTAAAATTTGAAGTGTCATCAGCTAAGCAGTATATATTTCCCACCAAATAATTTCAATATTTGATTCCTTTGTAGGTACGTTTTCATACTATACACCTTTCATAGGACAATGAGAATTTTCTATCAACTTTCCGAATGCATAATTAGGTCGGTATCCCGGGATTCAGCTGGAGAAACCCCATTGGTCACCTCTTTGACCTTATTGATTAACTTTGAAGCTCATTTTCGCCTCAATGAGCTCCAAATTTATTTATTGAGGTGGTATCAAATGTTGCAAATGATATAAGGTTCTTCAGTAGGAATTTGTGTAATTACTGGATGTGAAAGCGGATGTTATTTAAAGAATTATTTGTCCAATGGGCATTCGGGGTTGCGGCTCCTTACTTACGCAGCTATGTAAACGCAAACATTTCATCTAGCACACTTAGCCGTTGCGTGGAAACGACGAATGATGTTGACCTTATGGTGATGAAATAGATCTGAAACTTTTCTCTATGGTACATAAAATGTGAGTCATTCCTCACCACTTCGGACAGGAGTTGATCCTTGACCTCTCAGATTTTTATGAAAATTAGTGGAAATGTTTGCATTGTGTTGGATAAAATGCTTGCGTTCCCATAGCTCCGTGAGTAAGGAGTTACGACCCCACGTCCATCAGAAAAAAGGTGCTCGAAATCACATCCCCTATTTTCTCCATAAGTTACGCTGAAGATTCCTCCTGAATACACCCTGTATTGTAACCATGGAGGCAGCATCGAGTACTTCAAATAATACATCTAAGCTATCTTGGCGTCTTTCAATCGCCCTCATTATTCTATTTCGCCCATATGTGTCCATTGATTCAATCAAGATGTCGGGGAAGTTTTAAGGAAACTTCCCATTTAATTGGTTTCACTTCGGCCACAATACTCCATCTATGCCAGCATACCGTGTAACCGTCATCGATAGTTCTGAGTTACAGCCTCACGAGTACATGAATGTGTATGCGCTAGGGTGGTCCTTATTTGTAGGCAAAACATTTTTTTTCGTGAATTTCTTTTAGGACACCTCCTAAACTTGTTCTAATTGGTTCGGAAATAAATTTTGCTGCATGTTATTGTTATCGGGTAAAGGAAATACGTGCCGCATAGTAATAGAAGTTTGGAATTTCGGAATTTTGTTTGCCGTTTTTCGGTCATCCCTGGTGATTATGGAGCACTCGGAGTTTCTAATTGCTCTTTATGTCATTACCAAAGAATAAATATACATTTTTCTCTTCTGGAATCTTTTCAATTTCAGTTCTGTAGTCCCCGAGACACGGCTCCAAGAGTGAACGCATGCCATACAAGTCTCGGGGCGCCCCTTCTCGCGCTGTACGCTTACATTTCCTCCGTACGCCTTCCGTGTGCTACCTTATGGAACAGCGTAGCGTCTTGAGCGATGTCACTCTCAACGATATCAACACCGTATATAATGAGTTAATGCAGCTGTGTGAGCTATTCGTAATTTGAAGATGGCGATATAGTGTTGCAGGCGCCATGAGTTACGATACACAAGATCCCTCTGCCCACGAAGTATGATAATTATGCTCGGGAAGCTGCCGTCAACACGGTATATACGCTGATAATTACGTGAACATGCTCTGATATCATCCGAAGCACTCTCCTCCAAGTGTATGGAACTCAACATCAACACAGGGGCGTTGTGCTGTTGCGGAAACAATCAATTTTGTTTGCTATTATTTCTACTTAGATTTACTGTTGACCTGACGTCTCTCATTGATCTCCGAAAAAAAACGTGATCTACCTGCGAATGACCATGGATGTTCCCTCTTAATTTGAGTAGTCATTTTACGTGCATCGAGAGGATTCGATTTCCATCAAACAAGCGGGGAAGGAGTATAAAAAATGGATTCAATTGGGCTATGATATAAAAGGGCTGCATTGAAAATAATTTCTATTATGGCTTTGGAAAGGGTAACATGGAAATATACACTGATTAGTACCTGAGAGGATAACCTGGTGTGGAATCGCAATTCCTTCTTTAAGAATGAGGATCACTTTTTTCCCATGAGCGAAATTGAATTATACAATAACGCGAATGTTATGTGTTATGGAGAGTCGCCCCTGATTCGGCTGTTCATCTACTTATTTTGAATTTACTGAAGTATGGTGGAGCCATGTCCAGTTCAATGAAGTGGTCTTTGTCCTGTTCCCGGTTATTCCTGCTAACTGGATATCTCAGAATGTGGTATGTTCTCCGAATGTTACTGAAATATGAACCAATGAACTTATTTCTTGCTAGGGTGCAAGAGAACTTCAGCTAAAAGTTCCCCCGTGATACATTTCGAGTTTGCTTATACCACATTGGGGAGTTAGTTTCAAGAGTATCTGTAGCCTTGAACATAGTTCGATCGAGCGAGATTTGCGGTCCAAATTGAAAACTTTGCCAACATTTTTATGCTCCGCCGAGATTTCGTTCTGAATTCAAAGCTTGATCCCCGCTACTAATTCATCCCTTTTGCTGCTCTTGTACTTCGCACTGAGAAAAAACCAGAGTGGTAACGTTATTATCGAAGACCATTGCGTGATAAATGACGACGACCTACATTCCATTTTGCGATCGCGAGTAGGTTTCCTGGTCGCACAATGCCCACAACTTCGCCTCCACGGGTCACTTAAAAATCTTCGGAGGAACTTCACGGTCAGGTTTTGCACGAGGGCTCAATTGAAGAAAACTTTTTTGGTTCCCCATGAGGATGTTGGGATAATATTTAGGGGATCGGGATTTGTGTACGTCTGTGTTTACTGCCTTCAGATATTCTCGTGCGCATTTGGGCAAGGGGTTCCGGGATTAGCCTTATCCTTTTGGAGTGAGCCGCATCATCGATCAATGTTCTCATGTAGTTGTATCCCTCAAGATGCCATATCAAAATAATTTGACCAAATGCAGAAAGAAAATAAAAACATGCCAAATTTTTTGTCCCATGATAATGTTTTTGTTGCTCATATCCTTTTGTTTGGCCTTCGAAAAAATTCTTTTCAATGCCTCTTCAGACCGTCATGCTCGCTTTGGGATTAAGTCAACCATTTTGGAGGATCACAAGCGTATTCATGATAAGCTGCATCCTGGAATTCCCTCCACGTCGACCTACCAACAACGTTTCGTGAACTATTACGCCGGCCAGCAAATGGTTCGGGATGACCTCAATGATGCGTCGGGATGCATACACGGTCCAAAACCACACTCAATCATCGGTCGGTCCTCGGTTGTAAAAATAATTTTCACATTGCATACTCGACGGTGCGCCCACTCTATGCGTTGAAAATAAAAAAACCGCGGAAGCGAGGATGAACCCGTCGAATGGCTATGGCTTTCATCCCTTCCTACCACGCGGTAAACCCGAGTGAAGCCGGTCGGCGGCCGTCGTCCTCCCTTCCCATTTATTTCCGTCGGCGTGGCATGAATCATTATGTGCTCTTGCTACAGCGCCGGATGCTGGATCCCCTTCGGTCGAGATGGTGGAACAAACGAGCAATAGAGAGAGAAGGGGTTTAAGTGCGAATCACGAGCTGGACCAAATGGAAGGGGAGGTAAAGGGTTATGGAAGTATTGAAGGGATAATTATACCTCCCCTGAATTTATGAGCACCAGAAAATATTACCTAAAATTTAAAAACCGTCCTCTATTGTAAAAAGGTTTGGAGAAATAGTGGAGAGTTGCGTCTCCGAAGCAATGTCGATGTGGTTCTGCCGAAGAATGTTGAAGATTAAATAGGCAAGTCCAACGAAGAGTTGGAGAGAAAAATATATAATGAAAACTCTGCGAAGAAGAAGAAGAAACAAACTTTTTGGACATATTTTGCGACAAAATAACTTATTGAATACAACAATGGAAGGAGAAATAGATGGGAAGAATCACAGAGAAAGACCAAGGATGGAATACTTCAGACAATGAACGTCAAAGTGAAGAATTACGTAGGAATGAATTGGGTGGCAGTTTGGAGAGTTTAGTGGAGAGCTTCTGCAAACCAATCTTCGTATTGATGACTGCTGACGATGATGATTTTAAATCGGTGTCCAAGGCCGTTTTTTCCCCAAATTATTTCGTAAAATCATTGTTTATGCGAAGCAAATTTCGTTCGGGCGTCATTCGGCGAGCGGTAGTCGAGCAAAATATTAGTAAATATGTAGTTGAATTTTGGTGAAATTTTCGGAAGAGCGTCGTAACTAGCATCGATAAATAATTATAACATTCTTCGATATTTACTGAATGTCGGTGACATGAGATAGGTGCACAGAGATCTTTGATGGAGCATATGGATGCGCCTCTTAGGAAGTGTTCATATTGCGGACGGAACCAAGGTGGGGTTTTATGGGGCATACTGAGTCATCATCGCAAGCGAGAATTTGCGAACTCTGAAAAATATTGTCATTAACAAGCCAGTTTCCAGGACATCAAGAGATTTTGTCCAATTTCACATTGATTATTGGGGTTAAAGAATAGATCGGGATTCCCAACTCTAAGATACCTTGTCACGTGTTGAATATGAGCATATATTTATGTAAAATGAGGAATAAAATATACATAATTGTATTATTAGTTCTAATTGATTTCACCAGAAACTTTTTCCGAGTGTCAGCCTCCTGGCAATAGTATATCAAAATATGCGGACTTGAATTTCGGGGCTACATTTATGTAAACGCCTTCGAGAAATATCAACACACTTTGTTATTTTGTGACTGGGAGCGATATGAGTTTGGTGATTTTTTTGTTGACGTAGATAGAAACGGTTCATATCAAGGGTGTGCACACCACGTAGCGCACCAAGGGGGAGTAATTAGTGGAGTAATTACACCTCCCTAAAATTTATGACCTCTTGAAAATATAATCATTTAAAAGTCATTTTCCCAAGATCAAAGTCAGCTTATTTGATCAAATCATTGTTTTCACCTGAAAATTTTCGTGTCACACTGCAAGAATGTTTCAGAAACGTAGTGTATTATCAAGTAAATCGACGTAAATCTGTTCAAATTTAGAAGGATTAATTGTTAGTATGCTTTAAGTATACTTTATGTATTACTTTGTGTGGGCTACTTTTACGTACAAATAAATAACAAGAGATTAATAAAACTCAGTTGCATTCAGCGTGCCATTCGATTTTCAAATTCTCGCGACATATTTTTCCACTACTTTGTCTTCGTGTTGCTGCTTGTAGTTGTTATTTACCAAGAATAACCTCAAGCCCTGAGACAACACCAAGACTAAGGAGTTCCTCTGTGTATGAAACAAGGAAAAAATCGTGTGATTTTCCTCTTCTTCCCATTAA
The DNA here is from genome assembly GCA_963573305.1 of Pyrrhosoma nymphula. Lineage (NCBI taxonomy): Eukaryota > Metazoa > Arthropoda > Insecta > Odonata > Coenagrionidae > Pyrrhosoma > Pyrrhosoma nymphula. The sequence continues at coordinate 45,817,892 of OY754330.1, read as the reverse complement.
AAACAAAGATACCGAAGTGAAGTCACTATTCTGTAGAGGAAAGTAAAGGGAACAATGAATGATGCAGTGTTGTCTACTTAATAAATTAAAGTAGATTTTTTAACATCCACCATATCAGGTGATACTCGATGGAAACAAAGCAAGTGACAAGAAATAATTCTTAGCTCTAGTTCCACAAATTTGAAAATGGCGTTATCCACTAGCTCCTCATAATTATGGTATCTCCAGGAACATAAAACCAAAGTTTTTAAACGTGAGATTTAAGAGACGAGTTACACATGCACTTACTGTATCGAAAGGGATGTAAACGAAGAAGTGTTAGATATGTTGCTGGGGAAATCGGAAGGGGGCAGAGTAGGTTTTAGAGGTCGCGGAATGTTGTAGGCTTCGAGAGATTGAATAATACACGGTGGACGGGGAATGGGGTACACACACAATTACAAAGCAAAGTTCGCCAATTGGCCACAAAAAAATAAAAGATACTTTACCGGGGGTTGGGGAAAGGAAAGAGAATAGAGAAAGAATGCCTTAGGTGGACCTTTCGTGCTCGTAGGCCCTCCTTCAGCAGAAGAGTACCTTGCACTCTTCTGCTGAAGAAGGGCCTACATGCCCGAAACGTCCATCTAAGACACTACTTTTCTCTTTTCTTTCCCCTAACCCCTGTTATGTATATTTAATATTTATTATCATAATAATAATATACCATTTAAACTCTGTCTTCCTATCTCTGCATTTTAATTCTCCCCTTTCTCGGACGGGAGCTGAAACCGTCATTTTGTGGTTAATTGACATTTTAGGGCTAGGGGAAATGGTGTTGAACGTGGGATGGTTGAGATTGTGGAAATGCGGCGAGCAACAGTTAAATCGTCCTTCTCTATGATGCCATTCCGAAGGCCGTGCTCTTTGATGGACTCGCCTCGGCTTGGAACAGGCGCCGATACTCCGCGGAAAACCGGCAGGCCCCGTTGCCTCGTGACTGCATGAGTGTGAGATAGATGGCACTCTCAACAACACACCTCTGTACTCCGAAATGGTGGTGAGTGGGACCGCAATAGGGCTGTGCGATACTAGAATTTCAGTATCACATTGTGATATGAATCCTTCATCACAGAAGGCGCTATGCACAATATCGCTCAAGAATGTCCACGTTGGAAAAATTATTTAAATATGCAAGTAGTTACACATGTCGCACGATATCGCTCAAATATTAAGTATCGAAATACGGTAATCCAAATGTTGTATAGCCATTTAAATAAGTTACACCTTAGAACACTCCTCATTATGCTATATTCATCCCATCTTTCCACTAAGTGTATATAGAGTTGAAGATTACTCTTAGTAAAGGAATGTTATGACGTTGAAATAATAATGCTGTCGAAACCATAATCTGTGGTCAAAACCTAGGTCCGTTTGAAACAAACTGTGAAAACAGTTCAAAGATTCTATTTATTTCCTTATGATCAGGTATTGCAAGTTTTCACCAAGTGGCGCCTGGAGCTACCTATTTCACAGATCAGTTTTTCGTTGTAAATTAAATTCATCGTAGAAATACGTAGTAAAGACTAATTTCTCATTCGTGAAATATTTCATGTGTTAGCCAAAAGGAGAACATCCATGCCTAAAAAATGAGGGTTTTTGTGACGTCACTATGTGGCATCGTGTTCGTAGATCATGGGCTCAGGGTTTCTCAACCTCCCCACGTTTCTCCTCCTCCTAATCTCCGCCATTTAAAGGATTTTAGACAAAAATTTTCCTAATAGCCCCCATAAAATTTTAATCGAAAAAATAATTGTTAGTCACTTGCTTTATTGAATGGGGTCCTTGTCTCTGACACTAATTAGCTAGAAGATAAGTGTTCGGTTTGATGTCAGAAAATTTAATTTTAATATCACCTCTTGAAAGCGCCTAGAAGCCCAGTTTTGAGAGAACCATGCTTTTTTTCGCCTCCTATAAACTAATTTTCGCCCCCGTTGGTTATCCCAAGGCTAGAAAATATGCCTTCATATAATGCAGGGTTAATGTAATACCCTCTGTGTTATCTTGAAACTAGCCTGATCTTATTTTTAAAAAGTGATATTGCTGTCGATACATCGCGACGTTTCGCAGTCCCCTTGCCCCTGGGTGCCACCCACCCACTCTTCCCGAATCCGCCTCCTCCCTTCCCATAATTCCCTCACCGGGGCTCACCCATTTGTGTTTCCTCTCTTGCGATTTCGCGTGGCAGTCGGACGCACATCGGAGCATTTCGCCGGTGAGGGGTTTGGTGAATAATGGCTGCTTTGGTGGGGAAAGTGGAGGGTTTGCAGAATACCTCCATTCCCCTCTCCTTTCACCCGTACACCATTACCACTTGGCTTGTTCCATCCTCCCCTCCCCTTTCAAATCCCCCTCTCCTACCATTTCCGGCCATGGTTTTAATTTAGTTTCGCGAGGCTTAACTCGGGCGCGGTTCGACCAAAAAGGTGCACCTACCGTGAGGTTAATGGTCAATTTAAAAATGGGCGTGATTTCTTTTCTTGTGTTTTTTAATTTTATTCCGTTTCCGTATTTTTTCAATGCCCAGTCCAGAGGGTTGAATGTATGGAGTCAGGTCGATTTTAAGGTTTGTTTTAGCGTGATTTTTGGAATGAAGTGGTAATGGAGACTATTATTGAATTTGACTTTAAGATTAGTTGTCCCTGCCGTCAAAGACAACGGAAACATTTTCTGAGGTAATTCAGGTTGTTTTCCTTTCTTTGTAGTAAGATTATAGGTTAGTAAGCATTGTAAGACTTTCATTTTGATTGAGTGTAATAATTATGTATTTCTTATTTAGCAAAGTTGCTCAATGACTATTGATATTCTGGATCAAAGACGGAGATAGGTATTCACAATCAAGGCATCAGGAATCAGATTTGGTCGTTATGGGAACTATTCATAAAAAACGCAGTTTCACGAAAAATCTATTGTATTTCATCAAACATTTCGCTATTCCGTCTCGAAAACAACATTCGATGGTAAAAATGAGAATTTCTATTAGTTTTTTTATTTGGTACCTCTCCCAACTTCACACGACAATTATTAATAATTTAATGTTACAAAAGAAGAGAGACTAGTGACGAAACAAATCAGATTTGCATGTATTTCTTAAGGTGGGTATACTGGCAAGTTTATTGCTCAAGTTACTTGCAGCGAGCGAATTAGGCATAAATTACAGGTGCAATCGGCTCTGCAAGTCCACTTGCAGAACTTAAAAACGTTTCAGCAAGCCGCTTGCAGAAGCGTGTCGCTGCCAGTGTAAACAGCAATAAACTGGCTTTGCGCTAACTTGTGAAAAATTTTTTGTCAGAGTAAAATCCCCCGCAAGCTCTTGCAGAAGAAACTTGCGGGAGTAACTTGCCGATTTAAACTCTCCCTTGCGGAAGTCACTGTTTTCTTCTTCCAGTGAATTTCAACGTGCACCCTTTACTAGTATAAGTATATACACGACAGTGATTGTTGCAAGACGATTTTTCAGCTATAAGAAAAATGAAGTAAACAAAGTTATTTTAACGACGTAAGAGCTTCGTTTTAATGACTGAATTTTTCAGTAATTTGCGAAATATATTTATGCATATTTGAGGGTTATACATGACTTGTTTCACGCCGCGGCGCGCCGTAAGCTGAAATTGACTTCACTACCGAAGGTCTGTGATTTTATTAAAAGTATTACGGTCATTAATAAATATATTTTAAAAATGATGGAGAAAGCATACGACCTACACTCCATTACATTTATCATGCAATCTATGCGTCAGAACATCCATTTTTCTTTTAATTTATGTTTCTGTGGAACTCGCAGCCGTACCAAAAACAATGGAAAATGGCTTCTATTTTTGGACAATTATCTCGAAAAGTAGTTAAATGAGTGCCTGGTAATTTGGCATCATTAGAATTCTGAGATCATTGTGTGTAGACATAAAATTCAATGCATTTGGTCGAACTATAGTGTTATCTCACTTAAATTACTTTAAGTCCGATCCCCGACACTTTTCTTTTCGCAATTTGCGCATGATTTAGTTTAAATGGACTGCTGTGGGTATTTATGGCTCCTTTGCTTAGGTATGAGTGTGCAAAGCGCTGATGTTTGATTTAGTATTCTCTTTGAGTTACATGGGTCGCTTTTGAAGGGCTGAGTCCATTGGTTAGCTGTACCTTAATGTTGCATAGTTGTAGTTACCTATTCCTCGGTACCTTTCAGTCGGTTCAAAGGATGGGATCGCCTGAACGCCGAAGTGGACAGATTTAGTCTATAGACAGCCGAATATATACATAAACTCTTTAGTCCACCCTATACGATGATACGATAATCGATGATGAATAGAGTATTGGATATTAGTGGAGTATAGAGAACTGGTTTCTAATCCCAATGACCCGTGTTCGAATCCTGATACTGGTGGAAAATTTTCAGTGGAATCACGATCCTTACTTGTGTGACATGTGAAGAGCGCTTTAGGTCCAGAACTCTGTACGTTGGATGGTACGCTATAATGTGGTCCCCTTGGCGACTTTCGTTGAAGAGCAGGCCAATGCCGATTTCGGGTTTCTCTTCACCCTTCATTCCATTCCTCTACCCTCCTACCCACCTATACTAATAGCGCAAATGATCATAATTGTTGAACACCTCCCTAAATAACTAATAACTATGTTGAATATCATTCATTCATTGCTCGTTCAGTCCTAAGATTGGTTGACTGCCGCCCTCCAACCTTCCATATGTAATGTTAGTTCCCTTACTCCCTCGTAGTTCTTTTTCTGTACATTCCTCTTTCTATGGTCCATTTATTTATCTCTTAGCCTTCCTATTGGGATTTCCCCCTATTCTCCTTGAAAATTCTTCACAAGCCCATTGTTCCTCAAAGTGTACACAATCCATCTTGTTCTTCTTTACTGTACAGTGTTCTACATGGTCCTTTCTTTTTCTACTCTTCTATATATTTCTTCATTTCTTTTTTTATCCATCTACTTGAACGTCAGCGTTTCCCTCTTGCACCAGGTTATGAAAGCTCATAATATTTTCTGATCTGATTTTCAAATGGCTCATCCGTTGGCGTCCGATCCATAGAGTTCCACGGTTCACTTGAATGTTTTTCTCATACTGTTACCTTGTTTGTATAGTTCCTAGCTCCTTCGAGCATAGCAGTGACCTTCTCATCATGGTCGTCTTCTTAGCCTGGGCTATTCTGTGTTTGATTTCCGTTGTATTTCTTCCGTCCCAAGTCATGGTGTATGAATATAAAAAATATTTCTCCTAGCTAAGTGCACGCAATAAGTGTTTTACCTCGGAAATGTGATCGTATTGCACCCATTGATTGCGTTTTTTTCAATGGGCAAGTAGGTTAAACTATGTGTAATAATAACTTCCCCGTAGTATAACATTAAAGTGGGAATCGAGTCTTTAAATCGATAGCGAAATCCGATTAGACGAGCGTGGCCTTACCTGAAAGTTTTTTAAGTTGCCGATGTGTATAGCTTAATCCCTGAATGCATTTGGTTTTAAATAAAAGCTTCAGTTTTCATTAGAACTATTTTCCGAAACATAATTTGAACATCATCATAATATTTCTACAAAGCGTTGGTCTTTACATAGTCTCTACCTAAATTCCTAGACATATTGGTTATCATTTTACTTTTCTACTCGGAGCAATCTATTTGGCCGCCAATTAGTCTCTATTTAACTTCAATAGTATTGAAGAAGAAGGTATACTTCTGCCTGCCCTTAAGTGGTCCGAATTTCTTTTACTTTTCCTTCCTCTTTCCCCGCCTACCAAGTATTTTGCCCTCATATCACCTTCCTCAATATACTGTTGTTTCTTAGTAAGGCCACCCATACCACCTTACGAAAAAGTTTTTTTTGCGCTATTTTGACCAAATGTAACCATTTCAAATACCTAATGCAGAAATTAAGTCAGGTTTTAGAGGAACATTAGACCGAGAAATGAAATGTGGACGATTAAAAGTAAAAATAGCCAATGAAAAGCAAGAGGGAATGAGCCCCTAATGTGAGTATTTCGGTCATCTTGGTGACCATCTACTGGGATGGTGGAGTTGTTTTATTTGTCATAAATATCTATTCTTAATAATAAATCCATTAGTCAAATAAGTTTCCTATTGATTTGCTTTAAAATTAGTTAGTTAGTTTTGTAAACACTGTGGTAGTTGTTAGGTGGTCATAAACAAGACTTCACGAGTCCTTTTTCTTAGTTACTCCAAGACCTATTGTGTACTATTTATATTTTCAAAAAATTAAGCCTGCTTATTCTATTGATGTAAATGAAAGTAATGTGGTCTTCATACTAGTGGTGATCGGTTTTAAACTAAATTAGTTGAGTTTGTTTAAAGCGGTGATTTAATAATATTTCTCGAAATGACCTCCTATTTTGCTTAAAGCAAGCTCCAAAGTAAAGCATTCGTTGTGATTTTAAGGATCGTAAAATCTCATTGCAGTCGATCACCTTACGACGGAATGCGAATTGACTATTTTTTTAGAAAAGAGAAGAAAGATAAGGACAGGTTACGTAAATAAAAATATATAAAGATTAATTCCGTGACGCTTTCCAACGAGGAACTTAAACTCATGCTTTTCTATTTTCCTCCCTAGAAGAATCCGACGTGTATTCTAATGGAAACGCCAGGGCCCCTGAAAAATCTCGGGGCCATTAAATCACTCTTCAGAAGGCTCCAGACCTCCAGTGCATATAATTTTTTATTCGTTTAAAGTTTATCTCCACCTCGCGTTACTCGTTATTCCTCCTCGCCTACTTCTTCTCCTCGAGAAGTTGCATTCTCTTCCTCCTTCCCTCCCTGCCCCACTTCCTGTTGAGCTGTCTCCGTGGCTACATAGCTGAGGCACACGTTTTTTCTTTCGTCTCGTATTTCTTCCTTATTTCTACGAGGATTCTTTTTTTCGTAACTTTAACGCGCGCGCACCTACGCTCTTTCGTGGCGGATGCAGTCTTGAGTACCACGTTACTATGCTCTCTCCTTAGCGAGTCAAGAGGTAAAGCATTGCACACGTTGGAAAAAAGTAGGGGAAAAAAATCCGTCTACAAGAAGTTTTCTTCACGCTCGTTTCACCGCGTTCCGCGGAGAAATCTCTTCTCAGCGTTTCGCTTGTCTTTTTTTCCTCCCTTCAATTTTTTTCGCCTATCAACGCGCTCACTCCTTGGAGAAGCTGCGAAGTCTGGGAGGAACCCTGAAAAATACGTCCTTGGGTGTTTCACCCCCTGCTCATTAGAGCATGCCGTTATCAGCGTCTCCTAGGAGCGCCAAATGTGTTCAGTCTCCGTGCTGTCTAAGCTCGCTACGCAGGTTTATATGCAATTTAAAAGAGGACTGCGCATTCCTCTCCAGTGGTATTCTGCGCGCATATTTTTACGTTTATTTTAAGGTAATCTATGCAATAACGGGCTGTTAACAAGATTTATCAGTTTTTATAGTTGGTTAGATATACTGACGACCTGGCGTTGGTTAGTCAGTCATCCAGGAGACTGCGATAATTCGTACATGCATTGGAAAATCAGTGTAGGATATTACGGAATGAAGAACAATCACAAAAAACTAAAATAACGAGATTGTCTTAAACTTAATTACCTGGTTAGTACGCTGCAGGTAAATGGACATAATTTTAAAGAGAATACATAGAAGGAGAATAGCGTCAGCAAAAGAAGCATTCACGAATTGGAGAGAATATTTGTGTGGGGCTTGTGTAAGAATGCAAAGAATAGACAGGCATGGAGTCTTATATGAAGTGTAGCTTTGTATGGTGCAGAAATATGGACCATGAGGAAAAAGGATGAGAATAGGTGGCAGGCGTTTGAAATTTAGGTTCAGAGGAAAATTAAGAATGTGTGACGGGCACATAAAAAGTCAAGCGAGGAATAAATCCGCATGGTGGTGGGTGAAGAGAGGAAAATCCTTTAACGAAATTAGGAGGAGTCAGGGTAATTATAGAGGAGATTGAATAAAGAAGTAAGGGGTGAGGGGGCTGAAAAAGGGGAATGTTGGGTAAGTGGTGAAGGGGTAGAAAGAGAATAGGCTCGATATGGAGAGAGGTAGGACGTATACCAAAATGAAGACTGAAATAGTGTATGGAGAAAAGGATCTTCATCTTTGAAATATTAGTATAGGCATTTCTACTTCCATCACAGCCAACCTTTACCGATAGATTGCCTCTAATAATAATAAACATGATAAATCGTGGGTTACAACTGCTGCTTTAATGTTACTTGTATTGAGGAGTTAGAGATAGCTAATATGAATTTTGCTGACGTTTATACATGTTGGACCAGTGGCGTTACTTATAATATATCTTGCTACTCATTATTATAAAAACATTTAAATGTATGGTACTCGCATATTGAAAAATAATGCTAACGTGGGCACTCATGAATTTGCTGGTTTATTACTTTAACTTTGTTTAACAATTTATATGCCGCGGTTAGTTTCTCTGTGAAACTGTCGCTAAGGCTTAGTTAAAACTTCAATATTGGTTTTAGTGCAGCATTTTTCCGAAACTTGGCATTTGATATACTGAATGAGAAACGGGACTCAGCTGGCCGTTAAAAATATTGCCGTGTTGCGGCCAGCGGAGTTCTGTTTCTCATTAAGTAAGGCCGCGGAGTACGTTTCACTAATTATTTCGTTGGTATTTGATGCTGAGAGGAAAATCATTAGAGGAGGATATTGTGATGTGGGTTTAGAGAAGAATTATTAATTTGCGGATGCGTCAATGGAAAATTGATAATAAGAGCCTTCGTTCCGAGTGGTTCAGTTTTAGATTTTTTCCAATCTGTCAGTTCGGCTGTTACAGCTTGATAAATGAATGGTTCGCGCCGTTAGAAAGCGGAAGTGAATCCTCTTTCACCGATGATCCGGTGTTTGAGAGCTTCTGCCGCACCGCTCGTATGAGTGAGCCGAGTGTGTCACCAATTTTCGTTCTCCCGGGGGCGACCGAAGTCAGCAGTTAGCAAAAGTACACTAGCTTCTCTTTGTCTACCCTTCTCTCACTCCCATTCCGTTCGGAAGCGATGACTGGCGCGAAGGGCGCCCTCTCCGATGCTCCCTCCCCCGCGGCAGCGGCGAATTTGCGCCCTCCACCCGATTTGATTGGTCTTCGCCCCATCTGAGCGGCGGGGACTGACATTAATGAGATCGTCCCGCGCAAGCATGCACGCGTGGGTTCAGTCGGGCGATTTATGCCACCGTCGGCCTTGCCGGGTGAATCCCTTTCCGCAAAGCTAGATGGCAGCACCTGCGTAGATCCCTTCCCTTCCTCCGAATCACCTCACACCACCAACCCACCCATCATTCCGAACTAGGTTCACTGGGATCGACCTCTATGGGCTCTGAGGGGGGGGGGGATCGAACCCTCGTCAGTAAGTGATCTATTGCCAGTATTTTAATGGTGATGCCTGTTGCTCGCGGTGAAATTGTCAGCAATGCGGTTCGTATATATGTATATTTTTTATTATGTGAGACGATGTAATCAATATAGTTTGTATATAAGACACGGCCCCGGCCGGTGGCAAGGATACAGACTTCCCATTTAGGGACTTGGGCTCCAGTCCTTACGGTTTCCGACATTTCTCGTTGGTTTTTTACGCCAAATTACCGGTCTTTGTGTGCTCGACTGGTTTGTAATTTCCCCAACTACTTATATTTTTATTGAAATGAGTTTCGCTACCCTCGGAAGCACTTGCTTTCCATCCTTCAAGCAATATTTATCTTAAGCTCGATGTACATACTTCCTTCCTAACTTGAAAACCTAATTCTTTTTATACTTCCTTCCCGCTTGCCTGTCATTCATCCTTCCATCATGACCTCCATGTATCCCAAAGTCATATTGTTTGCATTTTCCTCACACTCTGCCTTCGTATGACTACTTCCAACGACCTCCTTCCTTCATCTATAAGCATACGAAGTCTTATTTTGTATTCCTTCCTAATTGTCGAATTTTCAACATCCTAAAATATAACTAAGGCATGTAAAAGAGGATCCAAGCATTTGTGCAGTTGGTGTTCTTCCAAGGTGCCATCACAACCCTCATCTTATTTTTCACTGGTCATATGACGGTTAATGGTTGTCGAAAATTTCAACTAAGCTGAACCTTCTCACCTCTTATTTTTGGTTTAAGATAAATTGAGTTGCGTTAGGTTGTAGTAGAATAGAGCTTATGGTATACATGTCAATTTAAATGCGAATAGAGCAACATCCACAATCTCACTATTGAAGGTTTTGTTTACTAATTTTGTTAGGTTTTTGGGCAATTTTTACCTGGGTCCAAAACCCCATTATATAAGCCATTCCCGTCTCGAATAATTATTCTTGTTAAGGTCATGTAAAAAAAATATAATTTTATTTACCTAATTGTAATTTTTTATATGACGTACATAATCATCTTGTCAAACTAATCATATTTTCTGCCGCGTCCTTCTTCCTCCTCTTCCCCTCTCTATCCAACTTTCTCATAATTTACGCGCGTCACACACCATGGGGGTGTGGCTTGGACGAATTTCCTAGATGTAGATAATTCAAATAATTGAGAAATTAAAAACAACAAAATCTGAGATGCGAAATTCCACTGAGGAAAATCAATAAATAGATTTGACGACGAAGAGACGGACGCCTCGGTAGCCCCATTCAGTGCGGAATTATTTTCCCAAGAGGGTGGGCGGAATAATAGATACTAATGGCATTCTTTACCATCACAAGCTTGACTCACGCTGTGAGTCATCTACCCCTGGAAAACATGCATCCATGGCTCACACGAGTGAGTCTTCCGCACTAAAAGGGTTAACTGGCTAAAGCACTCGGCACGATATCGAGGGATCCGGGTTCGAGTCCCTCTCAAGGCGAATGGTTTTTCCTGTGTGAAATTTCTGTGTGTGTGTGTGGGAAATGAGAACGGATGTGTAAGGGATCCACTCGGCGAGATTCTTAATGAGGGCGTTTGGTCTGCTGCGAGGGATGTTTGATTCCCCCCCTTCGACTGCACGCCACCGGTAACCCTATGCTTGTTTATGTTTCATGCCGGAAGAGGTCCGAAGCCATTTGGTGTTGAACTGTTTGCCATGCACTTCCAGCGCGTCATTCGATGTTTTGGTCGGCGGACGAGGATGTGTAAGCACAGCTGACCCAGTCATCGGGAAAGTTGGAAATACGCGTATTGATTTACTAACTAAGGTTTTGGATGGAGCGGTATGAGGTACACAATCAGGGTTTCATAGGAATTATTGAATGTGATAGAGAATTTCCCGGAAACTAGGATTCTACTATAATTTCAAAACTGAAAATTGTAAACTAATGCGTGTTTAAACGCGGTTATGCCGTAAGTTTAAAGAGTGTCCTTAATTTTGGTAGTTTTGAAGCCCTAATTGGGACTCACATATTAATTTCTTACTTGTGTGGTGTGAATGTAATTTCATCTTTTTTACAGAGGGCTCTGAATTTATATTTTATCATATATACTTTAATATACTTCATTTGCTTATAAAGCATATTGGAAAACTAATTTGGCATATGAAGTACGAGATGAATTCAAGGCTTGCCAATTAGAAATAGTTGATTATTTCCTTTGCTGGATTTCCTTACACCTGTCACGCATAAAGTGTATGCGGATTTCTTGGAGTGGGTAAGTTAACTGGTGCTGCCCTGCATTATAATTTATTTTTGTTAAATGAATATACAGGATAGTGTATATTCATATAGGCTTACTTATTGAGGAGCTGGTTAATTTGTAGATTCCATACTTGCATGTGATTTGACACCTCCTTACAAAATAAATTTGATTTATATCATGCTCAACACAAAATGCAGACGTTTATTAATTTCCACCAGTTTCTTTGATGTAATGAGTGTCACCTTTTTTTTAGCGTTTTCCAGTTCTTATGATATTTGTGCCTGCATATTTAAGTGTGAAACCAATTTCCCAATTTAGGATTTTATCATTGAGTTTTCACAATTAGCATTGCTCTGGTAACTCAGTAGCATTCCTTAAGGGTTGAGTAGAGGCAAGCGTTGGTGGAAAGGTGTATTGAGAATTACCAAGTAATATTGTAGTGCCAAATATTACGGTTAATTTTTACACAACTGTCCGGAAAAAAGGAGTGTTATGTTTATAGCGTCTTGATATGTATGCACATATGTTTATACCACCATAACAGGTGAACGGCCCAACCGATTTCGATGTATGGCCCCTTGATAGAATCCTTACGACGCCGCGAGTGTCATATGAAGGAATATATATTACCGGAAATTTACTTCCGGCTCTGACCGGAAATGGCATTTTTTTACGTTTCTTCCGCCGTAGCAGCCTAACGGCTATTCCAATTTTGATACATGATCCCTCGTTGAGAAGCTAAATCGAATCAGAAATTTGTAAATTCAGATTGGTGCCTTCTATAAATTGTAGTTGTATAAAACAGTTACTTCCGCTACCTGTAAAGTATCTAAGATTACGCCTAAAAGTAAAATATTTTGTTTTCTCATTTCTCAGATTTATCTAAATATTTCCATTGTCGTACATTTTCTTTTATATATTCGCAAAAAAGAATTAAATAAAAATTAATAATTATCAAATTTAAAAAAACGCGACTGCCAATATATAAAATTGGACTGACAAGATGAGTACAAGGTATTGAAATGAAGGTCTAAGCATCGTTATCGAGTATTTAATTAAAAACATTACGGAGTGAACAGTTTACTTCTAGACAGTTTTTCATTTCTTTGGATATATTGCCAATGTTGTATTTCTGACAGGCGTGTGAGGTTATCTGAAAATACAGCTGTCACCTGATATGTCTTATATCGATGAGAAATATTTGCCCTTTCATTAAAATTTTCAATCGAATCGGGGGCTGTTTAGTGTAACACAACAAATCTATTCAGATACAGGGACATTAGTGCAAGACTACTATTTTTCTTACGAGGAGTCATTTTCAGCTAGTCACTGATGTAAGTTCGTTGTAGTTTTATTTACCTAACTTATTTATTTCTCGGACTGGTTTTTCCATCTGAATTTATTAAACGTCCAGAAATGGGTTCTGTATCTGAAGTATTAATGTCATGTTTACTTCATGCTTTTTCTATGCATTTTGATTTAACACGGTTAATATTTAACTCGACATACGACTTTAATCCTGCAAATATCGGTGATACATTCCGTCTTTTGCGGAAACTGCGAGGGAACACGAGTTTTTCCCCAGCCAGCCCGACCCTGAATTTCGAGGCATAGGCTCCGAACTTTATGACTAAGCAGCCTAACCCCCCCAAGGGCTAGCGGATGACGTAGTATCATTCCCACGAGTATTTTCCCAGTCCCTTTTTTATTAGCCCTAGGGCCAAGCAAGAATCATGGCCGTTCCCTCTTGTTGCCTTTCAGATGCCTGCGTTTTATATATTTATATTTTATTTTTAAGGCATGCGACGCGTATTGGTTTTTACGGTGAGGATCCAGAAGGGTCATGGCAATCTCTCGGTTCCGTCATTTCTAGGATGAAGATTTCAGCTGATATTTTACTCTCTTGTGTATATTTTATTTTTGTTGACGGAAGAAATGCAAGTGTGAACCTAAACTTGTCCAAGCCGTCCTTGATACCTTATGGAAGCGATACGAATAAAAATATTATGATTTTGTAAAAAATTGGGGATCATGCTGATGTGTTTGCTTGAGTGCTCGCTGTTCACCCAGAGAGCTCGGGTTCGTCATTTAAATTTATTGCGATGGACGGTAGGAAGAGAAATGAGGAATTGCTTGACATCGTTGGTGAGGAGGGGAACCTTGTGGATTAGATTAGGCGGAGGCAGGGTAGGTGGCTGGAAGCTGTAATGAAGGGTGGTGGTTCGCTCAATGCCGTTTTCGACGGCAGAATGTTGGGCAAGCGGGGAAGGGTAAAGAAAAGTTTTATGGACGGGATGAAGAAGGTAGGAAGTACGCGAAGATGAAGAGAGAAATACTAGGTTAGATAGGGCCCTGCACGTGTAAATATCTGGAGGATTTTCTCTGAATTCCAATAAAAGCTGCCTTTAACCGTTAGATTACTTTAATGAATAAATGCATATATCCCTGCAAATTTTCTGAAGGGGGTGTGGCAAGGGAGGGTCATCCGCAATGAAAAGACGGAGAAAAGGGAAAAGAGATAAGTAAGTTTAACTCCCAGATTTATAATCTCTGGTTGACCCTCTGTAACCTTTAGCGACTTATCGGTAACATTCCATATAAAAGAATGTAGCTCTCTATTTAGGTTAATTTACTTCTATAGACCGTTGTGACTTCAACGCAACACTTTGGGAAATCCTTAATTATAACTATGAGTGCCAATGTCTCCCATGAGTGGGGTTATATGTGGGGCTATAAGTGATTTTACGGGTAATTAAATAGGGTTAAATATTTTCTCCGAATGAAAACTAAAGTTTATACCTTCTCCCATGGATGATGCTCACGACAGCTAACCGGAAGCTTGGTATAATACACACCCCGAACTTAATAACCAGTTAAAATGAAGATAACGAAAATCCTACATCACCTTGCGATTAACGTTAACCAGGAATTATTAAACCGGGCCTGAGGGTCATGATGAAAGAGATATTTTACAATGTAGGTACTAACATTTCGTCCTGTTTATTCCGTGGCCATGTATGATGGGTGTGGGAACAGAAGTATTGTTTCTATCGTTTGGCTGTCTTATCTCTTTTAAGATGTCGCTTACATTTAACTTGCTGATTTGGCGAAGGCTTAGAATGATGCCAGACTAAGTTTGTGTGATTTGTATGCTAGCAGCTAGCCATAGCAGCTAATTTTTGGTGCTTACCTTTCCGTTCTCCTGTGGAGAGTCCGTGGTGTTGATTTATTCCTTGCAATTTCAATCCCTAGTTGTGTACAAGGTAGAAAGCACTACAGCTGTTGTACTCTGTCAGCTGGGTAGGTCGTAAAACTGCGGATCCATTAACCCGTCATTAGCTGCCGGATAATGTCATGTTTATCAAGAAAATCGCGCCTATTGTATTTTTACCTATAGAACTTTGCTAAATGATTATCCTGCATATACGTAGTGTTCGAGATACACACCGAAAAGAAGTGGCGATTGCCTTCTATGGAATTGCATATTTCTATAAATTTGATTATCATGTTGAACGGACTACATAAAAGATTCGGTTCATGTATATTTTTTCTGATCCATCTTTATACATTCAGAATGACCCTCTAACAAGAGAGATAGAATTATGTCGTCGGAAAGTGGAGTCTGGAAAAATTCAGATCAGGGGAGTTTAAATGTGACACCGAGGATATTATTTTAACCCCACGCTATATCTCTAGAAGTGAAAGATGCAATAAAACTTGAGTGATACACTGCCAAACTGATAGGTAAAAAAATTCCCTCTTTTGTCGCACCATTAGTGACAGTAACAAAAACACAGCAAAACACTATGGCATGAACATGCAATTTGTCCTTTCCCCTTTCCTTTTTCATTTCCCTATCCCCCTCCCCTTTGCATGGCTGGTGTCTTAGCAGGTCCTGCCACTTGCGCCTTGCGGTGGCTCGTGGGGTAATATGCATATGTACATTGGTTAGAATATCTAGAAAATAGTAAGACTATCATTTTAAGAAGGAGTCTCCTGAAGTGAGACGTACTAACGCTCGTGTAGTTATCCATATTCTCATGTCTGAGTGACTACGCGTATCTTTTGATTTTTTTCCATTCGACCTTCGATCGGCTAAGTCTTTTGCTTTCCGTTGTTCTTTGGAGATGGCTCACGATCTCGATGATGAACGTCTTGGCTCCCTTTCCGTCAAGCCTTGGTCGGAAAACTTAATTTTTTTCTCCTAGCTTTAGCGTCCCTTCCCCAAATGCTTGCGCACGTGAAATTGAAGCATCTGCCGTCGACAGAATAGACGTTTTCCGTGTTAGCGAGGTGAAGAAAAAAGTGAAAGATGGAGAGAGGCTATTCCTCCCGACTTCAAAATTATTCGTCAACATTTTTCCGTTTACGCGGATTTTTCTTCCGCCGCATGGAGCAATTTTTTCTCTTTAGCCTTTTCTTCCAGTAGAAAGGGGAGGCTGTAGGGACTGGCTGTCTTCATTTTTTTTCGCTCTACCTTTCGGCCCATCAGTCTACAATTTAATTTGCCCTCGAGTATACGACCCTGCGCAGAGTCGGCGGGAACGCGCTGCCCGGGAGAATAAGAAAAAAATATGAACCATCGGGTAACTTAAGGTGATTTCAAGCAAGATTTTTCTCCACTCATAATGGAGAATATATTCAAATTTTATTTTTAAAATTTGAGTAGTGTCGAGTACCATGAAGTAATAAAGCAATAATAATGATGTACAAACTTTGATTTTATGACTAACTTCCTTAGTAATTAACGAAATATCTATATTTGAGGCTTAGACTTGACGTACCTACCTATTCGTTTCACGCCTCCACGATCGAATATTTTTCGCGATTTTATAATAAGTATTGCGGTTAGTGAAAAATTTACTTTTTATAGAAGCAATTAAGAAAACAGTTAAACTAAATGCTGCAGGTGATGATAGAAGGGAGGATGGCGGACTGACGAAGGAGGGAAAGAAATAGAATAGATTTTCTGGATGGGATGACGAGAGGTGGGACGCATGATGAACCAAATATTGTATGGTGGCAAGAATCTTCAGCTGTAGACGGTTAGTACACATATTCCTACTTCTACCTTTACCGGTAGATCACCTCTAATAATAATAGAAATAATTTTAGTAGGCTTACAATCTCTGTATATACGGATGTGGCTAATCCCTATCTTCATCTCTCAACTTTCATTCTTCAACCGATTCTCGTGTTTATTTTTCTTTTTTATTTTCTTTCGTCTCTTTTTCCCTCACTGTACCTCACCCCTCTCCTCTTCAACTGTCAACCGAGGGCGCCTAATGGGAGAAAATAGTCCTTTCGACTCTGGTTGACATACAGCGCTATAAATCAAAATGAATAATTGCTCTGGGCCGTTACGTTTTCTTCCTTCCTTCCTTCCTCCTACCATCAACTGTTTAAGCAGCGACTTTGTCTCGCGGTTTTGATCTGATGATGGCCGCAGGGCGAAAGGAAAAAAAATACTTATAGCGCAATGGTTGCACCACCGAAATCCGTATCGTATTGCTCGGAATTAATTCAGCCATTTATCAGGGCTTGCATGTTATTGCCATGGTGTGCTCTTTTAGAAAATTTTGCCGTCTTATTCGCGAAAGCTTGCGTTATTAATAGCCCAGTTCTCTGCAGGTTATTTGCATCTCATGGCGCATTTATTGCAGCCTATGTCACTCGGTGGGCATTAATTTTCTGCGGAGATGTTTTTTAGTATGCGCTGAAAATTAATGTAGCATCAATATTACAGTAGAAAGATACAATAGAAATCCAACAATTGGGTTGAATACAAGAAAATGATGGCAGTACATTTAGTAACTCTCCTCCTTGCATTAGGAAGAAAAGTATGCCGAGTGAGTGAGTATACAAATTCTTCATTTACGTCTTACATGCGTGAAAATATTTTACTATTGTAATTTGTGATAGGGTAAAGTGATTTATTGTTACTCTTCCATGTAGATACATATTTGTTAATGTTCCTCTGTTTGTCGCTTTAAATTTGTTGAAATGGTTTTCGCTAAAAAATATTTTTAAACAGAAGGGACGACCTCTTTTCTACTCTCTTACCTTCTGTAACTATTAATGATGTAATTTTTGTCAGCATAAATCAAGGGGATTAACAAATTTACCTTGCTTTTGCTGTTGTCATTATCTAAATTTGCCTTCCCCTCCCAGCTCCGTCCCTCTTGGAACCAGCTGCTTCAATGTCGTTTCGCTACGGCAAGCATTATGGATTGCTCGAATTCAGTCGGCGATTTGTCTTTCCGCTGCGCTTTTAAGTCTCGGAGCAGGGAGAAAAAATGAACTTCACTTAATACATTCCCCCATTAGGAGCGCCTTATGAGCACATTTCCATAGCGTCGTCGTCTAATGTCTGAAGAAAAATACTGTTAAAAAAATCTGTAAGAAGCTTTTGTCTCTCCTCATCCCTCACTCAGCGCATCTTTTTCATTGAAGATACATATTCGTTTTTCTCCAACATTCTTCCTTTCTGCTTCGAGAAGTTTAATGCAAAACTGTTTGGTTGACTGGGTATATGAGGATAAAATGGAAAACTGAGGAAATTTGCACTTTTAGGAATAGGTAGGTTTGGAAGGTAAGGTAAGAATTATTTGGGGAACGGAAGTAGGTTGGAGAGATATCCGGCGACGGCATTAGCGTATTCTTGACGAAAATTCATAAGTCACGTAATGGCGAAAGTATGACAAAAAATCACATACCACATTTCAGTTTTGTGCATCTGTTTATACGGTGGGACTCACCACACATGCAGTCCCTAATTGGAATTACACAATAATTATATTTAAATTTTTCTCCCGTAATTAAAGCATGTTATGACTAGAGTTTTAGAAATTTAGACGGAATAATAAGAAATATGTTTCTTATGGAATATCGCACTGGGCGTGACACTTTGATATATGTTAGCAACCATTATAATGATTAGAAATGTATTAATTCGCGTTTAGAAGAAATATGTACATATGAAATGGGTTTATTACGAAATATTTGTCAGGTGCCATTAGGCTACGTGATAAAATGGAAAGGAATTGCCAAAAACCGAAATCGGCATGATGAAATGTTTTTCACTTTTATCTATAGATATCACTTGTGAGTACAGGTATGTAAAGTTTCACGCAAATCTGTTGATAAACGAATATCGCTCATGTCACTTTGAAGAGGCTAGAATATTTCAAGCGAATGTCAGAACAGTAGGGTACATCGGAAAAACATTTTTTTTTTTAATTTCGATTAGAAATTTTGGGAAAAGGTGCGATAATAGCCCCAGATACACAGGAAAACATATTTAATTTTTTTTTTTATATTTACGGGTCTCACCCCCCTCCTGAAGTTTTAGCTGACCAAAAATTGCCGTTTTGGGGCCGATTCTAGTAATTTTCTCCCGGATTGTTTTTAAATCGTAAGATTGAATTAACAGGGAACTGTGAAGACTCATCCCACTAGCGTTGACGGTGCAAAGCATCTGTGGTTTCACATTAACCGGGCCAAATTACTGCCAATGCATGCCAAAGACGTAGTTTTCCCAGTCATTCAGAAAAATGCATACTTTGGGCATCCAGAAAATGTACTCCTAGCAATGCTTTTTGATGAGAGTAAAGGAGTTAGAAAGCTAGCTGTTCACGTGAAAGAGTCACAACGTGCTGTGCCAGCTTTCAGGTCAAAAAAGGACTTCCAAGTACATGTCTTCTCAACCAAACATTAGGTACTTTATCGTAAAATAGAGTTCGCATTAACAATGTACTGCCTTTATCTATGCGGTGATGAATATTTTCCCCTGCAGAATGTGTTCGTGATCCCCAGCGTCTCCACGCGGCTCCATGTGCAAGAAGAACTACTGGCTTTCACCCTAAAACACTACAATTCAGCAAAATCCCCTTTAATTTCATAAAATATTATTATAGTTACCTGAAAAAATAAATCAAAATAGTTACTAACAACTGTCGGAGTATTATTGAGTTCCCTGTTAATTCAATCTTACGATTAAAAAAAATCCGGGAGAAAATCACTAGAATTGGCCCCAAAACGGCGATTTCTGGTCAGATATAACCTCAGGAGGGGGATTAGGCCCCTAAATATTAATATTTTTCGAATATATTTTTTCCTTTGTATCTGGGGCTAGAATCGCACATTTTCCCAAAATTTCCAATCGAAATTTAAAAAAAATGTTTTCTCGATGTACCCTATCAAAACAGTCTTTAGATAGAAGTGAAATAGAGATGTTTCTTACCTCTAATTAGGCCATATCTCGAGAACGAGCATTTGGGACCCTGTACATGGAGATTTAATACGCGAAATTAACGAAATATTGTGGAAAGTATTACGATTCGTTAAAAAAAACAGCTTCAAGCATATAAAAAGTGCAACGTAGCTGATGGCCTAGGTTTGAATCGCTAGAAACTAGGTGGCCTCACGCTATGCTAAGATTAGTCGTAAAATTCAAATCACGCGATTTCCCGCGTGACACGGAATATATTATTTTAACCCCACATAATTTATCAAGGACCGATGGAAGCGATAAATACGAGAGGTACACTGCCGAACTGATAGGGAAAAAAATTCCTTCTTTCCACGCCCCGTTAATTATATACATTTTTATAGATTTTTCGATAGTTACTTTTTAACTCTCAGTTCAGGTATAACCTACTTCGTGTGTACTGTTTATAATGAAGTTTTTGCTCTAACAATACTCCAAAGGACTCTAGTCGTAGAACAATAAATTTGTGCTATCATTATTATCAATAGTGACTACAACAAAATAGAGCTAGGCACTAAGAGACTACGCTAACATGCAGTTCCTTTCACCCTTCCGTTCTTTGAGTTACTTTTTTCTTATTTCCTCCGTTATATTTTCATTGCTGATGTCATAACACTCCCTGCCTCTCGCTTCTTGCAGTGACTGGTTGTGGCAGCCTATGGTCGCTCGCAGGGTAATAGATTAGTAAGTGCGGATACATGTTTAGAATCCGTTCGCGCTATTCTCCGTTAGGTGCGCCAATATGAGCTCTTTTCCGTTGCGTCGTCCCGTCTTCATATGAATAAAACTGCTGTAAAATCACTTGCAAGAAGCCTTTGCATCTTTTCATCCTTCTCACGGAGAATCTTAACTATCTGGCATACGCGTTTCTTCCCCTCATTCTTCCTCCTTCAAGCGATTTTGGGTCGAAATTATCCCGATTTCTCTTTCATTTCCTTCATCTTATCCAATCCTTTCCCGAAAATCTCTATCATCCAAGTCTCGAGTCTTATAATAAACGCCCGAAATTTTTTTAGAAAACTGTATTGAACGGGAAGGCGTGAGGTGGAAATATTGGATCCTCTCTCCCTGTGCAAACAACGTAATCCCGTGACTGAGTGGAGGATCACGGGAGTTCGGAGGGGGGAATGGGAAGAGTCGGGAGAGAGGAGGGGGGGGGGTCCCCTTCGAGGATGAAAAATTGCAACTTCCTTATTGCGTTTCGAGACGTAGAGGCATTGAAAAAATAAAAGTGGATGCTAAGAAAGGTCTGAAAAGCAACCAGGATGGGGCAGCAGCGGGGAAGCCGTGTCCAATGCAGGTTCGTTGCGGATAAACGATTCCCCGGATTTCGTATCCTTAATGCCTTCCCCTGGAGGAAGGCTTAATAACCTCAAAGAAAACAGCCGCTGCGAAATGTAAAATATGTGCGCGATTTCCTATCAATTTCTAATAAAAAAAGGCGACTGCGACTAGGAATTTTGCCCCTTTGAAATACCTTAACAAGTCTTTCGGGATAATTTATTCCGTAAACTCAGTGAGTGGTAGAATTGAAATGCTGGTAGGTATTATTGTAAATCCGAAATGGTGCATAGCTTGTTGTCCATAAAAACAGAAAATAGGGATAAATAATGGATAACAATGACGATTAAGTTGCCACGGCCCTCAAACAATAATGATTACGATGCAAGTATAAATGTGCCTCTATAGCACATTCATTACTTTATTCCTCTGAGATTCTGAAATTACATTGCTAAATGAGGATTGAGCGCAAGCTACTGCCGAACAAGTCAAAGAGCGGAGAAAGGTGATACATGAGGAAGATTCAGAGAGAAGAGGAAGGGAGATAATTTTATTCTCTTCACCAATTCTACTCAGTTATACTATAGCGAAACGCTAATACTACGTAATAATTTAGTTATACCTGCTTTGACGGCTTCGGTCATTTCACTTTTGCTCCCTGCCACTAACTGACAAGAGCAACAGCACACGGACGAATAAGAGGATCACCCCTCCGAAATCAAGCCGAACCCTACGATACTTAACTTCGGTGACCCAGTGGGAACTAGTACTTCCACCGTAAATCATTCCTTTCTAGCTCATTGACCATAGGTATGATTTAACTATAACCTGTACTTGTTTTACTGCAGCTATTGCAAACGATTTACTCGATAGAGGTAACGTGAATTATAAATTGCAATTAATTTCATTTGCTTCTATACGATGTAAGTTAAATATAATCTGCAACTTTCTTTTACGCTCATTATTCATCTCTCTGCTAAAAGACGAAGACTTAGAACAAACTTCCGTACTCCGATCAACTAGGTAGGATAAGTAATTCATGGTGTGAGTTTCAGAGAGGGAGAGTGAGTTCATTCTAGCTTGCTGAAGCTTTCTAAGTGATAAGTTTACATACTGTGTTATAAACCTTGATACGACTACAAAAGATATAAATATATCAAGTAGTGGGCAGATATTTGGTATTGAACCAAGACAATATGGGTGCGTGTTGTAATTTATTGAAATAGCATCACAATTGGCCTCATAAGCAAGACCACCATCCTTCAGTTGGATGAAATCAGGCTCGACTGTGTGAAAACTCATGTTAACCTAGCGAGATGAATTTTTATTATTTCACACAATTTTTATTAAAAAACTAGTTTAAATGTATAGATAAACATTACCCCTTGTACAAATTCTGTTAGTTAGAACATTTTCTGGAGTATATATATATTCGTCAGAAGAATGGAATACAATATGGGGTTTTTCTTACTGAACTGACAAATGTCTCCGGGTTTTTTTGTTTTGGACGGCGGGCGCCTTAGCGTTAAAAGTAGTTTAATCAAACAGTGGAAATGACGGTTAGATACAAGATGCGCCAGCGCCGATGAAGACGATGGTGGACTTAACCCTCGAAACGCTGGTTCTGAACAACGCAGCTACCTGATGGCAAACCCGAGATCTCTTCCTCCAGTGTATTCGCAGGTAAAAACCTGAGGTTCTTCGTCACAATGTATCTTGCTTTTAGCTGTTTACGTGTCTTTTTATAATGAAATTTCTGTGCAGCACGAGAGTTGTTTATCAGAGAGTCAAAATGCAAAATAAGTTCAAGGCATAGGAGGGCTACTGAGACATCAGGTAATAAGTCTTCAAATACCTCATCTCTCTCCTTTTTCTCCTTACTGACAACCGGTCGACATTTTCCAGGCGATAATAACACAATTGGGTCAGTCTGGCCTCTAAATTATATGTTGAAGGACGTTTGAAATGGAGGCAATAATCAGTATAATATCCATTTCAACGGGGCAACGGACAAAATGATTAAATTCATCTCCTCAACACATGAATAAAAAGCGATTGGTTAATAGGTGAGCTCGACGTAATTGATAATCAGAGTGAAGTGGATTTCACGTGAAGCACATTTACATCCATTTAAAGTAATGTAAGCAAGCCTGGGTAAACATGTTTTGAACAGGCAAAACTGTTTGAGGCGCAAGTTCAAGGATACTTTCCCTTAATTTGAGCATTCGTAGTTTACGGAGTTCTAGGTCTATTACGCTGGTTTCAGGTTCTAAGAACTTGCTTGAAAACCTCTCGCGTTTCTTTGAAGAAAGTGTTCCATCTTAGATTTTTTGATTTTCACACGATCTATACCAGGGGTGAGCATCGATGCTGATAGTTCCGAAACAAAGATTTTTAGAGTCCGATGATCAAAATGTTACCCACCAATAGTTTGCTACCGATGATATCGCACTATTGAAGGTTTTGTATATGTAATGGCTTCCCTTAATGTTTTCCTTCAATATTTAGTATAATATTTCTCAAAAAATTTTATGTTTCAGACATGCACTATTATACTTAGTACAAGGTAAATACCAGGTAATGCATTTAGTATTAGCTGTTTAAGCCCTGAAAACGGAAGATAATTTATACTTTTACCACAGAGTAATATGATTACTCGATGCTTTTACTCAAAGCTTTAGGTGGATCTTCAATACGACCGCAAGACCATGGTTCTTTTTTTGCTTTATGCATTACTGTTTAATGTTGTTTACTCTTGTCATCAAAATTACATCTATTACATCTTTAAATGAACGCTGATTAGACCATTTCTTTCCTTACTTTTAGACTAGCTGTTTCTACTTCCGTGCTAGTTAACCTAATCATCTGGACCACCTAAAGCCCGGGTCTACTTCTAATATCGTACGCAATGAGGATTGATTATACAGTATCCGAGGATCATTGATCGTCTCATCACAGCTCACTTGTCGAAGCAATCTTCCGGTTGATTGTTGCGGTGGTGACGATAAATATTTATGCCATTCCGTGGTTCCGGTAAATATATTCTCCCCGTTTTTTTTTTTTCGTTTTTCTTCTCGTCTTCAGAAAGTGTGAGAAATCTCCCGCGTCGCGACTCCGTGATTGATGGAGAGCCATTTACGGACGCTCGGAGCACACTTTCGATGTCATTTCTCAATATGAAAAAAGCGAATGTTATTTCTCCCCCTTTGCCGACCAAACTGGTCCAGAGTGTGGATAGGTGGCTGCCGGAGTGCTAAAAGTTTAAAATTGCTTTTCGTTTCCGTGGGAGAGAGTTACGGAACTTTGCCGTTATCACGTCCTCGTCGGTTTCATGGAAGTGCCTTTGGATGTTGAGAAGTTATACGCAGTCATTTTTTCGAGGAAAGACAGGTGGTGGAAAAAAGATATATATACCTACACGAATGAAACTGGAGAGTTATTTTCGATTTGTTTTTTTTTCTACCAGCCTAGCAGTGCCGAAAAAAGAGGAAAGCGTTGACGAATGCCTTTCGGAAACGAGATGATACACTTCTTTGTGGAGGGATACCTATATATTTTCTCCAAGTTTTCTCGTCGCGTGAATTTGTGGAGGAGATGGACCTTAACAGTGCCGAATTCAGTATATACTGGAGAAATACTTATTTATTTTGTTGATTTTCCGTTGTTTTCCTGCCATACAGCTACAAATTTACCATTCTCATCGTCAGGATTCATAGGTATTCCTAAATGTTGAAGAGTAGCAGTCACAACGGCGTTTTGGGAAAATATCTCATCATCATTACCCATGTCCAACCCGAGCTTCCCCGATATGGTGGATAAGTCTCTTTCATCTTAGACGGTCAAGGTAGTATTCTCCCAATGCAACGTTTACGTCTATAGTAGTGTGGGCTGTTTCTCAGGGTGAAAACCAATGGAGGCGTCTCTGGCGGTAGGTGCCGCCAAGGTTGTTGGCCCGGCCTGCTGAGAACCCTGAACTACGACCGGGACCCTGAAACAGATGCTAACTGGGGCTATGGTGAAGCTACGACCTGCATTCAAGGCTAGAAGAAGCCTCGCAAAAAGATCTATTTATTAAAAACTCAGTGCACACGAAAGACACATTCTGTCAATAGGATGGGTGACAGTTGGGAAAATGGCAATGCGGGATACCGAGGGAATGGAATTAGTATGGGGTGTCACTTCAAGTTCTCTCGGTCTCCTCCTCCTTTCAGCAGTTGGAGGGCGAATCGGCGTTCCTTCTCCGACTCGCCAATGACCGAAACAGCCCAGATTCCACATCCCCCGATCTCCTGAGCAGGTATACTCCAGGCTGCATTGAATTCTTCGGGAGCTGGGAACACGAGGGTTGTTCGACATCTACAGTCTTTTGGTTCGTCGACTGCGACCACGAATTCACCTCCAATGGCCTCCGGGGGTCCTATCACTGGGCGAGTTCTTTTATTTTGGACTCAAGTCACGACCAGCGAGATACCTCTGTTTGTATCTCGGTGGTCATGCTCCAGTCCGCTCTCCAGGATCTCGGCTTCACCACTAGAAGTTTCCTGAGAGGGCAGTTCACTGCTAAAGGCTC
This sequence comes from Pyrrhosoma nymphula, assembly GCA_963573305.1. Lineage (NCBI taxonomy): Eukaryota > Metazoa > Arthropoda > Insecta > Odonata > Coenagrionidae > Pyrrhosoma > Pyrrhosoma nymphula. The sequence continues at coordinate 45,792,134 of OY754330.1, read as the reverse complement.
AGTTGCTGTATACACACGCACATCAGCACACTCATTCATGTAATTATGCGTATAAAAATAAATGTATATACATATTTATTTATCTATGCACAATGTGTGAAGCTACAGGTGTGGCAGACCCACAGTCCCTTTTTTCAGTCATCTCTTCCTGTACCCTAAGGAAGGGTGGTATGCAACGAGGTTAAAATACCCTGGAGGCACTATCGATGGTATTTTCGCGTGTTCAAAAGTCCACCGTCTTGATTTGTCAAGTTTTATCGCATTTAAGTGGACTTCCTTACTTGGAACAGAATTGCAACCTGTTTTAATGCAGAATAACTATATTTTAATAAACATTAAGTGAAAATTTCCAAATTGCATGTCCTAAATGTATTTTCAAACGCTGAAATAATCTTTAAAGCGTCGTAAATTCAAGTTTTCATCCTCATTTTCCTACATATCGCAACATCCTGTCGTGTTTCGTGAATTATCAAGGAACGGTAGATTAAATTTTTATAGTTTTGCATATTTAAATGTGTTGACTAATATTCCATCCGGAATAGAGTAGTCCCAGGTACCTCTACAACCATTGCGATTTCAGCGTTCTGGTCGAAGTAGGCTTGGTCTTCCTATCCAATAAGATTCCTTATTCCTTGTTGCATGTATGGGAACGCACGCCACGCACCCGTTCCATGTATGGAAACCTGCATTACCCTCAGCGTGTTTCAACCATTTTGCTGGTATTTGAGCGGCCGAAAATATTCGGAAGCAACACGCTTGTCTTGATTTCTTGTCTGTGTTTTTTTTCAACTGCCACACCTGTGATTTTGCGCATTACTTATGCCATCGTGTACTGTGTTTCTTCAATGATTGTATGAGTTTAGATGTACCTGTGCAAAAAAAACATGCTTATATGCATATGACTGGGGCCGAAATGAAGAATTCAGGAATCGCATTAATGTTCTTGCGAATTTTAGCGTTTTAATCTTATTTTATTTACCCCATAATTTAGATCAGTGCATACAACCGATTCTCTGTAGTCAAATGATTTAAGAAGTCATAAATCAACATAATGATAAATGGGATTATGGAACTCGTAGCATCTAAATTGTACGGCTTGCGAAAATTATTAGTGGAACGTAGACTTGAAGAAGTAAAAAAAGTTGATGATTACGTGCAGTTTCACCGTGGAATATTTTAATGTACCACTTCCCACTGTTTCGCAAATAAAAACCATTCCGCAATCCGAAATAGAATGCTTAACATTAGTGAGATTAGACGCTATGGCGTGCTGAGCCATTCGACGTGGCATGTATTTAGGTGTGTAGTCACGCGGGAATCTGGTCCATAGCTTGCTGCGAGTGATTTTCTATGAAGCTCTGATGCACAAAGAATCACTCATATTTGGTTTAGCCGGTAGTGCCCGAAAAATCAACGGGATTTCAAACCCATTCCTTGTATTCAGCTTACGGCTCATTAGTCACTCAGCTGCCTCGTTTCTTTAAATGTCTAAAGAGCCAATAATTAAGAAGTCAGAAGTTCCCCTCGATATATATTAAAATACTATGCGATTTAACTTTAGTTCCAGGTTGCTACGTCGAAACGCGTAATATTTAATCATATCATGACAAATTCTTCCTTCATTTCTTTCTATGGATTTCCTCTACGTCTCACTTGAAATCGTCAATTCCATTCAATGGGCGATAAACATGAAATACGTAGGAACTGTACCTACATAAAATAAAAATAGCAGCAGTTGAAAATTTTCTCAGTTCAGGCGTGATTCAGTAAGATATAATTCTCCAATTCAGAAATAATTTTCCAATCCCGATTTTCTTTTTGAGAACTTTTTTGAGTCTTTCTCGATAAAATATTGCTGATGGTTATTACCCCCCCGGAAATGAAATCGTCCGTTCTCTGCTTCCCCCTCGCTCTTAAAACGAAATTTTGCAGAAACCGCTGTTATTGAGATAGGAAGATAATCTGCTTGTTAAGTTTCAAACGAGAGAGGTTGAACTGATACAGATGTATTGCTTCGCTCGTGAAATTTATTTCCTGCCGTCTGGATTACGATGATCAATAACGGGCAAAGCTCTCCGCTCACTTTCCAGTTCTCTCTCCCGTGGGTATCGGCTTTTAATGATAAAGTGCCTTCCATTGAGTCGCGTTACCGCTTCAGGATGATGTGTCCACCGCCGACCTCAAATGCCTGAAACAAGATTTCCACGAAAAATATTTTCTGTGGTCACCAGCAGTCATACAGGAAATGACCGACGGCTGTGCGTGCTTTTCATCATATCTTCAGCATTTTGGCTCGTAATTTTTAGACCACTGAACCGTGAATGTAAATGCGAAGGAGTTCATCTACACGTACGAAGTGCCGTGCTAACAACTTACAGCGTGTGTCACAGCTCAAGATCGAGCCTGTTCTTACCACTTATTCCTCTATTCTTCAAAATAACCATACCATTACCACCCACCCACTCGTCCTTATTGGCGTAAATGACCTCAGCAGTTGGTAGCCTTTGGTTGATTACGCTTTATATGCTGCTTAAATATCTTCCGGGCTGAGTGGGTAGCGATCATATCGATTTTTAAGGGAATGCATTCTATCGATGTTAGAGCGATGTGGATGTTTTTAGAAAAATTTATGATGGGAAGTTCGCCAAAATGCGAAAGGAATTTGCTAAGGAGCTGTGGAGGTGGTGGATGGGAGGCAATGAGGGTGGACTGCGGGGTCCTTGCTAGAAATACGGCGCTGCCTGCACGGCAGACCCCTGAGGAAGGCGCTACGACGTCCTCCTCCATTATCACGGTTAAAATAATTATGTTTATGAAACCAGCACATTCAAGAAATTACTCAAATCAAAGGTGTAACGTCATTGCATGACGTATTTGTTAATTAGTTTGGAATCAAAGACCATTGCCAAGTACTGATCCGTTGAAAATAACCTATTTTTAGCGACATTTTAGATTTTTTCTTTCTAAGATATCAGTTATCAACTTAACTAAACAAAATTTCATGCGAAAAAAGCTGCATCGAAACTTCGTCAAACTTTTTTTTAACAAACTTACGTTTTATTTATCACTTCATCTCTCGCCACCATCATCCCCGTTGCGCCGAATAGCGAAAACAGGATTGTTTTATCTACTATCATGCAATCTTGGCGATGAAATCCCCAGCGGTCTGAAGACCCTGTAAAAGAGTTTACACTTGCCATTTCGAGTGAAAATAAATACTCTCGATAGCTCCTTTCTTCCTAATAAATCGGGAAAGTCTTTATTGCAACGACGTGAATTATCCACACTCCTTGGTAGAACCTACCACTACAACTGGCTTTCATCCGCAAGAGATCGCGAGGCTCCCAGGCGAAGGGTAGACGCGTTCAATTTGACCGAGCCGACCATTCCCGACCGACCCTCTCATAAATCCTCCCCGACTCATATTTCACGCTTTCGAAAGGGAGGGAAAACGACGAGAGAAACGAGGTGGGAGGGGGAGGGGAGAAATATGTCCGAAATAAAAATATATACCAACAAACAATCCCTTGGAGGGAGATAAAAAGAAATACCGGAAATGTCCCGATTTTTTTACGAGGCGAGTATTCGCGTCTACTCCTCCCTTCGCTGAAGGAATGTATGAAACCTACCCACTTATTGAGAGTATACAGGATTTGATAGAATAATTCATTTACTTGTTAAGTGCAAGAAAAGAGCACATAAGCCTTTTATGTAGGCGGACATAACACATAAGTAAATTAAACGCATTAACAATTGAAAACAACATATGTACTTGAATGCAGGGCTCTTATGGGGATTCGTTTCCTGCGTTAATCTTCGTTAGGTCGGAGATGCGATGTTGCCGCAGGGAATTTAAAACAGTGCTATGTAGGGTATGTTATAACTGCACATAGGAGAGTATTACAATTTTAAACTGTTATTTCCTATTGTAACTTACGAACATTTGCGTGGTATTTAGAATGGTTTCGTCAGTGACGTAGAGGTGACAATAGCGTTCTCTAGAAGGCCCATGATGTTGATTAAATGTGTAGCGCTTTATAGAGTCGCAAACAGTCACAATAGCAATCACACCAGCCAATAATTAATTTAAGGACAACAGTTAAAATATGCTAGAAGGTGTTGAAGGAGGTCACAGGGAAAGTTATGAAGAGCGGCAAAATGATTAAGCACGGCCGAAGATCACAAGAAAAAGAAATAGCTGGGAAATGGAAAGCCACAATTTATGAACTTTTACGAGGTTGCTGATATAGAGGAGGAAAGCGTATGGAAGTGATAATTGTTTCGGAAGGCCCCATTAATAATGTGACTTAAAAATTATATTTTAAAAATTTTTCAGCAGTCACTTAGGTCCAGGATTCCAGGTGTGGAAAACATTTTTTATGAAGGGTTTACAACGAGGTACGAAAAATAGAAATTAGTAAGTTAAGAATTAGAGCCTGAAACCTTTGGATATATTTTATGCCCTTCTTCATTTTGTTTGTATTATGTGATTTTCGTGATTCTCGCCCCCCCCCCACCAGGACGCCTGCGCCAACCACTGTTAAGTCAGCAGCGTTTGGAACTACAAGTTACACGCGTGGGAATGTGCATTCTCCCGGTAGTTTTGATAACGCGAGTCTAGTGATAGCGAAACATGGTGGCAGTCGCCTTCAGAAAGCGTGACGCTAAGGAGGGGAAGGCTTTTGTGTAAGGGGTCGGCTAAAGAGTGGAAGAGTTAGGATAGAACATGGTAGGCTACACTGCCTACATTCTTTTTAGTATTCTACCAGCTGAGTGGTAGGTTCTTAGACAGTCCCCATCCTGCATCCCAATTTCATAGACATTTTCTAGCTTTCCCTCCAAAGGATGTCCCGCCATTAGATCCCTCTTCAATTCTTAAAATCTTCTACCTCCTCTTATTTCGTCCAGAATTCCTATCCTTTTCCTTCCTCTTCCACCTTTCCCCAGTGTTCTCCCCTCTATCAACCTCTTCAGCATGCCCTCTCCTCTCAAAACCTCCTCCATCCATCTCTTCTGCCTTATCCGAGCCTCTTCCACAAGCTTCCTTTCCTCTTTAACCTTATACAATACCTCCTCGTTCGTCTTCTACATAACTGCATTTAACTTGAGAGGGCGGGGAAGTGTCAACAGTGCGTTTCACGGCGATCTTTAAGATCAATACAAAGCTGGATCAAAATATGAATACATTGTTAGCAACCCGTCGAAGAGGCCCACCTAAACAATTACAGAGAGGGTTTGCGACCTTGGGAACCCTGGTAGACAAACGCGTAGACTAATTTAATTACTCCCCCAAGTTCGTAGTGAATGAACTCTTTCGCTTTAACGAGTAATCTGCGAATTTTCCTCCATGTTTAGCTACTACAACAATTATGATATTTTGTTTCACTCACAGAGTAACACAAATATATTTAATTAAACAACCATAACAGTGAAACTAGAAACCCTTAAAAAACTTATATTGGGGTTGCCTCTTATAAATTAGGCTATGTTAAGAATTGTTTAAAAACAATATAGGTATTATAATGAACAAAAATGTGAGTTAAATGTAGCGTAATTAGAAATATACTTATTTGCTGCATTTTACAATAGAATAATGCATAGTAAGTAATAATTTGGGAAATATAATTACATAAATATGTAGGTACATACATACATCGAGTTATCAGAAACATGTTTGGGTAGTAAGTACTTTATCATTAAAAAATATTTTCTATGTCTGTTTGCGATAATAACCTTTTTCTTAAGCGACTTAGGAACCCAGCCTCACATTGTACGGAAATATTTCTTTAGGCGAGTGAACAATACGTACGCTGGTCGGAATGCCGGTAGTGGAAACTGGGCATAAGGGATGAGGAAGAATCCCCCGTGGAAAAATGATAAGGCTTCGGCGGACGTAGAGGGAATGGCAAGCCAGGAGACTTGAGGCTGGATAGGGGTTTGAGATGGATAGGAGTGATGGTGGGGGGTTGGTTATGTGGATAGTGGGAGAGATGTCGCCCGAAGTGGAGAGGCACTCTGGAGAAACGCTCGCATGCTGCTCCTCCCCCCTAACCGACCTTATGGCGCGTAATGGATGATCAACGGCTTAAAAGCATTCTCGAGGAGAGCGGGGAATGGAGACAGTTATGGGAGGGTGGCGCGGCAGAAGGAGAGATGAGGGTAAGGTGGAGAGGAGCGATCGAGAGTTCGTGGGAGAGGAAGAAGAAAGTGGTGAGGTAAGATATCGGTAGTCGATTCGGTAGCTGCTCCGCGCCTCCCGAATTAAGTTCACTGTCGCCGTGGAAAAGGACGAGCTAGCCCTCCTCTCGGGTACTAGTTATCGTGCGGGTTGCTGAAGGAAGATATTTTTATAAATTTAATACGCTGCGCTATATGTGGAAGATATTTGAAATTAAGGTGGTTCTATCATAAAAATGACGTAAATTTCATTTTATTAATAGTCTGGTTAACTATTGAGAAACGAGCCCTCTAATTGATGTGAACAACAAAATCATACCTTTCTACTCTTATTTTATTTTCGAATTAAACATGAAATTGCAGGGTTTTAAATGTGAAAATAGGTAAAATTAGGGGAAAATACTATTTTTCTGTCTGATATTAATACCATTTTCGCTACAAACTATTTCCCTGTGGGAATGCGAAAAAAATAATATTGGCACCTTACCATCTTATTTTGTTAGTTATTAGCAAATTACTACAATAATTGAAGTCATATGAAAGGCAATTCATTGAAATTGGCGCTGCAATCGGTTCCTGCAGGAATAAAAGGTTAATTTTTAATGCATTTGTCCAATAATCTAAAAATAAAAACAAAAGTTTTTAATCGAAGAAAGCAAAAGGGTGTAATCGACTATTTGTTTTGACTAACAATATCACGGATGAACCTCTTTAATTAAGTAGGAAAGTCATGGTATTATTAACTTCTTCTAAACATTGAACCATGTCTTTTACTTACATATGGATGGCTCATTACCATTTGTTTACAATGTGCCATCGCGTATCATCAGTGTAATGATCATACAATATCGAACTCTAGTCTATGCCAAGCATGACCAACTATATCTGAAAGGTGATGCTATAATCGAGGTTTTTCAAAGCTGCTATGTATATTTTTTAAGTTTATGTTGACTTTATCTATAATTTTTTGAGAACTTGGTGAACGGCGCTTGGTCACTTGCGTCGGCTCTGAGCCGCCTTTTGCTGCTGTTTCTCGAATCTGCTTTCCATTTCTTCCTATGTTGTCAATCTGTTTCCTTCAGCCCCCTCTCCTGCACGGTCTTTTTGGAAGAGATCCTTCTATGTTTTCCCCCGGTATTCCTTTCCTCCTTCCCTCTTTCGGTTGCCATCTCCATATTCTCAGTGATAACCTCTTCTCCCCCATTCTATGCTATGTCCATACCACATTAAATATTTCTGACCAATCTCCTCTGCTATTTTCTCTTCGAGATTCTTCTAATTCATGTACGCCTGTTAAAAGCGTATTTTAATAAGTTAAATTAATTGTTTCGTTTGATTAATGACTCATAGTTTATTCCGGCTAGATTTGTCGTATGTTATGAAAAAAATTGAGCTTATCCGCGCAATGAAGGCTGATTATTTAGAGTACATGCAAGCGCAATACTCGATCGGCCTACGGTGAAAAAGAGTGACCTATTGTTAGTGCGCGTTGTTTTATACACTAATTAATTCTGCAATGCATCCCTCGATTGTACGAGGCTGTTTATTGCATGGGCATAAACAGCATGTAGACGTTAGAATTCCCACTGTTTTGAGTGACCGTACAGTTTTTCTTAGACTAAAATGTATTATCTATCACAACCCTGTTTTTAAATGATATTTATTGACTTGTTTCTCCTTTCATTTCAGGTGAGTTACCGGGGCAATTTTTTTCTCATTGGCCTTATTTGAATGCGATCGCCCGCTTGTCCAGTAAATAAGGTAAAGTGGCATGTGTTCTGACTGTTATATGTCCTCAGTCCAATTTGTATCAGTGAAGCGAGAATATTGTGTTCTCATTTCGGGATCAACAGCTTCATCATCTCTAGACGTGATACATATGGTCATATGGTTCCAGTAACTTGATTCTATCACTACTGCAAATTTGTCTCTTTTACGTTACAAAATAATTATTCCCTACAAACATCCAGAAATGTGCGATTCTAAATGAGACCCAACAATCGCAATGTTAAACTATTGATTGATCGTAAGTATTTCATGAAGCTGATCTGTAATGGTACGCCCTTGAAAATAATAATGTGATCAAAAAATATGTTCCGCAATTTGAATACGCCAATGAAGATATGTTATCTTCGGCTGTGAATTAGTTTTGCATTTAGAGGTTATTGCGGTGTTGGGATAACGATGTGTTTACGCTTTGAAGCATCATCAGGCCGATGATAATGTCACATTGCATAAACTCATTGGACTTCATATGCGAGGCAATAGCTAGTGTCCAATCTCTCTCCAAAAACTTGATCTTTTGAATACATAATTTCTAGCATTTACCGTTTTGTCTTCGCCCATTTTATTTTAAAATAACCAGTTGATATGTTATGCATCAGAAGCGGCCAAACCTTTTTCTAACACCTTATGTTTATGAAAGAAATATAGTTACGAAAATGTAATTTTTAATTTGATTGATGGAAACCATAGCTATAAGGTAAAAATCTATAATGCGTAAAATAATAGGTCTTACCATTGGAATCCGAACCCTTAGGAATTGGAAACATATTTTGAGCTATTATTTTAATTTGATCCTACAGATTAGAATATTGTAAATTTTTATCGCAAATAATAAAAGACATTTTCGTTGGGAGAATTCACCTACAAGCAAAAATCAGTTTCAGCATATGCGAGGCAATAGGTAGTGTCCAATCTCTCTCCAAAAACTTGATCTTTTGAATACATAATTTCTAGCATTTACCGTTTTGTCTTCGCCCATTTTATTTTAAAATAACCAGTTGATATGTTATGCATCAGAAGCGGCCAAACCTTTTTCTAACACCTTATGTTTATGAAAGAAATATAGTTACGAAATCTATAATGCGTAAAATAATAGGTCTTACCATTGGAATCCGAACCCTTAGGAATTGGAAACATATTTTGAGCTATTATTTTAATTTGATCCTACAGATTAGAGCACTGTAAATTTTTATCGCAAATAATAAAAGACATTTTCGTTGGGAGAATTCACCTACAAGCAAAAATCAGTTTCCAATCTCAATGTTTTTTAAAAATTATGTTGAGGATTTCAAAATCATTGTTAGTGTTTTATTTTTTCTGAAAGCGAAATACAACAATAAACATATTTCGTACGTACACTGCAAATGAAAAATATCCCCAATTTTTCATGTTTTCATACTTGGAGCGTTAACGATTGATTGATTGAGTCACTAATTCAGGTTTTAAGTCTTTTACAGTGGTAGAGGAATATAGCTAAATGGATTTTAGTGTGTTTACTTGAAATAATGAGCGATTCCTCGTATATCATGTAAAATCGTACTATTTATTCCAAGTGTCAAAGTCTAAGACGAAATAAATGTCCGAGGGTAAATTCGAACCAGCAAACCCAAGCTTTCAGATCTTCACGTCACCATAATGACAGTTGTGGTCGTCAAATACGTGGTAGCCCAGTTGTTAGATCACTGCAAGTCAAACGACACCATTGCACCATCCTCAGACACAACACATTTCGTCGTATTAATGTTCCATATTATCTAAGACTTACTACAGGTGTCGAATATCGTCATTCCTTCAAACGTGAGTTGAATCCAAGATTTATTTTTAGCCTAAAGAATGCATTTATATAAGGAAGGGGTTTTGGTGTCGTTATAGGAAAAGTCTTCAGATCCTCTTACGAGGCCAAATATAACTTAAGTATTGGTCGAATAAAAATTACTAAGGGTGTGAATTGCTTTAGGGCTTGCTGAGCTTTGAGACTTGTGGCTTTAAGAGGGATATATGTAAAATGAAAGTCACCGTATCTATTTCCATTACCAATATTGGATTCTTGAGTGTTATATTTGTGACGAGTTTAATCATATCATACCTTAATTGAAAGCTGTTTAATGACGTATCATTAAAGTTATGCAATCTGAACGCCTAAGTAGTGGCAATAATTGCTTTATAAGAGCCCTCATGACTATCACATATAAGAAATATAAAATATTGAACGATTTTTTATTGATACTGGACTCCAACTTATACAATATGATATCCATTTATTAAATATATTGTAAGAAATTGATTGCTGAGTTCGAGAACTTTTTGGAAAGTTTTAGTGTTTATAGCAGGTTGTCATTGACGCCCAAGGAGTGTTAATTGGGCTTAATTAAATCAATTTCCTGATGAAAATAAGCGTTTCTCGTTTCAAAGGTCAATGCTATCGCAACCTCTTTTCGAGAGAAATTGATTTTAGCCATTACGCACGAGGTGACCTTATGATTCCCCCGGTAACTCAAAATTAGGGGAGAACAATTTATATTCCCAAAATTTACTGTGTGTCTAATTCCAGAGAAATTACTCGGCCGGGTGATCATCGAAAAATAACGTTGGGTGCGTATCTCACATATTCTATGAACGCCGAACCTATAACCGTAATACCTTAAAAATACAGGTACTTAAACCGGGAATTACTACGACACCTTACTAAAAAAAGGTGTCGTAGTGTTACTAGTAGGTGTTACTTGTGCCCAAAATGATTTAGTGTCTCAACTGGCAGTCATGATGTTTTGGAGTACTTTGCTGATCCAGTTGTCAGTAGATTAAGAAAATCACAACGTTGCCAGTGTGACGTCGTAGCCAGTTTCTGGACTGATCACTATTGTTATCAGTAGGGTTAATATATTCTGCTATCCCAAAACCGTGGCATATCATGTGTTGAAGACACTAAGCCCGGGAAAAAAATGGGACGTTGTTTATAAAAGTTAGCTCATGGTGGACAATTATTTTATTCTTTGATTGCAATTACAAAATAAAATTATTACCTGCAGCAGCGGCGGCTTGTTTCAGTATCAAGCATTGAAATACCGAGTTAGAATCTTGTTACTAGCGGCGGAGCGGCTGAATGGCTGAACCCTTCCTGGGGCCCGCCACGTACCCTTACTGGGAAAGGTTGAAAATAAAAACGTGGCTAGGTTCGGCTTCTATTTCAGGGTCCTTGAGCAAAGTGATAAATACTCAATAGTCAGCCAAGTATTCGAGGATACGTGATACAATTTCATACAAAATTTACGATTTACACATCTCGCCGTAGTATATTTATCGCTGCGTATTTCTCCGTGGAGTGGACAGCAGCCCTAACCGAGACATTGCAGGACAATTCAGTGCCAGCCGAGACAAATTAGCCAACCGGGTCGGGCACCGAGACAGATCTTTCAAACCGGAACGTATGGTAAATATATATCAGTTATCTGCCCAACTGTGGCTCATGCTCGCCCACACTCGTTTACCCGTGTATGCTACTTGAAATCCGTACCGTTTATCAATGGATTTTAAATTGATAATTTATTGTGACTGCAAGCATTCTGACCTGAGAGCCACGTAGACAGACACAAATTAATAAAGAAATATGAGCGGACTGCATATCTATAAAACGATGATTGCTTCAACTTCCTCCGGGTTTACCATCGCGTTGGTTGCTATTTGTAGGCAACAGCTTCCCCTCCTCTCCCGGAGGCGTCTTCAGCTTGATATGATATCAGCTACATTCTGGCCGGAATGTTTAGGGCGAGTAGTCCGGACTCTGGGTGCTCTGATAGACTTGCCAGATGCTGTGCAAAAACTCGTCGCGTGCCAATTTCTTCTTTTCCGTCTCCGCGATCGCGGCGCATCTATATATTATAGCCGTAGAGTAATTTTTCCTGTTAAAGAAATATAGGTTGGTTGGCAAAATTTTAATAAACTCACTGTCGGTATGACGTCGGGAGCTCTTCATTCAAATTGTTGAAGCTAGCGCAGAGCGGAACATATTAGCGCACTTTAGTGGAGGCGAACGGCGATGAATAAAATGATGTGCGCAGGGGAAACGTATGGTAAACCAGCCGTAGGTAGCATCCAGTGGATTCACAACAGTCACGGCCGAATGTTTTATATATTGCTATCCAATTCGTTTAAAAATTATTTTAAAACGTTAGCTTTTTATCACGGAGAAATTATAAACTTTTCACTATCCATGTTTGAAGCTTTTGCGGAAAATAAACAGAAAAACAACAATCGCGGATGCGATTATCGACGTTATTGTGTTTTTAAGCACATGTGAACTCTGCTCCCGATATGCTTTGAAGTGCGCAACCTAGTGTACAGGGTCTGAAACGAATGGAAGGCAAGTGGGCTATTGTTTTGCGAATTGATTAGCGCACTAGAAGGAATGGTAAGCTCCCATCGGCCGTGAAATATCACAAAATCAGTTTAAAATATTCCGTGTCTACGGTAGAAAAATGATAGACCATGAGTCAAGGGGTGATACTTGCGGAAAAGGAAAAGAGAGAGAAGTCGGTACGTTGAAAAGAAGCTGGAGAAATCCAGTAAACGGAGGAATTGAGAAATAGTGGGAACAGAGAGAAAAAGAAAAGCCGAAGAAAGAAGTCCCGGTGGAGAATCAGTTGAGTCCTATGCCAGAGAGGATACCTTCACGGGCAGAACTACCCTTCAGGAATCTCTAACTCCGTGAGAACCGAGGAACCTGTGTCCTTGCATTAATGATTTAAGGAGCAGAGGTATTAAGGATTAAGGGAGGAAGAGTCAGTGGACGAGTTTGAGGAGGTGAAAGTTGAGACCGGGCGAAAGGAGACGCGTAAGAAGCAAGTGAGGAGGTGACTGGGGGAAGGAACGCCATGTTTGAAAGAGGGAGAGAGCACGATATATGTATGTATTTCATTCAATGGAGATGTTTACAAGAGGCAGTCGAGTAGAAACGCAAACCCTTTTGAAGGGAACCCTTAATTCCTCCCTCGGCGTCTCTGCTGCTTCGGCAGGTTTTTATTAGGGGTGAAATACGTCCGTTTAGAGAGATCAAAAAAGGAGTTCACTCAGCGTTTCTATGCCCTTCCTCTCTTCTGTAGCCACTCAGAAACTGATTAATAACGTTCTGCTTCTTCTCTTTCCTAGCTCTATGGTAATGTCATTTAATGGTCGGAACTTTTTGTCATCATCTTTCGCGTATTTTCTCAGAAGACATTTTCCTTCGCTCCCAACACACTCAACCGTATCTTGTTCAATATCTTCCGTCAAAGTCATTTTTGGGGCACATATGAACCTTCTTTTGTGATCTTTGGCTAATTAGAAAGGCGACCGATAACGAAGTATCTGCGCCGTTAACGATACGAGTGTATAGAACGGAGGTAAAGGGAAATGAGAGCAACTCAGTTTCGACATTAGTCTAATCTGAACGAAAGGCGCTAAGGGGTTTACGGTAAAACTTCCCATACGGCGGACGAAGTACTTGACGTACTCACCTATGTGCACCCAATTAGGGATCTGGAGTGCCTGACACCTGACAAAATTTGAAGAATGACAATCATGTTTTCGCCCCGTGATTGCGCCTCTGATTACCGATGAAAACTCCGTGATTCCCAAGATTAGAACCAAGGCCTTGAAAGCAGACTGGCCATCGTGTTAATCCTTAAACCTTCGTCTTTCCACCCTTACATTTATTGTATTTATTTACATGCTAGTAACATCGTATCTACGTGGTTTCATTTTTTCTCGAAAAACAGCGCTGCCATCGAAAGTTCGTTCGGTGCATCGCATCTTACTCTTTTAATTTGAATGCGAAGGCTTTTCATGACTGGTTGCGGTGCTTTCATATAGGAGGACAGATTTAACCAAAGATTTCGCAGTGCCTGGCTTTTAGTTAAATAGCGATATCAACCAAACGCATCCAGCACTTGTGATTTCTCAGAAATTATTTAAGCGTCTCTTAGGATCTCAATTTTTCTCCTTTAACATGGTCAACTATATTTGCTAGAATACTCTCGTGGGCTTCGAGAATGGATAAATGCTTATCGAAGGTGCTCGGTACGCTAGGGAGATGTTTATCTCAACGGGGTTTGCTAAAGAGGTATCATTCAGTGAAGCTGGATAAGCACGCAGTTCTGATCGCGCCGAAGGCGCGTAGATTATACCGTTCCGGTGAGTGCGAGATTCACCCCTACCGGTCAATTGACAAGTGGCGCACTTGACATGAGAAGAGTGTAATGTCGTGTATGTCGTGTTTGTGTGAAAGAGGAAACTTAAAAACTAAGTAATATTGTAAATACACAGCAGAAAATATGAATTACAGGCTAAGAGATTACATGATATGGCAATGAACAATATATAGGGCAGCCTCACACAAAACAAAACAAGAGGGTGAGGCATGCAACCATAAAGAAGAACAAATAAGCTTGTGGAAATAATGTTAAGATTTAAATGAAATAATGTTGTGAGTAGAGAGGGCGAGTGCTTAAGAAATTAAGAAAGTTAAACGGAGTGGTGATTCATTGGTAAAATAAGCGGATCGGAGAGAATGAATGATATGGCGATAAATTCATTTTGTGTGATAATTGAAGCTTGATGCTTGTAAGAAGTTTCACCTCTTTAACTGGTGATATATTCTGGCAGTGTCAAAAGTGTCCTATCTTATTTTTTAGCGTAATAATGTCTTTATGTCTCGCAGATTTACTTGGAGTAAGTAGTGAATTTGAATAGCATTCGTTGATATGAGCAAGGTTACAAGTCCGAAATCCTAGATTATTATTTGTTGATATTTTTACCTTCAAAGGGAGGTTATGTCTTTTGTTGTATCCTAACTTTAATTGGTACGGAGACCTTAGAAATAATTAAATACTTGAACCGAAAGTATTACAGGAATATATGCGTCGAGAAAGTATGCAGATTAAGCAAATGCTTAAATATTCTACCAATGTTTCTGTATCTTAGCACATTGACTCTTGTGTTTGGTAATAGGTGGTATCTGACAAAATGTTTGGGCTGAGGAACGAGTAATTATTCGTAATGAATTCCCTTGTCCTAACAGATTTTGAAAAAAATCCATTTTATGCTACATTCATCGGTATTTGGATTTTTTCCTCTTTTACGCCAGAAAAATGAATATGGTGGCTTTTGTTGGTGTTTAAAGCACCAAGATTCTCATTTTATATGTGACATTTCCGTTAAGCGAGCGACCCTATTTTCTCGGAGCTACTCCACGAAAACACAACTGGTAAGTGACCGAACAGATAAACTATTCATTCAGTAGTATGGGACTCTGCTTCACACATACACATGAAAGTATGCTTTAGTGACGGAATTTTCTATAATACGATTCTAAGTTTGGTGCGGGTAGGTGGATGGATAATTTCAAAAAATGTCAACTGCTGGCCCAAATAACGAAGAATATATGGTTATGTTTTTATCATTTTTGAAGAACTGCGTGGCTTCGCCCCTCTCTTGAAAGGAATATTCACAGCTGGCTATTCGGAGCAACGAAAGAGCTTGAAGTTAAGTGCAGGCCGTTATTTAATTTCCTCCTCGATTTTTATATTGAAAACATTCATTCGACACTGTTAGCATCAGATCACAATATTTTGCTACACAGGAAAAACTCACAAGTGTCCTGAAGGGTGAGTCACCTGGAACTGATCCCAAACTAGTTACTAACGGGTTACCAACTGGGAGCGTTGTGTGCGGCATCCCACTGTGTTGAAAAGGAAGTGATTTCCAAGTGATTGGAAAGAAACTCTTGTTACCATTCAGTTTCTGATGTGTCGCTTCCTGTGTTGACGGCATTAGTTCTTTAGGTGCTTGGAGCGATTTCGATTTAAATACATACAGGCTTGCGTGAAACTTTACATAGGATTTCTCATTAGGGATATCTATAGATAAAAAAATTGCATCATACCAATTTTGTTTTT
This sequence comes from Pyrrhosoma nymphula, assembly GCA_963573305.1. Classification (NCBI taxonomy): domain Eukaryota; kingdom Metazoa; phylum Arthropoda; class Insecta; order Odonata; family Coenagrionidae; genus Pyrrhosoma; species Pyrrhosoma nymphula. Next base: position 45,776,241 of record OY754330.1, on the reverse strand, counting down.
TGGAAATTCAATGCTATTTAAATACGTAGCCTAATGGAACATGACATATATTTCGTAACAATTTGATTGTACGTGTACATATTTTCTTCTTAGTGCGGTATAATAAATTTACTATTATTGTAATTGTTGCTGACAAATATCAAGGTTTAACACTGAGACCAATAGTCGAAAACAACATGGTACGCATGTTAAAACAATTCTCTCCGTTTTACTTTGGATCCATCTACTTCTAGCTTAAAAGTACATGGATCCTGACTCATTTCCTTGCGTTACGTCAAGTGGGACTTCAAAATTGAAGGGACTATTTTGTAAGAGCCAAGTTCATTTCGTAAGCGATGTCGGCGCAGCAGACATAGTCCCGCGCTGGTAAAAACGTGTGAGCAGGCGCTCTCGCATACAGGCATGTACACACGGAGAAATGTATGGCACCGGGCATTGCTCACAAGGCTACCTCGAACAGATTTCGTAGTCTATTCACTCTTGCCTTGGTGGAATGCAACGTGATAGCAAGCAAGTGGCAAGAAATAGAACGTGTGATGTTTTCCCTGCCATATTGGTACGCATGCAATGATGAAGAAAGAAAAATTGTTACGAAGCATAGGAAATTATAATGAGACAAATGAATAGATTCATTAGAGCTGTGAAAATGTACTAAGTCATTCGAACATCAATCATCATCATCAATCTGGCGATCGGTTTGCTGCAGTTCTCCATTCCATTCTCCTCTCTGCATTCCTTCATAATTATTCTTTTTGACGTCACTTTCACAACTTGCTTGATGTATGCCATACCTGGTCTTCCTCTGTAATATTTACCATTCATTCCTCCTTCCAATATTGTCTTTAATAGGCTGTTATGGCGAAAACATTACCCAATACGTTTGTCCCTCCATCTCAGAGTTTTTATTTTACTTCTTTTCTCTCAAATTCTTCTTATGCCTTCTTCATTAGTTATTCTCTCCTTCCATTTTATCTTCACAATTCTTCGGTAACACAACATCTCTAATGCGTCTAATCTCGTTCGCTCTACAGCTGTCGGACAACATGTCCAGTCGAACATAAAAGCCAATTAAAATAACCGACTTGAGTCCGTCCAAGATAATACGCAGCTGCCGTATTTGGCTCAGAAATAAAAGAAAAGTAAACAATTTTTTCACGATCGTATTATTAAACAAAAGTGCCATCACATGGACCATGGACCAAACACCATCATGTTCTACGATTACGTGATTTCCTTCTCAACACGGCATTGGGCGTGTTTACTGATTGGCTGCTTTTCTGTCAATTGCTCTAATACCTTGGACAGACTCGAGATTTCAACTGTTTTAACACCACCTCCTTGCATTGTGTGTGTGTGATTGTTGTCGCTGCCGTAGATGCCACTATCCAAGTATTACCGATCTGGCGCCGGAATGTCAACCACTGATCATGAAATATAAAGCGTCGTTAGTACAGGTCTTATGATCGAATAAATTGCTTGCATCTATTTGGGAGTTCTTCCATCGCCAAGAAAATTCAGCTAGAGAGAGCATCTCACCATATTACACACGTCGTCTATCTAAGCTTACGACGCAAGGACCATGGCTATTGCTGCAATCCTATCCTCTTTTGTTTTTTTTTTGAGTCGTCGACTTTAAGTTCCTATGGGTCGCCGCTGAGGGAAATTTCCCAGTCGAGGAAGGCCAAGGTAGATGTTCACCGGGTGCGGTCATGGGCCAGGAACACCTAAATGAGCCCCCCTAAAACGCCTAATGGGCGATGGAATTGGTAGTTGACCTGAGTCTTGGGAGTGAATCTAGGCGAAGACTTGTGGGTACTCACTGAATGGCTATTTGTTCCCGCAAGCTATCCGACGTTTTTTCTTTGAAATACCCATTCTTCTAGAGATTCTTTCCCTTTCTTTTATTAACGTTTGATAGGACAAAGAAAGTGTTTTCGTGTCTATTTCCTGTCTCTGTCCAAGTTATCGTCTTTCTTTGGATGGTTAGTCTTAAGCCGGTGATTTAGTGGCAGTGGGAGGTTATAGACAAATGAGCGGAAAAAACCGGTCCACGTAGAAGGCGCTAATGGGATGACAACTTATCATTTGACAGAGTGCTCTATGATGTTTTTATCGTGCACTATTTCCCTTTAGTTAATGGAGATGAGACATTCGGAGTTTCTCTAGTGTTGCTTTCCTTCCAATTATCCTTGAGTCTAGTCAAGGGCGATGACACAAGATTTCGGAAGTGCGTGGAAAATTGACCTATTCGTATAAATGTATTATTTCCCCATCTGCCCCGTTGGAATCCACCGAATCATTATTAATTTTCATAGAAGATTGGATATTATCCCTACCCGAAATAATTCAATTTTTGTTGTAAAATCTCTGAATCACAATATTTAATATCCCTATCCCTAAATCCCTAAGTAAATGCATTCTATATCCATTATAGTGTGACTGTATTGTCGCGGGAATCAGAATAATCACATCAAATTATGAAAAGATTAAAATATATAAAATTTAATCTTTGATTTAGAATTAAAATTTATTGGATATAGATTAATAATTTAATACAATATGTTCCCCAGCTTCGTAGAATAATGACATTCGCTCTAGCAAATGGTTCCTATTGCTGAATATTGAGATAGATTTTACTTTCGCGCCTTGTGAATTACTTCAGTGTGATGCTAATAGGGCAGGGCTCGTTTCCATACTATTTTACTGAGTTTTTTTGAGTGACATCGATTGCAGTTCAGCGTTCGTTGAACTTCAAAACACCTATTGAAAATAACTTAACAGACTCTTCATTTATTCCGTTGAATGTGGCAAAAAGCGTATGGTTGTTTGCACGAAATTTGATGACTTGAGATAATTATACATATAATGGCTCAATAGAAATACGGCCATCTTATAAATGACTACATAGTACAAGTTCTATCGGAGGCTGAAAGGAAAAATGTGTAGGAACATGGCGTTCATATCCGTGGTGATGTCCTACATGAGTATATTCTACTCGGTGTAAATGACACATTAGGTGATTTTCGGGAGCATTTTGGGGTGTTATGATCACTCCTTATGTGAAAATTATCCCTCTATTTTTTCAAACAAAAATTGATGCTGCATGGAGCTATCGTTCTCTCTCTTCCTCAATAAAAGTGACGGTTTTAGGTGCAGTTTTATGGAATTTGGTACACATCACCAAATGAATTTGTAGTTTTTACATTCCACACATTTATATTTCCGACCATGGTTTCCATAATCATTGTCATTAGTCATGATAATGGCAATAATTGTCAAAACTATGGTCGGAAATAAAAAGGTGTGGAATATACAAAGTAAAAACGCATTTAGTCTCTTCCTCAACCCAATTTGGATGGCAGGCATTGATAATTATGCCAATACGCAATTGAGCGTCGGGTCCTTTAATTTTAAACGACACTTTTTTCAAGATGGAGTTTGAAGTTTAGAACGTTTTCTGGGAACACTTCTTTTTATGATGGAGGTAAATTCAGAGGCAAGAAGTGATAATTCTATTTCTCTATTTTTTCGCAAAAAATTAATTGTTTCCCTTGGGTGTTGGTGAATCTGTCTTGACCCCCTTAACACGGCTGCATTTATTGCGATTATAAGCATCCCTTGACCCCAGCTCCATCTTTCCTTTCCATTTCATTCGTATATATCTGCATGCATGCAGGCGTTGATATTCGGCAACGCTTTCTTCACTCTGCGTCCAGGCTCCCCTCACTACGGTCGCAATCCCTTTTCATTTCCACAACGGCTCGGAAAAGAGAAAGGAACTGAGAGTGCTGTGTTATACCACGGAGTGCAGGAGACCCTGCGGGCAATTTGGGAGCTGACATCCAGCTTGCGCTCCTTGAATGCGTACGGGCAGCAGCGCATAAAATTCCCTTCTCTTTCTATTGTAAGGGTGCGGCGCGCTGATATTCGGAAAAAAATGTTTAAAAAAATATTACTTGACTTCATTTTCCTCAATGCGTAACTGACTAACTGCTTATTTTAAATATAAAATACAAATTCAGGTGCGATGTGGTGGAACTTTCCAATAATTACCGAAACAAAACACGCAATTTTTCACTAATAAAAGATTGAATAAGAATAGTTTCGATGTTACTGCATAATCTTCAAGTGAAGACCCACCCCTTCCCAACCTACCCTGATTTGATCCTCTCTTCTCCCTCACCCTCATTTTTCATTTACATAGTGCAACCTGTATCTTGAAAGCTCTGCTCGAAGATGGTCTTGTAACATCGAAACTAGTCGTGTTAAATCTTTTATTAGCGGAAAACAGTGAGTGTTTTGTTTCTGTTATTAAAGTTTAGTTTAAAGTTGTTGTACATTAAAAAGTCATGCCGCGGTTTAATAAGCATTGCCTGCCTAGGTATTTGCCTTCAGAATCGCCATTTGCGAGTTTTATGCTATAAAATCTGTATTTTTTTAAATTTCACTTCGCACGGCTCAATAATTGAACCCTTAAGAGCAGAAGTGGTGTGAGGCTAAGATGGCAGTTATGGGAAATGAGGCTTAAAGTAAAATATATACTGTAAATCCTGAGTTTCTGCTTTATAGTAGAAAAAACTGAAGCTAGGCTCACATTATGCATGCAAAAACAGTAATCAAGTAGAGTTATTCTTCAGTGAACTTTACAGGAAATGGCACGAAATGACTTCTACCACTTTTGCTCCTAACGGCTCAATTGATGTTCATTATTTGGTGGTCATTAAACCAGTTGGTATGGCGTTTGGGCGCGATCAGGGTACAAATTCGGAATGGGCATCTTTTGATAGCCCGGCCTGAAATCCCCATGGTTTGATTTCATTCGTGTTCGAAATTCTTTGGAAACTGCACATGGCTCAGGAAAAGGGACTTTTCCTCCTATCCCTAAAATAATGGATCCCGACCTTGTGCTCGTGATGCGTTACACCAATGAGTAAAGAATATTATTTTCTCTATAGCTATAACCTCACCTTTTGAACAAACCTTTGAACTGATCAGTTAATGATTAAGAGGGTCTTTATTGCTTTTCCTGTCTAAGTACTCGTAGAAAATGTCGCAATATATCAGGGCAAACGCCTGAAAAGTCCGTTTCGGGACACTCGTTAAATCGAATACGCGTCACTTCAGGGACGCAGTAACAGTTTGAAGGGGCTGACTGAATTGTAATTATTCTTATTACTTACCAACTTCATTATTTATTTTTATATATTTTCATCTGTTAATCAATGTTCAGAAATACTTACTTGATGTACATTGTGAGTCTTGTGATAGAAGCATCAGAATTGTGTCACAGGTAGTGCACTAATTGAGCTACGATGCTCTATTTTACCTGTGAAAGCAATAATGTGAGTGGGAAATCATTGCTTTATCGACTTGCATTCTCCATTTTGAATCTCGTTCATTTTAAGGGTGTTTATACCACTCAGCTTAGCCGTCAGGCGCAACCAGTTTTTTAAAGTAGGTATTGATTTTCATTGTAGGAAAGCTATTTATATAACGCTAATAACCCTGTTGCCTTTCCACTTCGATACCCCCCATTAATTACTCTCGCTTGACGTCTAATCACTCATCCACTTGCTTTCCACACCCTCCAAACCCTCTCCATCGTCTCCCTGCTTGTTAACATTGGATGATCTTTTATTATGAAGGTTAAATTTTTATCTGAAAGGAAAAGAGTATGTTTTTTTATTCCAGGTCGTTGGAAATACGATAAATATCTTTTTACATGCTATCTGAATGCATTGTGCGATAAAATCACGACTGGGGAACGGATTCCTTTTTTTAATTCCTAAAAACACAGGAACTACTTCCAAGAGCTCAGGTCTTTACTTATGACAAAACTAATGTGAGCTCAAATACGTCCTTTGACTGATAAACTTGGGGTTACAAACTATTTTTTATAACGGTTTTTCTTTTTTCATTCATTTCTGCTGGATTATCTTTGGAGTACTTGATTTAGTTTTCACTAACATTTCACTAAAATCACCTTTGTAAGGAAATTACGATACGGTGTTGAGAATGGTATAGGAAAACAAATGATTATTTAAGCAATATGTCTATTTTGGTTAACCATGGGTATTGGAGATGCGTGGTTATCCGGATAATGAACTAGCAATGCGATGGGGAGAACAACAGAAATTATTTCAACAGATTCAGGTTATATATGTTGGAAAGAATCCGCATTAAATCACAAACAATTGCACTTTGGCAAATGATATTTTATTATTACAACGCGTGTCAACTCACAGAGTCATCTTCAGGTATAAGCCACTTGTGGCTGGTCTTATACCTAAAGATGGCTCTGAGAGTTGAAATGCGTAGAAATATTAAAATATCCTGCCGGAAAGTGCAATTGTGAGTGATTTAATAAAGTGAAATTAAATTTTGATTTTAGAACAAATTAATAATGAAAATACAATCAATACGGTTTGCTTTCGATGGAAACGGTAATGAAGTCGGCTCCTGGATTTGGGTTAAGTAATCACTAGAATATTGGTCGTCTAATGTGCGTCTTTGGTAAATTACTTAAAATTTCAGGAGCAATAAATCATGTCATAGGTGAAAACGTTTTTTAATCGTCATAGAATAGGCCACGCCCTGATACGCAAAGAACTCATAAGGAGGAGTGTGATGAAAAGAAAAACCAGAACGGGAATTCTCGCGTGGAATACCGAGGGATAAATGTAACAGGGCATAAATGTAACATGTTAGCCAGATGTAACAGGGCATGAAAGGATGAGATAGCAGGGTATCATCGAACAGTCATGGAATAGGGAATAGGGAAGGGTTGCCGATAACCAATATTAAGATTTAATGACTTTCATGTTGAACAAAACGCTTATGTGAAAGTCTTCCGAAAAACGTTATTAAACTGGCACATTTGAAAGTATATTGCCAGAAAAATAAAGTACTACCTACGTGCCTCAATTATCACAAATCGACAACTTCCACCAGGTGTAGCCGGTAGCAGTTATGAAGGAAGTCATAAAGAAGTACCATGTAAAATTCCACTTTAGGGAATATAATTTATTTAGACCAAGGTTTAAACATGTTATACCATCAACAGGTCGAGTGTATCGAATTAGGGCGTATTATATAGAAACCTAGGTCGAAATAAGCTATATTTTCTAAAGTGAATTTTTACATAGGTAGTACTTTTTTATTACTTCTTTGAATGAGAAATTCTACACAGTTAAGCCTGATACGGATCATTTCGTGAAGCAGTTATATTTATGTTGGACAACTTATGACGATATGAGGAAAAAAATGTAGAATGTCACATTTTCTCTGGCCAGCGCAGTCCTTTGTCGCGAGCCAACCCACTTAAAGCCTTGTCATTCGCTTGCTAACATGGTGCTACTCAGGAACATATAGAAGGAAACCATATACAGAGCTAGGGAGATCTTCACGCAATACGTAGCCTGTATATATATGCTCAGGAAGCCGGGTGACGTACACCGCAGCCGTTGCAAACATTTTGGCGCCTCTGTTCAACACCGCTAATATGCCCTCGAAAGCAGGCACTCCACTCGGGGGGAGGGGGGGGGGACAGGGTACATGAGTCTCACGCGATCCCCGCTTCCTTCACGACTTCTTCCCGTACCAGGAAGTTCAAGGGGATGTATCTCAAGGAGATGTGTGGAGATGAGGAGAGAGTCAAGGGTGGGGTTGGGGATGCCTCTAGTTCTCCAAACTCGTGTTCAGAGCTCCCCCAGGGCGTGTAACATCTTCCTTCCTTCCGTTCTCCCTCACACAAGGGGACTCTCCAACATCCCTCCCTATCCAACCATCCATCTCCCCTATATCCTCCTTATAGGCCATGCTCTGGCACCGTGCGATATTCAAATTTCAATGTGGAATAAAGACGCCATGTATCGAATGGCATCGCATGAGGGAAGGACGCATGCCGAGCTAAATATAGAAGTCGTGTTAGGAGGACTGCGGATTTAAAAGATTAGTTATATTTTCTCCGACTAGACCTGCCTTAACCTGCAGATCACGTTTGATAAATATAATAATATCGCATGTATCGCATTCAGGGATGGCTCAAGGATATGGTAATCCGGCTACCGCCCAAGGCACTGTATCAGGCCATACTGTGATATATTTGCAATTTAAAGATATATTCATTAAAAATAAATTCCATGTTTTCAGGTTTATGTGGATATTCATTATCACTGAAGTAAAAACACAGTGTATTTTCCACCAATGTTTATTATGGTACAACTAGTTTCGACGCATCGGCGTCGGTACGAGGTGATGATGCCGATGCATCAAAACTTGTTGTATCATTATAAGTATTGGGGGAAATATACATTGTGTTTTTACTCCAGGGTTAATTACTGTTACTTATCATTTATGAGGAAATGCATCGCATTATATTGCAAATTGATATATCGCTTATCCCATTTAGACGGCTTAACTCATGGAAGTTATTTCTATAGCAGTAGTCTTATAAGTCACTTGGAGGACTATAACGTTGAGTAAGCACGGAACTCAATATGTAATAATTCATTTCTGCCTAGAAACTTTTTATTGATAGAGTTTACTCAATGGTAAGACTTGTAACTTCTCATGTATTCAATGGTAAGAAATAAAATGTCTCATACTCGATTCTTACGCTTCATAAATTCACATCAATATTTATTTGCATTTTGTACGAATTCGTAAAATCCACGAATGATTGTGGAAGTCGAAGCACATTCGCTTTGATGGCCGAAATTAGGTGATTTTCGAAATTGCCAAATAAATCGTTCACTTTCGCCTTTCAGTTTTTTAAAGCGGGAAGAAATGTGTAAGAAGAACGATACCCTACAAGTATCGATGAACATCTCTACACTCGTCATTTCCTTGGAAGTCAACTTCTTTGTGTAAAGCCGCCTTGAGTGTATCACATATCGCTTTGCATTGCATTACCTCCCTATGCGATGCATCGTGTTACCCGGGAAATCAATCGCGATGCAATATATCGGGCATACCCCATATCACTGTTGATACATCTCAGCATCGTACATCGCCACCCACCTACGCTCCATCGCTCACCCCTCTTCAGCTAATGCCGTTCGCCGATAAACCACCCGATAGCTAATTCTCCCATTCACCTCTGGGAACACCCACGGGCCCGCCGCACTCGACTCTAAACAAGAGCACCATGACTAACCGACGGAGATTCCTTCGTACACATCTTCCACCCTTATTCCCTCCTTATCTCGCCTTCTTCTCACCTCTTGAGGAGATTTAGAACAAACCCTGGACCCGTTGTGCCTATGTCGAAATAGTGGCTATCTGTGCCTCGTCCTATTGTTAAGTTTGCAATCCTCTGAAATTGCAGAAACCTTTGATTTTCAACCTTTTGCTACGTAAAATGTATTTGCGTCCTCGCATCTCCTTTTTCAAAAGAGTGTTGCTTTGCTGTTTCCTGTCAGAGGTGCCTGGTACCCTCTTGGGCATAGCGCCCGCTACCTCTAGTTTATCATGCTTCAGCCGGCGTGATCGACCTCGGGGGTGTTCTCATTCGTAAAAGAAACGTTTCACGTTGAAGACAGGTGGTCCTTTTATTCCTCTCGCGATTGTAATATTTGATTTTCATGTATGAATTATTTTCTTTCATGGCGAGCCATTTTTTTTACCACTCTTCGAGTGTTGGTTTATAATGGCGTGGACTTTTATGTGCTCTCGGTGCTTAGGTGATAACGTTTCGTATTGCATAAACTTTAATCGGTAAAATACATAACTTCACCGTTCAGTATCAGTAGCCGAGAAGGAATTGGGCTCGTTATTGAGATATTGTTACGTGGAAATATAATTACCCAATGAATTTACATGGTTGGCTACTGAGACTGGTCCTTGTATTAAGTAACATTGAAGCATGAATGTGTGTCTCTTATGTCTTAGATAATTTTCATGATTTATGATTGAGTGCTATTTATGAATTCGTAAGGCTGGGGAAACGTCATGCATATTACGATATACTTCCTCATAATGCGTTTTCAGGTTCTCTCTTTCATCGATTGAAGAGGATGCTATTTATGTGAACTTACTTCCTCACTCAAACGTACATAATTTGATGTTAATAGATGGCGTTCTCTTACTTAATCTTCCAGCCTTAAGCCCAATTCTGATGCTATTTGAATTAGGGAGCGTAATCAATTTCTGTGACTTTTTTTGGTTTGACTCTAGGATATTAGTTAAGTTGACATTTTGCTTAAGTTTTTATAAAACCTATTGTTCAAATTTCGTTGCTCAACCATTTGTATTAACCATTATCTCTGCCCTGCCATGTGCCGGTGAGATTGAAACAGCAAATTGCTGGATATTTTAGCTAAATAATATTCCCTCTCAAAGGTCTCACGGACTCACCTCTTTCGAGTGCGTCTTATGTTGCAGATGCCCCAATTCTTAAGCCAAACCTGCATCTGCTCCCAGTTTGAGATTCTTCTCTGTCAGTCGGGCCAGCCTCTTCCTCAATTCTTTCCTGTCCAGCAGTATCAGATCCCTTCAGAGAACGTCCAATCTCGGGATGTTGTATCTCTCCAAGGTCTGTTCAACAGCTTCACTTCATCTCTTCCTTGGTCGTCTCTTTGTCCATTGGTCTGCAACCATGCAGTGTCCATTCCCATCTTCTTCCGGCAATAATGTCTCCATTCATCCTCTCAAGATGCCCAAGCCATCTAAACTGAGCTGTGTCAATCTTTTGTAAAACTGGGCAAACTCATACTGTTTTTCTTATTTTCTCATTTCTGATTTTATCTCTTCTAATATTTCATGTGATCATTCTTAGGACTCCTATTTCGGATACTTTCATTCTGATTCTGTTTTTAGTATCCTTTTTCCAAGTTTTATCTCCATATTAATAAGAGTAAGAATACTCTCAAAAATAACTTTCTTGGCTGCTAAAGGCATGAATGTATCCTTGAGAAGTGGGTGTTATGCAGCATTGCAGCATTGCAGCAGTTGCCTTGGTGTATTGTGTTGTTCTGTCGCATATTTATTGTTTATTGTTACCTTAATTTGAGAAAACACTTCCAAGGTATTTTATTTCCTCTACCATCCTAAGCCTTTGTCCCTGTATCTCCACCTCGATGTCTTCCCATTCACCCCTGCATATTTTTACTATCTCAGTTTTCTCGACGTTCATTCGTAAACCAACTTCTATCAGTACTCTGTCTATAGCCTGTTCTCACATTATATTCACAAGGTTTTTACCCTTTGGAACCCAGGAAACACAAAAATTGGGTTTAGCGCTTTGAGAGTACCTCAGCTGAAACCTTATCAAAATGCTGTTAACCAAATGTTGCTTGTTCATTTAACCTGCGGCGCTTTTGGGCGTTAGGGTTAATACGTCATCAACTCTCACCCAAGATTCTTAAATATTTTTAAAAACTATGTTCCATGGTAGATTGATTAGCGATTCGTTAAGAACAACCGATGGATTGGTAAAAGACAAATCACATGCATAGGAATCTCCCACAGTTGTCCTCATGCATAAGAAATTTCTCATGCAATGGAATCATTCTTTTATCATACACATATCATTGTGTGAAGGAACGATACCAATAGACTGGAAAATTGCAAACGTTGCACCGATATTCAAAAATGGAAACAGACACGACCCAGGGAACTATCGACCAATTTCATTAACGTCGATTATAGGCAAGATACTCGAACATATCGTCGTTAGCAATATCATGACGTTCCTGGACAGTCGTAACTTCCTCCATGGCTGTCAGCACGGCTTTCGGAAAGGTAGATCATGTGAAACACAGCTCGCGCTCTTTCTTCATGACGTTCTCAAATCTGGTTAATCGTAAAGACAAGTGGACGCATTATTCCTAGATTTTAAGAAAGCTTTCGACACGGTACCTCACAACAAACTTTTATACAAATTACAGTCATGCGGGCTGAACGAAACAGTAGTAAACTGGATACGCGACTTTCTGAGTGATCGTAAGCAAAAAGTAGTTCTTGAAGGAATTAGCTCTGATGTAGTTAAAGTGACATCAGGTGTCCCACAAGGAAGGGTAATCGGCCCCCTTTTGTTCATTACATACATAAATGACCTATGCTCTCGAATTAGCAGTAAAATATGTTTATTTGCTGACGACGCTGTGATTTATCGAGAAATTAGTGATCTCTCTGACCTTAAAATTCTATCATCGGATTTAAACAACGTTCATGTGTGGAGCCAAGAGTGGGGACTCGAACTTAATCTGAGCAAATGCACGGCGGTACATTTCTTGCGGAGGTCGTCCAACTATCCCCATGTATATGCTGTGGATGGTGTTAACTTAAAGGCGACAGATGAAGTGAAGTATCTGGGAGTTACGTTAACCTCGAACCTATCGTGGGGAACACATATAAGAAATATTTGTGGCAGAGCTCTGAATAAGCTAGGATTCGTCAAGCGTATTGTGGGAAGATGTTCAGATGAAAAAGTAAAAGAGAGGTGCTATTTCGCACTCTTCCGGCCACACCTTGAATATGCAGCGAGCATATGGGATCCGGTGCAGAAAAACTTAATCCGGGAACTTAATAAAATACAAAGGAAAGCTGCGCAATTCGTCAAAAACTGCTACGGGTGTACAGACAGCGTTACACAGATGTTAAACGAATTAGGCTGAGAGCCGCTAGAGACTCGGAGGCTGCGCACTAGGCTTAGATTACTTGAGCAATTAAGAATAGATATCTTTAAGAGCGACACGGAGAACATCATATTAGAACCCCACTATATTTCCGGGTCCGACAGAAACGATAAATTAAGAGAGATATTTTGCCGAACGGATAGGTATGGGAATTCGTTTTTCCCCCGAATAATAAGGGACTTTAATAAATGCTAGGCGTAATTTCATTAGAGCGTTTCCTTTTTATGTGTAAACGGCTGGTGTCCTAACATCCCCCGCCACACGCCTATTGAGGCGGCTTGCGGGGTAGTATGTATATTTAGATATATCTATCAGATATATCTAAATCTATTTAGATATATCTGTAGATATATATATAAAAATTGAATGGTTTCTGTCTGTCTGTTGTTCAATCACGCAAAAACTAGTGAACCGATTAAACTAAAATATAGCATATAGTGAGAAATGTATCTGGGTGTAACATAGACTATAATAAAAAGCCCTCAGGGCCCCCAAAGGCCCCCCATGGTGGTCCCTGGGGGTCCATGCTAAGCATTGGATTCGGTGCAGTGGTTTAATTTTTTGCTTTTTAAAATAACTTTCACTAAAGATAGAGTCCTGGGATTTTTTTTATCGGATGGCTGAATAAATGAAGTTTCTAATTCTTTCAATCGATTTTCTTTTACGCTCCTTAATTGTCTGAAAATAATGTTTTTAGATGAAAACTCTCTTTTTTCTCTGAAATCAACAATAGCATATTTCCTTGACAACCAGAGATCTGATTTTCAAAGGATATGTCTGTCTGCCTCTCATTACGATTGCGAGCTGTTTTTTAAACCAATTCTCACATCATTAACGACAAGTTATTAATATATGTTTAAAAGTGCTAAAGTGTAGTAAACTTACATTCAGTCAATCATCAAGTTGCCCTTTTTAAGACTTTCACTCGCCGCCGTGTTTCCCCTTCTTGAACTTAAAAATATATCCATCAACATGCCTGATAGAAAAAAGGACAAAGGTTAGACTTGGATGCTCAAAGACATGCCCACCAGCGGTCTAATGAGAATCTCTCCGTGGTGTTTCTCGGGTTACGCTAAGAACCGCACAAATTTCATCATTACCCAACCTACGGACGGGTAACCAGCTATAAATCTGGTTCAATTATAGACCCATCTGTGTCGAAACTTCAGTCTGTTTTAAGATGGTGGAAAGTATAATTACGTCATTACATGCTTCTTACCCGAAGGAAGAACGGAAATTCTTCATAATGAACGACATCCGTGCATGAAAATTGACAAGCACATCATGAATCGCAATAGATTTTTTATTTAGCAACCGAAACCAATGATTATGGCTACACTTTATGCCGAAGCCGCAGACCGGGTGATGGAGGATTCATAGACCAACTAAACAAGACTGCTGCTGCAAATACTCCTTTTGACGTTGTCAACCGCTGGATTGTACCCTACTCTCCAATCCTGATTAAGACATTCAACGCACGTATCAATGTTGAATTGTGCAGCTCAATTAAGTCATTGAATGCAAATATATTTATGTACACAAGGGAAGCGATCAAGCTGTTAATCACTCGGAAGACGGCTCAAGAGAACCGGAGGGACGAGGTGACCATCTATCAACCTGGGTACTATTTAAGTAGTAATGAGTCTGCTTGGCCCATTTTTGGGTTTCCCGTGCTGGGAAGAGAACCAACAGTCACTCATCTCTCCGTGCACCTGAAAAACGGTTATCGTGTCTACTACAACGAACACAACATACAATGTAGGTTACGAACTCCTCAAATAACCACGCTGACTGTTTTTCTTCAGGCTTTGTGGTTTTCTTATAAAATAATTCCAATGTTTTTCACAGCCGTTGAATTTTAACGGGTACCTTCCGCTAGTTCCAAATAATAATTTAGATCTGGAGTACACTTATGTCGGAAACGTCAGTTAATTCTATGAAATAATTAACTTTGAATATTTCTTTCTTGTCAATGATCTTTAATCAAAGACATATGTTATAATGTTCCACATGCAAATAATTTAAATGTCTTGGTTAAATATTTGTGTGAACGGATTGAGAAAGAAACTAGTCACCCGGCATTATTTGTAGAAGAAATTAGGTGTGAGGAGATATTATTCCCGTGCGGGAAGCTGGGGAAATTACTCGCGTGGCAAAACCGTTGTCATGACTTAGAGCGGAATGACGGTGGCGCTGGGCGTGAGATGAGAAACGTCGGCCTCGATTTTGCCCTTAGCCCACCTCATTTGTCTCTGCCCGCCCCCTCCCTACCCCACATTCCATCTCCGCAATCATCCATTTTGTCACTTCTTACTTCCTTCCTCCTCGCCGTCTGACTCCAGGAAGCAAGGCCACCCCAGGCATAGATCTTCTCCCGTTTCGCATTTACAAGGCACAGTACCTCAAGGTGGTTCCAAAGTAAAATGACTTGAGAACCATTTTATTCATATTTTGGCTACTCAAATAAAAACGTGTCTTGTGTAAATAGCTAAACCTATACCTTTCCCGTGCTAATTTTTTTTTCTCAAATTTATCTCAAACTTTGCATGGTGTTTTTTTTGCCAGAATGAGTGAAAAATTGTATTTTTATTCCAAATATGCGTGCCATTTTAGCAAAATATTTATAAGAAATAAATTATCCTAGGGAATTGAATGACAAATTAATTAAGGCATCAGTCCTTAGCTTCTGATCTAATTTAGCAAATTACTGCAATAATTGAAGTAAAAATTCGCTAATTCGATGTAAGTGGCGCTTCATTGGCCTCCAAACGCTGGGAAATGCTCATCCAGCAGATCAAGAGCAAATTCCCCACGAGAAAATCTTTTGACTTGACCGGGATTTGAACACGGATCCCTGGTTTAATGGTTTGGTGTGTTAGGCAGGTACAATAGCAAGCCATTTCAATTCAAGGCTAATTAAACGAGCGCTTGTATGAACTTGATGTTCTTGTCTGCAGTCCACATTGCAGCACAGGAGACGTGGTCGTGCTAGTTATCATGTATGTAGTACGTATGATATGAAATTAACCTTGGGTTAAGATGACTTGCTTATGTAACTGGCTAACACACCTGTCGGGTAATTGGAAAATCCGGGTTCGAATTCTTGTCTAGTCATATGATATTTTTAATGGAGAATTTCATCCCTTTTGGTCTCCCTGATATTTGCACCCATGCACGGGACTGCGTGCTATATCAACTGTACATTCGCATTGATTTGAAAATTACTCAAAAGAAATATAAGTACTCATCTACTAATCTGCATATTTTGCACTTGATTTTGTGGTTTTTTAGAAACTGATTTTTAGTTTTCAAATAGAATTTTTTTAACAGTACAAACGATAATGTAGAATTCAGTATTTGTTTTGACTTACGCAGCCGCGGATGTAATCTTCTCTAACTGTTGGGGGATCCCAACCGATAGTGGGATCTTGGAGGAGAGGGTAAGGCTCTTATTACGTCTTACAATTTGCCGAACTGGCTTGAGGCGATGGAATTCAGATTTATTGGAGGAGGCATTCGCCGTTCTGGTGGGGGAACCCTCACCCACTTGCCTTCCGTTATAACCTCCTCGTTGCAAGGGTGAGGAGTGTAACTACCTGCAGAAGCATAGTTATATATCTTCTTGAAATGACCCAGTGAGCCGCCTGAGGGGCGTGTGGCAGGGGTTGTTAGGACGCCAGCCATGAAATGGGAAGTCATTCAAGATGAGAGCAAAATACAAGTTAATTAAAATTGAAGATTAATCCAAATTGTCGATGAATGCAAAATGATTTTTGAGTTACATACATGCATTTCGGTCATACTAGTGACCATCGAACTTTTCAACTCTCCCTGTCGTTGGTCACCTGAATGACCGAAATGTATTCATAATAGTTAACATTCCTTTTTTTGTCCTGATAAGCCGTTGGCTTGTCGTCAGGTTTCTTAGGGGCCAAACCAAAAGAATTTGACAGGAACACCCATGCCCTGGGCAAGCGAAAAACCGATCCAGGTGGGACTCGAACCCGCGACCCTCAAATAAGCAGGCGAGGACTTTACCCCACCGCCACCGGGGCCGGCGGGGTAATTTTTCATTGGCAATTTGGATTGATCATTAATTTCAATGAAAAGGGAATAGGGTAAAGAAGCGGTGAGAGGGCAAATGTGAATTGCATGTAAACGGTGTGCCAATTATGTTTGTGGTACACTGTATTATAATCAATAATAGCGTGTGGAAAGAAGGAACCATTTAACCTTTGAGTTCGGCATTTTATCTCTCTTATTTTGTGGCTTCTGTCATTTCTGGAGTCATGGTTCAGGGTTAAATTAATATCATTTTAGTTCTACTGAAACTCTCCTGTACTGAAATTTTCAAGTAATTTAAGCCTGGAGTGTAGCCACAGAGTCTCCAGTGGTTCCCAACCTAATCTTTCCATCGGCTGTGCAACAGTCTCTGCTCGCTCGTAGCAGTTATAAACGAAGCGTCCGGCTTTCACATGCATTTGATTTACTTCACGAATTCGATTTTTCTGCGTAGGGTCCCAAATGCTCGCGGAAAATTGGAGATTTGTCTTTACCAGAGCTAGGTATAGTATCTCTCTTACATTTTTTCATCGGAGATCCTTCCTACTATTCGCTTGATAAATTCTAGAAGATAAAATACAATGCTGCAAATATTTCGAATTTGTATCCCCACGCTGGCTCTGAAGTTACGGTTATTCCCAGGTAATTGACTTCATATTACTCCTTTATATCTTTTTGCTATCCGTAGGTGAAAATTCTGTAGCTATCTATCGGGAGGGAGAGTTGTTACAAACTTAAAATCCCCGTCGCGACGGTTCGTGTGGGAGTTCATCTACCTCTTCATGCCGTAGCATACCTGATATACCCTGAGGCCACTGTAAAGAGGTATGGTGGGGGAGATCTGATCATTAATCATAAAAATGGGGAGGGTAGGATGGATGTATCAGTTGACCTCGGTAGTCCGGTTGGTAAGGGTGGTATTACGATCGACGTTTCCTGACGTGACGGAGATGGCCGGTGGTATTCACGGAACTTGGTGATTGTAATGAGGGGAACACATTATTACAGTGGCTTGACGTTGAGAGGTGTCGTCAACGGACAATGAACAAGCCCAGTCAAAGTCTAACATTTACGTCAAGCTGCGTTACCGTCAGCCAATCAGAGGAGAGCTCTTTTTTTCAATGTTTACCAAATTTTATTTCTAGATTTTCATATTGCTTTTTACCTTGACAATGAAACATAATTTACCTTCTTGAAGCTCTATTTTTCAGTATTGTTTGCGGATTCTTTATATTTTGTTTTTTAAATATGAGGATAAACAGCCAATTGAAAACCGTTTACATGTCTGTTTGCAAAAATGGTAAACAATTGGCGTTGATACTCCCGTGAATCGTAATACACTCCTCTTCCTCGACGGGAAGACAACGGAAAACTGAACGCCAACGTCCGTTAACGTCACGTCAAAAAACATCGGTCGTAATCCAGCCCTTGCGCTCATGCGTTGCTAATGCTTCCTCATTTATGGCTCCATTAATCTTTTCATAATTTCCGTCGCGTATGTTTTTTTTAATGACTACATTTTTTCATCCAGTCCTGGAGATGTCTTTTCGTCGAAATTTTCGAAGACGCCTCCAGGATTGGATGAGAAACGTCATCAAAAATAGCATTCAACACGAAAATTCCCGAGAAAAGTATGGCGTCCGATATCTTTTCATATAAGGACCTTTCTATGATATTCGCTTCTTAAATTCAGCGCAGTCAATAAATACAGTGTCACCAACTTGTCTTTAATTGTTTTTCCTTGGGTAGATATGAAGATAAAGCAACTCACTGATATTGATAATGACAATTATTTACTGAAACCATGGTGGGGAATAAAGAGGTTTGGAATGTACAAAGTAAGTATTAATTCATTGATTAACTTCCTAGCATTCGCTTGATACCTCCTAGTAAGGATTGTTTCAGTAACGTCGATATATTAGTCCAGAAGTCTTTCATGTTACAGATACGGAAACTTTTTATAGCGTAAAGCCAGACTGTAACTCAGTAAATTATATATAGCAAAGAATTAGAAAAAACACGCAGGCGCAAGAATAATACAATTTAAGAACTGAACGCATCGCGAACGCAATTTATCGTCGCAATTAAAGCTAATTAATTCAACCGAAAGCATCCATTCAAAATTAAAGGTCTTAAAAATGCAATGGTCAGTTTCGATTTTGACATCAGAGGAAGAGTTCTCAATTAACGCCGTGAATTAAAGGATCATCTCACGGCGAACTAACGAGACGCCCACGCAGCGCGAGACAAGACTCCGAAAGGAGATTACAGAAAGGAAGATCGACATTTCGTCAAACCGAAAACAAAACAAATTAGGGCCTCTTTAACTCCTTCACTCAAGTCTCGCTCCAATCAAAATGAAATTTCCAACGCCATTCTCAAACCCCTGCCCGAACTAAAACCCTTTCCATTAACCCCCGCCCCCCGCTCACTCTCTCACTCCCTTGTCCTGTTAAACCCCCATTTTTTTACACCCTCCCCCCACAAATTCACTCCCAAATTGGCTGAAAGCGAAACTGAGAGTCTGGGTCACAGTTTCGAATCCTTGTATACAAGTTTACCTTCCTTTCTCTCCTTCCACGCATTGCCTCCCCAATCTCGACTCGACAACGACCCCACATCCAATCAGTTTTCTGCACAGAGAAGGATGGCAATGGGGGTAAATCCACCACCCCGCTCGCTCCTACTCAAGCAAGTGCACACACCTCCCTGCTTCCGAATTGACGAGAACACGGAATCAATTCGAAAGAGACGGGTGACGAATGGGAATGAAGGTGAAGTTTAAAGGGACTTTGCCACCAACATGACGCGTGCGACGAACCCTTACCTCCACTTCCCACCACCTTCCCCTAATTCCCAACACTCACCCCCCCCCCCATGCTCTCTGTTTCCCACATCCTCTCCCGAGGAGTGTGCTACCCTAATTTGTTTCGAATCTATTCAGCATCTCACGCCAACCCAGTCAATCTACTCACTTCAGTACACACAGGTGTAAGATATGAGCACTGTGAGTGAAATGAAACACTGAAAAAACTGTGTTAATGGCAAATGATGATTTGTCGAAATCATCTTTGGGAATACATAAGTTTGGAATATACAAAGTATTTCTTGATGTTTAGGTCAAGTTCCACAGAGTTAAGCCGCGGCATATTTTTGTGTCATGTCCCGGTTTTCGGCGTAACTTGTTCTACGTACGAGCGAAAGTACTACGAATAAAAACGACTTCGAAACGGGGCCCTTCGGTTTTCCCTAAGTTCACCCAATTTTAAATTTAGCGTCTTCCAATGCCATTTTGTTTTACATGAAATCACGGATTTCGCGCTAAGTTTCTTATTCAATGCCTCAATTGCCAGCAATGCACTGGAAACTCGCGCTAAATCCACGCTGACGTTAATTTGGTATTATTTCCTCTAAAACAGTTCTTATCCGACTGAAATGACGGATGTTGCTTCAAAACTTAAATTATAAAGGATTGCGTAATGAAGGTTTCTTTCGGAAACCTCATACGCTGGCTCTCTTGAACGAACGTGGAAGAAATAAAATCACTGAAAGCCTCATGCGTGGATTTATTTGCGTCATAAGGTTTCCCCGTGTAGCCCATCATCGTTCCTTCAATAAGAGGAAGAAGGATCGAGTGCAATAAAGATTCTGCTTTGCTCTTCTAGGCTACATCTAGAGGATGCTGTGAACATTTGGGCCCTGCTCAGAAAGAGAATACGCGAAATATGCAAAATAATGATAGACGCTTGCTTCGTTAAAAACTACTTCGAGGGAACGAGGAGTGATTCACAACTGACGGAAGGACTAGGGTTGGAGACGCAAGTAACTTGGAGACTACACATTAGGCTTAGAGTACCTAATTCAAAAATTCAGATCACGCAAATTTCAAGGTGACAATAGTCCTCGGACGAAAAATCATGAGAGATTTCTTCGCTCAAGGTAGGTCCACATTTCGAGTACCATTATAAGGGGATCTTCATTGAAGGATTTAATACAAGATATAAACGGAATACTTAGGAAACCTGCACGCTACGTTAAAATGGTTTCTGGCGTACAAATAGTGCAACGCAGCTGATGGAAGGACTAGGTTGTTATCTGCTAAAACCAATTCGCAGGATAAACACCAGGCTACGATAAATAGAAATATTCACATCACGCTAGTTCCATCGTGACATGTAGGATATTATTTAAACCCCGCATTACATTTCTAAAAGTGACAGAAGGGGCAAAATTGGAGAGATACACTGCCGAACTGTTAGTTATAAATATTCCTTCTTTCCGCGCACCATTAGCGACTAAAACAAAAAAATCAGAGTCAGGCACTCTGTTAACATGAAATTCACATTCGTTATCTCCCTATTCCCTACCATTCACATGTCTGGTGTCCCAACACCCCGTGCCACGCGCCCTTGCGACAAATCGCGCAGTAATATGTTGATGAACTACCCTATAATCCTTTTCCTATCGGTTTCAAACACAATGCGTCTCCTACTCCGAATATATTCACTACGAATCAGAGACTGGAATTATCCCCATCCTTAGGGCATAAAACGTCGCCGTTTGGTTCTGCTCGGGAATGGAAAATCTCGCCCTAGCCTTTACTTGAAGGTTTTTCGATTTTTTGAGGATGTATTTATTAATTTGTTTCGCATTTTCTCTTGAATTAAACCAGGCTTCCAAGGATTTAGGTTTGGATTATTTCACTTTGAAGTTATCTCAAGGTGGCGGTGTTGCAAGGGTAGCGTGAGATGTACGATGGTAAAAATATCCGTGTGAAACGTTATATGCAGCTATACACGCATTTGCCGCGGAAGGAGACCTTTATGCAAATCACATCGTTTGCATTTATCAAAAAAATACTTTCCACCAAGGAAGAGGGGTAGAAGAGATAGAGAGAGGGGTGGGTATAAAAAGGAAAGTTTCCCTTCATGTTCTTCGGGTAGTTAATGCCCGGCTGACCCGAAATGCTTCCTTTGCAAGGGGAAGAAGACCCTTCCTTGTGTTTTGTTCCCGGTGAAGGAAATATGTTCCCTAAAAATACTCGGGGTTGCGATAGGACGGACGTGCGCATTCACTCCTCTTGGCTCTCTGGGGTTTTATTAGCTTCGCTCTGCATAAATACGCCCTCCCTGCTTCATACATGCATTCGATCCTCGTTGCCTCGGCGACAGACCATACGCATGGAAAGAGGAAAACCCAGGGACCCTGTACTCTCCCTCAGGAGATGTAAGTGGACGGAAGGGGAGAGAGGAAAATTCTGTCCATGTGAGTAAAAAAAATAAAGGCTTCTTTCCCTGAAGGAATTGGTATAGTCCCCGTAGAAAATAGCGGAGAAATAAAACGTGGGGACGTATATTCATCTTGAAGCCCGGACCTGCTTAGGATTTTTGCGATTCCCTCAAAACTTTTATGTACATTTTTTTCCTATTCCTTGGCTCTTTTCTCGCTCAGAGACAGAGAGAGGGACTCAAAAGAAGCTTTGCTCTTTCCTGCGCAATATATATCCTTTCCTAGAGCTTGCCTAGGGGATTACATGGCCACGCCAGTCTTTTGGTATGGGTACTAGGTCTTGTAAGCCGTGGTGCCGGGGGCTTTTTTTGTGGTGAACTACTACTCCAAAATACGAATACGCTAAGCCTGTAGCGTCGGAAAATATTTCCAGTAAAATTGAGAAGAAAAGATAATGCTCTCTTCTCTAATGCTTATAATGTTCAAATCGTATTGCGTGAGACCATGAAAAAATGTTTACTGTGGTTTCAGGGGTTGGTTTTGAGACTACTGAGGATGTATATTTTCTTGATATTTCTCCTTATCTTTCGTCGTATTGCATACAGGCTCTCTTCTTTTCCGTCATTTAATTGAGTCATTAAAAATACGAAGAGGGTTGACTGAGAACATTTGAAATTCCTGGGTTCAGAGAAAATCGTATAGAATTTCTTCCTCCCTGTTAAAAAACATTTTAAATAAAAGTGTTTTTGGCAGTGTACAAATT
This sequence comes from Pyrrhosoma nymphula, assembly GCA_963573305.1. Lineage (NCBI taxonomy): Eukaryota > Metazoa > Arthropoda > Insecta > Odonata > Coenagrionidae > Pyrrhosoma > Pyrrhosoma nymphula. Next base: position 45,753,549 of record OY754330.1, on the reverse strand, counting down.
CACTTCGGTGATTGTTTGGTCTGGTTTGGGATTCATGTTATTATAATATCTACTTTACCTTAAATGATGAATCACTCATCGTACTGGTCCTTCACTCCTCAAACATTTAACTTCTGCGTATATGAAACGAATTCGATGTATTCATACTCTGATTCTCTTGAGCAAACGTGGAAGAAAGAAAATCACTGCAAGCCTCATTCATTATTTATTTATGTGAGAAGGCAGGTAGGATGCGCGTTGCTCATCATCGTTCCTACCTTAACTCTGTTAGTTTGTGATATGGTAATTTACTTTCTAAGGACGTCATGTAACGGATGCTGAATCTTTCATTTATGATGAAATGACTCCGAGAGCCGTGACACAAGAACGGTGCTGTCTACCTCTTTTTTAAAGGGATCAAGGACCCAGCCATCCCAAACAGTCATCTTCCCTATCTTTGCTTGTACGTCTCTTTTTGCTGTTTTTTTACTTCACCGATGCAATAATCTCCCTAATTGAATACATTTATTCAAATTTCATATTGCAGTGCAATCATCCATTGTATTTTAAGGCTTCCCTCTCTCACATTTTTGTTACTCTTTTATATATTCTCCCATCCCTCCTCGAACATTTTCATTGCATCTTTCAAGCCTCTCTACTGGCGAGTACATGGATGTCAACACAAATTACAAAAGAACGTTGGTACTTGTGCTCTAATGATGGATTGATGAATATTTAAAGCTAGTGGTGGGTAAATTTAACTCGAGACTGCTTCATCATTCACGTAACTCCTAACATACAGGAAAGGGATATCCAGAAGGATTTCTAATAGAGTGGTTTCCCGTTTCCTTCTCCATCCTATGCCGTTGGCCTGGTGATTCATCCGCCTTTAGTTGGACTTGGACTCTGAGAAATGCAGAGAGGAAAAAGCAGGAGTCCTTTGAAATGTGGTGCTGGAGAAGACTATTAAAAATATCTTGAACAGAAAGGGTTTATCCTGAAAGTACTACAAAGAATTGGGGAGGGACAAACACTGCTAAACTCAATATGTAAAAGAAGAAACGCAATGATTGGACACCTTCTATATCACTCCGAGTGGATGAAAACCTTAATGGAAGGAGTGGTAGAGGGCCGTGCTGGAAGTAGACCAAGAAAAGAATACCTGGAGGAGATTTTAGCAGGAAGAAGATACATAGATGTAAAGTGACTTGCTATGGAAAGAAGAAATTTGAATGCCCACTAACCTTAGGGCGGAGGAGAAGAAGAAGGTGGGTACATTCTGAGTTTTTACGTACCTACTCCTAAACCCATTTATACCCTGCGCATCCTCTTCTAACCCTCGAAACTTGTTCATACCTTTTTTTAACTTGATCCTTCCACCTAGTTCGGGGTCAGCCGTTGAGTCACAGAATATTATCACTTGCTATTCTTAGTTCCATGGCCCTCCCATCTTGGCCTTCTTTGCTTTTGCCTACCTGTGAATGGTCACTAATAAAAGTTACCCCAGTCATTCAAGCTCTAGGGACTAATTGGATAGGGATACCGTTAAAATAATGAGCGTAAAATGTCAGTAGAAAGTTAGTGGTGATATTCGTTTTCTAGAAGTGACATCACTAATGATTCTGTGGACATGTACATACGTATCATAGCGGTCCCTAATATACGCGTAGGAGAAATGATTTTTTTTTCTCAGTTTAATGTATCTTAATGGAATTTGGGCGAATTAATTGATTGTACTCGTAAGTAATTATATCAATTTCACGGATTTTAAATTGTCTTATAAAAACAATCACATATAACGTTCACGTAATGTGAAGTGGGCCTAATACGTTGCAGGGTACCGAGAGGGCAAGCCGGAGTAATAGAAAGTTGTATAGAAAAAAATGAACGCTAAATTAAATAAGTGCTAACTTAAAATTGATACGTCGACTTTAGATCGGTCATAAACAAACGGGATTGGTAAACATTATTTTATGGTTAATTTAGCGAATTTCTCACCATATTTATTTAATTTATCTACTTAATAAATGACAATGCTAGCCGCGTTTCGTCCGTGTCATTCGGAAAGTCGGTAGGTGATTGTCAACGAAGTAATTCGTTTTCCTCTCTTAATTTGTTCCTTCCATGTTATTCTCGTCCGCTGTTCCAAGAAATTTCAACAAGTGAATAAAAAGAAGAGCTACGATTGAAAACAAATCCGAAACTTTGCCCTTAAGTTTACTTCACCCTATTTAAATTCAACGTATTACAACATCATTTTTTTGCTCGATTCAACATGGGTTTTGCGCTATGTATCTAATTCGATACCTAAATTGACAACAATGAACTGGTAACTCGCGCTAAATCCACGCTGACGTTAATTTGGCATTTTCCCCCATAAACCAGACCTAAGCTTTTTTTGCAGATTTTCGCAGCTCATGTTTATGGTATTAAGGTTTCTGGTTCTGCGATTAAACTGTCGCATAATATTAAATAATTTAATCGCAGAACCAGAAACCTTAATACCAGACCTAAGCTTTTGACCGTGCCGAATGCAATGACGGATATTGCCTCAAAACTCAGATGGCACGTCTATTTTCAAACCGTCTTGGTTGCAACCGCGAATTCCGCGAAAAGAGATTCTACTTATTCATTCTTCTGCTGCGGCGTTTAATCCATGTCGCTCAAAAAATACCTCAATTTTCCTTACGACAACTGACATTCGGCTGTCGCGGGGAAAAGTAGGCGTAACACGTCCCTGTCACACCCCGGGTGCGCTGTTTCGACTTTCTCAGCACGCTGAAGACCCTTGTGACCTCACTCTCTCCTTTCCTTCTCGAGGAATAGTCTCGACTGATTGCTTTCTCGCGTTTTCCAACCCAGTGCTCGCGCACTCATGTCTTTCTCTTCTAAGGAAAAAGTGAAGTTGGGGCGTTTTCTTTAAAGATGCTTCTGTCTTGACTTTGTGAACTCCTTAGCTCTTACATTTGCATTCGGATAAGAACTTTTAAAGTAATATCTAACATCTACGTGCTACAATGCGGTTGATGTAGATATTGTTGCATTGGTAGCTCTAGCAGTGATCAGTTGTTTTAATTCTCTTTTAAAAAGAAAATGCTTTTTTGAGTGCTAAATGGGCGTTTTTATACCACAAGTGGAAACTTCTCCATAACAGCCCGTTTTGAGCCCAATGAGTATTTAAGTAGAGCTCAATGCTCTACCCTCAAACAGGCAAAAATGGATCAACAGATATGTACATTGGTAAATGTAATGATAATAATTAAAAATCAGCGAAAAAAATAGAAATACAGGAAGAATAAATTACACCTACGGGGATGAAACTCGAGGTGAGAAAATAATTTGACTCGACTGAAATTCGAACCCAGATCTCACAATTTCCGGTCTGAAATGTTTGGAAATTACATTAGTTATCCATATTGTTTCAAAGCGAATTTCCTTGCGTTTGTGCGCGTGAATGCGTACCAAATCATTTGTGCACTCGCAATGATTGAAAAAGCTTGGGAAGAATGAAATAAAGACAGGAAGAAACACAACGACAAAATCAACTCAGATGTTATACAATTGAAGTTTTACAACAGCGTACCAGGTTTAAATTTGTGGAAATACTTGATGTCCAATTAAAACAGTATTGGTAAATTTCTGTGATAATGGCATTACATGCCGAAACCTTGGTCGGTGGTGTGTATTAACTGTTTTTTTTTTAATTTACTGTGTGGAAATTTACCAATACTGTTTTATTTGAAATGGACATTGAAGTTTTATTACCCAATTGGCGTTTATGCGTTTCATGAGTGTAGTGGGGAGAAGAGGGGTGGTTATCTTGATGACAGAAAGTTAAATTCGGAGGGGACACGATAAAACAGGCAACGTTGAAATAGTGAAAGACTAAGGAATTTTGAAGTACTAGTACGTATAAATAGTTTGTAAAACCACAATTTTGACTATTAAACCAGATTTTACGTTGGTTCGTAAAATATGCAATTTGGCACTTTCCAAAAATATTTTGAGAAACTAGACTCAATACTAGAACTTTCTCAAGACTAAGGGGAGGCAATTCTTAATGTATCTTTCATTCCATTTCGTCTCGATCATCCTCACTCTTCCCTCCTTACTGTCCTTTTATTACGTGGTGCTGTCTCTCTCTCCTCTCGCCGTGTCAAATAATTTCAACGTTTCCCTTCTCTCGCGAGTCGAACCCGCCATGAAATTTTCAGAGCGCGATTGATGGGCGGGGGTTGACGAGGTGAAGTGCTTCGTCGGTGGCATCTCCTCCCACACGCATCTTATCGACATTCGTTGAGCGACGCGGCGAGACGGAACGTGTCGGTGATGATGACGACGGCGTTCGCTGCTACTGTAAAAAAGAGGGAAAAGAGAATGTCTTGAGGAAAAGCATTCGCGGCTGCAGACATGAGGGAGAGAAGAAAGAGAGATCGGGGTAATTGCCCTTGCGCGTATTTTTTTGAGGGGTGGGAAAGGGGAGCGCTTTGTTTGTTCATGCCTTTAAAAAAATCAAACTCCTCCGTGGATCGAATTCGAGGAAAGGCAATGAGCATAAAAATCAAATTGAATTCTTAGGTCGGCCTGGAATGTTCTGAAATAGTCATTTTGGAAGGCGGCTGAATAATGGAGTCATTTTTGTCACATGATAAAGGTAGAAAGGTGGGCAGGATGGTAAGAGATAGCATTACTGTATTTGAGGAATGGGAGGAAGCGTGGAGAGAAACCCAGTGTCGACATCTGCCTACTCGTCTAACGAAAAGGGTCAAGGTGTTCACAATATTACGTCACATACGACTAACGGAAAACAGTCCTTGAAGTGATCTTTACACCCATGAAGGGATAATAACTAGAGCATTTGCTGTGGTTAAGTTAGATTCCACTGTGAAATATCCGCTTTTTACAGTATTCTAGCCTGGTTCTTCGGGACTGTAAGCTAAAGCATTAGTCAATATACCAGCCTTATCTCTCAGGAATGCATCGAATGCATAATATTTGTACTTGATCATTTTCGGTTACAGTAGTAAAGAATTTTCAATTATTGTTGTAATGTATGTCACAATACAATATTTTCAATTATTTTTTTTATTTTCCCGTGAGAAAGCTTTCCCGTAAGCTATGCATGCACTTGCTAACCTGATGGAAATAGTACAATATATTCCCTGGTAACGTAGAATGAACTTTTTTTTTATTTTTAGCGCTAGGTATACTTCAGATTTGTCCAGATAATTATTTTTGAGACAAAAATATTTTTTATGTTAATTGAATTTAATATTTTTTTTGATTTACCTAGCCATTGATTTTTCCATTAAAGGCCAGTTAGTGGGCTAAACTTGGGGAAAATTAAATTTTCTCTCCTCAGAATTAAGTTCCTTTTCCCAGTGATGGCTACGCTCATATTTCCCCCTTTAACATAAAAAATACGTATGTGACGCTGAAATGAAGTAAAGCTTGTACCAGTCCTCAATTTGAATTGAACCTGTTCTTTGCAACCGCCAGAAACAGTAAAAAAATTTAATTGCGCCACGTTGGTTTTTGGATGGCTGAGAACTTTTACCAGCATCAATCCGGTTTTGAGGTACAGTAAAAGCAATTTTTTAATAAACATCAATTGTTAATATGTTTATGGAGTCCTAGTGGTGATAGTTATGAATCTAATAGTCCTTAGATTCTTAAATTTCTTCCATTTTGAAAATGTCTAATGTTACTTGAAGTTGTGAGAATCTCTATCGACTCTTTAGTACTCCTTTTTCATTTTTTTCCTGGTTGAAAACTTCATATGGGTATTCTCTCTTGCACTCATTTCTGTTGCACGGAAGATTTGAAGCAAATACAGCTCGCTACTCGCATTTCCCCCTGTAGCTGTGTCTTTTCGTTTACACTTTATGGCGCCACGAAATATGGAGAAAAGTGGCTCTTGTTCGGATTAAGACTCTTTGGGTGGATTTCCGGAGATGTGAAACGGGCGCACCATAGATTTCCTCGAGAAGCTTGGGTACCAGATAAGGGTGCGCCTACGCTGAAGAGAGAGATTTTGACATAGGGTTTGCAATCCGTTTGTCACGTTTTGTTTTTCCGCCATGTTTCATTGTGGTTCGCATCCACCGCATTGTTTAGCAAAGCAGATGGATCTAAGATCTTCTCCCCGAGATAAGGGAAAATGTAGTAGCTATCTAGATGCTGGGTCATGAATTTTGATGAGCGGCCTGAAGGTATCAAGGGTGGAGATGAGCTTGTTTTCTTTGCTTCCCTGCATCGGAAGTCGGCTGTCGGATTTCGTAGAAACCCTGACCAAACGCGACCATTTTACGTGTCTCTGAGGCTCTTGGAAAGCCTTGAGGCTCCTGTTTACCAATAACTCAAAGAGTAAATTCTCAAGTCCCCCCACCATTTGTTTTCTCCCAAGGGTAAACTGACTGCGAAATTTATTATGAGAAATACCAACTTTTAAGCTAGTAAGAAATAGTCTCAGTTTTCGGGTTTAGTGTTTGTTATTAGTTTTTAAAAAACTATTGCTAGAGTATTCGCGCATTCTTGCGAGCGTCATTTTCTTTACAATGAGAGTTTTTTTCTGTATCAAATTTTGGAAAATATCCGTAAATGAGTTTGAAGATTTTCTGTCGAATCTAATGCTTCTGTTTATCGATAACTCAAAAGGTAATGCTCCATTCCGTTCAACTAGTTTTTCCTAACGGGTCTGCACTATACTCACCTGGAGAATTCTTTAAAAAACTCAAGCTTGAAGTCAGGACGGAATATAACATCGAATTAGTTGTAAGCGTTCTTGTTCCCACTCCTTTGAATGTTGATTACTGGGGAATTTACGCTTTCATGTGTATTTAATTTTTTTCTATGGAAGTTTTTTGTTCTGCTTGTGAGAATCACCAGGGAAATAAATTCTGAGGGTGCATTGAATTTTGGCGATTTTTTTTCATGTTTTAATGTTTCTTCCGATGGCATGATATGAATAACGTAATTTATATGTCATCAGGATACCCTCTCTAGCTTGAAAATATCGGTGCAAGTGACAAAAAAATAATTTCGATTTGCCAGAATTTAAAAAATATCTCTGCACGGGTATCGGCACATTCACTTTGTTAAATGCTTCAACACTCCTTCCCAGGAGAAAGAAGTTCAATGTGGTAGCTAGAGGAGCATAATCGTGGCCATTGAGGTTCATCCTAATTAATCATAGAATTAAAAATTGAAATTCCTCCAAATTAACCACTGAAACCCTTTAAGAAGGTGACTCCATGATATACTTTACACTACGAGGGAGGGATAAGATTGCATTTAATAGTAAGTTGAATATAATTTTCAATTTTGAGGATTTAATTCTTTTAAATAGTATTTTACTTATTACTTCGTTTTATTTGTCATGCTTTATACTCTTGTCACCGTCCACGTATTTTATCGCAAGTCGTACGCAATATCAATATAAGTTCAAAGCATTTTTTCTACAAAGGTATACTTAATGGAGTCGATGTAACAAAATCACTTATGTTGTCCCACGATTTCACTTGATCTCGGATTGAATAGAATTTTCATCGAAGATTTAATTATAATCGCCACCGTGAATTTTTTTGCGTCTGCTTTCGGAATGATACGCAAATATGTTTACATTACTCTGGGTAACTTTCGCTCGAGCGAGAAGTAGGTAATTCGAGAAAATTCAGTTATCGCAGTTTGTTGGAAAATTTAAAATTTATTTCCGCACGCATGTGACAGTCTTTCGCACCTTCCGTCAATACTTCCTTCCCTTACTTAGCTCACCTAACCTGTTGATCGCTCTCCTTTTTTGTAGGTCGGAAAAAAATACATAAAATTGGGTCTTGGGTCAAACGTATCTCTGAACCACAAATTTTGTCTTTTTTCAACGTATCTCTTTCGCCTTTTTACGTGTGCTTCCAGCCGAATGATAAAAGTTACGCCGGACGGAAAGATGTCCCAAAATATACCAAAAATTGAGCCTTCTCCATCAACTTCACGACCTTCACATGTTATTTTCCTCTATCTCCTTTCCCCTTATTTCATCTATCTCTTGACTCGTCATCTCTTTCTCTCCTATTTCATAATGAGTTGTAGTTAGTGCATATCGCATTTTTTTCCACCGTATCACTTCATATTTCTGTTTAATGTTTATTTCAAATAACGTGGAAGGTGCATCTTATGCTGTTGTAAAGACTTTTGCCTGTAGATTTACCAGATTTTTCGCTACCATATTCATACGTGGATGCATTTCTTCAGTGAATGTTTTTAGCTTAGGATTCAAGACAAAACCTTATTTCCCCCACCCCACTAAAGTCAAAACAAAGTTCACTGGTATTTTATTTGTTTATAATGAATTTATCGTGATATTTAATTTAAAGTGCATAACGTTTTTTGCCTCTTTCGGTATAAGTAATGCGAATTTCATCTGGATAGAAAACATTTCTGCTGAAATATGATAAGCCGTTGGACTTCATTCGGAATTTTCTATGTTCATTATGAAGGATGAAAATTTTATTCTACCATGTGACAAGAGATGAAGCGAAACTCAAAAAGCCATAATTTTGCTTGTTTTAATAAAGACTATATAATAATATGTAGGCCATAGGCTATATCATAATAATCTATATATCTACGTATGATTGCAAGTAGTCATCAATCTGAGGATTGGTTTGCAGCCGCTCTCCATCCCATTATCTTCTTCAACTAACAGCGTAATTACCTTATCCCTCATTTTTACATCCATTAAAATTTGCTCTGTGTTCAGTCCTTGGTCTCCCTTGTTAATGATTACTTTCGTTGGTCCTTCCACTATAGATTTATGGAGGCTGTTTCTTGCCGAGTGTATACTATATATTTGTCTCGTCTACTTCGCATTGTTTATGTTGAGCACTTTTTCTCCCCTGCTCTTTGTAGGAATCCTTTATTGTTGATTTGATCTTAGTCATTCATCTACATCTACTTACTCTACCTTGCGAGCCACCGCATAGGCCTGTGGCATGGAATGTTAGAACACCAGCTATGGAATGGGGTGAGGATAGGGAAAAAGAAGGGCGAGAGGACATAGAGGACATTACATTTAATGCTTTAGTGTCTCGCTGTGTAGTTGCTGTCACTAATGATGCGTGAAAAGAATGCATTTTTTTCTTATTAGTTTTGCTATATGTTTCTCTTATCTATCAGATACCTATAGGATCAAAATTGTATCCCCTGTATCAAACTGTTTCCTATCTCGTCTAAATTTTTCAATTGATCTAAGCACAGCATGTGGCCTCCGAGTCTCTAGCGGATCCCAAACTAGTCCTTACATCCTGTGTTATTCTCTCTGGTCGCTCGCAGCAGTTTTTAACGAAGCCCGCGGCTTTCCTTAGTATTTTATTTATTTCGCAAATTTATTCTCACTACGCTGGGCCCCAAATTATTATTCGGCTATGCTATAACCCATACATATATTTCTTACATTTGTTTTTCTACTCCTGTGATCGTCTTCAAACTAAACTCCAACGCCGTGCCATAATATGCGTGAAATGCGCTTTTTTCTCGCTCAACGTGACGAAAAATATGTGATCAAAAAGAGTGGGTTTAAAAAAATAAAAAAATAACGCGGATGTGAAACATTCACGAGTTTCCCCTTTCACCCTCCTCCAAGGTCTTTTGTGAAGCGTTTGACTTAATCCGGCGTGGCAAATTTCCAGTTCTCCCGAGATAATTAGATTCCCTCAACCTCCTACTAATGTAAGGGTTGGGAGTGATAAAGGGGTGGGGGGGTTTGGAGGAGGAGGAGGAGGGGTTGAGAACGGGAAGGGGGGTGTAGAGAATGGTGCCTCGACTATGATTAATCTCGCCTTTCATCCTCCGCTCTTCTCTCCGCGCAGAACTCTGCAGCAGCGAGTCGAACACGGTTTTCAGAGAGAGAGAGCAAGCCGACCAACGCGGATTGCCGGCTCGAGAAACTTGAAAGGGTAGCCTTTTTCCCCCATTACGATCCGGGCGTATTTCCTGTACCTACATCTTGTTCTTCTCGGAAAGCTTTTTTGGAAGGCCGGGATAGAGGATGAAACAGGGTTAAAGAAATGTGGTGAAGAAAGGATGTAACAAAATTCGTCGGGTCAAGAAACTATTTGAGAAATACGTGGAGAAAACGAGGATAAAGTATACTTACATTTCTTGGTGTTTTTCTAATCTATTTTATCGTTGGTTACCTGTCCTGCTGTGATATTTTACAAATTAATCAAGGTAGGCATCATTTTGGATAAAGATTCAACTATCAAAAATAGGTGCTACATTTGATAATGATGTAAAATATCGAAACTTGTTGGGTGCCTATAGTAAAATAGCATGAATAGCATGATACTAAATATTCTTTATCTCATCTCCATCAAAATATTCCCCGCGAGTCACCTCAACAGTGTTCGGCGAGTTTTCAACAACATGCATTTCACTGTATCCTACAAATGCTATTGAGTATAGGTGCATTAACAAGTGACCTACAAATACGTGTCAGGAGCTAAATTTTGACCAGCATGGGCTACAGTATACGAGAAACTATGAGTATGATGAATATTTCAACTATTTACAAAAATGCACAATGTTACTAGAGTTATACTGGAAGTTTGTGAGATGTGGTGTAAAAACTATTTAGTTAATCAAGAAAAAAGCATTTCACAGCTAATCAAATAACTAGCTGGACTACCAATTGAAAAACCTAATTATAAAGTTTCAGTTATGGCTATTATGTAGGATTTAAGTCTTTCGATTTAAGATTTCCTACCAACGGATACACAGACAGGGAGATCCAATTGGCCCTAAAAAGGACCATCACTCAGAATACGAGAGAGACACAGACCAAACCAAGAAGCAGAGCCTGTCTCCCCTTCATCCCAAAAGTATCCAACCAGATCTCGAGGATACTAGCCAAGCACGAGATCGATACGACCAACGGCAAAACTTAAAAACATCCTAGGAACCGCTAAAGACAACCTGCCGTTGAAGACACCTGAAGTATACAGTATCCCTTGTGAATGCGGAAAGGTGTACTTCGGTAAGACTGGACGCACCGTAGAAACACGCCTGATGGAACACGAAACATCAGACTCTTCCATCCGGAAAAATTGGCGGTGGAGAAACACAGCCTGGAAAATGGCCATAGGATCGACTTTGCCAACACCAAAGTGCTGTGGAGATTAGGCTGGAAAGTAAAAACTTGAACCGAGACAATGTTTTCCAACTCAGCAGTGCTTGGGAACCTACTCTGAGAATGCTAAAAGAAAGGCGGGAAAAACTGACGAATCAGGGAAAACCTAATCAAAATGTGACACTATAAATATATGACAATTCTGGCAAAAATCATTAACCCTGAAGACGATGTCAGACTACGCCATTGAAACATCGGTGCAGTTTAACACCATTACCCGGCTGGAAACCCGAGAAATACCCATGGCTATTATGGCCTATTATCGTTCGAGGAGGGAAAAACTCATTGGACACATTTTGTGACACAACAGCTTAATGGCAGGAGAAATATCCGAGAAGAATTATAGAGGAAGACCAAAAATGGAGTAGAACTAACAAATCATGAGGGTCGTCAAAGAAAGCAATTATGTAGGAATGAAGCGGATGGTAGAGAGGGGAGTGGGATTGAGAGCTGCTGCTAATAAATCTTTGGATTGATGATTACTGATGGTGACCATTCGAGGACAATCAACCATTTTAACCTTGCCTGTGCCATATTGCGTCGGAAATCATCGTTACGAGCAAATCTTATCCAGTTAGTATTATCATCTACAGTTGATTCCGCCTGGCGGACTATAAATCGGTGGGCTCTAATAATTTGATTTAAATAATGGCTAAAATATAAATAATGACCTACGAAATAGCTATTCAAGAAGGGTTTATAATAAGTTGAATAAACAACACGACCACAAGATACAACGATCTTCGTTAGGCATTAAAAATATCAATCTTCTCTTTAATTGTCGACTAGCAGCGTTAAATAGATGATATTGTTTAAAAATAATAATTTTGCGTTTCAATGTAAATGGGTTACTTTAAGTAATGTATTAAAGAACACATTAGTTGGTCTACGGCTGAAAAAGAGTTTCTTACCGTTTATAGGTAACCATGTAATTTCTGCATTCTGTCAGGTATTGAAGTAAAAAGCGCTTATTTTCTGCATTTACAGCATTCAAATAAACCCTTTTTGCTTGCTCCTATGGTATCAGGAAAGTTTTAATCATCGGAACGCTACGAATTCTTTTACACTATAAATACTGGTTGATGAGGTCGCTTCATACTAAAAACGCAGTCTCGTTTTATCACCAGTCACCATGACTTAAGCAGTACCATGATCACCGATTAAAATTTTAATGTCCTCTTTTTGATATACATGTTTATTAATAACCTTTGTATCCTTTTCTTCTTTCGCTTACAAATAACCTCCTCTCCATGGACAATCTTGGCCCACTCATGTTTTGAGGTTTATTGTTTTTCATTATGATTGATATATTGGTTGTTCAAGATTGCAATGCTCGGGTAGATGCTCTTTTAAATGCCGTTGAATTTGGTTCCACCACGTGAAGATAATTACCGTCTCTTAGCGACGAAATAGGACCTCTTATAAACCTCCTCCACTGCCGATCCCCACGGACAATAATCCCCCGCTTCGTGTATCCTCTCCTCCTCACCCCTCTCTGTATCCTCTCCCCCCACTTGAGTCCCTAGTGCGTCCCCCTGCCTCAGCCCCCCGGGGGGATCTTGCGCCCGCATGCATTTTTAATGGGCCCACTCTCGGAGAAAGGCCAGCGAAGGGTCAGTCATTGAATTCATCATCCCAAGAGGAGAAAGGGATTTTTTTTGGGGAAGGAAAAGGTGTGAGGTGAGAGGTTTCAGTGAATGATTTTGCTGGTTCCCGTGCATACTTATATTCGTTTATATTTTTTCCGGGTCCTTCTTTGTTCGCCGTAAAAAAACGTGAAATTTCCGTTTTTGGGCGAGCTACTTCAAGTTGGGTTAGTCCGTGATCCTGACTGATGACGCCACTTAAATGAATAGGCAGTCCCGACTCCTTGGGAATTGTCCTTTGCTTTCATACTGAGGTTGAGGAAATTTAGAAGCCTAAATTTTACATTTAATTTGCTCTTGCTCCTAGATTTAAGTTTATCGAGGAGAACTACCGATTGATCTCTCATGCTTCTATTTCAAATTCCTCTCCTTGGAATGAATATTAGAGCATTATTTATGAAAAACTCTTAATAATCCGAATTTAAGAGCAAGATGTTTATAATTTAATTTCGATATAATTATAATATATAATTTCCATATAATTGAGTTCGATTTTATCATTATTGGGAAAAGTCATATTTTAGCTTCATCTACTTGGCATTACTGTTCCTCTAAGTACATGAATCGGCTGCAAATGTCAAATGAATCATACCTTGGATGGCGTAAATTTTACCGAATATGAGAAAAAGTACACAAACAAAAATAAATAAGATTAATCCCTTTCAATGAATATTCTTAAGCCAGGTGTTATGAACTTTTTTGATAAAATATTGTACCAAATATATGTTAACAAATTTCTTTTAAATAATGTTTATTAGTTATAGAGCCCTGATAAGGAAAAATAAACTTACAAAGTGTTGTAAAATAAGTTAGTAACATCTAAATTTTCTTAACCAAAACATATATTCTCCACTAAAAAGAAATTAATTTTTAAAAAGTTCGAGAAAATATAATATCTGGGCTTCAAAGCTCTAGACCCGCAAAGCAATGGTGCCATATATCATGACCATCATCCGCTGACGTCTTATATTTTTTTGAAGCCTCTGAGAAGGACTTTCTTTGGACCTATGTGTTGTGTCCGGTGGACATGAATGCGAGTCCTTTCATGAAATGATATTACCATAAATTATAGTACACTGTTTCGTTCGCTTCTCATGGTTTTCATCCGGGCGTATCATAGGGATCTAGGATATGAGACCTGTCTTCTCTATAGTGTCCGGTCAATCGTACCGCTTTCTTTCTTAAGTGGCTTCATTCAATCGGTAGAAGATTTCTTCTTCTTTTCCATTCGAACAGAGCCTATTTGAGCCTTTTGCTCTATTGGCCTCCGTGCCCTTAGCTCTAACTATAGCCAATCTTTGCTCCACTAAATTGATGAATGAGTAGCTCTTTAGTCTCATTTTGTTACTATTATTGGCAAAATCTGTGACCAGTTTCTTTGTCAATTATCTTTCTTACTACTTGCTGCTTTATTTTCACAGTTACGCTCCCTCCTTGAAACTCCCTTTATCCATTTTTCAATAGGTATTTTGGTGAAATGCGCTCTTATCGTTTAAATGGGAATGCTTGTCTACCTTATGCATCATTTTATAGCCATCCACGTGTGTCACGGCCTTTGCTTGCATTTCAAGTGCTCCTGTGTTCTGGTGAAAGAGGCCCGTCGTGTAGTGAACCCTGTGCTGTAAAGCTGCTTTTTGGTAACGACATGTCATAAAAATTGGCTCTTATACATTGTAAAGAACCATATTTCCAAGGTTTTTGGAGCCACTCAAGATTTATTAGTCATTGCCTCCTAAACTCGACTTAAGGTGTGTGAAGGTAGTTTTTCCGAAAATTGGCCATTTACACAGAGTTATAATGCGTAAGGTTTGCGTTCGTCATTCTCTCGATTCCTGAAATTCGTTTAATAATAGTCAATCGTGTATGGATTGATAAGTATGGACTCGTGACCATAAATCGTCTTAATAATTTGTATTCCTTTAAATAGTGGAGGCAATATATGCTTGGGCAAGATATACCGGGGGTTTACATTTACTTCATCGAGCATTGAATCAAACTATAATGACTTTCATTTTTGTTATTTAGATTCATCTCACCCAAATTGATCTTTTTTATATATTATGTAACCAAACAGAACAACCTAGTTGTATAATAGCACATCCAGGAATTCATTTATCGCTCTCTCGAAGTATTTTGTGCTACATCTGTGAACACAGATACATACACTGGGGCGTTATTAAAAGTGACTTCGCAATTTGAAACTAAAATAGTAATTTCCTAGTTCTTATGTATCACATTCAACCGGTACATTTTAATTTTTACCTGATTTAAACCTCGTTAATCAAAATTGTTTATTTATTTTTCCTTAATTTATTTTTACAGGTGAGTACAGAGGATATGTAGCGTTTACACTTCCACCATCCCTAGCTTCTGGTGAGTTCTCTAGCTTAAATCTTATCGATTAGGTTTCAATAGTATTTCCACTCAAAGTAGAAAACTTGGCATGGGGCATTTTATTTCCACTTTTTTGTAGCTAATTTAACTAGCAATGAGTTTATCAAAGGGATATTTTAAAGTTATGATATGTGATATACGAACACATTTACGTTAGTTGCAGATTTTATTCAGAACAAGTAATGTAATTTTTACGATATTCTTTTATACCGAATTTTCACTAGCGATCTATATGAAGCTAGATAGTCCAGATAAGTAAATTTTAGGCGTTGACATAAGTGTTATTTATTTGTTTGCAAGTCTTTTCGTTTTGCTCCACCCTTTGCTAGAATAAAACTAGCATTGGAAGATGAGATGCCCGGTATTTTTTTTTTCGAAGGTAGATATTAGAGGTGATTGTTGAAGATACAGAAGTATTGTTTATTGTAAGACAGTGAAAAAATTAACTTTGAAAACTTCCCAGTAGTTTTGAATTTAGTTTTGAAATTTGAGCGGTCTATATTAGTGCATTACTTAAAGCAGGGTGTTTGTGGTGGGGAGGAGTTTTATCTGTTGATCTGCAATTTAGGATTAGTTTTTTTGCATTTACACAATTTAAAAATTTCATAAATCATCCAGCCTTTTCATGGAGAGGGGTGTTAATTTGTTTTTCAGTATCTCTACGAGGTAATTCGCGCTTTCATCTACTGATTTTGGGTGCTTAGTGAACCTCGTGCTCTAAAATTTGAATTATATATTTGTGTGATTTTGCCTTTTGATTGCATGCGTGCCCTATTTATCGATGCCAAAATTGCATCTTCTTTACGAAAATGAGGCTATTTTTATGGGCCGTAAAAACTGGATGATGAATTACCGTAATTGAAAAATCAACGTAAATATGTGATGAATTAAATTTTGCTATTTGTCCTGATTTAACGCATTAATTCTCGAATTTTCTTTAAACAAAACATCCAATTCCCTTTATTGTCCCCTTGTACGGACCAAAAATACCTCTCCCAGCCTACGGATTGATGGAGATTTTCCTTTTTCATTCACAGAAACGCCTCCGAGGAAGAAATTCACAAAGCTATTCCCGAAATATTTCGAATATTTTCCTCCGCTCTAAACGCCCCATTTGCTTGGAGGAGCGAGCGAGCCGGGTCAGCTAATTGATGAGAAATCCAATGCCTCCCTCCGCGGAGTAATGAGTTATGAGAGCCGCCTAATTCTCTTTAAAGAGGGGGGGGGGGAGTGCGCTGTTAATGACGTTTTGTCGCCATCCATCATTTGCCTTTAATTATCCTCCCTCCCGCCACCCCTTTCCCGCGGCCTCCCCAAAAATCTGCGCGCGACGTCGGAGGCCCAAGGTTCACATCCCTTATCTCGCGCACGGCCGGCCTGCGGGGCTCGGATTCAAGCGGAGGTTGGGACCATCTCCATTCATCATCATCGCGCTATCCCTCCTCTGTTGTACTGCCATCCCGCCTCGAAAATGCACCGTGTGCTCTGCTATGGTTCCTACGGGGCTATACTCGATCGCTCGCGGGAAAGAATACTGTAGGTAAAAATTTAATTCCACCGTGGCTAAATCTATCTAAATACATTACTAATTCACTAAAGTCTGTCTGTCTGTCAGTCTAGTCTATTTGAAGGACTTCTAGGTGACCTAGGAAGTTGATGTATGGCAGGAATGCAGGTCGTGGCCTAATAAATTCCCGGGAAATAGTTCTACCCCCGAACAACAATTTAAAGGAGTTGTTTTCACCCTATATCGTTTACCCATAACGCCATAAGAAACGTATTGGATCGGTGCAGGGGTTTTATTTTTTTTTGCTTGTTTAGGATACTTGCAGTCAATATGCAGCGCTGGAATTTACGTTATTGTATAGCTAAGAGAATGCAGAAGCGGTCAAAAATATGGTAAAACAGCAAACAACAATTTTAAGGAATTGTTTTTACCCCGATTTAATGAAATATTAGCTCCATGCAAATCCCCCAAATCTCCATTGATAGCCCCAAAATAAGCATTAAACTTGGTTCAGGGTTAAAAAAAAAAACTTGAAATCAAAATATATCTCCATGCTAAAGAATAAAAAACTCTCTATGTCTATGATCCACATGTTTTAATAAAAGAAAGAAAACCGGCCTAGGTTATCTTTTTTAAATTCTTTATCATGGAAATAATGAGATTCCACTAACAATAAATTACGCCTTCGATGTTTGCTGATATTCAAGATGTTCTCTCGAAGTTATCCGCGGCGATTAGCGGAATATTCCATTCTTCTTCCGGGATATCTGCCGCGTCGTTGTTTTTCTTGACAGCGTTTCTCCTCCCGTCCTGGAGGCGTCTTCAAGTCGCAGATGACCTGAAGCCGCCTCAGGACAGGAGGAGAAACGTTATCAAGAAAAACAACGACGCGGCAGATATCCCGGAAGAAGAATAGAATAGAATAAACCTTTATTATACTCAGTGACAGGTCCCTTAGACTTTTACCAGAGTATGATAAAGGTTTGGAAGAATGGAATATTCAAGATATGAGGTTGAAATAGTTAATATCGGAAAGCTATTATATAATGCAGTTTTTAATTCTCCCATTCGATTTTCATATAAACTTCGCCTTCTTCTTAAAATTGGGTTTTTGATTCCAATATAGTCCATTTATTCACTTTTTCAAGAATACAAATGGAATACAACGTGATGGGAGGGCTTAAACATTCCAGTGACCCCTGGATTTGTACGGGCAAATGATACGAGCCCAACGAAAGGTAGCCATCGAGATTGGTTCACGTTAAAAATTTGGCTGTGGAAGGCAACGGGAAACCAGCGCAAATCAATAATTATTGAAGAAGATGGTGGGACTATCCTTCGACACCTACCATAAGCAGTAGATCACCTTTAATTATAATGGTTTTGTGAGTGTTAAGGTGAAAATTCACTTGCTGCTACACTCCCTTGAGGTAGCTTCTAAAGTCACTCTTTCGATCTAGATGAAAATTGTGGAGAAGTCTGGCTCCAGAACCAATGAGAATAAAATCGAACGGCTCCCATACTATACGTCTAAGTGAATCCTCAATTGAGTCAATCCTCCTAGGGTGGGTGGATGTTACACTGAGAATGAATTGACCATTAAATCATTCGCGTTCATTTTAAAAACAGTGAAGATTTTTTTTCCCTGGACGTCTCTCGGCACAAAATTTTTGGATCCATGCGAAAACGAATGAGCTCCAGTTTTTTGTGATGAGCAATAGTAGTCGGTTATTCTTTCTCTTAGATTACTCTATGCCGTATGATAAAGTGCCTTTGTCCTATTCCTGAAAATGCTCAGTGTTACTGTGTCTTCCAATTTAGAATGAATGCTTATATTATTTATTGCTTTGAGTAGGCCCTATTATATTCATTCTTTGGTGGATCGAAGTTTTTTTTTTAATTCTTCCATTCTTTTATTCATTGCATAATGTAAGAGCGATAATGCAAGGCAGTTCTCAAGTTATTAAAACTATTGTTTGCTCTTTTTTTATTAAAATACTACTGACAGAGTTTGCAACTAAATGCTTTTCTCAGAATTATGATGTTGCCCTAGTTACTTCTTCTAGACAGATTTTTGTAATGACCTAATCCAATGCTATTATTTTTTCTTTTATCTGAAAATTACGTTGCTTTAAAATCTTCATCACGAGACTCAAATATTACAGGGTTTCATTTTAAAATGTGTCCGTGAGCGATGAGGCAATTATGTGGATACTTGTAAAACGATTAATATATAACTGTTCAATTTCCATGAATACGCGTAGATGATCGATAGCTGCATATTATCTTATTAGTTATTAAGTGAAGTTAAATATGTGGCAATCGTTCAAAAACTGTTTAATTGTATCAATCATAGCATTAATGTAACAAATAGTAGTGAGTGTCTTTGGGATTCTAAATTTTTATACTATTTTTTTGATTCTCACTGTCATTGTGAGATGATCTCGTTTGCAAAATACATCAATACGTAGGAGATAGAGTATTTTAATTATGAGACATTAAATGCCTTCCAAAACTATCGATTCGTGGCAGCGAGGGTTAACAAGAAATGGCTTGCTAAATATTTTACTATCCGACTTATATTTCGTGATAAGGAAACTAAGCTGGCATTCTTACCACCGAAATAAAGTTAAGCGGGTTTCCCAAAAAAATTGAAAAATCGAAATCCCTCCCCGTGATACTTGAGGACGCATTTAATTCCAACTTTTCTCATTCGACGGGAGGTGCATCCATGCTGCTCCCATGGAGACCAGTGTAAACGATCTCGTCTACAAAGATGGAAAGAAGTTGATTGCTGCTGAGTGCGGGATCCGAGCAGTGCCTGAAGTATTTCATTAGACTTCTTGCTTTGTTTATCGTTCTTCCTTGCATCTTGTAAGGTGGAATCATCTCCTTTTAACTCCTCTTATACGTGTGTGCGCTTTAAGAAAGAAGTAAGAGCATTCCGGATTATGACTAACTTGGAACCTTTTTTTTAATTACGTCGTCTTCGTATTTCTGCCTTGCCCCGTCCCTCTTACTCTCATATTCTCTCTTCTTTACTCTAGCACTCGCATCTTAACTTGAAAATGAGCCTCTTCCTACCTCCGCGGGTTGGTTTCTTGCATTTCTTTCGTCGAACTATCTCTTGCTTTGAAGTATGAAGTCATCAAAGACCAAGTGCCTGAACTCATTCCAGATTTGAGAGTTCTACATTAGTTCTGACAATGACCTTCTTAGAATTAAAATTATGGAGATTTGAAGCCTCTATTTATTTTGACACAAGTGTTGTTATTATTGTGTCATCATATCCAAATTTCACCAAGTGAACTTGCCAACCATTGATTTTACTCTGACTTTTACTAATAAAATACACCCGTTTTTTAAATAAAGTATTTTCTTATTAGATAAATTTTGCTGCCTAATGTAGAAAGATACCTTGACGAATGGGGTCAAAGCTGTAATCATTTTAAACAGACAAACTTTGTAACTTCCATAGAAATCGTTGCAAATCTCTCGGGATTTCTTCTGGCTAAGGTTCTCCATTACTTCCATCGTTTCGACAGGTGACATCGTTATCTGTTATTCTGGAATCTAGTTATTCGATTCCACGATCCCTGTTGTCGATGAATGATTCGCCTTCTACAACGTTGGTAGTTATGGAGAACCTTATCCGGTGGAAAATCCGAGAGCTTTTCAATGATCAGATTCAACGCGGGAGTTTGAAGTTTCCATAGAATTATTTAATTCTACCGACCCGGGTGTTAACTGGTATCTAATTTTTCACCATTTTCTAATTTTGGAAATCACGCGAATAGAATTAAATTTTTTTTGTTGGATCCACTAAATATTTTCCTTCAAAATGGTTACAGTTGCAGAGTTTCATATAGCTGCAAGGTTACACCTAGTAATCATATGTTCTAGGATGGAAGTTAAAATGCCAAGAACCTATTGGAAGCTAATTCAGAAAATGCCGGCTATGAGGAGGATACATTTACACATACAGCTTTAATCATGGCTTATGTTTAAGTTTTATTTATTTGGGGAGTATTGCACCCATTTTATCTCTCCATCACCATTGGAATCTGTTTATTTGAAACAATTAGGTTCAGACTTGACAAAAATTGTTCCTTTGGCTTCTTGTACTTTCGTGGATAGATGGAAAATAAATTGTGTCTTCTGGGATTAGGTATATGTCGATGTATATAACTAAAGCCTGGTTTGATCTGCGGCCTCTATTTATACATAAAGGGTGACTACTTCAAGTGGCCTCATTTCAGTTTTTTAAAAGTACCATCTCTTGCGCATCGCATTCCACATAGATTTCATGCCACGGTGGAGACCATGTAGCAAGTTAAGTACCGGCTGTGACACGTGAGCAATATACCCTTGAACTCTTTCCGTACGTTTCTAAACTGACACGTTCCTGCCATTGAAACAGTGTGTGAGCGTTGCTCCAGCATGTAGGTCACATCAAATATCCTTTGCTCTTTTGATTGCTTTTCCCCACTTTTCCTGTGTTTATCTTTAGCAGTTATTAGCGACGTTGGTCCCTATACGACCCTTTCCCCCTTTGGGAGTTCCCTTTGAGTGATTTTCTCCATGCGGAGATTAAATCTTGCCCTCCTTCCATTTTCTCTCTGGATAGTTTTTTTAATTTCCTCCCGTGTGTTGCATGAGTGCTTACATGGCTCGCATGCTTCCTGGTGCCCTCCTGGGAGTTAACCCAAATTTCCATCCCTTTTCTCCGAAATTTTCTATGTAATATTCCTGCGGAATCAATCGTTGTTGGTTGTATTTGCCATAGTTTGAAGCAGAGCTTCCGAGAGGAGCAATTTTTCATCTTCGTGATGATTCTCACTACTCAAGACAAATGTGAAATTAATACTTATGTGAAAAAAATATTGATAGCAGTAGATGTGATTAAATATGAAATGAGTTGATAAGGGATCTTGATTGTAGCTTTTACCGCTGTTTTCTTTATTAAATCACATTATTCCTGACTTTGTCCGTAACAGGTTCGATTTCTCTCTTGCTTAAACTGAGATGGTACGTACGAGTTTCGCCGGAGGGAATACTTTTCAGGGATCTTATGCGAGGGTGTTGGTGTGAATACTGGTTGTTAGAACCCCGGTAAACTTAGAAGAAAAAAACAAGCTTGGCACATCGAGGCACTAGAAGAGTACAAAGGGAAAAAAGTCGTACTTGTGCATTGCTACTTGGCAATAATTCACTTATAACTTTGAGGAAGGCTTAATTTGTAATTTACTTACCGACTCAATATATATATATATACGCACAGGGAAAGTTTCGCCAATAGGCCACAATAATACAAAAATATACACTGGACAGGGGGTGGGGAAAGAAAAGTAAAAAGAGACGACTGACTGGGTAAGAACGTTTCGAGTCTGTAAGCTCTTCGTCAGCTGGAGAAAAAGTGTCACACTTTTTCTCCAGCTGACGAAGAGCTTACAGGCTCGAAACGTTCTTACCCAGTAAGTCGTATTATATATAATTTGAACAGAAGGTGAAAGAAAGAGATAGGAAACATATAATTAAAATTGGACGAAGACACTGGTGATGTGGAAGATGGTAAAGCCGAGAAATCAGAGGGTAAAAGTGTGCCGTGGCCGGGAATTGAACCCGGAACCTCCCGATTTCGCGCCGGGTGCTCTTTTTTATGTTAATTATATGTTTCCTATCTCTTTCTTTCACCTTCTGTTCAAATTATTATTATATATTTATTCGCCTAAAGGCGGTGTGTGAGTGAGTGAACGAAATAAATAAATAAATAAATAAATAAATATATATATATATATATATACTCAATTCCGACCGACTCAAAATATATAGGTATGTCATTGTCGTCTCCTGTTTTGCAGGTTATTGTAGGTGCTTGCTCCTTTCTTTTTGACCATGCTGATCGGTACTGACACTATTTGTAATTTACTTACCGACTCAATATATATAGGTATGTTATTGTCGTCTCCTGTTTTGCAGGTTATTGTAGGTGCTTGCTCCTTTCTTTTTGACCATGCTGATCGGTACTGACACTATTCGTGAAATCACTTTAGGCGTCATTTTATGAAAAATTCCGACGCTCAAAATTAAATAAATTGAAAACATTGATCTGTTGAACATTGAGAAATGCCGGGGGAAGCTTGTAATTTAAATGTAGCCCTTCAGAAAATATCAACATTTGGTAAACTTCTTTTGAGATATGAAACATCAGTTTAATTTTACTGATTTATATTTTAGTATTTTGTCAGAAATACCCTTATTGCACAAGAACTGGTACAGTTATTCAAAGGGTAATGAAAATCGAGATAACATTTCTCTAACACGTCAAATATTTTGAATAGATCCTATGCATAATCTTTTTGGGAGTAATAATGCCTATCAATAAGAAGAGATACGTTTACAATACGAAGCGCCACTTTCAGAGTACCGAACATTAAAAATGCTGTCAAATTATTGTACCCGTCCGATCCGAAGCCTTAAAGAGAGAATAGTGACGTGCCGCGGCGAGAAAACTGAAGACAGGCGTTTTTTGGAAATTTGATCATATTTGATCCTCTGTATCTAAGTAACGGGCAAAAACCATGAAAAATTATGTGCCATTTCAAATTAATCAACCATTACTGTGTCTATGCGAAGTTTCGTGTTTATATCTACAGAAAAAAAACACTTTTGGACTTTTGGCCCGCTTTTTCCTATTTCCAACCTCTGTGAGCCGGTACGAAACTTACAACTTTTTAGTCAAGAGATTTAAGTTCCGCACAGGTACGGAACTTATCGATAGATGAAAGTAACGTGCTGAGCCAATACGAAACTTTGCCTTTATTTTCGTTCCAGATCTGGTCCCGGCATTAAATATCATTGGTACGTAAAAACTGATTGCGTATCTCTATATATACTCAGTGATATCGGTCTGTAGTACTGATAAAGTTAGCCCCCTGTCGTAAGGGGTGGTGTGGATGTGCTGGTAAGAGGGTGGAGGGGGAGAAGTGTTGTAGTAATCCCCGCTCAGATCCCCCCGCTGGCTCGAGGGGTGGTCCTTCTCCACCTCTCATCGCTCAATTTCCTCCCCCCCAAATTCCACGCGCGGCCAATCCGGTGAGGTCCGGCCTGCCAGTTCACCGCGTTCACCTACCATCGGTTTCCCTTTCTGCATTCTCTTTAATCTCTCGGCCTTTCCGTGCAGAATCCCGAACGTGATTCCGCACCCATAGACTGGGAGACTGATATATGGTTGAAAGTGTCGATGGAGTCCCATGTTTTGTGAGGGGTTGACCGGAGGATGAACTTGGAGGAAGAAAAATGGCACTGTCGTGGTTGTCGGTCGTTAATCTGCGTTTCATGAACTATGAATTTATCTCCAGAATGCAAACAACCGTCATTGAAAAGTACTTCCTCGGACTCAACTTCGGTTGAAAATGTTCGTGATGAGAAACATCTGGATATGATACTGCTTATTTGCAACTTGTATCGAGGCGCATAGTATATGTTTAAATACGTTTTTGGTCTTGGTAAGGCTTAGCGTTCAGAGGCCGTCAATTAATCTCTCCATGTCTGTCGTTTTCAGGCACAAACAAGAAGTAGGTACGTAAAGGGATTGCTCTCTGCCTCAATTTGTTCCTCTTTTTCCCCAAAGAATTTTGGAATACCAATGTGAATGTAATTGATA
Organism: Pyrrhosoma nymphula; assembly: GCA_963573305.1. NCBI lineage: Eukaryota > Metazoa > Arthropoda > Insecta > Odonata > Coenagrionidae > Pyrrhosoma > Pyrrhosoma nymphula. The sequence goes on along the minus strand of OY754330.1, from coordinate 45,729,175 downwards.
ACCTTATTCCATCAATCACCAAGCTTTCACAATCTTGTTTCCTCTTTCATTTTAATAACTTTTTTTAAGGGGTGCGGTCAATCACCTTTTTTAAAAGACATGGTCCCTATTTCGCTAAATTTGTATGCCGTATTTGGAATGTATATCAATCTTATGAAATGATAAATGACTTATAAGTCCATCCACCGTTAATATAACTGATGAAATTAGCCTTTTGTTTTGCGAAAACTTACAAATAAAACTTGAGAAGTAGCATCTAAAAATACTTTAGAGTTTAAATGAATTAGAAATGTATGTTTTTTGCCAGCGTGATTGAAAACACGCCGACTGACCGACGACAAGTCAGCGTGAGTGTACATTTGGGACTAACGTGGTTTCCACGAACTAATGAGGTAAAGCCTGTCCACCTTTGTTCTTTGATTTTCTCTCCTTCCGAACTACGGCGCCTCAATGTTTTCATAAACCACAATGTTCATCCACTTTGTACCGTTGCGTCGCATCGGGGCCGTGTGTGATCTCACGCCTACATGGACACGCTCAAGGGTGTGCGCCAGCGACTCGTTTTGAATCGGACCGCGTGCTCTTCCCACCTGGATAATACCACCTCAAATTCGTTGATTTCCTCCCCTCCCCCCATCATGTCCTCCACTTCCCCTGAACCTTTGGGGGTCATACTCTAATTCCGATCCCTCGGCCAGGGGGTCGATTTCCCAAACGTCGGGATAATCATCGCATGCGAAAATCACAGATTATTGCTCGGTTTCGTCGAAGTATCGCCAATTCCCAACCACCAATTGATATTTTTCACGCAATATTCAACACGTGCGGACGGGATGCGACTACTCAACAAGGCTGAATCGGCGAAACCGTGCGATAACTGCCATAATCGCACACGGTAATCATCACGGCGCTCGAGAATTGTTTTCCCAGGGGCTTGATTCCGGGGTCATATAAAGAACGTGCTCTAAATTATCGAACCACGGGTATATCGAGGTAGTGATGTCGCATCCTTGGCAAAACTCAATTCTTTTTACTGATGTTCCAAATCCTACTGCACGAGTCAAAACGCTGAAACAGTAGAATTTATTCTGAACTCAACGTTAACGTTTGAATTTTTAATATAGCATAGGTACTGCTTTTTATCGATATGATAATGCTTAGCTATTGGGAAACAGAAAGTGTGCATAATACTCGACGATCGTACTTATTTGATGCACACTTTTTCCAGCCAATATAGCTATCTACAGCGCCATTTCTATTGAAAAAACGAATTTTAACTTGATCTATAGTTTTGTGCTAATAAATAAAAAAATCATTGGTACCTTCATTTTAGTCAAGTATCGATTTACAGCGAGGATTTCACTCCCATAAATAGTTTTTGCGCGAGAAAAGCATTCATATATGATAAAATAATATTTTTTTCCCCTTGCTTCATCTATTCCCTCATTTAGCACTATGTAATTTCCATCATATTTTAAATAAATTCTGGGGAGCCTCCAAATTATTTAAGTAAGCCAGCCATTTTCGTTAAATGACACATCCATTTGTAATGGATACCATTTTGAAGGAATCAAAATTAATACCTAGAGGACTATTCATTCATTCGTTAAGTAATCTACCGGTTAAAAGTATGTTTCAATAAAATTCAGAAAAAATCCGCCAGATTTATTTTCCAAGAATTTATTTATTCATCTCAGCGTACATCCTACTCTTCTTCATTCCGTTCATAAAACCTATTTTCTTTTCTTTCTTCCCTACTTATCCAGCTTCCTTCCCTCTATCACGGATCTTAAGCAACACATCACCCCGCATTAACTCTTCCAACCACCTACCCTGACTCCCCCTAAATTTCGAAAAATAATCCGACCGTTATGAGTTGCGATCATTCAACCTTTATCAGCGTAGCCGCACACGTATTCTCTATACCTACATTCCTTTTGTTAACTACTACGTACGCGCATACATATACTCATCACACCATGTACTTTCGTGGTAGGAATAGTCAAATAATTTAGTTATCGCTTTTAGATCTAGAAAACTGACTCTTTATCTAATTTCCTCCATAATGTCCTATTCTTACATATCTCTTTCGCTTCCCTTACATTTCTTTCTCTTTAGCTTTCCCTTTGTTCAGGGGTCGCTGTTACTTATTTTCTTTTTCCACTCGTTTCTGTTCCTCGTACCCTCCGCACTCAGTCTTTTCTCCCTCATGTCTTCAGCTATACAATCTTTCCACCTTCTCCTTGGTCTTCCTCTGTGCCTCCTACTCTCCACCTCCAGGTGGAGAGTAGGAGGATCCTTTTTGCACCATGGCTCTCCTCCCTTCTCATCAAATGCCCATATCAGCACAGCCGACTTTCCCTTCCCTTCTCTGATACCTCCGTCACTCCAGCCTTCTCCCGGATTATGTCATTTCCAATTCTATCCTTCCTTGTTTTACCCATAGCCCATCTCAGCATCCTCATTTCTGCCGCATCTTGTTTCTTCTCTAACAAAACGTTCGCTTCCCTTACACACATGCATACCAAATACGAAGTATACATATTTACATTTGGTAAATGTGTAGGTTATTTCTATTTTTGTTGCTATCTCCTTAGAAAACCAATCCATTTTCACGGTTAGCATTATTTTTAACGAATGGATAAAATATCACCGTAAAACTGCCACACATTTTCATGTACATACGCGCATGCTCAAACATTGTTTTTTTCAAACCAATTTTATTGCTCCTTGGAACTAGCAGAGAAGTTTCGCGTTTGCCCTAGACGCATACCCTTCTCTTGTCTTTTACTAGTTATCACGCCCACGCGACGAAAACTCGGCGCGCCGTTCGATATATCGAAGTATATATCGAGCGCCCTTCACGACCTCTCTCATATCCGGCCCAATTGGGAGGGTTGGGGGAGGGTGGGGGAAGATGGGCCACGCGCCCAGGGGGGTATTAGTGGGATTAGCTACCATGGTTGGTATGTTTGTAACCCCGCGGACGTTCTGGAACCCGAATTGCCGGCGGTGGCGGGTTTTGTTGTTTTGAGTGCATTAGCTGCGTAGGTTGAGAGAACGTTTCACGGTGTCGTCACAAGAGCGAGCGAAGCGGTTCTGCTGTGGTGTTCCAGATAACCCTTTACCTTAGGCAAGCACACCACTCCCTCGATCCCGCACCCAATCGGCATACGCTAGCGCCGACAAAAACGGTTCCACTTTCGCCCGAAAGACCACGCACACGGTCGGTGCCTAATTAGCCGATGAGCTCGCTCGACCCGCCTTCGCCTCGTCGTCGTAGCCTACCAGTGGTGCGGGGTGGTCCTCCCGTGTGCAGTTAATAGAGTCTGGTCGATACCCATAAGCTTGCGATCGCGTTGCCAAACGGCTTGCGCCTCGGTGAAGAAATTTCGTACCTGCACCGGAACTTGGAAACCTTTAATCGTGAATGCTCTTTAAGTTCAATTTCAAGGTGAAGCAAGTCAATCCATAGAATAAGCTATAGTATTATCCATACTTTCCTCGTTTAGTTGGAAAGGTTGGAAGTAAAAAAAAATAATTTAAAATATCAGAGCGCTTGAGTGACTGTTATAGTAAGAAAAATGGAACAAAGTGAGGAGACATGACTATATGTTTGATAATTATATTGTTTTACCGTTTCTCTCGATATGATCAATGATGGGTATTTTTACCATGAAACAAAGCAATTATTGGTTGTAACATGGCAGAGAGACATAGTCGAGTTTTTACATGGTTGCAACTAGGATGCATCAAATTTCGGGACCTACAATGGTTTGGAAACTGAAGCTTGATAGTAAAAACCAAGTGAAATTGGACATCACAGAAGATATAATTGTGATGTGCAATGTTTGAGCGACAAATGGTGATATACTAATTGACAAGAATAAGTGCTACTCAATATGAGCTCAGAAAGCAGCGTACTGCGATGTGACATCGCAGTACGCTGCTTTCTGAGCTCATATTGAGTAGCTACGATACTGAAACTCAATTCTATTCAAATGCGTAGTAACAATGATTCAGTAACCCATTTCCGATGGAAAAGTACGTCGCAGGATAATGATTACAATAGTATATTATGTGATTTTTAAAAGAAATATTTTGGTTTTTAAGCGCATAACATATTTGCATTCGGAGAAGGAGCTTTTGAGTTATATTTTTGGGTTGATTTAATGACTGAAGAAAATGTAAATGTTTAATCTATTCTCTATTATTTGCGTTAGAGCTACATAAGTATGAATTTTCATTGTATTCCTCAATATTTTATTTCATTTCTATATATCAGCATTTGTGCTTTAAAAGGTTGGCGGTATTAAAGTTATTGTAGGAAATATTCACACAAAATCTATTGTCCATTCAGTTCCCACACTTATTTACGGCTATGTTATCCTGAAGAAGAAGTTGCGGGAGTGGAGTCTCTCAGCTATGTCAAATCACTGTTTGTACTATCTGATGTAAGTTCTGTACTAGTATTGTGTTATTTTAATTCATTTTTCAGCAAATATGAACATAAATTCTCAGCTTCAACATAGTCCATTTAATTACAAAGAAAAAATCCAAAATCAGGCATATATTTTTTTTCAATTATCCAACTTAATGAGGCTTTTAAGGAGTAATTGAGGTTTAATGATACTTAAGCTGAATGTTACCTCAAAATGCCCTCTTTATTTGTCTAGTGGCTTGTTAGAAATGGACTTGTAATTTGGAAGATATTGATTTTCTACAATGATGGTATTTCAATGTAAGTTTTCTGCCCGTAAGGTGATTAGTTACGAAATGGTCGATGCTTTACAACATGAGCGCAGAGAACTTTAATTGATATTCGCCTCAGTTTCGACTGGATGACGTGAACTAAACGCTCTCTCGCCTACTAATCCCACTTAGAAAGAAATAATTCTTTTCATATGCTGCTCTGCTTCCTCTTCCTTCCATATCCTCATTTATGGGTTATCTATGAGCATTACAAATATCAGGTGCTTTCTCGCTGTATACTCATGATGAACTCCCCTACTAGTAGTGGTATCTCTCGTATTCCACATTTCAGAATTTTACCAGGTGATCCCGAGAAGTGTTCATTCACCATAACTCTGTGCTTTCGCCTTCCCTCTTTAGTCATGCTTATGTTCACTTCGGCAGTCGTTGGATTCGTTCCCCATTCTCCTATTATTGGTTCTCTGTGCCAAATTTGCTCCATGCCCGAAGAGACCTTTGACGCTATATGCTTATAGCCTTTTGTTCTTATTTGGTATCGGAATTCCAAATGATCTGATGAAATATTCTTGCCAATAATTTTTAAATACTCCTTCCATATAAATGCTGCTACGCTTCCCGGATCTCCCCTTCATTTTTCTTGGCCCTCGAATATTTCTGAGCGAATATGATATTTTTAATAGTCTTAGCGCGTACTGTCTGCAATTCCTGAGCCAAAGTCAACCTTTTAATTCGTTCTGTTGCGTCCTTGTGTTGCCGGATTTTTGACATTAATCGTATCGCAGATGTAAATGAAATGTCAATAAAATTCTGAATCGCATATTTCTCATTTCGCGCGGTATCCAGTTTCCAGTTGTGATGGAAGTTTTGCGGAGCGCAATTTGATGAGCGCCCGTTCGCTATTCTTACTCCTCATCCCTTTCCCCTACTCCCGCTGGTTTATTTCACCGAAGTTGTTTATCTCACCATCTCGTTACAAAACTTGAGGAATTATCAGCTCCTACGGAGAAAACCCTTGGTTCCCCTTACTTTCCTACACACTTTCCTTGCGCTCTCTCTTTCGGGTCAAGAATAAGCTAATATCGACGCCGAGTGTTCCTCCACACTTCCTCCGTTCGCCAAATAATGTTTCCCAACCTGCCTACCCTACCCTCAATGACGCAAATAACCACAGTTCTCGGTCGCTTCAACTAATTATAATTATGAATATGATCGAACAACCAACCGGCCGATGAGTCCATACAAGCGGCAGTGCTCTCTGATATGCATATTTAAACGTCGTGTTGAGGTACAAATTTTGGATAGATGGAGTCGCGATGTATCACATGTCGCATGATATCGCAAGGATATCAAACTACATTGCATTGCGATATATTGCTTAGCCCGGACGATCAGTAATGTATTGCGTTGTCGGCATCGATGAAGTACTGTCCAGCTCCCTCTAAGGTGTTGGGTGATCCCATACTACTGGTAGGATTACCATAATTTCACGCATCCAAATCCGGCACCGATCACCCGGCCGCTAAGCAAGCTAAGATAGCTGTTGGGAGAACAATGTAAGGCTATACCATAAATTGAGAGAGTACAACATGATGAACATGCTTACATGAAATTCAGTGGTTTGGACCCATACCTATGCACTGATGCAAACATACCCATCACGCCGTTTGCTTTCGGGGCCGTCACAGTAAAAAAAAGTTTAGTTCTCGATGTTAGGCTTGTAAAGCTGGCTCTTATTATATAGTTTCTCATTTACTGGCCTATATTTGTGTACCACTTTTACATTTTCACTCATACGTTGCTTCATACACAGCCTCCTATTCACAATCTTAGCATGCCTCTTTTACTTCAGTTTCATTCATGCATTCGTTCATACACGCCCTCCTATTCTCAAGACTTCCACTATCCCTTCTCTTTAAGAGAATCTTCCTCCACATTCTCCCAAGACTTTCGTGGGCTACACCTTCCTCACATAATTCACTCCTCTATCATGAATCTGCTTAGTTATTCAGCAATCCATTCCTTCGGTTAATATGATTTAATAATCTATGGGGAAACGAAAGTGGTAGTAATGAGAAATTACGTCTATTGAGTGCCTAGCCTCGTCTACCTAGTGAGGGGAAGTTACTTGACACAATCTATGGCAAATATTGTGGTCCCTTAATGTCTCCCGCATATCACATGTCGCAGACGAGACATCGCCATGCCTTGCAGTCCTATTTTATTATACTTTTAAATCCCTACCTCTGGCCTTCCGCGACAAAAAACCTTTTTATTTCCTCATACCTTGGCATTTTCCCCGTATATTCCATTCCCCTTTTCATTTTATCCATTTGATTCTGAGAGGAATGCCGGGAACGCACCAAAGGGAAATCTCACAGTGTCCCCTCTACCGCTCTTCCGGTTGCGTCTTCATAGCCGACCCACATTCTCCCTTCGTTTTATCCCCTGCTCATTCTCTTTCCTTCCTTTCCATACTTCCTCACAATCTCTCGAAATTCACGGTGGAAGAAGAGGCTTGAGTAGCTTAATTGGTTAAAGCAGTCGGTGCGAATTGAGAGGTTTGAATTGTAATCACAATCCCGGAGGTTTTTCACCGTGAATTCCACATGCTTGTGTATTTCCTCAGCGGATGACTCCACCAAAGCTATTTGATGCTTTCCATTCGAATTATAGTTCGGCTGACGGCACAAGCACAAAAGCGCACGTATGTACTTTCTATTCGTTTCAGACCCTGCGGAGTAGGCACCGCACTTCATAACAGTTCGGGAGCATTGTTAATGTGCGGTGGAGCGCGATTGAAAAGAAATGAACCTCGAAAATCGCAACCGCGATATAGCCGTCATCACTCGAACTTATCTGGGGGGTGGTGCTTGAGCCATTCGAGATTATTCCGATCGCGTAACCAATTCGGTACAATAACGAACGGTTCGAGATTTCGGTGTGTTTGAAACATTCGGATGAATAACTTAAAAAATTTAATATTTTGATTATTACGACTATAATCGAGATATTCGACTCCATCAACAATATTCCGGTGAGGATAATCCCGATCGGGGGGGTTATTTTGTAATCTCACCTTTTTAGTGACTCCTAGTGGAAAGGCGGGAGATCCGTTTCCCTCTCTTAAAGATCGGCTCACGAACGGTTCGTGAATTGTCGACGCTTCAATTACCTTATATCAAATAAAAGATGCCGATACTAGCGAATACCCAGATTGCTCAACATCTTACGGAAGATATCTCACACTGTACATACCACGAAAATCTAAATACAGTCAAATCAACAAGCGACATGTAAGCGATCACTCAATATTTAAAAAAAAATAAGTGCATCTAATTAGTGTTCGATTCACCAGCACGGGAAATATCTACCAAGAACGTAGATTTTAAGGCAATATTTGTTAAAATTATGAAAATATGGTATAAATAACTGAATTCCATTCTCCATACACTGGCGGATAGGCACACGGAAATAAAGGTATCAGCAACATTGTTTGGGAAATATTGATACGAAAATTGAATCAAAAAAGGCATATCCAGAAGTGATTTATCGCACCCTCAAATGGGTTATTCGATAGAAGAAGAAGATACGAAATATATACGCAGATAATTCAAGCTAATAATAACATAAGCACTTCAAACAAAGCATACCTTCAAGTGCCCAATATAATGGAGTTGAAAATGCTGAAGGCAACGTTTAGCAAGGCAAGGCACGTTTAGCAAATTACAACAATACGATTTAAAATCGTTTGTATTTTTCGCGCCTTTGTTTATTTTCCAACTCAAGCTTCAAGTGGAAACGATGGTGGCTCCATGTCACGTTCTTTATGACAGGTGAGATGGAACTAATGGCAGGCGGAGATAATGAAACGGATCAAGAGTCGAAAGATACGGATCAGAGCGGATGAATCGTCTAAAAGACCAGTACATGACCGGCAGTTCACCGCTTGAGATCCGAAGATGGTCACGCCGCCTGGGTAGCGGAGTTGAACTACGAAAAAGTGACATTTTATGACGTATTCTCACTAAAGTGAGATTACAAAATAACCCTCCGGAAAGGCTACGTGTGAATTTCCGAATGGTTCAAATTCACTAAAGTTTCGAACCCTTCGTGATTGTATCACGTGACTCCATAGTTACGTGATCGTAATTATCTCGAAGAGTTCAAACACAACCCCCCAAGCCGGATTTCGATGGTTCAAGATAAATTTTACATACGTTAGCGTTCTCAAAATGTCGCGTGTAATATGAATCAACTGTCTCCAATTCGAAATTCCGACACCTGGATGCATTTTTCATTTCCCGAGGCTTTCTGACTTATCGCAGGTCCTTTAAAACCACAATATAATTTGGAGTGAAAAAAAGCAATTAGGTTCGCTTCGTTTTGGAAAACTTTCGGGGGATCTGGGTTCAAATCCCAGTTTAGGCGGATGAATTTTTCATTGTGAATTTGGAAAAATGTTTTCGTGTTTACCGAGCGAGTGACTTCGGGAGCTTTCAATTTGAAGTGTTGAAGATAGCGCGGTTCAGAACAAAACAGTGCACATCTATGCAGTAGTCACTGCCGAATGTTTAAGGTATAATGATCGAATTCGTTCCAATTACTTACTTAAAGAGTAAGCTTTTTACCACGGAGCAATTCAAAACTCTAAAATTTCCCCTATAATTATCCATGATTGACGCATTAGCTTGAAATCAACAAACTGACAACAATGGCGGACAAGATTATCGGAGTTCTTTTCTTCTATATCGCACTCCAGGGGGGTTATTTTGTAATCTTACCTTTTTAGTGACTCTTAGTGGAAAGGCGGGAGATCCGTTTCCCTCTCTTAATGATCGGCTCACGAACGGTTCGTGAATTGTCGAAGCTTCAATTACCTTATATCAAATAAAAGATGCCGATACTAGCAAATACCCAGATTTCTCAACATCTTACGGAAGATATCTTACACTGTACATACCACGAAAATCTAAATACAGTCAAAACTACAAGCGACATGTAAGCGATCACTCAATATTTAAAAACAATGAAGTGCATCTAATTAGTGTTCGATTCACCAGCACGGGAAATATCTACCAATAACGTAGATTTTAAGGCAATATTTGTTAAAATTATGGTATAAATAATTGAATTCCATTCTCCATACACTGGCAGATAGGCACACGTAAACAAAGGTATCAGCAACATTGTTTGGGAAATATTGATACGAAATATATACACAGAAAATTCAAGCAAATAATAACGTAAGCATTTCAAACAAAGCATACCTTCATGTGCCCAATATATTGGAGTTGAAAATGCTGAAGTTCTTCACGTTTAGCAAATTACAACAATACGATTTAAAATTGTTTGTATCTTTCGCGACCTTGTTTATTTTCCAACTCAAGCTTCGAGTGGAAACGATGGTGGCTCCATGTCACGTTCTTTATGACAGGTGAGGGGGGTTATCCGGGAATGTCGATAACGGTGACATTACGTCATCACTTCCCTCATTTTTAGAAATACGTCATCAATCTCGACGAAGATGGCGCCCACGGCTCATTTGGCAGTTCTTCGTTCACGGACCGACTCAAAACTGAAGCTTCCGTGTCGACCGTAATTTTTCGGTGGACGGCGCTAGCGTCGCGACGGGAATTAAAGAGCATCATGGGAAATCCCCCCCGCCCCGCCTCCGCAGCCGAGCTTTTCAAGCGCTTTCCGTTAGTGTTTTGTTTACTGTTTTGGCGGTATTTGAGAGTCAAGTAAGTAATGCTTATTTACTTCTAACATATTTTCATAATTCGAGGTTGATTAATGACAATCCCGGCGTTTATACTTATAGAAATCCTCGTATTTAATCTATTTCATGCTTTCATAGTTGTATACCTAGTGGAAAATCAGTCTTCTTCGTAGAAATAATTATTATTGCCATGCTAATGGGTATGATCTACGCAATCAGAATATCACTCATCCAACAGTGATTTCATTTGAAAAAACTATTTGGATGCCTTGCGTTTGAGTTACTTAAAAAGGAATTCCTTTCCCTGTTGAGTTTCAAAGATATCTCAGCATGCCGTTGACGCTCATGTGATTGGAAGTTATTTTCGACTTGCACACATGTTGGACGCATATATTAAAAGAGTTTCGTACGAATTATTTTTCATGGATAACCTTCCATCCGTTAATATTTCATAGACATGGATGACTGGGCTTTGGAAGCTGCAATTGCGAGGCGGCGTAGGAATGAGGAGGAAGAAATACTGAGAGAAAATGCGATGAGGAGAAATAGGTTGAGACAGTTAAGAGATGGTGCAGATCCATTTGCCTCGCGGGAGAACGTTTTTGTGGGACTTTACCGGCTAACAAAGGACATGGTGAGGGCGCTAGTGGAGGGCTTGGCCTGAGCCAAGTGAGCGTGAGCCGAGCAATACAAGAGGTGCCCTAAATAACCGCATGCCCTAAACTCGCATAAAACCGCATAACTCATGCCCTAAATAACCGCAACATTGTCAGAAAATGGATAGAATTGGTGCCTATGATTAATTAGAACTAAATTTTTCTGCCTCTACTAGTAAAACGGACGTACAAAAATAAATATTACTACGGAACTGGATAATGATGATAACGTTATTAACAACCTCAACCGCCGTTAATTAATTAAATCCATGTATTCATGACATAAAACATTGTTTAACTCTTCTATGTAAACACAAACATAAATGCTAAATTACACATAATTCATAATCCTAGGTTGAAAACTCACAGCCTTCAGTGTTTTCCATTTCTGCAATTTCTCTATACCGCCAAATTTCTACAAAAACAAATGCGAAACTCGTAGCGGTGCGCTAAAAACGGAACACAAAACTGAGCCAACGGCTCTGACATCAGCTCATAGATTCGTTCAAAATGTCGTTCGATTGGGTCTTTTTGCCGTTCATTGAATGCCTCAATGAATGAGTAACGACATTATGACCGACGACATTCCCGAATAACCCCCGAGATGGAACTAATGGCAGGCGGAGATAATGAAACGGATCAAGAGTCGAAAGATACGGATCAGAGCGGATGAATCGTCTAAAAGACCAGTACATGACCGGAAGTTCACCGATTGAGATCCGAAGATGGTCACGCCGCCTGGGTGAGGGAGTTGAACTACGAAAAAGTGAGATTTTATGACGTATTCTCACTAAAGTGAGATTACAAAATGACCCCACAGCGCACATCAACTGTGCTCCTGGGACGTTTTTTAGTGCGTTGCATACAGTGCGTAGGATCTGGAACGAATAGAAAGCAAATTTGATGTTTTGTTGCGAAGTTGTCTGTGCACAGGGGTGAATGGAAAGTGCCCCTTGTTAATGCTACATGCTGACTTGGCTATTCCCGCAGTTCTTTGGAATTCGTTCCATATTTCCAAATCCACCCCATTTCATATTGTCTCCTCTCCATTTTTCCTCCCCTACTACATCCCTCTAGATTCCGTTCCATTTCATTCGGTCCCATCGCGCGCATCCCTCTAATGGGTTCTGCGCGCACTACTCTTGTGTCGGGGAGATAATAGAAACGCTATCAGCGTTCACCTCCCCGCCGAGGAGCCGAGAACGGCTCGCGGGCGACGGCGGCACCACCTGTGCGTGGCTTCACGTTTAAGGGAGGCATCCCCGCTTTTAAAAACGCTTTCGCTGTTTTCGCGTCGCAGCGCCGCGCCGTGCCTGACGTTCCCTACCTAATTCGAATTAGCGCTTCGATAACGCTCCTCGTCTTTTTGTTCCGCGCAAAGCGTTCCGGGATTCTCGCGTTCTATAACGTCTTCTTCTCCCTGGGAATATCGTATGCAAACGACTTTTTGGAAATTGAGAGCACTCTGCTGAGCCACTTTACCCTGCTGCTCGCGCTGTGGGACGCTCGTCTTTCGTTTTTTTGCAAACGATTATTATGCGTGAGTTTTCGCTAAGTGAAAATAGTAGAACGTTACGGAGACTAAAATGATTCGGCTATCACTTTCACGCTCTCCTCTCTATCATTAATACCTTTGCCTTTCCCCCATGTTATTATGAAGAGTGTGTATCCCCATTGCTTACTCTCCTTTTAGCTTTCTATGGTTATCGTCATTTCATAAGTTTTGTTTGGGCGATATATCCCAGTATGAGTACTGTTATATTTTTGAACTTAAGTTTTAATTAGTAGTTTAGCACAAATCTCCAGTGGTCAAAGGTATTTTGCAGTATACAAAGATTTTGATTGTTTTAAGGATTGGCAATAATGGAAACTCCAACCCAGCCGAGTTGCTAATATGGCCGTTATGTTCACATTCATTCTGTGGGGTCTCAAACGACTTGGATGGTGTAATACCGGTTATGAATGAACTGACATGCCTCAATACAGTGTCGCCGTTTGACTGCACCTGTGCTTCAATGATGTAGTCATGCGATTTGTTAGCCTATATCTAAACGACTGATAGTAATATTCCATTTTTAAAGTTGTTGAAGAGTTAATTTATAAGCTTATCCTTGAAGGTTGTTTTTAAATCCCTAGGAGCACTGCGAACAATTTTGAAATTCAATTTGTTTAACTTATTTTTCTTTCTGGCATGGAAATCTTTTTCTGTGACAGTTTTTAATGAATATCTATAATTTTGCAATGACAAACGACTGCAGCGCTTATGTGAGCAGGTGTTGTTTTACCAATGGTTTGCTAGCATTGCTTTGCAAATAGTCTAATATGGGATACATCTTCTCTGTTCAGTTGAAATTATCTTACTAGAAATTATGCATTTCATATTGAATAGTGTGGATTGTAGTTTTAGCCGTTTTTTTAGAACCCCAGCTGATTAGTACACCGGTATCGCATAATTTAAAACCATAATACCTAAAAAAGGCAACATTCTTACTGAGGTGGTATTCCAGCACACAGTCATTGGGTTACCAACCTGACTTCCACTGGCGGCTCATTTTAAATTCACAGGTGATTAATGAATAAGTAAATTCATAGATCCAGTTCTTAAAAAAAATATTAAAACGGAAATGTTTTCGGTCTACTGTCGATCATGAAGAAGAATCTCTAATGCTGGCGAGAAGTGTTTTCTTCTGATGATGGAAATGGAACCGTGAGGTCGTATTACGTTTTTGTAAGCAGTGTGGACAACTTCATTCATTAATTACAATAATCTACCGGTTAGAGGTAGGTTATGATGAAAGTCAGAGAATATCCAACGAACTCTTATACGTGTCGTGCCCTTTCTACATCTAGTATTTCTTTCTTCATCTCAGCATAAGTCCTACTTTTCTTCATCCCGTCCATAAAACCGATTCTCTTCCTTCCCCTTCCCCGCTTACCCAACATCCAGCCCTCTATCACGGCCTTCAGCAAACCATCGTCCCTTATTACCCCTTCCAGCCACCTACCCTGTCTTCCCCTAATCTCATAAGTTTCCTCTCCTCGCCCACCATTTCAAGCACTTCCTCATTTGTCTTCCTTTCCGTCCAACGCACCTTCTCCATCCTCCTCCACACCCACATCTCGAAAGCCTTCAGCCTATTTTCGTCTTCCTTTCTCAAGGTCCACGTTTCAGCCCCTTGGAAATTTACCAAGTTATTTGATTTGGAAATAAACTTTCTTCCTCCTATAATATGTTCACCCAACGCAATTTTTGGTATAATGCACTCAAACGAATTCCCACGCTCAGCTACAGCTATGGCAGCATTATTATATACGGAGTTTACGGAACTCATTACTACGCATCGCGATGCAAAACAATTCGATGTGAAGAACAACACGTCCTGTTTCAATTAGCATGAGGAAATTAGTGAAAAGGCTTACGATTATACAGACGGAAGAATAATTTATTCACCTCAGCGTATAGTAATGAATTATATATATTTCGCTTTGCACAGTGACAGGAGGTAGGTTTGTGAAGAGTCAATTCTCTAACCATTTGCACTTACACAATAATTTACCGACAATCATTGATTGCTTCTGGATAGTTAAACGTATCCCCGCAGAGCATCGATGGAATTAATTTGAAATCCGGTCGTTGACGGCATCAAGAAATTTTGCAAGCATTTATTCCCCAGTTTTTCTCAAAGGCAAAAGATTTTATTTTAGGAATTTTTAAAATTATTATTATGTAATGTAAGAACGATTAGTAGAAGCTCGGCATTTTTTCACAGACCACTTCTATGATAGAATTATTGTATTCCTCAGCATATTATATTGGATTTACTTGGAAATTAGAATGATGAACCTCACATGGGCAGTGAGAATCACCAACTGAGAAGTTTTACGAAGAGTTGGAGAGAAAAGGAGTATATTGAAAATTATCAGGAGTAGGAGAGACCAACTTGTTGGACACATTTTTCGACACAATAGCCTATTGAAATCAATAATGGAGGGAGAAATGAATTGGAACAATTTCAGGGTAAGACCTAGACATCAGCAAATAATGAAGGATGTCAAAGTGAAGAACTACGTGGGAATGAAGTGGTTAGCTGATGGGAGAGTGGAGTGGAGAGCAGCAGCAAATCCGTCTTCGGATTGATGAGAGGGGACGATGATGAATCATGAAAAATGTTGGTATCAATGGAAACCTGGGTTGATGCAATTGAATATTTCTGTGGCTGCTACGAAGTGTATATCTTTATAAGTTTATATCTTTAGAATGCAAATTATTGCATATTTTATCTCATCCATCAAGAAATTTTTTCCAATGGCGGTTAAAGGAGACCTTGGATTCAGCGAGCCGAAAAATGATTTTCGACGATACTTTAGCAACGTTTATTTTAACCCATGAAAAATATAATTGCACTTGGCAGTTTGAAGAGTGGAGTGGAGAGCTGCAGCAAACCAATCTTCCGATTGATGACTGCTGCTAATGATTGGAAATTAGAGACACAGCTTAGTGAATGGGAATTGAATGAATGGCAAGAGCACCGTCTTCCTCACTGCCATTCACTTCCGCCCTAATTTCTTTACGCCCTACAAAATCGCCACGCGGCCATCTCCGCGGCGGTGCCCGTCCATCCGGTAGAGGCACCCCCAAATCCCACTCAACCACGCAACACAACCCGCAGAACACCCGGAATTATGCAGATCCCTCCCTCTCTCCCTCATCTGGAAGCTGAAGGGAATCCCTCGAATTGATCTCTCCCCCGGGGCCCCTAATTAGTTCGCCTCATCTCATTCGTGATTCTGCGTGGGGGAGGGGACGGAGAATAAGGGGGCGGGGGGTGTCGGGAGTGGTTACGGGCGAGAGAGAATAGTGTGATGGGTCGAGAGGGAGAAATCGGTTGTCCCTCTCCTCGGTGCTGAGCAGGGGTTGGAGAGGTTTGGTAAAGGGTTTCGTTCCCTGGCCGTCTCTCCTCTCCCCTACCCTTTCCAACTTCATCATTGTTCTACCTCCTTCGTAAACGTTGATGTTTTGAGGGAGTCACGAACATGAGTCTGTTTTCCGTCATTCATATCATGATCGTATTACATCAATGCCAAAACTATATGAATGAAATTGATATCCATTTGAAAAATTACAAGATTGACACATTTTCGAAACACTATTCACTAAAGTATTTTACGCCAAAATATTATCCCATGTGCTGAAACTAAGGGTTAACTCCAGGAAAAAAATATTCATAATTATATCAAAGAGACTGTTGTATTTTAATAAAATAGGACTTCCTGGAAACATTCGCGTGGGTTGTAACACTACATGGCTCAGAGGCATGGACTATTGTAAAGTTAGGACAGAAAAGAATAACCGCTTTCGATATTTGGTGCTGAAGGCGAATGCTGAAGATCAAATGCACGGATTGGATCAGAAACGAGGCAGTGTACAGAAGAATATAGGGAGAGAAAACTATTTGGAGCACAAACAGGAAGACAATGTTCAGATGCATAGGCCATACTTTGAGACATAGCGAACTTGTAAGGAGCACAATAGAAGGGAAAATCCCTCAATTAAGACTGAGGGACAAATACATAAGCCAACTAAAACGGGACATGAAACATAAGAACATCAATGACATCTAGGACTTAGCAATCAAAAAGATAGAATGGAAGGCTGCACATTTTACTGCTTCGATCCTTGACAATATCCGTAGGGGTGTGGACTCAAAACGCCGGATTAACCTGGCAGACAGGGTAGTGAGTTCATTGCTTTGCTGTAGCAAAATCTCAATTTTGAGTCAATTTCTGAAATTTCTGTCAAGCTTTGTCATGAGTGTATTAAACTGGAAAATGGGAGATAACATGCGTTTATGAAAGTCTGTAATGCATTGCTTAGATAAATGCTGCTTCAATATAGTGATTGCCTTCAATTAAGTTCGCCTAGTTGTTGATCTGCGTTTTATAAACTTGGGAAATAAATTGATCTGTAAGTTGATTATTTCTTCGTCGCTCACTTACTAATTATCTTGTTTTTCAATCCGTACAATTTATATATCCCTAAATAACGGGATAATTATATCGATTATCCTATCTATGAATACCTACTTCTGTTCAGTCGTAGTTTATGGCGAAAGGTAAACAGATAATCATTTAAGTGACCTTAAAAGTGAGTTTTATATCTCCAAGGTAACTTAATTTAACCATGCGTAAATAAAACTTTATTTTCTGCGATGTGCTTTACCACGGGGAATCTAATTAATGGCAAACACGACTATAGTGTGCCATGAAAGATGCGGGAAATCCATTGGAGAACTTATAATGATGCTTTATGCTGTTTTAGCCGTCAAATTATAGACCTAGTTTTGCTCGAGTTTCATCGAGGATCATAGAAATATACCGAGTTCGGAGTACGCCCCTGGATCGAAGCTTTTAGTGAGGATAAACCCATGCGTATCTGCGGGAACGTGATACCTTTCCATCTACTCTAAAAAAACTTTTATTCTTGGATAACGTCCCAACCACTCGTCTAGTTGCCCCGCAGATCTAACTTGGGAATATTTTGCGTTTCCAAGTCACATACATGAGGTTATGTTCAGTTTCTGGGACTAGTGCAACCAACCTCTCTCTCGTTCTCTTATGTGCCCGGAGAAAACTTTTTTCTTTATACCCTTATCGTGTGTGGGGATCTGTCTGTTATCCCTCTCATCCTCAAGCTCCACATATCCCCGGCACCATTAAGCGGTGCAGTGTGCTGTGAGCATTTCCTTTAGTTCCCCTCTTTTGTTTTTATATTCGTTTTTATTTTTATTCATTCTCTCGTTTTCCTCGTAAACCCCTTTCGTCCGATTTTGTTCCCCGTGGGCGAGATGGCCTACATTTATACGTGTCGCGTTGAATTGAAGATGCCGCTCCCGGCCGCATAACTACGCTCTGTATACGAACGTGCTTTCGCGCCCTCTATACATACCATGACCGTCGTCGCCTTTTTCCTCGTTAGCAGTTGGAGATTCATCCCATCAATCGTGTCCATTATCGTCATTAAACCACGTCCTACAACCCAACCCCAGCCTGACTTTTTTTTAATGTTTTTTTTAATCCCATCATCCCTTACGACACACTAGTGCCGGGGTGGATGATTTCTCTCTCTTTTTTTTCTGGGAAGATCTTAGGTATTCTTTCCCCGTTTAACTTTTCTGACCAGACATTCCGTGATCATGACTCGTCAAAAAGAACTTTTTTCTTTTTTTTTAACGCCGTACCCCTAAAGTTAATCAGTCGTTTCTCTCTACGGCACCATATTTTCCAACGGAATGGCATCGCGTCGTTAATATTCCCTTGTTGGTGATGAGAATGAATGACTACCTTTGAGTTTCCTATTTATTAACCTGCTTCAGTGCAGTGGTCATTTCTTTCGGTTATGGCTTAACAGCCGCATCAAAGACGTGCATTTGTATCTATAAATTTACGTTCCACCTTTCCCATCAGAGTTTTTTCCCTTCCTCGTTCATTTATTTGTAATTTTCCGGTTATAATGGACTGTCTAGCTTTTTATGATCATGAAATATTTTATTTTATTTCCAGATCTCCTTCAAATTAAAACCGAATGTTTTCGGAAAATGTTGATCATCAAAAGGCAGGGATTCCGGTTAACTCCTGGACACAATTCACGAACACCTCTATTTTTATGAACCATACTTTTTTTCGTTCTCGTTAATGCATATATCGCGGTCATGTATTCTGTTGAAAGACCTAGGGGATCTTTCTTTGGACTCTCAGTTTTGAGTCCGCACCATTCTTGTACCCGTGTCTTTCTTTAGTTCTATTAAAACACTTGTAACGTTATTATACACCTAGTATGCTAGGGATAAACTGTGTTGACTCTTCAAGGGAATTTGAGTATACGCCCACCATTCTACTGGGTAAAGATGAAAGATCAGTGATCGCAGAACACACAGGAAATAACTACGACCGTGGCATCGATAACATCTCGATATTCACCGAAGATAAACATCGAAGGGCTAGAATGATAAGGAGACAGTGTAAAAATAAGAAACTGAAAATAATCTTGCACAGGGTTCATGAGTAGAGAACCAGCGAGTTGATGACAATCAATAGGAGTGCGTGGTAACTTCCTTCTTCGTCTTCTTCCTTTCAATATGTGTGGAAGGAATTGTGCGAAAAATACTAGAGGTTAACCCTGAGTAGCTCTAATACAGGTTGATCGCTTAGTCACTGTTCTTCTTCGTCGCAGACTTTTTGACTCTGACAAATTATTTCAAACTCTTATTCAGACGTTTATTTTTCCTCTCCAGGCGTCATTGTGGTCCATTTAATCCTTAAAGCCCGCTCAAAATAGGTGCCTTGTCGGGAACTGTGAACGTTTGGGTTCAAGACGAGCGTCTTGCAAACCTGGCCTTACGAAAAAGTAGTTGCATAATTGAATATGTTCTCCCGAGAAAATCATTGCCGGAAATCGTGTAAAAAGCGGTGGAGGAAATATGACGCAATTCTATCCTTACATTTGCCTCAGTTCTAATTTGCTGAATCATTCTTTTTTCACGAGTAATTTAATTGAACATTCGGTTAAATTCAGTCGTCGTATTTTATGGGTCGTAATAATTTGAAAATTTTCCCCGGAAGAATTACACGGAAAATTACCACGGAAATGGCATGTGATTTCATTTACGCTAAGCTAATTGAATGAATTCTGAAAACTTACCCTCTTTATTCACGCCCATATTACTTTATATTTATTTAAGTGTTATGAGTATCAATTTCATTTTTATATGTATCAGTGGATCCTTAAAAGTGAGTAAATCTACCACCAATGGATGATTTTGAGTGTGACTTCGTGGAAGCGACGGATGGATTTGCGCTTCTCCAAATAAAGTACAAAGTTGTAATAAAATGAAGTCCATTCATTTTATCCTCGGAGTAGGTACGTATTGCTAATTTTTAGCGTCAATGAGCGCGCTCTCATCAGTTTTCGTCGTTAATTTTATGCATTCGAGTTCGAATGTTTCTATTTAAGTACTAGTACCTACTCCTGCAGACTGGCCTATTGTTGTGTTTTTAAGCAACTATTTATTACAAAGTCACTAAAGTTTGTGAAATTTTTCTTATCATATTCCAAAATTGCTCTTCCTTCTCGTAAGTTTCTTATGCATTTTGAAACGTTGAGCATAAGTCGTAAGCATTGTTTATTTTTGTCGTACATTTCGATTTTTGTTGAATGTGCGGCATTGTCGTGGATTTATACGCCACCCGTAACACGTGCGGGCATATCGGACATGCCTAAATTTGTCCAAATGGCGATCAAGATGATGCGGCACTTGATGGTGTGCGTTATGATGTGCGCACCTCATGTTATTGTTCTATTTCAGCGCGACTGATTCGCACATATTTATTACATTTTGAGGATACCGGGACTAGCCATGGTATTGCCTTTACTAATTGTAAGTCACCCTTATGTGCACATAAGTGCGTAAATTCCTCAAAGGAAAAATCATTAGTATCAAAAATCAGTAGTCTGGCGAGATATTTCCCTAGTCATAATGGAGACCATATTCAAATTTTATTTTTTTTAATTTCAGCGTCTGTAAGAAAAATGAAATGAATATTGCACTATTAATGGTGCAAAAGTTCTCAGTAATTAAATAAATACATCTACATAAGTCTCTTACTTGACTCATTTCTTGTTCACTCCGTACGGCTGAAAAGCCTTCAAAACCGGTTTTTTTGCGATTCTGTAAAAATTACTGCGGTGAGAAATAAATTAATTTTTATAAATAGTTGAGAAAACATACAAACTACACACCGTTAGTTTTTTGATGAAATATAGGTAGTATAAATTCCTAATATTTTCAATATTCTCTCTCTGGAGCTCACAGCCGTAATCTATCCCATGTAAAATAGTTTTTAATTTTAAGAAAATTGAGCTGTTCGGTAAGGGATTATCATTTTGATACATTGGAAAGAGGAGAGTTTGTTTCTCTAAAATGAGGTCAAATTCACCTCACTCTAAGTAAAGATATATATTGCTCAAACTACCTTCATTATATTTGCGAATAAGTGTAAAATTTCCGCAAGAGGAATAATAATTCGCCTTGTACCGGATTTGGAATTGATCCTTCGACATCGCGTCTTTAGCCAAATAAGCTACCAAGATTTCCTTCTCCCCAGTGGGGATATCGAGGGATCCGGGTTCGAGTGTCGGTCGAGGCAAATGATTTTTTTCCTCTGTGGAATTTTTACAGTTATTCGCACATTTAATTAAGCCACGTGTACTTAGAATTTTTTTCTACCGCATCGCTCCGCCATTATTGATTTCCCTGTCGCTGGAAAGGTACAGTGTCGGACCCAAAGACACGAAACTCCAAACTTCCTCCATTGCAATCATGTGATTTGAGTTCAAAGTTTTAAAGCTCGTCATCCCCGAGAGGAGAGCAAGCATGCAGGATCCACGCGAATATAATAAAAAACGTATCCTCTATCTCATCCCGGACCTTCTGCCATAAATATCTAGATGATCTCTTTCAACCCCATTCGTGCTAACCGTTGGGATGGGAACTTCTGGCAGCAGCCGTGCGGGGAAGGACACAGGCGATGACGTCACGAGTCGGAAGGATGGGGCGTGGGGGGGGGGGGGGGGGAGGAGGAAGACCCATCTGGCGGCACAATGAACCCACACCAAATATCAGCCTCACCATCTACTCCCGATACTCCATCACTTCTACATTGCTCCCTCCTCCCACGATGGACTGAACCAAGGTCCAGCTTCCTCCTGGTTGGTTCACTGCCACCCTAGCTCTCCTTCTCCTCCCAATGTCCCTTAATGCTCCGTCCATCATTCCAGGGAAGGATCACGAGCCATTTGCCTTCGATATCCTCTCTCTCCATATATATATATCTCCCCTACACTCGCTATCGCCCCTCACCTCTCCGATTTCAGGCCCACCTCGGACCAAACATCCCCGTCCATCCAAAACTACACGGGCGCACATCGTGGAAAAAAAATTAATGTAAAATTTTTAAAAAATTGTCACCACCAAAATTTTCATCCTGTGCTCGAAAATGTTACCTCTCTCCCTCTCTCTCTGTTAATCATTTCCATCTCGCTTTTCAACTTTTTTATTTCATGTTTATTTCGTTTCACACCAGCGCTGTACCCTACGAGTTATCACGATAATGTTCGTAGGAGGATGTTACGTAAGACACCAGCCATGAAAACGGGAGAATATGGGAAAAAGAAAGGAATCTCGAGAAGGAAGGAATGAAGATTGAGTTTTCTTATGTAGAAAAGAACAATATATAAGCAAAATGCCTCTTATTGAGGATACAGTTTCTCGAACGTTCCTCCTTCGAATATCGTTTCATTCACTGTCTTTCGTGTGCGTTGAAATGCGCGGATGTGTACCTTTATACTCGCCATAACGCCTTGAGTGGAAAGCTCTCAAATATCGCGACTGGCTTTTAAATCAGTTCGGGTATCATGCAGCTCAAGGTGGCTATAATGCAGGGTTTTGACTGAGTTTCCCCCTCAAAGTTATGGTAGTGGCCAGATATTACTAATGGGCTTCATTCGCTCCAACGCTTATTTCTGACTTCCCGAATTAGATTTGGCTTCGAAGAGAAATCTTAGGTTTGAAATATTATGGCGGAAATTTCAAACCATGGAGCATTTCAAGGGTTAAGTTTCACACGACTCGTTGAAAAAAAAATAATTCGGAAATTGCAGGGCGTAGGTCATAGTTTCGGAGTGGCAAGGAAAGACTCAAGAGGGAAAAGAGAGGGATAGGGAAGAAGGAATTGAGGTAGAGAAAACGATAACTGCGCGAAATGATGGAAAAAAAGAAAACAAACGAGCATCACATCCCGTCGGTGCGGTGTTTCGCACGGAATCGTCACGACCCTCCCTCGTCAATTTTGTTGGACGAAAAAAAGGGGGAATAGTCCGTTTTGCTCGGGTTGGTGAGTGGGAAAGGCTTAATTTAATTTTTTATGCAGGAGTGCACGACGCTCTGTCGTTAGGGTGGAATCCTCTTCTATAAAAGGAAGAAAATGAAAGGGGTGGTGGCGGTGGTGTATGGGCGTGCCGGCGTAGGTATATTGGACAGGGTCCATTTCCATTCGGACCTGAGGTGTGTGTGTGTGTGCATGCTGCGCCACGGAATGAAAAAATAAAAAAGAGATAAAAAAACTTTCGGTGAGGGCGAGGTTGTGTTTCCCACGCTTTTGGCCGACCGTCCTTCGCTTGTTCCCCTTTGGAGTGTCTCGTTCCTCGTGCTATGTGGAAGTGTTAGTCGAGGAGATGGGGGCGTGGCCGTCGACGCTTTTCCGGTCGCTACGCCGAGCATCCTTCGCTTATTTTTACGTACATCCGCCTCTCGGATCCGGACGCGAACCGCGAGATCTATCTGCCGCTTTTGCATCATCCCCTCACCCGAATCCGTGGCCTTCGGAAGAGCGTCGAAACTTAATTGGTCTCTTGGGCTTTGTTGCATTCGAAGTATTAGTATCGTATTACGATATCAGTATTGCATCGCAAAAGAAAAGACAGGATAATTCGCACGGTGTGATATCATTTACCGCATGTCGCAATGCATATTAGTATGACTGAACTTCAAATAATGGTCCCCGTGATGCATGAGTAGAATCCATCCCGTGTGAGTAATATGATAGTAACCGGGCTGCATGTGGAATCTTATTACACATACGAAAATTAGCAGTATATTTAGTAAAGTAGAGGATAAAATTATGTGAAGTGTGTTTGGCGGTTAGTGCATGCCTGGATAGGAATTACTCATGCCATGCACTCACCGTTGAAGTGGCTTGCAGGGTTTCACGTGATGTAGATTGCATTCCGTACGCCAGAAATGATCGGCACAAATTCATCAAGAGTCAACCAGCCTACTGGGCTGTGCAGTAGTCATAGTTTGAAGGCGAGTTACGAAATAATGTCGCATTACAGACGACGTGACATATCGCTCGGTATGGTATCGTTTATCGTATTGCGTAGCTTACTTCGTGTAATCGCAAGAAATAATGAGTCCAATCATATTACATATAAAGCAAAGCATTTGTATCGCATAGCCCGGTTGGTTGGATGGAGTAGCAGTAGTAGTTGTTGTTGTAATTATTAAGAGGAGGTGACAAGTAGAAGAATGGTGCATTTCATTCATTTTAGAATCGTTCCTCACTTCGAAACTTGACAGAACAGTTGCTTCCCAGTTGTTTCAGACCCTGCGCACTATCTACGTATCGCACTTCAAAATAAATCGAAAGCAGAGTCAATGTGCGCTGTAGTGCCCTTGAGAAGAAAACGAAACTTTGATAATCGCATCCGCAAGTTTTGTATTTGTTAGGATTTTCAGTTTAGACCTTAAATATGCTTAATTTCAACTTGTTAATTAAAGTTAAGCAGCTCAAACATTTTTAGTATGTAATTTGATACAATATAATTTCAGTGCGGGAAATACGGAATAAAGATATATCATAAGAAAACAGAAGAAATTCTATTTTCTGGGACATAAAAAGCGAGGATAGGTATAAAAGTAGGAGGGTGCAAACTGGAGCAAGTAGAGCAATTTAATTACTTGGGTAGTACGATAGATTAGATAGTGCGCATGATGGCAAAGAAATTAGGAGGAAAATAGCGTTAGCGAAGGACGCGTATAGTAATGGAAGGGAGCTGATGACGGGGGTCTTGGGTATGCTGGTGAAGAGTTTGATATGGAGTGTAGCGTTGTATGGGGCAGAAACGTGGACTCTGAGAAAAGAGGACGAGGATAGGTTGAAGGAATTCGAGATGTGGATGAGGATGAAGAAGGTGCGGTGGATGGAAAGGAAGATAATTGAGGAAGTGCTTGACATGGTTGGTGAGGAGAAGAAACTTCTGAAAGAGATTAAGGGGAGGCAGGGTAGGTGGATGGAAGAGATAATGAGAGGCGAAGGGTTGCTCAAGGCCGTGGTAGAGGGAAGGGTGATGGGCAAGCGGGGAAGGGGAAGGAATATAATAGGTTTTATGGACGTTGTGAAGAATGGTAGGAAGTACGCTGAGATTAAGAAATACTTGATGTAGATAGGGCCCTACACGTGCGAAAATCTGGAGGATTTTCTCTTACTTCCAGCAAAGTCCACCTTTAACCGATAGATTTATTTAACGAATGGATGTAATTTGAATAAACTACTTACGAAAAAAATCCAGGCAAGAGTTTTCCTACAGAATGATGCTACACCAATCGTTACGCTGGCGAACATCGTTCGACTCATCGCCGTTTGTGCGTTGACGTGCGCTGGTGTGTTCTGATCTGCGCTAACTTCAACGCCTTGAATGGAAAGCTCCCTAATTCATTTGCACCATAAAGGAAAGGCGGGTTGGATGGATTTGAGTGGCATTATTTGGGGAATGGACGACGGGTGGAGAGAACCCTCAGCAAGAAGAGACATTAGCCTGCTCATGACGAAAGCTCATGAGAAAGGTTTTAGCAGTTTTAACTTCCCTCTCGACGGACGGAGCGCTGTATTTAAGGTGTTTTCCATACGACACCCAATTAGCAATCAGGAATTTCAATGCAAACCCCCTGTCCATACCGGTAGTAGAATCGGGGCTCTCGGAATGGGAAGCAAGTAGTTCACCACTCCGATCCGATATCCACCAGCCTGTGGGAGACCTTTGGATGTAAATTGATAATTAAAATATACAGTTTATATGAATAAAATATATTTTAATTTATTCTTATATCAGAATTGTGCGTACTTGTAATACGAGCACCACCTGATGAGCCTACGGATCAGGGGCCTCGAATGTGAAAAAACAATCATGATATCGTTCTCTTATTTGGCGTGGTATTTGAATTTTAGACGAAATTATGTTGAAATATGTCTGTTTCAAATATTGGATCCGGCGTGACAGCTTGGCATTAGTTAGCAGCAATTATAATAAGAAGAAATGTATATTTCGGTGTTTATAAGAAAATCTGTGCATACGTAATCGAATTAATACCGAATATATGTCATTCACCATAAGGCTATGTGCTAACATAGCATTGAATTGCAAAAAAAGCAAGTCAGTATGATGCATTTTTTCACTTTTATGCATAGGTATCACTAATGAGAACACGTATACAATGTTTTACGCAAACCTGTTCATAAAAAAATATCGCTCCAACCACCTTAAACACTCCTTGCTCAAATTGTATGTGTACACCAACGGGCTGTGGAATGCCTTGCAATCCCTGAGCTCTATTGGTTCGGGCGAGCGTATGGTTTCTTGGTCGCATTCTCCGGCGGAGAACCTGGGAGGCCATGAGGCGGTGAAGGAACTGAATGGAGGCTGCCTCTACGATCCTCCCATTGTTTTGGAAGCCCTCGCTCTGACTTAAGACGTGTTGACTCTCCAACTCGAAAGCCAAGCCAAAACTGAAGGCAAAGTGTGGTGGGTGGCCTATAATTATCAAAGTCTATTACACCCCTTAGATAACATAAGCCCAGTCCAACGGAGTCATGGCATTTCAGCATCCTCTCTCCTTCCCTCCCTCTCTCTCTCTCTAGCCTCACCGAGCCCAATGTTTCCGCTTCTATACTTGCTCCACGAGCCCCAAGGGATGCGGCATGCAAGGCAAATGCCCCGAGAACATTGTTTGTAAGCTTCATAATCTAGCATGAGGCTACAAGTCGTTAGAGTAAATTTAAAAAGGCTGAACTTACCTAATGTTTTGACGAAAACATCATTGTGTTGTCTCAAAACGATTTGTATTTGCTGACTTTCATCTCTGGCCTATCCAACGTTTTACATTTTCGGATATCAAATACGTTAATTTTATTCATTCACACTGGCTTAGTTAGAATCATCTGGGTATCATTACCGTTATTAGAATTATTAATGAGGAATTTTGGCTTCTGGACCTAGATAACTCTCAGCCTTTGCTAGTGATGAAAAAATAACATTTTAAAATGCTCCGCTTTTATAGAAGGGTATTCCTTCTCGCCGAATGAGTGTGAAAGAAGGGCTCTTGTTTCGTTCCGAGTGTTTTATTGGTGCTCAGAGTGAGGGCGTGGTATTTCCGTGCTGACACATCGTCGTCAAGTTGGGACATAAAACATTTTCGATTCCAAAGTAGTAAACATTTTTGGTCCACGACTGTTCCAGGTGAACCGTAAAAAATAAGAATTGTTTTACACAGCCGGCCTGAATATTAATTATGTGAAATCATTCACTTTAAATAGAGTTTATATACTTTTTATTTTTTTTATACATTTATGATCCTTGTGACACAAATATTCCGTCCTGTAATGTGCATGATTTGTTATTTTCTCCTAACAGTCACTCTGAATAAACGCAACGTTAATTTATTGTTTCTGTAGGGTTACTTCCTCTGTTTTATGTCTTGATTATATTCTTCACCCTAGGCAATTCTCTTTAATTTTCCGTAGCCAAGAACATAGATTAAATATCAGAGTTGATGGTGTCTTGACGCAGTTAAGTGAGCCTTTTTTTGGCGAAAAATTATCCACCTAAGATACATGCAATTTTTCCGTTAATTTTATGGATTCATTAAAGTAATCTACTTATGCTTTAATGGAATTCAGGAAAAGTCCTCCAGATTTTTACATGTGTAGGGCCCTATCTACTTCTAGTACTTATTTATTCATCTCGGCGTACGTCCTACCCTTCTTCATCCCGTCAATAAAATCTATTCTTTTTCTTCCACTTCCCCGCTTGCCCATCATCCTTCCCTCTATCACGGCCTTGAGCAACCCTTCGCCCATCATTACCTCTTCCAACCATCTACCCTATCTCCCCGTTATCTCATCTAAAAGTTTCCTCTCCTCACTAACCATGTAAAGCACTTCCTTATTTACCTTCCTTTCCGTCCACCGCTCCTCATCTGTAGATGAAAAAGAACGCCTTCAGCCTATTCTCGTCCTCTCACATAGTCTACGCGTCTGCTCCATACATCGCTATACTCCATGCCCGCCATACTAATTCAGTGCTTTTATGGAAATTTAATGCACCTTGAATTTTTATAAATCAGTCACTATGTTGCTGCGACAGTTCTGCGACTAGTGCATATGTTTTCGGCATGTTAACTTCACAACTGATACACTCAATATGGTCGATTGCGCTCGTGAATGATTTCAATTATATTCCTCTGTCTCACCGTTTGGTTTCACCTATCTTTTCTTCAATAAATGATAAAAAAGGCGTTCCCTCCCCGCCCTGTGCTAAAAGCGTTTCGGTTGAATCCTTTCATTTTTCAGGCCTTGGTAAATATGCCCGGGAAACGCTTCATGAAAAGCGACCTCCCTATCGTCGAAAATGGCCAAGTTTATCGTGCGACTGTTGATAACGAGCTCGAAAGCCAACCGGGGTGTCGATACATGGTGATTGCCGGGATCGTGACGAGATGTTCAACAACTTAGTTCGAGATCCGAGCGCCGAGAGTGAAGAGTAACCCGCGATGAGTGACCGGTGTTCATTTTGAACCCGCTGTGATCGTTAACGGTGACAAATCCACCGGACTCGCACTTTGCCTTGGGGAGGGGATGTTTGCAGTGTGAAGGTTGAAGACATGAAGGCAGTTTTAATTTTGATCGATATGCAGTTCGTTGAATTACAGCTTAGCCACTCAACCGAACATACGCTGAAGGATACTCATTTTTTTTCCATGGGCTCCAACTAAGTTTCATAAACAGGCCAACCATAATGTGTAACCGCTCTCTAAAAGTTTCAATGGAACGCTCGAGTATTTGCTAGCTAGGCTAATCAAATTTCAAACAACGAAATATAAAAAAATAAAGGAATAGAATTCTGACAATCCATTGAAATAGTCTTTCGGCGGATATTTCTGGGAAGATCAGGACTATTAGTATTTTATATTAAACAAAAAATTATGTTTAAGCTGAGGAAGCATTGCTGAAATTAATAATTTAACTCTCGGGTTTGATGAGCAAACGATCCTAGCGCAAGTAGACTGTCAAACTCTGTAATTGGAGAAGTCTACATCTGGACATAGCAGCCGCATTGCAAGTCCCGTCCACGTATTTTACTTAGCATTAGAGTAAATTTAGTGAAATAGATAATGACAGTATGATAGTGTTTTTGACGGTTAATACATGCATAGTGTGGAATCACCCCCTGCCCGCACCCTTGAGGTGGCTTGCAGGGTACCACGTAGAAGTAGACTAGTCATGAAGATGGGATGGAATAGGAAAAATGAATTGGGCGAGGAAATGAAGGAAGGTGAAATGTAATTTGACGGACTGTCTCGTTCCGTTTTTATTGCAGTCCTTAAAAATTGCGCTTGTGAAGATATAATATTTGTGCCTATCAGTTCGGGACTGTCTCTATTTTGTCGCTTCGGTCAGTAAAAGATTATTATTAGTAGTGCTGGATTTGAAATAATATCCTCTCCGGCACCTTGAAACAAGTGGTGACCTCTCAGGAGAGTGGAAAAAATATTAACATGAAAATGATAACAACAAAAATTTACATACAATGCTTGGCAAAAACAATGAAATCAAGGGGTGGTGGTATGAGAAAGGTCAACGTTTTTTAACGAAAATTTTCCAGAAAGTAGTGGGGAGGTATGTGTAAAAAGCTGTTCATTGCATAGATTTGGAGAATGCCTGATAATTTCAATTTGTTTTAATGCATCAATTTTTAAACCTTTGGGAAGGAAATGTAAAATTTCAGAGGTAAAGTCACTGACATCCCCCTTGTAGGTAAAGATTCCGATCACCAAAAACTCTACATGTTGATTTTCCCTGATATTCCATCGATGAGCGACTCCCATCGACAGGCCGAGTCGACGATGTAGTAATTATATGACTAAGCCTCTGAAGGTTGTGGATCGCGGGCTCCGATGTTCCTCACCTCTCCCCTCGCCATCCCCATATTTCCTGACTTGCCCATTCTCATTACTGAGATGGGGTGGGAGGGAATAGGACCTTATCTGGCTGCTATTGTCCCTCTCACAACTTCCTCTACCTTCCCATCCCCTCCCACCGTTCGCATTCACACTATACCTCCCAGTACGACCCTCAAATACGGTGAACCTCACCTTCGACGCTTCTCCCGAGGGAGATCCTCCTCCTTCTTCGCAGGGTTCCTCCCTCAACCGCCCGTCCCACGAAGAGCACTGGAAAGGGGGTCTTATAATGGGCGCCCTCGATGGGAGAGAGAGAGACCAACAGCTATCGGCTGAAACAATAGGAGGTGGGGGGAGGAGGATGGTGATGGCATCTGCCCACTATGAGTCTGGCCTCCCCCTCATTTCCCACCCCCATTTGGCGTATCCCGCCCTTCTACCTCCATTCCGTCGTCTCTTATTGTCTTCCTCCTACCTCACCAGGCACCTGCGCTTTGAGGAAGTTTGAGCGAGATATCACTTCACATAAAATTACATGAATTTGGCCTCATTATCAAGTAAAAAAAATCTCATCTTTTAACATCTAACAATAACAAGTACAAACCATTGTCCAATCATTGTGGTTGCACAAATAAACCCATGCTGAAATTCACCTTGGTGGTGTAACTGGCTATCGCACCTGATCGGCAAATGGAGATCTGGGTTCGAATCCCGGTCAAGGCAAATGATTTTTTTCTTGGTAGATTTCACCGTCTTTGGTGTACTAACCATTGTATTTTCCGAGGTATTTCCGAGAACCAGAAAATACCACCCATTTTACATGGGAAATGGTACGGGTGTGCACTCCAGAGGCTCTTTATTAAAAAAAATGAGGAATTAATAACACATAGATGTCGTCAGGTCCACTGAGTGTATGCTTTCTCAACTATTTTGAAAAATAAATTTGCCTAAAAAATAAAAACCTACTTACCGCATTAATGTTTACAGAAACGCAAAAAAATATCTTCAGTTTTGAAGGCGTTTTCATGGTACTGCGTGAAAAAAATGAGTCACGTTGAAAGCTTATATATGCATATTTAGTTAACTAAAGAGAATGTCAGCAATTTAAACAAAGTGTTTTTTTGTCATTAATGTCGCAATGCTTTCTTCATGATTCTTAAAGCTGCTTAAATTTAAAAGTAAAATTTGAATATGGTCTCGATTATGACTAGGGAAAAACCTTGTTCAAACCACCTGAAACCCTTTTGTCGCATACCACCTTCTCACTCAGACGCATGTTGGGACCGAGCGATATTGTGATGGATAGAATGCGATGTACGATATTTATTCGCTTTGAATTTATGAACTGACATCCTCAGGAGAAACTATGTGGTCAGGTTTCATCGTAGAAATAAAACGTGAATTTATAACACTGCAATTTCCGCAGCCTATTTTTTTAATTGTTCATGGCCATGGTTTCGTAGCAAAGGAACGCCGTTTCACCATCTGATGCTTCTTTGCATCGAAACCACGGTCGTGATCAATTAAATACACTGTGGAAGTAGCAGTGTCATAAATTCACCATTCACTCTCACTTGCATAAATGAGCCAGGGTCAGGCGTATAATTACGTCTTAAAACATGGACGTTGGCCTATATGAAAGTGGCTGGTGTCGCGGAGGTTCAATGTGTATCCCTGTTTGCAGGGCATCGTTCTTCTTTCGCGTTATTACTGTTTGGCTGTCATAGCAAAAGAATGACGGATGTAAACGATGAATATGGCAATTATGGAAATCGCCTAATTTCGGCAGTCTGTTAGTACTCCTCACTCGTCGAGTTTCACAGGCCGTCTAGGATTACTTAAATTATTATAAATAACGTTAAAAATAAACGTGAATCTTTAAAGAGTATTAAGTGTAAGAACTATTTTATTTCTTATTGATCAGTTGAAGGATATTAGCATATGCGAGAGAGCGTCAGCTTTTGGTCATATGCGAGAGAGCTTCAGGGAAAATCTTCAACCGTAGATTCGTTATTTGATAAAGATGGCAAACTTGTAACCGATAATATTGACAAAGCTAACACGTTAAATTCCCACTTCGAAAGTGTATACACTACAGACGATACTCCATGTTATTTCGACATTTCATTCACTGAGGAACCGATGAAAGAAATCACTATTCAATGTGATGGGATAACTAAACAGCTACAGTCGATCAAAAATAGTAAATCTCCGGGTCCGGAGGGAATACCCGCGCGTGTCCTCAAGGAATTAGCGCCACAGATCGCACCGTTCTTAGACATAATATTCAAGAAGTCATTGTCTGAAGGAAAGATACCAATAGACTGGAAAATTGCAAACGTTACACCGATATTCAAAAAGGGAAACAGGCATGACCCAGGGAACTATCGACCAATTTCATTAACGTCTATTATAGGCAAGATACTCGAACATATCGTCGTTAGCAATATCATGACGTTCCTGGACAGTCGTAACTTCCTTCATGGCTGTCAGCACGGCTTTCGGAAAGGTAGATCATGTGAAACACAGCTCGCGCTCTTTCTTCATGACGTTCTCAAATCTGGTGAATCGAAAACACAAGTGGACGCATTATTCCTAGATTTTAAGAAAGCTTTCGACACGGTACCTCACAACAAACTTTTATACAAATTACAGTCATGCGGCCTAAACGAAACAGTAGTAAACTGGATACGCGACTTTCTGAGTGATCGTAAGCAAAAAGTAGTTCTTGACGGAATTAGCTCTGATGTAGTTAAAGTGACATCAGGTGTCCCACAAGGAAGCGTAATCGGCCCCCTTTTGTTCATTATATACATAAATGATCTATGCTCTCGAATTAGCAGTAAAATACGTTTATTTGCTGACGACGCTGTCATCTATCGCGAAATTAATGATCACTCTGACTTTGAAATTCTATCATCGGATTTAAACAACGTTCATGTGTGGAGCCAAGAGTGGGGACTCGAACTTAATCTGAGCAAATGTGCGGCGGTACATTTCTTGCGGAGGTCGCCCAACTATCCCGGTGTATATGCTGTGGATGGCGTTAAGATAAAGGCGACAGATGAAGTTAAGTATCTGGGAGTTACGATAACCTCAAACCTATCGTGGGGAACACATATAAGAAATATTTGTGGCAGAGCTCTGAAGAAGCTAGGATTCGTCAAGCGTATTGTGGGAAGAGTCTCAGATGAAAAAGTAAAAGAGAGGTGCTATTTCGCACTCGTCCGGCCACACCTTGAATGTGCAGCAAGCATATGGGATCCGGTGCAGAAAGAATTAATTCGGGAACTTAATAAAATACAAAGGAAAGCTGCGCGATTCGTCAAAAACTGCTACGGGCGTACAGACAGCGTTACGCAGATGTTAAACGAATTAGGCTGGGAGCCGCTAGAGACTCGGAGGCTGCGCGCTAGGCTTAGATTACTTGAGCAATTGAGAATAGATATCTTTCAGAGCGACACGGAGAACATCATATTAGAACCCCACTATATTTCCAGGTCCGACAGAAACGATAAATTAAGAGAGATATTTTGCCGAACGGATAGGTATGGGAATTCGTTTTTCCCCCGAACAATAAGGGACTTTAATAAATGCTAGGCGTAATTTCATAGAGCGTTTCATTTTTATATGTAAACGGCTGGTGTCCTAACACCCCCCGCCACACGCCTATTGAGGCGGCTTGCGGGGTAGTATGTAGATGTAGATGTAGCAAGTCATATTTTTGAGTAACCTATGACAGCAAAAGTACATGTTAAGGTGAAAATAAACATTTACAATTGTTATTACAAGTCACCATCCGGAAAATCAATTTATTTTACGCTTTTAATCCTCGCTTAGATTCATACCTTGCTGATCTACTCACTCCTGCATTGAAGCTATGCTCTTCTTTCCCCTTCATGCTTCGCCTCTCCATTTATATTCCTCTAAAAGGTGGCCTTACCCTTGAAATTCCTCCCACGAATTGCACATTTTATGGCAAGTGAGTTTTGGCTTTGACGAATATGTGTATGTGCAAGCATAGGCCTAGTGATTTAGAGCTGTAGATCTGGTTAAATAATGCATGGGATGGACTCGCTATGCATGTAACCCTTGCTTAATCAATCGAATAGATATTACGTTTATTCTCCATGTTGTATTTCTCTTCATGTGTAGTTGAATAAATGCCATCAGCTATTTTCAGTGCTGTGCTTCTCTTGAAAGCCATTCAGTGAATCTTGTCTCCCAATTTTTGTTTTTATTTCGATAACGAAACATTTTTAGACTACTAGACGGTCACTTAATTTTCGTCTCTGTCCCTGATAAATCATTTAAGGATGGATATACGATTTAAAAAAAGTTTTTTTAAATGTACCGTGAGAAAGTGCCTAACTGCCCATACTTGCCCATGGATATCCAATCATTTTATTGGATCTGTTCCAACGACCCTCTTCCTCTTTGTTTCATTCTCTCTCAGTCATGCCTTGTCACCCCATCTGACTCTATTTCCACCAGCCTCCACATTTTGCTGTTTATCTAACTCTTCCCCCAAAAACAAAAACATTCTCTCCCATGTCTTTCTTCATTCATGATCATAGAGGGACAACCTTGGCCCATTTCTTCCTATTTTTTTCAGATCCTGCTTCACAATTGCTATTTCACCCCCTTTTGTTCTGCGGCCTTGCCACTGGCTTTGTACCCAACCTTTTGACCCTTTGCCCTGTTCTTTGGCCTGTTCGTTCGTTCTACTTATAAGGGGAGTATTACGTAGCCGAGTCTAGAATTTTGACAAAACTTGGCAGGCAGGTGGTCCTTGAATAATGATTAACTAATTAACCTCCTTTGAGGGTGAATAACCCGATAGTTTGGACAAAAAAAGAGGGTAAATATTTTTACTGTCATTACAAACCACAGAAATACGGCCTTCTTGCCTGGAGTAATTTGCATTAATACAATATAGCGACAGGTTTTTACCTCAGCTATTACAAGATCATTTTGTAATTGGGCAAAATAAAGAATATAGGTCTCGTCACGTCAGGTCTGAATTAAACGTCATCTTTTTTGTGTGAAAAATAATGTAATATTGTTTTAACGCATTTTTCATTGACTAATCAATAAGTTTACCGTTAGGGTAGGTCAAGTAAAAAAAACTATATAGGAAAATATAGACAACCAGTCCTGAGGGTTGATCCTAGAACTGTTGCATTTGGTAGTAGATTACTTTACACCTTTCCCACTTCCCATTGCTGGCGAAGACTTATTTTTGTGGTTTGTAATGACAGTAAGCACACTGAACTTCGTTTTTTGTCTCAACTATCGGATTTACAACCCAAAAAGGGGAGGGATTCTTAAATCACTATTCTAGGACTATCTGCTTGACAACTTATGTCAACACCCTACACCCGGCTCTCGGATACTCCCATTGTTAGTACTCTACCAAATCTTAGTTCAATTAATTTTTCACTGAAAATTCATTTCTTGAACTCATTCATTAATGCCACACGAATAGTTTTATTGCTGTGTTAATTCTGGAGATAAGATTTTTTCAAGTTTCCGTATCGTCTTCCACATTATACACCAGAAGTATTTAAAATTCCTATGATAAATATTGTGAATGCGTATAAAGTTGTTTATATCCGTCAATTATCAAAATCCAGCTGTCCCTTATATATACGATCAACAGCTCTATCGTGGAGACGTACAAGTGTCCGATAGCCTTCATTATTTGTTATCTTGTTCACTTCCATCGTCGAAGACCAGTTCCTTTGGCTTCCATCAATTCCTGTAAATTTCGTACTCATTAATTTTTGGAATAAGAAATTCTACTGGTGCCAATCCGGTTGAATGTGGGTGATGGTTCATAACAAAGTTCATGTGTTTAAGTTTAAAGTTGTGTTAAAGTTATTAGTATTAAAAATTGGGACACTTTTGTGATGTTGTCCAGTCACCGTCTATCCTTGAGGTGGGAACTAGTGTTTTTTTTCATTATTAGTTTTTGAAGCCCAGGATTGGTTGACAGCTACTCTCCAGTCTATCCTGTTCCTTGGTATCTTCCTTAAATCCTTGTAGCTCTTTTGTTTCATATGCCGTTTTAGTCGGCTTATGGATTTGTCCCTCGGTCTTCCGTTTTGGGACTTTGCCTCATATAAAGTTACTTACAAATGCGTTGTGTCATAGTGTGACCAATCCATCTGAACCTTGTCTTCCTGATAGTAGTCTATATGGATTTCTCCTCTTCTAGTCATCTGTAGACTTCTCATTTCTGATCCTATCCATCCACTTGATCTTCAGCAATGATTTCCAGCACCAATTTTTGAAAACCCCCATTATCTTTTATTCCAGCTTTCCGTTGGTCCTTTCCTCTGAGCCGTATTGCTGCTGAGGTACTGCTTCCTTATTGGCAATCCAATTTTTTTAAACACCAATGTTGTTTTTTTCATTATACTTGCTGTACTGGCTTGAGTTCAGTTCATAAATGTTTATTTTCACAGTTCAAACAAAAATTATGTATATTATAAAAAAAACAACAAGTGTGGACCCCTTGCTGAAGGCTTTCACCAATTTTTCTCTTTATGTCCGTTGAACGTTTTTCATCCCGAGTTTTGATAGGCTGTGAGAATGTGTAAAAACCATAGTCTTCATCTCAAATGGCTGGATTCCTTCAACACCTCCCCACTTGCCCTTGCGGAGGCTAACGGGGTAATGTGTAGAAAACTTTTTAGATAACTTTGTTCAAAAGTAAATCCCGCCTGAACGAAGTCGATTTTTTCCCGGTCATCGGTCTCATCCGTTTTATGAGTTCTAAATTTTGAGACTGGCCCCGAAAAAATCTTTTGCTAACACTCGATATTTTTGAATGCAATTTTTTCCCTTGCTTTTTCACTTTTTTTTACTTGTCCGACGACCCCTCGCGTAAAGGAGAAAGCTTTTGTTCCCTATCTTGCGAATAAAAGGATGCCCTTACTTCCTTAGTTCATCGTCAACCTCCTCTTCGTCTTACGCTTCTTGTCCCAATCGATGACACTCTCACCATTCACACACTCTTACGCTAAAGCCCTTTGTCCTCACCTTTTCTCTCTCTCTCTCTATATCTCCCTTTTCCCCTTCTCCTTTTGACCTATTCTTCTTCCGCCTTATGGAGTTCATCTGCGGTCCTTCTTCGTCTCTGCCGACCTCCTTTCTCTCTCATGCCCTTCCCCCCAAAAGTGCGGCCGGTCCTACGGCGTACACTCCATTGGAGGTCCCCTCAAACAATGACCCTCTTCCCTCTGGCTCACTCCTGTGACCTTTGACACGGAGACATTTCCTCTTACTCACCCAGCCTCTCTCAATTTCTTCCGGATGACTCCATCTAGCCGTTCGGGTCCCCGAGGTCGGGTAGGTACCGGGGAAGCAAACAGATCAGTTTCTCTACTTCGGGAATCCGAAGGCTTTAAGACGCCCTAGGGTCTCTTATTCCCATTGTATACCGCGGTGGTGGGGTTGGATTAGCGTAATGGATAGAGTGCTGACTTCCCACGCAGTGAGCTTCGGTTCGAGTTTCGGTGGCCGTTGCGGAATGCGGAATAATACTGGCTTATATTATATTTAGTCTTATTACTATACTAGTCTTGGACGACCTGTGGGAAGTTTTATCAAAGGGTTCTTTCCGTTGGCTACCTTTTACTATGGATAATTAATGTAGCTTTGAAAGCTGCTTCTGATACATATTTCTAAATCTACATACTACCCTGCGAGCTGCCGCAGAGGCGTGCAGCAGAGGGTGTAAAATTGGAAATAGGTGAGAATCGGGAAATAGGGGTGGGGGGTGGAGAGAGAGAGAAAAGATGAATTGTGTGCCAACGGTGTCTTACGATAGTGTCACGCTGTTTTTGTTATAATCACTAATGTAGCGAGGAAAGAAGAAATTTTGTACCTGTCATTTCGGAATTGAATCTCTCTAATTTTGTCTCACCTATCAGTTCTAGAGATATAGCGGGGGATAAAATAATATTCTCCGTGTAGCATTGAAACTCACCTAATCGGAATTTTTCAAGCAATCGAAGCCTAGCTTGTAGCCTCCGAGTCTCCAACAGTTACCAACCTAATCCTTCCACTACTTAAGGAGGTTCCACCGCGACTGAGTCAAAACAAATACTGAATTCCGCTTTTATTTGTTATTCTAAAAAACACTGCTTTCACTGATGACTAAAATCTTATGCTATTAGAAAACGACTTTATGTGCATAAACTATGCAGATTATTTTATGAATAACTTTTGGTAGGCGCTTTTTCTATCCTAAGGATCCGACTCCAACGCTACTTCTATTGAATTAAAATATATTGATTTCTATTACTGTAGTTGTTTACTTATAACTTGAAAACTAATTTTCATCGGCGGCATAAATTTATGATCAGTAAATTCCCTGAGGATATTTGCTTCTTGTTAACAGTTTTTTGTGAAAGTGACATTTAAATCAGACCTAAAAAAAACGCTGTTATTACCCATTATGTTTCACCGATTATTATCATTTAACACAATGTTATTTCATTCATGTTCATTTTGCGAATAAACGAAGCGTGGAAAGGTAAAATATTTTATTCATATCAAGCAGAGGACACTTTTTTCTATTTCATGTCTGAATATGATTTAAATTACTTGCTATTTTACGCTCAAACGACCTAAAGTATTCGTTTCGCTTGAAATCCATTCCTTGCTGTTTAAGTAAATTTCCATTTATTTGTCGGCATCTTATTCCCCCTGCTACCTTTTCATTTCTTTTTCTGGGAATCGTGCTGTCTCTTCTCTGTTCATGTCAACCGAGGGTGTTGCGACTGCATTGGAGTAATCAACACCCGCCTCACGTTTTAATTACAAAGTCACCTATTTGCGACAGGACTCCTTTGCCTTCCCTCCGTTCTCCGCCGACACGAATTTGGGCTAGTTGATGCCAAACAAATTAATTTACGGGGGCCTCAGATTCGGGGAATGCTTCTCCTGCTCGGAGCCCATTATCTTCATTTAGTTCATTCTCGTCAACAGCTTCACATGTTCACAGTTCTTGCATTTGATCTTCCTCTGCCTCTCGCAAACTAGGTTATCTTGTGGTCAAATCCACTGCAGTCGTACCTACAGGTGTCCATTCTTTGTCCCCCCTTGCCCTCACTGCATCTTGTTAATCCTTCGTTCTCATATCTCGAAGAACGAGGCCACTTAAGGGGATTGCTGCCTACGCTTACGAAGCCAAGGTCGTTTTCATCTCCGGTGTGAAAATTGTGTGCTTTGAGGCACTCAAAATTAGACTGTGTCAACGCATGTATGTTACTACGTATCCGATTTCGACACTTTTTAGGCTACAAAAAGTTTTTTAAATCACTATTTCGAAAACATGATACAACTGAGAAAATTACCTCTGCTTGTTAGTGCATTGAGTTTTGCCCCATGCTTATGTAGTGTGGAATGCTCGCCGGATTACTTTTTAAGTATTTCATTCCAAATTTCTTTCCTATACTTTACTCGTGGCATTGTTATGACATCACCGAAGTATTTCCTTTCCGCGAAGACTTTGGCAATTAATTTTGCAAATATTTTTTTGTACTCTAGTTTGGTTGGGTTATCAATTTTGACTACAGAATATTCAACAGCAAGTAAGGATTGCACAAGTGATGGCAAATCCTGAGAGTTGTGAACGTGAAGTAAAACTTGAAAAGAGAATATTTTAACAGTTACTTTAATTTTTTCTTTAGCTTGTGTTACTTGTTGTGTTATTTGTCGTTCATGTGTTTCTTATATAGTTTTTTTTAGATGTTCATGCATTTTATGCCTAACTCCTAATTAGGTTTCACAAATTTCGGTTAGTATTTTCTCTTGTAATAATTTTTCAAATTAGCTCCGCGGAAATGAAAACTGTAGT
Organism: Pyrrhosoma nymphula; assembly: GCA_963573305.1. Classification (NCBI taxonomy): domain Eukaryota; kingdom Metazoa; phylum Arthropoda; class Insecta; order Odonata; family Coenagrionidae; genus Pyrrhosoma; species Pyrrhosoma nymphula. The sequence goes on along the minus strand of OY754330.1, from coordinate 45,689,365 downwards.
AGTTCAAAAAATGCTTGATTAGTACAACGTTTGTGAAGAGATATGTTTGCTTTATTTGGTAGAAATTCTTTGTTTCTATGCATTACAGTTATTATAGTAAATCTTTGGCAATGTAAAGGCTCAAAACAGAAAACATCTTTGTGGCTGCATGTGATGTACCTATGTAGCAGTAATCTATTTATCTAAACATGTGCGCTATTTCTGTGTTGAAAAGAATCCATTCATCGAGGAGAAAATAGTCGTGTAGGGGTCTTCGACGTTTCCCATCGTGAATGAAGCCTACCAACTTGAAACTAGTGTTTAATACTGCGTTAGTTTTATTTCACTTTCTTCGCTTGGATTTCTCCTCAGGGAGAAAAAAAGAGTGCCTTTTGCCAACTATCGGATCCTGACTTCACTGCCGGAATTTCGATTTTTTTTGCTGGCGTTATTACCCTTTTTATATCGTTCGCAAAATAGCGGATTATTCAATCGCTTTCAGATAAAGCTTTCGCTGCTCTATCTTTTCTCCTCCATGGATTTTTACCATCCATTTTCTTTATCTTTCCGAGCATAATCCCAACCCTCCACCCCCACTTTTTCCTCCCTATACTTTTTTATATTTATCTCTCTCTCTCCCGTTTTACGTACCTCAGGAGTTTGAACAAAGTCCTCGATTTCCTCTTCGCGTCCTATCTTTCTTTCTTTTTCTTCTCCTTCTATTCCAATTCCACTTTTATCTCCATCATTTTCCATTCTCCCCTCTCCCTCCCCCCGCTCCTACTATCCGACCTGTCATCGTGACGGCAGGGTCTCACATTTGAATCCATACGAAGGTTCCTCTTCATCTGTCAGATTCCCTCTTCGGTCGATCCCTCAACTAACAAATGTATCCTTCCTTCCTCTCTTCTTAGCCATCCCCGTCTTCCCTACGGCCAGTTCATATCCAGCATTAGAACATAGCTTTACAACGTAATTTACGACTGCTGAAATTGAGCACTTGTCCTCATGAGATTTGAGTGGTGGCGGAGGCTACCGTTTTACGGAATTCCATTGTTACGTGCAATGACGTTATTTAGCTATTTGTCCTTAGTAATATATGCTTAATTTATAGATTAAGTTAATATTATTCAGGTGGTGTTTAAACATTTATTAAGTCATTGGAGAGACAGCCTGTGAGTCAGATAGGCAACTTCCACAGCGGACTTGGTGAGCATAAATTCACGCAGAAGATGGCTGTTGTTTATTTTTTAAGGTGTGTCGTTAAGTTGGACAATTACGGAGAATAGTGATACCTTGAATTCAAGAAGGGTACCATGGTGCGTGAACGTACTACATCAGCGACGTGGTAGTGGAATAAAAAAAACATTCAGAAGATTCAGGTGATATTGGGTGGAATTTGAGTATTAACCTATATGGGTTCATAAAAGGATTCACAATTTTTCACAAATAAAAACAACTTTAAATACGACCCAGGTTTCGACGTACTACATCATACTCAGGTGGGAAAGTGAGTTACTTTCCACTCTCCTAAAGCAACCCTTCAAAGTTACTTTCCTACCTGATGGTGATGTATAATATCGAAATTCTGGAAGTAATTGGAGTTGGTCCTATTTCAGGTAAATAGCAAGTTTATCTATCCATAATGAAATACAGAAGTTAGCGTAAATCATTTAAAACAGAGTCACTTCTAATTCGAAATGTTTCTCGATCGATCACATTTGGATCGCAAAATGGATCGCAGTTGAAAAAGTATCTTGGTTTCCTTCCACGGATTTAGTTTCCTGGTACGACATGTTTCGAAACAGCGATTTTATCATCAGGTACCTGATGATGACACCGTTGTGTCGAAACATGTCGTACCAGGAAAATAAATCTATGGAAACTAAGTTACTTTTTCATTTGTGAAATTCAACTTCCACATAGTTGAGCTTGAAATCATAGAATGGATCCCAGTAATGAAAATTCAATATTGAAAGCCGTTTGGAGGCTTGGAAGCTGGACAGTATGGTATAAAAAAATCCCATTGGTCAACTTAAGGCATTCTTTTAGTTTGGAGACATGGAAAATGCTACCGGAGCTTGATTTACGTCGTGTTCTTAAAGCTATGCCTTCAATTCAATGCAAACCTGGCTTTATTCTCTTCATTCTTATTCTTCAGTGCTCATACATTTCTCATCTCCATGCTGTCCCCTTCTTATCGTGTTCCTTCCGGTCTTTTTTTATCCAGTTTCGCATTCCTATCTCTCAATCCTGTTCGAAATGGTGAACCTTCCTTGCTTCACCACCTCTTCCTACTTCGCATAAACGATACTTCGATTCTCGATCGAAACGCTGTAAAACCCTAAATTTGGATTTCTTATCGGCATCCCCACGTTTTTCTCCCGTAAACCAACTTCCATTCCCCCCTCCCCCTTCCTTCGGCTCACCTAATCTATTCTGTGTGGGGGGGGGAGGGTAATGAGGGGATGTGTTAAGGACGCTCATTAGGGGAGAGACCCTTAAGCATTTTCACCAAATCCTTTTCCCCCATTGCCTTCACACCCCCTTCCTCCCCCTTCTGGTATCCCTCGCGCCCTCCAAACTACTTTTCCTTCCCTTCCCCTCTCCTGCACCCACCCCTTTACCCTCCCCCTTTTGAGTCATTATGTCCGGCTGGATCCGTTAATTGATAGTTGTCGCAGTTTCAGGACTCAGGAAGAGGTCTATTCACTCGGCCGGTTCGATCTCGATACCTAATTAAGTCTGAAAAGTCGATGTATAAAGAAGGGAGTTTTGTTGGTTGTGGATGTGAGGTCGCCCTGGTGATGAATCAATAAGGTCCCCCCATTTTACACGGCAAAAAGCGAGGGCTCTTCCAGCAGGGGGGGTCGAAGCTATCGTCGGTGGATTTTGTGGCTTTATGGGGATAAGTCGGAGACAGAGTTTATTGAGGATTGCAATTCGCAAAAAAACTCTTCTCTCGGCCTTATCAAACTAATAGTCTCTGTGAAAAAGTCTGAGTGAAATCGGATTCAATTTTCCAAATATTGAAGCCGAAATACATCTAGAAAGAGATGCTTTTTGAATGCAGTGGACGGTTTTCCCAATGCTTTGGAAATCTATTTAAAAAGTTTGCTGGCGGAAAATATCGTTTTTTTGCGCACTGCTCGGTATATATGATCCAATTCCAACAATGTATTTTGTTGGCAGAGCTCTGCGTAGATTTAAAAAAATGATCTTGTCAGCCGGGAAAACAGAGTAAACAGGAAAATTTAAATGGGTTAATTGGACGTGCTAATCATCTTTTCAAATTATTTCAGTTATGAGATGTTGCGAGGGTCGGAGTAGGAGACTTGCAAATTTCGTGATTGATCTGATATGAGTAAGCATTCTAATTAGTGAAGTTGGAATGGCTATTGTCCTGACCCCTTATAAAATTCGCCTTGGAAAATAAAGTTGTACGACAGAATCAGGAAAAAAAATGTATTTCTGAAAAGATGTAGCAACCGTAGTTCATGAAATTACTATGTATATGAGGTGTAATTACAACGCCCGTGAATTTGTCTTACAATTAGAGCGATGAACATGCTTCAGTGCGAATTGATTCTTATTGAAGAATGAATTTGTTCTGCTATACTGATACCTAGGAACAGTACACTTCTTTTATTTCTGTGAAAGCTTCGAAATGTATGTCATGACCCGCAGTGTTACGTTATCTTCCGGAAGCATCGGTTCTAGGAAAAAGATTATGAGTGGCTATAGATTAGAGGCTTTAGAGATGAATCTTCGAAGGAGATTTGAGAGAATAATCTTGATGGAGATTAGATGAAGGAAGGCAATTTTGATGCAATGAGGGAACAGAAGAAATTGTTTGTTCAAAACCAGAGAAGCTTGAAAAAATGAGTGAAAATGACACCTAATTGGAACAGATAATGGAATTACGTGAGAAAAATGGGGTAATATTGGGTGTTGAGGGGGAATTTGGAGTTTATGGAAACTGCTTGATAAATTCTTTGCACATAGCGGAAGGAAACCTGCATGAATGCAGATACATACCTGCTCTGTTTTAGTTTTTTTAGGGAAAGGGCTCAGACACTAAAGTCGATCGTCACACCATTTGTCGTCAATGTTTTAATAGCGTTTTTACGAATTGAAGTATTGTCCACATTATATTTCAAAGTAATGTGTTTGAAAGCATTTTGATTTTATTTCTATAGCAGTTATATAAATCTAATCAGTTATGGGTTTCAGAGCAGCCTGACATTGACCGTGTTGCACCGTGGTATAAGTTACAGTCTCAACTCTTTATTGGCGTTTGTTTCCGAGATTCGTTTGGCTTTGCCGCATTTAAATCCACCGTTTAATACCATTCGCAATGCATCGCGAATTTAGTTAAGTTCGGGCTTCTATCAGATTTTACTCTGTGAATTGGAATGTAGATTTTCTTCCACTTTTTCCTTCTGCCTCCAAGATCCTATTTTTCTCTGTAAGCCTTTAGGGTGGTTTAAAAGGCTCCAAACATGATGAAGAACACATGCGAGATTTATTTAAAAATTTAAGTGGCTGTGAGAACAATGGAGAAAATACAGTCTTGTAGTTCACGCTAACTCTTGCATTTCATATTAATTATGCATAATTGAGGCTTGAACTTGACTTAGTTGTTCCTTGCCATACGCTAAAAATGCCTACACAACCGAATTTGTTTTGCGATTTTATAAGCATTACGGTAAGCGATACATATATTTTTTGAAAATACTTGAGATAACATACAATCTAAGTACCGTTTACTTTATTGGGCGAACTGTGCGTTAAAACCTCATAAATGTTTAAAATTTTGTCTCTCAGGAGCCTTGCCATATTCTGTGATAAACGACTTCTGTTTTTTTGGAAACATCTCGAAAATTATTGCAATAAGTGGCTGATATTTTGGCTTCATGAAAAAGTTGAGATATTTTTCTTAAATTGAGGTCAATTTCATTGAAGTTTTCGCGTTGGAAAGAGTGTGATACGGAGATGCTGGGTATTCTGGGCTGGGAGCGTCTGGAAGAAAGGAGAAAAAAGAATAATCTGTGTGGAATGTTGGAAATAGTAAAAAAAAGAGGAAGCATGGGGGAACTTCCCAATAAAATTGAAGATCCTACGTTCATTAAAACGAAGAGTTATAGAATGGAATCAATTACCTGAAGGGCTATTTGTTCGCTTACCAACAAGTGCGAACGTAATTTTGAGGATACAGGGACTAGCCACGGTAGTTACCTTTACGGAGTCACCCGCAAGTGCACTAAAGTGCGATATTCCACAGAGAAAAAAATCATTCGCCTTGACCGGGATTCGAACCCGGATCCCTCGACTTCGCGCCGAGTGATTTAACCAGGCGATTGATCCACAGGCGAAAAGGACGTCTCGGTAGCTTAACTAGTTAAGCACTCGGCGCGAAATCGAGGGATCCGTGTTCGAATCCCGGTCAAGGCGAATGATTTTTCCTCTGTGGAATATCGCACTTAAGTGTGAACGTATTATAGAAAATATATGATGTTGCCTTGTATTAATAATTCTGTTTGTTCCTGATCTTCACTTTCAATAATGTTATTTACTTATCATTCTTGATATGATGCTAACAGTACGTTGTGCCACCAGGCTTTTCTACTTACATTTAACGACCTAATAAATAAATAAAATCCCGCTCTTACTACCCTAAGGAACTTGTCGTTGGCTCCATAATGTGTTTTTCTTTAAGGGGGAGGAATGAACTAGGGCTGCGAAAGGTGATCCTACAAGGGGGATTCATGCCCTAGGTAAAAGGCGGGAAGTGAAACGGTGCAAAAATACACCTTCCGCGGGATAAGATTTGAGCCCCTCTCCGAGTTTGACGCGTTAAGAGAAATTATCCGAGCGACTGGTTGGCGCACTACGATACGGGAGAGAGAGCTTAGGGACGCGACGCTGGGCGAGGGGGGGTGGGAAGGAAGGGCCTTCCGACTGTTGGAATGCGAAATTGCAGACAGAAGATTTAGGGTCGAGTCGGGCGCAGTGGCGGAATCGCGCACCTACCTACCTACATCTGCCTAAGCCTTAGCTCGCGTCGTGCGCGGGGCTTTGCCGGAGATTGACAAGGGGGAGAGCGGGTTTGGTGGAGTGGGGGGGGGGCGTGGCCGTCGCTTAAAGCAAAGCCGGGGGAATAATTGACGACGCTTTAATCCAGTTTATCGCTCATGGGGAAAGGTAAGGGGGGGCGTTAGTTTCTCCTCAGGGAGGTGAAGTGTGATGCCAGGCTTCCTCGGTTGGAGTTAGCTTTGGTAAACTCACTGCGTTTAAAAACTTTACCAGTGTAAAAATTGCCTAACATATAAAGCAGTCCCTATCTGGAAGAGCCGAGGGAAAATGTAACGTAAGGATGAATTTCAGTGACTTCTAAATGACAGCCAATGCGTGAAGAGTTTATTTAAATGCGCGTAAATTTCGCGTTTTATGTGAATTTTGAATTCAGACGGGTAGTACAACTGTGGTAGAAGGTGACTTGTCCTTTGCTATGGTCACATAGTCGAACTATATTGTTGTGAATATTTTCGATCTAAATTAATTTAAATTATACCCTATGCCTAGTCCTTGTTTAAATTAATGTTTAAAGCAAAACTAGGAAACCCTTGGTAATTATTGGAAATTCCCTTTCGGATTAACGTTTCTCTTCGAGTTGAAAATAGTTAAGAGAGAAATTCCCAGTCCTGTCCTTTGGCAGGATTTGCCAGTTCTGTCCTTTTTTGTCCGTGTATTGGCTGCTACTGCAGTAGATTAATTTACAAAACTTTCCTCATTTTTCGCTCTTTTTCGAAACCCTCCTTCCATTTTAATATCAAAAGTTATCAAATTATAATGCTTAGTATTAATTTTACATTTTTTTGGTGTTCTTTATGAAGACCTTTTCCTTTGTTCGTACTCCTGTCTGTTACGCAATTTATCTGTAATAATAGACTTCTCATCGACTTGGGATGTTTTGTGGAGGATGTTAGTTTTTTGCTCCGTAAGGGTTCATGTTTAATTCATGCGTAGGCAGTCCTTGTGGAAATAACGTGCGAGCACGGATAGAATATACAAAGAATGCTCCATAAAATACTCCAAAATCTACATTTCCAACCCGTATTTAGTGATTTATTTTTAAATGAGTGATTGTTTTACGCCTCCCTACTTCCCTGTCCCACCAAAGGCGTGCTACAAAGGCGTCGGGTCAATCAAGAACGATTCTTTTTCTTTTATCTGATCCTCTCATTAGTCCTTCATTTGGGAAGCAAATCTCTTTTCCGTCGTCTCGGAGCAATTAATTTGAAAATGCCTTTTCTTCTCCCACTGTTGTGGAGGGATGGAGAGGAGGAGGAGAAAGGAAGGATATGAAGAGCGAGAGAGTGCGGCGACGTAAGATAAAAGGCTTCCCTTCCTTAATTGTTCCCTCGGACACTGCGTTCTCCTTGACATCGCAGCTCCGCCCATCTCAGCGCCATTGTTATCGTATATATACGACGTCTTAGAACTCTTTTGGGTTTTCCTCCCATTCAACCCCTCTCGACGTATTTTTTTCCCCAGTGCATCCGTCCCACTTGCATCCTTGGGCGTGGCATGACTCATGTGGGCTAGGGTGGGGCCTGGCGTGTAGTCTTTGCAGTCGTGGGCGGTGAGGTCCTTCCGAAAAAAAATACTTCCCGCCAGGGGGAATGCGTTGAGGGGCACATCGGGTGGCGCTCGTTCTTTGTTCCCTCGGTGCGGAGTTAATCCACGCTCAACGTCGTGGCGCCAGCCTCGATTGTGACCGACGAGATGAAAAAATTAATAGGGGTGGATGCTATCCGAACAATTCTTTTCCAACAACTCTCATATCCTTTCCTCTGTCACTTATCTTTACCAACTTCCACCGGAACAAGCCAACTATTTTTCTTCCACGATGGTATAATAATCAATCAACAGAAGTTCGGTTTCGATTGATATAAGAGGGCAGTGCAGTCTCGATTATCCGAGGAAATGTGGATTTAGGGGACCGTGAATGATCAAAGTAATACGGAAGACTTATGAGCAAACTTAAACTGGGAGAGAAATAGATATTTCAGTGCGTTTCCTCATTTCAGTTCGTGACTTCGCGAGGTTGAAATTGTGCTGTAAATTCCTATGAAAATGTAAATTGAATAATTACTGAGTATTGACGTTCATTCGCATGAGCTGAATTGGCATGGTGCAGCCAAAATATAGGTATGTATCTGGTCCTCAGATAATACGGAACATCAGCGAATCGAGACTGTACTACACTGGCACTCGCTCATACACGGGTATTTCATGTAAAGAAGGAATCTACTTCTAAAATTAGCTCACTCAACATATCCTAATTTCCACTACCAATATTTTCTCTCCTACTATGCCCAAAACTTCATCGTTTGTCCATTTTCTCCATCCTCCACGTCATGAGTATCTTCGCTTGTGTTTTCTATATATTCTTTTACTCAAAGTCCTATTCAATACTTCTCTCATATCAGTGAACACTTCTCTTCCTAGCGCTAGTCTTCCACTACTATCGTTTCTGCAATGGTCATTTTCCTCCCACATGAAAAATTAGTAGGGATGGATACATTTCGAGCATGCAACTGGAATTCTCCAAAATGCAGCAAGAATAAAGGGACTATGGAGGTGGTGAAGTGGAGGCAATATGGACGGGCTTCGGGACCCTGACGGGAAAGCAGCTCTGCCTGCACGGCAGCTCGCCGAGGGAGACGTCTGTCAACCTCCTCGATTATCACAATCACAAAAAGTCGACGAAATCTACATTCTTGAAAAATGACTGAAATCAAAGGGGAAGTATCATGACGTATAATATGTTTGTTAGTTAGTTAAGTATTATTCCAGTTACCGAGTACGGCTCCGTTGAAAATGGTATATTTTTATCGCATTTAGCAATTTTTTATTCCTTATACGATGAGTATCAACTTTATAAACAAAGGTCCGGTTCATTTTCAAATCTCTTACTCTCCGAATAGTGAAAACAAGATTATTTTATCTACTGAAATGCAACTGTGGCTATGAAAACCCTAGCGTTTTGACAACGCATTTTTTTAGCGTTGTATCCACCCTCCTTAAGTTCCATTTCCTATTTGTGGCCCCTTATCATTTTTACATACCTTCTTTCTCTTTCCGAAAGAAAAATTGCCACAATTTTGCAAGATGTGTAGGTGATTGGAAGAAGTGATGGGGATGAAGGATTACTGAAGGCCATGGTAGAGGCGAGGATATTGCGTAACTGGAGAAGGGTAAGGAAAAGAATAGGTGTTATCATCGAGTAAGTAATATACTTACTCTATGGTGTTATTCACGGAATGAAGAGAGGTAGGACGTATGCTGAGATGAAGAAATAAAATGCGTAGGTTGATGGAGGTCTGCGCCTGTAAAAATGGAAACGATTTTTTTTCTCTTCCATTTAAACCTGCATTAACCGGTAGATCACATTATTAAAAATATATTGAAAAATCGAACGTAATGTAGACGCAATACGAACCGTTTCATCGAAGTGGCTCTCATCTCCTTTCTTCTTATTACTTCTATACTCCGCATCCTTCTTCTGAAACCTACCCACTTATCATTATTTTAGATGAGCAAAGGAATTAAAAAAATAAAATGTACCGATATATTCTCTCCTCCAACTGGGTCATGGAGTGTAAATTTCATTTGGGAAGATAAACATAAGATCGAAGGGACGAGTCCATATTTCGTGGCTTTGGTTCGTTGGCTGGAGAGGTCGGACGCGATGTTGCGTCGGGGGTTGTGGTTTAGGGGTGGGTACTGGGTAATCGAGTATTTTGAGTGGCGATGCTGGTATGTACTTAGCGGAAAAAATGTTCCGAGCGTCGTCCACGGTATCAGATTTCTATCAAGATCCGGAACCGGACACATTATGTGTTTCGTGACTGTTGCGGAGTCCCTACCTACTGGGGTAACTGACGATGGGGAAGTGGGCGTTGTTATATACCGGACCCAGACAGGGGAGCTTTATGGAGCGTTGTTTTTTTTCTATCCATCACGATGACGGTGAGATGCCCGGTGATTAATGGCAGCGAAAAAAAGAAACATCAGAACTCACGTCTCTTTGTATTAAAAAAACCTCGGTAACCGAAATTGGTTGCGTCCAAAAAAAAAGATCAATTTTTTTCGACGTGATAATACCCGTAACTTGAACCAGATAACAAGGTCCATTACGTTGGGACTAGAATAACCTCACGAGAAAAAATTGGGTTCCATGGTGTATTTTCTGACAATTTACTCTCATGCTTGCTGATGCACTCACGACATGTAAATAAAATTGAATGGCTTGAACTTGCGTCGGGTTCCGCTATCGTCGTTCACTTCGGGTAATTTCAAAACGAGGGCACCGGAATCATGATTCCATTACTTTGATTTTTACTCTGACACATTCGTCTATGACGTCTCCGCAATACAATGTTGGAAGGGAGAAGTAGATACATAATATATAGGTGATTGGGGAGACTAATAAATGACGCCGGATTCATTTCAACAGCCGAGGATAAAGTTTCGTTTTTTGACGACGAGGACTTCCTGCTTGTTCTCCCGACAGGCCCTCTTCCTCTCATTTTGGGACATTTCTTCGACGTAATGCTAGACCATTCCGAAGGAATTTACTGCCACGTTACGACAAAAATGACCCGAAAAGCAGTCGCCGCGACGCAGTTACTTAATTTTTTCCTCTCTTTCAACGATTTGATTGCTAAAGGGTTCGTTTCGCGTGGGCTGCAATAATTTATTTTCATGCGGAATATTCCTTTTAGATTTTGAATTTTATAATTTTTGTAGCATTTTTGCGCCAGGGGAAGTAGTAAACCTTTCCGAAATACTAGAATCGAGATGCCAAAATGGGCGGGGTTAAAACTTAGTAGTCTCTGATAAAAATAATATATTTTTGGCAATTAGTTTTTCATTTTATTTGTTGTCCATTCTTCTCCTGGCGATAAATCCAGTCGAACTTGCATCTCGCTTTTTGAGTCTCCTACGTGGCCTCCCTCTCAAATGTTTTTAAACTAGAGTGCCCTATTCGAATGAAGAGCGCATCCGTTTAGTTAGTGCTTTCGGAATGTTTTGTATTACTTGGCATCGGAAAAATTGGCCAGTTTTCAACGGAATAAGTGAATTCTTGCCTAGCATAAATCATCGATTCATTGAGAGTCGTGTGCTCAATTTTGCTTGTGGTTGCGTGAGGATGACAGCGAGAGAAATGTTTCCGCGCATATGGCTGCATGAATGCAGCTCTACAAATTGGCATGAGTTTTCGCGCAATTTGCGACTGCACTGTAAAATTTATCGACGTTGTCGCGATATAAATTCGAGGAAGGTGGAGATCAGAGGTTGATGTGAATAGATATAAGTAAAGATGTGTAGGATTTCAGTTGAATGAATGCATTGGTGGTGAAATATCGACTATACTCATCATCATTTCGAAAAATTACTATTAATTAATGCTTTAGGAACAGGCTAAGTACCTAATACATACATGAGAATGGCATAATGAAGACATTAAGGACTTAGTTATTGCTGTTAGGCCTAGGAAATTGGCTCTCCTTTAATGATTTTCTCCAGAATCCCTTATTCTTGCATACCTTACATACATTTTGTGCCCATTACATCCATGCATTGCTTCATACACACTCTTAAAACCAAGTAAAACTATACGCCCCATAATAATTTTGTTTGGATAGTAAGTACACGGTAAGCTAGATTGAAATCGGACAGGTGGTGATATACTTGATGTTGTAGTTAACTACCCGTGACTCCTGACACTCGAATACGTATACCTACGTATTGATTTCTTAGATGATTGGTGGTACATACATTAGCACAGGGTGTTAATATATGCGTGTTTAGTTCGTAGTTCTTGACAGTTTCTCAAATTAATCTTTCGAGTAACTTACCATTTTTCCTCGTCACTTAACCCTACTTTAGATGTGAACTCTAATTAGATCGAGGTCTACTTCAATTTCCCTTCTCTACTGCTTGGGCACATGACTGACCAAATGCTACTGTGGTGTATTTCTAAGCAGTGTAATCGTCTCGCTCTGTTGAAAGGGAAATATCATCGCATGTTCAGTGCAGTACGCGTCGGCTTTTATATAGTAGATATTTTCGCCATGTGGATGGGTACTGATATGTTTACGTCTCCTGCGACTTGTTGAGTATGAAAGTAAATGAGGAAGGATAAAAAATTAACCCCTTTACCGAATCTTGAGAGAAAGCTCATTATGGTCCATGAAAGTTGTAAGAATGTGTTAAAATTTAAGGTCTTTGGGGTAGATGCTTGGAAATTGAGAATATTTTGCTGGCTTAAGTTCATCCGCCGCTAGAAGACGTAGCCTGCTGCTCCACCTGCTGTTCCGCCGACGCTTGTCGTGCGATTACGCGAGCAGATATTACGTAACTAAAAAGTTTTCCCCACAAATGGAATAAACCGTGCTGATAATGAATGTAATCATGTTGCCCCCTTGCTCTTTCTTTTGACCATATCTTTTTTGTTGTGTACTTTAAGGTTGAGGCCCTATAAGGGGTTTTTAGGACAAGGGATTCTTGGTCCGGACTCGGTGAAGGCAAGATATAATGAGAGGAAGAGGGTACCTATCCCTGTCTCAAGACTTTATAGAGGTCGTGCATTTACGTGGCATATGCAAAGTAGGTCTTCCTCCTCCTAAGTCGCGTTGGGTTTATGTTTTTTTCTTCTTATTTAATGTGGACGTCCCTCGTCCATTCTCTTTTCTCCCCTGACATAAACCCCGCTCTATCAACCTTCCTCTTGCCACATCCTCCCTTTCCGCCATCCACGTATTGCATGGTGGAGGGCCGATTGGTGGGGTATCGAATCCGAAAATGGTCTTATCGCGTGACCTCCTACGAATATCTGATCGAAAAAATGAAGCAGCATAGGAGTCGGTAGCATTTCCCTTGCTGAGGAGGGGAGGAGGTTGGGGTTGGGATTCGCTCTGTTGGGATGTGTGCTGCCTTCTTTCTCTTCTTTTTTATTTCGTTTTTCATTGAAAGAGGTTTTCGTTTGCGTGGGAAGAAGACACACTGCGTATGAAGCCTGTTCCTGTTCGGGGCTAATCCCGGCGTCCGAATGTTTGCTTATCTAAGAGGTACCCCGGGACCCTTAGTTGATACTTTGCGTGTGACCCCTGGACAGGTCAATTGGGGAGATTTAAACAGGGTATATGGAAAATTTCCTGGCGATGGGGGCCATTTTTATTATTTTTTGTGTTTTTTTAGGTCAACGTTTCCTTCCCGTTTACTCTCGTGGGAATGGTTGCGTATGTGCATGACGACGTTTGGAAATGGGCCTGTGCTGTATCGGCGCGCGTTTGATTTTGTGTGTGTGTGTGTATGTGCATGATGGAATGTGGTGATGAAATTGGCCCAGATGTATTGCGTGGTCTAAAGCGATGGGGATTTGGATATTTTGGGTGCGATTTCTTTTTTTTTATATTTTTTTGGATCGTGTAAACCGCAAATCAAAAAGCGTTTTCAGCCCGTGGATATACACAAGGGTTTTTTTTCTCATGCATTTCCCCCACTCTCTTATCCGCTGTTATTTGCTTGGCGTTGTTGGTATTTTAACTGTTTTATTTTTTCTCTCCTCATTGTTTGATTTTTATTTCAATTTATCGTGCCGAGATTTCATGTGTGTATACGCTCAGGATTAACTGGATTGCAGCAAGTGTCCGTAAATAGCGGAGCGTTCATTCTCTGAGCGATTTCCCTGTTTGCGGAGAGTTTATTTATTGCCATTTCTGAGTCGTAGTTTTTCGATCGTTCCCCATCATTTGAGAGCCCCAAAGGGCCTTAAATTCTCTTTCTCCCCCGCACAGTCCCTCGCGGGAATTAGATGTGACGGAGGTCAGTTAATGAATCCGAGGAGATTGGTTGAAAAAAATATGTTCATGTATGAATGGGTGTGTTATTTCGATGGGTGGGGTATCTTTCTTCCGCAATAGCTTGTCGAAGATTTTCATTGCGGCGGTTAGAAGCAATCAGCGGGGTAATTGGGGCTGCAGATTTATTTTCTCATTCAACGTGTCGTATCTCGCTGTTTATATTCTCGATGAATATTATTTAGAATGCGCGCCGTGGAATGTGACCTTTGAATTATTGACCGATAGAAATTGTTTAAATTCTGATATATTCTGATATTCTGTTTTATAATATAATTTGGGTGCTACATGAAATTTGAAAATCGTGTGAAATAGATAAAAATGTGTATGCTGTGATATTTAAAATTAATATAGGTAGTACATTCGCTGAGCTACATTAACGTATGAAGCATTATCTGTATAAAAATTCTACATTTTTATCATTAATTTTTTGGAAAATTTTCCGAAATAGTCTATTCTGGTTACCTATGGTTTTTGTTATGGCAGAAGAGGCCTTAACGTTTCGTTTAATGTATCATTCAACTTCTTTCTCTCCGCTGGTCAAATTTAATGGCCGAGAAAATCGAAGCCCATGTACTCTTTTTCATTCGGATTCAATTTTGCTGAACAATTTGCGAATAAGAAAAAAATCAGAAACAGAAAAATTCGATCGAATCGAAGTAGATTATTATGAAATACTAATTGGAAAAAGTCTCTTCTACGGACGGCTGAACCATTTAGTATATTGAGGGATCCGCAAGGCTGGGGATTTGAACATTTTTTAAATTCCCTTTATTTGAACCAAATTTCCTTTCGTTATGGCGGTTTTTCATACTTTCCGTGAGATAATGATAGCTTCTAGAAGTTGATAGCCACATTGTAATTACTCGGTATTTTCTTGTAAGTGAATTTTTATAACGTTTTCATATTAACGTGAGTTACTCCCGTGATGAATGTGTTATTTCGTTGGGTTTGATCGACTTTCGTTTGCATTAGCTGTCTATCTCACAGCTGATACTCGGTGTGATTTACTCCAAGTTAGCCCGTCACAGATATCGAACAGGATATCACATTCATTACTTATTATTTGCACTTTCAATGTCCCAGGTTTTCCACTGACTCACTTTTCTCACTTGTACTCACCTATTCGAAAACGGGTCACTTTTCTCACTGTTTTGAAAAATTGCTCATTGCTCTGGCAAATACGAGCCTATCCTACAACAAAATCCATTCTTTCCGTGGGAATCAGTCACCTTTGGGCAATGAAGTGTTGGACAATTCATAGCCCAAAGGTGACTGATGTTGTCATACAGTCCAGCTTCGCAGCTGCACTGTATGACAACATCGTTGACACCTTCACAGGAATGTTCGGGGAAGGTCACGTACTGAAGGTGATGTCTTTAGGAAGGACATTTCATTTCATTCAAGTATTCTACCAGCTGATTGGTAGGTTCTTGGACAGTCCCCAATCTGCATCCCAACCTCATAGACATTGTCTCGCTTTCCCTCCTAAGGATGGCCCGTTATTAGATCCCTCTTCAATTCTTCATATCTTCTACCTCCTCTTATTTCATCCAGAATTCCTATCCTCCTCCTTCCTCTTCCACGCTTCCCCAGTGTTTTCCTTCCCTCTATCACTCTTTTCAACATGCCCTCTCCTCTCAGAACCTCCTCCATCCATCTCTTCTGCCTTCTCCGAACCTCTGCCTCAAGCTTCCTCTCCTCTCCAACCATGTCCAATACCTTCTCGTTCGTCTTCCTCGCCATCCAGCTCACCTTCTCCATCCTTCCCCAAATCCACATCTCAAACGCCTCAAGTCTACGCACATCCTCCCTTCGCAAAGACCAAGTTTCCGAACCATAGAGCGCCACGCTCCATATTAACCCTTAAGAGGTCGCGCACGGTCTAAAAGACCGGATGGCTCTAAAAGTTGCAATTTAAAAAATATTTATCTCATTGTAAACTCTGGCCTTTTGAGTACCTTCATAGTAGTCATTATTGTGTCAAAAGACGATATATGAGTTCTCCTTGTATGATAGCTAATTTATTATGATTACTTTTTTCCCATTGTGCACCATTTATTTCGATATGTGAACAGGAGAGGTCGCGCACGGTCTAAAAGACCGGGTGCCTGATACAATTTTCGTAAATATATTTCAGAAGTATTTCACCTCAAAACTTTAAATAACATCATCTATAAACTCTATAGTTTCAGATGATAAGGTGCAAGGACTATTTGTACAATCTATTTTTTATTATGCTGTTTTCTTTCAACCTATGTTTGACAGGGATAGCCCACGTACGGCCAGAAATGTGAATCCGATGCCGTGCCCGCCTATCCATCTCGTTGCCTGACCCTTATTCATTATCATTAGTAGATGAAACAGGAATAGAGTAGTATTGCGTTACAATGTCTTTGAAAATACTTAAGTTTTTGATGCGTGCATTGCGGTTTGATAATATATGTATGATAGAAATGACAGGAAACAACGTTACGAACTAGCTCCAATAAGAAGTGTTTTCACTCATTTTGTCAACCGGTGCATGGCGCATTACACAATTGGGAAATACGCGAACATAGATGAGATGTTAGAACCTTTTTGCGGCAGATGTGGTTTAGACAATACTTGAAAAATAAAAAAGCAAGGTACGGAATCAAGATTTATTCTTTAGCAAATTCCCTCATATTTTCCACTCTGAATATAGAAATCTATGCTGGAAAGCAACCTAACGGAGATTTTGCGGTAGACAACAGCCCGCTGAAAATTGTGCAAAGATGGATACGTCCAATTTCAGGATCCCGTCGCAATGTAAGTTTTGGCAATTGGTTTTGCTCGGTTCCACTTGCAAAACAAGTTGTAATTGACAAGATGACACTTGTTGGAACTTTAAGAAAAAACAAACGAGAAATACCGCCCCTGTTTGTAAAACCGTGAACCGCATAGCAGCCTATTTGGATTTGAAAAAAACTTGTACTCTTCCATCTTACATTCCGGAAAAGAACAAGGAAGTTATGTTGATTTCCTCAATGAATGACGATGATAAATGATAGAGATACTAATAATTCAGCAACGTCGGAAATATTTACATTTCATATTGAAAGAAATAATGGCCTTAATACCGTTGATCAGCTGAATGGAACGTATTCAGTAGCAACGAAAAGTTGTCGTTGGCCATTGACTGTATTTTTTGCGCTTGTAAACATATATGCAATAAATGGATACACATATTGTATTTCAAAGTAACACTGGAATAAGATGAACAGAAGAAAGTTTAAGAAACATGAAGTAAATAACTTTGGATAGATTACTTAAAAATTAGAGCTACCTCAGAAAATCTACCTACCAGCCTGAAAGCAAAAAATAGGAATCTCTTTGGTATTCCCAATGATAAAATACCGCCGCAGAGGGATGTAGGCCCAGGAAGATGTGCGTTTTGCTCATGGAAATAGAATAAAAAGCAGCAAACACTGTGCAGTATGCTCAAAATGTATTTGTAAAGAGGACACTACTTGCGTCGGTTGCGCTGAAGTTGAAAACAGAAAAGAGGACGATGCGGTAGAAAAACATAGCTCTGACGATGATAAAAAAAATCCCAATATGATTCAAATCATATAAAAAATTTTGCATTTTTACCTCTAATAATCTATTTCTTAATTTAACACAGGTTACAATATAATTCAAAGTGAACTTACGGTGGAGTTATAATGTATTTATTATTTAAAATATATATAAACAACGTAAATAATTATGTATCAAATTTATTACTGCTTATTTAATATACTGTTGGTATGCGTTAACTTTTAAATACATTTATTTTCAATAAATATTTAAATTTTTCAAATTTTTGTTAACACGGTCTTTTAGACCGTGCGCGACCCCTTACGTCCCAGTAAACCGCGCGACCTCTTAAGGGTTAAGGGTGGGAAAATGAAGAAAAAGTAAATTAATTGCGCTTTATTGACCAATATTAGGTCTTCAAACTCCTCTGATACATTGAACTCATTTTACACGATTAAAAAATCGATTTTCTGAGTGATGAAATTTCCACTAAATTGACCTACTGACAAGCATCGGCAGATGTTTACTAATGTATTAATAGTCGAAGTTTCGTTTACTTTATTAGGATGAAGTGCCGACCATGCTGGTTATAACTCTCCCCCTGCCACACACCTTTGAGGTGGCTTGCATGGTATTATGTAGATGTAGATTCTAGGCGAGCAAAAGAGTGGTGATGGTGGAGAAGGGGAAGGAAAATTATTTCGGTTGAGTTTAAAAGTGTGTAGGCACTATAAACGTTTTCCTTATGAGGGTATCGTATTATTAATAAAATCTCGACGCTTAACGAACGGTCACGCAGAAAGCGTGGATTAGCAACTGATGCCAAAGAAGTTCCTGACGGCACAGGTCAACAAAAACAGAAAGAGTAGTTGATTGACAAGAAGATGGATAGGTGATGTGATGGAAGGCCTCAGAAGAATGGGCGTTAATGGAGAAGAAGATAGAAGAGATGGTGAAGGACAAGAAACGTTGGAGAAAATTAGTCTTGGAGGCCAAACATCTCATAAGATTGCAGTGGCAGACATGAGAGAAGGAAATACAAAATTTGTGCTTTCAACATGAATATACAACATTTCGACCAAGTAAGGCCCTATACCATCAATTTTTATTTTTACTGCATTCTGTCTTTCTGATGACCTTGGACTTAAGGTAGTTTGAGCGAGATATAACTTCGCATAAAATTTAATGAATTTGGCTCCATTATAATGAGCTATATCCCATCTTTCCAACGGTAAAAACATATTAGCTTCAAACCAAACTCCTTTTCGAGATATTTGATATAAAATACAAGCCATTTTCATTGGGATAAGGTACGGCTGTTCGCTACAGAGAGACTTAATTTTAAAAAATTATATATTTATGACGCATAGGTTGCATCAGATATTCAACGGTTTGTAGTCCGTATGCTTTATCATCTGTTTTTAAAATAGATTAATTACTCCCCGTAATACTTCAAACAAAATCGAAGAAAAAAAACCTTCGATTGCGAAGTAGTTTTCAGCACATGGCATGAGAAAAATGAACCAAGTTAAAGCCTTTTATATGTACTCATTTAGTTCAAAATTAAGAATTTCAGCTATTCATAACAACTTTTCCCTTCCTTAATATTGCAATACATTCGTCATACTTATTACAGCTGCTTAAATTTTCATATATAAAATTCGAATATGATCTCTTTTATGACTAGACAAAAATCTAGCACAAACTATCTTAATGTAATGGATCAGCGTCAATAGGTCAAAATTATGGACACTAAGGCATCCTCAAAAGCGTCGATGTATATACAGTTACAGCTATGTTATGATTCGTCATGAAAATTCGTGAAAATAAGTCGCATTTACTTATGCATCCAAGAACATAAACGCAACAATAAGAGGCATAACTTCTCCTAAGTTGCTTGTTTGCTAGTTTGTTCCTCGGAAAATTTCTTCCGACGCCGGTGGTCAATGAACAAATTACCATCCACTGAAAACAATAGAAAGCGTACTTTATGAGGAGGGATTGCCTATTGTCGATTCGTCCCAGTTCCCAAAATAGTGCTCAAAGATAAACGTGGCGCATTTTACGAATTGCCGCCGCGTCTCGCCTAGTGCCTCATCGATTCCCAGAGTAACGAGTTTGGGTCCACCTTCAGGCGCATACTGATCGCAGCAGTTTGCTATGCGAGGTCACCGTATTTCAATGCTACAACGGCTCCAAGAAACGTGATTCCTTTGTTTTACGACCATTCGGTCGATTTACATATATGAGGCTACGTGCGCGTTCCTCCGTCGCAGGCGAAATCCGAATCGAAGGTCATCAATCGGACAGAATGGCACCTCTATCCGAATAAACCTGCAATTACCTCCTTACCCTCTCCTTCCCTTTTCTTTTTAACGTTGCTTGTTTAGTCTGTTGAGTATGCGCTATCTGCCGTAAAGACCCTCGTAAATCGTTTTAAAACATCTTGAAGAGGTGAATAAATAAGATGCGCGCATAAGCATGCTCGGTCACTTTTCTCCTCCGCTTTGGTTACCTACTGAAGTGGTATTACATTTTCAACATCTGTGGACCCAATTTTACTTTTTTAGCTGCCAAACTTCTAAAGGTTGTTTAATAAACTAGTAGCATTGACGCGCAGTGGTCAAGCGGTTATATGCCTCACTACTCCTTCTGAAGTATCCACTTGATTGATAACCGATATATTGTCCGCGTAAGACTTTCAATTAGGAGGAAAGTGAACTACTACTTCGGTGACGACATGTTTAGGTTAAGGTAGAGAAATACAACCCGGGATGCGATTTGAGTGGCAAGAACACTCGAAGATATCTATTGTACAACTAAGACGTTTTTACATGTTTCTTCATATTCGGAAAAGTGCTTTGCTGAGTGAATTGGGTAAAGATGATAAAGATACTGATAAAAGTGGAACAGATTGAAGAGATAGAAGACCCATTCGGGACTTGTATATGGCCCACTGGCTGCGAGTGAGAGCGGATAGAACCTGCGTGGGCAGGTTCCTGGGTGGTAGGTCGGGGAGTAAGACGAGGTTGCCCGTTGTCGCCTTTGCTTTTTAACTATTCTACCAAAGAAATGGCTAGGGAGACGGGGGAAGAGCTAGATTTAGCAAAGATGGTAGGAGGACAGTGAGCCGTTTGAGATTTAAGGAGTACAGTTCATTGAGGTGGTTAGATTCGATGCTGAATCTAGGGTGATTGTAGATTGGAAGTGATTGAGATGTGGGTGTGGAAGAGAATGGAGAAAGTACGATGTAGACAAGCGAAGAAGTGCTCGGCATGGTGGGTGAGGAGAGGAAACAGCTGGAGGAAATTAGGAAAAAGATGGGTATGAGGATGAAACAGGTGATCAGGATCAATGGGATGCTGAAGACCGTGATAAAATGAATGATATTTGGTAAGCGGGGAAGTAGAAGAATGATATTAGACTTCATTGAAGCTCGCTTGATTTACTTGTTAAGCTGCTCTATAGTTGTTGCCTATGAAACTCGTTAGCCATAATTGCAATATCATACGAAGCGAGCGAGGACTTCAGGAGCTTATTGTGTGGTATTTTTCCTTGTCTCTGCGGAATTATAATTAGCATTCACAAACCCGTAATTAAATATCGTACTTCCCAACTGAAAGTTCTTCTCTAGCTTTCTCCAAAAATAATGAATACAAAATTATTGGTTGTTTGTGTTTGTACTTTTAAGTAATTTTATCGTGAAACTAACTGTACTTCAAAATAAAACGAAGTTGAATAGGAAAAACTTAGAGTTGAATTGGAATGCTTAACGGTGAAGTAGTTTCCTAGTTATTTTGTCTCATAAGTATAATAATAGGTTTCACTTTTCAAATGATAGTTTTTTTTTTTTTTTTTTTACATATTTTTGAATATGGTTGGTCGAAGAATGGTTATTTATTAATCTCTTGTTTCTCTTACAGGTGAGTACAGAGCCTTCTTGCGATGCTGAAGGAGAAAGTCCAAAGTAGCGTTAAAATTACTGTCGTTCTTTACTTCTGGTAAGTACCTGAGTTCGAGCAACATCAATTCGATTCTAATTTTCCTTTCTAATGAAAAAATACAGTGGTGCTTTTATGTGGGAATTCCTTAGAAAAATTTGATACTATAAATAGGTTGTGGTTAGTTTCAGAAATTTCTCCAGCCAGGTTATTCAAAGCTTCAAGTTACCTATCGAATTTTTGCTCTGCGATGAAAGTGAAATAGCATTCCCCTGCAGTAAATGTTTAGTTATCTTGATGTAAGTATAGCGTTGTAAAAAGTTCACTTCAGTGCTCTCCTTCCCTGGACAATATCTAGAATTAGAAGGTATAAAGATTCGTGGGACCGAATATTTTCGAAGTTAGGTATGGATTCGATCGTTGGTATCATAGAGGTATTTCATGAAGCATAATGCGGTGCAAAGTTTGACTTTGTAAAATCACTAATAATATTAAAATGAAATTTGTATGTCAAAGTCATAAATAATGCAAGTGAATTGTTTAAAGGGAATAGTCAACGACTGTTATGATTGTTATGTGATGACCTGCGCTGTAGTGCAAGGCCTTTAGCATTCGGTTAATATCAGATCATTGAAACTTGATTAGGTGAATCGTATTAGCGCAGTTTTAAATATATATCTTAGCTGAAATTTGTGCTGTCTGCTAATTTTAGGTGCATAGTGCTTTTCGTGCCCTGCAATTTTAACAATATGTATTTTCTGAGATTGAAGTTTACCGCCGCGCATACCTTACTGTAGTCTGAAAGCTTTTCCATTTTTTATATATTCTTAAGTTATATCCCGGTGAATGATGCTTTTAAAACTACAATTTTTGTACAAATGCATTCATGCATAAATACCCATATCGTCGTTCCCTTTCGGGGTAGGCATTGCAAAATGAGCTTAATTATCGGTGAATAATTTGGTGAATCGGTGAATAACGAGTTGTAATGTTTTAATTTATTACTGTTTTTTATTAATTTTTTACAAATTTAAATCTGGGTGTAGACTTGAACTTTAGTACTGGCTTCGGTTTTAATAATTTTCTCCATGCATCCCTATCCATGAAAACCTCCTTTGCATCTACATCATTAATGCACTGCTTCATACACGCTCTCATATTCTTAATTCCCCTTACCCTCATCTTAAGAATGTCTTCTACCAAATTCACCCATGACTTTCTCAGTCTATCCCTTCCTCTTACGTCATTTACTCCATCATCATACACCTGTTTAGTTATTCAATGTTATACCAATTTTGTTGATGTGCAAAATAAATTATTAAGCTAAAATACGAGTGACAGTTGGAAACTGTGGCAAAGTGCTGTGTACCTTAAAATGAATATCTTCTTGGTTCAACCACGAAGAGATTATAATTTCCTCCTTTGCCCATCAGATCTTTAGTAGTAGCTCCACCCTTTCTTTGCCTCCCCTAACATTCAAGTCGTAAAACATGGTTCCTTCGCGGGGGCCTCTCTTTTCATTTTGGGGCCCCCTTACGTGTGGCCCTTTTAAGGAACACGGATGGCCCGGCCCCTTCTCGTTCTCCTCCTCCACTGCCCCCCTTCCCTGTCTCCCTCATCTCCTCCCTCCACTCTCTCTTTTGTTTGTTTTCCTTATTTACCGCCCTCGCCCTTGTACATCCTTCAACTCTTTGTCTTCATCCCTTTTCCTCCTCTTCCACTGATTGCCCCTTCCCTTCTTCTCCCTCATTTCACGGCACTTCGACCAACGCGGCCGGCCGTGCAAGACCCTCCCATTTCCTCGCCTCATTTCTCTTTCTCTCATCCTTTTTGCTCTCTCCCCTATCACTTTCAGTCCTCGCCATCACATCAAGTCGGTCGCTCCGACCTCCCCGCTTCCTGATCCTCACCACAACACCACTATCTCGTGCGCACAGCGATATATACCTACCTCCTCCTACACACTACAGGGTTTTCATTCTGCTTATTTTCAGGGAGGGGGAGCTGTAAAAATCTTCCTTGTCCGAGAAGAGGTTTTGTGGGGATTGGCGCCGATGTGAGGTTTCGTTTCGGTCAAGGTTTTGATAAAGTTTCCTTTCCTGAAATCTTTAGGAGATCCTCCCCAGTTCCTCTTCTCCGAGCGCACCCACATTCTTCCTCTTGTGAGGCATCTCGCATGACGAAAATATCTCCTGAATTCGTTTTCGAGGAGTCTTCTTTCTCTTGCTTGGAAGCGTGCTTGCAAGAGTTTTTCATTCAAGTTTTCTACCAACTGATTGGTAGGTTCTTGGACAGCCCCCATTCTGCATCCCAACCTCATAGCCATTGTCTCGCTTTCCCTCCTAAGGATGGCCCGTTATTAGATCCGTCTTCAATTCTTCATATGTTCTACCTCCTCTTATTTCGTCTAGAATTCCTATCCTCTTCCTTCCTCTTCCACGCTTCCCCAGTGTTCTCCCCTCTATCACTCTCTTCAATATGCCCTCTCTTCTCAGAACCTCCTCCATTCATCTCTTCTGCCTTCTCCGAACCTCTGCCACAAGCTTCCTCTCCTCTCCAACCATATCCAATACTTCCTCGTTCGTCTTCCTCGCCATCCAGCTCACCTTCTCCATCCTTCTCCAAATCCACATCTCAAACGCCTCAAGTGTACGCACATCCTCCCTTCGCAAAGACCAAGTTTCCGACCCATAGAGCGCCATGCTCCATATTAAAGTTTTCTCCAGCCTCTTCTTTACGTCTCTTCTCAGACTTCTCTTCTCGTCCCCCCCATCATCAATTCCCTTCTCTTCGAAAATGATTCTTTAAGAAGCACAATTCTGCATCTGATGTCCTTACCGCAAAACCCATTCTTCTCCAAAATACTTCCCAGATACGTATAGGTACAACGCTTTCCCTGCCCTATCTTCTGCCCTCCCACCATTATATTCAGCTCCGCCTTCTTACTTCTAGAAAATCTCATCATTTTCGCTTTTCGCACTGCACCTCTAACTAATTCACTGTTGAGTGTAACCCCTTGGCCGATTGACTAACCAATGCTTGATAATCTGCAAATCTCACTGATTTTATCAGTTTCCCTCCTACCTTTATTCCTACCTCCTCCTCCCCCCATGCCTCCCTTACCATTTCTTCTGAATACACGTTAAAAAGCAACGGCGATAGTGGGCACCCCTGCCGCACTCCCCGTCCTATCGTGGCCCGTCCCGATTCTCCATCGGCTACCATAACCTGCGCCGTCTGGTTCATATACAAATTCCGAATCAGACGCCTGCCCCTTCATTGACCCCTAATTTCTTCAACCCTCCCATTAATTTCGTCCAGTCCACCCGATCAAACGCCTTCTCGAAATCTACGAAGCATGGAAAAACATCCTGCCTATTCTCTAGGTTTCTTTCTAATAACGTCCTCATCACCGCTATAGCGTCTCGCGTTCCCGTTCCTCTCCTAAACCAGTTCGGTCATCACCCAGGTATTCATTTGCCTTCTTCTCTAGCCTTCTATTTAGAATCCTCAGAACTACTTTGGCTGCAGGGGATATTAATCTTATTGTCATATGGTTTTCGCACGTTTTTGCCTAACTCTTCTTTGGTATAGGAATTAGTACAGTCTTCGCGAAGTCTTCCGGCCACACTCCATCCTCATAAATCCTACGAATAAGCGCAAAAGGTTTTCCCCTTCTGTTCTCCCCCATGCTCTTTAAAAAACTCTGCAGGTATGCCATGTATTCCCACCGCCTTATTCCTTTTCATGTCTCGTAGAGCTCTTTCGATTTCGCAATCTAGGATACTTGGTCCGATGCCATCTCTGTCGATATCGTCTTCCCTTTCTATATCTAACATATTGGGCCTTATTTCTTTACCATACATCTCTTCAACATACTCCTTCCACCTCTTCAGGATCTCTTTCGGTTCTACGATCACTTTTCCCATCTTGTCTGTTATCGTTGTAATTCCCCTTCCCTTATTACCACCCGTCAGTTCCTTTACTTTCCTATATAATGCATCTGCTCTTCCCTCTTTTTGGTGTTTCTCTAACGAGTTGATGTGTTCTCTCCACCACGCCTCTCTTGCTTTCTTTGTTTCTCTTCTAAGCCTGTTATTTAATTCTCGGTATTTTATCTAACCTAGCTCAGAGTTTACCCTATTCCAATTCCTTCTCTCCTGCATCTCCCTTATCATCTCTTACGTGATCCACGGTTTTCTAATTTCAGTTGCACTGACTACGCCTACCGTTGCTTTCGCCACTTCTACAATTCCATTTTTCAGACTTTCGCATTCATCTTCCAGTGATCTAACTCCATGATCCTCACCCATTATCTCATCTACCTTCTCTCGATACTTCTTCTTCATTGCCCCAGTTAATGTCTCCGTATTCCACTTTCGTACCCTCCTTCCCATTCTTATCTTTTTCAGTTTTACCCGACATTTCATGACTAATAAGTTGTGGTCTGTGTCTGCATCAGCTCCTGGATAAGTATGCGAGTTTTTAACACTATTCCTGTATCTGTGACGAACCATTATATAATCTATCTGGAACCTATCTGTGTCTCCCGGCTTCTTCCAAGTGTACCTACGTCGGGGATGACGTCTGAACCATGTATTTGTAATTACTAGGTTATTTCTACGGCAAAACTCCACAGCTTTCTCGCCGCGGTCGTTTCTCCTTCCTAGCCCGTAATCGCCCACCTCCCGCCCATCTCTTCCTTCACTCACCTCCGCGTTTCAATCCCTCATTACTACCAAGTGCTTACTCCCAGGTATCCTACCAATTATTACCTCTAGCTGATCGTAAGCCCCATCTATCTCCTCCTCTTTATGATTAGAGGTAGGCATATAAACCTGGATTATAACAAAATTCGTTGGATCTGCCATTAGTTCCACGACTATCATCCTATCACTCACCTGTTCTGCATAAACTACTTTTCTACCTAGTTTCCTATTCATTACGAATGTAACCCCGCGCTGACTTTCATTCCCTCCACTATAAATTACTCTATAGCCATCGCTCCTGTAGTCCCCGTCATCCTTCCATCTTACTTCACCCAGACCCATGATGTCTTCACCCACCCTCTCCATTTCTTGCTTTATATTTTCTAGCTTCCCCGCCCTCAGCATAGTCCTAACATTCCACGTGCCTATTCTGACTTTTTCGTTCCTCTTCTTTATGTTCTTTTCCTCTGCTGCTTCTAAATCTGAGCAAGGATTTCGTGTTGTGACGACCGCAGGGGCCTTGCTCCCACCGCTGCTGGGCACGACACCCGGCCCACTGGGCCGAGTCCTGTAGTTGCCAGGATTCATTATCGTTTGAGAACTGTCCATAATTTCAAGGTTTTTGTTTTAATTGAGATAGTATTCCGTGGCCTTATTCAATAGTGTTTTTTACGTGACACCATCAATTTAGAGGCCGACCCACTGGGGCCAGACGCCTTTATCAGCCGCATCACTGAGGTACAGACGCTGCGCGGTCTACCATTCGTCTGTCTCCTAAGCTTCGACCAATCGGTCATGGGTCACCCTACCAGAAACATTTCTCCCGCCAGTGCAGCTCTAGGGGTCATCGGAGCACGCAAGCCCTTCCACCACGACAAGGTTGTAGTCCAAGGGAAGAGGCTTGCAAGAGTGTTTAGTCGTTATGCAGAAGCACAGAGGCCTTGTGGGAGGCCCTCTCTTTATCTTAGTTGGTGTCTATAGTACTTACAGAAACGTAAGATCATTCCATGCTAAGAAAAGATAAGAATAAAAAAAACCCTTTGGAAAAATAATAGCACCTATTAATGAAAGGTTTAGTTTTTCCGGCGTGCGATGAGAGTGGTCTACGCTGGTATTCCTTAAGGTTAGGTATTTGTGCTGCCGGCGTTTTGATAGCTGACTCTGCCATCGCCATAATCGTCATCCCTCATTAAGATGACAGAGTTATCATTCGAAATATCGGCATCCCAACACCTGATCTGGTAGAAAACATCCGAAGACCACTCATAATAGTACTATTCTCCCCCTCTTGTGACTGCGGTTAATATTTTGTGGAGACGACAGTGTACGTGGAAGAGAATGGAGAAATTGTGATGGACGAAAAATCAGACGGAACGTGGAAGTGAAGGAAGTATGGTGGACGAGTAGAGGAAGCGGCTGGAGGAGATTAGGAGGAGGCAGAGTAGGTGGTAGGAACGGGTGGTGAGGGGCGATGGGATGCTGAAGGCTTTGATGGAGGCGGAGAATGTTGGATAAGTAGGGGAGGGGAAGAAGGAGAATGAGATATAGGAACGGGATAAAAGGAGATAGGGGCCTTCGCCTGTAAAAATAGTCCAGGAAATATTAACTCCCATCTCAACCTAACTTAATTAAGCAGTATATCACTATTAGTATTCATGATTAAAGACAAGCTTAGTACTTTTCTACAACATTTTTAATGTACGACGTGTTTTACCGCTTTACGGCATCGTCAGGTACAGAAGTTTTTTATTTGGGTTAATTGTTGTTGTAGTTACGGGGGAGGAGGGAGGCAAAACAAATACCTATTCGTGCAGGGTTGAGGAAGGAAAAAAAGCCGTTGATTAAGGGCTGGTGAGGCGGGAAAGGTTAATTTTATCGGGAAGGAGTGGGGAGGGATGCGGAAATAATAATTCGTTACAAAGTTTATTGGATTGTCTGATAATTTCTATCTGTTCAAGTGCGTCCATTTTCAGGCCTTTGGGAAGAACGTGTAAAATTCATGGTATAAAATCGCTCGTGTGATTGTTATCAAGTAGGTGTTTAGCAAAAGGCGAGGTGGAATCCATATTTCTGTCATTTCTGGCGTGTTCTTTGATACGTGTGCTAAAACTTCTACCAGTCTGGCCGATGTATGCCATATTGCAAGTATTGCATTTAATTTTATAAATACCAGACTTAAGGAGTCTTGCTTGTCTGTGCTGTCTTTGCCGTTGGCTAAAAGTTTGGAAAGGGTTAGGGGAGTGTAAAAAGCTGCTTTAAGGGAGCTCGGTAGGCGGTTTTGAATTCTATAAGAAATATTACCTATCATCAATTGAATTTAATTGATCTCTTTGTTAATGCGGGGTAAATTTGTTTTAAAGCGGTGAAACGCGTCGTACATTAAACATTTTGTAGAAAAGTACTAAGTTTGTCTTTATAATTATCTTCTACGAAGTGAAGCCTGCCACGGTCAAGTTTATCAGTATATCACTCTTATAATGAAATAGCAATTGAGGTTATTTTCATCGTAGGTAAGAGGAGTACGTTGGTTGGCATGAGATTAGAGGTTTTGGAGGAAAGGTGGAGATAGACCTGACGTGGCGCATTAGTCTGCTCTTAATGAAAAGTCCACAGTGTAACGTCCCATCCAAAGGACTGTGTACTACCCATGATATACTCCCCACATAGCACCCAATATGATAACAAGACTTTCACTTAAAAATCACTGCCACTGCCGGCATTCAAACTCTAGCCTTATGTGTATAGAGAAATTTCTCTAGCCACCATGCCAACCTGCTTTCGAGGCTATGTTTACGACAAAGTATCCTACGTATATTTAACCTACCTGATTATGTTGGATAATAGATGAAATTTCTCATTTATTAAATAATTATAATATATCTCTGGAATCTGCTAAGTCTGCTTTATTTCTTTTGCTTAGTGCATCATGAGGTTTCAATAAGTTTATCAAGAAATTATGGTATAAACTCTTTTTTATTAGTACCCCGAATAATACTATAATTTTTTATCTCGTTCAGTCGCGCAAAATCCGTAAAATTCAACGGTTACTATGAATTTAGAATCATTTTCATCTAGCTCTTTGTTGACTGATCAAAATTGTTCCGTTATTTTGTGTTATATAGGCTCAGTATTGCAAAGTTTAATTTCATTGCTTTTAATTTCTTGCGCAGCAATTTCAGCTGTAGTAATTGCTCTGTGTACCTTAATGCTGTTTGTTTTTACTGCTTTTGCTGTTACCCGATTGCCTTTTTAACCTATTAAGTCCACCTGGAATATTTACGTCCTGCTAACTGAATCGAATTTTCAAAGTAGAAAATCATCAGTAAGGGAGTAATGATTGATGAGACTTACTCGCCAGAAAACGAATTATAACCATTCCCTTCTTTTTATGTGACCTAGACTAGAATATAGTAGGCCATTTGGCCATATTCAATAACCTATTCCAGGAACATCATAAATTATAATTATCTGGTAATTGTGTTATAGGTCATTACGCATTGACACGCTTAATAATACTTTTCATCATCAATCCTATGAATTTGCCCCTAGATTGCTAGAATTACTTATTTTCTTCAATTTTCAATTATTGTTTTCCATTAATACACGCAATTTGAATTTCCTTGGGGTTACTATGCCCTTTATTCTGCAGCAAGAATAGGCATGCAGGTGTTTCAGGAGTGGGTGTGGAGAAGGAAGAATAAGGTGCGATGAGCAGAAAAGAGGACGAAGTGCTCGCCGTGTTTGGGGAGGAGAGGAAGATATCCTTGTGGAAATTAGGAGACGGCAGAGTAGGTGGCTGTAAGTTATTATTAAGAAGAATTAATTATTCCTCGCCTTTAAGGGAACCAGGTTCCGGCTGTTATTCCATCCCTTACCTCCCTTGATTGCCAATCTAATCTACGTAGCAGAAAATGTTTTATCTAGCACCTAGACTAGACTAGACTGGTCACTGTTTAGATCGTCGGATCTAAACAGTGACCAGGTAGCAAATATTATCTATGTAAATGTCCTGAGTTATTTAGCATGTCATCCAACCTGCACACAGCAAAAATAAATATTTTGGGAACATTTCTGAAGGATTGGTAATGAAAAAATAAAATAACTCAACTATTCCTGGGCATTGCTTCGGCGTCGGCATTAGCCAGCTCTTATTGGATGGTGTATAATTTCCGTGATACATGTGCCCAAACAACAGAATTGTTCATCTATTTAGCTCCAGATGAATTAAAAACTATTCAACTCCAGATTAATAAGAAACTATTCAGCTCTTAATTAGTAAAAATATTACAATTACTTGCAAATGTACCCATTGAAAATATCATACTCCATTCATGGGCCAAAAATGGCTAACGCAATGTATAGGGCAATGGTGACCCATCCAGCCTGCTCTTAATGGCAGGCGCCAAGGCGCGATCCGATGGAGTACCTACCTACTCCGCATAATTCCAAAGCAGGGATTGGGATTCCGGTGATAATATCAGCCTCTATCGGGACAGGAAGTTAGTACTTTAGCCACCTTGCCACCCAAATCTCTAGCTATAGTTATTATTTTGAAACATTTAACCATCATATGAACAATATCCCAATTACCATAATTCATATCGAATAAAAATATGTAGGCATTACAAGGAGCGCATTTTTGGTTGTACAAGTGGGTCTGCGGCTGTGAAATGCATGGCTCAACCGGCATGGCGTGTGAGAAAGTATTGCGAATACATTTTCACAAATTATCCCGATATTATTTGGGCTAATGTACAAAATTGTTATCGAATGATGTGAGTGTGCGGTGCGTGTGAAAATACCATATGGAACTTTTTTAAAATACATTACGCCATCTTTAAATTATGAGACTTACCATGCATATTATTCGCAGGGAAAAGTCAGAAAACAGGAAATACATGGAGATGAATTAATGGATACTTTTCAATTTTTGTGCGTACTTACTTTCTTTTGTGAATAGGGAAGGAAGATTTCCCCGATTCAGGGTTAGTTCGGAAACTTTCTGCTCTCTTAAAGTTTTTTTTTCCCTTCCCGTTATCTTTTATATTAAGAGATGAGGAATTATTAAACTCGCATTTACTCCCTTCAAGACCACCCCCCTGGATTCTTTTTTTTATCCTTCCTCAGCGGGAGTTTCTTTAGAGGAGGAGGACCCCGAAGTCGAGAAAGTTCGGAGAAAAATGTACTCCTACGGTCGTTTCGAGTTTAATTTTTTCGCAATGCCGTCGTGGAGGATAGACTCAATAAGTTCACAGGTTTATCAACTCTCTTGAGGAATACGACTCCGTGCGCTGAAAAACTCCTTCTGCGAGAAATTTTTCGATATCATCGGTTTCCCCTATTCGTTCTGTTCGCGATTCGAATTCAATAAATACCGTAGTGATCTGGATCTCCTGGGCTTTAGTTGATATCTTATTATTCAGTCTGGCCTCACAAAATAAGGTCGATCCAGGAAGGTATTAAAAAAATATAGATATTTGTGTTCTAGCGTTTGCTACGCTATGGCATCCAATGCATTTTCCTACGGTTGAAATTCAGCTATGCTTGATATTAATGCCTAGATTGCGAAGAATATTCCCGTTAATTTCATTTTTGGTCTATACAGTTTCTGCGGAGTTTATTTTAATAAATGAAGCTGTATTTCTGGATTTGATTTCTTTATTTTGAGATGGATTTCAGTCGTGGGATTTTTCTTTTGATGTTGATCCAGTGGATTTCTCCGTCCTTATCTTACTACGCCATAACCAGTAAATACTACCATTGGCTATAACATACAACTGTATATTCAGAATGAGTGCAGTTCACTATAATTCACTATTATGCACCTACACTGGTAGTTGAGACGACGTGGAACAGCCATTATCGTGAGAAATCATTCCTTCTCACTTTTTACTGGTTGTTCCTTCCACCAATAAAAATTTCTCCGGTCATCTTCAACATCATCATCAGCTTTTCTATCCAGCTTGTCATTCACTTCTATTTTCACTTACCACTATATTTATATATGATTTCTCATTTGATCAGTATGCATGATTTGCTCGCCGTATTCCATCCTAGAGTTTTCAAGAGAATCTTTTGTTTCAGAACATGCCCAAAAGATTTTTCTCTTTAAATCTGTTGAAGCTGACATGAAATACATAAAAAATTGACGATTCATTGTACTTCCATTGTAAGATGCATTGTATGTCTGTGGAACATTATGTGCGTCCTGATGGATACACATTGATAGGAAATCCATCTAACTCGATTAAATGAGGACATTCTCTTGTTTCCTCCAATTGTCGTTTTGACTACATACTAGTCTGAAGAATTATTATTTGGATTATCTGCACAATGCAATGAATACCTATAAAATTCTGTGTCCAAACCGAGAATTTTATTTATAAGGCCTTTCGACGGAGTGGCTGGTAATTTTTTTTTTCTATTTACTTAAGAAAATTTCCATTGAGAACCTTTTCTTCCCAGCTTTTGTTAAAGTTCTTCATTTTTGCAGAGCGCTTTTTCACGCGTTATTAGGTGGTAGCGATTCATAATGTAACATAAAGTCACTTGGTAAAACCACATTAAATACTTTAAATACTACCGTTTTCGACGCATGGCGTCATCTGCAGGTTAATAGTGCATAGAAAACTTTTTTCGCCTTTATATACCCGTGTGTGTTACCAAAGAGGGGGAGGGGTTGGAGGGTGGAAGGGAGAGCTTAAGTCGGTGGGGTAGCATCATGTGAGGAAAGGGGATTAGTGTAACTATAGGATTTGTTGTGCTGTTTAAGGTAGCCTTATAAGGTCGATGGAACTATGAGTGGGTAAGGAGGGGTGGACTGGAGGGAAACTGAAGGCCATTAAGGATTTCACAATTGCCAAAGTTGAAAGTTTCTAATTATTCCTGCGCATCCAGTTAGACTCCTTTTTTCTACGCGTGTAAAATTTCGGGAGTGGATTCAGTGTGGGGATGCCATTTTAAAATGTGTTTGGCGAACATTGAGTTTCGATTATTTTTCAGGTGGCAGGCCTGGTGCTTCTTAATTCGCTCCTTGTATTTTCTCCCAGTCTGGCCCAGCACTCCGCCTGGGGGAATATTCGCGTTGTAGTTCGTAAATTTTTTTTCTAACACTGGGATTGGGGCCTGATGTAGGATGGCAGATTTTTAGCTTTTTCTGTTTTGATACGTTTTGGTTTGATACGTTCTTTGGTTATAAATATGCGCCCCTTTGCTTTGGTTTCTTATTTGGTATCGTTGCTGTAAATTGCTTTAGTTGCTAACGTTTTGGGTTTATGGTTTTATTTTTATGTAACTTGTCTATCAATTGGGTTTGGTACCCATTGTTTACAGATATTTGTTTTGTTATATTCAGTTCTTTTTTCACATTTGAGGGAGACATGGGAATGAATAAGGCACGGCGAATCTTTGTGTGGAATCTTAATCAGTGGGTTGGGGACAACAATAATTCGTTCACTGCATTGTCCATAAAGATTTTGGGCAATAATGGGGATAAGGGAGAACCCATTGCTACCTCCACACTTCTTCGTGGATTAGCCCGTTGAAGTGGAAATGTTTTTGTGAAACACGTTTTTATTCATGAGCAAAGTTCACTGATCATGAGTACGGACAGTGACGGATTATCGCACTAGGAGGCCTGTAGGCAGTACAAGCAACTGCAACGTACAACGTTAATAAACAAGTCACAAGAGAAGAAAGGGGAAAACAATTCTTAGGGCCCCGCGGGGGCCCCTCAAGCCACGGCGCCCATAGGCAACTGCCTACTTTGCCGTATTGGTAATCCGGCATTGGGTATGGGGACGATTTTTGACTAGATGTACAACTTCTTTGGTTGGAACACTAGAGAATAGGATGCACACGCCGAAAGTAACTAGCTAATATTTGACAGGAAGGCTTAACTTGGATAGTCGGCGGATGAGATCACAAGAGCAGAGGACACTGTACTGTATAGTTTCCTTACAGGATTTTTGGAATTGTTTCGTCTTTATTTAAACTTTGGATGTTTTTGTTTTTTTTTGAAATCCTCACATTTGCTTTCGTAACTTTTAGCCTCGACTTTTCTTCTCCCACGACTGAGTTGCCTTTGTCTACTTTAAGAATAGCGGGTTCCTCCGAAGTCATAGTTCTTTAATTGGTAACTTGTATCGCATTTTCGCCAAATTGATGCATTCAAAACTTATTTCTTTCATAGTCTCTCTTTCTCGTCCATATTCCAGTGCTTTATCAACTGTTTTTCGTGGAAAAGTAACTACAATATAGATAGGGTGCACTTTGTCCTTCATGAATGTAAATACCGGCATGAAAAAATGGGAAAATTATTTTCTGCTATTCATTCAACTTAATCATGAGCTTTATCGTCATCTACCTCTCCCCATATTCAGTGAATTGTGTTTGTCTCTCCATTCGCGGGTAATAACTCGTGATCACTGCATTGCTGCGTGTTAAGATTGGCAGTTAACTTTCCATTCCAAGCCTCAAGGTTGCATTTTGCGCTTGACTTGATCTCTAATCAATGTCCATAGCCGTTGAGTGGAAAAAGAGAGAACAAACCTCGAATGCATATTATGTGTGGTCGCCAACCTCTGGGCACCTTTCTGCATCGTACTGGATCCGCGGATATGATATCTTTTCCCGCTGTTTCAAGAATCGGAAAGAGTAATTCGCAAACCTGGGGTGGAATCACGGTTCTTTCATTCGTGTAGACGTCATCGTTATCCAAAACGCAAACCGCATTAGGAGGACAATTCTCCCAGTTACTGTCCTACGAAGTCACTCCATTAATTAAAACTAGTGATTTTAAGTTCTAGACCAATATTTTAAGAACAACGATCACGTTTTCACTCTCATGGGCGCAATTGAATAGTGACAATTACGTTAGCACATACTTTATGGAGAACAGCAATCGTGCCTCTACGTATTTTGTTAGAAAATGTGAACTTGGCATTTCCGCGCGAATATTGCTGAGTTGAAAATATTGTAGAGTCTTGTGTTGGAAATAAAGTGATAATGTCGAAACCGCCGTGGAGTCCTTTTTGTGGAAAAAATTGTGTGGAAAAAACAAGCACATTTTAGGGAAATAATAGAACTATCATGTTTGAAACGATTGCTTGGTTGAGCTTAGTAAGGAAGGAGTACCGAGTGTCTTTTTTGTACTATGACTGCTTGTTACCCTTGCGGTTGAAAAATGCTTTTGTATCCCGGGGTAATAACGAAGGTTTTCGTTTGAATAAAACATGGCGCTCCTCGGACTCGAAACGGCCTTTTGAAGCATCGCCCTCCCTTCTTCCACCCTTTCTTCTTGACTTCACCTTTGGTTTGTCCCCACGCGCAAAAGCTCCAGTTTCATCCACCAGAGGGACTTCATTTATGGATGCAGTGGGGAGAGCAAAGTGAAGCCTACCCTTCTCTCTCTTTCTCTCTCGCCTTTCCAGTATTCTTTTCCCACCCACATAGGTGGCGGCTAGATTTAACGCTTTCGCGACCGTAAACATGCGGTTGTATAATGCGGCCCCAGTTGGCTTTGAGAGGTCTTCCTTCCTCTTACCTTTCCCTCTCCACTCATCTCCTTAATAGAGGGGCATCATCGCCTTGGCTAGGAGTTTTCGCTCTCGCAAAACTCTTCCCCCATTGCCCCTCAGAGGTCTTTTAAAACCCCTTCTAAGACGCACCTCCGAACAATGAGCCGATGGGCTGGGAGATTTTAATCTCCTTTTGTCTCGGCTCTAACCTCTCCGACCCTCTTTGTTTGGGTCTTCCTTCTTCGTCAATCCCTCTCTCCAGGCTTTAGGTTATCAAGGAAGATTTTTTGTTTTAAACGTCCGTTGCCAATCATAGTTCAAAAGGTGAATGCTATCTTGTGAGCGTTGCGCTGTATTCCACACATATTTTACTGATAATTTCAACCTGCTGTGATAAATGCCACTATTGGTTTGAATCAATCCAACTTTATTTTATTTGTTTAGCCTTATTTCTTCCACTCTCACTGGTGTCAGATGCTACGAGGTATTGACGATAAATGCTAGAATGCGTATTTAAGTCTAACATTTGAAAAAGGTAGGCATGCGAGATCATTTGCTTTGAACATGTACATTGTAATGTTTTCCATATATTTATAAGATTAAAATATAAGTTATTTTTCGTCCTCATCAACATAAGTCATTATGCTAAGGATTGGTTTACAGCTGCTTTCAATTTTTTTTGCAAGTGTGTCAATTCTCAAAAAGAAAATTATCCTCATTGACCGGGACTCGACCTCGATAGTGCAGTATGTAAATAATTGAACAGAATCACTTGAGTACGCACAGTCGATTGATAACTTGGACCATACATATGAAAATGGCACTTTACGAGGACAAAAAGACGCGGGTGCACAGTGCTGCGGAAAAATTTAATATTGCAACAGTGGTATGTCTATTATATTACGATACCATGAAAAATGCTAATGTTTTATGACTTATAAAAAAGGGAATTATAAACCAGCACCACCAGTGTGCATTAGTATCGTTCGTAATGACTGGGGCTTTTCGAATTACACAAATATATCGGCATTACTTTATTGTTTCGGACAATGGAAGCACAATCAATACTAAAGATAAAAATACATCAATAATGTTTGATTTTCCCGCAGTTCTAGATAGCACAGAGCTCAGATATACCTCTTCTCTTCATATTTTGCAAATTATTTTATTAACTATGTAGCCGGGATTATCCACGCATTCTTGATGTATTCATGATTTATACTGTATAAATATTATTCACTGTCATTTTTCAAAAGATGTTTTTGGCAATAATACATCAAATTATTCTTATTTTTAACGAGTAAGGTAGTTTTTACTTAAGATCAAATAATAAATTCTTTTACAAACACGAGAAAGAAAAATGAACCTATGCTAGATTTCTGTAAACTACTCAAGATTCTGACAGCAACGCTTTATGTTTAGACTATTGGTTCTCATTAATAACCGGATTGTTCAAGCCCTAATCTAATTTGTGACCATTTAATGGAATATAGAAATTCTGGGTTATATTTTAAAAGCGATATTCCCTAAAAGTTCCCGAAATTTTGAATGAACACTATTCTTTAGCTTTTTACGACATTTTCTTTGTCGTGACTCCACATTCGGCATTTTCAACTGTATAATAAGTTTAACAATAAATAATAATTTAAAATATTAATTTAACAATAAAAAGGAAATAAAAAAGCCTTCCCGCAAAATAATATTTAAGTTAAAGTTCTGTCTGTGTTAACTAAATGGAAAATAGATAAAAGTTTCGTTCAAAGACCATGAAAAAAGTTTTTTTAACCGCAATTTTAATTTTCTCAAACAAGTTGGGAGGGCATATGAAGATTATTTTCCTATTAAAATGCTTTTAATAAAATAACCAATCTAGGAATCTTCTCAGCTACTTCACTCTCCACGTGCTTACGCTGAATGGAAGATCATCTTAAGGAGAGATGGAAGAATATGACAGGAAAGAATGTAGGGAAAAGAGCAAAATCCGAAAGAGGGCACGGAAAAGATAAACGCGGGCGCTCGAGCCAGAACGAAATGCAAGGAGGAGAAGAAGGAGAAAAGGATGGAGCAAGACGGAGATGGAGAGGATAACGAAGCTTCAAGTCGGTGAAATGAGGAGGAAGCACCGAGTGACGGAGAATGAGAAGAGGGGAAAACGGTAAAAAGATGAGGAAGTCCCGAAAAGGAGATGGGAGAATATGTTCTGCGGAGCGGAATGAAGAAAGGAAATGAAGCAGGAGGGGGAGTGAAGGCGAGAAGGAGGAAGGGAATGAGAAAAGAAGAGAAGGGCAAGGTGCGGAGGAAATAAAACGGGAGGTAGAGAGAGAGGTGGGAAGGGTATTGAGAGGGTTGAAGTTCTAGAGTGACAAGAGATGGAGGAAGAGAAAAAGCTGTTGCAGCGGAGGGAGAGAGAAGAAAGAGACCCAAGCCTTGAGAGGAAAGAAGAAGGGAGATAAGATGAAAGACGGAAGAGGATAGTAAGTGCAATTATTCGCTGCGGAGGATATAGAAAGAGAGAATTGGAATGAAAAGAAATGGAAAAATATTTCTCAGAAATACAGTCTGGATTTGAGCGATGTTCTGAGTTTTTTTCTGCCCGTAGCCTCGAAGATCTCTAGTTCCTTGTTTGAGGTGGTCTACAGTGCTTGCTTTGCTGGATATTCGTCCTGATGTCCTTACCTTATATTTTTCGTTTGACACAAAATAACCGACATTATATTTTAAGAATAAGATTTCGGGATTTTCCAGGAAGGGAGAGAAGTTTTCCAAGAATTTCAGATCAGTTATAATCCTAGCGGGATCCAGAGTTCCCGGAATCTCGGAAGAGACACCCTTGCATTTACTCCTGCCTATCCTGGTGTGCTATCATGGCTCTCCGTAACGCGTACTCTCGCCTTATAGTTATTTTTCAATTGCGCTCAACAGAGCGTAGCATGATCTTCACCCATAATATTTTGTCAGGTGCTTTATATCACTAGTATTGTACTAGTAATTGATGCAGTACATTCTTATGGACAGTAACTGTGAGTATTTCCCCTTTAGTACGGTTTGGGTTTTGGATAACGATGTTGACGACAAGAAAAAAAGGAACCGTGATCACAGCCCTTTTCTATCATATCTACTTTCTACTGAATTCTATAGAATCAGACTCAGCTTTGTGAAATCTCATCGTTAAACAAGTTAAAAACTTTGTAACATTTCACCGATGGTTTTAATAACGACCGGTTTCATTCAACAGTGGACATCATCAGGTACATTTGCGGACCTGTTCTTTCTTATATTCGTTGATCTGTTCTCTCCTGTACCTATGACTATAATGGGGGACAAATCTGTAAATGTACCTGATGACGTCGACTGTTGGATGAAAGCGGTCGTTATTATAACATTTTGCAAAATTTTACGAAGTTTTTATCTTTTGTAATCTACCTTCTACTGGTTGAAGAATAAATTACTTAATAATTTTCCACACTGCTTTAATATAACTGACCGGTTTCGATGTTGCTACATCATCATCAGAGTGTAAATGGGATGTTCTGGTACAGTTGGCATAATATATAGGACTGGATATGTGGGAGGGATTTAAGGGGAAGGATCTTGGAGAGGGGGAGAGGATTATGTCACCTATTCAACACAAGGACAACATACGCGAGGAAAGCATAAAA
The DNA here is from genome assembly GCA_963573305.1 of Pyrrhosoma nymphula. Lineage (NCBI taxonomy): Eukaryota > Metazoa > Arthropoda > Insecta > Odonata > Coenagrionidae > Pyrrhosoma > Pyrrhosoma nymphula. The sequence goes on along the minus strand of OY754330.1, from coordinate 45,650,085 downwards.
ACATCGTCAAAGATTAAATGGTAAGTGGATAAGGACGGTATAAAAAGGGGGACAATTTTTCCGGAACAAAGTCATTTAAGGGTTTATAGCTACACATTTAAAAATCTATAATTTCAATTATTTCTAAAAAAAACCTAGCTTATCGCCATTTTCAAAAAAATAAAAAAATGTTTTTATGCTTTCCCTTGGATATGTTGTCCATGTGTTGAATAACCGACCTAATCCTCTCACCCTCCTTAAGATCCCTCCCCTTCATTCCTCCCCCTTATACCGTCCCTTGAATTACGCCAACTGTACTTGAACATGTACATATTCAAACTCTGATGATGGTGTTGTAGCATCGAAACCAGTCAGTTATATTGAAAAAGTGTACACAATTACAAAGCGATTTATTCTTGAACTATGTCACGATTGCACTAAGTTACTTCGTCTGCAATCACGTTACATACAACCTTTTCCTGTTCCTCTTCTTCGTCTTCCTCCTGCAGCCATCATCTTCCCTGTTTTTCAAACTGTATCTCTTCTCCCCGTTTTTCTTCTCGCCTTCTCCCCTTCCTTCAATCCCTTCCCTCCTACTCCGCCGCCATAAGGCGGTTGGTTCCCTCTCCTCCCATGAGAGGCCTCTCCCCATCGTATTTTGGAGCGTTGTTGTTTCGCGATGGAAACTGATTGCCCTTCGCCCTCTTCTCCTCCACCCTCCCATCATCTTATGCTCCTCCTCACTCGAGAGAGCTAGTGTTATCCTCTCATCGTGTGAGAAATTCGGTTTGGAGTTGTCCGGAGTTCTTTTTTCCCCTCTCTCCTTCTCCCTTGGGTCAGCTCCGCTGCTGCTGCACGAAAGGGAGGAAGTTTATTTGAAGGAGTGAAAACATCCGATGTTTTTTGTCTTCCTCCACCTTATCTTAATCTAAATGTAAGTTTTATACGTTTTTTCCGCACCAGACAGTGGGTTACGTTTTCATTAGCGTGTAAAAACAATTAATCATGCTTTTTGTGGTGGAGAGCTTAGGTATGTACCTATGTGTGGGAGAAAAACTTTTTTTCCCTTTTTAATCATTAGTTTGCATCAACTGTTGTAATTCAGGTTTTACGGATGGAGAACGATGAAGAAATGTTAACTGTGGTAATGCCTTTGTGGGGTTGAGAATGTTTCCAACAGCAATGTTTCGCCTCATGTCAGTCACCAGTACCAAATAAAGGCGTTATGTGTATGTTGCTTATTGGAAAGCAGTGCAGATTAAGGTTTTGCAAGTTGAATGAAATAGTTACATGCTGCAGTATTTAGTTTTTACATAAAATATTCGCATTACTGTAACTAAATAAGCGTCTTCAGTAGGGTGTCTTCCGAGGCATTTTTTTGAATGTATATTCCCAGAAACAATATTTAAAAAATCAAATTTATTACTAACCGTAATACTTATTATTAAATCGAATATGCACCTATGCTGTAAAGGCTATTTCAGCGTGTGATTTAAAAAAATAAGTCAAGTGTAATCCGTAACTATGTATATTTAGCCAATTACCGGGAAGTTTAGTCATTTAAAATAAATGTTTGCGTCATTTGTATTACTATACACTTAATGCTTTCTACAACTGCTTAAAAGTTGAAATACATTTCGAAAATGATCCCAATAATGATTAGAGAAAAATCTTGCTCGAACTACCTTAACGAGCACGATGTGCCTGGCGAGAAGCGTTGTGTGGGCGCCTCCAGATGAACCGCGGTGGAGTATCGTTTGGTGTGGGGGGGGAGCGGCTTTTTGTGACGTGCCGGTGGACTTGGGCCAGGCAGGAATGGAGTGGTCGGGGGATGAAAGGAGGAGGGGAGGGAACGATGCGTGGGTGGGAGAAGGGTGGGGAAATGTAAGACGGAGATGTGTGAGAGGGAGGGGGGGGGGGTAGGGAAGGCTAGACCCAGAGTCGGATAAAAAGGCAAAGATAGAAGGGACGCCTCTCGTGGGAGTAGAAGATCTGGTCTTGGTTGTGAGGGTGGGACGAATTGAATGGGGGAGGGGGGCGCGGGAGAGCGTAGAAGGTGGAGTACGACAAGGACAAGGTTTGTGGTCAGGGTTCTTCGAAAAGAGAGAGAGAGAGAGGGTGCTGCTAAAGGGGGTTTTCGGGTTGTGGGGGGGACCAGGCTCATTGGGGGAGGAGGAGGGGAAGGTGTCGGAGAGAAGTTGCTGCCGAGGTGGGGTGAGGATGATGGCAGGATTCAAGAGAAGGGAAAGGAGGGGAGGGTTTTGTATGAGACGCGCTGTGCTCGGTGGGAGATTGTGTTTCCCGACCAGGATTTTTTTCCCCTGCGGTTTCAACGTCCCTGGTCTGTGGGAATGGGGTGTGGGACGCCTGCCGTGTATAAGTTCTTCGGGAGTGAGACCCCAGCCAGAGCCGTCGCACCTGATTCCGTCCACTTAGAGGTCGATCCAGCCCAACCCTCTCATCCCCCACCCCCGCCATACCCTCAATCCAATTCCCCTTCGCGTCTCCCCTGCCAACCACCGCTCTGGCAACAATGGACGAGAGTGAAAACACTGCTGTGCGTGATAGTTCTTCAGGGATTTATTTTTTATAATAAGAAATACGTTATTTTTGTTGTGGGAGAGAGGAGGGGGGGGGTGAGAAGACAAACGAGTTATTGGCCTTGTTACCTCTCACCCTTGCGATAATGGCGCCATTTTTCGCCGATTACGAGACCCTTCCAGATTGTTTAAGGTCGCCTTCCCTGCTGGAGCGAGATGGTCTAATCGTGCTCAAAATGAATCGACAAAAACAGGTGCGCATGAGATAATGGCGTGTCAAGATGTATGTGATGTAATTTCTGGTGTGTTCTTCTGTTTTGTTCTTGCTTCCGGAGCCCAGCGATGAACGACCATCTAGAATGACGTTGATATACAGAGTAAATAAAATGTGAATGGAATACGATTACTTTTTCACGGCATTGAGGCACATTGGGATCCATCATGGAGTGTGATTACAGTTAATAACTGGCAGGGTATTACTCCGGTAACACGATGTCGACGGCCTAACTTGGAGTGGAGTGGAGATGTTTCCCGACTGTTTGACGCTACATCCAACTATTACCAAATAATGAGATAAAATTTTAGTACGACTTTGCTTATAGACTTGAAAATTCGTTGTTTTTTCCCAATTTTGCGACTTTTCAGACTATTTGTTCAAGTAAATTAACTTTGCATGCCATCCCTGATATCTCTCATTAATTTTTCCCATTCATTTCTCCTCTGTTATTACTCAAAAGTGGCTTTAGTGTCGTAGAATGGGTGTGATAGTTCTCTCTCCTTCTCAGATTTTCATGTCATAATTTTCAGAGTTTCATCTGCCCCCGTGCCGTTGTATAAATAATAAATTATCGATTGTTATAGATTTATTTCAATTTTGAAGGTGAAATATTTAATGCTTAAATGTCTGACTAATTCAATCGTAAAGATTTAGGGTCGGGCATTGACGTATTCTCTTTGTCACTCCCTGCTAAATCTAGGCATTTTGATTTTCTGGGGACCAAAACTTTCTGAGAGACCGCAGGTGGCTCAGGGAAAGGACAACTTGCTCTCTCGCTCCTAACCCGAACGTGTGGCTTTCATGCGCCATGTCCCAGGTGAGCTCTTTCCTCTTCCACCGGAGGAGAATCTGGGTTATTGATTGTTTTCCCTTGGGTATTCATTTTGCATTGTCGTCTCCCATTTAAACCTACTGAAACTTGTAGGTCACCCTAAAATTGTATATACGTTTATGCTACTGTCATCATCACAATTATTCCGTTCGAAGATTGGTTTCTGCAGCCCTTCACTCCAATTTCCTATCAGCTAACAATAATATTCTATCATTTGTCTTTCATACTTTGATGCCCTTTTAATTTTCGCAATGCATTCCTTGGTCTCCCTCGAAAATTCTTCCCATTCATTCCCCTTGTTTTCAGTCACCCAATTAGTTCGTCTCTTCTACTTTTCAGGGTTTTCTTCAAATAGCTTTTCTCTTTAACTCTTTCTAGGACTTCTTTATTGATTATTTTCTCCGTCTATTTTATCTTTATAATCCTCGATAGCAGCGGTTCCCATTGGTTCAAATCCTCTTTTTTATGCAGCTGTCGAGGCTTCACTGCTCTATCTATATTTGTTATAATGATGTGATTACTTCCTTCCAAGCTTGTGGTGGTTATGTATGTATTATAGTTAGGATAATTGCCGGTTAAGGTATACATATTCAAATGGAGGAGAGTAAAAATCCTGTATATTTTTGCATTTGGAGGGCCCTATCTACCAAAAAATTGTTTTCTTCTTCTCAAAATGCGTACTACCCTTCATCATCCCGTTCATAATACCTATTCTATTTCTTCCCCTTCCCCGCTTGCCCAACATTCTTCCCTCTTTCACAGCCTTCAGTATCCCTTCGCCCCTCATTACCTCTTCCCAACTACCTCCTTTTCCTCCCCCTAATCTCATCCTCCATTCTCAACCACTCCTACATCTCAAACGCCAGCAGCCCATTCTCGTCCTCTTTTATCAAAAATCACGTTTCTGAATCACGCAACGCTACACTATGTTAAACTCTTTTCCAGCCTCTTCTTTATTTCCTTACCCAAAGTCCCCATCATCAGCTCGCTCCTACTGCTGAACTCTCTTATTCTTTTTTTAAAATATGTAGTTCTCTCGTCCCTGTATTGAGGTTATAATGCTTGAAAGCTTGAGGTATGATCTTGAAAAGTATGAATAAATTTTTAATGCAAGGATTCTACAGGCTTATTTAGTTTTGGAGGGACTTCACGGGATTCTGTTTATCAACGACGATTTTAACTGCTGAAACTCATTTCCTTTCCCTGTTTCACTCTTCGGCATACTCCCTAAATCCTTCCACGTCGTCCAAATTACCATCCCTTTTTCCCTCCCTCTTCCCCGATTTCCCCCGAACATTATACGATCTATCACTTCCTTCGGACTCCCGATTGCCTCCTATTACCTCCTCCATCCACCTGCGCTGCCGCCTCTGAAATTCGTCCAATTACTTCCTTTCTTCTTCAGCAGTGTTTGATATACTTCTTCTTTCCTTTTCTTTCTTCTTCATCCTTCACCAAACCAATTTTTTCTTTATTCTTATTTTCTCTCCTCCCTCGAGATCCCTTTCACCAATGGCCAGTTGCGTAAACATTTGGCAATGGGGTCGAATGGTTTACTAGATAATAATTGGGTGTTAGCTGCATTCATAATCTCATTTTTCTCAAGAAATTATTATTCCTTTAAATTCACATGTAAAAATATGAAGCTTAAATTCACTAGTAGATACATGTGTTCACACTCAAGCATGTGTTTGGCTAAGTTATTAAAACATACTTTGCACCTATGAGAGATCTGACTTATGACTGACATTCGCCTCTGATGTCATTTACCTCTCAGCAAAATGTTCGAGATGTTGTATTTACATCGCAACCCCAGCTCTTGCTATCTTGCTTGCTTCCCATCCCCATTTCATTCTCTCCTCACAAACTCCCCTCAACTAAGAACTACATTCCCTTCCCCCTCCGTTTATTTATCGCATGGGAACTTGAAAAATGTATAGGTATGTCGATAATGACACTGGCCGCCGAAAAAAATGGTCGATAAAAATTAAAATTGTGGGAATTGCGAAGTGAGGAATCATTTAACGACACGCGAAATGTGAACCCATTACAGGGTGACATATGTCGACTCCTGAACAGGCAACATGAACCTCTAACTCGCGAATTGTCATGACATACATCTGTTCCACCGTGTAATATAGTCTCGTGCTGCTCCAGGATCGCCAGGCATATCCCTCCGCCTACTGTTCCAGTTGGCGCTGAATTCAGTCCTGCTCCTTGACAAGGTTAATCCGTTAGTGTTGCTAGCATGATGTCATCCAGGCCCCAGCGAATAATAAAACGTCACGGAACATCGCGAAGTTTTTCACGGGCGATTCTTAGTCCATGCAAAATCTTTCGATTAGAATCCACCGTCATATAAAGATATCCCCACCTCTCGACTTATCGCTGATGATATCCCCTCCGCTATTAACACTTGAGAGCGAGAGAAGCACCCAGGCAGTCTCATTTCCTCTATCTCCTTCCTAGCATCACGACACTCAAAACCCGTTCCTTCTTTTTCTCACTAGAGTGGCTCTCCGATACTCCCTCTCTTCCTCCCTCTCTTACTCTCTCTCTCTCTCTCTCTCTCTCTCTCTCTCTCCATCAACTTGTTTCTCTTGTTCCGTACCTCGTGCTCGTCTCCGATATCTCAATTCCGACTTCGACCGTCCACTCCCCTAACTCCTCTCTGTCCGTCTCCCCCTTCCCTCTCCCGAAACCCACTCAATCTCGCCGGCATTACTGTTTCATATCGAGGGCCTTTCCACTGCGTTTTCCGTTGCCTCGGAATCCCATCCCATTCCTTTCGGATGGGCTCTGGTCTCTCTCCTACCCCCTCACCCACTCTACCTTCCTCTTCCTCCCCTCCGCTTTCCGTATTCAAAATTCGTCTCCACACACACACACACAAGGATGCGACCGAAACCGGATGAATTGAGTGGTTTTTGGTGGAATGAAATAAGGTCGGCGGCTTTCTTTTTTGGTCCTTAACTCATGGATGGCTCTTGGAGGGAAAAAAGAATCAATGGATTACCATTTAAGGAAAAAATGTTTTAAAAAGTGTACCAGGATAAGTTGGAATATTCTTTACTCAATATTTCTGTATATAATTCCATTCTGTACCGCATATACCCATAGTGTCACCCTATAAATGCAGTGGGTATGGGTATCTAATAACGTATGTATTGTAAATGTATAGAATAATAAAACAATTATGGTTATCTAGCTTTGCATTTATGCTGTGGATAATGTGGTATAGAATAGAATTATATAGAAATACGGGGGCAGGAAATACGCAATTCATCCTGGTAAACTTTTCAATCATTTTTTCCTTAAATGGTAATATAATAAAGTTTAATATCCTAATAGACTGCAACAACGCTTACTGTTGCCTTGGTTTCTCCATGAGAACAGCTTAGTTTATCTATGAAGAGTCCTGTTGAAGTTAAATAGGCAAGCATAAACATGAAAAAACATCTCTGGCGGAAAATGTACGATGAATAAACGGTGGCTGGAACCAATAGGTATATTTCACCCGTTACCGAAACCAAAAATGATAATTAACTACGAAGAAGATAATCAAATTCAAACTATTAATATGTAAATCAAGTAAATACGTGAAATGAAATGAAATGCGAAAATATCACACAGAAAAATACTATTGTTCTTAAGTAAGTTATCGAGTTAAATTTTTTGAAACAATAAATACTAACGGAATTAACTACTAATTTAATCAGTACTCATGATTGAGACAGCTTAGTAGTTTTCTACATTATTTTATTACTTTACGATGCGTTTCGCCGATTTACAGAATCGTCAGGTCAGGTACACAATATTGTAGGATAGTACTAAGCTGTCTTAATCATGAGTACTGATTGAATACTGTCTTTTCACGTTATCAATCACTTAAGCCTGCCCTGATGGTGATAAAAAAATTAAAGAAAAACCTTTGTTAACATATCTTTCGTGTCAAGTGATCTTTTTCTCAGTGTTGGAAATAGAGTCAGTCTGTCATTTTTTAAGAGGGATGGTACGTCGTCCATTTTGAAAGCTATGCCGGTAGCTGGTTCTCGGTTTCTATGTGAAGACTTGGTAAAATGGCTCATCTCCATCCTTTCCTCTAACTTATGTGTTTAGAGACTCTTATCGTTTTGATTCTCTCACCGTAAGCCCGAAAACAATTGAGAAAGAATTTGACATAATCACTTAGCATCAGTGTGTTCCTTGACTGAGGTTTTTTTTATCATTCTGGCGCATTTGTTGTCTTTGTGAGTAATGTATAAAGTAAATTCCATCGCATGTTTGTAATAATAAATTGAATACATGTTAATGTTATTCTTTTGCTACACATGGGAACGCACAGCCATGGTCGAAGGCGGGTAATTCACCGCAATGATAAATAATTTAAGGGTGAAATTTGAATACATTTTATTTAATAGCAATAAAAAAAATTATGATATTCAGCGAGATTAGCTACGTGTTTTAGGTAAGTGGCTAGTTTTCTTTTTTTTTAACGGCAGCAGTCTAATCATCAGCAGTTATCGCTGGAGGCTTAAAATCTGCTCATCTTGTTCACGAATGGTAGACATATGAAGATGTTATGCCCTTTGGTCGTTGGCTCGTGGTTTAGGTTCACCGCGGATGGTTCAACATGGTGATTTATTAAGGGGGCAATTTAAGAACCCACGATTCCGTCTTGGAGTAGCTCCACCCTCTCACTCATGTCTGACCCTCACGTGAGATTCCCGAGGTTTCGTAAATAAGGAATGAGCTCAGCGGGAAGCTCCTCGAGGATGAAGCATTCCGTGATCTCTTCCCAACCTTCCTGGGTTTTGCCGTATTTGTGATCAGTATGACCTTATCGGTTCTAATCCCGACTCCTTAAAAATCGCGTTGGTGAGAAACCAAGAACTGATTTATCATCTCAGTTTTCTAACCCGAATGACGAAATGTGCGAGTTGGGAAGAGATATAATATTCTAGTAAAAATAATTTCAATCTCCACTTGAGTGTAGCACGTTCTAGCTTCCCATTATGAGGGCCCTGGTTCAACTTATGGCAGTGGCAGAGATTTTTCAGTGGTATCCATATCTTGGGTGCTGTGTGGAGAGCACTTCAACCTCCACCTTTTGTCCGTTCCCAATAAAATCCTTTCACTACTAACCCACCCAGCTATTCTTAATGGCGCTAATGACATCAGTCGCCGGTCGCCTCCCCAAATGAACAACCTACCTGCATTGTAATAAATGCACTGCAGTACACTTCCTACGGCATAAATCACCCCTAAGCCTAGCCTATGAAGTAGGGGGAGTAAATACATATAGTTGTCAGATGACGTCGTCCAGCAATGAATTCTAAACATCTATCACTGGCAAAAATATTTATATACTGTGATAATTAGTCTTTATTTATTTATTCTTCTTTCTAAGGGAGGACTATAGGCTCACAACCCTCGTACTCCAATACGTATCCTTAATTAACAATGCTCTCTTCTTTATAAATATATCGCTAGGGAACCAAGAACTCTATGAAAATTTACTGGCCAAAAATGTTAACGAATAAATAAATAAAGGTTATTTGAGTTATTATCCCATGAACTGCCTGGTCACAAACTTGACATGATTAAGTCTAATCTGCCCCGGTTACAGTACTTTCTTTCTACGTTAGTGACTGGAAAGCTAGTAAAAAGTTCGCCGTGTGAACGCTAGTTTGCGCCAACCCTAGTAAACTTGTTTACCTCGCTAGAGTTACTATGGTTGGAGCTGGTAACGGACATTTGAACTGCGTGTGCTCGGAAGTAAGTTAAAACCGTGGTCGAAATATGATATAAAAAATGGAGGGTCAAGCTGAAAGACGGCAGAACTACACTGAAAGGGAAATTGAAGTTCTCCTGGACTACTATGCCAGCAAGTCTATTCAAAGGGTCAAATAAACATTCTAGATAGATATGAAATATGAATACTGCTCAGTACTTCTGCTGGCGCGTAGGTTGCTTCAGTTGTTATTTCAGTAATCACTTACACTTCATTAGAGGTCACCAGCATTTTTACTACAGTAAACTATAAAATGTGTTAATGCAAGTAAGAGTCGCCATGTTAATCATCATTCGACCTTACTACTGTTAATGGGGCAATAACTTGGTGTCGGCGTAACTTCAGACCCAGGGTGGGGTAAACATGCTAAACGTTTGCGGCGCTGCATTAAAGAGACCAGGATTTATGTAGGCAATGGTAGGAAGATCACCGGATGAAAAAATGAGGGAGAAACGTTATTTTACTCTACTAAGCCACTTCTCGAGTACACCACGAGCAGTTGGGTCTCACAATCAGTGCAGAAAGATATCATTTGTGAAATAAACAAAAAAACATAGGTAAGCAGCAGGATTCGTGAAAGAACTGCCATTTGCGAACAAAGAGTGTATAACCGCTGATGGACTCGGAGGGACTTGCGGAAACGAGGGCAGAAAGGAGAGATTATAAGAGAAGACTTAAGAGATGTAAGCATGGATAATGTTTTATTTACTGAGAAGGAAAGAGATGAGGACGCGCTAGGTATGTTAGGAGATGTGAGGAAGCTAGTGAAGGGAATCAGAGGGCAGGCTGGTCGAATGGGAGCGATGGGATGCTGAAAGCTGCGTTCGGTGGGAGAATGCTGAATTAGCAGGGAAGGGGAAGAAAAAAAATAGCCTTTATGGATGGAATAAAGCTTGTCAAGAAAAACGCCAAACTAATTAAGGTGGATCATATGGATAAGTTGGTGCCTGCTGTTGCAGATGATCTCATGTCCATCAAAACCTACCTCCGTCCTACACGTGTAATAATAATTCACTCTTTGTCCTGACTCTTCAATGCATTGGAGCATGACGGGATGTTCATTCATTTTTTGTAAAAGTTTCGTCGTATTATTCTCTGTTACCTTACCATATGTTGGTTTTTTCTACCCTGCTGTACATATATTCTTCTATGTAATTACCTACCATTTCTTATTTCTGTCTTCTTCTTGGAGTGGAACTTCCTTGTTTCCCCTTATATCTTTCCTCACATGATTGTTTTGTAACGCTGGATCTCTTCATAACCAATATCGTTTCTCATCTAAGTTCATCTGAAGTTATGGGTTGGAAACAATGGGAAGTCATTATGGTAGTTGATACGTCTTCTCCGCTCCGTCTTCTTCTTCATTTCAGACGCTAAAAATCGACCTCTGGGGATGACGAAATGTTTGTGCGTATAGAATATGGGAGGTTGGTGGGAGGGTTGATTTTATTCGCTCATCCTTGTCTTAGGGTTTGCTCCATCTTACAGACATCCACTCCTTTTCATGTCCTCGTATCTCACCAGCTCACTCCCTTTTCGACTGTTCCCAGTAGTGTAGCTAGGCGAGGGCTGAGGGGACAGCTGGTATTTGGAGCAAATTTTTGGGCATATAAAAATGTAAGAACTTTAAATAATAACAGTAAATATGTCAACTATCCCAAAAGCCAGAAAAACTACAATAAATTAGAAATAAGGGTTAGGAAATCTTTCTGTATTATCTTCATGAAACATCAAGTAATAAACGAAATATTTTTTGATAGCATCATATTTTTTATGAATAAGCATGATAAAAATATATTTTTAATTTTGTACTTTGCTATGCAAACGAAAGAAATTAAATTATTTTTCTTGAACTAAATTTTCAAATTTTGTCTAAAAATGTGCATTATATGTGTTTCCCAAAGGAAGTGCGGCAATAGACCACCCCAGCTGAAACTTTGGCTACGGTAATGGATGTTCCCGCTCATTGCCTGCTCCGTTTTCTTCTACCAGTTTCTTCCAATTATTTCTTTCAACCCTTTCCTTGCTTCCTTCCTCCCCTTTTGTCTGTGTGCCACTCCCACCTTATGTCCCTCCCTCTATCTCCCTGTATATCCGCTCCCTGCAGAGACATCCAGCACCACTGTCTTCATCACGTGGCCAATCTCTTCCCAGCCCCTCTCTCTTTTAGTGAGAGGATATGGCGTCTTCACCTCCCTATATATCCACACGCATGCTACATAGTGGGGGGACCCTTCCCGCCGCCTCCAATTTCAACGATACATACATCATCCCTTTGCACCGACGCCTCTCTCTCTTTCGCCCACCCCAACAAACTTCCTTCTGTTCCTCCCGGCCACCCACAAACGTCCACCTTTAAGGCTGAGCCCATTCTTTTCGTCCGGCGGAAAGTTCTCCCGACCATACCCACCTCTTATTTCCCCTTTCAAGAAGAGAGCAATTGAAAAGTAAATTTTAATTAAAGATTAATCGAAGTTGTCAATAAAAACAGGGAAAATTAGACTCATGCAAGCATTTCGGTCATCCAAGTGGCCATCGACAGGGAGAGTTTAAATCTCTTGAATACATCACGCACCTGTTTACGAGATTTTAAATCTCCCTGCCGATGGTCACCTGGACGACCGAAATGCTTGCAAAGGAGTCTAATTTCCCCTGCTTTTATTGACAATGTTGATTAATCTTTAATTATAATCTATTTCCCCTGCTCCTCTCGTCCTTCTCCTTGCTAGATACCCATGCTCACACTACATTCTCTCCCCCCTACGAACCATAGGGAGAGAAAAATTTGGTGGCACTCACCAGAGGAAACTACAAGGTCGGTGAGGGTGAACTAGGTATTGACGTGCATGCAGAAGTATCCTACAAAGTACTCTGTAGGTAAAAGACTCCTGCGGGTACCTCTGGAAGAACCCTATCACCCTGTATCCCAAAAATGTAGCATGCTTTCTTCTTCCTGACATCGCCCTTTTCACAAGTGAGTGCCACCAAGTTTTGTTCCCCCTATATTCTCCTCTCTATCCTTCGATTGCCTTCTCTTCGCTTTCACATGTCACTAACTTCCTTTTTGTTACTTCCGAGTTTATAACAGGACCCTGATTTAAGTGGTCTATTCAACACGGCTTCGTTATTTTCGAGCCTTTAAAAAAAAATTGACGAAATTTCTACGTCCCTGCCTCGATGATTTTAAATAATGTTTGCTTTCAATTCAGCTATCGCAAACCATTGAACATTAGTGCACACTAACGCTGATGATGGAACAGAATTGTGATTGCAGTACCGGAAACCCGCCGTAAAATCCGAAAAGTCAGGTAGATAGCAAACTAACTTTGTAAATAATAATTCCTAATTTATTGCTGAAAAATCTTATAATGCCAACAAATTAAATAGAAGGTTAATGTGATCTTAACATCTATTAGTTACGAACTTTGACTACGAGGTGACATACGTGAGGAGGCATCTCTTTCGATAGCCTTCTCTTCGCTTTCATCTCTCACTAACTTGGTTATTGTAACTTCCCGAGTGACTTGTTATTGTAACTCCCCGAGTGACTGTGGATTCGAGGTCCGGCTTATTAGTTTTTTCTTCCTCGAAAGGGCCTCGAAAAGTTTTAGTGATAGTTTCCGTTCAATTTGTCTCCTGAAGTTTCTCTTTGGCCCTGATTCTTGTTTTGGAAATCCAACCCTACTTACAATATGTGATGAGTGCCTTTTCAAGACTGATACTGCGATGACGTGACACAATATACGTTGCTCACCAGTATGATGGCAAAACTAATTTTTTTGTCAGCTTTCAGTGGTTTAATAGTTTCTTCCTTTTTGAATTTCTAGTTATCTTCTCCATAAACCGCGGTGGGAAGGCGTGGTAGCCTTGTGAGTTGGGCTTCTGACCTCTGATCCCAGTTCTAAACTGAGTGAATTCATTTTACATATGCCCTGAAAAAATCAGGGCTGTTTGATTCTATTAGCTGGATGGGTTGAATGTTAATAAAGGACGACGTGAATATTACCTCAGGATGATGTTTTTACAGCCCTGCTAGAAAATTCTGTGCACTTTTCTTAAAAAATATTGTACAGAATTCCCTAGGCAGTTCTGTAGAGATTCCTTAAAATATTGAAAAACTTTTTGAAGGAATTTCTGTAGAATTCCCTAGAGCTTTCTGTAGTATTCCCTAAAACTTTCTGTAGAATTCCCTGAAATCTTCTACAGAATTCACTGGAACATTCTACGTAATTCCCTTGCAATTTCCGAATAACCCAAGTAACATTTTTCGTTGGACCTACGTTGGTAGATGGTGGGGTGCAACGGTTGGCCAACAGTATGGATTGGCCAACTTTCCCACGGTTCCCCAACAAGCAATTCCCCAACGATGGGCCGGTAAAAAAATGATAATTTTCATTTAAGTATTATGAATGTGCTGTAACGAGATATCATGCGTTAATATATTTAATTATACTTCCTACTACCTACCTAACGGCATTGTACATACCTCGACTTTTCATTTACCCTACGGTTCTACGCACATGTTCTCGCACCCGAAAACAAAACACCCACGTATAGAAAGCGGTATATATCTGGCCAATTCCGTGCGTTAAAGTGACTTCGAGAACTAATTATTTTATGGCAATTCCGTGATAGTTTGAAGAAATACCATTACATCACGATAACAGTTTTCAGGCATTAGTTATTTGAAACCTGTTCTGCCACATAGTACGAATATAAATGCAATATTACTGAGAATAAACAAGATTTTTTTCCAACTAATACTAACAAGTGGTAGTCTGGCAGTTTAGAAGGCTGATTTTATATCCCTGTATAGTGAGTTACTAAAGTTATAAGCAGCAGAGCAGAGTTTCCGTTGATTAATTCTATTGAAACTATCTAAGAAACATATGTGAGCTCATGATTCGTATAAATCCTTAGAATAGGACCTCTTTCTACGGAAAGAATGACGATTTTCGTAGAATCTTTACGTTCTACAGAACAGTTTGTACGGAAATGTTTAGCAGTGAATGCTTTAAATGTGGCATCATAATGCATTTTCTGCCACTTTAAGAGAGTCATTAGTCGTCTGTCAGTTAGTTAGAGATACGAATGAGACATAGATACGAAAAAAATGAAGCAAATTTACCGCTGTTTATTGGTTTTTAATACTTTTTGATCTGGGAATATTTTTACAGTTTAGGTACAGGTAAAGTGTTAGGTGCTCCTTATAGGTGATGGTTATCTTTAACCGTAATGGTAAATGTATTAACCGGCTTGGAACCTTTATTTTTTATTCATGTTGGTATCGTTTTCAGAGTTGTAACAGATGTATCTTGCGTGAGCCATCACCCTGGAATGACCTGCAGAATGATGCTACTAAACTCAAGACATGAGATATTAATGGATAGATTTGGGGAGGCGTAAACCTGGGCCTCGGGGCACATTCAATAGCGTCAAGTTACTGCTCCTCTGAGGTTTACTTTACCACTCATTCAGGCGATAACTAAAGCTATTACCAGCAAAACCTCCAGTGAATTAACAGTTGTTCGTTTACCTCCACCGTCGAATTACGTGCGTTAAACCAACTCTGGGTACCATCCCTAGCAATTTATTTTGATATCGGCGTGAGAGTTAACGCCGGTGTTTCGTGAATACCTTCTATAAAATTGGGATATGTGAGAGTAGGCGCTCGCTGTTCAAGTGAGTGCATACATATCTGAGCCTCATGCTGACGCTTGCGAGTCACACATCAGCATCGTAATCTCTTCCGGCGTTTCCTCCACAAACCTCCTACATTCAGTGATAACGGGGAATGAACATGCAGAATGACGTCTTCGGCGGGACGTCAAATCGTTGCGTCACTTGGTGAGGGAAGCATTGCCAATTTTATCTTCATCCTCCAACCCTGCTCGCAGCTGTTTTCATTTTTTCCTAATCGTTACCTCCCTCGCCACCTCACGGAAGCCCTCGTTTGGAAGGTTTGCATTTCCTAAGGAGGATTATTTTCCTCAAGAGGACTCGAGAGGAGTTATGGTGTAATTTATTTCTATTTGAAATTCTTACGACTCGCTACAAGAAACTGACATTGGAATACTGACTCTTAACTTAGTTGGCAATATTCTATAATTTATAAAAATTATGAAAATACCATTGTAATCTCCTTCTCCCTACAGTGGTTTTGATTGTATTATGTGAAAAACACTTGATTAACTCAGGAAATACGTTGTGGGACTTTACAATAACTTTTTTAACTTGATCTCACGGTAATTTCAGTTTGAAAAATAAGCCGTCAAATCTTAAAAATGTGATTACCATTGTTACAACGTTGTCTTCCTCCTTTTATATCTTGTTATTGTTGTTGTATTTGTTTTTATTTTTGGTTGTCATGTATATATTTTTATTTTGGCTTGTTAGGAGCTTCCTATGAAGATGTACACAAGAAACAATGCGGGACGGGAGACTTAGATGAAAAAGAGATTGTGTCATCAAAGCGAGTCGAAGGAATTCCCATAGAATTTTTCCTTTCCGTTGAATCCTGGCTAGCCATATCCCAGAAGGGTATTACAGCATCCAATTAGTATGTGTGGATCTCACATATATTTTCACACATACAGAGTCAATTGTGGAATGTGAGTAATTCATTTCATGTAGAGTAATATCCTGCTTATATGTTTATGCTATTAATGTTTGTAATTGTGTCCATTTCCTATCAGTATATATGAATATGACTCGGTATTAAGGTAGTTTCACCGTGAAATGATTTAAATAGTATTTAATTCATATGCTGACTACCTGTTCGTGTTCTCTAACACGTTTCGTGTTTGATATGAAAATGAAAATTCTTCCGTCCTTGGGTATTATTTTTCGCAATTTCAATTTGTAGTTATATGGTGTTAAATCCGGGAATTGGTGGAACATGGGGAAAATAGTATTGTTCTATCAAATATTGATGACATTTTGGCGAAATATTATTCATGAGAAGTGCATTTTCCTAAGGATTTGAATGATAATTATATGTCCGAAACTGTCCATAGTATTCTTTTGCTATTAGCTGGCTACTACAATAATTGATGTAAAAATGTGTTGATTCAATGGAAATGGAGCTGCAATCGGCTCTGTTACTGGAAAAAGTATTCGTTTAAAATATATTGGGCGAAATATTTGCATATAAGGTGCCTAAATATTGTTTTTCATTAGCCAAGGCTCGTTATCAGTGGAAGCAGGATTATTTTTAAAAACAAAAAACTAAATATTTGAATCCTGTATTTGTTTTGACGCACTCGGTTGCGGTTGAATCTCCTTAAATCACGTTTGGTATTAAGCTATCTCCCTCTCTTGGACCTGATGCCAGGACTCGCCAAAATCACTCTCCCATCCTTCCTGTTACGCTCTCTTCTCTTTCCCCGGCTTTCCACCCTGACGTAATATTCCGCGACCCTTTCCCCCCTCAGGAGTTACCCCCCACACTCCCTCTCTTTGAAAATCGCGGCCTCCAAGGCGCAACCACCCGCGTCCCTCCATATCCCTCCCCTCGGAACCCTTTTCACTCGCCCCCAGCCAACCATACCCTTACCCTCCTTGTGCCTCCCACACCACTCACCCTTATACTTCTTGCTCTGCCCTTCTCATCCGCTCCGGAACGCGACCACATGCTCTCCCAACCATTACATTGCCTCCGTCTCGCCATCTTCCTCCTTAACGTCTTCCTTCCTCTCTCTTTCCATCTCTCTCCTTCAGGACCCTCTCTCTATAACTTCTTCCCCCTCCCTTTTCCCCTCTTTAAAAATTTCTTCTCTCCCCTCTCCATACGCAACTCAGGGGATGGTTTGATGAGAGAGAGAGAGTTTTCGTAAAATTGACATCATAGCGGAGACTTTACGATGTAGGCGTAATGCGTGGTGGTCACCTTGAAACTACGTGAACTAGCTTGCATTTCGTGTGTAAACCTTAAATTTGGGTATTTTTGGGCCCTAAATAGTTAATCAGATTTTGAAATGGTGGAAAAGTCAGTTTCATTTCGTCCTGGGAACAAGTCTGGGTGGTCTACTGTGAATGTTTCTCTATGTGCAGTTTCTTACCATTTAATTCTACTCCAATCGACTTTTCTTCTTGTTTCCTTGCCGGAGCCATGATATTCTACCCAGCATTAGTCTATTTTCGGGTTCCAATTCAGGTATACCCCCTTAGTAAATACCATGTAATACATCCAGTACGAGCCTGGGCCATACTTGCGAAGTGGAACGGACAACTAGCGCTTATATGTACATGTGGTTGAAAAATACGTCAATCAAATAAGTGATGGCAGCCATCACCTTGGCATATCTCGTGAAAACGCTTATAAATGAAAACTTTCTAGCAAAGGAAAGTTTATCAGGACACGCAGGAACAAAATAACAGTTTCTAAACTTAATAATGGCAGATTCATTAACATATGCATCCAAATTTGCCCTCACTATCTCTCACGAAGTTTGCAACCCTTGCCGTGGGGGATAGCATGATGAATAATTAATTCTTGTACGACCGATTAGTAAGCCTTTTCTCTTCTTAGCCCGTGCATACCAGCCCTTTCGTGATTGTGAAGTTGATCCAAAGGTTGAAATTGTGTCGTCACTTCTTGAATTTGGGGAAAATTAAGCCCGGCTAGTACGCCCTAACGTGGATTGGAACACGGCCTATGTTGATAAGGTTGGCATGTTAAAAAGATACCTGCGTCGAAAAGTTTTCAGCTAGCGTCAGCACTAAATTCACTGAATCACTTAACGTTTCCGTTAGATTGGCAATGAAAATCTGTTGAAACAATTGAATTCGTTTTTTGACAAATGCGCCTTTTAAGGACGTGAATTATTACTTACCGCATATTTCCATTAATCTATGAACTATCATTCTTTAGAAGTAATACATGGTTTGAATGACTAAGTCTTTAACTCCGACAAAACCGTGAAAATAGCGATTTTCGACCTTGAAAAGTCGTGAGCAACTGTGAATTTGACTCTTATTGAACGAATGGTCACCCTGCAATATTTCCGGTGCTTTGGCGACAGTGACGTCTTTTGTAGAACAACTTAGCTTAGGAACTCATGTTGGAATGCGGGAAAAATAATTATCGTAGGATTCGGTCAAATTTGAACTATCGTCCTCGTAACTTGAGGGCGCAGTATCGCGTTTGCGTTTTTAGGTAGCGCTTTTTGTCAGTCAATTGTGTTGTGCAACATCGGACGAATAGATAACGAGGGAAATAAAATCATTACGTTGACAATGACGTAAAGGCGGCTTTGTACATAGACGTTGAGGTGTACATCTACATAATACCCTGCAAGCCACCTCAAGGATGTTTGGCAGGGGGTGAGTTATCACCAACATGGACTAAGCTATACCCTAATAAAGTTAATTAAGCAATGAATATTAAGTAATTTGCAAAAACCTGCAAATAATTGTCAGGAGGTAAAATTTCACCAACATGCACTACACTAAAGGTGTGCCACCAATGGAGACTATTTGTATTAATGTATTTTGCATCTATATGAATGCCCATAGATACAAGAGTTATACCGGAAACATGCACGACGTGCTGTTATGGTCTCCCGTATGTTATGGTCTGCTAAAAGTCTCATTGGAAACCGTTATGATCTCTTATCGTTCGCGGGAAAAATGCATTTTAAATCAGAAGTCTACATTTTAATCGACGGTCTGAAAGCGATTCCCATCCCAGTCCTTTGAACTGGCGAGTGTAGCTATTTTTCGATGTGTGTCGCTGCTTGCAGGATATCTTTCTCCTTACTTTACTTCTGTTTTAAAAAAAATGGATGACAGGAGAAAGAAATTAATATAGTCATTTCGAATGAAGAAAGAAATACAAGAGGTAGAAAGGGCACAGCACGTGTAAGAGTTCGTTGGATATTCTCTGACTTTCATCACAACCTACCTCTAACCGGTAGATTACTGTAATGAATGAATTTCGAAAATCGCCCCATCTCGGCAATCAGTTCATGTATACTTCGCACTCTTCGAGTTTCATTGACATTCGTGGAAGTTTTAAATTTATTTGATGGAGATATTTGTACACAGGCAGTAACTGTCCTCTCAAGATATTACTGCGAGCAAGTAAAAATTAAGTAGTAAGGTAATTTCAAAGGAAACTCGAATTTCCGCATCCACGAGAACTTTTGCAGTATTCGGAATGGTTTCAAAAGCATATGACGCTCTTCTGAGTCTATTAAACAGAACAGCATTATGCCCTTCTCCATTTTGTTTTCCATTTTCTCATTATCGTGCTTCATATTTATAGTTTTCCTCCCGCGTCGCCAGCGGCAACCGTTGTACAGTAGGCAGAGTAAGGAACTACGAGGTAACAACAGTAAGAATGTGAATTCCCCCCAGCGGTTTTGGTCAAAATGGCGTAGACAGCCCGATCATGGCTTCAGAAGTGGAGAATGTGTCATGATGCAGGTATACTCATAAACCCACACTGGGAGCGGAAAGGCCGGGAAATTTGGGAGGAGTAGGATTGAAGGGCGGGGATATTGTGGGTGGTAGAAAGATGAGAGGTTATGCTATGTAGAAGGGTTGGGCAGCGATAATAAAGGCCGTGGAAACAAACAGCCGGTGATAATAATGGGAGATGGGGGAAATCTGGAGAATTGGGGGAGGGGAAGGGAGAAACAAAATGTCTGGGAGAGAGAAAGGATGAATGAGGGGGAGGAAATGGGAAGAAGGGCCCTCGCCGGAAAACGTGGCGGGGGATGAGGAGGCTCTTGGAGGGAGATAATAAAGATGGTGGAGAACATTGAAGCATTTCAGCGATGGACTCATTTGGGAATGTAGAAGGATGGGCCACACGAATGATGAAAAAAGAGAAAAATGAGTGTGGACTAAACACCATCTGTTCGCATTTTATGAATTCCATCTACATTGGCGTAATACCCTGCAAGCCACCTCAAGGATGTGTAGTGGCAGAGGGTGAGTTATCACCAAAATTAACTGCACAATACTCTGATAAAGTTAATGTGGCTACGACTTTTAATGAATTAGCAAAATCCTAAGAGTACTTGCCAGGAGGTGAAATTTTAACGACATGGACTACACCGTAGTCTATATGCTACCAATTTTTAGAGGATACCTGGGCTAGCCACGGCATTACCTTTTACGGAGTCACTCGATAGTTAAACCATTCTCCTCGGATCCCTCGATATCCCGCCGAGTGCTTTAACCAATTAAGCCTCCGAGGCGTCCTGCTCCCCTGTGGATTTTTGAGGGTTTTGTAGGAGCAAGTTGTTCAGGACTGACACAGAAGCAGTCCAAAGCGTGCGCTAAGTGCTTCAATCTGCGAGGATAAAACAAATATGGAACACAATGAGGTGTTCGACCGGGAGCGAAGTGATTAAGAAGCAAGTATTAAGGAGAAAGTCAACTAATTAGCTACACTGCCTATCGACAAACCTATGGTGATTACACCGTAAAATGACCTCTACCGCCATTCTCTTCATATTCAGGCTATTTAAAGAATCAAGTGTCCTTTAATTGGCATGAACAGCAAAATCGTACCTTCTCTACACTGATTTAATCGCATATTGAACTTGAAATTACCAAGTTTGTTAATGCAGAAATAGGTGAAATTTGGGGAAAATATTATTGATTCTATATTACATTAATTCCATATTCATAAATAAATCTGTTAATAATATACAAATTATCCCAGAGAGATATAGTTAGTGAAATCTTTAGTCACCTGTCCATTATTTATTTTTTGAGTTATCAGTAAATTTCTGCAATAATTGAAGGAAAAATGGATAAGTTTAATAGTGAAGGCGCTGCATTCGGCTGTCCGATGGCTGAAGAACGAGCTCATTTAAGTGTATATTCGACGAATAGTCTTCATAGTTTGTTCCTAAATTTTCTCTTTTATAGCTACGGCAGGTCATCAGTTAGATCATTAAATTTTAAACAATGCAAACAAAAAGGTGGAATTCATTGTAAATTTAAAGCTGGAATTCACTCTAATTTTTTGCCTTGGAGAGGAAGCTGATCTAAATACTCTTCCTAATTTTTTCGTTGGCTATGTTTCTCCGGTGCTTGAATTCTGCTCTCAAATTTGGACCATTGCAACATCCTCTATTCTCAAACTCCTTGAAAGACCAATGAATTCCATCCTCTCATAGGCAGGCACCGCCATTTACAGTTCCGTAAATACTCCCTCGGTACATTAAGATCATCTATTGGCATATTCTCCCTGTCTGACCACCATGCCGTACTCGGCAGCAAGTTTTTTCATGAAAATTGTCAATGGAAGCTATAGGTCATCTGAACCTCTTTACATTTTCCCTCTATGGGTTCCTTCATGAACGACGCGACTAAATGAACTTTTTTTATTTCAATACTCCAAGTCTCCCTGTCTCCCAACGGTCTTTCATCTTCAGGCTCCTTTCTACATGTAATGGTACGCTAAAAGTGTTCATGAATTTCTTCCATTACATTCATCCGGTATCTGCCGCAATCCTCCCTCATAATTCTACTCTCGTCTATCGCTCTCTTGCTCTCAGTTTCGTTTTGTTT
Source organism: Pyrrhosoma nymphula (assembly GCA_963573305.1). Taxonomy (NCBI): domain Eukaryota; kingdom Metazoa; phylum Arthropoda; class Insecta; order Odonata; family Coenagrionidae; genus Pyrrhosoma; species Pyrrhosoma nymphula. The sequence continues at coordinate 45,628,132 of OY754330.1, read as the reverse complement.
ATTCATTTATGAATGATTTTATTTGTTTGTTATTGTTAATTGATTTATCGTTCATTGTTTTTGATAACTTTTGTTATTTGTCCAAAGTAATTGACCTTGAGCTGTTTTTAGACTCGAATAATACATAAATAAATAAAATGCATTAATTTGGTGATAATTTTTTCCGTACGCTCATATTTATTGGTGCGTGCGTTGGTTGTAGAAAGAAAGATATTGAAGCATTAAGGGAAGCATAAAGAGAATATGATCGTGTTTTTTGACATATTTTTTTGTTCTAGTTTGATCATATATCGAATTCGTCGAGAGAATTTGGTAATCTGTACAGAAAGACTTCATTTGCAAAATAAACAGAAATCAAAGGAAAGCCGCACGCTTTGTTAAAAACTCACGTGCGAACAGAGAGTGTAACGCAACTGATGGAAGGTCTAGATTAAGGGAGTCTGGGTCACGCACAAAAAATGCGTAAGGGAGAAAAAACATGTTAAATCCGACTGAAAGAGGCAATAAATTATAAATCTGGAAAAAATACTCCATCAGACATAAGTAAACTAGTTGGAATGCAAGCAAAACTGTCATATAAGTGTGAGGATCAACGTGAAAGAAATCGTGGTATATTTTTATCATTTCCGTTTGGTTGGCCTATGCCTCTAAGTATCGGCAGATTCAACAATCGATACATACCGGCTCTTCTCTCGCTTTTCCCAAAACTGTTTTCATATTTCCTCCTGCCTTGCTCTCTCAGCTTGAGTTCGGGTTGAGTGTTTTTTCCACTCTTCATCTTTCTCGTGTTTCCATTCCTCACCCTCCTCCCCCAAGAAGCTATTTTAGCGACCTGTGCTCTCATTTTTCTCAGTCATTTCACCCTCCCCCTCCTTTTTTTGATAGGCCTTCGTGTAGTTTTTTTTCTGTCTGAATTTTACGTTTATCATCTCTCGTGTTCCGAATTGCATTTCCGAGGTTTTCTCTTCGCGTTACCTACGCTCTTTTCATCTCGAGAGAGCCTGTTCCAGCTATCGGTCCAGAGATTGGTCCGTAAGAAAGTGAGTGATGCCTGTAAGTATCGGCATATTCTACGTTCGTGCTTGCCTATGATATGCTGCATGCGACTATCTCCGGTGCCTTTAAATTTTACTCACAATCAGGATGGTTCGAAAAAAACATTTGTCGTGTAGGTAGGTATTTGCCAATGCTAATGTCTATATTACGCGCCAATACTTACATCTACGATACAATATTGGGTTACGTCAGTGCCACCAAATAATCTTTTCCGTTTTCATTCTCTTCTTTTGCCGTCACTTTTTTCGACTTTTTACATTGTATGTAACTTGATCGTAGTGGTGTTTAAGGTACCCATTGAAAACAAACGCCGCACGACTCTCAAATCGAAACGCTTGATCAGCGTAGAGAAGCAATGCGTATCCGATTACTTTACTAACACAATCAATGCAGAAAGTGATGAAAAAAATGCATGCATGTGGAATAAATTTACATATCATAAATATATGCTTAATAGAGTGCATAAATATCTATGACGCCGTTCTCTCTCGGGGGAGGCCCAGTATTAAATATTAATTCTCGGCGGTAGACCTATAAAACTCACTTCCTTTTACTAGTATTTTCTCTACTGCCCTTTCCTTGCATGCGTCCTTCGCTTCTCTCGCATTCATGCTTCGCTTCACGCACGCTCTCTTGTTCTTTAGACCCCTAATACTCTTATAAGTCTCTACCTCTACACTGACCCATGGCTGCATAAAGTTGCATATGATTTAATGCCTAAATACTTCAATGTTATCCTGATGTTAAATAATGAAGAGAAATAATTACAATACGAGGATTAATAGCAATTTATACCTTTCAATGAGAGAGAAGGCATCATCCAAGTGTTCACTGTTTAATCGAGTACTTGTATTTTACAGTGCTGACCTGAATGAAGCGAATAATATTGGGAATATTCAATGGAAGACGAAATGAATTTTAGATGCGTAATTCTTTACCGTAAAAGGTATGCTAGTGGGTAACAAGTTTTTAAAAGTGCGAGAATGTGTTTAAAACCTATTAATCAATGATAAATGTAATTGAATATCTGTATAAGTGCAACATTTCTTTGTTGCAATATTTATGTTGGATTTAATTTTCCTTGTCTTTCTTATTTTATTTTTTGTGTTTACACAATTTAAATCAATTCTTGTGAATTAACATCCTAATTATTATTATCATTAGTTTGGCGCTCCCCTTATATTGTTACGCCCCGGGCGGGTGTTTGGGGTGCAAGTCATCCGTGGATAACTTACATTTCAATGATGTCTCATTGATATTGATCTATGCTTCCCATCCACAATTATGTCAGGTTTCATAGTTTGTTTTTATCTTGTGCTTCCCATTACTAAGGAACTAATCCTTTGCTTAAAAGAAAAATATTAGGCGTTAAAAGTTTCTACCATAATTCATTCATCACCTGTCCATTTGCCTCTCAGCCAGGATTTATTATTTTCGTCATTTACCTTTCTCTCAGGTTCCATTAGCTCCACTTTCACATTTATTTCCCCTTCTAGTAGAACCTATCCTTCTTTCCCCATCCTCTCACTTTATGTCTTCTCCAATACGCCCATTTTGTTTGAGAAGCGCTTTTTATCTATACTACCCCTGAGATGCAGCATCTATGTATCTCATCCATCTTACCCTTCTGCCGCCTCGGCTCTTGTTTTATAAGCATCCCCGTCTCTCCTCATTTTTATCCAGCGTAACTTATTCATCTATATATCCTCATTTTGCCCTTAGCTTGGCCGAACGTCCTTTCAATTTAATAGTTTCCTCCTCAAGGGTAAACAGTATCCTCCATCGTCATATTTTTCGTCGAATCGATTCTCGTATCAGTTATTCCTTCCCTCCAGCCTTTCTCTCTCGAACCAGGGCTCAGATATCCCCAGATCGGGTTGACTTGGTGGAAAGAATACCTACTGGGTTCCCATCCCGAGAATTAGAATTCGTATCCAGGAAGAGGCAGAGATTTATCAATAATATCCCTATCCCTATTTGGGTGTGCTATGTGGAGAGCACTTCGAAGTGTAGTACTCCATCCTTTGGGTAAGGCGATAATCCATGGGAGACTTTCGTTTTGAGTAGAATAAAGCCGACACCTGTCCTTTTTTCTCCACGTAATCATGTGAGTGATGATTCAGGCCAAGAATTTGAGGATTTCCATTGCGAAATTGAGAGAATTTCTAATTACAACTTTGTGTTCCACCTGAATGCAATTTTTTATCGTTTCAACTAGTTTCGCTTCGCAGTTGAACTTTCGGGAAACAACATACGTAGTTCGTATCATGATTGTTGTGACCTGTAGATACTATAGCGAGGCGAAACTAGTTGAAATAATTAAAAAAACCATATTCAATGGAATTACAAAGTTGTTACTTAAAGCTCTCTCAATTTCTCAGCGTATTCCTTTCAGCCCGTGATGCTGCTGCCCATCTACGTTTCTTGGTGGAAACAAACACAGCAGGTTGCCTCCCCAATATCCATCCTAACATCCTAACCAACAGTGTCCGGCGATATGTGGTGGAACTGCATTATCAAAAATAAAAAGTAATCGATATTGTACTGTCCACTTTAGTATTAATTGACAGTACGTGTTTCGGCTTCTTTACTTCTTACTTTTATCTTTAGGTACAATCTAATCACATCAAACAATCAAAACAATAATCCTATGTTCCTGAAGTTGGCTAAGTTAAAAGCCGAAACACGTGTTGTAAATTCAAAATAAAGTGGACAGTACTTTATCGTTTACTTTTCATTTCTAACATCCTTAGCTTAAATACTTTCTCTTGTCAGGGACGAGTTCACGATTGGTGTCAACGTTAACTTCAACTTAAACTGAAAGTTCAATTCATTGGAATTTACGATTACGTGAAAACGTCAACAGTGAGCGTTAACCGTCAACTTCAAAATTAAATCAGTTCCAAATTTCACATTCACGGTTGACGCCAGTACATGCGAAATACGTGCCTTGAATATGGTTATTCATTTGTTAGCCTTATCTTCTTGAATTTGACCGAATATTAACGAAAGAAGGGATAGGGTTGGTGAGGTGAGTATAGTACTTGTGGCTGGAGCACTGGTGTGGTGGCTAGAGCACATGATGGCTTCTCATCCCGAGGACCCTGGTTCGAATACCGGCAGTAGAAGAGATTTTTCAGTGGCATCCCGATCCCTAGCCACGGTATTACCTTTACGGGATCACCCGCAAGTGCACATAAGTGGTGAATTCCACAGAGGAAAAACCATTCGCCTTGACCGGCACTCGAACCCTAATGACACTTATGTGCACTTGCGGGTGACTCCGTAAAGGTAATACCGTGGCTAGTCCCGGTATTCTCGAAATTCGTCAATAAGAATGAACACCTCACTGCGTCCCATGTTTGGCTTTAACCTCGTGAATGGCGGCGCTAGACTGCTTTGGACTGCTTCTGCGACATCAAGTTGTGTTGCAGTGTTAAACAGCTTGCTTCTCCAAATCCCTGTAAAATTCACCGGGAGTTAGGACGCCTCGGTAGCTTAACTGGCTAAAGCACTCGGCGCGATATTGAGGGGGATCCGGATTCTAGTCCCGGTCAAGGCGAATGGTTTTTCCTCTGTAAAATTCCACACTTTCCTAACTGTCGGTTGAGATGCTCGGGTCCGGGCCCTGGGCGACCGGCTGCGACTCTTTTGTTTCCACATTAATATGATTCGACGTTGGAAACGCCCTAGACGAAAGGTTTTGTTTCACCGCTCGTCAGCTCCTTAACCTATTCATGACTTTGGGGTCGAGTGTTTCCTTTTTACTCTACCCTTCCAAACCTATCCTAGCTTACCTTCCATCCTCGCTTATCCTTGGATATAAGCGTGAGCTTGCAGGCCAGGAGAGGAAGTGGTCACTGCGCGGAGTACCAGTGAATTTATTGTCGGATGAGACTGTTAACAGTGGTCCCATTTAGTTTAGAGCAGGCTAATTCTGACGCCGGGTTTCACTCTTCCTCGCGATCCTTTAAATAATTATTCCCTCACCAACCTTTCCACCTATCCTCCATGGCGCAAATGACCTCAGTTGTCGATAACCAAACTACCAAGATTAACGAGGATAGACGAAGATTGCCTGCGTAAGTCCCTGTTGACATGCAATCGTAAACGTGTCTCCAGTCCATAGTTAGCGTTTCAAGTTGACGCAAATCGTTAACTCAAAATCATCCTTCCCAGTCATATTTTCCATCGCACTGATTCTCATATCATCTCTTCCTTTCCATTTATCTCTCTCGAGCCGGAGCTTGAATCTCCTCCGGTTTTCGTATTAAGTCTTCATCCGCATCGCATTCGGCTATTCGTGTATTTACGAAGGCACTTTGGGAAGGTAGTCTATGGAGAAACTTGATTCATTTGAGCGCGAGAGTCGAAACACGGATTTATAAGTGCAATTGGGGGAAGGATGCTTTTAACGAAGGGGGATGATCGGCAGGGCTCTTACCTTTTATGCGACAGGGGTCTTTTTAAAAGTTATTTGCATGACAAACCCTCGCCTTCCGCTTATCATAAAGCGCATCTTGTCTCTTGCCTGAGTCGCTATGCTCCCCGTGCGTCGTCCTCCTTTTCTTCATTACTCCACTTTACTCAGTCCCAGTTTATGTCTCCTCATGCTCCCTAAATCACTCTGCTTACACCGTAAGGTAAGATTTTTGTCGAGTCATAGGAATTCTGTGCCTAGCTAGAAGATCAGTCTCCGGAATTCTCGTCTGTGACATTAGATTATGTGACCATTTAAATTTCATTAGCGTAGTTAACATATATATGCGCTAAATGGTATTTTCCTTCCATTAAGTTCTTATCGTTATCAGTAGTCTCCAATCCGAAGATTGGTGTGCAGCAGCTCTCTATTCCACTCTCTGCCAACCGCTTCAATTCTACATAACTAATTATTTTGTTGTCCTTCAGGATTTGCTTGATGTATTCAATTCTTGGTCTTCCTTTATAATTCTTCCTATTCATTTCTCCTTCCGTAACTGTTTTCATTTGGCTGTTGTCTCGCGAAATGTATCTTATGCCTTAGTATCTCCTTCTTAGCATAGTTTTGATCATGCTTCTTTTCTCTCCAGCTCTTCATGGGACTTTTTCGTTTGTGATACTCTCCGTCCATTTAATCTTCATCATTCTTCGGTAACACCAAATCTTCATTGCTTCCAATTTCCTTTGCTCTGCTGCTGGTATATTCATTCATTCAAGTATTCTACCAGCTGATTGGTAGGTTCTTGGACAGTCCCCATTCTGTATCCCAACCTAATAGAGATTGTCTCGCTTCCCTCATATGGATGGCCCGTTATTAGATCCCTCTTCAATTCTTCGTATCTTCTACCTCCTCTTATTTCGTCCAGAACTCCTATCCTTCTCCTACCTCTTCCACGCTTCCCCAGTGTTCTCCCCTCTATCACTCTCTTCAACATGCCCTCTCCTCTCAAAACCTCTTCCATCCATCTCTTCTGCCTTCTCCGAACCTCTGCCACAAGCTTCCTCTCCTCTCCAACCATATCCAATACTTCCTCGTTCGTCTTCCTCGCCATCCAGCTAACCTTCTCCATCCTTCTCCAAACCCACATCTCAAACGCCTCAAGTCTACGCACATCCTCCCTTCGCAATGACCAAGTTTCCGACCCATAGAGCGCCACGCTCCATATTAAAGTTTTCACCAGCCTCTTCTTTACGTCTCTTCTCAGTACTCCCCTCATCAATTCCCTTCTCTTCGAAAATGCTTCTTTAGCAAGCGCAATTCTGCCTCTGATGTCCTTACCGCAAAACCCATTATCCTGCAAAATACTACCCAGATACGTAAACTTTCCGACCTGCTCTATCTTCTGCCCTCCCACCCTTATATTCAGCCCCGCCTTCTTACTTCTAGAAAATCTCATTACATTCGTTTTCTTGTGATTGATCTTCATCCCATACTTTTCGCACTGCACCTCTAATGCACTCACCATTGACTGTAACCCCTTGGCCGACTGACTAACCAATGCTTGATCATCTGCAAATCTCACTGATTTTATCAGCTCCCCTCCTACCTTTATTCCTACCTCCTCCTCCCCCATGCCTCCCTTACCATTTCTTCTGAATACACGTTAAAAAGCAACGGCGATAGTGGGCACACTTGCCGCACTCCCCGTCCTATCGTGTCCCATCCCGATTCTCCATTGGCTACCCTAACCTGCGCAGTCTGATTCATATACAAATTTCGAATCAGACGCCTATCCCTCCAATCGACCCCTAATTTCTTCAGCACTCCCATTAATTTCGTCCATTCCACCCGATCAATCGACTTCTCGAAATCTACGAAGCATGCAAAAACATCCTGCCCATACTCTAGGTTTCTTTCTACTAGCGTCCTCATCACCGCTATAGCGTCTCGCGTTCCCGTCCCTCTCCTAAACCCGAACTGGTCGTCACCCAGGTATTAATTTGCCTTCTTCTCTAGCCTTCTGTTTAGAATTCTCAGAACTACTTTGGCCACGTGGGATATTAAGCTTTTAGTCCTATAGTCTTCGCACGTTTTTGCCTTACTCTTCTTTGGTATAGGAATTAGTACAGTCTTCGCGAAGTCTTCCGGCCACACTCCATCCTCATAAATCCTATGAATAAGCGCAAAATGTTTTCCTCTTCCGTTCTTCTCCATGCTCTTTAAAAACTCTGCAGGTATGTCATCTATTCCCACCGCCTTATTCCTTTTCATGTCTCGTAGATCTCTTTCGATTTCGCAATCTAGGATACTTGGTCCGATGCCATCTCTGTCGATATCGTCTTCCCTTTCTATATCTAACCTATTGGGCCTTATTTCTTTACCATACAGCTCTTCGACATACTCCTTCCACCTCTCCTGGATCTCTCTCGTTTCTACGATCCCCTTTCCCGTCTTGTCTGTTATCGTTGTAATTCCCCTTCCCTTATTACCACCCGTCAGATCCTTTACTTTCCTATATAATGCATCTGCTCTTCCCTCTTTTTGGTATTTCTCTAACGCGTCGATCTGTTCCCTCCACCACGCCTCTCTTGTTTTCTTTGTTTCTCTTCTAAGCCTGTTATTAAATTATTGGTATTTTCTCTTACCTAGCTCTGAGTTTACGCTCTTTCATTTCCTTCTCTCCTCCATCTCCCTGATCATCTCCTTCGTGATCCACGGTTTTCTAATTTTAGTTGCACTCACTATGCCTGCCGTTGCTTTCGCCGCTTGTACAATTCCATTTTTGAAACTTTCCCATTTATTTTCCACTGATCTAACTCCATGATCCTCACTCATTATCTCATCCACCTTCTCTCGATACTTCTTCTTCATTGCCCCAGTTAATGCCTCCGTATTCCACTCTCGTACCCTCCTTCCCATTCTTATCTTTTTAAGTTATTTGCGACATTTCATGACTAATAAGTTGTGGTCTGTGTCTGCATCAGCTCCTGGGTAAGTATGCGAGCTTTTAACACTATTCCTGTATCTGTGACGAACCATTATATAATCTATCTGGAACCTATCTGTGTCTCCCGGCTTCTTCCAAGTGTACCTACGTCGAGGATGATGTCTGAACCATGTATTTGTAATTACTAGGTTATTTCTGCGGCAAAACTCCACAGCTTTCTCGCCCCGGTCGTTTCTCCTTCCTAGCCCGTAATCGCCCACCTCCCGCCCATCTCTTCATTCGCCCACCACCGTGTTCCTATTACTACGAGCATGCTCAAAATGTATGTTTTGATAAAGTGCTTCCTTGCTTCCAGGATTGTGTTACTAGTTGTTATTAGACTCCTCTGTTGGTAGAATGCCTTTTTTGCTTGGGCTATTCTGCTCACAATTCCTTTATTGCTTCTTCCATCGCTGGTGATCCCACTTGCGCAAGTTTTGATGCCCAAATTAAGATCAAAGATGTCTATTACAAAAAGCAGGAACACACAGCCCTTACGTTTTCGTAGAAGTTGCAGCTATGGTAATTTGATCTCGTCGGACAAGTGGCCCCAGGGAGTGAGATGGAACTCTCACTGTTTGTTTTTGAAATTATATTCCTTTTGAAGGAAAAGTTCACCAGAAAATTTATGAATTTATTTTATTTATTTAGGAGGTTAAAACGATATGGAGACTACATGACAGGAGCGCCAGTGTTTAAACCGGTGGTCATCTTGGTACACTCGTGCGTTTCGCCAATTTATGAGAGACGATAACACAGTTCAATGTTGACTACTCATATGCTTTTTCGCTAACATTTTATAGTTTATGTATTATCGTGAGGAGGTTTTCTGGCTGTGTATCTTAGGTTACAGAGACCCTCCGTTGATGTTTAATTATATATATATATTGAATAATATTTGATTTTTAAATGGATTTTAGTTATGCTGGCATCAACATTTATAGTTGTTCATTAAGTGTTACTTTCTTTATAATTGGATAACACGAGCCCGAAAAAAGCGTGTATTTTCTCAAATAATTAGTCATTTGATAAGCAACGGGGTGAGATATGACTACAGATGCATTTCACGACAGATTTGGAAATCATACTGATAGTTTTCGTACAATTTTTGCTGTTAAACATTGTTAAGCTTTACTGAGCAACAATTGATTATATATATATTAGACTGCATGAAATTGAAAGGATTAACTCCGTTAACAACTATTAAATTGCCGCAGTTTGCTCGAATTTTCCAATTTAACACCGTACCTATAGTAGAACATTATCCAACACTTTGTTTTGAGAGTAGTGGACGCGGTTGATTCCCTGGGCTGGGGTGGGCTGGTTGATTTCCCTGAGTCCTTGGGCGCTCCTGTCAGCACCATACCCCTTCGTTCTCGTGGTGTTTTTTATTTCTCTCTCACAGCTTACGAGGGAATATCGATGCAATGATCGGTTAATGCTGATTTCGGCCAAGGGTGACCCCAAATCACTATTTCCGACCCTGATGCCTTTCACATGTAGGCACGCTTAAAGTCTCAGAAATTATCAAACTTCAAAATAATGTGAATCTTCGGGGTTCATAGGATGTAAGAATTTGAGATACCTATATAGCGCCTGGACATTGGGCGGTATGGTGGGTTAATTGGTCTCGCGACCGACCCAATCACGGGAGGGAGGGTAAGCAAGGTCTTGCACCACTATATAACCTCCCTCGCCCATACTATGTATATATATTTCCATCTACCCTCCCGAAAGCCCCTTCTTCCTCCAAGATCCGCCTTAGAGCCTCATCCTCCCAGCGACTCTCACCGTCCCCTCCTTTAACTCCAAATACCCTGCCTGCCTGCCCACCGCGCTCAGTCTCTGGCATTATGGACTAAATTATTCCTCCTAAACTGCCTCGGCCTCCTCTCTTCCCATTTCTGCTGACCTCGCCCATTTCCCCTGGCCATCCATTTTAATTTGAAAATTAATTGGAATCAAATCTGCTGGACTAATTGTCATGTTCTTCACCTCATCCCTATCTTATTTCTACTGCCTCGTTCTGCGTTGCAACGGTAAGCCGTTTTGGCTAACTTAAACTCTCCCTCTCTCCCCTCAGCCGTGGAAAACGCCTCTCGCTATGAAGGGAAATTAATGAGTTTTGTTCATCGCTTGCCCGGGCATTAGTAATCGAGGAGTCCGAAGAGGGAGGCCCCTTCTTCCGGGGAAATAATGGACGCCGAATGAAAGTGCAACCTTAGCATCCGAGCGGAGGGATTGTGTGGGAATAAATAAAAGTGTTAAGGGTAGCAGCCTGCCTGAGAGCCAGATCCCCATAACGGCAAAGCCCTTCTGTGTTATTGCCTTACGTTTAACTTTCGTTGAGTTCCTGAGGCTTTAAATGGGAAAAGCCGCGAGGCTTCGTTTGCAGGCTGAAGTATGTCGGGCTGCTTCTGTCCATTTTATCTTTTATGCCATGTGTGTCGCAGCGCATATACAAAGGATTGGGCTGAACTGCTTTGTCATTGGCTTACGTTTAACTTTCGTTGAGTGCTTGAGGATTTGAATGGGTCGGATAAATTGTGGGTGCAAGTGTTTTTAGACTGACTCTATTATATGTTTGTCATATATGTCACTGCACATATTTCGGATTGGTTTGTTTCGGTGTAGGTGGAGTCGGGATTAAGCTCTCGTCTTCCAATCCAATGGGCACGGGCTCGAGTCCCACCTGGGTGCTTTTTTCACTCACCCAGAGTATGTGATCGTACAATATTATTTGTCAGTTTTATTTTCTTTATTAAAGGGTTTAGTCGAGTGATAAAAGGTCTTAAGATTTTTCCCGGTGAATCTGTTGTAGTGGTTAATGGTAATCTGAGAGTTTAGGTGATGTTTTATGGGATATATTATAGTATATTTTATTAATATTATTATAAGCGGTAACAACGGCTAAGGTAATGTATAAGAAAGGATACCTGTAATATCATTTACAGACGCAAGCCCTTGTCTCTTTGCACGATTTCATTCTTCAGATCGGCAGACGCCCTACTCTTCTAAGGAAAATAAATTAGTGTAATTGCATGCTATTGTTTAAGGAGCACGGAAGATAGAGAAAAAAGTCTTCCCAATATCTCCTAAGTTCGAAAAATCCTGAATTGTTAAAGAACATTTCGAAGACTGCTAGGTATTGGGAGTGGCACATTACTCGACTGTGCTGTGCCTTTTGGTAATATTCCTTCCATTTCGATATTTTGTATTTTTTTTTCATAACGGCCCCATACATTTGACGCTCTCATAACCGATATGACATTTTTGATTGATTTTCTTACTTACCGCCTGATGCCTTAGTTAGTACCTTACTTCCAAATTCCTACGCAATTTACACTTATTATGCTGTACATGAACATTACGTTCCAATTTATTAGCTAAGATATCGAAACGAACTACGAAGAAAGTTTATTTATATCTATCCCCTTATGTGTACCGTACTGTACTCCATTTATGGTCTCACCTCCTGGACCGAGAGTAATTTTTTTCAGAATTTCTTGTAAGAGAATCATATTGGCACCGCCATTTACTCAATTGGCATAATTTGATGGAAAATCGATTCATGAAGAACTCGCGTGGTTGTTAAATGGTAAATTAAAATACCTTAGGATTCACGTTAAGTTTTCAAACGTAACTGTGGTTCATATATTTCATCTTTAAATGGCTGCAGCGTCCATTTTTCCTGACCTTCAGGTGTGTTTTCTTGCATAGGGGAGAGAAGAAAGCAGAGTGGGGGCTTTCTTTCCTCCACTCATGCGAAGTAATTTTGCCTGAAAAACTTTCTCCCTCATAGGAAGAGATGATTTTTTCTTGAATAGGCCATAAAAAAATTGGTATGCTTTGGAAATTTTTTTCATTCAGAATCAAATTCAGGTTACGTCTTTTTTTCTTCAGAGATGGCAAGAGAATAAAATGGAACGTGAGTGGATATTTTCCATCATGTTATTTCCTTGCTTCCTCTGCCGCGCAGAGAGGGCGTAATTGAATGAACGAATGAGCAGGAACATTTAGGGAAATGGAGGAAGGGATGCCATATTCCTCGAGAGAGAGAGAGAGAGAAGCACCATGTGCCACGCAAAAGTGAATGGATAAATTATTCATGGTTTTTTTCTTTCAAACTTGATGGGTCGTTCGAAACATGACTGAGGAAGGGACCGGGCGAAATGGAATGGCGATTCATTTTTCCCGATTGGTTTCGCGAAAACATTAACATGCTACCATATTCCTCATTCTACCGGAATAATTCATTACTCTTGGGTTTTTTTAATTTTAATAATTCCTTGTTAAAATATACCACATCGATAGCTATAAGTATAATCATTTTATGTCCATATATTCTTGCCCAAATGAGGTATTGGTATGAAAGTAGGCAGAACTAATGAAAATTAGCTTAAAAGTGTTATTGCTGTCTAATAAAATATTATCTAATGCATACTGTTGAGCATTGAGGGGTCTTTGACAAGTTTTCCCCTAAGTTCTAATATTTTTTTAGCGTTTTCTGAGAGCTTACAAAAATGGACAAACAATAATTGTGCTTTTAGCCATCGATATTGTCGTTGTGGGTGTTCTAGATTATTTGACTTTTTTTGACTTGTAGATACTTCTACAAGTCCAAAATAAATCTTTCGTATCTTTCGTATAAAATGAAGTGGAAAAACTCGGTAATTTCGTGTTATTCTCCAGACTAGTTTGTAACTTGTCTTTTACTTTGCGTGTCTTTGGTGACATTAAAATAAAACCTTAATATACCTTCAGTGAAATATTCCCTGCAATGGATGACAGCGGGGATGTGAAAGCAGCTAGAGACAAATTACCATTGGGGAAAAGAATCATAGAGAGACGGCAAAATAAATTAAGTGACAGTTTCACTTTAGACTGGGATGTCCAAGTAACGAAAAAAAAAAGGCTCATTGTCTAAAATAAAGAAGGAAAAAGAATATGCGCTTCACCTGTCAAGGAAGTAAAATCAGTCTACCATGAAATCATCACGAAATCACGCCACCGCTCCTGTTCCCTTGGTTACCTTCTGCCTGCACTCCTACTTTCTAGCGTACTTTAGTGCATAGCAGTCATCTCCTGTCTACTCTTAGGCCCTCTCCTGTGAGCTGTACTCTCAACATCTCTTCACACGCCCTCGTGGTGACATACAGGGTGGTAGTATGTGGGTGTAAGACGTACCTGGTTCACACGTTCCTTCTCCACTTGACCCGCGTTTCTATTGATAGGAGAGTAGTGACTGTTTATTTTTGTTCGCTCCATCGAGAACCGTGGCGCCCCCGCGGGGCGATGCGAGTGAACGCGGGTTGACTATCACTGTGTCACACCCCCTCGTCCTCTCTTACACATATTCCCAGCCATGGGCGTGGGTGTTCGGTTGCCTAGCAGCGACACATGCCGAAGGGCAGTCAGTGGCAGTAGGACGTTTACGAGGTCGATGAAGCTTAAAAAAATACAATAAACTGCGACCAATACTCAATTTTTTTGTCTGATTTATACTGGCGCTTGTTACAAATATGCTTTTATTGTCCCTTTGTCCCTATGTCGACCACAGAGTGTATCAATACACTCATTTCAATATTGCATGTAAAAAAACTCACTCCTAATCGACTAATCTTCCCTCCATAAACCGGCCACTATCGCGCTGGCTGATTGATTGACCCATTTTAATTCTTTCTCGTTGGCCAAAGCCTTTCAAATTGGCGGTTACTTGATTCATGGTTTCAAGAAAACACCTGTAGTAACTCCTTAAATCGATGATGCATGAAAAATTGTTGAGTTAAGTCAAACAGATGTGCCATGCATTTACTAGTATACTGTCAAATATAAAAAGTGTAACTTATTGTTAGTCATGACTGTAGGGTTGTACTTGGATTCCTTGGCCCTATAAGGGACTAGTTCAAGACAAATATTCTTGATTTATTAAGGGAGATGATGGATCTTCTCTACAACTACAATCATCGCCCAATAGAATCACATTAAAGGTGATCTTGCGCTATTCTTAAATTCCTTACGATTTAATATTTCTCTTTTATTATTTGAAAAACTCTCCACCCAACAGAATCATATCGAAAACTCTGTAATCCTAGGAATACAAATTTCATTACTCTAGGAGCCCACACAACATCAGCCTAGGTCACGGTTCACACACATTTCTGGATAACGTACTTCGGGAACATGTACGCAAGCACGGCAGGTTTCGCGAAATAGACAAAAAGAACTCATGTAGAGAAATGAGGAGTAGTGAACGTACGACCGTTAAACGAAGATAGTGGGGATGCCCGCGGAAAAAATCGGTGGATCATAAGGATGTAGAGACTAAAATCTTCCTCCCAAAGGGCTAACTTTTTCTTTTTTTATTCCCCCGCATTCAAAAACTTCAGCCTATGAAGGAACTTCCGGGGACACGGAGAACCTAATTTTGGCCCAACATCCGCGTCGGGGCGAATGTGTCATCGACAATGGCTTTTTTTTATTACCAAACAGAAAGAGAGTAAGTAATGAGTATGTACTCGAGTTGTAGCCCCCTTTGAGTTATTTTGCTCGTCGATGACGTATCCTGATTTCCAAGATCTCTCAAGAAGCAAATATGTTCCTGGAATTCTGAATCCAAGCATTGAACCTGTTAATAGGATTTATAATGTAAGGAATCACGCCGGGGGGTCAATTTGCACTATTTTAAGATGCTGAGACATCGTCCAGAGAAACATTGTGGTATGCCATTGTTGGAATAACCCTCTTACTGTGACATTCAAATGTATCCAAATGAGTATTTTCATTCACTGACTGCGGAGCTCGGCCCATATCCCACTAGCCAAAAAAATCTAATTGTAAGCAGCAGAGATTGAGAATTCACAAAAAATATGTATGAAGGTATATTTACTATCATATGGCATCGATTTATAACAAAATTTTAATTTCCACACCTAAAAATATAAATTTCTGTTATATAAAGGATTTGGGGAAAATAAAACCGGGGAGAATTTCGGTAGATTTGAGATACATACTTTGATTATCAAGCCTGTAAAAGTCAGTGAATCATCATCATCAGTAGTCATCAATCCGAAGTTTGGTTTGCTGCAGCTCTTAATTCCTCTCCACTCTCCGGCAACCTCTTCAATCCTACATAGTTATTTACTTTGACACCATTCATAACTTGCCTAATGTATGTACTTTATACTTGTCTTCCTCTTTAATTTTTATCATTCATTTCTCCTTTCAATGTTGTTTGCTATAGGTTACGCTGTCACAAAATGTGTCCAGTAAGTTTGTCTCTTCTTCTTCTCAGAGTTTTCATTGCACATCTTTTCTCCCTGTCTGCGTAGGACGTCTTCGTTCGATTCTCTCCGTCCATTGAACTTCACCATCCTTCGATAACACCAGTTCTCCATTGCATCTCTAATTCTTTGATAACACTACATATCTTTTGCTGTTGTTGTCCAGGGTTCACCGTCATAGAAGAGCATGCCCAATTTTTTTAATTTGGGATTTTCCACTCTACAGCAGTTTCCCTCACCAAACCCCACACATCCATCTTTCATCAGTAAAAGTCCTTTATACCCTTAAGTTCATCATCCAATCCCCACTCTCCACCCGTTCCTATCAAATGCATCTCCCACATCTAACCCCCCCCTCCTATCAATTTCCTTCCTCACTCCAACCCACCATAACTTCTTGGGTCTTCCTCTTTTCCTTCTGCCTTCCGGTATCCAATTTAGAGCAGATTTCGGTATTCTCTCATCCCCCATTCTTCGGACGTGTCCACACCATCGTAATCTTCTTTCTTTCAAAGTCGCCACTGTATCATTTTTGCCGCCATGATTTCTCTTATATCCTCATTTCTGACTCTTTCTATTCTTGATTTCCTGGCCGACATCCACCAAAAGTCCATTTTTGTGGATCGAATGCCCAAAATGTATGCCTTTAATTATGTGTTTCCTTACTTCTACGCTTATATTATTAGCTGTAAGCACACTCCATTCATAAAAAATTACTCCACCCAAAATGCCTTAAGTGTGAACTTAGGTGTAGAAGTCTTGCATTTATACCTGGTTAGATATTTTCTTGCAATAAAAACCGATGCTGATACATTCTTTCTTTGAAAATGCTTACGTAAACTAACTGAGGGTCTGATGTGATTTTCAAACCCCTACGTCTCATTTAATGTATGGGAAACATAATGACTACGTCATCTAGCGGGTATTGTTCACCAGATATTATGAAATGAAACATAAGCAAACTCTCTTTTCCGAAGAGATCTCCGTGGAAAATGCCGTGTTTTATTGTGAAAGCTTCACTGAGTGACTTCTTTTTCCACTTATTTCTCTTACATTCATTGCCGTTTTTTTCCAAAGTTTGGATAAGAGAACAAATATTGAAATGACTAGCGTGCAAATTTCCCTCGTGTGCTATTGAATACGGTCCCCACTTAACGATGGAAATGCGTGCAAAAGATATAATAAGAACAAAGAACTTCTTCTTAAATCTTGAGGATGCCGTGGATAAAAGGCGGACGATTTTCCTCTCTGGAATTTCCGCACACAGTTTTTCTTGATAGCGAACGCAACTTAACAGGCTCCTACTGCGGGTGATCATTTTCCGATTATTTTATTTTTCATTTTATTTAATATTAGAAAAAAATCAATCAATTCTTTCATTTCCTCTCCCACCGAAACCAAATGCGGATTCAAAGACACCCACCAAAGAAAGAAATGGAAATCGAAAAGCCAATCCTAGAATTCCTCAGGCGTCCAAAAAATGCCCCGTTCCTCAGCCTCCATAGCCATCGGCCGAAATACAAACCGAAAATTTTCCCCAAAATTCCCACTAACATGGAATGAAAAAAATATGTATTTCGCCCATCTTCCGTCGTTTGCCGTTCGAAGGAGAAGGGAGGGTGAGGTAATTCGGAAGGATTGAAAGGCGGCAATAACCACCGTCATAATGAACACAATCGGGCCGAAATTTGATTTGGGAGAAAAATGGGATGGAGATGGGAAATTTGGCGGGGAGAGATGGGTGGGTGGGTGTACTGTAGGTGGGGTGGGGGAATCTGGCACTAAATTAAGTCTGGAGCGGTTTTTCCCTCCTCCCATTTCATCCCGATGGCCCTCGTCCGAAGATTCCCAAAAGGCAGAAGGGGGGGGGGGGAGAGGAAGGGGGGTGAAAAGAAGTTAGGAAGAGGAGGAAGTAAAATAAGAGAAAATGAGAAGGAGAGATAGGGGAAGGCAAACCATCTGCCTCGCGTGGCGACTTATGGACATGTTGGCAGGGGATTTCAGGACACAGGACAGTTTTCAACTTTCCTTAGCTCTAATATGTACGAGCATAATCTAATATTTGCTCCAATGCAATATGGATGCATGTAAAACTTATTTCAGAAATGGATATAAGGATATATTTCGATAAGTAATGAATTCAACATGCTAGATGTTTATAACGTGTACGCGTTCTTATTAGTGATGTCTATAGATAAAAGTGAAAAAAAATTAATCATACCGATTTTTTTTGGCAATTCAGTGATATTTTAATATGAAGCATAACGGTACATAAGATATATATGTATTTCGTAATAATTGGATTGCACATCTACAGATTTTTTTTATAAACGCGATACATTTTTTTAATAATGCATTTATTATTATAATATTGGTTTACAATAAGTATCAAGGTATCACGCTGATTCCAATATACGAAGACAACATATTTCAATATACATAATTTCATCTAAATTTCGAACACCGCGCCAAAAATCTAGTCATAATTATGCTTTAATTAAAGAAATAAAATAAAATTTTAAAAACAATTATGGTACCATTTACATTACTGCATGTATGGTGAATTCCACCTCATAAACAGATGCACTTAAACGATATGTGGTCCAAGGTCTTTTTTTAATTGCTTAAAAAATATTAAAATATACACTCTGTTACCCGCAGCACTTAACATTAAAATGTACCTCGACTGTTACCGCTTCAGCCACCATGAAGAACTCCTAACACGCTCACTTATTCTCTCGATATACACACGCATTATCGGATATTGGGAAGGTCGGAACGGGGGCATACCTATAGTAGGCCCACATTCGTGTTGCGATGCTCGGCGTATCGACTCCGTCATTCGCTCATCGCAAAACATTAATAGAAACACGCCACCGACGAGAAAAGGCGCCCTCTTCTCTTTTCTCGAAGAAATTCATTCATTCCCTTCGTTTCAAGAAGATTGAAACTGCGGAAAACGCCCGTTTGTGCGCAAGGGCTGAAGGTTGAACGGATGGGAGAAATGGAACGGCAAATAAGGGCGGAGGAGGATGATGATGGTTCCGTTAAACCACGAGGCAGATGTTTTTGCTGACGGATGTTGTTTATTGAATTATCTGTGTGTATTATGTATCGTATTGTGTAAAAAGAGGACCTTTGGAACATGACTTTGTTTGAAAATGAAAAATGAATCCTCGGTGAAGTTAATCAGTTTTATTTATAACATCTTTTTTTAATCTTGGATTGCTTGAGTAAACATTATGCATAAGTGTTTTTGAAAATTGAATGCGAAAGATATATGATATAAGTTTCCGCTACAAAGCGCAAAAATATTTTGGTAACGTTGAATAATTTGTTGATGAGATATGCAATACTGAATACTGCATTACAAAGAGCATCAGAAGTATTAAATCCTCCGGCGGCTAGGTTCAAATCCATTTAAATCTCCTCAATGGTTGAAGGGTTAATAGGGAACCGTGAAATGAGAATCTGAGCGTTAGTAATTCGTTCGATGTGACAGCTGAGTCGATTATTTGTCGTTTATTTTGAGTATTAAATCAGAGTACAAATGAAATACGGAAATAGCTATGGTTCAAATGCTTCCATTTTTAATTTCTTTTGGTGAATTCTTCCCTGGTCTACCTTTGGTGTACTTGGCTCACCGTAAACGGCAGTTTCGGCGATATGCTAAGGAAATAAGACGAATTATTATTTGCAATGCTAGATTCCACGCCTATTAGACCCAGAAGTATGAGTAAAGTAAAATTATTACGTAGAAAATATTAATTCCCAAATGGTAGCTAATATATGGCTGCTTTGAGCAGAAGAGCAAGTCTCCAGCTTACAATAAACGGCACCCAAATGTATTTTATTTACAGTTCTTATTATGCTTGAGTATTTACTTACATGCCAATTTAAAATGCTCAGATGATTAAGTGAATCATATCATATTTTTGCTAATTTCTTGTTACTTTTGCTCTTCCTTGTAACCCATGAAAGTTATTTATATTTATTTTAAGCATTTAAAGATGACGAAAGAGTATTATTAAATCATAAGAATTGAGATATCAGTTTAAATGTAAAGGTAAAAGACGATGACTGTAGACAACTACATACAGAAAAAATCCATTGCCCTTCTAAAGAAATCACGAATATTTGTCTTGAATTCTTCCATAAAAAGGTTAAGGAATTAAAATACAACCCGTCATGTATGACTAAGCCATACTTTTAATTATTTGACAGCATATTCGTAAATGCATTGCACAATTAAGTGATTAATCTGAGCCATATATTCATGCATGATTAATTTCAGGAGCTACTACAGGCGTTTTATTGAAAAATTAACCAAGGATAGGGTAGAATGTAGGAAATTATTAAAACAGGACAAGTTCCCGAGGAAACGGCGTTTTTGGTATGTATACACACCTATATGAGCCGTTGAGAGCAAGAGTGGTGGAAGTCAAAATCGTTACTTTTTGGAAATGGAGCTCAAAGTGGAATTAAAATAAAAAATTAAACCCTAAGTCCTGCTTTCTGCTGAAAAAGCACTGACTGTAGACTAACACCACGCATGCACAAAACAGAATAATGTTTGAGGAATGCTTCTGCGTGCCACACACGCGTGATGCACACAAGTTTTGCTCCCAAGGGCTGAAATTAAAATGGAGATGTGGAAATTGTCCATCAATATCTACCGGTAGATCATCATCGAATGGAATTGATAATATTGGTTTCATCTTACTCGCGATCTTTCAAACTCGCTATCGTTCTTTCTCATCCATATAGACTGCTCCTTTTTCTTCTTTCTTGCAATCGCTCCTATCTGCACACTTGATTCGAGTTGGCCTCCTACACTCTCGCTGTCTTGCCCATCTTGTTTCTTCTTGGCCTCTCAGCCTGCCTCTCAAACCGCTGCACCATCCTTCCGCTCATCCGGGATGATGGATAGCGAGAATAATAAGATGCCGTCGGGACTTCATGTGTGTATGAGGGAGTAAGAGACAGAAGGGCCATGGAGGAAGAGGAAATACTATGAATAAATAAAAGAAATAAAAAAAGTGGGGGACAGGTTACAAACTCGTTTTATTTGCTTTTAAGGGAATGGCCATTCTAGATGGTTCTTCATGAAAAAAAGGGTGTACCCATGTATCCCTTGAAGATTGATCTGAGGTTTGCGTGGTCGGAATGGTGCTCTGAGGGACCGATCTATCTTTTGGAATCGTATACCCTGTTCGAAGAGAGACACAAGGAGAAGGAGAGCGGGAAAACTAGTGAGAGTCCACTTGTGGGAGATCTACGCTTACTCATTACCTTGGAAGCCTCTTCAATGGTGTGTGGCAGGGGATGAATTTTCACCGAAACATGCGCTAAATTATATTCTAAGATACTTTTGTGAACTACATGTGTAAATTGAGTGCTAGCACATACATCCATTGAATCCTACGATTGGATAACTTCAGCCCTTCGCTCTACCCTGTACCCTGCTAACTTGTTCATGGGTCCTTGTAGCTCCTCTGTTTTTTTAAATGCCTCACTTTAGCTGGCCTGTGTGTTGGTCCCTCGGCCTTTATCCTTTTTCTTTCTATTATGTTCCTTACGAATTCGATGTGTCTCAAATTACATACATGTCTAGAGATATTAAATGCTGAAAGTAAAGCGTGAATGTGAGACGTGTGTTAGTTTTGCTTGTAGCGTCAATGACAATGATTTACGCAGCAACTTAATTTATTCAGCAATTGGAACAGCTTGTCTGCCCTCCGGACAACCAATTTACCTTCTTCGGATGGTGCGTTAAATTCTGAAATTGTTGGCTCTTTTTGTTTGTGGCAGACTAATGCTGACATCAGATTCTTTTCCATTGTTCCTTCATTCCCCAACCTGCCTGCCTATTTCTTAATGGCGATAACAATCTCAAGTGTCGGTCACTTCCTCGTATCTCCTAATAACCATGAACCTTTCAAGAAGAGAGCAATTGACAAGTAAATTCTAATTAAAGTTTAGTCCAAATTGTCAATGAAAGCGAAGGTGACGTCATCCAGGTGACCATCGACAGGGGGAGGTAAAATGTTGTGTACACGTACTAGTTGTCCGAGATTTTAAAGCCGCGTCCGAATTCGTTAGGATTCAAGGACTCAAGGATAAGCGGTAAGGCGAGGCGTCAAGGTGTCTCCTCGAGGATGTACAATCCTCGTGGTTCGGACGTCCTTGTGCATAGTGCTGCCATCAATGAGACAAAAATATCAAAGAAAAAAATAAATACAAAAACTACAAAACAACTGAATTAGAATTTGTATAGAATCCCGCTAAACCCAAATTAATTAAAAAAGTTTTATTTAGCTATTTAGCCGTACTAATTGTAAGTTTTGTTGCATTCAGAAGTTTATTTATTTTTCATAACAGAGTGTCGTATACATTTCGGTGTATAATTTCTTGTGTTATTATTTTTCAAAGTTATATTTGCGTTATCTTTTTCTAAAGGTTGTTTGTTTATGATAATTAGCCTTGAATTTGTCGTATAATTAGCTTTCCAACCTTGAAATGTCTCCCATAACAGTTATTTGGATTTACTTTTTATTCAATCCTCTGTATTTTCTTACCATTTCATTTGTGGTAGGAGTTTGTATTATGTTAAAGAAATTTGAAGTAAGCACTTTTAGTTATATACCAATTTAGAAAATTATATTTCCCAAATAGAAACTACACCGGAGAAACCAACGCTTAAATACGTAAAATAAAAGTAAAGGATAGGTGTTACGTTGGCGAAGGTTAATTAAAAGCACCGAACTATAACTAAACACACATGCAGTAGATATCTATCTCATAATTTAGTTAGATTGACACTCTGTTTGGTAGATATTTCTTAATCAACCTTCACATGTGTTATGCTTGTCTTTAATTTTATCCAATTTAAAGTTTTTTCCGGTGCAACTTTATTTGGAAATTTTAGTTTATCAATTTAGTTGTCTCTTTCTTTAGGTCGTTGCTTTTCGTTCTTAAGACATGGTACACTACTACGTGATATTAAAATGAGGTAAACTAGATATTCATTCGTATTATGAAACCCCCGGATGTATTCCCAAGGTTCAACATTCCAAAATGGCGGCCAAAATGCGAGGAGGCTCAACCAATTCGGACATCCTTCAAGATTGCCGCCGTCCTCGGAAGGACGTATATGCGCACTTGGAAGGATTCTTACGGTGAATTCGGACGCGGTTTTACTCTCCTTGTTAATGGTCACCTGGATGACCGAAATGCATGTTTAGAAGTCAGAATTACTTTTCTTTCATTGAAAATTTGGATTCATCTTTAGTATAAACTTAGATCCTATTCATTAATTCTTGATGACTGCAATGACGATCTATCATAATATGCAGAATAAAATGAAATTTTCAACATATCCATTTGGCAGTCGGAATTTTACCTTACATAGTTCATCAGAATTCAAAAAATGTTTTTTAACGTCTTAAGGAAAACTATCAGTTTCTACATAATTACATTCCCTTCTCGTCAATCCCTTTCGGGTTATCCACTTATCCACAAAAAGCTTAATTCTCGGTACTAGAACTTTAAAACTGACTCCGATTGAATAACTTGCATGCCTCTTTTGCTTCAGTTATTCTCATACAATACTTCTGACGTGGTCTTTTGTTCTTTAGACTCCTTAAAGTCCTTCTCTTAAGAGTATCCTCCACCTAATTCTCCCATGACCCCCTCGGCCCACCCCTTCCTCTGATGCTATTGACTCTTCTATTTTAAGTCTGCTTAGTTATTCGACTGCCATCCATTTCCTCGACATAACCAACCAACGAAACACACTCATTTTATGCATGCCCATCATAATTCATCATAAAGGTCCGCCATACATGTCCAATATAAGTTTCTTATTAACTATAAAGATTTAGGGCATGTTGCTCATTGAATTTCCACTTCCTCTGGTTACCTGTCCCAAGAATCGCTCAGCAGTCTTTCCAGCGACCTCCAGTCTGTGTTGCTTACTCTCTTATCTTGAAGTTTTAGCGTTGGTATTTGGAATGATTGCGACCCAGTCCTCCGTATAACCGTTACCCTAGCCGTTAGGAAAGACTAAACCAGATTTTCTGCAACCGACCCTCGGCCTAAGATTTAATCTACGGTCAGAGGTGCGTGCTTGCAAAAGTGGGAAGTATTTCTCCCATCTTCTCCTCTTTTGAAATAAAAAGTTTTTAATATTGGTCGAGAGTCAGGATATGATTTGAGTTTCCGCCCTCGTTTGTTTCCCTGGGTTTGTCACGGTGGGAAATTACGGTCGATTTGTTCTCGTGGGGGGATGAGTTGCCAGTTATTTTCGGTCGAAAGGAGAGATCGTTTCGTTTTATTGCTGATTTTTTTTCCAGCGGCGTGAATGAAAGTGAATGTTCTTCTCCTTCCTCCCCTCTCTTCTCGGCGTTCCCTCGTACGCGGCCCCCGTGGTGTTTTTTTATGCCGGTCGCTTTTCATTTTTTTTCAACGCGCGAAGGCGCGGAGATTTACTAACTTCCGCGGTGTGAGGTGCGCGTTAATATTCAAGGTGCCTCCACTCGGGAGGTGAACGTAAAACGGAAGGGGTCTAGGTTCTCTTTTTCTAAATTTTGTTTTCATAATCGCCTCTTCCTCGTTTCTCTTGATCCTCCCTTCCCCTTGCCTCCTCCCCCTGGCCACCTCCCCATTGGCAAAAGTTTAGCGTCCCCATCCTCTCTCTTCCGGCGCTCAATTATTTTCGAGCTGAAGGATGGATATTGAAATGTAAGCGAGAGGCTGCAGGATGTGTTTTTTTATCTCTCGTCGTTTAGGCTCCTAATAATTTCACCTCGTTCCATTAAATATTGTGCCTAAAGGATAATTTGGTTGTTGGAGTGAGGTTTGGAAGTGATTTATTTTCCCCTCGCAATCTTGTGAAAGGGGTGGCACTTGAGTTGAAGGAGGGGAGTTGTAATTAGTTTTTTTACACCATACTTGGGAACGGTCATTCTCCGTTTTCACCCTTGGTGGATGTTAATGCTGTAAATTATAGAATAATGATGGAGTTTTCGAGGAAAATATTTTTGGTGCCAGTCACATCAATTGTAGGATTAAAAATCCAATATCAGGTTAATGGTTTTTTAGGTCCAATTAGGGTGGTCATTATATTTAAAGACTATGAAAATAATGAATCTTTATGAATTAACAAGGAAATAAACACTCGCTCAAAGCTTGATATTAACTCCAGTATAAAATATTAATAATGTAAGCTCCAATGAGTGATTAAACTCTTCTGGAACTGGAAATTTTCGTTTTGACGTTTGGAATCTATAAAATATTCCTTGGATGAGTTCTAAAGAAGTTCTTCGAGGGAAACGTATCTTTTCTTCCTCAACAAAGGAAACGGAATCAATTGACTCCCCGAACTTATTCGTGCTGAACTCGGGATATTGCTCTCGAACTGGTTTTTTCAACTTCATTATGTACTAGTGAGTAAATTTTGAATTCAGTCAGCGAACAAATCCAGTGTATTTGTGGGATGATTAAAATTCACTTAAATTCAAGTGGTCATTATTTTGATCAGTCCTAAAATGTGGGAAATTAAACGTGTAAAGTAATGCGTTTCTTGGAAATGAGTTAATGTTGATGTTTATTCATGTGCTTAAAAAATTTGGTCGATTGAAAAATGCATTTCTAGACTCTTTGTTAATTCAATAATTTATAATTGGATAACTGTTGTATATGAAGTCTTATTGACTTCATCTCATCAATAACCCACTTCATGTGACCCAGGAAATAAATGAGGTGCATACAGTTCATAAAATAATGAATAAAAAGAGGAAAGGGCACGTGCGATTCAGATGTTAATGAATTGCATGAACCACCTTTTTTCTTTCCCGTTGAAGTAAAAATGGGGCATTAACAAGATGAAGTTAATAAGGCTTTAAATCCAAAAGTTTTCAATACAGAGGTTTTTAGTGTTCTGGAACTAAAGAGTTCTCGGCGAAATTTGTAGGAGTGAAATTTGATGGCGATTTCATTTACTTACGTCGTAGGGGATAATTATATTGACTAAGAGTCAGATACGCTTTATGCTCTTCGTGAACTTTCACAATAATTTTCTATCCAGTAAGCCCTATATTATTCGGTTCAGCGTATTGAATAATTTCGAAAAAGGTTAACAGCAACTTATTTTTAGTTTTGAAAATATCTCGTTTTGATTTGTTAAATTATTGTTCGACATATATCAATTGTTCTAGTTGATATTGAGGATAGTGACGTAAAGCTAAGTTTTAAAAAAGATTTGAATTATATATATTGAAATAATTCGAGAGATTTCTGTGAAATGCTCCTCGGTATGGAAAACATCATGATTTTAAATGCTGAAATATAATTTCAGCTAAAATTTGGTGCACTGTGGATAAAAGCAGTGATTTGATTATTGACTATTGTATGTGAATATCCATGAAATCTGCCAGGTCTGAAGCACTGGATATGAGGCAGACATTTTATTCCCACCAATATTGGACGTTTAAAAATTGGTTTATTTTTCTCGGAACGAAAGCGAATTTTCCGCCATTTCCCAGGCGGACTGCCATGTCCCTGGAAGTGGTGGGTCCCTCTCGATTAAGAAGTTAAAGAGAAATCTGCCCCTCTCTTGAACCTCGTTTCCCCCAATAATAAATAAGGTCCCACGGGCGCGCGATAGAACTCCCTCTCCCTTTTTCCTTCAAAGAGCTATCCTCCTCTCATCCCTTTGGCCGCTCTTCTGAGGAATCTTTCACCGTGTCCCCTTACACCGTTTTCGTGGAAAAAAGCCCCAACCCACCTAATTTTCGCACTCTCCTTTCCTCTTATTGGTTGGTTCGCCACGCACCTTCCTTTTTTTTCTCGCCCCTGCCATTATTACGTTCAGGCCTTAAGCCACGCCATGCTTCCTTTCCGGACCTTTTCTCTCCGGCTCGTATCAGAGGGAAAGAAGCCCACGTCCCGAAATAGTTCACCGCGCAGCGCCATGAATTCTTGCGAGATCTTATTACGGACGGGAAGTAATGCCAAACTAATCTTACTACCAACTAAAGTCTTATAAGTAAAAAGGTTGCAAATAAGAAAGCACTTCATCAAAGACTTTTGTATGAAGTAGTCTTTGTTTTATTGGAATTGAAACTAGGAAAAGGGAAAGTGGAACGGTATTCCAAAAAAGTACGAGCTAAGGGTTAGTAAAATTCAAAAGAATTTTTAGGAAAAAAGAAAACAAATAGTGAATTGTTCCCGACGAGTATTTAAAAGCAACAATAGCACTAGTCCAATATTACCATCGAAAAAAATACTGGTATCGTATTCATTTAACAAAAACATTATTGCACATATAACCTAATTACTCCCAAATTTCCGATGGTTATTAAAATGTTGCACCATATCGCCAGCACTGTAGGTATCTAAGAAAGGTTCCCGTATTGTTATTCTTATAAAAATGAATACATTTTTTATGTGAGCAACATTGTCATATTTTCATTCTTATTTATGTGCCTATGCATTTTATGTGAGCGAAATTCCCGTATACCTAATTATTTCCCTATTTTTGTAGATTGCCAAACCATATGGACCCCATATGGTTGTTGGAGCAATATTTCATGAAAGGTTATTCATAATAACAATTGAGTGGTAAATAAAATAAGCACCTACGGTCACAAATGTTTTTTACAACTAAATTTGGCAGTCGTAATTTAAAATGACTTGCATCATGGACTGTGTAGGTAATGCATAAATGTACTTACTTTTGCGATTGGCTATACATCTCCGGTGAAACCTAATTTTTCGTTGGACGGTTGCACTCACTTTAGTACACTATATTATCTCAGTAGCGGCACTTGCAACAAAGATAATTGAAGTAATAAGGGTACTTTGTGGTCGCATGTCTCTACGTTAAGGATGTGCATTTTATTGGCCGGAAATCTTTTGTAATTTGTGTCCGCATGTTACCCCCGCGCTTTGCATGTTATCTTATAATTATGATGGCTCGTGGAATTAGAGAAGCACTCCATGAATGAAATATGCATGGGTGTATCATCATGCATCGACAAAGAACATATTTATTTAGGGAGTAATGACATCAAAAGCATAGGTACTCGAATAAGGGAGAGGAGAAGGAAACAAATTTAAATATCACTGTTGGAACATTGGAACATGAGTAGGAAAACAGAATTCTGAGGTTTTGTGCCTCCAAAAGGGATGTGCACGTATAATTCCGCAAAGTTCCTGCCTGCCAAGGAGGGGAGGTAGTAGTGTAGGGGGTGATGAGAAAGGACGGAGGGGGAGAGAGGGAGACAGCTAGAGAGAGAGAGAGTGAGGCAGGGGAACCTTACTACTTCGCAAAAAAAGCAATATACATACCTAAGCAAAGCTTATAGGCAAGTGGTTGAAGTCATCCATCGCTATGACTCTACCAGAGACCCTATATTGAGGTCTCATCGTGAGACAACTCGAAGCGGGATGGCAGGTAGTTATGAGTCATCGTACTTTTGGAAGCGCTTGTGCTGGCAGCAATTAGAAAGGGTTTCCGACCCTCCACAGTAAACAACCTTCCTCCCCCGTTTCGCTGGAGTTTAAAAATTCCCAAGCCCATGTCCCAAAATCGTCCGATGCGCAGCGCCAGCAACTTTAGCTAGGACAACAGAAAGTAACACCAGTAACAACAGTAGAATAGAGAATATTTGAAGCAATGAAAATTTGGTGTTTTGGAATGAAGATGTACGAAAATACATGGAGAGAATCACCAATCAAGAAGTCTTACTAAAAGCTGAAGAGAAACTATTTCAGGAAGTCTGTAAAGTTGGGGATTAAAATGACACATTTTGGGACATATCAGCTCAGCGTCTGCTTAATTGAACCTCTTTTGGAGTTTTCAGATTCTAAATATGTGCGTAAATTTCAGGTAACTAATACAGTTCTGAAAGCTTTTCAGTTTATCTATATGAAGTACCGAATGCAGTACATCGCCCTTCATGTCATATTGACCCAAAACCATCTTGAGATATCGCTGTTTTTTGTGGTAGAAATCCGTCTTGAAGACACATTGTGGGCACATTTTCGTTCGAAATGTAGCGCAATAAGCACCTTTATCCCTATCTTCTTATTACCAAGTCTGCTGTTAGTGCGGCAAGGGAATGGCTCCATTCGTCGAAGAGACCTCTGGCCCCGTCTTCGGAAGGAAGGAAATCATTCATGGCGAAACGTAATTGCTAAATCGCTTGAGCGCGGCTAACGCCATATCCGAGGCTACTCGTTGATGGATCGTCGCCGATTATCGTCCTCCGTCCTCCGATTACTCATTTAGATACATCCCAGTTTTGGAGGGGCGATGGATTTACCAGCTATGAATCACGGTGAGCGGCTGTCACAAGGGATACCTTCCTTAAAACTGAATCCCCGTAATTTTTCTGAAACGGTCACCCATTTCTATTCACATTTTACGTTGAATTTCCTATTTGAGTCTCCTATTTAAACTATTTAAATTACGGAGGCATGGTTTTTTTTAACCACATAGACTGAGATTCCATTTATCATGGATATTTTTGAAAATATAAGGCTGCTGTCCGAGGACCCTTTTTCTGTCAAGAAAATTTTGAGAAATGGCGATGGAAGACTCTGTCATTTGTTTTTCTCAAAGATTCCATAGGAATTAAAATTCTTTGTTACAGATGAAATTCATACTTAGAGTTGAATTTATTTAATTTAAGTTGCGTTCAATAGCACTCGGAGGATTTATGACATTTTAAAGCTGGCCATTTTAGCCACTCTGTAAAGCGCCATGAAAGTTTTAGGCTCACCCATCAAATCTGGAAAGCTAAATTAATGGTGCTAATAAAAGTTGTTGAACTCTTGATTACAAAAAAAGTATTCACACTATTCTAAATGTACCTTTGTGTTATCATACGGTGAGTGTATCAACAAATATAGATACGATCCGCATGTTTTTGCTCAGTGAGATCTCTTAAGGTAGGTAGTCAAAACAAATACTAAGTACCACATTTTCGTTTAATTTATTTTTTTTAAATCCTACTTTCACTGATGACATGGGTTACAAATAGAAAGCCAAATTTTAGGTGCAAAATATGCAGATTATTCCACGAATATATTTTAATGGACACTTCTTTTCTGCCATAGAAGCCCACTGCAGCGTCATTTGTATGGAATTACCGCATTTTGACTTCGATTATGGCAGTAATTTGCTAATAATAAAAAGGTGGTAAGATTTCTGCATTTCTTAAATTCGATATCTGGGGATTTTCCCTTCTTACAAATAGCTTTTATCAAAAGCTTACGCAAGTTTTATCGTGAGAATTGGAGTTTTCTTCTGTAATCTGTGCAATCAATGTAAGCCCATGTTAAAATTTCCAATTTCAAGGATGAATTATGCCAAAAACTGCATGGAAAAATATACTTCAGACCGTAGCGTTGGATAAAACGTATACATTAAAGGTGCTATATTACAAATTTCAGAATTTTCTAAATAACTTGACTGAGGGATGAACCACGCTAATTATTTCCCTTGCATTTCAAAGGTAAAATGTGTGTAAGATGGTTTCTTTTTTTGGGGTTACACGCGTCATGGTTTTGAAATGCCGACTTTTTCTCCACAGATACCTCAGAGTTAATTAATGCTGCATTCTTTGTGTATCGAGCTCTCCAAAAAGAAACATTTATAGTATCCATCGTGTTATTTTGTTGACCGATATGAGTCCGCTCGCCACGAGATATGAATTATTACACCGGTATCAAGAGCTCGTACAAGAATCTTAGATTTCTTCTTTATAAAATACAACAGAGTTAACGCAGGTTATCTAATCATTTACGCATAATACTTAAAGGGAATCCGTGGAAAATCAGGGATTGAATTTGAGAAATATATTGGGGCTGATAGGTCTCCTGAAAAATTAGTGTTTCACTTTCATGTTGGCGATTTCCCCTGATGCTCAAACTTTAATTTTATGTCAATGATTAATGTTTTTCATGTAGAAGTTCAAAACTGAAATGTATATTTCTGGGATGAGTTTTGGATGTGAAGCTCCCTTTGTGTGTTCATTTGCTTTATGCGGAGACAGTGGCTGAAGTTCTTGCGAGTGTGAGAGGGATGAGTCATTAATTAATTCATGCATTTGCATCATCGGATGGGCAGTGAGCATCAAAGAATCTGCGTATTTAGTTGAATAGGGATTGTTTTTTTCATCGGTTTCAGTCATGAAGTCATTAACGAACTTCTTTGGGTGTCTAAAATCTGATTTTATATGTGCTGAACTAATATTCATTCACTTTACGGCAATTCCTGTAATGGGACGTTATTTTTGGTTTGCGTGAAGCAAAAATTGGAAACAAAATAAGACTTCTTCTGCATAAGTGCATAAAGTGGTAACGAATTTGTGGAGGAAATCGTCATTATAACTATTTCAGATTTAGCGACCCTATTACTTGTGTACATATAGGAATGATTGGTAGAAAGAGTTATCCAAGCCATAAAAGTCCTGTCTATGAGTTAGTAGTGCACTTCATCGTATCGATCGGAATTCTGTTTAAATCTAAGATTGATTAAATTTTAAAAGAAACAGCTGAAGCAATCAGAGCTTCAACCTTTCACCACACACGATTATCTTAATCTATTATTTTCAGGGTAATACATTAATATAGACGAAATTATATCACCAGATAAGAACATCGAAGGTCGAATTTATTTTAGAAGGATGTGTTACGATTAAGATGGGCGTTATGGCTTCTAAAATCCCTCATCTCAATACTTCTCTTCTGAACTCTAAGAATTTTGACCTACCTATAGTTTAAGCCAAGTTTTCTGGATATTTTCCCGTTTGTTTATTTAAAAATTGGGAAAGAAATAATACCTATAGGTGGTGTTCATAAAATGATGGCCACCACGCCAAAAATGAATAAATTAGGCGAAGTGTATGAAACTGTGTGTAACATACCCCTTGGAAACAGTTATAATCATTTTGTCATCAAAGGGTTACGGTTTGGAAATGCACGGGAGCGAAGCACTCATACCGCAAACAGAAAATTAGAATTATTCTCTCACGGGAGAGCAGTAGCTAATTGAATCAAAACACAGAAGTGCAGTGGAAAGCTGTTGGGGGGGAGATGGGAAAGGTGTGCCTTGTTTGTGGTATCCCTCCGCTTCATTGCGGATTCTGGAAAAAAGAAAGAGTTGTATTGTGGAAGGGCGTGAAGTGTACGGGGGAGGGTTGCAACTTCGGTTGTATCGTGAGGGGTCGAGGGGGATGGACAAGGGTGTGGAGGGGAAAAATAAAAAGGATCGTGCAAACAGGAGTAAGGCGACAGTTTGAAAAACCGAGTCCGAAGTGTGTCAAGTGGCTCAAGGGGATTTTTCCTGAGGACGTCGTCTTAGTAGCAGTGGGGCGAAGGAAGGATTTGTGACTGGGGGTGAAGGAGGCGGGGAACTTAAAAGAGAAACGAGGAGCGCAAGAAATTGTACATACCTTTTTACGTACGTGAGGTTTGGTTGGGATGTATCGCACCCTTTCTTTTACGCCCTCTCACAGTCTTGGGGAGGTGTGCGGGGGAAAGGAAATGGGACCACTGTACAGGTATGATGGCGAGACGGCTGAGGTACGGAATAACGCTCGTCGAAATTGGGTTAGTACGTTTGGGGAGATATGTGAGCGGGGAGGGTGGATTAAGGGAAGGGCGCAATAAAAGACTTGGGATATAATGCGCTCTAGGTTTACAGAAAGAAGGAAAGAAAAATAATATAAGGAGCGAGGCCATGGAGGTGGGGTTACTGTTGGAGAGACAAGAGCTCACTTTTAATCTGGAGCCCGTGGATTATCGGGGGAAAAGCCTTTTCTTGTGAACGGTAAGGAAAACTTTTTGAAAGGGCTAGAACTCTACCTGTTACTCCGCTTTGGAATGACTGTTTCAGTTGAGAGGTGAACGATCCAGACTTTTTATGGCTCCTATAATGCACATCCTTGATTCACCCATGGGGTATGTTCCTGCTGAGAAACGGAGTCAGCGGTAATACTAGACGTCCCTTGTTTCATTAATTCTTGTCTACAGTTTATTTTGGAGAAATAATGTAGGTTTAATTCGACAATTTTCATAAGGAAATCTCTGCATACATTCCGCTCTAAAACGTTTGAAATATAAATATCAGTGTGTGGGTTTGGCTAAAGCTTTGTTGGTGACAATCCTTTTTTCAGTGACGCAACGTAGTGTTTGCGGTGTAATGAGTATAATTTTTTCAAAGTTAAACGGCGTAGAGAATCTGAGTAAAATATGACTACCTTTTTGTTCATGTATTCGTTTCAACAATCCTTTTTGGAGAATGAGGTAATTTTTGCCTGGAAATTTTAATGATAGGCATGCATATTCTTTGTACACTACCCTGCGGCTATAAAAGAGTATGAAATATAGCTCAGTAATTAGATCCAAATATTACTTTTTCACTCCTATTTTAGCTGGAAAATGAGTAAAAAGATAATTTTTTTCCTGGAAAAAAGGCATCTGAATCACGACATAATAGGTGATTTATGTGTGGGATGAATGCACTCGCAGTTCATTTTATGTTCTGCAAAAGTTCTATCATATTAATATTCATTTCACTCCGTAACTTGACAAGCGAATTTTAAACTTTTGTTCACTAAGGGATGGGGTTACAAAACGTTTACTTGATAATTTTCATTAGGCGAATATCCGTAATCATTGTTCAAAAGCTTTGATTTTATTTGTGCTGTGCGAGTGAAAATATGAAATCTATCCCAGAAAATGGAGCATTGTTCAAAAAACTTTGTGCATGAAATGACACGAAAGGAAATGTAGACCAAACGCGTTTGAAATGCGAAACATGAATTTTATAAAAAAAATATTTTCAAGCGTTTGACAAATCCGAAAATGAAATGGGAAACTCGAAGTGAGCATTGATTATGAAAGGTGTCGGATGAACGTTCGAAAAGGAGGTTTTGTGAAGCGTGGGCTCTCATGAATGGTCTTAAAAGAGACGCTTAAAATGATGTCTCGACCCGGAAGGAAAATATACTGCGGTACCAACTCGAGGCAATAAGCACTTGCCGGCATATGTTTTTTTTTCCACCTTCCTGGTATAGAGAAACATCTCGGTCACCCCCTTGGAAGTGGAAGACTCGTAAGGTGAGCGAGAGAGGCACTTATGAAAAAAATATGTATATTTTTACCGGCCGTGACGGTGAAAAGAAGATGATTTTTTAAAAATAAAATGTAAATCAGGGCACGAATACGGGTGACTCTCCAGCACTTCCCATGAGGGAAAGAATCACTTTATTCCCTTATATGTATTACTTCCGCGATCCGGTCTTAGCCTAATAAATAGTTCCTTCAGATCAACTCGGATGCCTCTCGTTCTTCTACGACCAATCTGAGAGTACGAGTTGAGAGTACTGAAATTCTGAAAATGCTGCAAGACTGTAAATCCAATTCCTGAGAAGACCATAGATTATTCGGAAAAAAGTCACGATTATTAAGGCTTAAAATTTGAGGCTAATGCTTTTCATAAGTGTGAAATAAAATATACACTTGAGAATCCTTTTGGAATTTTACCTGACGTAAATGTGTATTGATAAAATGTTGTTTTAGAACCTCAATTCCTTCTTGCCTACTGGTAAAAGTGGAATTACTAGTTTTAGGGAAGCTTTATACATGCATTTTCTTCCGCTGCTTTATGCAGTAGGGACTAGTTCAAATATTACAGTAGTAACTTACGATATTGACTAGTGACGAATATCAAAGGATTACGCTTGCATTTGCTCGCTATTCGTAGCAGGCCACGTATCGGTTGCAATAGCAAACATTCGTCTTTTTGTGCCTGCGTTTTTAATATAGTCGGATTTGGAATTATCTCCTAGAAATTTGGAGCATCCTTTCTCCACCTTGCATCTGTAGGTCAAAGCATGCAAACCTTTTATCAGGACAATTTATTAGGACGTTTCTTATAGCTTTGTATTTCGACCGAGTTGAGGACCTTTCATCCTCTAAGGAATTTACTAATATGCTTTAAAATGTGGCATTCTGTAGACATGCTGCAACCTCTCTCTTGCTTCTTCCTTTTCATTTTAGTTGATGCTTGTGCGTTTATGTCACATATTTTGTCTATGTTCGGTTCACTATAAATTTTCAGCATTTCTAGGTGCATGTGGACAATTTTTTCCAAATGACAATGATAAATTAAAATACCAAGAAATAGAATCCCGCGTTTGCCGGTGAAATTTAACTACTGGCCTAGCTACATTTGTGTTTTGTGAAGTCCCGGACGGAGGGTAGTGTGGACTTTCTCTCAGGCGGGTACCACTTCGAATACCATTCAACGAGTGGCACTCATGCTTGGGGCTCGACTCGGTCGTAGCCTAGTGAAATGCCCTCAGAGAAGATATTCCCTCCCTCCTTCATACCACACAACTCACCCCCAGCCTCCGCGGGGTTTATGAGTGGCCATGTATGCAGCGGGCTAAAGGGGTTTGGGGAGGTGGGGAAGGAGGGGAGAGGTGAAAGGTTGTCGGCGACCGTGATGTGCGGCAGGGGAAGGAGAGGGGGAGACCTGCCCTCTCCGCCCCCTTTCCCATTCCTCTTCTTCTCCTGGTTTGAGTACGTGACTTGGTTCAGCCTCGGTCAACCGCTAGGGCGCACTGTGCGGCGAAGCATTCCTTTTGTTTTTCCGTCGAGACTGGGGGTCGAGAGTATGGGTCGGGTTGGCAAGGATGAGGTGGCGCTTGCTTGGAGACTCCTTTCAGTGTGTTTTCTTTTAACTTCTTCCCTCGGGGGAAGCGAGAGGAAATGTTATATCCGTCGCCCTGAGAAACAACCGCTCCTTAAAAAAGAAACTCCACACTTCCATCTTTCCCGGCAGGGTTTAAGGAGGCTCTACTGGGAATGTGTTTGTTAAAACAAGTACTGACTTCCTCATTTTCGTTTACATGGTTTAAAAAACTACTCTCACTGATGAAATTCCTCAGCTATTTTCAAATTTAAGTATGAACATACAAAGTATGCGGATATTTCCACAAATATATAATTTTACTAACAAATTTTCGACCTATGGGAGCCAACTGCGGCGCCATTTATAATTAGTGAACGCATTTGGACTGGGGTTTTAGCAATTATTTCACTAATTATACAAAATTTAAGATTAAATCTATTGCTATTCAATTTTCCTGGAGTGTTCTGTCATTTTTTGCTCAAAATGGTATTAACATTAGGTAAAAAAATTAATTTTCCCACGTTTCACCCATGCTCGCATTTAACACGGTGTTATTTCAAGTTCAATTTGTGAAATCAAAGCTTTGAAAGGTGAAGTGTTGTTAGTAATTCCAAACAAAGGACTCGTTATTCTATGAAAATTCAGAATATAAATAAAAGGACATTTTAAGTCATTTGACATTTTAGGTCATTCTTAATAACATTAAATATGATATTTTATGCCATTTGTATTCATAATTAAATAAAATAATTTTGTACAATCTTTTATATAAATATATATATATTTATAAGTTAAAATATTGTAGATTTTTGTTTACTAAGTATTTCATTTAATTATGAATGCAAACGTTCGAAACTAATGCGAAGTGAAGCCTGCAACAGTAGAGTCATTTTACGGCAGGCCAACCGTTTTAGACGCTGGTCGGAAACATGCTATTAAAGACGCTATTTTCGCCTTCTCCTTCTCTCGCGTTATTTTTATAGAGCCAACGCATACTCATAATGCGCACACACTTATTTAGTTCTCCGACGAAATTCTTTTCTCTTTATTTTTCTCAAGTTGGAAAAGTCTAGCGCTACCTTTATAAGTGTTCTCGGAAAAGTGGGTCTTCAAATGTACACGTGGGAAGTTTTTTTGTTTTCTCGCGTCGAAAATTAGTAAAAAGTAAATGTCTTCATATTTAGTGAGTGAGATTTAGCTGGGCATGGAAAATTTCAAATTTCCTTAGTGAATAATCAACTTCAAAAAGCTACTGTTTGGATTGTATTTAGCATTTAATTAAGAAAACTTTTACTTTCATCATTCATCCCTGAGCCCAGTTTTCAAAGCATTGCCTTGGATGTACTTCCACCCGTGCTTTCATATTAACGCTAGGCTGACCCTATGCGTATACCTTAATCATATATAAACTAGGTATATATTTTAATTCTTTTATGTATCAGGACTAACATTATTAAAAATACTTGGCTAAACTTCTTGTACTAAAGAAATTTAAAACGTATTTTTCGGTAAAAATTAGAGTGTAAAACTCCTTTGGAATGACTTTTCTTCTCATCTTGTTAACATTTGTGACAAATGATTTCAATTTTACTTCTATGTCATCTAGCTTCTCAAATGCTTGTATTTTAAAATATGTCTTCTGTTTTTGCAGGTGAGTAACTGAATGTGATCATACACTGGCATCGGCGTAGCAGTAGTGGCGAGCGTTAACTACAACTGGTAAATCTGTGGTCATCCAATTTGAGAGTTGGTAAGTGAGATTAGTAGACCATAAGATTGAGAGCGGTTTCATTGCGATGGAGACTTTAAGTCCTGATTTGATATTTCATAATTTCACTCTTTAGAAATCACCGCTTAAAATATTTTGAGCCAAATGTGACGTAAAACCAGCCATCTCCATAGGTGTACTTATTCGAACATATTATTTAACCTTATTCATATACCTTTATTCCTGAAAGGGTCTGACTCTTTATTTACTATAGGAAGGGAGTTCATATAATCTATTTTGGTTCTGGTTGAAGACCAATTCTACAGTGTCCACTAGTTTGGTCACTCACTCTAAATACTACTAATATTTGTAAAACTATGCAACTAGCCGATTAGAAATCTTTCCAAAGTACATTTGTAAGACTATGGACCGGGATACAACTATTATAGGTAAAACGTTTTGTTGATTAATTTCCTCCTATCCTTAAGTAATTAGGTTTCATAAATCGTTATGTAAAATTGAACCAAAGACTAACATTTTTTAAATTTGAGCTCGGGAACGTTTCTAATCGCTGAATAAACATGCATTAAAATATAGTTTTTCTGTTTAATATTTTCCGTGTCTTGATGTTTCGTCTTATGTCTACTCCAGCCTGATGTGGGTGAACTGATTCACAATAATAATTCATTTACAATCTTCTACGGGTTAACCGAATTCTATGTGGCTAATTACGCTGCTTAGTATTGTACATATATATATATATATATATATATATATATATGTATATATATATACATATATACATACATATATCTCATGCATAATACATTGTTTCTATGGGGTGAATTTTAGGCTAAATTAAATTTGGTCGCTAATGGTAACGTGTATCATCGCTATTCAAGTACTTTACTATCAATGACATTGAGGGTGTTGTTGTAATTGCTGCATTGAGAGACAATGCCTTTATTTTAAATTATAAATAATTTTAAAGCTGTTCGACTGCGGAAAATTCATTGCTTTACCCTCTTTTTAATTATGGAAGACCATAAAAGAAATACATTCTTCTTTTGTACCAATTAATCATGTGTGTGTGTCGGCTTGTTCGCATGATGCTGTTATTAAAAGAACGTATCTTTTATTTTGCACTAAGTCAGAATGGTTTAAAATGCCTGCTTTTATATTTAACGTATCCATGACGAGAAAAAATACCATGGAGAAATATTTACATCCGTAAATGTGGTTGGAATGAGAAAAATTTGGGAAATAATTTAAGCTCTATTTTTATCCCATGGAATGTAGGTCATGCGAACAAAACGTGGGCCACCTAACCTTTTTTGAAAATTTATTATTTTTTTTACTACTTTTCAGTTTTAATTTTTTCTGCTGTATTTATTCTTTAGTTGAACATTGCACTGGACTTAATGGTATTATTTTCCTTAAACCGATAAATCCAGAAAAGAAGCCATTGCTGCTGCGTTCGAGAATTCTCTTTAAATTACCATATAGCCTTATTTTGTTGCATTACGATCCAACAAACAGCAATCCTACTCTCATATTGTCCTCATAGTTTGGTTCGTGTTAGTTTTTATTTGTGCAAACTAAAACTATGGTTTATTGAATTGCTGTAAATTCCGTGTATAAACATACTTGATATTTCTTCTTCTACTTTATACCAATGTTTATTTTCAGGCATTTTTTCACGCAGAATGCATCTGTCTACGATCGGTATCGTTTTTTTCATTGAAAATTGCCCTGGAGAGCAGTCAACTTTCACGTTCATTTATACCGCGAACTGAGGAAAAGCTTAATTTTTGTCTGAAAAAGGGTAACTTTTTCCTTGACTCTTAGTGAAATTATCGAGGGTCCTAATAATTTTTATTTCAAGGATTTAAAGGTTCGTAATGGAAAGGAGAGAAAAAATATACATTAGTCTGCTCTTTCTGTTTCAGTTATTTTTAAAAAATCGGTTCCCTCAACTTGCTAAACAATCTCTAGTGGGGGAGTGCGAGAAAGCCGAGTAGGTAGAAGTACCAACTTCCATCCATTCTCTCTAGTCCCCTTTTCATTACGGCACCGACGCCGGTAGGGCTCGACCAAATTAAAATTGCACCGACTGGCACTGGGACAAATAGGGTTGACTCCGTCCGCTCGGGCCGGGAAGAGATGGTGGTAGGTAAAAGGTTGGTCGGCTGTGCTATTTAGGGGAGGGAGGGATGAAAGCACAAGAACAAAAAAATGATCAAAAAATAATGCGGGGACAGTGGAAAAAAAATAAGTCCCCAGAGGCGAGAATCCCATCCCCACCAAGCCACAGTGTATTCCCCCCTGTGCTCGACCCCACCCCTCCTGTACATCGCGGTTTTTAGGGTGCCGCCGGCCGCGCCCACGGTGGAAAAATTCCATTTGCTCTCTCGCCACCATCCCCCACCTTCACACCCTCTGCCATACCTCCCCTCAGCTCCAACCTTGTTCCGAGCGTGTTCTCTTCCCTCCTCCCTAGAGGTTTCGGGATCTTTTACCCCGGAAACTCCGGGGACTGGGACTAATTGGGCCGCCAGCCATTGTCTCCCGGATCGGTCGGCTCCCGCCCCCCGCCTATTTTAACTCCTCCTCCATCGAGGACGAACATTGCACTCACCGCCGACCCCCATCTCAACCCTCGACCTCCCCCTCTCTCCCCGCGACTCGTAGGCCCCCAGGAAATTCAACTCCATTTCACACCGTCGCAAGTTTACCTTCGTGGTGTCCGACAATGCTTATCTATCTCTTCAGTTGTCGCACACTACCCAATACCTCTCTCGTGTTACATTCTCTTCCCCTTTTTTAAGTTCGCAGTATATGACTATCTCTACTTTTGTCTTCCGGCTAGCCGAGGCTGTGGGCTTATTATTAAGTGTTTTTAATGAATTTCGGATTTTCTCCCTTTAATGTGTCGTCCTTTTTATTGCATTTTCCATCATATGTGGTTTTTTTATGTATAACTGTGACAGCATGTTTATAACCATTGCCGACTTTGCCTTTGTCGGCTTGGAGATATTTTTCGTCACGAAAGATTATTTAATAACCTCGATTGTTTGTTAATTTGGAACTTATTGGGAATATCCAGCCCAATATTTTTGCATTTTTTGAAAAATCGATGTGCTCTTTTGCATAATATTCATCATCTATAATTTGGATGGATATAAACACTTTTTTTAAGAATCTGAAGCCACAAAGACCTGGAAAAATGTTTTGAGAGAAGTGTGTTCACTAGACCATTTAAGAATCCTATAGGGGTAGGAATGGCTGTCAGAATAGACCACTCTTTATTTTCTGACAGAAGAATACAAGCGTGGACGAGTGTTACGTCATCAATGGGTTTTTGGGTACGGTAGTCGTGAGTCCAATGATTGTTTTATACACGCGGTACCTGACAGGAAAAAGAAACGTTTGTTGAGATAATTAAAGCTGGCCACCTGGTACCACGATCATTTCAGGTACATGTGGAAGGCTTACACCAGAATTCCAGAACTGGATGGTATGAGCTACAAAAATTTCACATCACTAAATAATAGTGAAAATTTGGTTGAACCTACAACACTTTTTTATAGCCATAGGAGCCGAATGCAGCGCCATTTCTATAGAATTACCACTCATTGACCAATAATCGTAGTTATTAGCTAATAACTCAAAACATAAAGTGGTAAGATGCGTATATTTTATTTGTATTCAATTAACCGTGAGTTTTCAACTCTAATAATCAGTTTTTCGCGATAATGGCATCTATATTAGACTATTTTGCCCGGTGTTTTTCCAATTCTCGCATTTGACACCGTGTAATTTCAAATTCAATTTGCGACAAACATAACGTGGAAAGGAAACATTTTTCTGTTTATATCAGATCGAGGGCACGATTTTATATTAGACCACAGAATTGGAATTTAATGAAATCTCATTATACGGTGGGATCTCTACATGGCACCCAAGTAGTTATTGACACTCCAACGAAACGTTTCCACAAGTGCCGGGCTTCGAACACGGACCTTCACGGTGGGGAGGGAGTGTACTCTTGCCACCATGTCGACTCTTTCTTCCACGTTTCCATCCTCACGTTTTAGCGTTCGTAAATTAAGCACTTATTGTCCTACTATGAGACAAGGATATAGGTCGAACAAGGTCTCAAAATGTCTCAACCTCACTTCGTGAAATAATAACCACGTCACAACGATTCACGTGCCTAGTGGACCACAGTTTATCACTTCATCCGATGGACGGGAGTCTTGTACTTAAGTTGATCTTCTAATTGCAAATAAGTAGAGACAACAAACATAATAATAGAGGAAGGATAGGGTTTCGGGAATGTGAAGTTTTCCCCTAATTCTCTTTCCTTCCACTATGGGGAACCTTCCCCTCTCTTTAAAATTAAGGCTAACACTATGGTTGAGGGTTCCTACAGTACGTTTAACCTATCTTGAATTCTTACGCTGTCCAGTCTTTTCTTAGACAATTGAAGTTATACAATGTTTTTGAATTATTACATTATTGAATCAAAACTTATGATGTTTACTATTGGTGATTACATTCATTTGCATGAATTTTAATGCCACAGATCAGCTCAAACCTCTTCTTTTGGTGCCTTCTTTACTCCTTTCTTCTCCAAGCTGGTATCCTTCTTCTTTTTCTCTCCCTTTCACTTCTTCCCTTCCTTTTCTTATATTCATCCATTCATATTGTTCATCTTTCTCTTCCCAATCAGGTTTAGATTCCTTTGCGTTTCTTCTGGCCTATGCCACCATTCTTTTGATCAGTCTTGGATCTTATTTTATTCCATATTTTATTACTTATAATCCATTTTGTTCTCTTATCATTGAATGTGATATTCTAATTTGGCCTGTTTCGAGTTTCATGCACTCCAGAATTTTGTGTTTCGTGTCTTCTACGTAACACCCTTGGCATAGGTGGACATATGAGTTGCCATAATTCCATGGGTAGAAGTTGAAGTTCCCATGTCCCGAGAGTAGCTGCGTCTTTTTTAACCAAGTAGAGATAGGAATTCCGTCGACAAATTTATACCACTGCCGGGATTCAAACTTGGACCATCAGGATGGGTAGGTACTCTAGTGACCTCACCGACACTTTCCCCATTTTTTTCGTCTCAACCTGTTATAGTCGGTAATTTAAGTTCTTCCTATTCTTCCACGAGACAAAGATCAAGATTCAAGATGGGACTCAAATGTCTCAATCACGTAAAATAAAAATCACATCACAACGATTCATTTATCTTTCCTTCCTCGTTTTCCATCTTGAATTTATCTACCCATCCTCAAATTTGAGTTTCTTTTGAACCGCGATTCTTATTTGACGTTATTTCCAAAGAAGAGCTGTGTGAAAATACGAGCCGTGAAGTTCGAGATTAGGTCGTGGGCGGGTGTGTTCCCTCTGAGCTATAAGCCGCTCCACATAAATAAATGAAAAAGCCGTCTCCTTTTGCTTCCTCTCGAATTCATCGCCGGTGGTCTCCATTTGGATCCGCCAATGACTTTCTTTCTGTGATGCTTCGGCTTTCAGTTTGGAAGCGGAGTTCTTTCGGTTCATTTCACGTTTGGAGGTGCAGTCTCTTTCCCGCGACTGAGCTCGCGGAAACCTGGTGAAATGAAATGAGCATGTTGTACTCATGAAAATAATATTTTCAAATGTAAATCTTCAGGTTTATGGAATCTTGTTCTAAAATGAAATAAAATACACCTATTTCCTCCTTTTACGTTTCATGTGCTTATACACATCACCTAACCCGGTAACTGAGTGGTTTTAAATTTATTTATAATATTAGAAATTTTTTACATTGCATGAAATATATAAAAATATAATAATAATACATTATATATATATATATATATATACATATATATATATATATATATATATATATATATATATATATATATATATATAAAATGTTTTGTCACAAGTGTGACTAAAATGAGGACACATAAAAAAGACACTCACACGGGTTGTAAATTTTTCGGTGGATCGCCGCCACCTTCTTCAGCGAAAGGTATAGGAAGAATCTATATGTAGAAAAAATATATATGTATGTATATTATAATATATATAAATAATATTGAATAATTATTTAAAAAAATGAAATGCTCATATTCCTCCGCCTAGGTTTCGTGTATACTTATGTATGCATGATTTTTTAACAGTGAAGACATTCTGTTAACCAAATAGTTAGTTGATCAAGTCATCACAATGGAACGAAGTTCCATTTAAATCCTTTCCTTGAGTTATCGAGATGTTGGCCATAAAGAAAACTATTAAACCAAACCTAACGATTCGTCTGTGTGTGTAGGCATCTTCGATGCTGCATACATAGAGCATGGAATATTATACGCCATTCGCTATACCATGTTACATAATAAAGGTAACAACTAGTTACGCGAGTGCTTGGTTGGTGACGACCATGGTAACTTCTTTCTACCCAGGTAAACTTACCAGAATTATTTATCAAGTTGATACATTCAAACCTGCGCTGTTTTTGCTATTCGAATGCATGTTAGTAAAAAGGGTCATGTGATCAATTGTCATCATCGTCAAATTTCCGGGAGATGATGAAAAACAAATATGGTGCACGTTAAAGATATTAAATACCAGTTGTTTCGTGGTCATGGTAATACTAATACAAGGTAAGACGTTCCCGTGACCAAAATGAGTTTGTTATGCGCATGAAGTCATCCGCATAACAAGAGCAGTAGACGAATAGATAATTAGTTTTGGAATAATGGATGAAAGACCGATAATTTATTTTTACCAACGACAGAATGGAGTCAAGTAGATATTTGCATTATTAAGTTCTGCATAGTAGATCGATTATGATTAGTAAATGTGTAGTTTGAGAAAACAGTCTAGCCTATAGTGGAAATAACCCTAGCAACAAGTTATTTACAAATTAAATCTGAATAAGTCTTAACATTTTCAACGTTTAACTTGTCTTCTCTCCATCAAACTTGGACCTGCTTCGCCCGTGTAGATGTATCAATGGGATATCTAAAAAAATTCTCATTAATTCGCATTAATAGTTACCAATTAAAATTTAGGGAATATTCAAAGTTTTTGTGACAATTGATTATATACTGCCACAAGGTGGAGCCTAGTATATTTTAAAATGCAATAGCCCTTTTTTAAATTCTATTATGGGTGTTGAATCGATTATTTCTCGTTTATATGCATTCAGTTTTTACGATTCGTACA
This sequence comes from Pyrrhosoma nymphula, assembly GCA_963573305.1. NCBI lineage: Eukaryota > Metazoa > Arthropoda > Insecta > Odonata > Coenagrionidae > Pyrrhosoma > Pyrrhosoma nymphula. The sequence goes on along the minus strand of OY754330.1, from coordinate 45,583,738 downwards.
ATTGAACAGGTTTTCTTTCCATTTTTATTTCGTGTCACATTTGTCACCAGTAACTCATCGGTCGAATTGACCTTTCCTTTGCTTTGTTTTTCCTTTCGTGTTTTTATTCTTCTTTGCGTACGTAATTAGGGGCAAAGATTGGCTTGATTTCCCCAGGCCTTCTCGCTCATAGTGTCATCAATTGTTTACCCCCCATTATAATTGATATTTTTTCCGTAATCCATCAAATGGTCTTCATGAATGAATTGGAAAATAAATTTATTGCTACCGAGCTGAGCTAGCGACGGATTTCCCTCAGGGATATGACGCCGATGTTGGGAATCGCAGGACGGCTATCGCGTCCCGATGTCGCCAGAACTGTCAATTTGGTCGCCGGAATAATGATTGATTCTTGCAGGGTCACTCATGCGTGATTAATAATATGGCTAGTGGTCCGATGAAAGCCTATCAGCATGTTTTCTCTTCAGTATATCGTTCCAGAAAGTTCAATGAAGTGAAGTAATACAGTTTTTGTTTTTGTGTTATGTTGCAAAAATCTGGCAAAAGACTCTTATACTAACGCTTAAAGTTCATCAAAATCAATTGAAAAGTCAAATTTTAAAAGCTGTTAATAATTTTTGGTGCAATGGTATAAAGTAGTTTAAAGTTTTAATAACAAAGTGCTTTATTCCACTTTTGTCTAGTAATGCTCGATAAGGCTTGTAAAAATATGTGTAGACATATTGTTATAATAGTAAGGCATGTTCAATACACTTACTATGTATACATGTTAAGTACTTGCAATGATTCTAGCTGAGATTAATCACGTTCATGCAAATTGAGGCGTAAATTTTATTCTTTCTCTTTTTATTTCTTTTCGTAAGGAACTTGCTTTTTGTTCTGAACGGAAAAATATTGTGAAATAACTATCTCTTGGGTTTGGAAGGTCACCGATATTAAATATTATCATTGGAGAATCGGGATGGGCCACGATAGGACGGGGAGTGAGGCAAGGGTGCCCACTATCGCCGTTGCTTTTTAATGTGTATTCAGAAGAAATGGTAAGGGAGGCTTGGGGGGAGGAGGAGGAGGTAGGAATAAAGGTAGGAGGGGAGCTGATAAAATCAGTGAGATTTGCAGATGATCAAGCATTGGTTAGTCAGTCAGCCAAGGGGTTACAGTCAATGGTGAATGCATTAGAGGTGCAGTGCGAAAAGTATGGGATGAAGATCAATCACAAGAAAACAAAAGTAATGAGATTTTCTAGAAGTAAGAAGGCGGGGCTGAATATAAGGGTGGGAGGGCAGAAGATAGAGCAGGTCGAGCAGTTTACGTATCTGGGTAGTATTTTGGAGGCGAATGGGTTTAGTGGTAAGGACATCAGATACAGAATGTCGCTAGTTAAAGAAGCATTTTCGAAGAGAAGGGAATTGATGAGGGGGGGTCTGAGAAGAGACGTAAAGAAGAGGCTGGTAAAAAGTTTAATATGGAGCGTGGCGCTATATGGGTCGGAAACTTGGTCATTGCGAAGGGAGGATGTGCGTAGGCTTGAGGCGTTTGAGATGTGGGTTTGGAGAAGGATGGAGAAGGTTAGCTGGATGGCGAGAAAGACGAACGAGGAGGTATTGGATATGGTCGGAGAGGAGAGGAAGCTTGTGGCAGAGGTTCGGAGAAGGCAGAAGAGATGGATGGAGGAGGTTTTGAGAGGAGAGGGCATGTTGAAGAGAGTGATAGAGGGGAGAACACTGGGGAAGCGTGGGAGAGGAAGGAAGAGGATAGGAATTCTGGCGAAATAAGAGGAGGTAGAAGATATGAAGAATTGAAGAGGGATCTAATAACGGGTCATCCTTAGGAGGGAATGCGAGACAATTTCTATTAGGTTGGGATACAAAATGGGGACTGTCCAAGAACCTACCAATCAGCTGGTAGAATACTTGAATGAAATAATTATCTCAGTAAGGCGATATCGTAGTGACTTCAGCCTATAGAAGCTATCATTATGATCAGTGGTGACGAATAACAAACACTGATTCGGAGGGAAATAGTTATCCCCCTCCCCGAATTATCTCCCCGCGGAAAAATAATGTACATCACAATAGAAGCCCTAATGAATGAATTTTAGTTTTGAGGAAGTTCATTCGAGCACAGTTTTCTTGCAATATTCGTGAAGGACACCGTGGTCGTTGTCACTCAAAAAGATCTGCAATCCCGTGTTTCAGTGTTGTAAGTTTATAGGAAAAACTTTCCTCATTATAAGTAGGAGAGAAAAAAATATCGTTTATGATAAGTTATATTAATAAATTGGCGTTGTTGTTTTCCGGGATCGTTGGATGATGGATCTTAATTGTTACGCTTTTCTCATCTTAGGATAATTTCTATGGTGAAAATTTGATGTGGTAATCCTGTGATACCTTCTGATTTCTTTAAAGTCAGATACAAACTTAAAACCTTGATTTCCGTAGTTCGGCATTATCGTACGCACATCCTAATCATTTCGTAGAAGTATTTTACGAAGTTTAGAGATTCACCCGTATGCTACAAATCCTTGATTTGGCTTAACAGTGAGACAATTCATCCCAGTGTGCAATCTGCCACCTCCTGAACACTGTCATCCTATTTTTCATAATTTTTAATGTTTTTATAAATCATTATTAATTTAAAATTAATAGGCTACGCTCTTCAATTAGCTAATGCATCTCTTAATCCCAGTAAAACAGTTTGCAAAGTTGAAAAGCGGATAATCTTTATCTTTGTAAAATCGTTTAATGTTTTTATCCATTTATTTCCTGTTTGTGCCGACTGGTAAACTGAACATTTCCTTGGGATTTGAATTTTAACTCTATTATTAGAGAGGGGTGTATTTATTCCTTCAATTAATATCAATTTCAGTTTCCTGTATCGTGGTTTAGCTCTCACGTCATCATTTATTTCTATTGCAGACAGCGAGCGCTTGGGTGCCTGTCCTAGTTGTTGATTGTTGTTCGCGCGATTTCTCAGCCTTTTATTCATTCGTGTTGCGTGCTATCTAACGCTATCTCGAGTCTTCCGTGCCACTAGGTACTCCCGAGTGTCGCATCCACTGCTTCTCCACCCCGGTCCCAATCGGAAGCAGATAAAGCGACTGAATTTCATATGAGGGCCCTGCGCGCCCGCCCCATTGTGGTTCATCGTCGCCTACAACATTGTCTGGAGGTGTGTTCTAATTATCTGGATATTCGATGGAGACACGTCTCTCCTCTCCATATAAACAACAGGCGTATTCTTGGAAGACTCGGAATTATCTCTTTCTTAATGGGCAAGTAAGAGTGAGTACTTTTATTTTGGATATTTCTGTTGGAATATCGTTACTCGGAAGATCAATGACCAACATTGGCCACCGTTCTCTTAAAAAAGTGTTATTGATCCAACCAATTGCCGCCTGGTTTTATCATATATTAAAATTTTCAAGATGAATTCTGAAATTTCTGAGATTGGTGCATTAATATGTGGTGTGTGTGAAGACTGGTATCTCACTAAGTATTGCACCCGGGGAGACGTTTGATAAGCGTGTTAGAATTATTTGTTAAACACATTTCCCTTGTTATTGCGACGAATGGCCAGTGATATAAAAGTATTTCAATTTCAATATATGAATCTTTATACCGATAAAAACACATTTATTTTGTTAAATGATTTTTGCGTACAATCTTAATTCAATATACAAATCCGAACAGGTTTAATCGAACTATGTATTACGTTGAATGAAGTATGCTCGGTAGTGTAACTGATTTGCAGACTTGATTTGCAATTGGGTTCGAATCGTATCCCTGTTGATTCTATTATTCGAATCGTCACTTTCCATGCATCGAGGGTGTGCGCATATTGAGCCTATGCGTTAGACTTTGAAAGATGTTTATTTGTGCATTTTTTAAATATGCTACCCCATTTCTGCTTTAAATAATGGAAATAATAGCTTGTAAAAATCTATTTTTGTGGTATTGTTCCCAGTATACATTTTTAAAAGAATGGATCCTATGTAAAATTAAAGTTGAGGCAAATAGTATACTAATATGGGAAAACTTTACGTTATAAATACACCATAGAATATTCCAGTGAAGTTGAATTCCGAGGGCAAGAAATTAGAATTTGAACGTTCAATAAAGTTAGGTCTTGTGTTTCCATTGAGGATTTTCCAGAAAATATATCACCTATCGATAGCTGGTGAACGTTTGGGCGGGAGCTTTTAAAGATAAGTAACTTTCGAGAATGAAAATTTAATTATTTTCGTAAGGAAACCATGTATTTTCACTCAGGAAAAGTTCTTGGAGTCTTCTAAAATGATTGAAGATTTTCAAGTGACATTTCTGATGGAATTAATGAGACCTCTTGGAATCTTTAGCCTCCGGTTAAAATTTCTATGTAGGCATGGAGTTCGGTAAGATATTTTTCAAGGCATCCCTAGTCACAGTTGGTCAATCAATTTCCATTTCTGTTGATTGGTGTATTGGAATATTGTAGCCTCCAGGCAGTAAATCTAAGTTATTGGGTTTTCAGCGATTTCTCGTATACCAGAGTCTTGTGGGCGTTGCCCTAAGGAATTTATCGCCGATTTGTCGGCGATGGACAGATGCTTACAAGATCGATTCAATTAAATTACCCTGGGTGAAAGTGCTTCTCTTTTGTGATGGTTCATCGAATTAACAGCCCTAGCATGTATGAGGATATACTGGACGAATACGAACTCATATTTTTCTCAGATCAATGATTTGATTCCCTGCGGGGTACTCTGTGATTGGAGATGTATATCAAATCAAGCGTTGAGTGAAGGAATATCCCAAACACGCACGCCTCCCTTCAAAGGCTTAGCCTGTTCCAGTTTCATGTACTCTTGACATTTTCATATATCCAGATTTGCATCACCCTCATCGAATGAGAGATCATGATAGAAGGGAATATATTGCCTTCTAATACGCTAATGACGTGTCGTCTGCTAGCAATGACTGCTTGGGATAATATTTTATTCCAAACGGGGTCAAAAAGGGCATAAAAATTGACTCAATCAATATGAAGGGCACGTCTGTTTGATCCTTGACTTTGACTAGGTAGAAGAAATCATAATCTATACTTGTAGCATTTATTAATCCTATGTTAACGTTTAGGATAATACCATCTAACAATTGAGGTTAGATTTACGGTTTTGCTCGCGGGTAAGTGGTTAGGTTCCATGCGCTGCGATGTTTTGTCAATTTTTCTACTTGTGTATCCTAATGCTCAGTTAACTCAAAAAGGGTTTCTTAAATATTTACTTACTGACAGAGATTTTTATCCAGCATGTAGCTAGTATTTTCTATTAATTTTAAAATTTATTGGTGCAGTCTCCATATTTTTATTGCTTGCCGTACTCGCTATTGGGTACTTAAGTCTCTTGGAGTTCATTGTCTTGGGTTTTATTTTTTTTATATCAGCATGAAATACATTCCATTAGAGACCATAGAAGCATGCTTCCTTTTTAGAGCTAGTAGAGTATTATTATTATCATGTAGAGGTATTAGGGACTCCGTAATAATTTTTACTCTACATTATTATTTCTTTGTTCTTTACTATTATTTACTTTAATTTTTTTAATTGATTAAAAAATGACCCCTTAATATTTCGTACTGCATCCTACATGTCTCTTATATAAAAATCTACTTAGGGTAAACCCTTCTTGTGAGTGTGTTTTCCCCATGGCGGGTTTTATGTTCATGAAAGAGTCAATTTCAGTACCTACTCATACATATTTACCTATGATTATTTTTTACTCTCTAAGAACTTTCCTCTTATTTTATTTTATAGAAACAACTTAATAGGATGACTTATTTAATATTTCATGTGTGACTTAAGCAAAAGGTTGAATTACAGAATGGACTATTTCAGTCACCACATAGCGCTAGAATCCTAGGGAGGCATTTATTTTGATGTCTTAAATTAATGGAATGATCTCTCGATGGAGAATGAAGAAGAATAAAATCGAAGCCCGTTGGAGTCACGTAACACCTGTGATTCGACTCGAAGTGTGATTACCTAATATCTCAGGCTTCCTCAACGTTCCTGCGGACATGGGGTCCAATCTTCAAGAAAATGGTTTAATTTTTCAACCTCTTCACGTGTACGCCTGAGCATTTGGACGAGCGTTTCTCGTCCACTCTCCAATGAACTTCCTTCCTCCCGATTGTTAAACATCAATGAGAACCTTTCGTGAGTTTCTCTGACCTTCCTTCCACTCCACACGAGTGGTGTCGTTTTTAAAGCATTCAAACACCACCACGGCGAATGCGCCCACCCGCTAAATTTGCCTGGGAAACCCTTGGGAAACTTGAAGGGGCAAACTTTTCTCCATCAAAACTCTATCGGCCGCCAAGGAGGAGAAACACACACAACTAATCTGTCCCGTCGCCTCAAGACGCCGGGCGAAATTGAAACCCTCTATCCTCACTTCGCTCCGTCTCCGCCTCCAGCTAGGTATCTCCTCCCACCCTTCCTGCTCTCTATCTCTCCCTACTTGGACTTCCTTTTGTTTGTCTTGGCCGTGGAAGTGCCAGGGCCTTTAAATGAGGAATGGGAGAACCTACCTCCTTTCAACCCACTCCCCAATTCTCCCTCATATCTCCCTTTGCCCCTCCCATAGAACACGGAAATTGTGATCGACGGGAAAACCGTTGATGGAAAACTCTTTAAGGGTCTTAGCACGAGATTTCTCGGCTTGATTCGCCTGAATATTCATAATTTACCTCCACTGCACAGATTTGCACTGATTTATTCCCTTTTAGTGGTCCTCACAAATTTATCCTAGCGTGGATTCAATTCCTTCTTTGGCGATGCGAATGGCTTGTAAAAAATGGACGCGGTGTCACTTCCATGAGTACTTGAGAACTATATGTAACGAAGCAGGGAAAATGAAGATACCCGGAGATGTCACAGCTGTATATTTTGGTATATTTTTCATTGAATTAAACACCGCACTTGGTGTAGGAAAGCGTTTTAGGCCAGACTAAGTGGAATGTTTTCTTATTGAAGGAACATATGGGAACATAATCGCTGCAATTTCACGTTTACATTAAATCAACGATTTTAAGTGTAGTTAAGACGAATTACACACTGGGTTTGGTTATCAGAAATCAACGTTTCAACAACTAAGTCATCCATTGTCATCGGGGTTAAGTTTGAAAGAGCGAGAACCATGACGGTTGTATTTATTGTATTGACGGTTGAATGTAAGCAGGGGGTCCCATTGTCGATGGAGCCCTCTCGCGTCATTTAAATGGTTTTGATGACTGGTTTCCATGTGCTGCTCGTTATTCGTTCTAAAAATATCTGTAGGTCTGTTTTCAAACTGTTTATATGTATATGCTTTTGCAGATGCTAGAACTTCAAACTGTCGTTATATGAACGTGTCAACTTGAGCAAACGTGACTAAATAAATAAATACACCTATAAATAAATATACCTAAATAAATAAATATACCTAAACCCATTTTATTCCTTTTCATTTGCTTTACTAAAGTTCTCGCGTCTCCCCGCTCACCTGCAAGGATCATGTTAACAGACCTATATATTCGAATATTGCAGAGCTAATTGCTATTAAACAGCCTGCGGAACTACAGTTTTCGCCTGAATTAACAGATATATGTATGAAAAAGTTCTGTGTGATTCAAAAATATCTTACAACCGACAGTAACAGGGTAATTAAAAATGTTCAGTCTCGCAAAGCCGTCACAGAGGACGATTTTAGTAGTCAGAACACTAGCTTTGGCATGGTACATACTTGTTTTATCCATCTTATTCTTGTTTTAGAATGGTGTCGTATTTGTGAATCGTCATGGGGCTGTACTCCTACTTGTTTGAATGACTTATATATAAATGCTTTCCCAACTTTGGTTTTCATCCCAGCATAGCCCTAGCAGTTGTGTGATGCGTATCAATTTACCATCTATGACATCAGCCAACTATAATTTAGCTACGATTTCGTTGGAGATAGCGTAATCATATTAACAAAACTTCGTTACGACTTAATTTTTAATGGCCATTCATGAATACGGTATTGCATTTACTTTCTCGATCTCTCATTCCACTCCCGCCTTTTTCGCATTGAGTGATTTATCTCGTATGAAAAGCGGCGTTTTGAGGCACTCATTTGTTTTGAGAGGAGTGCTGCGAGTCGCAAGAAGAGGGACACACTTTCACTTCTCCAAATGGGCCGTCACTCATTCCATTCACACCTTATCGACGAGGAAGGATTTCAGCCGATATGTGGAATTCAATCACATTTCGTTCGATTTATCTCTTAAGCTCACGGCAGACGTTGAGCATGAGGGAAGGGCACTTCCATCAATGGTATGAGATAACGCCATTCAGGCGGTGTAGGAAAATATGATTTGAATCAGATGTTTAATCACTGCCTCACGCTGTGTTATAAATGATTCGGCCCTATGGAGGGATGGATTGTCTTCGCCCTCTAACTCTAGGGTCGCGGGTTCTGGTCCCGCCTGGGTGGATCTACCTACCCACCCGTCTTTTATGAACACAGTCAGTTGTCGGTTGCCTCCCCAAACAGCCATCCAACTCAGTTGATGGTTTGTTGTTAGTACTTTGTTACTAGTTGAATCCCTAATGTAAAAGGCAAGGAGATGTTTTCGATAGATGTGGAAAATAAATTTCTCTTCTACTGCAAGCATATGTAATATGTTCATGATGTACCTTCGTACTGCACTACCGATTTTTTTCGATTTTGTTTTGGGTGATCAAAAATTAGAGCCCTGACAAATCATTGGCATCGGTAAAGATTTCCATTGTTTTCAGTCGTAGAATAAATGCACCCCTTAATTGTGGAGCAATAAGAGCTCCCTTCTCGTAGATGTAATTAATGCGGCAGGGTATTCATGGGTAATAGGAATGTGAACACAAGCCTTGAAAGTTTCGCTCTTATTTCCTATAATTGGTTTTGGATCCTCGACCACTATCCTGTTATTTTTCGCTAAACCCCCGAAGCCCTCATTCCCTGCCTTTCACAAATATTTACCTAGGGAGAAGGTCCTCCTTTCATCTTTTTTCGCTTTTCCTCTTTCCCCTCTTCCTTTCTTTAAACAGGGCTCTTCATCTCTTATGGTACGTCATGAAACACTTTCTCCACTCTAGCCTACGTAAGACATTTTAAAACTCCAATTTAACTGTAGTTAAATTTATTTAGACAAATAATTACGTGGTTTATTCATTAAGCGTAAAAATGCGTAAAGCGTAAAACTTCTTCTAATTATTGGTGACGTTTTAATGAAAAGCGTATCATCTCTTCGAGATCCTTAAAGATGCTCATTCGATAATGGGAAGATTGAAAATTGCAAGCCTGAGAGTGGTAAGTACATTATTGTGATCTCAATCTCTGCCGCTGGTTTTTATGCTCCGTACTTTTATGCCTTACGTTAAGTATTTTTTCCGGGCAAAAAATAAATAAATGAAACAAAATATATCCATCTACCCTGACGTGGAGTATCCTATTTAAGTGAACCAATTTATGCCGAAACTATGGTAGTATTGCTTATTTTAAAGTGGCAGGTGAGAATAAAAACACCAGCATAAGTGCCTTTGACTTCCAGTTAAGAGACCGAGTGGAGCAATGATCTAGATTTAGGTGGTCACTTAACTATACTTTCTTAGTTTGACGTAAGATGTGATTGAGAGAGCGAAAGAAATAGGAATGTGGTGCTAATTTTAATGCCTACCGAAGGTCATTTAACGTAGTTAAAAGATAGTATACAATCCCTGGGATGTTCTTGGGTCAAGATTTCTCTGTCGTTTTTTTACGCTTGTCTTTGTACATAATTGAGAATATATTTGTCGACCGGTTTCGACGTCTAAAGCGTCATTTACTGCTTGTCTTGTAAATAACGCTTTACACGTCGAAACCGGTCGACAGCATTAAAATAAATAGTGGAATTTTGTGCGGTGTTTTTGTCATAATGAATTCTATCTTTATTTTCCACCAAGTATCGCCGCAATCGATTAATTTGAGAATATATATTTGTTTAAATTATTAATGAGATTTGATGATGAAAGGTTTTAGCTGCAACAGATCTTAGGAATTTAAAATATATTAAGTGATATCTTCTGATGGAAGGGGACTGTTACTTAATCTATGATACCAACACGGCACATTTTAAGACCCATAAATAAATTATCGACTTAAAACATCCGAGTTAAAATGCATTCTATATGACTTGGATTAATTTTGACAATCTCTCGGAGTTCTGAGATAATTTGGGTATGAAGTGACGGGCATATTGTACTCTGGCGACATTTACAAATCTATGGAGATCGTGGACTCTTTGAAGAATTATTTTTTGTATTTTATTATGCTCATTCGTTGTATTTAGCTTTTGACTCAAGATTTCTGTAGCCACTTCAATAAAAGAACGAAGCGTAGGTATCATTTTATTCGTGGAAAAAATGAAAGCTTCTCATAAATGTGGGGTAACTGGAGGAAAGGGAACGTTTTGGCCCTTTTTGGCTTTGGAAAGCAGCACAATGAACGGTGGGTTTCTGCTATTTTCGAGCGCGAAGTGACTTTCTTAGAGCTTTAAAAAATTGTGAAAGGTGCATGATGATGAATAGGTGGGAGTCTGGTGCGGTGTAGGTTGGAAATATAATTTCACGACTTTGAATAGCAGTTATGAATGAAATACTTGCATTTCCCCGACTTCGAGTGAAAAAGACTGAAATAACTCGTAGGAGGACGTGGAGCTATATGTCACCTCGTTGGAATAGTTGGATAAACTGTATTTATTTATTTATTATTTCACTCCTTCTTCGGTGAATAGCTCACTTGGAGGGCTGAACATAATTGCGTAGGTATTTAAAATAGAATTAGTCCCCTTAAGTCCCTCATTCTTACTTAGGATTTTCATTTCTGACTTCTTAGATCAAATTTAAATGCGAGTTGATTTCTCCTGAAAATTCCTCTCTCGTGTGTACATATTTAGAAATTAATTTTCAAGGGAATATGAAGGAATAAATAGAGGGTTTTTGGATCGGTTGAAGATAGAGACCTATGTTGACATAGGTATGCCGAGTAGAAGAACTGAATTGTGCAATTAGGTTGGGGTCTGTGGTTGCAAGAGATAAAAAGAAATAATTCTTTTCTCCATATAAACCTACTTTAAGAGGTAGATCTCCTTTAATAATAATGTCCAGGAATAAATATTTCATTTGAATAGATTGCTTTTATATTGCATAAATTTGTCCGGCAATGACATACCAAGACGAAAACGGTGATCTAACGATTGCAGGGTGATCAATTCCGACACCAGAACATCATAGTCAATCACACGATTGAAATAAATGTGGTCTCGCTCGATCGGGTGTATAGGTAGCTTATCCCACGTACGTACTTCTGCTTTACTTCTATAACTGTAGCCTTTCAAGTCGCTTGCTAGTGGTATTTCGACGGGTAAGCTCAGACATGTTCGGAAGTGAGGGTCGATATGGGTATCAACCGGTACACTATCGACCACGGTTTGCCCTTGTACAGAAAATATATTGACTTCTATCTTGCTTTCAAGTAGGATTTTGGACTCTGAGATTAAATCGCATAAAATCCGGCAAAAAATATTTTTGCCATTGGAGCTTTGAGTTTATGCCAATTGGAGTTAACCCTGTTGATGATCTTAAATGGGGCTTATTGGTAATTGGGGCCATGAAGGACGGGTGGGTAGGTTTGCATGTTTAGGGTCATTTTGGGAATGGAAGAAGGTTGGAAGAGAAACCCGAAGTTAACATCAGTCTGCTGTTAACGAAAGCCGTCCAAGGACCGAAATATGGCGTCCTATCCGTTGGACAGAATACTTAAAGTTCTCTCCACGAAGCACCCGAGTAACCGATCCAGAGTACGGATCGGGGTGACAACTTCGGGATTCGAACCTGGACCCCTAGATAGGGAAGCCAGTTTTGTAACCCTTACACTAGTCTGATCCTCTCAGCACCTTCAAGGTGGCTAATCGTGGGTCACTGAGTGCATATTTCAATAATTTTTCAAGTTAGACAAAATAAATTCGAAGACCACATTTCGTGTAAGTACATCAGTTTATGTGGTGGAATTCGCCATAAATGCAGCAATGGAAATGATATGTCGTGTTCATATTGCTGAAATCTATAGATAGAAGGGAAAAAAATGCAATCGACCCATTTGGTATTATGGCAATTAAACTCAATTTATAATGGCCGTATAGCGCATGGCATACATTTTTATTAGTTCAACTACGTATGAACATATTTCCTTCTGCACGCCAAATAATATATTTCATGTCATTATAATAGTTCCTGACAAACATCAAGGTGTCACACTTGTGTCAAAGATTTTAAAAACCTGATAAAATATAATTTTCGCCTAAATTTTGAATACCGCACCGACAACTGTCAAAAGCGTGCTTTAATTGAGCCAAAAATGTAAAGTGCAATCCTTGTATTATTTTATAAATATTTGTTTGTTGAGTTGCACCACATAGACAGATGCGCTACAGTGAAACTTAGTACTGGTATCTTTTTTCGTAAACTCAGGTTCTTGAAAATGTTTTTAAATATGAACTCACCGGCCCACGATCACCACTCCAATCACCTCCGCATTTTTCTTCTCCCGTTCATTGTCTGCCATTTATTTACTGCCATTATTTCTCCCCATATTATTGTTTCTCTTTAATGTGTTGTTCCCCCACCTTCATAAACTTCTCCTCCCGTTCCTCCTTGGTTTCCCGCACTCACTGTAGTTTTCTTCCCTCACCCTACAGCCACCCCTCTCCCACCATATCTCACACCATCACCGCCCTTAATCGGACTAACTTACTTCTCCGCGCGAAACAAGCAACTTCTCCTACTCCTCTCGCTCTTCTCGTCAGGCATTTGTTTTTGCGAACGAGAGTAGAGAGAGAGAGCGGACGAGAGTTCATTATCCTCATGGGCTTTTCAATCCCTCGTAACCTCTCCTCCACCGTAACTCCAGACCACTACGCCCTTTGAACGACCAAGAAGAAAAGTTTTTAAGAGGTTTTTATTCCCCTTTTCTTGCTCCTTGTTAATAATTTTTTGGGGTCCGAAAGCAGTGATCCTATTTTCGAATTTTCCTCTGGGACTAGTCCTGAGCCCTTCTGCAAAGTTTTTTTTATATTTTTTTGGTTGCTACAGCCTCAGTTTCTCAGTGCCACCAACCGCACCGCGAGACTCGGCGGCGCTCGAGTAATTATCTCATCGATGCCTCAGAAGAGAAAATGTTCTTCGAGCACATTCCTTTTTCCTTGAAATCTTTGGGAGAGAAAATGCCTTTTACCGATAAGTGCGCGCTGAGATTAGTTGTGCCTTTTTCTTAGAGAAATGTATGCATTTGTATCATCACTATCATGGGGGTAATAGCGGCTTAGGTTGGTTTGAATGGAATAGAACTAGACTCCTCAACGTTTTTAAAGGCACAGGGCCTCATCCCCCTAGGCGATTTATTTCTTTATCGCAGAAGCTATGCGATCCTACCTCTACTCATCCCGTCCATAAAGCCTATTCCTTTCTCCATCTTCCCCAGCATCCTCTCCTCTATCACGGCCTTCAGCAACCGTTAAACTCTCATTACCTGCTACAACCCACTACCTTGCCTCCTCATCTATTCCAGAGCTTTCCTCTCCTCACCAACTATGTCAAGCACTTTCTCGTTTGTCTTCCTTTCCATCCACTGCAATTCTTTCATTCTCCTCCGCACCCACATCTCAAAAGCCTGCGGTCTATTCTCGTTCACTTTTCTCAGATTCCAAGGTTTCTGCGCCATACATATCCATATTTAACTCTTTGCCAAGCTTCTCTTTAAATTCCAAAACAAGGTCCTCCTCATCAGCTCCCTCCTATTGCTGAACGCCTCCTTTGCTAGACCAATTCTACTTGGGTCATTCCACGCCACTTCGGACAGGAGTTGACCCTTGACCTCTCAGATTTTGATGAAAATTGGTGAAATTGTTTGCCTCACCAAATAAGAAATAAAATTTCAAGCGTTTTGCGAAAATCGAAAAAACAGATGAATGACGGACATTTTACAAAATGGCTGTTTTCGATGTCACGAAATTTTCGTTATCATATATCACGGGTAAGAATCTAGGTAAAAAAGCACTTGATGGCTCATTTCCACCTAAAGTTCTTTGAATAATCCCAAATTGCCATAAAAATAACGATAAATGATAATTTGTTTAAATAATTTAATGTTAAACAATTAAAAGTTTAAACTTTTGATGTTTTTCAAATTTAATTTTTCTCATTTTTTCAAATACGGTACCTTGTAATATTATGAATGTTATATAAAAAATTTGAGAGGGTGTTATTCCATTTAAGAGAGAAAAATATTTTTTAATTTTCCCCTGCAACGACCATTTGATGTAAACTTCGAAGATAACTCCACATATGCCTAGTTTTTATCACTTATCTATCGAATTCATACTTCCGCGAGACAGACCAATGGCAGATGAACTTAGATTTAAAAAATATATGGTTACATTTTAACACCAAAAACTTCTGAAGGTATGTTTATAACAAAAATGGAACGGATTTCCTTGACAGCAGGAGGTTGTCGATACCTTCTTGTTGTATGTTTTTTCTTATCATCCATTTCCACATTAGGCACGTATGCGAAAGTCATACCCTTAATATTTTCAACAGCCCACTTATGCAGCTGATAAGGCGTCTGTATTTGAAGGTTAAGTGGTACCTAGTTGCAGACTAGCACGCGCGGAAAACCGTTTCATTGTCCCGCCCAACCCGTCACTTGGGCCTTTCTCATGGGAGGTGGCAAAGAAATGCCACTCCGCTGAAACTATAAAATACTTTTCGTGATGGACTAGATTAAGAAGATTATATCTTTTTTTATATTGTGCAGTGGATCCAACAGAAAAGTATATAACTTTTTCAAAATTGCTACAGTTTCTCTCAGAAAATGAACTAGTGAATGCTGGAAGCAATGCACAGTCGCAGTAACATGAGCAGTGCATTCAGAAATGACAACAAGCTTCAGAGGGCTTATTTACTTTCCTTCGACTAGGTGATAGTAGCAGGCAAATGGGTGTAATCTAGATTGCCAATTGTTCCAATGCACTCCTTGCACGCTCTCCTGAAGTACAATGGAATAAATTTCTGAGAAGTCAGCAACAACTATCGCTTCCCCCACCGCTAAGTTTTCCCTGGTGTATTGAAAACATTCAGCCTGCTGTTTCGCCACGTGAACATGCCTCACCAAATTCAGGATATCTCCACGAAAAAGTCATTAAATTCATCTGAGATCTTGCTAGCCGCTTCCATTGTGAATGAGTCTACTTGCACCCATTGCTGGTGAGATACGTCTTCTATGAAATTTGAATCAAGCACACTCCCTAACATTCCTCTCAATTTCCTTATGGGCGGGCATTTGCTGCAACTACCAAACTAACGTATCTCCCCAGGAATCTCACATACAGCCATCAGTAGACAATATATGTAAGAGTTAAAAACTGTTTCTCCATTTTCGCCCTTGAGTTGGCCAAGTTTAGCACCTTCGAACATGAGTTTTGTGTTTTGATGAATAAGGCACGCGCAAACTGTGCATACCTGAAGCTCCAGCAAGAACACACTCCGTAGGTCTCAATGAGCAAACTTGGAAAAAGAAATATCTTCTCTTGTAAATTTCTCTTTGAACAGGGTGAATCACTCCTTCAGGTTTCCTAAAACTAATCTCCTTCATTTCAAAATATGCTGGGATCCTTCTTTTACACTTTTGTACTGCACTCGTAATCAGTTGATCTTTCCTCGGATCCTATCCCACCAGATTGATGGTGCACTCCTGAAGGCCTAAGATGCCTCGTTGTGATGCGCGGGAGAAGTGGATGTTTTCTTGTTTTCATCATCAGGGTCGTGCTCTTTCGGTGAAGTCTCATTCGTATTCACTTCATTATAGATGGCCTTCCTATAAGCTATGCACAGTTTTTCACCCTGTTTTATCCCAGGAATACATATAATTTTACACTTCTCGTGAAGTTCGAAATAAATAGTTTTCAGCTGTTTTCAGACGGATGCTTTCTGAATCGTGAAAGGGTCGGACCATTTAGTTATCTGAACCGGATATCTTAATAGGCTCTCTGTTTCGTGTTATTGACACAAAGCACTCACTTTAAATCCATTTCTCAGTCGTAGTAAGTGCAAGCCCCGGCGTGAAAACTCCCTCTTCATTTTTAAAACGACGGAGCGTGAACACGGTGTTTTTAAAACTTTTACTAGTGAGCCTCCATTGCGACCCATTTCACGCCACAAAATACAACACAATTCGTAATAACGCTTCACCATATATCAAAGCACAGATTTAATGGCAAGGACCATGACCAAAGAGAGGTTAGCAAAACTCAAGACTAAAAGATAGACTAGATAGAGGAATAGTTGTGGGAAGCAATCGCCCGTACAGCCGGTACCCCACGCCACACAATGTTTACAATTTTTGTTTTTAATTGGTATTCACATATTTAAATCCCTAAAATCCGTCGCATACAATGTGTATAATAAGTATGTAATAACATTAAACCAATGAACGCCCGCTTAAGAAATTCCAGAAAAGAATAACTGAGAAGTCCGTATGACCTGAAATCATCGGTTACGAGATCGTTTTTCACAGAACAACATTGTTCCATTTTTGTTATAAACATACCTTCAGAAGTTTTTGGTGTTAAAATTTAACCATATATTTTTTAAATCTAAGTTCATCTGCCATTGGTCTGTCTCGCGGAAGTATGAATTCGATAGATAAGTGATAAAAACTAGGCATATGTGGAGTTATCTTCGAAGTTTACATCAAATGGTCGTTGCAGGGGAAAATTAAAAAACATTTTTCTCTCTTAAATGGAAAAACACCCTCTCAAATTTTTTATATAACATTCATAATATTACAAGGTACCGTATTTGAAAAAATGAGAAAAATTAAATTTGAAAAACATCAAAAGTTTAAACTTTTAATTGTTTAACATTAAATTATGTAAACAAATTATCATTTTATCGTTATTTTTATGGCAATTTGAGATTATTCAAAAAATTTTAGGTGGAAATGAGCCATCAAGTGCTTTTTTACCTAGATTCTTACCCGTGATATATGATAACGAAAATTTCGTGACATCGAAAACAGCCATTTTGTAAAATGTCCGTCATTCATCTGTTTTTTCGATTTTCGCAAAACGCTTGAAATTTCATTTCTTATTTGGTGAGGCAAACAATTTCACCAATTTTCATCAAAATCTGAGAGGTCAAGGGTCAACTCCTGTCCGAAGTGGCGTGGAATGACCCACTTCTAATTTCTCTTCTTCTATGCTCATTATCCTCCAACGTTGAACCGGAGCAATCAAATTGTGAATTGATTGGTTAAGAATTAAATCATGTTACTTAAGGTCCACTGTGACAAGAAGTTGTTAGAAAAATAATGGCTGAAAATTATTGCTAAAAATTAAACGTGTAATAACCTTCTGAGAGGGTTGAAGGTTTATGAATTAATTCCTCCTACCTTGGGATATCCTCCTTGCAATTGCTAATTTTATGATGATTCCTGTTGGTGGAGAAAGTATTCGCAGATGCAATTAGGGAAACGACAACTCAAGTAATGCGACTGCCAACTTTGCGAGAGCGCGAACTCTACTTTCAGGCATAGTAGACGTTCACTATGTAGACTTCCCTAAATTTATTTATCTACCATGAGATTCCATGATACATTCTGTTTAGTAGCGATAAATTTAGGGTAAGTAAACTTTAAGTAACAACAATATTTTTATATAACCTCACATAGTATTTTTATGAGTGGAAGAACATAAAAAATATTTGAAGACAGAATCTGGCTGCAGATTATTTTATGCAACTCTCTGTTTGTAAATCTTACTATCAAATATCGCTATTCACTCTTTCAATTTATGAATTTGGAGTGTAAAAATTTGAAAGTGAGAGTTGGATTTGTATTTTTTCGTTTTATTTTATTGCTGTATAAGAATTTAGAATTTTGGATTTTAGTCTGTTAATTTCTTTTTTTTAAGGGTTCATTAGATCGAATAGCTAATCGATCGAGCTGCCAATGGAAATCGTGCCGTTGGAATTAATTCATGTGGACATAAGCAACTCAGCCAAACACTTATACGGAAAGATTGTACAAAAGAAATTTTCTTTCCGGAATTCTAAGGCATCATAGTAGACTGCCGTGTTGAGGATAGGTAAACTGGTGGAAGCAGGAATGGGATGGTCACATAGAAAGAATGGAAGACGGCAAAATAGTTAAGATTGTCAGAGATAAGTTTCCAGTTGGAAGGAGAGATGTGGGCAGAGCAAGGAAAAGATGGTGGGACAAATAACCTGAGGAGGTACTGAAAGAAACAGGTGCAATTCTAGGAAGAAAGTGGGAAGAAGAAGAAATCTATGACTCGAGTAGTTGTCTTAATTCTTTTTTGGGTATTTATTCACTTTATTTTGGGACTCCCACGTATGTCTAACTCTTTTTTATATTATAGGTATGTACATTTTTAATGTGAAATATCTCGCAGGGACTTACTTTTATCTTTTGGCAAATTATTATTTAGTTCTTAACAATATTTTCCTTGGAAATTCAATGTAACGAAAGATCGTGATGCCAAAATTTAATCGCCTCTCCGCAAGCGGCTAAGTTTCTTTTCCTTTTATGAGTATCCAGAGTCAATCGGGAGTCCCGATTTTTGCCTCATTAGGTTGACCGAGCTACATTCTCTGTATCTTCCATTTTCCTCGTGACGGCTTCTCTTTCAAATAGTCAAATCTAACTTGTTTTTAAAAATAATTTTCGCCTGATTCCATGTTTGGCAAAGAATACCTCGATGTGATTTCGGTCATGGCTCAGTGCCTGGCCATGAAACCCCTTCTCCGACATCAACGACTGGGGCGACGTGCTAATTAAATCTTTCGGGCAATAAATGCCGGTGGACCATGTCATAAAATCCCGTCCAAGGGAGTCGTTAAAGGTGCAGAATATTGATTACGGCTCATAATTGCCGAATTTCAATTCCATCGACGGAAGAGTTTTTGCTGCGAACGGCCGTATTTTTTCCTTTGACAATTTTTTTCATGTACATACATACCCATCACCCAATTCCCTTTCGGCGTGGGCACAGGCATAAAACTCAGTTATTGCTGTAAGGCCAAGTTATCTGACTCTCTTTTAATAATTTCCTCCATGATGCTCTATCCTTGCACAACTCCTTTCGCTTCTGCTAAATGCATGCACTGATTCGTAGACGTTCTTCTACTCTGAAGAATCTTATTACTTCTTCCTCACAAGTATCTTCCACGATTTTCCCCCTATCTTTCTCCGTCCACTTCTTCCTCGTATACCATTCTCTCTTCTATTTTTAATCTGTGTATTATTCGGGTCGAATCCATTCTCTCAACATGACCAAATTAACTTAGTTCGCTCCTTTCCTATACGTGCATACCGATTACCGGAGCATCCATTCCATATTATTTCATCACCCACTTATTCCAAATCCTATCCCTCCTACTTTTACCGCAAGAATTTCGCAGGCACTTCATTCTAATTTATGTAACCTACATTTATGGTGATATATTTACACATTCTCCCTGAAATGAACAAATTTTTCAAATGTACGCATGTTAAATTTATCAGATTAAAAAAACTCAAATGAATTAAGTTTGTGTTGTGGTTTATCTCTTAGAACAATTGAAACTCTTTCAAATGAATCCACCGGCAAATTCCTCGCACAATTTTACGTCGAGCTAACGTCAAGATTTACTCTTCAACTATAAATCTGTTTTACTTTTAGACTCTCGTCCATTCCTTACCATTGCCAACCAACGAAGCGCATTTCTTTTCATGTATGTCCATCACTGAAAATCCCCACCAACCAGTGTATAGGTTTATTGGATTATATTTATAAGTAGTTTATATTAATGCATATATTTTTTTGGAATCAAAAGATCTTTCTGTACAAGAAATTTTTTTTCCGGACACAAGCCTATTTTGTAATGCACCTTGGCTTAACAACCCTATTGATGCCGTTTCGAATCTTTTCCCGGACACGAATTGATAGCATCGAGGGCTAAGGTAGGCGTAGTGCGAAAAAACTTCAACAGTGAGATCGTCTATAACTTACTTAAATCTTCAACTTCATTTTGGTTGGCTTGATTACGGAACACATTTCCAATTTTATTTTTGAACCTCTCCCCGTCTTGTCTCTATCTGACTCAAAGTTACTTCCTTACCTCAAAGCTTCTTATGTACCCTGTTGTGCTTTTTGGATGCTATCGAATATTCATCAGATTCAATTTTTTTGCTTTAGTATTGATTGAAACATTTGATATTATGGAACAATTATACCCCCTCGGCAATTATGGAACTCAATTACTTAAGGAGTTCAAAAAGTAATCTCAAGCTAATACGAGGGTTGATATCATCCGGAACCTGAGTATTAATTGCTCGGGAAAACTTTTCGATAAAGCATGTCTATTCCCCCATGACGAGGGTTTAAGCTCGAGAGGGGGAGAGTAAATAAAAGGAGTTCAGTTGAACGAAGCTATCGAACGGATATCCTGTTGTGATGGCGATAGGCGATAAAATCAGTAAAGAAAAAATCGGTTCTAAGGCAGCTTTGTTTGGGCTCTATTTATAGCACTCGGATTGACCAATTATGCACCCCAGTGGCGTTTATGGCGGTGGTTAAAAACCCCTCTTTAGTGGAGGTTGAATGGGTCCCGCCCCCGTGTTTCTATCGTGACTCTGTGAACGGTCGCAAGGGAGGGGTCCGTTTCATGTTGATCACGTTTTATATCCGCTCCCCAGATCGATATCCTACAGTTGCCGATGTGCAATGTGATGTGCTGGAGATTTATCGCCCATGAAGAAGCCGAAATGGAGTGAGAGAGAGAGAGAGAGGGAGAAAGACAATAGGACATATAGCTTTGGACTTGTATGGGCTGTACGCGGATATCTTCCCCAAATAGCAATAATACACGGTCACGGTTTTAGACTCGCATGCATCAACGAGCCCTCCTCTTTCCGTAATGGGCGAGGAAAGAGTGACTTTTAGCGGCTGTACGCGGGCCTTGACGGTCGTGATTGGGTATTGGGCGTTTCCACCGCGCTATAAGTCGCTCCACACAAATAAATGAAAGGCCATCTCCTTTTGCTTCCACTCGATTTCTTCGCCGGTGATCTCGATTTGACTCCGTCAGTGACCTTCTTTCTGTGATACTCTGGCTATTCAATTCCAAAGCGAAGTCATTTCAGTTCATTTAACATTATTTTCAGGCGCTATCACATTCACTATTTGTTGGACTTGCTGGCCATCCTCACAGGGGCCTGGGGTGGTATTCCGGTTCCTTCTTTTGTGTTCGTTATCGTTATCCAAATGGCAAAATGCTCCAGACGGAAAATGCTCACAGTTGCTGTCCTGAGACCGCACTCAATCAATTGAAACTAGTGGTTCAAAGTACCTGATGAAATTACAAGAATAGCGGTCTTGTTATCGCTCCCATGAGGGCAGTTGAAAAATAACGTTAACGCGAGCGCCCGCGATATAGAAAACCGTGATCGCGCTTCAGTTGAAATGAAATCAAGATGTTGAAATTAAGGCAGTAATACCCTACATTAAATAATAGGACAAGCCTAAAACGCAACTTTTTTCTGCAACGCCTTTCTTTTAATTACTTTTTTTCTGTGATGCTCCGAATCTCAGTGCGGAGACGAAGTTATTTCAGTTTATTTAATGTTGGGAGGCTTTAGGTGGGTAGGGTAGCTAGGGTACTGTCTTTCCATCCCGAAGGCGTGTGTTCGAATACCAGCAGTGGGGGATTTTCCAGTACCCCTACTTGAATGCTATGTGGAGAGCTCCAGATTAAAACTCCCAATCTTTCAGGACAAACTATATTGTCAGCGAAAGTTCCGGACACAGATTGACTGTTCCTCTTTTCTGTCTAATTATCTCCTGCCTACTTTGGACCCACGTGTCATAACTCTTTGATTAATTTAGGCCCTTGACGTTGTGGGTACAATTTCATTTTTCAAAATATATATTTATGAATAAAAATGAATGGATATGCATTCTAAATTAATTAAAGCTAAACTTAAAGTGGACTGTACTCGGATAGTTTGGTTGAAAAAGTTGTTGAGCATATGATTGACCGGTAGCCCGTATTTCCCTCGTGCCAAGCCGTTGTCAAGCCGTTCCAAATGTAATATCTTAAACTCACGAACCGACGCGCGTTACTTACAATCTTACACGTTTTATCTTCCGCGGATGATAGTTCCCATAGCACCGTTCCATTCTAAAATATATACGTGTTGTAAACAATCATAGAGACGTAACACGCTGTTAGTCCTCATATCCCCTGACCTAGTTATAAAATGTTTGAATATTACCTCAGTTTTCTAATCTGGGAGAGCTAGCCTTTTGGACATTGAAGTATCTTGAACTAAAATGTTTTCTCTGGTAATTTATTTTACCATTAACACATCAATATCAAAGCTATCTCATTAATATTTCTTTCTTGGACTCGTTGCAGTTTTACTAGCTTGTGCATTCTTTACTTTGGTATCTGTAACGCATTCGTTAGTGGTGGCCCAAAACAATAGTTATGACCACTTTTCTCCTATTCTTCCTAAAAGCCACTATTATCTCGTCTAAGTGGCCTCTAGGACGGAAAAAGTCCACTCCAGTCGTCGGAGCGAAGTAAATTAGTCTCTCAGTTACACGTAAAGCGACAGGTCACTTCCCTACGTGTTCCTGGCTGTTGTTTTTCTTGCACAAATTACCGTCTCTTGAATCGGCGGAAAGGGCCATCGCCTCTTTATGTTTAGTGCTCCAACCAAAGAAGTAGTATATTTTGTTTCGTTTCGGACCGAGCTGATAGACAGGGAAGATGTGTTTGAGTAAATATTTAACCGTTTACGACTGCGTTATCTCACCTCGTTTGTTTCCCTGTCCTTTCTTATTTTTTTGGGGAACATTCGAGGCTGGTATCACCTTTTTCTTTCAGGGTCCAAGGGTGTTTTTGTGTATGTGTGTGTGTAAGGCCATGCAGCAACGGTCCCTCAGCCTTTTACGTGCTGCTGCCCCCCATGTATTTCTTTCCCGATGTATTTCTACGGTCCTTCGCACAGGTTGAATCACCTGGCGCCTCTGGCCTTGCCTCGTCCCGCCCCGTTTCAGCATTCACTCTCCCTCTTAACTTTCTACCTACTATCCTCTCTCCCAATCTCCTCTCGTTTTCTTCTCATTCTCCTCCTCCCTTTCACCCCCGCTTGTGAGAACACCACGGATTCTGCGTGGGTGGCCCCTTGTCCCTCCCATCGGTTTACCCTCGACGACAGAATTCGTGCGTGGGTGGCGGGTCGGCGAGGAGGGTTGTCGTCTTCTTTTGTGGGGGTAAGTGAGGGGAGGGAGAAACGGGTAAAGTTTGAGCAAAGTGACGGTGTTTGCGACGAGCGTAGGTGGGGCTTTAGCAGTTGGGAGGGCTGTGTGGTCTTTAAGAGGTTCGTGGTCTTCGTTTTCTAATTTTTCCTTCGGATGGCGCCTTGGAAAAACGGTAAGGTGCTCTCATATCACTCTTTTCTACTCCTTTTCTCATCCAGAGTCAACAAAGTCGACGAGTGTTTACTCTGAATGATATATTGTTAAAATCCATATAGAGCTCAAGCGAATTTTTGATTTTTCTCCAAGTTTTTAAAAAATAAAACAGTTCAACTTTCCAATCTGCCATCCGGACAACCCATTTGTCGGATCTTAAATGACAGCTGTTACAATCTCTAAATGTTCGCGGGAAAAATGACCGCCTCAACCTGTGGTATGAACTAAATCTAAGTAAATGCGTTGCAGTACACTTAATACGAAAGAAATCACACCAAAGCCTTTCATTCCATGCAGTGGAGAGAATTAAGATAAACATAACACGTTTAAATTAATTGGGAGTCATCATGACTTCAGACCTAACGTGGAGTAAACGCATACGAAACATTTACGGCGCTGCATTATAGAGACTAGGATTTATTATACGAATAGTAGGAAGGTTCTCAGATGAAATGATGAAAGAGAGATGCTATTTTAGTCTCGTTTGGTCACATCTCGAATGCACCGCGAGCATTTAGTTTGCTGAAAATAAATATTTAATTCACGAAGTGAATAAAATACGAAGGTAAGCCACACGCTTAGTTAAAAACTGCTACTATAAAACACACGAGTGTTACGCAGCTGATAAAATGATGAGGTTGTGAACCGCTGTGAACTCTGGGGCTACACGCTAGGCTTAGAGTACTCAAAGTATTTAGGTCAGGCTATTTTCAGTATGACACGGAGGATATTATTTTGACTCCGAGCTATATCTATAGAACTGATAGAAGAGAAAAAATAAGATTAATTGCGCTGTCGAACTGATATGAGTAAATATTACTTCTTTCCACGTACCATTAGTAATTATAACAAAAACAGCGCGACAAGATACAATTCATCTCTATCATCTCCCTCTTACTTTTCCCTATTCCCTCTTCTTCCATGACTGGTGTCCTAACACCCCCTGCCACACGTCCCTGCGGTGGCTTGCAGGGTAGTATGTAGATGTAGACGTCCGTTCGACAGTGTGATTCCCTAATTTTCTGCTCTTAGAACGTAGTGTGATGGGTAAATCCAGCGTCACTGCGTTTAAAATCGGAGATGATGTACAGTGTACATTCACTACCCATTAAGGAATATCTGAGTTGATCCTTGCAGTAACTCACTATTGCTAATCTATGACTTGCATTCGGATAAAATATTGCATCGCGACTGAACATTGAAGACACTATTTTGCGGTTAGCAAGAGCAAGAGTGAAGTCCGGCTTCGAAATTACGAATTCTGAGCCAAATGCATCGTGGAAATCATGCTTTATGTTGGAGAGGCAGTTTTAGGCTGCAAGCTTCAGCCCAATGCCCTACCGCATTATTAGGGATTGGAATTGTATTCGCTGGGCACGGAGTTCAGTTCACTGGCTTCCACAGGCGCATCAAAGCTGATTTTGCTCGCGGCGAAAATTGAGCTATCGTGACGTGTATTAAGTTGCCCTGAGATAGGAGACAAATATTACCGAACCACATATTTACGTGTAATTTTATTAGACCTTCTCTGTGCCGGTGCACTAATATAATTTTCATTTTATCCAGGGAAATTCTCTCGAGATGCTTTATGAAGGGATTTTCATATTAGTTTAGGCTTTCTCAGTTACTCCTGCACGAGATTTTGCTAGGAAAATCCATCAAGACTCTTAAGGCTGAAACATTTTTCTGATCAGTTCAGTCTCGATGTTATAATATAATGAGGGTAGAAGGCATCCCTCTCATGATGAGACGATGTATTTTAATTTTTTAAATAATATTTAATGAAATAAATTCCAAGGATGTCTACGTCTTTGTGTTCGTTTTGTATAATTGTCACTACTTCTTTATCACAACTTCCACAAATACCTTTCTCACGCAGGATTACATTTTTCATGTAATAAAAATTTATTATTTCATGAAAATTTGCAGCATTACGGTATTTTAAGATTTTTTCAATAATTTGAAAACAGAGAATCGATTAAAAGCTTCTTCCGTTATTCAAATACGATCTTTATCTCCGACCTATAGGGTTTTTGTGCGGATTGAATATTTGTGATGTGTATATTTTTCATTTTTTAAATCAGATGCGCTTGAAAACACTCACTGAATTGAAAGGTTTCTTTTTTCACCGTTTCAGGGCCAGACATTTCATGCTGTATTAAGCTGTTCTCCATATTTAGAAGAAAATAATCGACTTAAATCTTCCAAATTAATTCAGGGAAATTTGCTCCTTTAAGACAGGATGTAACGGAGAATGGAAACATTCATGCAAATGGAAAATTCCAGCGGAGTTTTTGTCAGAAAATTACATTCATTGGCATGGTTTTCTTTGAAAAATGAGAAAAATTCCCGCGAGGGATAATTGAGCAGTTGAATGGTGCTTTTACGGTGTGGCCAGGGAAAAATAGCCCATATTTTCACAAGATATTGCAAGTTGAAACCCAATTGCTCTCTAAATGCGTACTGTAAGACCTGAAACCTGGTCGGAAGATTTATTTTGATCATGATAAATCTGATTTATGCTTTTTTTTATTATATATTTTTCCTTTCAATCGTCATGTTGGCAATTAGTTTATAGTTGACGTTTTTGAAGGAAATGCGAAGTTATGCATCGAGATTTCACCGTTTTAAATTTTAGGCATAGTTTGCCTCTTTTCCTCGCTTAGACCGTAAATAATTGAATATGTCATGGTTACTCGGGTCAGGAACTGCATAAAAAATCTTATGCAATCAAGAATCCGATATTTGGGCTTTAATTTGGAAGACGGGAAAAGGAAGTTTTTCAAATGTTCGGTCTTATTAGCTAAATTATTCATCGACGACGGAGAATTGCTCGTGTTGTATGATGTTTGGTCTGGCGGAAGTGTGCCTTGTCCTCTCTGAATTTCTAGAACCATTGTGCTGCTTCTGCATGTGCATATTTTTAATCTTCTACTTCTTCTTCTTACCCTCCAAGACTCTCCATGCCCTCCGAGTATTCTTACCTGGGGAGAGACCGCATTTCCCGCTCCCTTATTCATTAAACATATGAAGCTCTACGTTGCGCCGATACGATAAAAATGAAGTGTCTCCTCTCTGTTTGACCCAGTTCCGTCGATCCGCGGGAGTCTTCGCGAGAACGCGAGAGAAATTAAACAAAAAATAAAACTAGATTGAAGATGAAGATGATGAAAAAAGTTCGTCCTCGGTTTGAGAGAGAAAGATGGAGGATGTCGGAGTGGATATATTCATTTATTCTTTTTTAATTTTCTTCTTCATCGCGTGTCTTGCTCCAAACAGACCGACATCACCCATTCCTCTATTTTTTTCAAGAATTCTCTTTTGTCTCTCACTTTGTGTGTGAATGTCTGTACGTACATGTTAGTCCTGGAATTCTATCGCAGGAAAGGCACGGATTCGGCTAACGTGTCGCGCGACGTAACGATCTTGACCTGGAAGTATTCTTTTTGACGTCGGCAAAACATTTCATTTAGTTTTATTTATCTTTAAAGTTGGGAGTAGGAGACCTTTAGGGTACGCGATAAGAGAACTTAGTCTCGTATTAAAGTTAATGTTTCAGGCTTCGACTCACATGATTTTATTTCTCGCTTTGTTAACTCCACTTTTTTATTTTATATTACAGTGAATTCGGAATCTTTAATGACATAATAATGACTTAAACTTGGACAATGAAATTTTAGATGTCGAAAATAATGGTCGGTGGAAATTAAAAAGTGTGGAATTGGAAATCATTTCAGAGGACGATTTTGTTCGCTTCTGTGCAAGTGAAAGTATTATGTCTTCCATTCTTCTGATGCCGCGAATGCTCGTTGTAATTCTTTGAACCCGAATATCGGTTCACTTCAGCCGTCCGCTATTTGATAAATTTTATGGTTTCCGTGGAAATGGCGGATATCCACTGTAAAGGCGAAACTTTGTGCTTTTCCATAGTTTATCCGTTTCTGTATGCTAACAACAAAATTTTGATACTGCTTTGCGCCTATATTCTTTCCAATTCTATATCATCTGCCTTACTTCCCTTTATTTTGTTTTTTCTTCGATCCCTATTTTTTGTCGTAGATATGAGTTCTTTGGTCATTCTCGTACAAATTTCCGTTTCATTACCCATACAGGCTGTTTCAACAAATTATTTGTGTCTCAGACTCACTCAACTCTATTCTTTTGCATATTTCAGTCCATATAGGGGTCTCTTCTTCGTTTATATCTATGCCTATTTCCTAGTATTTAGCTACTTGGTCAGTCCAACTCATCTCTAGCATTCACGGAGGAAATTCCTGGCTTAATTCAGATTCATAGAGAAAGTCATGTTTTCGAGAGGGATTGGTGAATTTTCACATCTTTGGCTGTAACATTAGAGTTAATATTTACTGTTTCAGGCGTGATTTAATGGTATAGTTTGATCATCATTGGCAGTAAAAAAATAACAGTGCTTTCCACCTACTTGACTTTCGAACACAATGTGTTCCGGCAACCATGTTTATCCATAAGCCATTGATTTATCAATCTTGGCTTGATTTGGTTTTTCCTCAGTATATAGCTTATCTTAATAATTCCACCCTCTTCATCTTCGATCACAACGATGCGCTGAGTATAGTCACGTAAATGTAAACCTTAAAAGACTTAAGATGCCTGCTATTTTCAAGTGATGTTGGTAAAACTTAAAAACGGCACTGTGGTCATCAGAAAGCTTTGTGATTGATAATGGAGTTCTTACCTATTTTACGTAAGTTAGGAGTTAAGTAAGTTCCACTATTTTATGGCATAATGAGTGATACCTTTGAGTAATCGTTTCCCTCTTATAGTAAGAATGTCTAACTTGACTGGGAACCAGCAGTTTATAATTATGATTATTTGGTTTATCATCAGTACTGCTGCTTTTCCCACCCCGAGAAGTACTGTGTCCAGCACAGATCAGGGCATGTGAAAATTATTTGAATTTTTGAACGGACAAACACATAATCATGCAATGGTAAGTAAAAATTCTACCCAGTCGGAATTCGAATCCGTGACCCTGGGATTGGCAAGTAATGACGTTACCCACCGAAGCCGAAGTCTTTTATCTCGTTAACGGTTTTTGGCAGAATTTCAGAAATCAGAAAAAAACAGAAATAAATTAGTACTGATAACTATTTGCACTCAAATTATAAGCCAGTTATTTTGACATGATGCTTTACGTTGCTCATCAGATCCTATGGTGTAATTTGAATGTTTAGGAGTGAACGTAATTCTATTGAGCACATGCGTTAATTCTGGCATTACAATGCTTACATTTGAAAATGGATGATCAAATTTCCAAGTTTATTGAGTTGAAGGAGTAGATATTCACCCGGTCAGACTCGTGGAAGGAGAGGTATTAGTACATAGCCAAGTATTTCTCCTTTTCATGCGTGACTTCATACCTATATATTTGAACTGCCTGGCTTTACTGTTATCAGAAATAAATAGCACAACATCTGCCGTTTGGATCTTCGATCTATCTATACTGCAGGAAAGTTTTAATCAAGAACAAACACAGATCCCCTTTCCCTCGTGAGGTAACTAACCTTATCCTTTTACAAACGCAGTCGCCTAGTCTATGAGCCTTCGTCGTTGAGTAGGCTCGCATCCTCCGTGGTTCTGCAAACATGTTTATACTCGGATGGAGAATTGAGAGTGCGCCAAGGCATATCGAGTGTTATGTGCTCAAGCGAGGCCCAAGGTTCCTTGCTCTCACGTCTTTCCCATTTCATCGTGAAACCCTTGATCGGATTTGTTCTCTGCAGAGATTATGTTCTAGAGAGAGAGAGAGAGTTGGGGAGTTGTTTTAAAGCATAGGTTCAAGGTATTTGTTTAAATGACAAATATTTAAATTAGAAATGGAAAGTACGGTCATATACATGGCTCATAACTGTATTTTTAGACCCAAGAGTGCTGGTACGTGCGCTGAATATAGCTATGGCGGTCGTGCTCGGTGATGTAGTACTCAATTATTTGAGTGAGAGTACTCAATTATTTGAGTAGTACTCTCACCACAGGCATACACCGTACTACTCCAAATTGTCTGGGATCATACTATGTACTTTCACCTTCCTGTGGTGTTTATATTTTTCAACAAGGCTATTACTATAAGCGGTAAGCTCCCTCTGCTTTTCTATCCTTCTATCTTCCATTTCAAAACGCTGCTTAGTGAAAATTCCCATCGCAAAATATGGATAATTGAGGATATTATTTCTTAATGAAAGGAAAAGCACTTCGTTAAGTCCACATGTGAGTTTTAATTCCGACCCAGGATTCAACTGTTTACAGCTATTTTCCAGGTACGTGGTACAAGTTAGCTGAGAAAAATATATTTATATATATTTGACTCACCTGAGCCATATTCATTTGGCTCCGCTACCTATTCATGTACTTTGAAAATTACTGTAAACCGTTGAAACCGGGGTCGATCTTAAAATTAATGCATGGACTTTACGAAGTGAAGTATTTACCTACTTAGTACGTAATGCAGTTCCACTGAGTCATGCCTAAAAAGATTTAATTTATATTATTTCTTGTCATCATTTTTATGCCAGCTTACTCTCCTCTTCCATCTCCTTCTTCCTACTTGTCTAAATTCATCCTCTTCCTTTTGCTCCCAAAAGAGCTTCTGATTCTCGAGATAATATTTTTTTTGCGATTTGGAGTATTTAGTCATCATATTGCAATGATGTATTTGTGTACAATCACTATAGGTAATCAGGCCAACGAGTAAACTCCTCCTTCTTTTGACTGTTTCTTTTTTCGGGATTCATTGCCGGCAACAATGGGAGTCCTCACTCATATATGTAAAGACGAGTGAGACTAAGGAATCAGTTCAGTTAACCTGATGAAGCTGGTAGGAGGACCAGCGACATATTTTTTTTACAATTGTAACATCGAGGAATGAATCCCGAAAAAAGAAACAGTCAACACTACATCCGCGGAAGCCTACGAGCTAATTTTTTTCCTCCTTCTTTTGTCAAACAATTGTCATGAATCGATGATTGCTAAATTAGTCGATGGTTTTCGGGTGGTGTATTGCATTAGAATCAAAGTGACTACGATAAATTGTAGCAATGATCCTTTCTTTGCATTAAGATCTATAAATTACTATTACTACTACGGTATATAATAATTTTTAAACTATCCATGGAAGCGGTGGCTTTTTCACTTGGCCATTAGGCTTTTATTCACCGAGTTTCTGTGTTTTACCACCTATTCAATGCTCTCAAGCTCGAAATATTAATGGTTGAGATAAGAAATAATGTCTTTTGTCGCTTATATGGATCAGTTTGAATCCTTTGTGCATCTCATGCAATTTTTAATATTTGGCGTAGGCATCCTTTCATTGGCTTTTTCACTTGGCCATTAGGCTTTTATTCACCGAGTTTCTGTGTTTTACCACCTATTCAATGCTCTCAAGCTCGAAATATTAATGGTTGAGATAAGGAATAATGTCTTTTGTCGCTTATATGGATCAGTTTGAATCCTTTGTGCATCTCATGCAATTTTTAATATTTGGCGTAGGCGTCCTTTCATTAAATACAAGATCCTTTTTCGCGCCTCTTCATTACGTAATATGAGTCACCTGAATTTCATGAGTGAAAACACTGCGTGCGCTCGAATGCACCTTTGATTTGAAGGAGGGAATAATATTTGTTTCGGGATTAACAGAGTTTCGTGGTGTATTTTAATGAGTTCGTTGAAACGTCCTTTTTCTCCTGCCCTCTCACCCCATTTTCCCTCGCTGTCTTCAATCCGCATAGTAGTGCGTATTCATTATTCAAACTCCCTTTGCCTTCGTTCCCCGTATCCTTTGAAACTTAACTCCAGGTGTTATTATACTTCATCTCCACACAGAGCATATCATTATGAGGCTGGAGATGAGGAAAATTTAGTCATAAAGATCTCCTTTTTTCCGCTGGTTGCGAGGCAGAACTGAACATTAAGTTCGGAGAGCATAGAATACAGCAGGTGGAACATGTAATTTGTATCGGAAGTATATTGGTGGAGTATTTGAGCCTAAGTAAGGACATATGGCAAACAATTGTATGCGTGTTTTCTGAGCGAGTGATGTGAAAGTTACTGACGCTGTTGCTCCCTCAGTGCTTTGAATATCGCGACAATTTTCACGTATCCCTCTATGTAGGCTTACCATAAGTCTCGTTTTGGACGGGACATTCCCGGTCTGAAAGATGCGTCCCACCTGGTTGGCAAATTTGTTCCGTGTAACGCTTAAATTTCCCGGTAAGTCTCCATTTGGACCGCTGTCCACTGAACGGAGAAATTTGCAGCGACAGAAGTATTTAAGAGGGGTATGGATAACTCTGAAACTTCGCACCAGATTGTTTCACGTATCCTCGAATATTCTCGACTGGCTATTGGCTGGATTGCCACTTGGTTGAAGGGATAGAGCCCTGTGAAAGAGAACCAACTAAGTATAACGTTATTTTTTTTATTTTTCGCGTGGGCCCGGAGGAATAACTTGGCTGGGGCCAAGGAGATTTCAGGAACCCCACCAGTAACGAGATTTAAACTCTAAATTCCTGAGCTTGCTACCAAAACAAGCCACTGCAGCTGCTGGTAATGATTTTATTTTGCTATTGCATTCAAAGAATAAAATAACTGTACGACATTAAATTAACTTTTATAAACAGCGTTCCGATTTTGTACCGGTTTTAGTCCCCTCAAAACTGAAAACGTTCCGGTTTTGGGAAATCAGAATATGGTAACCCAATGTCTATGTATTCTCCATCTCTTTTATCCCTTCAGTCTTACTCCATCTTATTCTATCGGAAGCATACTAAATGTTGATGAATGTAGAAGAATAACTGCCCTTCTAGTTGGCGTCTAGTCGCCCTTCAACCGCTGAAAGAAATCTGCGTCTGATAAAAAATTCCACGTTTTCTCTGGAAATTGTTTCTCTGTTTTATATGTGGAACTCATCAGTCAAATATATGGAAAACATAGCTTTCTCCGGGAAGGGGAGCGAAATTATGGCGTAGGTAATTTGGTAATATTCGGCAATCGATGGAAAGATGCGAAATTATTCCTCCGATTCGTCGGCAAATGAGATTTTAATTAAGCATTAACACTTAAACAGTTTCAATCTTCCTTCTTCTTTTGTTTAAAGAAAAGTGACTCCTGACTGTGAGGACGAGGAAAAGTTTGAAAACTCCACAGGGCATTTTTTTTTCAATTAGCTGAGTGTCTGCTAACATTTTTATCCGAAATCTTTCAACTTCTTTAATACAAATTCGAAGAGAGAAAAGAGTTGGAGGAAGTAAAATGGGATATCGTATTCCGTTTAGATATGAATATTTGTAATGTCGAATCATAAATATCGCTCAAGTGACAGTTAAAAAAAAGTTTTTTTCAATAATGAACGGGATGTTGTTTTGAAGGCGATGATTGTTTATTAAATTTTCTATTCGTATGTTTTTATTTCCTTGGCTAAAATGTGAAAGGGGATGATTTATTTCTAAATATTTGTTGCTTGAGTCTGGAGAAACGTATGTGGTAGTCATATCCTCAGTCCCAGTCATCGGTCGGCAAACTAACACCCTGTCAGTGAAAAGGTCGCGGGGTCGAATCCTGTTTCAGGTATGAGATTATAATAGAAGTAGACGATTTAAGGAAGAATTGGAACAGAATCAGCTTTATCAATAGATTAACCTCGAACTGATTTTACTGTACAATAATATTTAAAGAAGTCATTTCAGTGTTAATTATATGTTGTGTTAATTTCCCTCCTTGATGTGCTGATTCCAAATGGGTGAGCCTGAGACTTTTAATTTCGTTTGCTAAAGAAGCTACTATTCCACGGAGTGCTTTAATGATAGTACTAAATGATGTAAGTAACGTGGATGGGCTGGTAAAGATTAAAAGCTGTTTGAAATTAGTTAGATTGTTTCATTAGTCTAACCTATTTGCCACTGGGTGATTTATCTCTAGACTCCTGTAGTGTAGGTCTGACTCGATAACATTCGTACATTTGCTATCCATAGAGTTGATTTGTCATATTTCTGAGTATTTGCTTTGGGTGTTGGATTACCTCTAAGCCCACCCACAAATGGAGGTAACGGAAAAAGAAAAATGTAAAATTCCACTTGAGAACATATAATTTTTTCGACCTAGGTTTCGGCATGTTAAGGCCTCGGCGTGTTATGCCATCATTAGGTGATAACTCTGGCATGTTATGCTACTATCAGGTCTCTTCAATCGGCATGTTATGCCATTATCAGGTGATGATGGCATAACATCAGGTGATGATGGCATAACATCAGGTGATGATGGCATAGCATCGGGTGATGGCATAACATGCCGAAACCTAGTTCGAAATAAAATATATTTTCTCAAGGGGAATTTTTCTTTTTTCATTAACCCCGTGATGAAGAAATTCCACACAGTCAACCCTCGGGCCATTCATTTCTGCCCATCCACAGAAATGGTACTCATTGACTCTTCAACCTCATCTCTATGTAAAAACTTGGAAAAAATACCATGCTCAAGGTAGGTCTTGGCTGAGAAGGTTTTCTGTTTCGGCTAATTTTGCGCTCCTCAGAGCGCGTATGTGACTTTATAACTTCATTCATCAGTTTTTATCTCAGTGGCACGGAATATATCGTGATTACCTCCTCGCGTCAATCCTTACAAGTTGAGAAGATATTTTCAAAAGACATATTTGATGTTTGCGTGTGATTGAACTCTGTTCTTAGAGGTAATTGTGTGTCCCCTGAGCGCAACGTTTGCAGGTCGTTCACGAGTGAGTATGATATTTCAATGAATTATTTTTTTAGTGTATTGAGTATTCGAGGTTTCATCATTAATTACTATTCCGTCGCTACAAAAATTTTAACTTTATGTTTCTCTATTAGTTTAGCGCTTCTTCGGACTTTTAAATGAATGTAAATTTTCGTGTAAAACAGGAACGATGTAATCCAAGGCTTTCCATAGCCTACGTTAATGTTAGTCGAGTAGGAAAATATAACTGTTGTATTACGTGCATTTGCATTTTATGCGCAAAAGATTCATTGCGGGCTGAAAGTTGATGCCCCAGTTTGCGGTAGCTCACTTTGATTGCGTATGAATGTAGCACTTAATGGAAAAGCAGTGTTCAATGAACTTAGTAGCTTTTGGTGAATTGCATTTCAATCCGATAGTTGGATACAAGTTCGGGATCTGGATGGGAGGTGGATGTAACAATACTGGGAATTTTATTGCAAATCAGGCCGAGGTTTATAGGCCTTGTGTCCTATCTTGTTTTAGTGTTTTAGCTCTTCGTGTTTTTAAGCGCGGGGCTGTTGTTTCTTGTACATCCCCTGAAACATAATGTACTTATTTTGTATAATTGATTGTATAGCTTCTTTAAAGTATTATTGATTAATTTATTGCACACAGCAATTGCGTAAACTTTCCCCTTATCAACAATTTATGGAACTATTTTCTTCTTAATTATGGATTAGTTAATTGCTAAGTAATAAGCGTTCAACTAGCGGTGAAAGTTATATTTAATTCGGTAGGGCATTATATTATAAACACTTTCTGTTATTGACGCCTGCAAATTGAAACTTGCATTTTTGTTTTGAGGAAAATATTATATGTATACTGTATTCAGATGGATATAGATTGAAGCTGGTATCATTAAATATTCTATTGGAGCTGATTTATGTTACCACTTTGTTGAATTCTGAAGTGAATTTTAAAATATAATCTTGAGTTACAGCTAATGTAAGTTGGGAACTATTCATCCGTGGGATACCGCTATCGCCAGTAATCGATGGATTTTACATGAAATGCATTGTGTAATGAGAAACTAGGTCTAGTTTAATGAGAAAAAGGCTTCATAATCACAAGTATTTTTTGCGATTTCACTAAAAGCATGATGATGAGTTATACATTTATTTGAAATATGATTGAGACAGCTTAGGAACTACACATTGATGCATTTCTGTTGCGATCTGAGCGTCAACACGTTCTCATTTAAATAATAATTCCTCTCATGAGCGTACTATCGTGGCGGTTCTCCTCTCAATGCCATTAATGATAACCACCATCCAAATGAGTGCCACCTTCTTTATTTCGTCTTCGTCCTGGAAATGTATGATAGTCTGTTCGTTCACACCGGTCATCCACATACTGTTATGAGTCTTGAGTTGAACTTTGCGTAATATTTTCTTCTCCTAACACTTTTCCATGCCGGTCATGCAAGCCATAATGCTCACAATGCTGATGTTTCAATAAGGTTTGGACACCCTGCGAGAGTTTCCAAACAACTTTCTTTATAGAATATTTGGAGAACGTTACGGATCATTCTATCTTATGTAGGTGCTATAATGGATATATATTTTGAATTTCGTTGTGTTAACGTAAGAAGGCGAATATTATTGAGGAGATTTACTTCGTTCTGAATGCTTAGTGAATAATAATTAATTCAGGAAAAAAATTTACCCATGAGCAATCATAAATAATTTTTTGTAATAATTACACCCCTTTTTTGTCTAGATTTATTTTCATGTTGCCTTTGCGTATCAGTGTTCTCGTACTTTTAAGTTTCATGGCCCAATTTCGTTGGCCATGACATATGTAGTCATAAAAATTGATAGAATTTAGAGAAATGTCGATACACGTCGTATAGAGCTTTACCGCGGGTATTTATTAATAAATTAAACCTGTAGCGAGGCTTTTGACCCTTGACCAAGCCCTTTGGAATCGACAGCCGAATATAGCATGCTGTCGTGCTTGAAACTGATCAAAGTGGTATTTGGATGAGGAAAAATCGATGGGTCAATAAAGTTATGGTGCGTAAATCGGATAGCACCCTCAATATTTATTCAAGCGGGAAATACTGTTATTGCTGTCTTATATTACCGTTTCTATTTTAAGGTTAATCGGGTATAGTCGTGTGAATTGTGTCGGAATTCCTGCTCGGAATGGTAATTGCCGAAGGGATACGGCTCATGAGCAGGATCAAACTCTTATCCTCCGCAATGACCCTCCGCGAACATTAAATCATGTGACCTGGGTGAGAGTAGACTGCCGAGTTCCATAGCTGAAAACCATTTTATGCATCAATTCGTTGAGAATGGGTTCCGGTTTCTCATGTGACTACTGCTATTGTTCTTGGTTTATGTCCTGATCATTTTTATGTTTACTCACGCCTTCGCTCTCGTACTGCACCTTTCATTTACTTTTTTTTGCCATTATTGCTCTCACTTTATATGTTTTTATGTAATTATTTTAGCTTAGACATTCAATTTTATAGTTTTTTCATGTACATGCATTTTTCGTGTTTAATTCGCATCAAAGTGCCCATATTTAATTGGTGGATTTTGCGAATGTGTGTGAAATCAAGAGAACAAGTTAAACTAAATATAATAGTTGATTGGCAAATTAAGATTAGTTAGAGAGTGGACTAGTAGTAGACTACAGTCTATTGAGATTTTTGCGTCAAGAAAGATGGAGAAAGTTTGATAGACAGAGTTGAAGACAAATCAAGAAGTAATTGGCATGATAGTTTTGGGAAAGAAGTTGCCTGAGGATATTCGGGGGAGGTAGAGTAGGTGAATGGAACCAAGTCTCAATAGATAAGGGGTTGTTGAAGAAAGATATTGGAAGTAGGATGCAAGCGGTTAAGATTAGGTATGGGTTGGGAACAGTTGGGCTGAAGAGAGGTTTGATGAATGATGACTTGAAATGAGATATTGCTTGAGGAAAGTGGCGTTTTTAGGTGGGTAAGTACTGCCAAATAATCAAATGATTTATCAAAACTTGAAGTAATATACTGCGCTTCCCGATAGATGAGAGCTTTTTGAACTAAGGTTCGCGTACCTGTAGGGGATAAGCGCCTAGTGGTTTTAGAGGTATGCAAAAAAAGCTAAATAACGGTGAAAATATTATACATGATATTCCCTTACTGTGAGAAGTCCACCTGATTGGGATTCCAAGGAGTACGCCAAACAAATGGACCACTAAGGTGTAGACTAGTCGAAAAAGGCTGGTAGCCGCTGCGATATAATACAAGCGCACCCTAACCTGTTTACTGCCTCACTATCCTAGCATGCAGAAAGCGATAAAACCTTCCAGTAAAAAGGTTACCACAAGTGCCGACGATACACTTGACCGATCTGTGCTTCGATGCTCGCACCTTGAGTGTCCTAGTAAGCTTCTTTCTTGCCACTTTTTTTTCCACGTGCCCAGAAATTTGAACTAGAAGTCCAGAAACAATGGTAGATATTTTCGCTCCTGGAATATCCTGTGAAATTGATTTTATTTATCAATTGTTTCCATCACAATGTTCTTTAGATGGTATATATCATGTCTAGATTTTCGCCGTGTGTAATGTTGTACACTCCTTCTTCGTTGATGGGCTCTGCTTCCGTGTTCACGCGCGTTGATTCCTTTTGAGTCTCTTCCTTTACTCTTTTATTTTAATCGTGCTGAGGGTGTCTGTTTCCATCCTCGCGTTATCTTTCCCCGGATGGCGCTCCGACGGAGCAATTAAAGCTTTTGGGCACGACGCGATAAAACCGATCTGCGTAGAGCTTTAGACTTAAAGCCAGTCGCGGATTTTGTGAAGATAATGTGGTCGTCTTCGCAGCCTATTCCCTTTTCGCGTTTTCGATCTTCCCCTGTTGTATTTGTTGATTTTATTTCCCCCTCTCCCTCTCTCACGGCCACGGATGCGACCTCATCGTCGGCATGGATTTCCAACCCTCGTTAGTGCTTCGCTTCAGGATATCTCGACATAAAGGAATACCTCTCAGGTTTCTCTTTTCTCCATCTCTTGTACCCTTCCCTCCACCTCTTTATTAATTTATTTCCAGCGTTTTCCCTTTTGTACTGTCATGGTTGTTATTTGTTTATTTATTTCACTTGCTCTCAGCGTCGTTTCAAAAATTTTCTTTCGTTCATATTTTTTTTCTTCCGAAGAACGGGTATCAGTTCATGCGCCGGTGAACGGTGCTGTTTCTCATCAAAGAGGTGAGCTTCTCTTTTCTCTATTATTTCCGTCGGTAGAAGTGTTTTTCCACCGTTAATCATTATAAACTACGTATGGGATTAATGGCAGGGTATTGCTTTTCGGCTGCTCTTTAGACTTGAAAGTGTTATGATTCTTTTTCGGGGAATAATATGACTTTGTAAAGTTAATAAGTGAATCTCAGTTCTCCCTTATAGGTTATCTCAATTCTAATTTTTTATAAATGCTTTTCATGTTATGAGATAAATTCTTTTTCGTCGATAAGGAACGTAAATATTGAAGGAAAAAGCTGTCAGCCTTCCTATGTTTTATATTTAAAGCTACAGTTATAAGGAATAGTTTAAATTCATGGGAGTCACTTTATCTCTGAGACTATAAGTTAAAAATCATTATTTTCGATGTTAATGTTACTCATTTGGGAACATGCATCAAACTTATTACTCATATTGCACATGATGGATAAATGTCCTACAAACCCAAATATGTATTTCATGAGTGTATGCGTCAATCGCTTTATTAATAGTAGCTTTTAAAAAGTGATTTAAAATTTTAAAAAGCCACGTGATCCAAAACGTCATCTGAATGGCCTGACACTCCTCACGGTGTCGCATCTCTGCTTTTTGTCCGTTTTGGTTGGAAGGATCAAATCTTACTAGTTCATTGCCTTCCACGAAGAAAATCATTGAATAAAAGAAAACGATTATTTTCATCTGACAAGATTAATTATTATGTCAATAACAGTCCTTGGTCCTCCCATCAGCTTGTTAGTTTGAGTAATGTTTTTACAAAAACTTCCCTGATCCCAATTTAATAATTTTAAACTCAAAATATTCTTACTTTCATTTGTATTGTCTTCCCTTCGAGTAAAAACGATAATCTTCGAAAGATATTTACGATGTTATTCTCAGTAACCGAGTACCGACCCGACCCTGTTGAAGCATTAGGTTTAATGAAAATATTTAAATAATGAGTGTTCAAGAATATTATTTCAATACTAGGATGGTGTTCTTCCTTATATGCTACAATTTATGAATATTCTTTATCTTTTCGACTGTTAAATATCCGCATAAGCAATTTTGAGGAAACCGGGACTAGCCACGGTAGTAACCTTTACGGAGTCACCCGCATGTGCACATAAGTGCGATATTCCACAGAGGAAAAATCATTCGCCTTGACCGGGATTCGAACCCG
The DNA here is from genome assembly GCA_963573305.1 of Pyrrhosoma nymphula. NCBI lineage: Eukaryota > Metazoa > Arthropoda > Insecta > Odonata > Coenagrionidae > Pyrrhosoma > Pyrrhosoma nymphula. The sequence goes on along the minus strand of OY754330.1, from coordinate 45,543,958 downwards.
GATCCCTCGATTTCGCGCCGAGTGCTTTAACCAGTTAAGCTACCGAGGCGTCCTTCTCCCCTGTGGATTATTAATCCACAGGGGAGAAGGACGCCTCGGTAGCTTAACTGGTTAAAGCACTCGGCGCGAAATCGAGGGATCCGGGTTCGAATCCCGGTCAAGGCGAATGATTTTTCTCCTGTGGAATATCGCACTTATCCGCATAAGCATTAAAGTGATTCCTCCGCAAAATGATATTGTCAACTCTGACAGATGTACCTCTCAAAGTAGTCCTCACTCCTCATCCGGAGATTTGATTGGGGGAATATTTTACCGGGTGGTATTACTATGCAATCAATATGACTATGCAATCGCGTCATATTTTAGTGTATCATTATGAATGCGTCTTCTAGGGAGACTAATGTGGTGGCTTCCCGTTGCCTTCCGCATTTTTACCGAGTCTATGAACTGCACTCTCGCCCGAAGCTATTGCAGTTGATGCCGGACCGATCTTCTTTATTTGCCACCATTCTGCTGCCATCAGTGCCTTCTGCAGAGACTGCTAGTCGGGTGGCATGTAGGGTTCAGAAAATTCTCGTCGTCTCGGCCCAGAAAAAAAAATCAGATTCTTTTTCCGTTAATATACTTCTTTTACAATATTTGCCGTCGAATGGTCACAAACCTGCGACTGCAAGTCGAATACGCTAACACTGGGCATTGAAATCATACTCTGGGTATATATAGAAATGCATGTCCTCTATCTTATATTCACGACAAATCCTACTTTACGCTATTTTTCTCGCCAATTGAAATGGATATTACATGGAGTAAAATGGGGGAATGGGGAGAAACATGGAGAAAAATAGTACTTTTTTATCAAATATTATATATTAGTATGATAAATGGCATATTTAAGGAAAAAGAAGTAAAAGCTCCCAAGAAATATACATGTAAATATAATGAAATATAATGAAATATAATGAAAAAAAAGTAGATACATATAAAATTCTTATTTTTTTAGTTATTTGCTAATTACTGCGACAGTTGAAGTGAAAATGTGGTATTTTTTTAGATATGGTGCTGCAGTCGGCTTCAATGGCTATATAAAAGTGTTAATTAAAGATATATTCGTGAAATAATCTAAAATTTTGGCACTCTAATTTTATTTTTCCAATGCTAACGCAAGTCATCAGCGAAAGCAGGATTTTAAAAAATCAAATAAAACTATGAATTTAGTATTTGTTTTGACTCCAGCCACAGTGGAACCTCGTTAAATAGACCGTGAGGTAGGTAGAGGTATACAAAGCACTTTTTCATTAAGTTGAAGTAGCTCCTGTAATTGGTTGAAATGTAACGGCACCTCATAGAGTTACCAGCTGGCATGTATGAAGTAAATAAAATAACGTGTCCGATTTAAAAACTATTTATCATATTATAATTCTGCAGGTGTTGTTAATTACGGTTGTTGACATAAGTGTTGAACCAGCTGAACTCCTCGAGAAAACGCGTCGGATTTCTGGCACTAATAACGTTCCGTGACGTTATTAACCATGTTTGACGCTGGCTAGCCAGTGGTTTGACGCTGCAAAACAGGCTTAATAGTGTTTAGCAGGGGATGTTTTCATTAAAAACACGTTGTTTGTCGACTAAATTAGTCCTGTACAGTTAAGAATTTGAACTTCACATACAAAGATCATTTTAAAATTAATGAATGTTTCACATACTTTCTCTCTCTTTAATTACCAAGGCGTTACGATGTTTTCCAGCCGCTTTTGATTTTTCTTTCAAAATCTCAACAAATCTTAAAATTCCTATATTACTTTGATAGTTAAAAGAACTTTTTAACTTCCACAGTTTATTCCAGAGTGTACAACCTGTTTCAGGCAGTTAAACTTCTTAATCTTTAGGTACATGACAATTGAATAAACGAATGAATGAATTACATGAATGTACCTGAAGATGGCGTAAATGCCAAAACCGGTTGTGCAATCAATAATAAACTGTGGAAGTTCCAAAGTTCGTTTCACTATTAAAATAACGACCTTCAACCAAGTTAAACTTTCAACTTTTGAATTTTTCCCATATTACGTTTAAAAAATCGTGTAGTAGTACTATTTTTGATCGCAACTACCTATTAATGCCACTTTGGCATGTTAATGGAAGAAATTAGGCAACACGACCAGGTGTATTAGAAAAAAACCGTCAACAGCCATGTTCATCATATCTATGCAGGAATGCGCATCGTGCTAATGGACGCTAATGCCTTTGTGAGCTTCCTATCATATAAATCTCTTTAAAGGGATCGCCTGTGAGCTTTCGTGCAGGGCGGCTTGGCCAGGTGTTTATAAATTCAGAGAGACCATGACATGGGACGTTTGTGTTTTGGAAGGTAGACAGGAAGGGATGAGGAGTGAAGGCCAGAGAAGAGCAAAGGGGTCATCCACAACGTAAAGAGTTTTTTTTTAATTTTTTGAGAGTGGAGGGATTGAAGAGATATCCTTGACTCGCTTTATTTATTTCATCCCAACCCCTTTCCACAAAAAACCCTTACCCACCCCTTATTCGTTCCCTTTAAATCCTTCTCCCCCTTCTCAGGGACAAAGGATAAAAATGTATGAGTTTGTGGGATGAGGAACGTGGAGCACATCGCCCCTTTGCTGTGGTAGTCAAGGGCTGACCTAACTACCCATCTGCCTGCTCCCTCTATCTTCCATTTCGACCGCCACCACAGTCCACTCCCACACAGCAAGAGGACGGACAAAGTGCGGGTCAAGTCAGGGGAGGGGAACCGCATTCCCCCACTTATTTCCTTTTCGGGCGTCATCATCGGTCGGCGGCTCGAGAAAGGAAAAGGTCTGGTGAGCCAAAAAGGATCATGAGTCCCCTTTGCTTTTTTTATATATTTCCATTTCTTGAGTGGGAGCAGGGATGGAAGGGGTGGGGAATATTCAATGGTTATATAGAAGAGGGCTGGTTCCCCCGAATGCGGAAGAATGGGATATCCCTTTGAGGGAAATCTCTCGGGGTGGGGGGTTTGGTCGTGAGGGTGGGTTGGGGAGAAAAGGGACAAACGCACGAGAGGGGTGTGGATTAGGATAATACGGCTTCGAGGTGGCGGTCGCGCATTCCTTCAATTGAGGAAGCATTTCAGCGATCGCCGTGGGAGAATTTTTTTTTGCGTAAAACGTCTTATTAAAAGTTACGGATTGGTACTAGATATATTCACTGGGGATTTATACCTGTGGTTGGCGGTGATGCGATAAAATTGTTCACAGTGAACATTTCTTTAACGCTCGAAAAGTTTAAGGGACATCCGAATGGCTATGTGCCATTTGAAATAATAAGACTGAAAAAGCAAAATAAACGGTCATCTTAGAATTGATTACGTCATCATACGTCAGCAGATGAGGCCGAATATGAGTGGAAACTCAACTTGTTAACGCCGGCGTAAAATTAGCGTATCTCGACGTTAACTCGTTAAACCTGGTGGATTCATTTTAAAGTGGGGAAAGGTTGCGCTAAGGGATATAGCCACAAAAAACTTAAGCCAGCGGGGTTAAATAATCTGAAAAATTTAATCTGTGAAATATTAATAAATTTGTAGATTTCAGGGAAACTGTTTAAATATCTGCAAGATAATGTTTCTGAAAGATAAAAGGAGAGATGAGGAGATATATAGGCGTGAGAATGCTGGAAGGAAAGTCGCTGATAGTACTTGGAGCATATCAGGGTATGAGTGTTTGTCTAGGGAAGAGAAAATCGAAGTATACAAAAGTGTTCTCTTTCTGACTTAATGGTATGGCTGTGAAACCTGGATAGGCTAAATTCAGTAAGAGTTGGGACCTGTGCAATATTTATGGCAAAAGTAGGTTGGATAGGGTTAGGAATGAGTAGGTCATGAAATAATGGGGTTTGGATGCTTTAGTAATAAACATTTGTGAAAGGAGTGTGTTTCGTCGGTTTTGCCATGTTGAGAGAATGGATGAGAATTGAATAATAATTAGGTATATTTTGAGGATACCTGGACTAGTCGTGGTATTATCTTTATGGAGTCACACATTGTTCCTTTAAAGATCACAAACATCTACAGTGGAGGAGGACGTCTCGGTAGCCTACCCCATCAACATCAACTGAAACACCCATCCCCTTCCCCCCCTTCACTCATGGGTACATATACAACCGACTTTGACAGTAAGAATTTATGCCTGATGATGACACGGATTCGTCGAAACTAGTTGTACCACAATAAATATTGGTGGAAATATGCTTTGTGTTTTTTACTTTAGTGACAATGGATTTCCACATAGTTAATCCTGAAAACATCGAATATATGAAATCAATAGGATAAAAAATATATTGCGGTATAAATATACAAACACCTAGTAGTGTAACATTTCAAAGGAAACGTGTGTTGTGCATAGAACGTGGAAGAAAACGTTTATAGAAAGTAACTTAATGGCTCTCTGTCGGAAGGAACGGGATATGCAAAGTTTCAGACTTAAAGTGTGGCAGTCCTTAATTGCATTAATAAATAAAGGCGAAGCCCTTTACTTTCCACTTATATCTTAAGGATCAAAGGTTTTATTTCTATCAAATGCAGCTATCGAAACTCCTTCTTTCTCCTACTGTTACTCACTTTTTTAAACACTCCCTGTATCGCACGTGGTTGTGGCCGATGGTTCAGTCAGTCTTCGGTTTATCAACTAAGCCCGGCGGAGATCATCTCGTCCAAGCCTACAGTGTGGCACAGAGCTGGATGAAAAAGAGAGGATATCGTGAATAATTTTCTTCTACTGGATGCATATATATCAATCTAAGAAAATGGAATACTTTCAATGAAAAATCCTTGTTGTAATGGACGTGAATGAAATTAGCTTCTGTACTCATAAACCGTGCGTCTACTTCATTGAAAATGATGTTCTAAGTACATGCTGATAATAAAATAAATGTTAATGGTACGATGTGAGAATGAATACAATCTATAAAGTTAAATGCATCCATTTTTTAAAGCTCCGATAAAAGTTTCAATATTCTCCTTTGAGTTGACTTATCCTCAAGTGAGCATTCATGCATTTGAGGGATGAAATGAGATAGATGACTATTGGCATTCATATACGCCTTTCAATCTGTGTATTTCACAATCAGGTCTTTCACAGGTTCAGTTGTTTTGCCGCATGTACTATGTAGACTCAAAGGTACTATCTAATCTTCGTGTGGAATGAAGACAGGAGGGGGAATAGAGGGAGAGGGGAAAGTGTGGGCTCTGAATTCGTTGCTTAAACATTCCCCTTTTGCCCTTTCCCTCAATTGCGGTCTGTCCTCAGCTGAGACGCGGAAAGTAGTTCAAGCCGACTTTTGCATGTGTTTGCGCGAGTTTGTCTTCCATTGTTTTGGTTTCGTGTGCTCCTGCGGTGAGCAAACCCTTTTGAAAGTCCCTTGGTAAATAATCTCCTTGCTCCTCCCAGTTGTCCCCACTCGAATCTGTTTCGGCTGATCAATGCCGTCGAGGGATAACTGCTCATGTCACAGTTCGCTCAGCTGCATTTCGCCCCTCACTCCTCGTTAAATGAATTCTGAATGCTTCTTAGAAACTGCGACTGCAGTGAGGTTAGGCAAGATTGTAGTGTCTTTGACTAGAGATAGGACCCTTGGGAAAAAAGTGACGTATTCATAGGGCTTTAAGTGAGAATTTTCTAAGTGAGAAGCATAGGGCTTTGAAGTGAGAACCGGGATCCCGGTCAAGGCGAATGATTTTTCCTCTGTGGAATATCGCACTTATGTGTACTTGCAGGTGACTCCGTAAAGGTTACTACCGTGGCTAGTCCCGGTATCCTCAAAATTAGTAACTAAAAACTCGTTCACAATGAAAATATTTCCATTAAAAAGTATTAAGTTGAGAAAAAAATTAATTTATTTTTTGAAGTTCTGGAAACGTACAAACTAAAAGTAGTTAAATGACTGACACTATCAGAAAATATGATGTGATTAAAAATATTCCGCATAAATTAAATGCCTCTTTGCGGCGCACAGCCCTCAATGTGTGTACTATGGGACTGCATCTATTTTTCGGAAAATATCTCGAGACATAATGAAATAAATGATTGATATTTTGGCATAATTAAAAATATCATTCTTTTTCATCATAATGAGAAGAAAGTGACCTATGACGGCTTTTTGTAGTAGTAAAAAAAATATTTTATATATCATGATTATCGACAACTTCCACCTTATCCAGCCATAAGAAGTTTTAATCAGACAAATTTATTTTACTTATGAGTTGTGATATCTCGCTCAAACTACCTTACTTACTTACTCTTACTCCTGTGGCCACGCAAATCCAAGTCTATTTTTGGCCTCGCCGACAAGTTGTCTTAAGACTTTTCTGTCCTTCGCCATGTCAACCTCTCCCCCAAGTCTTCTCATGTCTTCAGCCACTTGGTCATTCCATCTTAGTCTTGGTCTTCCCAGTGGGCGCCTTCCTTCTGGTTGACCTCTCCACTCTCTTCTTATCATTGCATCCTCCTCCCTTCTTCTTACATGACCGAGTCACCTAATTCTCCTACTTCTTATCACAGCCACAATATCTGATCTTCTGTACAGGTTCCTGAGCACTCTGTTTTTTAGTATTCTCCATACTCCTTCTTTAAGTGTTGGCCCATATATCCTTCTCAATATTTTATTTTCAAATGTTATTAACTTTTTCTGGGTCTGTTTTGTTAGGGTCCATACCTCCGCCCCATACAAGAGAATTGTCTGTATTATAATTAAATAATTCATTTAATGTTATCAAGAGTAAGAGTAAATATCAAGAGTAAGGGTAAAAATACAAATACAGAAACAATAGTACAAATACAGAAAATAATATTACAAATACAGAAAAAAACAATGGAGTAGTAGAAGCAAACAAAAAAATGATCCAAGAAAAGTAGAAAAAAAAAGAATAAACAATAACACATTAGATGTCCTCCTGAGCACAATGCTCGTCAGAAGGTGCTTACTTCAGCATACTCTTATATATTTGATGCACATAGTGAAATGTACAAAGGTGGATCAAATGCACTTTACAATAAAATATAATTATACTCAAATACAATTATCACTGTGTATATTCTAATTTTTGTATTTCTTGATAGGAGTTTACTCTTCAATAGTTTTGATAGGCTCCAGTAATTAGCTTCATTTAACCTCATTTGTATCTCTGCTTCTATTTTATTTTGGCTGTTAATGGTAACTCCCAATTACTTAAATTCTTCAGTCATTGTAAAGCTGTATTCCATAACGTCAAGCGTTGAATTATTGGGCTCTTCCAATTTTCATATATTTAGTTTTTTCTTCATTTACCTGTAATCCTACTATTAGTGCTTCTTCTAAGAATACTTGTGCTTGTATTTCCAGGTCACTTTTACTACCTACTATTAAGGCTACATCGTCAGCATATGCCAATATATTTATTTTTCCTTCGATATTACTCCCTCTTGGTATAGCTTCAATTGCTTTCAAAGCTTTTTCTAGAGCCATGTAGAACAAAAGGGGGGACAATCCATCTCCTTGTCTTACTCCTTTGGTGATATTGAAAGTGTCTGTGCATTCTTTTTCTATTCTGACCTTTCCTTTCGAACCTTCAACACACATTTTTACAAGTCTTATTATCTTTTCTGAAATGTTGTTCTATCTAAGTACATCCCGTACCTTTTATCTAATTAAACTATCATAAGCTTTTTTAAAATCAATAAATAATATGTATAGATCTTTATTGTATTCCCAGTACTTCGAGGTCAGCTCTTTCATAACAAATGTTTGGTCAGTAGTTGATTTCCCACTCATTAATCCTGCTTGGTGCTTACTACCTTAACAAATGAAAATATAATTTCTGACATTCTTATTCCCAGCGGTTGTATCACAAACGTAGCTTCATGACCGTTTACTAACTTCAAAGACTTCTGGGCTTGGAAGAACATTAGTGAAAGATGTGTCGCACCTCCATTGGATTCCGTTGTCTTAAACCGTGGTTTATTAGTTACTCGCGTTCTTCATATACCACCAAATCCTTCACACCTTGTTACGATGTGCCTTTGGCGAGCTCATAGAAGAAGATAGATGAAAGTATGCGGTACAATAGCACAGGAGAGTGCTGAAGTCATTAAAAGGTGCTATCAGCCATATTGAATGTATCAGTTGAGCAGTCAATACGCCAAATATATATATCAGTATTAGGAGTCGAATTTTTGCGGTACCACGAGGAGTTATTTTTTCAAAATGCGAAATGGAACACATTAAAAAAATTAAATGTCGATTATTTATAAAAATTATGGACGAAAAAAGGCTTCACTTTTGTGGGTCAAGAAATGACCTCTTGTAGCGTTATTATTAGAGATGGCAATTAAAGCATCTATATTCTGTATCTAACTATATCTATTTTGCTCTACGCCTTCTAAGATCAGCAATTCATAGCATTAACAAATTATTAATGTTGCTCTTTGTGGTATTTATTGTAATTTACAATAATATATAAACATAATTTTCAGTTCCCATTCCCATTTTCAATATTTAATGCTGAACCAAAGTAACTACTAGGTAATGCTAAATGCATTGGTTAATACGTATGGTGTCAATTTCGCTCCTATAACTTCCAATGCATCATGTTGGGCACATACATGAATCCCAGTATTTTATCGCAGACATGTTGTGTGACGAATACGATCACTATTCGGTGAAATACGATCTCAATTTACATCCTACGTCTGTTTCTCGGAGTTCCCTGATCTCAGATCATGATGAATTTCACGATGGGGTAAAATAGAAACAAACCAGTGACAATCTAGGAGGCAATCTCTACAATGCGAGGTGAGAAAGTACTCTTATGGTCAATTCAGCCACGATATCGAGGGATCTGGCTTCTGACTGAGTTAGGGTTGTGACTTGGCCCGTAAATCCGTATACAGTAGCGTAATATAGGCTTACCGGCTCCGCCGAAATTTATGTTCTCTGATTACTTCCAATTAATCTGAAATTGATAATGGCATGTAACATGAAAATCTGTTGCTGGTGAAATACAAACGGAAAGGTACATCCAATGAAGTATTTTATAGGGTTTGGCTTCATGATAGCGCTGCAATGATGAGCATAACGGAGGCTCAACTTGGAATGGTATCCTCAATATGTAAAAATAGACTTTCTTTGAATAAATATTATTTTAGGAAAATAGGCTATTTCATTTATTTCGTGTTTGTCGAAAATGGTAAAAATCGCCATCTCTAGTTATTTGATTCCACTACCCTTTTTTGCTAGCTTTAGAAATTGTTGTAATGTCCCTTTCTTAAATTTCCCTATTTATTTCTCTTTCCTTGTAGTTGTGGATTGCGAGGTGTCCGATTGGGGCGTGTGGTCAGAGTGCGACGCGGGCTGCGGCCCAGGAAGGATGACCCGCTCGAGGTCCGTCGTGCGGTTCCCGGAGAACGGCGGACGCCACTGCCCGTCGCTCGTGCAGAAGAGGGGATGCCAGGGGACGAGCCGGTGCGGACCACACTCTCCGCGCAGCGCCATCAAAGGTAAGGAGAGGAAAAAATCTTAAGGTAGTTTGAGGGAGATAGTTCCATAGTCATGATGGAGACCATATTCGAAATTTATTTTTTTTATATCTGCGTCCGTAAGAAGTATGAAGTAAGTATTTTAATATTAATGGCGCAAAATATATAGCTATACATGACATAAATTCTCAGTAATTAAATAAATAAAACTACGTAAATCTATAACGTGACTCATTTGTTCACGCCGTACGGTGAAAACGCCTTCACACAAGAAGGTTTTTTTTCGATTCTGTAAAAATGACTGCAGTGAGTAATTGATTAATTTTTATAAATAGTTGAGAAAACATACAAACTACACACCGTTAGTTTTTTGACGAAATCTAGGCATTAAAAATTACTTTGTTTTTCAATATTCTCCCTCTGGAGCGCACAGCCGTAATCTATCCCTTGTAAAACAGCTTATATTTTTTTAGCAAATTGCTCTAAAAGTAGTTCGGCCAGGGGTTAATGTTTTGATGTCATTGGGAAGATGGGAGTTTTATCTTTAAAATTTAGTCAAATTCATTAAATTATAAGTGAAGTGATATTTCGTTCAAACTACCTTAACGTATACCATATTATTGGAACCTCTATGCCGTGGCTCCCTTAGAGCGAGTATAGTTGAAAGTTATTAATTCTATGTGTAAAAGAACAACTTATTAAGATCAAATATGTTACGGTACTTCTTTCTATGGTCAGCCTGCTGCAACTGACCATTTTTGCTCTTTTCTACACACTCGCATATGTTTGTTAGGTGGTATGAAATCGATGTCCCCGTAATTTGAAGATGAGATTCTGTAACAGTTTGAATATAAAACATTCAACTATAAAAAAACACATCTTAATACAATGACTTTTATAAAAAAATTTAAGCCACCACAAGCGCAAAACTTATGGTTTGTAGTAAACCTTTACTTGTATCCAAGTAGCCAATGTGCACTGAGCTGCAAGTTCGTTGCCATTGCTGCCGTGTCAGTAGGTGTGTCATAATGCTAATGCTAAGCAGCTTTGGGCTCAGCTGGAAAATATCATGAAAAATTTGCCACTAAGGTAATCCTTTCCATATAAATGCTTAATATAGGGGGGCAATTCCACGAAATAGGAAACCTTGGCCAAAAATATTTTTTAATAATAACCTGTGCGTATTATATATTTTTTTTAACTAATTAAGTCAGCTTTCAATTTCTTGTAATTATTTTAAGCAATATTTACACAATTAAATGTTATGCTATTTTACTCTCAAGTCTTTTTTACCATTTTCCTCTTTCGTTTAAGCAGTCACGCCAAATTATTATGCTGGTGATGCTGAAAAAATATTTATCAAACGAAATACTTTGTTTTTGGTTTATTTATGAGCCAAGTTAAAAGTTTCTGCAACTTAAAATTTTTCGTCCTCTTGGTTATCGTGGTAAATTAATTAAATTTTTAGCTCCTTACTATTCTACGTCCGACACCAAAAAACAAGTTTTAGTTTTATAGCAGATCCAAAAAAATTTTTTTTACGAATGAAAGCACCGTTTTAAAGTAAGTTCTTGTAGAGCTAACAGAACCTGTCATTTAAAAAAATTAAACTTCTACAGGTTTATTATCATTTTGGTGTCGGACGTAGGAAAATAAGTCTACGTCCGACTCTACGTCCGACACCAACTTCTAAAAGTACTTATTTTGATTAATTTCTGTAGTTTTAATTCAATATTTCTTACAATAAAACAACAATAAGTAGGTTTGGTAATAAATAAGTCTAAAATTAAGCATGTAGCTAACCTGAATAACATTTCGGTGTAAAAAAATAAAAGATCAATTTCAAGAAAACATTTATAGGCATGCGTGTTTTATACCTACAAGTTAACATTTTTCACGAGCATTTACATAGTACTTAATTTACCCTAAGAGAGAGGAAGGTGGAATTAAGGAAGAACGCCTCAAGGGAAACCAATTTCCAAAATTCCACGGAAGTAGAAATACAATAACAGAAATAGAGATTCAAAAATTGGTACAGTGATTATAAAAATAAAAATTAAGCTGTTTTTAAGACCCCTGAAAATGTATCACCATACCGAAATAAGCAGACAGAAGGGGTAATATAAGAATATGTAGTAGCCTTCCCCTTTCGCCCAACGAAAAGGCTCACATGGTGAACTGTTTGTCTAAACAGTGTGGTTGAAAGCTAGAAAAAAATCATCAAATTCATCAACAAGCAACGATGCAGATAATGTTGATGACGATGATAATAATAAAAGGAAATTGTTGACAATGTTGTATGTGACTCAGAGTAAAAAACCTGCATGGCTAGAAAATGCCAGAACTGTATTGAACTGTGCCAGAACAGTACTATACAAACCAAAAGGGGACTATGAACTCTTGAAGTACATGTAATGGCAAAAAGTTGATGTACGTGTTCAAAAAGTTGAGAAGTTGAAAAAGATTTTGAAGAGAATATCTCAAATTCAAATAATTTTGAAGAGAAATGTTTTGGAATATCAATTTCAATATTTTTTGACCCACACTTATTTCAATTAAAAACAGGCTGATGAATTTGAAAACATAAAATCCCGAGTAAATGGAAAAGAAATTTTAATCCAGATGGATTTTTCTGAAAACGCAACACTTCTTCATCAAAATGAAATTCAGTTACAATTCACTGGAGCCATAGCCAGTCTACTGTGTTTACTACATATGCTTGGATCCATGAAGAAGTCAGCCAGAGTGGTGTCATAATATCTGACGACCTTGATAATACAAAAAAATCAAATTTATTGTTACATTAACTTCCTTCTTGGGCACCTGAAATGCATTTGTCCTCATATCACTACTGTGAACATTTTTTCCCATGGACTATCAGCTCATTGCAAGAACTGGTACATATTTTATCAACTTCCTTTCAATCAAAGCAAGTATGAAATTAATCCAAAGCAAGTATGGAATTAATCTTCATTGGTGCTTATTCGCAAATTCTCATAGGAAAGGAGTAGTTGACGGGATTGTAGGAACAATAATAAGTGTTTGGAATTTTACAAAACCCAATGAAGGAACAATTTTGAGCTCTGGAGGTATGAGCTGAATAGCTACTCTCAGGGACCCCATCGTATTGATCAAATTTATATCAAGTGATGATGTGCAAGAAAAGCTACGTGAATAGCTACAAGTCTAAGAGGCAGCAGTTCCTATCTCGGACACGCAAAACATTACACCGGCTGGTACAAAACCTATCTGCTAGTTGGTGTAACTAGCAATGATCTTATAAAAAGAAAAGTAAAAATATTAAGTTTTGATTCCGACAGTAAAGATTTAGAACCTGAAAAAACCTTGATTGGAAAATTGGGAGTTTGCATAAGTTTTGCAAAAAAGCTCAGTTCTAAATCTTCATGATCTAGTACCTTTACAGGACTGAGTCGTAGTTAAATGTGACAATGCCAACTGTCCAGGTGAAGTGCTGTCGGTTTTGGAGAAAGAACAAACGTTAAAAGTGATTCACAGCTCCAAGACAGGTGCAAATTATTTCTGGCCTGCATCTGCATCAGTTATGCAATAGAGAACATTGTCAAGAAAATTAAGGCTCCTGAGACTTATGGAGGAACAAGACAGCAGCATAAATTTGAAAGTTAGGCCAAGAGTTAAAAATGTGCTCTTAAAGGATCCCATTGTAGACATATAACTTATGAAATACTGATTTTCTGTGAACATATATATTTTTTACGATAAATACATTGAAAAAATAAATTACTGCTTGATTTTACTACTGTATTCCTCACAAAACCTCACTTTATTTGTACATTCTACGTCCGACACCAAGAATTCTACGTCCGACACCTTACAATTTTTTTTATATTTATAAAACTACCATATCTATGATGTTTGAATTGGTTCCATTATAAAGGGTATGGCATCTATTTTTCCATGATTTTTGTTGTTTGTTTAAGTCAACAAAACTCACAGAAATTAAAAGAAGAATTTCATAAAGTCGGAATAAGTTTTTGTGCACTCTACGTCCGACACCGTGGTTTTTAATTTTTTAGGTACTTACATGCATTATTTATTTTTATACTTTTTATGCAAAAATGTTTCTAATAGTTTATTTTTGTATTCCTATTACTCAAAACTAAAATTTTTTAATTGGAATTACATGGAAAGTTATAAAACAATGAAAATATTTGTACAAATTCTACGTCCGACACCATGGAATTGCCCAGGGGAGTATATTGTATATTATAGTAATATGACGTCACGACTTTATCAATCCATGAGTGTTCTTCGTCCGATTGCTGTTGCCCGTGTCTGCAGGTGACAAACAAGTGCGAGATGACCTTAGCTATCGAAAGGCGTTAGCATTAAGTACTGCTACTCGACATATCCTTCTGAGTAACTGCGAAAGATAAGTGGCCATTCAAGTATTACGTATGGCGTTTTGGGGACGGAGGAGGGTTGGGCTTTTCTTACTTTGCCTTACGTAGAGGGGTGAGGGGGTCTGGGACAGTCTTACGTAAGGTATGTCACTGCTGAATTCGTATGTTTATCACTTTTTCAAATTATTTTCGGAAGGAAAAATCTTACTTTTTTAGGGTCACCTGATGTGGTGGTACGCCTGATAGTATAGAAAAACGTAGGACTGCTTCATTGGGGATACCACCAGCTCCCGGTGCCTTCCTATATTTCAGATTTTATACATCAAATTTCAGACAAGATGGCGCCCACGGCTCATTTGGCAGTTCTTCGTTCACGGACCGACTCAAAACCGAAGCTTCGACCGTAATTTTTCGGCGGACGGCGCTAGCGGCGCTTCTGAAATCAAAGAGCATCATGGGAATTCCCCCAGCCCCGCATCCGCAGCCAAGGTTTTCGGAAACGGAACACAAAACTGAGCCGACGGCTCTGACATCAGCTCATAGATCTTTCAAAATGTCGTTCGATTGGGCCTTTTTGCCGTTCATTGAATGCCTCAATGAATGAATGTCGACATGATGAACGTTGACATTCCCGGATAACCACCCTGAGTTCCTTCCTCATAAAATTCTCTGAATGTAATCTAAGACGAGGCCTCCTTGGGTGGCCCTCTCTCATTTCAATTCCACTCCCCCCTATCCTCTTCCCACTCCACTTTTCTCCCACCCCTGCGGGCGTCCCCTCTGATACACGGTGTCAGATGTCACGCAGGAGGCTTCGACTCTGCCATGAAATTAATCCGTAGTTGGGACACCGTATCAAGTATCATCTGGGTGGTATTATTATTTTCCCCCATTTCCAAAGAAGCTCATTGAAACCTGACACCTTGTAATACTATCCCTTCTCAACCGAGGGAATCAAATTGCACAGGCCACGGACATTTGAGAAATGTAAAAAAATAAAAGAGTTAAAATTCTAAGTTTGAAAATTTCCCTCCGTCTGTCCCAGATTCAAATGATGCAACACGAAATGCAAGGCATTCCGCTTTTAGTACGCGTCTTGAAGGTTTCGCCTTATTTGGTGACTTTCTTGAGAAAAATGTGGTCGTTATGCAATGCAATGTCGATATTTCCGGCTTTGACAGGTTTCCGCCTCAGTCAGATTCCGTCTCTCTCAGATTTTACTGTATCTCAAATTCATGTTTCGCAAAAAGTACTGAAGTAGGTACTTGATTGCACGCCTCCTAATCACTGACGATTCTTTTCACATAGAATTCCAAAGAAGAGAGCGGCCCCTAACCCCAAAAAAGTTTTGAAAAATGGGAATGGTTGTAGGTAAACCATTAATTAGCTTGCGGAAAATTTCAGCGGAATAAATTACTATTATATTGTTGTGAAGAAAAAAATTATTTTGTATTGATTACTATGGAGTATTATCTATAATGGATCAATTTATTTATCAGAGAAAATGAAAAAGGCATGGTCTTAGGCGCTGGGAATGGGGTGGTGTGAGCACTGGCTTTTCATTTAGTCCCACGGATCGGGTAGTCGGGTACCCGCCAAGACGGACTTTTAAGGGAATTCTTGAACCCATACATCAATGATTTAACATAATTGCTTTGCAAACAACTAAAAACATTCGCTTTGCACCAACTACTTTACTACAGCCAATAAATTCTTTAAATAACCATTTCATTCCTAAGAGCTCTATGTTTACAATATATTTTCTTTTTTCATCACATCATAAGTCATTCAACCTCCTAAGATTCGGTGAATGCTGCCCTTCATTATACCCTGTCCCCGGCTAACTCCTTTATGTCCAAATAGCTCTTCTATTTCATATCCCGTTTCTACTGGATCTCGTATATGTTCCTCGGTCTTCCTATTGCGGATTTTCCCTCTGTTTTTCCTCCTATTATTTTCATCACAAATTCGTTGCATCTCAAATTGTGGCCTATCTATCCGGATCTTGTCTCCCTGATAAAACCCCTGATAAAACCCCTGATAAAATCCCTGATCTTGTCTCCCTGATAATGTTCAATGTAGGTTCTTCTATTCTATTCTTCTGTATTTTCCCTGTTTCTGATCATACCCATCTATTTGATCTTCAGTATCCGCCTCTTGTATCAAGTTTCAAAAGTCTGCATACACTGAAGAGTATACTAGTACAGTGTATACTCTTCTCTTTAAGATTTACAGTGACCAATGGCTCTGAGCCATATAGTTACACTAAGTTAGAGCCATACACTATACGAATTGTTTCATATATACAGTTTCTTCTCCTTGTTGGTAATCCTACTTTGATTGAACTCAACATTTTTTAAGATCAAAAACACTTTTTTTGCTTTAGCTATTCTTCGATTGATGTCATTTGAACTTCTTCCATTTCATGTCATTCAGCTTTCAAGGTAGGTGGAGGACTTCACTTGTTCAAGCACATCTGCTTGTAGCGTAATGCTTGTCTTCAGCTCCTCTCTTCCGCTTACTAGGACTTTAGTTTTCTTCCCATTAATCTACATCAATCTAATCTATCTAAATATATACATGCTGTATACATTTAGTACTTGATTCATTGTGTTCAAGGATGCTTGCAGGTCTTCTTGCTTCCCTGATATGATTGCGATGTCTAAATGTAAACTTCAAAGGTGAAGACTTGATATTCATCAATGATTCTCTCAATGTTTTTGCTTTCCAGATGAATCTCAGGTCGTCGGCAGGCATTTAGCATAGAGGGGATACTTTTTATGATTTTTATTGCAGTTATGTCTCGAATAATTTACGCAGCGTTAGCTTTTGTTCTTCCCCCTGTTTTTTTATTCAAAACCAGAGAATCCGCTTTGGGGTACAGCGCAGTCATTAAGAGACACACTTTCACTCCGGTGAGGCGTAATCTCTTCAGCACTCTTTCATTGCAAAAAAAGCTCACGTACAAAAGATATGACATGCTTTTCTGGTTTCAGAAGAGATGTCTGTTTCTTGGCGGCGTTTGAACATTATCGGCCGGTCTCTCCCACTCTTCTCTTTTGTTTATTTATATTGTATTTTTTGTCAAAGGAATGCTCTTGCGCCATCGTTCTATTGTATGAATTTTATTTTTTCATGCTCATACCTTTGTTTTGCCCGGAGGCCATGCGTGTAGAGTGGAGGCGTGTTTTGCGTTAATTTTCGCGCTGGATTTCCTGCGGCGGCATCATTACTTGCCTTGTTTGGGAGTCAGTTTAAAGGCTTCTCATAATTTACAGACCTTTTTTTTCTAAAATGGCTTGTTAGTTTTGCGATTTATGACGTGTACCGGCTAATCTCTCGGTGTGTAACAACTCTGTATTGAGGTCACTATAAGTCTTAGATAAATCAGATCCACATCCCGCGAGTTAAGTTTTCTTCTGAAAAAGAAAGTCTTTAATTTTGATTAACCCACGTTTTTATAATGTGACGCACTGTAATTATTTCATGGGCTGGCTTTTTTTTAAGGCTATGGGGACACCTCGTGTCGTAATACACGCACCAAATGGTTTTGAGTTTCAAAATCATGGCGTGACGGAGCCTTAATGAACTCTAGTATGGCTCTCAAGGGAAATTAAGTTCATTGAAGTATCAAATTCACCCTTTTTTAATTTCTGTTTTCTGTATTACTTTTTGCTATTACGTGTTGCACTTACGTGTTGAATTTCGATCTAGTATTATATTCCATTAATTTCATGACCCAATTCTTCTTCTCATAAAATAACTTGGGTACATGATTGAGTGTAGATTAATTCATATTTTGAAAGAAGTTAACACTCTAGAGGCACCCGTGCATAAATTCATCACAGCGTGACCAAAATCATTTTCCCTTTCTTCTTTTTTCTAAACTTTCCTTTTTTAAAGGATATTTTAACGGTATTTTTAGTGAGCTTTAATGTATTCATTCACAACTCTTGAATAATTTACAAAGGTGTAATTATTTGAACAACCTTATCTATTTTTATGGCTGGAGGGAAAAGTGATCTGTTCAACACTAAAAAATGGTAAATTTGAACTATGAAGCTTTCGTGAAGGGTTTTTATTTATCTCAACTCGTATTCTATATCTGAACACTCCCTTTTTTGTCTAGTGTCTCTTTCTTCTCTGAGAGTGACTCCGCTTGTGGATTGTTTCTTCGCCTGTTTTCAAGCCGTTAAAATCAGTATCTTTTTTATCCCTGTTTATTTTCCCTTACTTTTTTGGTGCCCGTTTCAACAATACCGATGCCTGTTATTTCAGTCGTGCACGCCTAAAGGGTACATTCTCTTCACTCCACTAGACGCTTGGGAAATTTAAAGCTGTGCGGCTGGAAATGTCATTCTCATTACGTTGTTTTCCCATAGACTTTTTATGCGTGGGTTTATTGCTCGTGTGATTGCTTTTGTCTCCGTTTGAGTTATAACCATTGCGTTCTTGAAATTGGTTGACTATACCACGAACTTGATTTAATTGAATGCATGACTCCTTTTCTTGAAATGGTACTAAATCCAAACAAGATACGGTTGTATTTAATGATTTGGCAGCCGTTTAATTGCAAGAGGTATTGAAAGGGTGTCCAACCCTTAATGAAGTTCAATCATTGGGTAGTCTTGTAGATTTGTTTGGAATTAACTGAGTGCATTGAGGTATTCGGGAATTTAATTAAAAAATAAAGGAGCATGATTTGCCGTGATGGTGACAATTTAGAAACCTCATCGAAAAACTGCTATAGTCCAATTACATAGGGAAAAATAGTAGAAGAAAACAAATAAACAACTGACTGTATAACAAATAAACAACTAGTAATAAATAGCAAAAGAAGCAATGAAAAAAATAGAACCTAAACAGACAAAGAGCGATAGACGAGAGTAAAATTAGGAGGTGGGAGGAGTGCGACAGATAGGGGGTGCTTGAAATGGATCGAATTCAGGGACACATTTCATCGTAGAATTTACATGAAAATAGGCAGAGAGAAGTGGGGTACCTATTGAAACGAAATGAAGTCAACCCATTTTGTGCTCATAGCAAAGTCCATGCAGCCGCAATATATGTTCCTGATATTTTCGAGTGACAGATTTGTATTGGATCAATGGAGTAGGAAAGTGTTAATTTTTTGGAGGGAGAGATGGATGAATTCCAGGTTTGATTTCTTTATATAGAGCGTTTCTACGTGTCTCTGACTGACCGTTACACCCTGTTTTTGCTTATTTTTTTCCCCTCTGACTTAATACAAATCAATGTGGGAACTTTCTGGTGGTTTCATCCTAAAGTAAGTTAGTGAAAGCATACACTGGCTTTGGTACTACCCTGTGACCCCGGTAGAACCGGAGATTTTTTACTTCAAAGTCGTCGTTACTGACTGACAAAAATGAAACTCCGTTTTGTGACATTGTCACTCTTCTGAGGATTGCTCTGAAATTATGCAAGATTTAGAAAAACCACGAAATACGTAAAATAGTTCTAGGTATTGCCCAAACGTGTACGAAACCTTGACTTGGCAAAAGCAATGGTTTCCTCTCTTTGGTCATAAAACCGGGGTGTTACTGACTGACGGGAATCGTCACTGACTGACGCATGTGATTTTATGCTTGTAAACTCTTATTTTCCATGGAATTAACATTACAAAATATAAATATATTGCACACAAAAGTCATAGAAATGAAACATAAACATCTTGTATCCATTGGCAGAAATATTACTTCGATTTCAAGTCGAAGGCTCACTTAAAGTGGTGAGTACGCCTATCACTGTGATCTACAGTCAAAAGAGACACTTTAATTATATTTCTACCTACTACCTCCACATGGTGAACAGAGAGAGTGTTCCGTATGGGTTTAATGCCGTGCCACTGTTGGTTCAGGATTTGTTTGGAGGCAGAAATGTCGTCTTCAGGGATCTCTGCAAATGTTATTCTCTTTCTGTTTTTACTACACACTTGCACAAAGCTAGCGGCACTCATTACAGCAGTACCCGACTTGGAAGCTACCCAGGTCATGTTTTTGGCTTTGCCCCCAACTGCGTCAACAGCACCTTTGCCATGATATGATTAAAAAAAATTCCATTGCATGGAAATTCCGAATATTTCGGACAGGTATGTTATGTTACATAGGGTGTATATATTTTTAAATTGGCTTGAAGAGCCATCTGAGTAAATTATTAACTCTTCCATGTCAGGTTTTACCACCATTGCCTCTCCAAGAAGATATTTTAATGCAGAGTCAACATGGTACTTATCCTGATCCGTTTTGACACATGCCAGAGCGTAAGATTTTTTTTCAATGGGTCCGTTTGGATCCGTTTTGTACCATAATACAGCTGTGAATATTGAAACCTTTTTATGACCCCAGTGAGCACTCTGAATCTCATTCAGGTGCTGACACTCATACCTGTTCGCAAAGTCAACCTGAGCTACTACCTGTTTGGCCGCAATATTCTCTTTGGCATGTTTGAACGACTCGCTCAGCTGACGCTTCACTTATGTATGGCTCAAGAAAAACGGTAAGCTATCAGTTAGTATTTGAAAGCACTCAAGGACTGTCCCTTTTTTATCATTCAAATTTACCCATTTATTTTCACCAGCCTCCCACCGGTTCCATTCGCAGGTATCATTTGCCACGTCGTCGGTCATTTCAATAAAGGTGAATCCTGGACAATGTTCGCATCCCGACTGCATGAATTCACTAGATGTATTCATGTATTTTAATTCATCGTATTCCCCGCTTTGCTTTCTCCTCACACGATACTCACGCTGCCTCTCTGCTCCCGTCTTTGCCATCTTGACCAACCCTGACGTATGCCACGTGTAACGATTGCAGGTCTAAACAATCATTCTACTCCTATGTCCCGTTTTCACAACAATCGTACCGACGCGACGTTCTAACACTACGTGCGTTCCAACGACAATGAAGCGGTGGTACGCGGGAAGCCGAAGTCAACAATGGGCAAACAAAATACAATGCTCCGCTGTGTAAACAAATAATTTAGCAAGGAGAATAAAACTGATATAACATTATTACTTGAGGAACATATTATTCTAGGAATTTAGTATACCAGTCGGGGGCAGTGAAGCGCACGCACCGAAATTTGAAACTTACAGCGTTACGAAAAGTTAAAATGTCAGTCAGTGACGGCGCTCAGGAACTAAAACGGTGAATACTGGGGAATTTTTTTTCCGATCTTTCATCCTTGGGATGGTGTTGATTTTGATACGGAACGATTTTTCTCTCGCATCCCTCGATTGCTGTGAGCGGAAAAAAATGTATGTCACTCGTCACTGACTGACACCAAAACGACGCACTGTTGCGTTACATTCGTCTGCGTGAACATGAGACTTCCAATTATCGATGCAATGGATTAATAAGTCACAGTCATGATTGGGGAGGATGGTTTAATGGAAATTTTTATATAAAAATCGTATCTTATTAGCGAAATCTGCTGTAGTAGAATGGCTCTGTGAACGGCATTACTTGCACTTATGGAACGAGAGCTCACTTCCACAGCGCTTTTGTAAATAATGGTTAGTATATATGGAAAAACAAGTACGGAACATAAAACTTTGGAATATTTTCTCCAAATAAGGATTTTGAACGGTCCATTTATCTCAAATTTAATTTTTGAACCCCAGTATGACAGTTATGTAGAAACGCTCGGACGGATATATATAACGGATATATATAACGGATTTCGATTTAACTTAAATCTCACTCCATTAAAAGCTTTTACCGTGTATCGTCCCCACGCAATCCATCAAATTCACGTGAAAAGCTGTTTATTATGAGTCGGTTATTTTAACGTGTCGCAAACCATTTGAAACCTCAGTTTTTCAGCGAGGCTGACCCATTTCTGGCCCCCAAACGTAGTTGTAAATGTTATGAAGTGGTAAGTGCGACCTCCGAATCAATTTCGAGCATAGTCAACGGCCGTGGTTTTTTTTACGTTGGGATTTGAACTTTGTGATCGCACCACTCCCACTGACCCGACGCATTGTTAAGGAAGACAAATGGCCAATTTATATTAACATATCTATAGAGGGGCCATCATATTGATGATTTCACTTCAGTGACTTATTTTTCTCGCCCAGATTTGCAATATTTGCGGAAAAAAGAGCTCGGCACCCAGAGCAAATAGTTGGTTTGGTGAAAGGTGTTCTTGAGTATTTTATCACTCATAACGTTTTGCTATCGAATATCCACTGGGATCGAATTTTTCCCCTTCCCTCGACTAACCCGCACGCTTTTAGATTCATTCCATGGACACAAATTTCTGTACTGAGAGCAAATAACGGTTCCCCTCAACGACATGGGCAAACAGCGGAATAGGATAGAGTTTTGTGGATCTGACCGTCGATTCAGGACACGTTTTGTTTTAGGAAATACGATCCTGGCGTCATTCTCATTGGTATGAAAAAAGCTCTTCCATTTCCCTATCGTTCGTTCATGCTTGCTTACATATTTGTGGTTCAATAGATTCGATTAAAATATACCTACACGAGTACCCATCCCGCTGTTCCCTTTCGGAGTAGGCACAATTTAAAGATCTTAGTTTTCGGAGCTGTATGTAAAACTGGCTTATTTTTATGATTTATTCCATTCTGCCAAATCCTTCCACACATAATTTGCTTCAATTATCCTTATGCATGGCTTCATGTACGCCCTCTTTTACTTTCTCTCCTTTCTTCTTCCTTACCATTGGCACAATGGACCGTTAGGTCTAAGTGCCTCAGGACTCCATCTTTAGGGGTCCTGCCGCAAATTCTATCTAATCCTCCTTACCTTCGTTGCATAGAAGATACTCCTGAGAGAAGGTACCTTTCGTACCTTCTCTCTGGAGTATCTTTCACATTCATCTATAACTTCTTCTTGTTCTTGTTCTACCCCTTCCTCTGACAATTTACCCCTCTTGCATAATTCTGCTTTGTTACACGACTTTAAAAAATATTATATATAATACCTATTGACTCCACCTATATTACATATAAGTATATTTATTGATTTGTTTGTGGATGGAAGAAGATGTTTTTACTTCTGAAATTCTTTTGACGAAGTAATATTTTTTCAACCATCTGAAATTAAGTGCGATATTCCACAGAGGAAAAATCATTCGCCTTGACCGGGATACGAACCCAAAATCGAGGGATCCGCGTTCGAATCCCGGTCAAGGCGAATGATTTTTCCTCTGTGGAATATCGCACTTATGTGCACTTGCGGGTGACTCCGTATAGGTAACTACCGTGGCTAGTTCCGGTATCCTCAAAATTTATCTGAAATTAAGACGATTAATGCACTTATATGTAATGTTACTTTGTCGGATTACTCTTCGAGGGAGGGTGAATATTATGTAAATATATTGAAATCTTATCTTTTTGAATCCCGCTTTTATGAACGGTTACCTATAAATGGGTGGACTATCTATATTTCAAAAGCAGAAAGGAAAACTTTTCCCTGAACAAAGAACTGTTTGTTTTATAACAAAGTTCTAATTTAGAGTTGCGTTAGCCATCGAAAAATACATAAATTACGGAAATGAATCCTTCAATGCCAAATTTTAAATGGCATATTGGTTTGACCCTGAAGATGAGCCCATGAATCTTTCGATTGCGTGTTTTCTCTTCTAATCTTATTAATCTTTTGTGAAGGCCAGGTAAGTGCCCTTTTTTCAGCATGGTAAACTTTTTGTAAAACGGCAGAATTAACTACCTTTCACGTGTATGGAGCTAATTATATGGAACAGTTAGTTAAGCCCTCGTTATGTTTATTCGTTCTACATATTAAAGCAAACTACTTTTTCCAGCTATCTGACTCGTACCCCTTGAAACCTCCCCTTTATTGGCCATTCTCCTTTATCTTTATTCATGAGCCTACACGCCTGTATAAATCATTGGTATGTGTACGCGGGGAAAAAAAAATTCTGGTTAAATTACTATTAACAGGCGTGCACAGGCGTTTTTCATGTATAATGAGACGAGAAAATTCTTTTATTAAAGTTCAGCTTCCACTTCCGGATAAAAACTGCTATTTTCCGTGAGAGTGGTAGAGAAATGACGACGGAAATTAATTATTCTGCTCTTTTGGAATAATAAAATTGGCCCAAGAAAACTTTAATTTTCGCTCAAATACCCACCAGGACTATTGGAAGAATCTTATAAAAAAACGGGCGGCAAGAAAATTTTGGAAAGCCTTTTTGTGGAGCATTTTTGGGAAATAGGCAAGAGACAATTA
This sequence comes from Pyrrhosoma nymphula, assembly GCA_963573305.1. Classification (NCBI taxonomy): domain Eukaryota; kingdom Metazoa; phylum Arthropoda; class Insecta; order Odonata; family Coenagrionidae; genus Pyrrhosoma; species Pyrrhosoma nymphula. The sequence goes on along the minus strand of OY754330.1, from coordinate 45,519,835 downwards.
AAATGGCAGTATAAACGTCTATTTCCTTCGCCTGAGATAGCGGAAAGCTGTGTGGGGGGTCAAAATATATGTTTTAATGCAATCTGCAGGCACTTTGATAGCCGTAAACGAAAAGAAGAATCTAATTAAGTACTTAGCCAATTTTTTCAATTAATTAAAACTGCGAGAAGGTAACATTTGACGATGATGAATGCTGTCCAGAGTCAACAGATATATGGAACGGTCTTAGAAATTATTTTCAGTAATACTTTATGCTGATTTCAATTCGGAATACACAAATTATTCATGAGCTCTTCTTTTGAAGTGGAATTCTCCGAGTGCTGTGTTGGCATTGATCTATCTCTATAAACCTAATAATAAAAATTAGTTTTACAGGTTAAAACAAGCTCGTTATTCCTCGCATATGATTGCCGGTGTCTAACATAGAAATCACTCACTTTACCTAAATAGTGCATCTGTCATAACTAGGTGAAACATGTGTATTTCCCTTTAATGTTATTTGTTTCACTGGCATAAAACTCATAAAATCATAGTAATAACATAAAATATGCTAATTTATGTGTGAGTAAATGGTGAAGATCAATTTTATAATCAGTGTCCTCGTTCTTATTTACCTCTTCAGTGGAATTATCTTTGCCACATATTACTCTCGAATTTGTTTGGATTAGGAATCCTATTGATGCTTCATAGCCATTGAGATAAGAGATGATCATGAGTCCGACATATTTTCGTATTTAATTTCCATTTCCTATTGGACGGTTGTGCTTGGATTATTTGCGTTGATCTCAACAAAATCTATGCTTACTTGTTGCTTCGTAGGCCTCACCATCTGTCCTAAACCGATGTTTCTTCGAAACTCTATCGAATTGTAAAACCACCTACTCTCTGTGCAAACTCCATTTCTACAGAAAGCTGGGGATTCACTTACGAGATTATAAATGACAGACGTGGGTATGCACGGAAGGGCCTTTATTTTTTTACCTTTGAGAACCACTGTTCAAAGTTGTTGGGATAAGAATGGCATTTTTGTACATATTTTTACCCGAGAGATGCAACATCCAATAAGTGGATGGTGATTCCATATTCGTTAAATTGCAACAAGTAGTGAAAAAATAGTCAATTAATGTGATATTTCAATCATTTCTTCTTTGTGTACAGTTTAATGAGTATTTTCCGCGCGAAAGGCAGAATATGAACATTTTCCCGTTGCCCTATTTGCTAATTTTGTGTTAAAGGTGGTGATTTACTCAAATAATAAACACCAGAAAAATTTTCTGGCAAGATTCATGAATTAAAACACTGCTAATTCTGGTATAGCTCCTCGCGTTGAAAATTCGTCTTCAACTATCACATAATAGTCTAGTGAGATAATCTGTAACGTGCATATAATTCATATGACTTTGAATATTGTCAGAACACATATAACACAGAATGCTTTGAAGTTCTAAGTAAGGGCCTTCAATAAATCTTATGCGAAAATGTCTTGTTCAAATATTATTTACTTTGAATTTTGCTATTCATATTGATAAGAGGAGTGAAGTGTTGGAAGGAAAAATATTTAATTTACCATGTTATTGACGCAGTTATGCGTCGATGCACCTGGAAACGGAAGTCGTCACTAACATCTTTTTCATATCTATGTTCTGTGGAGGCAGTAACTGTAATGTGAACGCTAATTCACTTTACATACAACTTTAGGGAGAACCTCGCTAATATTCGAAAGCATGAAACACAATTTTAAAGTACTTTTTTATCAGAGCTCGCTTAACGATCTGGAGGTTTTTTTCTTATTCATTACCCCCCTGATGGGAGCAATTTAAAACAAAAAAACTCTTTGCACACACTCTCCACTCACCGTGGCTGGAAATTGAGCCCTTAACGTTTCAATTTTTTCTTCTCAAATTTTATTCCCCGTGGGCGGCGCCGTTTCATTTGTTTCTGCTTGCTTTCACTGCTCCTTTATGTGACGGTCTCTCTCATTCAATCCTCTTCCCCACATCCACCCACACCTGAAGCAGCAAACTGAACGATTCACTTCCTAAGTGTTGTTTTCCAGGTTTTGGAAAACACTGCAATGTGGACGTTAACGCCGACATTGGATGTTTTTTTAAAAGAAAAAGGACGCTTTAAACGGTCGGAAAACCCTCTGATCTTCCCGTCTTTGTCGAAAATCGATCGAAAATAAATTTTTCATCAAAACATTTTGCTTCAAATATTATCTACGACTTCTTACACTAATCTGACTAACAAGATTGAAATTGTACAGATGAAGTTTCTTTAATCACCATAGTATCATTAAAGCAGCTATGCGTCGATTCACCTGGTTACGGAAGACTTTACTAATATCTTTCACGTACGTCCTCGTGTGTTCTGAAGGCGCTTCATTTGTTTCCATTCGCTTTCACTGCTCCGTTGTGTGACGGTCTCTATCTCTCATTCGATTCTCCCTTCAGCCACCCTTGAAGGGGCCAACTGAACTATTCAGTTCCGAATTCTTTTTTCACAGGTTGTGCAGAATACTGCGATGAGGACGTTAATGTCGCACTGTCTTTTTTTTAAAGGGACGCTTAAACTGGTCGGCGAATCCTGTACCTTTATCCTACCTATATCTTTCCATCCCGGTCAAAAATCGAGGATAAAAGGAGAGCGCGCCAGGGGTATTAGGGGTGGACGGCTGGGGAGCTTAATTGGTAAGGGTAGGCGGGGAGAAGCAAACATGCTTTATAAATCCCAAATAGAAAGTCACCGTCGAGATAGAGAGATGGAGAAAAAAAATTGAATGAAGTCAAAGAAAACAGTGAAGCAGCATTCAGGGTTTGGTACGGCGGCAGCTGTGAAGGGGTTTGCTGTTTTTGTTTGGAGAGAGAGAGCGTTCCGCTGTCCGAGCGGATAAACCCTTTTGTTTTTGCATCTCGATTTGTGCCCTGAATACCAGAAACGCCTGCATTAGTGGAGTGTAAAAAATGGAACTAACACGAGAAACAACAAACACAAAAAAAACTGAACGTGGGTAGGGCCTTGGTTTTATCGGGAACGACGGTAGAATGCGGGATTGTTTGGGGGGGAGAGTGAGAGAGGGAGAGGGGATTTGTCGGTCGTATTATGATTTCCTTCCTTTTCAAACGTGCTTCGTCGAAATAAGCGTTCGTCATCTTTCATGCGAAGCGTTCTCCTAAGTCTGGATGTTATTGGGGGAGGCGAGCACGAATGTAGGTGTCATTTCCGCCGATGCAGGGAGCTTTTCTTTCGAAGCAGCAGATCGGTACCCATTTTTCGCGCACTTCAGTGCACACGGACGCCAATGAATGGAGTGATAACTGTGGATGAAACGTTTGGTAATATTCCGGTAGGTAGCATTTTGTAGGTACAAAGTAATCGCGGCCGAATGTTTTTTATGTTTGAAACAAATCGTCGAAACTGCTTGATTAAAAGGGAAAGCTTTGAACGGGAAAGTGATCGAAAACTTAGCATTGTTTGACGCATTTACCGAAAATCAGCGCATGAGCAACAATCGAGGATGCGATTATCGAAGTTCTCATCTTCCCAAGCGTACTTCAGCGCAAGTCATCAATGCTCCCAATCCCTATTGAAGTGCGCTGCCTAGTTCGCAGGGTCTGACACGCTGTTGCGCTGTTGTATTGCAAAGTGATCAGTGCACTTGAGCGAATGGAAAGCGCCCTTCGATACGTGGACAAGTTGAAGAGGAAAGGATTATTCGGTTTGAAGTAAATTCTTCTTGTGCTTCCGTCAGGGTAAGGTGGGAAATTCTTCCATCGAAACGTCGGTGGAGGTGGAGAATCTATACTGGTCGGGAACCCGAGATGAATTTACTTCAATCATTCGCCAGGAAAGCATCAAATTCTACGATTATTCGGTTTATTGCTGCTTAATTTAAATACAATTAGTAATCCAGTGATTTTTCATTCATTTTATCCAAGCTGCAAGTAGTTATTGCTTTCACTTCCCCCACTGATTGGATAGCCAATTTTCGGCGACCAACTTCATTTTTTGCCATCTTCACGCACCCATATCGATTCTTACTATGGTAGCAGTAGCCAACAACTAGCAGCAGCAGTAGTCAAGGGAGAAGATCGATGACTGTGGTAACTTGCGCCATTATGGATGGGCTTAAATGAATGAAGTGAGGTACTAACAGAACATTGTCGTCAACATTATTGTCAGTAGTCATCAATCCGAAGGTCGGTTGCCTCACTGCCATCCACTTAATTCCTACATATTTATTCACTTTGACGCCTTCATTATTTGCTCGATGTATTTCAATCTTGGTCGTCCACTTTAATTCTTCCCTTTCATTTCTCTATCCTTTATTAGGCTGTTATTTCGCAAAATGTGTCCGATTAGTTTGTCTCTCCTTTGCAGAGTTTTCATTATGCGTCTTTTCTCTCCAACTCATTGTAGGACTTCTTCCTTCGTGTTTCTCCTTATCCATTTGATATTCATCAATCTTCGGTACTAAGCATACTATTTTTATTCTATTACTTACTTCTATTGGAACGCAATACAATGCACTGAGATTCAAAAGATATACAAAAATGGTATACCATAAACATGGACCCTGCTTAAAACATATTGTATTCTCGGTGACCAAACCATTGCTGAAATGAAAACCATTACACCGAAATGGCCATGGTCTTGCATCCATCCACGGGCAGAGGAAAACCTGTAAAACCTTTTCCAGGCTGCCATAGTAGTTGAATGATTAGACGAGCTTGCTTGACGCAACAACAAGAAAAGGAAAAAATATAAAATGTTAAAATAAGGAAATATATAAATAAATGGCTGGTTGTCCAGGATGGGAATAAATAGGAAGTGGGGGAATAAAGGAGAGAAACCCGGCGTTGGGATTGACCTACTCCCAACAATTGGCCCTAGTGGATACTGCTTATTGTCCTATCAGAAGGATAGAATATTATATTTTAAGTTTTTTTGTCACCTCACTTAGAGATCGGCATCCTGCTGAAAAATCCCCTCTGCTGGGATTCGAGCCCGGTGCATTCGGTATAGGAAGCTCTAAGCACCACACCAACCTTTTTATCCGCTGTAGTATCCCTTAGCTCCGTTTGGTCTTCTCATCCGGTAACCCTTTATTTCATTTTTTCGTACGGTTCCCTTTAATCCAATTGTTCCCCCGGTGACCGAATAATTCACCGGGTGTCCCCCCGGAAGTTAACTGAATCGATCCCTCCTTCCCTCTGCTCCACAATCCCTGCCCCCCCCCAACACAGAGCCTCCCCTTCACCTTTCCTCAATTCACACCCCGCCTTACACAGCCCCTCGATATTCGGCCATTCTTGACCGTTGACTTGATCAATGAGGTCTTGCCCCCGCACAGGGTTGGGTGGGCTAGTGAAGATTGAAAAAGGAAGCTCTTGCTCTCACCATTTGAAAAGTGCTATGTTCTTCTTATATATATATATTTCCATCTGCCGATTTCTTTTTCCGCCATCTTCTTCACGTACGCTAACGATTTTGAGGATAACTTAAGCATCGATTTCGATGATTATTAATTCATGCATTAAACTACAATATGTAAAATCACAAGTGCTATACAAAATTATATATAAAAATATATAGGACTAGTGCAGATATAATGTAGACTGCATGGAAGCTTAGGTAGTAGGGGGAGGGGGGGATGGAGGGAGAGAGAGGAGTTGACCGGGTATCTGAGACCGGGTGGAGTTTTAGTCTTCACAAGGCAGGAGTTGCTTCCGGTGAAGTAAGACGCAGTGCTCTCGACCGACCGGGGTGTATGGCGTCACTCGCTATAACTATTGGAACATTGAACCTCGAACGCTACCAGCGTCCTCCAAAATATATGTAGTGGGATTTGGGTGAAAAGAAATATAGTATTTCTCTCCTTACTATTAGAAATAAAATGCTGTGCAGTATTGCGGCTTTTTATATTAGCTTCACCAACACAATATATGTATAAGAAACAATACAATAGTTATACCCCGGGTGTAAATTTATTAGAATATAACACGTGGTAAAGGGAATCCATCATGCGAAAATCACGAACCTTACACCGTCCGACCGCACAATAACAATCGGTTAGCTCTTCCCTCTTAAGGAGGTTTCACCGCGACTGTGTGAGTCAAAACAAATGCTTAATTCTATCTTTTGTTAAATTGGTTGAAGAGATCCTGCTTTCGCTGATGGCATGGTTTAGCTATTGAAAATCAAAACTAAGTTACAAAATATGCAGATTAGTCCATGAATATATATTAAATGAACACGTTTTTATATCCATAGAAACCCATTCCAATGCAATTTCTATGGAATTACCACATGTTGACTTAATCTATCACTGTAATTATCTGATAACTCAAAGTATAAGGTGGAAAGATGCATTTATTTTATTTTTAGTCAATTTCTCTGGAGTTTTAGCTTCAAATAAACCTTTTTCCTTGAATATGGCATTTACATTAGATAGAAAAATACTATTTTCACCTTGTTACTCCCACTTTAGTATTTTTTACCATGCAGTTTCAAGTTCGATTTGCGAGAAAAATGGGGTGGAAAATTAACATTTTATTGTTGAAATCAGATATTGGACATGTTTTTTCATAAGTATCCAGCATATGACTAAAATAAAATGTATGTCCTTTTACGGTGTAACCATCTTAACTAATTAATTGCACGCATAGCAATGTTTTATCTTAATCCATTGCAGATATATACATGCTCGAAGTCTTGCTCATTGAAACTTTGGGGTGGGCAACTGGTGATTGCCAAAGTAAGCATAATATCTCCTCATTAGATCCTTGAGATTCTCGTCTCTTCTATTCCCATCCTTGCCGAATTCCTAATTCGCCTACTACTGTGGGGGATCGGGTTGATGCGGTTGATAAGAGTAATGGCTTCTCATTCATAAGGTCTGACTTCAAATCCGACCTGCGGCGGAGAATTTTCAGTGAAATCTCGATCTCTACTTGCAGTGCCATGTGGATAGTACTGCGTCCGTCGCATTCGATGCAAATATTTGGAACTATATGTACCTGTCGTTTAGAGTACACAAATGAAAATTCTAGGCTTCTCCACACCTTTATCACATCCAAAAATAATTCTACCCTTACCATCATACCCGTTTTTCCTGAAAAAAGTCGAAAATGAACTCAGCTACCGGTGTCTTATCCTACTGTTACAGGCTATTGGGACAGCTAAGAGAGCCAAAAACGATACAACATGAGTGCAGCTACCGAAAAAATCAAGTTATTTGCCAATCTAGACGTCTCCATATTAACGTACCCGGTGATGTTAAAATAATAATGGAAATGGCTCAAGCTCTTCAAAGCATCCGAAAAGCGGCACTAAAATCTCTGAAATATTGAAAAAATTGGAATTTAAAAGGAGAATGGCATTGCTTGGTCAGCGTTTTGGCGAAGTTATGATAGGTGTTCGTGGCTTTTTATTTTCATCTCATATTCAAAATACGTAAAGGAAATAAAAAAATATTACGTTTATAAAATACTAGCGGAAGGTGCTCGTTGAAATTCAACGGGTGTGAAAAACATGGAACTTATTATATAAGAAAGCCACAAAGTCTGAAGAATACTGTCAGCGTGGTCATTTGGGGAGTTCGTAACCTATCTTGTACGTTGTGTTTGTTGTAGTAGACACGCTGACCGCTTTTCAGGTGCACAAAGATATTAGTGACTGTTGACCCTCTTTCATGCACGGGAAACCCAAAAATGAGTGAATGTAAGTTAACTGCACGTTAACACCTTCAAACATATTTAAATCACTCGCTACGTTTATGTTGTGGAAATTGGTCTAAAAACAAATCGCAATCGTAATGAGAGGCAGACGGTTCCACTACGTGTAATACATATGAGTATTAAACGATAATAAACAGCGATGTGTTTCTTGTAGTAACATAGGCATTATTACCATTACTATTCGCTGCACCTAAGTATTCTTGCACATTTAATGAAGTGTGCAGTATATTTAACTCCTTTATGTGCATCGTTTGCTTCGTAAGTGTTCTCTCATATACATGCAGTGACCTTATGAGAGCTACTATGAGAATAGACATCGAAGGCTATACTTGTTGTAAATATGCATTGAATTTATCGAATACCCCACGAAGCAATCTATCATGGGGCACTTGAGACTCTCGACCCTTCTTATACAGATTTTCTTTCTACGTGCTATTATGGACCTGCAGAACAACGTGTTATTTAAATGCTAGAGGCGTGAATATCCTTTGAAAATAAAATCTCAGATTGTCAAGGTAATATGCTATTGCTGATTTCATATATATATCAGTATAAGGAGTAGAATTTTTGCGGTACCACAAGGAGTTATTTTTGCAAAATTCGAAATGGAAATCATTAAAAAAATTAAATATCGATTATTTATAAAAATTATGGACGAAAAAAGGCTTCACTTTTGTGGGTCAAGAAATGACCTCTTGTAGCGTTATTATTAGAGATGGCAATTTTAAGCATCTATATACTGTATCTAATATCTATAAAATCTCAGATTGTCAAGGTAATATGCTATTGTTGATTTCATAGAAAAATGTGAGATTTTTCAGCTAAAAACAAGAATTTCAGGCAAATGTGAAGCGTAAAAGAAAATCGAATGAAATGATAAGAAACTTGTTTTATTCAACCATCCGACTAAAAACAATTCAACTCTCTATCTTGAGCGGAAATTATTTTAAAAAGCAAAAAATTATACCACTGCACAAAACCCAATACGTAGCGTACCAAAGGGCCGGCACCTTTTTGGGACCTTTTGGGGCACTGAGATCTTTTTAAAATAACCTACAATTTGCCTCGTGTCTTGAACTATTAGTCTGCACAATTTCAGCATGATCAGAGTAAAACTGTAGATTTTTATAAAAACCAAAGAGACATACAAACATTCTTTTATATATATATTCAACAAACCTTTGTCCCTTAGGGTCTCAGATTTTGATAAAAATTGGTGTATGGGTACAATATTAACTCAAACTGAATACCCTCAATCCGTTTTGTGAAAAAAAGTTTTTTGAGTGAATTATGCATATTTAAATTTTTTCGCATTTTTATCAAAAATCCGTGCCTTAAATCATATTATCACTTATATCTCCGCTTGTAATTGCCATACAGCAATGGTTAATAGCTTTTATTAAAGCCAAATCTTAATTGAATGCAAATGTATCAATAAAAATTATTTTCTTCTATACCCTATTGTTGTTAATCACTAATGTTTAACAAATTGTTAATAAACTTTTCTCAAATACTCCATCTCAGAATCGGCCGAAACTTTGTTTCCGTAATCTAAACATATTCAGCTAACTATTCCAAAAATAAAATTTAGTGGAAATTCATAAATGCGTTTTTATAAGTATTTAAACATTTACAATTTTCTCTCGCGCGGCCCGTGTTTAAAAGATTGTTATTAAACTTTTCTCAAATACTCCATCTCAGAATCAGCCAAACCTTTGTTTCCGTAATCTAAACATATCTAGCTAACTATTCCAAAAATAAAATTTAGTGGAAATTCATAAATGCGTTTTTTATAAGTATTTTAACATTTACAATTTTCTCTCGCGCGGCCCGTGTTTAAACAATTGTTAATAAACTTTTCTCAAATACTCCATCTCAGAATCGGCTGAAACTTTTTTTCCGTAATCTAAACATATTCAGCTAACTACTCAAAAAATAAAATGTAGTGTAAATTCATAAATGCGTTTTTTATAAATATTTAAACATTTACAATTTTCTCTAGCGCGGCCCGTCAGCTTCCCATTTGGAATACATGCAGCAGACATGTGATGCAAGCCTCAACATTTACCTAATTGTTCAAGGTCGTGGCTATATGAGATAAAAATATATTATTAACTATGAATGTTAACAACAATTGTTATTTGTTCTGTTAAATGGATGTTTGCAGAGAAATTAACCATTGAGCCCCACTTTCTCTGCGCGAAGGTTTTTCTAACTACTCCGACACAATCGATTGAAAACTCTTGCTCGGCGTTAATGACAATGGAAAACGGACACATAAACAGAAGACTAATTTTAGGAAATTTGAAAGAGATATTTTGTAATTTAACCCTTAAGAGGTCGCGCGGTGTACTGGGACGTAAGGGGTCGCGCACGGTCTTTTAGACCGTGTTAACAAAAATTTGAAAAACTTACATATTTATTGAAAATAAATGTATTTAAAAGTTAACACATACCAACAGTATATTAAAAAAGCAGTAATAAATTTGATACATAATTATTTGCGTTGTTTATATATATTTTAAATGATAATTACATTTTTACTCCACCGTAAATTCACTTTGAATTATATTGTAACCTGTGCTAAATAAAGAAATAGATTATTATTGGTAAAAATGCAAACTTTCTATGGTTTGAATCACATTGGGATTTATTTATCATCGTCAGAGCTATGTTTTTCCACCACATCGTCCTCTTTTCTGTTTTCAACTTCATCGCAACCAACGCAAGCATGTGAGCATATTGCACACTGTTTGCTGCTTTTTTTATTCTATTTCCATGAGCAAAACGCCCAACTTCCTGGTCCTACATCGCTCTGCGGCGGTATTTTCTCATTGGGAAGACCAAAGAGATTCCTATTTTTTGCTTTTAGGCTGGTAGGTAGTTTTTCTGAGGCAGCTCTAATTTTTAAGTAATCTATCCAAAGTTATTTACTTCATATTTTCTGAAACATTCTTCTTTTCATTTTATTCCAGTGTTACTTTGAAATATAGTATGTGTATCAATTTATTGCATATATGTTTACAAGCGCAAAAAATACAGTCAATGGCCAACGACAACTTTTATTTGCTACTGAATACGTTCCATTTAGCTGATCAACGGTATCAAAGCCATTTTTTGTTGCAATATAAAATGTAAGTATTTCCGACGTTGCTGAATTATTAGTATATCTATCATTTATCATCGTGTTACATTGAGGACAACAACATAACTTCCTTCTTCTTTTCCGAAATGTAAGATGGAAGAGTACAAGTTTTTTTCAAATCCAAATAGGCTGCTATGGGGTTCACGGTGTTTGGTGTTTACAAACAGGTGCGGTATTTCTCGTTTGTTTTTTCTTTAAGTTCCAACAAGTTTTATCTTTTCAATTACAACTTTTTTTGATAGTGGAACCGAGGAAAACCAATTGTCAAAAGTTACATTGCGACGGGATCCTGAAATTGGACGTATCCATCTTTGCACAATTTTCAGCGGGCTGTTGTCTACCGCAAATTTCCGTTAGGTTGCTTGCCAGCATAGATTTCCATATTTAGAGTGGAGAATATGAGGGAATTTGCTAAAGAATAAATCTTAATTCCGTACCTTGCTGGTTTATTTTGCAAGTATTGTCTAAAACTACATCTGCCGCGAAAAGGTTCTAACATCTCATCTATGTTCGCGTATTTCCCAATTGTGTAATGCGCCATGACCGGTTGACAAAATGACTGAAAACACTTCGTATTGGAGCTAGTTTGTCACATTTTTTCCTGTCATTCCTATCATTTATATTATCAAACCGCAATACACGCATCAAAAACTTAAGTATATTCAAAGACATTGTATCCCAAAATTGCTCTATTTCTGTTTCATCTACTGCCCCGAGGTCCTCAAGATTTTGATGTGATGCCCTCAAAACACTTGCCAAATATAGAAGGCCAAACAAGGCTTTAATTTCAATAATATTAGTATCATTAGCGTCTTTCTCGCGAGAATAATAAGGCCAATTCTTAGCATGCATGTATTAGTGTATTTGACAATTTTGTCAATGGCCATGTCAGGGAAAAATAACGCCCATAACTCAATTGAGGATTTGGCATTTCACCCATTCCTTTTTACTTCTGTGGAAAATGTCACTATATTTACTCTACTGTTGCGCACTGATCGACTTGTGGGAAGAGCACTCCACTCACTTGTTCCGCGTTTTACGGTGTAATGCACTGAATCAAATTGTTCCACACTGTCATTGTCACACTCTTCAGCAGATTCTTCACAAAGCGTATCATGGTCTCTTTCCTCTAGGATGTCCTCCTCATCTGTATCACTTGGAATTCTGTCCTCTTCATCTGTCTCACTTTGCAAAAGAAGCCTGATCCTTTACACTTCCTTTTCCTCTAAATGAGTCATAGCGAGTGTTTGGGGCAATGAGAAAATAGTATATACAAAGTTTTTTGTATCTACACACAAACAACGCAAGTGTGGCGTCAATAAGTAAGATAATTAGCGATTTAAAATATTCGCACCTTCCGTTTCTGCTGGAACAATGAACGTATTATGACGCTAGATTTCCATAAATCACAAGAGTAAAAAAACAAAATATTTTTGTGATTCATAAAAATCCAACTTACACTCGCAATTGAATTGCCACCTAGAATTGATATACAAATATTTAAAGTAGTATGACTGTAAATGACGAAAATATGTACAATAATGAGACGCGCTGAATACTTACAGGCTAATACCATCAATTTATTCAAGGAAAATAAGAATATGCGAAAGTAAACGTTTGCCCAATACTTATAAAACGTAAAAACAATAAATGCAAAAAGTGCACTTCATAAGACTACGAGGTCAACTGCTCTCAACCACGAGTAGATACTGAATGGACAGGCATTTCACCAGTGTTTCATTATTCGTCAAAGCAAAGACAGCGAGGCGAGTCAGATCTGAGCCACGCGCTTGCAGAAATGCAGACACCGCAATGTAAATACATGTAACGCTTGCAATGTGACTTCATAAGAGATAGTATGTATATATGTAATTATATGTAAGATAATGAATAAGGGTTAGGCAACGAGATGGGTAGGCGGGCACGGCATCGGATTCACATTTCATGCCGTACGTGGGCTATCCCTGTCAAACATAGGTCGAAAGAAAACAGGATAATAGAAAACAGATTGTACAAATAGTCCTTGCACCATATCATCTGAAACTATAGAGTTTATAGATGATGTTCTTTAAAGTTTTGGGGTGAAATACTTCTGAAATATATTTACGAAAATTGTTTCAGGCACCCGGTCTTTTCGACCGTGCGCGACCTCTCCCGTTCACATATCGAAATAAACGGTGCACAATGGGGAACAAGTAATTATAAAAAATTATCTGTCACACAGGGAGAACTCAAACAGTGTCTTTTAACACAATATTGACTATTATGAAGGTACTCAAAAGGCCAGAGTTTACAATGAGATAATTATTTTTTAAATTGCAACTTTTAGAGCCACCCGGTCTTTTAGACCGTGCCCGACCTCTTAAGGGTTAAGGAAAAATATGCCGAAGATACTGTTTCATTTTCAAATTTGCAGAGCTCAGACCTAAGAAGTGCGTTCTTGCGGGAGCATCAGGAACTCATACCGTATGCGTGTGTCTGGCGCATCAAAATATTAAATTAATGATTTTAGGTGCAAGGTTGTCACCACTAAATCTAGGTGATAACACCGAGCCGCTATTGTCATATAAAGAATATTTGTCAGCAATGATGTGTTTCCCTGCGACCGAGGCATGCCATGTGAACGAATGTAAAAACTGCCCTGGGCCGAGCAAAATTCGGAATTCAGTAGAAGAACCAATGGGTTCAAGCTAACCATTGCTCCCTAGAAATTTTTACAAAATCTACCGATAACTTTTTGAAACTTTTATTGAAAAGTTACAGAAACTTCAGCCACATGACTACATAGCTCAAAATCAATCTGATTTTCTTAGAAATGTAGAGCATAACATCCAAGTGGGGCAGGTTCTCGTCACTGAAGATTTTCCAGAAAATTACGCTTTCGTTTTACAGGACAGCATGCAAGGTATGCACTGGAATAGCGGCCAAGCAACAGTTCACCTCTTTGCTTGTTATTACAGCCCTAAAGTCCAGGATTATGTAATCCCATTGAACTTCGTAATCATATCAGACAGGCTGAAGCATATAACATCAACTGTACATGTCTTTCAAAAACTTCTTCTTAAATTCTTGAAATTGAAAGTTCCGAAGCTTCAAAAAGAAAAATATTATTCAGATGGAGCAGCTGCTTATTATATAACAAGTATAACATTCAGAACTTATCTCTTCACAGGAAAGATTTTACAGTCTCTGCAGAATGGCATTTCTTTGCTACATCGCATGGTAAAGGGCCAAGTGACGGACTGGGAGGAACTTTGAAAAGACTAGCAGCAAGAGCAAGTCTTCAGCTTCCATACGAAAAACAAATACGTACACCTATAGAACTCTTTAAACGGTCAAAAGATCATATTTTAGGAGTGGATTTTGGCTACGCAAAGAAAGAAGAAATTGGAAAACATACCGATGTACTTGCGAAAAGATTTCGTCAGGCAATTAGTATACCAGGCATTAGGGAGTTTCATGCAGCATTACCCGAATCAAATGGAGTGGTTATAATGAAGAGACTCTTCGTCCAGCAAGGGACGAGGATTAATCTGTAGTTGCAGGCAGGAGTATCAAGATCCTCAAATAAAATATTTCGGAGAGGACCCCTTCCTACAAGGTAGGACATCATATGTTTACAGAAAGCATGCTAACTTAGCCATTTTACATTTGTTATAAATACAAGGTTTTTGCTTTCTCGTTAGTTTTCAATCGATTGTGTCGGAGTAGTTAAAAATAACTTCGCGCAGAGAAATTGGGGCTCAATGGTTAATTTCTCTGCAAACATCCATTTAACAGAACAAATAACAATTGTTGTTAACATTCATAGTTAATAATATATTTTTATCTCATATAGCCACGACCTTGAACAATTAGGGAAATGTTTAGGCTTGCATCACGTGTTAGCTGCATGTATTCCAAATGGGAAGCTGACGGACCGCGCGAGAGAAAATTGTAAATGTTTAAATATTTATAAAAAACGTATTTATGAATTGCCACTAAATTTTATTTTTGGAATAGTTAGCTGAATATGTTTAGATTACAGAAACAAAGTTTCGGCCGATTTTGAGATGGAGTATTTGAAAAAAGTTTATTAACAATTTGTTAAACATTAGTGATTAACAACTATAGGGTATAGAAGAAAATAATATTTTATTGATAAATTTGCATTAAATAAAGATTTAGCTTTAATAAAAGCTATTAATTATTGTTGTATGGCAATTACAAGCGGAGATATAAGTGATAATATGATTCAAGGCACGGATTTTTGCTAAAAATGCGAAAAAATTTAAATATGCATAATTCACTCAAAAATTTTTTTTCACAAAACGGATTGAGGGTATTCAGTTTGAGTTAATATTGTACCCATACACCAATTTTTATCAAAATCTGAGACCCTAAGGGACAAACGTTTGTTGAATTGAGGTGGAATGACCCATATAGATTATTATCTCAGGGGTCAGCGATTTGAGGTGTTCCGGGTTTCGTTTGGAGAGACCCTTTGGATGTTTGGTTAAATATCGTGATTTGCAGAAAGGACATCCTTCTCTCAATTAATTCGGATCGAAGCTACTGCTCAGATTCCTTAGACTTTTGAATTTTCTATGTTTTACATATCTACCTGAAAATTTCTAATTAACTATTGTTAAAACCCTCGATCCGACTGAATCAGTTGCTTATGCTTGGGTTGAATTATGGGATTGTTGATGCGAGGAATAGTTTCCAGAAAACTACATGTTTTTTGGAAAACATTCGGTAATTGCCACGTAGAGAAATTATGTGTGGTCTTATGCATGAGGGAAAAATATTTATGTTTTCATTTTGTGGTATATACATCGCTTATGCATTCAATTGCTTCCCGTGTCAACGATTTTTCAAATGGAAGATTCTTCACGTCATTTTCAGCAGTGATGTTAATTATTGAAGAGTGTCGCGTCATTTAAAATACATTTATGCTTTAATTTTCCTTTCATTGGAAATTATAGTGCAAATAATTTTGGTTTAATTATCGACCGTCTAAGGCTTTAAGTCATTCAAGTCATAATTTAAGGCTTTTTGTCAACCAACTAATTCTTCGAGCGTATATTAGGGAAAAAATAAATGATCGAAAATACTACTGCTATGATAAAGTTAAAATTAGTCTGTAGAGATGTCTTGCTGCTTGTTCCGCTGTTTCTTCGCAGGCTCTTCCTTGTGGATTTATCCCTTTTAACTCCTTTATCTCCATCCCTCTCTCTCTCTCTTCTTCTGTCCCTTTCTTTCTTTACAAAGCAGGTTTGGTGTGGTTGTATACTTCGCGGCTTCCAAAGCGTTCATATTTATTCTTGTGAGATTCTTTTCTCCCCTTTTTTTACCATTTAGTTCTCATGTCCTCCAGTTCTCGCTCCGAAAAATCCTCTCCAGCCTTAATTAAAAACAGTATCCGTTATTTCCCGGGTTAAGATTCCCTCTCTCTCTCTTGCTCTCACTTTTTATTTCTTCCTCGAGCAGTTTTGTATTCATCCTTACCTCAAAACGATTCTCTCTTTTTAAGCTTTTTCGAAATGGGGCAAAACGAAACCAAGAGCAACGCTTATTGAAAGCGGCAAGGAGAAGTGAGGTTACGACCGGGATGGGAAGAAGTGGGAAGGGTGTTCCATGTGGGAAAAACTTAAAAAAATAATATCGGGGATTATATTCATTGCCTATGGTCGACTTTTTTCTCGGATCCGGCGAATGTTTTTAATTGCGCTACTGACGTGAAGCCAACAAATATGTACACACGATATCCATTCTGTCTGAAAATTGTGTTTTTTCCCTTGACTACGATATTTATTTTAACTAAGTAGTTTGTTTATTGACAAACCTTCTTATTCCTTCCAAATTACATTTTTGCCGCTTTGGTCTCAACCGTGGTCTCCGTAAACGGTCTCAGGATTCCAGGAAATGAGAAAATCGGCTGACGGAAGCATTTTAAGGGCCCTCTTTCGCTTCGCTGTCCTTCCTTTTCGGTTAGAAAAATGTGAGCCGATTCTGCGCCTTATAGTAGGCTAGCACCCCTCTTCTCCCTTCCCATTTTTCGTTATTTTTCATGCTCGCCGCTTATCGTCGTTGGGTGTGGGAGGAAAAAAAGGGGCTAAATTTTGGAAGAACAGGGGTGTAAAAAAAACGTCATAGCAGTGGGTTTTGTAAAAAAAGAGCTCCGAGCTTGCTTTTCTAGCAATTTTTTATCTGCCGTGGGAACGGGGGGATGTATAATAGCCATGGGGGGATAGTTCAACCTTCTGCGGATGAAGCACAAAACCACTAGGCCTAGCGTAAACATATGCGTGTGTTTGTGTGTATAATGCATATATATATATATATTCCGATGTATACATATATAAATATTCCTCTTTTACGAGGAAAATCTTTTCCGCTCGAATTTTTCCGGCAAGGAAGGGAGGACGATTAAAAAGAATCGTGAATGGTTGCTCCTTCCATGCCTCCGCATTTCTCCTCCTTCCGCATCACTTAGGCCGACTGATCCGCACCTCGAGGAAAGGGGATGAATGACGTGCATATATATGCCCGTTTCCCGTCTTTCCTACCAATGTGGCTCCTTACACTCATCTCTTTCTCCCTTTCTGTTTACCTTACCCGAACGCAAGCGACGACGAGGTGTTCAAAGCATTTGGCTTACCGCGGAGCTCGTAGTTTTTTTTACTCGGGAAAAGACGACAGATTGGCAAGTGCGTATTCAAGTCGACTGCGGTGGAGCAAATGTATCTGTGAGTGAGGAATACTGTTTTTTTTAACCCTAAGGGAATACATTTGATTGTTTCAGACTTGAATTCGTGAAAGTAAAAGATATCCATTTTTGAATGAAAGAATTAGTACTTTTCCATACTTTATTTAAAACTGCGACCAATTTTACAATGATAAGGTATCTTCTGGCACATTCTGAAGCTTCAACCATTCTATATAAACAGAGAAATTTTGTTAAAAAAAATAGTGGGGTCTGGTTTGATATGGAGGAGGGGAGCAGGACGGTTAGGTCATGGCAGAGAGAGAAAAAAAGGAAGAAATATCATTTTTATACAGATAGCAGGGTTGAGGCCAAGAACTGTTGGAAGTTGGGTAACGATTTACGCCGTCCCCTTGCGTACAGAATGTGGGGAGGGGATGGTGGAAAATAGGGAGAGGAAAGGGTGGAAAGTGAATCTGGGGAGGACAGTCGGAGGAGAAGATCACTAAGATACTTAGTTTTCTATATTTTAACGGGGAATGCAAGGGAAGAGTGGTTAAAAGCCGCAGCACGAGCATCTGTGACTTAAGGGCAGTGAATTAGGCTAAGATCTCCTGAACCCGTCATTGAACAAATTTCTCTTCGTAAAATAGAATGGTTGAAACTTCAGAATGTGTCAGAAGATGACTTATCAAGGTGAAACCGGTCGCAGTTTTAAATAAAGTGTGGGAAAGTACAAGGCTTTTAATTAAAAATGCATCATTAGGGAAGGTAAAATACTTTCTCCACACTAGCGGTCTGCATGAAAAGTGGTGATGGACTTCCCGGTTTTGGCTTCTCATGGCTATGTGAGCAAACAAAAGCTTACCACTTGTAGCAGAGGCTCTCTCGTACTAATAAAAAAATCAGTGGTAGTGTTTCTTTAATTGTCATTCTCTCTTTCACACCTCCTCTGCTCTTTTTTGTTCATTGTCTTCCAAATAGCCGTGGAAACGTTGCTTAAGCAACGGAGGCACAAGATTAGTGATACATCAACCAAGAATCAATCCTCTTTCAAAAGGGATGAAAGGTCTTCCTCGTCACGCATTGCCAAGTAAATTGTGTTGCCAGCAACAGTTATCATGGTCCGCCATGACAAATCCACCTAAGGTTATCAGTCATGTTGAAATATTGCCTGGGCCTCAGTGAGACTGTTGATCTTGAAGATCTTGACGTAATTATAGGCATCGGAACCTAGCTATATTGTTTATCGTGGTACTGGAATACCACCTTTGTTATATTACTCTTGGGTGATGCTTGGCTATTTGGAGTTCTGG
Organism: Pyrrhosoma nymphula; assembly: GCA_963573305.1. Taxonomy (NCBI): domain Eukaryota; kingdom Metazoa; phylum Arthropoda; class Insecta; order Odonata; family Coenagrionidae; genus Pyrrhosoma; species Pyrrhosoma nymphula. The sequence goes on along the minus strand of OY754330.1, from coordinate 45,500,947 downwards.
CTGAGGCCATCTGCGTCATAGGTCGGTAGGTAAGTGAGGATAAAATTATATAGGGAATCCTAGACGATAATAGGCTACCGGTGTTTGAGATGTGGGCGTAGGAGAATGGAGAAAGTGCGGGGGACGAAATGGAAGACAATAGAGGAAGTGTATCCCAAAGAGGTCCATATAGTGTGGCGGGTGAAGAGAGGAGACTGTTGGAGGAGATTAGGAGAAGGCAGAGCAGGTGATTCGAGTAATGAGGGGCGAAGGAATGCTGAAAGCCGTGATAGAGGGGAGGATGTTGAGTAAGCGGGGAAAGAAGAGAATAGGATTTACGGACGGAATGAAGCGGTATAGGATGTACTCTGGGGTGAAGAAAGGAATTGTGCAAGTAGTATGTGCCTGTAAAATCTAGAGGAATTTTACTCTCTTCCATTTAAACCTATCTTAGCCGTTAGATTTCTCTTTTAGCAGTTTATAGAGAAAGGGTGAAAAGGCACCAGGCGTCGGCTTCCTCTGAACGATCGGCGCCAGGGAGTCCACATCCGAAGACGGAATATTACCCCTGAAGTTTTTTTGAAACACACAGAACCCAAGTAGGAATCGGTATTTCACTGAAATATCTCTGCCACTGTCAGGAATCGAACCTTGAACCTCAGGTTGGGAATCCAAGCACTCAATCCGACAAACCAACCCGGTCCCCCTTTCTCTCGGAAACTTGCGGAAGCTATTTTTATATTTGATTGAAAACATTATGGGTATAAAACCTACTCTCGATGAGCTGGGTGCTTGGTAATGGGTAGTGGACCATAGACGAATGGTTTCGATTTTGTCATGCAAAACCATACTGTAACATAAAAACTAATGCCAGAGACTTTATTCCACCGAACTTGCATGAACGCCTTTTCCTTCACTTCATGAGTTTGGGTTTTAATTCTCTTTCTAACACCAACTTTGCCTTTGTTGACCGACATTACAATGACTTCAAAGTTTCTATTACATGGAAATCCGGGGGAGACGGTTCAGCTGCACCATTTGGCTTTATTTTCTGTAATTTTTTGTCTACGTTAAAATGTCTAAAATTTCTCTTACGATTTAGTTTCTTATCCTAGATTGAAGTTTGCAACTTCCTACTGTTCTTGGAAGTTACATTTCAGCTGATGTAAGAGAACCCACTTTTCGCTACCGTGGATTATTACAAGATTTACCATTGTTTTGAAAACTTCAATTTAGATTTTTTTGTTTGCTTTGTTTTTTAGGCTCTATGAATTTTTCTAGAGATTTCTTTGTAATTTTTAAGTTATGTTCGACGTCTTGGTCTGTTATACGAGAATTCCACATCCAAGATAATTAAATCCGGACACGTGCGCAAGGTTTTTGGCATTGATGTTTTCTTACCGGGTATATTCCGAAAAAAAAAACATTTAAATTTTTTTATACGTCGGTATTATTAGCCCGTATTCCTCTGCTATATTTTTCAGGAAAAATACTCCCCTTTGCAAATCATTTTTGGTCCCATTTATAATTACATCGTCAGTGTATGAGATATCATATCTTCGATTATTAGAACTTTTCTTCGTATGTTTCGAGCGGTACCTAATGAAAGCCGGGAAAACCAAGCCGATGGAAGTTTCGTTATTATATTTCTGGCCTTCGCAACTGTCTACCCAACTTTCTTAGACTGCGTCTGCTGCGCCCAGAGCTGGCACCTTACTAACGCCTCGTTTGGCAAGGAAAGGGACTCGTATGAAGAGAGAAGAACGCCTTTAACACATCGCCCGTCTGCCTCCTCTTGTTAAGAAGCCATTCATAAAACACAACACTCGGTCCGAAAACTCTCCTGATGCCACGGTGAACTCCGCCTGCCAGCATTTGACCGCCAAGAGAGGGAATTTAGCCGGAAATAGTTCTCCTTGGTCCCCGGCCGACGTTGCATCGGAAGGGATGATGGAGCTTGCATGAGGGGGCTTGAGTTACAGAGGGCGGGAGAGGACGAGGCATATTGTGTGAACGGAACGCCGTCACGTCGGTTCCAGAAGGCGAAGTTTCATGCAAATCCTACGATAAATACAAACTTTTTATTCACATAGGAACATATCGTAGCTGTGCGGTAGGATGGATTTTACTGTACCAAATTAACCTGTTGATTTTTCTTCGCGATGATTGAAACTTCGCTCCATGCCTGGAACGGTTTGCAACGAATGTACCAGGATTCGGGGGGGGGGGGGGGGGGCGAATGCCCCCCCCCGTCCCGTGTCTATAGCATAACCAATATTTGTAAAGTTTAGTTTCCTGGTAAATTTATGAGTCGGCGCCCCCAAAAATTGTTCTATCCCCCCCTCTTGACCCAAAACCTGGCCTCGCCACTGCTAAGGTGGATATTTAGCGGGAAAACCAGACCGATGATTTTCAATTTTTCCAGCATAAGAGATCTGTGACATTATTGTTACGTTGAATCCCAATGCATCTCATGAAAGCTATGATATACAGCTATTACCACCCTTGTATTTTCGAGGGTGTTTTGAAAAGTAAAGCGCATTTTAAATATTGCTTTTAATTTTGTAAAGTAGGGAAATTACTAGTTCTTCTTCGCTCGTTTTCAATTATATCCAAAACTTATTCAATGGATTAGGAGTAGGAAGTCATGTTTAGAATTTCAACGAGGTTTTTGAATGAATGATAAGATAACATAGTCATGCCCGCAACCGATGCCGCTATGTATCGCAGTCTCATTGAAAAAGGTGACTTTCCATGAAATTGGAAAAAGAAATCCCAGAGCAACCAGCAACTGGTTTCAATGGTGTCATTTTTGGTGTTAAATTCATGATAAACACTAATTGAGTTCGGTATAAAGGGAAATTTACAGAAAGTCGAATCACTTATACGCTCATCATGGGGTGCTTTAAAATACGTTGAACAAATTTTATTTTGCATTTTACTTTTTTAACTCTGGGTTTTTCAATATTTTTACTGTTCTCAATAAAATTAAAAAATACAGTTTAATTAAACTATAGTCGAATTTTCATTGCGCCTAGAACAATTTTTACCTAGGATATTACCTAAACAACAAGTATATCTTTAACTTTTAAGCTCTCCTTTTTTCTTCAAATCCAGTAAATACATTGTTAGTTCATTACATACCATAGATACCCTTACATTCATTATATTACCCACATTGCTATTGCAATATTTTCGAACGTCATAGCATACAGAAAAATACTAAAATAAAATCAAGAGGTAACACAAATATTCAAATGGCTAATATAGTAACTGTTGACGTGCAAACATTATGTGAGTATTTGCCCGTCAACAGGTTTATATTTGTTTTATTTTCCAAAATTTTTGTCAAGTAGTCCAATCACACCATATTTTAAGGCAAAACAGCAAAAAAACAATCATATATAATATATTACCTTAGGGACTTGTGAAAGGTTTAGTAATCACGTCTTATATTTTTTTATTCGATCCTATCTTATTGAAGAATCGTGTCTCGTTACGAGATGAGGATTCATTCCTGTTTTTGGTGCGACTGCGAAGGAAAATCCATTCATATGTATTTGCAATGGTTTCGAAACGTGGTGAATGTTTTGATGGGCGCTAAGAGCGAGAAGAAGTGTGTTGGTCGAAAAAGAGAATCTCGTTTACGGTGAGAATTAATATTCACAATCGTCCGTTGCCTTTGAAGACCTTGAGGGACGGAGAACTTGTTGCCCTTGTGTTCAAGTCGTAAGTTTCTACCTTGTGCCATTCCCTTAGTTTGCCATCCCACTGCATTGCCGCCAACTTGCTGAAGGGATCGGTTCGGGTAATTGCTTAAAAAATACTGACTCGCTGAACCCGGGAAGAGGCCAAGTATTCCACTCATTCTGTTCCCCCCGTGACTCGAGAGCAAAGAACCAAGGAAGAAAATACAGAAAATACATCAGTCCTCTCCCTTCTCATTCAACTTTCTCTTCCAGCGGTTAGCCTCTCCAGCGGTCAGTCTCCTCCAGCGGGTCCAAGGATTAGTAAAGTGGAGGTCACAACTCCCTTCGAAGTAGTGGAGATGTTCAACGGTGAGTGGGCATCGACAATTTTGCCTTGGTGTCCTTCCCTGACTTTAGAGTGCTTTTAAGGGTAAAGACTTTTTTTACGCGATCCGTCGCCATAGCCGATACAAATTTTAACTCCCTTCCCAATAGCGGTTCTGCTGTTCCTTTGAAAACTGCATATTATTTTGCGCATCCGAAAAATGTAAGATTTTGGGCATTTTTACCTAATTCTCCTTGTTTTCCTCCATGAGAGTTTGTAGACCTCTGCGATGTTAAGCTTTAGGGATATGAGAAATGCCAAGGAAAAAAAGGGAAAGGTTTCAAGTTCAGTGAGCTGCGAGTAAGTATGAATAATAAAATAGCCATAACCTTTGCTTTGAGAAGCATGTTGTTATTTACTCCTTGTTAAGTTTCAGGAAGGAGAATATTAATGACAAAATTCTATATTACCTCAAATTACGTTCATTATTTTGAAGAAGACTACTGTTTACCGGAGTAAAGGTGTTCATTCTGTATCTTTTTGTCCTAAGTGCAATTACATTCCAAAATTAGGGACTCAGCATAGTCACAGAAACATGCTTACATTTCTGGGCGTCGTGACTCTTCTCATATAGGTAGGCTTGAAGTAACCACATTTCCTTGTTCTATGACGAGCAACTATATTGGAAATAAAAATATATTTTTCCTTTCCAGAAAGTTGTCATAATATTTCTCATTTATCCAACTGTGCAAACAAATGCTGCTCTAATTCCGTAATCAGTATGATACTAACTGTGAACATGAGGAATTTCCTTTGGCTTGGCGTAATCAAAGAGAGAGCGCGCAGATAAATTAAATTTAAGGAAGCCTCTCGACTACAAAACGCGCGATGGAAGTGTAAAAGCTCTTCCTCGGATTAATTTCAGTTGAAGAGATGCAATTATACTCTCGTTTTATCATTTGAATTGAGTTTCTAAGCGCTTAGGGAATATTATTTTTTCAAATTAAAATAATTCTCAGCATTTCATTTTCCTTATGTCGTGCATCAAAATGCGTTACTCAACTACGTTTCTATGTTGCCTGCATGTCTATTCAAGTAAAATAATCAAACTCGGTGTAAAAAAAGGATGTTGTCAGATTCGACATATTTACAAACTTGCGCCATTATACAGGTAAATTTACCATCGGGTGAACCTCTTCAATTCGCTCCATTTTTTTCACCGTGACGGTGTAGTTTTGTTACTGCCGTACAATAAGGGTGCCAACTATTACTAAGGTATGTATGTTTGGGAGGTGGTTTGTGTGAGATAGTTTCTCCTTGATTACCTTTTTCGTCTTCATAAGCTTTCAACATGCAAATTTCCCATGCAAATTAAGTTTTGCTGCGAAGCGATCAAATCGGCAAAAGAGGAATTTTGTGGGAGGGATGGGCGGGAAGAGAAGGAATGGTGAAAGAAAGAGAGGGGTATAGGACAGGGTAAATGCTGTGCAGGGTTCCCCTTGGTGGCGTGGTGAGGGTTAAGGGTGAAAGAGGGGTGGTTGCTGGAGTGTAGGAAGGGAATTGCACGGAAGGAGAGATTGGATGAGAAAGGGAATTAGCAGAGTCTGGGGGCAGGATGTACATTTCGTGGGGGCAAATTGAAGCCGAAGAGGAGGTCGAGAAACTTGGAGAAGGGAAAATAAAATGGGGAATAGAAGGGAGTCAGAAGAACGTAAGTGTAAGGGCACAGATTTTAGGGAAACTTTTTATTGGCTTCATTTATTTCACGGAAAATTGAAGCAATATTCGATTCCGTAACGTTTCGATTCTCGGTATTATTATGAAAAATATCCCTCAGAAAACAATTCGCCACATTGGAAAGCTGCAATTGTACTGCTTCCTTCCGAATGAAGCCGTCCTTTCATAGCGTAATTTAACAGCATATTCTTTCATTGTGTACTATTGCTTCCTTTTCATAATTTCCTTTGAATATTTAGCATTCATTTTGTGCCTTAAATCCCTCATATTTTTCTGTGCTTTTGCGTACAATGAAAATAAAAAAATATATCATACATTACCAATGTGGGCTGAGCTTATAGATATTTGATTGAGTTTCTCTAGAGTTATTACTTTGGATAAAATTTGAAGTAGAAATATTACAATAGGCTTAGCTAACTAGAATAAAACTAAATGTTACATAGCTGCGTGTTTTGTATTATCAACAATGATTACTATGGCCTTAAGCTAATGGTGAGATAACACCTTTTAGTCTATCTTAAGGTGAATTTTAAAGCAAAATGATACGAGTAGAAATACGTGAAAGATATGTGGCAGGAATAGTAGTTGCAGCCCATAACATTTTAAGCACACACCCTAAGATTTAGTTGTTTAATTGGAATGGAAAATTGATGTAAAATTGGATAAGGCATTCCACGGCCTGTAGGGAATTCAAAATTGCAAACTCTGAGCAAAGTTAGTGCCACTCCATCCCTGGCATAGCAATAAAACTTAAAATATCCAAGAGGTTAAACTGTTTTTATTTTACCTTACGTGTAAAATATGAAATCCTCACCGATTGAGTCGTGTCATCATGACGCAAGGCATTAATTTCCTAAGTGTACGAAACACAAACAAATGACGTATATCCTTGAGTTAATTTAGTTGATTGATGCTGAGTTAATTTAGAGTACTTAAAATGCAAGAGTGGTGTATGTTTATCTCCTCTCTTTAACTGCACCCAATTTTAATTATCTGGTACTCTTCAACTAAGGAGCTTGACTCCTTCCATGATTCATGCTCATTCTGTGAGGCCTGCGCTCTATTCTCAACACCAGTCTTTGATTCTCTACGCGTTTAGCTCATTGTGATATATTAACTGCAGTAGAAATAATTCAAATGAGTTCGGATAAGACTAGAGCAGCAGTTCCCTAGCAATAAAGTTTGAACATTTTTCGCTAACCCTCATATTATTTAATTATATACGCGTTTGTCTAGTTATAATGCCAACCTACTGTTAATCAAAACACTGTATTTTGACGCAATTGATTTTTTATATTTTTCCTCGATTTTTTCCTCTTAAAGTAGTGATGTGTGTTCGAAAAATTATTACCTCGCACAGGATTAGAAATGCATGTTTTTTAATCTGATTCCGTTCGTTTTGCGACCGACTAAAACATCGCCCGCGACCCATTAGTGGTCCGCAACCCATAGTTTGGGAACAGCTGTAATTTATAGTGTGAAGCGACGATGTGTGGGAGGGACTCTCAAGGCAATGGTAGTTAAAGAATAGGTCCCAGTCACAAAGAAGACGCTGAGGTGCGAAGGGGAGTAATAGGGAGAAGAAGGGTGGAGTTTGGCTTACTGTGGGGTAGAAGCAAGGAGTTTAATATATACTGGAGAGGTCGCTGCCTGGTCCCTTAAATGGGATTAAAACGTGGCAGGAATATAGGGGTGGCCTGCGATAGAAAGGCCACGCCCATTTTGACCAAAACATTGAAATCGCAATTGGATTAAAGGTAACTTAAACTACTCAATTTCAAGAGAAATACTTTCCAGAAATTTCATTTTTAAGGTGTTAAATTATGAATTCGTATATGATCTACTAATCCCTGAAAATTCATGAAACTCCACTTGAAGTTGTGAGCTCATTCTGAATGAAAAGGTATACTGCTGCTATTGACGGTGTTTTAATCAGTTGTTCGACGTGAAAACGATCAAGAATATATGAAGGGTACTTATTTTTTAAATTCTATTTTATTGAGTGAACGGTAGTCATTATAATTTTTAGGTACCTATAATAAATTGAAAGTGAAAGTGTGCTCTATTTATTCCTGGTAATTAAATAAATTTCACTGGAAGTTGTGCTCTGATGCCAAATGAAAAAAATAAACCGTTGACAATGAAGTTGTTTTTATGATATCTTCTGTGTGATAAAGGAGCACTGATATATCAAGATAACTTATTTTATGAATTCCCGCTGAATTTTGGCTGAACGACGGCCATCATCGTTTTTAATAACGGACACCCCCTCCTAGTAATAATAATAATAATAAAGAATTTGTCTGAGGAAAGGAAGCCCAAAGCAACGTGACGAATATTAGCAAACAAAGATGGCAAACGTTTGACCTCACAAAAATATAATCTAGATGGCGCTTCCAGTATATTCAAACCTCGTGCGGGTGGAAAGACGGAGACAGCGGGTGTGAAGGAATGAATGGATTCGTAGGGGTTTAGGGCATGGGAGGAGGAGGAACAGAGGCGGCCGTTTAAAAGCAAAGGGGGAAGCAGGGAGGATGGATTTGGGGAGTGGAGGTTGCGAATGGACGTGAGATGTGGAATCTCTGGAGGGTGTGGCGTTGGAGCCAGAGCGCCTTAGTTGGTGGGATGGGGTAGTGGGAGGGTGGGGAGCGAGAGGGGTGGAGTGTGAGAAGGGGTTTTTAGGGTGGCAGAGAACAAGCGGCAAAAACACTTGTCCCCCTAATTGATCAAGTTAGCAGCACTCAGAACCACTCTTATCACTCCGTGGAAAATTTAGCGTGCTAGCGGGAAATGGGAAGGTTTGTGTGCAGGAGGAGTCGGGGAGGGGGTGGGGTGGGGAATGTGGAGGACAGAGTAGACTGGGATCGGAGTTATACGCGAACGAAAGAGAGAGAGGGTAATGGCGGAGATTCAGAAAGAGGAGGCTTGAAGCCGCACTCACATTGAACATACTAATGTAACCTTTGGTGTTGGTTTTAAGCTGAATAACACCATTGTAGCTCTAATGCAATATGGAACTCAATTCACTGAAACTAAATGTCTGCATGTATTTAAAGTTAACTTTAATAATATGTGCTTCAAAAGTTGTCTGGCACTTGACTTTATGGCTGGGCCTAGTAGCAAGGTTTTGCCTATGTGTGTATTGTATTTTTGAATGGAGATTGTAACGAGAGGCAATGCTAAATGTAGTAATTTTTATTTTCCTGTTCTTTCATGTCGCCTTTTTTGTATCACTAGTGCTTCACTTTCTGTAGTTCTCTATTACCTTAAGAGGGGTTGTATCCAGAGCATAAATAAAATTTAAAATAATATTAAAATCAAATTAAAATAATAAATATAAATTATCTTGGGAAATTCATTGAATTAGACTTCACAATAAAGAGAATATATATAAAAATAACATTTTTTGCCAGTAATGATATAATTAAGTTAATTTAAAGTATTGGATTAGTTTTTCAAACGGTGGCAATGACTGAGTATTTGTTTAATAAACCAATACTCAATTCTAACTTGATTACATATATGCCTAAATTCTTTTTTCGATATTTTGTTTCAATATTCCGGCCTCTACATTGATGGAATTAGGCGTTACTTTGTGGAACTTAGTAGCATTCATCGTGATGTACTTACTTGTTTTATCCATCTTCGCTCCCATTTGTGAATTAAGTTATCATTTAGTTAACCGTGGCCATTGCTACCCTGATAGTGACGAAATAGATGAAGAAAGCTGATGTCAATCAATTCTTAACATAATTTGCTCTTATTAAAAGTGTACTCCTTCCCACATTATTGTGTGACAGCCAAAATTTGGTGTGTTAAGTTAAGTGTAAGAAAAGGTTAAATGCAGTTGGTATGGGTTATCTGAGAGTCTTGGTGGTATGAAATGAAGGACAGGGCGGTACGGGGCAGAAGTTATTCAAACAGAGACTTTTTTAAGCCTTCTACCAATAATTATACTCTTTAGATTGTACCCACCCCGTGAATATTATGTATGAATGCTATTACCGGAATAATGTAAGATTCCTCTCTGGCTAAATGGCCTGGAATATATGACTACCTTGTAAGGAATTTCCAGTGTATGAGCTTGAGTAAAATTAATTTTGGATACTTAGGTTGCATGGGTTAATAAAGAGCAACGGAAGATTTTTGAGATAATTGTCATGTTCTTCAGCCTACCATAACCTGCGAGTATATGTGCAAATTGCTCGATAAATTATTTTTGGAACAATAATGAACTCTTTGTACCATTTACTATGTGCATAAATTATAATGAATGTGTTAAACTTCGCGAAAGCCTTTGCACTCTGGCATTTTTAAGATGATCTTCTGACGAATTATTTAAAAAAATCTACTTATAGGTAGAGAGGGAAGGTTCATCGCTTATGCATATCGGTGAGGTTCATCGCAGTGGAATTCTGCAGTACTTTCGTAATGTTCTCAAAGGGGTTGGATTTTACTTGAGAAAGAATCACCCTTTTCCTACTGCACCTCGTTGGGAAAACGATTGCGTTTCACAACCCATTATGTGAAAGCGATGCCCTCACGTTAATACCGCAGGTGGAATCCTTTTCAGCCCAGCGTCCGGAGGTAAATACATGAAATAGTTGATGAGATAAGACCATCAAGTAATGGTTTCAATGGGGAAAGCACTTAGCTTGTACAAACTTGGGTTTCCAAATTCGGATATTGTTAAGCCCTGAGGATTGGGAAGGGGAATGGAGCCATGTGTTGGAACGTGGAACTTAATCCGGCGTTAGAGGGGGCGAAGGGAAAAATTAATAACCCTTAGAAAGGATGAGAAAAGGGATGGCGGAATGGCTCTCTCCTTTTCATTTCAAGGGCTTCCGATTTTAATCAGACCTGTCCGTATTAACTCATGCCCCTTTGCATGTACACACAGTTTTCAAGCCGCAAAATATATATCTTGCTGGTTTATAATTTGAAATTAATTAAGTGAATGGCACTCACGCTAAGGAAGAGCTCGAATTTCTCGATCCCTCTTTGATTCTAACGGACAAGAGGTAAACTAGTCGGCAGGGGTCTGTGTTAACGACCTGAAAATATCTCTAGTGGGAGTAAAAACAGCTGCGTTGCGTACTTAATATGTTTCACCCATATTTTTTCCAAACGTGATGATATGAATGTGTTATCATTCCCGAGGATGAAGCGGCGTTAATATTTAAGGCTTTCCATAACAGTCAAGAGTTTCCCACCCAATCTGGTGGACATAGTCAGAGGTACCTATAGCTTTCAGTGGCGGTTGTGCGCGTGATTGAGCTAACCAGGTATAATTATGAATTGGGCATCTCTCCATACTCACTCTTGTTGCACTGAGACATTATATAATTAAGTTCAACATCATCAGATACAGTAATCACACCGAAGATAGGTTTGCTACAATAGGTCTTTGATTTCCTTCATAATTTGACTGGTCTTCCTCGGTAATTCTTCACATTCATTTTCCATCAATTACATTGCCATGAAAAGTTTCCGAGTAAATCAATCTAGACTTCAAACTGGTATTTAATTGCTTTTTTTAGAAATGCTTTGAATAAAGAAAAAGAATATAGCCCCATTAGGATAATTAAGAAAGAAAACTTTTGTGAGTAATCACCAGAAATATTGAATTTGGCATTTAATTCAAGTGTGGATTTTAGTACTCAATGAAATGTATTAGGCTGTACGAAATTTGATAAGGTTCTAGATGCTCGAAATAAATTTAAATAAACATACGGCCATTTTATGATTCCACCATTGGAAATTCTTTCCATTATTTGGACAACTGGTGATCATATCCATTCAAACATTATAGTCAATTTACCTAGAGCCTAGGAAATGATCGAACTGACATAGTTATCGTGAAGGATTTAACCTTAAAAGATTGTGACTTCCCTGTTAGAATTTAAATTCCAGTTGTCAGGAGCTCAACTGACGGATATTTACTGTAGTTTGTTGTTTATAGTTCCACATACATATCCTGGCTCCTATGAGGTCATATTATTCCGATTTTTTCGTTCGTAAGTATTTATCTCTTCGAAGTTAAAAAATTATGCTCAGTTATCCATTATGCACGTGACTACTCTCTGTGGTGCTAGCCAACATACAAGTTTCTTTGTTCAATACTTTTTATCATATTCTGCAGTGTCAGAATGCATATTATTGGAATTCCGTCCTTGACGAAAGTCTTAAGTCAATGTTTTCCTGCGCATTTGTGCGAACAAACATATATATTTGCCTATCTTCATTATTATTAGTTTTAATTAATGAATATCCCGCGTGAGGCATTTCAATCTTTTACGCTATCCGCCACGCTCCAAGGAAGGATTCTGTGAGGGTTATAGCGGAAGAAATGGTTTTCTTTCCATTCAGCCTTTCATCCACCTCATGCTGCAAAAACTCTCCCTTCTTCAAATATCCTTTTCGCATGCCCATTATTGCGCCTGAGCAGTTTCCCCTCATAATTTGTAAATGAAGACTTTTTTCTTCTAATTTTATGAGCAAAGTGTTTATTTTCATGAGCACGTAAAGAGTGAATTTAGTTTGAATGCCACGTGGACGCGGGTCCTGCAATCAGACCTTCTTCCTACGGTTCCGGCCATCTCTCCAGCGGAGAGCATCGAAATAAAAAAAGTGCGTGGAAACCTTAAAAAGTAGATTATTTATCAACGGCATACTCAGTTTTCCCATGGCTCGCAGCACTCGTTGAATGCATAATTTAATCTCCGCATCCCGAAAGCTCCTGCTCCTCTGCATCTGAAAGAATTCTCCGTCCGAGAAAGCCTTTGCTCAAACTCGGAATGGATTTGTTTTTTTCAAGGAAAACGTGGAGTGTAGGACTTCTGGAAGCTTTTTAGATATGCCTCTCATATTTAACGTGGAATCGTTTAATACTTATATTCTAAAAACCTGTAATGTTAAAATGTGGGGAGTATATTTTCGAAATACAAAAGGAAGTCATCAGCTATGTGCTCTTTTCATTTTTTATTTTGATTAAATATAATTTATTTTAATCACGTTTTTGTGTAATTCAAATCATCAAAAAGTATTATATCTTTTTTAGGGCCTTTTTCCTGGTATGGTCGGTGATCGGTCACATTAGATGTTCGTTAAGAAAAAATATATTTTTGAAACATAACAGTAAGGAAAAGCCCAAAACAAAAGAGTTTTCAGGGCCTGGAGCGTCAGCTTTAAATGCCAATAAGAAATCTTCTACAGTACACTGGATTTGCACTTCGGATGCCAATGTCGGATGGTTCAGATGAAATAACTGTCAATTGGCATCGTGGTCAACAAATCAATTCTTCGCGGTTTTGGACATTATCTTAAATAAATGATAAACATTTAAATCTATAATTAAATCACAAATATGGATATTTTGACAGGTTCTGACTCCATTGTGATCTAATATAGAACCTCATCTCAAAAGCCTGCAATCTTCACACATCTTTCTTTTGAAGACGAAGTGCTGACATTATTGAATGTTCCACTTAAAGGTTTTTTCTTCTCTTTTATTTACAGCTTATGCCATCTGTCCCCTTCTCTCTGCATTTCCTTTCATGTATTAAATAACCAATATTAATAATAGAAATAAAGCTTCAGAGGTTTCGCTTGCCCCAAATAAAAGCAATTCAAGTTCCTCGTTTTGAAAATGCGTGGCTGTTGAACTTCGCAAAACAGTTTGCACTCTAGTCACGCATATTTATTTACATATGACAAAGAAAGGGTCTCATTTTATGTAGCCTTTCAAACAGTGGACATACAAAATCGGGTTGTAAATAGTTTTTCGACATTTCTTGGCATTCCAAAATGTCGTTTCTAGCCTCAAATATAAAAAGGGATAAAAATTCAGAGGTGTTCTCCACAGAGGCATTTTAGAACGCAATTTTATTTTATAAAACTATATTTTTTAAGCAACGTTAGTGCAACCAGAAACAGGGAAGCTAATTTTTACGTTTGTTGGCTATAAAGAAGGCTCTGTGTTGGAGCTGTGCTTCGGGATGAGATGCTACATGAGGTGTGGTTTGTAAGTTTTTAAATCTATTTTCAAGGGGAAAACTTCAAAAGTACGTTCAATATATTTGATTGTCATTTGTATTTACTGTGCCTGTTTTTTTATTAAATGGGTTCTATCATAGTGAAATGGATTGTGCTTTTAAAACCACGATGAATATGATTAAACAGAAGGTGAGGTTAATACAACTCTCTTTCTTTCCACTCTCTTTTTGATTAAATTATGACACACGGGAACAGTTTTTTATTTGAAATTTCATTCATTTAACTAATTTTCATTGATGTTGTAATTAATATTTATTATTTTTGTCTCCTTTCAGGTGAGTCATTTCCGATAAATATCTCCGCATGCGTGACGCCACCAAAAGTAAGTTGGATTCTATTTACAAATAAAGATAGCGACAATGAAGCACCTCCCAACTATTCATGACTTTAAATAGTTTTGGTAGTATTTGCTTGAAAATATTTTTGACTTTCATCTTTCAGAAATGTTGCGCCCTTTTAAGCATTTTCTCACTTTGAACTATTCAGTTTTGATTCGTAATGCGGTTATTGTTGCCCTTGGTGTAGGAAGCATCTCCATTGCCATTAATTTCTGGTCAGAGTTCACAAAGTTAGCCCTGGGATTTCCATTGCGATATTCAGGCGAATGAAAATGTGAAAATTGTTTATGACGGTCTGGTGAAAATTGTAACTATTAGTTAGGTCACCAATGCACCCAACTGAAATCATTTCCATGATCAGTAAGGCCTTATTGCTTCTGTTTTTAATGATTTTCCATGGACTATCATACACATAACCCCTTCCGCTTACCAACTGCAAGCACCCATTTACTAGTTTATAATAAACCTGTAATTAGGCTAATTAAATATTTTCTTTTCTCCTTTTAAGCGATACGAGTAACCGTATCGTATAGGGATATAGTCGTAACTATAACGTCTTCATGGATTACACGGTCGTATTTATTGCAAACCACTCAATGTTTGCATGGTCTGTGAAATTATTTATTACTTATTGTCATTAGACCAACTAGTTTTGCCGCCAATGATATTTAAGCAATCAGTCAAATAAATAAAAACTGTCACCATATTACTCGCATTCTTCGTTTATAAGCATATTTAATTTTTCCCTGAATTTTTAAAATTGTCGATCTCTATTGGAATCTTCAAGAGTGGAAAGGCAGGAGCAGCGCATTTTATTAAAATTCTTATTTGTTCACCAAATTGACCACCGCATTCAAGTTTTCGTTGGTGAAAGTTTTTCCTCTCAACCTCCAATGTCCCCGCTCGTTGGAATTTTCTGGGTTTCGGATGGATAAAGGGAATTCTTTCGGGACTTCAAAGAGCTTTGGTCCTTTGTGTGTGACGTTGCCGAGTGGTCATTTAAATATGAAAAGCCCTTTGTGGATGGAATTTTATTTATTTTCAACCTCTCATTTTTACCACGGTTATATCTTACGTGATTGTTGTAGGTATCTAAGCTTCTCGTAGGAAGCTGAAAGCTTATAACCATTTGTTTTCCTTATTCGGGAATTACCACATTGCAAATTTAATTTAAATCTTAATCATTTTGCCAATCAGTTGTTTTTAAAATCCGTAAAAGAGTTTCAAACAAGTGATTTCGTAGATTGACATTTCCCTCTTATATTGTTACATTTATTTTGCAATACTTTGGAAATAATGGTTATTTCTGTCAATTACAGTAATTTTATTTTAGGTGCTAGATTTTTTCGAACGCGTACCTTCTAATTTGTGGAGAAGTAGTAACTTTTAATTAGTCAATAGTTTTTATATGGGGATTAAAAATTATCAATTCTTCGCACAGCCAGTTCTTGGGGAAGGAAAATTCATCTATTACAACTTTGTTTTCAATGATAATTCATTCATATATTTCCTGAACAACTTTTAGGATATACTGGGGCTTCAAAAGTTCTTTGATTTATCAACTTAATGAAATGAATAGTGTAACTTTAGTTTTAAAAGAAAAATTGTAATTTTTGAACTTATTTTTGGTATTTGTAACACAATATTAGCAATCCGGAGACCTATTTTGTTTGAATAATATTTAGGATTTAAATCTTCACGTAACTTCCTGAGTTTGAAAATTGGTAGCGTCCAGCCCATTTCATGATGAGGGACTCTACTAACTGTGGTTATATCGTAATTTTGAAGATAAAGGAAAAACGTTGACCTAAAGCGATTTTTAAACTGACTACAAGCATATCCACCTCAATACATATTGAGTTTCCAACTCGTGAATCATTCCTTATAGCCTAAGAGTTAAATGGAAAGGATTTAACCAGGAACCTTTTTTGGTGAAGAAGGAGATTCTTAGGTTGATTTATTTTTCATGTGACTACAAATGAATCTTCGCTTGAAAAAGGCCCGTGAGTTGAAATGTTCTCAGTTGGTACAATAGGGTATTACTCAAATCTTCCCTGAAATCCTGCGCCTAAAGTTTTATAAATCTTACTCAATGAGCGACTTCAAAGGAAAACCCTAACTTCAAGATTCTCCAGTTTGCGAATGATATAACGTTTTCATCCTTGCCTTAACCTTTCATCTGTCTTAATTATAATCCTGTGAATCCCACTCTCATGTCTTCCGTGCAAGCTTACCTGGCATTGAAATGGTGAGAAGGAGTTTGCATTTAATTATAGATGAATAGCTTATGTCACTAGGGCTCAGTCATTCAAATGTTTTCTTCCTTTTTTTCATGATTTATTAATTCAGTCTTAAAATTGCTTATGCGGTTACTCTCCAGTTCAAAGTCCTGGATATAAGGGCATAGAAAAGAAAAATTGATTTCAAAGCTCTGACTTAAGAGGCATAGTAAAAGACAGGGATATGACGAGATTAAACTACGTTCAGTGCCATTGAGCTAAAATATAAAGGTATTTACTTAGAAGTACTTGTAAAAACTAGATTACATACTTGTAAGGGGAACACTAAGCATTGATGTACTTATTTAACGGTAGAGGTAAAGATTAAAACGTAGATGAGATGGCTGTGTAAGCTCTGTATTACATCCTATACATTTTTAGTTATTTATATCCTGTTTTATTTATAACATGTACTGAAAAATATAAATTATGTAGTTGTGTATAAGTTACTTTTTAGTGAAATGTGGGTTGTTTTAAAAATATATGTGAACATTATTGCTGCCTCAATTATTAACTACCAGACCTATTTTCTTGAAGCTATATGGCACGCTTGAAGCATGATTATTGACCATATGAATGCTAATGAAATAGTTTCATAAGAGACTTGTAAATGATGCTAATTTACCTTGAGAGTTTCAGAATTGACTTGGAGAGAAAAGTATTGCCAAAACCTTTAAGTACTAATATCCTAGTATTTTATGTTTCGCGTTAACTGGCAGGCAAAAATTCTGTTTTTTGGCAAGTCACTAGTGTTATTACGTATAAACAAGTGAATGTATGGATACGTATTGTATCTAGACACCGTTTCCCTTGCTTACGTGTAAACATCTCGGATTACCTTATCTCGTAGCCCCGGATGATCCAGTTCGCGTCTGCTTGCCTGCGATTACCTCCGTTCCTTTTGCTTTCCCTTCTCCCATTACGAGAAACATTATTATCCTCTATTCCATCCTCCTGTAGTGGAAGGCGGTATTTCATGGCATATCTACCAAATCTCTATACTCCAACCCTCTACTCCTTTCGTTCCATGGTACAACTCACCGCAACTTGCCTCTCTTTCCTTCTGCCTTGCTCAGCTGAAATGAAAAAGATCGTCTTCTTTGTTGAGCGAAATATTTCTGTTTGAAATTGGAAACCCCGGTGGGTAATGAGTTCCCACTATTTTTTCAGGAAATATCCCGTCGCCGTCAGGAAAATTCCCAAAAATTGCCGCCTTAAAATTTGATCAAATAAATTACCTCATTCTTTTCCCCTATTGTTTCTCTTTCTTCCTCATTCTTATTTTTTTCCGAGGCTTGGCGAACAAAAGGAAGCCCACCGTCCCACCTTCGGAGGTCGAATACACTTTTTTCCTCGGTCACCCCCGCTGCTTTCCCCTTTTTTCTTCTCATTTCCTGTTCGCTTGCCCCTCCGTTCACATCGCCTCACTTTACTCTCCGTGGTTGCGTTCCCTAATCCACCTTAAACAGCTGTCCACCACCGCTTCCTCAGCAAGTGTATTTACGGCCAAATAAAAATCACTATGTGGCCTTAAGATGAGGTCGGCGTAAGGAAAAGACCAGATTTTTTTCGTGGTGCGTGCTCCCAAAATGTCTTTTCATATTCTAGAAAAATATGTCCTAGGCTCTGCTGCTAAAAGTGTCATGCTCCTATTTCTGGTTAAAAAGAGCAGTTGTCCGTGGGTAGAAATGTATTTGTGGCTCGGAATGAGTATATTCGTAATGTCGTCGTAAGAACCTGTAACTCCTTTTGCGTATGTGATTGGATAAATTCTCTATTTCTTTGTATCAGAGTTGGTGTGTGATTTCACGACCTGTGACTTTGTCACGGTGACCTTGTCGTAACTAATTGTTTCCGTGATGCGGTCTGAAACATCACAGCTCCGTGATATAACGTGGTTATGTGTATCTCCGTTCCGTGATGGTAAGTTTTGCCACTCCCGTCGTTCCGGAGCAGTGTGATTCTATAGTGGTAGTGAAACTCGGTGGCGGTTGTGCAGTGGACCATTTTTCTTTGGAATAATCCCGTTACTTACAAACTAGTTCCTCAAGGGGGAGTAAGGAAGTTTCTGCGTTTGAACACCAGGATTCCCAGGGTCTCAAACCTTCGTTGCCAGTTTCAGAATATCAAATATCAATCAATTATTCTTATCAAATTTCTAGCTCCCTCGTGGCTTCTTATCCAATTGTTTATATGGACTCCTCGAATGGGTTGCGATTACTATCGGCGCATTTTGATGCAGCTTCGTTTTTGTTCGTAAACAGTCATGAAACGCTCTACTGCCCGCCCTCTCAAGTTAAAACGAGTTATGTTGACAGTTTCCTGTTATGCGTTCTCCTTTCCTCTTACGCTACTTTGCCGACCCCTTTCCACATGAACCTTCCCCTCCTTGACATCATGCTTCTATCAAGGTGACGTACACCATGTTTCACAACCACTATAATGGTCTTCGTAGTGTGTTGGTCTCGTAATTACTCTCGTTTCGGAGCCGTGTCCATCCCCTACGTCACAGTCATTGACAGAGAGAACCAAAAGTGATTTTTCAAAGCCATTCAGACAGTAGTGTACCGGCCAACAAGAGATCCACTGTATCCTGTCACGGGTGAATGAATAAAGGATACGTAGGCGTTATTAATGTTCGCATTTTTCTCACGACGGAATTCAGACATCTCTTCCGCTCTCAAACTGCTAAAGGAGATCATTAAGTTCCTTTGAGGTCAACTTTTCAACCTGAAATCCAACGCTTTGGGATCGTGGACCCAGGTAGTCCCCCTTTCCAAACCCCTCATAACGGTTTCACTTTCAAACAGCTCAGCCGCACGTGGAGTTATCTATCTCTCATTCAATTCTTCCAGTTTTTTTTACATTCCCTCCCTTTTCTTTTCCCGTCCCCTCTCAAGTATGTGGCCTTCATTTCCTTTTGTCACTTCATCTTTCCAGTGCTTTGCTTTTCTTAGCCTCATATTTCATTTCCCTCGCATTCCTCGATATTTGTTATCATCGTCTCTTTCAACACGCACGTATTCAATTTCATTTTCCTACACTCAACATGAAAGTCATAAGAGTTCAAAATGTCAAAAGTATCATCACTTAAGTTTTTTTCGTCGATGATTTAGTTTTTATTTATTTTACCATATATCTTAAAAACAACACTTTTAATGTCTTTTAAGTTTGGAGTTTTACCATAATGAATGAAATACACTCCTAAACACCCGTGCATTTGGTTGCGAAAAGCCCATCCAGGTGGGACCCAGGAACCCAAGGACTGGCAACAGTATCTAGGTAAAAAATCAGTTGGCATAAATATCTTAAATTTATGTTCTTTCATTCTATCAGTTTTTTCCATTGGTTGAAACTTAATTGTATTTTGAGAGAGGGCATCTGCTGAGACAAAATTCATTAAATCAATGCAATTAATGTGTTTCTGCAGTTGTGTGTTATTTTTTCCTTGAACTTAAAAGGATGAATTTCCCTGTGGTTTTCTTTTCCTTTCCTCTGTGATGGGTGAGGAGGGAAAAAATGTTGACTAAATACCGATCGCACCGCTGGACAGTGGGCTAAAATGGAAAAAGCTGGCCAAAATTCAAAAAGTGATTTTTTCAAGCTAGGAAGCTGAAACTTTGCATAAATATTCTCAAAAGAACTGTGTATGCGCTGATGTAATGTATTTTCTTTAGTACTCTACCATTAACAATTTGCATGAGGTCAAAGTTGCACAAATTTCGCAAAAATGGTCTACACTTAATGTTCTCACGAAATCTTCAAAATCAAGTCAAGACCTTGCTAAGCCTTTATGGGTAAAGAATTGGAATAAAAAGTGATATAAGTAATTAAATGAAACAGTTTATCATCTATGTTTTAATGTAATCTACTTACTTTTTTGTCATTTTTTACCAAATAT
This sequence comes from Pyrrhosoma nymphula, assembly GCA_963573305.1. Classification (NCBI taxonomy): domain Eukaryota; kingdom Metazoa; phylum Arthropoda; class Insecta; order Odonata; family Coenagrionidae; genus Pyrrhosoma; species Pyrrhosoma nymphula. Next base: position 45,480,644 of record OY754330.1, on the reverse strand, counting down.
ATAAAACAAAATGGCGGATCCTCATTTTTGGTCATTTTTTAAATATATGTAGATAAATAGTTATTTGAATCACCGAGCATCACGAAGTAACTTATATGGGGAAACTCTACAAAGCTTCCAAAGTGCGAATCCGATGAGTTATGCTGCGACCGTTTGCGACGCGGAATTTCACATCAGTTTTTCGATCGCACGGTCGAGTCTGGTCCAAACCGCCTGCATTGGGGTATAAGGTGTGTGGAATTTCCCTTCAGCTTACGCCCAACCGCAGTGCAGGGGGCGAGGGAGTTGCAGCCGTGCGACACAAGCCGTGGGTTGGTGGCCTCAAAAAGACAATAATCCTGTGCGGTATGCATTCTGTCTCCGTTAAAAGTGTACGTATTCGTCAGTAGGCGATGTGAAGTCGGTAATAAGAGAAACATCCGCAGTGCACCCGAAGAAAGCAGTCTTTCAGTACCTCTTAAACCTTTTCCCCATGTGACAAAATGCTGAATTTTTTTCGCGATTTCTCCAAAATATAATATATAGAGGTTCCTTTCAATGTTTGTATCTCGAAAATCTCCATAGCGGGGTGGATGCGGCTACAATCCACACACTTGCCACGCCACCTTACTCCCCGTTGCAGGCGGGTTGGACCAGACTCGACCGTGCGATCGAAAAACAGATGTGAAATTCCGCGTCGCAAACGGTCGCAGCATAACTCATCGGATTCGCACTGTGGAAGTTATTTAGAGTTTCCCCATATAAGTTACTTCGTGATGCTCGTGATATATTTAAAAAATGACCAAAAATGAGGATCCACCATTTTGTTTAATATATTTGGTAAATAATGACAAAAAAGTAAGTAGATTACATTAAAACATAGATGATAAACTGTTTCATTTATTTACTTATATCACTTTTTATTCCAATTCTTTACCCATAAAGGTATAGCAAGGTCTTGACTTGATTTTGAAGATTTCGTGAGAACATTAAGTGTAGACCATTTTTGCGAAATTTGTGCAACTTTGACCTCATGCAAATTGTTAATGGTAGAAAACTAAAGAAAATACATTGCATCAGCGCATACACAGTTCTTTTGAGAATATTTATGCAAAGTTTCAGCTTCCTAGCTTGAAAAAATCACTTTTTGAATTTTGGCCAGCTTTTTTCGATTTCAGCACACTGTGCGCTGTTTTGACAATGGTAATGGCGCACTTCCTCGGGAAGCCGAAATGCAGTGGTAGCCTATTCATAGAAATGATAGTTTTTGTTAATATTATTGTTTTGCTACTGAAATGGACTTTCCTCTACATTGTGGCACTTCACGATAAAAAATAAACCGGTTTTGGCTATTGAAAGCGGCAGTATTCATGTGGCACTCAGTGAAACGACTATTCAGCCCTAGGCAGTAACATACTGGAGCATTCATTTTTTATTTTCATTTTTGAGGTTGTCAGAAGAATATCCCGACATTTATGCCTCTTGACACTTCTTCGAAGACGTTTCAGCGACCGTGTTCACTGGCGTATTTCAACCAGTGGCTTTTTATTCCTTCCTTAAAATATTTGAATATAGTAATTTTTGATTAGTTGATTTTTGATACTGATATCTCTGAGGTAATTTATAGTAACGAGGTGTATCATTATTCTTAGGAATTATATTTTACTACCAGGTTCTCACAAATGTCAATCGCCTTGACCTCAACACGTCCTAGGATAGCTATACTTTGACATAATTTTCTCTTCTCCAGTCCAGCAATATTTTCCACGGTAAGTCAACTGTGTTTATTGCAATTATAATATTACCGCGCTACACTAAAGGCAATTGCTGGTGATAGATCAATCACTAAAGGAAATGTTTCACATGGGCTGCTGATGATGCAGTTAGAAGTTGTATAAAAAGTTATTGAGAAACTGGGTAAGGATAAGGGTGGCAAGGGAGCTAAGTCACCCCTCTTACTTCCTGGAATAACAGAAGAAAAATGTAATCATAAAATGTTTTCCAACACGCTTTTATTTTTACCAACTTATTGTACAATTAAAAAAAATAATTTGTGTCGTATCTGAACGCTACTTGCAAATACTGCGTTCCCCCAGGACCCTCGGAAAGTAGCAAGTCGTCCAAAAAACGATTCTACCTTAATACACCCCTTTTGTATTGAACAATTTCTTTCCACCATTAGTCACTGAATCTTGGGAAGTTTTGATCTTACTTGAATGAGCGGTTTTTTGTTTGTAATTGAGTATTTGCAATTAGATTTTTAAATCCTCTTTTAGATTTAGATCCTCTTGTGCATAGGTTACGTATGATTCATCTATGTTTTTTTTTAAATTGTCATTTAAAACTCTTAAATTCAACAGTCATCAATATATAAGAACATGAGCTAATTAAACTATACTGCATAAGACATCGCTGCATATCCTTTGTGGAGAAACTTAGCATTAGTTATTATTATAGCATTATAATTAGAATAAAAATATCATGTACTTTTCTGTAAGTTTTTTAATTTGTGCCACACTTTTTGCTGATCTGCATCAGGTACACGATCCGACGTACCTCTATAACTTTTGGCCGTACGATGACGGGAGGCACACAAATAGAAAGCTAGCTATAACTACTGCGCAAAACTTGAATTGCAGATTGTTTAAATCTTTGGTGCATTGTTTACAGTGTACGAGCGATTAGTTTCCTTAAAATTATCATTTCTGAGAGTCCGATCTATTATCTTCCTCATGGTATCATAATCATCTCGTGAGATAGCTTTTAGAGAAATCGTACAGTAAATGAGTTCCTATTGTCATTTTTTGTGCCATTGTAACTTGGGGTTTGGTGTGTATTTAACCAAAAAGAGACTGAACGACTCGCAGATCTTTTAGGACTAATGGTATGTTGATGAGAAGTTTCTGTTCACTGTGTTGTAGTTACCGCAAATCGGAACACATCAGTACTCAAGAACCACAATGAATGGAGCGATACGCGCAGTTGAAACGTTCATTGACTTACCGATATCATTCTGCAGGTACGCAACGTTCACGACCGAATATATTGTAAATAGGTCACGAATTCTTTCAAAAAGTAAGCTACCTCAGAGCGATTAAAAACTGCACATTATCCATTCTTTGCGCCTTAAATGAAATAATAATAACAATTTTATTATATGAGGACTAGTTACACTGATATAGGATTCGTCAAAAGTACACAGAACATGTACACAGACAAAATATTTATACACTGTTATCATGTAGAAATTATTTTAAGGAATAATTGAGTTTGTCTAGTTAAAAAACGTTTCACTTTTACTTAAAAGGAATCAGCAGTTATACAGTTTTTCATACTAGCTGGTAATTTGTTATATAGGTGTAATCCTAGAGTTTTGGGGCCTTGAAATGCTAATTTGGTCCTGACATACTTATAATGGATGGTATCATGACCACGTGTATAATTATCATGGACATCACAATTCAACACGTTAGCAACAACCGAGGTTGCCATTATCTAAGTTCTTTTATTATTTAGCACATATCAAATCTGCTCTCGATTTTTGTTGTGAACTGCCTAGTGCTCATGATCCAAAATTAATGGATAGCAAGTGCGCTTTTGCGGTGTGAAGAGCGAATGAAAAATCCACGTTGTACTAGACAAGTTCCACTTTTGGCCTAATTTTCAGCTTTACATTATTTTCCCATACGTTACAACTTAAAATCACTGGACTATAAGTTTTCAAATTACTGAATGCTCTGCCATCATCATTTTCCCTATTCTCTAGGTTCAACAACCGAGAGGAAAGTTTTGGAGACTTTCGTGACGTTAATTTTTGTCCAGCTGCTGTCGTCGCAGTACCGACAATATTTTGTTTTAGTTTAAAAAAAAATTATGTCGTCTTACATTACTCTTCCGTCGTTTTATTGGACAGGAGGATACATTTTTCAGACTCGCTCACTTTGTATACATTTTTCTGTCATTTCAGTTTTTCTATCCATTGCTCATATTCACCTACCTACCTACCTATCTTCTACCTATATTCCCTTTCCTCTTCTTTTTTAAATGTTTTTATTCCAAAAAATAATTTTTTTATTCGTCCCTCGTTCTCGGGGTCCCCCCAAACCCTTAACACGTCTCTCTCGCCGTGTCATTATATAACTTCCGAGGAAAATGGTGTTTTGCTCCTCTTCCGTCAGATGGAGACGTCGTGCATCGTACCTTGTCTTTTGTTTTTTTTGCCATTTTCGCTCTTCGTGTTTTTTCCACCGTTTCCTCGGTCACTCTCGCTAAAGTGTTCATCGGAAATTAAAATAATGAAAAAAATAACAGGAGTGATATATTAGAGTAGTCCATTACTCTCCCCCCATTAAAAAAAAACTACTCTTTTACTCTTTTTTTCATGTTATCCTTCCTTTTTTAACCTCCCTCTCTAGTCTTCAAATCCCTTCCCCCCTCCCTACGGTAGCCTGACGGGTGATTAACACATCCTAAGGGAGATGATGCCGTTGTCCTTCCTCATCTAACTGCTGCCTCCCTCCTCCCAAAACCCTGCCCCCTCACCCAACTCTTAACAAAAATGCGCCGGACATAGAGAGATGTTTTGCGGAAAATGGAGGTCCATTATTTTCCCTGGACCTGCTTGTTTATTCATCCACTCTGAAGGTTCCGGTCCGTGTAGTTTTACATCGTCCATTGTCCGGTCCACGCGTTGTGTCGCGCCTTCCTTCTCCGTTGCCGCTAAGGGGATTGGATGTTGCGCCAGAATAAAGGCGTTTTCAGGCCGTTAGGGCGTTATCATCGTCAACTTTGCTTCTAAGTAGGTAAAAAAATCATGTCTTTTTACCGTAAAAGAAGGAGCTATGGTGGCAAAAGTGTGTTTGTTAACTTGAAACCAATCATATCTGAAAGAAAAATAAACGCAAACTGCGCTTTCAGTGATAGCGAAAAATGGTGGCAGTCACCTGGGCAAAGCGTGACGTTACAGAGGGGAAGACTGGTGCGGAATGGCTCGGCTAATGAGTGGAGGACAGTACGTGGAGGCCTCGGCAAAAAGGAAGCGTGTAAAAAGTGTCAACGAAACGCTGTTGGGAAGCAAGCGGAGAGTCATGGGAGCGTGGAGTCGAGATTTTAAGGGTAAACCAAGTGTCCTTTTTGAGCGAAAACGAAGCGTAAATGTAGCTATGAGTCTGCTCCCGTGTGATTTTTTATTCAAATAAAATATTTAGTAAATTTATGGATGATTCCTCTTCCTGACCTCTTATTATGTCATTATTTTTTCTTCGTTGAGGAGATATAGATTTATAGACCTATATCTCCTGTAAGAAGAAAAAATAATTAAATTTAGGAAAAATCTGTTTCTTTGAATTGACATTATTGGTTATTATTAAGTATCTAAATCATGTAGATATTAGTATGTACTTACATTAGTTCAATAAGCAATGTATTCGAGTAGAACTATTGCCTCCTTAATTTAATTTTCATGATGGCTTAAATGCAAAATAGTAACTTTTCTGTTAGATAGTATTATAATTTCTACTACTAGTACTGATATGTTATGTGATGACACATGCTCATAGTAAGAATTAGAAATCCAACAATAGAGAGAAAAGTGATATCCCCAAGTGAAACCATGAAAAGCAAAATGATTTTCAACCCGAACTTCACCGTTTCAAGTAAGTCATTTGATGTGGTGCAAATTTCCTTAATCCTTAGTATAGACTGGGGATCTGAGTGATCTATTGACTTATATATTGCCTTCTTCGTTACCACGTTGCGAATCTCTTTCGAGTACAGCCATCGGTCGCTTAATTGCCTTTAATCCCTATTGATATCCCGCAGGTAAACCTTAATCGTATTTGGTAAATAAACCAGGCCAGACTCGATTCAAGAATCAGAAAAATTTATATCTTTTTTTCCTCAACTGCATCCCTCCAGTCCATTTTTCTGCCAAATGCCGGATATCCTTCACGCCTAGTGATCTCTCCTTCCCCCCATGAGAGAATCGCCTGAAAGGTCTCGACTTTGGAAGCCACTATCAGGGAGGAGTGGTCTTAGGATTATCTGCTTTGGAACCACCCACGGATTCTAGGAATCCTGTCATATTAAGCTCCTATATATACTCTTCTCGGAGAGACAGGACGGAGAGGAGAAAATAATAATTTTTCTCTTCACCTCCCACAAATAGAGATGCTCCCGGCGCCAGTGTGAATAGAAGCGAATGGTTTCCTCGTTAGTGGAGGCGGGTGCGGGTGTTAACCGTACGGAAATGGATGCCTTCGTAAACTTTTTTTCCATCTCCAAACAACGACCTTCAATTGGATTTATCCTCTCTGTTTCCTTCTCCTAATTGCAGACGAAAAGGGCGCTGGACGAATGAGGCTAAAGGGCAGAGGTGCCTCACGGGCTTGTGGGCTGAGAGAGGGAAAGAGGCTTGTGGAAGGATGGAGGAAGAATAAAATATTTTTTTTGACAAACGCTGTGGTCCCGACCACCAACGCGTGATTCTCTCTCATTTCATTATTTCGTTCGCCTCCCCCTCGAACTTGACCCTCGGCGCATTTGTTCTGGACTGGTTGATTCCACATGCTGGAATCCTCAGCAAAACGCTCGCCTACGTTTTCGACCGGCCCTTGTTGAAAAACATTCAGTATGTGGTCCTTGGCTTCTTCGTTTCTAGGTTCCAGGTTTATCTCTGAATTTAGTGGGGTCCTATTATTTTGCATGTGCTGTGACCACAGTACTTGGGCTTTCAAATTTAATGGACATTTTTCCTTAATTCAGTAATAATCCATATCGCGTTTAGTAGTTCTGTCATTAATTATTAGCTACATTTTACTTATTTTTTCATAGCAATTTTTAAGTGAAAATGTTAACTTTAAAAATTAAAAGTTATTTGTGATGCCTAATGAACGATTCGGTTTATTTTTGAGGCACGCTGTCGACTAGTGGTGCCGTTCCAGTTTTCTCGTTTCCCAGTACATTTTATTGAGGTATTAGTACATTGCATCCATGACGGCTGTGGAGTTTAATATTAACTCCCTCGACGTTGCATGCAGTCATGTGCAGGAATTCACGTGATGAAGATTAAAGTTAGGCGAAAATGCTTCAAGTTAAGTGTTTTGTGCGGAACCGATCTCAGGATTTAATTTCCAACAGCGCAAGCATTCGAGCGTTTGTTTGGAGAATTCTGTGGACTTCACCAACCCACTTTGGTGGAAATTTATGCGATGACCAGTTGTGCTGATGATTCCTGGTGTTTATATTCCTTGTTTTGTTTAGTGCTTGGTTTGTGAGAAACGTTTGGTTTAAAGGGTTGTAGAGTACTTGTGAAAGATCCAACCTATTTTGATGCCTATTCTTGTAACATTTCCCTCTCGATTTTTTGTTTTTACCGGTTTGTATGAGGATCTGGATCATAACTTTCCGTTCTGCGTTCGATTCCTGACGGCATTGGAGATTTATAATGGAATCCCGATTCCACCTTGGAAGCTGAGTTGAGATATTTTCGTTCAGTAGCTACTTCGTCCATCGGATATTTAGAGTAGACTTATACTGACGCTGGGTTTCTCTCCATTTTTCTCGTGTTTGCAAAATAATACTATTCATATCTCTTAAACAGTGCATATGTAAGCATTTATATGAGTCTCCATCAATAACTGTTCAGAGAAATACTCCTAATATTTACTTGCTTTCCCTGGCCGTTTTTTTCCTAAAGTTGTGTTAACCATAAATGAGGAAAAAAACTTGAAACCTACCAATGAATCCTTATTGACGTAACACATTTCTCCTCGAATGATTTCACCTGCTCTGAAGGAGCACACGTGATGGTTTCCCGTTGGCCCTCTTTTGATCTGGTATGGGAAGGATTTACCTAGTCCAGGAAACAGAGACAAAACAAGTTCTTTAGTGGAAATACCGGAAGAATTGGGCCAAGTAAGGAAAACATACGGTCCCCGAAGGGGAGCCAAAGGGAGGTTGAAAGTTAAGGTTCTTCTTATGGGGGGTAGTGACAAAAGAAAAATAATAGAAATCCCAAATAAAATCAGTGGGTTGCGGAAGGATAATGGAGCTTGAGGGGAATTGGGGACATAGGTATGCAAAGCCAAGTATAATATACTTTTTCCGTTTCTCGCTCTATAAATCCTGCTCACATAATGACCACCACTACTTTCCGGGGGAAATACCTAGTAATGCCGAAAATTAATTATTTTATAAAAGACACCCGTCCGTCCGTCCGTCCTTGCCGAAAATAAGTGTTAGTTAGTCATTCATTAAAATTGTAGCATATTGTACGAAATGGATTCAATTTGTGCCTCGTGCCGTGAGAACGTTATGGGAACGTTTCGGTAAATTACATGGAACAGGTTATAATTTTTATTTTATAATTTCAAATTCAGGATTTTTAAGCCTGGGTATACTTTATGCGTGGTATGTGTGTCCCGTTTCTCCGTTCTGACGCTGAAAGGAGGAGGGTTCGAGAGACTAAAACGAGACCGTCCCCGTAGAGGTCTCGAATTTTTTATTCACGGTGTCCATTAAAAAAACATTGAACTCACCGGTTAACGGCGAGGGGGGTCGTGGGAGTTGGGCCTTGATGGATCCTCCGTATTCCCTCAGGGACTCCGCCCTTGACACTTGGGATGTGTCCTTGGCACGGGGCCAGAGGCATATCCTCCCCCTTTTACGGCTTTTACCCACGTTTCCGGACTGAATTTCTCTTTCGCCGGAACCCTCCTATTCCCCGCGGGAACTGAAATATTCCAGTTTGGATATATCTTGCTCTGTATAAGATCGTTCATCGTAAAAGTGCCGATGCAACGACTTAAATATCGATGTTTACGTGCATGTACGAAATCGGATTGCATCTCCCAAAATCAAAAGATATGATAATGATAATAATGATTTGTTTTGTGGGAAGTCAATTCTCATGGAACATGGTATCTACGAACGCAATTCATACACTTTGTCAACGTTTAAGAATGTCTAATATAAAGTTTTCCAATATCATGCGGTGTTTTATATGGTCAGTTGCCGATAATTCTCTTCCTTTCCGTCTTAATTTTGTGGAGAACGGGTTTACACACTTCAACGGGTGTGTATCTCATATCGTGGTTCAAGTTTGTTTTTGCAAAAAAGCAAATACTTTTAGTTCTTATTATTCAGTTCAAGAACGATGTAGTTTTACTTTTAAGTAATCTCTCAAAACAACAAACTTGAGTAAAAGTAGCGAGTTAAAATTGATGTTTGGATTTCTAAAGGTGGGTTTACACTGGAAAGTTACTTCCGCAATCTGTAGGAGCTTCCTGGGAATTTTATCCCGACGAAAGATTTTTTATAAGTTAGTGCAGATCCTGATTGGATGCTGCTTACACTGGCAACAATCCGCTTCTGCAATCGAATTGTCGAAACTTTTGAAAGTTCTACAAGCGGAATATCAGTGTCGTTAACACATGAAATTAAGTTAGAAAGTCTCTTGTTGCAAGTAACTTGCGTAATAAACTTGCCAGTGTAAACCGACCTTAAAAATAAGTACTCTTCCGGCAAGTTAGTTTGTTGTTATGAAATGTAACTCACGTTTGTAGTCACGTGACTTGAATTTCAGAGGATACTATGTGATATTAATTGCTGAGTCAAAGCGCTTATTGCAAGCATAATGGAAGTCTGTCTATTTTCAGTAAGTGTGCGAAATGTAGTGCTCATAGAATTACTACTTGCAAGAATTTTTTAAGGCTTCGAATAAGTAACTTCTAAATGTAAATCCGCCTGGAGACAGCGATGTTTTCAATCACAAATGGTCGAGGGAAGAAGGGATTTTTATCGACAGATGAAAACTTTGAATTTATCAAATACTTTATTTTTTTGATTCGGACCCTTCCTAGTGCTAACGGTGATTATGTCCCATGTATTATTTGCCGCTCTTTTCCCCAAGCGACGGAAGTAGGATCAGAGGAGATTTCCGTGGGTATTTTTTTTATTCCATCCGGAACCAGAGGGAATCGCAGTCAGTCGGGTGGGCAATGGAGCGTTCCATTAAAAGCCCTCCGCGGAAACGAACAGAATTTAATGATGCCATTTTGGTGGAAATGGTGGCCAATCGTTGGGTCGTTACTTTAGAATTGGAAGTCGCTGTGTTTAAAAAAACATATAATTGCGAGTAGCACGGATCAGTCTATTTCAATATTTATATGCGAGAAAAAAGTGGGTGCACCACAATTTTTGCATTGCTGGTATTGTGGAATTAAAAACAATTTTTTTCCTAATTTGTTTGAAATAAAAACAGCAAAATATTTAATTACGCCAGATGAACGATAAAATTAAAATAATTACACATTTTAAAAATAACTTTGTGCCAGTCTTAAAGAAATAACTTTAGATCCGTAAGGTCAAAGAAAACTCTGCTGCATATTAAGGCAATTTATATCCATATTGAATTTAAAAATGAATTGACCAGAAAATCTTTGAGTTTTATCTGTATTTAGTTTATCCGAAAGTACACAATGAATGGGCTTCTTGTGCGAGCCAATTTTAGTTGAGGTATAATACAGTTCAAAGGGTTTTACATATATCCCAAAAACTATTATTTCGTAGTATTCACATCCAAGTACAACTATTCTGCTTCATTACGGTAATTATTACGCAAGATAATTGAAGGAAATGAACTTATTCTGAAAATACTCGGGTTAACTTTTATTGAATGTTATTCTACTTATTCTCCTCATGATTGAAATTCCAATCTCCTGTCTTATCAAAAACAATGTAAAAATAAAGTACCTGGAAGATTCCTCGTCATTGGTGTCCTTAACCCCTCATTGAGCTATAAAAGCTCTGGAACAGAAAACTAAAACTTCAAGTTGAGTTCTCATCGTTTGAGTTGATATTTACTGGGGAACTTGCTGAACTCAAGGTAGGCGAGAAGAGTTTACTGGTTGATAAAGTTTAGGTCAGTTTTAGGTGAATTACTGTGGATAATAGGTATAAATACGCAGGGTATACTTTAATTATCGTGTTAATGTGATATAAATGCTGTTTTCATGTCAGAAGATAAGTGTATTACGTGAAAAAAAATCATTTATATGTGCTATGTATATACCCGCCTCTTGGGATCTATAGGTTAACACTTCCTCAGCCCAGTGGTTGTCTACACTTATAAGGAACTATGCGTTTTCCATCAGTCAAAAACTTAATATTGATGTTTATGAGCCTGAATATTGATTAATAAGGGAACAATCCTTTTCAGTCCTATCTAATAATCAATTTTCCGCGAAATACCTCATAGAAATAGGAGTCCTTGTCAATTGAATAGCATGGATAATGTAACGTCTACCAATTTTAATGTTGATTATCCTGTTGGAATAGATTTGAATGTCCTGTATGGTGGATGATTTATGGTTTTTCATGCTAAAGGCAATTTAATTCGTAGAGTGAGGTATCCTCCGTAAATGAACTCTTGTGACCTTTTATAAACGCATTGCATGTTTATTCTGCATTGATGGCGAATAGATGCTACTGAATATCGAAATACTTTATTAATATTGATTTATTGACTTTGAATTTCGTTTCCAAAAATTTAAACGACCAATTATTGCCTAAAGCTATGTCAAGGCAGAATATTTGGGATATGTCACTCGTGCTGGTGAATTTTATAGCCCTATTTTTACGCCAGACATCAACTGCTACCATTTAGTTTTGTATCGGATCATCCATGAGTGTTCTGCGTCTATTTTAATGGAATATTTTTCCCATCTTTTTGGGTGATAGCCCTTAGGTCCTCTGCAGAAACCAGCTGTTGCAAAATATGCTAGCGCCAGGTTGAAGTGAAATATTTAAAAATTACCTTTTTGTTGGCCACGACATCAGCTGCTACCTTTTGAGTATTACCAAGGCTCAATCTTCACGTCAGAATCTCGCCATGTATTTACGTATGCAAATGTTTTAGCTCCCTCTTTTGTTTCCACGCAACACAGATTCAAACGAGAGAGCCTTAAACTCTCCTTCCGTCACCCTTTCCCTTGAAAAGTAAACACGCCCGCCCGAGTTTTTTACATGCCAGCGCTAAGAGGTTCTCTCTTGTTTAAACATCCCTGCCAAGGAATCTTAACTTTTATTCGAAGGCGAAATATTTTGTGTTAGGCATTAATTCAGAAAGGAACAAGCGCTTCTGCGTAAACATGCGAAATATTCTTATGTATTTTCAATTGTCGACCTATTTGCGGGTGGCTTTTGAACCCTCAACTTGAACATTTAATAGCAGGATCAGCTATTTAGAACTATCAGGGACCAGAGAGCAAGTATAAAGCCACCAAAACGACAAATAAGTATGAAAGATGGTTAGAGATCAAAGATGGTATTACACCTTTGCAAGAGGATTGAGAGAGGAAAAGTTTTAATGGAATATTGTCTATTTTTCTGTTCTGTTCATTAATTGTGTGTGTGAAAAAGAAATTATCTCATATTCTGATAATTTTAACCGTTTTACCGATTTTATGTGGGATTAAGATGATGTCGTGCTATTCATGCTTATCACTTAAAACTCAAGTGATCAGAATTCAATCATAGCCTTTCTTGTAACTCTCTCGCCTATATTGGCACGTGTTATAAGAAAATAGTTTGGAAAGTTGATAGACTAGGTTTTTTTATTGTATGCATCTCAAAGCTTAAGAGTTTAAAACTCTTAAAGAATAAGGCTAAAAAATAAATATATACTAGAACCTTCTCATTATATGGTGAAGAATTTAAATTAATCAATAAATCTCCACATTTAAAATTATTTTTAATAAACATTACTGCTCTGCGGGAATACATTATTAATAACTTGTGATAAATTTGAACCCAGAAATTTAGAATAGTAAATTAGTTCCATTAGCTTTGAGGAAAATATTGAGTTGACATCCCTGAATAATGTTAACATTTGCGCACTTTGGGCCCTTATAGCTACTCCTCTCCCCCGTTAATTGCGCTCTCCACCAATGAGAAAAGGGGAGGTTTCGCGTCTGAACCCTGGGGTGGCTACCCTTCCCCCTCCCCCAGTGAAACCCTTCCCTCCCTCAGCCCTTCGTTCATTCTCCACGCTCCCTCATTATGGTCACCCCTTCTCTCTCGCGCGCCCTCTTCTCTAAGAGGAGAAGACATTTGTCGCACCTCTCTCATTCCCACAATCCCTTCAACCCTTGTCTCCGCCGTTATTTCAGTGTGCCGCACGAATTTCACCCTCGTCAGCTTATTTATTTTATATTTCTTTTTTTTTAAGGGGCAATTTTTGGAACCCTTAAAAAAAATGTTACCGGTCCAAGAGGGAAAATGATAGCACGCCCTTGTTACCAAGGGAGAGTGTGGAAGTGGTACTGAGTTTTTTCATTACAACGGAGTATTTTTTTACTCAGGCGGAAAATAGTTAAAAAGGTTGATATATGATAATGGACACATTATTAATGTTTTTTTTTGTTCATGGCATTTTGGTTATCGAGAAAAGAAAGAGGTCATGTAGATATAGGCTTGTGTAATCTGTATAATTTAATTTTTTTCCCGTCAAGTTTAATTTTCCTAGGGGGTATAGGTTTTTGTTTACATTGATTAACGGACCACAGGGTACGGATAAAAATTAGCACAAGCCACGTCCGCTGTAAAGAGTTCAAAGAGCAGCAATTTGTGTGAGTGCAGAATTTTCCTACTTTTATGGAAGGGAAGGGCTTATTCATGTTTTCTCCCTCAAGCGTGATGGTAAAAATGGTTTTTAAAAGCAATTTTACATTCAGACATTCAGCATTCACTGTCTCGGGGGTACATAGAATTTAATTGAAACGATATGAAGAGTATTATAGTAGTTTTTTCCACATGGCCTATAGGTTTAATTATCATGGTGAGGATTTTAAACTAAGCAAAGAATTCTGGAAAAACGATAAAATTGAAGCCAGTTTACGCCACCTTCGCTTTAAAAATCCGCCGTTTGGTAAGGCCTAAATTATTGTTGAGTGCGATGAAGAAATAGTTTTACAATATTATTTCACCCTAATGATTAATTATTTTCGAACGCTGTCTCTTTTTAACATTTTCTTTTCCGCATTTTGTCTCATTTTCAGCGCAAACGTAAAATTGTATGCTAATAATTTGGTTGCTTCTTTTTGAGGGCTTCACAGTGACTGTTTGAAGTCCTCTCCTTTAAAAAGTTTCCCATTTTCCAGAGCCGAATCAGTTATCCTCTTCTTCGTCTTCTTGCCGCATTCCGTATTCATACCCACCTTTGAATTAATTTCGTTTGCTATCCCGGGAAGTGGAGCCTGTAATTAGCATGACGATTGCCGAAAGAGATGAGAGATGCGAACAATTCACATTCATAGTGGCGCCGGAAAAGAAATCGTAAAGAATTTCATTCATTCCACCTGCTTTTTCCTCCATATCTCGATGAATTTCCTAGCTCAATGTCGCTATGACATAAGCTGTTATTAATTGTTTTTCCTTTACTTTTTTAATTTTAATACATGGGTCAGCAGTGAAATCTCTCTAGTACTAGAAGAATACCGCTTCTGAAGATAAAAATATTTCTAAACTTTACCTCTGTCACTTTTGGACCGTTAGGTTAGGTATAGGACTTCTAGCATATGAAATATCTTCGCCCTTTACTGGCGGCGTTTAAAGGTTATTTCCCCATTCAAATGAATTCGTTTGACATCAAGCGCTCTTTTACTTTCTTGCTAATTATAACTTGAGTTTATAAATGCTTGAAAAAACCTAGTTACGTACAACAATGCCTCTTCAATACGTATTGACTGATTTATTAATTAGGTACCTCTATTTTAGGGTGTATTTGAGCTGATTCATTAATTATCCAGGGACTGCTACCCAAAGTGTTTATTTACGATATTTAATTTCGAGTGAAATGGGAAACGGCTAATAGATTTGTGCCTTTTTTTTCAACGTTTCAGGGTGACGTGATTTGTTACATTAATGAAAGATATTTTCCGAAGTAATTCAACTGTAAAGCATCAAATATAGGCCCACGGTTATTCTTTAGATGAAATGGCACGGACATTATTTAATTTCAATTGCGATTCATGGCTTTTTACTGAAATCACGATTGTACCTTTTTCCGGAACTATCCGTTCTCCATTCAGTCGTCGCGTTCTGTAATGAGGTCACAATTGCCTCTTTTTTCTGGGACATTTTTTCCCTATTTTAATATATATATTCATTTAATTTCGTAATTCTCAGCCTACATTTATTTTAAATATGCCTCATAATTGGAGAAAATAGCTAATTTATATCAATTTCTGTGAGCGCAAAAAATCCAGTTTGACTCCGAAATGGATTTTTGTATCTCCACAGTTTTGAAGACGTAGAGAAGAATATTTTAGATTGGTAATTGGGGATATGACAAAAGAATTGCCATTTTCACCATTAGGGATTGGTGCGTAGGCTGGTGGTAGAAGAAACTAGGGTTCATCAAACAATATTAGGTATTGGTCCCTAAACTAGGGTTCATCAAACAATATTTGCTGTGGGTGAAAGAATGCAGGGAAATGTTACTTCATAAACATCTACGTGGTACACTGCTAGCCACCTCCATAGTGTGTGGCAAAGGATGAAACTACGTCAGGCATGAACTATCCGTCAAGCTAATTATCATGCCCTAATTAGCGTGGAAGGAACATTTTAATGCATTACGGCCTATAATCATCATACTACTCGTATGACTTAGACACTGAGCTCACACATCGCAAGGGACATTTGCTAAAGTTTAGTCATTCTAATATGCAAAACGTTCAAAAATGTTATTAAAATCACTAACACAGGATTCATGTTGCAAAATTGGCATAGTATCCAGATTAAAGAAATAAGATAAGGGATCACATTTATACAACACTACCTATTGTTAACGAAAGAGAGGTGGAGAAAAACCTAAGGTTGGCATTGACCTCCAACAAACGGAACTCTTGTCTACAACTTACAGTTCAACGTTCTAACGGTATTCAAGCAGTAATGGTGGATGAGGAGAAAGAAATTCTGGAGGAGATTAGGAGAATGCGGAACGGGTGGTTGGAACAGGTAATGAGGTGCGAAGGGATGATGAAGCCCTTGACAGAATGGAGGATTTTGGGTAAACGGGAAAGGGAAAGAAAATAAATGGCATTTTGACGGTATGAAGAAAGGAAGGACGTATGAAGAAAGGAAGGACGATGAAGGAAGAAATTGTGCAGGTTAGAAGCCTGGGCCTGGGAAAATCAAAGAGGATTTAGACTATCTTCCATTTAAACTGATCTTTAAGCGGTAGATAATATACATTCATTTCCATCACGCGATTCCTTTTTTGGCGTAGACAATTAAAAAAAAATATTCCTTGTGGTCAGGCTTAGAAACTTTGCTCCTTTTTAATAATTTCCTCCATAACGCCCAATCCTTGCGTGCCTCTTTCGCTTCTCTTGCACTCATGGATTGTGTCATACACGCTCTCCTGTTCTTAAGACTCCTTGTATTCCTCATATTTAAAGTCTCTTCCACCACATTCACCCAATACTTTCGCAATCTACCCAGCCCTTTCAAACCATCTACTATCAATTGTCCTTACACTTATACCATTCTACAATCAATGATCACTTTCGTTTTTCGACTCTCTTCCATTCTCTCGACAGCGGTAGATTACCCTAATTATAATGATAACAGCACGCAAGTTGAAGTTAGAACTCCGGGGAAAAATCACCACCACCGCTAGGATTCGAAACCGAGCCTTCAGTATTAGAAGGCTATACCTACTATGGCCACTACAGAACCCTATCCCCGTCAGAGATTATGTCACGAATTGTTTGCCGTTTCTCCCCACGGCAGTTGCTTTGCCGGTTTGGCAGTTACTGCCGGTTTGGCTCCCCACGGCAGTTGCTTTGAATCACTAAATTCTTGCACTCCACGCTGGCTTCCAGCACCGGGTGATTTATCCTCGCGGGTCGAGAATTATGAGGTTGAGCCGGCTAGTGGCATTCCGCGGTAGGTCATAAAAACCTTCGGACATACGTCGTGTCTCACTCCCTCAAAAACACTTCCGCTTGTAGGATTCAATAATGTTACTCCGCGTAATGCCTTAGCATTTCTTGCCGAGAAGAGAGAAATATGTAGAGAGAATACTGATAATCTTGGAAAGAAATCCAAGAGACAGTCACCAAAGACTCGGAAAACTAAAACCTGCAGCATGCGTAAGAATTATGCTAACTGGAAGCAGGATGATGGAAGAAACAAGAAAGAATTGCGAGAAGTAAAGCAAAAAAAAGAATGAATTCAACCAAAAGAAGAGTCTATTAACAGCAACTAAAACAACGGCCTATAAAGGAGCTTTTTCACGATTATTACTTCACTGCTGAAAATCGAACTGAATTTAATATGCTTAAAATCTTACCGCATAGAGGATGTTATCGTAATCAATGCCAGAACCAAATTCGACTATCAGTGCTGAGAATAGAAAAAAGCACTATACTTGTTTTCAATCGAATTCTAGGATCCAAAGACCAGTCAGAGGCAAACAGGCGAGTCGAATGCTTCGAAGGAATACCGCTGGTGGAGCTGAAATATACCAAAATAATATTTCGAGGGAACTGAAGTCTAGAAAATACTCGTGGTATTAAGAAGCCACCCAGACTGGAGCTTGTTTAGAATATTCTGTCTAGAAAAACTAGCACCATCGTCAAAAGTATCGCGCAATTTATTTTAATTTCATATTTCAGCAAATTTCCGGGACATTCCACTGAGCACTGAAATTATCATCGTGTAAACACATGCTCTGAGGCGTCAAATTTCATTTTAGTTGCGAATTTGGTTCCGAGTTTTCGGCGTTAGTTCCATTACTGAATTCAGAGCTGACCTGAGCATCGTGTAAGCACTTCATTAAAACATATTCTAGGAGGACGCTCTTGTATGATAATGAAGCTCAGACGATGACTGCAGCAGAGAAAAGAAATCAAATGTGATTCTTTCAAAGAATCATGAATACCAAATGGTCGGAAAGAATCACCAATGAAGAAGTACGAAGAATATGGGAGGAAAGATGGGTTATGAAAGTCCTTCGAAGTAGAAGGTACCAACTTATTGGATACATTTTAAGAGCAGTAGGTATATTACTGGAAGGCGAAGTAATTGGGAAAAATTGTCGAGAGAGACAATGGGTGGATTGCACGAGACAAATGTAAAAAAGTGAAGCTCGGAACAAAATTGATTATTGGAGATATTTTTATGGCTGTGATAATGATTATGAGTAACTGAATATGAACACACTAGGCTTGCATGCCAATATTTTTTATAATGAAAACGAACATATATAGGTACCAGTTTTCTCCCTTTGCACCTTTTTAAAGAATGGTAAGCCCCAATATATTATCTCCTCTGTTGTACCTATGTTCTACCGAAATGTGTATTATCTCAATATGATTTTAATGTTTGTTAGAGTGGAATAAAGATATTATTATGATTAATAAAGATGTAAAATTAAATCTTACGTATGAACAAAACAGTTGGCTAAAAGGAGAGTGGAGTGCTGCAGAAAACCAATCTTCGGATTGATGACTGCTGGTGATGACTCTTTGTTAATGGTCTGAAGGCTCATATTGGTTGAATTTCTCTCCTAAACCTCGCGTCGTTGAGGCATTCCGCCTATTATTAAAATTCTCCCAGAACCGCTGGCGGCACACTTTTTCCCGTGTCCGAAAAGTAAAACAAAGAGTTATGTGGGCACTTCTTTTTACGCCCTCTTTCCCTCAATATTCCTACCCAAAGCCCTGGTAACCGTCGTCGTTTGCATCACATTTTCCGCCCAAAATCCCTCTCACACACGCACGCACACGGGTAAAAAAATCCTTCAGTGCACCTTTCGCATCGCCGTATTCAAATCCATCTTCTTTTTTTTTACCACCTCTACCCATAATCAGGGCCCTTTTCGCCTTTATGCCCTCGCTTGTTTTCTTGTTTTTTTTTGCGCCGCCTGTCGCCCACCCTTTTTAAACACCCCGTCACTTCCACCGTCATCCCTCTCCTTGTCACCTTCCGCTCCCCCTTGACGTCAGGCCTCGCTTCTGTTCCGCCCACACACCTCCAAGCCCCCTGCCCACCTCTCTGCCTTTTATTTCCTTCCCATACTCACCCTGATGGCTTTCCCTTCCACTCCGGCCTCGCCCAGGTTGGCCACTCAAGTCAGTAAATGCGGGATGATTGGGAAAAAAACCGGGATTCACTTTAGCTATTTACAAAATCGAGTGAGTGTGGTGTCATTAAGGTGGCTGTAGCGATTTTGGTCTCCGTACAGATTTTCGTAACACTTTGCATGCGTGTTTTTTGCATTATTGATATATATATAGATTAAAAGTGAAGAAACTGCATTTTACTGATTTGGATTTTTGGTAATTCAATGCTACTTGAACACTTTTCTTTTCCTTTTACTTTCTTATAAACGTGAAATCATACATTTAATACTATTATAGTGGTTGCTAACAAATATCAAGTTATCGCGCCGAGTCAAAGATTCAAATAAACGTGTTTCAATATGACTTTTGCCTAAATTTAGAACACCACGGCGAAAACTATCAATAGGTCAAGCCATAACATGCTTCAAATAAGATAAAAATGTAAAATATAACATGGTTATCATTTCCATTAATGTATGTATGAAGATTTCCACCGCATAAACAGATGTGCTTTAGTAAAGTATGGTCCAAGTATTTTTTCTGCTTACTTGAGAAGTTATTAAAATGCGTACTTATTGACCCACAATTCATACTACAGCCACCAAAAAATAGTTTGAATGGTTTTCGGGCTGTAAATGCATCTCCCTGCGAAGGATCTGATGCTTTTCCGGCAAATTTTATAATTATATTCGCGGGTTTCCAACTGGGTCAGGAGTTCAGGTGCCGACGTTTCGATGACTAACTCTGCATCGTCTTCAGAGGCGTTGATTGAATCTGAAGACGATGACAGAGATAGTCATCGAAATGCTGACACCTGAACTCCTGTACCAGCTGCAAACCCGATAAACGTTTGCTTATATCTAGTGGTATCAAGAGGTTATTTTGGTAAGCGTTTTAACATACTTTCGCAGGAGTGTGGCAAAAATGAAATTTTAATGGAAAAAATATTTTTGGAGATACCCTAATTGTATACAACGGGGTCTGTATTTCTTACAATCTACCTAGTATACCTCATTATAGGATCACGCATGTGACGTTCCGTTACGAAAATGTTTGGCAAAATTCAGTGATTAACATTTGAAGCCTTATGAACTCGAAAGTGAAACATGTGAAAAACCAACAATTTTGAAGGGCGACCCATATTTTACTTGATTATGCCTCGTTTACATGAGCGAAATATAAAATAAGTTAATTGCTTAACTATTTCATCATTTCATATTAAAGCGCTTATTCAAACACCAAGCGTTGCATTAAAAAAGCATTCACTGAAATTGTTCTGGATTCCATAATGGTTTTGTAGTATTCTGAAAAGCATCAACACTGAACATGATGCTCAAGCTGGACATTACTTCCGAGTTATCTTTTATCTTAAAAATGCCATTTTCTCTCAGTGTTTGCAACTACTTAATTAGCTACTGACCGGCAAGGTACTTGCTGACAACATGCATTGCACAAAAGGTTATTACTGCCTTATTATTGTCGCTTTTCACCTCTCTGCACGTACTCTGAGGTTACAGCTAGAGTCACGGTTTTCCGGAAGATTTCATTAGTAAAGATTAAATAAGTGAAGAATGTTGCACCTAAGGCTTTCACTCGACGTCGAACAACCAATCATAAGATAATTGAGTAATTAAAAAGACCGAAAGACAATAGCTCAATATGGTATATCACCAATCCATTTGTCCCATGAAAACAATAAATTCCTTTCAAGTAAAACCTAAATTTCCTCGTATGAGTACTAATTAAAAGCATAACTCGTAAGGAGTAATACTTTCATATTATTGGAAAAACGCCAAGCACATCGCTATACTAAAATAAATTATAGCAAAATAAACACATTTATGAACTACTCAGAAATACCGATAGCGAAGCTATTGGTGCGAGTAATGAATTTTTTAAATCTATTTTAAGACATGATGCAATGCTTGCCCATTTGTATCGTAAAAGCTGGTCATGAAATAAATACCTGATGCTAGTTTTGCACTGGGAACAGAAGAGTGTTAATTATGTAACCAATAGCCAAATGAAACATGCAAAAGTAAAACAAAATAACACAGGAAATTTACTTGAAAAATATTGCTCTGCTGGCTATGCGCCAAAGGGATGTATGATTGATGTACATTTTCATAGGCAAACCGATTGAGAATTTAACTTGGAAATTGATAATTTAAAATTAACAAATTGAAAACAAAATATTAAAATGAAAAAATTACTATTTTCTTCAAATAATACAAATAGCCTCATCCCGATCGCAAACATTTTGTGACAGCGTATTCTCACGGCTTATTTTAATGAACTCACTGATTATTTGAATAAGAATTTTTTGACCTATAGTTTTTAATTTAAAAAAATCTTCAGAAGCTTTTCCCAGAACTGACATAAAAGTTAAAATTGACAATTTAGTACTGTATTTTTAACTTAGTTACATGAATACAGCAAGGTTATTTTATAATGTACACAAATCTTAATGAGGGTCACACATTTTTCGTCAACAAATTTTACGAAATTGGAAAGCCGGATTATGGAAAGTAAGCATGGTTATCGCCGTCCTGGACCATTTTGTCAGCATCAAAGGGCTCCCGTTGCATACCATTCCATCTTGATGAGGTGGACGTGACTCGGCAATAATACAATGCAATATTATTATTATGAATCTTTACGTTTACACCTTAACAAAAAGTAAATAAATGAGCTCGTGCCTGCCAATAATCAATGAACGAAATACAAAGGCAATTAGGTGTGATGTATGTGGTTCGGATTAAACGCTTTTCTACCTCTCCCATGATCACCCGCCCAACCTGCCTGCCGTGAGCCCTGTCCTACCCTGCCTGTAGTAAGGTCGCTTTACCATGCAAGCATATAACGACGGAGTTGGTCATTTTCGGGTCTCAACCGCTCTAGTTACCCTACCTTTGGCTGTAAACTCAGCGACATGCCATTAGGAAACAAGAGTAGTTTATCCAAGAGGACACAAAATTTCCAAAATCCAACATCCGTTATAATAACCGTCGGTACTATCCAAAACAGTACTTCCCTGAATTACTGTTTTGGATATTATTGCTCAGATTACTGAGGCGATTGAAAAATGGAGTCATATAAGCCATTGAGAAGGTAAGACGAGCAGTGCATGACACGCTTTGTCCACATTGTGTGAACATAACTATCAGTAAATCATTCAAGCTGGGATTTGAACCCAGCCGAGTGCTCTAACCAGTTCGCTACCTAGGCGCATCAAAAGATACATGGAATGATCAAGGCAGAGTTTACAAACGTTTACTAATCTCACACTCTGAAACCTAAGCATTTATCCAAATTGTATTGGCATGTTACAAGTTCCAAGTTTATGAAAGTACAACTTTAATTACGTGAAATCTTACTATTGATATTTGACTGAGTTTTGGTGTGAGATAAGTTTAACTATTGCTGCAACATATACATCTAGAACTACTACTTCAACTCAATACAATGCGATGCATCACATGTTTTAGATGCAAAATGTGTATCGCAATATCACAAGGATATATATCACACAGCCTTTTGTGACCGAATGAGTGTGGAGGAGAGTACTTACGCAGTGGATAGTGAAACTAGAGTGGAAGTGAAAATGGAGGACATAAAAAAGAGGCAAAATAAAGGGCGGAAAGGGAGCAAAAGAAGTGAGGAAAACCATTGAGGAAAGAGGGACGGAGAGGGAGGGATGCGAACGTTTAAAA
This sequence comes from Pyrrhosoma nymphula, assembly GCA_963573305.1. Lineage (NCBI taxonomy): Eukaryota > Metazoa > Arthropoda > Insecta > Odonata > Coenagrionidae > Pyrrhosoma > Pyrrhosoma nymphula. The sequence continues at coordinate 45,457,819 of OY754330.1, read as the reverse complement.
ACCTTTGAAAAAACAAGGTTAGCCCTCCCTTCGTCGACTGAGTTTATTTACTCCTATGGGTTTCGGATGGTTTTTCTCGAACGAGGGGGTGAGGGGGAGGGTGGGCTCATGGGGGTGGCTCCGCATGGGGTGAGGGGAGGAGGGGAAATTGGGGAGTTGACGGAACAACCTCCCGTATAGCGCTGTGGTGAGGAGGTGAGGGTAGGATAAAGGTTTAGAGATGAGGTGTAAAACTGCGAGGACGGTAAGTGCTTTCCGAAGAAAAATACGCGTGGAAGAGGGAGAGATTGGGCGAATATTTTGTGTGGATACTGAAAGTAGAGGGTAAAAGAGAGGAAAAGAGGGAACTTAGCGTGGAGCGGATCGAGGGAAGTGACTTGAGTTGGAAGGGTGGCGGTGAGTATGGTTTTAAGTTAGTTTGAACAAGATATTTCCCTAGCAGAAATAGAGGCCATATTCGAATTTATTTTGAATTCAAGCAGTTGTGAGCAGAAAGCATTAAATATATTAATATTGATGACGCAAAAAATTTGTTTTTATCGCTTAACTTCTCAGTATTTCACTAAATGGACATACTTGAGGCTTTGGGATGACATTTATTTCACGTCGAATGCTAAAAAAGGCCTAAGAACTGAGAATTTTTATTTCATAAACATTATTACGATATGTAATCAATTTATTTAAACATTTTGGAGATATCAGATTTTATCTTCTGGTGAAGCTGCGTGGGTCACTGTTGAGCAACAAATAAATTTCCCATTTACAGGATGCGTTTGAGATGTGGGTGTGGACGGGGACGGAGAAGGTGCGGTGATACGGTTGGTGTGGATAGAAAACTTCTGGATGAGATTAGGAAGAAGCAAAGTAGGTGGTTGGAAGAGGTATTGAGAGGAGAAGGATTGTTTGAGACCGTGGTAGAGGAGAGGATAATGGGCAAGCTGGGAAGGGGAAGAAAAAGTTTTTTTTTATGAAAAAAGGTAGGACGTATACTGAGATGAAAAAAGAAATCTTGTAGGTAGATAGGGCCCTGCACGTAAAAATACAGAAGATTTTTACTCACTTCCATTAAACCTACCTTAACCGGTAATTTACCTTAACAATAACTGGAGGTGTCTTCCAGTCGAATTGGAGTTCGCTGGATTTTGGCCGGTGTATAAAAGCAATCGCTATGTAACGGGGGAGAAACTGTAGTCAATCAGTGCTCACACGCGCAGCTGTACTTGAAGGTGGGAACTGATACAACAAAACGCTGAGGAAGCTTTTGCACCAATAATTGAGATAGCATACGAACTACACACCATTACGTTTTTGACGTCATCTGTGCGTCAGAGCTTTCTATTTAAAAAAAATTAAGTTTCTCTGGGGCGCAAAGCCATACAATATCTCATGGAAAGCAGCTTATTTTTTTGGCAAATATCTCAGAAACCGGTAAGTCCGACTGTTTTCGTGTCATTAGATAGATGAGAAGGCCAAATTCATGGAAGTTAATGAGGAGTAGGTCACAATCCGAATGCCTTAAAAAGTATTATTCTTCGTCGCTCAGAAACGAGATTTCGCCAGTTGGTATAGCGATACCTTTTCGTTTAAGTCATGTTACCGATTATCGTTGCCTGAAGGTGAGATTCGTTGTTTTTCCATTTTTGGGAAAAGAATTATAACCAATCATAAAAGCTAGCAGGCATCATGACCTCGGAAGTAGGAATATCTGTCCAATCCTTATCTCACCGCCGTTGGCCCCACTGAGCTCACACAATATGCAAGCCTCACTGGATATTGGTGAGCAAATGTGGCTCATGGCCTCTTGAATTCAGCATTGTTCCCACCATACTAATCCGTAGTTACAGAGAAAATATAATTCAAGCGCGCAATCATGGTTCTCCATTACGCATGCACTCGCGTTATCGTTATTTTTCAGTTGCCCTCGTGAGGGTGCTAACGTGATAGTCATTCTACAAATGTTGTCAGGTTCTTCAATGCACTAGTGTTTATTGATGGAGTGCATTCATAGGACAGTGAATGTGAGCTTTGCCCGTCTAGAGCGGTTTTGGATAACGGTTGTGACAACGCGAAAGAATGAACCATCATGGACCCATGGTGGAGTATAGTTTGGAAATAGTAACCAAGCATGAGAATATTCTCTCCGTGGCCAAGCAGAAATCTCGATGTGGTGCATGCTCATTCTATTTTGAATTATGTATTGTCACTCTACTGCGCCGCTGTTATCTAGGTAATAGAATTTAGGTGGAGTAGGTGGAATAGTAGTTTAGTTTAGAAGGAGGGATAAAATAATTTCTTGTATCTCCAAACTACTTTTAGCCTCATAGTATAGTATCGGAAAGATTTCAATTTATTATTCTTCTTTATCGGTGGACTCGATTTCTTTCCCAATCTTCAATGTCGTTTGCCTCCCGAAGCATGCGTGTCAAGGGCGCTTCCATCCAGCTACGTTTTATTCCAAACTACATTTTTTCCTTTGCTCAATATTTATACTTTTTGCCATCGGTTCCTTGTAATAGAATGGATTTAATGATACCGCCCTGATACGTCACTCACAGTTCCCGAGACCGGAAGCTACTTTTCCCCCCCTCAACCGTCTCCTTTTAGTACCTCGGTTGATAGAAACTCTCAAAAGAGAGCATTGTTCAACTCAATGAACTCAGATAATGTAATTGTGCCTTTCTTATAGTTTTAATTGTGTCGAAATATCGTTTCATTTTTTGTGTTCCGAAATGGATTTCGGGAGAGCGAATCGCTCTTAGTATAACCGTCTTATCAAGGAGCGGATTTTCCGTGTATGTAGAGCAAGACGTTCGGTGGTTTTGATATTCGGGTCGAACCTATTATGAAACTGCTCCTCTCAGCCACTGTGCTTCTGATTCGAATTCATTCTCGAGGAGATCCAGTAATATCTTTGTTTTTATATTTTTTTCTGGTGGGATGCCCCATTACTTTTCCTCGAGAGGTCGCTAATTGCGGGAGAGGTCGAGGGTCGCGAGGGATCAGAAGGTCGTTCGGGGTTAAAGAAAGGAGATGTCTCCTTCCATTTCTTTCCCTTGTCTTCCAATTTTCCCCTATTGCCTCCAATCGGTTTCCTTCTCATCCTACACTGTGCCTTCCACCATGCATAGCCAACTAATGAACAGAATCCGTCGCTAACATAAAGTAAAAGTAATTTGTTTTGCTATATGACTAATTATTGAAGCCGTTAGTTTTTTTTGCTTGGTAGGAAAGCACTAAATTTACATTTTACACACAAATAACTAATTTTATCTTAAACTTGCCAGCAGTGAGTCTTACAAAAGAGTTTGTGCTATTTTTTCACGATTTTGGAAAGGTATGCTGTTGATATTATCATTTAATTGATTTTTCACTTTTTCATTGCTTTTTTCCTTCGTTGTAGTTTTGTTTCGAACATATAGTCACAAAAATTTACAGGTATTTTTTATGCATCCATGAAATTTTTTATTGGGATTCTGGAGTCCAAAGTCCAAATAAAAATAAAATGTGCTCAATGCCTTAAAAAAAGGGTATTCTCACTCTCACTTCCTCTCGTTGTGTCACAAATGTAGACTGGAATGTAGGATCCTTTTGTTGTGTCACAGTAGCAAGGCCTCAACAGACGAAGAAAAAATAAGCACAGTAAAAAAGTAATCACATTGTGCAATCCGTTTTCCTACAAAAAAAGGATTAAATTCAATATTTTTGTCGTCGAATGTACATTTTTCTTCAAAAGTAGTTAATTTGCTGCTAAAAGCTAAAACTAACGTTTTTCCACCAAAGTCCTGTCACTATTGATAAAGTATCTACCTTGTCAACACTACTTGAACTTCTTCGCCTGGACTCCTTTCCGAATCCTATATCTGAAGAGGTGGGAGAGGGTATCCTGGCAACAGATTTAATTCTCTCCGCGGAAGAAGGCTCAGCAAGTGGGGAATGACCTCTGGTGGTAAGTATTGAGGATCTCGGATAGAGATGGACCTATCCGATCAGGTTCACTCGAAAATGATCGGTAATTTAAATGCCATTCACGTTTATTTTCAATCGATTCCTTATAATTCGATTTCAATTCGATTTGCTTCCACTACGATTCGATATGATTTCGATTCGACTCCGATTTAGTTGCAATCGTGTAACAGTTTTGATTTAACTCAATAGTTCAACTCATCTCAATTCAATACAACTCAATGTTGACCTTTATCTGATTTGATTTTATCCGATTGAAATAAAAATTTTGACCGCCAGGTAGCTTCAACCATAACTCAAATCTTTGAGGGTGTCTCGCAAAGAAAGAGCAATTATTGCAGCCCATTAATGAATAAATTATAGCCAAAGAATTAAAAGAAAGAAATAAAGTATCACGCATGTCTATTCTTTTTCATTATGAGTGTTAAGAAAACCGAAATAAATAATATCTGTGAAACAAGCTACAGTTAAAATAGAGACTGTGAGGTCCTCAATCTTTTCGATTACAAAATTTTCATGTTTTGGTGTGTAGAGATGGAAAAGTTTACCACCGAACTACGTGGTTTCAACAGCTAATAAATAGATGCCTATTCGATTCGATACCAATTTCAATCTGAAGATTAATATAAGATTCGTATAGACTAAAACGATCCGATATTTAGAGAATCAATTCACGTAATGCCATTTGAAACGATTTAATTGTATCCATTCACTCGCTTGAATCGCTCGTCCATCTCTACTCTGGGGGTCGTTTAGAGAGGAAAAAGAATAGATAGAAGGTTTAGGAGGATGGGGGTCCATTGAAGTGAAAAGCTCTTTTTTCCTCATCTGAAGATCGTGAGAGATAATTGGTGTCACTGCCTACCCCATACCTAGTCGGGAAATCGATTTGTTTTTCATTAATATTATTTTTTCCCTGCCTCGGGGTCGCCTAGGGGAGCATCACTCTTGGGTGGTTTTCTAGGTAGGCACGTGGAAATGTAATGAAATTATTTTTAAATTCGTCATAAGATATTGAAGAAGGCGGTTTTTTCACTCGGTGAACCAACAAGAAAAATATACATGCATTCGGTGTCGCTTTGATTTTAGAGTGAAGCCTGTGTAGCTTCTTGAATGACTGCCAATTTGGAATAATCTCTTCTGGCAACGTTTGATACAGTATCATTTGCTGTTCTATATAATGTGTTTTCCGTTAACTCTTTAAACGCTTTTATTTAGTAACGCTAGTTTGAGTAATAAAGAAGTGGCAATATCTTTTAACTCTTCACTCTTTATAATAATTTTTATAAAGTTACACTCATGAACAGTGCTAGGAAAGAGGGAACTGCAAAGTTATTTCAGTAGAGTATTATTAATTGTTCTTGTAATCTCGGGTCGGAAAAGCATGAGCAGTCAATGAGATAGCGAATTTTCAATCCTGAGATGCACATGGGTGGCTCAGCCTTAAACCTGAGTTAAAAGGAGCAGTATGAAACAATTGAGGTAATTGTGTCCAAATATATTTATAGAGCACTCTCTCGACTCTCAATTGGATATTTTTGTATTTTTGGTGACTGGCCGATAATAGACGATATTATGATTACTAAACCATATCAATAATAAGTTAGCCAATGTGCACTTTGGAACTAACTTTGTTGATATTCGTCTTTCATTGTAAATGATAAGTACAACTTAGTTTTTCCACATTGGTTTACTACAAAAAGTGTTGTTCTATGTGTGAAATCTATGTGGAAAATTAAGTTATACCCACTTATCATTTTCAATGCAAAGCAAATTCCACGAAGTCACGCCCGAGACAACGGAATATTCGTCTTTCGTCAATATCTTCACGTTTCGTTGTTGCATTGTGATGCTGGAAGGGCCTCCGTAACTGGATGATTTGTATGATCTGTGCGAGAGGTTAACAACCTCTCGCACAGATCATACAAATCACCTGAATCGTCTTATTCCTTTCTTACTGTGTGCTGCATTCTTGGAAGATGCAACATTCGGTGTGAGGGTAAGGTACCCGATAACCTGGTGCTGGAAGTAGATGTCGTAGGTAGGGAGCGTGATGGGTAATGTGACCCGGGAGCCTTCCCCTCCCGCGCAGTGGATCGAAGTCGTCTTCCAGTTGACCTGAGGAGGATGTATATCTCGTGGGAGAATCTTTCACCGGCGAATGAGATGATGGCGGAGGATAGATGGAATAAGAAAGATGGATTCGGAGGTTCTGACGGTTCTGATGATCTGGAAGAGTCGGGTCTCCATCTTGATGTGCTACGACTTTCCTCCACCACCGTACTCTTTTTTTCCTTTTGACATTTAATGAGACTCGGGAGTACAAAGGTTATCTACCATCATGACCCTCTCATTTAAATGGCTTTTAGTCATTTAGGTACGTAATTACTCGACTTTTTTAGACTTGCTCACCCGATTGAAAGGTCTTAATTTTTGTTTATGTGGTCTAATGACGGGAAGATAAGCGCGATTCTGTGACTTTATCTGAATCCGATAATTTCCTTTTTTTAGGGACTAAAATAGTGACTAATGCATTTCCATGCTCGCAAATGCCCACCATTTTGATTCGTTAGTTCTGCACGAGAATTCGGCCAAACCAGCCTTCTCTTTGACGGCTTCCATTGATTTTTGACACTGACTGCCATGTACATTTTCGAACATAGCAAATTCATTTGATCATCGGCATCATCTCTAACTAAGGATGTGGTATCGGAGCAAACGTATCGATGATTTACTCATAATAGTTATCGAAAGAAATTTATCGATGCCACAATAATAAGAAACTATCAAATTAAATATACATTATTACCCTGGAAATAGTTTCCTTGGAATGTTTTTCTGAAGAATAAAAAAATATGTAATTAGTTTCCTGAGCTGGCTAAGTATAAGCTTAACTCATCCTTCTCTCTTTCTCCAGCAGTTTACATCTTCTTTCTTTATTCCCACGGGCCAAACTATTATGGTGGCTCCAGAAGTCATATTCTGGAACTGTTAATAGAATGAAAGATCGCCCATTAAAAGAAATAGGAGGGAAGATGATTTTTCAATGCAAGATGCGTGGAAGACTTAGAGCAAGCATGGCGCTGAAACCAAGGCCACAACTACCTCGAAATTGAACATGAATGTATTATCCGTCATTTTCGGTTATGCGATTTCGGTTATTCGGCATTTAGGTTATGCGCCTTCCCCTCCATTAGCACGTAATGATCGTGAGTCGCATCAAAGCAGACGAGTTGTAAATTATTGTTGGATTTTCAAGAATTTTCCCCCTTTTTTGTATTCTGATACAATACGCGACCATTTTCTATGCTCTACTGTATTCGATACCGCAGTAAGATTACTCATTCCAGTAAAATATCGAAAGTAAAGTATCGAGAACGATAGTACATGGGATCGAAAGACATATCGATAATAATAAAGTCTCGAAACGTTTTCCGTATCCCTTTCTTTAACCAAGACTAGAAGCATAACGGTGTATTTTACCGTTGACGTGCTACTTTACATCGTATTAGGAACTCGATCATAGAATTTCTGTGGGGATGAAAAAAGTTGGAATTCAAGGGTGAACTTCATATCGAAATACACTAAAGACGCAAAATTTTTGACGGGAGTGAAACGTAGAAGAAACTGAAATTTTAGCAAGATTGATTATTCCATTTTCTGCCCCGTTTTTAATATTTATTCTGCTGCTACGTATCATATTGGAGTATTATCTCGAGATATTCTTTTTCCGTCGACCTCTTTCACTACGCCATCCCTGCCTTTTTCGTCTTTGCTCTTCTCCCCCTCCCCTCCACTCGCTCTCCAACCTTCTCTCTACACGCCCTGCGATGAGGCTTCACCGTGATGAAGCCTCACCGTGGCCTTACCCCCAAAAGACCCTCTCTCCTCACTTCCTGGCTCGTCTCATCGGGCACGCCGTGGGTCTTACTTCATCTTAAGACCCCCTCTGTGTGCGGAACGCCTGGGAAGGAGCTCGAATTTCATAAACGCGTCTCACCTAGGGAGCAGTCCACGGTAATGGACGAAGAGAAGCGGGAGAGAGGACATTTCACGTAGAATAGACTTCTCAGGGTACTAGAGTGCCAGAAAGAACAAATGTGGCATATTCTCTGTGGACCCCACATCCTTCCCCAATACCTCCTTCTACTACTATCCGTGCTTTGTTTTGGGCCTACATGTTCGGGTCGTATTTTCCGAAGTTTTGTTCTTTCTCCCGGCAGATGGCAAAAGAACCAAAGAGAGGTTGCATCCGTCCTCGCGCTGTACTCAGCATTAGTTTCATCAATATTTCATCGAAGTTTTCAAGACTCATTTGACATTCAAGTCGAGGGTTTTCACGTATTTTCCGAGTCCTCTTGGTAGGCTGCTTGGTGACTCTTTGCCCCGGTCGACTATTTTCTCGATAGAAAGACCGAGTAGTATTGGAAAATAATCAGACTTCGAGCTCCATTATAAAAAATGATTTTATCTGGAATACTGGTAGGAAGACTTGTGTGGTACAGCAATGTAAACTTTTACGTCATCAACTAAAGTTAATCGTGTATATACAGTTTACTAAATTTATTGGACTAAAATTTCTTGTCATTTTTTTCTGGAATGATGTCATCTGGGATACTAATATGAAAGCCTGTGGGTTACTGCAGTTGATATATTTTCGTTGACAAAAAAAAATAATTAGGACGTATAGGGTGTGGTTAATCAACTTTCCTAACGCTTACTTGTCATCCTTTTCAAAGTAACTCTCTTTTTTGCATATTTTCATCGCTGCTGGCGATTCAGCTGAATATATGCAGTGTGATATGATTTGTAAATTCACTTTGTCATTGTCGATTTATTCATCTACCTCCATCTACTAAGACTACTTCCATCGGAATACACAAAAACAGAATAACTCTGCTCTCCCGTATAATGATCGTGATCCGCATCAAAGCAGACGAGTTGTAAATTATTGCTGGATTTTCAAGAATTTTCCCCCTTTTTTGTATTCTGATACAATACTCGACCATTTTCTATGCTTTCATTCCAATTTTTCCCCTTTGTCCTTCTTGCTCCTCCCCCTCCACCTTATTATTTTTTATTTTTATCCCAACATTCGTACCCCTAGCACCCAAGACCATCTTATCCTCCATCCTGCTCCCGTCCCGTATCTATTCTCAATTCACGAACTCCTCCTATACCCCTACTCCCTTGCTCACTCTACTCCTCTCTCTATCTCACCAAAGCCCAAAAGATGTCTCATGCGTGAGGACTGCGAATGGACGCACATGAACTCCCATAGGGGTTTGCCGCGGTGCGATGAGGTCGAGGAGCCGCTGTGGGGATTGTAGAATACAATATGCGCCCTGGGTGAAAGATATAAAGAATAGTTTAGCCAAGGCGGAGGAGAAGTGAGGCTAGGGGAAATGGGGGTATAGAGATAAGACTTTTCTTGCGGAATATTATTGAATTGGATTGTTGGAGGAGCCATGGTGCTTTTACGATAGGAAATTGATACAAAGAAGTTGGGCGGAATACTGAAAATATCTGTTTTCTTTCTACGGAAAAAGTCGGATATTCGTTCGGTCAGTATAAACAAAAAAGTAGTTGACTTTTCAATTTCCATTCTTCAAATTCCACCTTGTATTTTGATAAAAAATGCTATTTTATTATCAACGGTTTCCTAACTTAGTACCATTAATTGATGACCTTTTTTTAAGCGTTTGAAGGTACCCATATATATACATACATATATATATATATATATATATATATATATATATATATATATATATGCATTATGGACGGTCATTTAGATAGGTGATCATCCTCAATTTCCTCAGTCGTGGATAGCAGGATTGCTTCGGAATAATATGCTAGCGGTGTTAAGGTTGTAAGGCCTTTGGTAACAAACAACTTTTGCTATAACCATCCAGGTTAATAGAATTAATCACAACTTATATAAATATAGCAATTCACAATGCTTAGTTAAATTTGGACGGCTGTGTGTATAAACTATGTAAAACTCTTGAAAGAGTGATGATTTTTAAGTTATTTATTCGCCAAAGGTTTGGAGATAGTGACTAAGGATTCTCAAGTTGAAAGCATTTCGATACCTTAAGCCAAAATTTGTGAATTTAAGAGTTTATTTAACGATTACGTGCTAATAATCTACGTTAATTACCTGTAGAAACATTGAGATGGGAGAGTAAACACATTCTGGCCGATAAGTATCATCAAATTCTCAGTTCTTGATACTCTTGGAGACAAAATTCAATGGCAGAGGACGAAAAAAGCACTTATAATGTAACCAAACTAGTAATGCCTAGAGATAATAATTAAAAAATGGAGAAACCCTAAATTTTATTTGAGTATGAGGGAGATTTTTTTAGTACGTTGTATAGGTGCAACAAAATTTATTTCTAATCAGTTCATGGTCTTATGCAGAATAAAGCAGATGGAAAAATCTCAAAATGATACTTTGAAACCCGACGATCAGTGTGAAAATTTCAGATGAAAAATATACTCTCCGAGAAAAATGATCTCTTCATACTTCCAACTGTGCAGTGCGCTATGTTACTGACTAAGGGCTAAGAACTATCATATCGGTGATGGGAAATTGCCTTATACTAATAAATTTTTGCCGTAAGTAACAATTAATAAGCCGGACCCTACACACCTAGATAGGATATTGCGATTTTTTCTTCGTAAAATCTCTGTATCACGTTGATTGAGCCTTATTGTATAAGAAGGCGAAGACTGCTGGGGTTAGAATAGCGATGGAGATGTTGCGAGAAAGAGAGAGGAAATTTGGAAAGATGGGGGAGGGAAAGATAAGAGAGGAGGAGGAAAATGAAAAGGAAGTGGGAAGTAAAGGCGAATTCGGCGACGCGGAGTTGTTTCTAGGAGTCCCCTTTCTCGAAACTTTCTTTTCCTCGTACTCGGGGGACGCGGAGGAGTTTTCGGAGAAGTCGACCGCCACCATCACTGAACCCTGAGGGACCACTTCCTTTTTATTTTTTTATTCTGGAGTGTCACATGTCGCATGAGTCAAACATCTCGAGAGTCATGTGATCATCCGTGGGGAGTGTACAATAGACAGCGGACAGGAAGAGGAAGAATGGGTTGAACCCCAAGTGGGGGGGGGGGGGGGGGGTGAAAGTATTTGGGAGCCACAGGCATATGAACGGAAGATACTCTTACCATGTGGATTTGAACAGATAGGTGCTTTAGGAGGATGGAGGAGGTATCCCGAAAGCTTAAATGCGTAAAGATGGGAGAGAGTAAACGAAAAGGTGAGAAAGTATACCTATGAGATGGACCAACACAATGGTTGAATATGTGAATCGGAGAAAAAATACCAAGTTTTGTTGGAAAATAGAGGCTTTATTTGCTCAAAGAACCAAGGAAGGTAGGAGTGAGGTCTTGGAACCCCTGATTCTAACTAATTTCTTCTCTTTCTAATGCTTCTTTTGGTGGAGAATTCCAGGAAATTGTGGAACTGCGATGAAGTATGTTGAAATACAAATAGTGAAACATGGCCAAAAGGAAATTCCGACGATATTCGAACGCCTTTTATGGTTCTCACGTTAAGAGTTATATCCCGATGATATATATTCTCCCAGCGAGCTCCTGCAGGTCTCTAAAAGATATAAACTAGCAAAACCGTTGCCGAAATAGACCGCATCCTGTGCTCAATAGCAGTTTCAATTTATGAACAATCCTTGCGCGATTTTTGTTATTATCAGATATTCTAAAGAGCTCGGATTTTTATAGTCCATTTCAAATGACTTGGCGGCTGGGAAGGCGGGGCCAGCCGGGGGGAGGAGCTTGAGCCCAGTCAGGTGGTATTGCGGGGTAGCCAATAGGAGCGTGGGTGGGGAAATTCCTTCTCCCGGGACCTCAGTCTTGCTCTGCCTTCTGTCACGTGTTGCCACGTGCCCTGCGTTTACATAAGCGATATTGAAAGTATGGTGAGTATGGCTGTGCGATTGCTGTGGCTGTGGCAGCCAAGGAGGTTAAAATGAAATGGAGTAGGCATGACCGTGAACGCTCACGGGCGAAAGTGAAGCAAGAATAGGGGGTAAGCCAGAGGAAGGTCTAAACTGTGCCGACTCTAATGGCGGAATTGGCTTCAAGAATCAAGTGGTAATGTCGCCTCCATTTCTTTTCTAACCTCCTTGCTGGCAGCGCTTTGCTGGCGTTTGTCCCTCCCCTACCTCGCCCATTCCACAAGTTTCCCCTGCCGTGCGAGAGTAAGCGAGAGCTGAGGAGAACGGCCGAATTCTCAGCCACCAAGTCATTTGAAATGGACTATCGTAGTTCTCATATAGTTATGAACTCCTCTGACTCCCATTTGTAGATTTAGGGAAGATTTACAAAGTAGTCAACACTCTGTTTAAATAAATAAATAAACCTTTCCTTGTCAGGAAAGCTCCGCTGAGGTAAGCGTAGGCCAAGTGTGGACTTATTAAATGTCTCATCCTACATGTCTTATTAAGCTCGCTGAAAATTTATAATTTCTCTTGTTACTATTATCTATACCTGCTCACCGTATGCTTGTATTCACTACTAGAGTTATGCCATGACAATAAAGCAGCTCTAGAAATGAGATCTGCTCGTTAAAAATAACAAAATATTGGTCTCTTCGTTTATATTGGCTTATTTTTGTCCTTGAATTTCATGAGTGCCAAGTAAACTCCCTATACTGGCTCTTGTGTGAATTATTTCAAACCTCAGGTGTATGGGTAGACATGTTATTGAAGCGTGTAGTTTCAAGAGAAAACTAAGGTCACTTGAAAGTTACTAAGTTAGGCCAAATAAGCCAAGTGTCGAGTATTAAATTAATCATCGTACATGGAGGCTGAAAACTAAAATAGCTGCAATTTTTTTATTGCTGTTCAAGAAGGGTGGGAATTAATCCAGTTAAATAAAATATAAATTTATCGTATGCGTAGGAAATAATCATTTTTGTGAAAATTATTTTGAAAGTTTATGAGCAGGTACTCCCTTCAATTCTTGCGGAACCAGGAGATGATTCGTCTTTGTGGAATTGTGTACTTATAGTTCAAGTTTAGGCATGAAGTTAGCAGTAACAGGTAAATTTGACAGTTCGAGTAAAGATTTTATGTATTGACTCGTTTTTTATTTCACGAAAATCGTTTTGATTATCTTGAAATGGGTGGGTCAAATTGTCCTTTACTTATTATGCAGAGAGAGAATAATATATAATTATTTCAAATGGAATGAGATCCCTACACACGGTCTTTCGCAGTGTAGCTCTCTCTCAAATCTCATCGGAAAATTATGTGTATCATCTGGGAAGTATCTATTCATAGCTCATGTCATTCTATAAGTCTGTCATCATATATGATTCCTACGTTTGTTAATTTAAGTGAATGACGAATACATTGACAAACTATTAATATTTGAGTCTGCTGATTTGATGCAAAAGTCAATTAGTAGGCCAAATCGCCAAAGGAAATTTACTCCCAACGGAGGTTGTGCTTTTATTAAACAAACGAATCCAAGTTTCTTTTTGCTTGAAGTGCGAATTTATGGTAAGGCTGTAAAATATAAAATAAAGAAGAACCGAAACATTGCCTCGTCCGGGGAACCAAGTGATTGCTTAACGAACCTATGCTGGAACGTTAATTAACATATATTCTAAATTCATTATTCCCACGGAGTTGGGAAAAGGAGAGAACAGGAGATACAGTTAGAGGAAGAATTGAGTTTTCAGGAATGGTTATTTTTACTGAATAAGGGAGGGAGAGAGAAGTAAAAAGAAAGGGCAAGAGAGAAGACGACTAAACAAACTTAAAAGGATGTCGTGACGTAATGAAGACACTCTGATGACGGAACGCAAAACAACGCAGGGAAGGGCGCCAGAGACAGATGAAGGAGAAAGCAAAGAGGATTGAGGAAGAGGAAAGGGTAAGGAGGCACGATGCGAGAGAATATATGGAGAAGATAAAAAATCATGATGATGATGCTTTGCCTTTTAAACGAAGGTGGACAAAATATCCCATAAAATGAATGATATGCTGTTTAACTTTACGCATATTGGACATGGTAAAATTAATTACAATGGAAAATCAGCAAATCCATTATTTTATGATATTTAGTGGAAATTCTGTACCAATTATCGCATGTTCATTGAAAACATTTTTATTTTTGCAAAGTGAGCAAAAATTCAACTACTGTATTTTCTGATAGGCAAGTTTTGTTTGCTTTACAAAATTTCTATTTGCTTATCACTGTCAGTATATCTGGCGCAAGGGAACAGCTTATTTTAGGTCTCAAATATTTATAAAGCTGTGTAAATTCCATTCTTCCTTGTTGCGCCACAAATTCGATCGATTTTAACGCCTATTCTTCAATTTCAAGAAAACGAAATGAGAAATAATATTTGGAAATGAAAACAGGAAATTCTCCTATTATTCCCCTATCTCCTATTAAGGATTATGCGAAATTCACTGATAATGGTCGAGTTGATGTGCAATGTAAAAAAGAGGGAAATTTGAAATACTTGTCAATTTTACTTAACTTATCTTGGCGACAATACGGCTGGAAAAATACGAATTTCGCAAAAATGTAAGTTTTTTGAAAATTTCATTAGGTAAAATATTTATATTTGTATTTTCTATTAATTTTTTTTGTGACTCTGTTTTCGACACTTGGAGAGGTTCCTTTGCTTATTTGCTTTACAGTGAAAAGCAAACTTCCTTCTTTTTTGACAGAATGGGAACGCTATGGCGACGGAGCAGGGAATAACACAGAGAAGGAAAGACTTTGGCGTCGTGGACGGGTGTGAAACAGTAGAGAGAAGGGATTGGGTAAGAAGAAGGAGAGTTGCGACAGAAAGAGAAGAGAGAAAAGAAATTTAAAGGAAGAAAAATACACAAAAGCGGCAACACTTCCTTGCGTCGTCAGAGGAAGAGAGAGAGGGAGAGAATAGGCGGAAGGGTAAAAAAAATGTATCGATAAAAGGTTTGAAGGAAAGGCGACGCGCAAATGGGGGAGAAGGAGGAAGTGAAAGGTTGTCTGTATCCCCCTTCACCCCCTGCTGGGTCGGGACGCGTGAGAGAGGCGCCTGTGAACGGCATTTCGATTCGCAAAGAGAATGCTGCTGCCACCGCCGGATTCTTCATTTGGATTCAAACGCCGCCCTGTCACTAGGGCAGATGGAAAGAAAACGCGATGTATAGAATGGGAAGGGGAGTGGGGGGGGGAGACCGTGGTGAAGGGAGAAGTGGTGGTGGAATAAGGAAAATTAGGATATCGGTGTAGAGAAGGGATGATTAGGCGATGACGCGACTAGGGAATCACTCTCTCTTCAAATATCGAGGACCCAATTGAACGTGTGACAGTGAGTGGGGTATTTGGAAATCCTCAGTTTGGGCTCTTGCAGTATTTGTATTATTATTTTCGCGGTCACTTTACGCTCTCATTGTTCACACTTAAAAATATCTCACTCATGTTACCGGCTCTTGTAAATCGTTTCAGAGAGCTAGCTGTTTCCTAGCTCCATAAAATAACGATTTACGAAGCACTCGCTCACAGTAATGTATTTTACTGGTGGATGAATTATTCAGTAATATAACAATAAAGCATGATATAAAATACGCAGAGCATTTTCTGTGGAGAATTTTTCTGTCAGGTGAATATAAAAACGTGAATCTCATTTCATTTACGTAATCCCCCAATTCCAAACTAGTTTATTTCTGCAGCTCATTCCATGAAAATTCTTCTAATCGCTTGCATAATAGTGTTTTTAAAATAAAGATGTAGAAGATTATCCTAGTTACCAGCCGGATGGAAGGGTAAGAATTTCACAATTTTTATTTTGCTTAAAAAAGGAATTTTTTTCCAAATTTACTCGTTTAATTACAGAGAATATTAATGCATACCTTGCGTGGATTCCCTTTATGACACGTGAAGTGTATTTATTTAGCATATTTTGTTGGGACAAGTTTCTTTTTGAATAGACAGGAATGTGATATAACTCAGCTTTGATATAAATCAGAATTGCTGTTTTTTTATTTTCTAAATGATATGGTAAATGTTTTTCTGAATAGGTCAAAAGTCCGGTCATCACATACATAGTAAAATAAGAATGAATAATTACATGAAATTTAATCAACTTTGAATTATATTTCGGCGACTATTAACTCTCCAATGTGAGTATTCTCACTACAGAAACTCGTTTTTTTGCTTTATTCCTAATCATACAATCATAAGAGAGCGATTGCGGAAATATAATAGATTATTCACTCAACGAATAAATTTAATAACATATATTTGGTGTCTTCGTGGAGAAAAGACTTCAATTTGACCACCTTGCTGATCAGTAAAGTAAACTACTACTTGATCGCTTTCTCGATGTTTTTTTATGACGTATAAGTGCTGCTACTCGAAGCATCAGTATTTGGTGCTACAATTTACCAAGGCAAGGTGAAAATAATACATATTTATCGAAATTTGTGTGAGGTTAGTATAGACCTGTTAAATAGAAAGTTGCTGATTCGTTCATCGCTTCGCATAATGATTGCGCGAAACTGTTTACTGTGCAAAACTTATGAGACAGGAATCGTTTTAAATATGATGGCTTATTGGAGTCCCAAAGTTGCTTGGGCCAAGGATAGCTTAGGTGGTAAAATTAGTCTAGCATCTAATAATTGATGCATAACTTTTATCGCCTTTTGTTCGTTTCTCGTTGAAATATGAAACACCCTCTATAATGTTTAGCCGAGCACGTGTAATTTGATATGTAAATTTAACGTGGCCTCTTGATTATATAGAACAACTCTATGGTCAGTATGCCCAGCTACATCTGGTAAAATTCGCCTTATTCCCGCATTTTTTTATTAAACGGCTGCGGTTTTTGATCTTATGCACCTTTGTATAACTCTGAATATCTGTATTTCTTTTTTCGTCTTTTTTGTGAAAAACAACTTCAGATGAACACTCCAAATATCGAACTCATGGGTACTAAAATTGACCTGCCGGTGGAGCAACTGAGTAGTTATTGTAGATGGACTGAATAGCTTCAAACTGGATGGAAAATGAAGTTGTGTGAATGAACTGGAACATATCCAGTGGATGGTACCACCCTCGGGGAAAGAATATCTTTCGCTGTTTACGGATACGATAATCTTAGGCAGGGAAATGTGAAGTTCAGAAATATCATGGTGAATGATGGGTGAGTCCAAAATCAGAATAATGGTTTGGAGTGAATAAATGGTATAGTGTGTCCGAGGGTAGTGACGGAGGCGAAAAGGAAGACCTTATGAAGCTGCTGAGAGTAATTATTATTGCAACCCATGTGATGAATAGGTAGGGCGTAGATTTTCTATGAACACCTCACAGAAATATCGTTTTCAACGAATACTATGGTAGATAAACTTCCTTTTCTTATGCCTGCCATCTCGAATTGCCCTCTGTTCTTCGCCAGTATGCTGTAATGATTGCAAAAGAGTATCTTGGATTTGCTTGCAAATACGCCTAAATTAATGAAAATTTAAAAAAGACAATTTTCTGAACGTATTAAGAAAACTTTTCGGCATTAAAGGAATTGAGATATTATATGCATTTCAGCTTAATAGCGTTGGAATATGTTCTGGGATTATGCCTGTTTTTTCCCAAAGATCTAACTGCATACATTTTCCCATTTCCTGCCGATGTTCCGGTATTTTATTGGTTAGACACTGTTGGGTGTACTTCCCTGGAATTTCGGTTGAACCTAAGCGAAATATTTATTGATGCCAAATATGTGCCCATGGTAAACTATTTCATGTAGCTGTGCCATCGGTGTGCAATTCAATAGTTGGGTTTTGCCTTTGCTACAAGTCAAATCGCTATTGTGTGCTCTCCGAAACCAGTAACTCAAATACTTATTTCTAGGCCGGAAGCATGACAAATAAATTCTAGGATTTATTTTCCTCGGGGAGCGTAGCTTTGAATTGTGTTCTCTATTGGGAGTGATCCCCCGTGGGAGTTGTTTTTATTTCTTCAAAAAAGCTGAAAGAGGAAAGAGTACGAGGGGGAAACGGGTAGTTGTGGTGGCTATTAATGGCTTTCCATCCGGAGGGCCTTGGCTCGAATCCCAGAGAGCGATATAGATTTTACGGTGAAATCCAGAACTTTAATTTGGGAATATGTAGAAAGCGCTTCAAGTTCATTACTAAGCTCATCGGATGGAACGTTAAAATGTGGACACCTTGGTGCCATTCTATGAAAGTTAAATGTTGACGTCAGTTTTCCTCCTACCTTACTCCATTCACCATTTCCACCATATCCACCCATTCTTTATGTAACCTGTGATCTCAGCTGACGCTTGTCACTTCAAAAAACTAATCTCTGATTGCCAATCAGCCATGCTATGCCAACCGGGAAATGAATACAGATCTCATGACCATCAGCCACCTGCCCTAGGATTCGTTTCCTTTCGAATTGCTTTGTTGTTTTTTCTGGTTGGCATTAGCTTCATGTTATTGGTGGACTATGGTAATCTCTGAGTGAGGTACTTAAAAATATATTATGCTTCGTCACGCCGAACCGAAATTTCGCCGCAGCAAAATTTTCGATATCCGTGTTTGTCTGATTTTAGTTATCAATGAGCTAACGAAGAGCTCGATATCGAGAATAGCACCATAATATAATGGGAACGGGGACGAAGGGCAAATATACGGAAGGCCAATAGGCCTATGGGGCGTGAAAGAGTGGGACGAAAGGGCCTTGAAGGAGTAGAGGAGAGCGTGGGGGTATCAAAAAGGGTATTTGACGAGAACAGGGAGCGTGAAAGGATAAGGGGAAGCCAGTGCCGGAAAAAATGTACACATAAACTTTATTTTTTTACCCAAAGCGTTGTGTTGACGGTCGCATTCTTTTTTAAAAGCTTCTTGTGTTGGCGTTTTCCTCACTGGTTTTCTCTTCCCCTTCCGCTCTTTCCTAACCTTTTCCTTCTCCTGCGTCTCACTCTATCTCCATTCTTTCATCGCCTTTAATGTTTTATCGCCGCTCATTTTTTCCCAAGGTTTTTTGTTGATTTTTTTTAAGGCTGATGAATTCGGGAGAGGAATTTCGGGAGAGGGCTGCTTACTTTACGTCATTATTTTTTTTTCTAAGCTGGCTGAGAGGGAAGTCAAATACATCTCGGATGGTGGAGCGAAAATGCGCTCAAGGAGGTCTTGTTTTCGTCTGGGAAAAATTGTTTTATTTTTAAAGGGAAGAAGGTTAGGTATATCTCAGAATGGCTTGAGAGAAATGTTACACATTTATTGAAACTGGATGGATTACTTATTTTTGGGAAAAATTTTTATTTTTAAAAGGTCAAGTCTTTTTAAATTAGAGAATAGAATTTGGAAGGTTTCTGCACATTGCTTTGAGTTCGCTCTCTCATCAACATTGCTGCCGTCACTTCATGCTTTTCAACTTTTTTATTTGCTTTAATTGACATAGTTCTTACAAGTATGTGCAATATCAGTGGATATTTCGTTTGACTAAACCCTACATCCTTGTTGGGTTTGAGGGTCACCGTTTATCATGAAGGTTTTCTTATGGTCATATTTCTCGACGCCCGCGCCCCTTGCAATCGTAGTAATTTTGTCTATGAATACTATTTAACTAACAAACGTGTGGACGAGATTTTTCAGCAAGAAGAACAGTTTCACGATGATTGGTGATTTTTGATTCGACGGAGTTTGGCGTCCTGTAACATTCTTCTTGAAAAACCCAGTTTCTCCATTATCTTTTGGTGACCAAGGTAGTTGAAACGATATTCTTGGATCTCAAAAAAGCATTTGACAAGTTGCCACACAATTAAATAACCTTTAGCCTACATTTATGTGAAGTATTCGACCGTATAGTAAATTGGATTCATGACTTTAGAAATGGCCACTAGCAAAAATTGACTATCGTACTGCGCTCCTATTCAAACGTACTAACACAACATTTTAGTGGGAAGAACAGTCTGATCAACACTTAGAACGAGGACGGTTTCCTCTAAGATTCTTCAAACATAATGCTGATTACCCCCGAACATATTGCTTGCCGCTAGCGTGGACACCCGAGGCATCGGATCTTATTTGGGGAGGTGACCGACAACTGAGTCATTTGCGCAAATAAGAAATGGGAGATAAGGTTAGGATTATGTGTGAAATGGTGGGGTGAAACCCAGTATCGTGATCAGCCTATTCTTATCGAAAGGCCCCAAGGGGAACAACGGTTTAGCGTCCCGTCCAATAGAGGTAGCAGTTCGCTTTAAGTGCCCTCAACTCAAGTAGGGACCTTGATTTCCTATGAAAAAACTCCCCCACTACCAAGATTTGAATCAAAGGCATTTGCTAGGAAAGCCAGTTCTCTAGTCATCATGCTAACTCGATCTCAATTCAAACATATGTCACAGAAACTCAATATAAATTTACATAATATCCTGCAATCCACCTCAAGGGTGTGTGTCCGGGGGTGTTATCACCAACATGTACCATACTTCACCCTAATACGTAAATTTAATGAAACTACGAACTATTGATGTATTAGCAAAACCTGCAAATATTAGTCAGGTGAGTGTGAAAATTTAACCGTAACAAATTCTAACCGTTAACAATTATTATAAATGTTGAAATTGCTAAAGTTGGTTTTTACAAATGTGAATTTATGGAAATACTATAAACATTCAAAAAGGTTAATGAAGTGGGGTAAACAAAATTGGATATACTCTGATTGTGAGAGATAAAGAAACTATCCTTGGCAGATACTAGTCAGGAGGTAAAGTTTTACCAACATGCACTACACAGTAGGTGTGCTACCAATGTTTCAGAAACTATTTGTATTAATGTATCTTGCAACAAAATAAATGCACAGAGATATAAGAGTTATGTAGGAGACGTATAAGACGTGCTGTCGCTATTACGTTGCAGATAAGGGTACAATCATTGGGAAGCAAATCAGTTAATTAGCTACACTACCTAACGACAAACCGAGTTAAAAGTCTCTTTGGCAGCTGTTATGGTCCCTTATAATTCGCAGGAAAAATGAAATCTTAAAATTGTAATTTCTTTAGTCTCTTTCCTAATTTTATTCTCATGATCTGATCTGAACAAAAAAAGATCCTCGGAGTGCGAGGTGGCCCAGGGAAAGGAACTGTCCCCCCTTCCCTGAATGTGTAAAATTCACACGCCTGTGGCTTAGTCTGGGGTGAGCTCTACCCTCAAATATGCAAACCAATCTTCAGGTAGAATCACTGAGTGAGTATGTGATTTGATCTGCTGTAGTATGTCGGGTTTCGTAAAATGAAAATCAATTGTGTCGTTGTTGTCAATTACCTTCCTGCTTTATCATATTGTATTATAATCTTAAATGTGGTGCTCATTTTTATAATTAACAGTTTTTCCCATCTTATTTATGCTTTTGAAAGGCTCAGGTATGTTATGAGCGTAATGGTGGCAAAATGATTAGAGAATATTTTTGGTACTACGATTTTCTCTCCTTATTTCTATTTTTCATGAGCTTTTTTTACTCATCACAAGTGCAAGTAGAACCTTTTGTTTTTCATGCCTTTTTTTAGAATATTTTGTGCAACACGTTGCATTCCTTTTAATGGCATAATTTTTTTCTTCTTCCTATCTCATCCCATGTACCTGTTTTGCTATCTTAGATAATACATTACTGCTAAATAACTCTATACTTTAAGATCTTAGCTGCGGGAAGCCTAAACGTGGTATGTTTTACAAATGCGTTGTTGCCATCTGATGAAGCTGCTGCCAAAGTTGTAGCGTAGATACTTCCGTTGTCACATACCGGAAAGTTTGGACATAATTTTTCTAGAGGCTGAAAATGTTTTACGTTCCCTAATCCCGAACCTAGGAAAATAGTACGACAGGAGAAAAAAGAGTAAACAGTTAAAATTATTTCTGGGTCACGTTTGCGTCTCAGTTTGACCTCAGCCGTCGAAGGACCTAAAACTCCTATTAGCGCCACTGCTTTCCTTTCTTTCTTAGCTCAACAGGAGAGCTTTGCCGTTTGAAAGGGGAAGGGTAAAGGTGGGGTGCGGATTTTTGGGAGCGGCAAAGCAAACATTCGCGGTTTCTTGGAAAGGAGCCCCATGCCTCGGGTTTCGTCAAAATCGGACGCTGGGAAAAATAGCATTGCTGTTCAATCACTTCGCGAGTTAAGTGGCTCTTGTGTTTAGGCTTCCCTCTCTCTCTGTCTCTCATCCTTCCGCTCGAACTGATGTTTCAATTCGGGCCCCGGCGGTTGAAGTAGTCGTTTTTACTCTTTGCCGCTTCCCCCAAGTGTGCTATTGGAAACATTCCGAACGTATTTTGATGATATTGGGCGTGTACAAATACATTCGAAACATCCCCGTCGACCAGCATCATGAATGTTTGTAGTTTCGTTTTTCTCTCTCTCTAAAGTGAACTTTTGTTTTTAAATGAACATTATTCCCAAATTCGCAGTACATGGAAATGAATGCCGTGTTTTTGCGTCTGTTCATATTTTGTATGAGATGGGTGGGCCCTGAAAATGGACTCAACAGCGACGTTGCCAAATAATATTTTATATATATTTTTCGTGTTATTACTGTAAAAAAGTGTATTTACCTTATTGAAAAAACTTATGTTTCGTAAATAATGAAATGAAGTAACGACTGTTACACGCAAAAGAGAGTTTAAAAAAATTGTATCTATCATATTAGTAAGGTATTTCATACTGCCTATTTTTATTTCATCCCTTCGCAAATAAAATCGTTTTTAGTAAATTTCATCCGATGATGGAAATTTATCCTCCTGTGTACGTGTTTAATTGCATTGACCGAAACTACCTATATTTCTTCTCATTGCCCAATTAAAATATTTTCATCAACGAAATACAACCTGAGTAATATGAAGGAATCAAGCACTGAAAAGAAATTGAATTACCGTTAGTGGCCAAGGGCTCAGGTACAGTTTCTGCTCAAGTTCTCTCCCTCTCTTGTATTTCGCTTCTAAGAAAATAGATTTATAGCTGGGGCTAAAATGGCTCCCACCAATGGCAAAATGATCATTGTTTTGGCCATAATGGTTTGAAGAATCAAGGTAAAATTAGATTGAAAAAGGGGTCATTGCTTGGTTTGCCCGCAGAGATCCACTGGCTGCATATAAATTTCAATCTCACTGGTAGATGACTGTTTTTAGGGTCTTTCTTAAAAAGTCAACCAGTTTTTTAAGTCAATTACTACTGGACAAAAAGGTACCACTTTATAATAAATAAGGTTGTCTTCGGGCAGATGTGGTGGAATTGATTCATTGGAATTAAATTACTTAGGAGTTTTCCACTTTTTTATAATAAAAGAGTGGAAAACTGCTATGTAATTTCATTCTTAACAATTGAAATAATGTCTCGTTGTAAAATGACTCAGCCCATTCGGTACTTTCTCTAGATGGTATTTCTTATTGTCTTTATGATTGTACCAATTGAATAAGGAAATCACTAGGATTGAGACGCCGTAATCCACAACTTTCTTCGAGGTGCTCTATGTAGTTAGGAAATATCTGTTCATTAATTTTTACTGGGCACGTGATGCGGTCACAATATTTGGAAACAATAGCTAAAAAAAAGGAGTTGTTGCTTGCATTCAATAGGGTTGGCTAGTATAAATTTCACTAAAATCGGCGTTGAAAATTCATTGCGAAGGAGTTTTGATATCTGAGCTTTGAGAAAATGAATGGTGCATTTCGCTGTGAATGAGAAATAAGATCTGGTTGAATAAGAATGAATGTCAGAAATTTACTCGAGATATTTTGAGTGCATTCTAGGACTTTCTAGGCTCTATTAAATGTATTTTGTCGTCATTTCCAATAACCAAATCGTATTTTGATAAAATAAGCATACAATATTAAAAATTACTAATTTTGATTTGAGAGTGCTACTTTCAGTTCTCCCCTTCTCGCATTGAAAATTTTTAAAGGAACACCAATTAAGATTGTATTTGGAATGATATACTTCAATTATTTAAATTTTTGGTTCTGATACTCTGAATCTTTTTTATAAAATATTTATGGTGATTGGTATGGTATGGATACGATAAAATTGTATGAAGCTATAAGTTGGGTAAATGGTTGTATCTATAGCTCTTGAAGATAATAGAAGAGTATTTCATCGATTTGTGTTAGTTTCGATGGAACCTAAGAGACTCTCATAATCGATTTCATCTTCAAACGTATCTCCCTTCACCGCCTTCCACATTCAATTGCATCTTTAACATCACTCCTGTTGCTATTCCTCCTTCAATTACTTACTTGATATTCCGAACCACGTCAGTTAATTTTTTTGGATGGGTCGAGCAAAGTCCAAATCTCTGTTGCAGTTCACTGCTTTAAGTTCGTTTGCCTTCATTTCTGTCAAAATTTCTCCATCGACTTCACTATCTTTCATCCCAATTCTTTCCGTGGCCAAGTCTCAAACGCCTGACATCCATTCTCATAGTCTCTCTTCGGAGTAGTATTTTTTCCTTCATATGACGCCACTCTTCACATCAACCTTATTTTTTCTTCCACGACCAAGGTACCTGTCATCTGTATTCCCCCCTTATTAGGAGAAAAAAATGGCAGAGCGCCTGGAACGTAGGCAGATACTTAGACCCCCGAGTAGGAATGGGTCATCTACCGCGAGAGTTTCCGGCCTTTCCAAGTTGAATTCTTGAAGAATCACTTTATAGGTATTCTGTGCTGGTTGATTTTTTAGTTTCTTTTAGCAATTTTG
The DNA here is from genome assembly GCA_963573305.1 of Pyrrhosoma nymphula. NCBI lineage: Eukaryota > Metazoa > Arthropoda > Insecta > Odonata > Coenagrionidae > Pyrrhosoma > Pyrrhosoma nymphula. The sequence goes on along the minus strand of OY754330.1, from coordinate 45,433,132 downwards.
TACTTTTTGATACAATATCTCTATCATTGTTATTCTTGTCAATTGTATGATTGTCATTTAATATTTATTATGGTGAAGTCGCGGATAAAAATACATTAGAATAATATTGCAAGAATATGGGTATTCAGAACTCACAACATGCGAGTGCAGATAAATTCTTAATTAATTTAAAGACGTTAAAACTCTATAGTGTGATGTTTTTAATGTCATATTTATTGAATTTGGGGCTGGTTCCTGCAGACTGAAAATGTCCACAAATACTTATTGGAGACCAATACATTTAACATGCATGTGAACGTATGAATATGCAAAAATAAAAATTATTAATCAGATACAATAAAATTGGAATGAAAGTGCATTTTAGTTCATAACTAGTCAGTGTGGATGTTTACCTGTTTTTTTTTAATCCGCTGTATGTGCTCATCTGTATTTGTAATTCCATAAATATTTTCAATTCAAAACTTAGTTTAAAAAATACCTGGTAGAGGTGTAAAATTTGATAAATGTACCATTCCCTTTGTATATGAAGTTAAATAAAATCTAACTATACGACTTTTTTTGATACAGCAGTGATTCCCGGTTGGCTGTTCATGATTTTTCTCTCTTGATATTTGAGCCAATACCTATTTCAATCACAAAACTCATTTTAATATTTCCTTTTCTATGAAACTAGTACTTGCGTGATTTGACTTAAAACGAAATCTTGAAATGCTTTGATGTATTAAGTTTTTTACTGTTATTTTAGCGAGAATGTATAATTCAATCATCATATATGACGGATGGGAGGGTCGTTTTTGTTTCTTATTTTCTTTAATTTTATACATGGAGAAAATTGTTTACTCAATGATGGAATTACTTACTTTCGGATGATTCATCAACTCATATTTTATAAGGCTCTCTATCCCATCCTATCCATTACGTCCTCATCCATTGCCTCTTTCTACCCCATTTCGTTGATTAGTATTGACTTGTAGAGGAAATGGAATAATGTAAGAGAAACAATTGCACTTTTCCACAAAATGGTTTATTGCGTACAACGCGTTTCGGCTCACAGAGCCATCATCAGGAAATGGAATGTTATCTTGGCCGTAACCGTAAAATATGACCGTATCTATATTGTTGCATGGGTGAGGGTTAGCATGTTTGAATGCTTTTACCTTTTATGATCAATGAAAAATTACTTTCCATATCAAATCAGGATCCTATAATTGACTTACAAATGCTAGTATTGGTGGAAACTAGCTCATCGTATATATGGATTTGATTGGAAATTATAATTATCAGAATTCTCTTTTGTTGCTATGCGTATTTTCTTTAGTTTATGCCGTGGTCTACTATCTGTTGCTTTATTTACGCTTGCATCAAAATATAAATCAACTATGAATTCATCAGAATATTAATCAGCCATATAACTGAGGTTAATATTCAAGGAATTAAAGTTCAACATTATGTGCCTACCTGCTCAATTATTCAATTTTTATTCATGTTACCTACCTATCATGCCGTGGCATTTAAGGGCTAGAGTAGTGGCTCATATATCTAAAGATTAAAGTTAATATTTCCCGTTATATTGAGTGTTTGTAGCGAATATAAAAAGTAATTCGTGCGGACAATTATAATTGGATTCAAGAGGTGAATGGTATTAAAATTTGGATGAATAAATCGGGCGTTGTTTTGTTGATGCAATTTAAGTGATTTATATGTTACATAGTGTACTGTTATTAAGTATATGTTCGTTTTAGCATCATATCTTTTGAATTATTTATTCGATTTTCGAAAGCGTTAGATTGAATTAACATGTAGGAATTATATCCCATACTCATAAATAATATAACGGAAATGCATTAAGGATATGATATTGTTTCTTTAAATCTTTCTCAAAAGAAGGGTTTCCCTGTTTTTTTATTCAAATTTATTTTATTATTGGAAAATTTCTTTTAAGTTAAATAGGTATTTTGGTATATTTTTTCAGATGGGTTTTAGTTTCCGAATGGAATTATCTTAAATTTTTTAACTCAAGGGTTGGTCTGGTCGACTTGAGTAAAATCTAGGTGATGCATCTTTTGTTTGCTGGTTTTTTTATATCCTCTTCTCATAGCATGCTATTCGAATGTAGGATCAAACTTTGAACACAAAGGTCCGGATTTTTAACTTCTCGTCAACGTTAATTGCAAGATGACGTATATTTTACGCTGACTTGATGTTAACTGGGAGTCTAGAGTTTTGTATATTACGGTAAAATGTCGGTTAATTGACGTAAACGAATTAGGACGTGGTGAATGGTAGAGAGTATTAACTTCGGCTTTCATGCCAAGAAAATATTTGACCAGAGGTTATAAAACTGGGCCTAAGTTAACTATATACCTATAAATCTCATCTTAAGTGTGAAATAAGTTGTGAAAATATGTTTGTTGTATTTTTATCTGATTTTTGCTCTACGCGCAAATAATAATACACGGTATATTTGCACACGTGTGTGCATGCTAACAAAAACAGAGCGTAAAACTCCAAGAGGACCATAGGAAAGCATTAAAAAGACGTCAACTAACAAATTGACGTATCTTAAATAACTTGGTGGAGGAATTTCATTTCTTCCTCAAGTGGTGATGCGGTGAACGCAAATGTGATACGGTGCGATGTGATGTCTTGTGACAGGAACACGTCTGAAAAAGGGCTTGGAGTTTGCATCCTTTATTTGCCGTGGTCAGTCCGGTCCGTTAGGGCAGTTAACGTTGACCATGCCCGGAGCCGTAACAAGAGTATCTTTGTTCCCCAAAGGCTCCGTAACTTACCCTAGGATTCGAGAGGATGTTCCCATCTCTCATGGCAACACTTGGTCGAAACACAAGCGTCTCGCGGCCCGGATCTTTACGCCTCCCCTGCCCCCGTCCTTCGGTAGAATTCATGACCCAGAGGTCAACTTAAGGCACTCCTGATCGTACACTGGGTGGTAGTGGTAATTAGGGAATGCGAGCAGTATCCAAGGTTATTTGCGCCATTAACAATGCGCAAGTCATATCCGCTTTCTCAGGTCACCTTAAAATATTCATGGTACCGAATATCAACTCTTATAAAAATGTTTTTGTTTAAACATCGCTTCATAAAAAATAAACCACTTTATCGTGCGTTAATGTTTTATTTAAAAAAAATTGTTTATGCATTGAGAAACATTTCGATATAGGCACTACTTGAAGCAGTAAACTGAAAAAAATATTCAAGTAAGTAGTTGAAATTTCCTAAAATCAGCCGCAACCTTTCTGAGAGTGAAAAGCGAAAATATCATGAGAGCGAAAATGCTAAGGATAGCTGAGGAGATCGGTAAATGTTGGCCTGCCTCGGTGGTGGCGAGATGACGTACTCGCCTGTTAGTCCAGTGCTCGTGAGTTTGGTTCCTGTGTTGGTGGGTTTTCTCTACCTTGGTTTTAGGTGTTTAAGCGTGATTTTTTATTTACGATTGTAATTAATGAAATTGTACGGAATCGGTTGAAAATCTATGTGCACTTTTACTTTATCTATGAACATTTATATTATCAGTAAAGGTAGCATTATACTTATTGTTAGTATGGAGAAGAAGAATGGATAGTCCTTCGTCGGTAAAAGTGACCAATTATATAAATAGTCGTCTGTGGTATCAGAAGTCACCATTCAATTTGACTCCCGTTTTTATACCTGATGTCTTAACGTTAACTGCAAGATGAAGGAGTCCTGACATTATCATGATGTTAACTGAGAGTGCCAGTTTTATATATTGCATCAAACTTTCGGTTAATTTGCGTGAGAAATCGGGTCTAGTGTGCGCCATTAATGGTAATAAACCGATCCCAATATCCCTGTCGTTAAAGAACTAACGGAAGACAGAAATGCATAGTGTACTAAGGTATACTTAAACAATTGCACTAGATTAGATGTAACATGCCCCCAGGTGAAGAAGAGATACCTGCATGAATACTAAAGGAGTTAGCGACACTCAACTCACTATTTTTAAAAAATCTTATTTAGCAGTTCATTATGGTAAGCATGAGTTACACAAGGCTGGAAAACAGTTCATACTGCATCTATTTAATTATTTGGAAAAATACAAGATCCACTAAATTACCGGTCTCAATCGCCTCTGCTCATCAAGCTTCTTGAGCACATAAATGTTAGTGATTTCAAGAACCTTCCATAACAATCAACACTGTTTCTAGACTAGATCATGACAAAACCCAGTTTGGACTGTTCCTTCATTGTGAGTAAAAAATCAGACAGCAGAACGAAATAAAGTTCTGTGAAAAAAATTGAAACGGTATTCTTGGATCTCAATAAAGCATTTGACAAGGTACCATCACATAAACATATTTAAATGGCAGTCAGGTGAACTCAGCGATGAAATTTTAAACTGGATTCGCGGCTTTAAAACTGGTCGCAAACAAAAAGTATCCCATTGATACAGTTCAGGCCACTGCCGCAATTTGAACTCGGGTCCTCGGGATAGGAATCTGGTATTCCAGCCTCTAAACCAACCAAATACACTCGTTCACAAAGAATACGAATAGTTCCAACGGAAGTAAATGCTCCCGAAATGTTTGGATATTTCTTGGACGTGCCAAGTTTTGATTTAACGAGGCACGACTCATCGGGGATGTCTGTCCATTAATCCGACGCTCGAAACGCAAACTTTGTCCATTAACAAAGTTTTGTTTTCGCCCATTCGTCATGTGGGATGGGGCCGCGTTTTTTTGCGGAGGTCATTCATGCCAGTGTATTTATGTTCATCTTGAACGCCTTTTTTTGCTCACTACATGACCATTCATACACCAAAGTGAATGTTTTTACACATTTCGCTCGTTGTCCCTATCTCTCTCTTTCATTCATTTTTTGGATCTAAATTGAAAATTTGGCAAGAGACAAATATTTTTTTTCACGAAGACAGGGTGAAATAACTGATGAAAATTAAAGGAGGAATGTTGGAATATTAATGTCAGTGAGATAACATATTTTCCCTTTTATTGTAGCCAGATCTCAATTTAATCGATGAAAAAATGTCTACTCATTTAGTTTTCTAAGCTAATGCACATAGAGAAATAAAAACTTGAAACGAAGCTTAAATCTAACTCAACGTTCTCATTCCTACGTTACGTAGCCACGCAAATTAAAAATGTGCAAATATTTTCCAATTGTTTCCTTGGAGAAAAACGTCGTAGTTGTTATTTCATAACTTTCGGCGTTACTGTATTTATTTATATGCAAAAGCATTAAATGAATTTGTAACGTTTGTCTCAGGACTGATGTACTGGATCTTTTAAATGACGAAGTAACTCTTTGCGGTTCTTCACTGAAAAGAAAACATTAAATTATACTGATTTTGATTTATTACACGGAGAAGAACTCTTTGCAGTTTAGACTGAAAAATATTTAATGCATCCAATTTAGAGGTTTTACATGAAGGATTGATAATGATTTTGAATATTGAAAGAGATATTATTAAATTTTTCTCAGTGAGTAACTGTAATACGTTCTCTTTTCGACATGAATTTGTGTCCTCATAATATATAAAATCTGATACATTAAGACTTAGCTTCGGCCTAATTCCTAATGATTCTTCTTTTTGCTTATCTGTGAGCAACGATGGAATGAATTTTGCATCCACCCAAATCACGTTCACTTTTTTTCAGTTGAAATCGTGACAAAAGCGTTGATAATTTTTACTTCTTCAGCTATTTCACGAGTGGTCAACTGATGATTTTGTTGTACCACCACGCGGACATTTTCAGTGTGAACATCAATCGATGTTGATGGCTACCCAGATTTTGCATCGTCTTCAGTGGATATTCTGCCTGATTTGAACTGCTGATACCACTCACAACATAGTATGCAACTCTTGCATTCTTCCTCATAACCCTCTTGAAACATTTTGTTAAACGCCTTGCACATTTAAAAATAAAATTTGATGCTCACGCGTGGCTCTTTGAAAATATTAATTTTCCTCCAAGGCAAAATCACCAGTACAATAAACAATACTTCACTTATACGCTTGCAGACGTCAAACTAAACAGCGTAGAATGGCGCAATAAACGGCATATTACTTCTGAAGAATTCTTTTATGCGTTACATGAATGCAGAGAAGTGATTATTGACTCATTGGTGGGCTATTTTAAAAGTTCAGTTTCATTTTGGTCAATCCTTACATGGACCTCAATACAAGTTATAGTGACTTGCTTATCGTTGCCTTGGCTAAGTCTGTTATAAAAAATTCTCCTAGTAACGTTACATGTATGCTAACAAGAAAATGCATTCATGATTTCCTGGAAAACTTTTCCAATTTCATATCATCAGTCCTAATTGCTGCGCCGTTGTCTTTTTGCACTCTTTCCAAATGAATACTTATGAATATATCTCACTCTAAAATTCGTTTTGTATTTGTCAATAGACAAAAATTTGTGAAGCGTGAAACATTTTTGAAAAGAAATACTTTCGGGTTTCTGTGGACAAATACGCTTCTACATTTCTTCTTCCGTAAAATTTTAGTGGTTAAATGATAGACGGGAAAAATACAAGGAAATTTTATTTGACCTTTCGACCTTAGGTATGCATTTATTCAGTACATTAAGACCAATTAATTCCTTAAGAGAAAACCGGAGCCAACGCTAGAATCGAATGTGGCTTACTCATAAGTACATGACCCGAGAAATTAGGAAATTAATTCGGTGTTTGCTTTAGCCCCATTCACGGTGATTTTGTTTTCCATCGAATAGTGGTAGAATTTCCTGAAATTCTAATTGGATGGAGAGTTAAGTTACCTTATTGGTTAAGGCATAACGATATCATTTTTGCTTAAGTGATGAATTGAATGCAAAGATGAATTGAAATTTAAGTAAGTGTACTTTGAAATATTGTTAAGATATATTATGCATAAAGACTTTCCTGTTTTATTGTTAACGATGCCCCTAGAGCATTGATTAGCTCCTCTGTATTATACTGCTAAAAACGTTTGGAACCCAAGCATGAAATTGAAAGACATTGTATCTATTTTTGTATAAATATTACTCTCACGCAATGATCTTAAATGTGTTTTCTTCTTATTTTCAGGTGAGCTCTCATCCTGATCAAGTAATAGATCAGTTTCGAGTCAGTTTCTTCTGAATCATGAATATAACAGTATAGTTTGGGTGTTTATGAGTAAGTAAATAAGATAAGAAATGCTATATTTATAATTTTTGGTACACATTTTCGCTACTTTTGGGCTCTGGGCTGATTTATGGTAACGTACTCCTTGCTCATTGGTCGTGCAATGCGATATCCTATGAAGGATCTTTGATGAGTTTATTTTTAAAGAATAGGTGTATGGGTCGTTAACTAAAGTTTTATACTCTGAGTAGGTAAGCATGATTTGAGACTTTAGGAAGCGAATATTTTAAGTTACTATCAGGATTAAATCAAGAATTTATTTGTATTTTGGCTGACTAAATTTTGATGAAAATTACAGATTCATATATAGAACCATTGCTAAAGTCTGCGTGCATCTGGATGCAGCAACCGTGGTGATTCCAGGAAGACTGAATTTTTTTTTGAGGGGAAACTTGTTGTACTATTTCTAGATGTAATTTCATTTTAAGTTGATGATAGTGATTTAATTATTATTTGCTGAAATATAATGCCAAATAACGTTAACTACGGTGATTTTGTTTAAATTGTAGTTCAGACATCTCTTGAGAAACAAGGTCCTTGCTTATCAAATTGGAATTTAATTTTTAAAAAGTAAGAATGCGTAATTGAAGTCATCGGAAATAATATATTCGTTACTCCCCATTCATTAGCATACCATTTGCTTTGTTTAATAATTTCCATATAATAATCTGTTGTTGACCGTGCAGCGTCGCGTATTAGTGCAGAGATAGTGAGTAATCTAAAACTTGGGTTAAAGTGTCCGGAATTCGTCGATAAAATATCTACTGAGTCGATTTGCTGGTTGTTGAAGAACGTTTAATTTGCTAATGGATTTGAAATGCTTATCTTGCACTAAAACTAGTGGTACCTAGTGCGATGAAAAATTTGAAGTAAATTTTTCTGCTGGATTAGTTATCATAGTAGTATACAATTATTACAATAATGGATCACTATTTAAGAAAGGAATTATCGATATAATCCCATTATTGATTTGGATTAATCTTTTAAATCATTAGGTGACTGTTCGTTATTTCTTCATTAAATGGAGATTGCGCAAGCTAGATTAACAGATTCTTGGTTTAACTTCAGTTGTATCCGAAGGAATTGTTTTCTTCTCCAGGACCACAAAAAGCTTTACTATCTACTTTCTGCTTCCCTCATACTATGGAGGCTGGAGAAGATGAAGTTACCACCATGCGTTCACTTATATATATCTTAATTCCCGTTGAAGAATATGCCTTTTTCCTTCCCTTTCATGCCACTACTGGACGTTGTGAAAGGCAAATGGAACAGCCATAACGTGAATCCGAGTGGAGTCCGCGTGCTTTAAAGCCTGCTTCGGTGGGAGGAAAATGGAGATCTGTTGAATCCCAAGGGCTTTAAAAAGGTCCCCGCGACCTCTGAGTGCCTCGTGGGGACCATAGAGACGCTGCTACGTCCTGAAGCCACATATACTCTCTCGTTTTAGATTCCTATCGCCGCCAACCACAACTCTTACCCCCTCCACAAACCTTATCTCGATGGATCCCATGGGGAGCAGTCTTGTAGCCGGGGTCTCTTCTTATGTGTTTATCTGCATATAAATACGGCTCTGTGCAATCCTTGTCGCAGCCGTCGTAGGAAGTACACAATTAGGCTGTATAGGGGAGGGTGGCCACGTCGTTTGTGGGGTACCTTGACGACAAGTGGTCGTAAAATTCTTGCGGTATCTGAAGCAACCACTTTCGGGACGAGAGAATGCACTTTCAACCGGTGCCCGCAAGTCTTTCGCTACCATTACCTACGCTGCCGCGTGGATTTATAGAGAATTTAGCCCTCTCTAAAGATTTAAGAGACAAAAGCTTGCTGTCGTTAAGTGGCGCGCGTGATTCTGAGTGATTTCTCATTCAGGCACCTCATTAAAATGACAAAAACTGTTGTATAAATGTTAAAGTCTGAGGATGTGATCAGATGATTATACTCGTATTTAATTTTATGGCCTTTTCTAAAACATTCAATGTCGGGGTGGTCAGCAGGAGACCTCACGTATAGTATGTGATTTCAGATATGTTCTCATACTCACACATACTCTTCTGTTAATAGTCAGAATGATTTAGGCTTTAAATAAAAAATATAAAAAACTGATGTTATATACAAAAAAATCTTCAGAGATATTTTATCGTGAAGTAATTTTTTCGATATGCTTTACAGTTATTGTGCGCACTATTACGTTTTATGTTTTTATATTCAAATGTGCATACTCATTTTCATAGTAAAGCTGGGTCCCTACTGAAGGAAAAATATAGAAACACTAGCTTAAGAATAAGGTCCCATATATGGAAATTTTATTATTTTTCTTGTTAGAATTTTGTTATCATATGTCATGTGAATAGGGCAACGGCCTGCCACGATGGAAACACCAGTTCCCGATCAGTCACCAAAGTTAAGCATCGTTGGGCTCGGTTCGAGTTTGGAGGGGTGATCCTCCGATTCGTCCGAGTGCTGTCTCCCCTGTCTGCACGTGGCAGACAGTAAGTGCGAAATGACTTTAGTCGTTAAAGAACGTGAAATAAAAAAATACTACTGATATGTGAATAATTGGAAAAAGCTAACAGTAGACGGTGGGGATGATCGCTCGTGAAATGAGTGGATCTCCGAAAAACGTTATCTTTTTCATAAATATTCATGCATCGTAAATAATGAAAGTTTTGAATTCATGAAGGAGAGATTTTTATTATTAGTGGTAGCCAACCGATTAAGGTAGCTTTTGCTGAATTGAGGATTAATGCTCTTTGGTCTTCTGTACCAAAAGAACATGCCTCTTTATATTTCTTGCATCTTCAAGATCTACATATTTGCCACCACGCTTTCATCTCACCCTAAAAGCCTATTTTATTCTTCCTGTTTTGCTAAACTCAACTTCCTTCTCCGTGACGGATTTCAGTAACACCTCTACCCGAAATAAAAGAACTGTGGTGGAAAATGGCAATGGAATCGAAACCCGTCAACGATGCATAGTGCTGCACAATTTTATCGTAATTTATGCAGTTAACGCTAGTTTATAACGGAATATGACTTTGATTACCGTTGAGAAAGAACGATGTTCACTTCTAGGGATTCAGTTATCCTCTTTCCTTTCAACGTCTTATGAAATGTACTACGCAAGTATGCTATTCGAGCGCTTACTTCTCTAAAAAAATGCGCTTCATCAAGTTCATCGACAACTGCAAGGAGGTGAGTGGGAATTGAAGGCTTTCTCAGCGTCTGCGACGCCCCTCGTTCTACTATCACCTTTCATGTCGATTGAAATTTCAAGACGCTGTCATCATTGCAAGGCGCGAGAAAAACACCTAATGGGGAAGAGTCGTGAAGGGTGCGACCGCATTCCACCTGCTTCCATTCTCCGAATGATCCGTTTTCCCGTGCGACCTCCCACACTCCCGCCTTCACCTCCGACGTTTACTCGTGCCTCGAGTTCCATTCGGAGGCGATGTAAAAGAAGGGGGAGGAGATGGAGAACAAGTGCTGAATCTCTCAGCGCTCAACGTTCCCCCATCGCGGTGGCAGATATCGAATGTCCTACCTTATATGACCTTTTTCCACGTGGCGTTCAGCGACACATCCCTTTTTCCTGTGTCCTTCCTCCTGATGGATAGTTACTGGAAATCAGTCTTTGGATCGGTCATTTTGGTGTCACGATTTGAATAAATCAATAACGTAGTCCACACTCAAAGTTTATTCCCGACTCGGGTTTCAACTTAAAAAGTTATTTTTAAGGGTTAAAATTGACTTTGTAAGTTGAAACCCGGGTCAAGAACAAACTTTGGGTGTAGACTATACCAAATTACCTATTAATTTACTCCAATATGAAGTCCAACAAAGGTACGCCTGAAAACGTGACATTTAGTCACGATTAGAGTTGAATGACCGTACCGCTATATGTTTGAGAAGTATTATTATTGATAATGACTGGCAAACTAACGACTGAGTTTTAGATTCTAAAATACTCAAAGCCTCTTACATAATCAGAAGTCTCTCTTAAAAAGAAGGCATGGCTAATAGTATTCATGAATATGAAGGATGTGGAAGATTCCTCAAAGACAGGAAGTCCGAGTCAAGAAGCCAGTCTAAAGGATGGCGAAACTTAAATACGGCTGCGGTGATTGGGATGCTTAGTGATTGAGCAACGAATTTCAATTAAAACCCTGTTTTCTCAACCTAAAACAGTTAAGTATGATTTTTAAGGGAGCACGTAGCATGATATATATCCAATCGTATGTGACCTGTGTGTGAACTGACATCTTTGCTACATAAGGGCCGTAAGAAATTATTTGATATGGATTACCCCACAAACCATATGAACCGAGTTCATTGCGACGGCCAGCCATTTCAGCAAAAAGATAGTTAGTAATCCTTCTGTGCTAAGTTTGCTAAGTTAATTAATTAAAATTATTTATTAAATGAAATAATAATGAAACGAAACATCGACTCACATTTTATTTTATGATTTATGCTTAATGGTAAAGAAAAAGGTCTCATATATCTAATGATGCCAAAATATATCACTTGCTGCACTGCTTTTTGAGATATTTGCCAAAACATAAAAGCTGCCTTCCTTGAGATTTTTACGGCTGTGCACGCTTCAGGGAAACGTAATTTTAGAAAAAGTGGGGATCTTCCGACGCACAGATCACAAAAAAATAGTGTACCAATGTGTAGTTTACATGCTTTAACGAATTATTATAAAATACATTTATTGCTCACCGTGTAATCCTTAGTATCCTAATACAAAAAACCTTCGGTTATAAAGGCGTTTTAACGTACATGAAACAAATAAGTCGAGCTGGAGCCTCAAATATGTACATACACTTCGTGAAATTACTGAGTTAAGCCATTAAAACAAATTCCTGCGTCATTAATATTACTGTGTTTACTTCTTGCTTCGTACAAATGGTAAAATGTTAATATGAAAATTAGAATACGGTGTTATGACTAGATAAAATCTCGCTCCAACTACCTTAAACTTTGAATGACAAGTGCGCAGAATTTGACCCATACCGGTGGAGTCATCTCAGCTCGTTAACCAGTCAAATGATCCGAACTTGGTTCTATAAAAAAATACTTACTTAACAATGTATAATACAATATTTTGAACATATAATGAGATACAAGTTTTAAAATATAATGAGACATCAACTTCTTTTGTTACCTCTCCATGGGAAAGCTGAAGGAAGACCAGGGGTGGGTGTTTGAACCGCTGAAGATGATTACGATCAAGTAACTAAGAAGTCACGTGGTAGAATCACGAAGGGTTCGAGAATTTAAACTATTCGTAAAAATCTCACGCAGCCTTTCAGATCGGGTTTTTTCACCGGGAGGTCGTTGATGGAGTCAAGTATCTCGATATGTGTCGCAATAATCAACATGTCAGACGCTCAATTTATCCATATGAATGTTTCAAATACACCAAAATCGCGATCCTTTCGTTATTGAGCCACGTGACTCCTAAGTGACGTGATTGAAATTATCTTGAGCAGTTCAAACACAACCCACCAGGCACTGGTTGAGGAAAATTTTCCATTTTGTCTCAATACATTAGTATTACTATATAAATTTCATGCTTATTACCACTGCTTGAATTTTTCAATGAAGACTTTTAATATCGTTTCTTTTATGACTATAGAAAATTTTGGTCAAATTACCCCGAGTTCGGATTAGATCAGTCTTCTAGGATTGTTGTTGAGGAAGTCTTTGTTGTAATTTACGAATGGAATTTAGAATCCAGCCCCAGGGACAGTGTTTAGATCTCACAACCGCTAATTAGTCGAATGTTTTGCCATCTAACCCCCCGAAAATGGAAAGACGCGAAGTGATGCATGGATGACTTATTTTCAAGAGTGCCACCGTATGCTGGGCGACCGTATCGACCTCTTCCTCGTTTTGGCCGTCGTGCTGCCCGGTTCACACGAGTACTCGGCCTGGATGTGACCAAATTGAGTGCAAGACCCTTAATAAGGCAAGGAGGGCTCACTGCCGCCTCGCGTGGAGGCGGTATTTCCGGGTCTTTCCTCGTTTGCGTTTTTCCTTTTTCTCGTCTCCGCCGCCGAATGAAAAATGGAGCAGGGCCTCAAAGCTTGGAAAAGGGGTTAGGATGCGGAGGAGTAGTGCGCTAACGAAATGGAGGAGTAGGCGCGCGAGCCATATGCCGAGGTCGGCGCGGTGCATTCCTCCTGATGGCAGTGGACACATTGGTGCCATCGTCCTCTTTTCCTGGAGAGCGTTCTCACATTTCCAGCCGATTCAGTGTTCTATTGGTCATACGAAAATAGTAGTGGTTTTTAGCCAGTTAGGAAGGAAGCATTTTCAAAGAGGAGAGAATTGACCTCTGGAAAAATTTTATTTGGGTCGTAAAGAAAAGATTATCCAAACCTTAATATGGAGAGTAGTATTGTGTGGTTCAGAAGCTAAAATGAACGTAGGATTTAAGGCTTCTAAGATGTGGGTTTGGAGAATGATGGAGACAGTAAACTGCGTGAAGAAGAAGACAATTGAAGTGGTGTTTAATATAGGTAGCAGGAGAAGGAAGGAAGGTGATGAGAGAAATTCAAATTGTAAAGTGGTGAAGAAAGTACTTCGAGGTAACGGCATGATGAAGGAGATAGAGAGGACAATTCTGTGCATTGTAATTACAAAACTTTTTGTATTGTACAAAATGTGGTGAAGTTTAAACTTCTGTTGCTACAATGGAAATCTCTCACTTTATGATGTCACACCATGTACCATCAATTCAATCAAATTTATAGAAGGGATGCTTAGGGTTAGCTCAGTTGAAGGAGGATAGGTTAGGTATTTTTATTAATTTTCCACAAATACCAAAAACAGATCCTAAAACCTTTTGCATCGGGGTAATAAGCAATTAGCAAAGGATGAGCACGCTATGAAATATGCCCTGAGTTGTTAAATATCCCCCCACGTGGGACTAACGAAACTCGTGACCATAGTATTAACAGATGAAAACTTCACCACGCCACCACCGGATCGGTAAAAACGGTACTTTTGACGGTGTGAAGAGAGGCAGAAGTTAGGAAAGAGTTGAATTAGCATTAAGAATTGGGAAATAGATTTAATTGTGAAGAAAACGTCGGATTAGACTTGTGTACACTGGAATGGCTAGAGAAATTACTGACAGGACCTTTTATGGACCTAGCTTTCATTTGGTGAAATATTCAATGCTAATGTTCATTTAATAAACATCGAATGAAAAAATGAGGAACCATGGACAGTATAATGCAGTGCATAATTAGTTGTGTATCTGGGAAAATTACTGGCAGGGTTTTACCTGGATATTCCTTTTATTTGGTGAAATGCTCAATGATATTGTTGATTTAACTGCTACGAGATAAAAAATGATCTACGAACAACAAAGAGCAACCAATAACTTTGGTGGCGCTTAGCGGTAGAGTGAGAAGTTATGATACGAAGGCATTTCCATATTATCTTTATTCATTATTTTTAAATGGAAAAGGGGATTACGGGGTGGGAATGGTGAGACCAAAATGGACTGGTATGGGTGCTCTATGCTAAGAGCATGTGAGATGCATTCGTCGTGTTAGAAGTAGTGCCATTTCCTGGAAAGCATTCTCACCTTTCCAGCCGATTTAGTGTCCTCTGGGTCGGGCGGAAACAGCAAGGGGTTTTTAGTTCGTTTGGTTTGGGGGATGGGGAGGGTCATGCGCCGGAGGAAGCGTCGCGTTGCTCTCTCAGTGGGTCCCAGAAGTAAAAGAGATAGTTCCGGTGCACTCCACCATTCCGTCCAACCGTTCTGCTTCTCTCCCGGGAACAAGCTGGTGTGTGTATATCGGGGTATACGTATATGGAAAAAAATGCCAGACATACTCCATGCATGGCCCTCGGGGAGTAGTGAAAATTCCATTGTCGAGAGCTTGGGTCTTCCCCTCGTGTTGGGAACTCGATATCCAAAGAGCATGCTCTCACGAGTGAAATGTTTATGGTCTCAACCTTGTCGCTGTTGCTTTACAGCCGTCCCATCTTTATGAGCTCTCCTTCCTCTTTTTCCAGAGCTTCTTTCAGAAGACTTGTTCCTCAAAAATGTTTCCGCGGACTTAAAAGTGATGAAGAATTAAGTCTTTTACTTCATTCTCAATGGATTGTGACGGAGAGATGAAAAATGTAATACGCGAACTCAGCGAAATACACAGAAGAGCCGCAATTTTTGCAAAAATAATTCTACCAGTGAACAGTAAGTGTGAAAACATTCGGAAGACCTGGGCGGTAAACAGCTATACACTCACGCAGTAGTTTCAAAATGGCAAGGGTGACATCCTGCGTCCTACAAGGCATAGTAATGGGTTGTCTATTATTCCTTATTTATGCAAGCAATATCATCTGTACAATTACCTGAAAACTAGAATCGTTTGATGAAAATTCGGTAATATAACTAAAAATCACCACAAAAGTGATAACTATGCTCTTTCATTGTATCCTAAGAACAATTTGTTTTGTCTTTGGTGGGGTTCCGAAGTTAATCTGTAAAAGTTCATGTTCATGCACTTAAAAAAAGAAATGTTATCAACGTTACATTTATTGTACTGAGGGAGTAAATATCTGTCGTAGATGTGGTCAAATGCGCTATCAATAAATCAGGCATTTTGTAGGGAACACATTACAGACATTGCTCTTTGCACTGAGTAGAGAAAGCTGCTTAAGCTGACAGTATGAAGGTGTTCGGGTGAAATATTGCGAGAGAGATGTTACTTTGTTTTAGCTTTGGGCTTCCACCAAAGAATGCCGCATTTTATTTGGCTATGCATCAAAAATTTATTAATATTAAGGGCCGTATTGTCAGTCGCTCTTTCAAGGCTCCTCCAGCCTCCAACGGCTCCTTGAGGAGAGATTTCAGTTCGAGAGACGAGCTGAAGCCCCCTTCACCTCCAAAATGGAGGTGGAGGAGACCTTATAAGTGAAGGGTACCATGGGCCAGCCTTCAAGTCTAGAAAAAGTGATTGAAAAGAGCAGCGGAGTTGAATTTTTAAAAATCATTGTCTATATGAAGCACAGCTGTTTATATAAACGGCCGGTATGTATTATATTGCGGTAAGGGTATCAGGTTTGATTTCTAAGCGATCACGTCATAAACTCATATATTTATATATCACACAATTTACGACTCGTCGCGGCAAAGGAAATAAATTAATAGGAAATAGTATTTTATTGTACTAATTAGAGGTGAAGATTAACCTATTGCACGTAATAAATAACGGCACTACATAGCCAACGCAGTCATATATGATGTATCGCTTGACGAATAAACAATCAGATAATTACCTGGATCATGTTTAATTTCCAATGAATTCGTTTTGTATCTTAACCCATCAGTCTCTTTGCGGGCAATATAACGTATTCGGTCAACATTTTTAACTATGTTACTATTCTAAACTAAAAGGCGAGCCTGCTAAACTTTCTCAATGCAAGATATTTACAGCGTGATGTAAATTGCTGTCATGTTAGTAACGCTGCGTCTTTTTTTGCGCAACTGAGCGGGTCTCTGAACGGGTCAGTCCGTGAACGAGGGAAACAATGGCGTAGGGCTCCTCCTATTTGGAGGAGAGAGGAGACTTCATGAAGGTTCGTCTCTCGAACGTAAATGCGTCCTCAAAGTAGAAAGTCACCTTCGTGAAGGAGAGATTTGAAGGAGTGACTGACGATACGGCCCTAAGGAACCACCCAAACGCCGTGTATCTTGACTGCAAATAAATTAAAAAGGCATAAATAGTATACCCCTGCAATAGTTCAATGATTTTCGTAATGGGCTAAAAGCTGATGCTTTAGGGATTTAAAAAAAACCTTAAAAATTTCTGTTTCTTATTTATCTGTTTTTTACCGGTTCTGCATTCAATTCATTTAAATCCTATATCTTGAAAGTCAGTAATTTAAAAATGCAATGAAAGAAACCCCTCTAACGGATCAATAATTTTCTTATTGGGTTAAAGTTAACAATAGGGGTTGAAATCACACATTAAAATTGTTCTTCTTAATTTTAACATTTTTCTGGTCGGTTTTTTGTTATTATCGGTATTCCTGCCAAACTTTCATGTTGTAGTAAATCAATAACTTAGTATAGTTTACACTCAAATTTTATTTTCGGGTTTCAACTCACAAAGCTAATTTCAAAAGACCTGAAATAGTTTCTCTCCCTGTCGTCATTCATGTTTCCTTCCACAATTCCACTTTTAATAAAACTTTTAAGGTTGGTCTACTCGCATCCCTTCCCCCTTCTTTCTACCCCTCCAATTCTCAAGGATCTACAGTTATCATGCATTTTGATCCATCGGGCCTTCTCGCCGCCTGGGCTCAACAAACCCCCTAAGCGTCTTCATCCCCTTCTTCTCCTCTTTCCTTCTCTTCCTGTTCCGCTCCCCCTACTCCACTCCCCTCCGCTCTCCCCCTCTCCCCGTTCTTCCTCTTCCCCCCCTTCCTCTCCCTATTCTTCCCACCTCCCCTCCTCAATCTCTGTCCCTCTTCTCATTCGCCCTCTCTTATTTGAGGAAAATGATTCGACGGGTCATCGAAATATAAGAAGTCTTAACTTTTATATTTCGTGTATTTCCATATTTTTATTAGCCACGTCGTGGGATATCTTTTTTTATCACTTGAGTGACACACTTCACCGTGATAGAGACTTCATTATTCACCATAGGCAATATACTGATTCACTTGGGAAACTCAGAAACACGTAAAAAGGACGTTCGACGGTCAAGCCATCATATTCGGCGGTAGAATAATGGCTGAAGCTCATGCGCTGTTCCACTGTGGAGGAAACGGCAGAGGGTGGGGTAAGTGTGAATGCGGTAAAGGTGGGGAAAGAAAGATGGCTATTGGGCTTATTGTTCAGTGGGCTAGGTTTAGCCTGGGCTTTTCAAATCCCCTAATTAACCAAATATGTGCGTACTCACGAGTTTTCTAGTCGAGATTACTGGCGGATTCGGGAAGGGTGAATATGATGATGAGTGAAAAGCAATCGTCAAAGGTTTGGCAGTGGGAGGGGATGGGAATATATTTATATACGACTTTCAAGGTTACGAGGTAGGTGTGTCTCGTGTGTGTCATGGCCTTTCCGTGATATGGGATCTCGCTTTCCCGTTGGATCGTGTCACGTTTCAAAACACATTTTTCATCAGCTTGAGAGTAATATAAGTATACATCAAATTTCTTTTAGAGTGCTATAATTTTACGCGGTGAGTTTATAGTTCTGGTTTTTTCTCTCTCGACGCCATCATTTCGTTAACCGCCATCTCAAATTTTCTGTCGTTAATTTATCCGAGTGCTATTAAATCTCTTTCATTTTGATTGCGACAAAAGATGTCCTTGGCAAAATCCTCGTTAATTCGTATATGACGCCTCTGACTGCTTAATTCACGTAACCCAAATTTGGATGTCGATGAAAAACCACGTGACATGAGGAAGCAAGGAATTTGGCCAATTGCCATCTGCCTGTTTGCTTTAGCATGGAAACGAAATTTTTTGTGCCCAAGACTATATTTAATTAAAAAAAATCGAATTACTAGAATGTGTGTGTTTATTAAAATGTGGCAATGTGATGAAACTTTTATTCAAGGAAGTCCTACATTTGATTTAAAATGCTTCTATATTCCATCAATAATCGCGCAGTATTTGCGAAAATGTCACATTTTCCTCCTGTGTTGCGATAGCCAAGCGAAAATGGTAAAATTTGATTATTTTCTTGTTATCTTCTGCAATTTTGCTCGTAGCAGGAAATTATTGACGCCGTGACTGATTACGCAATATTTTAATAGCCAGCGTTTTCCTCTTTGCAAACCTGCATGAGTGTAATTTTGAGTAGGTGGAGAGATGTATTGACGAAAGGGGATAATGGTGTAAGATGTATGGAGATGAATTTGCAAGTGTACGGTTGGCCTCTCATTACAGTGATAACTCGTGTCAAATAGAAAATAAAAGACGAGGGAATCAGATCGTATTGCTGACATCATTAGAGATATAATTTTCAGTGCGCACATAGTGATTTCCTGCCGTCGTTCGTGGCTTCCGGAAATATTATACCCGGATACCTCCCGGGAAATTTTTTGCGAAAGAACCGCGCTTTGATTCCGCGTATTAAGGTGGGTGACTCTCTCTCTCGTTCCACCAAAATCCGAACTATCGCGTCTCACTTCCTCTGTTTTCCTCCTTTGCACGTGACGCTCTTTCGAATCAACCACCATTCCGCGATGGTGGTGCTGAGATTGGCCCAAATTAGCACCGAATCTGGTTGATTGGACGGAAATATGCACGGAGCGAGCGAATGACCTGAATTAATTATTTATGCAGGGTCATGACAGAAATTCTGAAATTTAAAATGGGATGAGACATCAGGTTTTAGAGACGACTGAGAAGCGGGCTCGGCTAATGAGCTGTTCATTACAAGCCCAGGAGGGAAAGGGACATAGTGGAGAATGGGGCATGCGAAAGAATTTCGTCCCACATCCAAGTCGGCTCCTCGTGAAAGAATTATGAAGGCATCCTTTGCCGGATCCGGGAAATCATCACGATGTATTTCCTTTCCTTCATATCAGGCGCCAATTTCTACTGCTTGTTGTGGTATATTGGGAAAAGAAAAAATTCTTTAATATTAATCCAGTTGTACTTAACGTAACTGAATGCAAAATAAGACATAATTATGCTGGGGAGAAATAGTCTGGAATGATTTACTTAATTTTCACTCGGACTACATATTATTGACGCCATAATGCACATCCTAAGGTGCACCAACTCCAGGAATTCCTCATGGTGCACCTTCTTTCATTCATGTCAGGAGAAATTTTTGTGAGGTCTTGGGAAAATAAAAAAAAATTCTTCAATATCAACCCTGATGTAAGCACTTCACGTAATTAATGCAAACAAGTAGGCATATCTAATTTTGCTTCGGAAAAATGGTCGAGAACAGTTCACTCAATTTTCACATGGGCTACATATTGATGACACTTGAATGCAAATCCTCTGGTGCATTGTTCTTTTAACAAGGCATCGTAAAAATTTCATGAGAATGATCGCAAAATCGTAACAATACCAAGACTGTGTGTATTTAACTATTCATTGCGTATAAAGAAACATCCCAGATATTTTCCAAGGAATTTTATGCACCATCAGGAATACACTAATTAAACTAAGAATGAAGTTAACTTTAGCCACCAGCCTCCTTTCTCTTTGCCAACACGTTCCTCTTTATGGCTCCTTTATTATGATTTACTCCATTCTGCCCTAGTACATCTCCTTTGCTTAAGTTACACTCATTGCTTCATCTACGCTCTCAAGTTATTAAGGTGGTAGTATTGATTTTTGTTAATGAATAAATTTGCTTGAAACTTTGCATATCTGTCCTTATTATTAATATCCATAGATATAAGTGAAAACATCTGCATGTTACCAATGTTGTTTATTGGCTATTTATAGCTATTTTAACCCGAAGCCTTATGGCACGTGACATGTATTACGTAATTATTCGATCAAATTTGAAGAGATTTTCTCCTAAACGCAAAAAATGCAAGTCATATTAATATAATGGTCGCTAACAAATTTCAAGGTATCATTCCGAGTAAAAAAGCTTGTTTAAATATAATTTTCGCTTAAATTTCGAATACTACGCCCATAATCCAAGTCACCAGGCGAAATATACAAAATATAATTCTTGCATTATCTGAATCACTGCATGTATGGTTATTTCCACTGTTTAAACGGTGAAAAGTGAAAAAAACTGCAACTTACCGATTCAGTTTCTTGGGATTTTAATGCTATGTTAGCCTTATGGCACATGACGTACATTTTGAAATAATAATTTAATACATGCCAAGATTTTCTCATTAACGCGAAATAATACGTTTTATATATATTTATTAAAATGCTTGCTAACAATTTTAGAGGTATCATCCCGAGTAAATTAAGTTTATTGAGATAAAATGTTTGCTGGAATTTCCGCTGGAAATTATGGGAGCGAGTAGAGCGCTTGGCTACTGATCGAAGGGTCCCGGGTTCAAATCCGGGTGAAGTCTTGGGACGCCCCTGGACAAAAAAATCCTCGGAGTGCGAGGTGGCCCAGGGTGAATTTCACACGCTTGTGGCTTAGTCCAGGGTGAGCTCTACTCTCACCTGTCAAAAACCAACCTTCGGGTTGAATCACAGAGTGAGTGATATGCAAAGATTTTCTCATTAACGCGAAATAATACGTTTTATATATATTTATTATAATGCTTGCTAACAAATTTTTGAGGTATCATCCCGAGTAAATTAAGTTTGTTGAGATAAAATGTTTGCTGGAATTTCGAATGCTGTACCCAAGACCCAAGTCTTCTTTTACTAAGGCAAAATTGAAACAAATATAATTCTTTACTTTTTATTACTATTTACTATTTATTTAATACTTTAATTAATATAATTATTTAACATTATTTAACGTTACTGCATGTATGATGATTTTCTCCGTATATACTATGTACTTAAGTGAAATGTGCTCCAATAATTTTTTTTTCGTCTTACTTGAAAAGCTGTTAAAATGCGCACTCAATGACCCACGATTACCACTCCAACCACCTTAAGACTCCTAATATTTCTCCTCTTAAACACCTTCGGTTAACCCTATCCTCTGGCCGTTCAATCCTCTTTCACAACTCTGTCTGGTTATTCGAATGGAAAAATCAACGAAGCATGCTCATATGACGTATGTCCATTATCTCAGCCTTGAGAAGTAAAAACGTAAAAAGATTCGTTGAAGCTATCTGGGGCATCGCTCTGATAAGAGGTACCATGAACCATAGATACTACCGTGAAACAAGAAATGAACATATAAAATTACCTTTGGTGCAAACACGGGCCTCCATAACGCGTGCACACGCGTTATTATTATTTTTCAGTTGCACTTATGAGAGCGAGAACGTGATCGATATTGTTCAAATTGTCTCAAATTGTGCTCTAAATCTCCATTTAAATTGATACGGAATGACATCTTAGGACAGCAACTGTGAACATTACCCCTCTAGAGTGTTTTTGGTTTAGAGAACAATAATGACAGCGCAAATGGGGGAGCCATTTATCCCACCTCTGATTGGCCCAAAGACCATGTGTGTCAAGCGATTCGTGTCATTAAATGCAGCTTTTTTCGCTGTAAGTCTTACTCTAAAGAGGATTCGGGTTGAGAGTCAGTCTTGAGGGGACGAGGAAGGAAGAGGGATGAAAAAAGGGAGGAAAGAGAAAAAACAAAAAAAAGGAACACGCGCTAAAGAGAGAGAGGAAGAAAGAAATAGATCGTGGGATATGTTCCACTCATTTGATGAACAATAGAGATAGAGAAACGAGAAGGAGAACAAGAGGTGAATGAGAAGGGGAATGACGCAAGGAGAGGATGAGGAAAGAAGAGAGAAATTCCGAGGAGGGGCACGGTTTTCCATCCTATTTTTTTTAAATAAGGTCACTGCGTTATTTTTTTCAAGGGAGAGCTCACGGGATGCATAATTGAAGCGGGCAAGAGGAGCGTGGGAAGAAGGGCTTTTAAGCCGAGCGTGGAAGGCGGGGTAGGTCCATAAGGTGGTGTTGGGGGGGGGGGGGGGGGGGAGAAGGGGTTAATTTTTCCACCAGTTGTGTGAGGAGTAGGTTTTGGGTGTAAGGTTGGAAGTTTTAAAAGGAAGTCTAAATGCTGGGAAACGGAGAGTGTTGCAGATTCAGTTTGGTTCAATTTGGAAAATTTCGAAAAAAAGGGATATGAACTCGTTGGAGGGGGTGGAATACGAGACTATTTGGATGGCTATTTTTTGGAGGCGACCGGCAAGTGAGGTCAATTTTACCGTTCAGGATAAGTTAGCAAGGTGAGGAAAACTTTCCAAGGCGAAATTATCTGGTGAAGCAATGTGAGGTGACGCGGTACACTCTGATAGTTCTCGAAGGTTGGTTATTTGGGCATATATATATATATATATATATATATTTATTTATTTATTTATTTATTCGTGACGTCATCTGCCGGGTTTCCGATGGTGTAGTTTCTTAAGCCACCAAGCGAGCGGATTATTTATCAATTAACATTTTGTAAAACGACGTTCTCCGTCGACAAAACGTTTGATCTCTCGTATTTTTAGAACATGGACTTTGCATACAAATATTAAATATAATTCATGCACGTTCCCCATTGGTGAGTATGGTGGAGATTGGGTTTAATGAGAAAATGTTTGAAAAGGAGCTAGACTCGTTGGGAATTGGGGGTGGAAATGAGGAGTTTTTTAAAGGTGGGTAGAAAGGTTGAACGAGGGTGGAAAAATAACGTTCAAAATTCATGCAATTTTGCGGGACGGAGTGGAAAATCTAGGGAGGAGAAAGAATTAGGTATTTATGAGATGTCTTCCCCGAGACACTTTCCCCTTATTCCTTTGGACTCCTCCCCCTCCCTTCATTCATCCACCCATATCTTTTTTACCCCTTATGCCTCACGTGCTATATTTTTGTAAGCTTCCTCCCATTGCCGATGGAAGGAGTGCTAATAGCATAACGCCTGGTCTCTCCTTCCCTCTCTTAAGTTTTAATCCCGCCCGAAATATTGCACCTCATGGCTTAGCGAGTCTGCGTACACGTTGACCAAATTGATTTGCGACGGAAACTTTTGTTTTTTTTTTTAAGTTCTTCGGAAGTTATGACCTTTATCTAAGATAGGATATATTTTTGCTGTTTTTTTTACAGTTTTTCGTCGATATTTCTAAGTCTGTCGTGACGTGTTCGACTTTGTAGGATTTCTTTCTCTATGTGTAAAGGAAAAAGCCGTCCGTCGCCACACTGATCCTATAATGACTATAACGACAAGGAACGGCTTCTGAAAGTTGCAAATAACACACCGAGCTGCTTGGATGGTGAGTCCAGATGTGATTTAGTCAGTGTGACTTCCACAGCGATCGTTACAAAAAACATAGGAAACATTAAATACGCACTCAGCCATGTCATCATTTAAAAATCGAACAGCAAAGATAAATCAATCATATGAACAATTTTACATGGTAAAGTAAATGATGCTATTCCTAACACTGTGAATGTATCCTTGTATCTCCTTAGTAATCCAGACCCCTCACCTAGACTGTGCCTGAAATGAGCATCAGAGAAGTGCAAGAAATTACTTTACTTGGTGATTGATCGGTCACTAGCTGCCGTAATAAACCTAATAATAAATGACCCGATAACAGCTAAAGTTAATCTGGCGTTTACCAATTAATTAATATCAGGTTAACTCGCGCCATGTATTTAATTTGAACGCCATTATTCTAAAAATATATTTTTAGTTAGTCTTTTTACGCTTGGTCTGAACGACATCATGTTAAGGGAGTCAAGTTATTCCCGTACATTATTCCAGTTAAAGGTGCAAATTCAGGAGGCATTACTTTGAAGTGTTCATTATCATTTGTGAATTTTAGTTTGTATTCAATGGAATGGACTTTTTGATTGCTTCTTCTGAAAAGGTATTTAGAATTTAGAATCACCTTTACGTGTTATCAAACTCATGCAAATGACTTGTTCTTAGCATTAAGAAGGTCTCATTTACATGAAAGAAATCGGAAAACTTCCTTATCTGCTGTGAATAATTCATAGGATTCGTATTGTAGGAATTCATCATTTTCATGAAAAAGCTAGTGTGTGCGCAGGTCATCGCTCTACCATCTAAAATGGTTCATGGCCTCTTCGCAGTAAGGTCATTCAGGTTAATGATGATGTCCGGAGTCGAGTATGAAAGTGTGAAGGATCTGGCGTGATCATCTGTTAATAATTTTCTCCAAACATTGTTATTTTTGTGACATTTTTGACCACCAACCTGTTTTATACCAATCAATCATTAATACCAAGATTCTTAGGCATGGAGTTTTGATATTGTTGTGACATTTTGGACCACCAACCGCATCGCAATTAGTAATATCGTTAAAGACATTTGAGTTTTATGAAGCCTGCGTCTTTATAAAAATATTTAGTCAATATTTCGTTGTCTCGGGCGTGAATTCGTGAAATTTGCTTATCAATGTAAAATCATAAATAACTTATTTTTTCGCATAGATTATCCAGCATTTGAATATTTAGTCATTAATTAGTAACGATTGCAGTTGCCTGAAGCGCAGTTGAAGAGGGAATAAGTATTTATTTATGGTCTTGGGGGTCCTAATTTTTACCTACATATGATTTAATTAACCTTTCATTGAATTAAAAATTCAAATGGCTATGGTTGGTTACTCTAGTGTTTAATTGTTAAAATTGCTGCAAAATATTTCATTGTATGAGAAATTTCTCAGATTCTCGAATTTTTTAATTAAAATTTATGTATTTCCCTTTTACAGTTGTTTTAAAGCGTAGGTACTTATTTTAGGTCGTTACTGATTATTCTGGCGTTTATCCCTGGGGTATGTATTCTTCATTGAAATTTGTTCAAATGGGGAAATAAGTTCTCTCAGGAGCATTGAATTATATGTTCGAGCTTCCTTTGATGCCTGGTGTTGTTTTTCCTAATTGGGAGCTTCCGTTGACCTTTAGTCAAAGCGGATTTCTCCATTTACTTTAACCAAAGACGAAGCTTCAAAATACATATCTTCATCCGAAATCATTAGTGTTAGGAAACTAAATTTAGCGGCTCTTTTGCACAACTTCATTCTTTACGTTATGGAAATTGCGCTCACTACTACTTTTATGTATACAAAATAGTTGAAAATGAAACCCCCATATATTTCGTGATACTGTTCTGTATTTATTTGGCAAATAGTGTACATAGTTTCGGATGCATCCGTCATCAGGTCCGAAATTCATCATCATGCCAATTTCATGGAAGCTGTATGCATGGGTAATTTTGTCCGTCAGTTATTAAATCAATGGATCGTAATGAACTAAAGAGCACGTTGATTTCAAATCTTCGATGCAAACGCCTCCAAGGTGGTTTAAGATATGATTTGTGCTTGACTATTAGCAGTAAAAGTTAGAAATTTAAGCAGCAGTAATTTGTGTCAGTATAAGGGCAGGTATCATTTATTTATTAATTTGGTAATTTACCATCACCAGTTCTAGTTACCTCAACACAACAATAACATGTTGTGTTGAGGTAACTAGAACTGGAAAAAACTAAGGCCGGGTTTACACGAGGCCACTCAGCAGCGCTTCTAAGTGGTTGGTTAGTGACTCGTTAGTGGCGCTGTGGAAGAAAACTCGCACGCGTGTGCGTGGAGTTGCTAACGGGCGTGAGAAGTGAACTTGCGTGAAACTGCGACCTTTGCTTTATTTGAAATTCGAAGGCTCGTTAGCAGCGCTTCTGCATGGCCACGGACGCGCTGCTTGAACAGTGGCGTGGCAGCCGCTCCGTGAAAACACCGCCATTTAGGTACGGCTAAACTCACTATACGCGCCACGTTTCTACGCCGGCGTCTCCGGCGGAGGGAACCACTGAAACCGTCTGTGCCGCTTCCATCCGGTGGCTGTGGCCCTGTGTGTACACTTCCATTCTACCCCATTATTAGCTAACCTCAGCGCTGCTGAGAAGCGCTGCTGAGTGGCTCCTTGTGAACGGGCCATAAGCATTAGGAAAACTTCAAAATAATAAAAGTCAATATTAAGGAGAGCACTAGGTACATATCATATTTAAAAAATCAATAGATAACAATTTTTCATAAAAAAGAAAAGAATATAAAATGAAATGAATATCTCTTGTGCACATCATTGCATTATTTTTGAAGTATTTAAGTGTCCTATTTGAAAAAATAATCCACTGAATAATACTGTAGTAGCCATTTCTTTATTTTTTTAAGAATATGTGTTTGTTTGTTTCCAAAAATAAAAATTGGGGGCACAACATTCGAATAAACGTTTGTAAAACTCCTTATAGGGTCGCGGTTTGCAACTTGGTTTCTGGACTTAAACCTATCAGAAAACACTTTTAGTCTCCCTAATATATGCCCAGATCTGGCATTAAAAATACGCAAAGCCCTAAAAATATACAGGTGTTTTAACGGTAAAATTTGCAAGAATTGAAATAATGGAAAAGATGGTTGAAACCTAACTGTACCCATTATACATTTAATTATTTTTTCTGAGCCACAGTAACTGGATTCAGTTTATATTGGTAGACACAACCCCAACAGCTTATCCCATATTGCAACTTTGAATTAACAATCGAAAAAGAAACTTTTCTCAATATTGGGAGTGGGCAGACATTTCAATAAGTAAATATTTCGTAATGCGGAAGTCTTATAATTTTTCACTTTTTCTAGATGATTATTCCAGCCGAGATATTGGTCAATGTGTATTAATAAGTATTTAATGGAATTTACTTGCTCGATTAAAAGACAATCCTTGCAATGAATATTTCGGCTAGATATGCATGTATTTCATTTAAAGTAAATTTTGTGTAAACTATCGGAAGGTATTTTCAATGAGAAACGGATAATCTTCGTCTTACAGCTTAGGCACATTCGATTTACAGTAACTCATTATTTAAGCAGATCCAGGTCATGTTGCATGTTACTTAATAGTGTATGGACTGAGTAACTGAAAGTTGTATCATCTGCGAAGCACGTAATTTTGCCGTGAAATTTCCCCAAACATAGATCGTTAATGTAAACTAAAAATAGAATCGGTCCTAAAACCGAGCCTTGTGAAACTCCACTTAATATTTTAGCAAATGAGTCTTTTATTCGACCACACTGTTTTCTGTTACTTAAGTAGCTGGCAAACCACTTCCACGGCACAACCCTTATTCCAGTATCTGAAAGCTTGGACAATAGAACTTCATGATCGACTGAGTCGAATGCTTTAGTAATCTCTATGAATAATCCCGTTGCAACATCACTAGCGTTCAGACTATCTGCAATCTCAGTACAGAGCTTTAACAATGCATCTTAATAGGACTTACAATCTATAAAACCAAACTGAGTATCACTAAAAATCGAATTCAGTACAAAATAGTTAACCAACCGTTTTTTTTTACAACTTTTTCTAGAAGTTTTGCGAATACACTGAGAAGAGAACTAGGTCAGCAATTTTATTTTTCTTTGCGATCTCTTTTCTTGAAAATAGGAATCACCATAGAATTATTCATACTTTCGGGAAATGTGTACACCATTTTGCGGGCTCAAATTTAATAAATATTCTAAAATTGGCACAATTTCCGCACTTACAGTTTTCAGAATATGGTATAATGTTTTCAGTATTATTAGCGTATGTGGTCGTTTTTGGATCGTATTCTGGATGTTAGATCTTTAAATATATGTTTCTTCTGGGTCACTATGCTCCCGTGCATTTCAAATTCAAGTATGCTGCTGAGTGGAACAAATGTGATTTATTTGCGCCAGAGGGATAAAATGGGGAATAATTAAAAATCAATGGCGAAATTGAATATCTTCCACCAACCAGTCCTACTACAGGTGATGCTGCTGACAAATATTTTCCCTGCATTCCATTCTGATCTTCTGTAAATGCACCAGGGCAAAAGTCATCAGACTTGCGTTTGATGATTTTATTATGTTAACTTTGAACAGATCTTCCAACCGAGGGCGTGACTGCTTACAACGTTCAACTGTGCTTATCACTGTGAAGTTAATGTTACTCACCTTACCTAAGGGAAACATTATTAGAAAGAAATTTTTTATACATTGGGCCAAAATTATAAATTAGTTACAAAAGGACATGAAATTTCAAACAAATATATACAATTTCTTAAAAAGTATACATATGGTTCTTTCCCAAACAGTTTGGAATATATTATCGAGTAAAAAACATAATTGTTTTGTTTTATCATTGTATTCCTAAATTATTGATTCCTTAAAATGAATTTGTATTTTTTCAGGTGGTTAAAATTGACATTTTTCTGTAGTTTTTTACTGTATTTGTTGCCCTCATGCTACGACGTTAGCTTCCTTCAGGTTTGACCTTAAAAGCTACCTAAAGGCCTTACATTTAAAGAGATTGCAACGTAATTTATGAGCAATTGAAAATATCACCATATGAAATATCAATTAATGTTCTATTTTCAATCTTGCGGCCGTGTTTTACTAACGGTTACATCAGGTGGTGGTATTCTATAATGCGTTCTCTCCCTTAGTTACGATTGTAGGGTCTAAAGATAGGGGCGCCTCATGTTGTTTACTCCGAAGTCATCAACCTCAGCCAATAGCATTTCGTATCGTGGTTAAATTCGACCGGAGCCTAGTTACCGATGTTTTGTAAACATAGTACGCTTGGTTGTAGCGGGGAATTTTAATAGGTAGCCTGCGGATTTCAGCGAAGGATATCCTGCGGGCTTAATTCTCTCCTCGCTACCCTAGAATACCTTCCGAACGCTTAGCATGGCTATTCTTATCGAAGTAGCGTTGGAGTTATCTTCGTTTAATAGCCTAAACAGTCAAAGGAGCCGTTGTAATACTAAGTAAGCAGGTGCCTAGTATGGTAAACAATCGGCCTCCAGTTCTTGGCTATTAGATTAAAAAGGGCACCAGCTATAGCTCTAAACCTTACCGACCACTGAAAATTTTAGTTGATGTTTTTCTGTTCTATTTGGGATCCTGTCTGTACTTCACGGGAATGAAGTTGCAATCCCATTCACCAGTGGTGTGTAGATTACAGGGATAAAACTGCTGGCAGAAATGGTGTAGACAAGTAATAATTAAACCATCGTAGTGACTGACGAAAGAGTTAGCTGATGGTGACGCAATACTTCAGTTAATTTGAGTGAAAATATACCAGAAAGGAAAAAGTGTTTCTACTTAATTTAGAATGGCAACTTTTGGTGAGGAAGTGCTGTATTCGCCAAGAGGTTAGTTTGATTGGATGGGGATAGGGTGTGTTTTTCTCGTACATCATCCCTAAGAATATACGTATGTGCGTAAGACTTTGAGTTTGCGTTGAAGGTAATTTCTCCCTCGAGCCTGCCTGCCTCCTGCTATATCTATCTACACATCCTTCAACTTCTACAAATCTCCTTGCCTCCAAAGTTAGGTATGAGAGAAAATGCCAGGGTGTGGCGGGAGTTGATATTGGGTGAGATGAGATGAGGCAATAATGCATGGGTGGGAGTGATAAGGTAAATTGCTTTAAGAAATAAGTTGCTTTTTTAAAATATTTTGCCTTTTTTGCCAATGAAATACCAGGTAATCTTTGAGAGTATGTTTTTCTCAAGATGATATATAAGAGTGATTGATGCCTTTTGATTTATGAGCCGAATGGAAGTAAATTATCTAGAACCGGGTGAGACGGTAAGATTAAGAAAGGTGTGTCTCATTTTCAGCAAGTAGGGACGAACTTACTTTGGTTGAATAAAACTTTCATCCATTTTTTTACTCTCGTGATATATTTCGGGAGGATCGGGGTAAAAGACGCTTCTTGATACCAAATTACAATATTCTCTTGACTAAAATTATTATAACCGGAATGTCACATCTATGAAGCAGAGCTATCAAAAATCATTTAAATGCTTTAATGGTGGTTGTGAAGTGAAAATTTTGGTATTGAAATTCAAATGAGGACAATTAAATTGAAGTTGAGTGGTTTGAATTCTGAGAGAACTGGGCCACAAATTTGATACCTTTCCATTTAAATTGAAGTTGAGTAGTTTGAATTCTGAGAGAACTGGGCCTCACATAATATACCTCAGGACCTTGATTCAAAGTAAAAACTCACTCCAAAGGGGATAGTTGTTACTTTTGAACGAGCATTGCGTTACTTTAAACTTTCTCGGGGAGAAATATGAATGATTGGGCGAACATTATCATATAAGCAGCATGCTAGAATTTCGTTCAATTGTTTGTGTATATTTGCAGTGATTAACTTCATTCGGGAATAAAATGCCATGAATTTTTTCTAAGTAAATCTTTTATCTTGAGTCAGCAAAATTGCTGTACGAACAAAGTAAAACCATTGTATAAAAAATGTTGGGCAAACTGGTAGGAAAATAAGCATACGTAAATCTGAACATTTCAAATCTTTTTTAAATTGTAATAACAAATCTATGTTTGCTACTCATTTAATTGAAAATGACCACAACTCTGATTTTATCCCTAAACTTTTATATGTTTATGACAAGGGGAAGAAGCTTGATTTTATAGAAAATTTTGAAATTTTAGCGTATTTTAATATATATAAGAATGATGTATTAAATGACCTAGTCCCTTCCAACTCCTCCCCCTTCTACTCAGTACCCGTCCCCGCACCACCCCCATAGTCAGATATGCTGTCATTGTACCCTCGCCACCAGATGTTTGCCGGCTCACCTTCCTTTCTTGACCTTCCCTTCCCCCCCCCCCCAGATTTTCATAGCTTTCCAATCACCACTGTCCTTGAAGTTCCCCCCCCCCCCTGTTCTACCGTCGTGAGACCAACATATATATATATATATATATATATATATATATATATATATATAAAACTTCTTGGAGAATCACTCGGGTGATAAATATATAATATGCGAAGAGGGTGGCCGATAAAAATATAGAAACACAAAAAAAGGACACTCACAAATTTAAACTTCCGATATTTCGGTGGGATCGTGACCACCTTTCTCAGGGTAGTCTCACCTTCCTACTCTCTACCCTGAGAAAGGTGGTCACGATCCCACTGAAATATCGGAAGTTTAAATTTGTGAGTCTCCTTTTTTTGTGTTTCTATATTTTTATCAGCCACCCTCTTCGCATATTTTATAATATATATACCGCCCTGTCTGTTTTCAAATATTGTAACACTTGAGAATGACCTGAAAAGGTCGAAACCGGTCGTGTTTTTAATAAATCTGTGTGGAATATAACCAAGTTTATTTTTGCCCCTGGAATAATGGATGAGCCGTATGGAAGCTGTGAAAATAAATATACTTGTGGGGAATGGGATCTTTGGACTCGTGTCGTTGCCACTTAAAGCTGTCTGCAAGGAAATGGATTCGATTTCGAGGATTGCCCACCCCGCCACACTTTCTTAAAGAAAAAAACTCTCGTGCGCGGCGGAATGCTACGGATATCTGGTAGCGGTGGCGTATCTTATTCGTCAAAAAGATTTCCCACTCTCCCACAACCTCCTCCTCTTCCTCCTTCGTTTCGGCGTGTTGCATGTGCTTTCGCTTCAGTCTCGCTTCTTCTCATATATATCCCTCTCCGCTCCTGACTAATCTATCGACCCAGTTCTCGCATACCCTGGGGATTTCGGCGGTTGGGCCTTTTTCTCCCTCCCTTTTCTTCCTCCAGCCGAAAGTTGAGACGCATGACTCGAGATCCCTCCTCGGATTTGCCGCGGCATCAAACATATTTCCTTCCCCCGGTGTAACCACTTCGTTTCCTTTTTGTCAGGGTCTTACATTCATCCATCCCGAGCTTCTCTACTTCCTCTCTCCGTTCCACATTCTTGCGGTCGTTTTATTCTGTTTTATTATTCAATTTTTTATCTTTCTCTATTCGTATCTCACCTCCTTCCTTTTTTATCTTATTTCTTTCTCATTTTCCTCATATACGGTATTACTCTTTATCCATATTCTTCTGTGTGCTCGTTTATTTCTATTACTTTTCATATTTTTATCCTTTTGTTTGTCACATTTCAAATCCATCTTGTTTCTTCAGTTATTTCTTCCTCTTTTCCCATTCACTCACGTGGGGATATCTATGAGTTACACCAAATCCGTGTGCTAGAATGCGAACCCTATCATTTATTGCATTTTTGCAATGACTGGAGAATCTATGATTGACAAGTGCTGTTGCTAAAATGTCTATGAAGCATCACGCAATACAGTGAAATAGTTTCAGTGATAAAAATTGGACTCATTGGTTATTTTAGTGCGATATTTCCTTGTGCTGGCAAAACTACTTTCCTGGTTTCCTACAACTAGTATCCATTTCATATAGTTTTCTTTTTCTGGCTAATCCTTCTGTTATCATTTGTTATTGCTCTATTGTTACTCATATCTCATTTCCGTCTAGTTTCTCTTCTCATTGCTACCCCGTTTGCCTTCGTTAAACTCTCCGCGGTGAAAAAGGCAAGGGTCGTGGCTAAAGCCTGGCTTTAATATCTAGCCATACCGTGCAATGATATATAGATAAAAATTGGTCTACTTTGGTTCCTGCTGTATTTTATTTTCTTCTTTTCGCGATCTTCCTCTTTCGATATCAACTACCCGCTGTCATTTCTTCTTCTTACTGTTCAGATTTTTCTTCTTTTCGTGTTGTCTCTCCTTCATATTTTTTTATTCACGGATTTTTCTTTTATCTTCGTTCACGAAGTGGCCGTTACATTTTCGGCAGAGAATAAAGGTAATGGATGTGGAAAAGGTTTTCGTTGAATATCTAGCCATTCTCTGCGTTATCTGATAAAGTTTCTCGTGTTGAAACGCGCTCTCGTTGGTATTAGTAGTGTGACCTATCCGACGAGATTGCTGCATGGCAAGTATGATAGATTCTTATAAATAGTATTCACTCAGCGTTTTGGCCCGGCTGTCAACTAAAATTACCGGAATAGAACATAATTATATGCGATATAGGAATGAAAAAATTTTCCCCCTTTCATTAACAAATTTATCACTGTCTCGATTTCCTAATTTTCGTTGCATAATTTTTGGGGCAAATTGTTTTCGAATTTCATGAGCTGTGCACTAAATAAATTTAAATGCTAGACTTTTGTTATGGTTTTGGAATATCTTGTAGCTGATGGACCGATTCCTTCATTGAATTTTAAGGAACCCTAAGGTGTCCAAAACATATTATTTTATTTAGCAATTATGACAATTTATTTAAACATTATTAAAGTTACTACCTAATATTATAACTTGAGCTCACTGATAGTCTTTGGTCTATAGATAAAAAGTATAGCCAATTAGATTACAGTATCCCAAACCTCATCACAATCATGCTAGATATTGTTTTCCCTTTGAAGTTGAAAGTTTTATTTGGTTTTTAATATGTGTGGACTTTTTATGCCTTAAATATTTACTTTGACGTATTGATGAACTTTTACTGCTTGGTTGTGATTGTGGAAATGTTCCTCTCGGAGTTGTTGTTTGCCCACCCTTTTTTTGTCAGCTCATAGTTTTAACGATAGTCTTTTAGTCCTTACATTTTTTCATTGTCTTTTCATTTTTGTTAAAAAAATCACACAAGAAAATTTCAAATCTACACACAATAAAATTGTAATGAATGACCCGAGCGTAGGGTTTAGAGTAAAAGGAGCAATATTTCCAACCTTTTAAAGCCACAACGGATTTAGTTTTCACTCGTTTCCTCTCGCCTTAGGTTTGACAATATTTCATTGGTAAGAGGTAGGTTTTACCGGGTAAAATTTTGGTGAGCGCAGGAAAAATAAGTAATTGTGAACTTTATGGGATACAGATGGCTAATTACCAAACACGAATATATTCATTCCATCAGTTTTCACTGTCGTTTAGGTGACTGCTTTTAGCTTAATAGTCGGAAAATGCGTGCAACTGGGACGATTTCTTCCGTACTGCATATTTGAAATTGACTTACCCCATAAATAGTAAATACTTAACCCATAAAAGTAAATGTAAATTAAATACGTAGTGTAAATGTAAAAGTATCAGATTGTTTTTGTTTTGAAAT
Organism: Pyrrhosoma nymphula; assembly: GCA_963573305.1. NCBI lineage: Eukaryota > Metazoa > Arthropoda > Insecta > Odonata > Coenagrionidae > Pyrrhosoma > Pyrrhosoma nymphula. Next base: position 45,398,396 of record OY754330.1, on the reverse strand, counting down.
AAATTATGGTATATTTCTGATTGTGTGCATTAAACTCTCTTTGTCGTTTGGTTTGAAAATCGGATGACCATTTTTGTAGAGGGTATGAAACTTTTACTGAAAGCGTGATATTGTTGTATGTGAGCATTAAAATCTTTGACATTCGTTTGAAAATCTATTGACCACTTCATTATTTTAGAAGGTATGGAAATTTTAATGATGCCATTTTATTTGTAAATAAAAGGCGCAACCTTTTCATACTTGCACTTTTTTATACGATTTCTGTGTGCAAAGATATTAAGTATTGAAAAGTTTGATTGCCCATCATTATGAAACGGTGTATTAGAAAATAATTACACATCATATGCTAGTTTTAACATTGCCGTTAACAGCTATACCAAATATCAAGTGTTTATCTTGAAACGTTTTTTATTTAGCGCGGTTTCCGTGAAAAACGTATACCGACAGACAGTTGAATAAAGGTGCGTTTTCGGACACATGTCCAATTGAATTTTTTTCTTATTTTGTTCTGATTAATCATATCCTAAAATATTACCGAGTAATTACGAAACGATAAATTCTCCGACTAATCGGCCACAACCACAACATCCTTATCTTCCTCCTAACTTATCCTTCAGCTGCATAATCATTTCTCTACCCACCTGGTCAAAGTTAACTGCCTGTTCTTCCGATACTGAAATGCTTTTTTGAATTGTTACCTCTTTACCAGTCACCTTCGGAAGAGATAATCGCAAAAGAGTGGTAGCTGTTTTCAATTTTTTTACCTGATATTTACTTGATCTATGCAATTTTTTAGCAGTGATAGGTGTTTGATCAAGGATTTTAAAGTGTCATTCAATCTGCTTAAGCGAATGTTTATTGCGGAGAGTAAGGACTCTCATTCGTTTCATCAGTACCGCTCTATTTCGTGGAACTATCAGATAACTCTGACTGAGAACCTTGAAATGTCATTGGTGATGTAGCACCGCATGAAGGTCCTGCTTTACCGTAAACTGTCCTCTGGTAGTCGTCCTCGGATAAATGCACTGATTGTTATTCCGGTTTTTGTTGTGAGCAAACTTGGCTATCACTTCAGCCATCTTTTTTGACTCGGTGAATTTTCTCACACCCACTGTACATTATACACAAAGTTTTCTTCCGTCTATTACTCCAGACACTGTGTCATGAAAGGCGTAGTGAAATTTGCTAGAAATTGTCCACAAATTAATCTGGCGAACGTTTCCGTACAAATTCAAGGGATTGCAGCAATGCCTTTGACGAACCTCTTAGTAAAATAAATAATCCTTATCATGACGGCTGCACACTAAGATTAAAGCACTCACACCACTCCTCAACTTGATCAATTCTATTTCACGAGTAGAGTAGCTGCGAAAAATCCTGAACACAAGTCTCTCTGGAACATTTCTTTTTAAAGCGTTGCCAGGTGAGCACTTCATATTTAACGGCTACAACCCCAGAGCGAAAAATGGCACTTAAAACTGACGTTGGACTCAAAAAACGTCTACATAAAATTCTGAACCCTTACTGACAGCACTTCATATTTAACGGCTACAACCCGAGCGAAAAATGGCACTTAAAACTGACGTTGGACTCAAAAAACGTCTACATAAAATTCTGAACCCTTACTGACAGAGGCCACATGAAAACTGACTGATTGCTTGCCGATCCGATCGTTTGCGGAAAGAAATAAAATTTACGTTGAGTTATAATGAGCGCTCTGCCTTTCCCGTTGTTTTCCCAAAGAAGATGTGAATGGGTGAGGGTGGGAGACGGCTTTGCGGCACGATTTGTTTGAAATGAGAAATATAGAAGAGGTTTCGGAGAACGTGCTAAAAAGGTATGCGAGTAAAATAGTTTAGGGGCTGAAAAGAAAGTAGCATTGGAAGTCCAAGACGGGACGAGGTTTATCTATTTTTCCCCGAGGTTGACCGCAGTAAGGTCTGGTGCCGCTCCTCGTGGGAGGCGGCGGTCACATCTGCGAGAAGCAAATAGCCAATCCCACGGGCAAAGGGGATTTAAGGGTTGGTATACACTTAAACCAGGCGAGATGAAGATGAAAGAGAAAATGTGCTGAAATCTGGAAAACCTGAGTACCGTACGGTCGGCGCGCGAGCCGGACGCCCGCCGCGCCGCGGCGAGCGGCCAGCGCAACGTTACGCCTACACTGAAAATATTTTTTCTTTCTTAAATGATATATTACCCCAACCAAACTCTTTTAATTTGTAAATGAGGGTTGTATCTATAAGATATAAAAAAATGAGCAAATCGAAGGCACGGGTACATCGTCAAAAATTGTTTTGAAATTTTAAAATTGATACGAACTTAGTTAAATTGTTTAAATTTTAAAATATAATCCTTTGTTATGCTTTTCTATTTCATGAGATTTAAAATAAGCTCTTTTGCACGTTTGTAGCTTTAATATTCTCGGAGATATGCCATGAAATGTGTAGACAGTTATATAAAATTCAAATATTGCGACGTTGCCATATCTCGTAAACGGTTGCATTTATTACTTCGAGGTTTTCATTATGCTATCAAATGAGAATGATATGCCAAATTTGATCAATATCGATTACCCTAAGGGCAATCACCTGGTCGAGTTGACATGGAATGACCCAAATTCATTTTCAAGAGAATGAATGTAAACTCTTCTCAGTGTCTTTTCTTTGGGATCGATGGGCCGTAAAGGAAAACCCTAAGAGATCTTTTGGAACTCCTTTGTCCCTTTCAGTTGCTGAAAATTTTCTCCGTATGTGTTCCATTTACTTTATTCCGAAAACCGATACGATTTATCACCCATACCCTTTGCGGGACGTAAAAAGCTTTGTTTACCTCTCCTCCCACACTTTTTCTCCCCCTCCTCACAGTCCACAGCTAAATATTTGTTGCAAAAAAGCCATCGCAGTAGGTAGGTACGTTGGCACTTTGCCCCGGCAGCTTCGATTTTTTTCGCCTTTGGGAGGGAGGACGCCGCTCGCGCAATATGCACCAACTGTACCCTATTTCCTACCCCCCTTCGCTGTAACAATGCCCCGTCTCCTTCCCACCCCTGTCCGCCGCCAACAATACAGTTTCTCCTGCTCTTCCACCCCAGCCTTTCCCACTCCACCCAACAAATGCATCTTGCCATATGCTCCCTCTACGCAGCGCGCATCGCCGTCGTCTTCTGTTTTCCATGCCATCCCCCGTTTTACATCTTCCGCCGCTAGGGGTATGAGTGGGAGCATGTGAATAGGAGAGGAGTGGGACAGTGGCGGGAGAGGTTTTCGGAGATAAATGATATAAGCGTATGGTTGATGGAGAATGTGTCGAGCTAGCGAGGGGAGGGTGTGTATGTTTTACGGGATAGGGATGGAAGAGGAATTCGCGACTGCAATGTGGCGGTGGTGGAGTGAGGCAAAGAGTTTGAGTCGGGAAGGAGAGGGCGTGAGCATGTGTCTGGATGCATTGCATATGTCTCTGGATATGTCTGTGTTCTCTGTCATGTGCTCTCATTTCGCGCCGTCGGCTCACATGTGTATCGGGTGGAGAAGAGACACGGTCTGATGTTTGTTCTCGTCGCGTCGATAGACGACGAGTGGCATCTCTCTACTGCTCCTCGTGCTGCTCCTCCTCATCTCTTGTCTCCTCTGGAACCTCTTATCGCCTCTGTCCCACTTGGCACCCTCCAGGAAGCGAGGTACCTACTCGTAAAAGTATGCGACATCGGTAAAAGCGTTAGTGTATATACGAGTTGAGATAAAAGATGAAGAAAATTTTCTGAATACATTGATCCATCTAAGCTATGGTAACCAGATTTCTAATTCGCTCACCCAGGACAATCTTTCGTTTCTCTTGTAGCACATGAAGTTTTCCATACATTTCTAATTAAGCAAAGCTTTAGAAAATGTATCACTCTTTGAGTTCCACACGTCTTATTTTTTCTAATCATCAATTCATACAGCTTTCTGAAAACTGTAGGGGATCATAAATATGGGAAGGATATATATCGCATTCATTAAGTCAAAGAAGGATAAACTGACTAAATATTAAGGGAAAAGGTTGTTTCATTTTAATGTAAATGATAAATATTTTTTGTCAACTTTTAAAGGAGATTTTCGTTTAATGAAAATATGAAATTTGAAGATCGCTTCAAATAAGTAATTTTTTAGTAACTTAGTAATTTTTAGTCTTTTAGGACACCGGGACAAACACCCTGAAGCACTACTGTTTTGGCGGAACTGGAACTCATGCTAACCTTAGTTCATACTGATGTATTAAGGTGTAGCGTTTAATGAAGGCAATATGGAGTCACTGCCAAAACATGAAACATGGCACCTTAAATTAATTTGCAGCAAACATTAGTTTTGCTTTATCAGTATCTTCAATTGTGTATTCTCCCAAACTAGTCTCGTATATGTACTTGCGTGTCTTTTCGTAACGTAAACGGAGGCGAAAATTTTTTCAAGTCAGCGCGTAGACAAGTTTAGAAAAATGAACCTTTTTCCGCAACGGTGACCTCATTATAGTGTCTGCAACAAATTATCAAGACGAGAGAAGTTCAGTTATCTGAAACTTAGTCGTTGCAGAATTTGGGAGTTGCCGAACGTAAAATGAAGTCTTTCAAGATGCATGCATGAGCAATATAAGGGCGGAGATGGTGAGCCAAGCGGAGAGGAAAATTTACATGTCAGTGTTGAATACGTTGGAGGGTGGAAGGAAAGGAAATAAGTGTGGGAATTTCGGGGATAGCAGAAAGGGACGTAGGGTGTAATGAGAAGTAAAGATGTTGGAAAGGATCTTGTTGGTGAGGGTATAAAAATTGGGTAATTGTGGAATAAGGAGGAAAATTGGGGAATTTTCTATCGACATTTTCGTCGATAAAATTGATGAAATCAATTGTGCATAGATTTCAGTATAGAGCTACGCAGCTGCTTCGAAACTTAAAGGTCTAATAATCAAATAACTAAACGTAGAAGATTTGCATTTTTCTGCGCCTGAAAAACGTCCTCTGGCGTCATTTCATTCATGGAACAAAAAGATCATTGACTCCATTTCTGAAGAAAAAGTTTTTTCCTCAAAGTCATTTACAAAAACATATTTGTCTTACTTTTGACAAAAGTGGACATCTTCACAGGTATTTTAATAAATATTTTTCCGTTTTTTGCAGTATTAGGGCATAATATACCGCGGAGACTTTACTCACTATCGGTCATGGCTACTGTACGATATAAGACAGTGATCTGTGTGGTGTTTAGTCGTTATATTTATCGTTCCTTTAGATGACAAATTACGGCATACAGGTTGACACTAGTGAAACTTATGGCCGTCGGAAGATCATACTGGAAGAAGCGGGAACAAGAGATGGATGAACTGACGCCACGGCCGTTGTCAAGAGGTACCACTTCCGGGTGCAAAGATATACATCAAAGAGAGGAAATTAACCATGAATAAATCATTTGGGTTACCGAAATTCGAACTCCCAATTGCCTGTCAGGTGTGTTAGCCAGATGCACCACCAAGCCATCTTAATTTAAGGCGAATTTTGACGGTTTATGCAAACTAGGCGTTATTAATGATTTATTCATTGCAAATTTTTTCCCCTTGGTGTATATCATATACATCTGGCAATTTTAGGAATCTTTAAGAGATAATTTGAGAATGATCCTTTGTCATTGTCCCAAAGCCAATGAGGTAAAAAGTAAAAATGGCAATTATCCCATTCATTGCATCAACTAAATACCGTGAAAGCCACTTCCAGGTTGTGTGGTACGTGGTGATTCCACACAAGGCGTGAAATAGTATACGGACATTATATTGCAATACTCGTCCCAGTTCAAATAACCTCGCGTGCTCCCCCACGGCTAATTGAGGACCAGAAGCAGTCAGGAGAACAATTCAAGGCAAAACAAGAAACCGATTGAGTGCTACGTTGACAGAAATGCTAACACGCAGTAAACAGGCTAACATACAACAACTGATTTCTATGAACTGATACTCTGCTCTGCCTTACAAATAATTTTAATTAATGGCTAGTATGAGGTATTAATTCGTTCATAAAATATAATCACGCGAGAAATTTCAAGCGAGATGAGGCGATAGATAAATTGGCAAGTTATAAAGCACAAGTAAATATTCTAGTCCACTAAGGAACATTCTGTCATTTCTTCATGCCTCGAATTTATTGCTGGCATTCAAACAGTGGTTAAAATTTACAGGCACATAAAATCAATCAGCATTCTTTGAAGACATCAGAAACTGAAATGATATATAAAAGCCCAAAATCAATAAACCTATCCTAATTGGTAGGTAGCTATAACTAATTTCTTCTTTTAATTTATTGAGTTTTGGTCAATTTAAGTTCATTATTTCACTACCAACGTTTCAGCAAATGTATTGCCATCCTTAGGGCTAATTATCAACCATGAAACAAAATTAACAACATAAACAGGTAGAAACAGATAAAAAAAACAATTGTTGTAGCAACTTTGGTGATAATTACACTGCATATTTTTATCGGCCACACAATGTTAACAAATTTCAACAAACCTGTGAAATTTGAATTACACTAACAAGATGGTTAAAGAGATGTCAACCATTCCAATTTACAGGGATAATATAAACAGTTTCCTGGCAACAAGAATAGAATAAACACCAGATTACACAAAAAATTATGAACAAATTGGTTTAGAAACACTTATGAAAATTGCTTTATGTAATTAAAAATATAACGATAGCATGAAAAAACAAACACTTATCACATTTAGTATATGTGAAAAAAACTATTAAATTAAAAATAATACCTTTAGATTTATCGTATTAGACATATAAATTATGCTTAATATATTTATATCCGTTCTCATATTGCATGTATTTGGGTGTTTCATGATGTGGATCATTTCTTTAGTCTTTTGTGCAAATTTGATTCATAATCAATAGTTTTGGTTTGATTAAAATCGACACTATGGCTATTAGTTATGGCATGATCAGCTAGGGTACACCTGACCCCACCCTGATGGAAGACCTTAATAATGTTATCCTAATAACATTATTCAGGTCTTCCTTGATAGTCATTGTGGTTCTTAATCCTGCGCGGAAAGAATTACATTTTAAATCTGTCAGTTCTGCAATTATATGCATGTACTCGAGGCTCGGAATTTTTAATCTGCTCCTTAGTTCATCGGAAAAATGTCAAGACTTTACTTGACGTGAAGGGTGGCGAAAGACATTGCTGGGTTCTGCGAAAGAATGCCGGCTGTTGGATTAAATTGAATCATTCATAATGCAAATAAAGAATTAAAATAAAATAGGATACTTAGACTCGATGATAGGATGATGAGAGAATGAAAACCACTTTACGTCACTCAAACTGTCAGTTATGTTCAAGATAACGAGAACACAGGCAAGGCCATGCTCTTCACCAGACCAAGGCTCACGTGAACAGTAGGTACGTGAACTCCTGGACAGACAGCTTGAACCTCAAACTCACGTATTAACGTGGAATCCGTTCCGCCGTGTTAAATAGTGTCGCACAACACCAGGATTTCCAGGTTATCCCTTCTCGGGCATCTCATTGTCAGTGGGTGTTCAATTTAACCCTCCACCTAACATGCACGTAGACATCAAGATGCACATAATTTTGAGGTAATTGCTTTTTTGTGAAGTTATATTATAAACGTTCAATTATATATTATCATTGTATTAATTGAATACATTTTGTGAAGGCGCGGTAAGCTAGAGGTCCGTGGTTTTATTCCCGGATAAAGTCGAATTATTTATTATGCCAATTAATTATAAGTACTTCTTCGTCGTATTTTAGGCTGGAATTGAACAACTTCATCTCGTAGCTAAATACTTATTGCTGTGATAGGATTCAGCCTCACAGGTTGTGGCTTCTTAGAAGTCCTCTTATCCCTTGCGTTGTCATCTTTCATAAGTCGCAAGCACAAAACATTTAGTTATTTTGATTACTCCAAACAATGCACACGAATTAGGAAGCCTGGGTAGTGTAGTGATTTTCGCTTTGGTCTATACAAGAAGTTCTATTCCCGGTGTATTTGCTTTTTTCTTCTGTCATTTTCTATTCTAAGTACTCGTAAATATTGCTGTCAGTCAAAGGTTGGAAATGACCCCACGATGGGGTAATTGATGGCATCGAGTAATCTATGGTAGAATACCGATGAAGATGAAGGCAAGCTGAGCTAGGGCTCATGATTAAGACAGCTTAGTAATTTTATAAAATATTGTAGGAAAGTACTAAGCTGTCTTAATAATGAGTAGGTACTGATATTAGTTACTTATACGAAGTGAAGCCTGCAACAGTCAAGTATATAGGTAACTCATTTGTTTAGTAAAGGTGTACGAACCGCTTCTGCGTATAACGAAACCCATTCCGCATCAAGTATCATTTCAGTGGGGAAAACATCTTTCGCCAATTTCTGATGTAATTTATAGGTGCTAGAAATAAAAAAAAATTGTGAAATATTGGAATATGGAGCCTGAAAAATGTTATATTTGAAAGCGTGTTTCTACGTTGCTGAGGAAATTATTAAGGGAGAAAATACCGACGGTAATTCTAAAACCAATTAGCCATCAAATGCTTTTTTCATACCTCCATTAACCGTTGGTGGTTATCGAAGCGTGCAAACTAGTTGTGTTTCCCAGTTACGCGACCAATAAGAAATAAAAAAGAAAGCATTTTAGTTGTAATTATTTCCCTTTACTCTCGCCAAGCTACGCTTAAAACTACTGTGCTCTCCCTTAATGGACCGTAAGTCGATTGCCTTGAAAGCGTCAAGGGCAATTTGAAACTGGTATTTTGTGAGATGTGGGATAATAGGTGTGTATTCAACCACGTCAGAACTGTGATTATGCATAGTCACTTTAGGTTAGTACGAATATGACTATTAGTCATTAACTGATCGGTTTTTGCTAAAAATATAAACATTCAGATTTCATTTTTTTATTAAAAATTGTATGTAGCTGCTCTTAGCAGGTACTTTATAAATTTTCGACCATTAGTATTAGTTATTGCTAAATAAAAATCGTGATTTTTTTCCTTAACCGATGATAAATATTACCTGGTCAATATTATCTGACGCAAGGAAGTTAAGAGGACGTTTTCATTATGTTCAACGCTCTAATGTCCAATTAGAACAAAATAAGTCTTCCTTTTGTACTTTTTGGCCTATGGACGCGTAGAAAATTTTGTCGTTTTTTATGACCCCACAACCTGGAAATATTTCGGGAATGTAGCCGGATAAATTGAATACATTATTGGTCGGGAAGTAGTGGATGAATTCGTCAACGTGTGCAGTAGAGAGTTAATTGGGCGTTTGAATGTAACTTAAAATTCATTATTGTATCACTTGTAGAAATAAAAGCTCTTATAAACTATAAAAAAATTGCCGAATCAGCTTCTTCAGTGTCCGATTTGCTGGCATGAATGCGGAAGAAAATATTTTGAATTCGCTTGAAATTTATCCTTCGGCGTATTACCGTTGACCAAACTTCACCTCCGCTTAGATTCCTCCAGAGGAAAAAAGTGAAATAAAAAAAGTTGAAAAAGAGCCATTTGGTGGTTTCTTGCGTCGTTTCGAAATTCGGTTCTCTCCTTTCGCTCCATTTGTTCCTTCAGACGAACCCTCTCTCCCTCCCATGCCCTCCCACCCGCTCCTCCAAAGGCATTTGGGAAGTACCTACTCCTTCGCGGTCCTTGAACTTCTGAGGATTTTTTTTCTCCGAACGCCCTACTGATTTTTGCCTTTTTATCGAACACTTCATAACTTACCTTCGGAGTGGAAAAACACTGTAGGTTTTGAGAGTTTTAATTAAGTCTACTACCTCACTTCAATTCGTGCCGAACGCTTGAAATCCAGTATAAAAAAATTTGCCAATCCAAGTTTTTGATCGTAACCGTCGAGTTGCTGGACTAATTTGCAAGTCGAGTGCCCCACCTCTTGAACTGTTAAATTACTATCCATGGGTTTACGATGGATTACTCATTTTCAGCGTGGTGAAAATATTAATATTTTATGGGAAAAGTTTTTTGCATTGGAGTTAGTTACGAGCCATTTAAATTGGCGTTGTTGAAATTGGAATGACTTATTCAAAGGAACTATTCCTAATAATTTTTGAAAGTATATTTTTCCAATTCCCTGCTGCTCTCTCTCTCTCTCTCCATCTTAATTGTGTTTTTTTTTCTCCATTTTGTTATCAGAAGACGTATCTGCAGCCCTGGACATATCCTTTGTCGTTTGCCTGCGGAAATTCTTGTTCAAATGCTCAAAATTTTATCTCATTTTCTTCTGAAAATTGGGCGTGCCGGGATAAGCATAAGTGTAGTCTAAACTGAGTGGGTGTAAGGGATCTGAGAAGTGTTTGCTGTAAATGTAGGAGAGGTTTGACTAAAGAGTAGAGTAAATTTGGAATTTATGTATCGGTCATTTGATATCGGTCATTTGATATCGATATCGATGAAGAACTCTGGAATGATCGGGAGGCATGGAAATTGGGAATCGGAAGACGTAGAACGTCGTAAACCGATATATATATATATATATATATATATATATATATATATATATATATATATATATATATATATATATATATATATATATATATGTATCGGTCATTTACATCTATTAAAGGAGCGTGCATCACTGGTTTCGTCGTATTGAATGGATGGGTGTCGAAGGTTGGATGTCATTTAATTGTGAAGTGACTGTGCCTCCCCCGAAAGGGAACGGAGCGGCGTCATGGTTATGCATAACTTTGTTCTTCTTGCCACGTTATTATGCTTGGCCCTATTCTTCTTACTTATCATTTTTAGGTTCTTCTAATATTTAAAAAAAACGACGTAAATAATTAAATTTAAAAATAATTCCCCAGCGCCAACTCCAGACGCCACCCCAGTATTATCTAAAGTCTATGCTTCATTTTTTCAATTGCTTCGGCTAATTTTCCCTAGTTACTCAAACTTGTGAAAGCTCTTACTGTTTTTTTATTGATAGAATACAGCAACTACAAACTTTAGCAGTTTTCACCTTCACCCTAACCCCTCACTTTACACCAAGTGGCCCTCGTTCGACGCCTAATTATTTTCGTTTATTTTTTCTTTTCACATCCTCTAACTTTCGCCACTATATTCCGGGTGTCCCCTCCATCTTCTCCTCCTATTCACTTCCTTTTAATTCATTGCATCCCTCTTGCCCTCTCCCTTCAGTTTTTTCAACCTTTCTCCTCACTCTTTCCATCCCTACCCCTCGATTTCCTCTCGCGCATCCGCAACTCTCGTCCCCGTTTTTTCGACTACGCTTCCCATCCTCCCACCCACCTACAACCCCCTCTATTGACTTCATTCCACCCCTACCCAAATTCTACTCAATCTATCACTGCCATCTCTTTTCCTCCCCTTTTTCCCCATTATTTAGCCAACCAATCCACCTCCGTGTACCCTTATGTAGGAATATCAGGGGAAAATGGAGAAGGGGTTCTTCGTAGTCCTGGAATTTGGTTGGTCTGGTTGGTAGAGTGCTATCTTCCCATACCGAAGGCCCTGGTTTAAGCCCCGGTGGTTGTAGAGATTTTTCATAGGAATTCTATTTCCCCAACTTTGGTTCCATGTAGAGAGAACTCCTCCGTCCCTCTGGTGAGTAGTGAAGGAAAGAGGGCACTACGCTAGATAAAGTTTTTTTTCTGACCGCTGGGTTATTCATCTCCACAGATGCATTCTAGTAGATGAATAAACCCTGTTTAACCACACTCGGTGCTTGAAAAATGGAGCAATGAAGGAAAGGTTTGTTCGTAAAATTTGAAACTAATCATTTCGGAAAGAAAAAAAAAATTCACTAATTCATTCAGGTTTTTCAGTCTATCATGTCTGTGAAATATGGGAAAACGTAACGGTTGGTGCGTTCCTACTATTTTCAATTGATATAACATTATGAGTCACTTATAAAGAAGAAACGAAATATCATACCTACCTACACTACCTATTCTCTGAACGTGTGAATTCCACCTCTCCTTGGAGCTTAAGTGCCAAATGGAGTGGAAACGACAATAAAAATGGCGTTTTCAGTCCCCTAGGGTTTTCATCGTCACGGCTGCATGATACTTGATGGATCAAAATCGGGTTTTCACCATTGGGTGCTCAAAATATGGAGCAATGGGGAAAACGCGTGTTTGCATAATTGATTCTAATCTTATTGGAAAAAAATGTGCCAACTTCGCTCAAAGTAGAATAATTTTCAACGAGGAAGTATTCGGCAGTAGGAAGTGATATGCTGTCCTCGGTGGGCTGCCGGGTAGACATTACCGTTTCCCCGCCTAGTCCGCGCAGACTGCTCGAACTGCCTCCCCATCCACCACTTCCATAGATATTTTACGTTTCGTAATCGTTTTGAATGTTGACGAATGTCCATTGGCGTTTTTGAAAAGAGTCGACTCCCCTTTGAATGGCTCAAATTACCACAGTTGTCTGTCACCTTGCTAATCAACCACCCAACCTGCCAGCCCTTTACCTCCTCCTCCAATTCACTCGTTTCAATTCATCGCATATCTCTTTATCTTTCATTTTTTCATCTTTCGTTCCCCCTTCTCTATCTCTCACTTAATTTTCTCTCCCGAACATCTCCTCCCTTTTACCTTCCTATCATTCCTCCGACCCTGTTTCCGTTCCTTTATCCCCCTGCCACATCCCCATTGACTTCCTTACCCCCTTTTCCCCAACCCTCGTCCCAACTCCCCCATTCGTCACAAACTCCCACTTTCCGCTCCACTTTCTACTGTTTTCCTCCGACTCCCCCCTCCCCCCCAGTGTGTCTGCGTAGGAATAACTGGAGGAGGACGGCCGAGGGCGCCCTCTCCAAGTAGCCCCAACTGAGTCTGGTGGCGTGGGAGTGAAGGAAGGTGAGGAGTTATGTATGGGTCCTGGAGGGAGCAGCCTGAAGGGAGATATATGAATTGGGTGGTGTATGGAAAGGACAGGGGAGAGAATGAGGGATAGGGATGAAATGGGTAGGAGGGATGAGGTTTGCAATGCGTCTGTCAGTTCGTTTGTTTGTGTGTGTTTCTGCGCTAGTCTTTCCCTGGTAATACCCCGATTCGGTCATCCCAGATTGCTCCTTCGCTTTCCTTGGTCAGGAATGGACAAGCGTGTGGGGTTAATGATGGGATTGAGCTTTATTTATATATTTTCTGTATACTTGTAACGCTATGGATGGAAACCCTCTCCGAAGGTCTTTTTGGTTCTCAATCGACTGTTTATGACAAGTTGGTAATAATCCCTCGAAGTGAATGAATAATGTAACCAGGAAAATTGAGCTGGCGGTTCTTTTTCAAATATCATATTGTTGATCCTCAGTCTCGGAACTGTTATCGCCAAGGACGTGAGGTTGACGGTAGAAAATTCAGTTTTCCTCCGGTATCTTTTTCCGTAATTTTTCCTAAAGTTGAAGTTATCAATAAAGAGATTCATATACACTTGTTATATTCTCGCGAGCAACAGAAAACTTCACTGAAACTTCAACAGTTTAAAAAAAAGATCATTAACTTGAAAAGACACCTCCCCGTGAATAGACCTGGGTAACAAATAATTGATTTATGTAAGATTCAACCTGGTAGGCATCTTACAGGGACTTGTTGATTCGTCAGAGTTTTGTTCCGAGTTATCCTGTTATTCACAAAAAACATATCTTTCAAATAGCTCACATAGTTTCCTACTTCTGAAACTTAGATATCTCCTTCCAATTTGTATGAAGTTCTATTTTTAGATACAATTGACCCATGTATGAATGCAACAATGATTTGTATTTTGTGAGTAAAATTCTTTGACTAGATCGAGAGCGGTGATTTTGTTGAGTAATTGCTTTACCATATTCACGGAATGAAAAAATCTCAACAAGAAACGTTATGCATAGTTAAAATGCTACGGTTGGTTCTCTGAATGGCTAAAATGAATGAATTTAATAAAATTAATTGTGAATTGAGTTCAGAAATACAATTGTGTTGAAATTAAAAAATGTCTCGTTTGACGCACTGTTAATACAATAATATATTTGAACTCAACCTCGCCCCTTACTATATATTTGTGCTCTTAAATCTCTCTCTGTGTTTCAACCCGAAGGTTGGTTTGGATAGTTGAGGGTAGAGCTCACCCCAGACTAAGCCACAGGCGTGTGAATCTCACACATTCAGGGTAGGGGGGCCAGTTCCTTTCCCTGGGCCACCTTGCACTCCGAGGATTTTCTTTTGTTCGGGGGCGTCCAAAGGCTTCACCCGGATTTTGAACCCGGGACCCTTTGATCAGTAGCCAAGCAGTCTACCCACTAGGCCGCCACGCTCCCTTTCTCTGAAAATAAGTACCTTTATTTATCTCTGTAGATAATACTCTCCGCCACCCGTTCGTAATTCGTCCGCCATTGTCCCATGCTAGTTATTGGTTAGAACTTATAGATTACGATGGTTTATAGAGTTTCGAAGTTAAACACTTTAAAGGCTTCTTTGAGATGCCTTGCTAACCTTGAGTAAGTGAATTCCTGGGCACCTCATCAAACTCTAAACCCCAGACCCTGTTGTGTAAATCTCACGCCGCGCCGGTGAGAGGTGTTCATAGTCATTTCTATTTTTATGCATCTAATCTATGTTTGAGTGTTGAAAGCTAATGAACGCAAAAGTTTTGCATTAAGGCAGTTTTTATTACAAAAAAAGGACAGGAAAATTTGAAAGAAACTCTTCCTATATCTTTGCAGTCTTCCATGCTGTGTCTTTCATCTGTTTAAAAAAATTGACCTAAGTAATTTACCTCCGTTTTGGAATGTAATTACATGTATTTTAATCTACGATATAAAAAAATTCGTATCCACATAAATAAGTCTATAGCTTGATAATAGCTAGCCTTGCATGCGTAGGAATTCCAATGAATTACCTCTTTGAAAAGTTGGTCAGGTAGATAAGCCGTACGCGTTGATAGTTAGCGTGAAATTTATCTCTCTGAACGTTCCCACTTTAAGATAGGCGATTGATACGAAGCTATTTTGTCACAGCGATCTAGAAAAAAGGGCTCGCGTGGTTATAAAGACGGATTGGAGCGCTGAGCAAAGAGTATTGGAGAAATGGTTATTATACGGAGAGAGGGTGGGACTAAAAAAATGAAGAAGCCAAGAAAATATTTTATGCGGCGATGAAGGGCTAATGGACCGTGAACGGGAGTGTGGACGAAGAAATAATGGAACCGTTCTCGGCCCATCACTTTAGGAGAAAAGAAAGGAACGGGAAGAATTTGAGGAGTAATAAGAGGAAAAAGGGTCGAAGAAACTGGGAGGGAAAGAGTGAAACAAATGGAATGGTGTGTTAAAACGTTTTTGACGAGGGAATCTGGGACAAGATCAAAGAAACCTTGCCACGAAAGAAATTAAACTATGATATTTTCATTTCTCTTTGGGGAAAATAGGATTTAGGCTCTTTTTTTCTACGGAAACTAAACGTGTATCCATCCCACATGTAAGTTTTAATGCTGTCCTGGTTTTGGCGTCAACTTTCTTTTCGTGAGATTTGGGAAATAAAACGGAACTCCACATTCCATCAACTGAACGACGAGCTTTAAATGCAGCGAGTGTTCGGTGAAATGTAAAAAAATGGCTTTAATTTTCTTGCTTTCATCGTGTCACGTGAAGAAAGACCAGTGAAAAACTAAAATAATTTCATTTCGGAATTATAAACAAAATAGACTTGTTCAGTTCAGACTTAGTATGCCCAGTTGTATGTATTACGCCCCATAGATTACGAGGAGAAAAATTATTTTCATCCACTGCGAAGAAAGCGAGTAGGTATATCTGATTTGGCATTTCTTTTCCTTTACAGTGTTCCTGATCACTTCCTTTGTAGGAGTAGGTATAAGCATTTGAAAAGAATAATTTCATCTTGATATCATAAAACGATCTATGCAGAGTGGGAAAGACTAAATTATGAGACACGTTCAAAGATACAGCAGCTTCCTGAAAAATACAAAAATAGATAAAATACATAAAACAAATAATGAAGGATATTAAAATCAGGTCTCATGAAGGAACTAAGCTGAGAAGATTGGGGGATTGGTGGGCTGTAGAAAACCGATTTTAGGTTTGATGAATGCTGATGAAAGGAATGTTATGGATAACCACAAATCCGAATTGGAAATGTGTACGAACAGAAAGCGTGTGATATAATTACCTCGCTTATTTTGCGGAAATTGGAGTAGTGCATTAAGGGAGAGGAAAGCATAACTTTGAAGAGGAGAGTGGTGGGCCCTGAACGGGTAATTGAATGAAGGAGTCAAGATAAATGCTTTGTGGGTGTTGAGACGGAAAGAGAAGAGTGGGAAGATTGATTTTTGTGGAAAGTATTGGAATGTAATCGGGGTGCGACGAAGATGCACGAAAATATAGAAAAAATAGATTATTAGAGGAGAATAGCTGGACGATTATTGGGTGCCGGTGTATTCTTTCTTAAATGTGAATATCCAACCCAGCGCGAAGTAGGAATACAAACATAAAACGTGATAAATAGCTCAAAGATTTTTTTAGATCTGATTTAATAATTGCTGGTTAAAAATATTTTTAAGTTTGAACACCGAAATTAACTTTCGCAGCATTAAGGCATTCGCAGCATTAAGAGTTGGCTCTTACGCCAGCTAACGGAGTCTGATTTAATTTACTAAACCTGAACTTTCAGTCAGGTCGCCAGTCATACGCCATATCGCGGTTAACGTGAACCGGGCATCATGAAACCGTACCTAAACCTTTGATATGTCGTTATGGAGTCGTCACCGAATTCCTTACAGAGAACAAAACAGAAATAATTTTGTAGGAACTTTAATTCTCTTCCCACGACTAGTGCGAGATGCTATTACCGTATTTTCAAGTCGATAACGCGCGCGTTATGTATACAAAATGTCCATTCAAAGAAAAAGCCAACGTTGCATGGTATCTAATGCAGTATTCTATTTGCCCTCTATATATTATCGCAGCAGCGATAAACTGTGATAGAATGTGTATATAGAAGCTTAAAAGGCCAATCGGCATCATCGCAGTAAAATATTATTGAATTCTCTATGGGAGAATGATTGCGTTTTCCTTTCTGTGGTCGCAATAACTGCTGGATATCTAATCTTATTCCTTAATGTCGCATTCATGCCATCACAATCCCGTCGTGAGTGAATCCCTAAGTCCACGATGAACATGAATAGGATGGATTTACAGCTTAGGTGGTATGGTACGTAGGAAATGGAAGAAAAGATAAAATTTAAAAAAAATTCATCATACCAATTTGGTTTTTTGACAATTCAGTGGTTTTTTAACACCTAGCCTTATGGCACATGAAAAAAAGTTCGTAATAATTCAAATGCGTATGAACAGCTTTTTTTCTAAACTCTTGAATAATATTTTCTATTATTTTAATTACTGCTAATAAATATCAAACTGCAACTAAACTGCATCTAAATTGCGAATACCGCAATGAATACTCTAGTACTTTAAAATGCTTGTGCATAAAGTCCTTGAAAATATGCTATTAAGAAAACAATTAAATTATATTATTCCCCTTGTCATTTCCACTGCCTGTATTGTGATTTCCAACGCATAACCTTATGTATTTAAATGAAATGGGGTCCAAGAATTCATTTCAACTTACTTAAAAATATATTGAAATATGCACTCAATGACCCACGACTACCACTCTAGCCACCGTAAATGATCAAATTGTAGATTTCTATGGTACCTATTGTCATGCTTGATTGGATTCCAGTTAAATTCAGTCGTTATCAAAGCCCTAAATTTCACTTACCTGTACCCTAACCGAAGTGCAGAAATTAGCTATCGTATAATAAGTATTCAAGAATGAGGTAGATTTGAAAGGTGATGCATATACGTTACCTCTGGATAAACTGTGGGATATCTTAAGACGACAAGATTGGCTAAAAATATTCAATGAATGATTCTAGAGTAAGGATTAACTTAAGAATATGCTTTATACTATGGCGATAGACAAGAAAGAAAGTAGTAGTGAAGAACCTGAAAATAGTTTTCTATTTATAAAATGCTGTGGTATGAGTATAGGGAAAACGTAAAATGTGGGAATAGTTTTGTTATTAATTTTCATTCTTTTAAAATATTATTCCCAATGTTTACAAGGTGCTGTAAGAATTCCTCCAGAGAAATTTGAATTAAATTATTTTTTCTTCTTTTATTGTGAGACAATGATATGATAAGATTTATCTCTCAAAATGATTTGATACGTGAATTTAAATACGTAAAACGGACGTGTAGTGTAAATGTGTTGTCTTGAGAACCATTAATTCCGCTGCATGTAAGGATTAGACCGTGAGTTCGGAGATCGATCGGATAAACGTTATTGGTTCTCCGTGGGGTTGTGTACTATATTTTTATTTATGCAATCGAAACTTCATGTACAAGAGACATACTGATGACAACCAGTGTTAATATTCTAAACATTTACTTAGTTGTTGAAAGCATTAAGAACTTTTTCTGGCGTTGCACAGTAAAAGGCACGCTGCCTGGTTAGCTTTGATTTTAATGTCACTTGCCAGTAAACACTGTACTGAATCGCTCATAATATTGAATTTTAGTATCACATTATTCGTACGCATAGTCTGTATTATTTATTACTTACTAATTTGCCTTCACTACTCTAGTACCGGCAACTTTTTGTCTTTCCTTATGTTTTAAGAACTCCGTTACCACAGTTCTTTTGGAATAATAATATAAATGGCCTTTACTCAACCATAGTTCACTTCCCAAGAAGCCATTACCCAATAGTCTGGTAAAGTCAATTGCCTCTTTTGCGTGTACAAGTCCCGCCAGTTGCTTTGGTAATAGTGTAAAAAAACATGTAGAAGATGTACTGTATAATGACGTCACCAAACTTGGATACCCATTTTATTTTTTGCGTGCAATTTTTGGAAATTCCACCTATTGGGGAACTTTATTTTCGGGTAAGAAATAATGAACACTCTTGAAATAATGATTACCTAAGTAATTAGAAGCTGAATTTTAATATATATGCAACCTATAATTCGTAACACTACTTTAAGGAGGATCACAGCAGTACTCAGATGTTTACTGGGTTCTCTGTTTTTTCCAGGATTAAATATATTTTAATCCTCCTACTTGCGGTAATGTGAGATACTGCGTGTTCAAGAAAATCACTATTTTAAAGAGGATTAGACGGCAGTCCTCTGATGTTTACTTGGTTCCCTATTATTTCCAGGATTAAATATATTTCAATCGTCTTACTTGCGATAATGCGAGGTACTGCGTTTTCGAGAAAATCTTAGAAATCAAGACGTGAGAGCGCGAATGGCCGATTGAGTGACAGAGAGCGGTCATTCTTCGCGTGGGCTGAGAGAAATTGGTTCACATCGAAGAGTCATTCGGCTAAGGATGATTTTATCACGCCGCCGCGCCACAGGGCGTCTAAGAGATGGCGCTTCGTGCGTACCTGCGGGGGAGGGGAGGCATCTTATGTAACTGATGAAATGATGAGTGGGAGGAACTGATGCGATGAGGGGTCGGCGTTCATTCAGGAGCGAGAGGGGAGGAGTGTAGGGAGCGAGAAAGGATTGGGCCTTTTTTCATTTTTTATTGGAAGGGAGGAAAGGGTTTGCTGGGACGATGGGGTGAGTTGGTGGTGGATGTTGGGGAAGTGTTGGAAGGGCGAGATGACCAGAAGTTGTTAGCGAACCTTTCGGCAGAACAACGGATGGAGAATGGATGGAGAACAAAGATTGGTTTGGTGGAAGGTCCGGAAGCTGAGTGCTACCAGTAGCGAGATATTTAATGCATTGGGCTCAATGTTTAGAATGCATTTATGAAAAGTATAATACATGTATTAAAGTACTTTCACCTGGAATTTTTTTTAATTCACTATGTGTTCCGGTTACAATGGAATCATTATGTTGCTAAGTTATCACCTATGATTAGGTATAATATGCACCTAATATTAAATTTCTGCTTGCGATAAAGCGTTGTGATAAAGAATAATGTCTATGAACAATTATGAGTAATTCTAGGAAAGGAGTGCGGTACCATAAAAAAGATGGAATCATAGTTATAAATGGAATATATGGTACCATAGTTATAAAAGGAATCGGTTAGCTTTAGCTTCGCTACTTTTAAACTCACCATAATCATTAATTTTCAATCCTAAGATTTGCTTCCTATTGATCTCCACTCCTTTCAGATAACCGATTCATTTCTGCATGTTTTCACTTTGACGTTCTTCATAATTTATATTAATGTACCTTATTCTTGTTCTTCATCGTTAACTCTATCCATTCATTCATCCTTCCACTAATGTTTTCAAGAGGCTGTGTCACAAAAGGCACCCAATTAATTTGTATCTTCATCTCCTCAGAGCTTCTATCTTCCATCTTTCGTAGGATTCTTCGTATGTGATTCTCTCCGTCTACTTGGTCTTCATTGATTCCTCGTTAATACCACATATTCATTGCTTCCAATATTGTTCGCTCTGCAGCTTTTTGTACAGGCTTCTCTGTCAAATGCTCCCAAATATGTTTTCATAAATTGCTTCTTTACTTTCATGCTTATATACCTGGCTGTGAGTGGAATTTAAAAATAATGGAGCGTTAAGTTATATAGAGCTTTAGTATTACGAGTATTTCATTATGAATAAACACTTTGTAATCCTCCAAAGATAGATTTATATGGCACTGCCAGTGGAAGTCAGTGACAGTCCCATATAAATAAATCTGAGAACGATTAAAAGTGTTTTATTCATCATGAATATCGACAACTTCCTTCAGGTCCAGCATGAGGCAGTTATATTTATTAAGAGTAACTGAAGCAACTTTCAGTACCGGCACCTGTGATGACGCTACCGAGAAGAAATACTGTTCCGAACTATGGTGAGGGTATTTGAGAGGTTGAGGAGAAGGGGTTGGAAGTGAGATAACGCTGCCTTAAGGGGTAAAGGGGTTGCGGGGGATGTGTGATGGGGGGGAAAGGCGAGGGTGAGAAGGGAAAGGTTTTCCCCGGGCCATGTGGGGGGGATTAACGACCCATCTCCGCAGTCGAACGGCTTTCGGTTGAATCTGCGGGCGAGAGTGGGGGTGTGTGGATAAATGGAACAAGAAAAGAAGAAGGAGGGGGATAGGGTTCAAGGGGGGGAGGAGAGTAAACGGTGGAGAGATTGGAGGTCTGTTTGAGTGATGGGGTGCGGGGGGAAGCGGCGGAGGAGTGGCGGTGAAGGGGAGGAAGATGTATGGGTTAAGGAGCGGAGGGTTTCAAATCGCCGAGAAAGGAGAGAAGAGGGAGCGAACGAAATTCATCAAGTGACGGGAAAGGTGCGGAAGAATCAAGAGGAGATGATCCTTTTTTTCCCAACAAAAATAAGAATTACATATCAGTGTGCTTTCGAACTTAGAATGGAGCACTCTGCAAAATATTCACGGTGGATTTATCAGGTGGAGCAATCGGGAGTGTTGCGGTGCTCTCTGATGGTTTTAGGAGGTTAGTTATTTGGGAAGGTGACCCAGAACTGAAGTAATTTGTGCCGTAGAGGATAGGGGGATAGATGTAATTATTATAGGTGATCTCCTGGTATAGGTAGGCTTATTGATAGATAAATGACTTTATTAAGTTGGGCGAGATTTAGATTCCAGAATCCTTTCTTCCACACAACCTGTTTTACTTGGTAGAAAATGATATAAGCAATTTACATGAACCATAAATGCAGAGATAAATTGTTTAAACCTAATCAGTGGAAATATTTACCGTCAGAAAAAGCTTGAATTCGCATTGTCAATATTCCTACGTGTCATAATGTATACTACAGATTAAGAATGATAGTAGATGTATATAATATAAAAAATATTTTCTTCTACCCAGGTGTTTTTGGCCTGTTTAATTTGAGTTTCCTGAAACCCCATTCATCCATAAACCTTTCAACAGAAAACCTGCTTAATTATTCTCTGAAATTGGCTTGCCACGATAGAAACACCGGTTCCCGGTCAGTAACAGAATTTTACTATTGTTGGGCTATGCTCGTATCCGGAGGGGTATTCCTCCTATTTATAGTAGAGTGCTGTTGTCTCTGTCTACAAGTGGCAGGCAGGACATTCAAAATGACCTTAGCCGTAGATGCACGTCAAACTAAAATACTACTGCAAATACTGATATCTTATATATTGATATCCACTTCCTCCATAATTTTCTTTTGTTTGCTCAACCCATTTTATTGTAATCTTTAAATTGGTGATATAGATGAGTATTTTCTGTTTCATACTACAGTCACTCATTCTTTATCAGAGACGGGATTATGGGCTTGAAGTGCTCTCCTCATAGCTTCTGTGGAAAAGTCAGGAATATTTTCCACCACGAAAGGGATTCAAATGACAGAATGTGAGAAGCCAGTGCTCTAGCTGCCACACCAACCAGCTCTCCCTGATGGTCCTCAGAGCGTGCACATTTGTAAACTTAGTTTTCTATCTTGCACGCGTGCCCTTACCTAATGGAAGCCACCATAGAACTTACTTATCTTTTGATGGAAGTGAGTTCAAGCGGAGGGGAAGGAAAATCTTTCCTTAAAGCTAACTAAAAGGTGAAATAATTGAGTTTTCGTTTCAAATGTTCCGAGCAATCTATTTGTTATTTTACTTACGAAGCCCTCTAAACCCAATTTACTTTTCAATCATGAGTTAGTTTCTACGCGTTTCCCAAACAAGCACAAAGAAAGAAACTGATGGAGTTTTGTAGCTGTGTCAGAAAGAAAATTCCGTCTCTCAATCGACACTCTTTTGCCATATGCGGAAGTATGACTAAGAAAGAAATGAATCTCAGAAGACTTTGACCCCAAATAGTACGGTGGTATCACGGACTTGGACGCCAATGTATGTAAGACGGAGCTGGTCCAAAATATCGCTCAACCCCTGCTCCTCACGGTCTCTGGCACGGTCATCGATTACTCCGCTTGACGTCAGCTCCTCAGCTCAACGGTTGCGGTTTTGTCACATTGCTTTTAGGAGCTTAGGGTGACTTCCATAGCCTAAGCACTGGCTTCACTGACTTTAACGCGTAAAAAATGACTTCACGTACTTAGTATTGCTTTTATGTATGTGCTCTGTATTTGAGAAAAAGTTCTCTTACTCAAAAGTAATTACTTTTTTCAAAGAACTCTTGCTTCTCTTTGACATTGTAGTATTACGTCGTGATTAATTATATTACTAGAGTGAAAAATTATTAATAATTTTATGAATGCCACAAGAAAAAACGAAACGCGAATAGGGATTCAATGCTAGCCTGAAAATGGTACTAATGGCAATGCACCCAGTATCTACAATAGTTTAAAACTCAGGCAGAGTTAGCTTTGTTAGCGTGTTTAGTTTTTTTTAAAGTTAACAAATCGGTAATAAGTAAATATGACTTTTGAAAATAATAAGGAATCGTCGTACACATGCTGATGTTTAATATCAGTTCAGTCGCAAGTGAATAATAAAACTGTTAGAGGACCATTAATGTACGTTTTCATAAAAATAATTTTCACAATAAGTAGAACTTGCGCCTGGACCTAGCATCTTTAAGGACCTTTTTCAAATTCACCTCCGTGAGGAAGCTGTTTAAAATGTTTTGCTTATTTTTGTCTGATTTTTTGAATTTTTTGTCGCTTTTATTGATTTTCAAGGAACGATTGTGAATTGGAGGATCATGAATTAAAAACATACACTCAAAGGTTATCCATGCTATTTTTATTTA
Organism: Pyrrhosoma nymphula; assembly: GCA_963573305.1. NCBI lineage: Eukaryota > Metazoa > Arthropoda > Insecta > Odonata > Coenagrionidae > Pyrrhosoma > Pyrrhosoma nymphula. The sequence continues at coordinate 45,374,649 of OY754330.1, read as the reverse complement.
AAAGATGTCATATTCGTTGTGAGAACTTTACTAAAGCTCTTTCTCTTATTAAAAATCTCCCTTCGCCGACCCAAAAATATGGGGGTTTCCAACCTCACGAGTGTATCGTTTGAGAGATTGCTGCGGTGCGAGTGAATTGGCAGAACCAAGCAAACGACGTCGAAGTACTCCAAGCAAGAGAGAAAAGGGATTTACGGAAATAAGGAGATAGAGATGAAGAGGAAACGAAGATTTAAAGGCGTAAAACGCACCGAGAGAAACGAAACGAGAAACGTAGGGCTTCTGTGAATGGATAGGGCGCGGCCCCTCGCCTCGGATGCATCCCTGGGTGGAAGGCAGGAAAGGTAGACGAAGAGGAATAGTAAGGAGGGGAGAGCGAATGCCTCCAGGTCCCGTGGTTTTCATGCTTGCATGCCCCTTTGGGATGGGATAGTTCCTGGCATGAGAAGTTCTTCAGGGATAAGGTGCGTGGGGGGATAGACAGCGACGAGTTAGCTGGTGGGATAGTCGCGGATTTATCCTCCTTCCGTGCAGACTACACCACTTTTAAGAGCCGCGCAATCGCCTTCCTTCTGCAGAAATTCCGTCTCGCTCATTCCTCTTGATGTCTTCCCTTCCCGTCCCGCCTTCAACCATCTCGGCTTCGCTCCCAGGGAGGTCATCATTTTCTTTCGTTGACGCCCTTGAACTTATCTCCACCTCCTCCTCTCAATTCCCAATGCTAAAGGTGAAGTCGTGGGATGAAAGGATGCGTGTGAATATTTCATGAAACGGGTAATGTCAGTCGTGAAACGAAGAAATACAGAAACACTGTTGGTTAGAGGAGAGAATGAATTGGTGAGCTGAGTGAAATTATTCTTAGGGTCGGAGAATGGCAAATACCTACGACTGTCTGGTTAAGATGATGGTGTATCTGTGGTGAATGTGTTAACTGTCCAAAACACGTTAATTCTTAGAATTCCGTTGTGCGGGTTACGTTTGTTTCTAATGCGATATCTCTTATTTTTCGCAATTTCTCCATCTATTGCGAAGGCCTCCAATCTGCTTTACAGCTTAAAGGTAGGGGTTACCTTTACAGATGTTGGCTTATATTACTGTGGGGAATCGTTCTGTTGCTCTCTTTTTATTACAACAATGATGGAAAGAGCTACCGCGAGAGGATTAAACTAATTTGAAATCATTGAATAACATAACGACGAGGTATTACACATTTCTTGTGTAACGTTTAATGTGCCAAGTGAACCTTAAATGTTTGTGGATCATATGAATGTTTTTTTTCCGAAGAGCCTTTTCCACCTCAAAACGTAGAAAACATACGATGAAATATATATTTTTTGTAGATTTTTGCAGGTCGTTGTATATGCTATTTAAGGCTTTTGAAATATATTGTTTGAAATAATTTTAGTATTTTGTATTGGAAATGCACCTCACAGAAGTATTTTGCATTCCAAATATATATTTGAGGTATTATAAGTATTTGAAAATACTCAAAATAATTATGAGATATGTGTACTGGAGCCCAAATTCCACTTTGTGCATTTTGCACCCAGTGCTGTCCAGATGTACCAAAGTGTATTGATGTATTAATTTTGTCCTACTGCATTTAATCATTATAGTCTACTCACACAATGAACAAAAACATTTTACTACGGTGGGGAGAGAGAGCCTCCTCTTCATGGTACATAACTCCTAGTAGTCTGCGCAGGGACAGAGCTCTAGATGAAGAATATAACACCCCTCCAGAATTGGGGCAAACCACTTCAACAAGGGTCTCTTCAGTGTTCTTCATTACGCCTGTTTCTTCAATGCTTCGAGCGTTCATCAGCCATAATCGCGAATGTAAGTTCTGTGATTATTGCTACGCAAAATTTCCGGTGTCGTTGAATACTGATGTAGAGCTTGTCGATTCTCCTTTCTGCACACGAGGAATGTCCAGGTAACTTTTAGGACGTATGCTGAGACGAAGAACAAGATATTATTGATCGGTTGCTTGCGCTTATAAAAATATAGAGAATTTTTACTCGCTTCTATTTTAACCTACCTTAGCCGGTCGATTTCCTAAATGAATGATGTTTTACTTTCATGATACTCCATGTTTCACTCTTCTTTGGCGCTGCTGTCCGCCTTTTATAACACGACGTTAGAGCGGAAGACGCCATCGATTCCCCGCCTCTTTCTCTTGCATTGCAAGTCTCTCCCCCAAACGCTACCTATCCCTTCGAGTTTCTTTATGTTTCCCCTAACTGAGCGCTCTTTGCATTCGGCGTCTTATTAAATTTTATTTCCCCCGTCTCCTCAGCAGTGGAGGAGGAAGAGTAGTAAGAAGGTTTCGCATTCTCCTCCCCAGCTTCCTTCCGGCTGTTTCTTTTATTGCTCCCGGGGTCATTTCTTTGGTGGCGAGGGGTGGGTCTCTTTTTTATGTCGAGTGGGGAGGTTAAGAAACAAATGGAGAGGGTGATGCCACGTGGCCTTTTCTCTTCCTACCACATTAGAGTCCTTGAGGAGGAGATAGAGGCGAGAAAACATGACGAGAAACTTTCGTGGTTCATCTTTGCACGCGCATGACTGCGAAGTTTGAAGTGAAATATGCCCCGTAATATTTTTCCGTCTTTTCCCCGAATGATTCAACGATATTATATTATATCTTTTCGTGGCTTTGCAATCTCTTTTTTATGCTTACTTCGTGCATTTAGGGCAAGGAGGAGCATTTTTTAAAAATCCGTATTGCAGTTTAAGCATTTCAAACTTTTATAGCTATGCCTAAAAACCACTGATACATTGTAATATCATGCAGTAGGCGTTTGAGTTACTTGTGTGAGAACTAATGTGTTAACTGTACGTATGGTGTAGATGAAAGAGTAGAGTGGTAGATTAGTTGGTGGCGGTTTCCCGCTCATACCTTGAGGTATGGGGCTTGAATTGAGAAACGGCCTCTTCCTATTTCCCCATAAAAAATCCTCGCGATATATCATTTAATAGGCACCAGGTTTATGTGAGATATCGTGAGTGTACTAGGGTGTAGTCTCTTCCCCTGAATGTGTTTTCATATAATTCGCCCATTGCCTTAGTTCAAGATAAGCTCTACCCTTGCCTATCAAGTCTACCTTTTTGGGGACCACTAAGTTACATATAGATAAAACTTCCGCTATTTTTCTACATATGTTAAATAGCCTCTGGTATCTGGATTTACTGGGTTGAAACAACGTCTTGGATAAAATTTATTATGGTTACGAACATATTATCCTGCAGACTATTGTGCTCAAAACTGAGTTAAACCCGAGAGGTACGATTAGTTTGTGTTTGATTAGTAGATCGGACATCCGCACATTAATCTCGTGTGGCACTACGAGCAATTCCTTTAAACTGAAAGCTTATCCCATGCCATAGAAAATTAAATTTCTGTAGTTAGAATTACTTGGAGAGTATTAACTATTCTTCTCATCAGACGCGTCATATTTTCTACATAAATTTTCGCGTTTACTTTATATACTATCAACTGGCATACAGCTTGTATTTCGTAGGGGATTAAGTTGGTGTGGTGGCTAGAGCATTGGCTTCCCATACCGAGGGCCCGGGTTCAAATCCCGGCGGTATTGGAGATCTTTCATTGAAATCCGGATCCCGGGTGTGTGTAATGTGTTTGTATGTGGAGAATAATTCATGCTTAGTACTCCGTCAGGGTGGGACGTTAAACCGTAGTGCCATTGGTGCCTTTCGTTAAGAGAAGGCGCCGGGTTTCTCTCCGTTCTTCCTCTATTTCCAAAAAAACCCTCAGAAGCCAACACACGTATCCTAAATGGTGCAACTGACCTCAATTGTCAGTCGCCTCCCCAAATAACCAAATTTACCAACAAATGATGGTGTATAAATGATGACTTATAGCCATCTCTGGGTACCATATAACTTTGGATTTACCTCTAACGGAAGGTAAATAAAATATACGTTTGAGTGAAGATTTAATAGAGAGCTTTATAGAAGAAACCCAGTTTACCACTGAGCAATGGAGATCATTTTCCCTCAGCAAAACCTCGTACCACCTAATGAAAGTCTATGCTCTAAGCAGTGATATCTCATACCTGGTGTTCGTAACTACCATTTTTGGCCTTATGAATCATTGCAAAAATCACTTCAGATGTTAGAGGGTTAATGAGGGCTTTTATTAAAAGGAAATTCACTATTTGGGTGAGTGCCAAGTGAAAAATGAATTCGGTATTTTTAGCTTTTCGTTCTGGTGTTACTTTAGCTAGCAGTCGTTTTGAACATGGTACAGTTTTCCTCCAGCGTCAAGATCTCAGCCATAAATTTCCTCGAAGGGTATATCGGAAACCCGATTGATGGACGAGCCGTTCCCGATCAGGCCCGCATTCGATAGGTTGGACACTCTTGTGGTGTGACCAGCGGGGAAGAAAAATGTTCGAACCGTGCCACCTCTGTGAGGGCGATCTCAAAAAAGAAAGGACGGCCGCGTCCTTACTTTGGCAAACAGACCTCTGGCTTTCTTCTATATGGTGCAATCTATATTTTTGCTATGCCAACCCTTTTAATTTGTTTCATCAGCCAGCTTCGCCGACCTGAAACTCAGTTCCACGGCGCTTCTGTCCCTACGCCTTTGCGTTATGCTAATGCAGCGCCTCCCTCTCGTAAAATAACCGTCTTATTTGTCCTTCATCTCCACTCGGACCGTGTCGTAAAAACCTAAATGGACATCCGACTTTATATACCATTCCGTTCCCAGAAATCGACTCTCGTGTTCTTTAGGAAGTTAGAGGGAAGTGAATGTGAGAGCAAAAGGGGGAGATGCAACAGCGAAAAGGAATGAAAGCGTGGTGCTAGATGGGAGTATGGAAGGAAATAACGCTGTGTGAATGTTATGTCTTTGTTCGCAATTTTGGAACCATGTTTATGAATCGAAACTTAGGGTCTGTCGTGAAGTGCCCGCTTATGCTGTATACCCTTAGTTTTCTGCATGAAATTACGTTTCATATTTTTTCCTTATTTTTTAAATATCTTATACCCTATCATCTCTTGGATGAGTCTCGGTAATTATTACCTAACACCTATTTCTCCCTAATGATTAGTTCTTCACGAATAGTCTCTTAATATTCATTAGTAGGCATGTTTTTAATTTTTTGACCCCTACGTTAGCTTTGATGAAATCTATTGGGTAAATGAGCTTCCTAAATAATATATTCGATGATAATTATTCTACCATAAATTTATTTGACTCTATATGTAAAGACGGAATAGACTTTTAATTGGCAGGGCTTAGGGAAAAATATCATTTATAACTAATTTATTTTCCATGTCTCCAGTAAAAAGTATTGTATAATTTGCTAGGACGCTGAAACAATCAATGGTGGTGAACTTGAATTGACGTCCAATTTCAAAGCTGAAGATAACCAGGTTCAAACTATTGAATGGGAAATTAATTATTTAAGTGGACTGATATTAGAATTGTATTCACATAATAATCGGTTTTGCAGCATCCAAATTTCGAGTACAATAAATAACTCAAGTAAAACTTAATATGTCTAAACGTTTATTACCTACAGTACGCTTTAAAATAGATTTCTTGCTTGTATCCTTGGTAACCTTACGAAGAAAATTAGTCTTTATCTTCAAGTGATTCAAAAGGACAATCATGCTCTAACCAATAAGTTTGACGTTTATTATTTGGTGAAACCGAAATGCGTATCATATTCACAAGTACACTTTTCAGGATTTTTAGCGAACAAGTATTTTTATTTCTGCTGCAATGAACAGCAATAAGTGATATGCAAGGATGTATGTTATCTTATACATAAAAATACGTTTTCTTTTTGTAACGTCAATAAGAACGTTAAAAATTATTTCCCTTCATAGGAAATTTTAACCAATCATCTTTCTAGCCGTCTAAATCCCATTCCCGCGGACATGAGGTAAACGGAGGTTTAGGAACGACGATGTCGAAAGGTAACCTGTTCTTTACCCAAAATTTCTTTCTTACCTTTTATGCCAGGATGTCCCCAAGCATGAAAACGTATTTTACAAAAGCAAACGGGATGCATGAAACGCATTGCGCTTCGTATTCAATATGTGTGGGGAAGGTATGAATTTTCAAATGCTATATCGCAGATGGAGAGATATGAAACACATTCGAGATGTTATGATATCAGCTTCACGCTCAAATGGTGTCGGCCTTTATCGCCTGTAACAAATGCGCACGCAACCCGCATATCCTGAGTGTTCGTCTTATTGCCTGCTTCATCCTTCGCCACAGCCTTCCTTGAGCCCCATATCTGAACGGACTTACGGGCTGGCGTCTTCATCCGAAGGAACCGGCCATATATATTTGAGAGACCGAGAAATGAACGAAGAATTTTTCCCGGAAATACTCCTGTGGCAAATACTCCCTTTCTCCCTCCGCCCTTGGACTCCTTGGCCAAAAGTTCAGTTCGCTGCCCATTTCTCCTTAGAATTTCAGACCACTGCCGCCGTGCTCCCGTTGTTCCTCCCCAACTTGTGTTTGCTCGGCCTTTTGTGCGGGCAAGCCCTGTCCATTCCAATAGAGGGACCCTATTTGGATCGGGGAGGAATGAATGTGTTTGAGATGGGAATGGCGATAACTCCTTCTCCTTTGATATGCCCCCTGCTCCGTATCGGGGGGTGTGATTATTTTTCTCTTAGGTGGAGAGGAGAAAGGGTTGGTTCACTGTGGTGGGATTTTGCGGGTCTCGACGGCAGTTGGAAAATCGCAACGGTCGTAAAGATAAGAACTTTTAATGGGACCTCTTCATAAATGCGATGTTTGGTGTTAGGACGAAAAGTGGTTTTATTGACTCTATAATATGCCGTTAGGGGAAATGTCATGTGCACGGTTGTATAGGTTATATTAAACAAGCCAAAACATTCACTTTTGATAGGATCACCAAAAAAGCACATGAGCTAATTAATTCGTTATCAACGCGTGTGAAAGGTTACATGGGGAACAGGGTATATCATTTAGACTCCTGTCTTCCCAGGCTTTGAAGAATTTAGGTAACTCGATCAAACGAAAACAACTAAAAATATCCACTTTTCGGTCAGTCACAAGATATATGTTAGTTCGCAGGTTTCCGCGGCATTGATCAAATGATTTCAACATTTCTCGCGTTGCATCCGCGTCAGTTGTCATTCAGCACAACAGTTTCGCCAGCTATCCTGCTGGCGTCCTCAGGTGAGGGAAGGACCAAAACCTTCTCGCTATCCTTCACCTGAGCACGCCAGCAGGATAGCTGGCGAAACTGTTGTGCTGAGTGACAACTGACGCGGTTGCAACCCGAGAAATGTTGAAATCACAAGATATATGTTTTTAATTCAGTATGACATATTTCCTGTATCTGTAGAGTTTAGCGCGTCTCTCGAAAACTATTGAGGCTTGGCAGAAAGGGTTGGCAGGGTATGAACATAATACTGTTAATCATCTTTATCCAAGTTAAAATTAAATTACGGAGCACTCTGTTTATACATCACAGTCAACTACTTATTATGATTAGGGGGATGGATGGCATTCACTTTTAAAATATGCAGTCCTAAGTATAACACCAAAGAGTATTTCTTATAGTCGATTTTATTTTTACTGAAGAGAATTCTTTATGTATTGATGAATGACCCATTTTTAGACTTATAAAGATGGTTACAATATTTTCTGCAGGTTTTTAGCAATTAGAAGAAAGATTGTGAATTTGAACGAGAGAATCCGTAGAAGTAAATAAACAAACGTTTGATTGGAAATAACCTATATTTTCCATTGCTTTTGTCACCTAGTCTAATTTATTTCAGTCTTTCCTTTGATGATAAGAGTACATTGTTTTTCTTCTGAGTATTTTGCACTGAGTGTAACTGATTTTATGAATTGGAATAGATCTTAGTTCTAAGAGATACCACGTATGGCAAGCTTCAAACCCCCTTAGTTTAATGTAAGACTTGGTGCTTTCCTGGCGCACGATGTGAATAAATTCACCACGGGTTTCCCACCAAGTTTCCTACGGGTTTCATACCACTCAACGTCCTTAGGACGATGGCAGAGTTAGCCATTGAAACGGCGGCTTTGGCTGAACATCTCACCTGGTGGGAAGCCCCTTAGTTTAGTTTACTTTGTTAGTTTAGAGTATTTTTTAAGACAACTTTATTTCTTCTTAGGAAATCTGCAGTTCTCCTGTCATGGAATGAAAAGTTACCATTTTGTTCCCTCTGCGTGCTATTTAGTCGGTAAACTTTTATTTTGAAAAAAAAAATCTTGCACCTTTGAAGTCCTCGTCGTCAATTTTGAGAATTAGCAAACTATCCTTTTTCCCAGAAGTTTCCGCAATCCCATATTCTTCATTCCATCTATCGCATTTTCCAATCTATTCCTTTTGGCCGCAAGGCATGCCTGGCGTGGTCACAAGGAAGTAATGGATGGGGAGAGAGGTGGGAAGCCAGGAAGATGGAGTCCTTCTCCTCTCGCTCAGCCTCCTCTCCGTCCGGTCCATTACGCCCACTTTGTCTTCATCGCTTTGGAAAACCATTAGCCTTCGTACCTCCTCCATTCCTTCGTCCTCCGTTTTCGTCTCTCTCTCTTGTTCTTCTCCCTTCTACCTTGCGTTCTAGGTTTCTTCGGACACCATCCGCGTTCCTCTTAGCCATCGAAGTAGCGTTCTGCTATAGTTCCACGTCCGAATGGCGGTATTCGCGTAAAAGGTGGTTCACTAGTGGTTCAAAAAAGGGTGATCACAGACCACTTATTTTCATCGCCACGACTGTATGCTAGTAAATAAAAAAATCCTGTTTACTCCATTAAAGCCTTTAAATATGGAACAATGAAGGCCCAAGATTTTGGGGCAGAAAAAAGGCCAATTATGGTAATAATATCGGAGAGAAAAATCGCTGACTTCGCTGAAATTATTCCGTATTAAACGGAGCAATAATCGGTTAAGGGGATTTATTTGAAAACCAACGATCGCATTAGTTGATACAACACCTTTGAATTTAGTCATTATTCTAGAATGCAAGTTTCATAGACTTTTTTTTTTACTAAGGCGATAACGGAGGAGGATATCGTACGCCTAACCGTGCAGGCAGCCTGCCTTGCGGGCTGAGCCATTTTCCCTCCAGGGCCCCTCATTTTGCCTGAATTGCTTCCCCTCCACCACCTCCACAGCCTTTTGAATTTTGGAAAATTTCTATGTGCGTATTCGAAAAACATCCACTCTCTTTATGAATAGACATTTAATAGATTATTTTGGGGATAAAATTATAACTTTTATGCCTAATTTCATAACTTCTAACTCAGTCATTTGGACCCATGTGTCTCAGTGGTGAATTTGCGGATACGATTTATTAATGTTTGTTCAAACACTTGAGTGTTGAAGTTGCTGTTTGTTTAAAAAAACGTTCAGCGGTCAGAGATTTTTAATTAAATGGATATGGAGGAATAGGTGAAACTTAATATTTCTTATTGAATTTACTCTTTTGGCTTTTTCCAATGATTTATTTCACTGACTCAAATATGTTTTCAATGCGATAAGGAAAATTAAATCTAGTATGTTATTTATCAGTGAAATTTCATTAAAAGTTACTGCATGCGGTGTCACAATTATGTGAAGCATGAAAATTGATTATTGTCACGTGGATGAGATGTAATAAATATTTTTCAAATTCTGTAGGCTTATTTATTTTTTTGTTACTCGATGGAAGAGAAATTATGAAAAATATATAGAGCCTTGATTTAAAGCTGTGACTGTAATTTATTGCGCGAAATTTTAATGATTATTGTTCAAGGTAATATCGTATTTTTTCGTGAAATGATATCATATCCTAAATGCCCATTTTTTAAATCAGACTAGGAAACGTAAATGAAATGTATTCGTATATTCTGCTACGAGTTACACTTGACACATGCACAAAAACTCGTACGTCTAAAGTTATATCGTCATGAATATTGTTTAACTAAATTGAACTTAGTTGCCTTTTGGTGAGTGCAGCAAGATGCCTTTTCAAAGTGACTCTTGAGTGTGACTTGTTACAACGAGTCCAAACGCGATGTCCTTCCTAAGTAGAATGTAGAGCACAAAGTGATATATTTTTATTCCCCAATTTCTCCGTACTATGCCAAGGAGTTTGCGAACCCCATATTGTTGTGCCGTCCGTGATCGTGCCTAATGTTTTGCAAAAATACTTGAGCTGCCAACGTTTCGGACTTTTTAAGGTTCTTTCCTCTTCCCTATGCTTCTTATTTTGTCACGTGGCCTCGTAATCGGATCGAAGTCATTATCTTTTGACCGTGTTACCAAGATTGGCTTTTCCAAGAACTAATAATCCATCTCAAAGGTCTCAGGTCAACAGGTGCTCGTCTTCTCTCCCCAAGCTCTTATAATTAATACCTACTATTCCTTGTTTCTCTCTTTCCTTTTTCATGGCTGGTTATTATTAAAATATGTCATTACCTAGTTATTCGACTAACTTCTCAGGTGATTCGGACTATTGAGGATTGGTAGGCAGGTAGAGCTTGGAAGGTTTATACGAGAGAGGGGGTGAGGATGGAGAGACAACAGGAGGCGTTGACTTACTCTTCCCTTTTGGAAAGACCTGAAGAGGTTCCCGATCTCTTATCGTCACTACGGACTGCACTAATATAGTGTACAGTTTACACTTTACTTGACACACATTACTATTCTCGGGGCATTCTACCCGTTGAAATAGGACCAATCCTCCCTATTTTTGGATGAACTGTTCCCTATCTCCTTACACAATTTCTTTCTTCATCTTAGCGTCCGTCCTACCTCCATTCATTCTGCCCATGAAGTACGTGGTGGTAGGTATTACGCGCTTCAATGACTCCTACAACTGAACTTGTAGGAACAATGGAAATTGCTCCTGGTAGGGCCACTCCTGCCAGATGTAGGAGCCAAGGTAGTGCACCTCATGATATCACATAAAAACACCATTGGGAAACATTGATGGGAAAGGTCCCTAAGCTACCAATTATCCTGAACATGGGAGCACATAATAGAGTTGACATTTATGAAGGGATCAGAATTTCCTTGAAAATTCTCAGCTACTGTCGGTATGCGATCCCGATATCCCGGTATGGGATGCGACTAACGCTGCCACCATATGACTGATGGATTAATGAAAGAGGATGTCGAAAGACGTTATAGAAAACCAAGTAGTCGAGGAAAATATTTGGAAATTTCTTATGGGAGTGCGTTCAAAGATATGCTGAACTCAAGAACAAGTAATGCATGGTTTAAATACGAAATCATAATAATGGTAATGCAAAAATTAAGGGATTAAGAAAGAAAGGATGGAAATTTAAAAAAGTTATTTTTTGCCATTTGATTGTTTAAAATTACTGCATTAAAACAGAGTAATGTCCTGAGTTTACGCATCATGTTTTCAGGTGATTTTCTTAGACTAGGAGAATGCGTTATCACAAGAAAGAGACTGAAAAGATGCTCATGAGGCGCAAAAACTATTTCATAAGGGCTATAACGCGTCTGTAACAATTGTACCTCGGAAACGAAACTAAAACATCTCTCTTTTAATTCTTTAAATGTAATCTATGCTGAAGGATCTCATAAATGAATGAAAGCAATGAAAATTGAAACCTTCATTGTTAAATATTAATCCTCCTGTGGATACACTCCATAAATTCCGGGTCAAAGTTATATGGGACACTTTGACGCTGAAATTGCAGGAAGCATCACGGCAGTTGCAATCCTGCTCATATTCACTGCTTTAACCTTGGAAATTCCTCACTTTTTTATCCCATCTATGTATCTATGAGCTATATTATTTTTAAGAATGCTTTCTTCTTGGTTTTACAAATGAAAGTAGGATAGTCTGGATAAAAAATGTTTACCATGTTGAACTCTGACGAGAGGATATACACTAAAATAGACTATTCCAGTCACTGAGTTTTTCCGGGGAAATCAACTTATTAATGTCTTTTACCTTTCCACTTCAACGGAATCTACTGTGTATTCTTCCCTTTTCCTCTTAAGGTAGTTTGAGCGAAAAATCACTTCACCTAGAATTTGATGAATTTGGCCTCATTTTTAAGAAAAACCTTTCATCTTTCCAGTGATATCAAAATATCAACCCCTTGCCGAACTAATTTTTGAGCAATTTGCGTGCAAATATAAGCTGTTTTACATGGGATAGATTACGGCTGAGGAAGGATATTAAAAAAATTAGGAATTAATAATACCTAGATTTAGTCAATAAACTAACGGTGTGTAGATTGCATATTTTCTCAACTATTTATAAAAAATAATTTATCTCGTACCTCTGTAATTTTTACAGAATCGCAAAAAGAACCTGCTGTTTTGAAGGGTTTTCAGTCGTATGGCGGGAAAAAATGAGTCAAGTTAGAGACCTATGAATTTATTTATTTAACTACTGAGAATTTTGGTCATATACTTTTTGTGTTGTGTCGTGGTTGCTAATGAGACAACTATATCTTTGCGCCATTAATATTACAATATTTATTTCATACTTCTTACAGACGCTGAAATAAAAAAATAAAATTTGAATATGGTCTCCATTATGACTAGGAAACTATCTCGCTCAAACCACCTTAATATCTCACATCCCTTTCAATCGCAAACTTACCTAGCCTCGAATGCGTGTTATCAGGATTCCATGAAATACGAATTCCTCGGTTGCCTTGCTCCTCTTTTGTAATCGCAGTTTTCCTCGTAGGAAATTATTTTTGGCCCCCATCGCTGGTGCGACTGATAACGGGGAAAACGCTTTTTCATAAGCACATGTAGGGTTTGACTGGAGCTGGAAGAATGACGCCTTTTGAGTCTGATGGAGGAGAAGAGTGGGGAGAATTTCTGTAGTTTTCCTTGTGGGGAGCATGTCAAACCCTTACATTTTCCCTCACTGGGAGGAGTGGGATTCAAACGATTTCGGTTGTTGCTAAAACCAGGTGGGTACTATTTATTCCATATATTCCAAATTTATTTCCTTGGAATTAGTCAAAATCTTCATTCATAATATACTTTTTGTGTTGTGTCGTGGTTGCTAATGAGACAATAATTCAGCTGTAAACTCTGAGTTTGAGGGTTACCAATGAGAAAACTTTGCTGGTTTACTTGAACATGCGACAAGAAAATTTAATGCGTTAATGTGTTCGGGAGTATTCTCTGGATTCAGAAATGAGGTTGAGATGATGGTGATCGAATTTGAATTTTATAAAGTTTATTTGAATTTTTCAAGCATGTCAAACTAACTATGAGATAAAATGTGACGAGATGTGTGTGATGTGTAATTGAACCAATAACCAATTGAACCCGCAGCTAATTGAAGGTAACCTACGTGCGTGACCAATTGTGAAGCTACCGTGAATTAGCTGCAGTATCAGGTTGACGTGGTCTTCCGTAAATGCACTGAAATGCGAATGTTCCACAGAGGAAAAATCATTCACCTTTACCAGGACTCAAAAATCGGATCCTTCAATAACGCGCCGGGTACTAAAGGAAGTTGAGTCGAATCCATTCTTTATGTACCTTACTGGTTAATTTTTATATCATACTCTTCCTTACTCAGGTAATTATGTATGTTATTTGGTGAAAATCTTGATTTATGGCTAAGTATTCAACTAATTGGGTTTGGTAGTGACTAGAAAAACTTAAGTTACTTAACCGATCACTTAAATATAATATTATGTTGCAAAATTACTGCAATTCATGGTCAACAGGTAAATTTTATGCAATTTTCTTTCTTGAAGGAAATTTTCTTGAAACTGGAGTCTTTTCGTGAAAAATCGGAAATTTGGTAGATATTTCTCTTGGTTTTCTAATGTCATGCTCTTCGTACATTCCTTTGTAAACATTAAATAACAATCTGTATTTTCCGAGCATGACTTTAGAAAACCCGATCCTAATGAAAGCAGAATAAAATTTAGTTGCAGAAATGGTGATCTAACACGAATACGAAATCCTTTAATGCTCCGTAAAACTCGCTATTAACTTTCCGGAAAGCTGTTTTGAAACTCGATACACGAACTGCACGCGAGGTTAATTGAATTTACGAATTCCTGTTGTGGTCTCACTTTCCCGACGCCTTTGAATCGTCATATTCATTAACGAAAGGGTTTGGAGACTAAGGATGTAAATACTACTAGTAAACCACAGAGGGAATATGTGGGATCAAGAAGAGGAAAGGGAGATGGATTTTATATACCGAAACGCAATGGATGAAAAGCCATTTATCCCTCCTTTTGAAATCAAAATGTGCTTTGTTATCCATGGATATTTTCCAATAAGATGTTTAGGAAAATGTGTTGTCTTTAAACTGAATACATTTTTCATTATCCACATGAGAAAAATATTTGAATTCAATTGGTAAATTCAGTTCCATAAACATCTTTCTCTTGTGTGAAAATCATGTAGAAATTAAAATGATTATTTAATACAAATGGAATGCTCGGAAATGAAATAAATTTTACGAACACCTTGGTCAATTTGTTCCTGTAGGCACCAGCTAACATAAATTTGACTAATTTGGATTTCGATTTATTTTTTAACCTTTTTTAATTTTGCCTGTGTAATGAAAATTATCTGTCTTTTGCGTCGCTTATGTGAGTGTTCATTAGCAGCTGCATAAATTATTTTTTATGAATTCTACATAACTTTCTCCCTAATTCGTAACCCTGTAATTTATCAATGTAAATTATGAATAACAATCTATATTTAATTTACAGGTATGACTTCCTCTCTGCCTCAATAAGAGTGTTCCGTTTGAGTGACGTGAGTACAGGCCATATTATTTAAGATTGAAATCTCATTTAACCGTATTTCTCAGTCAAAGTTTGTACCGGCGCGGCATTTTTGGTTTAACTATTGTATTTAATTGTTTGGCATACTTTTAATTGGCAATTTGTTGAAATATCAGTGTTTTGCTACGTAATGGGCAAAATATTTCTTCGGCTTAGCGAGAAAAATCTCCGTTTTATTAGTGGAAACTGTGTTGCTTAAGCTCTCGTCTAATGAAATAAAAAAACACTTCCCTAAAATTTAACTTGCCTTTACTTTTTTTTGAATTTCCAGAGTTGTTTCAACTCGTAATGGACCACCATGTGGTGCCCAAGGGAGAGGAAATTGAACTCCATTTTCTCTTGGTATAGACGGACAGCAACCTCAACAAAATTTCATTACAGGCAAATTTTAATGTCGTTTACATTTCATCCAATTGCTATAGGCGGGGATGAGTTATTATTTTAAATTGGATTTTTCTGAACGAAAAATGCATAGTGGTTTGTTCCTTCTATACGAATGTTTTTATTGCAGAATATAGAGAATCTCTCACTTTCCGGGTTTATTGTTCCTGATTGCCATGCCGTGGAATTTTCTGTCTATTGATTTTTTAAATAAAAGTCTCGCAAGGAATTCCACTATCTACTCTTCTAGCATTGTAGTAAATTTTTATGAAATCTCAAATCGTTTTAACATTTGTGTGAGGTGATAGATGCTACTCGAGTATTAGTTTACAGTTTCACACGGTAAGCTAGGAATAGAGTCGGCAATGCATCTGTAGTACATGTTTGTGATTTAAAGATATTGGTGAATATTCAGTAAAACTTTTCCGTACAATGGTTAAATTTACTCTTTCATAACCCTTTTTTACGAATGTAGAGGAAGCCAAAAAGACTATACTTTTAAAATTGGCGATCTCCTTTATTTAAACATGCTATTGCGCACTCGTTATTCTTTTTACATTCGGCTAATGATTTTTAAGAATTCTTGTACTCTGATAGCTTCTTTCAAAACATTCTGCTTTGCTTTCTATGTGTATTACTGCTTTCTCATGCATTTGCTGTTTAGTAAACGAAAGTCAGTTGTACAGTACAACAAATAACAACAAAATGTAAGGTATCTGAACAGAATTCCTACCGTCAATTTTTGATATTGACTGTCTAAAATAATACAATTTGCACTTTATTATTACTTATTTTTCGGCGAGAATATACGTAAATTTAATTAAAATAATTCTTAATCTGATATTTTTCGTAGAGATCCCCTTTTTATGCCTAAATATTTTTGTGTGATAATTCGCACCATCTTAGCAACAACATGTACTCCATTTTTTCCTCAAGAAAAGGAAAAAAACATTTTGAACCGTTGGATGAGCATACATGATTTTATACATTAGTTATTTTGGACATTTTTAATCAAATTTGATTAATTTTCTAGTATATTCTTTAAATTTGAGTAGCCTTCTTTTCCCATCTCTAGACTATTGCTTTTATTATGGTCTGATTGAAATATTTACGATATTTTCCTTTGGTGCCTCTTCCAAATATACACTGCTCACGAAAAATCACTGAGAGCACGGCAATTACATTGAAAGCAACCATTTGGCCTCTCTGTACATACTATTTGACGCTACGTCCCGCATGGAATTAGTACATTTATAGTTGTGTGTGGAAGAAGTTTTGAAAGAGGACGGAGAAGGTTGGGGTGAAGAATTATTTACTTCTGAAATCCTGATTGCCATTATATCTGGAGTGGTATTCGTACTGCATACTGGAAACTCATAAGTAAACACAGGCACACGGACGGCTACCACCCATTCACTTGCAGTGACCGTTTTCCACGAGGCACTTTACTGCACAGTCTGATGTATGGATGGCTGCGCTGTGAAAATTACGTGGTGTAGAGCGATGGCTTGCGAGCTGTAATGACTGCGCTAATGCACGAACGAAAGACAGAAAAATAGTCCTTGCTGTAATTTCGTGCCCGCGTTCACTCAATTTCTGTACATTAAACTGCGCAGTCTGGTGGCTTTAAAACATCCATTATTAAATAGGCTCTAATCCCAAAATTGTACACTGCAAATTAACCGCAAGCCTTCATCGCGAACTATCGTTCGAGGAGCTCTTTTAAGTTATTCCACTGGCTGGCGAGTGAAGCCTTTCATCTTCATTTGAACACGATGATGAAATCGTTGATCTTTTCGTCCCCGTCCCTCATACCTCATCCCACCACCCAGGGCACTTGTCTGCGAGAGGGCTCGACCCGTCTGTGCTTGCGGCGACCGCGAGCGAGTTGACGGGCAAGATTCCCCTTGAGTGGTTAATGGGCTGACCGTCGAAAGGGTCTTTATTGATGTCCATTGGTTGAGTGAATGTTAAGCGTTTCGTATCACCGCCAAGGGTCAAACACCCTTGGAAAGTTTTCATGCTGTCATCTACTTGGAACAGATGCGGGCGCACTTTGCTGCTTGCTCCCTCTTATCCTTTTCGAGCGGCATGTTTGTCGAATGAATTTCATTCGGGGAAACTTTCACATCAGTCTGCTATGGTCGAGAAAAATGAAAGCCTTCTTCCCCAGTATGTACCTCGTAGAATGTTAGTGTGCACACTTCGTGTAGTAGTAGAGGACGTCTAGTTTTTGCAATGTTTGGTACATGCAACTTATACTATGAATAATAATGAGTCTCTATATCAGACTTAGATTCATGGAATCTATCCTTTTGTTTTCACTGTTGGTCCTTAAATATCGGCGGGCCGCCTATTTATTTTCTTTTGGTTATTTTCAAGAAAATATACCTATCCGCATCCGTGCGTTTGCTATGGTGTTTGAATCAGAGTTCTCTCATGTTCCCACCAATTTTTTAAAATCTTGATTATTTACGGATGCGTCTTTGATGACTAATATTAGTACTTTTTAGTTGAATATATAATATTTTGCTTACCTTGCGGCAAATGGGAACATAAACCCTCTGGCTGGTCTAAAATGACGAAGGTTCGATTTTTATTTTCCATATTAGAAGATTTTTTTTGGTGAATTGTGTTTAATGAAGACAAACATTGCGCTATTACACTTGATTTTAAACTTTTTGGCCTCTCAGCATGCTTTGTTGACGAATTGCCTGAGGTTGTTGTTCATTATGGAAGGAGCTCATGATTTTCCAGACTTCAACTCGTTTAGTCAGCACGTTAAAACGTCAGAGTCGCTTTTGTGCACGACAATGGCTCGTCTGAGTTGCTGTAACCACTGTTATACATTTACATATCAATGTGGCGAAATAAATGAGCTATAAATAACATCGTATATAGATGTTTTTACATGGCTATATTGAATATGGCTTGCTTTGGAAAGAGTCTCTCGATTATTTCGCACCCCTCACAACCTACTACTAGGAAAATTAAGAAAATATTCGGATGATTTCCGTTACTTGGATTATTTACTTAATTGTTGAATTTATGGATGGACCAAAATAATTCAATTAGGTTGCACGTGTAATTAGTTTCACTAGATTTATGACTGGAGGTAGGTCGTAACCGGAAAGTATTCTATACGTCTTCCACCGATTCTTAGCGAGTCGCATATTGCCTAGTGTGCGTCACACTCCGCAAGAAGATATCTCACTAATACAGCTTGTAATATTTGAGTAGAGTTAATGCAAATATATTGACCCTCTTTCAAAATAAATGCAAAAAAAAACAAAAAAGCGCAATATCTCTTTGAGCCATACAGACAGTGGCTTCAAATAGTATAGCTTTAACTCATCGTGTGATGGACGATGGTCTGAGAGTCGGTTTATTTGCGAAGTTAATTGACAAATGATTTTTATCTCAGCCATTTTTCATGAGGCTGCGTCTGATGGGCTTTTAAGTGGCAATTATTTCAGCTGTAGTCGGCGAATGATGACAGCGGGATTTGTTATTTTTTTCTCTACGGGTGCGTGCGAGTCCTCTTCGGTGATATTTTTTTCTGCCACCAGTCCTTCCTCTGTTTTTTTTTCCTGTTCATCCGTTCCCTGAATAGATGGCGCCGCTAAAAACCAACCCCCAACCGCGGGCATGCATGTGACGGACGCCCTCGTCCATCATTTTCGGGCGTGCCACGAGTAAGGGATTCCACGTCGGTGTTTCGTAACGAAATGCATGAGAATGGGAAAGGGCGTTATGGGAACAAGAGACCGTAGTCATTTGCTGAGTTTTGGATGGGTGACGGACGTTGTGTGAGTAACTCTTGACTCCCACACATTCAACCATGGGGGTTGAGGGGGAGGGTGGGTGAGTTCTGGTTCTTCATATAGAGTTTATTTACGTGTATTTGATTTGGCGGTTTCTTTAGGGGGTGGATAGCTACGCTAGAAAAAGCATTTTCAGTTTTCACTGCCACGATTGCATGCTATAAGATTTTAAAAATTCTGTATTTAGTAATTGAACCCCCGGGTCTTGGGGATCGGAAGCCACAAGCCACTGCGCCGATCCGATCTCAGTTTGCAAAACACCCGTAAACTGATTGTTAGCTCATTATTACCCGCAGAATAAAGGATGAGATTTCGAAGCCATTCATCACCATCATCATTCAAGTAGAAGTTCAGTTGGCTGCCGCTCCGATCCAATTCTTTCTATATTTAATGCGCCAATCTATTTCCCTATTCATTAAATCGATAAAAAAAAGTGCATGCTTATTTTTTTGTTCTTCCTTTTGGGCCATTCAGCTGTCCAAAATATTCCTCTTATTCCTCTGATTACCTAAGGTGAATGTCAAAATTTACATTCCACTACACATGCTCTGGGCAGTGAAATATTATCTTAGGTTGAAATCGAATTCATAACCTGACGATTGATAGTTTTGAACTTTGCAATCTCTATGATTTATACATGGAGTTGAAATGAGCAGAGTTAATTTCTGGTTTTGAAAAGTTTTGTAGACACCAAACTTGAATAGATCTAATTAGGTTCAAATCGAACACCTGCTCTACCACTGTCTGCGGGTTGCGTTAGTATTTTGTTTGCTGGGTAAGCGGGGAAGGGGCAGGAAGAGAATAGGGATTTTGGACGGGAAGAAGAGGGGTAGGACGTATTCCGAACTGAAGAATAAAATCATGCAATAATGCTAGGGCCTCCAGGTGTAAAATAAAGTACAGTAACTCCTCGCTAACACGAATTTCAAGGAACGGAAAAGAGTTCGTGTTAAGAAAAATTCGTGTTAATGACGTCGCGACAAAAAAGTACGAGTAGGTTTGCTAATACTCCGACGCCTATTTTGGTGTATTTACGTACATATATCAACAAAAATTCGTAAATTAACTCTTTACAACCATGTAGATAAAAATATTCCGATGATAAAATAATAATATTACAAATTTGTTCACACATATGTATTACTAATTTACTAGCCGAACCTTATTATTTTACAATAGCATATGTTCATTAAGTACATTAAAACAAATTTTTAACTGTTCATTCTTTTGCATTTAGAAATTTCAGGCGTTATGTACATTGAAATTTAATTTTAATTGGTACTAGGCTTAAAAAAATCATGTATATTCTTTTTCCGAAGAGAAGGGCGCAAATAGTTCATGCATTCAGATGTAATCCGCTCTAAACTCCAGAAAATGTGCTGGTAACATTTGCTGTTGCTACATAACGCAAGAGCACGTTGAGTGCAGACATCACTTCTCCGCGGGTCGGTGGCTCAAGTGATTACTCCTCACTCTCATCCGAAGAAGATTCTCCAATTGATGTTTTGTTAATTTCCTCGTGAGGAAAAGAACAAACAGCGACATCATTGTCGAACTCTATGTAATTTTGAAAAGTTAACCCAACCTGGAACTTTTATACGATAAATTTATACAAACTGTAATGAAGACGATACTACTAACGCTCAAACTGCACACTGATCTCCAATCTTACCTCTGTCGGTGAAATTGTCTGCATATGCTCCCACTCCTCGGGTATCTCCTTTCCGCTGGTGACTCCCTGCTCATCAGAAGAATGGTCATCGGAACGAGTCCAGCTTTCTCGAAGCAACTTTTTATATGCTTCTTAGAAACAGATTCCCAAGCTGCTCCGATCGCCCGTGCAGCATCTAAAACAGTCCACCTAAGATTATCGTTGCCTTCCACCGCGCGGATTGTTGCTCGTACCAGACGAGTCCGATAATTTATTTTCATTAGAGCGATGACTCCTTAATCTAGGGGTTGCACACGACTTGTTGCGTTTGGAGGAAAGAACCAAACCTTAACGTTCGTCAACTGGCCTAGGTTGTGGGCAGCGCAATTGTCCATCGTGAGTAACACATGGTGATTTTGTGAAACCATGCGACGATTAAATTGTACGAGCCACTCACGGAATGCAATGCCGTCGATCCACGCCTTTTTGTGGTGGGTGTAATTGCAGTAAAATTTTGAAATATCGATGTGCTTAAAACGTCGAGGGTTTTTCGATTTTCCTACCAGCCACCCTCGCAACTTCTCGCTTCCGTCTGAAATACAGGCGAGCATAACGGTCAATATCTGCTTGCTGCGGCTACCTCCATTGCATTTCTCTCCTTTCATGCTCAAAGAACGGTTTGGCAAGAGGTTATAAAAAATACCAGTTTCATCCATATTGAAAACGTCTCGAGGAGCGTACTTTTCCCGGAGAAGTTTGAACTAAGTCAGCCATCCGTTTGCACTTCCCTCGTCCACTTTATTTGCTTCCCCACAAATCACTTGGGAAGAGATTCCATGGCGTTTTTCAAATCGCCAAAGCCAACCAGTGGAGCACTTAAAGTCCTCAATTCCCAAACTGGAAGCAATTGACATTACCTTTTGCTGGATAACGGGCCCACTTAAGGGCACGTCTCCTGCTCAGATGTGATTAAACCACTCCACTGTTGTTGGCCCCCGTTTCACTAAAAGGATAATCCTCCCAGTGGGATGAAATGGTGTTGGGACGCAAGAAGCTCACGGGAATCACGAGGGAAAAGGATAGCTCAAGTGGGCAAACAGGCTGGAATATGGACGAATGGGTGCGAAGCACGGCGCGTAGGTACCGGTTCACCCCCTGTTGCTCGTATCTTGTATTCTATACGTTTTTTGTTGTAAGGTAGCCATGGCTACCTGCACTCCAAAAGCAGTTCGCCTTAAGCGAACAAACTGGCTCAAGGGATAGCGGAACTGTTCGAAATTCGCACAAACCGAAATTCGCGTTAAACGAACTAAAGTCCGTAACACACTATATATTCCTGACGGGACCATGATTTGGGTTCGTGTTATCCTGGAAGTCTATATCTACATCTATGAAGTACCGTGCAAGCCACAACTAGGATGTGTGGGATGGGGTGATTCCACACCAGGCATGCAGCACTCGTTCCAGCACAAATCAGAACCTCGCACGCTCCCCCTGCCGCTAGGCGCAGGCCGAAAAGCAGTCTGGAGAACAGTGCGCAGTCCAACCGGAAACTGGGAGAGTGATACTTAAACGAACATGCAATCATGCAGAACAATGCTATAGACAATATAGTGGTTATTATTACTAATACTGTTAATTTATGAGTGCTACGAAATGCTACTTCATGCAGAGAACAAAATAAAATAATGCCGGACAAATCAACCGGTGTAAAGTGTTAGTAATGATGTTGTGTTATTAAACACAAGAGAAAATTCTCCTCTACCTATTGAGGGTGGGAGTTTCATATAATTGATCTATCACAACTATTATGATCCCTTATTGTGCGTGGGAAAAATGACATTTTAAATCTATCAGTTCTGCAGTCAATTTCCTTTATTTTATTCCTGTGATCGCTTCTACCGTAGTACGTTGGCTCTAGCAGTATATTTTGAACGTCTGGCAAAAAACTGTCTGCTCCGAACTTGCGCAAAAGATTTAACCTGTATTTCTCCCTTCGATCAGTTAGAGATTCCCACCCCAATTCTATCAACAATTCGGTAACACTGCTAAGTTTATCGTAACAAATTTTCACAAATCTTCCTGCTCTCCATTGCATTCGATCTATTTCAGAGATTATTCCTACTTCGTAAGGGTCCCATATACTAGCGGCAAACTCCAAGTGAGGTATCAGGAGTCAAAAATAACATCGCTCTTTAACCTTCTCGTCGCATTTTCCTTATACTCTTTTGATAAATCCCGATTTGCGACGAGCCTGTCCGCAGATTTCCCGGACGTGTTTCCCCAAGACAGATCCTGAGTAAGGGTCACACCTAAGTATTTAACTGACCCTACCTTTGATAAGTCTGTCTGAATTCGCAGTAAACGAGTACGTGTTAACGAGGATTTACTGTATAGGTATTCTTTCTTATATTTAAACCATTCTTAGCCGGTTAATCACCGCCAATAGTAAAATTATATCTACATCTATAATATTTATAATAGAATAGAAGCATGTAATGGGATACCATGAATGCAGGTTTTCTTGCTGCGTCCTGTCAATCCCAGACCATATCCTCTTAGGTAAAGGAGACGATTGTTAAGTATTTGAATGTTTTTCGGCATTTTTACTAATAACACACAATTTTAGCTATTCATGACGATGGTATTCTAAATGCAAGAAATTGCCAAATGCCAATTCCCTAAGTATTTTAGTATGTTCAAACTCACAGTGAATAAGCAATATGAAAATTTTTGAGCCATGTAATATGGACGCTGGCGCTAATAACGTAATGTTGACGCAGTTCCAAATACAGAAGTAACAATCTACCTATCGTTATTTTCCTCCTCATTGTATCGGACTTGACGTCATATGTATTATCTCTTTCTCTCTCCATCCTCTTTTTCCCTCATATTGACTGCCCGAAGGGCTTCTAGATTTATAGAGAGAAAGAGTTTCTTCTTCTACCAGGTAGCATGTTATTGAATCTATTGGGAGAAAGCTCGTTCTCGTGATGTCTTTCGTTCCTCCATACGTCTTGTCGCCTTTCAATCCTCCTCATGCGGGAATCCCCAAACAACGAATGCCCCATCGAATCTTACATTTCTTCTCTCTACGTCAAATCCTTACGGTGTAATCGAAGTCAAGAGGGTCTGATATTTTCTACTTTATTATTTTTACTTTCATATTTTTTCCGGTCACCATATTAGTTCCGGGATTCCGAGGTAGACCTTTCCGAACTCAACCAACCCCTCAGCACCCTTAGGCTTCGGAGGGTGGGGGGGGGGGGTGGTTAGGGGTCAGGGTTTTTCCGGTTCGCGTGATGGCCATCCAGCCGAGCAATATTTCCGCAGGTCAAAAGAGGGCGGCTCTTATGTATTTGGAAGCACGTGTGGTTGGGTCTGTGCTGTTTGCACGGGTGGCTCTCGGATCTCTCTGTATTAGGTTTATTTTGTCGTTTTCTTTGATGCTTCGCTACTCCTCCTTTGTTTTGGTTGGCGAGCACAGGAGAATATATGTATACTGTCACTTTAGAATCGCGTGCCCCCGAATCCATTATTGGAGGCATTTGTGGTGTTTTCCCGCTCCCGAACTATGTAGATGTTCTATTCTCGGGTTCAGAATATTGGGTCAGTCCCTCTCTTACGTTCGTGACTTTCGTTATTGACTTCATCATCACCATCCCATTACCTTGTTGTGGCAGTCTTTCGGGTTGCGGCCGCGTTCGTGTTTTAAAATACAGCAGTTTCGCCAG
This sequence comes from Pyrrhosoma nymphula, assembly GCA_963573305.1. NCBI lineage: Eukaryota > Metazoa > Arthropoda > Insecta > Odonata > Coenagrionidae > Pyrrhosoma > Pyrrhosoma nymphula. Next base: position 45,350,271 of record OY754330.1, on the reverse strand, counting down.
TTGCCCTGCTGGCATCTTCAGGTGAAGGAATCTGTTGTATTTTAAAACATGAACACGGCCGCAACCCGAAAGATGCCTGACACAACATTGCATCGCAGCGGAAACCTAAGACGGAACATACCATTCCTTTCGTGGGATGGGCTGCCTAGGCAGAGGAAATAGAGGTTTAAGTAACAGGCTACAGGCTTAATCTTGTCATTTCTCCTCCTCACTCGCATCTCAAACGCCTGAGACATATTGCCTCTTTCCTGAAAGTCCTTGTTTCTGCATTGTACAAGGCTACTTTCCTTGTTATACTCCTCACTTGTGTTTTCATCACGTCCCCGACCGGTTGGAATTTAGAGAGGGGTTCCTTTGTCCGCCAATCCCCCTGTTACCCCCTGTTCTAGCACCCCCTCCACCTTAGTAATGCTGCCCATCCAACCCCAATAAGCGCTCACCGAGCCTTCCCACCCACATGCTGACTCCAGACGGAGTTTCTTTATTAAAAAAAATAGTGTTCCCCCCTTTAGTCCGTGTGTCAAACCGTCAAGATAAAAATAATGCAGCTTTATGGTCGAACGCACCACCTGGTAAAATAATGATTACGCCATCCCGAGCTTTGCGTCTAACTTTGACCAATCTTAATTTATTTACACCACGCCTCGTACGCTTGCATTCCGCGGATGAAACAGACACTATATTCCGGATTATCCAATCCATCTGTCCGTCATAAGGTTAAATATTCAGTTCAATCTCTGAAAATTGCGACTGAGTTAAAAGATTGGTTTGTATTACGCATTTTAATGCGATGAAATTACACAATGAACCTCCATGTTTAATACTTTCACACTTATCAATGTTTTGTAAGGTTAATTAAACTTTTATGGAAATCACTAAATACCCAGTGGGGATAGACGATGTAGAAGATATTCATTAACTAATTCAAAGGTATTCCATGACTGCGTTATCCTGAGCATACAACCACAGAACGTAAATTGTATGTTCAAGTGTGAACTATTCATTTGAGACTGTTCACATATCGTTCGTTTCCAGTCCACCAAGTATTATTCATAAATGCTACCTGGTTGAACATTTAAAGAAGATCTTTAAACCATATATATTTGAATTGTCCAACGACTATGTTCATTCTACATTCGTGGTGATGTTTAGTTTAAACAAAACTCAAATGGTAATGTCAAACTATTTTCATAGATTTATTTTGACTTGTATTGCCGGCTCTGGACTCCCGGAGTCAGTTGTGTTGTATGTGATCCTGAAATGTGCATGGTGTGTGCGGCGTTTTGAATTTTTCCTGTGGTTTTATTTCCATATTTACTTATTGCTTGGGTTTGAGTGGCTCAGTAATATTGACATTATATTCATCCTATTTGGCAACATAGTTTTCAATTAATTAATGCCAGAAAACAGTAATCGTGATTGGATGGTATTTTCTCAAATTATCACGCCATTTAAAAATTAGTTCTCACAGTACATTAACGCACGGGAATGGCCAGCGTCACATTTACTTCAAATGCCTTTATTCTAATTAGTTGCGAGTATATGTATGCATTGGCATATAATTGGTAGGCATGTGACAAGAGTAGTACAATGCCGATATGTGAGAGAAGATATGACCACTCTATGGTGTAAGTAGACAATGTGATTCTGTGATAGTAGCCTTCGGAGATAAATAAACTTTTACGTTTAGAGAATCATCAACGATGAGCACTCTTTGAACAATCTATGAAGTATGCCAATGAATATTCTTTGCACTTTACATGAGTGCCATTTGAACGTTCATTAAATGATCTTCTTGAATGATCTTTGATTGTTTTAATAGTATTCACTGAGCGTTTTTGACCATCTTTTGGACAGTAAATTCCCCACTGGGTTGTTGTGAGGAAGCAGTTCATATCAACCTAAGCCATTATGTCACTGAAAATTTAAAAAAGAGATGACAGATATTATATCCTAATTAAAAATGATGAAATTACCTTCGACAGGTGTTCACCTCCGGAATAAATGAAACTTCGCAACGGGGATAAAGCTATATCCAAATGTTGTTCCTCCTTTATTTGCAATGTCCATTTCCCTCTTTGTAAAATAAATCATCATAGTATTACAATCCTAGGATTGGTATATTGCAGCCCTCCATTTCGCCCTATCCCATGCCATTTCCTTCGCCTCCCTATGGTTCTTCTTCCCCGTATCACTCTTGACTTTCCCCAAGTACTTGTATCTTGGTCTTCCTCTGGGGTCTTTCCCTTCAATTTTTCCCTCCATTATGCTTCTTGTGTAATCGTTGTGTCTCATAACATGGCCAACCCACCGTGTTCTACTTTGGCGTATGGTGCTACACAGTGTCCTTTCTTCTCCAATTCTTCTGTATACCTCCTCGTTTCTCACCCTATCCGTCCATTTGATCTTTAGCATCCTCCTCCAGCACAATGTCTCGAAGGCTTCTATTCTTTTCTGTTGAATTTTTCCAATGGTCCATGCTTCTGATCCGTAGAGTGCCACTGCCCGCACGAATGTTTTCACGTACTGTTTCCTTGTCTCCAGTCTTGTGCTCTTCGAGCAGAGTGGCGGAATTTTAGCCATGAATGCCGTCTTAGCTTGGGCTATTCAACGCTTGATGTCTGTCGTGCTTCTTCCGTCCCAGGTAATGGTGCTCCCGAGGTAGGTTAATGATTCCACTTGCTCTAATCTTTCTCCTTTGAGGCAGACGTCGGCCACTTCTTTTTCTCTTCCACACACAAGTATCTTGGTTTTCTTCTTATTTCATGTTGTATTCCTGGAACACTTTTTCAATTGTGTTCAGTGAGTTCTGTAGGTCTTCTTCGTTTTCTGCTACGATCGCGATATCATCAGCGAAGCGTAGCATGTTGATTTCCTCTCCATTCAATTTGATTCCTTCGATTCCTTGTTCTTCTATTTATTTTATTGCTTCCTCCATGCACATATTGAAGAGTGATGGTGACAGGTTACATCCTTGTCGGACCCCTTTGTTAATTTTTGCCTCCATATTTCTTCCAGCTTGCGCGCGTATTGTGGCCACCTGGTCCTTGTAGAGCTGGTAGATGATTCTTCTGTCATTGTAGTCCAAGCCAAGTTTTTCCATAGTATTGAACATCATATTCCATTCGACATTATCGAATGCCTTCTCCAAGTCCACAAAGGCTATATACAATGGCTATATAAATATCTCATCCTAATTGCTTGCTTGTTCAGAGACGCTAGATGCAGGTAGCACTTAAGAAGTTAGTGCCACTAAACTAAAACATTTCTTACCTGATGATAGAGCCAGTAAAACCACTTCGTGCAGTTCAAAATAATTACACAAGAACCCGCGAACGCCTATTTTACACAGAAAATGTGTTTGCATGTTTGAATGACGGTGAGAGATTCTTAAGTCGTTCTTAGTTCGTTATATTACCGCACAACTCTCAATTTAAGGAGCCAAACATGAAGCTATCTAAAAAATCAATTAGTTTCTGGCAATCATCATTTTCTTCCAAGGTATAGAGTGCACTTAAAATACAGCGGTTGTTCCTTTGGCCTACTTTATGTCCAGTGTTACTTTTCGGACTCCATATACGACCCCGAAACCACGCGAAGTTTTTCATATCTTCTCCCCCTTCCGTCGGCCTTTTTCATTGAAAATCTTCCCCCGAGTCCCAATTCCTCTTTTACATCTCAAAGAGTCACCCAACCCTTCCCTGCCCAACCCCCGCTTGCACGAGGGAACCAGCCGCTGTCAGATATCTTTACATATTCACATCGTCTTTTTCGCTCTTGAGATATTGCCCCCTGTGCTTCTCACGAGGGGCTGGCCAATCTCGGTCGTCCAAAGAGTCGGAAGTCTGGCGGTGGAGGAGGTTCAATATCGAAGTAGACCTTATAGGGATTCCTTTCGTCAAACGCTGCCCTCCCGACTCTGAATTTTACTCTCGACTTCGGCGTCGCCCAATGTATTGGTGCCCACCCGCGAGGGAACACAAGAGGAAATTCATCCCGTGGTGGTTCGCGACGTTTTTCAACGGTTCGGAGCACTCGGCAACCGACAAGATTGGAACGCGAGAGAGTTAGTAACGCTTGGTATCGACAGACGGCTGAAATCGTTCCAAAAAGGGGGAAAATAAAATTTGAAGGAAAAACGTTCAAAAAGGGGTCACATGTGTTGGTGGTAGCGAAAGAGATGGAAGATATTCAAATGCACGCCGTGACGCGTCAAGTAGACACGGCTAGATGCCACTGTGCGATAACTTGGGGATAGAGACCGGAAAAGAGAAACGACCAGAAATCATTCGCATTGTAGATGTGGTGGCGTCGAACACAATTTTGTCATTATTCCTTTACTATCTTCCTCGGTCTTTTAAAACAACATTCAAAACTTTTTTCAGGTCCCCAAAATATATAAGCATTTTCCAAACGAGACAAGAAACACAGAATTCTGCTCGAAAAAAATTTGGGAAACTAAGATATGAGAAAAATGAAGATAAAATATTCGGAACGGATATCAGCCATTATGCAAAAATGGTAAATGTTATGGCTGAAAACAAATAGAGAAGCAAGTAATCAGCCTGTTCTTTTAGTTTTTAGAATCGATGACGGAATTTCAACGCTACTATGAGAAACTGATGAAAAAAAACAAGTTGCCTTTTTTGTATTCTGGAATGTCACCTCCATCAAGAGGGAAAGAAACACGGTAGCCATTTCTAAAAATCTGACTCGATTATTTCTCGCACAGACAGTCAATGTAGGAGAACGAAGAGAAGAACGACCTCTAATCGATAAGTAAAAACCGATGGCGGGTCATATCTCGAGAAGCACGTTGCTGACGCAGAACTTCCGTTGAGGGAAATAAGAAATAATAAAAAATTTAGACCTTCAACACGTTCTAGGCGCGGAAAAGTGGACGAGATGAGTAACAAAATACCGTAGGAATGCGAAGAGAAACGAAAAAAGTACATCACGCTCGCCAAAACCTTATTTTGGGGGACGATGGAGGAATTAAATGCTGAGGAAAAAACTGTGGCTTGTGTTTTATTACTATGTACTCTCTTTTCGATTCAGAAATAATACCACCACAGAATTTGGATCAAAGGATTGGATAATTGATGCTTTAAAAAGCGTTGTGTTCACCGCAGACTCTCTGTCACAAAGAGAACGAGTTCATTGGTGCACAGTGGTGGTGCCCTTAATTTTCCATTTTCATTTTTCCAACACCAATATACATATATTCCGCGCTCTTCCAACGCCGAGGCAAGAAACCATTTTGCGGCTAATGTGAACTAACAAGCGCTGAATGACAGAAAGCGCGCGTTCGTCGCAACATTGAAACCCATGGCGCCTTTTCTTCTCTCGGGGGAAGAATTTTTAATACCTTTACCCGTCGTTCGCAGAGGAGATAAAGGCGAGGAGCGTGAAATGAGAGCTCGCCACAAAAGGCAACGTTAACTTGTCGTCGCAAGTGTAACGACTGCAAAATGAACGGGGGGACTACTACTCGCGCGCACACAAAAATGCTACCGGAAGGTATATTCTGATATGCAAAGGAAGGATTAAACGAAGAAACGTGTGGGGCCCGGGACGTGTAATGTCACGGTATGGCGTCGCGAGTTCTCCTCTGATGCTGGCGTTCCCTTGAAATGAGATTATTGGAACAATTACCGCGCCGCGGTGACTACCAATTACTACATACGTGTATTTTTGGACTGTTCCCTTGTGCTACATTCAGGTCATCGTGTGGTTTTATAGTAGTGCTTTCGCACCATGAAAGTAGAAAAAAAATCTTCTATATCAAATTTCCCTTGTTTAAGTTCTTCAAGCATTCTCTGGAGCGTTCGGTATTTTGTTAACCGTATGAACCTCAAGGAGAACGAACGCTGTTGCCAAATTTACGCTGTTTCCTCACCTCCTGACCATATAGTTCACCATAGCTAACCCTGCGTTATGTTTTTGTTAGAAATATTCTAGGAGAAACAATCTATCTGTTCTGGAAATCGAATCATGGATCTTTGCCTTAGCATGGAAATTGGCTGACCACTACACTTCCCTCAATTCCCATGTGTCGCTTTCTTTAATGGACCTCAAGGCCGTACATAATATCTAGTTACCATGAATCCTAAATAAATGGTCACATATTCACAAGTGTTTAAATAGTGGTCTTCGCAATGGTCCTGCAGGCCAAAGGTCCAAGGCTCGTTGCCCGATCCGGGTGATATTTTATATCGCGGAAATTTCTATGCATTTAAAAGTACAACCAAATCCAACAGCATCACTGGCCAAATACTTATTGATGTGTTCTCTGATTGCTTTTTAAACAGCTGTTTCCGGAATAAAATGGAGGTTCTGCATACAATTTTGAATATACTTGTTACTTCAGTGTATAGCCATACAGATTTAGTACGGACTACGGAAATGAAATCTTAGCTAACCGCTGAGACGATTGAAGACGCTTATAAATTCAACCAAATGTTTCTAGCTCTTAATAACTTCAGTTTATTTTTATTCCTCTCAGGTTGAGGAGAATTTTTCTCTTCCGATGTTTGAGCAGGCTAGCCGCCGCTAAAGATGAATATTTCATCATGATTTAGCTATTCAAATGATAAAGCCGTCTATCTTGAGTATCCACGCAGAATAAAAGTTTATCTGCTGATACACCAGGTGTAACGGAAATAGTTAAATATTCTGGCCTGGCCAACTGTCAAAAAATTAATGATAGCGGCTTATTTATGAAAAGGGGAGCCACGTTTCAGTTATTGAACTTCATGGTTAATTCTCCACCTGCGCCTTTCATTTGTGAACTTCCATGAAACATCTATTTTGAACACTGCTGTAAAAATAATGGTGCTGTAAAAATAATGGCTATTGGATGCTGAAATATCTTAGTACGAAATCATGAACATTAATGAGATTAAGCAGACAAAAATCGCTGTTTTAATAGTGGAAACGAGATTTTTTTGAATGGACACCAATGCAAACAACCGCATTTAAACTATGGGGGTTATTAAAGATGGTCAAACAATACTTAAGGGCACGTGTGCTCCTGAGAGAGAGACAAAGTCCACCTATACCCGTTTTAGTGAAAGATTAATATATAACGAGAGAAGACTAAGCAACAAGACACAGAGACAAGTACTGCTACCGTATCCGAGTTTAAAGGCGGTACAGTCAGCTTTGAATTCTCATGATCCGAGTTTATAATAAGGGATTTCATTTTTGTAACAGTGCATCGTTATAAATTACTCTTTGATCGTCATTCAGATCTGAAAGCAGGAGGGAAGGTCACAAATGACATATTCTGCATATATTTATATTCAGTAAATAAGAGAAGTAACAGTTTTATATACAAATATAGCTTTGTCATGTTTGGCGCCTATCACAAAAGAATTCCTCGGCATTATCGTTAGCATGATTACTTTTGCAAAATTAAAAAAAAAATGACATATGACGCTCGCTTGCCCTGCCTGTTCTCTCTGGAATTCTCGGGGAAATAAAATGAATTTCCTGGACTTTGTAAGGTCTATAAGATTTTTTTAAGGCCTTCAAAGCCACCAAAAACAACTAACATTAATTTAAATTTCATAAGGCCTTTTAGTAAACATCAAATTGAGGTATTATAAATAATGGTCAATGGGAAAAAAAGATTAAAAACAAAGGATTTATTACAGGATTATATTGTCGACGCATAAATGTGATTAATGCATAAGGGCTCTAGAAAAAGGTAATACTTTGGCGTAGAACTATTCAAGTGTTTTCTTTATTGTCTGCTTTAATAGTTATCGGCTAAAAACTGAATATAATGAATTATTTCAAGGGAAATAATTGAGCGTTTTCACATAGCATAGCAATTTTCAAATACCTGCGCATCATTCCGGAAATTCAACCAACTGGAAGTGCGGCGAATGAAATAATCCGCCACAATACAATCGTATGCTTTAATTTATCAATTGAAAAAAAAAGGATTTCACCTATTCCGCGCACGTGATCACCAAAAGACCCTGGATTAGATGCAATCAGGAGATTCTTTTCCGGTGCGCAACCTTCGTTAATCGGTAAACAAAGGGAAGAGAAAGTGACATTCATGATGGCGTATTGAACAAAAACTGCTGGACGCGATAAAGCATTGAGAACTTCGTGATCTCTGGGAGGGAAAGGGGATGGAGAGGTTGAGGTAGGGATGCGCGATATAAATCCGATATCAGTTTACATCCATATTTCTCATTCGATAATCACGTGATAACCATCGTATCGTCCGTTTCCATATTTTCGAAAACCTCGATAATTTTTATTGATATTTCATTTGATACAAAACATCTATTCTTTCGAGAGATATTTGGACACTCAAGAAGAGTGTTTACTAAATAGTATAAAGTGAAGCGTTACTATGACACTCATTAGAAGGGCTACTCATGGACTAGAGTCGTTGGAATAGCTTATTTCTTTGGATGATATTGAATACGCATACAAATATTCATTGAAGTATCAAGCAAAGACCCATTGTTCAAGAAAGGATTATGGAATTTGAAGATAGTGCGTACTTAAGAAAGGACGAAGGATAAAGTTTCCATTTCCAACTCAGAAATTTTAACTTCACCAAGCCTTCGATATATTACCTTATTAATAATTACAAATTGGAGAAATTGGTCTTCGGGAGAAATCGGTCTTGGGAAATTACATTCATGCGAAATGTAGAAGGAATCAACAAAATAGAATTAAGCACACTTTCGAAAAAAAACTCAAAGGTTTTCGGTAATCAACTTTGATGATATATCGCATCATTTCTAATATCCGATTTTTGGTAAATGCTGTGAATTTCTTGTAAACCTGAAGAAGCAACTATATAATTGCGAAAATTTGACGATGAAGTAATAACGATCGATTACTTCCCAAGGTCTATCTCCTCTCAAAGAAAAATGATTAATTCATAAGAAAATGGATCGTGAAAGTGAAACATCTGAATATCGATAATTATTTTCTGAAAATATTGATTACCGTATCGACGGCCTTCTGATGTCCTGAAACAGCCACATCGATATATTTCATTTAAATACCCATTCCTAGGTTGTAGTGTGTGTGTGGGGATGGGAATACCAGGGGCAGCGTGGGATGCTGGAGGAACGAGGGAGAGGGAGACCTTAGCGACAGCAGGAGAGAGAGATAGGGAATCAACCAATGGCAGGCGGCTGAATTCGGTCTGAATGGGACCCCACCGCTCTCCCCCGCCCCGTTCTAACAATGGCACCGAATCTGCAATAATCTCCGCTGGATTTCGATCCCCAAGTAGCCGCTCCGAAATCCTCCACGTCACCACCCCCAACAACCTCTCGCCCTCCCTCTTCAATAGGCCCTCCCCTCCACCCCACCCTTCAGGAACATGCGCATCCCGGACACAATAGCGGGCAAATACACACTGGCACACATAAATGTGATTCGAGTCACCATCGCGTCTCCGTCTCTTCAAGAATGTTCCTTTTTCTGGGGTAACGATGTTTAAATTGAACACTGCCACTTTGTGGAACCGCTACAATCGTAGAAACAATCCACTGTCTCATATGTCTTAAGATGTTTATTCCACGATATGAATCCATTGTTTATTGATTCCTATTCAAACTACTAATAGAAGAACCTTTCCTATGCTTGATGTTAATAACATAATCATATTTTTCCCCGCTATTTTTTTCGCAAATCGAAATCGAAATTACCAGGTGTTAAATGTGGTAATGAATGAAACATACATCATGCTTACAGAGGCGTAGCGTAAATGACGCAAAGGGGCGCGACCACACCCGGACCCAGGGCCAGTGGGTGACCCATGTGGGGCCCATCTCCAGGTGATAGATAATGAAAAAATGAGGAATATATTTATAATTGATAAACCTAAAGAAGTTCATGACGCAGCTTAAAAGATAATTTGTAATTGCGAGGGCTTCTTTGTAATTCAAGAGATTCAAGGGACTTCACTGGAGTTGCCACGCCGAGCCAACAGACTCATCAACGGATTTTCAGCACCACCAACCGCAATCCCCACCTCACGCATTTTCCTATCTCCTTGTAGATGCGGACTGGAAGTTCGGAAGTTCTCAACATTTGTATCCATCCTCTACTCGTATCAGTTTCCATAAATAGAGTTAACCCTCTAAAAGAAGGGTAGGTCTAATGTAAGGGCTTTGAAATACAGCCCGTAGGAAATCCAGAAAGCCGGACGAAAACCGACGACTCATCTCCCCTTTACCCGGATGACTTACCTTTACCGTATGTATGAACCTTACTAATAAGTTACACACACGTCTTGTAAATATGCCAATGTAGTGGACGGGAAGGCATTATTTTTTTAAAAATTTCATTCCCCGTTCACCGGAGCTCCGGGGTGGGTGGCTCTCGTTTCTTTCGTTTGGGGTGAAGTCCCGGGCCCTTCTGTGTGTTTTGAACCCGGGCCAAAACGCACCCTACTACGCCGCTGCATGCATACCCATCACGCCATAGGCAAAGCCAAAGAACGTAGTTTATGCTGTTAGTCCTAGAACATTTGCTACTTTTTAACAATTTCCCATATACCCTATCCTTGCAAAGCTTTTTCGATTCTCTTACGTTCATAAATTGCTTCGTACACGCCCTCCAATTTTTAAGACTCCTTATGTTCCCCCTCTTTAGAGTCTCTTCCACCACATTCACCCATGACTTTCGCGGATTACCTTTTCCTCTCACACCACTATCATACTACTATCATATACCAGTATCGCTATTTGTCTCTCGACATGGAAATGCCAACGAAGCATACTCCTTTCATATGTATACAATAATGGAGCTTCCAAGTTTCCAACCCACATTTTTTCATCACCCACGCATTCCCAGCTTTATCAATCCTACTTTGCCGCGAAAACTTCCGGTAATTTCGCATAAACTGTTCACAAATAGATTAGAATTAAAATAAAATTTAGGCGCCTTACCATCTTACTTTTATTTTATTTCCTAATTAGTGAAAAATTGCAGTTAAAATAAGGAAAATGTTTAATACGAGCGACACTGCAGTTGGGTCATATGGCTGAAATAGTGTTCAATAATAATATCATAATCGTTGAAATATCTGGATATTTTATGTACCAATTTTGTCTCCTATTACTTTAACTATTCAGTCATGATCGATTTACTTTGTAAATATGAGCTTTTTATTTATTTTAACCGTGTTACCAATTTTAGTTATATCCTTGCAATATCATCGCTGGAATTTTTTTTCAACGAAGTTAAAAGTTCAAAAAAAAGTTTAATTTACGTCATGTTGTAAAATTTCGGGACAATGCGTTGTTTTTGTATGGACTTTCTACGGAAAATATGCAGCTTTCTACTATGCTTTCAGATGGAAATTTAATTCTGTGATAATATCGGTGATATAATATTCGGTTAAATCCTGTTCACATATCTGCCTCCGGGTAATGAAAAGTCACTAAATCTCGTAGTAATATCGTATTGATATCGTATCAATGCATCATAACTGAGTATATACACCATTATCACTTTGGAATTTCCACCCAACTGATAGCGCGACCGATTTTATCGACTGTGGCATTATCAGTCCTAGCTATGTACAATTTATGTTTCTGAATTAATCTGGTGAATTAATGCTGTGTATGATGACGCTATAGTTGGAGTAACCAAATGTGTGAGTTTTTTAAATGAAATTAGGTGAAGTATACAGAGTAAGAAGTGTGTTTTACTCCTTTATAGTGAACATGTTTTGGTTCCGTAGTAGTGCGGTTTCCCCGCACTCTTTCAGCAGTATGTTACGTAATAATATATGCAATATTTCCAGAATACATCGTTCATAACATACATTTTAAAACAAATGTGAGAGGAGATTGTTTCAACGAAGTCATCGGGAACCAAAGACATAAGGAATGACTAAATAAAAAATATTCTAAGGAATTATTGGTTTGATACTGACCTTTTTAGCTTAAGTAAAGCCAAAATTATATAAGCCTAAGGGGTTCTCAGAATGGCAATTAAAAAAAAGAATGATATATATTAAATACGACGAAAATGCCTGAAAAAAAGTGAATCAGAGGCATTGCGGTACACTAGCAATCGGGATATCCTTGGAATGATACGAAATAAAACTTATTATAGCTTAAATCCATCTATTGTTTTAAAAAAATGAGTTTCACGTAGGGTGACTCATGAGTGTTTTGAGGAAGAATAAAAAAATATACGAATCCTTGTGTGAAAAATTAATTGCTTCAATTTGGCTTCATTGAAAAACGAATATACTGCCGAAAAAGATACGATCATGAAGGGGGACGCAAAAAGTGAAATATCTGCTCATAATTAGCTAATGTGTGGAATGGGAATCGACTTTCTGTAAAAGAAATCAAATGGTGGAGTCATAACAACGTCGTGAAAGGCGACGTTAAATGATTATGGCACAAATAGATTACCTCCAGCACCCATTTAAGGCGGCTTTACTCGTGGTATTTGTATAACAGTAACCTTATATGTTGTTTGCAAATAACACTGCTGTGTGTAAGCACGGTTATATACGGCATTAGGGGTTTATAGAGACACTCTTGACCACGGTTCGCATTTCTACGGAAAATATGCAGCTTTCTACTATGCTTTCAGATGGAAATTTAATTCTGTGATAATATCGGTGATATAATATTCGGTTAAATCCTGTTCACATATCTGCCTCCGGGTAATGAAGAATGTAAATGGCAAATTAATTTCCTGGAATAGATCCTATTGCTAGTAATGCAAATAGTTTTGTTTGCATTGAAGTGTTTGTTCTTTTGAAAGCTTTCTTAAACGCTAGTGACTACTCTCGTCTTGAATAAGAAGGCATAAGATGATTCTAGAACTCAATATACGCTTTATGTATGTATATTTGTTTAATTTACTTTTTGTAAATGTATAAATTAGACGAACGCCTGTGGAGTATATTACACAAACGCATTGATTGCCAAAATTCCGTAATATTCCGAATTGCCACATTCATTGATCTCTTCTCTCGTTCTTTTTTCACGGATAAGCCGGAAGTAATGCTTAAGCAGAACGGTGCCCCACAATAAGTAGCAATACACATCGATGCTACAATCGCAACTTCCATGAAAGTCAACTTAATTTTTTAAACCTGTCTTTACATCCTCACGTAGAGGCATCGATACTTTGAATCGTTCATTTCCGATTCGAGTGGAAATACCCGCACGACTCCAACTCACCCCACCTACGGTCGCCCTTTCCGACGGTCGACGAGTTCTGATGCGGATAAGGGACTTCACTGGACCCGCCGCGCCGAGCCAACGGACTCACCAACGGATTTTCAGCACCACCCACCGCAATCCCCATCTATCGCCATCAACACACACGTACCATCTCCAACGCTATTGTGCAGGAAATATATATTAAGTCCCACTCGCAGACGGGGCGTTCCGATGGTCTAATTCCGACGGCCGGCGCAGATATCCCCGCTGCCAAACTTTTGGAGGACCGAAGTAAACCATTCAAGTGATAAGAGAGTCTCCCGGACTTAATGCCGGACGCAAACCCACTCGTAGTACAAGGGCTTCCTTTCGAATGCATTCATCGAGAGGGATAATACTATTGTGTCGGCGCGGAGCGGAGGATAAAGGAGAGGGAGTTCAAAGTGTCTTCGCGAGGTCTAGTGGAATTGTTCCTCTTCTTGGGAAGAAGTGGAAACTAGAGGCTACTAAAGAATGTGTTGGACAGGCGAATTTCATAAACTTGTGTTCCGCTGAACAAAGTGTGACCTGCAGTAGTTCCGAGTAAAATAGTAGTAAATGCAAAGGTACTGGCGTTGTAATATGCGTTCACTTGTGGATGCGAACATTTGATTGTACGTACAATGATGAACCGATATAACTTTTGGCACAAGGTAATCTCAGGAACACAACTGAATGAAGAAAAAAATCAGCATATTACAATTTGCTGATGATGTTCTGGCAGATATAAAATAAAACCTGACAAGAATAGTGAACGGTATGAACATGATTATGAAGAAATACAAGTTGAAGATTATGTATAAAATAAAGAATATGGCTTGTGGATAAAATCAAGAATACAAAACCGTTGTCAGAAATGTTTAATAAAAACTTGCACCAGTGGAATAGCTATCTATCAAAAGCAGGGAAGCAGAATCACCAGCGATGGAAGAAGCAAAAGTCACTGTCAGCATAATTGCCCAGGTAAATAGGGCATTCTACTGGATTGAGGAGTCTGCAGCTACAAGCAACAATCCAAGGAGCAAAAAGCCAAGAATAACCTACAAATAGTCACTTCGAGAGTTGGAGAGAAGTTTAGTTCAATAAAAACTCACAAAGTACAAGGCAGCAGTCATCAATCTGAGGATTTGTTTTCTGCGGTTCTCCAACATTCATTGCTGAACGCTTTATTCCATCTCAAATTTTAATAATTTCTCTAAAAAGAAGTGATTGCACATAAAAATAGATAAAAAATGTGAACAATTGAGAAAGACAATAGCTTAGCACCAAAAAGGTGTAGAGGTTAAAGTCCTCTGATGAAATGAAAGGTAAAGAGGTTAAAGAGCTAAAGGCAAAATTGAGCGGAAATTTCAAGCCATTAAATCTTTCTTACAAAAACTCGCTGATTTAATGCGACGCATTTTTTTAAGTCCACAACAAAAGGTAGATATCTTTTGAGAAAAAAGTATCAAATACTGTAACTGATGAGAAACAGGGAAGTCTCCGAGCATCAAAGATAATGAATTCCTTCTAAAGATTTATTGGCCTGCATATTGACCCAGCCCGAAATCTCAAATCAAAACTTTCTCACGCTTAGTTTCTTTTCTAAACTCTGTTGCTTTGCTCCAGTAGCCGAATCGATCACGCCACGACGAATATACTGTATGTATTGTATTCCGTGGCTAAAGCACGCTTGATATTCCAGCAACACTTCCACGTCGCAGGAATTTTTTCTTCTCGGTATAAAAAACTCGCCTCGTACTGAAGGAAAGCGGAGACTTTATGTGAGGCTATATTCATTTATCATATTTAATATTTATATATTTCGAAGAAAGCCGAAATACATTTCTCCTCCTAAAGACGTCAGAGGAAAGCAGTGTTCGGATCTGAGAAATGGTCATAATTCGATAAGTTTCTAGTAATTTCTTGGACTTGGTGATTTTCGTAATTTATTTTTAGTAGTATTATTATTATTCTCGTAAATCAGTTTTGTAAAGGCACTACACAAACTGGAAACTGGTTTACCAATGATCTTTAGGAATCAATGTGCCATTCTACCTTCTTTATTTTCAAGTATGGCCAACTGTGGACCGAGGGAAACAATTACCTTTCTTGTAAGTCTTACTCTTCTTCACCCAAATACGATGCGATCTTTATCGCATAATCAAACAGCGATTGACAATACATGAAATTTAACGCTAATCTTGATTTAGTGGAGTCAATAAATTATTTTTTACTAATATCTACAAGCTTGCACTGAATAGATTTATTGAGCATTTTGCATACCCTACACTTTAATTGAAATGTAAATAGATAGAGTTGATGTAAATGTCATTTTCATAGCCTGTGAATGCGTTAAGATCAGATCCAGATTTTTTCGGAAGAAATAACTTGTCAAATGAAACAAACGATTATTCTTGCTAATCAATAGGTATGACAGGGTTGTCACACCAGGTTAAATCCTCTCAAAATCTTTCGGCATCTTTTTTCTGCTAATTTGCGCCCCCATCCTAGGAGTGAATCTCCCGGAAGGATTAAGATCCACGAAATGGGTTCTTAGTAGGAGGTTGCGGGATAAGAAAGAGATGTTCTCAAAAACCCTGCTTGAGGGGTTTGAGAGGAAGCGTGAGGACGGGGAGAGGAAACCCCGGAAAGGGGTTTTTGCCCATGGGGTATAAAGGTAGAGAGGTGGCTCCTGGAGGGGTGGTAGTGGATAGCACAGGGGAAAGAATGGACGGAGGAAGATCGCGAGTAAAACCACGCCTCTCCTCGTTTGGACGTGACTGGGATAGCGTCGTATGCAGGGGGGAGAGAGAAGAGGGGCACAGGAATTGCCCTGCTTCCCGTTCTTGACTTTCCTCCGAAATGTCTCCTTCCTTTCTTCTACCCCCTCACCTTTTCATCCTTACGCTCCCAGTTTCCGCCTTGGCCCGGATATTCTTTCTCCTTATCCTCCGCCGAAAGTCTCACCTCACATTGACGTTGTTCCTCCGGAAAATTATTTCGACTATTATTTTACCCAATTTACCCTGAAACCGACTCGAATTACTGCAACTGTCACTTTCTGATTAGGCGCATGGTGATTTGCTCATCAATTTAGGGAATTGGATGACAATGCTTACGCTAATTATAGGAAAAGTTAGATCAACCGTTATTTCCGTTGGAAGACATTAAATGAAATTTCAATCAATATCGATAAGTCCTGCACTGTTGCCGGTTATATATACCCAGTTGCTGCCATTAATATCTTAGTATCAATTGCAGCCCTGTGTACGCATTTCTCGGTGGGTGTCATATTTCATTTCCCTGCCTCCTATGGTCAATACAGCTTACGTTGGCCCGATTTACCCTGTGGTATGTACTCTCTCTGTCTACCCTGTCATTTTATTCCCATTCTGGCTACTTATATATACCTAAACATATCCTTTGTTTCATAGGAATAACAAAATAATACCTTGCCACGCTATTTTTTGTCGCAAATTTAGCTTGAAATTGCACACTGTTAAATACGAGAGTGGTTGAGACATGATAAAAATATTTTTTTTTTCAACTTAATTAAAATGCCATCTCCAAAAGAAAATGTTTATAGGAAGCGCGTCTTCCCAAGGAGTTGACTGGCAATGAAATTTAGGCCCTTTGCCTTATTATTTTTTTGAGTTATCAGTAAATTACTGCAATAATTGAAGTAAAATTGTGTTGATTCAAATGAAATTGAGCTGCAGTTGTCTCCTATGGCTGTAAAAAATATTAATTAAAAATCATCTTTCGCCGTGTTATCGAAAAATAAATGTTCAATGAATCATCCAAATATTGTGTACCTTAACTTTGTTTCCTAATTCGAAAATAGACTTCATCATTAATATTAACTCGCACAGTCACAATGGAGCCTCCGTAAGGAGAAAGAAGAATGTGCGAATTATTTGTTCAAAAGAGTCATGAAATTCGTGGAATTGTTTGTTCAGTGGGTAATTCCAAGAACATTCAATTACATTAATTCCTCTGCGAAATACCTGGGGCATAATTGGTTAATGCACTCGGTGCGAATTAGG
Source organism: Pyrrhosoma nymphula (assembly GCA_963573305.1). Lineage (NCBI taxonomy): Eukaryota > Metazoa > Arthropoda > Insecta > Odonata > Coenagrionidae > Pyrrhosoma > Pyrrhosoma nymphula. The sequence goes on along the minus strand of OY754330.1, from coordinate 45,333,023 downwards.
GAAATATTGAATGCGTATTTCAGCCCAAAGGAATTATTTTATCACTGTGAAAGAAGCAGATTCTCGCATTTATATTTCAATGCCTTGAACTCCCATTGAGGATAACTTAACGCCTAAGAATGGAAATTTAGCGTGAAAATCGTTTTACTTGACCTGATAGGGAAAAAGCCACCATATCTCAGCTGACGACCACTGTCATTTCTGAGTAAGTCATCTCCCTTTGGGTCCATGCGAACTAGATGCTCTCACCATCAGCGAAAGCTATGAGACACACTTAAAGGGATAAATATACGGACGGAAGGGGTAGAAGTAGGTAGCTGCTTCGACGTTTCTGCTGCTGTGGAATAAATTATGGTGCTGAATTCCTTTAAAAGTCTGAGGATTATATTATACTTTTCAAGAATCGTACCGAAGAAAAATAGTTATTGTTAGGAATGACGTACATGCTAACGGGTTGCTCTTCTCGGTTGTAGATTTTCCCTCAATATCGTGCAATCGAATGAAATATTTGTCAACGAGTTTCATCCCATGCCACTGATGTTCTGAAGGTTCTTGAAATCAACACAACGCTGATCTAATTATTGGCAAGTGAATTAAAGTGTCTGTCTGAAATTGGCTGTTTTTGTTCACATCTCATACAAATCCTCTCAAAGCATTCGTAATTATGAGGATCAGTCATCGGTTTTCTTCGATCAGTTTCTCTTTGGTTCTGCAGGAAGCGAAGCGAAAATTTGAGGTTTACTTGTCAATGAATCGTTATCTCACACCCATCTTTTAAATTTTTGACTATGTGTACTGACATTCATGCCTTAGCTTACAATGTTTTAAGTACATAAAATCCCTCTATTTGACAATATATTTCTTTTCGGCGGAATAATTCATTCTTTTGCTGTTCGGTCACTATATGGAATTTCCTCTAATGACTATCGCCAGTGGAAACAAGCACATTCAGTTGAATTATAAATTTTCGACTGTCTTCTTTATAGATAACATCATGTAAAAATAACAAGTCATTCATCACTCTGATTTTGTATGGTTTGAGAAATTAATCATTTACAGTAGTTCTTTAGATTCCACATAACTTTCAAATATGGAATGAAAATTGTAACGAACATCTTGGCTCTACACATCCCTTTTCATGGTAGGGAAACGGAATCAATATTTTATGAGTTAACGCCGGTAATGATGTCTTCTCGTTGTAGTAAATTTTACGATTTTGTGTCTTGTTTTTTACTTTATTTTAAAGGATACTACGAAGCTCTAATTCCGTGTTTTATTTCGAGACACTGATTTAGTCATTACTTTTGAATCATCTGTTGATTTTACGAATGTAGGCGCCGTTTATTTTACTTTATTTCTAACGTCTGTCCGCGGTTAAGGTCTCTCGTTAAATCTTCAAGGGGAAATAATGTGGTTAAGGAGACACTCCAAGTATGTGAGCTTATTCTGAAGTAGATGCGACGTTTGCAGGGAGATTCGTGCTCATGTTCAAACTAACGAAATGTATTTTAGCAGGAACGATCCTTCCCGAGAAAAATTGCAGGCTCCCATTTTTTCTCATGGTTTTATCCTTTCTCTTGTGAAATCGTCTAAAGCTGGCCAGACTCAAATCGTCGAGTGTGCATGTTGAGCGCTTTGGATGATGGGAGTAAGTTCAAGAGGCAGTCATCAAAACTGATGAAATTACGTGTTACGGATGTAGCGGCCAGTGGGTACAACCTGTGCTTAATAGGAAGTTGACGAACACGGATATTTCCTGCAAGTTGAACTTCGAGTTGTAGCTATCGTCAAGGGCTCTTAGGCAACATTTTTTTCTCAAATTGGTCAAGAAGGCATAGTGCAAGTCATAATTATAATGAGGTAGGATGACGATTGATGTAGGTTTAGATGTAGACGAAATTACTTCTACCTGCTCTTTAAATGTGGCAAGCTCCTAATTACTCATCTCATATCTGTATTAAGCTAGGCTTATTTCCTTCCTCACTTCATAGTAAATATCAATACGCTACTGAGTAGGCTTCTAAATGGACAAATATTGGTCTGAATTATGATTTCGTGATATAAATATGTAAATAATAAATTTGCATTGACTATGACGTTAGGATTCATAGTGAGTTTTAAATACTTTTTTCTTTTCAATAAGTCCTAGGCCTGCTTGTTGATTCAGGTAATTTTACTTTTTGGTGGAATGTGGAAAACTGTTTCCTTGTCACAAATCATTCGTGACTCTTTATTTTTCATTGTTGGTTTTAGCTGTAATTTTTTTCTCAAATTAATTTTTAAAAACGTTTTTTTCATACCATATAAATTTTAAACAACCTGGATTGAGTACATTGTCGATGGCTTGCAACATTCATGTATTTAATAGCTTTAATTCGTTGTGGTTTTTGAGTTTTTTCTGCGATTGGAGCGTTTTGTCGCTCAACGTTTCCCTCGCATTGGAGCAAACGTCTTCAGGAGTAAAGTCATGCCCATGATCATATGCCCATCATGCTTACTTCACACCTGAAGACGCTCGCTGCATCGCGAGGAAAACGTTGACCCACAAAATACTCACAAAAAAACTTGAAAGCAACATTATCATCTAGAAACAGCAGCGAAAGCTTACATTCTAGAATACTATCTTTAAATTATCTGAAATATTTGGCCTTCGTTGACTCCAATAAATTCATAAAAGTTTTTCTTTAGACAATAAAGCCGGCAATATTGCTAATGCAGATAATGTTCTTTGGCGAGACGTCGTGGAATGACATCATGACCCAGACAAACATCATACCTTCTCGTGCATTCCCATCATTCCATTCCCTTTCGAGGTAGGGCCAATGAAAGAGCTTAGCTGTTGCTCAGCCATTCCATTGGTTCCGGGTGTGAATTAAGAGCGTTTAATTTTAAATTTTCATGTAAAATAATTCAACTAAAATATACTGGAGCACACCTTTAGTTAGCCATAAAAGAAGGTAATTTACTACTTAATATGCAATTTAAAAAAAATTAACTAGTACTGATGTAATTGGAGTAAAACTGAGGTTCCTTTTGTGACTCACACAAATGACACTTATTAACATAGATTTCTGGAACCTGTAAACTCTTTGAATAGCTTAAACATTAAATATGGATATTTATATCAGTAAAATGAGAATAATTGGTTTTTAGTTTAAACTAATGGAGAAGTATTCAAGAGCATTATATTTCTAGTTTAAAATGTTAAATAAGTTCCATGTGTGACATGGTAAAGTTCCGGGTGTGACCTAACTACTTTTTCTGCTCTCCTATATGAGATAAATTCAATTTTTACTTTCAAATTTTGGCAGCGGCTCTGTATAGTTTATTAATGAAGCTCTATTAAATCTGGCTAAGTTGAAATTTTAAATTGTAGAACAAAAATACTTTTATTTATTTTTCCATATTTGGGCTCACTTTAAATGGAATGATTATTCCAAGACCTAAGATACATATGTATCTATGCCCTTGCTGTTCCATCAGGCCTTTGAAACTGACTCCATTTCAATTATTTCCTCCGTATTACCCTACTCTTGCAAGCCTCCTTCATTTTGCTTCATTAATGCATTGCTTCTTACACACCCTCTTGTTCTTAAGTATCTGAATATTCCTCCTCTTAAAATCCTCGTCTATTCACTTTCACCCATGACTTCCTCTACAGTATCTTTCTCTACATTCACCCGTGACTTTTTTGCTCTACACAAGTGGTTCCCAAAATGGGCGCTATCCTAGGGGGCGGTGCCATAATCTAGGGGGGGAGGCGATAAGTTACAAGTGGCGGCATGTGGGCGCTGGAGGCAGGATTCTGACCGAATGGTACCATACGTGTTCTGAGATCAATAAAATATCAATTTATTGTATTTGACATAAGCATTAATTTAATGATAATTATTTAAAATTTATTTTTATAATCTTCCTTATTTGGTCAGATGGTCTAGAATGATTTTGAGCCCACGGTTGGGGGGCGTTTTATGGAACCAAGTGACTCAAAAAACTTTGGGAAACACTGCTCTACACCTTCCTCTCAAACCATTCACTCCTCTATCATAAATCTGTTTCGTTAGTCGTCTTTCATCCATTACCTCGACATTGCAAAAATAACAAAGCACGCTCCATTCATATCCTAGAATATAATCTTAAAAATACCTACTTTATTTTATTGAAAGAACTACATAGTGTGTAAAGTTGCGTTTTGGTTTTATTGCCAGCCGTCTTTCTTCTTCTGTGACCGGTGCCGAGGGAAATACGTGCGACAAGACAAACGCGGAAGAAGTGTGAGAAGTTGAGATTGGAGGTGATGGGTCTAGTGACTGGAAAGAATTAGCCCCGGAAAGATAAAGGCGATGGGGACAAGGAGTGGATGAAAAAGAGTCAAATAGGAGGGAATTGGGAACGAACGAATTGGGTCGGTGAAGCGGTTTGTTTGCCTCCGTGCGATACAAAAAAACCCATCAGGGAAAACATTCGTATTGTTTTTCCTTTTTCCGGATTCTTTCAATTCTCTCCTTCCTTTTTTCCTCTTCTCCCTTCCCTATCTCCCTCTCTGTCTCTCTATCCATCTTTCACTTGCTTTTCTTTGTCTTGTTCTCACGCCCGCCACCCAACTCTTCTCTCTGCCTTCTGTCGCCTCTCGACGTGGACGATGTTTTAATATTGACAGAGTCTGAAAGCGTACAGAATCTCCCCCTTCCCTCAGGGTTCTCACAGCCCACTCGCACCACCTCCTCTTCCGTCCCGCCGTTCCTTTGCAACATCGTCTCTTCTGTTCTCTCTCCTCTCTGCTCTCCTTTCCCTTCTCCTCCTATACTTCTACTCTGTAGCAGAACCTCCCTTTCACGCCACGTGATTACTTTCACTTTGGTCCCCTTGGTGGCGCTCCCACGGGGAGTAGACCCGATAACTCCCTATGACGTCGATCTCCAGGCGACTGGGCGAAGGGTATACGGCAAAAAAAGACGTCTGTTTTTTCTGGCGTAACGAGTTTGTCTTTGGCCTGACGAAGCGAATTTTGGAAGGTACTTCATCTAAGGCATGAATCTACATGGTACCCTGCAATCAATCTTAAGGTAGCTTGAGCGAAATATCTCACCTAGAATTTTCTGAGCTTGACCTCATTTCAAAGAAAAAACTCTATTCTTTCCAATGGTATGATTATAGCAACCCCTTTCCCAACTGCCTTTTGAGCAATTTGTCAAAATATTTAAGCTGTTTTGCATGGGATAGACTATGGATGTGCGTTCCAGAGGGAGAAATTTGGAAAAATCGGGAACTTCTAACACCTAGATTTCGTGAAAAAACTAACTGTATATAGTTCGTATGTTTTCTTAACTATTTTTTAAAAATTTGTAATTACTCACCGCAGTAATTATAACAAAATCGCAAAAAACATCTGCTGTGAAGGTGTTTCCACCGTACGACGTGAAAAAATGAGTCAAGTTAGAGACTTTTGAGTATATATTTATTTTATTGCTGAGACTTCTTGACATATATAACTTTATTTTTACGACATAAATATTACAATATTTTAATTCATTCTTCATACAGGCACTAAAATATAAAAATATAATTCGAATATGGTCCCCATTATGACTAAGGAAATATCTCCCTCAAACAATCTTAAAGAATGTGCGGCAAGCGGTGACTCCACATCTACATACTAGCGTGCAAGCCGCCGCAGTGGCGTGTCGCAGGGGGTGTTAGGACACCAACCATAAAAACAGAAGGAATAAGGAAATGAGGGGGTAGAGTACCTACAGAGGTAAATTGAACGTTAACGATGTGTCTTATATTATTATTATCCTATTTTTGTTAGAGCCACCAATGGTACGTAGGAAGAAGGAATTTTTGCACCTATAAGTAAGGTAGTTATCCCTTTAATTTTGTCTATCAGTTCTATGCTTCTATCAATTCCAGAGAATTAGATTTTAAACACAGGATGATAGGATGGATTGGGGAAAATGGTATTATTTACGCCAAATTCCGGCATGTAATGCACTGTCCATACAGAAAAGCGGTTCACATTAACTATTAACCACGTACCTCTTGCCAGTGCATTAACTGGGATTTTTCCCGAAATAGTTTGACCCAGCGTGATATTCAAATATGATTGAAATTCCTCGTTCAAATTTTGTTCCCGTGTCCTTAAACCACAGAAATGTGCATCTACGGGTACTGCTATAAATACCTCCATTTCTTGCCCCGCGATTGTCGCTCTGATATCATTCTTCAGGAGGTCAAAGCGAGATTATGTTACGGCGAAATCTACCGGTTCAGGTACGTTGAACTGAAAGAGAGAAAAAAATCTCTAAATTTTTATAGGCGCCCTTTGTCTTTACTTTATTTTAGATTTTTTCAAGTGCAAGGCCCTATCTGCCAATTATATTTCTCTTTCTAGCTCAGGATACGTCCTACCTCCCTTAATCCCGTTCATAAAGTCAATATTTATTACATTTCTCGCCTAATAAACATTCTCCCTTCTATCACTCTAATCAGAGTCCCTTGGCCACTCATTACCTCTTCCAACCACCTACTCTGCCATTTTATTATCTCCTCCAGACGTTTCTTCTCCTCACTCACCATACCAAGAACTTCCTCGTTCATCTTGTTCAGGTTTTTGCACTATGCAACGTTACACTCCATGTTAAACTCTTCGCCGATATCTTATTTACATTCTTGCGCAAGTTCTCCGCCATCTGAGGGAGGACGAAGAAACGCCGATTGCTATGTCTGGCGTTACACGTTTTTCTTTTGTGTAATTAGGCTAATTTTATAAGATGTTTACGAGGGTAAACTCTGGATCAGAAAGTGTGGAAGATTATTTTTAGCAGCATTGACCGGCCTTTATGGCAGCATTCTCGTTAACCACCGAGTCGAAATTATTTTTACTCGCCCTACGTTTGTCCGGACAATTTCCTCTCTTCGCACCATAAATAGTTGGACCCAGCGCAAGTTTTTAATATGATTTTAATACCCCACACTCATTTAATTTTTAGTTTTGTTCCCGTAAGCTACGTAGAATGAGTCCCTGCAGTATTCATACCACAGATTGGGAACTACCAATATAAGGTTCATGTAGGTAAAAGTGTTATTTCGTGTATGTAATCTACATCGTCGGAATGTGACTGTTTCCCGCTGCCACATTAGTGTTAACCAGTGGTTGCTAGCGTACGTTTGTAATTTTAATCTTATTAAAATTATGTCTATTTCAAAAGGTGTATTTCCATTGCTTTAAAATTCACATGTTCTCTTAAGAGATCCTGTACCAGTAAATGTCTATGTAATTTGCTTTGATAGACACTAATACTACAATCAAATAAATAAGGAACCTAATAAATATCCATTCTCCCGTTTGCAACTCCATTCTTCCCTCGTACGTTTTAAAACCTTCCTTTCGCGCCCCTTGATTAGTTCCACTTTGGCCCTCGTGAGGGAGCTCCCACGGTGAAAGGAGCCGATCACTCCCTGTAAACTTCGGTCTCCTGGCGACGAAGTGAAGGGAGCTGTAGGCAAAAAACGGAATTTTTTTCCTGGCGGAACGCATTTGTCTTTTGTCCCACGGGACGAACTGACCAAGTTATTGTCGAGAGTAAACGCTTGTTGAGAGAACGGGTGGCATGAATATTTTTTACGACGGCAGCGGCCGGCTTTCACAGCATTTTGTTCATTTAGGAAGTACAGTGGGCATTACTTTAGTTCATGTATCAAGAGAATATAGGGCAAACGCGGGGGGAGTGGGATTGATGAGAATAGGGATATTGGATGGCATGAATGACGAAAAGATAAGAAGGATTGAAAAGGTATCTTATATTGAAAAGTAGCTTGGGAGGGAAACGTTACAGAATACTCCAAGAGTTCGGAAATATTTCGGTCAGGGCTGTGCAAGGTCCTACCTTTTAAGGATGAGGTACTTTTATGGCGTATGAGACTTTCGCTTTGGTGGTGATTACCGTTTGCTTGGAGCACATATTTATCACTTTGAACTTGGGAAGAAAATTTTTGACCAATGCAATACTCAGATCTTTTTTTTAGTTTGAAGTGTAGACCACATTATAAACAGCGGCATTCGGAATGCTTCTTCCGAGTTTGCCATTCGCTCTTGTTTTAACAGTTTTATAGTTTTATTTTCTTCGATTTAAATAGGATATACCCTCACAGTGGAGTAAAAACTTCCGACAGAGATGGCCAACAAAAACAGTCGTCTTTCTGGTGAGCGCAGCAGAAAATTATAAATCCTCTCTCTTTTTCTCTCCCCCCCACCCCACTTCGAATAACAAGAATTTCAACGCTGAGGTTTGGAAAGAGCTTTACCTGAGACCTCATTTCATTCCAAAGTCCATTATGGGGTGTATTATTCTTTTGCGGCATTTTATTTATTTCCTTCGCATTCCAAATTGAGAAGTGGAGAACTAAAAAATTGTCCAAGAGTGGCTTGCCCTTTTGGGATTATGACTGCAAGTAAGTGAGATAACTTCGAGTCATCATGACACGACTCTCCTACCTTTTTGCACCTCAAGAATGGATCTCGATGCCTCTCTCTCTATCTCTATACAAGGAAAATACGTTTACGCTGCTGTTGCTGCGAGTGCGAGCGTGAAGGAGCCGGGGTGATGTATATTTTTTTCTCCTCTCCATTCCACCAGCGCTCACTTGTCCCACGCGACGAAAAAACGCGAATGTCGCGGAAGAGATGGGTCCTAAATAAGAAAAGTTTTCTGGAAAAGCTCTGAGGAGTGCGGAGGAGGGGAGGGGGAGTAGGGGGTACGGTTGTGACGAAGGAATTCTCGTTTCTTTTCCCTCTCTCTCTCTCCCCCCCTAACCGTCTTCCCGCTTCCGCAAACAAAAGTCTCTCGCGGGTTAATAAAGGCATTTGGTACTCGGAAAGAGGAGAAGGGAACCTGGTGGGACTTAAGGGAAGGTAGGAAGGGTTGGAGGGTGGGAGCTGTGTAGGGTTCAAATGGAATGCGCTTATTTGTGTAAGCATCTTATGGATGGAAAGAAAGAGGGAGAAGTGATCGAAAGAGGAGGGGAGCCAGGTGCTGGAGGTGAAGTTAGGTTGCGCATTCCTGCGTGTTGATTGCCAGTAGGATGATGGAACCCTGAGCGGGCTACGAACTGATGAGAATCAAGTATTTTGTTTCCGGGAGATGTTTGAAAAGGGGTTTGGTTTCTAAAACATAGAGAAAACGTATCGAATCGATTTGGAGATGAATCCCTAAGAGCTAGAAGACTTGGGAGGCCGATAACTGATAAGAGTCATGGACCGTTCACTAGTAGTATTATACAGGATGCCAACTGGCAGCTGAGTTCACTTGCACCAATGAGGATTCTTGGATAGAGTGATTAAGTGAAGTGTTATTTGGGAGTGGAAAAAGGGCGCAGAGAAATCGAAAGAAGACTATTTTTAACAAATGGCGCTAAGGGGTCCTCAGTTTAACGTTCAATTGATTGAACGAGGTAGTTTTCTCCCCATGATGAGAGTGGGGGGATAGGGATAATTCTCATGAAATATCAACGACCACCAGAATTCAAATCCTGTGCTTTTTAAGTGTCTTGTAATGACTAGCCAGATCTTAATCGATCCAAAATTCAAGTGCAGAAACAAAATTGTCAAGTTAATGAGCTTAAAATTTTATTTCTTGTTCGGTTCGGCTCGAAATATATTTCTAACGGGAACTTTTTCGGTGTGTTCCACTGACCAAATTATTTATACTTTTATGATTTTCAAGTTACGTGCGACAAGTTAAAATCAGAATCTCCCCTGTACTGTGAATGGAGAGCATATTTATTTTCAATTGATAGGTTACTTTTGAAGGACATGGAAATTTATTTTCATTTCTGAAAACTCAACGACTACAGCGCATCGAACCTAGCACAACTGAATATCTTTATCAGTAGAAGCCTCTTTTGTCTTTCTCGCTGTCAAGCTTGCTCTCTTATTTTATTATCTAACCCCATCTTAAAAGCCTCCAGCATACTTAACAACACTTACTGAATTTGCTGATAATTGCATAGAATTGTAAATATACAAGGTTTCGCAGCATATTTGGTTATTGGGTTAACCTTGGTTTATTTTTTTCTTCGTCTTTTTTTAAGATCTTCCTTGCAATTTCCCTTCCTTTCATATGAGCATTCTTCGCTTGAGAGTTTCAACACCTTATGTCGCTATTTGTAAATGAATTTTTATCCAAAAGACTCCCTAGCCACTTACATAGCAGCTCCACATGCTCTGTTTCGTGCCCTCTACATTTATATTCGGACCGGCCATTCTATATCTTCTATGGTCATTAATTATACTTCTTAGTCCAAGCCATATTCCAAGCGGGAGAACGAGCACACTGAAGAGAATCTAACTTATGTCCGTGCATAATATTCGTTCAAAGTCAAAATGTAACTCAGAATAAATGTATCACGCGTCACTTGGTGCAAATGGTCAATGCACAGCCAAAAATGTTTAATTCTCGCGCCTATATAAAGGACTCTAATAACTCATGAGCGTTCCTGTATATAACTGCATCTAATAATTTCATTCATAAACACCCTATCCCTGTATGCCTATTTATTTACTATTATATCCATGCATTGCGTCATACACGCTCTTCTATCATTAAGACTATTAATTTTCCATCTCTTCCACCACATTCACTCACGACTTTCTCGATCTACCCCTTCCTCTTAGACTCCATCTGCTTTGTTGTTCGACTCTCATCCATTCTTTTGTCAGGACCAAATCAACGAAGCTCGCTTTTTTAAAAGTCCATTACCATATCACCCATTCCACGTTCTTTTATCACCCACTTATTCCTAACCCTATCCCGTCTGATGTTACCGCAAACAATTCTCACATACCCCATGCCCACAGCACTTAGCCCACTTCTATGCTCATCCAGGCATAACCAAGTTGGTCAACTAGGAAAAAATTAAGTAGGAAGGAGCACACATTTGTACACAGTAATTTTTATCTTCCTCGGACATACGTTCGCTCCTTGGTGTACGTACTCTTCTTCTTACTGCTTCACTGCTTTTTTTAAAGATGGCCGCAAAAAATTTAGTGTTTCCCTCTGTTTCCATCACGCTTCACAAACCATCAACTGAATGGTTGCTACTAGATACGTTATCCTCATGGTTGACACTTTTACAGAGCCCGGAGGCGCTCCAGACTGTGGTACGGAGAGCGGCATCATAAAGAGCTCGAAGTGCGAGACGGCGTAAGTGAAAAGCGTGTTATTGGCGTGCCTCAGGGGAAGTGGGGTTGTCGGAATCCTTTGAGAAGGGATAAGGACGCCCAAAGGGTGCCCGGTAGTGAACCCTATCCCATCCCTCACTCCCTACTCTCACTGCGTTGCGTCCGTACTAATGAAAAGGCTTTTCATGTGCATGAGATGGCTTTTTAATTTATTTTAATTTTTTTCTTCTCTCATTCTTCCTGCCGCGCCCCCGTAAAGGCTCTTAACTGTACGAGCGTAGTGCTCGTTCCACTCTAGAGTGGTTTAGGAGTTCGGAAATCAATGTCAATTGACAGTAATGTGAATGAGAGTGGAAAAAATGGAGTGGGAATGAGGTATGCTGGAGTAGTTTGGGAAGCATGTGTTGCGTTCCGTAGTGAAGATTTTTTTGCTACCCGTCTCTTTTGAATGTCTCCTCTGTGAATGAAAACGTAGGGGGGGGGGGGAGAAGATTGGAAAGAAGAGATTCTTTTGGAAAGAAGAATGAGAAAGGTTCGAGATTAGGAAGAGAAAAAAGTGAAACTTTCAACATAATTAGCTATTTTATTTCCTCTCCCATGAGTTATTTATGTTAAGCTGAATAGAAATTGTATCATATAGAACGCTGCCTGAAAACATTCTTATGGTGTGTCGCGCGGTACGTGGACCGTTGGAAAGCTGGAAGAGAACAGGATAAAGGCTATCGAAACTTCGAATCGACTGCTAAAGATAAAGAGGACGTATATGATCAGAAATGTGGGTTTGAACAGAAGAATAGAATAGAAGAAAACAAAATGAAGCACTACTAGGTTGGCAAGGTCCAGATGGATGCGCCATATTATGAGACACTTCGAATCTGTTAAGTACCTACGAAATAGAGGGAGAAAATGGAAGGGAATGTCCCACGAGGAAGAAGGAAGTACATGCAAACACATATGCCAGGGTAAGCGTCATATAAAACAAAAGAGTTACAAGTACAGAAAGAAGTTAGTATAGGATAGGGTAGAATGGAGGGCTGAAATCAAATAATCTTAGGTTTGAAAAGTGAACGATGAAACTGTGTGTGGATGGCTGTGCATAAACATCCAATCGGCGGTCTCTTGTCCAATTCGCTCGTCTCTACAACTCTTTCTCACATTTATCGTACAGTAACGAAGATGCAAAGTCATAAGTAGTAATTCCAAGACTACTTAATACATGCCTTATTATTCATATGCCCCAATGTCTTTAGTATTTATATCCATACAAAATTTTCCGCCAGCGCCATGTTAATCGACATGGGCGAAGATTGCATGAAATAAAAATGACAGCTAGAAAGCATGTGTCGATCTCCCAGATTTTTTTGCTCCTGTCTCGTTGAATGTTCCCTTCCGTAGAGGAGGGAGGACCTTGGGTTGGTTCGAAGTGGTGAGGGTGAAAGATAGGGTCGAAAGAATTTCTTTTTTTTCTGTGTTTAAAAAAAGGGGAAAAAATAAAGAAAGTAGGAAACATAACGAGGCAGTTCATTTCCTTCTCCCATTATTTTTTCATCTAATTTTTTTTCGTGCCGTAGAGGTTTTGTGTCAAGATTTTTTCCTTCTAGTTTTTTTGTATTTCATTTTTTGCCCGTACGAGAGTGGCTTTTGTAAATACCATCCGACATATGACTGCGCCTCTGCGGCTCCGTGCTTCCACTCACTCTCACGCGTTTGATTAAGTTTTCATGCAAGCCGGCCGATATTTTTATTTTTTATCCTTTCCTTATCTATCCCTTGGCTTGCCCTCTGTCGGGCGGAGGGGGCTAAAGGGCTGAATAATGGAAGGGCGGAGGTGGAGGAGGAGTAGGAGGGAGACTGAAGGAGGTGGGCCCGGGAGGTCTACATGGTTAATGCATTGCACGCGTGAGGCCATGTAAAACGACTATCGCTACACGTTGCGGAGGCGATGGGGAATTTATGGCCGTCCGTATGGACGCACTGCGCATGCGTGGGAAAAAGTGTGAGTTAGTTTACATCATCGTTTTGCTTGGGGAATGCATAAACGCAACAGAGCTATGCCTCGAAAGCCCGCCCGAGAGAGTAAATTATACTACGTTTCTTTATTTTATTTTTCAATTTTATTCAGGCCAGCGTGCCCGTCCACGCGATCTTGTGCCGAATAAAATGTTCTCCCCTTCCAATCTTTTCATTTGAAATTGTGTGGACGTGTTGCAATTTGGTCAATGACAAAAGGGAGCTTGGACGGACCGCAAAACGTTTGATTTATTGCGTCCATCATGTGGACCTCATTGCTTCCTCTTTTTTTTCGTCGCACCAGTTATTACGATTGAATTTTTTTAACAACTTCATTCAACGCGTGAGTAAATTGAATGGGACCGCAAAGGCTTTCGAGTGAGTAAAATTGTGCGCATGTTTCCCGGAGAGTTATTGTGAATTTTCGTCAATTCCTCCCCTTACCCGATACAACTGGTCCTCAAGAAAAAAGATTCCATCCCAATAACTTTGATTCGCTTAGTTTGGCATTGTACCAATTGATTGGTAGTTCATAAGTGCAGTGTCTGCATTAACTATCCAATTTCGAGAGATTATTAATTGCTCCTACTGCTGACTACCAAATAGCATCATCAGTAGTCATCAATCCAAAGATTGGTTTGCTGCAGCTCTCCACTACTCTCTCCAATCAGCTAACCGTTTCATTCCCACTTTAACTCTTCACTTTTATGTTCTTTATTATTTGTCTCATACATTCCATCTTTGATCTCCCTCGGTAATTATTCTCATTCAATTTTCCTTCCACTACTGTTTTCATGACGCGGTTGTACCGGCAATAAGTCCTATCAGTTTTTCTAAACGTCCTCTCATAGTTTTTGTCGGAGCATTTTTTCTCCCTAGCACTGCCTGAGCCTCTTCATTTGTGATTCTCTCCGTCCGTTTTATCCTCATAATTCTTCGTTTTCACAGCATTTCCTTTACTTCCAGTTTTATTCGCTCTGAAACTGTTATTATTTTGAAATGCCAAACGTAAAACATCTTCTAGGCTCCTCGTACTATCTATGTCTATTCTTGCCTTTCAGAAAGTCCTTTTTGTTCTCTTCACATTTATAAAGCGTCCCCCGCTCTGCTACCAAGTCTCCGAACCAACACCATGCTCCATATTAAAAATGTAGCGTCTTTTTTTAATGTCCTTGTTTCCGCTCATCAGTTCCTTTCTCCTCAGTAAGCAGTTCATTAATCCAAAAATTCAAATTAACATTCAAATTAACGAAATATAAAATTTCAATGCTGTGTCTTATTTTTTTGGAACAAAGTACATTCTTCTCCAAAGGTATCTGATACTTGAAATTTTTATCACTTATATCAAGTGCTCATGTTTTTACAGTGCGCACATTGACTCCAAATTATTATAATCATTTTAACGATCATGTGGATTAGAATCATGCTACATTCTAGATTTGAGAATTGGTTTTAGCATAGCCATCACGTAAGTTCGTGCTTGACGGTGACAGGAAAGTGTTACGTATTGCTAAGGACGTTTAATGTGCCTCTTTGGCTAGTATAACTGTTTTCCTTTGCATTCATTTCTCGTTCGCCTCTCGCGAAGTTAAACTGTGTTTGAATGACTTGGTCATATAGTCCAATGGTGATCTTTAGTCCAATTTCTTACCTCCCTGTACTTATCCCGTTTACACTGTGCATGCAATAGAGTCACTGCTGTTAGGAAGCTAATTTTTCCTAGACTACTTGGTCTATCTCTTCTTGTTCACTTCCTCTTGTGATCCACTCTGAAATGGGGGAAATCTATTTCTTCTGGCATTTCCTCGCCTCCTGACTCATTCTCACCATCTTCATCTTAATTGATGCTGGCTAAGATTGAAAGATGAGCAAATGAAAGCACATTTGTCCATTCTTTGTAGCTTTCCTTGATCCTTCTCTTTTCTTCGAGATTTTAACTGTGGTCGTAACGTTATGTGTCAGCAAAACGTAGGTGGCCGTTACGATCGGCGTGACAGAAACAAACCGTGGCGTTCCATTTTTCATCGTCTTTCCCTAAAGTTGCTGGAGTGATAATTTTAGGCATTGCGTGCGCATTTTAATAACTTTTTAATTAAGTCGAGAAAACATTATTGGACCACATTTCATTTAAGCACATCCCTTATGCCTTGGAACACACCACACAGGGAGTAACGGACACTATACAAGAGTTATATTTAAATTGTTTTCTTAATTAAAGCATGTTATGACTTAAGAGATTTTGGCGTGGTATTCCAAATTATTAGATTCGGCGAGGCACCTTGATATTTGTGTTAAAACATTAATGAATGTATTATTTTGCGTTTGAAAGAAAATATGTGCATGTGTAATCGAATCATTGCGAAATATATGTCATATGCAATAGGCTACGAGTTAAAATAGCATCGAATTGCCAAAAAACCAAACCAGTATGTTGCAAAATTTTCACTTTTATCTGTAGCTATCACTAATGAGAACACTTATACTACGTTTAACCCAAATCTGTACGTAAAAAAATCACTCCAGCCACCTTAAGAAGGAGTGCATTACGACTGACTGGAGTATCCGCGTCAATTTTTGACCGTTTTTGCAAACAAAGGTCCGAACGGTTTAGAAGAATATGTTTATTTTTATATTTTATAATAAAAATAGTATGAAAACTACTGACGACTTTTGATTATAGGATGTTAATTATTTTTCATTGTAAAGTGCACACTTGATAATAAGATGGAAAATCTGTAAATAAAATTTTGTAAATATTAAATAAAAGCTCTACTCTCATTGGCTGTCGTTAACGTAACGCGACGGAAAGGTTAGACTTCGACAGGGTTTGCTCGTCGTCCGTTGGCGGGGCCGTCAACGTCCGGCCATCGCAATACCTTCCGTTGCATAACAAATACCAAGCTCCGCAAATTCGCCACCCTCCGTTTTCGTCATGCCAGGAAACGTCGATCGTTATCCCACCCTTAGGCACTTCAATAATTAAGTTGGTCTAAATTTTACTTTTAGTTCTCTACTGTGTCTCCTACGTAGGCAGGCCCAGCGAAAAATACACTTACTCGCTTTCCTATTCCTTTATGTTTTTTCTGAGACTTGGTCGCCTCACAATTGTTTTTTTTATTTCCGAGGACACCAGATGTTTGCAAGTGAAAAAACATGTGTATTTGCTTTTCCTATATTTACGGAGAAAAACTTGTTCTCCCTGCAGAGGCAGATAATTAGCTTTCCGCGAACAATTTGCTGTGCTCTTTTCAAGATTACAATGATGGGGTGAGCTCTTACGGCTGGACAAATACAAAAATTGAAGTGAGTATCCAATAGCCGTAAACAATTGGCACCACTCGTCCAAGATCACTAACCTTGCTGTGTTGGTTTGCCGGGATGGGACTTCCACTGCAGAGACCAACCCCAGCCTCTCCACCAGAATACTTTCCTGCGATAGTTTATGGGAAGAATGCTTCCACGCCAGTGACCAACACAGCCGCAATCACACAACCCAGATAGGATCCTTCGCTGGGCTAATGGGACCCTACTAAAGATGCCCAGGTTATAACCGTAAGTATCCTTAGCTGGGTCCCATTAGCCCAGCGAAGGATCCTATCTGGGTTGTGTGATTGCGGCTGTGTTGGTCACTGGCGTGGAAGCATTCTTTCCGGAAACTATCACAGGAGGGTATTCTGGTGGAGAGGCTGAGGTTGGTCTCTGCTGTGGAAGTCCCATCCCAGCAAACCAACACAGCAAGGTTAGTGATCTCTGACGAGTGGTGACAATTGTTTACGGCTATTGGAGACTCCCTATAATTTTTGTACTCTTTTCACGAATTACCCATTTTCTGCCAAGCCATTTGCTGCAAACACCTGACAATAATTTAAACGCTCTTCACGTACTTCCGATGTCCATAAACATCTTGAGTCAACTTTCGCCTCTTCACCAGTTGTCTCCAAAAACTCATTACTTATTCTGGGTATGGTGATTCATTCCTTGGAGAGAAAAGGTCGAGCAAATGACCGCTGAAGGTTACAACTGTGAAGCCGTTATCTGCAGAATTCATATCACGTTCAGTTCTTGTATGTGCCAAACAGATATCATGGAAGTAAAAAGCCATTACACAGCGTGAAATTGTGCGTCATAATATTTTTTGATTCCTTCAAGTTATATGACTAGCCCAGTTATTTTAAGATATACCCAGTTGAAGAGATGGTCATATGGAAGATAATGTGGGATTTTATTTAGAGTAAATGATATTTTATTGGAATTGGTATTCTTCTGAATTGACAAAATTCAATGACATTAATATTTATAGTGATCTTTTTCGTGTAGGATATTGATTCCGCGCATCTGGAATATGCAACACTGTCTAGGAGAGTTTCTTTTTCAAATTGGCAGCGGAAAAAGTAAGGAAGTGATGTAGAAGTCTGTGTGGGGACTAGAATTTCTTGTGGAAAGGATATGTTCGTGAAATGTGGAATAGGATATTGGGTGGAAAGTATATATTAACTCCTGTAGGTGGAAATTAGCAATAGCTTCCGTTTTCCGTATGATGGAAGGCTGCATGAGCCACTGTCTTATTTTTTGCCGTTGTTTTGTGAGGGTTTGACGAGTTACGAGGCAAATGGTAAGTGGAACGACCGTAAATATACTTAAATCCGAGCATTGCGGAGCATAATTCTGAATTGGCTTTTGATTCTGTGTTAAGGATTTAGAGTATGCAAATATGCTTATGTGAAGCTATCTTTCTAAGAGGCAAGCACATAAAATACTATCGAAAGAAACATGATTCGTGGGATTTACACGATATAATTGTTTAATGAATCTGGAAATTAAATTGAAGGACCTGCATATAAATTACCGTTTACAATTATACTCAAATCGCAAATGTAAACTCGTTGACCCATATTTTCATGGAATGAAAGCCCCAAAAATATCTTCTTTTGTTAAAAATGTAGATGTCTCTCTCTTAAATAAGTTGAAATGAGTTTTAATTCATTTTGACGGTGGATTAATTTAAAAACTCATGATTTATTTCCAATTGGGGAATTAGCTTTTAAAATTCATTGGAAAAATACTTCTGGAAAAATGCTCGTCAGACTCTAATATGCTCTGAGTTTTTTCTCGAGTAGGTATTAGTCCCAAAATTTGTTTGCTTCCGTAACATTTCCTTGATAATATACTTATGACTGGCGAAAGGAAAAAATAAATATCACAATGGCTTTTTTTTCAAATTTAATATCTTTAAACTTGACCGTGGCAGGCTTCACTTCGTAGAAGTTTATTATATTAGTACTCATGATTAATGATAATACTTAGTACTTTAATACAAAATTTTGAATTGTACAACGCGTTTCACCGATTTACGGCATCGTCAGGTGCAGAAAGTTTCTGTACCTGGCGATGCCGTAAATCGGTGAAACGCGTCGTGCAATTAAAATTTTTGTATCAAAGTACGAAGTATTATCATTAATCATGAGTACTAATTACATATTTTTAGTTTTGTATTCATGCGTTATATTATGTGACTAGTTTATGCCTGGGCCTTGTTTTATTTAGATACTAGCTGTGACTCGTACTGTTTTCCAATTATCATATTGAACTATGTACTTCGTTGCTTTGTTTTAATTCACTAACGAGCTGCCTGTCTAATTTTATGAAGGGGTTCTAGGCATTGCTTCAAAATTTACATGGCCCTTATAATTAATAGTAACACATCACAACCAGGAGGTTTCTCATGGAGAGTTCATTTGTTCCAGCGATTCCTCTTTTCTACTGTCGTATTGCTCTAAAACCTAATGGGGAGTTTAATTTTTCACGGCTAGCCCCTTTTTTACTCACCATGTTGGTAGAAATAATTTAAAATCAGGTTAGATTTGCTTTTTTTTAAGATTTCTTAGTAAACACTCTCGGCCTTAAGCAGAGTTTTGTGACCACTGTAATACGTTCAGTGAACCAGTGGTATTTGCTTTATATATATATGTCGATATGTAATTTATTTGTGTGTTTTACATTTAGAACGAATTGCAAACCCATCTTTATTCCGATTTATTACTTAATGATTAAAAGTTCTATTAGTTTATAATTTTTCGGGATTTCTTATTATACACCTTGTGCCTAAGGCGGAGTTGTGACACTAATTTCATTGTAATGCGTTCAGTGGTTCCAGAGATATCGTGTTCAGTCAGTGAATCAGTGGTATTTGCATTATATATTTGTAGAAAGTCTTCATATTTTACATTACCTACCACTGGAAATTCGTGTTAATTCGTATTAGCTTCTTTCGCTCGTGAGTTCCAGGCTTCAGTCATGTCCGGTATACCTTCCTGCACTCTCAATTTACTCAGCATCAATACTCTTCCCCTTCTTGCATTTCCCCTTTCTCTCTCCTCTCCTGCCACTCAAATCCGCTCATACCTGGCTAGCTCCCTCTCCATCCCTCCCTCCCTTAACCCTCTCTCTTCTCTACCTCTCTCACCGACCTCTCGCCGTCAGAGACCATAGCCACTCTTCACACTCCCCCTTCGTCTCTTCGTCTGCTGCCCTCCGTTATGTTTTTGCTTTGCAAGCGCTCTCACTCGGCATGGAAGGAGAGAAAAAAATGAGAAGAAGAAAAAAATAATACGTGTATGCAGACACCCGCGGCTGGCAAGCCAGCCGTCCAGTCAGCCAGCCCATCGAGAAAGCCAAAGCCCGAGCCGACCCAGCCAGTCAGTCAGCCGGAGCGTAAATATCCGAGAGGAGGAGATGGATCTTTTGAAGCGATGTGGGGAGGGGTTGGCTGATTTGACGGGGGGGTTAGAGGGCGAGAGCTTCGAGCAGCTTGCGGCTTTCGTACGCGTCCGCGTGTGGAGGTCACGTGGCCATGCTTCCCTCCTTTTGCCCTTTGCTCTCCCACCCTAGCAACTCTTTACCCTCCCCCACCACTCTTTATGCATTCAATCTCTCTCCGAGCGAATAACTCTCACCTTTTCTCTCTGACTGCTGCAAGATTGCAGTATATTTTACCATTGCCCACGCATTACTGTAGGAACGATCGCAAGTATACGATGAATGATTTTTATCACCATCATTGGTCGTTCAATCCTAAGATTGGTTGACTGCATTCCTCCATCCTTCACTATCTAATGCTGGCTAGGTACCCTACTACCTATTTGTTCTTCTTATGAACTTTCCTCTTAATTTGGTCTTCGTATTTATCCCTTGACCTTCCTTTTGAGACTTCTCCCTCTATTTTCTACAGTTATATTCCTTACAAACCCATTCCGCCTGAGTGTGTGTCCAATCCATCTGCCTCTTCTATTCTCTATTATATTCCATATGATCCTTTCTTCTGTATACTTCTTAATTTCTTATTCATACCTTTGGCCATCTTATCGCTTTCTTTAATCAGATATCGCAAAGTACACACCCTTCCGGTATTGCGAGTTATAATTGTTGATGGAATAAATGATATTGGGAGATTTTCATTCAAGGTGCTGTAATTTGTCGCAAAGTGGCACAAAGCAGCGCACTTCATCGCACACGAACGGCAATGAATGGAACTATATGCGCAGGTGAAACGTTTGGTAACGTGCCAAAGGGTCAGTCTTTACGCTTGCATTCAAAATTAAGTAAAATGCTTAGTACTTTTCTACTGCAGCTGCAATAAGTTATATATTGGTCCAACTGGAAGAAATTTTATCACACTCATCAAAGAACATGCCGTAAGTTACAGTGATACGCTCTCGAGCAAATTGAAGTCATCAGGAACTCCACAAAAACATGCAACGAACTTTGATTACCGCACCACTACCCACTCCTCTCCAACAAAATTACTTTTTAAAATAATAAACTTTCCCGCCTCACCAGATTTTTAACAGATTGTAGGAAAGTAAGAACAGTTTTACTTAATTATGAATACGAAGATCAGAACTTCTACGAAAGGAAGCCTGCAGCAGTCAATTTTATTTTAAGTATTCTTTAGATTAGTCATAGCTAATCACGACCGAAGGTTAGGGTATAGTTCTCGAATTCGTTGAAAATGTGTTTATAAAGGTAAGCTTATTACCGCAGAGTAATTAAAAACTTTACAGAAGCTTGACGTCTTTACTAAAATTTGACACAAAAACAGCAATAACGGATGCTATGATGGATGTTCTTTTATTATTTAACACACAATAACTCTGCTCCCAATCTGTTTTGAAGTGCTCTGCCTAATGTGCAGGGTCTGAAAGAATGAAAAGCAAGTACGCCGTTGTGTTGAAAAATGAGCAGCGCACTATATCAAGTGGAAAGCTCTCATTTTGGTGCTGCGACTCGGCAGCCTAATTCCCTAACCTTATGACAATCTTCTAATTAACCTTGTTTCATCTTGGCCCATAGAATGTTTCTTAATGGAAACAAAGTTTAATTAATATTTTTTATCTAAATTATCTTATATTCTATCTTTAATGTGTTCTTATTGCTGGTTATTGTAATATCTGAAGTTAGAGACGTAAGTGTACTCCCCGAACCTGACCGAAATGTTTTTCTGATTAATATTTCTCTTATTTTTCTGATATAACTCTTGCCATCCGTGTGTGGTGGTGGGATGATGAAGTCCAACTAGCAGTGGTGCATGTACATAACATGACTGATGTGCGTGCCCGAGGATTGAATTTCTCTTTACATTCTCCGGAGAGGTGGCGAGTGGAAGAAGGTATTTTTTTAAATAATTACTTCGTGCGTCAGCTTCTGCTTCAGAAATATACACGTTATTCCTTTGATGATTATCTGCCTGCGAGTTAAGACATCACTTATAAACCTCATGATGTAGCTTTGGCGCAGTTACTTTTTTATTGCATAGTATTTTTTATGAATTATCATCAGCATTCATTGATCCGTTGATTGGTTGGCCGATAATCTTCATTCCATTCTCCTTTCAGCCGTCTGTATTATTTCTTCATAGCTTCCTTTTTGACATCCTTCTTAATTTCTTGCTAGGGGCCATTCAGGTATTACGTATGACATTTTAGGGTGGAAGGGGGTTGGGATCTTCTACCATTGTTTGTCTTATGGGAGTATGGTGGTCCCAAATCATCTTGCGTAAGATTTTGTTTCACCCATGAAATAGTATTCGTATAACTTTTCACTTTTTTATAATCATCGTAAGAAAAGCGTAGTTTGAAGGGCTGCAAACATCGCGTAGTTTCCCTTAAGGAATGGTTTATAAAAGTTAGTAGATCTCCAGTTAAAGCACCGAAAATTAAAACGAACAGATGTTGTTACAGGTTCGAGGTTCAATTATAGTATTAAACTGGCGTGCCGACGGGGACCTGAGTGTTCCTGCTTAAGGCCAAAAATCCAATTTTAGGCTTTACGTAGTGAGCTTATACAGTATTTCACAATATTGCCGGGTGTATTCTCAGTGTCTCCTGATTGTGCGTGATTTCAGGAAATTATGCAATACAACGTTCATTGAAAAGTTAATCCATGCACAACTGTTCAAAAATCTATTTTTACTTACTTAAGATCGGGAGAGGAGGGGAGTAGTTCATGACAGCTTACGTTGTCTTACATAAGGGGATAGGGGAGGGGTCAAGAAGCGTCGTAAATTGTCTTAGATAATATGTACTTGAATGACCCCTAATCTATCCTAGGTCATTTCTCGGTGATTTATTTTCCTTTCCTGTTTCCCTTTCGTCTTTTCTGAAGGCTATAATATCTCAGTATGCATATACTTAATGAAATTGCTTCTTCTATTTCACCAAGTTGGCACTGAGCGTCATTTATCCCTAGCTCTCTGTTATACTAATTCCAAATAGCGAATATTTGATGATGCACAAGTATTTATCAAATCTATTTATTATTAGTAAGATTCTGGTAATTCTGATTCCGTCCCGAAGCTGAACATGTCTATTATATGACTATTTCTCTCAATTCACAATTAGATCGGTGTGGAAGGCGAAAATAAATGGTGGATTTTTAATTTTAAGAAATATTTACCTACTTTGCATTGAAAAATCTTTTGCCTCTCTGTGTGACAGTTATTTACTCTAAATATGCGTTGACGTTTTCATCCATTCACCGACGCCACTCATTATAATGACTAATTTATTATTAATGCATTGTGCGTCCTTATTATATAACACAATTTTCAAATTTATATCACCTCAAGTCCCATTTTTGCCTTGATAAATGAGTCAGCTGAGAGTGAAAGGGATGACACTTCACTTTCT
Organism: Pyrrhosoma nymphula; assembly: GCA_963573305.1. Lineage (NCBI taxonomy): Eukaryota > Metazoa > Arthropoda > Insecta > Odonata > Coenagrionidae > Pyrrhosoma > Pyrrhosoma nymphula. Next base: position 45,309,647 of record OY754330.1, on the reverse strand, counting down.
AAGAGGCATTGATCGTCTCAGCTTATTAGCCTGGTATCTTTAACGTTTGCTTTCTTATGGTAAGTCGCTAATCGCTCTTCCATTTATGAAACAAATTTGTCCCTAATTTATAAAATTCCTTAACGATACCGCTTATTTTAAAATGATGTCAAATGAAGGTATTTATAATTTAATAATTAAATTATATATACTTGGAATTTATTTAATGTTGGTTTTTTAATTCGAGACTTTTTCATGAGAAAATAGTTATTCATCCTAAGTGGCAGTTATTATTAATTAATTTTTTATTATTCACGTCAAAAAAGTTCAAGGCCAATTACATTGGACAAATTAAACGGTATTTAATAACAAATAAGCAATAAATAAATAGTAAATATAAAATTATATTGGAAAAATAAAACAGCATTAAATAACAAATAAACAAAAAGTAAATGAATGATAAATACGATAAATCACCTCATAATATATAACCTTAAGGCTTGACTAAAAGACTAGACGTGTCTAGTTAGAGATTCTTAGTAAAAATTATGTTTCAGCCTCAAAATCATGTTAACATTTTCCAATGATTGATTGACCTGTAATGTAACCCTTCGAAAATGCTTTCAGTAGATGGGAATTCATAATTTACCACACTCGCATACGGTGCTCGTTGATATTACAAATTTATTTACGGAGCTGAAAATATGGCTACCTTCAGGGATAAGGTAAAGTCATAATTTTTGATACACGATGAACTTGAAAGCTCGGTAATTTTTAAGCATAACGATTGTGTTTTAGTGTTTATTCGATATTGTTTTAGCATGTGATGAACTTAATATGCTCCTTCAATGGAGCAGAGTAGGGTTGGAGTAGTAAATCCATAGCCGCAGCCGTTGTGCAGTGCCATCTCTTATTAGTGTCGCCATGTGCGTTGAAATGTATCAAGAACACATTTGGTCCCAATATGTGGAAGGAGCATTTATTCACTTTCAGAAAGAAAATTACTGCTTAACCTTTCCTCTGTCAACGTTGTGGCGCAGGAAAGGATGGGATTGGCCTCGTACTCCTCCCATTTTAAGTCAACCCTTTGCGTTGATTTATGTTCGTGGAAAAGGGGTGGGGGTTAAAGGACGTGTCATAATTAAATTCGAGGGGAGAAATAATGGCCCGCTGAGAATGTATAACGGATGATTTACATTCACGGCCGCATAATCTGCTTTTAGGTTTATACTCGTACGTTTCATCCACCGCTACGACTTCTCATAAGCTTTTTCGCGCATAAATGACGGATTGCCTGGAATATCTCGAGGATTTTGAGGGGCGCACGTCGTAACTTGATTTGTAATTTAAAATTGCGTAGCGTATGAGGTGATGGCAAGGTGCTTTTCAAAGGCTTTCATTTTAGAATCAAAGGATGAAACCGAATGTTAGAATAATTTCAGGTGGAATAGCTGACGTTTTCCGCATACCCTTTCGTAATTCTATGCCACGTTGGGATAAAAGCGTACCGAGTGTTATTGAATTCGTTTGAATAGTGAAATTAATTTGTCTGAGCGCTGGCGAACGTTTCATCAGTAGTTTGATACTAAAAAGGTCGGCGCTAAGAAATTCTCTGCCAATTTTTGGAATAAAACTTCCATTTCTAGCAACAATGCCAACTCTTACTACTCCGTCCTGCTCGTGTGATTTTAGAAAAACAATAATTTATTGTTCTAGAACAAATTACAATATTTTTCTTTTCAATGGCCAACTTTTACTGTTTCAAATAATTCAAATTGTACGAAATCGCTGCTAAAATGTCATATCCTTTTTCATTGAGTAGCATAGGTCTTTGCTGTAGGTCAATAATAACCCTGAATTTGCGTAAAAGTAGTCATCTAGCTTGGGAAGCAATAATAAATTAGTTACTATTGAATTTCACATTTTTGCATCATTGAAATGGACCTCTAATATATATGTCTTATCAAAATTAGGTGAAGCATGGTTATGATAAAAATAATTGGGGACAACCTTTTGTACGCTTAATTTCACCAATTTTTGGTAAATTACGGTTTTAAAAAGAATTTCAGGGAATAATGCTTTTACACGATTCAAGCAAAATGCAAGTATTCCAGCCATAATGTTGGAATAGTTATTGAGAGTTTCTAATTTTATGGAATTTATTATGTGTTTTGATGAGGTAACAAATTTATGAGGTGGATGCGAAAGTAATCATAATAGATAAATATGATTTTTCGTGCTTTTCTTAGATTATATATTTTATATATATACTTTTTGTTTCGTTTAAAATTTACGAGAACGAGCCTAAGGCACAGAATTAATTTCCACAATACGACTAAGATCCATGAAATAATTGCGTAGATTACCTCCTATTTCTTCATTGATAGAATCTTGACTTATATAAACTCGTGTGAGCTGGCGCAAGGGTCGGTCGCAGAGGGTACTAGGGCATTATACTTGAAGAATGGTGGGAAAGGAATGGGAAGGGAGGGAAGGGACGAAAAATGTTTTGTATTTTGATGGATTAAGGAACATACACAGCGACCGTGTGCGTCAATATACAAACTGAATTCCACCTTCACGTTTGTATTGCTTAATAAATTGCGATTTTGTTGATTGTAAACCTTAGCTATTCGAAAAAAAATTGAGGCACAAAATATTCTAACTATTCGATGGACGTATTTATGACAGACATATTCTCCATCTATATGGGCCGAATACAGAGCCATTTCTGTTTAGCTAACGAATTTGACTTCAGTTTCTGCAGTTATTCACTATTGACTTCCCAAACAAGATGGATTGGTGTCTTAATATCAACTCCATTACATTTACTGGAAGAATACAAACAGTTTTATGCAAAATAGCATTTATATTGGATCGGGAAATATGTACTATTATGCCCATGTTTCACCGGTTCTCGCGTTTAACACCATGTAATATCACATTCATTTAGCGAAACAAATGGCGTATAAAGTTGCGATCTTGTTGTTGATATCATGCAAAAAACTCGTTTTTCTACTATCCCATAGTGTAATTGTACATGGTACAAACTAAGGTCTACACTTGGGTTGGAACACGGCCAATGGTAAAAAAACTGTTGTAAATTGATAGCATAGGGAGAATTTCGGTAGTTTAAACGATAAATTACTAGTAAGGAAATTAGATGAATTTGCCTTGTTATAAAGAAAAAGATCTCACCTTTCTAATGATGACAAATTATCAGCCACTTATTGCACTGTTCGAGATACTTGCCAAATGGTAAAGCCCTTCTCCATGGGATATGGTATGGCTGTGTGCTTCAGAGAGACATTAAAAAAATAAGTAATTTCTGACGCGTATATCTCGTCAGAAATGTTATGGTGTTTTGTCCGTATGCTCTTACAGTCATATTTAAAAATGCGTAGATTAACCCAGCACCGTGATACTTTTCTTGTAATCACAACAAAAAACCTTTGGTTGTGAAGTCGTTTTCAGCGCACGGTGTGAAAGAAATATGTCAAGCTAAAGCCTTACATATGTATACATCTATAGTTCTATCTATTAAGTACAGAGATTTTCAGTCAAACAGAACAAAGTTTTTGCGTCATTGATATTACTATGCTTACTTCATCCCTCCTACAACAGTTAAAATTTCAAAGTAAAATTTGAATACGGCCTCTATTCTGGATAAACAAAATATCGCTCAAACTAATGTATCAACTGTAGAGTACTTACACTAGAGCAATAGGTGGGTACTCAGGTCATCGAATGGGACATGAAACCGTGGTTCCATTTGTTCTATTATCTTTAAAAGTAGGCTAATGACTGAGCAGGCCTCCCATTCTCTCTTATAACCTTCCTCTCCTCTCCTGATGATATTCTTCCCGGTAGGAAACGCAAATCAAACTTTAATCACATGATTGGTACCTATGATGATCAGAGAAAAATCTCGCTCTGTTCCGATCTGTTCCACATGGCAAGACCCGATTCCGTCGACCCGCTTGACATTTCTTGTTGAAGTTCCCCTTTAATTACTCCAGCATTTCGGTCGAAGCATAAGCCCACATCCTCGGTAAGGAAACCACTGATGTTTACAGCCCGCTCACTCCTCGTCTCCCCCCCCCCCCCCCCCCAGCAGATTTCCCACCAGTGGCGGCAGCGCACTGGGTATACTCCCCTATATCATAGTCACATAAATGTCGACCTCCTTTCTTCATTCCTTCCTCCTTTGTGCCATCATACCCTTTTTCTCTCTCCTCGCTGATGCTGCTAAGAAACAAGGCACTCAAAGGTGGGTCATCTCCCACGACCTTCCCAACAAAACAGTGGATTTCATAGCCTGGAACATCTCAGGATGCCCACTTATGGTGTACACTAGAAGAATTGGAATCGGAGTTAAAAAATATTCATAATTTTCGACACTTTCTTGCCTTTTTTCGCAAGATTTAATGCCGATTACGTATTCAAATTTCTGTTAACCTAAAATTAAATTATTCCTAGGCTGTCATTTTTAATTTTGGTGAAATATAATGATTACTAAGTGTATGCAGTGATCCTGTTCACCCCATGGTGAAGAGTCACTGCAAACTGTTAGGGTAAATAGTTTCAGTTCTACGAGAAAACAAGTCGCCTTATATTTTTCCACTGCTATGGCTGACAAATTCCACGAGTAAATTTTTTACTTCTAAATGCATTGACTCAACTCCCACGACATTCGATTTACAAACCTCCATCAGGAGTTTTACAAATCTCCATCTGATGTCAGCGTGAGTACGGTTTCCCTCAAACACAACACATTCCTTCTTAATGTTGCTCTCTTTCACTAATTTCAGAAAAATCTTGTTTTTACTGGCTATGGTGCCTTTGTGTTTTCTTGTGCCTAGGCTTGTCTGTCATTTATTTGCTTTCTTAATTTATTAATTGATCTTATTTTATAGAGACGATGATCGTTGATAATCATCGTATTTGTCACATTCCACCCTCTCTAGCATTCTGTATCTCACTCGCTTAAGGTGGTTTGATCGAAATAGTTCCCTAGTCATAATGGAGACCATATTAAAATTTTATTGTTTTTATTACAGCGTCGGTAAGAAGTATTAAAGAAATATTTTAATATTAATGGCGCAAAGATATAGTTATATATGACAAAAATTCTCGGTAATTAAAAAAATAAAGATACATAACTCTCTAACTTGACTCGTATTTTCACGCCGTATGGCTGAAAACCCTTCAAAACAGCAGGTTTTTTGCGATTCTTTAAAAATTACTGCGGTGAGTAATAGATTAATTTTTATAAATAGTTGAGAGAACATGAAAACTGTACAGTGTTATATTTTTGACGAAATCTAGGTACTAGAAGTTGCTAATTTTTTAAATACTCTCCCTCTGGAGTGCACAGCACAGTAATCTATCCCAGCTTATCCCAGCAATGTAAAACAGCTTATATTTGAGGGCAAATTTCTCTAAAAGGAGTTCGGCAAGGGGTTGATATTTTGATACCATTGGAAGTATGAGAGTTTTTTCTTTAAATGAGGAAAAATTCTAGGTGAAGTGATTTTTCACTCAAACTACCTTAAAACCTGTCTTGCCGAGCGTATTCCCCTTCCCTCTCTCAGGGTATGGAGATTCATCGACTTAATGCCCTCACTTCCTTTCGTCACTCAACTCCAGCCGTCGCGGAAGGGTGAGTCCAGTGCAGCGCTCTCTAATTAGAATCTTGCCGGAAAAAACATATTTTTTGCGAAAATTCCATAATTTATTTGTCTCGTTGTCAAAAGCGGTGGTAAATCTTTGAACACCACGGGGTGGAAATTTTTTTAGAAGCAAATGATTGTACCTGACTGGAATTCGAACCCAAATTTCTCTCAATTGCCGGTCAAAAGTGTTAGCCAGATACAACCTTAAGCTCTCTTATTGAATAAACATGTTCGAAATTTCGCCTTGAAATGGCAAATTGTTGATTGGGCCAATGCAAAATACATGCATATTTTCGCCTTCTCTCTACGCTGAAGCTTATGAGGCGTAGTCATTCATGAGCCGACACTCCAGGCTTTAAGCCATATTGGGTATATTGCATCACTATTCAAATAAATTAATAACATTTATGACGATATTTAAATTTTCTAAAAATTATGCTTTTATAATACTCTGTTATTGCTATGAATACATTAAATTCTGAAATAAAGGCTTGTGACATTGTTATTTTCTTTGGAAAAACTCCGATAAGTGACGCATAATATCCCCATCCTACGTTGTCATTACATTAAAACTCCCGCGATGATTCCCCGACCCCTTTTATCCCCTCACCGTTCGGGGAGTCCCAATGCACACGATGAGTTATATCGCTAAGAGGGGGGGAGGAGTTGACGCCAGGATCGCGTTCTGACGCTTCGAGAACGTGAACCCCGTCGAGGATGATTATGAAGACGGAGACGCGAAAGGGGTTATCTCACAGGGTTTGTCTCGACGAACGTACCCTTGTGTATTTCCGCGACGCACGCGGGGTGACTGCAAAGCTCAGCGAACCCCTGAGAGGGCAGTTGCACGAGATGTACTCGGGGCGAATCGGCTTCAGGCAGGGGATCATGTGAGCGATGCAGGGTTCGGAGCGGAATTCAATTAACAAGTATGGGATGGAAACTGGGAGGGGTGAAGAGTTTTTCAGGAAACAGTTGCGCGTCAAATTCGCTTGGGTGTAATCAAAGCTGTAGATACGTGTGTCTGATGAACACATCGCTGCCTTTCGGCAATAAGGGTAAGCATGTTTGAAGAAAGTCCGTTTTCAAGTCGGGTGACTACATTGCTGACATCTCGTAGCCGTGGGATCAACATGAAACTCTCCACTAATGTTTGCAACTCCCAAGTAATATGCAGCATAACTGCAATATTGGCATTTTAATTTTGATCCCATTTGGAACTGAAAACGATTTCTTCTTTAAGTAGGCAGTAAAGGTACCTAATCAAAGAATATTTATTAAACAATTGGATAAATGTCGTGTTCATGGGAGAGTAAATGAGCTATGTCACTTCGATTTATCAAGGCTTCATCTTGATTCTCGATCACGCCGCGCATGTACGACGTAGCACAAAATAGTATAAAACAGGTGATTTAATAAAATAAATATTCAAGAATTGTGGTTACTAGATCACACGTAGCTAAGATCATCAGAATAGTGCGGGTCGCATGAGTTACAAGTTCACACTTCATCTGCAGCCATCCGAAGTTAAATTGCTGCAGCTCTCCATTCAACTCTCCTCTTAGCTTCTCTCCATAATTCTCCCCTTCACTCCATATTTCTTCATTTTAACCTCCCTCATAATGTGCTTCAAATTATCCATAATGTATTGAGAAAAAAATGGCTGACATAATGTAATAATTATATTTATATATTCTTGGACTTAATTATTAATTCCCCGCATAAATTTCCCATTTTAAATTATGTTTTTAACAGATAGTTATGTCGCAATATGTATCGAATAATTTTGCTTCTTTTGCATCGTTGAGTTTTCATTTGACTTCTTTGCTCTTCAGCTCTTTGCAGGACTTCTTCATTGGTGATTCTCTCCTTTCCTCTGATATTCATTATTTTTCGATACCTACACGCATGGTATAACACGGAGGATTTAATTTAGCCCCACCATGTATGTGTAGAACAGAGGGAAACGAGAAGGTACAGATTACACTGTGGAAAAAAGGTATAAGAATTCCTTCACACCACGCACGCACCATTCATGAATATAAAAATGAAATAGAGGGATTTAAGAAGATTCCATCGTGACTGCGTGAGCAAAAACAAACTCTGAATTCCACAGTTTCCTCCGCACCGCATAAAAATACTGATTTCACTGATGAAATGCTGAAAAAAGTGAAACAACAAAGTTTAGTTAGAAAATATATAGATAGATTATATGACGAACTTATTTTTAATTAGCACTTTTTTCCAGAAACAGGAACCGATAAGAGTCTTTTTTATTGAATCAACACATATTTACTTCAATTGTTGCAGTAATTTTCTTATAGCTCTAACATTAAGATAAGAAAGTGTTTACATTTTAAAACCATACAAAATCTTAGGAAAATTCGCTTATCATAAATAGCGTCTCACGGAAAGGGAAATTCCATTAGATAGAAAAATGCTCTTTCCTCCATTTTTTGTACCCATTCTCGCATTAAACAGCATGTAATTTTGAGTTCAATTTGCAAACAAAATAGGGTAAAAGTTGGGATGTAGTTGTAAATATAAAGACGCGGGCACGTTTTCCAGTAACCAGTTTAATACTAGAATGTAATGTGGTATAAGTCAAGTAAGATCTGGTGCTTTCCCAGCGAATGATGTGCCGGAACTTTTCTCGGGTTTCCCGCCGGGTTAATGGCTCCATGTTCGCCAACGATATATACACGTCTAACGGAACACCAGCGACATCTACGACTTGGACAACCGGAAAAATCAGCCATTGCCGAACACGGCCGCGGATTCGACCACCTCATCCGATTTGACGATACCAGGATACTCGCCCGCTCCTCCGGATTCTGGGATCGCCTGGTGATTGAGCCAATTGAGACTTTCATGGAGGATGACAATCACAACCGAGATTCAGGCTTCTCCTTGAGCAACCACAGGAAACCCAACTTGGCCACAGTACGCAAAAAACGGCAATTCCACAAAAAGGCGGGTAACAACGCAAACTTACACCTCCGCACCAACCAATCATGCAATACCCGACAAGGATGGGATAAAATATAAAGCAAACCATAATTCACCTCAAAACTCAATTGCCCTGATGAAGATACCCGAGTCGGACATCGAAACGTAGGAAACCCGAGAAAAGTTCCTGCACGAGGAATAAGTCATGAAGCCTACCAATACACACCTTTTTGTTCCTTCTTTCTCTGAATTCTTTTGCCCTATTATTACCACCCTTTTGCATGGCTGTCGTCCTGACACTCTCTGCCACATGTTTTTGCGGTGGTTTGGAGGTACATATGCCGGTGTATATGCTATCCGTTAATAATTAATTTATTTATTGACCACGTTTAAATAATCTCTTCTTTAAATTTATTGAGGTTTGAAAAAAAGGAATTTTAATTGACCTAACCTCAAATAAATTAATTAAAAGAAGAGATTACATGCTCTCCTACCGAAAGTTTTTAAAATTTTCCCCTCAGCGATAACTGCTACGTTTCAAAGCGCGTTCTTTTTTAAAATAATGTCTAACTACTTAATCGAGACCCCAAGTTCCTCGTGCTACTCTTCGAACTTCGATTGATTGATCATCTCTCATCGATTGGGTCGGCTAAATTAATTATTCTAATCGAAAGACAAGAAAGAATCCCGTGGTATTTCCCGTATATTTTTCGCATAAATATAGAATACCTATATATAATATATAGAATATAGTGTCTATATTCATGATTTTTAGACTGCGGTTAGCCAGCTCCACACCTATTTCGGCGAAGGTCTCAGCTGGTCGGAACAATTAACGCATTCACGTGCTGCATTTTTCATCGGGAAACCCAGTTTGCTCTCTAAGGTGAGATTTTCGTCGATAGCTTGTCCTAAGGTCACGAGTTCAAGTTCCTTCCTATATTTGGGCGTGGGACGAAGTGCAGGGGCTAGCCCCACGGGAAATCCTTGAAGACAAACGGAAACTTATCGGTGTCCTGGCTGTTAAGCCGCCAGCTACGGCCGCCTGCTACGGGCGAGGAAAAACTTTTGCCATTTATCGCATGGAATTAGTGAATTTCGGTGTGGATAACTCCATTTGTTAACTTTTAGTATAAAGGTATTGGTTGTGCTAAAACCTTTATGACGCATTTTATTAACATATTCGCACCCACTTCATAATGCGTAGACATTGTTTTTGTCAGTTTTTTATTTAGAAATTCAGCCATGTTTTTTTATCAGGACCCCTTACTTTCACGTCCAATTATAGTTTGGCTATCAGTATCACAAATTAGCGTCCAATTATAGTTTGGCCAAGATGAAATTCCTCCATCGATGTGAATAGTTTCGGTCAATCACCTTGCGGTTTTGACAGCAAAAACGTTTTAGGGGGCCAGATTGCGAAATGGGAAACAAAGGTAAAGGAACTAAACTCTTAATGCGCGTACGCGTATCAGATTTAAGGAGAGGATAGAAGAGAAGCCCCTTGGGAGATGCTATTGAAACTCAATCTCTCTTCATTAGGTTAAGACATTCCATCGAAGGAATGACGGCTCAAAGACAGCAGCGTTACGAAGGGAGTTCCAACAACTGATTGAAATAGGATCGGAAAGGCATGGCTATGGTGGTGGTCTGGGCCAGTTGTGTGTTGGTGTGTGCTTGTTGCTCTTGGAATCCCATTGTTCATCTTCCACTATCGCCTATCGTGCAATCAAAGGGTCAGGTCCCGAAGGAAATATCTATTTTAGAGCGCGCTTGAAGGAAGGCGATAGGGGAATTGCCACTTGGAATTAGGGACGAGAGGTAAGGAGGAGAAATTGTTGGGGATTGGAAGGGACCAACAAAGAAAAGATGGAACATAGCGATATCAATTAGCGGGAAAATTACTGTGTAGGAAAAAAAGGAAAGAAAAATTCTTTTCTTTTTTCATTTATTTCTTTAAATATTGTACGCTTATGTTATAAAAGATTAGTATTTATTTGCATTCCGTTGGCGTTTTACATCTGTAGCAAAGTGATTTCTGATGAATCATTACATAGTTGTTGGATGATGGCGGGGAAAGCTCGTTATTTTAACGTAAACGTGGATATAATAAGCATAGCGATAACAATTAAATGGAATATTTTGATGCTGGGATATATGTATAAAAATGGGTAAAGAAGAGCTTTCGTCTCACCAGCGTTAACGCGATTTTCATCCACTTTCAAATGACATATCGGAACCAAATTCACCACTCTTATAATGCAAACCTTGCGCATTTGTAAAATACTGTCAACATAACAATGCATCAACTACTTTAGGAATGGCAAACATACAAACCTGAAAACTGCGTTTTTTATTGTCCGCCATCCTGTGATAAAATGCCGTTTCCTCTTATCTACCGTAGATGGCGCAGCGATCGAGCAGTTGGTTTTCTACTCTATACTCACCTCTCCTTCACACTTTCTTCCCGCCTTCCAATCAAACTCGCCTCGCTCTAGCTATTTATTTCAAATCAATTCTATTCATTCCACCGCGCTAAACACAGCACATTTCACTTCAAATGAGGATTTACATTTTCTTATCGGACCTACTACTCGGTAATCCATTTCATGGGTAATACATGGCGACCACACGCCTCACAGCCAAGTCACCAACAGACCAGAGGGATTCTATTTTTAAAAGAATACGTAAAATGTCATTTAACCCTTCTATTAATAGTCACCTATAACCATTAACCGACTTGAGGGATTCTATTCTTAAAAGAATACGTGAAATGACATTTTTCCCTTCTATTAATGGTCACCTATAATCATCAACCGACTAAAGGGATTCTATTCTTAAAAGAATACGTTATATGACATTTTACCCTTCTATAAATGGGCACCTATAATCACCAACCCACTAGAGGGATTCTATTTTTAAAAGAATACTAGATTTCAAATAATACTCCCTTATAATCAACAACCTACAACAGGGAAGTCATTCTTAAAAAAATACGCAAAGTCATGCTCCAGGGTAAAAATTCCCGTCATTTTCACTGAGAAAATGCACATCCAGTATCATACCGTTCAATGAAATCTCCTCTCGACTAAAACACAACACCCAGAATTATTCGTAACATACGTCTTTCTATTTTCTCATTTATTGTAAAAATCTGCATTTTGAACTTTCCTCCATTCTCAGAAATGCCCATTTCCACGTTATCGCTCCCACGAAAAATGCGTTTTCCGCTTTTCCAACTCACAGAAATGCCTTTTTCACTTTTGAAAATGGCCAATTCGGGCCCGCGTACCGTCCCACCCTTGCACCCCTGTTTCACTCCATAGGCCCGCGAGCTTGTTGGGGGGGGGGGGGGGGGTAAGGGCATATTCTAGAAGGGAAATTAGTTACAATCCTCCTACCGGTTGTTCGTAAAACCTCCAAATATGGTGTCAAAATATCACGAAAAAATCGCGAAATTGCTCGTTTTCAAACGTTAATATCTCAAAAACTACTAGTCACACGGGTATGATTCTTACATTTTTACAAATGCGCATTCTTCCTCTACTTCTAGGTATCACATTCAATGTCGTCAGTTTCCTACGTTCTCCAAAAAAATGTTAACCGTGCGAGACGAAAGCTCACCTTTACCTAAAAATATTTTTTTTTTTGCTGAAGTTTTATTTGCCTTCCATGAGCAAACTACAGCAGCAGATTTAAGGCAGGAAAGGAAATCTTGAGGAAATTCTCTTAGGTACGGAGTCGTGCGTTGAAGGAAGTGATTTATTAAAAGTCTATGATTTTAACAAGAAAAATGTAGCGTAGTTATAACAATCAGACAGATTTTAGTGTTCAATCAAAATAGAATCTATCATTAAACACTTCTGTTTTTACTATTTGTCACCTAAAAATGTTTCGTATTAGCCACCATAAACTTACACGTTTTTAGTATTCGTATTCATTCGCATTATACGGAATTGTTCGTGGTCCATTTTTGACGCATCAATGTAGGAGTTTGAGGAAATATAACTCAGTTGGAGAAATTTAATGAGATCAACTCCTAATCCGTCCAGTTTCATAGACAAATAACTCAGTCGCTAGTATTTCAGTCCAATGGTAGCAATTTTGTAATGCTGTTTTACGCTAGATCTATAGTTCTGTTTTTCACAAGTATTATTGGCCCATGAGGAGCTATTTCTTAAAATTAGTTCAGTTGTGCCTTGAAAATGTAGTTCTGAAAATGTTTTATGAGGAGTTAACCATGAAATGATTGTATTGACCAATGACAATTATCTCCAAAGGGTGAAGGGGAGGAATGCCTGAGGAGAACAATTAACACTATTTTATAGTCATAGAATCCGACTGCAGTGCCATTTCAATGAAATTGCCACATTTTGCATGCAATTACCGCAGAAAATAGCTTATAAAAATTAAACGATAAGATGTTAGGATGCCAATTTTTTTAGCCAATTATCCTGGGGTATTCAATCCTAAAACAGTTTTCCGTGAAAATGGTATTTATATTGTGTGGAAAATTATTATTTTCACCGTGTTTCTCCCGTTTTTGAATTTTACACCATTTAATATAAAATTCAATTAGCAATAATACTAGCATGGGAAGGTAACATTTTGTTCTTCGTATCATGTTATTAAAATATTAAGAAGGTTGCCTTAGCACAGGAGCATCCTTCAAGGCTGCCTAAACCTTCCAATTATGTTTATATTGCAATGTAGTTTTTATTATGAGGGAAGTAATACACATTATCACTATCATTAATAACATTTTATCGAAGACAAGTTTTTATATAAGTACCCAGAGTATTAATCAAATGAAATTAAAGTAATTTTACAGTCCACTTACTTACACACTTACAGGAACTTATTCACGTAATATGAAGTGCTTTCGAGGTGTGCGCGTTAAGATATCACATCTGTTGGACACAGGCGAGGTAGGAGTTGAGTGGGAGATCAAAAGAGGGCAGGAGCAAGGGAGAAAAGAGCCATTGGGAGAGGGAAAGGGGTTGAGGGAGCAGCGGATGAAACGCTTCTCTTGTACGGCGCGACTTCGCATCGAACGGTAAGAAAGGGATAGAGGGAGAGTTGACGGGTTGAGATGTGTGTGGGCGAGGATGATTGGGGGAGTGACTGCTTGGGAAGAGAGGAGGAGTATGAATGAATTCCTGAATGGGAGGCAAAGACGAAGACCGGTGTTTCCCGGTGGGAATTCCCTCCCGCTAATACCCGGAAACCTTCACAATTTCTCGTTCCCGAATCTCGAGAAAACTTACTGCGGAAACTGGGAAAATTTGTTATTGAATCCTAGATAGTTAGGTAAATGTGAGCTTTTATCTCCTAGGTAAAGGTGAGCTTTCGTCTCGCACGGTTAACATTTTTTTTAACACGGTTGGAATTATAAGTGAGGTGAATTTGGTTCCGATATGTCTGCTGAAAGTGGGTGAAAATCGCGTTAACGCTGGCGAGACGAAATCTCACCTTTACCGAATCCTATAATAGCAACTCTGCTACTGTACCAAGACATCACTTTTATGCGTACAAACCCATCACGCCATTCCCTTTCGGGAAAGGTAAAGTCAAAGAATTTAGTCGTTGCCGTTAACTCTACAAAACCGGATCCCTTTTAATAATTTCCTCCGCGAACCACTTTCGCCTATCTGACACTCATGCATTGATTCATACCAGCTATCTATTTCTCAAGACTCCTAATGAACATTCTCTTCAGATTCTCTTCTCCCACATTCAACTATGACTTTAGTGGTCTACCTCTTCCTCTCACACCATAATCTCTACTATCATACATCGGTTTCGTTATTCGACTCTCTCTTATACTCTCAACATGGCCAAACCAACGAAGGAAGAATACTCTCAAAGATTATAAATAAATATCTATCGCAATTAGATGTGTGTATATCATCACTTTTAGTTTAAATTTTTATTTTTGAAACCCTGGGAAAGTTTGCAATCGATAAATAATCAAACTATACATTTACCTGAGTGTGCCTGTCAGTCTGTAACGCTACTAGGAGAACTGCGATCGAGAGTTCAATTTCATTAAGGGGAGATGTAGTTATTGTAGAAAACGGCGGTACCGATTTATTTGGTTGTTTGTCATTTTTTCTCATAGCATCGCATATGCCGGGTAAAATCCCCGAAGTTCCATTTTCAACCCAGACAAAATATTTATTGAAAAAATAAACACCTTATCTCAAACTCATATGCCCCATGTTAAATTTGCATAGCAACCATGTAGCTACCGTCAACAACGCTGTACTTAAGTAAAGGTGTTTACATTTTGTAAGCTGTAATGGTCTCAAGATATTAGACTATTAACGTTGAAATAACCAACACGAAACGTTTATAAATGACAAATATAATAATATTTGAATAACTAATAAGATTTGATTGACTGGGTATTTTTCCCGTCAATTTTGACGGGTTTTCAGCTAGTAACCTATTACCAAATATGTATAAGAAGTTCGTCTACAAGATACTTGTAGTATTTACTTCAATGTAAATTACTTTAATAATGATTTTTTAAATCTATGGTCTCTATATTTTTTCTTTTGTATGCTGTGAATGATGAATGGCTAACTCGTTGTTAAATGATGTATATTTTTTAGAGACCTAAGGATGCAAAATAAATTTTACGAAACGTCGACTTTTGAGTAAATTACACCCATTACTAACATAAACACCAAGACCTATCATCTCCTGACAAGATATATATTAACAATATTTTAACTATTATAAGAGTGATCTGCCAGTTACATACGCAGGCCTCTGCCTCCTAACAAGATTTCTGTCTTCATCTCAGCGTACATCCAACCTTTCTTCATCCCATTCATGAAACCTATACTCCTTCCTTGCCCTGCTTACCCAACATCGTCCCCTCTATCACGACCTTCAGAATCCCTTTACCCCGCATTACCTTGTTTTTTTAAAATAAACTTCTTGGAAACAAGTCAACAAAGCGATTGAAATGTTTGGCTGCCACACGCTCCAGTTCTTTTTATAGGAGTGTCCCCGGACCCTGTCCAAAACTGCGTACGCTCTTGTCACGTGCCCTGGTTTCTTAGTTCTTACTTTAGCCATGCAGTGAATTAGCAGTTACAGCAGTAGTTACCATTTGCAGTGATGCTCTAAGAAAATTTAATTAAGAATGATGATTTAGGGAATTTTCGGGAAATACGATTTTTCGTTCCCGATTCCCGAAGGTTCCAAACTATCGGGACTTAGGAAACCTTATACGGAGGACTGAGACGGTCAGCTAGCTCTCTGGGGAGCGAATTTGACTGGAAATGAGACGTCCAAGACTAACATCAGGAGGGGGGGTGGGAGAAAATGCACGCAGCAGGCAATCGGAGAGAGGGAGCTAAGATAAGGACGGATTAATGGAACGTCTGTCATATTTTGTGCGGGAGGGCAGACGCGAAGAAAGATCTCCCTACAAGTTCGGAGTTTAGTTTTGCGAGCAGAGACTTGTGAGTGGCATTCCAATTTACACGGGGAGAGGGGAATGGTGTAGATGTGATTTGAAACAAAGGAAGGAGGAAATGCGAGCGTGAGTGGAAGAGTGAGCATAGAAAGGGGAATTTAAATAATGGGTCCTCGTAGATCCTTGGTCACAATCCTATTATTTTTCTCAATTTACACATTGGATTTCTTTTTGGGTTAGCCATGTCATGTCGCGCGTGTTTTTTTGTTGAGTATTGCTGATAATTCGATTCTATCCCTTGGTCTGGTGAGAAATTACGTGAATCGCGATTATTAGTTTGCCTCTCCCGGTATTAGTCATCTGAGAAGGTATAACTTCGGAAAATGTTTCTTATTACGTATATGCATGAAAATCTGGCATATTTTTAAGACAAATTTAGATCCCATTGCAGGGCTGTGTTTTGTTATTGGTCCTTCTTCTTTGCTGTAGCACTTCAGTTGGACAAATCATGTGTCTCAACAGGTAAATAATGAGTGAATGGTTTGTCCGACGCTTTCTTATTACATGACCGTGAACTTTGCAGAGAAATGACAGTAGGATCAATGTGTTTATTGGCACCGATAAATATGGCTATGGTTGGATTTGTGGGTACAGTGGGTGCAGGTACTGAATCCATACGATTTTCATATTTACCTTGTAAGTTGTTTTTTGTAATTTTAGTTTAGATTTTCACTAATCAACTTAAAGAGTTTAGCATGAATTCTGTTCGTTTCAAAAAATGTAAATTCCTTTGATTGTTCCCGTTATATTTTCAGGGTATTCTTCGAGAAATATAAGTAATTAAAATTATTATATCCCCAGTTTTCTATCAAAAAATTTGTTCTCTATCCTCTCATTCTTAATATTTAAAACATTAGAGTATGTTAGCATGTTATCTCAATAAATCAATCAGTGATGGAGAAAAACCTTAATATTTTATTTCAATCTATGAGAATCAAAGTTGGAATTAGAAAAATGTTTGACTTCATTGATTTGTAACATTTGGAATTACATAGATAATTGCCCTTTAAAAATAATTATATTGAAGAAATAAAACAAATGAATTTCTTGAATGCATTAGAGATACTGATATTTCGAACGCGTTGAAAGCAGGGATTTGGAGCTGAAGCCGGAGCTCCAAATGTTTGCTGGAGCTGATACTCGAAATTTTAAAATTTTCCCGCTCCAGCTCCAATGACTGATTTTTAATTACTCTAATCTACAATGGAGGTATTTGTGCCACACTACAACGAGCTAAATTTCATCCCTGTAAGCAATTCAAGTGCTGAGGATGTTTAAATTACTCCAGAGTACTTTGGATAGTGTCTTTATGTTGTCCTCACCTTTGCATGAAAAATAAAAACGCCGGAGAGACTCCCCTAACTTCTGTATTTGATTGATATTTTTTCAAGTGAATTTGCCTCATAATTTTCTCTTGCTAGTCAGGAGAGTTAATTTTGCCCGAAAATCTTAGTCGTGTTTACTTAACTCTATAGTGAGGCAAGCCAGTTTGTGGACCATGAGGGCAAGCAAATGAACAACAGACTCATATTGCCATAATTAAGGGGTACTTATAGCCCCGTTTACAAGTCCGGGCTTTTCTATCAATACATTGTATCAATTCTCTTGAGAGCATTTATGCATTCTCGTTTATGTATTCGGCTGTTATTTTATCCATGATAGCCTTATCCTATTTTACTGAAATAGCTTCGTCCATTGCACTTCATGACCCACTTATTCATTATAACTAGATATTCGTGATGGATGGGTTTCTAGCAAAGCTGTGTAGAAACACTCTTGGAGAAAATCCAAGCTGTTGTGAAAAAATTGAGTGCCAAATATGATTTCTTAATTAAGGAAGCAAAACAATATTTTTCCAGTGCTGCATAATGAAATTCGATGGGGCTCTGTTTTTCACGTGACTGAGTGACTTCTTGCTTAACGTTTATTCTGTGAGCAAGTTGCTGTAATTGATGCTGTATACATTCATCTCTAAAAATATCAGAAAATATTGAGTGCCTCTGAGAAATTTTTAGCGAGCCATATGATTTCACCATTATAATTCAAAGCCGGACGTATTATTTTACTTGGTGAATTTTTAAAAGAGTAGCAAATGTGAAAACAAAAATTAGAGAAGAAACAAGGAACGTCTGCGGATTCTATTGTGCCAGTGATTTTATATTTCAGTTACACTGTCTCACTGCGAATTTTAGCAGATAGTTTTTATCTACAGTTATAATTGATCTGGTGCATACTATGTATTGCTTTTTGTAAAAAATTGAGATTATTAAAAAAATAAATTCATATTGATTAACATGGAAAACAATTTGGATTCTTACATGTACATGTCTTACATGATTCTTACAAGTATTAAAATAATAATCGTTAATGGAAACAGAAATTTTGACCGGAGTTGGATCCGGAGCCACGAAATAAACCGGAGCTGGAGCCAAAGCCACTCCACTAAACTTCGGCTTAAAAGCCTTAGTTGAAAGTACCAAAAATTATATCATGCACACTCTAATGTGGTACAATGTACAACACCCTTTAAAAACCTTCTAACACCCTAAAATGATCTCGAAACAACTTGTCGGGTCGGAAAATACAGATCGGGAAATTCACTTCGCATCACAATTAAGTTAATTTCTTTTAATTCCTCAATCTCTTAAACATTTTAAGGATCGGAGATTTTCTGTTGACATCAGGTTGGAAGGTTAACGGAAATCTAATCTATAATAAGAACTAAATCTACGTTCATCAATGGTAAAATAATATTATGATCATTGATAGTTGAGGGTATAGCGGAGCTCGAATTATTGTATCGCAATTGATTTTTCCACCGGAGGTCATTCATTCGTATCGGTGATGCGCGCGTGGCCAGACGCCCGCTGTCCGGGAGGACGGGCTTAAAGGTCAGCGAAGATTGAAGCGAGACTTTCCCGGCGGAGAAAGGATTTGAATGGGAAGAGGGCAAATAATGAAAAAAATAATACCAACTTGAGAGAGGGAAGAGCGTCTAGACGAGTCGGGAGAGTTTTTTAAATCTCTTTCCTCTTCATATATATTTGCTTTTCTTTTCCAAGAGTGGGAGGACTCTCAGATGGAGAGGATGAGATTAAATATAGCAGAAAAAAATGGCGTAAAGAGGAGAGTTTGATTGTCTTTAATAATGGGTTTTTATAAATGCGTTTTCATCGTTAGAACGTTTTAAAGCGTCGATTACAGACGTGAGTTTTTTATTTAAAAAAGCCTTTCCATGCTCTTTTTGTTTCGTGTATTTACTTTTCTGTTCAATTCAAATTTTTACTTATTTAATTTATCAGTTATTTATTGAAATCCAAAGTGTGCTGCGAAATATACTTTTGGTAATTTAAGATATTTACAAAGTAATCAGCTTTCACCAAGACCTTCATACTACTGAACGATGGACGCCATAGTTCTCTTGAAGCTAGAAACCACGACATCAGAATGGAACTCAGTGGTTACTTACAAAAGTAAGCTCGATCATGATTCGGTAATTATATGGATAAAGGGAACAGGCAGATGACCACATAAAAACATTCTCAAGGTTAATTTAATATATTTCACATATATTGACGTTTGTTCGCTGCGTAACTTTCCCGTAAGAGGCAAGTTCAGTTGAATAATGTTATGACACGATCCATGATTTCGATACCGGTATTTTGTTCACCTAGCTAAAAGAGTGTATTATTCCGATCACTTCAATTTTTGGAATTAATGACGAGAAATTTATGGTTAATAGGGGCTATATTATCTAAGAATTCAAGCAAATCTTGGGAGGAGACAATGACCAGCGCCTGTAAAATTTGTATTCCTTTAGGTATTACGACTTATATGTAATTATTCCCCTGGATCATCTCTTATAAAGTCATCTGTTATTGCTTAGCGCAGGATTGTATAGACAGACGGGTAACCAAGGGGACCTCACAAACAGACTCGCTTAAATGGTACACCACCCTGTAGAATATATTGGCCGCGTATTGTATCTTAATGGGTCTTCCTGTTAGGCTGAGGATAGCACGGGAGTATTGATTCTCAGGCCATTAAATTAGTGCTGAGTATTTTTATTTTTCTACTTTCTCTCCTTTTCCCCCTGGTTCTTTTTCGATCGATCGGAATCATATCTCCCTGCCTCGTTTGCTACTCACTCTCAAAGGCTCAAGAGAAGGTCATTTGAATTGATAACCCTACTTCTAGATTTTAGAGAACTCTTCCTAGACATGTGAGTTTTTAATGCTTTTGCAGTGATCAGAACAAAGAACATCACGACTATAGGTTTTAGTTATTGCGCCCGATTGTCGGTTATTTACTTGTGGAGGTGACAGAGGTCATTTGCGCCAATTAGGATAGCGGAGGAGGAGGAAGTCGTGATAGGAGAGTGAGGGCGGAGTTAATTAATGGAGGAAAACTTTGTCCTCATAATATGGGGCTAAATTATTTTTCAGTGAGAAAATACTTCTTATTTGCTGAAAACGTCTTCTATAGACATTTATTTTATGAAACAGTCCAGGACTCCATAAAAAGTAAACAAACATTATCATAGCAATGGGCTCAGAACAAAATACCAAATAAATACAAGCTTAAGAAGAAAAAAAAGTGAGTATGTGGAGAAGTACCTTTCATTTACAGGACTTCAACCGATCAGTGAGAAACCCAGCGTCAGCTTAATCTGATGTGTGACAGTTAACATCCCATCCGACAGCATCAAAGTAGGCATCGGAATTCAACGAACAAATCTTCGTTGATTTTGGGATTCTAACCAAGGACTGCTGAATGAGAAACTGGCACTGAAGACCCCTCTTTAATTCGATGCCTGCCTGCACTCGATCTAAACGGCATAATTATGTAATGGCCTGTAAGAACGTAATAATAGGTTTATTTTTCTATCTTTACCTTCCACTAAAAATGCAATGTCACACTTATGCTTACTTTTCTACTTGCTTCACATCTGCTTGGTTTGAGGGAATATTGTCTAAGGTAAGCTCTAGAAAGCTTTGCTTTCAAGAATAGGGGCGTTGCCAATGCATTCTCTTATTTCGAATTCTATTTTTTTCTGCGGAATCAAAAAGCTGTTATTCCGTAAAATCATCTATGTCTGGTGTTGAATAACAACTCTCCTCAGTAATTATTTGGAATTCTATTTGAAATTACATAATGATGTAGCAAAAATGGCTTTATTTAATATTTAACCTGCCCAAACCGTAGCAGAAAGCTGAAGACCATTTTATAAATAAAATCCAGGAGTAGGGTTTAACTTTTCGATTACAATATTGGTTGGTGCGTCCTCTCAGTATTTTTTTCAGCTTCTTAGTACCATTTCACTATTTTAAAAAGTAATCATGGACCATGTTCCCTTTCCCTAGAGAATGAAAGTCATGATCTCGGGGATAATGTGGAAATGTACCAATATGTTATCTCTCAAGAAAACATTATTTATTTTTATCCTTTATTTCCTCCTGTTTCCCTCGAAATTGTCTTTTTGGATATTTTTAAACAAACATATTTTTACAATTTAAATGGAATTAAAATTTTCCCTTTCCTGAATACTTTGTTGGCGTTACTTATTCTACTTTTGTGTTTCAATTCGGAAGAAATGTGTTAATACAAATATTACCCCAAGTATAACCGGAAGGAGAATTTTTAATAAAATCGATGCATTACGAATCCCATTTAAGCCGTGAGTGCTCTCAACGGTGCCCATTTGTAAAAAAAGTAGATATTTCTTCTTTATGTTACGATATCCAACCGTTGAAAGAGTTTATTTCCCATTTTAAATGAATTCTGTGATGGTGGAAAGATCAAACGTCCCTTCCGGAAACCTGCGAGGGTGAAAGATAAGGGATAGCTTTGCTATAGGCTTCCTCGACTTGCTCAGTGACTGCCACTGTTGGGATCGGTGAAGATTTCTTCGGACTCGGGAGATAGCGCACGTTTCCTTCTTCTCGCTTTACTCCTTGTCCTCACAAGACTGTTAACTCTGCCAACTGCACTTCCTGTGTGTAGAAAGGGCTTATCTCTCTCGATCCATCCCTGCCTATTGCCGATACTCCATCGCTTCTGGAAAAAACGCTTGGAAGCTGTCCTTATCACTCTTCCTAGCGTCCCTGAATAGGCTCTACCATGTTCATTTTCGCCTGTTTGCTCACAAATGCATGTAATATTTGCCTATCTTCCTTATGTGAAATGAAAATTTTTCGCGCTTTCAGGGTGTGCGTGATTCTGACAACCTCCATTGCATTTCTTGAAGTTGATTGGTTTTCTTTAAGTTCATCTTCAAATTCTGATGTTATTTCCTTGTCACCGACTACCTCTCACACGAAACCCTGTGAAAAGAATCCAAATTAATATACATCTGCCCATAACAGTAACACTTATTTCAACTATACCTAATCAAAGATTTGGGAATAACATAACGAATCCATTATAAGCTGGTGCGTGCTCTGAGTATGCCTACACTTTCCAAGTATAACTGCTTTATTTGATAAATTAAAAATCGCCCATGTTCTATACGACTACGGAATGAAAGGGATGGTGTCAGGGTTAATGAGGAAATATACTACTTACTAATGTCTCTTGTGAAATAATTTTCTTCTTTAATTTCCCTCTCATTTCATTTTCGAATGCCAGTCTGGTTTTTTTCCTTTTCATTGACTACCTCCAGTAAGAAATTCTTTGAAAATGATTGAAATGAGCGGATATCGGCCACAACAACAGTATTAGTTATCAAGGACACAGACCAGAACGGCGAAACTTCAAAACCAACCAAAATCCATATCAGTATCGAATACCAATATTCATATTAGTGTGGCCGAAAAGCTGATAGATTATTAAACTAATATCCTCCTCGTCACCATCAAACTCGCGTGATCTGAATTTTTCAAATGATATTAGCCTGGATTGTAACCTCTTGAGCCTGCAGCGGCCGCAAACTTAGTCCTTCCATCTACTTCTGTTGTTTTCACTACGCTCCCCGTAGATCCCCTGCGGCCCATCTTTCTGCAGGGTCGCTCGACTCACCACCGGGATTCCTACAGGCGCGATTCCCTTCTCTACTTCGGCCATTTCTCATTCACCCGAGCACGCCTTTCTTCTCCTCCCGAAAAATCTCACTCCCTTTATACATATGTTCTCCGTTCTCCCCTTTTCACTCCTACACTTTGGAAAACGCTCACGTCGGGAGCAGAAGCACCTTGGAGGGGGGGGGGGAATTCGGCATTCACCACGCCCAATGTTTGTCTTAACTCGCTACGCCCAAGTAGGTTGTACGTTTGCGGCTGTGACTGGGGGGAGTGTTGGTCTGGGGGGTGGTCGAAGTTTTAATAACCACCAGTCGCGCGGAAGGAAGGTCTCAGACCGCGACGCAGTCCTTGAGGCGTGCACTTTGCGTGCGGTGGTGCTACCGAATCCCCTCCGGCCCCCTCCCCATGTCTTCACCATGACCCTTTCTCTCCACTTCTATTGGCCCCGTGCAGTGACATAGCCAGGGGGGCTCATGGGGCCCGGACTCTCCCCACCTGAATTTTTGAATTTATTTCAATAAAGGACGCTAAGGGAAATAGTTATATATGTTTTTTTTAATAACTAAAAATCTTGATTAAATTTATTCCTATTTATTAACTACTTTTTCAATTAATATGTTTGTAATTTTCAAGCTAAAACCGTTAGTATTTCCTTTCTTTTTTGATTTGCGCAGAAAAAATCTAAAAAAATCGGCTGCTACACTGCAGTCGGAATTGTATTTTAAATTGCTTAACACGCAATTTTGCTCCCGGATATTACACATGGATCCCCCCCCCCTCCCCTGAAATATAATCCTGACTACTTCAGTGGCGCCTCCAGTACGCACAATAGTTATCAATATAGTTTAGTACAGGATTTAGTTCACTGTGATAGCTTAGAAGTTTCATCTACCGTAAAAGATAGATTGTGAAACCTCCCTGAAGACGACGGAATAGTTAGCCTTCTGAGTGTAGCAGTTCGTGGACTATCGTGATAGGAACTCAAGAAAAAATAGCAACCAACAAATTCTGGTGTGTGAGACTGTTGCTAAAGATCAAATGTGGGTTTGAAACGAAGAACGAAGAAGTACACAAATCAGTGGAGGAGGAAAAGTCAGTTAGATGTAATAGATGCAGCAAAAGATGCAATAGATATCTGGAATATGAGATGAGGGAATTTTTAGAAATCATAGGAAAAACAAATAGGGTTATGGGAGACACGGAACACAATGAAGTATCTTTAATGGTGTCACTGCTGTTAATCTTTCTCAAGATCAAAAGACTAACGGTAATGATGATCATGTTTCCAACATGCCTTTAGTCTCTACAAACACAACCTTTTAATTTATAAACGTGCACGATAGCACCCATAAACAGACAAAATTAGAATACTTCGACAATCTAAGTGGATTTTCCTTTTTTTTTCTTTGGAAGTGATTTTCCATGAAACGCCGGCAGGAGAATTGGCGTAGTGAGGGATTCCGCATACAGGTTTGTGGAGATGAATGGTGTAGCCTGAGGTGGCTGCTATTAATCGCGCTTAAAATCAAAAGGTTGACAATAATGATAAATATGTTTACAACGGTGCATTTAGTATCTTTTAACATAACCTTTTAATTACTAAATGTAAGCTATTCCATAATTTATCAGACATGCATAACATTGGAATAATTTGAGCATCATAAGTGCAGTTCTCTATTTTTTATTTGGCTGTGACTCTCAGATTTTGATATTTATGCAAAAATCACAAACGCTGTCAGGAGAAGTAGTGAAAGCCCTTCCTCGCCTGCCCTATATCCCCGACGGATCGCATCTTCTCTCCCTCTCCGTGATTGCCTCTTTTTATTCTCACATTTCTTTCGTCTTTCTTCGCTACAAGCCACTCCCCCATGGATCCGGCCGGCTCGGACAACTAACACATGCATTTCTCATTCATTTCTCGATCATTTTTTTCACCTCCGGCGCTGCGTCAGTCAGTGCAAAAGGGCGCCACGTCGTTGAAATTGCACATATGGGGCTCGTTTTGATTCTCGGCTCAAACATTTTCGAAGCCGTTTAATTAATTTGGCGCCTTGTCGGACAGCCGCAAGTTTTCTTTGCCCGCCCACGTCACTAAAAAGCCTCCTAAAAGAGAAACGACGTGTTGAAATAAGAAAATTAGAAAGATAAAATCCTGAACGAAAACATTTTCATGCGGGGGAAACGGCCCCGGTTTGAACGTACTTGTAGCACTCCGAAGTTTAAGCTGTTTCTGTATTTTATTATTTTATTTTTTCTGAAGTGACGCGGTAATTGTTTCCTGCCTTGTGACTTAAGGAAAATTGTTTCTTTTTCTCTCTCCCTCTCTGGGTTTTGAAATGTCTTGGCGTTGTGCTCTGGAAGGAACGGCGAAAAGAAATGTTTTCCGTATTTGCTTGCATTTCCGTGCATTTCTCTCTTTTAATGGTTTAGTTACCCACTGGTTGTAGTGTGCACACTTAAATTACGCAGACGTTGACTCAGGTTTATTATAGGTAGATCTCGTTTCTTAAATAGCTACATTGAATCAACAAGAGTAAACGTATCGCATTCAATGTAGTTTTCTTAAAATAAAGAAGTGCCTCAACCTCAACTGATTAGGAGTTCAGTTGGCATTTATATATTCGCAAGGAGTGCGAAAAGGTCTAAATGTTTTTTACTTTTTCTTCAAGATACTAAAGCATGACTTGACAAACTATTTTATACTGATTTTGATCCACCGTTATCTGGTAGCCACCAGTATAAAAAATAGTTTTCCTAATACATTTGCAGGACTTTATTTTTGTGCTACCTCCTTTTACTTATTTCTGTGCACATCTATTTAGCAGTTTAAGAGTAGAACAGTGGTAGAATATGAGACCATGGAACGTGAAGGTAGCTGCCTGTATCAATATTATTCGGTAGAACCAATAGTTCTTCTTATCCGACATTGATAAAATGTCCGAGTTGTAATTGATTTATGAATTCATTTTAAAACTTAATCACATCATTTTAAATTTGACAATCTGGACTGAGGGAAATGTTATGAGGATTAATGTTCTAAACTGAAGGATAAATTAGGTGGCGGTGGGACATGCAATTTAAGCCCATAATTAATTCTTTAGAGATGCCACATTATTAATCCTATTGCGGGAATATCCGTCGCTTCGTAAAATATATCTATATAATGCATGAGTGAATAATACACTCTATTTTTATGTAAATGACATTAAATAATTAGTGTTTCTATTCGTGGAATTGTTCATCATCATAGTATTACAATCCTAGGATTGGTATACTGCAGCCCTCAATTTCGCCCTATCCCATGCCAGTTTCTTCGCCTCCCTATGGTTCTTCTTCCCCGTATCACTCTTGACTTTCCCCAAGTACTTGTATCTTGGTCTTCCTCTGGGGACTTTCCCTTCAATTTTTCCCTCCATTATGCTTCTTGTGTAATCGTTGTCTCATAACATGGCTAACCCACCGTGTTCTTCTTTGGCGTATGGTGCTCCACAGTGTCCTTTCGCCTCCAATTCTTCTGTATACCTTCTCGTTTCTCACCCTATCCGTCCATTTGATCTTTAGCATCCTCCTCCAGCACCATGTCTCGAAGGCTTCTATTCTTTTCTGGTGAATTTTTCCAATGGTCCATGCTTCTGATCCGTAGAGTGCCACTGCCCACACGAATGTTTTCACGTTCTGTTTCCTTGTGAAATTGTTAAGAATAGTTATTACCTTATCTATTTACTTTTATAATGTACTGACATTTTATGTGTGTACGCTATGTTTCTTCGCAATGACTAACAGCGAACTATTTCATTTTCTAGGTGAGTGACTTGGGCCCAGTTCGCTACGGACTCCACGCTCAACTTTCGTGTGAAACCACCCTGTGTGTAAGTACTGCATGTGCTCTGTTACTAGGATGTGAAACGTCTTAGCCATAGAGCCTAGCGGGTGAAATCCTGAACGGACCTGGTGCACTGCGGGAGGTACTTATCCAATTAAAAGGTCCGGTTAATATATTTACTCTGATGAGAATACTTCTTGTGACCTTCTTAGGTTTCGAAGCGAAGTACTTCCCTAGTCATTCTTCCTCCTCGTACGAATTTGTTCGTGTATATAAATAAATATATATATAAATATAGCTTAAGCCCAACACATGTATCTAGTTCATCCAAGATAGTGGAGAAATTTCAGTTTCAACTCGATTCATGGAAAATTACAAAAATTAAGCTTGCCACCGATGTAAGGGAATGAAACACTTTCAAATGATGGACCCAGCATACGTCCTACCTCTCTTATTCCCGTCCATTTAGCCTTTTATCTTTCTTCTCCTTTCCCGCTAACCCAACATCATCACTTTTATCATGGCCTTTAGCGTCCTCTTGCCCGTCATTTTCAATTCCATCTACCTACTCAGCCTAACGTCCTCCAGCACTTTCCTCTCCTTACCTATCTTACCTATTTTGTCTTCCTCTCCGTCCACCGCAGTTTGTCCAGCATCCTCTCACACCCACATCTCAAACACCCTTAGGGACAAAAAAGCAGTCAGGAGAACAATTCACGGCTAAAATAGAAGCTGTGAGAGTACTGCGTAGGCGAACATGGCATTAAGCTGTACACGGGTTAAGATACTATAACATCCGTTGCGTTAACTGTGTATTACGTGTTTTTTTATTATACCTAGGAGGACCACAGATGCTTAAGTTCAGTATGTATGTAGCACTATTCCTACAGTTCTCATTAATTTAGATTGCTGTACGGAGGTTCGTCGATGTAGGTATATTACTTACTCATTCACGCATTGAGTTCATTCACGAATTCAACCTGAGGGAATTTTTACGCGTGATGGAGGGAAGAGCATCTCCTTGAACCAGGGCCGTCGGCATGTGAAATTATAGCATTCAGCATAGGGCTAACGCTTCCTTTCCATGGGCCATCTGGTATTTCTCAAGAGGTTCTGAAATTTAGAACATCGCTCTGCGAGAATTTTCATTGAGACTTCACTCTGATTTTTAGCCACCTTCATCCGCAGCCCCAGTAATCAAATATGTATCAAATAACTCAGCGATATCAAATTCTGATGTCCATGTTAATACATTTACACATCAATAATTAGTCTGAGATAATGTGGCAAAAAAAGGAACGGATGTTCTAAAAGATTTAGTTCTTACAACAGAAGGTAAAACGTATAGTTATAATATAGAGATGACATTATTGACTACTTTTCCACCTCGTGGAGCAGTATGAATTGAATATATTGGAAAAAAATTTCCACCTCAGTGCTATGTTTTTTTTGTAATTGTGCCTGCATTCTTATCTTATGGCCGGTTGTAGGAAAAATACATGCGTATCTAATAAATTAATAAGATTTATATTTTAAATAATTCGTTCAATATACGCTGCATAAACATTTGATAAAAATATTGGCATTTTAAATGATCTCGTAACCTAATTGTCTGGAGTTTAATTCGTATAAGTTCCTTAAGTAATCAGGATGAGGGAGGCGCGATGAAACACTTGGAAGCTTCGTGGAAGGTTATTCGGGATTTCCACCGGGTCAGGTTCTCCATTATGGCCGACGTTTCGATGGACGAGTCGTCCATCGAAACGTCGGCCATAATGGAGAACCTGACCCGGTGGAAATCCCGAATAACCTTCCACGATACAATACGCCGGGAAAGCCTGCGATCATCCTTCACTTGGAAGCTTCATTACTTGAAAAAAGAGCTACCGTGTAACGAATGGATTGTTTATTTACCCAGGCTGAATATTAATAATTAGCATAAGTAATTAATCTACATATGACAAACATGCATACTTTTTATTCAGTGGCTTGAGAATAGACCAAACATCAGAAGCAATGGCTACTGAGAGATAGGTTATGAAAGTTATTTATTCCGCAACCCGAGTTCCATAACATTATGGACGCCATGATTATCGATCACAATGCTACATATTTTTGCAACCGACCGTTATTTTTTTACAATCATTTCATAAATTGCCTTTAGTTTTACTCTTATGATATTCATCATGAGACGAGAATGGAGGATCCTTCGTGGTTCCGTTTTTGACGTGACAAGGCGGGTGTGACCTATCGCGAAGGAATCTCCGTGGGATAAATGCCTCATTCAATTCATTCATCGCTGGTGCGATTGGAACGATGATCGATACACATCTGAGTTGCGCCTTGAAAACCTCACGGACTCATTCTTCCCAACGTGATGGCATCGGACAGCTATTCACAGGGCCATTTTAGAATATTTTTGCTGCCCATTTGATCATCATGCGCATAGAAACGGCTGTGCGTTTACTCTTCCGGGCGATGTGACTGGGGTACTTCCAGTCATAGGTACTACTTTCAAACGAGTGGTATTTCTCCTCGTGCTGAAAAACCCGGGTGGTCGTGGATAATGAAGCCATTTAACGGGCTAGATTTTTCTTTTGCTTCTTTTTTCGAGGTCCCTCGTCCTACCCGTCATCCCTCTTTGCCTTTCATTAGTTTCTTTTTTCATCGCCTTGCAGTAGTTATTTTTTTTGTCCACGCCTGGCGCACCGCGTGTTATCCGATATCACGCCGTGCCAAACATGTTCCCTCACGGCGGCAAATTTTGACCTCATCGACATGTATGGGAGAGAGTGCATGTTTATGTCCGTTCAACGCGCGGTGTGCAGCCGAGCCAATCATTGCCTCTCGTGTTCAATGACGCGAAACATGTCACTGCACGGCATTATTTCTTTTAGATCTTCGTCGTTCTCAATTTACCCGTTGAAATCTCACGCTTCTTCTTTTTGAATCATCCATCCATCTTGGTTTTTCTGTCCTCTGTATCCAATGGCAAAAAATATTGCTTGTAATAAATTACGCAAAATAAAAAATAAATATCATTGTATTTCGATAAAAGAAATATAGACACCCCTTAGAATTGATATTCCTGCAGTGGGATTGCCCGCTCTTTCAATTTTTTAAGTGCGGTAAATAACAAAATACAAACAGAATGGCAAAAGAGGTCAATGTGGTACAGTACATTAAGAAAATAACATTTTCATGCTTGAACATACAAATAAGCAATTAGTAGTATAAAAGAAAGTGAATG
Organism: Pyrrhosoma nymphula; assembly: GCA_963573305.1. Lineage (NCBI taxonomy): Eukaryota > Metazoa > Arthropoda > Insecta > Odonata > Coenagrionidae > Pyrrhosoma > Pyrrhosoma nymphula. Next base: position 45,279,460 of record OY754330.1, on the reverse strand, counting down.
CGTTGTTGTGATTTCTAATTTCATAATATTTTATGCAAAATATATTCTTAACATATTTTATAAAACATATTTTATCTCAACCACTCCTAATCAACTCCCAACGCTTGTGATAGTTCATGTATGTATTAAATAGATTACATAAATGGTTTCTTATTGAAATCGTGAAGGCTTTTTCTAATGACCATTTTGATGGAGGACAATGAATGTGCGGGAAAATTCTTGCTTCTAAAGATTAAATTTTCTATGTAATTTGCTAAATAGCGTAAATATTAGGTAACATGGGATAGTTTCCAGCTTAAATTTTTGGGATTGATTCATGATTAAATCAAACACATAAATTACATACATTCCACATATTAATAATGTGTTTCATAAAGTCATTTGATTAAGCTGGTTGGAGTGATTTTTGATGTACATATTTTCGTGAAACTTTGCATACGTGCACATATATCAGTGATTTATTGATGAATTTGAATGAGTTGCATAGTGCATACCGCATTCTGAAATTTTTTTTTCAACTTCCTTTAAATGTGCGTTCAGTGTGCTGTTAAAATGTGCGCTCAATGAACCACGATTACCGCTCCATTCACCTGAAATTCACCCAGTAATATTTTCTGGAGTTTCAATGCGGGTTTTGTAGGTGTTTATGTCTCGTTTATCCCAATTCCACCCGTTTACATGCATTGATTTTTCCGCATTTTCTCCCTTGCACTGCTTTTCAACCGTCCTTTCTGCTCTCTCTTTTTCACACGGGCCCGCATTTGGCGTTCCTGTTCGACATGTAGTTGCCCCAGTATCCCCACCTCCCTCCCTCCCGCCCCTTTTTTACCCTCCCCCGTCAACCACCGGTTCTTTACACCGTCAAACCCATTTCGTCCTCGGCGGCCTTCCATCGGCGGTGAGTCCGGCCGCATATCTTCGTGGCCGCTTGTCACGCTCTCCACCGGAAAAATGGCCCCTCGTCGTCTCGTGACCACCCCTCTCGCCCATCGGGGTCGCGGTGTCGAATCGCACCCGGGGCATTGACGTCGTCCTCCTACCCCGAGAGTCGTTCGTCATCGTCAAAGCCCCGGGCGTTGCTTGCCGCCCCCGCCCATACATCCCCCCTGTGGCGGCCAACACCTCGACTCTCATGCCCCGTTCACTCAGTCAGCTGAAGGTAGTTTGAGCGAGATATTTCCCTAGTCGTAATGGATTTTTTAAATTCTAATTTTCCTTTTTGGGTAAAGCGTCTGTAAGAAATATTAAGTAAATATTGTAATATTAATGGCACCCAAAAATAGTTATGCATCACAAAAATGCTCAGTAATTAAATAAATATATCTAAATAAGTCTCTAACTCCTCTAACTTGACTCATTTTTTCACGCCGATCAGTGAAAAAACCTTCACAACAGGTTTTTTTTGCGATTCTGTAAAAATTACTGCGGTGAGTGGCTGATAAATTTTAATAATTAGTTGGTAAAACATACAAACTTCACACCGATAGATTTTTGACGAAATCTAGGTGTTAGAAATTCCCATTTTTTTATATTCTCCCTTTGGAGCGCTCAGCCGTAATGTTATCCCACGTAAAAGAGCTTATATTTTTAGCCAAATTGCTCGAAAAGTAGTTCGTCAAAGGGTTAATATTTTGGTATCATTGGAAAGATGGGAGTGCTTTCTTTAATATGAAGTCAAATTTGTCAAATTTTAGTTGAGGTGATATTTCGCTCAAACTACCTTAAGGAGCTGGTAAAGCTCTCGAAAAACATCCTGACCATGCGCAGTGCTTTATGGGAGATGGGAGACGAGATTTCTACCTCAAGGTAATGTGAAAGGAGAGAGGTTGGCTCTTTAGTGTGAAGCATATGACATAAAACGTTTTTAATTGCTACCAACAAAAGCACTCCCAGAAGCGGGATGACTCACCACAACCTGCCGTCCCGTTACGATTCGCTTCACAATGAGACCTCAAGATGTGAGAAGTGTCCATGGCATTTGTAATTTATTAATTCAATAGGATGGAAAATATTTTTGTTTCATATTAGTGAAAACGATAATATTCTATTTTTAATTTTAAAATAGATTTATAAATTAACTCAACACTTTGTTGCCTACGTTTAGAATTTCACTTCGATATATATCGTTATTTCATCCCATCCATCATTGGTAATCCCCTTGATAAACTCCCTTAGTTCGGTTGTGTCTAGGGCCACTATTATAAAAATTTCGGAAGCAGAAATCCGGAGAACTGTACGAAGTGGTATTTTTGTTCAGACTTTCGGAACGCCAGGAAAAGCACCCCAAAACCGGTATTGCTCTCGTGTACGTTCCTGGCGCTGCGTAGTGGACGACTTTGAGACATGGGCTCCGAAACTTTCAAAATGGTACGAAAAGAGGGAGGAAAGTCGTCTAGTGTGAAGGGTCTGACAGTAATCCTTTCTAGTTGCTGAAAACATAAGCGCTTCGAGAAGTTGGATGACTCACCAATACCTGCCGTCCAGTTTCAACTGCAACCAGTTTCAGACACAATGAGACCTCAAGATAGCTCCCTTGTAAATTCAAAGATTGGTGGTGGTTTTAGCTACAAGCCTGTTAGCCTTGCGCGAGTATGCTTCGGGCTTTTTTCGCAGTTGTTGCTTCCTCTGCCTTACTACCTCTCATTGCCTCCCTTTCTTATCCTATGTCCTTTTCCTTTATCCCTTTCCCTTTATCCTCTTCATTTCTAGTATCAAGTCTACGCCAGAAACTTTTGCGAGAGGTCTCAAGGTGTCCGTCACCATTGTTTTCATCTTAGTGAACACCTCTTTCGCAGAATAAGCGGCGAATTATTAGTTAGAAATCTTTTGATTGTTACTGGCTTTTGTGATTCCTTTGAGTGGAAGTTAATCAGAATAAAGGTTGAACGGGAAAGTAAATATTTAAATGAAGAGTGGTACGGAATGCGGAGAGGATTAAACGTACACTCTGGTGTAAGTTTGCATCACTAATGCTAAGTACCATGCTAAAAACTAAATCTATTGCGCTTCTTACCAATTATTTACATTACTTGATGGTAAATGTGGAATCGCTTGAAGGAAAATTCGTTGCATCCGCACTTAAGCCATTCAACCCCAGTACTGTAAACTGGACATCACCCATCCATCCCCGTTGTCTTTCTCCCACGTCAACCCACTTTACGTGACACGTTCTAGTTCCGTGGATCGTGCTGGGCAGAAATGAAGGGGGCGGGGAGTTAGAATATCTGCGGTGTGTATTCGGTGACGTGGGTGGGCGAAGGCATCTATTTAAAACGGACAAAATCTGCCCTGACACACGTTAGGGAGAAGATGAAAATAAATGGCTTTGTTTTTATCCGCACCGAAAATAAATACTAGTAGCGATAGCTCTTAAAACTTTGCTTCTCTCTAACCATTGTGGTGTTATTTTAGGTTCTCTTTTTAGGATGTTTGGTTTGTAGGTCTGCCGGCAGTATTTTTTTCTTTATCTTTGTCAACAATACGTCGCCAGTCGACAATTTATTTTTTTGTAAAAAAAGCATGCACCGGTAACTAGGCTGAAAAGATTCTCTGAAGAAACTGATAACTCAGAAAAAAATATCGTACGATGTGTGAAAAATGTGCGAACATTTCACAGAAAAATCCTGTGCTAGTCCCGATCAAGCTATATGAGCTTTTCTTTATGGCATTTTCGCACTCGTGTACCATTGCGGGTAATTCCGTTAAGTTAATATCGCAGTTAGTTCGCGTTGCCTCCAGAACTATGACCGCTGTCCGTAAGAATGAGGAACGTACCTAACGGGTATGAGCTCTCTGTGATATTCTTAATTTAGAAAAGCGTTTTATGCCATATTTCTTAAAACATTGTGCAATCATATCATAATGCATCCGTGATCCGTGTTTTCTACTTCGTAAGTTCGCTGATGACACCTACCAACCTACATTGAGCGATCTGCGCAACGTCCGCTGATGGCTGAGGTCAAATTACCTACTCCACGTGCATTCAGTTCAGTTCACTGCCGCAGAACCGTTTCCATCGCATCAAACCGCATATGTCCTTCAGTGTACGTGCGTGGTCCGGAGATAGTGCTGTCGTAATTACACCACGGATTTGAATTGTCACTGCTGTGCTGGACATGATTGATGAAATCTTTACAAACACTGCTTCCTCAAACAAAACCTCTCCGGCAAATATTTTTAATGCGTTGTACATCCGTTGAACTTACCGCTCCCATGTTACTTTGCCCTTTTTCTATTATTTTATGAAAATAGGTATGCTTGTCACTGTGGAAAAGTTGTTTATACAAATTGTAAAGAGCACACTTTATGGATTTTATAGAGTTTGTTATTATTTTATTGGCACGGCGCGAGTTCCCTCTTGCTCTGGCGTACTTTAGTGCGCTGATAGCTATGACAAAGCATAGCGAAACGCTACCTTACCACTAAAAGTATAGGTACTTTGTATACAGCAAAGTTAGTTCTTTGGTTTCATTTAATTTATTTTAGCCTACCTGTCTACGCCTAACTTATCGTTTCATTTAGCTGTGAAACTTAGCATTTTGTGTGCTCAGTAAAAGAATATTAATCGAAGAAAATATGGAGAATGTTTTACTTGCCTTTACAAGATAATAAATAAACTTTTAAATTAAATTATTTAATATCTCGCTTTACCAATTAGCAGTGAAGGATGATTTCAATTATATCTTATTAAATTCTCTAGTCAGTATTATAAAACACCTTAATTAGTGCCAAAATCTTAGGGTACATTGCACCAATGGTTTAGCACAAACTCAGGCTGCAGTACATATGCGATTCATACTGTGAAGCAAGCAACATAACTTTTATGAAGGGATAATAGTTATCAGATAATAGTTATTTTTATTCGCACCACTTTTTATTCTTTCCTTTTGTTAAAAGTAGCTACTATGCAAAATTTAAACGTGATCAGAGAAATTTTTCCCGTTCCACAAGGTGTTTGAATGTTTGCAATTTTGATTAAAAAATACAAGAATTATCATAAGAGTGGAATGAAGCCGTCAAATCGATGTTATACACAGTAGTTTCACTTTCTGAAGTTTTTAAGGTTCCAGTTGTTCTTATTACTGTCCCCCCCCTTTCCCTCCCGCCTCACCCTCCTTCCTTAATCTCCCCTTGCCCTACCTCCCCGATCCATACTGCCACTACGACTTTCGGAAAAAATAACGCGTTCTGTTTATGCAAGCGAAGGGCGGCCGCTGGTGATAGGCGGCGGGAGCCCGTTGCTTGTAATAGCAGGAAAAATATACAAAGTATGTGTTTTCTATAAATATCGGTCCGTGAGGGAAAAATTGGCTATGAATAGTTGGACCAGTGACAGTATTGCGTCGCCTGCGCTGCACAACAGAACGTGGACTGAAAGCTACAGGGCTCTTAGTTTATTATGTTGCGTGTTAGTACCAACCCCAAGAAGGCTCTTCGGAAGCATGTATTTCTTATAGGATATTCTTCAGATGAATTAACGGGTGCCAAGTTACCTTCGCGCTTACAGGTATTACGTATCTTTTTCGAATGCATTCACAAATATTCCCTTTCAAAAGCGTGAAATAGCACCGCAATGGAAGCGATACGCTTTTGGGAAAAAGCTAACATACACTGTTTCTTACATCATTATAATTTTGCACTGCTTATTTACTATTAAAAAGGAAAAAAAATTAAAAGGGGTGCAAAATATTTTGCATGCATATACACCGAGGCATTTGATTCTTGTGGCGGATGATTTTCCGTGGCATACATTTGATCCAGGAGAACGTAACTTGCGTCATCACGGTTTAACGCGGCACTGACTCCGATCCGCCCACGTGTGCTGCTCAGCCAAGCTTGCGTTATTTGCCGATAGAGGAGGACTCGGCCGGAATGTGCCGTGATGCGAAATCAAACCAGGGGGAGACGGGAACGAAGGTTGGGGAGGATATGTTTGGGTGAGAGGGGTTTCTACTTGAGCGAGACGCACCCTCCCCCATTAGGTGCCTCAACCCCACCCCCCACCTCCAACAACGTGTCACCCTCTTCCGATCAGAACGTGAATTCAACCTCGCTTTTAATCCCCCGCCCCCTTGGCTTGCTTCGGCATGGTTCCTACCCGTAGATGAATCGTAGAGGCTAAATGGAACCGTACGGTACGATAGCACAAGGGGAATGTTGAAGCCATCAAAATACACAATAGTTTATGTTGAAATAGTCAGTGTTACAGTTAATGCGCAGAGAACATCAGTATTTGGAGCAGAATTGTCACCGTGCTCTATGAGTTTTGTAGAAAAATGCAAAATGGTTTAAGTTTCGAAAAAAAGACCATGCATATTTCAAATTTTTCATAAAGCTCATTAAAAAAATTGCATGCGAGAGCCTTGTTAAGTGATTTTGTGCAGTTATTACGCCGAAAACATCATAATACACAGATAATACTACATGTACAACAGGTTCCGATATGCAGATCGCTGTCGTAACTTCCATTAGTAGTTACAAATTCGAATGTTTGGTCTACTCTCCCACCGCTGGATGAATTTACGTGTGTCCGTATAGTGAATGGAATTGCTTATTATCACAATTAATAGTCAGTACGAGTAAATAAACTCGTAATTCGTCTAATAATGACTCTTATATCAATTATTAAATACATTACGTATCTGCCATCTATGATACTTAATGAAGCACATATTCAAGTTCCCCTTCCATTAGTCTCAATAAGTTATGAGACTAATTATGGAGCCAATTACTTACTTACTTAGGTGGCCATTCAAACCGTAAAGAGGTGGCCTCTTTACGGTTTGAATGGTTTTGGCCTCGTCAGCCGCTTGTCTCCACCTCAGCTTGTCCTGCATGGTGTTTTCTTCCGCTCCTACTTTCCTCATGTCCCTCGGCATCTGGTCGGTCCACCTCAGTCTTGGTCTTCCTGGAAGTCTTTTTCCTGATGTTTTCCCCTTCATTATGGTTTTCAACAATGAACTATCCTCTCTTCTATTTACATGGCCCGCCCATCTCAGTCTTCTACATTTTGCTTCTGCCACGATGTCTGCTACCTTGTAGAGGTCTCTTGGTTCCTTGTTATTCCTAATTCGTCACTGCACTATGGAGCCAATTAATTTATTTAAATTTTCTTGTAAAAATATTGAACAAATGCTTTTGCTTATAGATTTCATAATTCTTTGCACGCTTATGTGTCCTTTCTGCAACCGAACATTTATAAGTTTAAGAAATCGGAATTAAATTAATGCATTCTGCCGAATATTTAAAATCTCCAACATTACTTAACTTTTTTTTACATGTTCAAGATAACATTTTTACATGAAACTGTTCAAGAAATTGCTCAGGCAACAATTCCGTTTCCGCGCAAGGAGAAGTGAATGCGCGCGTTGTAATGAACATCGATTGGCTATCGTTAGAATCTCTTATTTTTGATGGTGCAGCACTGCGCTCGCATTTCTCCCCTGATGTGGCATGATTCCCACCTCCCTCAAACCGCACATCCTCCTTGGCATCAACCCGTTCCCCCATTTTCCCTCCTCCGCACGACCAACGATCCAAGCCGATGGGGTTCCCTCATATGAGAGTATACCTGTTGCTGGCTGGCTTCGGCAACATTCCCTTGACTTAGAACGTGCCTCCTTGGCCCGTTAAAAGTGGAAATTTCAGAGGAATCAGCGGGGAAGGGCGATTCGAATTCTGCGTCCACGCACCAACTTCCAAGCCTCTGCAAGGGCTTATGGCAAGGGTTGTTAGAACTCCAGTGATGCAGAAGGAAGAAAATGGGACGAAGGAACTAGAATTAGGATTGGATTTGTTCGGTCCCAAGCTGAGGGCTCGGTTTAGTTTCCTGGCGGTGACTGAAATTTTTCACTGGCAATCCGATTTCTACTAATACCATAAAGGAGGTTACACTGTCCATCGGTTGTTACACTGTGGTCCTTCTTGTGGCTTTCGGTAAGAATAGGCTAATGCCCGTGGCAAAATTCTCTTCTGTCTTCTACTCTACCTTTCACCATATCATATGCATAATTTTCATATGATTACATATAATTCAAGCATGTTCTGCACGTATTTGCGCTTATGACCAGGGTGAGAAATATTATGTATATGATCTAGTGAAATGCATACATACCTTTCAGATAATAATACATGATATGGTGAAAGGTATGAATACAGGTCACAATATCAAATATACAATATCGTATCGTATTAATGTAAGCGCCTATCCGTGCAGAACATTCTTGGATTATATCAGTGAGGTGAAAGGATATTATCTTTAAAATTGACTAAAAGATAGGTATATTTCTCGAGTTTGAATCCTCGGTTTTTTCTTCTTGTAGTCTTGAATAGAGCGTGGGAAAAAAATCTAACATGGAAAGCCTAAGTGAACTTTTTATCTCCTTGAGTTGTCGAGAAGTTCTTCATTGAGGTGAAGTTCTAGCGGAAAATCTTTAGTTTTATATGATATTCGTTAATTATGATATAACTCTAAAATTTTGGCACTAGAGCTGACTGTGGGACTTCTACGCGGGTTTAATGAAAGGGCTTATCGATTTTGTAGTGCGTCATTGTCACAAGGCACATATAGGCTTCTAACATCAGAATGAGAAAAAAAATCACATAAAAAGGGTGTCAACCTCCTCTTAATAGAGGTCGCTCTTACGGAACTTTTGTGTGTCAGCCTGTAGAATTTTTTGACATAAATAAAATGTCGTTAACGTCGCAATTTCGGTTAGTTTGTACCTGGAATATAAAGTAATTAAGAGGAAATGAAAAACGTTTGAGAACATTAGGTTTTGAATTGCAAACAATGTCTACACTTCCTTAGGGATTCGATAAATAGTGGGACAGGAAAGAAATATTTATTGTTGGAAATAAAGTATAACCGAAGTCATAAGTTTTTCCTTCTTGCTAGAAATTAATAATTTAGACATATTGGGCGACTCACATTGTCAGACCTACTCGGGTGCTACCGGAAAGTGGTGTACGTTAAAATACCCCTTGGATAATATAAGTGAAACAATTGCACTTTTCCACAAATTGCTTTAATGCGTACAACGCGTTTCGGCTCACAGAGCCATCGTCAGGTTCAAGACATATCCCTTGGATACATTAGTCTTAATATTATTTACGCCTTCAAGAATTGCTTGAATCTCTATAGAGGTCCATCTAATATATATATATAAGGAATTGCACAGCGTGTTGAATTAAATTTTCAGGTGAGAAAAGATTGTGTTTCGGATTTGTTATGGTACGGAAGAACTTCCCAGAATCCTTTTTCGGCCACCTAAAATAATTTGCGGTCTGCAATATTGGTGTTACATTCTCCTACGGACCTTATCGCAAATGTGTGATAAATAAAAAAAGCTGTCATGTAAAATGTAATAAGAATCGCTGGATAAGGTTAAACTTTTAGCACAGTCAGAAATTCTTGCGGTAGAATTCCTCTTTAAATGAAAATTTTCCTGAAATCTTCCTTCATTCCGTCACATTAATATATTTCAGTCGCATTCCATAGAGACAGCTTTTTCTGAACCAAAATCAATAGAGCCTTTCAATTTACTCTCCCAAAGGCGAGTGCGCCAATAGCAATTCCCTTTGAAATTCTTTCTTTATGGTCTATTATTCAATCGTGCCATTCGAATATCTACGGCAGTAACTTGAACCATATGCGTTTAAATTGAAATAGACTACATGGGGTCTTGAAAAGCAATCACATTCATATGAAGTTATTATTTTAAAAAAAGTGCCTACACTTCATGGGATATAAATAAATTATTTAAAAAAATACTAGAAGCATTATTAAATAATAATATTACTATGTGATACACACGAAATAGCATTTAATTTCGGAGCATACGCTAAACCAACTCCTTTGCCATCGGTTTATGGTAGCATTAATCTAGATGTAAAATACTTAATATGATCATAAGGATTTACTTTTTTTTACTGTTGTTATACCTTGTAATATTACAGCTATTTGTTTTTAAATGTTCAATTGAGATTAATTTTTACCTCTCTAAAATTCAATTGATTCGTTCCACTAACACTCAGACGTATGTTTACAACAGTTATACCTTAATTTTTGAATGCTCAGTCTCGCTACGAAGCTGAATGAAGGGCCAAGTACAATTAAATTTTGTAGATAGCAGTTACGTGATGTAATCGTATTGCTCTTTAGTTAAGCAAACATTTAATAATAACTTTAAATGATTTAAATCTGATATTTATCAGATTTAAATGCTATGTCAATAATAACTGTGAAATGAAAAACCTTATGGTTTCGGTTTGATGTGAAGTCGATAAAGGGGGAAAAAAGGGAAAAGGTTCGTTACATTTGGTTTGAGGCCAAATTGTAAGACACACTCTGTATTTAGAAATGTTTGAAAAGAGTAATATTGTCTGCCTGGAAAATGAAGGGTTTCGCTGGACTGGCTTGCATAAAGGCGTGTTTTTGGCCAAAATTTCGGCCAAAGTTCAGCGTACAATGTAACCAAGTAATAACATTTGAATTTAACCTGCTCCGATGGCTAATTGTAAGATCTTTTCGCGCTGCAGGTCTGCCACTTGCAGACAAGGGCAACAGACCTGACAACGAATTGATCTATCAGTCATCCATATTCAAGTCGAGGCTAACGATGCTTGGTTTCGGTAATTGAGTGAAAGTGGCGTTTCCGTATTGGCAGGTTTCCGCCAAATGCACCCGTGTCAGCGTTTTTATACATCTCTCATTTGCATTTTTATTTTCTCATTCACACATCTCAAACCCCACGTCACTTCTATCTCTGATGCTCTAGTAGGGTTTAGATAACTCTAACTCCGAATGTATCGTCAATTACCGTTCCGAAAGATTACTCTGGGTGGATTGATCATTTACTTAACTTTAATTATTTCTCTAGCACAACCAAAAACCGTTAATTTTGGCAAATTAATTTGTATTCATTCCCATAATTTTATTCGGCTTTGTTCTTGCTCATACGCAATTTTCTAAGTGCATGAATATTTATCTAAAACTCTATTTATACGAATATCTGCAATATAAAGTATTTTTGTGTGAATACAGGTATTTTTTTCTAATCTTTTAACCGTGAAAATAGAGCTCCCAATATTCCGTCTTCCTTAGAAATCTTCCTGTTACAGGGATGCATAACTCATTGCATGTATTTAAAATTCTTAATTAGGCTAGTGGTAGACAAGCGGGGCCATGTCTCAGGTAGAAGTCATTGAGATGGGCTTCGTTCGTGATCCCACTAATCCCCAACCCTTCTCCATTTCGCTGGGCATTCGGGGTCAGCTCAGCGCGCCGGGAGGGCAACCGCGCTGATCTTGACCACTTGCAATATAATTTGAACTTTAAAAAGTGTCAAATTTGGCTTGATTTAATCTTATCTGTATGATTTGTGGTCAAGAGACGATCAAAAGCGTCTTTTAATTGAGGTTCCAAGATGAAAATTACGATTTTTCTGGTTAGTGGGTGAAATTAGCCGTCGGAGAGCTATAGATTTGTGGCCGAGAGACGATCACAAGTGTTTAGGTAAGGCAACGCTGCGGCCTCTTAGAGGACTATAGGGAGTGGAGAATATGCAAAACACGGCTTTCGGAGCCCAGGTAAGAGGCATTAGGCACCAATATGCTCGAATAAAATGATTGCTGCCAGAGAGTAGCGGGAGGTAGTCAATAAAGAAGAAAGCTGGCTGATGGGTCATAGAAAGTCCCAGAGGTTTTATTACTTAAATATAACAGAAAACAGGTAGAGTTAATGGAAAAAGCCTTGCCTTTTATTTGAATTATGTAATTTATAGTAAACTAGCTGTCGTTTCCAATTTTTTAAAATAAATAAACTCGAATAAAATGTCGTTTCTATGCGGTGTAATTTCTACGTTCATGGAATCCCTTGAACAAGGAAAACACAGCAAATTATTGGGAAAGGCAAACTTGAAGCCAAGTAAATCCTTTAAAAGCCGGTAGGAAAAAATTCCTTTCAATTTAAAAACGAATGTTGGTCATCCATCTCAATGCAAATCGATTTCTTGTCAAATTTGACGTCGTATCGAAAAACATATCGTAAATTAGAGCTCCCAATATTCCGTCTCCCGACTGTCGTGTCTGTTTTGTTATTTCATGAAATAATTCACTGCGATATGCGTATATCATTAAGATGGTCAGATAATAAAGTTGAAATTTTTCTTGTGACGGTATTAATGATACCAATTGGGCTCGGAAATTGAGACTTTTTCAGTATTTGTCTCTGTCCATAAGGGAATTCATAATTTATAGCAGTAACTAATTAGAATAGGAGTGACTATAAAATGATGCATTCCCATATTTTCCGAGCATTTTTTAATTAAATTCTTGGTGTGAGTACAGTATTCAAAACTCAGTACATTTTTTTTGTATCCCTCCGAAATCTCCCAATTTACCCAGTTACTCAAATGACATCCGATTAAGCCCTATTTAGATTGACACAAGGGATTTATTCATGGTTGTACAAATTCTTAGTTTAATAACATTTGTACTTGAGAACTAAAATTGAAGGCTAAGGATATACCTACACTGGCGTAACTATAATGCAGAGTTCAGCGTTGGAAAGAGAGGCCTGATTGGAAAGTCTATCAACGTTTCTTTCGCGTCTAAGGATATTTCTAAATTCCAGTGGGCCATCGATGCACATATAAATAGAGATGGGGTTAACATCGGTATATTTTCCTCTAACTTCCCATTCCTTCGTACGCCTGCAGTGAAGATGAATATCGAGGTTGGGAAACTGGAATAGACTTGTCACGTGTGCGTTGATTTATTTATTTATTTAAAACATTTTTCACATACAGCAGTAGCGCCAATTTACAGTTAAACATTTAACAATAAACATGACAGAGGACAACAATACAATAACAACATAAAAATCAACAACGCTGAGCCCAACATGGAAAGGGGAAATATTTAATTTGTTGACAGGTGGGACATAGCTTGATGGAGATGTATTGCATATTTTACTCGCATCACGCAACATCAAGCATTAATAATGCGCAATTTTTCTCTTTTGTGGTTGTGTGATGATTACTTGCAAATAATTATTAATAAAAACACTCGCATTTAGTCGTGTGCCTTATTTTATTGTTTCATTATTTACTCTTCAGCTCTTTCCTTTGTAAATAATAAATATTCCATAAAATCCACCGTTTCACACACCCTGGAGGTGGCTTGCACGGTACTTAATTGATGTAAAACTATCAATTTATTTTCTCGGCCTAACAAATGGTCCCTGTAGTTGCATTAAAATAAATTACTTACAGTAAATGACTTTCGACGTAAATTGCGGATTTAAACGGCTCTGCAAGTCTGCATGCAGAATTTTTTAAAGTTTCGGCAAGTCGCTTGCCGAAGCGTATTGTTGCCATTGCAAACAGCAATCAATCTGTCCCTGCAATAACTCAAGAAAACATTTTCGTTAGAGTAAAATCCTATTGCTATTTTTGAGCGCGCAATGAATTACCTCCGAAGCATGTTTCATTGTTAACTTGAGTATGAACTGTTGGTGATAGGCTTCACGCCGTAATTGATATGGCTATTATAACAATATGCCAATGTCGTAGCGAAGTCAGGTTTGATATCACGAGGTTTATGTTTCGTTCACTCTTCAAACGTCAAGACGCGACACAGAGGACAGGTTACGTCAGTTACAAACATAAATAATTTCATGGATTCCTATGTGGTAGTTAAACTGAAAGCAAAAACATATCTTAGATGTTACACGGCGGCTAATACTAGTTAACGAGTACACTACACACCTTGAGTAGGTACTTCACTTATCGAGTAAAAATTGTAATTCAGCAAAGTTGATGTCGCCACGGGTGTCCGGAACGGAGGCCTCGATTTTCGGAATATTTACGAATGAACGATCTCTTGAGCGTCAATCGATGAAAGACGCTTGACGGACGCGCTGTCCACGAGTCTCTCGAAAATAAAAACAAAAGAGAATCGGTTCCGCCTCGTTCTTCACCACACTTCACGTCCCTGGCCATAACTCGTCTAGTTCTCCTCTTAAATACCTGTTATCCCTTGCGTAATGATATTCACCTCTCGCTCTCGCCCCACTTGGAGTCGATTTATTATCTCAACCCAGTCCCATCGCTGCCCCTCTTAACTCTTTAGCCCTCAAGCGTGTCCTCCTCCTTCCACCTTTTCTCATCCTTTCTCTCCACCATTTCAAAGAAGAAGGAAAAAGTCCCCGACGCCATGCTTTTAAACTTCTTCCTTGCTTTTCCCTCCTCTTCGTCCCATTCTCACCCCTTCCAGACATCGCACCCTTCTCTCCATCTACCCGTTGTAATAAGCGTTTATTATCGTAGGCTTTCCTGTCCTGTGAGATAATTGCTACAAGTAATAAAATCGGTTCCAAGTTTTCGTTTTACTATGGGCTCTTATGGCTTTAACATAAGGAATTTGAAGTACAGCATCGTCATTCTTTAACATTTCATTACATGACCAATGCCAATGTTTAGAAAAACCCACACCCATGCAGTAAGTGGCTCAGCATTGTTTAAAAGATTTCTAAATTGCTAATTTCTTATTTAGTATACATTTTCTCGAGACAAGGAATGGGGAGAGAGAGACAGAGATAGAACAGTGTGGAGCTGGCAACACTGTTCTCCATTAGCCCCATTTTAAACTGAAAACGTGGAACGCACTGAAGTTACGGAGCAAAAAAACGAGTTCATTATAAAAGAAAAAAAATTAAAAAGAAAAAATACAAATAATATATATTTTCATCACAATAGGTGAAGACACGCTTATGGTTAGAATAACTACAAGTATGTATGTACATACATACATACCATACATCCTGCTTACGGATGCACGCGCATTGATTTATTAGTCGGATACCACACTAATAGAGAGTGGATTTGACTTTTATCAATCATCATTATGACTGATTTGACCTTTATAAATCATCCTTCTGTAACGCCACGTTTTCACTGCTTCTAGTATCCCTTGCCGCTACTTTTATCGCCCAAGTTTCTTTTCTATTTATCTAATGGTATGCTCCAGACTATTGTTATAAAGAGATTCTTTCTGACTTTGATGGTGGTATTCTTGGTATTTTCTACTCTCCTGATAGAATTCCTCATTTGCTCATTTAATTTTGCTCACTATCTGTCTTAATTCTTTTATAACTGGCAATTCTACATCTTGAAAGCAGAATTCTTCCTCTTGTTCCAGTTTTGGCTGCCTCTACTGCTATTAAAGTGCGTTGAAATGATTTCTTATTTTTATTTACGTTGAAGGAGTCTGCAGGAAATTAACCATAATCTAAATAAACTGCTGTATCTTTTGTTACCCTATTTGTCTCCCTCGCTACCCAGCTTACCCTTCACATTCTAATTCTAACCCCTGTGGCAAAAGCCTTCAGTCTATACTCATCAATTCTCCGCTCTGACTAGGAGTAAGAACTATCTTCCTCTAGGATTAAGACTAGTAATTTCTCAATGTATCTTATGCTTCTTCTGTCTACGGTGATCCAACGTCGATATTAGCAAATTGTTTCCTCTATCCCCAGCTTTATCGCTTTCTATCTCTCCCTCCATCTATCGTTCTGCGTCTCTTCTGTTTTCACCCCACCTCTGTCCTCATCGGAAGAGTGGAGAGTGCTTGTGGGGACTGGGATGAGAAACCCGAGAGGCTCACCCTGGAGATTTATCGTACCCTTTCCCGGAGGAGAGGTGTAATGCTGGGTGGGTGGGGGCAAACGAATAGGGGTTGGAACAGAATAAGGGTTTTGGACTGTGGGATGGGGAGGGGAGAAGGGCAAGGAGGGAGGGAGGTTGGAGAAGGTTTCGGTTGGCCTGGCGGTTCCGATCGTGAGCGGTTAGAGAGGGAATATGCGCTAGGGTGATACGTTCTTAGGGTTCCCTTTTGGAGAAAAGGATATGAAAGGGGATGAGAGAGCAGGGTCGTGTGGACGAAGCCAACTAGGGAGAGGCTAGGACAAAGGAATAATAAACGAGGGAATGAAAACTTAATCACGCTGTTTAATTGCTATACACCCCGAAGTGCCTCCCTGTATTGTATCGCGGTACAGCAACCAATTGGAGTTTTTAAATGGATGTGTGGAATTTATTGGCGGAGGAAACAAGAGTTTTTAATAACTCAAAGGTTTGATGATGATTGCGGAGACATGAAGTTCTCCGTATTAGAGAAGTCCTTGAACTTGCTGTTTGATCATCGGAAAAAAATTAAAAAGAACTGATTGAGCGATAAACCTGACTCGTGGTATACAATCCACATCACCTGTAACGATAATATTATCGCATAATTCATTATCACATTAATGTTACCGCATTGTGTTTTGCGAGATTGGGAATAACTGCCAGGACGATCGGCTTCCCCCAACGCCAATTTAATGGGGCTTGGTAATTTTGTAGGATCTGAGTCTTTCCCGGCGAATGCTTAGTATGAAGAGCTATCCAATTGGGTTATGGTGTTCACCCACCAATCCATGAGTTCACCCAGAAGACGATGGCAGACTCAATAATGCAGTTCAACACCAGAACCCGATTGGAAACACGAGGGATCTTCATACTTGGTACTGTTTTTCCTTCTTTAATCTCCTGAAAAAACAGGATTTTTATCTTAATTATACTTTTCGTGTATGCACTCTGTCATTATAAACAAGGATGCATTATCAGACGCTAAGAGAGAAGCGTCTTTCATTATTTATGATAATGTCTTTCAAAATTCAAGTTTCGTTGCTATTTAAGAGTTAGCGCTCCATGAAATCAGTGAACCTTAAAGGAAATCGATGACGGTAGTCCACCGTTAGGAATATTGAAGAGCTGATTATTCTCGTGAATTCCTTTAAACACTTGATTAATGAATCCTATCCATATATCGTTTCTAATATCTGAAAAGTAACTAAAAATGCTTAAATAGAGCAGAAACTTTCCAAAGCAGCAACCGATTTACAATGTCTCACATGATTATGTACCTATTAGGTATGGCTGATATTAATTCGCTATGAGCCGGTATCAATATTTATCATTGAATAATTAATTTATAAATATCGTTTAATATGCTTCCGGATTTTCGAGTATCTCGTAATTAAATATTAGGAGCGAGGGCGTTGGCTAGAAAAGTTGGCATAGTTAGTGTATCTTTTAGAGTATATTAGAAGAATCTTGGTATATTAATATGGACATCAGGCGAAGACACAGTTCTCAAGTAAGCTTTATGAAATTAGAAGACAACCCTTTGTCACGGATGCATAATCAACCTTTTTGCTGTGGGGTTCGGACAAATCCGAATGGATATTTTCATCCGATGGCTGACGAGCTTGATTTTTCCTCACATTATTGAAAACAAATTTCCATGTCCTGCTACAGTTAAGTATATTCACAATATATTTACTGTGTAAAATTTAATACCACACAGCAAAGGTGGAAATAAAAATTGTGGCCTTCCTGTAAAGAACTTCTCAATTTTTTTCTCCATTTTATGATAAAATAATGGATCGTTAAAATTTTTGCTCTGCTTGGAATTAGGCATTTACTGTTGAGTACACCAGAAATAAGTTTTCACAATTTAAGGATTTAATTTTCAAATATTCATTTTTATGCTGGAGAGCCTTTGATTCCATGCCCTACCTTATCAATAATATTGTTCCTATCGTGTTAACTATCATTTGGACAGCAGTTGTATCGTGTTAATTATCATATGGACAGTAGGTATCTGGTGCACTGATACAATTATATCGATACTTTTGAAATGAATGCCCATTCTCAGTATGTTCTTACATGCCCGAAGCAAAGGGAGAAATGAGATTCGGGTCCCTTCACAGAATATCACCTCAGTCTTTCTGGTGGCAGTGCGTGAAAGGGCCAAAAGGGAGGTTCTCAAGCCAGGCGAAGTGTGAGGAAAATGTGAAGAGCATCCCTTTTCCATAGAAGACGCACAGCCGCTTCCTTTAAGGAGAAGTTGAGAGGAGGAGAGAGGGTCTTCGGACCTGCGGAATTAGGATGACCTCCGAATGAAACAAGCTACGAGGAGAGTTTAAGGATGTAGGCGAAGGAAGGATAGGGTTTCAGAGGAGAACGCAAGGGGCCGGAATAAGCGGGGACTCTCAACGGATGTGCGTAGCGTGAATAAGAGTAGCGGCGTGTGTGCTGCCGGAGATCTGAGCAGATTTCGTCGGCTGCTGAGTGATTGGTTGATTGGAAAGCTAGGGAAAATGTAATCAGAGTGTTGGAAAGAGTATTAGTGCTGGATTTATATGGTGCGTCGCGACGCGTCGGCGTTGAAGTAGGAGTTGTAGCAGTAATCATGGGATTGGACCTCACTGTAATCCCTTAGCCCCAGAGCCGTTGGTGCTCATCATGCCTTCTATCATGAAGTCTGAGATCAAGGCGTGGGCTAAAGCCCAGCAACTATAAATCTGGCACTCAGTGCGAGGACTGAGGCAAAAGAGACTTAATGACAAACAAAACTTTGGTTAAGCATAAATGCTCTTAACATTTCATTCAATCAATCTGGGAACAGTTTTAGTGCTCTTCTGGGCCAATATTTTAATTGAGAGAGATTGTTTTCCTCCTTATCGTTAAATAATGGAGGATACGGAAAAAAATAAAAAGTTTGAAGTACTTTTTATTTATCATTTTTGATTGTGATGAATTAGGTCCTTTGGGCATAGTTAAATGGGCTGAAATAACTGCAGAGGTACTTTTGCACTACTCTGAATTTGGTTTACTTGAAATATGACTACTACCGAGTGAAGAAACACCTTCACATCTTTAGAATATGAAGATACACCGAGATGTAGATGCTACGAAGAACACGATTAAACCATATCACATTTACCGTGAGAATACTTACCAATTGTAAGGACACGAGGTCGCTACCTGAGCAATTATTTTCCAGAACCTTAGGACATTGGAGTCATCCTGTCCTTTGGTAAGGCATTTATCTCCATGGGTAAAGAATTAATTAGATGGATAGCACAATTGACCAAGAATTTTCAAGGTCTTAAAACCCATACGATACAAATCCTCCAAAATTACATTTGTAGTAACGAGGGGAGTTAAACCACAGATGAAGTCGTGAGATATAGTCTCTGAGCGGTTGGGGAGCGGTCCTGGAGCCGGCCTTGAAACTGGGATAAGTCTGGAGTCCGCTATTTCGAGTAAAATTAATTACAAATGCTGGCAGCGTTGCCTACCATGTGCATGCCTACATGTACATACAGGGTGGGTCGTTCCGTATCGTATTGGTCAAACGGTGTGACGTAGTTTGGATTGCATAAAGTGCCAGCTAGGTATGGAGTGAGCTGAGTATTTGATACTTGTGTGGTATTTGGATACAGCAGCAATGTGAGGAGACATATAATGAGGAAAGAGAATTTTGTTTTCGATATCCCATTTTAGACATCTACACGGGCGAAGCAGATCCAGGTTTTCCGGCGACAAGACAACTTAAATGTTGAAAATGGTAAAAGAGTTTCAAATTCCATTTGTTAATAAATTGTTGCTAGGGTTATTTCCGCTGTGAACAAAATTTTATTGCCAAACTACACATTTACCTATTATAGCCAATAACATATGTGGGATATCAGTACTTAAAAATTCAAATGTCTATTTGACTCCATTCTATAGTTGGTAAAAACTAAATTATCGGAGTTCTCATCCATTATTCCAAAACTAATTCTAGAGCCGTCTGATTCTCGTGCCATCCGGATGACGTTATGCGCAGAAGACTCATTTTGGTAGCGGGAACAACCTAACTTGTGTTAATAGTACCGTAGAGTAAATGGTAGTATCATGGTACTATGGTTGTACCATGATAGTGTGCTTTCTCTGCCCCGCTGCATTGCCAACTCCTCTGTAATGTGCGCTTTCCCCTCCTAGGCGTGACGCTTCGCGCAGGCGACTATCCCCAAGTTTCGCCACGACTATAAGAGACAAATCGAAGAAGACGAAGAATGAGGGTGGTGGCGGATGATGATTTCTTGTTTTTTTCTCGCTCAAAAGGGTTGCGAAAAATGGGGTAGCTTGTTTCTCCATCGGGAGGCGGACTTGGGAGTTTTTGGAGCGGATGGATTGGGGTTGCCTGTTGCGTGGGCGCGTGAAATCAACGGGAAAAAAGAAGCTGGTGGTGGTGAATGATGGGGAAAATAACGTTCGGAGGGAGTTGTTGAATGTGGAAGGCCGGGTGTAGCGGGAAAAGTTTGAACATGGCGTGGACCGGAGGGTGAAAATATATATAAGTATATAAATCGTGACGTCCAAGTTTTTCTCGCAACAATCGTCACCACAGACCCGAGGGAGTGGATTTGTAAGGGTGAGATTTCTATGTAGGACGATAAGAGGCTTTGGGATTTGGCGTCAAAATTAGCCTTCGAGTGGCGAAAAGCGCCAGTAAGTTCGCAAACAGTGTCCCAACTGTTGAACTTATGTTTGTAATTAAATTGGTGTCATACGACTTTCCAGTAGAGTCTGTCAAAACTCTGCTGGCGCAACAATTCTAATTCTATGCACGGGAAATATGACTGCAGTGGCTGGAAAATGGACAAATATATCCGAAGAGGTCCCGTATACCGGACCTCTTCGGAGATATTTGTCCATTTTCCAGCCACTGCAGTCATATTTCCCGTTTTCAAGACTTTCGGTATATTTTTTTGTTTACTTAAACAGATGCCTAGCTCCAGAATACATATCTATCACTCGTGATAATTTCACAGCAGATCATCTTATTGATTTATAATTTCTTAGAATTATTTTAGTCTGCTTTTTTAAAATGACCATTTATTTCTCGTGAATATTGAAATTAAACTTTTTCATTTGAGTTTATCTTCTAATTAAATCAGGGTTGGGTTGGTCCAGGGGTAGCGTATTCGACTCTCAATCTGAGCGTGACGGCAAGTATCTATTGATGAAAAAATAAATCTGGAACGAGACAACGAGAATGTTCATGATATACAAAACTATCAGGCTCCACTTCTGAGAGGTGGAAGCAGTCTCAGAAGAAAACACTGATTCGCATATCAAGAAGTTCAGTCTGATATCAACTGCCACAGCTTTGGGCGTCCGTAAAAATTCACGGAATCGGCCGGAGTACTACGATGTGGAAGGCAACGGGAAACCACTACATTGATCTCCCTAGAAGTAGCAGTCTTGCATTCATGCGAAGGGAATGATTGAGTGCTGCAGTCAACCATTCTTAGGATTGAACGATCAATGAACTACTTATTAAGCTCCATTCTGTTGTAGCTCTTACACTTGCGTCTTCAACAGAGTAATTAAATCGAACCGTGGGATGAAAATGAGATTTTTTTTGTTTTTCTAAAAATTTCGAATTCCGCAAAATATTTCTTCATAGCTTTTTTTCTTTTATGCCATCATTGCTGGAGTTGTGCATTGCGTACAAGTCAATGCATTTGTGGTGTGCCCTCCAATGATGTAACGCGAAAATGAAAGTCCTTAATGTTGAAAGTTAGAAGATGCTTTTGAGTATTGCAGAGACAAGTTTGTGATCTGAGTCTCGAGTGATGAAGTAGGTCGCATTAGGTGATAGCTTTGTCATGAATTTGAGAAAAAAGCGCAGGTATGAATTTTAATGAAACTCCCATTGTGAAACGAAATGAGTTCACGTGAAAATTTAAAAAAAATAATTTTGCTTACGTACAGCTCTGTGTACCAACGAGCAGAGGGGCTCTCTTGAAAGTTGACGTGGAAATATTTGTGGTGTCTTTTTAACCTACATTTTCGTTCATGGGAATAAAGAATGATTTTTTTGATTGCTGTTGTAACAAACTGATGAAAGAGTTTTTATGCATACACCTCAACAGATTTCTTGCGATGAATGTTCCAATCCAGCATTAAGTTTTGTATTAAATGTCGATGATTTAGCTAATTGAGTGATTGAAATTCAAAATTTATTGGATATCAGCATTCATAACGAAGCAATAGTGATGCATCATAATATGGCACTTCAATTAAAGTCCCTGACATGCTTGGGTTATTGTGAAAGCAATCTCATCTAGATTCACGAATGACATAATACGTTAGCCTTTGATAGAAAAGAAAAAAAGTCAGTTAAGTAATGTTTTTTGTAGTAATATATTTATTGTCAGTCCTCCATCCTAATTGGACTAATGTACAAAAGACTGAACAGAAGTACCTACTATAGAAAAGCTCTTGTGAAATGTTGGAGTTCGCCTTTATCAAACGATAGTGAACTGTTGTTTCTTCCAATGGGTGAGTACCGTTTGACGAATTGAAACAAATGAAATCTCTTTTTTTATTATTAGGAAAACCTGCCTAGCCGTACTAACCTTGGGGAATGCCTTCATTCGAAGATACATGCATACCTGTACCATACATGTACCATCACGCCATTCCCTTTTGGGGTAGGCAAAGTGAAATAATTTAGTTCTTGTCGTTAGCCATTGAAAACTGGCTCCCCTTTCATAATTTCCTCCATGACGCCTTATCCGTACAAAACCACTTTCGCTTCTCTTACACTCATGCATTGTTTCAAACACGCTGTCCTATGCTGAAGACTCCTGATATTTCTCCTCTTTAGAGCCTTTTCTACCTCATTCACCCATGACTTTCGCTGTCTACCTCTTCTTTTCACACCACTCACTCTACTATCATACAAATTATTTCTTCCTTTCATTTTTATTGAGTTCAAATTATTTCTTCATATCCGACATACGAATCTGAATTCGTAGTCACCTAATTGAACAAGCAAGAGTGAGGCGAAAAAGGGTTGGCTGCAGTTAAATAAACACACAAAAAGCCTTTAAACTGGATGAATTCCCCCACCATGGAATATATTTGACATTAAAGAAAATACGACATGACCACAAGACAACATGCCTTAAGGCGAAATACCGAGGTACAATATGAGTTCTTGATACATTTTCACTACTTGGCCCTTCACCGAATTTATATTTTAGTTCCTTTGCCAACACCTTCTATATACCCCATTTCACGTTTCTGTTAATGAAATTGTCACCCTTCGAGGCTTTAACCTCAAGTAAGGTAAGAATTGGGATGGAAAGGTTGAAAATAGGGTGCCTACCATCGTTAATAGCTTTACTTCAGCTGCTGAACGGTAGACAAGTGAAAAGGAGTTTTCAGCAAAAACTGCTGCCCAGCAGAATCTTGCTGCTATTTGGTATTTGGTAAATGGACCTTCATTTTACGAAACCATGCTATCGCATGGGCGCTCTCAAGTCTCCAATTTGACCTAATCACCTTTCATCCATAAAAACTTCCCGAAACTCCCGTAATAGCGACGTAGTTGTTGCCGGACCCTCTTCTCCTTAGGGATCCGTTTGACTCCCCCATTATGACAAAGGTTTGGACGAGGAATTCTCTCTTTGCGAAGGGGTCTTTAGTGCTACCGGGGTTGGTGTTGAGGGCGCAAACATTTGAATTTGATGAGGGGTCTTCTTTTAGTTATATGCCGGGGCCACTAGCCTCGGCGACCCTCGTTTGGCGCTTCTAATAACACCGACGGAAATTTGAGACCGTGGAAATGGAGGGAGAATCGTATGGAAATGGATAGTGTTCGGCCTTGAATCATCCTGAAATGGTGAGAGAGACCAGAGTGCGTTGCGGATAACGTGATTAAAGCGAGAGTTTTGGGAATATAGAGGCTATTCGAGAAGGGATTGAAGGATTAAGGCTGGAGGCAGGAGGATAATTGCCGTAATTAGGGTTTGTCTATCGCCTTATAAAGCCCGCTTTCCCTAACTGTCCCTAAACCCTTACCCTGTCCAACTTCTCTCTTTTCTTCTTCCTCCATCAACCTCCCAATTGGTTAGCGCCCTTGATTTTCTTCCATCCCTTTGTTGTTTGTCATTCTTATCATTTCGTTGTAACACTTCCTTCCTTCTTAATCTGCAGTATGACCTCGGTCCTAGGTCTTCCCATCTTTTTTTACCCACAATTTTTTCCTCTCGCAATTAAGTGATGAAGTGTTTGCTTGAGCAAGTATGTTTGCCATTTCTCGGTTAGATTTTTTTATGATCATCCAGTGTTTTCAGTTTTAAGTTTATGAAGATAATCAGTCTTGAAGGATTATTTGTCTTCGTGTAATTCTTGATTGCGGAGTGATATGCTTACCTCACTACTTGTCTCTTGCGCAATATTTGTAACGTACCTCGTAACTTAGTGGCCTGCGTATTGAGCATTAAGTCCGTTGTTCACTTACTGATCAACATAACCCTTATTCCTCCATCCCTCTTCTTGCTTTTGAAGTGTCCCAAAGAGACTTACTTTCTTCCGAAGTGAAACAAATCACATACTTAGAATTGTCCACTTCAGTTTTTCTAACCAAGACACGTGTTTACATCACCATCATCAGGTACAATTTACAAGGGAGCTATTTACCTAATTATGGCGATTTAGACATCAAAATACGTGTCGCGGCAAGAAAAATGAAGTGGGCAGTACTAAGCAAATATATCCATTTCGGTAAAATGCTGCAATTAATACCGCGGAATTAATTCCTACCTTCTGTTATGCTTAGGCTGTATGCCACTCCTATTCTGCTCAAGTACCACATTGAAAATGCTTCTGCCCTTTTTTTCCGACCCGTAAAGTCCATTTTTTTTGTACCAGCTCTCGTAAAAGCTGGTGGCTGACGGGTGCGCAGAAGAGCAAATCATAGAGAAGTTTAATCCATCGGAAGGGATATTGAAAAAAAATGGGAAAAAGTAGGGAAAAGTAAACAGCAACTACCTACCCATTCACATAAAGTGACCAGTTAAAAAAAATAAAATCACCCTCCTAATTCCAGGCTCGTCCATTTACATCTGCCACGAACTTTTGCGAGGGCGGCAGATGGTTGTATACTCAACATGAATCTCTACCTTTTTGTATTCACTTTTTTTTCTTCTCTACACACTTGATTTTCTGGACGTTTGCGGGAGAGTAGTGAAATTCGTAAGTGAAGACAATGGGGGATAGGGGGAGGACCTTTTGAGATGTTCAAGGACGAGGGTAAAGAGGTTAGAGAAGGTCCTGGAGAAAGTGGATGAGGCTATAAATAAAGGTGGAAATGCACTCGTATATATGTGAGCGTGGTGGATATAGAAAGAGAGAGGACAAGAAGAGGTTGTGGGGCAGAGACGGTTCGTTTAGGGAAGTCGGTGGAATCGTGTGAGAGATGCTCACCCAAGTGGTGAGAAGGATTTATGGCGCGGAAAAATAAGATAGTATATATAGTTAGGGAGTTTTCTGCTTTAAGAAGTGTCACGGGTGGAATAGAGAAAGTGTAAGGTTGCCGGAGAAGCTGCTGTCTGGTGACATGGATGGGGAGCTTAGCATGGGGAAAACTCCAGATATTTAAAAGGCGTAAGCAACGTTACATGCTTCGACACAATAAAAGCGAACTTCGGAACTGCGATCTTGAATGAAAGTTTTTCCACGTAGGGAGACTTCAAATTTGCGTCGCATCAACCCTTTTGAAAGCCTTGTGAATGCTTAAGGATATTTTGGTGAACGATTAAGAGAGATTAGTATAGTTTGGCCACAGATATTGTAAGTTAGGGAATCGTTTGAGAATTTTTTAAACTGCGTAAAACTCGTGAAAATCGTAAGCAAAATTAAAAATTTTAGAATGTAGTCCGAAAAATCCAAATAAAGGACCTAAGCTTCCTCGAAAATTTGAGGGCAGCTCCGACATGAACATCAACCGTATCTTACTGTTTCCCTTTCCCCATTTATGATTGCAAGCTAATGGCTCACGTGATAATATATTTCCACGCCAATAGAAGGAGTTTTAAGTGCGTACTAAAGTATAAGAACAACGGCAAACACGGTGGATATCCAAGCTTTCTAGTTATTCCCATATATGAACTACATTCCGTGATAAACCATGTTGACGTGCTTGATACGGTTTAAGCTACATTTGCGTTTCCACCAAAGATGCATATCGTAAACAGACTGAACAGAAAGCGTGAAAGATCCGATACATATAAGAGGATAGACTTGGCTTGAAAATAGTAGGAAACAAAGTAGACTGTGTGCTATATTTCAAATCATAAACGGGGAAAAATACTGGGAGGATCTAAGTGAATGAATGGAGAAGACGAGTTACATCGGTGTAAAACGATCATTCTCACCAAATTAGAAATGGGTCACAAAGGACGAGCTCTGCTAAGTTTCAACTTTTAAACGGGGTAATCAAAAAGAGTTGAACAGTCTACCCGAGGAACGTTTTGAGCCCTTTCCCAAAAGTGTTTTCTCATTTTGGAGGTGATGTAAGAAATATTTGTTTCGGTTGACACGGTTTCATTTTATTTTATTTATATTGAATTTATATATTATTTAAATTAATATTTATTTTTAATAATCTCTTCACTGTTTTGGTGGAGCTTACAAATACTGAATTATTTCCAATGGTATTCACGTAATTAGATGTATCCTAGTAATTTCATTGTCATCAGTTGTTACTAGTTGCTTGCTCATTAAAAAAAATGCATATAGACAAAATAAGCTCCTAAAGGCGGGTAAGAAATTTACCCCAAAAAGGTGGGGTAAAGTTCTTGCCCGCCAATGCTGAGGTCGCGGGTTCGAGTACCGCCTGGCTGGGTTTTTCCCCATCTTTGACATGAATGTTTGTGTAGTTTGAAATATTTAATTGTAAGAAAGGACTTCATAGCCCTAAAATTCGCTCAAATAAAGACAATAATAATAAATATTATTATTTTCTTTATTTTTAAGTTTTAACCTTGTGAAGAGAAAAATAGTATTAAACGCTCCCTAAGACTCCACTAGGAATTCTTACCAGTGTACGTACCTCAGTACCCAGTCTCTTGCGCGAAAGATTTAACGCCCTTTCATTTGGCTTCCGGCGGATAGAAACCCAGTGGCAAACCTGTATGCGGTTTGGCTCATTGCCTTCTCCGCCCTCTTCTACTCAGCGATGGGTAATCTTAAGTAAATCGACCCGGAGGAAGGTATACGTAAAAGCGTTTTTATAATGCGCGTATTTAAGCTTTCGTTTGGAAGCGGATGCCAACAGAATGATTCATGGGAGCGGTGAGTTTCCCTAATTTCAAAGCCCGTCGTGGCCAAATAAGTCCCACGGACGTCCCCGCCTTAACGAAACACTTAACCATGGCGTTCTTTGTTGGATGGGGATTGTGGGATTCGGGTGACGCCAAGAAAGGGACGGAGGATTAGGGTGTCGAGTGCCCGGGGTCGTTTCACTCAGAGACGAGACTTAAATGTCTGGAGAGGCTTAAAGGGCTCCTCTTTGCGTCCCGAGTAACTGATCCATTGTACAGTCCTTCAGCTCAGCAAGCGGCTGGTTCGAGGCTATTCGGTTCTCAAGTCGAAAAATTTCTTCCTACAGCCTTGCCACCCCTTCTCCTTTTAGGTGTAGGTATATTTCCTGATAAAAGCTGTGAGATTGGCACATTTACAATCACTGCGAAATACAAAAAGGCTATGGTGCGCAGTCTTGCGCAGGAGTGCAAAGATAACAACCAATGAGGGTGAAATTCCCCATGAAAAAATCATTTAACTAGACCAGGATTCGAACCCGGATCTACGAAATGCACCTTGAGTGAATATGGCTCAGTGGTGTATGTAATTGGCTAACACACCTGACTGATAATCTGGGTTCGATTTCCGGTCCAGTCAAATGATTTTTCATGTCGAATTTCACCCTCTTCCTGTTATATTCCACTTGTTCAAACGCATCTGA
The DNA here is from genome assembly GCA_963573305.1 of Pyrrhosoma nymphula. Lineage (NCBI taxonomy): Eukaryota > Metazoa > Arthropoda > Insecta > Odonata > Coenagrionidae > Pyrrhosoma > Pyrrhosoma nymphula. Next base: position 45,251,764 of record OY754330.1, on the reverse strand, counting down.
CCTTACGGCAACTCGGCTGATGACCTTATGGCCGTATACAGGACGTTGCGTTGGTCAATTGAGGACATTGAATGATTTGTATTTTTGTTCACGGAATATTTATGTGTAAGTTGTATCAGCCCAGTTTAGTTGTATTGTGCTGTGAAACTAAATTTAATTACGATTCTATTTTTTCGCATTAATTTATGACGTTCAATTTCATTTTCTAGGTGAGTGACTTGGTCGCACTTCAGACTCCACGTCCAACTTTTTTGTGAAATCACCCTCTGTGTAAGTCTGTAAGTACTAAAAATGTTCTTTTTTAGGATGGAGAAATTTAAGTGCCAAGTGTGTTCAATCCTTAACGGACATGTGCGTACGCTGCGAGAGCTACTTATGCTATTAAAATGTCCGGCAAAAATATTTGTCCCAGATGAGATTACTTTGTGAGACCTAGCGTTACGGTGCGAAGTATTATCCTGGTCGTAGCTCCTACTACTACAAAGTTGTTCGAGGACCTACATCTTAAGCCCAACCCAGCTGTATAGTTAATCCAATGAATATTAGGAATTGAAGTTTATATTTTATTTGAGGTGAATAAAAAAAACCCGTTATTTAAAAAAATACTCGACCGTTGAAAGAGGATGAAAGAGTTTCAGAAGATCCAGTCTTACGGTCGGTTTCACAAAAAATTAAATTTGGTATTAATAGATATTAATTCTGTATAGTTAGGCATGGAAAAAGCTACAAAATTCGGGTTGCAGTTGCTATCTCCATCCTAACTCATCTTCCAATGGAAATTGCGTCGAATGCTAGGTTTAATCACCTGTCACTGGATTTAATTTATGTATGAAATTACTTATGCACATTATTAATACCCAGCATGATTACAGAAGCTCGTCATTCTTCGCATAAAAAACTCTTTTATCAAGTACTTAGGCCTCCAAGCAGTCCATATCGCATCTTCTATTTTGGTTATCTATGGAGCTCATAAGTATTAAACTCCATTCATTTACGAAAAATATGTTATGAAACCAATACACTAATGGAACGTTTCTGCGACGAATATTGAAGGAATGCTTTCTTTGCCTTATAGCTTTCGTAGCTCAATGTATCGATTCTGATACCGGGCATTAGACACTCAGGCTCGATTTCAGTATAATGGATCGACTTTTACATTGGTACTGTATTGCTCATGTTGTTCGGGTGTACCCCGCGTACTTATTCAGGTGTCTTACCCGACGTTTCGTGGCCGTTGCTGGTCTCTTTATCTTAGGGAATGAGGATCTGTCTATCAGGGGGTTTATATAACGGTCATGGTGGGAAGAGGTCAGAACACACCTGAATAAGTACGTGGGGTACACCCGAGAAACATGAGAAATACAGCTACAATGACCCGCGAAAGCTTCAACCATGAATTTTAAATTGGTGATTTATGAAAATGAGCGCAATAGTATTTGATTTCAAGATGATCCGTTATAATGCACCATCTTTGTACCTTAATCGTCAGTTATCAGCCCACAAATTTTGCTTGCTTATTGATCATTCTGATTGGCAGATGATTTGCTGACTCAGTTTAAGTTGACTCAAAAATTTTTATCCTCGTGAAATTAAGTACATTTTAGTTTTGAGGGTCTTACTCGACATGAATTTCATGTGAAAATGGAATGAATTTGAAAACGGATGTTTCAATTTCTCGAAAACGTTGTCACCATGTTTTAACCAAACTTCGAATTCATGCTCCCAAAATGTCACTTCAAATATTCATGAGGAACATGCTTGGCCCTGCAAGATTGCTCATAATGATGCTATGTCTTCTCAACGCCCGCGGTAAATGACGATGTTATCTGCCTCTATATATGAATATCCCCCGCTAGAATGGAGTTGAACATTAACCCCAATGTTGAGTCAAGATAAGCAAAAGGTCATCATTCTTCGTGAACATTATTTACTTTCCTGCGCAAGCTTTGCTGTTGCATATTGGTGCATAAATATGGGCAAACTTCCCTGTTTACGCTAAAAAACGCCGGCTATTTGGTGAGATGGGGAGAATTGTTGGGTCGTTTGGGCTCCTTATCAATTAGCGTGATCATCAACCGAATTTCAAATTGCCCTGGGTGAGGGGCCAACTTGCTTTTCCTTTCGATTCTGGAAAAATTTGCACCATTATCCATGATTTGCCAAAATGTTTAAACACGCCTGAATGCTTCGCGATACAGTGATTATGAGCCTTCGTTCCACGAATGAAACTTTCGCTCTCTCACAACTCCTTCCATACTCCTGTTACATATTTTCCTCCTTTGGACAAAGTATTCCTGTCCAAGCATTTTAACTTTCACCTTCGCGCGATTTATCCCATCCTGTTTTGCACGTATTTGTTACAGTCTTGTTTTAAGCCCTAAAACCATTGTTGTTTACTGTAATTAGATAATGCATAACATTTCTTTTATGTCTCATAGGTTTTATTTTTACATACATTCCAAACAGACTATCCTGCCGGATGTTCAAAATGTTTTTTTCAGAGCCAATGTATAACGGGAGAAACGTTGACAAGCATAAGATAAAGAAAGGGACATCGATTGCAGAACCGATTGATATAAAATGCCATTTTTTACGCGGACATTTAGGGGCCATAATAGCCGAGATTGATAATTTATATGGGCTTCCCACCCTCACTAGATTGAGTAGACTTTATACTTGCGTATAATAGCATATCAATATTACTAACACCTCACCCCGCTCTAAATGTCCCGCATGATTTCGTTTTCTTCATGGATTAATACCTAGCGGTATCAGTGAATTGGGAGCATTAGTAGTACAGTACTAATCAGTTCTTGTATCTAAAATCGTGAACTGCATGTCAGTATGTTCACCAACGTTCCACTTCACCAGTTTTTGTTTTAGCCGTGCATTGCTCTCTTGACTGATTTTTGGTCTGCGACTAGCAGGCAGGGCAGAGTGCGCGGCTCGACCGTGAACTGGGACCTGGAATTGCCTGCACGGTATTTTCTAGATTTAGAATATATGGTGTGCTAGTCCGGTAGGTGACACGTAGGACTGCTATCCAGAGGCCCGTGGTTTAACTCCAGGTAGGGTCTTTTTAGGCATATCCAGTGAAGGCTTTAAGTCTGGATGCTAAATATCTGGTTGATTTCAACCGTTAGTTGATGTAGTCTTTTCGTAAATGTGATGTGCACTGCGATATTTGATTTTGTAACGCACATCAGACTTGCAGGCCATTTGACGTGAACGGCATCGATGTGAGAGAATATTTAATAGGTCATGATGCCCAGGAAATATTAAAATCTGGGGCGGTGTCTATAAATTTTTCGAAAAAAAACAAAATAAACTCTCGTCAAACAGCAAAGAAGAAACAAAAGGACATACAATAATCACTCATCATTTATGAATTTTTATCCATTATAAACGGTTCCTTACTTTCTACCAAAAGTCCCCTGCATCTCTACTACGGTAAACGGGAGAACATATTGACACTAGTTGGTTGGAGCCATCATGTTAACCATAATTCAACCTTAGTAATGTAATCGGGGCATTAGCGCATGCGATGGTCGTCGGTACGTGGGTAGTGTGAACGGGTAGGGTATTTGTCCATTGCCTAGGGTTCCCGAAAAGGGCCAGGGGGTTGAGTGAAAGGAACGAGGGAGGAATTGGGAAGAAGGAAATATAATGGGGGCAATAGCGATCGGATGGTTGGTAGGCGATGGTGGTGGTGTAGGTGGGTACGCACCGCTCTAAAGAAGGCAAAGGGTTGGTCGGTCGATATGGGTGGGAAGTGAGGGGGGCGTGGTTTTTTTTTAACGAGGAGTGGATGGGTTGTTAGGAGAGGATGCGAGGACTGTAAAGGGGAGGAATCGCAGAGAAGGATGCGATAGAATCGTTGGAGATGTCGGTTGTGCGAGATTTGGGCCTTGTTCCGTGCGGGTGAGCCTTTTAAAGGAGAGGGAAGGGTGCGGTGGGTGGGGTGCGGGCGGAAGCAAGGAAGAGGGTGGTGTGTGAGTTGGAGGTGGTGTGGAGTGAAGCGATCGGTGTGGCGGTGCAGGAAGGGAGGATGGGTCGGTGGGCGAGAGAATGGAGAAGAGGAAAGGAAAAGAACCGAGCATTCGCCTAAAAAAAATTCTACCTTTTGCGATAAGGGAGTGGTGGTGGTGAGATGGAAACGTGTGGAAAAGGACGTGAGATTCGATGTGTATGGGCTATTTACTATCTACGAGAGATAAATGTAAGCATGCGGGATGCTTGCGATGGCCACGACTAAATTCATTGGGGAGGGTAAAGGACTCAATGGCGAGGATATATGATAAAGGAAATATATTATACAATACTATTGGTAGTATAATATACTATAATGTAGGACTCACGGTTTAAGATAAAACTTAATATTTTTCTACAAAGTTTTTACCGTTCGACGCGTTTCACCGTAAATCGGGAAATTTTTACTGTATATCGGCGAAACGCGTCGTAAGATAAGATAAGATAATGCTTTATTTGCTCTAGGAATAATTTCCTTTGGAGCATGATTAACCAAAAACAACTCAGACAGACCTGGTCAGAACAGGAAAACAATCGTACTCAAAGTAATGTATCTGTCAATCAATCACAATTTAGGTAAACATATTCAAATTAATTACAACTTACAACAAATAAATAGAAATACAGTTTAAAGCATAGGAGTGATCACATCAAGACAATATATTCATACATTCGTTTCATATAAATTTTTACATAAATTTAATTTCATTGAAATAAAACGAAAACAAAAGTTTCAGTTTTTAAAAGTTTACTTGCATACCTGCTGACTGCTTTACAGGCAGTCTCTGTCTGGTGTGCTATTGAAGTGAACTTGGTTTTTTTTGCACCACTCAAGTGGAAGTAGTGGGAAATGTGACTAAATGAGTCTATGTTTCCCAAAAATAAAAATAAACATTCATAATAATTTTTCTTCCCCAAAACAGCAACTACATTGATTTAAGCCTTCCCATCCCATGCCAAATTGAGAAAGAAATAAGGTGGCGCGAACGCGAGGCGCGATCGCCGGCGGGGCCCGGCATGCGTTGCAATGCCTCTTTTTCTTTTTAAGTAGGTAAACATATACAAAGCAGACAAATTTACATGTTCAGCATTAATGAAAGAAAATAATATTTTGTGTAATATAATAGAGTTGAAAATTTTATTCGAGTGCTTTCGGATATACAATATGTTTGGTCCAACCGCCCTCTGCAAAAAGAAAATATTTTTTTGGCTGGCCCACTCATGAGCATGCAACATATAATTGACCGTGTGAAAAGCATGGATTTTACAGATTTAATCCACACAATTGAAGCGATTTACCTTGTGCATTGTTGATAGTCATTGAGAATGCAAGGCGAACGGGGAACTGTAGTTATTTGAACTCAAATGGCATGTCGGTGGGAATGGTGGGAATACGTGGAATGAGCACATCTTCTCCTTTTGAATTGCCATTCAGAATTGTCGCTTCGATGACGTTTGGTATCAGTGGTTTGATAGTCAGCCTGGTTCCATTGCACATTCGTGGTGCATTAATGTAGCGCAAAAGAATTATTGGTGCGCGAGAGTTGAGTGACAATTTGTGCGGTGGTACACCAGAAAGATCCAACAGATTTAAAAACTCATTGGATAGTTAAAAATCTCGTCCGCATTCATGACGCTATCAATCGATTTGTAGGTGACAGACACGCCCGAAATTCGTTCGTGGATGGCGTAGTTGATTGCATTGACGTCGGTGTTTTTGCTACCAAAATAGCGCGTTCGCAAAGCCATGGGTGATTTTTGTAATTGGTGACAATTTGTGGAAAAACTATCTGAAATGATTGTTCGATCGATGGAACAATGATATAAAAGTTCATTGGAATTGAAATATTTTTTGTGTCGGCAACAAATGGTACTTTTCCATTACCGAAGTCCAACAGCTGTTTTGAAAATATGGTTAACACATTGCGCTGAGCATGCAACATATAATTGACCACGCGAAAAGCATGGATTTTCCAGATTTAATCCACGCACTTGAAGCGATCTACCCTTGTTGATGTCGTTGAAAAGGCAAGGCGAACGGGGAATTGTAGTCGTTTGACTACAACTATCAAATTAGTCAGTGAACCTGGCCTATAAAAGCTGCAGGAGTGAATAGCCATTCATAAAATCGCTATTAAATGGGTATTCAAGCCCGGTTGCCAAGGAAAAATCTATTGTTGAAAAGGAAAAAAAATTGATGAATTTCGAGATAAAAACGCAGTACCTGGACAAAAACGAAGCGTATAATAAAATTGAATGAAATAATTAAATACTACATTCTTTTATGCGTTCTATGATGCAAATCTCCATCCAATATCTTGAGTGCAAGTAATTTAAAAAAGCAAATTAAAAAGAACCTGCACCAAATTCAATGCTTTTCTTATGGGTGTCAATGTTAACAATATTGGGGTAAAACAACACCAAAATTTGCCACCTAACAAACCAAATTTACTACCAAATCATACAGACAGATAATTCACATTTACCATTTACCACATATACCAAACCACATTTCTCTAGCTCAAAACTTCATAGAGATATAAACAAAATGGATACAGAATGACTGACTGACTGACTGACACGCTATAAAATTTATAAAATTCCCTTTCGGTATTGGCCTACAGGTGCAGGTAGATTTCGATGTTCATATTTTTAATAAATACCTACTAGCAAACAACACGAGTAGCTGAATTGCACTCGGATGAAGTATGCTCGTAGGTTTCAGCGCAATCAACTTGATAGTGGCCGAGTTGTTCCTCTCACTCCTTGATTTTTAACCCAGCTTAAAACGAAATTTCGGGCGCATCCCACGCATGTTAATTTGCTAATCTCCCAGTTAAGGACACTTAAATGCGTAAAATATCTTCTTTTCTTGTGACTATAATGGGAATAAAATACGTAATGGTTCTATTAAGGGACCTTGTTTCCCTTGCATCCGTTTATTCTTCATTCCATTCAATATCAACTCTCATCCATTCTTTCGACTTGGCCAAACCAACGAAGCACGCTCCTTTCATATGTGTCCCATTTCAAAAAGTCTTTCATCAATAAGAAAACAGATTAATGGTGTAGTAGTGAATTGTGTGATAAGAAAGGGTAGACCGAAAAATTCATGGGTGAATTTGGTGTATGAGACTCTGAAGAGAAGGAATGTTAGGAGTGCAGGCGGAGAAGAACAGGCGAGCGTGTGTGAGCCAAAGCATGAGTGTCAGATAAACGGAAGAGTCATGCAAGGATAGGGAATTATGTAGGAAACCCTTAAAATAGACCCAGTTTTCTCGGCCTAACATTAATAACGAAGTTCTTTGACTCAACCAACCCTGAAAGGGAACTTTGGGATGGGTATGTTTGTATGTTCAATAGCGCTCTTGTAATGAGAGTCCATGCGAGAGACCATAGTACATGAATACAAGATCGGGATGGTTTATTTCTGGGGTAAATTTTCACTCCAACCTTTAAATTTGAAGACTCACACCATGAATCACTAGTGATCCAACATCATTTTGAGTCTCCATTAACATATTTCTTCTCTCTTCTTAGAAAACTTTCGTAGTAAATAAAGTCGACAACCTACTACAACTGTGGTCATGACCAACGACAAAAGCTATAGCAGTTAACTGATGATCCTGACGAGGAGAGTTAATACTTCCTAAAGTTGTTATCTCTCTTCTTTTTTCACTTCATCTCATGAACGCCTTATACCTTATTCTTTCTCCCCACGCCAGATAGTTGTGCAGAAATGCTTCATAATTGAAGGGACGTTTTCGCAATGCATTATTACTTTGTCTCAATGCATTCTTCGGATGAATGCCGATTTTAAATATTTTTTCTTCTGCTGCATTCATCTGCTACTAATCTCAAGTAGCTCATCAGCTGACGCAGAGTATGAAATCAAAATTCTCTTTCAACGGATATGGTAATATGTATGATGATCACCCTAGCAACAGCATCGCGGATGAAATTGTTCCGCTCGCATTAACTCTGAAAGCACTACTGCGAATTCAGTGACACTCTCAAAAAGCATGTTGCCCTTTGACGCGATAATGTATACTATTGGGATTTTGCAATGTACCAGCTCATATGAGGATCAATAAAAAAATGCGCCATTACTGTTGACTAATGGAGCAGGTTATATGCAGCTGCAGTACGTTACGACACACATTCGAAGTAAGCCTTGGGATGAAGTGAGGGATAATCCATTTTAGGAGCGCATTAAAAGTTTAAAAAGGGAGATAAATATTTATTACATGCATAGGCACATCAGTAGCTTTCACGCCGTTCTCTTCGAGGGAGGCAAAGTCTAAAGAGCATAATTATTAGCCTTACATAATAATAGTAGGCCTAGAAAACTGGCTCTATGTATTTAAAATAATTTATTTAACACTGTAATGTCCATGCAAATCTTTTTTTGCTACCTATTAAATTTATACATTACTTCATACCCGATCTCTTGATCTTAAGACTCCTAATATGCCTTCTCTTAAGAGTCTCTTTCATTTATATACACTCAAGAATTCCTCGATATACCTTCTAGCACCAGTCAGTCCTCGATAATATATCTGCTCAGTAATTAGAGCTAAAAAATATCTTTTCTCACAATATTTGCTTACATATAAGCCTTCCGTATTAACCTAGTTTTCGATTACCTGAGGTGGCCTCAGTCCACACTGTCTCGGATGGTTGAAACTGCGCTGTGTAAGGTGAATGGAAGCTATTGATTAAACGCTGTACAGTATAATAATAGTGACGCATTGGAAAAATATTTGGCTTCCCACAAGTTAAAAGAAAACCACCGTAGTGGGGATGCTCTATTCAATCTAAAAATTAAAATCATCCCTACTAATTAAAATTTAAAAAACTGCCGAAAGAGTTTAAAGGGTTAAAATCTTCCTCGTCGTGTTCCGTGAGAAACCCTCAGGTTTCAAACTTGAGTTTACCTTTATTTATTCGAGAGCCGCACTGATGCTTTTGTGTTCATGAGCGTTTAAGTCCTTCTCCCGTGGGATAATAATTGTGAGGTGTTTAATTTTTTTTACGGTTAACATCTTATCCATCTATAATTAGATGTCACGCCTAGTTTTTCTAAATCTTTTTATACTTCTTCTACATTTATGTATTCAGCACGAAATTACTTGCTCCAATCATTTTAGCTGAATCCGAGCATTCCAAAAATTCTTGCGCTGATTTTTAAAGCTTTCTTCAATTCTTCTCATTTTTATTTTTGTAATTCGTAGATAGGTACAGTTTTCAAATCATAAAAAGTTAGTGATATTTTCGAGAAGAAATAAGGCGGGGCTGAATTTGAGGGTGTGTTGGCATAAAATAGAGCCGTTGGAGCAGTTCACGTAGTTCTGAGAAAAGACGTTAAGAAAAGACTGGTGAAAACTCTAATATGAAGCGTGGCACTGTAATGGTCGGAAACTTGGTCATAGCGATGAGAGATGTATGTAGACTGGAGGCATGTGAGAGGTTGGTTTGGAGAAGGATGGAGAGAGTTAGCTGAGTGACGAGAAAAATGAACGAGGATGTATCGTATATGTTGAGAGAGAAAAGGAAGCTAGTGGTGGAAGTTCGGAGAAGGCATAAAAGATGGATGGAGGAGGTTTTGAGAGGCGAGGAGGGTTTGTTGAAGAGGGTGATATGGGGGAGGGTGATATGCTGGGGAAGCGTGGAAGAGGAAGGGAGAGGATAGGAGTAGCGGACGCAATTAGGAGAGGTAAAAGGTATGAGGAATTGAAGAGAGACATGATGGCGATTCTTCCATTGGGGGGAAAGTGAGATAACGTCTCAGAAATTGGGATGTTAGGATAAGGACTGTCCAAAAACCTGCTAATCAGCTGGTAGGGTATTCGAATATATACATTTATATTAGCACATATAATTTGCGTTCACCGTTGAAATTCAGTAATTTCCTCAAGCTTTACCGCATGGTTGAGACATACAGAGCATCCTGCATCGTACAAAAATTTCCGGTAGGTAGAGCAAGGCACGTGTGAATGAATTAATCACGGGTTTCCCACCAGGTGAGATGTTCAGCCAGAGCCGACGTTTCAATGGCTAACTCTGCCATCGTCCTCAGGGCGTTGAGTGATTTGAAGCGTCCTCAGGGCGTTGAGTGAAGGAACGTGATTAACTCATGTATGTTATAGGTACTCTTAACATTAAAAAATTCAACCATTATTCCCCCCATTATTTATCCTCCTCTGACGCCAAGAATGAACGCCCAGCCCACCAAACGGTCAGCTATTCGCTCGCCTCTCCTTCCCGCCTCCACCAGTCCCCATCTTAGGCGCGCCGCGCTCCAGTTCACGCGATCCAGTCATTCCGAGAGCCGATTTCGTATCGAGATCACATCTCGTGAAAGATTTGACCCTAATCTGTTGGGCGGGTAGGAAAAAAATCCCGGTGGCGGCTACTCGACTGTACGAAACCTTTACGTGAATTACCAGTGCCACTGTAGCAGGTTCACAGGTTGTCTTCGTCTAAAAACCTTTTTTGAAGTTCGGCTTTGGTTGGCGTTCATTTCTTTTTTATCCCCTTTATTGTCAATGCAACGCAAGCCGTCCCAAGTGCGGGAACGGTTTTACATTATTAGACATGATCCATAGTGCTGTCTGATCCATCGAGTAAGTACTTTGGACGTAATACGGAGGACCTTCGAAATTAAAAATTGAAGTAAAACTTTGAATGTTTGCTCAATCATTTTAGTTTATATACCTACCCTTTTCTACACTTTTTACGTGCAAATTCTTTAATCTTTCGTCTACAGATTGCATGAGAACAATAATAGTATACTGTTAGTGTCAACAAACAAATAGGAGTGATATATTAGCTAGCGACGAATTGGATCTTACATAATTTTCAATGTGATTAAATATTTAAATGAGTCGTTTTCCTTCATAATTTGATCCTAAGGTTGACATGTACATTGTACAGTCTGAGAGCAATATTTGTATTATAGAAGCTGGATACTAAATTCTTCTCGCAATAAAAATAACAGTTGATGCTATGTATCCTATATCGTACTCAAATATTCGTTATTAAATTAATTGTATTATCTTGGTTCAATTAAAATGAATTAAATTGTTTAGATAGTAATGGTTTACTTACATGTTGCATTTTTTGAACAATAATTTCCTAGGGCTTCGAAAAGAGGCTCTGGATAAGGAGAGAGAATATTTTAACAGAGAAAGAAGAGAAAGTTCAGGGTCGTGTTTCGGTGTGATTTGATTTCCTCATGTTTGTACAAATCTCATGGATGTAGCGAGGCAAGAGCAAATGTTTAAATGATTTCCCCGACAGTCTTAGCATCTATTGCTCGTGCCACTATTTCCTGATCTGCAGAATAAGTTTCGAGACGAGATTTTATGTCCAACTATCATCGTTAGTCATTCAATCTTCATATTCGTCGATTGCAGGTGCATTGCAATACTCCATTATACCCTTTTCCTTGCTAATTCCTTTATGTTCTTGCGTTGTGATATGTGAAGAATATCGTGGACGTATCGTAGAGAAGCATATTTATACGAACTGCTTGAAAATACAATACGTTCTATGTAAGAAAAAAGAATTCCCTTTTTTCCGTGCTCAGAGAACTTGAATATAGTGATTGGAGATGAAAACTGTGCACTCCTTGGCGCCGTTTTCCTAGAGTTGCCTAAGATTGGGAGCCAGATATATTTTTTCACCCTTCCCCATTTTCATGTTTTCCCACCTATATCAAATTGTTCAACTCTTCTTATTCGCTCAGTGGCGCCTTGAGTTGAGTTGGCTTTAGTCTTTTAGTGTTTGCTAAATTATAGGATCTATGAAACCACTGTGACTCCGACAATCTCTTGCGAAAGGTTTTTATTCGACGCCCGCCATTGTAACCCACCATAAAATAAACGAATTTATTTTAACTCTAGCAATGGGTCGTTGGAGACTAAGTTCGAAACACTGGCACACTTTTGAAATTTGAGTTCTCGAGGTAAACTGATGGAACGCATAATTTCTTGAAATTGCTGCGTGAGCACCGCTATGTACATGAATTATCAAGAATGCTAACAAATTATATTTTAAGCAATATGGATTGAAGCTTTTTCTATTAATACCAGGATTTCCAAGATATGTTTTCGTGGGAATCGTAAAATCTTGTGATAGATGATTTCTTTCTGACATTTTTTCCCTGAATTGCGTGAGGAAACCCCAGTTTTCTAATATTTATGACTTCGTTAGCAAATAGCGTAATTATTGTGAAAGGATTTCCTCAATAGCTGAATGACTAACACCATTATCCTTCAAAATATGGAGCAAGTGTTGTAAGATCCGTGTGGTGGACATGGTACTCAGTTCGTTTAGATACTAACAAGTGTTTTTTTCTCCTCAATCAGGTATGGCGGTTACCCTAAATTCGAGTTCATCACAGAGAACTTATCTGAACGGCCGCAAACGCCCGAAATTTATGATATGATTTCCACAACTTAATAATTAAAGATTAAGTCCCTGAACTACGCTTTCACGCATCATGATTTGACATTTATCTTGCTTTTGTTGCATTATCTCAAGAAAATGCAAATGCCAACTGGAATTTATTTAAGTTTATGGAGCTGAAATAGCCTTGATTTCGGAGCCTCTGTCAGCAATCCTTTTCTTACACTACTTCTATACCATTTTAGGAAACAACATAGTCTTTACGCTTAAATTTAACCCTTAACTTTAGCCGCACCACGTAAGGGTACTCGAGAAGGTTTTAGGCTACAGATATATCTATTGCTAGATTTTGAGTACTTTTTTTTGCTGCCGAATTTTATAATTATAAATTTTCATTTAACTTACATCTTATTTATTTTATTTTTGCATTTGACTAGAAACGTACGCATTGCGATACAATTTGATATTTCGAGGGAATTGATTCGGAATGGGCACATATATATCAACGAAGGTTTACTTCCGTTTGTTTTTTTTGGTACACCAAATTTTATCATCCACGATTTTTACCGAGATACACCTACTTTATTGGAGTTGTTCAATTTTACTTTTTGAAAACCTCCACCTTATCCAACACATAGCTTTTTATCACTATTAATTTCTCATGGGTGAATTTAAACTTAAAATACTATATTTAGTATTTTTGTCGAGCCAAATCTTATTTGCCCTAGCATGGTTGATGCCCATTAAAAGTAAATATTCTTTTTAATTCTCAATTTACTACAGCCTTTTAAGTTTCAAACACTTTCATCGAGATTTGGCGTATATGAAAGAGGACAGCGGTTAAATATTCATCGTTCAGAAAATTGCGAATTATTTTTCTACCCGAATAATGATTCATAATGAAAAGGGCGAATCCACTCATCTTGCAAACCCCTGAGTCTCCTTCCCTAGAGGATAGTTAAACGATATTCCATTCATCGAGTTTCTTCATCTCGTACGTGAATGCGGATTTAAAACAGAATCTATCGAGTGATCTCTTCTTTGAGAGATACGGTTATGCGGAGGTTCCGGGAGGGGACGAATTTTGGGTGCGGTTTTGGGGGCGTCATCGATGGCGGTGTACGTCGTAAAAGGTGGGGGATGGTCGAAATAGGGGAACGAAACCAGGGGTATGTAAAAGGGTGGCTGGAATAAAATTAAACGGAACCGCACGGAAAATAGATGAGAGAAATAGGGACGCGGGCTAAAGTTGAATTTCGCTTCAAGGGGTTCCCCAGTTTGTATCGGCATCGCAAATCCCGTCGAATTTTATTTTATTTCATTTTTTTCTGATATTCCGACCAAAATTTCCATTTTTAACGAGGGAAGAGATATTTCAAAGCCCGAAAATTTGAAAGGTAGCCAAGAAAAAAATGATTTTATTGAAATAAAGGAAAATAAAAACTCCTCTCGTTGCGACGATTTCTCATCTCCAATGGCGTAACGAGTGGTTACTCGTGGATTGATTTCGGTTCTCTGTCTTCGCAAATGAGGTTTCATTTGCTTTTCCGTATGTTTTCGCTGGTTTCCGCCAGCATATAGGGCGCTGTACGTAATGGAAGTACTCGCTTTGCACGAGTTAATGTGATCGCTTCGGGAAGTATAATAGAGACGCAATCAGGTGTTCGTGGCTCCATTCCAATCCCTGCTTTTCATTTTCACCACCAGCGGCAATCCAAACAAATTTCTCTCCTTTCTGTTTTCCGTGAAATGACTTGGAAATACTTGGTTGAGGAATTCAATTTTTGATCCTTCGTCTCCATCTTTACCGTACGCCAATACATTATTGCATAGTTACCTTAATGAGTCTCTTGTACCCTTGAATAACGAATTTGAGTTGTCTCTTCTTCATGGCAGTGTTTTGTACGTAGGATAACCTTCATCTTATCCTCTCGAAGGACTTATTTGTTGGTTTTTGACTTTACCTTCAAGAGTGCAGTTTTTTATGCGAAACTTTTTCGCCTTCCGAATTTTTTTCCTGAAATGATGTAGAAAAATTATGAACTCATTACCATGTTACCGGAAAAAAAATGTATTTGAGGAGTTTTGTAATAATATGAAGGCTAGAAGAGAAAATCTTAGGGTATATTGTTGCCGTATGATAATTTTATCATTTAGTACTGTCTTAGAGTGATATTTGCAGAATATAATATTTTTTAGCGTCTCATAACTCTCTTTTTCCACGGCAAAAGGCCGAGAATAGAACAGGGCAGAGCATTCCGAGAATAGAACAGGGCAGAAACACTATTTTTCGGATTCATATTAAGCATGCATGGTTTAGCAGATGCATCCAAAATATATTAACTTATAACATTTTAGGAAATTTTAATTCTTTTATATGTCATTTTGTCCAAATTTAGGGAATTAAAAGTAGTTGGACAGTATTAATATTATATTGAATAATGTCCCAATGTGTATTTATATTTCATTAGAGGCGTCAAATGAGTGTTATCTAAAATTAGAAAGACACTTTTGTAGTTGTTTTGAAAAAGGCAGATCAGTATGAAGTCCCTGATCAATAACTTTATTTTTATTTTGTTGTTAACAGCACAGTTATTAATTTTCCTGAACAGTGATTTTTTTATCGAGCATTGAAAGATTTCGATTGCATGCTGTAATAATCGGGTACTGCGACCAGTGGTAATGCATCATCACTCCTTAGAGAGAGAGAATACATAGTTTTGGATTGTTTTGCTGTAATTTGTAAATATTCTTTGATCTGAAAGAAGATGAGATCCCTGCTCTGTAGGTTTTTGTTCCAGCATAAGCTCTAGATTCCCTATCCACTCCCCGCTAGATATATATCATTCACTGCTTGGGTGTATCTGCTCGACCTACTTTTAAGTTAGCTAACTGTCATCCGTGCGGTCTTTGATCAGCGAAACGTCACGTGTCCTTTAGATGTTCGGTTTATAGTTGAACCAAAAAAGCTTGTGATTTAGGCTTGAGCCTCGGGTATGTTCCGGCACTTTGACTTGCTTTTGGCCGCTTCTCGCTCTGATGATATCACGCCTATTGCGGTAGGTTGTTCATTCGACCCGGTTAGGATACATCTAAGGTAAAAGAGGCTTCATGGCACAGTGTCGTTTGCATGAATAACCTCGAGATACCGGTAAGTTAAAATATTATAACTGAAATACTTGGTGATAAATCTGCGTTGAAATGCATTTTATTTTACATTCATGAATAGGTATATACTGTACCTGAAGACGGCGATGCGGCATGAAATCGGCATGAAAAACGACTCATGGCAATAAAATGCCGGATTTGCCCACGGTAAAAGTGGATAGTGGATTTCTACCTGCACTTCTTGCACAAAGGAAATGACTGCTCTCCTGGCTAGCGAGGCAAAGCATTAAGTTGATGTTATCTAAATCCTGCAATTTGTACTTTATTTTCCGAGTAAAGTTGTGGTTGAAAATAAAAAGAGTAGTTAGCATAAAAATAGTCTGGGGTATAGCACAAAAAGTTATTTTTTACCTAAGAATGAAAAATACGTCAAAGATAATTGTCTTTCAAAGAGAACAAATATATCATAAAAAAACTATAAAATTCCACAATTACTTAATTTTCTCCTACCCAGGCTTCGATCATAGATTATATAGAATAGATTGAACCTTGCGGTATGATAGCACTGGGGAATGAGGAAGTCATTAAAATAATTGTCAACTTACAATTCAATTACAATTTCATTGGTC
This sequence comes from Pyrrhosoma nymphula, assembly GCA_963573305.1. Lineage (NCBI taxonomy): Eukaryota > Metazoa > Arthropoda > Insecta > Odonata > Coenagrionidae > Pyrrhosoma > Pyrrhosoma nymphula. The sequence continues at coordinate 45,235,586 of OY754330.1, read as the reverse complement.
ATATTGAATGGATAAGTTGCTCAGTTAATACGCCGAGAATATAGGTACTAGTAGCTAAATTTTCACAGTACCGTAAGGAGTCGCGTAAAAAATGGATAATGAATTAATTCCCAAAATGTACTGTATTTTTTACCAAATTTATGGACATATTTCGCGCGAAACCAATGTTAGGTGAAGTTCATTTTACAGAAAAACAGGCTTCACTTTCATGCGCCAAAATCATTTCTCTTTTTTAATCTGTTGTTTCAATAGTTTAACGGTCATTATATCAAGGTGTGATACCTTGATAATCACAGTTGAAATCAAAATCTATGACGGAGAAAATTACATCATTTTGGATTTCTACAGTGTTTTCTTGAAGATGACATCTGCCAACCTGGTCCACGAAATGACGTATGATACATTTACTCTTGCTATCAGATGAGATATGACTTACCACTATAAAATGGACTTCATGTATATGAAAAAAATGCAATTCCGTAATTTTAAACACAAATTATTGACAGTTATTTGTAAGTATTGATTCTGAAAATGTAGCCGACACTATTTCCCCTGAACGCTTTTGGTAATCGATGTTACTGATGAAACTAGACTGAGAAATACGGCAGATGTGGAGAGAAAATGCATCCGGTGATTCATATACTCTTGCGCTGCCGTCCTTGAATTACGGACGATATGGTTTCCCTCGATGAATTTTTTTGCGACAAGCTCCGCAGCTGTAGCCTGAAGGTCAAACCATCTGCACTCGGATCTCGGAGAGATATAAAGTTTGAGCTATTCTTCGCAGAAATCAATTTCCGCGAAACTTTTGTTGGCTCCATAAGTCTTTGGGAGTGCAGCAGGCATCATCGATTTGAATTTTAAGAGTTGGATAGGTCCTAGAAGGTTGGAGTTAGATGAATGCGACTTTCCGGGTGATTTTTTACAATCCAATTTCGCCAATACAGTTGACAAGGTTTATGGCTTACTACAAAATCCTTCCCATGCACCCCCTGTTCTCGCTTCACCCTCGCCCATGATCTATAGGCTATATGCCTACTCCATTTACTTTAAACCTCCTTAATCTACTTGAAAATTCGTCAATAGGCTTACTACACGAAGTTTCTAGCATTGCAATTTGCCTACATGACGACACGTTACCACTATAATTTTTAAACAGATAAAATATTTCTCCAATGGCCGTAAAATATATGCACCACTCGTCAAAAAAAATTAAATACTTACTGTGTTGGTTTGCGGGAATGAGGTTCCACAACAGGGACCAACCACAGCCTCTCCACCAGAATACCCTCCTGTGGTAGTTTACGGGAAAATAATTTCCTCGCCAGGGACTACCACAGACACACACACACAACCCAATTGGAATCCTTTGTAGGCTAATGAGACCTAGCTAAGGATTCCTGGGTTATATCCTGGGATCCTTCGGAGAGCTGTAGTGACTCTACTAAGGCTGCCAAGTTATTAACACAACCACACACGCAATCACACAAAACACTCACTCACACACACAGCAGGGCCCCAGATTTCTGGGAGAACAGCTCAAAAAGAGCGTTGTCAAATAGAAAAACAATGTTCCCTGTTTGTGCACTGACACTGACAAAACAAACACTGACTCACATAAAGAATATGCACTTTGATAATGGCAGATATCGATGTCGAAACCATGTTTGGCAATAATAAAAAATATTTTGGAATGCACTGTGTAAAAGTGAGAAATCATTTCATGAAAGACAAAATCCCTTCTTGCTAGTGTAGTAAAATTATTCCTTCTAATCCTTTCTGTCTCCTTTTTCGACTTGACGGTTTTGACGAGCCATTGATGGCCCAACTGGCGCTGATAAATCAGTGCGTTGCGTCTAGCCAACGATAGGCAACCCACCAAAATGAGTTGGGTTTTATCAGACGCTCCGTCGAGAATGCATTACTGAGTTTAGCCAGCATTAATATGCGTGGTGGGAGGGGTCTCATGTATGAGCGCCCGGACGGGAGGTCCCGGCGGGACGACGACCCAACCCATGGCTCTCCCGAAAACGCAAAACGACAAGCAGAGGAGGAGTTGCTCGGCTTTACAGGCGGTATTATTCAAGACGTTGACCTGGAAGATGCCAGGTGGTCGAATGCCGAGCGCCGTGAAGGAAGATGATGTTCCTTGCCCTCCCTCCTTGCCTGCCCTAATTCCTCATCTCAGGAATTTGAGATCAAATCCCTTCTCTAAAGTCCTCTTCCCCTGAACTCAACCCTTTCTTTCCTTGCATGCCTCCTCTAAAGTCGTGACGACTACAAAATTCCTGTACAAGGTAGGTAGGTACTACACATTCGGTCTGTGCCGTCAGGATCATGTATAGATCTCGCAAAAGTTTTTACCTTACTACAACTACCTTACGGTCAGGCCGAAATCGCACCCATATTCAAAACCAACCAATGCGGATACTTCTTTGAGTGGCCAATGGGGTTCATTTATTTGAATCGTGGTGTAACACTTAATAGTCATCTGTCATGGCAAGATCGCATTTATAAAGTTTCCAATAAAATCAACAATTTAATTCATCAAATAAAAATCCATAAAAATGCAATCCCTTTTTATGTCATGATACAATAAGTGCCGACATATATTTTTCAACCTTTGGACAGTCGTTCTTTGGTTTTCAATGATCTTGTCTGATACGCTTCACTCAAAGTTTCTGCGAGCTCAAAATTGCTGGGTAAGATATATTTTCGTCTTGCGCCGCAAGGATTATATTTCACCTTTTAGGGTACAGTTAACATTAAAGACTATTAAAAATAGGCGATTAGATTTAATTTTTGTGTTCTTGCACCAGCTAATCGGACGTAAGGAGCCAAATTATTTGTATCTTCTGTTTAAGTTTTGTGTCAGATTCACGCAAAGTAATCACAGAAAACAATTCTTAATTGCTCTACTTTCCTAGACATCGGACCACCACGTTCAGCAATTCCTTTATTCTAATCTTATCGAAAATTTGCCATTAGTTATAAAAAACATGAATTCACTTTATAATTTCAAATCTGTATACAAAAGTGTACAATTAATTCTTAAATTTGTGATTTATGTAATAGTACATTATTGTATTTTATTAAGTAAGTGTATGTAAATTAAATAGTATGCAAATATAGTTTATTATGCAATAGTGTATTTATTTAATTCTCTTATTTGCTCTAGAAGGCTTGTACCCAGAGTAATAATAAATTGTACTGTATCTATTCTGTTCTAATGCACAATTTTCAAGAATGGTTTCAGTTTCACACAACGAGCCATTTAAAATTTTGAGTATACAGGGACTAGCCAAGGTATTACTTTTACGGAGTCATCCGCAAGTGCACATGAGTGCTAAAATTCCACAAAGGAAAAATAATCCGCCTTTACTCGAACCCGTATCGCTTGATATTGCTCCGAGTCCTTTAGGCAGTGAAGCTGCCCAGGCATCCTTCTTCCCAGTGGATATTTGTAAAGACATTTCATTTTGGAGTTTTCAATGAGCAGTCCAATTTGTACCACAATTTAATTCGATCGTGAGCCATCTCTATGATAAGAAATTCCGTTTCTTATAGTAACTGTCTTTTCTTTTGTTTGTTTGTGAGTTTAATTATGCATTTATTTTTCTCTTCGCTGATGGCGTACTCACCGAGGTAGTTTCTAATTGGACGTCTTGACAAAATTTAGATAAGCGGTCATCTTGACGAAGTTAGGAAAGAGTTGAACGAGAGAGCCATCTTCTGAATTGGTTAAGTTCAAGTTTTGTCCTCAAGGCGTGTTGTTGAACGCTCCTCAGGTATCTGAGTAAACACGTTCAAGTTCAGCCGTCTTAAGCTACGTAGGGATGAAAGATAAATTTATGCCACTGCAATTTCTACCACGTATTTTATTGTTCATGAACATGGTTTCGTATCACATCAACATGATCTCCAACAAAACCTTGAATTCAAACGATGAAATACGTTGTGGAAATTGCAGTGTTATAAATTCACCTTTCATTCCTATGATGAAATATCTCCACTTTGTTACGAATGAGACGGCCAACTTTATTAAGTTACGTTCTTAAGTTATACTATTAAACTTGCGTTCTTATGTTCAATGTGAAAGGGCCCTTACTTTCTTGACCTACCAATCCCCAAACGTTCTCCCAAGAGGCCTCTCTCCATATTTTATCCGTTCCTCTTTCTCTATATCTCTCCCTAGGGCGGAAAAGTGCTGTTTTCGTCGCATGTCCTGGTCGAAGGGCGTCAATTCGGCTTTATCGTTCAGGGTCCAGGAAAAGGATTCGTTCTCTTCTTTCCTCCCCACCCTCCCATGCCGGTGTTACATCAAATGTGACCCATCCGTTTTATGTGACATTTCCCCGATCCTTTTTTTCCCGAAGTTACCCTATCTACGCGAGGACCTTTTCTCAAGGTCCTAAAGGTGAATCATTACCATTGATACGCCGTTGAGGACGGTGTGAACCCTTATATCAACTGGGGCCATCTCTGGACTGGCTGCTTAGCCAGTCTCACAGCTATGTTATAAAATCAAACTAGCAGAAACATAATTCATTACTTCGCGTAAAGTATTTGATCTAATATTTACTACCGCTTGGCTTTGCCTTCTTCTGAAATTAACTGGCCAGTTTAAACTAATTTTAACGCTAATTTCAACGTGAAATTGCAAACTCGTGATGTAAAACGCTGACGATTTTCAATATTTCATATTCATTGGAGGTGAATGGATATTTCCCGCAAAAAAAAACAAAATTGCCAGTTTAATAGGTAAGAAGCCAAAATGTAAGGCATAAGGCAAACAAGTACGTTATTAAATTTTAAAGGGACTATTTTGTAGCAAAAATATTACTATTCTTATTTCGAATGACTCCCAAATCTTCCAAAAAAGGTTCGGAGAGACAAGGTTGAAAGTGAAGGTAATCCAGGGCATGTAACCGTTTTTACTTGAAGAAAGTATAAATTTCTAATAGAGTTGACCTTTCTTCCTTCCTTTTCCTTCATCCTTTCATTCCTTACATTCCTTTCATCTCTTTAAAGTTTTTACGTTTGTATTTTATCCAATCTTCCAGTTGTTATGGGATAGGATAATGAGAGACAAGCGGAGAAATTGGATTAAAATGATAGGAAATAATAGAATGGAGGGAATAGGGATGTTCTGGATGGTAAAGGGGAGGAGGAATGTAATGTGACACAATATGTATAGATATAAATATTTACATGTAAATCATGGCGTTTATAAACAATTTATGATGTCCTGCCGAAACGTTTCATTCAGAAAGGATTCGACGTGTTCAAACCGTGGATGTGACGTCACAGCCCCAGACCAATCTCAACTTCTGATGGCTCTATTTGAAATTTTTTAGGCTGTGACGTCAACACTTCGTCACTGCCGAGGCTCGGATATTCCGAGGCCATACTACATAGGGCACCATATTTGCTTTCAGAGCGTTGATGGTGAACGAATGGGGAGGTTTTGCGGCATCTTCGTTGTTGGATAAGGTAAATAACTTACGTATCCATTTTAAAAACTCATTTAAAATATTTTTGCTACTTAGGATCCGCACTTCCTCATAAACCTTAGGCTCTCCTCATCAAACTTAATTTCTTCACAAATATTTTTTTCGATTCCTCTTAGGTTGATAAGATGGCTTCTTTTCAAACCAGATTGTTGGTAGGGAGCATGACTCAGGAAGTTCATGCTTCCGTTGAATTTACAATTGAGCTAAACTCATTCTTTATTTATTGAATTTATTTATTGTTGGTTTAAAGGCGTTTTAAAGGCTTTTGAGGCGTTTAAAGGCGTTTAAAATTTAAAGCTTTTTCTTCTGATGCAGAAATTAAAATAATAGCAGCGCAGTCCTCAGTTTTCCATGATTTTTTAATGACTTTAGCTTCCTTAAAATTTAACTGGTGTTCGTCATGAAAGATCACGTCGCATACTAGTATCATTCAATTCAAAATAGCGACCTCCCCCGAGTAGGTACATTTGTATCTTCGGCGCTCTCTTCTTCTGAGACGCCCAATTTACTCTCGCATCAGCACTCCACGACCACCTACGCTTTAACTTCCCCATCGGCATTCCTTCCTTCTCACGCACATTCCTCACCCTTCGCTCTCCTCGTTGCCCCGTCCGTCCGTCCCACGCACATACTCCGACTCACCCCTCTTTTAAAAGCCTACCGAACCCATTTTCTTCCCTCGCGTCGTCCTCCTCCCCCGTGAATCATTTCAAACCATCGTCACGCCCTGACGATTTACATCAATCCCTCCAGCCCCGCCCCCGCACTGGTCCTAACGGTCGTCCCAGAAGTCGTCGTCTTATTATTTGATTTCCAGCGCCCTCTTTTAAACTCCTTGGTCGCACTGCCCGCGCCCCAAATGTTGTTATCACAACTAATAAAATTCAATGAATTCACGTCGCTTTATAGAAAAAATACTTATAATCATTCAAATGATACCGAGTCATTAGCCACTTATTGGACTACTCACAGCGAATCAGAAATGTAACGGTGTGCAGCTCGTATGCTTTCTCTATTATTGAAAATAATAAAAATAATAACTATTCACCGTAATAATTGCAATAACAATCACAAAATTAATCGGGATTTATAGATGCGTTTTTGCGTTCAGCGTGAAGCAATTAAGCCAAGTTAGAGCCTCGAACATGCACATTTATTTAATTACTTGGAGGCTCAGTCATACAATACCAAGTTTTCCGCCATTAATATTATAACAATATCTTCGTGCTTGTTGCAACTGCTTTAATTTTTATATAGAATTCGAATATAATCTCCATTGTGAGTCGAAATAAATTAGCCCAAACTAATATAAACGAGCGAAATCGGTGAATGCGAAAGGCAATGCGTGCCATTAAATCCCAGAAGGGATTTTGGTGGATAAGACGTAGAACTATTTCTATTTTTTGGTAAATATCTGGAAAAATAGTGTGAAATGTGGCTTTGAAATGTGGATGCTTTGGTGTAATTGAAACTATGATATATATTTCTATACAAGGAAGCCTAATTCATTCGATTCGATGCCGAGTGATAACGCTCAAACTATCTTAAGGTACCTATATAAATATTTCATGGGTATTCCAACTGGTAATAGACAACATTTTCCGGGGAATCTATCAGATTCACTGGGGAAATCTTAGATCATTTATCTAAAGGCAGTTTGAGGGAAATGTTTCTATACTTGTAATGGAGAGCATATCCGACTTTTTTTATTTAAACAGCTGTAGAGCCTGTGGTAAATGAAGTTATATTGGTGGTGCAAAAAATTATGCTTTGTGCTTGAACTTCTCCGAAATTAACTAAAGAAATATACCTATATATGGATTTTACCTTGACTCATTTGCTCCACGCCAGGCCTTGAAAACTCAGGTTCGCCAGAAAAACCGTAGGTTTTTTTGGCGAACTGGTAAAACTTATTACAGTGAATAAAACATTTATATTTTCAATAATACTTTCTCAAAACTTACGAACTACTCACCATTTCTTTTCTTTCTGACGCAACCTATGCTCCAGAATTCCTCATTTATTTAATAAACTCTTTCTGGACCGCATACCCGTACCATATCCCATGGAAAACTATTTCCATTTTCTGGAAGATATCACGGAAAGTAGTCCGGTAAGTGGCTGATATTTTGGTATCATTCGAAAGATAACATTATTTCCTTCACAATGTGGCCAAATGTATTAAATTTAATGCGAAGTAATATCTCGCTCAAACAATCTTTAAGCCTGTTTATGTGCTCTCACTTGTCTCCCGTGCCGCCTTTACCCCAAACTGTCTCCCTCCTTAAGGTCGGGCCCATTATCTGAAGCCGTATTCCCGTCCTCACAAGTGCGTAATCATCCCGCCGGACACTCACACAACGAGGACACTCGGTCGAAGCGGATAAAAGAGATTACGCACGGGAGAGTGGACTGAAATCGCGGGGGTCAAATTGTGATGTTAATTTAGTTGCGACCGGGTTTGTTTTTTTGGTGTTGGTGGGCACGTGTGGGTTCGCTTAGGGCCTCGAGAGGCGAGATTTTGTGTTGATAGGGGAAGCAGTTGACCTCCAAATAATAAGTAGGTATTACCCATACCCAACTAACTCCTAGAGCACCAGTATAGCCGTGAGCAACGTAATACTCAACGCTAATATGTTGGTTTTCTGCGCGGATAAAAACGCTGAAGGACTCGTGACAAAATGGATGAGCCAACAAAGCGTAACATGAAGTTTAGAATATCAGTTCAAAAAGATGGAGGCCGGCGACACCATGGAATTTTGCAGTTTTTACTGTTACTTTTAAATGTTTAATAACTGACTCTTAAAGGTTGAAATCAATCCGTATCAAACATAGTAAGTGGATTGAGTAAGTGGAGTGGAGTGGATAGTAAGTGTGGAGTGGAAGTCTTTTGCAATATGATGTGTCACACCGATCACGGTGGTAGAATTATATTTTATTGTTGTCGATGCTTATTGCAATATATGTATAGTATTTCTGTCCGCAGCAGGGTATTACTTATAATTGATAAATTTCGAATTCAACTAATACAATATAAGCTGTATAGCACTGAGAGAACAGTGACAAACATAATTTTGGAGATAATTTTTCTAAATATTTTTAACTTATCAGAATTTTAAATTGTCGTGTAGGATAATAATTTAAAAGTTGATATTCTCAAATTCATTTACGTAAATTTTAGAAGCAGAGCAATTTTCAGATAAACTACGATCAGATTGGTGATCAGGATGCCGAACTTATCAAGAATATATAAACATATTTCCTTCACTTGGTTACGCACACCAATAAAGTGTCCATTACTACTGAACCAGGATTAATTATTTGATCCTGGAATTTATTTCATGCCGCTTTTCAAGACCAAAATAACCGCTGACAAATTATTCCGCTATCACTATAACGCCTGCTGTGTTTGCTGCAGCTAGAAGCACTGATGCATTTGCTGCTGCACTATTACACTTACCTTGAGGACCAGAATGAGGTCTGTGGTCGCTAGAATTGATGTTAGTGGAAATTTATCTGATGCTACTTAATCAGACCAATGCGTTGTTCTCTTAAGTGATTGTCGGATCGCCTGCTCCGTTTTGCAACGACTGATAAATCGAGGTGGGTCTTATTGTTGCCGTCTCTATTATTTATCTTCGCGCGCAATCCATTGCGTCATTGCTTCTGCCATGGCTGGTGGATTCATGGATTCGTCGAAGAGGGCGTTGACCCTTGTGGGTTCATAAACGCAGATGGTGCTGAGATTGACGGCGTACAATCGCGGTGCGGGGAGAAGGCTAATTTGTCTCTTCCAGAGCAATGCGGCGCAACACGGTCACATGACACCCACACCTTGGATCGCACCACGCGAGGGGATTAATACACGCAATCATTCTCTGCTCGCCGCCCTTATTCAGTTTTTTAAATCTTGCATGCAACTTAGACAACCGCGTTCGCTACAAGTTGCGGGCATTGCGTCATCGAGGGCAAGATGTCAGATACACACAAGAAGAGGGTGATTATTTGAAGGATAACTCGGGAAATCAAAGTATTACTAACCCGCATGATTCATATAGTATGGATTTAAAAAGAGAACTCAATATGACCTGATAATAATATGAAATTAACGGATTGGTAACATTGGTAGTCGGTTCAAGTTGGTTGCTCCTTATCTGGAACGAAGGGAAAAGAATAAAATAAGTTTTAAAACTCGTACTTTACAAAACTTAAGTCTGTTTATGAACAGTATTTTTTGTTTAATCTATCATTGCTTTTAATCTGATAAGGATTTTAGGATAAGTTAGTTATTGCAACTTAATTATAATTAATGTTTCTAGCAGAACTGCCGTCAGCTATGGAATTCGCGCCGAATTTTAGAGCTGTTTTTGGTAATGCTGATTCAAGCGGTACTACAGTTATCTCACTTAGCTGCGCTATATGCATTTCCCCAAAACACTATTGTTTTAGGAAAAAATAAACGAAAAAAAATAACTTCCGCGAGTCTAAAATTTCCAAATATTTGACTTGATTAGTTACGGAACTATGGACAACTCAAAACCATAAATGACTTGAGCTCGTGGACTATTCCAGATCAAAAACTTCATTTGCGTCTTCATACTCATAGTGGTAAGGACTTAAGACAGGAGGACACCAGCCGTGAAAAATGGAGGGAAAAGGATAAAGAAATCACTCGGTTTCTGTTATAGCCATTAATTGTGCGTGGGGAGAAGGAATTATGTACCTACCTGTTCAACGATGTATCTCTCTTATTTTGTCGCTTCTGTCAATTGTGAGGTAATACAATATCTTCCGTGATTCCTTGAAACTCGCATCATCTGAATATTTTGCGTTGCCACAATTGGGTTGCCCCGTGTAATTCAAGAGTCTAGCGGCTCTCAAGTCCTTCAATCAGCTGTTATATGTTTTTACTAGCTCGTTGCTGGCTTTAACAAAGCTCGCTGGTTTTCTTCTTATTTTGCTCATTACGCGAAATGAATCTTTCGTCTCTTGAGGCAAGTCACTCGTGAGTTCTCTGTTCTTCGGCTTAAACCAGTGGTTCTCGACCTATTTTATTTATTTATTTATTTAATCAAAAATGTCCACATACAGCAAATGTTGCCAATTTACAGTGACCCAATAACAAACGTACAAAGAAAACGTTTCCCATTTCTCCGTTGTTCAGAGCACCATTGTTCTTTCCCAATATGAATTATTTAAAAATTATTTAATTCCGCGCATGAAAATAATGTGCTTGTTTAAAAGAATCAATTTTAATCTGTGACATTCAATAAACTTTATTGAATGCAATAGAATAATTTAAAACAAACTAAAATCTTACAGGTTTCTCATAATATCGAACACCACCAGAAAACACAGAACATCACCATAGTTGTTCAAGTTTAGGGATCACTATCTTAAAAATGAAGTACATAATTTGTCAGAATCTCACAATGTGTCAATGAAATTTTTTTGTCGATTTATCCAGCTTTGACTGCTTAACATTTCAATTATAATTGCTCTGAGTTCTCCATGAAATTATTTTTTCATTTTGGGCGCACAATACACAAAATAAATCAATGAAATCACAGCTTGTTGAATAGTTGTCCTAATTCCCCCATAAACCCCCCAAAATTCCCCCGGGGTATGGATTCTTCACTGGTTGAGAACTCCTGTGTCAGATGAAGCGGTTTTAGCCTTAGCCCTTGAAGTTTATAAAGCCCAAATTATGTTTGCCAATGGACGAATTTGTTCCGCGAATCGCCGTGGTTGGTGTTGTTGATTTCCTTTAGAAGCACGAAGAATCCTCCTCACGACCTTCACTCACTTATCTTCCCGTTCTATCTCCCCCAATTTCCTTCCTCTGTGGTTGAGTAATAACCTATGTGCCATTTTACAGTCCCTCAACATTTTTTGCCTCTAGGGCATTGTGAAAAGTAATCCTACACGCGCGCTGTGAAAACTGGGACCGGGAATCAGTCTGTGAATATTGGTAGTGAAGTGAAGTTGGACGTGAAGAAGCTCCCTGGGCCTCATGGAACCTATTTTGCGGGAGAAATTACGTCTGCTGGCTGCTCGTTTTGTAAGTAGCCCCTGATAATCATACCAAAATAATTTGGTAGAACTTTTTTCCGCATACTTACAAAGTACGCACTACTTTCAATTTACGGAGGCCTCGAATTGAGGAGAGACCCGAATCTTGCCTTTTGATTCGTGTTTATTGATGTTTGTGTTGGATCAGACACAAAACTGCGAGAACAATTGGGAAGGCTTTGGTCTGCGGGACTATTTTAACGGAAAGTGTTCGCGGATTTTTTTGCTCAACCGATGAAATTTCGTAATGCATCTGATAATTAAGTAACGCAATTTCATGGCTCATCATTAATGGACATCAGCGGTGTAACAACGTTGCTGATTTAGGTGGGGGAAGCAAGTTTTTTTGGCATACCCCCCTTCCCATAATTATGATTTCTAAATTTAAAAGCATCCTTCTAATATAAGCTCGTCTCATCTCGATGTCCTATTAAATGATGGTGACTATGTGCCCTCTTTTGATCCATTTTGGCGCCCTTTCGAGAACACCTTCTGTTCCCTCCGGAGCATTTTAAAGTGGGGGCAACGTACTCTTGGCTGCCTTCTCCCTTGCTATTACGCCACTGCTGACCATAGTTAGTGACACAGCTGCCAATACTTTTGTAGGCACTTTATATATAATATACAATCGTATAATGCATTACCCATACAAACTTTGTGGAAAATCTACCTTTTTCAATCCCACACTCCCATCCAGTAGAATCCTCTGTGACGTAGCATTCAACGCATCCTTTGGCCACCAGCTTTTGTGAGAGCTGTTATAAGGACAACATCATCACGTTTATCATCAGTCCGACGCGAAAACACCTTCAGAGTTGTGAAACCGCGATGCAGTTCCACCCGTTGATCAAGCTCTTCTCCTCTTGGAGCACGTCGCTCTGAAGTGGTGGCACTAACCGAGAGCAGTAAGCCATTTGGAACGTCTCCTCCCTCTGGCGGAATAGAATTGGCCGGACTGCTTATCAGTTTTAGTTTGAAGAGATCGGACAGGCAACTTGCTTGTTGGAGTTTTGACGCCTCGATGGGTCTCAGGTCGCTCGATTTCGAGGTCGCCTTTCGAGAAGGCTCTCGCGTGACGAGAGAATGGAGGACGCTGGAGTAAGTGGATGGCGAGGAGCGGGAAGATAATAGGAAATTTTAGTGGGGGGTGGGTCAAGACGTCCCGTTTTCCCCAAGACAATAGACTGGTGGGCGTGGCGGAGGATTGAGAGCGGTGCTCCCAATCGGGTCTTCTGCACTCCTCCAAGGAGAAGTCCCCTCGCGTACCTGCCGCAGTTTTCGGGTTTATGGATTCGAGGCGAGTGGGATGAAAACTAATTTAAAGTTCTGCGATTGCATTCCCTCCTTCTCAGGTCACCAGGGTAGAAGTTCCGCCTCGATTCTCTCTCTCTCTCTGCGAATGGTGTCGTTTTTATGTTCGACGTTAAAAAGGTCATGTGCACGTCTCCGAGTTGAAAATACTCCTACGATACTTAAGGTTTCTTCACGCTCATTTTCTAAAAGTTTTTAATTGCGTCCTTATAGGTTTGCTAATTGAAATAATGAAATTTAGAAATTACACTTCCACACAGTATCCTACAATCTTACTGAAGGCTATGTGGCAGGGGTTGGTCCTTTTTTTTCAGCATGGACTACGCTATATGTTACCTTTTTCATAGAATCTATGAGCATTAATGCATTATGCAACTGGACACATGCGCATTGATATTAGAGTTTTACCTACAGGAAGCATATGAGACGTGCCGTTAGTGCTACTATACATATGAATACAGGAGCATTTTATGCCAAGTCAACTAATTAGCTGCATTATTTGTCAAACCATTCAATTTTATAATCTCAATGGCAGCTATCATAGTCTCTATTCGTTCGCGGGAGAAATTCCATTTTGAAACTGCCCGTTCAACAGTTTATTTCTAGCAGGATTTCACGATAAAAGAAGTTGAATCCCCCCCGTATCCCACAGTGCTATACTTATCATGCGTCAAAGCTAGACGATGTCGTCTTCCCGAACGAATGCGTTTTTTCTTTTGTGACTTGGAAAGTCATTTATTTATTTAATACAATTTTAAAATTATGATTCCAGCTCGGAGGCAAAAGAATTGTTGTAGATATATGAACATCTCTTGGTTGAAAAAGTAGACTAAATAATTTAAGTGAAGTTGCGTGTGAGAAAAAATTATGCACGGTCTACATGTACACATAACACATCCTTTATATTGCCCTTTGTAGCTAAATTTGTAATATTTTGAACCTACCTGAATGTGGTTTTGGTCACTCTAATATAATTTAGTTTTCATATATGACGTACACACTATTTGACGTACAACGCCTGAAGACTGATGAGAAATGCTATCTTTCCCGATTCCAATCAGAAGGTCACTGGTATTAAAAAGACTGACAGCGCGCTAGGTACAAAATCTATTGCAAATTATTACAGCAAATAATGCGAGGGGTCAATATAGACCCCACCCAAGCTGTTAAGATAAAATGCCCTCACATTGGTGGGTAAAGAATTTAGAAACTCTCCAGGGTCTGGGTTTCTTTCCTTTATGCCCCTATCAATAAAATAATACCGTAGTTGTATTTGTTCGTGCCCCTTATTTTGTGGGAATGATCTTTTATTTATTTGAAAATGTTTTTTTTTTCAAACTGATTTCTAGCTCGTCCAATGGCTTCTGTTATATGCGCCATGCATAGCCTATCCACGCTTTTCCTTCCCCTTGATGACTTCAAGCCCAAAATTTCGTTCTGTAAAATCATAAAGAATAACATTTATATTACACCGTCCGCTCTACCATATCTCGTCTTGTCCCCTGTCTCCTCAATTCAACCCTCCTATTCCCGTCTTACTTCATCAGCTTCCGATTTCTATCCGCCCATTTCTCCCACACTTTTATCGGATTTGTTTTCTGTTGACTGCTTCCACTGACAAACCTGCTGGTCAATAACCCTCCCACTCCACTTTTCACCTGAATTAATGCACATTTTTGACCTGTTCGCCCAACGGTTTCCTATTAAAGATTCCTTTCTGCTTTTGAGTTTTCTTCTCTCCCGCCCGATTATTTCAAGGCATGGAAGGAGTCGTCTTACCTCATTGCAAACCTCGAACTGCGGCGGCTCCATTAGGAAAACCTTTACTACGCTCTCCTTGTGCGTCTGATTACCTGCTAAACTCTTGTCCCTGGCCCCAGATTACACCCCCATGTCTCTCCCCTCTAACAACGTATTCCATTCCCAGGGTCTTTGTCTTGGGTTTGCAGGGCTCCACGCCTTGCCGACACCATTGTGTGTAAGGACCCTCGCTTCTCTTGTTTGATTTACTGGAGCAGTCCCCCACTCTCCTGATCATCCGGCGTCTCTCTCTCTCCCTTCCCAAAGTTTCAACCACGGTTTCTCCCCTGTCCTTTACACCTCCCTACGATAATTCCCCCGTAAAATAAGGCAAATTTCATGTAAATCACATTCTGGCTACTTACAGAAAAAAAGTATCCTCTGGTTGATGTGAGCAATAAAATCATACCTATCCGGGTTATTTTTTTTAATTGAGCTTGAAATTACACGATGATTAATGTGAAAATGGGAAAAATATGTAGTAATTTTTATAAAATATTAATGGCCATTTTGTGAAAATGTTTTCATCAGAAGCATTTTCTCTCGGGGAGTTAAGTACTAACATAATGTTACATTGAAATAGAGGCTCCAAATCTACGGCCATATCAAAGAATGGCACGGTCTTATTCTCTTCTTATTATTCTTATTATACTATGTTACACTCAAGTGAGTCGTTATTCTAAATTTCGACAGAGATGGAGCCTATAACCCAATGGAACACTCGAGAATCTTCCTTCACATTGTTCGCCGGGAAAACACCAGACCATTCCTCGCTATACGGTCATAATATTATATTTTGAGTTAAATGTGAATTGTTGAAATAACTGAAGTCAAAGTACGTTAATTCAACGGAATTGACGCTGGATGCGGCTCTTCTCTCTGGAAAAAGTTCATTCAAAATATATTTGGTGAATATTCTGCACATTTCGTATCGCAATTTGTTTTTGATAATAGCTAAGACATGTCATCAAGGTAGGTAGTTCTTTTTTTATGAGTGCAAACTCATAAGTAGAATTTAGTATATTCTTTGACTCACAGTCGCAGTGGAACCTCCTTCCGTGTTTTTTTCCAGTTAAATAACCTGCGCACCTCTCCGTCTGTTTCTCGGCCGTTTAATCTCCTGTTGCGAAGTTTTCCGGGCACGCCGGCCTAGGTATTTCAATGACTCCGGTAGAATGCGCTTTGCCACGTCTTTGTGCATTGTGGCAGTGGATTCGGTTGTGGGCATATCCCTGTTATCCCCGACGACTGTTAATCTCGCCTCTTTAGCACGCTCCGCGACAGGCCAGACGGTTTCAAACTTTGCACGAGTCGGCTGCTGGGCCCTTAGTCGTCTCCATGCGCGTTGAAGGAGGTGTCGGCATTCATTGTTCGGGAATCCGGGGGGTTGCGGGACTTGGGTGTTGCTTTGTTCACGTCCAAATCGCGTGTGAATATGTCCTGTCTTGGCAAATGGTACTTATTCGTGCGCATTGAGGAAGGATAAGAATCGTTATTTCCTCCCTGGTCACTTCATTGTTGCTCTTCACGCTTTACTATGTTGCTCATTGTTCAGTGTTATACGTGTGTAGTGCAAATAGAACTCTAGCTGAGGTTTGTTTTCAGCCGAGTTTCTCGCAATCGTTATTCAGTGAATTGCTTTAATTTTGTTTTAGATATTGCTGAATAATCTTTGCTCCTCGTTGCATGAATTTAACTGTTTTAACACCCCTGAAAATCTTCAAGGGCAGTGTTTAGAGGCATTCCGTTTTCTGTGTGGCTCAAATTTTGGGTCAAACACACATCCCCCGTCTATAATATATTTTAATGCAGTACTGCAGCCATTTCATGGAAAAAGCATATAAGAAGAATCTTATATTGCCCTTTTTTTTGAAGAAAATATTTGTTAGTTTTAATAACTCACTTCCTTCTGGCCATCGACGGTGCATTAAACTTTATGTGAATTGTTCTTTTGGCCGTGGTAACTATTGTGGGAAGCTCAGTAGGTACTTGCGAAGTGCACGTAGATCAAGTTTAGAAACGCATTTATACACAGATAATTCTATTTTCATTAGTAAGATAGGGATATTCTTGAGAAAATTGGCCCAATCCTGTTGTACCCGGGAAGGACCTTCATTGCCCGCGCTAGAGGCAGGCAGACCTTAGACTCCAATGTCACCTCACGCATTCAACTCGCAGGCAGTTTATTTCATTTTCCTTTTTATTGACCCAGACCCTCTCCCTACTACTTGTAGCTTCTACTCACCCACACTCAATACCTCATACCATTGCATTTTTATTCCCCTTACCTCACCACCTCGTCTCCACGAACCGGCGCGCCGTCCATGGCACACTAATGGCGATTATTATCCGACCGAGACCAGTTGTGAGCCGCCCATTGTCATTCGTCGCGCGAGAAGCCCTTCTCAATAATAAACCCAAACGTCTTGGGCTCCCTCTCCAACCTCTCCCCCTACCCGCCAAACCCCTTTTGTTTGATTACTACGGAGTCTTATTCCTTTCAGTTCTCCGGCTCT
The DNA here is from genome assembly GCA_963573305.1 of Pyrrhosoma nymphula. Classification (NCBI taxonomy): domain Eukaryota; kingdom Metazoa; phylum Arthropoda; class Insecta; order Odonata; family Coenagrionidae; genus Pyrrhosoma; species Pyrrhosoma nymphula. The sequence goes on along the minus strand of OY754330.1, from coordinate 45,218,374 downwards.
TATCTACCTCCTCCTCCTCCTCATCACCACTTCCTTTCAAGAAACACATCACCTCGCCACCATGTAGTCTGTCTTACTTTCCTCCTTGCTACCACTTATAAAGCCCTTGATTCACCTCATACACTCTCTTTCAATGTCAACCCTTCCCTTTGTTTGCCGGCCTCGGTGGTAGGAGGGTGAAGTATATAATGTGAAGTCTTCCAATAGTGGACTCCATTGAAGCCACGATTCTATTACGACTCATTTAAGTTTCAACGGTGAGTCGGAAGTTAAAAAAAATGTTGGCTGAATTTTCGAAATACAATCAATCCACCTTCAGGCATCATTAACGAACATTATGGCCAAGAATCAGATATTCAAAGACGTCGTACGTCATTGTATTAAATATTACCACCTTTTATTACTTCATAGTAATTATTTTACAACAACCATGTCGGTATGTAAATTTGTAGTAGAATATTCGCTGAAGGTGAATGTAAAGAAATAAAACCTCCTTTTCTCAACATGGGTTCAAAATCATTTTCTCCTTTTCTTCTTACTCTGCGTCGGGACTCCAGAAATCATTATTCTCTTAATCGTCCAGAGTGGCTATTCTGTAACTACCTAAGACATTCTAATAACATCCGTCGTTTCGTTGTCTTTCCAAACGGCTTGCAATTGCAATCTATTGTCAACCATTTATATGTTAGTATTATTGTTGGTAGAACAAACTACTTTTTTTAGACCGTCACTAAAGAGCTATATATTAAAATACTACGGAAAATGGCTATTAATTAATAGAAGTCCATAGACGATTAAAGTTTCTAGCACGTATTAATGAGTGACAGTGTAGCACTACAGGGACCTAATTATGTTAGGACTGCATATCCTGCATAAAATGGTGCACGTCACGTCAGGACCTCAAGAAAATTGAAATTTTAAATTGAATTATTTAAATGTTTCGTAGTTTTGACGTCAAAATTACATCAATGTCGAGATTCGTAAATTCCGTAACCTTCCCGAATAGAGCCTTTGGTGACATTTTTTATTTTTATTCAAATAAAGCTATTTAAAATTTGAATTGTGTAGAGGTTGTGATGTTATGTCCACGGTATTTCCGAGGTTCGACATTGTGGAGTCCTTCCTGAATAAGGACTCCCTCAGGTCACTTCCAGTTATTTCCTCGAGTCCCACTAAGGGCCTCTGTTATCGCTGCCCCATAATCCTCCTCCTTCATCCCTCGTTAACCAAATTCCTTTCTTCCATCTGTCTTCCTTCGCATTGAGGGCTGAGGACAAGCTGTGTAAAAGGCCCTGAGGCGATGAACAACAACGTGAATTATACTGTTCCGAAGCGAGAACTTTGGTTGCAGCTTCATTCATTTTAATGCCGGGATTACCTTCATCGTATTCGAAATCTCGTGAATGAACATCATAGCTTGAGACATTCGACTAGAACTTCTTCACAATTAATTATCGTTGGAATAAGTTTCGTGAGCATCAATGAAATAATCAGTGTTGATGCATGGGAGAAATATTAATGTATTTACCGATTCCCTAATATGTATTTGTAAATATCATGTTCCGTAGGTATTCTAAATATCATAGACATACGAATCTCAAAAGTTTAGATCATGTTTTGAAGATAAATCAGTCAAGCCAATAAGATAAGCTAGCGGTTGATGGGTCATTTGCAACGTTTTGGTCGTGGATTTCGGCTCCCTCGAAGGAAAATTTCTTTGAATATATATTAGTGGGGAAAATAATCACCCCGTAATCCCTGTTTGAGTTTTCCATTTTTTACTAATGCTTAGTCACGTATTCGAGAATCATACACTTTGGTGTTCTTTTGATTTTTTTAATCTCTGTTACATGACTTGCCTCAAGAATATTTTCCATTTTATTTTTTCTGAATATTTTAAGTTTTCCTAGTATGTGACTAACAATGGGGCCCTATGACTGTGGCACCAACTGTTTCATATTTGTGGTTTACCTCGCCGTGCCTTGGGACTCCGATTTAATGAAAATATAATACGAGCCGCATCAATTTCCGATGGACCAATTACCTAAAGCCGTTCCTGAGGATGAAATTTCGGTGAAATTCAGGTTGAAGTTTGAACTGGCATTGAGTTAGTTTTTAGCCCAATGCATTTCGGATGGACCTTAGTTGGGTTTTCATTTGATTTATATTATCCCATCCAGTTGTGCTTATATTTACAATGTCACGTAAGTACGTAGTGTGATTTCTAGTATTATCTATAAAAACAATTTTGGTTAGGGAGCACTCAGCTTTCTTTTCGTGCTGTTCCTTCTTCCTGCTCTCCTTTCGTTCACTGGTATGTGCGATACGCAAATGTTTGAGATGAAGCGTGTGTTGGCTTTTTCCCTTAAAGTTATTTTCCTGTGGCGGCTATGCTTATCTCTTTTGTATGTCAAATAATTTTCAATGTTTTCCGTTGTGATAAAAATGTGATGCATATCCGTCTGCGATCTGTCATTCTCTTCAAGATTATCCACGCACGTTTCTTAGATCCAATCTTCTTATTTTGTCCTCCGTGTCAGATAATCTCGGGCTTGATGTTGTGACGTCAACTGTTTCCTGTAATCTGCTGTGGGAACAGAAATGATTAACCACGAACTTAAGATGGAGTATATACCTCACGGTCCCAAATTCAGAGAAACAGAGAGGGTGTCTCCTTGTGCTAACTCCTCCGTCTAACTTCTTTCCCTTTACCTTGGCTTCTCATTTTCTCTCCGGCTTACCTCTATCGGTCTTAATTCGTCCCCTTCTCGCTTCATCCCTTCCTGTTCTCCCCAAAGGTTCTCGCTCTCCACTCTCAAGAGGATAAGAGGAGAATTACATCGCCGGTGAACGAACTCTCCTCTCGCACGAAATGTCATCACGATTTCTTCCCCCCCCCCCTGACCCACCCACGCCCTCTCTTAAGCTTGTCTTCTCTTCGCCCTCTCTCGTTTACCTTTTTCTTTTGATCTCTGGTGTTTCCTTTTACCTCTCATAATCCTTATCTCTTTCCCCGTGTGTTCTTGTTCTGTTTAACCAAGGGAATCATCCGCCTCTTCCATTTTCGCCTTTTGAGAAGCGAAGCGTGTAGCAGTAGTAACCGTTAGTCTCCCGGTATCCTTTCGGCTGTAATTGCTGACGAAATGTGGTCATTGTTTGTCAAATAAACCTTACTTGCTTTTAAGCATGTGTGCTATAATCGTCATGCATGAAATTGTGTGTGTTGCCTGTAAACACTCTGCAAGTTTCTTAGCAAAATGTTTTTATGAGTGGAGATGGAGATTTATTTCCGGAATTTATGTAAAAATGTCACTTTTTAACAGTAATCGCATAGGCAATTGCGCCTGTGAGATGAAATATTACATCTGATTCCTTTTGTATTTTTTTTCGTCATTAGCAATACAACAATTTAAACTTACGAATGGGTGGCTTAAATGAAAATAAGGATGTGTTTTATGTACCTAATTAGATTAATTTTAAAGTTAAGAGGAATTATGGTAAACTTTTAAACCGTTAAAAATATTGCTTTTAAATCCAGCTTCTTATTAGTTGGGTGATGTACGGATTAAATATTTCCGTTGAGGGAGTTTTCTTTGGTGGCTTTGTTTTTTTATTATTTATTTAATGATTACCAAACTAATTAATAAGGAAAGTTCTGAAGGGTTTTAATGATTAGGATTTTTTTGGATGATCAATCGTTCAAAAATGAAAAAGTTCTTCCTTTTTTTCTTAATTATTGCATACATTAATTCGCATTCTGTCTCCGAAATCAGCCATGAAAGCATTTTATACGATATTTTTTGTTTCATACGATAGTATGTTATGTGTTATGACTCGCTTCTGTAATAATATGGAAGCTATGACTTTGAATTATTTGTGCTTAGGTATGCAGTTCGATAGACTTGGGTTATTTTTAAGGGAATGTTCTATTTCCAAATAAATCAAAACTACTAATGATATTATCAAAAACTTTGTTTTATTATTTTCCTTACGCTTTAAGCCATTTTTGCATAGATTATTCGCTTGTTTAAAGTCTTATGATAGCGTTCAACTAGTTTTATATGCCCACGTTGCCTGGGAAGACAACCACTCTGGCAGTTTTCACTCTTTCACTGTCCCTCCCATCCTCATACGAACTTACCCCTTTGGCACTTTGCTGTCAATAATTTAATTAGGGCCGTACACCTCTCATATCTGGTGATAAATGTCCACTGGTTGAAGATATACGGGTATAAAGGATTAAATGCTTGGTAGGCATCACTCTTTTACGTAAAATCCCAGATATGTTGCTAGAGGGACTTAATTTTTCAGTTCACTCTGCTCTTCCTCGTTAACTTTCTCCACAGTGAAGGCAGTTAATTCATGTTCAACCACCTAGGTGGCATTCGGAAAGTGTTTCCACGAAGATTAACGGTAAGAAATCATGTGTTAAAAACACTAGTGTAATTTTCGTTCAAGATCGATAAATCATCCCTAAGAATCACACAACTTTAACCGACAAGAATCCCAATTTACAAATTAATAATATTTATTGGTTTCAGGTACTTTTAGTAACAAGAGCTATTCATTTTACCGCAATTTAAGTTGAAATAATGTTAATAACATAAAACTGATTTCAAATTCAAGGTTTTTGAATGCTTTCCTGTCCCAAAAATCGATATTGAAAACTCTTCTCATGAGATGATTCCGAAATATTCGTTATTCTGGATGTAATGTCCTCAGTTCGAAATGAATGTTGAATCCGTGGCTGATTACCAATTATGAGATGTACGTCGAGAACCTTGAACGCTCGGTCTACATCACTCCTCCGCGTAAAATTCCTCCAGAGTGTAGGCAGTAAATTTATGATCAAACGTCGAGATTGAATTGGGAAATCTTTGATTCGGCGTCGGATTTACTCATCACGAAACGAGAGAGAGAAAGACACACACAGAGGGGGTAGGTAGAAGTAAATGCACCGAAAGCATATTAATCCAACCGCTCTGGTCCGGAATCGAAAACCACTTTAAGGACCGGGAATAATGGAGTAACTGAAGCGGGGCTTAATTTTGGGAATTTCCCTTCCATCCCTCCACTCGCCTCACCCTTTCCTCGCCTTAATCCACTCAATTCCACTCTCTTTCTCTTACCTCGGGAGGGATTTAGGCTCCGGATTTCCTTGTGATTATTCGAACTCTTTCTCCCCCCTCCCCCTCGGTCCACCGCTCCCCGTCGTCGTGATTGACTCCCGGGGAGTCGGCCGTTGGAACAAAAGGATCACCTCCCCCCCCTCTGCTGCATTAATATTGCCGCAGAAAAAGTTTTTGAATGATTAATTACGCGCAGAATCCCTGAGTCGCTTTAGTCCTCTCAATCATTGATCGTCCCTCTTCAGCTTTAAGGGTATGTGATCAGGTCTAATTCTGAGGGTTCAGGTGGGTGTGATAGCTTGAATAATGGCCTCTGGACCCGGGTTCAGATTCCGGCACATTGGTGGACACTTTTTATCGGATTTCCGGTCTTTAATGGAGAAAATTTCAAGTGAAGTGTTCCGTCAGTCGGATGTGACGTCAAACTGGCCCTGGTGCTTTTCGCTAAGGCGCCTGTCCCTGGCGCCTTAGACTCCGGGTTTCTCTCCACCCTTGCTCCATTCCCCAGATAATCTTTACCCTATCAACCAACGTCCCTGTACTAATGGTGCAGATAACCCCAATTTACGGCCGACTCCCCAATATAACTAACTTATCGAATGGTTAGAATTACTCACACTTTTAATAGCCAATTTTGCACGAACTCATTGATCCTGTTTTCTGTGCGCTCTTACGAGTGAATTTCTCTAGGAATACAATTTTAGTGTGAGAGCTTGACTGTTTGCATTCGAATGCTTTACGTAGCTTTTTTGTTTTAGGGTGTGCATGCGGGAAAAATCACTTGTACAAGTTCGGCTATGAAGGCTGAATTTAGGTGAAGCGCTCGGCAAATTGATCGCAATTTTACTCCAGATTCCAGATTTTCCAGATTTACTCCAGATTTACTCCAGATTCCAGATTCCAGATTTTCGTTTTTTCGTATTTCTTGACGCCAAGTTTTCTAGTGTTTTTGCGATTCTTTGTCTTTTAGTAATGAATTCCAATATTCAGGTGATTGAAAAGCTCTCGGGTTTTCTACCGGTTAAAGTTTACCCCTGCTTCCAACGTTTCGGCAGGCGACTCGCCTGTCGTCATCAAGGATCCTGGTGTCCAAATTCAGTCATCACATTCGCTGGGAAAGCCTTAACTCATGCATTCCGCTATTTAGGTTTCCCTCAAGCCAGCCAGTCGTGAAAAATATTTCTCATTCCTCATTCCTCTAATGCCTTTTGCTAAAATGCTTTCTAACCACAACACATGTGACGCCTTAACTAAAGACTGCCCTCCTGTTCATAGCAATATACTTATCTCACGAATATTTGGTGCTAGTCGAACCCATGTTAGATATCCTCAAGTCAGGACATTAATTTATGGTTCTCCGATACCAAACGACGTAGCTGTCGACGCACTTGTAAGCCTTCTTATCGTTGTTAATTTTACAAAGTATTTTCATTGCCTTATACAAATTCAGTCCTTGGTAGGCAAATAATAAAGTGTTGCAGTAATGGTTTGGGAGTATTATATTTATCCTAAATGTGGTTCGTATGCCACGGATAAGTGTCGTTCACTCGCTGAAGTGGTGTAGTACCAAGACATTTCACATGTTGAGTCACCTGAATTAACGGGAACAAGCCGCATTCTTTACATGAATTTCATTCTCTTAGTGTATCCACGACATTTCTCACAAGCAGTAATATGCTCATCAAAAACAGACGTAAAGTCAGTTACAGGTGTAATTACCGAGGCATGCATTCATTGTTTAAAAATCTGTAGGCCTGGCAAAGGCTCATGATAACTATTGAAAATTGTTTTGTTGTATGCCTCCGACTGCACATATGCTTACGCGACGTAAGGTAACTGAAAAAGTTGAACTTCGTCTTTTTATGCTCATAGTGCATTGGAATGTTGACCCTCTTTCCTTAGATTCCCTTTACTTTCGATACATGTAAAAGCCTTTTTACAAGCAACTTTATTGCACGGGACAGAATTTTATACTTTTGATACTGATGTTTTACTTCTTTATCTACTTAGACATCCGATTCTTCGCCGCAGAAGGCTATAAAAGTGTCTTTACTTGATCATTCCTAAGGAAACCCACACGTGTCCATAGACCAGGAAAACTGTAAAAAAAAGTCTCAACGTAGGGCAGAAATGAAAAATACACGGAACCAAGAACATACAGATTAATAGAACTTGGTATATTATTACCTTTCTAAGACGAAATGAACGCAATGTATTGGAAAAGACATTAGAATAAGCAGTATAAGGGGAAAGCCAAGGGATCAATTTTTCAGGAAATGAAAATTTATTTGGGAAAGAACAATTGAGACGTAAGAGATTTATGATTGGATAGAGAAAGATTTAAGGGTCCTATCAAATAAACCTCAAGTTTTTAATATCGGCAGTTATTATATTGATAGGATATGACTCCAATGTTTTAAATGATTTTGTGACGGGGATATTGGAGGAGAATTCTAATTATTAACTCTTCAACACGGGCATGAATCTATGGCACTTACGTGGAATTTGATTGAAATTTAAAGGAAGGCGATAAATTAATCAGTAAATAATTTAAAGGGAGTAGGCACTTATTGTCTCATGATTTTTTACCTGATATCAGCCACGTTTATGTCGTTTAAATTTATTTAGTTATCGTTAAACTATTTATTTCATAATTCTTCTACCGTTGAGCGCAATATTTTTTCTTACATGAGAATGGATACTTTAAAATTCTCCACAGTGTTTTTGATTTCATTTTCCAAGACTATCATATTCCATCTCTTTGTTTTACCTACGCTCTTTTTGATGTTTTGTAGTCATAATAAATTCTTCGTAATTACGCTGCAGTTTACTCAATTTTCATTTCGTGCATGTTTTTTTCATCGCACCCTCCGGGATTTTCTTTTTCAAAACTGCGCCAGAATGTCCACACCAACGCTCAAGTGTCGCATATCGTAACTGAGACCATTTGAATCTTTTTAAAAATAATTTGAATCCTTTTTGGATTGTTTTAGTAAACGTGACACACATTTCCTCTCTAAAGAAAATCATTTGTTTTCCTATTCTCAAAGAAAGTAAAATATTTCTTCACAGTGATAAACTTAAAAAGAATAATGACGCGACTGAAGTGAGGGTAGTGTTAGAAAAAGGGAAAGGAATAAAATATTTTAAAAGACAAATATTCGCTTAGGTTGGCAGTTGCCCTAATTTCTTTTGCGTTTTCCGGAGGGAAAAAAGCATTTATTTTGCTTTTCATGAAAGATAAAAAGGCTTGTATAGCTGTTGTTTGAACCTATGTTATTCTTTATCCGTCTACTTTGTTCATGTCGTCAATTCCGCTTTTTCCTCGGCGATCATTTGCATGTTTTTTCCTTCCTTCTCCCGTTTCCTTTCCTTCCTCATTCATTCCCTTCCGGCATCCCCGAGGTATTCGTACCCCTCTTCTGCCATAATCCTCTCATCCTTACACTCCTCTTGTGTTTTTTTTCATAGGCATGCTTATCCGTTCCTCACGATGTCTCTTCCACCGGAGAGGAAGCTCCATTATTCTTCTGCCTTTGACTAACAGTTGAGCCTTTCACCTGACGAGAAATTCCATCCCATTCCGTCTCCTCCCTCAAAAGTTGTCTCCTCTCACATATGAATACATCTCTTCCCCCTCGGCTCCCCCCACGCGCATATACTTCATCCCGGTAGCAGCTCGTCCTTTCGCCAGTCCTTCCGCTTCCCTCTGCTCTTTTATTTTTTTGCTCGCGTCGTCACCGGCTCTTATAAATCTCTTTAATCTGACGAAGAAAATTGTGTTCGAGTCGGTTTACTATTTTCCATTTTCTCCATTCCGTAAATTTCCGGATCCGAACGAGGGGGTGAGGACTGCACACTCCCCATTCTTTACGCTTGGAAATTCCTTTCCTCCCCCTTGGTGTTTTCTTCGCCCCTCTCAAACCTCTCTCTTGCTCCATCTTTCCCTGGACCTGCGTAGTTATTTTTACCCATCCTCAATCGTCCTTCTCCGTCGAGATTTATATTCTGCCGTTATTTTTATCAAAGCAACGTCTTCTCCTCTCTTATATTTTCACGACTCTATCCTACTCTTTCGCTTTCAGCGGGGGATGAAACTGTGTTTATCCCGTGGAGGATTTCGTTTTTCTCTCGTTCCATTTTTTCCCTTTCGCATGTATCGACGCGTAATATCCGGCTTTTGTTTTTAGTAATTACTTGCTCTCAAAGCACGCGGAAGTTGTAGAGATGCGATTTCATTCTCTATACAAATGGTGAAACTTCCTTTAGGTTCATATTGTTTTAGATGTCTAATGTTTACTTTGTTAAAGTGAGAATCGTTTCACGACTACTGCTATGATTGCTGTTTAAATTCGGAATGTTCAGAGGTGGTTCCTAGATTAATATGCCATATTAGTACATATGCTTTACATCCAATGCCCTAAGTCACCAAAGGCTGCTGCAAGTCAAATCAAATCTTTTGAGTGGATTTTCTGGTATAATCGTATTCTTCTCGTATTATATTTACTAGAAAATGCTCATGCTTGGAAATATCAGTTGATAGAAAATAGAAGAAAGTGTGCTTCTCAAAACGTGGAACAATAGGGCTCACGCGTGGATGGCCTCTTGTAGCTCTTTATCAAACTCCTCTGTTCCATTTTCTTGGTATCATCAGCCTTTTAGTCCCAAAATTAAGAACCGCCCGCTAATTCTTCCCCAGTCCACTACAACTCCTTCGCTTTCCTGTTCCCTCTTAACCCTATGTATTGTTATCTTGTTTTTCCTCGTGGATCTTGCCTTCAGGTATTTTCCTAACAAATTCATTCCTTTTTTCAATCAAAACTTGAGTAATAAGCGAGACTATTAATATAATTGCTCGAAGATGTTTTCCCCGAATCCTGATCCCTGTCGTAATTTCAGCTGATGCATTGCCTATATTAAAAGCTTCAGTTGAAACTTATAATGAAATTATTAAATCAATATTAAATCGTATATTCGTGGCATCTTAATGTTTCAAACAGCTATTTTTTATTATAATATTTGAAGTGAGGTCCTTAAATGAAATGACAGGGCCATTGTTGACTATTCCTTTTAACTTTTGTACTCACTATTCCGTTTTTCAATGTTCCGTCTAATCAGCCGTATAATGTCTAGCACTTTTAATGAGCATCTAAGGATTGTGTCGGCTTAGGCATTGAATAGATTTTATCTGCTGGGACGCATTCAATTCCTTTTTTTCTCCCCTGAATTTATCCTGGTCGATAGCTTTTGGTTTGGCAACCTTTGATCTTATTCAAACAATTAAGAAGAACTGCTGCCGGATTACAAGATCGTCGATGCTCCTGATAAGTACTATTGAAACGGTCGCGCATGCTTGCACCAAAGCGCACTGAACTATTTTTAAATATCCCGGGTTATCGTTACCCATGACCTATGTATATTTAATGGGAATATTTACCATCATAGATTTGGACATTGGATGAGTCATTGCTGTGTTTTAAATTTCTGTGCTCTTATACTTTTTGCTACGCAATTGTCTGATTTCTTATTGATGACGTACCACATCATCTGTGATTCCAATGCTAATTAGGTGTTCTTCGACGGAATTAAGTGCTTGTCTTTTTTCAGAAATAGTAGATAATCAAGTTTATAACATCCGGATTTACATTTTTATGACAGATGTGAAAAATGTAAACATAGGGATTACATTTTAACATTACATTAACCTAAGTTGAATACTGTGCCGCATATGGCACAACCAATTTTATCTGTATTTTTAATCAATCATGTTATCTTAAAATCTAAACCTAAATCTTAAAGCAAAATAAATATTTTATTGCAGGATTTTTGTAGTAGTTTTCCAGTGATAAGTAGAACATGCAAAGTAAAAAAAATATATTCTATCCAAAACATAGAAAATCGTACAATGTAGGGTTAAAGAATAACTTATATTTCCTACGTCAGGCACACTAACCTATAAATTGCGAAGATACAAAAGGCTGATTTATTACCTTTCAAGTATTTTAAAGGATATTATTATTAATTATTGTTGCTTCAGAGTCTTTTGTAAAAAGTTGTTTTTACGATACAACTCATATAAGCATCTTTAAATTTCGGCTTTCGTATTCATCAGTGAAACATACGTATAATGCGGCAAAGTTTCCATTATTATTCATTGTTTCCAATATCACTGAAGCTTACGGTTAGAAACTGTCATGCGACTTTCTTTCCCTTCCTTTCTTTCCACTTCTCGTCCAACGTTGTTTTCTTTGCAGTATAAGAATTCATCAATTTTTGATTCTACAAAACTTAGTATTGTCTTTAATTAAATGCTTACTGCTTACCCTAATCTATTCTAAGTCTACCAAGTGCTTACTTTGTATGGCACTTCAATAGCAATACCCCTTCTATAGGGGTATCGCAACTACCCTTACAGCACGTATCCAAGGATAGGTGCTCGCCGCCTGTGTTTCCACAAGGATCTTTCATATTAATTATAGTGGGAAAATCTCTTCCTTTACTACTTTCTGGAATGTTCAATTATCTCTAAAAATTTCAAAGAGATATCCGTTCCATGAAATGCTAATATAGGTAGAGTGCATACTTCCATGGCGTTCCTACGCTTTCATACAAAACACGTGAATATCTTGCTTGCTTAAGGTTTTTATTCAGCTAAATCTCTTGCCTCGTTTGATGGAAGTTATGGGAGGATAATATGTTTAAACATCGGGGGAAAAGAGCTCATCGCTATTTGTGTAAGTATATTGAGCTTTACCTCATCATACCTCGTTTCTTTCTGTTTGGATATCCGCGTGCTTAAGCGAAAACACCGTTATTCTGCTCCTATCGCCTCATGCTGATAATTTTTCCTGAATCTTATTTCGGAGTATTCAACGTGAACTCTTCGCCACCGGAAACTCAAAAGACTCGTGTCATGAGGATCAAAAAGACATAGTTCCAGTGTAGGCCACTCCACTGAATCGTGGTATATCACGCTTAGTGGTAGCGTAATCAGGCCGAAGAAATTGTTTTCACCTACCAGCCAACGGGTGGATGAATACTCTATATTAAGAAAATCACCATTCACATCCACGGAAACCTACGGGTGTCACGGAGAACTAGATACCGCACAACCGATGTCTCATCATCATCATCAGCAGTCATCAATCCTAAGGTTGGTTTGCAACAGCTCTCCACTCCACTCTCCTTTCAGCCAACCGCTTCATTCCTACGTAAATCTTCACTTTGACATCCTTCATGGCTTGACTGATGCATTCCATATTTGTCCTTCCTCTGTAATTCTTCGCATTTATATCTTCTTCCAATCATCTTTTCACTAGGCTATAGTGCCTTTAAATGTGTCCAATAAGTTTGGTTCACCTTTCTCACCGCATTATATTTGTTGGGATCTGGTCAAATAATACTACCTTGTAGTCGCAATTACTAATTGCACCGTCGCTAAAGTGGTTCAATGCGAACGGGAATTGATATCCTACGGCGTGGGAGAAGACAGCCTGCGGTGTCGAACCCGCAGCTTTTTAAAGCGCTCACCTTAAAGATTAAAAGGATTCTCCCTCTCACTCTTCCGAAAGGAGCGGATAAGTGGCAAACGTTTGGGGGTTGCAGTTGACACAAAGGGGAAGAGTGGGAAGGGACGTTTGAGACCCAACCTCCCCTCCGATCTCTATAGGTTGAGTACACATTGATGCCGCCCTTGGGAGGGATGGAGAGAGTTAGATGGTGGTTCGGCGGGATGAGTGGAGCAGTCTTCTTATTTTCTTTTATTCCTCTAAATTCTCGGAGAGGTAAGATCGCAGGGAAGAAGGACGTTAAGGAGCGAGTAGTAGTGGAGAAGGTTAGGTAAGGAGAAGTAGAGGAGGTAATTTTGATCATAAATATTATTTTACTTTACCGTATCATAGTAAGCACGTCATTATGTACTAACTTTCAGACGCTTTTGGAATCCATAAATGCTTGAGGAATGCGACAGACTACTGAAGTCATTAAGAATCGGTGGGTTGCCTGAGACTGCACTGAGACTGCAGAAAAATCCGGCGTCCGAATTAGCTTTCTCTTAACGAAAGGAACCTAAGGAACCACAGTATAATAACTTCTTCAATTGACCGAGTACTATTCTTTAAATGCTCTCTGCATAGAATCACTTACGAAGAAGACCACCGAAGAGTTGGAGAGAAAAGTAAAAGAAGTATAATGAAAGTGAGACTAACTTATTGGACTCATTTTATGACACTAAAGCCTAATGAAAACAAAATTGAAGGAGAAATAAATGTGAAGGATTACAGGGGAAAACCATCACTAAAATACATCAAGAAAATTATAAAGGACGTCAGAGTGAATAATTATGTAGGTTTGAAGAGGTAGGCAGAGAGGAGAGTGAAGTGGAGAGCTGCTGCAAACCAGTCTCCGGATTGATGGCTGCTGATGATGACCTTGGTAGGAATCGGGGTTCCACTGGATCATCTTTTATATATTCTGGATTCGAAAACGATCCCTTAGGATGGGAAGTCTGCACTCACATCACCACACCAAACACACTATATGTGTCCAATTCAATGGCCAAATTCCTGTATATTCCTTCATTAAGCGTAGGATCGACCATCTTCTCGTTGTTAGCTTCAGCGTCGATAGCTCTAGCCAACGGAGAACGAGAATAACTTATTTGTCGCCAGAGGGCTCAGGCTTGCAAAATTCTCGCTACATTGAAACAACAGAGACTGGCTTAGCTCTCCCCATTATTTTAACCAAATCAGATCTGATCAAAGCCAGTAAGGGCCAGAATAGGGGTACTGGTGAATATTTCTTACCTTATTGTTCGAGGAAGGCTATAGCCTACACCGTACCATACCATAGACTAATTTACCATATTAATTTAAACTTCCAATGGCGCCCTAACTCTCAGCCTGACACCAGTGGCACCCTTTTCGGCTTCTTTCCTTCTGAGGGGGAGATTCCAGTTCCTCGGCAAGAAAGGCTTTGGGAGCGAACAGTACGGGCCCCACGCGTTTTAACGGCGATGTGAAGGGAGGGCAGGAAAGGCGGCGGCGATGTTTAGTCACCCCCGCGATCATATTTCAAGCCACGGCCGTAATTTCCTTGCCGCGAAAAGCCGACATCGTACCGCGTGTAGGGACATCCCAGGCATTTAGTTTGGGGATATGAGTGTGTGTGACTTTGGATTTCGTTCCGCTCCGCTCACGGGGTGTGGAAAGCCGCGCCTGAGTGCGGCCCCGGAGTGTGGAGAAGTAGAGGGAGAGAGAGTTGTGGAGGGTGCTGGATAATGGGAAAAATGTCTGGCGTATCTCGCGTCGGCACGCGTTCGTACAAAACACCACCCTCCCCCGAGCCCTTTAAAAGCTTAAATCGCTTAATGTAAATCACACGTACTTATGTTTATTTATTTTTTTAATGCGTGGTGACAAGATTTCTCTTGACCATAAATATGAATTATTTTTCTCAAGTCTGCATCAGCGAATGGAGTGTTTTTAGTCGATTTTGCTTTGTTTTGCTCGATCCGTGCGTGACGTGGCTTCCCCCAAGTCTTTGAAGTGCTTTTCTACGGTGCAAAAAAAGAGGAGAGAACCCTTACGGGGATTTTAGCTCCCTTGAGACCGGGATTTTATGTAGTTCTCCTAGGGGGAAAGGCACCTCCGAAAGTTCAAATGTTTGCCATGGGTTATGTGTGTACAAAAAATAAACGAATTGGGGAGTGTTGCGCGGCCAATTCGCTGGTGTGGCAACTTTTGCCACTTTGTCTGAGTTGGCTCGGATGGAAAGAAAGGAGGGGTATTTAAACCGTTTAACGTTTTTAAATTGCTGATCTCTCATATTTGGGTCAGAGATAAAAGGTGAATTCCTCAGATAGTTAGTAATGAGAAGTTGTTTAAAAATTTGCAACTTTTATCACAGAACGTGGAAAGTTTTGAAGGTTTTCTCAATTGTATGCAGATATTTAAATTAATAATCATATCCTGAAACTATATGCATGTTTTATGTGTAATTTTAAGAATTTACTTTGGTTCCGAGAGAATCTTAAGAATTCCAAGGTTTTTACTATGGAAGCCTCTCATCTCTGACACATTTCCCAACATGAGTCTGGAATTCAAACGTTTCGCTATTGGTATGAGTAATTTTAATCTCGGGCATACTTTTGAGTTGTCTCTGAAAATCAGAGGATATACGTCATTAGTAATCGGAATTTAGTTCCTTTTATGAATGGATGCCATGCTTGCATTTTTTTACTCGTGACTTCAATGACCGAAATGTTAAACGAAGACATATTGCAATATTATCACTCGCAATGAACTTAGGATAGTTTGAGGGAGATTTTTTTAAAGTCATAATAGATTCATATTCGATATTTTTAACTTAAAAAAAATTGTAAAAATGATAAAATGAATATAGCAATATTAATGACGCCTAAAATTCATTTCAAATGACTGAACCTCTCAGTAATTAGCATAATATACACGTCGGAGGCTTTGGCTTGACTTGCATGTTTCTCATCGTCCGCTAAAAACCAAACTCTGCCAAACGATAATATGAAAATTATTGTGCTATGCAATAATTAATTTTAAAAAATAATTGAGAACTCATGTGAAGTACACACGTAACATTTGACGAAACCTTAGCGCCAGAATTAACCAAATCGCTGTGAAATGTACAATGATATGATACGCATTGACGCGCACAGGTGCAAAAATATACGCCAAAGAGGTTGACATTTACCACGAAAAAATCATGTTACCTGTGCGTGCGCGTAACTGCATACTTATGTAATTTGTGCATGTCGCAGTGATTCGAAGATTTTCGGAGTGAGTCGTTCTAAAGCGACACTTTTGGGTTTTTCCTCCACGATATAGACTTAGTAAGCACTATTCCATGTCTTCTGTACCATAATGTGGACTTTGAGCCGAGAGCACCTAGTTGGATAAACCCCCCACTAAAATTCTCTTTGAATTAGGATGGCTTGGTGGCGTAAATGACAATCACACCTGCCTGGCGATCGGGGGATCCGATTTTGAATTCAAGTCATGTCAAATTATATTTTTCAAAGCGAAGTACATGCGTCAGTACTTAACCATTTTTAAATAATGAATATTTGTGACGCTCAGCCGTTTCAAATCCTGTAGAAAGCAGCTTCTGTTTTGGAAAAATATTTCTGAAATTATTTCAATATTTGGCTAATATTTTGGTATCATCAGATAGATAGATAGTTACAGATAGTATTTTGTGTAATGAAGCCAAATACATCGAATTTCATGAGTAGCAATTTCTCCTTTAAACTACCTTAAAAATAACTCTGTTGAATTATCCCCACTATTGAGGAAATAAGGCGGTACGGAACATTGCATTGAACACTTAAAAGGATAATGTAGTCTTTCCCGGGAGTAAACTCGAGGCTCTTAATGAGCTTGCCCGCTTCTGGCTGATTACGTTTTCACTTAAATACTAGCATCGCGGCTAGGGGAGTGATATTTGTGCCGTTCTCATCCATTTCCCCTTGCGACTCGAAAGGCTTTAACAGTATGGGCTCATGGACTTTCAAAACTTTATAGTCTGCGGCCGCATACATGTGGAGCTGGTCCCTTCGAAGTCGTGGGCGCTCGTATCCACACCGCCTCATCTTATCCTCGGCCACCTCCCAGAACTCTCTCATTCTCTCTCTCTCTCTCATAAGCACAGCACACTCAGCTAGGACTTTATAAATAAGGCGACAATCTCGCTCAGCTTTTAACCTATCCTCTCTTTCCACCTCATGAGACCGCTTCCAAATTCAGTTCTCGATTCCTAGCTTTGCTAACCTTTCCGAGTTTGCCTCTTCGTTCTTCTCCTTTGCCTTTATCCTTGTTCAGTGCTCTCGAATGACCTCTTCCTCGTTGATCCTCTGCATGATTCTTTCTAGTAATGGTTTGGTTATCTTGAGGAGGTGACCTATGTCATTTGCACCTTTTAACATAGGTTGGGCAGTCTCAGGCGTAATTAGGTGGAATCTTTCAGCCTTGGAAGAAATGTGACTTTAAAGCTCTACGTTGAAAAACTGCATAACCTGATGGAGTTTCTTTTCTGCTAAACCATGGTCGTCAACAATAAAATAATGGAAACTGCAGTGCTTTAATCCACTGCTTAGCGTCATCCGACGGTCGGAAGGAGTAATAAATCTTCAAGTGCTCGTCGAATAGCACTCCATTAGGAATGACGATTCCACGGAAAAATCTACCCAAAATTTTGAAAGGAAAATCCAGTACTCTAACCACTTCTGTAGCTAAATCCTTTTTCCCCCTTAATTCTTTGTTTGTGGTTATAGGATCGTTTCTGATTTTTTGAAGGATAATAAAATGTAAAGTCTAATATAAAGAGACAATAGCTGTACATTTATCACTTTCATTACTTTCCATAAATTTAATATGCAAAATAAATAATCAGGCTTACAGTGAAAGGGATATGCAAAACGCTTTTTACTAAAACTAGAAGTGATGAATTTAAAATTGAATTATTCCAAAGGATGAATGTGTGCGGATGATAGCAAAGGATATTTAAATCATATAACTAACTCTCAAATTAGTAAAATTTGGAGCGGTTAGTTAGTTATTCCTAGTCAATGAAAACATTGGAAATAAATGAATTCTTGGGCACCACAAATAACGAACTGTACCAGAAAAAGCCAAGGCCGTGTCCATTATTGTATTCGCTTTCTTTTCTTTGTCTCTTTTATTCGTAATAAACTTGGGCAACCTATTGCCACTGCAAAATTTTCCGGAGTCTTCACAAATTTGGTTTACACTTTCATTTATTATTTATATCGTCTTTCATTTTCTTTGCCTCTTTTGGGACAAAATTTCTGCGCCATGGGAAACGCCATGTCGTATAAAATAAAAAAATGCATGAAATGGGTTTGGATGAAAAATTTGTATGAAAAAAAATTATTTCCAGGTTTCAACCGCAAGACACCGTGTTTATTTAAAGACATGCTATTCAAAGTCATGTGCGTGAAGTCTTCTTCATGTACCTGCAAGGCGGCATTTTCGCATTCTGCTTAAAACCGTTCTCCATCCCCTATCTCTGGGGACTGCTTCTAAATTCAGTCCGCGACTCCTCGAACTTTGTAAACCTATCCGAGTTTGCTTCTCCCTATTCCCCTCACTCCACCCTCTCGCATCGTCTCCCTACCTCATTCAGCGCCTTCGAAAAACCTTTGCTCCGTCGACCTCCCGCGGAATCCTTTCCCTTTATCTTCCCTTCCGCCAAATCTAAAGCATTATAAGCTCCTTTCCGTCACTCACTCTCTCTCTCTCTTGACTCCGCCCTGAGCAAACCTTAACCTTCCAATCCTTCAGCCCAGTGTTTCTAACGCCTAATCGGATTCTGTCGCTAACTTTGAGTAAAAAGTCGCTCGTTTGGATCCAGGTGAAAAATGAAGGCTCTTATTTTGTTTATCTCGATGGGAATTCACGGAAATACCCAAATATTTTGTACATAAATAATTGATTTTATTTTGAACCCACCAGAGATGAGCATTAGAAAATATTGGGTGATATACCTTTTTTCGTAATTTTTTGAGGCAGGCATACCATTGACACTAGCATTTTATGGATTATTTGAAACTATATTTTTCAATGATTTATTGCTTTGTTTACCACTAGCATATAACTAGTAATTCATTTTTACAGGTATTTTTACGAATCATTTAAGTTTTTTGAGATTCTGAAAAAGTGCACATTAAAAAGGTTTGCTCGTAATGTTAAAATTGGGTATTTTCACTCCTCACTTCTTGCTGTCACAAGTGCGGACAGAAATGGTGGATTTCTTCATTGCGCCAAAGTAGCGAGGCCTCAATGGGAGAATAAGAAAATCAATACATTATGTTTAACGTAAATGTATTCTTGTTGTTGAAAGAGTTTTAAGACGAAAAATAGGCTTGAAGTCACTAGCATTGTCGTCAAATAAACATTTCTCTTGAAAAGTAGTCAGATTTGTCGGTAGGCACTAGAACATTTATTTCGCTGCCAATGACTTGTTATGGTAATTTGAGCGAGATATATCGTCACATAAGATTCAATGGATGGGCTTCATTTTAAAGGAAGGTATCTCATCTTTCCACTGAGAAAAAAATATTATCACCATTTTACTTTTCAAAATATTTGCCAAAAAATGCCAGCAATTTTCAGTGGGAAATGGTACGGGTATACAGTCAAGCGAGACTTTATTTTTAAAATTAGGGATTTGAACGCATAGATCTCGTCTGAAATTAAAGTGTGTAGTTAGTATTGATTCACAACTATTTATAAAAATAAATCTAGTACTCACTCTCGTATTTTTTACAGAATAGCAAAAAAATCTTTGGGGCGTTTTCAGCGCACGGCGTGAAAATAATTCCCCAAGTTAAAGACTTACGTTTTTATTTTTCGTTAATTACTGAGAATTTCAGCAATATACGAAATGTTTCCACCGTTACTGTTGTTACAATATTGTTACAATATTTACTTGATGCTTCTTACCGTTTATCAAATAAAATTTGAATATAGTCTCTACTATGACTAGTGAATAATCTCGCTCAAACCACCAAAACCACCTTAAAGTCGATAGGTCTAGCGAAAAAGTCGCCAGCTTGGCAACACTGCTTCAGACCCTCCCTGAAACTCCCAAACCCTCCTCCTTGTCACCCCTTCCCGATACTCTCAAATTCTAACGTCTCCCCTCGACACCTTATTCGCCCTCTTTCCTTCCCCTCTTCCTTCAAACCCATCTTGAATACACCCTCGTCCTTTGCTCACCTCAAGACCAACACCCTTTTTCACCCCTGCACTCACATCTACGTATCTACGTGATTGTCAACCGCGTTTTAAAAGGCCGTTGAAGTATATTTGATAAACATCTCGCGAGCTCAAGAATAACAGGTAAATATCTAAATTTAAGATTAAACCAAATTGTCAATGGAAGCAAAGGAATTTTGATTCCTATGCATGCATTTCGGTCATCCAGGTTCGGCCATCGACGATGAGAGTTAGTCTCGTAAACACATACGTGCTGTCGAGACTTTAACTCTCCCTGTTGATAGTGGCATAAATGACCAAAATGAATGCATCACACTCGGACTTAGAACCTCGGAGATCGAGAACAATTAAGGAGGTTTTAAGTCTTCCTGTCAATGGTCGCCTATATGACCGAAATGCATGCATAGGAGTCGAAATTTCTTTGCTTTCATTGACAATTTGGATTCATCTTTAATTAAAACTGACTTGTGAATTGCTCTCTTCTTGATATGTAGCATATCATAATATTCATATTATAGTGGGGGATTGAAGATGTGACTTAAACGATGAGCTAATTTTAATGATTAATATGTAATTAATAATTTTCTGGTCGTGAAATAATGAATAAAAAATGTCCGTTGAACCAATTATCGTGTGAAAAGTGCTTTAAAGTCTATATCTTGCCCCATATAATAAAACCATTCATCCATCTATCTGATATCTCATCCTATCTCCACCGCCTTACTCCAAAATCTCTCCTCTTCCTCCCCTCTTTCTATCCACTTCTTACTCTTTTCTTCTTCACCGCAAGGATTCTCGTATCGTTCTTCATCTCCCCTTCTCCCTCCTTTGCCCTCAAATCGCCTCGCATATTCTACCGCAGGCGTTTGTTTCGAGGAACCCCATCGTTCCTTGCCCCCGCTCACATTCCATCCCTGTCGTCTTCTGCTCTTTCTGTCTCCCTGAACCCATCCTGGCTCCTTCTACAGGAGTCACTCAGGTAATTCAATTCAAAGTTAGCACAATGATTTTACCTCAAAATCTTATGCATGGTAATCCTTCATATAGTATTTGAAAAGTACAAAACGTTGGCTAAATATATCAACCCTCTAGTATTTATAGCCATAGAATTTTTCCAAAGAGGCAAAAAAACTGCAATTGCAGCTCTCATAATTAAGGAAAAGAGACTTTCATTTCGAAGTATCATTGTACCATGCTTAATGCATATTTGAATATATCAAGCACCACGGAGTTAGGTATAACCAATATTTTAACAATAAAATTAAAGAATAACTTTGAATTTATTAAAAATAGCGTATCTAAAAGTTTCCCAATAATGACAGTAGCTCATGTAGTTACTAATGTGTCGACAGTTTAAAGAAAGGATGATGAGCTCTAGATTTTTAAAATTTGCAAAAATGTCCCGCTCAACCATACCGATAAATTACTAGATAAATTACTGATACGAAAATTAATTGTTGGGCCTAACTCCTCTTCCATTGCCTCCCTCCGCTCTCTCCCAAACCCACCCCTTTCTCTCTCTTTGTGGAGTTCATTTGCTCGCTTCTAATGTACGCCGAGGGGGAACGGCAGGAATTTCGACAGGATAGCATGGCAGAGCGAGAGAGAATGACTTCGGTGCCCCCATCGACCCCCGCTTTTACTCCCGTATCTTCTCTCTTCCCCTATCCTCCTACATTTCTATTTGTCCGTTCGCTCCTTGTATCGTTCAAGTGTGTCGACATGAGTGTGTGCATACAAATGTGCATTATAACGCTCTTCGCATCCACCGGTGCACATACAATTCATTAGTGAACGGGCAGGGGCGTTTGTATGTGTTTCTGAGAGTCTTGATGGAAGGGAGACGTTTGATGCAATTAGTAAAGCGTTGGGACTTTAGCTCTTGGTGGTTCATTTGTTCCATTGCTGCTCGGGCGCTCGGCTGAGAGGATGGAGGTTGCTGCCTCTTTGCTGAGGCTGCACCTCCTGGCCGTCATGACAGCCACAGTCTCGTATTTCAGGCGTCGCATAGGCACTAGTCCTTAAAGACTTGATTTTATAATGACCGGTTAACGTTAACTATGAGATGTGTAAGCAAGCCTTTGCGTTTATTGGAAGTTAAATGCGAGTTCGGTTTCCTTATTCGTAATACATGAGACTGTAAGTTATTTTAAGTGAAAAGTTGAGTGATCGTACCCTTGTGAGATAATAAACCAGATAAGTGTTTAAGCAGACGTTATAAAATCGCGACTGAGAATTATTTTCTCCGTCCATCGGGCTCTGGCTGGTTTGAAACTGATTTATTGCGTGATAATCCGTACCGTACCTCTATCTCACTGTATTAATTTCCGGGGAAAAATTTTAATAAACCTTTTGAAAAGTTTCTCCAAACATGTTATTAAGCTGTATCCCATGAAAAGGTAATTAAACCATGTTATTCGTTAAGATTTTTATTGCGAAGGAGCAATTTTGTAAATTTTGAAACCCTGCAAACGGTTTTGTGAAACGTTGTGTGGAACTGTGAACATGAGCCTCCTGACCTTGTTTGTGGGCATTGCTTTCTCTACATTACTGTGCATTGATGTCAGTGTCATTTACTGTCATAAAATTGAATACACTGCTCGAGAAAATCATTACATAGTCAAAGCCATGAATATTCCTATTTCAGGCTTGAATTAGTGGAAGTTGTCGATGGTCAGTAAAATAAACGAAAGACTTTTTACTCTCTTTTCAGTTCATTTGGGCATCAAGCCACGCTTCGCTACTTTACGATAGTGTCATGATCACACTACAGCGTGGCATCACAATCGAGTCGTCAAAACACGTCATGCTGCTCAAATGAACTTGTGGAAGGGCATATCGTATTTCATGTGATCATAATTTTATGCCATTGTGTGTGTAACTTCCTCTTCCAAGACGGAAGTGGAAATCGTGACTATTGTTCTAGCCGGAAACCATGCCGCATACATTCCCAACATCTTCCAAGTGGGTCAATGAGACGGTTTTGTTGAAGTTAATTTGAATTATTTTGGAGTCTATGTCGCTAATTATTGCCTTCTGTGATTGATTAACTAAGGAAGGCGTCTTTAATCCGGGGAATGATTTTAAGCTTGCTGCATTAAATTGTATTATTTAATTTATAACGTTATTGTAGGTTACCAACGAGAAATGTCATTTTTACCTCCTATATTTAGTTTACGTGGCCAGAAAGGTTCATAAAATTCATGAATGAGAAATACAAACCATATGTATGTACTTTTGGTTTAGTAATTAATCGATGCCTAGAAGCTCATTGTATTTGCATAGCACAATATCCAGATCTATATCAGGAAATATTTTCAATCTGGAAATAGTTTTCTGGACTCATATGAATTATGTATTAACTAATACTGAATGAGGTGTAATGTAATTTGCTTGTCACTGCATGGACTATTTATTTTACTTATGCAATTATTGTGCTTTTATCATCAGGAGATTCCATTAACGTGCTAAATTTGTTGTTGATGAAAATCCGACTAATCATATTCTAATTTCAGCTGAGGAAATATTAAGTCAGTACAAATACTTAACGCCTAATTGTAGAACTTTATCCTGTAATTGCATCAATTACATGAATTATCATTTTATTCTCAGGTATTGGAGCAAAGTCAAACATGAAATCAACTATGATCAAAAGAATTTTATCTTTATAGTTTTGAAGAGTAAAAGCTTTCGGGTGTTCCACAGCGTGGTGTCTATTATTGACGTCAGTATTACAATCCATCCTGCTGGCGTCCAAAGCTGTATACGTCAGCGGGATGGCTGGGGAAAATATTGTCATCAATGGACACCACGCGGAGGAACGCCTGAAAGCAGTAGTATTATTCCAACAATGTGTTGATTAATGGATTATGCAGTTCTTAAATACTTCATCGAGATTGGGAAATAACGAGAGGTAAAAACGATAGACCAAACACGGTAGAAAAAAAATACGTTTCCATCAAACGTTTTCAATAGATAGTTAGTGGCATAAAAAAGTCTCATGCCAACGTTGGGATAAAATATATTTTGAATGCAAGCCTGGTGTTGATACAATTTTTTCCCGATTCCGCAGAAATCAACAGTCGTACATTTGTTAGCTTCGAGCGAAAAGTAGTTTTTTATTATGGATGGCATCTCTATTTTCGCTGGCCACGACGCTGCGAGCGTGAGTAGTATTCGAGTTTTCAACTACCTGTGTTTACTCATCCCGTTATCATTTTTGAGTGCTTTCCATTAAGTTAATTCGTGCCAACGCTGTTTATCCACCTTTTATTTTTCTACAGTGCTTCCTGAGAATACGAGCACAATTTTATCATGCAGTAATCTTTATAATTGGTGCGTTTGTGTGACTCGCCTGAACTAGTCATTTTGGGGTAACCTATGAGAATTCATAGTCGTGATGCGGCAGAAAATGAATTTCGAAAACTGATAGTTTTTTCTTCAAAGAGTGCTATTGCTTTAATATCGGGACTCCAACGATGTCCTGCTTTTATGGTTATGGAACTGTAATTAAGTTGTGCCCACGGGCCGTGGATTCCTCTTTTATCCGGCTCCGACTGGGCTGATAACTTCGTTATCTTAAAAAATAGCAATTCTTATTCGTCCTCCGCCTCTTCTTCATCTTTCAATTATTTTATCTCCCCGTGAGAAGCCCTTTCCATCAGCCGAATCACTCACTCACCATTAACCAAATTAAAACCTTTGAGTAATTCATAAAATCTACATTTCCAAAAGATCGAAAAAATATAGCATGTGATTTATCTTCAAATATTATTTAATTTAAAAACTCTTGTCTGTATGCTAATTAACTAACTTACAGCATACTGTAGTCAATATTTGGGCTCCTTACTTGCGTATTCATGATTGTGAGGCAGCCTTGCTTTAGTTTTACTGTAACTATTCGGGTTTTATTCCTGAATTTCTGTAGATTTTGTCGAATTTTCGTTGTCGTTTGTGTACCAATGGATTTTTAGTTTTCAAATTCTATTGGGCATGCGATATGGTACATTATTTCTTACGTGCCTTTTGGGAAAGAAGTTAATACACAATTATGCATATATCGACGCCCTTGTTTTCTTTCTTTTTCCTGGACATTAAAGAAAAAACAGCGCAAGGTTATTGATTTTAGTATCGTAGAAAAAAGTCTTGAAAATCTGGTTATTTCGCTGCTGTAGATTTTAGTGTCTCTGAACTGTTGTTTGGAAGCCTTTAAACGTTAAAAGTCTTATCTGCGTTGATCTCATGCATCCTTTCAAGGATTATATTAGTTCTTTGTTCATTTTCTGTTACAGAACTGTTTACCCAAGATTACCCAAGCTATGTTCAGCATTTTGACTCACTCCCGTCTTCATATTACCCGACCAGTCCATGTGTGATTTAGCCTTACTTTTCAAATATCGGGAAATAGTATCCACTGGACTCATTATAAATGCTTTCATTTAGACTTTCGTCGACTTCAACTTCCGTGAAATTCCTCTTGGTGTGAAAAGGACATTTTAAATCTATGTTATTTCTTTCTTTGAAAATCTATCTCTGTGTTCATTTAAGGTATAGGAACATATATATATAGTATGAATGCGTGCGTTGGTCTAATATTACTTTCTTTCCGAGTTCTTCAAACTTACATTGCTTAGTTCAATATGCTCCCCATTCACAACTCAAACAATTCTTATACCGACCAAGCGCGACATTTATCCAAATATACCTGTCATGCTAAGGATTTCTTTCTCTCTGTCAAGTATTGAGTAGTTTATAAAAGGACTATTACTCTAAAACCTCAAAAAACCAAAACCGGAAATGCTGCAGCCCGAAGTAAAAAGGTCTCTGGTCCTGGGCTGTGGAGGCCTGGGGAGAACAGAGGTAGCGTGTTTTTAATCCAAATGATAGATGCGTCTATATCTTCATTTACACTTTAAACTGTCGACTGCACTATTATCTTCGACGCACTATAAGAGGTTCAATCATGGCAACAAAGTTTTGCATTATTGATGTTACTATATTATTTTCATGCTTAAAAACTGCTTGAATTAGAAATAAAATTCAGATGCGATCTCTTTTGCGACTGGTGAAAAATCTCGCTCAATCTTCCATAGAAATAGTTTTTCCGTCTTTCTCCTCAACTCTCTCATTGCCAAGTTCCGTCTCGACTCCCATTCAAACCTATTTTTCTCGTTCCCTCGTGTCACATTTCACGCTCTCGCAAAATATTCCTCCCATGTGATCCCCCGAAACAACCCATTCCCTTAAAGGTCGTGGAGGAAGAGAAGGGCCTCCCTTCATCCCTCTCCCGTATTTATATATTTTTTTCTCAACCCTTCATCCTTCCTCGATTCTTATCTCCACTGGATCACCCTTCGACGATATTGCATGCCCATTTTCTTCCGCCATAACCCTCTTCGTCTGTCCTTTTCTCTTTCATCTTCCCTGAAGAAATACCTTCATACCTCCGCTTCCATGTCTTTCCGCCCTCCTCCCACTTCTTCGGTCTATCTTTATCGATGGAGATCGGGTTTATATGGTGGATTGAGCATTGGTTTGCAATCCGGATGGACTGGGTTCGATTTCCGGTGGTGACGGTATTGTTATATTGGTACCCAAATCCATACTGTGGTGCCGTGCGGAGTATAACTTCGTCCAGTACGTCATGGGATGGGATGTTAAATTGTGAACCCACCTTTCCTCAAGAGTTGTGTAATGCCGAAGCCGGTTTTTTCTCCACCATTTTTCCAATCCCTATTTGATCCTTTCCTCATCAACCTGCTTGCCTGCTTGGCGATGATGGTACAGATTATCTCACAATAAACTTCTGGTCTCCTGAGTAGATTACCAACCAACTAACGGTTTTTACTGCATAATACCGATTTGGTTTTTGGCAATTCAATGCTATTTTAACACATAGCCTAATGGCACATGACATATATTTCGTAATAACTCGATTACATGTTTAAAGATGTTCTTTTCAACGTGAAATAATACATTTCATATCATTAAATGGTTGCTAATAAATTTCAAGGTGTTTCGCAGAGTCGAATATTTGAAATGGTCATATTTAAATATAATTTATTCCAAATATCGAACACCACGACGAGTCATGACTATAGTCATAGCATGATTTAATTAAGGAATATATATTTAAAGTATAATCATTGTATAATTTCTATTAATGCCTATGCGGTAAGTTCCTACGCATTAACAGATGCACTAAAATGAAACGTGGTCCAAGAACTTTTCCCAACAATTTCAAAAATATAAAAAAATTACTTGAAAAAATAATGAAATTTGCACTCAATGACCTACGATTACCGCTCCAGCCATCGTAACGAACCAACTTGGCGTTGTTCAATTTTACAAATATTTAAAATATACCTTCCCAGGCTTACCAAATTGGTAGAGCCCCTATGTTGAAGAAGATATCTAGACCATGCATATGTAAGCACCACGCCGTTCCCTTTTCGGGGTACGCACAGTAAAAAGTGCTCAAGTCTGTGTGTTAGCCATAGAAAACTGGCTCTTTTGATAACTTCCTCCATACTGCCTTATTCATGAATATATCATTTTCTTCTGTCGTAAACGTGCTCGCAAGTACGCTAATGGCTACGCCGAGTTTCTCTCTACCCTACCTCCTTTCCCCAGGCTACCCTTTCCTTACCAACCTACGCACTGATCCCCCAGGCCTGCATCAAAAGACATCATTTGTCGGTCGCCTCATCCAAATCAACATTACATTCTCTCCCGTCCGTCTCCACCGCTCTTTCCGTCTGTCTTTTATCGTTCCCCATTTCTCCCTGAATCCCCTTCCGATTCCTATCCCATCAATATCTCCTACAGCCCTTGTGCGCTCTTCGGAGTCATCGATGCCGCAAACGATGTACAGATGGCGTCATTCCATCGGCGACAGGATGTCCCTGGTGCGTACCATTAAAAGGTCTCGTGCACGATGATGGAGGTCGTTGTAGCGACCAAATTCAAGTCGTTCTTCATGCATCATGTCGACGATCATCGATTAACCCATTGGGTGATGTGTGTCATGTAGACTAGTTGACGCGTGATGCTATCAATGATCGACAGCGATGCGCGACAAGGCCCATGGTCGTTGACTATGTACATACGAAGTTGCCGATGGAGTACATTCTAGACTCTTTTTCGTGTATTCTGAAAATCAGATACCATACTAATGGTTTGCGACGGTTTTTTAATCAATAGTCAATTATTGGGGACATTACTAGCTATTATAACATACAGCGTCCCGCTAAAGTAAAGGAGAGCTATGGTGGCATTCGCTATTTTATAAAGGAAGCGGTGAGAAATATTCCACTTTAAATATGACGGCTAGGGTTGACCACAGTAATTTTAAAATTTATTGCTTTTGTTTATGGCAGTAGACTTTTTATTCCTCTATTTTTCCATGCAGTGCTTGCAATGAATGTTGTAAAATTCTCAGTGAAAAATCACATTCGATAGTTTATTTTTTCACATTATGAATTGTAAAAATGAGTTCGTTTTCAATTGATAACCATCCGTTTGATTTTAGCTCTTTTTAACTAAATAAAGTATAGAAATATCATCACGCTTACTAATGGAATATAGAGTTGATTCTCCAAAAATATTCTTCCAGCCAAAGATAATATTTCTTACTCTTATCTGATATAATATAACTTCGGGCACGCGATCGTTTAGAATAAATATTCGGAATTTCAATAAGTAGGTGTTAGTGTAGTGAAATCGCAAAAAAAATATTTTTATAGACGCCCAAATGAATATTTTTTCAGAAGTTAACGCAAGAATTTGATTTATGTTCATACATATGCTTTCAAGCTTTGTAAAAGAAGTGCACGTATTCATCCAACCTGTTTATATTTCATAGTTTATCCACGCATGAGAGACGAATATATTTGGTTATCTATAACATTCTTTCATGGCCGAGACGATGATTTGCTTTATGGCTCTTGCTATTCAATTTATAGCCCGTAGGGAGAAAAATATCATCTCAGTCAGATATACATTCTATTCCTCTCTCTCCCAGCCTCTAGACGCTTCTTCGGTCGTCCATTCCACCTCCTTTCATTTCTTCCTCCCTCCTAACCATCTCCTCTTTTCATCCCTTGAAATCTCACGCATTACTGTTGAATATTGCACGAAAAGGCTAGATACTTGCAGAAACTTATTGTTGCCAGTGTATACAGAAACCCATCTGGCTCTGCACCTACTTGTAAGAAAAACTTTTCGTCATAGTAAAATACCCCGTAAGCTCTTGAAGAAGAAACTTGCGGAAGTAACTTAGCAGTGGTAACCCACTCTATCTCGTGGTTTTCGTGATGTGTGATTGCAGCGACAATTTTGCATGAGTAGAATGATAGTTAGAAGCCGTGTTGCAAGTAAAATCTTCTCACACGTAAGGTAGTACTCATTTGGAAAATACATACTATAGAAAAGGCTATGCGTATGTAGTACGTATGATTCAGCTGCTAGGCGTAGTATTCATGTATGCAAAAATAGATGACAAATGAGCTTCCATATACCTTCTCCACTTACTGACACATGGAGCGGGCGTTTGCACTTTTCAAAATATACACAAGGGAAACTGCTAATTAACAGGTCCACCTGCTTCACCATAAACGTTGTATACAAATAAATCTCTGACATCTCTAATTATTCATAGTTTACAATAGCTACATATATTTTTTCATTATAAATAAAAAAATACATTTTTACTTAATTCTTAACTTGATAAATTACTTTTTGGCTATTTCACCAATACTTGCCTGTTAAAAGCCTTATCCAGTAGGCTTTTAACTGTTTTCTAATGACAGAATGACTGTGTGTTTGACGTTTAGTGCATGCCTGGTGTGAAGTTGCTCCATGTCACACACCCTTTAGGTGGCTTATAAGTCACCACGTGGAATTAGATGTAAATTTCTACCACCTTATTCCTCTCTTAAACCCCTCTCCATCCCTCTCATTCATCTGCCTCACTCTTCGTTTTCCCCGTCCCTCGACTTACATTCATTTTCATTCCCTTTTAACCCATCCGCATGAAGGCACCAATTTCATTTTTCGGCAGAACCCACCCACCCTTCCCAGCACACTTATCCCTATCTCTTCTACCCTCCCCCGCCCCACCAGCCTTGCTCCCATCATCGCCTGCTACCCAAATGCCTTTCCTTCGCACCTCCCTCATCCCCCATCTCCCGCGCCCGTAATTTTTTCGGGGTGCTCCGCCTATACGTGTGGGGCTTCCTCGGGGATTTTCCCGAGCCGAATATATCGGTGTTCCGGTTATGAAAAATACCGGAGTGCGCACCCTTGGGAATTCCTGAGGGCAATAATTTCACTTGTCCGTCGCGATCTGATTAAAGAATTTTTATTTCTTTTAGTTTATGGGTTTCAAGATGTTGACAATGTTGTTGGCAAGGTGTTGTGCTCAAAGTATTGCGCTTTACGCTTCGGTTTTGACTTAATAATGACTTTATTCGGTGATGGAGAGCACCTACCAGGTTAGCATAAGCGTGGAAAACATGCATTTCATTGTGAAATAGTCATCCACCTTCATTGGGACTTAAACCAAGATCCTCTCGCGCTGGCAGCGTGCTTAAGCAAATTAAGGATTAATTTCATTAATTCATTATTCATTAAGGTATACAATTTAATAGAGGCTTTAAAGGAGCGAGATATTCTAAATGTGGTTTATTCAACCAATGAATAACTTGTCATTTTACTCGTTTTCTGTCTACTCATACAAAAATATCCTTTGTTTAGCGTATGCAACAAAATCGAACATTTGAGTAGTATTTGATAGAACATGAAATTACATAGTGAGTAAACACGAAAATGGGAGAAATATGAGGAAAAAAGTACTTCACTTCATGATAAAAATACAATTTTCGTGAAAACTACTTTTAAGAGAAAATAATGTTAATCTTGTCCATCTGTTTCTTGCGTCTTAGTTTAATGACTACTATAATTGAATCATAGTGAATTAACTCAGCATGAATGGATCTGCAGTAGGCTCCTACGGCTGGATTGTGTTCATTTAAAAAAGGCTGGACATTCTGTACCATTTATAAATTTCTAATTGCTAAGGCATTTAATAAGCGGAAGCAGAATTTTTCAAACAATAAGAAACGAAAAGGTGAAATTCAGCATTTGCTTTGATTTTAAAAGTCGCGGAGGGACCTCCTGAACAACACCTGGCATACAATTCCCCTTAAATAATATCGTTCTCGTAAGCCAAAGTTAACCAGGTCAAAGCCACTTTTAAACGTGTGTTTACTCAGGTTGCGTGAGAATAACTGCAGAAGCAGCCGCGACAGCCAGTTTAATTTTAATTACTCGCTGAGAGTTATCATCGAATTTCGGGTGTGTGTCTGAAATATTCGAGATAATTCCGAACACGTAGCTAAGGAGTAACGTGGTGCAGTTAAGAACAGTTCGAGAACTTGGTGTGTTTTAATCACTTTGATGGATACCTTAAGCGTCTGATATGTTGTTCATTGCGTTTCTAAGCGGGATATTCAACACCTTCTACAATATCCCATTGCAAAAAACCCGTTCGGGAAGGCTGCGTGAGGTTTTTACGAGTAGTCCAAGTACACCAAAATCTCGAATCTTCCGTGATTGTACTACGTGATTCTAAATATCTCGAACGGTTCAAACAATACCCCCATTACGGTGGATGTTTTTTCACATTGTATTGATTGCAGTAATTTAATCTGCATCGGGTGGCTCTTGTGATCACTGCTAGTCCCACAGAAATTTAAAGTTAATCTGTTCGTACTCTTATAATTCAATGCATGTATCCTTCTTCGGCTGACCAGTAGGTTTATTTTTCATGGTTTCGGGGTAGGTTTTACTGCGTCCAGACATGGTTTTTGCGAATGTGTAAATCGTACGTATTAATGCCTGGTTTTGGGACAGTTGTGGCTTTCTCCACTTCGCCCAAACAAAATCCAACCATATTGGAGAAAAATATTTACTCTAGGACAATGAATTTACGGAAAAGCTCAATCGGGATTCACTTCGCATGGCATCCTCATTTTTGAAAGCTCGAAAAAAAGTCGGCTTAGCTATTTCAATCAACTCCTTACGGGCGTGTTTCTAGTTTATGATTTAAATTTCCTCCCTTCATGTATTAATTTCATACTAGTTTTCTTAGATCAGATTTTTTACTTTTTATCACAGATCTTGCCACATTTTATTCTAACAAAAACGTAAATCAATGGGTTTTCGATTATCCTTACATGGCCTGTTCCATAAAAAACGTCTGGAGTCTAAAAAACAGAGAAAAGTAATCTCTTTGGACATTCATATCGGAAATAATACCGTTTTCATATTCGTTTTTCGGAAACAAACACAGAACCTCATTTCCTCTATACGACGCACTTTTTGCTGAAACATTTTGGTGGCTGTCGGCCTAATGAATTCTCTCCAAAAAACTAAAATAGCAAGAAAAATAAATTTTATGATACTGAAATCCTTTAATTATGGAAGCTTTTAATTTTAAAGTAATTCCTTTCAAGTGAATGGTTCATGTGGAGAAATAAGGCAGAAAAGGAACATCCATGTTCTTAAATAATGAGAGACCTGGGAGGATAAAGTCTTAGTGCAGTTTATGGATTAGTCATTCCCACCTTACAACGCCAATTATTTTATTATCGTAGGAGTTTTACATGCTTGCTGTAAGTACTGCATCCACTTATTTTCAGTAGACGTTCATAAGATTCGGTTTAGTATCATTAATGAGATAGTGAAATTCGTAATCGAGTAATCTAAATGTAATATATAACGTACTTTTCTTATCTAGACACCACGTATATTTTCAGCGTCTACGAATATACCATGTATATATTGAGTGTATTTTATCGGCGATCGTAACAAACAAATTAAAAATATTTTGTTCAACGTAATACCTTCATCGCTATAGTTATTTTTTCTATGGTTGTAGTATATATCATTGTAGGATTCCACTTTCCCTGTTGTTTCAAAATTGCCTACTTAAATGCCATTTCCTTTTCAAATATTGCATTCATCTAAATATTTCTTAAGCTTTGTGCGTTAAACGTGGAAGTGATGTAAATTGGGTCGTCACTTTCTGTGATCATATCACAGTTTTTAAATATCTACGTAATGTGTGCCTTGATCAGAGTTTTCTTTTAGGCCTTCGTGCGTTTTTTCAAGAAACGTGTTCAGTAGAAAAACTTATGAGATATTCTTAATGCCGTTGATGGAGCAAACAATCTCCCAGTTGTGCGTAAAATATTTGGATATTAAGTCTAATCATCATGTATCGATAGCAGAAAGAGAGATACCAATTCTGATGACAAAAGCCTCTAAATATTTTTACGTTGACGTAATAAATAATCGTCCTTGTTATTGAAGTTTTATTATTAGTTGGATGTGAGCGTATTCTTCCGCATGTCCAAAACATTATTACAGTGACCTGAACCACCTACTTTACGAGAGATGGCTTGTATAAATGCAGATACGGAGTGGATTATTAAAGGGAGGAGAAAGTGCATGAAATGGGAGAGGAAATTTTTTATGATTTTGGGCCGCGTCCTGTTTTCATATGCTTTTATCCGGGTGATGCGGGTAATACTAAAGTGGTATTTTTTATGCCCCTGGGGGAATACATTTCAGAAAGGATGTGAAAAAATGTTTTTCTCTACTCGCAGCCGAAGATGCTTCAAGGGGATAGGGCTTTCGGGTATAGGCCAGAAAATCGCTTTGTTTCCCGCAAAAAGGCATTTTGGTCCATCTAAAGAAATTAGTATATAAATAAAAGATCGCATTACTGTCATTACGCCTGGAGTTTCTTCGCTCTTTTTTATCTCTCGTCCTATATCTGACTTTTATGTCTATGTAGGTTGAGAATTGTCGCACTTTACTGAAGATAGCTTGTGGAGATCATTGCATATACAGTGCTCCATGCGTCGGTCAGGACTTCTTACTGTTGGTTCCTTGGCACCTGTCCTTAAAAAAGGGTATTGGCTATGCCGAGTTTCCCTCCACCCTTCTTCTATTACCTGTTTATTCCTTGCCTTATCCACTTACCTAAGGCTGCTAATGACCCACATGATCTGTCGTTTGTCTCCAAATGTCCAACAGACCAACCGCCATTCATGATCTAAGATGCTCTGAAGCATTTTAATGAATAATTAGAAAGCAGTTATCCTCTCTGTAACTATTCAATTTCACTGCTATTCACGATAAATTACATTATTTTAAGTTGCTTATAGTCACTTGACAAAGCACATAAAAATAATTGTGAAATTAAATATTGCCCGAGTGAAAAACGGCAATTTCTTTATTCGCCAATGTGATAATTCCACCGCACCAGCCTGTCAACTGTATCTGTTATTCTGAGGCATGCTCATACCAAGAGTGGTAGAGATATTTCCACGAAATCTTCAGAAATATTAGAAAAGGTTGAACATTTTAAGAAATCAAGACTGGTTAAACGTATTGTAGGAAGCCTCAGTCATATTGTAAACCTTAGACTTTGAATGAAGTGGAAGAGTAGGCGGTGACTTCCTGCGCATAAACAAATTCACTAACATGAAATACGGTCCAAGAATATTTTCCCACACTTTAAAACGTAATTCAAATGTCCACCCAATGACCCACGATTACCGCCCAAGCAACCTTGATTAACCAACCACCAAGGTGTTCTTCAGTAGTACTAATGTTGCCACATTTACCTGAGTGTGCTTTCCAATTCTGGTAGAATACCTATGGTCAAGATGATACGTAGACCATGCATATACTGTCACCACGGCGTTCCATTTTGCGGTTGGATCAGAGATAAATATACATATAAATAACTTAATTTTTATTTTGAAAAATGCCTTTTATATTATTTTAACTTTTTATTTTTGTATAGTATTGTATTTTAGTTGAATTACGCACTTGTGTCAATTTTCAAAGCTACAATTTGTTGAGAAGTGGGTGAATTTGAGATCGTAATATTTCACCCACATCCACAGACATTACGCTGAAGTTGAATCAAAGCGTTTAATAATTAAATGTGCTCAATTCTCGGTGTTAGGCATATAAAACTGGCTCTGTTATAATAAAGTTCCTTATCCATGCATGTCTCGTTCGATTCTCTTATAAACATGGCTCAAGCTCTTTAAGCAGGTACATACGTTATGCAGGCATACATATGGTTGATTCACCCAGCCACTGTCATCAGCCCACGTATCGGAAGAGAGGGAGGGGAAGGGTCTATTATTATATCGGATTGTCGTTAATTCGTGGGCATTTCAGTCACGGCCTTCCGGTGCCACACCCCAGTCAACCCTTCCTCGTCACCCATCGCATCTCTAACCCTCTCCCCCACCGTCCCTCTCCTCCTCCTCCGCCCCCGTGAAATATACCCCTTCCGACCGCAAGAATCCCTTTTCCCGTCTCCCGATCACCATACCCATCTGGAAGTCTCTCAGCGCACACACGGCCCATACCAATTCCTCCGCGCGCAAGCCATTCTCCCATACCCTATTCACCCCCCGCCCTTTCACACGGCATCGAATGGCATTCTTTCCTGCACCCGGGTTTACCTCCAACCATTCTCGCCCCAACCTTCACTTCTCTGGGAGAAATATTTTCAGGAAATGCCTGCTTACTAGGGTGGTTAAAAAAATAAATTATTTAATTTCGGAATGCTATAGCGCGCAAAAGTTGCCATTGGTATAGACAAGAAAAAATAATATTTTTATTTATATATCTTCAGGTCGCGCATTGCCGTTATATTTCGATAAAAATCGTTAAAAACCATAAACATTCAATATTTTTTGTAAGTATTTAAGGGTGGTGTGACTACAGCCCAATATTGCGTAAAAGAATTTATAAGTATTTAAAAATGGCTTAAAATTATATAAATTATATTTATACCGTATATTTTGGTCGCGCATTGCTATGAAATATGTGATAAATTTGC
Source organism: Pyrrhosoma nymphula (assembly GCA_963573305.1). Classification (NCBI taxonomy): domain Eukaryota; kingdom Metazoa; phylum Arthropoda; class Insecta; order Odonata; family Coenagrionidae; genus Pyrrhosoma; species Pyrrhosoma nymphula. The sequence goes on along the minus strand of OY754330.1, from coordinate 45,182,540 downwards.
GATTTTAGTAAAATTTCAAAGTTTTACATTTTATAACGATTTTATAACAAATCTAGTTGAGACGCTATAGTTACATTCCTGTGCCTAAAGGTGCTTAGAAAAAAAGTACAGTAAAATAATCCTCATATTTAAATACTAACTGGTCGCGTAGTGGCATCAAAAGTGACTAATCCCGGTGTGACGAGACGCATGCGTGGGCTCGAACTTTCACTGTGGAAGCGCGCGCGTCTGTCCGCCTTCCGCCAATTTGTGTTTTATTGTTAATTGTCAGTCTGCTGTATGCCTCAGTCAGTACTGGACGTGGTGTTGTTTCTGTGCTAGTACACGACTGTTCTCTTGTCTATTTAGTTAGCAACGTGTGCTTCTTCATTAGGTGTTAGTGATTACAAGTGCTAGTGTATTATTGCTATGATGGATTGCGCTTCAGAACGTAGGAGTAGGTGTAATGACTAGAAAGGATTTTAAATGCCCTACATTTGGGCACCGGCGCGGCGGGACTTACTAAATAACAAGCTTACAACGCATGAGTATGTTCTCCGTTGCTACTTTCAAGAGAGATTTAACTTGGCTGTTGAAACAAACAACAAGAGTGTCCCCTTTTTTAAAGTAGCCACGACAGTTGCATAGAAAATTAAGTGTTTGTATGGCAAGGGTTCTATCCCAACTGTGACGCGATACAGAATGGTCCAGCTTATTAACGCTTACAATGAATCATATTGTAAGCTCAGAAAATCATACAATCGTGACAAAAACAAATCAACATTTACTCTGAGACTTAACGAATTTAAAGAGAAGGGTTCCTATGTTTTTGACATTGTTGCATGCAAATGACAGATTGTTGTTAACGACTGCATTTGCAAGAGAAAACCAGATATCTGTGTGTGTCCAATAAGTACTTCCTGCATGTATAAAAAAGAAATCCCTGCCCTGGAGCTACGATTTATATATATCTATATCTATCCTGTATACACGAGCTATGTATATATTTACGACTTCCATTCTGAAAATGACTTATCACGTAACAAATTAGCAGTGATCGGATGTGATGACACTGTTATGAGTTGTACGTGGAAAGACCTTTGGAATGAATGGAGTATTTGTCTTCTTCATTTCAACGAACGTCCATTCCGCCACCTTTTCAAGCACTTAGATGGTATGACAACAGGCCCAACTGCAATTGGCCAGGGCCAATTGCAGTTGGGCCTGCAAATTCAGGGCCAATTGCAAAAAAAACCTGAGTGTGAAAATATACCGGTAATTGAATTTTGAACCTATCGATTGTGTGATATCTGATGTAGATAGGCAGATACTCTGCAAAGACCAATTGTATTTACTAGGCATATCAAAAGTCATCCAGTCAGGTCAGGGTTCTTAAGATTTTTTAATCCGTGACCATGGCCCTATATCACACTCAAGATGGCTCACTACCGCTAAGAGGGTTTTGCACCTATATATTAGTTAAATGAGTCCTGAAAATACGAGGCAAAGATTCATTTATATTTTAAAGTCGTTTATGCCTATGTGGTTTACCATTAAGGTAAACATGAATTTCACAGACGCACCAAAGCATTTATCAGACCATTGAATCAACACGGTATCTGCCACATGAGCTGCTTCAAGTTATAGACTCTACTATACAACGGAATGCATACTTTTCCCATCTCGAAAATGTACTTTAGGCGATGGTCATTGATGATAGAAATCACATTCGAGAGCTTGGGTATAGACGAATCTTGATGGCAAGGCAAGCAACTCCTGAAGATGTTCATATTACACCTTTTATGCCACCAAACCTAAGCTTTAAAGTTACTGACTACACTGAAATTATGCAATGGGACACTTGTTATCTGACTAAACCTCCTTTGTTACGAGAACTGACTAATGATGAAGCAAAACAGTTACGTAATGTCATACGCAAGCTCTCGAAAGGTGCGTTAAGCTTGTGGCAGAAGCTTCCAGTGAAGTTTGTGGGCACAGTGATAGAAATGGTTTCATCTGAGTTAGATATGTCATGATCAGTCATGCCTACCTTTTCACAAAAATCTGAATATAAATTCGTAGTGATGGAAAAAAATGAGTAACGTTTTAAACCATGGCGAAAAGGTATAGAGAAAAACAATGTAAATTTGTGTATGTTTTAAATTTGCAAATAGAACACCCTAATCATTGGATGCTAGGTTGTTAAAGGTGTGGGTGGAACTCGAAATTCAGCCACCTCCCCGTGATGAGTTCTGGGTCGTTTTGTAAAGCAAAATGAGCGAAGAACTGCACACGCAATTTAATTTGAAAAAATACCGCCAAATTTATGATTGAAACTCTTTCATTCAGCTGCGCGACCAAAAATAATTAACATAATAGTGTTACTGAAGCAGACTTATTCTCGTATTCAAATATAACACTTTTAGTTTATTTTAAAATCGTTTAGAAAGTTCGCGCGGAAGAACGCGACAATAACCAAGGCCAATTCTGAATAAGTCACTTTTTAATGCGGCTGCGCGTCCGGTTAGTATTAAAATATGAGGATTATTTTACTGTACTTTTTTTCTAAGCACCTCTAGGTACAGGAATGTAACTATAGCGTCCCAACTAGGTTTGTTATAAAATCGTTATAAATTGTAAAACTTTGAAATTTTACTAAAATTGCAAATTTATCAGTTATTCCATAGCGATGCGCGACCAAATACATTACATAAATATAATTTATATAATTTTAAGTCATTTTAAATACTTGTTAATTTCCTTTACGCGATATAGGACTTTAGTCATACCACCCTTAAATACTTACAAAAAATGTTGAAAGTTTATGGTTTTTAACGATTTTTGTCGAACTTGAACGGCAATGCGCGACCAGAAGATTTATAAATTAAAAAAAATAAATATTATTTTTTCTCGTCTATACCAATGGCAACATTTGCGCGCTATAGCATTCCAAAATTTAATAATTTATTTTTTTCGAGCCACCCTACTGCTTACCCCGCTCAAGACGGACAGCTGCTATTTGTTGAAACCGAAGTCCCGACTGCATTGGTTGTCGGCTTCCTCTTGCGTCGGTTGGAGCCGAACGATTGAACTCGCAGTGCCGTGAATTCGCCAACGATTCGCTTTATTTTTAACCATCCCCTTGAATGATAATGATTTTTTTGAACCATTCTCTCTGTTATGATAATGTTTGTTTTTAAGAAAGAAGAAAGGTAACTACAGCGTTGAAAGTTAAAACTTTCATTCACTTCACGTGTAAAGAACGATCTCAGAAAGACCGGCAATAGCGGCTGCAGACATTTTGTTCAAACTCATTACCATATGTTGGATCGTAGTTTTCCGTGGCGTTCTGGATTCGTGGATCTCTCCAGTTTTCGGGTTTGCGCCGCGTTGGATATCGGCACTTCGACCTGAAGACGCCTGGTGGAATCCCGGCGAAACTGTCGTCAACCTATGACATCCAACCCGAAAAATGGAGAGATCCACGAATCATTACCATATATTGAAACACTCAATAGTTCTTAGAACTTACCCTTAGACTACCTTACTTACCCTTAAATAAAGAAGGGAAGGTGGGTTGACAATATCTAGAGCATGACCATTTGTTAATGGCTTGATGGACATATGTTGGATGTAGTCCATTAAAATACCCAACAAAATAAAAAACATGAGGAGATATTGATTTCATTCTTGACTTAGTACGTAAGACTATATCTTCTCTCAGTATCTCTCCGGCTTGTGGTTGGTCTGGATAGCCTCGGTATAACCTCTTGAAACTTACGGTTGGAATTTCCCCCAAGGGAAGCCATTTTGCACGCATTTCGTCGTCTTGAATATTTATAAGAACCTGAGGGTCAGAGAACTTTGTGCTAAAGAGGCGCGAACTCTAACTGGCTTAAATTTTTGGGTGATACTCATGACCGGAACTTGCGCCAAATTTCCGAGACAGGTTTATAAAAAAAAGATAGTATATACATGCAGTTAGTCTAGAAAATTGATGTGATTGTGATGAAAAACAATGTACCTATTAGTGAATAGAATTTTCCTGGAATGTTGCACTTTTTATCCCTTGTGTTTCACCAAATTTTCCGAGTGGATTTAGAGAATTTTTAATACACATTGACACTTAGGTCGTGAAGGGATGCTATTAATAGGCATCAGGCAAAGTTGGGAAATATTCATCTGGTATATATTCCAAGGAACCGCGTACTCAATCATTAATAAACCAAATTTCAATAAGTTTTACTCCAACTTCTATATATTTTGCAAGTCTCCTAGTGCGAAATTGCAGAATGCAGAATTGCAGAATGCAATTGCAGAATTTTGTGCAGAATGCTTATAACAACTCTGTAATTGATGATGGGTAGAAAAGCAATTCTAAGAGCCCTTATTGGGTTGAACGTGCTATTATATTGTATAAAATAATGTTTAAGTGTTACCTTAGGAAATTTAATTTCGCATTCACCCTTTCTAAGGATATTCTTTTCAATATTTGAATGCTTTATAACTGCCCGAGTGGTCAAAACTGGAACAAGGAAAGTCTACATAATTGGTTTTGTCTGAGATAAAAATTGAGTTTGAGGTGTTTAAGCTTATTATTTCTCATAAGATCATGGATATTTTTTACTCTGACAATATGAACTTGTGTCAAGCAATTACTGGAATGAAAAGCAATTATTGATGTATTGAGTGTCACTGAATTTAAATAAAGATAGTGTGCTGTTTGATTCATGCATATTTTAACTTGATACAAACGCTATTTAAATATTATTATTTCTTTAATATATTTGTAGAAACCTATAATGGTAATTTCTTTTTCTTCTAGGTAAAGACGTTAACGACACGCTGGAAGAAAGTTTTCAAGGAAAAGATTCGTTTAAAGTGTCCGTAAGTATTCCATTCTGTCATTTGATCAAGCGTAGCGTATTACATTGCGGGTACACACTGGTCATTTAAGCTGCCTACCGTAACTTGTGAATTTATATAAAGTGTGTGTTCTTTGTGTGAATAGTTTGCTGTGACTTTTTAAAAAGTCATCTTTGTATCCAATTCCATTGTTAATACCAAATATTTATTTAAAAGTAGTTCATTTCGGTTTGGAGAAAATATTATCGCTATTTTAAAAGGTAGAATATCACCGTAATGAATGATGTCTTCTCAGGGCAGATGTAGTGGAACTAATTAGCAGTGAAAGAGAGGTCATTGAAATCTTCCACTTTGAAAAAAATGTAACAGTAGTAGTAATTTAATTTAACGTATTCCGACGGCTAAGCTCATTTCGCTCATACTGTCCGCCCCTTGCAGACGGGCAACAGCACTTGGACGAAAGTAGAATCACTCCTCCATACTCGAGTCAATTCCAACGATACCTACCTAACTTTAATGACTGATCGGGAACCGGTGTTTCCATTGTGGCAGGCCATTGCCCATAAGACAAGAATCACTAACCACCATACTGCGTAATTTGATAAAAACGCAAAGCATTACAAAGAATTCTTCCTTTCACTATGTCCATAATTGCTAAATTTCTTACGGTTTGATAGTTATTTTATTGCTGGAAAGTTTCTTGTTTAAAAAACCATTAATTGCTTTAATATTCCCGCGAGCTAAAGGTCTGTTTTCCCAGGGAGAGGAAATTGTAGCGATATTCTTGGCAACGAAGCCGAAGCCTTTTTATGGAATTTTTCTTTATTTCAAATGTTGGGGATTGGATAAACCATTAGGCTCGAATGACGTCGAGACGGGTTCACTCGGCAATAATAATTTGGACTTTGAATTCTTCCTTTATTAGAAATCACTCATAATTCAATCAGGTCTGTATTCGATCGTGGAGCGCCTCGTGATTGAATCAAAGAATTTCAAACTCGCAACGTGAATACAGATTTTTAATGAGCGGAATACAGATTTGCTAAAATAGAATCGTGCGGATTATTCTTCGGTTTGTTAATTTTCAATGCTGGTGTAAATTAATCGGTTATATCCTGAAATTTTCCATGTTAAATTACGATTGAAAATGGACGTGACAAAAAATGCAATCATGTTTATTTTCTTAATGTTTTAAACTGAAAGTATGAACGTATTTCCAGGAGTGAGTGTTCTCAATGCATGTTGCACTCTAATTAGTTTAGCGTTTGCTGATTAATTGCCCTTTTTAGCGTGATAAAAAAATCTCTGGCAGTAACATAATGGGTTTGTGACAGGAGAGAAAACCAAAATAATAGGTTATGGATCGCTTATTTGATTGAGTTATGATGATGATATTATACTAAATTAAATAGCGATGGTGACTGACCATTGCATATTTTTATAAATATTTTTCATAAAGGTACCTGCGGTATCAATTGACTTTCTTATTACGTCTGTAATGACGGTGGTCTCCATCTATTCACTGTCCATTATTACTACAATTTTTATTGGGAATTAGTTAGAGCATTTCTTAAATCTCCTGCAGTTTTATTGCAGTATAGTTGAAATGTCATCCAGTAAATCGATTAAGTACCTACCCACAATTCCTATGCATCATATGTAAAATTGTTTTCTTTTTCTGTCAACGTATGTGACGAAATACCTACGTGTAAGGGCGTGACAGTAGCTACCAACATGATTTCCGTTTTCATACATCAATTCCCCTATTGTACCACTCTTGACTTGCGTTGATTCTGAAGTAATTGTGTAAGACACTATTTTACAAAGCGCTAATTCTGGTGGGAGATAAGGTCATTGTGGCACCTTTAGTTCTGGCTTTCCATCCATTGGGCCCGAGTTAGAATACAGGCGTCGGTGGGTGGACATTTTTTTGTAGAATATCTTTTTTTGGATTTTGTGTGAGGTGGTGCTTCAGTTGTTAAAGTCCCTATTTCCCTCGGATTGTGGAGCAATACTTCGGACTCCTTACGTTGAATTAGGTTCATGTCGACTCCAAAGCTTTTTTCTCACTTTCTTCATTTCTATATTAATAATTTCCTATCTAGCACACAATCATCTATTGGTAAAAGTAAGAGGACCTCGGTTGGCGGTCACCTTCCTAAATTTCTGTATGGTTCAGTTATTGCATTAATTGTGTTTCAAAAGCGAAATTGGAATTTTATCTGAAAAGTCAAGCGGCGAGCTTTATCTATCGAAAACTGAATAATAGACGAAACTATCAAAATCCAATCATGATAATCTGGGACGAACGTTAAATAACAATAGGAAATTAACTAATGCTGCTCAGAAGGACTTAACGCCATGCTGCTGCTGAGTCCGTGAATACTCACATATTTGGTTACTACTGCCTATGGCCGCACATTACAAAAAGTAATACCTTCAGTGCCTCGGTTCCATGTCGGACGTTAGATTTCGCCAGCTGAATACGCCTTTATTTTCCATCCCCTAGTGTAAAATTCACACGTCTGTGGCTTAGTCAGGGGTGAGCTCTACCCTCAACTATCCTAACCAGCCTTCGGGTTGAATCACTGAGTGAGAGTCGTCCCTTGGCTCCATCCGAGCGAGCCTTGTCTGCGAAATAGTCCTAGAGATAAGTTTTCGTATTTGACGGGAGAACGCAGAAAAGGAATTAAAAACGCAAGAGACTCCAATCGATTTCATGTGAAGCATACTTCCGTGGAAAAACTGTTCCGCTTGCTTTGGTGAAGTCTGGATGTGAGGCATGCGCAGAAAAGAAGTCCATTCAAATGCAGCTTTCATAGCGAACACCAAAAATACTCGCTCTTTTAGTTTATTTTTTGTTTTATTTTTGCCTTGCTCCTACGCATGAGGATCCATGGATCAAGAGTGATTGCACTGTTGGGGCAAAAATACTTTAGATTTCGTCCAAAAAATGAATGCAAAGGAGTCTCGTTTTTCGGTCATGGTAAAGTTTTTTTAATTCGGACTCAACTCGCCCAAGGGAACAAAGTATGTATATTGAATATACTCCTTTTTCTCTCTATATATATTTCTCTGCCTATTTCTCCTGATTGAGATTCCTCGTCACCTATGTCAACCCCACGGACTACTTCGGGTATGAATGAATACAGTTATGTATATATTCCTACCTTGTATACATACTCTATGTAGTAGCAATCCAACGAGATTTAATCTCTACAACGCCTTCTGCCTCAATGCCCTCTCACCGTCCATAGAATATATATTTTTTTCTTACGACATTTCTGCGAAAATGTGAAAGCAAGCAAAATAATTGTGAGGGAGGGTAGAATAATAATATAATTTTATTTTGGGGGTGTGGGATAACGGGTGAAAAGAAAGAAAGAATATTTCCCTGCAAATGAAAGGTAAAGTCCTCGACGGTGAAGCCGTGGCGTATGTACAGGAGGTAAAGAGGAAAAAAAGGAGAAATCCTCCGTCCCGTCCCGTGTTTATGCGATTCGGGAGGAATAAAAGAGAATTGAGAGAGAGAGAGGAAGGGATACGAAGGTGGGAGACAGAGAGGATATGAAGCTGGGAGGAGGATGTAGTATGTTTTGAAGGGGTGAGGAAAGGGAAAGTGTGCGTGGGGGAGGGAGGTTTGGGAAAACCTCGTTAAAAAATTCTCCACCCCCCCTTTATTATTTGAGTCCGTCTCGTCCCCTCCGACTCGCTTTGATTCCTCATCCTACTCTTCTCACCCCCTGCCATGCACTTCCACCCCCCAAAACCACCCTGAGTTTCCCTTTTTACTCTCTCCATATCTCGTATCGTCGAAGAGATTTTTTATATTTCGAACGGAATTCTTTAACCCTCCCCCGACGTTGTTATGGGTCTCCTTCTCTCCCCCTCATCCCCCTCTTCGCCCAACGCCATTCATTTGTTCTCGTTGCCATTGTCATGACGACGCGCCGTCGACGTCCCGCTTTTGTTTCTCTTTTCTCGGTTCATCCCCCTTCACCCACTCTCCCCTCCCAAATTCTCTACCCATTCCGTGTCCCTTACATCTCTCACCTCCATTGTGTCGAACTGTTCTTTACCCCCTCTCCTATTTAGCACGAAATATCCTAAAGATATTTACAAAACATTTTTAATATCTCCATTCCATATCTTGTAATTGCCTCCTAAAATCTTGAGCACATGCTCTATACATCTGTTAAATATATGAATGTCTACAAATCATGAAAGATTTCACGATCCATGTTCGTAAAGGACTGTTCTTTTAGGATTACTCGCGTCAGGATTTTTAAAAAGCAACATTTCCTCTCCTATGACGGAGAACTTCTCAGGGCTAATTAATGTTTCCTTTAATGCGCATCAAATAATGTTCTCTCATGGAGTTGATAGGGGAGGGAGTGGTAATGGGTGAAAAACCTTCTTAGAAGAAGAATCACAGTAAGTCCCTTCTCTCTACTCCATGAGAGTAAAATAGACTCCCGCTAATCCGAACTGATATGGACCGCACACTCTTCGGAATCGGAAATGTTCGATCTATCCGAAAAATTACATTATTGCAATAAAAATCCATTCAAGTTACTTTATTGCTTGCTCTGATACAAATTGTATACAATTCTGTGCTTTATTCTGTAGTTTTGTACCAACTGCTGTAAAAGTTGGTTGAAGAGTGGTTTTTGTATGCTTGTACTTTGATTTTGTCTCATTTATGCCTAAAATTCAGCCTAAAACTATATTTTTAATTTTCAAAATTCTCCAAAAATTCTGTTCGGATTAGCGGGACTCATTGTATACATTTTGATGCCCATTAATCCCAGAGGAGGTCTCCGGCAAAGGAGAGGCAACGTTGGTTTTTAAAAATCCTAACGTGGGTAATCCCAAAAGAACAGTCCTTTATAGGCATATCCTCTTTTCTCGGACCTACTAATCTCTTTCAACAGGTACTTTCCAGGCATCAAAACATCTCCTAAAAACTGTTGAATGTCATAAAAATCATGCCGAAAAGCATTCCCAAAATGTTTCAATTATTATTTTTTTTAAGGATCTACAGCATTGAAAACATGTGTTAATATCATTTTCAAAATGCCACGGGTATGACTAATGACACAACCACGATGTACTGAGCTAAGGGGCAGAGGAGGGTGGGGGTTGGAGCGGCTGTTACTTTAAAGAATTGCGTCAAATCGTGTTTCGTGTCGGTACTAGCTAGCTTCCCAGCAGTTATTCCAAAATATTGAGTTTCTGTTTGTAAGATGTACATGTCGTGTTACACCTCGCTACTGCCACTCCCTCACCCTTCCCCTCATCTAACTTGAGCTGCTCCTCTATAGTTCTTATCCTGGGAACGCCCTTTTGACACAACACATTTAAAATTAATCACAATAGAAATCGTATGTAAATGCAATTTTTCACTCGATATTGTGAAAATATCCTTGTAAATATTATTATTATTTTGATGACATTTTCCAAGCTTATCGAAAATCCTTTACTTAATCAATTTTTTAAGATTTTTTGCAAATATCATGTAGACATTTTCACATATCTCAGACGATGAAGACCAAATGAAGAAATATTTTCGGTATTCTCTGCTGTGAGAGGTTGTCCTTTCCACTCCATCTTGATAAATTCCGTTGTATATTTTCAGTGAGCACTGAACCTTTTCAACACACTCAGAATATTCTACAGAGTCCAGAACCTATCCCAGCATCCCGAAAATGTATGTACATATGTGTGTGAACGTGTATGCACTACGCATAACTAGAAAGGCAGACTTTCCTACTTTTGTCTGCTGTGGTTAATGTCTGTCTCATATTTTCGATGTCTTCGTCATTGCATAGATTCTCGGAAAAAACTGTTTTTCGACGCACTCAAAATTCTACGGAGAATGGAACCTATCCTAGTTTTTTCAAACGGATGTATGAGCTGCACGCGTGGGTGTGCATGAATATATGCTTAGATAGGCAGTCGTAACGACTACGTTTGGTCTCCCATCGGGCCCGCTCGCTTGTAAAGGGTGACGACACCCAAGCGGGGAGTTTCCCCGAGTCCACACGGCCGCTGTCGCATTAGGATTCCTCTTATCGCCCGTGGCAGGATACGCGTGAGAGTATTCCCCAAGAGGTGCGGGTGGGTCGGGGGATGGGGTGTCTGTCTGGATGGGACATTGTCGTCGGAGGTGATGCAGACGAGATTAAAATAAAAACCTCTGGCACGGGTCCTGCCCGCTCTTTTTTTTCTTCCTTGTGTTTATTAAAAAATAAATTAAAAGTAATAAAGGAAGGGTCGTCTCTTACACTATTTTTTTCCTTGAATCACACGCAAGTCACTCGAAAACTCACCCATAATTCACGCCTGTTTGGTATCTCCCACCGTCTCCCATGCATTTACATTTCTTTCCGTAATTTTTTCCTTCCCTCCACGAGTCTTAAGTCACTCCGTAATTATGTTTTTACATAGTACGCGTATTTTGATTCCTCTTTCAGAGGCAATGGTTCGCTGCAAGACGTGAATCCTCGTTGAAAAGAAATGTGTCTCGTTGTGGTCAGCTCGAAAGACAATGCGACTTTTTTTTCGGAATGTAGGTGTTCTTGTTAAAATTTTACACTTTCTTGCCGAGGCTGCCTCTAATCACACCATGGTATGAGATGCAGTCTAACGAAAAAAAAACATTTAGTCGCGAATATAGTTATTTCTGGCACATTGATATTCCAGTGATATATGGTTATTATTTTAGTGTCCGCATTTTATGTGTGGCATTGACTTTGTTGATAGCTTTAAGAAGACTCGAATTGCTCGATTGAACGTAGATGAGGAGACACTTGAAAGTGGAGGTAAATCCCTCTCGAGTAAATTTAACCTACAAACCTGTAGCTACTCCCAACCTAGTCCTTTGTCACATGTTTTATACAAAATAAGGTCGAGAGAGGGATTACTACAATTAAAATTCTTATTTATAACTTCGGTATCGAGGCATGACTAACACTATGCTATCTATCGCATTATACGCTGCATGACAGACTGCGTTCCTAATGCATATAGGACTAATTTGGGCATTCGATTCTCCGCAGAGAGAAGAATCGTTTGGGAATTAAATCGTCCTTCGCGTGTTTACTACAAACCAATCACCATTTTAGCTGCTCATACATCGAATGTCTCTTCAATCATACACTTCACGCTTCAACTTAGCATTACTCTTCCGAAGTTCCTAGGTCACAATCGTTCAGTGACATCCATATGACTAATCTCATGAAAACCAATGAATAAAAAAACTTCTTCCTTATTCCCTTCAGCTTATTCGTGATAACAGGGTCGCTGTGTCTTATTCTTCTCATCCGCTTTCCTATCAGGTAAATCTTACTCGTGTAGTCGTTTCTCCGTGATATTATTCTAAACAGACATTTCTCCTCCTCACTGGTGTTTTTTGTCCTTTTTCATTCTTCCTGTACACTACAAATTTATTCTGAGCCAAAGTATAATATTTGAGTAATTCTTTCCTTTTTTGCTTATTCAAGGAGAGAAATTATTATTATCATTCACTTTCACAGTGTAGGGACAATGCCACGCATTTATTAACATCCTTACAGATTCATGGAAGTTGTAGGTTACCCAAAAGATTATAACCAGTGACGGGGCAACCGCGTATAACTTTCTTACTTTACTACTATAGTATATTAAAATTTGGACAACTCCTCTTAATAAGTGAAAAATTAAAATCATGAACTGCAATAATTTGCTGGAGGAAATGGCTACATTAACAGTATCATCCTATTCTGAGATTGTCACTCATAAAAGACATTCAGGTTTTCTCTCTTTTTGTAATGCAGGCGGTGTAAGTTAAGAACTTAGGGTGCAAAGTGACCAAAAATTAATTTACTCTCATCAATACTCGGTTATACATTTTTTGCGCACAATGTCCGTATATATCATTAAAGTAAATGTAAGGTTTTAATAATATATTTGCAAGGTTTCACACTGGTTTATATTCTCATTCGGCTCAGAGTGGTACGAGCTAGCATTGCTGGCAGTTATTTTCAATCTCCTTGCCATCCACATTTAAACCATTTCCATCTTCAATTTCAAGTCCTTCACTTGATAAATTCAAATATTTTTTCTCTTGCATTTTGGCTCTTTGGCGTTTTTCTCTCTTGCATTTTGACTCAGAGGTGCTATAACTTGTGTCTTTCTCTTGACTCTTGGGGACAACGGTGATGATTCTTTCGTGTAATCGTAGCGTTTAATACCGTGGCAATACTCACGGGGAAAAAGTCAAACCCAATCTCTTTTGTCGCTGTTGAATTTCGCTCAATTCCATCCATCGTTTTTACAGCTTTGTTCCATTGCCGTGTTAATTTTCAAAAGAGCGTTTCGAATCAATCTGCCTTCGCGCCGTATCCGTTCCCCGTTCACGGCTGACGCCGCGCCGGTTAAAACCCGGAGCGAAGGAGACTGTCCTTACCCTCCTCCCATTCTCGTCTTTGTCCTTTATGATTTCAACCGGTTGGTGTTCCACGGATTGAAACCTTTTGAGACGCACTAGTGCATCTTCGGGTCTGAAAGGAGGCCAGGGCACGGAAAATACGTCTCATTATGGCCCAAGACGCCCTTTATTTGTTGGTTTATTGTTTTACCTGTGCTGCCACGAAGTGACTGCTCATCCTGCAGCTTCCAGTGTCCCACGACGCTTGGTTGAACACCAATGAGGAAAGTGTCGTTTTATATGAAACCGACGCGTGAAGCAGATGAACCGACAGACGCCTACGGAAATAAATGAAAGCGGAGAAGGTGACGAAGAAATGTATATTTCTTTTCCTTGGTCTTTCGATCCTTGTAACGCTTTCTCCCACGCTGCACACCATGTTCACTCCTCATTTGCGAGAATCCATCTTATTTTTTCTTAGCTCCTTTGTCATGCGTCCCCTGAGACGCTCAGTTAAGATAGGTTCAGTGCATCCTACTCCACTGCTTCCTATTGAATGCTCTCTCTTACACCCCGATGGTATTTTCTTCCTAATTTCACATTGGTTTGGTTCATATGTCTGTATCATGGTCTTCTTGGCTGGGTCCTCCCTTGTTTTTAACCCAATATCATAGTTATTGTAAATACTTTGTGCCTAAGGGTATGTCCTATCCATTCAGTTCTTCTAGATACGCGGGGCATCACAGGAGCGTGCGGAAGCGGTTTTTAGGGCATCGGCCATGAAGAAGAGAGGTAGTAAGGAAAAAAATAGGAAAAGGAGAAAGTGTGTAAAGTGTTACGAAGGATTAGCGTACCACTAAGTTCTTGTCGTAGCCAGTCGGTACGTAGAAAGGAATAATTTAAACCATCTTGTTTCACAGTTAATGTGTGTTATTTTGGTGCTTCGATAAGCTGTAGAGATGTTGCTCGGGTTTAAAATAATATCCTCCGTATCACCCTGAAACTTGCGGGGTCTGACTTACTCAAGAAATCGTAGTCAGGTGTGTCACCTCCAACCACGTTCTTTTTCTATATTGTTCCATGTGATTCTCATATCTTCTACTCTTCTCTATGCTTTCTCATTTCTTATTTTATCCTTATACGACAGCAGTGGAGATACACACATAGGCCCGGTTTTATAATGGTTGGTTAAAATTAACCGCAAGATGACATAACCCTTACGTTAATTAGATGTTAACTGGGAGTCGGGGCTTTTTTGTATTACATCCGACTGTTGATTAATTGACTCAAGCGTTATCGATGGGAGAAGGTATTAACTTAGGCTTTCTGGACGAGAAAATATTTAACCAGAGATGATAAAACCGGGCCTAAGGTGAGCTAACCCACGGCCCTGACAGCATCTCTATGCATGGAAGCTAGCAGAGTTTTATTTCGTTTTAATTCGTTGGCAGTTGTCAACAGTCGTTCATCACTGAATCAAGTCATTCCGAGTGAAAACGGCAATCGGCAGAAAACTTCAATGCCAAGATTTCGAGGTACCCATTGATATTAAAAAAACATTTCTGCCATTGTGCAGTATTTTCCAATTTTTCGCGATTGGTGTCATGTGACATGGTTTCGGATGAAGAAGCTATCTTTATCTCCTAGTACCTTCCTGGCGTTGTTACCAGAAATAGAATTGATGGCAGCAGTGTCAACCGGCAAGTAACACTAGCATCTGCGTACCGGTACACTTATGGAAGCAGCGCTCAGTTTCAGCATGTGTATCTGTACGCTAATGGATGTGAATGAGTTAAACGTCCGATAATATGGACGGGATACAGTCATTGATTTGCTCTCCACGTCCGGCACCCAAGAAGGGATCGGCGTTCTGAACCATTATGAAGACGTTTATTCTCCACTTCTCCTCTGGGACTTTCCTTCTTTCTCCGCCCTCCTTAACCATCTCAATACTCTCACGTCAGCTTCTCTCTCCTTTTCATCTATTTATTTTTTCCTCATCGCTTGTACCCCCGGAAAGTTAAACGATCCAGAAGAATTAACGATCTCCCACTCGTCCCTACTTCTCTCCCGATCGTAGCGCCTTCTCTCTCACCACGAGGAGGAAGAGCGCCGTCTCCATAGGAACGAGCGAACGGACGAACGAATCCCTGCCCTCGCTCCACTGCGTTTCGGCCCTTATTCCCGAAAGCGAGTTTTCCTCATCGCATTGTTTTTCTATACGATGAAAACAAAGAACGCTCGCAAGCGGCGGCTGCGAAGTGGACAATGAGCAAAACGTTTTTTTGTGGTGTTATGCATTCAATACGCATATTGATTCCTTTATTTTATTTTTTGCTTTCTTGGTTCAGGAAATAATCCTAGCTTTGGCTTTATCCCATGGATTCGCTTGTTGCTTAACTGAAGACTGATAAATTTCAGATTTGAACGTTCCAGATGTATAGAATTTTATTTCTCTTTTGCTAAGAGTCAAATAGGAGTATATGCTCCTCAAATAAAAAATTAATCGGGGACGAATTTATTGACAAAAATTGTATAAGACTCGACGTTTGAAAAAAGTCGAGATTATTTGCTAACATATCTTAAGAGCTGGTTTAAGTACAATTGAATGGGTATTTCAAGTAAGTAATGTCAGTATGATAATAAGCCTAGTCTAAGGCATAACGCTTTATGATTACTCAAATGGCTTTATTATTACTGTCTCTACATGGTAGATTAAGTTATAGAATGCTGCATGCAAGACTAAACGAGTTTTGACCGCAAGAAGATCCGATAAATGAGGATAGGTTTGGTAAAGTTTATGGCACCGAAAAGAGAAGAATGTTGAAAATAACGCATAAAAATTTGAATCTGTAAAAAGATCCCTAACTTGCTTGTAAGCTTGCGTTGCTGAATGTTATTAGACTCTTTTCGTGGATAAATACCCTTTTTTCTTGGGCTAATCTTTCTCGTTATCCTTCTTGATTCATCCATCACTAGTGATTATACTCCCCAGCTACGAAATATTTTCCTCCTGCGTAAGTTTTTGCTGTTAAATTTGGACGGTGACTCTGTTCCTTTATTTCTTCGTTCGAAAATATTTGCCATTTATCCAACTTTTAATTCTATGTAGTTATTATTATAACGATTTTTAAATAATTCTTTATTCATTGGCAAATCAGCAACTAACGACTTTGAATTGGTGTTGTGAGCAAATAACAAATATAGCAAATAAAACCTTAAAATAACAATGAAATACAGAGAGTTGCAACAAAGATTAAAGTAAAAATCGGATTATTCAGGAGAGAGGTCAAGAGAGGAGACTTTACGGTAGGCTGTAGGCTGTGAAATAGACATTTATCATCTACAACCGGTTCGCACAGCGAAATATTGATCTTATAAAATTCTGTTCCGAAGAGTTATCCTTAAATTTAAAAGAACTGGAACGGTAATCGTGGGTCATTGAGTGCACGTTTTAATAGTTTTTTTTTAGCGAGTCGAAAAAAATTCTTGGACCCCGTTTCACTCAAGAGCATCTGTTTATGCGTTGGAACTCGCCATATAGGATGTAATGGAGATTATAAAAGAATTATATTATAAATTATTTTCCTTAATTAAAACATGTTATGACTATTTTTCGGCGCGATATTCGAAATTAAGACGAACCATTATTTAAATGTGTGTTTTTCGAATATTGAACTCGGTTTTACACCTTGATATTAGTTATCAGCTGTTATAATAATAGAAAATGTGTTCTCTCGCATTTAAATGAAAACCTGTACTTATTTAATCAAATGATTACGAAATGAATGTCATGTGCGATAAGGCTACATGTTGAACTGGCATCGAATAGCCAATAAATTGAATAGTTACGATGCCAGTTTTTCACTTGTATCTATAGATAATGCTAATGAGAATATTTATACTAAGTTTCACGTAAAACTGTGCTTAAACAAGAATTCCTCCAATCACCTTAACGGCGTTCGAATGGATTTCTGGAAACAAGTACCTACCTATGCTCTAGTCCGTTTACTCGAGATTGGTGATCCGAAATGATGGTAAGCCGACTTGAATGTGTCAGAGGAAGATGGAAGTAAGGGAGGGACACGAGGGAATAAAGAAAAGGCACAAGGAGAGAGAGGGCGGGGAACCAACTCCTCCCTCCCCGCTTCCCTCAACATGTCACCCGCCCTTAGAAACCTCCATCCAGTGATAATTTCATCGCCTCTTCGGACGCAACGGGCCATCTTCTCTTATGCCGTCTGCTCCGACGTCGCCGCTTGGACGCGCAAACCCAGGCAACGCCTTGCCTTCTGCCATCTCCTCACAAACACATAGGCCAACAAACCCACACCCACCCACTTCCATGGGCTCCACAACGGATTGACAACTGCTGAAGAGTAAAATCTGGGAGATATCCTTTTTAAGAGTGTAAAATATTGAGAGGTTCAGGGAGAAGAAGTTCAATGCGTGATTTTAGCTGTCGCTAAACTTATATTACTATATATATTTTTAATGGTATAGCAAAGTTTTCAAGGCGAATTTTTCTCAATATACGGTGAATTTCCTCGAGGTCTAGATCTTAACTATTCTTTACAACGAGATACATTTAAATATTCGTTGATTATATAGTCAAAAGGTTCATAAGCTCAAACAAATGCAAGGTTTGGTATGTTTTGTAAGGTAGAGACTATTCTTTTTTAGGCTTGCCGTTGTGTTTTTCATTTATCTATTCCTTTTAAAGTATTTAGTGGGCATGGTTATATAATTTCATTATACATCTCAGCATGCATTTTAATAGTTCACTCTGTATTTTTCTATATTGTTATTGCACTCACGCTTCTGTGGTAGCGATATAAATGTATCATGCTTTACGCTACCTTGAACCCTTGTACGTATTTAATGTTACTTACTATAAATGTTTCGGAATGAGTAATCTGTTATTATCAGGTGAACAAAAAATTATCAGTCGCAGCGAGTGATAATAATTGAGGGAATATATAATATTTTTTACTAAAACTTAAAGCTGGAGGAAAATGCCTCAGTCCTGTTGATAGGATTTTTCAAAAAAATCTTGTTCAATCCCATGAGTCTACCGGATCACCCGGCAGGTTTAAAACCCTTGCTCAACACCTTCTTCTAAGCTCTCCCATCTTATTTAGGGGGATGGGGGATGTTTAGGCGAAGCGGCGACCACCCATATTCTCACTGTGCTGCAAAGCCAACCGAAGTCTTTCGTCTGACTCGCCTTTCGATTCCAGTTTCGTCTTTTCTCCTATCGCATTCTCTCTTTCCTCTCTCTGCTTCCGTCTCCTTCTCTCTAGCTCCATCTTTTTTTCGAAATTCTTTACAATATACTTGCTTGAGTTCCTGTAGCCACACATTTTTGTTTTTTTGTTGGTAATGCCGACGTTATTTATTTATTTTTTCCTCTTCGAGAGGAGTTATATCTTGTTTGAAGTTCCACTTGCATTTTTGTCCCGGAGGAATGAGTAAATCCTACATTCTCTTCCACCTCGGAGGAGAGTTTTGAGATTTCTGATTCTCGTCGCGTTTGTCTCTTTTTAGATTCTATGACGTGTATTTTGTGCACTAGTCTTAATGATTGTACACATTTCCAGACGAAGCCATTGTCAGGCTTTCAGTGAGGGGGTACTTAATCATGAAACTTTACATTGTAAAAGGCATTTTTTGCCTGTCTAAAAAGACACATTCCATTTGTTTATTTTTCATTGGCACCTCGTTCTTTTTCCTCGGTTTTCAATCATCTGTTATTATATGCATGTATTACATTATAGGCTCTGAGTACTGCCTCTAAACGGCTTTTTAAGCCCGATTCATTCTTACAACGCTCAATCACAATCACTTCGTCATTTGGCTTTCTATATTTCCTGAATGTCTCACATTACTTATCAATATTTATGATGGAATCGATTTCTCTTCTTCTCAAGACTCGTACTTCGGATAAGTTCTAAATTGTCAAGCATTTAACTGTGATTCAGTGAAATGCATTTCGAATGTTCTATGGTGGCATATCAATGTATTAATCGTACCAATCTTCGAATACCATCACTTTGATTAATTTACATTATATAAATATTATCTATTTCAAATTTTAATCATAACTGGTATCCATTAGAAAGGAAATGCTTCAGTAAGTTGTGAACGGGTAGTCCGAAGAAATTGAAGTGTTTTAATTTACTGTATATTTCATCATCATTTTTGATACTTTGGTGGTAAACATTTCTTAGTATTACTCGCTGGCTATAGTTAATGGTTTTTAATAAATTCTCTATCTTTTGGGCAGTCAATTTTGCGTGGTTACAGAATTCCTAATAGCCTGATCACATTATGTAGAGTTCTCCCCGGTAACGGAGATTTCCGATGGTTTACACCATTTTATCTGAGAGTTTTCTTTGAAGGGAAGGTCATACAGAGGAATTAAATGTCTTCGCATCGGTAGTTAAATTTTGTAAAAGCATAACTAGTGGATAATAAATTTTCAAAATCTTGTTATAAATTTTTCAAATTTTTTTATAATTTTGCAAAATATCGCCTATAGAGGATAACTTTTTATTCCTAATGATTGATAATGTAGCTGAAGTGATGCAATGACAGTGTAGTCCACTGTAGAGTGTAGGTTACTTGAAGAAATTGGCGTGAGGGCGGTGCGACTTTTTCAACATGTACTAGTATGATCCATCTATAGAAACGTGGAAGATTCTCATGCATGCTAATCCCTATCTAACAGCGCAAAGGGTTTGGGTTGGTGTAGTGGCCGCAGTACAGATTCCATCCACTCCATTTCATCCACTCCATTACATCAGCAGATTATCATCCCGGAGTGCCACGGCTCTATTTTAGGCGATGGCAGTTGGTTTTCTTCAGCGGAACTTCGATACCTAATTGGGTGATTCGTAGAGAGTATTTCAAATGCAGTCCTTCGGTTGGGACGTTAGACTGTGGACATGTTGAATAGTTGGAACCTTTTGTTTCGAGAAAGTTAATGCCCACGTTGGGTTTCACTCCGTTCCCCAGATAAATCTTACCCTTACCAACCTACCTACCTATCTGTCGCAAATTACCTCGGGTGTCAGTCGCCTCTCCAAATTACCAATCTCTTCACTGTGGCAAACGAAACATTTACAAAATTAAATTAATGGTATCCTCCGATTAGATTAGTGGTATATTAGATACCCTCCTTAGATTAATGGTATGGATTAAAGGTGCGAAGTACTCCCATCGAACAGTATGCCTCCTCCAGCCCCGTCTCACATTCTCCGTCCTCCCATTCCTCCTCCTTTGAACCCTCTTCTTGCCTTAATCTGACCTGTTCCCCTTTGTCCTTTCCCTCTCTCCCTCTCTTCTCTGTCACTCACGCCCATTTTTACATCACTCAACTCCGGGAGACCCTCTTGCTAGTCGGGCTGGCGCTATGGCAGGATCGAGGACTAAACGAAAGAATCACGACAGCTGTCGATACCTCGAGTTGGGTGGGAAGAGGAGTGGGGCGAAAGGTTTTGAGAAAGGAGGCGGCATTGCCATCGGTTGAGTGGTCCTGACAACCCGGCGCCGATTGTAAGGGTTGGCGGCGAAGGGGAATTGGTCGGGGGGAAGGGAGGGTGGGATGCGAGAGAATGGGATGGAGCCAGCAGCAGCCGTCGAGAACACCTCAGAAAGTCCGCACTTTTTTCTATTTCCCATCCACCCCCCCAATACCGTACCTATCCATCTCTCCTCGCACTTCCACCGCTTCCTCGTATTCTGTTTTAAGCCTCTTAAATCCTTTAATCCCTTCTTCCTCATCCCTCCCTTATCTCTTCTTCTTAAAGCTTCTTGATAACTCTCTTTCTCCTCACTCTCACGCCTCCGTCCCAAAAATGAGATTGTCGCCGAATTGGCGTGGACGAGAGTTCTGTTAGTTTTATGATGTCGTTGCATGAGCATCGAGCGAGGATTATTTGCTGTGGAAGTGCTTACTAAAATGTGTTGCATCCAGTAGTTGTTTCTCAAAAGAGGATTTATAAGGCTTTATCTTTAAAGCCCCGTCAAAAGCATTCATTTCTGTTGTTCTTAAGCCAGAATTTACTTCCAATAAGGAATATGTGCTCGTGTACAGCATTAAGGTTATTTTTTATCCATTATGAAGACGCGAATTTCACAAAAGTTGGTTTATTCACGACCCGGGTTTCAACACATTATGTCATCTTCAGGTGAAGATGAAATAATGTGTTGAAACCCGGGTCGTGAATAAACCAACTTTTGTGAAATTCGCATAATTTTTTATCTTTCCTAACATGGAAAAATTTCACATAATTATCCCTGAAACCGCAAATTTTCCTATTATGAAGACAGTTCAATATTATTTAAAACTTCGTCAAAATTGTTTATGAAACGCTAGACAAAAGTATTAAATTATCTAATGAACCCAATATATCTTTGTGTGAAAGACAGTTTGTTAATTTAAGGCACAACGTGTATAATTTTCTCAAAATTATATGATGTATGTAAATATCTGCTATATATTTTTCCAGAAAAGAAAGGGAAATTGTTGTTACAAAAAGATGAAGTGAATCATTCATGCCATGAAGTAAAATATGTGCATGTTTATGCAGTAAACATTTATGTCGCGAAAAAAAAAGTTATTAAGAAAACATCATTATGCTAGAAATTGTGTCAACGAAACAGGTAGCCTTCGTTGCCACCTAAATCAACTCCATGATATATTAGCTATAAGTATGAAAACATAATGTATTTAGAAATGCTTCTGGAGCATTAAATAAACTAAAACTTTTGGGTGGAGCAGAGCTTGAGGAGAATTGAGGGGGTTGATGTCTTTGCTCTTGCGTTCTACCTTGTAATATCGCACATAGGTCTCTGACGTGCAGAAGTAGATGTTTTTCATGCCAACGTCAAATTTTTTTAAGGAGCAGAGAGGAAAGATAATTGATATTTTTTTTGTTTTAGGCGTGTTAGTTTATGTTTTCACTTGCGTGAACAGCAAATTTTGCGTACCTGAAGTGAATTACTAGCGTTCAATTTGCACTACCTTTCTCAAAGTTTATCCATGTTGGTTTGTAAACTTAAGAAAAATTTGTTTTTTCCTCCCGGAGTCAGTGTTTTTTAATGACATGAGAGAAAATCTCTGTGATCCTTAATGTTAATAAAATTTTACTGTATCGTTTTCATTTGAATTAAGTTTCCTGATTTACTGACGGATGGTATTTATTTTTGCGCTCGTAATTAATTCTTCTAAATAGAATCGAATAAACAACTTGTCCATAATATGCCCTTTCCTTTGCATTTGAGCATGGTATTTTGGCTCCTATTCCATGAAGTAGCTTCACCGTACGTTTCCCGATTCTTAAAACCATCGTTGCATGCAAAAACGTGAAGGCACTAGAAATATCCATGAAACATTACAGGTAATTGTCACTTGCCATCGTTGTGCCTCGTATATCAACAGAATTCCTCTTTTCGTGCCATATTTAGCTAATATTTTTCCTCTTTCGAATAAATAATACTAGGTGTCGATTCAATTATAGAAAGTTAATGGATCAGATAATGGATATCCTTGAAGGTACTCATTAATGTTTCAGGCTTTACTTTGAGGAACTGAATCACATGAAATGACCTATCACATTGAAAATTCCACACTTGTTATAACAGTGAGGAATTTCGAAAGTGATGAATCATTTCATCTTTGAAGGTCTTAATAAATATTTGTAAATGTATAGAAATGGAAACGCGACCTTTTTTTTATTGAATCTGCAATTCATATTTCCTCTCTTCCTAAAAAATCATGAAACTAATGAAAAAATGTTTTCACTTTAAAATATTATATTTTTTTATCTCCGAGTACTTCGGTCATTCACCCTTCAATGTCACGACTACAATGTTCTCGACTCGTGACTGCCCTCCGTGGCTGGGGCAACAGTCGCGGGGGGTAACTGCCCCTACTACTTCCCCTCAGCTTACCGAGAATACATTTAAAAGCTTTTAGCAATGCATCACCGAATGCTCTTCGAGCGCTAACTCCGCTGTCGTTCATCCTCTTCTGTTTCCTACCGTCTGTTCCTCTTCATTCGTCATTCATTCCCTACCCCTCCTCCCCTCTTCATCACTTCTCCAGTCCTTACACCCTTCCCTTAACCATCATCCTCTCTGGCCCTCTGTGAACGTCTCCATCAAGCACTTTCTTCGACCATCCATTTCATTTCCTCCCCTCCTATATTTTGTCCTCCTTCCTTGCATAGTTTACTTAATGCCCTTCTGCTCCCTTAAGGCGTTTGTTTGGCTTTAAAAAACGTTTGGTTCCAAAGAATTTTCATCTTCCCGCTGCCCCATTCTAAAAAAAAAAAAACAATCTTCTTGTCACTTGGCCGGTGCCAGTAGGTATTTGCTTTGCAAATCTTCCAACCTCTTGTTTGGCTCGATCTCTCTCCGTGGCTTTTATTTTCCAGCCTCCGTTCTTGAACCTCTATCGTAAGCGATAAATGATCGTCTGGCGGTGGTGATATATCTTTCCGACGCATTAGGGAAAAATCAATGCCAATATACTCTCCTCTAATGCTAGATATATGTAATTTTGGTCTTATCTGTGGTCTATCGTAGGTTCTAGGACTAGTCCAAGGAGAAACTGACCAATTAGGATGAAGACCGATTATACGTCTATACTTAACCGATAACTGTTTTGATGACAGAGTAATCGTGAACTCATAGCATAAATTCCGTCGACAATTTTGTTGAGAAGTTGAAAAAATGCGATGGTGTGAATAGAGTACAGTATGATGCGTAATTACGGTAAGGTACGAAATAATTTTGGCCAAAAGCACGGCATAATATACGGAACCAATTAATTTGTAGGGTATGGTACGTTACAAAATTAAGATATTTTTTTTACACTTTATGCACCATTTCAATCTGATAACAGAGTTCCATTTGGCCGCCAGGAGACTGATCAGCATTTACTGCCATTCTAGAAAAGCTGTAAACGACGGACACCTTACATAGTAGAAGCGCCGTTCATTATCATTAACCTTCATTGCCCCATACTTCAATATATATCTAAGTATTAATAAAATATTATGCTTGAGTGCAATGTGCTTCTGTGCCTTTTTATCATAGGTCCTGCGGTAGGAAATTAATGTACGATATTTTTTCATTGTTTACGCTATGGAACTGTTGACTTGGGTGGCACTCTTTTAAGGCGGTATTTGTTTTCGTAGCGAAATACGAAAAAATATATCGCGCCTTACCGTACTGCCATTCTTGCCAACCGGTACCATAGTATTTGCGTTGGTTCTCATATCGGCTAAATGTAGAACATTCATGGGATTTAATGTAATGGTTGTGGCTGGTTAAGAAAACCTCTCCTAGTCTGTTCTTTGCATTTGCCTTCGCCGAGTATCCTCCTTGAACGGTGTTCATATAATTAATCCACTTGGGTAAAGAAATGCGAAAGGTAGAATATAAGATTTAGTGCAATTATTTTTCATCGGTATTATCGCGCTATCCTTTTCAAAGATGTAAATATTTATTGATGACAATGAATCTCTGTGAAATGTTGTTCACGCGAAAATTTTGCATGAAATCGGTAATCACCGTAATGCCGTCCCGTTTCGACTCGTTTCACAGTGAGACCTCAAGGTAGGCTTAAGGCATAGGAATGGGTGATATTAGTCACTATCCTCTCGTGTATGAGTCTCGTATCTTATTCGTGAAGTAAGTTTTTTGGTTCGCCTGTTTTATTCTCTCTTGTTGTCTCCCTCTCTTCCCCTCCGTCCTTTTCCCTCCACTCCCTCCGCTTCTACCTACCCTCATTGCCGTGCAGGTCTGAGTGAGGACATTTATTGGGAGATATACTGTTTTGGCCGCCTCACGCTCGCCTCCGCCTTTGACCTCACATTAACGAAAAAAATAGTTGAAGATGTCCTCAAACTCAACGCTTAGGTGGTGTTGTTTATATCATCGCCGGTGTCCTCTACTTGACGCAATCTCAGTCCACTGTATTGAGGTGTACTGTATCTCTTGGAGTAACATGACGTTTTATGCCGGTCTTGTGTTAGCGATGTTTCAGAAATGCCCAATCCACTCGATCAGCATCAGCGTCCGGCATCATCGGTCCAAAATTATCAGCCCCCGCTCTCCTATCCTTTAATTAGCACTAAGCACCATCAGAAACTTCTAGCTACCTATCTCCAGTTTTTATTTAGAGACCAAGTAATGAGAAAACTCTCTTCCATTCCAATTTTGCAAAGTTTTTGCCTTGAGACTATGCATTTATTCAGAAGGAAATAAGTAAAATATCCAATGGCCGTAAAGAAACGCCCATAACGCCTGTTTATGGGAATTGGAGATGTCCCTTTATTTTATGTTTATTTATTCCCTTTTATTTATACCCGAATTTATGACCATTGCGTATTTCCTTTTTTCTTCATGCACCACGTCGTTTAGCATATTTAATATTTAAATGTCCATGATGTCGTCCATCGATTTCCA
Source organism: Pyrrhosoma nymphula (assembly GCA_963573305.1). Lineage (NCBI taxonomy): Eukaryota > Metazoa > Arthropoda > Insecta > Odonata > Coenagrionidae > Pyrrhosoma > Pyrrhosoma nymphula. Next base: position 45,156,805 of record OY754330.1, on the reverse strand, counting down.
AGTTACCGACAAAGTTTTTCTTCTCATATCTAAAATTTTAACTTTACCTATCCTACGCTATACAACAAGCAGATTTTATTTCAGTTGCTCAATGCACTGAAATAAGATTATTGGTTAATTATCGAAACTTCAGTGAATGAAGCTCAAAAGAACTTATAATTTCCCAATACTTTTTATAAGAGATATATTTTCCTTAAACTTAATCAAGAACGTTCCCTTATGCTACAAATATGCATCGTCTGCTTTTATCCAAGGTAGTCAATTTTATACAAAATCGCACGGATGCTGATTAACGGCTATATTTTTATATAGGTATAGTGTTTAAAGCACCGATATTTATATTATAATAATTCAATAATATTTTGTTTAATTTTTATTTGTGGAATATTATTCATATATAAGACGTTTCTAGGACACGATTTTCGTTTTGTCCAGCAAATATATCGCGTCGGTTGTGATGTATATTACTTTTTAAATCATATATAGCATGATGAAAAACGCCTCAATAAATGTATCTATTATCTATCATGTTGGAGTAAAGTATATAATATAGGTACATTTATAATATTATAACAAACTTGTATAATTTTTCTACTCGAAAATATTGCTCGCATTATGCTATATTCTGTCGTTTTTTTTAACGTAGGGCTGTTTTATCTCTACGCCCCATGGTGAGAGCCTTATCCTTTCTCTCCCCTTGTTTGTCCACGAACTCGTCGAATTATTTGAATTTCTTATCCGGAAGTAAAATCAAATTGTACATACCTCTCACTGCAGGAAATCAGTATGTGTTTTTTTTCCCTGAATTTGTTGTTTCAGTGCCTTGAGCACGTAAAACGAATTGTCGCGCGCTTATTTGCTTTATTTCGCATATCAGTTTTTACGACGCGTAGAACTCATTTCAAATGCAGAACCCCATACATAAATTCGGATACTGGAATGATTTCGACGAAGGGGGAAATCGAAAATATGATTTGGGGGATTCTCTTTTCACCCATTCTTTTTTATGCCTCTTGGTCACCGTTGACGCATCAATAATTCCACGCGTTCATTTTAGGTATTTGGATGTCCAAAAAATGGTTCTAACAAGAATCCTTCGAATTTTTTCAGTGGCTCCTCTGTATGAAATTGTCGATATTTTAACGTAATTCATTATATTATGTTGTAGAACTTCGTTTTTAGGTATGGAATTGTGTACCTACCCTAAAAAGTATTCATTGTTACTCCTTTAATCTATTCTAGTACATATAATACCTTTGCATTTACTTTCTCAAAATGGTGAGATTTCAAAGAATTAAGCTCTTCTGTATTACAACTGGAGTAATAAGATGTTCCCACTTACTTGCCATAAGAACTACGGGATGGATTACAAGTCGTACGAGAGATAGTACCGGCAATAGGTTCAATAGAAAAACTTGCATTGAGGATCACATAATGAAAATTCGACGCAATCGGAGTTGTGAAACTAAAAAAATGCCTTCTCTTTAGCTCACGTAATTAATCGAAATTGTCGATTAATTCTGTTTTGTGTAATTTTTTTTATTGTATTTTCATGCATTGCTCATTTATTCAAGGGATTGTTATGCCTTAGGTGTACGTATAAATTTCCTGCCCTTAAAAATAATAACTCATTATTTCACTGCCTTTTTATGTACGTATTACTATTTTCAATAATTCTTTCTGCTATTTTTGAGGTATTTGTTTTGGTTAGAGGTTCTATATGATGAAAAATATCCATCGTTCCTTGTCTAATTCATGTATCACGCCTATCCATTTTCTTTCTCAGAATTTTGCGATTTCGAAGAAATAATATATCCTTATGATATCATATCCTGTAAAACAGCCGGAATAATTCCAGGTTCCCACTTTTGATGAAACTAGATGCTCACGGCTTGACGTCCTGCGATGGATTTCGCATTAAAGCTATGGACGCAATTCGCGAAATTTGCTCACTTCAGTAATCCCTCTCTTATAAATCCTTATGCATTAGAAAGGGATATATCTTCCTGCTTTCAAGTAAATTTGAAGTTTAGTGTGACTTGTGCAGTGAAAGCTGATTTAAAATGTAGCATTGAATTTCAAAGGAGTAGTACACTGGTCCAAATACGTTTTTTTTCAATGCATGGTGTGTCATGTTCCTCTCACATTTCATTGCTCTCTACTTATGCAGTTGATACAACTGTTTGTTGAAATGTTTTCAGCGTTTTCAGTTACTTTATCACCCCTTTTAATTGTAATGCATATATATATATATATATATATATAAAAGGAAAGGAAATAAATAAAAGTATATGCTAGCAACAAGGAGTTGAGGTTGGGGAAGGATAGGAAAGTAAATAAGTGGACACTCACAGGCAGATGATCAATGACGACACCGGTGTCCACTGCTTAGGGGTAGCTTTCGGGCTAAGGAGCCTTCTTCAGCTGGAGGAGATTCAATATATATATATATATATATATATATATATATATATATATATATGTATAAATTCAAACTTACAGGAGGTAGGAGAAATAGGAAAAGATAAAGAATTCGTTCTTACGGAACGTTTCGAACCAGTTGGTCCTTCGTCAGCTCTAGAAGTGAGCAGTTAGTACTGCCCTGGGGAAGGGGAAGGTAGGGGAGGAAATGAAGGAGGGGAGGGGAACTAGGAGGGGAGGGGAACTAAGAGGGAACAATGTTGCACCTGGCTGTTTTCGGATGAGAGAAGTTTCAAGCAGGGAGAATTATAACAATGTTGCAATACTGAGGGCACTAAATATTGAGGTTCAGTGACTAAGGGGGGGGGGAGAAATGGAGTGTGGGGAGGGGAACTGGAAGGGGTATTCAATGTGACAATGTTGTGTCAGCTAATCAAAGGAAAATTTTGAAGTAGGGAGGAGTTCTTGAAGAGTGAGAAATGCAACAGTGTTGCAAGGCAGAGGAAAATTATAATTGTGACAATAGGGGGCAGAGGTATTCATGGGATTAATGCAATACATTGATTCCGGGTGGGGAAAAAGCTTTACAAAACCAGATCACGGACATCTCAGTATTTCTCAGCTGTGTGTTCGAAGTATTGGCGGGAAGGGTATTGAGGACGGAAAGAGAAAAGCATGAGTCGAATTGGAGTCCATGTTTTGAGGCGGGCCTAGGGACAGGGAAGTGGGGAGGAGAAGCTCGGTGGCCGTTCATACGGATAGATAGGGGCGTGGATGTTTCACCGATGTAGAAGGCGGGGCACTTATTACACTGCAAAAGGTAAACTACATTGGAGGATATGCAGCTGCCATGGGAGGAAATGGGAAACGGGATTGGGGTATTGGGACTTTGGAACACTGAAATATTTCGAATTAAAGGGCAAGTTTTGCACCTGGGTCTATGGCAGGGAAATGAACCGGGATCTTTGGGAGGAATCAAAGTGGGAGTGGGTTTGGAGGGACGTAGAATACATTTTAGGTTTGCTGGTCTTTTGAAAGTGATAGTGGGACATTTGGGAATTAAGTCAGCAGTAAGGGGACTGTCGTGCAGAATGGGGAAAAGCGACTTAAGGACAAGGTTTGCCTTATGAAGTCCCGGAACGAAGGTAGTGCAAAGGTTCAAGGGCGATTTAGTGGTAGTTTTAGGGGATAGAGCATAAGGCGTGGTGGAAGGTAAGATGCGTCGCTCAAGGAGAGAGGAGGGATATCCACGTTTAAGGAGGGCAGTTTTAATATTGGCTAGGTGATGGTCAAGGGAGTTTTGGGAGTTACAGATGCGGTGCACGCGAATAGACAGGGAAAATGGAATGGCACTTTTAGTATGATAGGGATGGCAGCTGATGGCAGATTATACTGCAGCCCTGCTGTCCTCCTCTTCAACGCCTTCGGGTTTTCATCGGAGAATATCTCTTCACCGATCTCTTCTTTGGCAGGTAGTCAGCAAATATCTTGTTATAAAAAACATACACATTTCCTTTTTACATGCATTTGATACCAGCGTCTCACGATCAAAATGTACGCTATGAATCATATGTAGGATAAATACTGAAAAATGCCATGCATGTTATGGATAGGCAATTAAAATGATATTTCTGAAGAAGAAGTAACGTTCCATTCATAAACTAATTATTCGTTATCCAAAAACACATTTTCCCTACGCATGGCCACCCAGTGGGATCACATAAATAGAGATGCAGGTACTTCGTAAGTAAAGCAGTCCTGCGAGGACCTATTATTGGCTAGCCTATTAATAAAAATACATTTGACAAGCCGAAGTTGAATAATAAATCAATTTGTAATTTTTCACAATATTTTAATAAACTGACCAGTTTCGATGTCACAACATCATCATTGGAGTTAGACTACATGTTCAAGTACAGTTGTCGCCTTAATTTATAATTTGAGGCGCCAAATGTACTTAAGAGGACGTGATATGAGGGAGAGATTGAAGGGGAATGATATTTGGGAGTGGGAAGATGAAAAACAAAAAAGGATACAATAGAAGGAGAATATGCAGAAGGGAAAAAACGACTAAGATTAAAAGGTATGGAGACAGGGACGGTAACAAAGGGGAACAATTTTTCCGGCACAAGATCATCTAACTATCTTCGGTTACATTAAAGGCTAAAAATGTTTCAATTCTTTCCAAAAAAAATCTAGCTTAAGCTAGATTAGCTAGCTAGCTTAGCTAAGAGAGTTACAGTCACGGTTTAAAAAACGTTTTTTACGTTCAGCCTTTCTCTTTCTACGTCTTACTCAGCCTACCAGTGGGTACTTCATCATCGTTAGCCATTCAATCCAAGGTTGGTTGACGGCAGCCTTCCATTTTTCCTTCTCATACTAACTCATTCATATCCTTCTAGCTTTTGTTTCAAGTCTACTTTCAGCTAGTCTATGTGTTTGTCCTTTGGTCTTCATCGAGGGGCTTTTCCATCAATTATATCCCTTACTTATTTGTTATGTCTCAAATTATGAACAATCTACCTGAAACTTGTTTTTCTAATAGTGCTCGATATGGTTTTCTTCTCTTCTATTCCTCTGTACACTGCCTCGTTTCTGATCCTATCCGGCCATTTAGTCTTCACCATCCGCTACCAGCTTCAAGATCAGAAAGGTTCTTATTTTCTTCTGTCCCAGCTTCCCACAGGTCCATGTATCTGAGCCACTTAGCACAACACCCAACACGAATGTTTTCTGGTGTTGCTTTGTTATTGGTAGTCCCATCTTTGAATTCAACAGGTTTTTCCAAGGTGAATGTTTTTTTTTGGCTGAGGCTATCATTCGTTTGATGACCGTAGAACTACTTCTATCCCATGCCATGCGGCTTATTGCGACCTCAGAGGGAGGGTTTGAAGGAAGTGACACTTGGCAATATTCCGTACATTGATTTAATGCAATTGCAATGCAATGTTTCAATCTAAAAAATAATTTATGTGACCTTTATTTTAACTCCAATGATAATGTGTCAAACTTTGGCTTTGGTCTGTACATTAAAAAAATTGTGGAATACTACCAAATGTTGCCTATTCAAAATATATTGAAATAAAAAATGCTACTTTTCACATCATTACGTCCAAAATGGATGAAGTATTAGAGTGGCCGAAAAAATCCTGAGACCAAATTTGTCTCGCCACTCCCCAAGGCGATGCCAAATGACTTGAAAACACTTCTTACAAAATATTCTCTCTATTGGTCAAGGGTCTGTGCCCCGCGCTGTTTTATTTGTTATCTTAAATGTTCTTAAAGCCCACAAGGCTTTTAAAACGATCGAGGATGTTTGATATTTCACAACCTCGAATGATCCTGGTGAGGGTTGAAATTTCGCATTATAATTGCAAGGGCACTTTAATTTACATCTTTTTATTTTTATCTATCTATTTAGGATGTTTATTTTTTATCTTCGCCGGCGTGAAGAATTTGAAGACTCAATTTTTTTAACCACCCTTTTCAATTTTTTTAACCAAGGATTCCTTTTGTGCTAGCACCTCTTCATGTAGCGTAATATCTGTCTTCAGATTACCTCTTCCACATACGTGGATTTTTGTTGTAGTGCTTGGCAGTTCCTTGGTGGGCTTATATTTAGAAACCCTCCCCAATTTACCCAGAATGTATCTGTTTCATGCTGAGGTACCTTTCACCGTCGGCCTTCCCTCTGGACCTCACAAAAGCCATATCATCCCCTTCTCTCTTTACTCCCAGGGTCTCACATCGCATCACCCCTCTCTTTCCACATTCCCCTTATGCACTGTCTCAAAAAAAATCCCGACGAACACACCCCCAGCTCCATTTCTCTCTCTCACTCTCCTCTCTCTGCTGCGTCTACCTCTCCACCTCGTCCGTCATCTGCTTCCTCTTTAATCCGGGACCCTTATTCCCAGAGCACATCCCTCTTAGATAGTGTCGAAGGTCCGCAGGGAGACAGGTGACCGCAGAGGGAAAGGAGAAGTAGGAGGAAATATTGTGGGGCTGCGGATGTATGGAGGGAAGCGTGCGAGTTACAATGCGTGAGTATGAGTTGCGTGAATTATGTGTTGCGAATGATGGAAGGGAGGAAGAGAGGGTTTCCTGTCGAAGATTGAGAAAAGGGGGTTACGGAAAAAGGGGAAAGGAATGGCTGACATCCTAATCCTGAGTCCTAGGTGATAGGCAGATGTAGACCCTCACATAAAAATAGACGGGTTTTTGCGCAATTTGGTATCCACACGCAACGTGGGTATTTGAAGCTAGTGCGACCCCTTCAGAGAGGTTAGTTACGTGGCTAATCCAATTAAACTTATTTATGTAAAAGCATACAGTCAAAAATTTATGCCCGTTCAGGAATGAAGAAAGCTGAAATTACGAATTCATAACTGTCATAATTTATTTATCTAAAATGAAGCAGCTGGGAATCTTTTTAATAAGTATGATACTTATCCTCAACATATAAACGGAGATAATTCAAATAAATTTTGAGGTAGGCCAACGATGGAATACATCGGGAATATGAAATAAGGGATTAAGTAGGAATGAAGTGAATTGCTGAAAATTATATTGGAGTGTAGACCTACAGCAAACCGATATTCGGAGTGTTTACTGCTGATGGTAGTTGAATACTTAAAAAGGCGATATTTAAAAAAGGAATTCAGAACCACGAATTAAACAGTGTATTACCTATGGCCTATACCACTCGGATAAGGCTGAAAGTGCTAAGTCTGTATCTCATGGCTAAAGGTTTGGCAGCATGTGCGACATAATTTGTAACGGGCCAGCTATGAGCAATTAAGAGGTGTTTTTGTACTATAGGGGCACATAGAGATATCTTCGCAGGAATGTTGCCCATATTCCTTGTGGGGTAAGACGAATGGACTTTAACATGTTCATGTTTTTCTCATTGATTCTCATTAAATTTGCAGTCGTAAGATGCGTAACGATAGGTTTAGAGTATAATATTTCGTTTAAATCGCGATAAGTTTTAATAGAATTGATTGAAAGTGACTGTTACACATTGCCATTTTTGAAGGAATATATAGTTTTGTTTATCACTCAGTACCAATGAATCAGTTTAATTTTTTGATCACATATCCATCCTATTAATAACAATTTTAGTGCACGCGACTTCTTTGAAAACATCTTTAAAATGTAATTCGGTAATATTTAATTGGGTTACTTTTGCCAAAAATGGAATAAGGACAACATTTTACTAGCGGTAAAGTCATGTATCGAATCCCTGATGCTAAAGGCTCAAGCGCTAGCTAGAAATAAGTTTCCCAATCAGAAAAAGTGGCGTGTATTCGTGGCACAACATCATTCCTTCTCAAGTTTCAAAGTGAAAATATGGAACTTATGGTACTGCCTGAGGACGCGGAATATTTTTACCACAGACCTGAGTGTGTATTAAGTGTCGCAATATCCTTGATTTGTTTCTTTTGTAGTCCGAATGTGCATTTCACACTGGCCTTTCACACCTGTCCAACTCAGGCTCTCTAACGTTATATTCTTGCATTATGAATTTATGACGGAGATTTCTTTCTGTGCTGCTTATCTTTACGCCAGACATAAAAAAATACTATTAACATTTTGCCTCCAACAATTCATGCCCAAGACCTAATTGCCAGTGTAATGGATGTAATGTTTTCAAATGCATAGTTTACTGTAATATGTAAATATTCTCAACACCATTACTCGTCTAGTGTTCTTGAATCAACATTCATGTCTTCGGGTAGGCACGTTCCTTCAACGTCTTCTTCGGCTTCATGCATTTGTCGTCTCCTCGTAGACACAGAAGATAATGGGTGAAAGTTGTGAACATTCTTTCCCAACTCTTTTTTCTGTTTTATTCGTCGTTTTGCTTCTTTTACCCCCCTTTAGTATGTTATTTAGATGCGGAGACGTTTCTTTTTAAATCTTAAGGTCAAATGGAGTTGTCGTCGAGCGCAATATGTTTTAATTTGTACTTTTTTTCTTGGATAGCTGTACTTTTGATTAAACCACGCCCCATGAATACATCTTCTGGCTTTCCACTATCCCGAGTCCAACGTTCCTTTTCGCTATGCCGGAAGATGAACGTGTTGGGGTTGCTCATATCAGACTATCCATAAACTGGGGCAGTCTCCTAAGCCATTCCCCAACACGACTCTCCCTACCCTCATGCTTTTATAACTGCTCACCGTTATCTTCGATAACTTCGAATATGGTCTCGGGGTTTATATAACTAACTAATGGTGATGCATGAGTAGAACGTCCATACCGGATGAGTAAAACGATAGAAGCCGTTTTGCACGTGAAATATCCTAACACATACGTTATTTGACAGACTAATTACCGTAAATGCGAATAACATTATGATAGTGTGTTTAACGGTTAGTGCGTGTGGTGAGGGATTAATCCCTGTGGCACCCTTTTATAGGTACTCTAGCAGGGTATCACTGGATGTACTTTCTGTAAATAAAAGTATAGTCCATCGAGTTTAAGAAACTATATCTTCAAGATGAGTCAACCGATTTAAATGAAATAAAATACATTTGATAGAGTGTTCGTTTCAATGTTTATTCATATATATTCAGATTTTTTCTCACCCTATCGGTCATTTCGGGATGTAAAAAATTACATTACCGTAAAATGACCACCCCGCCCCGTTGTGACAATGTAAATATTCCGTTAACGTGGCTGGGCAAAGGAATTTCAATTGGCGGGTTTTGAAGTAACTCTCAAAGTCCGGTATTCAAAGGATTGGTGAAAGTACGCTTGTTTTAAAAGGATTGAGTATTTTAACACATTTTACGTAGTGACAGTGGAATAAGTTTAAAAAACAACGGCTGGTGGTTGAGAAGATGGTTACACAACGAGATCATGCAATTTCCCTACCCGCGGAAAAAGGCGTGCCAATGCCCTGAGCCGTAAACATAAACGGTTTTTCTGGAGGAAAGAAGCGCTAAAAATAAGGGAAAAGTTCAAGTAGAGGGGCAGAGGATTAAGAGAGATCATGTTTTATTCCTCCCCTGAGGACGTATGGAGCGAGAGACAGTGGAATAAGGGTGGGTGCGTGCGAGATAGAGGGAGTAATGAAGACGCGGCCGTAAAAAAGAGAGGGACGTGAGAGAGTATGGAGGATAATGGCAGAGGGTGTCGGAGAAGAAAGAGAGGGTTCAAGCGTACGAGTGGGAGCGAATGAAGGGGAGTGTCTTGAAAGAGTTGGCCGGATTCCTCCGGGGCATCAAACAAGTGTCCGGGGAAATCTCCCTTTCCTCCCCCCTCACCCTTCTGACGCAAGCCGGAGCATTTTCGGAGGAGCTAGGGTGTCGGGCGTAGGGAGGGCAGGAAGATGAGCGGTTGATGAAAAAGGTGATGGCAGGGGGTGGCTGCGAGATGTGTACGAGGGAGAGAGGATAAGGATATGTTAGTTAGAGACGGCCCGGAGAAGATTGGCGAAGGGAGATGAAAGGCTGGTTGGCATCTAACAAAATGTGCACCCCTATAAAACGTCCAGCCTCAGAAGTAGGGCTGGTCTATATAATTCCATTTATATGCCGCAAAATGCAATACGAGTGTATCGCTTCCTCACAATTTTTTTTAGCACACCCATTGAAGAGGTAGGTACATTTTTTGGACAATCAGTAATTTTCCTTCCCCATATCGGGTCCATTCTTAAAATTTTCTACACATAGTCATTTCTATGCCTCAGGCTTTGAATTTACAAATAAATGATATATACATGCTAAAAAAACAAACAGTGAGACCGAGTCAATCGCAATTCAACTTAACTTGCTATAAAATCTGTTTTAAATTAATTTTTTCCGTATCAACTTTTCCGCTCGACCATTTTCCTGCCACTCACTCTGAAGTCCTTCATACCTTCTACTTTTCCTTATCTCATCCAAAATACCTTATCCTCATCCTTCCTCTTCTGAACACTTAAGTATACACCCGTCTATTACCCTCCTCAACCTACTGCTCCCTTGTGTTACGTCCATATTCATTTTTATATGCTTAGTTAAAATGCCATTAAAAGCTTTTAAGATGTTGGTAAACTGCTCAGTTATTCTTACCTCATAAAATGTATTGTTTTGAGTGAGGTTAAAATATCAGTTGAAGAATAAAAAAGGCATTATAATTTAAAAAGTAAAGTAAAATTTGGGAAAGAGTGATTGTGGAAAGGAGTAAAGGTGGAGAGAAACCCAGCGTCAGCATTGATCTAATTTCTGAAAAATGTTCCAATGAGTGCATAGTTTAACTTCCCATCCGGTGGACGGAAAACTACATTTTTTTAAACTTGCGCTGTGTTTTTCAGGGGATAAAAAACCTTCATGCATTTGAGATCATGTTTAACTTCGTAAGTGGACAATAAATTCCTATTCACAGCTTAAATTTGCGGGAACTAATACCTCACTACTGGCTCCGTAGTCTTATTGCAAAGCAATAGAGATACCGTATTTTTCTGGTGCTTACTAAACCATAACTGTATTGCATTCAAGTCGAGTATAACAGCCAATAAATCGAAATATCGGCCAATCCACTTTAAGAGGGTTGTGGATGGCATACGCAAGGATGGAGAAAAAGCCTAGTTGCGCGTCTTATCTGCAAGACCAGCTCAAGGTGAGAAGTTAACAAAACAAGAACGTAAAAGCAAGTTACCTGAATATTCATGATTGCTTCTTCCTAGTGCCGCGATGGACGAATCCTCTATAGTGGAGGCCATCACAGATTAGCAACTCTTACATTAACATTTTGTCTGTGAAAGTTCTCCAATCGTAAGATCTCAGATTCCCAGTGAATTCTAAACTTCGTTTTTGTGCTTAGAATTTAATTATTTCAAAGGCCGTGCAGTGCTTTTTATATTACGTTATCTTTTCCAAGATTTTGTTCTCAACTTCTTTAAATTTATTCTCGTAGTCGCGTACTTAAAACTGGAAGTATTTTTTTCTTTAAAAAACCTCTTCTTTTATTTTAGCAGTGTTTAGAATCTTAACGCTGAGCTGTAGGCATGTATGTCCTTCATTCAGAAAATTTAGCAAAAACCTGCATTCGCTTTGCGTATCTCTTCATGAAATAAAGAATAAGGAAAAGTAATTATTTCATTGTGCATACAGAAAGTTGATTCACAGTAGTGACTTGAGTTGTATGCATATGCATGTATTGATATACCACGGCGCAGAGAAAAACGTAGTTTCAGATGAAATACCTAGTCGATTTCTACGGCAGTCATTTTAAAAAGGCTCTGATTTCTGCAGCAATATGTACTTCTTTCATTTAGTCTGTTCTAATTGTATTCTAATTTTCCGAAACGATAAAAAAATGAATCTGGCTCAAGGCAATTGAGTAATTTCTTCGGGAATCAACTGTGGTATTTCAATCCGTAAAATGTTTGTCTGGCCCTTTTAATCCTTTGCTAAATTATTTTAATAATTATGCATCTTTTTATATCGTCCCTAATATATTCTTCTACCTTCCACGGAGTGTAATGTTTGCGATTCTCGAGGAACCTTACCATCTGTTTCCATTCGTTATTAACGTGTCCCAACGTGTGCCCAGTTTCTCAACCTCTTCTTTTCCAAAGGATGTGCCCTACGGTGCTTTAGAGCTCCAATGATTTTCTGTCTACCACCTTGTCTCTCACTTAAAAATTAAATGGCGAATGAAAAGAAAAATGAGGTGATATCAAAGAAAAGAGAGTCATACGAAATAAAATGCTCGTATGGAGACGTATCTGAACTGTTTCTACGATCAAGAAAATCATGAAGAACTTGAAGCGCTTAGAGATATCGTGGTAAATTTTCTTAAGGTTGCCAACACTCCCGGAGAATGCAGGAGACTCCAGGAATTGGATAATAATGTTTTTAAATTTTCCACTATATTTAGTCGTTTTCCTCCCGCTCTAAGTGTCACCAAATGTTTTTAAAATTTTGTAATCAGAGTCATCTTTTGCTGCAGCAGAACAACTCTGCTGTGCTGTTAGTAGTAATTAACATGTGAAATAATAATCCCTTTCGCATGTTAAATAGCTACTAGCAACACAGAGTATGTTGATTTATTTTAAATTTTTTGATTCAAATCATCGGTGCATAATGGTAAATGATACAAATTTAACACGTAATGTGAATTTTAAATGCATTACTCAATATATCATGCTTTTAACTTAAATCATCTGAAATTTCTTTGTCTAGGAACGGATGCTTAAAAAGCTGGCAACACTGTATCATAACCTTGAAATACTTCATTGAAAACTTTTAATTGATATAACAGTGATATTATGGAAAGCCTTTAAAAACGAATGCCTTTACCAATCATTGTGGGTGCATTATACACCTTGCTGGTTATGGCAACTCATAGTGAGAAGTCAGGTGCTCAAACCTGATGCAGTTTGACATTTGACGTGGTTATGGATTTAAAGTTTGAACGTGAGAATCCAACTGTAGGAAGCTTAAGCGATAGACTGGAAACGTAATTTTCACTCTGATCACTTTCAACACTAACCAGAACATGGGTGTTCGTGATCGTAAAGGATGTTATTTACAATTTGGATTTAATCAATTTCAGTCTTTGGGCTGTACCTGTGAGGATGGAGGAGTACACAACTATTATTATAAATATTGATGGATTTGGACTCAAAAGACCCAAGTGGCCGGTAGATATTTAAGGATGATTAGCAAATACATGTAAACATTGAGATCGCAATGAGCAATAGAATGTAGTTTTAAATCCCTTGAGCTAATACAGCTTGTAAACATAACTGTTTTAAGAGCTGTGTGAAATTTGGTGGTAGCAATTTCCAAGTGTTCACCATTTTGGTCTAAGCCTTTATTGACTTAATCTTGACAGTGACGAATCTAGTCTTCCCCTATCATTGTTAAAACAAGTTGTCGCTCGTAAAAGGACGGGTGAGCATGTAGTTAAACCACCTTCCGCGACGTCTATCGTAAAAGTCTCTACGAGCTCAGCACCTAATACTACCGCTGAGGGTCGGTGCGGAGGAGGGATAATCAAGAAAAAGGAATTAAGAAGTAGAGGGATATCACTGAAGAAAGCGCTGAGGAGGAGCGAAAACTTTGATGGAGGATGCTTGAGAGAGAGGGTGGAGGAGGGATATAAAAAAGGGGAGGGTAAAATGTTTGGAGGCCCCAAAGCAGCGAGGAGAGATAAGGGAATAGATGAGAGGAGAATGAAAGGGGGAAGGAGGAAGAAGAAGTTGAGGAGGGTAGAGGAAGATTTCGGGGTATCTCAGTTGAACCAACGCAACGGGGAGGGGGAGTTAAGGCGCAAAGTTAAGAGGGATCATGTGAAGAGTATGAAGAGGGCTGGAGAGTAATGTCCTCTGAGATCCTTTAAGTAATGGCAGCTCACCGCTTTCAAGGTGGTTCCACCGTATAGTTCTTTGCATTTAATTTAATTCTTTGTGGCTACTCAGAACAGAATATGTGACTACTCAGAACTAGTGAAGTGAGAGGTTTTCACTGCTGATGGAATGACTAGGATGGGAGCCTTTTGAGACTAAGTAGATACACGCATGGGTATATATTACTTGAAAAATTCAAATTGGGCGAATTTTAGTACCACGCTTTGGATATAATTATGACACCTCCAGAACTGATAGGAGACAAAATAAGAAATATACTATCCCGAGCTCATAGGTACAAAAATTCCTTCTTTCCAAGCACCATTATTGCCAATAGCAGAAACAGAGCGAGACATGAAATACGCCTTAGTCTACCTCCCCCATCTAACAGAGTGGCCATGGATGCAAAAGTTTCGAAATATGTTTTTAGCATTTCGGTTTTTATAGGGCTTTATGAGAGAAAATTAAAAAATATATTATCCGGGTTCGGTGCAACAATATTTAGGGATCCAGAATCATCCTCTAAGTGTCGCAAATTTAATACCATCGATAAAAGAAGTAATACGATGGTTTATACGCGAAATATCATCGAAGAATTTTTCATAGCCCACCAAAATGGTATTTGGGGGTTGAAATGTCGTGAGGGGTGGCTACCTGAGCCACCGCGAGCCTCGGTTAGTCCCCCATTGCCTATTTACCAGGCGTTAAATGAAACCCTGTGCTTTCGTTGGTGTATTCTGCGGCGGCTTCTCTCGGCTCTGTGCTCCCTTCAATCCGACGTGGAATAACGTTTTGTTGTTAATATCTCCTCTATACCCATCCCTGGAGCACTCCTCACCCTGCCCATCTCAGGCCTTCGCACCTGAAGATGCCGGCGAGTTATGTGGTCTGTGATTTTTAAGCTTACGGCTTGGGAAGCGCTGAGTATTGGTTTGTGAAACCAAGTGGTTGTACGATAGAGCTAAACACTAGTTTCATGGTTCAGAGAACAGACAGAAAAAGATGAGGGATATTGAAATTTCGGGCGGGGGTCGGGTATGGCGGTGTTCATATAATCCTTGAAAACTCCCTTGTTGAGCGTAGACTACCCCATCGCACTTCTCAAAAGAGGCTTAGATCGCTTACCAACCTCAACGAGAGATTGTGTGGATCAAGTTGAAAATTAAAGATGTTTTTTTTCTCTCCTCTCCCGAAGTTCCAATCTTGTTCACCCCGCTTGTTTTATTAGTCAAAATTCGAATGTAGGTTTTAATTGCCAGGAGGAGTGTTTGACAGCGATTGATAAGTTGAACCTCAACTTATCTTCAATATCGCATTGATGTTGAAGTAAGTTTGAGGAGGTTTAATTTCGGAATGATTTTCTCTAGGATTATCTTTTTCATGTTGGTACTACTTTAAGAAAAATATCTTATATCTTATAAGATTTGTAAAATCTTACACTACTGCAATTTATTAACACGCTTTTATTAGCTTCACCTGTATGTTTGTTTGTTTGTTTGTAACCGACTCCTTTGGACTCGATTTTGACCCACTTTGAACGATCAGATTTCCTTTAAACTTTGTAGGCTCATCAAGGACCGTTGACAATACAATAATTTGATCAGATTTTCTCAATATTCTAATCAGGATCGCCAGGATTAATAATTTTCTTCAATTGAACAGATCCTTTGCGTGAGAATTAGACGGATAGAGTAAGCGCTATCAGTGTGTTGATCGAATTGTGTAGTGGTTACCGTCGTCAACTCTCACTGATGGGGGCCAGAGTTCGCTGCTCAATGAAGGATGTTTTCTTTGTTGTCTTTAATTTGATCGTTTAACGGCCAGTTATAATTTAATTTTAATTGCAGCAAGCTTAGACGGGAGAAGAATTTTTTATCGTCGTATTCGCTTTTCGTATTTGCTAAATTTGTTTGTCTGTTCGTTTGTAACCGACTCCTTAACACTCAACTCCGTAATAATTCTTTACGATTTCACTTCGAAACTAAAAAACACGCTATAATGATAACTCAAACTCAAAAGTGAAAAATAATTCTTAATATAGAAATAAAAAAATTAATGAAAAATATTAATATTATCGTGAAAAAAGCGTGGGGTGCTCGATATATCAATTCTTGAAAATATTCAATCGGTACGATTAGTAGAAAAATGGTACTAAAAATATGGCTCCAAGCATAATCTTTTCCCGCATTTTCCATTCAGTAATTTGGGTAAACAATTACAAAATGCATTTCAAATTAACTAAGCATTCCACGCTTTTTTCACGATAATATTAATATTTTTCATTTATTTTTTATTCCTATATTTCGAATTATTTTTCACTTTTTAGTTTGAGTTATCATTAAAGCGTGTTTTTAGTTTTTTTAACTATATTTATTTTTACAAATATAACCTAACTTTCTCAAATTACACACACCGGAGGGCAAAAATAAAAAAGACCTTCAATGAAGGAAATACATTTTATGAACCAAACGATTTTTTCTTACTCAATAATTCGCCTGAGAAATATCCTCTAACCATTCTGGATTAAATTTATTTTAATTAAAAAAAGGAGTTTTTGCTGTCTTGTTAAATAATGGAAGTCTCCGAAGCGACGTTAAATTTTTAGAGAATTTTTTATATATTTATACTTTTTGACTGTACCGAATTGGTGAATGAGCTGATTCCAGAAGTATCTACAAAATTGGGCACATCTGGCATTAAAGGGTTAAAACTTCTTTTCTGTTACCCTTCTTGCTTTTGTTATTTTAACATTTTAATTTGCGTTAAATTTATATTGGTGGGATGAGCGATGGAGAGAGAAAAGTGTTTGAATGAAGTTGTTTAAAGGAGGTTCATCGGGGTGAAGGTAAGGGTAGGTTTTTAGGCAAACTGGTACCAATCTCCCTCCACGCTCTGGATCCTGTTATTTCCGTGTCTCTCTGTCTGCTCTCGAAAAGCTGCTTCAAGAGATTGCGACGTCTTCTCGTAAAGGGATTTGGGGGGAGGTTCTTTATGCGGGTGAAATTGGCCCAGAGTGTAACGGGCGTTGAATAGACGGAAGGGGTCTCTTTTAGCGGGTCCGAAATAAGTGGAACGTGTTCAGAAAGGGGGCGTATTAAAAACTACTAGAAGAGACGATGATTTCCCCTCCCGCTCAAAAGTTTTGGTGATCTCCGTAGTCTTTTGATGCCCTCCTTAGTCATAGTTTTTTTCATTCTTTTTGGAGTGTCTCGTAGAATCTTTAAGGTCGATACCTCCGTGAAGGGACGGACCGACGTAAAAGCTGAGACTATATTTTACGTCACGGTAGTTTCTCGTATTCTTCATTTCAACGAAGGGTTAAGTATCCTTTCATGTCTTTTGGACATGAAAGAAAAGTAAACCATTTTAATCGCCGCACTCTCAGGCGTATTATATTTGCTCAATATTTCTCAAATAAAAATCGCATAAATTCTATTAAATATAATGTTATTAATTCTGTACTGGAGTAATGACATTCGATGTGATCTTTTGCAGGCTAAAAGTGTGCAATGCATTTGTCGATTTGACGATTTTCTATTGTTTCAATCCACACTGCATCGAATATTGAATCGAATTGTGAATGTATGTAATTTAACGCCGCGCTAAAATGGTGCCGCTCATTTCCTAAAAACGCTGTACTATTCAACGATGAAGAAAAAATACACACATCAAAGAGATGAAATTCGCCATGAAAAAATCGTTTGACTTGACCGTAGACTCTGACATCAAACGCGGATCTCCCAACAGCCGGTCAGGTGTTCTAGCCAGCTGCATTTCGCAGTGATTTTGAAATTGCCAGAAGATACAAGAAGTTAAAAACTCAGAGGATAATCGCTAAACTTAGATTTTTTAAAACATTCAGATCAGGTTATATTCAGTACGACACGGTTGATATTATTTTTTACCCCGCGCTGTATCTATAGAACTGATAGTAGCGACAAAATAAGAAAGATAAGCTGCCGAAATGATAGATTCAAATATACTATATTTTCACGCAATATTAGTGGTTACAACAAAAACACCGTGATACTAACATAAGAGACATCTTTAACACACAATTCACCTGTCCTTCCCCCCTCCACTGGTTTTCGCTAAGCCTTCCCTATCATTGCTGGTGTCATACATGACGCCTTCTGCCAAAAGCATCTGCGGTGGCTCTCACGATAGCATGTAGATTTAAATATCAATACTTAAAAGCTCTAGTAAATTTAATTCTCTGGAAAAAAACATGCGGGCAGACAGGACTGCCCAGGGATGTGCGGGAATGGTGTTACGATGGGGAGTGAGAGGGAGAAGGGGGCGAAATCTTTGAAGGGAATAATGAAAAAAATCACTTCCATTCCCAGAGCAGCTTACGGTTGGAAAAGAGCAACAAGTATAAAAAAAATAAAGAGTAGAGGAAAAAAAAGGTTGCCTCTCTCATCCTCCCACCCCTTCAATATCTTCCTCGTCTCGGACTACGAAGAGGACACACACACACGCACATATATAAAGAGAGGCCGAGATTGCTCGAATTGAGAGAGTGGTGGTGGCTGAGGGAATGAAACGAGGATGAAATTAAACGGATTAGAAGGAACTTCAAGGAGCCCCCGGCGAAGGGATCCAATTCACCATTCCTTTCCTTTCTCTCTTAACATCTCTCCCTCCTCTTCTTCTCCCTGTCTCTCATTAAAGAGAGCCGCCACATCTTCTGACTGAGAGCGCTAGGGTGGAAGGCGAGCACACAACTTTGACGGAGGCAAAGGGTTGAGTGAGGCGCGACGAATGTGAAAAGCACTACTCACTAGCTCTGCAATGAGAAGATGGACCATTGGGGTGGAATATGGGTTTCCTCGAGTTGAAGCGGAAGTTGAAAATGGAATTTTATTCTCCAATTTCGGGTCGGATCTGGTTATTTTATTTTTTGACTGAAAGCATACATTTGGAGCATGTCTTCAAATGACAGTAAAGACGGCAACAGCTGCAGAGAAAAAGAGCTGTGATGTAATCGAAAAATGATGAAGATCAAATGGTTGCAGAGGATCACCAACGTAGAAGTTGTAGGAAGAAGAGAGATAATGAAAACTCGGGAATGAAGAACAGACCAACTTATCGGGCACAATAAATTTCAAAGTCTCATACGACAACTTAAGGAAATGAGTGACTGATAACATAATTACTAACAAAAAGAAAAATGTGTTTTCAATTTCCACACTAATTTCATTCTAACCGACCTAGGCTTCGGCAAGTGTTGCCCATATCATCTTATCTTAGGTTGAGTTTATATAAACCTACCTAGGTTTCGGTAAGCGTAGCCATTATCTAAGATAAGATGATATGGGCAACACTTAGAGAAACCTAGGTCGGTTAATATAAACTTAGTTTGGAAATTTACCAAGTATTTTTTCTTTTTTATTAAGATAATCTTAATGAACATATTTTGTGACAAATAGCCTATTGAAAACGATAAAATATCCCTCCATGAAATAATTTACGGATGAGCATCGATGGCCGACAGTCTACAAACATGGATAATGTGCATGCAATGGTCGATATTTTTCCGATCGATATATTCAGACTATCGATTGGAATATTCGATGGTGTCTTTCGTTGTTTTACTCCTGTGTTTCGTGTAATATTGGCCTGAAATTTTCAGTTTCAGATAGGTATTTTATGTTTAGTTCATTCAGTTTAAAAGTACATCAGTTGGTAGTCTTAACCTTCGTTAGTTGCTAAACAGAAAAGAAAGGTTTTTTTAAAAGGGTTTTTTATGCATTTTGGAACCACAATCTCAAGATGTACTCGGTACAGTATTATTAAGAGTCTTAAGTGAAACAGTATTTTTACGAGTCTTCATAATAAGGCTTCGTGACAATAGAATGACGCAACTTTCTATCAATTAAATTCTGCTTGCATATGTCCACGTGGATAACTTATACCTATCATAAAAGTGCATGAGTGATCATTGATGGTTCAAGATGCTTTATCTGCATCGATTGTTTTACTTCGATGGCCTTGTGATGTTAACCACCGAGGGCTTTCTTCCAATCCCTAAATTAATAAAGCTTTTCTCTTCGGCTTGTACACCGATCTCTTGTCGTTAATTCGATTCAATGCCAATTAGATGATATAGTTGCCAGGATTCTGGATTGCTTAAGCGGATATCGCTACGTATATATATTTCCCTGTTTGGAGAAGATGATCCACGAGCCTGGTAGAGATCCACGTTATCAAGCCATTGTATATAGCCTTCGTGGACTTGGAGAAGGCATTTGATAATGTCGAATGGAATAAGATGTTCAATACTATGGAAAAACTTGGCTTGGACTACAATGACAGAATAATCATCTACCAGCTCTACAAGGACCAGGTGGCCACAATACGCACGCAAGACATATTGAGGAAAAAATTAACAAAGAGGTCCGACAAGGATGTAACATGTCACCAGCACTCTTCAATATGTACATGGAGGAAGCAATAAAAGAAATAGAAAAACAAGGAATCAAATTGAATGGAGAAGAAATCAACATGCTACGCTTTGCTGATGATAGCGCCATCGTAGCAGAAAACGAGGAAGACTACAGAACTCACTGAACACAATTGAAAAAGTGTTCCAGGAATACAACATGAAAGTCAATAAGAAGAAAACCAAGATACAGTACTCGCGAGAGTTTATGGCCTTTAGATGCGCGGAACAGAGGGGATGTAATGTGTGGGAAGGGTAAAGGAAAGGAACGGAGGGGAAAGTGAGCGCGTGGCAGACAGAATGACCAACAAAGCGTATCAGCGTAAAAATGTAATGCCGAGCCGTATTGGACAATTCGACTCGTCGCGGAGCATGGAGCAGGTAGCCGACCCTTTCCCGCCATACCTCCGTTCCGCGGCCGGGGCTGTGGAATAGATGGTCATACGCGATGACTCACAGCTGGGCATTTCAATTACTTTAAACGCATTAACATTTTTTAAACATTAACAAAAAATAACAAATATAGTCGTGATTCCGCTGAAACGTTGATTGAGAAGACACCAAACTTAGCGCAAATCCGTTGTTTTTTTTAGTAACGTTGCTAAATTTTCAGCCACGTGAAATTATGTCATCGAGATTTAAGACATACAACATAAAATTACGAAATAACAGTGCATTCTTAATTCTTTTTTTACTTAGCTAATGCAATGAATGGAATTGGACTTTGAATACCACTAGATAAAGTTTCAGTCACTGAAATAAGAAAATAAAAAATACTTAAGAGATAATGTCAAAAATTGGCACTATGTAAATGTATATTCGATGAATAAATGGGAAATTGAGAATACAAAAGAGTGGAAATATAAGAATTTATATTCTAGAGAGACAGAGAGAACACATATATTTCATGCAAAAATAAATTGGATAATTTCCGTAATTTATTAAAGAAATAAAATCGCAAGGAATACGAATGTGATATTTGTTTTTGTGTAATATTGTAGAAAATAGTTAATACTTGTTGAAATACAAGTCCACATCCAAGCCATCGGCCTGAGATCCCCAGGCTGTCACCCCCTGGCGCGCGCTCAGGTCCAAAGGGACGACGCGACGCCCACTCCATAACCCACTGCAGCGAATAGCTGGGGGCATTCAAAGTCTTTGAAGGCATATGACAAATTTCATAGTTGGCAACGAAAATCGTAAACATTAGCCCGCCAGTGCCACCCTTCCACCCGCGGCAACCGGTTTTTAGAAAATAGACACTTCCAGTCCCAAAATCGTCGACTGCGCAACGCCATAAGCTTTTGCGACGACTGTACTTATGTGTGGAAGAGAGAATGGTAGTGGCCGACGTCCGCCTCAAAGGAGAAAGATTAGAGCAAGTGGAATCATTAACCTACCTCGGGAGCACCATTACCTGGGTTGGAAGAAGCACGACAGACATCAAGCGTCAAATAGCCCCAGCTAAGACGGCATTCATGGCCAAAAGGCTGCTACTCTGCTCGAAGAGCACAAGACTGGAGACAAGGAAACAGTACGTGAAAACATTCGTGTGGGCAGTGGCACTCTACGGATCAGAAATATGGACCATTGGAAAAACTGACCAGAAAAGAATAGAAGCATTTGAGACCTGGTACTGGAGGAGGATGCTAAAGATCAAATGGACGGATAGGGTGAGAAACGAGGAGGTATACAGAAAAATTGGAGAAGAAAGGACACTGTGGAGCACCATACGCCAAAGAAGAACGCGGTGAGTTGGTCATGTTATGAGACACAACAATTACATAGGTAGCATAATGGAGGGAAAAATTGAAGGGAAAGTCCCCAGAGGAAGATCAAGAGACACGTACTTGGGGCAAGTCAAGAGGGATACGGGGAAGAAGAACCATATGGAAGTGAAGGAACTGGCATGGGATATGGCGAAATGGATGGCTGCAGTATACCAATCCTAGGATTGTAATACTATGAGGATATATTGTCCTGAGTAGTTCTAATGGCGGACACTCAGGGGAAGCGGAGTTAAACCTAATTTCTTATTTACGATAACAACAAAATCGCAGTTCTGATCGCGCCGAAGGCGCGTAGATTATACCGTTCCGGTTGAGTGCGAGATTCACCCCTACCGGTCAATTGACAAGTGGCGCACTTGACATGAGAAGAGTGTAATGTCGTGTATGCCGTGTCTGTGTGAAAGAGGAAACTTAAAAACTAAGTAATATTGTAAATACACAGCATAAAATATGAATTACAGGCTATGAGATTACATGATATGATAATGAAAAATATATAGGGCAGCCTCACAACGAAACAAAACAAGAAAATTAGGGAACTCCATCATTAATCACAGAGCTTCGACTATCTGATAACCAGTGGAAAATTTGGGTAAACATTTAAGCTCAACCTTATATGAATCAATTCCTCGAAAAAGATCCTAACCCGGTGAAAATATAAGGTGGAGCACTTGCCTTATCATCACAATCTGCAGTTGCGCCATCTCTCACAGATATGGACTGTTCATGGCTCGTGCGGAAATTGCTGCCGCTGACGATGGACAGAAAATATTTAATAGGGTTGTTCGAAAAAAATAAATAATTTAATTTGGGAATGCTATAGCGCAATAAAGTTGTCATTGGTATAGACAAGAAAAAATAATGTAAAATTTTTTTTTCATTTATGTATCTTCCGGTCGCGCATAGCCGTGAAAGAAAGAAAGAAAGAAAGAAAGAACAATAAACATTCAATATTTTTTTAAATAATGTAAGGGTGGTATGACTACAGTCCTATATCGCGTAAACGATTTTACAAGTATGTAAAAATGACAAAATTATATAAATTGTATTTATATCATATATTTTGGTCGCGTATCGCTATAGAATATGTGATAAATTTGCGATTTTAATAAAATTTGAAAGTTTTACATTTTATAACGATTTTATAACAAATCTAGTTGGGACGCTATAGTTTAATTCCTGTACCTAGAGGAGCTAAGAAAAAAAGTACAGTAAAATAATCTTCATATTTTAATACCAACCGGTCGCGCAGCCGTATTAAAAAGTGACTCATGCTGCATTGGCCTTAGTTCTAGTCGCGTTCTTTCACGTGAACATTCTATATGACTTAAAAGTAAGACGAAAGTGTTATATTTGAACACGAGCATAAGTCTGCTTCAGTAAAACTATTATTTCGATTCTTTTTGGCCGCGCAACTGAATAAAATAATTTAAATCATAAATTTGGCGGTATTTTTTCAAAGTACATTGTATGTGCAAGTCTTCGCACATTTTGATTTACTAAACGACCCAGAACCCATCTCGGGGAGGTGGCTGGATTTCGAGTTCCACCTACACCCTTACCAACCTTCCACATAATGATTAGGGTGTGTTATTTATAATATTTACAAGTTTAAAACATCTACAAATTTACATTGTTTTTCTCTGTATTTTTTCTCCATGGTTTAAAATGTTACTCATATTTTTCCACCACTACGAATTTTTATTCAGATTTGTGCGAAAAGGTATGCATGGCTGATCTTGACAATAATCTAACTCAGATGAAACCATTTCAATCACTGTGCCCACAAGCTTCACTGGAAGCTTCTGTCACAAGCTTAACGCACCTTTCGACAGCTCGCGTATGACATGGAAATGTTTCTAAAGCCATAACAGTCTTAAAGTCTCTGTTTACATACTCTTTTACTCATCATTAGTCTGTGCACATAATGGAGGTTTAGTCAGATTACAAGTGCCCCATTGTATAATTTCGGTGTAGTTTGTAGCTTTAATGTTTAGGTTTGATGGCATAAAAGGTGTAATATGAACATCTTCAGGAGTTGCTTGCCTTGCCATCAAGATTCGTCTGTACCCGAGCTCTCGAATGTGGTTTCTATCATCAATGACCATCGCCTAAAGTAAATTTTCGGAATGGGAAAAGTATAAGACACTGTCTCCGGCATAGCTCTGTGGAACTCCTTCATTTTAATAATAAAAAGCACTTGGTTGTTATTCCACACTTTATTTTAAGGAAACGACCCGGGTTTCAGCATCTTATGCCGTCATCAGCTGATGATGGCCACCTGATGATGGCATGAGATGCTGAAACCCGGGTCGTTTCCTTAAAATAAAGTGTGGGATAACAACCAAGTGCTTTTTATTATTAAAATGGGAAAAGTATGCATTCCGATGTATAACAGAGTCTATAACTTGAAGCTGCTCTTGTGGCAGATACCGTGATGATTGAATGGTCTGATAAATATTTTTTGGTGCGTCAAAGAAATTCTTGTTTACCTTAATGGTTAACCACATAGCCATGTATGACTTTAAAACAAAAGTGACTATTTAGCTCATATTTTAAGGACTCTTTACGCTAATATATAGGCGCAAAACCCTGTTAGCGGTAGTAACCCATCTTGAGTGTGACATAGGGCCATGGTCATGGATTGAATAATCTTAAGAACACTGCCCTGACTGGATGACTTTTGATGTCTAGTAAATATAATTGATCTTTGCTGAGTATCTGCCTATCTTCAGGAATCACACAATCGATAGGTTCAAATTCAAGTACCGGTATCTTTTCAAACCCAAGTAGATATTTTCCAATTGGCCCTGAATTACCTGTTGGGCCTGTTGTCATACCATCTAAGTGATTGAAAAGGTGGCGGAATGGACGTTCGTCGAAATGAAGAAGACAAATACTCCATTCCAAAGGTCTTTCCACGTACAACTCATAACAGTGTCATCACATCCGATCACTGCTTATTTGTTAAGTGATAAGTCATTTTCAGATTGGAAGTCGTAAATATATACATAGCTCGTATATACAGGATATATATAGATATACATAAATCGTAGCTCCAGGGCAGGGATTTCTTTCTTATACATGCAGGAAGTACTCATTGGACACACACAGGTATCTGGATTTCTCTTGCAAGTGCAGTCGTTAACAACAATCTGACATTTACATGCAGCAATGGATAGGAACCCTTCTCTTTAAATTCGTTAAGTCTCAGAGTAAATGTTGATTTGTTTTTGTCACGATTGTATGATTTTCTGAGCTAACAATATGATTCATTGTAAGCCTTAATTAGCTGGACCATTCAGTATCCCGTCACAGTTTGGATAGAAGCCTTGCCATACAAACACTTAATTTTCTATGCAACTGTCGTGGCTACTTTTAAAAAGAGGACACTCTTGTTGTTTGTTTCAACAGCCAAGTTAAATCTCTCTTGAAGGCAGCAACGGAGAACATACTAATGTGTTGGTAGTTTGTTATTAAGTAAGTCCCGCCGGTGCCCAAATGTAGGGCATTCAAAATTCTTTCTAGTTATTACACCTACTCCTACGTTCTGTGGCGCATCCATCAAAGCAGTAATACACTAGCACTTGTAATCATTAACACCTAATGAAAAAGCACACGTTGCTGACTAAATAGACAAGAGAACTGTCATGTACTAACACAGGAACAACACCACATCCTGTACTGACTGAGGCCTACAGCAGACTGACAGTTGAAAATAACACACAAAATGGCGGAAGGCGGACAGACGCGCGCGCAGCCACTGAGAATGTTCGAGCACACGCCTGCGTCCCGTCATACCGGGATTAGTCACTTTTGATGCGACTGCGCGACCAGTTAATATTAAAATATGAAGATTATTTTACTCTACTCTTTTCTAAGAACCTCTTGATGCAGGAATGTAACTATATCCTCTCAATTAGATTTGTTATAAAATCGTTATAAAATGTAATACTTTGAAATTTTACTAAAATCGCAAATTTATCACATACCATAGCGATGCGCGACCAAAATATATGATATAAATATTATTTTGTCATTTTTAAATACTTGTAAAATCTTTTACGCGATATAGGACTGTAGTCATACCACCCTTACATACTTACAAAAAATATTGAAATTGTATGGTTTTTAACAACTTTTATCGAACTTTAACGGAAATGCGCGACCGGAAGATATGTAAATAAATTTTTTTAATCTTATTTTTTCTTTTCTATACCAATGGTAACTTTAGCGCGCTATAGCATTCCGAAATTACATAATTTGTTTTTTTGAACCACCCTAATAATTAAGCCGCTTCCCGTGACAGCCCCACGTGATGTTTGTCTTATCATTTCTTTTCTTGGGTGGCGAGGCAAGTGTGTGAATCAAGATTTGCTGTCATTTCGTATTAGGCAACTTTAATTTTGGCTTAACCGGGCCTACTCTAGCTGCCACAAGAACCCAAATGGTGAGAATCCCATCCTTTCCAAGATGAGTATATGGTTTTTGTGGTGGTTTGTCTTCCCATCCGTAGATCATGTGTTCTAATCCAGATGGTTTCGAAGATTATTCAGTGGAATCTCAAAAACTACTGGAGATACAGGTCTGAAAATGCCAATTCAAACACATTACTCCGTCCTTTGGATGGGATGTTGTCCCTTGACCTTTTCCGTTTATATTAGGGTAATACCAACGCCGAGTTTCTTTCCACCATTCATTCAAACATACGTACATACATACCCATCTAGCATTCCCCTTTGGTGCAGGCAAAGACAAAAAACTTAATTATTTCTGTTAAGCCAATAAATCTGGCTCTATTTAAATATTTTCCTCCAAATGTCCTATCCTCGCCTCTTTTGCATCTATTACTTTCATGGATTACTTCATCTACGCTCTCCTATTCATAAGAATCCTGATATTACTCCTCTTTTTTGTCTCTCCCTCCACATTCACCCATGACTTTCTTGGTCAACCCCTTCCTCTCACACCATTCATACCACTTTCATATCATACTCCACTATTTTTCTCAGTACAGTCATTTCTGCAGTCTGCATTCTCTGTACTTGTTTGTTCTGTAGTTTCCATGGTATATGTCATTAAAGGTCTGATAGCTACTTTCTATATTTTTGTTTTTGCTTATTCTCTTAGTATTTATTTCTCCATACGGTTTGGTTCAGGCAGCCCCCAATTCTTTCCGCTTTTGTTATTTGTTCATTTACTTCTTCATATAAATTCCCATACCTAGTTATAACTGCTTCTAAATATTTGAATTTCATTACCTGTTTACAATCATTGCATTAACAAATGATGTGGTAGAAGTCAAATGATTTTTTCATGGCAAATTTCACCGTATTTGGTGTATAATTTCATTACCTTCTCTATGATGTCCTTGTTTCGTTATAGTTTACATCGGGTTGGTTCCTTTTATGTTACCATTGTTTTTGTTTTTTTTTTCGGGTGATATTCCCATATTACATTCATTACCTATCGCCGTGATTCTCAACAAAATCTTTTGTGAATCATGTTCTTTTTCTGCAATTAGTACTACATCGTCTGCGTAGCATATAATATTTATATTCTTTCCTTCGAGTCTATTCTTTTAGGAGATTCATTTTTTTTTAGAATTTAGTCCATAACTAGGTTAAAAAGTAGCGCGCATAAGGAGCCCCCTTATCATTTCCTTTTTCCACTTTGACTGATTTGGAGAATTCACCGTTAATTTTAATGATTATTTTGTTTCCCATATATCTTTGATCACTGCTATTTCTTCACTCTTTCTTTTCCCCTTTATTTACACCCATTCATTTATCCTTCGATTTTTGTTCCCACGAGGCTATTTTTCTGCCGCATATTTACAATGAATTTGTCTCTCTTCTCTTCGCAGTTTTCTTCTCTCTCCTCCTCGTAGGATTTCTTCGTTGGTAATTCTCTTCGTCCATTTCATATTATTCATTATTCGATAACACCACATCTGCATTGCTTTTAACCCTTCTTGCTCTGCAACTGCCACGGTCCAGGCGTCACTGCCACAGAGGCTCAAGAGCATGCTCATATTGGGGGGCGGCGTGAAATATATTAATACTTCTGATTTTTTGGGCAACTCACTTTCTTGGTGTCATCAAAATGTGCGGCTAAGTTTTCCCGCAGATTGCGTTTGGGGAAGCTTTTTTTAGGCTTTAGGGTGGGATTGGTTATGAGAGTGCGGCAGAGAGAATGCTTGAGAGAGGTGGAGAAGGGAAGTTGAGGTTAGTATAAGAGAAAGAAGCTAGAGTGAAGACAGCGGTAGACATAAATAAAGTGAGCGTGTGAGAGGATGAGGCTTGGTTAGAAAGGAGAGATAGAGGTGGTTTAATCTGGGCGCTCGGTGGGATCCCTGCGGAGAGGTTCGCACCTGGAAGTGGAGAGACTGCGGAAGTTTGGGAGAGAGCCCTCTTTTCTTTCGCCTCCGTCCAAATTACTGTAATTTCCGCAATCATAAGGATGAGGTTTTCATTTATCCCTCCCTGAAACGGCACTTCATGAAAAGCTATATGTAAGGGGAGTGCCGGAGAAGCAACTCTCGCCTCGCGGGCCTTCATTTCAGTTCCTTATGATTCGTACAATACTGGAAATCGTAATAAACCATGGGCTAATGCGCTATATGTACCATTTGTATCAATTTCAAAATCTCTCTGCCGGCACATAATATGCCCATATTTTCGGGAACTAATAGATAAGCTCAAGTCTCTAGGGGTATTCTCTGACATAATTCCTAGCCGAAATCTTAGTGAATGGTAGAGCACCCGGCGCGAAATCGGGAGGTTCCGGGTTCGAGTCCCGATATCGGCACATTTTTACCTTCCGATTTTTCGGCTTCACCATCATCCACATTACCAGAGTTTTTGTCCAATTTCAATTATATATTTCCTATCCCTTTCTTTCACCTTCTGTTCAAATTAATATATATTTATTCGCCCAATGGCGCTGTGTGAATGAGTGAACGTAAGTGAATTATATATATATATTTATATATATGATAATTACGATCAGCTACACTCATTGATGAAACTACTTTTCAGAGTTCAATTATGCTCCTATGAAATATGTAGACGCTCTTTAAAAAATGTATGTGTGTACAAAACATTTTCTGCTCGTACCTGCTCTTCTGCTCTGTGGTTTTAGCATTACTCAAAAAAATATCAGGAGAATAATAATGCTTTTGGTAGTACATCACAGTCATCGTGCTTTCTGTTCTGTAAAAATGGCCGAAGTTTGGTGAAATTAATTAACGCAATGGCCAGTTTGTGGTGAGCGAACGTGGAAGCCATTCACATCGAAGAGGGCCAGGAAGGTATAAAATGTCTTAAAAATGTTATGATTGTGATGGAGGTCTGTTTTGGCGAACGCAATAGGTACTCGCCATTTGAAACTCAGGTGAATAAACTTTCCTCGGCCGGATGCGGAAAAATAAAACGGGATGTTGCTCCTCCAGCCTTAGAGGAATTCCATTCGCCACGAACGACCGACCGGCGTGGTACCAAGAGAACAGATGGGGTAAATTATCATTATAAACCTTGGGGGGAAACGGGGAGGGATAGGGAGAGAGAGGGGGGGAAATACATTACGGAGCGGAGCTCGAAAGGTCGTTCATTACGCGGAGGAATGGAGTTGAAACCCAAATGAAAAATAATATGGAGGAAAATGGTAAAGGGATTGCTGAGTGTGAGGGTATGGGGATGAGAGGGATTGAGAAAAAGGGGTGTTTGGAGGAGAGAGAGAGATAGAGAGAGAATGGAGCAATTCGCGGAGTTTGTGAAATTTTCCGAGAGATGGCGGTGGGAAATGGAGATTTTTTTTCCAAAAAAAGGGAAGAAGGATGAAACGAGGGAGCGGTGACATTAAGGGTAAGAGATTGAGGTAAAAAGGGCACGTTTAGGATGCGACGGAGATTCTCTCCCACCCTATCTTTCTCAGGGTTAAAGGGAAAGTTTAAACGAGAGTGAAACCCTTAAGGGGTTTTGGAATGATAATTCTTTTTCACCTCCCCCTCCTCCGTTCGTTTCATTTTCCATCGTTACACAGCGCCGCAGTTCGTGGTGGTGGTTTAAGGGTCGGTAGAAGAGGTTTTGGAACAGTGAGAGAGAGGATAGAGGTAGGGTTCTCTTCCTCTATCCGCATATACTCTCGTGTCATTACAGTTTTTAGAAGGGTCGATTTGATTTCGGTTTTTGTGGCTCAAATTTAATGTGCCGTTCTGTTTCTTTTTTGTATCGTCACGCTGTGAGAGGATATCATTGCGGATGGTCGTAAGATTCACAGTCAGGAGTAGTCGAGGAATGATATCGGGGGTGGCTTAAGATCCTGACGACTGCCCCGGGCATTAAATTAGTGCGGAAAAAATCTAATGTTAAAAAATGCATATTTACGCTATGCATATTGTGTTATTAAATGTATACTTTCCTCTTATACAATAATAAATCTTTTGATTTTAATTTCATAAATACATTCCCCAGTGAGCAAAGTTTGTGCAGAATTAATTTTGCACCAAGTCAAAGTTAGTGTCGTTGTGCACTATCTCAAAACAAATATGTTTTTCATGTGAAAAGAATGTTCTTAAAAACGTTAATGTTTTCTAGAATATCTAAAGTATGTGCAAAGAATGTGCTAAAATGCACATGTGTAATTACGAAAAGGAAAAAGATAGTCTCCAGAGCACGGACTATGCATATGTGCTCCTGTACACATTCTTTACACATGCAATGAATGTAAGGTTTTGCACTAGTGCAGAAAATATGCCACGTACAATATTAAAAGAACAGTCTGCGCCGAACATTCTCACTAACAAGTGGAACAAAGTTGCTCTCTTTAGGCTACTTAAATTAATAAATTAAAATGAATTAAACTCTTAAATTAATTGGCTCGGAGACTAACATAAATGGAACACGTCCCACGACCAAAGTCTCTACAGGCCTAATTTTTTACACAGGTATTGTGTTTTATAGCAGTAAAATCATGGATCCTTGCATAGTAACAGTTTATAACAATGATTCAGAAAAGTGAAAGAACATGTGAATTTTCAGTTCCTGTTGCCTGTTAATATTACCTCGATTTATGGCCCACAGGCTGTGGGTTTGCAAAGTGCGCCCCCTGAGGTTTGCGCCTCTGGCAGCCGCCCGCCTGGCCAGCCCCTTGCTACGACGCTGAAGCTAAGGTGCGGGAATTGGAAAAATCTTGTTTATTCGCAGTAATATTGCATTTATATTCATACTATGTGGCAACATAGAATAACAGTTATCTGGCATTAATTAATGGTAAATAACTTTTATCAAGATTTTATGATATTTCTTCAAACTATCACGGAATTTTCATTTAATGATTATAGTTCTCGAAGTCACATTTATCCACGGAAGTGACTAGATATGTCTTTCTTAACGCCTATTCATTAGTATTGGGAGCGAGCATAGGCGCGTCGATGCGTAGGATGCGTTAGGCATGTAATGTTAGACTGTAACGTAGATGCGAGGGTGTATACTGTAACGAACTAAATAGCATTAAAGAGATTAGTGGCTATTTCACTTTTTTAGTAGTAAAAGCAGTTGAAAACAGTAGCAGAACATTCGGAAATGACTTAGTGCAGGTCAGAACATTCTTTGCATATTCTTTTCACTAGTGCACCAGCATGTACTACGCACTGTCTATGTGCGCCACCGAGCGTGTTCTTTGCATATACTTTGAGAATGTACTTTGCACTAAAGCTAGTGTTTTTAGAACATACATTTCATATACTTTGCACTAACTTTTGCTCACTGGGTCATAGTCATCAAAACGCCGTTCCCTTTTGAGTTAGGCATAGTCAAAGGGGATTAGTTCTCAGAGGTAGGCTTATAAAAGTGGCTCTGTTGTAATGAATACTGCCATACTGCCCTATCCTTCCATACCTCTTTTGCTTCCGTTTTATCCACCCATTGCTTCATATACGCATTACTGTTCTTAAGAATCCTAATGTTCTTCCCCTTAAAGAGTATATTTTTAATTTTTTTACCGGGCACACTATTTTAACAATTATTATCAACAAACCTGTGACATTTTAATTACGCTAACAAGATGGTTAAAGAGATAATGTTAACCATTCCAATTTACAGGGTAAATATGAACAGTTTCTTGGCAACAAGAAAACACACCAGATTATTCCAAACATTAATTTAGAAAAATCATGAAAATTGCTTTATATAAATACAAAGATAACAATAACATCAATTAAAAAATGAGCAAACATTTATCACAATTTTTATATGTAAAAAACTATTAAATATGAAATTATAAATAAATCCTTTCCATTTATTGTTAAGACTTATGTAAATTCTCCTTAATTTGAACTTCTTCATTTTTCGAGTTCTATCCGCGATGGTTGCTGTGGTGATGACAACAGTTTCTGTCTGCTTAATTTATCTATACTCGTTGTCATATTGCATGTATTTGGGTGTTTCATGATGTGGACCATTTCTTTAAAAAGTCTTTTGTGTAAATTTGATTCATAATCTATAATTTTGGTTTTATTAAAATCGAAACTATGGCTATTAGTTGTAGCATGATCAGCTAGGGCACACGTTTGTTTTGATAATGTTATTGAGGATTTGTGTTGGTTCAGCCTATCTTTTAAATATTGTGTCGTCTGTCCTATATACATCTTGTCACAATATTCACAGGGAATGGAATAAACAATATTGCTTTTTAAACTTGTAGGAAATTTTTATTTAAGAGGGGTATATTAAACTTTATATTGAGTATTATTATATTTTAAAGCAATTTTAAAGTTAGTGTTTTTGAACTTTTTTGCAATTAGTTCTGATAATCCTTTTATGTAAACAATACTTCTATATTTTTCCACGGGTGTCCACTGTTTATATTTACCCTGTAAATTGGAATGGTTGACATGATCTCTTTAACCATCTTGTTAGTGTAATTAAATTTTCACAGGTTTGTTAATATTTGTTAAAATAGTGTGACCGATAAAAATATAAAAATATGCAGTGTAATTATCACCAAAGTTGCTATAACAACTATTATTTTTTTCTGATTAATCACAAGAAAACGAAAGTAATGAGATTTTCTAGAAGTAAGAAGGCGGGGCTGAATATAAGGGTGGAAGGGCAGAAGATAAAGCAGGTCGAGTAGTTTACGTATCTGGGTAGTATTTTGGAGGCGAATGGGTTTAGTGGTAAGGACATCAGATGCAGAATTTCGCTAGCTAAAGAAGCATTTTCGAAGAGAAGGGAATTGATGAGGGGGGGTCTGAGAAGAGACGTAAAGAAGAGGCTGGTGAAAACTTTAATATGGAGCGTGGCGCTATATGGGTCGGAAACTTGGTCGATGCGAAGGGAGGATGTGCTTAGACTTGAGGCGTTTGAGATGTGGGTTTGGAGAAGGATGGAGAAGGTTAGCTGGATGGCGAGGAAGACGAACGAGGAGGTATTGGATATGGTCGGAGAGGAGAGGAAGCTTGTGGCAGAGGTTCGGAGAAGACAGAAGAGATGGATGGAGGAGGTTTTGAGAGGAGAGGGCATGCTGAAGAGAGTGATTGAGGGGAGAACACTGGGGAAACGTGGGAGAGGAAGGAAGAGGATAGGAATTTTGGACGAAATAAGAGGAGGTAGAAGATATGAAGAATTGAAGAGGGATCTAATAACGGGCTAACCTTAGGAGGGAAAGCGAGACAATGTGTATGTAATTGGGATACAAATGGGGGACTGTCCAAGAACCTACCAATCAGCTGGTAGAATACTTGAATGAACCTGTTTATGCTGTTAATTTTCTTTCATGGTCGTCAATTCGCCCTGAGAATAGCAATAAATTTTCCTAAACGTTGGCAATGAAATAATGAACTTTAATTGACCAAAGCTCAATGCATTAAAAGAAGAAATTATTGATACGAGGTCAATAAATACATCAATTGTTAAGAATAGAAGCAGTACAAAGCTGATCAATTCAGAACTACAAGTTGGTATGAACTTCACGTATTCCAGCACTGAATTTTTTGAATTTGCAAAAAGTGATGGCAAACTATTTTCTGAAGCAAAATCTGTTGCAAAATTTATTTAGGTCTTCTTAAAGTATATAATAAAGTTCTTTTTTATTTTTTTTACAGACACTGCATTGCTTTTTTCTTTTTTTTTGGTGAAATTTTTCCGTGTTTTAAATCTCCCTTATTTTTGGTCAATAATATAGCAATCTCCCTCATTTTCTTCAAAAACAGTTGGTCACCCTAACCGATAATGACCTAGTTGTTAAAATTGAGCTTTTTTGATCCAAGTCCTTATTTTTTCTGGAACCTCATCTTTTTACCAGCCTTCATCGCTTGAAAGTA
Organism: Pyrrhosoma nymphula; assembly: GCA_963573305.1. Taxonomy (NCBI): domain Eukaryota; kingdom Metazoa; phylum Arthropoda; class Insecta; order Odonata; family Coenagrionidae; genus Pyrrhosoma; species Pyrrhosoma nymphula. The sequence continues at coordinate 45,122,477 of OY754330.1, read as the reverse complement.
GGAACATTTGTCGTTGCTTCGGTTTAAGGATATTCCGAGAGGGATAAGGACCAACATAATGTATCTGTAAGAGCTAAATAAATATTACCTTTAATTTTCACTGAGTATTCCGTAGCGCAGTTCTTTTATGCTAATCATACGAAATTGTGTTCTTCTTTTTATTAGTCTTGCTAATTCAACTTTGGTATTTTCCTCTTTTAAAAATGTCGTGAATTTTATTAAACCTATATATCCAATCTAAAGGTTCCTTTGGTGAATGTGAAAGAAACTCCCTTAATATCGAATGACAAATTATTTCTTGAATCTCCCTTAACTGATATTTTGAGGACATGTGTATATTAATAATGTTAACTCCTTTTACCTCGTTGTAGAAGAATTGAATAGACATCATAACCAGTTTATTGAATAATAATTTTGCCTCATAGAATGTTAAATGCAGTTTGGATCCAGTATTCGATTCACATGCATATAAATGATTCAAGTTTCATTTAGTTGAACCTTTAATGCTTTTGCTTGATACTCAATCAGAATTGAAGATTCATAATAATTTATAAAAAAAGAAAACAAAATTTGATGGAAACGAATCGCAAACGTTTCCAACGGCAAAAGCGACTCAGTTGAACGAAAATGAGTGATGAAACTTTTGCTTTGAAACTGAACTAAAACTGGATTCCAGGCCGCGTTTCCAATAATATCCTCTCAAAAAGTCTGAAATGGCGTTTTAACTGTTTGTGCGTTAGCAAATTTTCTCTCATCCACAAAACGGTCGTCATTCAATGAACTGAAGTGCATTCATATGGATGCCGTGCGCGTTATTTTTTAACTAAGTTGTTTTCATTCATTGCCGTTTATTTTTCAATCCAAGCAAGTTGATGTTGCACAGTGTTACCTAGCAATGAAGTTTGATTTTGATTTCGGGGTCAGTTGAACGGATATTTCTATTCATGGTCCCCTCCATTTTCTTCGAATTTTTTTCGCCGTTCGACGCTGTAAAGCGTCACATATGTGGCTTTAATCAAAGCCGAACATGCCGAAGTTTTATGAATCAATTAACAGTCTTTTCTAATTGGTGCACGGCATCCACGTTCGTGCTGATGTTACAGCTTCAATATTCAATTATTCTGGAGCTCTTTAATACCCCTCAATCCATATGGTGTTTTTAATTTTAGGATTTTAATCATGGAGCGGTACATTCTTTTTCAAATCATGGATTGAGCCTCTGATAAAATTGCTATATTAATAATCGGGAACACTTACCATCGACCATAGGGATAGCGCCCTCTTCATTTTTTTTTCGCGGCAAAATGAATTCAACGAGGTTTATCGATCAACGAGGACATTATAAGTAGCTTAAGGCTCCAATCTGTTGTTGCATTCATGCGGTCCATACCTTTTATATTCTGCCAGGGGCAATTCATTTCAATCTTGTTTTCTTCGATAACTGCTTCCTCGGATTTTCTAATCACCCTCTTTTGGTCAATCTTAAGCTTCCGTGAAAGTTTATGGAATAAATAAATTGGAATAGTTATGGAAATGGAATACCTTAGTTTAAAAATAATTAGCTAGAAGTATTTACATCACTTATTTGTGAAGATGAACAATGTCACTGAGTCAAGGATTTGGTAAAGTTAGACGATTGTATCGTTTACGAAACCGAGAAACTCATTAGAACAGTTAATTAACTAATGTATTTCTCAAAACTAATTAGCGATAACAATTTTAATCTTTTTGTTACATGGGGTTTTTTATTGTTATGCGCGTGTTGCTATAAAATGGAATGCTAGTTGAATGTATTAATTCTTTTTGCGTTTTGCATAATTATGTTTCGCGGGTTGATCCAAGTTTAGTGCCTTGTTCATTTGATATTATTTATAGGTTGCCATCCTTATGAATACTTAACCGTGGCTTACTTAAAACTTAACTGCTGCAAACAAAGAGCCCAATTGCAGCATGAGTACATTACAATGCTGATATTATTTCAAAAGCGGGACAAATATTTTAGTAGTAAGAAGTCAGCAAATTTTATAGCATTTGTGTATCCAGCGGCTGCGACCAGGGGATTTTAAACGAGAAATCACGGTAAGAAATTAAGGGGCTGTACTTATGCTCGCTATGGTGGGTGAGGAGAGAAAACGTCTGGAGGGGATTAGAATGAGACAGTGTGAGTGGTTGGAAGAGGTAATGAAGGGCGAAGGGATGCTACAGGCCGTGATAGAGGGGATTCTAACATTCAGACCCTTCAGCCTGTTACTTCTTTCTTCTGCAAGATAGTTAAGTACAGAGTATCTCATTTTCGAAATATGCCAACTGAAACTATTATGCCTACACTATCCATTCTTAATCTCCCTAAGCATTTCTCAAATCTGAACTGAAACTCATCCACAGTATCCTCAACTCTGCCATTGACTGGCCATAACTGATTGGCAGTATCAACGTTAAAGTTCAATGTAGACCTACTCGCACACATTCGTTACTCCATATGCCCATCCCCAGATTATCCTTGTCCAAGCGCTCCCTCCTCTTTCACCTCTCTTCCCTGATAAACTCACTTCCAGACAATATTGACCCGTTTTTACTTTCTTCCTACACCTTTAACGGCCGTACTCTTTCGTATCTCAATGGCAATTTTCAATTGCTTCTTTCTTTTTATGTGTTTATTTTCATACATTGTTACTGAGCTGATTGTTTTTGTTTGAATGCATTCGTGTATCTTTTTCTTGTTTTGTTGTTGTTACATTGTGCCACATTAAATTGGCAAGCATGCTGTATGAGGACAATTTTTATAATTAAATAAATATGCTGAGATTATGAAAAATGATTTAAGGGTATAGGGGTCTACGTTTGTAAAAAATCTTATGGAATATTTACTCTCTTACATTCAAACCTACCTAACCTGTTGATTACACCTATAATAATAATCATTATATTTTATAGCTGAAATAAATCATTGATTACTCTTTTCTGATAAGAAGTTTGCGATGGTATTTATATCAGTGTAATTTTGCAAGCGTAGGCTACATCCCAGGGGTTAGGAGTAAATTAAGAAGACAATCAAAAAGCAAACGCGGCCTATGATCATGCTGAGATTCATAGAGAGTCATTGAGTGATACTAATGGTCACTTAACCAGTGCGCGTCCCATCTCCTCCTACTCATGGACATTTGGTTTCCTTGCTTCGCTTCCGTGGACCAACTCAACGCGACCCGTCGGCAGGAGGTATTCCGAGTTGGGGAGCATCCCATAATTTCCGCCGCCCTCTGCCACGACGCCCAAGCCGAATGACTGATGGGTTTGAGCCGGAATGAGGAAGTTTGAGTGTGATGTAAAGCCCGTCCAACGTCCAGCAAATGAACTAGGCGTCCTCTCGGTGTAGCGTTTTCCTCTAAGCAGCGGGCACATTCAAATCTCGCTTTTCTTTTCATTTAATCCCGTATCATACTTGATTCAGCGCAATACTCAATGTGCCATCCGTTGTTTGATGTTCAGTCCTGTATCTAATATTACTTGAGCCATCCTAGAAGGTTTCACACGAAAATTGAAATTTTACTTTCGAGTGAGCGGTATTTTTGGTCATACCATGGCGCGTTTCAACTTTAATTTTGCATTACGCAATAAGAAGTAGGCAATCACAAATACAGTCTGAATTGATTTTCCCTTTTTGAAAACAGAGGGGGAAAACTCTGCTATTCCACATAATTATTTTATTTGGAATACCAGAGTTTTTCCTTCTCTTTTCTTAATTAAAACATTCCACCAAGTCAAGCCTGAGACAGTCTCCTACCCATGGTTGATTTACGCTAAGTATACTGTATAGTCGCCTGAAATACTTTATAGTTTCTGTTTTTGGTTCGCAGACGCTAGTAATTTAAGGCTTCGAAAGTTAGAATTAAATCGTATTTCCCAGCGTTAATCTTTTTGATTGGTCCCGCTTGGCAAGTCTTTTGCTTGTGTAGCTCATTTCCAAGTCGAACGAAGATCGACGAGCTATGCATTACGAAAGCAGGATTATTCCAATAGCATTTTTGTCAGTTTCTCGATATTGGTGAATAGTTTTATCATTCAAATTCATGTGATGACTTCAGCCCTGTGCATTTGCTAGATCAAAGTTAAACAGAATCTATGCAGCATTATCACAGAAATACTTGGTAAATTTCCACAACCAGTTTATTTTACCGGCCTAGGTTTAAGCAAAAAATTGCCATTATCAAGGTATTGCCATTACCTTGTTAATGAAAATGTTTGCTGAAACCTAGGTTGGTAGAGTAAACTGGTTGTGAAAATTTACAAAGTGTTTATGTGACAATGCTATCTGTCACACATTTCCACAAATTATCGCCTGATACTTAAAATCTGCTGAAGCTATAGCCTAACGCTTGGGCGAGGCCAATACCACCCAAGTTAAAACGAGAACTAGCACCAACTGATAGCTTAGGCTTTGTATCATTTTAATGAGTAACTATTGCATGGCTTTAATCATAAAAGATGCAATATATTCATGAAAGATATAATTAATATTTACTTAATAAATTCAACTGGTGAGGATTTGAATCCAAATCTCCAAATCACTGGTCCGGTGTGTCTGGCAGTTATACCACCAAGTCATCCTTATTCAATGTGAATCTGAGGGTCTTAATGTGAACTCTCGTCCCCAGTGTACACTTTAGTACAGAAGGCATTGTGATACTTAGGAAGCCGTTGTCGTGGAGGATAAACCCAACACTGTTGTTTTAGAACGACCAACTTTTATAGCCACCATTGATATCGGCATTTACAAATGATTTGGTACGCAGCCACGCGCAAGAAAGCAAAGATATACACAAACATTAGTTGAAAAATGAGGTACTAATCTTGGTCAAATCAAATGATTTCTTCATCGCGAATTTAATCACTGAAGTGCATTGTTTTTACACGTTCATGCGCTTGACTGCGTGACAAATCATTTGCGCACTCCGCAATAAATGTTGGTTTTCAATTTTACTGACTAGCATAGTCACGATCGTTGCTTTATTAATTAAAAATTCATTCTGTGCTGTTTTCCTACGTTCTTCTGCACTACCTGGTGAACCAATACGTACGTACGTACACGTCGGTTATGCCCGGGTGGTGACAACGCATTGCTTTCGCTCCTCGGGCGAAATTGAGCGAAAGCGTCCGAGGACATTTCCGATCACGCACCTGCATCCAGCGAGCGCCCTCGGTCCAAGCGGGCGGGTATTCCGGGAGGATTACGAGCCAAGGGGTAATGGGATGGAGAGAGGAGACAGAGGGTGAAGGGTGAGTGAACTGAGTTCATCCCCTTTTAACCCTCTCTCCCCTGTGTCTCCTCATCACCCCCTTCCCCCTCTCCTTTGGCCCCAATCTCCGCACTTCGTGGCTCATTTCCTGTCTCACTTCGTCAGCCCCCCACCCTGGTTGAATTCCTTCTCCCCCCTTCGCCGTCAGAATCCTCCGCTTCTATACCAACCCTTAACTCCCACGTCAGGTTACGTTATTAGTGAATGGAAAGGTTTTTAACTTCTGGCTGCCTTCTCCGCAAGGGTGGGTCCAATTGTGGCAAAAAAGTGAGTATTCCAAAGCAAAGAATTTCCAAACATCAATGCTTATGGTTATAGCAAAACTTAGTGGCACTCACCAGCGGAGAATTAGAAGTCACTGAGTGTGAATCAAGCGCTGACGAACGGACAAAGGTACTGAAGGATTCCTGAAGGAACCTCTGGAGAAGTCCCTTGTTCATTTGTCTCACCTCTCTTGTGTGTTTTACTCTTCACAAGCGAGTGCCACTAAGTTTTTAAACATCTGCGTCTCTAAATACGTAGTACCCTGCAAGTCGTTTCAGGGGTTATTTTGGCAGAGGAATGTAGTAATTCAAACTCAGCAACCAGTGTTTTAGATGTTTATTTTGACTAATTTCGCTTACTTCAGAAATAAGTCAATAAATTCCTGAACTGAATTATTTATTAAGTTTCTACAGTAGCGAAACCGGAAAAAATAAATGTATGAAGAAAATATTATGAAATAATGCCTTGAAGCTTTTTTTTACCCCCCTCCAGTTAAGCGCTGTGAAACATATGCCCCTAGGCACACTCAGAGACGTAAGCCATTCATTTCTTGCATCTCACGAGGTTTCATTGCATCCAAACTCCCATGCTTGAGCGTAGCACTTGCTCTCGAAACCAATTTCTTTTGGTGAGACGCTACTCAACTGACTCAACCCGACCTATATGAGAGGCACGAGGACGCTTTCGGTTGCTACAATGCCTCTGAAAAGTGCTTTCTTAGTCGATGGAAGTTGGTCTTTATCTTTTTTCCGTTGGACCCATCTCGTTTTTCCATGATTGTACCTAATATGTACTTAACCCGTAACTGCAAACATGCGTTCTCACTGTCCCCGAGCATTTAAAAAATATTGCTGATGTATGTTTACCTTGTTTCTAAATGTTCCGAAAAACATTACACACCTTCAAATTAGATACTATTCCACTAACTCATAATCGCTAAATAGTTTTTCTGTGACTCATTTCCAAATTAACCAGTCTCACATTCCCCCACGATCTGCTATACCGCATGTCTGTGTGTACGTAGGTATGTTTCATACCGTTATATAAATTGTTTTTTTTTCTCATGTGGTTCATTTGTTTACTAATTTTTCCTTTTCTTTTATTCAATTGGATTTACCGCGTGTAAAAACTGTAAAACTTTCTTTGATTTTCTTGGTTAATTATTATAAACATTTCAAAATCATACCTAGGGACGTCCAACTCAGCAAATTTGCTGTAGTCTCTATTTTCAGTACATACGATGAAAAAATGGAAAATGCTCATTTAGTGAAATATTTATGATTTATGACGAGAGGTCTGTGAGTCCGCGTGTTTGTGTTATGTTGCAGAAAATGGTGTCTGAGGTAACGGGTGACTCTTCAAAGTATTGCTGCTGAGTGTCTTTTGCCAACTCTTCTAGCATCGCCTAGATTTTTTTGTAAGGATGGGTTTTGAGACGTCATTCTGGGCAGCGGCGGAAACTACATTTGCATAGCTTGAGCGTGACTTTTTTCCTCAGATGAATGTTACGAAGCCTCCTCGTACCGTCAATATTAAAGAAAGTTAATCACTGGACACGGCTTGAGCTAGGATGATGTATTCTGGGGGATGTTTTTAAAATCAGAATTGTTGATATAATAGATATTTTACATTCGTAAATTTGTATTGCATTATGTCTAACGTCTACTTCTATGCATGAAAATTTAAACTGGGAATTCACTCGTCAACTATGATGATATTACAATGATACAGTCGCGAGAAAAATTTTAAATTTTACCTCGTCCTTACGTGTCTGCGAAGTCGTTTTTGATAAGGTAAATTGGTTATGTTCCACGAAAGTTCTTCAGTCTCAAGTGGTGGAAAGATGAAGTGGGGAAACTTTTAATTTCCAGATCATATTCGCGCGTATGGGCGGATATAAATAGAGAGATTCGGGGAGAAGTGTATACTCAAAAAGGTTTCCAGAATTGTGATAAAGATTGTATTTCAGGATTGTCTCTATGCTTAAGCATTTTCCATTCGGTTTAGAAAACAGTTCATCACCCCTCTCTCCATTCCAGAGACTTCAGACCGCAGCCTTCATGAGGTGCATCTTTTTTCATAAACTTCCTGAATTTTGTGTTTCAAATGCGCCTGTTATTTTTTTAATTTCCCTTGGAAAATCTTTTGAATATGCCGCAATGATATGTCATAGTACAATTCTCTAAATTTATGGATTAATGCACACACACGTGCTTCTCACTTTGTTCTTTGAGCTATTTCCGGAAGAATTATAAATTATATTTTTGTTGTGAATTCACACAGGTGATACACACCATGATCGAGATTTCATGTAAACATATTGATATATGGAGTGATTATGTATTTCTCATACATGAGTTAAGGAAGGTTGGAGTAATTAATTGCCTTTTCAAAATCGAAAAAGTAACAAAAATGAACTAGAAATCTACGCCTGCAAAGTACCATGACAGTAATTTCAAGGATATCTAGCAGGGGATGAGTTGTCACTACATTACTTACTATACTATATCCTCTAAAAGTAAATGAAACTACAACTGTTTATGTATGCGAAAACCTTATAATACTTGTCTATAGGTGAAACTTCACCATCATGCTCTCCACTATATACCTCCAATGTCATTGAAACTATGGGTATAAATGCATGTCGCTAATGTACAAATACAAATAAGAGAGAGTTATGCAAGAAGCATAAATACAAAAGATATACCAGAAGCATACGACACAGCATGTTATTACTACTTAGAAAATTAAAAAAAATAGGTAGAAATTCAAATTTAGCTGCACTCCTTTTCGGTAAACCTAATCATAAAATCTCAAGGATTTATGATGGTAGCTGTTCAAAAATCTTTACCACAGTTTTTGATACTTCAATGGTTGAAGTCGAAAGGAGGAAAGTTTTCTTCCTAGACTTGCAATAAGTATCAGAGGTGGCCCCGTCTTTTGCCAGTTACGGCCAGATTAATAAATATTTTGCAGGGCAGGACTCAACACCACCGCCATCGAGTTCAAATTTTCTGGACATTGTTCACGTGTTCACGGTTTTTAACTCTTTTTACGATCGAATTTTGAAAGAATATTAGTTCACACATCGCTTCGCATCCGGAGAGTTTGTGTGAAGGCTTATGACCCCTACTCAGAAATAAGTTTTTGTCGTGGGTGAGACAATTTAGACGAAATGACAACACATTTGGGGCCGTAAGAAAATATCACTTTTAGCCGTTTGGCCTTTATAAAGCTGTGCTTTTCCTCCAATTTTCCTACCCTAGCAACGACCTTCCCTCCCCTTGCTGCTGTTCTGCCTCTGCCTGTACTGGTGAAGCCTCTGTCTGTACTGGCTACTCTCCAGCCTGGATTCCCATTGTTCCGAAACAAGAAAAGAAGACACGAAACTGTTTTCTCACATCCCAGCGGCACTCATACAATTGTTTTCCGACCAGTGAATAAGTATTCCCAATGAATACCAAAAGTTTGTTTTAAAATGTTGTCCCAACCTGAACCTAGTGACTAGTCAAAGTTTCCTTATGCTTACCAGAATCACTTTTTACACATTCTATTTACATTTATTTATTATTCACGTTAAAAAATAACTCATTTTAGATGACATTGGACAAAAAATTACAGAGACAAAAAAATACACAGTGAAATATGCAAAAATTAAAAACAGTAAACAAATAAATAACAAACAACAAATAAGAAAAATTAGTATTCCTCAATGAACAAAATAGAACCAAATTCACAGACCCGTAAACGAAAGAACAATTAGGAACAATTACATACATGGATGAATGGAGAGGATCACATTCAGGGACATGATATTCATATTTATGTATTCAACCAATACCACCCTCGAAAAAAAGATGTTCTGGATTCAGTGAAAGACTGTTTTTTCGAAGTACTTTTGCGTGAAGACCCAAAAGAGGAAATCATATTTCTATAATAGGGCATCATTGGGGAATTTCTTTATATATATCCTCATTGTTGATGCTATTGTTATATTCTGCTGTAGTATGTTTAATAACTGCCACAATAAACCCATTTTTAACTTGGCTTGTAATTCAAATTAAAAATGCTTCTTGCAATCGGGCTTTTAGGCAGCTTGAGTCAATGTCTGTATCTACTTTAAAAAAGGAAAATCGAACTCAGCCCGATGTCCCACCCGTATATTCCGGTATGTTTGCCACTTCTTCGGTCCGATCGTCGGCATATGAGGATCGCGGTATTTCGGGAATGAATGGAATACGCGGTGGATTGGCACACGCACATTCCGATCCCTTTCATCCAATGAGGTGACGAGAGCTGTTTTTCGCATTTTGGTGAGCCTCCCCCCGATTAATCGCTTCAACCCCAGGCTAATCGCTCTCGCTTGCCCCCAAAATGAGGGGAAACATGCGTGGCGATTGGTCCAAAAACGAATTCCGTGGATTTTCTGGAGGGAGAAATGTGGCGCGAATACTAGAGTTTGGGAACCGCATAATTCGTCGCGGCCGCCAGCAGCGAAGAGCCAAATGCGTGGAGGAATTTTCCGGATGAGCGTTAAGTGATTTGGCGTTGTGCCCATTTCACATGCACCAATTTTCAAATTGTGTTGCTCATCCATTTATATCCATTTGGTTATTTATATACATATTCATGTTGTTATATTATAATCTATTCAGTATCCCTTCAATGACACTGTGGTCCCCCATAGTCGATCGTATTTTAAAAATATTTATAATATATGGCCATGAAAATGATATTGGAAATGACTGTTTTTTAAGTCAGTTTGATACAAAAACGTATTAAAACCCCAGAGCTCGGTATTTTGCATCATAAAGGATTTTTTTGATTGCTTTCAAAGACCCCAAAAGTTTACCGTTATTAATAAAACAGAAACAGGATACTTTTGCTTACAGCCACCTACTCTACCGTTTACCCTGCCAATTCCTTCCCAACTTTCTCTTGTAATTTATTCTGTGGCTCCTCATAGTTGTTTTACTAGCCTCCTTTTTATATTCATTAAAGTAAATTCATTTAGATATGTTCTCCTGTGATTTGCTTATTCCTCTACATAATGTCATTATATTTTATTTATCAAGATAGCTATCCAGAAGTGTGAATATTTCGTATGCAACCATTAGGAGGTATTTTAAGCACTATGAGTGTGGATACGTGATTTCATGCCGTAGTGTGAGCGTTAATGTTTAACTTTTGGCCTCTTTTGGAGGTATTTCAAAATTGTATTGATTTATGTGGAAAATTATTCTTTAAAAAAAATCCAATCATATGTACAAATCTGCGTTTATGCCAGTGTATTTTCTAAACTACTACACCGCGAGCTTTAAGAGGAGCAGTTGCATGGATGCCAAACTTAATACTTCATTTGTTTCATTTTAGTGCAATGCTTGAATACTGGGACGGTTGTTATTTGGAGACTCTAGGCTGATAATAAAAATGGTAATTAAGAAACTTTAGCTGCGATTGTTTACCAATAGGTATGTGCAATGTACATAATGCCCACTGCGCATAAGTCTCTCATTGGTGACGAGAACAAATAAAATTTAGACATTTCCACAGATACCTTGCACGTATTTCCTTCGGACAGCGAGATGTTCTGGAACACTTAAAGGCATCACTACGTCATCATACTCGCGATCAGTCTGATAAAATAAATGTAGTAGGTAGGAGAGCAAGTTGAAATATAGGAAGTATCGTAAAACATGTTTCATTCATGTCTTTTTTGGCTCATGTATTTTTGTTCCCGAGGCATTAAGTGCTCTCGGAAATTTAAATGTATTTTTCACACTCTGCCTTCGGTCTTTTTTCGGAATTTTAATATCACATTTTTATGAGATACATGAGGCAGAGACGTAAAATCATGTCTGACTTTTTTGGGGATGACTTCTCATCTACAGCTTAATCTCAATATTATCTAAAAGTATCTCAAATGATGAAGTTGAACTTAGCTTTCAATTAAAGACATACATTGCTTATTTATTAATCGCTTAGCCATTACCTTGGCTTCTGCTATGGCTTAGCCATTTCATCTTTTGAAATCTACCAACTCGGTTACAAATCTACTGGGACAATTTCCTCATGCGAATATACATACGCTGTTGTCACAGTTCTGCGCAAATAATGATGGATTTTCAGAATTATCTGAGCTTGATGAAAGTAAGTTTTCCTTCCTATTTCCTGCGTACCTATTGCACGCTGCCACGAAAATCGGGATGTGAGCTTTGTCAATACAGCAATTGCCTCGAGAGGGAATTTTTAGTTCAGTTGCCCGAATGGATCATGATCACAGGAGACAGAGTAAATCAGAAGCTGTTATTAATATATGAACTGTGTCTCATTCTTGGTAAACATTAATCATCCTTATTATACTTAAACATTTTAGAAATCGATTTCATTGGGACCGCTAAATTTTATTTGAATCGCGTGATATTTATTTTTTCATCGAATAGAGTTAATTCTTTTTTAGAGATTTGCCTTCATTCATTCATTCGAAGACATTCTTATTGAGGAGCTTATAGTATTTGTCATTGCTTTAATTTTACGTATTCTTTTGCGCTACGTATCTAAACATACTTATGTATATAGATATTGGTGTGCTGAATTCTCTGATAGCTACTGGTGGTGTACGATTCCATATATGTCTGAGGTTATTATTTTGGTGTATAATTGTGTCCCATACCTCGTATCCTTTGAGTATTTGTGGACGTTTTTGTAAACATAGCGAAAGAATTGAGTACGAGGATATTAAACGGAGGTTTTTGTTAGATTTTCTCTGCGCTAACCTGCGTGTACTGTTAAGTTTTTGTTAGATTTTAGTCATAGACTAAACGACATGACTATGCTCGTCTAGTTTTCCACACGGTCGTTTACCTAATCTCAAACACTTTCTACTAATGCTTCTTCTTATAAGTGATTGTGTAACAATTTTCTTGAATTTTTATTCGCTTTAAAAAACCTTTTAATGTTTATTTAATTTTTTTAAACTGATGAATCTTATTGAATGCTGCCATGTTGCTTTATTTGTTCGGTTTGTTTGTCGTTGATAGTCTTTGAAAGTATGATAGTTATGGGTAACGTTGACTTATCCTATGGAAGTAATATCTCTGGAACAAAATACGATACCGTGCCTGCATGTATTCAATCCCCTAATTTTACTCTGTGCTAATATTTGCAGAGAGTTAGTTGGATAATTCACATTTCAGAATAATTTTTCCATCAGTTATTTCGCAGCTATCTTTTGGACTAAACGACGCAATCAGGTGCTGAAGTCAAATATTTTAGAAATTTATGGCAAAAGCTGGATAAGAAATACCGCAACCTTGATTATCATTCCTTTAGAAATATATGTATGTATATCATCGGTATGTATGTTACATAGTTTAACGTGAGGACGTTCGGACGTTGAGGAAAGCGTTGCTCAACAAGTGTGTTGCAATCTCGTTGCTATGATAGTGTAGGTGTTTCACGTTATACATCTATTTTTAGACCGTATGGACTTAGTTAGGGAAGCGAACAAAATGTTTCTCCTTACCTCAAGCAAAATAAAAACAACAAAATTGCAGTCGCTGTGTCAATGGAGTACTCGCTCCTGCAGTTTACCTCATCCATGTTTTCCAAGTATTCCATTTAGTTTTTCTCCATTGAATCCTCGTCGGGGAGAGAAACAACGGCATGGCCTTCCGCGCGCCGCAAGTTGAAACCACCGCAAGAGTCTTTCCGCCGTTTTAACGGCGAACAAAGCCCTTCCAACACCACGGAGCAGCGCTTCCGTTTACACGGGCATGGGGGACCATGGCGACCCTTTCTTCGCGCAGCATCGCGTCGTTGGTCAGATGTTTGCTGATGAACGGGGAATGGGGGTTTGCACATTTATCCTTGAATGGAATCCCCGCGACTTCTCTCGCCGTCTTTTTCTCTCGTCCACTCAGCCGAACTCTCCCGTCTCCTCACCTGGTCTTCTTCCTCCGAAAAAAATACGATTAGACTAACGTATAGTGATTACATAAAATTATTCATATCTACTATATTATTATTTATAGTTCTATGGTAATTCGAAAACATGGCTATAAAACTGTTAATTGTAGTTACAGGGCTATATATTACAAGAGAAATATTTCATCATTGGCCTTTATTTATAATAATATATTATAGTGTATATTTATAATAATATACGGTTTTTTAATAGCTCTATAGTTGTTCGCAACTGTTTCCATAGTACTATTAATTGTGGTCACGATCTTTGAATACAGGTCTGGTCACTCAGCCACAGAGCCTTGCACTTATTATTCTACACTTATTTCTGACATTTATTATGCCTCGTTAATATTCCATTTACATTGTGTTTACTATTTTTACTTTGATTTATACATTGCAGTGTTTGTCATGCTTACTGTATTCATATACCGACGAGAGGTTAGATGGAAGAAGGGACTTTTAAAGTCTCATAAGTATATAGTCCTTTAGTATTTTTTATATGAGGGCTCACGTCCTTTTTCTATTCCGTTGACAGAGGCGTCCTGTAGTACTATTCTGTCCCTGATTATGAAATACTACCTACTTATGTTGTATATCAACTCCAGTTAATGTAATCCGCATTTTTCTATGTATTTTTAATGCCTAGCTCTTTATCAACAGTCTTACGGAGGTAGTCGCTTCCTGCCAACAATTTTACCATGCATTCAAATAGTTGACTATAGAATACAGAATTGTAATGGCAAGTCTCTCGGAAATACTTTTAAAGAAATAACTTATACCCATAGGATATATTTACGAATTGCAAAAAAGCTACTTTGTGGAGTCGTGAAACGAAACGGTGTTTAGATGTAAAATGCTGGCGATGCCTACCGATCTATGAAATACAACGCCCAATTAGGCTACGTAAGTGTTTTTCATGGTACTTGTATGTTTTTTTTTATTATTGACGAATATGATAAATTACCTCTTTTACATCCATTTTACAAACTTCTTTTAGATTTTTAATGCAAAAAAGTGAAATTGACCTCAAACAAAATTTATAATTCTGCATTCATTAACATATTTAATGAATTGATGTAGTATATGATTTTTGAGCGGTACATAATTCATTAATGCAGCATTAATATTTCGAGTCACATACTCGGATGATTATGAAGCATCATTATATACGTACGTTTCTTTAAACTTTAATGCGTGAATTATGTGACGAGTGTGTTATGTCGATCAAAATGCGAAGGTCAGTGCTCAATTATGCGGTGAATATGTATGCAATTAATGACTTTTCCGTAACATGGCGGTGCATTTTATAGCTATTACATTACTACAGGTTTTATTAATTACGAAATGATCGGTAGTTACGCTGGGTTAATTTGGGGTGTGCATATGAAAGTTAATAAGCGTGTAATTTCGTTACTTCAGTATTTAAATCTCCATTCTGAATATTTCTGATTCCAGGTCAAATCCTATGAGCTAACTAAGCGTTTAATCGTCGGAAATTTTCGTAATCAATGAAGTTAATGAAAATACATTAAAAGAAAAACGAGGTAATGACTCGACTGCGTTTGATTCGTAATTTCACATGCGGATGGTATTTATAATCGCAGTTAATTAAATACGAGCCTCTTCATTTAATACGTCAGCTTCTGAACTGTAGGCTTTTGGATATTTTCGATGTTTGCAGTTAAGCTCAAGTTGAGTTTGACATCACTAGATATTTTCTCCTACTTTCAAATTTTTGTTTACCTGTTTTAATATTATATCTTTTTCGAAAAAATTCAATGACCGACATTAATGAAAAGGAGGGTATCATTCAGAGGTCAATTTATTTGGGAGATGCTTCGCCTGGATTGCAACCCCTCCCAAAATATCCTTGTAACAATGGCGGAAAATATTTGAGTAAACATTGAAACAAGGCACGCTTAATTTTGCGAAAGTAAATTTTTACCTTCCTTATAATTTGTTCTATTCCGTCGTGCATGTCTTCTACGTGTTCATAATCCGATGCTGGCATGTATACCTGTACCATAATTGTGTCCTTAGATTTCGTTTCTAGTCTAACCATAATTATCCTCTCATCGTATTAAAGATAGTCTTTCTTTCGCTTACCGATACAATTTCCCCAGATATTATTCCAATGCCTGAGTTTCCATTCCTAGATTCAAAGAGCTGGTAGCTACCACTCCAGAAATCCCCTTCTTGGGGCCACTTCATTTTGCATATACCTAAAACATCCAGACCTATTCTTTTTTCTCTATTTTCAGGTTTTCAAGTCAGCCACAGCCTCGAAGCGATCTTACATTCCAGGGGTTAATCGTAAAATGCTGTTTATCGTTCTTGACTGATGTACCCTCTCTAATAGTCCCCGCCCGGTGATCCGATCGAGGGACTAGCTTACCTCCGTAATATTTTACTCGAGAGAATTCCATCACGTTTTTATTATAAAACTTATTATAGAAACAATTGAAGAGCTGCTTCTACTCAGAATAAAAAGCTAGTGGTTTCCCGTTGCCTTCCACCTCGCAGTACTACAGCCGCTTAAAAATGCAACTTACCGTGCCTGTAGTGTAATTAGAGTCCCTGTACCGACCCACGTGGTCTCCACCTTCACATGAGGGTCACCGGAGTGGGACTGCTGCTCCCTTCTCCGGGTTAGTGGCTGCTTATTAGTTGGCGGTAGCCATTCGCCAAGTCATGGCATCTTCGCGTATTTTTGTAGCATTTTAATGTACTCTCACCCAAGGATGGCCCCCTACACCCTAAAGATACCACCACTTTTTGTCCACAACTGCTTATTCGACTAGCAAACTCGCTTATTTCGCAGCTGATTTTCTATATCAAAAGGTCGGCCCACCATCTGCAACCCGATGGACGCGCTCGGTAAGGGTAATAAAGATCCGAGACTAGATTTAATAGATGACGTATAGCTGGGTGAACTACCCTTTGAAGTCAAATGAATACCCATCAATATTAGAGAAAACTTTCAATACTGCCGGCTTATCCAGCCCTTACATGACCTAAGAATCGCGACTTCACTGTGACCCGTAAAGCCAGCCTATATCAAATGTCATTTCCATTTCTCTGTTATATGCAACGATGAGAAGAAGGTCGTCTTCATGAAAATTCATGACCTCACTCTCAAATTAGAGCAAACATCGGTGTTCACGTTTATATCCCTGAGGCGGTGGGCGTTGACGAAAAATCAGGCGACTTCGATGATCCTCATCCAGGTCTATCAACACGGAGGGATGCCGTCTTTTCTTTTGGTTTCTTGTTCTCATGTCACGCGCGATGAGGTGAATTGATTCCTCCAGGCTTTCCTTCCGAGGAGAGGCAAAGCGTTCTCGTTTGCAATTCAACGATAGCAACTGCAGAGAGTACGGAATGTTATTTTTACCCCCTTATCGTTTTGTGAAGTGCAATAGTAAACTACGTATATTTATGTTAACTTCTCACTTGTGAAATATTCGGCCATAAAGATGAAATCTATTCATCCGCGGTCTACTTTTCAAGTTATTTGCCCGCAAGGTATATAAATATGGTTTATATCGTTTCGTAAATGTAATGCTTAAGGATTATCAGCAAAATCTTTCGTGTCGAGAGGCAATATAATTAATTCTTGGACTTGGAGCCGCCGGAAATAGCTTCATTAACCATCATTTCACATTATTATCAGAGTTCGATTTTTCATTCGGAGCTACAAATAGGAGCATATTATAACGTTCCATTAAATTAGCGCTTCTCTCGTGCATCACTGTGGACTCTTTTTCCGTCTTTTGTTGAGAGCTAGCTAAAGCCTAATATGTTTATCTAGGCAATAAAATCGGGATTTACGACTATTCTTTTAATATTATGGCAATTATTCCTGTGTCAAATATTCAAAGCTAAAAAATCATAAAAAAATAGCTTCTTTAACCATCATTTCACATTTTTATCAGAGTTCGATTTTTCATTCGGAGCTACAAATAGGCGCATATGATAACGTTCCATTAAATTAGCGCTTCTCTCGTGTGTAACTGTGGACTCTTTTTCCGTCTTTTGTTGAGAGCTAGCTAAAGCCTAATATGTTTATCTTGGCAATAAAATTGTGATTTATGACTATTCTTTTAACATTATGGCAATTATTCCTGTGTCAAATATTCAAAGCTAAAAAATCATAAATCCCTAATCTGGTAATACATCAAAATATGATACATAGTTGCACATCAGAGATATTCTTGATTTTTCTGAAACGTACTTGAATGCTTCATAAAGTACACTTGGCACTTCATTAAGTACATAGCCATAACACCGATATCCGAAGCATAATAACGTATTGATTTTTAGTGCTATTCTTACTGAAGCTCTCATGGGATATTTTCTATGATATACTTTCCGTCGTGTTGCCATCGGATCTTCAGAGCCAATGCATTTTAGTTATGAATGATTTCAGGCTTTCCCGGCGAATGATTCTGAGTTCTTCTCGTGTTTCCCCTCCGGGGTAGGCTCTGGATGATTGATAATGGCTGGAAAGTCTTCTGCTGAAACGTCGGCGATCATGGAGAGCCAGTCCTAGTGGGGAACCTGAGAAGAACTCATCAGCAATATATTTTAGGTTTGCCCTTAGGGAGTAATAGTGAAATAGATGCTAAACTTTGAAATCGCCCCAGCAAAAAATCAGCCTCTTGATTTACTCCTCCACATTATTCCTATTAAATTATATGGTTTCAGACTTGACTTTATGGAAGTGACGGATATCCATTTTAATGACACAACATTGTATTTTTCCAAAGTTTAAGGAGAGCGAAGTGGTATTATTAAAATAGATTATTCCTATCTCGAAAAGTATTTTTCAAGAAATGACATGACATACCAATTTCCATGTATAAAATGCCATTGTAAATGTAGTCGATATTTTCAATTTTTCATTTGTTTTTATTTTCAATTTCCCATTGAGGTAACATGATTATGCATTGTAAAATTTTATTTTGATGGATTTTGATTGAAAAGATAAAAAGCCTGGGCACGTTGTGAATGGTACAGATTCACTAGAATTTTCATGTTATAGTAAAAAATTCTTGCGCAAATAACTTTCGCCGGTTTTTATCTTTTATCTCTTAATTCATACATTTCTCCTTGATTTGTCTCTTTTTGGAGGGTCTGAGCTGTAAGCTGTAGGCGTTCAAGATTCTCTTGAAATCTTTTTGAAGGGGTGACGTCTTTCAGGAAGCGGAATTCAAAGGCATAACGTCGAGACGTAGCTTCTCCCGGTGACCTTTCCAGCAAGATATCCTCTGCCCAGGGATCCGTACCCAGTCAGGAAACTCAAGACATCTTTTTTTACGGCTCTTTTCATACTGATACCGTTTTCATGTGGAGTGCCACGTGGTTGATGGAGGCCCGTTTGCGTCCAGTGAAAGCATTTGAGGCCGCTGAACTTTTTAGAAAAATTTTCTTTTCAAAACCGCACGTCATAGAGAGAGCTTTATCGGATAGATGCAATCCTTTCAAGACTTCCCGTCGGAGATTCCTGGAGACTGCGCCTCACATTTCCCCCTCTGCCTTTTATATGGGGATTTAGCAGTCCTCAGTTGCCTAAGATTATTTCTCGGTGGGTCATGACTACCACTGTGTGACGAAATACGCGTCATGCCAGTTAAATTAATAATGTGAACGAAACAAAGTTTTGCTCTTTTGAATATAGATTTGACCAGGCAGTTTAAAAATATTTGGTTTAAACCCAGCTGCAGACTTCAAAGATTGAACATCAGTCCTCGTGTAACATGCATGCTACAGCGTGTTATTATTTTTCTCGACGCATAATACGCATTGAATTTTAATGCGGGGGCCATATTGTATTCTGTACACTAGGAGCGTTTCATTGTATTCATGTTTTTGTTTCAATATTTTTTGTTTGTGCTGTAAAAATCTCATTTATATTTTTTTAAATTCTCTTTTATTCAGTCATGCAAACAGTTAAGGAGGCAGAGTGCTGCAGGAATGAAGGGGTTAAAGTCTTCTTCAGTATAGTTTTCTCAACGGTACAATGTTGGTCGGAAATAAAATGTTACTCCTTCCCAAAGTTTCGGAATGTGATGAATTCCTCCATCGAATATTCTTTCATAGGATACATTTTTAGAAAAACGTAAGCGTCAGAATGTACCTACCTACTTAACGCGTCAGAATTATCATATTTTGGTCCACTTTCTCCAACACTGGGTGTAAAAAAATACGAAATCGTATTAATAGCATCTTTTTGTACATTGAGCTAGGTAGGGAAATGCGCAAAATGTCGCTAGATGCTACTGGAATGATGAAATTCGTTAAATTCTGAGCAAGGACTATCAACTCTTGGAAGGGATGAGGTAGCCGAGAGATTGGCGGGAGAAGATGATAAGGAGTTGGTATGGGATTACTGATTTCGATTTCAGACCTACCCTCGAGAAAAATATACTGATAAACTTTGCCTCCAGTACACTGTACGAAAACGGATGTCAAAGAGATATGACGTAATTTTGCTGTTTCAAATTAAACAGTATCTTAATCTGAAGCAGTAGGTCTGATCCTTTTAAGTCTAGATTTTACTCAAGCATTGAGATCGTAAGTTGTCGTTTTTTAACTCATGCGGAAGATTGTATAAAAAAATAAAAACAATGTAAAGTCTTCCTGTTAAACATCTCTTGACACATCAAGACATACTATCAAGGAGAACATCATTAAAATGCCTTCCAGGTTTCGACATTGTACGCCCAATGCATCTGCATGCTAGGAAGAAGTTAAAATGAGAAGATTTAAAAATAAATTTCCTTTCTTTGCAGCCTTGATTTTTTCGGCTGAAAAAAAGCTCCTCATAATCCCCATTTATAATCCCATCAACACACTGAAGAACCGAGGGCGTTGGAAGTTTTTATTGCCTGAATGACGGATTCTGTTTCTTTTGAAGGCAATGAAAAACACTTGGAGCGTAATTGCTCAGAGTTCCAACTGTGTTTTCCACGCTGGGAGTCTTCTGCCTTTATTCTCTGTCAAGAGAACGCCAGCCCCCTCATAAATCTTTCTTAAATGACTCGACTCGAACGGAAGGCATTATTTGTTTCGTATGTCATATGGTACGGCCCGGTATCATTCTTGAAGGCATTCACCGGTGGAGTGGCGTTTTACGAATATACCATTCTACAGATGGCATAATGAGTGGCATCGTTTTAGTGTTGTGGCTGCATTACAATGCTGTGCTCGCATCGTAGACTCAGCGCTTTGAATATCTCTTTCTTTGATACTCTATGAAATGCGTGTTCACTGCGGATTGTTATACTGTAGCATTTATACTTTTAAGGTTCTATTTGTGTACCTAGGAAAATTTCCTTGTGTTAAAACGTAGGGATCTTATTTTTAAATTCGCGTTTCTCTCTAAACTCTTGAGTGAAACGTGTTTGAGAAGTGAAAATTAGTTATAATCCAACACGGTTTAAAATGACTTTGCTTATTTAATCTTGCTTTTTTAATGGGTTAAGTGAAAAAAAATATTTTTCTACACATCGCTCAATTGCTTGAGTTGTTAAAATGTTTACCTTAATAAAGTGAAGATTAATCATAAAGCACAATCTACTTCGAAATATAGACAAAAGTAATTTTAGAACCTGATTCAAGGATATCGATGTGAGTTTTAAGTTATTTATCAAGATAGTCCTGTGATTGGATTGTCATCGTCTCGTCACATTGGCACGATCACCGAAAGAATGGTACTTTTTAAAAATTCTGAACAAATATCTTTTCTAAACAGATAATTATTTTTATTTCATTCTTCATGTTTCTCTTTATTGTTGATCTATGTTTATTTATTTTGAAACATCGGCCAATGTAATTAGCCATTGTGCTGTTTTTGGTTATGTGAGATAATAAATACATAAACTATATGAGTGCTCTTTAATAATTCAGATCCATTAGTTCTAATGGTAACTTGTGGAAATTTTAGGTAGGCGCTGGCTTATTGTTTCATGGTTTTACACTCCAATGGCGTTTCGCCCTCTCGTAGATTAACAACAGCGATTCTTGTGAGTAGTCTTTCTAAGCGGCTTTTGCCCTGTGTCTAAAAGCTATATCCGGCTGCGACTAATAAATGAATTCCAAGAGAATGAGTGGCTTGATGTCAGGCGTGGGTGAGGGCGCCGAGAGAAACAAAGACGGCGCATGCAGCTTCCGGAGCGGTAGAGCGACGAGAGCGACTCTCGGAGAGAATTAAAGGGGTTGAAACAATTGAGGAGCGAAATGGCGAGGTTTTTTTTCGGGGGGAAAGCGTAGGGGTTTGGGTTGATGGGTAGGGAGCAGGGGGGTTCTGCTTTGCTATACAGGAGCTGCGGGGCGTCAAGGAGACAGACACCCGAACAGATGTCTCTTGTGTTGACGCCAAGCGTAGCTCATTAGCGCAGGAGCAGGTCAAAAATCTTCGAACGAGAAAGTTGTAAGAGCCGGGAGAAAGATTTGCTCTTCTCTTTTTTTCACCTGCCCTATTTACAATTCCTTGAGGGCCAAAATCTCTGGTAATTACCTGAGACGAAAATCTAAACGCCGCTTTCGGCAGCGGAAGTGACACTTGTGCGTCTCACTGTTTTGCACGCAGGCTCTTGAACTTTAACGATGAATTAAACATCTAACGAGAATGAGATTTGCTTTAATTAACTGTAACATTCCCTAGCCAATATTCCTAAAAGAGATAGAACATTTATTGTGATAATGTTCAATTTAAAAATGAAGTTTCGTTTAATGTTTCAGTGGGTACGCAGTTAAAAGTTTTTCATTTTGGATCATATCAAGACGCTAGTTTTTAAAAGATATGAACTGTCAATGAGATGAGTCAAATCCTAGGAACAATATGCGTCGCCTACGCTTTATTCTAGCTAAAGGTAATACTGTGGATACTTCTTATAATATTTTAATCCCACAACCCTTATTTTAAATTATTTTAAAAATATTTGTGTATGTTAGATCTCTACCTGTTGTTCCACGTTGCACGCTCGTTATTTATTAGATTTGGCATGCGAGCACGTAAAGTATGCAAATATTCGTGACCTGGAAGAATTTGGTGAATTATATCTTTTCAATATGTAAAAATTATCGAGGGTAGGTCAAATAGACAAAGGAATGATGATTAATAGTCTATTTATGGTATTCCTTTACTGACCTACCCTAAATAAGTTAATAATAAAAATGAGATTGGAATGCATACATTTGAATTTATTTCTTTTCCTTAAGAGGCAATGAAGGTGAATGAATTAAAGTGTTCTTGCATTTTAAGCGTTCGTAAGAGATTGCTATGAAAGAGGTTGAGAAATTATTTACGTTACCAGTTTTAATCGCGCTTTTTTTTGGTATTGTTGACGTTTTTTTCCTATTCAGTGATACTTTTCCATTTCGTGTTTCCAGCAAAGGGTGATACTAACCGTACAATATAATGTATTTTTTATTTATCTTTTTTCCAGAAACTGCTATGCTTCTGCCAGCATCATTGAGCGCCAGCCGTCATGTGAATGAAACCACCGACATCCGCCGTAACTTGAGACTTCGTTACCCCAAGGAGCAGTCGAGGCCTGAGTGAGTACTACATTTGTCTCAACTCAACGCATATTCCTAGGATATCCTACCCTGGGAACCAAACACACAAGAATTAGTGAGAGTTTTCCAATTGGAGCAGTATCTGCTTCTACCGTTGTTTCCTCATACACTTTCTTCCTCTCTCACCCTTAAAAGGTTGACTAGTTCCCATTCAGTGTAATCCTAAGTGACAACAAATATAACCTTCGAGCATGTAAACAATAGAGATGATTTGGCGGGGAAAGCTTTCTCAGGAGCGACTCCTGACATCAGACACGGTAACCTTGAAAACCTTTACAAAAGAAAAATCATTGTTGAAAAAATAAATATCTTCCGTTGCGTTATTAATGGGAATTTGAAATTATAAACGAATTTGATAGTTTATATAATAGTATTACTGACGGAGAATGCGACAATAGTGATTAATAACTAGGGAAGGTGCCCGTTGAATATCAACGGGAAGGAAAGAAATCAACACTAATACATTGTAATAAAGCATTCATATCTTATTTAGTGCAAAGAGTCATTGACGGAATTATGCACGGAATCTCGACTTAAGCTATAGGTATGGTCGTTATGGGGACGATAGCTCAAAGACACTAAAATAAAAAATTTAGCAAATATTTCGGAATTTCGACCGGAGTACATAATTCGATTGAAGGAATAAGAATCTTCATTTATTTTTTTTCTATTGATACCTTTTCCAGGTTACCAGCTTCACGTGTATTTCTGTTGTTACTGTTATTTTGAAACTGAAAGTTACTAACAAATATATACAGTCGGTGATTATTATAATAGATTGTTTTTGAAGGGGAATGCACATGGATGCACCTTACCGTCAAAAGATTAGCTTAACCTTTAGTCAAAATGTTTGCGCAAATAACTAAGTTTAATGAACCCGCTATAATGTATCCTGTGGGTACGTTAAACAAGCTTGGGATGAAACATTAACCTAAAAAGGCGCGGTCTACGAGGTCCAGCGTGTAAACCCCTCAGTGGGTGTGTCTGACGTCACATGTACCAGCTGGATCTTGCCGAGTGGTTCCCAAAGTGGGCTCTACCATAGTCAATGGGGGCGATAAGTAACAAGTGGCGGCATGGGGGCGCTGGGGGCAGGATCCTGACCGAATGCTACAATACATGTCCTGATATCAATAAAATATCAATGCATTGTATTTAAAATAAGCATTAATTTAATCATAATTGTTTAAAATTTATTTTTATAATGTTCCTGATTTGGTCAGGTAGTCTAGTATGATTTTAGATCCCACGGTTGGGGGCCTTTTTGTGGAACCAGGTGACTTAAAAAGGTTTGGGAAACACTGATCTAGCCCCGCAAAGCATGCATTGCAAGGAAAACCCGCGCACCCTTTATTGTATACATGATCAAATAAAACAGCTAACAACAAATACGAACTGCAAAGCGCAATAGGGGTGCGCTTTGGACACAAGGGGCAAGAGTTCGTCTTCGATTCCTTGATCCAATCCCCTTCGTTCCCTTGCGTCCCTACTGAATTGTTTGCTCCCCTATCTGACCTCACTTCCGGATGTTGAAGTTCAAGAAGTCAAGCGAGTTGACGAGCGAAGTTCAGCGTATTTAAAACACAGGCCTATGTCTTGCTTATGCGAAGATTATTCCCTATAGTTTAACTTTTTGATAGGCCAACTATGAAAAACATTTGCAAAGTACAACGCGAACGGAAAACCCCTATGTAGGAAAGGCCTGAAGGCCTACCGAGGAAGGAAACTACTGCTGCATTAATGTTAGCTGTCCTTAGCTTTGCATTCCATGGGCATTCCGGCAGTGGTGGCATTTATTGAAAAGTTAAGCGCGCAACCAGCATCAAATTACGGGGAAAATACCGGCGCATGCATTCTGTCGAATTTCAATTTGCATGTAAATTACTCACGGGTGCAGTTTAGTAGTCATTCGTCCCGGTGTTAAGTATTCGGTCTGTTGATAATGGCTGGTGTGCTGAACAGGGAAGAAAACAAATAATTGAAGGTGAAAGAAATCCCTTAGCCAATGGTTCATTAAATACAAACATCGATGATGCTCGGTCCTTGCTAACTTTTTTGCGAACCCTCCGAAGTTGCAACGTTTCTGAAACTCTATAGATTTTTGTGGTAATTTAGAGTTCATTTACTCTATAAATTGGATGCACATAATGCCATGCTGTGGAAAATAGTGATTTCAGAAATGAAACAGGGCATTCTTGTTTGATGAGTCATCTTCGATACGTATGTTTTTGTTGTATATTTATAGCTCTTTTTTTATATAATACGGGAATCGACATGGCGGGATTCCTCGTGTTTGAATCGATAGATTATTCATCTAATTGGTGATTGAGAGCAGGGAATTTAACCAAGCAGAGTGGAAGCCGCACTCGCGTCAAAATACTCTCACTTACGTCAATTGGAATCATAAAAAGCGAAGAACCCCATTTTATTTTTTGTTATAAAATGTGCAATCTTTTCGCAATTATCTTCGTCGCAAAGAGTATATTCGTAAAGCTCTGGACAAAAAGATAAGATTTTTGATAAACATTGACCTTGTGGGCTTTTTTTTCCTCTTCTGCAGTATATTCCGAATTCAAATGCACCACCTGAACAGCAAGGTGGGCGATGTAGTTTTATTCGTGCGACCGCGACTTGCATTTATTGTACCATCCCAACTCCTCTTCGAGTGTGGCGGCAAAAATGGGCCACACTATTTTATCCGAAATGGAGACACCATGGCGATGTCTTGTGGTGCTCGTGGACGGGTGCTGCGGTCGTTTTCACGTATAACTCTTACACCAAAACGCCCGAGTTTCAGGGTCCATTTAGCGGAATGAAGAAAGACTTCCAATTTCCTCCCCATTTTTTTAAATGCACCAGAGGGGGCGCAAGAAAGCTGCAACTGCAATTAGGTCCCCTCCACTCATTCGCCCTCCACCAAGCTAGTGGATAATTGAGAGGTATGCGTTTCAATGGAATAGGCCGGGGGAAGATGAAAGGACCACCGCACTCAATTGGCCCGGACTGTCACGCTTCGCTCTCAACCGGGAGTATTTTTTTCACCACTTCCACAATTTTCCCCGCAAGCTACTCACTCAACTAAATACTTCTCGGTTTTTATTTGACAATGCCGACCCTTATATAACCTAATTATGCTTCCGTTTCGATATGCGACAAAAAATAGGTACACAGCAAATTGTCTTTGTTTTTATCCCACATTAACCTTCTGCCCAATTGTATTGCTCCGAAATTCACGTATACCTCTGTGACTTCCCAACCAATCCCTTCCTAGAGTGTGTTGCATACTGCTGTGGCACTATCCCTCCATAGTCGAAGGAGGTTGCTTGCAGAATTGAAAAAAAACAAGTACTTTTTTATTGAAAGAGAGAATAAAGGTTTTGATAACTCGGGGGAAAATATTTCTGTCTCCGAAAACGGCAACGCTATCCCGTGGTGTAGCGATGTAAAAAAATCCAATGGCGCATTGGGGAACTCCGCTGGGAAATTGGAAGCGTATTGCGGGGGTATTGTACTTTTGTGATCATGCTGTTCGTGGAGTCATGCACATTGCGGGACACCAAAGCTACGATAATACATCATGGTTTGGCCTCATTTCATAGCAAAGAATAAAACAAGCTGATAAAGCGTTTCCACAGTTTATAGTAAAATATTGTCTGTTAATTTCTTACTATTTTCACGAAACATGAAGTTATTGCATTATTGCATGCAGCATTGTTGTGAGTCATGAAATTATGCATCGTTGTGAGTCATGAAATTATGGCATTTCGGCGAGTCAACCAAATTATTTTTGATCTAGGGTTTTTATTTTTGACATCTTACTTTTGCGCATATATATATTTCGCATTTCAGGCTAATAAAGTATTTATTGCAATTCATGCTAATCTTGTCGCACCTCTGTGAAGTCTCTAGAAATTATATTATCACCATTCGTCGAATCTTTCCACGTTTTCTCCATTTACAGATTTCCATTGTAAAGAAAAACGCTTTGCCTCCGTAGGTTTTCAGCTGCAAAGAATATCTTGAAAATTTTAAGAAAATTTAAGGAATAAATATGTTTTACAATTTTTTCTTTGATATGTTTCAATTCTTTGTAAATCATACTTTAGGCGTCATATTTTCATACTTTTGTGGAGCGTCTTATGTATCCTCTTCAAGAGCGTCCTATACAAGCGGAAAGCTTTGTCCTGCTTCCTACTACTCACTCTACCGTTATCACTTAAATTATTACTTCCAAGAATATAGTACAATCTTAAACGAATTTAACACCAGACTGATTGAGTCTCCCGCAGTAAATTATATCTACCAAACCTTTGCCTGTGGAAGTGAAAAACATTCCTTTAGAAATTTTGGACATATACAAGGAGTAACTCAACTCGTATGAAACAGTCCCCTCACAGGAGTCACTATAAATTTCTCCATCGTTAAAATTTAAGGCCTTCATTTGAACAGATTCTTTTCCTGTAATGTTGAATATCCTACCCCTTCCCATTTCTTCCTCAAATCACTGGGCTATTTATTATTTTGCATCGAATTAGCGGTCAAATGAAAACTTAAAAGAATGATGAAAACCTGTAAGTCATCTTTTCGCGCAGAGTCATCAATGGAAAACCCCATACGCTAGGGTACCTCCAAAAAAGTAGGTGTTATTTGAGTTTTTACGATGGAATGTTTTTTTTCTTAGCTGAATACGAATTTACAAAAATATTTTTTGATGAATATACCATATTTCGCATTCATCTATCACATATCAACGCATATTCTTTGGTACGTATTTTCTCAGATTCATGAATGTGGCGTAAATTGTTTAGTATTTTAACTATCTTCTGGGCAGATGATATTTTCTCTCCCCGAAATAAAATGCCGTTTTTTTCTGTTAATATTTTGACAAATGCAACCCCGGGCCATTAGTATTAAAAAGACTGCCAATCCAAATAAAAGGTATGTAATTTCCACATATGTATGGAAGTAGGTGGGCAATTGAAATGGCTGGGGTGAAGCTCTGCTGATGACATTTACATGTGTCTTCTGAGATTGAAAACACCGTATTTCTGAGCATAAATGGTTGACTTAGCGGAATTTTGGCGTTTTAATTCGGAAAAAAGATCCATCACATCCATTACAGTTCATGGTTAATATAATTTAATGGTTTCACAAGTATTTGTGATGTTTATTCCTGAATGATGAAGCTTTTTGTTGTTGTTAATAAAGAATTGTCATAAAAGTGGTCTCTCAGGTTAATAAGGTATATTATTCAAGCTCATTTATCAAGAAATAAACCAACATCACATAAATGATTTTAGAATTCTCGGTGTCTGCTATAACCTCACACGTTTGAGAATATCCCAATCAACATTGCTGTCAAAATAATTACTTATTGAATTCCTCGTTATAATTGTCCAGGAAAATTGGTTTTGTAATGAGGATACACTTACGGATAACCAGGTTGAATGTTTAATTAAATTACGAATAAATGAATAGTCCTTTTTCATCTCATCATATGACACAAATTACCGAGTATTCAATTAACCAAGATGCTACAATTTGGTTGAATGGGATCTGAGAGTATTTATTAAATGATTTAGCCATCTTGATCGTGTACTGCTTGAATCACAGAAGATGGAAAGAGTCAATAAGCACCCTCTACTATATTTGCATCAGATAAAGATAATAAATCCTTATATCAACCAAGGACGAGCGCGGTGAAACTTAGTCCTCCCACGGCTCCCTCATCTGTGATGGGTGTTGCATATTTTTTTGTTAATTTCGCAAGTGCATCAGTATTTTGCATCAGCTTCATTTCTGATCACTTAATGTGAATTTATCATCCATGCATATGAGAGAACTTCCGGGATTAAATGCAGTGATAATTAGGGGTCTTCTGGTTTTCAATTTTGACTAATTGGCCTTAATCCATCGCTTCGTGTGAACTGGGCTGCTCTCATCTTATCAGGAAATTGTTTACCTTTTATTTGATGTCTCCTAGTACATGATTTCTGCACCTCCTATTGCAGGACTTTCTTTTGGAACCTGAGCACTTTATTTAGTTGCATCCTTTCGTTCATCTTCCTTACTTTTTTACATACTTAACTTTTTTCTTTCTATTCATTTGAGAGAATGTGAAGGGAAATTTTAATTGGATTTGTTTAATGTGGATTCCTAACATTATTTTGAATTATTTCTCTGTAAAGCTGTCTTCAAATGACCCCTCCTCTCTCTCAGGTCACCTGCCTCTAATTATAAGAAATCCTTTATTAACTTTCTATGAAAGAGTGTTATATTTATTCATACAAAATAACTCCTTAATTCGTGGATATAAATGGTGAAGATATTTTAAAACGTCATGACTTTAGTCGAAAAAATGATAGATCTGTGGAAAATATGAATTTTAGAAGTTCTAAATGGAGGTTCATACTTAACGAAGTGGAAACTTTTCTCTTATATTCTGGACAGTAAAATTAGTAATTGTTAACCGAGTTTGTTTAACAATTTTGCCTCGTTGCAACATATAGGTATACCTTTAAAAATTGAATCAATTTGCTGAATATCTTGTCGGTGGTTTGAAATGAATGTGGAGAAATTATTAGAGGGTTTTTTTAATTGGAGCACAGTATAGTTCCATTTTGAAACATTTATTCAGAGCGTAGGTTCTGATTATGGCCGAATTTCATATTACGCACTGTAATAGTATTTTATATAATTATCTATCTTTTGTTTGGTCTTAATCTGTGTGTCAGTCAAATTTGTACTTGTATTTTTATGGATCAGAGATATGCATTCATGTGTAAGTGCAAATTCATCCTGGAAAACAAAAAAATTACCCCTAGTACATCGCTGGGAGAAGTTTACACGTAGTGCTGCAGGGACTGGTAGTTTTCGACGATTCTTTAGTTTTTTTAGTATCTGCTGTGATCCCGTGCATGCTTGGACATATATTGGCTCTAAACAAGAGCGTACATCTCTTCTTAATTCATGCTTTTGATTCTGTGGGTTTCGGTTGATAAACATGGCATCAAGCGGTGGTGAAAACCAAATATGCTAAAAATTGACACGAGTGAATACGAGAGTACAACGGGGAGAATGCGGTGTATTGTTTACATTCCATACTCTGCTGTGTGCCTGATAGTTATTTGTATCCAACGAAAGAACTCGGCAAGAATCGTGAGGTAGTGTAAATAAACCTCTCTTCATATGGGATTAATTTTAAACAATAAATCAGAAAATAATAAATACAGATCCTAATTTTTTTCTCAATCAATCTCTGCACGCATTCCGTCTATGGTACGATTGTCAATGTGCATTTGAACATGAATAAAATAAATAGTGAAATGGGTGGAAATAAAAATGGCAATCAAAAGGTTTCTCGCGGTCATTGATTGTTTGTTTCCTCTTCCTGTCTGCCGAGGGATAATTTGTTATTCTTGTATTCGTCGGGCGTGACTGCTAGTACTCGATGTAATTCTGTTGCCTTTTGCTTGAGTTCGCTTCTTCTTAGTTTTTTTTTGAAACACTGCGTATAAATCAAGTTTCATCACGTTCATGTTACTGTGGAGTGGGGCGACATTCTCATGGGATGTTTCAATCAGGGATCTGATCCAAAATTTAGCGATAACAAAAATACGATTCTCGAATGGTTTCGTAATGGTACATATTTTCAATACAAATGGACCGAAATTGGTCCGAAGTATTGTGATCCAAGCTCTAGCTGAATTAAAATGTAGGGAGATGTTTTGGGCTTAAAGTTTTTTTGAAAAAATGAAGTGTTCATTGAATGAGTTAGGGTTTTCACATATATTGTTTCGGTCTTGATCGTCAGGATTTCAATGTCCTGGGGAAAATGTGATAATTGAGATTCGGATGTCGAAAATAAGGACAGATATCAAGTCTTTATGCCGTATTTCAGATCCAAAAATTGCAGTTCAGGGTCGTACATTACGCCAGCTACAACTTATTTTGCTCCTTATTGTTTCTTTTTTACCTCAAAAAACATTCCGCTAGAAGTTTTAATTAGAGTTAAACTCCTCTCCTCTTTTTACAAATTCAAAAGATGCGGGTGATATTCCGCGAAATTGGAACAAAGTCGCTACTCTATTTCGCTCCAAACAGAAAAACTTTCCGCTAGTAAAATTGTTTATTTTAAAGATGTAGTGAAACTAAACTCTTGTTTTCAATTTGGTCCCCATTCATTGTTTCACTGAAATGAAAATCAGTTGAAACTTAACCGAAATATTGTCAGGAAATGAAATATTTGATGTAAAGCTCGTGAAAATCTAAGAATGTATTTTGTTTTCCTTCGGTCCAGAGGCCTGATTTCAATGAAATGATAATCAGTAAAGCCTTAAATTATTACTTTAAAACTTTTTGAGTGCCCTTATAGGCTTGACTGACGATTTTACCTGATCTGTTACTCGCTGATCAACGTGGAACTCATTGTCGAGTGCAACACTCTTGATATTATGAAAAGCAGATTGTTGCTTTTTTGTCGTCTTGATGTATAAAAAATTGCTGTTGGTAATTCAGTTGAGTCATTCACGGCATTTTCTGGGAAATAAATCGCGTTGGTTACAGTTACCTCACATAATCTGCTCATATAATCTGATGAGTTGCATTCTCTTCGCCTACTTTAAATATAGATGTCTGCCGCCTAAATTGAAACGGCATTTGGAAGGTACGCTAGCGTTGTGCAATTTGTACACGTCAAGTGTGTGGGCATCTCTTTCTAACCTCGGGTATATTTTTTTATTAGTTATGGGTGTTTCAATAACCAGAAAATTAAATATTTCGTTTAAAATTAGAGAAAACTCTATTTGAGGTAAGATGAGGATAACAGGTTAATTCCAGAGTCCCAATATTTGATTAATTAGCACTTTGGTGGGCTGTATGGAAACTCGTAGCGCTCACCTCCCAGTTGAATTTAGATATTGGCTTAATATCAGGTTGTCCATTTGCAGTAAAGGTGTCGAAGTTTCTAATGAAAGTTGATATCATCTGCCAATTCCGTGAGTGTAGCTGTTGTTTCCACTCATTTTCGTAAATTCTAGGTAAACGTGCATTCTGTTATCTTACTTTTAATTGATGTAATTCGAATGTCTCCAAAACATCAATAAATAGATACTTTATTGGAACATTTATCACCCCAAAAATGTTTGCTTTTGGTGTTGCTGTTCGATTCCGAAGTTTGTTTGTTCACTTTTTAATTTCATACTGTAAACTAGTTTCCTCAGTCAACCACCTTTTTTTGATATCAACTTTCTATTTGATCTTTAAAGTTTCAATTCTAAAGAGGAGAAAGTTTTTTGAGAGAAACTGGCCTCTCATATCGAGGTCACCAGTTTGCATTGTGAGGGGGCTGGAGTTTTTCTCACCCAGTTCAGTTTCCATGTTGAAAGAAAGTCGATGGCAGTGCACCACAACCATCGGATGAGACGTAATACTCATGACTCATCGTCGACTTTCTTTCCGGGAATGCAAAGGCCGACGCCGGGTTTCTCTCTAATTTCTCCTTTTTCCAATAAAACTATTATCTTACCCGCCTACATACTGATTCTTAATGGCTCACAGGAATTAATTTTTCGGTCGACTCCCAAAGTAACTTTTGCTATGTTCAATCGTGGGTTTCCGCTTCGTTGATGCGAGGATTACTCCAGTTCCTAGGAGTTCACCGCGTTGGTTTTATCTGCTGCTTAAAAGCGTTTCGCCAGTGTTCCAATAAACATCTTCAGGTTGTACTTCAATTAGTAGAAACCCGTTGGAATACGGGCGAAATAGCTGTCAGCAGATATATCCAATACGTTGAATGCCCGGAAAATGTAGGAATCCTAACGTTTACCAGCAATACTGATACGAGTTTTCTATAGGTGCCTTTCTACTGAGCTTATAGGTATTTTCCCTCGTTGAATTTGTATCCGTCTCCTTTTCCTTTTACAAAAAAGGAAAAAAATTCAATTTGATCGTTTTCGCAGTTCCATGGGACAGTTGGCGAATTGGCGTTCGGAAATGAAGAAAATTTATGTAGAGAAGTTTCTCACCGAATTGTAGTTATCCCTCCTTTATGCCTCTTGACGGAAAGGAAGGATGTTAACTTTCAAGAAACTGGAACACGCCTCCCTGTTCGTATACCCAACACCGTATTCCAACTGGCATGAGATCGCCTAGCTGGAAGGACGTGTAAATGTATGAAACTTGTCCCGTAGTTCAAAGATAAGAGGTTTGGTAATGTGGAGTATTGAGGAGAGGAAGTGCTTTTCGTGGGAATCTTGTTCCTAACAAGCCTCTCAACTCTCTGTCCACGGCCCAGTAGTCTCCTTTAGTTTTTTCAAAAAGAAAATAAAAGACCGGACGCTGGATTATCCCCGGTGGTCGACATCCAGCATATCCATGGGAGCGGCGTTCCTCCGTCTTTGAATCTCCCTCTCTGTCGCCTCGGGCAAACTTTTCCCTCGCTTTGATCTCTCCTTACTTGCCTCGCGTACTATATACGCCTTTTGAGGAAGCCACTCCTGTCTTTCTGTCCTTCTCCCTTTCTCCCCCTCGGATTCCACTTTTCTCAGACCTCTCTCTATCCATCTTCAAATCCTCCAAACACCTTCCTGGGTGGGGAAAATTTCTTCCAAGGAATCGGGACTCCTATTTTTCTTCCCCCGTTTGTCTGTTTTATACATTTCCGGTCCCTTCACTTCCTTCTTCCTGCTCTGAATTTACTGAAAAACCTCCTTTAAGGTCTATGGACGATGTGTTTTCGACGTTGATCAACTTACCGGTAGAAAGATGAACTACCGTCAAAGAATAAGCATATCAGCGTACGTGATAGCATAATTCTCTAAAACTGCCTGAGTTTCACCATGTAAATGACATATTTTATCTCAGACGTCGTACAAGTGGAACCAAATCCTTTAGCCCCCATACTTATACTTTAATCCTTCAAAAGGGGGGGGAATCACACCGAGAGGAGCGGAGACCTTTGTTATTCTTTTCCCGTTTATCTGTTCTTTAAAACTCCGTGTTCCTCAATTTATTTTTCTTGCCATCCCTCTATATTTTTCTCCATATATTTTGTGCTTCATTTTCCTCGCCCTTTTTCAGATATGCACGTGAACCTTTTCTCTTCAACTTTTGGACATTCCGGAGTTGGAGGGGCCGATTTCCATATCATTGCCGGTCCAGGGAACGGCTCAAAGGCACGAACAATGCGCGTCAATTCTCGTGCTGGAATTCTTAAAGGAGCGTCTACTGTGGGTAGGTTGGATTTGTGTGTTTCTTATGTAGGCAGGACCTAGGATGGTTTTCTACGTGAGAACAGTGAATTTTACATTATGATGTAACTAGGATAACTAGCAAGTATATGTATATTCGACAGAGGGGATGCTAAAAAAATGTTATGCTACAGATGTCCTTAAAGTGAGCTGCATATATTGCAGGGAAAGACAGTGGCTCCTCTACAGCTTCCTTATCCAGTGAATTTCGAAGTTTTATAATAATTATAATGGAATTGAGTACAAGCTTATCTCTTAGCTCGCATTAACCACATTCGAGTTGATCCCAAAGCGTGTTAGTATTATTTGTTGTCAATCAAATAAATATTTGTTGAAAAACAAACATTTATCCGAATTGGGTATATATATGAAATATTCTTAGTACTTTTACTCTGAATGGGTGAATTTCACAAGCCTATGGCTTTGAACGGGGTGAGCTCTATTCTCACTCATCAAAACCAACCTTTGGGTTGAAACACTGGGCGCTAATTACCTACTTTATATCCGTGGCAGTAACATTTTTGAAGTTAATCAGACGAGGTGATGAATGTGAGTAGTTCATGGTGCAAAAAATCTTCCGCCTTGATAAGGATTTGAACCAATATGTCAAGATACTGCCTCAGCCTCCAACGAGAAAGCAAGATTGTAGCAATAGGAGCTAAAGCGGGGGAAATGGCTCAAATCTCATTTCTTGGAGGACAATTTTTTACCAGAGAATTTCTGACATTCATTTTAACATTGTATTGATTATTAAATAAGCTGGTCAGATTTCTTGGAGAAACATGGACTGGAATCTCTCCGGCTAGAAAGAGAGCTAGCCACATCAATGAAGCATCCAGAAAGATATGTGGTACCCCAATTCATAGATCATACCGAATGAACTAGCATTCCTACGGCATCATGGACTCTCAGGGCTATGCCATTGACTATGGTCCGCAGGGTTGCTGATGGTAGATCAACCTCTAAATGTGGAGGTTACTGCGAAATTAGCGAGTTGGCGATTATCATTAGCGAGTTGGCGTTAGTATCTAGAAGGTGGCAAGGAAAGTGGCAAGGGCGAGGTAGGTAGCAGCCCTCCTTCAATTGACTGACACTGGAGACCACGTGAGTCGGTACAGCAACACTCATTACACAGCCGGCGAGGGAATATCGTACATCTAAATGGCTGTAGTGCTGGGATGTGGTGGGAAATTATCATAACTCTTCCGGGGAGCAGCAGCTCACGTTTTCCTATTTACTTAATTTGCAATAAAAAGACTCGTTGAAACTCCCTCACGTAAAATATTCCGGAGGTAAACTAGTCACCCATTTTGTCCCCGAATTGTGACTACGCGAAAGAGTTTATCAGTCTATAAAGTGAGTGTGAGTGTGTGACACAGACACATTTTAAAAATTTTGCCTGAAGCGTCAGGTCACGATACGAGGTCATATCAGCTGCCAGTGAGGCTTTTAATTAGGTTTGTCGATAGGCAGTGTATATAGTTAGTTTATTTGTCACCAATGCTTCTATCCTTATCAGCTACCTTGTACTAACAGTACGTCGTGAATGTGCCCAGTATTCAATACTATAGTATCTCTGTTCATTTAATAGTTGTAAAATACATTAATACAAATAGTATTTCTAACATTGGTGGCATGCCTATAGTGCATTAAATGTTGATGAAAAGTCAGGTGAATGTTGGTGTAGCGTAGAAAATGTTGGTGATAGCTCACCCCAATTCACACACCATTGAGGTGGCTCGCTAGGAATTATGTAGATCATGTCATTCAAGTCATCAAGAGGCTGCGGACGCTTGGAAAATTTAACTTTCCCGACCCCACTATTGTCGGTATATTGGATGATTTGGGAAAATGCAACAAATAGACTCTGGGGAAAATGGAGTCATCGTCCTGTATTCTGTAGCTCAATCCCGGATTACAGAGACAGCGAGGTCAAATACCCCGGCCGACAATTGTAGGCAATGAACCGTATCATAATTTGCATTCCTTTTGGAAGCTGAACATTCGCCCCCAATTTGCATAATTAAAGGCCTACACCCCAAACCCTACCTACCATCGATCATTTGTGGCTCTGTTTGAAGTAGAAGTACGAAATGGATATTTTAAGAGTGGGCATGTTTGGCTATGATTTTGGGCGGCCGTCGATCTTGCTGCGAGAAACGAGATCGCTCTAATTATTAAGCCTTTGTTGGCTCGTTAAATCATCAATAAGATTGTACCGTTGCCCTTTGATCTGTATTTTCATCGTTTCAGATCCATTTCATTGGCTGCCATTAAATTTAAATTGCTGATATTAAACGTGTCTACCTGGCGCTGAAGTTTAACAATGGTGTTTGGAAATAACTGGAGGAGATATATTTCGCATCCTTGGATATACTCCCTTCCGTCT
This sequence comes from Pyrrhosoma nymphula, assembly GCA_963573305.1. Classification (NCBI taxonomy): domain Eukaryota; kingdom Metazoa; phylum Arthropoda; class Insecta; order Odonata; family Coenagrionidae; genus Pyrrhosoma; species Pyrrhosoma nymphula. Next base: position 45,085,728 of record OY754330.1, on the reverse strand, counting down.
CTTTTCATTATATTGGCTGTTTTGTTTAAAATAATCCCACCATTCACCGAAGAAAATCAGTTCAATCAATTAATCGGTCAAATTTTACAAAACACAGCCCAGAGGAATAACATTGTCATAATTTATCTCATTTGTGTAACTTACTTAAAATTAAACACCTTAACGTATGCTGCATATGAGGTAGTTATACTCCCAACGGCGATTTCCATCCGGTGGACAAAAATTTGTAAAAATTAAGACTTAAGACGTTAATGAGCTCAATAAACTGTTTAAAATTTTAAGACGCTATCTTTGGCTACGATCTATGTAAATATTTCGTGATATAACTACAAAAGCAAACTTTGGAATTACCAAAATAAATGATTTTCTGAAACGATCGGTTTTGTAACTGCTGTTAGTACTATTTAGGAGCACTATTAAGTTATTAAAAATTATGCAGATTGTTTATTGAATTGGTTATTTATATAAGTATTTTATTCTGCACTTGACAAGAGTATTTGTCATTAATTTGCTGCACATCATATTTGTAATATTTATACATATATATTTGCCATTCATGTTATTAATTTGACAAACTGCAATCAATCGTATTATTCGAGAGACAAAAACGGGAGGGAAATGTTTGTGCACGTAAGGCGCCATGATAGCGAATTTCGTATATTATATCCCCTGATGAAAAACTCTAGTTTCGACGTGCAACAAGTTCTCATTTTTTTGTCACCTCCATATATAAATAAAGAAAATATTGTACCCCTCTTGTCGCATTCCACCGTGTTAGGTGATCTTTGGTGAAAATTTAGTTTTTGCCCTCGTAAAAATCATTTTCCATGTGAAGAACTATGATTGATTGAATGATTGGAAATATTTATCGAGCCTTGCTTAGTGATCCAAAAAAATTCGTCAACTTCAACTGAAAGACATTTTAAACATTACTCGTAGCTTTCTAGTTCTTTACTTTTGGAAAATGATTCGCCCTTTCCAATAATGCCGTGCTGTTCCATGTATTTTAAAAATTGCTCATGGAAAATACGCAGTGCTGTGATGTATATTTGGAGATTTTTGGACGATTTCGCCTTTTTTGTTCATTAATTTGATTTTTTCTTCGATTCACCAATAAGCGCTAACTCACAGAATAGTGTTTGCTTCCGATGGGAACGTGCGCCTAAAATGTTTGGTCAGAGAGTTGATTGCTTTTTGGCGGAGCGTGCTCAGCCCATTTGCGCATAGAAAACCGTCTGAATTATCGATGCATATGTGCATTAAGGGTGGTATTCGTTTCCGGTTGAATTATTTTTTTCAACCCTTAGGAATGTTGAGTTGCAAGCTAAGCTTCTATACGTACCGTCAGGATTGATGGATTTTTTTTGTTACGACGAAAACATTCAAGTAATATATTTCAAACTGCGATGTATTCCAAGAACTCTATGAAACCCACAATTTAAATGAGATTCTCCTCTGAAATTTTGGTCGCGTTTTTATTGCCTTAACTATTACTTTTTTCGCACGCGTCAACTTAATTTTTCATTGTGCAATTTTTAATTTTCGTAAATACGTGCATGACCCAATCAATACTGAGTGATGAGCGATAATAGTTAACTATTTTCCGTGAGGACTTTGCTTCGTCATGCCCAAATGAGTAAAAATTAATTCAGTGGAAGTGAAGGTAAACGTCAGGCACAATCATTCTGATGATTTCGAGGTGATGGAGTAAAATGGAAAAGAAAGATTAATTCAAGAGAAATGGCAAAGACGGAATAATAATGGGCCTCTGCATATTGTCAAAAAGCTAAGACATTGAATCATACGACTCGATCTGGTTGCATCGTAGCTTTTAAAAATTCATCTCCCCTTCCGAATTGCCGTTCACGAACCTAATGCAAGAATTTTATTCCCACTACGCGACTTCACTAATAGAACGTTCCGTCCCTGAACCAGGATTAGATAAGAATTCGCATGTACCTAAGCGTTAAACGATTTGGTCTGCATGAATACTTTGGAAAAAATTGACTGGCCATTTCGGTCCCTTTCCTCACCTGCTCTAGTCACACGGCATTCTTAAAAGGCTGAATTTCGTGAAAAAATGAAAGGTGCTTGTTGTATTGGGCTTATCTTATCTCCTAACTATCGGCTTCAGTTTTTTTTTTAATATTGAGGATGTTATTCGTATTCATTCTAGTTTTTTTTGCCTGCTGTGTATCTCAGCTCACTCCTGTTGAACACACTTCATCATGCACATTTTCACTTCGGCCGAAATCTAAATAGATTCGAAATTAGGTTCAAGTTTTAAAATTTTGGAAACAAAGTTACAAACGTCTATAGTGATCATTAAATCAAACTGGTAGCGGGGTTGACTGGTTGAACTTTCATCCTGAACAATACAACATTCACTTCGCTTTCACTATTAGCGTTATGGAGAAGTAAGGCTTTGATAGAAGAAGTGGGTATTTTGTGCTCTGGTCTGTGCAAGTCACGCTAAATAAAGGGCTGCACACTACACGTATTCCAAAACGTGCGCATTAAATTGTATCGCATTAATTTATATTCTCGGTAGGTGATACTCATAAGTCATACTCAAGTACGTCATAATTGAACCACAATCGCTTACTGCGTTGACAGCTTTACTCAACTATTGCTGTTCATTCGGCTACATAGCGGTGAAAATTGCTTTAAGGAGGTTGAGTTACCTATCAGAATTCCACAAATTAGAAAACATAGTTTATAGTCCGTTGTGATAATATTTATAGGTATTACCCACATAATTACCATCTTGACCTTTGCTTCCTTGACTATGTTACGTATGGAATGGCATTATCAAGGAAGTCAGTGTAGAGTTTAAAAAGGCTCACCCTGAGAAACTTTCTTTTGGAAATTGAGACAGTCCAGTGCCTGGGTATTCATTATGATCTCTATATTTTTGTACGCCTGGGTTAACACATACCATTTAGGACCAGTTGAAAATTTTGCGTTTGCTAGAAGTGGATGTCCGCCAAGGCCATTTGTTGTGTGAGCATCTAGATCTTGAAGAGCCGTTCAACCGTTTGCGTAATAAATAACACGCGTAAGCCAAACTCCTCTCACCAAATTCATTCCTCCGAGTTGGCGAGACTATCCACCGTAATCCATGCGCAATGCATTCAGATTCTTACGTTTGGCCTTTCTAATTTGGTGCCCTGTCTCCGGTACGCTAGAGCTACTTTTAAGAAAGGCGATGTCATCCCTCGGGTATAAATCAATATAGTATAAATATTTTACGCTGCGAATATTATCTCTAATATAATTTCATTGGTCAAACTTTGTAGTTTTGGGTTAGTCAGTTGCTTCATGATAGGTTTCTGCATGTTATTTATGTTCCTTGTTGTCCTAGTCAGTGTTTGAGCGAAAAATATATGTATTGCCAAATTCTCTTTAGTTTTTTTCAGCTTAACATATTGAGCGCCTGCAATTTTTTACCCACGCTATTTTGTTTGCCCTTGGTGGTAACATGATTTTTTAATGCGTATCATGCCTTCTATTTTTCTCAAGCGATAACCAGATAGTGACGATGAAATTTGACTAGTCCGATGACGACCTTTTTTTCCGTCGATTTCGATCAATTTAATTATTGTTTCGTGCATTTGGTCAGTAAAAATTCGTCAAAGACAGCCAATTTTCAGCTCACGATCCGCGAACTTTAGCCCTTTAGCGCGTCCAAAATGTGGGATGGATGGAAAAAGGGTTGTCTTTCTGGCTCAGATGCTCCAGCTCCCTTCTTCCCATGAACCTCCCCTATGGATCGCCGGCGCCCCAACGGGGTTCCCCAACCCTTCCTTCCCTTATATACATTCCCTCCCAATCCACGCGCCCCAGTGGCCCTACCACCGCCTACTTCAAAAGCATCGTCGGAAATTCTGACACCCGCTACGCCCCTGCGCGTGACAGTTGACGTGCGAATATAGGGAGTGATTCAGCGCGAAGAGCGCAAATAAGCGGAGAGAAGGCGCTTTGTTCCCCTTCGCGGGCGACGGCATCTCGCCGTGCGGGGAAAAAATTAGGTTTGCTGCTCACTCGCACGTTCTCCTTTACACCCTCGTTATCGTTCCGTATGTTTTTTTTGTGACTTCTTCCTCTAGTCTCAACCGACACGCCGCGATCGAGCGTGAATGAAAGGAGAAGTGGGATAATTTCTGAATCAGGAATATTTCATCATCAGCTGGAATCCGATGATAGATTTGCTGCTGCTCTCCATTGCACTCTCATATCAGCTAACCGTTTTATTCCCTGCTAAGAATTTAAACGTCCCTCATAAATTGATTTTTATATCCCACCCTTGTTCCTCTGCGATAATTCTTCCCGTTCATTTTGCCTTCCATTATTGTTTTGAGGAGACTGTTGTGACGCAAGGTGTGATTGAAGAAGAGAGCAAATGATAAGTACGTTGAATTAAATATTAGTCCAAATTGTCAATGGAAGCAGAGGAAATTTGATTAATCTTTAGTTTAACGCAAGCTGTGTCCAATGTGTTCTTTTCTTCTTCTTCTTCTCTGAATTTACTTGTCTTCTTCCCAACTCGACGACGGATTTCTTCATTTGATGATTATTGCCATCCATCTGATCTTCGATAGTGCCACATTACAATAAAGTGCGAAATAATTCTTCCCCGACGAATTATGACTATGAAATCTTGTCGGGTTGCACACCGGTTCCTCCATTTCTCCCGACGTTTCGATGTCCTACTCGCTCATCGTCCACTGGGATCCCGATGAAGCCTTGAAAGCCTAGGCTATGAGCAAGTTACTCTTCAAAACGTCAGCAGAGATGGAGCACGTGAGAATTTTTCATTTTCTTATTTGGATTGCTTGCAACCGTCTTTGTTCTGCCACAGTTATCACCCAAGCTTCACCATTATAGAAGAGCATGTTCCATGGATGTTTTTATTAGTTACTAACGTCCAAGCGTTTGTTTGCTGTAGACTCTTATTCCATTAGCATTCAGTCTTTTTTTTGAGCTTATCTGCTGTCAATGTCTTTCTTGCTTGTCTTGAATATTTTTTTACGCATTCCGCAACAATAGTTATAGCGGTACACACCGAATTAATATTTTCAGTTGACTAGCCACTTTAAATGTTTCTCAATTAAATTATAGACCATCATTTTATGAACATTAGGAATTATTATGAACATTAGGATTTGTTTCTATTTACAGTAGGAGGATTAACTGGAGTTTTATTAGCAAATTAATCAATTAATATTGCCATGTATGACACCTATTACGTTGTAGCTCACTTCCATTATGTACTTTCAATAATATGTTTATACGTATAACGTTTCAAGGAATTAAAATCTGTAACTGTGTCCTTGGCGTTTCATAAAACGTTTGAATTATACATCAAGGAGAAAATTCTATTCGACTTTGGCGGATAGCTTTTGAAGCCAAGTATTTCATTTAGGGTGTTATTTTTTATTCTCTTAAAATGTCGCAAAGATGTAACCATCCAATATCCTTTACCTAAGTCAATAATACGAATGATTCCAACAGAACTTGAATTTCAAATACGAAATTGTTTAATCAGTAAACAAGAACCTGATATGGAAACGGTAACAAGTGTTTTAGGTGTCGGATACTATTCATATTTAATGTTTCTTTGTCTGTAGAGCTACGTCATAGTGTTTTAGAGGATTATGAGAGAATATAGCTCATTTAAAAACTCAGGCATATGGTGGATTTATCTTTTCTAGTCTTCTGTATTAGGTATATTTCAAGAAGGTCCTGTCATTTGCTCCATGCAACGAAACGTAACGTTTGTCTAATTGTCCTTTTGGTCGGATATTTGTGAAGAGTAACCATATTTTGCCTTTATAATAAATTGTACGTAGAGTACCTTTGTGATAATGCTTTTTCCATTGCTCCAGGTGTCTATTCGGCGCCATTTGAGATGACGTTGTGTGGTTATAGAATCCCATATAGGCGCTGATAATTCGTTATAAAATTTCCCTAATGAAATAGTTGCCTTGTTATGCTCAGGACTCGATACTTTTCACTTTGATTCGATCCCCCATCATCAATCCTTCTCACTAAATCGTATCGGATTATGTGAAGCAGAACATATTACTCTTTATTCGACTTGCTCACCTCTTGACAGTCTATTTTCCTGGGTTGAACCCTTGATAGCCGAGCCCAGAAAAGTTTGCAAATGTGCCCACCATGCATCCATTGGTACACCATTATCAATTTGTTCGCAATCCTTAAACCTCGGAGCGAGGGGGCAAGCGTACCACGGGGGTAAGTACCAGTTATGCTAAGCGTTTCCTCGCATCGAGAGTAATTCCATGCCTGAGCGTCCTAGGGGATTCTTCTGAAGTAAGTATTTATATCCCATTACATGGTAGTCTGTGTGCCTTTACTTGTCCGCCGCAGGAATGCCTACTGCTATTCTGGCGCATATTTGACTACGGGAAATTCCTCCAATACTTTATAACTCATTTTCCCTCAGACACACTAAAAATACTGCCACCGTGGGTTGAGAACTGTGTGCATGGTAGAGTTTCTTTAATCTCGCAGAGGAGGGAGCTCGGTTAAAACTCCAGAGTCACGGGATTCATGTGGTATGAGTGGAAAGAGTGCACTGTGGGTAAACTTCTCGTGAGTGCATTCGCATTTTGCGCCGCGTTCAAAGTGAAAGACGGAATAGTGAATTAGATGATGAGGATTCCACAAAGTTATCCTTCGGGGGTACGGTTTGCCATTTATTTCGAATATCCATGGTGAATTGCGAGAAGTTTCATATTATCCTCGGAAGTTGGCCCAACTAAAGGTATATTTGCTACTGTTGCACAGTATGTTTCAATATATTCATCATAACTAGGTAGACCACGAGAACATTTTTCATTAGAATCGATTATAATGAAAAACTTTGGTGAAAAGTCGTACCGTCAACTAAAATGTATGGGGTTTAGAAATAAACTGATTATTTTATGTAAATTATTTAAGTGTATCTCATTCTATATTAATTACGCTCATTTGTTTTAACATCCCTAGTCATGGATACTTTTTTGCTCAGGGTGACGTTATTGGTGTTAAAAAACGGTGAACGTAGAAAAAAAGCCATTTAACTCGATTTCTTCGTGCGTAATTATTTATGGATGAGGAAACTTAGCTACAGCCATTTGTCGTACTATTTTTGTGGGAGTAATACTTTAATCAAATTTACATCTCATTGAATTTTTGACTTCAATATACATGCGTCATTGTTTGCATTAATATTGTATTCTCTCATTTACTATCTATGTATATATTAATTTTGTAGCGTGTCAGTCAGTCATTATGTATCCATTTTGTTTCAAACTGTTTTGTTTTGTTTTTGTTTGATTTGTTGTTTTATGTCTCAATTCTGGAGATAGTAAAATTTGGTTTTGTGCATTAAATGTGGATTCTCTGTCTGTATGATTTGGTAGTTGTTTTGGATTTTTAGCAGTTGGTGGTGCAAATAAAAATGCAAAACACCGTGACCGTGGCTATTAAGCTAATAGTTTAGTGGAATTTCTTCACTGGAGTGATTTCTGTAATACCTGAAGTGTATAGTTCGTATGTAAACCACCAACTTTTTTATACTTACGCAGAAGCAGTAGTAAAGTATGTCCGTAGTATTTTCTTTCAATTAACGAAATTAGTAGACAAAGATTCATGTGTTAATTAGTGAGCGATTTACCTTCTATGAAATTCTTTCTCTCTGGTTTTTATTATTTACCTTGATATATAGCTACTTCCCTTCTCTTGGACTACAACCTTGTCGTGGTTGAAGAGCTTGCGTGCTCCGATGACCCCTAGAGCTGCACTGGCGGGAGCATTGCTCCTGGTAGGGTCACCCATGCCAGATTGGTCGAAGGTTAGGAGACAGACGAATGGTAGTCCGCGCAGCGTCTGTACCTCAGTGAGGCGGCTGCAAAAGGCGTCTGACCCCAGTGGGGCGGCCTCTGAAGTAATGGTGTCACGTAAAAAACACTATTGAGTAAGGCCAAGGAATACTACCTCAATTAAAACAAAAACCTTGAAATTATGGACAGTTCTCAATTGATAATGAATCCTGGCAACTACGGGACTCGGCCAAGAGGGCCGGGTGTCGTGCCCGGCAGCGGTGGGAGCAAGGCCCCTGCGGTCGTCATCACACGAAATCCTTGCTCAGACGAAGCAGCAGCAGCAGCAAAGGAAAAGAAGATAAAGAAGAGGAACGAAACTATTAGAATAGGCACGTGGAATGTTAGGACTATGCTGAGGGCGGGGAAGTTAGAGAATATAAAGCAAGAAATGGAGAGGGTGGGTGTAGATATCATGGGTCTGGGTGAAGTAAGATGGAAGGATGACGGGGATTACTGGAGCGGCGACTATAGAGTAATTTATAGTGGAGGGAATGAAAGCCAGCGCGGGGTTGCTTTCGTAATGAACAGGAAACTTGGTAGAAAAGTAGTGTATGCAGAGCAGGTGAGTGATAGGATAATAGTCGTGGAACTAAAAGCAGAACCAACGAATTTAGTTATAATCCAGGTTTATATGCCTACCTCTAATCATAAAGAGGAGGAGGTAGATGGGGTGTACGATCAGCTAGAGGAAATAATTGGTAGGATACCAGGAAGTAAGCACCTGGTAGTAATGGGGGATTGGAACGCGGTGGTGGGTGAAGGAAGAGATGGGCGGGAGGTGGGCGATTACGGGCTAGGAAGAAGAAATGACCGGGGCGAGAAAGCTGTGGAGTTTTGCCGTAGAAATAACCTAGTAATTACAAATACATGGTTCAGACATCATCCTCGACGTAGGTACACTTGGAAGAAGCCGGGAGACACAGACAGGTTCCAGATAGATTATATAATGGTACGTCACAGATACAGGAATAGTGCTAAAAACTCGCATACTTATCCAGGAGCTGATGCAGACACAGACCACAACTTATTAGTCATGAAATGTCGGGTAAAACTGAAAAAGATAAGAATGGGAAGGAGGGTACGTAAGTGGAATACGGAGGCATTAACTGGGGCAATGAAGAAGAAGTTTCGGGAGAAGGTGGATGAGATAATGGGTGAGGATCATGGAGTTAGAGCAGTGGAAGATGAATGGGGAAGTTTGAAAAATGGAATTATAGAAGCAGCGAAAGCAACGGTAGGCGTAGTGAGTGCAACTAAAATTAGAAAACCGTGGATCACGAAGGAGATGATTAGGGAGATGGAGGAGAGAAGGAAATGGAAGAGTGTAAACTCAGAGATAGGTAAGAGAAAATACCGAGAATTTAATAACAGGCTTAGAAGAGAAACAAAGAAAGCAAGAGAGGCGTGGTGGAGAGAACAGATCGACGCGTTAGAGAAATACCAAAAAGAGGGAAGAGCAGATGCATTATATAGGAAAGTAAAGGAACTGACGGGTGGTAATAAGGGAAGGGGAATTACAAAGATAACAGACAATACGGGAAAGGTAATCGTAGAACCGAGAGAGATCCAGGAGAGGTGGAAGGAGTATGTTGAAGAGCTGTATGGTAAATAAATAAGGCCCAATAGGTTAGATATAGAAAGGGAAGACGATATCGACAGAGATGGCATCGGACCAAGTATCCTAGATAGCGAAATTGAAAGAGCTCTACGAGACATGAAAAGGAATAAGGCGGTGGGAATAGATGACATACCTGCAGAGTTTTTAAAGAGCATGGGGAAGAACGGAAGAGGAAAACTTTTTGCGCTAATTCGTAGGATTTATGAGGATGGAGTGTGGCCGGAAGACTTCGCGAAGACTGTACTAATTCCTATACCGAAGAAGAGTAAGGCAAAAACGTGCGAAGACTATAGGACAATAAGCTTAATATCCCACGCGGCCAAAGTAGTTCTGAGGATTCTAAACAGAAGGCTAGAGAAGAAGGCGAATGAATACCTGGGTGACGACCAGTTCGGATTTAGGAGAGGGACGGGAACGCGAGACGCTATAGCGGTGATGAGGACTCTAGTAGAAAGAAACCTAGAGTATGGACAGGATGTTTTTGCATGCTTCGTAGATTTCGAGAAGGCGTTTGATCGGGTGGAATGGACAAAATTAATGGGAGTGTTGAATAAATTAGGGGTCGATTGGAGGGACAGGCGTCTGATTCGAAATTGGTATATGAATCAGACTGCGCAGGTTCGGGTAGCCAATGGAGAATCGGGATGGGCCACGATAGGACGGGGAGTGAGGCAAGGGTGCCCACTATCGCCGTTGCTTTTTAATGTGTATTCAGAAGAAATGGTAAGGGAGGCTTGGGGGGAGGAGGATGTAGGAATAAAGGTAGGAGGGGAGCTGATAAAATCAGTGAGATTTGCAGATGATCAAGCATTGGTTAGCCAGTCGGCCAAGGGGTTACAGTCAATGGTGAATGCATTAGAGGTGCAGTGCGAAAAGTATGGGATGAAGATCAATCACAAGAAAACGAAAGTAATGAGATTTTCTAGAAGTAAGAAGGCGGGGCTGAATATAAGGGTGGGAGGGCAGAAGATAGAGCAGGTCGAGCAGTTTACGTATCTGGGTAGTATTTTGGAGGCGAATGGGTTTAGTGGTAAGGGCATCAGATGCAGAATTTCGCTAGCTAAAGAAGCATTTTCGAAGAGAAGGGAATTGATGAGGGGGGGTCTGAGAAGAGACGTAAAGAAGAGGCTGGTGAAAACTTTAATATGGAGCGTGGCGCTATATGGGTCGGAAACTTGGTCATTGCGAAGGGAGGATGTGCGTAGGCTTGAGGCGTTTGAGATGTGGGTTTGGAGAAGGATGGAGAAGGTTAGCTGGATGGCGAGAAAGACGAACGAGGATACGTATTGGATATGGTCGGAGAGGAGAGGAAGCTTGTGGCAGAGGTTCGGAGAAGGCAGAAGAGATGGATGGAGGAGGTTTTGAGAGGAGAGGGCATGTTGAAGAGAGTGATAGAGGGGAGAACACTGGGGAAGCGTGGGAGAGGAAGGAAGAGGATAGGAATTCTGGACGAAATAAGAGGAGGTAGAAGATATGAAGAATTGAAGAGGGATCTAATAACGGGCCATCCTTAGGAGGGAATGCGAGACAATTTCTATTAGGTTGGGATACAAAATGGGGACTGTCCAAGAACCTACCAATCAGCTGGTAGAATACTTGAATGAATGAATGAATATAGCTACTTTTACGCGAATGAAGGCGAAATTCGGCAATTAGTGAAGATATTTAGAAATTATCCGGGTGAATGTTTAAATGCATGCCACTCCAAAACAAAAAGGTTCGTGTCAAATTTCTGTAAACTCAACGTTAATATATTCAGTTAAGTGTTTTGATATTTCCATTCCCTTGATTTGGTTTTATTGCATAAGATATACGATTAGCTAGCGTAAGTACGAACGTCAACGGTTTTCCATGCATTTAAGTGTCTGGATAAATACCAAAGGTCGTAAACGGTCCAATACATTTGCGTGTGCCGCTGTCTCAATATAGGTACAAACTTCACGTGGAAAGTTTTGAAGTATTACTTATAACTTTACGAATGCTATGTGAATGTGCGAGAAACTGACCTCGGAGATAATTCATAACCAGTATTTGTTAATGTATGTCAAATATTGCTCCCGTGCTTGCTGTTTTGGGGAAGAAAAATTTCCAGTGGGGCACCTAAAATAATCCAATGTGCAAAAAATGCCTTACTGTTTTTCTAGAAACTCCAGCTTTGATGAAACCATGGCTGCCCACCATGACCAAACATTAAAAGTTTTTGCAAAGTTTTTCGGGACTCCCGGGTTCACCTTTTCATAACGAGTCTATCTTTCTCAGACAGAGGCCGTGTTGTATTTCACTATTATGCGCCCTTCGCACCCTTATCCTCTCTTTACGATCGTCACTTTTCTGTCGTGACGTCACGTAGTGCTGTTCCATTCTGTAGGGCTAATGTTGAGAAGAGCGCGAGGGCGTAGAGCAGGAAAGAGTTCCTCCATGCTCCCTTTATGCGCCCTAAACCATTGAGCTACGCTAGATCGGGGTTTAACAGCTATAATTAAGAGTTTTTTAAAGCATATACCGCGGAATGGAAGTAGAAAAGGAGTTAACGTCTTATTATGAATCCTAATTAAACAATACATTGAATGAATATTTGTTTATCGTTAATTTTTCCATGTAAAAATTCGAAAAAGTTTGATCTTGAATCATATATTGAAAGAAAGTATAAGTTCTGGGATATGTGGTGGGAAGTTGCCTTATGGTGTAGGAGAATGAAACTTATTATTTCTTGGTACCTATATTAGTTTTCTTTGGTTAGGTAGGTATTAATTTACTGGTAAGTCAAGTATTTTGCATTATAAAAGGTCCTTCCTCGGAAGCTGTCTTGTGTTATGGGTTTCCGTTACGTTGGGACGTTATGGGAGCCAATCACATAAGTTTTATGGCTTAGTTGGACTTAAGATAGATATTTTAACGATTACAATGTAATGAAACTAATCCGTCACTCCACAGGCGATAGCCTGTGATTTAGTTAACTGGTAATTGCTTGGTTTTCATTAGCCTGCGATTTGCATATGAGGATGTGGTACATTGTGAGTGTGTATATAGACAACATAGTGAGAATAGATTTATTTTGTCAGTGATATTTCGTTATTTGGGGATGGCGAGTGAAGCTTACGGTGAAATAATGGAAATATTGCTTAAAATGGTATACATATTTCTTAATAATTTATTGAATTCAAGCTGGTTTTCCCATTGAATTATATTCAATGTTTATAACTGAATCCGTAGATACTATCTTTTTGAGTTTAGGTATAGTTTTGTTGACTAGAGATAGGAAGGTAGCGGAAGGAAATAGCCAACTGATTTCAGTACGACATTGACTCTCTTGGCTTTATGGTCTATGAGTTAGCATATGCTTTGGTCTATGAGTTAGCACAAGATTAATTAAATACCTAATGGACTACAATAAATATTTTTATACAATAATAATGCGACAACTGATCGTCTCGTTTCCCGAAATAATAACAATAATGCCTCCGTTACAGCGTTCAACCAACAGTTGGTCCAACGTCAACGCATGCTGGTGAAGGGCAGGAAAGTCTCTTTTGTCCGTATTTGACTGACATATCACCTTCTAAATTATCATCTAAACACCTTTCAAGCATTCGTCAATACATGCTATATCGAACATATTCAACAAAAGTCATGCATTGTATTCATGCACCTACTCAAGTGACCACGGAATGCGTACATCAATTATTCATAGATGTCAAATCTGCCAATCGAAGACTCTGGCGCCACCTACTGAAAAGAGCAGATAAGAGCGTAGGGCATTTAGAGCACAAGGGCGTAGAGTGCACCCTACTTGAAATGGCAGCAAGTCTGCTAGTCTATATATATTAATTTTGTAGCGAGTCAGTCAGTCAATCATTCTGTATCCATTTTGTTTATGTCTCTCTCAGGTTTTGAGATAGAGAAATGACATTTGGTGAATTAAATGTGGATTCTCTGTCTGCATGATTTGATAGTAAATTGGATTAATAGGTGGCAAATTTTGGGGTTGTTTTACCCCAACATTGTTAACATTGACACCCATAAGAAAAGCATTGAATTTTGTGCAGGTTTTTCTTCATTTGCTTTTTTAAATTACTTGCACTCAAGATATTGGATGGAGATTTGCATCATAGAACGCATAAAAGAATTTAGTTTTTAATGATTTCATTTAATTTTCTTATACTCTTTGTTTATGTCCAGGCACTGCGTTTTATCTCGAAATTCATCAATTTTTCTTCCTTTTCAACAATAGATATTTCCTTGGCAACCTGGCTTGAATACCCATTTAATAGCGATTTTATGAATGTCTATTCACTCCTGCAGCCTTTAAAGGCCAGGTTCAGTGACTAATTAGATAGTTGTAGTCAAACGACTAGTTTCCCGTTCGCATTGCCTTCTCAATGACATCAACAAGGGTCGATCGCTTCATGTGCGTGGATTAAATCTGGAAAATCCATGCTTTTCGCGTGCTCATTTATATGCTGCATGCTCATGAGTGGGACAGATCAGTAATGCCAAATTCAACATCAGCTGATGAACACAACGCTTGCCTCAAAGCGTCGCATCTTCGGAGACATGTACAGAAACTCACGTTAACCACCAATATTCGCGTAAATCAGCGCAATGTGTTAACCATATTTTCAAAACAGCTGTTGGACATGGATAAGTACCATTTGTTGCCGACAAAAAAAATATTTCAATTCCATTGAACTTTTATATCATTGTTCCATCGATCGTACAATCATTTCAGAAAGTTTTTCCACAAGTTGTCACCAATTACAAAAATCACGCGCGAACGCGCTATTTTGGTAGCAAAAAACACCGACGCCAATGCAATCAACTTCGCCATCCACGAACGAATTTCGGGCGAGTCTGTCACCTACAAATCGATTGATAGCGTCATGAATACGGTCGAGATTTTTAACTATCCAATTGAGTTTTTCAATTCGTTGGATCTTTCTGGTGTACCACCGCACAAATTGTAACTCAAACTCGGCGCACCAATAATTCTTTTGCGCAACTTTAATGCACCACGAATGTGCAATGGAACCATGCTCACTGTCAAACCACTGATACCAAACGTCATCGAAGCGACAATCCTGAATGGCAATTCAAAAAGAGAATATGTGCTTATTCCATGTATTCCCATCATTCCCACCGACATGCCATTTGATTTCAAACGACTACAGTTCCCCGTTCGCCTTGCATTCTCAATGACTATCAACAATGCACAAGGTAAATCGCTTCAAGTGTGTGGATTAAATCTGTAAAATCCATGCTTTTCACACGGTCAATTATATGTTGCATGCTCATGAGTGGGACAGCCGAAAAAATAATTTGTTTTTGCAGAGGGCTGTTGGACCAAACATATTGTATATCCGAAAGCACTCGAATAAAATTTACAACTCTATTTTATTATATAAAATATCATTTTCTTTCATTAATGTTGAACATGTAAATTTGTCTGCTTTGTATATGTTTGCCTACTTAAAAAGAAAAAGAGGCATTGCAACGCATGCCGGGCCCCGCCGGCGATCGCGCCTCTCGTTCTCGCCACCTTATTTCTCTCTCAATTTTGCATGGGATGGGAAGGCTTAAAACAATGTAATTGCTGTTTTGGGGAATAAAAATTATTCTGAATCTTTTTTTAAATTTTTGAGAAACATATACACTCATTTAGTCACATTTCCCACTACTTTCATTTTAGTAGTGCAAATAAAAAAGGAAAAACACAAAGTTCACTTCAAGAGCACACCAGACAGAGACTGCCTGCAAAGCAGGCAGCAGGTCTGCTAGTAATAGAAATTAATTTATGAAATAATGCGAAATGCAAAGTTTTTTGATGGCGTAAAGTTCCTGAGGATTTTATTTGTGCATCCTTAAAATAACTGTGCCCGTAAAGGCACTAGGGCTTCCTTTTTGTCGATTCAAATAGAGCGTAATGTTGGATTATTGATATCGAAGTAAAAAAGCGGATCCTAGATTTTTTTCTTATTGTTAGTTACAGATTTAGAAAAGCAACATTTTCTCTGAAACTTTTGAAGCTGCGGTAAAATTACTATATTTGAACACCAATTAATTTAGTAGAAATTATTGAGACTATTGCACGATCGTTATTATGAGTCAAACGTTACACTTACACAGGTTGTGTCACTATATTTTTTCAGTAGTCAGATTTCCCAAGAAAGTAAAAACTTTTAAAATAATTTTTTCGCAAGTTTGAGCGAGTTACCCGACCTCGCTCAAGGTTTTGCTGTTAAAATACCCGTGGATAGCTGAGCAATTCCTCCTTATTTCACAGGTTTATTTCAGTGCTACGCAGTGGAAAAGCAATAAAAAACAGAATGGGAACTTCTACTCTTGAGGAGAAATGAGAGAATGATTGCAAAATGCAGAAATAATTGAGCAAGTCAAGGGAGCAAGATTTCGCTTAGCTTGGATGAATGCTTGGATAATGGCGTTATTAGTGGAGTGACAAATAGGTGTACGGATAGCTGAAGGAATGTTTTTGGCAGAAGTTGGAGCTGTGTTGAAAGTGTCTCGTAGTAGGTAGGTGAAAATAGCCACTCATAATTGCATTTCGTCCTCTCAAATTTCTTATTAGTGTGGAGGCTGAATTTGGTTTGTAAAGGGGCATAAACGATAATGGAGTGATTTAGTGGGGAAAGTGATGAAATAATGAACCGAAGGAGACACCTAGAGAAGGAGTACGAAGAACAAATCCTACCGTGAGGGGCAATTTGACGTAATCATAACAAATATTACGGAATAGGTGAATGTGACAAAATTCAATACCTAAGCGTAACCCGTATTAGCGAGATATTTCTGCTCATTATTTGTTTTTTTTGGCAGTGCACTTCCGAAAAGTGCGGTATATGAAAGGTATATGAGTTAAAATTTCTAATTTTTCATTCAAATGAAGTTCTAGCGTCAGAGATCCCTTTATAGCCTATTAACGTTGCACATGCTTCCGAAGTACCTATATCAAAGTGGCATGGCTCTACCGGTGAAGATTCTGTGCGAACCTGAACGATTAGAACCGTTGCATTTTTGCCACCTATCCAAATACGACTTCCAAATACACATATTAAAGAGACATCTGAGCATATAATTTGTAAGCTATCTGTTTAGGAACCTCTCGAGGGTAATTATCTGAAATGGGCTGCTTCGTTTGTGGCAGTCTTTCTATATGGCTTATTGCATTGCATTTGCTTGTATGGGTCTCAAATAAAAGACAAAATACCCCATCTCATCAACTCAATATTTCACTTTGTGGAATATGAAAGCCCAGCTCATAATGAAGCTCAAGAATGGATTTCCAGGCCAAAGCTCGAAAAACTTGAGAATCAACTTCAAGTTAGGGTTTTTATTTTTCGACTCTAAAGTATGGTAAATTTCATTTAAGACGAGGAGACTTGGCCTTAATAGCGCAATGAAGTTCAAATTTTATTTTTTAGCATTCAATTTTTACTTAAAGACAATTTAGATCAAGCACACATATTTTACTAATTTTACCGCCCTTATCAAGATTAGAACCATGATTACGGCCATTGTTGCATTCGAGGTTTTGTGATTACGCGTTCATTTGTTTGCGGTAAAGGAAAACACATGCCGTAGCCTGGAGCCATTGGTGGAATTGGGACTTCATTTTCAACCACGTTCTAAAAATTAATTTGTTCAGCACGTGTTCTTTCTTTATGCATTCGCCTGGATAAAAAATTACGATCCGATCGATAATCGCCTCTCCCCTATATTTTTAATTGATTGAGGTGTATCGTCGCAAAAAAAAATTCAGTTAACTTTTCATTTGCAATTGACTTCTCTGAAATAATGGCAGTATCGACGTCAAAGCACAGTTTCTCGTCCCTCGTAAAAAAAAAAAAAGAGTCACCTCCCCAGTCACCCGGGATAGAACTAGCGTAAGGGATCGCGTCGAATGGGGGGCATTTCGCGATCGTGTCAAAAGGGACCGTTCCCTTGTTCCTCCGGAGCCATAAATCAAAATGAGGGAGAAGGGTGGGAGGGTTTCTGGAGTTCGGGGCGCGCTGTGCATGCGACCGCATAATGTTTTCCGCGTTTCTTTTGTTTCCCGTCGTTTTTTGATCGACCCCGGCGTCGATTACAAGGGAGCCACAAGGGCGCGTTTCGGGATGAAAACAACGCGCCTACGTCGCCGTGACAGCGCGCCATCACTCCGCGGGAAAAGGCGGACTAACCTACCGACTTGCTAATAACACGGTGGTAGAGAGGGAAGAATGTGCGGCCAGGGTTTAAGGGAGGAAAGGATAGAAGGGAGCCTTAAACTTTTTGAATGGCCAAGCGGGTTTAGGAGGCTTTCAAGGTGGTGTAAAAAAAATATGGCCGATAGGAGGCAAAAGTTTTAAGGAACCCGTTTCTCAGAAGAAGGTTTAGAGGGGTGAAAAAAACGGGCGTCGAATGAAAAACGAAAGCTCTGTGTCCCTTCCCGAAAACTTAAGACGCCTTCTTTTGCCTCCTCCCGCCGGGGGTCGCTTTCAAGTTAACGCTTCGTTTAACCAGAATCGTGGCAAACTGCTCGTAATCGGAGATAATGCGGCGAGGCGGTTATGAAGGGAAAATTAATGGCCATAGGGTGTGGTGTGGGACCTTGAAAGGAAATAATAAGACTATGCTTGTTATTATACGGAGCATGACGCCTGGCTGGTTAATACTGTTTCCACAGGGTTAAAGGTTCAACGGTCATGGATTATCGTCTCTAAAATCTTGTCGCCCTCTTTAACTCAGGTCTCACGCTTAATAGTTTGAAAGAGTTAACCTTAAGATCTCAGAGTGAGATAGAGGAACTGTTTTGGGTACGGACTTACTTGTTAACGAGAATTTTTTAGGTTTGCGTGTGATTAAACACATCAATATGGGCTAGAGTTGCCCTAAGTAACTTCAAAGGTGACATCAACCCTGACCCATCTATTCCGTAAGGCAAAACAATCTCTCCCATTTCATATGAAATTCAAGAACGGCAGATTTGAAATGAAGACAGAGAAATTCGTTCAAACATACAGGGAGAACGTGCATAAAACTTATTTCTCACATTTTAAGCAGAGATAAAGGACAATACATTTCTAACTACTGTAGTTACCACTTGAATATTTAATCCCTTTGTATATGTGTCAACTTCAGTGTTAATTGTGAATTTCAAAAGTGCACAAAAATGTGAATAAGTCAGGTGATCAAAAACGGTATTTCCGTAGCTTTATGTCACCGCATGCCATCGTTTCTCTGATGTACATGCATTTGAACTGGATGGCTATCAAATCACACTAGTTCATTGTCTTCCATAATGGATAATTTTGCCATATTACGAAAAACTAGCTGAACTTCCCGTGGAGATGCATCGTTTTGCTGTTAGTGATATCTTTCCGTGACGTCATCTCCTGGGTCCACATTGACGCATGGTTTCCACGCGCGCCGCCAAGCTCGTGTAATTATTTAGAAGAAATGTTTTCATAATATCAAATTGATTTCCGGTCACATTCATGCCTCTATATATTTAAGGATGTGTAATTCAAATATATATATTTTTTTAAATTTAATTGTATTTAATATAATCTTTCCAAATTTGGAACATGGTTCTTCGGTTCCGCGATATATTGTATTATTTTGGGAAGCTGACTGAAGCCTGAATTTTATAGCTAAGTGTTAATTTAGTCAATGCCATTGATTGCCACTCTCTTAACTTTATTTGTGCTTCTCGCTGTAATAAGAGACATTAATCCAATTAAGCCTGGGAACATTTATATCAGTGAAGGTAAAACACTAAAAACTTCTAAAATAATTTAACGAAGCAACGTCTCATTTGCATGCATGCAAATAAGCTTTCTTCGTTAGCAGGTTCTGAGAACTTAATATTTTTTGTACACCTGGGTGGCGTCTTTGTCACCCGCACGAAAAAGACCATTTTCCCCTTGTCAACAAATTAATAGCGCCATCTCAGATTATACGAGTTTTACATCAGTTGAATTAAGTCGGCGAATTAAATTACCCAGAGTGCCCCTTGGCTACCCCAAGCCGTAGATTCTACTCCTGTTCATCCTCCCACCCTACAATCACTTCTTCCGCTGCGTGACCCCCACCCACCTCTTCCTTCGTCCCCGCTGACGACAGACCGTGCGTAAATTTTTTTTTTCGCGAAGATAGTCTCCTCTCTAACGTCTCTTTCTTTCCTGGAAGTAATTAAAAAGAGAAGAAAATGACCTAACATGTCATTGTGCGTGCTCGCACGCGCCTCTACAACCTTGGAACCGCGGATACTCGCTCCGAAAGAAAGCCGCACGCCTTGTAGAAAGCAAAGTAATCTATATACCGCTTCAGGAATTATCACATTGTTCTTGGGTGTCAAGTAAATGACTCTGCATACATTTTTCATTATCATTGAAGAAGATAACTGCTGAGATGCACAACTGATTTATTTTTTCCTGTGATATTTTTCAATTGGTTTAAAATCGTGGACGAAACTGAACTCTGCGCTGTCTGTTCTCCGAAAATAAGTAGCCAGAACATGAATAAAACGACGACTCTCAAGTTATTTCAATGGAACCACTTGAATTTCATGGCTGGTGTCCCATCACACCCACTACATGACATTGCAGCGTCTCGCATGGTGGTACGTAGGTGTAGAAACGTCTAGTGAAAAGGTAGCTAGAGGTGGGGAACATTTCGAAAGATAGGAAACACGTCGAAAGGGGATGGTGGGGATGCAAGGCTCAGTCATCGCACTTGTTACCTAGCCGGAAGAGGTCCTTGTCGCCAAGTTGAGGGAGTGCAAGTGATAATAGTGGACGCATGTGAGAGGTTGGGGGCCCTGAGCACTGGTAACAAGCGTTTTCTTGTATTTTCATGCTCTGCTTGGTATCCGCGGAAAACTCGCCCACACGTACTCACTGAAGGAACTCGCCGAGAGTCCGCAAATCGTGTCTCCAAAAGGGTCGGCGTAGTGTGTGCATGCATGTAACTAAAGCCTGTCGTTGTGCACGTTATTGGAGGAGAGGACGCGAGAGCATAAGTGCTTGTTGGAGCGTGATGTTTTCGTAATAGGGTTTTGCTGTAAGCATCACCAAAGTGGCCTCATGCTGATAGAGGGGAATTGGGGGCTGAGGGGAATGTGGGTGTGGATTTTAGTGGTTTTGGGACGTCGGATGACCTACCTCTTGCCCAAGTTTTCTGACATGTTGGGATTGGTACTTTATTTTCACATCCCGATTTCTCGCAGCCAACGGTTGCACAAAGGCCTGCTGCTGCAAGGAATCTGCGTGAAGAACCAGCAGGCGGCTTCCTGCTGGCTGAGCCCAAATATAATATAAGAGAATAAATGGTACCATGCGTAAAATAGCAGGAGATAATATTAAATCCACTAAAAAGCGTAATTGGCAATATTGAATGGATCATTTGTGCGTTTGATGAACCGAAAACATTTATATTAGCAGCTAAATTGTCACTGTACCCTAATGATTAATTTCACATTGATGTAATTTCCATTAAATTACATTGATGTCATTTCCAAAAATAGTTGTATTATTAAAATATTTATGAAAACATAGCACTCGATAACTATATGTGGTGATAATTTTTCGCGATAAAAGTCTTTATTATCGTGTATCAAGACTACGTCTAATGTCTTCTTTAATCTACGGCTGGTACTTGGGGGACAATTTTTTCGCCGACTTTCAAGCTAATATTTTAGATTTTTTTAGGAGACGGACAGATAGTTAGTTCCCAGTCATTTTTCCATCCACTATCTTTCCTAAAGGCTTTGTTGGATAAAGGAGTTTCCTAAAATCCCATTTTTCTAGCATAAAATAGAAACATAGATCCATTAGCACAATGTCCATACCGATTGAGAGTAAGATTCGTAGGTGAGGAAAGGCAAAGAGAAAGAATTAATGGTATCCTTGCGGTTTAACTCCATGGAAAGGGTACCCTTCTAATACTGTTTTCTTTTTTGCTGTGTTGGAATAAACTACTTGAACTTACTCCATGGAGTTGAAGATTTTATCCTCTTCTGCTGCCTATGAATCTCTGTGGGGGCCTGGTTGATACTTTTACCTCACGCTATCCCACGCTGTAAACAACCCTCCGTGGTTATACCAAGTAAATGCTCAGCTTCCTTAAAGAGGTATCCTTAACAGCTTCAAGAACACACCTCATGACCCTAAAATAATAATCTTCTTTTTAATTGAGTAATTGCCTGAATTTGAACCTGGCACTTTCCTATCTGTGGTTGAGAGGCCATGGTAGCTGTTTTTCCTGGCTTTGCGTGTCCCTTGAAATTACGACGCTAGATATTGTTCATTTATAAAGTAAAATCAAAGGCCGTTAGATTAGAACTCCAGGTCGTCACTAATAAAATGTCTCTCTGCGTATTATTCTCGAGTTTATCTCCGAAATTGTATTTGTGAGGATGCAGAAACAAAGAAAAATTTCATGTTCCCAGCATCTGACTCAAAGTCTGCTTTTGAATAGTCCTCTCGAGTTTAAAGTCTAAATTTGTAATGGATTTTATCTTATTCACTCAATAAATTCTCAAAGGTTTTTTTTGTCAAATTTTTCAATTATGTACTCTAATTGGCATAATCAATCGTGCTTGTTTTTAATAAAGCTCGAATAATGGAATATGGAAGCAGGTAATGAATAGCAGGGCTGTCCCGGAGTGGAGATTTTATCAAATCATGCCTTAGGCACAGACATTTTGCTGTCCCAATGAATGTTTAAAAAATCAATCTTGTGAATAAAAACATGTAGCAATGGTACACCATTAAAACATTTCGGTGTTTATTCAAATGATGCGCGTGAAAGAATTACCAACAAAAAACTGTTATCTCCCATTATTTCATTTTTTTTTTTTCAAATCATTCTTTTCAATATGACTCCATAATTATTGCCCTTTATGGCATATGGGAAAACTATGGCGTTGAATGATGATAAGGGCTGCCGATAATTATATAATCGTATTAACTCAATGAAAGTCGTTTTCTATTCAGACATAATTGTCGCAAAAATAATGAAATCTCCACGGTTCCACTCGTGCTTCATACAGCCCATTTCATATATCACCCTTAATCGCCCCATTCTTCATTTATAATGTTCTGATGCAACTATAGTCGAGTATTCAAAATTTAATATAGCTCGCAGTCTCCCTTCTATATTATGCTTGCCATTTGGACGCTGAAGTGTTTTGCATAAAATTGTTTGAGGATGAAACTGAAGCGTAAGACTATCCTTTCACGTACTCAATCTCATTATGAACTGAAAGGCAGGGTAAAACATTTCTGTTTTCAAAACCTTTGCTTCTACGAACTATGATGAACAGTGCGTTCCTCCTAGCACAAGCCTCTAGCCTTTCCACTCGGAGGAAATTTCGTGTTCAAATTCAAACAGCTGTGTAGCTACATCTCCCTGCGTGACCCATGATGTGATCCCTGTGTTCGAAGAACCACTAGTAGCGGGGTTGATACATTTCACTTCTTTTAATGTGGAAAGTAGGACGAAACAGTGCCATGAACATTGTGATCATGGCAATGAGATAGTTCGACTTCCAATATATAGTTTACTCTTTGTTTCCAACTTACCCATAAGAAGCAACGTAATTCCGTTCCTGATCCTCAATTATCACTCATTATTTGGTATTTTAATCGAAAATATTGATAAATTGATGTTGTATAATAATGATAAATCATAATAGATACTATATGCATCAAATTATGCTTGAAATGAAAAAAATAAAAACTGATGTGCACTTGACTTTGGCTGAGTGTAAATAA
The DNA here is from genome assembly GCA_963573305.1 of Pyrrhosoma nymphula. Classification (NCBI taxonomy): domain Eukaryota; kingdom Metazoa; phylum Arthropoda; class Insecta; order Odonata; family Coenagrionidae; genus Pyrrhosoma; species Pyrrhosoma nymphula. Next base: position 45,062,446 of record OY754330.1, on the reverse strand, counting down.
CGAATTGTGAAAGCAGGGAGGAAGATTCGAAGGTGAACTTCATTTTTTATTTGATTCTCTTCTCCTCTTGAATAAGTCAGCTGAGGGTTTTGGCTCATTATCACTATCATCACTGCGAGCACTTGATATATTCCCTGAGTAGAATCTGTTCTGTTCCAGAAGATGGAATGTAATACCTATCGGACTAAAACTAGTATTCTTTTCATTCTGGTGGCTGTGTTTACGTGGATCAAATTTCAAGGTATTTATCCAAGATTTAGATCTGGTTTTCCTGGTATTGGTAATCGGAGAATCAAGTTATTCTATCATGTCCTTTCTGGGCTTCACTGTATCTTCACAAAGCACAGTGGATGCAGGGAATTGAAAGGAGAGCAGGGAAGTCGGACGGCGTTAAATTCACGTGGAGACTCAAAGATCATCAGCCGCACCTAATTTATATCTTTCTACATTCTACCACGAGTGCTGTCACAGAGGCGTGGGGCAGGGGGTGTTAGGACATCAGCCACGAAAATGGAGGGAATAAGGAAAAGTAAGGGGCAGTGGGCAGAGGTGAATTGAATGTGTCTTATGTTAGTGTCACGATGTTTCTGGTATAATCTCATATGGTGCGTGGGAAAAAGGAATGTTTGTACCTATCAGTTCGGTTGTGTATCCCTCGTATTTTGTCGCTTCTATCAGTTTTAACAGATCAGTTAGCACTGCGCTAAAATAATATCTTCCTCATCTTATTGAAAGTCATACACTTCATGGTTGAGGCCTTTACCTTGTAGAAATCCATTCTAAAGAAATAAATTGAAATACTTTGCTTTTCTCTACAAATTTACTTTAATTGTCGATTAGTTTCAATTTAAAAGCAAAGTATTTAAATTTCTTTCTTTATTGAAAGTCGCCTGATCTGAATTTTTCACAAAATCTAAGCCTAGCGTGTAGCCTCTGAGTCTCTCAAAGCTCCCAAACATTTATTTAAATTTAAATTACTGGAAAGGAATATTCTCCATTAAGGAGAGAGAATTTAGGAGAAGGTAGCAGAAATTCGTTGAAGAATATAATGATAATGAGGTAATGCCAGTTACTTGAGCATTTGGAAAGGAATGTGGTATAGTTTGGTTCACTCCGACCCAGCAATACTCCTTTGTGGGACTGTGAAAGCGCTACGAGATATGAAAACTAACGAGGCGGTCGGAATTGATTTAATTCCGGCGGAATTACCCAATAATTTGTGGACAAAGGAAAAGCAAGAGATTTTGTGAAATTAGTCGTAACGCTAATGAATAGGGAATTTGGCCAAAAATGCTACGTGAAGCCAATAAAGAAGAATAAAGAAGGGAATTATCTTGAGAAAATGGGAAAAAATAAAACGCTAGGTGTAGTAGAATGGGGTGGGATTTTTTTCTGGGAAATCCGAAGAAAGGCGAAAAATAAATTTAAGACGAATTATAAGTTATTGGAACGCTGTGGACTACCATAAAAAAATAGGGGTAGGGATATGTGTGGGAGAGGAAATAAAATATCCTTTACACCTAACGAGAGATGTATGAAATGAGATAAGCTAAAGCTTAGATTATGAAATGAGAGAAATAAAATTTAATTCTGGGCTTTATGATTAATAAGTAATTAATTGTATATTGGAAAGACATTTTTTCAATATACCCTGCGAAAAATCGTAACACAGATGATAAGAATGCCTCAAATATATTAAGAGAATTGAAAAGGAAAGTATTTCATGGTGATTTAGATCGCAATGGCCGCTCTATACTTCGTCTTCACTAGTGAGTCTACTCACTGGCTAACAGCACGTATCGTCCGACTGTTTTAATTTTTACGTGAAATTTGTTTGGAATTGAACAGGATCCTTCGACTGGCCGAGATACCGTAAAATTTAGCTAGCCAAACATTTCTTGATAACTCGGAAAGCATATGATCGGAATCCAAACAGACTCAGTGCCATTCGAAAGAGGAATGTTAAAAGAATTAAAAAACGGCCACCTTCCAATCGATAAAGTCGTCATGCAGTGGAAGATGGCCAGCCATCACGTCACGGTTATAAAATCACGTCAGCGTAAAATTGTTGTATATCGGCGTAAAAACATGTGAGAAAATCATATACAGCGATATTGCTGTATACGGTTGTATCGCGGGATCTACCCGTTAGTTTTTTTTTTTACTTTTAGGGTAACAGGTTCTGCAGAGTAGTGAAATCAAAGTTTTGGCATTTTTGGATGTCCCGCTAAATGAGCTAAGTAATGAAGTAATTTGGCCAATTCGACCTTACGTCAGTCACGTTTTCAGGACCAATCAAAATGAGGAAAAAATAAAGCCAGACGATCGAGAGCATTAATAAATTAAATATTTAGAGTGAGGAAGTGCTACCCTTTTTTTGTCCAAACGCATTATTTTTTCAGTATTCTTGCGAATTTGAATCGTCGGGTCGTGGAGCGGTGTTGGAGGGTGAATCGAATGTTTCAATGCCTTCACAAATGTGGAATGCGATATTGTGTCACATGACTTATTTTCCATTCCTACAAATTTACAAATTACTGCGTAGTACCCGATTGATTGGCGGCGATTTGGCAGGAATATTAGTGATAACTGAATTAAAATACAGTAGTAGTTGAGAACTCACCGAGGAATTTAATTTTAACTGACAGTTGAATGTTTCAAGGGAAATCATTTTTCTTACCTATTCCTAACTCATGATTAGAACTGTATACTTACCCCCGGCATTGTACTTATCGGCCAATACCTTAGCAGTGCACTACCTTCATTAGAAGTAGCAACATTGGGTGATTCGAATTGGGAAAAGCATCCGTTTTTGTTTTTTATATCTATATTTGCAATGAGAGGATATCGCTTTATCTTTTTCCCCAGTTCTGAGATTTTACATCCCCTGCATATACATTTGAGTGTAAAGTCAGCATTGCAATTTCAGTGCAGATGCAGAATTTCAGTGTTAACTTTACTCTCATCATGAAGGAATTCCACCTTGTAGTGCCTTAGCGTCACCTTCACGAATATGCAGGTGTTAAAGGCAGGATGATACCTATTTAAGTCTATTATAATGCTTGCGTTATTACGAATAAAATTCCTGATGCATTTTAACCTTGGCCATCCTCGGAAATTCTTCCAATTCATTTGTTTTTCCATTTTGCGAATGGTTATGACTCATATGAATCAACAAAAATAATTTATTCGTCTACTTAGAAGAAATTTCATATTATTTCTTTTCACCCCTTCTCTTTGTGGGACTTGATTATGTTTATGTGGAATAAAGAAAGGCCGTTTTGAGAACTACCACCTCCTAATTGAAGTGACTTGGAGAACGCCTGACCTCAGAACCTAAGACCTAAGAAGTAACATTGGAAACTGTAATTACTACTGATTCTTTTTCTCTGACCGGGAAAAGGTGGCATCCAAGTTTTGACAGAAATAGGCTACTTGGAGAGAACTATCCCGGAGGTGACTGCACCGCGTTGCTTTCCGACCCCGAGATAAGCACCCATTCTGCTGTCGAAGCCCTTCTTCGGTGGATTTAGAAGCTACGGACGATTCCTTGAGGCACGTCTACTCGAGTTTGTCCCGTGGGGTGCGTGTCACAATTCTCCAGCGACGTAACGTTCTCGAGTTTGCTTATCACTTGGAGATTACCCGCTGGAGTCAAGGGAGCTAACTCCCGAGGGGAGAGATTCCTTCTGCGTCTCGATTTTAACCTTAAAGGGAGCGCGGCGCTTCTGTCGTGATTCTCACCCGAGTTGACTAGGATTGCATCCTTCGTTTGATTTCGTTTCGCCCATGGATGCTTCGCGAACGAATGTTGGCTTTCTCCTCGTAAGGTCACCCGATTGAGGTACCTCGTGCGAATGAGGTCAAGAGGCGGCTGGCATTGCATTCATCAGAATCGGGAAAATTTTGACGATATTTTGGTCGAAGCGAGATATTCGTAATCAAGGAGAAATTAATCACAGTAAGGATTTGGACATTAAATGAGCAAATCCAAAGCCAGGAATCCTTTTTTTATGATTTTGGATTTTTTAATTTGCCCTTTATAATCGGTTTCAATTGTTATCCAATGCCGTAGTACGTAATTTACATATAAGACCTTGGATAACCTTTTAGGGGAAATGCTGAGCTAAATAAAGTTATTAAACGTTTAAAGAATTCCAGTTACCCAACGCTACTTCTTACACCGTCGTGTAATCTGAAAATATTTTCTCCCAAGGCTTAGAGGCAGACTTTTCTCTCGAACAAAAAGAGCAATTCTCCGAGCCAATGCGAAAGTGGTCCAAGTTTCGTTGAGGAATTCATGGTCAGTTTTGCTTGAATCCTCTTCCATGTCTTCACTTTTAGCAATCAACACGTTTGTGAACTTAGTTGTCTTGTGTTAGTAATTGAAAATATCCTCTTCTAAATATAAAAATTAACTTGAAATAAAATTGTTAATCAATGGAAATATGTACATCTAAAATTGAAATAGATGAAATTATATTGGAGGCTTTGAAGGCATGAGTATAGAGAAGATAGAGATAATGGGATAAGTGTAACGAATGAAAATCGATTAAGATTTGTTTGGGGTTGGGAGAAAAAAACATATCCTAAGGATTCAAATCAAGAGAGTGAAAATAGAATGATTGAAAGTGTAACGTTGAATTCTTGTGTGCAGATGAAATTGTATTTAAGGAAAATGTATAGGTAAGTGGGGAAGAGAGAGAAGAGCGATAGGAATTTTACCCATAATGCTGTTGGCTGGAGAGGTACTGGTGTAGTGAAATCGAAAAAGAGAATTGAAAAAGTGCCTCGACGATGCTCAATATCTTTTCACCAAGATTCCAAAAGCCTTTCCTAACATTTGACCATATAAAACGACTACGATCATAATCCGACAACTTTTCTCCATCTTCTCCAAGACCCATACTTCCCATCACCCCTACCCACTTAAGATCTATCTGTAACCCAACCCAATCCAATAACCCAATAACATCTCCTACCTACACGCATACGTCACCTTTCTTTCCGATATGAGCCGAAAATATTGTGATTACACCAAATGAAAGAGCAATTACAATGAAGCGTATCTTGAAGTGAAGCTAATTTTATTCCTAGAAATTCTTTGCATTGTTACTATGTTTCTTAAATAATTTCATTTCCTACCTTTTTCGGTAACCTTTAGAACGCATAAGACGTAAATAATAAATTCATCAGTATCAAAATTCAAAGAGCATGCAGAGAAATAATAGAGGGTCGTGGAGTAGACTTAGTGTAAAAAGTGACTTGCTTTCTTGAAAAATATCTGATGCATGATCGATAAGTAATTATGCGATTAAATTAATATGATATAATTCACATTTTTTCAATTTGAATAATTTTCACCAAGTTCTGAATGTACTTAATGGTGTGACTACATGGCATCTGACTGATTGTCTCAAACCTCACTTACCATGGGCCTTTTTTCTTTTTTTTATTGCACTTCTGGTAATGACTCTTATTACTAGTGGATGCCACAAACTTCTTTTATCCTTTTTAACGAGTTTATGATGAACCTGCAGAATGTGCCCTTGATGAAAATATCACGTCAGTGACGGGGAAGTTAAGAAATGAGATAATAATAAATATGCCGGCCCGAAGTGGTTCTAATATAACAATTAGGCACTTCTTTCATGAAGCAAGCGTACCGCTTCATTTTCCCATGGCAGGAGGAATGAATATGTCCGCCGGCGTAGAGTTTCACGGCTTAGTCTCGGAGAACATTAAGTTGCGGGCGAATGCGGCCCAGGGATGGACGCTATAAATCATCTTTCACGGGATGCTGCCTTAATCTACTCAGGAGTTGAGAGAGGCGCTTAGCGGTTTAGTAATGACTAGGAGATTTTTTACGCACTAGTCAGAAACTTTTTTATTTCCCTCCGCCCTAATACCCTTGTTCTCTCAATTCTCAATTCATTCTCTTAAAGCTCCCTCGTTCCACTTGAGTTTGTAAAAATACCGAAAACTTAAATTGAGTTATTGGATTTCTGTTTGATTGATAAATCCTTCTTCAAATGTAGCCAGTTATTCAGGATCTTATTTCTTATTCCATCATAATCATTCAACACCGCTTAAAGATCATTTAATCTAATTTGTTCATGCTGTAAAATATGTGTTTTGTAAATTTAATTTTTCTGTTTAGTTGCTATCCTTCCCTCACATTGAGGCTATTTATATAGCCAGTAGATATCCATGATCGTGATAATGATACCTTTGTAAAGGGGTAAATTTAGGGGTAAATTTTGGCGGAGGGGTAGGGAAAAGGGTCGTAGGGAAAAGCGAAGACGTGGCATTTGTGCCATGCATGAGTTCATTTAAAAAAATGGAATTTGTATGACGCGGACAACACAAACGCCGCGCATCGGAACGCCATAAGCTTTCGCAAGAGCTGTACTTCCATGTTCAGGGACATTGATTGTTGGGTGGGCTTCCCAATCACAGCTTTCCAGCAGTATTTTTAACGTGACACCATCTCATGAGCTTACTTTTGTCTGGGTCCTACCTTTCGACCCATGGGTGGCCCTACCAGGAGCAATAGCACTTACGCTAGCCCAGCTGTAGAGGTCAGCTGATCGCGCAAGCCCTTCCACCGTGTCAAGGTTTAGTTCGTGGAGAGGGCCTGAAAGATATGGTCTTGCTTTAATCATAGATCACTTTCCTACTTCCAATGAGGCAATAAAATTTGTCTCTATTATAATAATCACTTTAAACTTTAGATAGTCAATGAGTGGAGGCTCGGGTTAAATTTAGCATTCGCTCTCACTTTAACTTCTTGGCTATCAAATTTTCTACATTCCGTTTTGAAAAGATTTTAATCGTATGTGGTTGCCTGTTAACTCATGTGGTCAGCGTATTGCCTTCTCTTATCTTTCTTAAACTTTGCTGAGTACGCCTTTTTTGGGCAAATGTTTTCTTTGTAGTCTTCGAAAGAGCGGCAGAGGAAAAGCGTTCCACAGACCAGAGAGCTTATGCGAAGGTATTTTGAAAACTTTTCACGGGATTGATCTTTTTTCAGTGGCGTCCGTAGACCTTTCAAAAGAGAGAATTTTTTGTTTTATATTGAACCAAGTTAATCAAAGTGAGTGAGGAGTGTAACCCCTAGATTGAAGTCTCACCCTATGTTGTGATTGGACTTTTTAGGAGTGGTTTTAATGAAAACAATGAATTCAAGAGTAAAATTTAAATGTTTGTGGTGAAGAAAGTAGGCTGTTAAGAGTGATTTAAGTGGGGCAGCGAGCGTGAGTGGTGATATTTACCGAGAGATGCAGGAGAGGATGCTAAAAGGAAGTTATACGAACAGTCAGGTTTCAAATCGAGACGACAAAATGGAAAATGTTTTGTGTGTATTTACGTGAATCACCCGGGCTTCAAAAATATATATAATCTGTGAACGGACCATACTTTTATTTTATGAAGTTTATAAGAATAAATAAGGAATTAAAAATTCGAAAAATAGTTTGGTGAAGGAAACGCTTCGAGAAGACAACTCTAGGGCAGGGAAGTAATAGGCGTAACAGTCCATGGACCTGTTGTTATTTTGGTGGAACACCCATGGTTATGAGTGGCGCGTAGGAATGTGATCACTTGGGAGAAGTTTCATTCAAATCTCCCAATCAGGTTGAAGTGTGAGGCGTCAAAACGTTATTTTATTGTTCCAAACGAGTATTATCTCCACGTCTCCGCCAAAGTCATTAAAAACCTAAAGTTCAAGCGCATCCTATTCATTAGCGTTCGTCGGAATGACCGAGAGTAGCCACGAGGGATGGCGATAGAGTGGTGTGAGGGGGAATTGGAGACGACGTGGATGATGAGGAAGGATGGGAGAAGGCCTTACAAACAGGACGAAAGGGGAGAGAGAGAAGGGGTTTGGCGGCGACACAAGGAGGCGGTCATTAATCAAGAGCCTCCTCCATCAGCTTAATGAGTCCAAGGCTCATGTCATGCCGGGGACGGCTCCCCCTTTTTTTTAAAAAAGAAATAATAAAATGAAGTAATCTTTTATCTCTTCATTTTCATTTCCCTCACTTCCTAGGTAGGTACTTATTGATTCATGATTGGATGGGATTAACAAAAGAAGGTAAAAAAATATGAAGAATGTACGTAAGATTTACTTTTGTATACAGTTGCTCGATCAGATTATTACGCGAGATCCGATTATATTGGGGATGATACGATATTTAAACGGCATAGACTGTTTTTTCTTTTTTCAGAGACTGGGAGTTTAATGCTAATGAGAGTACGTGATCTGGTATATTCTGCTTTATAGTATGCTGCAGGGTCCGTGGTTTTTTTCAAGGCCTCTAAGAATTCTAATGACATTCTTGTGTCCTACACCGTTCTTTGAGCCTGCGTATTTCTTTATGTCATTTACGAAAACTCGTGTATTTATGATGAGTATTTTAAAACGAAAAATTTACTCCCTAACAGTTTCAATGTTGAAGCATTTCCATTGTTTTTTTATTGACATTCATACATTTTTGATTCTACAAAACGGATTGATAAGTTTTATGTTGATGAAACTTATATCACCTTTCTTAATTACGCAAAAGGATATCATGGTTATGTGTTAATGTAACACATTGAAATGATTTTAGCGTAATGCAACTTACTAGATATTAGTAATTCGGTTGTTTTAATTTATGAGTTTTAGCTTTAAAAGCAAACCCTGAAAATGGACGCACTTGAACAAATACGAATTATCAGACAATCCAGTAACCTTTTTTATGATGAATTATCATTTCCTCCTCCCTCTCCACTCCTTTCCGATAAAATTAACCTTTCACACCTCATCAGCCCTTGACCTACGTGTCTTTCTCTACTTTGCCCGAATATTTGTGTTTTTCCCCTCCTTATCCGTAACTACAACAATTAACTCCAAAAACAAACTTTCTCTACCTAACGTTGCCGTAAATCGGTGAAACTCGTCGTAAAAAAATAAAAGTTTGTGGAAAAGTACTAATTATTTTAATTAATCAGGACTACAAACAACTCATAGCTGGGCTTTCTGTACTCGCTAATTTCATGGCCTTACAGATTTCATCATTAAATCGAGTTTGTTGACACTGCTGCGAAAAAAGGTTTTCCATAATGAAGGATGTGCTTCTATTGAAATTTTTCAAGTCTACGGATTGTGGAGGAGAAAGTGAAACGAGGGATAATGTGGATGAAATTAGGAATAAAAGGCCGATTCTTGCATTAAAACCCCTTTTGTAAGAACGCGGAAGGCTGTGTTTAAAGGGTTGAGTGCACACAAAGACTGCTATATGTAGCCGATGACGGGACCAACAGCGAGCCGCCAGTCCATGGGCGCTTGGTTTCAATGTGTGGCGATAATGTCTTTTAAGGTGAAAGTGGGCGGAATTGGAGATGATTGGGAATAAGGGAAGAGAACGTCCCTACTTTCGGTTTCTGCTGGCAGTTTTATAAGCTTTTTAGCCATTTTCACGGCGTGTTACCAATGGTGGAAAGGCGGATCGCGGCTACCCATTCCGCTCGGTGTAATTAAATCCAGAATTTAAGGTCCACTTGTGGTGGTTGGTTTTTCATTTCGTAAGTATTTTTTACTCGTGAATTTCCGGTAATTGGCGTTTTTTCACATTGCCTAATTTTTTATTTTTATAGAATGTGTTTGAGCAGTCTGGTCCCCCACGATAAACTTTTTTTAGCATTGAGAGCGGTTAAAATACCTTCCCCCTGTTGGTATAACTTAAGCAAAATTGCTTTTCTATTTTTCATGGTGTTTGTAAATTGCATAGATACTTGAAGTTTTTTATTTAAAGTAACGGTTTACCCATGTGTGCTAACGATTAACCTAAATCCTGCTGTACAATAATTTATGGTAACTGATTAAAAATGAATAATATGCTATGACATCAGATGAAACAATATTAGTGCTATTCTTTATTTTTGTCAATGCTTATTGCAAATTGCATATATTATGCTTGATGTATTCTCCACTAGGTGGTGTGAGCTGAAATATATTGATTTCAAATTAAAGTAACATGGCTAAAACTATAAAACACTGAAAGAATATTGGCAATATAATAAAAAAAATATTTTTTTCTGAAGATTTACTGTTGTTGGCTTGTATATTAGGGCAAAACAATATGAAAAATTTACATTATTGACTTTAACTACGTCCATTACGGGAAAAAATCAATTTCCAGATAAACGACGATCATGTTCGTAATTAGCTAATCGAATCCTTTTAGATTTTAAATATTTTCTTTCATTTGGTTCTTCCCAGCAAGGGTGTTAATTGCCAGGCATGAGATTGTACACGTACTAACTGATAACCTGTCAGTATTGACGGGCAAAGTACCCAGTCATGCAAGTCTTATTAGGATGGATATTATTGATACTTGATATGTAGGTTATTTCACTGTTAATAGTCTTATATCTGGAGGCCGCTACTAATGTCTGCAAAATATAAACATGGTGCTAAATTGCAACGTTTTTACGGCAGCTACGTGGTTGCTATGCAAATTTAACATGGGTCTAATAAGTTCGAGTTGAGAGTTCATAATTTTTCAATATACAATTTATCTGGGTAAAAATAAGATATCTGGGGAATGTTTCCAGATCTATGGTGCTACACGGAAAAATGGCACCAAAACCAACTAAATCGGTTCAGCTGTTTTCTCCATAGAAAAGAATAGATCAATGGGCTGCATGCGACGAATCCGCGCCTTCCATATTTCTCAATAAGGTGTGTTATGTCTTTCATGCCATGTTGGTTTTGTATTTTCCACACATACTTTTATTCCAGATCAAGGATTTGACTATAACGTCACTTTCAGATTATCTCTTTTGTGTTCGTTAATGCCTGCTTTGGGTTGGGTGCGTCACTTCTGTTCGTTGCCCTGAAGTCTTGATTTTATTCCTTTGGTGTGAAACTCTGTCCAATCGGAATTGGGTGCGTGCCACAACGACCCTGGCACCGTATAATCTCAATTTAACGTCTCCTCCCCACTACCAAGCGCTTACCCTCGGGCCCGTGCGAGCTATTTCGCGAATTCCTCCAATTTGTCCGTCGATATTGCTTTCATTAATCGCTTGGAGATCCGTGGACGAGGTGGTTCGGGTATTCGTTCATTCAACCTGATCAAATTCTCGTAAAACTGCGGGAGTTGGATTCTGAGTGCTGGAAACGTTACCGAGAAGGGACCATGTTAATGCCCAGCTCAACCGCAGGTCCGATTAAGGGCATACAGCGGCCTCTTTTTTTTCCTGACATTATTTGAATTGGACCACGCGTACGTTATGACTGTGCTTAGTGGTAAGGCTGTAAAAAGGCCTTGGAGATATCAAGAGGGAAAGAATGAACTGGTACGTACTAATACAAGAAAATATTCGTATCGTTGGTGATGCTGATTACCAGGTGTTAGATTTTATCATTTTAGAGTAATGGCTGTGTATTTTTATATTTTCTTAACCTGTAAACTGCTTTTTTTACATTATGTGATTGTAAGATATGAAAGAGCAACGCAAAAAGCATCGCTTGATGGCAGCTATTTGAAAATAGGTGTTATCAATTGTGAAGAGCATCTCAAATGGGCACGTGTTAATTGATCGAACATTTATGGAACTTAGAGCGAAAAAACTACTTGAGGTAATTTGAGCGAGATATCTCTTCACCTAGAATTTGATGCATTTTATCTCATTTTAAAGAAAAAACACCCATCTTTTCTATGATATAAATCATTAAACCCTTGCCAAACTAAATTTCAAGCAATTTGTCTAAAAATATAAGCTTTTTTTTACATAGGATAGATTACGGCTGTGCGCTCTCGAGGGACAATTTTGAAGAAATTAGGAAATTTTAACTCGTAGATTTCATCGAAAATTAACGATGTTAAGTTAGTATCTTTTCTCAACTGTTAATATTAATTAATCAGTGACTTACCGCAGTAATTTTCACAGAGTTACAAAATAACCTTTTGTTGTGAAGGTGTTTCCACCTTACGGCGTGAAAAAATGAGTCAAGTTAGAGACTTTAGTAGATATATATATTTAACTACCGATAATTTTTGTCATGTATTTTATAGCTAATTATATTTTTGCACCATTCTCACTCACTTAGTGAGTCAACCCGAAGGTTGGTTTGGATAGTTGATGGTAGAGCTCACCCCGGACTAAGCCACAGGCGTGTGAATTTCACACATAGTAAGGGAGCCAGTTCCTTTCCCTAGGCCACCTCGCACTCCGAGGATTTGTCCAAATTTGTCCTCGCACTCCGAGGGGGTGTCCAAAGGCTTCACCCGGATTTGAACCTGGGACTCTTCGATCAGCAGCCAAGCGCTCTCCCCACTAGGCCACCACGCTCCCTACACCATACCATTTGCACCATTAATATTTCAATATTTACTTCATACATCTTACAGACGCTGAAATAAAAAACTATAGTCAAATATGGTCTCCATTATGACTAGGATCTCAACTATGATGTAATTTGAGACCCTAGTAGAGAAAGTGCGGCGAAATATATCCGCCGCAGATGCGTGTGGCAGGGAGTGTTACGATAACAGCCATGGAAAGGGGGAGATAGGGAAAAGGACGTGGGAGAGGATAGGGGTGAATTGTACGTGAACGATGTGTCTTATGTTAGTGTCACGATCTCTTTTTATAATCTCTATTGGTGTGTGGAAAGAAGGAAATGTTTGTACCAATCGATTCGGCAGTGTCTTTTTAATTTTGTCGCTTATATAAGTTCTAGAGATATAGCGTGGGGTCCAAATGTTTCCTAACACTCCGTGTCGGACTAAAACTCACTTGATCGAAGTTTCTCAAGTAATCTGAGCCTAGCGTGTACCTCCGTGTCTCCAACGGTTCTCTACCTAATCCTTCCATCAGCTGTTTGACACGTTCTGTACACGAGCGAACAGTTTTTTTAAGTTTTTAACGAAGCTTTTTTTTGTATTTTATTTACTTCGCAGATTAAATTTTTCTGTGCTGGGCCCCAAATGCTCGTGGCATATTTGAGATGAGGCATAACTATACCGAAGTAGAATCTCTCTCTCTCTCACTTTTTCATCGGAGAACCTTCTTACTCTGGAGATATAGTACGGGGGTAATATGCCCCCCAGAAATTGCGCGATCTGAATTTTTCAAGCAATGTTAGCTTAAGCATGTGACCACCGCAGTCTAGCAACTCCCAGCCTAGTCCTTCAATCAGCTTTTTTATTCTATATTCGCTCGAAGTTGTTTTTTACGAAGCGTCCGGCTTCCGTCTGTATTGTGTATATTTTGCCTGCGATATTTCGAGCTAATGAAAGATATTTTACATAGTTTATTAAATTCACCTTTCTTAAATTTCTTTGAACGCGGTCAAAAGCAGGTATGCTGTTGGAAGTATTCGGGTTTGTTCACATAGATGTTTCAGCTCTTGCATGAATATATATACATAAAATTATGTGCCTACATTTCTCAAGTTTCGCTCCGAGACCTTTCGGGGTGAGAGAGAAGTTGAGGCATGCTCTTCTCTCAATTGCACCCTTTCCAAAAATTCAGTTGACGAACCCCTCTCTTGACTTTTGGGGTGTTAGAGCCCGGGAAGCTGTGGTGGTTTCTCGTGGTCCTCAGTGTGTTGGAGTTGCTTGTAAGATATGCCATCCTACTCCCTCGCTTACTTCTCGGTGTCCCATCCTCCAAGAAGGGAACTTTCTTCTGGTCGAGACTGCCAATGTCTCGAAATGGCTCCAAGCTCGGGAAGCCTCTACTCTCCAACTAACTTTGTGCATCTCCGAGCCCCATCTTTCAGGCCAACTCTCGTAACCTCGTTAATTCAGAACTATAATTAATATTTAATCAGCTTCATGGCTTTCGTGGTATGCATCAAGCTCTCGCAGAAGATTACTATGAGGACTAGTTTGAATCACTTTTAAGTGGAATTCGATTATCTAGTGGAGACATAAGTTAGTCATAAGTGATAAATTTTATTCCACGAAATGAAGCTGTATTTTCCGCATAAAGGAGAACATGAATGTTATAAAAACTTTCAAATGTCATAGTCAAAGATAATATCAAGATAGGTAGCGGTTTACTTGAAATTACAATCAAGAAAATTACTTTTTGTTGATTTCAAAGAGCGTGTTTTGAGTTCCTTGTATAGTTGAAAATTTTCCATTAACAGATACGCAATTTCAGCTAAAAGTGAGCTTGAACTTTGACGATACCATCAAACTCATTAAATATTGTAAATATTTAGAGAGGTGGAGGTTCATTTGGAAATACAGGATCAAGCATAAGTCAAACCACACTGTTGCTTTTGAATTTTCCTCAACTCAAATTTGGTGTAAATATTTTGGCAAGAAAACGTACATCAAGTTTCTGCATCTTCATTCCTACAGAAGTATCCATTCAGCCCGTCGTTTTCGTGGAAACGTACATAGGGTTAGGTTTTATATCTTATAAATAACATATGGTGCATGAAATATTGCAGATAAACTCCCCAGTTATTTGTGATTGTCGCCCAGCGAGATCGAAAGTTCTCGAACGTAATGCGCCCCTTTTTCTTTTCCAAAAAGCCGTACTTTTCAGGAGTGTATCCGAATAAAAATATCTCTCATTTCGGGTTTATTCCCACCGCAAACCGGTTCTTATCCTCATCTCCTTTACTAGTCCCTATTTGTCTCCTTTCCATTTGATGGATGCCCGAGAAAAAGAAAGGTTTCATTTCCTCTGCCCGTAATTTCGCCCTCTCTTCACTGCGGACCGCGTTACGGAGTCTATAAACCGGCAAGTGCATTGGCGACGCAAGTCATTTCGCCACCGATCTCGACAACTTTTACGGCAGGTCGTCACTTTGACTGGGGAGCTGTATGAGGGGGTGTCATGGAAGGCTGGGCTGTTTGTAGAAAGGTTTGCTGTCTGTAGGAGGGGTGAGATTGAAGGGGGGAGGTACGGCTGGTGGATACCAGCCGGCACAACAAAACTTATCCCTTGCGTCGTTCTTTGTCGCCAGTTTTGCCCTCCCCGCTTTATGAGATGGCGTGTGAGAAGATAACCTACATAATTCACACAGAGACGCAATAATGCTCCAACCCCCTAACTTCCTTTTCATTTATTATTATTATTGTTATTTTATTTATCTTTCAAATAACAACTCTCATCGTCCCAACCGCTGTAGTATCTCGATTGCACTTTCGTCCACCACTTGCGTCCAGTCATAACCATGGCAGGGGAGTGGCTGTGAAATAATAAAAAGAAATTCTCTATAACCGGTCTCAGTTCTTTTTTTCTTTTCCTCATCTGACCCTTTAATATCCTGCCACCGGATAAGGGTTGTGGAGGGAGTGGATGGCAAAGGGTGTGGGCGACGTTCTTGTAGCAGGTCCCAAGTAGGAATGAGGGGGCGGGTACCGGCGTTTGACATGCGAGAGACCGCATGGATTGGCCTTGGCGAACCTTAACGAGCTCAAAGAGTGACTTCCTCGGAGTTTTGGCTCCCTCTCTCCTTTCAGGGGCGCTTCGTCCCTCCTTCTTTCTATTCCTTGCCCTTTCACCCCCTCCCCCTGCCCTATCCTCCAACCCCATTCCATATCTCATTATAGTGGACCCTCACTTTGGTCTTCCTCTACTCTCTATTTTACTTAGGGTTTACCACGTTACCTAGGAAGATGCTGGAGATGCGTTCTTATTGTTGAATTCCAACGCAGATATATCCTGGTGGAAGATGCTGACGATGCTTTATCATTTGTGAATTAGTAATTCTTATTATTATGGCTGGCGATACATTCTCATTTTCGAATTAATGATTCTTATTAATGTATTACATTCCAAAGTTCACTCTGATAGACCCTCACTTTAGCCTTCCACTGTGTTAGTAAGGACTGGCTGCGATGCCCCAAAATATTTAATTAATGGAATCAGGCGCTACTTTGATTTTCTTATCAACGTTAATCATGAAAAATAGAAACACTTGCTACAAATCCACTGGCCCTAACTTGACCTTTAACTTCGACCGTCATAATTCGGTAACTTGAAATGTAGCTGATTCTGGCTGAACCTGGTGGATGTTGTCGGTATTCATGTTGAGTAAAACAATTTGTGTTACCTTAGGATGCTTACACATTTTAAACTCAAGTACTTCATTGAAAATTCAATGAATTGGCGAATTAGTTCGGCAGCTTATTCCAGAGCTCTATATTAGCTGGTAAAACTACTGAAAGTAATTACCAAACAAAATTACTTCCAGTTTGAAAATATATTCTAATGGATGGACTAGCCATGGGCTCGCCGATTTTTCCCCTTCTTGCCGAAATATTTCAAGATAACTTGTAAGCCAATCTCTTAGTCAAAACACTACCTTCTCCAATTGGTGACCGGAAGGACAGGAAGTGACCATCCGCTGGGGTGATTCCTGAATTTACTGAGCATGCTGCGCCGAAACATAACATTCAAAATG
The DNA here is from genome assembly GCA_963573305.1 of Pyrrhosoma nymphula. Classification (NCBI taxonomy): domain Eukaryota; kingdom Metazoa; phylum Arthropoda; class Insecta; order Odonata; family Coenagrionidae; genus Pyrrhosoma; species Pyrrhosoma nymphula. The sequence goes on along the minus strand of OY754330.1, from coordinate 45,046,023 downwards.
GAAAGAAGTAATGCTGGGATAATTAATTGTTTACATCTAATTATTTCAATAACAGGTTCACGGATTCACCATATATACAGAAAACCATCATATACCGACCACACCATCCCATACGACTTTGCCCACCACCACTCCATTGAAAATACTGCTTCCTCTCACTAGTCCACGTACTGATAAATGTACCCTTCAAAGAGGTGAATTTTAACACGGAATTGGAAACAAGTAAATCAATAGCTATTGACAATGGATACAAAGCTGAATTAGTAGATAGAATAATAAAAAGAAAAAGAAAACAAATTACCTACTTTTTCGGCGCTAACGTCCCCCCTGCCTGTCCTGGGTAACTCCTTGGAAACGGAAAAGACAAGAAGGAAGTGCTCGAACAGTCAGGCGTGTACAAGCTGGAGTGTAACACACCGGGATGCAATACGGTGTAAATACATCGGCCAGACTGGCCGAACGCTTAAAACAAGAGCCAGGGAGAATAAAAGATGCTTCCGATTGGAGGATACATCCTCCAGTTCAGCTAAGCATATGCTGGTGAGTGGTCACGCCAGTGATTTCATGTTATAACGTAGGGCGGTAAAGGAGAATAAAATGGACGCTCTGGAGATGATGGAAATTGTTAAACACGCGAGGCTTAACAATACCAAGCTATTTAATGATTTCTTGTTCAACCGCCCACCCCAATTACTAGCCATAACCTACATCCCCGGCTTTCCCGTCTTTGACTCTTCCCGTGTTCTCCAATGCCTTTCTCTCCCCCGCCCTCCTCCGGTGCCCGGGGGTGGGCAATGCACTTGGTACTTGAAACTCGACCCCCCTTCTCCACCACCACTCGGTGTCCTCACATAACCCATGCATCCGTTACCATCCAGTCCCAATCCCCGGCAACCGCCATATCTTGTCCCTCCTCTGTCAACAAAAAAACCCTTATGCCCCAGTCCCACTCAAGACCACCGAGATATCCCACTACGCTCTTCCTGAGGGAGGTTAGAGAATGCTGGGTAATCGATCTGCGTTCCCTGAGGGAAATAATGAACCACCTGCTGGGGGCCGATTGTGTAACTTTCCATTCGATACTTTCGTGGCGAAATCTCAACATAATCCACATGTCAAATATGTTCGTCACTTGTTGATATATGCAGAACTAGCGTTCCCATTACGATTTCTGACCCGCCTTACCGGCCAACTAGGGTCAGGCAACCATGGTTAGAAACTCAACCACAATTTGGCGCTAATTGGCGTTTCCATTCTCAAATGTAACCAGCGTCAGGCCTAAATGTAGTTATGGAAACGGGGTATTACTCCCCCGCTTCACTTTCCCCTTCCCACCCCACTTACCTCTCCACCCTTCCTCCCCCCCCCTCTTCCCCTTCCCATTCCCACATTTATGAACAAAACCGAAGAACCGTCCGTGCACATGATAATGCCACTGAGTGGTTAAAGCATCGTGCCAGACAAATCTTTGGAAGTTTACAAAGTGTTTTATTTATTATGAATGGTAACTTTTATGCCCAGTTATCTCACTTATGATGCAATTAACGCCACGATCATTTGGATCAATAACTGGTGGAATTTTGCCAAATAATTTTTTTCATTATCCTTTACCCCAGAGGATACCTGTGAAACCGACTCATTCTTACTCTTCGACGCTGGAAGATTTAAGTCGTGAATTGAACTTAATATAGTAAATCCCCACTTCTTCCTTCAAAAATTTATTTAAGATCTTCTGATTTTCTCATTGTGGTGTCTTTTTCTCTTCATAATGTCGGTGAATCTCCTCATCATCAAATTCTTACTCAGAAAGACTCGAGAAATTAAAAAAATGCTAGTGAAATCCGCGCGTTTCGCTGAAGTCTTAAGGAAGAACAGAGTTTGTAGGCGATGATGCCCTACCCCAGACGTGGTTGACGATATTTCTATACATTTTCACCATAGTAGAAAAATTAAAATACCGAATTAAACAGTACAAGTAAAAATCTGCGTGTTTTTATAAACTCCTGGAGACCAAACAGAAATTGTTACAAAGCTTAGCCAATGGAGGGAATGGGAAAAAAATCCTTTTGAAACAAGAAAGTCCCATGACAGCCATGAGTAAGTGGAAAAAATGCATTTCATCCTAATCTGAGTCAAAACTTCATGGAAGGCGCCATATTGCTTCCGAATTGGATATTTTGGCGGGATCTCTGAGAAACCTTGAGTATCAAAGGAGTCAGAAGTCACTTATGTATGCATGATTTAAATGTAAAGAACGTTGTGCCTTCTTGTGTTTTTAACGTGACGTTTACTTAATTTTAAGACCTAAAATTGCGTGTATTGTTCACCTAAGAAAACCTCGCGCATCTTACTTATTTCTTATCAACTAAATTAGTGTTTTTGGCATCAAACGTGATGTCCTGTTTATAATAGGTTTAATTACTATCAGGTAGGGCTATATTATATTAAGAAAGAAAGAATACGTATGCTATCTACCGTATTTATCCGAATATAAGCCGCACTTGAATATAAGCCGCATACCGTTTTTGGGGTCTCAAACAGGGAAAAAAGTTAATTCGCGAATTTAAGCCGCGCCCTTTTTAGTGCATCCCGTACTACCTTCTCAGTACTACCTTCACAGTACTACCTACTCGTATTAGGCATTAGAATGTTATATCTTTTTTTTACATTTCCTTTGTAACTGTGACACAATGTTGTCTATATTATCCTTTAATATATGAATAAATTGTGCACCAATTGACCTTTTTCAGCGTTATTTCTTACTTTCCCCATGGCTTAGGCGAGTTTATCTGGCATCCACGTGAATCCGAATGGCTGGTTTGCTCGATTCGGTCATTTTTACGATTTTTGAAGAAAGTTCTCGAATTTAAGCCGCACCTCGAATTTAAGCCTCACCCCGACTTTGAGGCCCCAACATCGGGGGAAAAAGTGCGGCTTATATTCGGAGAAATATGGTATTATAGCCGCAAGCCCTTGTGTCCTTGCATTTTTTGATTCTTCAGTTCGGCGAACGTCCTACCTCTCTTCATCCCGCCCATAATGCACATTCTCTTCCTTCCTCTTCCCCGCTTACTTAACTTTCTTCCCTCTATCACAACCTCCAGCATCCCTTCGCCCCTCATAATCCGTCCAAATCACCCATTCTGCCTCCTCCTACACTATTTTCTCAATATGCACCATGCCAAGAACTTCATTCTACAGCTAAAATATCAGAAAACATGGATTTTAACAAAATAATTTATAGTAGAATAGTATGGCGATAGCAGAGGTGTGCACGGCAAGACTTATTTTGGTTCAAAAGTTAAAAAAATCTCGCCCCTGAGTTACGCTGTAGCCGTATCCTTGAAGGTCACCAAGTGTGGTATTCCACCAAGTATTTCCCCTCAGAACCTCAAGCACCAACACAAGGGGGAGCGACCTAACTCGCGGGCAGTTAATCCGTCCCTCCTCGTAACCCAGTTAGCCTTTGCTCATCCAGAGCATCCGGGGACGGAGTCTTGCGGCGAGACTGTGGTTTCTTGTAGTTCAACGGAGAGAGTTTGTCCCCCATCCTTCCCACTCCTCCACCAAGGGCCCGGAAAGCGATGGTTTCCCGGTGTGGCTAGTGACCTCTACGGAGCCAGACCTCCACTTATCCTCCTTTGTCTTGCCCCTTACTTTGCCCTCCTCATTCCTCTGTCGTCCATTTGTCGACTCTCCTACTTGGAATGGTCACGTTGAGGCACGCGCCTTTCCAGGGGAGGGCGCCAATACTCTCGCTGATTTACGGCTTTAGGCGAAAAGGATGAAGTTTGAAAAAAGGAAAATGTTTATATCTACCTGCATGTGTTTCTATCCAAAATAACCTTTAGTATATCGTAAAAGTTACTAACACTCATGACTAGCTTCAACATTCATTCATTCATGTTTTTCTGCTCCAGACGGTAGTTTTCCTCATGGGCTCCTAATCCACTCCACTCTTCTCTCAGCCAGACGCTTTGTATCTGCGTACCTTCCACGTATGTTTATGTTGTCTAACATTTGCTTCTATGAGATCACAAAAAGCATACGGACTGACAACTTCCTTTATTAGCATTTTTGTCGCCAACCCAATGGTAGAAAGGGGCTGAATTTGCTCTCCAATTTATAGATAAATTAATTACTCCCACCCACAAGAAGTAGGTATTAGGTAAACAATCCTGAAAATACAATTTTCCTAGTAGAACTCGAAGCTTGGAGACAACACATAGATTTAAAATTGAATCCCTGGTGGGAAAGGAAAGGAAAATGTTAAAGAGGATCAGTCAGAGAGTATCCATCGAATTAATATGTGGTTTAAGTAATCATCATCGGTTCATAAATTCATAATTAAATTCTTTGTTTTGTGGCGACCAAATTAAATTTTACCAGCACTTGTAAAATAGTTTGGGCTGGTACTTCCTGAAGGTAGTAATATATTTCAAGTTAAACCTGGGTTTTGGGGGCATTTCTTAGTCCTGGTCTATGTGAGGATTAACTTACGAATAAAATATGATCACCAGCTTCACCCCAAGTAAAATCATTTCGCTGCGAAAATCGAGTCAAAATTACTCCCACCTCGACTTCCTGTTATTATTATTACTCCCTGTTATTAAAATTTTCTCCCTAAAATCCTTATGGATTTTTCTCCTCAGTCGCAAGTGCATTTGGAACTCATGTACTTCTTTATACAAAATTGCACCTTCTAAGTAACTCTGTCCTACAGATTGAGTTGTTCTTACCCGGAATATGCATATGTGCGGACGGGGACGGCATGGAATGTTAGGATACCATCCATAAAAAGGAAGGGTGGAGGGAAGAGAATCAGAACTGGGAATGGGCGAAAAGTTGGAAAGGTTTTTTACCGATTAGGGTCGCGCTGTTTTTTTATAATTTAATGGAGGATCGCGGCATTATAAAAATTTTGAACTTATATTATCGGCATTGAATTTATTTTATTTTCCACTTTTGTCTGTGCAACGGAAGGAATTTGATAATAAAATTAGCTGCTGAGTGGAAGAGTGGTATATAACTCAGCTTTTTGCCATATTTTACTTCGGTAGGCATGCAGAAGCATTCCTCTACGTGCATTCGTTTTGTGCAAGAATACTCTTGAGTATATCTCCTCTGTTTTTCTACTAGAAAGTAGAATTTAGGCTTGAACTTTTTATTTGTTATACTTCAAGCCTCCTTTTTTAAACATTTATATTTTTTTACGTAGATGCACCATTCTTGCTCCCTTCGGGACAAATGATGGGGATTGAACAGATTTAGTGTCGAGAGGGTATCTAGAATAGTTAAAATCACTCTCCAGTTTGAGAGCGGTACAGTTTTCTTTCAAAAGAAACTTAAGTGCCAAGTTTTCTACAATGCCAAGTAGTACCTGTTGCTTCGTCGAGCCTCCCGAATGCTGTGGTACCAATTGCCTATGGCACTACTCCATGACACGACGCGACGGCTAATCATTATTCGAGACTGTTGGTTGCAAACCCAGCAAGGCGCGCAATCGGTGATACAAGAGGCATATATCATTCTATGCGGGAAGCCAGAGTACGATGCTCAATAGAAACTTCCTTTCGCTGACTGACCTTAATGAATCCCCTCATCTACGCGGATCTCTTTCTCAATTCACGCAAAGCAATTACATTTGCATATTGAAATTCGAGTTCCCCACGCTCTTTGTTGGTGGGTTCAAAATAAACAGATTTGCATTTGCGAAAATATGTTTCCCCCCACGGTTCGCCTCTTATTTTTTTAAGAGAGGAAATTTATGTTTCGGCTTAATTTATTTTCAACTCACGTGATTGTTTAATTCTATAACGCGCGTCCAGTTCGAAGGGTCAAGCCTTGTTGCCACGTGTACTCATGGCTACTCGTAAATGTTTCGTTTTTCGTTTATCCAGCCGCTGTATAAATCATACCTTTAGGGACATCTTGGAAGGAATATTGATATTTTTTTAATCGTTATTTGTCAAGGAAAATCAAACAAGAGAATTGGATTTCCCAAGGGAAGATGTGCTGGTGCGAGGATGTAGGTACTGATAGCCATTATTTGCATATTTCTAGCGTATTTTATAAAATTGTAGTATTATTATTATAAGTCGTTCCTAATCCATATTGATGTATAAAACAAATAGTTTCGGACTTACCTTAGTGTAATATTAAATTGTCACTATGAAAGAAAAGAAAATTATCAGTGGTATATATCCACACTTAAATTTTAATTACCCTTAAAAGGTTTTGACGGGCAAACGTCAGTTTCAACGTGTCAGAAACCACAATTGCACTGATATTCATGCTTCTGTTATTACGCCTAAAATATTTAGTTAATGGAGCAATGGGCAAAAAAAATAGTCTTCGTTGATGCTCATTCTCTTGCGTAATTACCTTTTTTTTAAGGGGATAGAGTCTTTAGCTTTTTTTAGATAGAGCTTTTTCCATTCGGGAGCATCAAGTCTTTAATAAGTTTTTATTTTGTCATGAAATAAAATCTTAGGTTGTTGAATAATTTTTCTTTTCGATCTTGAATCCGTTTTCTTGATGAAATGAGTCCGATATACACGAAAGAGGGTGAACAGGATCTCCATAAGGGTGCATTAACAATGACCAGGCTTTTAGCCATGTATGATAGAGTGCTTAAATATTTCGAATTATATTTTAGCTAATTCTACTGCGCTTGTACGAGTGGAGATGGGCGTCAGTATCATCCCTACGAGTTTTCACAAGATTTGATTCCCGGGGTAGCTACTTAGAATGTGGCAAGGCTGAGCTAGAGCAATATATTTAAGACGAAACTAGATATTTATACAAGATTGCACGTATTGGCAAGAACATTTTAATTGCTTGTCATGCGTATATTTATTCCACGCTAAATCTTGGATTCGCCATGCTCTATCTCGAATGTAATGCCTGTTGCTCACGGTAAAATTTTCTACAAAAGAGTTAAAAAAAAAATTTTATTGAAACTTTTATGAATCGTACGTAAATCGTACTTGCTTGCTCACGGTAAAACTATTCTTAAAACCGCAATGTCCTGCCATCTAAAAGACGCTTTGCGAACACGTGAAGTAATAAATGCACTCTCTTTTGGACGACTGTTAGGTTAATAACTATATTTATTTTTTATTAACTTACTTTCTGATCACACTAAAAGGTGCTAAGGCTTTAATGCATTCTTATAACAAGAAAGATACTGCCTCAACGTTCCATGAACTTCCAGCCATGTTTGTTTACGTTTTCCTTGTTTGGCTTCCCATGGATACGAGATTATTATCAACGCGATGAGCGGAACATCTCATTGGTTGTTGTATAAAACGTTTTTATGGAAATAGAACCTGTCCTATTCCGTAAAACGTATTATAAAACTAGGTTTTATAAAACGATTTTATCGTTAGCAAGCTCATTTTTATAAAATTAGTCGATTTTATAAAACGTTTTACCGAAAATTTTACCGTGAGCAACAGGCATAAGTGTGAAACGGGGTGCACAATCCTACTCCACGACCCGTCCTCGGGCAGCGCTCCACTACGGAAAAATATATTCCAGTATGAAATCTCTGGTGATGCCTTTATATCCACTCCTGCTCAAAATTCATGAGGTGAGGTTTTTCTGGATACGGAAAACTGTTGGAGAGAAGGGCCCGTCTTGTCTGAATTTCTCACGCCTATGTCTTACCTCATGGCTGATAAGACATGATCTTCCTTCCAAACCGACTTTCGGAAGGTAGTCATTTTGCGAGTGGAAAAAATTCGTGTGTGGTTCCAGCTACATGGTGCTGGTCCCCATGTGCGTTATGCCAATGCCTTTCAGTCAATTTTAGCAACAAAAAATGAACAACCAAGTTTTAATACCGTGTTAACGGCAACAATTGACGACTGTGTAATTGTATACCAAATTTGGCGCATACCTCTGGAGTAAACATGTCAGTAATTTACTGCTTTCAATAACATCATGTCATCTGAGCTCATGTGCCAATGCCCTAATCAATATACCAATGAGCCGACTTTGATAAAAACATAAATTATGAACAAACGAAAAAAAACCCACAGACTTGCCAAAGAAAGTGAAAGATCTACTCTTATTGAGTGAAACAGAAAAAGACCTTATTTATTCAGACAGTGATGAATGTGAATATTCAGTTAGTGAACAGTAGAAATACAAGCAAAAAATGAATTTTGTAGTGCATATTTTGTTACATTTTAAGAAAAAGTAAACTTACGTAATCATGATGTAAAAGGGTACAGCGAATTATTTCCCTCCACGGTATTTATCCCTGACACAATGAAAAATGACACTGACATTAAAAATACACAAAATAATTAAGCATAGGGATCGTAACCCCGGAGATTCCCCGAAAACGTTCCGCGGTGCCAATAAACGACCCTTCGCCGTGGCGAAGAATACGCCCAACCGCAGTTCAGGGGTCGTGGGAGTTGCAGCCGTGCGACACCAGCTGTGGGTTGGTGGCCTCGAAGAGACAATAATCTTGTGTGGTATGCATGCTGTCTTCGTTAAAAGTGCACGTATTCGTCAGTAGGCGATGTCAAGATGCTAAAAAGAGAAACGCCCGCGGTGCACCCGAAGAACGCAGTCTTTCAGTAGGTACCTCCTAAACCTTTAACAAAATGAGTAATTTTTACCGCAATTTCTCCAAAATATAATAGATGGAGGCTCTTTTCAATGTTTGTATCTCGAAAATCTCAATAGCGGAGTGGGTGCGGCTACAATCCATTCCACACACTTGCCGCTCCACCTTATTCCCCGTTGCCGGTGGGTTGGACTCGACTCGACCGCGCGATCGAAAAACGGATGTGAAATTTGGCGTCGCAAACGGTCGCAGCATAACTCATCGGATTCGCACTGTGGAAGCTTTGTAGAGTTTCCCCATATAAGTTACTTTGCGTTGCTCGGCGATGCAAATAACTATTTCTCTACATGTATTAAAAAATTACCAAAAATGAGGGTCCGCCATTTTGTTTAATATCTTTGGTAAATATAGACAAAAAAGTAAGTAGACTACATTAAAACAAATATGAAAAACAGTTTCATTTCACTGCATCACTTTTTATTCCAATTCTTTACCCATAAAGGCTTAGCAAGGGCTTGATTTTGAAGATTTAGTGAGAAAATTGAGTGTAGGCCATTTTGGCGAAATTTGTGCAAATTTGCATGACCTCATGCAAATTGCTAATTGTATAGTACTAAGGAAAATACTTTACGTAATCGCATGCACAGGTCTTTTGAAAATATTTATGCAAAGTTTCAGCTTCCTGGCTTGAAAAAATAACTTTTTGACTGTTGGCCAGCTTTTTTCGATTTCAGCTCACTGTGCATCGTGGGGAGAGAGATGCTCATTTCTGCGCAAGTTTACGCACTCGCTACGTGAGTGTATGCGAAGTTACCACGCGCATGAAGATGAACGCTCCGGCGCGCTGGGGAGAAAGATCATTTGAGGACCGAGTGCACCTTCGTTCAGTGATTCATAAGGTCTTTCCTCTTCTGTGTACTCCTTCATTTCTCTTTTTATCCGTCCATTTCATCGTCATCATCCTCCCCCAACAACAGGTTTCGAATGCTTTAAATCTTTTCTGGTCTGATATTTAAATGGTGCATGTTTCCGATCCATAGATAACCCCGCTCCACACGAATTTTTTCACATACTGTGTCCTCGTTCGTAGCCCTATCGTTTTACAATACAGTAGTTGCCCTCATATAGACCTCAGTAGTTTACTATATCTACATCTACATACTACCCCGCAAGCCGCCTCAATAGGCGTGTGGCGGGGGGTGTTAGGACACCAGCCGTTTGCATATAAAAAGGAAACGCTCTTATGAAATTACACTAACATTTATTAAAGTCCCTTATTGTTCGAGGGAAAAACGAATTCCCATACCTATCCATTCGGCAAAATATCTCTCCTAATTTATCGCTTCTGTTGGACCTGGAAATATAGTTGGGTTCTAATATGATGTTTTCCGTGTCGCTCTTAAAGATATCTATTCTCAATTGCTCAAGCAATCTAAGCCTAGCGCGCAGCCTCCGAGTCTCTAGCGGCTCCTAGCCTAATTTGTTTAACATCTGTGTAACGCTGTCTGTACGCCCGTAGCTGTTTTTGACGAATCGCGCAGCTTTCCTTTGTATTTTATTAAGTTCCCGGAATAAGTCTTTCTGTACCGGATCCCATATGCTCGCTGCACATTCAAGGTGTGGCCGGACGAGTGCGAAATAGCACCTCTCTTTTACTTTTTCATCCGAAAATCTTCCCACAGTACGCTTGACGAATCCTAGCTTCTTCATAGGTCTGCCACAAATATTTCTTATATGTGTTCCCCACGATAGGTTCGAAGTTATCGTAACTCCTAGATACTTCACTTCATCTGTCGCCTTTATGTTAACACCATCCACAGCATATACATGGGGATAGTTGGACGACCTCCGCAAGAAATGTACCGCCGTTGCTCAGACCGTATTGGTGTGCAGAGCCCACCCCAACCGGTCCAATCGCGATGCAGCTAATGGAGTCCTGAGTGACTGTTTGTGATGTGGTTGTGTTTGCAAGAAAGAGTAATTTAACCAAACATAATAACACACTATGAAACATTTTTTTAAATTATACCTCTACAACACTAGATGATGCCCGTTGAATTTCAACAGGAAGAAGAAAAAAATTAAGTGGTTTCGTAAGAAAAAAAGAACTATCTTAGGGGAATTTAAAGTGCATATGCTATCATTGAGACATTTACGCACAGAGTGTTGGACTCGCGATGAGTAGTTACAATACCAACTAAAACCCTAACCTCTTTTCTCCATTGACCTTTTTTGCCCCTGCGGAACCGCCGCAAAGCATTACTTCGCGGGGGCTATCGTAGCCTTTCTGACTTTTCCACTTCTTGTGAGGTTCGTCAGCTCATCTTGCTTCCCAGAAGGAACAACTTCTTAAGGCGTTACTTCTCTTCCCCTTGTTTGTACTTCTTGGCGAAGTCTTTTCATGACAGCGGTAGCAAAGCTGCTCGCCGCTGTCTAGTTCTCTCTTGCCACCATAAGGTCAGTTAGGTTTTCTGGGTCGGGTTTTATCCCGAATATATCTACCAGTTCGTTTCTCTCCTCGTTAAAACGTGGGCACCAGAAAATCACGTGTTCAGCATCCTCCGAAACCCCACATCCAGCTGGACATTCTGACGAATTGCTATGTTTGTACTATGTAGATAGGTCCTAAAGCATCCGTGGCCTGAGAGCAACTGTGTCATGTAATAGTTGACTTCACTGTGCTTCCGGTTTTCTGTTTCGGTTTTAATATAAGCATATACATGCTTTCTCTATGGTGCTATGTAGCAGTTATTAACTACAAATGAATAGAATGGGATGAAAAATACCCTTGGTAAAATCTCCAAAGCCAAGTAAATAAAAATTTTATTTGGTGTAGTAGTGCAAAAATTGACTAAAGACACCTCTTCCCCGAATCCATTACTTTTCTTACGGAAACATTGGTTAACAAATCTGGGTCCATATAGAAGCTTCTCTAGGTTCTGGTGCCTTTCAAATATAGCCTATTAATCCTTTTGGGTCCCAAGAAACATGTGTGCCAATATTTTTCCAATCCGTTTAAGGGTTTGGAGGTCTTTAACGTTCAAACAAAGAGAACTTCAGTATTACTTTTGCATATGATTATACAAAGCTATCCTTTTCCCTCCAATGCCATTATTTTGTTTTATAGCTTTTTATTATTTTTTAATGGAACTTTTATATATTCAGTTCTAATTCATATTCAATTTTAAGATACGTATATGTTGCACCACTCTTTACAATACCATGAAGAAAATATTTACCATGCTTCATTCGGTTACATCCAATTACACGCATTAAAATTGAAATCTCTATTTATATATTACCACCACTCGAACGTCACCGATTTCGTTACTAAAATGTTACTCAGTAAATCTGTGGAACTGTTTGGAACTTAGTGTTGTCAGTGTGTACAGCGGAGGCCTATGCTGACAGCATTGATTGACACCGTTCGCTTTAAGTAAGTGATCAAAACTCTTCTCGTTTTTACTAGAGATTTTTTGTTTAATTAAACTCGAAGTTTCAGATGTCCCATTTCAAATAACGTCACCGACATTTAAATGCTCATTCGGGATGCAAATATTTCCATCGTGCTGCTGATGATGCTCTTAACTGCAGTGCATGTATTTCTGTATACTCGGGTATACTGCCCGTTCTGTTTTACGTCATAAACTCTGTTCCCCTTGAATAACGTAGGTCACTCTGTATTTTTCGCCATCCTAAAATTTTTTTATGCCTTCATTCTGTCGGTCGTTCGCCTTGGAAGAAAAAAGTGATGGTATAAGGAGGAGATAGAGAGGTGGAGTGGTTTCAGACGGCGGTTAAAGGGTTTGAGGGAACGGAGAGCGCAGTACATGAATGATGAAGTACGTGCCGGCTGAAGGGGGTGTGAGGGATGCGATGTTATTGGGGTAAAAGGAGGGAAGACCTGCTTCGTCGGTTCGCGCCGTCGGAATAAGTTGCCCCCGTTGGTGTCTAGCGTCTGCAATGGCTACCATACCCAGACTCACATTTTTTCTTTACTCTTGACTCGGGGGAGCGTGAGAAGTTATGTGTATGGAAAAAATAGGAAGAAAAATGTGGCATAACTTTCGCGTCGGGTAATATTCGGTCGAGAGATACGTGTAGGCGTGACGGTGAGATGAGATTTCATGGCCCGGAAGTAATTTCCTTCGTACCCCCCCGGACGTTCAGACGTTCAGAAAAGAAAAAAAGAAGGGAATTTTCCACGGTGCGGCCTCAACAAACTGACTGCATCCGAGTTTGAAGGAGCGAAAATGAAGTTGAGAACGTCGGGAGAATCCTCTCCGGAAGAAGGAACTCAAATACTTCGGTGTATTTTGGAAATGTTACCGTTCATGGCTTCATATCATTCAGTGAGAAGCCTGACTTTATTTTACTCCTCTAGTGGCATTTTCACGCTTTTATTGAAGCGTAGGGATGTATATTTGTCCAATATTTTGCTCAATATGCTTATATATACATATTATGCTTGCTGGTTCGCCACGTGAAGCTGATGGCATTTTATGCTTTATGTAGTTATTACACAAAAAATGTCCTGGGATATTACTGTCGAAAGGCATCTATTTTTTAAGGCCGTTTTACACGGGGCACGAAATTGCACGAAATTGCGATGAAAATGTTCTGCTTCAACGTTCGTCCGCTAAACTGCTAATGTTTTGTCTAATTATTACTTATCCACTTCCTGGGCAGTTTATAATCAAGGCTATTTAATAGATTAAATCAGTTATTTAATATGATTGGGTCATCTAAGGAATTTTAAATAAAAATTTATTGAAGGAGGAGTAATTCGTGATATCCTCTCAAAGGCATCACGTACGGCCATGTGTTTTGTAGCTAAATTCTTACGAGAAAAAAAAGCGTATCAAGGTATTTTAGAAACCATAATGAGTTCATTTCACTTGTTTCTGTCTTTTATGATCCTTTTCTGCACTTTAAGGGATCTTTATGGCTGTTAACGTGGAATCCCAGATCGCAGAAGTTACCGTCTTAAATTTTGCTCCTTTATTGATTCTCGAAGCAGTTCTAACGGCACTAAAATGAAACGCCCAATATTTTCTATCATAGAAACACAGTAGTACGAAAGATGTTCTTAAGGTTTAATCGTTTTACTGTCACGATAAATTTCCGACTTTTATTTATGGCATGTCTTTAAAGCGTTACCGTCTCTATCTTATAATCCATTTTATATTCTGCCGTAGAGTGCGTTCAACATAAAAAAACTATTTCAAGACTTATTTTAGGTCTTGTTTTATCTCCGTTTTCTCGCTTCTTCTCGTAAATGTCGTTCTTCATGGAACATTTTGATTCTCCAAATTTCTTGTGACTCTTTCTTTGCTTCGTATTTTCCTGTTTAGACATTTCTGTTGAAGTGGGACATTTTATTTTATCGAAAATATGTACTTTTTTTGTTTTGGACAGTTTTGTCACTCGTCATAGTTCATTTGACTCGTTTTCAATTGGAAAGAGCCAAACCGTACTATTTGCCATGAAAATTTGGATCTTTTTTATAATTTTAACTGGATACGGATATGTCTCTTACTTTTAACGGACATTTCTCTTATTTGAATATATATATATATATATTTTAAATATATATATTTGAATGTATATAAGCTTTTAACTGGGCTCTGGCATAAAACCTTCCTTCCCCGCAAGCATGTGTAATCATGTAGGTAGTTACTTGGTTCTGTACTGGATGCTGCAAGTAGTAATGAATGATGCGGTAAGTTTGAATAGATCGAACTCGAAAATTGGTCTCATCCAATCGACTTTTTTTATAAATTCGAAATATTAGCCTAGTATTCACAACTCTAATTCTTCCAAGTAGATTCTGGTATCTTTGTTGAGGAAACTTCACATAAAATTTTTAAGGCAATAGGAATCATTTTATTGAGAAGTATTAGCATTAGAAAAGATATACCGCTGTTGAATATACTTAATTCTACACCGTATCCCATAAGAATTTCCATTTTTTTTTGTATAATTTTTTTAAACTTGAAAGGTGTTTCCCTTAATTTTTATTAGTCTTCAGACCCTGGTGGGGCAGAAATCTGTGCGTAAAACATGTCTCTCGCTTAACGACAGTTATGAACTATTTATTTCTTCTTCAAATAATCGTTCAATATTTGGACAGCTAGATAATAGGTATAAGAAAGGATCTTTGGTACAAAGTCGAATTTCTTAAATATTTCTTCCTGGGAGGACGGAAAAAGTTCTCTTCTAAGAGTAACATACCACTTTAGTGGCCTACACATTTTGTGTGTTAAGTTTATTGCAATTGAACGAAGTTATGTACACCTTTTGTCGTTTTATTTCTGGTCCGTTTTGCAATATAAAAATGAAAGATTGGCGAGAGGATTCTCTTTATGTTCTTCATACTTGTGATACTCTTTGATTCAACTTTTTCCTGAGACTTAGAGGGTGCTTAGTGTTTGATATGGGTGAGAATCAGCTTCGTTGTGCATAAAAAATAGACGATGAAACTCTTCGAGAATGCGTCGGCCATTTAGATGTCCATATTTATTTCTTCGATGCACGATTAGAAAAAAGCGAAGAGCGGCTAGGGTCGATGGGAGAATGTTTTTGTCGTCCCATGAGAAGTTTATATCTGTCACTTTCTTAAAGAGGCTGCATATTCCTGACTGACAACAAAAGATGCCTAGTACTCTCGTCTCTGGTGTGTGGAATGCATCTCCAGCGTGTTCTAGACAGCCAGCGTCGGCCAGTTTGGTTTAGCGCCTTCGTGAGGATCTTTCACGCCCGTTCGTGAAGTGTTGCAAGGCGGGTCATTAATTTTCCTGTCCGAGTCCCCTTTTTTTCTATCTCTTAAATGAGCCAGTGTCATCATCACCATCGCCGCTTCTGTAAAAAGGATGAGGGAGATGAGGTGTGACGAAAAATAAATGGTGCGGTTGGTTTTTTTCACGACGGCAGCGAGAGCGTATCAAATGAATGGAATTATTATTTTTTGTTTAAAATTAAACCATGTACATTTGCATCAAATTTTGATCTCTGATTTTTTTATTCCGTTTATCTTCATAACTTGGCTTTTTTATTTTTAAGCATATGATTGATGGCCGTTTAAAGTTAATAAGGCTCATATTATTTGTGGTAATCCTGGTATCCTTTGACTCGATATTTGTGTACTATCATTGCTATTTGAGTAAATTTAAATGAAAAATATAACCTCTGCTATTTTTTGATAGCTGCTGCTAGCCCCTCACTTCTAATGCGATGCATGCTTTATTTAGAAAGAAGTTCCACCTCTCTTCATTCCATGCTTCCTAATCCTATTATCTTTCGTCCCCTTCCCCGTATAACGAGTATCCTTTCCTCTATCACTGCCTAGTTCAGCATCACCTCGCTCTTTATCACCTGCAGTATCCACTTATTTTGCCTCAACCTAATCTACTATAGCATTTCCTCTCCTCACTCATCATGACTATCACCTCCCAGTTCATTTTCTACGCCGTACATCGCATTAAATTAAAATTACTCTTACATGGTTTCTGGTCAAGCTTTCACGAGTTTATGCCAAATTTCTAACGAACGCATTCAAGCAATAGCTCATAGGATTTCCATGAGGGTGGGTGAATCGAATTTCTTTGATTACAAGATCCGTGCTAAATATTCTCCCTACGGAGATCTTAGAATTTTTCCCATAACTTCGACACATTTTAATAATACCTGAGTCCCACATTTTGGGAAATCAGATCCATTTTTTTGGCTTATTAGAGCTCAGGTGAAAAGGGAGCCAACCGAAAGAAATATTTCTTTCGACAAGAAAATAGTCTGGTATCAAAATCCTATAATTTTTTGAGGTCACAGATTTCATGTTAGTGCGTGCCGATTTTTGGTATGCCTACCATGTGTTATTTATCTTCCTTACAAAAATCAAACACATAGTCATCACCACAACCGATTATTTATTCAGTGAAGTTATCAATCGCATGATACCTTGAACTAGCTTTTTTGCTGCTTTTTAGGGATGGGTAGATGATAATAATAGAAGTGAGTTGAAAGAAGACGATAAATGCCTTGATAAAATATGTTTGTTTGAAAATACATGTCCTGGAGGTAAATTAAGTTACGTTACGTCATGAGTTAAGCACAGTTGGTCTCAGCTCAAATTTCGTCGAGGGGTGATCTTCCTTATCGTCCGAGTACTGTTTCCACCGTCTGCAAGAGATAGACAGAAAGTAATAAAGGACCTTAGCCGTTGAAGTACCTTAAAACAAAGTACTGCTTCCTACCTATCGGTTACCTATGAAGACTTCGGTGTCACAATTTTAGCGGAGGATGTTGACTTCTTTTCCATTCATTCTAATCCTTTGATTACCTTTTATTCCGTTGAAACACCTTATTTCTTCGGATAAATATATATTTATTAAATCTCTTTATTTTTCACGGTGGATTCATTCCTTTACCCGCATCCTTTCGTCAGTGCCCTTCAGTGAGAGGGTTTACCCTTTAATTTCCTCTCCACGGCGGCAGGCAGGGATCCATCTTCATGAGGCTTCCACTCCCTAGCGTCGCTTCCTGAGCAGTTGCCCGATTCCTTCTCATTTCGGAGCAGGGGAGGCGAGAATGGTTTTCGCCCCGATGCCCGCCTTCACCCCCCATGGGAGTGATGTCGGGGGTGTGGTGAGAGGGTTGTGCATAGCGGTGGTCAGGGCGGGGGCAGGGTCGGGGAGAGGGGAAGTGGCGCGGAGAGCCGAGGTTGCGGAGGAGGTGGGGGGGGGGGAAGGGCATGCTCCATGTCTGGCCCACATTTCCATCCAGTTCACGCATCATAAAGCAGCTCACCGACAGTTTAATACTCTTCCAATTATTCCCATCCAACCTTTTTCCCTTCTCAACTCTTACTCTTCTTTCTACCCACTGAGTTTCTGCTTTGCTCCTTCTGCTTCTCTCTTTCTCTCTTAACATCATTTTATCTTTCTTTTCCATCCGGAAACATGTTGATTACTACCACCATTTCATTTTCTACATGAACCTTAAAGAAGTGCGGAAAGAGAGGCGAATAAATATACTCCTAACTTAATGTAATATTTCCACAACGCCATGTGGCTTATTTATACTTCTTGTTTCTTAGGATTAAAAATGGACAGCGTGTTGTGAAGGAATTTTTGGATCTCGGTTATGTCAAAAATTCATACAAATATAAAATAAAACCTTAAGATGCCACTTTTACTCTCGTTACAACTCAAGAGTTTTACTGAACGTAACAGACGTGCTTACCTTCGAAGGAATTCCCATCGGTTCTGTTTGTTTGGAATTTTGAAGAAACAATTAATTAAAAGAAAGGAGAGTTTGGTTAAATAAACATAAACGCTTAGAGGGAGGTTCCTTTAGGAAAATACATAAAACCTCTTGTATTAATTGTGGAGTGGCTGGGATACTAAAGAAACTGCCCTAAATTTGAATTTGCTTTGTTCCGAACCACATAATTAAAACGGCTAAAATTTTCTTTTTCAAACGCGATTTTTTAATTCCGCAAGCGAAAAGGACTAAGCAGCTTGTTCTGGTGTGTTACTTTAATATCCCGTCTGCCATTGTTGAGTGATGTTTACCGTTACTTGTCAACCTAGTTTTCTGTTTACGCATTCTCCACTTTTTTCCGTAAAGCCTTTCTTTATGGTCTACAAAATAAAATGAGGAGCAAAGTAGCAAATGATTAAAGGAGAAAGCAATTATATCTTCATTTTATGAAATATTAGTACGAAATTTTATTTTAATTCAGAGGTGGAATAAGTCAATGCGATAGTTTGGAGTGAATGTAACTCGTAAAATATTATTTACATAATGAGTATGACCCCCATTTGAAATACAATGTTGCAGCATTTGAAATGCGTAAGCCATATGATGTAAAATTGAGCTGATGGAGAGTTTGACCTGTTAAACGGTATTTTGGACGGAAATTGATATCCATCGAAGGTCTTTGTGAGTAAAATGACTTCCAAAAATTACCATCTGCTCATAGAGGTAAAAAGTTGACAAAAATCGGGTGCAGTGATATTATTTTAAAATAATGGAATGAAATAAATCCCATGAACACTGTTATGGAGTAGGTATGTTCAGTAAATTCCTCATAGCTGGATCTCCAGAAATGAGGTGAGGGCAGACTGAACATTTCTTAGATGTTGATGTAGAGTAGGATAGAGAAAATAAAAAGGAGCAGGGACATTCTTGAGGGGAAGACAAACAGGAAAAGGAGAAGATGGAGGAAATTAGCGGAAAGGAGAGGAATTCAGACAGAGAAGTCCTTCATATAGTTAGAGAAGTCAGGAAGTTGGAGGAGGAAGTTCAAGATGGATGGAAAAGGTGGAGGGAGAAATAGCCGGAGGATTTTACGGGAAAGGAAACGCCAGGTGGCTGGGAGGAAATGAGTGGCCATGTTCGACGGAATTAATGAAATGACAAATAAAAAGAGAAGTAGGAGGAAATGGAGATAAGCTGAAGACATTTTGTGTTACCATTAAAAGTCAACATTATTGAGGAAAAAGTCTAACTTCCTCGTTAAGCAATCTCTAATTGGCAGGCCACTTAAGATAATATTATAATTTCGTTAAATTACATCGGGTTTCGCGTTAAAGAGTTGCTGCCGTTGCGGGTGATGTGGGGTTTTAATTATCTTCGTTGAAGATATTGTGGCTCTGGAGAAAAGGATTTATGCAGGGATTGTTCTCTTATGTTAAATGATGCTCTTTAAATTTCAATATTTGAATTAAATCACACCAAAATAACCCTTAATTGTTCATCAAACGATTCTATTCACCATAAAATGCGGTCAGTTCCGATAAAGACGCTGTACAAGTCCTTGAGTAATGGTATACAGTAATCGAAGTAATGCTCTTTATAAACGTTTAACAACTGTAACTTCAGATATCTAACGTTAGATAATGAGGTTTTTTTGGGCTGCTCTGGTAGAGCAGAGACTGCAACACATTAGTATGAGTTGAGAATTTGCGCAAGACGGAAGGTTATATACTTTTTATTGTAGCTAAAACTTTTAATTCTACAGTATCTTATGTTTTGTCCTTGATTCAGAAATTGAAAAGCCTAAATCAAATCCACTCATACCAATACAATTAAATATCGTGTACAATGAAATCTTATGCGCCTCAATTCTCGCATCAGAAAAATTTAATCATTAGTTACACCCGGTGAGTCTTAATGCAATAATATTTTTTTTGATTCTGAGATGGAAAATTATAAAAAAAATTCTGATTTTGTATTATGCAGGGATTCGTTTTCGGTCCATAAAAATTTTATTTCTTCTCCTTTCTCTTTTTCCCTAGCTTTTCCTTTTTCCTCACCTCTCTCCTTCCACACTAGCCTTTTCCTTATCACTGTTACCGTGTTCGGTCTTTTTGCCTCGAGCGTCGTTAGCGTCCCTAACATACCCTTCATCCTCTCTAGGAACGCCATTCAAACCCTGTCCGCTGGGGAGAGAGGGAGAAAAAGAGGGGTCCGCAGACAGCGAGTGAATTAAGTTCGTGTGTACCCGGGCATTGGAGATACTTTAATTGGATTTCTTTGGGAAATATTTTGTCACAAGGGTTTCACGTTCTCCGGAAAAGGAGAGAGGAGGAAAAAAGGGGTCTTTGACCCTTGTATCATGGGCCAATCGCAGTTCTGAGTGAGCTCTCCTTATTTTCTCCTCAATTTCTGCAGCCTTTGACCCCTTCTCCGTCCCATGACGCGATCGCCCCCTCCACTTCGTCTCTGACGTCACATTCCAATTTATTTTCGTTTTGCGAGATGAAATTCCTCCCTCCTGCTCGACTCGCTTGCTCTGGTGTTGAACTCCACTCAGAGAAGTGGAGTGTTTGATCTTAAATGACTGCCCTCGTTATAGACTCAAGTGGTCGCTCCGGAATTAGGTGAGCTTATCCCCTCGACGACGTTCGGGATTCAAGTGCCAGGCTTTTCAAATAAGTCAATTTGATTAATGTAGGAAATTAATACCGTGTCGGTAAACATCTGACTTCAGTCGATATTTATTCGAGTATGTTCGTAAGCAATTAAATCGTTTTCGAATAGCAAATATTTCATAACAATCTTGTTTCGTGATTATGTGCATAAGTTTTTACTGACGCTCACATTACTCATTGAGATGAAGGACTAAGGCTTAAACCTCACGAATCATATGTGTTTATTTTTAGTTGTACGCCAGAGTTTCGTTGTACACGGCCGCATCACCCACGTATCTGCAGCTCCTCAAAGGCATGTCACTCATATCTTTAATAAACCCAGTACAGTTATCTTAATGATTCAGATGAGCTGGAACCGCTTGAGTCCGCAGCTTCCCACAGGCGACTACCCACTCCTAAGCATCAGCGTAGTAAATATAAAATCGTAATTTAAAAAACTTCAAGTCTTAAAGTTTAAAATTGTCATTTCTAATCAAGTTTTTCTTTTTTAGTTACCATTATTTAGATACATTTACAGTTATTTTTTATTTTTTGACCAATTTCTAAATTGTTCCTCAAAATTTCAGACGTCAAGTTACCGAAATTGACTTCTTTTCATTTTTGGAGGGGAGACAAGATGTAAAAAAATATTTTAGGTACATTTTGTACCTATAACTTTGCAATGGATGCGGCGTAATAATTATATTTTGTTGGGCAGTGAGGGCAAGTATCCAGATGGCAAACCTATTGGATATAAGTATATATGCTTTCTATCTACCCTCATTATGTCTTCGTCAAACTAATTGTACATCATCATCCTCACGCCAGTTTATTCATTTCCTCATTATGGACTTGGGAGCGTTGTCGGTTAGCCATAACTTTGCCTATCCTCTCACATGGGGTGAAGTGACAGCTTGGTTTGTTGGTATCTAAACATTTTAAAGGCAAGGGACTTAAAATGCTATCGACTTCTTCTGCTCTGTTGCCTATTTTTCACGACGTCTTTAATACATGCTTTTCCTAGTAGTAGTTTGACTTGGTCAAATTGAATACACAGTCGCATAGGCTTCACTATGATTAGACTAAGAGGAGGTTTATTTATTTTATGAGAGGAGGAGATTATGAATTTGAGCAGAGATTTCATTTACTCAGTTTCATTCAGTCGTCTCTCAATCGTTCCAGTAGTGAACTCGTGTTGCCATTCAATATTATTTTTAGGCTCGGTTTTATATACTCAAGTTAAATATTTTCGAGGTATGTAAACCCATGTAAACACTCTCTCCCATCGGTAACGCTGACATCAAATAACCGTCTGTCTGATGAATATACTAAATCTGAACTCTTAGTTAACATCAAGTTAACGAAAAAGCAACGTCATTATGCGGTAAATGTTAACCAGAGACTATATAAATGGGCTTTCCAAGAGTTCCACGCCATTTCATCCGATCTAAGTTGCCTCTCCTCAATTACATACATTGGTATACATGTAAGTAACGGGAACCCCCTTTTTCTTTTTCCCTTTTATGATCTAAGACCACTGTGCACTTGATAAACTCTCCTCTTCAAGTCTCAAGTCCTTGCCTCTTGCCATGCCTTCCTTTTCTCTTTCTCTTCCACATGCTCGAACCTCCTTGATCTCCCTCTCCCTCAGGATCTCCCTCCTTGCGATCACTTTACCGTCATTTTTTCTCTACTTTCAATCTGTTCCACCTCTTGGATAACATATGTATTTCTCCATTGACAGGTTTCGCAGGTTTGACCCCCCTCTCCCCTTCAATATGCAAGATTTTTCCTTCACTGGGTATTTTGCAAGGATGCATACCAATAATCCTGATTTATTTCCCACGAGTAGAGAAATCTTTCATTAAGAACCTCACGTTCCATATTTTAATATTACTATGGCAATGACCAATCGCTTGGACAGCGGAAGATATTGCATTTCTTTATGCAAAAAAATTGTATATTCATGCATACAACTTTATTGATATTTTTTATTCTTTTTTGTCAGATAATGGCCCAAATATGGAGATCCTATTTCATACTTTATTTATTAGTTTTTATTATTACAAAGGTAATATAATAGTGACTAGGGGTTAAGTGAAAGAGGATAAATTCCCAATCTTGCTCCAGAAATAAATAAAATCTATCGTTCTCTCAAACTCTCATGTCTCTCAATATCTCAGCAACTCTCTGCAGTCCGTCCTTGATTTTATTTAAGGAAAATGTTTTTTTTTTCATTAAAATTTTAGCTGCTTCCCTCTCTCTCTTTAAACCTAATTCGTAGCGAAAGATAACGCCACGAAGAATATGGCTCGCAATCACGCTCGCGGGTGAAAGATTTAACTCTCATGTGAGGAAATTCGTCATAAAAGATCATTTATCTTGACTTGACCAGGACTCGAAACCGGATATTAAAACTGCAGGGATGATGTGACAGCCACTTACAGCTGCTGTCGAAACCATGGTCGGAAAGAAAACTGTGGAATATACAAAATGAAACTAAAGGGATACATTTGCCTTGGACATATCATTTGAATTGATCTGGATTATAACCCGTATCTACCCACTGCCGGTCAGGTGTGTAAGTAAAATTACTCCATCAAGCTATTTTAATTCAATGCGAATGTCTGCGGGTATTTTTTTTAACAAAATCGTATTTATTTCTCTTGGTAAATTTCTTCACTTTGGTTTTATTTAATACCTCTCTCTTTCTCCCTACAAATTTTCCACCTCTCACTTTATCCCCTCGTGTGCACGTAAAGGTTTTTTTCTGGTCGGTGCAGTTCAACGCCCTCAGCCCTCCTCGACCCCTCCTGACAACAGTCCATTCGGCCATTCCTCCAATTACGCCACCCATTGTTTCAATCCATTCCCTTTGGCTTAATTGCGCCGTTCTTCCCCTCTCTCGTTTGTCCTCCCTCCCATCCTCCGTCCCACGTGATCAACTTTACCCCGCCCTTTGCAACATTTGCCTCAGCAACCTCGTTTTCACCCATTCTGCCCTCGCTTATTGTTGTTCGGGTCTTGCGATATAGCACGTTGAGATTTTCAGGAGTCAGGTACCGCTTGCGATGTATGTACTGTGTGGTGTGTGTACATCTGCAATTAGTGATGTTCCACGTGAAACTTGAGAGTATAAGAGGTATCCCACAGTGCAAACTGCGTCTAGATCAGGGGTTCTCGGCCGGTGGGGTATTCTTCCCCTTGGGAGAGGGGGGATGTAGGGGGAATTAGGACCTTTTTTAGAGAGAATGATGGACTATTTAGCAAACTTTGATGTTTAGTATACGATATAAAATGTGTACAATTGTAATGTGTCTATTTATTCTGCGGTGTTCAGTAAAATTTATTGCATGTCACAGATTAATATCGAATCATAAACGTGCACATTATTTTCATTTGCTGGATTAAATATTCACTTGAATAATTCGTATGAGGAAGTGGAATGACGTTATAAAGTATAATGAAAGGAGAGAATTGAGTTTAAAAAGTGTGGGAACCACTGATATAAATACATGTACCTAGATCAGATATGTACCTATATCTATTTATTTATTCAAAAAACATCGCCAATCGGGTAATGGCCAGGTTATGTATGATTAATTTAGCAAACAAAAATATTAAAAATTTGCGGCTCTTCATTTACATAAAATGCATTAATTTCTCCGTTAAAATAATATACCTCGGCATTTGTGTGTAAATATTTCAAATTGCTTTCGTTTTCAAACGGAGAAAGTACTTCTTCGTGTTGGGCATTCCATTTCCAATTGTCTCCATTCAAGAACTGAAAATTGTGTCTGTTCTCTTTCGCCTAAGCTTCATTTTCCTCTCATGATCGTTTTTTCCTAAGGAATTCGTCCTTTCCAGTCTTTCCTCGGAATTTTTGTTGTGGGCCTTAAGCCTTTCCCCAAGGCATTCTTATAAAAGGTTCTCATTTCACACCCTCTCATACACTCAACATCGTCATTGTTTGCTCTTTGTTCGCTGGAATACAAGGAAAGGATCGTTTGGCAAATGAAAATCTATTATATAAAATGCTACACGTATGATTCATTTGCTAGGCGTAGAGATTCAGATGTGCTCCATTAGATCGCAAGCGAGCTCCCATATACGTTCACCACTAACTGACGCATGGCGCCGGCGTATGCATTTTTCAAAATACACACCAAGGAAACTGCTTAGTAACAGCTCCGCCTGCTTCACCAAACATGTCGTGTGCAAAAAAATCTCATATGTTGTTTTCACTAAAAATTATAAACCGCACATTAATTTTAATTCTTTACTTTATTCATTACTTTTTAACAATTTCGCCAATATTTTCTCCTGTTTCTGCAGGCCTTTCAACAAGTAATGTATAAAGCATCTTATGTGTTAGTAGTCAACAGTGGGTCGTGCAGAAAGGTTACCAATTTTGGTTGTTTTGTAAATGTACTAAATGTATGGAATCCCCGGGAATGTACAACAGGGTGAACGCCCTTTGGGTTGGTCTCTCTAAAAATGTCTTTTGTGAACAACCCTCAATAAGTTATGGAGCCATACCGCTCTTTCAGACCGAGGATTTGATAAAACAATTCGTATGACATGTGGAACCTTTTAATCGTGGATTCATTCAGTGTGTGTCTCTTACAAACTCTATGCATAATTCGTAGAAAAGTTTGGAGAAAATGGAAGATTTAAAAGGTGTATAAGTTTCTTACCAAATTTTTTCTCTCCTGGCAATATGCAGTCATTTTGGTTGTTTATTTCGAGTAAGTTTTATTCTCCGTTACCCTTTTTCGAAAACCGGATGCTGGAACGGGTCTTAGATTCGCACTCTCTCACCTCTTTCTCTCTCACTATTCTTCGCTAATTTGGTTCTTGCTAGGAGAAAATTTCCGGTCATCGAGGCTTTGTTTATCCTTTTTTCGCTCCATTATCCAAGGTACCCTGACTCGTGCATTGCCTGTTTCTTCCATTCGCCTCCACCCATCCACGGCTTCGACTCACCCCCTCCCTGCCCTTATGTTATTATTATGGGAGCTTTCTATGCCTTGCCCTTTCTCTTTGTTCTCATCGAACCTTATCTGTTCATCTCTTCCGTTCATTCCTTTAATAATTGTTGCTATATTCCATCCTCATCTCATAATACCAGCTCAAGTGAATGAATAAATCCGTCAGGATCAACAACAATGTTTAGTTAATCATCACGTCATGCACCTAAATTCAGCACGACAGCTAATTACAATGATTGATGCAATAAAAATAAATATATACTATTTTAGAAATAAAAGAATGGTCTGGTAAAGTCGTGACGTTAAATTACCTTCTAAGAAATACTTTCCTTTATATATAGCATTTACTCCGCATTAATTGGCAAATAATACCTTGGTAACCAATTTTCCGTGATACATTCCTTCCCAGTCCACATCAAGATGAATGAAATTTTAAAAAATAAAAAAATAATACTACTGAAAAATGTACTCAATTGAGATACGATAGAGGCGTTATTATCCAATTTGCGCCTAAGAAGTGCATAATAGCATAATTGCGTTTGGTGAAGTTAAAAGGTCTAGGGAAGGATATTTAGAGTGCAGAAAGCTAAATTTGGAGAAGATTTGGTGGAAGCGCATCAGCTTGTTCGTAGCTGTGCCTCAATTTTCGTATTTTAACTTCCGACTTCCGAGGCTACGTTTCGAAAGTTAGCAGTAGTATAGAGTTTGATAGTTTTCCTTTTCCGTGCCCTCGCTACGTGCAGCGTCTTCTGCTAGCGGTTACGGCATTCTGGTGGGTATTTGACGCATTTTCTCCAGGATACCACAAGAGAAACCAAAGCTTAGTAATACGCTAGGCTCGCTTTCACTATTCTACTTGAGCTATAATCTCTTCTGAAAGAACTACGTTGAGAGTCGGCGTACTGTTGCCCTTCACTACTAGGAGGTATATGCAGTTTACCAGCACGGAACGCAACTGATATAATGGTGAAACAGATTTATGATAAAGTTAGCGAATTGTGTAAGAAGGGCTACGCGGAGGAAATCACTGGTTAATATGATGGAAAAGACTCTTTAAGAGGAGGAAGTTCATGAGTCTTAAGAACGAGAGAGCGTGTGTGAATCAATGTGTGAATGAAGCAGAAGTGAAAGAGGTATTCGAGAATAAAGCAGCGTGGAGGAATTTTGTAAACCAGAGTCAGCTTTACAAGCCTATCACCGAGAATAAAACATTTTTCACTGTACCTATCCGGAAAGCGAACGGCATGCTATGCATGCATGTAGCCATGCAATTGTACTCTTGCTAATCGGGGAAATAAAATATTATTATTATTATTATTAATTCCCTTTTTGAATGCGGTAAAGTCCATCACCATCCCTAATGTATGGAATAAAAAGTCTAAAACTGCTATCATGCCTCCAATCTTAGCTCATTCTTTTAAAGTTGCAGTGCCGCAAAATCCTTCCTCTGAAGAGAGACCCTTTGTGTCCTCCTAAGGGAGTGTCTCCGTTTGAAAGTCTCAATAGTCCAGATTGGGGAAAAAATTGAAAATCTTTTATCCTTACGTTTCGAATCGGCAGTGTGCGTCTCTCTCTCTCTTTCTCTCTCTCTCAATTTCTCAGATGCAGCTGGTCGGTGAGGACTTCTACTTGTATCATTTCCTCTCCCCGTTCACTCCACAGTGGAGAGCGTCGAACATTAGAACGAGAGGCCAACAGTTCCCTCTTCTCCCGTCCACTCCCATCCCTTTAAATCTCCCCATTTCCTCCCACTCACCATTCGTCTCTCTCCACTCCCCTCTCTCCCGGAGGGACAAGACCCTCCACACCTAAAACATCCCTCGCCCTCCCGAAACCTCCCCCTTTTTTCCCTGTCCCACTCTTCCTCCCCCTGGGGGAGTGACTCCTCTCATCTTCCTTCGCCGCCTCTTAATTAACCTATCTTCAATCCATTTCCGCTCCAGGGCGCCCTCTTGCGCCATCCCTTTCTGCAGCAAGCCCCCGTCTCACCCCCGCTCCCATCCCAACTCCTTTTTCTCCTCCACTCCGCCCCTCCACCCCCTCCTCTCCCATGGCGTCCCTTTTCCCTGCTGGTGCTGCTGCTTCAAACACCCCTCCTTGTAAAGTCTCCACATCTCTCTTCCATCTCTCTTTACTCTCATACCCACTCTTCCCTTAAGGAAATTGCGATGCTCAATTTAAAATATCAAGCGCGGGTACAAACATTTATTGAAATAACGAGTTTTCGAGCTTTCTATGCCTTACACTTTCTCTTGGTTCTCATCGAATGTTATCGGTCCATTCCTTTAATCATTGCTGCTATATTCGATCCTCATCTTAGAATGCCAGCTTATGGTGGCTGGAGCTATTATTTAACGTACATATTTGCGTAAAGTTTTGCATACCTGTCCTTATTAGATAAAAACGAAAAAACTGCATGCTACCGATTCGGTTTTTTGGCAATTAAATGCTATTTTAATACGTAGCCTCACGGCATATGACATCTTTTGAAATAATCCGACTACTCTTTTAGTATAGAGTTTCTACAGCTGAGAACCTCAGAGAGGGTAGCTACCGAGAGCCAGCATTCCCGGCTATTCCTCCGAATTCCGCTTCGCGGCATGTCCACTGGACATTGTCCAGCTCCCGGTGAGCGGAGCTGGACCTCGACACGCGTCGAGTAAGCTATTAACGGCATCGCAAAAGTTTTAAAAAGTTTTTTTTCAAAGAAACCCTCAAAAGTCTTCAAACAATTCTCTGATATAAGTCACTTCACGGGTCTCCACCAAAACCCCAATAATATTCACTACTTAGAAAAATATTTCTAAAAACAGCGTCCACCATGTTGAGACGTCATAGCACGAAGTTATAAAACATAACCTAAAAACTGAGGTATGTCGTAGGAAAAACACCATCTTAACTGATCATATTGTTTTTTTATTCCATAAAAATCAACTTCACAATCAACTCAACTTGGAAGATTTTCGGAGAAAAATGAAGACAGGCGTGTTTTGTTTTGAATTTGGTCGTGTTTGAACCTCTGTATCCAAAACCGGTTTGGAAAATGAAATATTAAGTGCACTTCTAGATGCACCTACCATTTTAGAGCTTCTGTGCAAATTCTAAGGTAATGCAAAAATAGAAAGTAGTTTTGGACTTTTGGTCAGATTTTTCGGACCACCTATCTATCGCCATCGTGCCTATCGCCAATTATCGCTGATATCGCTGCAAACCAAAATTGCTCTGTATATACTCGTTCCATGTGGGGAAAATATCGACTTCATTTCGATGTACTGTCTCATCGAACAGTTCTTTCCTTTTCCGTCTCAATCCCTCTGCATCGCCGACCCCGCTCTTTTTCCAGTTCCCTCCCGTCTCCCACCTCCACGTGAGTCTTCTCCTCCCCGGCCTCTCAAGAGGGAGAGAGGGAGCCATATTCGTTCGAGATTCGAAGGTGATCTCAAAGTCCCGCCAACGTCGACGCGAGGGAAGGAGTCTCGTGTGCGCCTCTTTTCCTTCATCTCGCGGATGCGCGGGAAAAGAATCGTTCCGGCGAATTAAAGTTATTCCTTCCCCCAACGCAAAGTTTAAATCATACTTTCCGCTGGCTTTGGCGCGAACTTTCTCCATTATCCTCCCGCGAACTTATAGCCCTGGGGTCTTCTTCTGTTTGACGGAGTCTTGTGCAAATGATGTTATAATCATCGCTCACCGCGGGAAAAATTCTCATTTTCACACTTTTAATCCTCGATAATGTAATCACTGACTTGGTAGAAAGTTATTGGGTGTTCTGCGCCGGAGGCAGATGAAGTATTTGGCACATTAGCGTTAATAACTGGTGTTTTCCCCGAATTATATTATTATCCTGGAAAATATGATGTATGCCGTTCGCTCACGAGTTGTTTAGCGGGAAACCAAAACTTTCTCTAATAATATTATGTTCGAAGGTTTTGCCGCGTAGAGTTAGAACATTTCCTGGTCTAGGTGGCGGTGGAGTGAAGTTACTGCCTGCTGATCCGGAGGCCGTGGGTTCCAGTTCCACCCGGGGTTTGTTCACTCAACAGGGTATGGCTGTATGTGGTCGTCAAGTCTTGTTTTTTCAACGACCTCGTTGTAAAATGCACGTAAGGCTGTTTTCAACGTAGATATTTTAATTAATTTAAAAAAAATCTCACATACTGAGGAGGATATAACTTTGTGCTTAGGATATATATGCACATTTATAAACGAAATATAGTCCCATCCTATATGATTGATTATAATGAAAGACACGGAGAAGCGTTCAGATAGCCGCGATATAACTACAATTATTTATTTTCTTTCTTGGTTCACTTATTTTATGTTATTTGTTTTATTCCGGCAACGAAGGTCATCTGCGCCTCTTAAGAAAGGTGGTTACGTTGGGAAGAAAAGGATTATTTGGGATTAGAAGAACGATGGAGAAAAACCCAGCCCAGGTATAAGCCCACTCTTAACAAATGAAATTTTCTATGGACGCACACTTCAATGCAATAACTTGAATTTCCAGTGTTTTATATATAAATAACATTATTATGCGTCTATTCTTCACCCTTCTTCCAATTTCTCATCTGGAGTCCGTCCAAAATAACATCGTAGTTGAAATATACTGATTTGGTTCAGAAAGAAACGAAAATTAAGAATTTTTTCAGGATCGTATAATATAAACAAAGGACACCATCATGAATTCTTCGGTCACGTGAGTCCATTCCCCAAACGAAATTGGACGTGTTTGCAAATTGGCTGCATTTCTGATTGTCAACTGCGCTATTATCTTTGACGCAATATAAACGAGAATGATGAGTGAAAAGGTAATTGAAAATTTACGCAGAAGATTTTAAAACAATATATCTGGTTTAAGAAGGTTCCACAGCATTTGTGAGTCAAATCAAACCCTGAATTCCAAATGTTTTTTGTCTTGTTTAAAAAAAATACTGCTTTCACTGATGACGTGCCTTGGAAACGAAATGAAAAGACAAAATGTAAAGGTATAGATTATATGACGAATGTATTTTTAATGGACCCAATTGTCAGCCTTTGGACCAAATTGCAGCTCTATTTACTTTGAATTTATGCGTTTAAACCTTACGCAAACATTTTTTCGCCGAAAAGGCATTTACATTCGACATTTTTAAATAATATTTTCCCCATGTTTCTCACTCATTCTCGCTATTATAGCACTATAGTATTATTTCAAGTTCACTTTGCGGATAAATAACGTGGAAATTTTGGATTTTGTAATTAATATGAAATGGAGGACACGTTATTCTATAAATAGCCGAAATATGAATTAAATGGATTTTAAGTCGTATCTTGGTCGAGCCACCTTAATAATTGATTACCTTGATACCATAAATATTGCAATGCCAGGAAGAAATTATGCTTATACCTCTTACCGTATGAAGAAGGTCTAAGTGTTGGGGAACTAAAACTTGGGGAACGCCGAACAAGATACCGTATGACCGAGCGATCAATTCACTATTCTCCTTCCAACTCACTGTCATCCCTTAAAAAACCGTATTTTCCCTATCTAGGAGTCATTTGTCTCACCCCTCGCCGGTCAAACCGACCTCGCCTTAACACCTCTCCATTTTGACAGCGTAATCCTTTTTATAGCATGGTTTAGGATTTTCAGCTGGTTTAGAGCCATTTTTTGGAACTGAGCAATATGCTCTGCTGAGTTGATTTGTCTATATTTAACCCAGTTTTTGACGTGAAACATCGTCTTGTGAGTGGACGTTGATGGAGGAGTAAGTATATCTATAGTTGTCGGTGGCGCACAATTTGTGTTCACCAAGCACTTTTTTATAACTCGGAAAGTATAGTTAAGTAATATATCCTAAATGGCCTTGTTCCAATCAAAAGCGGAAGGTCGACAAAGTAAATGAAAATATCATCTCGAAAATACAAATTTAGGATTGGCCACATCGTCATGCATATGATGCACAAGTATTTGTATAGAATCTCGCGTCTCCGCCAGAGTGAAATTAGTGTAGTTCTTCCTGGAATAGTGCGAGGAATAATTTTGAGGTACCTGGACTAGCCACGGCACTGCCTCCGCGGATTCACCCTCAAGTACGCCAAGTATGAAGATCCCACGGGTGAAAAATGACCGGGGGACAAGTCTCATGACATTGCAAACATCCTCAGTGGATAAGGACGCCTTGGAAGCTTAACTGGATAACCTAAAGCTTCCCTATTTTCTGTTAAATTGTTTTGTTAATGTACTTTGAATCTAAGAAGGAAGCAATAAATTATATTTTTATTCTAGTATATTATATAAATTTCTCGACACGATTTCGAGGTATCCGGGTTCACATCCCGGTCAAGGTTACTATTTTTTTGTTGCCTGAAGAATCTTCGCTCTTCATTGTGCGACTAGTTCACTGGTGGACCCATCTGAAAGAGTATAGATTGTCCAAAAGAATATAACAATGAAAAAAACTGAATTCTGGTATAATTATTTATGAAATTCTAGGTATTCACTTGATGAGCTATGGAAAATTTTATGCATACTTTATGGGAAAATGACAAAATATCTTTGAAATCAGAGAGTAACGCCATAAGAAAGAGGTATTAGTTTATTATTAGAGGAAGAATTAGTTTTTTTCATTATAAGTGAAGATTTTCGTGCTTACCTTTCTGTATTTTCAAAAGATTGAAAGGGTTACTGGAAAAAACTGGAAAAATATAGTTTTACGTTGTGAACATATTTTCGTTTGGATGTCTGTTCCTGACATACCGCCTGTTAATGCTAACCGTTTTTGAACAATAATTCCTGCTTCATTGGAACCTGTGCAACGCCTCATTTGCTAGTTCCAGTGTGCCCTTAATGTCTTCCTGTTAACCATGTCGCTTCCAGTTTCCCATCAAGCTTCCAGTAAAGGTGGCTGAAGCAGTAATTGTGGGTCACCAATTGTGAATTGTGAAGTGCACATTTTAATAATTTTGTGAGTTGAAAAAAATTCTTGGACCACCTTTCATTTAAGTGCATCAATTTTTTCGTTGAAAATCACCATACATGCAGTAATTGAACTGATAAGAGAATATTATTTAGATTATTTTCCTTAATAAAATGAATTTTTAACTAGAGTTTTCGGCACGACATACGAAATTTAGACAAAATACAGTTAAAAATGTTGCTTTCGGACATTGGACTCGGTGCAACACCTTGATATTTATTAGTCACCATAGTAATAATAAAAAATAAATTATTTTGTGCTTAAAAGAAAACCTGTACACATTTAATCGAATTATTACGAAACATATGTGCCATAAGGCTTCGTGTTAAAATAGGATTGCGTATTCCAAAACACAAATCAATTTTTTTCGATTTTATCTATAGATATCACTAATCAGAATACATATGCAAATTTACGCGCTAATCTGTACATAAACAACAATCGCTCCAACCACCTTAATGCCCCAAAACCGATCGTAAAGCAGTGAGTCATGGTCACTGCCCTTTTGGGGTAAGCCCAACTTAATTCTTACCAAGAGAACTAACACCGTGATGAAGAGTAAAATGCGTTCAGGCGTGTGCACATAACGATCAAGGCTGTCGCAGTAGTATTTTTTTAGGATAATTTCGCAAAGATTTTCTGCATTTATGTAGATTTGGTTAAAGAGGGTCTTCATTTTTGCAAAAAGGTGATAACGTAAACAAAAGATCAATTAAAGTTGATGGAAACATGCTTGACGTGGTTGAAACTATAAAATTATATTTTTATTGAAAACCGTTTAGCTTTTTTTCCTTTTAAGATAGATAAGAGGTGTATTTATTTCCGAATCAAACGTTTCAGTTTCCTTGCAGGTTATGCACACACTACTTATCGGTTGCTTCGCAATTTTGTTTTTTTATTTCTTTTATTGTAATTCAAATGCCCACCTCTTCTATTTAAAGAACGAAATTTAAGAACTTTCTATTGTAAATACTTGGGTCTTTAGTAAAAGATCTTGATTACGAAGTTTTGCAGAAAATATCCTGTAATGCCCATGGCCTGCTGAGGATATTCATTACTGTTGACAAGTAAAGAACAGAGACAGCCAGATACATGAGGAGTAAAATGTGGCTACAAACTAGATTTAATAAATGAAGCAGAGACATGGAAGGTGCCAAAATTATCTGAGAACAGGACAAGGGTTTGCAAATTATCTCATGCCCAAATCCGATGGAAATACTGGCGTAGATCGATCAACTACAAGCAGCTCGAAAACACTAAAAAAAGACACACAAGACAAAGAGTGCTACATTCGTTCATTGCCTCAGGGAATAGCTGCAGGTTTCGTTTCTGAGGGCGTATGGAATCTGTGAGCCATTGTATGAAGTATGGAATTTTTCGTTGAGAAAATGCTGAGCATGGGAGAAAAATCGGTTTGATAATTTTGGATTGATATTTTTACATTAATTTTTTACTCCTGAAGCAGGAAGACTTGTCTCATTGCTTTCTTTTCTTCACCAAATCTCATGTAAGTTATTTCATTAAATTTATCAAGATGCTGATTGACAGGCTGGTTTTCGGGCAATGAAATTTGGTTGAATTGATTTATCCATCTCAGAAAAACCTTTAATCTTTCCCAGACCAAAGCATCAGTTTTTCCATCCATGATCCACTCAAACTCTTATCTTATGCCATCCAGAATTCCTGTTGGCCTATAAAAATAATTGTTTCATTTTACTTGGATTCCTCATTTCCGCTTCCCTTATAGATTAAAAGGAAACTTTTTAACAAAAAGATGATAAATATTAATATAATTTATTTGAAAACATTTTACATAATGAGTAAGCATGAGTAGCTATAATGATTTGAAGCCGTTAATTCATCGCGGACAATGGATGACACAAGGAAATTGTTATAATTTTTTGAGTATGTCTCGAAAAATGATTTGTTTCACGGAACAGATATTGTCTCATTACTGTCGCCTCTATGATTTGGAGCACTCCATCGTTAGACCACATACACAATGGGGACAGCGTATTTAGGCGACGTTTTTTCCCGAATCATATTTTTCAATGTTTCCGCCTTTTGTAGCATTTTTTCTGGAATAATTGGCCGTTTTCAACTCCCACATTCTTATACTTATATCTGATTTCCAAAGACATATGCGCTTATCAGTCATTCCTTTCTGATTTTGTCCGTTTATCTCTTACCATGTTTTTTGTCTCCACGTCCGGTGGAACCTAGGGGAAAACGCACGACTATGAGTTGAAAAATCTTGACTTGGCCGTGGGCGGCAGGGCTTATCCTATGGCAAGCAGTTTCAGAAACTTCGCCCACTTTTTCTTCTGTACCACCAAATCCCTTAGCTCTTATCGCTTCTCATTCATCATGTGGCCAAATTCTCCAATCGGTCCTTTAAGGTATTCTTCTCTTCTGTTTCTCTCTCTTCAGCTTCTCGCTTTACGCTTCCCTTATGTGAACAGCGCACTGTCCTCTGAAGCCCAGATTGAATTGAGCATAGGAACTTAAAAGGGTTTATCCTGTGCATGTGAGTCGTTGAGAGAGAGAGCGTCCATAAAAGGCCATTGGAAACATATCTCAGGAATGATGATGACTCTCATTCACTTGTTATGTCGTTTAGTTGGACAGTCACAGAGAAAAGTTAGTTTCTGTAAGTTGAACAACCAACTGGTTCTTTGGCACCTAAGCGACGGCCATCAGAGACGAGAAAGTGGA
Organism: Pyrrhosoma nymphula; assembly: GCA_963573305.1. Taxonomy (NCBI): domain Eukaryota; kingdom Metazoa; phylum Arthropoda; class Insecta; order Odonata; family Coenagrionidae; genus Pyrrhosoma; species Pyrrhosoma nymphula. The sequence goes on along the minus strand of OY754330.1, from coordinate 45,010,859 downwards.
TTGAATAATTTACCGCAAGCAATGAACGTTAAAGTCGTTTCTCATTGAATTGTTTTACTTGCACCAGAATGCACACAGAATTGTTTTACAACATTTATAAGTGCCAAAATGGTAGCCAATTGTTTGGAGTTTGAACCATTATTGAACTTTGGCTAAAATGGAATGAACTGTTTTGGCGATTTTTGTAGAACAGGCACATTCTTGAAATCAAAGAAAAAGGTTTCTATGTCCACCGTTCAAACCGAGGACAGTGTAAAAACTCAAATCATTTCAAAGATAAAATAGAAGACCAAATTCCGTTGTCATTTTTTAATGAAAGAAAAATTTACTGTCTTTGGTTGGTTGGAAGATATGGGAGGTTGAAGTCCGACCTTACGTTACTTTACGTATTACGTTATCTTCCTATGTTATGCTCGTAGTGAACTTGCATTACTCACGTCTCACCTCCTTACATCTTATTTCATTCGCCATGTTACTTACTCCAGTTTTTTTTACTCCTAGCTCTTTCGGGATAATCTCTCAATCGTGAATATCTAAGTGCGGACCAGCACTACCTTTTCTTTTGCTCTAAGTTTCGCCTCGAAGTCTTCCGGGAAATCGTCGTCGCTTCTGCGTGGGTATTTTCCCAATTTGGCCCTAGATATTAACCTATCGCAAGGCTGATTTAAGTTCCTTTGCTTAACGACTCAAGAGGCATATTCTGTCTGTAATTTAGGAGTCTCGGATGAATTTCGCCATTATGTTCTTCGAAATTAATAATAAATGAGTTTCGTGAAGCTGATTAATAAATTAGAATTCATTCCCGGAAGTCATGAAAAGTAGGCATGTTTTTTTTCCTTGCGCATTTTCCAGTAAAACTCTTCAATCTGCATTGCGGATTATAAATTTCGTAAGCATTAACGTTCACTTCAAATTTTTAAGCGTAAAGTTTGATTGCCACCGTTAAAATATCCTCTCTCCGTGAAAGTCACTCGTAAATGCCTCAAGTATTATTGATTGGTGGAAGGGTCCGGGGAATTTATTTCTTTTTCTTGTGTTCACTGGCGAAGTAGAATATTGCGGATGATTTTTATTTTGACTCAATTCGGCATTTATAATGTAGCAGGAAATATTATTTTCAGTGAACATTTTTTATGCACTTCTGCTTACCAAATTAGCTATGAAAAATGAGCTGTCGGCTGATAGAAATATTCGGTCTCGTAGACTTTTCTTGAAGCCTTAGTATGTTAAAGTAGTTTTATGTTCAATTTAAGCTCAATTTACAGTACCTACCACAAATTTGGTTCCATAAATAAATTGCACTAAGCTAACACATGATGATTTACGTAGTACCTACGGGCATACAATAAGACCTCTAGTGTGTATGTTTTTTTACTCATTTTTAGTGGCATTAAATAGCTGCGCCTCTCCAAGACACGCAAACTCAAAGGTGGCCATATTTAACTCTCTTCAGACATTTATTACAGCGGCAGGAGCAAAACTTCTTCCGTGATTATTGTGAAGCCGGGTGGCGCTCGCCGTTCTTCAACTGCTCACTCTCACGCCACTGCTCGTATAAATTTATTTCCCCCCCTAATCATCTTTCCAGGTCACGTGCCTTTTAAAAACCCGTTTCCTTTTTTTATTTCAAATGTGTGAGCACTCTTGTGGCCTCAAACAAGGTTTTTTTTTAATTAAAGATAAAAATCTCTCAAAAATTAAGCTTGAATTTCAAACACTATCAATCTTCCGGTATGAAATTACTAGGTCTACTCTGTAAAAATATAAAATAGACTATTTTTCTCTCGCAAACAATCCTTTCGTGTCCTTCTCGATTATTAAAAGCATAGGGAAGAACTGGAATAACGCGGGGTACACATTTAATTCCCGCCGCGGCGCACTGTATAATGTTGTAATTGTTAACAGGTTGCATTGGAGCTCAGACTTCTTGTTTTTTTTTCTGGATTATGAAGACGCAAACTTTGCATTTCGTTCCTAGCGCGGGAAATGTCGGCGATTTTGAAACACAGCTTGACTTACCAAGCTACGCATGTGCTTAGTAGGTAGTATCTCTTTTTCGAAATAGTATTCACAGCAGAGGTAGCACAACGCACGGACAAGAGCTAGCACCGCGTTTTATTTTATCACAAAACGCCCCGTGTTTGATAGAAGCATGAGCTAAGGGAATGGAAAATAGACCTGAATTTATTTAGTTGTTCCTATCATCATATCTCTTACTTGTGTGTTTTCTCGAGAGTAGCAGGGAACTCGCCTTTCTTCCAGTAATTCTTTTCGTTCATTCTAAAATGAGAAGTGCAGCATCTGAGAAATGTAGGTACACTTATCTTACTTTTAATTCTTTAATTTCACAATAAACGATATTTCTGATTACTAATTCCTTCCTGAAGAATTTCCCGAGTCCATTCTTCCATTTTATTCCCGTGAAAAGATAGAAAATATCTTTTCATCGCTCCCGATCCATTTCTTGAACTGGATTTTTCTTGAATTTTTGTGGATATTTTCTTGGGAATGTTCTGGTATTAGGGTTCATCTCCTAGCATGCTAATTGATTTTAAAGTTGTTTATCTTTCTCGGTGTATCTACTCTGAATTCGTCATACGAAGTGGATACGAAGGGTCCGTTTCGTGAACGTAAGAGTGGTATGGAAAGCCGGAGTCGAATGATCCTGATCATAATTGGAAATTTAAAGAAATATTACGAATATTGCATATTTCCCGACTTTGTTGTTGGCACGCCCAAATTAGAGTCAACTAGAATTTCCCTTATGTTTCTTCCCTCGTGTTTATTTTTAAACAATTCATAAATATGACGTCTCAGTCACATTTCTTAAAGCAGGCGCTCTTAATTACTCCTAGTAAATCCTCTGTTTTTAAAATTATAAAAGGAAATTAATCCGATTCTGCCAAATATTTCTTTTTGGCCCACTAATAAAAACAAAGCTTGCATTTTCACATAACTGGTAATGAAGGAAGGTAATGACCAACTGTTTCTTGATTATGCGTTGATGAGCTTCAATTGGCCTCTCAATCACTTTATCTTATGCCCAAATTATTACACAATTAAGGCATCGGCAATAATTTAATTTTTTAATACTTACGGTTCACTTGTTTTATTTCCCTAAAATCTATCAGTATAAAACTGATATTAGTAGAGTAATACAGTTTCCAGTTTCTTGATACAAGAAGGTATACATACTTGTAATGCATGTGGGAATAATATGGATTACTGTGCAGAATGATGTCAGATCTCGCAACGATGTCAGTGGCACCATTTATTTTAGTGTCTAGAATATCCGTATAGAAATGTATTTTGACTGTAACAGTGAGTTATTTGAAGGCTCTGAATATTGTTTAAGTTACGGCAGACATTTCATATCAACCAAAAAGTTTTCCCTGAAAACATTTCATTGATCAACCGTATCAACTTCAATACGTATCTACTGCTTTCAAAATCAGAATGTAGACATTACTAATTCTTCCTTTTGTGCACTTAATACCCATGAAATTAAGCGCAGTTTCCTCCTCCTGTACGTAACCTCGACTGTTAATAATTTATTCTGGTAACATTTTTAGCAGAAATAGCTGGACAATTTTTAGAATAGAGATATACATGGTGGTATCGGTAAAAATGCTCACAGAAACAACATCAGTATGATGAAATCTGCCTGAGTCCACCAGTGAATGCATTTTCTCCGCTTTATCATCCAAAATCCATTTTCTAAAACACGTTTTCTGGCTTTGTTTGGAAACCGCTAGCTGTACTGGGATGTCTGGTTCGAAGGGTACTCATGTTGTTAATCCTTTGGTGAGAGAGTGTTCTGAATGGAATAATATTCGATAAAGGCTTACTTCTCAACTCCAACCAAATAATCCTTTTTCTCCCATGCTCCGCTTTCATCCCTCCCTCCCGTATGTATCCCCGCTGCCATGCTTCAGAAAGATAAGGCATAAGCACATGCACACACACATACATATACGTGTATGAATGGCCATCGGGGAAAATCTCATCCATCGGAAACATTTTCCGAATCCCCAGAATCATCGTGCAAACATTCGGCCAGTTTTTTTCACATCGCTGGACGGACTCACTCGTTCACCTTTTTATAAAAAATTTGAAATATAAATTCCCCCGTACTTCTGATACTCCATCTACCACGATAGACTCCCCAGTCAGTCGCATTTTTCTTTGTCGGAAGTTGTAAATTATTGGGTCTTTGTACCATTATTCTCCCTCATGAACTGAGGCCCGGTTTTATAATTTCTGATGCTATAACTTTGGCCGTTGCTCTTAATGGCTCTGGATGGTGACTTGACGGATGATACAGCTTTGACAGCTATGTGTTCTTAACTTTACTTAGCTAACGCGAGTATTAACACCAAAGCAGTGCATCCACATCGTGTATAAAAACGCAAAACTGTTTAACCAAACATTATAAAACTGGGTCAAAGAGTTGCAATTCTGAATTTAATCTTGCTGGTGGCAGAAATAGCATCACTACTCAAAAACTCTTGTGACTTTAGTCTAAATAGACTTGAAGAGCAACATGCCTAAACGCTTTTGACTTAAAACAAAAATATTTGCTTTACAAGTATTAAAATAATTATTTAAGGATTGCAAATTTTATATTTATCCACGAAATCACGATGGAAATACATTACCTATCATACATTTTGGGAATTTTCCAAGTCGTTACAAAGTGTCACCATGTCACCAAAGGTTTCTTTTGTAAATTTCCAAGAATTTTCATATTTTTAGTGTGTTTCCCGTGAAAAATTGAAATGGAAGAAGAATCAGGTGATTTGTCACACAATTTCGGTCCAAAAATACAAAGACATCTGTCCTATGCACTCAGGTTTTGTTCAGGCAAGAGTGTGTTTGCACTAGCTAAAGAGATAAAGCTGGTCCAACAATAGCGCGAAATGCAACTTTATATTTTGGAGTGGCGTAGAACTTCTTGAATTGCTTCGCGTCTCTAGAGAGCATCTTGAGTTTAGACAAGAAAATTAAATTGAAACAGGGCACTTATTTTATGTTACTCAAGTTATTTTTTTTCTGAATGAAAAATAGCAAGTTTTTCGTAATTATAATTGAATCCTACAAATCAAAATACCCTTTTGCTTATTTTTATAATCCAGATGATTTCTCTTCTAAGCATCTATTAATTGATACTATTTGTTTGGAGACGTAGCTCTAATTATTTATGATTTATGGCTTATTTATCTTTTCTGCCGAAGTTTTTCATATTTTTATGCTTATTCAGGGCTATATCAGGATTTGTTATGCATGTTAAACAGAATTCAACAATATTCAAGGTTTTTATATTTCGGTTTACATCATTTACAGTTTTAATACTTTATTTAACTTTAAAAAATATATATAATTTAAAAAATGCACAAAGACATAATTTGCTAACTTCATCCTCTATTTGTCTCACCGAAAGAGGCTACTCAAGAGTCGACAGTTTTCTATGACCTAAATTGGTCTAATGACTTCTTCATGTTGATTGACTCGTAGAAGGTGCCATGACTACGAAGATCAAGAATACTTATTCAAGATGTTTGAGGAGCGTAGATTTAAGATAAACTAAGGACTGCAGATTTTGAGATTTCTCTTTTTTTCATTTCGTTCCCCATTTTTTGTGTGACAAAAGGAAGTTTTTTCTTTCTCTGGTCTGTTTCCTGAGTCCCTTCCTCTAATCCCTCGGCCCCCATCCTGATCTTTTCCTAACCCATTCAGGAATCTTGATTCGCTGAGACTGAAGCCCAGGAAAATGGAGGGTTAATTGAATGGTGTGTGGAGATTTTGGAGAGGGAGAGGGACATGCGGTGCGGTCCAGGAACTCGTCTCTTTCCCCGAGAGCACGCACTCCACCCGTGAATAGTCCGCGTACCCATGTAATGAAAAGAATTGGGAGTGAAAACGCGACTAGCTTGACTGTCTTTGCGCTTTGGGTGGCGAATATTCTTGCAGGCGGAGGCGAATTCCATTGTTTCTACCCTTGGTCGACCCCGGAAATAAAGGGGGTTAAAGGGACGAGAACGAAGCACGAAAAAGAATAGAGGCATTTGAAAAGAGAAAGCGTTTTCCTCGACTTCCTTCAACCACCAGTCTCCGTGAAAGCATTCTTTTAATTCCATAACCCCACCTCAGTTGGGGGAATTTTCCGCGAGTTGAATCGGGAGGGAAAGGCTGGGGGAGGGTGACTTTTTTAATTAGTCCGCTAACTGAACCGTGCGCAGGGAAACGGAATTTCCGCTCTCCACGGAGAATGTATGGATTTATGCACCAAGCCCCACCACCAACCCCTCGATGAAGACGGCCTCCTATAACTACCTCGATGGTCGAAATACGGGAATTTTATTCACTTGAGGCGGATTTTAATTGCTTCATCGGTCGCCTGAGAATGGCTTGTAAAATGATTACCGGTAGGATCGCTGGAAATGCTAAATATTCCCGGATAAGACGTTGTGCTCCTTGAGATGCAGCGAGTTTGTTTTGCCCAGTAAAGAAATGCAATCGTTCAAAAAGTTACTGTGGCTTGTGAATCGCTTGCTTTTGCATTAACGATACCTTTTCCTTTGATATTTTCTTCCTTCTGCGACTGGAACTTGGTATTAAAGGGGGGATTTATGTCTTGAATCGAGACGGGGAGTATGCTTCGACTTAACGCATGGAATGTATCTGAATGAAACGCAAATGTGTCTAATGCTCGTTTCTCCGAGTGCAGCATATGATCGTAATTGGAGCGAGTTCTGATATTTTCTTTTTCTACAGTCCATGTTGGCCTAGTAATGGACAATTTCTGTGGTCACATACTATGAAGTTGAAGATTGGTGTAAGTTCTGTTGTATCCGATCAGGTCTGTCGTTCTTTCGGTTGATGCTTATTTTAAGAGGATCGTAATTGTATGTCAGAGTTAGTCATATAGGAAATTTCTATGAGAAAAAGTTTTCGCTATCTCAATAAATCCCTGATTAAAATACGTTGTGATTGACGGTCGGAGACTTAGTTAATGCATCATCGTGACGCATGAAGTTAAATAAAATAAAACTAGCTTAATTCTCATTTCTCCGAATGCAAGGTATTGCCGTGATTGGTGGATATCGGTATTCACTTGTTCAATTTTCCCCAAACATGTAAGTCTTACAGTGTAAATATTCCATGGTCCTGTATTCTATAAAATAAGGGGAATGGGTCTCTCATCCGTACTTCTACCGACATGCGTTCATTTCAAGCCACAATTTAAAGCCTGATTCTATTAAGAAGCAAATTTCGGGAAGAAAAACATTTCTATCATCTTCATATATTGGTAATTGATTTACGTTATGGTTGGACACCTTATCGAATCGAGTAAAGGAAACAAATAATGTTTCTTTTTCTCGCTTCTCCAAGTACAAAATACAATAGCACCAGGAACGTATTACAATTTTCTAGTTCCCTTCATTTCCTGTTCATGTAGTTATTACTGAGAACACATTCCGTGGGCAAGAAGTGTATTGATCTCTTAGCCGTAATTTTCCCATAATGTTCTCATGGGATATTTTCAACAAACATACTATCTAGCGTGATCTTATGGAGGAGAAAATGTATAAAGGAACAGAATATATTTTTAGTACGATGCAATTAGTTTTCAATATTCTTGTTGCCGTTTTTTAGTTGATGTTTCCCAACATTGTTATCCTCTTCTAATTTTCGTCAGAATTAATTTTTTATTCAGTGTGGCTGCTTAAAAATTGCTGTTTACCCTTCAGCGTTCCTTGAAAATATATTTAGGCTTAGGCTCTTTAGGCGTAGACCGTCACATATAGCAGTTTTCTCGTGAAATTTTTAATCATAGAACTTTTAAATAGAGGAATTCATACAGATTCGAACGTGTATTTCAAGATACAACTACCAATAGAGGCTTTTAGAGAATTAACTGATGCTTACGCTCCATTAACAAGACTTTATTTTTTATAACCACTGCTAATTATGTTAGCTTTTACTAGTCCTACGGAAAGGTAAATGAAGAATTTTTCTGAAATGATAGCGGATATTTGAATGGTAAAGTCGATGATTTTAATATATGTATATGAATCTGCATAAATATGGAAAAAAATACATGAAATTTGTCTCACAATTGTCAACACAAATTGCTAGAAAAATACATGACAGTACATCATATTCATAGATACAATTCTAATTTCTTCGATGAAATTCTTAGGTAAAGGACTTATGAAGCCACTTATTCTTCCGTCGATTTCCTGTTCAGAAATCGAAATAAGCCTGTCATATTTGTGACTCCATTAGTGACTGAAACGTGTGTTTCCCCATTTTCTAAGCAAGAAATTAGAGCAACTAATTGCGGTAGGTTGCCATATTAGCTGAAAAACTTAATAAAATATACATCGTCGGGTAGTCTCACTTCGAGGAGATTATAATGCGGGACACCTTCCTACTTCGTGGAATTCACTACCTGGGGAAACACAATTGGGAACTGGGTAGTCTGAAATTTTGTTTTTACTCTTCTTTGGGATTGGAAAACTCTGTGAGGTAAGGAAGAAGGGAATAGATATCTCACTCAGTCTGTAAAAATGATACGTTTTGCTCTCGGACCATGCGCAAAGTAATGCTGCATGCGGATGGAATTACGGAGAGTGGGTCCCTCTGCTTCTGAGTGCAATCCGGACATGCCGTTCAACTTATTACCTTTTAAACCGTCCAACGGCGAAAGAGAACAGTATACGGGGGGGGGGGGGGGGATCCTGATCTAGGGTTTTAAAGTTATATAAAACAAGCGGAGTTAATCTGTAGAAAAAGCTCTTTGGCGATACAAAGTATTCGGGGAAAATCCTATAATCCCGCTGCTGGAAAGATAAAAGAATTAATTCCATCTATTTCGCTTCAAGTCTGGACTGAAAAAAACTCCCAAAGCGTTCATCCTGAGCTTTCTTTGGGAAAACATCATCGCTTTGTGAGAGTAATCCTTGATGTCCGTCGGCCGTTCTGGCATTCTTTACATTTCTGTTTTAATATTCGAATGTTGGTGTATCGGCCTGTTTTATACGAGGGTGCTTCAGGTTTTAAAAGAATCCACACCGAGATATTATTTATTATGCCATGCTTTGTCAGTTACTTTAAAGTATGCTTTTCAATGCTATGGAAGAAAAGATGCGCTCAGGATTGAACAAAAATGTTTGGGCTGCCATATTTATAATTAAAAATGATCCTCTGTACGTGAAATTCTTAGGTTTTAGATATTTTACGTGGTCAACTGTTGTCAGTCAATATCATGATTAACTTTCTTGTATATAGTAGGACATTTCATTATTTTAATTTTGATGCTTAAATTTACGCATTCTTTGACTTATTGTTGCGAATGATCGAGAAATTTGCAGTTACCCTAAGGCGCGAATATTGGAAAAATTTAAATATTGAGATATATTGATTTTTCAAATAATATATTTGTCAAAGAGCGCAAATGCCGGCATATATCCGTCACGTTGGCTCCAAATAGTTTTGTTTTGAGCTTCAGGCGTAGGCATTGAGAATAATTGATTTCCAACTTTCACGGTTAAATTCATTTATGGAATTTTAATTAGCTATAAAAGCGCCAAGTAGCGGCGTTCTTCCTCATCCGGTTGGTGAAAATATTTTTCAATGATGTTCTGATTTCCTTCATCTTTTCACCCGCGCCTGCTGAGATTTCCTAATTAGTGATCTTTGGAAAAGAAACTTAAGGTGATAAGTGAGTGAACTGAGCCATTTCTCAATCACTTGAATCCTGGAACAGAGCCTTAACTGTGAATATCAATAGATGTGAGAATGATGGGAAAACTCAAGACTTGCCTTCGTTAGAAATAGGTCGCGTGGGACTGCAATGTATAATTAGCCCCCGCGACTGAAATGCATGTCTTGCATCTTCTAATCAAGCCTCTGTGAACTCTTGTGCATCCGAGGGGCAGGTCCGCGGAAATTCCCTGCCATCAGTGGATTCCACTGCCGCCACATTCTGCGGGAACCCTCTTTGGACCTCTACGTTACCCAAGGGAGAAAAACAGAAACGCGGTGAAAAAAGAAAAAGCAAAAAATGAGAGAAAAAATACAGCCAGCATCACGCTTAAGATTTCCTCCGCTGCCGGTCATTAATCAGTGCGCAAAAAAAGGTACATTCGCCATTAGTCAGTGTAAAGCGTTTTAGCGTGCAGGGTGCCGTCGTTAGCCAGGGGACCAGTAGAGTTTAAGCCAGGCCCAGCACACGTGCATACCTTCGTAGTGAACATCCTAGTGCGAGGCTTAAGGTAGTTAGAGCGAGATATTTCAGAGAATAAAATTAAATGAATTTGGACTCCTTAAATATAAAAATGTCTCATTTTCAATGGTACCAAAATATCACTTCTTGCACTTTTCGAGATATTTGACGAAAAAATGGAAGAATCTTTCTTAGGGAAATGGAACGGCTTTGTATTTCAGAGAGGCTTTATTATTTTTTTAATGAGAAGGTTCTGACCAACAGATTGCGCCAGAAATGTAACTCTGTGTACTCAAAATACTTTCTTAAACATTTATGAGCATTTACTAGTTACCATGATCCTTTTTTATAAAATCGCAAAAAAAACCTTCATCCTTTTACAACCTTTTAACAACCTTTTACCTACACCGCCATGCGGTGTAAAACAATGAATTCAAATTAAACCCTCAAGAATAAATATTTTTTCATTATTCACATTGAAACAAAAAGAATTAAGCAATAGCAAATAGAAAACTAACTATATTTATTACATACAGCAACATTTAACAAATAAATTGAATTCGTCCACTCTGGCTGATGTTCCCCTCTCAGCCATCTCCACCCGGAGATCTGATTGGAGAACTATTTTTCCTCCGGAATATTTTACCGGGAGGAATGCCATCGTCATGCACTGGTGAATGCAAGGTTGCACCTTTTAAGGAGACTAATGTGGTGACTTACGGCTGCCTTCCACATCGTAGTACTCTGGCCGATTCCGTGAACTTCTCTCTCTCCCGAAGTTGTGGCAGTAGATACCGAATTGATCTTTTTGATATAAACAAATAAATAATAAGTAAAAAAATTGCTTTTTGCAATACAAAAAATAGAACCAAGCCGATAAAGAGCGATATGCGTTAGTAATAGATTTATTTATACATTGTTTATACTGCTGCTACAGTTTATTTACTAAGGTTGTCATCAAATCGAAGTTATTGCATCAGCAGTAATAAATTATATTTTCTTAATGCTCATAATAAGTGCTTTAATTTTGAAACAAAATTAGTACATGGTTTTTTGTCATGAATACGAGAAAATTCTCACTCCAACTACCTCACGTGTCAGAAATATTACATGCCCTATTTTCGTTTCCGTCGTATAAAGTTTATTTCTTTCACCGAAGAGGTGCTTCTGCTACTGGAAAGGCAAAAAACAAGGCACTGCAAATGCAAAGTTGCCTAAGAATACGTTTTAGCGAGCATATTTTCATGTCCGAGAGATCAAATGCATTGTCATTTATATGGCAGTAATGCTTTTTCCCTCCAATAAATTACTAAATTCGCAAACAAGGAACTAAACATAAGATGGAATGGTGCCTTCATTTTATCTCAAATAAATTTCATTAGCAGTTTCATTTTTTCGTCCGAAATGAAAATTTTTAAGTATTTCACAAAAATGTAATGTATATGAGACGGTATAATACTTTTTCTCCGAGTCTCAGTCATTCCATCGGCGTTCTCGGTGACGGCGAGGTGAAGTTGTCCCCTGCTAACCTCACATAGGTTCGAGTTCCGCCTGAGTGGAGTTTTACCACCTAGGGGAGGGTTTAGCAAACTCTTGAACCCAAAGAACTTCTCTCCATGTATGATAATCAGTGGCTAGCCACTAAAGATAAAATGAAAGTTGTTAGATAATTGATTTGATTCATCGTGAGCAAACCGAAAATGTCCCCGTGACTTACTGGTAGCGTGCAATCGACGGTTTGCAGACCTTTGACCTAGGGCAAGGGTGTTTGTGGGAATGTTTTATGTATCTGTTGTAAAACCCTGATGTAAAAGATCTTTCGTGATATTTTCCGTGGCGACAGAAAATAGGATTCTGGAAATTTTATGCCCACGTAATTGCATTTTTTGTGTGTGTGTGAGAAATCACTTGAATGGGTTAGATTGTCATGATACTTTCATATTGACGGCACATTTTTTCTATTAAATGAACTTCAACTTCAAATACCAGAGGAATATCCTTAACGTGGAGAATTTTTTTCCGGTTCCGTATTAAAGACTGCGATGGAAAAAAAATGATGGAAAGGAACTGAAGGAGAAGGTGGATTTTGGATGGCAAAAAGGGATTAGGAGTTGGATGATGTAAAATAATGAAACAATGATTCGGCCTGGAAACGCGGAGCGAAAGCGGGCAGGGTCTTACTTCCGGTCCACCGATTGGCTGCGCTCCAAATGCTTTTACCCGCGTAGTTTTTCCCACGGGCCATTGCGGACCTTGATGGAGTGGGGGTTTAGCGCCACGTTGTCCCGAATCCTGCTGCCTCTTTTAAAGAGCTGCCAGCGAGTTTTCAGTTCGCATTCGCAGTACTAAGTGGAGAAGCTGGCGAACGGAATACTTCTATGTTAATGGCACTTGCTACTCATTACACTAGCCCTCACTCACTGAAGGCCGGCTACTCCATGGCGAAGGATATTGCCGTTGATGAAACAATGGTCTACGACATGGGTCTTTTGGAAAAATGCCAAAATCACCGTGAAAAATCGCATTTGCCCATGTCGTTAGAATAACAAAATGTGTCAGAGTTTTTTTTTCTGTAACTACGTCAGTGAACAATATTCGCTCGGCATTTATACTTCCCGTGAATAGATGTTTTACATCAACCTGGGAAACTTCTACCAAACCAGTTTCTGGCTGTTCGAATGGAGTTATTACAGCTATAGATGAAGATATACCTTTTTATTTTAGAAATTAGTGAACTAAGAATCTAATCTTGCAGTTTTGTAAGTTTGCTTGGTTTAATCATAATAGGGAATTTAGTAGCTCTGCTCATCATCCCTACCTTCCAATCGCATCCAATGATGCCGTCTGAAGACCGTAATTAATTCTCAGCGGATTTGGAACTGCACTGTTGGATTTATTAAAATTTTCGGATGCTGTTAAGCAAATAATCTTCCGAGGAAAGGAATATAAAGTCCCTTCTGTTACCAATCAGAAACTGATTAGTGATTTCCCCATTTTTTCACTCTTAAGTAATATCATTCTGAAGTAATTTCATTCTGACGTAGTTTCCCTCATTTCCTTCATTCATATGGAAGTGATTTCCCTCATTTTTTCATCTGCAATAGCATACATTTTATAATTAAGCCTCGTAATTATGAAAGGATAATATCGCCGTGAACCCGCAGGTGAGGCGAACGATCGCTTATTTTTTATTTTATTCCGCAAATAACAATCAGCCCAGAGTCTCCAAGAAAAATAAACGCCGTGTCTCAAGTGCGGTTGGAATGAGCCCCGCTATATCCCCGGCACCGGAAGTGTTTGGGCCACTTAAATGAGTTCCTTGGTTGGTAGCGCAGCAATCTTGGAGCAGGCTTTAACCCCGGAACTGCACATTTCCCGCTCTTAGCTCTCGGGTCTCCGTCACCGCCGTGAAACGAATGAACGCAATCGCCCGTTCCTTCGAGAAGGTGGCTCAAAAATCCACTCCCATTTTATTTCCTAGTTATTCCTATTAGATTGAAAAAAGTTGTCCTTCGGCGCGCACCGAGCGCAGGGCGGCCACGATGAGCCTTCACTCCGGTCTAGTCCTCCCATCTTGAATATGGATTTAGGCATTTAAATTTAAGTGTGGCTGTCGTGAGTAAAACGTGCTCCTACGGTCTCCATCCATCTTGGTAATCTCTCGCGGGGAATCCTTCACTTGGATATCCGCCCTAAAGCTTGCTACGTAGAGTGGAAAGACAGAAGTGGGTCTCTAAAAAATAGCTCGCTGTAAACTAAAATTCCTAGTTTCAGAAATAATCTTTATTTTTTATAAAATATTTAAAGTCCCTTTTAACTCACTCACCAGCCTTAAAGAGTCTTACCGGACTGAGATTATTAAACTTTCCAGTCCTATAATTTATAAACTTTTTGATTAAAATTCGTCTAAAATAGATGTATTGATCTTGATTTTTGTTTGTTTTGTCGGGAAAACACTTTTGACCGCTGCTTCCATTAAGTATTTGCTTTTTTGGCATGATGACGTCGATAAAGTTTGGCATATTAAAGTGCTTCCATTTAGGTTTTGCTCTAGCTGTTGTCTCTAAAATAACATTTTTCGTCCTAATTTTCTTATTAAAACCACATTTAAACCAGCATCTGAGTTAAGTGAAACTAACGTTTTTTTGCGCTTGGAGTCTAATTTGATTACTGAGATACGTTTAATATTCTGTTTTTTTGCTGCCAAATTCAGCTGCTTTCCTCATCGGCTGACAATGAAGTGAATATAAGGAATAGGTGAAACATGGTCGAGCGCTTCCATGGTAATTATTATGTTACCCTTTACCCCTTTACCATAAGCATATTGCAGTTTATAAAAACTCCGTTATATGTACAACAGATAGATAGATGAAGAAGTATGTAATGACTGAATACCTACATGTTTATATGTAAAGTCATGCCTGCGTAATCAGCTTATGGTGGAAAAAGTAAATCTTGACGATTGGTTCGTGATAGCTTATTTGTTCACTTCAGTGCCCTTAATTCACCATTACTTCCATTTAACCTAACCATTTAACCTTAAAACAATTTCAACTGAAAAGAGTAATAGATTACTTTCCGTAGGAATCCTTGGAAAGAAAAGAATTAAGACCCAAATGTATTATACAAAATCTAATTGCTTATCCTTGAAATCAAATTTATGAGCGGAGGAATTTTTTATTTTTATGCTCAGGGAAATTTAAATTTTTAGTCAAAGCAATGAGAGTCTGTGTGGCAGCATAGGATCTAGTACGCTAGTTTAAAGATTAGTTTGCTAACCATTGATTCCCAAATTTAATATTCATCCTTGATGGGCGATAGTAATGCTCTCTTGTTTAACTGAACTCATTTGCTGTATTATTACTTCATCTCCTCGGCTATTTTAGGTGGGTACCCATTGACCCACGAATATTTTTCGCAATCGAGCCGATCAAATCCAATTGCCTGATTAAGCCATCGTCCACCGAAATATTTGAGCTCGCTCGGGCCTCACTGTTCAGTCAAGTGTAATGAATGACATTTGTCCGTTCATTTAAACGCTACTTGTCAATGGTTGACTTGAGGGCAAACAAATCCCTAGTGGCCTTTATTTCCTCGCCTGGCGCTCCGCGCCGTGCCGGCGGTCGACAATGTCACTGCTGGAGTTGAACGGTGGAGGGTCAACTCGGGAAATTAACGGGCTAATCAGGTGTTGGCCGCGTGCGCAACCCGATGATTGTCAGATTCGTGCCAATCTGTGAGGGAAATATGGGATGCGGAGGTTAATTGGAATGTTCGAGAGCCTACTAGCGCACTCGCTCGCTCGCCTGCATGCATGCGATGGTAGGAGGACGTGGGACGGGGGGTATTATAGGGGAATCAGCGTGGCGTGACAGGTATCGACAGGGTGAGGTGACAACCGGGTCAAACGCCTGCGATAATGGGGCCCTTCTCTCAGGTTTTATAGTTCCTTAGGGAACCTGGATGTCCCTCAAGCTGTGGCTCAAATGAAATTAGCAGATCAAAGACATTCGAGGGTAGAATACCAATCTGTTTTTTTTAAATCTCTTCGTTTATATGCCCGTAAATTCTATTGTTAATTTTCTGTACACTGGACCTAAGGCTCCAGAAATTAAAATTTAGAAAACATTCACGAAACACACCGTTAGTATCGTAGCATGGTCACCATCGTTTTTGGACCATTTTCATCATTTGCTGGTTTAAAGATGGGAGGAAATATTGATGTCGGCCTAAGGCGTAGTAAATTTTACACAATAAACCTTGGCATGTGGCAACGGCAATATGGTAATTACCTCATTTTGAAGTTGCAAGAAAAGTTCTTTTTACAGGACACATATTTTGCATACTCGTCTCTGGCACGAATTTTTCACAGCCAAGACATTAAGTGGAACGTGAGATCTGGTATCAAAACTGTGGGCTTGTTTGAGAGATAGTACTTTTAGGGAGAGGAAGTAGAGCTTAGCTAGAATTTTAAGGCATATCTGTAGATAGTCGGTAGTCCAGATGTATACCTTTTTTCTCTTTTACTGAACACTCCTGAAGTGAAAATGTGCTCATATCCTGCATCAAGGAATTGTTTGGCACACATATATGTGCTTTATTCTTTTCTTCGAAATTTCAAACGCTTGGATTAAGCCATTGATGAGATGCGTGCTTAATGCCGTTGTGTGGTTCTATCCTTGGAATGTTTGGCATCACATCGCTGGTCATGTTTCATAATTTAGTTTATGCGGAGGTTGGCTGCATATTTTGAATTTGTTATCACGTAGAAAGGTGTTTAAGAAATCTCTCCAACTGGCCTCTCAACTTGACTGGTTTACCTTTAAGAAAATCCTCCAAAAGCGTAGTCACTCCATAAAGAATCAACTATATTTGCATTTTTGTTATTTAATCCCCATTATGTAGTAGCTACTGTCGGTGTATTACCTGCTTATATTTCTTTCATTAATCCTGTAAAATATCCCGAAGGCCAATTTAATCCACTGAGACAAGTACGTCTTAGGAAGAGGCAGTTTTCACGGAATTTATACAAGCGAGTTTCGCAACTCTCTGAATATGACGCTTAGGCATGTCGCCTTAAAAAATGTTTTTTTGTTCCCTTCTTCCAGGGGGGTCCAGGGAGGGAAGGGCCAGGTAATTTAGCCGAAAGAAGATATTCCCCTCTCCGATACCCTCGGAGGCGTCTTGTTGTTGGCCTCCTTTTAACCACTCTCATCACCGTAATTAAAAATAGGGCCCAAGAAACTGTAATGCACCGGTTTTAGAAACAAGATCGCCATTAACTCTTGCCTCCCGGCGACCTTGTAAACAACGTAGCCGCGAGGGGGAACAAAGGAAGATTTCTCCGTAGAGCATCTTCGTCTCCGGCATCCCACCACATACCCATTTTTATATCTCGGGGAAAACTTATATTCCTCGCGCCCGTCTCGGAAAGAAATCCTCTTTTTCCTCTTTTCGCGCATTGAAAAATTAGTGACTCCCCGTCTCTCGTTTATCCTTCTCTTCTTCTTCTATCCTATCCAAGCCTTCTTCTCCTCCTTTTAAACCTTTTCTTTAAAATAAAGGAGAAAAAAGAAGCAACGAAGCTTCGTGTGTATTTGTTATTTATTTTCCTGGGCTTTCCACCCCATCTAACCCATCACCCTTCATTCTCATCTCTCCTCTCGCCCCCCCTTTTCCTCTTACCACCCCTCCCACTCCAGTCTTACCTCCACCCCTACCCTACATTCGTCCTAATCTCCTTCCCCTTCACCTTATCCCTTCCTTCCTCTCTCATTCCATCATTATTTCTCCTCTCAGCGTTCGCGTCAGGGATAATTTACATTTCTCACTCCTCCACTTTTTCTCTCAAACCCCTTTCCCGGCTCTTTTTTTAAGCCTCCTCCCACGCCTCCAAACTCCGTTTCATGTCCCCTTCTTCCTTAGCTTGTTTCCCATTCCAAGTCTTCTTCTCATCCTCCTTGCTCTTCTCCTCCATCACATATTTCTTCTCTCATTCGTCAAGCCTACTTCGTGCCCTCCCAAAGGTCCCCTCACTCGTCAGCTCTGGCGCTCCCATTATTCCATCCTATAGAGCGTTCCACATTGAGTTGACAGTATGAGCCTTATGAAGAACGCTGTTGCCAAACGTAAGATCCGAGTAATCACCTTAAGGGCGTACGTCAAGTACTTCGCGCCCTCCAAAGATCCTCTCACTCACATTTTGTTTTCTCTATTACATCTTGCAATAGAGCGTTCCAAATTCAGTTGACAGTATGGTCCTCTTTGAGAAAATTGTTGCCAAATCTATGGTATAAGTATTCATCCCTAGATTATTAGTCAACTTCTTCGCGCCCTCACAAAGCTCCTCTCACTCATCAGCTTTGTCGCTCCCATTACTCCTTCTTCTACGCGTTCCACATATAGTTGACAGTGTAGGCCTTAAGGACTGCACTGTTGCCAAGCCAACGCTACGAGTGTTCACCTCTAGGCCACGTAGGCAACCATTACCAACACTGCGCTAAATTTAAGTAAGTTCCTTTAAGGAAAAACATTCGCATTTAATTTTACTGATGCAATTGGCAACAGCGCACTTCCAGCCTACTAGCGAGTTACATAGGAAACGAATTCCCTAAATAGCCCATTCTGTCAACTAAATGTGGAATGCTGAATATTCATCGCATATCCTCCTTTTTCCCTATTCCTTTATTCCCGTAAACACAGTTCGCTCTTCCGTCTCCTCCTGCCTTTTGGTTTCCATCCATTCGCTTCTTTTCGCTTAGGTGCCCGTTATTTCATCGGAATTTACCTTCTTTCTTAGAAGCATAGTGTCACCCGAGGAGGTTATTAGACCCTTTTTTCCACCAAAGCCTCAGCATTGGTACAAGATATTTTTCCTGAATTTTTTCATACTCAATAATATAGTGTTCTGTCACTGGATGTTGTCAAAACCTAAAGAGTTCTTTTTTAAAAGTTTTCTTTTTTTCTTTGCTCGTTTTTATAAACATCATAATTGTATTTTCACGGAAATTTATTGATATTTTCACGAAATAGATATTTGTGCATAGGAGTATCGTATTAATGAGAGCTCAAAGTTACCCGAAATGTGAGTGATACTTTCCGACGGCTGGAAAGTTTAATTTGAATCGGAGGCTATTTCAGTTCGTCTCGTGGATAGTTTTTGTTTTTATTGTAAAAGCAGTTTCTTGCTATTGTTGTTGATAATTACTTCGTCGGTTTTTAAATATATATGAATAAACGTTTGAGCAGCCATTTTAATTAGCCTTCTAAACCCAAAAATTCTGTGCGAGTGATGTGAAATTTTGCTTCCATTGCGAAAATGATACAATTCATTTGACGGTATTATTTTACACGATTTCGATAAATATTTCCATGCTATTACGTGATCCCTGATTCAGTTGCTTTACAATATCATCAGTACCTTTCCATTAATTAATGTCATCACTAGCCAGTGATTTGCGTAGTCAAAAGCACCTTTCACTGCGGAATGTGATATACATGTCTACATGCCAAAGCTGTTTCTGGAGTTGATAGCATTCACCTCTTCTCATCCGCTATCTTTTCGGGAATTATTCCTTTGCACTATACCTCTTATTTCTTCTCATCTTCCGTCTTTCATCTCCCTTATTTTGGTGGATGCATCTCTTCTTCTTCCTCTTCAACTCCTCTTCCCTCCCTTTTTTTTATTAAACCCTTTAATCCCTTCCCCTTTTCTTCCCGCAAGCCTTACCCTCGCTCTCATCCCTTTCACCCCAATTTACTTCTCCATTAGCCTTATTGTTGATTTTTTTTCATCTCGCTCGCTTGTCGAGGAGAAGGAGAGGAAAATGGGGGAAGGGGGGCTAATTTTTATCCTCTGTCAAAGCAACCACTTCCCTCTTCCCCCACCCTCCGTTCTTTCCTTCGTCTTCAAGGTATCTTCCAACTTCACTCCCTCCCCCTTCCATCATCTTCCCAGCGCCATTCTTCTGTCACCGGCAGCCTTCTCCCCCGCCCACTCTCGTCTCGTCTTCCGATTCTCCACGCTCCACCTACTGCTCCCATCTTCACTTCACCATACCCCGTCCGTCATCTTTCGCTCCCGAGTCGTCGCTTAAAACAAATTTCTCCTCCCCGCGCTCTGCTTAAAGAAGATAAGGATTAGTCGTCCAATGAGACGGGCCGCCGGCTGCAGGAAAAAGCACCGCGAAAGTATGAAAGTTGTCAAGCAACATCTGCAAAAATTATATCCAGAAGCATTGAGCGAAGTGGATATTCATTGCTGGATGAAATGGTCCCATTGCCCACAAAAAAAATAATCAATTAATTGAAGATACCAGTATACTCTACATAGCGTCTACTCAACTACAAAGTCGAAAATACAAATTTTCATAATTACCGTTCCACTTAATTCTCATAACAAGCACGGCTCCGCCCTGTTTATCTTAAGAAGCGTTCGGAGATGCCGGGAAGGGTGGATAGTGGATACCTCTATCCCCATAGTGGAAGTGTATATCCACGTCGACTCAACTTTGAAGTCGAGAAGTTGCTATGTAGAGGACTGGGTAAGACACAGGGTCATCTCTCTGTGGAAATGGCGAGTCATTAGATTTGAAGCTCACACTTAATGATGTCCCAAACCTCACTATGAAATCCCATAAATGATTAATTTGAAGCATTTTTAAATTATTAATATTGTCTCAGGACTGATGTGGTGGAACTTACACATGGCGAAAGAAGAACTCTATGCAGTTTTACCTGTTTAATACGATGGGATTCAATGTTTTACATCTTACGGGATTCATAATTAATAAAAACACTTAGTTATACCGCACAGATTTAACGGGATTGATAATGATGCTAAGCATCGAATCTGGTCGCATTAAACATTTATCAGTAGGAAGCTGCAAAGTTTTCTTCCTTTGCGTTGCTAAGTGCATGAAATCTTGAGATAACAATGGTTTGATTTTACTGGAAACAACGAGGAATCAATTATGGCCCCAAACTTCACTTAAAGCTCCAACAAAAGAGGCCACTAGTCAATGTGGGCAGTCAAATAGGTGGACACAGGTGGATTATCCTTTTTACCATCGTTTTTATCTAAAACTCACTTCAAAGAAGAATAGTTTTTAGGATTGATTGAGTTAATTAGGTATCATTCGTGCAGAAACTGGTATGGATTGAGAAAAGTATGGAAAAATATGTTATTCAAAAGGAAAGGAAGCTGGATGGACTTAAAATAACGTAGGAAATGCAGAAAAGAAATGTCGAGAAGTAAGGGACTTGTGGGCTGGTTTCAAGGAAGAGAGGGTTTTAAAGAATCGGGATTTTATACAGCCTGAGGAAGTGATGAATGGTGCAGGAGGGTACAATGTTGCGCATTTGTGTTGTTTTATGAGATCAATGCCTGCGGGTAACAAAGTGTTGGGTGGTGTTTTCAAGCGGGGATTTTCAAAAATAACTTAGCATTATTGAAAGAACACTCATAGCAATGTCAAATTTGTATTTAAAGACCTAAGTCAACGAGAAAAAAATATAGTGGTAATGCTTTTATCTCTTGATAAAATTTATTAATTTTCTCTCCATTTTTGAAGACCAACAGGTAACTACGGTGGGTTGCTAACTGTAAATAAGGCACTAAGTTTTATTAACCTATCATAATTATTGATTCTCTTACTCCTTATTCTAACTGCGAACTTCCACCCTCCACTTGGCCTGCCCTCACAATTTTCTTGCTAAGGTTTTAAAAGAAACAGTCGCGATTGCAAACCATCCGTTCGTTCGGAAAGTGTAAATCTAGGTCCGCAGAGCGCCAACTTTGCTCGACGTCAGCAAGGTTCTCAGCAATACGTGCCCGCCTAGTCGAGCATTTTCTCCGGCAGAGTTAATTTCTGCCGCGGCAGTGAATTTGCACTCAGTGAGCTTCCGACGAGGAACGGCGCTATTCTGGGGAAATTTTAAGGACACAGGGTCTACCGGAGAAATGAAAGCTCCTAAATCTTAAAGAACATTTAACACTTGAAATATAACACGTTGTAATAAAAAATATTAATAATACTCGGAAAAACGTGGGCTTCACGAGTAAAGTTCGAGGATTCTCCCGACCGTAGGACCGAATTTTTATCTCTGAAACTAGACTTCACTTTGACATCGGGTATTCAGCATTGTGCTTTACTTAACATTCCCTGTTACCTCAATTCTTTTCCAAAATATCGGAAAGTTCCTCATTGTGGATATCAAGGTTGAATGCGAATAATTTTTTTAATTTTGCAATAGATTTTTCATGTCGATAAGGAAATACAGATAGTATTAAGTAATAATTGACAGGGCATAAATTTAGCTATCAAGCGTTGTAGAAAGGCACATCTCGACGCTGCGCTGAAAAAGCACGCCGCCACGTTGGCTTTGATTCTGATGTCACTGGCAGTAAACAACGCACAGTTTCACTTCCTTTTTAACTTCCACATATAATGTATGCTCTTAGACTAAGTTAAATATTTAATTCTCACACGAGTTTGTCGTCACTCCTTGAATTCAGTTGACGTTTAATATTTCACATTCTCTTAGGAACTCCATTCACATTCAGGTATCAAATTTTTAAATATTTATATAATTGGTATTTTCCCAGTTACAGTTCACTTATATTAAAGCCATTACCTTAAATTCTGGCGAAATTATGTGGAAAATATCAAACTAATTGACGCTATACTTATTAGTGACGTCGCCAAATATTCGTATTTTAGGCGTTAAATTAAAATAGGCGTCTTAGGGCAAAAAAATAGCAAAGCTTCTTTTTACGTCTTATTTAATGACTTTCGAGTTATGATGCGTATTTATTGTTTAACTCGAGCTTTTGCTATCATAGTAATCAGCATCATCAGAAATAAGACAATCAAGATAATTCCTTAAGATGTTGCTTGCAATGTAGGTATCAAAATCTCTGGTTTAACAGCCAAAGACGCAGCAGAACCCCGTAGCGTATTTTAGCGTATTTTAGCGTATTTAGCGGAGTATTTTACATCGCTGCGAAAAGCTACGATCTAAGTTATATTCTTCTTACGTTTGAATATGTAAGAATTATTGACAGTTAGGAGCTTAAATTTTTTAAAACTTGGACTAAGAAAATGCTCGAGTAGAAATTATTGAAAGCCCTGAATAAGATGCCCTTGTAAGTAAAAGCATTTGACTGTATCACGATTGACAGATAATGATTCAGTCCTATCTTTGTGGCTCCAAGTCATGTTCATACAACCAATAACTTAGCACTCATCCCAACTAATAACTTTGATTTCATGGCATGGTTTCAGCAAATAATTTCCATTTGAAGTTTGCCGCAAGAGCTGAGTTATTGGTTTTTCTCGTTATCACCATTTGTGATATTCAAACCCTTACTTATTAATGTCGAAAGTCGCGCAAAGTCCTTTCTACGTCAAAAAAATTTTCCATTTACTACAAAATGCTTTAAATAAAAATTAAAATCATTCGTCAGAACTAATTTGGCTCTTTTTGGGACTGTTAAAATGATAAGAAAATTTTCTTTTGCGACTTTCACAGTAAGCGAATGAGTAAAATGGCGTAGTTATTTGAATGCAACTTGAGGAAGTTTTGTAAATCTTTTACCCAGAAGTGGTATGAGAGGGAAGCAGCGTTATGGATTTTAGAGTAGGCATTAAAAGCGGACCCTGATAAGAGGAGAATTATAAAGAAGTTTTGTGTGAAGTGTTAAGTTTCTCCCGTTAAGTAGTTAACGTTCGAGATTCTATTATGCCTCGGCCGTGAAACTTCGCCCCATCTTGCCTCAACGTCAAATGCAAATCCTCGGTTTCAGACCCCTCTCGTGGGAAGTCAAAGTACTTTGCAAACCTTTGATATTATTCTCAATCTTCGTCTATAATTTCATGCATTAACCAGCGCTTCCCTGAGAGCAAAACTTTTAGGCACCTCTATCTCTTACTCTTTGTACTTCTATCTCTCACATTCTTGTTTCGCTGTTTAAGCTTCTCATTTATTTCTACATCTGCACTAGATTTCAAATTAATATCCTCATTACTGATATCTGTTTGTGCTCTTTTCATTTATTGATTTCCTATAACTTAATGCAAAACTTCGCAACTGACCAAAACTGTGAAGATGATATACCTACGTATATTTTCAATGACGCTATTGACAGAACATTTTAGTGAAAGTGAATTAGGCAACAAAATGATATCGAATATTGGATTTTATCAATTAAGTAGGAAACGACTGTATTTTTACCTAAACTATCGATTCCATGTCGTCTATCGTTGCTGCATAAATCTGCCACTTATTTCGGCAGTTTCAATCGTCTAATACGGGTCACTCCAGCTCAACGTTGACCCATAGGTCAAAAGTGGTTTTAGATATAGCGGTTTATAGGTTAGAGGTATATAGATTTTAAGTCACACCAAAAATCGGGAATGTCAGTGATAAATTTGTCAGAGTACGCTTTTCACCATTTGTTTCCCGAGTATAACCAATATCTAAAAATAAGACCACGGCTTGATGTGTTCGTCGAATTCATCAAAGGACTTCCGAGGTGCTCAGGATTAAGCATCTCCATTCTGTATTTATTGGGTTTCAAACTGATAGATTTTGAGAGGGTATTATGCTTATTTTTCTTTCACGTCATTCAATTTGCCACCTGACAGCTTTTCCCACAGTCCGAAATGCATTCATTTCATTTCCCTCTCGTATCTCCGGTTTCTACAGAAATGTATTCGATGCTGCCTTTTTTATTTCTTGCTAAGCTATTTCCTTTTTTTTTTAGAAAAATACGTAGGGCAGTCTTATTGGAAAATACTCAATCGTCATATTATTTGAATATACTTTTATTCTGCTAATCGTTTAAATAGTGCCATTAAAAATATTACATCATGGATATTTTACCATTAATCCTTCAAATACAACAATTAAAAACACATATTTTGTAATTTCCAAACGCTATATTTTTGAAATATTAAACATACATTCACCTCTAGGTCTCAATAAAATTGTTAAGGAAATATTACACTTTTGCATTAGAAAATAAAATTTTCAATGACAGTGCAAATTTTGTATTTTTAAATGCAAACATCTCCACAATAAATTATTCAAATGAAATAGTATCTACTCTTATTTTTCTCACAAATTTTAAATGAATGAGTAAATACCATATAAAGTAACTCTCTAGTCATTGATAAACTTGTTATATATATATACCTACCTTAACTGTGAACCCGCAAGGTATAAAAAGCTAACATCGGTAATGGCCAAGTTATCGAAGAAATTCAGGCCGAATTAATAAAACCGTACACTTTACTTGCGTTTCCTGTGCCTTGTCGGCAATATGACGGTCGTTAAACGACTTTGTGAGTTCTCCGTGTTGCATTATGGAAATTGGATGTATTCTCATTTAAACTAGCTTGAAATTAACGTAATGTCGCATTATCTACATCGTCTCAGGCTCAACCTTGTGGAAGTTCATTTATGTAATGTCGCATTTTCATCTCCTGTACCGCTTTTTGACCGTCTTGAACGTTCCTTCTTGCCATGAGAGAAAAACGTTTAGGGAGAGGGAAGAGAAATATTTCATTGGCGATCGCCTCACAACCTTCTATTTTCATAAATACACGGGTGATATGCATCAAATATGCATATGTCAGTATTTAGCGAACAGAATTAGAACGAATGTCGTCTCGTCTTCGCTGTTTTTTTTCATGCGCTACATCATAAAGTCTTCATAATAATTGTATGCGCCATCTGTGTTTCTATGTTCATTTTGCGTCAATTATTTCAATTAAACGGCCTTGAAATGTATGGAATAAGGTGTTAATTGGTGAACTAAACAACGTTCATCTTGACTAAAAGAAAGAAGAAACTTTCCACCTACGTTTATTGAACAATTGATTCTGCCATCTACTACGCCATTATAAAGGTAATAATGGCCTTGTTATTCCTGTAAAAAGGCAATGTACGTCAAACTCAGTTGGTCAACAATAAAATTGTGGAATTGTATGAAATACTTCTTTTCATCATGATGATATGGGTTTTAAGTAAGTTTGGGGGAGATAGGTTAAAAAGTAAATTGGCCTCCTTAAATACAAAACTTTCATCTTTATCATGACACATAAATATCAACCACTTATATCACTCCTTTTAGAGATATTTTTGAAAGAAAAACAGAAGCCGTTTACGATGGGATTTGGTGTCTCTCTGCACTCCATAGAGACATCATTTGAAAAAATTTTTTCCATGAAATCGCAAAATACCTTTGTGAAGGCGTTTTGATCGTATGGCGTGAAACAAAATAAGTCAAGTTAAAGGCACGAATATCTTTATCTAGTTAATCACTGAGAGGTTTAGTAATAAAAACAAAAAGTTTTTTTCGTCATTAATACACTTATACTTGCTTCATTCTCCTCACTACTTTTTTAATTTAAAAATAAAAATTCGATTGTGGTCCTTACTATGACGAAAGAAAAATCTTCCCATTAATTCCATCAATGGAATTCGCTTGTGAGCTCGAAAATCATTCTCGGGCGTCATCACGAGAGAGGGGAATTCCACCGAAATGTGGCGGAAAACTTTTTTTTTATATTTGGCCTGCGGGGTACCTATACCCTGCGAGCCTCGATTGAATTCATTCCCCTCGCCGGGGGAGAGGACGAGCGATCGAAGCATAAACGATTCGGGTTCAAGTGAGTGGGATAGAATGGTATCCAATGCGCACTTTTCAGCCACTCGCTTTGCTTTTCAACGAATGAATACATGTAGAGGGAAGTGGTGACGGGGTGGTTCAGCGGGTTCGCTTCAAATTTTTTCGCGTTCCAGCAACGCTTGCCACTGTCGTGACGCATCGTTCCCTCGAGCGTCGACCCGCTTGCTCTTACCCGGCCACCAGGCGTTGACCAGGGATCGCTCTTAAAAAGGAGGGTTGAAAAAATTAAAGAATAAAATGAGAGAAGGGGACTCCATTGTCAATTCATTCCGAAAAAATACATATTTACTTCCCTTGTGCCATTGCCTCTCTCTGCTTAAGAGGGCTCCCTGATGTAAGTAAAGAGCAAATAAGTATAATTACTAAATTCTCATGATGATTCCATTTTTTTATTTTAGAGCAAGGCACCTTTTTTCTTCCCACCATACCCTTGTCGTTTCGAACTTTATTTTCATTTTCTTTCCCCCTGCCTCCGCATCTAGCTGCTGACTACATGTCGTCTATCCAAGAATGGTACACAAAAAGCAAAATTTTCAATAGAATGAGAGGATATATATTTTTATAATTAATATTCCTTTCCTCGTCTGTCTACTTCACCCTACTCCTGATAAGGTCCCTCTTCTCAACAAAGGAATTAAAAATAAATGAAAGACGAGGGATCAATCGTTATATTAATGAAAAATATTTTTATTTCCACTCTACTCATACCACAGTTCTTGTCTACTGTTATTGTCGGTCCTCGCAAAAAAATATTCAAAAAAATAATAGTTAAAGTGAAAGAAGAGGCCTCCATTTTATTAGGCTTTGGATTTTTTCTTCTTATACTACAAATAGTCTTGGTTCCTGCTTCATGCAAAGTTCCACACCAAGATAATAAAGGATGTAAAAGATTTAATGACGACTTTGAAGAAGAGAATTCAATCTTCTTTTTTTTTTTGAAGGAAGAATCCCAACCTTTACCTCACCCCCTCGTGGCAGTTACGCCGGCGTCCCGAGGAGACTTAATTTGTTGGCGCTCAGAGGGGACTCCCGTTTGCCGAGGCGGGAATGAAAAAGGGTAGTTCAGATGATGGTTGCGGCGTGATCGAAACGTTGGAGGGCGGCAGAAAATCGCCTTCTCCTCCCCCTCTTCCCCTTGCTCTGCCCACTCTTTCCCGCATATGACGTCGTTTAGGTATATGTAGTGTGCATGACGTCACAAACTTATATCATCGCGTCAACCTCGTCCCTTTTCACTTACCATTCCGGCAAGTATATACACGTTGGACGCGTAACTCCTTTCGGTTGCCTAGGATTAATGAAAAAGGAGCCTATTTTATCATGCTGCTATATCTTACAGGTGATTTTATGTGGAAACTGGTTTAATAATGTATAATGCGTCACTTTTCAGTAAATAAATCTGCTTAATATTTGAAAATATAAATATCATGCAAATTTATTGTAGAGGATTTGTTTCTCTGCTCTTGGGCTACAATAAAAGCGAAAGAATAGAAAACTTTACTTAAGTGAGGAAAAGGCATTTGATTTAGGTATTTTTCTGACTGTCCTCCGTCATTCCCTCAAGATAAAAATGAAAATTAATGAGATGTGAGCAGTTCACATATTGTTTTCCTACACAATGACATACATTATACATTTGTCAATTTTATGCACAACTTTTGAAGTCTAGGGACTCTTAAAACAATGCCAGTTTGGAAAAAAGTGTCTTCGCCATTTTCTGTGAGTCTAAACAGGGAATAAGGCGGAAAAGGCACGCCCACGTTACAGGTTCAGCCGTTGGGCACCATAGGGTTTTTCTTCGCGGGGCGCCTTCTCCATCCACCTCAACGTGTGACATGGTCCCTGGTGGTGTAAGGCACACGGAAATGACAAAAGGGGTCTAGAGATCGTCCTCAGGGAAACCCTGACGGTCGGCATACGGGTGGTAGGCGGGAAAGGGAGAAGAAATAGTGGCGACCTTTCCCGAAAGGGTTCACTTGTGCACCTCGAATCCTCACGACACCAAGGGTTCATGAATCCTTTATATGCTACTTCTCCCGAAAACGTAGTCCATTGTTTCTCACGCCTTCTGCTCTTTTCTCCCTTTTGTTATTTTTTAAAGGGCATTTCTTTCCTTCTCTCCCCCTCTTTCTCTCTCGCATCTCCTGCTGCTTCTCTTATTTTCCTTCTCTCTCTCACTCTCTCTCTCTTTTATTCTACGTCCTTCGTCCTTCTGTCCTCTTGATTCCTCCTCCTCGCCTACATTTTCGCTTACGCGCAACGCGTCTTTTTCCTCCTTTGTCTTCCTCGCAAGTGTTGAATCGCACTGTATACTCGGTCGCTTAGAAAACCTTCCCCCGGGCGGGAGGAAAGGAGAAAGAGGGTGGGGGGCAGTTGCCGCTTTAGGGTGGACCCATCTTTTTTTGTCAGAATCTCTCCTCTCATTCATTCTCTGCCACTCGGGTCTCTTGTCTTTCATTCTACCTTTTCTCTGGTCTCAGGCCTCGCCAAACACTTGCCATTTCACACGCTACCTCATTCGCAGGTCCTCTCATTTCACGCTCTGTCGGTGCTTGGCTGTCATTCCTCAAGTTCTGGTCACCCAGGCGCTGGTCTTTTTCATGCGATCCAGTTTAGCCATCTCATCCTAAATTTGTGAAACTACCTATCAACATAACACTCATTTTCATTTGAATGCGCACGTCTGTTCACCAAATACATCAAAGAGGTATAAATTTTCCATGAAAAAGTTCATTTCTGTGAACCCAGAATTCGAACCCGGATCACCAAATATCCGTGTAGAAGTGTTAGCCGAGGTCGAATCTAGGTCAAGTCAAATGATTTTTTATCGAGGAAGTTTGTCTCTTTGGTGTAATACCTTCGTATCTCTGCGCGTGACTGCGTGCCATATCAATAGTTCATTACGCAGTGGTCCGGGAATTCGTTCACCATCAGCGGTCATCAAAGCGAAGATTGGTTTACTGCAGCTCTCCACTCCACTGTCCGTACAGCTAATCCACTCATTACCATGTTTTTTAATGTTTATTTTTATTCACTCTGAACTAATATTTCAATTACAATGTTAACAATTACAATTCAATTTGACAATTTTTACAATTACAACCAATTGTAATGTAATTATTTATTTTAGAATCCCTCATGATTTGTTCCATGCATTCTTGATAAGTCTTCCCATTTACCTATTTCTCATTCACTTATTTTTTCGAGAGTTTGGCGTGCCGCTAAATGTTGTATGCTAAAAGTTTGCTTCTACTTTCCAGTTTTCACTGAAATTTTTTCCTCTCCTCTTCTTGACTCTTCGTCGACCTTCTTCATTGGTTATTCTCTCCTTCTATTTCATTTTCATAATTATTTTCTTTGGTTCAATTTTCAATAAGTAAAGCGTCGTTTTACGGGAAGATGTTTTCGTGAAAATCGGTCCACAAGGGTCCATCGGAAATAAAATTATTTTGTAATTCATCATTTTTTGTCATGTGAAAGGAATTTCAATTTTCTCAAGCTTGATTTTACTTGGAGCTGCGTGCAATTGCAATCTTCCAAAATACTTGAGTTAACAACCATTTTGAAATCCAAGGACACATGCAACTGTATGGCTCTGCCTTACGTTAAGGTGCCTGTAGCGGTAATTGTGAGTCATTAAGTTAACAACTTTATAACTTTTCATGAAAGACGAAAAAAATATTTGGACCACATTTCGCTTAAGTAATCTGTTTATATGGTAAAAAACACCATACCTACATGAAGTAAAGGAAATGATGTAAGAATTATATTTTTGAAAAACCGTCTTAATTAAAGCATTATTATGACTTGGATTTTCGGCAAGGAATTCGAAGCTAAAACGAAAATTATATCTAAATAAGTGTTTTTTTTACTCGGAATGATACCTTTATATTTGTTAGCATCCATTATAATAATACGAAACGTACTATTTCGCGTTTTGGAGAAAATCTGTACTTATGTAATCGAATTATTACGAAATGTATGTCATGTTCGCTAAGGCTAAGGACTCGCTGCTCCGTTGGTCTCAACTCGTCCTTTCCCAGGTATGGGAAAGCATTCAGCACGTAACGTTCCTTTGCATCTGTTGCTATCCAGTACTTTACTCCATACTTGTATGGCTTGTTACCCATGAATTGGGTAAAGGGATTTCTACACTTGAATGGGAACAATTGTTCGTCTATGGTAATGTTCTCAGTAGGCTTAAAGCAGGCGATAGAGCTCTCTATGAACTTGAACTATATCTTAGATGCGAGACAAAATTTGTCAGTTCTCTTCCGTTGAAGCCTGGTTGCCTTTTCATTGAATCTTAGAAATTTTATGATTTCCTTGAACCTATTTCTTCCCATCGTTTTGGAGAAGGAAGCGGGCATCCATTTTTCGTCCCACAACGAATGGATAAGTAATTACCGTGGGCAATACGCCCCGCGCGCGTACAGTATGGAAATAAAAGCGCCAAGTTCCTCCAAAGATATAGACCTGTTGTCATCGCCTTTTACGCGACGCACCTCATTTTCTGTTTATTTTTATGAGCCTAAGTATAGGTTCACAGACAAACAACTGCAAACTAGAAAGGGGGGAGCCGTTCCCCATGGAGCGTTTCGCATACCGTCGCGTATTGTAACATGCCGCGGAAAGGTCTTCCCCGGGCTCTCACGGTCAGCCCTACAGGCTACACGGCGGTCAGGGGCAGCGGGGTGCGGCGGCGCCAGGCTTGCCTGCCAGCAGCTACGCACAAACGTAGCAGCACATTTCAGCTAAAGTAGTGATCACCACTGCCCATAAAATGTTTAGTAGCGACTCTTTACGACGCAACAGACTGTGATTTTCTAATATGTCTCTCCTTCACATAAACGGTAAAATCATATGTAAAAACAGTTGTGAAGACATAAGGGTCAAACCTGAGTGGTATGCGTTTGTGATAAGGTGCACGCTATGATATTTGACACAATTGACACCAATAATCGATAAAGAGATCTAAATAACGGTATAAAATGCAAGAACGGTCAATTGACCGCTCGCGGTCATTGTAGGTAAAAGCTGGCATTGCTCTTGACTTGAAGCATCCCCCCCAAAAAAACTTCACTATTGCATTACTTGTCCCAAAATATTAAAAGTCAAAAAAACTCAACCTCATAAATCGAAAGATAACGAAATGGTACGCGAAAGAAAAACGCGAACGGTCAATTGACCGTCCCCGGTCATTCTAGTGTTAATCCGGAAGAGTTTTTTTCTGGCCCAAAAACAAGACTTCTCTTGTGGATGTCCACTAGTCTGACGAGTTATAGTCCCACTTTATCCATCAAATTTAAAAAAATACAATTTCCCTGTGTAACATCATTGCATTTTGAATTCCAGAAAGCCTGTCAGTGGTGCTCAAATCGTTGATTCTTTCGTGGAATATCGCCCATTACCATCCTTTTTCATTAAACCTGACGTGTGACTTATCCTTGCTGACGAAACAAAGTTTGCAAGTTGCAGAATACTTATGGTCACAGATTCTTTTTTAGCGATCAATCTTCGATCTACGTGGTATGCTGATGTGGATGCTATTTTATACATGTTTCTATATCATAATGTCCGGCTTCCCTCCGTAGTTTAGAGTAAATTCAACTTAATGAACTAAGCCGCGTGCGCAGAAACTTGTAAATCCGTATAAATTCTTGTCGTGATGACTGGGATAACGTTAGTTTTTCTCTAAAAAGAACTTTTTCTCCGAGAGAGGTAGAATGTTTTTATAAAGTTAGCCAGGTATAATGCAACGCAACTAGTTCTATTTGATTCCATGAAATTTACCACTTGAGTGTTACATACACCTAACAACAGTTTTCGGATCTTCTTCGACGCCGCTATATTGCGCCGTCCCAGGAGGAGTTCAAATTTCTCAGAATGCAAGGATGATTGCACGTAATCTTCAACGCCTGGGGATGATTCCCCGATTGTCAAATATTTGCTCATTCTTCCCCTTTGCAAACACTCCATCAGCGCCACAAACTTCAGTCTCCGCACGGGCCCAACCCTTGAAGCGTCGCGTCGTCGCAAGAGACCACCCTACCGATCTGTTGTCTCGATTCCGGACGAGTAAAACGAATACTCCGCATTCATTCTTGCCTCTCCGTAAAAAAGGTTTACGGTATCGGTTGTGTGCGTCTACTGGAGCGTGCGAATCGGCGACAGGGACTGTGGAATTTCCCCGGCAACGATCTTCCGAGGAGTCATTCAGCGAAGCGAGTGAGCGGAAATTGGAGTTTTTTGTGTGCGCGCGTTGCTATCCCACGCGAGTGAATTCCACATTCCATTCATCCGGATTATATTATTTCTCTCTCTCTGGTTTTTTGTCACGACAACTTCAAACTCCAGGCTATCTCAAGGTGTGGAGGACCAGGGAAGGAGGATCATGGAGGAACGAGAGAAAGAATGGAGGTATGAGAGGCGAAGGAGGAGAATGAAAGGTAGTTGGAAAGGAACGATAAAGCAGGTTGTAAATGCGCGGTGTGTGAAAAGGGCATGAAGCAAGATTCTGAAACATTTCCCATCTTGCCGAGTGTCTGCTTTCGGGCGTTCCTCCGCGTGGTGTCTTATTAGGACAACATTTTCGCCAGCCATCCGGCTGGCGTCTTCGGGTCGCTTCTGAAGTTCTACATAAGAAGAATTAAAATAACATCCTCTGTGTCATTCTGATACCCGCGTGACCTGAATTTTTCAATTAATCTCTCAAGTGCCTATTCTGCAGCATCGGAGTCTCTAGCTCCTCCCTACCTAGTTCCTGAATAAGCTGTGCTACACCATTTGTTCGCTCGTAGCAGTTTTTTTTATGAAGCTTGCGGCTAATCTTGGTATTTTGCTTATTTCGCGTATTAAATATTTCTGCACGGGGCATTTGTTGCTAACGGATGGTAGGGCGGTTCAATTTGACGAAAATGTGGATGAAATGGCCGATTAAATAATTGCCTATATTGATAGAAAATAAAAGCGCTAGTTAAAGGTGGAACAGGATGGAGGGGGATAAGGTAATTACATTAAAATCTCGTGCTATCCGAGAGTATTCATTTTAAGCTCAAATCTCAGTGCAAAGCTAGTTTTGAAAGCCTTTTATGTTTCTATAGTCGCATTCTCAATACTATACGTAAAAAAATTCTTGTCCTACGATTGTCGTTTTGAGAAGTAATCTTTCCTTGAAGAAGTCTTGACAAACAATTTTTATGGGTTAAAGTGTTTCTCGTGGTTGCTTTAAAGCAAGTATTAGCGTTTTCAGAGGCTGTCCACCCAAGTATCGTGGTGATTGTGGGTCGCATTATTCTTTACAGCTTTCCTCGTGATTTTTCTATTATTTTTTTCATTTCTCTGATTAAAGTATTCTGGGATGGATCGCTAATGCTCGGTGTTGTTTGATACTTTATTCCAACCTGCTAAAAACGGCATGTCCCTTTCCATTCTTTACTTTTCATTCGGACATTTCACAGGTTTCTGGGTAATCTCTGAAAGTCATTTTTCGTGTGTTACAATCTGAATCCACTCTCCTGGGAGCTCCCACAATCCGTGTTTAAAAATATTTAATTTGCCTCAAGCACAATTCCTATTACCAGATACCAAGAATATTCTTTGGTTCCCGAACCACGTGTTAGTACATTATCAGAGTATTATGCCAAGCCAAGTCTAATGTGATAGTGACTTTCAAGTACTTACCATGGTCATCAGTGCCAATTTTAATACTAAATAAAGAATTTCGTTGAAAAATTAGCGTGATAAATATATTTATAGCTCTGTTCTTAAGTATGCTTGCACTTATTTGTTGAGACTTTTACTATTACTCTAACTGGTACATACTTCATTTGGTCCATATTCACAGTATGTGATTTCCGAGGAGAGAATAATACTTGAAAATTCCCTCCTATCTTAATGGAATTGTTTTTTCCTGAAGAATTCACAAGGGTTTACCTTCGGTCGTTAATGGCTTATGTAAGTGTTAGTCGATTGGGTGTGTAGATATGATTTTCATTTCTTGAGTACCTAGTCATTTTAACATATTTAGTTGAAATCATTATCCATTAAGCGTTTTATAGTTTAAATTAATTTTCCCGGTACGAAATTTAATTATATAAACTTTAGATTTTCATTTGTCGTGTGCATACATACTTTCCTCTTTCGCCAAATGTGTAATTTTTCTCTACAATACGAAGGTAATCTCACCATTACTGAAGATATTATGTGTAAGCTTACGCCTAAATTTGCCATTCGCGTTTCACTCTTAAACTACTTACTGGCAATCCTGGCACTTCCAAGCATTTTAGACACCATGAAGAATTATCTTTGGATCAGTTTTACCGAGAGATAATAAAATTCTATTTTTTTCGTTCGATCCTTTCATCTCTTGCAGAAATGAGTCATGTACCCGAGATTGAAACGTATAGCTACGTTTTAATATCATATCCTACCGAATGGTTCGTACGTGAAATGGAGCATTTTTTAAAGATTTTCTCTACTTCATTACTAATGGCGATCGTAGGGAGAAGCAGGCATGTGTATCGCGAGTTCATCGCTGCCTTCTTTGGCTCAAAAATTGACTAAGGTGCATTAAATTGTCCATGGAAGAAAAATGGTGCCGTTATGTGGAGGCGTGAAATATGGTTGGTTGTCTGTTGAAGCCATTTCTTTTTTTTCTCGTTTGCCTGGCTTCGCGGAATAAGAGATTGATGTTGAAAGTCGTGTGTGTGCCTAAAGGTGGCCCCGCGAGTTCTTCGCTTCTGGCAAATCGCGCTGCGTGACGAAGATGGATTGATCTCTCCCTGGTTATTCATTTGTTCAATTATCTTGATGCGTGGGCCACCTGGTTCGTGCTCCTGCCATTTAAAACCCCATGTGCGTCAGCCTCTACTCAAATTTAATTCATTCAGGAACTAGCGTTTGTGCACCCGGAAAATAAATTCATTTAAAGTCTAACGCAAATTTCTTTCCATTCATTGATTGCTACAGCAGTCCAGATTTTACACTCTAGAAGAACACTGAATTATTCTTCTTTTGCATTTTTAGTCGAACTATAATGCTATTTTTTTTGTTAGAAGATGCTAAACCTGTCTTAGGACTATTTTTGGTATTATCATGTCAGCAGGAGGGACCATCTTCCTGAAAAACCCTATGGCTATCAGGCTACAACGAGCTTGTTGTATGAACCGACTAGACGTCCCTAGGCTCTCAGTTAGTATTATGAAGACCAATGCGGTGATACAGTTGAAAACATGGCTATTATTTATTTAAAATGGATGGTACACCCAGGCGCCTTACATATTATATCGGTTAAAGCTGATGTTCGGGCTAACGTTTTGTTATCCAACAAAACTGGATGCCTTACCTAACCTTATTCTTTTACTGTGTGAATTAAGGGCATACAGCGCTGTTCATATTTCCGTAATACTAAAGCATTTATTCCACAGAAATTGGCCTATCTAGCCATTTTTTGGCGCGCGTCACCACGAAAAATCCCTATCCGTTATCCCTATCATCCTCAAATTTCACAAAATTTCACAGGTGATAAAAATTTTTTAAATCTTGCAGGGTCAACCTATTGACGTTTCAACGAGAGCCTTTTTGAAAAATTGACACATGAGGGTGCTCCGTGTAATCGCGACTCAAGGCCGTCCTTTTGTCCAGAGGGGGGGGGGGAAATTGGCCACGCCACAAAAACGAAAAATTTTCGCAGCTCATGCTTTGGAGAAATAATTTTCCGCCATTTGATGGTTCTCGATCGGCTTCTGTTGTGCCGCCCGGACTTTGTGAAACGAAAAACGGAAGCGCGGGGACCGGTAGAGTGAAGGGAGGAGAGAAATAGCAACAAAATACCGTTAAATCCTTGACAGCCAACGTGATTTTCGATGGCGGTTCACCGCAGTATTTCCAGGAAAATGCCCAATTCTCTTTCATGACGGGTATCACCGTGGAGTGGGGAAGCATTCTCATTTGTATGATGATGAATTAATCCCATCATATTGTCGCTATGATTTTATTTTCCCTATTTTGTGTCATTATCGCGGTAATTAATTACCCATGCCTTCACTAGGGGGATTCCAATCCGTTGTGTACTTGCAACGTTTCTGGTTTTAAATGCATTGCAATCTATTTTACCATAGAAAACGTCCGCTTCACGTTATGTTCCATTATTTGTCGAAAAAGGGGACCATTTATGGATCATTTGTATTTCACAACATTTCAAGTAGGATTTTCGTTTCCATGAATTATTTATATGTTCTCCGAATAATCATTGTAGCCTTGTTATTGCCTAAGACACTTGGTCGGATGGCCATGGGGTTATTTTTTATTAATAATACTATACCATTTTTGTTTTGCTGAATCGTTTCTGTTCCATTTAGCATTTTCTAGCGCATGGGCGAGTCTCTTTCCTCAAACTTCCTGTTTCGCCTGTTTAACATACATGAATTCATCGCTTCCAAGAGAGGAGATTCTTTTCCTCGATCTTCTTCTTCCTTATAGCATTCCACTTACTGTAGCTGTTTTCTCCGTCAGTATATTACCCACAATATCAGTATTCGGCATCAACATTCAATTCCAATCTTATACATCCACTTTCCTCTTCTCTTTTCCCATCCACCTGCCTTGCGTTTTCCTTACCTATAACTACGGCCTCCTCTCTTCCCCTATCGTCCTAATACTAACGGTATTAGCGCGAATCAATTGCGATGTATATTCTCCAGTAAAGTCTCATTCACACTATATTCGAATCCTAAGAACTTTTAAATACAACTGCATAGCTCTCAATACCGCGCGTCTCCTTTTGATTTCGGCACATAATGATTTAATTCAG
Source organism: Pyrrhosoma nymphula (assembly GCA_963573305.1). Lineage (NCBI taxonomy): Eukaryota > Metazoa > Arthropoda > Insecta > Odonata > Coenagrionidae > Pyrrhosoma > Pyrrhosoma nymphula. The sequence continues at coordinate 44,973,620 of OY754330.1, read as the reverse complement.
CATTCATGTTGAAATGCCTAAAGAGGAAAGAGAGAAGATAAAAAATAAATAAAATGAAATAGATATGATTATGTTCTTTTTTTCTAAATTTTATTTCATTATTCTTGGGGTCCCACTTTGTTTGGAGTCGCATTACATTTGGACTTATACTGGACCTTATTATTTAGTCTAGTTCTAAGTACTTATACAAAGCCATTTGCTGACAAACATCTAGATCTTTCAAGGGGCAGCCAATTAAGATACTCTCTCTCGGAGGAAAATGGGCCCCCGTTGGCCTACCTTACGAGCAAACTTCTCACTCGCAATTTATATCCATCAGCCTTCCCTTTCCGAATTAGGCGTCCTTGAGGGGTCTTTTTCGCATGGGCTTAACGGACGGTCTACGCGCTCGCATTGCCTCTGCCCCCTATGCGTACCCCAAAGACACTTCTTTAACGCCTTCCAAATGGAATGAGCGAATTGCCATCATCACGAAATTTGAGCTCAGCACGGCTTCCTGGATTCTGGGAGGGCCACGGCTCACGCCACTGAGATTATGGTGGCTGGAGCGATTTTTGTCTATGCACAGATTTGCGTGAAACTTTGACCTGTTCTTATCAGTTATCCTGGCCGCATATCTATAGATAAGGGAGAAAAAAGTTGTGTTCACTGATTTGATTTTTTGGCCATTCAATTCTATTAACAAGAAGCCTCATGCATGCCGCATGAAATACTGTTCGAAAAAATTCATTTGTTTATGTTCACATATTCTTACAATGAATACATTTCATGTCATTATGATGGTTAATAACAATTACCAAGGTGTCATACCGGGTCAAAGGTCCGAAAAAAATATATCGAAATACGATTTTCGCCTGAATTTCTAATTTCACGTCGAAAATTAATGTCATGATATGCTTTAATTAAGGCAAACACGTAAAATTTAATTCTTGTATCATTTCCATTATTGCATGAAATGTGTTTTCCACCACATATACAAGTGTTCTTAAATGAAATTTAGTACTAGAATTTTTTTTCGACTTGATAAATTATTAAAGTGTTCCAGCCACCCGAAGGCTCGGAGCAATTTCGATGGAAATGAGAAAACTACCCGCTGAGCATGAAATTGCATTGCATTGCATTTTTTTCAGTGTCAGCCACAAGAATCATTCGTCTAAGAATGATCGCCGTAGTTTGTCTCTGTTATAACTTTTATTAATTGTGGGGTGTTCGATCTGGAAAAAATTGTAAATAGCGAGCTTAATGGGCTGCATAACATTGGATGAGCCTTCACGTTTATAACACACATGCAATTTCCACTATTAATTGTATTGATTACGAACATGGTTTCGTTGCAAAGAAACATCATCAGGTGGTTATCAATTCATCTTTCATACCTGCGGTTCACCTACTTCTACGGATTTCCTCGCTCTATCAGGGGCCAGAATGGAACCACGGACGAGAATCAATAAATATAAAATGATTTCATTCGCATAGATCAATTTCTTCATTAACAAAAGCACGGAAATGGCTTGTTTCCTTGCACCCTTTTAGCTCCAGCTACAGCTCGCGGGTTTTATTGTGCGTGTCATAACGTGAAGCTAATGATCAATTTACTAAGATTTTTGCTACTTCTGAGACGTATTCATCAGGGATTCATGCAATTAGTAGTTTCGGGCGTGACTGTATGGAATCGACTCATATTGGAATGTAAACCAGTATATTTGTGATTCAACAAAAACTTATTTGTAATCGTTTCTCATGATATTTAGGGAAATCACAGAGTTAATTTTTTTCTGGGTTCTTTCCACAAATTTATGCCAGAGACACGTACCATTTCCCAATAAATGCACTGGCGTGAAGATTTTTTTTCTCTTAATCGTGCATCACAGGATGAGTTTCCCTTTCTCAGTTTTATTTTTCACAGAGTTCCAAAGGAAATGGCTTGCGTTATATGACAGGAATCGTACTTGTTCGCTTTGAATCAGTGTGATGGGAGGATATAAAGAAACGGCCTTCCACTGGCGAATGTTTTTCGTGAGCAGACATTGGTAGTTTGATCTGTGTCAAGGAAAGAGAGTCGCCCGTGGAAGTGTACAGGGTTTCGAAAGAAGGGTTTGTGTCCTATCTTTTGTATGTACGCTTCTGATTGCCATCGTATTTCCGAACGTTGACTAACCTTCTCGTTTTAGCCGCTTTTCATCTCTGTCAAAGCTTTTTTATCTTTTGTTCCCCTAGCGTCCCTAAAAGGCCAGACCCAGGAAGAATGGGAGAAAGGAGTCGCCTGCAAAGCAATTTCGAGGCACTGCCTGTCGTATTCCTCCTCTTGGAATCAGCATCCATATTTGCGCTGGTGAGATAAGTAGAGCACAAAATTACTCGAAGCTTGTGGAGGCTTTCGTTGAACCGTAATTGAGCCATTTTTAATCGAGATTTGATCTCCCCTATGCGGGAGAGCTGGGCAATGTATTTTGAGCACTGAAATCCTATCGAAGTATAAAAATATGAGCTTACTTCATAGGAGGATTTTGAAGCTCTTTATTTGATGATTTATTTTGGGCAAGGATAAAGGAGTGCTGGCATTACTGTTTAATATTATCCCTGGCCAAAATGTTCATAACTTAAAAAAATGTTGGATCAACATGGTTTCTCTTACGACTTCTTACAATAAGCATTAGATTTTTCAATACAATCACTTGGTTGAATTGCCATAAGCCGAGTAACGAAATGAGTTAAAGCTAAAAATGAATTGCCGTTTTAGTATATTTTCCACGAATCGTGACGTGATGGTATTACACCTTAACCATCTACCGAAACATTTATACCTCCGTAAAAACTTTTGATTAATCTGTATCCTTGTAAATGAGCTTACAATTTTTCAATCCACCTAAGTATTGGACATATTATTTCTTTAATTTTGGGCTTATTAATTAAGGAGATGACTTTCCCGGAATATTTACGTAACCCCACGGTTCATAATGAAAATTCATGAGTGTTTAATGAAAACATTAGATGCTGCTAAAAAAAAATATAAGCGGTAGACGTCCCCAGCATGTCCACCTCCATGAGTATATTAATGAAGTCACAGTTGTCAAAATTCCTTCTTAATGCATTGATCCACAAAGTGTTAGAGAGCATATTGGTTATACATTTAAATTACTGACGTCTTACTTTTGTTCTATATCTTTAGATATTCCCAATTATAAATAAATTTAAATTTATCTTGTCGAGTAAATTTTCTTTTGCTATCATCACTTTCTTTTATGTCCACAAATCTAAACGTGGAAGATATAGTCTAAATTTTCCCGTAGAGTCTAATTCCAAAACTTATCCAAGAGCTTTTAGGCATATAATTGAGTTCATAACGTATTGAATGTACTGATTATGCATTTTTGTTTCAAATTTATAGGAATCTCAAATGAATAAAATAAGATGTTCTTGCGTGAAATTTATTTTCATGGTGACATTATTTCTGTTTTAATGTCTACAACTAGATACGTGGAAGTTGTATTCTGTATTTTGCCGCTGAGTTTGAATTATAAAACGTAACATATACGTCTTTAGGAATATCATTCTGTTAATACTGTGTCCTAAATACTCATATTTTGTACATTCTGATCTTCTAAGCCGTGCTGCAAGCTTTGGAAATTTTTATTTGAAATCGACAAAATAACTATCTCCATCCATCTCTGTCGCATTTCACGATGATATAAATTGAGAATCGTATTATATTTACGGCTTTCATTGCAGAGATGTAACCTGACTGCCACCTTAACGTAAATCACCTCTTCATGTGCAACGTTTACCGACTGATCCTCAATCGAAGCTTCAACGTTTTATTTTTTTATGCTGCCGTCAGTGTAAAGGATGACGGCCGAGAGGTAAGTTTCATTAAGGGCGCCGAGCGTGTAATTTGACCCGGTTAGATCCTTACCCATCCCCTCCCCCCACCCTCCCCACACTCCCCGCGAGCTTTATGCCGTGAAGATGGCGCTTCGGTTGCATGAGATGGGCCCAGAGTAAACGGAAGCTTATAAAACAAATCTACCTTAGCAACTTCTGATCCCGGGGGTCTCATCAAAATTGATGCAGGGAAAAGGGATCGGAGCCGAAATTTCTGCCGTGCTGGATGGAATTTGACCAGACCGTAGTGGGCGGGGTGGGTTCTCAGTTGAGGGTTGTGTGGAGAGAGATAGAGTGAGAGGTATGAGGCAGAAGTGTTCGAGGGACGGAATAGGAAAATGCAACTATCTCCTCCCTCCTCTCTAACCCCCCCCCCCCACGTTTCCCCCGCTCTTGATCCATTCCAATGGTCCCGAGGAAAAAAAATACAAGACCTTGTCAGAAAGGCAGAAACTCGTTAAAATTATCGTCGAATTCTTTTCCATCACCAAAACTCGGTTGGCCGAAGAGTCCGAAATGCCTGGATGATATTGCATCAAAATTTATATCTTGTTCTCCTCTTTCTCATTGAATCGGGGTACGGGGAAAAATCATAATTCAACGGAATTTTTAGTGCAGATTGCAAGCGTTGAGTGCAACGATATGGCTTAACTTTTTGTATTTAGTCATCTTCATCTCCTTCATGTGTCGTATCAAAAAGGCTCATGCAATATTTTGCAAATATTAAAGAAATTCCACAAAGATTCTCGATACGATGCAGGGCAAAAATTTTAATAGTCAATAGCACAATCAAAATAAACAAAGTGATAGATATTCGTTACAGACATTTTATCTCTGGAAAATTGCCTCTTCTAAATTCTATATTAAACAGAGTAAAGTTTCCTATTTTGCTTTCATGCCATCGAAGATTTAAATTTTATTCGCGTTTACATAAGCAAAACCGTTAATTCCTCATTAATGTGTGTGCTGTGATTCCTGAGAGCATATTAATTATTATTCGTGATGTCTTCACTTTACACTTCATAGCAAACTTAAATTACTCTATTACTACTAGTAGTTTTCTTCAATTATCCTAGGTGCCCATCATGTGTACGTTGCTTGAGTTAATTGATTTTACTTCTTTATATATCTTCCTTGGAGGAAACTTCTCTTACCTCTCTTGTTATAGACATTTTAAAATAAAAATATCGGCTCATATATTCTCTCTCACAACTTCATTTTATACCAGAAATTGAGCAAGATTTATAGGCAATAATTGTTCTGAGTATCGTTTCATTGCTTGTTGCTAGATAGTTGCATAGATAGTTGCATAGATAGTTTCAGAGCATAAATTCATAGCACAAAATGCGTAGTTGAAATAGGATGGTCCTCTTAAAATTACGTATCTGTGATCAAAATTATTAAAGGTGATGTCGTTTCGATTATTTTTACTCTTCTTCTTTCACTCATTCTGTCCGTAATATTCCTTAAATGCAAGGAATCTGTCGTGGCTTTTAATAGTTTTTTCATTAATGCGCTGGAATTGACTGGCTACGGGTGAAAGAAAGTTTGATTAAGATATGTTTCTGAGCAGCATTATTTGATCCTAAAAGTAGGTATTTTTTGCATCCAGTAAATTCCTTAGGGTTTATCTTAATACCATGAGCGATAATACGAAGTTAGGAAGAAAATAGGCTACCTAGAATTGAATAAGTCCGGTTTTCTTCGGTAGAATCTCATTTGTTCAATAAATATTATTTAATAAATCAGTTTAATTATATTTTAGAGCGCGGTTTGTCTTAAAAATTAGTGCAGAATCCTTTTTAACGTTGTGCATAAAATTGTTATAATTAGATGATTGTTAAAAAAGAACTTGTATTATTTATTTGTTATAATTACTCTAGTTAACTACTTAAGCTGTGTCCAATCAAACAGAAGACTCGAGGCAACTTCGATAAAGTCAGTTCTTTAATTGAGCAGGTAGAGAAGAAAGCTATAACCTGCTAATTTCATTATTCCTTGCAACTTTAATGCATGACCTACTCAGCTTACTCATAGGTATGGAGGTGTTCCATAGTTTTCATGTTTTCGATAGCATTTTTTTAACTCTGCTTCCCATTAAAAAGAAGATTGATACACAATAACCCACGGTATTTTGGTGAGTCTCATCCTAACTCCCCCAGCAATCTCATCGCGCAAGAAGGTTTCCAGTTTACAAACTTTGCTGTTCTTACCTACACCTGGTCCTGTTCGAAAGTGAATATCTCCTTGTTATAACCCTCAAAGCTGGCAGTATTTTTTAGCTCCTGGTACACTTATTTTTCTTGAAGAGAACATGTCGCACGCAACTTCTCGTGTAACATCTCTTGTTGAGCGTCCACTGAGTAGTTAAATGCTTGGAAAGTAGTGTAGTGATTATTAATATGTCATTCACTGAGATTCAACTCTGCCTTCTGCAACTGTACTGTTAGACTAGGACGATGATAGCGTTCGCAACTTTTAATTTCCAAATAGTTCGTTTTTCATATATATATATATATATATATATATATATACCTTACGAATACCAGTAGAGTATTTAGTTCTTTCAGGCGTAACCTTGCGGAAGTCCATTATAAATAATAACAGTAACAACTATTGTCATTATTCACGAGTAGAATTTATGCTCCCAGTGGCTTTCTAGAGTTGTATTGAGACTCTCTGATTTTTTTTTCGGTTTTAATGGCAGAAGACTTTGGTTTTGGGAGCCCACTCTGCTTAGGTTAACTACTGATGCGATCATAAACTACGCCATCTCCTTGACGGGATTTGAACCCGCAAACTTTTATTAGCTGTCTGCTATATCATGATTATTATTTTCTTTGTGGAATTAAAGGACTAAGGACTTTACTTTCGCAACGAGAATTGAGCTTAAGGTAGACTTAAAAAGTAATGAATAAAATTTTAAATTAGAATTATTAATGAGATGACCAAATAAATTATAATTTATTTGGTCATCTCATTTCCCGTCACATTAATGTTTCTTCTCTTTACCCAGTGGGGAGAACTAATTCAAAAGTAGTTCACCACTGAATTATCCTGAGCATACAACTATAGAACGTTCATTGAATATTCAAGTGTGAACTATTCATTTGAGACTGTTCATAGATCGTTCATTGAATGTTCAAGTGTGAACTATTCAATTGAGACTGTTCATAGGTCGTTCATTTCCAGTCCTCGAAGAATTATTCAAAAATGCTCCCTGGTTGGACATTTAAAGAACATCTTTAAACCATGCAGATTTGAATTGTCATAAACGACAAAATATTAAATATATATTCTAGGGAATATTCTATCATACCATATGTATGATATTATTCCTAAAATTAATGCCTGCATGTGATATCGCATTATGTACGTAATGAGTTAAACTGTAAATTTTAACGGATGAACACTGAACTGTACGCATATATGCGTACAGCTCCAAATCTTATTTATACACAGTAGTAAGTTATTTATATTCGTATTATGTGACAATATAAGTTTAAATTAATTAATGCCTAATAACTGTTATCGAAATTTGATGGTATTTCTCCCAACTATCACAGAATCGCCATTTAATAATTATAGTTCTTGAAGTTACATTTGTCGACGGAAGTGACTAGATATATACGACTTTCTTTACATCTACACTTCTTTAGCGGCTGCAAGAATATGCGCTTACAGTCGTAGAGTACCTAATAACGCTACATAGGTACACTAACGTTAGGAAGATACAAGATATGATGTTATAACGTACTAATATTACGAATGCGTAATTGCACATTCATAGTGATTAATTGCAAATTATAATTTTTTTTATCGAGAGAGTAGGGAAGTCAGTGAAGAGATAATACGGTATGAATCGAGAATTACTTCACGAGAACTATTTTTAAACATTCCTTCATGGTTCATATGTTATTAATTCAAAAACAGTTCAGCCGCACAACAGTTCAGTTGAACATTCTTTGAACATTCTATGAAGTATTCCAATTAATGTTCTTTGAACTATCTGTGAGTGCCATATGAACGTTCATTGAATGTCCTTCTTGAATGATCTTTGAACGTTCAAATAGTCTTCACTGAACGTTCTTTGAACATCTTTTGGACAATAAATTCCCCACTGGGTATGTAAGAGTTTCATACTAAAAGCGCCTGCATAGGCTTGTAGCTGATTTAATTTGTTGCAAAAGGTATGGCGAATTAAAATTCTCATGCCTCTTATATCGCATTCCACTATATCTTTTGATTGTTATAATATCTAAGAATGGCAAAGAAGTTTTGCTAAGGGACTTATGATGGAGTGAGTTGATAGAGACCTTACGCGTGAGATATCACATTACTCATGGATCTGGTTGGTGTGCTGGTTAGGGTACTATCTTTCTCGAGGACCCGAGTCCAAATCCAGGTCGAGGTGGAGATTTTTTATTTAACTGCCGATCACTCACTCCTCCGGCGACATGGGGAACATTTTTCAAGAGCAGTAATAATAATCAGTCCACTTTATTGCGGAGAGATAAAGACTATAAAGTCCCTTCTGCACTCTAATCCCTCGTCAAAGTATAGGTGAAATTTAAATAAGAATAAGTTTTTAGGCGCAAAAAGTATAGTATTAGGAGAGTGCAGAGGAATAGTTATACGCTCCAAATGTATCAAAAATGACACAATATAACTAAAAAGAAGTGTAATCAGACATGTACATGTGTGGGAAAAATTTATCACTTACACCATTGTCGAGGAAACTCAATGCAGGAAACAAATAGAAAAAGGGGAAAATTTATTATGAAAAAACCTGAGAAAACCTACTGATATGAAAGATAAGCTAATTTTTTTGTTGCATCAAAAACAAACAAACAGGAAAAAATTTAAAACTTCCTCATTTTGGATGGAGCGCTCAAACTGTGAACCTCTTGGTGCCTTTCGTGAAGAGCTTGCTAATGCTGACGCCAGGTTTCTCTTCACCCTCCCTCCACTTCCCAAGTGAGCTAGAGGAGAGGAGAGTGGAGGAGGGTTAGGTTAACCCAAGCCTAACCATCTATTCTCGACTGTGCGAATGAACTCAGTTGCCGGTCGCCCACCAATCAGAATGACCCACCAATAGCGTTACGCATTTAGGTACCTTCTCGCCACATTCCCACACGAATTGTTTTTTTCACCCCCTCCTCCATGAAGATTTCGACTTCGTCCCCTCGCCAAATCAACGCTCGTTCTCTCGAATTACTCGCCATGGGGGTGTGGTTTGGGGGGGAAGGGGGTTGGGGGCAGTCGCTGCATTAAAGGCCGTGATTATTATTGGGGTGGTCTGAAGGAAAGGGTTTGCGGGGTGAACGAAGGTGATGGTTTTAGGTGGTCCACGGACGGGTCAAGGGTGAACAACAAGGTGTTCTAGTGGAGGCTTGAATGGGCGGGGGGAAGGGGCACTTGGTGGTGGTGGGCGGAGCGTGATTGTGTGAGGGGGAGGGGAGAGTAGGGAGATGGAGAGTTATTCAAGAGTGTGAAGGGAAAGGTTTCGACCGTCTCCCCTCCTTCCACTCCCGCACCGAACCAAACGACGCGGGCAGGCCGTATGCGGGCGAGAAAATTAGCTGGTGCGGCAGGGATTTCGTACCCTCCCGAACTTTTTTTATTTTTAATTTCCCCCGCTTCACAAAGCCAAAGGGCAATTCGCAAGTCTCTCCTCGTTACCAGTGGAAGATCTAATTCTATACTTTCAGAATAGAAATTTAATTTCCTAAATAGGTAACCATTATTAACAAAGAGAAGGGAATGTAATATCAGGGAAACTCTTGGTATTTGAAGGAAAAAGAAAACTAAGGAGATTCATTGAGGTGTATTTGAGGGTCATTGAGGGCATATTTTTATAATTTTTCAGACAGTTTCAGTCAATATCAGTTTATGCAGTGGAACTCACCATACATGCAATAGTGGAAATTATAAAAGTATTATATTATACATTTTGGCATGAATTAATGCATGTTACCACTATTGAGTCTAGCTATTGAGAGTTTTCGGCGCGATATTAGAAATGTAAGCGAGAATTATGTTTATTGGTAAGTATGAGAATTAGTAAAAATGTTTTTTCGAATCAATCACTGGGCTTGACACCTTAAAATATGTTAGCAACCATCCTAATAATATGTAATGTATTACTTTTGTGTTACTTTGTTATTACTTTGTATTTTAAATGTAATGCGTTTAGAATAAAATCTGTACCTATGAAATCGAATTATTACGAAATATATCTGTCTCATGTGCCATACGATTGGCAATGCCTATATTGATGGGCACGCTTGCCAAGGGATTTTACGATATCCTTCGAACCTAAGAAATGACTGCCACGTTCCTAAACAAAAAAAAGATCATAGAAGGTGACTACTAACTTCCCCTGTTTCGTGCATATTTGGGATCAACCAAATATTATAGAGGAAGAGATCAAGATAATGAACGCGTTGTTATATGGGGTGAAGCGTAGTTGCCAAAAGACGATTATTGTTTTTAAGTATTTTTTTTCTAATTACCGAGGAACTAAAAAGTTGTTAGCTTTTTATTGTAACATATTTGTTTAACGTACTGTTTAACGTATTTTTCTTTCATCAAATTATAGTGCACTAACGGAGAACGCACGCGGCATGAATGCCGATTTATTTTCGTGATCAGTGTCTTCTTTAAAGGCCAACTATGCCTTAAGACTGTCATTCTTGATGAGTTGCGAACCCTGGTATAATATGCAGTTCCGTTGAAACCCATAAAAATTCCCCTTAGGGACTAGGAACTCAGGTTAGCGTCTGCTCTTTTATTCCGGCGGTTCCAAGGTCAACGGTAAATATTTTATTCCGATTTTTTTTACCGCCTTTCCTATGTTTTTATGCGCATAAAGGGATATTTAATCACACCGTTACAACCCCTTTACTCACTAGAATTCCCTCAATGATTGGAGTGGTCTGAGTGAGCAACCTGGTTGAGAGCCCGAATATCGACTCTAACCTCTGAACGACGGTGCCTTGTTCCTCCTCGCTTCGTGTTCCCTGCATTCTCCCTAGTCCCTCTGCCAAAAGCAATAGCCTCAAATGCGCGCCCGCCCCTTGCATCCACCCCAGTTTTGCCTAACCTCCGCCCGTCCAACTTCTCCACCGGCCCTGCTTGACCACTCATCCGGCCCTTTTGTGTGCCCCCTCAGCCGTCGTCGGTCGAAGTTCTAGAATGGAAAGCTCGAGAGTCGTCACAAACGGACCTTTTGGAACCATTTTATTTCTGCGCCAGACGATCCATTTTTCCTTAATTAAAATTAGTTGAATCATTTTTTTTCACCTTTGCTTTAAGGAATGGGAAATTTTTAGGATTCTTAAAATTGAAAAACTCTGAAAGTGGTTTAACTGCATGACCGGCTGGTCATTTATGGTGCGTAAGAAGTTGCGCCATGTAGACTTCTGAACTTGTTAAATATGTATCTAGTATTATCACTCTTGCTCTATTTAATCCCTCTATATTTATTGAGGTGTCGTACGCTGAACGATTAATAGACACTAATTTTTCATTAGCAGTAAGCTAGTCGTATATTTTCTCGTCATTGACATTTTAATTGAGGCTTACTTACGGGGAAGTAGCAAATCGTTCTTTTTTGTCTCGGACTCCAATCCACGATCTGATAGATATCTTAAAATGTCAAAACAGCATAGTCATAGCATCTGGATCCCTATCTCCTGATAAAGGCTGAATTGATACCTAAATTATTCATTATTCAGAATTATTTAAGGCTAATGCAAATTACGATTCATCTCATTCTTTCTACTCCATCTACATTTTATAATTTATTTAGTGATATATTAATAATAACATTTAAAGCTTTGAATGAGGCATGGTCTAAAAAGTCCACCTAATATGTAACAAAATCCATCAAAATACCAAGAATTAACTTAGGCTATCATGATAAATATAATAACTTTTTTTAACCATAATGCATAAGTCATACTGTGGATTTTGGATCAGATTTCTTCATCATCTTGTATTAAACCTTAGCCATAGATCATATTGAAAGGCATGAAAAACTTCTTTTTCAATTTCACTATTCAAGCTTTGTGAAATTCAATTAAACATTTTCCTGAACCGCCAAGACTTATGCTGCAGAACATCTGAAATCTCATCTCTCTACCTACAACAAAATCATATTTGGCGAAAGGAAAAGCTGAGGTTCAAAACCTCGCCACAGGTATAATAGAAAAAAATCTCTCTCTATGTATTCCAACCGACCTTCGTCTCGCTTAGTACAGACACTTTTCTGCGATCATTTTTTTGCTGGCCAAAGTTAACTAATACGGACCTTTAGGGCCGTATCATCAGTCGCTCCTTCAATTTTTTTATTTTTATTAGAAAGTTAAATAATGAAAGGGTAGGTATTCACTAACATGTTAAGGAAGGCAATTTATGATTTCATACCACAGATACCGTAATTTTCTGCGTGCAGTAGACAGCTTCATCTGTTATAAAACAGCGATGGCAATCTGTAATCAACAAAATAATTACTTTAATACGTGAAGCTAACCTTTTATGCATTCACTTTTAAACATAAATATTTTAAATATGTATTTCAAAGAATAAACTTTAGGTACTATGCTAGTAGAACTCTTAGGAACTATGTTCAAACGGAAAACCATGAAATTTGAGTTTTATCTTGACATGATTAGCGCGCAAAACAAGGCCAGCATCGGATAAGATATCAAGCAAAATACAAACAACATGTGGGTAGCATTACCGATAGAATAACATTAGTATCCAGTGTATGGGTCACATGGCAATAGAAACTATTCTTGTTAATATTGAAGTAGAAAATATTTTCTCAAACCTGAAAACTGCCAATTGCAGACAAACCACAGGGCTGTCAATGTCTTCATAATCGGTGGCGACGACATCCCACGGCTACTGCTGTCCACCAACGATAACGTAGGCGATCGAATATCCGTATTTGTCTCTTGGAAAAAGCGGATCCCAGTTGCAAAAAACCTATCTGAGCTTAATTGCACCACGTTTTCCCAGCGCTCAAGTATTTCAGAGGTATAAAAGGATGGGGGTTGTTGCAAATATAATCCAATAAATCATCGAGTTGGTCGTAATGTAATTCAAGTATTCCGCCATTTTGGAGGAGATCTTCTCGCTTGAAGGCTGGCCCATGGTACACTTCACTTAGAAGGTCTCCTCCAGCGCCATTTTGGAGGTGAAGGGGACTTCACTCGTCTCTCAAACCGAAATCTGTCCTCTAGGAGCCGTAAGAGGCTGGATGAGCCTTGAAGGAGCGACTGACGATACGGCCCTTAATCCGGGAAGTTTTCCACCACTATCATCAGCTCACTTTCCATTTCATTTCCCGTTGTATTCACCCAAGAAATGTCTCACCTCTTGGTTAAACTTTGGTGGCTTCAATTATTGATGCTAATCCTCTGCTGTAGACGCGCTTATTACGGAAGCTTCCCTTGCGCGTAAGTCGGAGGTAACGGAGATGTAATTTATGCCCGCTAACACCATCTAAGCTCCCTCTCGTGGACTTTGCCCCGTGACTTAATGCGATAGAAACGCGGTGAATGGATGTGGATTCGGTCAATAACGGTCGGTGTTATATCTGCGCCCTTTAAACCTCTTTTTGCATTATTCGCGAAGAAGTAACGGGCTGGAAGGGGTTGGTGAACAAATGGATTAAGTTTGTGGGTTTTAATATTTGGGGAGAAATTTTCGATCAAAATCTTGATGGTGGCTTTAATTAGCTCTCCCTCCAGCTTGAGGCCAGACTAAAGTCTAGATGGATCCCGCCTGAAGACGCGGACACATCAAGTTTTAGAGTTATCCGGGGAAAAGTTTTGGAACAAATTGATTACTTTCACACCAACCGCCTCGTCCTTGGCTCCAAAACGTGACGCATACAAGAAAAAAGAGAAAAACTTTGGACCAATAAACTTGAAGAATTCTGTCTTATAAAATATTTACCTCCCATTTTTTTACTGCCATTTTATAGATTTTACTGCCACTGCCATTATCTTAATCTCTTGATATTTCCTTTTATTTGACGAATTCTCTATGTATCACAGAGTTGTATTATTCTTAAGAACAAATACGTCCAGATGCTACACTTTCTCGGCCTCTTTAATAAATCTTAATTTTTAGGGAAAATATCAAAAAATAAATCTACACAGAATATCGGAGGAAGTTAGCAATAAAAATAGGCTCACTCACCTTAGAAATACATACTCCGATGAAATATTGTATCAAATAAAAATGACGAATTATTTTTAAATGCTGTGAAGTCATAGTAGCCGTGAAGAAGAAATGTGGGAATATAATTGCGATACGTTGGCGGTGAGGTAATAACGGCCATCTATTACTCAAAAACCTATCTTCGCTCAAAGAAAAACGTGATTTATTGAAAATAATAAGGAAATTAGGTGGATAACAGGGATGCCAACCTTTAGAGAAGCATAGGCCAGACTATTGAAACTTCAAAAGAGGCCGTGTTTTAGGTAGAAGGGTATTTGTAGTTAGCGAAGGATGAGAGACCAGCTGAACATTCGTGATTCACCCCTTGGTCCCTTTTCTCGCTAAGCCCGAGGTTTCCCTGCCACCAGCCCTACACATTAATCATTTTTTATAATGACCAAACGAAACACTTGTTAAAAATAGTCCGGCTAAAACTAAAATATTCCTTAATGGATGATTAACCTAATGACCTAACCTAATCACGCGAAGACCGCGGCGAATGATATCTTGCCACCCAGTGCAAAGCTATCTCCTATTGAACCATCTACTCAAGTTACTCGTGAATGATTTTCGAGTTTTGTTCAAAAGAGTCTTAATCTACGTTAGCGTTCAGCCTTCCTTTTTTACCTTTCTCTATCTGATGATGATGAAATCAGAGTTAAATGTAGTGCGTACATCTTTTTCCTTTCCGATTTGCTTCGGAGATATGTTACAAAGTGAAAATTTAAATGTAAAATATGATAAATAAACATTATAAAGAAATCAGCTTGAGGTGTCATCTCATTCCACTTGTTGCATGACTAGATTTGCATCAGTCCCAAGCGGCTATGAATAGACATTTGCGCTTGTTTTCCGGCGTACCCATTTAAAAGTGGCCATTGGAATTGAATTACGAAAAATGTTTTGCTTCGTATTTGTTGCAGCAATTGCTGCATTTTTTTCCGTGGACTACGTTTTTCCCCGTTTTCTGCTTTATTTTCTTAAATGCCAGAATGTAGTAGATCGAAATACTTTTTATTAAAATTCAATAAAATATTGCACGGAAATAAAATGCTATGTGAATGTTATGTAGGTAAAATGATCCTTGAATGACTACATAGCAATTTCCTTGACGACATGGTGGTAACTTTTTTATAAGTCCACCACAAAATAATAATATAGGAGACATCATACGGATGGCGAACGGTACAGTTGTACTGCGTTTTAACATTTTCTCTCCTTGAATCACATGATAAAAATGTTTTATCCTTGATGAATCATTTGTGTCATTGGTAAAATGCGTGGCAAAGTACGAATATTTATTCAACCCCTAAGACATTTTATGGTGATAGGCTACGTGGTTTTTTGGCCTTGTAGTGTACATTTACTGCAAAAAAATATTGTATCTTTAGGCAGTTCTCTGGCCGAAGTGAACTTTCCTTTTTACCGAATGTCAATAAAAATCAATGATAACCCTCAATGCTTTAATTCCCTTAATTTTACTGACTAGGTTCGTTACGCGAGGTTTTATCTCAGTCGTATTTTCCATACATTTTATTTATATTGGTACTGTGAAACATTTTGCCCTCGAAGGATTGCAATCACTTGTGCCCAGCGAGTGTGTCGAGTGTTTTCATGGACATCGGCTCCTAAATTTACATCCGTCCCTATTAACGTAAGTTTTGCTCCGTACGCTCATTACGACCCTGAATGATATCTGTTGGTGTGTTTGAAAAAATAACTGCTGGATGAGAATCAAAATAGACAGGACCAGTTATTTTTGCTTTAAAAGAGAAAATTCATTGAAAATGGGAAAGTGTTTGGCGGAGTGAATTTTGGTTTGATTAGTTGCGGGCATTGCCTGACCTCATTTTACTGCTAATTGTCACGGAACGTAATACGTTTTTTTCACAGTTGCTGGAATACATCCTTTATAGTCTGGCAGGCTGCACATTTTGATGAATCTACCCAAATATGAGTCACAAGAATATCTACGCGAGTAAGCCGTTTACAATACAGAGGAACAATCCTTTTCGAGCGTAATATTCGCCGGCCAATAGAACTAATCGAAAACTGCAAAATTAAATTCTTTGGCGTGAATGAAACACGCTTTTCTGCAAGTGGACATTAATTCCCCACCTTGTGCGGACAGGATAATACCCTTTCTTTTAGAAGCCACTGACGTCCGGAATATCTGATCATGAGGAAGCGTTGTCATTAATGGACTTAAAATTCTCGTAAAATATTGATTGGCTGGGCCCCACTCCTGATAAAAAAATCAGTCGCATTTCAGGATTACGATTTTTCCTAATCCCTTCATCCCCAATGAAAAAAATAGTTAAGGATGGTTTTTTTATTGGATACCGATTCAATTATAGCAGCCTGCCATTGAATATATAAATGATCCAAAAAACCTCCCACTAAACTGAAAGATGGGAATATTATTGCATCTTTGTAAGGCAGTTTTTCTGTTTAATAAATTCCTCCTTCCCATCTACAGTGTTATACAGGAAAACGCTACCTCATAAGAGCGCTTGACTGTCAATACATTATTATTACAGGAGTAGTAGTAGTATTTAAGTTTAACGTGCTTTCAAAGCCAAGTTCATTTCGAAGATACTGCCGGTTACTTGCAGACAGGGGCAACAACACCGAGACGAATATGAGGATCACCCCCTCAAATTCGAGCCGAGCCCAGCGATGCTCAACTTCGGCGAATGATGGGGAATGTTGCCCCTTATAATAGAAAAATGTTCGTTTTGTTATATTGCTAATGCTACTTCGAACGTAATTTCGCCATTATTGAACTTTATTCACGTACTCCTAAGCCGTCCACCACGTACTGCTCTGGGTATACTATCCAGATGTTGGAAATTGCTGGTTTAGATCATCATTTGATGAAATACTACGGTTAAATAGCAAAACTGCATTATCCCGGCAGTGAGCCGTTACTTTTCTCTAAAATAAAGACCGCATTGCAAATTTACTTACTTATTTTCTAAATTTCTCTCTCGTTAACAATGCCGTTTATTGTCAGTAATTCACTTCGGAAGTAAGCGCTGTTTTTTGAGTAACGTAAATATGCAATTGGTTTTGACACCAATCTTTTCGTTAATAACCCACTAGGACATTCTACAAAGATAATAACCAAAGTTAATAATGGCAATTCCCTCTATTAAGTCGTTTGTATATCGTTTTTACTCCTTTTTACGTGTGCATGTATGTTCTTTAATACATCGAGTACCGTCATTTCTTGAGGATTAGCTATTCTGTCACCTAACTCCTTATTAATACACTCGTTGATGTTTTAACAAACACATGATACTCAGCGTAGGTTTTCCTAAACAAAACAGAAGAGAACTTAGAGCTACCAGAATACCTTAAGTAATCGAGCTAACCGCTTTATTCTCTTTCTATTTTCAGTATTAAAAAATAGTCCTCCATTTGCTTTTTTTATCTTTCTTTTCCAATTTTCCTGCATTTTTTAGTGACAGAGATTTGTATTCGAAGTGCAATATCGCATCGGATATGAATTGTAGACGCTAAATTGAACTGGAAAAACTTCCGTACAAATCTGTGCAGCCCCAGAATTTATTGGTCTCGTGAGCTCTATCTCAAGTTCTTTTTTATCGTAACGGAATTTCAAGTTCCTTACAACTTGCCCCAGGCTTTTGCTAACATGCCGAGGAAAAAAGCCATGGTGCAAGGTAAAAAATATTGGATGGAAATAAATTGTTCACTTAACAACAATTCAATGACAGGAGTGCCTGTGGCGTCCCACTATGCAGACAAAACGGCAAGGCATCCTTTTCACAGCAAACAAACAGAAATTGAGTGTTCGCTGCCCCTTCAATTCATTTCTTTACACGACCATCGTGAAGTTGAGTGTTAACGTTGAAGTAAACCATTAGTTTTCACTACTTTGCTTTTTTTTCATCGGCGAAAAATTGACTTTTTTCCTTCCACCAAACATTATGTTTTAACGGAGTACCGTTTGGTGTGTTTGGGATCGCCGGGAAAGCAGCGGACCCTAGTGCTGCTTTTAAACCTGGTCAAGTGATTATTTTGAAGGGTCCATTTGCTCGTAGTCGCCCACTCGTATATACACCGCACTCTCTGCGTTCTTTTTGACGACAATCCCGGCACAAGGTTGAGCCATCAATCTTTCTCTCCTCTTCAATTCGTGATTCTTTTTTTTATCCGTCGCCCTATTTACTTTTCCAGGTCACGAAATCACGTCCCCACCATTGTACTTTGGGGAGTGCTATATATGTATGTATGGCTCACGCACTCCATCTTTGCCCCTACTGCTCCGCTCCGAATTGCATTTTAGCAAATGCATTCAAGAGTCGCTAGGATCGCCATCTATCGCAGAATCCTTTATTACCCTCTCCACACGCGGTATACTTCCAGTGAGGCTCAACTCGAGACCCTGGGTTGGTACCTAGGGTTCGGATTTTTCGCTGTAGGATAAATAGATCCCCGAAAGATATATATTTTTATTTAATCTGCCTCTCCTCCCCACCGCACGGGATGCTTAGGAGTTCACAATTCATTTATGGGATGAAAAGTCTTTGCTTTCGAGAACCTTGAATCGCCTTTTTTTTATATCAGCCACATATCGTGGTGAGGAACTGGGTCGAGCTCATCTTTAGAGTAATGGCATCACGCTCGGAGAATAGGGCTGATGCATTCGGTTCGTCCCAGCTTAAGTATCTCAATTTTCCTCCATTTTCTAAATTCATCGCATGAGTAAAACTCATTAAAAGTGCATTATCCTCGTTAGATCAAGAAATTTTTAACCATTTAGATGCCACTTTTCAGCGTAAAAACTTAGGAAAGGATTTCGGATTTCGATGTAAAATTACGATCAAATAAATTCAGCTAAATGCCCTCTCGTGGTTATAACTTGATATTTAGGTTCTCTGTCCTAAAGTAGCGCGTTGTACTTTTTCAAATGTTGATTTATAGAGAACGAAATAATTGTACTCTTATTTTATGGACTGAAAAAACTTTGCACTTCCAACACTGAATTAAAAATTGACGTTAGGCAAAACATGCTCTAAAATTCACGCGCATTTAATGTGTGTGCCTACTCGGGATTTAATCCTCGCGTCCATCACTTATTTTTTTAACCAATTACTAGGAATATTTTATTTATTTATTTATTTATTTCCACATTCCCGAAAACAGCACGAACGGCCTTTTACATCGGGTGTATTAACATGTAACAATGGACGAACACAAACACCCATGTCCTGAGTGGTTAAAAATCCACTCAGGCGGGACTCGAACCCGCGAATATTTTAAAGTAAAAGCCAACGTGTAACTTTATTTAAATCTTATCGTCGCACTGCGAGAAAAATAATGGGAGCATTAATTTTAAATGATAAGTTTTTCTCGTACTTGGAAAAAAAATATTTTCATGGTAGTCAGATTAAGAACAAATACTGAACGAAAAAATGCTTTATGGTATATTTATTGATAACACTAGCCTGCATGATATCAGATGACTGAAAACTAGTAAGTGATAGTTGCTAACTTTGATATGCTGATTTCAGAACTGTTTTTAGTTTTCTTCTATCACGTACAGTTTTTTCCGAATGGACCCAATTTAAATTCTAAGATTTATCAATAAATGTGCCAGTGGGTAATTATTGCGCGAGGGATATATCCAATACAAGCTAATAAGCCTTAGGTTGGTCCAAATTATGAGTCTTAGGTTGGTACAACTGCTGCTATTTTTGTGTGACCTTGGAAGTGTTATTCATTTTTCATTCATTTTTGTTACAAAAATTGCCAATTGCATGAAGTAATATTAATATAACTTTGCTTGCAATAGTAGAAATCTTGAAACCATAATTCTTATTTTGTGTAAAAACCTGACGTAATAGAAAAAAATGAAAGTAATTTTTAGAATCAACATAAAACATTGATTCAAGAACACATATTTTTAAGAAATCATCTGACAAAAAGTTTCAAAATGCAGACTGGTGTAATCATTGTGTTCAAAGAACTATTTTTCCACAAAATAAATTGAAAAGCCATCAATGGCGATGCTTATCTACACGAGTGCTTTGAAGAATAATTTTTTACGCCGTCAATGTATAGGAAATTATTTCGGTTGCTATTTCAAGCCCCATGATGAGCACATCATATCTGCCTTTCTTAATCACACCTCGGAGACGAGGTGGTTGAACGGGAGTAATCTTAATTCGATTTCCATCCAACCTTAGACTCTCAAATGTCATTTACGCTTATCTGAAAAAAGATTACCACGCTACTGCGGGGAAGTAGTTACTGCTCGTTGGGCAACTTTGCTCAGTCCAATTAAAGAAAAAGAATCTTTCGGAAACTCGATATTGCGTCAATAATTCTCCTCATCGTATTCTTTCTCTTTCCCTGATCTTCTTCAGATAAATTTCTTTCTCCTTTTGCTCGTCATTCCCGCTGGAGTTGCCTCGCGACTGCCTCTCTCATCAAAAAGTTCGACGTGGATGGTTTACTTCCACCCTTTAGATGTCGTTGGTGTCCTCCTATGCAAGGAGTATTACAACATATTAAAGATTTTGCTGGCTTTAATACCATGATTTGCTGTTCGATTGCGAAATTTCAATGATAATATCACATTATAATTGCTTCTGTACAAGATGACCTCTGTGATGACAGGATAAAACCCTCGCCTGCTAATCCCAAGGTCACGGGTTCGAGTCCTGCATTAGGCTATTATCCACTCGCAACACCTATTTACGAATTTGATTGTAAGTACCCTGAAGTCCTAAATTCACTCGAGAAATAAAGATGACATTATTATTATCTATTAATCAGAATTCTAACTTCGAATCTGCTTGAAGTTCAGGTGGTAGTTTCCCTTAGATCATTATGAAGAATCAGCCACATCACTGCGGCTCTGTTGCTCAGTCTCTATCGTTTGAGGGCGCTTTGTGGAACTGAATATCTGATTGCCTCTTATATAGCCTATTCCCTTTATTCCTATACGCTTATTCCTCTCACCTACCTACAAAAAAATATCATCTTGTGTATATACACACACCTATACATCTGTTAGCATTGGTATATACAAATATGTATAGATCGAGGGAGCAATCGACAGTTAATCCCCCTGAAACCTAAAACGGCCCTTTCACCGGATAATCTCGGGACCCTTGCCCTCCCTCTCACAAATCCCAGAACATTGGGACCGAAACTCAAACCTTCATCCTCTCCCTTTCCGCCTCCCTCCTCAACCTCTCCCTTTCCGCACTTTTCGTTCGCTTCCCGATCCTCCCACCTTTTACATTCACCCAACTTGCTTTCATTCCCTTTAATCGCGAGAAATTTCCCTCCCAGCCCCTCCTCCTCCCAAAGAAATCCTTAACGCCCACTCTTCTCCAC
Source organism: Pyrrhosoma nymphula (assembly GCA_963573305.1). NCBI lineage: Eukaryota > Metazoa > Arthropoda > Insecta > Odonata > Coenagrionidae > Pyrrhosoma > Pyrrhosoma nymphula. Next base: position 44,952,128 of record OY754330.1, on the reverse strand, counting down.
GTCTTTGCTCCCATTGAATCGTCTTTCGCCTCTTTTTTTCTTTTCTCCGTGGATTTCTACCTCCGCGGACGAAAAAACCTCATTACGAAACACATGCACGTTCTCATACACTCGCACAAAAACTGGAGTCAAAAATCTTCGCTCGGGGAAAAGAACACTGTTGCCGCCAACATTAGAATATATCGTCTAATTCGGTTTCCTCTTCTCCCGGAATTAGAAATTAAGCCCATGGGAGACTTACGTTCAATTTTTAACCGATTTTTTCTAAATAATTAATCGAAATATACGTCACAGTCGAGAGAAAGGTCCAAAAAATGCTGTTATGCGACAGTTTTTCGGATAAATTTTCCATTTTTTTTGCTCGAACTTTGACCTCCTGTTCTTGCAGCAAACCAAATGAATTTTTAAAACCGGATATGAAAAGTTAGGTAATGCGCCCCCACTCCTAGTTAATAACCTTGAAGGGATTAACGGAGTAGATATTAATTTTTGTTCTCGTGTCCAACAAACTGTAAGTTTATTTCAGATTTTACATTTTTTTAAGAGCATATTAAGTTTAATCTGTTATAACCAATCGTATTACTATAGTGGAAAATGAGGGAGGTAGAATTCAATGTAGATTTTATAATGCTCATAGAATAACTAAAATTGCATCCAGGCCCATATGACCTTCGAGACCACCTAAAGCTTCCTGGCTAATATTGTTTTTGTAAAAATGTATTTTGATTTCTAGGGTATGGTAGTAAATATTTTACTCACTTATTTTAGTCGTTGTTTGATATGTTTTGCTCATAAATCTCAGTTAAAACAACCAAGTTTCACGTGTAACTTTTTGTTTCATTTACTCATAAGTTGCCTCTATCAAGTTACGCTGGGAATTTCCTCTTAAACCAAATTTCAACCGTAAATCGCTCTGTGAATTTTTCAATGAGGCTGATTTCCGGCCCACCCCAATATTTTCATCCTGCCTTTCTATTGTATTCTACGTAGGTACCTACGTATTTTTCCTATAGTTGGCGCCGAAATTAGGTATATCTCTATCTTTTACTTTAAAAGCGCGAAGGATGATATGAAAATTACTTAAATAAGTTTTTACATTATTATTCTCTACGCATATTTGTAACAGTTAAAAACATTTCTATGATTATGACGTCATCATAGTGGTAGATGAATTTAAAAACAGCATGTTTTTTCGAGTCAGCCTCTGGCCGCATCTCCCCATTTTATTTCCTTGCTATTACGTGAGTGGTATCTCAACCACTCTGACATCAAAAGCAACTATAAGGGGTACATAAGTGGAGCTGAACAAGCTAAATATTCATTTGCCTTATCTAATAATCAATCAATGAGTTTAGAAGTTCGAAACTTACGTTGATGATGGTCAAAGAGCAAAAAATAATAAGTATATTATACGGCGTAATGTTATAACGACGTGGATAAGGCCATGGGATTAGGAAGAGAGGTTACACTGAATAATCTCAGGCCCATGCGTGCATCGTCAATTTTGTTGGCGTCGTACAAATCCTAATTAGAAAAATATACAACGAAAGGAGAAATGAATGGGCAGAATTTCATAGGACAACCAAGAATAGAATATATCAGGCAAAATGTAGAAAGCCAAAGTGAAGAATTACGAAGGAATGGAGCGACTGGTTGATAGGATAGTGGATTGGAGAGCTGCAGTTAGCCAATCCTCAGATTGTTGACTTCTGATGATGTTAACTAAACATATACCTACCTTCGTGGTAAAGAAACCGTGAATAACCATTAGTTATGCTACTATGAGCAATGGTAGGGCTGCATTTGTATCCAGCTTATGAAATTCATACAAAATAAGGAAGGATTATCCTTTATCTCTTTTGCCTGCCATTTCCGAAGAGGCTATGGAACCCTGATGACCTCACAACTCAGAATGCGTGAAGAGTACTGGATTATAACCGGGTGCACTCCATTCTCTCGCCGAAAGCTCTCCCAACTTGACTTACCTTGATATTTGATCAGGTAGACTACATAAAAGTTACGAGTTTGGCCAAGCAGTTTCTTAGGCCATCGTGGAGCCAACGACCTCTTCAGTCTCTCATTGTCCTCATTGCAAACTTCCTTAAGCTCGCACGCTCGCTTATTTTTACGTCAAAATTTTATAAAAATATTTCCATCCCAGAACGGCAGTCGTGATTGCTTGTCCATGATCATGAAAGAAAGGTTTGAGTGAGTATATACACTTTTGTTTACCCAAGCCGACCGAGGGCGCCACTCTCGTTGGGGGGATGAAGGAGAAATTGGATTGTTTTTACTCGCGGATCGTTCCCCCATGTGTCGAAATTTGTCGTGCAGTGCCCGCACCTTGATCCAATTTTCCCGCCCGCGATTCTGCTACGAGAACCGACTTCGACGTGCACAATGGTGCGAGCCCCCCTTTCTCCCATTTCCCCCCTTTCCCACATCACCGTCTCCCATTAACTTGGGGCTCTTTTGACGAGATATTCGAACAGTCCTTCCCGTGCAGCTCCCTCGTGAAGAGAAGTGGATTGGACGAAGTGACCACGGTCGAGTACTCCACTGGAATGGTGAACCCTTCTGGACCCTAGACTGACCCCTGCGCTTCCCTTTCGCTTCCATCCAAACTCAACGCAGAGTATGACAATATGTTTCTCCCGTTTCCAAATCAAGGAACTCTGGGAATTACGTGCGAGAGCGGACAGTTTTGTCAGCCGCCCGATGAGAGTGGAAAATTAGATTTTCCTTTTTTTCTGCGCATGCTCGCAGCCCGATGAAAGTGTCCACACTCGAATTGATGGTGGCACAAGGGTTGGTTTTCTTGTTCAAGATGGCCGACTATGATTAAACCGGAGGCTTGAGGATGATTAGAAAAAAAATTGAAGTTTCGGGCGTCCATAATGGATGACTCTCGTGTTGAATCAAATTAATGCCCTGCATTAATCTTGGAATGTACTGTCCTTATGGGAAGTATACCGATGCCTCGCGACGGTGGTTAGTTACAGCTATCTTTATTAAATCATCCGGCAATTAATCCTCAAGAATACTGATTAAAAACGAACCAGTAAAAATGGCAATGTTTGGTAAAAATATCCCTTTCAATGTTTGTGGCATATATTCCAAAGTGGCTCTGCAACAAGGTCATTCGAAGGAGACCTGTGCTTTATGAAACACTTATAGAAAGGAGTAAATTGATTCCATTAAACCTTATAAAATAAAATAGAAAAGATTTTAGAATTGGCAGGACTATGTGGCTTTGTGTTTCTGAAACCCTGGATTTGAATTACAAAAGGATGAGTGAAAATATACCCCTTTGGTAATAGTATGTGGAGTAAAAAGACGATTATTAACATGAAAGAGGTGTCATCGATCAAGTGCAGGTGATATATGAGGCTTAACAGAAGAAGAAAGAAAGGCGTATTAACGCGTTCAGAGATGATGTTGAAGTGGATAACTTAAATTTTAAGGGGAATGAAATTATAAACACTGTGTTGCAGAGAAAGATATAAATAAGGTTTGCGGAAAGGAAAAATGGAAAAATACTTAAAAACAGCACCAAAGCGCGTAGTTAGTACTTCAAGTTAGTTCAAGATTGAAGCATCAAGTGTGATAAATGTTCTGGCTTTTTAGGCAAAATGTGACTTTTCGCAATGATTTTCTGCGTTTTCAGAAACCGATCTCTAATAAACGGCCAGTTAACAATAACCAGTTCCTTATAAATCAACTCTGTATGTAGGCATGCTGCAGTATTTGAGTGTCATCGCAAGCATTATTTGGTGCCGTTAATTTTAACTCAACGAACAGTTTTAAATTACACTTCAACAAATTCAGGTCGTATAATTTGCAATTGGAAATATTTACTTTTCGATACGACTTTACTCAGAAGATGCTAGGTATCTGTATTCTCATCCATCAAATGCTGGCCTTATTGAGCTGGAGGCAGGGATTTTAAGGTCCGTTGATTGCTCTCTTCCTTTTTCCCCTAAACAACCTTGTCGTTGTCATCGGTCTGGACAAGCGGAAAAATTGAATTTTCATCTGGCTCTTTCCCAATCCTTGTCTGCTATCGGATTTTCTGTCACCTTCTGGTCCAAGCATTCAACAGGATTGCTCCGTTCGTCAATTTCCCGTGTTGATTCTCAGCCCATATCTCATACTTTTATTCGTTCTGTTGCTTAGAAAGCTTTATATATGAAGGAATTTATGAACAAGTAATACATAATATTATAATCAATTGTGGTGTAGTTATGGTGTTCCCTTACTACCAACAAATTCCATCGCGTTAATCAAAGAGGACACATTTTTGTTTGTTTCTCTTAGGATCTTACCTATTATTTGATCTAGACTGGCATGATACGCTTGTTATTGCACGTGCCTTCTTCGGAAGCGACTTTTTATTTCATTAGAGGTCTTACATAATTTGCTCCCCCGTGATAATGCATCCTTTGAAACGATTCCAGTTTCTCCGCTGCTACATGGAAACCGAAGCTGAATAAGCGGTCTAATAGTTTATTCAAACATTCATACCCATCAAGCGGTTCGTTTTCTGGGTTGTTGTAGCAAAAAAAGTTTTATTCTCGGTGATAGGCTTATAATGCTGACTCTGCTGTAATCATTTCCTCCATACTTGACTTCTGCTTCAGTCACCCACATGCATTAAAAATTCCATTTATTAGGCATGTTCCACGAATATTTGACACAGGCGTCTAATCTTTCTGTGCTGCGTACAATCTTCACGTTGTGTTGCTATTTAGTATATCACTTAGTACACACTCTTTGAATCATGAGTGAATATACGGACGAGTCGATTCGCTATATATCCCGTGCTATTTTGAGATGTAACCATCCGGAACTATTAGAAACCAATACAGTAATTTCCAAAATTTTGGCCTCGCAGAAATATAAGGATTAATTCTATTGAAAATTTCGTCGGTGGTCTGCGCTCAATGTGATACTGTTAACGCGGAAGATCGCGACACTTTTTTTTAACTCCGTAATCAAGGCAGTGCATCGGACGAGTTGGTCTCTGGGGGCGAGCCGTTTCTCTTTCCGAGTCTCTCTGGCTTCAATTTTGCCACCGAAATCCACGACACGTTAGTGCATTGCATTGTGTTGGGAAAATCAGAGTGTGATTAAAGTCGGAGCTCTGCCAGTCGGCAATGGAAGGACGACAAAGCCTTCGCAAAGCCTCCTCCACTCTCTGTTCCGAGGAAATTGTTTCCTTTCTGCGGAGCGTCACTCGAAGTCACGTCGATCAAATTGTCGGGAGCAAAGCTTATTGCCGCATTCAGACATTAATTTTGCCTACTTCTGATGAACAATGTGGGGAAGGCTGAGAAACATGGTGGTAAGCCATGTTCGTAGAAAATAACATTTTACGTTTGAAGTTGTAAAAAAATCTTGAAACTGGTTTAATACATTTCAAAGGATCTAAAATTACAACGAAATATTATATTTTTAATTGAAAATATTTATAACCGAAAATGTAAAAAATTGGCTTTTTTAATGAGGGTATTAAAACTCAGAAAAGTAACTTACACCATTGCCTCTCAGCCCCCCACATGTACTGTGAAATTTTATTTTCTAATGATATTTCGAATAATGGACTTGTCTCAGCAGTGTGTATTTTTATACGCTCATTTAGCTCTTTCATACATTTTATTCTATTTAAATAACGATTGATGATGCTGATGATTAAAAATAAGCTCTCCAATCACGTTTAGTCTGCCCTTAATTTGGGCCAAATGATCTGCTCTTTAGTTTTACTTTTTCTAAATGTAAGTTGTTTCTAAATGCTTTTCATCTTTATAAATAATTTTTTAATAGAATCTGCTCCCTTCTGAGTTCGCATAACTTCACCTTTTCAAAGTAGTATTTTTTTTTAAACCTATTGTTGAAATTTTAGTCCTCTTTTGGAGTTTGTTTTCCATGTGGCATCTGCATCTTTTTCTAACGAGGAATAGATAATATTTTTTAACAAAGCTGAAATAATCTAGGAGAAAAGTTGAATGATGCAGTTTTTCAGCGAGAAATATCGACCTCAACCTACTCTAGTTATCATGGAATGTGGCAAAACTTAAAGCTTAAAAATTAATCGATTGACGAGAGAATGATAATTGCGATGGCATACAATGCAAATTTGAAACTATCAAAGAATGATGGCGATCAAGTGGAAAGAAAATGAATTTGAAGAATACTATTTGAATTAGAGGTACAAACTGAGATATAAGCGTCCAGAAATTAATAATGGAAGAAGCATAGAATGAGAAGGATTAGAAGAGGCAGATCTTCCTAGTTTTCTTCCACGTTGTAAACAGCTTCTTCAGGTCCGAAGACTTCAGACTTCAAGTACAATAGACCGTCTGTCGAATGAAACGTTGAACCGTGGTGCAGTTGGCGCCTTTTGTTAAGAATTGCCTAATGCCGACGCAAGGTTTCACTCTACACTCCAACCAATCCCTAAATAGCCTTCTTCTTGCCAATGTCATCAATGGCTTCGACAGAGTCGGGCGATATATGGTGGAACAGCATTTTAGTACTTAAATAAAACTACAGTAATTGTACTGTCCACTTAAATTTTAATGTAAATAATACACAACACGTGTTTCAACGTTCCTTAGGGCGTCATCTCCTGACCTGATGATGACGCCCTAAGGAACGTTGAAACACGTGTTGTGTATTATTTACATTAAAATTTAAGTGGACAGTACAATTACTGTAGTTTTATTTAAGTACATACTAAAATCATCAATGGCGCCGATGACCTCAGTTGTCAGATACTCAGTTGCCACGCCTACCCCAACTAACCAACCAAACAATTGGTTTTTTCCACCCAGAGCATGGTTCATGTGCTGCTTGTTCAGACCCTGGGAGACCTGATTACAAGCCAAGAATGGCGTATTGAGACCGGACAGGGCACACAATTCACCAGAATCGAATAAATTGATCACGTTACGGTGTGTACCTAATCATCGAAAATAATTTCCTCATTTGTGTATCGGCTGCGTCTGTAGTGTTGAAAGGTTTAATCGAAAAATATCTTCCATAATGCTGAAATTTTTTAAAGACGTAGTAGCCTTGGGTGCTAATGCTAGGTATTCTAAGGTTATATTTGTCACTGCCTAACCTAAGACCTTATTCCTATTAGACCTAACTGACGCAATATACATACACCTTACGAAAGTCGTAGCCTGTTATATTAGTGGTTATCGTGGTTATTTATAGTGTTTTGCGAAATTTTTCAAGATAACAAATAAGGCCGCAAAATAGTAAAACTCCTGGGTACTATATGACAACTACTAACGTATGTAGCATTAACCCCAAGGGAAAGGGAATTTGAATGATGAATTTGCATTAATTAAACAACCTCTCGACACTCACCTTTGTTTTTGTATTTACTGGCAGCTTAATCATTCGCGGCACGTAACAAAGAACAGCAGTGCAGTGAGTGAAACTCTTTATTTCCTTGAGAAGTGTTAGTGGCTCCGCTCAATTTGTCCTTACAATTTTGATATCCACTGCACATTAAATTGAATGCATTATCTCTTACGTCACGTCATTGATTATCGTACAACCTCAGCGTATCAGATCTTTCAAATTATTCCCATCGACAGGCTCGATATGGAAGAGAACTTGGCGTTTAATCGATATATCGTTATATAGCGATTTCTTGTCCCGTTATCCTGTCCGAACAAAAATCCTCTTACTTCCTCGTTATTCCTCCTTTTCCTAATCCGGTCGGCCCGGCCCATCGACGGTCGAGTTTCGGTGACCTTCCATTATACATTTTTTTTCGTTCATCGGCGTGGATGAAGGAGGATGACTGTCGCACTAATCTGGATTTGATCCCCTCCCCACAAACCCCGTTCCCTCAACACATCACTCCTCCTCCTTGCTGCCACTGCTGCTCGCATTAGAAATCCATATCCGACCGCAGCGATTCCAGGTCCCGTTGGAGGTCGATCAATGCGACATTAGTCCCTTCGACCTTCGGAATTGTTGTACACCTATTGTGTGAGCGCGGCAGAAGATTTGCAGTGTTGCTCTGCAGGATGACTTCCGTAGGTACCGTTCGCTGGGCATGGGCGATACCTAAAAAAAAAAGGTGTTGCCGTCACGGGACGGCCGACAGGAGTTGAACACTGAGTATGGATATGACTGGCATTGGGAAGTGCACAGTATTCTATATTAATTAATAATTGAATTATATATATGGGATGTATAAAATAATAAATAATTGAATTAATATTTCTGGAAAATATGAATTTGAAAATGAAATTATACATCAGTGATAATTACATGAAATACATGTAGTCTTAAAATATCAATATGAAATCTCACTAAATTCCTCTAGTGATACTGTTGTGAATTAATTCGAGGCGCTTGTTACCACGGAACGACTCCCCTGTCGGTTAAGCATCCGAGATTCGGGTGTCGCGTGACTCCAGGCTCTCGCGAGGTGACCCTTTCGAGATAAGAAGTGTTCCACTTCAAAATATCGGAAGCCGGTATTTTGAAGTGGAACATTTAACTGACGAGTTTTTCTAAGTAATGCTATCTCCGACGTTATAATACGGATGTGTAATCACATTAGACTGTTTATTTGTAGATATTAATGATTGAATATTAACGTAAACCTGACAGCATTAGTCTGGTATTTCTGTAAACCGGTGTTCCCCTTTTCCAGTATCTACCGTAGGTAATGACGCAAATGTTGTCTCTAATTATTTTAAATTAGCATTTAGTGTTGAGCAATATATATATGCGTCGCTGGGAGTCGAGAAATTACTTTCTGCTCGTTCGATTATTGCAATGAGTATTTTTTTAAAGAAATTAATGCTGAACTCAGCGTTGGAATACGAAGTCTGGTCATGAAACCACCTGGAAAAGTGTGCACTTTTTCTTATACACAAGTACTTGTTGCTTCAAACGTACACTTTGGCGAAATTTTACGTAATATTTTACCTAATGTAATTAAATAAGTAAAAACTCATAAGAATAGTTTTTATATTATACATTCGCATCCATTGATCCCAATAAATATTTAACTTTTATTTATTTAATATCCATTTATTGTCGGGATTTACACCATCTTAAATGTTTTTCACATAATTAAAAATGATGCGTAGGCAAGAAATAGTAAAGGTGTTAAATCAAAAATTCACCTTTTCAGCGTATTTTAAGCTTATTTAATACAAATATTTGAACATTGGTTGCAGTTTTAATATTTGATACAAGTGAAATTATGCCATATCTATAAAGTAAGATCAGAAAATGATAAAACACATTTTAAATTAATTTATTTATTTCGATTGAGATTTATTGCTTATTTGATTTCAAATTAATTGCATGATTCGTTTTTTAACTATTAGTTTTATATAGCGATTTGAATTGTGAGATATAACTAAACAATTTAAACTTTTTATCTATGAGTTATTTTTTTAAAAGTAAAACTAAATAATTCCATTGTCAAAAAAGAGAAGAATGATAAAGTTGAATTCTGACTTATAGAGAAAAAGGAGTATAATATAGTTTAGTTGGAATATTTCATGGAAAGAATCTATTTTAAATAGTAATTAAAACTTAAAACGGTAGGAAAACTCCTCAATCCGGGAGGAGGGAGATATTAAAAATTATTTTAATATTCTGGTAGTCTCCAGGAGAATCCGGGGGAGTTGGCGAGAGAGTTGACCTCTTGGTGGCGTGGCGTCCGAGGGTCTCGGTCGCATTTGGGCGTCATTGTGGCCTCGGTGAAGGTGCTCAAATGGCGGAGCAAATACATCGTTAATGATCGTTCTCAGCCCCAAAAGCAGTGGGTTTTTTTTTCGGTGGTGAAAGTATTCGACTTTTGCTTTCCGTCCAGCGGTATATGAATTGGGGGTAGAGGCTTTTTGTGGTTGGATTGGAGATTAAAATCGCTCTATTTGATTCGTTGTTATTGACACATTTTTTTAAATGAACCATTGGATAACGAGAAATTAAACCTGAATTTAATCATTATTCAACAAACTACGTGTTATTTGTAGTATATTACCATGTGCGTCCCAAATGTTTTTCATCCCATGAGTTACCTTTTAATGCATCCTGATTAACCAGTCGATTGCTAAGAAGTTGTTCTATTGTACAATTGCTTCCACTTTATTGTTAAGTATCTATCTGTTTCAGAATTTTAGATAGCCTTAGGTCATTCCTTAATTATTAATTATCCTATTTCATTTTGCAAATATGTTCTTAATGTTTTAACTCGAAAAGTAATGTTTATGTCTAATTGTTTTCTCTTCTCTTTCAGGTAAGTACCTGCTGACATTATTTATCACGACACTATCATATTATGCAACTGGATGCCAACTAGTGGTGGTAAGTAACCAGTTTTCAAAGTGAATGTTAGAGTTTACGATAAAAGTATGGAATTTGTGACCTTTCGAATTAAGTTTTCATTTTTTGCTGCAATAATAATCATTTGGTGGATTTTAAAATTATTTTTTTTTGTTATAGCTCCCACGTTTCATTCGTAGAAGAGATTCACGTAGAAGAGATTTTAACGTCCCATCCGATGGACGGAGTGTTACAATTGAAATTTCCCCCATACAGAAATCAGAAGAGATTGGGATTCCACTAAAAATATTTCCACAGCCGCGGTTCAAACTCGGGTCCTTGGGAAGAGGTAAGCCAGAATCCCCACTCCAACCCGAAATTGCGATATACGATTTCCAGATCTTGATTTCCTAAGGCTCCAATACATTGGAAATTTAGATACCCAATTCCGTACGCCTCTTTCGTTTGCGCGATGGCCCCATTATCGACCTCTTCAACACGTGCCACCCGATAGGAAAATACGGTCGGGGAACACTCGCAGTGTAGCCTTCCGCGTTGAATTGTGAAGTATTCAGCCTCCATCACTCTCCTCATTACGGAGTCGCGATTGCCTTGAAAACGGTCGAAGAGTGACGAGGGTTGATGTTGACAGGAATCGAAGAAGAAGAAGTAGATCTTTCGAAGAACGTCGCTGGAATAAGGATGGGCTGTCAATTATAGAATATGAGTTTTATTGGACAATTTATGTCGATGGAAAAAATTTACTATGAAAGAATGGCATAATAAGACGAATTTACCCTGAATTACATGCGTGAATAAATATATCTATCGATGTAATTGATAGGGAATACTGAGTAATGAATATAAAAACATGAATTAACCACACTTTATAGACTACATGTTTTTATTGAGAAAGATTTTCCATCGTTTTCATTAAATAATGGAGGTTAAATAAAAAAATTAATATTGTTTTAAGTATGTTGAAATTTTGTTTTTAATTACACTAAATACTACGGCACAGAGGGCACTGGTAAATGACCTGTGAATAATCATTTTTGTGTGCCAAACTCGACACACCTGACATTAAATGGATAAAGATTTCGCTAAGATGAAATGAAGAAAGACGCTATTTTTGACTCACGGCCACTCATGTTAATTAGCCACCGTTGTATGAACGCGTCATGCTGTTGCTTTTAGTAGTACTTTAATTTAACGTATTCGACGATATAGTCCATTCCGAACGTGCACTTTGAGGATTATTTTTTTCTTCTTACTGGCATTTCCTATTGAGAGTAGAGAGCTTAAGTCTGAAATTAAGTGCGTGGATTATTATAAAGCAGTTATAATGGATTTGATACTCACTTCGCTTATGGCTATCTAATATAATATATTAATTCGTACATTTATTATGCTCAGCGACAAACTTAACAGTGTTTGCCTAAGTAAGGTTATACATATTATGAGGTTAAAAGTTTTTATGCGTTTTCTGTGGCAATACATATTTTTAATATGCTGAGATGAGAAATTAGGCATACATTTATAAAAAGCTAAATCGGAAAATTTATTTTTCTGGGTGACATTAGATTATATCATTTCTTTTTGGTTTTACAGCCAACTGCAAAACACTTTTATCACTGGGCAACCCTGCGATTTCTTTTGCAGCCTTATTTTTCCACCAACTTCATAAGTCATAAATCTGAAGATTGGTTTGCTGCTGTTTCCCGTTACATTTTCTTTTAGGCTGACAGTTAGTTTTTATCATTTCCTCATTTGGATATAATTCATCATTTGCTTCATGTATCCCAACCTTGGTCTTCCAGGGTACTTATTCCCATTGGCTGCTTCTTTCATCCGATTTTTTCGCGTTTGTGAACATTTTTAATTGGCATAATTAGTTCACTGATAATATAATCACTCTTTTGACTAGATTTAATTCCTTAGCATCTAAACATATAGGTTATTCGCGCTATATATTAGTGCCGTATTGATTCATTTGGTCGTAATAATCCTCATCACGGTTCAGTAATTATTTGGGACTCACGTTCACCATTTTTAGACCAATTACAGCGTACGAGTACGAAGGACATGCATTAGTATTGCTTTTCGATTTTTGTTGGGAAGGAGGGGAGGGGTCACCTCTGATTTGCGTATGCTATATGAAGGTTTTTTTCTTTCCTAATCTGCCACTGAGATTGGTTTTACGCTGGCGAGCGATTGTACGAGTGCGCAATATTGGTGCCACTATCAAATATCCCTTGCCTTTGAAGTTTGAAGTCATTTGGCTGTAAACCTATCATCGTTATTCCGCTTGTTCGACATCTATACACGTGAAAATTTATTACATAATGCATGTGTGCTTGGGGGTGATTTTTAAAAGGGGTGGATTAAGAGGTGGTGAGGGGTAATGGCGAGGGAGTTGTAATCTGCGGACTGTGATTATTTTTGTGATAAGTCTTATGCTAGAAATCTCAAGTAGGCACGTCTACATTAAGAAAGGTTAGGTTAGGTTAGCGAATGTTAGTGATGGATTAATTTTATGCAAAGTAAAATTCTCGAACTTATTCATACATGTATATCTTTGATGTTTTTCGTTTTATTTTTTTACAGTTGTTTGCCTATAGACAGTTTTCAATGATCCAGCGGAGGTTGTTCCAGTGGAAAGTTTTGGTGGGTTCTCACATTTCATTGGGCGATGGTAGAGGCGGAAAGATGGGGTTATCGGAGTGGTCAGTGTGGGTGCGGAGAAAAAAGAGTGTGGTATTGGTACCGTGTAATCGTAAGTGGTAAAGGTAGGAGTAGTGAGGATAATATTAGGACTGCGGAGATGAAGTTTGATGAGAGTTTGGAGATGAAGGACCATCATAACAATCGGACCCAGCTGCTGCAGTGTGAAAATCTGCTCGGATTAGACCGGATGTTTCAATGTCATTAAAAGATGGAAATGTTCTATGCGAAGACTCCTCGGCTTTGGCCGCGACGTAAAAATAAGTCCCTAGGAGATCGTCAAACCCTCTCCTCCCGTTCCATACACCCTGACTCATTTCGTAAATTGGCTGCTTATAATTCACTACAAATAAAAGATCCCGAGCCCAAACATATTATTGTAAACACGTGAAATATATTCATAATATCTGTTAAAGCGATAGGCGTGCCGTAAAATAATTACGATGTTTGAGGCATTAATGTTTTCTACGTCTACATCTGCGAAGTACCCCGCAAGCTACATCCAGGTTTTGTGGCACGGGGTAATTCCACATAATGAACGCTATATTCGTCAAAGTTTAAGGTCAAACCCCGTACGCTCTCCTGGCTGCTAGGCGCGGAAACAAAAAGCACTCAGGAGAACAATGCACAGATAGGCTAGAAAGTAGGAGATAGGTAAATTGGCGAACATGTCAACATGCAGTACACGGGTTATGATACTGATTAATATTGCGATTAATACTAATTCACGGATACTACGAGCTACTAATTCATGTAGGAAAAAATCTTGCGGGATATTTCACCTGGGGTGACGTGTTATTTGTGATGATAGTTAAGTTCTAAAACAGTATACAAAGTCTAGTCTGCCTAGCGAGGGAGAGAATTTCATATAAAATGTTTTCGCAACAATTACTCATTTCAAATATTGTGTAGTATTCAACGTACCTACTGATCACCGATATGGTTATTTCTATTTGCATAAAAGAAGCGTTCATTAATTTTGAGAGAAAAATGACAATGTAAGTGACCCTGGAAAAATAAAAAAATGGTTAAAAGTGGAGCTTGCCGTGGAGCTTAGCACTGTAAGGCTTGCGAATTAGAACACTGTGAAGACGAGACGAGAATAGATGCAGGCGTTTGGCTTACAATTAGGGTTTTGAAAAATATTGGAAAATGTACGGTAGACCGAAAGCAATGCAAGCAAAAGAATGATGCACTTGACGGAAAAGATAGAAAGTAGCCCAAGGAAATCAAGAGAAGGCCAAGTAATGGATGAAGAAAACACTGTTTTGAGAATGGGATGTTTAAGACCCTAATGGATGTTAGAATCCTGGGAAAGCGGGATAAATGAAGGATAGATATTTTAAATATAATAAAAATGGTGAAAGCATACCGATGGGAACACCGCATGAGAACATTCTTCAATCCTTGGAAAAGGAATATTGAAATGATCCATCTAAACTATCCTTGACGGCAAGTTAGCCAAACTGTTAAAGTTGTGCTCCAAAATTGTGATACATTTCCAAGAATGCCCATGGCCCAGGTGTCTTTTAGGTGGCTTGGCTTCCCTTGCCATCTGACGCATTTCAAACCCAATGGGTAAAATAATAATAACGCTTTTGGGGCTAAGACTTTGGAAAGGGATTAATTTGTAATTTATCGGAGTGGCAGAAAAATGGACTTAGTATTTTATTTTCCTGATTACGTTAATGTCTTTCTATTTTAAAAGGTTCGCCGAATGAAGTAATTTTCGTGTTTCTCGAGAAGCGAGTGTTCTGCTTTCCGTGGACGCTATGCGACGATATTGCAGTGATCCTAAAAGAGGTGTGGAAGCATCTCATTGCCACATTCCTGATAAGATTGAGGGAAGGAAAGGCGTTCTGGAAATTTTAAAACGTCAGGATACAAATTCCGAGGTGTCATTACTCGAGCCTAACAACGCATACTAGTGCAAGGTCTCAAATAAGAACATTTTTGTCCACGGTTGAGAGTTAAGAGCAAGATAAATGATCCCGGCTGGCGTTTGCTGAATGAGGGTTAAGGTCAAAATGGAGGGTCGGTCTGTAGGGAGAGAAGTGAAGGTCTACGTCGGACCTTGGCCCAAACAAATATTTTAGGAAATGATACTGCAAATGGAGGATTTGGGACAGACATTGTGGAAAGTCGTAAAGCTGGGGAGTGTAGGAATGGGGGCTGAGAATTGAAATATGTGGGTAAAGGTTGAAGAGATGAGAGATCTATGAGACCAGAAGAAGGGGAAGGAAAAATAATCCTCAGGAGTCAAGAGGACAAAGCACTGAAACATTTCTTTTCTCTTCTTCTCTCTCACAAGCGGAGATGAAGGGGTCATTTGCGTGGTTCCGCAAAGAGGTCAGTGGGCACAGTGTCTCATATGGCACTGAATCTATTGACTGGGTGTTGCAGAAACATATACCATCGTATGGAATGTGAAAATCTAAGACGAGTTTTGCTTCAGCGTTGGCACTAACGATTGCCGCTGTCGCATTAGCTCTCAATCCGATCGCTGATTTCTTTCCAAATTTCAATGCTCAACTTGACATGGATACCTCTCGTGAAAATAAATATTGCATCATCATCCAAAATCTACGATTGCTAGATGTTTAATTGGACTAAATGCGGCGAAAATAAAAAGAACCCATTGAATGCGAAGCCCGTTTATTTTCCATCAAAACTCAAACAGCACGGTTTTGAGTTTGAAATCTCTTCAAAAGCAGTTTAGACAAATGTATGCGGATGGTGATCGTTTTTAATGTCACCGTCTGACGCGAGAGACAAATAGGTTGTAATAATTATGTTTGGTTATTATAAAATAAGTCTGTTCGGCTCTGTTTTGTTTCTGATTTTATTTCGTGTCTTTCATGGAGTGGATTCCATATTCATTTGACTCTTTCTCCATTTTTACCGTTCCTCTGTTGTAATGTAATAGTGGTTATGATGTGCCAACTGATGTCAAACATGTCTCCCTGCACTTGATTTGTTAAATAAATGAAAACAAAAGCAGAAAGCAACAACCGGCAGCTTTACTTCCTCTTCTCGAAAACAGCAGCTTTATATAGGCTCAGTGCATGATGAGTGAGGAAGGAAGGGGAGTTCTGTCCAAGTACGGCATCGCATTGGCAAAGATTTCATTCTTATGAAGTTTTTATACCACCCTGTATCTCAAGCTCGATCTCTTTCTCTCTCTTTCCCCCTCTCAGTAGGCCGTTTTGCGCGAGGCACTTAATTGCACATCGTGAAGTAGCATCTGTTTTCACAATGCGAGAACGCAGGCTCGGAATTAAAGCAGGGGCTATTTTCTAATCTGCCGTTTATACATTTATGCATGCATTCTTGCTATTCAATTCACCGCTTTACACGACTCAATGATCAATGCACATACATTCATACATCAGATTGTTCAGTAAAGTGCCTCGAGTATCAGACGCATCGAATTCGAGGAATGTGCCATCGCATGGGGATTCCGAACAGGGAGGTACAAAGAGGTCGACTACTTGAATGAACAAGGGTTTTTAGAAGGAATGACTGGGGATTTGGAGAGCGAGCGCCCGATTGTAGGAACGTGCGTTTCAGAGAAGGGACAGAAAGCTGTGATGTGCTAGAGAGCACGATATCAGGCGATTAGATTGATTTTGCGCTCTTTCCAATCACCTGCAGGGCAGATTAGTAAACATCTTCACTGAAAGGAACACTTGTACTCAATGAAGCTGGAACGATTGGAACGATTAAGTGTTTGCAATTTGGCAGAGTTAACTGAAAAGGTGGCAATGGAATTTGAAGATTGAAAAGGACACAAGTTCATCGAGACGCAAGAGCAAAAACTATCGCTTTTTGTAAAATTAAAATTTAAATTATTAATTGAATTTTCATGATATATTTTTAATTAAGGTTAATTTTAATTTTCGTGATTGATATTCAAAACTGTATCATTTACATCGGCTGCAGAAAATCAATCTGATGATTGATTTTCTGCAGCTGTCCACTTCACTCTCCAATGAGCGTAGCATTTCATTCTTATACTTAAGTCTTCATTTTGACGTGGTCATAGTTTTCCTAATGTATTCCATTCTTGGCCTTCCTCGGTAATTTTCCCAATTCATTTCTCCTTCCATTATTGTTTTCAAAAGGCTGCGGTGTCTCAAATATGCCCAATAAGTTTGTTTGATCTTCATATCAAGATTTCTCATGATACATCTCTTTTATTTTAAACTCTTATTGGACTTCTTCATCGGTAATTGTTATCCATCCATTTGGTTTTTTTCATTCTTCGATAAAACCGCATTCCCATTGCTTCTTATGTCTTTTTCTCTGCAGCTGTTATTGTCCTCATTGATATTCAAAGCTTCGCTGGTTGTCCAGGCTTCACTGCCATATAAGAGCACGTTTCAAATTTATCTTTTAATTAAGTACTTCTTTACTTGCAAGGTTATATAAAAAACTAAATTTTGAATTGATGAAATTTAATGATTTGATAACATCAAAAACGGAATGCTTGAAACATTTAATTAGTTGCAGTTTATTACATCATCCTAATTGATATTTGAATTTGGATGTAGTTGTCAAATTATCCCGGCAAAGTAAGTATCGTTTGTTGATGCGCATGCATTACGCAGCCGTGCAATAATAAATATTTATTTAGATATGTTTAGTGCTGATGATGTAGAAGGTAGAAATGGAAGATATCCTGTGTTAAACAGTTTGAAAAAGTTTAGCGTAGATGCATGATTGAATGGCTTCCTTTATTTTTCGTCCTGTTGCATATTAAGCTCAGGATAAGATGCAGTAGATTGAAGAGAGCGGAATGACACAATAAGGGAGACAGTGTATGCATACTATGAATAGTTATCAATGTCTGAGAATTCAAATTCCTCTCACTCTCTCCCGTGCGTACATTCTTTTCGCTAATATTTCTGTCAAATCTCTCTCTCTCTCTCTCCATCAAATTTTACTTCCAACACTCCTCCATGTCATACACACAGACACACATACACAAACCCTCAACCCTCACGTCGTCGCAAAATTTTGCCGAGGCACTTCTCGCTAAAACCCCGTCGATATTGAAACGGTTGAGGAATAAATAAATTCCTTGGCCTGTCGACAGTCTCTTTTATTTCCCTCTTTGATTTTATTTTTTTAGTATTTCGGAGGAAAGCCTTTCACTTGACGGGTGGAAAACAGCTGTCCTCCCTCTCGTCGCCATTGTGTCACTCTCGCTCTGCGTTTCCGTCGAATAGATGCGCGAGCGTGCGAATGAAAAAAAACAAACGAAGAAAACGTGGGCGCAAAATAAAATTCATCCCTTCGACCATTATTTTCCCTATTGATCCCTCTCTCTCTCTCTATCTATTCCCCTCTTACATTCCCGCCCTTCTCCAACTCCTCCTGCTTTAAAAAATATTCCTGTGACCCCGCGATCATGGAAAATAAAAATTGTTTTGTGATACCGCAAATCGTTTGCGTTCTTTTTCGACAGATTTCAAGCTGCCAAAAGGAACATTTCAAAGCCTCCAAATATATTTATTTGAGCCTTTTAGTTGTTATTGGTGGTTACATTTTTGTGTATTTGGGAGGATGACTGCTAATTACATTGCAAAGATCGAAAACTGAACAGCTCTGAATAGCTCCTTGAATAATTCCTCAAGGAGAGTTTTATGTGACTCTTCTGTTACTTCTAATCACCTTGAGGATAATGAGCATTGGCAGCATGAAATCGGTCTGTAACTATGTTGCCGTTCATTTATATTATATAGAAATGATAAGTTAGGAATGATTTATAACAATGAATTTATGGGAATTTTGTTAGTAAGTACTTTTGGAGATCACTGACGCGTTGGGAATTTTTTTTCACGTTTACAAAACTTTTTAAGGTATTGTTGGGTGAGAAGAATTATACCAAAGAATTGTTATTAATCTCACACCGACGCCATATTTCACTCCACCCATCCTCGGCTCTCTAACCAATCTAACCATCTATCCTAAATGGCAAACGTGACCTCAATTGTCATCTCCCTAAATGGCCAACCAAGTTCTGTCTTCCGCAATTCTTCCAAATATTTTTATATCTCTTTTCTTTTAAGTTAATGCATTATAATGCAGGTTCTAACAGAGGAAGTTTGATGCCTAAAAATCCTTTTCCGAATAAAAATTTAGAATAGGCGTACATGAATGGTGGTTTTATTACATACCATTTTTCTGATTCCGTTTGTTACTCGCGGAAAGACACACTGACTTAATATTTATTTTTAAGAACTCCAAATTTGAAAGGATAGGTTAATTTTTTTTAGATGCAGTGTTGACTTCAGTTAAATTTTGAAGTGTATTGCATTGACAAATAGGGCAATGCTATATTCAGCAGAGTAATAGGAACTGATGGTCAAAGTAATTTCTTCACGCTTCTAAAACGAGAATTAGTGCCTACAGTGCACACCACTTTTGATATTGTTTTATTTTATCGGTTTTGCGCCATAAATTTGATAAAGGAGTTTTAATTTACTTCAAATCCAAGGATTTTCATATTTCCTCCTCACCCTTGGCAGACATGTCGAAATATTTTATAAATTATTGCCCGCATTTATAAAATGAATGTTGTCACTATCTTCCCAAGAGTGCTTCTGTCATATACGGTATATATGGCGTCTTAAACAGCGTCATTAATGTCAAAGTCAAACGTTTATACCCTGCGGTGGGTTGTAGCAGCGTGTGAACTTCAGTGCTTTCCCGAAGCAATGAAAAAAATGAACCCCAAACCGATACTTCATGGAATCTCAGGCCATCAAAGACGCCATTAAAATGAAAAGGGACATAAAGGGGAATAAACCGAAAAATCAGCCCGCTGGTATCAAAAGTAAACTACGCCGTGGTTGCGGCCAAGTGGAGCAGCAAGGAAGGAGTCTCTTAACTGGTGGCTGCAGAAAACGAGCCAAATAAAAACGTGGTATTACTACAGTATAAAAAATAGAATGCGGTGTCTAGATTTGCTCGATTTTGTGTCGGTTTGTGTTTCAGAGGCCCTATAAAAAGAGTGCTGACGTACGTGTGCGGTAAACCCGTGGTTCCAAAGCACTATTGAGGTGGCCCTTTAGAGTTCTAAGAGGAAGCGGAAGTGGCAACGTTTAAAAGGCAGGACACAAAAGATTGGTCCGCGCTCTCCTTTCGGGCCAGTTACGGAGAAATTATAAAAAAAGTCGTCTTTTGGCTGAAGCAGTGATTTGCCTTGCCCCAGATCCTTTGCGTTTTGGTCATCTGGTAAACTCGCTCTCGTGCTTTTTTTTAATAGCTTTCGCGTTTTGTTGGTTGCATTTGGGTCGGTCTTTTGGTTGGCGTTTTGAGTTTTTTGAGACTTTTTCTTGAAGTTGCTGACGGATGTGATAAATTTTGCTACTGATATTGATTTAGATAATTTTTAATGATAGGGCATGGGCGCATGAAGTCAATGAAGGTCCATATTAATAATGGCTAGGTACCACTTAAACCCAGCCACGCATATTTTTCGATAGCATATCTTGTCTTACATCATTCAATCACAAATGTTGCAAAATAAAGTTCTCATTTTGCAAAAGTAGCGCTTATATTGCCCCTTTTTCCTCACGATAGGGTCACGGAGTTCAGTAGATTGATGTCACTAAGTAGCAGTCAATGTTGTAGCTCTTCCGAAACCTCAAGCCAATGAAAGACTGGAAATGTAATGCAATATGCGATTGATAATGTGCTTAGATAATGGATATGATCTTGTGTCACGTCTTCTTCTCACGTCACGTGATCTTGTGTCTTCCATTAACTCCCTTTCAAAATTTGTTCCCGATTTTGATCCTTTTTTTCATCCCTCATCTATCTCGCACCATCTCCATCGTAATTTTCCCTCTACTCCTCTCTCAACCCTATGAATACTTCCATTTTGTTTGTTATCTGATAATACTGTTGAATATTGTTTTGTTCATTGTTGTCTACATTTTGTTTACTGTTTGTTAATTGTTTTCTTTGTCATTATTAGTCCTCTGTAATTGGCCTTATGCTGTTTTTGGACTGCATTAAATAAATAAATAAATATTTAACATGTACCCAACCACTCATATGGTTATAATAATCAGTCTCTATTTCATAAGCCTTTTGGAATATATTACCCCATTAACTCTCATTTTAAAACAATCAATGCGTTTCCATCTTCGAGTTTGGTGAATTCAATCTGCGAGGTATATGTCATCCGTGTACGATTCATTATACCAAAATGTCTGTCCAATGCAATGGATATTGTAGGGAAGAACAGTAATATATAGCATACCCGCGAAATATTAGGGAACATTGAACATTTTAGGAGAAACCTCCCACAAACGAGCTTAAACTCACTCTAGTCTAAAATGTGTAAAGGCAGTTCCTATCCGCGTGTATGTCTGTTAAGAGTGTCTCGAGACCGGGTTGGTGACTGTGGGAATGAATCGAGTTTTCGACCCAGTGGACGCGATGATTAATCCCTCCCGAAAGAAGCAATCCGAAGTTTCGCCTGAAGTTATGAGAGACAAAGGCAGCAAAACTTGAGGGAGATCACGTATTAAGACTCTAATTCTAAAGCGAGCAAGCAATCTCCGCTTGCTACTCGCATTTCGACCTAATACCGAGGGGTACGTGCGCAACGTGGCGTTAAAGCAGTGGGAAATGCATCATCTATAAACTTGTAACTGTTTGCATGAGAACAGGCCTCCCGACGCGCGGGAACCTTGATATTCGGGCGATGGGATACATACGCCATTAACGCTGGAAAAGTTTACCCAAGCAACAGAAAATGTGAATTGACGTTTTCGGAGTGCGGTGAAGCGGCTGAAGTTAAAACGAATGTATATAGTGCCCTCTCAATGTGAGCCTTGTAGCGTGCCTCTTTAAGTGTGAAGCACGTCGCAATGGGATGCCATGAATACCAGATTACTCGAAGAGCCCTGCAAATCCCAGACCAGATCCTCGTAGCTATAGGAGACGATGCGTCCGTAATTAACCGTATTTAAGCATTTTAAAGGGGCACGTAATTTTTTTACAATTTATGACGATGGCGTTCTACATGCAAGAGGTGGTCAAATTAGCCAACTCTCGGAGAATTTAAATATATTCGAAATTAGTGTTTTAATCCTTTTTAAGCCATGTAACACCGAAGCACGCGTTGATACCGTAATCTTGATGCGTCTGTGAACTCAACGAGATTGTATACGGTGCTGAAGTGATTCGTCTTATGCATGTGGAAGTACTTCAATGAATTTTTCCATCCCATTTCATTAAGACAAATAATCTTTTCAATAGTCCTGTGTGTAGGTTGGTAGGAGAGGCCAATAAGCTTCCTTTTGAAATTTATTTTTTCAACATAGCGTATAACTCTCCCTGAGTAATATTTCTAAATAAACCTATCAAATTTAATGTAATACCTTGAACATTTTTATTTCTTTTGTTTGTTTTGTTTGAATTTGTAGTATTTTATAATTTAGCTATATATTTTAATAAATAGACTAAACTCATTTATTTCAATTGGGTAATTGGCCGTGCTTGTACGAGATGTATCTTTTACAATAGATAAATAAATCATGAGGAAAGAATACATAGAATATACGCGTTCGGAATGATGGTCGGAGCCGAGGTAGGTGAGGACGAGATGGGAAAGTGTAGACCTTTTCAGTTCTCCCCGTTTAGTAATCCCATATTCTTAATGCATTTATAACGAGTGGGACATTTATATAATTTGGGATTGGGTTTATGGAGAGACTATAGTATTGGCTTCTCTAACAAAGCTCCAGGATTCGAATCCTGGTAGTGACGGGAGAGTTTATGTAATCCCTGCTTGGGAGCTGCGTGGAGAGCACTTCAAGCGATTTAATCCGTCCGTCAGATGGGACGTTAAACCGTGAACCCTTTGGTGCCTTTCGTCAAGCAATCAAATGTCGAATTCGGGTTTATCTCTATCTTCCTCCTCTACCCATCCTTTAACAACCTACCCACCTGTCCTCAAAGGCGTTAATTACCTCTACTGTCGTTCGCCTCCCATATATGACCAACCAACCATAGGGTTACTCGTGAAAAAGCCTGCGTGGGAAGCCAGTGCTACAACCTCCACACTGTTTCGCGAATGACAGCGCCGCGTGGTCTGAATGTGGGTCAAGAAGAATTGAGGGTGCGTCATGGTTTCAGAATGTCATCACGAAAGGGGCCACTTTAATAACTTGATTTCAACATTTGATTCCGCAAGAAAAGTTCTTCCCTGCTTCCCCTCACCCCTTATACACCCCTAATAACCACTAGAGGGGTCATGGACACGATTTATTTTTTTGCTCCCACTAGAGTGTTTCATTTTCCACGGAAGGGATTTAGGGGCTCGGTCGTTAGTGCCACCTGGCGGGCGAACCTCTCAAAGCTTTCCGAGGAGGGCAGGGTAGGGTTAACGAGTGTTAAAGGGGCAGGGGTTAGCAGAACGCAGTCGGGCCTTTTCGGGAAAGGGGTAAGGATTTCAAAACGACGGTATTAAACGACGATTAATTATCCTTCCGATGTGGTTTTTTTTAGATGCATTTGCTTGCACGCAAGGTCTTGACGAAGGGACGGTTTTTTCCACGTCACCCGGTTAGGGTTTCTCTTCACAGGGTTCCTTGCTCGGCAGGATCATGCACTGACACTTACTTAATTAGCGAGAGATAGACGGCTCTTTATATGTACGACGGCCGTGATGAAAAAAATCATCATGGCACTGGTCACGGAAATGGTGCCTCTAATTTTATATTTAAAATTCTTTTTTTCGTAACCGCATTTTGCGAGCGGAAAATGCGTTCACGAGAACATTACCGCGTTATCCTCTCCACGGTACATCCATCCCCTTTACAAAAACGAGACTGCCTCAAGGTTGGCAAGTGGTGTGATGTGAAAAATGTCGCGCAGGGCGGCGTATTCGTGAAATGTTATCAGCAAAAAACGTGTCAGTCCTTTCCTTCCTAAGGTCACAGTTTTTTTTTCAAACGCAAGTCGCTAAGAGCAGGGCTCTCACATTGATTGTTTCGACGGTTTGATGCCTCACGCTGCAACTATTTTCAT
Organism: Pyrrhosoma nymphula; assembly: GCA_963573305.1. Lineage (NCBI taxonomy): Eukaryota > Metazoa > Arthropoda > Insecta > Odonata > Coenagrionidae > Pyrrhosoma > Pyrrhosoma nymphula. The sequence goes on along the minus strand of OY754330.1, from coordinate 44,928,041 downwards.
TTTTTTCGAGGGGATGTGTTCAACGGCTGCAAATGTAAATGCAACCTCATGTTTGTATTTATAGTAGGCACATACATACACGATTCGCAAACTTTAGTCTCCTCGTAGTTGAGATAGAATCTCGTGGCATCATTCTCTGAATATCCATGCAAATGATATTGCGGCTGTTAGAGTAAATAGGGAAAACAACACCCTCTACATGCGAGGACTTAATTAAATTATATCATATTTCCTAGCACCTGAGTTTTATTTTTAAGCTCCTGTTAAACTTTAAAAATAGAATGATGATGTATAGACTTACGTACTATTAAAATAACAGATGTTTTCGTAGCCGAATGAACAGTAAAACGGCTCCTTCTACTGGTGTTAACACTTCAAACTTTTCTTAGGTTGGGCATGAACTTATTCTTTTATTATGGATTTTTGGATTTGGATTTTTTACATGGCAATAGTTGTATTCCATTCCTTAGAAGTATATTACACTCTGGCCCCTCTAAGGCTCAAGAGGTTTTATTTCATCTCGTAATTTTTCCACCACCTCATCTTTGAATCTCATTTTCCTAATCCTATTATTATTTTTTGAAATTCCATCTAGGTCTATTCTCGTTTCTGATTTCCGATTTTTGGTATTACCTTTACATGCTAAAAGTCTATGTTAGTATTTCTACCTTTATTTTAACTTTTTCTTCAAGACGTACCAAAGAGCCATAAAGAGTGAAAAAAACCTCAGCGAATTAAAATCATCAACAGAAGGTTGGCGAAGGTGTTCTTGGCATGGTTTAAGAAAAGTTAAATTTGATACTCAAATAATTGTAAATATTATCTCTAAATTTTATCAATTCCTCACAAATTTGTCATTGACTCATTAACTTAGTCCCGGCCGTTGTTTTATTGCGTATTATTGTGTTAAATGTTTAATAAAAGTGTTATTTACTGCGTTTACTGCTCTGCTGTGTTCATATCGTACTATTTATTACCATAACGAGGGTTCTATTAAGAGGACAACTCAGTTTCCTGCCATTGTTCGTCGTCCTAATTGTTCCCGAGGTAAATAGCCAGAATCTCTGAAATGTGTGATGACTTTTACTTTTAAAGAAGCTGTTTTGGGTTCAAAGCCTCAAGCTGTTGTGAAAAATATCACTTTGGAGAAATGCAATGGAATAATCCCTTGCTGGATTTCCAAGGTTACTTGGTGAATGCATAATGGAAAACCTTGACGATATCCTCCAATTTAAAATTCATTTAGTCTTAAATCGATTGGTGAATCCCAAATTATAGATATAAATGTTGCCCATAATCGTCGATTTTCAATCAATGGATCCATCCAGTTTTCAGGAGTTTTTCTAGCCAGGCGACCATTCCCTTGTCTCTCTGGCCCAGTACTAATAATATCGACATTCTATGATGCTTCTATGAATACTAATCTTCTATGAATACTTCTATAATCTCTCTTTTAGCAATTTTAGCATGCATTATTACATTTCCTCCATGTTTTTTCGGTGTTTTACCCTATAGAGGTTAACTCGCTGTTTCCCTAGAGAAATTACATTTTTCCGCCGTTTAGTGCATTACGTCTAAATACGGTGCCTATTTAAAGCACCCTTCATCGCATTATTTTCGAATTATTTGCTTCGAAATCTATGTAGGTTTATCGAATGATTAAGTATTTTCCGGCGTTTGGTTTGAGTGGAATTCATCGCGGGTTTTGCACCAGGTTAGGTATTATTGGACTGTAGCCTCCGAGATATATAGGCCGTAACACTACCCCCTCCACTTTTATTTAGTAGGCCTGCGAAAAGCGCGGGAAATGCGCTTCCTGTGTATTTATTATGGCAAGGTTCAACAAAGTTAGGCAATTACTTCTAGTCATATGCCGCATTTCAAGGGCCACGTCAGTTTAATAAATATATTTATGCACTTGAAAAAGCATTAGTCTGATTTTATCAGGACTTTTCAAGCAATTATTATTCGAAAACGGAAAGAAAAATTGTCGACACCAATTTTAATTCTACTGCTATTGCGGTAAATATATATCCCTCACATTCAATTAATCGACAAACACGACCTGAAACCAAATTGGGTAGATTAAGAAGACAATTTGATTCAATGTTATGCAGATAATAAAAGCACAAACGGATATTGATTACTAAATTTGATTATGAGTGTCATGCGATGCAAATTCTCAATGGAGGATGAAGACGTCATATACTTCAAATAGTCTTTTAACGCTCCCCTTTGTTACATAACCATCTTTTGTTCTCATGGTATGCAAAGTAGGTACTATTTGTTCAGGGATATAAAATACAATAAATGGTAAATTCAAATCTGTTCACTTTCTATAGGCCTCGTTAAATTTCGTGTACTTATAGGTATTGTGATAAATCACATTACAACGATTTATGAATTTCTGTAGCTATCGGTTATGATTCATTATCTCATTTAGCAAGCATTTATGGTACTAACCAAGTCATATCTGCCATAATAACCTTTTATTACAATTTTTTTCAATTATCTCCCCAAGAACACACACGATTTTAGGCCTACTAGTTGAAAACAGATGACTATCGAAATTTGGGTGTTCAGGCCTGTATATCTCGAAGGCTACGATTGGACTTCTGACGTTTCGATGGATGACTCTGCCATTGCCGTCTGGGATATGAATATGCTGGATCAATTTCTGCCGTGTTCACGTAGGTACTCTTCGGCTTCGGTCAGGTGCTGCCTATTATCCCTCTTTATTTTAGCGAATGACGTAATACGTAAATTTTAGCTTTTTCAGACCATCATTAATTTAACTTTAAGCTGTATTAAGAACATCTAGACTTTTTTTGATGGGTTGAAAGAGTTGATAATCTTTTAGGCTCAATGTTAAGAAAGTTTGTTCCGATGATTGAACGATGAATATTGGCGGGTGAGTGACAAAATTTTCAAAAAATGACGATTTTTTAGTGGGAGACTGCACATTAAATCGGCTAGAGGTCTTTGCGTAGTCTCATCCTTCTGCCCTCTCACCTCATGACCCCGTTCCTTACCTCCTTCGATGATAATCCTCCGCCATCCAATACTGATTCGCTATCGGAGTTCATCTCTTCCTGTGCATGCATCACTCGGCACCCTTTATTCACGCCATCTCGCGAGATGCTTTAAAGATGGATGCAGCAGCGTCCGCCACTCAATGCTGCTTCCATCCCGAAGCATCGGCTCAAGCAAACGAAATGCAAGAGGTGCTTACGAGCGTACGCCGTCTGCCATGGGGAACCCTGGCAGTAAAAGGCCTTTTCATCCCGCTGGAGGACGAATTATGGGAGGAATTATATTCACAGCCAAACTCCATTTCCTCACAATCTTTCCTTGAGGTGCGCACTACGGATTGGCATTTCTCGTGGCTTCCCTGCCGTACTCAGTCTTTCTTGTGCACATTTTTTCCCGATCAATTTTGAATGAGAGCATGAAAATATTTTGTCGATGCATGCACTTCAGCTATCATCATTATGGAATGAACAAATGGTGTTTGCATTTTCCGAAATTTTTTCTCCCTTATTTATTATGGCATTTGAAATGAACTGCCAAAAATATTTCCAAATTCGAATTCTATTTAATCTTCCGAATCACAATCCAGCAGAGGAGAAGATATTTTCTCTGTAAAAGGATCATTCTACTGAGAGTCACGAACTAGCAAACTGAACCACACGCGAAAAAAAAATATTACACACCCTAAGGCACGGTTTTATTGTGTCTGGTTAGCGCTAACCACTAGTAGATGAAGACTTTTCGTTCCCTTGATGCTAACTGAGAGTTCATATTTTGCGTATTACATCAGACTGTCGGTAATTTGACGTGATAGTTATCGCTTAAAAATAAATCCTATAAATCGTATCATTCCTAGAAATAATTTAACCAGTGAGAATATAACCGGGTTTTTATCATTTTACCATCAATAATGAATCTTTGACATACAGCTATGAGTATATAAGTCGTATATATTTTTTTTCCTGGAGTGTAATTCAATCTTTAGTTTTCCCATTGCTTCTTCTCATGAAAATGAGGCGAGAATTACGTCCTTTTCCACAGACTTATTTTAAATAACGACGCGTTTCGATGTCTTATAACATCATCGTCAGGTAATGCTTATCGCAATACCGTTTATCATCGCATTTTGTTCGATGGGGATAGTTAAAAGGGGATGCTGCCACGAGTATTCATTGCATTGAACTCTGCTATTAAAAACATTTCTCTTTCCCTTCGTTTAATTTGGAATATATATCGAGCCACTCGTAGTAGTTTATTAAGCAATCCTTGGATTAAAATTAATAATGAGTAAAAATTGCTATAGGTGAGGAAGACCTCTCAATTTCTTGAAATACTATGAGTCTTAGACGTTCTTTAAAAATGTACTGTAATTTTTATCACTACCTTGAAAACAAACTAGTTTTTCTATTATTTGCTATATCAGAAGGGTTTTATTGTTGCAATTCATTTTGATGCGCAAACATTCGATAGCCATATCCTCTGTTGAAAATCATTAGACGACTGGGATTCGAACCCAAATCTCCCAATTACAGGTCAGTCATTTCCAGAACCATTATGTCTTAATTCAAGGTTAAATTATAATGGGGTTGGGGCGGAAAAGATGTTCCAGCCATCATTCAGCGCTGTAGCGCGTGATACGCAGTTATGCCTTCAAGCCAGCGTTGAGAGAAGACAATCGTGACTCGATAAAAAAATATTTTTTTATAATAAATTGAGCCCGTGCGTGTGTACTACATGTGTCCAATCATTTTTTTGATTGCCACAATTGAAATGGTTTCCTTATTTTATGCTGAATCGCAGATTTTCGTTATATAAGGTTCTGGCTGTAACTGTATTACCTTGAGAGGACTCGGTCAGAACAGTTCCCCCATTCTCTCGGCATCACAGTCGAGCCGAATGTGAAGCAGTGGAATGTGGGTAGCTGAGGAATGCCTCGTGGGGAGGAGCCGTTTCACGTACGGACAAAAAACTATCAACGAAATATTTTGCAAGGGAGGGAGGGTGAGAGAGAGAGAGGAATAAATGAATGGAGCGTTGTGCGGGCTGTGATATCGCGCTAAAACGTTCTCACGCTTCCGCCCGGAGGCACAACTGTATCTGTACCACGAGCGGAACTCCACCCACTCCCCCCTTTCGTTCCATTATGCGTGTTTTACGCCGCTAGAGGCAGTTGCCGTGGCAGCCGCGTGCCGACGACCGTCAAAGCCAAACGAAAACAAAAAAGCATAGCAGAAGCTTGAAAAGGGACGAAGGGCGAAACGCTTATCTGCCTCTGGAAATCTCGAAGGATGGAAAACATCTCTGAGTTACAATTTTCAGCACCACGAAGGAATAATAACTGGAATTCATACGTATGTCTAGGTAGTTGGAGCATATTATATCTGAGATCATGAATTATATCTGAGAGCATGAATTTCATTTCCGGGACACTGAGGCAGTTATTCAGTGGATCCTCGACCTCTATTTGAGTTCAACTTTGAGAACACTTCAGATGGATTACTTCCTCCGAAGGGTGGTCCGTAAAGCTGTAGAGAAATTTAAATCTTTTTTATAGATAATACCAATTCTGTATTTTATGACGAAGAAAATCTCTTCTTTCTCCATTTCCTCAATGGTTCAATCTTTATCAAACTAGCGACTGTAAAAAAACACAATAAATTAACTTCCATGCACCGTGTATGGTCAAAACATAAACTAGAGCACAGCAGACACGTAAAATAGGAGATGTTTAAAGAGAGATGAGTAAAATAAGAAGAGAGAGAATTTTGAGAAAAAATTTGCCAAGCAATTTTGTGTGTTTTGAAAAGCAGAGTTGGAAAAAAAATGTTAGTTGATTTCAAATATTTGATAGACTGATTACTATAAATCAATTTAAATTTACTGCAAATTATGCCTTTCACGATACTCAAACTCTTTTGGTCAAATTATCTGTCAGAAATTTGACCATGAGACATCGACTTAAATGAACTCCTTTACACCCCTTTTTCATCATCACTCATTTTCTCTGTCCTCCCGTCTTTCCATGGCTGATGACCTTATCTCCCTCAGTACCACTGTTATATCTTATTTTCGGACTTCTCTGCTAACTCTCCTTCAAAGAAAAATAGTCTTCAGTTTCTGTGCTCAAATTTCTACAGCTACACAACGTTTAACTGTGGGCATAACTCTTAGACAAACTATTCATCTCCGAGGCTGCTTTTCAACCAAAGGCATTTGACTTGCTAGGCTGGCTCTAGGAACGAGGAGTACCCGCTTTACAATCGTCGAGTAAAAAATTCTCTGAAAAGAAAAATTTAATATACGATAAAAAAAAAGATAAAACGAAAAGATAAGAAGAAAAGCCGCACATCTCGTTAAAAACTGCTACGAGCAAACAGAGATGGTGTAACACAGCGGGTGGAAGGAGGAAAGCTTGGAGCCGCTAAAAACTGCTATACGCTAGGCAGGGCCTGCTCGAAAAATTCAGATCAGGCGAGTTTCCGTTTAACTAAGAGGGTTGCGTATTAACCCCGAGCTGATATAATCGACAGAATTTGATATATAATTTACCGAGTGCATAGATTCCTTCCATTTATGACTAGAGGTAGTTCTCGATTTTCCGTCAGGTTACGTTCTCAATAATTGCGACGAAAAGCGGAACGACGAAATGAGGATCGCTAATTCCCATGCACATTGCACCGAATTACAAGTATGTACCTACTCTTTCACTCTTTGTGGCGTTGTTGGCTTTCTTATTGAAATCAGTCTAATATTTCCCCCTATCCCCTTCCCGTTTGATGGCTGGTGTCCTAACATCCTCTGCATCACGACTCTGCGGCAGCTCACAGTACGATACGCATATCTCCATCGAGGTCTCTATCCTTTTCACTCCGCGATATCTGCCGCCTCCTCAGCTCCCGTAAACCAGATATTTCGCGTCCAGCTGGTGGGCACGTGTGCGACCCTTGATGAAGATTAATGCTCAAAAAAATCTTCTTCGGGATAATCTGGGATCTCGGTCCACCGCTCAAACGCCAACCATCTCGCCGCCCGTGAATGAGCCACGTGGCCGCTCCCCCGCTTCCTGTGTCCGCCTCTCCATTTGCATTTCATTTCCACTCTCATTTCCTCACCACTCGTCACGTCGCTGGTCGTCTCCTTTTTATGTGCAAATCTACGTGGCTTTTGATATTTAGGTATGCAACTTTATTTTTTGCAGCACTGTCGTTGGACTAGTTTTGAAAGTTTCTTTCCATCATTCTGATCCACGAATTATACACGAACAAGGAGTATTTTGATATACACCAAGGAGGGTGAAATCCACCATAAATTGTGTGGTGAATTCCACCCTCCTTGGTGCATGTCTTTGCGCCTGCGCGCATGACTTCGTACCACAATATTTGTGCAATCGCAAAAATTGTAAAATTATTTTGATAGCTTTTTTAAAAAATGATGCTATATTTGATTTGAAAAATTTTGTTTGAAAAATTTTCACCGTTTAATAGATTGACAGATTTTTGATACATGGCACATTGAGTTTCTTAACCTAAACAAAGTTCCAAGGAGTTCTGAATAGAGAAACACATCCACGACATTTTTACAGTATTTTTTGTCCAGGTATCAGAGCATTTTCCCGCAAACCCTAAGCAAATTTATTAATACGTCTGGAGGAGAAAAAGGGGAGGCAGGGTAGGTGATTGGGACAGTTAGTTAAAGGCAAAGGAGTGCTGAAGGCCGTGAGAGAGGGAAGAATGTTGGGTAAGCGAAAAGAAAGAGTAAAATGTAATAAAAAGAGCTTTATATACGGGATGTAGACGTGTATGATGCATGCTGAGATGAAGAAAGAAATCGCGTAAGGGGCTAGGGTTCTGCGCGTGAAAAATGAAGGAGATTTTTATCTCTATTCCTTTTATACCTACGCTTACTGGTAGATTAATATAAGTACAAAATTGACATTCTCCGGTGAAATATAGGGGAAGACTTTTATGTTATTGAAACAAATTGTCACCTTCCACGAAAAAACTTTGTCACGATGTATTTCTGCTTACTTAGCCATCGTCAGGAGGCATTAACTTTACTGTCACCTGAGATAGTTAAATAGGCTATAATATGTCGTTACAATAAAGTTTTTTCGTGAAAAAGTGCAGATTCATTTTACTAGCGTTATTATTATTACCTAATAATAAAATATACTAAATAAGCCGAGGGGAAATTTAACGCAAATTTGAAAAGGAAAGGGATAGTTAATCTACTCCTGGAAGTCTCCGCGGGGAAACTGAAGTTGTGGCAAATAAACGCTTATCGCTCATCTCTCCTCCCATTAATTTTGTCGTATCGCGCATTTGTCCCAGATTTTCTTCGTCTGTGTGAGGCGATAAAATGGTAACGAGTTCCTCTTCCTTTTCTTAGTGTTTTGTTTTCGCCTCTCTCTCTCCCTGGGTTCACTCCTGTCTCCTTCATCGCGTCGCGATTAGTCATAATCATGAGGAGTCCGCTTTATTTCAAGTGGATGATAAAATAGAGAAGCCACCATTCATATTCATCGTATCTGTTCTTTTTGTTAAAATATGTGAATAAAACCGTGGGAAAAACCTTAATTCTTGCCTCATCTTTCAATCTTTCGTGGAAGAGTTAAACATTTCGTTACAAAAAAATCCATTAATTTTCTGCCAAAATTTTATTAAAACTTATGGTATGTATAGCTACCTGAAATGAATAAGTTGATAAAATATAGCGAGCTAACGTCAAGTATATATATATATATATATATATATATACATCCATTTAAAATTTAACTCATTGAAACTATCCAGGTGCTGCTAGTGATGTATCATCAAGCAACTCGCCGATTTAATCACTAAGTAGTCATTAAGTGTTCATAGCAGATGAATTAATACCATCTCTGCAGATAAAGTCTGAGAGGCGCAATTCCCACGATAATTTTGCGTTTGTGGAAAAGGCAAACAGGCTTCAGTTTTTGTTTTTAACGAAGAATTATAATAAATCATACTAAAATATAAAAATGTAGAGGTGTCTGTCTGTTGCTCAATCACGTAAAAACTACTGCACCGATCGAGCTGAAATTTGGCATGTAGTGAGAAATTGTATCTGGGTGTAACATAGGCTATATTAAAAAGCCCTCAGGGCCCCCGAAGGCCCCCCCCGGTGGTCCCTGGTGGTCCATGCTAAGCATTGGGTTCGGTGCAGTGGTTTCATTTTTTGCTTTTTAAAATTACTTTCACTAAAGATAGAGGGCTGGAATTTTTTTATCGGATGGCTGAATAAATGAAGTTTCTAATTATTCCAATCGATTTTCTTTTATGACTAGTAATTGTCTGAAAGTCATGTTTTTTGCTGAAAAATCTCACATTTTTCCATGAAATCAACAGCATATTTCCTTGACAACCAGAAATTTGATTTTCTAAGGATATTCACGCCTCTGGCATTTACGTTTTCCTGCAGACCCATGATAGCACGTAGAAAGAAAATCTGTAAGAGAAGGGCCCAGAGTCCCAAGGTCCCCATGATAGGATGCTTCGGGGGGCAATCAATATCTATATATATACAATTCAACATTTACAAGTATATCTTCAAAGTCCATTCTCAAAGTAGCTCCCATAGGGGCACTGCATGCATATGAGGGAACACTTACGTTGTAAACGATACACTTAAAGGAATTAAACGTGGAAGAATATTTACGTGCAGCGAATAGTAATGGTAATAATGCCTCTGTTGCTACAACAAACACGGCGTTTATTATGGTTACGTTCTCAGATGTATTACACGTAGTGGAACCGTCTGCCTCTCATTACGATTGCGAACTGTTTTTTAGACCAATACCCACTTAATGAACGTTACGAGTTATTTAAATATGTTTAAAAGTGTTAAAGTGCAGTTAACTTACATTAACTCAATCATCGAGTTGCCAATTCAAGACTCTCACTCGCCGCTGTTTCCCTTCCTTGGACTTAAAAATATATCCACCAGCATTCCTAATAGAAAAAAAGATAAACCTTTCGAAAAATTCATCTATAGCAAGAGGAATGTCTTCTTTGCAAGGAAATGAGTCCTTGTAAGAAAAACGACAAAGGTTAGACTTGGATGCTCATAGACATGCCCACTAGCGATCTCATGACTATCTCCCCGTGGTTTTTCTCGGGTTAAGCTAAGAACCGCACAAATTTCATTATAACCCAACCAATGGACGGGTAACCAACTATAAATCTGGTTCAAATAAGACCCATCTGTTTCGAAACTCCAGTCTGTTTTAAGATGGCTGAAATTATAATGACGTCACTAAATATTTCTCACCCGAAAGAAGAACGGAAATTCTGCTCAATGAACGACATCCGTGCATGAAAATCGGCAAGCGCACTAAGAATCGCCATAATTTTTTTATTTAGCAACCGAAACCAATTGTAATGGCTATCTTTTATGCCAAAGGCGCAGTCCGGGTGATGGAGGATTCATAGGTTAAATGAATATGACTGCTGCTGCTAATGCTCCATTTAACATTGTTAAACGCTGGCTTGTACCCTATTCTCCAATTCTGATTAAGAAACTCAACGCACGTATCGGCGTTGAATTGCGCAACTCAATTGAGTCATTGAATGAAAATATATTTTTGTACACGATGGAAGCGATTAAGCTGTTAATCACTCAGATGGCTCAAGAGAATCGGAGGGACGAGGTGACCATCCATCTTGGTGTTATTTAAGTAGTATTTTGGTTTCCCGTGCATGAAAGAAGACCAACAGTCACTCATTTCTCCGTGCACCTGAAAAGCGGTCAGCGTGTCTACTACAACGAACACAACATACAAGATAGGTTACGAACTCCTCAAAACACCACGCTGACAGTATTCTTTAGGATTTGTGGTTTTCTTATAAAATAAGTTCAATGTTTTTCACACCCGTTGAATTTCAACGGTTACCTTCCGTTAGTATAGCATAAAATTAGATGGCTGTCATGAAATTTTAAAATCCTCTTCCTCAATATTGTTGAAAAGCATTAGGCACGGTTGATGAATTTTATCAATATATTTGTATGCATCGTTAGCGGTCATCAAGCTTGGATTACCTCAGCTCTCCGTTCCATTCACCTTGTGGCTATCTTCTCAGTTACTAAATAAATCCTCATTTGTGTATCCTTCTAGATTTTTTTCATGCATTCCATCCGTGGTCTTCTTCTTTGTATATCTTCCCATTTGATGCTTCTTCCCTTGTTAGCATGTATATATGGACAGAATTTTTGGTAATTGTATTTTTAATTACCTTAAATATCATTATTATTGATGTCTTGAAATATTCTTTCTTATACATATCCCGTGTCCTGCTGTATTGTCAAAGGGAGAATAAACCTACTGTTAACTCCCAAGTGTTCACCACTTCAAGTTGTGGACTTCTGTGATTCGTTTCACTTTTAATTTCAAATTATAAAATTGGTGAACGTGGGCGCAAACTTTTTCATCTCGAAGAATTGCATCCTAAACTAGTCAATAAAATGTTCTTGAGATTTTTGGAGCATTACTATTTGCTTTAAGCTGTCTTGATTTGCTCTCTGAAAATGATTTGAATATGTGATCGACGTGAGGTAGCTCGTACCAGTGGGCTATTGCTAAGTGTCTTTACAATGCTAATACTTTTATATGCAATACTTCGAGCATTTATATACATTCAAATGCGTGTAAGTGGCGCAAGCTTCTTTACCTTCATGTCAAGTGTTTCTTTTGAATTTTGGCTTCACTTGTTCGTCTTATATTCTGCTTAGTCATTCCTTTATTTGGTACTAGTGCGTACTATCAGCACGCCCTAAGTAGTTGATAGGGCTAATATTTTTGTTTCAGACGATGTAAATTAATCTTTGTATACTCATCGTTAACAACTCTCAGCATCCCGAACATTTTCGGAGTTACAGTTTCTCTTCATAAACTGGAAATTACTTCGGGTTTTCCTTAAAATGTTTGCATATCATTTTGCTTACGGCTCCTTTCCTGAGGTATCTGAATGGATCTTCTGGCGGATTTCTTTTGTAAAGTTTCCATCATCATCAACATTGCATTTTCAACTTTTTTTTCAAAACAGGATATCGTAGTTTTTAAAATTCTCGATTATTTGCTAACGTGGTGTAATTTGTGTGGAATACACAAATACTCTTTGGCATATGATTCAATTCAAAGATTCAAACTGAAGCAAAGTATGTTCTCAGAATTGTTTCTTTGGCATTGTGAGTTTTGACTAATTTTTCATTGGTTCAGAGGCAGTTTGTACTGAATCAACTTAAATTACACTATACATATATACTCTTGATTGCTTTATCACAAAGCTTTTTTCATAAAAGTGCTACCTCACGCCTAATTGATGGCTCACTGATTATAACTAGGATTATGTGCTACACTATGTTTTGGCAATTGCGGTATTAGACTCCAAAAAGGGGCACTTAAGACGTGGAATGCGAAAAAACCGGCATAATAGGTAAGTAAGTTTATTGCTCTCAAGAAACAAACAAGTTATTACATTAATTTAATTACAAATGAAACAAGAAAGCTGGGTTGCCTCAAAGGTAAAACCTAAATCTATGGATAATACCCTAAACCTATGGATTTTGACTTTGCTTTAACAATAATTTACATTTTTAAATCTAAAAGTTTAGCTGCTATTTGAATGCGAGTGTCATAGCAGGAGGCACGATCCTGGAACGCTGTCTTAGGATTCAGGCGTGTTTTTGGATAGTGGTTGGAAGATAATCGCGAGATAGGTACGAGCGTACCACGTAGATAGATAGGGAAAAACTAAATCCTTAGAAAGAGGACATGGATGGTGATATTGGGGTGGTTGCATTCGATGGCGGAAATGGGGAGAAGGGTTGTGGAAGGCCCTGCAAAACGGAAGAAGTCCTCGACTGAAACCCACTTCTTTTCGGTCGAGTACCATGTTCCACGTGATAAGCCTCAAGCGGAGAGTCCGCCGTCGATCCTTTCACAGTCAAGAGAGAGACCCGCTGCCGAGGCTAAGGCTCTTCGCCCCCCCCCCCCTTTCCCTCCCCCTATCTTGCACTTCCTTCCTTCGTTTCTCGAGAGGGGGTCGTGTGGGAGGGAGGAAGAGCACCTGTGTTCAAGTGGTAGAGCCGGTTGCATTGCTCCCGGCCGCCCCCGTGCGGGACGGGTTAGGTACTTCTCTTTCATAGTGTGCGCTGCCCCAAAGGGCGGATTTGTCGGACGGGCAGTGAAGAGGTTTAAAACAGGACGGCGTCTCTATAGAGAACCCAGAATTTCCGGGGCATGCTAATAATAGATCCGATACGAGCACTCTTGCAGATTAATTCGAGTAGTCCACTATAGTCCGTTCCTCCCGGCCCAAGTCTCTTGACCTTGAAAAGAAAATCCAAGACCCCACGGTAGCGACATCTCTTGAAGCTCTCTCCAAAATAATATGAGAGGAGAACGGTTTTTAAAACAGGTTGAAGGAAGAAGGAGAAATGATTGTTAATGAGAATCTACGTCTACGAAGTACATTAAAAGCCATCTCCATCAGCATGGAGTGACTCACACTAGGCATAAAAATATTCGTCCCAGTTCACGGTCGAACTCCGCATTTACCCTTGGCCGCTAGGTTCGGCTAACATGCGAAATTTACTAGAGATCGCTGGTTGGTCGGTTATTAGGTACACATGTAACAACAGGCGTCAGTTGTATTACTTGTTTAGTCAAGGTTATAAAGGTCGATATAGCTGTCGCAGTATTTCATTTTGCTGCGCAGTAGACGATTTTGAAACTTGGGTGTTTGAACTTTTAAAACCCAGCAGATCTAGGTAGGAAGGCTGTTTATAGTGGAGGGTAGGTTCAAAAACCCCATCTACCAGCTGCCAACATGAGCGCGCACAGAAATGACTGATTCACCGCTATCAAAAGGATTGAAGGATTTTTTGGAGAAATGCCGGCGAGAAACCCGCCATCCGCGTTTGCCGCTGTGGAGGCTCAGTTTAACTTCTCATCCGACAAAAAAAGTACTTCACTTATGCTCTCCAATCTCCAATACGGAATCTATAAAACCTCATCTTTGAGATCTGTTTGTTATTTGGAAGGCCATCTATTACTGCGGTCGTTTAGAAAAGGTAAGGGAATGGAGGGATAACGCGAGGAATTGTGGAGACAAACCCTGTGTCGTTCTCAGCCTACTCTTAAAGAAAGGTGCAAAGGAGTCCAAAGTTAAAATTTCCAACCGATGGACGGAGCAATACAATTTTGTTAAGTGCTCTCTACACAGTACCCAAGAAGGGATCGTGATTCCACTGAGAAGTAAATGTGACCGCCGGGAATTGAATCGGTCCTCCAGCATGGGAAGTCAGTACTCCAGCAACCATACCGAACCGTTCCCTCACTCCTTGAAGGCCGGATCTTTCTTCCTGTCCTGAAAGCTATGAATTAATCGGTGGAATAATAAATGAAAGTGTCTTTCTTTTTTACACCGGCAACTCAGGCTGCCTCTGATTTACCATAAAGCCAATAATATATTCATGAACCGGAAGACGGATCTGCCTCTTAATTTTTCTAAGAGGATCCGCCCATTAGGAAAATTTGCGAGATATAATCACTACGTTTACGACCAAATGAGCCCTTGGCATCGATCCATCGTAGGCCTTATTTTTCGAGTTTTCTTCCCTACTTCATCGGTTCGAACGCTAATTATAAAATTCGTTTATTGATGGAGTTCGTTTGCTTAGCTAAGTTGGATGCTTAATTTTGTTTTTTAACTCGATAAATGCATATTTTAGCTCTGCTAAGAGATAGCTCTGCTTTTAGGAGTCGAAAGTAGTCTAACCCAGTAATTCTCATTCGGTGCAACGCAACGTAAGTGACACGTAATGTTGTACGCCTCGAGTAGTATAGTAATACATTTAAAGCGTAAATACAAACTGCCATCTAATGGTTGCCACTGGCATTTAAAGTGTAGAATATTATATATGTAGCTTTTAAATTTATCAAAAATTAGTTTGATTTTAATTTTTTACAGTCTGGATCGGTACCTATTTTCCTCTCTTTAATATCTTTTGTAATTTTAGGCACTGGTGTTTCTTAAAATTGTTGGAGCAAAGGGAGGGAGACATCATGGAAAAAACCCCAAAGTGAAAAAAAATCACCATATCAGAAAAATATCATTTGAACTGACAGGCATTCAAACCTGAATCTTCCAACTGCCGATCAGGTGTGTTACCCAGTCACGCAACCAAGCCATTTCCATTCAAGGCGAATTTCCTGGCTATGGACGTGGTTCATGGAAAATACTGGGAATCCTTATCTTGACCTCTATTGACAGAACGATATCCTTTACCTACCGCAGCTTTCGTGTTATTTATAGACGAAATGCTTATCAAACACCTTCCCAATTAAGTGGCACATTTGTATTACTAAATGTCTTCTACATATTGAACAATTTTGTGCATGAAGCACTTTTTCTTACCCATCAAGTTAAGTTGTATATAATTGAAGTCTAATAACGTCCAATAGCAACAACTACAAAGAGCTTTTCCACCAGATATATTTTACAAAACGAATAACGATGTGGCGTAAAGATCTTTGACGGGTTCTCAAAAGGGATATTTGAGGTAGCCTCTAGGTTTACCTTGGGTAATAAATTACGTTTAAAGTAATAAAATAAAATATCGTCTCAAGAGGGTGGACTGCAGAAGCTCGTCCTTACTCTTCCATAATATACGAATTTTTAATAACACATCGCAGTGAGTATATTTTGGTCTTATTCAGACATATTAATTCTCTAGGTTACCAACATTTATTGAATAACGAAGAGAGCTGGAATAATTTTACGCATCGGCTCCTTTACTATCGAGAACTTCGTACTATTTCATTTCCCGATTTTATTGGACTTATTGATTAACTCCCTTGAATGAAAACATTGTTAATATGGCTTGGAAAATTTGAAAATATAGCGGCTGTAGGTCAATCGATCGATTAAAATCGCTATGGATGTATGGAATCCCAAAAAGTACGAAAAAACACTTAAATATGCTTAAAACTGAAAAAATTGTCTCGCAAACGACAGTGAAAGAGGATATAAATGAGTCCCCTAATTATTAAGTTATATATTTCTAGATGCTAGTGGGACATCATCATTAGTCAGTCAATCATTAGACTGGTTGACTGCTGACCTGAATTCCACCCTGTCCCCTTCTAACTTCTTCATGTCCTTGCTGCTATTTTGTTTTATATCCTGTTTTAGCTGGCTTCTACTATAAGTTCGATCGTCCTGAGACATACTGTAGCATATAGATATATATATAAGACATTAGTCACACTGCGGCGATAGTTAGGGCTACGTGACAATGCATTTCTGGTCTCAAAGTTTGGCATTTTTGATCCTGCTTCCCGATTTGCTCGATAAAAATATTACCGACTCATTAAATATTTTTTTCGGTATCCACTTTAGGATAGGGAATAAGGGGCCTCTTGATAATTACGTAAGATCTTTTTGGATGCTTCATAATCCCGTCCCACTATGTGAGACTAGGTAAGATTTCATCAACTTCCTTCAACCTTCCATCCCAATCTTACGTAAGTCATCAAAGACTTGGTTACATGCACATGTATCAACTTTTCAATCAACAATATTTCCTGCAAATAAGGCTACCCATAGGAATATTGAAGAGAAGGTATTGAAGGTGTGGCGATGAAGCCAACGTTTGTCGTTTTCCGACATGAAAAAATAAGCTTGAAACTATCGAAAGCTCTCTATTGCCATAGGTTTTAGCATTGGAATATTGCAAAATGAGAGCATGCTGAGGATACGTCAGGCAATATTATTTGATATTATTAGTGGTCACCACGTTAAACATTTTTCAAAACTTTTGCAAGAGGGATTAATCGCGAAAATTCCTTATCGGCTTGTCTAAATGTATTCTGCAAGTGAACCCTGAACCAGGCACGTAGCCAGGGGGGGCTTTAGGGGCTTCAATCCCCCTGAAATTTTTTCCCCGTGCGGCGACTGCCTATCGCCAAGGGGACCACTAGGCAAGGGGCACTCATGCTCTGAGCTAGACTTACAATTAGCCCCCCCGAAGCAAATTTCTGGCTACGTGCCTGCCCTGAACTAGCAAAACATCTGCTGGTTTTACTTTGCAGCGCTATAACTTATTGCATCGCCATATTTCACAAACCTTTCCTAAAGGGAAACTTCGCGCTCCTTGCAATACCTAATAGAAACTACCATATTTCGTCGACGATTATAAACAAGTGATAGCATTAAGATCTCACGAGAAAATAAATTCTTACATAAGATGACCTCGGTTTCCCACACGCCCTACGTAAGACAATGTAAGAAGAGCCAAACCCCCCTTATCTCTAAAAAATCTTGCGTGATACTTGATTGGCCCCTAAATACAGGTACGGAATCAAGATTGCTGCTTTGAAAACATCGCCAAAACCCGTGGGCATAAAACAAGAGTCATATGAGCGCTACGTTTATAAATGTGTGCTCGATACAAGCAACGAACGTGTCAATTTGTATTGTATTCGAGACACCTTGAAATTTTTCTATGCCAACTCAGTCGACGCCTCATTTTGATGATCACTTAAGAACAACGTGCAACACTACGGCAACGTTTGTGTTTGGAATAGCGTCGCTCGTTGGAGTGGAACCGTCCCGACGTCGCCTATAGAGATTGTAAAAAGGCGTTGTTGTTCGAAACGGTGAGGGAGGGAACTAAATACGAGTCAAAGGAGAATAAAAGAACACGCAGAAATGAGTGACAAAAGAGTGCCGTGAGAGGTGAAGCAGAACAAAAAAATTGCAACAACAAGCTCCCTGAATAAAACTCCCGAAAATCCGAAGTTGTGTTTCTTTTCTCGAGTGGTCGGGTCCTGGGGGAGTGACGGGAAGCGGAGAAGGAGCAGTTTAAGAGAATGGGTGAAATAGGTTTTGAGTGGGGAAGAAGAGAAAGGGCTGTGTAAACACACGGTACTTGATCTTGCACAAGGCCATTTATTATAGCCTGTGCTTGAAATTGGGAATAGAGTTTGATATGATTCGAATAATTCTTGGAGGTTTCACTCGTTGATTGGTATGGTGTTTGCGAGGATGTGATATATTCATTCATATCGTAGCGCATTACTGCTGTAATTTAAAATTACGCAATCTAAGGCAGCAGGTGACCGTCACAAATCTTGGAACATTTTCACCTATTTGACGGCCAGAGCAATAACAATACCCTCTAGGAGGTAAAGTTGGTACTGATTTCAAAAGGTGAAGATCATGCAGCAACTGTAATTGCAACATGATTGGTTGACAGCTAGTAGTTTCTTCTACAAGCACGTAGAAAAATATTACAGCGTTAATTACTGCTAGTTAACCAGCAGGCTGGTTTTGTTATTTGGCGAGGTAACCGCAAAATAAGATAATTGGCACCATGAAGGACAGGTGGGTAGGTTGTTAAGGTAAGGATCATTGGGGAGTGGAGCAAGGGTGGAGAGAAACCTGGTGTCGGCGTTAGTTTGCTCCGAACGAAAGGTGTCAGTGCGTACGGAACGTCACGTGGTGTAAACGCCATGTTTTAATGTCCCATCCGACGGACGGAGTACTGAACTTGAAATGCTCTCCAGTATGAGCTGAACTTGAAAAAGGCAGGGGTCGAGGTTCCCCCGGAAAATCTCAACCACCGGCGGGATTCGGAACCCAGAGCCTCTAAATGGGAAACCAGTACTGTAGCAATCTCACCAATCCAATTCCCAGCATTCTGGTTAAGTATCACAAATGATACCATAAAAATGTCAGACTAGCAATCATCCTCAAACTTAGGCAAGGATCAAGTGTCGCATGATGCTTTAGTTAGGAGATCCCAGTTGAAATTCTGCGGTAAAAAAAAATTAAATTGTTTCATAAGAAAAATAGAACCCCGATGATGTGACGCGCAAAATACATATACTATTTAGGATACCAAATACCATTCATTAACTACGCACGAAAGAGGATGGGGTGAAAAGTACCCCCACTAAAATCTCACTTTAATTCTCATGTTGATCACATATCTTAAGTCTCTACAGTTCTTAGGTATGAGTTTCCTTTTAAAACCCATGCTTCGGCTGCCAAGGATATTATCGTACAACATTTATAATGTTGAAATTGGAAAAATTTGAATATTTTAGAGCCAAATCACAATTTTCAGACAAAAACGAAGTGTATAAGTAAATCGAGTGCAAGGCTGCATTCTTTTATTATTATTATTATAGATAATACATTTAAAATTTGATCCTATGGTCAGGTGGTAACTTAAAATACATATAAAGGTATTATATAATACATATTCATTAAAAAAAAACAATACAAATACATGTCATGGATTTTAGTCTTTTTGTGAAGCACCTTACATTATTCGGGAATGGATTTAAAACATTTGCACCTAAACCATTCCATGCTTCCACCCCTCTGTTCAAGAAGGAGAATTTCCCCCAGTTAGTTCTTTATTTGGGGGGCTCGTTTTAAACCCATGGTCCTTCCTAGGGAAGTAAGCCGGATATCTTAGCCTCCCAATGATATCCACCCAGGCAGTTTCCCCAACATATGCGTTATATATGGCCTTCAGCCGCGAGATATTCCTCCTCTCTCTCAGCGGTTCTCAGCCTAATTTAGTGATCATTGCACTAACTCTGGCTTCTTTATTATAATTTCCAATTACAAACCTTGCCGCCCTCCTTTGGACCTTTTCTATGGTTTTTGTCTGCCCCTAAAGTGATCCATACGACAGTGGAAGTTTCAACCTCATGGGTAGAATGTAGGTAATCTAAAAAAAGAAAAAAACAACCCCCTAAACCGAGTTCAATTATACTCTTAAGGGCCTAAAATTCAACGAACTGAGGGTAAAAACAACCTGTATTCCTGTCAAATTATAACAACTTCCTAGGTTACCAGGAAGTTCCACATCAGGCGTGACGGACAGACTTTAGTGAATTAGTAATGTATACATGTATAGAATGAGGGGATTGTGAAAGGGATAGGGGGTGGGACGAGGAAAAAAACAATGGAGTAAAAATGGACGGAATTGGAGGAGCGACGTAAGGCCGCTCTGTGCGTGATAGACTCTTTCCATCCCAACCGAGTCGGCATCCACAATGGACTCACCCATGAATAATGCATTTATGTGTACACGTGGAAGAAAAAGGATTTCAGGGGCTCCTTCCACCTCTATTCGATTCTGCATTCCGTCCCCTTATCCAGTCTTAAAAAGACACCGAATGAGGGGATTTGGGGCCTGGGAGGGGGGGGGGTTGTAGAGGAGGAGGATGGTCGAGACAGAAGCGGGGGTGGGGCAGGTAAGGCAAGCTAGTTTCCATCTTGATAGGAAAGGAAGGGGCAAAGGATTCCTTCCTTTCTCTCCCTCTTTAGGTCAATGGGCGTCAGTGGGGTAAGGATAGAATGACGGGGAGAGGGAGTAGCGGTATAGGTGTGGCGAAACTTGGTGGCACTCGCTTGTTAAGAGTATGACGCTAGGGAGAGGAAAGCATACAAGTGACGTGTGATAAAGTGGCCGAGTCTTCCTCCAGATGTCACTCCGGGAGTCCTTCGGTACCTTTGCCCGCTCATCAACGCTTGATATACCCTCAGTGATCTCTGATTCTCCGCTGGTGAGTGCCACCAAGTTTGTCTACACCTATATGAAGGTAAGCGAAGGGGTCTTTTAGCCACGGAAATGGCGCGGGCGTGATTTCGCAGCCTCGACAGATCTCAACTATTGAATGCCGTAAACCATAGGAGTCGATTGCAGGACTATTTATATCGAATTGCCGTATTTTGAATTCAATTATTGCAGTAATTTGATAACGACTGAAATAATAAGACGGCAAATGTCCTGCATTTGTTAGTTAAAGAAGAGAGCAATTGACAAGTAAATTAAATTAAAGGTTGATCCAAATTGTTAATAGAAGTAGAGGAAATAGACTCCTATGCATGCATTTCGGTCATCCAGGTAATCATCAGCTGGAAGAGGTGCCGAATCTCGTACGTACAGTTCACGAGATTAGAAACCTCTCTCAGCAGATGATTACCTGGATGAACGAAATACATGCATAGGAGTCTATTTCCTCTGCTTCTATTGACAATATGGATTAATCATACATTTTAGTTTTGTTCACTTACCTGGGAGTTTTCGCTTCTCGCAAGCATTTTTCCGGAAAAATGGCATTTATATTGGGTAGAAAAATACAATTTTCCCCACGTTTCACCCATTCTTGCATTCAACCACTTGTATTTTGAGGTTAGTTGTGAATAAAATAGCTTTGAAAGTTTGATTTGAAAGTTTATAACAAACACAGAGCACGTCTATCCATAAGTAGCCAGAATATGAAGAAAATGAAAACATTGCCATCTAAACGTGGAAAAAACATTAAAGGTGTTAGCTACTGACAAATAATGTCTTGAAAAACATTATATTATGCCTGGAAAACGAAAAATACGAGTACTTGTTGAAATTGTTGTTAACATAACTATCATTGAAATGCAGTAGTAATTAATGGCAATAGTACCGTATAATACCCGTATTACAGTAATAATAATGCAATATTAAGGTGGGTTTCTCACTGACAAGTTTATTGCGCAAGTTACTTGCAGTAAGCGACTTTCGACGTTAGTTGTAGGTGTAAACGGCTCTGCCAGTCCACTAGCAGATCTATAAAAAGTGTCGGAGAGTCGCTTGCAGAAGCATATTGTTGCTCGTGAAAAAGTTTTTTTCAGAGTAAAATCTAATGCAAGGTCATGCAGAAGACACTTGCGTAAATAACTTGACTGTGTAAACCCACCCTTAGAGTAATAGCTGAAAATAGAATTCCATGGGTCACCCTGGAACGCAGGGGTTCGTAAGAGGAGAGCGGAAATTGTTAAAAGAAATGAGATGCGAACAAACAGACTTTGCTGCTCAGTTGGGGGGGGGGAGGAGGAGGAAGGGAGAGGGGAGGGAAGAGGCCAAATCTCCCGCCCTCCTCCAAATACCATCCTCCCGCGCTTCGAAACCCATTATCGTTACAGATGAGCCGTATCGGGAGGGATGCGGGAGGAGTAGATAGTTGGGATGGAGAGAAAGGGAGTTATAGAGCAGGGGTGGGATAATTACCTCGATAAATATCCCGAAATGCGGAAAAAATAATCATCTTTAAGTCGTTAATAGGGGATTGGGTCCGTTGGTTGCTTTGGTCGTAATTTGCCGTGGTTATCCTTTATTCATCCCTCCACTATCTCCTTCCTCTATCCTTCTCTGTCTTTTCCGATGAATGCGGATTTTCAGGAGAGATTAGCAAATTTTGCGAAATTGTTTCCTAAATTCATATGCACGGCCTTTATTGTGTTTCATCCATTGTGAAAGAACTGAATTTCTTTCTGTCTTTAACATTTCACATTCATGAAGTATTTCCACCCAGGGGAAATGAGGAAAAATACAAATGCATTCTACGTTGTCATAAAATATTTTTAACAATCCATAAATATCATTTTATAATCTCTTGCGATTATATTATCATTTTTTCTACATTTCCAAAATAATTATAATAACGATTTCGGTTATCAGTGAAAGTCAAAAGACATCATTAACCCATTTTAACGTATTCGTTTCGTTGTCATTTCAATCTTAATTTTTCAGGTTATGTTCGAATTTATCATGAAATTTATTGGATATAAGCGCTTACCAAACTATTTTCAAAATTAAATGAAAGATAATCCTAGTAAACGGTGAACTAATTACTGAGAGCTTTGACACTACGAAATCATTCCACCCTGTATTTACTTGCTATAATCGCACCAAAGTCATCCTATAAATTATCAGTTATTATTTACCTCTCTTAAAATTGAACTCTCGTTCTATTGAAAAGATTGAACATTAATATTGCGAGTATTTTTTACTTTACTCCCATCAGATAGCGGAGAAGAATATTTTAGAATTAAATCAAAATTAGCAACTTAGGTGATATTTCTATTAATTTTAATGAAAGGAGTATACCATTCGTACTAGGCGAATTTCAAATAATAAGAATAAAACTGAATATTTTAAAATAGCAAAAGGTATGCTCACAGCACTCTCATTGCATTTATAAAGTATGCAATTTCATAAGGATATATAATATCGACACGATATGTTAGGAGTTAATACCTCTAGTTCATCCTATTTGTAATGCAAATTAACGAAAATAGTATTGAATATTGATAAAAATAGGCAACAATGTCTAGTAATAAATGCTACAAAGTAAACCGGAAAACCAATCAATAATGGTATTACTAATGCGTTGTTAGGAGTGGGCAATTGGCCCGGTGTTCAAAAAATCATGTAAAATATCAAATCATGAAATAGTTTAAATATCTAAATACAAGTGTATAAAGATGTACGATTTTATTTCACGTTACTTCTAAGAAATTCGAGATGTATGCTATGATACATTGCATCAAATTTTAATTTTTTAAATCTTTTCTTATAAATATTTCCATTCTTTGAGAAAGGCTCAAATAGTCTTTCTGGTAGATCGTCCCTGTCCAGTATGGTTCTATCTAAATATGAACATTTTTTACATTTGTACTTCGTGACTGGCACTTTATCTTGAACTGGTGATGACTTTTACCACAAATCTTTAGTTTCTTTACGTCCTTTCTAAGCTCTTCCCATGCTCTTTTTAAACTCTGCGATAGTGACATTACGTTAATAATTTTTCTTTAGTTACTAAGCAACGTAAGAATATAATGCACAGAACGCACATTGCATTGCATTCAAGGCCAACGATTATTGTTTTCTCCGCAAAACTTTCCCTTTCCGAGTTTTTTTCCACCTCGAGCCTATGGGCCTTCACCTTTAAGGCAGCCCTTCTGAAAAACAGTTGAAAATTATTTCTCTCTACAGCCCTCCTTTCGCCACCCGCACATGTGGAGCAAAATTATCAAGTATTAATACCATCGGTCGCAACTCGGTGTTCTGCTGGTTTGAGGGAACCATATTATTTTTTTCCTCCTCGGATTCAGCGAACAAAGTTGGTCGTATTATAAAAAGCCCATCGCAGCTCGCGTGCAATTAAAAAGCGTGTTCAACGTTCGCGGGTGTATACTTGTATTGTGGTGTGCGAATTCATAGGAACGACGAGCAGTGAGTTTGGAGGAACAAGAGAACAGGGGGAAATGTTGTAAGGGGATCCCTGACCATACGCTGCGTGGATACCCTTGCAATGCATATTCCCATCCAATGGAGCGAATACCCCTCGGCCTCAATCTGTTCCTCAGCTCCATTGTTCTTCCATGATTATTTTAGTCCAACTCCTGCTGAACTCACCTCTCTTGTACTCGCATGCTCAGATGGACACATACGCAAATAAAGTGGAAAAGAATTCGTGGTGAATATTTTCTCTTGTGAAATGAAAAACTACACGGTAAAGACGAGTGAACGAAATATTTAGCGGTGAAGATATTAGTTGTATAATTACGCTAGCGAAAGAAGCGTTCAGCAGTAGGAGGGAGCTGATGACGGGGACCTTGGGTTAGGCTATAAAGAAGAGTTTAATACGGAGTGCAGCGTTGATTGGGGCAGAAACGTGGAATCTGAGACAGGAGGACGGGAATAGGCTTCAGGCGTTCGAGATATGGGCACGGAGAAGGATGGAGAAGGTGTGGTGGACGGAAAAGAAGACAAAAGAGGAAGTGCTCGACATGGTTTGCGAGGAAAGGAATCTTCTGGATGAGAATAGTGGGAGGCACGGTAGGTGGCTGGAAAAGGTAATGGGTTGCTCAAGGCCGTGGTAAAGGGAAATACTTATAATATATAAAAGGGGCAAGAAAGGGTATGAAAGAGAATAGATAGATTTTATGGACGGGATGAAGAAGGTTAGGAAGTACGCTGAGATGAAGGAAGAAATATTTGGAGAGATTACTTTGAATTTCATTAAAACCTAACTTTAACCGGTAGATTACTTTAATTAATTAATTTGTTTTAAATGCCAAGACCTATTATATACTGATAAAATAAATATTTCTGACGTCTATGTTTGACCAAATATGAATCCGAACCTTTTACAATTATATAGTCCGCTAAAATGAATGAAAGAGGACATAACTTTAAAATGACTCCGAAGAGAAAAAAATGAGATTCTCATGAGGTCGTTTTCTAGTATATTTTTCGACGAAGATATTGGGAACTACTTTTTTACCCCTGGAGAGGCCCGTGTTTTTTTCATCCTATCGAGCGTCTTGGACGAAACTAACTCTGGCGCTGTCTGTTCTCCACAAGTGGCTTCGTCGTGTGTTCAGAAGTTTCGGAACAATTGTCAAAACTTTAAGGGGACTCGTACGCCCCTTCATTTGTGTGGACCATTCTCTCGGAAGTCACTTCACCGCACATTCTACACGTTGAGATATCGGAGTGGTTTGTGGGGAAGATCGCCATATAGTTCATTCGCAATGTTTCCCTGGTACGCGTCAAGACTCGGTACATGTTTAACGGTATCCGGGTGTAAAGCCAAATGAGTGTATCTGATTGCATCGGGTTAAGCTGAGGCATTCGTAAACATTCCAGGGTTATGTAAGGTGATTAGCAGTATTTTTATTACTAAACCTGTTTGATTCTTGGCTCACCTAAACTTTTTCTGCCATTTACATATATATTTAGAATTAAACTACGAATAAAAATTCATTTTATATTCACCCAAAATAATTTAGCTCAGTCTAAATGAATGAGGTATGTTTAAAAGTCATCTTTTGTTACCCATAAGAATGAATTAGTCTAAAAAAGTGGCACCTAACAACATTTTTTTATATTTTTTTCATGCAATTTGTTTTTCTTTTTCACCGCATATATTTTGAAATTTAGCGAACAAATTACTTCAGAAAAGAGTTTCTCAAATACCGAAGTTAAAAATTGTTAATTTCTGAAATGCGTAACACGAAAATAATAAAAATATACTCTTATGTATCTGACGTAACTTTGAGGTGACTTCTAATAACTGTGGAAAATAAATATTGTGTTATCTTCTCACAAGAAATTCCAAGGATCATCAATGGTATTCTTTATAGGTGCAATGACATTTTTTCAATTGGTACTTATCAGTTGGTTTAACATGCATTCACAAGTATAGTTCAACTACAAGGAACTATCAACGGCTGAGAACAGTTACAAAACTGCTTGTAATTGGTAGAACGTGTGTAATTTGAATATTTGTTTAACTAAGTGACATCAATAAAGGTCCTTCGACTCTGATGATTACTTCATCGACCGGTAAAATTAAGTGCACATGGATAATCGAGCTGCTGGGTAAACTGCAATTCATGGATCCTATTCCTGTGCCAAAAGAGTTCCCTTGGCACATAGAAAGATGAAGACATCCACGTGCTTCCTGTTGACCAAACACTTCGTACCAAAGTATACTGTGCGCTTAGATATTTACGTACCATCTAAATGAGACTAGTGGAAGTGACATGGATTGAAATGGCGACATGGGAGTCCATGTTAACGCTGTCAAGTATCAGAAATTTGCCAAAAACGACGATGGTAATCAATTGAATCAGACACCAGGGATTTTTGCTTTTCCTTGGAAGGTAACTCCACGTCAAAACGACCAAAAAAGACCAAAATTACCCTTGACCTCTCAAATTTGCTAAAGGTATCCCGTTTTATTCCATTGTTAGCGATCCCCAATTGTTTTGCAACACATACATCCGTTATCTAGTTATGGGGGTATGAAAAATTGAGCTCATAAATTCATGTTTGATTTTTCTTCGATATCTATGGACTTATGTCAGATCGCAAATGCTCGTTTGAAGGAAAAAGCAACAGCGAACAATAATTTGGCGTAATTAAATTTTTAAAAACCATGTGACTAGGCGACGGATGCATATTTGGAAAAATAATTGGGCATAGCCAAATTTGGTCCAAATCAGAAAGGTCAAGGGCAACTCGTTCACATTGACATGGAAACACCCAGGAGACTTTTCGTTTTTCGAAGTTTATTCCATCGTTCCACTATCAACCATTTTCGGAATTTCTGCTGTGTAGAGAGCCTTTTTATGTCAAACTAAACGTTTCGTTCTAACTGAGAACGTCGTCAGGAGACTCAAGACTTTCTGGGTAAGAAGAACGAAGCGTTAAGCATTTTAAAAAACATTTTCTTTACGCAACAAAAAATCCAACAATGGTTGATGGTGAAAATACTAACCGCTGCGAAAACCTTCAAACATTGATTCAATCTTAACTGGAGAGGAATGAGTTCATCTCAATTTTATTTCTTTCAAAAACGTGTTACTTCCAAACTTTCATTAAAGATATAAGAAGTACTTTTCAAAAAATACCCTGAAAATATGAGTCCTACTTCATACGTCGGCAAATAATTCTCGGCGCTCTTAGCTACTGAAATAAAAATTAATTCTTATCATATAAATCGAGTTGGTGGTCTAAGTAAAGTTAATCAGCTCTATTAACCAGCTCAGCATTAATCAGCTCCATTAACCAGCTCAGAATTAATCAGCTCCGTTAATCATGCTCCATTTCAAAAGTTTCGATTGCATTTGCAAACTTCATCTGGGCTTTGGCGTGATTTTAGTTGAATTAGAGCTTTCTAATTCTAGAGGCTGTTTAACAAAGGCATTGATTTCAATGACACTAAATTACGATTAAAGCTCACTTTGCATAAAGCAGTTTTTACATGTGACTAGGAACACAGACCAGTTTCTTTGGTACTTAAGTGTGGAAATATACACGAAACTTTGGAAATAGAGTAAGGTGCATTTCATTTTACGGTTAACTAACATCTACAAAATACTTGAAGAACTGTACATCAACAGTGATTCATAAATGTGACCTCTAGACTATGAATTTAATCCCTTATTATGAGTGAATCTATAATATTTTACAAGCCTAGCTTGAAATGAAACGTCACCTCAGGTGAAAGTGTTGAAATTATCTCCAATTTTTTAAATTAATGTCGCGAAGTTTTCTAGCACCTTTATGTCCATATTTTTTTCTCCAAGCCTTTATATCCTTCTTTTAATCTACGACGAAGCTTTAAAACTCCTCCCAACCTTCTTCCACGTGAATTTGAATGTGATTCCCCCTTGTGTTCTAAAGCCGGAGAGATTTTAAGTGCTCCATGAAAACTGTTCACATAACTCATCTCTAGGGAAGCTCGGAAAATATAACACCGTTGCCTGTTTGTCTTGAAATAAACTAGCAGCTCAAAATTGCAATACTTTGTGACCCACTTCGATTCTACAGATAAGAATGCGAAGCGAGGCGTGGTTTTTTTGAAGGGAAGAACCTCAGCTTTGCTCATCAATAGCACTTTTCTTCCAAATCACCCCGACCGCGGCAGCGTCTCGCTGTATTTATAACTTTTTTTCCAGCCCGAAATCACTGAAATGTATGTACCTACACTCTGCTGTTCAACTTAAGTCATAAAAGCTTCACGATATTCACGGATAATGGCCGCAGTAAATTTGTGGACGGGAACGACTGTGGATATTTGCAAGGGAAAGATATTTGTTCTGGAGTCGATAGATGGCAGGTACGGAAACGACGAGGAAAATGAAGTAATTACTGAGGAAGTAAATTGAAATCCACTGCCTCCGAGCTTTTCTGTGCTCTTGTGCATTCGAACTTTTTCCATGCAAACCCCTTTAGTATGATGTAAAGTGAAGAATACATTTTTCGCAGTAGATGTTTGTTTCATTTGACACTGACCTACATTTAGTGAACATGAAAATAAAAATGAACCACATTTTATTTTTCTCACTGCTCGGCTTTACATTTTTCTTGTAATTCGCGTAAATAGAGTTCTGTAGAGGATAAAAATGGGTTTTTATTTGGTAATGAGTTGCATTTTAACAGCATTACATGCTGGTAATAGGCATAACCTCTGCCTAGGTTAACTTGCTTAGCAGTCTTCTTTATTTTTATCAACTTTTGGAATATTCAAGCATTATTGCCTAGTTCATTCGTACACTACTATTCATAATTAATTTTTT
Organism: Pyrrhosoma nymphula; assembly: GCA_963573305.1. Taxonomy (NCBI): domain Eukaryota; kingdom Metazoa; phylum Arthropoda; class Insecta; order Odonata; family Coenagrionidae; genus Pyrrhosoma; species Pyrrhosoma nymphula. The sequence continues at coordinate 44,899,056 of OY754330.1, read as the reverse complement.
TATGAATCGGTTTTATAACGTCTGGTTAACGTTTACAACGAGTTGATATATCCTATGCATTAAACATTTCATGCTTCAGAATAAAAGAAGACCTTTGCGAAAACTCCGTGACCGAAAAAAAGGGTTCCCACCTTTGTTGAAGTGGGCAGTGTCGTGTGCGTGTCTATTTTTTCTCATTTTTAACAACAGAGGTTCCTGGGATTTCACTTACGCGAAAAAGTAAAAAAAAATACTTTTATAGGGTGACTTCAAGAAAAGTGAACTGTGGTTGGGAAAACAACATTTCTAATAAAATTACTAATTTTATGCATGGCAACAGAAGGCATAAAACAAGACGAACGATAAACGTTGCCGAAATTAGATGAAGGAAGGCAAACTCGCAAGTTGTAAATGGTTAATGTGTAGTACATGCGAATATTTTAAATAGAAGTTTAAAATTTTAAGGGACCCGGTGCGGTCACGCCAAACTCAAAGCCGTTATTTGGCCACGCGTTTTTTAGCGCAGTGTCAAAATATGTCAAATACCAATATAAAGGGAAGGAGTAATGTATTTTTTTCAGTAAAAAGACCGATTAATTATGTTATTTTTGCCAAGTAGTAAAATGCAAAATAGTGAAGCCACCATTCCGCCTTAGTTTTTAAAGTGCTCTAATTATTTCCACCATCATTCTGGGAATAATCAATTATTTCTGGGAAACCTTCAAGATGAATATGTTAAAATGTCATGCTCCTAAATAGATCGTAAAAGATTTAATGGAATTCTTCAGAAGTTCGTAGTTGGCAAACTCTTTAATCACATCATCCGCTCCTATCAGTTAACTTCCAGAGAGTATATGCAGTTAATCTTGAGCGAGTAAACTGGGATTTGCGCAGTGCCGCAAATCGGAATGTCTATTTTCTGTGCGTTTGATCGGATCTTGTATGATTACTTAGTTGCAAATGTGGAGGAAACGAGGCTTTAATACTCGCTCTCTCTCTCTCTCCCACTCTCTTCGTTGAGTTCTGTTTAGATGAGACCTGGCATGTGATCTCGATGAAAGGATCGCCGAATCATCAAACTGAAATTCATGAATTGGTTCTGAAATAACCGATCGTTATTCCTTAGTGGTAAGGACGTGCGTTATGACGATGTATCGTTGTATTTTTTTTAATTTTCACAGTCAACCGGGTCAATTTTAATGTTTTGAAGAAGCCGATACATCAAATGTTGATATTTGTCTCAGATAAACCTTATTTACGATTATTTTAGACGACATGGTGTGAACAATAATGATTACTACTTCGATATTGACCTCATTCCCTCGGTATGGAATCGGTACCTCAATAAAGACGATATGATCGACTTTGCCCGATAGGTTTACTCGATATTACCAATATTGCTTGACATCCTGTTATAATCATTGTGATAAATTATGTGTAAATTGTTTATATTATGATAATATTGTTACTACGAGAGCAAATGCTTTAAATTAATAGTCGGACAATCATAATTGGTGGTCAATGTGAGAATAATGATTAGGTAAATCAGATGAATTTTCATGATACATAAATGCTAAAAGAGGAAAACTATATATATTGATACCTATAAATATAACTTGATTATTTTACAACCGAATTTATTTTTCAATTTGAATCCGGAGAGAAATACAAAGTGACCCCCCTAAAACCCCCCTTGAACCCCCCTTGAACCCCCCTTGAACATTGACGGCATGAGTCGATGCAAAAGTCGACCATAGCAAAAGTCGATTTTAATGTTTTGCGCCTTTATTCCAAATTTAACGAAATAACCTACACAGAAAATGCTTTGGTGGGTACTGAGAGGCTATAGTTACTTTCCTCAACTTTTAAAATATAAAAATGGGCTGCTCTAAAAGTCTAAAGGAGGAGATCATATGCACGGAAAGAATCACCAATGAAAAATCTCTACAAAGAGTTGGAGAGAAAAGAAGTAGGGTAAAATCTCAGAAAAGAAGAGGAGAAAAACTTACTGGACCCAATTTGCGACATAATAGCGTATTGAAGGAGATATAAATTGGAAGAGCTACAAAGGAGAACTAAAACTTGAATACGTCAGGAAAATATAGAAGGACTTCAAATTGAGGATTTATGTAGGAATAAAGCGGTTGGCTAGTACGAGAGCGGATTGGAGAGCTGCAGAAAACCAATCTTCGGATTGATGACCACTGATGCTGCTTCAGGAGAGGTATCATAATAAAAGTAATTTATACACTCTTTCTTATCAGGATGTGAGTGGGCTAACAGAGACGGATAAAATTCTTCTGAATAGATTCAAGTATGTACGCTAGAAATTATTTGTCACACTTCCATGGATTCCAGGAGGGCACGTAAATCTTTTAACTATCATCAGCATCTCCTTTAGCAACTACTCTCCCTCTCTTTCTGCATATTTTCTGAAGACCTGAAACCTTTCCACCGTATATTTCCGAGGAAAGCGTCTCCTTTGCTCGAGAGTAATCCTCTCATCGAGAAAGTACACGCCGCAATCAAAATAAAAGCGAAGCAGAGAGAAAGATATATATCTGCATAATCCTGAGAAATATGGGACAGATGTGGGGCACCGAGATGCGGAGATGTGCAAGAAAAACGATGGGATGAAAAGAGAAATATTAATAAATGAAGAAAATTTCAGAGAGAGAGAGAGAGCGAAAATAATAGAGCGGAAAGGTACAAAACCATTACTTAATTTATTAATTTCTTTTCTTTCTTTATGTCTTATATTTCTTCATCTATCTTCCAGAACAACACGAAAAATGTTGGATGAAATAAATCAAAAGAGATTCACGAAAGCGCCCTCTCGAGGGAGTGGAGAGGGAAGCGAATGCTTATTCTTAGAAAGAGGGCGGCGAAAAAAAAAAGACGATGATGGAGCGAAAAATGTGACCGCACCTTGATATTTGTGTGGGTGGTTTGTGTGTGACCATGTTTGTGCAAGGGCGAATGTGTACGTGGGACTTTCTTGGTGCTCAGCACCCGTGTGATTTTTCTCCGTTCCTCGTCATAAAATCCCGTCGGGGTGAATTGAAGCGAGGGGTTGAGAGAAAGCGAGACAGAGAGCGTATACCGTATAGGCTGCACTGCGGAGATAGCAGAGCACGTATATACACGTTTCGGGCAAAAAAATACGCCTTTATAAGGGTCCGAAGGACGATGAGCCGTCTAGGATTTGCCTCGAGGCAGGAGACTCGAGACAAGAAGAGCCTATTCCTTCTTTCCCTTTTCAAAGAATCAAAAATTAATGGTAGTGTAGAATTTTTAGTTCGTAAACTTACTCAACTATGACAGCCACGAAAACTTGCCTAAAAGCTCCATGAAGTAGAAAAACCACAGGCCTATCGAAAATTACAGTACCACTGTCATATGATAGTGGTGGGCGTAGGATTCATTGGTAACACGATGGTAGTCACTGTACACACTGACCGCAGACAAATATTTGGACCAGTACTATATAAATACTCATCACGCCCTTCCCGTTCGGGGTAAGCATCAAAAGAGCTAAAAAAAGTATCGTCTAAATGGCTTCATTCACGGCGTTTGACAAAGAAATCTGGCTTCGATTTTAACAATTTCCTCCATACTTGAGTTGCAAGCCTCCTTTGTTTCTGCCATATTACTATGTTGCTTCATATACGCTCTCCTATTATAATACTCTTCCACTTAAAAGTCTCTTCCACCACATTCACCCATGAATTCCTCGGTCTACCCCTTCCTCTCGCGCCATTCCCTCCGCTGACCTATCATATAACCGTTTCGTTATTCATTAATCATCCATTCTCTCAACATGGCCAAACCAGCGATATACTTTTCATACATTTCCATTACCGTAGCATCCATTCCACTTTCTTTCGTCACCCACTCATTCCTTATTCTATCAGTCCTATTTTTACCGCAAGAACTTATCAGATAACTCCCACCCACTGCATTTAGCCTACACTTATGTTTATTTCGGCATACCTACGTTTCACTGCCACAAAATAAAGAGGGGGCGAGTACACTTTTGTATACTGCAGCTTTCTATTCCTTAGATACTATTCCATCAGATTTTTCTCATATCTAATGTATCTTTTAAATGAAATGCTATGAATGATTTTCATTTTCATTGATTTGTATTACGAATGTAATGCGAAGTATGGTGGATCAGCGTACCCATTCGAAATACATGCTATTTCTATTTTATCGGCATTTCCCCCCGCGGTATAAATTTACGCGGTACTAATTTCACTACTCCATCAAAATAATGTGGCACTTTTTCATCCACTACTTTATTTTTAAAACCCTTTTCGTGCGCTGCTACTGTGGCCTGAAACATCCTTGTTTTTCTAGAGTTAACAAAAAGTTCGCTATGAAATAAAACTCATTACACCAATCCCAAAGCAACACTAAGGGGAGAGAAATTAGAGCATGTCGATTCCTTCATATGGTATATATCGGAAATATCATCACGTGGGATGGAAGAAGTAGGGCGGACATGAAGCGTAGAATAGCCCAAGCTAGGAAAGCGTTCATGATGAAAAGGAAACTACCGAGTTCAAGATAGAAGACTACGAAAGAGGAAACACTATGTGAAAACATTCGTGTGGAGCGTGGCACTCTATGGATCGGAAGAATGGATCATTGGTAAAGCAGACCCGAAAGGATTAGAAACATTCAAAACCTAGAGTTGGAAGTGGATGCTGAAGATGAAATGGACGGATAAAATAATAAATGAAGAAGCATGCAAAAGAGTAAAAGAGAAAGGACCATACGGAACACAATACAAAAAGAAACCAGATGAATTGGGTACATCCCAAGGCAAAATGGGTTTGCGAATAATATAATTCAAGAAAAAATAGAGGGAAAAGTCCCAAGAGGTAAGCCTAGGGATAAATACATAAACCAAACAAAGAAGAAGGTATATAAGAAGAGCTACCAGGGAGTAATGGAACGAGCATTATATAGTGAAAGATGGAGGGCTGCAATCAACCTATCTTAGGGTTGAACAACCTATGAATGAATGAACCTTTTAAAATTTGATTTTAACTACCAAGTATTGCACCTTTCGTTTATAGCATCTAGACTTCGTTTTGTCCGAATTTATAGACTCCCTAAGGGCCTCCCTAAGGGTTCTACAATTTTAGGTAACATAAGTGAGCGACCTCGTTTCTGAAAATACACGGGAAAATGATAATGCATAAAATGAAATACCTTGGGGTGGATGGAATTATTGTCAAATGAACATCTGGAATCCCATTTTGCCAACATGTCGCCTAAAGTTTTATGTGTCCCTTAGGATGTCTGTATATAAAAGCAAAACGTAGGCATTGGTGTAAAGAGTTTTATCCCATGACCAAAGACGCGCTAACTCAAGAAAACACTGATAAGAAGTGGTTCAGAAGATCCGTTTTTCCATTTGAAAAATTCCCCCCCCCCCCTCCTATACGCTTACGTTTTGTCGCCTCGAAATGTTAAAATGTCCACTGAAATGTTATAGGCCTTCTCATACCCCTTTTTTTACCGTTGTTTGACTCATCCCCATAACATTCTCGAGGCTCCCTCTTCGCATTCTCGTAATTCTTGTACACTATCCATCCACTCTCTCTTCCTTCTCTAAAGCGCTCCACCTTAAGACGCTCTTAGCCCCCCTTATCGAGATTCCTGTTTCCATTCCTCCCCTTGAATCCTCTTACTACGCGGCTTCCCAGTCCTGTGACTTTAATTTGAGTGACTATCTCTGCGCTCAGAACGGGGTTCGCCCACCATATTTGTAGGTCCAAAACGTAGAGGTAAAAGTGGAAAGTTTTTAGATTTTCCTTAGAAAAAGAAGTCTTTCATTAAGAATTTATACGTTTGGAAAGCGACTGTAAGATGCAACGTTCGACGCCTCTTCACCGTAATTCTAATCATCATCACCACGCTCTTCTTGGATAATAATTCATTTCTTGGAATTAAATAATCCAGAGAGAAAAATTGACAATCGCTCATCACATCATGCTACACCCCGCCCCCTACAATCACCTCGGAATTATTAAACCATAATAGCCACGTAACAATCAACTCATCAGTTCTAGTCAATGACAAATTAATAAATAAAAATGGAAAACAATAACTTTAAACCCAAAATCAAATCTATAAAATAATAAAACCACACAAATAAAGATACGTTATTCGTTACAGTGAGTCTGTAGAATATATCTGGGCTAATTATATGAGTCACCATACTACCTCCTTTGAATTGTTTTCGTATTTGATATGCATGAAAAAATACAATAGTATCGCAGAAAAATTTAGGGCTTTTCATCGCAGTATTTTTAGGATACTTCATTTGCGGAATAAAAATCATTTCTAGCGCTCTACTTTACAAAACACTTCCCGTTTCAGCCCGCTATAATCGTACCTTAAGAGTAGGTAAAACGTCGATGTGATTGCCTCATAAATTATGTTCAGCTGGTGTTAAATTTCTTCAGCTGCAAAGCATTCCTCTTTTATGTGAGAGCATCGAAAGATGATTTACTACTTCCGGTTTTCTATAATTTTGGAAATATTTCTAATTGCCGTCCGGCCAGCTTGATTTATTCTCCATAAACAGCAAATTTCGCGTGTTTTGCGGAAAAAAATTCGATGTATTTTCCAGCTATATTTTCGAGAGCGTCCCTTTTCAGAGGCCCTCATGCCTCATCCTTATCTGCTCCCTGCACCCGACTGTAGACGACACTCTATTCGAGTCACCCGCTTTTAAATTTTCTCCGTCCTTACCTTCGCCCTCTGGGCTGTCTATCGACCCCTTTGTCTTTCGCCTTCCCCGTCTGTCCTTACCTTCCTTCTCTCCGTACTACAGCTATCTACCCTACCTTGATCTTTTCACCATTCTACTTAGTCTATCAATATAATGACAGAATAATTGTTTAATTGATAAAAGTTGAATGCTATTTTGGGCCAGTATTTAATGTAAAAATATTGAATTATTAATGCGTACACGATTTAATAACCTTTCCCCCTTGATTTAATTTTGGATTGTTTTCTCTTATGTGAACCAATGGACAGTTTACGGTCACCTGTTTTCTCTTTTAATATAATTATTATATTACCCGTGAAATATAAATTTAAAAACATGAGTAATGCACATTAGCAAAATTATTAAAATTCAGTTATAAAAGTGAGACAAATGCAATCGCACCTGTCGAATACATGAAGAACATACATATATACATATACTTAATTAACACTTAGTGGTCTAATACCCTTAAAATTTTACTAGCGCGAGAGACCGACTAACTTTCATGTTTATTCGTGAAAGATCAAATTATGCGATGAAACACACAAAAAGTTTACTGAATTAAATTCGTAAAGCTTTTGTAGTGTTTATGATAAAAAGCTAGTTCCAAATAGCCTCCACCGAGATCCAACGAGGGAAAAAAAATCCTGGCAACTTGAGCATGAACTAATTCACGTTCGGCCCTCTAGCCTTATTGATTAAAACACGTATTAGTTCCATAGGGGGACATAATGCGTTAAGGGTCATGGAAAATTATGTAGTACTAATTTACAAGTACTTTCGTGAAATCGCATGTAAACTATTACAACAATCACTTGATAGCTTTTAGCCCAGTCAAAATTAGATAAAAAACCGTTTTGAGGAATTACTTAACAGCAAGCTGGAAATCGTTTCAATATGTACCTTCATTTGGTCCTAAATAAGTGTAGTCTCAATTTGCACCATTCCAGGAGGTGAGCTTATCTTATGGGAGCCCAATAAATATTAAATGTTTGCACTTTTTTCAGTATTTTGCTTGTAGCTCGAAAACAGTGCGTCGAACGGAAAATGACATCCCATTCAATATTAAAGAGGGTTAAATTCTGCGTAGAATGAGTATATAAATCTTCAAATTCGATTCAGTAGTATAGCCGAAATCAAAAGTTAAGAGACCGGGAAATTTTCTCATTTCAATGAAAATTTACATTTTGCAACCTTCCAGGACCACATATTTATGAAACAGATACTCCTACGAAAACAATCCATAGAATAAAAGTTGTAGAGAATAGAATTTCACGTTATATAGATATCTCAATTTTCAAATTCAGTCATTTTGAATTACTATATTTTGTATAAATTCAACTTCGGTTATTTTCAGTCCTCTTGAGTTGCACATTTCCCTTAAATATGAGGAGTGAGGCCTTAGTTCATTGTGAGGGGTGAAGGACATTTCAATACAAATTTCTAAGATATACACATTCAGAAAAGTAGTTACATATTGCCACCATTCAGCATCAGCCAGGAGGGAATTTTTAAATTCAATTGTTGACACGCACTGTACGGTATCTCGTCTTTTCAGTGACTTCTTGCTTTCTCTGGCCACAAATTCCTGTGATGCGTCTTCCGCACAGATCACACTCTTTCTCTCATAAAATCAAAAGTCGCGACCCTCTGCCCACGGCTCTTGGGGCTTTCTCCGTCACCTTTCTTCTCCTTCGAATATATTTTCCTGCATCTTTCGTGAACCCCACCTGAAGTAAGACCACAGTCTATACAGTCGCGACAAGACGGACACAATTCTTGCAGCTCGCTGTTAGTAGCGCCCCAAGCGGTGAACGTGTATAACTACCATAATATGGGGTGAATACATACACTTGCGCCCACCGGAACTAGAACCTATTTTCTTCTTCGTGAAGTAATGTAATCATTTTTTTCTATTAAATATTTTACATTGTCTCCCGTTGAAGGGGATACAAGATTAAATCGCGTTAAAAGGCAACAGTGAGAATAAAACGCCGGTCAAGCGTACTAGAAACAACAGCTCAAACTCACCCTGTATATCAATTTCATGACACATTACGATACTTTGGATGCCGTACCGGCTTTGATTGAGACTGTGTGCTGAGTGCTGTGACTACGTACAGTGTGTTTACATTTAATTTGTATTAAATAATACTGCAGCAGGAATCGGGAGGGTCTTCTGTCAGGAGTGTCTTTCATTCAGATTCTCTAAATATCATAGGAGGTTGGTTGGTGCATATTAATATTTTTTTAAGTTCAAAAAACGTGAGCGCTCTCTAATTCTTTCATTTTAGCACGCAAATATAATTTATTATGATCATTACAGGTCCATACGATGGATCATCAATTGCCGTAGAAAAGATTGAGACGGGAAAAATGCCGCTTACTTGTGTAAAAAAATATTTGCTCTGTTCGGGACATATTGAAGAGATCCAGTTGATAAAAAGAGATTGGTGTTGACCGCTGTCCTCATAATATTTTACGAACCCAATAACCCACCTCTAATAAGCTTTCACGGGAAGTTGCCTGCCAGAAAGACAGCCTTCCCGAGGAAAAACTCTAGATACCAATCCCCTCTCATATCTAAAGAAAGTATCCTTCAATGGTTTTTTTAGCGTTGCTAACATGTTTCTCTTTCACCCAGTTTCTGCCGATCATGATGCATTTGCCTTGATATACAGTTACATCAGGATCATCCAACGAGTGAGTCATTTTTAATTGAATGTCTATATAGTTGGAGATCAGGCAATTGAAGCACTCACGCAAGAGAGCATGAGATTAGATTTCTTGTTTGAGGAATAACATGACAGTTCTCCGAATTATGAATAGATTAAGATATACTGGTGGTAGGTAGAAGATAGGCAGGACAATTGAAGATGCATGACATTGCGATAGTGCAAGATATGGCCAAAACTGTTTAATATCTTTTGCTTGGAAATTCATTTTGAATATATTTCGTTGTCATGGGTCTCAGTGGTCCAGTGATACCATATGTTTTTCACTGAGTCTCCTATATCGCAGTACTTAAGCATAGTCTAAACAAATACTTTAGATTGTGCCTTAAGTTTACACATTTTTTCCGAACACTTCCATCTACCCTCTGTTCGTACGTGGTAAAAGTATTTTTAGGGAATAAATACCAAATGTAACGAAATAATAATGCTTTTGAAAGAGAAGGCAATGAACTTGAAAGAGGCTCAAAGGTTGGTTAATCTGAGCCTAGATTATATAGCAGTTGTGACGCATTTATCGTACAATAATAGTGTAGATTATGTCTGTGGCTTAAAGGACTTGGGTTTCTTCAGAAGCAGTAATATAGCAAGTCCAACTCTACTGCTAATGATAAATAGATTATTATACAACTTAAGGCAGCCTATAGGGTATTTCTTTTTCTGCCAGTCTGTAAAATAAAAACATTTTCAAAAGTTATTCAAAACCACTCTTGAAATGCTTTCTAAAGAAGCGTTTACCGTGAAGACATGTGTGACTGACCAGGGTTCAAACTTTGTTCTGATGCGTTTATTCAATAGAAATATCAACTGATTTATCTTAGGTTAATTCAGGAAATCATATTTTTTTAATAATATTCCTCATTAGCTGATTAGTTCCAGAAAATAACTATTTAAATATTATTTGTTCCATTTATTAGAAAGTGGAAAGAGAGCGTTGATCTCTTTGGAGACTTGCGCCCAAGATTTAAAAAAGCAGTAACTCCCCCTGTTTTCTCAAAAATTGAAGGCCAATTCTCTAGCACATACACTAGGTCATCCTATCTGCCATAAGAACTCATGTTTCTTGTAGATTAATGTCTGTTTAGTCACTGAAAACTGGTAAATTATTTATTCGATATTTTCAACTACCACGGCATTATTTCAGCTGCGACGCTGATAGTTACTATCACAGGTGAATATGAACACATTGAAGCTCTCAAGTCAATGAAAAATTGGCTACGATCAATAAGGTTAATTGACCATTTAGGAAATGATAATACATAAAAAGTAAAATTTGTTGAAGTTAGGTTTCTAAATCTCAACTCTTTGCAAAAGATTTGGAAAGATGTGAGAACCGAAGCCCTTTAGATAGATGCCGTCAAACAAGAAAAATCAAACACTACTTATTGGAAAATGTTTCTCTGTTGTCCGCTATAAGGGTGGGTATTCTTCAAACGCAAATGCAATGAGATTTAATACTATTTCAATCTTTGTTTTTTTTTATCGTTTATGAAGTCTAATTCTTCAAACGACTGTGAAGTATTCGATAGCCAGGAAGTAATTCTTGATGGTTTGAAATAAGTGGATGGTCAAAACATGAGTTCTTGTTTTACCTAATATGTTTCCGAGCTGTCAAGAATGAATAGCTTAGAAATACAGAAAATAATGGTATGATATATGTTTTTGGCTATTTTCTGAGAAAGCTGCTTTCACTTCATTATTGTGGATGTAAGTACTTCCTCATGAAAAGAGAAGAAAATATCCGAGGGGAAAAATCATTAACATTTTTTAAAAACTTTCAAAGTAGTGAAATTTCCTCAGTGGTAAGCCTCATATTGTGCAGTGAGGAACTGAATTCCTTTTTCAATGAATGTTCATCAAAATTGATGAGTAAAACGCAAGGTGTTGTAAATTATTACAAATAGGGCGTCTTTAGGGAATGTGATTTGTCAATCAAACAAAATGCCCCTTCCAGAAAGATTCAGCTCAGAAGTGAAACATTTGCTTGTTAGAATCTTTGTTAGGACTTGAGTTTATTTTATATTTTGAAATTCAAAAATCAGGGTCTCTCTAGCTACAAAAATAGAAGGTATAAACAGTACTTAAAGGAGAATAATAAAGGCTACTGATTTGAATTAAATGTGCGAATAAGCATTCTTCCGTGGATCCTCTTGTGTTTTCATTCCTCAGAGCAATTGCAAAAATTTAATAGTGACTTCAAGAAATACTCGTACGTGTGCTTCCTGTTTTGTCATTATGTCACTATAAAAGTCAGAATAGATGTACATCGTGTCAAAAGCCATAAGTGCTAGACTGGGGTAACAAACTACTCAGTACGTATTTCAAAAATTGAAGAAAGTTTTGCCCCTTCTTTGAAATGTCTAACCATTGAACGGATCATTTGTTCCGCGAACGATAGTGTGACTTCGGTGCTCAGAACGAGATTACGATAATATAAAGAGAATGAAAAAGCCGTCACCATAAAACATAACCCGCAAAAATCAAATGTTTATAAGACAATGCAAATGTTGGCGAAAGTGAGCAAAACTTAGCATCATATACACCGCATTGCAATTAGTTATACACGTTCACCACTAGAGGCGCTTGCTTCGGCGCGCTGCAAGTCTGTATAGGGAAAATTACATGGCTTGACGCGACTGTATAGACTGTGGTAAGACCTTGAAGTTGAAGGTGCTTCTTGTCCTTTGCTATACTTCTTTTTATCAATGTTTCTATCCCTCGTTGTTTCACTGTAGTTGAGGCCTCAACATGTAACGGTCTGTCACAAACTAAACATTCCGGATCATTCATGTCTGTAAATGTTAAACATGCCACTTTATACGTAAAACATAACAGAAAGCTACATTATAACACTTATAACACTTTCTTTCACGAATAATAAACTTTCCTTACCTTATTTACCAAACCATAGACATGAACTTATAAGGACAGAAAAAAACCGATGTTGAATTTATGCTAACTGTAGTCTTTCAAAATGACTGAATTTGAAAATTGAGATATCTATATAACGTGAAATTTTATCCTCTACAACTTTTTTTCTATGCGTTTTTTCATAAAAGTATCTGTGCCAAAGGTATGTTGTCCTGAAAAGTCGCAAAATGTAAGTTTGCACTGAAATGAGAAAATTTCCCGGTTTCTAACTTTTGATTTCGGCTATACTACTGAACCGAATTTGAAGATTTATGTACTCATCATACGCAGAATTTAACCTTATTTAATCTTGAATGGGATGTCATTTTCCGTTCGACGCACTGTTTTCGAGCTACAAGCAAAAACTGAAAAAAGTGCAAAAGTTTAATTTTTAATGAGCTCCCATAAGATAAGCTCACCTCCTAGGATAGTGGAAACTCAGATTACGCTTATTTACTATCAAATGAAGGTATTGAAACAATTTCCAGCTTACTGGGAATTAATTAATCGAAAAATTCTTATCCGACTGGCCTATTTGCTGTATCATGTGATACAGAACCAGCATGTTCGCTTTCATACTCGCTGAGCTACTTGAATTCAAATTTGATGCAGCGCTAGTTTGCTACTTGCTCCAACTAGGACCTAGTCACTGTTGGCCAATAGCGTTAGCATTTACAGTCGCTATGCCATTTTAACTTTCAGAAATCAGAGAACACCGGTACCTCTCGGCTAATACGTTGTAATTTTCTGGTAGTGAAATCAATAGTAGATAAAAATTTACCGACAGTTTTTTTTATCACCTACTGTCATTTAATGGTTAGTTTAAACCCTAGTATACATGCTCTACAATATGAATGAAAATACCGGTTCCTTGCCAGTATCACACCGGAGTGATAGAGAGAAACCTTCTAGGATGGCTCAATTCATACTGGATTCCACCCTCAATATCAAGTAATGACTAGCGGCGTACTTGCGCTGGGTCAAATATCGTGCGAAACGGGCTTAAGTTTTTAAGCACGAATACGATGAGCGTAGAATATCTCCTCTACCTTCTTCCTCCTTTTTCCACAATCGCCATATTAATGCAATTAGTTTTTTCCCTTTTTTGGTCTCACTCCTTTCCCGTCCGTCGCACGCCACGCCGCGGCGCGCCGTCCCTTCCTCGGTTAAGCTTGATATCACCGCCGTTTTTTTCTCCCTTTTTCCGCGATTTTTATCACTCTGGTTCCCAATTATACAATATTATAAATCAGTTAGTTGTTAACGGTACGGTTTTTTATTTAAAATATTTTTTTTCGAAATATGGATTGTAAAACTTGAACACAGCAGAAATTTTAATGAAAACAGATTCAAAATAGGGAAATGAACATGCAGTGAATGCAATCATTTGAGGTTGTTGGGGATAGATGTTTCTCTGGTCATTTTAGAAACATTCCATTTTTATTGTAGCAGTTTTAATAAGTATGAATCAAATATAGTAATATTAATGACGAAAAATCCTTGTTTTCTATTACTGCATTTATCAATAATTAGCGAAATGTGGATATTATAGGCTTCATTTATCTAAAAGGAGTGTGCGTCGTTGGTATGGCCATGTCGAGAGAATAAAACTGAGTTGAATAACGAAACTTGTTAATGGTAGCAAAGAGAATGGTACGAGGCGAAAGGGAAGACCGCGAAAGTCATGGTTAAAGAAGACTCTAAAGAGAAGTGGTGGAAGAGACTCTAAAGAGAAGGAATATTAGAGGAGTCTTAAGAATTGGAGAGCCTGTGTTAAGTTCAGGAGAAGCGAGAGTGGTTTGTAATGATAGGGGACAATGGAGGAAATAATTAAATGGTAGCTAGTTTTCTAGGGCTCTATGGCAATAACTAAATTCTTTGACTTAACCTCCCGCGGAAGGGAATGGCGTGATGGGTGTGTGTGCATGCATGTGAAAATACTAATTTACTTCGCATCATAGCTAAAAGACCATCAGAGCCCATGGTTTTTTGGAATTTGGTAAAAAGGTATTGTGGCGTGGGTAAATGTATTTTTTTAAATAGTTCAGAAAGCATACAAACCACCCAGTTTTTTACATCATTTGAAAAAATGTCCCCATGCAGCGCTCAGCCGTAACATATCCAATGAAAAACGGTTTCTATTTTTTTGACAAACATCTCGAAACGTTTTTCGAAGAGTGGCAGATATTTTGGTGTAATTAGAAATATATCGTTTTCTTCATAATGAGACCAAATTCACTGCATTTTATGTGATGTAATATCTCGCTCAAACTACTATAAGTAAAGAACATGCATATTATATTATGCGTAATTTTATCCTGGCAGATGCTGATTTTGGCGATTTCTAGACAATCCCTGATTTTGTCCCGACTTCATTTTTCTTAGTCAAATTTCAATAAATCTCCAGGTTGTAAAAATATCCCAAGATATGTGACAATCACGATAGCTGACTAATCTGTACCTGATAGCAATCCCATTGCATTAGAATGAGTCCTCTCCTTTCTTCCACTTCTTTTCCCCGTTCATCGTCCGTTTTTTATTTCCCTTTCCGGCGTTATTTCAGCTCCACCCAACTCCCAGTATCCTTCCATTATTTATCCTTGACCGAGATTCCCATTGCTCCTGTTACGCTACCTGACTATCTCTGAGTGTTTTGTGTTTTTTTAATGTACTCCACCAAGTTCCATTTAGTTTTCGGTCAAGTTTTAAAGGATTATCAGGTAGGTAGTAAGTAGCAACACATGTTTCCTAAGTTTAAAAATAACAATGTTGTGAGCGTAACATGACTCCTACCACCCAATATTTGGGAATATTAACTAATTTATTCTTTCTGTCAAATGCTCGTTCTCACCTTAGTGCGGAATCTAGGATAAAACGGACTTGTATCGTGCATGTTCCTCGGCGATTTCGTGAAAATCTCTGACTTCTTTCTTCTAGGAGACATTCACTAAATGCATGCGTACCCATTACTCGGTTTCATTTCGGATGAACTCTAAAGATCTGTATTTGCGTTGATAGACGTAGAAAATTGGCTGTTCCGATAATTTCTTCCGTACTTTCTTTTCCTTGCTTCTGCCACATTCATGCACGCTCCCTTGTTCTTAAAATTCCTGATATTCATATTCTTGATAGTCCCCTCCACCACACATTCAGCCACGGCTTCCTCTGCCTACCCCTTCCTCCCTCATCATTTAATTTTGTATCATATATTTGTTCAATAATTCGACTCTCATCCATTCTCCTAACCAACGAAGCACGCCTCTATTTGATACATGCCCATCGACGGTGATTCCATTCCACATTCCCTCATGACCCACTTACCCCTCCTAATGCATACCTTTCCTCAAAGTATACTCATTCCGCTTAGGTTACTTATTATTTATTATTTCTGACATACCCAAGTTTCACAGCTGTAAAATAAATTGGGGGTGAGTACACAGGGATTTTTGCCTCTGTTCCATGATATGATTTCAATCACATGACTTTTCCTGGTTTTTAAGGTTTTTTTCTAACGTATTTAGCCACCACGGTGACATACCCGAGCTCAAAAATAATAATCCTGTGAGATTGGAATGCCTCCTTCCCTTTATTCCTACCATTTTTCACATTTGCTATTTTTATCTGGTGTCTCCTGCCGCCCATCTTCCGGCATGCTTCCCTTCGGTTACCCTTGGTTTCACTGTCCAACTCCCCTCCCTCCTTACACCTACCCCCTTCTTATCCCACATCCCCCCTTTTTGTGTGTCGAAAGTCCCATTGACGCTACCTTTCCCTCCTTTATCGGCGCCTTTGTCGCGGCGTTTTGCCGACAAGTAAGGAGGGATTCCTCCGAACTCTGAAGGGGGAGCTATATACATTCCCATCGCTTCCATCTCTTCTCTTCTTTCCATCTTGCCTCTCTCTACGCTCCTCCCTGCTTTCAAAAGTGTTATTTTCCCCCGTCCTTCCAACCCTGGGATATCGTTTCATATGGCCATACCTGCGCTTAAAGCGAAGCGTGGGGGGTGAAAAATAAGAGGCTTGGTAGAGAGGGGTTGAGTTATTTTTTTCATCCCCTTCCACTACAGCTGGACCCGAGCTTATGGAGTGTTTTTTGTAGGTAATCCTCCCCGAGTTTTGAGAGGTTGAGCCTTGCTTTTTTATGTCTATTTATTTATGTTTTTTATTTTTATTTCTTTCTCTACGGACCTTCGGCTCCACTCCATTGCTCCGAATCATGTTTTGAAGTTGGATGAAACTTTTTCGTTCGGCAGAAGCCTCGTGATCCTCCTCCGCATTCCGACCCGTTTGGACGGTCTCTGTGTGATTGTTGCCCTGGAGTCTGAATCAGTAGTGATGCCGCCGAGCGTGAAAACGACGCACGATCCTTTACTCCGCAAACGCAGGCTCGAAAAACGTATTTTGTGGAATGGACTTCGTTTTTCTTCGCTTTAAGTTTGAATTTTTGTTGATGCTTATTTCGAGGAAAATATTCACTGCAAAAATCTGGAGTGAATATGTTGGTAAAAAAAGTAATACATAATGGCTGATATCAAATTAATTCTCCGAAATACTATCCGAATCCATTTTTAAAACCCGCTGTTTTACCTACAGTACGCACTATTTCCAGGTTTTGAACCAGAAGTTTCATATTTATAACTCAGGACACATCGTGATTTTATTGAAACAAATAATTTATTATTATCATTCACTATCATTGCTCATCCTTATTCTTCCTTTATTGTAGCGTATTGTGGCGTGCATAAAGAACTATTTAAAATCGCCGGTCAGTTGTTTGTTAATGAGTTGTGCCGGGAATGGGAGACTGTTGTTATGGGAATCGGTTTGAAAAAGAATGAGATATGTTTTTGTCACATTCTGTGAAAAATTAAAGCATTATTGATAGTGAAAGAGTAATTGATTCATACTCGTCGCTATTCAAAGGTATTATAACTGCCCTTGAAGCGCTTTTATTAAAATACTTACGAGTGAAAGAATGGTTGCTTGGCTATTTGGTTATGCGATTAACAGCTGAGCTCATTTGTGCTGTTCATGATATTATGTAGGCAGGTTTAGGAAGAATATTATGGAACATAAGGGGGGACCAAAATTTAACATCCCTTCTGACGGACGGAGTACTGTCCATGAAGAGTTATTCACACGACTCGCTGGAAGGGATCGGTTATAGGGACTAATTTGATTTTACAAATCGATCATAAGGAACCACCCAGAGGCAACTGGCCAATAGAAAATAGTACAAACAAACTGAGCCAATTAGGTCACCGTAAATCTAAGTCGTATTCTCAAATTTAGTGTCAAAATGTAGGCTGTGATTTTTCCACCGATAACGGATATATTTTGAAAAACAAGCCATCAGTAAAAATAAAACCTATGATAGAATGTACTATATTCGAGCTAATAGTTATCCCGAGCAATTTGATCACGAGCAATACACGTTAGACAACCCTCAACTACCCGTGTGGACGAATTAACCCATTACCTACTTCGCTATCGCTAATATTATAGATTTACTTGGTACTATTCCAAAATGAACCATCAATTCCGGTTGCGGGATCGAATGCCAAAAATTTTAAACACATATTCACCAGGCCAAAAATATAAAAAACAAGGAATAGTGTAATAAAAAACGAATGTACTTGACAAAAACATTTTGGCATAAGAAGGTTAAAAATATATCCTTTCAGAGTTATATTTTTAGAACTCTCAGTGAAAACCTTGGATTAAAGACAGATGCATGACAATTCAATCAGTGGTCTCAGAGACATGTAATTGTGGTTTTTGCGTTTTTACGGGTATAGATTATATGTAGATTTTCCTATTTAGATTTTCTTGAGCTTAGAACCACTCAATGAGTGCGGTTAAGGATAATTTAGCCAGCACTCGACAGTAATTTTTAATTAATTTTTCTTTTAGGTATTTCCTCATTACTCCTACGGATCGATTTTAATTTTCGCGAAATTTCCAGGAAACTCCCGCAGTTTTGCAAAAGTCTGTGCATATAGACTGATTTTACTGGTATTTTTCCTTGAATTATTACTGCGGTATTATTATTAAAGTGACACTCTGGTGGGTTCTTTTCAAAAACAGTGTTTCGCGACCCCCGGCTCCCTTGTCGCTGCGTGACGTCACGGTTCGCCAAAATTCTCCCCCTCCCATAGTCGCGGTAGTCGAGGCTCCCAGCCCTCCCCAGACCGACTGACGTCATTGATGTGCGGACCCTTACGTCACGCGGTGAGAGCATGGACCGACATCACTCTCCGAGGGGAAAAAATGTAAAGGGCTAGATCAATATGTGTTTTTTTTTAAGAGTGAGACAGTATTACTAAGAATGAGGGCGTTGATATAAGCGACAGTGAATATGTGGGGTTAGTTTGAAGAGCTAACGAGGAAATGTTCCGACAACCGGGCGACGATGAACGACTTTTTAATGTCCAGAAGTGCAGAGAACGTTTGGATTCAGTTGAAACTGAAACTAACGAGAAACGCGTCTCTCTCTTTTCGTTTACCCTAAAGTCTGGTTCTGGTCTGGTAAAGGTAAACGTGATAATGTGTGCATAAATTTAATCTGTGCATTGTTATCTACATCATGAAGATTCATTTTTATATTTGTTAAAAATATTTGTTGGCCAACAAATACAGTCATAAATAGACTTTTTTGAAGAAATTATAATGGAAAAAAAGAGTCCTCTTTCAATGGCATTTTATTTAGTTTAAAAAAATATCAATTAAAAATCATGTGCTTACAAGTAAACTGTTTTTTTATCGAAATAAGCTTAATTGACGAAAATATGTAGATAAAAATTACACGACATTCCTTTCGGGATTGCATAACCTTGTGAATGAGCCACACACCAGTTTGGCTTTACATTCAAGGCATATGTGTTTTTTTAAGAATTGATATAATTTCAAATTATTAGATAAAATACTGCCAACAATATACGAAAAACAGTAATAAGAACAAAATATTCCTAGTGCCATAGAGAGACGTTGGACCAAGCGGCAAGCCGCTCCAAAAGGGCGTTCCACATTCTGTTGACAGTATGTTCTCTTATGGAGATTCGTTTCCTGTGTTAATATCCATAAGGCGGGAAGAGCGGCGTTGCTAAAATTCGTACGTAAATAGGCATAGTGATGTGCATTATACCAACTGCACTTCTAGGATTCTTCCAATATGCATTTATCAATTGTGTAGTAAAAATGGAAAAGGATGTAAGTGCCAAAAAATAAAAAAATTACTTTTTCGGTGAAAAGCGAAGTACAAGCCAGGCGTAATAAGACAAACAAGTGTCAGAAAATTTTTCCCTAGTTTGTAGAGCAGTCGGAAAACTTATATGGCCGTAGGAGAAAGAAGGACTTATTTTATTGAATACTTACTGAAAATTTTAGTTTCTGGCACTTACAACCTTTTCCATTTTTACTACACAATTCCTAGTGTCTTGCGTTAATCAGTGTGGAGTTCGCCTCTTACGTGGCGTAATGGTGGGCACACGGCGCATAAGTTTGGCAAGACATATCTTCATAAGGCACGTGCTGTAATCTAATTGTGGGAAGCTCTATAAATATATGTGTCCGAAGAAAGAAATAGGATCCATGCCTTGAAGTCAAGGGCTCGGCTCCCCAGAATTGCGCAACATGTCTTAAATTCGAGGCATCCTTTTTGAGGTTGTAAATGTATTTTCAGGCACCAGTATTTGAAAATCTAACTGAGAAGCAAACTCGTTTGAAGGCTATACAATGTTCGCTTTCCTTGGGCGAAAAATTTTGATTTATATGCTTTCTCCTCATGGCTTTTCTTTTGGGAAACCTCTCAGAATAGCACTTTCATCGTTGAAACTAATAAACGTAGAATTCATTGTTACAAAAACACGGTACAAAATTCCACTAATTATTTTATTGCTGATTCAATCTTCGAATTCTATCTTAAATTTCCACTAAGTATCGCCACAATCGATTAATTTGATTAATAAACGCAGATTTGCTGAAACGACCACATTCATTCCGACTTGATATAAATCAATGGAATTCAAGTGTTTCACTCCAACCAGGTGAACCCACCGACATCTTCAGAACTTGCATGTGGCATTTATGATCATCTATATCAGCTATATTTATCAAGATTGAAAGTAATTTCGAGTGAGCAGGAGTTCAGATGAAAATAAATATTAAGAGCCAAACGCAATTACAGCTTGTTATTCATCGTTTACGAATTGTTCATCAACAAAATGATTGATTTATTGTGTTGGAAGATTTTCTTCGGCCAATTATATTTTGGAATACCCTCCAACAAGGCCTTGGGTAGTTTATTCAACCAATGCTGTTATAGCTCACCAGGGAGTTATCAAGAACTAATTCCTGTCTCATATCAGCAGCCAATGATCACGAACTACGTATATTTTTTAGTTAATGACAAGTTGAAGTTGACACGAGGTTTTATACGAGAAACCTGAGATCACAATTACGTTTTCCTCATTTTTCTCAAAGTCAGGAAAAGAAATTTAGCCTTTGATTTCAGGTCAGTAACGCATTTAAAACATCACTTTCCGTCAATAGCATCCCTTATAGGAAGAAAAGCAAAAGAAAAAAGGAGGCTAAGTATCCCTTCATAGAATAGCTATGAGTATAAATAAATCAACTCCCACGGAAACTTTCAATACTCTGCATTTGAGGGTTGGTATATGAGTAGCTAGGATTTTACAAGCGTTTAAGGAGCCAAAGCGAGCACCAGGTTATTTGATATCAGTCGGACATCATCACGTCCTGAGATACGTCCTTATGATGTCGCGACGCTACGTGACGAAAACGGGGTAGCACATAAATAAGTGGATTTGTAAAACCAAGAGAACATGACATTCATTATATCTCCCAAATATTCACACTTCCTTCGTTTTACAATTTTCTTTCACATGCTAATTTCCGCTAATATCACGGAATAAATTAATTTACCAAAATTTCTTGATTGATGTGATATATATGGTGGTAAATCATAAAATTTTAACAAATTTAGCATAAAAATTTAAGTTCAAATATAATTAGTCCTCCCCCGGCAAGTTAATTTATTCTTATATGTTCTATCGCCTTTCGCGATTATGTGAATAGAATGTCACCGGATGTGATGCTATGTAATCGCTTAATTGAATTGCTATTGCTGCACCAATAGAACTCCATCCTTACACATTCAAGTGCTACTTGCAAGTATGGTTTGGTTGCTGCCATAAAAGTAACTTCCATGTGCTAAGTCACCAAAAGCTCAGACATGTGGGGAAGGTCTCCTGAGCGTCGACGATGAGCACTCTCCCCCTTCTCTATGTCCCACCCTCCCCCACTTTTTCTTTCCCCTACGTACCCCACCGCTGACGTCCCAAAAGCAGCCATCTCCACTTCCCCCTCTTTATCACCCTCCTTTCTCACTCCCTTCTCAACTCTTTCCTCATCCATACTCCCTCCCCCCCCCACTCTCTCTCCCCCTTAAACTCCCCTCGCATTCCAGCCGGCCGAAGAATTCCCGGAGCTTCCCGTTTTTTTTTGTTGTCCCCTTAGTTTTTTCTTCCCATCTCTCCCTCACTCCCACGGACTATCTCCCTCCCCCCACCCCTGGACCATCCCCCCTCTTTCCTCTCTAGAAAGCCCCTCCCCTCATTCCTCCTTTATCCTTCTTTTCAAATCCCTTCCGTCTTCTCTCTTCTCTGTCCTCGGCTCCTTCCCTCTCATCATTTGACTTTCTCGTCCTCTTCCTTCTTCTTGATCCCCTTACTTAACCCTGAAGTTCTTGTACACCGTCCCGATTGTTCTTGCGAAAATTTATTCCCTCCTTTGCGTGCTCGATACTCCTTGAGTGTTTATGGTGAAATACGCACAGCAATAGGTTACAGTGCAGCGAGGGGTTGACTTGATTTTTGACTCCATTCGTTGAATTTATAGCATTCATTTATCCTTGTTGGAAATGAAATTTGTCAAGGCTAATGAAATATCAGCAGTTATTGCTGAAAAATGTGTAAAGTTTGTCTGACAACCGCTACCTTATGTTAATGCTGGTGCATAATGGAAGAGTCAATGAACAGCTGAAGCGTAAACTCAATGAAAAGCTTCATCGTCTGCCCACCGTAGGAATGCTGATTCTTCTCCGTTTCCCTGTTCCATTACATTACGCTCGCCTTCCTTCCTTCACTTCCTTCATCCTTCCTACCTCTCTTATATCTTCACCTAATCTGTTTTCCTCGGTTATCCCCCCGAGTCTTCCCATCTTTTCCCTCCAAATCCCTTCCCTCGTTTCCCCTCAAAGTTTATACATAATCTGATCCTTTTCCTTACCCATATCTCGTTAAAGGGATATCTGAACTTATCAACATTTACGTAGACTATAATAAACTCTGATAGACCATTTGTAGATTTTTATAGATCTTTGAAACACTGTTCAAAGTTTTGTGATAACAGATCTTTTTCAACTTTTTCCCCGGTCGGTTTCGGCACCCCGGCGTCAGCGTCATATTTTCAAGGATACGCCTAATGACATGGTGAAACAAAACTGGTTGGGAAGAAATTAAATAAATATTTTAACGGGAATTATTTAGAGCAACTAATAGCTGTGAACAATGTAAGAGATAGATAGTACCTGACATACTTATACGAGTAATGTAAAGGCATTTTATTGGCAGTTGTGAGTTTAAAGTCGACCTCGGTGGCAGTGGGTTAGAGTCCTTACCTTCAAGCATTAAGGCCGTAGGTTCTAAGGTCATTTCGCACATACTGTCTGCCACGCGCAGACAGGGGCAGCAGCACTCGGACAAATCGGAGGATCACCCCCCCCCCCCAAACTCTAGCCGAGCCCAACGATTAGTGATGGGAAAAGTCGGTCTTTTGAGAGATTTCGGTCGCGTCGGTCACTCCCGCTTGTGATTCGATCTTCCATCGTCGATCAGAGAGACCGATTTTCCAGCTAGTGAGCAGTCCAAGTTGCCTACGATCAATGATCTCTCAGGAAAATCGTGATAGATAAAAAATCTGGTCGTTCGTGAGTTTCATACTGTAAGCATGACCGAGGTGTACAGCTTTGCTCTTGATAGCACACAGCAGGCACAAAGTTTCAGTCAAGGAGTCTATATTAAAGGAGGGGAAAGTCTCATCTGATTGGTGTTACCGAATCCTTCCGCCGGGTAGAAGTTCTCTTTGCCGCCGGTAGATGGTGCTGAGGCCAGGCTACGGGTCACAAACTAGTCATACGCGTTGAAATGAAGGGAGAGAAGCTAATTTTAAAAATTGTGGCATTTTAGTTTTTAAGTGACTACCACTCAAAAATTGAAATGCAAGTTTCCCTAATAACCATATATTGTTTGGCTGGTAGTTTTAAAGGAATTCAAGCGCTGTCGTACGATGAATTGAGTATTCTCTGCTGGACAGTCGTCTGCTTCTTCCTACTGAACCTGCAACATTGAAGTGCTGACTTTACTACGAAAAAATTGCTATAAACAATTTTTTTGCAAAGAAAACAATATTGCATGGAAGGCAACGAAATTTTACGTAGGTATTATTGAAGGGAACTCAATGTAAAAGACCGGAGGGACAAACAATCGGGCCTGGTTTGTACGTCTGGCACATAGGTGTCAAGTGAAACGTCAGAAAAAATGCACTCGTGAGGTAAATTACTCACGTCGTGGAATGCTTTCAGTTGATAGCTTTAGGTAGACGAAATGCTTTACAGAAAAGGTAGTATACCCAATTAAATTCCTTAGATAATCCCCTTCGTAACCCAACTTAGAGGAGCACTCGACTGCTGTATCTTAAGCTATATCACTCTAATGAACTAACAAACCATACCTAATGATTATAGTGACATGTTGGCTACTTCCACAGAAACTGGAGGGAAGGACCACTGGATTTAAAGAACTTGACTCAAGTTGATAACTAATTTATTTCACGAAAACAACATAGGGTACATATAATTGGAACAAAGTATATGCTTAGAAGTCAACTGGGATCAACTGTGAACAAAGGTGGGGATATCACTCATCTCGTTGGCTCTAAATGATTGATTCTAAAAAGAAAATGAAAACACTTCTCAAAATCACTCACTAGTACTAGTCACCTAAGTATTCAACGTTTAGTAAATAATGACATAAGATCAAGTATTTACAAAAATGTAAAATAAAAACAAAATGCAAACAGTTTCTGTTAGCAATCAGTATAAACACGGGTTGATTAGTAAAAGTGCGGTATACCAGTGAAATAATTGATAACACTATATGTACAACATGCTTGAAAAACCAGATGAAATATTTACAAAAACATAAATTAGCAAATGAAAACACTTCTCACAGTCCCTCACTTCAAGCACTAGTAACATACTAAGTCAATGCTTAGTAAATCATGACAAACTTTGAAAAACTCACTATTTACAACATAGAAAAAAGAAAAGATTAGGTATCTACAAAATTGAACATCAAGAAAAATGAGGGATGCACCACACAATAAATGATGATCACTCGTCTTCCTCTCGCTTCATTTCGAAGCATGTCCTTGTAGCCTGGAAGGCAACACAAGAATCATAAAAACAAAGACAGGTGTATTGTAGCAGTAAATGACTAAGAATCAGTTGTGATGATTAACAGTAAACAGTATCATGTTACTTTACCACATTTTACAGCTTTCCCTTCTTCCTCTGAAGATACTTGCCCCATAAATATCACATCATATAACCTATGTCATTATCAAAAAGCGCCGTGCTATTAAATCCGGAGAGTTAATCGCCGAGAGTGATAGAGATGAAAATACGACTCCAGTTCAGGGAAACAAACACTTTCACGCACTAACTTTTCGCACTCGCCCTTTCTTACTCACAAAAACATTTTTCCGCAAGTCTAGGCAAACATTACCGCTATATACATCAACTAATAAATTAACCATACATAAGAATCAAGTAATTAATTGTCTTACACAGTATAGGTACTTACCGCAGCCTTGAACAAACTTTTATTTCGGATTCCCCGTTCAGAATTCCTTTTTTGGGAACTCTTATACCCGGACGTGCATCCAGGAACAAAGCACGTTCGAGCACAACGCACCATTTTCGAAAAATTGTAATATTTACACAATTTAACGCTGTAAATAAAACTCTTGCACACTCTCACCCGTAAGCTCCCACGCTAAAACTTCAGCACAACAACCCATAGCGTGGCACCAGCGCCTCCAAGCGGCGAAAAGTTGCATTCGGTGGGGGCGGAAGGCGTCGACAACAAAGACCTAACGTATTACGTTGCGGAGTCACCAATCCTTATAATTCTATTATTCATGGTTTCAGTGCAGCTACCTCGTTCAGTGCCGGTTTCCGTGGAGTTGTGGGTAATTCTTTGAAAACAATTGAAGGCACAATTGTGCAATCGTGCGAAGGTTTGTTTTGTTTTTACACAATGCTCTTGGTTTGTGATTTTAAGTATAGTTATACGAAGAATATTAGGAATATCCCACTTGATTACAAAACTGTTGAAGAGTGACATTTTATGGACCACAAATTATTAACAACTCACTATAGAAACCAATGATTAATAGTAATTTAGTAGCGAAATTTTATTTTGGTATTTAGTTCGAAACGATCAACGTTTTCTTTTGGCTGTAAGAATTTAAAGCAAATTATCCGACTGTAGCACTAAAATTCAATTTTCAATTACAGTCTGTTTCACTTGTTCACGAGACGTAATATTTGTCGAGAATATTGAAACGATGGTTTATCGTGTATTTAAGTGACAATGCAATTATGGAAATTCAGTGATTACAAATTTTATATGTGCTGTGATGTATTGCGTGTGTTCTTGTGGTGATATTTTGATATTTAAAGGTTATTTGTGTTAGGTAGACTTACGCTCCTAATGGATGTGTTATGACAGGAAATACACCATGGAGGTTATAAAAGTTTCTGTGCTTCTGAAATGGCATAATATTGCGTTGTGTTTCTGGACGTGAGTTACACGAAGAAAGTGTATGTTCAACTTATGCTAAAGTTATAGTTTATGTCGTAAATTTACCAAGAGTTAGTGCTTCAAAAATAGCCTTTAATGGTGGGTTTTTGTTTGTTTACATCGTAGATTTTTAAGTTACAGTCCCCCCTGAAATAATCTCATAGTTTGCTGCTGTGTTTGTCTAAGAGTGAATTGCATGTAAAAAAGCGAACGTTCAACTTTGGTAAAGGTTTGTTTACATCGTACTATATATCTATAATTTAGTTACTGTGCTTCTGAAATACTGTCTCGTGATCGTCGAGTGCTTACAATATTAATAAATGCCAAAATCGAAGATTTGTTCATAGGTTAACGTAATATTCGTCGTTTATTGTTTACATCGTAAATATAAAGCATAAATTCAGAGTATTAGTGCAAATACAGGAGTCCAAGACATTCGCTGTGCATATATATATATATCTGTGATTCTAATAATAACAATCAGTCCTACGATGAATACTTTTTTGTGAAGTTGCTTCTGTCGTGATGTTGTTTTCTTCTCGTGAAGCACTTCTTGTGCCAAAGTGAACTGAATAGGACTTCACGTTTACTATTCTCAATATTTGTTGAAATATATGCATTTTTTCAGCCACTTGAGTGATTTATATCTAATGTAAAACGCTCCTTACAAAACATGCTTCGTTTGTTGCCATCGATTAAAATCGTTGGGGTTTCACCATGCACTTCGTCACTTAGATAACTAATCAAACTAGTCAATTATATTGATGTTCAGTAAATATGTTTTTCGCAATGCCACATAGATTCTAAATGTTTAAAAAGCATATTATTAAATGATGGTTTGTATATGTACCTGCGTACCTTTCAATAAAATGTATATTCAGTAAAAATGCACTTTGTTATAGTATTGAATCTTTAGTGCTATATTAATTCCCCCTCACAAAATGCTTTTGCCCGTACATTGGAGATGTTAATTGGTTACGAAAACGATTTGATTATTATAGTTATGTCTTACAGGGTATTCAACAGTTATACATATCTTAATTCTTATCAGTTAACATATATTGCTTCTAAGCTACCTATAAGAAATGCCTAATACACACAAAATATTTGTTATTATGATGTGTATGAGTAGGGATTTAAAAACTGATTGCAGGATGTGATGAATCTTCTTAAATTGTTTGGCACTGACAGTGCTAATTTTAAACCCACTACATTCGTTCTTCCTCTAGATGATATTTCTGCTATCATTAAGAAGCACCAATGCAATGCAATAAAATATGTAAGCGTCAGTGAGTTTCTCTGCTATCTGATTGCTACTCTAGTTGCCATTTACTAGACTATATCATGTAACAGGTAGGGAATACTATATCTAGGCAAAATTATAACTAGTTTACTCTGTAGATTTTATGAAATACATGGAACAATCAGGTTATAAGAATGTTTACTAAATATCTGACCTCAATATATATGTTTATTATCTTTGCAAGGAACAGCCTCTGATCAATTATTAATTTACACAATGGTTTAGTGCTTATCAATGGTTATAGCCATCAATAACTTCAGACCAATATCCACTCTGCCAGTTCTCTCTATATTATAGAACTGTAATCAAAAAACAGTAGTGTTTACATATCATATGAGTGATAACAGTTGTATGTCATACCTAGTTTTGATTCAAAGAAAAAAAATCAGCTGTGCATACTGTGACAAATGTTTATTTCCCCCATGCAATCATTGAATTTGCTAGAACAATATACATACCATCTTGGATTTTTAAGAGTAAAGATTCTGAGTGTATTTCATGTTGATTTTTGCTTGATATACTTACTGAATACTTATGGGAACTAAAGCTAATATCTTTTTATTAATTTTCTTTTGACATTTTGAAAATATCTCTTCCTTCATGCTACCGTAATGGACTTTATGAAAGGATTATTCTCTGTGGGTTTGGCAATGTTTAAATAATAGATTAGAGTTGAGTATTGGAACAGGATTGTGATTGAGGAGTGAATAGCGTAAGAGGAAGATGGAAAAAATTGTGGGTTCATGATGTGGTGGAAGAGACATTAAAGGAGGAAGATTAGGAGTCTTAAGAATAGGAGAGAGTGTGAATGAAGTAATGTATGAATACAATAGAGGCAAAGGATATATGCCAATATAGGGTATTATGGAGTAAATTATTATAAGAGAGCCAGTTTCCAAATCCAAACAGACATCACTAACAGCAGAGAGCAAACAATATCATGTGATAAGTTGTGTGCCTCAAGTTATCCAGGTACTCAATTACTTAGCAGTCAACTTAAGTGTACAGATGTCGTTCCTGTGTGACTTAAAGTCAACTTGATCAGAATAAAATTATTTTTTATGCCCTCATTTAAATTAAATGTCTGTCATAATTTAAGTCAAGTATGCACTCATAGTTTTGGTAACACCCTTTTATAAATTGAAGAAGTTAATGGAGAAGAGGGTCATGAATGGATAATAAAGCAATGGTAGGTAATCAATGATTTTTCACTTATAACAAAATTTTAGTGTAAAATGGATTTGGTCTATAATGCTTCATGCTTAATGAATGCTGTTACATATTATTAATATTATTTATTTCACTGATCTGAGGAACCTAAGAAGCTTTCTCGGGTTTCCAACAGGGTGATGGTCTCCATGTAGGCTGACGTTTCGATGTCTGACTCAGTCATTGTCATCAGGGGTGATGAAAACTAAGGGTTGTGCAACCATTCATAGATCCATTTATTTTTAATAATCAATAAGTGAAATAAATATTGGTGTAGGTTTTTTACAATTACTACTTGGCTTATTTTGAATATGTTCCTTGAAACCCCAATATGATTAAGTCTTAAGTCGACTCCTATTGTCATGATCTTTGGTAAATTTATGAATATTAATCAACTGTTATCAAAGGACATGCTATGATGTATTGTTTACCTGTAGTAGAAATTAACAAGGGTAATTATAGCTGTTAGGCTCACACATGCCAGATTGGACGAAGAGCAGGAACGAAGGGAACATAGTCCACTCAGCATCTGTGGATATTTTTCCTCATGGTAAGTGGCTTGCCATCTCACTCCAGAGTATAGATTGAGAATGGTCATTGAGTAGAAACCATTAGAGGCTTAAGACAAATAGTGGAATGAAGTTGTAACTGGGGCAGAATTTTAGTGGAACGAGGTGTCCTACTCAAGATATTAAATGTCTTGTATCAGCAATATTCAAGAATTATGGGGGATATGTAATGCCTCAAGTCCTGATATAGGATGTAAACAAAAGGTTGGTTTGGAAGGTTTTATAAAGGGTTGTGGACTTCGGTGGATCTAAACCATTGGCTAATGTTGAGAGGGTGAGATTAGGCTAAAGTTATATGAGGAGTGGCTCTCGAGAAGGATAATGAAAGTAAGATAGAAGAGAAGTTAAGAGATACTTGACTAGGCATTGAAGTTACATATAACAGTGAAGGAAATTTAGGAGTCCACTTTATGTCAGATAGTAGGTAATTAAGAGGAAATGAGGTCCTGAAAGGCACTTTTGAAGGGAAAGGTTTGCTTCATTGGGAGAGGTAGGAAAAATATAGGCAATTGAAATGAATGGATGTGATGCGCAGAACTAAATTGAAACATTTTAAGGAAAGAAATTTTTGAAGCAGGAAGGGTGGAGTGGTAACTGCAGTTACCACTCCACCCTTCCTGCTGGTCATGACCACTGAAATATATATGTCTGTTAAGCTATCTGTATACCATTATAATGGTGGTAAAATGTCATGGTCAAGCAAATATAAGAATTAAAGTGAATGTGGAATGAATAGACGTTGATAACAGTCCAATGCTATAATTGCATTACTCCACCAATGTTTAAGATAGGCATCAGTTTTTAAACCAAAATAAGATTTTCTTTGCCACTATAGGTTTCTGATTATCCTCATGAATGTTCTGCTAACTTCCTGCAGGTTCCTTCTAAATTTTCCTGCTAAATATTTACCAGGGATTTTGGATGTACAATGAGTAATTAGTACTATCAGAAATTTTAATTTGTCCTTTCCAAGGAATTAAATTTTAAATGAATATGGTCTAATTGTAAGCTCCTGTGTACAAGCCATGTTCGAATACACACTTTGATGGATGATACGATGATTACAAATTTCCAGCACTATTTTACAGTATATGATGCTCTATTGCACGCAGAAATACAGTCTTTATTTATTTAATTGCTCACATACAGCATTTCTGCCAATTTAAAGTGACACAGTATCGGTGGTATGAAGTCATATATTGCCTTACTAAACATGTTAGTACATTTTGATTGAAATAACTCCTTGCCCATTTCAATGGGATGCCTAAGGCTGATGTAATGGCCCACTCATGTAATTCATTTTTGCTTACAACCAATTACAGTATTACGATATTTACATTGTACCGTTTATTGAAGCTACACTCAGCGCAAATGCAAATGAAATTCCGGAAACTCATACTGATATTTACTGATCAAGCCTATGTACATTTTTTAAACTTACTATTCACTACAAAAGTATAATGATGAAAGTATGAATCAAATTACCTGTGGGTAATCATAATTTGCAGTTATCATGTCTCGAACGGTGTTTGGATCTAACCTATATTAACTGGAATCACGCTATTATTCCCTGAATCAAGTTCTTCAAATACCATTCCTCTAAATGAAAAGGAGAGTTATTGGCACATACGAAATTTTATTCTCCGAAAAAAGGATTCGCTGATGAGATTGCAGTTAAAAATATTTGAAATAACACCAAAAGCAAACTGCATTCCAAAAACAAACAATTCTGGATGAATTCACCGGTGATTTTAACACGCCAATACTTCGGAAGACATATATGGGAAGAAAATTCAGACGAAGGGAAAGCCAACGGACATCCAATGAAGCACTGGAAACATTCTTGATTGACAGCAACACCATCAAAGTCTAGAAAAAGTGATTGAAGAGAGAGGAGCGGAGTTGAATTTTTAAAATGCATTGGCAATATGAATCACAGTTGTTTATATAAACGGCCGGTATATATATAATACAGCGGCATGGGTATCAGGTTTGATTTCTAAGCGATCACGTCATAGACTCAGATATTTAATTATCACACAATTTACGACTCGTCGCGGCAAAGGAAAACAATTCATAGGGATATAGTATTGTACTATACTACTTACAAGTGACGATTAACCTATTGCACGTAATAAATAACGGCACTACATAGCCAACGCAGTAACAAATAATGCATTGCTTGGCGAATTAACAAACGGATAAGTACCTGGATCATGTTTAATTTCCATTGCATTCCTTTTGAATCTTAACCCAGCTGTCTCTTTGCCGACAGTGTAACGGATTCGGTCTTCATTTTTAATGATGTTATTATTCTACTAAAAAGCGAGCCAGCAAAACTGGTAAAACTCTCTCGATGCAAGATATTTATGTCGTGATGTAAATTGTTGACTGTTATTACGCTGCGTCTTTGTTAGCGCAACCGAGCGGAGCATCGAATAACTGCCTACATCTCACGAAAGAGCGAGTAACTCTGGAATCTCTCGTTAGAAAACTCACTCAAGATTTTTTTGGTCGGTCTCAAGTCTCGTGATCGATATTTGATGTCATGCAATCATTCCTGTCGCGATCGGTGAAGATCGCCTCGGTCATTGGAGAGAAGTCGTTCATCGATCTTTCTTTTAAGAGAACTTGCTCTCGGAATTCGATCTCTCACGACCGACCCATCACTACCAACGATACTTAACTTCGTTGACTGGTCGGGAACTGGTGTTTCCATCGTAGCAGGCCATTGCCCCTCTCGAGATAATTTCTACAGCGTAAATAAGGAGTCACGTGGTACAATCACAAAGTGTTCGAGGTTGTGGTGTATTTAACCCACTCGTAAAACTCTCACGCATTATTTCCAGTCGGGTTTTTTCATGGAATATTGTGTATGGTGTCGAATATCTCGATCAGAGTCGAAATTCTTTACACAACAAACGCTTAAGTTATCTATCCGAATGTTTCAAACACACTATAATCTCGAACCGTTCGTTGTTGTACCACGTGATTCCTTTGCTATTTGGCCAGGATTATCTCGAACGGTTCAAACACAACCACTCTCGACATGGCAGTTTTCGTTTGCCCTTTAATAATTTGTAATTACGACTAATTAAAACGTACGTAAACGAGGTTTCCTGTGAACATGTAATAAAATAGTATTATTATTTATGTAAAGTTTGAATAAATTCCATCATCTGTGTCGAAAAAACAAACTACAGCCAGCATATTCAGTGAGTGAAAGTAAATTTCGTGTATATCAATCTTCCCTACCTATCCCCACTTGGTAAACTGCTATTTATAATCATTCTGTAAACGTGAATGTATTTTTTCCATTAATTTGCATGTGTTCTTAAATATCTGAGGCAGAGTAAATACTTCCCACAAGGGACATCAGCAGTAAATTCATAGCCGCTGGATATATGTACTACGGAGGGCGCGAGTTAGCCCGCAGTTGATTTTGAATTGTAAATCCTCCGCCCGTGAGCGCTCTTGGATATAGCTTTGGGGTCTCGACCTTTTCACTAGTATACTAGTCCTTGACCCGCATTGTCAAGCGGCTACAAGCAAAATTCCAAAGAGGAAGACGACCGATTCATACCAGAATTCTCGTGATTGTGAATAGCTGTTTAATAAAAGATAAAATTTCGATAAAATGTAACTACCTCCGTTAGCGCACTTGTAACATGAAATACACCTTACGCCACTATTTATTCTGCGTATTTCTTGCTTCTCTTGTTTGAAAAAAGTTAGTTATTATTTAAGAATTCAACCGTGTGGTAAAGCATTACCAGGAGAAATATTTCTATATGATAGTTCTGTTTTTTCGAAAGAAGTTTGGAGCAGTATTCTCGCAGATATACGTTTATGTAATTTAGATTTTTCCACTGGATGTAGGAGACATTCTGTACTTGTGTGGTCAAGTAGGTGTATTATTATTTTCCTCTAAAGGCTATTAGATTATTAATATATGGCGAAGCAATATTTCTAAGAAATCATTTCGAGTAAATGCAACATTCGCACAACACTCTCTACTACAGTTCACTTAAAAAGCAACTATCAGCAGCATAACTCTTCCGAGCGTTTATTTCCCTTCCCTGCTTTACCTGGAATTTGAGAGTATATATACATCGAGTGTTTCTCTATCATCAGCACTGGATGCAAATCATCTGTTTCCGGCGAGATGGACGTCAGTTTAGGACCGAGGGAATGTGGTTACAGGGATTCGGCTTGAATATCAATGAGATATGCAAATGTTAATAAAGCCTTTTGAATTGCGTGTATTCATGGGATATGGCCGAGTGATTCCCTTCTCCCACGCTCCCTTTCCCGCTTTCACCCCTTTTTCGTAGATGTATGTGCCTACTCTTCCACTCCTCTCTCCATTTGATCGGACCCCCCTGGACTACTACCGCATAAAGGTGAGGATCCTTCACGTGACTTCTCCAGGAATCACTTTCTAAGCAATCTTGCTCGGTAAGCTCGCATACATGGCGTGAATTAGAATTTCCTCGGTGGTGCTCGTTCTTTTGTATCTCTAATGGCCGTTTGCATAAGGATTTAGCAATGAGGTCGACAGTCATGAGATAAATAAAGCTGAGGACCTCAATACTAAATTCGGATTGTAGGAAATAATCGCTTTCATAGCTTATTCCCTTTAATTATTGCTTCCTATATTTGTTGTCCTCTGCTACCGTTGAATAAAATCAATACACGTTTGTGTTTCACAAAATTACTTATTCCCATTGTTAAGGTGCATTGTCCCTGGAGCGACTCTTGCGATAGTAGCTGAGCGATAGTAGCTGAGCGACAGTAGCTCAGCGATAGTAGCTAACCACTTCATTGCCGCTGAAGCGATTGTTCTACAGCGATTCTGGTTTATTTGCTTGCTGACTTGCGGGTGAAGTGGTACCATGAGTTCGAGGCAGAAGAAGTTGTTTTTGAAATACCTTTGGAATACCTTTGGGTCGCTCCGCGACTGCGACTGAGCCTGCCCTCAGACCAGACTCGCTACTGTCGCCAACTACAACCGCTAGCCGCGCCAGTCGCGTCAAGGACAATGGTCCCATTTGAAACAACGCTTACCAGTGCCGAGCTAACGTCGCTCAGCTACTATCACTCAGCTATTATCGCAAGAGTCGCTCCAGGGACAATGAATCTTTAAGAGACAATGAGTATATAAACTCGTCATTCTTTGCATAATAACTCATCAAGTATTGAGGCCTCCAAAGGGTTCATTGCTTACCCGCCATCCTCGTTGCTTATGAAACGGGGTATTACCCTCCATTCCATCTGGCCCCATTAGTATCGTAAACTGTAAACATTTAAAATTTATGGAACTGCTTCATATTTGAAATAAAATGAAACTTAGT
Organism: Pyrrhosoma nymphula; assembly: GCA_963573305.1. Lineage (NCBI taxonomy): Eukaryota > Metazoa > Arthropoda > Insecta > Odonata > Coenagrionidae > Pyrrhosoma > Pyrrhosoma nymphula. Next base: position 44,864,264 of record OY754330.1, on the reverse strand, counting down.
TTTTTCACATAAATAACTTTTAATGCACAACCTGGGTTTCGTCGAGGATCGACATCTTCGACCAGAAGATGCCGATCCTCGATGAAACCCTGGACATGCAATAACAGCAATCGATGTGGAGAAACTAAGCTTCGTTTTACTACACAAAGTTTTGTTTCAAGATTTTGATAAGTCTTTTTGTTTCATTAGGTTTTGTGACCAATTATGAAACCAATGAATCAAAAGAATGTCTCTGCATCGCCTGTCGAACAAATGCTTTCACTCATAGATTTCATTACTCATTTGGATAAATATATGTTGCTTCTTAAACCGGTCATTGCTCCCCCGTTTTTGAGCTAAAGTGGACTTGATATTCTCTGTTCATTGCTTTGTCCCTCGATCTGCATACCGCTGTGCTGAACTCGTTGGGAGCGTTTTCCCCAGGTCTTATAGAACTCTTCAAGCAAGAATTAATAAAAGTCTGGAGATGTGGGCCATTTTAAAAATGATTCCAGAATTTATTTTTCGGTTTTATCTCCGGCATTAGCCCTCGTGTAGGGTGATGCTTTGATGAGCTATGGCATCAAACTGCAAACACAACTTGCGCAAATTTTGTAGCATCAGTGTATCACATTCATGTAGGGTTTTTTCAATATTATTATACATTATTTAGTGGTCAATATAAAATCAATAATAACTGTTTCACTGATATTGCATTACGGTAATGAATTGAACAGCTGTTAAAACCCATTTATATTTATTAGAGAATTAAGTATTAGACTTTACGCAGTAGAAGAAGGGAATTGTTCTTTTTTGTCTTTATGCTACTTCTCTCGAATTATGCTATTTCTTAAAATTGACATTTATTGCTTACAAAAATAAAGAGTATTGAAAACATGTTCACACTGACTATTTATAATTTTGGATTAGAATAAGATGTATCTTTCTAACATCCTGAAACTGGTAAGGTTATTGAGATTGTTTCTCTTATCATGTAGTACTCAGCTAAAATTCATGAATTACGGAAAAATAAAATAATTGATATGTTAATTGTGGCTATATGTTAGACGACATAACCAATGGTGTACTTTCATATTCTAATCTTATTTTCTTTCATTTCAGGTGAGTACCATATCTAGTACTATTCATGGAGAATTTGCCATTGGTGTGTGTACGCAGCACCATTAATCATCAAGTAAGTGCGCGATTTATATTGATTTATAATCCCGAGGTTGAACATCACTACAGATTCTCTACCTGAGGAATGTTGAAAATTTTAATAATAAATCTGCGTACTTAAAGTTGCTGCTAAGTGTATGTCGTTCTCCCAATTTTGTTTTTCATCAAAGTCCCTTTTGTTCTGGAACGCAAATCACCACATTGCCCTAAGTTAAGATGCAAGGGGGTGCGATTGCCACCTATTCAAAATGGCAGCAGATCACTGCCCCTACAACTAAGGTTTCTAAGAAACTTGGCTAAACAGAGCCGAGCTCAACCTTCCATTATTGAGATTTGAGTCCCGTGGCGAGTTATTTTCATTTTATTCCTAAGAATTGAGCCTCGTCCCGAGCGGAACTAACTCCCCAAACATAAGGGTCCGTGCTAAGAAAACATGAGATCAGGAAAGGAAAATAACTCGAGGGGTAGATCCCGGAGATAGGGCATGTCCATATTTGGTACATTGGGGTTTTTATTTCGAGAATCTTCCTCACTCGATCTCCCCTCCTCCTGGTCCTTGTTTGGATATCCCTCGCTACCGAAAATCCTTTGGGAGGCAGTAGGGAGAAAAAAAGGGAGTAGACTTATAAGGAACGCGAGGGATGTACGGAAGAATCCCGAGATCAATGAGATAAGGTGAAAAAGAATGCATATTAAACGTGTGAACAATGTGGGGCTTCTGCGCAAAATCCGAAGTGAGTTCGTGATGGGTAATTAATTCATGGCTGTATTGCTATCCTTGTTCCTCTTTCAAATATGGAACTTTTTTCTTGTTCCTCTTTCAAATATGGAACTTTTTTTATCGAATGCAAAAAAAAGATTAATACGGGCAAAATATGAAGATAAAAATTGATAATATTTTTTGTCCCTAAGTTAAATATTTTATTCACATGAGCTTTCTTTTAGATAATATCAAGGTTACGAATAAAAGAAAGTGGCTGTCTGAGAAAAAGTAAATTTTCGTTGTTGCTACTTTTCCTCATTGTATCTTCTTGCCTCTCTGAAGTAGGGTTGTCCTTAACCCGAGACTTCGACGACGGTAAATATTTCGGCGAAAATAAATTAATTCGACCCCATGCCTAACAAGTAATTAATTCAGCCCGGTGTTTCACTGCTTGTGGAAGGAATTTTTAAGTTGGTCTCATTCAGTGTACTGGACGCTGTGTTCAACCTCGCATAAATATCCTAGGTAAATATTTTGTATCGGAGCTGGCCCAAAGGAAGCACCCTCGGAGTTGGCCTGAAGGTAAAAGATATCAGTTAGAAGTACGCGAAGAGCACGAAGGAAGGTTGTGAGGTAGACTTTCCTGGATGTAAGTGTATGATTAATATAATTTGTTGAAGCCCTAAATTTTTTTAAACAAAAATAAATCTATAAATAAAGCATGGTCTAAAAAAAATTCTCGTAATCACAGATGTTACAGCCCATGCTTTGCATTCATTCCTGGCTTAGGTTCTCAGATTGGTATTTGCTTCCTGCCTCCTTTTATTACACTTAAAATTCCGATCCTTTTCCTCCCCTCTTATTTGATTTTTACCTGCCCAGCATCGTTCTACAACTCAATTGTCCCTCTATCCACTAATTCTCTCATCTTTAAATGTCCTCCAGTTGCTTATATTCTCCTTCCACTTTGCCTAAAATTCTCTTCATTCGTCTCTCTTGGTCCTCGCCTTCACTTTCTCCATTCTTCTTCATACCCAGATTTCGTAACCCTCCTGTCTATTCTCACTGTCCTCATCCGAGTCTAGATTTCATAAACTCTTTATCAAAGGAAACATTGATAATGATGACTTCATAATATGAAACCTTGCGGGAAAAGTGAAAATAAAATAGCAATGTGGACTACACAAAGCTTCCCTCATTTTACTGGCGGGTACCAAAAAGCTACGCCTGAAAATATTAGTCTGTTTCGTAACCTTTCCGCAGGGTCTTCTCATCTGTGAGTATTCACCAAGCTTTTCTTCTCGTCTTCGGATCACACTTAAGGGCCCCTGTCTTAAATAATTTCATCTTAAATGCCTAGTTCGACAACTCAAATTTACCCGTAATATTCTTATGCGCGTAGAGCATCAAATTTTTCACACTTATTGTCAAATATCTTCCGCCTTAACCGGGACTCGAAACCTTGAACCCTTGAACCAAATTTTTAAACTTTACCCATTTAAATATTACTGTTCTTGTTTATGTTATTTGAACCAACAATGCCTAAGATATATCGTTAAAGTCATTCATCCACCATCGAGGTCATCGTTGTGGCATACGAACGGGGAGTTAAAACTTGACTCGAATAGACTGCATTGATTATAATTAATCATACTGCGATAGTAATTTCTTTGATTTTAACGATTCCTTTCACTCAAACTGAAAAAAAAAGTTTTCCTCTTTCTTTCCTATCTTATATTTGATGTCACATTAATTTTTTTTAGTTCTCTGTCTTCGTGAAAACGCTTTTGGAAGTATAAAGGAAGATATACGAGTATATAAAGGAGTTACTCGTACATCATGGGAGGAGAAGTAAACAAACTAAATACTGTTATTATTATCTGACATATAGGAGAAAAATTTTATTTTGGAATGAATACAAAATGGAAATAGAGTTAATTTAAATGAGATTGAAATAGTGTGATAAGGGACAGTCAAAGTCGCGGGGATGTTTATAAGGGTAGGAGAATTTTGGGAAGGCGAAGAAGAGAAAATTATAATTACTTCAGGTGGCATGATGGTAGGGAACTAGGTAGAAACTCAACGCAGGGCAATCGAATGGTATGCGATGGTAATTTGTGAGTGAGAGATAGCCAAGCTATTGTAGAGAGGTAGAAAAACATAATTTAGACTATGTTTTCTCATCTCTGGCCAAATATTTTCTCGGTATTAAAATTGATAAGTCCGCCATTCAAAGACACTTACCTCAAATGACCGAAAAAGTAATGTAATTTTTTTTACTATACTCGAAGATCTATCAGTTAGCATCAAGTTAAAGCGGAAAGGCCACTCCATCTTAAATTTAGTGATAACCAGACAACTTAAGGTTAGTGATAGCCAGACAATAAAATTGGGTCTTATTATTAGTTAGCCTCACTCTAGTTACAGACATCTTCGTAAACTGAAGTTTTAGATTGAAATACGAAGCAAGCAGAAGCACCTACCGTATAAATGTTGCCATATACTGATTTCACTCTAATTTCCGACCTCCTTTTCCATCCTCGGTCGAAAGAGTGTTGTGGAGTTCGCTGAAAAGATCATTCGAGGGGGGAGAAGCGGGTGGTGGATTTCAGGGAGGGACCGGACACGAGGAGGGAGGTCTTGGGGGAGACGACGGGCCCTTGCTGCTGAGACGCCTGGTTTGGTGCGGGTGGGTTAGGACGACGCCGGGCGTCACCAGGGCGGACTTGAGGTCGGAGGGAGAGAGGTGGGCGAGTCCGTATAACTAACCATCCCCTTTGCCGCCCGCAGTCCAGCGTGCAGATTCTTTTTGATCTCCTTATCTCTTGGGTGCGCCCCTCTTTGATCCCGGTAGGCCATAACTCCATCTCACCGACCAACCCTCCTCCACCCATCCCACCCGCAGGAGTTCCGCCAGTCCCTTTTCCAACCCAAAATCTCGGTTAGAAGACTACTTTCCTTGTACTCTTATCCTCCCCACCACTCTTATCAATACCTCCGTATGTATATGCATACACGCTCATGTCCTTAAGCTGCTTCTGAGTACTCGAGTGTTGCACGGGCGGGCTCGGTCTGAAAAGATTCCACAAGTTTTAATTAAGGGAGTAATGAAAAAAGAACGATATAAAATTCTGCTTAAAATAATATAATTTATTTCAACCTACGTTTCGTCATTCCAGGCCATTATCAGGATGATGGCATAACATGCCGAAACCTTGGTCGGTGGTGATTCAAAATTGTTGAAGTTTTAACCAGTGTTTCTGTTCTCTTATTTCAATTTGGAATATAAAAAAGTTTAATTTACGTAGTTTTTTGTTTACTTCCGTTATGGTGAAATTCCTAACAGATAAGCATGAGATCGTTCGTTTCGTTAAGCTTAATTTAAATCCCCCCTATGTTTTATACACCTTTTTAGGGATATGTGAACGTAAGTGTGCACGTGTCTCAGGGCTTGGTAGCTCAGTTCGTAGAGGGCTAGCCTACTGACTGGTGAGTCTTTTTTACTCACATGCAGCAAAACCTAAGCTCTGCCATTTTATGTACACCAGACCTTTCTGAGAAACCATTGGAGGTATTGGGTGAGGAATATCTCCCACCACTTAAACTGATTCGTGAATTTCACTGGCTATTTGGCTATTTGTAATTTGTGTGCTCTACTATACTGTTCAAATTGACCTTTGTTTTGACGAATCTTGTGGCGATATTTATTTATTAATATATAAATTTAATAAGTGGGCGTTGTTCAAGGTAAATGGTCGGTGAACTGCTGGTAGGTAGCGCTCTGTAAGTACACAGTAATCACGGCCGAATGTTTTGTAAATATATAACGAATTATTTAAAACTTGCATAAAAAGGTAAGATTATTATCATAAAGCAAAATAATTTTTGTCAATATTCACGCCTATATTGAAAATAAGCAGGTGATAAACCAGCGCGGATGCGATTATTGAAGCTCTTTTATTCACAAGCGTCCCTAATGTACGGTAAAATGCCGGTAGGTAACACTCAGTAAGTACACACTAGTCACGGCCGAATGTTTTGCGAACATTGAACGAACTTGTTCGAAGTGCATTCTTATATTGGTAGTCTTCCAACGTAAATTAATTAAAAATTTTAAATCATCCATATCCGACGCCTTTACTGGAAATCAACAAAAAAACAATAATCGTGGATGCGATTATAATAATTTATGAAGTTCTTTTATTGTTAAGCGCTCATCACCTCTGCTCTCGATCTGTTTTGAATTGCGCTGGAAGCTCGCAGGGTCCAATACGAATGGAAAGCAAGTGCACTGTTTTGTTTGGAATTGCGCACTAAATAGAATGGAAAGTGCACAAAAACATACGAAAATATGGTTTTGTGAATAAATGTGTTCTACACATGTAGTTAGCGGCGAATGTGATACCACCTCTTCTCCTCCTAACTCTTTCCTTTCGTCGTTCGCCTCAAATCCCTCGCCTCGTTCCGGGCGGTTTCCCGTAATTTTCTCTCCCCGTATAAACTTTCTCCCCCCTTTCATGTGTCCTACTCTCCCCATCTCCTCCTTCCAACCTCTCCCCGATCCATTTACCCAACCTCCTCCGCCCTCCGTGCCACCGTCCTGCACACACTGTCCACTCTCAAAAGTCCTCCCCTTCCATCCCTCCCTACGGACTTTTCCTTGCGTGGACTTCATCTTTGCCCTTCTCTATCTCTCTCTCCACCTTCCAATTCCATAGAAAACCCTACTTTCTACCCCTCTTTTTTCCACCCCTCTTTCTACCCCTCTGCTTTCATTTGTCTCTTATCTTCTGCCGAGATTTAATCTCAATTACTTCGTCATTTGATTCTGGCTTTCTTATTTATCTCGTCCTCTTCTTCTCCCTATCTCTCTGTCTCTCTCAGCCAAAATAAATATATATTCCTCTTTTCCGCATTCCTCGCGTGGCTTCAAGCAGGTAGACTCCCAGAATTCGAACGGTATGTAATTGACTTGCGTCCTCGTCCCTCTCTCTTTCACTTCTTGTGCGGGCACGTAGATATATATATATATATTTCTTTTCGGTACGTTTGTTTCAATTTTCTGAGGTGGAAGTGTAATTTACTTTGTGTTTTTAATTCCGGAAGGGAATCGCTTTTTTGTTTTATTTGAACGAAAGTCCATCGATTTCATAAGATTTGCGTCGAGTCACCGAATAAAGTCATGTAATATACCGATTCAGTCATTGCATCAGCTACGTTTGGGTTCTTAATAATCTAGTACCTGGTTACCGAGCGTTGCTCGATGTTTATTTGGTTTACTATGAATTTGTATGCTCCTATTCTGCTACTTATTGTCTATTTTAATTATATTGGGCATTCACATTGTGCGGTTAAAGGTTTTCATAAAAGAAATTTTATAAAGCATAACGGTTATTTATTTTTTTAAATATAGTAGCGATGATGCAGTTAGATAGTATAAAGGAAACTCAGTAAAACACCACTAACATAATAATGTTCTTCTAACGAAATTCTGAAATCATCAATAAATTCAATATTTTCATTGTTTCCATTATTTCCAATGTTCATTGACAGATTATTGTTATTATTAGATTAAAAATTATTCAGTATTTCTTTCCATACAACGTTTCTCGTGTGTCGAATTTGTTGAGTCAGGACGCTCTTGGGCAAATTGTTGCAAGGTTGATGATAAAGAAGTCTGATGATCCATTTTCATAAGTTGTACGAGGTGCTTCCGCAAATTCAGGCTTGCATGTCTTTGTGATAAAGAAGTCTGATGATCCAAGTCGACGGACAAAGGCCATAGATTCTTCAAATTGTTCAGTTTAAAAACGTGTAGATCCAGGAAATGAAGAAGGCAAAATAATCCTTTCACCAAAAACAGCATTCTTTTTTTCAGCCAATTCACTCAAATATTAAATCGCTCTTGTACAGTTTTCTGCAAGTATTTGTTTATTTGCTTTAATCCATTGGATACTGTCATGTTCCACTCTTATATAAGTATCAACCAGATATTGCTGAAAATGCCGACCACCGAAATGCAAAGCATTGAACTTCAAAAGTCGGAGATCAGGATTTCTTAGGTTGATGTCTGAAGGAAAATATTTGGCAATTTGAGGTGTAAATGCTAATCGGTACTGAGCTAGTTCAAATCTAGACAAATTTTGATGACTTTTATTAAATGTTCTTAAAGGAATATTAATGCAGAGAATCCAAAATTTCAAATTTTGGGTAAAATAGTGGATTAGTAAAGTAGTGGATTGACACGACTGTCAATATTGTTCATGGTAACTAAAGATTTCCCACGTTTACGAATAATTAACTCTTTATCTGGAAAGTTTTGGTCAGCATTGAGGGTAACAATGGCACAAACTTCATTCTGAAGGGGGATGTTAAACCTTCTGTGAGCAAAGGCATCAGGTTACGCAAAAAGCAGCTTAACATAAGGCGGATCTACACCTTCTGCAGCAGCGACCCGCAGCAGAAGGTGTAGATCCGCCTAGTATTAACTTCTTCTTCTACTTCCCGCATTATCATGAATACAAGAGCAAACGGATTTTCAGATCTCAAAATATATTCCAAGAGACTAATAAGATTCTCGCTGATACCATGATTAATGGCATTTTTTATGCGTGCACTAAGTATTATCCAAATGTATATATGTCCATATTGAGGCCGTTCAAATTTTTCATCATCATTTTGAGTAGGGTGAACTGCTACGTTAAGTTTGTAATAACCTTTACCGCTAGCAATGTAACTATAAACTCATCGACCGTTGACTGTTCGATCGTCTTCTACGGTGAATGAAGCCATTGCAAAACAATAATTCCAATTTCGAATACTTTCATAAAAGTCACCAGAAAATGGATGACGTCGAAGAAACGATCGCGATAACTCGTTCGGAAATTCTGGATGTGGGCCATGCAAGCAGCAGTCCTCAAACGAATCTCATGATCATCATCAAACTCATTTGTACGCCTCTGAGCCGCTCGTTCACGCATGTCTTGAAGTAGCTAATTTTTTTGTGAGTCTGATTCTTGTGTTCTTTGGTTATTTTGTCGTTGCCTTATCTTTTACAAACGTAGTTCCCTTTGTTTATTTGACTATCCATTTCTCTGGATTCGAGCAAGATCACGTATCATTTCTAAATGCTATAGACGATCATCGGAAGACTCATATTCTTGCCTCATTCTTTTCTGATCGATCGTCACTTGAGAGTAAGAATCATTTAGTTCAGTCATAATTTTAATTAACCTATTTTTACGTGTGGTTTTTGCTTCCCGGCTTGGTCTTGCTGATTTCCGAATATGTTCTTAATTTTTAGGAATTTAACTACTTGAGGTGCCAGTATTGAGTCATCAACTTGTTCTATTTGCTCCGGAATAAAATTCTTTGAGGTATTGGGCATTGGGTCATTACCTTGCACCATTTGCTCCTGCTTTCAGGTTGTTCTGTTGATCGGATCAATATTATTCAGCCCCTGTAGGACTCACGTAAACACTTTCAAAAATACGTGATCAATACCATTTACTCTGTAGCAGCCATTAATCACGCATGGAAAGGTTGGGTTGAAATATATTCCAGCAAAAATTTCAAAGTACATCTGTTTAAGAGATTTTTTTTAAAGAGACGTAAATGATAAAAGATCTTAGGCTTTCCCGGCGAATAATATGAGTAAAATCTTCTCGTGTTTGCCACCGGGTAAGGCTTTTAAAGGCCAACGTTTCGACGAGTGACTCCCTCATCGTCATCAGGGCTGAGACTGATTGCCGAGTTGGTCCATTCCGGGGTTTTTATAGCTGGCCAACGGCGGTTGAAAAAAACCCATTGTTGACCGGCTCGTTCAAGGCTGTTTGAATTTAAATTGTAACCGCGACCGTTTGATTTTATTGAGTAGCGGTCTCCATATTTGGCTGATGAACTGCCCAGAGTCACGATTTAACTTCTTCCCCTCCAAACTTATTTCGATAGCCTCTTTCATCAAACGATCCCAGTATCCATTTGAACGGCAAAGGATTTTGGTGCCGTTAAAATTGATGTAGTGCGCATTATCTAGACTATGCTCTGCCAGGGCCGATTTTCCGGGTTGAAAAAGTCTTATATGCCTCTTGTGTTCCTTGATCCTGGTTTCCACCGTGCATGCAGTCTCTCCAATGTAGGCGAGGCCACACTTACAAGGGATGCTATACACTCCAGGCACTCTGAGGCCGAGGTCGTCTTTTACTCTTACGAGCCGATCTCGAATTTTCCCTGGAGGTCTATGGATCGTCTGGATGTTATATTTTTGTAAAATTCTTCCTATTTTTCCCGAGATAGTGGAGATATAGGGTATGCAGGCTCTTCCTAACGGCTTTTCATGATCTTCTTTCGGCCGCATAATTATTCCATTGGTTCTTTTCAAGGCCAAGTGAAAATCTCTGTCCTCATATCCATTACGTTTGAACGTAGTTTTCAAATGTTCCAATTCAGAGGGAAGACTTTCTGCATCTGCAACAATTTTTGCGCGATGTATCAAGGTGGTCAGGATGCCCTGCTTTTGGGAGGGATGGTGGTGACTTCTTCCATTTAAGTAGAGGTTAGTGTGAGTAGGTTTTCTGTATACACGTCGTCCAAGACTACCATCGGGCTTCCTTTCAATTAGGATATCCAAAAAAGGTAGGCAATTTTTAGTTTCCTCTTCCATAGTAAATTTGATGTTGGGATGCTGCTGATTCATGTGACTCAAGAAATCATCAAGTGTATTCCGTCCATGTTGCCAAACGACGAAAGTATCGTCCACATACCGGAAAAAATGCCTCGGCCGTAGTGGAGCCGAATTTATAGCTTTTTCTTCAAAATCCTCCATGAAGAGGTTTGCAATAGCTGGAGAAAGAGGAGAACCCATAGGAACCCCGTCCGTTTGCTCATAGTATTTCCCATCATAAAGGAAATAAGTTGACTTAAGGACATGTCGGAACAGTCTAACAGTCATCTCGCCGAATTTACTTTCCAGGATCTTAAATGTTTCTTCTAGTGGAATTCTTGTGAACAAGAAAACGACGTCGAGGCTCACCATGATGTCAGAAGGATTTAGCCTGATGTCTCCAAGTGTCTTCACGAACTCAGCTGAGTTTTTTATATGGTGCTCACAATGGCCAACTATTGGCGACAGAATTGAAGATAGATATTTTGTCAACTTGTAAGTTGGAGCGTTGATAGCACTCACGATGGGCCTAAGTGGAATGCCTTTCTTATGGATTTTGGGCAGACCAGAGAACCTTGGAGGAACGGCTCCCTGTACTGCAAGGTTGGATTTCGAGTCTGGGTCTAACCTCGTGTCTTTGATGAGTTCATAAGTTTTTCTCACGATAGCATCAGTAGGATCTTTCGTGAGGGATCTGTAGGACCCTTCTTGGAGTATCTCATTATTTTAAATATTATATTGATTGTGAAAATAATTTAATCTCTATTAATCATTCATATTTTTTTGACCTTATGTCTGATTTTAATGGTAATATTTTACATGTGATTGACAGAGTTGCTAAGTTTGATTTTCTGTAAAGTTTTGAAGTCATGTCGTGAGCCAAGGTTTTTGGAACGAAGATGCAAAATGACTCCATACTAAAAATAACCACCTCCCTGACCTGTTTTCCGCTAATTTGACCTTTACTCCGTTGTTTGTCCTCTTAAATATTTTCTCGTCACCGCCTTCTTTGTCCTTTGTCCCAGCCACTAATTCCCTCACCTTCCCTCTTTCTTATGCTCGACTGAGTTGAGTTTGGATAAGGACTCGCCACCGTGGAAAATGTAATATCCCTTCAAAATGAAACGAAGGGGTTGAAACTGATCGGGGTTACGAATAATAAAAATGTGGAATATACAATGGTTATTTGTTATCGGGATCACTTAGATATATATGCTTTATACTGGGTTATTATACCGAGTCGGCATTGAGGAATGGTTTTTGAAAGAATCTCACCTGAAAATATCATCGGGAGAATAACCATTTCACTTTCTTCATGAGTAATCTATCGTTTTCTCCATTTCCTCTGCGTCATATCCAACTGCGCAACGCATCTTTGCCTCAGATAGTGTGCCCTTAGATCTATTTTTATAATCCCTCCTTTTCCCTCCTTCATCTCACTCCGATTATCTGTCTCCCAGCCCTATTTTTAACCCTTTCATCCCCTTCTATGACTGACCTTTCCGCCCGCATGGGTCAGCTTGACTCTCGTGAAGCAGCTTCCTCCTTGTCCCCTTCCTCTTCTCCCCCATTGTCTTTCAAGTCCCACGCCGACATTTTCTTTTTTTTTCTCTTTCCTACGTCGCGCCAGTCTCTCACGACACGCCTTTTCATATCGTGCAAGACGTCACTTCCTCCCTGGCTAGCCTTTCCTCAGGAGCAGGTCTCCACCACCCCACCCCCACGCCTGTATCCTAGGGATTGGGATGAAAACCCTAAACCAAGTCTCTCGGTATTTCACCTAATCATATATCTAACAATGCTCCATCGAAAAAACGTCATTTTTGGTACGACCACGTAACTTTCAGGTAATGTCTTCTCCGTATGATAGTTTCAACAAAAGTCTGCACTAATTTTCCACGCATTAAACGTGAAAGTAAATGAGCATCATAATGCTCATTTACTTTCCCTAACCTTCATTACGTTTTTTAAGTTGTAACTTAGTAACCTCTTGTAACTGAGGGGATGTTTAATCGATTTTACCATATAGGGTTAAATTGATTAAACAGGCTAAGCATTGTACCTACTTCTCTGTATCACTTATCATTTCTGTCCGAAACTGATCAAGAAGCCATCTTGATCCAGAAAACGGAATAATTATAAAAGGTCATCAATCTTCATCAATTTATTATCAAACCAGAATATGGGCCCATTGCATTTCAACGGGAGGAAAGAAAATAAATTGTTGCATAAGATTAAAACAGTTCGCCCAAAATGGCATTCAAAATGCATATACTACTAAGCAGTTGATAAACATCTCATTGAGTGGTTGGAGTGAAAAATACCCCAACTAAATTATCGCTGTTATTCTATTAAATAGATCATTGAGCCTACGTCATAAGTGACTCGAGTATTAGTTCCCATTTCATTCCTATGCTGCGGTTGTCAAGTGAATAAAAATGTCTATTGTTAAAATAGGGCAAAAATTGGCGATTTTGGAGCCAAAGCTCAAAATGTAGGCATAAACAAAGCGTATGTGAAAATCAAATGCATGAATTGAAAACTTAACTATTCCAGTTGTCCGGTACTAAAAATTCCAAGACTATTTAGTAAGTTCAAGTAGTACTTTACTAAAGCAAATAAAAAGAAACCTCTGCGTTATAATAATGAGTAGGTAATATACGTCCACTAAAGGCCTCTTTTGAAGCATATAGGGCGCTGGGGCGTTTTCATATTTAAAAATATTAATTTATTAATATTTATTATAATTTAGCCTGTATATACTTCTGGGTCCTAAGAAATACGTGTGCCAAATTGTGCTCAAATTCGTCAATTGTTGGAAGTGTAAAGCGTTCAATCACACAATTTCAATTTTATAGAATATAGATTACGGTAATTATTGAAGGAAAATTGCGTTAATTTAAATTGAGCATGCGGTTGCCTCCACATGCTGAATAAGAATGTATTCATTCGTCGAATAGTCTGCATTTAGTATCTTACTCTTGCTTTCCATCAGGTAGGTCATTTTGTTGATGAAAGATTTCAAATTTTTTTGAAATTTTAAAAAGCCGTAATCCTGTAGTCCTTCTCCTCAATGAGTTTATGTTCTGTACAAATTCCTATATCCTCACAGCTGTTATAAAATACGCATATTTCCTCCATCGTTTTACATCCCCACTCCTCGTAAAAATCCCTACCTCTCGCGAAAAGACAGATTCCAGAAAACAAAACACAGTTTCAAACACAGTTACACTTCTAGAAACATAAAAAAACCATTTAAATGAATTGTATTTAATGTATTTTCATCCCTCTTACCTCTGCTTTCCCTATACATTTAACTTCCGCTGTCATCGGCGTGACCTACGCAGATTCTGAATTTATGCGATGTCTCTGACCTTTGTTTTGGCCCATTGACCCATGCCATTTCCCTCACTTTTTCCCAAACTTCTTCACAACTCCTTTGAAATACTCAAAACATTTTAATTGTATTATTTTTATTTTACATTAATTCCAAAATTTCTTCAGAATACAAGACTTGCATTCTAATACATGTTTTGTGTCCTCATTTATTCACACTTTTGGCATGTTATTACTGTCTTAAAGTGCTTTAGGAGAGAAAAGTTATTACACTTTCCACACTTGATTTTCGTTTATATGTTCTTTGCACAGCCACACAACTCGCACTTTTCGCGTTTTTTATTGGCTTACTTGCTCACTTCTTCATCTGGCACATCTTCACTTTGATAAATTGACAAGAATATTCTAATTTCAACTGCTAGAGAATATATATCTGCTCTATAACTCACTCTTTTACGGCTATGAGCGATCGGAGAATGTGGCGCCGCTGATAGAATGCTTAGTTTGGGAGCCACTAGGCACGCTATCTCAATATGTAAGTGAAAAAAATAAAGAGAGATACGCTGCTAAACTAATGTGTACCTAATTTTAGTTCATACTACGCACCATTAGAGAAAGAAAGAGCGAGACGTTTAGACATTTCGTTCGTATAATTATTTTTCTTCCTTTCCCTGATTCAGCTCCATTTTTAATATTTCCTCCCTTTTTCATGCCTGGTGTCCTGACACCCCCTGTCCCAAAGCCCCCTGCGGGTAATATGCAGGTGTAAATTATCTATGCCTTACTCACCCGCAAGCCCTTGTCCCCCTCATCGGCCTCCCATTTTCTCATATTTTTAACCCCTTTCTTATCCCCTCCGGCTGGACGCATTTTTTTGGCTCAAGGTATCATTGAAATTTGTTTCTCATTAAGAGAGATCCCAGCCCCTCCCCCCTTGTCATCATTTTCTCATTTCTACCCCCCCCCCTTTCCACCCCATTCCCCTTCCTTACTCTCCTCCCCCTCCCTTCACGGGTTCTGCTTTCATCATCCTCTTCTCTTCCCTCATCTTTTCGTAATGTGTCAATCTCTTTCTCGCATTAAAAAAACATTTAAATACGTAGCGTATTTTTTAAGATGGTCTTGTCATTTGGGGAGGTGGGTGGGGGGGAAGGCAAGTTGGTTGCTTTATTTTGTGAAGCGGCCGACAGCTGAGGTCATTTGCGCCATTGAAGATGGTGAATCATTGGATGGTGAGGGAATGGTTATTTGAAGAAACGAGGAAGGGTGGAGTTAAACCCTGAATCGAAATCGGCTTGTTCTTAAGGGACCTCTCATGTATAACATTAGACTCTTGGGAGGAGGGGGATTGAGATTTTCTTACGCCAACTTACGTAGTGGGGTTGAAGGGGTACGAGACAATCTCAAGTAAGATTTTAGTTACTTATGAGATCGTATTTTTATCACTATATTAATTTATAGTCGAACGAAGAATCTTACTTTTTAGGATTACACCTGATTGTACGCTTGAATTGATGCTGAACTATAGGAAAATGTATGATCAATTCTTCGTGTTCATTATATTGGAGATATCGCATTTGTAAAGAAGACGTGTTTTGCAAATCGCACATATCGCGAAATCTCGAAAACCGTTATTGATAACCAGATAAATATTTACATTTCTTCGGGTTATTCTCTAAGATTATGAAAAAAAATTAAAAAGCCCGAAGGGGTAAGGCAAGGTAAAGAAGCCACTTAAGTATGGAATCCCCCATATAATAATCTCTAAGTGAATGGTTCCAAAAATGTATGACAACCTGCGTAAGGTTGGGGGGGGGGAGTCTTACGTTGTCTTACATGGGGAGGGGGTGGTTTAAAAGTTACCTAAATATCCTTCGAAATATTTGAAGTGCCCCTAACAATTGCACGCTAATGTCGGTACAGATGAACACAGAGCAGTGATCTACATACGACAATGTTGGGTTAATTCCTGACGTGGCTCGATAGGCCGCAACAGTGGCCTATCGAGCCACGTCTCCTTTGCTACAGTGTGGACTTGAGACGAGAATATTTTGTTTGTATAATCGCCCGCTGAAATTCACCCTGAACTAATTGTAAGATGGTTTTGTGGTGTAACTGGCTCAAACACATTACCAGGAGATCCGGATTCGATTCCCGGTCAAATTGAATGTTATTTTTTTATTTCCGGACGATTCTGGTGGTCCGTATGTCCCTGAAATCCCGATAAGTCATTATGACTTGTCATTAGGTTTCCCAGGGGCCAAATCACCATAACTTGACAGAACCATCCATGCCCTGGGCAGGAAAAAACAGACCCAGGAGGAATTCAAACCCGCGATCCTCGGATTAAGAGGAGAGGACTTCATCCCGCTGTCACCGGGGCCGGCCGGCGAATTTCATCCATCATTTGATGCATGCATTGTAACGTCCCATTCAATGGATGGATTACTACTCCTTGAAGTGCTTTCCACACAGCACCCGAGTAGGAATCAGGATTTCCACAGAAAAATCTCCGTCGAATTCGGCGTTGATTTTCATTGGCAGTACAATCCCTCCCTAAGTGCCACGAGGAGGAGAACTTCAATTTGAGTACTCCCCCGTATGTGCATGGCTTGTTTAACCATGTTTCCCTTGGAATCTTTCGTTTGGAGCAGGACAATACCGACAGTGTTCCCATTCTCTATTCTGTCTTACCTTGCCTTCTTAGCCTAATGGCGGATATTTTGATGTACATGAAAACGGAGGCGGCGATGTTTCCTGCGAGTTATAGGGCCCGCAACGAGAACTTTCTGCCGTGAAAAAGCTGCAAGCAATTTGTTCTAGCTGTTTTGTGAGACCACGAATTCGCTTTTTCTCCTGTGACTCCGCGTCATTTTCTCATGACACAATTAATCATGGCGTACTCCTTTTACTATAAATATTACTTCACGCCCCTTTACTATGCTAAAATGGCAGAAACATTTAAGTTAAGCGATTTAGAAAAGCGAGTTGAAAACCATCTATCATTTTAGATAAGGGTGAAACTTTCATGTTCAATACGGTAATGACAACTTTCTACTTTTTAATTTTTTTTCACGACACTTTTTGATAGTTATCAAGAGAATTGATACTAAACACATGTTATAAAACACATCCAGTTTGATAGGTTTTATAACAAACTGGAAAAATGAAAAAATTGTCATTTCATTGTTAAAAAATGCAAATTAATTTTTTAACACCTTGAATATTTTAAATTTTTACTGCCTGAAATATGAAATTAATAACGAACATTTTCTTAAAATTTTCGGACAGTAAATATTTTTCTATGGTTAAATTACACCCATTAATATGTGCATGTTTTACAATGAGAATTTAATATTTTTTACAATCAAATTTTTCTAGTCTTATTACTCAAACTACACATAAATAAGAGAAAAAGGTGATGCAAAAATTCTAAGATGAATTATGATTACTTAATTTTTATATCTTCGTCAGGCGTTACTGATTTCTGATTATTACGTGATTGATTCATTTATGTGTCTCCACTCGTTTATTGTGTCGCTTCGATCGATCAGTCGCCAAAAGTTTGTGGAGTCACCGCGCGTAAAATTTCCTTCTCCGTATTTTTCATGGCGGAAGTTAATGGAGAATGGTAGAATTCCGAACACATAGTAGCGTGGTAATTCCCTCAGAGACCGCTTGACGTAACGCTTCTAGCCTGGTGTCGCAGAGTCGTCATTTGTGGGGAACTTGAGCGTTAGTCATTTTTAATAAATGGAAAACTGTCTTCGTGGCTTGATATTAGTCAACAGTTCTCGCTTAAACTCTCTGTTATTCCTCTATTCTGTTTCTTTCCATGGTTAGCGGCTTTAACATTAGCATAGTGATCCTTTTTAATTCAGCAAGTGTTTCGAATCTTTTTCATACTTTATTGCTCCTCTCATGGCTCACCTTTTAATATACTGCATGACTCTCATTTGTGAATTCTCGAATACTTTCTTTCCATTTACCATTTCCCAAATACTATTCTATTTTCTCCATTTTTTAAATCACATGTTTTACTTGATATTTGAAAGTATTATTCACTTTCCCCAATGCTTTTCCCGCCTTTACAGAGCGTACTTTTGTCACTAGTGAGGGAGTTTCATCAGTGAACCTAAAGTACTCGTTCCTATTTTCTTTTCTATTTCTCTTTCCAATGTTTCTCAGTGCTGTGTTCGTGGTCATGTTTTCACTATCTGAATAATGACCGCGGCTGGTCTTTTACTCGCTGAAAAGACTTTTTTTCCCCTAGGAAAGAGAGATTTTCCTCATCACTGTGGAATTTTAGTTACAACGAACACGGCCATTGCCCCGGAAAATTAACGAGATTATACAAAGCTTGAATTTAACGCAAATAATTGAGGAATTCCCGTGCCTCCACGTACCCTAACGAAATGAATGACTTCTTTGTTTCCTGTGCGGACATCACTCGTTAATTGCCGACTAATCTCACGCTATCGCTGATGCATGCGTGAATGCCTCTTCAGAACGAAAGCATGTGACCTACGTATAGGGGTTTAATTTGTCAGCACTAGTGAACAACACCGCTCCGTAAAAGTAAAATCTCACAGCGTGTATGTGAAAATAAATCCATGCTATGGAATCTTTGGCTATCAATTTAGAATATAGTGATTGCTAAAAATAAATATATTCTTTTCTAAACAGATCGTCTAATTTTTGTGTGGAATGAAACGGATCAGTAGTATTATTTTGTTATTGTCAAAAAATATTCACTTAGATCATCGTTTGTAGTTTGTAAAGACATTGTAAACAGTTAATTGCTGAAATGAAAGGGGGATCGGCAAATAAATACACTATTATCTTAACAGATTGTATAATTTTGGTGTGGTATGAAACAGATTAGCAGTATCATTTTTGTAATTGTCAAATAATATTCAGTTCGATCATCGTTTGTAGTTTGTGAAGACATTATAAACAGGTGATTGCTGAAATGAAAGGGGGATCGATCTCTCCCACTCATGCTTTCATAACTGGCCTTTTATGTTGACGGATGATCATGATTAATGGCTCGCTTACGCTATGTAGCTAGCGTGCAACTCTCACATAATGGAGGTATAAAAGCATTGTCATAGGGTTTTGTGTGCTATCGTTGACCTATTTTTTTTAGAACGCGACTTTTACACCAAAACATAAATTCATCTTAAAAAATTATGTACATTCTCTTTAATCCTCCCCACTTGTCGAATACACTGAACGTCAGTCCATTATAAAGTGCTAAGCGATCACTATTAACGAGCTATGGAATAAAATTATCTCTGATATATTACCACCAATTTTGATGAAACACCGGCTTCAACGCCCCAGCCTAATTACAAAGCGGTGGAACAAGATTTAATTATAATAACAATTTCTATATTGCAAATATATTTTCTTAATTCCACATATTTCCAATTTAGCATATAATAAGGAAAGTACATACAACCATTCCCTGGATGGTGTTAAAGCATCCTCGATGGGATTAGAACCCGCGACTTCCTGGTTGGCAGGTGAGAAAGTTACCCCTAAACACCAGAGGTCGAAAAAAAAGTTTAATGAATGCTCATTCTGATGGAGCTTGAGTATGTCGCAAATGGTAGAAAAAAGGTATTACTTATTAACATTGCGAGAAACCAAGGCCATCTATGAAACTAGTTCTAAACTTTTGGTTTGTTTTTTTCTAAAATAAAACAGCTATGCGACTCCGCTTAGAATATAAGTAGTCCTATCATCATCAAAATGGAGTTCCTTGACCCTACCCCTTCCCACGAAATGCGTGCGAAGTTGATTAAAGTTTGGTTACGAAGTTGATTAATGGTACACAGAGCTGCATGGACACAGAACACGCATGCTTCTTTAGGTTGGAAAAATCTTACAGGCGGATTGCTTTGTGACGTGAACTAAAAATCTCCCTCTTCAATTTTACGTTTTCTCGTCTACGTGCATCGCGGATGTCCATATACAGAGAAGAGTATTAGCAGTAATCTCGATTTAGCTTCTTGACCCCACCAATTGATCGAAATCTTCAGGTACGAAGTTGATTGATGGTGCACATTGCTGCGAGGACACGTAACACGTGTGCTTGATTCTCTCTGGGAAAGCCGTACACGTGAGCTTAAGTATAGCGTGCTATATTTGATCTCCCTCCCCATGTCTACGCGCACGGCGGATCTCCGAACGTGCAGCCGGGATCCTCATTTTCCACAGCGCCGCCTTCCATCATAAGTCCTTGTCAGAATATTTTCCTGTGTATGGGTGTATAAGTCATCTTCGAGAGAGAAGACGATGAAAGGAAATACTCGTCAGTTGGTTTCGTCGGCGTCACGTGCTAGGATTAAAGGGCAGTAGCGAGATAAAAGACCAGGGAAGTAGGATGATAGAGGGAGTAAGAGGTGTTCGGTTGGCGAAAGAATGCCCTCGTGTCTCTTTCCCATCGGGGGCTGGTCCGTCTCTTCAGTGTTCGTCGCTGACGCGGTGATGATTGAGTGACTACCCCGAAGATAGTTCTAAGCCCTGAGAGAGCCGTCTCGTATCTGCTTCAAAATTTTTCAAATGTGTACCCTCGGCTGATGACTGCAATGCCGGGATCCCGATCATATTTCCTTTTTTGGTTATTTGCTGAAGACGGCTATCAACTGAGTTTTTATTTGCCTATGTTTATTGGGGGTAGGTTGGTAAGAGAAGGTTTTCTTAGGTGTGGTGAAACGCTGGAGGGAAACCCGGTGTAGGCATTGATAGTCTCTTAACGAATGACACCGACGGGTCCTCAGTTTTACGTCGCATCTGAAGTAGGGAGAAGGAAGCTTCAAGTGTTCTCTCTCTAATTGAGGCATTCAAATTTTGCCATGGCATTCAACCATACGTATTTTTATTCAAATATATATTTCCCCAAATTCTGTGTAAATTATCTTTTAATTCAGTTTTATAGCAACTCGTGCGAAACATTGACGAATTTCATCATTATTTTATTTATATTGCACCTTTTTTACTTTTAAATGGATAAACGAAGGAACTCCACCCTGGAATTTTCATACATAACCATCACACCGTTCTCTTTCGGGGTAGGTTCAGTCAAAAATGTTTAATACTTGGTTACAGACCTGCAAAGCTGACTATGCTTTAATAATTTTCTCTTTACTGTCCTATCCTTGCATACCTATTTTGCTTTAGTTACCCTCATACATTGTTTCATACACGCCCTCCTGTTCTTTAAGACTCCTTATATTTTCCACCACATACACCCATTACATTCTTGGTCTACCCTTTCCTCTCACACCATACTCTCCTCCACAATCATATATTGTTTAGTTATTCGGCTCCCATCCTTTCTCTCAACATTGGCAAACCAACGAAGCAAAGATGTCCATTACCGGGGGATCCATTCCACATTCTCTCATGCCCCACTTATTCCTTGAGAAGTGTTTGCGGTAAAAGCGCCGTCATGTATATGTAGATTATCCATTCTCCGGTCTATAATTATAGGTGCATCATAATTCCTGCTAGATTATGTTTCTAGTCCGGTATTGAAATCATGATCCCGCAGATTCCTAGGTGCATCGTCCATTTTCTTTCCATTCTCTTCCTTCTTCCCCTCAGTCGCTCCCTTTCCCTCGTCTCTCCCAGCTGCTACCTACTACTACACCTCCTTGCGCTATTCCTTCGGCTCACCGATCGGGGTGCCATCTGTTGTTCGCTCCGATGAGCAGTTCAGCGTTGAAAGGTAATCGAGAGAAGGGGGGCGCTGGGGAGAGAGAGGACGTGCGCCGAAGACGTGCGGGGGAAGGAAGGAGAAGCCCTGGATTTGGGTTGTGCTCCGTGAAGGGAAGTAAAAGACAAAAAGGGAGTCTGACGTCTTGAGTTGGAAGAAAGCACCATCAAAACCCTTGCAAGGATGCCTCCAAGCGTCTAGGGTTACCATTCCTCCTGCTTTTCCCGGGATAGTCAGTTTTTTTTTAATTTTCCGAATTATTACCTAAAATCCCACTTTTTTATAGTTTACTTCAGAAAAAGTTAATAAACAGATTTTATCCAGTTCTGAGAACCAATTACTGCAATAATAATTAAAATTCCGTAATTTATTCATTTGTCATTTGCAATAGATAAATTAGAGGAGACAACCCTGAAACTTTGTTGAGTGACTCAGAGGCACCTCTGTGGAAATCTGTCTTCCTTGGGACGAGAAAACATTAACTCCCACTTTTTTATAGTTCCCTTCAGGAAAAAGTTAATAAACGGATTTTATCCCGTTTTCAGTTTCAATTACTGTAATAATGATCAGAATGGCGTAATTTATTCATTTGTTATTTACGATAACCCTGAATCTTTGTGGTATGTCTCATACTTACCTATGTGGAAATCATTCTTCCCTGAAACGAGAAATTTAAAGTTTCCACTATTGTTGGCGACCATGGTTTCCTTCCAGGGTTTCGATTTTGCACTGCGGCGAAATAATGGTCGTAAACAATTAAATAGTCAGAGTGAATTGCAGTGTTTTATGTTCACATTTCGTTCCAACGCAGAATCATTTCAGAAAGAATGCACAGGTTTAATGGGATTTAGTGAAACATTACTAAATCCTCGTGGAAAAACACGCTATATGTATTTAATTTCTGGTGCCACAACTATAGCATTTTCATTTATAGCGTGCGTCATTTGTAGCATGTACACTTTTTTACAACATATCCTCGGTATTTTAAGTTAAAATTTCTGAATTCCCCATGTTTTAGCCCGGTGGGTGAGAAGAGGAAACTTGCCTAGGAAATTAGGGGAAGAGTAGGTGGTTGGAAAATGCACCTGGGACTTAAGGATCCAGAAGGTAAAAATATAGTTAGGGGGACTTTGGGTAAGCAGGGAGGAGGGGGAGACGGAGAATAGGCTTCATGGACGGGATGAAAAGAGTTAGGACTTTATCTGAGATGAAAAAAGAAATATTGTAAGGACATGGAGGCCTACACCTGTGACAATCTGGAGGACATTTTACTCTCTTCCGTTAAAGCCTACCCTAACCTAATAAAGAAAAACAAAAGCCAGTTTTTAATTAAATATTATGGCAAACTTGATGAAGGTTTTTCACCTCCTTTAGACGTGAAGAAGCTCGCTGAAATGCTGGCGAAACTGTTGTCCAAGGATATTGATCAACGCAGAGGGAAATCTGGAAAACCTTCATCATGTAAATCACTCCGCGTAAGGCTTCGCTCCAAAATTTTGGGAACTCTACCCTTCAATCCCTCCCCCACCCACGCCAAATCTCTTCTTACTTTTTTCCGAATGAATGAGGACTTTTCATGAAACTCTAAGCAATCCTCCAAGCGTTGAGAGGAGGCTGCCTCACGCCTGTCTGCCTTCACGGTGTTCGTTTTCCGGATTATGCAACCCTCCTGGCCCCCGTTTTGAAGGCATTTATGCATGTCGAGACCAACACAGGCGCGGGTGAAATGCCCTGCGAGAGCCACTTTGCTCTAAGTCTTTATACACCATGACTGCTTTCGTTTCTCCTCGCTAGGGTTTGTGAAGGGTCTTCTTCCTTCCCTCGCTCCGCTAATTAAGTCGTTTGTTATTTTCCCCTCCAAGTCTAGATAACTGTCGTCGCGTACGCAACCCCGTATCTTCCGTGCAAATCGCGGAAAAGTGAGCCCAAGCTGCTCCTTCGGTATACCTACTTCATTTTCATCATCATCATGCAGACGAAGTCTAGGCCTAGAGCATGAATAGGTATGAATAAGGCAAATCCAGTTAATAAAGTAAGGCGATATCTTTGAGGAGAGTAAAGTAAAAATTCAGGGCTGAAATGGTGGGATTGTTCCTTGATAAATGTAAAACATTGATCTTGCAGTTTTCTACAAGTAATTGATTTATTTCACGACTAGTTTCGACGTGCTTCGTCATCCTTGATAATGTTTTCTTTCGGAAGTCATTTACCTCCATCTTTGAGGATCTTAGCGATGTTCAAGAAAGAGAATACGAGGTTTATGAATATGTGACCATGCGAGTACTTTTAAAGTAGGTACATATTTTATTTTTGTGTAAGAGAGCACACGACCGTTCGACTCGGAACAGTAAAAAATTCCAAAGGGAATGTATGACTCTGAAATTAATTCGTCGATGAATATTTGTTTACTGCCTCCGCCCTTACCCTTACCGTAGTTAATTGCGTTTCCAACCTTCTGTTGCCCCCCCCTGACCTTATCCTATGCCCTTGAAGATCCATTCGATATCACCACCCCTACCCTTTTTTCCCTTTACCACCACTTTCCCTCTTCCTTCCCTCTACAGTTGCATGATAGAATTACATAAATTATTACTAAAGGTAGTTCCAGGAAATTTTAGCCATGATTTTAATTAAAAATATAGACAGACCTTTAATAGAAAAAACCTAAAATTATTTTTTACTTTTAAGATTTTTTTAAGACCTCCGAAATATGCGTCATTTTTGATGGACTACGATTGGACTAATTGCGAACTACTATTTCTAATAATAGTAGTTCGCAATAATACTGTAGTAAGGTACCTTGAAAAGTACGCTAAAGGCGTTGAAATCGATTGGTCAACCCTTAGACTGCGGGAAACGTACATGTACGTGTGTACCGGCAACTGCGGGGAAAACGTTCTTGTTCGTTTGACCCTCTCTGTCTACTTTCTCCCTCAGCCCTTTCATACTTTTATGACCCGAACTCTTTCTTTCTTGCGGTGGACATTTGGGGACCCACCCTTTTTACCCAAACCACTCCCTTCCTACGCTCTTTAGGGATCGCATACCACCGCAATGAGGTACGACCCTTTCTTCCGATTGCTCGCTCAATAGGTTCTGGTTATTTGTCTTATGTTCGCGCCCGGCTCAATTATCAACGGATTTCTTTGGTGTTTGGTTTCAAACTTAAGAAAAATAGTCGCATTTTTTTTTTAACAATTATGCCTATAAACTAATTTTCGCAATTTTTTCAAAGTCCCACTAATCCTTCAACAAGTTCCGGTGCCCACCTCCTGGGATCCCGATAAAAGGGTTGGAAGGGTCACATAACTGCCCGGCCTCGGCCCGTGGGAAGGAGGAACAGACTCCGAATAAGAAGTTTCCCGCACAGGGTGGACGACATGCGCTCTTGCTGAAGGAAAAGGAATGGCTTGATGATCTCTATCTGGAGTTTACTGAAAATAAGATACAAAGCGGCTAATGAAAATTTTGGCATGGGCGTAAGGTATTGCGCTGTTCCGTTGCTTCGTCTTTTGTGGGTTAGCATACGTTGGAGGCTTACGAATTTTAAAAACTGGAAAAGAAACGATAGGATAAGGTTTGTGGAGAGTAACACAGAGAAGTATTTGATTTGGGAAGAAGGGAGGTGGTTATTTATAAGGGAAGTTCGTGGGTAGGCCAGAATAATTGGATAGAGAATAGATGCACGATAAACAAGGTGGGGTGAGGAAAACATAACGATTTTTATGGGATGGAGGATATGAAATATAAAAGCTTTAATGTCGGGTGTGTTCAATTGGGCACATACCTCTGGAGGTGGGAGTATGTGAGATCAGAATAATGAAAAATGTGAGGCATGCATATTAGGTAATATATTATTTTAAGTAATGAAGGCTATGGGCACAACATTATCATTTCATTTAATATTTTACTCTGTTTATAAACTTTTTATTAACCCAAATTCGGTCTATTGGGAATTTGTTAACTAAGATAACTCCAGAGCACCATACTCCTAATCCGCCAAGAGCGTTAACTCTCGGGGGCACGCGTACTAGAGGTTGGGAACCGCTACGTGTGAAAAATGGCTGAACCGTCGCATGCACACCAACGCACTGTGGAACTATATATTAAGCGTTGCACTATGGGGCAAGGAGTTATTCTAAGGATTAAATTCGATTTTCCGAATATAAGTTTCACTGGTTTTGACCAAGTGCGATTCTCGTGGAACTTAATTCAGCAAACCTAATTATTTTCGAAATATACGCATATTTTCGTAAGAAGGAACGGAAATTGGCGCCATTTTAAACTTCTGGAAGGGCCATTTCTCAGAGTGCTATATGATTTCAGGGTGAAATAATTTTAAACAAGGTTGGTCAAGGGTAAGTCTTTATGGTTCATATATTTTAATGTTAAACTGAAAACAAACGAAACACCTCTGATGCTCCCTTGTTTAATAGGGTAAAGCCTTGAACTTAAAGGTGGAAACTCTTTACTTTGTTTTATGAAATGTGCTTTGGAAATTGTTACGGTCATTTTCAAATAAATTTGTGGTTTAAGTATAGGGACCACTTAAAAAAAATGGCAATTTTTCCCTCCCAATTCTTCCTTCTGCCCCAGTGTGCGGTTAAAGCTGAGGAATTTTAAAAAGGGAGTTTGCGAAGACTCGGGTAGAAGTGATATCTTCGTTATAACGAATTTATTTAAGTTTTTGGTGAAAAATGCGTAATAATATGTAATGGAGAATGTACCGAACTGTAATCAGCATTTTTTTCTTGATAGGGGAGTCCAAGAAGGAATACTGGCGTTAAAAAGGACGATTTCTGGGCTTATTCTATGGTATTATATCCTGAACATTCTCCAATTTTGGTCTATTCTAAGATTCTATCCATTTCCTAAATAAACGTACATTTTATCCGTAACATTTTACTGGTATGACTTATTTGCACTAAATTCTGTTGTTAATTGTAAACTGAACAGTTAAAAAAAAGGGATTAATTGCTATTTTGTTTTTAATACTCCGGAATTCTAGGATGGAGATGGGTTATATATCCTTTTCCGGGCCCCTTTTGAATCGGCCGATTTCTTCCTCTCTCTTTCTCTCCCTATCTCTCGGTCCTTTTCCCTTCACTTCAGCCTCCAAGTTGCCGTGTCCCCATTCCGTTGTCTTCATCCCAATTTCCGCCAGTCGTCGTCTCTTGTTTCAAGGAGATCCTTCTCGAGTTAAAGAGATGGAGGTGGTTGCGCTCACCCGATTCGGAGTGATGAGAAGGAGCCGGGCGCTACAAAAAAATAAATAGAGATGAAGCCTAACTCGCTGGGAGCTCGTTTCCGGAGGAAAATAAAGAAGAATGTCTCCTCCTCCTCACCAGGTTCCGTCTTCATCCATGCCTCGATCCCAGACTCCCCCTCTTCCCTTGCCGGCTTGATTTTTTTATATCAATCTCTCTTTGCACAGACCCCCGTCATGCCTTAAAGGGACCTCAGCCACTGCCGCAACTGCAGAATAGATTGTTCTCGCTATTTCTACTTCTGTTCTTCTCCGATTTCGCTCGTCGTTTCACGATACCCTTCACTCCGAGGATCATTGTCAGTTTATTTTTTTCAATCCGAAGATTTTTTCACTGCAGCCTTATTTAGCATCCCCATTCAACTCAAAGGGATGTAGGGCTCACGGTAAAAAATCTGTGAAACACTGTAGAAAATCGGCCGTGGAACTGATAATTTCGCTTAGAATTTGCTCACACCTCCCCCCTTCCCTTTCTCCCGCGGGCTTGTTTTATATATCAATTTCTTTTCGTACATTCTCTTTCCCGTGCTCCGTTATGCTATACAAGAGCCTCTGAAGCAGGCGTAGAATAGAATGTTCTCCCTATCCCTAGTTATGTTCTTATGTTATTTCGCTCTCGTCGTAAACGATACCTACCCTTCACTTTGTGGATCATTGTCAGATTTTTTCTCAACCTGGAGATTGTTTCTCACTGCAGCCCTATTTTTCTTCCCGAAACGCTAAGAGTTGTGTAGCTCACGGAAAACACTTCCCGGGAAACGTTTTTAAATTTGGCTGTTAATCAGATAATTTTACTTTAAAAATGTGCTGGCTAAGAAGATATTAAATCATTCCGGAAATCTTGGCTTCGTAAAACGTTTTTGTGAAAGAGAAAGTTCTTTCTGAGAAATGATTTTTTTAAATTCTGTCTTACATCGACTATTAGGGTAAACTTTTCCGTGAGATTCTTAAGAAAATCGGCTGTTGAACTGATAATTTGACTAAATGAAATTTCCGGCTGACGATTGAGTCTTTCTGTATAACCCGTTTTTGTGAAATGTTTTGTGGAAAATAAATGGTTCTACCTAAGTCAACATTTCCTGTGCATATAGATGAAGTACACGTTTTCCAATATTTATTCATGTTATTTCGCCCAACTCCGACTTTGGTCGGAATAATAAACAACCAAGGAACAACCAAGTGTTAGCGTTTCATCAGCAACTTTGCCGAAAAAAAATATTAAAATATGTAGGAAGCTGCCTCTAGGATGTACAAAATACAAACGCATTAATTCACTAAATCAAAATTTTTACTTATTAATAATATTGAAATAATAATTTTTTAATCACATCGAAGTCCAGCTGCATTATATACACGTTGTATATTATAACACTCCTGTGCGGAATATTTTCCCCTAAGCAACGTCCTGATTATGTTTCCTAATTACATTTCTATGTTGTTGTCCATGTTGTCTGTTCCTTGGTCTTCCTTGCAGGGCTTTCCTTTAGCTTGATGTTGATCTCTATCTATTTCTTCGCAACGCGTGCGTATATTGAATGACTATTTTGTAGAGCCTGTCCAAAAAAATCGGCTAAAAACGCATATGTTGAAAAATGGCATGACAACTAGCATACAGCATGACAACAGACAGCAACTCTTTTGCTATTTTGAGGCAAAAGCTGATGTTGGTGGGAGCAATATTAAACATGACGATAACTACAATAAAATGATGTATGTAATATCAACAATAAACTCTTCATACTTAAAATTTTCATCTTTATTGAGATACTTAATTTGAAGTTTGCTTCTTATTTTCTTTCTTAAATACCTGATGCTCCGTGTTTGTCTATTGGTATTATCTAACTTGCGTAACTCTTATGGATATTAATCAGATTGTTTTTTTGGAGATATGGTCAATTAAACATAAAAAAAACTTCAGCCAACGTTTCGACCTTTAATTAGATCATCATCAGGGCTTCAGCTTATAATGGTTTCCTAGTAACAAAACCAAATCAAATAAAAAAAAGATCTCCAAATAAAACCCAATATGATTAATAATTTCATGTTCAAGAACATCTTCAAAATTAGTTATGGATATTAATAATTTTAAGTGTGTATTTTCAGAGATTATTGTACAATGTTGTTTAGTTAATAACATTTACAGGCTCGTGTTTCGTTTTGATATTGTGAGGAAAAACTGTAAATTATCAACCAGGGTCTTGCTTAAATAATCTATGTATGAAAAAAATTCAATTTGTTTAATCTGCTACGTTGTTAATAACGGATGTGTTTGTCATTAAGGTAAAAGTTGTATTATTCTGTACTTAGGAGACCAGGAAAATGAGTAGGTGCTGTATGAGGTGAAATATCATTCCCTTTCAATGCAAAGTGAGTTATCCCAGATTGAATTTTAATATTATGGCTATTTACGAAAGAAAAATAACATGCACACGAAATACTAGAAGTTTCCTAAAGATGCAGATTACTTGGGGACAGGTTTGTAACTTATGACACACGTCGATAAACGACAATTGTATCCCTAGGGACCAAAATCGACTTTGTCGAGTCTACTAACCTCATTTTCGACAGCATGCCGGCCGCCGATGATCTCGCCTAACATTTTTACAGTTTTTTGTGCGCAGTGGCTATTGGTATCTTTTATTTTTTTCAATTTTAAAATGTACGCGCGTAGTATGAGAGACTGATCACAAAACATTCCGCGAACCTTGAAAGAAAACTTAGGCCGCTGGACCAAAAAGAATGTGTGCATCTACTGCGTAGTTTGATCCTCATTTTTATCGACGATTTTTACGATTAGTGTTTGCGTCCACAGTCACTTATTTAAGAGACTGTCAAGAAAAATGAGGTATTTAGACTCACTAACCGCATGTCGCAGGGAAGACAACAAACGTTAACGTTTTGTCGAACGACACAATTTACAGACTTTCCCCCTGCTGAACTTTCTACATTGATATCGTATCCCTAAATTGGACGAAATGCAAGGACTTAGTTTTTGATAAAAATGAACGTGTAACGTGATTTGATATGGACATCCCCAGTAATCCTGCCACCGTATCGCATTTCGTCCATGACTGGACATATTGAGTGGACTTGGAAAGTTGCTCAGTCTTTTGCTCTTTTCTTTCCCCGCCCCTCGAAACCCTGGACTGCCTTGCTCGATTTTAATCATCCCGCAGTGAAGCGTGGAAAAGGTGCAGTGGTTCGGGGGGAAAGGGTGAAGGGATTCCGCTAACTGATTTTTAATTAGCGGAAGGAAAAATTGATGGCTCAAGGCCTCTGGCGGCTGGCTGGCCATTCAACGTTCTTTATTCTCTCCGGAGCCGAGGGTTTTGTTGCACGAGCTGTAATGGAGGAGGGTATGAAGCCTTCCTTCGGCAGAATCTCAACTGAGAAACCCGCAGTGAATAAGAAAAAAGTTCGTCTTGCTCTCCATTTCTGATGTTGCCGTTAATTAGAAAAACGTCTGCTGCGCAGTGCCGAAATGAAAAATGCTGGTTTTTTCCAGCGTCTTTCGACTGTACCCTAATTCGTCGATTCCACGCGCTGTGTGCAGAAACAAAAGAACTCTAGTTGCTCTCTTTACGTGGATTTGTAATTACCACAGAGGCGACCTGTTTTTTTGTTATTGGTCATTGAAATCCTTTGAGTTGATCGTGAATGTAATCAAAAAGTAAATAACTCGAAGCTGAAGTTGAAACAAAATAATTTTTTTAGCGAATGTTCTTGAATAATTGGTTAGTTAATGTTTTTTTTGGGTCATTGGAAGCTAAAATCATGCTGCAACAGAAGTGCTGTAATTAAATTATCAGCTACAGAGAATTCACCCTCTTGGTGGATTCATTCATTGGTTTTCATCTCTTGCGTATGCATCCCCGGGAAGTAAGAATGCGCTATAAAACGCATAGCTGGTATTTTGGATCAGTATTTATTCAAGTGAAAGAAAACATTACCTATTCAAAAGGATTCAACTTTGATCTTGGAATACTTCTAAATTTTCTGCTATGTAATAAACTAACTCAAGAACATAAAATATTTTTAAAGTAAATTGTTGGTAAACTTAAGCAAAAGTGGTTAAAACACAGGATAATTCTTATAGAAAATTATAAATTATAAAATTCTTATAGAAAAAGAAATTATAAAATTATCTGAAAAAAGAGAAAGATTCAGCTAATTTGTTGAAAAACGTAATTAAAAATTTGAAAATTAGATTGAATATATTTCTCTATTTAGATTTCGTCATAAATTTCCCTGATCAGCATTTATTGTCCGGCAGAAGTACAGTACTTCGTTCTTCGGATGGGGCGTTAAACTGTGATGACTTTGGCGCCCTTCGTTTAGAGTAGCCTGATTTTAGAGACGCTTTTTCTCCGTTCCTAAAGTAATCCTTCCCTTGTCTACCCACGCCCTCTCAACAATGGAGCAGGTGACGTCTGTTTTTGGTCGCGTCTTTCGAATAGCAAGCAAACCAAGGATACCTCGACACACTAATACTGTTGCTAGTACCACGCTGACAAGGTCACTGCATAGTTTTCGCTGAGGATGTTTTTTTTAAATTGTGTAATTTTTTTAGGAAATACATTAAGAGAATCGTATTATATGCTATCTCAATTCCTTCCGACCCCATTGCGATGCTCTTTATACCTGTTATAGACAAAAGCATTCGGTACTCTTTGATCAGAATGTAATTCCAAAGCGGGAGGCGTTGGGGGCTAATAATACTGGCAAGTTGATGGTAGCGGAATGCAGGCAAATTGCCGAGGCGCTACTTAAAGCGTCCCCACACCCATCCCCCTACAGCCCTTTCACAGAGGTACCGTCATGGGTGTTGTGTGCGAGGTCCCTCAGAAGCACCTTACCAAATCAGCATCACGAGACCTGAAAAGCACGCATTACCTCGGTCCGTGGTGTCGCGATGGGTGATGGCTAATAAGTCGCGACGCTAAAGCCGTGCTCGCCGAAGCGTGTCCGCCTGGCTTTACTCTGAAGACTATCGTGTTTTTTGTGAATGCAGGAGAGGGAGGAGAAGTTGAGAGGGCGGGGGTGTCGTAGCATGCTTTGAGGATGAAAGGTTAGATACGAGGGTATCTATCCGTGTCCCTGCGATTGTTAAAATTTGCGACCAGCCTCTCGGGCTTGTTCTGTCGGCAGTCTTTCCTCCTGTGGATGTCCCTTTGTCAATTAGCGATCCCAGTTCCTCGTTAGTGGACCCCGCTGGCTTTCCTTCCGCTTCGGAGGATCGCGGGTTGGTTTTGAGATCGGTTTATGAGGGCGTAAAATGTAAGGTGATATGTGGATGGATATTCACATATGTATGGGCATGTACTATATGAATGCCTCTATATCCTCTATATTCTCTTGAGTGGAGGTATATCCCACCAAAATATCTAAAACAAAAAGTCCATTTCTTACTTTCCTTTGTTGGCCCGTCACTCCTGTGGCTTACATATGTAAAAAAAGGTTGGCAGATAGTAGAAAGGGGATTCTTTAACTCATCTGTTGAGAGTAAGATTAATTTTTTGCCATGTTTCAGCTAATTTCACACCAGAATTCCACTATGTATGTTCTGTATTGTGCATGATTGGTGTTAGTATAGCTTCCGTGTTTTCCCTCTAGAAAGCAGATTCACTTGATTTAATTTATTTTAACTTATTTTGCTGAAAGCCTCATTTTCCAAAAAGGTACATTTTTTACTTACACCGTTTGTACACTCATTTGTATGTAGTATGCATGGCTTAATTTGCGGCGGTGTTACGATTAAGGAAGGTTTAGATGGGCCTAAGACACCTCTAATAATCCATCAACTAACCGCAGGACCTTACTTGCTCTTTAGCTCGGATGCGTCCTACCTCTACCGCCCATAAGCCCATATTTTCTTTCTTTTCCCTCCCCGCTTAACAAGCATCTTACCTATATCCAGGCCTTCAGCATTTTTCACCCTTCATTAGCCGTTACAACCACCTCCAAATTTCTTTCGGCAACTTCCTCTCTTCACCCATCATGCACGTCGTCGTTTCTATTCATTTTATGTTCCAGTTGGTCTTTTACCGTCGTCGTTCATCGCGCTAAGTGAGGAATCTGGAAAGATTCTGGATTTCTACACGGGAACAAGTTGGAGTGAACGAGAAATTTAAATACCGACCTCTGGCTAGACCAGTCGAGCTTTTTTCTGCTGAAATTTGACTTCCCCCATCCTCACATTTGTGTGATGTCATTTATGTTTTCACTATCCCTCTCCTATCAATCTTGAAACGTATATTCTCCTTCGGCTCATCACCTGTATATGAATAGGCGTGTGTATTTTTAAAATATTTAGCCGGAGAGGTGAAGCGGAAAAGGGGGTCATTAGTTTGGAAGGGTAGAATGCATGGGTATCCAAGATTTTCACTGAATTCGAACCTTATTATTATTTCCAGCACTTCCACCTCAACTAATTGGCATACTTAGATAATTTTTGGCGGGGGTTTTGCTCGTGGTAGGAGTTTAGGGCTGCTTTCAGCAGCACACGGGGCGTAATACACGAGAGAGTTGTGACGCTCCTGGACATCCCTATCCTAAGTTTCCTACTCTATTCCCATCCTAGTTGCTCGCTCGCGCGAACATATATATCATTCATGAGGGTTCGCAAGTATGGGAGGGGGGTGACTCTTCGCGGTACCTTCATGGAAACGGTCTTCCGTCGAGGCCTTTGCTTGGAAAATCAGGTGCCCTTCATCCGAGATTCATTATGAGAGCCACAGATGCCATGGGTCCCAGTTCCATCCTACTTCGACCGTGAAAAATTTTCTCGTCTCTCATAGCGATGAGATTTATCTGCGATGTATAAAACTTATATTTTCTCATCGACACCCCGATGACGTGCCGCGACGGACAAGACGTACGTCAGAGGATCGGTTGCACATGTGTCTTCCTTCGAGCTCTAGGTCGCGGAAATGAACTACATCTGGAAAATTCGATCTAATAACGCGTTCGCTTAAAAGCCAGCTTTGGTGGTTTGGGGAGGCAAAGGTTTGCTAAAGGCCTTTATAGAAGGGAGGATGTTGGGTAAGCGAGGAAGGGGTATGAAGAGAATGGGTTTTAATGGACGAAATGAAGAGAGGTAAGTAGGACGTATGCTGAGATTTATAAAGAAATTGTGTAGTTGTATAGAGAACTACGTCTCTAAAAATCAACAGAATTTTTATTTTATCCCATTCAAACCTATATAAATCGGTAGATTACCCTGATAACTGTACATGTTATGTTAAATTTTGATCCGGGTATTCAGAAATGGAATCTCTTGATTGGCCTACAACCTTTTCTGAGGTGATCTTTGGGTACACCCTTCCCCATGAAATAGGAATGTGAGAAGGATATTGATTTTTTCAGGGCGGTGGTAAAATTGGGTTGGTGGCATAACAAACAATTATCAGATGAATTTATCAATTTTTTATCACTATATGTAAACAAGGTGATTATAAAAAGTAGTAACACATCTATATCATCGGCTAGGGTGTGAAAAACTAAGACACTGGAAATTTTTGGGAGGGTGCGATTGTTTTTTAGACTTGAAAATTGGAAAAAGAAGCATTCAAAGAGCGGCTAGAGAACTAATGAGGGAGCCACAGTGCCTACCCAGAAATTAGGAAACTGGTGCAAGGGCGTAAGCATTCCAAGCTTCTTCCCTGAAATCACCTTTTCCCGAACGTGAAAAAGGACGAAATTATATCAATGTATTACTAAAATGATCTATAGAGATATAAGACAGCAAAAACAGAGTGATACAAATTGTTGAGTTTTTATCTGAACTGTATGTATCGCCGCGAATCCTTGGTTGTGAAATAAGTTGCAATGTGGAAAAGCATTGTTTTTGTTCCTCCCTGTCCCTTCAGGGTTCCTAGGGGTCAGGTCGTTGGTCAAACTCGTGCTTGGAAGGTCGCTTTCTCCTTACACGGACGGCAAGGGGGTTAGGATGACCTCATTCTCTCACTAGGAGGGTAGTTATCATTACAGCAATCACGAAGCTATGTATTAAAATAAACCTTTTTAATGTTCTTCCCAGTTAGTTTTGTGTGTGACCCTCGGATTCTATGATTCGAAGGCCACGGATCCCTGTGAAGCAAAGCCAAGAAGTTGATCTTTGTAATCCTTGGGGCCTAGGTTGGACTGGGTTGGATATTCCAGGGGCAAAAACACTCGAGCACGTATCACTCCTCTTCTCCGGAACTTTGCCGTACGCTTTTTTAAAATTCTAAAAGTTCAGCATCTGCTGGTTGTACAATTCCCCCTCCTCCTCCAGCAGCGTGGGACATCACGAGCGAATGAGCACATCTGTTCTATACATATTTCATCCACTTTTTTCAGACGTGTCTCATGTTTGTCCAAGAATGTGGGCTATCTCGTGAGAGCGGCTTCCACCTTCAATTTAGATTTAATGAAGGATTAGTGATGCTGAAAATAAATCGAGAAGATTTTTGCTATTGTTAAATAATAAGAGTGAAACGTGAATTAAAAAAACATTTTAGCTTGATTTCGATAAAAATGCTTGGAAATCTTTCTATTGGAAGAGCGTTACGCCGTGAACAATGCATTAGTGTTTTTTTCTAACTTGCTCCTACCCGGTACTGGGTCACTAGCTGTGATACTTATGTTCCTTTATCAATAATACACTAATGTTGGTCAGTTTTGTTTAAGGAACTCCCAAGCAAAGTAAGAAAATTGAAAGGAACTCAAATCGTTACCCCAAACTGTCCGGACAAAACCGGCAAAAACTGCGAATAAACATTTGAAGGGGTTTATCGCTTACCCGGCGAATAATATGAGTAAACCCATCTTTGGTTCTCCACCGGTTTAAACTTTTTATAATTGCCGACGTTTCGAGAGACGATTTGACACTCATTCCCAAGGAAAGGATGTTTTGTTGGCAATTATGAATAATTTAAAATGGTGGAGAACCCGAGAAGACATTAATTATATTAAAAGGGGTTGTTTATATATTTGTTACCTTGAAATTACTTTAAAAAATCATCGTTTTGATCGTGTTCGGTAATCGGTACAGGCGTTTCTTGATCTTTTACTTTCGTAAATTTCTAGCACTCGAGATAAGTGATTTATTTTTCACTATCGCACGGCTGAAAGAATGAAGTCTTTCATTATTACATTTAATTGTTTCACACGCTTCCATTTTACAAGTAATAGCGTTTTTTCCGCATAGTTGTCCACTTTTTCACAGCCTCAGAGATAGGGATTTAAGTTTCCCAAGCAAGCGCAACATAGTCTTTAAATGGAAACTTCTGCCAGAGCCCTTTATTGCTTAGGAAAATAAACAATATTTTGAACGCCTAATTTGAATGATTCTCTTAATCCTCTGAAACTGTTTAAATTTTTTCTTCTTCCCGTTGAATTTAAACAAGCGCCTCTTAGTAATAAAATAAATTCATTTAGGGAGACTTGGCGGCCTTACCAATTCCTCTCATAAAATATTTTAGCTAATTCCTACAAGTTACGGTAAGCATCATCAAAGAATAAAGGATTAAAAATGTGACTGTACTACCTTTAATTATTTTTTAAATAACGGATGGAAAATAGATCCAATAATTACTGATATATTTTCCTCGTCATGCCCCTTCCATTTCAATTTCTCCATTTTCCAGATTATTCACGACCTCTTATTCTAGCATCCATACAAAAGAATATAATCCTGTGCTTTTCCACAGAATCAACACAAGCGTTAGAGTGCATTGATATTAATGCCTCGCAAGTCCCATGTGGTGATGGAAAACTCGAGAATCGATGCGTACAAGGGAAAAATTACTCCAATTCATTATCATAATTTTCTTTTCCTGTCCTCCTTACTAGGTATTTGTTTGCATATTGTTTGTTAAAGGGTGACGCAGTATTCATCTACATCTACATACTACCCCGCAAGCCGCCTCAATAGGCGTGTTGCGGGGGGTGTTAGGACACCAGCCGTTTACATTAAAAAAGGAAATGCTCTAGTGAAATTACGCCTAGCATTTATTAAAGTCCCTTATTGTTCGGGGGAAAAACGAATTCCCATGCCTATCCGTTCGGCAAAATATCTCTCTTAATTTATCGTTTCTGTCGGACCTGGAAATATAGCAGGGTTCTAATATGATGTTCTCCGTGTCGCTCTTAAAGATATCTATTCTCAATTGCTCAAGCAATCTAAGCCTAGCGCGCAGCCTCCGAGTCTGTAGCGGCTCCCAGCCTAATTCATTTAACATCTGTGTAACGCTGTCTGTACGCCCGTAGCAGTTTTTGACGAATCGCGCAGCTTTCCTTTGTATTTTATTAAGTTCCCGGATAAAGTCTTTCTGCACCGGATCCCATATGCTCGCTGAATATTCAAGGTGTGGCCGGACGAGTGCAAAATAGCACCTCTATTTTACTTTTTCATCCGAAAATCTTCCCACAATACCCTTGACGAATCCTAGTTCAGAGCTCTGTCACAAATATTTCTTATATGTGTTCCCCACGATAGGTTCGAAGTTATCGTAACTCCCAGATACTTCACTTCATCTGTCGCCTTATGTTAACACCATCCATAGCATATACATGGGAATAGTTGGACGACCTCCGCAAGAAATGTACCGCCGTGCATTTGCTCAGATTAAGTTCGAGTCCCCACTCTTGACTCCACACATGAACGTTGTTTAAATCCGATGATAGAGTTTCAAAGTCAGAGTGATCACTAATTTCGCGATAGATGACAGCATCGTCAGCAAATAAACATATTTTACTGCTAATTCGAGAGCATAGGTCATTTATGTATATAATGAACAAAAGGCCGATTACGCTTCCTTGTGGGACACTTGATGTCACTTTAACTACATCAGAGCTGATTCCGTCAAGAACTACTTTTTGCTTACGATCACTCAGAAAGTCGCGTATCCAGTTTACTACTGTTTCGTTTAGCCCGCATGACTGTAATTTGTATAAAAGTTTGTTGTGAGGTACCGTGTCGAAAGCTTTCTTAAAATCTAGAAATAATGCGTCCACTTGTCTTTTCGATTCACCAGATTAGAGAACGTCATGAAGAAAGAGCGCGAGCTGTGTTTCACAAGATCTACCTTTCCGGAAGCCGTGCTGACAGCCATGGAGGAAGTTACGACTGCCCAGGAACGTCATGATATTGCTAACGACGATATTTTCGAGTATCTTGCCTATAATCGACGTTAATGAAATTGGTATTATCTGCTTCGACTGTGTGGTCTCCAAACAATTACTTGTATTTGTTGCCTGCCAACATTTCCGTCTCGCCACGATGTCTCATAAGCGTCCGTAGGGGAGAGCGGTGTTAGTTGATACAGTTTTAAGTTTTTCATTTGATATAGTTTTTAGAAACGATCTACTCTATCAAACTCGTGAATGAATGTAAGCTTGAAGCATTCTTAATACATAGATGATTATTTTCTGGGCTATTATTTATTTACCGTCTACACAATCGTCTTTTTCAATGATGTCCACAGTGTATCAACCTACCCCCGCCTGAGGAAAGTTGATACTTTAAGGGGGCACGTTGATACATCATACGCTGGTAGTTCTGGAATTTGCTATCATATTATATGGAAACGGAAGGTTTTTAATTTTGGTAAAAAGTGAATAATTTAATTTGATTATCTTCCTAATTTAAGTTTTTGCTAATTTAATGCGTTTAAAAAAAGTTAAACTAACAATTTCTAAGTCTATGAGTAAGTTACCGAAGCAACAAAAATAGCAGTGAAACATTTTACAGCATCAGGAATCTCAAATCAAGGAGTAGGTATTTAATTTCTCTTACATTATGGGGTTGAACCTTGAATATTTGTCCCACGTCCCTGGTCCCTCGCTAGGAATGTTTCACGGGGGCGTAACTTGAACTCAGCTTTTTAATCCTTAGTTTCGTGAAAAGTTTTGCAGCACCTTTCAGGAATGCAGTCGGCTGCTGTACCAGTCACGACTTGTTTTTACACTCCAGATATATTTCTTTTTCTTATTTCTTGGGGCTTCCACTGTACCGCACGAAGTACGGCTTCCTCTCAGAAAGTTGGGAAAGGCAAGAATTTTTTACTCTCATTAAAAAAAAGATATGGACCCTACTGCTTCTTCGACAATGAGTTTCTCGGATCCTTAGAGAAGACAGATGGGCATGCGTTTCCAAGACTTCATTCACCAAATTATGTGATCAAGCGTAATTTTCATCCGTTCACGTTAAGAAACGTGCAAATATCAAGAAAAGCCAGTCATAAAAAACTGTTTTGAACGATAATTTGAATCAATTTCAGGTGTAATGGGTAAGTCACAAGCCGTTGACTTAAAGATCCAAGATTATACTGCTTAACTTTAATAAAATAATGAGTAGTAACTAAAGGCTTTGTCTGGGTTGTGTTAAAGTAAAAAAAGCAGTTTACGCCCGTAAACGTCATAGTTCTTGCACAATCTTATTGGTTTTCTTGGCAAACTTTCATTATCCCTCGACTTAATCCAAAATGCATATTGAAAATCAAAATGTATGAACCTTCTTCTTTCTTACATGATTAACCTTTTTAACATTTTTGCGATAGCTCTTAGTTTCATGGCGTTTTGATATTTCTCTCATGCATTTCCTTTGATTGCTGTAAATCACGAATAATAAAATTTGCTTTATATTCGCGTCATCTCAAAGGTAGCGTTTGTATACGCGAGGAATGCGCACAGTATGACGAATGGCTGTATACCCCGCGATGATTTATTAAATTTGGTTCGTCTATGACTTGGAAACGTTTGTACTAATTTTACCACTTGGATAGTTATCTCGATTTTTATTATTGATTTAAAATCGGGCAAGCATTACATTTAATAATGTAAGTTAAAAAATAGTTTTTTTCTGTTATATGAAGTAAGCACCCCTATTCAACGGGTTATTCGTATGCACGACCTGATTCAAAGTATTGATTTTCGAGGAAACTCAATTTTCCAATATATCTTTGATGGCAATACATTTTCCACAACAGAAATTTACGTATTGCCTGCACAAGGTTTACGATTGCGTAATGTGATGAAAAAGTTCCTTTCCTGCAGGAAGAACTCTCATGAACAATTTTCGTTTTTATTTTACTGCACGCGTGACGTTAAAACAGATCTCTTGTATTGATTTACTGTCAAATCTATATATCAGCACTTGGTTAATCACATTATTCCGGTTATATTTTGTTCCATATTATTCTGGTAATAATAAGCCTACTCCAAGATGCATTAGGGTCGTACCTATAACATATATTGTTCAAAGATTGCGAGGTGTGAATTGCTTTTGTGAACGGTGAGCCTTTGAAAATACTTCAAACTATTCTGCAACCGTTTTTCTCATCCATCTTTTTGCATGCATCTCTGATAGCTTTAATGGAATCATGATCGTGTGAGAGCATCAAAACCTTACACGCATTTACATATTCTACAGCCTTATTTGAAGCAATCTACTCTAAATGGATATATGAACTACATGAGTAGGAAGGAATCGCGTTCACTTTTCTAAAACATATGCCAGACTGTCGGTCAGACTATGATTGTTTGATTTCAATCGTAATATGTCAACGCAACTTTTAGCATGTTCTCTTCCGTGACAATTCATATCAGCCTCCCATTACGATGGATCATATTGCCTCTTGCTATAAAACCTCGTTAATGGGAGTATTCTGAAGCACTCATAAACCTTGCATTCCAAGGATTTATAGTTTTGTAACTGTAGAAAATGGTGCATACTAGGCTTTCAAAAATCTGCGAAGTCGGCAATGATTGTTCCATCGTCATAGCTCTTTATGGAGAGAAATTCGAATAATGGGCTGCAGGGTGCTCAAACTTTATGACGTGATCCCCTCGTAAATCAGCTGCACTATTTTACTGCATGTAAATCCGAGGAATTTTTTTCATGTGCAGCGGTCCATATGGCGCACTTGTCATCTTATGATAAAAGTAAGAGATGGCTGCGTCTTAATGACTTTAAATATTTCACTTAAACAGCTGAGAAAATAAAGTAGAACTCTACGAATTCTTTTTCGAGGTATGCTTAATTGAATCTAAGAGCCTTCACCAGTAAGTCATATTAAAATTTGTGGAAACAAGAGTTCTGCCGCAGAAATTTGTGAAAAGGCTTATGAAGATTTTAATTCCTTGTCCTTTTTTTCCTATTTTCTGTTAATTACGCTCAAATATATTTTCAAGTCATTTATTCAAGTCACTTAATTGTAATTTCAGCGTCTGGCGCCAATTATTTCAAATAACGTCGCAGAAAAGAATGTATAAGAAACTTGGCCAACCTTTTTTTAAATGAGAATATCTTA
The DNA here is from genome assembly GCA_963573305.1 of Pyrrhosoma nymphula. Taxonomy (NCBI): domain Eukaryota; kingdom Metazoa; phylum Arthropoda; class Insecta; order Odonata; family Coenagrionidae; genus Pyrrhosoma; species Pyrrhosoma nymphula. The sequence continues at coordinate 44,823,119 of OY754330.1, read as the reverse complement.
ATTCATTAATTCTTCAGTCTATTGATGAATTACACAAGATATAGTGTTTCGGCTTTTGCTAATTTAGATGATTTGATGAAAACCCTACACTTTCTCATGACGCTCGCACATTGGTTAGTCGGAGAGTAGCGACTTGCTCCGCTTCTTGATCGAAAGTCACTCGTTGATGCAATGTAGGAAACGTATTTTCGCATTTCCCTTTCGCAATGAGCAAAAAAACTAAAAATATCGCTATCGTCTCTCACCTAGATCCTATGAGGGTAGAGGGACAAGCAACCGAGGCATGTGGAAATCTAATATGGACCCGAGCTCTAGTTAAAGGAGGAATTAAGCCCGCCAACGCATCCGCCTTAAATGAAACGGTTTGGTCATTGGCGTCGGTCAATTATCCTGGTTGACAAACGCACTCCAAGTGGCGCATCTCTTTCATCGTCTCTTCCGGAAGAGAACCGCTCAGATGAACTTAACCATTCGAGTGGCAAGGGATAGCGCTGGGAGTTAGTTGGTGGCGGCGGCGTGGTGACGCCAAGGTTGATTCCCGACTAATTATTGCACCCGCGAGAGATAGAGAAGCCGCCACAACCAACCGTCGCTTAGTGTATACGTTAACCCGACGCAGCCCTCTGTCGGTGAATACGGAATTTATTGCCCATCACGCCACGGCGCGCCGTGAGGGGATGCTCGCGTAGCCAGCGACGGCGGTGGCCAAGGTTTCACGTCGTTCAGTTTCCATGAAGGGCATCCCTACTACGGTAGAACTCTACTTGGATACATTTGGCAGAGAAAACGCTTTAAAGAGCTTACCATGGTTAATATTTGCATCATTAAGTGCTGATGTACAGCATATTTGATCGGTTACAATTATTAAATGTGAATTTTGAGAATATGTTCTTATTACATTACAGCAGAAATAACCCTCTCAACAATTTATTTACAAATGAAAGTTGAAGTTCGTACCATGTTCAGTATTAAAGTTGTCTTGTCTCTGGCTAACCTGGACCCGTTTCATCCGTGTAGATGTATCAATGAGATATCTAAAAACCTATTCGGTAAAATTTATATCTATGTCTCATTGACGTACTGAGAACTTACAGGCGCTCATTCCTATGGCACTGAATATTGGAGAGGTTGCGTTATTAAGCAACGGTTTATGTGCAAATCCTCGCGTTTGGTCCACAATAAGAAAAATACTATTCCTCCGCCAGAGTTTCGTGTGTATTTGCACACATTGTTAGGGCTTTGGCGTGATTTTCAATTAAAGTATGGCATTTGAATTTAGTTTTATGCTGAGCTAAGTGATGAAATGAATGTCATTTGGACTAAATTACATTGCTATCATTTTTGAAGGGAGTGGTTTCATGATGTAATTGTGATTTCGTATCACTGTATTGATTTTATTAATTGCCCCTTGTATTAAACTCAATCCTTATGCCATTATTTATATATAAAATCACCTCAAAGACCTGATGGTTTCCGTAAATATGTTGATAGAAGAACGAATGCTATTCATTTTGAGGACAAATATCTCGAAAATCGTGAATATTTGTTACTATTACGTAATTTTCAAAAGTTTTTGTGCACAGGATTGTTATTAACCGCCGCGTCACAAAACGACTGAGTTATCACGTTTTGGCTTGGATAATTAGAGCACAGGTAGGTTATGAGAGTGATTCATACTATTGTAAGATGTGAGCAATGGAATGGAGGCATCAGGGTGCATGCAGGGACGGGAACAGACAAGATACGTAGGGGAGAACCTCTGTGGTGGGGGACACGGATTGAACGTAGGGAGCCTTGCCCGGTGATTCATTGCATTGCTCTCGTGAACTCCCCCGGTCGTGATCTGTCTGTCCGCCCGTTGCAGTTCCACGGGGAGGAGAGGCGGCCGCTGCTGGCTCATTTAAAGTGTGGAGGATAGTGACGAAGCTCGTGGGGGGGATTGAGGCATCGTGAGTGCAGCTACCGTACGATCGTACGTGTTCCGAGGCACCGTCTCCCCATCCTGGTCCCTGCATCGCGTGTTGCAGCATCAAGCCTCCAGATAAAGGAATGCTATAAACGAAATATATCACACCAACGCCGTGCCCATGAAGTGGGTGCAGTAAATGTAAAATCAAGTACCTATGAATCATTGTGACTTCAGGCCTAACGTGGGAGAAAAGCAAATGCGAAACATTTTCAACACCAGATTTCATTTCAATGGCCGCAAATATTTGAAACTTAACGACCAGTATAGTCCGAAAAATCAAAAGTATGTAACGTCAATGCATACCGTATTATATTTTCTTCTAATAATGTATATAGGATTACATTCTATAGGTTTTTACGAGCTGGATTTGTCTCTTTCAGTGAAAATAAAATATGCAGGTGTACTGAAAGATTTAGGTATTAATTATATGGTATAGAGCACCAAAAATACCAAACTATTTAGCTTCACACTAAATAAAGTCGACGGAAACAACATTAAATCCACTTACCATTTACATTTTATACAATATATTTCATTAATTTTGTTTCAGCCACTTTTTTACTGAAAAAGTTGTGGTCGCATTCATTGTTCGGAGATTTGACGGTTAGCCAATGTCTCCGGTTAAAACTCAACGATATTCACTATCAGTTTTCCTCCTACGTCGAAATAAATCAATGATATGATATTAGTATAGAAATTTTTAAAAAATCATGGACTGGAAATTAATCAAAATAGATAGACTATAGATATTTTTTAATATAGCAGCCCGTCTCAGTTTCAATCTTCTTCAAAGCGCGTGGTGTAAGGACACCGTTGGCATGTATTCCCCACCCGTATGCGTCCCACACAAATTCTCGAATTTCTAAATTCCCCAGAAGAGCCCTCATCTATCTCTCGATGGACAGAGTGCGAGTTTCAATGAAAGTTCTCTCTCGAAGCGTCCTCCACTGGAGAGTGGGAGCGTCGAATATACCTACGCAGACTGCGGTTTATAGTAGTCCGCCGCTGCAACAGTACTTGAGCGTGATTTTTCTCTGAACAAGATAGAGACAATATACGCATTTTTTAACTATCCATATTAGGAAGCATGAAGTAAATATTCGAGTAGTCTTAATTTTGTTGAGTTGGTTCTTGACCACTATTTTAATTAATGTATGCGTATTTAATTGAGAGTTGGTCAATGTTTTTTTTTTAATCTGAACTTCCTTTAACCAACGTTTTGCTCCTTAATATAAGCATCATCAGGGCTTAAGATGGGAACATTTTCTTATTATATAACGAGAAAATATTCTCAGCTTAAGCCCTGATGATGCTTATATTAAGGAGCGAAACGTTGGTAAAAGGATGTTAACACTTAAAAAAATGACCAACTCTCAATAAAATATGCATACATTAAGTAATATTAATGACGAAAAGGCCTTTCCAACCGTAGTTTTTCTACGATTTTGATAAAAAAAGGAACTAAGTTGAATAAAAAATAATTATTTTATAAATTTAATGTAAAATATATTTTTTAATTTAAAAAATCATATTAATTCACACAACGCATGACATGGTAAATTTCTGACGAGACGACATCATAATTTCCTCAATACATATTCTTTTTTTTTAAGATCACAGTCTTCCCATGGAAAATAGGTTAGTTTTTTTGCCAAATATTTCGAATGTTACTGTATTTCGTTGCTTATATTTTATTACCATTTTTAATTAATATTTTTATATAATGCAACCAAATTCATTGAATTTTATTAGCTATCATATCTTGCTCCAACTACCTTAATTTTCTCTGCCTTTAATATAATCTATCTAATCTGGTGAATTTTTTCCGCCACAATTCTTTCTCTTTCCCTTTAACTGCCGTGACAACGGCGGAGGTGCACTAGAGTATTAGCGCGGCGTTTCACGTATCGAATGCGATGCACTGTGCTAGAAATATCGTGTTACAAGATTGATCCTACGGACAATGTGACGAATAGCCCGGCGTTGTTATGCTATGAGATATCGTACGATATGCGTCATTACCTGCTCCAACTACCTACTCTGCCTTCTCCTAATTTCCTCAAGTAATTTCTTCTCCTTACCCACTATACCAAGCACTTCATGGGTTGTCTTCCTTTGAGTCTATCATACCTTCTCTATTTTCCTCCACACCCACTTCTTAAACGCCTGAAGCCTATTCTCATCCTTTTTTCTCAGAATCAACTTTCCTGCAATATTCTACGCTACAGAGCACGTTAGACTTTTTATCAGTATATTTTTTTACACTCTCAAACAAGATCCCTGTCATTAATTCAAACTATTTGTGAAAGCTTCTATTGATAACGCAAACAAAAGGAAGAAGATACAAACTCATTGGGTACATTTTGCGACATAATAGTATAGGTATTAAAAATAATAATTGAAGCAGAAATGAATGAAAGAAAGTACCGAATTAGACCAAGAATGGACTACATCAGGCAAATTATACAGGACGCCAAAGTAAAGAATTATGTGGGAATGAAATGGTTGGCGGAGAGGAGAGTGAATTGGAGAGCTGCATTAAATCAGTCGTCGATCTGGTGACTGCTGATGATGATTGTCGATAAATAAGATATTGTCAAGATATATCTTGTCTTTCGCGACGCATAATTTTAATCGCGGCGCGAAAGTGAACTATGAGTAACACTACTTGAGTTTCGGTACCTCTCCAAATTACTTTTTCCCTCTCTTTCCCAATTACCATCTTCTTTCCTTTGATTAGCAGGGAGCGGACTCCTCGGGGATACTTTGAAAAACCAACGCGTATCAATTCTAGAGGGTGGGGCAGGGGTTTATCATCTTGCTCGGAGAAGTGACCATTTCTATCCAACCGGGATGATTGCTTCCCGCGGAATAGGATGACTGGCTACCCTTCCTCTCATCCCGTTTATTGCTCTATGGTCCCCATGTGCGCGAGATGAGGAGGTCCCCTTTTGGCGCTGGACTGATATCGAGAGAGAGGGATGTAGATGGGCCATAAAGCCGCTGGGCATCCGAGTCGAAATTCTACGCCAATCGCGGAATCAATATAAGATTTAGTGGTTTAATGTTTTTTCTTCCGTTATGACCGGCACCCAAACTTGGGGTGTGTTTCCACATCCCGTGTCCGTCATTCCTCACATAATTGATACGTTGGAACGGTGATGCACTTGGGTACGTAAAGATTGTTGGAAATGAAAGGGGAATATTTTTCGGTGCTTCACATCCATTTGTTTTAGGTCGTGTGGATAAAAAATTTATGTAATTTTACACACTTTTTTATTTCCTGTACTTGATCTGTTTAGGTGTTTCATTTAGAAGAGAAAGGAAAAAAAACTCCACTATTCCACTTAAAATATTTTTATTGCCCGACCTAGGTTTCGCTGCAGCACATTTACGATGCTAAACACCTGAATATGCTACGCAGCAGCGAAACCTAGCTCGTGCAATAAAAATATTTCATATGGAATTGCAGATTTTTCGCTCTATTCTCAAGAAGGAAATATTCTATGAAGTCATGCCTTAGGTAATACATTTCACTATCAAAGGTGGTACTTTTGGCTCTTTCTCCGATAGTGATGTGAAACTTAGTAAGCAATCAGGTACTTAAATTAAAACAGTGAGGAAAATTATTCAGCAGGCACTTTATATTCTCTTTAACTAATTCCAAATAGTTACATTGTCTGCAAGTGATTCTGCGGTCGTGACTTTTGTATACAAAGTTTTAGCATGCATTTTTATTTTATTTTCATCTAACAGCATCTATCTCAACAGTTCAAATAATTATTTACATTGTAATATATATATATATATATATATATATATATATATATACTTAATTTAACATTAAAAAATATATAGGTAACATTAAAACATATATATATAGGTACGTCATAGCATTTGAGTTACGCAGGGGCTATCTGAACTATTGGATTTATTGCGTACATTCGCCCAGCTGTTTGTGTCTTCAGCCTTGAGTTCATTGTGCCAGCTCTCAGTTAATTGCGTACTAAGCAGGAAGCATATCGGGTGGCGCTATTAATCCATTTCCTCCGATTTATGCAGATTTTGACTCTGCCGATGCATTTTCTCTTTGGCCAATTATTTTAGTATTAACTTGTATTTGGAAAGGAACAATGCACCGATAGTGGCTGTTTCCCTCGAATTAAACAAGAGAGGTCGTCTTTTTGTAACGAGACTCGTCGAAAGAGAGGCACACTACTCTTTTAGGAACTCTTTTAAATTGCGCCCTAATAATAGGTATGGACGAATCAAGTAATTTTCCGATACGACGGTGGATCAAAGGACGAAATACAAGCAGGGCGGAACTTTGCGGTATTCGAATGGGGTGGATGCGTGTGTGGGTGGGGATACGGGGGGTGGAGAAAGCATTGGAAGGGGAAAGGCTGAATTCACGGCACACCCACTCCACCTTCTCACAAATCCGTCAGGGTACTCTTAGATTTATGACCAATTTGCGATGTGGAAACGGAATTCTTTGGATCTTCCGGAGAGGATGCGATTGCGAGAGAGACGTGGGGAAGGAGGGAATATAGATAGTTGCATAGATTCAATGGGACGGCGGATGTGTTCCCGGTGGGCGGGCCAGCAGGATGGAGAGAGGAACTACAGTTGATATCTCGCCATGGTCACATTTGGGAGGGGCAGGGGGAGAGAATATTGAGGTCAGGGGTGGGGTTTGATATTGACGGATCAAGGGGGGACCTCTGTAGAGCTGATTCCCATATACCTAAGTCAGAAGCTGATCCAAACGCTAGCGTTCCCATATTTTGACTATTTTTCGATTATTTTCTCATATACGTTTAGAAAGAACTTGCTACTAAGTTCCAAAGAGTTCATAACTCCTGTTGTTTACTTATTTTTACATTCGTTATGACGAGCATAGTACTTCTTTTTATGAAAAAAATGAAAATATTTGAAACTGAAAAAAGAAAGAAAGTTCAAAAAGGATATATGCTCGTTTAATGTACTGAAGTTTAAAACTCCGTCGTACTTGCATGAAAACTTTATGCACAATGCGAATACAGACAAGAGATTAACCCGTATTACCAAAAATATTTATGGTCCAAAATAGATTTCATTAGTATTTGAGTATTAGTATTTTATATCATTTCTGTCCTCTTGTAAATAAATAAATTCTTTATCTGAGAATGTCAGCATTTCCTCCAGCATTACGGTATTTAAAAGTAATGTAACAGATTAATTATGTAGCATAATTTAAATTCGATACTATCTAATTATTATAAGTTACTCTGGATGAATGATTGTAATTTGTATATTGGAATGTTGATTGAAATTCATTATGCATTATTTCATTGATTTTGTATAAATCTATTATATAACTAGTGTATACGCATTTTTATAAGTAATGCAGTTTTATTATCTCCAATGTGTTTCTTTGGTAATGGAATGTACCTTTTTCATTCATCATCCAAGAAACCTTATGTCCCAGAAAAATCAAATTTGTTTATCTTATCTTAAGAGTAATGGGACTAGTGTCTCTCATTTCCCAGTCTTTAGTATATCCCGGGATTCTGGGATAAAAACAGTTATCTTCCCCAGATACACTTAATTTATTTAGAACGTACCATTAACTGTATTAACCCTGAAAATAGTGAGAAGGTGGAATAACAGTGCAATTATTGCTTATTTTATAGTTTTTAAAATAAATGTTGCAGTCTCTATAATGAGCTAATAATAAAATAATATGTATGTAAAAATACATATTAATTAAATACTTTTGCATTCAACAAAAAAAATCACGAAAAGAAATTGCTCCTATTTATTGAAGATAACGATTACAGCGAAAGAAATACTTAGTGAATTGTGTGTAAACATTTGAAGAATAATGAATATTTTACCTTGAAATAATGAAAATCAATAGATTTAACCAAAAGAATTCTTAATTTTTTATATTACGATACCAAAAAAAATGTCAGTTGGATATATCACTTAATCTTGTTCTCATTGCATTTAAGAGCACAGCCGTGACTGAGAATTCCCTTTTTCTGATTCTATTTACATGGGTGAATAATCGTCTTTAATGGATTCAATTGGTGAGAAAAATGTTCCGAGCTTTGTATCAGAAAACAATGATGGTTAATTACAAAATAGCCAATATTAAATTTCTTAGAAAAAGATTCAGGGATTTCCTGGGAAATTAAAATCAGCGAAAACTCTACTAAGAAACCCTGGGTGGGACAATGCTGGAAACTTAATGGAAACAGAATATGGGAGGGACTGTCTAAGGGCTCCTTGGACGGATGCAATGGCGCGGAATTAGGTTTCGAGGTTCTATATCAGTTATATAAGGGTCGAAGAAAGTTAAGATGCTTGGTGACGTTGGGTTGGGGGAGAATAGGAAATGGGGGTAAAGGATTCGCTGCCAAAGTGGGATGGTCCATATAAATTTCAATAACGTATCCGTATTCGTATGCCTCTTGACAGGCGGAAAAGGGTTAGAAATATATCTTGAATTGGACCAAGGCGCATAGTTCCTCCGTAGTAGAAGACGTTCGGATTTAATGACGCTTACTTTCATTGACTTGGCCGTCTAGAAGCCTTCGGTTTAGCAGAAAAACAGGAGCAGGAGAGACGCATTAACCTCAGTTCGATGCATTATTTTATGCACAAATGACGGATTGAAATAAAGTATTAAAAAAACGTTTTCAAATAATGACCGAGGTTATATCGTATATATTTTCCTGATTTTTGCATTTGGTGATTCCATTTTAATATTGGTAAACATTCTACTCTCACCGATGAAACCAAACTACAAAAGGATTACTAAATAAAAAAACTGAGTTCCGGAACAATACGAAGCGATCGCTTGAGCCAGCATATGACTCGGAGGCAACATGCGATTCAAAGATTACTCAAAATATACATACCCCAAGCAATGGGTATCTCTAGAACTGATACAAGTAACAATACAAGAGAGGGACACTGTCGAACTGTTGGGGGCAAATATTACTTCTTTTCACTCCCTGATATTGACTAGACTAAAAAAATATTAGTGTTAGTGCAGTAAAAATCAAAGCAAAAAAGGAAAGCCGCAAGTTTAGTGAAAAACTACCGCGACCGAACAGAGTGTTACACAGCTGATAAGTTACAGAGAGTGTTCTCATCTCTGTTCTCATGGGCCATGAGAATAGCTATTTCCTTCATCGCCTGTAGTCTCTTCCCTTTATTTTTATAAAGCCCACTTTTCGGGTCATAGAGGTAGGGCCTCTCCCTCACCAATGAAATTAGCGAGAAGACGTCCTTCTGAGACTAGCTCATTTTGCTTAATTCTTTCAGTTACGGTCAAACTTTTTGCTCTAACACAATCCACCTCGCACCGTAGGTCAACGAACTCTTTTCGTCACTCAGCTTCTTCTCGTTGCTACTACTGCGACATCTACAGGAAGAATTTCGTAGAAATTGCGAGGATGCCGGCACGGGATTAGAACAGGGGCTATTTTGCCATCTCGCGTCCATGCATTTGCGCATGCGTTTCTAGCATTTTACCGTATAATACATCAGATTGTGCAATTACCTGCCCCGGGTAAAACGGCCTTTAGGTTACTTGAAAAATTCAGAAGTGGAATGCGATCACGGTTCTCCATCATAACGCGTGCGCTCGTGTTCTCGTATTTTTTTCAATTGCGCTCACGAGAGTGGTGACGTAACCGCCAACCTTCAATGTTTCAGGTGCTTTAAACCACTATTTTTAATTTGAAGGAGTGCGGGTCTAGGACGGTAACACTGAGCATGGCCCTTCCGGATTGGTTTGCGTCTTGAATAGCGATAACCTCAGCGTCATAAAAGAACCGTCATTCCACCCCAGGTCACATTTACTCGGGGGGTATTATTTTTTTACCCAACTAAATCAATACAACTGATACGACGACGACGATAGAGCAACAAAATAAAACAGATACACTACCGAACTGATAGGTTCAAAAATTCCTCCTTTCCAGTCACCATTAGAGATTGTAACAAAAACAGGGTGAGGCACTAAGGCACTCCGTTCACATGTATTTCACTTTCGTTCCTCTAGCTAATACTATAATCCCTCTATTTTTCATGGCTGGTATCTTAACACATACCCTGCGGTGGCTCGCTGAGTAGTAGATAATGTAATTGGTGTGATCCTGACACCTTTGATATGAATGCAAAAGACACTTTTTATATGAATATTATTATTTGAGTCCATCCATTTGGCAACAATGGATAACAAACGCAGTTGTAAGAGCATTACAAAAAAGCTGGGCAATATTAGGTGTATGTGTAGTACATCCTTTTTTTCCAAGAATCATTTCCCCTAAAAGCTTACTCTCATGTTCACAAAATTAAGTTTTTTATTCCTCGTTGAATGCAGAGGTGAAACTTTTTCAAGGCGAGAGGATTCGAGTAAGAGAGCATAATGAGAAGGGCTCAGTTAGTGTTTCACGATGCTCTTCTCACGGCTCGGGGAAAGAACTTAATGGTGCAATTCTCCTCGACAGTGAATTTTTTTCATCGATTAAAATCCACCGCATTAGAACTTCATGTTCCCCGAGATAATGAAGGGATTTTTTATGCGAGCTGCAAGAAAAAATCTTCATGTGGCCGAGCGATATTTTTTTCCACTCGCATCATCAATATTCTCTTGCATAATGGATTATACGAAGATTAGCCGAATGTAGGGTATTAAGAACGTTCACTTCTCACTCAGGAAATGGGTCCGCAGAAAAAAAGACGCAATCTCGTTTCTCGCTGGATAATTTTATTCCACTCACATCAGAAAATATATCTGTGCATCCCTGCTTAATTTTTTCAGAATTTGCTTTAAATATATCTGAAAGAATGTTGAATATATAATAATGGTAATTAAGCTTTAATTTACTGATTAAAACAGTATTGATTTTCACAGAGTTATTTTAAATTACAGGCAGAAATACAAAAATATATCCGGAAAAAAGAAAGAGAAAATTGAATTCAAAGTCTTAATGTGAAAATCTAGGAAATGCCACAACATGAAATACAAATTATTACATTGAAAACAAAAAAGCGTTCTTCAGCGTTTAACCCAGTTTAATTTAATGGAATGAGGCATACGTACGCGGACTCAAAAAAATGAAACAGGAATATGAAACTTCATAGATAGTATTTATAAGAGCTCAAATACTCTTGGGATCATTGAAATAATATTTAAATAGTTTTTTTTATTGAAACTGAATTGATAGGTGGAGTTTCTTGCCGTCAAACGTAAGACATTCTTAAGATTACCGAGAGCTGGAAATTAGGAAACGCACGCATATGCACGCTCGCATTTTTCCGTGGCGCGGGACGCTGTGAGCGGGAAGGGTAAATCCTAGGAAGACAGTTCAGAGTCTTGAGCAACTGGATTCAGTTCGTATGAAATGCAGAGTTCCACTGGAAAGAGTTTTTCTGCGCAACTGCCACCATGTTTCGCTACCGCCATACTGCCGTTGAACTCTTGTAGTCACCCTCAGCAGCATGGCATGTATACATAGGTCGTGAAAAGCATTGAATTTTTGATGTCGAATTTCGCTGTGAACATGCACGTGCATTTGAAATCACCACCCGAGCCTGCAGGTATGCACGTATGAGTTTTTTTTTATTCTACCGGTCCGTCATCGCGAACGTTGTCAAGAGATGGAGCTGTGAGTGTGAGATTCTTATCGCTTACGTGAGCTGGGAGCAAGCACCTTCCGTCTCATCGATGAGGAGAGAAGTAAGAAGAGGTCGCGAAAAAGACGTGGACGACTTGAGGGAGGGGTGGGAGGAGGTCTGAGGAGGTTCCAAGAAGGGGGAAGAGATGTGAATAGTGGGGGTGGAGAATGTAGGGCTGCCAACTACTGGAGAATTAATTCCGGGCCAAGAGCACAGAATTCAGAGAGAGAGAGTCGAAAGCAAGAAAATAACCACCCTTGAATGTTTATTCTCAATAAAAATGCAGCATAAATTCTACATATTTAAGTGGGTGAGAAGCCAAGGGGTACAGATGAAACATGCTATAATTATACAAGGCGAACAATAATAACAGGCGTATGGAATTTGTGTTTTTTCAAGTATATTGTTGAATATTCAAGGGATATACAGTAGAACCATGGTATAAGCAGTATACAGACTAAAACGCTTCAGGGAATTTATCAAAATGATTTAACTGCGCTTTTACAAAATTATGAAACTGTCACTTGAACCCCTTGGCTTCTTATGCGAACACAATTGAACTAGCTTTACCAATAGCTAGGCTTACCATGCGTCCCAGTTTGACCGAGACAATCCTAGTTTGATGGCAAATTTTTCCCGGTTGTCACTGAAATGTCCCGAAATGTCTGCGTTCAGGTTCGCTGTACACTGAACGGAGAAATGCGCAGCGACAAATGTATGGCGAAGACTGTGTAAATTAAAAACATCGTATTTAAATTATATCACGCATCCTCGAAGGATCTCGACTGACTATTTTGTGTTTATCTTTAGGTTAAAGGTAAGAACACCTACAATAGAAGCCAAACTGAGCACGTTATTTTTCAATTTTCTCGAGGGTCCAGAGGAATCATGTACTCGTCGGTGGCCAAGAAGGGTTTTACTATGTCCGGAATTCGAGCTAGGTAATCCATAGTTTGGTACTATAATTAAGCTGCAAGTGAAAATTTTATTATTCAATTCCATTCAAAGAATAAAATAATTATTTTCCTAAGCTTTTCTTTTCTCAAACAACGTCCCAATTTCGTCCCGCATTTAGTCTCTTTAAAATTAGGAAATCCCGGTTTTGGGATATCAGAATATGGTAACCACACCAATACGTTTACCACGGTGTTGACAAGAGGATTCGGATTCCGGGTATTCAACACGTTTGTTGTGCTGCTGACATTAGTTTCGCTTCGACCTGAAGACGTCCGTTGGAACATGAGGCGAAACTGTTGTTTGCAGGTAGGCAGAACGCGGTGAATACCCATAAAAATGCCGGAATCTTTACAAATGACTACTATGTGATAAAAGTGTATCTCTTATCATAACATACGTAGGTATACATTAACATCTAAGTCGCGGAAAATTACCCCGCAAGCCACCCCAGGGGCGTGTGGCAGCGTGTATGGCAGCAGCCAAGAAAAAGGTAGGGAAGAGGAAAAAGGAATAGGGGGAGAGAAATGCAAAAAAGTGGCTTGCATGTCAGCCAATCATTTATGCAACGAAAGTTTGACATAAAGTTACATATTCTATGTTGCTATAAGAAATTAACATGTAAGCAACTACAAAGAATCGCAGGAAATGGTAATAATGGGAAGTATATCTAATCCAAAATCTTTGTTAAAACTTGAGGCGGGAGAAACGAGTCTCAATTTAAGGATGGATATTTAAAAAATCCTGGTTAAATACCGGGAGAGTTGGCACCCTTAGGTGAATGGGGTGGAGGGAACAGCGGAGGGAGGGTGCAAATACACTTCTCTCCCACCCTCCCTCCTCTCCAACGTCCGAGTGAGGTCATTGCTCAACGCGGACGAGAGAGGGTGATGTCTCGGGAACTCCTTGGGACGACCTCGCGCGGGTTGGGGTGGAATGGGCCGCGGGTGATTGGAAGGGGATTAGACATAAATGAGAGAGAGAGAGAGAGAGGGGGGGGGTGAGCTGGGAAGGATTAATGGCTGCACGATGTTCAAATTTAAATATCGCATAGCTATACAACTTTGCATCGAAAACAATGCGCGATTTACCGCAAAGTATCGAGTGTAGGTATCGATCCCTATGCATCGTAACGTATCGCGTGTCGCTTTTACATCTCACAACATCGAATTCCATCTACATCTACATCTACAAAATACCCTGCAAGCCACCTCAGGGGTGTGTGGCAGGGGGGAAGTCCATCTCGGGGATCGGGTTGGTGTGATGGCTAGAGAGATGGCTTCCCATCCTGAAGTCCCTGGTTCAAATCCCGGCGGTGGTGGAGATTTCACTGGAAGTGGTTTGTCAGCTTTGTGGAGAGCACTTCAAGTACTGTGCTCCGTGCGTCTGATGATACCTCTAACAGTGGTCACCGCGGCGCCTTTTGCTAGGAGTAGGCCAATGCCTATTCCGGGTTTCTCGACAACCTTGCTCTCAATAATCCTTCCAATACTAATACTACCCATCCGTTCTCAATGGTGCAAATGAACTCAATTGTCGGTCGCCACCCCAAGTAACCAACCAACCAACCGAATTCCATCACATATACAAGTCCTCGCATTCTAATCCTGGGGTCGCGGGCTTGAGTTCCGCGCCTCCTGTTTTTCTCCACCCAGGGCTTTTCCTGTTGATTCGCCCTCTGGGAAACCTGATGACAAGCCAAGAGTGGCTTACTTGGATCGCAGGATCATACGGATCACCAAAATCGTGCGGAGAGCAAAAAAAAAGGTATCGCAATTCGGCACATTCCATAACCCAAATACTCAAAATCGAAATGCTACATATTCAGCTTGTCAAAAATGGCAGGCGATGTAACGGTGTACGGACACAGGGAGGGGTTTGGAAGGTGTGGGGAAAAAGGGGGGAGGAATCAGGCCGAGATGTTGTGGAATATGGACATGAATAAGAATGATGATGCAGTGCGTCGAAACCCGGGTCGAATTAAAATATTTATCTGTGGAAAATTGCTACTTCTAAGTTAAGATGTGGGGAGTATTATGTTTGTGCGTGTAGGGGAGGAAGAGAATCGAACGCGTCTCCCCTATTTCGGTCGCGGTGATTGCACGGTGAATACACTTGCATGCATGAGCTTCGCAGTGGAGAACGCGAAAGGTGTCGGTGTCTTCTTTCTTGCACGAATGTGTGCAAACATGAAGGTGATCTCTTACGTCCTCACGGTGGAGTACTTTCTTTTTAAAGCCAATATGATTTGAGAGCTAGCGTAAGTCTGTAAAAAAAACGCAAGATCGATGGAACTGCCATATTTATAAGTTCCCAATTTTATGGTAAAGTCGAGAAAAAATAATCATGCTGTTTCCACTTTCAGATTTTTGTGTCTTTGATCTTCTTCCTTCTGTTCCAAACTTTCTAACTGCTGACATTTTGATCTAGAGCAATGACAAAATTCGAATGAATAGATATTTGATCATGAATATGGTCATATGAGTGCTGGAAATACTCAACAACTCGTGGAAAAAATACTTACTTGTTGTATAGAGTTTGAAAAACATTGAATTTTACGCCAAAATGAATGTGTTCTATTTATTGCGGCAAATACTTTGAGAATGTGTTCGTTACTGCGTTCGTGTAGATGCGCATGGAGCAATAAATGTTTTTTCGTTCCATCTTCGCGGGGTGAATCGTAAATGAACAAGCTAATGGTGCTAGAAGTAGTGGTGATCCGAAATGGCTGAAGCTCTTTTGCATCGTAAAATCGTTCAGAGAAAATTCATTCTGATAACACAACACTCTTCTTGTCCGAGAATAGATGTAAACTCGTGACCTTCAGGTGAAGAGACCATGTTTCTCTAGCTTTCAGAATGCAATAGAATAGACTAATGGTGCATTAGTTTCATATTCTCCATACAGCAGTATGGGTGTGTTTTATCACTCAACTTTTGAAGAAGATATTTTTTACGACTCAAATCCCTGTATCTAATGAGTCGTGCCTTCATAAATTCTAAGCACGTAGATTTTTGTTGTTTTTAGCGTTGAAAGGATCCCTCAAACATCCAGTGAAAGTAAGGAACTTAAGTAATCTTTCTCTTTTTGAATTTTCGAGTACACATTTTTTGTACCAAATCTTGAGAACTAGGATATATTATAAATGTAAGGCAAACTTCAAGTAGCTGAAATGAAGCGGCGTATGACTACATAGTGAGATACCTATATAATTGCTCAATTGTCTGCTTTACACGGGGCTGAAGATATAGCTTAAGAGGAATTAGCCATTTTCTTGTGTACCTACCCTCTCACAACTGCTGCAGCTCTTGGAGTTCAAGTATGAAGTACATATATTCATTTACGTAATCATCTATCTACCTGAAATCATACAATGTCACTTTAAAAAAATAACCTTCCATGCTGGGATTTTCGTTTCTGGCAGTTCAAATGAAACGTCACTTAATACGTATTTATTTTCCACGATGTAGTTTGGTTGCACCACTCTTAGAGCTAAGGGAAAGCTAATTGCAAATGAAAGACTATTTATTGTGCAACATCTCTCACAAAGCAAAACTTAAATTGTCGTTGCCTTGTCTCTCTCGAGATATGTCACATGCCCCCGGTAATTGAAGGAAAATACATATTTCCGAGTAGCATGACGGAATAACTCGTGCGTGTAAGCAGTTCATTTGTGCAACGCAAAAAGTTTTATCAAGCGTTGTAAAATGACAGCCTTTCAAGCACTCATAAAAAAATTGAAAGAAATATATTTTTATTCATATTTCAGGAGTGTGTACGCGAATACATGAGCAATTTGCGAATTTAGAATTGTGCGTGCTTCGACGCTCGCATTTGTGCTGTAATCGTTTTGCGTTTCCGCGTGCAGCGATGTTTTTGTATTTTCCTGTAGTCTGAAATATTTTTCACTTTGGTTGATGTGCAGATTTTCATTTTGTTCCGTAAATTTGATCATTTTTTTCTCCTAATGACTCACTACAGAATAAAGATCCTTATTTCTGAAAAAATATCCACGTGTTACGAACTTTACATTTTTTATAGTTAATGACTATTCGTCAAAAATGTTTACCTACAACTTTTCGAGTTAGGTCCCACATTCAATGAATACTATATTGAATTAGCTTCAATTCTCTTGTATTTCCTGAAAAAATACATTTCCAAGATTATTCATGCGTAAGAAACAGTTGTACTGCGACTTCGATTAAAATACCCCGTTAATGTTTGTATCTGCTGTCGGAATTTTGAAATGCAAACGTAGTCTCGTACTACAGAGTGGAGTTTTTTGTGTTTTTGCTTTATTTTGTACTTGGTTGGGTGGTACTTCGTCGTTTACTCACAAGTATTACTGCAACCATACTTTGAACCAGAGCATTAGGGTGTAGCTCAATTCAGGTTGATCTTAATTATCGTATGCGAAAAGACATTTGAAAGAAATAAACCAAGTTCTTGTTTAGCTTTTTGGTATTCCATTATAAGATAATTTAATGGTAACTTTTGTGTACTTTGTGTGATTTGTAAAAGTTACCATCAAATCCTCTTCTATTTGAAAGAATTGAATGTGCCGTGCAAACTGAAACAGCGATTAGTCTTGAGGTTGATTTCATAGAGTTTTTTTCGGACAATATTGTAAAGCTACTGTGAAAGGTTATTTATTTATAAATGTTTCTGAATATTTTCTATGTCAACAGACCAAAAGAACAATAAAGCTATTTATTATTATAGATGAGGCTGTAGCTCACGTAGCACTGAAAACAAAAGTGACTAGTTTTCAATTATACAATTAAATTAAAAACGTTTTATAGTCTGCATGAAATTTACATGCTGTTATACGCTCATTTTTCAGTAAGAAGTTAAGAACTAGATAATTCTTTTTTTTTTAACTGATCTAAATCTAAATTGGTCTCCTGTTTATAATGTGAACCCAATAGGCACTAAATGTAACGATGAATTTATATATCCATGACATACTGCATCATCACAGGAAAAGGAAGTTCTTTGGAGAGGATATCATCTCCGTAGTCGGGATTTAAAAATATTGAGTCGGATACATCCGAGCGTCCCAGCAAAAGGGTTAAAGAACGCTTCGCTAACACGCTGAGAAGAGTGAACATGAAATAAGGTGGCGAGAACAGATTGACGAGGAGAAAAACGGAAACCAAAAAGAGCATGAAGGGAGAGAGAACACGAACTGAAGGAAGAAAGATGGGAGGGGGAGAAGAGGTAATATGGAGCAGAGGTTGGGGGGGGGGGGTTATAATTAGTCTTGAGGGGTGCGCGGAGAAATGCGGGGGATAAAGAGATGATCGACTTTTCGGAAAAGCGGTCGGGGGAAATTGGGGGGATCCCTGGATTTTGGGCGTAAGATCTTCAAAATGTGAGGACGACGGATTTTGATTATTTTTGAGTCGCAAAAAGACTTGAATTTGAATGAGTGTGAAATCGAATTAGGATTTTGAACGGAGACCTGGGAAGGGATAATCGGGAGGGTTGAAGAGTCGCTGTGAGAGGCGAGTGGGAGTGCTCTTTTTTTCAGTCTTTGATTGGGAAATTGAGTGAAGGGTCGCGGCGTGGGAAGGAAGGAACGGGAAATACTTGGAAGTGGGAGACCGCGCGAGAAGATATCCTCTTGCGGCTTCTCCGGACGAAGCTTACGGGGTTGGGGTTTAAGCCTTCTTGTGCGCTTTTCAGAGAAGGAAATCGACTGCCGAGGTAGATAGCAATTTGAGTTGATGAGATGGTTGACTGGTAATCATCTCCTTGGACCACGTCGTGAAAGGCTTTGAATGAAGCAGGAAGAGCTGTTAATTTGTTCGGTTATAACGTAACGTGGCGGGTCCTCATACAAGTTCCACCTTTAGCTAACAGAAGTGTGATTTATGCCCGGCTAATTACGAGGAATGAGTATTCGTCCGTAGAAAACTTTACCAGCGCTCCTAGAATGAATGATACATTCTCCTGGGTGGTAATCCGGGTAACAAACTTGCCTGCAATCCCATACGCTGATGGCTCCAATCCCATTCCAGACTGGCTGGCAGTGCTGGAGTTATTGTTCTGAGTGATTTCTTCAATACCGTAAGAGGTCAGTCGGTGGTGCCAGACAAATGGACGAATCAGGTTAGTTTGTCTGATTCATCTTAGATCATTGATCCCGATTGTTGAATACAAATATCGGCCAAATTTGACTCGCGCGGCATTCAGAAGCCCTGAAGAATGATTCGAAAATTTGGAATTTATTAATAATCGGTCGAAATAATTAATAATCGATTAATTTACCCGATAATAATAATTATTGCAGCCGATTATCTATTATTTGAGGCATTTCTTTGTCTGGTGAACTTTCCGTAAGTCTCTATTCTGTGGTTCTGCCATGGCCGACTTCACATGCACCGTTTATCACCGTACAGAGTCTTCATACCATGAATACTACATGACTCCTTGCTTCATACTTATCTAAATAGGATAAAGCTCCAAGCTCGGCCAACAGATAGCGATACATGCAAATTCAAATTTTTCGCGGCTCTGGGAATCCCTAGGTACCAATCCTGTACTGTATCTCAGTCAACTAAATATAATAACTTAAAGGTTTGTTTCGGTTGCAAAAAAATAAATGGCGATACCTTTATGCAATAAGTAGGCGAAGAGTTGCTGCGGAAAAACGAGATAAATACCAAGGGTGATAACTCATTGCAAAGAACAATGTTCTTGTAAGGCTCTCCTTGGCTTCAAGGCCTACGTGCGGGGATGCCGTTAAGGTCAGGATTGCAACAATATTTTATCCAGATACCGCCTCTATAAAAAAGGGAAACTTCATGTCAGGGAGCTGAACGTCTGTATGAATTACTCACTATGCCTTTATTAAGAACAAATTTTAATTCGGAAGTGCGATGGTATTTTTATTAAATGGTTTCGTCCTTAGGGAGTAACTTTAGTTTATATGTTGTTGTTATAATCAAATCTATTAATCTATATGTCGATTATTAAAAGCAATAAATCGAGAAAACTTAATCGGCTACTTGCAATTCACAAAATATCGATTATTTTAAGGTAATCACCCATCCCTACTTTGAAGTGTGCTGTGACTCGTGAGACAAGTCACGTTTTAAATTAGTATCTTTAATCACTGCTTTGAAGCAATATATGGTTACATTTAACGATTATTTTTGAGAACCTATATTGAAAAAATCATTTCAGTGGACTGTGATTGTAGTTATTGAATAAACATTGGGAAGGGAGGTTAAAGTGCAAATCAGGTAATATTTCATTGCAGAAATATAATACACAGATACTATTCGAGGATGCATAAGCGAATTTCACTCCTTTTTTTTACAAACACTAGCATTAATAATTGTTAAATGGTGAAATCTGAATGCCTATTTTTCTTATGTCTTGCCTCTTAGACCCAACGAAACGATTTTTCTCTCTGATAATATTTTGTGGTCGCTGTCGTCCTCTATCTTCAGTAATTGTAACTTCAGGATTATAAATACGAACAGTGATTAGAGACCACCTTTTTGACTCGTTTTCTGTCATATTTCCCTCCGCGTGTCCAGCGCCGAAAGTGGAAGATGTAATGTAGTAGGTAAAGTACTAGACACTTCGTTAACATGCTTTCGTTCTTTCTCTATTCCAATTCCTTTCTCCCTCCCTTTTTATGGCTAATGACCAAAAAGATAAGTTTAAGCATTCACAGAACCCTTGTTTCCGATTCATCTAAAATATTTGATGGGCTGAGCAAATCTCTACTTACAAAGCAAAAAAAACTCGGTCAATCAAAGAAACTAGACGTTAGTATATGCTCTGCATATCTCAGTTCAATTTATTTCCCCGGTGAGTGCCCTATTGGAGGCGACCACTCCAACCTGTGCTACATACAACATCGCACGTCTAAAGATCATTATCATACATAGCCCTACTGAAATATGTAGCTTGTATCTTAACTCTCTCTCGCTCACTTAATTCACTGCATCACTGCAAATATTTAAGGCTAATATTTAACTTTAAAGGCTAAAATTTTAACTTTTTACTTCAAAGGTAGTCTTGTCACTTTCTTCTTCACAAAATTCCAGGTGACTCTTTCGTCAACCTGGAAGTTGAGAAACTATGCGTTTATCGTTAATTTTGCATTGAGGTTTTAGTGAGAACCCATCTATGAATTAATCTTGAATTTATTTTTCTTATTTGTAGCCATTTTTTATTGTGAGCACACCACTTTTGTATTTGTGGGCACCGGCCTGTCACGATGGAAACATCGGTTTCCGAACAGCCACCGAAGTTAAGCATCGTTGAGCTCGGCTTGAATTTGGAGGGGAGATTATCTTATTCACCCAAGTGTTGTTTTCCCTGTATTCAAGAGGCAGATAGTTCATATGTATGTGTGAAGTCACTATTTCCGTCAAATCACGGGAAACTTAAATGCCACTACCATAATTGTACTAGTTCTATTGTCCTATGGGGTGTTGTACCCAGAGCATAAATAAATATGTTAATATTATTTTTCACGGCTGGTGTCTTAACACCCCTTGCCGCACCTTTCTGCGGCAGCTCGCTGGGTAATATGTAGTTCAGCTAAATATGGTGAAAATATATCTGTGTCATTTTTCTTTTCAAATATCTTGGGGACCGAGAGGCAGGCCTAAAATTTGATCGGAAGAGTGCCTTTCGGGAAAACCCGGAACAGTTCGCATTCACAATGCAGTTCTCCGTTGCCGGGGGGTGGGGAACTGCCTCCGAGAGTGGCGGCTCGAGCTCAACGTTGCCGAAATTCTTATCCCGCAACCCCTTCAGCCGGGAGCTTCCCACGGCCCAAAATTAGGGAGATGGGGGAATTTGGCAACACAGAAAGCAGTGCCACGAAGTGCACCCTTCAGTCTGAGAGCGACTGAATTTCTGAGAGCCTAGCCCACTGCATCCTAGTTGACTCTGAGAAAGCCACATGACCACAAATTTTAGTCCTTCCTCCGAGCCTACAAAATGTTTGAAAAACATAGTGATGTGAACGATAGAGGGATGTCGCCGGCCATGAGCGGCTGTTTTTGGCGGCCTCTTTGTTTGCGTACGTTCAGCCAACGATCGGGTGCCGAAACGGGTTAAGAAAAGGAAAGAGCTGGGAGGAAGGCGTCTTAAACAAAAAATATGAAGATGGAGGAGAAATGAGATGTTAGTGACACACACGATGACACCCGCGAGACTAAACCGGATAAGTCGGGAGGCAATTGCTCTGTTGCCAACTCTGTCGTCACGGAATTGGAGTGTGACCAGTGATGCCGCATCTTCCCAACCGACACACCGACCGGCCTACCTACACTCATCTAAAATCACTGCAGGATTGCGCGTTGCAACACGCGTAACAGGCAGTTCCCTAAATTCCTCAACTCACAGTGATAAGCGCTGGTGTCGAGAGGGGGGAACCTGAATAATGAAGCATATGATAGCCAAGTAATACAAATAAAGTGGTAATAAAGGTATGTTGTTTATCTGTAAAAAAGAGAGATGAGTGCCATTAGCTTTTGAAATCACTCCGAGTGTTGCAAAACGTCACAGGGATGCGGAAATACTAAATTTGTTTGAAATGGAGTCCTTTCATTTCACTCGTTCGTGGTTATTTCTGGAGAGGACAGCAAAAAGAAACGACCGTATCAACAGCCGGGGGTGTATGTTGGCTAATTATGCAGGTGGTACGTATGTACGATGGTAGCGGATACGTGGCATTACTTTCGATTCATTTCATCTAGGTTCTGGAGCGGTTAAGGTGCAAGCGATTAACTGCCCCAGGGAGTGAATCTCACCACAATCAGTCGTCTAACAAAAAATACAATTATAGAGGAAGGTGTTTTTCGTATTGTGTTGTACTTGGGTGAAATTGGAGACTTAGATCAAATTTATATAACTACGAAGGCTATTTTTATATATTTTTCCTTATTCACCTTTAGCACATTTTTTTGTATATTCTTTTCTTATTTTCCTCTCTTGTGGCAAATTAAGTTTTGAAAATATTTTTCTCTTTGATTATTACTTTTTATACACTATATTTTATGTTTAATTAAATTAAAATGGATGAGATAATAAATAGATGAAATCGGTATTTTTAGATAAATTTTATTTTTCTAAAATTCCTATTCATATTTTACAATTTTGAAGCAAAACTAATTTTAGTTCACAATAATAAAATGGGTTTCATGAAGTGAACTACAGGCTAACTATTATCTTAAAGACTTGTGAAAGATTCATAGGCGAATGATTCCCTCACCGTCTGCATTATTAGTATTCACAGATATCGACCTGCGGGGTGGAATGACTGTCGGATCGTAAATTTCATCAAGGTCGCAATCTCAGATATCGATTGGTCTCCCATGAGATTAACAATTTCGCAAAAATCTCGCGGGTGAAACAATTTTTATTTAATTTTATTTTTTTAACTTTAATATCTCGAGAGCACGATGTAATTTAAAGTGAGTCGACTCGGTATTAAGAGCCGTTAAGCCCTGAACTTCGTTGTATTCGAAATTATTTCTTTTTTTCCTCCGCGGCAGTAAATCTCGATTTTTGGGTTGTACATACGAGATAAATTTTAAACAAGACAAGGAAAAAAAATGATATTTTGATCGCCTATTCATTTCCCCCCCCCCCCGCCTCCGTATTTGAATCACCAAAATGATACCGCAGGCCATTTTTCTTCCGCCGCATGCGGTCTGTATTTTTCGTGTCCTCCGTAATTTTCCCAGAAATAATTTTCTCACGCGCTCTCTCAGGGAGGAGGAAATGGCTAAGGTCAAAGTTGGCAAGGAATGACTTAGTCGAAAGGTTCTCTACAATTGAAACTGGCATAATATGTACCCTGTTGGAAGTGAAACTGAGTACTCGGTGAATATTAGTCGATATAATTGCTTTCGAAGGGCCTTTAAAGTAGGTTCTTTTAATCTCAGTCGTTGATCCTCCATTGAAGCTCGTTGAAATCGGCGTTGCTTCATGATTGGCTGGTTGGTTAGTTGGTAAATGTGACCAACAACTGAGGCTATTTGCGCCATGAAAGATAAAGGGTAATTAGGTAAGGGTATGGATATCCGGGGAATGGAGGAAGGATTATAAAGAAACACGGCGTCGGCGTCTTAACAAAAGGCGCCTAGTGCTCCACAGTTCAACGCACACTCTGTCGGACGGATAACTGCCCTTTATTCTCTCACTACATAGCAAACATATAGAGATTGGCATTCCACTGAAAAAGTTCCAACACTGCCGGAATTCAACCCGGGGCCATCGGGATGGGAAGCCAGCACTTTTTTATACGTGGTAATAGGACGTTGTCAATCTGAGTGCTTTTATTTTGAGAATTTTAACATAAAATGGTGCGCCCGGCCTAGTATCCTAAAAGATTGGGTATTGGACTGCCTCCTACGCCCGGTTTCGTTATGTCTAGTTAACATTTACCGTAAGGTAAATTTACATTTACCTTAACTTGGTATTAACTAAGAGTTAGGAATTACATTGGTCTGTCAGTTGACTTGAGCGTTATCAAAGGAAGAACGTATAAGCTTCGGTTTTAATACCGAAAAAACATTTACCCATAGCTAATAAAAACGAGCCTGGGATTATAGGATATTCTCCGAATATCAAGGACTTGGTTTCGACGGTGCGATGTAGCCGCTGCATTTAGAGCATCTAATACCAGTTATCGTGTTTAACCTATTCTCATCTACCAATGGATTCATACTGCATCCATAATTGCCCAAGGCATTAGCAATAAATAGTTCATACCAGTGAGAGACAGGGAATGTTTGCTTTTAATGGGAAACGTTCCCAATTTGATTCTCGATGCATTGTTAACGTTGTCACTCTCGAAAAAGTTCCTGGCCCAGGCCTGAGCAGCAAGTAGGGGCAAAGCGTTGATCAAATTCATCAAACAGGCAAAATTTAGGACTCTTGTTGCATCAAGGGTTGGTCGGCATTTGTTAAATATTGTCAACAGTTAATTTGGCTCGCAAAAGTTCCTGGCTTATGTTAGACTTATGCGGCAAGGAGGAAAGGTAGAATTGGTGGAGGGGGGGTGAATGGAAAGAAGGGAGGGGAAGAAAGTGAGATAACGAGAGAGGGAGTGAACCAGGGGAGCCAAAATACTTCTTGAAAATGCATGAGATACACACGAAAGTCAAGTGGTTAAAATCACCCATCCCACTGACTTTTCCGAGGAACCATATCCTGAGGTCTCATTGTGAAACGAATCTAAACGCGACGTCTAAACGTGAGTCATCCCCCACTTCTCGAAGCGCCTTTGTTTGCAACAATTGAAGAGGGTTTCTGAATAACCATTCACACAAAAAATACCTTTCTTCCCCGATTCACAGGATTTTGAATGTATCGTAGCCCATGCCCTAAAATCCTCCACTGTGCATCGCTAGAAACCTTTGCAATATCTGTGGCATTACAGGTTCTTCTCTGATATGAAGATCATGAAAAAAGGAATGAAATTTACAAGCAATTCTTCATCAAAGGGGGGTCACTACTCCTTTCTTCCTTAACTTTTTCAATCTTTGCTAGCGGAATGAAAATAATCAAAACACAAATGGACCCAAGATATGATCTGATGGTAACCGCGTTTTTCTCACGTAGCCGGATCTAAAAAGGATCGAGTAAAGGATTGCAGACATGGGAGACGCGGGAATAAGGCGTGCTCGCTGCAAAACGTGGTCATAGAAAAAATATACAGGTTTTGAAGGGCCAAGGGTGTGTGGGGGGGACGGGAAAGGGAGGAAAGAGAGTTCGCAGATATTTTTTTCCGAAGTTTTGCGTCACGTCCGAAATTTTCCGATGTGTCCCACATCCATGCATGTGTTCCGTTCGTTCTCGTCGTGTTCTCTTTCGTTTTTATTTTACCGCGAGGAAAGAATGATATAAAAATACCACAGCCCACGTGCTGTCACACATGTTCCCTCCCTTCTCCGAAAAGTGCGAACTGCAGCTCCTTTCTCTACTCAGGATAGCGCACTTTATAGTCTCTCAAGATCCGGTGGGAAGATTGAGACGAATCATTCGTTCCGACTGCAAGCCAAAACCCTAAGCGTATAGATGTTTTCGATGGTTTCCATCATGTTAATACCATTACCTTCAATTTCAGCTTACAAATAGAGCAGATAACTCTTTTTACACTCATTTCCTTCGTCAGCACTCTCTTGGTAGTTGCTTATTGGGTTTTTAAGGTGCTCATAAGTTTGGAGTTCCAAAGATCTGAAAACTCATCTATTGCATCGTCTAGCAAAACTTAGCTTCACCTTGTAAATACGGCATACCTTTGATGATCTAGATATGGCGGGCGTTGGTGATATTCAGGTCTTTTATTTGCATTATATGCTTTGCGAAAAGTATGGGATGAAGATCAATCACAAGAAAACGAAAGTAATGAGATTTTCTAGAAATAAGAAGGCGGGGCTGAATATAAGGGTGGGAGGGCAGAAGATAGAGCAGGTTGAGCAGTTTACGTATCTGCGTAGTATTTTGGAGGAGAATGGGTTTAGTGGTAAGGACATCAGATGCAGAATTGCGCTCGCTAAAGAAGCATTTTCGAAGAGAAGGGAATTGATGAGGGGGGGGTCTGAGAAGAGACGTAAAGAAGAGGCTGGTGAAAACTTTAATATGGAGCGTGGCGCTATATGGGTCGGAAACGTGGTCATTGCGAAGGGAGGATGTGCGTAGACTTGAGGCGTTTGAGATGTGGGTTTGGAGAAGGATGGAGAAGGTTAGCTGGATGGCGAGAAAGACGAACGAGGAGGTATTGGATATGGTCGGAGAGGAGAGGAACCTTGTGGCAGAAGAGATGGATGGAGGAGGTTTTGAGAGGAGAGGGCATGCTGAAGAGAGTGATTGAGGGGAGAACACTGGGGAAGCGTGGGAGAGGAAGGAAGAGGATAGGAATTCTGGACGAAATAAGAGGAGGTAGAAGATATGAAGAATTGAAGAGGGATCTAATAACGGGCCATCCTTAGGAGGGAAAGCGAGACAATTTCTATTAGGTTGGGATACAAAATGGGGACTGTCCAAGAACCTACCAATCAGCTGGTAGAATACTTAAATGAATGCTTTGTGATGCTTGTAATTTTTGGGCATTCTACCAGATGATTGGTCGTTTATCGGATAGTACTAATTCTAACATTCCAATTGCTGGGACATTTCACTTCTCGTCATATACATGGCTCGCCCTCAAATCTCTCTTACCTTCTCTATATCCTCTACCATTCCTTAAGTCTTCCGGAATACCTATATTCTTCCTTATTTACCATGTTTATCCAGTTTTATCCTCTCTATCCCGCTCTTCGACGAATCCCCGCCTCTTAAAACGCCCTCCATCCATATTTTATGAAAAAAGCTTCAATGCTTGCAACGCGTACCGCAAAATGCTTTTGTTGTGAGCTAATGATCAGATAGTTCTTGGTAATAAGAGACGACCTAGTCTCAATCTCGACTCAACTATTATCTATCTGCCTTTCATTGGACGAATTCCACTATTCATAGTAAAAAAAATAAAAAACAGATTTAACTTAGGAAGACTCTTAATTGGGTCGGGATCTTACCGAAGCCCAAGAGCGCTTCAAACTAACCTAACCAAGGTCGTTTGGAATGATGATGAAAGCACTCGCTAAGAACTCAACGTCATATAATATTTTTAAATCATTGCTTCCCTTATTTGCGCTGCATGTGGTTTCTGGGAATACTTTGATAACCATGAGATAACACCGTAAAGAATTAACTGCACTTTTCCGAATAAACTAGCCGATTTGAAACTTTTATCTTTAGATGAACGCTGTTACCTGCAAGGCTACCACTCGATTCAGTTCACTTTGACTACATATTAATTATGATTTAGGCGGCTTAAATTGGACTCATAATTTTCATTTTGACTGGGGAGAGTTGGTAAAGAAATTTAAACCAGATCGTTTTCGTTGGGAACATTAAATGCTTGTATTCTGAAAAATCAATTATTTAGTCGAAATCAATCCGCATGCAAAGTTAACTAACAGGTAAGTTTTTCTGGTTTATACCATGACAGAGATAGAGTTGTTCTTTTCGCCCAACCAGCGATTTTCCCCTGGTGATAAATGCCGAGGAGTAGGTATTTCTTTGGCTAGGCCCAGAAATTTTTCCGGTCTCTTAAGCTAGAGTTTATTCAGTTTTCGGGGTAGAATAAACATTTCTCAGCGTAATTGCCATATGGAGTCCCTTTTATTGCCTGCTTTTCGCGACTGCCACGAACGATAATTTTAAAATCCTGCGGTCGTAAATATTTAAAGACGAAATTAAATAAATAAAGAAAAAGAGGGTGAAGGATCCCACGCAACGAAGCAAATTCATCGCGGCGATTTCTCGAATTTAATTATCACAGTGTCCGGCGATCGGGCATTTTATCACGCTGGCAATCCCACCGAGCGTCGTCGCTGGTCGCGTAATTGCGTCCAATTGGCGTAATTCCCTGGCGCGCGGATCAGGGGATTATAAATTTTTTCCCCGCACTCTCCCTCTCTCTTTTGTGGCAGTAATTTTCATTTACAAAGCTCCCTTTCAATTTCGCACTGAACACGGTGGCATGCGCTAAAACTGAACATTTGCCCCTCGTGAAATCGTTACGTAATGGCGCGGTCCACGCTGAACACAGCGGGAAATTCGTCCTGCCTACGGGCGCTCCATGATATTCCATTTAACAACACTAATGGTGGCCCTCGTCCCAGCTAAGGGTTTTGAATGGAAGGCGGGCGTTTGCATAAAAAAAGGAAGAGATTGAGTGAGTTATCGGGTGAGTGAGGAAGAGATATAGTGCGTGCGTGTAGGGGAAGAATTTATGAAGGGTGAATGGTGGATGATGGGTACATTATATTCATCTCATCAAGGAGGTTGAAAAGGAGGTGGGTTTATGATGGGGAACTGCGATCACCTCGCTCCAGGTAAGGTTATTCTCAACCAGTGTGGGAATCCTCCTCCCGGAGAGAATTCAGGGGGGTTTGGGGGAAATGGAGACCGCTATTAATCAAAATGTGATTTATCGTAGATAACTGTAAAGTTTGTTAAATTGTAATTTGTTTTCATCTATTCCGTGGGGTTCAATAAATGAAGTTCGTTGAATGCCATTTATTAAAATTGGTTCCATAGCAATGCGAATTTTTTTCGTTTTTGGATTTGAAATATTATTTCATAATTTATATTGGGAAGGAGGCATACATTATATTCTGAACTGTGGTGAAAGGGGGAAATTGAGCAAAAATTGATTGAGAACTTCTGCTCTAGCAGGATTGCTCTGAGTCTGTCATTTTATCTAACAAATTTCTATTTCGTACTCCAATTTAAACCAAGGGAAAACAATTTCTTAGACTTTTTGTTGATATTTGAACATGATATTTGAGAGAAATATTCAATCGGAAAATATATGGAAAGCATGGTAATTCCTGACTTGAGCATAGTGAAGAATCGCGATATTGGTCTTTTTTTGTCTCGTAACTTTCGGAACAAAGATAAATTTACATTTAATATAATTAAGGTATCATTATTTTTCTTCTCTACACAACAACGAATCACATGCCGATTTTAAAAAAATCGGTCAATGATAAACGTCAAAATACTTCGAGAACATGAGAGAACGCGTACGATGAATGATGTTCGCACCAAAATGAGAGCTTTGGTGGTGATCCATTGAACCTGCGATGAATGAAGGACTAGAGTGACATTAAGGCATGTGGAAAGTTCCGTATTAAAAGTTATATATTGAATTTTCTGTACTTAAAGTTCTACATGGGATTTTCTGTACTCAGCGGAAGAGATGGAATAGACTATCTAGCATAGCGCTCACCTGTTGACGAAAGACCAGATTCTCCACCACCGGTCGAGATCACCGAGGTCGGACCACCTGGGTCGACTTCTTGCTGGAAATCTCACGTTACTTCAACAACCACAGCAATGAATCATGCATTTGGATACAATGTTAACTCAAAAAACTAGGGAGACTTGTTGTCTTTAATACTTCACCATTTTATTTCGTGGTTAAATACCCATATCGTCTTTTTCACGGAAATTGATTCAATTAATGATAATATTTCCAATTCGTGT
Organism: Pyrrhosoma nymphula; assembly: GCA_963573305.1. NCBI lineage: Eukaryota > Metazoa > Arthropoda > Insecta > Odonata > Coenagrionidae > Pyrrhosoma > Pyrrhosoma nymphula. The sequence goes on along the minus strand of OY754330.1, from coordinate 44,793,439 downwards.
CAGCTTATGCCTACTTCCTCCAAATCGGAGAGTAATTAATGGTTAATCCATTCTCGCTTGAAAATCATAGCATCGAATAATTTCTGGGAAACATAGCGAGGAAAGATCCTGTGAGCGTTTTTTGAGCTAAAGGGTACTTCATTGTTCATCAACCGTAAAATACATGACATCAAAGACTGGCGAAGAGTATAATATGAAATTAGCTACGGATGATGCAAAAACTTGGGCTCTGAAGAAATAATAGATACTGCAGGCATTAGATATGTTAGTGCGGAGGAGAATGGAAAAAGTGTGATTTACAGAAAGGAAGACAAAAGGAAAAAGCTAGGCGTAGCTGGGGAAGGAGAGGAAATTGTTTGAGGGAATTAGGAGGAGGCAGAGTAGGTGGATCGAGCAGTTAATAAGAGGCGAGGGGATGCTGAAGGCCGTGACAGATGGGAGGCTATTTTGGGCAAGCGGGGGAGGAGAATAAATGAGCTTTATAAACAGGTTGAAGCGAGGAAAGACGGGCGCCGGGTTGAAGAATGAAACCATGCAAGGAGACAAAGGCCTGCGGCCGCGAAGCATGGTACAGATATTCCTTCTTCCATTTGAACATACCTTATTCGGTAGATAACCTGTCATAGTAATGAAACACAAAGAAAAACTTAGTAATTTCCAAGGATTTTTTATGTATTTCCGAACAGGTATAGTCGAAGAGTCGACATCATCAGGGGTTAATAAACGGAAATGTATAAAAAATAACGGATACCGTTTTTATTTTTATAGCAGATATTAACAATATCAAATTTTCATTCCACGATGCGGTCTCCCCCGATACGAGAGAACAGAAGCACGTCTGGCGCGCGCAAATCCCGGTCGGTGTGCGGAGTTTCTCGAGAAGGACGTCTTCTTTTCCCAGGAGGAGGAAGAAGGTGGATAAGGAAACAACGCTCCTTCTCTCTCTTTTATCCGACCATCCTGCCGAAGAGGAATAACCATAAGTGGAGAGAAGCTAACAATAGGAGGCGAGGCAGAGTGGGCACTAGAGGGAGTGATGGAGAGAAAGGAAGAAGAAGAATCGGTGATCTAAAGTGCTCGTTAGAGGGCCGTCAGAACCCTCTTCTTCAGTTGGCAAAAGGGCGATTGCCTTGATAAGGGCGCGAGGTGTGTTGCTAGGTGGATACGATGGACCGTCTCTCTACGCCTCTCCCTCCCTCCCTCAGTCTGATTGCACGCTTCGAATTATTTTTCTCTCTCCTATCTCCTTTTCTCACTGGCATTTTCATCTTCTCTCCTTTCATTCTTATTTTCTTTCCCATCCGCACTGGCCCAGTCCAACGCTCCACAGTCGGTAAAGTGATGTGCTGAAAATATGCTCAGCGTATGTTGTCACCAGAATTGGAATTTGCTGAGAAAACTTTAGAAAGACACGCTGAGAACGCGAAATATGACACTCCTGAGTACATGTACTGAGGATGTGCTCAGACATGAATACGGATCTATTTAGTTTACGGACGACATGCTGAGAATGTGCAAAAAGCACATTAACAGAATTAGTTCCCTCAGAATGTCTCATTGAATTTACTCAGCGCGAATGCTACCAATAATAAATATTTTCATCATAATAATTATTAATAATTCTGTCAATACGCAATAATTATCCTTAAAGTCAAATATTATCAAAAATGTTTTCATTGTGAACGGACGAACGAGCTCGTATTTACAGAAATACAGAAGTCAAACTAAATCCTTATTCGTGATAGCCCTCGTTATCTATTAGCGTTCGAAAGAAAATTTTTATTTCCTTGAAAGTCTCTGATAAATACGCAGTGGATGAGGACATCTTGGTAGTTTAATTGAGTTTAGGACTCAGCACGAAATCGGGGACCTCGGCTCGATTCCAGGCGAGCGATTATTTTTCATTGGGCATTCAGTACATTCGGAGTGAAGACTTCCGCAGTGGCTGATAATGCTGGAGCTAGGTTTTCCGGAGCAGCTGCGTGTGTCAATTAACATGACGTCAGTTTCTCCCCCGTTACTGGTTTCAGGTCGTCTCCTTCATGTCGAAGGTCACTTCGACCTGAAGACGCCTCCTGTAACGGGGAATAAACTGTCGCCATGCTAATTGACACATGCAGCTGCTCCGGGGACCCTAGCTCCATTAAGTACATTCGTTTCTCCCGATGTTGTGCCAATTCTGGCTCTGATAATCACGTAATTGCAACGATAACTTAAAAAAATAAATATAGTTTTTATTTAACTCTGTTAAATACAAATATATCCATAAACAAAGAAAATAAATTAGGCACCTCAGAAGACAAAATATTTATAATAGGTTTATAAAACCCTTCCTTCATTAATGAAGATAATTCATACAGCTCACTTAGAAAAGTATTAAAAACAGTTTTGCAAGTAAAAAACTGTGTCCTTACACCAAAGGAGCGACGCATCGCACACATATCGTTTGGAAAACTTTAGCGATAGTGGCATAACTGAGGGGGTGCGGTTAAAAACGAGGGGGAGAATAAACCGTCACCGGTAGAGGCGCTGTCGTTGATGGAGGCCTCTATGAAACACTAGAGGCCCTCTATTAGGAGAGGTTGGCCAAGTGTCCGCTAATTTTTTACTGGCTGACGCTTTTTACCCAGAATGCACTCTGAGACTGGACGCCATAATTCGCAAAAGATTGACTTGGATTACATGGAAGTGAAGGGAAGGTGATTGTATTTTTGCAATTCTACGTCACTGTAAAGGTAAGTACGACAATTTTTTTGCTGAAATCATTAGCGCTAAGACTGCTGTATCGATTTAACGGTTTAAAATGAGTTTTCACTGGATTTTCCGTAGTATTATGCTATGTTAAATGCTGCGCTTGGAATACGATCCGTAACATCCTGGTAGTTTTCGATTTTGTGGTGGAAAGCAATACATAACCCGAATATTTTCGATTGTTTTGTGTTTGTGGATCCCTTAGATTGTTATTTGCCAAGTAATATATGTGATTGGTGAGAACTGAGACGGCGTGGCCAGGACATCAGTGGTTGACAGTCACCGTGACTCATTCCGTTCTATTTTTCCCCATTTGCAATCGATGAATAAGGGTAATTATTTATGCATTTCAGTTTAAACGTTTGTTATCATATTAATTTATTATTTTCCGAGTAATAAGCGTGATTATGGGAAATCATACCTCGTATTTAGAACACCCAAGTACTTATATAGCCTCGAGAGAATCACCCCGTTATTTCCTTTCTATGATGATCGATGAGGAAATACAATCATGTAAACATTTGATTATAATTGTTTCACGATACCGGAATTGATTAAATGGACGTGTACTTATTAAGGGATAAGGTGACGGCACGCATAAGGACGCATAAGTATTTCACAACCACGGCGAATCTTCGTGTTTTCTTCCATTGATAATGGGTGTGGGGATGATGGAGTTTGTAACTTTCACATATGTAATTTTCAATAAAGGCACGTGCATATGCTTCACGAGGTCAGTAATCTACTTCAAAACCCTTTATTGTCCGTACCTACGTATTGTTCATTCCTCGTTTTGATAAACTGTCATTGTGAACATTGGAAAAAGTTATGAATCAGCCATTATTTTACAATTCTGCCTTTTATATTGGTTTAGTGACTTTCATGAGAAGTGCTCAGTAGGCAGGTAAGTAGCCTATTGTAATGCATTTCTTAAATATGATCAGAGACGTGCTTGTTTTGTCTTCACTTTAAATGTTTCTATCCCCTCATTTTCTTAGCGACACTCTTTTCGCTGACTTAATATTTATAGGCATGTTTCCTTCGACATTAAGGTTAGCCTGAATCCCGTTATTCATTTATTTCTTTGTGCTAACTGTAAGATATTTCTTTTCAAATTCAGTTATTTCTAGACTCCTATTATGGTGCTGATGGAGCCATGTGTCCACCACCTTCTTCATAACTGCCAAGAGTATTAATAAGCAATAGAGGAAGGATAATCCCTAGAAGAATTGCTATTGTATGTGTATTTTTATGTTGGTGTACCTACTTCCTTTTCCTGTACTCTCCACAATTTCTTAAATCATGGTGTGCTCGAATGTGTGGTATTTTAGCTACCACGGAGAAGTGATGTTTCTGCTTTGAGTCATTAAAGATGTCATTAGCCCAAGCCTGTTTTGTTATATTCATTGCCACTAAGTTATTGCAATTTGACCCTTTTGTTATCTATTGCTGTCATCGGGTTCTTCTTTCGGGATGAACGTGCCCTCGACTTTTTTTAGATAAAGACAAGTTATAAGATGAAGTTTTCGAGGTTTGTAGGAAGGCACTGCATAATCTTGAATTATTTTCTGTTTTTGTACCTCCTTTGACATATTATTTCGGGGTGGGGACTTTTAAAGTGAGGTCTACGTAGCAAGTTTTAACGGCAATAATAGAAAAGTGAGGAAACTAGCATTACACTGGCACATTGAGAGCTGCAGTCAACCAATCAAAGGATTGAATGAGCAGTGGTGGTGCAAGTCTGTCCCCCATATGTCAATGAGTGGTTTGTAAAGCATGATGATATGGGTTTTGCGATGCGCTGCCAATCGTAGGCAATCCTTTAGTAATATATTCAATAACTTTAAATGGAAATGGGTTCATTAATTCGATATATAACTCTTATTTGAAGGTATTTGTTTATTATTGATTATCGCTGCACTCGTACGCTGTCTTCAGCCCATTGTATCTATGATATGATGGCAGTGCACATTTTCAAAAGTCTCAGTTCTTACAGCATTATTTCATTGCAGTGTAAAAGTTTCCGATTATTTTTCATGTTGCCGGGAAATCCTTTATGCTATCCCCGGATACAATATCTATAAATGGGACTTATCCGGCAATATAAGTAATAACAGCTTTTTGTTATTGTGCAGACCGGGCAGCGCCCATTTCGGGTCCGTATCCTTCACCAATATGTTATTACCATTGGCCGAGTTAATGTAGAACGGTCAATTTTTTTATTTTCGAACTAATTTCATATATCTGTAGATGTTTTATAAGCCATTACAATGGAATGATATGGAGAAAATTCGCTAATATTGCCCATCTTACTCCGTACGCCCATAAGCGGCCATGTAAAATCCGTGGCCCGACGTCCGAAATATGGCGCCTGCCTTTCACTTGGCCAACCTCTCCTCTAGTGTTTCAAGAGCACTTTTGCAATTCAAAATATATTAATAGTATTTATTTGTAATTAAAAAAAAGTCAGCATTTTACATTATTTTAACGCCAATGCGTAATATTTTTAACTTTAATACGCACAATTCATGAGTGAGTTCAAGCTATTGTAGTCTCGGCACCAGCTATTTTAGTCTCGACACCAGTGGTAGTTCCGAAGTTGAGCGCATGGCTGAATTGTGATTTTGATGTGTTTTAAGCACGAAGCTGAAATACTGAATTGATATTTGCTACAACCGGGCTGAGATATTGTTAGATATGGTGAAATCTGTGCATAGTACGCGATGTGCGGTGATTTGGTGCAATAGTGTGTATGAATGTCGTTTATACGGATATCTATTTTCTCGTTTTTAAAATCGGCTGTCAGGTATGTTGCATTTAAGTTTTCGAAGAATCACGGTACCATGGGCCATTTGTTAACTACAGATAATACTGCTATACGCGTGGATTTTCATGATTCTTCGCAACTGATACGAGTGTTCGGAAGTATTTGGAATTCTGGTAACGTTACATCAACACAGGGCAGAGAGGTGAGCAAGATTCTGTCACCGTACGGATTACCTTCGTTGATGATTACAAAAATTCATTAATCAATATATTTCTTTCTTGCTTGCTTTTACGTGAGAAAGTTTTCAACTCTCATTACACCGATTGCCTTTCCGAGCATTATCGAAGGTTAGAATATTCGAGATGTGCATTTGGTGCCATGAACTGTGATGTGCTTGTCTCGCCATCAAACTCCCCATTGTGCATTACTGTGACTTTTGATTTGGTACCCTCCCCAGACCATGTGTGGTGCATTATTTACCCTGGACTGTGACGTGGTTGCATCGCCATCGATCACCACCCTTGTGCATTACAGTGAATTTAGTTTTGATGCCCTCCGCAGATCAAGTGTAGTGCGTTGGATGGCCTGAACTGTTATCACGTTGTCATGTCATATTCAGTTAGCCTCACCATCACTTGGAGTTTTTGGATGGATGGATAATAATGGGCGAATGCAATTTTTCCAAATAACATTGGTAATTCCAACCTACTCTGTGTTTTGAGTGAATATGTTCAACTTTTAAGAACGGGCTACCGTTGACTTCTGGTAATTTGATTCTATTTTGAATCAATAAATTTATAGTGAATATGTTCAGCGGTGTTTTATTGTGCCAGTTATTCTCGTAATAATCGGACCTCAACCTTTCCTGTTTGATTAAAGTTTCCCAAGGTTATTTATTGTGCAATCGGGAATATCATCAAGTTAATACGAGTGAATAATATTTTTTTCATTTTCTTGCAGTACTGATGAAAATTACATTTTCAAGGCTTAATTTCAAATATTGGTTTATAATCCATTGAGTACGGATAATCTTGAACTAGCGATTCAAACCCCGTGCTAGTATCACGATTTAAACCTCGCGGCAGACGAACCACCCCTTGTTGATGCCGGGGTCGTGGCGCTGATGTATAGAAGCCTATACGCATTGGGCTTATGCCTCTGTCGCCCCTTTGCTTAAACTTCTTACACGACATACACCAAGTATTATACAGTACAGAAGGCCAAGTAAATTTAGAGTTAATTTAGCAATGCAATGAATAAAAGATTTATAGAAATGGACTGATTTACAACAGATGTTATAACTACAACTATTTCCTTTAGTAGCTTATATTTACAAATATTTTACACAACTTAGTCGTGGAAAAATAGTTACTTATCTGCAAATGCCTGACTAACTGGGGCCTGAGTCTATCTATTATACAATTTGTATAACACTGGTTAATATTTATATATATACGTTACACAGTTAAAATACTTCTTAAAATACTCAAGAAAAAACTTCAAACAAATTATATACATATGTCAATGAAAAAATATTTGCTGCTATTTTCCCCACTGATTTAATTCCAAGTGCTATGTTTTCATCGTTACGTAATGAAACAATTCATTAAAGAAGAGCTTGAGACGGCATCTTTCCACAATAATATAAATACGAAGAAAGAAGTCCAATATAGTAGGCTTTTTTTGAGAAATTGGAGAGAGGAAACGAATACAACATTGAGTGCGTACAAAAAATAACTTTAACTTCTTCATCACTCCTGAATCAAGTAGCTGTGAAGTACGCCCTCGCTAAATCTACACGTTTCTTCCCCTCACGCCATCTCTCCGTCTGATTGAACACTTCGAGTCATTTTTCTCTCATTTCCTCCTCCTCCTATTCTAGCTTGCCTTTTCATCTCCTCGCATTTCGCTCTTTTTTGCTTTCCTTCCTCACCATCCTAGTTTACAGATCACACCCTCGTTTTCTATCGGCGATCTTCAGAAAGGGTCGTCAGGAACAGCCGGTTAAATTGCCATCACACGTTCTCCATTTTCGTCCTCTTTGTTAAAGTTCCTCGTGTGAGAATGGAATCATTAAGCGTCCATTCGGCAAAGACGAGCGTAACAGGTATTCCCTATCTCCCTTGCTCCTACACGACTCTATCCGCAAGAAAAATTCTAACACAAGGTCAAGTTCTTCATGCAGCGACTGGGCTTCTAATAGGGCGTGCCCTGAGGAGGATATATTTTCCTTCGTCCCGTGTATTTTTGCTACGGCTAGAAGTATAAATATACATTCAAGTTTAATTGTTTAGGGAGATATCTGCAAACGTAGGTATCTAACATCGATATTGTCAGACGTATTTACGACTTGACAACGGGTGTTCTCCAATGATGAATACATTTTCTGCACTCTTCAACGGTGAGGACAGCGTCTCACTATGAGTACCTAACTTTTCTAAGAGTCGCTGCACCGGAAATCTCTCTCATTTAGCCTTCCTTTTTATTTTCACGCCTGTCATCCGTTTGGATGGCCGTTATAGCCTTTTCCACGCACTTCGTCTTCTTGGGGATCTGGGGACTCAACTGCCTCAATGACGCCTTCATTCTCTCGGAATCCCATGTATTTTTTCGTTATTTTAACTCATTTTCCCCTCAGCGCGCCATCCTTTTCATTTCCTCTTATTAGTAGGTACCTCATTTCACTCAAATCGATTGCATCTTCGCCGCTGCTCCACCACCCATTCTGTCTCCTCGTTCCACTGCTAGCAGAAACTTGGTTGACCCTCGGGAATGGACAGCCGTGGGTGGAATTTGCCTCATTCTCAAGACATTTAGACGCAAAGAGACATCAGTAGGAGAGAGATGGAGGAAAAAACGAGATTTGTGCCTCATTTAGGCCAAATAAGTCTATTTTACTGCATAAGCTGTTTTTAGGCAAATTGAAAATATTTTCACCTTGGTGGGACCATACAAATATCCGTTTTTGGGGAATCCGGATCAGTTGTTTTATTTCAGGTGAAAAGGCCATTTTTACATTTCTTTACCGAACGAATGTCTTTATCCCTTTTACAATGATACTCTCGAAATGCCTCAGGTTAAGGTTATGAAAATGAAGCGCGTTTGAATATGTATGTTGTGTTCTCTTTTAAACCTTTATTACGGGTGTTCACCTTTAAACCAGCTCGTAAAGAAGCAGCAAATATCCTTCTTTTTCATTTATAATTTAATATAATAACAGCAAATTTCTGGAAGTTTCTCAGAAAACGTCAATGGTTTCCTCCCCAGCATCATAATTTACATATTTTCTTACGACGTTGTTTATTTCTCATATATTATTCGTTATATTTTACTGCCTAATACCTACTTATCGCAGTTTTTATCTGGAAAAGTTCTTCGCTTGTGTCTGTTAGGAATAATGTATTTGATGCCTTGGGCCAATATCCGTGCTTTACAAAATTATCATTTCCCGTTTTAATTAGAGTGTGCTTCAGTAATGGCATCGAAAACGGTGTTTCATTTGACAACTTTGGTTCCGGTAATCAGCCAAATCCTTCCATTATTTCATCCAGGCAATTATACGCGATATCATTATGATAGGCAGCCAGAACATATCGTGGATGTCGACGTCGTTGGCACGCAGTAGCGTTTCACTGCGTGGATTGAATCTCTTTGATTCACTCCTCGTACGAATAATCCTGAACGATCCTCGTTCCCGTCGCGATAACACATGCTGTTTTAACTTGTCTGATAAAAATACTCTTTGTCTCATCCCATAAAAAATAACGTAATCTCACCGGCCAATATTTGAGTTTCGACAAATACGCTTTTGAAGTGTTAAATCAGTGTGGATCACTGCAGGCATCGAAAATGGTGCTGTGGTTAACAGATTTTGTACTAGCAATTAGCCAAATCATTCCATTATTTTAAAATCGCATCATTTGGACGCGATATTATTTCCATGAACTGGGCCGAAAACATCTTTTCGAACAATGGGCTGGCTTTGGCTCGCATCCCTGTTCTGCTGCGTGGGTCGAATCACTTTTGCTTCCCTCTTCGAACAAATGATTTCCCTCTCGATCGCCGATCTGCCTCCCCTCCGCTTAAAACCCACCCTCGGCCGCCATGAATGCTGATCAGCTCATGAATAACGCGCGGAAAAAAGCATAAAACACGCGCGCGGATAATTCATCCCCGCTTTTGCTTTTAAGCAGGACTATTTTAAATGCGGGGATAACCCCTCGAAATGTGCCTGAGATGATTTGTACCGCGGCACGCAAACAACGCCGCTTTTGGAAACGCCCGTCGGGATTTTAGGGGTTCGGTGGGTTAGAGGTCGCGGAACAAAAACCCTGTATCTCTCTCTTGGTCTGGTTAGGGTCTAGTGCGATGTACTTAAATAAAACTGCAGAAGTTGTACTGTCCACTTAAATTTTAATGTAAAATATTACACGACACGTGTTTCGACGTTTCTTAGGGCGTCATCATCAGGTCTACTCAAGTTATGTCTCCAATGGGAATATTTATACATGAGCAAAGGAAAGAGGGGGGGATTCTTGACCAATGAAGGAGGTAGTAGTAAGGAAGGGGGGGTACGGTTGATGGTGAATAACAGGGGGGGGGTTGTTAGGAGACATGTGACCTTCCCGAGGATTCGGGAGAGTGGCCAAGTTCTAGTGAAATGTGGAGATAAGCAGAGGAAAGAGGAGGGGTGGAGGGAGTACAGGCTTGGGTTGTCAGGTGAACAAGGATAGAATGGGGGAGTGAACATCAAATTCTACATAATTAAGAAGTTTGATTTTCTTCTTCTTTCTCTTGATAATCTCCTACTGTTCCAAGGTCGTCCCTTTTTCTCGTAATGGAGGATCTTCACGTCAAAGTTTGTGTAATGGGACTCGTCTATCAAGTGTTTGGCAAGGTGGGATTTGGGATCACTGTTTGACAAGCACTTATTATGTTCATTGATGCGGATTTCAAAATTTCGCCCCGTTTGACCTATTGAACCATATACACACCGTCACACGTGTTGCAAGTCACTTCATATACCCCGGATTTCTTCAAGAGATCGTATGGGTCTTTGGCATTATTAAATATGTCCGTTAGTGTGAGTGGAGTGTAAAAAGTGACTTTATATTCGTCCCAAGGAAAGTTTCGAGCTGCTTTGTACGACCCCCGGCCAAGATACGGTAACCTAGCCCACCTTTGTTTCTTCTTCTTGCAAACCTGGGCGGAAGTGATATTTTGTATGGCCAACTTTTTTGCCTCCTTTTTAAAGAGGCAAAGAGAGGAGTCTCAATTATACAAACTTTGACGTGAAGATCCTCCATTACGAGAAAAAGGGACGACGCCTGGACACCTTGGAACAGTAGGAGATTATCAAGAGAAATCAAACTTTTTAACTATGTATAATTTGATGTTCACTCCCCCATTCTATCCTTGTCCACCTGACAACCCAAGCCTGTAATCTCTCCCCCCCTCCTCTTTCCTCTGTTTATTTCCTCATTTCACAAGAACCCCCCCCCCCCCCCCAATAGGCCACTCCCCCGAATCCTCGGGAAGGTCACATGTCTCGTAACAACAGCCCCCCTGGTATTCACCATCAACCTTACCCCCTCCCCTTCCTTACTACTACCTCCTTCATTGGTCAAGAATCCCCACCTCTTTCCTTTTGCTTATGTATAAATATTCCATGAGACATAACTTGTGTAGACCTGATGATGACGCCCTAAGAAACGTCGAAACACGTGTCGCGTAATATATACATTAAAATTTAAATGGAAAGTACAACTACTACTGCAGTTTTATTTAAATACTAAAATGCTGTTCCACCATATAACGCCAGAGACTGTCGAATTTATTCTACTGCTATGGATTAGGTTGATGGTTTAAGTATACAGGCCGCACGATAGGGGATTCTAATCCCAACCGTGGTTGAAATTGTTTATTACTTAACCCCAGAGTGTTGAAATTGCATATTTTGTCCTGACCCTCACATCCCCTCCTAGCCTGCACCTGCATCCCGACTTCATTTTTCATGAGCCTTCCATTATCTAAATCCAAATCCGAAAAATAAGAAACGTTTTAGGGATAGAATATCTTATGGTAGTGGATTGAATATGGAACACAGGCTTGAAACGTGAGCATTACACAGTTGTATTTGTGAAACTTTTAAGTATTAAACTATAGAAGAAAGGTTTTCTTGTTTGCAAATAAGACTACCCAGCCAATTCAACGTTTTACAACGGAATTAATTTAGCAAAACAATGTAAATTAAGGATATTTCATATTCATCATCATCAGTAGTCATCAATCCGAAGATTGGTTTACAGCAGCTCTCCATTCCACTCTCCTCTCTTGCAACCGCTTCGTTTTCCTATATAATTATTTACTTAGACATCCCACATGATTTTCTTGATTTTTATTTGTTCTTTATTTTCCTATATGATTCTTCCCATAGGAATATAAAAAAAACGATTAGTATTAAAATTTCTGTTGAAGAAAAAATGCCTCACAATCCTGGCCGAACGGAAGTTTTGCGTTGGAAAACAATTTTCAATGCCGATATACATTCATACGTATTCACCCATTCCCTTTTTGAATAGGCATTTTCAAAGGAGCTAAATTCTTGGCGTTAAACATAGAAAACTGGTTCTCTTTTTGTAATTTCCTCCACATTTTCCTATACTCTCTCGCTTCTGTGACATTAGTGATTTGATTTATTCACGATTTCCCATTCCTAAGACTCCTAACATTCTTCCTTTTAAGAGTCTCTTCCAGAACATTCACCCATGGCTTCCTCGGTTTACACTTTCCTCTCGCACCATTCACTCCACTATTATATTTTTGTTTATTCATTCCGCCCTCAACAATTCTCTCGAATGGCCAAACCAACAAAGCACACTTCTTTCATATACGATCATAACCGGAGCATTCAACCAACATTCTTTCGTGACCAGTGATGTTCAGTTTTTCATTTTCGTATAAATTAAAATTTTCCTCTGAAAAATGTACAATTCAACTCACAGTCGAACAGAATATAGGCGTGGGCGTATTGAAACGTGCGCCAGCTAGAAACTGAAGGCTCTTTGCTCTCTGAAAACGCTCATCTCACACTTCCAGCTTGAAAAACCTCCACCATGACTCAATATCCCCATCTTGCTCATCCACCCGTTCCCCTCCTCGCTCGCGGAACCAACTCAAACCCTCGGAACAGACTCCTTCCACGTATCCCTTTAAGTAACCCCTCCTCCCCCTTTCGTCCCCCTGCCAACACCACCGCCGATCCCTCAACCTTACCCTCCCCCCCTCCACTCCTCATCTCTCCCTCTAACCCTCCTTATCCTGCTCTTTCACGAGAGGATCCTTGAAGTCAACTTAAAAAAACAATGGAAGGGAAAAAAACTTGAGAGGAAGAAGAGTCGAGATAGGTCTTTTTTTCCTACCCTTTTTCGGGTCCTTCAAGAGATAACGCTTCTTCTCCCCCTCCCCCCCCCCTGCACTCTCTTCTCCCACTCTCAGTTCCCCCCACCCCTGAATCCCCTTCCTACTCAACCTACAACCCATCTTCCTTTTATTTTATTATTCCTTCTTACCGTAGACTCCCTTTTGATCCAGTCGCACCGGGAGCGAACCCTTGGTCAGATGAACGAATGAACGTAGTATCCGAAAAACATTATTATACCATTTTAAACATTTAAAATATGTATCTTTTTAACCACATTTGCCACACCAGAGATGAAAATTGAATTAAACCAACAAATTATATTTTTGACATGACAATACGTGTAGGTGTGCACCTGCATATTTTATTCTGACAGTTTTGGCCGTTTCAGGACCACGTAAAATACCCCAACACCTTCATTTTCCTTTATTATTTTTCACATCTTTTCTTACTCTCTGATAGTTCATCCTTTCGCTTTGTTTTTTCGTCCTCTCTTCCACCCATATGTGATTGCTTGTCTGCTTTCCCTTCCTTGTAAACCATTTTTGAAATTTGGTACCAATCTTCTAAATGCCTTCCCGTATCCCCATTTCTTCCATGTATTTCTTTATCCCTTGGACCCTAATATACACTCTATATAGCAAAATTGAAAGCTTCTAAAACAATTTTTATCCCCCTAGCATTATTTAGTTTATTAGTTATCAGGTAACGTGAATTTTTTTTTCCTCTCAGAAGGAAATGAGCTTGCTTAGGAGGACGTATAGTTATTTGGATATTTCAGGAGACTATCGACAACTGAGATAAATGGCCGATTTGAAGATACATGGGTAGGTTGTTCAGGATTATATGAATATGGACAAAGGGTGGAGAGAAACCCGACGTCGACCTTAGCCTAACCTCAAAGAATGACGTCCAGGGTTCCACAGTGTAACGTCCCATCCGACGCATGGAATTTTTTACGCTTGAAGTATTCTCCAGATTACACCCAAGTAGGGATCGGAATTCCTCTTTAAAATATCTGAAACTACCGAGAATCAAACCCGGGACTAAGAGGATTGTCGCAATCTAACTAACATATCAACCCGATCCCTGATAATAATTAAGTGTTGGATATAAGTTCCAATTGACGCTCTTCCTTAACGCATTGCTGGGCTGGCAGTGTTTGTTTAGTTGATTAATTTGTGCATTTACCTCCCTTTCTGACTAATGTAGTGCAAGTTTGTATTATGGCGTTTGAGGGATGATACGGGGTGAGTCAAAGTTACTGTTTTTCTCGGTCGTTCCACTGACTGTGATCAGAGAGGGCCTTCCTTCAACCTTTTATTTCATCCTCTACCCAACGTTTTTCTCCCCATTGCCCATCTGCTGTATCGGCAGTGTGACAGAAACCTACGCCGAATCACGACCCAGCAGATTTCCGATATTTTACAAAGTTACGGTCAAAGATTCCAATTGGGATACAAAGCGACGATGACTAACGAATTTTGAGGGGCAGTAAGCGTAGTGGCGTAAGACTGTCGCCTTAGAATATTAGTTTTAAATTTAAGTGTTTTAGGTTTAAGTAACTTAAATTTAATCTTGATTCCACTGTATGATCCCCAATATTACCGGTAATCGAACCAAGGTCCATCAAAATTGGTAGCCAGAAGTCTAGCCGAGTCACCATAACAACCTCATCTACGTCGTACGGTTTGAGTCGAGAGCGAATAAGATGGAGTCGGCTGTATTCCTTTTTCTTTTTATCTTCGGCTTCTTCCCGCCGGTTCTTCCGACTCCAATCCTTGTGGGGTGGGAGGAAGAGATCTTCTCTCTGGTCTTTCCCTCCCCAAAACTTCCCCTTCCAACCCCCCTATCCTTCTTTCCCCCATTTCCAAATAAAAAGAAAATAATCCTTGCCCATCCATATCTCAACCCTTTCCCACCCCCTTCTCTTGTTCCCTCATCCCCTCCCCCAAATGTCCCAATACAACCCACCCTCTCTTTGCCTCCCGGACTATATCTTACCATTGTCACTATAGGACCCACATATGCCGACCCATATTTTTGTTTCGACGCGAGCCTTCATCCCTCCTATACCGTTCCTCTTCGGAGGACGGAATCAGCAGCATCCTTTTACCACAAGATTCAACGTACTGCGGGAGTAGCTGTTACATCATGTTAATTGATAATGGCATTCATCTACTGAGGAGATACACGTATGCGCGAAATTTTCTTTAGAGCGTTCCACTTTTACTTGACAGTATGGGCCTCATGGAGAATGCTGTTGCCACATTTTCGCCCCAAGTACTAACCTCTAAGCCAATTAGGCAACCTTTGACGACACCGCACTAAGTTGCTATAGGGTCTATTTGCATATTGAAAGACTCTTGGTTGTGATGTTAGCAAAAGTATTGCAGAGCACTATGATAATTTCCCTACCACCTATGGCAATATCGCACCTCCGCAAAAAAGGAGAATTACAATGAAAATTAATCGCCATAAGAACCCATACTCTCAATTAAATGTGGAACAACCTATAGGTACGTAAAAATAAGTCGCCGGGACTGGTATTGCTTTTTATCTTTTAACTATATAAATGAGGCCTCTTCATAACTCTCCCGGACAAATATAATAGACTCCAATCGATTTTCAATTTAAACGCGTATCAAAAATTAATCGAAGTGGTAGGACCTTATAAATGCGTAGACAATTCATATTTAATCTTGATGAACGTTTGGATTGACTGTGATGCACGATCATAGCTCCACAATGTTG
Organism: Pyrrhosoma nymphula; assembly: GCA_963573305.1. Lineage (NCBI taxonomy): Eukaryota > Metazoa > Arthropoda > Insecta > Odonata > Coenagrionidae > Pyrrhosoma > Pyrrhosoma nymphula. Next base: position 44,777,747 of record OY754330.1, on the reverse strand, counting down.
TAAACATGATCACGTGGTGAAGTTGGGCGATTTTACCGTGCATTGGTTTGATTTATGACAGCTCACACCGAGCAAGAGAGTGACACAGACCTGAGACACATGTCATTTTAACAGTAATAAACTTTTATTTCCCACGATTTATAGTATGCCCTAACGAGTACGCCATTTGTCTCTGTGGAGTCAAAATAGTCCGAGTCCAGGGGCGCGATCACGATTCTCCATAGTGCAAACGCTCGCGTTATTGATACTTTTCAGTTGAGCACATGAGAGCGAAAACGCGATCGCCATACTTCAAATTTCATGAGGTGCTTAAAATCACAAGTTTTAATGGATGCAGTGCACTCTTATTACATTAACTGTGAGCATTTCACTTTGAGATCGATTTGCATTTTGAATAACGACAACCAAGAATAAGGAACCGTGGTCCCAACCCATGGCTATACTATTTTAACGGCGAGAGTGTTCTCGCTTCCCCAGGCGTGGAACAAACCCTCCTCTCCCCTTCTTCCGTGCCTCCGTCCCTCCCCCTCCTCAATTTACCCCCACGCCTCCAAATCGTCCACAAGGCTCATTTGTAATCCCTTTCCTTCCGTCCCTTATAGCGTTATTCACTCTCCTTGTCTCTCCTCTTCTATCTTCCTCTTCTCTTCTGTCCAAGGCTATCTCCACATCTTTCCCGTCCTCCAATGCCACTGGAGGTGCCACCAAAAGTGAGTACTATTCTTTCTGTTTAAATTCGATTTTTATTGTCGTCACATCCCTTTAATGCCGAGTGGTGCTAAATTTATCCTGGCCACTTCTCACCCTCCGCGAGAGGGTACTGCAGAACCCGCGAGAAGCACTCAATAGGATTTTTCTCCCCTTCTCTTCATTAAATGATTTCCCGGAAAATGTGACAAAAATGTAAAAGAGTGATATCTTCTTTTCAATACATATCTCACTTAAAACACGTTTGATAGGACTAGCATCTTTTTAAGTCGCCCCTTTATGCAGACGCTTCCTTCCAGAAAGCGGCTTCATGATCTCTGGTAAAATTTATTTTCGGTATAAAAACCGATTATATTACGTCCTCCCATTGACAACGCACTTAAGTGACTGACAGTCTGATGTAACATACGAAACTCGAACTCTCAGATAAGTAAAGCTCACATCATCTTTTGGTCAATGTAAACCAGGCATTATAAAACTGGGGCTTATAGTATCCCGCAAGCATGTGGGACCCTTACGGATGTTTAGTCTCAGAAATGGAAGAGCTCAGTGGAGAGCTTTTTGATTTGTAAAAAGTTGCTACGATATATTTTGCAGCGTGACCGTTGTTAAAAGCATTAGTCTGAGAATCTCTAAACAGATTGAAGGTAATAATTTAAGTAGTAGTAGAAGTATTTTATATTAACGTTCTTCGATGGTTAATTTCATAAATAACTTTCTATGGGAAACTTTATCAAATGCCTTTTTTAAGTCAAGAAAAATTGCGTCAACTGGAACGATACCTTCACCTGGGGCTAAAATATCGGGGACAAAATGTGCTAATTGATTGTCGCCAGATCTTCCCTTTCTGAATCCGTGTTGCGTTTTTATTAACAAGTTCTGCAGATCGAGGTGTCTCATAACTGAACTTACAATTACATGTTCATGGACTTTGCAAGAGATAGATGTGAGCGATATCGGTCGGTAGTTCGATGGATGTTCCTTATCACCGCTTTTGAATATGGCAGTGACATTTGCAATGTTCCAGTCCTTGGGTACCATGTGTTTGTTGATGAATTTAATAAATATTTTCTGCATGTAGGGTGCTATTTCACAAGCTAATTCTCTATAAACGCGGGCAGGAATTTCTTCAGGACCTGGGGATTTTTTTGGGCTTAAGGATTTTAACAAGTTTTCTATTCCGTGAGTGCAAATGTCGATAGGCGGCATCTTTTGCTGGAAATGATCATTTACCGTGAAGGATGTAATCTGTAAACACTTGGCAAAATTTTAAAGTAGGAGTTTAATAAATTGGCTTTTTCCGAACTGCTTGTTAATAATTCACCGTGTTCGTTTTGTAGTGATTAACTGTTAATCAACTGCCTTGAATTTCCCTTACGAATGACCAAAGCTTTTGGGTTATCCTGTAACTGTTCTACTAATGTTTTTCTTTTAAAATCTCTGAATGCATTCCGAAACGCTTCCTTTGCATTGGCTTTTACAGTATTTGTATTTCTTAATTACAAAATTGTGATCATCAGTGAACAAATCTCTACGGAGTTTTTTTTCATTTTGGCGTGGTATACTCTCTTTCATCTTAACGATTTTCCCACTTCTGCATTGTACCCCCTTGGTTCGCTGCCCTCTTTTTTGACTTGACTTGGAATATATCTTCTGATCCCCGAATGCACGATCGAAAGAAAAGATTTCCAACTACCTCCGCGTTTAACTTTACGCTAGATTCTTGGGAGCCGGGAAGAGAATTTTTTAGATAGCTCTTAAACACATTGAAATCGGCTTTTTTATGTAGAACTTTCTTCTTTGTTTAAGGCTTGAATAACATTCAAAGAGACCTTTGCGATAATTATTCTATTGTCACTAATGCCCTCAACAGTGTTTGCCTTAATTACTTGTTGTGGTATATTTGTTGCCAATAAATCAAGAATATTGCTCACTCTGTTAGGCCTCGTAGGTATCTAATGTAGGTCATTTGATGAGAACATGTAGAGCAGGGACTCGCAGATGTCTTTGTTTCTTCCCCCTGGTGTGTAACTGTAGGTTCTCTAATCTATAGAGGGGGTATTAAAATCTCCAACTATCATTATATTTCTTTTTGGGCATTCCTGGATGTGATGCTCTTTATTTGTGTTTCGAGTTCTAAAAATTAGGTGACATCGGTCGGTGTTTGGTGGTCTGCAGTACGCGCACTCGAATATTGTTTTTGATTTAGGGCGTCTAACTGAGCATCATACAGATTCTGGTGTATATACTTAAATTTATATACCTATATTACATAGACTTATGGGTTGAATCTTTCGCGTAGAGTTCGAAGTAGACTGTTTCGGAAGACAAGTATATTTTGCTAAACGTGATTACTACATCAGAAACGAAAAACAGCGCAAGAAAAAAGAATTTTTTCGAGTGGTCTTAAAAAATAAAGCATGTAATGATGGTTACCCGCTGAAACTATGGTTGGTAAAATAAGTGTTAAGAGTTTACACTTTAAACCTAAGTTTTTTTGTACAATGAAACTATTAGGTTAAGCCTGAAACTAGTTCATATTATTAGGTTACATCAGAGTGACGTAAATGCTACCGCATCCGGCGATAAACGTTAACCAGAAATTATAAAAACCGGGAATTACGCTACTCTACGTGTTATTACGCTAAATTTCATCAGTCACCTCCCATTACCAACCTTCTCCATAAAAAACTTAATTGTTTACTTAAACAGGTACTCGGCGGGAAATATAGTCGAACGTGAGTGTTACACAGAGTCCCTGAAAATTATGTGTTCACTGTGAATAACTTACATAACGTATTCTTTCAGCTTGGTTCTCCGCTAAAGTTACATTCGCAGCTAGTTCCGCCATAAGTTTTCGCTGTTTTTGAACTGTCTAGAATACATTATCATAATCAACCGTATGGTGTTCCTTACGAAACTCAAATTCTGACCATCCACAACTAAACACCTTTACGCCCATTTCAACAGGCGCCTATATGTGACCATATGTAACTGTGCCTTAGCTTAGAGAATAAACTGTTGTTGGGTTTTTGTTTTATAGTGCATTTTTTTATCCTAAGAACTCCAAGATGCGTTTCGATTAATGAAAGTGAAGAGGCGATAATTCTACCACCTGCCGGTGAATTTCCCGTCGTATTTTGCTCCTCGCGTGCTCAACGAGTCCAGCATTCTCACTCACGTGCCTCATTGCACCAATTTCACACGACCGACACCACAAGTACCTCCAGTCAATGTCTCCCAGTCTCTCAGCGCCCGCATTTTCGCGTACATCTCATACCCAGCCGTACACCGGAGCTACGGTTGCCAACTCATGGAGAGTTTACTTCAGGATATTTCCGTTTCCGGATAAGGCAGTTCGGAGTACAAGTTCATGCCTCATTAATGAAGCATAAATTTGCAAATTCTTATTAATATTCGATGCTAAAATCCAATCAAAATGAAACGCATTTAATGCTACTCATCCGCAACTTATGGTTGCCTAGAATATTATAAACGCAAGCTTAAAGTTTTCAAATATAATTTTACTGTACTGATTTAGTGGGAGGAACAATCTTACCAGTTAAAGAAACTTTAGATAACACACACTCGCACAAATAATATATACATACATTTTTCTTAATTTTATATATGACCCATATCAAAAATGATTGGGTCCTGAAAAAATTTAATAAGCCAATTTCACAGCATTTGTCAACGTAAATTACAAACCATTGCTGAGAGTAAACACATTAGTGTAGGATACGAAGAATATTAACCAATTATATTTTAAACTTGAAGTGGGATGAAAAATCTTCAAATCAGGAGACTAGATATTTTTAAAATCCTATTCCGCTTCCGCAAGACACGAAGAATCCGTGACATTTGGCAACACTATCCACAGCCCTCCGGAGCCACGACATGGCATACATCTCCTTCTCCCACGTTCCCCTCCGCCGGCCATTACGCTAGGCGAACGATTCGCCCTCTCTTAACGATTTTGTCAACGAAAAGGGAGGTATCAGCCGTGATGAGGAATTTCAACATAATATAGAAATTTAAAAATACAGTTATCCACATGATAATTATCTGTGGAAAATTGCATTTTTAAATTCCTACCTCTTCAACGAACATATTCAGCCAATCTTTAAAATTCAATCTACCCCTTTAAGCCCTGCGATATTGGGGTCGACGATTCAGGCACGTTCTACCTCCATTTTGTGACCCTCCTACTGCTCCACTAACATCCTATCGCCCGTGTCCTCCCACCCGTTTCCTGTCTCGAATAGGAATAAATAGCGCTTGCGATTTGAAAGTTGAGGAAGCGCTATCTATACAATAGTATGAAGAAAGGGTTTTAAGTATTTTTATATCTTTCAAACGATTAATAACCTACTCTGACAGTATGAATGTTTTTTTTGTTATACTTATGTAATTCATCGTTTATGTGACTGTGACATGTTGTTATAATACTTATTGTTACGATGATGGAATTTATGTTTTTGTTTTCTTCTGGATGGATGGAATTTTGTGTATGGATGGAATTTTTTGTTTTCTGCTGTATTGGGACATCGCTCACAGCGAATAAGTGTTAGTTAGTGTTGTTCCAAGATATGATTTATTACTGTAAATTGTTATCGCCCATACGTCATAGAGCAATAAAATCATTTTTTTTTCTTCATCTTCTTAAGAATAATCAATGATAAAACTGCATAGCGTAAAAAAGGTGACTGTTTGCTTTAAAAAACAATGAAAATCCACGTCACAAAAATGAAATACCCTTAAAAGTGAAATAAATAGCCTGCATTACGCATAACTAGAAAACGTTTTCATGGTAGCGAAAGTTATTCAGATTATGGATGGGCAACGAAATATCGGCTTGGTAAATTAAAATATATAATGATTACTTTTCATTTTTGTCCAAATACGACACTCTTGTGCATAATTATTTCATATTTTAATGAATGAAAGAAAATTGTTCAGCACGGAAACTTTTCATTTCACCCGCTTTATCCCATTGAAAAACGTAATCTTCCCAGGACTCGAACCCAGGATACTATCTTGGAGTTTTCGATTGTTGCCTACCCCGCTCCGCTCTCTTGCATCTCCATACTTCATTCGAGATTGAGGGTTTATGATATAGTGCTGAAAAATATGGGGCACATTTTCGTTCAAAATATAGGCATAATATATGGAATTGAAAAGGGACCTAAGGGGTTCTTTCAGTTAAAGGAGTACAGAAAGACACCTCTTATATACGTGAAATGTAATCTAAAAATCTTAAAGATTTTTTTGGAATATTGTTCCAGGAAATCAGTGCCACAAAAAGTAGTTCCTTGAGTTGAGTGAGCCTTCCGTCGTAAACATGGATGCAGTACGTACCAAAAATATTTGTTAAGTCTATGAAAATAGTTAATCAGCAAAGGTTCATGGGATATACCTGCATGAAAACCAAAAAAAATTGCCTTAAGCAGTCGGAGTGTGGTGCGATAAGTGACTGATAATTTGGTTTTATTAGAAAGATTAGATAAATTTCTCTTTAACGAGGCCTAATTCACTGATTTTCATGAGTAGTGGTGTTTCGTTCTCACTTCCTTAAATTTAACAGCGTTGATGAATCGTCGCGTATTTCAAGTACTGAGGAGTACTCCCTTGCATTCGAACCAACACTGGTGATAGCGAAGACCCGAGCCAAGGAGGTTGCGCCGCTACCCCACACTAAACATCGCATGTACTCGTGAGTGGCGTCAGGGTTTCGCCCCTAATTCTCCCTCTTCCCCCTTCCTGAGCATCCTGTCACTGGCTTCCCTTCACTCTCTCTCTCTATCTCCTATTCGCCCTCCATACCGCATCCCTTCTCTCTCTCTCTGCCATTCTGCTTCCCCCGAACTGAGGCACGAGGAAGGAGGCAGGCGTTCGGCTGAGGGCGACCCCGTGACATTGCCGGGACGGAAGCAGATGGCGTCGGAATCACGCTCATCCAAACGGCCGCCCCGTGAAGCGGAATCGTGAATGGAGGAGGGAGGGAGCAATTGTTCGCATTGTAGGTGTGGGTGAGGGGGCTGCCACCGAGCAATGGCCGTCCTCCCCCAACTTTCACTGTTACCCGTGGTTACGAAGATATCCCCCCTCACCAGTATTTTCGGTTTCGAACCTCGGGGTGCAGACTTGTAGGTGTGTCACGTTTATGTTTCGCTACACGCATACATTTCATTTCTCATAATGTGTGAATGACAGCAAATTTACAATGACAGATAATAATTGTACGCTTAGCCTTCTCATTGACATATATGTTCAGTGTAAATTTTTAGAAATTCCAAGGGGGGATAACATATTTTAAATGTCAATCTACTATTTAGTTTTAATGTTCTAAATCTATGCAATCGAGAGTAATATTCTGTTTTAATCACAGTAAAAGCAAAAGCAAGTCTAGTAAGCATTTTCTTCTTCTTTTCAAGTTATAACCAAAAGATTTAAAAAATGCCACTTGTATCTGCCCGCGATACTTTAAGCCTAAGAAGCTGAAAGCGATACATTGTGGCTCTAAGAGGATTAAGCTGCATATAGGTATTTAGCTCCAGTGCGCTATGATTTTAAAAAGTTACGAGATCCAAGACGGCATCGAAATGGTTTGACGTAACCTAACGGTATGGACCCTGTGTACTCAACGTGTATTGTAATAGGAAGGATCAAATCAAAATAGTTTATTCTCTTCCATAAATGACCCCCGCCCCCTCTCAAACGCTCTCCTCAACGTGCAACCACCCTAGGTGCAAATACTGCTCCCTCCTGCGCTCTTCTACAATTACCTCTAACAACAGATCTTCCTCAACAACCAACTGTACTTTCACCAATTTGGTCTCTCATGTAACTTCTGCCCAGCATTCTACAATGGTGAATGCACCACCCCGCTCTCCGTACGAATGAATGGGCACCGCCACTCTACCAAATGTCCACCCTTCCTTGTTCCCATTCCTAAACATACCGCTTCCCATCGTAAAACCTGCAGCAAATTTTTCTCTCTATATATTTAGAAACCCTCCCCGAATGGACTTACAACATCGAATTGAGGACTTGTAAGATGGCATTCATATGGTTTATAAGAGCATTTGAATCGCCCGGGCTAAATTTGGCCCATTAACCAATAGCCACTTCCCCAATCCCCTTCCCCTCTCCTCTCCTCCCCCCCAGGTAACGTCACTAGTTAGTCCCTTGTTGCCGACGACGGCGGCATGACCGCATGTATGCGCTTACTTTACGATTATCGCCTAATCCTCAGTAATTCCAACTGTGTTTTGTGGAAATAGAGAAAAAATATTTCGCCCTAACTACCTGAGCCCCTGTTCTCATGCTGTGTCAACTCCTTTTTTGGTCCCAATTCATAGTTCTCTCCACTCGGTCGAGGCCAGTCAGACCCTCTAACCCCCACAACCCTTATCTCGCCCCTTGAGAGCTGTATCGAGTGGTAGTCCCCCAAAGCCCTCTCTCCACATACAACCCTTCCACTTCCCGGGCAACGTAGCTGCCTGCTACTAACCCCGGCGATTAGGAGATTAGCGTTTAAGAGGGCGAGAGGGTGGAAAGGGCGGGTAAAACAGCGGACGAGGCGTTGAAAACTTTTTCCGCTGGTTCGGAAATGGTGTGAAGGGAAGGGAGCAGAACTGTGAGGGGAGGAAGTAAAATTTATTCTTCCGTTCTTTTTTTTTCATACGTACATACACCTCGAAAGGTCATTCGCGTCAATTTAAGCTCGCACGCATATGCATATTTTTTTGCGAACGCGGCTGAAAATTTATTGGTCGTGCGATATCGCGCAGGAAGGCGAGTTTAAGTGGGGTTAACAAATGTCAAGAAGGCTACGGGCTCGGTGGGATAGGGGGGAAAGGTCGGCAGAAAATATTCTTCTATTTCTCCCACCGCTCTTTCTCACGTTTTCATTATTACTTTTCTGTATTTTTTTGCCCGTAGTAATTGCCTTGTCCCGTCAATTCCGATTTGGAGATTGATTTCCTTCACTGTCAATTTTTTTGTTAACCTGTCGATACAAGTTGTTCTTATTATTTTTTCCAGGGCTTTTTTTTCTCTCTCTCCCAGGTTTGATTTTGTGACCCGAATTTTTTTCTTTCGTCTGATCCCGTAACAAAATCATTCTAAGTTTCTCTCTTCACGAGACCCTTGCAAGGATTTATTCCTTACGTTGGTGATTACACAACCCACTCCAGTGGTGATTGGTTTGCGTAATGTAGGAGAAGCGGGCATGTAGAACCGCGTATTTTCTAGAATATTATGCAATGGAATATTATTGTCGCCTAGCAGCTTGTTGATTTCGATCGTCTTTTGTCGTCTTTGATGGTTCCCGTAACGTAAATGTTACCCATCCCAAATCAAGATAAGTACCGTATTTATCATATTTAAATTTTTATCGGAACCGTCTTTTCCTCACCTAGTATTGTTTAGAATGTGAAATAAGTGCTAAATCCTAAATTTGGTGAAAATCGGACAATAATTGGCCATTCGATAAAACTCGTCTGTTACCGGATATAACTAAGCCATTTCAGAGAAATGTATTTAACAGAGAAGAGCGAAATTGCCTGGTCACACGCTACCCGTGTCAATGCAGGGCATTGTCTGCTGTGGTGATATCGCAAGAAGGCCATGTGTACATAAGCAGACGTCAAGTATTCCTTCGCAATGAGACGTCCTTTGCGGACGAACACAATAATTGAAGGTCGGATAGGTATCCCTACGCTCGACGTCATTCATGTAACTCTATTTAACCCTTTGCCTCATAAATGATATGCGCTCGGCATTTCTTGTTACTACCATCCCTGAGTCGTCCACGGGGAGAGAGACACTTGCTGGTGGAGGAAATTAAGCTGCTTGTTCCAGAAAAACTTTTAAAGAACTGAGAAAATTTTTTCTTGCGAGAATAGGGCCCAACAGTCATTTCGAAGCGTTTCTTTGTTAAGACCGCCCACTTTTTGATGTTTGATAAAACGGATTTCATCCTGACCTGATGGAGCTGTAAGCTGTAATCCCCATCAATACCTTACCGTTTTCAACTCGTAAGATGCTAATCATACGAAGAAAGAAAATCCCACTATGTTACTCATTGCAATTTTATCCGTTATTTGTCTATAAAAGAATGTCACTAGCATTACAAGGGAAAAACCCAAATCAATATTTCTAATTTTTTATTGTTTCCTAAGAGACTACCTGTATTACTTTTTATTTCGAAAAGATTTTTTCTTTGACAATGAGTTGAAAACGTCTTTAGTTAAATCATAAGCATATCTATAAGCGTCTGAAGGGGGGAGTCACCACCTGAAGGGGTGTCTGAAGGGGGAGGCTATGGGGGGCATGGAATACCCACCATGTAAAACGGGTCGTCCGGGAATTTTAAAAAATATACATCTTAAAATGACGTTTTGAAGGTGTTCTATTATGTTATGGAAGGTGATCTATAGGTGTCCTATTATCATGTGTTAAACACATCATTTTTACTTTTTTTTAATCAATTGGGGGGGGTTTACAACCCCCAACCCCCCCCCCCCCCTGGATACGCCTATGAGTTAAATTATTATTGCTACGAATACACTTGTTGAAAGATGATGGCCCGATCGATTATAACATCCTTTGGTAAAAATTTGATAAGTGTTGTAGAGTTTCCCCATTCTATGTGCATGAGCGGACGATGTTTCAGCCAAACGCCTCTGCGACGCAAAGCAGGCAATTGTCACACACTGAGGGCAGTTTTCACGATGAGTAAAAAATGAGAGCGCGTCACCTCGGTTGACTGCCATATCTGCCCTCCACCACTAGTGTCGCCCCCTTTCATCTCCCTGCGATCCAATCCCCTAAAACGTCAGCCGTGTACTCTGGAAAACGCAAATCCTTCCCTCCTGGGGGTTAGCTAAACCTTTGTTTCCGAGCTGCGTGGGTCATCCATCGCAATGTAGGAATCTCGGACGCGGCCGTTGCCTTTATATATGCATGTTACGTTTCCGCGCGGATAAAAAAACTAGGTGTAAACTTAAGATTTAAGGCTTTCCCGGCGAATGCTTAGAATGTAGAGCTCTCGGATTTCCAACCGGGTGATGTCGGTGTCACCGATGTTTCCAAGGCGTAGTCTGCCATTGTCTTCACCCTGAGGACGATGGTAGACTACGCCTTCGAAGCGTCGCGTCGGTGCAACTTATTAAAATCACCCGGTTGGAAACCCGAGAGCTCTACATTCTAGCTGAAAACGTAGCATTTCCGCGTACAAATACATCGAGACACCAAGTAAATGATAAATTGAGACGAGTAGTACATACCAATAACTACACTGATTGCAGGTGCGTTTATCAAATCAATAGAAAAATTCGGGTTTAACGATTGGAAAACGAAAGTTTTGCAACTACCCCAGTAACACTCGTGGTTATATTTATTTTTTACATATAATGCCGATCCTGAATTATGCGGGTATTATTGCATCTTTTATTATTTTAAGCAATAATTTGAATGTTTAAGGTCCCATATGCTGTAATGATGTAATATATAAAGTTATTCTTGGTTTGGGCGTTATGTAATTCAGTTAACTTCTGAATGTATTTAATTATCTTCGAAGCCTGCCTGGCATATCTCCACTTCTGGAACTAACTCTTCACACATCTTAACCCTTTGCTGCGGTGCGCTCGGCGGCAGAGTCGTTCCCCCTCTGCTGAATTACTCCCGGGATTTTCTCCATCCCATTCTGAATTCTTTTGCGGAGCGAGCATGATATTTTTGCGTCCTTTGCGTTCTAAATGCAAACTTCCCTTGAACATTAGGAGACTCTCGTCTATGCAAAGGTTTTGGAAACTGGAAAAGGCGACTGTAAAGGGCTTCCAAAGAGTATCGACTATGCTCATAATTTCCAAGCCAATCCAATTTCCAATCATTTTCATTGGGCAAGTTACTATTGCAGAAATGCAACACGCAAAGCAGATTTAGGTATCTGTCCCATTACATTATTTCACCAAAGGTTGGTGTTCTAATGAGTGAGTCCTCCAACCAATACTCATTGTAGGATAATTTCTTTATACTTGGTATCAGTAATGCAACTGCAATGAAGCAAAACATCTCTTCATCGTCAATATCTTTCCAACTTTTGAGCCTTGAATCTGCCTTAGTGGAACCATTCCGAGAAATGTATAAAAGAATGAACAAGATGGAATGAAGAGAAGGACTTCTGTCGGTATGATGAAAGAAAATGCATGGAGGTCAACGCCTACGCTTTAAAGAGGGTAGTAATTCTAAATGTAATGCAAACGATAAAAATGTCTGAAGATATCGTCGATGGTTCAAATGTTGATGGTTCAAGATCGATTTTTTCTCTACATCGATAATTTTGCTCCGACGGCCTTTTGCTGTCATCTAACCATGGTTTTCCTTTTGATGGTCATCACTGACTGACGCCGACAAAGTGTTTCTCTAATTATTTTTATCCAACTATCCTACCTATTAATTGAAATGGCGTAAACGATCCCTGTAATCGTTTGTCTCCCCAAACGACAAACTAGTCATTATACTGCTCCGTGATGTTACCTAACTTCATTATTAGTCTTTCAATCTTAAAATTAGCTGACTGCAGCCCCTCATTTTACTCTCGTCCCCTGTTAACTTCTTAATGATCTTCTGTTTCATATCCCGTTTTACCTGGCTTATGTATACGTCCCTTGGCCTTTCTCTTCTATTTCGCGGGGCTTTCCCTGCTACTTTTTTCTTCTATTACTAATTCCCAAGACATTTATCACATCTCGAAGTGTGGCCTATCCTTGTCTTCCTGATAAAGGACCTTCTCTTCCTGACAGTACCACATAAAACTGCCTCCTCGTGTATCCTTCTGTACACCACCCCTTTCTGATCCTATCCGCCAATTTGATTTTTAGCATCCTCCTTCATCGTAAAATATAGTAATATGAACCTTTTTACTTCCACAGTTTCTTGCAGAATGCACTACCGGTTTCGGCAGTTTCGCCATCTTCCGGTACATTGAGGCGTATTAGTTTTTCAGCAACTCTCGGTTTGAGGGGAAATGGTGTGGATAAAAGGTACGGGATGAGGAGTGGGGAGGGAAACGGAGCAGACATATCACTATTGGGAAAAGCTGGGTTGAGTTCACGTCCTTACTTGAGAAGGCGCGTCATCATGTTTAACGGGAATGGCAGGATATGACTAGTAGCAAGGGGGAGGGATTAAGAGGGGTTATGTCATTCAGAAGGAGGCTGGAATTGAGGAAGTAACAACGTTTGTTTCACTGTCATGACGACCTTCCACCAAGTTAAACCTTCAACTTATGAATTTTTCAGCACCAAGGTTCGAGAGGCTATGTCTATTTTTTGTTCCACCTTTCTTAGTGTCCATGTCTCTGAGTCATTTTTCGCAGCAGTCCACACAAATGTTTAATGTTGTTGCCTTGATTTCCTGGATAAATATATAGAAATTTGCGCCTGGGTTCGCGTATTCGTTTCTTCTTTTGTGCGCGCCAAGACACCGTTCCGATTGAAGCTCTCGGGCTGAAAGAGGAGGATTTTGTTCGATGGCTAAGTTCCCGGTACTTAAAAATGTCCTCCTCATTTCTCCCTGCTCTTCAGAATTCCGCGCCGCCGCACCAGAGGAAAATGATTAAATGCTCCATTCTCCCGCACCCTCTCCGCGCTTATTTTCTCCCAACCCATTTGATGCATCTCAAAGCGCTTACCTTGTTGAATGTTTTATTTCTCACGCGCAGGGTTTATGTAATGGGATTCCATCCGCTTGGCTGGGTTGTGAAAGTCTCGGTACGGTTTTGGGCCCTTACGCGTGTGTTTTTGACGTGAATAAGCCCGCTTTTCAAATGCTTTTTTATCATTTTGCTTCTGTTTTTATTTTCTGAGGATTGCCGAAATGAAGATAACAAAGCGCGCTTTAGATGTGGAGTCAGTCGAGAAAATTGTTTAAAAAAATGAAGTCGTCTCATACAGTGGCCATTCAAGGTAATCAATAAAATGGAAGCGACAAAAGGCCGTTCCAATGAGGAAGAACCCGGGGAAAAAACCTGAATGAGCATCACGATGGATAGCAAAACTGGAAACTAAAATGCAAAACTATAGGGGTGCTAAGTCCCTCTTGATCTGTGAAAGTTTAGTGAACTGTGAATGGCATGGGCTTCAAAAAAGTGCGTCATGTAAATATCTTTCGAATTTTTTTAGAAGTAATCCTAAAATCAGTTAAAACTGTTTTGAAGGTACTTTCGGATTAATGTACGTTGATAAGTGCTTTCATAGCGAGGGTGAAAAATGTTTTTCTTTGAAAAATGTCCAGTGCATTGAGTTTATCCCATAAAACCTTTCATGTGATGTACGAGTTTGCTGAGAACTGATTAGAGGAACATGGATTCATCCGGCGGGGTTATTTCTATGAGGAGAGGCGGAAAAGCAATTGGATGTTTTTACATTCATCGGACCAACTCATAACCGATGGTGAGAATTTGAAAAAGGTGCATGATGTGCTGACCAGAAACAGCTTCGAGAAATATAACGAAATGTTTATTGTGAAAAACACAATGAAAGTCACGCGATGCTAGCGACTAACTGGCTGTTAGCTTTTAGGGCAGAACAATCTTTTTCCCTCGCTTTATTCACGATCGCGACAAACGAGGATAGGTGGTATGACTATCGGAACGGAAAACAATGATATTGTCTTTCATTTATAGCCACTTTTTTCTAACTTTGACTTCTGAACTGTATTTTTTCTTGGAAGCTTTACAAATGTCGTGTAATTTGCCTTGCGAAGTTAGATAGATCACATAAATGCCGTAGGATATTGTTTTCTTGACTACTACGTTACTAAGATGTGTGGCTGGTCAGGTCAATTGGTTTTCACAATTATCAATTGCTTTGGTTATATTTAATGTATTCAAAGGAATAAAGTGTCTCCTCTTGAGTTCTATCAAGAGCAAAGTGCGAAAGAGTATTTTAGTGACGTATTAGTCTATGGAAAATGTAAACATGTGATAAATTTGGCTACGTCCAGCGTCTTACAAAATGATGCTCCTATTTAGTGAGACGCATGTCTCAATGTCGATGTTTTGCTTTGCTCCCGATATTTAAGTTTTACTGGAAAGTTTTAAATGCGAATTTAGGCATGGAATATAAGCGTTATTTGATGATTTTTTCTCCCTTATAAGCTTAAGCATACCCATATCAACTAAAGATTTATAGAAATATCTGTATCTTCTGAGAAGTACATACCTGAAGTATTGTTGAGTGGAAAAAAACTACATCTGCTCAACGAACAAGGAATCCAAAATTCCTTATCAGAATAACTTCCTCATTTTGCCTTTGGTTTTATTTTTCCCTATTGGTTCAGCACGGATTTCAAAAGGCAATTTACCATTTCAGCAATCGTTTTTAACTGTCACACCAAATTTACCTCTTTATACCTTTTTATCTCTGTTCCCAAGATCGCCCTTCGTAAATAATTTCTACGATTAGTATAGTATTTTTGCAGATCTATTCTTAGTCTAGACAGTGGGCAAACGTGTCGTGACTCCTCGAGTCCCTACCAATCAAAAGAGTCCTGCTGTCACGAAATGTCCCTGGATAACAAGAATAAAGGCATACGCCGCGTTCTCGCCAGCATCCATTTTACTTGATTAAGCAAATCACGTCCAGTTCGATTGCATACACATATTTATTACTCGCAGTATTGTTGATCCCTCCTCACGTACGCACCTATATAGGGGATGCAGGCGATGTACACATGAGGGTTAAGGGGGAGGTCTTCGGACCTCTCCTTTGAAGAAGCTTTAGTAAAAGGGGATGAAGACGGTCGAACCAGAAAAAATAAAGGATAATCCACGATGGAAAATCCCTTCTCTGGACTACTCCTCCCTTCCGAATCCACATGTTCCCCCCCTCCTCAAGCCTTGCACCCTATATGAGTATTTTGTGGCTAAGTTATTCTCGGCCCCGTGATAAAATCCCAGAGCAGATAGAGGAAGGGACGATGAAATGCGAGGTTACAAAAATTACCAAGAGCGGACGCGCGCGGCCTTTGCTGGCCTCAGCTGATTCAGATAGAGAGCAAATATGTCTCTCCTTGCCTGAACAGTTTCTGTTTCCCACCTCCCAAACCCCTACCCAACCTGCCCTGATTGGTCCCTCTCTCCTCCCTCTCCTTCATTAATTATGTACATTTGAACCTGTAATTTGTAAGCTTCACTTGAAGATGATGTGGTAACATCGAAACTAGTCGTATTTAACCATATATTAGTGTAGAACAGCAAGTGCTTTGCTTCTTTCATAAAAACATTTAAACCAGGAAATATTAAATTCAAGGTAATACGGATTCACAACTTTGACCTGAGACGCCTCCTGTTAGGAGAAGTTGTTGGCACTTCAAAGCTGATTTACGCAGCTGAACGGAAAGGTGAAACCTGATACAATGCCCACGAATATCGTAATTCATGTCTTTATCAGGGTGAGTTCTGAGTAAAAAAATACTTAGCCGTAATTATAGCCATAACAACATTCCATAAATGTTCTTCCAACCTAGCTGAGAGTCAAGAGGAGGGAGAGGGGCGACATTGGAGGGATGGAAGATGATCTCTTGGATAGGGGGAGGAGGGATGAGGGGAGGGTAGGTATTGGTAGATGAGGGTAGGACGACGATCGGAGGATAAGAGCAGATCCCAGAATGAAACTCACTTAACTTAAGGCATTCCTTCTCCTACTACCCTCAACTCCATCCCCAACAGCGTCGCGTTCCCCTCCGCTCCCTCCCATCACCAACAGGTTCGGAAACGAGTCCGACCTCAAAAGGAATCCACCTCATCCAGACTCGTCCTCCCCCTTCCCACCGCGTCGTGAGCCTTTTGTGGTGCGGATCAAGGCTTCGGAGACCTTGAAGTCATAAGGGTACACGCACAGCGAAAGGGAGGGAGGGAAATAATGTGCGTGTGTACGCGACGGAGGGGTTTGTTTGTGAAGAGGTTAAGCGCGTTTGGTAGTGTCACTAAAAGGGGGAAGGAGGGAATATCGGAAGAAAACAGAGACGCAGGAAGGCTCGGAAGGGGGTCGTGACGACGTTGCGCTCGCGTTGTCAACAGGGAGGTACTGCCTTTCTCATTCCTCAAATTACCGCTGCTTGTTTCTACAAGGTATGCACCTTATGGTAATTTGAGCGTAATATTTCCCTAGTCATAATAGAGACCATTTTAAAATTTTATTTTTAAATTTGAGAAATTATAAGAAGCATGAAGTTAATATTGTAACATTGGTGACGTTTTTATTCACTGAAATACTCGGTAATGAAATAAATAAACATGTATAAGATGTGAACTTAACTCTCTTTAAACGCCGTACGCTGACAACTCCATCACAGCCGAAGATATTTTTGCGATTCTGTAAAAATTAATGCGGTGTGTAGTTGGTTTATTTTTAGAAACAGTTGAGAAAGCATACAAACTACACACTTAAATTTCTGACGAGATCTATGAGTTATAAATTCCACATATTTTAAATAAAATCTCTCTGGAGTGCATACCCGTACCATTTTCCACGGAAAATTCTTGGTATTTTAGAAAAATATCTCGAATAGTAAAATGGTAAGTGGCTGATATTTTTTATCATTGGAAAGATGATATCTTTTTCTTTACAGTGAGGCCAATTTCATCAAATTTTATGTGAAGTGACCACTTGCTCAAACTATCTTAAAGGAAACCATCAGTGAAAGTTGAAATTTTTAAACAATATATATGAAAAGGAGGAATTCAGTACTTGATCTGTCTCACAGTCGCAGTGTAGAACTTCCGTAAAGAAGAAGGCTTCTGACGAAATCTATGCGTAATGAATTCGTAATTTTTAAAATAACGTCCCTCTGGAGTACATACTCGTACCATTTTCGATGTAAAATGGCTGTTTTTTTACAAATATTTCTGATAGTATAATCGATAGTGGCTAATATTTTTCTTTTCATTGGAAAGATAAGATCTTTTTATGAGGCCAAATATAGTACATCGAATTTTATGTGAAGTGATATATCGCTCAAACTACCTCAAGAGTGGGTTGGGTGTCTGTTTACCACCGTCGGAAAAGCATAATCCTTCGTCGAAGTCCCCTAAGCAAAGGAGTAGCCTTATATCTTACATTTAAAATGAGAAAGCTGTGTGCACGATGGTGCTCCCAGTTTTTTCCTGGCAAAAACACTGATAAAGTTAATGTATGTGCTGTTAAAAGTAGTTCCAAATGTGTCACCGACCGTAAGAAGACTCTTATTTAGGTTTTTGTATTTTAACTCGTTATTTACGATGACATGAAAATTGTCGCATTTGAAAATTGGAAACCTGGATTATCTCGTTCCGTTTGGAAAAGCCGTTCCGTATGTATTTTCATTGTGCCCTTTGAATTAACAACTGATGGAGCTCTGCATTTCGCTGCAGTTCTTTTGATAATAGAGGTGACCATGTACTTGTGCATGGTTCTAAAATATATAT
The DNA here is from genome assembly GCA_963573305.1 of Pyrrhosoma nymphula. NCBI lineage: Eukaryota > Metazoa > Arthropoda > Insecta > Odonata > Coenagrionidae > Pyrrhosoma > Pyrrhosoma nymphula. The sequence goes on along the minus strand of OY754330.1, from coordinate 44,759,560 downwards.
GGCAACTTACATAAAATGGGGAGGGGATGGGTTCATAAAATCTTACGTTGTCTTACACGAGGGAGGGGAGGGGTTAAAAAGCGACCAATCTCGCCTTACGTAATACTTGAATGGCCCCAAACTAGGTGTTTCAAGAATGTGAGATACAGAGAGGAAGACGTGGGGGGAGGGTTTCACAGCGGCCTTGCAATCAAGGGGAGTGGGTTCGAATACCGCATTGTACAATATGCTCTTTCACCTAAAAATAATTTCGTACGTCTCAATTAATGCATAAGGCATCAATGTTTGGCAAATTTTACTATATCCTTTCATGTCCAAACATGCGACATACCGCGTAATCTTTTATGGTAGCTATTTGCGTCTCTACTGGTCTAACGGCAAGTATGACCCCTTCCCTAAAGCAGGAATCACTATCGTGGATGTTACTCCATGCGGACAATGGAAAACAAGGAAACTGTACACGAATTGAAATGATAGAAGCAGTTTACAGGGAAATAAATAATTTCTCTGAAGACCTTATTTCACGTCCACGTCCACACGGAAAAACTACGATGGATTAGCGTCAAGCTTTCTTTTGAGCTCTTTGGCTCACACTTGAACTCGGGAAATTTCATCAGGAAAGGAATATCATTTTTTCACAGAACTGATATTTACACGTCGGGAAAAGACAATCCATTAACATTGTTCTTCCATCCAAATGATCACAAGCATTCTATTTCCTAAGCACAGCGGGCGAGATGAGCGAATGGGATTCAGAAAAACTGCTCGCCCTTATCCTTTATCATTCTCAATGTTACCCGCACGTCATTCCCATGCGTCCTTCCGAGAAAACGTTACCGGCCACATCCGTGTAATACATCCCAACTGTCTTTTCATGCGTCTCGCCGTTAAAATCCATTTCCCAAGACTACTGAATTATTCCTTTGTTCCATTTCAACGTGCGATGCCACCCTCTGGTGAAACAAGTTTTTCAGGCACTCGAATAGTACTTGTACTCCAAGCATCGCGGTGGTATATTTTAAATCTACGTAAAACACATTTTTTTGCCTAGAGTAAACTCGGGAGATGTATTCATTCGACAAGATTATGTTAATTGTATCGTAAAGTGATTCATGGAGACTACAATCAGCGTATTAGAGTTTTGAAGATAGATGCAAGCAGAGACTTTATTGATATAGTAATCCAGGCAAATGAGGCCTCGTTCAAGCTTTTATGTTCCAGTGGAACCGATAAAATTGGCACAGTTAAAAACATTGTTTCGTCAAATTTGATTCATATTGCTCTCATTATGACACTACAATCCAAAATAAAATTGTGGAGGTGCATGGTTTATGAGCGTATCACGAGGAAATGGAACAAAATCATAGGGGACAAGATGGCTATTTAGCGCATAGCTATCACCTTTTCACGCTTACAACTAATTCCATTTAATGCGCATGGACCTTTACTTAACAAACATGAACGCTTTTTATGCATAGAGTGGGACTACTATTTAAGGATGAGGAATATTTCCGTGTTTTTCCTGATAATTTTGCAAGGCTCTAGTGGGTATATGGAACTAAGGACCGTATGCAGAGACAGAACTGTCACTTTCCCTACTCGCCAAAGGGTGGCAGCAGTAGGTACAGTTATCGGTGGCACTTTCCCTACTAATTGTTGTCTTAAACGCCCCGACAACCGAACCCACCCGACACTGTACTGAGTAGGGGCGTGGACTAGATCGCTGTAATTTGCATACTTACGTCATGATTCCGTGACGTTTCGTGTGACGTTTTACCATGTTTACTGTCCACAATGCATTGCGCCGATCAGTTCCGATTGAGTAACATTGGACAAGCTACACATATTACCCCACTCAAAAAGACTGGATGGTATAGATATTTGTCAATTTCCTATTAACCAAATTGTTTAACTATTTTAAGCTATGGGAAATGGTTTTCATAAAGTTCAAAATACCATTATCATGTAGATTTTTTTCTAGGACTATGTAAAATAAAATTTGCTCAATGCATTATAACCATAAATGAAACCTATGGCAGAAATTATTCCATCAAAGAAAATGTGGAGATCGCTAAGTCTAATCCTTAAACCTGCTTTTCTAAAAGTTATTGGATAATTCCCCAATGCAATGTAAATGTTAATCGCATTTGCAACCATATTTTTCATAGCAATATAAAGGTTATTCATCTGAAACCATGAAGTTCTATTATTTTTAATGGACCTTAAGTTACTGGATCAAGACCAGTGATTTAAACATGTATATGAATAAAGAATTGATTAACAGTTAATGAAATATGGTAAACCTCGAAACCTATGATTGAGTGAAAAGACATTAAATATTAAAAAGATCTTGCGGGAAATAAGTAACATTTGAGCATACTAGGATGCCAAGGGATGTCAGAAAATGCCACAGGTAAAAAAGATGGTTAATGGGCTTTTATAGCCTGATTTTTCATGAAAAATACAGGGTACTGAACCCAAAAAGTAATGCTATATAAGGTAAGGATATGCATTGTTCCATGTCACCGCATTGAAACTTCTGTAGATAATTGGACATTCTATTCTCTTTCTTTCAAAGAAATCTTTGAAAGCATATGCAATATTACTAACAATAAATTTAATTAAAATATCAAGTTATTTTCCATATACATTCTGTAGCGCAGGCAGCGCGGAATGATAAGGCGTTTCTTCGTTGAGAGATGTTTATTGTACAGCTCTTCTTACAAGACTGCCTTGAGTGGCAGGAGAATAGGCTTTTATGTTGGTAGCGAAGGTGGAAGAATTGTCTGGAACACCACACCAGAATTCTATAGAACCATCTAGAAATGTTCTGAAAAAATCGGAAAAAATGTTTGCCCACACCAAGAACCGAACACTGGCCACTCATATTGGAGGCGAGAGCTGATCCACCGAGCCAACCTTCACGCTGAGTATCGCCACAATTCCATATCGGAGTTTTTCAATATTCGGACATTTTTCGGACGTTTCATTATAACAGGCATATATAATGTAATAATTGGATATCGCCAGACTGAAAAAAAACGTAAGGTTAAACAAATTTGGATCGCTAACATCAACAGCCGTCAAGAAAAATTGATAAAATTCAGAAGCGATCAACGCATTTTCGTCATTGGCTCAGTAATCCATCCCTTTACAGCTACAGGGTGCCCCAGACCACCCTATAACTTATCGGGAAGGGATCAGTTCACGAAAGCTTATTTGAAGATAGAGTTGACCCGACAACCGTATAGTGACGACTAAGAAATCGGTGTCGGATAGGTTCACCCTGCTTCTGACATCATATCGGTACAGTTAGCCCTATAGGGACCTCTCTGCATACGGCCCTAAGAGAGACTAGATGGCAGGCGAGTTGTGTGTGGCTAAGCTCAGAAAATCGATAGCTTCATTAGAAGTCTAAAAAACAAGTCAGATGGAATACCATATGTATGTAGTTCAATACTTATGACTTGTGGTTTCAAATTTATCAGTGCTCTCACGAAGTGCACACAATTGAGCGACTTTGAAAATATTGTGTGAATTGCTTGATGAAAAAGATATTTAATTGAGTCCCTGTGTCTTTCTGGATGATACGCAGAAGTAGGATGACTTCCATTAGTTTTTGGGTCATCAAAATAGGGCCAGTAAGCGAGCACGGGGCTCCCACCGCCCCTCTCTCTGAGCAGCATGGAACCTGGGCGTGTAAAATTAATTAACAAGCTTAATAAAAGCTACGATGACTTTTTGTAACATAACGAGAGCCGGGTCAGCGTCAAGGGGGGAGGAAAGGACGCCCTCTATGGGGAAGTGAGGTTAGAGGGAGAGCAAGAGTTGAATGGAGGATACAGAAGGGGGGATATAATAAGCTCCGCGGAATAATGAGGCCGACAGGTCGGAGAGGTCAGGGGGAGGGTTCAAGGACATTATGGATGGCTCTTTCGGGCTCCGCACCTCCATTTCTTTCGCATTCCCGTTTCTCTCCAATGGCCCTGAAAGAGTGAATTCAACGGTGGTGAAGGGGATGAGACACCCGACCTCTAAGAACTACACAACAGGAGAATTCTCCAATAATTGCGATTGCGCAAATGATGTCGTACGCAGTTACGCGCGAGGGTGCACAGATGTATACCAAGGTGATGAAATTGGCCATGAAAAAAATTATTTTATTTGACCGGGATTCAAACACGAGATCTTAATGTACCTATATCTTTGCACCCGAGCACGTGATCGTGTGCAATATCATTTGTGCAATCGCAGTGGTCGGAAAATTGTCAGAGAGCGACAATGTTGGGTTCATCCTCCTACTCTAGGTGGCGAGCCACCGCGGGATTCGAGCCGCAGTCCTCGGAATGGGAAGCCTGTGGGTACACAAGTCACCATACCAACACGATTACCACATTTTTTAAGCGATACAAAAATCCACAGATATAGGTTTAAAAATATGAAAGAGTTTCCTAAAGATTACTTTTCTCGGTGAAAGGAAATTCCAACAGATTTGAACATATGAATTATGAACCATAATACTTTATATCAAATCACAAGAGAAACCGGTTTTGAAGGTGTTGTACATACATACGTCGAGAAACAAATGATTCGAGTTGAAGCCTCATATATGCATATTTAGTTAGTTGCCGTGTAGTTAAATATTATTAAATAAACTTTTTGTATCGCTGATATTACTAAATTTGTTTCATGCTTCGTTTTACCACTTGAAAGTTAAAATAAAATTCTAAAATTGTCACTAAAAATGGCTACAGAAAATTTTCGCTCAAGTTACCTTAAATCTGCGGATTTGCGCATAACCTGCCCCAATCCCATGGACGAGCTCTGTATCGGTCCAAGCCCTCGACACCCATCGCTTGAGCTTGTTCTTCGTGGGTATGTGCTCAGTGATTACTACCTTGCGCACGTGTGGATGCGGCGAACAAGGCTTTTCGGCCAGCCTCTGTCGTCGGTGGAGACGAATCCTTGTTGGGAGGAGAAAATGGGACAAGGACTGGGGCAGAGGGTTTCGGAATGGTTTAGGGATCGGTAGGGGTGGCGCGTTGGAGGATGGGCAGAGGGCCTGAAGGTTTTCCCTTGGAGAAAGGGGACGTAGCGTATAGCAATACGCAATGGCACAGGAGGGGGTGAATTCCTATCTGATTCTCTTGCTCCTTTGCTCCCATCGAAAACCCTGTCCTACCCGTCGTATTCCATTTTAAGCCTTCCATTCCTTGTTTCAGTACAAGTGAAACGTCTGAAAGTTCATAGAAAAATCAAAAACATTACAACTACGATCCGAATGTAATATCGCATCCTTGACAGGTTCAAACAGCCACTTTTCTGAGTCGATTACGCATAACTTGAAGCAGTACTAAACCGTACTTTTATTTCATGTAGTTGAGCATTAATTTAAGAGCCTTAAGAAATACTATATGCGTGTCTATTGTGAAAAAGCTGTAAGAAAGTAGGTGGCCATTAGACCTCAGTGCCTACTCTATGTTCTTACAGATGAATTAAACTACCTTCGGTATATTTTTCGTAAAAGGAAAGAATAATTAAACTGTCGGAAATGAAAGATAGCTTAACGAGCTTCGAATCAGAATAAATTCGACAGTGTCGGGCGATATATGGTGGAACAGCATTTTAAATAAAAACTACAGTAATTTACTGTCCACTTAAATTTAATGTGAATTACACAACATGTGTTTCAACGCTCCTTAGGGCGTCATCATCAGGTCAGACCTGATGATGACGCCCTAAGGAGCGTTGAAACACGTGTTGTGTAATTCACATTAAATTTAAGTGGACAGTACAATTAATGTAGTTTTTATTTCGAATCAGAATATTTAGTTATCCTAGCTGCACACATAATACGTTATACCATGTGATCAATGGCAACTACATAAGTTCCTCTAACGATTAAAAACTAAATAATTGATCGCACATATGGGCTCAAGATCAATTTATTGAGGAAGGTAATAGTATATGTGAAAGTGGAAAAATAGAATAAAACACTTGGTTATCACTGCTCTCGTCCATCCCTTATTTGCTATTTATGCCTAGCCACCCTGAGTCCTTGAAACCCTGCATCTACGAGAGTGCCTACCTGATTTCTTACCCCGGCAATGGGCCTTAGTATTAAAACCGAAACCAATTGAATGCTAAGTTAAGTGTGGAAATTACCCATTCATTGATTTCAAAAAAGGTCCGCCTAATGCTATTTCGTGCATAGGTTTTTTTATAGATTGAACATAAGAGGCGCATTGGAATAACACCCAGACGTAGAGTAAGAAATATATTTAGGAAAAAGATTTAAGGTTCTACTACCGAATACGTAGAACGAAGCGTTCTCAGGTTAACAACTTAAGTTATGAGGTGTTATAGGCACGCATTACTTGCTGGTAAATACCTGAGTTCTAAATTTCAAACATCCTGTTCCTTACAGGCAGAGTTCAACGTTTAGAATTAATATTGAAGTTTATCAGAAACTTTTCAAATATGGAAATTCCTGATATATTTGATCGGCAGAATTCCAATCTTAAAGGGTAAATTACGCCCGTTCACCCAGGTACCGATTTTCAGGTACGGCACCACAGTTCGTCGTTATCGAAGAAATAAGTATTACGCAATCTCGCCATCGCATCACCCGGACTCGACCACGGGATTCCTCACTTTAACTCACCTGAGGGCCATCAGTAAGGGTTCTTTCCTGGCTATCGGAAAAGGTCTTTTTAGCTCCGCTGATACGTCTTCAACCTATAAAGAAAGAAAACGTAATTTTCCCCAATCTTTGAAATAGGTCTGCGTCAGTACAGCACGTGTGATAATTTAGATAGCAAGAAGAGTGTGCCTTGAAATTTTATGTTCTTTTGATTTTGGTTTGCCGCTTTAGAGCCCGTCTCTGTTTTGGAAGTCAAGACCAACTCTTACTGAATCATTTCATGAGAATAATTATCGAAGCTTGAATTATGGACGCATAAAATTCAACAAAGGCCGCTGCTGTCGACAAGAATGTGACAATTTCTTTTTTTTATGTTTGAGGTTTTTAATGCCTAACAAGGAGAATTCGATGCAATATTTATTGCGCGATGCGATAGAAGTATTTCCATGAAATATACCCTCGAAATCGCTTTAGAAACTGATTTTAACAGCAAAAAACTCTCTAAGAGAGAATATTTGTTTTCAAATAAGTCAAAACCTTCAAGTGTAACCTTTTTGAGGAAATATGCTATTGGTGAAACTCCGAGTTGAAGTAGAAGTATCACCTGAGCTGTGAGGATACTGAATTTTATATTAAAGTAAAAAAATTCTCGCAAATTTCAGCAGTTAGAATGCATACACTTTTCCCTCCTTGTTCTCCATCTTCATTGAGACCTTAAAGGAGCACATATCTGTCAAATATTAGAGCAGTCAATGCGCAATGAAAAATCAATCCTGACCACGTTCCGGAGGCAACTGTACCTCCTCTTCCCTTTTTTTACGGGTGGTCGTTGAAAAAGTTGATCGGGGAATAAAAGGGGCATCTTCCGATCTCTCCAAAAAAATAAGTCCTCCCACCGGAGAAATTTCAGTATTAGTTAGTCGGGAGTTTCAATGGGATGGGACAAGAGAGGAGAAAAAGGGAGTGATGGAGCGGTGAATAAGGCAGGGGAAGAGATATATATATAAAGAGAGAAAGAGGAATTCCCGTCACACCCCCGTGAAAAGAAAACTTTTTCGTTCAACCATTTTCCTCTCCCCCTTCAGGCGTCCCTCACTAAAGCCCCACGTTTAGGGAAAAAAATGGTCGCGCGGCATATGCGTCTTCCTTTCGACTCTTTCATCCCAGTGGTGTTGAAAAATAACTGGAGGTAGCGCTTGCTTGGTCCCCATACGTGAAACTTGGGCGTGGAGTGTAGCATGATTATGGGGGTGGTTGGGATAGGATGACCTTACTTTAACGAAAACATTGAACTGTAAATAAATAAAAATTCGGTTTCTTTCACAATCAATGGTACCCGAGGATGATGCTTGGACGTTGAACTGCGGTGTATAATAAAACATTCAGTGGACAGAACTAAGTTTTCATTAATTTCATGTTCATAATGTTGTTCCATCAGACACCGTTGAATACAAAACATTGAAGTTGCAATGGGCTTCAAGGTAGATTCATTCAGGAATGCCAAGATCAAATATTTTTAAAAATATCAATCAGCGTTTACTTATAATGTTCAATAATAGTTTAATAATTACCAATATCCTCATTTTTCATCACAGGGATGACAAAAAATAAGTCTGTTTACATTTTCTAAATTTGTTATTACTAAAGATTTTTCAAATGCTACAAGCATGAGCCAATACATCGGCTCATGGCACTAATCGAGTTAATATTTATTCAATTACTACTTGTAAAATTCAAGAAACCCCACCGGATAATGTTTTTGCCGCAAAATGATAACGAAGATCACGGACTTTCACAGGGATATTAAAGAGATTTTCAGCGCGGTAGCGTTCTTGAAGGACATTTATTTTCGTATTTCTCGCTGGAAGATGATAAAATTGTAACTAATAGTATATAATCAATTTTTGTAATTATGTTTGATCAATGGAAGGAATCCCAGTTGGCATAAGTTGGATAAACCAAGATGACGGACTTTTACCACGCAAAATAGCTCCTCCTGTGTTTTTCAACCTGAGTCCTATACATAGCGACTATGTACTTAAAGAGGACTGTGATTCAAGCCTCCTTGCCTCTTTATTTCTCTTTTTCTCCTTTCCATCCCTTCCCGTACGGTTTTTTCTCTCCTTTTCCCCTCAGTATTTTTTTTATATACTCTTACATTCCTTCTCACACTTTCTCCTTTCTCCCCGCTCTCTCTCTCTCCCATCTAGGTCTCGTCTGGTCCGTAAACTTTCAGTTGCATTGTGCTCTCCCCAACCTCGTTTCCTTCCTTTTCTTTGACCTCATCATCTTTTTTTTCATTCGGTGGTTCCCCAATGTCCCCTCCTCCTTCCCCAGTCACCCTCTGCCTCCCTCCCATTGCCACTCCCTCCCCCACACACGTCCCACCCCCGCCATCGAACATTTTTCCCAGCAAATCCTCACACCTAAAACTCCGGATGAGGAATAAATAAAAAAACTATGTCATTTAATAAGTCCTCGAAGGCTAGATGTTGTTCATAAACTTCGAAAATGAACGCAGCGCTGAGTTATTATCTATTGGACATGATGTTTTAAATGTTTGATTATTCCTCTTCAATTAGTTTAAACAAATATTTCCAGCGCAAACGAAGCTCGCAATCTGAGCTGTTAAATGAACGTGCGCACGAATAGGTAAAATAATTAACATTTTGATGTTGCATGAGATTAGGAGAAGGCAGGGTAGGTGGCTGGAAGCGGGAATGAGGGGCGATGGTTTGCTGAAGGCCATGATAGAGGGAAGGATGTTTGGAAATCGGAAGAGAATAGGTTTTATGGACGGGATGAAGAAAGGTAGGATTTACGCTGAGATGAAGAAAGAAATACTAGAGGTACATAGGGCACTGCACGGCTAAGAGTCTGTTGGAAATTATCTGACTTTCACCATGACCTACCTCTAACCGGTAGATTACTCAGATGATGATTAATTGTTTCATTTTCATTAAATCGTGATTCATTATTAAATCTTTTGTGGGTCATGATGATTCAATAAATACTACAGGTTTTCACCGTGTGAAATCCTCTTATAATCTGCTTAGTTCATATTAACCCAATGAGAAGGTATCATCTTGTTACGAGATTTTGAGCATTCAGCCAACTACATAGGGTGGATATTAGAACTATTCAATTATACGATTTTTATCTATGATAAAAATGAAAAGCATCAAATATATACATGGGAACCCCAAATTGATTCAAAATCTGCGTTGAGTAACTGTAATCAAGTGCATTAAGTATTCCTGATGTGCTTAAATGCCATGCTCTCCTTTAGCACACCTACGTCGAAGTCATTGAAGGCAGGCCTCGCCCCGGAAGAAACTCCATTTGCCTGTTTTTTCCACTCACATCTGCCCATCCATTCGCACGTCCTGTGGAACCGCTGTATACAGTTCGCGTAGTCCCCCTAATCTCTCCAATCATCCTTCATTCTCCATTTCATCCCTTCCTGCTTTTTTTCTGGAAGCCTTTAAGAAATTATTAAGTCCCTTTAGGTTGCCGGAAGAGATTTTTTTGGGATCTCGAATGCATGCAAGACAGGAGAACGAAGATCCAAGGCGGCATTATTTAAACTCAAGCAAGACAAAGAAAACAAAGAATATCCGTGCTCTGAATTTCTATTTCCTGCTTTTTATGATTTTTTCTTAATTACCAATGCATTAATAAAAGCAATTAATGGATGTATTGATTGATAACCAATTTATAATCAGAGGAATTTGTATCACATAAGGTTCAAAGACAAAGTGCGAAATTTATTAACATAAAATAGCTAATCTCATTTTATGCTCTTAGAAACTAGCTCATGCACAAATGTTTCAAAATACATATATTTAGTGCATCTTTAATTCATTAAATGTTGATGTACACTTTAAATCATCAGAATTCTACCTCTTATAGCATTCTTTACCATCACAATCATGCGATATGTAGCTTATTACTTAATCAGATATACTTAATAGTTCGTATGCTTTTGATACCAATGGCTAGACGGCTAGGCATCGTCAAATATTCCTAAAGGTTTTTAGCAGCTAAAAACTGCAGTGGCTAATTGCAGTCTACGAATTTATCTTCTAAGGTGTTGTTATCTTCTAAGATGATGTTTTAACTTCATGGAATTTCTCCGTAGCATGGAAGAAAATTAATGTATTTAGTAATTTTCCTTCGAAATGTACGTAGCAATTCTTATGAAAAATCTTTTTACTCAACGATCCGGATTCCAACAAGTATCACCTGAAAATGACCAAAAATGGTGTTGAAACCGCAATAGCGAAGTAAAAACGTTTTATTGAAACCGACAAAATGACAGATTATTTACTACTTCCCGCATTATATCTTTCATTTATGGTAGTCTTCGTTTCGATTTGACGCTCTCGTTCACTTCTCCATTTCTTCCTGTTGCACTCCAACAACATATTCATTCCCCTTTTCACGCCACCCTCCTCCAGGTTATCTCTCAATCCCCCAGCCTTTCCTTCCGCACTTCTGCAGTCACCGCCCTGGAAATCTCCGCCACGTGAGCCGGCGACGTGCTTCCAAACTTTCCGGAAGGATTGAGGGAACGAGAGAGGGAGAACGAGCAAGCGCGCACACGGAGATCGATCTGGACGAAGATCCGAAGAGTCTGAATCAGTTTTTCCCCCACGATTCGAAGTGTGTGGGCGCTGGAAATCCAAATCCCCAAAGCGAGCGTCCTGAAATCGTAAAGAGAAGTGAGATAGGGCAAGCAGGGTGACTTGGTGGCATCGCTTTTGAAAAGGGAGAGTGCACCCGCGTCTTCCACCCTTATCACCCTCGGTATGCTTGGCACGAAGCGTCTAACGTCTCCTTAAAATTTTAACATCCAGTGGGAACCCGCTGGAATTCCGCGGAGGATACAATTTTCCATCTAAAACGCGTCAATGTTTCGTCAAAATCAAACACATTATCGAGGCGTCGCGTAACGTCTGTCTGCGTAACGTCTGTCTAGTCTATGATTTTTTTCGATTGCTTATTTATTTGGGGAGGTGACCGACAGCTGAGTTCATCTGCGCAATCCTATGCTTTGTTCGTGCTCTCCTCCTCGCCGCTGGTGACCGCATTATATAGTCTTGTTGCTCGCTTTCATCTGCCCTTTATCATAAGTCTATGCCCCCCCCCCTCTCTCTATTTCACTGAAAACACACAAGGAGCATAGGCGTAAGATGAGAATAGATGGAACGCGGATGCAACCATGCGGTAAAATAGCACAGTGGAACACTGAAAACCCTGAAAACCATTTAAATGCGCAATCGGCCGTAGAAATTGAATGGAATATTTATGCTATTCAATAAGCCGAAAACATTGGTATCAAAAGCGGAATTTTGGCGGTACCGTGATTTATTTGTAAAAATGCAACATGGAATTCTTTTTAAAAAAGCACATCATTTTTCCTAACATTTATGGACAAATAGCGCGCGATAGCCATGTAAGACGGATAATTTTTCTTAAGAGAAAACATTTTTCACTTTCGCAATAGATGACACGTGCGTCAAGACGCCATCTAATCTCTTCTTCTTCAATGCTTCAGAGGATACAATTTTACTCCAAAATACATTAATTTTTCTCCCCTGAGCCTCTAATCGAACGCTGAGAAATCCATTCAGAATGTTGTCAGAAAATTGACTCCAAAGCTATAGTCGCCCCCACAGCGCACAGTGATATCGGTCGACAAATTCTTCCATCCGTATGAGAGAATTGCGACCAGAATTATGCGTCAAAACCGTCGCTGGAGGCTCGCGTTGACTCAAAATAGTGATTATTTTTCATCCTTCCACACAGTCAACCTTTCGGATGTGACTGACTTTTTTCTCTCTTGATTCTTATCGTAAAGCATCCGGTGATTTCACTAGGCGAGATGCTAAGCTGTGACAGTTTACAGAAGTAACGGTCTTAAAATGTTTGTATTCTTTATCGGCCTTTTTGTAAGTCACGATAAGAATATTTTTACTCTGAATTAAAATAAAATGACTAAAAAGGTTATAACTTGTCAAATTTCATGAGAATACCACTACTTCATTGGCCTTGGTGGTGGAAAGATCTTGCAGAGCAAAATTCCCTGTTAAAACGTTGCTCACTTGTTTAACATTTGCCTTGGTGTGATTACAATCCTCATTTTCCTTCTGTAACTGTTATACGTTGACCGTATTCCATATTTAATTTACATAGTGAAATCATAATCACAGATTAATATTTAATGTATAAAAGATGACGAAAATTAATTAGTGTGAAATGGAAAAAGGTGCACAATGAAAACCACGTCATACTTAACGTAGAGGGTATTGCCAGGATCAATGAAGTACCACTGAATTGAAAATTTCATGTAATTAAAAGGAGTATAGCCGTGTCAATTAATGGATATTGCCAGAGAGTTTCCAAAGAGAGAGACATTTTCCAAAATCAATGTGGAGTGACTAAAAAGAAAAAAGACATACCAAGTTAGCTTACCAGTATTTACGAAATAGATCTATCTTAGGAAAACACTTTGTTTTTATTATCGCGAGCATTTTTAAAGCGTAATTCGTGTAATACGAGAACGAGATATACTCGTAACTTTGAGAGATAACCCATCGAAAAAGTGCGACGCATATTTTTTCCGTGCTACCTTTTCATTACTGGCTTTCGAACCGCATACAAAGCATCCATCATCCGATAACGGAATCCGATTATGATCCACGGAGAAAGGGGTGAAAGTGCGATAAGTGGAGGGTAATTTTCGGAAAGCCTTGAATGAAACTAGGAAAAAATATAACTCTGGATGGGATGACGGCAAAAAAAATTCAGGTTTAATAGAATTTTGGCTTTTGACGAGGGAAGATATCGGGGGGTCCTTCTCAACTTTGGTCTGAACTAATTTTTGTTTCCTCTCCACCTTTCTTTTCTTTTTCCCCGCCTTTGGAGCTCACCAAGTAAGTCTCCCCACATTTTGGTACCTCCTAATCCCTTTTTTCCCGTCATCGTTCTCGTCTTGGAGCTAGTCTAGCCTCCCTGCCACACATCACGCGTCTCCTTTTTCCCTTTTTGGCTTCGCAGCTGCGCGCGGGTGGTCATCACTCATTCTTTCATTAGAAGGGCCTCATCCGAAATCACTTAAGGCTTGCAGAGCCGGGGAGAGCATCCGGCATCCAGGAATACTTGAAGCGCCCCATTCCCATCCTCCTCACGCCGTCGCCTCAGACTTCCTGCTTCCTCCTCTTCCGTTTCTCTCCTCTCCATTCCTACTCATCACTCTCTCTGTCTTCTTCTTTCTCGGATCAGGTTGGTAGGAAAAGTACTGGATTCTTATCCCGAGGGCCCATTTTGAATCCTGGCAATGGAAGTTATTATTTATTCCCGTTGTATCCCAATCACTGCTTAGGTACTTCCAGCTGCTGTACCCCATCAGTCGGATGGGACTTAAAGCTATGGTGTCCTTGGAACCTGCTGTTAAGATTTGGCTAATATCTACCCCAGGTTTCTCTCCACCTATCCTCCGGGCGGGGTAGATTTCCTGCTAATCTTGAAGTCGCGGGTTCGAGTCCCACCTGGTTGGATTTCCCCCTCTATGGCATGGGTGTTTCGCTATTTTTATTCCCCTACCTTTCTTGGAAATGATCGTTATTGTCAGTTTCCTCCTCAAAGATCCAACCAAGCAATTATTCTTCCTCGGATGATTATTTGGGGATGCAATCGACAACTGAGGTCATTTGCGACATTGAGAATAGGTGGTCAGGTTGGTTGGGGAAAGCTTATGAACGGAGCGGAGAAAAAAATGAGATAAACCCGGAGTCGGCTTTAGGCTGATCTTAGCGCAAGGCGCCTAAGGGACCACAGTTTTAACGGCACATCCGACGGACAGAGCTCAGCACTTAAAATGCTCTCCACGTAGCACCCAGGTTGGGATTCTCGGCTGAAAAATTCCCCCCAATAACTGGGATGGGAAGATTCCCGGGAACTCAGAACATCGGAATCGGAAGGCAGAAGGTGGTACTCCAGACACAACAACAAGTATTCTTCCTTCTGATTAGTATTTTCGGGAGATGGGCACGCTAACTTTACGAGGAATCGTCAAGTTGGGATATGGGAATAAATTTATTATTTCAAGGCTAAAAATGGGATAAGGTTTAAAAGTTAAAAGTAATTTTCCACGAATAAAAGTTTAAAAAAAGACTTTACCATGACCTGTATTTCGATGTTTACACATCATCTGCAGTAGCTATGATACCCTTTGGAGCAATCCACCTCATTATCCAAGAATGTAAACTAAAATCTAAAACCGGTAAAGCTATAAAGTGTTTTATAATTGATTTAACGTTCTTCAGTTCCCGCAAAGAAAATAAATGTAAGATGTAAATATTCTTACTCTTTATACATGTTTTCAACAGTATTTTTTAAATTTTGGGTTCGTTATTTAAAAGATAATCTCGTATTATAATTTTGCATTACTTGACGAATTTATTCACCCTCGCCGCTGTAGAAATGGCAGAATACAGAGAAGAATATAAAATTTGGATTTGAAACGATCAATCGAAAGTCACGCAGGATGAAATTAATGAAAAAACGCAAATGGAAAATGGAAAATGTTTACGTTAAGAGACATGCATTGAACAGTGATAATATTCATACGATCGGCAGTTATCAGCTGAGCTTTTTTATAATTCCATAGTTCAAAATCTATACTAGTGTCCATTGAAATATTCAAGAGTAGCACTGGTCTAGTATGTTTATCATCCTAGGAGTTCCTCTCCTTTGTAATTCCCCGCAGTAATGCTCCGTAGCAATGGGTCTAACTGTAAGAGTCAACTCGGAGTGATTCTCTTATTTTTATTCTCATATTACGGGGGTTCCTGAGCTACAAATTTTCCGCTTCGAATCTTACAATTAGTGGTTTCCTCATCCCTTTCCTTTAAGTAATTAAAAGTTACGTGGCCTTTTTCTTTAGTTATTAGTCAGTAGATACACAACTCTGTACACCTATAAGCTGAATTTAAGTTGCTTTAAACTAGAGGAAGTTATTTTAAACTCGTGATTGTAACATATTCATTGCCATAAAAAGTCAGCTGTAACGATTGCTATTAACTCCAGTACGCTTCCGAAATAAGGAAATTTAAGCATTTCACAGAAAAAAAGAGGCACTTCTATAATGAAACTGAAAATGTGAGGGTCTAATTGAAACCCGTCGAATTCTTTTGATTTAAGAAAACGAGCAATTTCTTAGAATAAATACGACGGGAATGCAATGACTGAAAAATGTACGTGCCAGCCATAAAATATGCTGAATCAATTCAAAATTTGAGAATATATGTGAAGTGGGCGCGAGAAAAATCCATCACAGTTAACTTGTTTGAGATCCCTAACTCAGAGAAACATCTGCTATGGCCATCGGTACTGTATTACGGGCGTTCTGCATGTTTCAAGCCAGCATGGACTTCCCATGAGAACGTCATTCTCGGTCGATGCTCGCTACACGACTTCCTATTTTTTTGTTTAAAGGCTTCAAAAAAATTAAAATGAGCTTCGGCGCGAAGCCGTTTATTTCTCCCTTACACAGTAAGCATTATCTATCTAGCAGAACTACTAAATTGAGAATCGCTTTCCATCACTCCATGTCTTACTTGACAGGCATTCATGTTCATCGGAATTTAGCTGCGAGTGATGTATCCTTGCAAGAAACAATCATTAAATTGGAATCCGATACGCTCGTTTTTTCATCCTTAGAATACCTCAGCTTAAAGAAAAAAAACAATGTATGTGATCAAACTTGCTCATCCTAAGCCGGGTCCCAAAGCGCCTGAAATTTATATTCTACTGTCGCACGCTTTTGGCTGTAAATTCAATGCGTTTGCAATTTTTGAGGTGTTATCACGTGCTTAGTTACGGAATTTCAGCGTTGCTCTTGCTTATGAAGTGTCAATGTAGGTCACCGGGATAAATATATCTAGAATATATCTTCGTAAAAACAATGCACCATTGCTAAGTGACGACATGTGTTAGGGGGTTTATTAGTATGCAAGGCTTGAAGACAAATCCGGAGACCATTGTTTCGGGATTCGTAGGCGTCTGGAGAGCGCGCGAGGTGCTCTTCACTCTGTAATGTTGTCATCCAGCCAGGCAAAATTAAATTTGATGGCACAATGCAGCCATCAAGTGCTTGAGCTTCAGCGTGAAACAATGGACCCTTTTTTTCGAGGTACGCCTCGAAATACGACGGCAATTTGTCGCTTTCAGATTTACATGTTCCCTGCTTTAGATATACGAGTATAATAATGACTCAGCCGTATCAAGGGGAAATGTAATATTTTACTCTTTTGAAACCATGGGCGAACGCTGATTTTTTCCTCTGCCTGGAAAATACAATTAGCGAAAAGGAGCTTTGCTATGTTATAGTTTCAATTGGTACTGCTTCGGAAACTAATACTGGCAGATACTTTCTGAGTGATACCCGAGTTAATTACGTCGTGGGTTATCTTACATTTTCACTTGATGTAAGCTCTTAGCTGGAGGAAGTAAATAGTAAAACAATTAGGCTGAGGAAACTATCAGATTAAAGCTAATTTAAAATTTTAGGCTTTATATCAGTGCAATAAATTTCGTGAAAGAATAAGAAGCCAGTTTTTTTGTGACTATCGACTTTTTTTCTCTCGGATGTGTGTTATCGGGAGCACTTAGTCGTAAATATTTTTCGCGTGAGATTATGTATCATTTATTGTGATTTAAATACTTTTAAGGTTTTCATAGGACTTTTCATTCATATTTACATTTTTTCAAAATATTACTTGAGATTTTTTCCGCCATTAGTCTCATACTCGCATAACCAGATGCTGTACATTTAACGCCTTCGATTTTTCATCAATTGAGAAAAAGGTTTATCCGGTAGGCGTCCACCCAGTGTTTAAATGCATTGTAAAATCCTGAACTCACGCTTTTATAGGTAGATACATATTTGCGCACCGATGATGAATGCGGATAGGCAGTGCCCTTTTTTTCTAAAAACAATGAAAGGATTGTGGATGATTGGAGTATTCTGGGCTAGGTGTCGGTGATTTTTGAAAAATATTGCGATGTAAATTGTTAGAACATATTTATACGTATTGACAGTGTGCATCCAGAGAAGTAGATGGGATAAAAGGAAACTGGAAAATGTCACTTATTCGACGGGGTAAGTGCTGCCACCGTGCGGACATGGGTGGAAGCAACGCCAGCCGAACGAAAAAAGAGAAGACCGCTTTCGAGAAACTTCCCCCAGTTCTTATTTTCCCCGCGTTCGATTTATTGAGCAATAAATTAAGCCAGAGAAGTCAATGTCAATAGATTTCCCTCGGATTGGTGCATGGGAACGGGGGTTTTCCTCGTCTCCAAACTCCGTATAAAAAAAACAAAAGCCTCCACAGCCTTTTCCCGAACTCTGCTGCGTATCCCCACTGTTCGACGTAAGGTATCATCCATCAAATCCCTTGCGAACGCGCTTCGCGTAACTAAATTCAACCCTGCGCATCCCAGACTCCATAAAACCCCCCTCCTCCCCCCTTTTGTTCGCCTTGCGTGGATTGTGTGGAGCCGGTGTCTCGTCCCCTGTTCTCTCCGATGGTGATATTTAATTAGCCGGCCCTGGGTTATATCAGAGGCAGGCGGGAGAGCAGGGACGGGACCAATTTGTTTTCCTTATGCAGTCTCATCTACTTTTTCTCTTTAGAATTTGGTCAGAGAAGAACTGGCAATTCCACCCACACTTAAAAATCATGGTTTCAGACTTGTAACGGAGAACCGTTGTGCTTAAATACTGAGCGAGAAAATCAAGAATTGATGCTTGAGAAAAAATTAAACCTGAGAAGTCAAAATTCCACTTAGTTGACGCACCTACTAGACAATATGCGTATTTAGCCCGTATTGTTTTTAAAGCATACGTTTTTTATGTGCAACCTTGGAACTTATTTTCTTTTGCCAAAATTTCATCAATCATCAACCCTGTAATGATACGGGTTGCCTCAACATGACTGGCATTCTATTTCCGTCTTGTTGAGGCAGCCTTGGAGATAGGTATTATTTTTTGGGGGGTTTCAAGATATAAATTACACCACGGCAAAATCATTGTATTTTATTCCTCATTTCCCAACGAAAGGTTAGCTGTGGAAAATGGTAAATTTAAATTATAACTTGTACTATGTCTAAGCAGCATTTCTCAAGTCCAATTCAAAGTACGATATCTTCATGAAGACTTGAGTATAGGTGTAGACAGTGGCGTAATTCGGGGGTGGCAAGGGGTGGCAGTTTCCACCCCAGAATTGTCCTACCCGGTATTTTGCCACCGTATTTTAAGTAAAAATCTCAATAATTTACACACAATTGGTAATACAATTCTACATACACGGCTTTTTCTTGAACTTTCTTGATTCTTCATTAATCATGCCGAATTTAGGAGGACTGACCCTCCTTCCACCTGGGGATATTCCATACCCCCCGGTAGGCTTTGCCACCCCAGTTAAAAAGCCCATGAGTGTAGATGACACAAGTTGAGAAAATGAATTATAAGATACGAGTGCGTGAAATTGATAAAATTATTAAAATTCCGATACACCAAAAATTCAAATTCATGATTTTTCTCATTAATTTTCCACACTATTTGAAATTGAGGGATGACAGATAAGCGAATTATTCATACCACTTCCTACTCTTTTCCATTCCTTTTTGCTGATGCATGAAATTATATCTAACTCAAGAGCCACTTTGAAAATATGCTATATTTGATGTATAACTGCAAGCTTGCCCGGCGATTTGATTGGTTGATGCATGAATTCAGACTTTCCCGGCCCGGCAAAGCTAAATTTCAACATCAATTCATATTTTGGTTCACTCAAATTGCATAAGAGTACGAACATAGGGGCATATTCTTCAATCTTTTGATCTCTGTTGCAAGAATACCCGAGATGTGATAGTTGTGTTTGTTTTCCTGGCCATTTGAAGAGTAAGCATTTCTGGCTTGGCATTTTCAGATAATTGTTCAGGATTTTCCCCTTATACTTGCTGAAAGTTAAGGTTTCTGGGCTTGGTGGTGCAAGAGAGTAAGGGTTTTACTTTCCATATCTTCTCCATCCACGCCCGACCTAGAGCCAAAGTCCACACAGTCCACTTGCTTGTTCATGCGATGCCTTTCACGTTGGGATGCACTCTCCTCCAGGAGAGCCATTTTGTGGAAAGATTTAACTATGATGAAAATCTAAGTAGTAAATCCGGTTAAGGGATGAAAGAAAACACTTTCCTAAGTGATTTTAATATCAATGACCGTAAGAGGGAAATCAATTCAGTGCGTTACTCACTCTTGAAAAATGCCTTACTCTAGTGACAATGGTTACCTTTACGTAGTTCTGCTAGTGCGCCTGTAATATTTTCTATTTTAATATTTGTATAATTTAGAAACTTTAACATTAAACTAACCTCGAAAATATCATTGGTAGCGATAACTGATTTACATTGCTGCATTGTCGTTGATGCAACATGTAGTTATGCATTGATGTCGTTGCATTATTGTGATACAAAATTTAGTATATAACAATTAATTTGAAAAGTTCTTTAAACTACGTAAAATTGCATGATTACTTATTCAAACTTGTTTGAATGTTTGATAAAAATTATTGAAAACTTCTTCTTGGTACACGTACATGGGTTTCTATTGACATACAATCATATTTATACTTCTAGCCATTCCCTCACGGTGTCGACCAAGTCTGAAAGATCTTAATAATGGTCGTATGTGTTCACAACTGACTGTTTAGCTAATAGTTATAGTCAGTGCATGAAACATTAGTTTCTAAAAGTTCCTATTCACTTTGATGTTTCAGGTTGGCATAGATGAAATAACTCATGATGAAAGTCATGGCCCTTTTCACAAGATATCAATTTTACGACGAGGTCATGAACATCAAAGTCATCGACACCTAGCTGCTGTAAAACGCTCTAGTTTTGTCGTAAAAATTCAACACTAAAGATGACGTTTTATGCATGAACCGAGGTCTCATTATAAAAACCATATAGTGAAATTTGCGTACCCAAAAATTTTTATTTTATTAAAAATAGTTTCCATAATGTAATCGTCTAGTTTCTTATTTCAGTCGACATCACCGTTCTATATATCGGGAATAATATTATGATAATGGTAAAATTCAAAGAGGTGTTGCTGATGGTAATATTTATTACAAGTTTTGCGGAACCAGTAGCACAATTGAAATTGAATCATTACTGAAAATATTTCCGTGCTACCTGGTTGTATGAATCGTCGGGAATATAGCCAGTTATTTTAATAAATTCTTAATAAATTGAAAAAAAAAATTAATAGTCCACTATGCGGAATATTTTAACGTGAGCTTGCGGGCGTGAAAGAAGATAAGTTTTATCACTCCGTTTTAGCGGCAGCGCGTAAACCACCACCGGTTTTTCCTGATAACGGAGGATTCAATCGAAAACTGCAGCGTCATTTACCACGCTCTTCTTCCAATACGAAGAAGGGTCCCCCGTATTTGGGTCAAGACGATGAAGCGAAATCCATAGTTCAAAATTTCATGGGGTGCGCATCTCTGGGGTGAACGGTCTTGCCTCTCCCGTGAATGCTCGTTCGAACGGTTCAAACCATAACGGAGTTCACCACCCTAACCCTCCCCTTTACTCATTTGTGTTCATCATATCCCCATTTCCTCAACTACCAACAGATATGGGAAAGAAGATTTTCAATCGGGCGTTTTAAAAGTCAATTGAAAACATTACCTACCTGTTATCCATTACATGTGCAAAACATTTTTCTAACTTTTTCCTTTTAAAATATCTGAAAAGTATAAAGTACCTATCTAGTTTTCCAATGAAGCGCAAATGCATCCGATCTTAATGTCTCAGTTCACTATGAAATTCAAGTGATGCATTATATTTCCCGTACAAATTGCGGCCACATGTCATGCGGTAGTCTGTCTGTTTAGAGTTTTTAGAATACTGAATGGTAGAGACCTTGAGTTCCGCAACTCGAAACTACCGACATCAGCCGTCATCTGGCTTCAACAATGCGGCAGATTGACAGCCTTGAAAAAGATTCCAAGAACAAGAGTAACCCATTTCAGTACGACTATATGCATTAACTATGCCGAGGGAATGATTTTGCATTATATGAAGAGAAACGCTTCACGGCTTCAATTCCAGAATGACATTCATCCAAACTAAGATAGTATTGGATAGTATAGGCTCACAGTATATTATTGCAATTTCTTAAACAGAATAAGACACGAAAAATAAGTGGTTACAGGAGATTACAATATTTTGCCTGAAAACAATCGTTATAGCGATTGTGCAATGAAAGGAAATAATGATTTCTCTTTTCAACTCTCAGTTTAACGAATTCTATGGGACTGACGACAGCTTAAGTTATTAGTAAAAACCTGAATTAAAATGCAATAATAGCTTAGCTCATCCCCCATTGATTTATTCCCAAAAAGATCCGACCAAGCTTTCTACAAATAACCTTTCATAAAACAGTTATCTGTTTAAACCTTGGTTGGATTCTTTTTTAATAAATCAGTTTGGAAAGTACTAACTAACTACTTAGTGATAAAACGTTTTTTGTAACTGTTATTTTCCTAGGCGATTGGAAAGATTTTTTTTGTCGCTACATTTTATTACGTATCGTCCTTCTTAAGGTGCGGATCTCAACCGCCAGCCCTCGTCGACGAAGGGAGGATCGCCCCAGTCAGACCATTTATCTAACTATACCCTCTCGTCTCACCCTCAACACTGTTTGTTCATTCTTATCCTTCCTTGGCCTCCTCCTCGACCGAACCACCACTGTCCCCCCTCCGCCCCCCGATCCCTCCCCATCATTATAACTATCGTCCCATCGTTCTCCCTCTTCCATGCCCATACACTTTCCCCTTCGACGACCAATCTAATCCCTTACTGCCTCTCTCTTCCAACCCTTGGCCGCACCTTTTTTTTACTTTTTTTATTCCCGCTGACTAAACAAGATTTGCATTTTATCTCCTCTTTATCGCACCCCAAAAAAAAACCCTTCCACCTTGCAACCTAACTTTCTTTTTCTTGGGGTCTCCCTCGCGTGGTTGGAGGAGACTTGCAATTTTTTCCTTCGCCATTGCCATGCGTCCCGATCTCTTCTTTTGTTCTCCTCCTCGTCTTCCTTTTCCCTTTATTTCATCCCTACCACTCCCAACTCTTTCTGCTTCTCTCGTTCAGAAATTTTATTCTCCGATTCCTTTTACCTTTCAGTCTCCTTTGTTCACCCCGCTGTGTCCCAACACCAAATCGAATCTCCTCTAATTCATTCCCTTCTCTACTCTTCACGCATTCCGTTCTACCGTTCACTAACATATGACATAACCTTTTGCCTTTCACCCGTGTTTTTTTTCTTTTTCTACCTGTTTCCAATCGGTGAGCAGATGTTTGATTCGAAGAAAAGTCGTATGCTCGGATATGTGTTTCGTGTGTTACGCTCTGATATAAGCTCTGCTCACGCATGGCAGATCGTTATAACATGAATTTTCGTCATTTCTTGGGAGCATTTTTTGCTCTTACACTTTCAGATATTTCTTCCACTGCCTGAAAATATTTCCTCAGCGATCGCATTAAATATTCGAAGAGGGAATCACTGAAATTTCTTTCAAGCTTAATCTACTGCCTCGTTGTTTACAGTCCTTTCATGTATCCTAGAGGTAAAAATTGACTCGAGTTTATTGTATTTTGAGCGAGAGTTCACTATATATAGAAAAAATCAATGAAATTGCACCTCATTATTATCTGCAAAAGAAAAATGAACCAGGAGATCAATGTGAAACCTGTTGTAGGAATTAAATGTGGAACAAAACGAAGTTTCGTTATTACATTGGTCCTCAAGTTTATCTTATGAGGGAGTGATGATAAACCTTACTGTATAATGTCTTATTGAGAGTATTGTATTTTTTATAATAACGGAGTGAGTTGAATTCGCATTATTTGTCGCCATTTGCCAGAAATCGTTTATACACACGTTCATTTAATTGTTTTCAGGACATTAACAGGTTAAGTTCATTGTTCCATTTAACATTCTTTTTTAATATCATATGCTCGTTCAGTGCCTGTCTTTCTGCAATATCTACTTAAGTGCTCCAGTATTTCGAGTGAGTGAGTGAGTCAAATCTCGGAAGCAGTGACTCTTTGCACAACCATGCGTTACAAATTATGTCGTGAATAAAATTTTTTGTTTCAATTGAAGATACCAGGGTTAGCGAGTGCCTTAAATTGATTTCCGGGAGCAGCCTTAAAGACGGAGTGGGACAATACGATATATTCACGTGGCAACTAAATTACGTCCTAAATTAGTATTGAAGGTGGAAGTTTAAGTGTTTCGGGTGCCGTAATGTGACATCATGGAAACAGCACTTAACAGCCCTTTGCAAGACAATAAATCAGTTTTCTGAGAGTGAGTTCGCGTGTAACATTTGGCGGTAGACCTTGAGTAACTAACTCAATTCACCCCGCCTTTTCACTTCGAATGATTCGCTTGGGAAATTTAACCGAATCGTTATTAGTTTCGCCCTTGCCCCTTGCCGCGCACTCCACACGCTCCACACACCCAAGGCCTTGGCCGTTCCGCGAGTTTCTGTGAAGCCCTTCTGGAATGATGGAGAGGATGGGGGGAAAAAGTAGCGACACACACACTATCGCGTTAACAACAATCCTCCCGGGTTTGGGGCATGCTCAAGTGACAGTCATCTCGCTGGCCCCGGCCGAAACGACGAGACTCGACCCCTCCCCTCTCAGAGGAGAGTCAATTGAGTGGCGGAGGGCAATGCAGCGAGAAAACTGACTTTCTCCCCTTTCCTGCTCCCCCTTTCTCAAAACGACTTAGTCCCCCCCCCCCCCGCATCTGACCACCACTCTCAAACAACCACCCGCACAACCTCCCACTCAACTAACTCCTCCTAGACTTCCCTTTAGCTTCTGACCGTTTGCCGTCGCAGATTAATTTCGCGACCCTTGCTTGCCCTTCCTTGACCCACCATGAGCAGCCTTCCTTTTCTTCCACGCTATTCTCCTTTTTCTTTCGTCCGTTAACTCCTTCTCTCTCCCGCTTATTGCCGTTTCCGCCTTAGGATAAGACTTCTCTTTCTTCACGGATGCGCTGCACACAACTGCTTCGCCTCCCAATATTCTACCCACTTCTTTCTCTTTTTCCATAGCGCCTCGTTGAGCTTGCCGTGATCTGCAAGGTTCCTTTTCTTTCTCATCCCTTCACCACCTCTGCGGGTGGCCTATCCAACCAGAGTAGTTATAGAAAATCCGCGAAAGATGGAAGATAGTTCGTGGTATGACAATGCATATGATGTATCCACGTTGTTGTAGTGATGAAGGACATACCCCTCGAGCCGAGGTTGGTGAAGTGTGTTATGCGGCAACTGTGGATCTCGTATCACTCGATACCGGACGATCAGTTTCCAGTCAATGTGATAGCCAGGAGCTCATTGTTCACGATTATCGTAAAAGACGAAGCAATCTCACGGTATAATAGGAGTGCTGTTTGTAAACTGAAATTTTCCTAGTCGGTGAAATCCCTTTTGGGATAGCTCCGATCAACCGGAAAATATTCTTGAAGAAAAAATTGTTTATTTCACTGGCTATTGGCTGATAATCTAGCACATTATCTGCTTATGTTTATAATGCTATGCCTATGTATTCATTTGCTAATTTATATTTATGAACGGTCAAGCGCCAGTGTTTTGATACAAGCTTAAATTTTAAACACTGAAAAATCAACGCCTTTGCCGGAATTCAAATCCAGATTCTTGAGACGATTACCTTCTACCACAGTGTTCCTCCACGTCTTTGTCCTCTTGCCCACTCCCTGCACAATTTTCCCTTTCAAAAACTCCTCTTATCCTATTTACCACTTAGGCGCGCCACAGTATTTTTTTTCTCGCCCAGTGTCCTTCCACCTCTTTCGCGTAAAGCCTCATTGCCGATTTAGCACCCGACAAAAGTTTCCTTTGTTTCATTTCCTTTCCCTTTCATAATAAGACCTCACCAACCCCGTTCGCAATACAACCTTACTAGTGCCAGAAAACTGTTCGAATGGTAAGACGATATGGGACTCCCCCTACTTCATTTTAATAGTCAACGCAAATGGTAGTAGAGGTGGTCATTAGGCCGGCGTCGTGGAAGGCATGGGCGAGTACTACCTAATTAGTAAGTAATAATTTAGGAAGTGAAGAAGGTTGAAAGTTAACCCCTCGACATTAGCCAGCTGTTTTGACGACTCATAGGAACCACGCTTCGCACTATTGAGCGATCGAGTTGATGCATCTGAAGCGATCTCGACATCTAATGTCTGATGGAATCGTGCCTCACTTAAATGCCGAGATAGTCGGAAGTCGAAAGTCATGAGAATGTTTTGTTTTATGCTTTATTGTCCAGGCAGACAGAAGAATCACACTTTCATAACGAAATCGGTTATAAGTGTAATATTGTAAGTATGTTCAGCATCGTAAGAATTTCGAACACATTTGTGATACAAGAGATGTGCTTCAAACTTCTCATCAAGGAAACTTTAAGTATCCAAACGCGTCAAACCCTCTCCTAGAAAAGAGGTGGATAGCTGTACATTTAGCGTAACTCCGATCATAAGATCGAATTTCCACAAACTTTCGGCCGAGGTAAACTGTTTTTTCGTGATCGTAGCCGTGACAGCATGAAGTTGGAACTAGTTGTTACGAATAGATCGCTCGAGGTGGATAGGTGGATAATGCGCTGGTGTGACAACTCAAAATGTTACGGGTACATATCCCGCCTGTGTCATGGATACTGTTTGTAGTAAAATTCAGGTATAGGCTTAATTGTCGCAGTAGTATTTCTAAGTGTACTTTTTAAGTCGGGCAACAAAGACCACTACCACTACAGGAATAACCATGACTCAACTAATTATCTTGGAGACTAAATAATGAATAAATTTTATTTTCGCCAAGTTTTAGTCTAGAACTGACTAGTACTGACTAGTAGAAC
The DNA here is from genome assembly GCA_963573305.1 of Pyrrhosoma nymphula. Taxonomy (NCBI): domain Eukaryota; kingdom Metazoa; phylum Arthropoda; class Insecta; order Odonata; family Coenagrionidae; genus Pyrrhosoma; species Pyrrhosoma nymphula. The sequence continues at coordinate 44,732,889 of OY754330.1, read as the reverse complement.
TGAACTAAAAGGTAATGGTAATAGTGGGGTAATGAGTTGCGATCAAGTACAAAAAATATTTAATTCGAGCTCTTGGGGTGGTTTACATATCAGCCGTAAAGAAGGTGTTGTAAGATCTTTGGAAACATTTTCTTCTACGCCTGCCTGTCATAATGTTTGCAAACTTTCTCTGATAATGGTAGAAAACCAGAACTGTGCGTTAGTTAATACTAGTTACGATTACTTGAGATATTATTAAAGCAGATAAAATATTAGTCCACTACATTAGGGCATTTTCTTTTTCGTTAAACGGGTACACTTTTGGCCGCAGAAGAATTTTATATATATAAGAAAAACTGTCATTTTTTACCCTTATAGTTTCCTAATGTGGAAATAAAAATTGAGACTTTTCCATGCAGAGCCGAGTGGGCACAATTTGGCAATTTATTCTGTTCCATTTGCTCGAGAAATCTGCACGGGATTCAAAAAGCAGTCTTGATGCGAGGAGGAAGAGAAGGTGTGGCGAAGCCGAGGGAATAAGCCCCCGTGAGAGAAAGGGGGAAACAATTTATAAAAGAATCTCCCATTCCCACTAGCGGAGGAAATAAGAGATGGAGAGTGCGTGCGCAATCAAGCCCTGCCTCGCGTCTTAAAGTTGCCTCCCACCGGACGCTCTGGAAAGGCGCAGGGTTACACATGGTCAAGTGAGGTGGAGAAAGGGATCAGATGAAGTAGTCTTTAGTTAAGGCAGTTTTAGTGAGATACGAATTCAATTGCAAATCTTAGCAGCTTCAAGAAGCATAATAATGACGCAAAAACTTTACTTTACATGACTGAAAGAAATATAAGTATTAAAAACTCTGAGCTTATTTGTTACATGCCGTACACTGAAAACGTCTTCACATCCGAAGATAATTTTTTACTATTTTCTAAAAAGATATTGCATTGAGTAATAAATTTATTTCAAGGAAAAATTGAGGAAAGCCACATTACTAAGAAAACTATACGTTATATTTCTGACGGGATCGTGAATCGGAAATTCATTTTTTAAATTCTCTCTCTCTGGAGCGCACATCCGTACCATATCCCTCAGTAAATGGCTTCTATTGTTTGGCAAATATCCCTTCAAGTATTGCAATAAATGACTGCTATTTTGATGCAAATTAGAGATATGAGAAATATGTCTTTACAACCAGGCCAAATTCATCGAGTTTTATGGTAGTGACATCGCTTAAACTACCTTAAAGTTTCAGGTTCTGCTGGGAGGAAGAATATGAAGGGTATGAAGGAAGTGAAAGGGAGGATGGGGGATATAAGACTCAACAACCCACCCTCTTTTTCTCTCGATGGAGCGGCGGGGAATTGCCGCCACCAGAGCCGGTTGGGATGAGGAGAGCCCTCTTCTCATGTTCCCCGCAAATGAAAGCGAAGGTCCGCCGACGGGGTCAGAGATGAGGTAGGGAGTGTGGGGGGAGAACGAGAGGGCAAGGAAAGAGAGCGTTAGTGTGTGCGGGGGTTTACTATAAAGTGTGGAGGAAGAGATTTTCCGCCGAACACGAGAGACAATCCTCAGGAAAGGGCTGCGAAGGCTGGGAGGATTTCAAGCGAGGAGAGAGCAAGTGCGAACCACTTAAGAGAAAAGATTGACGATTTGGAGCAACTATTAATTTTTTCTCGAAATCGTGAATAATCGATTACTTTAAAAATAAGTTTTACCTTTTTCATAGCCGCTTTTTATCTAGAATTTTTGTTTATTATTATTTAAAAAATAAGTTACACCTTTTTAAAGCAGCTTTTTATTTAGCATTTTTGTATGTATCATCGTTCAATTGGAACATTTTCGGGAATAAACAAACTCCTTAAATAATCGTTCTCTAGCCTCTCATCTCTTGGCATATTTGGAGACTTGGAAGTAACATTGAACTTTTGGACCAGTCTATTATTGGAGAATATTTGCCAGTCCCTTGTGGGATAGTTTCAACGTCACATAGACGTTTTATATATCCTCAGAATATCGTTACCCAAAAACCACACTTTACGAAAGGAGAAATAGAAAAGTCAAAGATTGATTTGAAAAGTTCAGGTGTGTGGTTAGTAAGAAACAGATGCCTTTCCCATGATTAGAGCTAAGGGGATTAATTAATAACACTTGAGAGATTTTTGGTCCGATTTCTTTCCGCAACGTCGAAAACTGAAATAACATGGACGCAATGTTTTTAAATGTCTAGTTTTAGCTAGCAAATTCAATGCAAAATATTTTCAGTACCTCTAATTCATCAAGGTCCCGACTAGGTATTATGTATTTCAACTTTTCTTATGATGGAGAAAAGAAAAAAAGAAACCTCGGCACATTACTCATTCATTACACAAGTCGCTCTGCATAAACACTCTTCCCGTACAGATATGAATATCCCGCATTACATTTAAAAGATCCCTAGATTTTAATTTAAAATAATAGACCACCGATTCAGCTCGAAACTTGAGAGGACAAAGGAAAAATATTCGGTCTTCGCTGTGTCTCATATTCCCCACTGCCTTCCCTTCCGAAAAAGAACGCGAAATTGGACACTCGCCTCATTGGCACGGGGTGAAGGGTCTCCCCGCCTGCTGCGTCTCCAAGAGAAGACGGTCGCCAAGAAGTGGAAACGATACGGGGGTCGTTTTCTTCGGGTATATGTGGAGATAATAGAGGGGAAAGGAAAAGGAAAGAGAGAGAGAGAGCATTCGAGGGGATAGAGAGAAGAGAAAATGGTGAGAACGGGTTTAGAGTCCCATAGGCGGAGAGAATAAGGCATCGTCGTCTTCAAGAGGGAAAGTGAACGGTGGTTTCGGCAAGTGTGCGTGATTCTGTGCCTTTGGTGTGTGAGTGTCAAGGAGAACGAATTTTTAATATACCGGTATAACCTTTACGGAGTCACCCTCAAGTGCACATGAGTGCGAGATTCCACAAAGGAAGAAGTCATTCACGTTGACCGGGACTCGAACCCAGATCCCTTGATTATGAACAACTTGTTCTTACACAACCTTCAAAATTCTCAGTAGATTAACTGGCTAAAGTACTCGGCGCGAAATTGAGGGATCCGAGTTCGAGCCCCGGTGAAGGCGAATGATTTTTTGAAGTTATACTTCTTTGCGCCCGTTGGAGACTTTTGAGATGGGATTTTGGTCGAGAAACCGCGTCACGCTCTTTTGGGTGAGAAAAATCCACAATTGTACTCATTGATACGAATTCCTGGGTATTTCTAATCGAGCTAAAAGGATGAAATTTTCAGGGAAGGGTTCAAATTTGGTGTCGAGTCAGGAAAAAATCGAAAATCCCAATATGTTTCATTGGTTTCGAGTCCAGATAGGATTTTGTTTTTTAATGGGTTTAAATGGGAAAAACGAATAATTTTCGTGTAGAGTAATTTTCATTCATTCATTAAAATATGAAATAATTTAGATACAAGTTTCATTCTTTGACTAAAATGAGGCCAAAAGATCAATGCATTTACTTCTTGCAACCGATGTTTCTCTATCGATCGATAAATTGAAATATTTGAAGTTTAAACGCAAAATTAATGCAAATTTCGATCTTTTTTCCTTTTTGTTGCTAAGCAATTTTTCCATTGTTCCCGAGACTTCCAGTACCTTATACACAGGTTATGCTGCATTTAAGAGAATTTAACCTTCTCGGAGCGTGTTTCAATAGCTTTTAACAATATTATGCCTTCAACCGGTACGATTTACAATGTTTTATTATGATATATATAAACTGTTTCGTAGCTTTGACACTCCTCCATTTGCTCATGTCTACGGAATCCGTTGGGATCGCTCCAGATTCCTCCATTTTGCTTCTGAAACACTCTTTACACCTTATTCCGGGTTTCCCTCTCTCTTTTTTTCCAGGAAACATTAATCCTTGCACCTAATTTCTGAAATGTACCTCGAAACTCCATTCTACAAGTCAAAACCATGTAAAATGATAATGTTCTATGATGCATTATCTCTTGGATTTTGAAATTATGAATTCAAGTACTACGCCATGTGTTTAATATGTAAATTATAATAATTGAGATCAGCAAAAATAAAATGAAATGTAAAAATCCATAGCATTTACTTAGCTCATATTGATTGAATTTCATACTGCCAAATAACTGTAATCATGTTTAATTACAAATATTTACTTCAAAATTGCTCAATGGCATGAAAATAAAAGGAAAAATATAGCAATTACTAAGAAGAACAAAGTACATATGTCATGGGACCATTCGTTTTATGCTATTATCTCATTATTATATTCTTAGGTCAAAAATCGACCCAGCTAAAATAATTTCCAAAAGAAGTAAGACCTTATTGCATTCGTTTTTAATGATTTACAATGTACTATCATACACTTTTCCCCTTTTGCTTGCAAACTGCAAGCACCCATTTACTCGTTTTGTACGTTCGAACTTTGAAAATAAGTTTTGTTTAAAATAACAATATATCGAAGAGAAGTATATTGAATAATAGAGAAAAAATGTCTTTTATTTCATTTATATATCCTGTCTGCCTGTGTGTGTGAGCGGGTGTGTGCGACCGGCCAAAGAAGTATAACTTCCACCGTCTGGTCCGACGCAGACCACGTTTTTTCCTCTGTGGAATTACGCATTTAGTGTCAAGGAAGTTCCACGGCGACTGTACGAGTCAATAAGGATACTGAATGTCACCTTTCCATTTACATAACGTATAAAAAATACTGCTGTTTTAAATGATAATATGCCTTACCTAAATTATGAAACTAAATTGACGTACACAAAAATATGAAGATTGGTTGACCAATACATATTTTTAATGAACAATTTTTACACCCAGAGTAGCCGACTACCTTTATTGACTTAAATTATTGCAGTAAAAACTGATAACTGTAAAAATAATATTGGTAGGTCACTAAATGTTATCAACATTTAATTCCAAGAACTGCGGAACTGTCCGCGCAGTATCTTTAGCGGCGACACACCCGCTGATGGTCACACTATCGTGTGACATTGGAACTGTGTGAATATGATTTGTTCACTGTGAATTTCACTCATTTTTGTGAATATTTTTTACTACTAAGGAAAGAAAAATGATATTAAACCATGTTGCACCCATTCTTGCTTATATCACCCTATTTAATTTCCCTTTCAATGCGGTTAAAAATTAGGACTCATGGCAAGGTAGTGTCGTTCATATCGAACAGAGGATTCGTTTGTCAATAAGTAGCCATAATATGAGTTATGACATATGAATGAATGACAGGTAATACAAAATCGTCAATCATAAAATTGCCTTAAGTTCTAGTTCTACTAATGATGCGGCTCTGTTTGTGTGTTCAAGATAGCTTGAGCGAGATTTTTCTCTAGTGCTAATCGAGATCACATTCGTATTTTATGATTAAACTTAAGCAACTGTAAGAAGGATTAAGCAAAGATAGTAATATGATTGGTGAAATAAATTTGTTTTTTAAAAACCAAATGCCTCAGTACCTAATTAACTAACAAATAGGCATAAGAGGCTTTCACTTGACTGATTTGTGTCACCCCCTACGCTGAAAATGTTTTTTTTAACACTACCGAAGTTTTTTTTAATAACTGAAATAATATACGAAATTCACACCGTTGCATTTTGGAGACGATCCGTGCGTCAAACCTCCTTCTTTTTTTATATCTTGATAATGCCTCTCGATATTACAGAGGTGCACAAAATCAAAATAAAACGTTTTCAAAACAGCTTTTTTTGTCAAATATAAATTGTGCGATGAATGGCTGACTTTTTGGTACCATTGTAAAAACAAGAACTTTTTCTTCATAATGAGGTTAAATTCATTTAACTTTACGAGCAGCCATATCCTTCTTCTCAAACTACCATCATCGTGGTTATGTGGGTGCAAGTGCCCCCACGCCGTCCTAGACGCATCCGTGCGAGCGGAGCGTATTCGGGTTTGGAGGAGGAAAGCAAAGCAGACTCCCTCGTGGCCATAAGGCAGGAAAGGGTTTCGGTGGGGATATGCAGTGCAGGGTAGGGCCGGGGGTGTTAAGAGGCAGGGCTTTATAAGGTGGGGAAGGTGAGAACGAGCCTCAAGGGTGTCTGAAAACTCCTTGGCAGCGGAGGAAAGGCGAGAATGTGGAGAAGGGAGACAAATAGAGAGCTGAGAATGAATGGGGTTTGGATGTTAGGAAGGCACGACTTCTGGCTCTCGACCCGTTGAGTGGAAGGGGGTCGAAGTAGGGGAGTTCAAGTTCGCCCACCGTGCGTCAGTGGTCGCCTTGAACTTGTATTTTTGGCCTATCTCTGGAATATTTTGTAGTGTGACGAAAAAAAGTCGCTTAGGCCACCACGGTTGGTGGTAGCTTCGGAAAGATTGTTTACCGCAACAAGTCTTGAAATTATTCGTTGTCGTGTTCCGAGAAATCTCCCGTTTTGTCCATCTCGATAGTTAACTACCTCTGATATTGAGAAGAGAAATTAAATTTCAATCCACATACTTTGAAAGTGAGTCGGAATGCTTCTGTAGTTAGAACAGATAAAGACCAAATTCACTTGCTAATCGTATTGGAGTTCATTGAGCGGTATTATTAATTTATATTTCCTAAGAATCGAAAAATTCGTTAGGATTTTCTGAGTGACAATAAATTTTTGATAAATCAAGTGATCAATTATGCCACAGTTGGAAAAAAAAAAGCTTCACGAAAATTCCTTTTGTTCAGTCACAAACGAATGCGAAATTTTGGTAGTTACGAAGGGCAAGCAAGATTGGTTAGAATAATTTCGTTAGCAACGAGAATTTTTCCAAAACTAGCTGAAATTTCGGCGTGGAAGAAGGGAGGAATTGGCGACAGCCGTCCTTCCCCCTCTCCCCCACCCCCTCCCGCCTTTGCGTTCCCTTGGCAATGCTTTCGTTTTATTGTCTCATCCAAGGGCCTTGGTGACTCTTTCGCCTTTCGTCTTCGCAGAAAAGGTCACGTATAAACGAAGGTCTAGGGTTGGGGGGTAACCAAAAGTTGGTAACCAGTGTCATGATAGTCATGCGGTGGTGAATCTGAGTCAACCAGTCCTTCGAAGATAGTTTGAGGGATATTTTTGTCTAGTAGTAACAGATCATCATCATTCGAGTAGTCTACTGGTTAAAGGTAGATTTTAATGAAGTTCATTGAAAAACCTCTATATATTTTAAACGTGCAGGACCCCATCTACCTCTAGTGTTTATTTCTTCATATTAGCGAAAGTTCTACGCTTCTTCATCCCGTCAATAAAATCTATTCTCTTTCATCCCCTTCCTCGCTTGCCCTACATCCTTCCCTCTATCGCGGCCTTGAGCAACCAATCGCCCCTCATTTAACTCTTCCATCCACCTACCCTCCCTCCTCTAATCTCATCCAGAAGTTTCCTCTCTTCACCAACCATGGCCAGCACCTCCTCATTCCTTTTCTTTCATTGCACCTTCTACATTCTCTTCCTCACCCACATCTCGAACGTCGGCAGCCTATTTCCGTCCACCTTTCTCAGAGTCCACGTTTCTGCCCCATATAATGCCACACTCCATATCAAGCTCTTCAGCAGCCTCTTCTTTACATCCTTACTTAAGGTCCCAATCATTAGTTCCCTTCTATTATTGAGCGTTTCCTTTGCTAGCGCTATTCTCCTCCTACTGTCTTTGCTACTATGATCATTTTTTTCTAGCGTACTAGCCAATTAATTAAATTCCTCTACTTGCTCCCGTTTGTGACCTCCTACTTTCATCACTAGCTTCGCTTTCTTTGTCCGTTAGATTCTCATTACTTATTTTTATAAAGATTCATCTTCATTCCGTATTTCCCGCACTGAAATTATAAAGCATCTACTAAAGCTTTCAATACCTTTAATGATCGACTAACCAGCGAATCTAACCGATTTTATCAGTTGGCCTCCTACTTTGAACACCACGTCTAGCCGTTCCCATGCCTCTCTTGCCATTTCCTTAGCGTAGATGTTTAAGACCCAAGGCGACAACGCGCCCCTTGCCTTACCCAATACTAATAATAATACTTCTAAAGTAATACCAATCTTCAAAGGGAGTGATAAAGATCTTGTTGAAAAATATAGACCGGTAAGCTTGACTTCCGTAGTCTGCAAGTTGTTTATTCCGGGTATCTACATTGAATTTCCAGGACAATTCGCGATTATTTTGTGAAATGTGGACTAGAATTATTTACCGTCTCTCTTTAAAACAAAGATAGGTACGTACAGAACACTCGGACGGACTAAGGAGAGAACTTCCCTCGTTAGAACGAAAAATTACGCCGCTAACGCTCGAAGATCTCTTTCTCCACCGCAAATGGGGAAGCAACCACCCGGATGTTCGAGAATCGCTGAATTAAAAAGAGAGGAGATAACTTGGGGGAGTGGTTTATGACCGGATTCCAGAGCGTAAGTGAGCGAGCGTCCCCTCTTAGGAATAGTCTTTTAAATGGTGATGCCCGGGCGCGCCTCCCTAATGGTGAATTACAGTGTCGAAAGTGTCTTTCATCCTTCATTGCCTCCACCGAAAAACTTACCCCCGCCGGCATTCCCATTCTCGAGAGCGACTTCTCTGCAGCCATTAACGTTTATTACTGCCCCTTTTCGTGAAAGGGAGAGTGTTCAGGGGGGGGAGTAAGAAATACTTTTAGCACTGTGTTAAAAGCCAGAGACGTCTTGGGAATGTGGGGAACGAGGAGGAGCATGCGAGGATAATTCCTTCCCCTCCCCCAATCGAGCAAAGGAATGAGCCAAGGGCCCCCCGAGACGCTCTTCCAGAAAGCCAACACCACCCTCGACAGTGCTTTCCTCCTCTGCTCCCCTTGCCTGATCATCGTCGTAAGTCTTATGCCGTGCGACCCACGAGGATGGGCGGGAAGGCATTAAGGTTCGTCGATGGATAACTAGCTTTCCTCCTCCGCCCAACTCCAGAGAGAGAGAGACATGCTTCACTCAATCACGCGGAAAACGACGCGATTTCAACGCTTTGGAATGAAATGAGTCGTTCACTGCGTTTCCCCATCTTCACCTACCGTCTCGTTCTAATGCTCCGATTCTTCCGCGTACTTTCGCCATGGGATAGGGGAGTCTATTTGACTAAAAAGCCGTTTATAGCGGTTTAAAAGCGATTAGCCATTATATTATCATTATTCTAGGAGTGTGAAATAAACTTGCGGTAATTTTCTATGCTTCTGAATGAAAAGAGCATAACATTTTTATGCAATTATTAATCTATCACCTGAAAGGTTTCATTGTTATAAAAAAATCATCATCTACAACAATTTTTTCACATCAAGAAAAGTAATATGTTGATAACCAATTCAAAAGCTAAAGAAAGCATGATTTGATGTTTCTAGTACTAACATCGGTAATTTTTCTCCCAACATATCTACTAATCAGTAATGTGACTGCTCTATTACGAAGCGTTGGACTCGCGTGTCGATAAAACTTTCTCACTGCAGCGTAGCGAATCGATTTTTGTGGACTTTCCGAACAAATATTAACTAAACGGCTCAATAATAATAATTATTATTTTAGGTATTCTGGTAAATAGATTAAGATTCATTTGAAAGGAAGATGAATATGATGCATGAATTCAGCTCTATATTTGATATCATGTTCTTTGGAATTAGTTATTTAAACTTGGATGGTTTCCGTTGCCGTCCACGGTAGTGCTTTACAAACGATTTCAGAACTCTTGAGGCTGTCCCGCTTGGGAAGACATCTCTTTGCTGCGTGGACTGTAATATATAATTTTACTAATCGTCCAGCTCTGAGTCTTCGGCCTACTTGGAACTGGAAACCCTAACTGGAGCACATTACATCGCTCCTACCTATCCAGTTCTAGGGGTCATTAGAGTACGTAAACCCTTGTACCGCGTGAGGATTGTACGTAAACGTACTGCTCTACGTGTGTAACCTAAGGTTCTTCATTTTTATCTATTTGTCATACCAGCTAAATTATTGATTATTATTTACTATTAAGGAAATATACCAGTTTAGGTAGGTTTAAATGAAGAGAGTAAAATCCTCATGATTTTTGCAGGCGAAGACCACTATCTCTATCCACACAATTTCTTTCTTCACCTCAACATACGTCTTACCACTCTTCATTCCCACCGTAAAACCTATTATCTTCCTTACCGCTTACCCAGGATTCTTCCTTCTATCACTGACGTCAGCCACCCTCTCCCCCTCATCACCACTTCCAACCAACTACTCTACCTCCTCCTAATCTCCTCCAGAAGTTTCCTCTCCTCAGCCACTGTACAACCCATTTACTTGTTTGTTTTCCTTTCCGTCAAAATCATTGATTTCTCATAAATATGTAAATATATAAAATGATACGTATATTCAATGATAAATGCTCCAGGGCGAAATTCAGCCTCAGTGTAACTTGAAACATGTCAATTCTACTGTGACAAATACACCGCAGGATAGACAGATAGAGAATGCTTAGGATGAAGAGTTATCGCGTTTCCTACCGGGTGATGATGGTGTTGATCTGTATTGGCATTTCGAGAACACGATTTCATACTGGTAGCAACGGGTTAAGCCAGCGAATCATCAGTGTAGGTCAAAAATTATTTTATAATATAGGTTAGACTTCCGAAAAAGCGTAGGAAAAAATTAATACACTCAATATCTATAGGGAACAGGTTCTAGTGAATCTGGAGGTCAATATGTCGCTTTGCTGTTCGACACGGCTATGAGACTATTAAACTTAGGATTTCTCACACTAAATGCTGGTTTCCACTGTTTTGATAATCGATTTAACGTACAACGATCTTGCATATCAGATATCTTTAAAAAATGCTTAGGATGCTCGTCCGTTTTCACAACTTAATAGTAGAATATAGTCCAAAAATATAATGAATCTTATCGCCAGTTCATGTGGTAAAAATCATCACAGAATCGCAAAATATGTGAAAAATGCGTTGCCAGAGCAGAAAAAAATTGTTTGCGAGTTCTTTCAGCTCTCTTATTTACAATTATTACATTTGCTAAGATATTATGGACCTTGGATATGACTTGTTATATTATTTTTGGATAGCGTAACTTGCAAGGTAGGACAAGACTAAGTTATAGAAGATATAAAATATAAATTGATACTAGTTACGAGTAATTGTCCACTTAAGAAAGCAAGAAATATATACCCGAGAGTATCCTATTTCACCGCATCAACAATTTTTATTTGTTTTTTGGGTATTCTACAATGCGTGTTCATCCTAAAGGTGGCAGCATCATTCATTCAGATGTGTTCCTACTCCATAATCCTCTATGATTCTTTGCAGTGGCTATTACTAGCAAACTTCAAAACCCTTGGTTTCTTATGTCATAATTATTTCTAATAATCTTCACGTTTTCAGACGTAACTTTGTGGAACTTCACATTGGAGTTTATCAAATACTTATCGTCCACACTCAAATTTTATTCCCGACCCGGGTTTCAACTCATTGCCGGACCGGGAACGAAAATGTGAGTGTGGACTTCGCTAAGTATATTATTTATTCCTATAACTATTTCGAGTGCGGTATTGAAGGAACAAAAGCTGTAGCTATTCAATCCCACAGTCCACACAGACTTTGGCGAAAATTGATAATACATTAAGATATAAAAATACCATAGAAACGAAAGTAATAAAAATTATGTATAAATGAGTCCAAAAATGTTCGCCAATCGCTGGGTGAATGAGACATTTTTGAACGCACCCCAAACTAAAATCTGCTGAAGAGTATTAAATATTGCTGCATCTGTGATCATATTCAGTAAACATTACGGATTGAACTGTTAGGGAGTAACCGATACTCCCTATAGATTCAGTAATAAACACGTAAAAAACACCATTAGGTAATGATTCTCCTAATATTGCCATGCAATTTTACTAATTAGAACGATATTCTCATTACAGGAGCAACGTCATCCAAATTTATTTATGGATCTCACGTAAATTTACCAAGGCATTTTACTGGAAATTTAAGCAGCATTTTCGTTTTCTGCTCGGTATAATTGAGCATCCACCTACCTTCGTGACTTCAATTGTCCATTTTACTATCTTTCAGGACTTATTCTGCGGAATATGGTTGTATTGTTGGGGGGGGAAATATATCTTTCGTAATTAGCCCAGAATAGCAGTATTGTGTGCTAAACTGTTTTTTTATTACGGGAGATTTTGCATTTACTACCTCGTGTTTAATTTATGAGTGTGTTTTCAAAAGAAACTCGGCCTTATATTCTGTGATGGTTAATGTAAAGAAACCGGAGTAAATTTTGCAGCCTTTAAGGCTTTCAAAGCGGGATTAATTTTAGTCGAGTGCACCGCCATGCTATGTAGCAGCACGGCGGTGAGCTTTCTGAGCGTCGAGGTTATACCAAATCCCCTTTTCCCAGCCCTACTCCCTTTCAAAAAAGACTCGTACGTTTTATTTATGATTTCCATTAGCCAACCCTTGGCCTAGTTACACTTCGCCTACCTGAATGCCAGGGTGAAATAAAATTAATTCACCGCCGTATCTGCTCTCTCCCATGATTCTCTGTCTACGGTAACAGAGGAATTCCTGCTCGGTTTCTTCCATTGGAGGGAGGGGGGGTATATGTATCCTTTTCGCTCAGACGATCCCTTTTTACTTTCCTGGTGGTGCTGTGAACCCTGAATTCCCCCTCCCTCTCAGGGATCTCGGACAAAAAGGTCTCGCTGGCTCTGTCGAGACTGGCTCTTTAAAAATTTTCAGCCAATTTTCCCGACACTGACTACTTCAATGCTTGATTTTTATTTCTGAACCTTTCCTCCTTGCGACGAAACGGCAACTGCAACAGTAGCTCGGTCATTGAAATCCTCGACTCTTTAATACGAAATGTAGCAATATCGTGATGAATATGTAATCCTTTTTTCCACGACTTTGGCGCTATAATTATTAGCCTTATGTCTATGACTTTTTTGCTCAATGTTACCAATCACGTGGGCTTAAGGCTGCTTTTGTATTCACATGATATGATATAAATGAACGGGAGCAAGTAGTTTTTCCTTTGTTTACCTGAAATCCATGCTGATATATTAATATGTTAATATTTCATCCGTTATAATTCATTATATTTCTTTTACCGCATTTTCAGCGACGCTGCTGTACTGGGGATTTAAGAGTTGGTAGTGACTGTATTAACGATTGCTTAACCTGTGTACAATTTACGCATAAAATAATACACACTTCTTTCAATTAAACCTGATTCAATACATGTGGAGGAACATATTGCTTGGAATATGGAAGAGAAACCTCTTTTCCAAATATGTTTACAGTATTTTATATATTACGCCGCTGGTTCGATTGTAGTAAAGCCAGGTAAATTTATTAACTTTCGCAATTCAATTTTTTTTTCAAGATTTAATATGATAAGGGCATCCATCCTTGCTCATCTAAGTTGCTTTTTTTGGAAAAACTTCATTGATAAGAATAGAAAAGTCTTACACAGGAAGCAACCCAGTCAACCTGAAGATTTCAATTTCGCATTGGAATGGCAGCGCAAAACGTTCACATATTTTTAAATTCATGTGAATGCATGCACAACCAACCTCTAGAGTTCCATGGAAATGAGTTCTGGAAATGAGTTCTAATCCCACAGAGGGCCGCGTAGGTGCTTGGCCCGGTTTAGAGTTTACTCATGAAACATAATGACAGGTGAAGCCTCCGACGCGACGCCCTTAATGCCACGATTAATAAAAATGAACCACAGTTTTCATTTATCTGGTCGTAAATAGCACCAGAGAGGGAGAGAGACACGCTAGGTTAGCGATATCTAATCGTCGGATTCACGAATCACGGTGGACGCCATTGTCCCAATCCCAGCCGAGCTGAAGTCCAATTCTCTATCCGCCTCAGTTGGCGATTATTTTGTCCACCTCACTTGCCTACTTCCTACGCATGGTTCGTGAGAGGGGCCAGTCTTTCGCTGGGATGAGCAGTCAAACCAAAGTATCGATATAGCTGCACCAATGTATCAGAAAACTTTCGTTGTGATGATATTTTATCATCGTAAAAAATGTTTCGATTCAACTATCCATTCACTTTGGACAATGTTTTCCTTCAGTAATGTTTTTTTTTCACGGTTCCTTGACTAGTGCATCAGACTGTACTCAAATCCCTTGTTAATATACCAACTATCATTTACTACACTCCCATGATGTATCTATTTCACCGGTTCTAGTCCTTGTTCACCCTCGCAAATACTTATGCTAGCCTCACTACATTTTTATATATATTGTTGAGCGGCAAAAGATTTCTTGAAGGAAAGTCTCGCGTCTAACGAGTCACCGAAACAAAATAATCGAAAGGGGAATTCGGGAATCAGGAAATAAACCACACGATGGTTATCAAGTTATTCATCATCAGCTGTCAGGAATTCAATGATTGATCCATTTCAGTTCTCCACTCCATTCTCATTTCAGTCATTTCCTTCTCAATTCCCCATTTTCACATCCTTTGTTGTTTGATTCATGCATCCCTTCAGTCTTCATTCTCTTGTCTTATTGTTTGCAATATGTTCTAAAACCTCAGAATTAGTGCTAAAAATGTCTCCTGTTATTCACAGTGTATTTACCTAGAATATTTCCCCCCCAACTCTTCGAAGGACTTCATAATTGGTGATTCCATAAGTACAGTTTTCATCTTCATTTTCATTTACTCATATCCTACGGTATTTCTCTCTCAATATCTCCCCGTGCCTTGCGCAAGAGTAGCATTATCCACTTATGAAAATTCTGTCTTTCTCTCCCAGCGATCTCTTTTTTCCCCGCTTTCTGAATTGTTCAACGCCATTTTGTCCACCATCCCTTCGATTCACCTCTCCCCTCCCTTCTGCCATTGCGCCAGACAAGTATGATTCTATGAGAGTCTCTCAGACAAGTACGAAAACCTATTGATTCTAGAGTTCATAATAATTCATTGCTGTGTATTAGTTATATTTTCCTTAAAAACAATCTGTAATTTTCTGAATGCATGGCAATTTCAGACTAACGTATTTTTGTATATGTATGTATTTTCTCGCGATAATCTGATGCTTCTTGAGCCCATGATTCTTATAAATAATCTGATATTTTCTGAATGATTGAGAATTTTAAAATTAACGCAATCTGTGCAAGTATGTATATCATTGCTGAAAATCTGTTTTTTTTGTCCAAAAAGATTACCCCAGTACCCATCATGTTTTCCTTATAAATTATCAGTTACCCTTTGAATGAGGAAAATTCAAAATTAATGTAATTAGCATTGATATACTAATATTTGTTGTCTCTCCCTTGTACATGTAAATCACACTAATAGTAAGTAATTCAAGAGGGGTAGACTTATCTGTAGGAACCCTCAAAATTGTAAATTTTTAAAAATAAAGTCTGTTCCAAGCCCTCAAAATGGAGGACTTAATTGAACGGAACTGAACTGAATTACACCAGACAAATCATAAAAACAATTACTTCCTGACCGCCCTTTTCCGGCTCGATTTATTTAGTATATATTGCTAATACTGTGGTTTTATTACGCAATATATTTTATTTCGCGTCAGTTCTCTCCCAATGTTTGTTGCTCAGTGTTCAATGTGAAGGCCAACGGTGGCTGTTTTTGGACACCTTTGAAATAAATCAAAATCATTCTTCGATGACTTCACGCCCTCTAACCTTCTTTGCACTGCTGCTGCCCTCGTCCGAATCGCCAATTTATCATCGAAAGAGAAATATCGATGCAGGCACATATCGAATACTTATCGCCCATGCCTATTCCCTAGCGATGTGGGCGGTGGAAATGGGAAAGGAAAGGGATGGTTTTAGCTGTGAGGGGTCTGTCGCCACGCACCAATTAACTTAATTAGAAACCTTTTCTTTTCCGCCTGTCGCGTACCTCGCTTACACACACAGCGCGACGCGCCAGCTGAATTCGTGGCGAGATTTAGTGCGCGGCAGAAAGGTAGGTGGGGACACCAGAGCATAATTCCTCAGTGTGTCCCCCCTCCCTTTACCTCCCTCAAACACCCAGAGTACGCAACCAAGTTACAGGTTCCTTTTTTTCCTCCTTCATTTCCTCCGTCCTCCAACTTTTCCGACATAAATTTGAAGGTGCCACCAACCGTCGGTTTATTTTATTTTTTCTATTTTCTACTCCAGTGTTCTCTCCCCTTATTTGTATAATTGCGTCGCCATTATAAGTGTATTAATGGATTTTTTGTGGATAATTGCCTCGCCGTTAAGTGCAACCAGCGCGCCCATACACTTTTTCGGTGTGGCAATATTTATCATCGAGAGGTGACCTCTTCTTAAAAAAACTGTCAACTTCGCTACCTAGGCAATCAATTATGTGGGTATTGGGAGAATGAACTTTTCTTCTTCGAACAAAAACTTTAGCTAAAACAGCTAGTATTCCTGCTGAAGGTGGGATAAACACTTTCAATCATATTTCAGTTTCGTGTGTGGATCAATCAAAGGAATGATGTAAACTGAAGAAATGGCATGCGAGTATATGATGAAATATTGTAGAGGAAATGCTGAATATTAATTTTTTTTTACTTTAAATTTCTTATGACCGGTGGAAAAAATCTAAATCCTCCGTAATAAGTCAACTTTGGGATTATTTTCTATGAATTTATGAATCCCTCTATGCATGAATATAAGTTAATATCATGTTCAACCAGATGAGATCCTACATAGTAATAACTTACGAGAAGATTCAATAATGGCTAAGGATATTTTTACAACCGGCTTGCTGAATTTGATGAAGGAAGACCTTTGCTCACAATCAATAAACGCTCAGTCAAACTAATGAATTGAATATTCCACCTCCATTTCCATATAGCTTTCCAAATACCGTGGAATTGATTGAAGTTTATGACAACCGCGCAGCTGTGATGGACGAGCGGACATACATTTCTGCACGATACAGTGTGGAATTTTAAGAATGATGGACTCCTTCCGGTGGACTGGGATCTCATATGATGGTGATATTTGGCTGATTTGAATAGCCAAGGCCTGTATAGCAGATTTGAAACCTATCCCGCAAAAACTTTGGCGCAACTATCCTACTCAATTTGATGATATAGGTTTTATCCCTTAAATACAAATGCTTTTAAAACGTTAAGCGGATTTAAGAAGTTAATTAAGTTGAACGGCTTGTTGTGGTATTTGCTTAAGAAAAGCTTTACGTTGCTGTGATTCCCAATGGGAGCAATCACGATTTGTAGGGATTATTCCAAAAGCTTATTATAGAGTATATTTAAGTTATGCGCAATTACAGGAATAGGTATCATCTCATTTTGGTATTAGCTCAATACAGATACGTTATGTGTTCATGTTCGTTAATGTATTTATTTATTTAAAGATAAAATAATGCATTTAGAGATAATACCGAATTAAGGTTGATTAAAGACTGGAGAAAACAAATATAACTTATATTCCAAACTGTCTGCTATTAAAGTATGTACTTCTTCATCCTCGCTGCTTTTCTCTGCATATATCCTACCCATTTTTCATCCCATTTACAAACTCCATTCTCATCTTCCCCGACGTTCTCGATACTCTCTCTTATATCAAGTTATACACCCTCCTTTCACCCCTTATATTGTGCCCCATCCACCTTCTATGCCTTCTTCTAATTTACTCCATTAGCTATCTCTCCTCACCCATCACGCCAAGCACGCACTGTTTGTTCACCGAACGTTCGTAATTATTTGCCATAACCCTGTCTCAATGAAAACCCTCATGCCCCTGTCACAGTTTCAGCTTGATTGGGTGAAAAGGTTCCGACTGTTACATTAAATAAATCAATTGATACGCCAATAATCAAGATTTTCATTAAAATAAGAATTAAATAATGGAATGAGGAGAGAATGAAATAACTCTACATCAGATTCATAAACTGTTATATTCAAGAGAACAGAAATACAGCCAAGTCCCTTCACCAGCCAAGCCAGGTCAACAATATGCTGACTCCTACACAGGTAACATGAACCTCCAACTCGCACAGGCTCGTCACGAGGCTCGTGGCATCCGTTCCGCCACGTCAAAGAGTATCGTACGTATCCAGGACCACCGGGTGTATCTCTCAGCCGCGTGCTCCGCAACAATCCGATTTGGCGCAATTCTGTTAACTTCAATCCTGACCCGAGCATTATGTTATTATGCTATGTGGTTATTATGCTAACAATATGTCTCTTTGTTTTCCGCAGGTACTGCGTTCAGTTTGAGGTCCTCAAAGCAGCCAAGGCGTGCAGAAAGGAGAACGGATTCGCTTCCCTGAGAGAAGGTAAGTCTCCTTATTACATTATTTTCTTCCACGCTGAAAGAGACCGATCCAGGAGAAAGAAGAGAGGAATTACGGGTATATCTCACTCTTAAAATGGACGCTATTTTGGCGCTAATTACACAAAAGTCATCTTACTCTAATGAATTCGATACGCTGATCACGGATCTGATCGTCGATCAACTGAAAACCGCGTTATTTCTAAGATAAACCTAGTTGAAGTAGAGAATATCATTTTTTTTCAATTATCTGATTGCACATTCCCAGAAGAGTAAATAAAACGTTAAGAAACATTATTTTCAGAATTATAGTTTTGTCGATATTATCTCAGAGCTTTATACTTGTTCGTGCTATATTAATTAAATTCCAATTCATGTATTCTCACACATACACCACCCAGCCTAGTAATACTACGAACATAAGATTTAATATCGAGCGAAAGTCACAGACAACAATAAAGAATAAATTTGCCAATGTAATCTCACAATGGTTTGTTTTGAGCATATGGACTTGTGAGACGTCTTTATTTCATTTCATTCTTTACATTAAAATAATGTCCAGTGCTAGTCCCACCAAACGGTCCGCGCGGTCGTGCTTCCATGGTTTTCGGTCCTCACGTCGTCGGCCAGAAGACTGTAGATACTTCCCAGAACTAAGTCGTAGTTTGATTGAGTATTAGATATTTTATTTGCATAACGTAGCTTAGATGCAAAGGAGTGTTTTTTAAACATAAGGTCAAATAAGATTTGCATTTTTCCTGAGGTTACTTAACCGGCTACTAGTTGGAAATAGGAAACTTATTATGAAATTTTGAATTTAAATATCAATTATTATTTGGCCATGCAAATATATATACCAATTTTATTGCTGTATCGGCTAAAAAAACACAATCTTTACAAACGTTATAGGATGCAAAGAAGGTAAATGTAAGACGTGGTAATTACGATATAAATTCAATAACGATAAAACGATATAAGTGGATAACTAAGCGGTGCTAGAATATTAGTCTTCAACCTTCTTAGCTTACCGCATACGCAATAATTCGATGCCATCAGCAAACTCACACGACATGCGTTGATACATGACAGTAAAATACTAAATAAATATTTTCGCATTGCTGGGAAAATGTTTGAATGAAACCGTCCTAGGGTTTCTTAACTAAATTTTGGCCGTGGAGAGTTGCAACTTAGTCACCACAATCAACTTAAGGCATAATTCATGGTATAACAGTGCTTTTTTTATTTTCGAACCCGCTAAAGAAAATTTTGGCGTAAATTTCAGCCAAATATTTTCTTAATAAGTTCCATATCAAGGTTACTTTTCACGAGTTCTATTTATCCTTAAGAGTTTCAGCTTCTGTGGTCTAATAATAACAATATTCGTTCAATAACCGTCACGTCTAATTACTGCGTTTAAGCCTTTAATGTGAATTACAGGTTCTGCTTCTTACAAGTTAATCTTTATTTCCGTATTTTTATTATAAATTGCGTTCCTATTTTCATTAGAGCTTCTGGTACATCTCACTTAAAAAAAGGGTTGTGGAAGTGGAAAAGTAAGTGATACATGAGTCTTGAAACTTTTTAGGCTTATCATATATCGTTTAGAAGAAATGGAATTTGACGTCTCTTACATGCAATCGAACCCTTGGGTTAGGTGCAAGTTGGTCACGGTCTGAAAAAGACGGAACCTCATTGTTTTATCTCCGCTCGTAACGGTATTTCTGACTGGAAGAGTCCTTGGATATCCGAAAGAGTCTCTGGAAGTGAATCAGGAAAAACTTTCAAGTTCTAGACGCTCGTAACTTATCTCACCTTCTGCGAGGTCGATGCATGGATCATCTTGTGAGCGTGGAACTAACTTGCAAGCTTCCACATCGAAGCAGAAGGCAGCGATGCTTTTTCTCTAGGTCTTACCCGTTCCAACGTATATCTACATTTCGGAAGGAAACGTTTTTTTTCCTTCCTTATGGGAGGGAAATGGGAAAAATATTCTACAGATGCTTCCAGTCTTTTTGGGTGGAGGGGGGGGGGAGGTATAGACGGTGGAAAAACAGAAGGAGAACCTCTCTCTAGTAGTCAAGAAGCTTGCCTTATTGAAATCGCTTGTTGTGCTTCACGTTTATGGATCCGGGGGAATGTGGAAATTATAGGGAAAGTTTCTCTTCTCCTCCCCGGGTTTCGAGAGCAGTGGAAGTTCACCAAATGGAGCCCGTCCAAACTAATGTCGACCCGCGTTTTTGAAGACGGCTCGTTTTGAGTGGGAGAGGGAGGGGATGGGGGAACGGCGATAAAGCGTTGAGATATAATTGTTGTCGTCCGCTTCAGCGCCTTCATCCATTGAGACAACCGTCCTCCACGCTCAAACTCCTCCCCCCCCCACCAATACCCATTTAAACACATCGCAGCTGCTTGGGCTTGCATCATTCGGAATAAAACGTCTGTAAAAGTGTCAACCCTCTCGTATTTAGGGTTCTAAGCGAGTTCTCCGATGTTGTGCGTCGTTTACTGGCCTCAGCACTGAACGAAACTCGACAAATAAGCACTTATGAACTTGAGTTGACAGTAAACAGACGTAACTACATTAAGCTCTTTCATCGCAGGAATGAAAGGTGACTTTGTAATAGTGTGATTTCCACTACTTCTGAATTTTATTAACCATCGTCAGTGGTAACGTCATCGCGTCTCCTCCGGGAAGAGGCCATCTACTCAAGACATCGAGTAACACGCAGTTTTCTATTAAATACATAAAATTATAAATTTTTATAATTTTATGTATTGAAAAAAACAACAAAAGACGATAAAGAAACCAAATCAAGAAACCAGGGAAACAACATGTTGCTCTGTTACGAAACCATGATCGTGAAAAAAAGATACACAGTAGAAATTACTTTGTAATTATTTCACCTTTTCTTTCTACTTACAAGCCTGATTATGTTCATTTATCGTATTTTGTTTGTTTTAATTAATTAAAAATTATGATATTTAGCAAATTAAAGTAGTGGTTCGACGTTTCAGGGATGTTTAATGGATAACGGCTAGATTTCGACGCCGTAAGTCGATGTTCGGAGGGAAAACGACGGTGAGATTACTCGTCTTCGAAAACATTTTGTAGCCATCACTTAATCAAATGATTTTAGTTCACGACTTTGGTGAATAAATGAACACTCACCTTCGATTACGCGATGGCGATTAGTTTCACAGGTTCATGGGTAAATAATCCCATTTTTGGGGGGTTACACATTTATGGATAGCGGGAATTGCCTCATACAATCTTCCTGAAAGGTTGAACCCATATCCATTATTGAATTCTTCCTTTCTCTAGGTGAAGCTTTGAGAAAAAAGCTACCTCTAATGAGCTCTCCAGAAAACTTTCAAAAGATTATTGATTTTCTGAATTCAAATATTATAATATGATTTTCACATTTTTTTGTGCTTTCTTTTTCTGTGGTTTTTTCACTCGCGGCTTGTTCTTCGCTCGTAAAGATTGAATGTATGAGAGATCACTCAGAGATCTAAAAGTGTTTGGCGTAGAAACTCAGCAAATACTTGATCAGACGAAAAACATTGAATTGATTGAAAACAGATTGAATTCCCGTAACTTAGTCCTCTACCGCGGTTCACGGAATCTCACAATCATCTCTAAGGAAAATGCAAACATTACAGTGCTAATACCTATTGGTTCGTAGTATTTAATTTGTAGTATTTGTAGTAATAGTATTGTTCAATCTATTCTCGTCTTTAGTCTCCATCCCTTTGATTTCAATCATTCTTATATAATACCACCCCACATTTCCATTGCTTATGATCTTTTTTGTTCCGAAAAATGTATCACCCTAGTTTCAATGTCATAGAAGATCACGATCCATAAATATTTTTTTTCTTCTCCACATGCAACATTATTTTTCTTGCTGTTAGTGGGCTACTATTCTGGTTAAGTGTGCCTTCTTTGCTTATTCTATTTAACTTTCTTACTGATTTGCTACAATTTAAAAAAAATGTAATTTCAATCAATAGGAATGTTGAGGATATCTTCAATCTTAAAACTCACTTGAGCTACAGGCATTTTCTGCACAAATCAATTTTCACATATGCTATTGCTACTTGTTTCCTTGAAAATAAAAGTTATCTCTCTTCGGCCTTGAAGATAATCTTTCTGATGATATATTTACCTCGAAAAATAGCTTGTAGGCATTATTCCTTCAGAACTGGCGCTTTTACTTCACGGATTAACGAGGACATTTTCATTTTTTTCTCGATTCGTTAGCAATACAGGATCTATGATTACCCTATCCCCATAATGGAGTATGAGAATAACTCTTCCACTCTCATTTCAGTAATGGAAGAAGACGAATCCCCAAGGCCGAAATCATAAATTAGCACTGGGAACCGATGAAAGGAAGTTGAAAAAGAAAGATTTAGTCAAAATAGGAATAAACAAAAGCAAGATAAAACAAAAAGACAAGCAAGAACTCACTCACTCGGTACTCAGTGGGTACAGAGGCCCTCGTGATTTTCAATTACGCTCATGATGAACAATCATAATTTTGTACTATTTTCACACTTATGTTTTCCCGACCAAGGTTTTTTAACACAGTGTCATTGACATATTCTTGATAATAACAATAAGATCGGAAAATGAAATGAGTGTGAAAATAGTACAAAGTTATAATTGTTCATCGAGAACGTTAGAGAAAGTTTTCACCAAGAGACGCCTCAAGTTACTTCTCATGTTCTCAATTACGTTGTGATTACAGTGACTCGAGTAAGGGAGTATTTTTTCGAGTGAGTACTTGTATTTTATTTTGTTTTCTCATTCTTTTGTTCATTCCTGTCCTGTGTGGATCTTTCCTTTTCTAAATCCACTCGTATCTTCCCCATCCCCCCTCTAAAATGACGGCATCGGGGATTCATCGTCTTGAACTACTCTATCCTCTTTTTCGCATTCGTAATTAATTTCTGTCCTTTCAGATGAAAACCACGGGCTAATTGACGATTGTTGCCTCTGCAATATGCCTACGATACATATTTACTAGCAAGAATCTGTGTATTTTACAGGGAGATTTTAGAATATAATTTTCGGAAGACGACTGTAAATAAAGAAGAGCTCTTCCCTATGAATAAAAGGCGAGCGACCCCAAAGCGACGACTAAATACTGTCACGTCCGCTAACGACATGGGTAGTTCCTAATTTTAGTGTGTGGACTTGTTTTTACATGAATCATGATTTACCGTTAATTTATTTCAAGGTATCTACAATACCCTAATTCATTATGTACAAGCTAAAATTTTCGAAAATATGAATAAAGAGGAAACGGGGAATAGCCACGGTATTGCCTTCAAGTAGTCACGCGCATGTGCAAATAAGTGCGAAATTCCACCAAGGAAAAATGATTCGACTTGACCAGGACTCGAATGCAGATCCCTCAATGTCACGCCCAGTGCTTAATCCAGTAAGGATACCGAGACTTCCTTGTTCTTATGAACAACTTGTTCCATTAAATCCCTCAATCTACATTAAATACTCAGGGATTTTTTATTTGTGGAATTTCGCTATTAAATTAATCATAATAATAATGCCTAAGCTATGCGTACGGCGTTCGCTTATGAAACTGAAGTTAGTAATCTGAAAAATATCAATCCATTATCGAGCGCAGATCTCCAGTTTGTCCATCGCACGTTCGTCTGTAGGGGGCCATTGCCTTTCACCAGGCCGTCCTCCACCCAGGCTCGATGAGTTCACCAGCGATCCCAATCCACATTGAGGTGACACAGAGGGAGAGGGAATGTGAGACATGCGGAATAGATATGATGATTGGGCCAGGCATTGCGGCTCACGCTCGTTGACAGGAAATTTAGGTCATTCGCGCCACTAAGCGTTGATGGATGGTTTTGTTGGGTGGAAGGATTATTTTGGGACGGGTAGGATGGATGGGATGATTTGAGTTGAATTATTTGCGGAGCGCGGAAAGAGTGGAGGAAACCTGGCGTCGGCATTGGCCTGCTCTAAAGGAAAGGTGCATATGGATCCATTCCTTATCCTCCCATGCACTTAAGGTAGCTGGAGCAGTAATCGTAGGTCATTGAGTGCACATTTTAATATTTTAAGTAAGTAGAAAAAATTATCTTTGACCTCACTTGAGTGCATCTATTTATGCGTTGAAACTCACCAAACAGGCAATAATGGAAATGATGAAATAATCATATTTAAGTTTTTTTCTAAATTAAAGAATATTATGACTAGAGTTTTCGGCGTGACACCTTGATATTTGTTAGTAGCCATTATAATAATAGGACACGTATTATTTCGTGTTTAGAAGAAAATATGTACTCATATAATCCAATTATTTCGAAATATATGTCGTGCTCCATAAGGCTACGTGTTAAAATAGCATTGAATTGCCGAAAATCCAAATCGGTATTATGCAGTTTTTTTCACTTTTGTCTATAAATATCACTAATAAAAACACGTATGTCCACAAAGTTACAGGCATCTGTATATAAACAAAAATCGCTCCAACCACCTTAAATCCCAAATGTTGCATCCTATTTCTCACCACATGTCACCCGAGAAGGGACAAGACTCAAACTGAAAAACCTGCGCCACTGCCGGTGTTCGAACCCTAACTAATAGGATGGGAAGCCAGAATTCTAGCCGCAACCCCAACCCTATCCCCAATGACAGGATAATAAAATGGAATCTTCGTCGGGAGCTAATTTATGTTGATTAAGTTCTTACTTGCAATTAATTTCTTGAAATCATAAATTCACGGTCGTGAAAAACGCACGCGGGCTGGACTAAAGCGTCCCGCGACGTCGGGTCAAAATATGGGATGTGACTGGAATTTTTCGTCACGGCTCCGATTGTAACAACTCCGACCCAGTCACAGCGCCATAAACCAGTGATTTTGTCACGGGGGTGATTTCGGATGAAAGCCGTTTTCCTTTAAAAATAGTCCGAGATCACTCTGTCTGCTCAGTAAGAAGCATTCGATCGACACAGCACCGGAAACAGAAAAATAATTAGAGCGACGCAAAGGGAGCAACGAGGACCATTAGAAGCGCACGATTTCGGAACGACTGGATAGACATAATTCCATCGGCACGGAGCGATTTTTTTTCCCTGATCTGTGATTCCGCGGATATTATCACGAAACTGAGTAATGGCAAAATAATCACCGTGGCAAAATCACAGGTCGTGAAAATACAACCCACTCCCTACACAGGACTAGAGGGTGAGGGAATTTCACTCCTCCGCCACCGAGGTCGACGAGAATGAGACATGTGGAAAGGATATGACGATCGAGCTGAGAATGGCGACTTACGCACAGAAATGTCAGGAAATGGGGCTGAATCATGGGGATTACCACCGAATGGAACGAGAAAAGGCACAACGGAAAAAGAAAACGAGTAATGGAACAGCGTCGACTGAAAAAAGGAAGAAGGCGACAAGAACCTCCGAAACGGATTGGTTGGATTTTGAGAGGTGGGGAGGAAGGGAGAGCCGGCGGCGATGAAAATTCCAGGGTTCGTCATCCCCCTGGAGAGCAATAAAGAAGAGGCAAGGGGTGTAGCAGGAGAGAGAGAGAGTGTGTGCCTTTAAAAGTTAAATTAAGATTCTCGCCGAGGTTTCCTGTTCCCTTCAACCTCCAGTCTTTCCCTTCCCTTCCTTGTGGTCACCTTGCGGAGTGAGAGATGGTCTTCGAAGACGCCGTTTCCTCCCTCCCTAACTCACCTTTTTGGCTCTCATTAAACACACTCACGCACACCCCTGTTCGCCGGTGGGCGTATCCGATTGCGCTTTTATTTATAACACCTCCAAAGGGTCTTGGCGCGTTCCCTTACGAGCTCAAAATAAGGGCCAGGGGGGTCGTGGTTTCAGGAGGATGTTTTGGGTTCCCTCCGAGGAAATTCCCCTGTCCGCTTGCCTCGGCGTTTTAAAATGTTGAGGTGAGTTTTCTGGAACTTAATCGGGTTGATGGACTAGATCTGCTGGTAGCGCTCGAGGAACTGAGCATCCATTAAAAATTTGGAGATTCGTCTTCCCAAAAATTCAATTAAAAATAAATGGTTCTCTCCAAAGAAATATTTCATCAAGAAGAGCGGAAATGAAGATTTTTGTCATGTTGTCACTTCGTTAATGCCGAATTAGTATGGTATCACTCGAAAACTACTCCAAGTCGGATTTTTTGGCAGTAAAATTTTCAAGCATCCGATCTTTAATTAAAAGTTTATTATTTACCATTTACCATAAATCATGTCATTAAATATTATCAAATTTATAATATTTAATGGCATGCCAAATATAAAGAAAATTAATTTAGTAAAACATTCTTCTAGCTAGCTTAGCTATATGGTTTAAACTCATTGAAAAGACGGGTTTCTGTAATTTCTTTACCAAGAACTGATGAAATATTTTGATAAGTTTATTCTCAGTTTGTAAACAGCATCGAGATAGATTATTATGAATGCTTATGGTAATGCATATTTGGCTGTTTTGCACCCCAAACTTCTCCGCGTATTTTACTAAGAAATTTGTAGGTGTTTGACATGCGTGAAATGGTTTAAAAAAATCGATGGCAATACTTTTGCAACAACATGGCATTGCAAACAACATGGTATTTTATAACATTTAAATTAGGGAAAGTATTTATAGCGGTCATTTCTTTTGGAGCTTCATTGTTATTCCTCAGAATTTTCTTTCCCTATTTATGAAGTATCCGCAAATATTTCCTCCACATTCGAACATGGAGGTAATATTTGTGGAGATTTCGTGCATGAGGCAAGAAGTATCTTGAGCGCTAAAACGGGTTCTCTCTGATGAGGTTTACACTCGTCAAAGGGAGAGAATGTGCTAAATGCTAATATCACACGCTGATGCTGTCTCATTCTAAATTTCGGTGTTGGTACTGTAAAGCGTCGTTTGCAATCGTTCATCGTGAAAACGATTATTAGGCAACGACATGATGAAAAAATATAACTTAGTATATTCCACTAAAAATTGGCTTATTACCAACCCATATTTCTACTACACAGCAATCACTATCAAGGTGAATTGTTTCATCATATCGGTGACGATTTTCCACAGAGTTACGCCTTCAGCCATTAATATTTTTATTAGGCAAGTTTGGTTCTCAAAATGCCGAACGGCGTTCAAGTTCCCATGCTTAACTTAATTACTTTTATCGAAATTTGACGACGATACTTTTAACTCCACCTTTTGTGAATTATACATACGCAATGTAGCAGTCATTAAAAATAACCCCCAAATATATAATAAATAATATATATACAATAAATATTAGTAAAATCATTGCAGCGCACGCAGTTAATTATTCAGCATTTCTCCGATTGATTTTTCCTTATTTTCTTCCGCCAATTCTAATTAATGGCCAAACCGCAAATCATACTTACTTTTCTTACAGAATTATTCATAAATATTTGGAATAGTGTAAATGCCAAATTGTTCTCAGTAAAACTACATGTCCACGAAATAGCACGATTAAATATGAGTGGAGGCATGCCTATCACGTATATATCATTAGGCCTTTCTTCACTGATTACTAACCGTTCGGATTTTCTATTTCGAAAAAGGATTGTTATAACTTTTTTATCAAAGAAATATTCCTTCACACACAAAGAATGTAAATCAAACCCGACGAGAATCTGATTTGAAAATTTTATCATATTTAACCTTCATCTAAAAAAATCCTTCACTTAATTGTTGTAGAAGAGCGAGGTGATAATTTGAACAATTATCGACATTGAATATTAGAATGTAGCGCAATTTACAAGCATTAATTAGGTATTACTGCTTCAACTTTATGATACATCGTTATAAGCAAGAAATAAAATATCTAACTATTTAGTGACACTAGCGGGGTTTTTGTTGTAAATAAATTAATGACATTATTATTCATACAGAAATATCACTTCATAAATTACATACCTCCCCTTTTTCGGCACTTTTTTACAATATCAATTGCATTTATAGTTCAAGTAGTGTAGCTAATTAATGCGATTCGCACAGTAACACGAATTAACGAGTTACTCTTAAGAATGAGTGATTCAGAGGCCTAAATTAGATTTATTGGACCAAAAAATAGATGGCGAAAGTTGAGCATTTGTTATTTTCCGAAATATATATTATTATCTATTGCCCTAATCAAATCCATACGCCCAAATGCCATGTTCAATTAAAGAGCTTAATATTAAAGGCTCTTATTATTTCCTCCCAAGAATTTTCGAAACATGAGGAAATTGTTATTTCCTGCTAATGAGTGTTATTTATGAATACTCTCTGACAAAAGATTTACATGTTCCTGAAATTTATGATGGATTTAAAATGAGTGGCGAGAGAGAAATTTAGCAGGGAAAATTGAATTTTTCCTCATTAACGATCCCATTGTTTCGAAAATCTGAGATTTTTATGACGTCAATTTGCTTTTAGATCGCGTAATTAATATCGTGGATAAGAACTCTTCGATGTCCGAGGAAAAAATGGCAATGCTTAAAAGCTGAAACGAAGGATCATACGTAATTTGGGCAGAATATCCTTTCGGAAAGAGTGAAGAAAGATCTTTTTACTTGGCGCGTACTGTGATTAAATTCGGTAATTTTACATGAGCATTTATTTATAATTCATATTTTTTACTTCAACAGTTAATCAGAATTACTTCCATAGGCAACTAAATGAAAAATAGTGACGGTGGGGGAATGCAATGAAATAGTTTCCGTTCCGAGAAAAGTATAAGTAGCAGCAATGATGTCAGTTAAAGTAAAATTTAACCCTTTGCCACAAATAAAAAAACTGTGAATGCATTGTTATGCCGTGCTCCTGCTGCCGTTTATTAAGATCCTCTATATTATTGTTTGTGTGTTTATTTTGTTTTATTATGTATAATATTTATTTGTTGATTGTGTTAATTGACAATGTTTTTTTATTTAAATTAAAGTTATCTTTAATTGATTTTATTTAGTTCCACGTTGCTAAGAATTTGTTTAATTTTTGTTTGGAGAGATGAATTGTTGAAATAAAAATATATAGACGCGGAAGTGTCCGAACTTGTGTCTAAAATTTTCTTCTCCTCTGACTGGAATAGTAAAAGTTATAAAGAAAATTGGATTAAAATTTTATAATAAATAGCACTACCACGAAGTAAGGCGTTACAGCATGTATCTTCACTAAGTTAATTTAACGGACCATCGGTTACGTCACTTGGGCGAAATAATCTAGTTTATTTATTTGTGACAGTGAATGCCGCAAAAGTTGAGGTGGATACAACGAATTTCTTTGAACCATTTAAATTTATTTCTACAGCTCAAACATGGGGACCTCAAATATCGTGAAAAAACTCGCTCTAGATGATAAACGGAAGTAGTACAGCTTCCCTCAGAAGGTAACTAAGGATACACGTTTATAGGAGAAGGAATGTCGGAAACGCGCGAACGACAGGGTACGATTGCAAGAAATAGGGGTATTCCGAACGCGAGAGATCGTGTCTTTCATCCAAGTGGAAACCTTCCCGAGTTACCCCACGCGTTTAAGCGTCCCCTTCCGGTAGATTGACTTCGCTAATCCTCCAGCCGTCTCGAGTGGAAAACGGCTTAATGCCAATGGAGCAAGCTGCGCTCCGCTGGAAATCGAATGTGGGCCGTCAATATGGGATTCCATCGAGCCATTCACCTCTGCTTTCTGCCTCCCAATAATATATACATATATATATTGCCTCCCCCTATAGAGGATGCTGACGAGATGGATGATGGGAGTTTCAAGACTATGGTGCGTTGGGACTTCTGGGATTCGAATTTCAAGACAAAGCGATTTTTGATATGGAAACATATACGAACATTTTCAAATTGGAGGACTTCGGAAGGTTATGTGAATTTCCCTAAATGAGGTTAAATTTAAATTGGGTGAGTCAATACAAATACAATACAATGCCTACATTTAATGTTTTTCAGCATTATTCAATTCACTGGAAAAATTCGCCTCTTGCAAACAGTTTTTCGAGCAAATAGTACTTATGCTAGAAAAAATAATGCTTGTTTCTATTTTACATCCATTATCGAATAATCACGTATGCTTAAACACACGCTATGCATGCTTATATTACATTCATACACTTACTTAAGAGGTAAACTTTATATTTACAAATTCTTTTACCCACAAAATTCAAGCATACCGGTACTAGCCACGGTATTACTTTTGAGGAGTCACCCGCAAGTGCACGTAAGTGCGAAATTCCGCGGAGGTAAAATCATCCGTCGTGACGTACTCTAGCCCGGATCTCTCGATTTCGCGACGAGTGCTTTAGCCAGTTAAGCTACCGAGGCGTCCTTCTCCCCTGTGGATTTTTGAAGAGCGAACACCTCATTTTGTTCATAGTTTGAGTTTAACTTCGCGGACTGCGGCGCGAAGCGCACGCTTTGGACTGCTTCGTTACATTGTATTCCCGGCAGTATTGAACATCTTGTTCCTTGAAAGCCCACAAAAATACTCAGGGGTAGCTTAATTCGTTAAATCACTCGTCGCGATATCGAGGAATCCGGGTTCGAGTCCCAGTCAATGCGAATGATTTTTCCTCTGTGGAATATTTCACTTATGAGCTCTATTGTCGAGCATCGACCATGCGAATATTCATTACATCCTGTTTTCCTGGAATGAAGGTAGATCGATATATCGTGTTTTCTCCAAACGTGTATGACACGTAATATGGTATCGTCGAAATAACTTGGTACTCCTATTGAATCAAAAAAGACTAGTACTTTATTAAATTTACATAAATTGTAAGAAAATAATTTCAAAGAAACTGTCATTAATAACTCATATTTCATCCTGGCTTTTCTAGCTCAAGAGCTAGAAAAGCCAGGAGCTAGCTCTAGCTTTACATATTCACTATTTCGGATCAACATCGCCCAATTTTTTAATTGCTGTTTTGCTTCGGAAATACTTTCACTATATTATCAATATTTTAAATTTTTCTCTGATTCCTTTGCTAAAACTAAGACGTTCTGACACAGGCGATCACTATCCGAGTACGCCGAGTGAGGTTATTAGCACTAGCCAATTCTTTTAAAGAGCCACAATAAGCTTAACGGCTTAAGGCTTAGGTGGTGGCATGATAGGAGATTGGAGTCTTGTCTTCTCGTCTAAGATATACCCAAAGGGGCGACGTATGGCACACATATCGTATGGAAAACTTTATCGATAGTGGAAAAACTGAGGGGGTGGGGTTAAAACCGAGGGATAGGAATGACCGTCACCGGTAGAGGCTCTGTCGTTGAGTGTTTCAAGAGCACATTTGCAATTTAAAATATATTAATAGCATTTACTTTTAATTAAATAAAATTCAACGTTTTGCTATATTTAAACGCCAGTGCGTAATATTTTTTAACTTTAATACGTATAATTCATGAGGGAGTACAAGCTATTGTCTCGGCACCAGCTATTTTAGTCTCGACACCAGTGGTAGTTGTGAAGTTGAGCGCATGGCTGACTTGTGATTTTGATGTGTTTTACGCACGAAGCTGAAATACTGTATTAGTATTCGCTACAACCGAGCTGAGATATTGTTAGATATGGCGAAACCTGTGCATAGTAAGCGATGTGCGGTGATTTGGTGCAACAGTGTGTATGAATGTCGTTTATACGGATATCTATTTTCTCGTTTTTAAAATCGGCTGTCAGGTATGTTGCATTTAAGTTTTCGAAGAATCACGGTACCATGTGCCATTTGTTAACTACAGAAAATACTGCTATACGCGTGGATTTTCATGATTCTTCGCAACTGATACGAGTGTTCGGAAGTATTTTGAATCCTGGTAATGTTGCATCAACACAGGGCAGAGAGGTGGGCAAGATTCTGTCACCGTATGGATTACCTTCGTTGATGACTACAAAAGTTCATTAATCAATATATTTCTTTCTTGCTTTTACGTGAGAAAGTTTTCAACTCTCATTACACCGATTGCCTTTCCGAGCATTATCGAAGGTTAGAATATTCGAGATGTGCATTTGGTGCCATGAACTGTGATGTGCTTGTCTCGCCATCAAACTCCCCATTGTGCATTACTGTGACTTTTGATTTGGTGCCCTCCCCAGACCATGTGTGGTGCATTATGTACCCTGGACTGTGATGTGGTTG
Organism: Pyrrhosoma nymphula; assembly: GCA_963573305.1. NCBI lineage: Eukaryota > Metazoa > Arthropoda > Insecta > Odonata > Coenagrionidae > Pyrrhosoma > Pyrrhosoma nymphula. Next base: position 44,700,492 of record OY754330.1, on the reverse strand, counting down.
CATCGACATCAATCACCACCCTTGTGCATTACAGTGACTTTAGTTTTGATGCCCTTCCCAGATCAAGTGTAGTGCGTTGGATGGCCTTAACTGTTATCACGTTGTCATGTCATATTCAGTTAACCTCACCATCACTTGGACTTTTTGGATGGATGAATAATAATGGGTGAATGTAATTTTTCCAAATAACATTGGTAATTCCAACCTACTCTGTGTTTTGAGTGAATATGTTCAACTTTTAAGAACGGGCTACCGTTGACTTCTGGTAATTTGATTCTATTTTAATCAGTAAATTTATAGTGAATATGTTAAGCGGTGTTTTATTGTAACGTTTATTCTCATAATAATCTGACCTCAACCTTTCCCGTTTGATAAAAGTTTCCCAAGGTTATTTATTGTGCAATCGGGAATATCATCAAGTTAATACGAGTGAATAATATTTTTTTCATTTTCTTGCAGTACTCATGAAAATTACATTTTCAAGTCTTAATTTCAAATATTGGTTTATAATCCATTTAATACGGATAATCCTGAACTAGCAATTCAAACCCCGCGCTAGTATCACGCTTTAAACCTCGCCGCAGACGAATGACCCGGTATCGATGCCGGGGTCGTGGAGCTGATGTACGGAAACCTATACGCATTGGGATTATGCCTCTGTCGCCCCTTTGATATAGCCTACTGCAAATGACTTTAAAGGAGGAGGCACTTAGAATTCCTTACTTATACACCACGCAGCGTTAACCTGCAAAAGGACCAGGTAGAATTACTTTGAATAATCCAACACGGTCGTTACAGCAAATGCATTTTTGCTTGGTATTTCGGTTAAGGAAAGCCTTGACTTGAACTTAGATTTTTTAAGCAAGTGAAAATCTATTTTTAAATGCTGTTTATTTTCTAATGTAAGTAATTTTTCGGATATTTGAGTCATCCTTAAAGACAAATTTCTCAGACTGTTGACAGAATACCACTTATAATTATGACAGTCGCTCTATCCAAAGCTTTCATGAATGTCTGTCAAACGCACGCAGTGTTTCGTCTTCGATCAATATTTTCCACAATGACTCAATCTATGTATTACTTTATTCTCCCTAAAAATCAACTTCTTTAGAAACTTCTATCACCTTCATTATGAACAGTGTTGGTTCTACATATTTAAGATATTTTTGACACTATAGAATGTGTGTAAAAATGATGCTTTAGGGTTTTATTAAAAAATGATCATTGTTAAAAGTTATGTATTCGCAGATTTAGCTTCTTTCTTTTCGCTAGCATAGTTCAGTAAAATCTGAGCTTTATCCAATTATTCTTGGATAATATGCTCTGGGATATATTTGGAAAATCAATTGTCCTATTTCTGCAAAACTGGTATTGCTATAAAACTACTGTGTTGACGAATGTATCGAGTTTATTAGAGTATAAGACACATGTCTGTATAACATTAGATTAGTTAGTAAAATGACATGGGTGAGCCAGCTTTAAAGACATTTTTCAGCCAAATATTTAAAAATTGCTATCAGACAGGGGGGATGAATATCAATGACCTGACGTCATAACAGAATAAAAAAATCTCGTAAAAGTGAAGGTTTGGATTTTCCATGAAAATTAAATCCGAGTTTATGGATTTGAGGATATTTCCTCTCTCATTTTTAGAATCAAAAAGGCATAAGTATATGGTAACCTTCGAAAATCTGCTCTTCTTTGAATACACCTAGTCTCTCCAATAGCTCTATAGTTAATCCAGGAAACTCTCCGTCCCACCTTCTCCCATCTTCTAAGCAGAAGGAGAAGGATTTTGGAGGAAGAATAACCATTTTAACTACACTGTTGCCTTCATCCATTAGCATAACCCACAAAGCAAAGTCTTCGTTGGCATAAATTTTCCATTCAATCGCAATCTGGACCTCTTCTCTAATTCTTGCGATCCACTGCACCCTATTCTATATGTTCCTTTATGTATATTCACAGCGTGAATTCTAAATTGGATAATTATGGGTCTATGGCGAAGATATTTCATAGCATAGAAGGTCGTCAAATGAGACGAAAAGGGAGAGCTCGTTTAATTATATTGCATATCAAGAATTTTGTCCTCCAATTTAAATCTCACCATGCTAAAATATTCATTAACTTACTAGTCTTTACAGGCTATTTATCCTCTATGAAACTCAAATATAATACAGCGCTAATTTGCTCACTTGAAGCCATAATATCGCTCATTACGACCGCAAAACAGTGTTTATCCAAAAAATGTTTAATTAAAAAAATATTTTTATTTTTCGTCCGCAATAAAAAATAATTCTTTAACTGTTGAACAAACTGCTAATATCGGAAGTGCGATCATTTATCGGATTGCAATTTTTTTGGTGCGTATTTATAAAAAATCACACGCAATGAAAGTAATCACACTAAGAAAAGTAAATTTTGTAATGTAAATCAGTTCTCACGGCTTCTGAGGCTATGGAATGTGATCTCCTTTAAAGTTAAAAAAAAAACAAACTCGTAATTACAAAAAATCTAAAACGCAACATTGGCCGTCATGGTGCTAATCTTGAAAAAGGGCGATAAAAACACCAAAATAAAATAAATAAATATAATTATCTTAATAGACCAGAAAGTCATAATCGAACGCTAGAAAAAAAAACAGGTAAACGTAATCGCGCAATTTAATCTGCCTCATGAAGTGTATTTCATCTAGGCAGGGCATCGTGCTGTTATTTTGGTCACCTTATACCCTTCTCGATTCCGACGATGAACTCACGCGCTCTACTCACTTCAAGCCCACTGTAGATATCTTTCCCGGACCACTTTCCTTTTCTGAAGAACCCTTTCCTTCCTCCCCATTATATCTTTCGCCAGAATTTCCCCAATTTGAGATCACACCCCGCACTCTCTTCTTTAAAGGATCCAAAGTAAGCGAACCCTCGACAGGGCCTTTCTCATTGTTGCAAGAAATTCGGTTGATAGATCCGGTGAGCTCAGTATTAGGACCATTTGATTTAACAAACTCATATTTTTTTCCACGCTATATATCCATTTAGGAGAACAAACAGATAAGTGAATCCTCGACCGGGACCCTCGCATTGCCGCAAGGAGTTTGAAAGATAGTTCTAGTGATCTTAGGAAGAAGACCCTGAAAAATTTTCACTCAATATAAATATTTTTTCCATTCAACTCATCTTTTTTCCACGCTATATATCCATTTAGAAAAAAAAACAGAAAAAGGAGAATAAATTATATCCTCATGGTGGAGTGGGAGATAAAAAAAGGAATAATACGAATGAGGGTAAGTTTCCTCCGCAAGTGGAAAAATGGGGGGAATTTTTTTGGTCCTTGAGAAAGAGGAAAAATGTTGCTCAGCGTTTTTGGTCAATTTTTCTCTCCACCCTCATTCGTTTGATCCTACGCTTCCATCGCTCCACATCATCCTCGATCTTCCCCTCCTTCTTTCCCCACCTCCTCCTACTCTCTGTAGTCGCTGCCAAAGGGAGGAAATAGCCAAATCATCGGAAAAATGTTTCAAATTAAAGAGAAAAAAAGGTCGACTCCCCTTCAAAACCACCAAACCCCCCCCTACTCTTGATACCAATTTCTTTCGCATGCGGACCTCTCTTTTGGCACTCGTCCATTCGTCTTCCACCATTCCCTTCAGGTATACCTTCCTCCTCCTCCCTCTTCACCTGTAAAACGTTTCGAAATACCTTATTCGTCTACCTTTTCCCTCTAGTCGGAGCCAATTAGGGCGGGCTCTGATTGGTCGTTTCTCCGTGGGTCGATTCAGCTCATCTCTTCCTTTTTTCTTTTCTGTCTTCTTTTTTATTATGGTCTAAATATTTCAAACGGCCCCTAGATGTGTGAAAACCAATAGTTTCTCCCTGATAGACATTTAATCCGCGTGTTCTAAAAAAGCATTCAAATTCGTTGTAGCATGCTTTTTTAGCCCCATTTGCAGCGTACTTTAGCCGTTAGATCCTTCTCTGAATTAAAAGGTATAACGCGATATCGAGAGGTTGTAGGAGTTGGGGCGGAGAGTGGTGTCACTACGTTTAACAGAGATAATCTCTTCGCATTCATTTTTTTGCTGTACCTACCGATATTTGGCAATTTTATCTCGTGCGGATTGATGAAATTCCTTCGCTGTGGATGAAAGTGCATTTAAGGCATGCTCCAAATCAAAACAGGACTTGAAATCAAATTCCAATGATAACAAGAAATGCAGTATATAGTATCTATAATTTCTAAAAGGACGGTTGATATATCTTGCTTAAAGCTTATTATTGCGATAAAAGAATAAAACTGTTATTTTCTCGAGGAACATGCCAATCCGAAAAATGAGATATCCTAATAAAATAGTTTTTTAATTCATTAAAAATATTTTTCATTGATTCCAAATATTGAACATGGATTGTTGTTTCATTCTGCGGCATTCGTTAAATTTGACTCTGGAGCATGCAAGATGTAAAAACAAAGCCACCCAAATAAGGAGTGGAATAAGTGTCGGAATAAGCTTGAATTCCTCTTTGAAAATTTTATGTTTGACCTACTTACATCTTTTAAAACAGTCTGACAACGGGATACCAGGACCGAAACTGCGATGTAACGTTTGCAGGGTGATCCATTCCGACACTTAAGTATCGTGAAAAATTGATTACTCGATTGAAATAAATGTGGTCTCGAACGATCGGGTGTACGAATACGATGCGAAAATGGCCTTTTAGCGGGCGCCGGGCATTTGCACTGCACGGGTGTAGGTCCCACGGCGATTGACGCACAGTTTGGAATTGGTAGAAAATATCCGCGATTCACATATCATGACTCCTTTGGGGTATTGTGTTGATTTCGGTGCAATATCTAGTCTATTTCTGCCCAGTAAAGTGAGAAAATTGTATTGTAATTGTATATTTCGTAAAAATAAAATTAATTTACACAGGAGAATTTAAAAGATTGAGACTACCACAAATGCTCGAATATGGAACGAATGCCACTTTTAAAAATTGTCTACTAAAGAAAAAATATCGAGCTACATACGGGCTGATACACTGTTCACGAAAATTCCACGGTCGTGACTCTGAAGCAGGGAATTCTGACATTGTTTTCGCAACCGACTCAAAATAGCCGAGTATAAATGAGGGGATAACCTTCTTTGAGTGAATATGTTCGTGTATCTGACACGAAAGAATCGGTAGCTGCTCGTTGTCAAGCAGTTTATATCCTCTCTGAAGGTGCTATATTTGTCTCAAACCCATCCCGATTCGTTTGAAGGGCGACCTCAGATACAGCTGTAAATTGAGGCGAAGTGCGAAGGCATCGAATGCCATTCAGGCTTATCCCGCTGAGTAGTGATTCCGAGGCACATGAGTGCCTCACAGTGGCGTTTAAGCGAGCTTCTCTCAGCTCCTCGGGTGACATGAATAATTCAAGTCACGACTAATGAATAAAGAGCCCTCATTTAAATCCAGACGCTTAAGCTCAATACTCTCAATGCGGGCCGGGCAGTCTAGGGGTTTGTGTGTTTTTCACCGCCTGTGAATCCCCAATTCAAACGCGGTTTCCTTGAATATATCAATAAGCACCATGAAAGAAGTTCAATGAATCACAGCTTAATTCTGTGAAATATTTTTCTTAGCTTGCGCTGCCATTTTTATGCCACGAGCGTGAAAATCAATGTCCTGCACAAGTATGCCCTCATGGCTCCTTTTATTTCTGTTTGAGCTATTTCAAGATAAATTATGCTATTTTCTGCAACAAAATATACAATGTATAAGCTTCCACGAATTTTTTTGATCACGGAACTGTCTAGAATTCACATTCGTAAACAAGTTGACACCTTCCGACTCTCGGTGAATTGCCAACGTGAAGATGATTGAAGAGCCCATTATTGAAAAGGAAAGGTTATTCACGTTAGTTCAACGCTCGTGATGTCGCCGTTTTTGCAACCAATAGCTCACTGCCTCAATTTCTTCGCCTTCCTTTCCCAAGCCAAGGTCGCAATTTGAGTTCCTCCAGGCAAAACAAGATTGTCTTCATCATCCAGGTATCTAACGCTTCTTATCATTCTGAATTCAAATATTCTTCAGTAGTTTTGGATAGTTTATGAAAAAAGAACGCCAGTTTTTCCTTAATTGATGCTATCTCATATTAACAAATTTAAATTAAGACCCACGCTACCTACAAAACATTGACGCGCATTTAATCTAACTTCTAAGGCGATGGATTTGAGCTAATACTCGTTCGCGGCACAGGCCCTTGGCGCGACATTGGTTCTATATCACCTTCAACTAGAATCGCTTACAATTGGAGCATGGCTGAATCGATTCGCCATTTGCCTTAGGGTACTTTTAGATATTTCAGCTAACTGAAGTGCGCTAAAACTATAGCACTATAGCAGGATCAAACGATAGCTCTTGAGTTATGAAAAGGTTCTTTATCTCTTCAATAAAAATATTTTATAGGATCATTATCGCAGCTTATCCCATTTCCCTACCCGTCACCTCTGGCAACAATAGCCATTATTTACCCTCCTGATGATATGGTACCCACAAAACGTCCTGAAACCATGGTATTTTGAGGTATTTTTCATCTTTCGCCGTGAGCCAACATTGGAGCGTAAAAACTCGCAAATCAATTCAACGACTTCGATGTTGTCAAAAATGGATTATAAATATTTTCGCAAATGACACACAGTTTTTCGATGATGAATTAAAAAATCGATCTTCATAAGATATGTAACTTCCCGAGTCAATTATTTTATACGTAAAATAATCTTCACAGGAATATTAATTGTCATGGTAATCTAAAGCGTTTAAAGTCTTTCACGCTGTAAAGAGTTTGAAAATGGCATTTCAACGTTAAAAATAACGTTCGTGATTGAAAATCGATAGCAGAATATACTATTATAATTTGGAGCAGGGTAAGTTCTGTATGCAAAAATAACGCAAGTATGGCATAAGCAAAAACATCATTATAGTATCGAGACGCGGAAAATCTCCATGCTTAATTCTTATAAGCAACGCTTCAGTTAGTAAATTTCTCAACGCGGGCGACGCGACGTAAGCGAAGTAAGGAACTGAATCTTCGCTACTTTTACTTTCAGAAACTCCGGGCTACAAGAAGCATTATACATTATGAACTTAGTCAAGAAGTCCTCATTTGGCAGACTGCAAAATGCCGAGAATACTTGTTCCTTAGGGTTTTCCTTAGCTGATGGACCTTCACCTAATTAATTTAAAATATGGGTTTGTCACATTCATCTTCCTACCTCATATCCCTGGAACTGCTTATGCATAAATGTTTCATGCGCACAGTTCCATCACAAGGGCAGCAGTTTCACCGCATTGGGTCATCGGGAGTGATTCGGGGGACTGTTCTGTTTCCTATAACGAGTTCTTTATAAGGAATTTGTCATTAATTTACTCCACTGCAACCATTTCTTTACCAATGCACTCTGTAAGAGGGAAAGTTGGTATTAGTCCGCGGCAAATGTATTGCAGCAGTGTTGGGAATTGATTTATTCAAGTAAAAAATTAAATTTATTCTCAGAGCTCAAAGGTTTGCTAACGAAGAAATCTTTCGAAGAATTGGAGAGAAAATAAGTGTGATGAAAACTCTGTGAAGGAAGAGTGACAAAACTTATTGGACACATTTTGCGTCACAACAGCGTCTTGAAAACAGCAATTTGAATATAGCTTGTTTAGTCCCCACTAGCAATTAGTGATGGGCAAAGTCGGTCTTTCGAGAGATCTCGGTCACGCCTATCACTCCCACTTGTGATTCGATCGTGAGTGTAAGGTCATGATTGATTAATATTCTAGCTAGTGATCTGTTCAAGTTGCCTACGATCAACGATCTCTCAGGAAAGTCGTGATTGATACAAAATCGTAACAAACGCTGCTCTCGCTGGCCATTCGTGATTCCTAATACTATACAGCCGCATGTGTGACTCACTCACTCACGTATACAAATTTACGACTACTTCCAAACGAGCTAAGAGCCTGACATTTTCACGGACCTTCCTTGAAAGAATTCATCGGAGGAAAAATCCCGAAATCATGGAATTTTTAACCGGAAGTGACCCAAAAAAAATAAAAATGGCGGATTTTTTGACTTTTCGAAAAGTAGACTTTCAATTCTCGCTTCATATCTTTTGAACGGTGGCTCGGATCTGAAATCTGACGAAATTTTCATAACGAGGAATTGAATTTTCTTAAACATGCAAAAAAACATTGGTGTTCTACGCTTCGTAGTTTTCTCACCAGGCACAACATTTAGTGAAGAGTTTCCATTATTTGCGGGTTTTTTTACTATAGCTCCCGCTAGGATTCTGATTTGAAATCTATTTTTCCGAAGGATTTAGATCTAATCTTGACCTACAACTTCATGCTTTTTGTTTTTTTCTAACTCTTATATTACTCTGGTAGCATGGTGCTAAAGTCGAATTTTGGTAAACTGTCAAATGTTTCTGAAACTTTACATGGGCATGCGCCTTGGCATGCCCTTTGCAAGTAATTAGTAAAAACATGGACTTTACCAATAGTTTATCGGTAACATGGCGCCAAATTCGGTTGTTTGTGAAACTTGCCGTTTTTCGACTGTAGCTTTTAAACTAGAAGTCGGATCTCAAATCTGTTGGGTGGTTTTTTTTTAGATGTAATTCAGGCCTACAACTTTATTCATCCCTCGTAGTTCTCTGGGAACATGGTGCCAAAGTCGGATAATTCATGAAACTCTCTACTATTTCTTTCCCTCACCCCATCACCAGCGTAGGTATGACCTTGAAAGTGCGCAGGGGTATGCGCCTTGACATGACCTTTACGAATAATTAGCAAAACCACGGATTCCCTCGTAGTTGTATGGCAAAATGGTGCCCAATTGATATTTTCGAATGTCTCTTTCCCTCACGTCTCGTAACTGCTAAACTAAGAGTCTAATCTCAAATCTCTTGGGTGGATTTTTTAGATCTCATCATGTACAACATTTATGCCAATTAATTCTCTCTAACACTTATAGTTCGCTGGATACATGGCGCCAAATTTGGATTTTTCTGTTTTTCCACTGTAGCTTCTAAACTAGCAGTCAGGTCTCAAATATGTTGGGTATTTTTTTTAGATCTCATCAAGGCCTACAACTTTATGCTTATTCTTACTCTCTATCACTTATAGTTCGCTGGGAACATGGTGCCAAATTCAACTTTTTTTTAACACAAACAGACGTTTTAAAGAACCTTTTTGGTCACGTTTTAGATCACAGACGTTTTGAACACACACAGACGTTTTGAAACAGTGACGGCGAGCAAAGCGAGCCGTCACGGGGGTTTTATGGGGCGGAGTCCAGTAGTGAGCAAAGTATGTACTGTAATCATAACCGATGTGTACGGCTACCTCGTTTAGTGCCGGTGTCCGTGGAGTTGCTGGTTATTCTTCGAAACCATTGATTGCACAATTGTGCAATACATTCGAAGGTTTTTTGTGTTCATACACAGTATTCTTTGTTTGTGATTTTAAGCAAAATTAAGAAGAATATTATAAATATCCCTCACGATTACAAAAATATTGAAGAGTGACATATGTTATGGACCACAAATTATTCTTAACTCATTATAAAAACCAATGATAATTAGTTGCATAAACCTCTGCGAAAGTGTATTTTGGAATGTAGTTTGAACCGATCAACGTTTTCATTTGGCTGCAAGAATTCAAAGCAAATTATCTGACTGTAGCACTTAAATTCAATTTTCAATTACAGTCGGTATCACTAAGTTTCACCTGTGCAAGAGACGTAATATTTGTCGAGAATATTGAAACGATGGTTTATCGTGTGTTTAAGTGACAATGCAATTATGGAAATTCAGTTATTACAAATGTTATATGTTCTCTGATGCAATGCGTGTGTTCTTGTGGTGATATTTTTACATTTAAAGGTAATTTGTATTCGGTAGACTTACGCTCCTAATGAATGTGTTATGACAGGAGATGAGTTTAAAGTGTTGCATAATCTTCGCAAGAGTCGGATAAGACTGATGACTGCAATTAGTTCCTTGTTTTAACTATTATATGAAATTTGGAGCCAATGGGAATTGAATTTAAGTTATTGACTACATGGATGAATTGAATTTTAATTGTGGCAGTTTACTTCCTCAGTGAAAGGATAATGATTGAATTGTGTACTTAATTAATGTAGGTATTATAGATAAATATTAGTGTATAGTTTTTTATTACACTTCTTTCAATAAATTTTGCCACCTCTGAGTCATCTCTTTTTTTATCTCATTATTGATACTTGATGTCATACAATCATTCCTATCGTGATCGGTAAAGATGAACTCCTCGGTCATTGGAGAGATCTAGTTCATCGATCAATCTTTTAAGAGAACTTGATCTCGGGATTCGATCAATCACGACCGACCCATCACTACTTGCAATGCATTCCACGGCCCGCCCGCTGGACATAGAATTATGTTGTTAGCGAAACACGAGGATAGTTTCGCAGAAGACGCTTTTCAGTGGGAGAGTCCATTGCCTACAAACTTCCTCCATAATGGGAAGTAAGGTAGTTCCGCGGTAGACTACCGGGATTCGAAAAGAAGGTGCTCTATCTGTCATCCTCATCAACGTTCTAGATCACTAATGCTCTTGACCCAATTTTTAGATAAGCTTCTGTATAATGAAAGATCAGCTAAGAAGGAAAGACAAACTTATTGGGACCTTATTCGACACAGCAGCCTACTGAAATCATTAATGGAAGGGGAAATAAATGGAAAGAGTTATACAGGAATACAAGAAAGGGATATATCAGGCAAATTATGAAGGACGTCAAATGGAAGAATTATGTAGAAAGAAAACGAATGGTGGAGAGCAGACTGAAGTTTAGAGCTGCAGCCAAAAAAATCTTCAGATTCATGACTACCGATGATTGTGATGATTATGACGTAATAGGAGACTTTTTAATGCTCGAACTTAGAACTCTGCGGTATATAAATTGAAATTTTGAGATCACAACTATTTTTTTCGCGACGACGCGACGCCGCGCCGCCCAAACGCATTCTGACCGTTTTCTATCTGCACCACAATACTAAACAAAGTTAACTGCGTCATACACCTATCTTGCTCAAACGGATTGTTTAAGAGATCGTAGTTTCCTGCCTTCTCGTATTTGCTCTCGAGAAATAAAAATTCTATGCTTCGGTCACGTCGAGGGCCGCACTGCGTACTCCTTCCCGTGACCCCGTCCACCTTTCCCGATCGACTTCGCGGTCCAACGACGACAAGAACAGAAACTAAACGCCTCCCGATCGCCGGCGACCTAGTGGTTGGTTTGAGACGGGTGGGCAGGAGGAGGCAGAGGACTCAAGAGGATCAAACCATCCATCACGGCGGGGCAATTAATGAGCTCCCAACACACTCCCATTCATTCCTCCACCCCTATTCTCTGTTACTTCCTTTAATTGGGGAGAAAAAAAATCTCGCCATTTAGATTAGAGGAGGTGTGTTTTTTATCCGTGGAAATGGATTGAAAAGACAGCCAGATGAGAGAGGGTGGAAAAGATTTTTTTTTAAGCCACTGGATGGGCATTCCGAGTGACCCCTGAGGAGGCTATTAACGTTCCCCGTTTTATTTTTTTTGTTATTTTTAGTCCAAGCCTCGCTCTCTTTTCTGTTTGATCCGAAAAGAGTCACGATAATGCTTTGGTCCACTACCGTTCCTAGTCTCCACTTACCCGAATGTTACGATATCGAAACTTGGTGGCAGTCACTTGGGCGAAGCGTGACGTTCAGGAGAGGAAGGCTCGTATGAAAGAGGTCGGGTATGGAGCGGACAGCGTGTTTATCGACCATGTCTATGATTCAAAATGGTGACTTTGTTGGAAAGTTGATGAGAATAACAGATTGAAGTTGACAATGAATGTTTCTGACCTTGGGAATCCTGGTATTCAAACGCGGAGACTACACTACTCCCCCATACAGAGCTAGGTGGTTGGAATAGACTACCCCACTAATAATGGTTGTCACCAAGCGTCATTTCCACTATGAAAGCGTAATCGGGATATTAGTCGCGGTTCAATGACTTGGCGATGCCGTTTAAGTCTGGTAGACAGAAAAAGTGAAGGCATTTCGAATACGATTGAAATTTGGGGCAGCAAAAGCCGTAAAAAAAATGATGTGCCTATAAATAGGTGATTGCGGTAGTGTAAGCTTAGGTAGGAATAAATCGACCTGAGTGACCTCTTTTTACCCTTTTGCACATCCGCAGGCATCCCATTTTTTTAAAATGACACTGGCGTATCGCGGCGTATTCTTGGTTACCCTGACTTTCCTGATACCATTCACATATTTCGATCTCAGTGAATCATTCTCATACACATTTATACTTATCTTCAAAAGTTCCTAGTTCACAGGTCCTGATTTTTTATTAGACGTTTCTTTAAAACGGGCCGTTTAAAATTTAGTCTTCCGTGATAAGGATAATTAAATTTCTTTCGCTTGATCTTATGTGTTTTGCATAAGCTAATCTGATCCTAGGAAAAAGATGAAATACTTTGCACTATTCCACTGGAGAAATTTGATTTAATCTGATCCTCTTGAAATGTAGCCTTTATATCCATTTATCATGTACCAATCAATCATCTCATCGTCCATCCTACGATAATTCAATCTGTTAAATCGCTAATGAAAAGTGGGGTTTTGGTGTGTTTTCATAAGTGGGCATTCGGATGAGTGATAGAGGGAAATATAGTGACCCTTTAGCGAGGGTAATACGTCCTATTTTTTTTAAATCCACTCCTCGATCCCTCTTCGGTCTGAACCGATAAAAACTTCGGCCCTCTTCTTCCATTGTTATTCACCCAACCCGAAAACTATAACTCCTATTTCATTGTTTTATTCCCTCCACCGACCGTTTCTCCTTTTATCTCTCGTGAGGACGTAGAGGGACGAATGTCCGAAAGAGCTCAATCAGCAGCCGTCCTAATACAAATTACTTCATTAAGCAGGTCCACTGTTAAAAAAACGAGAGAGAGGATGGCAGGACCTCCGCTTCGCCCCAGAGTTCTGGTGGGGGTAGATCTTACTGGTCGCGGAAGGGCCCTTCGAAACCCTTTCCCATCCTACCCCCGGTCCCCACCATACCTCCTCCTTTCCCCTCACCATCCCGAAGGAAGCATCCCTCCTTCGTTCTCAGCCACACGGGGTCCCATGCGGTCATAAGGGTGCAGGCTGGAGTGGGTCAGGATTAATTAGTCTCCCTTAATGGTCGGGATACGAATTCCACAGCCGACCCCTACTCCTGACTCCCGCGGACCACGTGAAATTGGTATCCTTCCGCCCCCACCTCTCTTCCTCTCCCTTCCCCGGATTCCTCTCTAGTCGACCCAACTTCCATCTTCAAATGTCATGAAGCTAATTATATCTCCCGGTGCGTCTTAAATGAGAAAGTGACAACTTGTGGAGGTTGCTTTAAAAAAGAAAATAAAAACCCTTTCACGTGTTTTTTCTTCTCAATTTTTTTAACTTACTGGTGTACTCTAATATTATTTTATCAAAGGTACAAAGGTGAATTATATACAGCAATAGTCTCTCTTGTTGGAATCGGTGTAAGAAACCAAGGTTAATGGTCAGCTGAGTACAATTTTCATTTCGATCAGCACCTGCTTTTGCAGAAACAAATTAAAGTTGGTGTATTTGGACACAACTTCCTTTGCTCAAGTTAAACTTAGCAATACACAATTCTGTCCCAAAATTCAAAATGCAGTCGTCAATGCCAAGTTTTATTTAATTTGGTTTTAATATGAAGAATGCCATTTCGTTAGTAAATATATTTTCAAGTCAATCAATCTGCAGGTCAACGTTTTGGAATCTCATCCTCTTCTCTCTCACTTTTTGTTTCTCAGAGAGAAAGCAAAGAGCGACGCCAGAATCTTATTGCTTAAATATTTTTGTTGATCATAATGTGCGTATTGAAATCATACGGGAATACTCATTTCCACGTTGTATTTCTATTGATTTTTAACTTCATTTATTTCTATTCAAAGTTAACTTTAATCATTTTTATCCCATGAATTCTAAAAAATATGTATTAGAGCATTGGTCTCCACTACTGCTTGGAATGAAATAGGACAAACTGAAATAGTGCCGTTAAAATGTGAAGGAAGCATCATATGAAGCACAATAATCAAGACCAAAAGATGAACTTCAACGTCCTTAAGGTATTATTGTAGTCATTCCACTCTCTTATTGTTACTTAGCAATTACAAGAAGCAAATATCTGAACATGAAAGTTTATGATAGCCTGAATAACTTGATAATACAAAAATGAGAGCTCCTGCCTGCGGCTCTTGGATGAGCCTGCAGATAAGTGAGCCATTCCAATTTATGTTTACCCGCGCCGAGATGAGAGTTTCCCGGTGAACGACTGCAGGCTTTGCGCCAACAAGCATTTGAAGGAGTGTAGAGAGATGGTTGGAGGCTTTGAGAATTACTAAGATTCACATCATAAGGAAATATTCCGTTGTTGAAAAGCCTTTTTCAGCAGTTTGAACTGATTGATTTATGTGGATTTAGCTCTTTACCGCGGTGGGTTGCAATTTTGTCGGGCAGTATTGCTATACTTTTTTTTAAAGCGCGCAGGTGTTATAATACTAAATGGTGAATAAATAAATACAAATGTAATACATTTAAATTAATTTTTTTCCTATTACTCAGAAATACATTACAGAAAAAATGACGCTATTTTGTATGCGCTAAAACCTTTTAATTTTCCCTGCACTTGGAATTTTCCGTGGCATAATGGTCAGTTGAAAGTCATTTTCCGTCTTACTTCTTAGCTTAAATGTTTAGCAAATGAATGAATGACGTGGACATATCCTGAATTAAATAGTATTGAAAGTATTCATGTGTATCAATAGAAATACTTGTATGCACTTTTGCTTTTCTCATGCAATACAGAATGCTTAAATGTACAGTAGTTCCGTTTCTGAAAGCTTAAGAGAGAGTATAAATGAAAAACTTTAACTTTGTGGTTCCACAATGATACTTATATTAACACGAACCGGGTTTCGACGTACTATAACGTCATCTGAATATGACGTTATGTCAGGGACGTCTTAGGACATGCCGGGGCCCCTGGGGCACGCAAAAATATGGGGACCCGTTGGAAATTAAAAAAAGGGAATGACAAGAAAAAATATTTTTCTGTAATGGTTTTATATTTATTATGCATATGGCGCAGTTGATTAGTTTCACTAAATAGCAAATAATACGTTTATTATTCTTAAAATGTTCACTGTTCACTCTATGCAAAAATTTGAAAATCTGACGGTAATTTTCGTAGGTATCTACTTGAAAACCGAAAAAAAATTGAGCTCCTTTTTTCGTCTAGGCAAATATATCGGCATTTCGGGGCCCCGTGAGGTCGGGGGCCCTGGGCTCGGGCCCCGTGTGCCCTTATGGTAAATAAGGTAATGGTTATGGTATTTCGAAACCCGGGTCGTGCTAATAAAAGTATCATTGTGGAACCACAAAGTTAAAGTTTTTCATTTATGCAATGAATAAGTTACACCAAATAACGCCCGAAACTACCACTTAGAGATAGAATGAATTCACGAAAGCAGAGAGAAAATAATTCTTTATTTTTCAGCATCGTCTAGGAAATTTATGACGTTTGTTCCTGAGCGAATTTTGCACTGAGAGATCATGCTTACTTTAAGCTTCCACCGCTGAAATATCTGATTACTTATCTTTGAATTCCCTAAACTGCTTTCATTCATATAAAAACTCGTTCACTGCTAAGTTACTCAGAGAAAATATGACACTCGCTAATTGAACATTTAGATGGCTGTGGTCCATGAAATACGTTTACGACAAAAAAACAAGTTTAAAAAATTTCACCTCTTGCTTCTCTCCATTGATGTGTAGCTCATTAAAGTCTTGGCAGCTCTCCTGGGAAATTGGAGTCCATTAACTAAGAATTTTCATCTGCCTCGCGTTTTCCTCGGTGTCAATGTGGAAGGCAAATTAGATAGACGTCGCATTCCTTTATATGAGATGTAGGCAGTTAATTTATTTTGAGTTGTATCCCTGGAGCCTTCAAAACACGATTAGTAAGGAGTATGGGTAAAATTAGAGAGGCTAATAAATTACCTTTTTCACAAGTGCAAGCAGAGCATTCGTATCTCAATATCTTTCCCAAGATTTTTTCCATACGTGTTTTTTTGGAATGGCAACTTGACGGATCGCTACAGATCTATTAATTTAACGTCAAATGGCCCATTCCGTATGATTTCGTCGCATTCCAGAGTCATCATTCATGTTTCCACCACCTGCAGAGTAATTTCATTTTGTACTAGCTGCAATATTTCCTTGGGGACGTGACTCTCTCATAGCAAGGTAACAAGAAGAGATCAAAAAGGCATAGGTATGATTAGCTTATGCATTTTGAAGCCATAATAAATCTATAATAAACGCCGTAATAAATGTCACCGCGTTAATGAAATTCCTAACCCCCCCCCCCCCCCAGGTGACCTGGTAGTTTTCCTATATAGCGACATGGGATACTATCACGGACTGGAGAGAGTTGCGTCTTGTGTTCCTGTGTGTGTTTGGCAGTGATTGATGGTGTCGCGTTGGGGCAAAACTCCTTTAACATTTATCCCTCATCCCCCACCATCATAGTTCGGAAGTAACCCCCCTCCAAGTGCCACATGCGACGTCACACACGCACACAATGGATGCCTATCATGTCCGTGACGCCACGCGTGCTCTCCATGGGAGACGTGTCCACTTGTTAATGCCGAGCCGTGGAACGCCGAAGAATCCATTATTCCGTCGCGCTGGGAAGTTTCGCAAAAAAGTACCTTCCCTTACAAGGGTGGAGGAAGGGAGAGAGCCCTCCGGGTCTCGCCGGAGTTATTCCGGGAGCAAGAAGTGATTGGTGGTGGTGGTAGGTAGTGCGGATTTTATGGGGCCGAGGCGACCCGTTTGCAGCAAGGGAGAGAGAACCACGCCGGGTCCATGGGATGAGCTGGTCGGGACGTCACATTGAAAAGTGTGAGGGCATTAAATCATGAATGCATCGCATCCGCTAATGGAATGAAGCCGATCGGGGAAGTTTTTATTTTATCTTTCCGCCGCCTACTGGAAGTGAATTGAGTGAAAAAGTATCTCGGTATTAATGGACACCTAGATTTTATTATATGAGAACTTTTTTCAGCTCAACTCAGAGAGAGTAATAGTCTGAAAATATTCTCAGATGAATGAGAATACGCGATTGTGTTAGCTCTGCACTTTGCGTTCATGATTGGCAGACTGAAATACTTGACTTGACCCAAGCCATGCTCTACACCATCACGTTAAATCTATCGAAGCCGTAATTCGTAAGTCGGCGCAATTAGAGACATGAACACTGAATTACTTAAATGGAAAAAGCAACAGCACGATAGTAAGTTTCAAGTGACGTCATTTCTGCTTGTTTTCTGCTTCTCTTACACGACTCAATTTTTTGTTTAAAAATGGATTTCTCTAGGCTAAAACTTATCATCAAGTCACTTGAGATCTCAAAAAAGGTCAATAATGATAGCGAATCTTGTGTGATGCTCGTCACATGGATGGAATTTCGCAGAAAATTATAGAGAATGTTTTTTTTTTGTTTTATTGGACAAGTAATGGTTTTTTTTCGTATCAAATCCTTCAAGAAATAAATTAATGATTTTAAACGACCAGACATGCAGTAAATGTTTTTCATTTACGCCAATGAGAAAAAAAAACGAAGTTTATTGATCATGATAGGTTTCATATCACTGTATGCCCTTATATAGCTACAAAAGGCACTATTTCTTGCATAGCAATGATTCAACCTATGGAATGAAGGCTATCAGTGAATTATTTGCGATCTATTACGCAAAGACCACTGAGGGGAACTGAGTGTAAAATTATTTTGATGCTTATGGACACGTTTCGAGTTTTTCCCAAAGTACTTTTTAACTCAGCCCAGAGAGTAGCAGATGGAAAATTTTACTAAGTGAGTGTGAACATACCCATAAGTTAGCTCATGATTGGTTGAATAAAATTATTATATTTTGTCACGTCTCTACCCATGCTCCATACCGTAACTTTATATTTTCCAATTATCTGCAAATGCCAACTGTCATAAATATACCAAATCAAATAGCCCTGAATTCTTTGTCCTGAAAAATGATATTAGGTAATAAGACAAGTTTCGAGGGACTCCATCTCTAGACGTTAATTCGTCTCCATAGTTACATATTTGGCCTAATTGGTCCAAGTTTGGTTTCCTCAAACTATGATTCCATTGACACATTTTTATCACTACTACGAAGGTCTTTCATGACCGTGAGTCTGTATGATTTTCATAAACTCGACTGATATACACAGTAACGTCTCATAGGCCAAGTTAGAACAGAGATGTAAGGTTCTGAAAGAGGAAATCAATGAGGGTCGACGCGCTGATTGGTATGAATTATTAATAACATCTGGCTGCATGTTCTTAACGAGCTTCCAGCTAATAAAAGCAATTACTTAATTGCATTTAATGCAATTTTTTCAATATACCATGCGAGAGAAATAAAATACAAAATTAAGGAACATAATATGCAGATTATTCGTGCAATGTCTATTTTTAATGAGCAAGGTTTCCAGCCATCGGAGCCAACTCTCGCGCCAAATTATTCAAAACATAAAGATGGTAAGATACCTAAGTTTTATCATCACCTGATTCTTTGGGATGGTGAACTACTTATAATAAAGTTTTTTGTGAAAATGGCATTAGTATTATACAGAAAAACACTATTTTTCCTATACTACTATAAAATACTTTTCTTGCATTTAGAATAATGTAAATTCAATGAGGAAAAAGAAAACTAGGTATTTTCCACAGAATTTTATTTAGGTACTACTATTTCCAACGCACAGGCGTCATCTTCAGCTGGCACGTATACGCTGAAACTAGTAGTACCCCAATGAAATTCAGTGGAAAATACCTCTGGTTCTGTTCATCATTGAAAAAGAATTTCCACGTAGTCACGCCTAAAACCACCAAGTTCAAGTAAATTCAAGTTCATAACGCGAAATAGAAATAGCTTGGAAACGTAGAATTTTATTGCGCAAGTCAAATAAAAACGACGAGCTTTTTTATATGTGTATAATAAATGAACGAATATGAATAAAATGACTTTTTAGGTCATTTTACGGTGGTCAATTTCCGGTTCGAAGCGAATCGAAGTTCCCTCTTTTTTCCCGTAATTGTTTGATGCTAAACATAGTATCTCGCCGAGAACACAATCGCCCTCCCCATCTCCCTCCTAAACGCTCTCCCCTCTCCCGCGGGAGATCCCCACATCTACGACCCCTCTCCCCAAAACGTCGCCTGGTCGGACACACTGGATTTTCTTTTCACTCCCGCAAACATTCCAGGGGTACGAGAAGGGGCAAGAGAGGGGTAAGGGACTAAATCTCCCCGCGAGCGGCCTGCGCGTATGTAGGTCAGAATGTAAAGCGCGAGGGGACGTGATAAAAGACCTCCTCTTCCTATTTTCCTGCCAAGAGGGATAGAATGAGATGGAGTGGAGGATTTCGAAGCAGGAGGAGGCGGTTGGAGCACAGTGAAAAGGTTTTTAAGGTGGACGGGTTTAAGCGGGGGAGAGCGAAGGAAAAAAATAACTCGGTTTTTTCAACCGCGTTTTATTTCACTGAGAAGATGCGAACCGCAGCAATTCTTTCCTCCTCCTTCCCTTTCCTCATTTTCCTCTCCGCATGTTTTGCGGCCGAGAGCGAGTCCCATCTTATTCCAGGTACCCGCTCGTCCCCCAAAACTCCAATTTCTCTCTCTCTCTCTCTGTCTCCCACGGCCAACCCACTTCCGGGGTAACCATATCCCTTCTCCTAGTGACCCTTTAAAAATAAAGGGTTCCTTTGCTCCCTCTCTCTCTCTCGTGCTTTCCTATCCGAGCTTCCCACACAACAACCAACTCTCTTTTCCTCCTAACCCTTCCTCGGTTTCTCCGAAACTTGACTGTTCCCCTTAACCCCTCCCCCTTTGACCAATCTCCTTGACCACCGCCGTTCCTTCCTGAATTCTCTCTCTCCTAAGAGACCTAAGCTCCGCCATCCATCTTCCTTAGCCGCTAACCCGTCCACGAGTGGGTTTCGTTTCGACCTCACACCCGCCTCCTTATGTAACTGCCCCTCACTTTCTTTGAACTAACCACGGGCTACACCACTGCTGCTTTCTCGTGAGAAGGCCCCCCTGCCTTGGAATACCAACCAGTGCTCTGTTATGTTCCGAAAGCTTATCTATCCCGTTTTTTTTAAACTTCATTTTTTTTAATTTTTAAATTTAACCAAATTTAATAATTATAACTGATAAGAAGAATGAAACCTAATGATTCAGTTTTAAAGGAATCTTAATTAATATTTGCAACTTTTAAACTATGGAAAATTCTATTTAATATGTTCAAAAATACAATATAAAGAAAAAAGAAAGGTGAAAGATTGGACCAAGGGAGAGTCATTTTGAGCCTACCACCTATCTGTCATCACATTACAAAAATAATCAAATTGTATATAACAATAAAATGTATTATACAATGACATCATACTTTGTATCTTCCACTAACTCAATCCTACTGGCCTGTGCGCAGAAATATTTTTTAAAACTAAAAATACACCCTCCCTTGGCCTTCCTAGGGAGAGATTTTTACCGCGAGTTTTCCAAAGTCGTGATAGAGACCACATTCGATATTTATTTCAAAGTTTAATTAGGCTACTCTTAAAAGCTTGAAGTAAATATGGTAAATTTATTGGCGAGAAAACTTTGAATTATTTCAATGAACTTCTAATTAATTTGCTATATACATATTAGATAATTAACTTGACTAGTTTTTTTACGCCCTACGCTGAATGTTCCTTAATAACCGTCAATTCTATTGCCTTTCCCGAAAAAGTAATATTGTAAGCAATGAATGCATTTTTTTAATTAATTGAGTAAACGCACGAACTATCCACCTTCAAATTTCTGACGCGATACGTGCGTCAAAAATGGCTCATTATGTATCACCGAAGCGCATGGAAAACGACATATTTTTTGGGCAATATCTCGGAAATGAAAACAGGAAGCAGATTTGTATCATAAGGCACACGAGATCTATTACTTAAAGAGGTTGAAATCATATAATTATTCATTATATGAGTTCAGCTTTATTGATTTTTAGCTCATACTAACTAAATTTACTGAAATATTGAATAAAATAATATGAATACAGGTGTGGAGACAAAACGACTCCGAGAAACTGTAGAAAATCAGTTCAACACCTTAGATCCTCAGGTTGGATGAGATAACACCCCTAAACGAAGTCTTTTTCTTTAGAAGTTCAATTTGGTCTACATTTTCCAAATTTTGAATTTTATAGGAAATCCCGAAGGAAAATCGGGATTTTTCGGGAAAATGTCCGAGATCTTGATCATTTTGAGTCTAGAGAAAGTTGTGCGCTTGGAAAACTATGAGCCAAAGTCACGGTTCCTCAACGTTTTTCACTCCGAAAATATACCCCGTGTCGTAATTTCACTTCTCCTTCCTGCCTCACTGATAACTCAAACGTGAAATCCCTTCTCGCTCCCTTGCCACGCATTTCCTACTTTTCAATCAGGTGCCATCACCACTTCCTTTTTTCTCATTTATTCCCCTCTCCTTTTGTCCTCCCACGATCGGTCTGAACTCCATTCCTCTATATTCCTCTTATCTCTGCAGACCGGCAAACATTCGCTGCTAATCAAAGTGATTGGTCAATTTTACAATATCTTCAATCAGTGATTTAACGTGCTGCCGCGTTGAAATAAATCCACTTAATCAATATGCTCAAAACAGGTGCTTTATTACCGATTTCCAGTGTCAATTTGGTTGATTGGATTTTGCCCTTTCCTGCGATTTGTCGGTCTCTGGTATTTAAACGCATATAATTACGGAGGTTTATCCGAGGCCGGATAGCATGAATGCCTAATTTTCAATCACAGAAAAAGTGAACGATTAATTCCTTCCCCTGACCAATTCAACATTTCATTATGCGTGCTCAGTTTAAAACGCAGAGCTATATTGTCACCCGGGTTGAAAATTTTTATTTTACTCGTTAATCCTCCACTGAAATCAGGCATGTAATCTTGTTGATGATGGCGTAAATCTATTTTCCCTAAATTCTTTATCATTCCTCATAGATTTATTTGAAAGCTAAATGCTAAATGTTAAAGCTTAGTAATAATGCACTTTATTAAGCTTCAACCATTACTCATGGCGGAAAAGTTTTGCATAATATTGATGTTTTTAATGCATGCTGTATATACGCCATTTTAAAATGATAGATATTTTGTTTTGAAAGCCATACTTTCATGCCTAATATAATAAGTTAATT
This sequence comes from Pyrrhosoma nymphula, assembly GCA_963573305.1. Lineage (NCBI taxonomy): Eukaryota > Metazoa > Arthropoda > Insecta > Odonata > Coenagrionidae > Pyrrhosoma > Pyrrhosoma nymphula. Next base: position 44,678,090 of record OY754330.1, on the reverse strand, counting down.
ATTCGTTCCAGCTCTATTCGTTCCATAAATGTGCTTAGGTTACCTTAATTGATGGCACAGTAAATACTTGATAAACCTAGTTTGCTAGTAACAGTGGTTTGCCAGGTTGGCCTTAAAAGGGAGACGAGAAATGTATTACTAGCTGCAAAAATATTGGATTTGCATTTTTACTTGGGACTCTTTCCAAAATTTCATGTTATTCAAATTCCCTGCTCGTATTTATTTACAAACAAAATTGTGCAACAAAGTGCATGTACCCATTTCCATCAATTTTTATCTAGGATAAATTTCATCTGCATTAACTTACTACCGAGTTCAGGCCTAACTTAAGCAAATATTCCTGACTCTATGACGATGAAAAGCTCCTCCGTTTCCCCTAACTCCAATTTGCACCCTTCCGTGCAGATAATATTCCTGATAGAATATTTCACGTAGATATTACTTATGATTGGGAATACCTTTTAGTAAAAAAATATTTTACGGTTAGGTTTCATGCATCATTTTTCACTTGCTTTCCCTCTTTAACGTTTTTTTCCTCTTTCTATTCCTCTCTTCCGCAAAACTCACTTCCTACCCTGTCTTCATCCCTTCTAACAAGCGTTCTCTTTTCCTCTCCCTTCCCAAGCTTCCTAAAGAAGAGTAAACTTATCCAGAGTCACAAAAAGGAACTGGAATAAAACTTTATTTTAGTACATTTTTCACTCGCCATACGTATTGAGACACAGTGAGTATTCTCCATAGTATTTGTGTTAGCTACATCTTAAATATCACTCCCCTTAAGAGTATTGCTGATACCATTGGAGTGCATCGTAATTGCCGTGATCTTTAGGCCTTCGCTGTGATTTTATTTTGGCTATCTTTATGACGTCAATAAGCTCAATGCAAGTTTATATGTGGACTCAAGTGAACAAGAAGGGAAATCTATCAGTTGCTAATGATTGAGAATTAAAAAATAGCAAGATTTTGGGATGACGTAAACCGCGAGATTTTATCGCGGCTTCCCTAGTGAAAACAGCTTTTGCTTTTAAAACCTATCGTTAATAATGGAATTATCGCACAGAAAGGGATTAATTAAGGTTTGACTCTCCAAATCCTCGAATTGACGGGTTTCTGCTATCGAGTGTTATAGGTGCTAACATCCATTTTCAGGCGTGATAAGCCCTAAAAATCCGACAATGTTTGCGAGATTGAAAAGCAAGGTTTTAACGGTAGTGTTAAACTTACATTTTTACAAAGGCCTCTCAATGCTCCAAATTAAATGATAGTTTCCTAACAAGTGTATGTAAATTAGTATCACTCACGCAGACTATAGGATATAAATTCACGAGACAAAGGGTCCGAAATCCCACCGACTGATTAATGAAGGCGTCATTAGCATTAAAATCATGAAAATTTTAATTAATCATTCTTCCCGCAGACGTAGGAGTTTTGTGGTTACCACGGCAGCTTGTCTTACAATTTTGCCATAATATTGCAAGAATAAATCTACAATAGACAGGTGGACAGTATGGCGTGGCGAATCATGTTCGACCAATCAACGTGCGTTCGCTCCAATCTTTTGAGGGTAAACAATTCCCTTTGCAAATATCCTTGAAGCGACACATCATATCACAGGGTACGAAGTATTAAAGTGCAAAAAAAACTTTATATGAACTAGCTTTAGCATTGATAAAAATTGTGCTTCTTACTCTTATCGCTGAGGAGCTTTTTCTAATTTGCAAAAGGAAAGACTTAATTTTCGATTTGAAAATACTACCAATCAAACATACTTCACGAAGGAAACTAATTCTTTAAGAGTGGGAACTGGCCGTGTCCGATTTGGCCAGTCAGTCGCTTTGACAATAGTTTTGAGCCATTGAATGTTTTTCTTGTACTAAACAATGCCGACATAATTAACCTATTTTCTCACATTGAACGTGGTTTAATAGTTAGAGAGCAGGTAATTTGCTCAGAACTAATGGTTACTATGATAATAGAGATTGCCTCGTACTTACACCACTCGTTTTTAGTCAAAGATGCGTGAAATTCACACTCAGGTAAGCGATCAGTTATTCTCCCTGGGTCCACTGTAATTCACTTAAAACTCCTAGTCACTAAATACAAATATTTCTTGTTTTTTTATTCAATAAAATTAAAATGCCTGCTCGACCGTTTTATTAGCAATGCTACTGTTTCGATCTCCGTTATTACTGCAAAATATCATTTTAAAATTAAATCTGGCCCTTTATCGGCAGAAAAGCATTCAGCAATTATTTTGTGGTGTGTATCAAAGCTTAATCTCCAAAATTTTGTGTGAGATAATCCAGGGAATTGTCGTATTTTAAGTGAGATCTCGACCGACAGTCATATTATTTGCTTGAAGCGTATTGTATTTGCTTTTATGATGCCGAAAAAATCTTTTCATGCTGAATTTTTTTTTTACACAGTCCAGTTTATATGTTTACCTCTCGAAGCTCCGTTTCTCGCATTCAGTCCACCACGCAAAGGGGAGATACAAAGGATGTTGCAACGTCCTCGCCTTTTTTTACGCTTTGATGTGCAAGCGAATGTATTTTATTTTAGGAACGATGTTTCCAAAAAGATCGATTATTTATTCAGAAAGTTGCCAGAAACGGTTCCCTTTTACGCCTTGTTTCCAGCCACAAATAGTAGTGCCGCCTTATTCGGTCAAAACGTAGATACATTAAACTGACAATTTTCAACCTTGACATATCAAAGCGGTTCAAAAGTCACAAGCGTGTATAATGATTTTTTGAATATGTGAAATTCACCACGCCAACCACAGTTTGTTGTTTAAAGCAGTCTTTTATTTTTTATATGCTTTACAATAAATTGTATTTAAATACCCCGAAGCATATTTAATCCAACGAAACAAAGAACGATAATAATGACACATATTGAAACGATACGATTGTTTTATCGCAATCACAATTCATTCTGTTGGAGACCAGGAGAGCCATTAATTGCAAGGTATATAAGGTTATCTTTCGTAGATATGTTCTGTAAATTTAAGTATTAACCGAAGATCGAAAACTTGGCATTTCAAAAATATTTATATCAAATAAATGTGACATATTCGATCTAATAGGATCATGCTGTTTTAATTTATTCATCTTTTGGCATCGTTGGCCTACCGAACGTATACATATCTTTGTTTTCAGTATGTCAGTCGCAGATGAGTATTGGAAACAAAGATTTGGTTTTTCTCAAAATTAAATAAACGATGTGCTCCCATATTGTTGATATTAAACTTATTAATGACGCGGAAGATGTACTTCAATTTATCCACTCTCTTATGATTTGAGACTGTCCTTACGTACAATAATATCGCAGTATTTAGTTGTACCTACTGATCCTCGATAATGTAAACTTTGGATTGTTTCTTATTCTTTATTTGAGTTTTGGTCCATTTGGCCAAAACCCAAAAAAGAAGAAGAAACTATTTATAAGTGGTCATTATATATGCATTAATTATCAATAATTGTAAACTTTAGAGGTCCAAGTTTCACAACCTTTCACTAAAAGCGGGAGCAAACGCCAACAATATTGACTCCATGGCGGCGTAGATTCTTGGTATTGCTCTCTGAGTACCAACCGATAAATGCTTAAAAATAGTGGTTACAATACTTGACTCCACTCGTCCTATTTGAAACACCATTTTCTGAGAACGGTCATGTTTGGAAAACAAGGCAAGTTTCAACCGCCCAGCTCAATGCACTCTCCGACTCTGCGAGATGCAGGCATGGCCGGATTTTAAATGCACCCCCCTCCCCTATCCTTCTGAATAATTTAGTGAGAAAGTAACGCACACCCCAGATCCCAAATACGAGTGCCGCCCGAGGTAGCATGAAACGTTCTTGTTCTCGGCTTTATTAATCAGCAGCCAATAGTGTCATCCACTATTTGCACCCTCCGCGTTTCTGTATAATCGTTCAGCCATAAACGCTTTGAGACCTCTTTATCGCTTGAGTCGCGAGGGTAAACGTTCCCTGGCGTTATCGTTCTCCCCCACGTATATTCCTCTCTTTCTACCCCCCTCCATAATGTACAAACGTTCATGCATGAAAAGGGATTTTCTCGTTCCTCTCACTACGATCCATTCAAAGGCTCCCCGATCCCTACGTGCAATCAGCCTCTCAAGGCTCTTTGCTTTGTTCGCAGGATGCAACCGATGGAAGCGGGGTATACGAACAATTCGCTATTAATGCTCGATGCCGTTTCCAGGGATTTACTTCGACGTTGTTTAATACTTGACTTCCCCAATATGTGCAGCAGCGGAGGTCAGAAATGTCGTGAATTAATGTGGAGCCGCGAGGTTAACTGTTCGGTTGAGTCGCCTTTGACAGCCATTTTCGCCAGAATGACACAACAGATCTCCCCCTCAGATTTCACTGGAAGCGCTTGCTTCCACGCAATCAAAATTAACAGCTCATGGATTCCGAATCCACAGAGATTTAACTAGCCTTACTTACCTTCAAGCCCAACAAGAATTATTTTTTGTGTGATTTTGTGAGTCTAAAAATTCGTTTTTTCCTGAGAAATTGTGCCTACAAATTCGTCTGTTTTCACTCGCTCCGTGGGATTGATTAAATTAATTAACTCGGGAGTCGGTTTTGTGGAAGTCTTTGGTTTTGACTAAGGATGAACGTCGGATGGTCAAATGTAATGAATCCTTAATTATTGTAGGCAAAATATGATTGGAAAACATTGGATTCTCTTCAATACATGCTGTATTTTCCCCATATAATGAGCGATGAAAGAGCACTTTTTGGAAGCCTGTTTGTATTTACAAATAACATAAGCCTTATTGAGTGAATAATTTTTACCGCCACATGTGGTAAGTAGGTACTTATTATAGGCAATTTGGCTCTTTCTTGGACCAATTTTATCCATAAATGCCTTAGGTGACGATGAAAGAAGAAGTCCATTCACGGGGCCGTATCTCGGGGACTACCGAAAAAACATCAGATTTAGAAAACATCCTATATGAAGACGTCTAATGATCCGTTGGAAACAGCAGGAAAGAAATTAAAAACGCCAAGTGCTTCCTTATTGCCAGAAATGACAGAAAAACAAGCAAAATACCGAAATTTCTGGAGTTTGAATACGATGTGGATCGTCTTCACTTTATCCCATTCCAATTATGTTTTAATAAAAAGTATTTTCCAATCAAATGGATTAAACTTAGGGGATGTCCCAAGAAAAATTCAATTTTTGAAAACCCCAGCGACATTGAATTTTTCATGTGCTAATTCGTTAAATGGTACTATGATGACATACTCGTATTTCACCGCGGCAAAGAATCGTGTGGGAGTTCTTTAAGTTGAATGGAGGGATACATATCCCATCGTCAATTGTTGTGTTCATCCACCTGGGACGTCTAAATTTGAAGTGCTATTTGATGTCTGCTCATGTATACAAAAATATTACCTCCACTTGCGATATCGTTAAAACAGCCGTTGTCCCGCATTGACACGGGGAACGTGTGGTCAGTCAATTTCGTTATCCTCTGTTAAAATATATTGCCGTATTTTCCCTAAATGGCTGAGTTCTATCTTAATTTTTACTCGACGCTTCGAGACCACCCCACGTGCGTGTTCGGGTCCATTGTCACATCCATTCCAGGCACTGGTTCAACAACCCATGAACGGCGCATGGACTCTGCAAGAGACGATTCCATTCGATTGGAAATTCGGCCGACGCCGAAAATGAAAAAAGATCAAAATTTGCATTTATTTTGCGTTTAAACCTCAAATAATTCAGTTTATCGAGCGATAGAGATAAATCGTTTGCAAAATTAAATAGTTTTATGCTTTGGCCTCATTTTGGTTGAAAAATGAAACTTGTATCCCAATTATTCCATATTTTAATGAATGAAAAAAAGAAAACTACCCTACACGAAAATTATTGGTATTTCCCATTAAATCCCATTAAAAAACAAAATCCTACCTGGAGTCTAAATGAATAATAGATATTGTAAATTTAAATTTTACCTGACTCGACACCAAATTCCAACCCTCCCCTGAAAATTTCAACCTTTTAGCTCGATTATAAATACCCAGGAATTTGTATCGATGAGTGTGCAAACATTTGTATTCAAGTTAATAAAGTATTTTGTCAAAAATAGTAAAAATTAGCGAAAAAAATGGCATGCAATGTGTTTTTCTTAATCCGATGTCATATTCGATATCAGCTTTCTCAAAAACATATATATGCAAATTTTCATTTTAATCGCAAAATATTTTCTTGCCATGGCCACGTTTTGGGGATTCTGAACCATTGTTCGAGGGTCGTACTTCGATGTGAACATCCCAGAAAACTCGCGTCGTCTTCTCACCACCCACAGTCAATCCCATTCCATGATCGCCTCCGTCATAGCGTCCCTCCCTCGCCACCCACCCTCCCTTTGCTCTCCTCCTATTTTCCCACTTTCATTTATCCTCAATACTTCTACCCCCTACCCCCCTGCGCCTTGCTATTTCATCCAACCCCCCTCCCTGCCCTTACATCTCTCTCTCTCTCGTGTTCATATAGAGATTCCGAATTTCATTCGCAAGGCTTAGGGGAGAGGGCTTGTGGAAGGGGGAGAAGGCGCCGGCACGAAATTCTTCCCATCCATATTGCTCCCTTTTCTCTCTCTCTCTCTCACTTACTGGGATGCGAATAACCTCACCCATCTCTCTTATCTCTCCTAGACCAATGGCGGGGCACCCATTCCTTCCTCACCCCCCACCCTGCCCCAGTTCCCATTGTTGGCCGCCATAGATTAAAGAAGAGATGGCGTCTTGTCACACGTATGTGAACATTTTTTTTCGCGAGAAATTATCCACATAACGTGACTGTCGCGAGAAATTTTTCCATACATTTTATGAACAATGGGGTTATTTTTTGCATATCATTTCCATTTTTCATATTTTCAGGATGAATCATCACGGTACTGCAACAATCCCGCCACTGATACCTAAGTTTTTGGCGTTTTAAATTTAAGAAATGATCCATTCAACATGGCCGATGAAGCATTTTATTGGCTTCAGTATACTCCTGTGCAGTCGTTCGCACCGTATGGGTTCATTTATTTTCTACCTAAGACTATAGCTAGCCATTACCTTCCTTGAGCATTAAATACGTTATGATTGCTATATTATTTTCTCTGATATCGTTTATTTATTAATACGCTTTAAATTATATGACATCAAAAACTGTGGTATTTAAAGTAGGTCAAGCAAGATTTTACGCTTACCCTCTGAACGCTATTACCATAAACTAATCGTGGTACTTGCAATTTTGTGCCATTACCGAAGTAAGACTGACATTAGCTATTGAGCAACTCCTAATAAGTTTAATCCTTGGTCTAATTTAATAACCATTTTGTACAACAACCAAATGAAAATTATCATGTAGCGTTGTGAATATTTTGGTCAGTCCACATCGCGTATATATTTCCCGCTTCGAATTTCGGGTAAATATTTCCGCTATTGAAAGAAATCGGCGTTTGAAAGTAACATATACGTCACATTTTTCTGGGTTAAGCATGTAAATCTAGTGTGCCGGCTTGACCGGCGCCGCATCCTTGTCTTTCCTCTTGGTTTTGTAATCCATGAAAAATACTTTTTTTCCCTCCACATCTCCGAAAAAGCACTTACGGCCTTTTACATCGGGTGTTTTAACATATGAAAATGGACGAACACAAACACCCATGTCCTGAGTGGCGAAAAATCCACTCAGGCGGGGCTCGAACTCGCAACCCTCAGTTTATCAGGCGATAACCCCGTCGCCACTGGGGCCGACGACTTTCGCCACCAGTTCTTTTATTTTCACTTCGCTTTGCTTGCCGTTCAAAATCCTTGTCTCTTCTCTTGCTCTAACATGCTCCACCGTCTCTAGTCGCTGCATTCAACATCCCATCACTTACTTTGAATTGCCCCCGTTTCCTCCCTTTTCCAGCTGTATCCAACTCGCACTTTAGTTCGTTTTACTCTCTCTGGTTCTCTTCAACCGGTTTCAACCCATCTTTTCCACGGCCTCAGCTTAAAAGCCCCAACATACGAAACCTCACGGAGTAGTACACCAATGAAAGTTAAGAGAATGCACGGAGAAACTGCGCTCTTGCTGTCGCAAGTTCTTAGGGCACAATACGAATTCGGCAACCGTGATGTCCTCACCCTTTGACTACAAAAGAGTACGTACATAAAATCTTCAGAATGTCTACAGATTTACATCCACATTCGTTAAATTAAGGTTTTATTAATTATTCAAGATATTGGGCAAGAATCATTAATAATAGGATTAGAAAGTCTGCACTGTTTTCTTCTTCATGACACCAATTTTTCCCTTTCATATAAATTCTATTACATATGCTCTAATGATCATAATAGCATGTAAAACATACTTTTTAAGATGTAGAGGTGTATTAAATAAGACGGAAGAAGTACAACGGTAGTCAAGTGTAGAATAGCCCAAGCTAAGAAAGAGTTCATGATGAAAGGCAATATACAGAGGTATAGAGGATCTAAGAACGAGGAAACAAAACGGAATAAACTTTCTATAGAGCGTGGCACTCCATAGATCAGAAACGGACTATTGGTAAATTAGACCAGAAAATATTAGAAGCATTGGAAACCAGGTGTTTGTGGAGAAGGCTGAAGATCAAATGGACGGATAAAATAATAAATGAAGATGTTTTTAGAAGAGTAGAAGAGGAAAGGACCACTGTACAGAAAAGGAGAACCAGATGGATTGAGCACACTCTCAGACACAACGGGTTTGTGAAGAATATAATTGAAGGCAAAATAGAGGGAAAAGTCCCAAGAGAAAGGCTAAGAGATAATTTCATTGACCAAATAAACAGGATGGTACATAAGAAGAACTACCAGGGAGTAAGGGAACTAGCATTAGATGGGGAAGGAAGGAGGGCTGCAGTCAACCAATCTTAGGATTGAACAAGCAATGATTAAATGGAGGGATATTAAAGAAGGATGCGGAAGAGTAGAATAAAAGGAAATAAAAGGAAAGAACCAAGTGGAACACTTAGCAGAAAAGTAGAACCAGACACGCTGAGGCCCAAATGGTTTCTGAAGAATGTTATTGAAGGAAAAATAGAGGGAAAAGTCCCAAGAGGAAGGCCACGGGAAAATACATGGACCAAATAAAAAGGCTGCAGTCAACGACCTATGAATTAAGGTGCAATAACTCGTGTTTTCTTTTAGCTTCACTGATTTGCCCTCAGTATTGCCCTCCCCAATGAAGACAATTGATAATGTGTAATGACGTACATGCTGCAAAGGCAGGCTAGTAACAATCGTATTCCCCAGCTGTATTTAATTACATATAATTATGTGTTCCCGGGGAATCTCTTTAAACTATCCATGCATATTCTAGTCACCGTAGACGTAAGAATATAGTGGTGTTTTGAAGAATAACCTGTAAAGTTTTTTTTCATAGAAAGAATTGCAAACTCTTAGTATTCTGTTTTAATTCCCTGGAGCCTTTTTTCGCCAAAGACCAAAACGGGAATCTTAATGATCCGTCTAATAAACCGCAGGAATCGTTTTCTTTCGACTGCATTCGTAGCATTTATTATTTAAGACGCTTTGCCCCTTCCATGTGCCAACACACAAACTCGCTGAGATTTTCACACGAATTTCCTTTCCACGGCGCGGCGGCTCAAGAACAATTTTCTCTTCTTTCTCTCGTTCCAGCAAAAAGTGATTATTCCACGCTTCCAACGCCCGGTCATTCATTTTAATTCTCGCGGCGCACCATCTTGATCTCTAACCCTTACGCCCTTGAATGCTACCTCAATCCTCCCCCCATGTAGCGTCATTCCTTGGTAAGGAGCGCTAACTTCCCCCTTAAAAAAACCCTGCCCACATCTTCTCTCCCTTTCTAAGTAAGCTCCTTTTCGTACCGCCAAACGCCTGTCCATCTTTTATGCCTTCTCCTTGCTCTTCGAACCGCCCTTCCCGCAACGACCGCCACCCTTTGTCGCGACGGAGTTATTTGGCTCCATCTTCTCTCACATACTCTTTAAAGCGCTGTCCTTCTACCCTCTCCACCCCTATGCTCATGCCTATATCCTTCGCCATTGGCCTTTTTTTGCCTCCTCCTCAGCCCACACCCCTCCATCTACCGAACCCTTGGGTACCTACCGGCCGGAAAGTTGAGTTCCGCGGTTTCCCGCGTCGTGCATATCGCCTTTGATGAGTATTCCCTTTCTAGAATCAACGCCGTCTTTTTGAAAGAGCTACCTACGTGAGACGTAGCAGCGTGGCCCTGTTTAGGTAAGATCCTTTACTGCACGTATTAAAGGGGTGTGCCGAGCGAGGTAAATCGGTCCCTTGGTGAATTTCTTCCCGCCTTGATGCACGCGGAGCACGTACGAACGGGAGTACCTACGCTTTAAGTCCAGTTGATGTTTGATCGCATCGGGTGATCCAAAAGTGCAAATTGTGCCTTTAAGAACTCGTGTGTAGCCAAGAGCCGACGTACCATCTTGCACCATGGGGATTGATTTTTTTAAGCAAAGTAAAAGGATTATGGTAAGTGGGCATTAACGAGCAGAAATTAGTCTAAAGTAGGTACGGCAGAAACTCAGTATTCTCATAATAATGCAACAACAATTGATACAAAGTTGTATGAAAATAAATGTACTTAGTAAATAATATGCAATGCATAAAGAAATCAACGGAGATGGTGAAGGGAGTATATTAGTACCTGAATATTTGAGTATACAGGAAAGAAAAGAAAAAATGTATACACAATGAGAAAAGAGAAATGGTTTGCCCCGGTTATAAGGATGAATAACGCCCACCAAGATAATTTTAAAAGTAGAATTGTGGCACTGACTTACAGCTGCTTGTTCAAATAAATTATGTCACCAAAAGCAGCACAGTAGGCACAAGATCGTTAGCTGTGAAATGGGTATGATTAGTGAGAAATTAGTTTTCGTTTGACAGCTTGTGCAATCTCATGGATGGCTCCCTCATACGCGTGGAGTAAATTAATGAGAGAAATATAGAGGCGGTGATGACAGGCACATTAGAAATCTAGAATCTGAGTCTGAGATAAAAAATGTTCCATCCGATAAAAATGTTCCCCAGCATCGGGAGCATGACGCTGCTCAAGATAAAAAAGGTGTAGTAAAGGCACTTGCCTTAGCAGGGCCGCCCAGTTGGCAAATTGGTCCCGGCTTACCCTGAAATGTCCCAGAATGTCTCCGTTTAAGACTGCTGGACAACTACGGACAAATTCACAGCGAAAAATTTATGCTACGTTAATTTACTATGTAAATTAATAAAAAATTTTATATGCAAGATGTGTAAATGGAAAACATTGTATCAAATAGTATCCCGCATACCCGAAGGCTCTAGGCTGACAACGGTTAAAGAAAAGAACAACTGTGATAAAAAATTATGTCCGAATTTCCCCAAATTCCTGTGATAGAAGTACAAATTTCTACACCACATATGGCCCAATTGTCCTTCATGCAATCGAAATGTCGTGGATTGGCTCGAATCCTAATTGAAAGGAACCTTTTTTATCACATTTGCTCTTTAAATAATCGTCTTTAATCGTTCTTTGTGTAAATAAACTTTCAATACCAATTACCTGTAGGTGTAAAATTTGTGATCCGCCTGAAATAAAAATCAAACTCGAAACCAACTGTAATTCAACGACCCCTTAAAATGGGATCTAATGCCCATGCACGAATTCACAAGAGGTGCCTGCTAAAACGAATTGAAATTCAACTTAGTTCCTTGGAAAGCACTACGAGACCAAATTTTGTCGAAGGGAATGTTGGATGGGAATTTGTTTTCATGGCTCGAAAAATGCGTTACTCGCCGCAGATTGTTTTATTTTAATGATATTTAAAACGCGTGAGTGGAATCGTGCATTTCGGGATAACAAGGATGGGGCTCGCATTTTTTTTCGGAATTCCAAATCGCGTGAAAGCTTAGGAAATAAGGCCATTTCAAAAATGTAATCCGCTCACAACTCGTGAAAAACTCTGTGTTAAGCGTTAAGGCGTGCCTACGCCTCGGAATAAATTACGGAAATGGGTTGTTTCTCCGTCTGGTCTGAATGGGCGAGTTAATTTCCTGAACGTGAGATGAACGCAGAACGAGAGAGAATAAGAGTACCAATGGCTTTGAAAAAGGAATGGGGGATAGAGATGAGAGGTAATTATATGAACAATTCAGGCGTATACATACAGTTCTTACAATTAGAAAAACTGCGGGCAAATTCCTCAAATCCAACGCCAGGAGAGGCGATTGAAAACGAGTGATTGGAAGCTGTTCGCTCTGCCATCCTAAAATCCTAATCAGGATTAATTTGGTATTTTAAACACAATATTTTTATCAGGCATATATCCATTTAGGTGACTTGAGGACCTACTGCAGGACTGAGTAATGTAGACTTGATTCCTCCGTAAAATGAGTTAAATGGCATTTCATTCATATCCTGGATGCTAATACAAAAACTTGTCCTAACTTTGGTGTGAGCAATAAAAGAATATCTTTCCTCATTTATTCGCAAGTTGCATTTGATATAACGCGGAGTTGAATTGACAATAGATGAGAATGGGAAAGAGTAGAATTAAAAAAAAATATATATATATATACAATTCCCTTTTTAACGAAAAAATATTTATAAAAAGGGGAGTAAACGTCAGTAAAAACATTAAATTGGAGGACTGTGAGACATTTTCTCATTAAATAACATTTTTCGGTTGAAGATATTAAAAAAAGATTCGAGCTTGTTAAATGAATTATAAAGGTTTTCTTCTAGATACAATATAGGTTATATATTTATTATTAAAAACATTAAGGAAAAAAATTGACAACATGGTTTATGAAGGTTTTAAAATGAAGAAAATTACACACCACAATGTTTCTCGTGTATATTTTTCACGTAGTCATGCAGTGTTTTAGTGTTAGAAAGATGGCTAATTTAAATCATTTAATTCATGTTGCCATTTGCTCCAAATTATTTTTAAAACTCACTCATCATAAAATATGACGAAGAACCCTCCAAAAAGGAAAGTAAGCGAAACTATGACAATACTCGTCACCGGACCCGCATTTTTACTTCTGATACCCAAGAGGATGTTTTATTTTATATCCCAAATACCTGCTTCCTTCCATCCTTCTAGCAGTATGCTGACTATGATATTCTCTTAATCCATGTAATCCCCTTCTCAAAAATCCGGAAAGATAGAAAAACGTCTCCATTTGTTCACTGTACGTCCATACGCAAGCGTTCTTTCCATAATCCTAAACCAACCCAAAATGTTTCAGGTTATTTTCACTCAACTTTTAATTTCCCCGTGAAACCACGGAGGCAGAACTGGAAGAGGTGGAGAATAATCTAACAAATATTTCAATTACTATCTCCTGACTTATGTCTATTATACTGAAAAGTAGGCACTCAGTATTATTTCAGTGTTCACGGAAAATATCGACAGCCATATAAAATGAGAAGGGAATTCTCCGAATTCATTAATGAATTATTTATGAAAGTATATGTTCTTGATTAAATTAATTACATGCGTTTTAATCAGTTAAAATTAAAAAAAATATATCAATTTAAAAAAATCAACTGTACTGTTTGTGAATACGAAATTTTATGTTTATATATATTTACAAAAACTGAGTTTGCTCCTCGCCGGATTAATTTATTTTTTCAATTTCATTGGAACTCTGCGTATTATGACAATAATATGTTCGGTTTTAAACAGACCCTCTTATCATCCATTAACCAAGCTTTTATTATCTGGCAGGGTATGTATTACCAAATTAATTGTTCAACCGAAAACGGTAGTAGTTTATGTAATAAGAGTTAGCAAAATTCATTTATTTTTTTCCTAACAAGCTATTCTTCCCGGGGGGCGTGTTATTTTCAACATGTTTTATTCGAAGAAGAAGAAACAACATTTCATTTATTAAATTTGGAAATATTAGTTTCAGGGAAGTAAGAGGTAAATAAGTTTATAATAAATAAGTTTATAAGTCTCTGGTACGTTTTTCCCAAATTTTGATCGGAGGGAGAAAATACTGTAGTGTTTTAAAGTTCCTACCCGCTGGGAATAATTTTTTTACTGTGCCAACAGACTTTCAAACTCATTAATTGAAGCCATTATCGTTTGTGGTTCATACCGCTAACTCTTTAATCTCAATGGCAACAGGTAATAACAGTGAGACTACAGAGAGTGAGTTACGATACTAGATTTTTTAAATATCGAGACGCCGATTTTCCTTCGGATAGTAATATTCTTTGAGAGAATTCTTGAAGGCTTTTTTAGGAATAGCTTTTTCTATGCTAATGACATTAATTTTATGGATGTCTTTGAAAACCCGTCGCAAGTCCACGAATCGCTCACTTCTCCGGCTACGGCATATTTCATCCTTTCCCGTAAATAAAAATCCAACAACGGCTGTGACCATGAAGCTAACCTTGAAAAGGCGGTAAAAACACCAACGTAGAAGCGCAAGTCCGAGTCGCATTGTCTCAAGTGTATTTTATAATATTTTAAAGACGTCTAATAAAAAGCTCTACATTAAAGTGACAAACTGATTCCCATTCATTCCATGATTCCGACTGGAAACTTTTCGGGACTCAAACTTAGAGCCTTTTTTAACCGGTCCAGGTGAATTTTCTCGAATATCAGACTTAGACCAAGGAATTTCTCGTTTAAATGGTTTTCAATATATTTCGTCTCATTAAATTGTTATACCTCTTTTCGAGATACGTTTTTATGTACATTCATGCTAGTGCAATTATTACCAGTATATGAGTATAAGATAAAATTGTTCACAGCATTGTAATGAAATATTATCTAGTCCATAATGTCTCATATCGCTTTGACTTGTATTTATTTCGAAAAACGTAAGGTATTACATTTCCTGGGATGCATGTTGTGAATAACTGTCTTTTTCGACAGTTATATGACGTGATAATTACCATTATGATGTACCTTTTCTTCTTATTTGATTGGAAAAATAAAACCGTTTACCAAACGTTTTTATCTAGTGGAAATGGATCGGAACAATTTTTAATAAAGAACAATCATTATCACCGTTGAGACGAAATTAATTCCCCATTCCACAGGAGTTTAGGTTTGGTCTGTCTATCCTAGAAGAGCTGAAGCTGAATCACCGTGAAAGCTTATAGTAACCCTTGCCCCATTTCCAACGTCCACACAGACGTAACCGACGTACACGCATTTCCACTACTTTGTCGTTACAGGCGTGCGCTCTAATATCCTGATGCGCAGCATACAATTGGTGAAAGATGTTTTTATCATTTGAAATTAGACTTCTCGCATCCATTGAGATATTTTGAAGAATATATAGAATGGTTTCAAAAGCAAATAACACTCTCCTCTGTTCATGAATTGTACTAATATCATGTCCCTCTCCGTCGCCTTGCCCGCCTTGCTTGGTTATTGAGGTTTCGAGGCTTCATATTCAAGGTTTTCTCACGCGATACCAGTTAAAACCACATAGGAACTAAATGCTACAGTCTTACGAACATACATTCCCTCAGTGTCGTAGCTAGGGGTATTGGGGCGGTCCGCTTCGGATGGTACTTTTTTGTGGCGGCATTTTTGGCATAAAAATTTCCGAGTAATTTTGTTACAGCAGGAAGATTTAAACTATTCCAAAATTGCAATTAAACAAAAAACGATAAAGCCAATGAAATTAATAATTACTTATGAACAACAAGCTAAAGAATGAAATAGATAAGGATAATGCCGTAAATAATTTTGCTAAGTAAAAGCAAGTAAAATACATTTTAATTTTTTGCATTGTATTTTGCAAATAAAACAAATTAATTTTTCTCCAATGTTTTTTTATATTATCTTAATAGGTTAGATACATATTACATATTTTAAAACAGAGAGGCGATAATGGAAAGACCGGTCGGCTTAAACTGTAGTCTGTCGTGTCGGTGTCAAAACTCAGAACTACGGGCGAGGTTCTAACCAAGGGTCCAATGGAATTGCGATATCTCGTACTAGCATCTATTGTTTCAGGTACAAATGGGAAAATAAGTATGCGATAAAAATATTTTATACTTTGGTAATAAATATTTTATTTTTTGTCAATAATATAGCAATAATTCCTTTTGTTGTAAAGTGTTTATCGGCGACTGTCTCAAATACAAATGGGAGCACGTGAGACATTGCCACAGCAACCGTAAGTAAACAAGGAAGATGGTCGAGCACGTAAACTGCGAAAACGCGAAGAAAAGGACTAGACGATTGCGCTGCAAGATGATGCATGAATCTTTAAGGATGCAAAATTGATAAGAAAAATGACTTTTTTAAATGCCGAGATAGCCTAGTTTGAGTTTAATAAAAACAGAATTATTTCTTTCGCTAATGTTTTTCGCTTTCGCTAAAATATAATGCTGGAATCCCATCGCGAGACTTTTATTTCAACTTACTTCAATTATATTATTACAAAGATGGTCTTGCAAGTCTGATTAGCATATCTATATGGTCAAAGCAAAATTATCAATCAAATTACCATTAATGAATAATTACAAACTTATTTTATAACCAATTCATTCATTTTATCTCGCCAATTGGACATTAAAAATCAAATAATGTTGATTTTTCCGATGACATGCACGTACTGCAGTGCCAATGTTATTGTGATGCCTAACATCTTTCATTTGTTTTCTCGCCGCCGATCTGTGAAGGAATACATGTTCCGTCGGCGATGATCGGCATCGCAATCTGTCACCGCCGCCGAACGATGAAGGCCTGACCGCTAATGGGTAAAATATAAAACCATTGGAGTAATATGAGCGTCAGGGCCTTATTGTTAGTTTTAATTGCACCGATCGAGTGCCCGTTGATTGGTGTGTCTGTAGCTGTTGTTCTCAACAGGGTGTTGCACGGAACTGTTTCGTTGTAAAATTATTTAGGTTGCGAAACCGTTGTGTACTTTCAGTGCCACCATTAATTTGTGTCTTTCTCTTCTTGTTTTGCAGGCGAGAGGGTGTGCACCAGGTGCGAAAAGCAGGCTCAGAGGGAATCTCTGGGCTACAGGTGCTCCGGCCACGGCGTGGGCGCCGAGGAGGTTTACCCCGAGGACCAGGAGGAGGGCGGCGAGGAGTTCCTGCGCTCGCTGAGGAAGCGCGGCGCCCGGCCCACGAGGTGGGGCGCCCTCTCCACACCCCACTGCCACGGCAAGTGGATCCGCGTCACCTCGACCGAGGGCTCCGAGCCCTGCCCTTGCTCCGGAGGGCCCGACTACATCTTCGTCTGATCGGGTCGAGCCAGCGGAGGAGGAGGAGAAGGCGAAGGGGCGGAGGTGAAGAGGAGAGTGGTGGTGGAGTAAGAATAAGAAGCAGAAGAGAAGAAGATGAAGACAAGGAGCAGGGAAGAATATGAGAAGATTGAGGCAAAGATTTTAGAGAGAGGCAGAGTGAATACATTTTTTTTATAATCATGTCGTGGTCACGTGAAGGAATGGAAAGGCTGGTAGTACTGCTACGGACGATGGGAAGGATCTGGCGGTGACGTTTCGGAAGTGCGGAAAGAGCTGGGCGCACATAACGGAAATTTGGTGGAGTGATATGAGCTCCATTGTTGTCGCATTTTTCGCACCTCATCGACTCTGGTTCACGGAGTAGGTCATTGTTAGCGAAATAAATGTCTCAAAAATGGACGCCATTTCAGTCGACGCACATAGGTTCCGTGATTGCTGCCTAGGTGGTGTTGCTAGAGACGACGACGGGTTGGAAATGCATTGTCGTCACCCCCACCTGCGTCTGATTGGACGATCCGAAAACAGATGATGCTCCCTGGCAACGTTTGGAAGAAATCCCAGTGCCGCACGAAGGGGGGACCTCCGGGAGTTTTACGAGTGGGCGTTTTAAGAACAACATCGAGTGCGATGAAGCGGCACGAGTGCTAAGGTTAAGTCGCGGGCTACCTTTGATGGGTCGTGCTTTCAATGACTGTGCTTCTTTTATAAAGGTTTGGTATTGCGTGTTTGAGTGGCCACGAAGGATGAATTTCAAGAGGGAAAAAAAGCTGGGTTATGGAAGAGAGTCAATTTCACGATGCAGCGTCCACCCGTGAGTTTGTGATGGGATATGAAGTTTATAAATCTAAGGGTGCCTGCTTTTTTCCTCTGGAGATTTAAGAGAGGGGAGAGATGTCATTTGTGAGAAAAAAAATAATAATAATATTCAAAAAAGTCGCTTTCAACTCAAGACAAGCATCAAGTGTTTCTTTCGTTTTGAAAGGACAATTTTGAGGAGTATGTTCAGCAGAAAAATGAGAGACTATATGTATATATATTGCTCTCCGTGTGGAAAATTCAAAGATGGACAATATTAGTGGTGGACTTTTGACAGATAAACAATAAAAAGTAAGGATCATGAATGGGGGGAAAAACTTTATCCTCTTTGAAAGGACATTTGACGTGTAAAACGAAAACATTTGAAACTCCCTTCTATTGGGTTGCTCTTTTGTTAGTATAATTCTAAGGTAAAGAAAATAGATTGATACCTTTTCATTCGAGTAGAGCAATGTTTATTGATACAAAATTCTGAGAGAACCAATTTGATTCGGGTTATATTTTGTGGAAGAGACAAGCCTCGTCAACAATGAGATTTATGAAGGTACTGCTTGATTGAATTTTGGTTTTCGGGAATGTTCTCATCAGCTTGGTATGTGTACTTCGCCGAAAGTTAGAGTAGAGGGATAGGGCACATTTTAAAAAAATCTCATCGTAAAGGATCCATCACAGAAAAGATGCATTCCAGTAACCTTCTTTTGGGCATTTTTCATTTTTCTAAGTTCGCATCATCTCAACAGGCGATAATGATTTTCACAGTAATTATTTCCAACGAGAGACAACTGCGTGAAATTTTTCTCAATGTACAACCTCTCCGGAACATGACATTTCATGAGTCTGCTCTGAAGCTTAATTTTATTTTGCCCGAACCGGAAATCAAGACTCATTTCGGGAAGTATTTACATTATTCAGAGAGATCTTTTTTCTAGGTTCTGCCAACTTTTTTCAAATTTATGTGCGGTGATTATTTTTTTTATCAAAACTTAAATCTTCGTCAAAATAGGCCCCAATTCGTAAGTATTCACTACTGCTTCAGCATCTATTGCGATCTTCTCCTCTCCTGCTTTCGCCTCCCTGAGAGGAATCCGACTGACTGATAATTTAAAGAAATCAATCATAAACCAAGAGATGAGAGGCTTGTCGTAGCATTTAGCCTCCTTTTTAAAGTAAGTCGGAATCTTTATTATTATTATTATTTTTTCGATCCTCAAAAGCTTGTCCACGCTGTATATTTCGCCACTAAAAGTACATCCCTTTTTTTGCTATTTTATTTTTTCATGAAGAAGAGTGGATGTTAACAATGTAAGGCATAAGAAAACGAATTTGAAAGTAATTATTAATTTTTAACGGAACTAACCAACATTTTGTTTCCAACAGAATTTTTAAGAATTCTAAGGAGAGACCAGATGGGATTTTAATGCATAGTTTTTCATTGAATATGATTTCTAACTTTTAGCTCGCATTTAACACCCTTTACTCGGAATAGTTTGTACTGCAATGATTTGCTATTATTCTTACCAAGTGCCACTATATGATAGTATTTTTTGTGTACTGAGGTTTTGTGTGGAAAACTAAAGCATTGAAGAAGTGTTGGCTGACCATAAGCGAGAAATTGTGGATTATCTCCTATCAATTTCGTTTTGCGCTTTGCTCAGTCAACTCAAAAACAATATGTGTTTGTCTAGATGCATTTCTTATAAATAGTTCAGTATGAAAATATATATTGATTCTATAGAGAAAGAACAAATGTTGAATTATGGCATTTAAAATGTTTTGATCTTTTTATAATAAATTGATGTATTTGAATCATTTCATGCCAAATTGATTTCACAATCCTGTATGAGTAAGTCTCCCATTCTAATCCTTTCTCAATTGAAAAAAAGATGCAGGCTACTGAAATTAAGATGAGACGAAGTGCTTTTGTGAGGATCAGTTTTCCAAAAGTGATCTTGTTCTCTTTCTTCCCATGAATCAGCATTTTTATCTATGGCCTCCAATCAAACTTGCTTTCAGCACACGTGCAAAAACGTTTGCCAATAATTTTCGTTGTCAGTTATTGGTTGAGCAGAAATCCTTTCACATTTTCACTGGGTCAAAAACATTTCTCTGAATTTTAGCAAACCCATTCACAGATTATTAAGGGGAAATAATACGGTTTATATATTCAGAAGTGAATATAGGTGCATATTTCATTACGTTATTTAATATTCCTTTTCGTCGCTTTCGTTTTTTTTACAGGGAATATGATATATTTGTACGAGTTATCCCACATGAGCATCAAACCTGCAGAAGCTAATAATTAATAGTACACCACACTGCTTGGAGTATAGGTATATCTTTTCAAGTCGTATATCATTTGCGTGGACGTTTTCGTTTAGTGATTTGCAATGCACTTCTACGAATGAATAAATGAAAGAATAAACACGCTGAAATGACGAAGTAACCAGATTGATTCGAGGGCAGGATTTACACCGTTGTGTGTCGTAGAAATCCCTTCCAATAAAGAGACCAAATAATGCGAACACATGGACTTTCCATTTACTACTGCCCATTTATCAGTCATTGAGTTGCCTTCAGCAAAAATCAATAGCATGGGGTAAAATGTGATTTTATGCATTGATTGTCACATGGGCAAAATCCGATAATACTGACGATAAGTTTTTACTCTGTTCATAAAATTGTGAAAACGTATTCGGAAAATGAAGAAAACTTTTAGGAAATTTTACCCTTAACTTTATACAATAGTAACTGTCTGCTCATAACAGAAGAAGCCTAATCAAATTTGTGGCCCAGCTAGGAAAAAGTAATTTTAGATTTCTTAATATTTTGGTGCGATAGCTTAAATTTGTGAATAAATAGCTTATTTGTGCGGGTGGTTCTGAGACTCAATGCCAGCGTAAAGCTCATAACAAACAAGGAAACTCGGAACGACCATGAAGCCGAAGCTGTTAAGAGAGGCATGATTCTCTTGCTCTGAGTATATCCTAACCACTTTCCTTGGAGTGTAATCTTCGCAATTAGCCATTCTGCAATATTGCATTCGGAGAAAGATCAAAATAGCATGAAAGGGAATAAAATTAATATGGAATCTAATGAAATTAATTTAACGTTAGAGGCGTTTAATGAACAGCATGACATAGGTACACATTATACATTAAATATATATATATATATATATATATATATATATATATATATATATATATATATATATATATAAATTTGATCAAGGTGGCCTCAAATTCCAGTCAGGAGTAGAAAGACATCTAATTGTTAAAATATAAATAATATACACGAAAAGTGTAGAGGAGATCAGTTCTAAAAATCTATCAACAACTGACTCAAGAAAATTAGATAAGAGTGTTATTGAAGCACGCAAGCGTAAGTGACCAAAATAAAATTACAATGAGTCGTTTCAACAAGAAAAAAATTAGTGTAAGACGCGCATATATATTTTAAATATCCCTAATGGCGATTTTATATTAAATAATAAATAATGGTTACAATGTACTGGATACAAAATACTGCGTATTTAATGGGTAACTACACATTTTTCTCTCCTTCGATGCCTGCATTTTATGAATCTAACAACAGTTAATGAATAACATTAAAAAGTTTTCAGGAATGATTTGTTTTCGAGCAATGCAGAGTAAAAGCAAACGTCTAACATATTAGAGTTTCCTTCATTCATTATTTTTGCCAAGTACGTCCTCTCACCGCGCCAAGGGCAGTAAAATTTACAGCGTTAACAGAAGAACTGTAACTTACATATAGTACGAAATTGCACGAGAGCAGTTTTGTTGCAATCAAAACTGAAGTTGCTAATTCTAACCATGATAAGAATTAATTGCAAAAGCATAATTTTCGTGGTTTAATTTTTACAATCACTGTTCAAATAATTATTCCAACGTGATGGGCGCTTCCAATTCTCAAAGTGAACCGTTTAGTTGGTATTCAAGCTGAATTTTTTACTGTGTTTTGTGGCTGGTAAGATCATCTTCAAAATGGCCAACTTCAATGAGAGCTAACTCCTAAAAGCTATATAAATAGAGCGAGAAAAAGTGTCCATGAGAAATATATGCAGGTAACGAGAAAAATTATGGGTCAGCTTAGTCGAGATCACCTTTGACTCGGAGTGCCAGTAAGTGCAGTAAATGTAGTGTGTGTATTTATTCATTGCGCAACATTATGGATTGACTTAAGGGAACAGTTTCTCTTATGGTGTCATACCTGTATGCTATGGCTGCGGACGGCTAAGGTTGGTCTATTGCTCCGAAAAAAGGTCATAATTTATGAAGTCCATTATTAACTCTTAATCGCAATAGAAAAGATCTGGGGACGATGTATTGCCCATAGTCACACAACTTCTACATGTGAGTCTTCCCACCTTCCGAGGTGTGGGCAGAGGTCGCTAATTGTTCTGCTCATGAAACCCAAGGTGAATATCAACGACCGTTGAAAGAGTCGAACCATCGTTCATCGAGCTGATCTTGGACCCAGAAAATGTACGTACTGAATTGATTCCAAATTTATTTGAAAACACATTTGAGTTAGCTATCAATACTTTATAATTTTAACACGTAAGAAGATGTAGTCAAGCGATTCTGGCAGGATTTGATGCATATAGAAGTTCTGCCATATACTATTCTATGTTCGCAGGTAATGTTTTAATTATACCATCTGTTTGTTCAGCTCGGCATATTGCCTAACTCCACCACTTACTCATAACTTTTATCACATCCTAAGTGTCAACTCTTTGGGCATCCTTGGGCCCGGCTGATCTTCGGAGTTTTTTTATTAGAATCCATCAACCAATATGAATTCAATGCGGGGGGAGTGATCCCCCAATTCTTCTGGTGTTCCCCCGTCAGAAAGTGGTAAATATTAAGGTGTAATGGCCTTAGCCGTCGAAGAGCTTTCAACTGATGCACTACTATGGTAGGTTAATTACTTTTCCTATTCTCTTTCATAGTCATCCTAATTATAATCCAGCAACTTTCTCTCCACACCCTCTATGCTCAGTATTTCCCTTATCCTCTTCGTTCTACATCCATCATAATACCGGAGGCAATTTATTTGATGTCGAAATTCTAAACGCTAAAACGCTACCTCGACTATAACAAATCTTATCAAACCTTAGATATGCACGGTACCTTAGCATTAAATATACAAAAAACCTTCATCTACTGGTAGCATTAAAATTATTTTACGACGGAAAAGATTTCCCTAACATTATGGAAACAAACATGTAAAAATAAAGAAAAATTTACTCTTAACCTAGGTTTAAATTACCATCCAATAGTTTTTTACTAACGATTTTAGAGAACCTTCCCATCAAGTTACGCCAGCAACATAATTTTGGAAAGTAACAGATCTTTTTTTATTTTAGGCCTAAATTCTGCGAATTTACTTCACCTACTATAATTCACATTCACCCTTAAGGCAAGGCATGGACAACGGTAACGCTGAAGGATAGATCCGTACGACCTGAACCGAATTTACGGGCAGAATGCAAGTATTTTCCTCCGAGCAGGATTGCCCTGATATTACGGACACCGGATCGTAAAACAAGGAAAATTTACCCTTCGTCTAAATTCTCGACGATACGGGAAGGAATATGAACTCCAATAGCAGACGATTCTCATGCGGTGAGGCCTGCAAGACAATTTGAGGATAACCTCACGTACGGAAGCGTAAAATATGAGAAAGCGTCGGTACGTGTAAGCAAGCGTGAGAGACAGTTGATGAGCTGCATGCGCACACACGTGACGCGCCAAAATCTTCCTCTCTTTTTACGACTCGCAATATTTGAACTTCTTTTTACAATCCCGTAAACAATACTGGCGCTTCAAGAATAAGAAAGTTGTACAGAGGGCTCAGCGGATGTGAGTGAATAGGTACTGAAGGAAGTAGGGATGGAATGGCGAGAGGCAGAGAGAGAGAGACATACACTTGCATTCACAAAAGAGCCGTAGACAGTCGAGAGGTTTGAACCGGGTGGTTAATTTTCGTGACGATGCGCCTACACCATTCCTACACACGGCTGAGTTCGGGTAAAGGGTAGATCGCATGCATCAAGTATAGGTAAATATGAGACTTTTATTGCCTCGAGGGCTGTTCGGAAATTTAAAAACTCAACTACTCTCGGCCAACGTTTCCTAATGTAATTATTCCATCTTCAGGGTTAATCGAGATGCATAAAAGTTGTTGTTTCAGGCTTGATTTTGTGGAATGACATCATGAATGAAAAGGACTGGCAATTTTCCACAAGAATATATTTTAAATCGACCGGTTTCGGTGTACAACACCATCATGATACGGAGAACATCATATTAGAACCCCACTATATTTCCAGGTCCGACAGAAACGATAAATTAAGAGAGATATTTTGCCGAACGGATAGGTATGGGAATTCGTTTTTCCCCCGAACAATAAGGGACAATAATAAATGCTTGGCGTAATTTCATTAGAGCGTTTCCTTTTTATCTTTAAACGGCTGGTGTCCTAACACCCCCCGCCACACGCCTATTGAGGCGGCTTGCGGGGTAATATGTAGATGTAGATGTAGATGATGGTGTTGTACACCGAAACCGGTCGATTTAAAATA
Source organism: Pyrrhosoma nymphula (assembly GCA_963573305.1). NCBI lineage: Eukaryota > Metazoa > Arthropoda > Insecta > Odonata > Coenagrionidae > Pyrrhosoma > Pyrrhosoma nymphula. Next base: position 44,653,385 of record OY754330.1, on the reverse strand, counting down.
TATTCTTGTGGAAAATTGCCAGTCCTTTTCATTCGAGATGCATAAAGGCCAACAATCAAATATGAAAAACATTGTACATCATTAAACTTAAATGTTGTCACCCGTTATTACGGCTCTCATATAAGTTCCTGGGGAAGATTTGCTCGGCAAGTAGGGGAGGTAGAAATGGAGTAGGCGAAGGGAAAAGACGGAGGAAGATAGGGTGGCTACGAGAGAGAGATATGAGCAGGGGAACCAAACTACTTCGCGAAAAAGGCACGAGGCACACATACGCAAGGTTATTAGGCAAGTGACTAAATTCACTCATCGCAATGACATTACTGGGGATCCAATCTTGAGGTCTCTTTGTGAGATGAGTCAAAACGGGAAGACAGGTAGGGATGAGTCATTCAACCTACCGAAGTGCTAACGTTGGCAGCAATTCGAAAGATTTTCATACTGAACCTACACGCTATACAACCATCCTCTCCCATTTCGCCTGGTTTGAAAGTTCCGTAGCCCAAATCCCAAAACCGTTCACTGCGCAGGGTCAGAAACGTTTGTGAGAACTATATCTCTGAGTGCGATAGAACATCTATGTCAATGTTTTAATTTGTAAAACATTATTCGTATTATTATAGTTTGTAATTGTTTATTTATAATGATGTACAATGTTTTTTATACTAGATTATTGACCTATCACGTAGGATTCTCCCCCAAGGCTATTGACGTATCGTCATTAGCCTTGAAGATGAAATAATAAAATTCAGAAATGTTAGCCAGAGTATTTGTTTTTTTTTAACTTTTGACCAACACTCGAGGCAACAAGAGTCGTAAATTAAATTAGATCCATATTAGAACATCGAATTGGCAAAAATTTTATCGGACATCTGGATTTAATACATAAAGAAAATTTCGGTGTGTGGCTATACCGGGGACACGGCCGTCAGCTTACGTATATATACGTCTACGTTAGGGCTGGAGTACTATCTACGTTTTCTGACTTGACGTTAACGGACCGTGGAGTTGAGTTTACCATCGTCTTCCCGTTATAGAGGATTGTATTACGATTGATGGGAGTATTAACACCAATTGTTTACCATTTCCGCAAAACGCAGTTGTAAACAGTTGTGAAGTGACTGTTTACTTTCATATGTAAACAAATATAAAGAATCCGCAAAACAATACTTCTAGTATTTTAATTACGTTTCATTGTAAAGTTAAAAAGTAAGATGGATAATCTTGAAATTAAATTTAGTAAATATTGAAAAAAGCTCTCCTCTGAATGACTTCCGGTAACGTAGCTTAATAGAAAAGTTACCCTTTGACAAGGTTCGCTCATTGTCCGTTGTCAACATCGTGAGCATACGGCCATCGTAATGGGTTTCACTATTAAACAGTCACCAAGCTCCGCGAATGCCACCGTCCGTCTCCGTCACGTCAGAAAACCTCGATCGTAATCCCGCCCTTAGCGGGAGATACCGAGATATTGGCAGTCGAGGTGCTCGCGCCTTCGTTTGCAGCGCCCGCCACTTCGTCATTCCGACCTCCCCGAAAGTCTCACCCGTTCCTCTCTGAAATTCCTCAGGACAATTCAGTGAGAATGGGCAGACACCTGAACCTTTACTTGGAATTGAATAACGATAATGTATAATTTTTCAGAAATTTTCATCTGATACAACCGGTTTCAACGCATTGGCGTCATCCTGAAATACAAAATATTTTACGTGTAGTACATGTGTAAGTGTCATCATTGTAGTACCTACATACTTGTATATTATCATTCATGATGAATATTTGCATACTCGAAGTGGAATCCATCGATTTAAAGTTATTTCTTATTTTCAACCACAACATATTATTCAGGTTCGTATTCATATTAGTCAGGTTTTCTATCTTGACTAGACAAATCTATAGAGAAGATATCCGCTTCTTTTGGATATGTGGCGCCAAATCAAGGATATTTTTGCATCATAATCGTGTATGCCTGATTGAATTATACCACATTTCTTTCAAACGAGTAATTAGTCACAAAATTATTGATTCGGAATAGATCGCCCTGCAAACGTTACATCGCCGTTTCCGTACTGGCACTATATTGTTGGATTGATTTCATAAACTCCTTTATGTCAAAAACAATTTCACCTATATGATCAGGTTGATCAGTTAGGGTAGAGCTCACCTAGTGCTATTCCAGACAGAGTGTTAAACTCACTGAATAGATTGAGATGATGAGCTCATATCTCTGTACAGCCTGTGCTTTCTCAGAAAGATATGATAGCAAGGTTTATTATACAAATAAGATACCCCTGGATTGAAGGCTTATTCCCCCTGATTTCGCAGACGAGCACTTTTACTGCTTGGATGAGGTAAATGGTCACTGTACACATTTAATAATTGTTTTATTTCTCCTGAAATAAATATTACAAGGTAGAAATACGTTTATTATTTCTCAACAGGAAAGTGAAGCTATTAATAATACTAATTTTCTTGGAAGAAAGTATTTTCAATCAAATATTAAGGTAAATTATAAAGACAGAGCTGAATTCCCCTGTCTACCCTATTTAAAACGTCAAGTAGGCGTCAAGTTATTACTTACGTCTCGTTTTCACTCACTCCTCTAATCTCAGCTACGTTCATCTTTCGTCTGGTTTTAGTAACTCCATTAACACGAATCTAATTTTTTAATATTGCAACATTTAGCCTTCTTCAAAACAATGTCTCATTAATTGTGACCATTAGCTGTAATTCTCAAGAAAATATTTGCCGTGTGTACAATACCCAGCAGCTCTATGGCTGATGATGTAAACAAAATACACCTGCGTACTGACATCGCATACAGGGTCATTTTTGGAAAGTTCTACAATTTAATTCTGATGTACGAAATTGTTCACGAATTTTCAATAGCGCTTAACTAAGTAATTAGATATTAAATGCCATTTTACATACTTAATTTCGGACTATTTAACAGCTGGTTCATAATCCTATTTTCTAAATGAAAGAGCACCATGACCGTAAATTAAGTTCAAATTAGCCTTGATAGACCCTTAATACATCAAATACTCTCATACGAGCAATGATTGTACGCATGTATTCTTATACGAGGCACCAGAAATCATTTAGGTTACGTATGATTTTTGGGAATATTCGTTAGTCTGAGTTAGAGCACCGGAAATATTACCGCGCCAAATCATGAAAAGAATATGTATCAATAAGGACTTCAAAGACGAGAATTTAATTCCTTTGGCTTAAAAATTACACTAGTTTAAAAGCAATAGTTTTAATGCAAGAGTTTGTGCAAAATTTATCCAAAAATATCTCTGATGACTTTAATGAAGAGGTGAGAGTTTCAAAAATTATTTTTCTCAGTACTTGTGATTTATTCGTCTTGTGAAATATTCTCTTTATTAAAAATTACTGCAAAATCGAATATCTGTCTCCAGGTATTGTCCTTTTAATAAATTTCATTATAGTTCCGAAACAATTTGCATCTCCCAGCGCACTCAGGGGAGTAATCACTTCAAAGCATCATCTCGCTAGCCTTCAGGTTAGTGCGCAGATGCCGATGAACAGTGTACCCCCCCGGCGCAATATTGGCCTACACGCCCACGTGTGACTAACTTCTCCGAGAAAAGTAGAATAATGGAGAGAGAGCGCGAAGGAGGTGGGAGGGGAGGACAGAGGGCTGTAGGGGAGAGCGAGCACACCGCAATGTGGGCCGATCGAAAACTCATCCCTCCCGGCTACGGAGGAGCGTAGTGGGTATGGCGAAGAACGACAACATCCCGGCACGTCGTCCCTCGCGGGGGTGGGAGAGCCTGGTCAACCGTCCATGTCTGCCGCCCACGGGGTCGTACGCATTGATGCACCTCGTCCGAATGTGTGATGCATGTAGGCATGCCGCGTCCTTCGCCGCTGCTCATTTTACGGGCGGTCGGTCGACCTCGCACGTCTATTACTTCCTCTCTGCGCCGCCTTGGGCAATGGTGGCGCGGAGTGAATTCCGCGGCTGAGCCGCGAAATGATGACACGGACTGCCTCCGACTGTCAGAAAAGCGCCCGCGCACACAAACATACGCGTTCATACATACATATATAGCTTTTCGTAGTTCGGAATGTTCGTCGGCGCATGAGGCTAGTTCGGTGCGGATGAAGGTGATGCAAGTGGGAATATGCCGATGCTCAACATGAGACGGCATCCGCTCCACTCTTGGCATTCCCAGGGCACTAAATAAGGCGCAAACTTAGTGAATGCAATACCAAAATTGTCCCTCGACGCACGAAAGTGGAGCCTGTTCTCTCTTCCGCAAAATTATCATCCTAACATGTCTATCGCGAGCAATTATTCCTAAAATCTTATGGATAATTTGGTGTTTTTAAAAAAGTATTTCCATGTTGCATTTTTTTCGAGATGTATCTTTAGAGTTTCTACTACAGACAATTACTCTACTAATAACTACTTTTTCGGCGTAATAACTGCACAACTGATTCATTAAATATGGTCGATTGAGCATTTTACTGACGTCAGAATTCCTCTTTGGCTATCGCCCTCTTTTATGGTTATCTAATTTTATTTTTCAGTCAACGGAATCAACGAACAAGTTGATTTAAAATTGAGCAACGAAATATTTGACATGATTTGTATGAAAATCATTCCTCAAAATTACCACTTTCACCAATTTTGAAAATCAATGACGTCGAAACTAGAATATGTATTTTCCAGCTTGGACCTACCACAAAACTATTTCAACCGACATATATTTTCCAACACTTCGGAGGAGAGAGAGATTCTTAATTAATGCAAGCAGGTTAGAAGATGGCTTCACGTGGGTGAGCCAGCCAGTTAAGGAGTTGCATACGATATCCGACACTAAATAGGATCAGTGCGACGGACTTGGAATAACAGAAAATCATAAACAGATATGAGTATTATGACTGTGCGGGGATTTTTCTGCATTAAAGATCCGTTGGCACGATGATTTCAAAATGCCGCTGACGAGTCAAAACATGTCGCATTCCCCAGGACGAGAGCGAAGGTACTCAATTTTTCCACCACCATTCCGAAACCCTACGATTCAAAAAGATTTTTGGAATTAATATTTATTGCATCAACATTGGATGATCCATATTCATTACTTTCACTTCCAAGACAGGGATAAGACACGATCGACTGAGATTCAGGTATATTCATCACACTTAGGGAGAAGGATTATATTATTTGCGTCACTTAAACCTGTTAAGCTTATTACAAAAAATATATTCAGCAATCACTCGCAAGTATTCTATCAAAATAATTCAATGAAGGAGCAAAAACAAATTAATTTTACTACAGAGATAAATCATTACTATTTGCGGTTGAGTGACAAAGGAGAATGAACCCTCTTTAAAAAAGGGGTGTCACTGCCTTTATATTCAGAATGAAAATTCATTTGTGAATGACATGCAATTTTGCACAAGCTCAACCAGGAATATTTAGTTCAGTAATGGGCGGAAGAATAATATTTAGGCTGTACGAAGAATTTTAGGCAACTATTTGTCGTGGCACCAAAGCGAATAATGCTTAGTAAATTAATTAAAACGACAAAGATGTGCTGTGTCCCCGGCGATATTCAAAACTAAGGTGCCATTAAAAAATAATTGAAATATAATTGCTATTAAAAAATTAAATACACGGACAGATTGTAACAATCAGCATGCTACTCTTTGCGTATCTTCATTCTCTTTGTTCTCCGCGACTGCGACATATCATGCACGACAACGTATCCAGTGCTACAATGTAGACTGGGGACGATAAAAAATTGTTCGTATAAACCCCCGCTGAAATTCGCCTTGAATTAAGATGGCTTGATGGTGTAACTGGCTAACACACCTGACTGGCTATTGGGAGATCCGAGTTCGAATCCCGATCAAGTCCAATGATTTCTTATTGCAATTTCCACCCTCTTTGGAGTTTATCTTTGCTTATCATATGGCAATTTTGGCAGATAAAAATAAGATCAGACAAGGATTCTGAAATGCACGGACAAAACTATAAAGAAATATAACTTGAAGGTTGATGCTAAGGAAACCAAGATAATGGTTTTTGGAAGAAATCAACAGAACAGAATCACTTTCAGACATGCGCATGATTTTGTGCTACATGGGATCAGGATCTCCAGCAATGGAAGGAGCAAGAAAGTTATTGTGAACAGAATAAACACAGCAAACCAATCTTGGGATTGATGACCACAGACGATGACTCATAGAACAGAAACAAAATCGAGCGAAACCGACTCAAGAACAAGATTTTATAAAAACAATTTGACTACATATATTGAGGTGCACTATAAATAATTCAATTCTCTTTTTGTTTAATAAATCCCCATTCTGGTTTAACAGGGTTTTACAAAGTGACCCCAAAATTTGAGAAAACATTTCTGACAAAGTAAGGTATGCTCACTATTAGTCTATCATACATCAACCGATCGGTGAATTTACGTCACACAGACGCCTGTCGTTGCTGGAATCAGACTCGACAGACTGCACTTATCATGAAATAGGCGGACATAAAACTGACGTCCATGCGAGGCGAATAGTGGAGTACGGAGAAGTATTGCAAGAGGATATCTGTCGTGGCAACGTCAGGTATCTTACCCGGGATGAGTACTAAGGGTATATAGCATTCCACATTAAAGTTGACAGTATAGGCCTTATGGAGAACGCTGTAGCCAAATTTACGCTCCGTGAGCTTATTTTTAAGTCATCAAGGCAACCACTTCCAAAACCTTGCTAAAATAAATTAAGTTCTTTTAGGAAATAATAGTTGTACTCTAAAAGACTCCTATATGTGCAGTTACCACACCACATAACTCTACTTCAACTTTATAGCTGTCAACGGCAACAACAGATGGTCGCAGCCAAAAAGAGCGGAAGAGCCGAATCAACCAGGCAAAGGTAGCCTTTTACAAGAAAACCAAACTCTTCGCATCCAGTAGCATCAAAATAGAGTTAAGAAAATAACTAGTAAATACCTCTGCATGAAGCATTATGCTGTATGGAAGTGAGACCTGGACACTCTGGGTAGATGAGAAGAGAAGAGTAAAAGCGTTTGAGTTATGGTGCTACCGCAGGATGTTAAAAATACCCTAAGTGGACCGAGTAAATACTGAAGGGCTGCTCCAGAGAGTGGGAGAGAAAAATTGCCTGCTCAATATAGTGAAGAAACGGAAGCAACTCTTATCGGACATATTTTGAGGCACGAAGGCCTTGTAAATAACAGGGCTTGGAGGGCTCAGTTGAGGTAAAAAACTGCAGAGGAAGGCCTAGGCAGGCCTATGTGGAGCAGATCGTTTAGGAGCTAGGCTGTCGTTCCTATGCAGAGTTTAAGAGGCTGGCCCAAGACCAAAAATTGAGGACTGCTACAAACCAATCCTAGGATTGTGCCCGAGAGAGAGATCGGCAGCATCGCACGTCCGGCGTTATGGATATTTAGACAGAAAAAAATCTCCATAATAAGAACCCATATTTTTAACTGAATTTAGAACGCCTTATAGTTGCCCTAAGAGGCGGCATTCCCTTTCCTACCCACGAAGAGGAAAATTTAGAAAGGAGTCGAGATATCGCTCACTTCTGGTTAGGAGTCAAGCGTTATCCATGTATTATCAAGCAAAAACCAGACCAACATCGATACCCATTAAATAAATCACTACTCACACTGAGTATTTTACTGTCACACAAATGACTGACACAATGATATCTCAATGAATACAGCTGTCATCAAGGCCGAATGAGGGAGGGTAGGGAATCGGTAGTACCTGCCATAGCGAAGTTTAAGGTGCATGTCAGGGGTCTAAGTAATAGGCGTCAAATGATGTTAGATTCGAAGTTTCAAGAGTTTAATAATCTACATGGCATATAATTACTTTAAATATAAATTTGATAAAGGTGGCCGCAAATTGCTGTTAGGAGAAGCAAAACAGGCACACATATTGTAAAAAAAATGCTGCTCTTGACAAATGTAGAGGTCGACAAATGACGATCCTAAAAACCTTTCAATAAATAACTCCAATGCCATTAAAAAAGAGGAGGATATTGAAGCACGCAATCATAGGTGTCCGAAAAAGTAAGTGGAGACAATGTAATTAGAAAAAATCAGTGCGTGACGCTCACACTTATTTAAAATACCTTTAATTAAATTTTATATTGTTAAAAAAATACTACATCTTGAGTAAAATTTGAATGTTGTTCGAGACGTTTAATGACTATGTACTATGGCATACCTATTATATATAAATCTGATGAAGGTGACCTCTAATTGCTGTAAGAAGTATCAAAACACGCATTACAACTATGAAAAAACCACTATATTCGACAAATGTAGAGATGTTATGCACCGAAGACAAAGGAATTCACCATGAAAAAATCATTTGACTTGACCGGGATTCGAACCCTGATATCCCAATTGCCGGTCAGGTGTGTTAGCAGGTTACTTCCACTGTAGCCAGTTACAATGGAAATCTACTTTGCCGACCGCCCCCCCCCCCCCCCAACTACAGGGCAGAAGGCTCTCTCCCCTTGAAGTCACCCACAATGCAAAAGAGAACGCCCACATGCTTTCTCGGAGCTCATGGACACCCGTCCGTCACGCCATGCTCGACCCAAGAGGGGGGCGTATCAAACGCGGCCGCCGGACTCTGGGCACCGGACGATGAAGAAACGCTAGGCTTGGTTGGAGAGGGACCGAAGGGATGATAAAAAAAAGAACGAGTAAAAAAGGGAGGCGGATCAGGAATGCGAGAGTACGTGACCTCGCCCACTCCTCTAAGAGGGCCCGAGGATAGGCAGTAGGCGTTTAAAAGCAAGTACATCCTTCCTATTACTAGACATGGATGAGAAACAGTGTGGGAGATAGGGGACGGGGAAGGAGACGAGGTTTAGGCGACCCAGCAGATGGAAACTTAAATGGATCAAGTGACGGCAAAGATAAAGTCCGTCAGGTCCAATAACGCTAACATTTTTAGCTCGATGAACTCAATGTTTAGCTCATAGCTTTAGCGAGCCGGGACTCGGTATGGGACCTCCCAAAGCTTAGGTTGCGGGTTCGAATCCCGCCTGGAAGGATTTGTCACCATCCTGGGCATGGAAATTAGTGCTATCTGTAAAGTATTAATTGTAATAAAGGACTGTACAGTCCTAAATTCGCAATAATCAAAACTTAATTATTTCTAATGCTCCTCGGCACAATTATTTTAGTTTCTTGTACCAGACAGCCTCTATTTAGTATTATATCGCTTGACGGGCAACGGCCTACCACGATGGAAACACCGGTGTCCGATCAGTCGCCGAAGTTAAGCATCGTTAGGCTCTGCTCAAATTTGGAGGGGTGATCCCTTTGTTCGTCCGATTGCTGTAATGAGCTCACTATTCATTTATTCTAACAATAGCGGATTGCCGTTCGTCGTTTTTTCCACATCATGTTTGCTATCACGTGACATGTGACGTTTTTGTTCTGCCCGTCCATTGTGCCATTATTTCGCTTGATACACATAGGCCACCAAAATGTAGAGAGTAACCTCTGAAGTCACTTATAGTTTTTAACATAATTATACAACAAAACGCGTGTAATACTTTCACACTTTATTTAAGAATTGAACTTAATATGGTTTCAAATACTATGTCACAAGCTAAATTCTTTGGCAGACAGCAATGTATATCACCGAGCAATGAGTGTAACTCAGTTACTTGACCCCAAAAGTTGTAGACATCAGTCTTGGTGCAGCAATGTCATTTATGCGGAGCCGATGGAAGATTTTAAATTAACAGTGAGTAGCAGTAAATTCTTCTCGGGATATCATCCGGGTAATATCCCGAGAAGAATTTACTGCCACCATTCGCCGGGAAAAAGTGAAGTCCTACATAACAGTGAGTATTTGGATTGCTAAGTCTACCGTCATTTTCACTGAATCCCTAATAAATGAACCTGTTCCCTATACCAAAATGAATGAAATTCCCTTTCAGCTCCTACTATACGCGTTAAAACAACCTAAACGCGTTACGCGTTACAACAAAGGGTTGGCTATTACGGACTAAGACCTGGTTTTACCAATTTTTCATTGACCTGTGGTCGATTGATAGCCACCAATATGCTTTATTATCCCACAAATGATCAACTCCCGTTCATAGGTTAAATCATGGAATGATGCGCGATCAAGCGTAATAAGTCGTTGGTGAATCAGTGATAGTGCTATAAAACCTCGGGGATTGGAGCAGTGTAGTCACTGGAGTACTATAATACCACCCTGAAAGGGCCAAGGTTCAAATACTGGCAGTGGCGGTCATTTAAGTCTCGATCTATTCTAAGTTCCTTTTAGTAGAGCACTTCGAGTATAAATTATTCCGTCATTGAGATGAGACGTGGAACTACTGGTGACATTCGTCAAGAGTGGGACAATGCCGACGCTTTCTCCACAATATAGCTCCCAAATAAACCTTATTCCTCACCATCATTTTTCTACCCCTCCTTAGCTTTTACATATTCCTGAAAGACGAGACATTAAAAAGCCGCTTTAATATAGAAGGGAGATAGGCGTTTTCGTGCCTGGGAAATAGACCTTGAGTTCATAAGCCTAGAAGAATTGAAAGATAAATATTTATTGCCAATGAACCGACAAAAACACGTCACTAACAATTGGTACATTCCAACATTCCATTTTAGCATTTATCAACTTCAGCAACAAATAAATATCAAAACAAGAACAAAATAGTCAGAACAATTTTGCACTGTCATAGGAATAGAATTCTTAGGCTGAATGAATTGATTGTGTGGACGGAAATTCTTATGGCTACTACCATTTAAAATTACATAAAAACCTTTTTTAGAATTCAAACAAATATTTACCATCTCCGCCTTCACCGTGAAGTTGATTTTTTTAGAACATGCTGGATTCTAAATAAATGGCCCTGGCAATACGGAAATTTCAATAATTTGAATCTACCAGTTTCAATTAAAAATCAACGCTATAACCTTAACTTCCACATTTTACTCCATCCAGCGAAATTCAAACAGTTTCCTCAAAGAATCTTTTTTTGTTAGAGATCGAATAAAGTTAACTTTATTTTGATTCTGGAGAAATAAACATAATTATTAACAGTGATTAAAATTAATCGCAATGTTAATGGAAGTTTCATATACGTCGCAGTAGTCCATAGGGGGATGGGATTAACGTTTAATGTAGAAGATGGAATGAAGACCTGAGGGAGTAAAGACTGGCGGATGTGGATAGAAGTGAGCTGCAGAAGGTAGGGAGGGAAAACGAGTACGCCCATTTCGTGCCTTTTAACGGAATTAAACGCAGAGAAAATGGAAAGATAAGACTTGCCAAAGTTAGGAAATGGAGTACGGGCTGAGGGGATTCAGCCTGGTGGATACGGATGGCTAAGCTCTACTCAGCCGGTTGGAAATAAAATTAAAGTCACTCGTGTATGCTTTGTAGAGTCAATGAGAGATGAACAGGTGGATTAACAACCTAAACAAATTGCAAGTCACGACTAGCCAACGAACTATTAATGATAAATCACACACTAGCGAAAGAGTGCATGCTGCATTACAACATATTTTGGCGGCAGAAAATCGATAGCAGCAATTATCATCAGAAAGATTGCAAAAAGCTTTCTGAAGGGAAAGAACTGATGATTGGGCTTCGCAGCATACTTAGGTAATGGATCATATGATTCAGGAAACACTTCTTTAAAGTAAGCGTTTGGACTCGGATTGAATTATGTTTTATGTAACTAAAGAAAATTGACGATGAAAAGAGATAAATAAAAAATACACACACAGAAAAAGACCAAAGAATAATGACGATGGCGGCATGTTCAGTTATGGAATAAACTATGAAAAAGAAAATTTCAAGAAGGTGGGTTATGTGTCTCTAGTAGGTACTGAGGCGTAGTTGAAAGAAGATAGGAGGGAAAAATGATGAGTAAAATAAAGGGATTTCCAAACAATTGAAGTATGCGTTGTGGAGTTCATACTTAACTGCAGACAGCAAAAAATGCATGGAAACAGTTTCTTCAAATTTCTCTTAAAAGAACGACACTATTAATGTCGTTTTATATTATTATGCAGAAGGTTTCACCATAGGCTGCCTCAAGAAGGTGAATATCCTCAAGTGAAATGGCAATCAAATAAAAGTCTTTCCTATTAGAAGCATAGCTAATCTGCTAAATGATCATCAACGCACCTCCCTAGAAAACCAACGACTCTGAAAATACGTGCAGGTTCACCTGAATTCTCATTTGTAATAAACACAATATATTGTTGCATAAATTAATTGAAATTAAACTTACCTTTCTCAAAATATTCTTATGGAACTTTTTCCTGGAGGTCCTAGGTTAATATATAATCCAATAAGATCCTTCTGATTACTTTGGTTGCCCTCTTACTCCTGCTTGACCTAAAAAAAAAGAATTCATAAGCTTTCTGAGACATTAATATTTTAGAAGAACATATTTCAGGATGCTTACATAACACAACGGAGTTAAAGAAATATTCCCTAAATATAAACATGAACTTACAAGTTTCAATCAGCTCGTAGCTGGAAATTGACGTTTAAAGGAATGCGTTCCTGCGGATGCAGAAAGGTTTATTTTTTAATTACGTTATGTAACGAAATCCTGTGGCTTTAGCAAGCTTTTCATCTTTAAACGCAAGCACCACAGAACATCATTCTCATTATAATCAGGAATAAATAGCTCAAAAATACCTGAAATATGATAGAGCCACTCTTACAGAATGGTTTCATCTTTTTTTAAAGAAATTAGACGCGTACCACTGGATTAGTTCCTAAACAATGATTTCATGTTAATATTGGAGAGGAGGACAGTAAGAGGTATATTCTCAATGGGAAGGCAAAAACTCTATTTCATTTAAGAGAAACAAAAAATGCCAAATTGTTATAATAACAGACCGGTATTGTCTCCGTGAGGTCTCCTCCTTCACGCTTTCTGCGTGAAGGAGGAGACCTCACGTTGTAAAGCCTTTTCAAAAGTTAAAAAAAAACGTCATAATTTTAATCCAAGACTTCTCGCTGGCAGTTAAATGCTTAATCCTATAGAAAAGGATTTTATAAATCGTGGGTAGCAAAGGGACTTGTGGGACAAGGTGGAGGGACGCAAAAGATGTATTTTCAGGCTCGGTCTTGTAAAAACTTTCAGGTGAAATGGGGTTTCAGGTGAAATGCAAGAAGTAACCCCTATGTCGACAGAAACGCTAGCAAGTACTTGGGGGAAGCCACGAAGGGCGGGGAGGGCATGGCGCTAATCAGAATAGAACGAAACGAGCACATTAGGTGTGCTGAAATTTGCATGGCTCTCAGTGCCAGAGCGAATAAATGGAAGAGTACAAGCGGTCAATCACTCATCAACGCCTTCATTATCACCCTCAGGTACGGCATTACTATCTTCCGCGTTACACAAGACCGAATCCAAACGTGAAGTTCAAGTGCTACAGACGTATGTTCTTTACGCTCCACTTTCCAATCAGCATGAGACATCCACCCTAATGAACACCTCTCTCTCCCATGAAAAACACAGCCAACAACCAAAATATTCCCAGTATAGAAGCAGTAGTTGATAGTGGGAAAGGAAAAGGACTATTGACATAATTTGCATTGATAAGATTTAATTGGTAGATTCGTAAGGGAAGAATTGCCTGGAAAATATAAGAAGGGTGAAGAGTCGAAACGGATGCAAAAATTTAAGCGTCATCCAATAAACGAAGAACTGCTCTTAAAGTGCCAATTTAGCTAATATTTGAGCTCATCCATATCATAATTGAATTATAAATAATAAAATGAAAAAATAACCACATAATAGATATCATCACGGAGCTATTCATAAAAATACGGAGTCAAATTGTATTTTTCATGAAGACATTTTTTCACCACAAGAAAACGGAATAATGGAGTAATCACTATCATATCTGCACACGGCAGTTGAATTTTAAAATATATCCGCACATTTCATCAGTTTTAAAAATAATTATTCGGAAAAACGGTAGTTTCCATTATTCATAACCGAATTATCGACAAATATGCAATTCAATCGCAAAAGGTGAACACCTACTCAATAAATATTTCAATGATGAGTTGAAACGCATAAGAGCACTTCAATGAATCGCTAAAATCTTTAAAAATATTCTCTTCCAAGTAAGGTATACAAAACTTTGTACTACAACAATCCTGTACCACCACTTCTTTTAACGTCCAATTTATAGCCCAAATTAATTGGTTTTAGTGGTAGAGAAGGTATATTCTGGAAAATAGGATGCGTATTTTCGACACATCTCTTTTTTAATACAGTTTGAACAGTTCTATTTTGAATTTCCTGGTGCAAATGTTGAGAAAAAAATAAATAAGCGCCTGAAATCGGAAAATGCTGAGCTGTTCACTGAGAAAAAACGCGAGGAAATTCAACGGAGAGGTCGAGATCGGGTGACCAACAGGTGAGTGGACACGAATCCCATAAAGTTTGTACGGAAAACAGACAACGTGTGCGGAAAATCACTTCCCTCGGACATGAAAAAGGGGTGTATCCTTTTACATGGAGGAATACGGGAGTGACGAGGACCTCGACCACAGCAGGGCCATTGATGGGGAAAGGGTCCTCGCGCGGGGTTAGAGGATACCGGTGAGTCGGATCTTTGGGAGGATTAAGGATCAGCGCGCTCAAGTTATGGAGCCACGGCTAAGCTCCGCGAGTCTTCGTTACTGAGCGACCCCGAGTCAGCAGAGTTTGGTTGCCGTGTTTTGAGCTTAGGTTATCAGCCGTTGTTTTCATCTAAATCTACGAAGCCCTCAAGCGGTCGGTCGAGATATATATTTTTTTGAATACACGTTATATCTCATGTTAAATCTCCAGTCGCGGACCGTGAAATGAGAAAAAATAAAACCACATAAATCCGTCGTTTCGAAATATCTGACGTGTCATTTATACGTTAATCTCGGATACCTGCCCTGCCGTCAGTAGGCGAGGAAGAAGTATAGCCTTAATACCGCGTTCGAAGCCAGGCGATGAATACTCTTTGCTAAAAGTAAATTTAGCAATGAAGTTTTATTCCCCAGGAGGGGGGGGAATCCTGGGTTGATACGTATTCCTCTACATTTTCTTAGTCTCTGTGGGGCATTATGAGATTTTGGACGAACTTGTAATTAATTTTATTTATTTATTTATTTTATATTACCACCAAAAACAGCACATATTGGCCTTTACATCGGGGTATTTTAACAATCAACAACGGACAAGCACAAACAACCATGCCCTGGGAAGTGAAAAATCCTCCCCAGGTCGAACCCGCGACCTTTGGGTTAGCAGGTGAGGACATTACCCCGCCGCCACCGAGGCCGACGAAAATGAGAAAAACGAGAGTTATAGTTTAAGAGTTTATAACGAATCGGGTGAACTTTCTCCTGATTTTGATCAAATTCTGAAGAAAAGTTCACAGGGATCGATTTTGATGGCGTTATCCATTATCACTGAAGCATATATGTGAGACGAAGGGGTAGACCACGAAAGCCATGGGTGAATATTGTGGAAAAGGCTAAAGAGGAAGAGTATCTGGAATATTAATAATAGGACAGAGTGTATGAAGAAATTAATGAGTGATGTAAGTAATTAATGAGTAAGTAATTAATGAGTGATGTAATGAGAGTAACAGATGCGAGAGAGGTATGTAAAGGTGGGAATTCATGGAGAAAATTACTAGAAGAGAGTCAGTTTTCTAGGCCAAACAGCAATAACTAACTTCTATGACTTTGACCCTGACAAGGAATGGTGTGATAGATGGTATGTATTTATGCGACTGCTAAGCTACAGTGTAGGTTTTATAAAAGCCTAAAAGAAAATTTAACGTCCAATTCAGCTTTTCTCGGTATGCTGTAATCCTTAAGTATGAACACTGAAAATAATAAATTAGATAATTTGATTCTCCTTCATGCAACCTCATGGGTGCCTTCTCTGACCGTCATTATAGACTTATGGCCGACGCACCGATCAAATCACCACCGTGAAGATTCTAGATAATAAAAAGGGGACAGTTTCTGCCCCCTTTTTAGTGCTTCTGCCACTCATAAAGGAGCAGTTAGGTGAAAGGGCAATAGATACCCTAAGTCAACTGAGTTTCCTAAGGGGGCACTTTTGGTAACGATTAACCACCAAATATGAACGAAATGTTTTTCACCTAACACCAACTTTTCAAGCAAGCGAGAAACCTAAGCATGCACCTTAGACTTCTTAAAAGTATCTTAGGCTCCACGGTTTCGGAGATTCAGAGAGGTAATTAGAGGGCAACAATCTCGATGGAAGTTTGTAAATCAACTATTTATTTTGATTTTATGCAAATACATTTTGCGGTTAGCGGTTTCTAGACAGACTTAATAAGCAAATTAGAAGTAATATTTCCGTGACCCAAAATCGAATCGTAGGAACCAAAAATGTTATACTAGATATAATTAATAGCCATAATAGTGAATGCAGGATTTTACCCTGTTTTCAGCCACAAAGTGTGATTTTTCAATTCCTTAAAACTAAAGAATTTATTTTTACTCAGCCATCAATTTGAAAATCATTACCCGTTGTATCGTACATGCAATTTAATCTTAACTTCACGAAATCTTGTATGAAAAATCATTGTTAAATGATTTAAATTATATTTTGTCTCTCACTGATATTAAAAATATTAAATAAATATGACTAAGAATTTTTAAAATAAATAAAAATATTAGACCAATAACTACGCTTAGTGTAGGATTTTAATTAATTTTATCCCCATACGCACTATGCTTTATGCAAAAACCTTAAGTTTTCAATATTTTAAGGGATTCGTTTTTCTGGGAACAAATGGAATGATGGATGAAACTGGAATGGAGGTACCTGTAAGTTCATTTCCATGAGCGCTAATGATCGAAGGCTATAATCTGCAACTGTTACTAGCTTAAAATATCTTTCATCGGTCCCCTTTAGCTATGTTCAATGAAATACAGCGGAAACTCGTAAAGCATGCCGAAGCAGAGGTGGAAGCTGAAGGCGGGTTTACCACAACGAGTGCAGTCTCTGTATTAATGAAAATCTTCGGCAATGAAACCTGTTCCCGTCGAATTTCATTTCCCGGCCAATTGTATCGAGCACCACGCCACACCGCTTAGTCGCACGTGTCGAGAACAGGGCACCGCATTGGCCAATTGGCCGACCGCGAGGTGGAATCATCATTCAAATCCCCTTCCCCCCGCCCATAAAATGTATTTTTTTCTAACGCGGACGCAACTTTTCTAACGCGTCGACGAAATGGAGAGCATTAATTGACCCAATGAATGGCGAATGAGGGTAAAGCAAGCTACGAGTGGGTAAGGGGGATGCAATTATCGGAATGGGGGCGAGGTGGAAAACGGAAGGGAACACTCTGGTCGTCGCCCGACCCTGAGAGGATCAGACCATCTGGCACCACCACCAGCGACCCTTCCCCCTCCCCGCCATTATGGTACCCGTTATATCCTCCCGACGCCCCATCCACTCAACAATTCATTCCCTACCCTAAATCCTATCGCGCTTGCAGTCATTTCCATGCTTCCTCAAGCCACCCACCCAAGACGAGTCCACTAGAAGGAAAGGCGCACGCTACGGTTTAAAAAAAAACTGCTTTGAGCGGGCTGAAATCACTTTTTCTCCGATTTTTTAAATTACGAGGCAGGCTTAAAAACCGTTATCGTTAATGCTACTGAACTTTTGCAATAACTGGGATGAGACTCGCTTTCGGGCCATCGATTAATATTTAGACTTAATCTTTTATATAAGTTCCAAACCTATTTATTTTCTGAAGACGTTATTAACATTTTACGAAATCGGACATACTACGGTAGATTAGATCATGAAAATAAAATTTGGGAACTAGACTGCAAAACAGTCAGGTTTAAAATGTAATATTTCCCACGAACGATAACAGACCACAACGACTGACAATGAGACTTTTACCTAGGTTTGTCGATAGACGGTGTAGCTAATTAATTGATTTACTCCATAACACTTATATCCATATCTGCTACCTAGTACTAACAGCACGGTGTGCAAGTTTCCGGTATACCCCTTGTATCTCTGTCCATTTATGTAGTTGCAAAATACATAATACAGATATTTTCACTAGAATTGTTGGAATTCCGATAGTTGTGGTACGTGTTTCTGAAATGTCGCCCCCTCTCAAGTTTTAGCAGGATTTACTAATGTGCATCATTAGTCGTAGTTACATTAACTTTAATAGAGGTTTGTGTTATGCATGTTGGTGATAACTCATCCCCTGCCATACACCCTTGGGGTGGCTTGCACGGCGCTGTGCAGATGTAGATATCCAGAACTGATAGCTGGTACAAATTATAGGTTATTCCCACGCACCAAAGGACTACAACGAAAACAGAGGGAGGCACAATTACACTAAATTCAAATGTAATCTACCCTCTTAAATTCTTGATATTATTTTTTCCTATTTCCTCCGCTTCTCTCGGATAGTGTTCTAACACCCCGCATCTACGGTGGCTTGAAGGGTCACTGTAGTACCTTCAAGTATGTAAATGTAGAAGTTGGACTCCTGATCATTCCAAGCCACTCACTTTAACAGGGTTGTGTACAACCAATTCCTTTTTATTTCTGCAACAGAAAGTTCAAGTCGAAAAATAAATGTACATGACAATTTGTGGTTATATTTAGAACTTCAAAAGAGCCGTAAAATGCTTTAGAAGGTCATAATTTGACGTTGTGCTGAAAAAGGCGTGCTTTCTCTTGTTTTTCTTAAAGTTAGCTTTGAATTTTTACGTCACTAGGCAGAAAACACCATATCGCCGTACACTAAAATATTAAATTTATAATACAAAATATCCATAACATAAACCGTATCATGTAACATACCATAATATAGGTACCATAACACCGTATCATCGTATATTAAATTGTTTAAATAATAGAAATTTGGCTTGGATTTTAACATCAGTAGCCAGAAAAATCGAATACCGTATCACTTGATTATAAAATTTTAAAATGAAATAACAAAATAATATTAAAGTTCTACGTCTAATAGTGTATGCGCATGGGTTGTATATTAATGCGAACTGATTCAAACTTCAGAGAGAAATGCTTTGTTTGATACCCTCCTTTCGGTCCCGAAACCTTTCCTCCCCCATTCGTGTTCACACGTTTCCCTAAGCATCCCACGAGATAAGACCTTCTCAGCCCGACAAATTCCATCCGATACCCTCCCGCTGCGGATATCCCGTGACGGCACTAAGCACGATGGGCAAATATTTTCGCACTTCGCAGCCATGGTTGATTTAAATTCTTGAGAGGCGAATACTTTACGACTCCTCGCGCTGCAGGTTTCATCAGGGTAGAGAGCAGAAAGCAGTCGCGTTGCCCTCCATGAGTGATCACCATTTTGTTTTACCAACATTATGACGGTGAAAGTAAAAGGACTAATACACTCTAGTGCATTCTTACGCCCACGATTAATCAGCCGTGATGAATATAGCCTCATTACTGAGACATTAATTCAGTACTCCACCGTGCTTAATTTGTTCTTAGGCAGTAATAAACGAGTGTCATCCAAAAATATTATCTACACGCACTACTGACATGTATTACCATTAACTCACTTTTCACGGACCATTTTCGGACCAAGAAGTATCGGTTTAAATTTAAGGAACAAATTAGCAATGAAAAATATTTCTAAAGCATAGCTGGCATTCGGGCTCCACTGATAATGAGAGGCATTTTTCGTCACCATAACATTAGCTGGTAACCATTTTTAAGTTAACCCTAAAAAATATCCTTAATTTAGATTTCTTCACTGAAATACCGTACAAGCAATACGTTACATCAGCTGCCAAGTCACCTGTTGACACAAAAATAATTCTCGCTTAAGCTACACAAGCTACAAGCTACACAATACCACTTAAGCTAAACAATCACAACCAGCTTCACTGCATAATTGTCCCGTTTTACGTCACAACTACGCATTCATGAAGTAACCACAAAGAAGTTCTCCCTTGTTATGTTCTTTAACTTTTTTATTATAGTTTATTTAATGGACGTTTCGAGAACATTTAAGCTGGAAAGCAGGTGCAGGTGGGGTAAAATTTTCAAAAAAGGAATAATATAACAATTACTTGAAATATTCAGAAAACATTGCAGAAAACGATCTTTCTCTGCCCTAAAAACAGCATGACCATAGAGCACGAACGGGTACAAATGCAAAGGCTAAATACTGATAAGACAATGGGTATCACGGCCAAGCCTATCCGCTAGGAGTAAACGCATCAAACGAATAATTTACGAACTTATTACTCTGGAGCTAACACCGCTATTTTCACGCTGGGTTGTCACTTTATCGGTGGAATGAAGACGCGCTATCGTCTCTCCCGGCTCTTCAGCCCATATTTCTCCCCGGACCGCTCCAAGGCCATGGAACCGACAACAGGGACCCACGCAGCGCAAGAGCGCATCTAATTCGCGCACAAGATTTGCGAATGGGATAAATTACGAAATTCCCCCAAGGAAGGAAGGAATTGCGCGAAACTCCACTACCACCACCTCACACCTCACCCACCCTTTTCCAGCGGCACCGTTGCCATATTTTCACCGAGTCTCCACATTCTTTGGTGGGATAGTCTACGGCACTTGCTTGAGACCGTGAGATAGGACAACATGTGTGGGTGGGGAATCATCAGCCCTATATCATCCAAGAGAAAGGGACGAAATAACGCTTGGAGCAAAAGAGGTAGTACACACATTCCCCTATATCCCTCTCCTTGTCCTATCTCCTCACATACCCTTAGAGAAAGCCATTGCTCATTTGCTATAATCCATTCCCCGGCTTGGTCCACCACACCACGTTACCACGAAAACTTTTCATGTCTTTTTACCCCAAAAGTATATGAATCTTAATACGCGCCATGCCTCTTCGTGAGCTTTGCTGCTGTATCCTACTGCGCCCGTGGGGTACCGTGAAGCAGCAAATCCTCCTCTCCAACTCAAATCCTTTCCCCCTCCACCATACACAAACGCCACGCTCAAACCCTTATTTTCCACCCCGCATAACCCCTTGGAAAAAAATAAGGGCCCGTTCCTCCCTTTACCCATTCCCCTCCTCTCCCTCTCTCAACTCACAATTCCAGACGTGCGTTTCAGTGCAACGCATTAAGGGAGTTCGTCAAGTAAGGAATTGTTTGCAGAAGTTTTGAGGATTTGTCGGGTTCGCGCATGAATATCATTTGCTCCCTGACAAAAGGGCTTTATCTCCTCTCTCTCTACACCACCCTCTTTCCTCCCCTCATCTTCTCCTATTTCTCTCTCTCTTTCTCTCTCGTATCCCTGCTCTCTCTCGCTGACTCTCTGACGACCTAGCTTGCCCGTGGAATTCCAAATGAAACGGGGCTTTACCGGTTTATTTTCGGTGGGATGGAGGACGCTTAATATTTCCGAGCAAATTGCACCGGAAAACGTTAAAGGCCTGGCCACCGCCGCAGTCGGAATTTTTAATTTAATTCAGTTTAGCACGTGTCGCAGGTGTCTCTAGTGCTTATCAAAAAGGGATTCATAAATGGGGCCCAGCTTAAAATGTGCATACACCGTGCATATCCACTTTAAAACATATTTACACACATCCACTATAATTATGTATACACACATATGTACATATGAGATTTTCCCATACAACTATCGGTGAAAAAATTGGTCGCGCAACCGAAATATTAAACGATCTGTATTTTTATCTTTATTTTTCATTTATATGTTGCAATAAGTATGGAAACATAAAAATACTCAAGGCGCATATAGTACGCATGAAATAAATAAAAATTGTGCGAGCAAACATACATACGCATAAGCCCTATCTCAACGCCCATGGTTAAAACATCAATACACACTGCATATTCAATATATAAACGTATATTTATATATACCATAATTATTTATAATTAAATATGCATAAAAGAGATTTTTCTTAAAACCTCTCGCTGAAGAAATTGCTAGCGCCACCAAAACATTCAATTTTATGAATATTTTTATCCTTATTTTTTATTTATACATTGTCAGTGCGTAACATGCCACACGAACTTACATAGGCACATATGTCATAAGTATGGCAATATATAAATAAACATTTTTATACATAAGATACATAAAATAAATGAAATGTGTGTGTATATATAAGTATACACACATTAGCCCTTTTTCAACGCCCTTGGAAACGTTTGACAGCTAATAGGATGTCACAAGCGTTGAAATTCGTTATTCGAAGCGGGTGAATCAAACTATTTGACGTTTTGTGCTCCACGTGATGAAAATAATCACCAGTGGTGAAAGATTGCTCGAAATGCTAGGATTAAATATTTATATTTCGAAATTCCCATGCGATGAGCATCATCCGCCGGGTCGGGTTAAAATGGCTGCACTCGCTGAAAAACGACGAGTGCTATCTCATTTGAATTTTTATACCCCGTCAAAAACGAAGAGAATACATTTATTATACATTTTTAGTAATCCAGCTTCTGAACGCAACGTTTTACTTTAAAAGTTTTGTCATTGGTTACACAACAGATAAAAAACACGTTGATAAAATAACATAGTTACATATGCCCCGAAATGAAAACCATCAGACACGTCAAAATTCGCGTGAAGTGTTTTGAATATAACGTCATGTTATGCAAACGTACTTCATCTCCTGTGGAGGTCCTTTTTCCGGTATTGGTTCTTCAATTCCCCAGTTCAAATGAAGCGATAACTTTACAGTTGATAAACTTCTACCGAAAAGGAAATATCTATCCAAAAAAGAGCGATACCTGTCTTCTGGAAAATGTGCAGCAGTAACAACTATGCACTCAGATAGGCCTTCATCTCCAATAAACAACAAAGATGTAGGCCCTCTCCCTCCGGGAATTAACCGTCCCCAGTCCTATGCTTTGGGCTCTAACCTTGTAGGCAATTAAATCTACAAACGCTAACAGAGCGCCAGTCAATGCTTATCGGAACTAGTTTTCGCATATTTTGGAAACCGCCATAATATTTCGCACAAATAACGCCTTCAAAAGGCATTTTCCTGAGTTACAGCGCGTAACTATTTTGGCTTGAGCAAGAAAGTTGGATGTCCAGGGCTTAAAAAGCAGAAAGCACTTCTTTAAAATTAGTTTTAACCTGTACTTCTGCTTATGTATTTGGCTATGATTCATGGTGATTAAAATACTGTACTTTTCCACACTTTTACTTCATTCCACTACAACCGGTTACGACGTTTCGGAACGTCGAAACAAATTATGTTTTATGGTGAACTTCATCCATTTGATGTACCTTTTTTTCAACGGCGTGTAAAGAAGTTTATTCTCCTCCTCCCGAGACGCGCGACAACACCAGCCTACTCCTTTGTTACCCCTGACTGACTCCGCAATGTACTAACACAAGGGTTGAATTTACTGCACACGTAATTTAAGACCGTCCACCTCTGAACAGAGGAAGATAATTTCCTCCCGTTTCAATTTCCAACACTTGAAGAGAATCCGTGAAATTTTTGTTGCATAAAATCCCGGCGCTCTTCAAATTTCGCGACTCCGCGGGACGCATACGCTCCGGCAGAGCAGGACGAAGCCTAAGATCCCGGCTTGATACCGAATAGACGATCGCGATGCGCGGAACCAACCGACCGGTGTCGGGGCATACACCCTGAACTCCTTTCGACTTGCGCAAGAGGCTGTAATTTCCCTCGGCGACCCGTTGAGAGTTAAAATCTGGCCACGGTGGCCGTTTGTTCCGAGTAGGGGGAAAGCGATGGCGCATGGAGTATATAGCTTGGAGGGGGTTGGGGTGTTTGGGAGGCAGTAGAGAAGGGAAATAAAGCAAAAACGTTCGGTTTTAATGAAGCCGTCTCGCCCTTACGTGGAACCGCACTCACACCGGCGCATCAATTCTCGGAAATCTTCAACCCCTGTGCGAAGAGAGAGAGAGTGGAGGAAGCGTGGAGGTCGGTGCGGTAAAAGGGAAGGAGATAGGGTTAAAAGAGGGGAGCTAAATTATCTCCCGCCTCTTTCTCCCACGCATAGCTCCCCTACCCCCTCCGGCGCTATGCGTATCTCCTCCATCTCCTCCTGCACGTGCTCCGGCGGTTGAGCCCCGCCCACAAAAGGCTTTTCCTTCCATCGCCCCGCGGCCATAACGTTATTCTCTCTCCCCCTCCTTCCACACAGCTCTTCCTCCCACGCATGCATGGGGGCAACCCACTCCTACCCCCGCCCGTCTTCCATGATCCATCCATCTCTTCTACTTCCACGCACCTCTCCCCTCTTCCGTATTTGCATGACTCTTGATAACTACCGAGCGCTCGCTTCGCCATGCTTCAACCCCGCATTGTTCTTACCACCCTACCACACAAGAGCCTCTCAAACATATTATATCACGATCAGTGGCTCGCTTTTTAAATCATTTATTCGTTTCACAAGTCTGCGAAAGGTTAACCGTTTAGGCAAAAAATGGTACAACATAATATGCAGTATCTCGCAAATGTTTTAAAGCAGTGTCTTCCGAACGTATTCTTATTGGGAGATCAAAATTTGATTTGCTTCCTTTGGACACCATTAAAAATATAAATAATTTTAATATTGAACTCTGGAAGTGCCAAAGAATATGACAACGTTTGAAAGACAAATTATCGACGGAATTGACGGAAAAAAATATTGCTGATTGCACATTGCAATGGCTTCAATCTTTCCTTGTGCTATCGTACCGTATGGTTTCATCTAGTCTCTTTCTTAATCTATATTTAACTCCAAAATGTCCGTCTTCCCACTAAGTGTGTCTCAGAAACATTATTTTTTATGACCGGTGGCTCGTTTTTACTCCTAGTACTCAAATTAAAAGCTAAATCAGCGCAAGGTAAGCAACATTAAAAATGCAACCCTTGCATCTCTAGCGTTCCTTTTGTTAATTCTTGACACCATAACAACTTTTAATCTCCCCCTACAACTTCTTTGCAATTTTTGCAACATTTTTGAATTCTTTACTTATATATTTCTCCTCAGAAATTGTATCCGACCATTGATTTCCGCTCGTGCTACAAGCTTTAACCCCGCATCGTTCTTCTCACACAGGAGGCGAAGATCGATGGTTTGCTTTTCAAATTTATTTTATTTAAAGTTGAAAAGCCTTGTGGAATGTAAGCGTGCATTACCGTTACCTATGGCAAAATATATTACAACCTACGCAACTTGCCTTAATTCTACAGCAGTTATTCTGAACTTACTGGTTCGGTGGTTCAGAGTCAATAGTTCTTCGTTCTCAAGACGCAACTTCACAAATTGCCGTAGAATTAAGACAATACGCAAAAGTTGTAATATTATTTTGCACGGTACAGCAAGTTCGCACTCAACAAGTCTGAGAGATTTTCTTTTCTGTGATGAACCAACATAACCACAAACAACAATAATAAACGGGACAGCTCTCTACAATAAAGAAACGCATAAAGAAGTAAGGAAGGCTTGAGGCTTCACATTGGAGAACTGATGCTAGACACTCCACTGATTTTTTATTTGTCTTTGTTTTCATTTTGAAGACTAAGTATGACACTGAACGCCAAAAACACTGTCGGAAATAGAAGTGTGAGGAGATATAAATGTGAGAAAAATACAGTTACCAATTTATCGAGTGAATCTACAAGAAAAATCTTTTTGTGTACACACTCTTGGTGCTTGAAGGAAACCACCTTTTCTCCCGTTTCTCCAGATTCTATGGAATCATTTCGTTTTCTTCACTTCTCTATTCTCCTCCTTTCTATCTACTATCACAAACTCTCCTCCATGCTTTACCACATAGATTAAATATGAGAGTAGATGGCGTATTGATGGAAATGATACATGTTTTTATTACGAAAAATTACATAACAAGGATATCGCAAAAAATTTGTTCTAAAATTAAAAAACATAATGCATTGCTTTTTAGGACATTAATTCAAATATTCATTTTTCTACATAAAATATTACGATTCAGAGACAATGCCGCAGCTAGTAACGCTGTTACGACGTGTTAACTGCACAACTGATCCATTTAACATGGTCGACTTCGCTTTCCATTGGCTTAAATATTTTCCATTTGCTACCGCACGGATGGTTCCATCTTCTTTAATCTATGTATTACTACACATTGTTCTTCCCCCACCAGGCGGGCCTCTCAAGCCCATTATATTCCGATCAATGTCTAGTTTTCAAAATATAGGACTTATTTACAAGCCTACTTAAGCCAGAATGTAAAATATATTTAATCACCCTTAAATCTTACCTTAACTCTAAATCTGATGTGTTTAACGTTATTCGTACGCATCTCTACATTTTAAACTACTTTGTTCCAACGACGCGCCTTCAAAGTAATTAGGAATTTTTTAATGCAACGAAATTACCTGAACCGCATCGTAAATAAAATGGACTTCACTCGATACTACAAGGGAATAGACTAAAAACTTTTGGCGCATCGACTGTAACATCTTGATCCCCAATACATTTTCTCAAGCATCGAAAAATAATGTATTCTAAAAAAGTGTGTCCTGCTCAGAGAAATACAAATTAACTGAGGCTTATTAACTGAGGATATTTACTTCACGTGTGAATACAAGTAAATGATGCCCACACAACAGAATATTACTCTAGTAAAATAATTGTATTACGAAGAATAACTTTGTTAAGTTTCCTTTTTTTTACAAACATTTCTAATAAGATTGATTTCTCATTCGGTAATAGCTTCCGCCAATTGCTACCTATTTAATGTATATATGAACACACACAACCATGCCTTTAATTTCCTAAAACCATCGAGGAGGGATTCGAACCCACACGCTTTGGGTTGGAGGACGAGGACGTTACCCCGCAACCTCCGAGGCTGGATAGATAACAAGAGACACAACCTAATGTCGTTTCTATTCAATTGCAACATAGTGACGTCCTTAACTTCAACCTCACCTTTATAGCACCCCTCCTCCTGAGGGTACCGTAACAGCTAGAGACAATAGCTGTACTCCAACAACAAATTGCCTTCGAAATTGGAAAACCGTGGGTGGCGTAGTAGTCCACGCATTTGTCGTCCGGTAAGTTGAATCGCCTTGACTCGATTTCCTGGCTAAGAAAACCCTTTTCCTCGGCAAAATTTCAACGCACCCATAGCCGTTCATCGTGGTGGCCGAGAAAATCTTGCACCATTCTCCTTTCTCCCACTTCTCCTCAAAATTTGCATGCGACTCTTGGTAACTGCCCAGAACTCGCCTCCCCTCATTGCTTTAACCCCGCATTGTTCTTCCCCAGAGGCGAGCCGAAAAGCTTGCTCAATTCTCTCTCTCCCTTTCAGTCCTCGCACCCTCATTCAATCTTCTTCTCCCGTTTCCACCCTCACGCGCCATCTCTCTCTCCCTCCCTCATCCGTCTCCTTTCATCTCCTTCCGCATCGCTTCCTCTCCTCTTTCACCCGCCGCCGCCAACACAACGTTCTTATCTTTCATTATCGCTCTTTCTTTTCTTCTCTCTCGCTTTCTCTCCTCTAATCTCGCTCCATCCTTTCTGTCCTTCATCACCATGGTTTCGATTTGCTTTGTTTTTTTAAACTTTGGGGCCCCAAAACGAGGCATGCGTCTCCTCGTTTTTTGTCTGAAGTACCCCAAGTGAGAAGCCGTGAAAAAAAAGAAGTATGAAACAGATCGCAGGAATCTCCAGGGAAATCACAGAGCACGTGCGGGTTCAGTCGAGTTTTCCCTTTCTCCCACGGGATTACCAACTGACGAAACTTATCATGCAACTTGGACGCCAAAACGCGCTCTCCCGATTCATATCATGCATATTTGATGACTCGTAAAAATGTTAAGGGATAGGTCTCCGGAGTAAAAATGCAGAAAGAATTATTTTCTGTTCATCATCATCATCAGCGGTCATCGATCAGTATATTGGTTTGCTGCAACCCAACACTCCACTCTCCTCTCTGCCATCCGCTTCATTTCTACATAATTCTTCACTGTGACGTCCTTCATAGCTTGCTTGAAGCATTCCATTCTTGGTCTTCCTCCGTAATTCAACTCTTACATTCCTCCTTCCAATATTGTTTTCAGTTGGTTGTTGTCTCGCAAAATATTTCCAGTAAGTTAGTCACTCCTTCACAGTTTTTCTTTATACATCCTTTCTGTCAAACTCTTCGTAAGAAGTTTTCATTGGTGACTCTCTCCATGCATTTTATCTTCATCACACTACGGTAAAACCACAGTTGCTTCCGATCTTTTTCACTCCACAGCTGTTAATATCTCACAATAATTATATGATTATTTTGGATATCACGTGATCTTAGAAACTAAAGCAGGAACATTATTAAGCGTAATACATTAAATCCTCAAATGGCTTAGGGAGGCTGGTGAAAAATTCGTCAAATCCCTCGTGTTTGCAAAATTTATGCTCATACCCCGGAGAAATTAATTTTCTAAGACCATCTTGAGATGGACAGTAAATAATGAAACGTGCGGAGCCGAAAAAACACAGATATTATATCCTCGTTCCTTCTTTGTGACACGAAAACTTTCTACCAAAAAACATTTCAATCACTTGAAAATTTGTGGTAATTTAATTATATGCCCATGGAGTGACACAGCACTTTTATTAGTGATTTCCAACATATTGATGTGTCGCAAAATAAATATTTAACCTCATTTAACCGTCTAATATTCATTAAATTTAGGCCTTACGGTGATAGCATTTCTGCCAAGTCTTCGAAATCCTAACATCTGTCACGCAGCAATTGTATTTTAAAATTTTATCCGTAAAAGAAAAAAATATGACTTTAGACATCTCACTATGCTGTCTAATATGATACTGATCTCATGGTAAAAATATAATTCCAAAACCTGCCTTAAACTTAATGCCGTTGCCTATCATCACATTCTAAAATTTACAGAATCATACGCCGTCTTCGATCTCAACAAGATCGTAACTCTAAAGCATAAACTATACAGCTTTGAATGAAAAGCCGTAACTTTGTGATTCCACATTTATTTATTGTAAACGACCCGGGTTTCGACGTAGCACGTCATCATCAGGTAAAATTATCTTAGAACACTCAGCATATATAGTTACAAACATAAGGAGGGGAAGGGGGGGAGAGGTGGGGGGGGGGCGAGAGGGAGGGTGACGAGAGGGAGACTTCCCCGTCCCCCCCCCTCCTCTCCCCCCCTTCCCCTCCTTATGTTTGTAACCATATATGCAGAGTGTTCTAAGATAATTTTACCTGATGATGACGTGTTACGTCGAAACCCGGGTCGTTTACAATAAATAAATGTGGAATCACAAAGTCACGGCTTTTCATTCAATATGCTAAGCAAATTACACAAAGTTACGCCTGAGACAACGGAGTTTATACAGCTTTGATTAATATTTTATATTTATTAAAAAAAACTCTATTCGTCTGTTTCTTCTCCAATTCCATATCGCTTAATTAAACTGGGCAATGCTTAGCTGGGTATTAGGCGAGCATAACCTTTAATCAAAGGAATTATGTGGATTAGATTGCTACGCAGAAAAATATATCAGAACGCCAAGGTAACATTCAAGCGTACCAATTCCATTGCAGTATTCAAAGACCTGAAGTGGGAAGCATTCGCAGGGAGAACAGAAATTATTCAGTTTTAGTAGACATTACGGCGGTAAAATAACGATTCCATGATTTCGGATGAAATTCATGGAAAAATGGTGTAATAATATTTTCTCGTCTTTTTGTGATGAGCAATCCAAAAATATTCTGCAACATAAAACCAGTAAAATAATAAGGATGAGGAAAATTTAGAGCTTGAAATCGGAATCTACCGACAGTTAAGTGGTCCATTAAACGGCTACCCAATGGTAGCATTTTGAGGAGACCTCGGAGCAGAAAAGGTCATCAAAAATCCCAAAGGACAGAATTTAGAATGTTCACTGAAGGAGAATGGCTTCATATCTTCGTTGTCAAGAAAACTAATTGTTATCCCCTTCTCAATCAGTTTCTGCAATTTGGGAGCACACTTATTTAATCATTCATAATCGATCATGATTGGAGTAAAACGGAAATTCACGATACGAATATACGTACATCAACACCAGATTTTAAAAAATAGAATAAAAAAACTGTTTCAGGCATGACTTTGTAGGACTGATTGACATCCATTTTAATTACACTGCCTTATATCTTTCTTAGTTTTCAACTGCAGAGAAAAACGAAGCTGTGAAAGGAAGATGACTGGTAGAATTATTTTAAATCAAATATTCTTAAGGTCCAGTTTTAAAATACATGGCAAACGTTTAGCATAGGTATAAAATTAGTTTCAATTTGGCTATCAATAGTTTGAGTCTCATTATGGCCATAGGTCTATCAGTTGGCGAAAGTGAGCTACTGCGGGGGAGTCCCACGGTTACGAACCCATAAAAAATATTCAACCAGACCCAAAACCAATGCAAAATGCATCGATTAGAAAAATAATTGTCAACCACTTTTAAGAGTTACGTTCATAATAAACTGTTTCCGGAGGCCTTAAAGAGAAAACGTACGACTTTCTACGACGTGATACGGCAGAACCCTCTTAACAGGGGTTACAACTCCTCCTGCTCTTTAAGTACAGCCCTCCACTCGTCAATAAACCTCGCACCATTCAACCCCCCACTCATCCTCCACTCCCTTTAATTAACCTTATTTGTTTTCTTATCATTACGAGCCGCGTCACTTTATTCAGCGGACTATGAACTCGAGGGGCGTCCGAGAGAATTCCGTCTTTCAAAATTGTGCTTCCGAACGTTCCGACGCATAGAGAGAGAGAGCACTCTACACCGCCAAAGGATCGCTTTCCCTCAATTCCCCCACACCCCCCTCCCCATTTCAACCCTTTCTCTCATAAACCCTCGCCCTATTTTACTTATGATTCATTAAGTCACGATACTAGCCATAGTAGTAAATATATTAGAAGGATAACAGCAGTAGCGAAGACGGCGTTCACATATGTAATAGGGGATAAAAGATGGCGTAGACCTTGCGTAATAATGTAAAGAAAAGACTGGCCACTAGTATAATATAGTGGGTAGCGATGTGTCGCGAAGAAACGTGGACTCAAAGAAAAGAGGTTGAAAATAGGCTGCAGGCGTTTGAGATGCGGGTATGGGTGGAGAATAGAGAAAGTGCGATGGACGGAAAGGAAGACAAACTAGGAAGTGTTCGGCATAGCGGATGAGGAACGGAAGCTGCTGGAGGAGATTAGTAAGAGGCAGAGTAGGTGGCTGGAGGTGGTAGTACGGGGCAAAAGGTTGCTGAAGGTCATGATTGATAGAAGGATGTTGGATAGGAGTGGGAGAGGAAGAAGTGAATAGGTTTTATTGACGGGGAGGTATATAAAAGAGGTAGGATGTATACATTGCAGAGGATTTATTTATTTTAAGGTGACGGTACTCTTAAAGATGCAAATATTGGTAAAGTTATTCCTACTACCAGCTAAACCAACCTATGCCATTAGATCACCTTCAATAATAATAACTAAAAGAATAACATGACTTGATGGCATTCGATCGTGAAGAGCAAGTCGCCAGGGAGAGCAAACAATGCAAAATAGGAGGGGTTAGACGACTGAGGGTCCCTCCTGAGGTCCCCATCGGAATCCAACAGTACCTCTGCCTGCCCATCAATGATTGATTCTACCCCTTTGACCATTAAACCTCTGCTGATAAGAGTCGCCAAGTTTTACTGAGCCCAAAACGTGCAGAACAACGGACAGATAATCAGCACAAACAGTTACACCGTTATTTATTTTTTTATCCAATGAATTAAAAGTATTGATGCACGATTCATTATGGCGCCTTATGCACACGCTAATATTAGAAAATAGAGATGCTAGAGATGGAGAAAGAGCTAAATAAGTATCTAAATCACACAATTGGGTACTGCAACCGCGACGAGACCTGCGACGATTTAAATGTACATTCGGTCGTAGTCCTATGATAGTCTATGTTGTCCATCGTCAATGTCGTAATAAATAAAACATTGGAACCCATCCCCAACTGCATACCTGATAGAGATATAAAAGGACGTCAGCTGATAACTTTAATTTTCCATAAATTCGGAAACTTTTGTAACCCTTAAAAAATATTAATAAAGATGACGAGAAAGCAAGCCTAATCTTTCAATTTGCTTAAAACCCTTTTTTCATGCTTTTCTTTAGGAATACATTAGTTATTATATTGTCCGTGATATCATAAGCTTATAAAATTTTCATATTGCTTATTTTTACGCGAATATAACTACTTTTTGGCTTTGGCCTTCCGCGACCATCCAAAAATTATCCATTTACGAATTTTAGATGAATATGGTGTATTTCTTTTATTGCAAATAATTAGAGTTATATATGAGTATTACTCTATGAGTAAAACGTCTTTCTGTATCCATTTATTGCTTTATTTATCAATATTAGCAACATTAAAACATTAAGTTCTTTCAAATACACTAGTATCACAGTAAATGGTATCTTTAAAAACTGCCACACTCAATTTTTCAATTACGATCAGAAAAACCGTACTTCTGCTCGTTGGCTTACAAAAAGTGACAGTATTTTGCCGTATTCCGTTTACTACAAATTGAGCTATGATGACGTTGAAATTGATGAGCTACCAAAACATTCCCCAGCCATTTTAAAAATATATGCACTAAATATTAATTAGAATGGACTAAAAGGCAGTCAACGGGGAAGGCCAACGGTAAATATGGACTTTCGGTTATAGTTTAGTTAATTTATTTCGAAGTAAATTAGCACCTACTAAAAGTCCCACAGGGACTTTTTATTACTACTCTAGTTACAGCATAAAAAGTCAACATTTGAACTGCTTGAGTGGAGCCGCCTGACGTGAAGAAAAAGTATGAATTTCAGTGATAAGATGCCATGTCGTACGTTATCCAACTCTAGGGAATATTTTTCAATAGTAAGGAATGGTTATGCATATAAGTATGCTAATGCCCGGTATCTCAGTATGAAATCCAAAGATAATATGTTCTCTCATTCATAGCTCTCACGTCAAGAAACCAATAGTTAAGCTTACTACAAACCATTCCAACTATAAGTTGACATCAAGTTAACGGAATGGCTATAAAATCTTGCAATTAACGCTAGCGAGGCATTATAAAACCAGATCAGAAGTTATTCTTTTGTATAAATATTGGGCATAAAAGTCCGAGAAGCTGAAACTTCAATCACTACATCAAATGATACTTAATACAAGTAGAACTGCAATTTTTAGAACTCGTATACAAATAAACTGAGGCCACATCTACCCTAATCGTTTTCATCTTATTAAGCTCGATCCACCCAAACCCTTTTTCCCATTCACTGATGTAAAGTTAATTTGACTGGATGAAAGTTCATCGATTTGCAGGTCCAAAAGTGAATAGGGGCTCGGGCAAAAGGCCCTGCCACTCCCAAGGCCTCCCAGCCAGGAGAGTTCGGGATCCGGAGAGGAGTATAGACCCCCTCCAAGAGGAACCAGACGATGCGGCGCGCTGAGAGGAGGAGGAACCATTAAGTCACGAAGCAAATAGACCCCAGGATCCACCATCCTCTCCCACCCAAAGGGTGGGAGAGGATGAAGGAGAGACTTACCGTGCGGAGAACAAAGAGGCGCAATGCAGTTTCACTCCGCACATTCAAGTACAGTGGCTCCCTCCTCTCTCTCTCTCTATCTATCTAGCCTCCCGATCACAAAGCAACCATTCACACGCCTACCCTACTGTGCAGTTCATGCCTACGTGCGAGCAGGGATGCATTCACGGAGGAAGGGGGACAAGGAAAGGGGGATGATGTTAAGGGGTGGATACCTCGTCAGGAAATGTGCTTTCTGACCGCTCGAATCTTCATCGCCACGGTTGTATGCTTCATGCATACCCATGACGCAATTCCCTTTCGAGGTAGGAAAAACGATAGAACTTCGTTATTTCTTTTAGGCCTAGAAAACTGACTCTCTCTCTCTAAATAATTTCCCTCATAATGCCTTATCCTTGCATGCCTCTCTCGCTTCTGATACATTCATGCTAAGCTTCATACACTCCTATTCTTTATTCTCCTGTTATTTCTCCTCAGAAGAGTCTCTTCCACCACTTTCACCCATAGCATTCGCCTGTAGTCTGTAGTCACCCATAGCATATATCTGTTTTTTAACTCGACTCCCATCCATTCTCTCACGGCCTATAAAACTGGCTTCGATTTTAATAATTTCCTCCAACTACGCTATCCTTACAAATTCCCATTGCTTCTCTCACATCCATGCATTGCTTCATACAAGCCCTCCTGTTTTTAAAACTCCTCATATCCTCCTCTTATGAAAATCTTCCATTGAATTTACTTATTACTTTCGCAATCTACACACTTCACAGAGACGTGTGGCAGGGGGTGTTAGGACACCAGTCATGAAATTTAAGGAACTAGGTAAAAGGACGGAGAGAGGGCAGAGGTGAATTGTATGTTAACGATGTGTCTTATGTTAGTCTAACGCTGTTTTTGCTATCATCATTAATGGAGCGTGGAAAAAAAATGAAAACTATCAGTAGTTCGGCTGAGTAGCTATCTTATTTTGTCAAAGCTATCAGCTCTAGAGATTTAGTGCGAGGTCTAAGTAATACTCACCGTGTCAAACTTAAACTCGCCTGATTTAAATTTTTTCAAGTAGTCTAAGCCTAGCTTGGATACACAGAGTCTCTAACGGTTCCAAACTTAGTACTTCCATCAGCTTGGTGACACTTACTTCTCGTTTGAAGCTGTTTTTAACGATTTATGCAGATTCACTTTGTTTTTTTACTTACTTCGCGAATTAAATCTTTCTGTGCAGTGTTCCAAATGCTCGCCGTGTATCCAAGATGTGACCTAACCAGAGCAAAGTAGTATCTCTATTTCACTTTTTCATCGGAGAACCTTTCAACTAGTGCTGCGTACTTCCAATGAGATGAGGGGAAAGATGGGAGAAGCAGGCAAATGGGTGAACGGCATTTTACCTCCACTGTATATATATATAACACCCACTCTTCATAAAATTGCTCCAATCATCTCTGCGTCGCAAGTTCAAAACTTTGTCGCAGAATCTTTGTGATCGCGATAACTTAGGAGGATGTCTGGTGGGCCATCTCCAGTGGGCTTCCGTACAGGCATTGCCGTTTACCCGCCAGGCCCCCGCAGTTCCCCCGAACTACCTAACCTCCACCACTTTCATATCTTCTTTGCCAAGGCCTTTTGCATTTTTGGCTAAATTTCCATAAGTGCTTTCGAAAAACATCCACTCCTTTTTAACTCTCCTTGCCATCTTCAGACATCCTTCAGACATCCTGCCTTAGTAGTTCGAGTTGAGAGGATAACTTTAGCATATAGCAAAACGAAGAAGTGAAGAAAGATCTGAGGCTTTCCCGGCGTATGCTGTAAGTGAAGACATTGAATTCTCTGCCGATACCTTGTATTTACTATCGTTGAATGAGCTGATTACGTTTTATTGACATGCAAGCAACAGCTTATCATTCAGAAATTCGTATTGGGCACATAGTACTCATTCTGACTGAGTTCTAAAGAACCTCGGCGTGGTAAAACATTTCATTGCTTTCTTCTACAACTCATTTAATTAAGTTCCTATTCCCAATCTCTCCATCGCTCTTTGCTTTCTCGATCAATAAGTTCTCCCTAGGGCTGCTTTCCATATACCACCAAATCAATCATGATCCTTAACACCTTCTTCGCCTTACTCATGTAAATAAAAAAGATGTTAAATCTATCCAAAGTTGATCTTATTAGTAGTCATGTTAATTGCCTTTATCACACCAACAGCATAAAACTCAACCTCTTTTCCTGAGCAGCCAGGTTTCTAAAAATCGTGACGCTGAGCTCCAAATCTGAGTCTTCAATGCTCTTTCATTTTTTTTGCTAAAATTCCTTAATAACTATTTCCAACTCCTTCAAAATACAAGCTTATTTAACCAGTTAAACCCCTAATGCTGGCCCCCTCGTTCTATAGATTTCATTTCCCTTGCATGATAATATCAATATGTACTTGGCTTAGCATTACTATTTATATAATTAAATAAAAATTTTCTTCATTAATATTTGTATTAAAAATTTTCTTCGGAACTAAAGAGCCAAAGGTCTGCCTTTTCTTGAGCTCACTTAAATTTTCTTTCCAATTTGGCTATTACGACATTGTCCTGCCATAATGTCTTCATAAATATAGAGATATTCAACGTGCTCGTAAGTATGTCTATGAATTGTATCTTAGCATTCCTATTACCTGGGATAGTTTTATCGTCCATCCTATCACATATATTTCATTGCATTAAAATATGACAAGTCGGTTGCCCGATATCGGCAAGGATGACCTCCTTAACTCGAAGGATATGAACTACTAACGATATTTTTATAGAGAGGGTTTATCCGGGAAATTCGATCACTATTTGAATACAATGTTAAATTTAGTTTACCGGCAGATTTTTTCATGTCGATGAATTAAAATAAGTCAACATACTACGTCTTACACTAAAGTTATGTAGGCACAGTAAGTCCTCGATTTACGTCTGATTCGATGTTACGTTCATGCTAAAAAGGGCCGTCGGAAATTGCTTTCGGGAAAAAATATATAGCTAATTTAAAAATATATAAATAAACACAAAAAATGCTCTGTTGAGGTCATTATTACCTCTTCAGTAGCGTGAAAATCATTAAATAATATCGTCATTTTATTTTTATAGGTTACTCCTGCTACAAGATAACCCCCTTGGAAATAATTATCCGTTCCGCATTGCTGACGAGCGATGCGACGTGCGAGCGAGCAAGCGATATGCGGCCTTTGGTTAGGCACTGTAGACGCTCATGTATCAGTGGCTCATTTCTATTAACTAAATAGTATAAAGTGGTGACAGAAAATAAGTAGTAAGGGCTTGAGGAGGAGAGTGATATTGAGAGAGAGTGATATTTGAGCCAACAAATATCCCGTGTGCCCCTCCCTCCTTGGCCTGCAAGAAATGAATCCATCATCATAAAATAACTACAATAAGCATTTCGTTGGTCATACTTCCGTAGATATTACTGAATATATTCTTGAGACAGGAATTAAGTCAGTCGGGTTTCTCTCGGAATCGTTTGTTTGCTACACGAAATTCTGCGTCATCTTAGCAATGTTGAGTTGAGACATAAAAAGTGATTTTTAAATCCATTAGATTACCGGCTATCAATAAATAAGGATAATAAACCTACAGGAAGTGCGTCAACAAAGAGTCCTCGCAAAGCAATCAATTTGGATGTGAAATCGGACGTTCTGCGCCGCCGTTTCGATATCGGAGGACGAGGTGCTGATATTGCACGCACGTTGGACTTTCCCCGTACCACTGAGGAAAAAATTCATGCAAATTCACAAAATATGAAAATCTCTGCATTAAGTGTAATGGCAAGGAGTTCCGCACAAATAATGAAGATATGGGATAAACTTATGGAGAATATTCAGTCCCTTCTCATGATACGAATCGAATACAAAAATCAGCAATCTATTCCAATAAGTCTAATGGTGATTCCGGAAAAGGCAAAATCAATATAGAAGGACTTACGATAAAAAGCAAGTGTATAGAAAGGAGAAGTGAGGACGGAGGAGGAAACGAGTGAGTACACCTTCAAAGCAAGTCGTGGGTGGTTTGCACGTTTCAAGCGGCGAAAGAGTCCACATAATATCAAAGCTACCGGTGATGCAGCGAGTTCAAAGAGTGCGGCAGAGGAACCATTCCCAGAAAAACCACATGAAATAATATAATTAGGAAGTTATACCAGTTATGCCTCACTGCAAGTATTTCACGTTGAAGAAACGCGTATATCCTGGAAGAGAAGGGCCGCACGAACACACATTGTGAAAGAGGAGAGGACCGCTCCTGGCTTCAAAGCGTCCAAGGACTGCCTCACACTTCCTCTTAGGTGCAAATTCTGAGGGTGAAGTAATATTAAAATCCTTTGTAATATACCATGCAGGAAATTCCATAGCTTTAAGAAATCGATTGAAGACATACCATCCTGTAGTATGGAAGAAATCTTGCAAAGCTTGGATGACGACAACAGCTTTTCAGAAATGGGTTCACTCACATTTTTCACCTTAGATG
The DNA here is from genome assembly GCA_963573305.1 of Pyrrhosoma nymphula. Taxonomy (NCBI): domain Eukaryota; kingdom Metazoa; phylum Arthropoda; class Insecta; order Odonata; family Coenagrionidae; genus Pyrrhosoma; species Pyrrhosoma nymphula. The sequence continues at coordinate 44,615,222 of OY754330.1, read as the reverse complement.
AAAGCTGTGACTGAACCCATTCCTGAAAAAGTACTGTGGAAGAAATACACAATTAGTGAAAAATTACTGCGAAAAAAATTGTCTCACAAATAAAGCTTTATAAATTTTAGATAATACCGCGGGTCATCCAGTGAATATCCTAGAACTTGTGAATATAACTGGTAGTCATCTAGTGAATATCCTCAGTAATAAAAACTTCTGTAAAGGGAAGCATGCCACAGTCAGTTTTAGTCTCGGTAAATAATTGAATTAACGTGGTCACGGAAATCTGGTTCCGTTTTACGTCGTTTCGATATCGTCGCACTTCTTCAGCACGTATCCCCGACGTAAATCGAGGACTTACTGTAATAGAAATAACGCTATTTTTTATCATTAATTGTAACCTCCGTAATTTTGGATATCTTAAAAATACGCGAATGAGGTTACGAAAAGACTAAAATTTTCAGCATCCAATTTCAATTCTCTGTAATGATGATTTTTTCACTCTTTAATAATAGTTTTTAATAATGAAAAGAAAAAGTAAAAAGGGAAGTAAAGCATACAGAATATTTTATGCAAACTACAGAGTTAATGTCATTGTTTTTCCACTGATATGGTTTGAACTCTTTGGCATAGTAAAATATGAAAACTATATCACTTTACCACTTTCTCCTTTAAAAGTTTAATTACAGATTAATATATTCTTTATGTCTAAATCAAATTGTATCATTGTAGCATAACGCATTCCACGTACATAATTCAAAAGCATTCCGAAAATTTAACTAGCCTGTCATAAAGCACGATATATTTTTTGCGTCAAAGTTTTACATTTACTAGCCCAAATCCATCAGTCATTATATTTTGTGAAATACAAGTTTTATTACCCCCTTCCCGAATTCAATTAATAGTCACGTACGACAAAAGTGAAATTTGTTAAATGAGGTGTCTGAAATAATTATATTCCTATACGAAGAGTAAAACGAAATTCCAAATAATAATAACCCGTCGTTGAAATTTTATCGAAGAGTTTTCAAAAAGAAAAAAATAGAATTTTCGTTAGACGTGTACTAAATTGGTTCACGAAAACTATTATAATAATGCACAGTTTCTTCAAAAAGTATTAATTCCAATAGTATAACATTCAACAAATGTTAATATAATTTAATAGATGTGGATGTATAATTTCGGAGGCTGCGCGCTAGGCTTAGATTACTTGAGCAATTGAGAATAGATACCTTTCAGAGCGACACGGAGAACATCATATTAGAACCCCACTATATTTCCAGGTCCGACAGAAACGATAAATTAAGAGAGATATTTTGCCGAACGGATAGGTATGGGAATTCGTTTTTCCCCCGAACAATAAGGGACTTTAATAAATGCAAGGCGTAATTTCATAGAGCGTTTCCTTTTTATATGTAAACGGCTGGTGTCCTAACACCCCCCGCCACACGCCTATTGAGGCGGCTTGCGGGGTAGTATGTAGATGTAGATGTAGATGTACTATACATAAATATGATAGGTAGGAACTTAAGGTTAGCATTCTCCCTAATTTAGAATATCATGTTTACGAGAATTTTTGCCGTTTGTAAAGATTCCATCGTTTTTGCACAGTTATAGTAATATAATTTGTTTTCCTTCAGCGTTTATGTAAGGAAACCAGAGTTTACATTTCCACTTTACTTCTTACTATCACTAAGCTCCCCGAAGAATTACAGCAAGAAAACAAAAACCGTACTTTTAGAATACAGATCTTTAAACTAAATAACATGGATAAAATAAGATTTCGATTCGCGTAATGCCTTCATTCACTCAAACAAAACGTCAAAGTCTGAAAGGCAAAATTAGATATCCAAATAATCTCTAGAGAGGTTAAAAGTGAAAATCAGTTCCTTACCTAAGTTTTCCTCTCAAAATTCAGCACAGAAACTATACTATCAAGTTCAAAGATGTCCAAATCTTTCCCTTAATATTTATCAACTATCATTTTCTCACTGGGACTGATACTCATGGTTATTATGGATCCGGGATCATATTCAAGGAATGGAACTGTAGAATTAGGGGTGGAAAGTTGGATAAGCTTTTATCTCGTTTGGGAGGAAAAGTGAAAGCCATTGAGAGTCCCATGCTTCTTTTTTAAATTGGTCTCCCCAGAGTGGAATTTGAATCCCCCGAGATTTTTGCATCGCAATGGAAGCTGAGCGCAAGGAACGTCCCTGATTAGGTTGGTATAATTCAGTACTTCGGGTCTTGGGCTGGGGAATACATATCAGGTTAATATTTCGCATCGAAGTGTGAACTCGGCAGAAAAGCAGAATATTAAAATATGCTTGGAAGCCGTTGGATTATTTCATAATTCCTCAAAGGAGAAGTACTTTCGGGACGATACCTTTTAAGCAAATTCTCCTTATTCCGAAGACGTGATATAAACATTGTATATATTCTGTCATAATTTCGCAGTTCAAATCGCAAACCAATCAAATCGTCTTTAGCCCACTTCTAATCCAGTCCAAATAAGTAAGATAGGTCTAAATAAGCTTGTAAGGAGTTTTAAAAGTTCCATTTCAATAGCTGTAAATAAAGATTCAATGAAAAAAGAGGATAAGAAGTAAAATCAATAGAATAGGAAGGAATTACAATTAATATACTTTACCCATCTCGACCGCAGCGAAATTATTATTTCTCGAGGGTGGATGAGACAAAAATTAAAACAAAGACTCCTTTAGGACAATATTTAGACATATAATTACCCCGTAATCAGGGAAGAAAACAAATCGGCTTCACACATATCAACAGGAATTTTTACTATAATACTCCATTATTGTTTGAAAACCCGATATATTTTATACCCGTTGGTTAATTGGTTGGCTGATTTATTTTTAAAGCTGTATACAAAAACAATTGAAGGGATTAAAATAAACTGTTCAAATGTGTGCAACGAGCACGTCACTGCTACATTTTAATATAGTATGGTAGTTGATTATGGCATTCGTTCCATCATTTGAGCAAGTTACCTTTTACGTCCCAAAAAAGTGCGTGAATCTGAACCGCAGCCAATCAGCACTGCAGAAAATGAGACATGTGGTGCTACATGTAAGTTCTAGTAAAATAAGGATTGTAAACGCTATGGAAATGATGCATACAGATGCAACGATAATGGCCGCACGTTAGTGTAAATGATGGATTTGGGAGCTTTCCATTCGCTCTAGAGAGGTAATCACTTCGCAACACAACAGCGCACTTGCCTTTCATTTGTTACAGACTCTGCGCACAAGGTAGCGCACATCAAAACAGATCGGAAACAGAGATACTGTGCGCTAAACAACAAAAGAACGTCGATAATCGCATCCACGATAGCTGTATCTGTGATGATTATGAACAGTTATAATCATTTTGATGTAAATGCGTCAAACGTAGACATAGTTAAGTTTTTAAAATACTACGTGGTAAAGAGATGACGTTTTTAAACTCTTATTTAGAACGAATTCGATTACTATGCACTAAAAATTCGGCCGTTACTGTAGTGTACTCACAGAATACTACCTACCAGCAGATTACCAAACGTTTCGCCAGCGCACATCGTTCCATTCAACGCCGGTCATGTACGATAAAGTTTGATGATGTTCCGATCTTAGCTAACTTCAACATCTTGAATGGGAAGCTCCCTTTAAATATCATTTCCCATAACGCCATACCTCAAATTATCCCTCGACATCTACGTGAAAAATTGCCGCTTGAATCAGGCTTAGCGGTTTCCTTTTCATTTAGAAAAGTAAATATTGCGCGACGAGGCTCAGATGGGCAGAGCGGCCACAGGGAGAGAAATCCACCGAGAAAACCACTGTGGTCCTCATTTTTCTCCGGGAAACTAAATCAATTCTGTTTGGTTCCCAGTCACCACATTCCTTTTGACTCACGGGCTCCCTGGAGGAACAAAGAGGAATATTTTCCCATCTTGTCCTTCGCCTTAAGGTTTTATGTTTTTTTCCACCCCATCCTCACCGCGATACCCTTTCGAGGCACACTTAAACGTTCTCTCAACTCCAGACATTTTATCTTCCTAGAAAAGAAACACCCGCAGCCTGGTGATACGACCTCAACTCTCTTTTTTTCTCTCAGTTTTGATATCCACAACGCCGTCTAACATACAACACTTCTTATACCCATCTACATACGACTCTTCGAGTTTTAAGAGATATAGTAGGTACTGAGTTAAAATAATATCTTCGGCGTCGTACTAAAACTCACCTGGTCTGAATTTTTCGAGTAATCTAAGCCTAGGGTGTAGCCTCCGAGTCTCCAACAGTTCTCAAACAAGTCCCTCAATCAGCTTTGTAGCACTTTATATTCACTCACAGCAGTTTTTAACGAAGCGTGCCGCTTTCCTTAGCATTTTATTTACTTCGCGCATTTAATATTTCTGGGCAAGATCCGAAATAGTCGCGGCGTGTTCGAGATGTGGCCTAACCAGAGCGAAGTAGCATCTCTCTTTCAATTTTTCATCTAATCACCTCCCAACTATTCGCTTGATAACTACTAGTTTCTTTAATGTAGCGCCAAAGATGTTTCGTATGCGTCTTCCCCACGTTAGATATGAAGTTAATCCCGATCGCTTCCCTTATAACGATGAGGCCCGAACTCCACACCACCCTCCAGTAAGCACGCACACTTTCACTTCCTTTCTTATTACTCTTCAGCATCACTTCCACTCTGTTTCCCATCCGGGTGCATCTTTCGGGTGTCATGTAAAATTTTAGCACCTCTTGCGTCACCTTATTGGTAAATTTTGGCGCCCTCCCGAACGTTTTAAGGGGGAAAAAGGGAAATTTTTTTTATGTACCCTTGCCCCCCGCCGTTATTACGCCACTGATTATGTCCAATTATGGAGAATGGCCAATCGGTACAGGAGAAAATTTATTTCTCTTATAGCATCTTCAACTTGATTTTTGAGTTCAAGTCAACATACCACAAAAACCCATGAACCCGTTGTACACGTATGAATAGGGATGAATATTTTCATCCCAATTCATACGTGTACAACGCGCAGTTTTTACAGAGCTTAAGTGTCTTCAGTACAAGCATTTTTCTCGATCATCAGCGACATGTCAATAACTTTCGTGTTAGCAACTTCATGTTTACGTTTGTCTTCATTTATCTCTGATTAAGAACTACGTTTGTACTTTGTCACTTCTTCAAAAGAAAAGAACAGCAAGGTAATTAAGAAGTAAGTAAATTTTACAATTTCAGACTTGATTTTTGAGCATGAACCCCTACCCTTCGGAATCAAAACGTAAAGTGAGTTTCCACTTCCACCAAAAATTGCATGATGGATGGCTCAATGATCGCACCTTTCAGGCAATCATGGCAGCCCAGACCGCAGCAGAATAGAACGCTATTCTTTTTCAGTCGGATACATACCCGCCGGCCAAATGAAACTTTAGTGCATGTGCAGAACACATCCGAGGGCAGGAATGGAAAAGACGCCGGAACGCGAAAAGAAAGACTAAGGGAAATAAGTAAAAATCCTGCCTTAAAGTATGTAAAGTGGTTTTAAAAAACTCGCTACCTCCCAACGGGCTTGACCTCCGATTGAAAAGAGCGAAATAGAAGCAGAAGAATGATACAAGGGAATATGTCAGAAGATTGAACGCAACTGCTGAGAACTAATGCTGTGTGAAAAGTTCTCAAATCGACTTAAGAATGAGTGTGAAAATGGATTTGGATACAGTACCTAATTTTATTAAAGCATCATACTATCTGAACGAACGCGCGTCGCGCCTAGAAGCTCGTCTAACTTTAACAATTATTCTTACACCATAAATATATCCGCGAATAATTCATAATCATTCAATCTCCACTGCGCAACGTTAATTGTTAATAAATACACTCCAATGAAATAAATATACTCGTTTTTATTTCGGAGCAGTTCTACGAAAAATCTATAACCCAATCATCCACGACAAAAAAGTAACGTATCAGCATTTATAAGAAGTGGTTGAGTAACTCAGGGGCGCTCATGGAAATCCGTTGAGCCGTTAAAAATACGACCAGAGAGGAACGAGACTTAACAATTTCGGGATTATAAATAATATGAATTTATGAAAAGTCCATCTTTATCCGAAAGGCTTGCATGTATAAATATTACACCGTGATTTCTTATACGTGAATAGAGGTTGCACAAAATGCAAATCCAAAAACTCAAAATATTGCGGGATCACGACTGGACCGTAGTGGAATGTATGCGACCGGAGAAATGGAAGAAACAAAAACCTGTTTCGTATACCTAATTTTCTCCAGTGAGAATTAATTAGCGTAAGAAATAACTAGTCACCCGGGTGCCACGAAGTTCGTTCTACTACCACCCTAGTGTCGAGAACGACGCACAATACTATAATAGATGATATCGAATATAGCGGAGGTTCCCGTTTTGCATTAGAATGAAAAGTAATGCGAAGTCACTCAATACAAAACGAATAAAACTTGATCTTCTTTTTTTATACCTACATTCATTACGCGATTCAACAGTAATAAAGCAGTCATATAAGACTAAGAAAACTCCGTTTAACCCCAAATTGGACGATTAAAAATATAAATTTTCCACTCAAACCCTTACAATACACAATGTTAAAACTCTTCCCCATAGTTAAGTTTCCTTGGCGAGCTCAGTTATAGTATATAAAAAAATCAGTAAGTCTAACCAACACCCAAAATTTTAGACTCTCTCAAGGTGAAACCAAATTCGGGTTTAATTCCATCAGAGTAAATTGAATTTCGACCCTTCTTTAGCAGCGTAATTTTTTCCCACCCGAACTCTTCAATTCGAGAAGATGGGGCGGCGAGAAGATTCAAGAGAACCTCGTTTCCGGATGATTAATTTACATAATCTGCCCTACTACTTTTTTTTCTGACGGTCACCTCCTCCACTACGATACTACGATCTCCACACACGCTGAACTTTCATCCTAAACCGTTGGTGCCTTTTGAGCAGCATGTCAAGGGAGGTAGAAATTGAACCTCTCGGCTCACCTCCAGGGTTCGGGCGAAGGTGGGCATCCAGGGTCAATGATTTTAACACCTTCCCATCCAGAATCCCTCGCGAGATAGCATCGGAGAGGAGCTGAATCCCTTTTCCCCCAACAAGCCTTCGACCCGACTGCCGCGATTCCCCACTGGGGAACGTACAAACCTCTGGGAGGGTGAACAACACCGACGACCCTCTCCGCCGAAAACCCTTAGCCACTATCTCTCTCCCTCTCCTCTTACCCTTCTATACCCTTCCCTTCCCCCTTTATGCGCTAACTACCCGCTCTTTTCTCATTAGCATACTTTAGACAGGTTATTAGCCCATCGCGCGAGTTTGTGAAATCTGCATATTTAACTCACCAAAGGACGGGAGAGGAAGAAGAACGCTGGATACCTGCTCCATTGCCGCTCACCGCTAACACATAACGCACAACCGCTCGCGCTGCTCATGCAACACACGCACTCCCCCACCAAACTCAACTCATCCCCTTCTCTCACTGCCAGCACACTTCGTTCCACGCCGCAAACCCAACGTACATCTCCCTCTCCGCTAACGTACTTTCAGGCTCGTGGCAGCATCTTATCTCAACCTTTCCACCGATCTTTCCTCTCCGCCCGTATTAATTAACATGTAGTAGTAGAAATCAAACCTACTTGAGGATGTGCGTAGCCTAGTGCTGACCAACCCCATGTGTGGACTGCATAAACTTGCACGTGAATTAACTTACAATAGTTTTAACATACACCGGGTTTTCTAACAACAGTCGTTTATTATAAAAGTAGTAGCAGTAGGTTACCAAAAAGATATGTAGTAGGTTACAAAAAAACAGTTAGGACGAGTGCAGCGAAGTTCGGCAAGATACGTTAAAGGCCGTTATAATAATCTCGTTAGTGTTACTGACCCGTTGCAGCAACTGGGTTTGGAATCGCTTTCAGACCGTCACGTCGATTGAAACTTAGACTTAACCAATTACCTGAATCCCAAACCAATTTATTTTCTGACTACGTTAAAAACACTTTATAAAATCCGACACTACGGTAGAGCAGAGAATGAGAATAAAATTAGGGAATTATACTGCAGAACGGAAAGATTTAAAACTTATTTTTTCCCGCGAACGATAAGAGACCATAACATTTGCAACAAAGACTTTTAACTAAGTTTTCCAATAGGTAGTGTACCTAGTTGTTTTTCTCCCTAAAAATTGTATGCTTAACTGCTACCTAGTACTTAGTATTCTTGTACCCCTGTCCATTTTATGCAGTTGCAAAATACTAACGGTCCTTCTAACATTGGTAGCATACCTATAGTGTTGTTCATGCTTGTTAGGCTTCGCCACCTGACGAGCATTAGCGATTTATGCTCATGCACCAATAGTCGTAGTTACACTGACATTTATAGGGTATAGTGTAATGCATGTTGGTGTCTACTCACCTCCTGCCACACACCATTGAGGTGGCTTGAACGGTATTTTGTAGATGTAGGGATGTAGCTAGTAATACGATACTCAAATTATAGTGGACCGGATCAGACGACACATAACTAGAGGCTCCAGCCAAGTTTAAGAATATGATTGAGTGAATTTCTTGCTTTTATGGATAGATATTTGCTCGAAAAGTTTGATAAAGGGTATTTAGATGAATATTTAGTACAGTTAATCTTCCATTCATGTTTTCGCAGTTTTATTTGCGTGCGAAAGCGGTAGGTTTGAGAATGATCAATTTTAATCTTTTAATTTTCCCCATATAGATTTACAGAGCTCATTCTGCAAAAAAAATATCATTTTTTTGGACGCAGAAAGTTTTTTAAAATTTTCAGAAAATCCTGAGTCACAAATAATTAACCAAATAAATATGGAGCAAATACATGCCAATCAAAAAATACACTTAAGAGCCAATTATTGAAGCTGTTGTGTTTCGTGGAAGGCAGGAAATTGCATCGTGATCATTGACAGACAGCATAGTAGTTGAACACGCGCAAGATACAGCAATAGATACAGTACCTTGATTCGGTTCAGGGCGAAAGATGATGACTATCTACGGTTGGTCTTTTAAGGGCTCGGAGAAATAAATAAGTATAAAAGTCCTTCTATTCAAAATCAAATAATAGAATGCTGCAAGAAGGTGATATTGAGAAAGGTTTTTAATCAAGACAGCGAATCGAAATTCTTTCAGTCATGGCAGATGTAACAACTGACATTCGACTTCTAAACAAGTGTCGTTGTGTGTGAGATACGTTGACTCAAGACAACATTTTTCATGAAGATATCCTCCAATTTTTTCAATTAGATGGTTCGAGAGGTGAGGAGTTAGCAAACACGATTTTCACTGGATTGCAACAATGATGTATAGACTGTTCTTTTTTGTTTGGCCAGGGGTATGATGGTTCCAGTAATGTCTGGGCAGTGCCAAAGGTGTTCAAGCGGTAGCTCGAGAAAAATATCCAGCTGCACTGTAGGTCCATTGAGCAGCCCACTCGCATAATTTAGCCATCTCAAAAGCAAGCGGAATAAATTCTATTAGACATTGCTTGGGGATAATTGAAAAGATATACAACTTTTTTAACACACCAAAGCGTAAATCTATTACGCTACGTTTACATCTACATCTACAAAATACCCTGCAAGCCACCTCAGGGGTGTGTGGCAGGGGGTGAGTAATCACCAACATGCATTACACTATACCCTAAAGTTAGTGTAACTACGACTAATTATGCATTAGCATAAATCGCTAATGCTTGTCACGAGGCGAAGCCTCACAAGCATGCAACACTACACTACAGATGTCATCAAAATGGAGAGTGACCGTCAATATACATGCATTCTACAACTACACAGATGGACAGGGACTCAAGACCCATGTAGAAAACATGCTAGGCGTGCTGTTAGTATGTACTAGGTAACAGATAAGGATTCAAGTATTAGGAGTACTACTACTACTAAGAGCTACACTACCTAACGACAAACCTAGATAAAAGTCTCATGGCAGCTATTATGGTCCCTTATCGTTCGTGGGAAAAAAGACATCTTAAATCTATCTGTTCTGCAGTCTAGTTCCCTAATTTTACTCTCATGATCTGATCTACCGTAGTATGTCGGATTTCGTAAAATATTATCAACGTCGTCAGAGCAGTTTAATTGAAGCAGAAGATATTGAAACAAGTACAAAAACTCGGAAGCGTCTATGTGCTACAAGAGGGTTTGTTCGGTATGATGCAATCCAAAGTTTCACAGAAATATTAAACTAAGTGGGTAAAATGATCAGCCTGGACTGTGATTTTAACTCAGATCCCCAAATTTCGCACTGACTGCTATATACAACGAACTACGAATCAAATGATTGAAGCACTCAGCTTGAAATTCGGAAATTTGATTTCGATACCCAAGCCAACGATAACTATTCATAGTGAATTCCTCACGCATGGGTAGTGTTTCTAAATTTTAATTCTTAGTCTTTATCTATTTTTCCGTAGAAAATATGAAATAACGTACGGGAAATTTTTAGTTTATTCGACAGTCATTTTATGAATTTTCCCTTGGGTTGACTTCACATTTATACGGCAGATAAACTTCTCGAAAGGCTTTATTCTTCTTCCACCTAGCCACATCAATGCCTTCACAGGGTTTTGAGGTTACTCGTTTCCTCGTGGCTCAAGTTACCCATGAAGATACCCGAACTCGAAAACAATTCTTACCCTTTCACGCATCCGCTCGAGGCGAGGAATTATATCCGGTTTTCCCCGAGTCGTAAGGATTGGAACCTGAAAGTCTTCCCCCCTCCCCTCCGACCCCACTTACCAATGTCATCCCTTTGTACTTCCTTTCCTCTCTAATCTTCCGTTTCAATCTACGGAGTCATTCCTCGAGTGATTTCCAGTCCAACGTCCCCGAGCGAGTCAAGGAACGCATTTGCAGAAACTATGCGAGTGTGACTGGAAAAGCTAACATGACGAGTCAATATCCCCCGAGCTAGGATTACGATCTTCTTTCGAGCACCGCGCCAAGATGCGTTTTCTCCTAAAATCCCATGAAACCTTCATCATCAAAGTGAACTTGGTTATATTCTTTTTTTTATTCGCGTCGGTTTTGGTGTAATCCTTTCCAAATCCGACTCATAAGTATTTGTTTCCAATAGTGTGAATTTTTTTCTAAGTAGACTCAATGTTTTCAGGCGTTATTAAATGGCACTCAGTCATAATAAAATTCTACTTCTCCACCAAGTTTGGTAAAATTTTGTCGCGGACTTTACTTTAGGCCTTTAGGAGTTCACCTCATTTCTTTAGGAGTTTAGCTTAGTTTACCTCATTTCTTTAACACTTAGGAGTTTATCTCATTTCATATTGATGTAGGGTTTGATGTTTCCCGGTGAAAAATTGCAGTGAAATTCTCTTGGGCTTCCGACTGGGTCAGGTTCTCCATCTCCGTCGACGTTTCGATGGAAGATTTTTCCATCGTCCTCAGGGTTGTTTTTTCATTGTATTCTCCATAATTTACCCTCTACTTCTCCCTCCGTACCCACATGGTAAATAAAGGCTGAGATATAAATTACTCACGGGAAATAGGCTTCATATCTGTCTATCTGGCAGCTTTCAGGAGGTTTTCCGCTGGGTGTCCATTGTTTACTTCAGACCTGATGGCTCTACAAGGACGGTAGACGAAACCGTAGTCAGCAATGGTCAACACACGGAGGAGCGCCCGAAATCTGTTACTTATCGCTTTCATCGCGGCGGAAACCTTCGGATAAACATATCAATCAATTAGTAATACACTAAATGATAATAATCAAACTGCTATTACCTTGAAATTTTATTAGGATACTGGGACTAAATATGGTATTACCTTTACGGAGCCACCTACAAGTGCATATAAGTACGAAATTCCTCAGAGTAAAAATCATTCCTCGCGGACTTTGGTGCTAAGCGCACGCTTTGGACTGCTTCTTTCCATTTCCGGCATTCTTAAATATATTGTTCCTTAATAGCCCACAAAAATTCATAGGGGAGGAGGGCGCATCGGTAGCTTAACTGGCTAAAGCATTCGGCGCGATATCGAGAGAACATGATCTGAGCCCTAGTTAAAGCGAATGATTTTTGTGGAATTACGAAACTATTACCTTATATGATACTTGTACACCCGGGAATATGATATAAGTCAACTTGGGAAAGGATAATTTCAATCGCATTACATTAAAATAGCATAAGTAGAATTATATACTAATTATCAAACGAAATATCATTTTATTTTCCCTACATTTTATTGTTACAGGGGAAGAGTTTCACGTTCACAACAAATCCATAAACGCCATTTTAAAACTAAACAGGAGAATTAACGACACATTTTCCGTTAATACCGATGGAAATAGAGCATGACGAATCCGGGATACGAGAGCGGAATAAATTTCTTAATTATATGTGCTTCCATCGTCATCTCTACGATTTTTAATTTGATAATAGGCAAGGTAAGCTTTTATCTTACATGAAATAATGCCTAGAGTAATCAAGCATTTAATGATAACATTTTTTGTTATGCTTCATAGATATCAATAAAAATATGCGATCAATATCAACCTCAATACCCCATTATAGATTTATTTTTGGTTCTAGAACTTGGCATTAGATTAAATGTTTTAACTAACAATATAGTGCGATTAATAGGACCACAAGTAAACAATTATGACCATTATGATACCTTTTCCGGGTATCCCCCTATCTATACGATTGTTGGTTACAATTAGAACTGTATTTCAATCAGGACACGACTGCGAAGAAAATCGCCACAAAAAATAGTTTGATTCAAAATTAATTCTTATCTAGATCTATCATCTGAGGATTAAATATTTTAGCCAGTAATTACGTCGTATGCACTAGTTAACAGATTTCTTCGTAACGTATCACTTTCTCATTACATGAATTAACTCAAGAAGCCAAAGAGCTCTCCTAAACATTGTTAAGAGTAGGTATTTGTAGTAGAGCTCTCCAGTCTATTCCAAAATAACCCAGCCATTATAAATAGCCTATCAACCATTCTCCACAAGCGTTCCGCTTAATCGCCGTATGGATTGCCATAGAGACTGCCTCTCACACTCACGCGTGTTGTGGCAACAGCCAGGCCAACGCGAGCTTGCTGCGGCGACATATGTATTCACGAAAATTCACCGCACGTTCGCTCATTAGGGGAGGAGGTTTAAAAAAAAATCAATGTCGAAGCACGGCAATACCGTGCGATTCCCCAGCCCTGGGCGTTTTGGAACTTAACTCTGAATTGGTGAATAATAGCGAACGATGCGGGCTTAAATGAGTGGAGCGGGTGGATGCGAGAGCCGTATTTGCCGAGCGTGCATCGCTTCGCGGCCTAATTGCCGCGAAATCGCTGAACGGCACTAGGGGGAGGGGAAGAGAAGGAGAATTCGCCGGGACAGAGAGCGAAGAAGGAGGAGGAGCAATAATAAGCCAGCTGCGGGCGATCAAGCCCTCTCCGTCATCAATGTGGCGCCACTCGCTTGCGCGGCCGCGGAAAAATTTTAAAGGATTGAAAATTACATTCCGCGAGTTGCGATGCCACACGTCACGTGAAATTCGGATTGCTCCCCGCCCGAGTGGATAACCTGATCGAGTCATGCGACAGGGCTGAATTAAAAACTAGTGGCCACTGACAATTCGAAAAGAGGAGAGGGCTCGACAGTACACTATATATAAATATATTTAGAGCTACCCGTATTCTGGGTACATAAAACTGGGATGTATATATTTTTGAAGAGACTAAAACCGGGAAAAAATCGGTTCTTTTTTCTTAAGTTAAGCTATGGTGTATATTTAGTTGATTCGTTGATTACAATTACAAAATTGAATTATTACTTTTAGCTGTGGCGGGTTGTTTTAATACCAAACTGAAGTTCAGAGTACGAATCTCGTCACTAATGTGGTGGCTGAACTCTTCTTGGCCCACGCCGAGTAATTTCTCTGGTCCCCACAGTAAAAGTTGTTAAAATGAAGTTCGCTCGGTTTAGCCTCTGCCATAGAGGTTCTTCTCTTCAACCTAATGATAAACACAATTTTCATTTAAGAGCCTTCGAGGATACGCGATAAAATTTGATGAAATGTTTCCGATTTACATATTCGCCGCCATAAATTTTCATTCCTCCGTGCTGTGGGCAGTGGATCTGAATGGAGACATTCCGGGACATTTCATTGTCCGCGCCGGACGTAGAAACGATGGCCAATAAGAAGCCTTCAACCTAGAGTTAAACCCGAGAACAGCCCATGCATCAAATTCGCCGTTGAATAACAGATATTACTTCACTTCAACTGTTCATTTAACACCGTGAAATACCATAATCCAGAGGACTCAAGACTTAAAGGATGCGTAAGTTTTACACCTATAATATACCTTCTGGGATATTTTCAATCAAAAATTCACTCGACGTTATCGCCAACCACGATGCAAATCTATTACGAATCGCAAAGGAGTCCTCGAAATTTCACCGACTACCTCTCTCCATGATATCGTAGGTTCAATACTAGAACTAGGTGACTGAAAATCTACACTTTTGAGATAAAAAGGTTTTACATTTGTACACTTACAGCACATCATCTCCTTGTGTTGGGTAATGGGAAATTGGTGGGTACCTCAAGGTGCATCGTTTTGTTATCCACGTATAGAACATCAAAACACGGTAGACGCAGCAGTATGTTACGTTCCATTACATTGAATGTAGTAAAACAAGTCATAGTAATTAGATATTCAAGTGAACATTCGGAAATACAATAAACAACTCAACGGGGGCAGCATCTTGACATATTCAACATATAAACGGACCTGAGGAGGCTAGCTGGAACGCTGGCGAAATATTGTCCACCAAAAATGGATAAACGCGGATGGAAACCCGAAAAACCATTCTCTTCATCAAAACTTAGTGTATGCCACGTCAATGCCCAATCAATATTTGCTCACATAGACGAATTTAGACATTATTTTCTTGCAACAAGATATCATTTAATTGGAATATCTGAAACCTGGCTGAAAGAACATATAAACAATGACATGGTGAAACTTCAAAACTATCATCTAATTCGGAATGATCGACTCGATAGAGGTGGTGGTAGTGTGGCTGCCTATATTCATGATCAGTTAAATTATAAAGTCCTTGAAAACTCTGATGGTACTCCTCGAAAACCTGAATTTATGTTTATTGATGTGTCTAATACACATGGAAAATTATTGTTTGTAGTCATGTATAGACCACCAAATACTTGCTACATGTGTGATGATTTTGAAACTTTAATCTGCAAGTACTTACCTGTGTATAAAAATGTTATTATTTGTGGCGATTTCAACATTGATGTGCTTAAAGGTATGAGTGCTTATCTTAAGAATGTATTGTTTAGTTATAATCTTCATCTCCCTCCTTTTCAAGCTACACACATCTTGGAATCAAGTCAGACTTTGCTTGACCTAATCATTGTTGACGATTCAAGTAAAAGAGATAACTTTGGTCAAGAATCCGTAAACTTTCTATCTGAGCATGATTTAGTGTATGTGAACTATATTTTCAACACGCCACCATGTAAACCTCCTGAAATTTGTTTCCGATATTTGGCTTAACTTGATTATGTTACGTTTGAAACGGATTGGAACGGTCTCTCATGGAAGGATTTTTTTTCAACGCGTGATGTCAATGAAAAAGTGACAATATTCAATTCCCAACTTACTTGTCTATTAGATAGACACGCTCCCATTAAAAAATAAAAATAAGACGTAACCCAGCTCCCTGGCTCTCTCAAGAAATTAAAAATGCCATGAGTCAAAGAGATTCTTTACGTAGGCACTTCCGAAGAACTCGGTGTGTTATAAAATACCACGAATATAAAGTCTCCCGAAATAAAGTGAAACAAATGCAGCATAATGCATAAGTTAACTACTTTTTTTCCTGCTTATCAGATAAACGTGACGCTCGTTCTCTTTGGCAAGAAATTAAAAGATTGGGTCTTGGTAATTCTAGAAATGAACCCACCAATATTAATTTTCCCCTTAATGAGTTTAATACTTTTTTTCTAAATAGCTCCACATCGTCTGATTGTATAGAAGAGGACGAACGTCTCGATGTTACTAATTGCATTGAGCGTGATTTTAGCAATGAAAATCTTTATTTCCCTCATTTTACCCCCAATCTGCTATTAAAATACATCTCAATGGTGAATTCTAACTCAAAGGGCGTAGATGAAATTAGTATTAAGGTAATTAAAAAGATTCTTCATCTAGCACTTCCAATGCTACTTTCAATTTTTAATTGCTCCTTAGATTACACTAAGTTCCCCTGTGTGTGGAAATCTGCTCTCATTCAACCTATTAAAAAGAAGCCCAATCCTGTAGAATTGTCTGACTACCGACCTATTGCAATACTTTGTGCCGAATCAAAACCTCTTGAAAGATTTGTGTATAATTTTGTTATTGAACATCTGTCTAAAAATAATTTTCTAAATAATTTTCAATCTGGATTTCGCAAAGGTTATAGTACTCAAACAGCATTGATTAAAATAACAGATGACGTAAAACTTTCAATGGATAAGCAGAGAATAACAGTATTGGTACTTCTCGATTTTAGTAAAGCCTTTGACTGTGTTAACCATAGTATACTTTTAAGACGACTATCTAATTTGAAAATATCTGCTTCTGTTTTACAATGGTTCCGTTCTTACTTGAGTCAACGTTTCCAGGCGGTGAAAGATCGGAAGAACAACTCACATTCTGAATTACTACCTGTCGAACGTGGGGTCCCCCAAGGGTCAATACTAGGGCCATTGCTCTTTGCCATTTATATTCAAGACCTCCCAAATATGATACGTCATTGCAAGTACCATCTATATGCTGACGACTTGCAAATTTATATTGACTGCGATCGCAATGAGATCTCTAGCGCCATTGCACAAATTAACGAAGATATTTCATCTATATGTGAATGGGCGTCAAACAATTGTTTGAAATTAAACTCACAGAAAACAAAGAGCATTATTATAGGCAGTGCCAAGGTCCTGTCTTCTATAAACATCGATTCACTGTCTAAAATTCAAGTACAAGATGTAGAAATAGATAGATTATTCTGATAAGGTTAAAGATTTAGGCGTTATTCTAAACAAAACACTTTCCTGTTTCACTTTGTCCAAAAAATCCTTAACTTTCGAGGGAAGATTGGTACGTAACATTTTTGTGCCACTTCGCACAGTGACCTTTTAGACATGCATGCCGTTTCACTCATCTAGGACGGCCATACTTTTTCCACACTTCAGAATGCAATAATAGGGTTTCAGTTGCTCCAGGTTAGAAGCGACTGTGAAATAGCCAAGGTTTATTCTTTCTTTTACAGGGTTGTCATGCGGACAAATTGATTTCCCTCCACCACATTGGTAAAAGCAGTAGAGGTTCCAGTTTAGGTTGGAGCCCATGCTTAATGAGACAGAGGAAGGTACTACGACCCTTTTACCAGCACCTATATATTTCGGCATGACCACAGAAGGGGACCTACAACATAAACAATGTAAACATTTTGAATTAATGTTTTCCCATTTCACTCCCCATTATTGCCCATAGCCTTCCCTCCTCCCATCGAACCTCGAAATTAAAGTCGACCACTTGTTTTCTTCCTTAATATTCTCTCCCCCATGGTCTTGTAATACGTTGTATTTCTCTGATGTAACTGAAACCCTCAATAAACCACCCTGTCCTTCCCCTTCCATCCATCACCTTGGTACACCTTATTGAATCCCCCACTCCCCCATTTCAATTTTCCTATACATTGGCTCGGGACCTATTACATGTGCCAAGATAATGACTACAGAGCAGTCGAAACCCGGGACGGAAATAAACTTTTAAGTGTGGACTATACGAAGTCTTTCATTATTTGTTAAATATGCAGTAACGCCTGAGACTATCAAGTTTAGAAGTACTAAGGGCTCAGGGCACTTGCTTTACTCGTAGTCTGGAAGCCTTTACGACATTCTAGAGGAGTGACATTATTTTTTAGACGAGCAGGATCACGCGTGATGCATAGGAATACCGCCCAACGAAAGTAATAGGAGTGCAGACTGTCGGGGAACGACAAAGGATCGCGAGCAAGGCAGGAGAGAGGAGGGATGGGTAAAAGTAAGCACGATTGCCTTGAAAGAAGAGTAACCTCAATTAAAATACACAAGAGCCACCGAGAAAAACCGAAGAGCACCAGCCGTTTATCTCGTAATTTCGTTTTAAGAAAGTGCACAAAATACTCCATAAGGAGACGTATTTCATAGTGACGTGCGACTCAATAACCAAAACAAATACAGATAACGTATTTTTGACATTATAAATGTGTTCAGAGACCCCGACAACACCAGAAACTACACCCCACAACTAAACGTAAGCGTTAAATTGTCCATTCGCCAAAATGTCCGCCATCTTTAAATAAGGCGCTATTTTCGCTACTTTCGGTGGTTGAACTGAAATTTGAGCTTCACCACAGTTACCACGGGGCTTGACTTGACCGGAAATGACACCTTGGACAAGCCCAGGCCAGTAATCTGATGTTAAAAAAATAATTGTTGATAAATAACCCCCTCCCCTTTCCCCCCCCACCCCCCCGGAGTCGACACCTATGGGGTGGGTCGGATGGTACTTCGAGCAAAATCGCTTAGATTGGTCCAAGGAACAACTGTACAAAGTCGCATGCTTGCCTCATCAAATGCAGCGTTTTGTCCTTCTTCGAAATGTACCGCTAGCACTATTCGAGTAAAGTCAGTTCAAGACCATGAATTCATTTTACGTAGTAAGGTGAAATTGTCCAAATCCATAGGTTTTGTGATGGGGGAAATTTAAAGAGAAAAAATTAATCATCATTCCACTGTTCACCGTTCTCCCATTTGAGATTCTAAATTGTGGATTAACCGCTCGTAAAAATATGGGAGCTACAGTTCGGTCAATTAGTTTTGAAAATGACGCATATTCCGACTTGTAACCTAGATAATAAGGGTGCGAAAGTTGCAAAATAACCCCAAATAGATAGCTGCACATCTAATCGCGTCCCGCAATCTCTCGGGAAAGCAAGCGACTATAAGAGCCACACAAACACGCGGTCGGGGAAATCACGCGTGCTCTAGCGCACACTAACTAGAGCTCTAGTTCAAGCGATTCATAGTGAAGAAATGGGTCGACCGACATTCCGCCGACGGAGCAACGTGACCCTATACGATTGCGGCCGCGATTACCCTCGCCGCGAGATTATCGCTCAACGCCACATCCGCGAGATCGGGGACGGAGTCGCCCCCCCCACCTTCCCTCGACGGCCTCTCCCGCTCAGGGGGGCGTTCAGGGTAACTTCACCCATGGGGGATGGATGGAAACACTCGAGGCGGTGGAGCAGGAAGAGAGATTACAAGGCGACGGAGGATGAGAGATTAGAAGGGACGTTAACCCACAAAAGGAGCAGGAATAATTCAATATTGACCAAAGTTCCACCGAAATGATTGCCGTTCCTTATCACCTCAACATAAATTACCGCAGGTATTGCTGGATGAAGCGAAACATTTTTCAAACTCAAGGACCACGGATTCAAAAGAGGGCGTAATAATGTTTGATTAAATATTTGACCTAACGAGCGTTTAAGGATAGCATGTTAGTATTAATTATAATTAGGTTTGTTTAAAAAAACTGGATTTGCGGCATACACACGAGGCACGAGAGGCACGAGTATCGCAGAGACGCAATTCTTGCCTTGGTTTTTTTCGGTTAAAATTTCGTGATGTATTTTTTGGAAAAAAACCCAAAAGATGAATTCAGTGTAACGATGAACATGGCTAAATCAGTGTTAATACTTAAGAAATCATTGAAAGTTTTTAGACGTTTCCATTGACACCACTGAGCAATCACTCCAACTGACAGTGCCCGGAAAAAGAGTGCTAAGTGTTAACCCAGTGTTCCCCCGAATTAGACAAATAGATATCCCGAAAGCGACGGAATATATAGCCTGCGTTGAGTGGATAATGCGACCGCCGACCTTTCTCATCACTCATATGGTTGTTGTACTTACATGTACTTGCATGAACCTGATATTCTCAATAAGAAGGTGTGCCTTTCACGGAAAGAGATCCAGTGACAGCGTGCACATTAGTGCAAGGTGGTGTAGTGATCCCGGAATGGGAGCTTTCACATAGTTTTCCCATCGCCCCCTAGCCTCAATCAACGATTGCGAGGTATACACGGCCTTCACTGGACTACAAAAGGTTATGGACTTATTAGCCGCCTTCAAGATAACAAACGCAGCCATAACCGTTTAAATTGATTCTACAACTTTCTATGCACTTACCAAGGACTAAGGTGTTGTTTACCATGTTAATACTATCCTTATCAAAAATGTACATGAAAATTTTAATTAAAAATAACAGTAACACTCAGTGACCTGTCTATTGGTTCCTTCTGCCACCAATTCGGCACACGAGCCCTCTCGCGCCTTGCTCATCTGTAGTGTAGGTAAGCGCCCGCGATATTGGCGTGGTTCGTAGGTATTTATTCAGGAGGGGTGCGCGCTCAGGAGCGACGCTACGTTCCGGGATTGTGCTTGATTCGAGAAGAGAACTGGTAGCCAGCACCACTTATCTATTAGACCGTAGGACTCATACTTCCATTTTAATCTATTAATAACATACTGATTTACAGTTTATCCTCATGAAATATTTGAGTGCCACCCAGCCATCGGATTTTGGACGGAATAAGACGGTGAAAGGAATGAAAGAAATTCGAATCCGTAATCGAACAACAGGAAAATTATTTTGGAAATATTTGAGGATCGATGTTCTTTCGTATTAATCACGCCCTACATTTAATTAGCCTACAATGTCATAACCCAATACGTAGACATTAATTTCGTTGAAAAATACCTTAAAGATTTACGCCTTACTGCGACACAAACGCTATGCCAAGTAAGGGCAAAATTGCACGCTTTCACAAATGATTATGAATCGGAATTCTAAATCTCATTTGTTGCAGGAAGTTACCTAGTAATAAAAAATTTAAAAAAAATATAAAGATTCTTACTGTGGCATTTTATATACACCCCACCCCCATTTTTCCAAATTCCCCTCTTTGGACATGTTTCCCCTCTGCGGACTGTTTATCCTCCGGACTTAGCCGAAGGACTTAGCGCGCATGACGGGGCGTGCCTCAGCGACATGTGCGCCAACGACGGCCAAAATTTCTACGACTCCAAAATGCAGCGTCTCCTGCCAGCAACTTCTGCCACGCCTTCTGCTGCACCTTTCCCTCGCCAGGTCCTGCATCGTTTATATAGCCCCTAAAGTGAGGAAGGATTCCAGAAATTCGGTCATTCCAGATGTTCAGATACATGGCCATTGGCAGGGTGTCCTGTTTAACGAAGATGTTCGATACAGGCAATTTAAGAGAGATTTTTCTAGTCATAAGAGATTTCATGCTTCAACTTAACTTTAAAATCAAAAATATTTGAAGAAGCATGAAGCAAATAAAGTAATGTTGATGACGCATAAACTTTAGTGCTATGGCTGAACTTCTCAGCAATTAACTTAATATACGTACTTCAGATATTAAATTTGGTTTATTTCACGCCGTACGCGGAAAATTTCTGCAAAGGTTTTTAAGTGTTTTATACAAAGTAATAAAGTGAGTAATGAATTTATTTTTTAGACGCAATCCGTCCGTCAGAATTTCATAATTATATATTAATACTGTCCCTCTGGATCACCTAGTCGAACAATGCTCCATTAAAAACGGCTACTATTGTTGAGTAGTAGTAGTAGTATTTTTGTTTAACGTGCTTCGACGGCTAAGGTCATTTCGCACTTACTGTCTGCCACGTGCAGACAGGGGCAACAGCACTCGGGCGAATCAGAGGATCACCCATCCAAACTCGAGCCGAGCCCAACGATGCTTAACTTGACTGATCGGGAACCGGTGTTTCCATCGTGGCAGGCCGTTGCCTTACTATTGTTGAGTAAATATCTCGATAAGGAGAGCGATGAGCGGCTGACACTTTGGTAGCAATAGGACGAGGATACCGTTTTCCTCGCAATTCGGCAAAATCCATTTAATTTTATGTTTAGCGATACCTCGCTCAAACTTCCATAAAATCGGAGAAGTACATATCGGGCGGAACATGGGGAATCGCTTCTTTCAGGGGCCCCTTCCCCGAATCATCTATCCCTCTGTTCCCATCACAATCGAGGGCAAATGAGCCTCCGCACCTCCCACCGAACGCCCATCTCTAACACTTCTCTCTCGGGCCTCCTGGGGGAACACACAGACATGGGTGCCGTTGGGGGGAGGATGGTGACAACTCCAGCGTGGCCTCAATCGCTTGAAGGCATCCCAAGCCGATTCACGCCGAAGTGGCGGGAGGCAATCGTCAGCGCTTATCGTGGCGGGAAGGGGCGCGAACATACCTCCCTCTGGAGGTTCGGGGGGGCGGGAAGATCAGCGAGTGCCGGCAAGAAGAAGAGAGAAGCGACTGGGAATGCGGCAATTAGGACGGGGAGATGGGAGATTTCGGAGTGACGGGGTGGTTGTGGATGCAGATAGGAGCAGAAAGGGGGACAAGAGAAGGAGAGATCATTTAGGAGAGTACCTGGCCGCACAACTCTGAGGGACAAATAGAAGGGCTGCGAATCCTTAACCATCGACAGCAGTTAGTGATGCGACGATTGGTTGGTTCCCTCCTCATCTCCATTGGCAATTAGGATGTAGAGATAGAGGATATTGCAGGGGGAGCGGAATTGAAGAGGGAGTCAATAGGAGACGGTGGAGGGCACTTTAGATATTAGGCTGCAATTCTGACTGACAACTAAAACACTTTTTTTTTATAAATAAATATTTAGTTCTGGCAGAAGAAGAAAGAGAATACAAAGAAAGGACAACTTAGAAGCACATAAAATTGACGAACACAACGGTGCTGAGAATAATTAAATTCGATTGGACCACGAATCGCATCAAGGGCCTTTCAAAGTCTCATCGGATGCATTTACCGTCTGAATAACACTGGAATCGGCGAGGGTTTGACATTATAAAACACCCTGGGGAGTACTCCGGAGAGTAGGCCAAGAAATAGCACTACAATAAATTCATTAAATAATAATATAACACTGTTTAAAGTTCTGAAATTCAGCAGAGAAAAGAGGGGAGAGTACAGGATCCAGCAGCCTTCTAAAGCACAGCAGAAATTAAAATTCTGCGAAGACTAGCGGGGAAAACACTGAGAAATGTGGAAACAGTAAGGACGAACAATAGTAAAAACAGTACGAGGCCACATACCCGCAGGACGATTCCCAGGAAAATCATAGAAAAAAGAAGCGAAACGTTGAAATAGCACCGAAAAGAGGAATCAAATAATTTAACTATCAAAGAAAAAAAAGAATTATAACAGCAATTATATCCTTAACCATCTTCAACAGAGTAGACGATGCGATTAATGGTTGGCTTCCTGTTTATCTCTACTTGCCAATAGGGTGAGAAGATATTTGAGGGGGTAAATTGAAATGGCAGACAATAAGGGAAGGTGGAGAGCACTTTGGAGACAATGCTGAGATTCTGAGGGACAACTAGCACAGCAACGAATGCTTAACCATCGTCAGCAGTCAGCGGCACAGTTATTAGTAGGTTCCCTCTGCATCTCTGGCTTCTCTCTTTCCCATGCTGATGTCCTCTCGCCACCCAAGCGACAACGCATCCGTCGTCGTGGGAACATCAACGAAGCTAAAAACCTTAGAGCATCATCTCTTGCAGTAAAGTCACACTATATATTCACCCGACATCAATTATCCGAAGACGACCGAAAAATATTGATGGAGTTCATAGAGTCGTAGTAGAATAGTAAGATAATTTCCCTTAGATTTTCTATTTCCTGCATTTGAGTCTTTAGTTCCTATATACTCAGCACTCCTTATCAGGCTTGGCGCATTGAAAGGCGCACATATTAAAGGGATAGGTTTGATCTTTCAAAAATGTTGTACCACTGCTTTTCGAAAGTATTCACATAAACCCTGAGAATGGGAGGGTGAGATAAAATAAACTGAGAATTAGGTATTATTTAAAAAAATTAAAACTTTAATTTTAGGTCTTTTTGCCAATCATTTCGATTGCACAAATAATGTGGAACAAAGTCACGCGCACGGGTGCAAAGATATACACCAAAGACGGTGAAATTCGCCATGAAAATATCATTTGACTTGTCCCGTTCAAGTCAAATGATTTTTTCATGGCTAAATTCGCCGTATTTGGTGTATTTTTTCAGTCTTTTATTCTCAGCTCTTAATTTCTCAGCTCTCCTCAGTTCTTTTAAAGAATATTAGTGTCCACCATTTAAGTATATGAAGTCTATTGTCGTTTTCACTGAATTTTGCTCAAGCAATGGCTTTTCTAGAAAGAATAAGATTATGGTACTACAGATAAGAGGCACCATCTTAACATTAAAGGGGAATAAGAAGAAAGCCGTGTTTTTCTGAATTTACGAATATATTCCAATATTTTTAGGTTTTATTGGGTTTACATCACCACTGATGTATTTAAGTTAACCTGCTACACTCTTCGATGATTTCACCACGTTGCACGTGTCTCGCAATTTACATGTATTCGTGGCGAACGAAAACCGAATCGTACGAAATCAAATGCCACAGCGAAGGAATATGAAATGTGTTAGTAGACTGAAACAGAGATAAGAAAGAAAACTAATTCCTGCGAGTGGATATAAGATCCTCTTTGAGTCATCATGAAGCCAACCTGTCGCGACAAGGGATAAGATCAAATTTGCATTCAAGCTTAATATATTCCAACGTTAGTTTCCGGGAGAAAGGAGCAAGAGTTTTCCGTTCCACCCATTCCTCGTTTAAATGCGGGAAGCTTTGGGAAATTTCGGAACAGATATCAAGATTTTGCAAACTGTTTCTCAGTAACTGATCAGATATATTCACAGCCTTCAAAGAGCCACATTTAAAGGGTGCGCCTCGTAAACATGTTATGCGTCTGCTATTGAAAGTTTTACACAAAGGTAAGAGAGAGCGATCTCACGAGGGAAATATTTAGTCGTTGAGTAGAATAATATTCAACGCATCCCACATCTTTATGTTTCCCAAGTTTATAAACAGCACAGTCTCCTAATCAATAGCAATTACACTAAAACGTTTAGCACAAAAATGATGAGACATTTTTAATGGAATTCCATCATTCAAACGAAGTGAATACGTCTATGTAAGCAAAAAATATACATTGCTGGGGCAACAACTTTGTTTTTTCTCTATAAATACAATTACACTAGCAATGAGAAATTATTTCATGACCAATAAACAGGACTGTGTGCATGATGAATACAACACTATGCGAAAATGGCAGTCGTAAATATTCGCACACATTATTATCAACGCTCGCTATAATTAATAATTCTGCTCACTATATCATATCCATAGAGTAACACCCTCTCTCTTCAAAAAGTTATTCACGCATTTTCCTCTTCTTAAATTGTCCTAATAAGTATGCAAGCAGGGGAGCTAGAATATTACTCACGCTAATAGTGCAGATGGGTAATGGCACATAATAAATACCGCAGAGTAAGCTGTCACCATGGTAAGAGTTACCAAGAAAGCGGCTTGAGAATATATTAGTGTAGAACTAGTAGGTAAAAATTATAAATATCCTCTCCTAAGACTGGAGTAACTCGTCCTAACGTTGAGCATTCAACTCTCAAACGAAATCAGAACGTCGCTGCGTTGCATGGGATTGGTATCGACACATTTTTCCCATGGATAGAGAGAGTGGGAGGATGTGAACGAGGTGGGAAAATGCAAATAAAAATTTCTCATTAAATTTAAAAGAGAGCATCAAGGAAAAACAACAAATTGAAATTCCGCGAGTAATTATCACGAATGCATTGGAACTTAGGGGGGGGGGGGGGAGACGCCGGCGAATGGCTCCGGGGCTGATTCATCCTGGAAAGAGGCTTTTCCCCCTCCTCCCCTTGTTGCATGCCCCCCGAGTGTGGGTAATTACATCCTAATATTCAAACCGCACAACGGTATTGCGGTGAACTCGATGGATTATTTATTCAGCGAATGTAATGTAATTTAATTCTGAGCGCTCCCACATTAAATCGTCAGACGATGTCTGATTCCCACCGCAGTCACTCTTTCCAAACCAATAATCTTCCTCCTCTTCCGACAATTTATTTTATTATACCGCCATCGCATATATTGCATTTCCATTCCACATTAATACTGACTGGTATTCAGCTGTCTGCTTCCCGATTCGTTTTCGTGTTTTGCCAAACGAATTTCAATGTTTAATCGTAAAAATATACAAAGTGGTAAGAAGAGTTAAATCATTTACGCAAAGAGAATTTCGGATTGCCAATGAGGAAAAATTAACCAGAACGGTGCAAAAATTAAAGTGGCTCAGACATTCGTCTTCTATAGACATAAGGATCGAAAATTGTAGTGCTCAATATTTACCTGCATAACTCATGAAGATTAAACAAAATGCACGTTCAGGAAAACAACTTTTTTCAAATATGTAGAGTTGAAATATCTATATTAGAGTTCACTGTCGTTGAACCATAAGACACTGCCTATTCTCGGAGACAGAAGAAAAATCAAAAGTATCACAATTCATCATTAAAACCAAAAGGACTATTACTTTGAGATCACCCTTTTAAAGCAGTTTGCGTTAAGGATTACGATGACGACTACGCGAAAGAAGGAACCGTGATACCACCCCAGGATTCTGTCCACCCTTCCTCCATCCCCAGACTCCCATACCATCCTACCGACCTGTAAATTCCCTATTATTGATGGCGCAAATGACCTCAGACGTCGGTCAAATCCCGAAATATTAGGCAAAAAGAATACCTTATTGTTCGCATATCCTTGAGTTACAAGATGCATATCTACGCATATCCTCCAAAATAGTTTACACTGCTCCCTTGAATAAATCTAAGGATCCTGTGGCAGTATTCCATTGACTAAGCCGACTAAGCTCATATACATAACTTTCTACTTCCAGAAAATTGCAGTTGAGATCATTATGAATGATGGATGTTTGAGGAGGAGTATGCGTGTGATTGAAATGAGAAAAAAAACTTGCATTGCGTACGATACAAACTCGATCATGGCCTTAAATTAAAAATAACAAATATACCTTAACTTCATTTTAATTTAAATTGCTTTGTTCCTACCGTTGAAAATTCCTTGAACATCAATGGATAATGAAATGAAATTCAGGAGGTGTTTAAGTCAATACACTCCAGCTAATTAAAAGACGATAGGCTCCAATATTTTTTTGGATTGAACCTCAAGCTTTGGATAAATGAAAACATAAATGATATAGAGCATACAGCTAAATAGACGAACTCATCGGCAATTTTTTCCACTCAGCAAATTTGCAAAATAAATTGTGTATTTTGTGCCTCCAGTAACTATGATTAACAGCAATAATGATTAACATTGCAATCATACCCAACTATAAGTAGAAGAGGCGATAAAAGTTAAAATATGACTCGAGCAAACGACTTTTTTCATCTATTGCAATTTTGACTAAAAATGTATTTAGATATCTATTTATAACTATATCATCGCATTTCTCTATTCTTAACATTACCATAGAGTGGATAACTCTCTGCGCTAAAGGCTCCAAGCAAATTTATCTATCGCCACGGCACTTAAAATAGGATTGGTTGGATATGAAAAGCAGTAGAGCTCACCTAACTAACAGGCAAGCGGTAAGTGAAATTCGAACATGAATTGGAGGTTATTGCTCCGTCCAAAGTATCTTAGGAAGACATGCTATCCACAAAAATCACTCTAATTGGGTTAATCTGGAAACAACGGTCCAGAAGGTAACGAACGGATTAAAATTCGAAATATCATTACAAATGGATAAATTTTCTACACACTAGTTCGGCCCGATAGCGGTTGAATTTCGCATAGTAAATAAATGCGTACACTATCCATGGCACTATCCTTAGCTTTTACAGAAGCAAGTTTCTCCACTGGGTTAGTGCTACCTATGAACGCCAATGTAACCTGGGTCAAAAACTCGGGACAATGATTTACAAAAACGTCTTTAACAGTGGGCATCAATTAATATGGTATTGACGACTGGAATTAGATGCTTTAGTAACTCTCACATTAGTTTTTTAATTCGCTATTTTTAATGGCGCACAAAAGCGCATAAATTGTTGCGGGGTTCAGGCATTGTATTTTCAGGGCAGCCACTCGTTCAATTAAGTCAAATTCACAGTTATTCAAGGTTGTTTAATCGTCGAAAATCGCCATTTTCACGGTTTTGTCGGAGTTAAATGCGGAGTAATTCAAAATCATATTTCATTGTAAGGCATTATAATTCTAATTAAAATAAAATATATAGTAGTTAAATCAATTAAGTCCCTACAAGGAGTCGTTATTTTAATAAAAATTTAGAATTTACATTTCTGTTGGATTCTTTCGCAGCGCTGTAGTTTGTGCATGTCTTTTGGGTTTCACTGCATCCGGCTATCTTGATGACGATAACTTTTCGTGACCATTTTAGGACACATTTTAGGACCTGAACTGAAGATGTGGTCTGTAATGGTTACGAAAAGTCATCATCAACAAGATAGCTTGACGCCTGTGTAATTTACATTGTTTAAAAGTAAAGCAAAAGATTTTCATTTTGAATTTAACGAGACGTTAAGTGATTCCATGCATCCGACACCAGCTGAAAACCTTTCGACACCAGGTGTCTTTTCATCTTTTCAACCTTCTGAATATATATCCTAATGCTGGAAAGAATTTCAAGGATTCGGCGAGGAAACGCGAAGAAATGTTAACGGGAGCTGAATTAAGAGGTTTGAAACCGCACATAGTATTGCATTCATAGAAAACCGCCCAGACTCATTCCCAGGACGAAATAAAACTGACTTTTATATCATCTCGAATTGTAGTAGAACAATTAAGGGCCCACGGACACAAAAGTTAATAAATTATGTACAAATTTTACGGCTAATTCACGGGTTTTTCACAGTTTTCATGGTCTTGCGGTTGATTGGCCTCCCTGATTTCTCAGCAAAATTTTAGTTTAACTGAATAAAACATTAGAAGTATCATCTAATTTAGGAATTTCCTAAGTATTTTAACAATCTCATCAGCGAATCATTTCGAGTAGCATACATGTCACGCATGAAAGCTGATATACTGAATCGACCATAGAGTGACCTCCAAATAACCGTATTGTAACCCAACGTCCACAATAATGGTGTAATTATGGTAAAAGTAGCGATGTAAATGGTATTTTCGAGGGATAACAATACAAAATTTAGGATGCAAATAACGATGAAGATGGCGAAACTAGGAGACGTGGAAAAAATAAGCAAAAGTAACAAGAGTGAGAAAGTGAGAGAAGAAGCACGGATGTAAACGCGGAAAGACGGACGAAGAAAAACTAAATAAAAAGAAAAATACGACGTAGAGGGAAATTTAAAAAAAGTTGTTGTTCCGGGGAAGAAAAATCCGACGCATCGGGTTACAGTATACTGTAAAATATGCTGAATTTTTCTTCCAGAGTATGTGCTTTTACTTTAGGGAGTAAAAAAAATATAATTTCTGTGAATGAAATTAGCTATCCAATTTATGTAGGAAGAACGCCATTATTGCACTGAATTTTCCACATCGGACTGTATGCGAGAAATTCTCCATGGCAATAGCCCAATGATAGCTAAAAAATACTTTATCAATGATCGTCAAGCAATTCGCTTTTAGTAACCCGAGTGAGACCCTACAGCACCTCAAATATCAGATAGTAAGCCCTTACCTGCCAATCCCAGGGTAGCGGGTTCAAATCCCGCCTGGCCGGGTTTTCACCTCCCTGGTCATGGTTTTGTGGCCTGTTACATAAAATGTCTAATGTAAAAGGCCATTGAGGCTGTTTTCAGGCCAATAAGCATTTAAGTAGCGGCCTGGCGTGTGGTCTATAGTGGAGTTTTTACGTGACATGCGTGTTGCTTCATTCCAGGACAAACTAAATACGTCACGCTACATTTATAATTGCCTTCAGTTCAAAAGCCATTGGATATACTTTGTCAGGATTCGAGAGGATAAGAAAATCTAGGTGACGCGAATTTACAATGTTTCGACGTACTTAAAGGAAAGCATCCGTGAGTCTATTGCAATGGCATGTCACGGTCGGATGGACACATCAGAATCAATGCAGCTATGCACTATACGAAAAGCGGTTATCGGGAAAATTTAGCTTATAACTCCACCCAAAAAAGGTGACGCGTTTCACGGTCATCTTATTCTCATTAAGCTGCTGCATTTATACACTACAAGTAGCAGATCGGTACGACTATAGAGCATGGTCCGTTTTCTGGGCCGCCACTAATAAAGTCAAGATTTTCTGGTTTACAGTATATGACACAATTTTCAACACGCAACTTTACACGACTCCAAATTATTTTCCTCTAGTTTAAAGCGGGCTAGGCGCTTTCGTCTCCAGACTAACACATTCTAATACATTTGATCATCAGTTGGGAGCTAACGGTCTAAATTCTAATCAATTATATAGATTTTCAAGCTAGAAACCTCACTGTTTATGTCAACCGTATCTGGCGAGATAGGGAGGAAGAGCATTTTCGAGAATAAATGTAAACAGATGCAGTACTTTCCAATTCATTTCATATTAAAAACACTGTGTTCCCACGTATTACATCGCCATTATCAGGTACAAATTTAAACTCAGGTTTATCGTAAATGCGATGGTGGGTGGCGTAACATGGTGGAACTCCTTCATGATGCACAAAGGGTAAGAAAAAAGACTTTGCTGTTCCACAAAATAAGTATTTAGTTTAGTAATTTATTTTGTGGAACAGCAAAGTCTTTTTTTTTACCCTTTGTGCATCAGGTTTATCGTATTTATTCTCGTCTTTCATGGAAAGGGAATTATTTTTAAATTATGAGGGGAGAGGGGAAGGATATATATATATATATGAAGGTAATGACAATGGTAGGGTAATTGAGGTCATTTGCTGTCTCTTTCCAACCGATGCTCGTAATGGGGTTGAAAAAACGAAAGAAACGGGAGCAAAGATAACGTGGGTGGAGAGGGTGGGGGGGTAGTCATATCTTCAGGTTGAGGTTTTTGAAGGCAAATGGTTGAAGAAAGCTAAGATGAGGGATCGACATTGAAATTCAATGTGTTTTAACAATTGGATTTCCTTGTTTTTCTCTCTAATTAATTTCCACTGCGCCAACATGTCCAGGCGACGTCTTTTATCAAGAAATCGGAGCATATTCACTTGAAAGTCCGAGTGATGAGATTCCTCCGTGAAGTGTTTAGCGAAGTAGGATCTGGGTTTTCTACTGGCAATGCATTTTTTGTGTTCAATGGCTACTAAACACACTATGGAGGAATGAATGAAATTACCAAGGAGGTTAAATTTAAATGGAGGCGGCATGACCTTGAACGCTCATGGGCGAAGGTGAGCCAGAGGAAGACCTAAACCGGTGCCGGTGGCGGTGGCGGAAAAGGCTACGAGAATCAAGTGGGATATCACCTCCATTTTTTTAACCTCCTTGAAAAAGCACGATGAAAAAAAATTGTCTGGACTGAGACCAGAACCCATATCTTCGATTTCACGCCAGGTGATTGAACCATTAAAGCTACCCACGCGTCCTCTTCCATTGCGACAATTGTCGCCCCATCAAGGTAGTTTGAGCGAGATTCTTCCCTAGTCATGATAGAGGCTGTTCAAATTTTATTTTTAAATTCATGCAACTTTTAGAAGCATGAAGTGAATTTTAACATTAATGACGCAAGAACTTTGTTATATATTACTGAAAGTCTCAGTAATTAACTAAATATACATATTTAAGGATTAAACTTGACTCACCTTTTCACGCCTTCACAACCGAAGATTTTTTGGGACTCTGTAAAAGTTACTGCAATGAGCAATTGATTTACTTATAAAAATAGTTGAGAAAGCATAAAAACTATACACTTCTAAATTTTTAACGAAATCTTTGCATAGAAAATGCCTCATTTTCCAAAAAAAGAGTCCCTCAGGATTGCATACCCGTACCATTTCCCATAGAAAATGGCTGGTATTTTTGACAAATATCTCGAGAAGTATAATTTTGAGTGGCTGATGTTTTATTATCATTGTAAAGATGAGATATTTTTCTTTATTATAGGGCCAAACTCATCGACTTTTATGTGATGAGATATGTATCTCAAACTAACTGAACAAGATGTTGTGAAGAGGTACTGTACAAATTGCACCACGGAGTACGCGCAGTCATGTGCATGCCGCTTTAATGTTTAAAGCGCCCGACGCAATATCGGAGGATCTAGGTGAAAATCCCAGCCCAGAAAAATGATTCAAACAATTCTCTCACTATGAATTCCTTCCACTCTTTGAGGAATAACGGTGGACGCATTTCTTAACAACCGCAATGAGATATTGAGGAGGAAAGACCTGCAGTAAATATGAATAGAATGTGGTAGAAATGTTTAGAAATAAATAAAATTATTAAAAATAAAAGTTTAAGGCATGGTGGAAAAAACAAAAAGAAGGTTGTCAAAAAACTTGAAAACGGCAAAGGAAAGGATTGGTGAAATAACTAGTAGTAAAGGAGTTTTGAAGGTTGTGAAAGTATCGAGAATATATTGTGAGAAAAGAGAAGGAGGTAAACAATTGATATTGTGGAGGGTATGACGGGCGTGATAACGGACGAGGAACAGAAGCGGGACAGAGAAGGAACTAAGTAAGGACAATGGAAGGGACGGAGTAGGCGTTAATAGGCTTAGGACAGGAGAAGAAGCACACAATGAAGGCGACAAGAAAGGAAGAAGAGACAACGGATCAATCCATATCAAGTGGTTAAAAAAAAACAATTTGTGGGTAGCTTGACCATTCAAAAAAATATGTATATATATTGAGCGTTGACAGTCTTATGCCTTCACAGCTCAAAACCACATTTATATCATTTTTTATATTTTCTGGTAACAATTCGGTGGCCCTTTTTCAATCTCGGAGCAAAGCATTTTCTGCATTTGCAAGTGCTGGTGTTAACTTCCTTTTCTCAGCTTATGCTAGTTTTAGGATGATGAGAAACCGTTGTCTATGTATTTAAGGGACTACAATTTTACGTATCAAACAACCTGGAATTGTGTATCTTCAACGTAAATTTTATTATCAAAGTTTGGAATCGAAATAGCAAAAATAGCAATTTTTAGGAATTTTTGAGGGGAAAGACAGTTTGCCAAGCTCTATCAAATTTTCAAGGTATACCTTTGAACTACTATTCCAGATCAAAAAAAATTGAAGACGGGAATTTATGTACTTTTTCTTGCACAAAGTTGTAAAAATATAATTTTACAAAATTGTGCTAATTTCAAAGTCTCTGATGGACAGACTTTTAAAAATCTTTAATTTGCATTAAATAAATTTAATATATGTACTTGCAGTGTAATGTTTGACTTATCTGGCAACAAAGACACAGCTATGTAAAAAAAATGCCAAAATATAGCATTTTTGTGAAAAAGTACATTTAAAATCATCCATATTTAAGTTGATCGTTTTACGTAAAAAGCTTTTAGATATCTTTTAAAGTGTTTTAAACTGATGATAAATTATAATAAATTTGAACGCATTATCTGGATTGTTAATGAGGCACGTTAAAATCTTCGTATGATTAAACACCTTCCAATAAAGTACACGGCGTAGCCGTTAAATA
Organism: Pyrrhosoma nymphula; assembly: GCA_963573305.1. Classification (NCBI taxonomy): domain Eukaryota; kingdom Metazoa; phylum Arthropoda; class Insecta; order Odonata; family Coenagrionidae; genus Pyrrhosoma; species Pyrrhosoma nymphula. The sequence goes on along the minus strand of OY754330.1, from coordinate 44,581,480 downwards.
GCGTTTACCGAAATCACGGCCTCGGCGATTGCGGAAAGTCTTGCCTGTATCGACGACTACGACGAGAGAGTTTAACCTCCCGGAATAACCGGGATCCTTGATACGTTCTGCTTGACGGGCGGGGGTCGTAGACAGAGAGTGTAAAGTAGCAATTAATCAGAATGGAAGTGTCTTGATGTCCTGGGTATTGGGGAAGGTAATCAAATCAAATTAGGAAGGATTTAGCTCGTGGGAAAGTGACAGAGGTTATTATTGTCGGGTTGTATTGCCAGAGGTTAAGGAGTAAAGGATTTTTGGTTAGAGATAGTGAGTGTAGAAACTGTTTAAGGGATAGGCGAAGGATTTGGGTAAGGGTATGGAGTTTCAGATCTTTACGAATGGCCGCGTTACAGACGAACCAGGGAACCTTTAGCAATTTACGAATAGGTTTGTGATAGGCCGCTTCTACTTATTTTATTTCTAATTTTGGCTTCGAAAATCCCATACTGGTGATACCTGAGTACAGGGGTTTTAGCACGTTATGAATTACGTTTTATTTTGCGATATCCTCTTCTACCAAGTCAGAGAAAATAATTTTGGAGTCAATCTTCTTACTTAAGGTATTTGGTTGATTTCGAGTATGGGATCGGAGTCTGATGGTGACGAATCGGAGGAGGAACGAATCATGCACGAATTATGTAAGGACGGAGATATGTGAATATAATATTAACAATACATGTTTGCACACAGTTCGTAAACTAAGCATAGATTAGAACACATTGCCCAATACTTATCTTAAATATAACGAACATTGCAGTTTTTTCGTCGAGTTTATATAATATTATGTTATTCACTAACCAACTTGAAGTTCTCCACACGACTTTAGACAGCTATTGATAAGTTAGATAAAGGCACACTTCACAAAGCGAGTATTATGCGTCTGAGAGCAGCAAAAAGCCCATTTCACTGATACTCCATTTATTGAAGTACGCTTTGTATTAATTGAGAAACAGGGATTTAAGAACAGTCAGACACTCAGTCAAAACTCGACTGGAAGAGCACAAGCGGGGCCATTCGACTGGGGCAAGCAACTAAGTCTGCAGTGGATGAGCACGAATTCTTGGGACACGCGTTCGACTTTGAAAAATCCAAAGTCATCGCTAAGGTGGGAAGATTCAAACCCCGACCTATCCATGAGGCCATCGAGGTAAAGAAAAATAAACATAACTTCAACAGAGATGGTGGCCTAAACATTAGCAGCACATGGAACCCAGTCATCCACAAAATTTCTCTACCTGCCCCTTCCCCTCCCCCCCACACTATTCTAACTCCCTCCCCCTTCCAACTCTCCCACTTGAACCAGCTTCATGGGGATGGATATATAAGAGCAAACCCTCATTCCCATGAAGAATGACCAGCAGTGGGTCACGAAACGTCGGGTCAACCGAAAAAACAAGCGGCATACACCCGAATTATAATAATTGTATTAGTCAATACCCATTATCGTCGGGGACTTCCTCCTTACGCTCGAGCCATTCCAATACCTTGCCTTAATAAAAGCATTACTTGAAATTGCATACCAATGCTATTCATGAAAACTACTCTTCCACGTTTGCAGCAGCCAAGTTACACGGATAGGTATACACTCGTCACTCGATGCAATGTTGGAAAGATATATATATTGACCAGATGCACAAAGTGATTCCAATCTCCCAAGGGCGATCATGCAAGGGAACAATGCAGCAACGGTGCAGCAGGCACGACGAAACACTTTACCCGATGGCGTAATCATGAAGTTTTCATCATTCTGCTAAAAGATCGACGCTTCAGCCACCGACCGCAGCGGCGAGGCGCTTTTGAAAGGCAATGCCGTTGACCGCAGAGAGAGAGAAAAAGCGAGGTGGAGTAGTAGGTAGGGCAGACGAGAGAGAATGAATAGGGCGAGGAATGAAGATAGAACTTGGAAAAGAGAGATGGGAGATCGATGAAGGAACACTATCGCCTCGATTACCAAACTTCACCAATGAGTGCGAAACCACAGGAGAGGATTGTTCTCGGCACCTCGGGCGATCTATTCGCCCTGATTCAATGTGGTGAGGACGACCAATCTTCCTGTCTCTATTTAAAAGTCCCACCGCTATTCTCACGCCGCAGTCTCCGTGCCAGACACAAGAAGCGAATTCTCAACTGTTTATTCCAAGTATAACTTTCAGTTCGTTTCTTGAATCAGGAAGTCAATTCAAAAGTCCTTTTTTTCGTTTTTCGTTCAACCAAAAATAAATCTTGTGAAAATGACTGCTAAAAATCATAACGTCTACTTTTGAATGTATTTATGTTTAATGTGTTACGCTACACTAAATTTCCGAATACCCGTCAATTGACTAAAGCAACTGCGTTTTTATACAGGAATAGTCAGCTTTTTAGATACAAGCCATTCAGGATCGATTTTAGCGGAGATGGGAGTCGGAAAGTGCACACTGAGTTACCAAGGTGGTAAAGTTGGCTTTACGAAACGGACCCTTTAGACTTCAACAACACAAATCGCAGTGCTTTGATACCAACTAAGTTCATAATTCGTAACATCTTCATGTTTTTGAGCTGTCTACTATAATAAATGAACAACTTATTGCGAATTAAACGATATTTGATAATTTTTATTCCTCAGATCATTTCCATGTCATCTACTTCGATTAATATGAAACCAAAATGCGTACAATAGGTAATAAACATGTAAATTGCAAATTTTATTAAACATAGGAAGTATTTTTCTGTAAAACCACCACTCGGCACCATACTTATTGCCAATGCCTAAAGTCTGAGAAGATGGTTATTTGTTAATCTTAGGAGGCGGCCAGCACGGAGTTCATTCGCGCCATGAGGATAGGTGGGTAGGTTTATGTAGGAAGGATTGTGGAGGGAATGGATGAGGGTTGGAGTGAAACCCGGTGTCGGGGTGGGTCTACTCTTAAAGAAAGGCGACAAAGGAGACAACGGTTTAACGTCCCATCCGACTGACGGAATACTTCACTTGATCTAGTTACTCCCCCACAAAGCACACAAGTATGGATCAAGATTCCTCGAAGAAATCTTCGCCGGAGTTCAAACCTGGGCCCATATGATGGAAAGCCACCGCTCCAACCCGACCCCTCTCCCTAAGTAGATTATATAACAGACCGTAATAGCTAATATTGATTTTTCAATCACTGGGAAATGTACTACAAATGATATGATGCGAAGTCACGCGCAGGGGTGCTAAGATGGTGAAACCAAATGGGTGAAATTGCCCAAGTAAAAACCATTTGACTTAACCAGGACTCCCAATGACCGTGACCCGTATCTCCCAATTACCGGTCAGAAGTGCTAGTCAGTTACACCACCTTAATCATCAGTCATATCCCCGCTGATATTAGCCTTGAAGTTGTAACTGGCTAAAACTCCTGACCGGAAATTGAAATATCCGGGTCCAAATCCCGGTCGAAACTTTTTTTCATGACGAGTTTCACCCTCTTTGGTGTGTAGCCACTATTGCTACTATAATTACGCTTTTCAATTGGTATTGTCACAAAAAATTTGATTAACTCTCCAATGCTTTTTTCTAAATTTCCTAAGTAGTAGGTACTAACATCAGGTCTTGCATGCTTCCTGTATGACTCTTGAATATTGGTGCACTTATTCACATACCTGTATAAAACATTAATATTCATAATTACATTAACATTGATATCGTGAAGGGAAATCCATGTTGGTGAAAATCCACCTCCATACAGTAATTGCAGGTATTTGTTAATGAATTAAAGTTTCAGTAACATTGTAGTGCAGTTTAAAAGATTAACACTATTGTAGCGAGGCATTTTTGGCAATTAATAGGAAAACATTAGATAAAATTGGTAACTGTATGTCCATCACTTTAATAATCGACTAACACGTCCTGACACCAGGTTGGGTCTATAAAAAAAAACAAGTTGACGCCAAGTAACAAAGAACGATAAAGACTTGCTTTGGCTTCTCATTGTCATGTGATGAGATGTATTAGTTTAAGAATACGTAGAAGTTCTTGGTTGAACGTAGAAGTTCTTGGTACGAGTAAGTTGCTACCTACAGCCAATAGGTTATATACGTGTCAATTGTATGCATACGATTCCTTCCGCAAATCAACTGACTGCCGCTTACATGATACGCAAGGAGCCATTTGTTGGCGAAGAATGTGATTTGGATAAGTCGCCAAAAATATTTTCACCTGGAATAGGCGTTCTCAGATTTCGTGTCCTTATACTGTTATAACAGCGCACTCCAGCGATTTAAAAATATCTGCAGCTACCAGTGACGATTTATTTTCTTATACAAAGAACATTTATGGTATTAATCAAGTCTTGCATCCAATCCGATACCCACCTGAGAAGACAAAATTGCCGTCAAGGCATATGCACGACAAGTGACGCCACGTCCATAATGCCAAGTTACATAAACTACGCGGGAACGTAGTCAAATTTCTGGAAATGCCGAGCGAAAACCCGGGGATGGGGGATTCTTGAGCCGAGATTCTTCAGAATGGAGATAGAGAGAGAGGATGATAGACGAAGAGAGACAAATAGAAAGACAGAGAGATAGAAAGCGAGTGAGCAACGCAAAAGAGCCACGTAATGGTGAAAGTTTCAGGTAGTCTCTAGATGGAGATTAACCCCAGAACCTTCTTCTAGAGCCTTCGGACGTGCATTCCGCCGCGGTAGTTTCTGGGAATCGTGAACGAGCGAAAGCTCCATGTCTAATGCGACCGTTTTTCTTTAAACCCTTTTACGCACCACTTGTGCACGGCGAATGCATAAAACACATTCAGGGGTCAACGACCCGCGACGCGCACGACCGGAATGCCCTTCCCCATCCCTCCAAACAATGGGTATTATTTCACCATTGTCACGTCGCGATACGTATTATCCGTATTTAAAAACGGCATAATTCGAGGGATTATTTACTTTTTTTTGGGCACGATGCGGAAATGAGTGGAAAATCCGACATTAAAATGGAAATGAAGGCGCTTAAAAATTACAAATCTACGCCGTTATTTTTTTCTCGTGACACGTGAGTCGTTAAAATCATCTATCTCGACTCATTAACTAATTAGGTACTTAATTCACGAGCAATTTTGCATTAGAGAGTATAATATGCCGAAATGAAAGCATAAACCAAAACGCTTTTTTAATAATTAGGGATTTGCATTAAGCGGCAAAGCTGCATTCCATGATCTTTGCCCTTGGATGCAAAATTTAAGTTGAAAGATGTATGAAAATTGAATATTAATGCTGACTATTGAACTCGTTCAGTTAAAATCAATTATTCAAAGGAAATAACACTCCTAGATAATTGTAACTTCACTCCACTTAGAGAATGCACATGTAGTAAATGTAAGAGTGCAGTAGTGAGGACATTTAGACACTACAAATGAAAAATTATTAAGCCAAAATAGGCACTACACATTTCAATCTAGGCACTGAAAATAGGCACATGATGTGGCTTATTTCTGAAAAAAAAATTATCTGATACCCATAGCTAGGGCTTAAATAGGGTCTAAAGGAAAGGCGGGCAGCATACAGGATAGGCAACCTGTACAAGGCTTACAGAAAGGATAAGCGATGGGAGGAAATCAATAAAAAATTTCTCATGCCAAACAGAATCGGAAGAAATGAATATAGTTTTAAAATAAGGGCACGACAGCAAAAGACTGACACAGGAAAATTTTCCCTCGTTAATAGAACGATATAGGAGTGAAATGCCTTACCTGTAGAAGTCTTAAATCCTTTCCCAAAATGTTACAAGGAGTTCAAGAAGAGACATCGCCTCACAAACGTTAAGCGAACCGACTAATAATTTTGACGTGAATGTTTACTTTTTAAATATTATTTGTGAATTGAGTATTGGAGTGATACATGGATCATTACCACCAGGCAAATGCCTAATGTAATGTAACAGGTTAAATAAATAAACATTTACTATCTTCAAATTTAGGGGAGCATGGTGGCCTAGTTGGTAGAGCGTTTGGCTGCTGATCGAAGGGTCCCGGTTTCAAATCCGGGTGAAGTCTTTGGACGCCCTCGAACAAAAAAATCCTCGGAGTGCGAGGGAAAGGAACTGGTCCCCGTACCCTGACTGTGTGAAGTTCATACCCCTGTGGCTAAGTCCGGGTTGAGCTCTACCCTCAACTATCCAAACCAACTTCGGGTTGTATCACTGAGTCTTCAAATTGATGAAGTGGAAATTGATTGATTGTATGCCGAAAATCGATTCAAAATCAATTGTTCAAATCGACGATGTAGAAAAATAATAAACCTCCAATGAAATCCTACATTATACGAGCTACTTGTATAAAAGGTAAACGTAAAAGAGCAAATGTTTTCTGCAACGCTGTTTTTTTCCAAGAACAAGAAGTTGAACATCTTTCAAACTTTACATATCATCAAACGTCGCTGCAGCGCCCAGCTTATGGCATGAAATCTTTATACATGTACAACATGCAAGCCCGAAACAGAATATGACCCATATGATCTTGGACAGCCTTATCTGCACGTGATACATGGAGTTCTTTAAGTTGAATGGAGTTCCATGTGTGACGTCGGGCGAAGGGATACTTATCTGATCGTCAATTGTTGTGTTCGTCCGTCAGGGACGTCTAATTTGTGAAGGACTAATCAATTCCTGTTCATGTCGTGTTCATATACCTTTATGTGGATATCGTCATAGTGGCCATAGCAGACGATGTCTCGCATTGGCACGGGGAACGTGTGATCAGGAAATTCCGTCATCCTCTGTTGAGTACATAAGTTTCCCTAAACGGCTGAGTTCTATCTTCATTTACCTCGATGCTTTGAGACCACCCTAACTCACGTTACTATGTACGTTACCGACCCGGCTACGAAGTAAAAATCACAGAATTCAAACGAGTACTTTTACCCACTTCTTTGTCTGGCAGTGAAACTTGGGTATACCAGGATGAGCATAAGTATAAGGTATGCAGAGGTTATTAGATTTCTAAGAAGTTTTTGCGGTTAGAAAGAGATGATGGAAAAGTATGGATGCTCTGACAATGGGCGTATATAAAAATGAGCGTGCTTCGTTGGCTTTACTATGTTTAGAGAATAGATGGCAGCCGATTATCTTAACAGATTCATGACATAGGAGTGAATGGTTAGAGAGGAAGGGGTAGACTGAGGAAATAATTGGTAAATGAGGAGGAACCAACTCTTCAGAGCGGGTATATTAGGATTTTCAATAACAATAAAGCGTGTGCGTAGCGTCAATAAGCATTAAATAATACTGGGCCTAGCCTTGGAAAAGGAGCCATTCAACAACTCTTCAAAGTACGGTGGGCTTGGGTGGAATATCCCGCGGAAAAACATAGGCAGGTTAATTTAACGACAAACAAATTGGATAGCGCCATTAAATCTCCACGACGAAACTCAATCAATGCGAATATGCGACGAAACTGAAGCAATGCATATGTCAGAATGTTAATTTTTAATAAATGCGATGATGCAGGAATATGTTTACGTATGTACATAGAAAACATATTTCAGCACTGAGTGGCGTCCCACTCCGCAGGTAAATTAATGTTAATATGAGGTTTGTAAAAATATGCACACCAAATAGCCATTCATTGATTTGTCCAATAATATTTTCCTGTCTCCGGCACTGGCGATACAAAAACTCACGCAAGAAAGCTTGGTGCATTGAGTTTTTAATTTAAAGGAGTGACATTTCATTGATATTACGTTAAGGTAACAGTTGCACAAGAGCATATCTCATATTAGGAGCGCCAAAACGAAAAACAAAACATTTGTCACTCACCTTGTCCTTCGGGGTCCTCCTTCCTTGCTCGCTTTCAATCTCGAAGTTCGGACAGCTTTTGTTTTGTCTTCAGCTTGACTAGCACATGGCAATCTTAACTCCAACACAACACAAAGCGTTCTGCTCGTGGCACGGCCCGCCGATTCTAGAGAAAACAAACGAATAAATAAAAAAACAAATGAGCTATGAAATCCGTACAGCAGAAGCTCACTCTTGTGCATGAATATACATATCGATCTAAATATTCGGCACCACTGTACGGGAAAGGTGTTGCCTAGCTTTCCACAAAAGATAGGTCGCGCTGCAGTCGGCATGGTTCCACTTCTGTGTGTCAAAAATGCCCAGTTCAATTGGGAGGCCAATTCCGGTTACTTTATTTCCAGTATCTCCATTTGAATCACGGTCTTTCCTTATTACAACCACCTTCTCTAGAGTGGCCGCGATACAACCTGCTTGGTCCTGATTTTTCGGTGCATGCGGAATGTTTGGCAACACCCACTAGGAGCAAGTTTAGGATCCATATGTATATTCATGCTCTTGTGCTTCTTGTGCACACATTCTATAAAGGAAGCGAAATATTGCTGCAGTTGCGCAGCAATATATTTCAAGTTGAGTCCATTCCCTACAAACTGGCTCCGCACGGTGGAGTAAGACTGTCCGTGTTTGACAACCAGGGTTCCTGAGACCGCAAACCTTCGTTGCCAACTGTGAAATACTCTTTATCTGTCATTTACATCTCTTAACACACTTCCTAGGTCTCTATGGCTCTCAATCCATTTGTTTAGATGGGCTTCTCAAATGGGTTTCGCACGCTAACATCGTATTATGATGCAGCTTTTTTTGGATCGGAAACACTGTCGTGAAACTCCATGCCGACACTTCCCCGTACTCTCAAGTTAAATGCAATGATGCTTGTATTATTATCTACTCTATGTACTCTCATAACCCCTACGCTACTTGTCCTAGGGGCCATTCAAGTACATATTACGTAAGGTGATTCTGGTCACATTCCATCTACACCTCCCCTATGTAAGACAACGTAAGATTTCATGACACCCTCCCCTCGAAATCTTATGTTCTTTGTCATAATTGTTTGGAAGCATGCTCATAGATAAAAATATATATGGACGATTCCATGCTCAAGTGTACAAAAATTGACCTCTCCGGCTATTTTTAAATTTTTAAATAATTATAGGTCCCATAGAGAAATTCGGAAATATGATATTTTGGCCAGATGTCGATTACAGTTTTTGAGATATTGCGATTCACAGCATACGCAATCACAAAGAATTGATCATACGTTTTTCTATAGTCTAGCGTGTCAATTCAAGCGTTGGTTGTTAGCCAACTAAGTTTCGTCGATTTTTTTTCGTAGCGTAATTGCTGTGATCAAAATAACTTTGGTTAAAACATTACACCTCTAGCGTTGGCTTAAATATTTTAGTTTTCCATCAAAAACACGAGAAGTCAAGACGAAAGTCACAGTTATGAAAGTCGATGGGTAACTTAGTACGTAATACGTCAGTCTCATCAGAAATTCCACTGGCAACTTGTAAAGAAGGCTCTCATCAAAAAAGATTTCAGATTCGGAAAAGACCTGATTCATTCCTTCAAAATGTAAAGGATGTCATTCAAAGATGCCATCTTAAATATTCTCCCTAGCAATAGAGAGGGAAAAATCAACGATCACATAGAAATTCTATCGTTCTGTAATGAGTAGCTCTCGTAAATGATGATTTTTATAAATGATTTGTGATTACATTCTTCGATTCTTTTTGATGAGTCCACATTCATTCTGTACTAAGCTCAAATCATTTCCAGTTTTTAATCAGTAGCATCGTATACAACGTACCTTACTCAATTCAACGTCCGAAGGCTTGTTGGACAGATAATTGAATTTCCGATGTCAGTTCAAGGAGCTGACGAACGAAATTCACAATATAGAAAGAGGCATGGAGGTCAATACTAAAAGAGGGCAGAAAATTACAGTAGGTATGCGTTCGAAGCAGATATTGCCGGAGAGTTCAAAGTGAAAGTTAGCGCATGTCCATGTGCATCACAAACTCACTCAAACGGAAAACTGGACGCTTCGCCAATTCGTCTTCTTTGTTCTCTCTTCCTCATGATCCAGAAATTAAGTTCACAGATATCCGATGCAAAGCAAATTATCGGAAATCGCCTCTTCAAATCGCTATCCTGACGTAATCAACACCGTTCTCCCCAATAAAAGCTTCTCTTTCAGTTCAAGCTTTTCGAGTGATTCAAACTAAGCTGCATGTGGAAAAGGCCGATATGGTTTATGAAAGGGCTAATTACACGGCGGTTTAATTTACTACCGATCTAACTCCGCTCGGTATTTTAATCGGTATAGTTTCCAGAGGAAGATGCTACCATTAGCGAGAGTCGATGCTCTTGACATAACGTATAGCGATTCTCTTAACATAATATATAGTCAACCGAATGCCCGAACGCTGGTCTTATCGCGAATTCTGTAGAGGAAGGCCAGATCCGATTGGAAATCGCTTAGGCAAAGGAAAATCAATGTACGCGCCTTTAAGCAATCTGCATGATAAATACCTTCGATTCTGAATGGCTTACTATTACAATAGACCATTCGTTGAATTTGCAATTGGATTAACAGCGCACTATCTTCCGGTAAAGATCAGATAGCTTAATGGAATTCTGTGTTCGTGTCAGGCAAGGTATTAATTTTTCCACAGGCAACCACATGATTTGGGCTTTCGTATTGCAATTTTTAGTTTTCTTGTTACCTTACTAAATTACGATATTCATCTCTCCGTTATCTCTAGCAACGTAACGGCAGTTACTGTTTCAGTAAACTATGTACAAAATTAGGAGTTAATTAGTCACATTATATCTCATGAAATATTCCTGCACGGCTCTTTCACGGGAAAATAATAAATGACTAATGTCGATGTGATAAAGGAAGAATTTAACGGCATGCAAATACATAATGCCACGTAAAATATTGTGTTTTCTGCGGAGAGTATAAGCGGTGACTTCCATTGGCCGTGAACTCTTCTAAGGGCGAATCATGACTTTTTAGGTTCATTAAATAATATTGTAAATCACGTTCTTCTCCATAGTCAAACGTTCAAGTCCACACAGAGTATTAATATTTCATATAAGTAATAAAAAAATAGAAAACTTTTTTATCTTTGTAATATTATAATTATTACCAACTGTATTCCTTGCATTGTACTGTAGCCCTGAAGAAGCTTTAATAAAAAAGCGAAACGTTGGCGTAAAAAGGAAGTTGAGTTTCTTAAAAAAGACATGACCAAACCTCCATAAATTAGCCAATGTGTAAAAAAATAGACTCTTTATTGACTAGGAAATTTCAAAGTTTGGGGAAATTAGCATGTCATCCTGATCATATTTATGATACACTACATCCCTTCCTAAGAAGGTAGGCTATCATATATCCTTTTGCTTCTTAAGCATTAAAACCTCGATATTTTCATATTCATCCTTTAAACTGACAGTCTTTTGAATAGAAAAAACACAGTACATGCGCCATTATTCATATTCATTCAGCCAAATTCAGACAGGTTTAAAATTCAATTCTGAGCAAATTTTTCAAATTCTCGACGATATCCTATCAAAAACATTGTACCGACTGCTACACTATTGTCTAACCCACCACATATATTTCCAGCAAGGATTTCGGCAATCCAAACTACTACGTGAGCCAATATAGCATACCAGTTTCTAAAGCCTAATCTCCATCAAACAATCTTTATAATAGAATATTCATTTGATAAATACCTAGCCTAAAGATATAAATTAAACTTTAAGGAATACTAATGAAAAAATGCCATAAAATTTCACGCAATATTTGAAATTGGGTTACTATTATTTCGCTACTATTATTTCACCAAATAGATAAATAACGCAGCATTTATCACCAAATCCATTTCATGGAATGGTGTGTAACACTGTGCATTCATGGAAAAAAAACTCAGGGCGGTCCAAGAAAATCTAGTCTTTAAAAGTTTCATAATTCCCTAATTCAATGACAAATTACTAAAAATAAAACACATTAAGCCAAATATTAACTCAGTACGTCAGCGATCGGCCAACGATTTTTTGTTTGGCATGGGCGACCCTTTATGGCATGCAACGCTCATAAAAAACCTTGATTTTTCGAAAACCTTGGACGATGCGCAAAAACCAACCGTCAGTAATCGTGTTGTTTACCATAAAGAGGTCCCAATGACAAATTTAATTAAGTATGGTGGTACAGCCGCTTATTAGCGTACAGTGGAAATATATTACACATAGTGTTCTCTTTTTTTAAACTTTTTCTTGATGCACCCTACGTATGGCAAAATAACGTGGTTAACTGGTCACATAAGGTCATCCGATCCGTCAAGTATGACTGCGCTTTTGGGTGGACCATGCTATTAACCAGCACGCTAGACTGCCATGGGCAGTTTGAAATTGTTTTGGTATAATTGCCCGCGAATTTACTACGAGAAGGACAATTACTTGGCGCTCATTCGATCAAGCTCATTATATTCTATCCAATACGTAAAATATATTATATCATCAGAGGACTTTTAGTACTAGGTTAAAAAAATGAATTCAAATACACTATGTATGGTAGCACAATCAACTGTGACTTTTTAACACGGAAATGTGGGTCTTGGGTGCAATGAGGTAAACAAAAGTACTTTTTTATTTCCATTACCCCAAAATTACCTGTACTGTCCTCAATAACCAACTTAAAATACATATTGTTCATTAGAAGACAAAAGCATGCTCCTCATCCTCATTCATCACTCCTCCTTCCACTAGAATTCCATCAATTATTAATATGCATCAATTCAATCATATTACGAATTCTCTTAAAAAGCGTTCCACAATCATTTGACAGTATAGATCTTCTAGAGTACGTCGTTGGCAAACTTACGCTCACATATACACCACGTAGACAATCATTTCAAACACCGCGCTAACTTAATGTTTAGTTACTTCAGGTAATAATATTTGCATATTGGAAGACTCCTAGATGTGCAGTTAGAGTATTGCATAGCACCATTTCCGTTTACCCGCTGCTATTTGCAACATCGCACCTCTATTCTAACGGATATTTACACTGGATACAAATATTTGTAAGAGCCTATACTGTTACCCATGGTGCAGTACTACCCATGTACTACCAATGTACTACCAATTTACACCCATATACTACCAATGCAAGGTAGGACGGTTTCCGTGACCAAAATGAGCACGTTCTACGCATGAAGTCATCGGAATGTCACGAGCAGCAGATGACTTGAGAATTAGCATAGGATGAAAGCTGCGAAAATTTAGCTTTTAGAAACAACAGAATAGTCAATTAGATATTTGCATCCTTAAGTACTGATATACAACATATTTATTCGGTTATAATTAGTAAATTCGTATTTTGAGAATACAATTTTGTTTATAGCGGAAATAACCCGAGCAACAATTTATTTACAAATGAAAGTTGAAACTCACAATTTTTCAACATAAAAGTTGTATCGTCCCCGGCAAACCCGGACCCGCTTCCCCCGTGTAAATGGATCACTGGGATATCAAAAATAAATCTTCCATCATATGTTTACTCGCATTGCAGTTGTATCCAAATACCAAACAAGTATCAAATACACAATGCACTCCGCACCAAGCTAGCGCTTGATGTAATCCAAACCACGTCACAGCGTTCAACCCAAACAATGTGCAACGACCTATCTTGTATAGGTAGTGCCATGCTGTCATCTGTATGTGGAACGCCCTCTATATATGCCCTTTTACTTACGTTTAAATTATTGAAGAGTGATTGTCGTTCACATTTGAGCGCAAAATGTGACTCGCTGGCTTGGCAGCCAATCTTCACAGATAGGCACGAATTCCGCGGATGTTGTGTTTGTTTTAAGGATAAGGTTTTGGATTAGACGATGCGGTACAACCTTAGAAGTTGGAGCTCCTAAGACCGAAGTCTATTATAACTTGGGCGAAAAACCAACTGAGCTTTAACCCGCAACATCTTTAAGGACCCTAACCTTGAAAACGGTAATTCACCAAAAAGAGAGGCAACATACGGATATTTTTGTTTGCATGCTCTCAATACACGCTTTTCTCAAGTGAAAACAGTACTTGATATCAATTTCTCAAATCGATCGAAATTCCTTAATCTATGAATAACTAAAATATCCGCTTTCCCAACAATTTACTAAAGCGGAAATTCATGTTGTTGTAAAAATGTTTCTTAAACATTATTATTTAAAATTTTTGTCTTAAATATTTTTAACCTTTTGCACCTGAACGAATATTTTTCGAGCATTTTGCATTCAACGCAATACTGATGTTTATTTAGCACCATAAACCAATTTTTTCATCTAAATGGCTTACAAAAATATTATAATTTGACCAACCACAACCATGGATACTGTCTCGTCATTAGATTAGAGCGCAGAGCTATAATGCGAGGCATAGCCTAAGTATGTAGGTGTATCACTTTAAACTCATGTCTTCTTCTACTATAGACAATACCCGTAGTCTCAGTAAAACTTCTCTGCAACCGACTATCAGCATTGAAGAGAGCAATACACCTTACAACAAAATAGAAGAATGCTTCATTCGATTGAAAATAAGCATGATGATGGCTTTGAAGCCATTCCACCGTCAATTATTTTCGCTCACTACCCCGAAAGACGATAACGAGCGAAAAAATAGATATTTGACATAGGCCATGTCTCCCGCGAGTCTACACTTACTCTCCGAAACCATTATGCATTGTGACAATTGAAGTAGTTTGAAGGTGACATCAATATAGGTATAATTCAATTGATTTGGGCTCGTTATAAAGAATAAGATCTTATTTTTCTAATTATACCAAAATACCAGCCAATTATTGCGCAACTCTTCAAGATATTCCGAGAAAAATAGAAGCCGAAAAGTTCATTCATATAAACATATGTTTTTGAGCAATTAATATCAAGATGTTTACTCCATGCTCCCTATGAGTGCCTACTAATGCTTAATTAATTTTAAAATTAAATTCGAATATGATCTATATTCATTTAAGGAGCTTCCATAGCAACTGAGTCAAAACAAACGCCGAATTCAACCTTTTCGTTTGCCTTTAAAAAAAATATTATTTCTCTGATGGCATGCTTTTGATATTAAGAAACAAAGCTGAGGTACAAAATATTCAGATCGATCGACGAATATATTTTCAATTGACGCTTTTTCCAGCCGCAGGAGTCGATTGCAGCGCCATTTTTGTCAAATTACCCCATTTTACTTCACTCATTACAGTAATTTTCTGATAACTAAAAAAATCTGAGGGTGAGGTGCTAATATTTTATATTTACTCAATTCCACAGGGACTTCCACATTTAATAAACATTTTCAGCTACAATTTTACTCATGGAAGGTATAAAATACTATGTTGGTCAATTCTTCACCAGTTGTCACGTAATTAACTACATGAATTTTAAGCAATATTTCAGAATGAATTCGGCTGAAAAGGTATGAACATATTTTATTGTCCATAGAACATATTTTTCTATAGGCTGCCTGAATATGAAATATATGACATTAAATGAAACTACCACCTAAAGGGCTCGGCGTGATTTCGTGGAATCCGAGTTCGAGTCCCGGTCACTCATCGGAATGATTATTCCTCTGTGGAATTTCCGCAATCGGGGAAAATGCTCCGGACTAGGAGATGGAACGCGGGTATATCCCGATGCAAAATGGAATAAATCATGTTGCATTAATCAGCGTGATGAATACCCACGCTTTTGCTTCTAAACTCTCAAAAACAGCAGTGGTGAGAAATATTCCTCGTTACCGACACTGATCGGGCCGATGGCAGTGCGGGCATTGCTCGGTTAAAGCTCTAGATTAGGAAAGCATGGACGTCTGTCCTCGACTGATGCCAACAACCGAGGCAATTATGGAAAATAGGAGGCATTGAACCATTGTAGTGTTATATAAAACATCATAATTGATGAAATAACATGGCTCAAACTCGCTCAAATGATTGCAAATAATTTT
Source organism: Pyrrhosoma nymphula (assembly GCA_963573305.1). Lineage (NCBI taxonomy): Eukaryota > Metazoa > Arthropoda > Insecta > Odonata > Coenagrionidae > Pyrrhosoma > Pyrrhosoma nymphula. Next base: position 44,565,610 of record OY754330.1, on the reverse strand, counting down.
TCCCGCATAAACATTTCATTCACTATCTTCTCCATGCACTGGATAGGTCTGTTTTGGTTTCGTTGTCCATACTTTCCCAATCTAGAGCTTTATGCTCCGTCTGAAGGTGTACGGGAATGGGGGAATAGGTGGCGCACAGGCAGGGGGGAATAGTGGGGTGTGGTTGGGCAGAGGCATTTCTCGACGCAGCCGCCGACGACTATGGCGTGCGGCGGATAAAAAAAAATAAATATACACGCGCGCGGATTTACTGCGCCGTTTCGGCGGAATTGGGGGAGAGAGAGAGAAAATACATAAATGTATCGGAAAGCGAGGCGATGTCTATTGGATCGTAAAGGTTGTGGATGCAGGGGAGAGGGGTTGGTTTAAAAGGATAGGAGGTAGGAGAGGAGGAACGGCGGTTTTCGGAGCGGTGCGGGCCTCTCTTTCTCTGGGCAAGGGTTCCAGCATGCGTCTGGCTGGCATGGGAAGTTGAGGTGGTGTGGGGAGAGAGAGGGGTATGTGAAACGGAAACAAAGAAATGGCTCGTGAGGGATTTGTAGCGGAGAAAGAGGGGTGGGTCGTGATTAATGTATGTTCATGGGAGGAGAATTGGTCGGGGAGGGGGTCAGTGTATGTGTGTGAGGTTCTGAGCATGTTATGGCAGCGAAGGTAGTGGCAGAATAACGGCCCCCATTCACGCATGGCCAATTACGAAAATTCGAAGGCTCTCGTTTTTTTCCCTCTGCCTTCCCCAGGACGGGAGTTGGAAAATGGGTGGAGAAGGGAGAATACTGCAGTCCGCAGAATGAGAGTGGTAGGGAGGGCGGTGGAAAGGGTAGATAGGGGAGGGAGGGTGGAGGAAGGAGGTCGACCGAGGCTGGAAGTGAAGGAATGAGCGAAGGAATGCGGAGGATTTTGGAACACACGGGTGGGGAGCAGAACGTGAAGTTGAAGGAATGGGAGGAGAAGCAGGAGGATGAGAATAAGTGGAGAGGGTCAATCGGTTGCGCGGGTGGGGAGGAGAGGGAAAGGAGCGATTTCGACCGAACTGAATCGAGGTAATTTGAGCGAGATTTTCCATGTAAGCCATGACAGAGGACATAATGAATTTTTGTTTTTAAATTTTAGCAGTTATATGAAGTATAAAGAAAAGATATCAATACTATGGGCGCAAAAATTTTGTTTTTGATGAAATAATTTCAAAGTAATTGATTAAATATAAGTATTAGAGGTTATTTATTTGTTAAGCGCCTGACTTATTTGACTTATTTGCCCACCTGACTTATTTGTTCAGCGCCTTACGCTGAAAACGCCCTCAAGACCGATAGATATTTTTGGGATTTCATAAAAAGTATTATGGTGAGTAAAACTTTTCAGATCTATTTTAGTAATTGAGAAACTACACTAATTACACCAAGTTACATTTATGACGCGAAATTGCATTATAATTTTTTCTTTATTTCACCTTGAATGAATGAGACATGGATTCCCCCTCTTCCTTCAACCAGGGTGCACAAGGATTGTATTGTAGGTTCATTTATTTTATGCTTTCCTGGAGCGCACACCGGTAACATATTCCGTGGAAAACGGCGGAGAATTTTTGTCATACATCCTTTTAAGTAATGCGGTAAGTGGCTAATAATCTGCACTATTATAAATATTTGAACGTTTTTCAAACGGTAAAATTCATTTTACTTTGCATGTAGTGATATAACGCTCAAAGTGCCATAAGCTACCAATTCGTACTTCTCCGCTGTAACTTTCGTGGGATTTATAACTGAACTAGACGTTCACCACTGCCGGGCGTACAATGCCACGAAGCAGTCAAATTGAGAGATTAGTGTCCCGGTCAAGGTGTTTTAATTTTATTCGTTGTAATTTTCGCACTTTCTGCACTTGCGAGTCACTCCGTAAAGGAAATATCTCTGATAGTTCGCAGTACTCGCATAATACTTCCAGGCCAAGCTAACATGGACGCGATAGCATCGCCAGAGATGATATTATCCTCTACAAAAACCAAGTTTTCAAAAATTTCGTGCCGAAAACTCAAGGCATGATATGATTTAATTAAGAAATATTTTTATAAAACATTCCTTTATCATTTCCATTTGTGCTTGTAAGGTGAGTTCCAAAACATAAAACCACTGTACTTAAATGAAATGCCCAAGATTTTTTTTACTTACTTAAAAAAATTATCAAAATGTGTAATCAGTGATCCACGATTACCGTTTCAGCCACCTTAAGGTGGCTGGAGCGGTAATCGTGAGTCGTTGAAGGCACATTCTAATAACTTTTCACGTCGAAAAACATATTCATGGACCAAATTTCACTCAATTACACCTGTTTATACATTGGAAATCACCATACATGCACTAATGTATATGATGCAAAAGTTATATCACAAACTTTCGCCTTAATTAAAGCATTTTTTTTACTTGGATTTTCTGTACGAAATTTACGAGAAAATTATATCTAAATACGCCTTTTTTACTCGGCATGATAACTTGATATTTGTTAGGAGCTATTATAATAATATGAAACTTATTATTTCGTATTTAGGAGAAAATCTGTACATAAGTAATCGAATTGTTTCAAAATATATGCCGTGCGCCATAAGAGTACTTGTTAAAATATCATTGAATTGCCAGGAAACCAAATCGGTAGCATGCAGTTTTTTCACTTTTATCGATAGATATTACTAATAAGAAGACGTATGCAAAGTTTCACACAAATATGTACATAAACAATAATCGCTCTAGCCACCTTAAGTATTCGCAAAAGCCTTATTTTTGGAACAATCATAATTTTTCCCTCCGTACTGCTATGAGATTTCCGTAATTACGCGCTCCTTCTATTTTTGTATTATGGATATTTACTACAATATTATAGGCCCAAATATTTACACAAAACAAATCGCTCTGATGCCACAGTCAGAAAATAATGATACAAATAAAATAAAAATGTTCAGGTCTTAACTTGAACCAAAATACAGAGATTATAATAAATAGGCCTTAAGGCTATGCAGCAGGGACTCCCAAACATTTTTTAAAGTTCGTACCTCTTAGACACCCTTTTCCAAAATGACTACCCATGGCATTAGAAAAATGTCCATTACTTATATTTACATTTTTACTTCAACCTCAAATCCGTCATTTTTCAAGTTTACACGCAAACTCTTAAACCAGCAAGCACTTACCCCTTAGGGTACGCGCACCACAGCTTGAGAATCGCTGCTTTACAGCATCAAAATATGTTAAGTAATGCACGTCATTATTTCATTTGGATGAGTGTGTTTCGGTGGGTTTACAACTTGCATTGAATTGCTCGGTTTACGCGGTAATAGGAATGCTATTCGACACACTACGAGTACGGCCACACACAAAATGCATGTGTTCTAGCCCAGCGTTGTACTACGTACGACTAGCAACATGGCCCCGAATTGAATAAAATATTCACACCACTCCAAAATGACCATTGGTCAGGCGAACGAATGCTTCCTGGGCACAAGCGAGTCATTTCTACGTTTGAACAAGAGGAATAAATTCATTCCTGCGAAATAGGCCAACGAACAAGGAGATGCGGACGCCTCCGTCACAACTCCCAACAATAGGAACACTCACTCGTTGCGCCCGCTGCCCCTTCAATTTTTTATGGGAAGCGTAAAAGCGTGGGCACTAAAAACAACAGACGTCATGGATATTCCATCGATACCTGAAATCTTCGTGGAATCGATCGATTTTCAAAATTTTACCCTTCCCCAAAAAGTAAATCTCCAGAAGCGATCAATAATCAAGTTGATATTGCATGATTGTTTCAGGTCCCATAACAGACAAATTTCCAGCAAATACGACAAAAATAGTACGTTTGGCAGCGCTGAAAACATTGAAAAAAAGGTCACTATCTTCAAGAAAAAATTAAAAAGTAAAAGACAATAGCAACATGGTAATACATTGATTGCATTTCCCAGTACCGGAATGGACATCGGAAGGTCAAATTTCAAAGTTTTAGGGGAGAGACAGTTTACTTAAGCCTGTGTGAGGCTGCTTTTCATTGACAATCCTTAACTTTTTCACCGGTAATACTTGGAGCGCCAATGATTCAAAAACATGTAACGTATTCATCAGGCCGTCCCCTTTGGAGAAGTTAGGCCCAAAAAAGTTGCATAACTTAAGAGCAATTCAAAAGCATTGCTTAACCTTCCGGCGGGTGCGTACGTGTACGGAGTACACTGCGGTCGGTTTTCGGCGTTTTAATCCATTTTACCGTAATGGGACCAACTTGGGACCCTTTTCTATTCCTCATTTGTACAAATAGCCTTCGTAATGTGCAGAAATAATTTTCTTAATTAAGAAGTATTTTTTGGGGAAAAAAGAAAGCGTAACGCGTCGTGAAGTCCGTACGTTGTGCGCTGCGAGGCCCGTTGAATCAATGAACAATCGAGGTCTGTACGTATATTTTTTGTTATTCTATAAGATATTGACTTTTTTATTGTTAACTATAGTTGGCGACAAATATTGCAAGTTACTGATTATCTATTCAAATTTTTATATGGCAATAATTTTCGCCTGAACAAATTATTGCGTGTGTTATGGAGACCATCTGTGATCATGAAAACAATATCTTCGTACGTACATTTATCTATATTCCTTACATTTGTATCAAAGAATGAGTCACTTTTTATAGCAGAAAAATGATTTCAATATACATCAATACAACATACATTAGTGAAACTAATTTTGAAATTATTTGTGTTGCAAATTAAAGCCGAGGAACTATCAACTCGAGGCTTCTGTTTGAACTCCGACGAAGAGGAAAAGGAAGATGATGCCATCGACAATGAAGGTTCTGATTGCAAAGGATGTCTACATCAAGTTGGAAGAAGGAGCCTCCGAAGATGAAGAAGAAGTGCATTTCTAGTAGCATAAAGCATAGCCGCATCATACCAATACTCTAGAACTACGTAATCCAGAAGGAAGCGGAATCGTGGCACCTAGCATTGCCGTGAGGTATAGGAGATTTCTGTTGTATTATCTCCAATTTGGAAGATTCTACAATCAGGAAGACGAGAAGAAATGTAGACAAACTCGTGAAAATACGGTCGATTTTTGAGTGGCTGCATAAAAAAGTACAAGACGAGCGATTACATTGCAACTGAAGAAATGTTACATCCATTCAGACGTCGTTGTAGCTTTCTGCAGTACATCCCCAGCAATCCAGCAAGGTATGGCCTGAGTGTGTGGCACAATGTGACGCAAAATTGTTTTACTCTGGCAACAGAGAACTCAAATGAAAATGCAAATGGATGGAAAATATAAAGTGTGAAATTCACCGTCAGTTATAGTCAAAAGTCTCGTGCAGTCATTAGACAATGGAAACAGAAGTCTTTCCACTTACAATTGGTACACTATACATTAGCTCAATATCTTCTCCTGATAAAAATAACATTGGTCGGGAGGTGCCGAAAAACAAGCAAGAAATTCCGCACGAATTTCTGCCGAACGAAGCGAGGAAAGTACATATTTCGTTGCTTGGATTTTAAAGAAACGTGACTCTCGTGTAATATAGGTATTCCTGTATGTATCAAGACTCAAAGCCGTCATTCAAATGCCTAATGTATGCAACGCATGACTCACATAACATCAATGCAGCTACCAACAGACCAAATATTATAGCACATTACAATGAAACTAAAGGTGCAGTAAACACAGTTGATAAAATGTGCGTAGCCCGTAGCCCACCACTTTCATGATATTTTGTTTTCTTGAATAAAGCTAGTATAAACTCAGATTCTGTCTATTCAGAAAAACTTGGCAAGATAAATAACAGCATCGAAGAAGAATATTCAGAAACGGTCTAGCCGTGGGTCTCAAAAAGGGGCATTTAGAGTCAAAATCGACGGTTTTGACTTCACCGTCCGATTGGAAGTATACCTGAAGCGCAACCACTCTCAAGTAAAAACTACTTCTCCCGTGCATTTTGCGTAAAGAGGGAGATGTAAACTATGCGTAAATAACCCTTCTACTGTGTTATTGTATGCGGTAAATACTTTAGCAAAAAAACCATTAATGAGTCTTTTTCACTTGCCTTTTGTGCCTACAAGACGCCGAGGAACAAGTTTCTTCGGCAAGCTAGACAGCTATTAAAATATGTAATAACAAAAAAGGAGCACCTGAAATGTGATCAGATACGTAAGTAAATAAATAATTATAGCTAACCTATGAAAAATTAACCATTATAAAACAAAACACCTAATGTATTCTTTATTAGCGTCTTTGTGTACTGCGTACACAACGCGTCCACTCGTGTGACTGAAAAATGCGCGCCTGCCGGAAGGTTAAGAACTCTAAGAATAGAAGCCGCAGGTTCAATTTCCAGCAGTTACTTCCATAACCAAAGCGGTAAATTTTGAGTAGAGGAGCATTTTGCGTAAAACTTTACATTTCCGACAGTCCGTTGAAGGAAAGTAATAGTGTCCTTCTTCTTCCGTATCCCAGACCTCTTTTTTCCCTTTCAAATGCATTCTCCTCCTCTCGCTTCTTCGGGCAAACGCCGTAACGAACGTGACATGGTATTCTTTCTCCCCAGGGGAACGTTTCGTGCTTCCGGAATTTACTGCGTCCATTTTCGCTCCAATATTGGCCGTGCCCTACCACCAACCTCCTTTTTGGTTTTCTCTCGGAATTCTTACCCTCCTCCCTCCCAAGGGGGTCTGAGACCTAAAATTTTAGTAAAGATCAAGTGAATGGGGACGTAGTACCGCCTGAGGATGGGCAGCCGAAGGTTCTTTTCCGTTCCGTGCAAGTTTATGTCTAACCCTTTCCCCAAGCCATTTCTTTTGTGCGTATACCTACCCCTTAACTTCCCCGTGAATTTCTTCGCGAGGACGTTTATCGGATTGGAAAAAAAACAGAAGAATTTTTGTCAACATCCCCGCCTTCTCAGGAGATTTGAACTTCACTTTGATAGCAAAAGCACCTGGACTCAATTTTCTCATTCTCAAGTTTCACAATTAACGTTGGTCCTTGAGACGCGTTTATATCATTACTGACACAAGTTTTGTTCACCACTTGCATTAAAATACATTGTACGGCCATTTTTAGCTTATATACAACAAATGATCTAAGTTAAAAGTCAAACTAGTGGGTGACTCCTCCTTATTTCTAAATTCAGGCTGACGCGATGATGGACGTGGTCCCTATGCGTTGTATCATATTCATTAATCAGACAGAATTCCAGAAGTGAGTTATTAAATGTAACATATTTGGTTAGTTTTAACCCTCCTTTGCCCATTTGCACAAACATCAAGCTATGGAATCAGTAGTAATCGGCTCCATGAAGTTATATCACTTATTGGTGCATTCGGATTGCAGGTTTCACCACTTTTGTAGCCCGTAAGAATCTCCCAAAAGTTATTGATTCGATCATTTGGTTTATCCACTCAACTCTAGGTAAAATTATGTATATTAATTTTAGACAAACATTTATTTTACATATGATAAATAACCAGCATAAATATATAAACTAGTCATTCGTCACATTACAATTCGTTATTCTAGTAATTAAGCCAATGATTGGTTCATTGCACATGGGTCATATTGGTTACTTATGGAACACATACGTATTTAACACTAAATCAGGTCCCTTAGGCTAAGATATCATTAATGGAATCAACAGAATTGAATGCTTCTACAAGTCTTATTGAACGACTACCTAGAATTGTAGTACTAACTATTCTAATGGATACATATGCGTCGTTTCTGCAACCGAAAATTAGAGCCATACTTTTCAAAGTCGAACTATAAAGAAATGCCTTGGAGTAAGCTTAGAAAAATTATCCCTTCGGAAAAGAGAAATATTTGGCAGTAATCCTTTGACATATTGACCTTCAATTAACACCAAATGTATTCTATTTGAGTAATAATTAGTTAATCATCAATTTTAAAACGCTGGAACGCAGTTAATATATGCAAAATTGCCTACTAAGATTCCTGAGCCGCTGCATCGGCCCTTGGCACTTATCGCCAGGTATAGGTACTGCATTCTTTAGGCGGAAACCATTGACCAACGAATTTAGAACTGAAACAGTCAGCTGTCAAGATCAAATAAGCATGAGTAATTACAGGGAAAAATAAAAATTTAAACTCACTAAAAATATGGTCGTCAACTCATATAAAAGAGAGCTTTATATATATATATACATATATACACACAAATATAAATATACTTTGATAACACAGGCACACGAAAATAAAAGGACACTCACAGAATAATTTACGGGACGTTTCGATGATCTATACCCAATTTTAAAGAATAATAATTCTACTGCCCTCCTATTACCTTCATGTCCCACAGTATTTTTTAAGCGTCCCGTAAACCTGCGAGATATCTTAAAATCTACGAAACCCACCCTTCAACCGACCGCCCCCTCTCCACCACTCTCCTCAACTTGCAACCGGCCTAGATGCAAATGTTGCTCCCTCCTACGCTCTTCTGCTACGCCCTCTTCCAATAAATCTTCCTCAGCAGCCAACTGTACTTCCACAAATATCGTTTACCGTCTCTCGTGCAATTTCTGCCCGGCATTTTATGTTGGCGAATGTACTACCCCGCTTTCAATACGAATGAATAGGCACCGCCACTCCACCACATGTCATCCCTTCATTGATCCCATTCCTAAACATACCGCATCCCATCGTAAGACCTTCAATAAATGTTTCTCTCTCTCTCTATTAGAAGCCCTCCCCGAATCAGCGACTAATATTGAATTGAGGACTCGTGAGATGGCATTCATCTGGTTCTTAAGAGCATTTAAATCGCCCGGGCTTAACTTGGCCCACTGACCAATAGCAACCCCTTGCTCCTGCTCCCTTCTCCTCTTCCGCTTCCCCCCCCCCGAGGTAACAGACCACTAGTTAGTCTCTTGTCGCCGACGAAGATCGTCCCGTAAATTATTCTGTGAGTGTCCTTTTATTTTCGTGTGCCTGTGTTTTCAAAGTATATTTATATTTGTGTTTTTATTCGCCGAGTGCGTTTTCTCAGAAGATAATATGTTATATATATATATATATATATATATATATATACGAAACGAAAATTTCGCCAATAGGCCACAATATAATAAAAACACTTGACAGGGGGTGGGGAAAGAAAAGTAAAAAGAGAGAGAGGACTTAATGGGACGTTTCGGGCATGTAGGCCCTTCTTCAGCTGCTGAGCTGAAGCTCAGCAGCTGAAGAATATATATATATATATATATATACACACACACTCATATAACATTCAATTGTTTACCTAAAAACATAATAATTCCCTAACTAACTGAAAGCCATAGAAATAATCACTTCCTAACCAACTAAATAACTAAAAAAAAATAGTTCGGAGATTCCTTTTCACACGAACTACGTTAAAAATAACGGTAGAACTCCGTTTAAAAATTGTAGTTGTAGAGATAAACATAAGGAATGTAGTACCTATTCGGTGGGTGGCAAAAAAAGTGGGAAAGGTGCTAATTGCCTAAAGCCCAGTAAACACGGCGACATTTCAGGCACCAGAGCAGGAGCGGGAAGTGGCAAATGGTAAATTTCTCCGTGTGAAATACCAAATATCATGCAATCTGCTGGTATGCGATAGAATCGCTTGCGATTGCCTTACTCGTGTAAGAATTAGAACACGTTCAATTTTTGTGACGATCTGAAAACATCTATGCACATTTCCACCGCTGTTTGTTTGTGAATAAAGAAATAACATTTTATGAAGAAATTTATTTTGCTGTGGAAGTATTAAACATTAATCCAACTAATCAGTGAGTATTTAAATCAATTTTTTAAATTAATGGTGTAGCTATTAATTATTTTGAGTAATTGTGCAGAGATAAATGCTCAACGAGTGTTTCTCGTTACTAATCGTGATAGCAGCAATAATGGTGATCTATTAGATCTAGTAAAATGAATGATTCATGCTTGAGTTTTTTCCTATAAACAATGCTACAATACAGAAATCATTTTCGTATTTCCTACATATTTCTGTGAACAATACCACATAATATACTTCCGTAAACAATACCATCGCATATTTCTATCCAAAGCGTGAAAATACAACACGTTCGTTTTAGAAAAAATAATTTCATGTAGACGGCATGCTACTAAAATGCCGAATAACAAATGCTGGATATTGTATAAATGTGTCACAGCACAACAGGTATATGAATATTGGAAAGAAATTTCGACTTGGAATCTTCCGAGGTAGAAGCTGAGTAATTACGATAATAACTCCAAAATGCATACATCTCCTGAAAACAGACATACAAATTTAAAAAAAATAATAATATTTCACGACCGTGTTTCCCACATTTTTCGTACTACACATCCACGCCTCTTTTATGACCTCCATCACTAAAAAAACATCGTAGAGCAAAAATGTCGCTCGAAGGAACCCAATACCTACCGACGCTTTTGTTCCTACACTCATTCATTTCACACTGCCCGCTGTCCTAGAAGCTGACTAATATTTTGCCTCATTCCTTCTTCCCCCACTAATTTTTAACCCCGTTTCGCAAAAATGTACTCACACACAAAAGAACACCAAGTATGATTTTAGAAACGCAAAATTGTGAGCATCTATGAGGTCGAAGAGGGCAATCGCCAAATTTTATTCGCCAAACTTCGCGATTGAGAAACACAACATGCTTCAGCTACATTAATTCCAGGGAACGTTTTTCCTCGGCTGAGAAAATTCGAACCATGAAATATTTACCATTTCAAAAAGCTTTCAAATGCGGAATGCTCGTTTGGCCCGTCCGCACAAAAGAGTTTATTTATTTATCCGGAGTTCGACAGAAATTTCCAAAACTGTGAACGGAAAACGTAAAGCCAATAGGTACGTATAAAAATGCACACATTCTAAAGCATGGGTAAAAACATAATTTATGGACAGAGCCAAACTCAGCATTGTCCCTTAGAAGGGGATTTTGGAAACTCCTTATATGAAAGAATTCAAGCCTCTGCTACGGAGCTCGGAAGGATACACAGCGGATCGCACACGCTTCGTGGAAGACTTTTTCTGTTCCCGCCGTTTCCATCGAGAGTATATAATAAAAAAATATTCTCCTCTAAAGCGCCCGAAAAAGTTGCGCGCTCCGCTAGTCACGGCATTGACAGTTAAATAAATTCGATTCCACATCGAAAGAGTGACGAAGGGCCCGTGGCATACTTGTTTTCGCTGTATAGAGATATCTAGATCACGATCGGTGTTCGATTGAAAATCTTATCACGACGTCAATCGTGCCAGCGGCAGGCTCTTCGAGTACCGGCATTTTTGCGCTCGATTTCCTGAGTTTAAAAATAATTAATATGCTTTCTTATTTTTTTTAAATGGCAACCAGCTGAAGTGTCCCTTAAAAAGTTTTTATCGAAAGGTCTCCTATTCCCGACCAGTAGCAGCGACTCTTCGTGAAAAATCCACCAATCGCTGATTGCTGTTGAACGCACCTCGTACTATGCCAAAAAGAATTATTCGAATAATAATAAAAAATAGTCGTTTTGAAAATTCTTATCCTCTTTTTCTTTATCTAGGTTTGCTAACTGACCACTAAGAAATCAGTTCATAAGAATTGGTAACAAGATATTAGTTCTTAATAAATCTTCTTCATACACATTACACAAAGCCCAGGTTGCCAGACTCAAACCTAGCACTATCCTATTCCAAAGATTTATATTTTATGTTAGATCAAACATGTATACGTACTATTCCACTACATTCGTGTCTTAATTTTAAATCTTTTATAACGAGTTGAATCAATACTTACGCGGCTAATAACTAAAAATTATGTACAGTACGAGTACTCGTATGTCTTTCAAAATGCTTTAGGATTACTAATGAACGTACTGATGATATGTTTACTCATTTATTTTTTGTGATTTGGGGTTTATTTATGCACTCAATGGCGCATAAATATTAGGATACTAAAGGTAACCTCCACACAAGTTTTCCTTTATGGTTACCTAAACCTACATCCCAAATGTAAGAAATCTTTATAATTATTTTGGTGAAGTAGTAAAAAATATTTCTCATCTATCTACTTGGCTGCCTCCACAACGTTTGTAGCTTAAGAGCACGAATTTAAAAAGTGAGAGACCAGAGAACACAAAAAAGAACGTAATAAAAAAGAATATATTCCAAGTGTTAAAAATAAAATTTAAATTTAATTATCAACATAATTTACTTCATTAAATATTATAATCTTAAGAATAGTATCGTGAAAGAAGATAAATCTTCAAGTATTTAGTAATATTAAAGTGACTGCAAGTTTTTTTGACTAACAATAAGAGAAACTATACACGGATTGTCTTAGCGTATGAGTAAGCAGCTGCTTAGAAATTTTCAAAATATGGACGAGCGTAAAAAGTAAGTACAAGATCAAGAACCACTTAATGGGATATTTTTCAGTCCTCAGTTATGGCAAACTTGTTGAATTTGCAGTTCATTACAAAACAATTAAAATTTACACAAGTTATCTAGCTTTTAAATTATTTAACATTTCTCTTTTAAGTTTCACCTCCATTTTGACTAGAAAGAGTGCCAGCGGATAATGAAGTACCTACATATTTTTCCTATTCCAAGACATGATGTAATATATATCAAGAGTAGCACATTCTTGGATAGAAAATCATTGTTTTAACATAATTACCTATGAAAAAGTTATCAGTCTCGATAAGGGTAAAACTGCCATTTATTAGTCACACGAGATAGAGGGCAACGGCCTACCACGATGGAAACACCGGTTTCCGATCAGTCACCGAAGTTAAGCATTGTTGGGCTCGGCTCGGGTTTGGCGGGGTGATCCTCCGATTCGTCCGAGTGCTGTTGCCGCTGTCTGCGCTTGGCAGACAGTAAGTGCGAAATGACCTTAGCCGTCGAAGTACGTTAAACAAAAATACTACTACGAGATAGAGGTTAAGTCAACGCATGTTTATTTCTCAACCAGGGTCGCACTTTTTTTTCGAATTTTTGTGGCCCTGAGCGCAGATATGGAGCGGGTCCCCAGTAAATAAATAAATGAATAAATAAATATTCTGGTGAATGAAGATCGTTTCCTAAACATAAAATGTTGATCTAATGAAAATTTAATGGCAGGTCGGCTGGATACATGCAAAAGGTTTGAAAGTATATTAAAAAAAAGAATATGACAAATCCCAGTGCGAGATCTCCAATATCGCGGAGCCCCGGGCACGCCCGGTTGTCCGCAAGGCCATGGATTATATCCATGGCCTTGGGTGTCCGACCTCGGGGGCGCCACTGGCCTGCAACTAAAAAAAATAACCCTGCTTCTTTACAAATGACGTATAAATTTCCAATTCTTGTTGGTTTCACTCCTCGCTTCAACCGCCTTCATTTCTCTAGTTTTTTATCTTACTCGCTTCCAATTATGTGACTTCAAGGCGCCCGCCCTGCGGATGTATGCTCTTACAAGAGGGAACACTTCAGTTAGAAATGTCGCAAAGGAAGTACTTCCACGCATGGTTTCATCACGGTTGCGACATCACTCAGGGAAATAATATGGAGCAAGCACTGCTCAGAATAATTACTCTATTAGGGAGCGTCCCGAATTTCGCCCTGAAAATTCCTCGTCTGCGAGGAGGTACGGTTTAGATGAAATTTCACTCAATGTACCAACAGGGATTTTCAAGCAGGGCGCAGCGGAAAGGAAACAAAATTCTCATCAGAGAGGAGGGGCTGAAAACTCTTTAAATCTCATTACTACGACCTGGATTCCTACATTCCGGATTCCAACTAATCAAACAGAATTAAATGCGGAAGCGGGACACACACCACATACACAAGGCGACGACACGACGGGTGCTCCAAGATTCTTGCGAGTGACGTTTACAAAAAAATAAACACGGGTGCTTGGCGCTGAGTGCCCGCCCCGGGGCAAGCTATTCTGCGCATGACTTCGAGCTTTTCTAAGTTGAAACTTGGAGCGCGATAACTCTTAGGGCACACTTCATGCAGTCATTCTTCTGGAGTTCCGCATCTCAGTAGAAAAATGCACCACTCCAAAACCCCTACGCAGGTCGTGACGAAAGACTTGAGGGTCAGAACTGCATTTTAAAAGTTGTTTCAATTAATGATACCTGCATGGATGCAATCTAATGACAGACAAAACATCCTAAAGAATATGCTCGTCATGCATCTGATAGATCACCATAGGTATTCACATACTATTTTGCATTAAGGAAAAGCTCCTACTATTATATAGAAGCAAACTTAAGACAAAGTAGAGCAGTCAACTGGACACTACTAAGTGAAGAAGAACTTCCACACCATGGGAACTGAAGACACCGATTTGTGCATGGAGCGAATATAAGGAAACCACATCCAATCTACTGTATGAATTCCCAACGACTGCTAGGCCCCAAAATCATTATCTGAGTGTACCCATTTCAGGACCCAAGGACATTTGGGATTCACCCGCAGGATACACCCTGGCTTTTGATAACACTATAGATCTCCAGGGCTAAAAACTCAATAATATGGATGGTACCAAGGACCACCACTTGAGTGCCATAGAGCCCACACCGGGAAACTCAACAAACACCCTAACAATATCCCTCTATCTACAACTAACACTATTCATTGCAAATCACATCCTTGCAGGAGGACACTAATAGAGATAAATCTGGTTTCTGTTAATCCTCTTACGATTGCCAGAGGAATGGGGAACCATTAGGGTGGTGGTAGGTATCAAAGGTTCTACATCGGGCGTACTCATCCGGATGTTATAGGCGCAAGCTAATGCAGCTGGACTGGCTGGCTAGCCTGGCAAGCAGTAGTTGCAAGGTTGCACTTCGTGTGCTACACTACCGCGGAGAGATCGGAGTTAGATTCTTCAGAGTCGGACCTGTGCGCACTGGGCAAAATTGAGAAAGCCCGCGCATGCAGGAGCCATATAGGTAATGTATCTATGTACTACCGTTGCTACCCTTCGAGAAACGTGGGCTTACCGTCCGCGGAAGTCCGTCCAGCGGGGACGAGACCACTTCGGTACCAGGGCGGATTCACAGTGAAGAGACGGGACGAGATTTAAGTCCTGTATCTTCGCTGCAGCGCGGCGGGCCTATGCTTGGCTTTGCGCTTGGCAGTCCAGCCTCGTTTAGAACACCCGATGTGGAATTCTAGACCGGCGTTAAGGTGGGTGGTGGTAGGTATGTGCATTCACCTGCCAGGGTGATT
The DNA here is from genome assembly GCA_963573305.1 of Pyrrhosoma nymphula. Taxonomy (NCBI): domain Eukaryota; kingdom Metazoa; phylum Arthropoda; class Insecta; order Odonata; family Coenagrionidae; genus Pyrrhosoma; species Pyrrhosoma nymphula. The sequence continues at coordinate 44,550,397 of OY754330.1, read as the reverse complement.
TCCTGAGCAGGAGAACGAACGAGGATTAGTCCACTTCAACGCATTATTCGCCGCTCTCTGGGGCAGAATTGGAATCTTAATATGGCTCCCAAGTTAATGCATTACAAATTCGCAGACATTGATGTAAACGTAAGGAACTAATTTTTCATTAAAAGGCGCAATGCGTTTCGTTATTCCATGCAAATGTATATTTTACTTCCACCAATCTTTCTGACAGAAGAATACTCGGCGAGCACTACCACTACCTATCAAGCAGACCTGCATGCTCGCCGAGTGACATTTTGTAGCCTTAGGCAAATATATCTATGCACACATCTTTCCTGCATGTCTTCGTCATGATTATACGTCAGATTATTCATCATTCACAAAGAATATTCTTCTTTCCAACATTACTATTACGGTGCATGTTATTAAACTCTTGAAGCGAACGTTTTGGGAACAAACATTTCTTAAACTTTAATCTGACTGCAGAGAAAACTCGGGGGTAAAATTCTGACTACTCTGAAGAACAAGATAATTAGACGGCCGGAAAATCTGATTAAGTCTAGACGCTTTGCGGCGTCAGAATCGACAGGATTAGTCACTAAGTCACCTCAGGGGTGCAAGTAAACGGATATATGAAGACCATGTGGGTGTGCTAAACAGAAAAAGCCGAAATATTGCCGAAACCAAGCATTTAAGAGGGATAAAACATAACAGCAGATTGCAATTGAGGGCACAAGAGCAAGCTGCAGAGACGCGATGAATGAACAGGTTGTAACAACAGAATCATTGCGCCTAAAATAATGCGTTTCAGAGTCACATCTCGGTTACCGTTGTCTCTCTGGGCACACAATTTCGACGCTCGGCTCAATGAAACTGATTCCATATTAGGCTGAGATGGAATATTTTGGAGCGAGATGAACCGCCGCATTCATATGTAAAATTGAGCCACAAACAAGCGGGATACCTCACGCGGGACACGCTCAGGACATACACGACTCGTAACTAATGGTGTTAAAAACAAAAGGTGGTATGAATTGGTGAATTAAGGGGAAGAAATGAGAACGTGTCTCATGGGATTTCCAGTCTTGATTGAGTGCAGTTTTTCACCATGTATCATAATTGCTATTAGATTCAGCACGGATCACAATTTCGGAAAATTAGTCCTTATTGCAGGGTAAAGCAGTCAAAAATTGAGCAAAACGTTGACTCAATAAACTGGTATCATGGAACACCATGTGATAACTTTTCAGCAAACAAAATAATTCAGAACGTCATTAAATACGATACAATTCAGGGCATTTCGAAGAGTTATCAATGATTGAAAGTAAAATCAACCCAAGGGAAATTAAAAAGACGATGACATATTCATGGAAGTTCCCGTTTAGGGCAATGAAAATTCCCTTTGCTGAAAATAATTATTAATCAAAAAATCAGCCCATTGAGTTTGAAAACTTCGTTTAACATTTAAATATGGTGAAATTTCGGCGTATTGTTTATATTTTAAATCCCGCGATTCGCGCCTCTTTAACCAATTGGTCCCCGAGCCACAGCGGAGTGAAGTTGTTTTTATGCATACTTCTCATGCTACAATGATAAAGCCATCTAAACCCTTTAAATCTAGACTCCATGGAACTACTATCTAAATCATAATAAAACCGCATGAGCTACGGTGAAAAGTTATGTAAATAATTAGACTTTAATTCTGAAATTATTTCGATGCATAATTAATACGTCTTGTCCAATGCATAAGATGAGGAATAAAAGAACGCACGTCCGCTAGTAACATCCAAGTGCTAGTTTAAACCCTATAAAACTTTAACCGGGACATTGAAGAATACATCGTATGTTATTCAACTGATGTATCCATAAATCTACAATAAAGATGATCCGTAAGAAAAATAGGGAATGTAAGGTCTTCTGCATGAAATCTGCAAGTATAAATTCAAATAGCACTCGTTTACTGAAGGACCTCGATATATATTGAACCACGTATCGTTGATGGTATCACTATGAAATTCGCAAAACAGCTCTACCTCAGGTGTCAAACAAGAACTCTCTTTGAAAAATAACTACTGTAACAGCACGTTTTCTTTAAGTATAAAAAAAAATATACTGCAGTTATTTCCAACATAAAAATGCAGGATCTAACGCTGAGCTCATTTATATGACCTACATTGCTTATATTTCGCATACAGTTTTTAGATTTTTAGTACTGAACTAAAAGTTTCAGTTATCAGAGTAAAATAGTACTACACAAAAATTGCCTCAATTGCACTGTTTTCTAACGGTCAGTTGTCTTTGAGTGAATTTTTGTGCGTGATCTGCTGCATTTTAATAATTGTCTCCAGGATGTTAATACCTGCCAAGAATATTTTCCCTTTCATTTCCTAATCATCAATAGAACACCTACATTATTCATGCTAGTACAACGGAATTAGTACACTCCAAATAAGGAAACATGGTTTTCCGAGGACATACTATTAGGCTTCCTCACAATAAGTTCCAGTAGATAGAAAAATATATTGTTTTTATTTTATAACAGTAAACAAAGATGATAATGAAACGGGATTGAAACTAAAAAACTTTCAAATGATACTTATCAAGGAGCCATACGGATTCAGATAAGATATCAAGCAGGGAGATGCGTATCGTCCTTATTGATCCTACAGTTGGCGAGATTTTCTCAGTTTGGCAGCTGCTGAGGCGCAGAGAGAGAAGGATTTTGACTATAAAAATGACTCCAATGTGAACAGATCGCATCACTGAAATAGTATACTCTGTACTTGGCTAATTGGCCAATACGTGATAAACCATATCATGAAACAGGAGAAAATAAAAGTTACAATAAAATATATTTCAGGGAACGACCATCCCCTCGAATGCGGTAACAATCTCTTTCAATTTTCCAGCCGGAATATTTTTGCTTTGAAAATGGACAGTTAATGCACAATTGAGATGGCGGATATCGAAAATTAACATGCACGAGGAGAGTGATTGAAATTAATATAGAGATAAAGGTCACAAATTTCCATCAATTAAAATCTGTCAGAGAAAATACATTCAGCTTCGATAAATAAATAATCTCAATCGTCCACCAGCTACTCTCGGCGCTGGCGGGAGTAATTAATCTACGAATTCAGACCCATTTTGGATTTTATCGCGTGCAGCAATAGATAACAATGTACAAATGTGGACCCGGTTATCAGGAGTACAATTTTCCTGGGAATCCAGAGAGATACTCATTATCATTGGGGCCATAAGTTAAATGACGTTATTTTCTGGGAAATTAAATTATCCGGAACATCCCCATTACTACATCATTTTATTTCGTCGATTGCATCGAACACGCAATTGACAATATCCCCGCAGGAAGGAGACGCGTGCTTCCGTTCTCAAGTCTCGATGGAATATTGTGGAAGTTGTTACATCAGATTTCCTGGACTGGACAAATTTCTTTGTTTATCACTACTATGAAACTATTTTTCGCACAAAAAAAAAGAAAAAGATAATCTCATTCAATCAAAAAAAACTATCAAAATCATTCAATCAAAATAAGCATTCAATCAAAATCTCAATCAAAATAAGCTACGCTACGCTATCGCTTAAAAGATCAATATTTACTAAAGTCTTTCAGTCGTGCCTGTTTGAGGGACTTACAGGTGGCCTAGGAAGTTGAAATTTGGCATGAGTAAAAATCGTGACACTGTCAAGGACGCAACTAAGAAAATAGTAAAAAAGGCGATTTTTTGCGAATCCGTAAGATGTATTATGGTGGCAAATAAACATTTTTTTAATACTTGAGAAAATACACAAACTACACAGTTACATTTATGACGCGGCGTCTGTGTCGGAACGTCATTTTTTTAAAGTTTCTCCCTCTCTGTAACGAGCAAGTATTTTGGGCATAGAAAACGTGGAAGTGCTTGATATGATTGGCGAGATAAGGAAACTTCTGGATGAGATTAGAGGGATGCAAAGTAGGTGGTTGGAACATGTAATGAGTGGAGAAGGGTTGCATGGCGCCGTAATAGTGGGAAGGATATTGGACACGCGGGGAAGGAGAAGAAAGAAAATAGGCTTTATGGACTGGATGAAGAGGGGTAGGACTGTAGGTACGCTGAGATGAACAAAGAAACATTATAAGTACATAGGGGCCACCAATGGAAAAATCCAGAGGATTTTTACTAGCTTCCATTTAAATCTACCCTTACCGGCAGAAAAGATACTTAATAATAGATAATAATCTTGGAAAGTCGTGCAGTGAGTGACTGATATTTTGGTACGGCTGGAAATATGAGATATCTTTCTCTTCAATTTCAATTGAGCGTTATGAGTAGTGATATTCAAACTATGTACCTTGAAACACGACACTGCTACGTGAGTTCCATCTAGGATAGACCGCTAATGGGCATGACATTTAGCTCCAGTAAATCCTATACAAACTTGCAAATGGAAAATTGGAAATCCTGGGTAGCGTAGTGGTCAACGCATTGGCCGAGCTTCGTTTTCCAGTCCAGGAAATCCCTTTCTTTCCTGACAATATTAACGCATTTCCTGCCATTCATTTTTCACAGTAGGCGAGAAATTTTTGCAGTAATTTCATAGTGAAGGTTTCTAGGTTAATGAAGCAAGTTGAAAACAAAATATTCGTTCCCTCAACAAGTCCTATTAGTTCGCTAAGCCATATCAGCCTTAGTAGACAAGAACTAAAATTAGCGAATAAAATTAAATACAAAAATTCCGTGAATTTCACAGACGGTAAATGAAGGATGAAAACAATAAGCTATGCTGGTGTTGCAACCCCTGGTAACTCGTTGTGCATCTGTCTAAAAATAATCTCTGTGAAAAAAATATTTCATAACTTTAAACATAATTTTACTACAAATCTGAGAAAAAGGCGTATCAAGGATTTTACATTTTTCTCACAAATCTGTGTGGTAAAATTACGCAATAATTTTTTTATGCCTATTAAACATAATAGTTTCCATTTCTGATGACAATTTCCTGAAAAAATTGTGTTCATTCGTTTAATTAATTTTTTTACCTCATTGGGCTCGTGACACTTAAAATGCCATAATTTTGCAAATAACTCATATAGGTACATTTACAAAGACGTCTTCGATATATAACTTTATTTTGACGCTCTGCGAGTAAAATTCTACTAAAATACTCAACAGGGCAAAAGAGACGAGTTAAGGACATTTTTAACCCATTCTATCTCCATGTGAAACCTATCATTTGTTACTTAAGTACTTTTATCGACCACTGAAATCATTTGAAGGCAAGTGGTTAAATTACTATTACTGCAGATGCTTAAGATGTCACCACACTACATTTATACGGCCGAATTATATAATGATATGCAAAGACTCGCCAAATATCATCTAATGCGTGAGTTTTCCGTTGCGTTAAAAAGAAAAACTGACAACATTCGAAATATATTCAGCTTTGTTAAAACGCTGCATTGGAAATGGAGATTAAAGAGTAGAAACAGTAATCTATATTTAATATGTTGGTCGTTAATTGGAATTCATGTAATTTTTTTTCCAAAATGTAGTATTCAAATATACAAACGAAGAAACGTATTTTCAACTGAGGCAAACACCACGAAAACGTAGGCTGAAAAATTGAGAACATTTTTATATATCCTTCGGGAATTAATGAGAAATTGGGTGCCACACTTTGTGAGAAAAATTTCCACTTGGTAGATACTACGGCTGGGATGGTAACACAATTTTGGAGTTGAAAAAAAAAACAACAAAGGCCTTTTTACAGATGACCACAAGGTTGCTGAGCTTCCCTTGAGAGCAGAGACTGAAGTTGGAGTCTCCCGGGTGGAGAAGTTTGAGGACAAGACTCTGCTAATAGGACGGGGAGTCAGTCCTCTGGGGACCAAAGCGAGCTTCTCCCTTCCGAAAAACACGGCGAGATTCCCACTCGCCCGGCAAAGCTTACAGGATTAATAATTTTCTCCCAGGTCACAGCGACATTCCTCTCGTGGAACCCAAGTGACACCCATTATCTTAAAACAAGCATATTGTCTTGTGTTCATTCAAGAACTTCATGATTATTTTTTAAATGTCTTCAAGCGTCTAGAGACTTAGAAAAAAACTACTTTTTAAGTTTCTTATTTCTAAATGTTTAGCTAATGAATTCACAGTAACTCCCGAGCGGGTGACTCCCTCACAAGTTATAATGATGTTAAAAAAAAATAAGTTACCGATCCTCTCGACATTGAGGCAAAAGTCGACATAATAATCAGAGATCCGTTATCTAGAAAAAATAACACGCATTTTCACACAAATTACTAGGCTATTGGTGCCATGATGTAGTTCCATTCAGATTTCATCCCTCCTCATTCTCGACATTGTTGAAATATCAAAATAATATGACCATAAATTTATTATCAAAGAGAATAAGTGAAAAACTTAAATATCGTATAATATGGCAGTAAAAATACCAATTGTACTGCATACTGAGTTTTATAGCCCTCTCCCTCTCGATTTTTTCTAAAGTTAAAAATAAATTTTCCCAGATTCATAATATGTATAAACTAAATTGTACGACTTTCGAAAATCACACAGCAGTATAAGTATGAATGCCGTTTCGTGTCGATTTTTGTAATCTTTTTTCGCCATCGCTAAAAACATTTTTTTAAACTACATCAGATTTATAGTCATGAAGAAATGAAGGATCTTTTGATACATGATAGGTGACCATGTGTGCTATAATTCCGTCCCGATTGTTTTTGGCCTATTTATCGCCATTTTCGCAACATATTGAATCGGGAACTACATTTTCATTCGGCACCAAGATAATTCGAATGATAATTGGGCTGGGTGTCCACCTTTGAACCGATTACCGAAACACAGAGTTTTGAGATAATGTCGGACACACATAATTAACATTTTCCATTGTAGTAAATAAAAAAAACTTGATCATTTGCCAACATTGCGTGGAGTAAACCTCATCATAAATTATGCTTCACACGCACAAAAAGGGATAGATATATTATTTACGTTCTTTTTTATGTAAACTTACATTTAAAAAGCAAAATAAAAATTCTGCCAAGGTAATCACACCTTACAACGTACACATTAAAATGTTAGACTTTTTACACAGCAGGTATTTACGTTGAAGTTTTTACATTCAGGTTGAGCGTGAAATATTAATCTACAATGTGCAAGGCATTAACTCTCAACAAATTCTTTATTCTATGTTTAAAATTGAATTTTACAATTCTTTTTGCATCACTGGGTAACCTATTAAATTATTTGAATTCAAAGAAATTGATATTTTCTTTTGTTTTGTTTACAAAATGCCACAAAACGTCATTTTTTTCTTTATGCCGTGTATCATGATTATAGTTTTCGGCCAAGTGCACTATGTCCTCGAACTACCACTTCACTCTTAACCCCATGAACAAAATTTTGCTCAAATACATTTTTTAAATTAGAAGATCCGTCAAAAGTTTGCAACTCACCAGCGGAACACTTTCATCAAAAATTTGAGGAAATCATACGCAGTTGTAAAAACCTGCTCCATACACCGCTGCAAGGTGCGTACACCTGTTACCGCGAGGACTTGCAAACTTCAAGTATAAACATTCTATCTGAAGGCAAGTAGTTGACCAAGGAACGGCTCATTGCGCCGTTGCTCTCAGCAACGGGGTTTAGTTGCACAAATCCATAATAATAAGTCAAATGTATATTCAATCACTCAGTGATTCAATCCGAGGTTGGTTTGGATAGTTGAGGGTAGACTCACCCCGGACTAAGCCACAGACGTTTAAAATTCACGTGTTCAGGGTAGGGGGCCAGTTCCTTTCCCTGGGCCACCTCCCACTCCGAGGATTTTTTTTGTTCGGTCCAAATATATATTATAGGACCAAAATAAGTCCAATAAGCCCATATTTCCAACTCGGGATCGTTTAAATCCTTGTGGCGTTCCTCGACTTCAACCAACAACCAAATGGTCTCTGTTTTTCTCTTTTGATATTGGTTTGAGAACAATATTTAAACTTTTAATGCCAATAGCCAAAATCGACACAAAGTGTTCTTCTCCAAACTAAAAACCACAACAAACAAATCTAGGGAACGTGAGATCTATTCTTAAAGTGACAAGTTACAAAAATCTTAAATGGCCGAAACAAATTGGCACCACTCGGCAAAATTACACCACAATTGCTGTGTTGGTTTGCGGGAAAAAGGGGTAAATCCACGCCAGTGACCAACCACAACCTCTCGACCAGAAAACCCCTGTGGTTGTTCACGGGAATGTTACTTCCTCGCCAATGAAAACCATAGACACAAACTCAACCCAAATAGGGATCCTTCGCTAAGGTTAATGAGACCCCGCCAAGGATGCCCGGGTTATGAACACAAACACACTCACAAGCACTCAAGAAATCACTCACTCACACAATCAGACGGGCCCAACTTCTGGGAGATTCTAGCTCAAAAGAGCGTAGTCAAAAAATGGCACAAAAATAAGGAAAGACGAGTGTGCGTCGGATACGCTTATTTCGGCCACAAGGTGGCCCTCTTCAGCGAACTGATGGGAGTAGGAAACATCACATGAGGAACAAGATATTTGATCTATGCCGGACTTATTGGATGTGTCGATCTTGTCTTTCGTGTTCCCCGATAAGTGTTTTAGTTTGTTGTTACTACTAAATCAAATCTTCGTGTTTACTGTTTTAAATATCTTTTCTAGGCCTTTAGTTATTTGTGGGTGGTAAGGAAGTTTAATGAAGTGGACGGACTCGTCATTAGAGAGTGTAGTTGAATTCTTTAAGAGTCTTTTAAAGTTGTGTTTCTTAACTCTATTGTCAATCATAGACTCCTTAAAGCCGTTGAGTTTAGCAATGCGTTTGATATTATTTAACTCTTTTGAATAATTACTTTTATCAAGTGGGATATTAACAAGCCTGTGGACCAGAGCATGAAAAGAAGCGAGTTTATTGCTGTTATATACAAAGGAATCAAGGTGAATGTAATTATTGGTGTGTGTAGCCTTGCGGTACACGTCATAAGAGAGTTTGTTACCATTTCTGGTCAGAAGCAGATCTAGAAAAGGGAGTTGGTTGTTGTTTTCTATCTCGTGACTGAACTTAATGGAAGGAAATAAACTGTTTAAATCGCAAACTAACTGTTCTATGTCATATTTGTGAGAGTCGAAAATGGCAAATATGTCATCAACGTATCTTAAATACGCAGGTGTGAAGTAATTGAATTTGATCTTGAGAATATTTTCAAAATGAGTCATGAAAATATTGGCCAAACATGGGGTTACCCATAGCGGTGCCAGATTCTTGTTTATAGAATTTACCTTGATTGACAAAGAAATTTTGGTTCATGACGAAGTAAGTCTAATGTATTTGTCTATCAAATTATCTTCGAGATTTATAGAAATCACCCAACTTTTGAGTGAATCAATGGCTATATCTACTGGCACACTTGGGAATAAATTTGAAACATCAAAAGAAACCATTACTTCTCCCTCAGTAAATGTATGGCCTTTTGTTTTGTCCACGAAGTATAAGGTGTTCTTAAGTGAGTGAAGGCTTTGAAAATTTAACTCATAGAATTGTTTAACCAGCCATTTTGACAGGAGGTAAGTGGGAGAGTCGATTCCGGAAACAATGGGTCTAATGGGGCAATCATTTTTATGAATTTTAGGGAGACAATATAATCTAGATAACACAGGATTGGACACTGAAAGTTTGAATTTGGTCATCTTATCAATAAGGACAGGACATTCATTAAGAACGTTTTTGACTTGGGTGACCAATTTTTTGAGAGGATTCTTTTCTATTTCAGTATCTGGCCCGGCTGATAACAAGGTGGTTACTTTACTGTAATAGTCCTCTTTGTCCATGATAGCACATAGATTGCCTTTATCGGATTTCATATAAAAGCAATTTTTGGACTATAGTGAGCGTATAATACTGTTAAAAGTAGTTATGCTATACTTTTTAGGGATGTTGGAATGCCTAAGATTATTTCTTATCTGCTTTCCTCAAGTTTTCCTAAGAAAGTCTATGGTTGCATTGTCAAATGGTCTAAGGGACCCTTCTATGTGGGCAATTAAATCCTCTATGGGGCTTGATTTCGGTTTAACACTAAAATTTAAACCATAGTTGAGCAATTATAATCCTTTGGAAGTGAAATCTTCATTAGATAAATTAGAAACGTTAATAAAATCACTGTCAGCACCAATGGAAGTATCAGACTCACCAATGAGTTTAGGCAATTTGCAGTTAATGCAGCGGACCTTGTCTTCGCGTTTCTTCAGAACTACGGCGTAGATTCTCCTGTCTGCTTGTAGCCAAACCTTAAAGTTTTTGCCGGATAAATTCTTTGTGAGTTTTAAATGTAAGTTGTAGACTTGTAATTCTAGATGGCTCCTTTTAGCATAGAGGGACACTATTTCAGAGTGAGGAACTCTTCGTCGTAAAGTGTCGTCAATATTAGGATTTCTTTTACTGTACAAAGAGAGAGAACAAATAAATTTCGGATAGACATTGTGGAGTATACAAGTTTTTAGAAACCGGATGTCCTCAGCAATTTTCATGATTTTTGTTTTCAGTTGATGGTATTTATTAAGCTCAGATGACTGGAAAGCCATATTTAAATAGGGAACGTGAGCTCTACGGCCTCTTAAAGTGACAAGATAGGGTGGAATGCCCCAACTGAGAACTTATCATCTCTGCAATTGCTTATAACGTTAGGAGGACCTCTATACAACTAAACGCGTCATTCAAATCATTTGATTTATTTAAATTTGCTCAAACATATTTTGGGAATTTAAACAAATTTCAACCCAGTTCGGTTCTCTGCATTTTAGTTGAAACTATAGCCTACAAGGTACTTTACTTTTGTTAAGTGTTAATTAATATTATGTTCGAAGTGAGTTTTCATTATCTGTCAATTCTGAAATGCAAACCTATTAAATGAGAAAAATTGGAATATATATTTTCCCAAACTGCAATTTGACCGACATAAAAGATCTTTTGTGCACATGGAGCCAAAAGTATTCTATGAATTACCATTATTTAACATCAATAAGAAAAATGCGCAAATTTTCTTCTTTGGGTAAATTCGTTTTTTCCTCTGGAATATGTTGGCAGCTTATTTAATACAATCGGATTATCGAATTAAAGCTGCGCCATTTAGGTCAGGCAGGTTGTTTAGGGAAGAATTATTAGGATATTTGAGGAAGGATGGAGAGAAACCCAGCGCCGGAAATTGCCTGTTCTAAACAAAAGGCACCAAGGGGATTACAGTTTTAAGTCCCATCCGTCGGTGGGAGTAGATACTTCACTTTCATAGAGCTCCCCACATGGCACCTATGTAGTATTCGGACTTCTAAAAAATCTCCATCACCGCCAGGGTTCAAACCCGTACCTGCGGGATAAGAATTCAGCACTCTAAGGAACCATTCCAACGCAATCCCCACAAATTTATTTTCCTTCCAATTCAACTTGCACTAACACACTTAAACTCGTTTGATAAAACTTTGCATCAAAACTTTTTTCTGTGGGACATCGAATTAAGTGCTAGGCAGTCTACATTAAAACATTGTGGCTTGTAACAGCAGAAAGACTCGGCAAGGATGAGAAGCCAACCGGAAGAAGCTCCACAAGGATAGAGGTTGCGGGATTCTGGTGAAATAAAAGTTACAAGTTCCTGGGATGATCAAGGGTTAAAAGGTCCTGCGGGGGACACCAGTCACGACAGCTAGGAGGTCCCATGGGAGGAGGAGCTGGAGGATTCAACCGGCCTAGAGAGAGTGTAGACGGGGAGGGGTACCTATTGATTTATCCTAAAAGAAAAGGGGATCCAAGAGAGGGAACTGATGGGATTCGAGTAACGGGTCTCAGGGGATGCTTCGGCGTTTCCGGAAGCGATGGTAGAGAGAGGTCAAGAGTTTCCCCAAGAAAACGGAGGCTCTGGTGGTGTATTCAGACAACTTATGGAAAACCTTGTCCTCTGCTTGATGTGAGCAGCAAAATTCTACATCACCACACTATTCTTTAAACCTTAAAATAAAATGGTGCTATATGTAAGGATAAAAAAATAGTATTTTTATACCTAATCTATGCAATTTTTGCGAAAACTATAATAAGTGAATTCTCCCAAGGGATTGAATAGTATTATCATGTAAGTGCCTTCCTGCCTACCATATTGAATTAATGGTAAATTACTACATTGGCTGATGTCAAAATACGTCAATTCAATTGATTTAGCCATTGCCACCGCGTACCCTATCTCACTCCTCGCTCGCGCAATGAAATATTGTCATCTCTAATAGATAGATATTAAATTTATTGTCCTAGACTTTTAGAATATTTTTTACATAATTTCACAGTAAACTTTTACATTTAAGATGCTATAAGCAGATACAAAACTTCAAATCTTGTGTTGTTCCATGAGATATTCGTATAATTTGGTTTTCAAATAGTTAACTGACAAGCTCTGTTTCAAAGATGTAGGGATTTGTAGTTCCAAATTTTATTGAAGTTGTTTGGATTGAGATTTTAAAAGTAAGGGTGTGGTGACTGGGATAATGAAATAGATCTGGATTCGATAGGTTCTAAAGAACGGAAATTCGATCTAATACTCCAAAGAGGGAAACATTCTTTATGAAAACATTATTTTACTAGACCGGAATTCGAGCCAGAATCTCCCAACAGCCTGTCAGGTGTATTAGCCAGTTACTCAACCAAGACGTCTCAACTCAAGACAAATTTCAGCAGGGGTTTATACGAACAGGAAAACTGTCGTCTCTTGGTCTTTCTCATCTCACACTCGGCAGATATATTTCGGTCTTGAACTTCCTTCACCATATCTTAAATGGTTTTTACCGATTCCCTGAACTCCTCTCATTCTTCTCATTACGTGCAATATCTCGCTCCACTCGAAACAAGAGCCTTTTTCTCCCAACAGCCATTTCCACCTATCCATTTCTAAAAGATCCCTTTTCCACCGAACCCCATCTCTTTACAACTCCATTTACAACAAGTATCCTTCCCAAGACCTCTTCCCTCCAAACAACAGCTTGGCGTCCTCACTAAAGCGCTGCCAATTAGATTTATTCCACGAATGTTGTTTACCTTGTTGTATAACTGTGTCTTGTTTGACTGAATGTTGTTTACTCTGTTGATTTTGTAGCCTCCACATTTTTTTATCTCTAGTTTACTTGAATTGATTTATTTGTTTTAATAATTTCCAATGCTTTATCGACTGATTTTTTTTCAACTTAAATTAATTAATATGGCACTGCGGTCAGCTCCTATCACCGGAAAAAGAGATTATTGAAAATATATATTCATTGAAAATTTGGCACTTTTTATAAATACCTTTATTTGGTTTTTGTTAATGGCTAAGGCGTGTAATTCAGTTAAAATATTATTTTTCAAACATAATGAAGTAAAAAGTTGGAATTCGGTATTTAATTTTTGCCTTCTTCCCTCAGAGGAAACAGAGGTTCACGCCTTTGCTGCTGACCAAGATTGACACGACTAAGGAAGAGGAAGGTTTTAAAAAAGCCACAGCACGAGACGTTGAATCCTACTCATCGATTTTTCGTGATAAACTATGCTATTTTAAGGTGATAATAATCCAAATATACGAGCCATTGAAAGCGTACTTTTTATAGTTACTTTTCAGCTAATTTTTCTCGCATCAACTTCTTCCCATTACATAGCCGTATTTTCGACTAAGAAGATAGGTTGACTAAGAAGATTACCCCATTGAAGATAGGTTGGAGAAAAACTTCTTGAACTTCTGTTTGAAAGACAACCTCTCTCACTTTGTTCACTTTTGTCTACTCTACAGATTTGGTGTTACATTTATGTACTCCGTGTCAGACTGTGTAAATAGCGCCTTAAAAACTAAAACTTTTCCATACAATGAAGAGCATCAGAGAGTCAGTTTTCCGGGAATAAATTGTACATGCGCTACATCCGCACATCATTATTTACAAAAATCTTGAACAAGTGCTGATTAGCAAGAAAACAATAAGAATTTACCCTTAGTGACAATATGGCAATTTAAAATACTTCTCTCCACCCAAAATATAATTCACCAATCATATAAGCGAACAGCAAATGCATACGAACGCTTAAATGATTTTCTAGGAATTAAACACTACGTAAAAATTTTTCTCAAACTCTCTGGCCCATAAAAGTGACAAAACCATATATAACGGTCTCTGGGGCAGCGGGAAAAGGTCCTCCATCACTAATAATAAGGCTGCAGATTTGAATCCTAGGCGAATTTTCCAACACCCACAACAGAGTCCTGCGTATCCTTACTGCGTTGCCACCTTATACAAAAGGCCTCACGGGCAGATTTATTGTCTTTTATCATGGGAATATTTTTAATTTTCAATGTAATAATTAAAAATACAGAAATTTTAAACCCCCAACGGTAATTGAAAAGAGATAACATGAATAAAGTTTAAAGAGAAAACATATAAAGCAAGCAGGAAAAAACACTTCATTCTGCTTAATTTCATTTCATTCTGAGCATTTTCATTAGCCGCGGATACAAATATTTATAAATTCATTGGTTAATGAATGCTCATTCCTCATACACACAATGACAAAGTAATTTACTGTTAGGAGCAATGAAACATATTACGTAGGATATCATCTGCGAATACAACTGCATGAAGTTCACAATTCTGGAGCCAATAACAGTTTAATTGATCTCGATCATGAATAGAGCGAAACCGAACGCACGTCAGAACAATTTTAGGACAAGTTAGTTAAAAACAACCTTTTTTGTGTCCTTTCACTATAATTTTCGTTGCATCCATCATAAATAGGGAGCAGGACGGTAAATTTATCACTGAATAAGCGATTCTCACTTATCGCACTGGAAATAACAAGGGATTATCACTTCAGGCTACCCCGTGGGGTAATTCCATCAGAACCTCAATTAATACTCATGCACTCTGACATGTTATTTCATCTGGAATTACTACAATCAATTAATTGGCTTCATAAAATTCACTCCACGTGTCATTAACATACTTCTTGTAAGTGGATTTAAAAAAATGATAGTTCATATAGAGGGCGTCATTTCATACACCTAATTAATTGCCCGCATGCCGGCTCATTAATCAGACAGTTTCACCAGAACGGAGTTTCATTCTACACCATAAAAGGTATCCATTCATTACAATGAAAATAAATGACTATCATCCAGGGAAGAATGAAGATATGTATTTCGCGACATTGAGAGAATGGTATCACGTCAGGTGGTAACCAACCACTTCGTAAACGACACTCCGTAACCGACAATTACTAAACAGACACTTCGTAACCGCAACATATCGTATCCACGACTTCCGTAACCAGGCATTTCGTAACCTGCTATTTCGTGAACGTACAATTTGGTACACGAAAATTTTGTCTTTCTCGAGATCATCGTTCCTCTTCCCGAAGCAAAACTTGAATTGATCTCTGTCTGTTTCCAAGGCTAGGAAAGATCTCCGCTAGCGCCAGCGGTCAGGAGAAAACACCCCAATATTCGCGACAGGATTATTCGGTGCTCGCTGACACGATGAACCAATGAGGAGGAGTAGGGAAGGGGGCTTGAGGGAGACGGAAAGAGAAGATCTTATAATCTGCCGTCGCATGTTACCCTTAGGGCTGCCAACTCCTGAGGAGTTGATTCCAAGAGTAGTACGTTCCAAGGAGAGGAATTCCGAGAGATTGAGTAAGATCCACCGCGATAGCATGAATCAAACAAGTACTAAGTTCCTAATTTTCTTTGCACCGTTTAAGGAATGCTTCTTTCACAGATGCCTTGGCTATCAGAAACCAAATTAAGGTAAAAAATTGAATATTAGTCGACTAATGAGATTCTCTCGGACATAAAAAGTGATGCTTGTCATAAAAGTGGGAGGACACAAACTGGAGCAAGTTGAACTATTTAATTACCTAGGTAGTGCTCGGGAAGAACGTGGGCATATTGGCAAAGTATTTACAAGGAGAATAGCGCTAGTGAAAGAAGTAGAAGAGAGCTGATGGCAGGGACCTTGGGTAAGGATATAAAGAAGAGGCTGGTGAAGACCTTGAATTGGAGTATAGCGTTATATGAGATAGACATGAACTCTGAGAAAGGATGACGAGAATAGGTTGCAGGCGTTCGATGTGGGTGTGATGGAGAATGGAGAAGGTACAGAGTACGGAAAGGAGGACAAATGAGGAAGAGCTTGGTACAGTGAGTGAGGAAAAGAAACCTCTGGATGAGATTAGGAAGAGGCAAGGCAGGGATTGATTGAGGTAATGAGGGGCAAAGGGTTACTAAATGCTATGATAGAGATGAGATTGTTGGGTTGGTGGGGGAGTAGGGGAAGGAGAAGAATAAGATTTCTGGACGGGATGAAGGACGTACGCTGAAATTTGACTTAACGCTGAGATGAAGAAAAAACTCTATTTGTAAGAGGATTTTTACTCACTTCCATTTAAACCTATCTTAACCGTTAGATTACTTGATGAATTAATGAAAAATGCATTATGATGAACAATTATCCCAGATATTTGCATTGCATTAATGCATTATGACTATAGTATAGCTTCTGTATTTGTTTGTTATTAACAAAAAAATATGATGCATTGGTGACTACATTTGATTGCCATTCAATTTCCTGGGAGAACTAGTCTCTCATAAATAGTTTTTCTCAATTACGCAAAGGCTCAGAGAAAGCATCATAAATTTTAAACAGCATGAACTAAATGGTGGAATTCAGAACTTGTTTTGAGCCACAGAGTCCCATTGGAACCACCTTAAAATTCGAAGACCCACCCCATATTTCGCACAGCGAAAATGCAGTAAAAAAAAGGCTGACGCGGATCCTCCCCTCAATGGCCGCAAAACATTTCCCAGGAGCGGAGAGAAGCAGGAAAACTCATTTTATTTTCAAAGTAACTCGGCGGTGACCACCGACCTCATTCACCTTCGCCGCACGGCTAGTGCAAAGTACCTACCCGACGCATGAATTTAGATCACCATGCGGAAGGAACGATGACGAGTGTAACGTTTGACGCTTTGGCGCATTGTTTTGGACTTGTTCTTATAATTTTTTTAGTATTGTTATTACTTAAAGCGAGTTACTGTTTTGTGAATTGTTGAAATGTTTTTTTTTTGTCGTGAAGGGTTGTTTTGCGGGAGAGGAGAGGGATTGCTGAAGGGCTTGAGGAAGGATTGGGCATGTGCTGTGGACTCCTGTTGCATGTTAAAGAAATAAATAAATTGGAGAATCAATTAAAAACAGTCCGACGTTACAGACGTGGGCGCGAACCCAATGTTTTTGTGACAGCGGAGGCGGAAGTCCATCGTCACACGAGTGAGAGAAAGAAATAAGGGTAGTCATTATTTTCCAATTAGCGCGAATGTCTCACTCCCACGATGCATGGGGGACTTCAGTAACCAATCTGGCTACCTGTATTCACGACCACCCTCCGTCCTCTACAAGGCATATCAAGCGTTCTATGCTAAGGCGATCTCCCGCGAATACCCTACGCCAACCAACACCATCTTTTCCATAGTCCCATAGTCCCCGCACCCCTAATGCATACAGCACACGACCGCGACGGTGCCCCAGTCTTTTCTTCACCCTGGAGCGATGCGCAGAGCAGACAGAGAGAGTTATAGAGGGATGAGGAGGTCGCGGACATAACTATTCAATACGCGCAACCCCGCCGAACGCTCAAATTCCAATATGGAAGTGAGACATTCTCTGTGTGTCCGATCCCATTCCCGTGGCCGCTCAGCCTCCAATTCAAAATCCTCCTCCCAATGACCCTCAAAACCCCCCCCCCCAGTTATTTCACCCTACGCACCCCACACCGCCTTGCCTTGTTTTTCCCGACCCCACCCCATACTTCATGAGCCTTCGAGGTATTCAAATTTCCACATCGTATTTCGATCTGAAATTTAACATCGTAAAACAAGCGATGAATCACATGTCGTATGCTGTCGAAATTTATTGCAAGACATTGCATATTGCATAATTTTACATATCGAACGACATCTCTTCTGGTACTATCGGAAAATATTACGTTACAACGCATATTTCACTTTTAAATTTTTACAACTATGCCCTTAGGTTTAGGGCTCTTATCTCTTGATCTAATTGTGCTAAAAATCTCCAAAAAAAGCTTGTTTTAATGGCTGAAAGTTGACAAATGATATTAGAGGGTCAAATTAAAATTAATAACAATTATATGAAATTTTTAAAAACAGTTACTCACTTTAAGTAATAAAAATACTAAACAAATTATAAGAACAAGTCCAAAGCAATGTGCCAAAGCGTCAAACGTTATACTCGTCATCGTTCCGTCCGCATGGTGATCTCAATTTATGCGTCGGTTAGGTACTTTGCGCTAACCGTGCGGCGGAGGTGAATGAGGTCGGTGGTCGCCGCCGAGTTACTTTGAAAATAAAAAGTTTTCCTGCTTCTCTCCGCTCCTGGGAAATGTTTCGCGGCCATCGAGGGGAGGATCTCTTTCAGCCTTTTTTTTACTGCATTTTTGCTGTGCGAAATATGGGGTGCGTCTTCGAATTTTAAGGTGGTTCCAATGGGACTATGTGGCTCAAAACAAGTTCTGAATTCCACCATTTAGTTCATGCTGATTAAAAATTATGATGCTTTCTTCGAGCCTTAACTATAAAAAAAACATAATTAAGGCACTAAAGTGTAGCTTTTTCGACTAATTTTTTATGGTTTCTTTTTCTGGCCACAGGAGTTGACTGCAGCGCTATTTCCATTGAATTAACGCATTTTGACTCTTAAATGTTACTGAAATTTACTAATAATTAAAAAAATAAAATGGGCTTGTGCCTGCATTTTATTAGCATGCATTGATTTCGGAGAATACGCTTCTCATCAACACTTTTTCGCGAAATTGGCACTTACATTAGCTGTAAAAATATGTTTTCACAATTTTTCACACATTCTCGCTTTTAACGCAATGTAATTTCAAGTTGATCTCTGATACATCGTCAATTCCTCTGCTTAGGTAAGTTATATGCCGAAGTATTTATTTTGTTTCTGGATGTGATATCGATTAAGGCGTGGTTTTATAATTTCTGGTAAACAATAACGGAAATATGCCGTAGCCTCCTCGTTAACTTTATGTTTACTTAGAGTTCGGAATTTATTTATCACAACAAAATGTCGGTTTGTTGAAATGAGCGTTATCGATGGCAGAGCGTACTGACTTCTGTTTTTATACCCCGAAAATAATCATCCTGTGATTATAATGACAGGGCCTAAGTGTATTAAAATATACATTAAGTGGCAGATGGTGGAGTGAACACGATTTATGCTTTTAGGGTTGAATACGAAAGTATAATAATTATCAATATTTCAAAATCTCCTACACAATAAAAAGGCGTAATGACTAGCAAAGTGAGGATATTAAAGTCGTACGTCGTTGAATTGTTAATTCATTTCCTTTATAGCCTTCCTGCCGTTGTTAAATGCGGATAAAGACTGCAAAATACATTGGGTGGAGATTGCAAACAGTTTAGGTCCCTTTTCTCTTTGCAAATTTTGAACCAATGAGTTACGTGTGACTTTAGGATGTCTCAAACGTGCTTTTCGCGTTTTCTCGATGATTGGTTACGAAGGCTAAATTAGATTACCTACCCTGCTTATCACGCATTGCATTTTTAAACATTGACGTAATGCCTGCATTTAAGATTTGTGCATTCCACTTATACAATACACAATCTATCTCGCATATGTGAGAAATGGTTTTTCCCCCAATTCCCAGTTAAATGTCATGTTATTGAAGAGATTTGGGGCTGCATAACACTAAAATATTATTAGTTCTGCAGTGGAAATGTAAACATCACGTGTGGTCTTCTACGATATTTACAGTCAATAGTGATGCATTGAAACATATTGTACGTCCTAAGTAACATGTTTTTGGGAGCATAAAGTGGTAGAATGACTCACAAAAATCCAAAGAAACCTTATAACATTAGAGCATCTACTCCCGTCTTGCTTTAAAATGCACGTACGTATATAACCTTTATTAACATTTTTTTCTGACTAACGGAAATGTGAACGCTTTCTTTATTGAAAACCATTTGACTTCTACCTTCTTTTTCAACTTAAATCTTTCTTCATTCTTGATCAAGTGTGTTGAGAATTCGTATTCAAAGCAATCCATGGAAAAGTATCAATCGGCTTAATTACGGTTTTTCGCGGGGTATGCAAATAACACGACACATCTGCAATTTCTGCAACGTCATCGCTCAATGGCCCATATCGCAGACATGTCTATTCATGGAACCTGAGGGTAACCACCACCAGTGAAGGAATTTTAGCTTGTTTTCCAGCTCGGTTACGCTACTTCGTGAGCAAAAAAACAGCATTTCAGCGTAGCCATCGCAGTAGATTCAGATCTATTCCGATCGAATCTCTTCCCCACTTCCTCCCTTCTATGAATAAAAATAAAACTTGAAAAAATAAATGACAACACGTTCGCATCGATTCAGTATGGAGGGCGCTTGAATCACAAGACGCAATTTGCGTTCGGTAGAAATTATCCTTGGCTGTGTGGGATCGCATGGATTTTTCCGGAAGTAGGGAAAGAGGTTTGATGTGATGAACTGTGACCTCGTATATCTTTTTAGACCAGGAAACCTTTGCGATTGTTTGTGAATTCTGCCTCCGAAAAGTCTCTATAGAGCTGGTGGATAAATACATTAAGTTAGGAGATTTTTTCTCTCCCTTCTCTGGGAACCGATTTATTGCTCTTTTTAATGAAATTGGTTCATATGAAGTAGACCCGAATAAAGCATACGTAGTTCTCTCTTCAGATATCTCCGGATTCCTTATCTTGCATTTTTTGTTGTTTACTACCATGTGGTCAATTTTGGTTAGTTATATCGGTAGTCAACCGAAAACTTAGATCGGGTTTGAGTTTAGCATAGGAGTTGGAAAGGTTTGGACTATAGCATCAGGGGTTACCCTCCGCATTGGAACCCAATATTCTGTCCAACTAGGGACACGGCAAAAGTCTGGATACTTTACGATTATCGATAGATTTCTATCGATCCCAAGTACTTTCGTGCTAGATACTTTTCTTTCAATAATTTACTCGAATGAATACTCAAACTGTGGAATCAAAACCTTTGGCATCGAATACTTTAGTATTGATGTCGAAACGTTTCTCTGTCACCTCGTTGTGAATTTGTGGATAGGTATTTTTTTGGTGGGCTGGAGTTCTTAGGGAAGTGAAACGATGTGGCACCTCCATAGAGTGAGGTGTGGAAGTATTTCATCAAGCATGACACAGGATCTGCTTCCTGCAAGATTTGTTTCAAGGTATTGTAAACGAGTGGTGACACTTTGAACCTTAAGAAGCACATCAGCAAACATCCAGGAAGGAAAGACAACGCCACCAAAATGATAGGTGCTGTCAATCTGGTTTATGGAAAAGGTAGACGTAGACATCTGCCCTATTTGCACATATCTTCCTATACCAATTTGATACAGGTAAAAGAGAAAATTGCTGTGTAGAATTCTGTAAAACAAATGACCACCAAAATTAGAGAATTTGTTAAATTTTTCCGCTAAAGTGGGTGACCATATGTGTTCCTGAAGCGCCGGCGAGAACAAATTCCGGTAGTCGCAATTCAGCAAATTTTGAGAAGCCTATTTTCTCATCAGTGTACTTCTTACAGAACGCTGCATAAATTTCCTTTAAGTTTCCAAGAATGAGTCTCTTCTGCTTCAGTACTCTTTTTCCATCTTCACGGACACTTTTGCATTCCTTATAAAGTCGCCCGTTGGTCATCACTCGAATAAATTGAGCTCGATCGAAGGTGAACGAATCCCTAACGTTCGAACGTCAGAAAAGTTATAAAATAGACCCCTGATGCTGCGGTTGCATTCGAAACGCAGTAATAATGCATATGTTGAAGAACAAATTACCCGATGGCGGCAGGAGATAACTCTAAGATACTTTTAAAACTTAAGTACTCGAGTAACTACAGCTGCACTGAATATAAATCTATATAATTGTGACTATTAAGTGCATAGAAAATATTTTGAAATTTTAAAAATTGTGAATATGGCCGGAACATTGTATTTACTTGTAAATTAATTATGCACGCGACTAAGGCATGAAAGTTTTACATTATTTGTGTAAACAAAACACGCTTCAAAAGAGTGCGAACAGACGCAATCTGCCCTCGAGCATTATGAATCAATTCCGGTCTGGACAGAAGAGGTATTCCTTTGCGAATAGTTCTTGCTCCGCAGCCAAGGACGTTGATATTGGTTCAGTAAGCGTGCTCGCCCTCTGGCGATAGCGCTCTGAAATGCAGCGCGCGGCGTGGCAATGGCCTTGGGGGAGGGCGGACAGGATGATTTCGGAATGCACGGAAGGAGACCAGGGTTTCCAAACCCTTACGGATTACCCGGGAGATCCCCGGAGTTGGACTATGACTTTTATGTATCTCCTAACTCCCAGATTGAGAAGGCAGAATACCTCTTTAAGTTTGAATAAGTATTCGTGAAACAGTAATGTAACTCAATAAAATGTGAACACAAGATTTTTTAGATGAAATTTAGAAAGAAAGAACATCTCTCTCCAATTTGATCTTTTTAATGCTCTTCTCAAGACGCTTTTCCAGTGTATTTTTAGTGTAGCATCGTAACATGGACGCCCAATTAATTTTCAATGCTGCTCTGTTAAAAACACGCGCTGAAACGCATGTGAAGAGGAGTATTACTCGCATGTTTTTTTTTCAAGTTACGATTCGAATATATTTCAATAACGACTTTCAAAAGTATATAATGTAGATAAAAGCATCACACTAATTTCGGGTTTATACGGCAATTTAGTCTCTATGATAATTTGCCTCTAATAGCGCAGTATATGTATGTTTTCCTGAGCAAGAGCATAAGAATGAAAGCTATTTAAACAATGCTCTTTTATCAACCGTATTTTCAGCCTAAGGTTGCTTCAAACTAAATTTATATAATTTAATACTTTCGCTCCATTGGCATATTTCAGTTTCTCTCTCAAAAGTTCGCTGCTAATTTTCGAAAATTTTCAAATCTTTATTCAAATATCGTTTGTGAGTCTACTGTGTCACCTATGCCAAAATTTTTGCAAGTGCTCAAAATAAAATTCTGTCAAAATAAAACAATTAACTTCAGGTAAAACAGTATAATTTATTTATTTTTATAAAAAGGTTTAAATCACGGAACGTTTTAGCAAGAGCGGATATATCGACACCTTGAGTGTTTGAAGGGGACCTGAGGAAGGCTATGTAACGGCACCTTGAATGCCTTAAGCAGTATTTCCTAAATTTTTTCAAGCAACCACCCCGTGTAGCCCCGTTCCACCAATCTATAACAAACCCCTCCAACCGTAAGATTTAAAATTGTTATCAGAAGCGTAGAGTAAATGAAAAAAATCAGGAATATTAAAAACATATATTAAAACTATTACAATTAATCTAATGATTCAATTTCAAAGCCAATAGATTGATAGGTGATTCATTCCAGCAAATGTATGCACATGTATGGGACAAGTCAGGGCTGATATAAAAATAAAAAGGAACTCACGTTCAGTCATAAAGATCACATAAAAATAAACTATCAAAACAATTTATTATAAGAAGTAAATTATAATAGTATACATAAACGTTTTCACTAAATGTAAACTATATTATAATATATCACTACGGAAATTTGTCGAGTCAGCAATAAACGCTTTTTCTGATTAGTTAAACAAGTTGATTAGTTAAACAAGTTAAAATTATTGATGTTACTTTCTTAAGGTTTTATAGTAATTTAAGAAAAGTTTTAAAACTAAATTTAGCCAAAAACTTACAAAATATGAAATGAATGGCCTAGATGAAGGGCTTGATGAAGCTTGAAAGGAAGGTTCTAATGCCATTGCCTATGGCCGCCGTTAGGTCATAACCCTTTCTCAAGCGCCCACGTACCACCCCTTTGTTTCTTTTCACCCCCCTACGTACCACTCCCTATGGAGAGGTAGCGCCCATTTTGGGAACTGCTGGCCCTAAAGGTTATTCCATATTCTACCAACTTGTAGAAAGTCGTCTCCACAGTTTAATATGAGCGACCAAATCCTCTTCCCGCGATATTTTTTCGTAAATTAAACTTTAAATTACGAAGTTCTAAGTAATTGGTGCAATACGGTGAAAAAACTATTTTTATATCTAAAATAAATGCCGTAATTGCAAAAAACTATTTATGATAGACGAGTTCTCCCAGGAAATTGAATGACAATCAAATATAGTCACCAATGCATCCTATTTTTTGCGTTAATAGCAAACAAAGACAGAAACTATACCATAGTCATAATACGTTGATGCAATGATGCGTCCATCTGTCCAGGCATTTAGCGGCTAATATCTTGCTCGCGATAAAATGCCCTAACAAGATTATCAGTTTCATTGGATATACGAGATCTTCCGGGTTTTGGATTGGGAGTACAAAGAATCCCATTACTAGCGACTAACTTCCTGACAAATCTAGCAAGGCACTCACTTGTCGAAAACTCTCCAGAAGACACTGGCCCTTTGCCCAGACAGGCATAGACCCGTTTCCACCCCTTCTCCCCTACCCACGGAAGGCTGCAGCGCTGAGCAAACAGAAAACAGATGTGCCGCTGGGCCGCTAAGTACACTGTACGTGATTCTTTCGGAATTTTTTATGCAGGGATTAATTAATTGCGCATCAATCTGATTTCACCAATCGGTAGCGGCCATATAGTCCTTTGATCCATAAAAATACCAGCGAAATCGAAGGGGTACGTATTTTTGCAAATTGGGTTCAAAAGATTAAACATTTTAAAAGATTTTTAAAATTATTATAAATTTCCATCTGACCATAAAATACCATTTTCCAACTTTCAACAATTAAAACAAGCTTTTTTTGAGGTTTTTAGCACAATTATATCAAGAGATAGAACCCTAAACCGAAGGGCTTAATTGTAAAAATTAAGAAATAACAAAGAGCTGTAACTCGCAATATACTCGACATTTGGGAAAACGATTTTGCACACATACTAATGCATGAACAGGAAACATATGTACCAATTTTTACGGAAATCGAAGATGGTCGGGGCAAAACTTCCCGTTTTTTGACTTGTAATGAATGACCCAAAGGTTTTAGAGCTGATTTCGGTGATGGCGGGCAACAATGAGTAAATGAGATACACTGCATATTCTGGTATATAAAATCGTCATGCAGAATCACGGGTTATCCCATAATATCACAGATTACAAAGTATCAAACAGATAAATGTATCCCATCACATATAATGGTATCACATTCAAAAGCCATCCAATATTTCATAATAAAATACATAAAGGTATGAGACTCATTCAGATCCAAGTTTGTGGAGCCAAGTCAATTTAATAAAAACGACAGGTTATTATTTATCCACACTTATAATTTATGTCCGACCATGGTTTGGAACTAATTGTTTATTTCAAGTTTTCGCCTTGAAAAATTGTAATTAGTTGGCGAAACCCTGGTCGGTAATAAAGAGTGAGGATAGGTACATAGCTACTGTTCATACCGCATGAACTCGAAATATATCGATATTTAAATGCGATTTCTCCGGCATATCGATGGGCTCGAATATCGCACTGCCTTGCCCTTTTCCCCTCCATACCACAGTCCTTAACCCACCGTTTCCCATGACTACCGAGACCGCGAGCAGAGTAGGCGAAACTGCAAAGTCCACATGAATCACACTCGCGATTATATTACGTCTCATTCGCATTCAATCCGCGGGGCCATCTCCCTCCTCCTCTTTCCCCCTCTCTCCATCTCTCTCTATATATATAGCTCTCTGTGTGTGAGGATTTCTCCCTTGATTGGGGCCGGATTCCCAAATCCCCCGACCACGAGGATGAGACGGAAGAAATGGAATAGTATACGAAATGAATAGAGAGAAGCAGAATCCTCCCAACGATCGGCCAAACTGATGCCAAACGGAGAGGGAATCCGAAATACCCGGGGCGAAAAGGGAGCGAATTTTAACAAAATGATTAAACATTTGAAAATAAAAAAGGCGATGCCGTTTCCGTTCGCGGGACTACTAATTCGGGTATAGTGCGCGACAGGATTGCGCTCTTCGTTTGTCTTTTTTTCTCTTCTACTCCCCCAGCAACCTCGCACGACCGAATACGGGGACGTGATCCATATCTTTGTTTTTTTTCAGACCCAGCTTCTACGGACGGAATCAACCGGCCCAAAATTGATAGTTAAAAACGGCCGCATTGTTTGAGGCGGCCTGCTAACCTAATTTCAGTTTTTTTTCCAGTTCGCATAATAATGAATATGAATGCTGGACGTTATCCTAGATTTTTTCATGAATCTATATCGAGACACTCAGATAAGCTTTACAATAATGATTTATATTGGGTAGATTCTTAAGAATGGCTTTAGAAGTATTACAAATAGTATTTAAAGTAGCACATTACATATTTTTAGCACGCTAAGCAGATTTTAATATTTAAATCACAGACTTACTGAAGAAAAAATGGTGATAATCACCAAATACGAAAGTCCTATGAAGAGTGGTTGGAATAATTACTTGATAAAAAACTCTGATAAGCACAAGATACAAAACTATCAAACATATTCTCAAACATAACAGCCTCACAAAACAATATAAAGGAAGGAGCAATACACGGGAATCATTACTGAGGAATACCAATGATGAAGTACTTGAACCTAATTATATGGAATATGAAAATGAGGAATGACAAAGGAATAAAGCGGATAGGTGATAGAAGCATTGATTGGAGTAATTCAACAGCAGAAAACCAAACTTCGCATTAATGACTACGGATTATTATGATCAGGATCATAGTAGATGTTACATTCGTACGATTTCCTCTTTTTCAGAAACTCTTCATCAGGATGAGTACCATGGAATTGCAGTAGGGTATTACACTCCCTTGCATACTAAGCTCTACTTGTTGCTTATGTTCCATGTGTACGCCATTTTAGAAAATGATATGCCAAACAATCTAGCACAAACTACAGCGACTCACAATAAATTCCATCAATGTCAAATAATATCCTTTCACCGTCGAGTAATCTAGATGTTGCTCCGTAAGTGATAGTAAAAACATAACACCAAAAGGTAATGTTTCTTGCAAACCACGAAAACTCATTGAATAGAAGAGACTCAATTTCTAAATCATACAAAATATTTATAATGAAGGTACTTAAATTCCCTTCAGGATTTTTACTCTTCCCATTACGGTATGATGATTACCTCGGGTGAAGAATAAGAGATTTACTAACTGCGCATTTATAGAGTTAGAATATGGATGATGAAACCGAAAATGACACTTTGGCTTCTTCTTCAATCAGCCGTTGCTGGAATAAGTTATATACTTTCTCAAGTACCTTAATAAGAGTAGCATATTTCAATGGTAACGTTTGCCTGTTTTAGCAAGGACGTTAGTATTTAGTGAAAAATAAAGAGGTGCCATCAGTATTCTAAAGCACACCAAAATTGACATTATCTATCAAGTCTTGAATGTCGACCCGAACATGATTGATAAGTAAATAAGAAGTAGGTACTCGGGCTAGTGATACGAAGTTTTCCATGTGGTCTGATAAGATTTAAACCTGTCTGTAAGAAATAGATCGATAAACTGTACGTTAGGAAGGTTTACTTATACAAACAGGACAAATATGTTGGCTCAGGAATAGTTTTTTGGCGATTAACTGCATATTTCAGCATGCAACGTTGCAATAGGGAATCACATGATAAACAACGGCCATCTGATTGTAATCTTAGAGAATAACAACGAATAGATAAATTGAGAGTCATGACAGTTCCGTGGCGACATCAGGATTCGGGTCAATTCACCGAACCTCAAGCTGCGATTAGCCGATCATCCTCACTGATTCACTTTGAACTGCGACGGCTAAATTGAAGACATGATTGCTTCCCTTCTAAAAAATAAGACAGCTACACAAGAAGTTCTTCGCCAAACGAGCAAATTGGCTGAAAACATCGGTTTCAGTGTCATTACCGAAGGTAGAAATTGTTGAACTTACCTCGAATTTGGATTCGAAATTCGGTGGTCAACTAATTCGTCACGAGCGCTTTTCCTACATCTACAAATGACGAACTTTTTGTCCTTCGCTATCTAAGCTGAACTGATATAATATTTCTCCTCGCTGCCAAATTTCCTTTGATTTCGAGCACTTTCTGGGAGAGTAGAACAAAACGAAGGAGAGAAGTTCACGAGATGTGGCAATACAGGGATGTCACTTGAAGCACGAATAGAGTACACATTTCCTCTTGCTGCAATAATTTCCACCTCTCTTTTTCCAGTTCCACTGCCAATTACTTAATTCCTTCCTTTAAACATCAAAGGATATTTTCCCCAAATTTCTCCACATCCATAAGGAACCATGCATCAGGAGATATATCTCCTTTCTTTTCACGAAATAATGCTAAATTTATTCCACCTCTGTTCTCCTAGACCTTTTATAAACTCCTAGGCCCCGGCTGAAACTAGAAATGGTGCAAGGAGAATAACCGACTCAAGGCATTTCAAAGAAAGCCGCGATGCTTTTAAGCCCGGAGGTCGATTGTGAAGTTTTAACCCGTTGACTTCGGTTGAGTATTCCTTTAAGGCCGTCCACAAGATAGCGCTCGCCGACTCTCTGGCCTTCTCTGGGAGCTTTTTGGAGTTCCCAGCAAAATGACTCCCATTCTTTGATCACAAGGGAAGACCAGAACTTCACTTAGGGAAGAAAGAGGGGATAAATTATATGGATAAAATTTATTATTTTGTAAATTTTCGTTCTAAGGCAGCTTGAGTGAGATTTTTTCCATTAATAATAGGGGCCATATTAGAATTCCATTTTAAAATTTTAGGATTTGTGAGGAGCAAGAAGAATGTTTAGACAAATATTAATTTTACGCAAAAATTGATTTCATGACTGCACTATGAGCGGTTCACTAAACAGCCATTCCATTGGTTCCGGGTGTGACTCGCACAAATGACACTCAATAACATAAACCACTTTAACCTGTAAACTCTGTGAATAGCTTAAACATTAAATATTGATATCAGTAATATAAGAGTAATTTTTATTTAGTTTAAACTAATGGAGAAGTATACAAAAGCATTATTTTTCTAGTTATAAATTTTTTAACAAGTTCCGGGTGTGACATGGTAAATTTATGGGTGTGGCCTAATTACTCTTTCTGCTTTCAATTATGAGTAAAATTTAATTTTTCTTTCAAATTTTGGTAATGGCTCAGTATATTTGATTAATTAAGCTCAATTTAACCTGGCTAATTCGAAATTTAAAATTTTAGAAAAACAACCTTTTTTTTTTTTTTTCAAAATTTGGGCTCGCTTTAGATAGAATGGCTGTAAACATACTTGAGTCCTTAACTTGACTTTCACGCTACCTGTCGTTCGCTAAAAACGCCTTAACAACAGTTTAGTATGTGATCAAATGAAAATAATTACGGTGAGTACTTATGTTACTTTGAAAATAATGGAGAAAATATGCATTCTGCCAATTGTTACGTTCTAGACGTAATCTGTGCGTAAGAACTTCCCCAATTTTTTACTAATGTCTATTCGGAGAACACAGCTACACTATATCCCATAGAAAAAAAGAAAAAATATATCCCATGGGAAACTTAAATACATAAAATTTTGGGGTGAATATCTCTAAACGTAGAGCAATAAATTAGTAGCTGATATTTGGTATAATTTTCTAATTTCTACTGCTACTGCTACTGACTGCTATCGAGATCATTTTTTTTATAAAAAATCCAAATTTATCGACTTTATGAAAAGTGATCATTCTATCAAACTACCTCAATTCATTGTTTTATAGTTTTAGAGGCATGATAGAAGTAATGTCCAATAAATGGAACGACGCGGTGGAAAACTAGGAGAACAGAAGATTCTACCTTAATTAATACTTTTACAAAAAAAGCAGATTCAATTGTGCTATTGATTTTTGTCAAAATTACATTGAAATACCCCTATATAGCGATGTAAATGGAACACTTTCACCTGAAGCTACATAATGGGAACCTAAACCAACGTAATACCGCAGATTTTCCAATATTCCATAATTTCCACTCAAGCCTAATTATAGATCAATGCTCATTAAAAATGTTCTCCTTTAAGATAATAAGTATCAAGGGCATTGCAAACTCCTCAAAACATCTAAAACCTCAAAAACTTCATCAAATACCATCGAAGCCTATCCCAATTTCCCTTAGCTGACTCATATTTTCCCTAGCATCCACTCTTCGTTCTCACTCTTCCGCTGCATCCGCTTATTCCATGGAGAGTCACAAAAAATTCTCAATCAAATGAACTCAAGATATTGAGCACTGTATCATTTTATTCCCCAGAAATACAATGGGAATAGCTCGTCGCATATCTATTAAGCGAAAAGATTGTTTTTCCATATAAAAATAGTGAATTTCATTTGTCAACGTAAGTAACGCGCATTTATAAAATCCATAACTTTAAATAAAATACAACGAAAGATAAATTAAAGTATTTAAAACGTTAAATATAAAATTAGATATAAGGACCATGCATTTTGCATGTTCTGCACGAGAATCTTGAAAAAAGTAACAAAATATCCAATCCAATTTTGTCCATTATGTCAAGGGTTGAATGCACTCCGAGAGGGTCAATAAACATTTCCAACCAAATCTAAAGTAAAGGGTAAATATTGGAGGCAAAATCAAAATGATTGCTCAACCAGAATACTTAATATTATGAGATGGATATGCAGCAGTAGTAGTTGTAGGGTGGGGATTCATAAACTTCAATTTGACTTCAACTGCCAAGGCTAAACTTACCTTCATATACATAGGTACCCTAGATTCTAACACTATGACATAATGGGCACTATTTCGGCGAGAAGGGTGAAATGAAAGAAAATATACATTATCTTAGTGAACTCAATATGCAGATCATGAATCTGGTGTTTGATCACGGTTCTCCATAACGCTTGCCCTCGCGTTATCGTCATTTTCCAGTTTAGCTCTTGAGAGCGAAAACAAAATTCTTCTAATTGTGTCAGGCGCTATATTCTATTAGCTTAAATTGATGAAGTGCGCTCTTAAGGCAGAAAATGTGAGCTCTTTCACCTCTAGATACTTTTTCGTTTTGGATAGCGATAACGACAACGTGAAAGAAGGAACGAACGTCTCTGATCGTCATTCATCTCCAAATTGCATCATCTCTGCGATAACCGACGTAAAAATTTTATACTACTAATTCTTCAATTTTTTTATTTTAAATATTTTGTTGCGCCATAATTTTACTTGCCAACAACAGTAAACAGCTTTAGAAAAATTATTTTCAGAATGTCATTCGTCAATGTTCTTTAACAGCTTTATTGTTTATGCAGTATTAGCTAAATCCAAATTTACCAATTCTCACTCACCACACCTAGCAGAGAATAATTTAAACATAATATACGCATCTTGAAGTTTATATCAAAAACAGCGAAAAATAAACACTGCCACTGTTATCGGCATGTGTCATCATAGCGAAATAAAATATATATGTATTTAAAATTTGTATCATCAAGTTCAACTACGTTCATTTAATAAATAACCCGATTGTATAAAAAGGAAAAGATTCGTGAAAAGCATATCGAATTTATTAAGATAGTCAGTAGTATGATAATTAAGTAAGTCAGTAAACTGGCAACTGCGCTCGGTTCGAATTGATAAAGACTGTGTATTTTTGTCACTTTGTACAATAACTTTCTTTGGGATCTTCTCATGATTTTATGGGCCAGTCGCAGTAGTTTTCTTTAGTAAAAATTCATATTACCTTCCTTTATTAAAGTTAGTTGCAACTGATGCATGGAAAACATTTTCCCTAGTAAGCATTGTCGACAAAAATCGAATATTTAACAATTTGTTTTCTAATGCATGGTTAAAATCATCTTACGATATTAATTCGCCTTTAATCTTCTTGAAAGTTGAATCATCCATTCGTATCAAAGGCCTTTTTCATAATAGAACTTTCAGTGCAACGACAGGATATCTTTCATATTTCTCTCGATTTTTCCGGGAACAGAAGGTACAATCAGTGTTTAGTGGGCGGGGAAGTGTTATTTTCGCGCATTTTTGAGAATTTTAAATCCATCCCGGCTGGAAAAAACGCTGTGATTTCCCTGTAACCTGTCGCATCCGGCTAAGTTACGATTGCGTGCTTTTAACCTGGTTCTAGGTCACCGTGAAAATGCCGGAGAAGCGTTCATTGGTTATGAATAGTTTCCAAACGAGGAAAAATGCATGCCACAAATCTGCATTCCCTGGGGAATCGGTGAATTCATCCCTTCGCGCGAACCAAGAATCGAGAAGGCTCGAATTAATATGGCAGACATGTATACGGATCGGTCAATTGCCTTCATTCATACTCAACAGAGTCACTAATGGACTCCCATGCATCGGTCGATCAACCAGAATCGAACGAAATTTCAGAATCTAGCATATCCATCCACTGTCATAAATAAAAAGATCTCGCATTTTTTGTCTTCTTGCGCTTCCAACGCGAGTTCTGTGATCCTTAAACCCTTCAGAGAAGACACGATGGTTGTTACTGAGATTATAAAAATCTTCCCTAAAACGCCGGCCTTCTTTTTTCCATTTTCATTTTACTTTCCTCGTTGGCATCAAATAGTCACTACAATCGAGTTTCTTTAAGGCCCTTTTATTCAAATAACTATTTTGGAAACAGGGAAATATTCACCACCGTTGGTTGCATTTCCATAAGCAAATAAGCGAAAAAACAATGTAGAGTAGCGAAAAAATAAATTCCATTTCACAAGATTTTAAAAAGGAATTGACTGCAAATTTAATTCACCAAAATAATCAATGTCGTATTTCAACTCTTCCACGATTGCTAAATCCGATTTCATAGCCTCTGGTTAAACATTTCCTCAGCATTAAAACCGATGTGGCTATACTCCTCCATTTGTAAAGGTATCGTCAAATACTCGACACATGCATCTGACGTGCTTAACAAAACCCAAACTGTGAATTGACATCGACATTCAACGTTTATGCTACTTTATTTAAGGGTGAAATTTAACCATACATTATAAAGCAGAAGCACACGGTATTTTTCGGATTAATTAATAGCGTCTATATCCAGAGTTTTCAATGGGTACCACAGATACTGGTAATATCAAGTAATACCACAAAATGCAAGCAAAGCATTTAAAGATTCGGTCCATTTAAATAGTAATGGTTGTTATAACTAAAGATTTTTCGACTTGAAACTAAATTAGGTCATTAGTAAACGAGAATTTTCACCTTCACCACACAGGCATTTCCGAGCCATCGTTATCAAGTACCCAAATTATTGTTTTTATTCTCTGAAAAGGAATGAACGCGTCAACTACCGGTCACATCAAACAAATAAAAGAAAATTGAATAGAAACACATTAACGCCAATGTAAATTGCCATTTTAAAACTGTAAATACTAAACAGAAAATTATGAACTGCTATTCTGAGGCAAAATATTCTTACTATAACACCACATAGCAACGCATAGGAATCACTGTGATACAGATTTCTAAAATTTGCCAAAGCAGCATCCATGTGATCATCATCATAAGTCATTCAATCCAAAGAATGATTGCTGCAAGATTGATTGTGTGCAGCCCTCAATTCTAGTCTCTCTCCTGCTAACTCCTTCATGCCCTTGTAGCTATTATGTTAAATACCCCGTTTTAGATGGTATATTTATCAGTTCCTCGTTCTACCTCGTGGGGCTTTCCCTTCCATTATGTTCCTCACAAGTTCATTTTGTCTCAATCACCACCGTATTGTCCGTTAAATAATCGTGGCGAATGCCAACACTATTTCCATAGAAATATCACTATCATCAAACAAGAGACAGCATCAGCAGTGATGAATTTATATGTTCGTCTTCATCAGCAATGACGCCACTTACTCCTGCACAGAAAGTAAATCGCAAAATACTCCATTCGTTGGCTAATCATGATCTTTAGGGCATTACTTCTACCTTTTTATAAATTTAGTAATTTTTAATATATATATATATATATATATATATGATAGAAGCACACTTAATAAAGATAAAATAAAACTTAAGAGGTTTGCACTTTGGTCTGACTCTCAAAAGCGGAAGGTAACCTGCTACAAACGCTATCGTCTTTGTGAGGAGTAATCCGGCAAAGGAAAAGCGAAAATTCAAAAATATTCTCTTTGCGACGGCTTAAGGGACTATTTTTGGGCTCCCATGCCCTTTCTCCCAGTCAAACACATTCCTGTTCAAATTTAAAGAATAAAATCCCATTGTTTCAAAGGAACAATTACGGGCGCGTTTGACTCACGTGCTTCCCAGAATATTGATTGATAAGTCCGAGGTTCCCAAAACTAATAAATAAACTCGAGTAGTGCTCAGCGACTGCAAAGAAAAATTAGTCCAAGAAAATAATCAATATATCAATCAAAATATATAGCAAAATCAAAATCAACAATCAAAATATACAGAAAAATAATCAATACTAGGCTACAAGCTATCTCCGATAATATCTTATTAGAAGAACAGGCTGGCTTCAGGGAAGGCAGATCTTGCATTGACGATGTTTTCACAATAAAACAAACCATATAAAAACGAAGAGAAGTTAACCTTGAAACGCACCTAGCATTCATAGATTATGAAAAAGCATTCGATCGTGTCAGGAGAGAAATGTTATGGTCAATTATAGATAAAAGAGGATTTCCTTAGCACTTGATAAAAGTTACTCAGAGCCTATACAGAAGTAGCAGAATTGTTATTGATACTGGAAAGCAGCTGACACAGGAAATTTTCATTAACCAATGCATTAGGCAGGGCTGTAGAATCACCTACTTTGTTTAATCTACACATAGATGACCTTCTTAGGAGATGGAAGAAAGATAATATAGCACCAGGCATAGAATTGGAACCTTCTGATTGTGAGTACCAAAATACGATGTTATTCCCCGATGACCAAGATAGCATACAAGACAGAGAAGATAAATTACAAATGGCTGTTCACAAATTACATAAATAATTTTTAACGTCCCAGATCGATTAGAACAAAGAAATATATGCTTAGCTTTTTTAAGGTCTGGATCACTAACTAGATCAATTATTAATCTCAAACTACTATAAAACATTTGACCTCCGGAAGATAATCCAAAGGTGATATATATAAATGCATTACTTGATGCTTGAGAAGTTTATAAATCATGTTAGTCAAGAAGTATAGAAGGAAATCCAGTAAAAATTTACCTTAAAATTAATAATATCGTTAAAATACGCCCGCAAGTGAAAGTGACAACGCACACAGAGGCATTTTGAAAATTAAATATTGCTTTATAATATATATGGTATCTGGCTTTTCTTTCTCGTTTGCTAGATAAGTCTAAAAAATACCTTCGGGTGCTTATTGTTAATAAATTACTTTTTCAAACAATTAGTTCAATCGTTGGCATTCATTCAGTTAGCCGATGAATCAACATTTTATTTAAAGTAACGCAACACGACATAAAATATCTCGTGGGCTAAGTCCGTAACTTAATGCTAGAAGACGATAAATCACTGGCTGGGAATATTTACAATCTTAAGAAATCAATTTTCAAGGAAACCAAGGGGATATGAAAGGTCCTTGTAATCGAAGAAGACTATTCATGAAAAGAGCACTGTTTTGATTTAAATCGAGGGACAAAAACGATGCAATTAAAACACGAAGTAGATTTCCGTCCCGTCGTGGAATATTTGGAATGGAAGAGAATTCACAAATTACATCATGAATTTTTAACGTCCCAGATCGATTAGAACAAAGCAACATTCAGTAGCGCATCACGCGACTCAAAAATGTCAACGAGTCATTAAGATCCGAGCATCGCGGCGGAAATGAATTGGATGACAAGGGGATTATGTAACGCTCCTTGGAAGGGCTCACAGCAATTTCCGTTGGAAAAGCTCCCTTGACGAAGTCATCGGCGCTATTTCAAGAGCGTTACTTCAATGTCAAGTTTTTCAGCTTCGGGAGCAGCTGCGTCTCAGAAATTGCAAAATAAAAAGTCCCTCTTGTATTCCAGGACATATGAGTCGAGTCGCCGAAATACCACCCAATTTAATGAATAAGTGGTGACAAGCGCCTTCTTAAGGAAAACGAGATAAAAAAATTCCGGTAACATTGAAGGTCTAGGGGCTCAGGAATGGAAGGCCTTTGATTTAATAAATTTGAGTTGTTGGGAAGAGATTTTTCAAAATTTCTGATAGACTCGATGCACACATTTTTGTGACGCTCACAATACATAAACAAATTTTTAAACTAACTCAAACTCTAACACCTTATTTTCGCCTAAATTCTAGATAACACTAAACACAACATACAATATTTGTTTGCGAGTACGTTTTTTTATCAAGTAAAACATGGCAAACTGAATTAGCAGATTTCATGAATAATTAGTAATTCTTTTGCGGAAGAAACACATGGCAGCACTCCTAACACCACTGAAGTCGAGTCCCTTATCGTAAGACTACCCAGAATAAAAACAACAAAAATATTCGATAGAATTCACAAAATAAATTGAGGCGAAGCCACGCATACATGAAAGTACCTTTTCTCGGCATAAAGCAACATGGGCGAGAACATATGAAGCGAAATAGCCAAATACTAGTAACATATACATTTTTTCACTGGAGTAAATTATTGCAGCTTATAACCGAAATAGTAAATTTCTGTTTAAGTTGAAAGAGCGCATATTGCGTGAATCCAAATGTTAGACGATTGAAGTTAAAACTTTGCATTGAATTGCATCATTGCATAAGATAGAATTTCACTGGAATTACCTAAAAAAGATTGTTTTATAAAACGAAAGAACGTTAAGCAAGCATTTTTATTAACACATATTGTCATTTTTATTTATTATTTTTTAACATATTTTGTCTGTCAATTATCATAATTATTGGGAAGTTCCAATTCTGTCATGCGTACATGAACCGACACACCCAGTATACTTTTTAAAGTCAGAAGCACAATTCGGAAACCAGAGGGCAAAACTTCACCTCATAAACAAAC
Source organism: Pyrrhosoma nymphula (assembly GCA_963573305.1). NCBI lineage: Eukaryota > Metazoa > Arthropoda > Insecta > Odonata > Coenagrionidae > Pyrrhosoma > Pyrrhosoma nymphula. Next base: position 44,513,262 of record OY754330.1, on the reverse strand, counting down.
ATTATAAATGATGATTTTTACAGAAAAGAAGAGTTCAGCTATGTACACATCTGTTCCCTCCAGGGTGGTGATAAAATAGCAATAATGGTGACAGCCCACAAGTTAAATACGACATGATTAATCCACATGAACGTGCTTCTGAGAAATTTTACACGTGCACTAGGCGATGAAATATGATTAAATCGTGCAAGCCCGTTCGAATTTTTAAGAGGCCTTATGGTAAAAATTTTCGAACGGGAGAACACGTTTTTTTCTAAGAACAGAGCATGGACTTAATGGTTGTGAAATAAAATTTTAACCCATGTTACTCGTAGTAAAATTTCCCGTTGAAGAGTTTTATAATTTATTTAAATCTAAAAAAACAGTCATGAAAATAAACACCACTCTATTCCGAAAAACTAAAAAAAGATTTCTCGAATATTTAAAAATCTCGAGCATGCGCAGTTTAATAAAAATAAGGCGTTTACGACTGATCTCGTAAAATGTACCATATTTTTACTGGAATCAATTAACAGTAACCGTAAAATCCTTCCACTGCGTGTTCACTACTTCATAGCATTTACTCTTTGAACCACCCCGCAGAAGTATTGGCGGGATTGCAATGACGGATCTCGTATTCAAATCAGACTTAGAACGATTCAAAAGAGGAATATTATTCCCATCGATCAGTTTCATCACAAATCGTGAGGGATAAATATTCCATATTTGCAACCTATATGGATAAAAAATTAGGTCATGCAGTGAACACATTGTGAAATACTTTGAATTTTTGCAGATCAGACGGCTTAGACACAAAATTGTACGTTACTAAATCGCGAAGCCGAGGAGAGTTGAAGAGCTATGCAATTAAAAGGTAAATTCATTTAATTATGGTGCCTGGAGCGGTAATCGTGAGGTATTGAGTGCACATTTCAATTTTTCAACCAAGTCAAAAACAATTCTTGGACCACATTTCATTTGAGTGCATCTGTTAAGCACTGGAACTCACCTTACAGGTAGTAATGGAAATGAAAAAATAATTATGCTTTCTTTTTTTCCTTCATAAAAGCATGTTATGACAGAAGTTTTCGGCGCGGTATTCGAAATTTAGTTATATTGAAATAAGTTTTTTTTTACAAACACTGAATTCGGTGAGACAAGTTGATTGATATTTGTTAGTAACAATCATTATTATAAGAAATGTATTAATTCGCTTTTAGAAGAAACTCTGCACATATGTGATCGAATTATTACAAAATACATGTCACGTTCCAAAAGGCTACGTGTTAAAATGGCATTGAATTGTCAAATAAACAAATCGATACGATGCAATGTGTTTACCTTTTTTCTATTGATATCGCTAATGAGAACAGGTGCAAAGTTTCACGCAAATTTATGCATTGACAAAACCCGCTCCAACCACGTTAATAAGACTGCGGTTTATGAGTCTATCAACAACAATAGTCGTAAAGCTCTTCGTCCATTCAAAAATATTACACCATAAAATTATACTAATGCCTTGAACAGGCCAATGTTGCATAAAATAAAAATCTCTTCCATAATGAATATCCTTTAGGACTTCTCTCCAAGATCTCATCAAATTGACTTAATTATTTAAGGTGTGCGTTTTATTTCCGAATATATTGGAAATTCTTGAAATCGCATTACTTTTTCGAAGTCACAATTTAGAAAACTACTCTCTCCCATAATTACAACGCCAAGAGTCTACCCGGTTCCCTGGATCAACTGAGATGCGCAGTCTCTCCGTTCCGTGCAGTATATTATTAGTTACAGCGAGGAATGTGGGTTTAAATATTCATTTTTTAGTAAAATCTTTTGCCAAACCATTGCTGAGGCGGCACAAGAAGATTTAATTAAAAACTATGATGGAGCCAGTATTTTCTGATATTTCTAGTACGGAAGGACATTAAAATCCGTTTACTTACTGGAGTTGCGGAAGGCAGATACTACGGTGAATTGGTGACAAGTATTGAAACTTTTGGGATACCTTTGATCAATCGCGCAATGAACTCGGAAATGGACGGAACGGTATTTTCAAGTGCAAATTCAAATCCACACCGCCATTAAGAGCTTCAACGCAGTCCAATTAAGCACTTTTATTTCTCCATTCACTCCTTAAGAGAACAAACCGGGCTTTAAATAATGGCATTTCGCAATAGTATCGCAAATTGCTTGATTTATCAATACGGTGGTCAGATGTGTGACTTGATATTATAAAAATAAGAAATAGGTAGGATTTAAAAAAAAGTAACGGCGAGGTTAATGTTTATTAAAATTTTTGGAACCCGTATGCTTCTAAAATCAGCGAAATACTATCGTATTGCATTACTATGAACGCAAATTTGGGAGATATTTGTACTTTTTGGGTCAATCAGAAGGAATTCTCATGATCTATTTCAAAATTAAATTGGAATTCTTGTTACTTTATTGCAATAATATTAACGTATATTTCAGAATCACTTGTTATTCTCAATCAATCGATCAAACTTCTCATTGTGACCGACTCAAAAATTAGATCAGAGTCCTTGCTGCTGGCAAAAACCATGAAAAAAAGTTGCGCCAGGTCCCTCCATAATGATCACTGGCTTCGAAATTTTAACTTGCTTCTTGCCTGAGACACTTGTCTAGTGCTTTATGGAACTTTACGTCTCACCGATCAGATAAATATTTTTCTCTTGAAACTTATAAACTAGTAGTCATTATCAAAAGTTACAACCCTAATGACGTGATCATAGAGATTTCATTTCCACAAAGTTACTTAACGGAACTCCACAAGTCTTACCATTTGCCATTAACTCTGACGGGAGTTCAAGACTCTCAAAAACTCAAATTTTCTATCATTTTGCCTTATTATACGTCAATTAAAATCTATCAAAAAGTTCACTCGAAATTCTTGCAAAAAGTTAAACTTAACATTAATTTAACATTGGTGCTTTTCTAGCGATTTATTTTAATGTTTGGAATGTTTTGGTACATATCGGATACAGGTATTTTAAAAATTGAGAAGTTATCAATCACTCCTCCCACTGGATTATTCTTCACTCCATTCTTCCCTACACCCTGTTAATTCCTTTATACCTGGATTGCTCTTCTTATTCATGTCCCGATTGATCTCAAGATCATGTTTATCCCTCGGTCTTCCTCGTGGGACTTCACCGTGCATTATCCTTTCTGTCGTGCATCTTGCGAGCTCATTCCGTTTCAGGGCGTGACCAATCCATGAGGATATTCTCTTCATTGGAGAGCATTCTATATATTTGTTTTCTCCTTCTCTATTCTCCTCCGTACCCACTGCCTTGTTTATGATGAGACTGATTTAAATAACTTGGATAGAACAATATGATATTATATCAAACGTTGGATTAAATATAAATCTTGTTTTTAAATTTTCTCTCATTGAAAGACATTTGGCTTCCGTGTGACAAGGATTTCGGAAACATGAATAGTATTTTAGTTAAAAGTGGTTTGACGGCTATGGGCATTTTGTACATACTGTCCGCCACTTGCAGACAGGCAAAAGCACTCGGACGAATAGGAGGATCATCCCTCCAAATTTAAGCCGAGCCCCGATGCTTAATTTAGGTGACTGATGGGGAACCTGTGTTTTCATCGTGGCAGGCCGTTGCCTCAACACTTCGTCTTTCATAAACTCGTGCAAAAACATTTTATTTCGATTTGATACAAAATTTAATTCTTATATTAGGATTAGTGAATAGTGAAAAAAACATTTAGCATGTACTCCGGCTTAGAATAAGGAAAGCTCATAGGAGGATCATTCCTCCAAATTACAGCAGAGCCCGCGATGCTTAACTTCGGCGACTGATGGGGAACTGGTGTTTCCATCGTGGCAGACCGTTACCTCAACACTTCCTCTTACATAAACTTGTGCAAAAACATTTTATTTCGATTTGATACAAAATTTAATTCTTATAATAGGATTAGTGAATGTCAGCATTTAGCATGTACTCGGGCTTAAAACAAGGAAGGCTCATAGGAGGATCATTCCTCCAAATTCAAGTCGAGCCCACGATACTTAACTTCGGTGACTGATGGGAAACTGGTGTTTCCATCGTGGAAGATCGTTACCTCAACACTTCGTCTTACATAAAATTGTGAAAAAATTGTTGATTTCGATTTGATACAAAATTTAATTGTTATGATAGGAATAGTGAATACCAGCATTTGCTCGGATTTAGAACAAGGAAAGCTCTTCACCCTTCTAACTAACAAACCTTCGAGAGTTGTAGAGTAAGATTAAGACAAATACGCGGTAATTTACGTATTCAGACCCAGCGCGGGGGAAACAAATACGAAACACTTGCGACGCTAAATCAACAAGAATTAAAGAAACTAGGATTAATGAAGCGAATAGAAGAAAGGTACACGGTTGAAAAAGGTAAAGAGAGATGGTACTTCACTTTGGTTAGGCCACATCTCGAAAGCGAAGCGAGTATTTGGGACTTTACACAGGAAGATGTTATCGGCGACATGAATAAAATACAAAGGGAAGCCGTACGCTTCGATAAAAAAAACTTCTGTGGTCAAACACAAGAGTGTAAAATAGCATACAAAAGGCCTAGTTTCGGAGCCACAAGATATTCCGAGGCTACACGGTAGGCTTAGATTACTTGAAAATGTCAGATCAGGAGAATTTCACAATGACACGGAGAACATTTGTTGACTCCACACTATATCCCTAGAACTGATAGATGCGAAAAAAGATAGATACAAGGCCACACTGATAGGTGTACAACTTCCTTCTTTCCAATCACCATTAGTGACTGCAACAAAAACAGAGTGTCATACTAAGACACTCCGTTTACGTACAGTGCACTTTAGTCCTCTCCCCCTTCATTTTCTCTATCCCCCTCCCCTTTACATGACAAGTATCCTACTACGCGCGCCTCTCCGGCTACTCGTAGGATAGTATGTAGAATTTAAAGGGCTTTTAGGTGATCTGACTTCTAAGACTACTTCGCCCCGTGTCATTTAACACTTTATTCGTAAGACAAAAACCAGAATCCATGCCTGAGATGGGCATAAAACTCGCGACTTTAAAGTAGGCAGTGGGCATAAATATCCTGGTTGATGATTTATGAGTGATGATACCCGTACATGTTGGGCAGAGAATAATAGTGGTGTGACATGTCAGCAGAAAGCACAAATATTCACTGATACGTTATATGCTGGAAGTTATTGAATAAGCATCAAAGTGTTTAAATAAATTGTGCAAATTGCAAAGTGTTTAACTAAAATCTAATCGTGAAAAAAACTAAAAATATTCCATACGATGAGGTGGGTTTCCAGAATAAGTACTATTATTTCATAGATAAATTTTTTCCGAGCCGAGCCGAGGTCAATTTTTTCGCTTATTGCGCTCATATAAAAAGCCTTGAAGGAGTATTACTTTCTTAATAATGACACCTACGTTTGCAATAAATAGTTCTCATAACATAAAATACTTTTCAATGCATCAATTCTTAGAGAGAAGAGGATTCAAAGAGAGCAAAATGTTTCCTTACCGTTACAGCAGGTGACTTCATGAGAGGCATAGGGGAACAGCTTCATCACGCAGCACACTGTGGAACACGGGGCATCCCGTCAGAGTTTCAAGCGATTTATTGACACTGGCTGAGACCATTTGTACAGCAGAACCGGGAACGGTTGGAAGTAGGAATAACTTTCCTCCTTCCTTGCATACCTTATGCATTTATTTTACAAAAGTACGAGTGAATATCAGGAGATCATTGATGTGGACATTTGACCGATTCGTTTTGTTCTCCAATAGCAACTGGAATTCAGAAAAAAATATACGTTTCACTATTCAAAAGGATACGTAAATAAAAAGAATTATTTTTCGAATACTTCGAACTTTGTTCAATATATGGTGTGGAAAATTCTAACTATTACTCTTTTCATAAATATAACTGTAAAGTCCACTTCCTATCGACTATCGACAACTTCCACCAAGTCCAGCCTGAAGCTGGACTTGGTGGAAGTTGTCGATATTCATAATGAATAAAAAACAGTAATCTTCCACAGATTTATTTCTATGGTACGACGCGTTTCACCACTCTGTGGCATAATCATCATGATCATGATTATGGCACAGAGTGGTGAAACGCATCTTGCCATAGAAATAAATCTGTGAAAGATTACTAAGTGTCATTATGAATAAATCTTTTCATTATATCTCAATTCCACCTAGTGAATTCACCAACTATAGCCTTAACAAAACTTTTGCTTACGTGGCGTAAATCGTTTTCTTAACCGGATAAAAAGGATTAATTATAGATGGGAGTCTTCATTAGCTATGAGAACGACCCTAATATGCTAACAATTTTTTCTCACAATTTTCCTCCCACTCGTATTCTGGAGGGAAAACGGCTGGAAAAAACATATTCCACGCTGGAATTATGTAAGTTGAACGTTTGACCCATGATATTAACGAACAAAAAAGTAATCTCCTTGAAGCAAATAGAAACTACTAAGAAATCAATTTCACCATGACCTTTAAAGGTCAGAAATAGGGGATGCGATAACGGCCGATTAGAACGTGGAACTTTTGATATAATTCGCATAATAGCTGAAGGTATAATAATACTGCAGTCCATAGCAAAAGCAATTTGTAAAATAGCATTTTCGTACATCAATTATTTCCGTTTATGTTTTTTTTTCATTTCTTCACACAACAGAAGCTGGAAGATAGTAGAACCAAAGATATAAGAATTGCTTTTTACTATGTTGACAATGTTTGAGCTATTTTTTTTACCTACCAGGTTTACGAAATATCATACAGCTTGAAAAGGAGATTGCGATGCTCTCTCATGATTCATTGAAATGTAACAAATACGTACATAATTAATGGTCTTTACGGTGGGGGAGGAGATAAACATATTTGCTTTATCGTAAATTATTAAAAATATATGCCATGGAAATAACATGGCTATCGGAAGGTAATGTCATCCTCGGCCAGCGAGAAATTCTGACACAGGGGTAGATAGGATATAGGAGACACACTCGGCTGTCCAGCCGAGTGTGTCTCCTATATCCTATCCAGCCGAGTGTGTACCCCATATCATGACAACATCAAGGACAATGGAATGATGATGGAGCGATTTAAGAGAAAAACATAAAATGGGATAAGGAAAAAATGTAAATACCATTACCTGTAATTAATGGAAAAGTCCTTGATATATTTTAATCATATATCCTTGGCATCTAGACGCCAAATTATAGCCTGCCAAAGACTGACTTTTTTCTCAAGAAAATGTTGAACATTTATTTTGATGGAATTTTCATTGGAACTATACTTATGTAACAGTTACTGCTTTTACTGTAATGACATGCATTTTTTGTAATTTTCTGATGGCTCAATTCTGGTCCTATGACGTTGGAGATCACCTAAAGCTCCCGCTCTTTTGTTTGTTACCAGTTTGTACCAATTATGTGGGAGTAATAAAATATGATTATATCATTATTTTCACCGCGCAGTTCAATTCAGCATAAGCTCATTCAGTGAAGACTGAAATGCTGAAGAACACGGGCGTATTCAAACAGCATTACACGATGCATATGAACGCGGAATATTTTCTCCCTTTAATCCTTGTGGCTGAGAAAAAAATCAAGTCAGTGTCGAGGAAGAAACAGAAATAGGTAACTCAATGATTATCACTCGCCACAGGATCACTTGTTACAAAGCTCGTGGGGGCAGCAGACATTATGAAGAAAAGTAGGAGTAGAGGTACTTGAAATTGCATGAAAGTATGTATACACCAAATTATAGCAGTACTATTTTCCGTATAATAATTCATGCATTCGCGCAGTCACCCAAGCAATTAAGCTGATAGTTGATGGATTTATATTCGGTATAATTTAAATGTAGTTAAATTATAAGAATTCATCATCAGTAGCCATCAATCCGAAGATTGGTTTGCTGCAGCTCTCCATTCCACTCTCCTCTGTGCCATCCGCTTTATTCCTCCGTAAGAATTAACTTTTACGCCCTTCGCGATTTTCTTAATGTATTCCATTCTTGGTCTTCCTCCATAATTCTTCTAATTTTGCTGCTGTGTCCAATAAGTTTGATTCCCTTTCTTCCCCAAGTGTTGATTACGCTTCTTTTCTCTCAAGCTCTTCGTAAGACTTATTCACTAGTGATTCTCTCCGTCCATTTAATCTTCATCATTCTTCGGTAACACCACATATGCATTGCTTCCAATCTCCTTTGCTCTACTTATGTTATTGCCCAGCCTTCACTGCGATATAAGAGCATGCTCCAAGTGTATGTTTTAGTAAAGACTTCATTACTTCCAGGCTTGTGTTGCCAGCTGTCAGTAGACTTCTCTTCTGACAAGAGTGCCTTCGTCGCTCGGGCTAAAACCCGGGTTGTTTTTCTAGGAAGGGGAAAGGTTTTGGTAACAACCAAATTCTTTTAAACACCTCGCCCTTCTTAACCAATGACAAATCCTACCTCTTCTGTTCTCTCTCCCTGACCATGGCCTAGTTTCTGTCTACCCTCTTCAGCAACTACTCGGCCCAAATAGTAAGCTGGGCATAGTAGCAAAGGCATTAGAAGGAAAACTGTGCCAGCAAATTAAACTTTCGGCCAGAGAAAGGAGTCAATAATGGTGATTTATCGTAAGAATGTAAAAAAAAAGTTTGGTGAAGAGTTTGATATCGAGTGCAACGTTTTATGAGGCTGAAACGTGGACCCTGAGAAAGGAGGGCGAGAATAGACTGCAGGCGTTCTAGATGTGGGTGTGGAGAAGAACGGAGAACGTGCGGTGGATGGAGGGAAGACAAACGATGAAGTGCATGGTATGTTGGGTGAGGATACAAAACTTCTGGAGAAGGTTAGGAGTAGGCAGATTATGGCTGCCACAGGTAATGAGGGGCGAGGGGATTCTAAATAGGCTTTATGGACGGGATGAAGAGAGGCAGAACGTATGCTGAATTGAAGACGGAAATTACGTTAGAAGATAGGGGCCTGCGCATGTACAAATCTAGAGGATTCTTAATCTCCTCCTATTTGAACCTACCTTAATAGGTATATTACCCTAATAATAATAACAACTATTAATAATACCTCCCTCTTCCTTAACAAAAACAACCCCTCACCTTCTAACCTATATGAAAACAAGAGTGTAAAGGAAATTTCCACAAATTTCTTAGTAGTCTTCTTGATGATGACGAAGGCATGGTTATAAAATCGGACGAGGTACTAAATGTGTGGAATATACGGAGTATAATACTAATAATTTAATTATCCAAGTGGTTTCCCACTGAACGCAATGGAATTTTGACTGAACATCGATCGGAGCATCAAGTTCTGTAAGATAATACCTCAAGTAATACGATCGGATTCATAATATTACGTCCATGAATATTCAGTATCAGTAAATTCCGCTTTAAAAGACCCCGAGCATCAGGTGGTATAACCGCTACTCCATCCAATGTCGCATGAGAGGGAGTAGCATCCAGTTAACCACATTCCACACTGCCGCATGGGAGGTCAGCTCTTTCTTGTCTGGCTTTTAGGTCATGGTCGTGAAGAAGACGGTAGATAGTAGGATCAAAGCTCAGCAGGACACGACGCTTTGCTGCAGCCTAAAGTGCACCCGCTTTGGCACTCCAGGCCGGGATGCACTTAATGCTCGTTGCGAACCCTTAACATCCTCTTTAACGTGAAGATCGTTATAAATTAGCCCGTTTATGAGGTGGGTCTATACATTTGGCTCGTTCCACCTACTTCCCAACTGGAATCCGTGTCTTGGATTTGAATCCCATATGCATTTAAAACATTGCCAAAAAGTTTTATCTCGACATTTATATTGACATGTTCGCATACATTCCGTATAGATTGCCGCGAGTACCTACTACAGCGAGCCCACATCGGCCGCGCTTAGGTGTTTTTATCGTCAGTAATCGACGAGAGAGGCGAAAGCACATCTTATCGTCAAGGCGCTCGGAGCGATATTTGTTCATGAACAGATATGTGTGAAACTTTGCATACGTGTCCTTATTAGTAGATAATATCTATACATAAAAGTGAAAAAACTGCATATTAGAGATTTGGTTTATTGGCAATTCAATGCTATTTTAGCACGTACCCTTATGGCACTTGACATATATTTTGTAATAATTGGTTTACATATGAATATGTTTTCTCCCAAACGCAGCATAATACTTTTACTTCAGAAGTTACAGTGGAAAACGAAATAAATTAATTTTGCGCCATGTTTCAGTGAACTATAAGTGGAAGAGAATATACAATGGCAGCTTGTGGGAAGCCTATACGACCTATATTTTATTATAATGGTCACTAAAAAATATCAAGGTAACATTTCGTGTAAAAAAACGTCTTTAGATATGATTTTCGCTTAAATTTCGAATTCCGCGGCAAAAATCCAAGTCATTCTAATGCATTAATAAAGAAGAAATATTTCAAATATAATTCTAGCATTATTTACACTAATGGTGATTTACACAGTATTAACTGATGTATTTAAGTGAAATGTGGTCCAAGAGTTATTTTAGACTTTATTGAAAAGTTGTTAAAATGTGAACTCCCTCCCCCACTCCTGCCCTAATCTTACGTAAATTATCATAGATTTTGGAAGCATGGGCATTGGTCAACTTTTTAATGCATGATATTTTGTGCAAAGAAGGCTATCCGAGGGAGTTCTGAGCACAAGATATTGAAGGTGTGTCAATGAAACTAACGTTTGCCGTCAGCCAACATGAAGTAATTCGGCGGCGGAGAGTGTGTAAATCAACTCATGCTGGCAGTAGCAGAATTTCGTCCTAGGGTTGGTTTAAAGTAGCCCATAAATAATCAAAATCTATTTATTGCCATATGATCCTCGCATTGAAATAATGCACAATCAAGGCATGCCGAGAATACTCCGATAATATTGATGGGTGTTATTAATGATTACCGCGTAAAATATATGATTGGATTTTTTGACCATTTTCAAGAAGGATTCATCACCCATATCCCCCGTCGGCACGCTCATAGTTATGATAGGTTGACTTTGACCCAGTACAAGCCGCCATTAGTTTCAATTTGCAGTACATGAACTGATAATACCCATATTTTTCCAAATATCCTTACCTTTGCTACAGGGAAACTACGCGCTGTCTGCAGCACTAAAAACTTTGATTTTTCGTCCGAAGGTTGTAATAAAAAGTTATACACATACGTTCTAACGAGTATAATGTTACGTTAGAGGTAACCCCACGGACCTCTTCACTACTCTACTTTAAAGACAAAGTAATAAGATATCCCTCCCCTCTTCCCCTTACAAGTCTTATGCAATACTTGAATGGCCCTTCATCACTGGCTACCGACGGTAACTCTCATTTCGATGGCTCAGCACTACCAAAGAGAAGAAGCGGCTGGCTAAAAGAAGACGCATAGGGATGCAGTAGAAAAACATTTCCAGCTGTGAGACGGATCGTCTGAGCAGTTTGTCTCCTAGGAGCTGAATGCGAAGAATGCGTCGGCGACGTGGACGCTTCCAGCTAATTTCGAGAGCGCGGCTTTGAAAAAAAAAAAAAGAATTCCCTTCGGGAAGAACGGAAATAGCGCATTAGATTCGTTTTAATCGCTCGGATTTCCCAAGGACAGACAATTTAATTAAAATAACGGGGTATCATGAATAAGCCATTAGTATTCTCCCCTAAGACAAGGGGGATTAGCGTATTCCTAATTGGAAAACCTTAGCTGCCCTCATCTTCGATATAAACTTTTGGTAAGATTGGAAAATAAAAGAATAACTCCTATTCGGCTTATATATAGAAAGTTATCTTATTTATAAAAAAACAGGTCTTAATCGGCTGCTATATTATGTAGCAACTGACCTTATGTTCTTAGCATTTTTCCTTTAGCTTGTACGATAATGTTTTAATTACATTTGTCTTTCTTACGAATTCTTTGGTCTAGTAAATATGTTTAGTATTTGTTCCCTTTTTCAATGATCCCCCTACCGGGAAACTTGATTCATTTTGGAACAGAGCCGGGTAAATATGATACTATAGCGACTGCAAAGTTATGTATGAATTCTTCAGAGTTCATTAACGTTTTTCATTAGTTATTTCAGTCGAAATATTAAAGCTTTCGCGGCCCATATTCGTAACGAACTGCTCCGTCTATTTGGATTACCCGCGTCTGGAATTTCAAATACCAACCTTACTTCAACTTTCCCGAAGACCTTCTCAGGGCTGATATCGCGCATAGGAATATATATTCTCAAGCAAGTGAGAGGTCAATTAACACGAGGATCAAGGAGCACAGTGCCACAAAACGACTGGGCCACCAAGAGAAATCAGCTGATGCATAGTGTGCTGCCCCACGCCATGATGTTGATGTCAAATATCCTACAATCCTCGCGAGAGAGAAAACCAATTCGGACAAGAATCTTTAGGGAGGCCTTGGAAATAAAAAATCATGACAACAACTCCAATAGAGACAAGGGACAAAAGATTGGTGAATCGTGGCTAAGAGTACTTTTTAAGAGGAAAGAATAACATCCAGAACGCTCTACACCCATTCTGACCCCCGCCCCTCTCACCTACATGAGATTATATATTTTGATACGCAATAAACGCAACATTCACCAGCCCATCAGAAAGGAGAAGAAACGTTGGCATTTTGAAATTCAGACGCGGGTAATACTCAAAGACAGAACAGTCGTTCAAATTATTTTAGTATTTTCATCCTACCATCCGATGCTCAATATTTATTATTTATCGCTTATCTAATGGAAAAGTTGTCGACGCAACCAAGAGCCAAGATAAGTAGATTCAATCGCGCTTTTTTAAAAGAACTCATAATTCCTAGGGAAATAGAATTTTTCAGGGCGACCAAAAAGATGACGATATCCATTTGTCATCGCCTCTTAAACCGGAGATACTCTTGGGACTCACTCGATTCATTTTTCAGCCGATAAATCATTTATGTCTACACATTACTCACTGCGACTGCACTCCGGGAGTCGCAACGAAAGGGACTAATGATTTCCGCACGATTAATGGCAGTGTCCACCAATCAAGAGAATAATTATCCACAGCCACCTGGAAGTAATTAGTCTTGATTCGTATTTGAGCTTGGTAGAAGCTTGATTTTTGACATAAAATTGATTTGATGGTAATCTCACTTCCTAAATTTAAATTTAGGGATACTATTTCGCAGCGTCAAATCAACTCCATGAGAAAGATTTGCGTCACCAACAGGTAATTAATTATCTTATATTAGCGCACTAAGATTACTCATTTTCCGGTCATTTGGACGTATTTTTTCAAATTTTGAGGGGTAGAAAATAAGAAATAAACAAGAACCAGTTTCTATAATAATGCTTTCCCTAATGGAAAGACTCGAAAACATATTTCCAGAGTAGGCAGCGAGATGCTCCTGGTCAAACTTTCACTGTGGATAAAATAATATTTCTCAACACTCACTATTCACAGAATAATGGATAAGAGACATTCGGTGAAAACCAAATCTAAATATTCCAATGAATGATTCAGGAAAACATGCACGGAGATTCATTTCACATATTTTATAAACAAATTTCCCCAAAGCACGGTACATTGCCAGCAATAGGGCGCTTCAATAATCCGTTATTCTCAGCTACTAATACTGCTAAAAGGTTTTGTTTAGCTTTTTTTCCTCGTTGTGCGAATGCGGTTCCTAGTGTATAAATGCATTAAGCAGGCATTTGCGAATTAATCGATGAATAACGACAGCATTACAAAAGAGCAGCGTGACGTTTGCAATTCAATTCCGGTCATCATAAAAAACCCATGAAGGAATTCCAAATCCAATGGCAGTGCTATCGTTAAATCGCCATCTGATTCGATGTTTCCGCGTAAGAAAAAATTGTGGAAGTGATCGGAAAATCCCATCAAATGCATAGCACTAATTGACGACGCGCTGATCAAATCCTTTTCGTTTTAACGATATTTGGCAGGATTATTCCTTTTAAGATAAAAAATGCAGATGGTTCTTTTGGTTAAGGAACGACAAAACTCCATACTATCGAGGAATAATTTCCACATAAAAGCCTTTGAGCACAAAACATAACGGATAAATTTGGTGATATGCCGTATAACCATAAAATCTATGAAAGTGTAGAGATGCTGTTTCCAGAATAAGGTTACTCGTCAACAGTAAGCTATGACAGTAGGTAATTCCGCATAAATTTATAGAATTAATAGTTAAATATGCCAAACCATTTATTGTCCTCAGTCAGCTAATTTTGGGCAGGAAAATTCGTAAACGGAGTCGGGTGACTAGAAAAACCACTATAGGACATACCATCGTGAGCGTAATTCACAGCAAATACTGAGTTTCACATTTTCATCTCTGTTGTTTATAAAATACTGCTTTCGTAGATGACAAGCCTACGGTATTAGACAACATCATTAAGACGAAGAACTACGCAGATTATTGTCAAATATATATTTCTTATGAATGCATTTTCCAGTCATAGGAGCCAACTTCAGTGCCTTTTCAATTGAACTAACGCACTTAGACTTCAGCCTCTGTAGTTATTTGCTAATAATTTAATAGCAAAGATGGATCAGTCCCTTAACACTATCATCATACAACTAGCTTCATTAGGGAAAATGAGAATATTCCATGATCTCTGCACGTTTACAGAATTTCTTCCGTGTGAGTGGGTTCGCGGAAGGACTATCGGAAAAATGCAATGGTCAACATTTCAGCGCCGGGTAGACCTACGAACGAATATTAGTTTCTCACGGTTTTCACATAAATGGTATTCATACCTATTAGATATTTAAAAAAAACTATTTTTCCACATTTTCCACAATTTCTTGCATTTAACTACGTGTGACAATTAAAGTTCTATTTGCGAAAAAATAGCGGTGGGAAGGAACGATTTTATTGTTCATACCAAACTGAGGACACGATTTTCCATAAGTAGCCTCAATATGAATAAAAATTAAATTCAAGTCATTTCATGGGGGAACTCCTTGAGTTGAAAGCATGATTGTTAACTGCCGCTGAGTGTGTCATATGAATGCGTTTAATTTCGGATTATAAGTAAGGTAATGCGGGGTGGGCTCAACTTAACAGTGCAACTAAACCACTATAAACCGGAATAGAGCCCACGTCTTCCGCAGAGAGCAGGCTAAAGCCGATGCCGTGTTTTTCTCCACTCTTCCTACTGTAGTCGTGGCTCATTGAATTGACGAATGTGAGCGATGATCTCTGTAGCAAATTAAATCTCATAATATATTACTCCCCTTACAGCTACAACAGTTAGTGAGAAAAAAAGAGAGAGAAGAGTCATAAGTTATTATTGTTACTGGAACATACGAAGGATTGAGTGAACCATTACGGGTTTAAAGTCGTCGAATTTCATGCCCTCATACCAACCAATCAATGTAACCAATGTCTTTGTAAATGTCTCCTTGAACCTTTATTTTTTGTAATAGGATTATAGTCTACGGTGAGTTCTATTATAATATTTCTATTCGGGTCATTCCATGTGAAATCACGGACGAGTTGCCCTCAATATCTCAGATTCCACCGAATCCTCCTCCACCTCAGCGCAAAGAAAAAAAAGGTCCCACGTCGGGAATCGAACCCGAGCCTTCTGGGTGAAAGCCACTAGACTACATGGGACTTGATGATTGAAGACATTAATAAGTAAAAAAGAGGAATAAAACGCGGAGACAAAAGGAACAATTTGAATTCACGATTAATTTTGTACGAGGGATAGCGAATAGATATCTGCTTTGTTCATTTTCCTGGGTCTTGTTTGTTTCCTTTTTAAAATATTGGAATGACATTGGATGATACTTTACCTTCCGATGAAGAGATATTTAAGGATAATAACAACGGTGGTAGCTGGAAGTGGTAGGTGGATGGTGGTAGGAAAAAAAAGGTGAAAGGGGGCTATGGCTGAGGTATTGCAGGCGACGCGGAAGGCAGTTGTCCGTTGGCTCTTGCCGATAGAACTGGCTGTCGGTAATGTTTTCAGTTGTAATTAAATATACTCTTAAAACCTATCTGGAAACAATCATTTAAATAATCGAAATGAAATAGTTGATTCGTACCAAGCTCCGGGCCAACTTGCAACCTCCCGTGCAGATTCACCCACATCAGCCCCAGATTTAGGCAGTTGCACCGCCGTTATATAAACCCAACTGTGAAGTCACTGTTTTAAGCAATATCCATGATTTAACGTGACCATTTTTTTAAGTAACTCTTCCACCTTACGTCAAAAGTATATATATATATATATATATATATATATATATATATATATATATATATACATACGAGTTCGTGGAAAATCACACACGCGATAATTTAAATAAAAATAAACTTTGCCACAGGTGGGGCGGAAATAAATATAGAAACACAAAAAGAAGAACACTCACACACTATACGTTCTGATATTTCGACAGCCGAAAAGCTGCCTTTCTCACAGAAGGAAGGATACAGAATCAATCCTTCAATCAAGGTTTCTGTATCCTTCCTTCTGTGAGAAAGGCAGCTTTTCGGCTGTCGAAATATCAGAACGTATAGTGTGTGAGTGTTCTTCTTTTTGTGTTTCTATATTTATTTCCGCCCCACCTGTGGCAAAGTTTATTTTTATTTTTATATATATATATACGAGTTCGTGGAAAATCACACACGCGATAATATAAATAAACTATGACACAGGTGGGGCGGAATTAAATATAAACACATAAAAAAGAACACTCACACTATAAGTTGATATTTCGGTTGCTCTAGAACCTTTATCAAAGATAGATCGATACAAAAATCTCGATCGATCGATCGAGATTTTGTATCGATCTATCTTTGAGAAAGGTTCTAGAGCAACCGAAATATCAACTTATAGTGTGAGTGTTCTTTTTTATGTGTTTATATTTAATTCCGCCCCACCTGTGGCATAGTTTATTTATATATATATATATATATATATATATATATATATATATATATATATATATATATATATATAAAACTTCCAGGAGAATCACTCGGGTGATAAATATACAAAATGCCAAGAGGGTGGCCGATAAAAATATACACACGGAAAAAAGGACACTTACAAATAAAAACTTCCGATATTTCGGTGAAGATATTCGCTCCACCTTTCTCTAGGAGAAGAGTAGTCTTTTTTTTCCTCATTCCTACTCTTCTCCTAGAGAAAGGTGGAGCGAAGGGGAAGCGAGCGGTGGAGCGGAAGTTTTTATTTGTAAGTGTTCTTTTTTCCGTGTGTATATTTTGATCGGCCACCCTCTTGGCATTTTGTATATATATATATATATGAAGGTGCATTTCTCACTCCATTGGCAAGTAATGAAAGGACTAACTGCTACTCAACCAGATGGGAGTGGGCACGGTGGAGTGCATGCCATAAACAAATTTTCTTTCCCTTATAAGAAATATTGCAATGACGAAACTTTGCAGACCTTTTACCAATACAAAGGACAACAAGATTCTAAAATTTGAGATGGATCAAAGGTTGGGTACATTTTGAAAATTTAGTTTTAAACTTTAAAATTTATTTTTTTTAATTAAAAAAATTACATTTTCAAATTTGACTGTTGAATATGATGCACAAATGTGTTTTGTACAAAATTATTTTTACCGGAACTTACTAAAGTTCTTAGATCAGGAAAAAATGGGAAAACTCTGGGACATATTTATACAAATGCCGAATTTTTCATACCCCCGCATCTCCGCAAAAACTCAACATTTTTCATAAAAATTGTGTATACAAAGTAATGACCTTATAAGGATAACACACAAAATATTTCGTGCAAATCTGTGATAGTGAGGGCAATTTTTGCAATTTTGTCGGTGCTTTGGCATGGACTGACCCATTTACTATGTTCATAGTGGATGTAATTCCATGATCAATCATAAACATTATTATTATCTTTAAATATCTCCTCATCCGAGGGTAAAGTATCAAAAGAGACATTCGGCGAAAACCAAATCATCAATTGTGTATCAATTCGAATGAATTTCCACATTTTGGCTTTGATTAGTAGCTTGCTAATAAATTTGCTTGCTAAAGAAAACTTAGAAAATAAGATGGTAAGGTTGTTTAACTTCATTTTAATCCTATTTCCTAAGAGTTCTCACTTATTATAAATAGTATTTGGCAAAAATGGCATTTATATTAGAAAAATTACCATATTTAATTTTACTTCACCTATTACGCACCGTGTCATTTAAAGTTCAATTAGCGAAAAAAAGAAGCGTGGAAATGTATGATTCCGTTGTTTACACCAATAAGAGGATACACATTTTCTGAAAGCAGACAATATAAATAATGGAACCACTTAAAAGCACGTCATACAATGGATATTCAGATACTATGAAGAACCCGCACAATTAATACGACTCTTCTTCGCCTAAAGGAAGTCTCATTCACCCTTTCCGGCGTTGCTTACCGCACGCACGGAGCAGGAGTAGAAGCTAGATATAATGTTCGTCGAGTCAACCATGGAAGAGTCTCAACAGTGTTTCCTTCAGACACCAAATTTCCTTCCAAAAGAAAGGAGAAATATGCGAACGCAATGCAAAATTGTAAATTGAAGGGCTTTGACCGAAGCCAAATAGCAATAAAAGTTTCCAAAGTGATTATTACGACTTCCGCGGATAGATAACGCTTTAAAGGGTAAAGGGGAAACCATAAAAAATCATATATTACCCCTATCGTAATAAATAAAGTTTTACGTGGCTCCTAAAACAACCGAAAATAAGTAAAATTCCATCATCTCCTAAAAAGTAAGACTATCGATACAAAAAAATTGACCTTGTAATGGGAGTAATTTGATTTTGTCCATTTCATTCTCTTCTCTAAAGAATGCGCTCAGTTTTAATGTCATTGGAGGAAGTTTCACATTGAGAGGATGTTCATTTTTTTCATCCCCCTGCTACACACAGACGCGACGCGATGCCGCCGTCTGCAAGGTTGACCGCAGTTGTAGGCGACTCTGCAGCAAAAAAATATCTTTCCGCGCATGGAGAGCAAACAATAACACCGACCTCATTTATTGAAAGCGGTCTTTTGTATTCCCTCGATGACCTAATTAAAACCTCTCTTCTTCTCTTCTTATTTTTTCAGCTTCCTATTTCCTCCGCGTGGTTTTTGCGGCGCCAGAAACGATACAGCACAAGGGGAAGGTTGGCTGCCTCATAATTCATTTCGCAGCAGTCATTTCGCCCAGCCCCTTTAGCTGCACGATCAACTTTTCGGGGAAGGAATTAATTTGCATCTCGAATTAGTCGGTGTGCAAGCAAGCAAGCGAGCAAACAGTGAATAAAAATATGCATAATTTTAGCGCTCCGCGGGATGCCTTCGGTCCGGGAAAAGTTGTTCCAGGATACAAAATTTCGAAAGCGATAAAGTTCCTCCGATGCTCAGCGTAAAAGAGTAAACTTTCGTGTAAAGATATGTATCGGGAGGGGGTATACTAGTAAAGAAGACAATTACGCCTCAAAATAATGAAAGCACAGAGCATCCGTAATGTGTGCGTTCGGGGAACGCGGACGATAGTATTTAACTCATACACGCCTCGTGCATTAAATAATTAAGCGTCTTCACGAGGAGGGCACTCCCTGGTAGATTCACCCACACTACCACTGCGCTAGGCAATTTGCGCCAACATAATCCCTAATGATTCCGTTAATTAGGCTTTATAGGGTTCGTTTCATCGATTAAAATGGTGTACACTGATGGTTCCACTTCGGCATAAAACCCTAACACCGAATTTCACGATTGCATGCCTTCATTAGATATCAAAGAGCATGGATTGTTTTATATTTTAAACCAAAAAATATTTCTCAACAAGTATGTTGATTTTTAATTACACTAATTAAATTTTAACGTGAAATTAGCTGATATAACTTCATGTAAAATAATTCCAAGAAGATGAAAAGCATAGGCTAATTATAATTTAAATCCAAAATGAGGGTCCATTAATGAAGAGTTGAATTTCATTAAGGATCAGTTACACGTACATCAATATTCTCCATTAATCCAATCACTCATTTTTTCACTTTAGGTCAATAATTGTTTTATTATATCAAAATGGACTTCATCGATAAAATATTAAAACTTAAGGACTATAATGGTGCGTAATATTTTAATAGTGAACTAACGAGTGGGAAAAAGCGTTCCCAAATTACGAGAAAATCAACAACTGCAACACACATTATTTTACGAGGACTTCCGAAATGACGACTATGCATGCGAAATTTCACCGTAGGGGCAAAACGTGACTTCCATCTTCCATGACTTTTATTCCATAAAAACGAGCTAGACTGCGAGACTATTTCTTCCAAATTACCTAGTTCCTTACAAAGAGATCATATGGAAAATTGATACTAAAATGAGAACAAGATCGTCACAGTTTATCGCCGGGCACAACAGCAGGAAAATACTCATCACGTCACCTTTCGGAGCGGGAAAAATATCAGTACAGGTAGGTAATGTATCTCTAGGATCATTAAAGCAAATTTCTCGAATGGAAGGAGCCAAGAGAAATCATCCGCCTTTATGTTCCTAAATGAAAACAACTCTTCAAGCTGCTTTAAAATGATTTATGGTCATGAGGCTTGATCATAGTAACAACCATCTATTTGACGAGTAACGCAAATAGAGCACAGGAAAACTTAATGAAGATCAAGACGGGGGACTATTACGTGTTAATATAAAAATAGTAATTAATTACATACAATGATTTTCCCGAAAATCACATTATTTCTGCCATTTACGCTATAAAGTAGTATGTATTATGAAAAAACATTAACAAAAGTTTTATCCAAATAGGATCTAAATTGACATGAGTGAGACCGATGACAAAAACATTCAAATTACTCTTCTATTCTATCTTTTGGAACCCATTCGACCTATCTGCAACGCAAGGTACTGATGTACTTATAATTCAATGACGACTCTTATAGTATCCAACACAGAAATCAACTCTCACGAGGCTTAAGTATTTAAATTTCAACTTTCACCGCAAAGTAGGTAATCTGATACGTGTTGAAAAGGTACAAAGGAAAAAGTAAAGCCACGTAAAACCCTTTCTGTCCATAAAAAACTGGAGGCAGTTTGACAGCCGAACGTCTATCTCCTTAATTATCCTGCTTTTATTGAGATTTTCCTTGCTTCTTTTCTTTTGGAATTCTCCATTAAGAGGACAAACATATTTTTAGAATTTACTGCGATGCGATGAGAGGACATAAGATCCTCAATTATAACAACCTCACGCTTCAAATGTCATGATTTTTGAAATATTAAAGATACATATAATAACCAGGATGGATCTGACCAAAATTTAAAATGTAAACTACGACTAACGTTAGTATTTCAAGGACACCTCTCTCTCTCTCTCAAATACTTGAGAATCGCCATACGAACTGTAATCACATTAAAGCAATGGTTAATCGAAATCAGAGTGTGTGTTGAGGAACTGATAGCCTAAAAATAAGTTCGGGAAACAGGAATGAAGAGTTTCCTTCACTTGGCTGAAGATAAAAGATCAAAGTTGCAGTCCACTGAGTGACAAATCCCATAAAAATACTCTTATCTCGTCTTTTAGTATATTTTTCTTTGATTTCAGGAAACATCCCTGTAGTTATCAATGGATAAATAAGACACGTAAAAATAATTTCCCGGTAAATATTGTAAAATATGACGAAAAACGACGTTAAAACGAATAATAATGCTCTGCCTTGAAAATTGTGGTTTATAGCAGGGTTGTCCAAAGTACGGCCCGCGGGCCACATCTGACCCGTGAGATGATTTTATCCGGCCCGCAGAAGAATTATGTGGAAATGCACTGCATAATTTTTACTTGGATGGACGCTACTTGTAAGTATTTAGCGTTTCAAAATTTAAATCTCGGTTTAATAAGATTTTAAAAACAAAAACACAGTAACATCATTCATATTAATGGTTTTTCGATGAAAATATGAGTATTTGCTGGTAGTGTTCGTCGTCATCAATAAACGATAATTTTAATTTTACATACTCTGAAATTAGTTAATAAAACTTTCTGATATCGACAAAACTCATATCTAGAGTTTCCAATTTATATTTTTCAATACGGCCCGCTGAAACGTGTTCTAGTACCCATTGTGACTCTCGTTACGATAAGGTTGGAGACCCCTACTATAGACAATAATTTGATATTTTGAGAACTCCCAGTGATTATTATGTAAAGAAAAGAAATGTGTGATAATGTTGGTATATTGGTTGATAGGAAATAATAATATAAAGGAAATCTATGTCTAACTAATACTTCTACCGCTAAACTAGGAAGGGCAAGTCAAAAGAGTAAAGTATTACGTGCAGCAGTAAAGCAAAGCAAGTAAGGTAAATATGCGATTAAGAAAATATTACAATGTCAGCGCCTCACAGTGATCAAGTATTCCGTGAAATTTTAATAATTTGCCATAGCATCATCAATAAAACGGAGAGGTAAAAACGTTTATGTGAGATATTTCGAAATAATGGACTAAAACTACATCGGTGGGGTAATTTTAATTTTATCTCTATTTATTTTATCTCAAGTGTATTTTCCATCTCTTTTACTCCTACGTTTACCTTACTACTGTATACTTGTTGCTTAAGGATGCAGTACTAAAACCTTTTGAAGTTTTCCGGTTTAATAGTTTACCAAGAGTCATCAACTGTAGTTTTCAATCCAAAGATTGGTTTGTATAATCTCTAGATTCAACTCTCCTCTCTGGCAACTACTTCAGTTCTTCACTTTGACGTCCATCATAATTTTCCTAATGTGTTCCATTCTTGATGTTCCTCAGTAATTATTTGCATTTATTCCTCCTTCCAATATAATTTTTATTATTATGCTGTGCAGCAAAATATGTCCAATAAGTTACTTTCTCTTTCTTCGTAAAGGTTTCGTTATACTTCTTTTCTCTGACCATCTTAACTCTGCGCCAGAATTAAAGCGTTACCAGGTTTGAAACCTTTTATCAGAAATACGTGTTATTCATTTTTTTTTTAAATTGGGCATAAAGCCCGTGATCAAGCTGAAAATAGTTATCGAAATCTTATGAGTATTCTTTTCACATTCAGACGAGACAAATTAATTCTGGTCAATAGTAATGTTTCCAGCGTATAAAATCCCGAGTATCACATTTTTCGCATGGTATCATGATAAAACAAAAGTAAAACGAAAGTAAAACTTTAATTTTAAAATTTTTTAGCCCTCGTACTCTTTCAAAAGTCGTTTAAAACGGGAAAAATAATAAGAAAAAAATTTCGCACTTGTAGCCACCATCTGGGTTCGAACCGGTGATCTGTGAAAGTTATAAATGCAACCTTAGTGGTAACGCCGTCAAATTACATGTTGACGCATAGGAAATGGAAAAAAGGAGGGGCGCAGTAACCTTAAGGTTATTATCCTAGGCTGGGGTCACCCGACGAGATCGTCTCCACTTAGCCATCACCACGGCAGTCTCTCGCCTTGTGCCCTTACGCCCGCGGCCGCGCCGCCTCCAACAATCATTAAATTTTTATATTGCTATATGTGAAGGACGCATAGATTTTTCATAAATAAGAAATAATGAATTTAAATTCTTTAGTGCCATTTTCCTATGTATTTAATTTCTGAAGAATTGAATCAGATATTATCGTAAGCACATAACATTTCTCTGTCACCAACGAATAACTGGAAGCAATAAAAGTTTTATTAAATAAATAAGGAAGAGTGAACTTAACTTCTTTGGTGCCATTTTCCTTTTTATTTAATTTCCAAAGAGTTGAATCTGATATTTCCGTAAGCATTTAACATTTCTGTATCAACAACGAAAATTTTATGCAAAAAAATGTAAACGTGCACTACTTTCGTTTTAGTGTCCATTTACAATTCATTTTGACAAAGAAGAAATTATTTCATTGCCTTTCCAAATCGTTTTTGTGACGTCATAAATTTCTCCATAAGAATACATTTATGGGTAATTTTCACTTACACATTTCCCGCGTTCACTCTTTCGGATCGTGGTTGTCATGGAAGTTACTCATTGTTAACGCCCTACTTTTAGAAGTTGTATTGACGTGATTTTATTGAATAATGAGACATTAATTACATTTAGGTTGGATGGCTTCCTGTTAATTTAGCTACCATTATTTCAACAAATATAACAATTATTATTTTGCGATAATATAATATACACTTCGTAAAACAAAGTCTCAAATACACGTCTCATGGGCGTAACGCAACTTCAGGCAAGGAATTTCTATCAATATTGGTTAATATTTTAATCACCCTAATTGATATCTTTGTAATGATTCTTTCTGTAAACATCACATGAAGAGTTCCCTATTAAATAAGCATTTGGTAATAGTTTGCTAATTTTTTTTGTCGGGGTTGTTTTCGTTATCCCTAAATTTTAGATCCTTATGCAAATAGTTTGGTAATGAAATATGATTTGGTTCTTTCCTGGCGTATGATGCTGATGAAGGTTTCTCAGGCTTTCTAGGGAAGGTTCTCGGGCGGGTTTCCGGAAAATTAAGTGGGAAAGAGAGGAGAAGAGGGGATCCAGAAAATCACATCCGACATGACCTTTTGGCGGGAATCCATCCAGGTAGATAAGGAGGCCGATTCCTTCCCAACACCCTCTTTTCTTTCACATATTCATTCATTCAAGTATTCTACCAGCTGATTGGTAGGTTCTTGGACAGTCCCCATTCTGTATCCCAACCACATAGAAATTGTCTCGCTTTCCCTTCTAAGGATGGCCCGTTATTAGATCCCTCTTCAATTCTTCATATCTTCTACCTCCTCTTATTTCGTCTAGAATTCCTATCCTCTTCCTTCCTCTACCACGCTTCCCCAGTGTTCTCCCCTCTATCACTCTCTTCAAGATGCCCTCTTCTCTCAAAACCTCCTCCATCCATCTCTTCTGCCTTCACCGAACCTCTGCCACACGCTTCCTCTCCTCTCCGACCATATCCAATACCTCCTCGTTCGTCTTTCTCGCCATCCAGCTAACCTTCTCCATCCTTCTCCAAACCCACATCTCAAACGCCTCAAGTCTACGCACATCCTCCCTTCGCAATGACCAAGTTTCCGACCCATATAGCGCCACGCTCCATATTAACGTTTTCACCAGCCTCTTCTTTACGTCTCTTCTCAGACCCCCCTCATCAATTCCCTTCTCTTCGAAAATGCTTCTTTAGCTAGCGCAATTCTGCATCTGATGTCCTTACCACTAAACCCATTCTCCTCCAAAATACTACCCAGATACGTAAACTGCTCGACCTGCTCTATCTTCTGCTCTCCCACCCTTTTATTCAGCCCCGCCTTCTTATTTCTAGAAAATCTCATTACTTTCGTTTTCTTGTGATTGATCTTCATCCCATACTTTTAGCACTGCACCTCTAATGCATTCACCATTGACTGCAACTCCTTGGACGACTGACTAACTAATGCTTGATCATCTGCAAATCTCACTGATTTTATCAGCTCCCCTCCTACCTTTACTCCTACCTCCTCCTCCCCCCATGCCTCCCATACCATTTCTTCTGAATACACGTTAAAAAGCAACGGCGATAGTGGGCACACTTGCCGCACTCCCCGTCCTATCGTGGACCATCCCGATTCTCCATTGGATACCCTAACCTGCGCCGTCTGGTTCATATACAAATTCCGAATCAGACGCCTGTCCCTCCAATCGACCCCTAATTTCTTCAACACTCCCATTAATTTCGTCCATTCCGCCCGATCATACGCCTTCCCGAAATCTACGAAGCATGCAAACACATCCTGCCCATACTCTAGCTTTCTTTCTACTAGCGTCCTCATCACCGCTATAGCGTCTCGCGTTCCCGTCCCTCTCCTAAACCCGAACTGGTCGTCACCCAGGTATTCATTTGCTTTCTTCTCCAGCCTTCAGTTTATAATTCTCAGAAATACTTTGGCCACGTTAGATATTAAGCTTATTGTCCTATAGTCTTCGCACGTTTTTGCCTTACTCTTCTATGGTATAGGAATTAGTACAGTCTTCGCGAAGTCTTCCGTCCACACTCCATCCTCATAAATTGAACGAATAAGCACAAAAAGTTTTCCTCTTCCATTTTTCCCCATGTTCTTCAAAAACTCTGCAGGCTATTCCCACCGCCTTATTCCTTTTCATGTCTCGTAGAGCTTTTTCGATTTCGCTATCTAGGATACTTGGTCCGATGCCATCTCTGTCGATATCGTCTTCCCTTTCTATATCTAACCTATTGGGCCTTATTTCTTTACCATACAGCTCTTCAACATACTCCTTCCACCTCTCCTGGATCTCTTTCGGTTCTACGATTACCTTTCCCGTCTTGTCTGTTATCGTCGTAATTCCCCTTCCCTTATTACCACCTGTCAGTTCCTTTACTTTCCTATATAATGCATCTGCTCTTCCCTCTTTTTGGTATTTCTCTAACGCGTCGATCTGTTCTCTCCACCACGCCTCTCTTGCTTTCTTTGTTTCTCTTCTAAGCCTGTTATTAAATTCTCGGTATTTTCTCTTACCTAGAGTTTACGCTCTTCCATTTCCTTCTCTCCTCCATCTCCCTGATCATCTCCTTCGTGATCCACGGTTTTCTAATTTTAGTTGCACTCACTATGCCTACCGTTGCTTTCGCCGCTTCTACAATTCCATTTTTCAAACTTCCCCATTCATCTTCCATTGATCTAGCTCCGTGTTCCTCACCCATTATCTCATCGACCTTCTCTCGATACTTCTTTTTCATTGCCCCAGTTAATGCCTCCGTATTCCACTTTCGTACCCTCCTTCCCATTCTTATCTTTTTCAGTTTTACCCGATATTTCATGACTAATAAGTTGTGGTCTGTGTCTGCATCAGCTCCTGGATAAGTATGCGAGTTTCTAACACTATTCCTGTATCTGTGACGTACCATTATGTAATCTATCTGGAACCTATCTGTGTCTCCCGGCTTCTTCCAAGTGTACCTACGTCGAGGATGATGTCTGAACCATGTATTCGTAATTACTAGGTTATTTCTGCGGCAAAACTCCACAGCTTTCTCGCCCCGGTCGTTTCTCCTTCCTAGCCCGTAATCGCCCACCTCCCGCCCATCTCTTCCTTCACCCACCACCGCGTTCCAATCCCCCATTACTACCAGGTGCTTACTTCCTGGTATCCTACCAATTATTTCCTCTAGCTGATCGTACACCCCATCTACCTCCTCCTCTTTATGATTAGAGGTAGGCATATAAACCTGGATTATAACTAAATTCGTTGGTTCTGCTTTTAGTTCCACGACTATTATCCTATCACTCACCTGTTCTGCATACACTACTTTTCTACCGAGTTTCCTATTCATTACGAATGCAACCCCGCGCTGACTTTCATTCCCTCCACTAAAAATTACTCTATAGTCGCCGCTCCAGTAATCCCCGTCATCCTTCCATCTTACTTCACCCAGACCCATGATGTCTACCCCCACCCTCTCCATTTCTTGCTTTATATTCTCTAGCTTCCCCGCCCTCAGCATTGTCCTAACATTCCACGTGCCTATTCTGATTGTTTCGTTCCACTTCTTTATCTTCTTTTCCTCTGCTGCTGCTACGTCTGAGCAAGGATTTCGTGTGATGACGACCGCAGGGGCCTTGCTCCCACCGCTGCCGGGCACGACACCCGGCCCTCTGGGCCGAGTCCCGTAGTTGCCAGGATTCATTATCATTTGAGAACTGTCCATAATTTCAAGGTTTTTGTTTAAATTGAGATAGTATTCCGTGGCCTATCCCAATAGTGTTTTTTACGTGACACCATCACTTCAGAGGCCGCCCCACTGGGGTCAGACGCCTTTTGCAGCCGCCTCACTGAGGTACAGACGCTGCGCGGACTACCATTCGTCTGTCTCCTAACCTTCGACCAATCTGACATGGGTGACCCTACCAGGAGCAATTCTCCCGCCAGTGCAACTCTAGGGGTCATCGGAGCACGCAAGCCCTTCCACCACGACAAGGTTGTAGTCCAAGAGAAGAGTTTCTTTCACGAAGGAAAATATTTTAAGCCTCCTCAAACCTCATAAAAGCCTCCTCAAACTAAGCCTTCCGACCGGACTGATCAATTTCATCAGTTCCTGACTATCTTATTCTAAAGCAGGGGTCTCCAAAGTACGTCCCGCGGGCCACATCTGCACGCGCAAGATGATTTTATCCGGCCCGCAGAAGAATTATGCGGAAATGGGCCGCATAATATTTGCTTGGATGGTCGCTACTTGTAAGTAATTAGTGTTTCAAAATTTAAATCTCAGTTAAATAAGATTTGAAAAGCACACATACGGTAACATCATTCATATGATTGGTTTTGTGATGAAAATGTGTGAATTTGCTGGTAGTGTTCGTCGTCATCCATGCACAATAATTTAATTTCACATACTCGGTAACTAGTTAATACAATATTCTGAATTGATAAAAAAATATATAGTTTCCTATTTATTTTTTTCACTACGGCCCGCTGAAAAGTGATCAAGTACCCATTTTAACGATACTTTTTGGGACCCCTGGTTAATAGTATCAAACTAAATTACAGAATTAATTTTGTAATTTGATGCGCATGGGATATCCTATAAAAGCATTTGTACATCAAAATTTACATAAACAATCAAATCATAACCTTATGGCTAGCCAAAAATGAATAATGGAGATGAATTGATTGGGCAATTATCTCAATATAATTATGGTAGTTAAAGCACCTGATAATAAGTTAAGTGAATCTCGAGCACTTTTAGCTGTATTCGCCAAAACTCAGTTGAATATTGTTCATGGTCTTTTCCATCCAACTGGCTCATAGTCTCTTTGATTTTAATTATTCAATGAACATAAGGCGTGACCCTACCGCTCGGATATCCTCATTATTCAGAGTATGGATCAGGCCTCTCGGCTCCTATCTTGAATTCATATAGGTGATATCGTAAAAACTCAAAGGGCTTACCTATAGCTTCAGGTCATGACACGCAGAGAGTTCTAACGCGAGATAAAAACCGAGCACAAGGAGAGATTAGCTCTTAGAAACCTGTTATCGACTGACATTGTTTCCAATCGTTCACACAAAGTGAGCCGAACAAAAACATCACGTAAGGACAGAAACATTCTTAAAAAATGTCTCCTTATTTCGTGTTTCAAATCCACAGTCACGAATGGCAAATGCTATAACGGCACTAGAAGTGATCACTACTCATATCAAATGAAAACAGAAAAATGTTTAAATTAAAGTTGTAACCAAATAGAATCCTACCATAAATCATAGTAAAACAGCACATAACAATAGATAACTAGGGACGCCAAACATAAATCAATATTTACATTGGGGGGTTCAGGACGACGCAAAAATAATAAAAGTACAACAATAAGTAACGGGGGACGCTGGAGAGAGTGAGGAGTTAACAGAGGGAGTCAGCAGAGATAATTGGAGGAGTAAAGATCTTAAGGAAGCGAAGTGGAGTAATTCTCCGAAAGTCGGAGAATAAAAACTGCAGGGAGCGGATACAAAGCGGCATAGAGGTGACGAAAGAGAAACCAGAGATTATAAAGAGGCCGGGAAGGAAACGGGAAAGAAACCCAAGATAGAAACCGTACAGCCCGGAATTCTGGAAACGAGGAAGACCGTGAAAGTATATCCGCAGCCACATAAGAGAGACGAGAAGCCCCAGCGTCTGATAAGTCTAACTATAAGAATAACAAAGTCATATAAAAAACAATTACCTCCATTTATAAAAGTACTGCTATCTAAAATAACGTAAATGTAAAAAAAAGGAATTGGAGCATAAAAGAGTAACATTGTAAATTGGATCCAATACATTTAAAAGGCTCTAAATACTGATGCTGTCATAACCAAGTCAAATATTTTTATTAAAAGAAAGTATTATACTATTTAAGTAATTGAGCAAAGTTTTTTTATTAATATGTTGTCTAATGTTAACCATTAATCCCTTCATCAAGGAGGTAAGTTTTAAGTGTTTCGGTAATTGCGGAGGTTTATCTAAGTTCTTTTAATAGGAAAATAAACGTGACCGGGTGAGGTTACAAAGTTTACTGAGCATATTGATGTCTCAAAAATAAAAGCGCTCGGTAGCCCGTCGTGAAGATGCAACACGCCCGTTTCAATAACAAAGAAAAGAGTTTTAGCAGGTTTTCTGACGATGAAAATCTAAGACATAACCTTTGACGTAAGATGCGGCAAATTCTCAAATATTATTCCAAAGAACGAACCTAAAGCCCTCCTCAGGATTAATAATAGGTAAGGATGTCAATCACTGTTGACGCTTCGTTACTGATCCGATGGAAAAAATAGAATTCGATGACGGAACCAAATAATGGAAAGAAAAAACTGGCCCGCAGGCGAACCAGATAATGGTTTATCCCGAGAGTATTTCGAGAAATAATAACCTAATAAACTTTAACTGGTATCTTGGAATAAGTCTCAAGAGCAAAAAAAAAACAATTAATGACAAGACCAAGTTAAAACAAGTCCTTTAAGGAAATGGAAGTCCGCAAAGCGGAAAACACCTGTTCAATCAAAATAAATATATTTTCATCTAATTCAAAAATGAAATAAATAGAGAGGATGGCTGCTATAAGTCACAGTAAAGCACCACATATCAAAATAAATGTTAACGATCTTGGAAGCAAAGAATGCATGAGACAATATCACTAAAATTCAAAGATATCTACTAGGATAGCTAAAGCCTTCCTTTTTCCAAGCAGCATGTGTGTGAATTTAAATAAAGCAGCACCACCCAACGAGAAGCGGTTAAAAGTTTTAAAAATTGTACTATTCCATGTTTTCCTGTTCTCAGCTTTGAGGTCGGACCTTTTAAACAAAATACGCACTCCCATTGCTGTAGGAGAATCCAATGGTGTTTCGATAAAATAAAGTGTAAACATTGCGGTGGTCAATGGCGACAAAGAGAGAGTGGAGGGAAAATTAAATGAACTAAAGACATGAGAGCTGAAATTAGGAGGAGAAAATTATTTACAGGGAGGAGAGGACATAATAATAAACGAGTTAGGTTTTTGAAGGAGTGGGAAACAAATAAGCACTTGAATATATTTTCCGAAAAGTTTTAATTTTGTCAGTGAGCTCCTTTCTGTAACCTTTTCCAATGCAGTTCTTCGTGCTATAAATATTAAAGTGATCAGTTCCTGACAGCAGTGTTGTTTATCAGTTTTCTGTCGGGCTCATTTCTTTTACTGAAGGGTAACCAATCTTATAACGGAATTCCATTACTCGTGCAGCTGTATAACTCCTGATGGGCGAAGCAGCAAAAGTATTAAAATGAGGATCGTTCAGACTAAGATAGCTCCACAAGAAGAAAGTACTCGTGTGCCCTAACGACATCAGCTTGAACATTATAAAACAGTTCCTAAACACCAGTGTATGGAGTGTAGTAACAATACGGCAGTGAAATTGGTGAAGATTGGGGCGTCAGAAAGAAGAAAATTAGAAGCCATCGAGATGTGGTGTAACAGAAGACTTATCAAGATACGGTGGACTTATAGAATGACCAATGAAGAAGTACTTCAACGGTTATAAGTAGAACGGAATGTGGAAGGCATTAACAAAGCGAAGAGATAAACTGGTTGGGCATATTCTGAGGCAACAGGGAATTATTAACACTATTTTGGAAGGAATGGAAGAAGGAAAAAACCACCAGGAGAGAAGCAGGCTTTGGTACATAAATAAAACAATGGAAGACGTCAACTGCACCAACTATGTAAAAATAAAAAGAATGGCCCAAGACAGAAGAAGATGAAGACTTGCTATTAACCAATCTACAGATTGATAACTACAGAGAGAGAACCAATCAAAAAATATACAGGTTTGAAACCAAGTAAAATCAGGGTGTATTTCTTCGAGTATCTCACCCGAATGAAGAAGGGAGAACAGGGCTCGACTATTTGTTTTCCATTCCACACACGAAATTAAACGTGTATATCTCAAAAACGAAATTGGTACAATATTAGTATTTCGAACTCGCTCCCCTGTGCTTGAAAACTTGACCCAGGAGCCCTGCATCACCCACACTCATACACCTCTCTCTAATCCTCACTACCGCCCAGGGACCACTCGTCACAACTCAAAACCCTTTTCTCAATCCCCCATCGCCTCCAAAACCTTTCCTCCTCATCGGGCGAAATATAATAACGAGGCCTCTGGCCGCCTACGTGGGCGGAGGAGCGCTAGGGGGGCGCGGGGGGTGAACGCTTGCGGCCCCGGCGGGGACGAAATTAAGTCATTACTCAACGCCATCCTGGCTCCCAACTTTTCATCAAGGGGAGGGCGACGATAGAGCGCGCGAACCGACTGATTCTTTCCGAAAGGCGGGTCCTTTTCATCAACCCCTTGTCGCCCGGGCAGGAAGTTCCATCTCCCGTATATGTAATCCTTCCCTCACTCCTCCTGCTACTGTCCCTAAATCAATTGCCGACCTTAGGAAATGAAAACTGGAATTAAATAATGAAAATTTCCACCAACCCCATTCTAAAGCTTTCACGACGCGGGGAAGCTTAATATTGTCAAGTTTCAATTCAGTTTGCCTTGTCCACTCTCGTGTCGGTTTCTTTAATTAGTATTATAATTTGTAAATCATTAGCGTCGAATGTATTCTGGGAATAAGAAAAGGCTTCTATTTCTGAGCGATAAACCAATGCATGCTTATTTCTCTTCTGTTTGCGTTTTAGGCACAGAATTTCAAAGGGTACACAGCATTGTATTTCGAATCTACATCTACATATTACCCTGCAAACCACCACAGAGGCGTGTGGCATAGTATGTCAGGACAACAGCTAGGAAAGGGGAGGGAAGAGGGAAAAGGAGGGGGGAGTGATCGAAGATGAACTGTATATTAATGATGTGTCTTGCGTTAATGTCACACTGGTTTTGTTATAAAAACTAATACGTGGGGAAAATTAATTTTTATACCCATTTATTCGGCAGTGTCTTTCTTATTTTGTCGTTTCTATCAGTTATAGAGATCTAGAAGGGGTTTAAACAAATCCGTGCTGTACTGGAACTCGCCTGATCTGAATTTTTCGAGTAATTTAAACCTAGCGAGTACCGTTCTAATCTCTAACGGCTGATTGACTCGATAACGGGATGATTCGCTTGGAATTCACAGCATTTTATTTTCACTGATTTGCTCTCAATAGCATTATCATCAGTTATTTTTAAACATATCTGGTATGAAAAATCAATGGCCTTTATTTTTGCATTCCACCTACTCATCCCCTGCAAATTCTATTTCCATTTCAAATTCTTAATAATCCTGCTCCTGATTCACTTGCTTTGGCTCACAGCCATTCCATGCCAAAATATATTCAACAAGCTCTTTCCCCTTACACACAGTCCAATTCACGAAGTCCTTCATTTTAAGGGTAAATATTGAATCTGATTATTTTTCTGCTTAAACCAGGCATTTATTTTCATAGCACTATACGTTTCCCTCATTCCCTTCAGCATTTTCATCCAGTCACACTTCATTATGCCTCTGACAATTTCAGAAGTTTCCAACTCTCAGGCTCAAACAAACACATACACCAATTTTTTTTAAATGTCTTTTCCATAGATCCAAATTTCTACTGTCGATGGACATTGTTCACCTCAATCAGAAAGAAAAAAGCTATAAATCCGTTCATGATCTCTTCTTCCATAAAAATATACTCCAGCTCTATTACAGCCCATGCATCTACGTGAAAGCCTCTATTAAAATAAACCACCCAAACTCCCTAGGGGTACACTAAAATCTAAAAACATTAAAATGGAAAAATGCCCACTTTGCTTAGCGCAGTAAATTATATATTAAACTTTCGAGCAACCTACTATTTCATTAAATGGATTTCCCACTTTCCCGTGGAATATAAACATTTATTAGTGATTCTATCTGCGCTATCCGGCATCCTGTAGGCATAAGAGCGCCGGCTATGAAAAAAATCTAAGAAATAACTAAACGGGTTTTTATGAAACAACTCCCAACGCTTTTCACCCTCCAAATACATGTATATATATGTAGTTAGACTGCCCGTATAGACGATTGGCTGGTGAACTCTAACTTAATTTATTTCGTCAAATTAATGAATTATACAGTTAATGGTTTGAGGCGTAGCTTTATGGAACTCCTTCATGGTTGAAAATAAAAAACTTTGTTCAGTTACACATAAAATTATTTTATGTGGAACTGAACAAAGTTTTTTCTTTTCAATCACGAATTATACAGTGTTCGGGCGGCAGTAGCACAGAGGAAAGCATAGCGGCATTCATTCCAAGGAGCCATAGGTTTTCAAGGAAGGCCTTGAACGATATTCTTGGTGCATTCCAGCAGATTTCGTGAGAAATCAATTTCCCAAGATTGGGTTCTATTGACCGTTTGAAAGGAGAAATTTCCAAAGTTTTTGTCGAGTTCTACACAAAAGCATTCAAATTATAGAAGCGTTTCCCCTTCATCCCTTCATAATCCTGAGAAGAAGCCAGCAAAATACCTTCCGCGTATTAACAAGTTTCCTCATGCAATGTAAGGAGCTCAGAAAGCAATTACACAAATCACAAATTGATCTCAAGATAGATAGATTGAATCTCTTAACGCGGAATCCATTTGGTGCGAAATGTGTGGGTGATTGCTTTGCTCAAGTCCCTCCCCCCCCCATTTACGCTCATTTTTCATCACACCAGCGGAAGTCACTGCGAAGAAATCATGATTTTCGAAAACTGAATGACTTATTACATTACTTGTTACATGCAATGACGAGTTTTGGTTGTACTAGATGGAAATTCAATACGAATTCTATATTTTCTGGGAATAAAATTTTCGAGATATAAATCTAGTGTGGCTTGGGGTTCAGCTTTACTCATCCCTCGACACCCAATGATATAGGGGAAGGGCGGGCAAAGTGGCAAGGGCGGGTAAAGTGGTATTTTGACTTAATACTGCTGGATAGTGCTGTACTTATGCGGGAATAGAGGTAAATAGTTGTCAGCTACTGCCTCAGTGTCGTCTGTGACTTTGGACGAGATATGTTACACAGTTTCAGCACAGTTCACTAGTTTTTGTTTTCTGCATCTCTGAGTTTTGGTAAGTGACAAATATTTATTAATATTGCTAAATGATAATGAGCGCTATAACTACTGGCAATAGTACTGCTGGATAGTCTTTATTTCAGATTTATCTGTTATTGGTTCAAATTGCTGTGTCATTCAGGTTAGTTTATAGACGACTGTTTTAGTAATGGCGACTTTCCGGGTAAAGTCGCCACTGTATATGACGGGAAAGTGGCCACTGTATATGACGGGCAAAGTCACCCAGGCAAAAAGTTTTGCGTTGGATCTGCTTTTGAACCATTTTGGAACTGATAGAAAATACCAAAATCTGAACCATCGTACCCATTGTAACTTTGCACCCATTGTAGCTCTGTACCCATTTGTAACTCGCTTTGAACGACTCGACAGGATTGTCAGACGTCATCACTTAGATAGAACATAGATAGACATTTCAGTTTGAGAACTCCAGAAGCTACTTCCCTTGCAAGGGCTCAAGGCTATAACAAAAGCAATGTAACAACATTTTTTGATATCTTGAAAACAAAACTAGGGAACGTGAGCTCTACGGCCTCTTAAAGTTATAAGGTATAAAATTCTCCAATGGCCGTAATAAATTGGCACCACTCGTCAAAAATACGCCACAATTGCTGTGTTGGTTTGCGGGAAAAATATTGGGGGGAAAAATCCACGCCAGTGACCAACCACAACCTCTAGACCAGAAAAACCCCTGTAGTGGTTTACGGGAATGTTACTTCCTCGCCAGGAACAACCACAGACACACACAATCAACCCGAATAGGGATACTTCGCTGGGCTTATGAGACCCTGCTAAGGATGCCTGGGTTACACACACACTCAACCCAATGAGGGATTCTTTGCCGGGCTAATGAGACCCAACTAAGAATGCCTGGGTTATGAACACAAACACACTCACAAGCACTCAAGAACTCACTCACTCACACACTCAACGGGCCCAACTTCTGGGAGAATCTAGCTCAACAGAGCGTTGTAACACTTACAACCTTGCGTTGCAAGTGATTTCTCCCTTCAGTTCGCTGAAGAGGGCCACCTTGTGGCCGAAATACGCGTATCCGACGCACACCCTCGTCTTTTCTTGTTTTTGTGCCGTTTCTTGACAACGCTCTGTTGAGCTAGATTCTCCCAGAAGTTGGGCCCGTTGAGTGTGTGAGTGAGTGAGTTCGTGAGTGCTTGTGAGTGTGTTTGTGTTCATAACCCAGGCATTCTTAGTTGGGTCTCATTAGCCCGGCAAAGAATCCCTCATTGGGTTGAGTGTGTGTGTAACCCAGGCATCCTTAGCAGGGTCTCATAAGCCCAGCGAAGTATCCTTATTCGGGTTGATTGTGTGTGTCTGTGGTTGTTCCTGGCGAGGAAGTAACATTCCCGTAAACCACCACAGGGGTTTTTCTGGTCAAGAGGTTGTGGTTGGTCACT
Organism: Pyrrhosoma nymphula; assembly: GCA_963573305.1. Classification (NCBI taxonomy): domain Eukaryota; kingdom Metazoa; phylum Arthropoda; class Insecta; order Odonata; family Coenagrionidae; genus Pyrrhosoma; species Pyrrhosoma nymphula. The sequence continues at coordinate 44,476,734 of OY754330.1, read as the reverse complement.
GGCGTGGATTTCCCCCCCCAATATTTTTCCCGCAAACCAACACAGCAATTGTGGCGTAATTTGACGAGTGGTGCCAATTTATTACGGCCATTGGAGAATTTTATACCTTATAATCTTGAAAACAGTTCAAGATGAACATATTTTTCCAGCTCACAGAATATATAACAGTGATGAAACAGGACTTTTAACGGTTCAAATTAGAAGCTCAAAAGTATTTCCTTTGAAAGGAAGACGGCAGGTGGGAGCAATAACTTACCTTTCCTATATAGGCCTACTTTCAACACTTAAAGTTTTTATGTCTGCTGGGAGAACTTTTATCCCTCACTTTGTCATTTTCCCCAGGAAAAATACGAAGGTGGAGCATAAAGACGGGGCTCCCCCTGGTTCAGAATTGGCATGCACTATTAGTGGCTGGATGGAAACATATTTTCTTAAAATGGTCTGACCATTTCTTAAACCATGCCAAACCTTCAGCAGAATCTCCAGTGCTTCTTATCTTAGATGGGCATACCACCCACACTAAGAGTATTGTTTTTTATCAACAAGGTTAGGGAAAATCACACAACTGTGATATGTTTTCCTCCTCATTGCAGCAATTAGTTGCAACCTTTAGACGTATCCGTCTTGGCGCCCTGGAATCCATCCAAGAATGTGAGAAGTTCCTCAGAAATAACCCTGGAAGGGCCATCATACAATTTCAAATTAGCAGACTTCTTGGTGAGGCTTTTTTGCGAGCAGCTGTGCCTACAACAACTATTAATGGATTTCGCAAACGTGGGATTTTCCCTTACAACCCTGACGTGTTTTGTGATGCTGACTTCCTTCCTGCTGATGTGACTGACATTCCGTTGAACGACTGCTACATAGGCGCCAGCCAAAAATCTGGTCAAACTGAAGCTAACCCTGGGGACGCAACGGAAGAACATGAAAAAGGACGAGAAGCAATGGCGAATCCTGGGCGCAGTGGTGGAAATGTGAGTGAAATGGAGCAAGTTAATTTACTTGTTAGTAGAGATTTGGCAGCTGCTGGACCCAGTGGTTTAAAACGGAGTTCCTCGGCAGTAACTCCAAGAGATATAATTCCTTTGACAAAACAAACCCTGATGAAGCAAAGAAGACAAAACAGGAAAAAAGCTATCATTACAGCTAGTCCTTTAAAAAATGAATTGTTGGAAGAAGTTCAAAACGACAGGAGGGAGAAGAAAAAAAGAGAAAGAGGATTGAGGACAAAAAAATATTCTTTACAAAAAACGTAGTCAATAGCCTAAAAAAACTCTTCAACTAAAGAGACAACTTATGTTTGAAGAGGAAGAAGAACAAGAGCTTCGGGAGCAAGAAGATGATTGTGTATGTTTCTATTGCAATGAACTTTTTTCTAAATCAAGAGACAATGAAGGTTGGATTCAATGTAACCTGTGAAAGATATGGGTTCACCAAGAGTGTGCAGGGGTTGAAGAGAATTATAACGAGTTTCAATGTGAATTTTCTAAATAATATGTTAAAATCTCGTCAAAAACTTCTTGTTTATATTATAGTAAGTCTTCATATAATCTTTTGTTTGCCCACTTATTAAAATACTAAAAAACATTTGACAATTGCCCATATTTCCTTAATTTTTGTTTTTGAAGTCATTATGTACAACTTAACTTAATCTGTATTGACAATAACAAACACAAACAGATTAAATACTAAGTCTGAGGCAAGTGTAGTTCATTTTATTATACATACTTTTATATATACGTGTTTTATGCATAAATTTGTCAGGCGGGGAAAGTGGCCAGGCCTTCCCCCGACCTAGGAGGGTAAAGTGGTCATTTTTATTTCTTAAAACTAACTATTGTGTTCACTTAGAATAATAAAAATGTACGAAAAACACATGTTCAACTGAAACTTTAATAGTTATGGTACATTTAGGTATGCTTTTCAATAACATTGACTATCAAATAAGTATCTAAAAAATAATCATACAAAAGAGTGGCCACTTTACCCGTCCTCCCCCTAAAACGTAATGATTTGAGGCGTGACTAAGCGGAACTGCATTATAAATTAAATGAAAAGCACTTCGTACACTCTACTTTTGAGATTTAATGTCGCCCGATGCTGCCATTTTTTACAGTCATTTTCAAGGTTATACCCAATGATATCACTACCTATCGCATTCGCATACTCTGAATGACTAGTTTTAATATCTCTAGTTTTGCCGTCAAATTTATATCACAATCGATCTTAATTTTAATACACGGAGTACAAACGATGCTCACATCAAAGCAGGACAACCACTATAACGTTTATGCACTGCAGCAACACCGTTTTTGGTCTATCTGTGAAAAAGTGGCATACATCCATCATTTTAAGTTGCCTTCCAAATATGGTGGTTTTCTTCCTTCATGTGACTTTCGCTCACGACCGAAACGTAAATTCTTTTTACTATTACTAATTTGAAGTGAAACGAGTTAGCTGTACTCAGCACGTTTCAAAGATAAGGATTTATTCACACCTTTTGATCAGTAAGCCTCAAATCTCCTACTCAGAATATGACTTCCTTTAGGTTTTGATATGCGCAGCCAACAAGGCAACTTGCCATTGTATTTTAAAATACGCAGGAGAGAATAAGTAGGTAAAAAATCAACGATAGCACCAATGCTGTGCAGTAATTTCATGTCATTGATAAAAATAAAAAAACACACAGAGCACTGAAGCCTGCCAGCAACTTAATGCCTCCCTGATACAAATCTCCGACTGGTACAGTTCTCAATGGTGAAACTACGGATTGGAAATTTAAATCCAGAATCGATTTTCGATTAATCGACTTTAGATTTTGGTTTTTAAAATCGATTTTCTAAAAATTCGATTTTTTGCCCAAAATAATCGAAAAATCGAAATTGAAATCGATATTTATACATAGTAAAGTAATTGTCTGCTGAAATACGGATGTGCTGTTGTAACTAAATGCAAAATATGGGTTAATGGAAGCACTAGGGATAAGAACCGAATACAGTTAAATTTATTAAATACAATACATTATTTTAAAGATATCAATAAGATATACAGTAAAGTAATAATCCATAACAGATACTTATAAACACATAGGTAATATATCAAGCAAATTACATACAGTTTAGTAGCAATAAGAATTGTATATTGAAAAGTGGGCATACCACAAAATGAAAAAGAGAATTTTATTTATTCCTTGTTTGCAAAGCCGTGGAACCAGTGTTCCTCAGGGATGGACCTTAAGAAAACTAACATATTTAAATGTTCTCCGAATAATCGATTTTGCACCTGAGTTGCAATTAACCCGGCGCGGCGTGAGAAAATAGTCGATCACACGGCACGGTAGAGGCAACTGTATATAAAGTCCTGCTGGCTGGTTTGTATACGTGGGGATATTCTCCCTCAATCTCCTTCCAAGCTTGTAGTGGATTAGAGTTGGACTTGCGGTCGACTGGAGGGCGGTTTATGAACTGGCGCAGCTCGATTGGCAAAATTCAAAAGCTAGCTTTAGCTAGCAAGCTAAAAATCGAAATTCGATCGGCTAGAATCGATTTTGATCGGTTTTTCTAAACAAAAGTCAACTTCGATTAAATCGAAAATCGGAGTGTGATAATCGACTTTCGATTAAAATCGAAATCGATTTTCCAATCCCTAGGTGAAACACTACCAAGGATACAGGTTATCAAAGAATTTAAATATTACTTGACCAGTCATTTAATTTTAACCATCAATTTGCTGATATCTTTTGTCTATATGTCTTTTCGCATGATGGGATTTATTGTTAGACTCACAAAAAACATCACAAAAATTCTAACAACCCTTTACATTTCATTGGTCCAACCTATCTTAGAATATCACTCCATTATCTGGTCTCCGTATAACATGAATCATTCAATTAATCTTGGAAGATTATACAAGATGTTTTAGGAACAGTCAATTTTTGTACAGGATTCTCCACTTATGATGTCCCATACAAGGAAACTATGGAAAATTTCACCCTCTCAGTGTGCTGCAATGCTTACTGACCTTTATTTCAACATGAGATATGTGATAACAAAATTAAGTGCTCACCTTTAACTGCATTATTAACCTTTGATACAACTTTCTAATCCACGAGAAGGAATAAACTATTTTACATTAATTTCTACCACAGAAACTTTTCATATCTCTTACCACTCACTATAAAGCTTCGACCTTACAGCACAATTATACCACATTTGTACCTACATCTGGATTCACTTCATACATATAAGAAAAATGTCTTTACTTGCATTTGAAATTGTATAGTTCAAAGTTACCCTTGTCTTTTACATTCATTTTTTTAAAATATCTGCAATTTTGAAAAATACAATGTTTCACAGCATATTTGATGTATTCCACGTTATGTACTACCTGTTTTTTCCTTCTTTTTCCCTTTTTGCAATTTCATTATTTTATATATTTAATTCCCTTTTTGATTGATTGGATATGCAATGTCTTATAATATTTTAATTATAATTGTATAATGGGTTATCCCCGTAAATAAACATGCTATTATTATAATTACTTTACAGAAACGTAAGAGATATAAACACCTGGGGCCGTGCTCATCCTATACCCATGGATACCCCAATTGCTTATTTGATAGCACACTAATGATGATGCAAAAGGAATTATCGCTACATTTTTGTCTAACTTTACGTTCGATATTTTGCTTTGATTTGGCCGAAAATATGTCGTCAAGTATCAAGATTGGTCTTGCTACCAAGTCCAGATACGATGAGTCATCTCTGATAGCTGATACAAATTACTATAATTATACTAGACTGGAGAACACCGAGAAGTGATTGCGAAAAACTAACATGTACTTGTTGCTCAAATTAAGAATAAAATTAGTATTTTCGGAATAAAACAGCAGCGCCGCAATCGAGGGTTTCAACTCCATCATCTCAGTCGATCGATATGAAAGGATTTTTTTTCACTAAACCGTGAATTGGTGTGCAAGAGTTCACTCTGAAAGAATGTAAATGTGGAAAATTGTAATTCATAGCTGATTTATCGAATTGAGCAAAACTGGTTGAAAATACATTTGCTACTAAGCATTCAGGTATTTCCCTATCAACAAAGTTTTCTAGTCTTATTGGAGAGCTAATTGGATTTTAAAATACTGCATCTGCAGAGAAATGGGGAAGTCTACTAAAACTGGATGATTACGCGTAACGTACCCTCTTTACTGAAAATTACAATGCAAGCAGTTTTTCTGTAACTTACGAACTATTCGTAAAATTCAACTTTGAAAATTGTATGAAAACATTGAGGTCTACCTCAATGGCTCAAAACGACCCGTCGCCATGTTTGATGAGCGTGACGTTAGAGTCCAGTAAATACGATTCCGTGGTGCTATTTCCAATCCCTAGTTCCGTCAGTTAGCAGTTGTGAGTCGCTGTTTATCTTGTCTACGGAAAAGAAAATTATTCAGTCATGCCATACAAGTGGTGCATTGTGACTTTGTGCAAAAGTTCAACCATAATTACGCCAAATAAGATTGGAATATTCCGTGAATGCGCATTTACAAAGCCAGAGTTAGCCATTACGTTACTATTACGCTCGAATCATACACACTCGGTCACAAATGCTTATGAGTGCGCTTAGCTGCTGTTCACAAGACCTTACAAGCTGTGAAACACTAGGGATGGGCAGACATTACCGGTTACATCCATAACTGATGTTCCCATAGGTTAACCGGTTAAAAACCGGTTATTTTCAGCGCTGGTTAACCACTCGGTTATATTATTAGCAAAAAATAACCTGAGTGAAATTACCGGAAGCCTGTACTCTCTCGGGGAACCTTGGTACATCTAAATCTACGAAGTTCCATGCAAGCCACCACTAGAGTGTGTTCCACACCAGGCAAGCGGCATTCGTCCCAGTACAAATCGGGAATTCGCACCTTCCCCCGGACGCTAGGCACAGACCAAAAACAATCAGGAGAACAGTGCGCAGTTTAACCAGAAACTGGGAGTGCTACGTAAATCTACGTAAATCAACATGCAGTAGGTACACTGCTAAAAAGAGACATGTAGTGATTAATATTACTAATACTATTACTTTATGAATGCTACGATATACTACTTCATGCAGAGAACAAAATAATGCCGGACATAACAAGCGGCGGTACTAAGTGCTGCTCCTAGCCACTGCAGGCCAAGGCCATGGTTCTATCCATGGCCTTGCTTCAGACAGCTGCTCAGGTATTTCTGCGCAGGTTAATCTGAGTCGACCGAGTACTCTGTAATTTTTTGCTTTAAATGAAAAATAACCAGGGCAAAATAACTGGAAGGCTGCCCTGTGTCGGGGAATTTTGGTACTACTTGCTCCTGCTAACTGCTGCCCGGATATAAGGGAATGCATGAAGTTCCAATAATAATTAGTGCATAACAAAGAGAGAGAGAGAATTTGGTGAAATTAAGCATACTTTATTTGTACATAATCTCAGCTCAATTTTAATTTAATTTTTTTTTTATTTTAATTTAATTTAAAAATCAAGGGAAGGCATGAGATACGTCATGGCTATGCGATAAGCCATGCATATTGTGCGCCGAAGTAATCACTCTCGGTGAAAGCGTTTTATCGACTAATAGCCAACTCACGAGGGTGACCGGAAGTTTTTGTCTTCATATAGTTTCTGGTAAACTGAATTACTCGGCGAAGTTAACTTTGGGAACTTACATGATTATTTTACTAAGCAATGGATGTGGAAGGAGAGGGATAATACATATTCTATTATCACGGTGATTTAAAATGGAGAAATTGTAACCATAAGTTTATATGAATTGTATTACCCTAATCCAACTTTATTTCGTCCGCACTTGCAGTGCTCGGTCTTGTTGCACCCAAAATTGCCTAATGATAATGAATAAAAAACAACGAGATAGAGAAAGTAATTCGCTAAAACATATCCCTCAATAATCAACAAATATAACAACTCAGTCAATCATATTATCTAGTTTTCAACAGGAATGAAAAAACTGATAAAATAAAAACAGTGACTTTGTTACTAGCGAGTCATAATCCCTACAGTGAAGTGTACCTCCAGAAAAAATGGCTGCTCACAAGTAAAAGAATCGTAAGATATATTAATTAAACTATAGCGCTAGCTTAGGTAGTTGAACACATTCCAGTTACTTCTTCTCAATCGAGACGCAAATAAATAATTGACTACGTGCATTGATGTGATGGCGAAATGATTATAACTTGAATAAAATAATTCACGGAAATATTACCACAAACATGTTGTATTTTAGCTTCTTAACTTTAAAAATCACCACTGATATGCATTTATTTTAGTAGTAGACGTCCAAAATGAGAAAACATTTTTAGAAACTGCAAACGTTTTGACCAAAAGCAATAGCTATTTCCGTGTAGCTGCAATAATAATCATATTATATTGAGTAAGTCACCACCGATGCACTCACGAGAGAATATCAATGTACCACATCCGTAACAACACCTTTTAAAAACCTATTATACATTCAGGTTAAAAAACCGGGGAAAACGTTTTTCCGTCAGGTTTTAATACTGGAGTACTCTACTCACTGAAAATAATCGGTTACCTAAACACCGGTTTTTTTCCATAACCTCCCATTCCTACGAAACACGGAATCGCTGTATTGCCATGTGGCGGGGGTAAGCCGCGGGGGTAACCCGCTTACTCGCATTCTGACGTTACACCAATCAAAAGGAGTTTCTTCCGCGCGAAAGACATTTGAAATTTTCGCTAACTTTGACGTTCCATAACTACAAGAATATTGAGAATTATGAAGAACTGCTTTGCAAATGTCAATGGCTTTAATTTATTAATCGTTTCATGCGAAAAAAATGCTTTTTTAAATTTAGGAGAGCACCCCATTATATTAATGCAATGATATGCCCAGATTCGTTGACGCACAAATTTAAAAAATAGGCTTATGAGGACGAATATCATCGCAACTTCGCGTCACGAGAGGACAAGTCAAACTTGCACATCAAAACTTCTTAAAAATTATGAGACAAGCGACACAATTCCTGATCTATCGATTACTACAAATTCCCTGGTGAGATACAGGAAGACTATATATGTGCGATATTCTACTTTCATTAGCATGTGCAATCCTATTTCAATTTTTTTCTCGCTCTAATCACAAAATATTAAACAAGTTCGTAAGCATTGAGAAAAAAATACTGGTTGTACGAAATTACAATATGTGAAATGAAATTTTGAGAATAAAAAGGACACCCACTAGCGCACTCTCTCAATGCTAGTACATTATAAGTAAACTACGAATGACTTTTTCATTTCACCAAGTGAATGCAAATACGCGGCGAATCACAGAAAATAATTACCAAGTTTTCTAATTTATTGCACACACTATGCGCCCATGAACTTGCAGTATATTTGCCGACTGGATACCGTTGATTTATTTGCATTGCTAGATCGAAGTTTCGTCATTTTTATGAAGTTCCCATGAAAATACGTGACCTAGATTTCACCATAAAAGTACCTAACATCCTAACATCGCCATCCAAAATCCCAACACTTGAACTCTATATCCTTCTTTCATACCTAGTATTGGACAGCTTGAAAAAAACCGTTTGGAACTTCATTTTTTAAATAATGTTTTACGTAAACAATGTTTTCCAGAAAATTTACATAGAGAACGAAGTTTTTCAAATCATTATACAAATAATAATGGATCCACGCAAAATATTTTGTACCTTAGCACTTGTTCTGCGCTCTCAATAATGAGCAAGCTGGAAATTATTTGAGAACACAGTGGTGTCACTTGGAATACTCTTAACGTAAGTGCAGCAGAATAAAGAGAAAACGGCGTTGTTTTTCGAACAAGAGGTACATTGACCGACAAAATATTTCGGGACAGGGACAAAAACGTAAGAATCTTTTTGAATATAGAAAACTTCGGGTTTCCCCGAAATGTTCTTCTAATCATCGTTTATTACTGCATTAATAGTTACAAGGGCGAATTTAGTTTTCTTTATGTCCTAAATACACATTAATTTTTTTAAAGAGGGGAAGCAAGGCTTTTATCTCATTCTTATTTAAAACGGTCGACTAGCAGTTGAGTCTGGATGGACGCGTCCGGGAAAACAAACGTGGCAGGAAACCACTTTTTTGGCTTAGGAAAGTGTTTTTCGAAATAAGTATGCCGTTGTTTTGCCAATCAATATTCCTAGAAAAGGGTTGGGGTTGGTATGGCGGCTATACTACTGGTACCCCTTCCCAAAGACCCGGGTTTGATTCACGGAATTTTTTCAAGGTGAAATCCCGATTCCTAGTTGGGTTCGATGTGGAGAGCACTTTAATATTTGTCCGTCTGATGGAACGTCAAGTAAAGGTGAGCTTTCGTCTCGTCAGCAAAATATGTGAAAAGAGGAAAAAACGTACTTCTCAGGTTCGAAACTTAGCCATTCCTAAAGTAGTTCATGTATTGTTATGTTGAAAGTATTTTAAAATTGCGCAAGGTTTTCACTATAATTGAGGTGATTTCGTTATCAATACGTCTTTTGAAAGTGGATGAAAATTGCGTTTCCGCTGACGAGACGAAAGCTCACCTTTACCGGAACTTTAAACTGTGGACCCCTTACCACCTCTCGTTAAAAGTAGGATAACGCCAACGCACAGCGGTTGAAATCACAAAATAAGCGGTATACATTTTTTTTCCAATATGAATGTTTTGACTATTGTTGCACTTCAATAAAAATACTAAGAATGTACTATCATTTGGGCTAAGTTTTAACCACTTCTACCGATTAACTCCCTTCGATATGATACCCCAAGCCTTGAGGGCGCTTGGCTGCATTTGCAGTGTACTTCTCGGCGTCAAATGTTAATTCACTTGATGTGAGTACACTGCATCAATGGATAAAAACTACAATATGCGCGTGAGCACGTATGATTCAGATGCTAGGCGTAGTGTTTCAGATGAGCGCCTCTAGAGTCCCAGCGAGCTCCCATTTACGTCAGCATATACGTTCTCCACTACCTGACACATGGCGCAGGCGTATGCATTTTTAAAAATACACACAACGAAACTGCTTAGTAACAGCTTTACCTGCTTCACCAAAAATTAGTATACAAAGAAATATCTGGCATTTAGATATTATACATTGTTTACCAAAAGTTTTATATATTGATTTAATTAAAATTAAAAAAACCAAACATTAATTTCTATTTAATTATATACTTTATTCATTACTACTTGGATAATTCGCAAATAGTTTAGCCTGTTTCAGCAGTATTTTCAACTATAGTGTATAAATATTTGATGCACCATCAATTGCAGCAAACTATCCTCTTTTTGTTGATGAAATGAAAAATTGTGTCTTGCCAGTCAGTAAGGTGGTAACTTGATTTTTTAAGGAGTATATTTCGTTGATAAAGTAAATTCTTGCTCTGTTTTCCACGAGGGGTATCATAAAGAGTTCCGCAGAGATCCAGGTGGAATCCGGTTACATGGTCTTCCCCAACTCTCCGGTAATTTTAGCGCGTAGGAATATTTTGCACAAATATGCACATTTTTCCGGAAAGGGCTACTTTATAATTTACGACTTCACCCGCCCCACGCCAGGACGCCGGGTTTCAATCCACCCTTCCAGCAATCCGCATGCAATCACTCCATTACCATCCCACCAACGACATTCGATGGCAAGAATAGCCTCGGTGTCGTTTTCCCCCCAAAAGCGACCAATCAATATGAAATATAATGGAGACGATATTTGGTAAAATTTCGAGAGCGTTTCCGATTTGCCAAATCTCACTTTAGCCAATTCGATTAGGTCATTCCGATGAGGTTAATTTCACTTCAAAATAGGATATCTAAGCTAAAACTACATTTTAATTATGAAATAATTGATGGCAATCACAACTTAGACAAACTTCGATAAGGATTCGAAACAGTAATGTCCAGCGTAGGCTATTACGTCTCTGTCACGCCAAAAATCGCATTAGTATCATTTTTCTCATTTTTAGGCATCAGAACACAACATTCTTTAAAGTTCCATAATTTTCCCTCCGATGATAGATAATAAATATATACCAATAAATATAATCCAATAGGTATATACCAATTCGTTTTTTCTAACAGTTTATTGTAAGTAAGCAGGCAGTACGTCTGATATTTAACACAAAATAAAGGAGCAATAGTGACTAAACATGACAGATTCAGGCATAACTTTGAGGAAATTTTGCATTAACCATGATTGCGAGCAATGAAATAAATTTGTACTTTTCCACACATCATCATTTGCACAGATCGATTTCGGCGGTTACGATAAAATAAAAGTAACGAGATTCTTCAGAACAAAGAAAGAGAGGTTGCTCATAAGAGTAGGAGCGCACGAACTGGAGCAAGTAGAGCATTTTAATTACTTGGGCAGTACGCTTGAATAAAATGGGCATAGTAGCAAAGGTATTAGGAGGAGAATATCAATAGTGAAAGAAGCGTTCAGTAATAGAAGGGAGCTGATGACGGGGACCTTAAGTAAGGATGTAAAAGAGAGGATGGTGGGGAGCTTGAAATGGAGTTTGGAGTTGCATGGGGCTGAAACGTGGGCTTGAGAAAGGAAGACGAGAATTGGCTGCAGGCGTTCGAGATGTGGGTGTGAAGGAGGATTGAGAAAGTACGGTGGACGGAAAGGACGACAAATGAGAAGGTGCTTGACATGGCTGGCGAGGAAACTTCTGGATGAATTTGGGGAAGGAAGGGTAGGTGGCTGGAAGAGGTAATAAGCGAAGGTAGATGGGCTGCTCAATGCAGTGATAGAAGGACGGAAATTGGACAAGTGGGGGAGGGAGCGAAAGAGAATAGGTTATATGAACGGGATAAGGAAGGGTAGGATGTACGCTGAGACGAAGAAAGAAATACTGGAGTTAGATAGTTTAGATAGTGCCCTGCACGCGTAACAATCTGGACCATTTTTTCTTACTTCCATTAAACCTACCTTTAACCGGTAGATTACTTTGATGAATAAACATCATTTTCAAGGACCTGACACCTGACCAGCTAAAAGGGCCTTGACAATGACGTCGTAACCGTGGAAATCAATCCATGTAAAAAAACAAAGTGGAAAGTACATACAAATTTAATTAACCGCATTGGGAAATATGCGTTAACTTAACCTTTCATATTTTAGCGGTACACACAATAGCAGATTTTCCAACTAATGTATAACTCATACGTAGGTACTTTCGTCAACCGCAGGCATTAATACTTACTTTAGAAAAGTGCATGTAATTTTTAAAAATTCACGTAATCCACAAGGGATCTCATTTGTTTTACGTCACGGAACGTTAGTCCTACTCTCCATTACGTGTATTTCGACAGGTAGGCTTTATTCCTACTAGCTAATTGTCTTCCATTATGTAAATAGAAACGATTTTTTTCGACCAATTTCGTTAGCCAGGCCAACCTCACGTGGATATACGTCGTATTACAGTCAGCGACACCGTTCCGTGATGCCATCCGTAGGGTTTCCGATGACGTAGTGTATTGAAGCCGCAAAGCACGCGAACTTTTTAGCAAAAGGTATTTTCATGAAACAACGTTGTTGGCTAAACATATATTGGTCAGCTACATTTGAAAATATGATTACCTATCGCATAAAAATAATTTTTAAAAATTATGGAAGTTCCCCATACTGGTTATACCCTTCTCCCCACTCATGGCGGCGGACTATGAATGCGCTGGTGTACCTACCATACAATTTTCTAGCCAATCACCGAAAATTGGCATGGAAGACATTGGAGTGGGAACTCAGGTCTCTCTCCGACTGCCGTGAGGTTCACTTCAGTCTCGTATCCTTTGTGTTGCCAAATTTACTGCGTGGAAGTTAGACTTCGTTTAAGGCTCAAAATCGGTGGTCAAAGCGACTCCACGCCCCCCAACGTCCATTTATTAGCAAAAACTGACAGCGCTGTTCTGCCTCCGAGAGCCAGAAACTGAGGTGGAAGAAGAAACTCCTTTCATTGTCTACTCGCTCGGTGACGTTCACCTTCCATGAGTTGGGAAGAGGGTAAAGTAGCCAAAGTGACCTTAAAACCCATTTACTTAAACCTCCTCGAAACTTACCACACCTATATTGCCCCCTGCCCACCCCCCAATGTTCACTTCCCTTCTTTACCTCAACATTCTCATTTCTATCCAACACTGAGGAAGTCTTCGTCTCCTCTCATGACTTACATTCTCCCTCACTGCCCCTACCCTCTACACAAGCCCCTTTCGAAAAGTCGCTCCCAAGTTCTCGGTACGTAAGGAAGACCAATCGGCGTGAGGTGAATATTGATGACTTCAGATGAAGAGATCGGAAAGGGTAACAACTAAAAGGGTTTTCCACCCATTTTGACGTTGTCAGACTTCCGCTCTCTGACCCTTCGACTCTTTGAGGGGAAACTCGATCGCGAACACAAATCCCAGAGCAATCTCGGTCCGCGTCCAAATGTGATTTGGCGCTAATGAATTACTCTTCCGCGATATTTGTATGCCGTCGCGGTGAACTCGATTTTATGACACTCATCCCAGATATCGGACGGAAAAATCTATGAACAATGAATGAGGTAATTAGAGCAATCTACGAAGTAGCGAGTAGGGTCATGAAGGAAGTAAAGCTACCACAATACATGACTGAAATAAACTTATCGCACCATTAAGGTGGCTGGAGCGTAAATCGTGAGTCATTGAGTGCACATTTCAGTAAGTAAGTCGCAAAAAAACCTTGGGCCACATTTCTCTTAAGTACATCTGTTTATACGGTGGAAATCACCACACATGCAGGAAAGTAAATAATACTAGAATTATATTAAAAAATTTTGCCTTTATAAAGCATGGTATTGGTATGACTTGGGTTTTTAGATTTTCGCTTAAATTCCGAATTCTCCGCGGAATTGGGAATTGAAGCGAAAATTATATCTAAGTACTTTTTTTACTCGGCATAATACCTCGATATTTGTTAGCAACAATTATAATAATAAGGAATGTATTATTTCGTGTTTAGAAGAAAATCGTCACACAGTTTATCGAATTGTTATGAAATATATGTCATGTGCCATAAGGCTACGTGTTAAAATAGCATTGAATTGCCGAAAAACCAAATAGATTTTCATTCAAGTATTCTACCAGCTAATTGGCAGGTTCTTGGACAGTCCCCATTCTGCATCCCAACCTCATAGACATTATCTCGCTTTCCCTCCTAAGGATGGCACGCTGTTAGATCCCTTTTCAATTCTTCATATCTTCTACCTTATTGTCCTATAGTCTTCGCAAGTTTTTGCCTTACTCTTCTTCGGTATAGGAATTAGTACAGTCTTCGCGAAGTCTTCCGGCCACACTCCATCCTCATAAATCCTACGAATAAGCGCAAAAGTTTTCCTTTTCCGTTCTTCCCCATGCTATTAAAAAACTCTGCAGGTATGTCGTCTATTCCCACCACCATATTCCTTTTCATGCCTCGTATAGCTCTTTCGATTTCGCTATCTAGAATACCTGGTCCAATGTCATCTCTGTTGACATCGTCTTCCCTTTCTATATCTAACCTATTGGGCCTTATTTCCTTACCGGAAAGCTCTTCAAGATATTTCTTCCACCTCTCCTGGATCTCTTTCGGTCATACGATCACCTTTCCCGTCTTGTATGTAATCGTTGTAATTCCCCTTCCCTCATTACCACCCGTCAGTTCCTTTACTTTCCTACATGCTTTTTTCACTTCTATCTACCTATAAATATTTTTAATATGGACACGTTTGCAAAGTTTCACGCAACTCTGTACATTAAAATTGCTCCAAACACCACTCTCGCGCCTAAAAAAAAATTATGTTCACATTAACATGTACCTATATCTACAAGCTGGCAAAGGGTGATGCTACTTTGCGAACCATTTGAGAGACTATGCGGCTGGGGTAGTTGGGACACCAGACATGAAGGGGGAGAGAATAAGGAAAAGGAAGGGGGAATTACCTACGATGTTCTTTATTTAAATATTGTTCTCATTCCACAGGTTTACTGCTTTAAACATAACTCCTAATCCTTGAAATAAAGTAGCGAGTGATGATGGCGCGTGACTATTTTTCCGATCCTAAAATTGCGTTTTACCGAGAAGAAGGATCGCGTCTTGTGAAATCGGGTAGACCAACTATTACCGCGTCTTAACAAAATCGCGTCATGTGAGTCCACGCTATTTAAGGGCCCACTGTACCTAAGGGGGTTCCGGCAGTGTATCACAGTTATTTTGCCGCTTCTGTCTAGTTCTAGAGATATACATTAGAGTCAACATATAATCCTGCGTGTTTTATGAGATAGTTTCCCTGCAGTGCTATCCTCTAAGACCCCTTTCACACGAGCTCTCGTGAGCGCGCTCACCAGAGTGCCGATTGTGTAACTTTACGTTCTAACGTTAAGAGCCGGTTTCCGTGGTGTTGTGGGTAATCCTTCGAAAACAATTGAAGGCGCGATTGTTTAACTTTACGTTCGAAGGTTTTTCGGCTCTGAATCGAAGGAAAGGCGTCGTCAGCTAAATACTCGACGTTACGGCCATTGCCAATCGTTAGAAGGTTTGTTTATGTTTGCATTTTAATGCATAATTATAAATTTATCGCTGTGGAGAGCATTGTTTGAACTCTTAAGGATTAAGAATATCATTTAAAGAATCAAATTGCATTGAAAGCTGTGTATGATGTGATAGAGTAATTACATTAGAATAATCATAGCAATGTTGAGCGTGTCAATGTTTTCCGTGTTATGAAAAGAATGAATAGGGATGTTATCAATTAATCAAGAAGTAATTCGGTTCGTGGCAACAATACAATCCATAGAATTAATAAACTTCTAACACATAAACAAACAGTATTTTTCTGAATTAAAGTGTGTAATTTCTGAGACTGAATTAAATATCTAATTGCGAAATATTCAATATAAATCCATCCACATAAAGTTAAAAGAATATGAAACAACTAGAGCCTTTCCCATTCCTTGTCCAATCAGCGCTGGACAGATGACTCACTAGAGGGGTCTTGGCAATGAGATTTGAGTCACGCGCGGCCAGGAGTTTCACCATTGCCAACTGAGCAAAATGGTAGTTTGCATTGCCGCGGAGCGATTTTCTTCTTTGTCGTTTATTTTAAGTAAGGGGAAGAATATAAAAATTTCCTTACATGAGAAGTTTTGCTATATTTTTTCCATATAGCATACGTAATTTCGATATTCATATACTTTTCCACACCTCAGAAATTGAAATCTAGCTTTTGGCCATTTAAAAAAATCAAAGAATGGTTAAAATAAAATTGTAAAAAAATATTAGTAATGCGGAGATGTCTTCCTCTTCGTAAAAAAATAATGAAGTGAACAAATTAAATATTTTGGCCGTGACGAGATTAAGAAGACGACCGTTTCACCGTTCTCCTAGTTTTTCGCGGGTTTTTCTTAACTCTTTCGACCGTAGGAGCTAAACGTTTACATTTAATCACTTTTCAATGAATGAATTTTGTAGTCAAATAAATAAGGAGTAAAACGATATATTACACGGCTCTTTGGAGCTCCGGAGGAATTTCGCACGAATGCTTAAAGTTCAGCGTTCTACCTTTTTTGCGGCGATAGTAGGTAGTAAATAATTTCATAAAATGTTTATGATAATGAGTGTTTATTTAAAGGTTTTAGGTGTGAATAGAATTAAGCAAATTTCTTTATATTCAATTTTGTTCGAATGCGGCCAAATGGAAGAAAACTTTAGCAAATGATAAAATTGCATAGAGATATAATCGGTGGCTCAAGATTGACGTTTTCCCAACGTCAATAGTTTATCTTCGATCGTCTTTATGTGTCAACGGTGTCGGTCAACGGTCAACTATCGAAAAGTTCCTTTCCACGGTCATCCCGAGTTTAAGAGTATATTCCGAGGTTAGCATAAGCCTACTCTACCTGAAAGGCGCCTACGTTACCACCGTTTAACGTCATATACGATATCTCTCGTCATATATCTCTCGTTGCTTGATTAAGACGAAAGAGAACAATACCACCCTGGATCGCTTCACTTATTCCCATCCTCTTAGCTCCGCCCAAACCTCGCAGCTACTCCATGCAGGGCCCATCAAATGGCTTTCCTGGCCAAACCAACAAGCCCTCGTCTTATGTGCCAGGTGAACGGAAAGATGTGTAAAATGTCGTTACGATAATTTTATTAGTGTACAAGCCTACTGCAACAAACAGGGTGGGAATCGCTATTAGAACGTTGGCTAAAATGTATATTTAATATTATACGCAAGTTCCAGATATATTTTATGATGACGTTAAAAAACATTTTACGAAAACCAACATCACCAAATGCTGCACCTGCAAAACTGCACCAAATAAGATCATGATCGTATAACGAGGGAAATTTTTCATAATGGAAAGGTTTAAGGTGCCATTTTTCCCAAGAAAGATAAGGGACCTTAATAGCGACAATTAGGGCTTAATAATTAGGCTTCTCGATAGGTAGTGTAGCTAATTATTTGATATACTTTGCAACGCCATTGTCTTAACTAGTTTCGTGGTACTGACAACAGGCCTCGCAGGCTTCCTGTTTAACTCCTGCATCTCTGTTCATTAACACATATCAATGATCGGCATTTTCGGCCGGTCCCTTTCTCTCGCGGTCGCCAACAAGGAGGATTCACGCACACCCTTTGGAGTGAGGACTCCCTGGCGGTACCTCTATTCGAGGGTTCAGTAACCCTTCGGCGTGGGTGTCGCATTGGGTTTTTTCACCAGTGTGTGTCGAAAGCCGGGAGCGTGTGGACACGGACATGTGTTGTGCGCTTCGTCGGAAGTCGCGCGGGAAATAAACACAGATTCGCTTGAAGGTATCCTCACCCTTTATTATTGACAACCTGGGGCACACGGCCCCGCGCGCACATTTTTTCGTCCTTCGGGCCAGATCCCGCACAATACTGAAAGATCCATAGCACTGATAGCAATTAGAGTTGTGTATATTGTTGAAATCTCACCCCCTGTCACACACCCTTAAGGTGGTTTGCAGGATACTATATGGATGTAGATTACCCGCAATAGGTGAGCAACCTCAGGTTCCATCACATCTACCACATTATGAAATTATATTACCTAACCCAGGAGTCATAGCAAAGCAAAATAGAAGCTTTTGAAGCGTGGTATTGGAGGCAAAGGTCAAATATAAAATGAACGGATAAAATTAGAAACAAGGAAGTAAACAACAGAGATAGAAAGAAGAGTCTTGGTAAATCATCCCTGAATGGCGATACGAGAATTTTAAAAACAAAACAATGTATATTCCATACTTTCCGCCTCGGCCACGGGCAAGCGAACAATTGAACCCACGGGAAAGGCCAGAGCTAAAGAAACAACTTCCATTTTCCCGTGAACTCCGCGGATAGTTTCTGTTTTTGCCTCCTTCGTCTCGCTTTTAACCACATGGACTTGAGTTTGGGAAAAAAATGAAGTAGTGACGAAAATGTTGACACCTATTTATTCTTTGAAAACGTTCGTTTGAATGCCCAGACTACAAACTATAGACATCACTCGAAAAGGCTCGAGGCCGGTTCGCAGTAGTAGATTTTAGGCACTGAATAGTGGTCTACTTCCTAAAAATCAGTCACTGCAGGTGAAGGGAAGTATACTAATTAAAAAAAAAGTTTACCTTCATTAGCTCGAAAAATTAAATAAAAGCCAGTTGGTCCCACTTTTCTACGACGCTTAGTCGAAAGATGAGGTTTTTGAATGGTGTCATTTAATCTACAGTAGCGACATCACCCCGTGACTTCTCGAGATCAGCTGCCGCATCATGCCGATCCCTATGCCGGGAGAGCGTGGGTGTACGTACGGTTGGAAATGTAGTAGAAACATAAATTGGGTAGTGTATCCACTCTTAAGCAGTACAATAACAATGAATAAACGTAATGCCAGGATATAACAAGCCCTGCTATGTTTCCTTGAATAAAAATACGGCAACACGCAGTCCCAGATTCCCCATCTTCGCCGAGAATAGCAAATGTAAAAATTGTTTTCAAGCACCAAATCAGTAATGTTTCGTGGCAGTAACTATCAGTCTATTTGCATTTTTACTCATTTAATACCTTGCGAATAAAATACGCAAAATTCAGCAGCAATATTGTTTTTAGAATTAAACATTAAAATATGAAAGCTCCCTTCCTTTCACAAGGTGAAGATGTTTCCCATCTATTTACTTTTTCTAATGATGTCTCTAATTTTCCAGTATTTTTATGCATCTGACTGAATCCCGTCATTAGTTAACCTAGTTTACTTACATCGGGCTAATTGATCTTAATGTTCTCTCCTGATTTCGCTAGTATGACACCGTTAAAATAACTTTTTCATCCCAAATAGTAATAGTAGTAGTAGTAATAGTAATAGTAGGTACCTACTACTAGAGTAAGCCAAATTCATGGCAGTACCTAATGTCTGCTAGATACTGGCTACTGGAATAAAGTAACAATTATATACCATGAAAATGCTAATATTTCAACGCATTAATGCACAGTCAGGCAGTAAGTTTTACTTGCATATTACCTTAGTCTGCCTATTTATAGTGAAAATGGAATTCCATTTACCATATCTGTGAATGGAATAATGAACAACAGTAAAAAAGTATTGCCTCCTTAGTCTACGCTGCCATTGCATATCAATACCGAAAAGATATCGGAATGAACTTTTCGAAATCGGAAATATGAATGACTCCTTGAATTGCGGCTGTCCCAAGATGTCCATGTTACTTTTCTAGTGCTTAAGAGCGTATTTACCATATGGCGTACCCGGCGGCCACCGGGGGCCTCGCGAGAGTCACGAGGAGGCATGTTTTTACTGTTCAAAATTTAAATAAAATGTAAATATAGCTTTAAGTAACCTGGCGCCTACTAGCAGAGTATAAATAGTGATAGATATTTGTATGTACTCATTACGTATTGTTTTTATAAACAAGGAAAAGTGTATGTCAAGCTGACAGGTTGCAAGACTATAATATTTGGGGCATCATTCTAGATTCCGCCGGGGGCCTCAGAGGTCATAAATATGTCCCTGCTTACAGGCCCGTCGCGAGGGCGGGGCAGCCGGGGCATTTTGCCCTGGGCTCAGCGAGTTGGGGGCGCGCCGTGTTCGCCGATAGAAAATCTTTTTAAAATTTTGACAATAACGTTTTCCGCTGTGTGGCGCTCTCGGGTCTCTTCAACTCAATGAAGCAGCTCCGAAGACATCGCGGTGCAAATCTTCTTGCTTTTCAATCTCGTGGCAATGGATGACTCCCGGGAAGAATTTGACTTGGATGATCTTGTTCCTGACGATTTTCACGCGCTTTTTCTTGATGAGGAATTCCACCCTTATACGCGCGAAGATTTGCAGATATATGAGAGTGAAGTAGAGATTAGTGATTGTGAGACGTGTGCGAGTAGTCAAAGTGACAAAACCGACTCGGTAACCGACACCAGCGAGGAAGAAAATATTCAACTGGAGGGTGACCATTTCGTTGAGAACGCAGAAAACAACAAAAGTGAAGAGAGAGAAGAGTAGTTTCTGAGTGACGACGATTTGGCGAAATTTTCTCGCAGGTGCCGCGAAAATTCCCGCGCGCGAAATGTAAACAAACCAACCTTTTCGAATCGTCTCCTTCACGTTGCGAAACCCAGATACGGCTCGTGTCTTACGCGGTCCGCAACAGTTTTTTTACCGATAATTTGAGAAATCGACGAATTTTAAGGGAAAGTGCCCGAGCTTTTACAAACTTTGTGATTTTGTTTTTTTAATTTCATACTTTGTGATTGTGTTTGATAAAATTTCGCGAGAAAATGTCTCAGAAACTTTCGGGAGCTATGGGACGAAAACGAAGAATGGAACTTGAGAAAGCTCATGAAAAAGTGATGGTGAAAGTGCCGAAACTGTCGCAATTTTTAACAAAACACAGGCTCCTTTGCAGACTCACGAATCAAGAAGTTATCGAAGGTGATAATGATACAAATAATCCTAATGATAACCAGGATCTAAGAGACAACCAGAACGACTACGATCCTAATGAAAATAACGCACGTTTGGTCACAGCAGAAAGCACGGTAGACGAGATAAAAGGTTCTGATTCTGACATTGTAAATTCTCTTTCCTCACATGATCCATCCACTTGGCCTGAATTTTTAACAGGTCCCGAGCGTGATCAATTAGTATTGGCAGGGCCCCATTATGGATTTTTTCAATCTGATAAAGATTATCCACGGAATTCTCAATCTCGGCATTTTTTTAATGAATACCAGTTCCGTCGCCCAGTAAATGGCGAGAGGGTTCACCGTCGTTGGCTTATCTATTCTCAAACTGGTGGTTCAATTTTCTGTTTCTGCTGTCGCTTGTATGCCATCAACTTAAAGTCTCAGCTTACTAAAAAGTCAGGCTTTAACGATAGGAAACATGTTCAAGAACGATTGATTTCGCATGAGACTTCACCGGAGCATTTTAAATGCATGGCCCAATGGACTGAGGCTCACTTGCGGCTCAACAAAAATTCAGCAATTGATCAAGAGCTGATAGATCAAGTGAGAAGAACAACGGAACGTTGGCAAGAAATATTAAAGCGCATTGTTGAAATAATCTTGTACTTGGCGGAGCACAACATCGCCTTTCGAGGTTCTTCGTGCAAGTTATTTACGCCAAACAATGGGAATTTTCTTGGCCTAGTCCAGCTCTTGGGAAAATTTGATAGCGTAATGATGGAACACCTTCGACCATTCATGTATTTGGATCGGAAACACTCCGTTCACATGTTAAGCCCTTCAATTCAGAATGAGTTTATTTGTCATATGGGAAGACAAGTAAAACTCAACATTGCCAAGAAAATAAAACGAGCCAAGTATTTCTCCGTTATTATGGACTGCACGTCCGATGAAAGTCATCAAGAACAAACCTCATTGACCATTCGTTATGTGGATGAAGACCCAGCTCAAGATGGACCGATTAGGGTAGAAGAAAGTTTCATCAATTATAGAATTGTCAAACAGTCGACTGGTGAGTCTCTAAGTAACTTGCTAATTGACGAAATAAGTGACTGTGGTCTAAATATGGAAGACTGTAGAGGTCAATGTTATGATAACGGTGCAAATATGAAAGGAATTCATAAGGGAGTTCAAGCTCGCATACTAGAAGAATATACATTAGAAACCTTTATTCCTTGTGCTTGCCATAGCCTTAATTTAGTTATATCAGATGGAGCCAAGTCCTCAGTGAAGTCAGTTTCACTTTTTGGCATTCTCCAACGAATATTTGTCATGTTCTCCGCCTCGACAAAGCGTTGGTGATCATGCTAAAGGTCTCACTTTAAAGCAAGTTTGTGAAACTCGATGGGAAGCTCGTATCAATTCAATAACCGCTGTACTGTATCAGTATAGTGAGATTCTCGAAGCGCTACTTGAGCTTTCAGAGACTGTTGATGATCCTAAGATCTCGTCCGAGGCCCAATCCTTAATTACGCATTTCGAAGATTTTTCATTTTTGGTCTGCTTGAAGATTTGGCATACCTTATTATTCCAGGTCAATCTCGTCAGTAAAACTCTCCAAGGCAAAACCGCAGATGTTTCATTAGAAGTAATTCAAATTGAAAAATGTATCGAATTTGTTGATAATTATCGAGAGAACGGATTCAATCAATCCATTATAGATGTTCAAGATATAGCTGAAAATGCGGGAATCCTATGTGATTTCCCGAAAAAACGACGTGCTAAGAAGAAAAAACAATTTTCTTATGAAAGCACAGATAATTACGAAGTCACGCCTGAAGAAGAATTTTCGAGGGACGTATTCTACCCTCTGATAGACACTGTATCTACATCCCTCAAAGAGCGATTCAGCCAGCTCAATGAACACAAGAAGAAATGGGGTTTCCTATTCAATCTAAACCACCTCCCGGGACATGACCAATTAAAGATGTGTTGTCAGGAACTTGAGAACTATCTGACGCGTGAAGGTATTTCTGACATTAACGGGACTGAACTGTACAATGAACTACAGCATGTCGGCTCAGTCATTGATGAAGAAATGAAAAAAACACAAGCGACACCATTGAAGATTCTGAATTCTATCAAGAAAAGTGACCACCAGGACTTATTCACGAACCTCTGGATAGCTTTTCGTATTTTACTCACGATACCGGTCACGGTAGCTAGCGGGGAGAGAAGTTTCAGCAAGCTGAAACTTATAAAAACCTACTTGAGATCGTCAATGTCTCAAGAACGATTGGTTGCACTGGAAA
This sequence comes from Pyrrhosoma nymphula, assembly GCA_963573305.1. Classification (NCBI taxonomy): domain Eukaryota; kingdom Metazoa; phylum Arthropoda; class Insecta; order Odonata; family Coenagrionidae; genus Pyrrhosoma; species Pyrrhosoma nymphula. The sequence continues at coordinate 44,453,466 of OY754330.1, read as the reverse complement.
CGTTATCTATTGAGAATGAGGAAGCTAGAGACTTGAATTTTCAAGAATTAATCAAATCTTTTGCAGAAAGTAAGGCGAGAAAGATTCCATTATAATATGAATATTAAATTATAATCAACAAAATATCTTTTTTCTGAAAAATGTTTTCTATTATATTTTCCCCAAATACCGAAAATCTCCCGATTGGAGGTATATCAATGTTATGGAGGGGGGGCGCACGATCACAGTTTGCCCCGGGCGCCAGATCAGCTAGCGACGGGCCTGCCTGCTTAAGAGTCACTCTGGCACTAACGAGGATGCTATCCTGTTCACTTCTTACTTGATCATATGCTAAGTCTAGAAGTCTGTAATATTGTTCTTACCACCCCTAAATTTTTCGCAACTCTCGTTAGGATAATAACGAGCGATGACGAATGGATTACTGCACCATACATAACAGTTCCGATAGTTGCAATCATTTAACTCATCTATTCTACGCCTACATTCCTTTCTTGATCAGTCCGAAGAATTTAACTAACTTTCTACAATCAGGTAATGAAAAATTAGAAATATATGCTTAGTAAGACCTACCCTGACATTTTATTTTTACTTTAGCAAAAGAAAGAACCAAAGAAATGTGAATAACCTACGCTACAGCTTTAGACCGGATGCGGCGGGTGACGACACATCCGGGGAAGGCCCACTTTGGGCCTCGTTTGAAAAGCATCCGTTTCTTTGATCCGGAATATGTGTTGCAATTCACTCCATAATTAATTTTCAAATACTTAAGCGGGAAATAAGGTATAAAAGGGACGTTTTCATCGTAAAATATTATTATTCTGGGACTTAGTAACTTTCCAAATGGGGCATCTGTGTGGCTTCCTTTGCATCCGTCCACCAACCATTCAATGCTTTTCTAACAGCATGGCAAGTCAGATGAACTAATTCACTTACATCCCTTACCACCCCTCCGTACCTTTTCACAATCCCTTCCACCAGACTAGCTACCTCCAAATCAAATACGGCCTGGCCGCTCACGGCCATGCCTCCTCTATACGTCCAACCCGTGATTTTGGAACGAAGTTAGCAACGTTCCGGCAGGGCCAAACATTTAACAAAAACCACCCTGAACCCCATAGGCGCACGGTCCGAGGAAACGGGAGTTATATCGCTACGTCATATTGATAATTTGTGGGATGTAATCCTAGTCTAATAATTTATACGAGCAAAAAATACGCATAGGAAACCGACACTGGAAAAAAAGGAATCCAACACTCACCTTGTCCCAAGGGCTCCTTGCATTCGGCCTTGAAGTTAGGACGGCTTCTCCTCACTGTCTTCACCTCGAATAACACGCAACGATCTCATCCACAGCACTACAAAAATCGTTCTGAGCATCGCCGAGCCCGCCTATGGAAAGCAAAACAGAACAGTTGAGCGATGAAATTCGTACAACGTAGGCTCTCCACCAAGAACCTTATATAAGAGGACGTTTATCTCCTACTTCGATCGTGTTATCAACGGCCGCGAAAGAAATCAAGTTCCGCTAGAGGGGCTGCAATCGCGTGGTAGGCCCCAGCATTTCTAGTCTTAAAATTATTGTGTTAAATGGCTGTTGCGGGGCGAGTTTGAGTGGAAAGAGGGAAGAAACTGTGTTGGAGAGCTGTGCATATGCTAGAGAAGCAACTGCTCGATCGCTGTGCCACGTACAGTGGATAAGAGGAAACGGATTTTTTTCACAAGATGGCGGAGAGGAAAAATCGCACTTCTCAGGTTTGAAAGTTTCCCATTCCTAGAGTAAATGATGCATTATTGTGTTGAAAGTGTTTTACAAATGCGCAAGGTTTGCATAATAAGTGAAGTGAATTTGGTTCCGATATCTCTGTTAAAAGTGGGTGAAATTTACGAAAACGCTGGCGGGACGAAAGCTCACATTTACCGAGGCCTACCTCGCAACACCAGCGCCACGGATACTAGGATTTTCGAGTCAGGCACGGTAAGTGCTGCCACTCCCCGAGCATTTTAATAGGTTTCTTAAGCTGCCACTCGCGGCTCTGACACTCGGCAGGGATCTGAACATGTGGCGAAAGACATTCTTAAATTCTAAAAAACTTAACTCAATGGCTTTCAAATGGAAAACTATTGTTAATAGCGATTTAACTCGAAGCAGGCACATGCACTTGCACTTCCACAATGGAGAATATCGGGAATAAATAGATCCCTATTCGCTACAGCGCTGCGATGCGGACAATTTGGAACCTATTAAAAAGCTCGCGAAATGACAGCAGAAAACAGCGTGACCAGCGCATTAACTGGCGACCCGTAATTTGAGCAAATGACGATCGGAAGCGCACCAAGATTTCCGTCCTCATTGTAAGGTTCTTGCTCTCCACCATGCATATATCCTACTCACAACTGCAGATTTTGGCGAGAATGGAGATGATAATAAGCAGAGAGGATACATGTAAAATAGAAATTCCAAATACTATCATACGGTGAAAATTACATTAAATACACGTAGACTTAAAATATTCATGTGAAATAACAATATATCCCTGTAGTGATAGCTACTTAGATAGTAGTGATAGATAGAACTTGTAACGTTAAAGCAATGAAACAATCCAAATTAATGTTCATTTGCATATTCTTCAAGCTGATTGTTAGGTTTTTTGAAATTCCTTGTCCAAACGTCCCAAAATCTGGCACATCATCTCACTTTACCTAATATTGATGGCTCATAAGATCTTTCTTAAATTCCTCATATTATCTACATCTTCTTATTTCGTCCAGAATTCCTATCCTCTTTCTTCCACGCTTCCCCAGCGTTCTTCACTCCATCACCTTCTCCAACATACCCTTGCCTTTCAAAACTTTCTCCGTACATCCCTTTTGCCTTTTTCGAACCTCCGCCACTAGTCTCGTCTCCTCTTCAACCATATGCAATACCTCCTCATTCGTCCTCCTTGCCACCCAGCTCACCCTCTCCATCCTTTCCCAAACCCACATCTCAAACGCCTTACGTCTACGTACATCCTCCCTTCGCAATGACCAAGTTTCCGACCCATAAAGGGCCATTCTCCATATTAGAGTGTTCGCCAGTCTTTTCTTTACGTCTCTTCTCAGACCTCCCTCATCAATTAATTCCATTCTCTTTGAAAATCCTTCTTTAGCTAGAACCATTCTACATCTGATGTCCCAACCACTGAAGCCAATTTCTTCCAAAATACTGCCGAGATACGTTAATTGCCTCACATGCTCTATTTTGTGACTCCCCACCCTTATATTCGGATACGCCTTCTAACTTTTGGAAAATCTCATTGCTTACAGATTGCATTGTAACAGAAAACACTTTGTAAATATTTCCACACCAATTTTTTTTTTTTATTCAACCGACCTAGGTTTCGGCAAACATTGCCATTATCAAGGTTAGAGTTAGAGTAACCTTGATAATGGCAATGTTTGCCGAAACCTAGGTCGGTTGAATTAAAAAAAATAAAAATTGGTGTGGAAATATTTACAAAGTGTTTTCTGTTACAATGCAATCTGTGACAATTTTCCACAAACTTTCGCCTGATACTTTAAAATCTGGTCATTGCTTACGTCTCCTTATGATTTATCTTCTTCCCATACATTTCACACTGCACCTCTAACGAAATCATCATTGACTGTAACCCCTTCGCTGACTGGCAAGCCAACGCTTGGCCATTTTCAAATCTCACTGACTTAATCATATCCACTCCACCCTTTATTCCAACCTCCTCCTCCATGCCTCCCTCACCATTTCTTCTCAATACCGTTCAATATCAATGGCGATAGTGGGCACCCCTGCCTAATTTCCGTCCTATCACGGCCCACCCCGATTCTCCATCTGCTATCCTAACCTGCACCGTCTGGTTAATATAAAGATTACGAATAAGACGTCTAGCCCTCCAATCGACCCCTAATTTCTTCAGAACTTCCAATAATTGCGTCCAGTCCGCCCTATAAAATGCCTTCTCGCAATCTACACAGCAAGCATAAATATCTTGGCCATGTTCTAGGTTTCTTTCTACTAGCATCCTCACCAGTTCTTCAGAGTCCCGCGTTCCCGTCCCCCTCCTAAACCAGAACTGGTCGTCACCCAGCTATTCAGTAGCTTTGCTGTCTAGCCTTCTGTTTATAATTCTAAGAACTACTTTGGCCGCGTGGGATATAAAACTTATTGTCATATAGTCTTCACACGATGTTTCCTTGTTCTTCATAGGCATAGGAATTAGTATTGTCTTCACAAAGTCCTCCGGCCTAACTCCAACCTCATAAATCCTACGAATAAGCGCAAAAAGTTTTCCTCTTCCGTTCTTTCCCAAACTCTTTCGAAAATCTCCATGTTCGCTACCTATTCCTACCACCTTATTCCTTTTCATGTCTCGTAGTGGTCTTTTGATTTCACTCTAAATGATACCTGGTCCAAGGCAACCCCTACCATGTCATCCCTTTCTATATCTAACGTACTGGGCCTTATTTTCTTACCACAAAGCTCTTCAAGATATTTCTTCCACCTCTCCTGGATCTCTTTTGATTCTACGATCAGCTTTTCTGACTTATATGCCATCGATACAGTTCCCCTTACCTTTCTATCGCCTGTCAATTCCTTTACTTTCCTATTGAATGCATCTGATCTTCCCCCTTTTTGAAATTTCTATAAGGAGTCAATCTGTGCTCTCTATCATGCTTTCTTTATTTCTCTTCTTAGCCAGTTGTTAAGTTTCTGGTGCATTCTCTTGCCCAGCTCTGAGTTAAAGGTCTTCCATTCCCTTCTCTCCTGAATTTCCAATATCATCTCCTTCGTGATACACGGATTTCTAATTTCAGTTGTACTTCAGTTGTACGCCTACCGTTACTTTCGCCACTTCCAAAATTCATTTTTTTTAGACTTTTCCAAACATCATCTACTGATCTCACTCTCTGATCCGCTCCCAGGATTTTATTAACTTGCTCTCAATACCTATTCATCATCGCCCCAGTTCATGCTTCTGTACTCCACTTTCATAATCTCCTACACTTTCTCATCTTTTTGTGTTTAACGAGGAATTTCACTAACTAAAGAGTTACAATCTGAGTCTGCATCAGCTCGTGGATAAATATGCGAATTTTTAACACTATTCCTGAAACTGGTTCTAATTATTATATAATCTATCTGGATCCTTTATGTGTCTCTCGACTTCTTCCAAGTGCATATACGTCGAGAATGGTGCTTGAACCATGTATTTATGATCACTAGGTTATTTCTCTAGTAAAACTATACACCTTCCCGTATCTCAACTCGAAAACGAGACAAGACTCAAGACGAAAAAGTCTAGAGTCTCACGGCAACACTGCACGCAACGATGTTCACAAATGAACACTTTCCCCTTTCTCTAGTTTTGCAGCCGATAACGACACGAAGTAGAGCATGGTCAAGACCCCGCTTACGGTTCAGTTGGCTTTGACCTCCGAGGGATTTCCCCAGCACGCTTTCCGAGCAAGACAAAAGGGGCTCCCTTGTTATGACTTATCCAAGGGTCGAGAGGTTGCAAAACAAATAGGACAAGAGTGGAGCGGTCTGAATGACACAAGTGTATCTTGAGTCTGAGTCACAAGGTCATTTTACACAAGCAATTCAAGGGATAATTTGAGCAATACCTTTTTATAGGGAAACAAACAGCTTAAGCTATCATTTCTCCAATAATACGGTCATTTTTTCTATAACTTCGAGCATAATTTCCGTAATGCATACAACCCTCATTTAATTAAAACTCTTTTGTGGCACCACACTCCTTATTTGCTGCCGTACGCACTGATTTGCTACAGTTCAATTCAGCTGCGTATTCAGTGACGGAAAAAAAGGACGGTCACAAATGATGGAACAAGGGATAGGGATCCCTACGTTGAAAGATCTAAGGGTTTCCCGGTGAGTAGCGATGTTGGTGGTTTTTCGGGTTTCCGACCGGGTCAAACTCTCCATTTCTGCCGACGTTTCGATGAACGAGTTTTTCATCATCCTCTGAGCATCTGAATTCCTGGATGAAATCCCTGAGTTTGTACGCGAAAAATGACCGTGTGATTCAGGCCTAAGGGACCTCAAAAGAAGAAGAAAACGTGATAAGTTTACAGTGATCTCAAGTAAACTTGGGCATCAGAACGGGGAGGCGAAGAGACGTTTCACCAGCATCTGTTTATCTCTCAAGGAGCCACTCCTCTGCCGTGTGGCAGGGGGTGTTTAGACACCAGCAATCAAAAGAGGAGGAAATAGATGAAAAGATTAAGAAGAGAGAATGGAGAAAAGTTATACATACGACCATGGATTAGTGCCTCACTCTATCTTTGTTGTAGTCATTTATTGGGGATGTGCGCGGGAAGAAAAGAATACTTGCATTGAAGTTTAACAGCTCTAATATCGTAATTATTACGTTTACATTGGTAATTGAAATCTTAAAAATTTCTTTTTTAAAGATACACTATCAGCACGAGAGTACTAGGTAACCCGTGCGAAAATTTCGCACTTTCACGCTATCAGGGAATAAGTATGTTAAGGAAACGGTGTAATTGGGTTTTAAATAGAGAAAAAGGTGTATCATAAAGTACTTTCTTTATACTTGTTTTCTTGCAAAAATATACAATACATGTGAATACAATACAGGCAAGAGAGTTTATCGAAACTTTTAAGTCAAATTAATGGGTAAATAGTGAAATTTGAGATTGAGATTATATTTTTTGTCAGAAGCCGGTGATTCAACGTTTAAAATGATACCTCTTTTTTCAATGTAGGTGCAGTATTAACAGAGCATAAACGGAATGACAGAAAAAGACCTTTCTGTAATAATATATATGATGATGATGTGTGGAGTCGATATACCTCGAGCGAGTAATCGACACGGAAAAATCTAAACTTTTAAGTCAAATTAATGGGTAAATAGTGAAATTTGCGATTGAGATGTATTTTTCGTCGGAAGCCGGTGATTCAACGTTCAAAATGATACCTCATTTATCACTGTATGTGCAGTAATAACAGAGCATATACGGAATGACAGAAAAAGACCTTTCTGTAATAATATATATGATAGCCTAAGAAAACAACCGGATTATGCGATAACGTTCACACACGTACACTCGCGCAGTTTGTGAATAGCAACTGAATGCTCATTCTTTACATGATCCTACACTTAATCCATTTGAAATAACTTGATAGTGCACCAAGATCCATCTGACCGGTATCCTTTCTCAGAATTTCGTTTAATATACATATTTCCATTTGTCTCTACCGAATAAAAGTGTATGAGGAAATGCATATGCTAGTAGTCAAAGCTCAAATTAGCAGTCATTGATTCACCATCGGACAGATTTATACATTAAGATGCATGAATTAGATCGAATGCTCTAAAATATACACACATCTAGTCTCGTAGAGCCAAAATTACTGTTAGGTCTTCAGTGATCAATTGACCCTTTAATCAGGTACCTAAATGAAGAGTTAATCATAGCCTCAATCCTCAAATAACCGATTGGCCATTCAATTATCTTATCCTCACCGTTATAGGTTAAGATGAATTTGATTTAAGAAGATTAATGCAAAAAATTTCTGGCGCGCCGAAAATGTGGATAAAGTTTCGAGGATTTTTTTTCGAGGATAATTTTACTACTAAATTGATTCGAGGTTTAATATAAGATTATATGATTTTATTGGAGAGCACATTCTGGTACTCCAATTCGTGTTTCGTTCATGAAGTATTTTTATAAGGGCCGCTACGACATTGGATTTGCTTCGTATCAACATCTTTAGTTTCTACATCATTCAAATCAATCACCAATCCTTTACCCAAGCAATCATATTCCTCCTAATATTAGTAACGGTTTCTTTACGTTTACAAAATATTCCGAAAGCTTGCGAAACTTAGATGTGGATTTGAGTATAATGTGGTATCCCTGCTAGAAAATTCAGTACACCTTTCTTAAAAATATTCGTCAGAATTCCCTAGGCAGTTCTGTAGAGATTCCTTAAAATATTGAAACACTTTTTTAAAGAATTTCTGTAGATTTCCCTAAAATCTTCAACAGAATTCCCTAGAACCTTCTACATAATTCACTTGCAATTTCCGAATAACCCAAGTAACATTTTTCGTTGGCACTGCGTTGGTAGATGGTGGGGTGCAACGGTTGGCCATCAGCATGGATTGGCCACCTTGCCCACGGTTCCCCAACAAAATAATTCCCAACGATGGGTCAGTAAAAAAATGATAATTTTCATTTTAGTACTATGAATTTACTGTTACGTGGTACCTTGCTTTAATATATTTAATTATCCTTCCTGGTACCTACCTAACGACATTGTACATACCTCGAATTTTCATCTACCCTACGGTTCTACGCACATTTTCTCGCACCCGAAATCAAAGTACTCGCGACAAGAAAGCGGTGTATATCAAGCCAATTCCGAGTGTTAAAGTTACTTCGAGAACTAATAATAAAATGGCAATTCCGTGATAGTTTGAGGAAATACCATTACATCACGATAATAGTTTTCAGGCATTGAATATTTAAAACCTATTTGGAATATAGTACGAATATAAATTCAATATTACTGAGAATAAACAAGTGAGAATAAACAATTAGTTTTACTAACTAATACTAAAAAGTGGTAGTCTGGCAGTTTATAAGGCTAATTTCATTCCCTGTAAAGTTAGTTACTATAGTTATAAGCAGTAGAGTAGAGTTTCCGTTGATTAATTCTACTGAAACTATCTACGAAACATATGTGAACTCAAGCTCCGTATAAATACTTAGAAAAGGAGCTCGTTCTTCGGAAAGCACGACGACTTCCGTAGAATTCCTTACGTTCTACAGATCAGATTGTACGGAACTAGTTTGCAGCTGCGTAAAGTTTATTCTACCGAAATTATTTCTACGGAACATGAGCCCTTGTTCCTTAAAATTCCTTTTACACGGTACATTTGTTTGTACAAACTCTTGCATGAGACAAAATGTATCGTGTAAAGCGACAAATTGTATGAACGCTTGTTCAAATGTCTCAATGCCTGAACGTAAAATATAACCTGTTCTTATTTCGTTGAGACAAACGTACAATCTCACGTACATTCGTTAGAACAAAATCTTTCAAGTGTAAAACGACCTTAAAAAAGGAACTATTTCTATGGAAAGAACGACTATTTCCGAAGAATTCCTTACGTTCTACAGAACAGATTGTACGGAACTAGTTTGAAGCGGCGTAAATTTTATTCTACCGAAATTATTTCTACGGAACATGAGACCTTGTTCCTTAAAATTCCTTAAGGCCGTTTTACACGGTAGATTTCTTAGAAAAAACTCTTCTGTGAACTCTTGCATAAGGCAAATGTATAGTGTAAAGCGGAAAATTGTATGAACGCTTGTGCGAATGTCTCAATGCCTGAACGTAAAATAGAACCTGTTCTAATTTCATTGAGGCAAACGTACAATCTCACGTACATTTGTTTGTACAAAATCTTTCATAGTGTAAAACGGCCTTTAGTAAAGGAACTCTTAAGAGAGTAATTTCTACGGAAAGAACGACGATTTCCGTAGAATTTCATACGTTCCACAGAACAGATTGTATGGAACTAGTTTGCAGCAGTGTACATTTTATTCTACCGAAATTATTTCTACGGAACATGAACCCTTGTTCCTTGGAATTTCTTAGAAAAGGAACTCTTTACGGAAAGAAAGACGATTTCCGTAGAATTACTTACGTTCTACGGAACATTTTGTACGGAAATTTTTATCAGGGTGATCAGCTAACGTCGGAGGCGTAACTTTGTGGAATCTTATTATCTCCATAATAAATAATGAAAAACTCAGATTATATGATCCACACTATATATTTTGTGAAAATGACTATTGAAAATGTGTTCCCCACCAATTCACTACTCCTTAAAATTCTACTTCCACATTGATTTTTCATCTCAAGTTCAAGTTCAACCGCCAAGTTCACCCTCGCCTTCTTTGTCCGCCCTTATTTTAATCCTCTGCACTGTTTTACAATCTTTTTTTCTGGTTTCCTATCCTACCCACCCTATCCTACCCATTCCTCTTCCCCCCTCCTTGCCACGACTATGTGACATATATAAAGCTAACGGCATGTAAGGAAAGTTACCTTGAAGATGACACTACGTGTCGAAACCAAGGTCGGTTTTCTTTCTTTTATTAAATAGTGTCGATTATATACTCTTGAGTTTTTCACTCTATATTATGGAGATGTGATGTGATGCACAGAGGAGTTAAAGTAATTTATGCTGCATTCAGTATATTGGTACACATTGATATTTATTCCTCACTGTTTTTAGTTCTTCAAAAATTTAAGGGAATAAATAAAATTATGTCAAAAGAGTTTGAAGAGATCGCTACGAAAGATAATCTCCCTCATTGCTACCCTAACATTAACACTACCGTTGCTGAAATAAATATTGCATTGTTTCCTTGATATCGTAGGCAATATTACACACTTGCCACATTACCAGTTTGTTCAATAAAGCATTAAGATTGAAGCCACATGTTTGTAAGGGTGTCACACCAATTTATGAGGTAATTTGATTATTCGACTCTGCAATCTTTCGCTGTTCGTTTAAAAAAAACGGATATCTTCTTTCTTTATTCAACTTTCGTGTGGATGTTTACAAGGACGATTTTAGTATTTCTATTCGATAACAAGAGTTTAGCATTGAACTACATAAAAAATATGATATGCTGCACAAACTAAGATGTACTGCATCTTCATGAGAAACGAGTTTTTATTTATGAGAAGAGGGCAATTAACTAGCAAGCATTCCTGCTCCAGATTATTTCCGAAGAAACCAAAAATTGACATTATTCTATACAATATTTTTCAAATGTAATGAGATCATTAAGTGAAAATCGCAGGTAACGTTAACTTTATTCTTATTCTTTAGAACACAGTAATTAAATCAGTTCAATATACAGACAGAAAATCTCGGCTCGTAGAAAGATAGTTTCATGTTCGAGGGAATCTTAGACTCAACAAATCCACGAGGGTCGCATCACAATGCATTCCATGAAATGAGTATAGAGTCAACTTTTTTTCCACACGAAATTCCGAACCCGCCAAGTGACCGCGATATCACTGGTATCATTTCTCATATCTCGTCTTGACACATCCTGTTCGAAGCACAACCCACACTAACCGCACGCTCACATCATCAACCATTAAACAGGAAAAGAAAACTCCTCTGAAAATGATATGAGAGGGAAATTAAAAAAAAAATAACTAGGCTACAATTTCTTTCAGCCCACACGGCTTCTCATTATTTTGTATATGTAAAATTACTATTCTAAGTTTTTACGTCCTCTTCTAAAAATACTGCATTTTGTCAAGACGAAATACAGAATTGTTTTCACCTCTGAGTAATTAAAGCTTTTGACTATCGGCACATAGTCGGCATTAGTCAAAATTATAACAGTTTGCAACTAATATTATTTGTTCATGTCTATTTTTATTCATAGCTAGGTATAATTAAGAACCAAAATTATGCGCCACAAGAAAGAGTAAAATATAGTCTTGCTTGGGAGTTAGAACAGCAAACATTTTCAACAAGTTTAATGGACGCAATTAATACCGGGTAGAGTACCTTTATATGAGTTAATCAATCGGCGAATATTAATTATCGTTCGACATTCATATGTCGTTTCGTTGATTTTACCATGTATTTCAACAGTTACACCCTTCAAAAATCATTCTGCGATTTAATCCCCAATAAGTACTCCTTATACATTAAAAACTGTATACAATCATCACTTTATATTTCGCATAGTGCATGTGAAACAAAACAGCCAACTTTTATTCAAACTCCGTTAAATTTCAAGCTGGATTTCAGCGCCATGCTTGGATAAATAATTATAGTCCGAAAAGCAGCTAATGATCAACCAAAATCTACACGATAAAATTTAACAAAAAATAAACTCGCATAAATACGCCTGTGTGTGACTCTTTTGGACTGAAAATTACTATAACGCTCAAAAACTTGAATATGCATGAGAATACATATGGTACTTTTTAAATACCTACTAATAAAACTGCAGTCGGTTTATGCTATGAAATTATCGCTTCATACAGTTTAATAGAGTTGAGTGCAAAAGCGTCATGACGCCGCATGATTTGGGACGCGGAACTCTTGGCCACTCGCAAAATGACCAGGCAAATGATAAACCCGCAGATGAAGCAGTGTGCGCTCCATTATCGATTAGTCCCGACTTTAAGACTCCCGAGGAACACTCTCTTTAATGCGGCTATAGTTTTGAATTCTAGTCGTTGCGGCGGCAATCTGGTGGAATTACCCACGATTACCTCGGAATGGCACCGCAGTGAAATAGCGTGCGGTGATAGTGAGCTACCACTCATTCAAACTGTCTTTCCTCCTCCGTTTTGGAGCAGACACTGCATGCGTATCGAAACCACAATCAGCGAATAATAGTAGAAAAAAGAGAGATATGGGTAAATGTATGTCCAAACGAGGTGAAATAAAATTGATGGGACACATTCATCAATGTTGATCAGCATGACGAACACTATGCGTAATTTAACACAGACACCCAACCACAATCAAAAATACCACTTTTATGCCAATAAAATATTGAAAAAAAAAATGAAACAGTAGACGAAAGAAAAAGCCTTTAGAAGTAAAAGTTGAACTTGATAATTAGTAGGTTATTTTGCGATACGACCGAAAACTGAGACCAATTATACCAGTGAAGTGAATTAGGTAGAAAGTTATATATGCGCTCAGGGTTAGAGGAAGGGTGGTGAGAAAACAGGCGTCAGAATTTGCCTGCTGTTATTGAAAGGCACCAGTTTTACGTTTCATCCGATGGACAGAGTAAGGCACAAGAAGTGCACTCCAAAATCCACATAGCACCGAAGCAGGGATCGGAATCCCACCGAAAAAATCTCTACCGTTGTTGTGGTTCGAACTGTCGCCCTCGTGATGGGAAGCTAATCTTCTAGCCAACACACCACCCCGATCCTCAGCTCAGATGAAAATTCATTTTCTAAGTTTTGTGGATTTCACAGATGGCATATGTGCCCTTGGGGTCCTCTTTATATCTTTGATTTGTCATCAGATTCCGGCCATCATCATCGGATTCAAGATATGGCCAAAAACACATTCAACTATTCCCAAGTCAGTGCATGGCCCCTTCAAATTCGAGTAAGCAGGTGGCCACGCCCCTCTGACTATTTGGCAGCAGAAAAATATGTGGCTCATAAAACACATCCATCACGCCGTTCCCTTTCGGGTTACACACAATCAAAAGTGCTACATTATTGCTGTTACGCCTTGATAACTGATTATTTGAATAATATTTTTTATATTCCCCATGCATTCATACCTATTTCGCTTCTATTTTATTCTTGCGTTGCTTGCTCTCTTGTAATTAACACTCCAAATATTTCTCATCTTCAGAGTCTTTTCCACCGCATTCACCCCACACTTTCTCGGTTTAACCCCACCTATATTATAAATACAAAAATACATAACATATAATAAATAAATAAACAATTCACATATAATTATGCAACTTATTCAATAACCGTCAATGCACGTGTCCACCACGCTGAGAGAAGAATTAGCATACATCATTTACTTCCGTTCAGATATAGTTTTTAGATTCACTAAGTAGAAAAATGGGACGAATAAATACGGATTACCGATGTGCCGTTACAATAAACCAGAAATATTTTCTTTTAGAAAAGAAAATAATCAAAGTCGTTAAAGAAGAAAAAATAATGGAGTAAAAAAGAATGGATTCCAGGAGTTAAAATTTGATGAATAATGAATGAATATACCGAAATATCCCACAGATACACATAGAAAGGGAAGGGCGTTGATTGCCTTAGTGAGAAGATGAGGAAGTAGGCAGCTTAAAAAAATGCCAGGAAAGAAATTACAACACTTTTTTGCATTTTATTCAAATGTTATCATACGCTATTAATTAAATGAAAAAATTAATTACAAATCTTGCGTGCGTCAATTCCTCATCTTCTCAATATTATATACATCAAATAAAAAAACGCAAAGGAAAGCACACAAGTACCCTTTGTCACTATGAAGTGGAAGCCTCCATTCCACTTTAAATACACAAATATCATGATCAGATAACTCAATTACACAATTATAAAGCAGAAGAATACGATGTTGTTGGCCAACATTTATTGACAATATTTTTGCCTGCCATCTAGAAACTCATATTATCCACTTTCAAGTTGAATTTTCATTCCACTTCTTACACCACTAAATAAATTTACGCGAATGTTTGCTTAAAAGAATGGCAAGGCAAATGGCAAACGAATACACCCACGATAGGCATAATTAAATAATTTTCGAAGTGGGGAAAGCTGAAAATGCTGCCCAAAGCACTATTTTCAGAAAAGTTAACATGGAAAGGAGGAGGCGAAGTTGGACACCCTTTCAACGAAATGAATACGTAGCATCATTGATTAAATTAAAACGTACTAGCCGAGGGCATCCGTTGACATTCAAAAAGAAGTAGATATATAAATAATTATAATTATTATTAACGCTAATATGTTGCCTCCGACAGTCTGAATAGCATTATCCTAACCAGTGACTCTCTTTCCCTGTAACACTTATTTTTTTAAACATACTAGACATATAAACACGCCAATTTGTGGTAATTAGAGAGTACATACTCAACTTTTAGTATATATGAGTTCAAACTAAATCAGCAGTATCCAAAATTCACACAAACACCATACCTTTGTCAATACCGCGGGAATGTGAACAGCTCCCTTTAAGGGCTAAACTTTTTGGAAGTATCTCACAACACATCCAGTATAAATCCATCTGAATAAGCATCATATTGATTTAAGCCAACACATGTCATGTCAAAAATACTTAGATCTTAAATGTTTTATTAATGAAAATAATTCAAGTGAAATTATTTTTTGTTCTCTCTGAGCATAGTTTCTACTAAGCTAAGCCTAGTAGAAGCCAGAATACAATAATTTTATTGCACCGAATCCAGTATCTCAAAAGGGTAAATGTTCATCTACGTACCACCGTACGAGCTGTTGCAAGGGCGTGTAACAAGGGTGTTTTGATCTCGAGAATATTAACTTGAGAATTATTAATGATGCACCATTAGCGGCAGTGCCGGCTCTGGATATTTAGTTAGTATGAAGTTAGTTATGAGGGTGAGTCACTTATACTATATACTGAAAGAGGTCATTTAGGGTGAAAATACATGCAGGAAGTCGGAAAAATTTTCCGATTTTCATGCTTTGTCCCCTTTTCACATTCATTAATAAAACGCAGACCTCCCCCCTCCCCCCTACGACCGTCTGCCTTTGGCTTTTTCCCATACGTTACCCACGCCTAGGGCCGGCACTGAATGTGGGTGGACATCACATATCATACGCGTTATAAACGTGTTTAACATGATAACTTTAACGTTTCCTTTCTCTTGCAGCCCTCGACCCAACTAGTAATTTTTTTGTTTTTATCCACTGTTATAACCAGGGTTGAACTTTCAAGTTCTGTCTCCGTTTGACCCTCGGTGTGCCTTCTGTATATTAAGTATGACTATAAGAAAGTTTTCTCCAAAACTGCATGAACGTATGTACATAACTACACACATTAGTCGAGAGACTCGTGATGCATTTTCAGAGCATGGCATAGTCATCAATTGCTGTTACTCAAGACCTCTTGAAACTGGGTGGCAGGATATATTGTATACGTTAGGTTTAATGAGTTTTTGCTATCCAAGCATTTTTAGTATTAAGGGATTATTGTATTTAATAGGAATCAGTATTAAGGGATTATTGTATTTAATAGGATTCATCCGTTAAAATGGAATCAAAAATAAATAAATTCATAGAAAAAATGGACTTATTGTTAGAGGAAGGTGTCTAATCATTAATTTGAGCATTACTCTATTTCTGCCGATATGTATGGTGGGCGGGAAAAAATCATACACACACCCAGCCATTAGACAGCCTATCCACCGTATCTTATCGAATGGACCAACTTCTATGCAATATTAAGTCGGATATTATTAAATCACCACAAGACTTCAAAAGGATTTCTTCCAGAACAGACTTGCGGTTTCTCTTCAAAATGGCTAACTGCTTATAACATTTGGGATGATAACCATGCTCAATCGTCCCAGCATCGACATCAAATGGTTCGCAAAGTGGCCGACAACAAGGGTTTTAATAAATAAATGCGAGTATTGAAAAGAAGGATCACCCCCAGCGGTTTTTACTTTCCCCTTTCAAGGAATAAAAAGCTTTCTTGGACACCGATACGAATTATAAAATGGTACGACAAAAAAAAGAACTGACTCCGGCTTTTTGAAGGAAAACTTTGAATCGCTTTCCCCTCTTATCTCTTTTTTTGGCGAAATGGGCACCTTTTGAAGATGATAAAAATATATTTTATTTCCACGAGCGGGCATGCGCTGTTTGAAGCTCTGAAGAGTTGAGGATATGGAAGCGGCCCCAAAAGAAGAAGATGAGGACGGGAAGTTTTGAAAAATGGATAATTTCGCAGATGGCACTCTCAAGGCCCAGCGAAAACTAAAAAAAAAATAAAAATGAAAACAGAGGGATCGACAAAGCGTTGGTAGCGCACTTGTGGTTTCAAATGACCGAACTATAAATATTAATGAAATGAAAGCTCTCCTCCCTTCCAAAATCTTTTGTCCCCTACCAACCTTCGCCGCTTTGTATATTTGAAAACAGTTCAGGAGATCGCCATGTCATGGAAACCGCAGAACCACGTCAAAGGCGCAAAAATTCTCCGGTAGCCAATCAAAAATTAAATTAAAGTTATCCTTTTTTTTTCAAAAAAATATCGATCCTTCGACGAAGTTGATCAAGGCAGCACCGATTTCAGCTATGGAATTTTAGAGCAATGCCATCACCGATTGTAGCTCCCCCCATTACTTTCCACATGCACACACTTCCCCAGCATGAAATATAAACCTCATCGGAGGCTCTTTATAACGTGATGATCGCTAGGCTAACATGATAAGTAACGACGGCGCCGGTTAATCAAAAATATTCCCGGATCGTAGACCACCGAGGGCCGGGATATTCGATTTTTTTGTGGTTTTCATGAATATCATCTCTACGGTGCAATATTACCGTAGTAGCCGGGAGACTTAATGTCAATATAACCGATAGTAGTAATTGTTATTATAGTAGTAAATATATGCAGTACATAAAGCTTCGTGATTCACACAAGTCTATGCATATAATATTAGCCAAAATACTTGAGTCTTTCTACCAAATTAAGATCAGCTTTCTTAAATCCAGAAGCTACCTAAACACTTAAGACTTCATATTTCATAAATTGACCACGTTTATATATATCGAGATATATCATTATTGACCACGGTTTATATATATCGAGATCTCGGTCCACAATATAATGAAATACACCTTATTCCGTCGCCAACGTTTCGTGTGCATTTACACACATCATCATGGCTTTGGCGTGATTGATGAAATCAAAACAGCGTAAAACAAATTACAATTAGAGCTTGTTTTATAGAGAAAAGTCTCTCGAAGTAAAATGTAACAGAAAAAATACAGTGATATTATCGGTGACTAGTTATTTCTAAAAACTGTTCTCCACAAAACAAGCTTTTATTACAATTTTTAATGATTGTATTGGCCTTATCAATTGGCTCTACATAGAACAATATCCGTACGCCATAATTTATGTAAAATCACACAAAATGATGTGATTAAGTACACCCGAAACGTTGGTGGAAAAATAAAGAGTATTTGTTTTACTGTGGACGAAATTCTCGATAAAACTGAAGATCCAAATTGATCTAGTGTTCAATTCATAGTACTTGGTTAAATTTTTCCGAAATTCTTAGGACGGAAAATATAAAATAAGATGCTACTTCGCTCTGGTTAGGCCACATCTCGAATACGCCACGAGCATTTTGGATCCTGCTCAGAAAGATTTAATCCGCGAAATAATCAAAACACACAGGGAAGCCGCACACTTTTTACTCAAGTTATAAAATATTTAGAGCGAAGCGAACAGTGCGTGTAATTCAGCTGATTGAGAGACTAGGTTGGCAACCGCTTTAAACTCGGAGACTACATGACAGGCTTGGATTACCTAAAAAATTGAGATCAGACGAGTTTGAGAAAGACACGGAGGTTATAATTTTAACCACATCTTAACATTTAATCTTCGGAACTGATCGAAGCGACAAAATAAGAGAGATACCTTCTCTGCCGAATCGAAAGTTACTAAATAGTTACCTAAATGGTCACAGCAAGTATTTACTGAGGCCCTAAGACACTCCGTCAACGCATAATTCACTTTCATCTGTTACCTATTCATGTCACTTTATCTTATTCCCTACCCTTTTCGTAGCTGGTGTCCCCTGCCACATGTACGGTAGATGGCAGAGTACTATGTAGATGTACTTGGATCCATCCATGTTTGCACCCCGTAATTAGCTGTCTTAGGTGGGTGAACTTGTGGTCCGGGTGGATTTCGACCTTTTTCTCGTGACGTAGAATCACCGAGTCCGCAACATGCTCTTCTCGTCGCAATAAAATGTCAGAAGTGGTCCACACTCTTCCCCTCCCCACCGGCGTTCGCACGCTCCTTGGTCAGCCGCCACTACCTTTCCCGAACGTCTCAATTTCCGCCACCCTTAGATAGAAAACCCTTCAGGGCAACCCTTTCGGTCGGGCCGCGCGATTAGGATCGCAACCGTGAAAATGTTCCACCGCCAAGGTGAGAGGATTGGAAACTCTAGCGACGAGGGAGCGCACACGCCGAATATCGATTTGATTCAGCTTCACGCTATTAGCACGCCTCACCTGCTCAGTGAGGCATAAGGGGTGGAAAGATTCACAGTGCCTCTACGGTCTTGAATATTCTCCGCTCTGTCATGTGCTGCTCCTTATGCTTTTCGGTTTCACCTTCGTATCTGTTGCTTCATCTAGAGGCTGTGCGTGGAGGGCGGCGTCTTTGTGAACAATTTTTACGGCTTTTTTTTAAGCTCCTGATTCGGTCCACCCTCATGAATTTCTCGCGTTATGGTCAATCAAAATCTTAAATTTTCGAGCACCCACTTCGAAGATAGTTCTAAAAACCGAGATATATTTTGAAAGTTTTAAGATAACTGAGTTATGGCAAACGCTTGGAGGAATTCAGGGCATATCATGAGGCTAATTCTTAAACAGCGCTTCTTTCACCGTTAAAGTTTTCCTCTTGGTTTACATTGGCTTGGCTTAAAATTTTGAAGTATCTGTAACAATACAAGTTACGGACATTTTTATAATGCACTCAGATTTTTTTAAATGGATCCCCAATAGCAGAAAGGTTAGGAGCATCTGGATTAAGGGCTATTTGGGGTAATGGGGTATTGAACTAAGAAATGACGAAAAATCGAGGAGAACCACGAAAGTGATTTTGTGCCTGAAGTGCTCCATATTGAGAGAAAAGGGGCCAAATTGGACTTCTTTGAACAATTTGAAATTTTTAATAGAATTTCAAAATAAACAGAAGTCACTCCAACCACCTGAGCTGAGGGGACGCGTCCTGACGATTCGACTGCTTCGTTGCATTGTTCGTCCGGCGGTTGTGAATATGTCCTTTGAATCCTATAAAAATCCATTGGGCAGAACGACGCCTTGCTTATATTATTCTTTCAGCGCTAACGTGACACATTTGTCCCAGCGAATCTCTCTGCTGTAATAGACCGATGCACGCAGTAGGAACGAAAATTCACATAAAATATATATGTATATATTTTCTGTGAATGTATACATTATTACTTTTTTCGAGTAGCAAAGAAAAAATCAGTCTTAAAAGGGTGGGCTAACTACTATAGCTGTCAGAGTGTTCAGACGGGATCCATGTTCGAGTCCCAGTCAAGGCGAATGATTTTTCCTCCGTGGAATTTTCGCACTTTCATGCACAATCAGGTGTATCCATAAAGGTCATACTGCGTCTACTCCATCCGTGCGAGAAGTTCGTCGTATCTATCGAAATATCGAAATTCGTCAACGAATTTATATTTAATGATAAGTGAGAGAACTGAATTAAAATAGAGCCATGGACTCTAAAGATTTAAAATCAGGTAGAAAGTGTTCTTGATGCCAACCAATGTTCATCGGTAGTACTGGTAGTACGCCTAGAAAAGATACACGAATACCAACTCAGTACAGCTGGTAAGGTGAGAAGAGGGCTTCGAAGAGAAGGAAAAATATTAGATGGGGGAAAGAGTAGGAACAGATGTATTAATTTTAATGGACTGAATGGTCTTGAAGTTAAACGCAAATATATCCATTAACAATTGGGAATCCTCAATAACAAACCCTGAGATTCTCAGAATGCCTGAACTTCGTGGGAAGCCGAATATGGCACACCCTAACTTAATAATGAATTTGTAGATCTCACAAGCCTAAGTTAATTAGCAAGATTCTACGCCATCAGATGCAAATAAATCATATACACAAACTACAAGGTAACCCAATTTGAGTAGTTATTTTTAACTTGACACAATCAAAATGCCTAGAAATGTATTTGGCCAGATCAACCACATTACGAATTCTTACTCCTAAACCACTGAGACATCTCATCATAACCATAGACTAAACCACTGAGAAGAGCTATGCTGACGATTAACCAGCCCGACTGTAAACCAGCGATACATTAAAGCTCTCTTTTTATGCCTGCTTTCCACATTAAAGTTATTTTAATAAACAAAATATAATTTTATAATTAATTAGAGCAACCTAGCTTTTCAAAGGGTGTTATAATCCACGGGAAAGCAACACTTATGAATCAAAGGACGAAAAAAAGAGCTTCCTCATCGAAGAATATTCGATATTAAAAACGGAAAAAGATATTAGTTTTTCTATAAGTGAAAGAAGCATTTAATAATCAAGAGATTAAAGACTTAGGTCAATTTCAATAAAACTCATCCCTCTATGATTAATTAAAAAGATAATTAGAGCCTTGATTGATTTAATTTTAGAATCATACAGCGACTACCAACTTTTCAACCAATTGGACGACTTATCAACCAGTTCTCATTTCCTTAAGACGATAAAGAGACTCTCTACAACCTAATAGTAAGTTAACGGCAATAATATTCCCACCACAAGGATTAGAAAAGAAATGACAGGTGTAACAAAGATAACCTTGAGTAAACCTGAGGTTCGAAGAAATCACTCATCGACATATTTCTAAGAAATAACATCACGATTGTCGAAAGGGATAAGTTCTTAGTCAATTTAAAGGAAGCTCATTACTCTGCAAGTAACTGCCAGAGAATGAAGACCTTGATTGATTTAAATTAAAGGAATACAGCGACTAACTACTTCTTGACTGATGGGAAAACATTATGTTTTTCCTTAAGACGATAAAGTGGCTCCATATTAATCTAAATAAACGGAAATAGCATTCCCAACTGAGGGATTGAGGAACACGTGACGGGAGTCACAAAGTTGTCGAGTAATATGGTGGTAATGAGGTTATTGGACGGAACGTAAGGCGTCACTTCGTGAAAACTTCTGGCGATCGTGATGAACTGACTATTTTCATACTCATTGTATTGACTGGCTAAGTTTTCAACATATTAGTGCCACTAAGATAACTTGAAAATGGCACTAAAGTGTTGAAACCAAGGTATTGAGGCGCTCGATAATAAAAATACATTACCTGGATTAGGACACTAATTTGTTGGAATCTTGGTCGGTCAACAAAATAAGTACGAAATAATAAATTGTTAATAATTTTTCATCATGAATAGCATGAGGTCTTGAGCGAACCCGAGTTTCGAATAAACTACTCCCCGATAGATTTCTAAGAAATAACATCGGGACAGTAGCAAGGGATACGTTCTTGAAATTAAATTAAGCTTTGACATTTGAAACGTGTAAAATGATCCCCGGTCGAGCGGTTTTAAATGCCTTGCCTTCTTCCGCGAAAGATTGAATTTGGCCGACCGTCATTGCATGTTTGCTCACGTACCAACTTCCCCTCTCCTCCTCCTACACTCCCTAAACCATCTCCATGACTTCCTCCAAGGAAAACGCCCCCCTTCTCTAACAACAGAGGACTCTCTTCAGACAAGTTTATGGGACGTCTCCCCGGC
The DNA here is from genome assembly GCA_963573305.1 of Pyrrhosoma nymphula. Taxonomy (NCBI): domain Eukaryota; kingdom Metazoa; phylum Arthropoda; class Insecta; order Odonata; family Coenagrionidae; genus Pyrrhosoma; species Pyrrhosoma nymphula. The sequence goes on along the minus strand of OY754330.1, from coordinate 44,431,323 downwards.
TAGCAGGCAGTCCGACCTCGACCCGAGCCGTGTTGACGCAACATCTGCTCCGGCCGTAATCCCATTTATCCCCTTGAAGCTGGTCGCTCAGAAGTCATGGTTACAAGTTCGACTCCGAAACGTACCCCCCACCATTACCGCCGCAAAACTCTCTCTCCCGTGCTCCGGAACCGACCGACCTCTGCCCGCGACCCAAAAATGAACAAACAGTTCTCCTCTATCTCTCCTCACCACACCGGAAAATTCCTGAATTTGCGGTCGTCAAAACTGCACATGGCGCACGACTCGGGCACGTATGCATGCATGTACTGAGGGGGAAAAATGTTTCCCAACAAAAGGAGCGTCGCCACTATCGCTCTGGAGAAAAATAGGCTCTCTCTTACAGCTCCCTATGCAACGACGAGGGAAATTCGAACGCAGTAAGGTGATGGACTCATCGTCGAAGCCAGTGGCGGATTACTGGGGGCTTGCCTTCCCCGAGTGTTAATCGCGTTGGCTTCCAAATTGAGGCGCATTAGACAGCCATGTATGCATTTCAAACGTATCATTGAACGCTTTCGTTATCGCCGTAGCTTCATCTGCATTCTTTCTCTTTCCTCTCCTTTTCTTCTTGGCTTCGCTCCAATTTTCGCACTATAGCAAGGTCCTGGGATTCACCCGCTGTCTACTATCCTTATAACCTGCGATATTTAAAGAACACCGCAATGAATAAGAGTTTCCTCTTTTAATCGTGAATGCAAACGTATGTTCAATGCACATTTCAAGCATGGCGGTAGATTTTCAATGAATAGGCAAATAAATAAGCTTTTTATGCGCAAATATGTACTAATGAATTAATAAATACGCAAATAAAAAAGACAAAAAACAGTAAGTAAGATAGATATTACATTTTCCTTATGATTGATTGCCTTTTTGAAATGTTGAACTATTTAAGATTCTAATTGGAGTACGAAACCGCCTTCAATTATGTAACTGGAGTTATCATATTATATTCCAGCATATTTTTAAAAGTATCGAAGGCATTTATTCAAGATGGAAGAGTTACTTTTTTTAATACCGTAGTATTCGTAAATAAATATTTTTACAGTATTTTAAAGTAACTCATTTTAAATAAACGCAAAGAGAATAAATAAATTCTTGGTAGATGCACAGTTGGTCAAATTATCTGTCAACTTCATAAATAAATGCAAAGGAAACAAATTTTCCGGCCACTGAAAATGGAGAAACATAGTAGAAGTCCTAACGAACGGTTTAACTCATACTTTACTCTTAAACAGTATTTAATTTCACCCCCATCACAATCAATGACTCCTGGAAGTCTTTGTCTCATTGACCCTATTTAATATTGAAATAATTAAGGGCGCCAATCCAAAGATGCCCATACCTCCCAGACGAGACCTTTCAGTGCCTCTTGGTTCTTTCCTTTGGCATTCTGCCATTCCTTGACCATTAAGTCGCAAATATTTAGTATTGGATTCAGGTACTATGAGTTTGGAGGGAAGGGTTACGTTGTACTGTGCGAATGCTCCTCGAAATATCTCCCGAGTTTCGCGCACTGTGGATGGGACAGATGTCCTGAACATATATTATTTCTTCGCTACGTCGGTTATGTAAGGAAGTGATGAAAATAATAAGATTTGGGCGTAGGTAATCCTTAGACGTCACTCGAGGTGGTGTTCTTAAAAGCAGTCCCGGCCCGACTGCAGAAATAGCTCTCCAAAAACGCAGATATATATGCCCACATCTATTTTTCCTAGTTGTTTTTTGGGTGATGCGTGACAAACAGGAGGAATATAACATTTTTTCTAAATAGAGAAATGTTCTAAAAAGTACTATCAATTAATAAAGTTATATTTACCAACAATTGCATGTTCTCAATTTCTAAATATGCCCATAATCAACACTGTTGCGTTTGAACTGTATCCGAGTATTTGTTTTTAATTTGGTATAGATTTTGTTTAAATGTTTTAATTTATTTTAGTGTACTCATGTTTGATTGTTAAAAGGTTTTGGTTACGAGGTTTTTTTGTCTTGGAGGGGAGATGGGTTGTTAAGGGAGTAGGAGAGCGGTCTGGAAGCGGCTCTGCAGGAATAAAAAGAAGTTTGGAATAAAGAAAACTGAAACGAGGTGTTTCTTATTTGTGCACACCGTCCGACGCTACAACACTTATAATGTTTAATCATTGATGAAAGTTACGATATTCTAATATGATCCAGTTACGAATGACCGCATTCTAACCTCGCCGTTTAATTAGTTTCGTTAATTTCTGGCTTTCTTGCTGAACTGGAACTTCTCATACCGGCTTAATGGAGGCGGCTTCTCATCATACAGGTGCTCTTTATCACGGCCACTCCGCCAACAGTAAGAGAGTTGTCAGCAGGATGCTAACGGATGCTTCCATCATCATCTCGAGACGTGCATCTTGGTCGTCGCTTCTTTGTCGTGTTGTCATCATCTCATCCCCTCCCTCTAGCATTTTAGCCAGCAATATACTGTCTTTCTATTAAAATCCATTGCCCTCGATATTTGAGCGAAGTTGAGACTACCTCAACTTCGCCCAACATCGATTTATCCCCTCTCTCCTGGACTTAATGGAATGTTTTGAATATCCCTGGAAGTTATCACAGAGAAATAGTGTCTTCAAAAGCAAATGCTTTCAAATCCACATTCCACATAACCTACCGATCAACTGCCATTCGTCTTTTAGCGATTAGCTTCCTGTGGTCTTACCTTTATCACTACCTGGTTTTAGTTGAGCCGTACGAGAGAATTCAAAGAAACGTTTCAAATGCATCAAGGTTATCTAATAAACCTCCGTTCTCGGGGCCAGCGCGAAACCCACTCGGGTCATGCGAGCAGCCGGGAATCCATCACCGATTCGGACGATTAGTACATCACCTTACTGTGTTTGAATTTCCCTCGTCGTGGCCGAGACCTAAGAATAATATGCCATCAGAAAGGAAAGCGATTTTCCCCCAAGAGCGATAGTGGCGACGCTCCGTATGTTGGGAAACTTTTTTCCCCCATTGTACATTATTCTTGGGTCTCGGCCACGACGAGGGAAGTTCAAACGTGGTAAGGTGATCGACTCATCGTCCAGTATGTGACGTATTACCGGCGGCTTGCCTGCCCCGAGAGTTGTTCGCGCTGGCGACCAGAACTGAGGCATATTAGACTACCAGGTATGCATTTTAAACGTTCTATTTAACTCTCTAGTTCTCGCCGAGCTTTCTACGGCATTCTTCCTCTTTAATTCCTTTTCCTTCTACGCTTCGCTTCTTTTATCGCACTCTGACAAGGTCCGAGAATTCACCCGCTGTCCACCTCTGTACTCTCTCTCTCTCGTTTGAAAAAGTGAAAAAGTTGATATTCTTTAGTAATTAGCTGCGACTAAATACTGCTTTGAGTATGTGGAAGGATTTAGCGCAGGATGTAGTATAACCTACGATACTTATCAGAGCCCCTCCATGAAAAAGGCATTTCTTAATAAACGTGAATACAAACGTATGTTCAGTGCACATTTCAATCATGGTGAGAGCTTTCCGATGACTACGCAGATATGTTCTCAACAAGTTCGATCTCGGTCATTCGGTATTTAAATAGTGGTGACCAGTGACGATAATCAATCTGCTTTATTTGGGCGAGATGAGAGACTATAATGCCCCCTCTGCCATCCAACCTCTCATCAATGGATAAACGAAATTTAAAATTTTTAAAAAGTTTTTTAGGCATGGAAAAAACATTTAGGCAGCACAAAAAATAGTTATAAACCCACAATATAAAATAAAATTTTCAATACGACACAATAACACCAGAAAGTGCAAAAAAGGTATGTAAATACATACGTGGGAAAACTTGTGGGATTACATACTTGTCGAAAAAAACTCACAGCAGAGAACACCTGCAGAGAGAGCGGGAGTGAAAAACCTGCGACAACCTACTGATAGATGAGCTGGGTTTCTACATGAAAAACTAGCAATAAAAAAAAACAGAAAACAAAATGTAAATACATTACGGAACTAAAAAAGGAAAAATGAGAATACACATAAAAAAGTATCAAAGAGCAATGAAAATGGCCAAATACGTTTTTTTAATGGTAGAAAGTATTTGCTATTTAATTGTTCAGTACTAAGTTCACTATAGGTATTTTGCGCAGATTAGAAATGAACTGCGAAGCTTTTATGAGTCGTTCCGTTGTGTTTTGAAAAGTGTCTTACACAACGCTCTTTAAATGACAAAATGGCTTTTTAGAGAGCAAATTTTACTCGGAAGTAATGTCCAACCTGAGGATCATGTCTCTTTTTGGATGATCATGAATGCAATCCAAAAATTACGGACTTTATCACAAGTCCTGCCAATGAAAAACAGTCGGTGTTTAAATAGGTGATTTCGTAAGAACTTACGAAATAGTTTTTCAATATTTCCTTCATATTGACCTTGCGTGAATAAGACAAACATAAACATTAAGCGTCGCATTAAACATCAATGGGTATGCAGTTATTCTTCTTCTCTTGCGTGAAATGATGTCGGACTTCCGCCCCCCCCCCCCCTACGTGACACAGTGTAAGAAGAGCCCAACCCTCCTTCCCCTAAAACACCATACCCAATACTGGAATGGCCCCAAAGCAAGGATTATGCATAGCACACTGGTGTAACTAATTGATTATTTTAGTTAATGTTGCAACAGTCCATATTTGCGCCCGCGGGGATAAAAATCCAAAGATTGGTTCTGACTCAATTTTTCGCAATTTTTTTTCGAAATTTTTCAAAAATATACAGGTGATTCAAGGATGCCTCGGCAGCTTAACTAGCAAAGGCACTCGGCGAGATACCGATGGATCCTGGTTTGAATCCTAGACAAGGCGAATTATTTTTCTTCTCTGGAATTTCGCAGTTTTAAATGTGCATTTTCATGTTATTCGAATACGCAAGTTTGATAAATATCCATGCATATACCTATATATTTCCTTTTTTTCCAAATCGGTCTAGACCCAAGTTTAGACCACACCCATTCCCCCAAACAAACCCTTTCGAGATATTCGTGAGAGAGCACTGCGAAACAGCTGACGGCTCCGACCCGCAGCCGGATGGCCTCCTCGTCTGCTTGGCAAGCTTTCCCACGCCCATTCCCGGCACTGGCACTCTTGACCTCCACCTCCTCCGTCCAGCGGACGACAATTGAAACCTTGTCCCGAGTCTTTACGACCGACTGTCACAGGCAATGTCTCCGGACACGGGAGAGGCCCCACCCAGTCGGTCCCCGCAACCCGAATTCCGCCCCCCCCCCTTTATGTGACTTCTCTTCCACAAACTCACCGTCTACTACTCGGGAGTTGCAGGGTAAAGGCCATGAGAGATAACGAAACAGAGAGACGGGAAAGGACGACATGTTAAAAAACGAACAAATTTCGGGCGAATTTTTTTACCGATATACATTTTAGAGCATTCAAAAATCTACATATACATTGGGCTCTGCAAGTTATCACAAGAGTGTATGGCAGGGGATAAATAGCAAGGGAGGTCCATGGGGTCCGGATCCCTAACCCTTCCGAAATTTTGAATTTATCTTCTTAAAAAGGGATAAAATTATATATATATATATATATATATAATGTCTTGGTAGAAAATCGCTCTCGGCGACGATGCACATGCATAAATAAAACAGTGATACACTAAACAAACACAGAAACACGCAAAAAGGACACTCACAAAAGAAAACTTGGACGTTTCGGCGGTCAGGCCGCCATCGCCAGCGGTAGAAGAATGATGAGTCCATTTATATATATATATATATATATATATATATATATTTCCTACTCTTCTCCGCATTTCCTACTCTTCTCCTAGAGAAAGGTGGAGCTAATATCTTCACCGAAATATCGGAAGTTTTAAATTGTGTGTTCTTTTTTCCGTTTATATATTTTTATCGGCCACCCTCTTGGCATATTGTATATTTATCACCCGAGTGAGTCTCCTAGAAGAGTTATTTATATATATATATATATATATATATATATATATATATATATATATATATATATAACTTCTTGGAAAATCACTCGGGTGATAAATATATAATATGCCAAGACTTCGGGAAAGAAAGATGATAGGAAAGACATAAAATGTGACAACACAATGGTGATGTGAAGATAGTATGATGGCCGATTCCAAGTGAAAAACAACATTCGACTAGGCCGGGAATCGAACCAAGGACCTTTCGATGTCGCGCCGAATGCTCAGACCTAGTCTTATAAGAAACAATGGAATCGGCGGGGGTTTATATGAACCAAACACCCCCAGAAGTAGCCCCTAATTTTTTTTCACTTGGAATCGGCCATCAATCCATCTTCACATCACCATTGTGTTGTCACATTTTATGTGTTTCCTATCCTATTTCTTTCCCCATCTGTTTGAACGAATTATATATATAGTATATATATATATATATATATATATATATATATATATATATATATATATATAGGGATATTCTTTCAAACGAAGAATGTTTATTTCATTTATTCATTATTTTGAGATTTTATTAATTAATATGTTTGGAATTTTAAACAAAAAACCGAGGATATTGTAATATAGGGATAGGGGGGAACCGAGGGATTTATGCATTTACACAGCAAGAAATTAAAAATTCGGCCGTTCCACTGCAGTCGCAATTGCACACTTAATTGCCTAAACACACAATTTTGCTCCCGATTTAAAAAATTTTAACCTCCACCCCAAAACGAAACCCTGGCTACGTCACTGGCTACACTATATGCTACATATGTTATAGAAACAATGAGAATTAATGTATTAACGAATACCAGCAGTTAAGTGGCAGGGGTTGAATTTTCACCAACGTGCACTACTAAACGCTAAAAATGTTGAGAAACTATGAGTATTCACGCATTTTGCAATTACATAAATGCACAGAGACAAGAGGTCATACAGAAATGTTGGGAGAGATGCTGTTAATACTACTTGGCATGTTCAAAGAGAAGCATTGGATAGCAAATTAGCTAATTATCTACACTACCTGTTTAGCAATCTAATTATAAAGTCTCAAAGGCAGCAATTACTCGTATGGTCTCCTATATTTCACGGAAAAACTATATATTTCAAACTTGGCCGTTAGTGAATACAGCTACCTTAACGACCATTTACATATCTTCCAAATTTTCTCTGCACACGCAAATCTAGGTGAGGATTTGGGTTAATAAGGTGGCTAGAATACTTTATTTCTATTCCAAGAGCAAGAGTTTGTATTCAGGGAGTGGTAAAGACTTTTCCCGATCCTGCTTGAGAGTACTTCAATTTCATTAATCGGTCCATCGGATGGGACGAAAACACAAGGACCATAAGTTGACTTTCATTAAGAGAAGGCCCGGGCAAATGCAGACGCCGAGCATGCATTCATACTTTGTCAATTTCCGAAGCCGTTCTTCCTTCACCATCCAACTCACATGCAAATACTATAATTAGCCGGTTGCATCCCGAATAAACAATCGGAAAATTTTCCAAGGCATTTCTCTTATGCCTATCGCGTCGTAGCAGAAATATAGCCGCGATCACGTTCAATCCGAATTATAAACAAACAATTTTGACGGTTGAATGACGTAATTTAAGACAAAACAGTTTCGCTAAAATGGCATACAAAAGTAATTGAACATTGCACAAATTCTTTACTTCGGTCGAAATTCAGACATTGAATTAGTGATAGACCCGAAATGAATTTGTGACACTGATGCGTGGAAAAAAGCACCGGATTATACTGAAAGGAACTTCTTTTTCAATGACGCATCAACGTAAAGTCATTCCTTGATCAAGAAAAGAAAACGCTTATGATAAATATCAAGGAAAGTGATTTAAAAGAGTATATTTTTGACCCTGCCCAAATTATTTTTAGCTATGAGTCATTTCTTTTCTTCGGTAGAAAATAGGTCATGGGAAATTAAAGATCGAGATTACCTAATTGTCAACGTTCCGCCATTATATAAATTTGCTTCTTCAGATTCATAAATGAATTCTAAGCATATGAAAAAGCATTTAGCCTACATTTGATTCAATATTTCATCGAAATTATGTACAGAAAATCTTCACATTTGAGTATTTTTTAGAAAGTTATTAATTGTAAATAACGCGTTTTGAAAATTATGAGATTTCATTTGTAGCCCATAGTTTTTTTAGCTTCCAACTTAGAACGTTATTAAATTCAAATGCTTTAACCATATGCAAACATATCACACCATGCATAAAATGTGAGCCATATATTGCTACCCCAAATAAAGTTACACTCAAAACCAAACTCCACACATCTCACCTAGGGAAAATCCTCACCAAAAGTAAAAACATTTTTTTTATATTTTCCGGCCAAGATAGCCGTCGAGGTATATAAAAATTTTCTCTTTTTGAAAAGATGGAAATTGTAATTCTTCCCAGAGCGCCAATGAATAAAGCATTTAAGCCCACAACAGTAAATGTAGATAATAATACCATTTTCACGGAAATAATAAATAAGACAAAAATATGGAACAGGGTGATAATTTTTACAAGATAAATGGCACCAGCTTTCGTGGAAGACTTTATCTTAGGAGTTTTAAAATGAATGACTATTGGTCTGTATTTACGCTGGCCTGGGTAGCAAGACGGTAAAATCCTCGTTTGTTAACATTGAGGCCGCCGGTTTAAGTCACGCCCGATAGGAATCTTCACCATTCTAGGCAATGATTCTGACTCGACATGCAATGAGTCAAATGTAAGAAAGATCAGGGTCTTTCGGGTATTCTACCACGAACGTCCATATTTTTGGGATAAAAGTTTCACCGGCGTTACAGTCGGCATCTTCGGGTCAAATGAGAATTGAAAATGCGGGGCCGTCTAATATAAATCAACCGTTAGAGGCATGTGCATGGTGATTGGTTGACCTCCTATTGTTGTTGAAAAGACGTTTACGAACGTTTGAAAGCTTGAAACCGTCTTCTCTATTGAAATGGTAACATTTTCTGTTGATTTCAATGGCTTCTCTTATCAGACGAGGAAAGTATTGATTTCCTCTGGTGATTAATTTTGCCTCGTCAAAGTTGATGTTGTGCGTGGGTCCCGACCAGATATGTTCTACCGAAGCGGAAAGGCATGTATGATGTCCATTTGTAGCTCTTTGATGTTCTTTCAAACGGCATTTCAGTTCCCTGGATGTCTGACCAACTTAGACACCACCGCAGCAATTTGTTTTCGTAGGCATCACTTTGAATTTCCCTTGGTACATGGTCTTTCGCCCTGCAGAGGAGGTCGGCTGTCTTCGTTACACAGTTGAATCTGGTGATAACAAAAATATGGACGTTCGCGATAGAATACCCGAAATACCAGATCTTCCGGATGGAATACTCCGCGGAAGCCTTCACAAGGAATTAAATCTAAGTCAAGTCCTCAAGTCCCTGTGTACCTAATGTCGCTCACAATGCGTATGCGTCATTAATTGATAACCTTCGAGACAAACAAATAACGATGAGAGGGTACGGGTCACGGGCTTGTGAAAGAGAATGAAATTACTGCTTTAAGAGGCGGGCGCATGGCTAGAAAAAAGGGAAGAGCATGACATGGGGGAAAAGTGATTATTAAGGTAGTTCCACCGTAAAATGGCTTGAATGTCATTTTATTCATATCATGAATACTTGTAGATAAGCGTGTCCTCTATTTGATATGAACAGCAAAACCATGCCTTTCCAAGCTATTTTATTCCAGAACTAAACTTGCAATTACATGGTGTTAGATGGAAAAATGGGTGAGCTATGGCAAAAAGTAGTATTGTCTATATATTATAAATGCCAATATCGCCAAAAACTGTTGATAAGAAGTGAAAAGCCGTAAGGACCTGATTAAAAAAAAATAGGCACCTAACCATCTTATTTTCTTAGTTATTAGAAAATAACGGCAGTAATTGAAAACTAAGTGCGGTAATTCATTAGAAATGGCACTGGAGTCGGCTGCTGTGGATGGATACAAATGTTCATTAAAATTATATTCGTCAAATAATCTGCGTATTTTGTACCTTAACTATGTTTTTTATAGCTAAGGCATATCATTATTGAAAGCATTATTTTTTAAGCAAGACATATAAAATGTAGAGCATTGTATTTGTTTTGAGGCAAACGCCGTGAAATCACCTTAACGTAAATAATTAATCAATATAATAACTTTAATGGGAAAAATAAACACGCCATGTGATTACCAACAAGGAAGGTGAAGAAGTAATCTCTGGAAGAGAGTGGAATAGATGCAACACGATTGGGTAAGACATACCATCTGTAAGCAAGAAGTAGTAGCAGTAGGCGATAAAAATGAGTCAACAATGGGTGCTTTCTATTCAGCGACTCAAGTTGAAACTAGTCGACTCAAGCAGCGGATGGTGCTTTCCAGTCAGTTTGTGTCGCTAGGGTCGCTGGACGTGAGTCGACACACGGAAACACACGAGACAAGTGATTAAAGAGAAAATAAAAAGATGAACTGCGCTATCTGCCATGAATTCTATTTCGGCGCCTGTATTATTTTATTACCGCTGTCGAAGTCTAAATATTTTTAGAATGTGCTCTTGTTAACAAAGAAAAGGGAGTCCTTGAAAAAAAAATCCGTGAATTTACAGTGAATTCTTTTTAAATTCTTAAAATAGGTGTTTTTCAGTTAATCATCCTTAGAGTCAACATGCAGTGCTATGATTCCCCATGGTAATTACCTAAAAAGGTTGCTGCCTGATTGGCGTTGCCTTTTTTGCATTAGAGGAAGTTTTATCAATGAAGATATTTTATTTTTAAAATAATGAGTACATCCGTACTTAATAATTGCATATTTTTGGGTATTTATTAATCATTGACTCATATATTGTTTACACCTTTCTTGTATTTTGTGGATAAACGTAAACGGGGTAGTTATAAGCGTAATCCATGAATTTTGTTTAGGTTTCAGAAATAACAGTGACAAAATAGTATGTTTATTAACAAAATTGATGGAAAAATACTATTTTTCCCTGTCTTTCTCCCAGTGTCACATTTAACACCGTGCCATTTCAAGTTCAATTTACGAGAGAAATAGCGTGAAATGATAACATTTTGCCGTTCATATCAGATAGAGGACACATTTTTCTATAAGTAACCACGGTATGAATTAAATGACATTTACGTCATTTTAAGGTGGAACCAACCTAAGAGAGTTCAAGGAAAAATTTATGGATAATAGTATAGGCAAATGAGCACTTCTGAACACTCTTCTTTAGCGTTGGTGAGAATATGGATGGAGGGTTTGGAGGATTATGAGGGGACTTTCTCATCGCGGCAATTTGTCACTTCTATGACATCATGGCCGAAATAAGCAAACCTACCCAAGGTTTATGATCAACAATATCTAATCGATGTTTAGCAATTACGTTTTACACTAGTAAATATAAAAAACTGCAAATTAAACTTGCTTGTTCGGGCGATTTTGATTTAAAATCACTAGAGTATAAGTACATATTTATCATAAATTCTTAAATAACCTTTGAAACCAAAGAAAGCCAACTATTACGAGGAAAAAAATGTTCATTAATGTTTTCATGATGATTAAATTGTCAATTATGGCCAAATTCTCAAAAAAATCAACGGTAAAGCCATTGTAAGAATATAAACATCTTAATCAAAGGTAATACCTCACATTTCTGCAATTAATAATGCACTCAAAGAACGAGCTTCGATTATTTTCGACAGTAAAATATAACTGCAGATTGTCTAAAGAAGGAATAATAAAACATATATTTCAATCACAAGACCGCAAACCTTAGCAGCACGTGAGGACTGGGGACCAAGATGAGTGCTTCAAGACAAAATAATATAGCACTTGGACTATAGACAAGAGAATAAAACACTTTGATAATACCAACACATTGTGACCAGCACACAAATTTGTACAAAATACGAATAAAATTATTACAGCTGCAAAATAAACTAAACAGGAGAGTGATAAATCGAGGAAAATGTAAATTAAAAACATGTTTTATTGCTTTCGCCAAGAATTTACATCATCCTGATGATTAGACGTCACGCAATGTCGTTGCAGAGTCGTTACTGCTCTCTCGCGACTAAAGGCTCAACTAAAACGACCATGCGGCACGTGGCAGAGCAAGGGCTATATCCGGCCGGCATGTGATGCGGGTCAAGGCGGGCAACGAGCATGCCGAGGAAATGGATGTGCATTCTGCCAGAGAGGAATAGTTAAGCTGGAAAAGTTAAAACAAAGTAACGCACGGAAAATTACACGCTATTTTTCTCCTCGTCCTCCTTCATTCTCCGCCATGAAAATATCATGACTACACTATTGAAAAACTATTAAATATACATGAAAAAAGTAAATGAGCACTTATTCCTACCAGCTACCGTAATTTGCAGCGCAATTGCTGGACTCAAATGCCGGAGGCGTGAATAAAATATTTAGGTCCCACCGAGATTTGAACTCGGATCGCTGGATTCAAAGTCCAGAGTGCTAACCATTACACCATGGGACCGTTGATGCGCCAGGCGGAATAAAGCCTAGAGTTGGTGCATGTCAAAATGAGTTACCTAAGGGTAATGTAAGAGGCGACGTAACTACGTGCGTTTCGAATCGCGCATGATGCGCATCAAGTTGGAGCGCTGGAACCACTGGAACTGTCGTTCCGAATTGCTGACGAACTTTGAAGCGCTTGAAGCGTGTGCGCGAATCGGAACGGTCTTGATGCGAAGATGGCGCCAAAATAGTAATTTTCAAATGTGAGGAGGTGGAAGAGGGTGGAAGACTGACTGATCTGCGGTATAGCACGCGATTATCCGTGCCCTTGATTAAAATGTCTCTCCGGTGAATTTATTAAAAGCGTAGGTAGATAGGTACATATTGAAATCACGATAAAATGGAAAATATATATATTTATGCAAAAGATCGTATGTACATGTACAACTAATATGCTTCACATGCAAGAACGTTGCATATATTGATGTTTTTATAATTAAAAATTATCCCCGGATTTTAGTTATGAAATTCAAACAACTTACATATCTCAGGTAAAAATTTGAAACTCCCTTGCCCTCTCCACTGACTCAACGCAATGCAATTGCAATGTTACTGAGAATAAACAAGATTTTTTTCCAATTCCCTCACGTTTCAATCAACACGTAACTAACTTACGAAAATGTTGAAAGGAAAAAATTGCTGAATGTACCAATAAACACAGAATTAATATAATGTATAACGGAAATTAATTACGCAAAGCTCTCAGTGAAGTGTTTATTGGCTGAACTAAAGTCTCTCCGATTCATTTACAAGTTTCCCATTTTTGCCAAAATTTCGAGCGAAGGATAAACCACGGGCGAAACATACCGGGGACATACTTCTTAAAATTATTTGGCAATTATAATAATGGAACTTGGTTATGAACCACATATAAATAATAATTTCCTTCATACTCATAAGTGGTTATCTAGTGGTTTTGAAGGCTGATTTTATTTTCGTGAAAAGTTTGCCCATAGCTGTACGATAATGGACAGTGATGGGAAGAAATTGATTGCAAGAAATCCGAGTACCGGTAACGATTACATCAGATTTACTTTTACTTATCGTTACTTTTTTCAAATTGTAATTGTAATCTACTCCAGGAGAAATCATTACATTTTTGTAATTGTTACTCTCGAGGTAATTTTTAATTGGCGTGTAATTGGTAATTCATAATGTGGATTACTCTGGTTTTTTATTGTTTTATACTGCATGACCAGTTGTTCACAATGGGTTATTCTAACTATTTGTTTCAACACCTATCACTTCCGCTTAGTCTGAAGCCTGATCTCTACTACAAACATTTTCCGCGTAATATGTTTCACGATTTACGAAAGCTTTATCGCAACCAAACTTCCAAATATCGAGTGTCGCATCCGATATACCGGCTGGTATACCGATACCGGTTGAGAACTGCAACTGACAAACTTTATGATTATTAACTAAATTATTTTATCGCTTTGGAGCGTATCGCCCGATATATCAGTTGTCACACCGATATGTCGTCTCGGTATTTTAAACATACGCAAAATATAATTCACTGGGAAAATAAATCCAATTCCGATTTAATCGGTTATTTCATGCAAAATTATAGCTGTCGGTCACCTCACTCTATTTGAGGCTCCGATAATTCTTATACTGTTATATTTTAACACTTTGATATGACTATAATTATGTATATACCCACGTAAATTTATATGAGGGTTTTAAAATTATTTCAAAATAATTTTCCAATTATTTGTAAATAATTTTTAATTTGTTTAAAATAGTTTTAAAATAATTTTAAAAATAATCTATGAAATAAAATTAACATATAACAGGTAGTTTCAGGCGTTACTTGGTGGAACTTATTCATTGTATAAATGAAAAACTTTAACTTTGTGGTTCCACAATGATACTTTTATTGGCACTTTACTTGGGTTGCGTGAGTACCAATAAAAGTATCATTATGGAACCACAAGGTTAAAGTTTTTCATTTATAAAATTAACATTATTTTACTATGAAATGTAAAAAAACATTTTATGCAAAACATGTCTCAGCACCTCCTATATATGCATATATATGTTATATCTTTCTTATATCATGTATATGTTATCTCTAAAGCTTTTAATTCTCTCGACCATACCCTCCTCTTTCACAAGCTTAGTCAAGCTTAGTTCAACGTGCACGGAAGTTTTCTTAATCTCATCAAATCCTTTCTTACCGATAGAACTCAGCGGGTTATACTTTCAGGCACTTCTTTTCAATGGTCCCCGGTAACATCTGGTGTTCCTCAGGGTAGTGTCTTGGAGCCATATCTATTTAATCTCTTCATTGACGACCTTTCATCCCTTGTTTCTCCATCTCAAGCTAATACTCTACTTTATGCTGATGACTACAAACTTTTTAAGCAAATTCACGCTACCTCGGACTGCCAAGACCTTCAGAATACCCTAGATTTGACTGCTAAATGGTGCAATACCTGGAAGCTCAACTTGAATTCCAGGAAATGCAATTCTATTTCCACCTCCCTCAAAAAATCCCCCACCAAATTTGACTATTCCATTAATTCTGAGCCTCTTCGACATGTTTCGGCTGTGAAGGATTTAGGTGTCTTAACAGACAGTAAACTTAACTTCTCGGACCACATTAATTCAGTCAAGAGCAAAGCCATGTCTCTATTAGGCCTCCTCTACCGCTACACGGAAATAACTGATCCCCAAGCTCTGAAATCATATTTCACAGCATTTGTCCTTCCAATCACTGGATATTGCTCTCCCATATGGTCCGTCGCAGCTCCAACTAATCTCGCCTGTCTTAACAGTATCACTAGCCTCTTCGCCAGAATTGTAAAACACAGGGTTGCAGAATGCCGCAACATGCCTACTTGTTCAATCCTTTCTTCTCTCTCAATCCCTGATCTCTCCCATCAAAGAATTAAAACCGATTTAAAATTTATTTACAATATTGTAAACTCATTCATTGATTGTCCTGAATTGCTTTCCTCCAATAACTTCAGAATCCCTTGTCGATCCTCACGTACGCATTCCTTACTCCATATGCCCATCCCCAGACTATCCCTTGTTAAGCGCTCACTTCACTACCGTCTCTCCTCCCTACTGAATTCTCTGCCTAATAATATAGATCCATTTTTTCTCTCTTCGGACTCATTCATCAATCTCGCTATGTACCATTTTCCCATGAATAAATAATACCTCTCCCGTTTACCTCCCTTCCTACCTACGCTTTATCTGTATTTTTTATTATTTTCACCGCATACCAATTGTTTTCATTGATTGTTGTTGTTGTTTTTATTTAAAGTCTGTTGCTGTGTCACTTTAAATTGGCAGAAATGCTGTATGTGAGCAATTTAAATAAATAAATAAATATCAACAAAATGAGATGACAGGAAACGGAACTTTAAAAGAACATTTCCTCATACATTATTTAAAATCTTGAAAAAGTCATGAATATAGCCATCTTATGACATTATTATTTTAAAATTGTTTGAATTAATTTTAAAATAATTTTTCAATATTCTTTTGCTAATCGGGAAGCTATAATGTAATTTGTTGACGAAGAAGAAGAGTATGTCAATCTGTACAATATTTCACAGTTATTTATCCATTTCAGAGAAGCATGGAACCCGTGACCAAATACAGTGAAGTATTATTAGTGGAGGAGATGGTTTAATTAACTAATTGTGAAATTAATCTGCAATAATCTGGGGTGCGTTCCGAATCACGCATGCTGCGCATCAAGTTGGAGCGCTGCAGCAGTCGTTCCGAATTGCTGACGCGCTTTGAAGCGCTTGATGCTTGTGCGCGAATCGGAACGGTCTTGATGCGAATATAGCGCCAAAATAGTCATTTTCAAATGTGAGTGAGGTAGAAGCGGGTGGAGGACTGACTGATCTGCGGTATAGCATGCGATTATCCGTGCCCTTGATTAAAATGTCTCTCTGGTGAATTTTTAAAAGCGTAGATACATATTGAAATCACGATAAAAAGGAAAATATTAGTATGTATGTAAAAGAACGTGTGTACATGTACAACTAATATGCTTCACATGCAAGAACGTTGCATACATTGATGTTTTTATTATTAAACATTTTCCCGGATTATAATTATGAAATTCAAACAACTTACAAATCTGAGGTAAAAATCTGAAATTTCCTAGTCCACTCTCCTGAAACTCCCTTGCCCTCTCCACTGACATTCATGCAATGCAACTGCAATGTTACTGAGAATAAACAAGATTTTTTTCCAATTCCCTCACGTTGCAATCAAGACGTAGTAACTGACTTGCGAAAATGTTGAAAGCAGAAAATTGCTGAACCAATAAACACAGAATTATATATGTATAACGGAAATTAATTACGCAAAAATCTCAATGAAGTGTTTAATGACTGAATTAAAGCCTCTCCGATTCATTTGCAAGTTTCCCATTTTTGCCAACATTTCGAGCGAAGGATAAACCACGGGCGAAACATACCGGGTACATACTTAATTCGTTGGCAATTATAATAATGGAACTTGGTTATGAACCACATATAAAAAGTAATTTCCTTTGCACCTACTAAATAGTGATAGCCTAGTGCTTTTGAAGGCTGATTTTAATTCCGTGTAAATTTCACCCATAGCTGTACGATAATGGACAGTGATGGGAAGTAATTGATTGCAAGTATCCGAGTAATGGTAACGATTACATCTGATTTACTTCTACTACTAATCGTTACTTTTCTCCAATTGTAATTTTACTCGTATTTTACTCCAGGAGAAATCGTTACATTTTTGTAATCGTTATAACTCTCGAGGTAATTTTTAATCGGCGTGTACTTAGTCTTTGATAATGTGGATTACTCTGGTTTTTTTATTGTTTTAGACTGCATGACCAGTTGTTCACAATAGGTTTTTCTGACTAAATGTTTCAACCCCTATCCATTCAGCTTATTCTGAAGCCGGATCTCTACTAGAAACATTTTCCGCGTAATATGTTTCACGATTTACGAAAGCTTTATCGCAACCAAACTTCTAAATATCGAGAGTCGCTGCCGATATACCGGCTAGTATACCGATACCGGTTGTGAACCGAAATTGAATAACTTCATTATTATCAACTAAATTATTATATCGCTTTGGAGCGTTTTGCCCGAGATATCAGTTGTCTTCACGGTATTTTAAAAATATGCAAAATATAATTCACTGCAAAAAAAAATTCAAATCCGATTTTATCGGTTATTTTATGCAAAATTACAGCTGTCGGTCACCTCACACTATTTGGAGCTCCGAGAATTATTATACTGATATATTTTAACATTTTGATATGACTCATTGATAAAATCAACAAAAAAGATGACAGGAAACGGAACTTTAAAAGAACTTACCTCGTACATTATTCTAAAATCTTGAAAAAGTCATGAGTTTAGCCATCTTATGACATTTTGATTTTAAAGTTATTGGAAATAATTTTAAAAGAATTTTTCATTAAAAAAAATTGGATAGCCGTCTCATAGCCGTCCACCACCGGTCACTTTCAACCAAATATGCTTTCAACTTTCGCGGGCTACGGGGTCTACGCATCAACTGCATCAGAAATTTCTGATGCCTTGATGCGCGCTTCAGTTTGCCGGAAATGCTCGTTTCGGGGCCGCTTTGAAGCGCTCCAAAGCGCGATTCGGAACGACCCGAAGCGCCTTGATGCGCAGCATGCGTGATTCGGAACGCACCCCTGTTCTTGCCATCTGAGCTTCCTCGGGCGTTAATAAAAATTGGATAGCCGTCTCATAGCCGTCCACCTTCACCTCAATTGTCTCCATGGTCACTTTCAACCAAAGATTATGCTTTCAACTTCCGCGGGCTACGGGGTCTACGAATCAACTGCATCAGAAATTTCTGATGCCTTGATGCGCGCTTCAGTTTGCCGGAAATGCTCGTTCCGGGGCCGCTTTAAAGCGCTATTCGGAACGTACCCTACGTATGGAGGACGCAGAGCTCGGAGGGATTTTAAAAAAGTATTTTTGCGATAGCGTCCTTTTTTTCAAAATAAAAACGAAAAGTTTTCTTTTGTAAGTGTCCTTTTTGCGTGTTTCTGTGTTTATTTAGTGTATCGCTGTTTTATTTGTGCATGTGCATCGTCGCTGAGAGCGATTTTCTACCAAGACATTATATATATAGGTTATTCTTCGAACTGCAGCGAGGCTCCGTGGAGATGGTTAAAAATTCCCTCACAATTTTGATGCTGACAATAGCCCATGGAAGTGACGTTGATTAACGTCAAGTATGACTTGATTGGAAATAAGGACATTCAAAATGTAGTGCCACTTTTAGCAAGACGCGTTTAGTAACTCACAACATCTATTTACTTTCGTCTATTATCTAACGGCAACTCATTAACCTTAGACGATCGTAGAAATAGACGAAAAATCTCATGATCGGGAGTTAAGCGTTGACCTACCAGTGAAGGTAGGTTTAGATGGAAGTAGAAATACTTACTAGTATACTAATATCTTACTACCAAAAGTTTTGGTCTCCATATACCAGTGACATACGGACCTTAGGGTACAAGGGGACGGTAGACGATGGCAACTGGGGGTTTTAGGGTTTAAAGTTTTATGCTCCCC
This sequence comes from Pyrrhosoma nymphula, assembly GCA_963573305.1. Lineage (NCBI taxonomy): Eukaryota > Metazoa > Arthropoda > Insecta > Odonata > Coenagrionidae > Pyrrhosoma > Pyrrhosoma nymphula. The sequence goes on along the minus strand of OY754330.1, from coordinate 44,412,174 downwards.
AAAAATCATGTTTACCTGAATTCGTTTTCATTCGTTTACCTGAACTAGCGTTTAGAATTTTGCTTATTGGCTGAATTGCTCGCTGATACCACTGAAACACTTTTCACACAATAATGAGCAACATTACCTGCAAGAAGACAGTACGATAAATTAGATAGGCCCAACCACTCTTCATGATTACATCATTACATTAATACTCGACGTCAAGCTAATAACGAAGACAATAATTCATGAGATGCATGGTTCCGATGTCAATTAGGACCGGCGTTTTATAGGATAATTTCCACTAAGAATCAGCTTCAATTACAAAGTTTCAGATCATTTTCTGTCGCAATATTCCTCTTAAATATACCTAAATATAGCACAACGACCACGCTGGAGGAACTAAATAATTATCGATTCCTCAGGACTCGGAGATAAGCAGTTCATTTTCAAGAATACCGCGCGGCCTGCACCAAGAGAACCGTTACTGGGAACCTCCACGCCATCTACCGGCGACTGATAAAACTAAGTAAGCACGATGCATGATCTATTTAATTCCGTTTCCGAAGCATTCAAAATGCTTAACAAAAGGCACCAAATTATCATGACGGACGGATAGCAACTACGCCCTAGCTCCATTATCGCCATAATAACTGTGACTGCATATTGATGGACTGTTAGCACTCTACCACTAACGCTTGAGATAATAAATTAAGACATTCTGCTGGAAAAAATACATTTGAAAACAATTTCCTTGGAATCTGGGAAATATATATCCTTAAAAAATGTAAGATCTATTCGTACGATGCATGAACTAACGCGATTAGATGCGTGAACACTTGCTGGAACAGGTTTCGCATTCGCACGATTAGATGCACGTGCCCTAGTAAGACTGATCGAAGTAATATATATGTTCATGTATACACTCGAAAAAGTATACGTATCGCGTAAAGAGGCATTTTATTAAAATTCGGCATTCATATCCCATAATTGACGGAGCTTGAACTAACAAGCTGTGGTGTCCGAGTGGTTAAGGAGTTGGACTTGAAATCCAATGGGTATTGCCCGCGCAGGTTCGAATCCTGTCCGCAGCGAATTTTTTTGACAGCCGGATTATTCTGGCAGATAACGTCATTCGAAGGATGAATTACCCGCATGAATTTTGCTACATGTTAAATTCTGGATAACCTTAAGATATGACTGCCAGGCCCTAATTTCGCCAGAAGATAAGGACATTTTGGGTAAGACGTCAGAAAAATATAGAGAATACGAAGAATTCAAAGAAAATTAAAATTTGAGAAGTTTAATAGATATGAGAAGCATTTACCACGCTCAGAATACTGACGACTGGATTAACTTCGACCCAAGAGTGAAATGTGTCAAAAAAAACATTCAATTGTGCATACTCTAACATATGTTATTTGTTACATCAAAAGTATGCTATATATATAGCCGAAAGTAAGTTATATGTGCCCTCTGATTGATAAAAGTATATAAGTTTCAGGAGCTGCAGAAATAGAAAAATGGCAATCTGTGAATATAACATCCTTGTTGATAACGTACGGTGAGAGAAACATTAGCCATTGTGAGGATACAGTGACCTAGTGAGAAGATAGTGTGAGCTAACGTGAAGGTAGTGTGGGCTAATGTGAGTGACATTTGAACTAACTCTAGCCTCATTTCCATAAAGATTTCCCTAAGCAAGTGAATTCAAAGGAAAAAATCTTCCCACTTTATTTCTCCAAGCAGATAGTAATAGAGCATGGCTCCAAGCAATGACCACATAGAAATTGCAAAAATCACATGAATTCGATGTGAGGTGAGGGAAAAATTACCCCAATTTTTTGCAAGTCCCAAACTAATGACTGCTGTAAAACTTTCTTACTATCATTCTCCTAATAAATGGCGTGGCATGAATAACCCCAACAAGGAACCATTACATTAATTATTACCATTACAATTACCTCAAAGAAACCTGTCAATGAACTCTACAGGTTAATAAATAGCTCTATCCATAACCTCACTGTCATTAAGGTCCTCATACTCTTCTTTCCACCTTCATGCAATTATGTACTTCTCAATTTATTTCACATTCACCATTCTAACCACGCTTTGAATAGCTCCTTAAATCTACAAGCTCTTGATTTCAACCCCTATCTTCAACTCCTTCCAATCCGTTATTCTCATGCAAAATGTTATCTGTAAATTCCTGATATTACTTCTTTTACTAGCCAGTATATTAACCCCACTCCTCTTTGATATCCTACTCCTGCTATTCATTGTCTTTAATTTTGTGGTTTTAAATTGCCCCTATTTAATGGTCCAATCTGCATCCACTCCTAATTAGAGAATCTCAAAGTGGTAAAATTGATAACTCTCCTAAATCAATGACTAATAATAAATAGCCATATTCATGCATCCCTGCATCTCCCAGTATTTTACATGAATAGGTGTCGATGCATGTGGGGGATGTTTGAGCATTTGAGCTAGACGTTTATGATTACCACACTGATTCCTGCTGCAGCATGATCGCGAAACTAACCTGTTGTTTGCCACAGTTAACTGAAACAGTTGTCTGACCGAAACAGTTGTGGCTGCAGCCGTTTCACTCCGACAACGGTTCATTCCACCACTACTACAGACCAGTTTGGTCTGGAACTTCTCTGGGCACAAGAGGGCCAATATGTTCTGGACAGAGCAGTCTGAGCATAGTTGTAACAATATACATATTTAGAACCTGTAGACATATGGCCTTATGATGGAGAAAGGTCATAACCAATGATGGAGATTATTCCACTCATATTTTCAGCTAGCACATGGATAGTAAATAGTACACAGTAGTCCCCAGAAGAGTTGCATTAGAGAACCACTGTGCTATATATTGCTATTGTGCTACTACCACCATTAAGTATTGCCAGTGCTCGCTCTGGAGGGCACTCAACCAAGGTGATCTGATCTCTCATCAGCTGGGTATTCCAAGGGATTTTTCTTATGTTCTAGTCAGCTGCATTCTTCGAGAGTCAAAGACATGTACTTGTCAATTACCCATTACGAATGTTACAATGGCATAAATTGTACCTCATTGTTTGCTTGTATAGCTGCCCACAAAGGATGAGTAGTCATTTGACATAACTTGAGTGGGCTCTTTCTCTTGAATATTTAATATGGTGCAAGTGCATATAAATCATCCAAGCTCATTGCACATAAATCAATCAAATATCTTTAAAAAATTAAAGAGGCAATAAAGATGTTGGGGATAAAGTAGAGTGTAATTTCTTCTTTGTATCAATCTATTATATTCTAAGGAGCAGCATCATAGCAGGATTGAAAACTTAGGGCAAAGATAGGTCTTTCACTAATGTTCATGTCATGTGAACCTGCATATTTTCTTCTTCCTTCTTCTTAAGTCCTCAACCCAAAGGTTGGTTGGTGGCAGTTCTCCATACGCTACAGTCTTGTGCCATTCTTTTCAACTGCACATAAGTGGAGCAGCCTAACTCCTTCATTATTTGCCCCATAAACTCCAACCTAGGCCTGCCCCGGCAGTTGGTTCCCTCCACTGTGCCTTCTAAGATGGTGGCCAGCAATTTTTCGTGCCTTAGTTGGTGCCCGATCCAGATATTTCTTCTCTTTTTCAGTAATTTCAGCAGAAAAGGAGACTCCCCCACACGTTTGAAAACCTCCTCATTACTGATTTTGTCCACCCAGGGAATCTTTAACATCCTCCTGAAACACCACACCTGGAATGCTTCCACCCTCCTCTCTTCTGCCTTACCCAACGTCCAGGTCTCACTGCCATATGAAAATATGCTCCACACATAAGTTTGAAGAAGGCGTTTTCTTAGCTCTAGGCTGATATTTCTGGATGTTAGGAGTTTCCCTTGTTGATAAAACGCATTCTTTGCCTGGTGAACTCCACTTACTAAGTCTCTTTTTCTCCTTGCATCGGCTGTTATTTTGCTTCCCAGGTAGGTAAACTCCTCTACATTCTCTATTCATCTGTCCCTTAATACACTTTAGCTTGTCCCCCATGCTTGCTAACCTTAAGTACTTTGGTCTTCTCTACATTTATTTTCATATTATATCCTGTTGTTAGGATGTCCTCCATTACCTCAAGTACCTCACTCAGATCCTTTTCACTCTCAGCCAGTAATGCAATATCATCAGCGAACCTCAGCATATCCCATATTTTAGGTGAGAGTATTTCCACCCAAGAGGATTTGATGGCTAAATCTTCAAGAGGAATTACTTCATTATAGGTATTCCACCAAATGAACTTCATAGTCTTACCAATACTTTCTCCGATTACAGGGAGTTTTCTCTGTTTCCTACCTAAAAATATTTTCCCAATGTTAAATCCATTTTATATTCCTCACATCTTTTTCTCTCCTCACGCTCACTAAAATTATTATTCTTCTCTTAACCGATACTCTACCCGCAATCACACTCTTCAAAATATCATTATCTTCCAGCATGTCCTTATTCAATTTTGCTCTCTCCATTCACTTTCTTTCATCAGCCTTCTTTCCCCCTTCCAAATCTATAACTTCCACATTTGTTTTTCTCTCGAACCAGCTTACCCTTTCTATCGTCTTCCACAACCACTTCTCCAAAAGCCTCCAGTTGGTATACCTTTGCTTCCTTTGATTAGCTATGCTTCACTTTTTATAAATGTATTACTAAATTATTCTCCACCAGGATACACCCAATATGTATAAGAGAACCTTTCGACCTGCTCTTGTGCATGTCACCCTCAATTCCAATGTATACATGTATTTAAGTTTTGTTTGAAGGCTTTTGCAGCTTTTCTTATCTATGTAGGGTCATGCTTTCGGGCAATGTTGCATTTTTTTCACTATGAAAATCTCAACGTTTCGCTTCTCTTACTGGAAGTGTCATCAGGAAAATGAGCATTTACCGGCTGTAGTTCGCTCTTATATAGCATCGATGTCCGTTGCACCATTGTTGGGCCGATTTGAATATTTTTTGGAAGACCTTAGCCGTTGGGTTTTGCAGGAGCCAAGAACCCTTTCCAAACCCTGCTAAGGATATATCCATCCTCCCTATTAAAATTTTTTGGCTATTTCTATGGTCTAACGTATTAAGCGCGGATGATATTCTTCCGTCTTGGCCAAGATCCGTGTTTGGTCGAACATTATTTTATGTCAAGGTCTTGAGGCAGAATGTTTGGCAACCGCTGATGTGTACCATTTATGTTGCTCCATCGCTCTCTTGTGCTCTTTAAGCCTTTGAGAGATAGCTTGCTTACTCTGCCCCGCATAGCTTCTGCCGCAGTGGCAGGGAACCTCATACACATCCATAGACTGAAGGGGAGGATGGCTATCCTTTGGTGAGGGCAGGATGTTTTTGATTTTCTTCACTGTGGAGAAGCGAGTCACAATATTTTCTCTCCGCAGGATTTTAGCAATTCTGTCAGTGACTCCGGAGATGTAGGGAATTTTTGGGTATGCCAATGGTTTCTTCTTGCAGTAGTCATCATTATGGTGTTGTTGCCTTTCTTTCATAGCTCTTTTTATGAAGGAAGTGCTGTAGCCATTTCCTTTGAGAGCCATTAAAAGTTCCATTTCTTTGTCAAGATTTTCGGTATCACATTCAATTCTGGAAACGTTGAGATTTTTATAATGAACAAAACGCAGCATTGCCCGAAAGAATCATCCTACATGTAATTAAGCTTTCCTATTTTGCAAGAATCACACTGCCTAAGCCTTTTCCTCAGTAATCATCATACCAAACATTTCACACTGCACTCCTCATGACTAACATTGACTGCAGTCCCTTGGCTCACTGGCTTACTACAGCTTGATCCATCACTAGACTAAAAGACTTTATAACCTCCTACTTCCATTCCCTCAACAAACTCCTCCCATGTTTCTTCCCTAATTTCCTCAGGGTGCACATAAAGGGCAATGACAACAGTGGAATCCCTACTTCACTCCTCGACCTAATGCTGCTCACCCTGATATGCCATCAGTTGCCTGTATTAACTGTACTATGTGATTCATGTATTGAATTATAATGAGCCATTTGTCCCTCCAATTTTCACCGTAACCATGTACTATAACTGTTCTTACTCCATTAATTACCAACTTACTCTATTAATTGCCTTCTTGAAGTCTGCAAAACAACCAAAAATTCTGGTCACATTCTAAATTTCTTGTTTTATTGATGCCTTTGTCACTCCTATAGCATCGTGTATTTCTTTATTATTTCTAAAACCAAGCTGGTTAACACCTACAAGGTCATTTTGCCCCTTCTCTAATTTTTGTCATCAAATCTAAAAACTACTTGTGCTTACATTGAAAACATGGTCCCATAGTTCTTACACAATGGGATTAGGGATGGCCCAGGGATTAGAACTGGCTTCATTGAAATCTTTATAAATCAGCCCACACTCCTTCCTCTTAGGTTCTAAGGATAAAACTATAAAATTTATGGCAGCCATGTTCCTGAGCTTTTGAATGATTCTTTTTTTATTATTTATTCCCACAGCATTTTTTTAAACTTTTCCTACATATAAAAAGTGAAATTTATTCTCATTTTATACTAGTCATGTTCATTCTAAAGTCTAATGCCAAGTGTATGTCTAAAAGGCCTATAGGTCTGCGACAATAAACGTTGTTTATTATTATTATTCCTATTAATATCCCTCCCTTCCCTTGTTCCTTCTCTCTCACTATCTATATTATGTCTGAGCCCATGCAATCCAAATCCATGCCACATTCCTGTTCTATATTTAAGGCAATGATTCTAATTGTATAGTTCTATAATTCCACCTCAATTTAACAAACGATTGTCTCTTGGGGTCTCCAATTTTGCTTGAACTTGGTGTATGGGATGCATATGATCCCAAACGAAATACTCCATTTCGCAAAAATGTATTTTGTTTGTTTTATAAGCATTTTAGCCAAAAATGCGTGCCTTGAATCATGTTGTTATCTTCATCTCTGCTTATAGTTATAAAATAATCTATACATATAAAGAAGAATGTTTGTCTGTCGTTTGTCGGTCTGTTTGGTTTTTAAACAAATCTACAGTTTTACTTTGATCGTGCTGAAATTTTGCAGACTAATAGTACAAAACATCAGGAAAATTATAGACTGTTTTAAAAAGATCTCAGGGCCCCAAAAGGTCCCAAAAAGGGGCCGGCCCTTCGGTACGCTACGTATTGGGTTTTGTGCAGTGGTTTAAGTTTTTGCTTTTTAAAATTACTTTCGCTCAAGATATTGGGTTGAAGTTTCTTTTATCGAATGGCTGAATAAATGAAGTTTATAATTCTTTCAATCGATTTTCTTTTACAATTCATATTATTCTGGAAATCGCGTTTTAGCTGCAAAAACGCACATTTTTATCTTAAATCAACAATAGCATACTTCCTTGACAACCAGATTTTGGTCTTCAAGCTCTTTAAGGCATTTAAAATTCATTTTGCTTATTTAAGCTGATTAGGAATGCTAAGCATTGAATTTTTTTTCAGAATCATTTTTAAGCGAACTTTCACTCAAAATAGTTAAAATTTATTTTATCACATCCACGAACGAATATTCTCATTTTATCAATCGATTTTCTTTTACGCATCGTATTTGTCTAAATATCATGCTTTCAGCTATCAAAGTAGTCATTTTTCTCTAAAATGAACTAAAGCATAATTGTTTGACAACCAAATACACAGACAAAAATAATCTTCATAATCATTAGGGCAAGGGCCTAGCCATGTTGAAACACCGGTTCCCATCAGAACACCGAAGTTAAGCAACGTTGGGCCCGGACAGTGGTTGGATACCTCCTCCATACCTGCACCAGGCGTGGATGAAGAGGCGATACTCCCTCCAGACCACCGGGAGGCCGGTAGGAGATATACCCAGACACCCTCCATACCTGGTACTGGGGTGAGGCAGGGGGAGGCCAACCCTCCATACCTCTACCGTGGTGCTCTTGTCCCCTGTCTGCAAGTGGCAGACAGGCATGGGGTTGGCACAATGGACCAAGAAATGTCTAAGTGCCCGGGCTCCTGACGAAGGCCCCCCAATAACAATCTAACTATCTAATCATAATCATTATTGATAACTCATAAATGGAATAACACCATAATTCTTTGTCTTTTAAAAATACAATCCAGACAACGTGTACATGTACAAGATATCTTTTTAACATCAATTTTATATCGGTCCAACATCATCAGCAAATGCCATTTTTATATCATTGTATAGTCAGGAAAGATATCTTTTTAACGTCAATTTTATATCGGTCTAACATCATCAGAAAATGTCATTTTTACATCAATGTATAGTCAGGAAAGATATCCTTAGTATGTCAGATATATATATCAATTTGACGTCGGTAACATGTCACTTTTGTGTCCTGTTATAGTCAAGAAAGATATCCTTTTTATGTCAGATTTATATCACTTTGACATCGGCAGCAGATGTCACTTATATCCCGGCAAATGTTATCATTTTTGACCTAATGCCGATATCGGCAGCCGATATCGTTTTGATTAATAAGTGATCTATAATGATGTAAAAGTGACATCGGGCCGATATCAGCATGCTGCTGGGGCATTATTGATAGTGTATATCATTAGATCAAATCATAAATAACTTAAATTTAAGTTATTTATGATTTGATCTAATAAATTGAATTAATTCAATTCTGAATAACTACTTATCAAGTAAGTGCTCAAACTATATATAGTGTTATTTTAGGCAGACTTACCTTTGCTTTTCGTGGCGATTGCCAGGGATATTTATGTGTTAAATAGAATGATTTCTCACCATTGAATACATGAAAGGGATCCCGAGATACTTTCTCTATTCTTAATTTAAACTTTTTATTTTAAGTATTTAATTTTTTTCTTTGAAATGCCTCCAAAGAAAAGAAAAAGTATTGGTCAGATAACTCCTGCTGCCAACAAAAATAAAGCCTTCCGTGCATCGGAAACGCCTGAACAACAAGAAATTCGACAACAGCAGGCATGTATGAGTGTGTCTACATCGAGGGCAAGAGAAACGTTGGAGGAATGAGAGCTTCGACTACAGCAGGATCACTTGAGAGTTTCTACGACAAGGGCAATGGAAACTTCGGAGGAACAAGAATTGCACCTAGAACAAGTTCGACGAAGAGCGAACGAATTAAGAATTGTCATGGAGCATTCTAATCTAAAATTAGGGACTTTTAATTACATTGCAGAATACGATTACTATACTCATCCTAAAATCTTAATAGGAGGAATGAATGCCGTATGTAACCATTTTCAAGCAAAGAAATATAAAGCCGAACCTGTTGGAATATGTTGTTCAAACGGAAAAGTGAAACTTCCGCCTCTTAAAGTACCTCCTGAGCCACTGCTTTCTTACTTATCAGGTAGCACCGCAGATTCCAAACATTTCCTCTAAAATATATGAGCATACAATTAATTCCAGCTTTCAAATGACATCGTTTGGAGCATCGTCCATTGTGAAAGAAGGTGGTTTTATGCCTATTTTTAAGGTACAGGGCCAAATTTACCACAAAGCTGGATCATTTCTTTCTCTTCCAGATGAAAATCCGAAATTTTTACAAGTTTATTTCATGGATGACGAAACGTTAGAAGCTGTCCGACGATGCACTGATATAACTGGAGTGCGACAGGACATTGTTTTAAATTTGCAGAGGCTACTTCATTCTCACAATCATTTAGTGCAAGCATTCAAAACAGCATTAGAAAGGATGCCTACGGACGAACACAAATTAGTCATACGGGTTGAAAAGAGGCCATCCGGTGAACATGAACGGTGTTTTAACACACCGACCATTAACGATGTAGCCATAGTCATTGTGGGTCAGGAGCAGTACGATTTTCGTGACATAATTATTCAGAGACTAAGTGAAAATTTGATGCAGATTCCAGAAACACATCCTTCATACGATGCTCTGCAATATCCGATTATGTTCTGGGAGGGCAAAGATTGTTACCACTTTAACATCATGCTAACATCCCCGCACAGGAAACAATACCCAAAAAAGGTCTCTTCTATGACTTTTTATGCTCACCGTATCATGATGAGAGAGGGATCGTCAAATCACATCTTAAAATTCCGACAACTTTTTCATCAATGGGAACTCATCAACTCATTCATCATGGATATGCACGCCAAGGTAGAAAGTGAGAGGCTTCTTTACATTAGATTAAATCAGCAAAAGCTAAGAGTTGATCACTACGTTCACTTGCGGAACGCTGTGGCCAATGACCGAAATGTCTCAGATTTAGGAAGGATGGTGATATTACCGGCAACGTTCACCGGCAGTCCAAGATATATGCACGAATATGCTCAAGATGCAATGTCCTACGTACGGAACCATGGTCACCCGGATCTTTTTATTACATTTACGTGCAATCCTAAGTGGCCAGAGATTATAGCTGAGCTTATGCAAGGCCAGTCACCGATTGATCGCCACGATTTCGAGAGTATTTAAGCAAAAGCTAAATAAACTTATTGATGTCATTACCAAAAGTGACATATTCGGGGAAAACCGATGTTGGATGTATTCAATCGAATGGCAAAAACGTGGTCTTCCACATGCCCACGTATTGGTATGGCTCAAAATCCGACCGACCCAAATAGATGACATAATTTCCTCAGAGCTCCCTGATCCTCAAAATGATCCACTGCCATCTGACATAGTTTTAAAGAACATGATTCATGGGCCGTGCGGACCATTGAACCCAAAAGCTCCGTGCATGAAAGACGGCAAATGTACTAAGAACTATCCACGACAGTTCATTGATGAGACACAATCAGGCAACGATATATGGTTATTCGTTATACAGAAGATGTAAACCTGGAACTGTGGGCTTCAAAACAACTGCTAATGTAAATAACCAAGACATAGAAATTGATAATAGATGGATAGTGCCTTATTGTCCATTCCTTTCAAAAATGTTTTGCGCGCATGTCAATATTGAGTACTGACACTCCATAAAATCGATGAAGTACCTACATTGTAAATACATCACCAAAGGCAGTGAAATGGCCGTTTTCACTTTAACTGATAAAATGCAGCGGATGAGGTAACTCAACACCAATTAGGTCGATATATTAATAGTAATGAAGCCATTTGGCGTCTCTTAAATTTTCAAATTCATGAACGGTACCCAACAGTTGTTCACTTATGTGTATACTTAGAAAACGGACAGATAATATCTTTTACAGAAGGGAATGCTCAAGAAAGAGCGGAACGACCACCTAACACTACATTTTTTATAGCAGCGTTTTTCCAATTGTGCCAGAAAGATACATTTGCTAAAACCTTGCTCTACGCCGAAGTACCAAAATACTACACCTGGAACGCGTCACGGAAAATATTCTGCAGGAGGAAACAGGGAGCCCAAGTCCCAAATCATCCAAACGTTTTCGCAATTGATGCAATTGGCCGTGTCTACACAGTTCATCCGAGCAATGCAGAGTGCTTTTATCCAAGGATGTTACTTCACGTTGTGCATGGACCTACATCAATTAATGATCTTAAAACCTTCGAGGGACAACTGAGTGAAAGTTATACAGAAGCATAGCAGAAACGCAGCTTGCTTGAAAATGATCAGCATTGGAACACGAACATGTCAGATGCGTCTGTCACATGTTTGGCAAAGCAACTCAGAAACCTTTTTGCCGTTATAATCACAACGTGCGCTCCATCAAATCCATAAAGTCTTTGGGATAAATTTTAACAAAATTTAAGCGAAGATATTCTCAGGAATGTACAAAGAGTTAACCCAACTAATAAAATAGACTGCAATACAGAAATATTTAACCTAGTACTTATACATCTTGAGGACAAATGCATCTCTATCAATGGCAAAACTTTCCAGCAGCTTGGCTTGCAGGCACCAAACCGGAATGGTAAAGAAGTCGTAGATAGGGATATTTGGAGAGAAAGGAGCAACGATACTAATGCTCTCCAAAAGTTTGTTGAAGATAATAGGCCCTTGTTGGTCATAGACCAAAGACAAGCATATGACACTATTATAAGCGTTATTCAGGCTGGAAACGATGGGCTCTGTTTCCTGGACGCACCTGGGGGAACTGGGAAAACGTTTCTGATTAACATTTTACTGGCTGAGATCCGCCAAAGAAATGAAATTGCCTTGGCGATGGCATCCTCTGGAATAGCATCTACACTGCTAGTTGGCGGCCGAACAGCGCATTCAGCTCTAAAACTACCATTGAATTTACAAGTTTCAGAACAACCCATTTGCAAAATCAAGAAAGGTTCAGGTCAAGCGCAAGTACTTAAGCAGGGAATATTAATTGTTTGGGACGAATGCACCATGGCCCACAAAAAGGCACTAGAAGCGCTTGATCGTACTTTACAAGATATACGGGGTAACATGCATATTATGGGTGGCGCTGTTGTCCTCCTGGCAGGAGATTTCCGACAAACACTGCCCATAATCCCGCGGTCTACGCCAGCTGATGAACTTAACGCTTGTCTTAAGTACTTAGTATTATGGACACATGTGCATAAAATACATCTCAAGACGAATATGCGTGTTCACTTAAAAGGAGATACAAATGCAGAGCATTATGCATAACTATTGATGTTACTTGGCAATGGAGAGTTATCTGTAGACTCCTCTACTGGTCTAATTTCAATTCCCTCAAATTTCTGCAACATGATCTCTTCACTCGACGAACTTACAACAAAAGTTTTTCCGGATATACACGAAAATTACAACTCGTACCGATGGCTGTGATAAAGGGCCATTTTAGCTCCAAAATGAGAGCGTTAAATATGTTAACGATCTCATACAGAATATGCTTCACGGCAATTCTACTACCAATTCATCCATTAACACAGTAATGGATGCTGAACAAGTTGTTTTATTACCCGGTAGAATTATTAAATTCTCTAGAACCCCCGGTAATGCCGCCACCAGAGGCGGATTAAGGGGGGGGGAATAGACAAGATGGTAATCATAAAGATGGTTCTCCAATGCAAGTTTTTATTTCACCAGCTCAATACACAATGTTTAAAGATAATTGTAAAATATCTAAAATCCACTTGTTTAAACAGACACAGTATCCTCGATGTTCGCAATTGTGCTTTTGTAGGCCTTTTAATGAAGTGTTGTGAAAGCTTTGGTGCCATAACGGAATAGTTTTAGATATTATACTATGTATGCAGACCTATATACACCTATTTACTATGTATGCAGAGAATCGTGCCGCGAGTTTGGGCAGTTGAGCCATAGTGCGTCTGCGAGAGGGGAATACAGTCTCCACGACCTCCTACAGCATTGCCTACTATGCGACACCCTCCGCTCTCGTGCTCGTCGCGACATGTCAGTTGCCCGGCTCTAGCGAGTGTATTGTTTCAGTTGTAGTGAGTGACAAGTTCAAGAGTTCTGCACATGTTTAGGACCCTGTGCCCTTTTTCCTTTTTTCTGTGATATACCTGACGTGCAGATCACCCTTTCAGCCAGAGATGGTAAGTTTAGTCGGTTAATTACAACGACAACTTATTTGCACTTTCTCGCGCTAGGTCGAGCGCGAGAAAGGGCATTAGGGTCGGACGGCCGGCTTCAAGCTTGGGCCCACATTAGCCTCCATTGCTATTTATCTGCTTTTTGATCAAGGAATTGAACACCCACCCATTTACTGGACTTTCATTTTCATTGTGTTATCATAGAAATGCTGTGAGGTCCACCCACCATAGTTTTGTCCCCTCTCCTTTTGATAGCAGTAAAATTGAGGACACAGTACGTAAAGCAAAATAATGTTCAAGTATTACCCTATAGGGTGAGAAAAAGATATGCTTATAATGTTTTTTGCAACTCGTCGCAGAAGGAATAGCTAAGGTTTACTTTTGTTTACAGGCGTCGTCTTCTAGTAGGCCTGGTACAAAGCGGAAAACTATAGTTTATATTATACTATATTAAACTATATTATAATAGTGCCTCTGCGGACCTTCGAAGCTTTTTCTCTCGAGTCCAAAAACAAAAGACGCCAGAAGCAGCAGGATTGCATTGCGTAAATGCATAATTTGTTAACACCATGCCTTCATGCTGCAGAACTGACAATGAGACTCAAGCTGAGTCCATGGTCCTTTTACAATCCCCTCCACGTAGCCACTAAATATCGACTGAAGCTTCAATTCCTTCACTTCCTTTGGCTGAAAATGTCAGCTGTGACGTAGGTCTCTTCATTGTACCAGGAAAGGAAAGACCTGATGATAGGAAAATATGTAGCAGAACTTTTGGAAAGCCCTAGGACATCCACAAGCGATTACAAGTATCCCTTTTCAACTCATAGGAAGGGAACCACGGAGGAGCGTCGTTACGTGAGGATAGAACATCTTGAAAAGTACCTTTGGCTTGTGGTTTCTCCCTCAATGAATGGACGTTTTTGTAGGTATTGCCCTTTTTTCCCAATCAACGGCAGCTTGAGGTACAAATTTGCAGTTAAAACCCCTCGTTACAGAGCCGTTAAAGTTTTCAAAACTGCTAGGGAAACTAGACGATCTGGAAAACCACTAACACACAGTCTATTACAAAGGTGCAGATCCCAGTTGGCCCTGAATTTTATGGAAGAATACAAAAAACCTGAAAATCAAAACAAAAGCCAACTGGACGGCTACAGAAGGGAGAAAATCAAGGAAAAAAGAGAAAATATGAAGCTGATACTTAAAAATGTGATTTTTCTTGGCCGTGAGAACATACCACTCAGATCGGGATAGTCTTCGGGACGACGCGACGGTTCATTATCATTGGAAGCGTAGGTAACTTCCGAGCATTACTGCGTTTTCGTTGCTAGGTATTATAAACAATTATAAAAATATTAAAGGAAAATAGTATTTTCTGTACTTATATTTTTATTTCATTCAGACCAATTTTCATTTTGTACGACATTAAAGAAGATTTCTTTCAAGGAGTTGGAAATCCTTGTGTAGACTGCCGCAGTTTGATGGATGGGAAGATGCAGGTCTTCCGCGTTTTACACCGCGTTGGTCTATGTTTCCTTGGACGACAGTTTCGCAGGCATTGTAGTCGGCTTCTTCTGGTCGGTGAAGTGAAGGTGCAGCCATTCGTCGTCTTAAATATCTCAAGCGTTAGACCTGACTCCAACAGGTGAGATATATAAATATACGACAAATGGCTGCACCTTCACTTCACCGACCTGAAGAAGCCGACTGAAACGCCACCGAAACTGTCGTCCGAGGAAACATGGACCAACCCGGTAACCCATGGTAAAACCCGGAAGACACTTCACTTCTTCACTAGAATGGCATTCTTTGCATCGTTTTTTTACGTTTTTCAAATGTGATTAGATAGATTTACTCTCTAATTTATCACATCTCTTATATCTAATATAGCCACACCAAAACTACGTTCCAAGCACTTAATTTCTTTTAATTTTCCGAGGGAAGTCCACCGGACCTCCAATTAGTTGAAATGTATTGCATACCCCCCAGGCGCCGCGGGAAGTAGTGAACCGCCCCCCCCCCCCCAAAACAACGACCTTAATCTGCCCCTGGCCGCCACTCAAGTTGAATTAAAAAAAGGGATTCCCTATTATTCTCTTATGTAACATTGACCCACCCAAACTGTGCAACGGAACAAGACTCACCGAAAAGAATATGTTGCCCAACGTAATAGTAGCCACTATCATCATAGGGAATGCCGCAGGAGAAGAGGTACTTCTTACGCTCATTCCGTTAATACCCAGGTATACAAATATGCCATTTGAATTTAAACGTTTGCAATTTCCAATCCAGCTTTCATTCGCTATGACTATTAACAAGGCATAGGGGCAATCACTTTGCGTGGCTGGCATTAACTTGGAAAGTCCATGTTTTTCGCACGGTCAACTATATGTAGCTTGCTCTAGAGTCGGTATACCAGATAGTTTATTTGTCTATACTCCAGATGGGCAAAGGAAAACATCGTGAATCGACAAGAATTACAGTAAATCCTTTAAAATAAATAACTCTTAGCTGTTAATTCTCAGAATATATCATGTAAAATAAAAAAATTGATTGGGTAATGAATTAAGGATAACAATGATTGCTTAGTAAACTGTTTCTTACCCTAATTTCTTTTCTTCTTAAAAGTTTCTTAATTAAGCAGCAACGCAATGAGAAATCTCGGAAAAAGATATGTTTTTCACAGATTTTGATGTTTCTTCAAAGCATGCCAACAATACAATTTCACAAGTGAGAAAACACTTTGACTTAAAACTTTTGGAGCACCAAAAAATGGACAAACACGTAACCATTTATTAGTTTTGGGAGGCCCTATTTTTTTACTATTAGGGGACCACAATAAAAATCTTGAGCATAAAAATCTCAAATAACCTTAAGTAGGCCCTAGACGAGCAAGCTGCTTGATAAAACGGTTCAGTCAATCGATTGACTCGCGCGTCAATCAACCTTCAACCAACCATCAACCAACCCTTCAATCTTTTGACCAAAACTCATTCTCAGTTGAGTTTCCGACTCGGAAAGTGAAGTTTGTCGTGGATTGTCTCTGAAAATGGTTCCGAATACAGATTTGGCCTATCTTGCCTTGAAATTGGTTGTTCTCAAAGGAAAAAACAAGTTAGCAGGAAATGACGTTGGTCCAAGGAGTAGTATAAAATGAGAAACCGCTTCACTCATGAACATGTACTCAACGTTCTGCACGATACGGAACCAAAGGACTACAGTAACTTCATTACAATGGATCAAGATAGTTTTGATTTTGCTTGATCTTGCTATGCTTGATCAAAATTGGCCTAGACGGTCCAGCATACTCGTCAACCGCTTGAGCCATTCAAACTTTCTATCAATCTCCGTTAACGCTTGGCTCAAGCGTTACATGGGTTCCTAGATGGTCAATCATGCTTGATTCAATCGAATGACTCCAGCTTTTGGTTAAAATGATTGACCGTGTAGGGCCTCCTTTACGAATTATGACACTAAAAGCCAAACACCCCACTGTTAAGTCCGCTAAGACAAAATGGCGACCGCTTATCACGTTCAATTGTATTAGTTTATGCAGTCAAAAAAACTTTAATAATAGGCTGAAATAAGGGAAGTTATTCATATAAAGAGACTTTATGTATACGTATGTAAGAGTGAAGTTGCAACCGTAATAAAAGGAATTTAACTTTCGATCATGCACCGGAGTCTGCGTCTGACCATCGGCCATACTAACCGACTGACTGGCAAAGAGTAAGTTCTAAATATTATGGCAATAAGAAAAGTTTACCTTATAAATTTGGTTTTAATGCTATTAATAACGGGAAACTGAGTCATACTGCATTTAGGATAACTGTGAATACGTTATCAATTTTGTAACAAGACGAAGATATTCAAGCATTCCGCAAATGCGGCGATGAATTAACGGAGAAGGATTTTTCCTGTGGCAATTTCTATGTTATTGTAACAGGATATTTGAAAATTTAATACTTTTCTTAACTATTTGAGAATATCGCGTAAAATTGCGAATCGCGAATATAGGTATTTAAGAATATCTTCAAGGATATTCCTTTAGAGAAATCTCCGGAGAATCCGGACTTCACCGTAGGCCGGACATCCTCACTCCCGAGTCCGGATTAGCGAGGGTGTACTGATATCATGTTTAGCCAGCTCTATTCCCAAATTAATTATCTTTCCACTTGAGGGATCACTAAACATGGAAAAATGTTAAACAAATATTTACTATGTCTGAAAATACAAAAAAAGACGATAACAAAATAAATGTTATTGCTAAAATAAAATGGGCATTGAGGGTGAATTAATTTCGAAATTTTGAATATCCACATTAATTGCAAGCCAAATATCCCTCCTACAGGCGTCCAGTGTTCTGATGATGTTACACATGGCAAGATTACAAAATGAAATTCATCCTCATTCATCCTCATCCTTGCTAATTGGAATAGAAGAACGAGGCCCTTCCCCTACCGTTAATATCAAACACGATAAGTGAGTACAAAAATTATTTCCTTATACGTGTTACTACTCAAGAGAAGAAACAAACATTTCAAGAAAATCAATTAGGAGAAGTATTATGATGCTCCAAATTTCATTGTTGAACACCATGAAAGCCTTCTTAAGAATAGACAAGCACTAAGAGATAATTTCCCCATGACAATTGCAAGATAAACACATTTTAATTCAAAGAAGCTGATGTTTACTTCACCAAACTTATACACTGGAACACAACTGGTGCCCACCCTACATAGTGAGACTTAGAACAAATGATTGATCAATATAAGAAGCAGGCATTTAATGTTATAAATTCCTCCTATATTTGTTACTCCAAGCAAAATATAAAAGCAAACAAATGAAAATGCTAACGCAGTTCACTGTCAAAAATCATAGTTTCAATAACACTGCCCATTAAAGAAACTTAAAATTTGTGTTATTTCACTGATTTAAATGATAGTGGAATGAGGAATAAATTAAAGGAGAAGAGGTATAACATTGGCCCTCAAGATGATGATGGGAACAAATAAAATTTAAAGAAATATGGTCCAATCCAAGTGAGGACCCCACACTAGGCCCGATCATGAAACAACTTTTTTCGAAATTTTAAGTTCGACATACGGCAAAATGTAGCCCGTAGTACCCAAGGAACAGAGAAAATTTTTTGTTTCGGTAGGTTGACATCCTACGGTGCCGCCGAGGTCATTTATCTTGAGGGTAGGCAACCCACAATGCACATCCACTTTTTACGCTATTTTGGCTGTAAATGTCGCGATTCAAGCATTTTTTCAGTCGATGCTGTACCAGTCATGTCAGGAATTGTCGAGGCAAGCCACAGAGATCGGATTGTCACGTGTTTATACAATAACTAGTCTTAAAATGCAAATAAACCTGAAAACAGTGAAAATTGCTTAATTAATGACTTATATTGTAATTTGCCGCACTCGTATGGGCATGATAGCACTCACATGACGCTTCCCCTTCACTAGAACAACACCCGTTCCCTCTCTCAAGCAACCATCTCTCCTTCTCACTATGGCCCGCCTATCTGCCCACTGCGATGGCTACCTACATCGTATATGAAAATGGTCCTGTTCCAAAATTTTGCAGCTCTTCGCCCACCATGAGGACCGGTGCCACTCAGACTCTCAGGGTGACCCATTACTTACCACGTGGAGGTCGCTGCAACTCGATCTCCTCCCGTATCCACCCATCCTTCAAGTCTTATAACTTACCAGTCACGCTGTAATCTTTTTTGGATCCAAACTTTGGCATTTGTTTCTTTGATTGGATTTTCTGACGGATGTTTCCTTCCCTTTTCTCCGCTGTGCTCTTGCTCCCCGATGCCTCTGTCACCATTCTCACATGTCTTTCGACGGCTTGAGTGTGTTAGTGTAAGTCAGGGATTTTGATCCAGGGTGAACTTCCCTTAGTCTGGTCAGCCAGCATAGATTCAAGCTCCTCTGTCGAGATGTGATCCAGTAGAGGTGGTGAGGTGACTGTAGTGTACTCCCAACCAATGATATTGGTGTAGTCAGATGCATTTAAGTTTATTAGAGGGCTGTGAAAAGTCTTGATTTCTTCTTCTAGCTATCCTCCGGAAATCGACTCTTCGCATTTCAGCCCTTTCATCACTCACCATTGCAATGAGGGTGTTCTCTGGATGAGCGAAGAACGTGTTGCTCTGGACGAATTTCTCAAGAACCTCTGTACTTTTTAGGGAATAAAAATGTATAGGATCTCTCTACAAGCAAATTGTTTAAATAAATAAAATAACAAATAACACTGTATTCTGTTTTGACAACTACTAACAAACCACTCTCCTCTTACATACTGAGTTTTGAAGGAAGTGTGATCCCGAGCAACGCCGGGTAATTCAGCCAGTAATAGCAATAAAAATTGTTTTACCTGAATTTTCTATTTTTTTAATGATTTTAAATTTTAAAGTTGTTAAATAACTTTTATCAAATGCTCCACCTCAGAATTAGCCGAAAAATGGTTTTCATAATCTGTTCGTATTTATTTAACTATCCTGAAAAAAATATCCCATATCAATTCATAAACGCGTTTATAAAAAATATTTAAACATTTGCATTTTTCCCACGTCCGGCTCCGCGGGATCCGCTCGGGAGCATGAATGTATGTACCAGACAGCCAATTCGGGCATAGGCATGCACAGATAGATCCAGCTCACTATATCACAGTAATTGTTATAAACTATATGATAAACAACTAATCGTTTATATATGTTATTTATAATTTTATATAAATGCTATTTGCGAAATTAACGAGAGAGCTCTACTGAAGATTTTGGATAATGCTTAGCTTATTTATTTTTGTTATAATTCATGCGATTGTACGTTAATTACGACTACAAAATGTCCCTCAATACAGGTAAAATATTTGTATATAAAATATATTTCAGTAAGATATTCCTGAAAAAAAAATGGATTCTATTTCAGTTCATAGTGATATTAACTTCGTTCTAATATGAAGCTGTTTTTTCAACTTGAGAAATCTCGCTCATGTAATTTTTTTTTCAGATGTTTGCTATATTGTGGTATGTAGTCATTAATTTGCTGCTGATTCTAAGATTCCTAAATTACCCAAAAAGTTATTTCTGACTCGCTCATGGCTGCAGACATAAACAAACGAATTTTGCCACATCCTGGAGCATCTGGTTTGCAATCCCGGAAGGTTCAGGTGCTTTCACCTCCAGTCAGCTCCGGCAGTGGAAGATAGACGCAAGAAGGGAGCAATGGTGCCACGCATTGACCTCACAAAGCGGTCCTAGAAAAAATTTAACCGGAATCTATCCGAAATCAGAACATCAACAGTAATGAAACATTTGAAAAGCAGAAGATACTTGGAGAAAATAAATCATAAAATTACCCCTCTCCAACAAAGATCAATGGAGGAAAAAGCAAAGAGATCTACAGCTTCCTTCAGTACAATACTTCAAGACTCCCTGTAGAGACAGAGAACTCCGACAGATTTTATTTTTCCATGTTTCTGGTGTAAACAGAAGTGCCTGGCGTTAAATATTACATTAGCATAAACTAAGATGGAAAGCAAATATATTTACAAAGAAGACTAATTTATTCAGGAAACTTTAAAGAGATTTTTCATAATGTCAAGGAAACACATTCCAAAGAAAAAATTTCCAGAACTAATTGTTAGACCAAAAGAGTGCATTCTTACTAGTGTTCTAGTGCTCTTAGGAGCAAAGCAGACTCAGTTGATTGTACAATATCAGAGTGTAATCCTAAATTCCACTTTCCTTCCCATCCTTCAACTCATAAAGAAATTTGAATTCCCACCGCGTTAAAGACGGTGGCGCGCCGTCTTTAACGCCTCGATACCCTTGGTACCCTAACAATACCCTTAATTTAATAATAAATTTGGGCATTCACGGATCCAGAACTTTTCAAAATAACTCGCAGAAACCTATGTCCCAAGAAATTATAACTATGCACTAAGATAGTCGCGCAGATGGGACTTATTGTTATTTCCAAAATTCAATGCACCATTTATTAAATGCAAGCCGTTTCCATCGTGGAATTCTCATAACTCTGATCCATCCGAAGCAAGGAAAATTCGAAGTAGTTTGAGTCGCCAAATCGATCCAATGACCAGGTGGAAAAGGATCGGCAATGAATAGCTGTGGACGCGCGGCTTTATTTCAAGGAGAGAACGGTCGCCGATACCGATTTTTCCCCCACACGCGTTACCACTCGCACGTGAAATTGTCAATCAATCTCCACATGCAAAGCAGAATCAGAATTTTCATAGCTGGAAAGTGTGACTAGAGAACACTGTGATCATTTTCGGCCAGTATATGCAATATATGACGACTACTAAAGCAAACTTATCTATGATTCAGCATCGTAAACACGGCTAGTAACAGTATTAACAGGAAACGTGAACGAGGATCGATAAGTAAATGAGCAACTAGAATTGTAGATCGAATAATTTAAAACGCAGAACGGAAAAATTTCTTTAGCACTGCATCTTATATCAATCACTGGTGAAAAAGAAATACCATGAAACAGTCATCATTAATTTAAGGAGGGGAATGGACTATAGACATATTGCCACTGGAGTCAACTGCAGCTAAAAGAAACTAAACCTAAAGACAACTAAAGCATAAAAAAACCTGCTACCAGATATGATTGGAAGAGAAGTGCTAGTGAATCCACTGTATCTGCGAAAATAATGGTATTTTGAAACTCTGAATGCATTCAAGGGTCACCTCCATTGCTTAATGCACAATTTCAACTGGAGGAGCAAGGAGTACTAATATTTCATCGAAGCGGAAACACAAAATATAGTAACAGTGAAATGATACTTTTGCAAGGTGTTTCTTTGCCATAAATGACACGACCGTCAATCTCAATTACGGTAGGAATGCTTTTTATCGGAAATTCGGCAATCAGTCAGATTAACATTCGGGAATTGGGAAAGAAATAGATACCATCAATACAATGAAATTTAGAAGGGGGTTGAATTTTACGGCAGAAAAGGAGTTTTCAGACCGCTAGAGTTTTTATCACCACGGTTGTATGCTAGGTGATCAAATAAATATACTGTTTTCACCATTCGGTGCTTGATGGATGGAACAACGGGGCGAACATTTTTTTAAATTGAAACTATCGCTAACTTCTCTAAAAAACATCATTTTCAACGGAGCAGTATTCGAAATGGGGAGGTATACGAAAAAAACTAATGTATGCATAATGCAATGATAATTCTACTTCGATAGCATTAATTTCTAGAAATTTAGGTTTCATACATTTTTTTATCGCGATGACCAAGGTTGTCAGCCGAGAAAGTAGCACCTTTTCTTCCGCCAGGGACTCCGTAGTCCGCCCGAATAGCCTCCCCTCCACCACCTCTATTGCTTCTTTGCGCAACCGTTTCGCATATTGGTGAATTTCCATTTGCTTTTTCGAATAGTATCCACTCCCCCAAAAGGATGGGTCGTCAAATACACGAGGAAAAAAACAGTTGGAAATGAATTGCCTCTTTCGTAAAATAGGAACTGGGCATAAATGACGAACGCGTCTCGGAACGAGAAAATTTATGGCTCAAACTGCACTGAATCACAAGCATAAATTAATCAACATATAGCTCCCAAAAATACTATCGCATTCGATTAGCGCCATTTCACCATTAGTTTCAAATTTATTGGAAAATTTGATGCTAAAGCCCTCAACATTGTAAATAGTTTTAAAGACACAGGCACACGGAAATAAAAAGGACACAAAATATTTTGCGGGACTTTTCGAGGGTCAAGCCGTCATCGTCGGCAACAAGAGACTAACTAGTGGTCTGTTACCTCGGGAGGGGAGGTGGAATAGGAGAAGGGAAGGGGACTGGTGGGGAGCCAAATTTAGCCCGGACGATTCAAATGCTCTTAAGATCCAAATGAATGCTATCGCGCGAGACCTCAATTCGATACTTCTTGCTGATTCGGGGAGGGATTCTAATATATAGAGAGTGAAACATTTATTGAAGGTTTTACGGTGGGAAGCGGTACGTTTAGGAATGGGATCAATAAAGGGAGGACATTTGGTGGAGTGGCGGTGCCCATTCATTCGTATGGAAAGCGGGATAGTACACTCGCCAACGTAAAATGCCGGGCAGAAACTGCACGAGAGACGGTAGACGATATTTGTGGAAGTACAGTTGGCTGCTAAGGAAGATTTATTGGAAGAGGGCGTAACAGAAGAGCGTAGGAGGGAGCAGAATTTGCATCTAGGACGGTTGCAAGTTGAGGAGAGTGGTGGAGAGAGGGCGGTCGGTTGAAGGGTGGGTTTCCTAGATTTTAAGATATCTCGCAGGTTTGCGGGACGCTTAAAAATACTGTGGGACATAAGGGTAATAGGAGAGCAGTGGAATTATTATTCTTTAAAATTGGATATAAATCGCGGACGATGTTTTTGATTTTATGGTAGCCAGGGAAGAATGTGGTAATGAGGCTGAGTCTGTCGGGGTGGTCGGTTTTGGCCCGAGGGGTGTAATAGGCAGAGGGGGGCAGGATTTTATTGGTAAGAAGCTTTTTGGGGTATTCACGTTCTCTGAGGGAGTGAGATAGGTTATCAGTGTATTGTTGAAGGGACTGGGCGTCGTTACACATTCTGTGGCCGCGGACAGAGAGGGAATATGGAATGGAGCGTTTGGTATGTGGTGGATGGCAGCTATTGAAATGAAGGTAAAGGTTATGGTTAGTGGGTTTATTATGGACGGAGGTGATGAATTTGTTGTTTTTAGTAGGATAATAACATTCAGAAATGTAATGGAAGAATCAGAGACGGAAGAGGTGAAAGAAACCGAAAAGGAAGCGTTTAGCGCAGAAATAAAGGAAGATAGAGATTCACGGCCATGAGGCCTAAGGACAAAGATATCGTCAATATAGCGGGCCCAGAAGAGAGGTTTGAGGGGTTGGTTTTTGAGGAAAGTGCTTTCAAGATGGCGCATGAATAGATTTGCATAAGAAGGCGCCATACGAGTACCCATAGCGGTCCCTCTGATCTGAAGGAAAAGTTGATTATTGAAGGAAAAGGCGTTTTTAGTTCATACAATTTTTCTGTTAGGTTAACAATAAAGTTAGTGGAGGGAAGATGTGGTTTTGGGCGTTGGGAGAGATAAAAACGGAGAGCTTCAATTCCTTCATGATGGGGTAAACGCGTATAGAGGGAAGTGACATCTATTGTGGCCATAAGAAGGTCAGTGCTAGTAGGGATAGGGATGGCGTGTAGGAGGTCGATGAAGTGGTAGGTATCTTTGATGAAAGAGGGGAGAAACATTACTAATGGTTGCAGGTAATGATCAATCAGTGCTGAGATCCGTTGAGTGGGGGAGTTGATGCTAGAGACAATAGGGTGACCGGGATTGTTGGTTTTGTGAATTTTAGGAAGCATGTAAAAATAGGGAGTTTTGAAGTTAGAGGGTGAGAGGATGGCGAATTCGGAGGGAGTGAGGCCTTCGGCTGGTCCGAATTCCTCCAGGAATAAGGTTATTTCTTTCTGGAATTCAGCGTTAGGGTCTTGGGGGGGGGGGGTATAAGAAGAGGGATCATTTAGTTGCCGAAGTCCTTCGCATATGTAGGCATTTTTATCCAGTACGACAACAGTTGATCTGTCTGCCTTAGTGATGATGATCTCATTATTGCTGGATAATTTTTTTAAAGCGAGTGCTTCTAGACGGGTGAGACGAGAAGTCCTCCCCGAATCAGAAAGAAATATCGAATTGAGGACTCGCGAGATGACATTCATTTGGATCTTAAGAGCATTTGAATCGGCCGGGCTAAATTTGGCCCACTGACTAATAGCCACCCCTCGCTCCCGCTCCCCACCAGTCTCCTTCCCTTCTCCTATTCCGCCTCCCCCCCCCCCGAGGTAACGGACTACTAGTTAATTTCTTGTTGCCGACGATGATTGATGTTGCCTGACCGTCGAAACGTCCCGTAAAATATTTTGTGTCCTTTTTATTTCCGTGTGCCTGTGTTTTTAAAACTATATTCATCTTTCTGTTTTTATTCGCCGAGTGCGTTTTCTGAGAAGATATTATATAAATATAAATAAATAAATAAATAAATAAATAAATAAATAAATAAATAAATAAATAAATATAAATATATATATATCTCTCCTTTACTTCTAACATCTCTGCCTCTAACGTCGTCTTTCTGGACGTAAACGTCTCCCTCTCTGACCGCAAATTTAGCACTTCCGTGCATATCAAGCCCACCAACCAACAACAATACCTCCATTATAACAGCTGCCACCCCTCCCATACTAAACGTTCCCTCCCCTACTCCCTTTCTATTCGTGGCCACCGAATTTGCAACAACCCTGACTCCCTTGATAAATTCCTTACTAACCTCCATCAATCTCTTCTTCGCAGAGGCTATCCAGAGCAACTTCTCAATAAAAAAATCCTCAAAAAACCACACTCCCCCAAACTGCCTCCTACTAATAGCATTTCCCAAAACAATATCTCCCTCTGTACCACCTACTTCCCAGGTGTGGACTCTATTAGGCGTATTATTAAAAACCTCTACCCTATCCTGTCGGACAACCTAACCACTTCTAAAATATTCCCCCAATGTCCCTCTCTCAGCTTCAGACGCCCCCCCAATCTATCCGCCATTTTCAATATTACCAAACCCCTGTCCAAATCACTCAAACCCACCAAATCCCTTCCCACCCCTTGCAACCGCCCGCGATGTAAAACTTGCCCCATCCTCATCACCCAGCCCTTGCCGGACAAGTTCCTCGCTTTTCCCCTCCCTTCTGTCCTCTCACCCTCCTGCACCACGCCTAACATTGTCTACATCCTCCTCTGCCAATACTGCCCTTCTTTCTATATTGGCTTATCCACCACTCCTCTCAATATTAGAATGAATGGGCACCGCTCGTCTTGTAACGATTGCCCCTCCCTCTCTGTTTCTCTCCCTGTCGCCATTCACGTCTCCTCCCACAACTCCACTTTCAATAACACTTTTAAAGTCGGTCTACTTGCTTCCCTTCCCCCTTCTTCCTCTCCCCTTCAGCTCAAAGATCTTGAATCTTCTTGTATTTTAATCCACCAGGCTTTCTCGCCCCCCGGACTCAATAAATCACACTAGTTTCTCCCTCCCCCTCATCTCATCTCTCCCTGCTTCCTCCACGCCCTCTCCCCGCTCTTCGTCTTTCCCCTCCTTCCCCTCCTACACCTTCCTCTCTCCCTCTTTCCCCTCCTTCCCCTCTTACACCTTCGTCTCCCCCTCCTTCCCCTCCCATACCTCAATCTCTCTCCTTTTCTTCATTCCTACCTTAAACCTTGAGAAAGGTGGAGCTAGACTTCACCGAAATATCGAAAATTTTTATGTGTAAGTGTTCTTTTTTCCGTGTGTATATTTTTTATCGGCCACCCTCTTGGCATACTGTATATATATATATATATATATATATATATATATATATATATATATATATGGGATATATGGGATAGGAACACATAAAAGGACGAACTCCCTTTCCATTTCCTATGATTGTATGAATTTATTTGCGCCTTTGAGCGACTGGTTTTCGAATGTATGAGTATATGCATATATATATATATATATATATATATATATATATATATATATATATATCAGTCCGCCATTTTCTAAGTCAACGTCCCACTCCTCACGTACCTAGTACTGATTTCCTGGTAGAACTCTCCAACTTTATTCTTACCCATAATGCCTTCTCTTTCAATGATCTTCATTACCTCCAAACCAAGGGCTGTGCCATGGGCAGTAGATTCAGTCCCTCTTACGCCAACCTTTTCCTCGGTCTTCTCGAACAGAACTTCCTCTCTCAAAACCTTTTAAAACCTCTCCTCTGGCTCCGATACATAGATGATATTTTCCTACTTTGGCCACATGGCATTGACTCTCTAAATTCTTTAATTTCCTCTCTCAATGCATCATCCTCTGTATCTTTCACCTCTAATATCTCCTCCACCCAAATAACTTTCCTAGATGTCGACATCTCTTTATCCAACTGTAAATTTAGTACCTCTGTCCATATTAAACCCACAAATAAACAGCAATACCTTCACTTTAGTAGCTGTCACCCCTCTCATACAAAGCGTTCTCTCCCATACTCTCTTTCCATCAGAGGTCATCGAATTTGTAATAATCCGGAGTCCCTTGACCATTTCCTATCCAACCTACACCAGTCTCTTCTCCGCAGAGGATATCCTGATACCCTTTTGTATAAAAAAATACTCAGAAAGTCTTACCAACCTAAACTAACATCAGATTCAAACCCTAAAAATCTTTCCATCTGCACCACATTCTTCCCAGGCATACAGTCCCTAAAGCACCTCCTTAAAGAATTATTTCCCATCCTTTCGAATAACCCAACAACTACTAATTTATTCCCTAAATGTCCATCCGTTACTTATAAGCGTCCCCCCAACCTATCAAACTTATTTAAGGCCACGAAACCTCTCAAAAAATCAGTTATTCAATCCAAAACTCCAGCCACCCCTTGTAACCGTCCTAGATGCAAAACATGCTTATTATTTACCACGAACCGACTCCCGAATAAATTCATAAATTCTCATCTTCCTTCCGTTTCCTCATCCTCCTGTACCACCTCTAACATTGTGTATATACTTCTTTGTAAGCTATGCCCGGCCTTTTATATTGGACTTTGTAGTACACCACTTAATATCAGGATAAATAATCACCGTGCCTCATGCAACCCATCCTCCCAAAACTTCTCTCACGCTGTCCCTACTCATGCCGCTTCCCATACCACTAAATTTGATAATTGCTACAATGTAGCTGTTCTGGCCTCTCTACCCCCCACAGCCACTCCAATTACTTTGAGAACATTAGAGCAAGCTTGTATATTTTATTTTAACGCTCTCCAGCCACCTGGCCTCAACCGGTCCCATTAATTTGTAAACATCCTCCCCTCCCCCAACCTTCAACATTGTACTTATAATTTTGTAACATCTTCTCCCCTCCCAACCTTCAACTTTGTATCTTTCTGTCTCTTAACTTGGTCATGGCAACTTCACCATTTCGTCTTTTCCATTTCCCTTACCTCCATTCCACCCCTCCTTTACTTTTCACCTTTCCCCTCCTCACTGCTCTCTTCCCCTCACCATCCCAAACATTTCCTCTTCATTCTTCCTATACCTTTCGCTGAAGAAGTTGGCGGCGATCCACCGAAAAATTTACAACCCGTGTGAGTGTCTTTTTTATGTGTCGTCATTTTAGTCACACTTGTGACAAAGTTTTTATATATTTATATATATATATATATATTTATATATATATTTGTGTTCACGCTCGTGAAAGCTTCCAATGATTATATATATATATAATATGCCAAGAGGGTGGCCGATAAAAATATAGCGACAGAAAAAAAGGACACTCACTACCTTCCTACTTGATTACTACTGTCTACCCTGAGAAAGGTGGTCACGATCCCACCGAAATATCGGAAGTTTAAATTTGTGAGTGTCCTTTTTTTCTGTCGCTATATTTTTATCGGCCACCCTCTTGGCATATTATATATTTATCACCCGAGTGATTCTCCAAGAAGTTTAACATATATATATATATAACTTTTTGGAGAATCACTCGGATATATATATATATATATATATATATATATACATATTACACTGCGAGTTTTGTCTTTTGTTCTAATCTATTAGCATTTCTTTGATATTGTATTTCACCAAACCATTTCCTTTCCTCTTTATTTCAGACCTATTATGAAGGATTCGTAATTCATTCTCACACCCCTTTGCGGTTGTTTCATCTGATGGCATTTAGAAAGGGTAGCGCCGGAAATTACAATTCAGCAGGCTCCTGCGCCTCCGTAATGTTTCAGACAGTAATGAAGTCCAGGCATGCAAACGCCTTTTTTAAACGCAAAGTCAATAACGTTGACGTCACACCAAGGATTTTTTTTATTTAGCTAGGAGACTAAGGAGTGACCTAAACACGCTAGCAAATAGTGAGCATAAAATTTCCACTTAATTCAGTGTTAAGAGTGATCACTTATTTTGATGCAATACAATACACTAAGCAAATGAAGAGGTTTTCGCAACCGTATGTCACAACTGGTATTACTGCTGTTGATTACATTTTAAATGTCCATAGCTTGTGAAGAATAATAGAGCATAGTAGTTTCTTAAGGGCAGAAATACATGTGTTACCTGCAGATACTCTCCGTGTTATTCCATCTGAGTTTTCATTATTTACGCATAAACGTTGACCCTAAGCAGTCAAAGGCTCTCACATTTTCTAATCCCCTACTGTCTAATTTTTCAGCTTCTCTATATTTGCCTTGATCCCTTGGCAGAAACATGTATTTGTTTTTTCTAATAATTTCAAATTACGCCCATCTAGCAAGTCACGTTTTCCAATTCATTATTTACGCATAAACGTTGACCCTAAGCAGTCAAAGGCTCTCACATTTTCTAATCCCCTACTGTCTAATTTTACAGCTTCTCTATATTTGCCTTGATCCCTTGGCAGAAACATGTATTTGTTTTTTCTAATAATTTCAAATTACGCCCATCTAGCAAGTCACGTTTTCCAATTCTATAATTTTTCCTTTAAAAACGTTTTCAGTTCCTCCTATAATTATCATGACATCATACTGCTATTTGGACTGTTCTATAACAACTTATGCTGCTATTTGGACTGTTCTATAAGTTTCATTGCCCGTGTAGTCTATATGTCTGCACTGAATTTCTAATATAAGATTAAAAAACAGTGATGATAGTGCATCAACCTGACTTACACCTATTTCGACTTTGAAAGGTCCTGTTGACTCCCAATGTATTTTTACATTAGCATTTAATCCCGCCATTGTAACTTCAGCAAGCTTCACCAATTACTTAGGTATATCGTATGTTCTAAGGTTGGTCAGAATCATCTGTCTGTTGTTTTTTCAAAGAAAGATACTTAGAAGAAATTTTAGACCAACACAGGAGGTAAGAGGTGACTGGAGAATTAAGTGAAATGTAGGATTAAATAAACCGAAAATGGAAGAAACCATAGTCCACCACATGAAGACAAAGAATTCGGTGGCTAAGTCACATTACACGCATGGCAGAGACGAAATCGACAGAGAACATTTATGAATGTATACCAGATAGAAATAGGCCCAGAGGAAGACCTAGAAAAAGATTGAGAGGCGATGTCATAGAGGTTTCACAAAGAATGAATATTATTAACTGGAGGGAGCTAGCAAGAGAGAATAACATACGCGTCTACTGTTGACGAGGCCAAAATCCATGGAAGATTGTAGCGCCCAAGGAAGAAGACGTAAATATCATGATAGCCATTCCATGGTTCGGCTTTTACCGTCTATGGGAATCAGGTCACATGCAGCAACATGTAAAACAGTCCAAACAATTCACAAGCTTAGAATGTCACTCGCAGATAACAATCCTACACATTGACCAAAAGAGTAGAGTTGCCATGCGTCTTGAAGATGCGGGATTTTCCTGAATTTTGGCCAATAAAAAAAGGGTGTGCAAGTAGATAATATTTTTCATTATATATTTTCACTCAAAATATTTTATAATGCGGAATAACGAGTGTGCTAAGACTATTTTACTTTGTATTAGAAGATACACATTATTTTTTATATCTTACAAAAAATATGACTCAAAATTATGAAATAACGTCATATTGATGACGTTAATTTTCACCTGACCCTTGGGGAAACCTACTCAAGAGAAGAGAAGACGGGACGGCGCAAACTCCAACACCCTTCTCCCCTTCTCTCCTCCCACCCCCCTCTCCCCCACGGGCCAAGGAGTTGTATCGAGGAATTGCAGGTCAAAGAAGCCGGCTCGCGCGGCGGCGAGGCCCTCACACTGGGGAATTTTATCGGCTCGAGTAGACGGGGCGACTTGTAGGGGAGGGGAAATGTAAAGGCAAGGAGGTGGTGAAGGTGCGGAGGAGACGTCAGAATCCTTCATTAGCCTACCGCCTTCTTCTTCTCTCCCAGGCGGGTCTCGGGGCGACACGGGCACCTTGCACGTGAGGTAAAGAGGGGACGGACGGACCAGAGGAGACGCGGGCGAAAACATATGTGGTTGTGGCGGATCAGGAGGTCCGTGCGGCTGAACTTCGAAGAGAATCAGACGGGAGAAGTAGAAGCCGAGAGCAAGGTAAAAAGACTTGTATTAAAGTAGCATGTCTCCACATTCCGAAAACGCATTTTGCTCTAGTGTAGCATGTCTCCACATCCTAATTTGTATCACAACTGTGTTAATATAATTATGCTATAATTACAAACTTTCACAAAAATGAAGACCACAAGCAAGCCACCGAATAATACAAAGTTCACAAAAACAAAACAAAACTAAAGAAATAATAATAATTGCAACTTTGTTCAGGGCGAAATTAAGGCTGAGCAGCCCTCTCTTCCATTTAACCCTCACACGTTAACACCCATGCCCTGAGTGGAAGAAAACCCACCCAGGCGGGACTCGAACCCGCGACCTTAGGATTGGCAGTGGAGGACTTTACCCCGCTGCCACCGAGGCCGGCCTCGAAATGGGGAAATGGGAGCCCGGACGGAAAGAAAGGGGGAATTGACGACCGATTTCAGCAAAAGTATCGAGGAAATGGCCACTCATGACGCTGTAGTTTCCAACAGTACTCAGCCAGATGTCCTGGCAGCAAATTCACCGCAGTGCCGCGCATATTTCGCAAGATTTCTGTCTTGACGTGACCCTAATTTGCTTCAATTCTCTGCGTATTGACGCCATTTAAAGGATTGACGAATTTTTATGGTTTACGGAACGATGGCTGTACTGAAAACTGATAAACTTTTTCTGAATGAGGGGACATATTAAACTAATACCAAAAGAGGTGAGCTTTAGTCATGTTCGGAAACTTCTACCATATGTATGAAACTGAAATTTTGTTTGTTTAAACCCTTTAAGACTTGCAAACCCCTCGACGGATTCTAAGAAAATTTTGTAAATTGTTTCGACCTACCTGGGGCTCCTATGTGGGTTCTTTTTTAACCAACTTTTACTTGCGTAAAGGTGGATTTACACTAGAAAGTTACTTCCGCAAGTTACTTCTCAAGAGCTTGTGGAGGATTTTACACAGATGAAAATTTTTCCACGAGGTACAGAGCCAAATTGGTTGCTGTTTACGCTGGCAACAATACGCTTCTGCGATCGACTTGCCGAAACTTTTCAAAGTTCTCCAAGCGGACTTGCAAAGCCGTTTAAACCTGCAATTAACGTGCAAATTTATTTGCTCCAAGTAACTTGAGCAATAAACTTGCCAGTGTAAACCT
Organism: Pyrrhosoma nymphula; assembly: GCA_963573305.1. Lineage (NCBI taxonomy): Eukaryota > Metazoa > Arthropoda > Insecta > Odonata > Coenagrionidae > Pyrrhosoma > Pyrrhosoma nymphula. The sequence continues at coordinate 44,379,394 of OY754330.1, read as the reverse complement.
ACCTTAAGAAAAGGATTGGATTCGGTGTAGGTGTCTCTTTTTTGGCATATTAAATTACTTGCACTCATGATTTAGGCTTGGAATTTTTTTATACGATGAGGGAAAGAATTGAGTTCTTCATTCTTGCGTTCAGTTTTCGTATACGCTTCGTTTTCATCCTAAAACTTGAGTTTTTGGCTCCAAAATCGTCCATTTTTGCACTATTGCAACAATAGATTTTTTATTTTCGGTAAATCTGAAGAATAAAGGAAAATTTTATTTACTTGGCAACGGCAGATTAGGCTTTCAATGGGAACCAATGCCCGAGGCCCGATACTTAGATTAAATGATTTATTTAACAAAATGACACCGGGAATTTAGTTGGAATATTGTTTATACCAACCTCTAATGTGTAGTTAATACCTGATAAATAGTAAATACATGAACTTTGAACGTCATTTTGGGACGATTCAATTATCCCAACGCAACATTTTAATTATTTTCCTTCTTCCCATTGAAATTCAACGGGCACCATCTTCTAGTTTCCCCGGCCCGCCTCCTAAAATTAGAATAAATTTTCGACCCTCGGACTGAATCGCGGGCCGGAGAAAAGCCCGCGGGCCGAGTCCAGCCCGTCCAGCACTCTTGATCGGGGAGTATGTTGTAAAATCCGGGAAAATACTCTCAGGATACATGCAGCAGGACCCAGTCTGTGTGATTTTTCTGGGCACCTAATCTTCCTGATAAGCTACGAAAATCACAGACTGATCTCAGTACCCTGATGAGTGAATTTTACATTAAAACTAGACTTATCAAAAGGTGATATCTAACCTAACTTATCAAAACAAATATTTCCAGGTTGTGTGCTGGTTCTAAATTATACTCCAATATATGATTCCATTCAATCATTTCAGTCCGCTTTTACGACTTGATGTTGCGATTTTATGATTACGAGTTAAACCGTTCATCAATGTGGAAGCAGTTACAGCAGTGAATTCCAAAGGTTCGGATTATCATATCGAAAATCAGGCTGTCGATAGACTAAAGCGAGTGTAAGAGTGGCGGGACGAACACAAGATAATTTTCATTCCGAGAATTGTATAAACACGTATTAAAAATATCGGCTAAACATTTTTGCTTTTAGTTCAAGCGCCAAAGCGTCGGTACCGCATTTTTTAATACTTGTGATCACGAGTGGAATATGAAAGAACAGAGCAAAATCAATAGAAAATACCATGAATACCACGTAAGGTTTACTATTTGGGAACTACTGTGACTCTGTAACTTAAAAGGCATGACGAGAATCTGATAAATATTTCGCAAGTTTTCAAAAAAATACAGTAAAATTCCAAAACAAAAGTATGGAACAATTCCAGTACGGATTGGTCATTTGAATCCATCGAATGCATTAGAAATTTACAATTTTTTAAAGCGAACATTCAAGCTTCAACCGTTATAAGTTTTAGAGAAAAAAACATTCCACGGAAATCCGAGCGAACGATAATGTAAATTATGTGCAATTCGAGCATGCTATTCCTATTTAAATATTCACAGCATTTGTTCCAACAAAAGAGGTACAAAATAGATATAGCGGGGATGGTTTAAATAAATTCCCGCAAGTATACCTACCGCAAGAACATTTCTAAATCCATCCTCTGAAGATTTTATATGAATTTTAAGGGCAAAAGATTAATTTGATGTAAAAAGACGACGTACCAGGTATAATGCAGGGATGTCCATTTCATCTTCCAAAGGAAATAGCATTCCTATTACACACCAAAAGGAGGACATATATTATGAAAAGATAATTTGACTTGATCAGGATTCGGACCTGGATCTCCCAATTCCTCCTTTATTCAATGGTTTTTATCTTGCGCCCAAGCGCATGAATGCGTAGTACTTAACATTTCATCTGAGTGATTTCCGCAATGAGCCTGTTTTAATGTTGGTCGCTCTATAGCGGTAATTCAGGCTTCGGCCGTGCGATCATCCCTCATGTACTACAGTGTAATGTGAAGCGCGAAGATCATGTTCTCCTTAGCTATTTAGGATATTCACCTTGAATAAATTGGCTTGATGATATAACTAACAATAAGAAGGTTGAAATACACTGGAGGCACTCCTTGGATATTTAGAGAGCCAAAAAGTCCACCATTCATTAAATTCTATCACATTAACAGGAGCTTCCAATTCTCGAACGCCATTGTGATCATTAAATTATTTACTGTAACCACCTTAAACTAATTTCAGCGAAACATCCAAAAATAAATATTCTTTATACTTACAACAATCAATAGTCACGCTGTAAATTCCGTTTAAACCGTTTCCGTTTCCGTTTCATTACTTACCAAGCTAATTATAGAATAAATACTGATTAATTTTAACAATTAAGGTTGAGTTACGGGTTATTCCTTATGAAATAACCGAATGAAAAATTAAACTGTTGCATGATCATATTTTTTTCTTTTTAGACAAATAAATTTCCAGTAAATTAGACAATTTGACTCACAATGATTTAAAATAATTTTTATGTTTACTCTATTTTTAATATCTCAAAAACTAATTTTATCTTATACTAATTTTATGTTAAATTATAAACACATCCGCTTCCATCTTTTTATCTCTAACCGCTAACACCGAAAAATAGACCTCGGCTAGATTTAACAGATGCTATCACGGAAATTATGTAAATTAGGACATCAAAACAGATATTTCAATTGGTCAAGTCGGTTGGTAAGACCTTGTTTCTCTTCATTATGTCAGTTAGAGTGACTCGACATGTAAAAGACAACTCGCATTGAACTTTCATCCTGAAATATACTTTTCTATAAAAAATACAACACAACCTATCTTCCACGATGCTAAGCAAATGTGGTTAATGATTTCCAATAGGTACCATTATACACTACATATTTGGATTATATCACTTAAAAAACTAGTTTATCTTACTTAATCAAGCATTCTAAGGAAGAACTGAGAGTCGACTGAAAAAAACTACGACATGAAAAAACATGTTTACGAGCATTATGATTGCCATCAGTAAAAATTTCATACTGGTAGTCAAGCAGGGATAATATTTCAGAAAAGCAATAATATTAGTAGAGGGAAACACTAGGTTAAATAGCGCACCGGTTTCAATGTTATCACATCATTATCAAGGTTAGCAGATACCAATTAGTCGAAATTCACAGCAGCCACCTCACCTAATACCAAGTTCGTCGGGATATGAAATTCCAATAAATACGTATCCAGAGTTCGTAAGTGTTATGATGAATGGCATTGGAGGTATACGCATTCGTGTCTTATTTCATTTATGAAAACCACGTCACAATGAGTTGAAGAAATTTATCAAAACACAGTGTACATCAAGGTATCGATCCGAGTGCAAGCATAGAATATCCAAGCAACAGCAACCCAAGTTTAAGCCGAAGGGGGTGAACTCAATATCGATTATACCATCGACCTCTTTTAAGAAAATTGCAAGCAACTGTAAAAGTTGCTCGTTCATGTCCAGTTCTAATTGGACGCTCACTTTGGCTGGCTAAAAGCAATCAATTTAGACCCATCTTCTCATGCAAACTTCCTCTTTTCATATGTGCACTTGCATCACTATTGCAATGAATTATGTTTAATTATAGTAACCAAACGATTGGGTTCAATAAAGCTCTACAGTGAGAAATATTACAGTGTGCCGACACGCCTCCTGTCGAGAGCTTAACCATTTACAAGCTGCGGAAAATCCCAGGATGAATTAGCAAATTGGTGAAAACAGATACTGAAGGGTTGCTGTACAAGGTGGTCTGTTCATAAATCGCGATTAATATTTAAGCCCAGTTAGCACCTAACCTATTTCTACTGCAACTTTTACCATTAGGCTTTAAACGGATCTCGTTTCAGTCCTAGTCCTGTTTAAGTGTTATTTATGCAGTCCAAGGGTAAAGAACTCCAGACTTCAGGAATTTCTTACTCTTGGGACGGACTTCTGAAATCAACCTCTTCAGGAGTCGGCAACCGTATAGTACCCAACAGCCTCTCTCCTAAAATGAAATTGAGAGAGGGGGCTAGGATAAAGAACATTATATCATTACGCATAGAGAAGGCGGTGATTGGAATGCATAGCTACGTCTATGACCAAGCCAATCGAGTAATTTTTGCATTAAGTTGTTAGTCGAGTAACAAGATCCCCTCGTGGAAGCCCGGGTCCTTGACATCTTTCGTTATGAGAAGTCTTTCCCTCTTCTTTCATATTTCCCTTATAAACCTAACCAAACCTAACTGCACACCTGTTCTTAATAGCGACGATGGCAATATCCTCGTTTTTTGTCTCCTCTAATAACAATTACAGCTTTTATCTAATGCAGATCTTATACTCCACCATCGTGATAAGACATTTCAAAGTTATATGCATCATCTTTTCGTAAACATTCAACATTTTTTCTCTGTTTTCAAATATTTCTGAACAATGACTGGTGTCCAACAGTAAAAATAAAGAAATTACTTTTAGAAATTGTGTTATATTTTCTCCGAAACTGGTTCATTTTTACAAGGATTTATTCAACTTACTATGTCTGTCTGTCTGTTTGGATGGAATCTGTAAATCGATATTATAATAATAAAAACTTTTTAAGTTACACGGTACAAATATATAAATAAAGATAAATACAAAGATTAATGAACATGAACATAAAACAAATTACTGAGAAAGATGGTGGTTTCCGGAATTACTGTATGGAACTTGATGGGTATCCATTTTGAATAAAAAGGTTAAACTTTGTTTTTCCACATTAAGTTTTAATATTCACGACCATGGTTTCGACGGTAAACTTCATCATCGTCATCAACAACCAAACTGAGCAACGTTATTTTTAAACTTTTCCCGGGGAGGAGCGGGGCAGAGGTATTATTTGGCGGTGGCCGAGAAGGGTTCAGCTAACCCCCTAGGAACGAGATTAGAACTCGGTACTCCCGAGTTTGGTACAAAAACAAACCACCGCAGTTACCGCCACTGCAATTATTGTATTTCGTTATTTCAATTAAAGAATAAAATAGCAGTACACAAGTAGCTTGATTTTTATTTAAACTTTAAAATTTTCTTTTAACTTAAGTATTTTCAAAACTATAATTTGTATTTCCACATAATAATTTATTTTCAGCAATAAATTATGGCTTGGAAATTCAAAGCAGGTATTTTTTTCGAAAACTGCAGAACTTCCTGGAAGTGATGCCTGAAACTTTTGATTATTTTCAAAACTAGTTATGTCAGGTTTTGGTAGAATCAGAATACCTTAGGGCACCTAAGCTTTACATGAAGCAACACTTTAATTTTTCAGCATTCGAAACTTGAAGCAGAGTCTGGTGATAACGACCACGGCAGGAGCAAGCGACCGGTCAATGGGAGAGGTGCGTCTTCGGCCTTCACTGGAGTGACGGATCTGCAACATGGACGCGGACGAGGTGGACGGGGTAACGTGAGGGGGGTAGGAGGAGTGGAGCAGGAGGAGGGGGAGTCGCACGCGGGGCCGCAGCAAGAGGTGACGCAACGGAGGGACGCCTTCAGTCTGGGCGGGATGCCCGAGGGAGCCATCGGTGGTCAAGGGGCTGGAGTCACTGTGCACCACCACCATCACCACCACCACTTCTACCTGCACGGGGAGAACCAGGGGGGCGCCCCAGGAGGAGCACGGGGCGCGAAGAAGGAGGCGCTGGCGGAAGACGGCGGGGACTCGGCGGCCAGCGGGACGGCCAACGCCAGGGCGAGGGAGGCTAGCGTTCGACTGCCACTGATCGTGAGTCGAAACCATAGATTTAAAGAAGAGAACCTGAGTGCGGCTAGAGCTACATGAATATACCCAAAATCTCAAGCCCAAGCTACACTTGGGTCTTGAACATAGTTCTTATACATTAAAACGAGCTTATTTTTTTACGAGCATTGGCCACACCTCTTCCTTGAACTACAACCTTGACGTGGTGGAAGGGCTTGTGCATTCCAATGACCCCTAGAGCTGGACTGGCAGGAGCAAGTACCTTGCTCCTGGCAGGGCCACATGCCAGATAGGTCGAAGGGTAGGAGCCAGACGAAAGGTAGTTCCGTGATGGTGTCACGTTAAAAATACCGTTGAGTGGCGTGGGAATACCTCTCAACTATCATTTCACAGAACATGAAAGTCATTCAAAGAGAATTGATTCCTGACAACTACGAGACGCCGCCCGCTAGAGCGGGTGTCGTGCCCGGCAGCGGGGGAGGCAAGGCCTCCGCGGTCGTCACCACACGAAATCCTTGCACAGCATCATCATCGGCGGATACAAGGGATAGGAGGGAGAAGAAGAAGAAAAATAGGAAGATGAGGAGCAAAACAGTGGTAAAAATAGGAACATGGAACGTAAGGACCATGATGAGGGCCGGGAAGATTGAAAATATTAAGCAGGAAATGGAAAAAGGAAAAATAGATGCTTTGGGATTGTACGAGGTGAGATGGAAGGATAGCGGGGGCTATTGGAGTGATAACTACAGGATGATCTTTAGTGGGGGAGATGAGAGTCAAAGGGGGGTAGGCATGGTACTGAACACAAAGTTGGGACTGAGGGTGGTAAACATTGAACAGGTGAGCGACAGGATACTAGTGGTAGAAATAAAAGCACGCCCGACGAATTTCGTACTGGTCCAGGTATACATGCCTACGAGCAACCATAGGGAGGAAGAGGTGGAAGAGATGTACGAGCAAGTAGAAGAAATAATTAGAGAAGTTCCGGGAAAGAAAAACCTGATAGTGATGGGTGACTGGAATGCAGTGGTGGGGGAAGGGAGGGACGGGTTAGAAATAGGAGGGTTTGGGCTAGGAAGAAGAAATGATCGCGGTGAAAAGGCAGTTGAATTTTGTAGAAGAAAGAAATTAGTAGTGACAAACACTTGGTTTAAACATCACCCCAGGCGTAGTTACACATGGAAAATGCCGGGTGATACTGGGAGATACCAAATTGATTATATATTGGTAATGCAGAGATTTAGGAAGTGTAAAAACACTCTCGTAGCTATCCAGGGGCGGATGCGGACTCAGATCATAACTTGGTGATGATGAAGTGTGAAGTTAGATTGAAAAGGCTTTGTAAAGGTAGGAAGATAAAGAGGTGGAACCTTGAAGCATTGAAAGGGTTAAAAAGGAGGGAATACCAAGAGCTGGTAGAAAAGAACATACGTGAAGAGAAGCGGATGGGAACAATAGAGAGAAGATGGGAGGTTATAAAAACAGGCATCGCAGGAGCGGCAGAGAAAACAATAGGAACGGTGGAAAAGAAGAGGGTTAAGAAGCAGTGGGTTACAGAAGAAATGATAAAGAAAATGGAGGAGAGAAGGATATGGAAAAACATGAACACAGACGTAGGCAAGAGGAAGTACAAGGAATTGAATAATAAACTCAGGCGAGTGACCAATCGGGCAAAAGAAAACTGGTGGAAGGGACAATGCGAGGAAATGGAAAAGATGCAGGAGGAAGGGGAAGTGGGTGCTTTGTACGCCAAGGTGAAAATGTTATCGGTTGGTAAGAGAGGGCAAACGATACCAAAGGTTAAGGACAAAACAGGGAAGATATTAATCGAACAGGAAGATATCCAAGAAAGATGGAGAGAATACGTAGAGGAGCTATATGACAGCGAGAATAGACCCCTTAGCCTAGATCTAGAGGATGAAGGAACAATAGATAAGGATAACCCCGGACCAGAGTTACTTGACATCGAAATAGAGAGGGCATTAAGAGAAAATGAAGGGTAGAAAAGCCGTGGGAACAGATAACCTACCTTCGGAGCTACTGAAGAATCTAGGCAGTAAGGGGAGAAAATCGTTTTTCGAACTTATTCGCAGGATCTACGAGGAAGGAGTATGGCCAGAGGATTTCGTGAAAACAGTATTAATACCTATCCCGAAGAAGAAGAAAGCGTCAGAATGCGAGGAGTATAGAACAATCAGCTTAATTTCGCACGCGGCAAAAGTGTTGCTTAGAATACTAAATAGAAGGTTGGAGAGCAGAGCAAACTGCTATTTAGGCGATGACCAATTTGGGTTCAGGAAGGGGAGGTCAACCAGAGACGCGATTTCGGTAATGAGGACACTTATAGATAGAAACATAGAGCATAATCAGGATGTTTTCGCTTGCTTTGTAGATTTCGAAAAGGCGTTTGACAGAGTAAACTGGGAGAAACTAATGCCGATACTGGGGAAAATAGGAATAGATTGGCGTGATAGACTCATCCGAAACTTATGTATGGGGCAGAGGGCTCAGGTAAGGGTCGCTGACGGTGAATCAGGGTGGGCAGTTATAGGTCGCGGGGTACGGCAAGGGTGCCTGTTGTCGCCTTTACTTTTTAACATCTATGCTGAGGAAATGGTAAGAGAGGCATGGGATGAGCTATATGTGGGAATGAAAGTAGGAGGCCAGTGGATAAAGTTGGTTAGATTCGCAGACGACCAGGCGTTGGTCAGTCGGTCATCGAAAGGATTGCAAACTTTAGTAGATGCACTGGAAAAGCAGTGTGAGAAATGCGGAATGAAGATAAATAATAGGAAAACAAAAGTAATGAGATTCTCTAGGACAAAGAAAGCGAAGCTGGTGGTAAGAGTAGGAAGTCACAAACTGGAGCAAGTAGAGCAATTTAATTACTTGGGTAGAACGCTAGAAGAAACAGGACATAGTAGCAAAGACATTAGGAGGAGAATAGCGCTAGCGAAGGAAGCATTCAATAATAGAAGAGAGCTGATGACGGGGACCTTAGTAAGGATGTAAAAAAGAGGCTACTGAAGACCTTGATATGGAGTGTGGCGTTGTATGGGACAGAAACGTGGACCTTGAGAAAGGAAGATGAAAATAGGCTGAAGGCTTTCGAGATGTGGGTGTGGAGGAGGATGGAAAAGGTGCGTTGGACGGAAAGGAAGACAAATGAGGAAGTGCTTGACATGGTGGGCGAGGAGAGGAAACTTTTAGATGAGATTAGGGGAAGACAGGGTAGGTGGCTGGAAGGGGTAATGAGGGACGATGGTTTGCTGAAGGCCGTGATAGAGGGTAGGATGTTGGGTAAGCGGGGAAGGGGAAGGAAGAGAATCGGTTTTATGGACGGGATGAAGAAAGGTATGACTTATGCTGAGATGAAGAAAGAAATACTAGAGGTAGAAAGGGCACGGCACGTATAAGAGTTCGTTGGATATTCTCTGACTTTCATCACAACCTACCTCTAACCGGTAGATTACTGTAATGAATGAATGATGAATTGGCCACAAATGCTGGTTCCCAGGCCATCTACTTTGATTTTTGTTTCTTTCGTGGAATAGTGCTGCGTAGCCTTGTAGAAGAACGTTTTCCTGATCAGCAGTTGAAATTTTGTTAGTACCCAAACACGCCGACATTTATAGGGCAAAACGGTTGCAAAATCCACGGGCTTCAGAGTGTTTAGGTAGTTTGAACAAGATATCACTACAAAACACGTTCAATTAACTTGGCCATTTTGCAAACAAAAGGATCTCATCTTCCGAATAATACAAAAATATCAACTACTTAATGCACTACCTTAAGATATATTTTCCAAAAAATAGAAGCCATTTTCTGAGGGTTATTTCACGGCTGTACCCTCGAGAGAGACACCAATTAAAAATGGGGCATGGGGCACCAATGGCGCATTTGCGACTATATATAACCGCCAGCATCCTCGCTCGACTCATTATCCTGAGACGATGGCTGAGTCAACCAGCGAAGCGTTGATCCATTTAAATAATCTTACCCGTGTGTGAAACCCGAGAAACCTTCACTTATATAATTCACCGGGAAAACCTTAAATCCTTTATACCAATTAAAAAATTAAGAATTTCCAATGTAGTTGGCATCAGAAATACATTGGAGCGTAGTTCACATGTTTTCTCAAATATTTCTAAATATAAAATGCTTAAATATAAAACTAAATTCGAATTAGGTCTCTATTAAGACTAGAAGAAAAGAAGCTCGCTCAAACTATCTTAAACATTTTGAAAGTTCAAATAGCGTTGGCCAGTCTGTGACAAAATAGTGCGTTTCCGCTGCTTAGCTACGATATACACTATATGCACCCAACTTCCTGCATTTCCAATAATGCCCGCTAATTTCGGATTTACCCTGAGAGCGCCATTTTTGTTAATTGCAACCACAGTGAGAAAATAAGGAAAAATATTGAAGGTGTTGGGGGGTCACCTACATCCTTAGGATACAACTAGAGACGTTAAGACTTGGCCGATTTCTGCCATTGGATTGGCAATTCCAATATAAATTAAAAGCATTTTGTTCCAAATAAATGTGTTTGTTGGCAAAATTCGCCACATAAACTAAAGAAAAACTTTTGTAGTTCCGATAGGGTGGTTTTCACCTCAGAAAGGAGCATATATCTTTCAAAATGTAGTCTAGAATTTATTTGTCTGATAGTTAAATATAAAATTAGTAGTAAATCACTACAGTAAAATTTATGTCGATGAGCAACAATTTATATTGAAAAGGTGAAAAAGTATCATGCATGGATTTTTTTTATGCAATCGCCAGCATCTGTAACGTTTCCAGAGTCTTAAAAATTGCTCATTAATAAAATGGTCATTTTAATTGTTTTTATTGCGTTTTAAAAAGAAACCATAGCTTTATAGAGCACACATTCCTGGGACCACGTTTGAAATTCAATAACCATAAGGACAAGAATATGTGTTACAGAGGAAAAAATTCGACATATTTACTTTTAATATTCTGAATGCAAAATGTTGTGTATTTTGCGATATATTCGACCATGCAATCAGAAAAAAACATTGAACATCATTATAAAGATTTTTTACGCTTTTGGCTAAGGAACGAACTCCGGGCAAATGAGTTACAATGTTGTGAGCTTGAGTTCTTGTACTTGAAGGGCCCTACTGGGACAATTTGGTATTTTTGTCCCTACCTAGATAAAAAAAAGCATAGTATCCTCACGTCCATTTATGGGTGGGAGGTCTTCACTACTCTGGTCGGTGTCAGAATTGTGATTTGAGTCATGCACTTCATCGGAATCATTGTCATCGTCCTCTCCAACTCTGGCACTTCCTCATCGGACATGGACCGAATCATTTCCAAAATTCTTGCCTGATTTACCTCGTACGGACCCATCTTGGTTCCTTAAGATAAAACTCCGCTGGATAAAATGAAAAGTTTAGTAAAAAAACCCGGCGCAATAAAAAGATCTCAGTTATTCATTCACTTGGCTTTCACGCAAAATGTTTGCAGCAGAAATAATTTATATTTTTGGATCAAAGTTAAAGCCTTAATCTTCACCAGATTTTTCTCCCTCGCACCCATCTAGGTTCCTCAGGAAAACTCCAGCTAAAATATAGAATATGTGACAGTAAAAATGTAATATTTGTTCAAATTATGCCCGCGATATTACCTTTAGTACATCAAAGATTTATCAACAAGTTAAGAGAACTACATCTACTTGCAGTTTAAAATCTATCCCTTGACGTCCTTTCGCCAACCCAGTTGCTCGCGACCTGGTCAAAATTACCGAATTGAGTATCGTCAGTGCTCGCGCTATGGTCGAGAAGACCGAAATAAATGTAGTTACTCGGCACATGCTTAGAGCGAATGGGACGTGGATATTGCGATACTAAGTAAAAAGTATACATGCAAAGAATACGTGGAAAAGTAACTGGATTCGCGAAGTCCTCGTAATATGGAGCACATTATTATGCAAACTACGGGGAAAAGACCAGAGCGCGACTAACGCCGGGATTGGCGTTAAAAGTTTTCCCAGTGACTCGAGGAAATTCCCGGATTTTTCCCGATAGCTTCTAATTCCCAGCTTTTTCCCGGATTTCCCGACTGAGTGGCCACCCTGCATTCACGTTTCAGTTCTCATGAGCGCAATTGAAAATAACGATAACGCGAGTGCACCCGTTAAGGAGAATCGTGATCGCACCCCATATAATTCAATGAGATAGTACTTGTTTTTTTGTTTTGTTACGTTTGTCACTCGAAGTAATGAGGGCCCTGTCATGTATATTCCCGACGGACTGTCTGAACCAATTATGTCGGAATATGAAGCGATAAAATTTGTTAGATTGAAGTCATTCCATGAAAAATATGATCCGGAAAAAAATATGCACGGCATTTAGACCATAGCATAATAATTACTACATTTTGCTCAAATAATATTTGAAAATCATTGCACTAATGGAAATAATTAGCGCAACGGAAGAAAATTCAAACAAAGTATTAACCCAAACCTTTATTGTTAAACATATTTTTAAAAAAGTATTTCACAGTAATGACTTTTTAAAAACTACTTTAAATGATAAATATTTACGCTGTTTTGCTGTTAAAATCTAGAGTATATAATTTCTAGCAAAAATTGGAAGAACTTATGCTCGTCAAATAGGGTGATAAGTATTTTAAAAATTGCAAATTACTTTCGGTAAAGGGGTTTCATATTTAAGCCTGCTGTGGGATGCAGAATTATTATAACTATCTTATATAACATCATCGCATTGCTACAAGGCCTAGTAATATTGTATTTTGGAACTGATTTATTTAAAATAAGAAACAACAGCTGATGACTATGTATGATATTAACAGAATGTTTACACCGTAGAAAAAAGAGTTAAAGAATGATCGCTCAAGATACGTCAGAATTCAAATTTACAACATTCGTCGAGCTAATTAAAGAAATTGCCACCGTAACGTTTATTTCGTACACCAAGCACTAATTCCAATCTTACTTTACAGGACATTTCTGGGACCAATTCACAAGATAACGACGAAGCTTTTAAAGTCAGCAGCTCACAAAGATTCTCCAACAGGACAGTGAATAGGGTAGCATATTCAGCCTATAGAAACGGCGGTGTCTTCTGCGCACCATCAAACGAAATGCTCCCACCAATTCCAAAGGTAAATCACCCTCGCGTTTAAATACATCTCATCTTTTTCACATGTCGCCATTTTAACCAATTTCGCTACATTTACAATAGCAAGTAAAAATTAATGAGTGTAATAAATATCATTCTTCATATTCCCTCATCCCTTCCATAATAATTTCTTAACACTCAAAATAATTACCTTCCATATCTCGTCTCTGCTGAAACCCATGTAGTTCTAGGAGGCTTTTTTTATTTTAACAAAGGGAGATTTTTCAAAAATTTGCTACGCATAATATTATTATTATTTCATAAACCGTTCATTGACTTCGAAAGTCCTCTGATATAGGCCTGATATACATAGGATAGTCTCCCCCTGGTTGTGGAGGAAAATAGAGAAAGTACAATGTACGGAAAGGAGGACTGACGAGGAACTGCTAGTTATCGTGGGTGAGGAGAGGAAACTTCAGGAGGAGAGACGAAGGAAGCTATTAAAAATGTTCGTGCCACCTCCAACATGAGACGTCTGGCCGCCTCAACTGCTGTGGGGAGTCATAGGTAGGCCTGTGCGATTAACGAAAAAAATCGATATCGATTAATTATAAGAATAATTGTAAAGCTAGGTTTACACGTAGCAGTCGACTGCTTCAGCAGTCGTTCGATATGCGATACATCGCTACTGCTACCGACGTGAAGTGTCCACACCAACTTCTACAACTATCGCAGCGTATCGCCAGCAGTAGGCACTTCAAAATGGCTTCTATTTTGCAAGAAAGGCGACGAACTCTTCTCACAATCCTGCTTGTTAGAGAGCGGCAGAATCAGGAAAGGGAAATAGTAGAGGTTTGACCAAAGTTTAGAATAAACTCTCCTCAAAGATCTAGGTACACCTTTGTGAAGGCGAGGAATGTTGGAATTCTTACGTATTAACCAAGACATATTCCTTCTATTACATACTATGGTTGGTTTTTAAAGTTTTCTAATGGATATTAGGTACTGTAACAATAATGAGAATCGGTTAAAAATGTCATGTATTAACATAAATATGTATAGGTACCCTACTTAACAGACTGGTCCAAAACTGGAAAGAATCAGCAATGGAACGAGAAAATATCTTCAAAGGTGCGACTGGCCATATGTCTAAGTTTTTTGGCCACTGGGGATTCCTATCGGTCTTTAAGTCGCATTCTTGGCATCATTATTTTTATAATTCCCCTTCCTTGCATTCCATAAGCATTCATGTTCCCTATATCCTTCGATTAATCTGAAGAGATGACCTCCTGGCAGAGAAATCCTCGCCAACTTCTTCAAATTCCCGGTCGCATTCCATAGCGCGACCGCTAGCGAGTGTTGCGATAAATTGCACTTCAATGTGATGGAAAGTAGAAGTCAGTCTACTTTGGTAATAGTTCGAATCCAGGGTCGATCACGTTCGACCTAGTCCTCTATCGACTCTTACTCGCATCGAAGTTCGCGTTCACACGTACGAGTCGGGCTTAATAGTCGACTGTTATGGCAGTCAACTGCTACGTGTAAACTCACCTTGAGGAGGTTCGGTGGTTTCACTCAACTTAAGAGAATTCGACGAAACTTGCTGGAAGCATTACTTATACTCTCTTAAATCAACCTGATTTTTTTCAGAATTATTTACCGCAGATTACTTAAGATATTTGATCGAGAAGTGGACAAAAAATTACATGGGTTCTAATGGGAACAAAAGGTACGAGTAGCTTAATTAATCAAAAAGAACATTTTTCTAGTTAAGGTAAGAAAAACAAAAATTATAAAAATAAAGTATATCAAATGATTTTCATACATTATTCTATTGATGATTTAAATTATTTTTGTTTTTCTTATTCATAACTAGAAAGCGTTCTTTTCGATAAATAAAGCTAGTCGAACCTCGCGTTCCCATAAGAACCCATGTAATTTCATGCCCACTTCCACATCAAATATCCTAAGAAATCTGTGGTAAATAATTTTGAAAAAATTCAGGTAGCTTTAGGAAAACATAATTAATGCTTCCAGCAAGTTTCGTCGAATTCCCTCAAGTTGAGTGAAACCACCGAACGTCCTTAAATGTGGTCGGTTCAATTGTCGGGAATTGAAGAAATAACAATTAATTGAATTCATTCAATTAATTGACAAAGTCCAATTAATTGACATCGAAATGGGTGTCAATGAATTATCATTGCTCAATTAATTGACATTAACCAATTAATTGACAGGAATCAATTGGATCGTGCTTTTCATAGGCTTTTCTTTGGAAATGAGAAGAATGAAAGAACTAATTTGAAAAACAACAAAATAATTCAATCAGTTAGCTTTTATTAATTAATTAAAGGAATAGATCACTATTTGAAGACAGACAGATGAGATCCTCAGCGTGTTCATCCGACAGACACTGGCGTGTGTCGATGACTATCACTACGTTTACCAATCGATCTCAGATCGATCTGACTGGCTCAGCTCGGTATGGTAAACGGAGCGCGCTGGCCAGATCGATCTGAGAAGCGAGCCGAGTCAGCCCGATTTCCCCAACCGGTCTGAGATCTCAGATCGATCCAAGAGGCCGGAGCGTGGCGCTCATCGTTCTTCTTTTGGTTGCCGATGGTAAACAAAGTATAAGCAATATCATTTACGCCGTGACTTGTTGCAAGAAGGGAAAGGAGAGAAGTGTGCGGCGGAAATATGCAAGAAATCTCAAAATAATGTAAACTACTGAAATCGATAGTTCAATATCGATATTTTCAGACCGTGTTGGTAAACCAGGCGATCTGAGTTAGCTCCCTGTTGAACTTTCAGATCGGTCTGAACTCAGACCGATCTGAGATCGATTGGTAAACGTAGTGAATGTTCCCACCGAGACTGAACAACCTCTCGGACGCAGTGCTAGTTGCCGGGATAGCTAGATATTTTCTTGCTATTCTGGAGGGAGAGGTAGGTGGTGGCCGTCACCACCGTCAATAATTGTCAATTAATCGATTACCGGACAATAATTGTGAATTAAATAACAATTTCAATTGAACAACAATTTACACTTGAAAAAAATTGACAATCGAGTCAATTACCGCAATCGACATCGATGTGCTGAAATAATTGATCTACTGTAAAAATAATTAAATGGACGATTCAATTAATCGAATAATCGCACAGGCCTAGTCGTAGGTGCATGCAGTTGACAGGCGTAAAAGTTTCAGCAAGGCTGCAACTGTATATTACGTACATGACTGCTTGAATAGCTAGTAGGAATGTTTTGGATAACGATAATAAAAAAAGAAGCAACCGTAATATCACCCCAGGCCATGATTTTTATAACTCTCACCAGAAAAGGCATCGACCGTGCCCAACACTAAGTATGAACTTTGCTTTTATGTCAAAACTCAGATGCTAAATTACTTTCTAATAATTAATTACCTTTATGACTTTATTATCCAGTTTCAGAGTACTATAAATTATATATCGAAGATATGGACAGAAAGTAAGGCAAAATATTTTTCAAAAGCATTTACATTGGACAAGAAATGCCTTGCGAAATTATGATAACCAATCTTTGTCATTAGATCACCGAAAGAAGGTGACTTTGCTTTCAACTTTTTCAAAGGAGAGAGGAACTATGCGCAAAAGTAACTTAAGCGGGACTCACCCGCTGAGGATATACACGAATGTCCTAAATTCCCGAAGAAAAAAATCATTCGAAAATATCATCCCAGTCAGAGCGAATATTGTGATTTCACTCATTCACGATATGTATAAAAACATTCCAATAATGTTTGAAACAAACGTTGGCCCCGTATTTCAGAGAGCAATTACTTTTGTTTGACGGCATGAACAAAGAAGCTTCTTTTAGCGACTCATAATGGATGAGGTCAAGTAATATCACAAGCGCATGTGAATATATTTTTCCTCACAAACAAAAATATTTTGGCGCTCATCTATTTTTTTATTTTTGAAGTTTCCATATTTTAGAAAAATATGATTTCTGTGGACATACAACATGGCCAGATATTAACTTAATTAATAATATCGTGCTAAGAGCATGAAATATATGTGGTCATAAATGTAACGAATGTGAATTTAATTTCTTTTCACGAATTCGAAATTCAAAGAACGCGGACGGCCGGCTGGTGACACTGAGACCACCCGACCGCGCCAATGTCAACGACTCGACGTCAAGGGAGGTGCGCACTCCTATGGCCTACAAGGTGGACCTGCGGGACGGAGACGACGATGACGCCGAAAAGAGGATGAACGGCAGTCGGAGGAGGTGCCACTATCCCAAGAGGGGACAGACGAGAGAGCGGTTCCTGTGAGTTCTATCGCCTTTTGAACGGAAATAAGACGCAACAGTACCACGATACGAAAATCGATGTGAAGACGATGCAGTTGAGACAGCAATAAATTGAGTCAAACCTTCTTCGGTAAGGCATATACTTGCCTTACGTATAATCCGATTGGTCTCGCACCGGGCGGAGTCTTCAGCTCTGTTATATTTCAAATATATAACCGTATTCCGAGCACTTGCCTAGTTTCCATCAATAAGTAGTCAAACTTGATGGTGTGAATCACAGAGGAACGAGTTATATAATCATTCGAGCTTACTCCACCGAAAGGGGTCCGAAAAAATTGAATAAAAAAGCATAAAATCACCAATACTGAATACATTGCATCTAAAAAAAACAGAGAGTTTAAGGGAAACAAAAAACTTAACCATTTACCTTTTAACTATTGTTTCGCCTCATTTTCAGATGAATGATAATTTCCATCAGAGCGCAGCACTGTGCAAAACTACCTTTTTTTAAACTGATCATTACATGAAATACCAGACTTTTTATCTAAAAATGCAATAAAACCTTTTTTAATTTGAGATTCGAGGTTTTTATTCTGAGGCGACGATAAGTAAATCATACGAGGCTCAGAGATAAAAAAAACAGGTAAACTAATATTTTTTAATCAACCATCACATAAAAATAATATGCACAATAAAACAGACCCAAGTTTGACTACGGTTGTGGTTATTTTGAGGGTATTTTTAAAAGGATTTTTGTCTATGTTGCCAGTGATAGCGTTCCCTACCCCCTCAATAATGAAGTTCTCCGTGTATTTCAAGCCAACAAGTCAGCTTGTTACAGCTCTTCCACCTCCAGCGACTAAGCGCGGTCAGCACACTTGGAGTTCAAAGAGAGGTTGTAAATTCTCCATAGGGTAGTACTTCGGGAGACAGTACCATGTCGGAAGACTTCGGAAATCGTACCACAATTTTTTTAGTGGTGCAGATCGGAACAAATCAGCGAGATGCAACGGAAACGATCGACGATGAATGAAACAACGCGAGCAGGAGAATGAATTCTTTTGTTGGTTTTTCAGTCTACGATCCAAAAACGACCGAAAAAATAGTAAAAACCACGAACGACAATTTGATTGGGCTGTTTTTACCCAATGTTTCTTGACTTTTACTCCCATAAGAAAAGCACTGAATTAGATGCAGAGAAGTCTTAGGACCAATTTTTAAATTCTCTCCACTCAATATATGCTTGAAATATTCATTATAAGGAGGCCAAAAGTACGCAGTTTTTCATTATTGCATACAATTTTCTTATTAGCTTCGCTTTTACCTGCGCTTTTGGCTTCAAAAGAGTCCTATTTTCATTATTTAACAACAGACATTTTAATATCTTTGGCAACCACAGTTTATGCTCTAAGTGGACACTTTATGTCTAAAGCCTATTTGGCTTAGTAGTACTAATTTTTAGTGGTTTAAGTGATCAATACAAATATTATAGTGAGATTTTAATAATGGGTATATTTAATCGCAACCTATCCATGGATGGAATTTTACTCCTGCATAGCATATGCATTTTCCACATCACATTGACAGAATTCATTTAATCACATTACACAATTCCATTTTTTTTTGTTTTTCAAGCTGAATTTCACCGTGCGCTTTCTCCCAGTGATTAACTAAGTACATTACATCACCTGCCATGTACCATGTCCCTTTACTTTGAGATAAAATTAAAAACAGAGTAAACTAATTGAAGCACGAGAATAAAATTGTGCGATATTTCAGAGAGTATAGTATCTTGGCCGTGAACTCCACGTAGATTTTATTTTTCCCACTTGACTCACCATCGCCCTAAGGCAGCTAAAATGTCACTTCGAAATCCCTACTGTAATCGTAGATCCTCGTACCAAAAGGAGTCGCAATTATCGCATGCTTGCTTGATGTCACGTCATGCTTTGTTTCTACGTCAATAATCGATCCATACGTTTACAGGTCGATAAATCATCCGATGGGCCAGGATAAATGATTACACTCCCCGTACTTCATTTTTCTAGTACTCGCGTGTCTCGTTAACAATTCAAGGTCCGCCGTAGTTGCTAGGGGCACCGTGCAACCACGCATTCTTGAAGTTGTTGCCTGAACCATTAAACAAGGTAGAAAGCAATTTTACTTCGCCAACTAGACTTTTAGGATCGATTTTATTCTTTCGGGTGGATTAAGGCCTTTTTAACTATGAGATTTTAAATTACAAATTATAAAGAAGGTTTTTCAATAATTCATTCCAAATCGATACTGTTTAAAATGGCTGAAGATATTTTGAAAGCAATTGTTTTCAAAATTTGGCTTCCAAAGAGAGAGGTTCAAAATAATTAAAAACACTCCAGAGTAAAAATGTCTTCAGTGATCAGATCCCAAAATTAATTTTACGTTAAGCATGGTTGCGTACTACCTCTCATGCCTAATGTATTTTTCTTGCTGGTTTCTGGAATAATAAATGCTACTCCATCCATTTTTTTCGGAGAAATGTCACGCTGGAGTTATTTTTCCGCAGTACCTTTTCCTAATCATCGAGAAATGGCAACGGCCTCACACAAGTGAAGACATTTCCACTACTCGTTGAGAGCGAGGAGGTAGTTGTGTAGTGGAGAGGGCGTCGATGGTCTTACGCATTTAACGGGAGCATAAGCATATATAATAGGACGATCAACGAGCCTATGCTCACCCCTTCCACACAAACCTTCCCCTCTTTTACGTCACGCTTCACGCAGGAGACTGCCGTGGAGTTTCACCACTACTATAGGACAGAGAACTTAAGGGCAGGAGGGCACTTGACCTTGACCTCCTGAATTCGTTCTCTCGTTTGACAGTGGCGAGCTCGGACTGTTAGATAAGGAGAGCAGAGCTAAGGAACTTAAGACCGGCGCCGCGCTCAAAATTCGTGTTTCCGTGTCGAGGTATTGCACGACTGATCGATTGTGTGAGGCTGTCGGAAATTCCGGAAGATGGATTGCGAGTAGGAGCGGCCATGACCTTTTGTCCACCAAGTTTCTCCACCATTCCGAATTGTGAAGCCGTTCGGTTAAATCACGCAATTAGGACTTCATCTAATACCTACTCCACCTGCCTAAACCGGAACATGCCATGCAAACTATACATGTGGGAAAGTAAGAAACCACGCAAAAAAGTAAAAATCAACACTTTTCCAAACGCATTGGATTACAAATTTAATGAGTCATTCGGGACAGTAAAAATAAAAAGCTTTGCCTCGGATATAAAACTAAATACCAGAGAGGAGATATAAGCCTATGGTATTAGTTGGATTTCAATTTTTAAAAGAGGAAAAACACTGAATTCTCTAAGACGTTTCATATTCAAAAACAATGATAAGTGCAATTGGTACGGAGGCTTCCGCGGTGATTAATTGGAAAAGTATTTTTCGGGTTTCGGGTTGGTCCATTTGGGCGGACGACAGTTTCGGGCGCATTCCAGCTCCCGTCTTCAGGTCCAACTGATCTGCAGAGCATCATTTTCTTCTATATATGCCTAGTCAGATGCAGATCAGTTGGACCTGAAGACGGGAGCTGGAATGCGCCCGAAACTGTCGTCCGCTCAAATGGACCAACGCGGCCTTAACCCGAAAAATACTTTTCCAATGATAAGTGCATTAAGCGTTTCAACCTTTCGTCACGAGAGAAATTCCAATTGCACGTTGTCCCGCGATTACTGCCTTACATCGTCACTGTAACGGTGACTTGAAATATTCAAGTTGTATTTTGGGATCGATAGATGGAAAATTCTTGATGAAATTGCTTTTACGGAAGATTACTTATCGATATGGCAACCATACAATTTAACTTTACTTTAACATAGTCGGTATTTTGGCTTTTTACCGAGACAGAAAGGTATTGCTATAAGTTTTAATTCTTTTTCACCAAACAATAATTTTTTAAAGTGAAAATAGTTCTGCGTTTAACTTATGACACGTCACAAACGTCATCAATATTATGAAGGAAGAAGTAACTCTTAGACATTCTTAGAAATTCGGAACATAATCTATTCGTTAATGGCCCAAAAATACGTAACTGTGCTGCTACGCCTTTAAACAAAATAAAATAAATGGAGATAGAGAACTTTACATCTGATTTAGTCAAATGGTTTAAGGAAATTTTTCAAAGAGGAAAAGGCGTATGAACTCTTTTAGGCGTTGGGAAATTTTATCATTGCTCAGTGCTAAATTATTTATAACAATTTTCATACTCTTTATGAATATACGAGCTGACATCGTCCTTGCCAATAAAGAGAGCACAGGACGTGGACAAATTTCACTCGTGGAAATGAATAGCCAAGTTTGCCCAGAAGTTCTTACTTCTTTTATAAGCGGAATTCTTGCAATCGCGAGGGGATCACTGCGCAAGCAAACAAACAAGTTCCAATCGTTCGCCGTCTCACTCAAGACACCACAAAACAATGAGAAGGCATTACAATGTAATTAGCAGCCTCCCTGCTTCTATCAAGGTACGTACTTCATGGAGGAATGGCGGGGAATGAGAGGAATAGGAGAGCCACCCAGAAAATTGTCCTCTCGTACGCGACCCAAGTGCGAGCGTGCTACAGAATTAAGGGCTTGTATTCCTCTAGTCCAGTGATGGCGAACCTTTTTAGCTCGGACTGTCAAAATTCTGAAAAAAAA
The DNA here is from genome assembly GCA_963573305.1 of Pyrrhosoma nymphula. Taxonomy (NCBI): domain Eukaryota; kingdom Metazoa; phylum Arthropoda; class Insecta; order Odonata; family Coenagrionidae; genus Pyrrhosoma; species Pyrrhosoma nymphula. Next base: position 44,357,560 of record OY754330.1, on the reverse strand, counting down.
CTTGCTTGAGTCGGGCGCCGTGTCACATGAAGGAATATCAATAAGTTGGTGATAGGTATTTGCACTCAAGCAAATATTAAAAGAACAGTTGGTTTGAATTATTTACTAATTATTTAAAAATAAATACATAATTATGTAAATTAGTGACTTTTTTTTACGAAATACGCGACTGAGCATGGCCCAAATGGTCGTTTGGAACAGACCTAATAAACATTATCTCAACTGTCAACTAGCGATGACTAGAAAATATGCTTTGCGCATTCAAGATTTTTAAATCTCACCAATATACAAAAACTAAAATTATTTATTTAATCAGCGGGATAAATTTGTTTGCGTGTCACCTAAAATGACTTGTCGTGTCACCTCTGACACGCGTGTCATAGGTTAGCCATCACTGCTCTGTCTAGTCCCTGAGGCATTGCCATCAACCTTTCCACTGCTAATTATCTCATCGGATTCACCTATGCCCTTTTTGTCTTCACTTCGACTGAGTGGTTATTAGTTAAAAGTCCTATGCAACGTAATTTGTCACAATGGTAATAGTTTTTTTATTTATTATAAAATATCGATTTTGAGAGAGGAAATCATAACTCTGAAATTGGATATTTCTTTAAAAGTAACCTAACATCATTTAGCGTAACACGTTTGTGAGATTTATATGAAATTCTTTGTGGAATAGAGCCTCCATAAGTACTTAGCAGATCTAAATAAGATGTTAAATTGATATGCTATTGTCATTAAAAATTCATTGGTAAAAAGATGATTCGCCGATCCACGGAATATGAGAATGAAAGATAACTCTCAACTCCATCTCCTTCTCCGTAATCTCCGTTTTTTTTTTGCAACATTTTGGACACAGCATTATGTAAACTTACGGACTACGGCAACGCCACCTAAAGTAAAAAGTACTTTAGGTGGCGTTGGCTACGGGCTTTCAAATAAGTTTCGGATCATAGAAGGCATCAGACACTCATTGGACCAAGTAATGCCCCTGCGCTACACAAATGGATCGAGGAACATGGACAATGTACTCATACATACCCTTGACTAATTCCTTAATGGAATTTGTAAACTCATTGGAAAACATTTCAAATATTCTACGGATCCACGATGCTGTCCACGACCGACACTCCTCTTTGTTACCCAGAAATTCCACTTATTTTCAGCGTCAATAAAACCGCAGCTAGTAGATCATTGTAAAAATGGTAGTCACAAGGCAGCAGTACTTCTGAGTATAAACAGTTATATCTTCAAACATAAACACTAGCATTAAATAACCATAAAATAAATAATAATAATAGCAATACATCTCACCATAAGACACAAATAATCACTTCAGCCGAAATCATTTTCAGACCATATTTAGAGTAATATAACTGGAAGTAAATATTTGGCTCACATAACTGGAATGTGACCCAAATTACTGATGTCTTAGCATTATTTTTCAGCCAACTGGATGTAAGCATTGGTTCCGTTAAAATAAGAATACATAGCATGTTTTCCAATGCTCCATTAAAGTAATAGGAAACGGGAACAGTGATGTATGAGTCATACCACACAATCTTCTCAAACAATCTCTTAAAAGAACAAACGAATGGACGGGTTACCTTACTTTCACCAAATCGATAACAACCCATTTTTCCGCTCATGAATATTGCATCGAAGTATTCTATTCGTCTCCTTTCTTATCTTCTTCGCATGTCTGGGCTTGAAGGTTGGAAGAGAAAGTATTCGTTCCCCATGCATGGCTTGGAAATTCTCCCCTTAGACCTCCTACCCCTCTCAAGAAAAAACGACCTGGTTGAAAGGGTTATAAGGAGAAGCTCTGGGGTTAGCGACCGCGAGTGAGAGGGGCGTTACCCTTTCACCTCACTTAACGAGGTCACAGAGCGGAGCCAAGCTCGTACCTGAGGGTGCCGTGCACCCTTTGTACTGGGGAACGAGAAAGGGGTCCAGATCCACCGCAGAAAATACGCGATGATCAATCAATCTGGTGCTTCAAATCGAGGAACTGAGGTTGAAGCCGCGAACTCCGCCGTTCATTTCAAGGAATAGCTTCTCTCGAGCATTGAAAGAGAAAGCGACAGGATCATTCGCTTTTTTGGAACGGCCCCCAAGGCAATGTACGAGTTAAAGTGAATTTAAAGATATGTACTTGTATCATTCCAATGAGAGCGCCATGTATTTCTTATTTGAAACTTAAAGGTTTTTCCAGCTTTCCAAGCTAAATAGCAAGGTTTCCCGCACTTTTCCTCGAGAATAAACTTGTAAGCTTCATGAATGATTTTTTCCAAGTGATATTGGCTGTAAAAAATCTCCATAATTTTCCTAATAACCACGTTACGCGGCGTTGCATGGGCTAATAAGTGGGTTTAGTCGCTCTTTGCCGCGAGTTTTTTTTTGCATTCAATAAGGAGGATAGATTTTGCTAGCATTAAACCAATCAACAATAAAATTCAACTGGAAGTAGTACATTTCTGGTATATGAAAACGGAGTAATCTGAATTACATTTTCTCAGAAAAATTTTAATTTTATACAAATGCATTTTCTCCAACCCCATTCGCTTAAAATCGTTTCAGTGGAAAGCTTGTTTGACGGCAGCTAAGTTGGGGCCCTTAAACTATTACAATAAAAAACCGTAAACATTTTTAGCCCCGCAATACTTTACTTGATTAAAGGCAAGGGAGTGCACCATGAATGAACACATAAAATGGGAGTAATGTTCATTAGAATCAAAATTGATGAAAATATGGCCTCACTAACGACGGGTGGCTCACTGCTATCGAGAGAAAATTTACCCTAACAACATGATTTTCCTTTAATAAGGCTTAAAGATGTACTACTATGTAAAATTTCCTTTTATAAGGGATTAAGATTTTCCTTAGCAGAAGAGCCATGGAAATAATCGATTCCTTCTTTCCGATTTCTCTCTCCAATAAATTTGATTCAAAGATTACGAAAAAAATCTGGAAACCCTCCACTTGGGACAAAAAAATGCAAAACAAGCTATCGACAAGAATTTCGCTTGAAATTTCATCATCCCTCAGAGCTGAACTCAGACTGAAGGGCGGTTAATTTCGGGGGAAAAAGATCGACAATTTCGGATAATCTGGGTTAATGTTAATTGATAGTTGTGCTATCTGCACCTCTCTCGGCATGACTTAAGACATTGCCATTTACAAAAAAACATTAATTGCAGAGAACAAATGACAAGGAACACCAGTTATTTTTCCAAGCCAGACAAGTTTTCTAACCTAAGCAGCATTGAAGTTGTGACGTCAAACCCGAGTCTAATACTATTTTTATTGTAACAATCGAGATTATCCGAGTCTGTGATCAGTCGTGCCCATGACAGGGGTCATGACGCAAAGTGCGTCATAAAAATAATTTGTGGGGAGGGTGTGAGTCATTGAGCCTATTAATGAGATGTGCAACCCTGGCTGTGACGTCAGAATAACGTCTTCATCAGAACCCAACCCTGTATTAGACCCCGAATAACAACGCAAAAGTAAACTTCAGTAAAATGCGATACGAACGCATCGACGTTCATTTTTAGCTGGTTTTGGATAGATTGGTTCATTTATAGTTGCTAAATGACGAATTATTCATGTATTAACTTTCACAGCGCTAACGATCGCGTTCATTGTCACTGGGCATATCTCTGTTTTTTAATTGATAGTCATAGAGTACGAGCTAGACATAATGGTATCTAAACAGCTTAAAGTCAATTGCGAACCCTCACGATCATTATCTGTGCAGGCTAGACAAACAAACGCATGGAAAAAGGGAGTACTTAAGTCTGACAGAGCCACTGAGTGTAACCTTTGAAATCAAGTAATTTTTAGGTGCATGGCCACATTTTCATTTCACCGGTGATAAACTCAAGCGGGGAAACGAGGCGGAGAGGGTAGACTACAAAATATTACCGCTATTTTAGAGAGGTTGTGAACTAAGGGCTGGTCAATACGCCTGGGCAATACTCAACTATCAGCCAATTATCAATCCAACGAGTTCACCCGACCAAAGTTATTAATGATCTCATTGTTTTCCACATCCTTAGGTCCACAATTTTATAGAGCTATCAAAGACATGAAGGGCACTCTGAGACAGGGATGAGTAGAAGGCTGCAGACAACGAATAATAGGATGACATATGTTGTTGATGTAGTTCGCAAAAAGTCGGCATTGAGGGAGTGGATAATACAGAAAGTTTATTCTTTGAACATTTAAGAAATCTGACGAAGCATTGAAATTTTCACCACATCTGACATACCAATACGCAAAATAGCACGCAGATTGGCATTTTTTTTAAATTGAGAATTATTTCTTATTTTAATTACTCAATGAATTGAAGGGCTTAATATCAAATACATAAGGAGGAGAATCGCGCTAGCGAAAGTAGCGTACAGCGAAAGGAAGGAGCTGATGACGGAGACCTTGTGTAAGGATGTAAAGAAGAGGCTGGCGAAGATTAAAATATGGAAAGTAGCGTTTTATGGTGCATTGGGGGTGGATTCTGATAAAAGAGGACGAGAATAGGCTGCTGCAATACACTACTCGTTTGATATGAGGGTGTGGAGAAGAGTGGAGAAAGTGTGGTGAACGGAAAGGAAAACAAACGCAGAAGTGCTTGGCATGGTGTGTGAGGCAAATAACCTTCTGGAGGAAATTAGAAGATTGAATGGGTGGTTGGAACACGTGATGCGGGACCAAGGGATGCAGATAACGGTGATAGAATGGAGGATGTTGGGTCAGTTGTTGGGGAAGGGGAATAAAAAGAATAGATATTATGGATGGGATGAAGAGAGGTAGGACGTATGCGGAGATAAAAAAGAAATTGTGCAAGATGACAGGGGCCTGCGCCCGTAGAGACCAATACGATTTTTGCTCTCTTCCGTTTAAACCTGCCTTATCCGGCAGATTACCCTAATAATAATAATGAATTCAAATTACTTCCAAATAGAAATTTCCCCACAGTCAAATAAACTTAACATATATACGGCTCAATTAGACTGCCCTGGCAATCAAAGACCAATATTGAAAATGGATAAGAGCGATCTCCTCACATGCTATGATAATGTAAGTCTATCACGAAAATCGTTCTCCACAATAGAATGAGAGGTCGCCGCCAGGCAGGCGGTGGAAAAAATACCTTTTACAGACATCGTCGATCTTTAATAATAACGATATATTAGGCCGATGGGCCCAAAGTTCGACCCGACGTTAAAAGCGCGAGTAATCCGCCGCAGGAATTATCGTGATATCGAACGATTTCTCGGGGTATACTTTCTCCTACAGTCGTAAGGGCTTCAGAAAACCATTACGGGAAGCGAGGGTAACAGTTTGACACTTTGACAGCTCATTCATTATTCAGCACTCTGGCGCCCTTCTTCGGCCACGGAATCGCCCCCGGAATTTCATTCGCCGACCCCATCGATATCTCGCCGTGTGAGACGAAAGAGGTTTTTGAAAAAAAAAAAGGAAAAATATAAACTGTTTGCCCACCGTAAGGCCCCTTCACTGCCCCCGACTGAAATTCTTCCGAACAAACTTCCGACTGCCTTTCGTCAGCACCCGTTGTGGAAGCTTCCGCGACTCTAGCCATGACCAGCGGCAGAAAATCCATTGTTGGATTGAAAGTTTTTCACCCTAACGCCCAGTTTTATAATAGGTACTTTCTATTTAGCTAGTACAGATCAGCGCACGTTCTCGCACATTCGCTTACACAATCGTAGATAAATGTAACAGCAGTTCTAGAACTGTGCATGGAGTCCCGGAAATAGGACGCAAAATTAGAAAAGTATGGTTGTTACCGTACTCTCTAATTAAATAATCAATTCGTGATTTTTTCAAATCTTATTACGCAGAAAAACATTAAATAGAAGGTTAAATTGAAGTTAATTTCGCTAAATTGGGAGTTTGGGCTGCTAGGTGAAAACCGCTCTCGTTCAAATAGAAGTCGCGATATAAATTCATGACAATCTTAGGTTGACAGTTGCCGTGGAATATAGGGCTGATGACATTGGTCCCAAACGTGCTGCTATCTGCGCTAGCAAAAATCGAATGGGACACGATGTGCGCTGATATACGTTGTGCAGAATGGCAAGCGCCCAATATCTGGTGACCGTTAACCGGTAAATGACTCGGCCCTTACGTCACAGTGATGTCAACTGAAAGTTCGAGTTTTGGAAATTTAATCAAGCTACCTGTTATTTAACGAGATCGTAACCGATGAGAGAACGGTAATGTCGGTTATCATATGGAAACAAATATTTAAACGCAGATTATAAAATAGTGTCTACAATCACCTTTTTCGGCGACTGGGGGACTCGGATTAGGCAGAGAACTAGCCTCCCGCGCGGCAGGCGCGGATACGAATATCGAGAAGCATATGTTATGTTTGCTTAATAAAACGTAATTTTCAAGTGCCGACTTCAAAGGCATGCTCATCGTCTCAAAATGCTAAAATGTATTACTAAAATTCTTTTCCAACTATTCCACACGGATATATTTGTATCATTATCGTACACCATCGCCCCTAGATACATATCTTTTTTCCGTGCAAAGGCAACAATTAATGTCACCACAGTTGTATCTGCTTCCGTGCTGGGAGAGTGGTTTTTCTACACAGAAATCTCGTTTCAATGCAGGTAATTAAGGATCCCATGCAGGGAAAGTGATTCCCTGCAAGGAATCTGCATGGATCAACGGGGCAGTTGCAGGGATAATTTTAATGGAACCCCGATGCATGTTTTAGTGGCATGGGGAGAGAATTTCAAGTGCAGTACATCGTCCCTTGGATGGGACGTTAAACCGCGGTCTTTCGACACGCGTGGTCTTTCGTCAAGATAAGGCTCATGTCGACACCGAAATTTTCTCCGTCCTCCTGTCCTATTTTCCCCTCCGATTCTTTTCACAGTCTGAAGCATCGATTCTTGCGGAAGAGATTAACACTACATTGCTGAAGTGAATCCATGAATTCGCTCCCAAAATAATTAATTTGGTTTCATCACTCGTTTATAATTTTTCAAATAATTTCCTTTATTTTCAATAAAAGATTAATAACTTTGAACTGACTTCTGGAAATGCAGCTGTGCCATCTAATTCATAGATCTGGACCAAAATCACTTGAAACAGACAGAGAAACAGTTTGTCCCAATCAAAGGGCGCTACAACTAGGAAGTGACTAAGCCTCACAACACCGAGTAAAGGATTCCCCACGGAAATCAAGCTACCCAAAAAAAAGGCCTTCAAACGTTCCTCTAATTTATCTACTTCACATTTACCTAGTTTTGAAGCATCATGCCACTAGCTGAGAGCTAAAGGATATGAGAAATTTGGGAATTTTTTTGTCTTGCTTCGAGCGATATTAGGACTTTAGATTAATCATAAGAAAACAAAAGTAATGAGATTCTCTAGTACAAAGAAAGCGAGGCTGGTCATAAGAGTAGGAAGACACAAACTCGAGCAAGTAGAACAATTTAATTACTTGGGTAGTACACTAGAAGAAATAGGACATAGTAGTAAAGACATTAGGAGGTGAATAGAGCTAGTGAAGGAAGCATTCAATAATAGAAGGGAGCTGATGATGGGACCTTTAAGTAAGGATGTAAAAAAGAGGTTGGTAAAGAGCTTGATTAGGAGTGTGGCATTGTATGGGGCAGAAATGTGGACCCTGAGAAAAGAAGACGAAAATAGGCTGAAGGCATTCGAGATGTGGGTGTGGAGGAGGATGGAGAATGTGCGTTGGATGGAAAAGAAGACAAATGAGTAAGTGATGGTGGGTGAGGAGAGGAAACTTGTGGATGAGATTAGGGGAAGGCAGGGTAGGTGGCTGGAAGTGGTAATGAGGAGCGATGGTTTGCTGAAGGCTGTGATAGAGGGAAGGATGCTGGGAAAGTGGGGAAGGGGAAGAAAGAAATACTAGAGGTAGATAGATGTGTATGAGTCTGTTGGATATTCGCTGACTTTCATCATAACCTACCCCTAACTGGTAGATCACCCTAAAGAAAGAATGAATGAATAGTCCTCTCTTCCATATAACTCGTATGAGGAACACACACAACCATGCCCTGGGAGGTGAAAATTTCCTAACTAGGCGGGATTTGAACCCGCAACCTTTGGTTTGGCAGGCTAGGACCAGAGTCCTCTGGATGGCCGTTCTCAACACTACTCCTCGTACTGTATTATCGGCAATCCAGAGGACTCTGGCTAGGACTATACCCTGCTGCCACTGAGGCAGGTGGAATTTTGAGGATATGAGGACTAGAAATGGTATTTGTCACAATAAATTTTTAGAATTGGCAATGGTTTACCTTGTACATAGTCACCCACAAGTGTATATAGATGTAATAAATTCCACAGAGGAATACTCATTCACCTTGACTGTAACTCGAACCCATATCATTTTGAGTGCCATAGTCAGTAATGCTACCAAGGTGGTCTTACTCCCTTGTGGATTTTTGCAGGCTTTAATGGAAGATGACGTTCAAGACCTAGGTAGGAATAAATTAGGACCTAATGTGGGGAGGATCTACTGCTAAGATTATGGGTACTCAGCCCTGCCATACATTACCTGAAGTAAGAAGGCCTTTTCGGCACCATAGCAGCTGCAGAATCAGTCATGGTATACCCTTTATAATCCACAGGCAATTATTTTTAAATTTTCATATGACGTTAAGGGCGTCTAGGTTTGTAATCTGGAAGAATAAAAATTACGTACTATGTTACATACAAAAAAACAAATAAATGTCAATTCTTTAAAAATTGCAAAATCATAAAGATGACATAGTTTACGGGGAAAGCTCTCAAATAAAATGAATCACTCATTAATTGTAATGAATTAGATCTTCTTAAATAGAGGATGAGGCCAACCCATCATCCATGTTCATTAAATGAGCACACTTCAATTGATCAAAAGTATGAAATATTTATTTTATTATGGAGAAGTTAATTTTTACCATTTGGGACCAACATTAAAACAACAAACTATGACAACATTAAAATTATTGAAGCTCAGAATAAAAAAGTATTATGACTCTACTGCTTGTTTTGCATTTTTCATTCTAGGAGGAATTTGCGACATGTGCACCATTCAGACAACCTGTCACCCATGCTTCGTTTATATTCTAAAACCTTTTCATCATTTTCCAAACTGATAGAACTTTTCAAAGCTGATCCTGAATCATCAGAAGCAGATTTTGAAGCATGGCACCCAAGTCTACGAGAAGACATACTCGATGCAGTACAAGAGACATTAATTCAATCGGTAATACATATTTTAAAACATCCTAAGCCCTTGGATATGTACAAATGAATGTAGACTTTCAAGTTTGCACAGAAAATCATTCAGCAGCCCATTACAATTAGCATGGGGAGAAATTGAAAATGAATTTCACCAGGTGTTGAATTTAAAAATCTTGAAAAAAAACATGGGTACACATGAATACCACCTCCTACAAGAATTCAACTTGATTTCACATCACAAAAAATATAATATAAACATCATACTGGTGCCAATATTTGTTGGGAAATTTGAAAGAGAAAAGGGAGAAATTGGACAGAGGTGTAAAATAGGAAGTGCAAAAACCATAAAAAAGAGAGCTGTAAGGGTTAAAAGCATTGTAATACTACCCAAAAAAATTTGGATAAGAAACTCTTAAAGACAAATTAGGAATTAAGACTGTTGAAGCAAATCTGGCTTCCAGAAGTAGGTTATTAGCCAGGTCTTGCAGTACCAACGTTCTTCACGCCTAATGGCCAAGATGGTCTACTAGGGTTGTGTAAAAAATAAGGTTCTCAAATTTTTTTCAGGTGTAAGGCATTTTTTAATTGAACTGAAAAATACATCATTGGAAAGCTTAATTTCTTAGCTATTTTTCAACATAATCACCAGATTTTTCAATGCATTTTTGTTCACGACTAATCCACTTTTGGAGTCCAGCTTCAAAGAAGTCCGCCGCCAGTCCGTGGATGAATTTGGTGACCGCTTCCTGCATTCCATCATCAGTCTCGAAACGTTGTTCACCCAAGTGTTGCTTTAATTTTGGAAACAAGAAGTCATTCAGTGCAAGATCAGGGCTGTAGGGAGCATGTTCAACGAGATCCAAGCCAAAATTGTCGATTAAATCCTTGGTTTCGTGAGAGACATGCGGGTGCGCATTGTCGTGGTGCAGTCTAACGCCTTTCGTCAATCTTCCTCTACGGCGATTTTGGATGGCTCATCTCAGTTTTTTTAAGGTCTCGCAATAATTTTCCAAATTTATTGTGGTCCCTTGAGGCATAAACTCAACAAGCAGGATGCTTTTACAATCCCAAATACTCAGAAGAGCCATCCAAAATCGCCGTAGAGGAAGACTGACGAAAGGCGTTAGACTGCACCACGACAATGCGCGCCCACACGTCTCTCGCCAAACCAAGGATTTAATCGACAATTTTGGCTCGAATTCCGTTGAACATGCTTCCTACAGCCCTGATCTTGCACCGAATGACTTCTTGTTTCCAAAATTAAAGCAACACTTGGGTGGACAATGTTTCGAGACTGATGAAGGAGTGCAGGAAGCAGTCACCAAATTCCTCCACGGACTGGCGGCGGACTTCTTTGTAGCTGGATTCCAAAAGTGGATTAGTCGTGAACAAAATGCATTGAAAAATCTGGTGATCATGTTGAAAAATAGCTAAGAAATTAAGCTTTCCAATGATGTATTTTTCAGTTCAAATAAAAAATGCCTTACACCTGAAAAAAATTTGAGAACCTTATTTTTTACACAACCCTCATATAAACAATAAATCCATTTTATTTGTTATAAATATAAGTAGGTACTTTCATTCTAAGAATTGCAGAAACACAAAGAATGGGTTAATAACAACTGTTTGATGAAGTTGTTGAAAAGGTACCAAAGCTGAGGTCAGCACACTCCCATTTCAACAACTCATCGTATTTTCTTCTCCTAACATACCAGAAGTCTTTAAGCAGGTAATTGAATTCCCATGGTCTTTTAAAACCAACCCAAAATGGATTGGATTACACCTTAAGGGCTCAGATTGAGTATAAAACAAAATGATTAATGGATATGAACTAATCAGGCTGGTTTTAAAAAACCCTGTTGGAATAGATTTATTTCTGCCTACGACACCAGATTCCCTGAGCTTACATTTCACCTTAGCTAAAGTTGACATTTAATGATACCACAGTAGTTATCAAATGATATATTTCCACAGAGTTTATTTCCCAGGTTTGTGAATCTCTATCCAAACTAATGCCAAAATTCATAATATTTTTACAACTAAACCATTAAAATTAAAAATAACGCTACAAAACTGATTCATGTTTACCTTAGTACTGATATGTTAGTGGATCATAGAGGCTCAATACAAATTTATTGCCAGCATCTTGTTAAGGGGAAACGGCTAATATAAATTGTATTATTCAAGAGTTACTTTGATGAATTCAGAGCATTCCATGCATATGCATTCCATTATAATGTATATCAATAATTCATTATCATTTCAGCCACATCTGACACACAAGATTGTTCTCAAAAGCATTATCATAGCACTTCTAAAAGAAAATGAGTAAGTAGTGACCAATATTTTTTTCTTTACTGTCATAGAGCTGAAAATGCATACTTATGAGATCTGTTCTGCATGCACATTTGAATGGCAAATTTATGCACACACTGCCTAACCACAGCAGACATAATTATCATAATGATTCCTCTTTAATGAAATACATGTTAATATGATGGATTTAAAATAAGAAGATATTTCTGTACTGTTTTTTTCCAAAATCCATAACATTCTCATGTTCAATAAATATTAGTAATGAATGACCAGATAACCAGATAATGCTACACATTAAGAAAATATTACATATTTATAATTAGATATTAGGTACTCCATAAGTGGCTTAATTCGCTTCTAAATTATTTATCATTAAAAAATCAATTCCACATGAAAGAAACTAAACTGTATCTATGCTAAACATACAACCTTTTAGAACATAATGAAAAATCTTAATTACAAATACTACTACAAATATTCGTTCTACTGGTATACTGGGCCATTCCTTCATGTTAAATTTTGTCTCTCACTTCAATTATATGCTTGTGATTTTGATGACTTATTAATATGACCTATTTCTTATTTTTACAGACTTTATCCTGCAGATGAAGTTCGAGCACTTTTCATTCTCATTCAAAACCCTGTATTTGCAGCTCAATTCTCATATACCGTGTACGCTCATCTTTTGAAGAAAATTATTAACCTTTCCACAGTCCACCACCAACTTCTCATACGATGGTTCCGAGGGTAAGTTCTTTTCCAAACTATTTACAAATTGCTAAAATAACTATTACTCTGCCTGACACTTGTTTCAACAAGTTGTCATTAAATTTACATAGAAAAATTCTAAATGGTATCTATAACTGTTCTAGCATTACACTTTTCAACTCAAGCATTAGTGATCAAGGGGCAAGAAAAGCACCCTCAAAATTACTTCTGAAATAAAAAGTAATGGTCAGTTTGAAATTTTGCTTTTCTCTGATAAACATTCTCTTCACCAGTCAAATCATCTCGAAGTATTACAGCATAAAACTTTGAACTGATAATGACATTTCTGAAAAGCTGTTACCATATAGACCCAAAAATAGGTAGAATGATCACTCTCTAACCCAATAACTCTGATACATCAATCACCATGTTAGCCAGCTTCTCATAACAAAGTCTGATGTCAAAAATCACACACCATTCACATTGTTTTCAAAAGACGTGTAAAAGCAAATTTAAGAAGGTATCTAACTGGGAGATCCAATATTTTTACAAGAAGTAATTAAGAAATGTGTCAATTAGATGCATAAAATGGTGCTATTTAGTACTGGTTCTATATTTTATTATTTTGCATCACCAAATTATAACTTACAACAACTTCAGCTAACAAATGGGTAAATAAGTAAATTTATATACGTACAGAAACAAATATACATTAATGTCAGATCAAAAAATAATAATGAAGATTATTGATTGAGTAAATCACTAACTATGATGACTGATGGGAAGGAGGTAGAGAAAGTCTACAGACATACTATACAAGAGATCAAAGTCTGAACATCCTCTGGAAGACAATATCTTTACAAAGAAGAATAGACCAGAGGACTACAGGGGAAGAACAAAAATTAGAAATACAGGTAAAGTAGAAACAGAAAACGAATTATGAAAAACAGGTTCACTAAGAAGTAAGAACAGAATGGAGTGGAGATCTTAAGAGTTATCTTCAGATTGACAGCTGATAAGGGTGATCTACTTCATATTCTTACTTTCCTCAAGTACTATTCATTCATTTCTTCAATTATGGCAGCACATATAAAAATAAGGAATTTCAAGATTCACCACTGCAAAAATATGTGAACTAAACACCCCTCAGAGTATGTATGGGCAACTTTTCTTTGTCAGTAACTCAAAAACACTTTATATGCCAGAACTAACAAAGAGCTACATTCAAGTCAAAATCATTGAAAATTTGACAATTGAAAACTTGGGGAACATCAAACTCTGCATGCAATGTATGTATCAAGTTTGAATGACACCTTAGCTATAGTCATAGTAGCCTGAATATTGTGTAATATTTTTTCTTAGAAAGATACCTTAAAAAGTTATTTTATAAATGCATTTAAGGACAAGTAATTAAAAAGCATTTGTGAATATTTCTCATCTTCCCAAGGGTAAGAATCATTCTATTTAATATTGCTGCATTGTACACCCCTGATAAAAATATTTCCTCCATTGTAGGTAGGCTTACACTCCATTGAGTGTAGGTGGACGGTAGTGGTACCCTTCCCTTACACTCCACGGAGTGTAGTCGGAGCATAATTTAGAACATCGGAGGGTAAGGGCTACCCTCAGTGGAGTGAAGAGGAAGTGTAATGCTACCCTCCACAGAGTGTAGCCATACCCTCCGCGGAGTGTAAAGGAAGGGTAGAGCTACTCTCCACGGAGTGTAGAGGAAGAGTAAGGCTACCCTCCACGGAGTGTAGCCATACCCTCCGCGGTGTGTAAAGGAAGGGTAGGGCTATCCTCCGCGAAGGGTATATTAATATAATATTAATTGGGTATCCAAGTTACGATGCTACAATGAACAAATATAATGGAAAAGCATCTACAGAAAAAAATTAAAAATATAGAGTTGAAAAGAGAGAATAAAATTCTCTCTTAATTTTTTTTCTAAATTTCACTTCAAAATACTGGGAGTCATGCTATTTTAAGGATCTCATTACATATATTCGGGTGAATACAGCACCTTATCATTTTTTTCTCTTTTCAGTATGGAAGCAGAAAAGTTGAGGAGAATTGTTAGAAACACTATACAATTCATTAATGTTAGGCAATTCCCTCCATCCTTAAGGCATCACCTTCCATCTCACTCATCGAGTCGCTGGTGGATACCAACAGCTGCCAAAGTGTTAGCTCTAATAAGTAAGATATGTATTAATGGCTAATCAAATATTTTTGTAATAAGAAATTAGGCCCCAATGACTGTAAAACATTGACCTATGATGCACCCACATTGAAATTCATCGCAAAATGTTCTTCAAAATATGTAATATAACAGTATATTATCAAGGTTAACTAGACAGACCCCTAATCGTCTGAATACAGGTATACCTCGGCATACGTCATTAATTGGTTCTGTGTGGCACCACTTAAGTCGAATTTTGCTGTGAGTCGACCCAGCCATATAAATCTCTCTGATATATACTATTTGACATATTATGAATAAATAATGTGCAGTAGTGTATATACTATGACATATTTAGTTTCTTAAAAACTTTTAACACAAATAAAAAGTTAACATACTTGTATGCAAATGTTAACTAATACATATCTAGTATCTAGAAACGCACACTTGCTTCATTTCATTTGTTTCAGACTCTATGATCCACTGCAAAGCCAGGGCCAATTGTTGCAGGGTTGGCAGCATTAGGAACTTCATCATCCAGCTCTACCATTCCCATGGTGACTGGGCCTATAGGCGTAACTAACTCAGTCCATACGGCTGTTGTGAATAAAGGAACTTTGATAATCGCATCCAGGGTTTCTTTTTGTTGACTTTCAGCATCCATGTATAATGTGAAGTTTTTACATAATTAATCTGTGGTTAAAAGCTTGCATTTTACACATTTTAACGAATTTGATAACTATTTTTTTTTAATTCAGCCGACACTTTTGTGAATACTTACATACTACTAACTACCTACCAGCTGGTTACCGAACATTTCTTCTGTGCACATTGCTCCATTCATCACTGTTCTTGTTCACAAATGTGTTCTAATCTGCACTCACTTTCTTGTAATAATTAATTATTACTTTCGTATTGTTATTTACTTTTAATTTTTTGTTTTAAAAATATTTTTTATTTTATTTCAATGTGATTTCTTATAAATTTTTATTTTAATGTTTCTTCAATTCTGGTATTTTCATCCGAAACCCATAATTTCAACGTGTGTATCTTGACCTATTTTATCCATTAATTAGTCAGAAAAACCAACGTATCTGAGAGACCAACACAACGCAAAATGACCTAATTCGAGGTATACCTATACCTGTACATAAATCCACATTACTATAAGGTATTGGTTCAATCCATGGTTCAACTCTTAGAAGATGTTAAAATGGGGGGATCGGAATGGTGCAGTGGCTTGAGTACTGACTCTCATCCTGAGAGTCCAGGTTTGAATCCCGGCAGTGGTGGAAGTTTTTCAGGGGCAATCTCGATCCTTACTTGAGTCCCTTGTGGAGAGCACTTCAAGGGTAATGCTCCATCCGTCAGACTGGATGTTAAATGTGTGGCCCCCTCGGCATTTTAAATTAAGAGCAGGCTAATGCTGACACTTGTTTTCTCTCCACCCTTCCACATGTAATCTTTGCCTTACTAATCTACCCACCCATCCTCAATGGCACAAACTACCTGAGTTGTCGGTCACCTCCACAAATTATGTATGTACCAACCAACCAGATGTTAAATGTGCATACTAATGTAAGATTATTTCACGAGAATTGAGATAAGCACTGGAATAATGTTATTACATGAACAATTCATTTAATTTAATAACAAAACCACAAATAATATTTTGCCTGGTGAAAGCATATTTTAAAAGCTAACAATTATAAAAATCAATAAAGCCCCATAGCTTTATTTCAGCAAACTATTTAATCTTTCCTTTTGCCTGGATTAATGATATTTACCCTTTCACTGCGTTAAATGAATACTGGACAGCAATTGTTATTATTTTATGCAGAAATTGTAAAACTATTTTTAAACTGTTGTAAAATGGTAGTAAATTTACCACTGAAGATACAATACCTCTGGGGATATACCTGATCTCCACAGTAAAGGGAAATATTTTTTGAGCTTGTGGGGTAAAGTAGAACTCTGCAGTCAGTGGGTGAAAATAATTATTTGGATATACATATGTATATGAACTTTGCAGCATAAGGGTTAAAAGTGTATTTCCCAAGAATTTTTTTCTTCATCTACTCCTTAATTTCCAGCAAAGTGATGCCTGTGCAATATTGTTATCATATTTTTAATCCTTTTATAGATGCCTCCAATGAACTAACGGCTCCATCACCATGCTATCCCACATCTGATTCATTGGCTGGTGCTGCTACACCTCCTCCCCCTCCTCCACTCCACTACACAGAACTCTACAACAGTGCCTTGGATCACATCGATTTGATGAAAGACTTTTCAGTGTGGCAGAGCAGTTCACAAACTGGGCAATTTTCCTATTGCCAGCAACCATTCCTGCTAAGTATTGTGGCAAAGCGGACCATACTAGCAAAGGTTTGAAATTGCATTCACTCTATAAGAATATAATATTTTACACATAAATTTTAATCATCTGACTATAAGAAAGGAGTGTCCTTGCTTGCACAAAACATTAGCAGGATACAAGAGCAGTCCCACAGAGGGCAAGGGGGTTTCAGGTTGAAATGAGGAATTTTACTATAAACAAGGTGCTCCATAGTGTACCTGAAAATGGTAGTGATGACCCTCACAACTTGCCATCCAATGGTTCCATATAAAGAAATATGAATGTTCTGTTTTTAAATGTGCATATTGTTGATGAAAGATGACACTAATTACACATGCAAAATAATTTCTCATTATTGCATGGCAGAAAAGAATATATTCAAACATTGTGCAAACAAGTTGTTCTTTCCACCTCCATTACTTAGACTTGAAGGTATTTATAAAAGACCTTCTTCCAGGATAAACAGATGAATTCTCAAATTGTTGAAAGAGCTGTTGCCCAAGTACATCTTCATTAAAATGTGAATATTATGGAAATGTGAACTGTTATGTATAGGTTTGCAAGAGATTTTTCTTCGTAATGCTTCCCCAGCCCCACCTTTCTTCCTAACATACGCTGTGCTATTTCATCCACTCTTGTTAATGTTCCATAACTTTTTGGGTCACTTGAGGCTCTGACGATCCCTTTTCCTTTGCAGTTACTCTTCCATAGGCCCTCCTATCCAATCACCCCCTGGCACCTTCTGGCAATGTGTGAAATCAAACCTATTCACTAAGGAGCCCACTTAAGGTTCATTCTAGATTTATCTGAATCGGTGCTTAAATATGCACAAGTAATATTTCAAACACCACCTTCTCAACTCTCTCAGTCCCAAACCAAATAAAATAACTATAATAATGGACTGCCATATATTAGAAAACCAAGAAAATCTTCATTTTTCATTTTATTTTTTTCTGCGGAATCATGCCTCAAGTTCTGGTTCTTTTCGATCTCATCCCACTCATTTTTTCATTCCTCACAGAACAAAACAATACCTAACGAAAAATGCTAGGCTGAGGGAGAGGATGTGAAAAGTGCTGACTAAGAGGTCAGAGTAACAGTAACAGTAAACAGAATAACACTTTTGTAAACCCTAAATGTACTTTTCTTTTTAGTAGAGGCTGCCTGTTTTCTCACTAAAGTAAGTAAATATGTCATTGAGGGGTTGATACAGTAGGTTCAGATCCTCTCTCAGACCCTCGGGGAAGGGTAAAGTAGTGGGAGAACATTTAAAACAGACAAGAATGACTAAAATTAAAAGACGCCCATAGAAGCTAATAAAATATTTTACTATAATTATAGCGCATTTCATTTTTCATAAACTTATCAATAAATCCACACAAAAAATACTTCTTCTAAGCTCAAAAATTAATATTCATTGCAGGATTCAGAGCAACAGATGATACAAACGGCCAGGCGAAGTATTGAAGCAAAAGGAGCATTCTATCGTTACCGTTATCGATATCGGCCTCAAATGGATCTTTTTTTCTTAAATATAAGAGTTCGGAGGTCACATCTTGTATCAGACTCTCTTAATGAGGTAAGTGCATTCAATGTTGCCGTATGCATACCCACCATAAGGATAACATTATGTACCAGCAAGCCATCCTATTCAGTACTAAGGATGGCTCATGGTATACATAACTCAATTCGCCTGAATGTAAGACTGGTATTCTTTTAATGTTGAAAGGGAGAAAAATCGCCACCCATCTTATTTTCAAATCAGAGGGACAAAAAATTAGTCTAGAAACGCAACCAGCATAACATATTCGTATTGCTGGTTGCGTTTCGTAAATACTCTTGCCCTGCTACCTCAATCAGTTAAACTTGCGGCATAACATTAAATGGAAGCATTACCTTATATCAAGCCAGATGTAGCTTGACAACTGATATTAGGTGAATTTATTAGTAATGAGACTCACATGGCGTAAGAGATTTTACAGCCTTTGTGATAGGAGAATCAAGTGAGGAAAGCTTCAAGGAGAGTTGCATTCCCAATTCACTAAATGAGTCTGAAGTTGACATATGAACTGTGGGAGGACTTTGATTTGTAGAGTAAGAAATGGAAGCCTTGGTAAGATAAGAGAGAAATACGGCTCTCAAAAGGAAAGTAAAAATCATTTTAAAAAATTCTACAAATTTTTAGGGGCTTGAGGATGAAATACACCATAACTTTTCAATCAAAAGTATCATATCACCTCACGACATTTTTTTCCTTTCACCATTGGAGAAAAATTTTATCATTAATCATCTTAAGATAAAAACTAATTTGGCAATGGGAGCATGATAATTTTGTACAAATGCATAGGCCGCCTTCAGCTAAAGATAGGAATTACCATATGCATATATTTGTTATTGAGTGTATGAAATTCGAAATGGCAAAGATTAAATACTTTTCTAATAATTACCAAACATTGAAGGATTTTTTTTCAAAACAGCTGCTCTGAAACCCAATTTGGCTTGGTACTGGTGCCATCTAAAATTCAAGCCAAAATATTCATGCTAGCATTGATGCACTAGCCTAAGCATTGAAAGAGTAATTGCTATTATTCTATTAGCAAAAGCACATTGTTGCTTGAACTGAGATAAAATAAAAACAATTTTTATTTATTTATTGCTTGATCTGTAGAAAAAATAAATATAAAATAAGCTACTATTTCCCAATACATATTCCTATATCAACTCTACTTCCTGAGTAGTGGCCATGGCATCACAACTAAGTAAATATACCATCTTTCTTTTGGATTTCTGCGATTAAATTATACTTTTTTAGCAACAGTTTTGCCATGCTATTCTGCCGGCTTAGTCAAGCTTTACCAAACCAAACTTACCAAAATTAAAATGAACTGCAAAAATCTACAAAAAAAAGTAAATCCATCATGTGTTAACGTTTCAGATTTCAAATAAAAAACAGGACCTAAAGAAAAAGTTGAAGGTTTCTTTCATTGGTGAGCCAGGATTGGATATGGGTGGTCTTGCAAAAGAATGGCTGCTTCTGCTCATAAGGCACATATTTGAGGTAAGAAATATTTACAGTCACATATGACAATAAAATTGTATATGCACATGCATTGACTATCACTGATTGTGTAACTTTTTCTTGCATTGAAGCCTGATTATGGAATGTTTGTGTACCACTCTAATTCTCGATGCTACTGGTTCAGTACATATGCAAGAGTCATTGAAGATCAACCAAGAAGTGAAAAGAAGAGAGTTAGAGAGAGGAAGAGACATAATAGTGGTTACTCTAACTCAAGCAGCAGTAGTTCTGGCTCCGAGAGCCCACTAGGCAGGTAAAATTAGAAGAGAAAAGAATTTTGACCAATAGCTGTAGTCTTAGCATTTCATTCATTTAAATACGTATATATTCTAGACATTTATTTTTTTTTTAATTTCCCCAATTTTTCATCCCTTGATTCAGAAAGATGTTTCTCAAATAATTTTTTCATTGTTTCAGCACAGCAAAAGATTGATTGGTATTTTTTTTCAAAACAACAGACACAAATCAAAATATATAATATGGAGTCACATGCACAAATAATAATGTGGGATGAAAATATGGCTTCAGATTTCACTGTTACTAATCTTTAAAAAATAGGAGTTACTATTTTTCAAAACCTAAGAGGGAGACTCCACTAAAGATACACTAGATTTATATTTCCTGTAGTACATACTTTGAATATTAATGTATTTCCAGCAACTATGAAGGACTTGCAATAATAATTGAATAAGTATGTAGTTCAGAGGCAAGGGTATGGTTTATATTTAGTGCCAAAAGATATTTCGAGGAATAAAAGAAGCATTATAAAATTCTAATGAACGATATATTCTCATAAGTTATTTCATAAATCCCATTATTGCTGAATATATTTTCAAATAAAAATAAATACAGTTAATTTCCTAAAATAAACATACACAACATGCTGCCACACTCATGTAAACCATTTACATACATATTAGCCTGGAACTGAAGCCTTCTTATGAGGAAAAGGCACCAATCATTCACTAAGACCAAAAACACAGAACCCAGTTATCACTTATGGATGATAATTGTGTGGGTTTCCATGAACTAACTATGCTTGAAAAGTTTTAAGACATCTTTTGTTTATTTACTTGTATAGTGACAGTGCAAGCAGGGCAAGCAGTTATGAAAGCCACATATTGAGCCAAAATAAAAACCTGAGGGAATACAATTTAATTGGAGTACTCATGGGACTAGCAGTCTACAATTCTATCACCCTAGACCTTCATTTTCCACTGATTTGTTATCGCAAACTTCTAATGCCACCTGTGGCACCATGGTCATCAGACTCAAAGGATCAGTCCAGAGAAGGACAAGAAGAATTTGTGTATGAGACAGAAGGAGAGACATCTGATGAAGAAAACAGTGATGGGAGTGATGAAGACCCTATAATAGGGCACCATGAAAAACTCTTATCCAGTTTTTCATTTTCTGAAGATTCGAGGGAGGGAAGTGCAATAAATTACCAAACAAGAGCTGACCAAGTAGGATTGGTTGAGGCACCATCAATTGAGGCACTTGCAGAAATAATGCCGGTAAGTTTTTTAGAGCATAACACATGCAATTCAAAGGTTTTCCAGTTTTCTTCATAAAAATGATTTTCTTGGTCACTTAGGGATCACAACCAAGGTATAATGCAAACTGTTACAAGCATTTAGAATAGCCATTAGGTCAGGACCAACAGTTTTGCTATGTAGGATCATACGTTATAGGCAATTACAAATACATGTATTCGTTTTTGAGTCACAAACATATTACTGCAGTTATTGGAGGCAAAATATACCAGTTTATCAGAAATGGCCCTACAGGTACCTCCTTGGGTTGGGAAAAATGGATCATTCAAAAACGTGGGGGACAGAGAAAATTAGTGGTACAAGTCACTTTCTTAATAAAAAAACCACATACAATGCAGTCATCTACTGCGAAATCAGCAAAAATGCAGACTTAGAAGTTCAATCATTGGGCCTAAACACCATTAGCTTGTGGTGCCAAGAGTGGGGGCTAGTAAATATTAGTAAATGCACTGCAGTACACTTTTTGCAGAAGTCAACACACCAATGCCATTTCTACAGTGTAAGTGGAGTAAACATAAAGTCGTCAGACAAAGTTAAATATCTGGGAATTACCATAACCTTAAACCTATCGTGGAGAACAACATTAAACATATGCGGCACAGCTTAAAAGAAACTAGGATTTATTAAGCATAGAGTAGGAAGGTCCTCAGATGAAAAAATAAAAGAGGGGAGCTACTTCGCTCTGGTTTGGTCACACCTCGTATACGCCGCAAGTATTTGGGACCCTGGACAGAAAGATTTTATTAAAAAAACAAATAAAATACCAAGGAAAGCTGTGCCATTAGTAAAAAAAAACTGCTATGAGCAAGGAAAGAGTGTTTCACTGCTTTTAGAGGGATTAGGTTAGAAACCACTAGAGACTCGGAGGCCACACTCTGAGCTTAGATTGCTTGAGAAATTCATAACAGGTGTGTTTCAGTGTGACACAGAGAATATCATTTTGACGCCATACTACATCTCTAGGTCCAACAAGAAAGATAAAATAAGATAAATGCATTGTGGAACAGATAGATACAAAAATTCGTTCTTCCCATGCACAATAAGTGACCATAATAAAAACTGAGATCCACTGAAAATGGTGCTGAAATACACTTCACCTTTTGACCTCACTATAAGATTCTCCTTCACACCTTTACATGGCTAGTGTCCGAATACTCCCTGCCACATGCCCATACGGCGGCTCGCAGGATAGCATGTAGATCTACAAAAACTATTTTTCAATTTTCAGCACACATTCCATTCAATAACAGATAAAACATTTCAGTGCTCATTAAATTTATTTTACCAGTTTAGTGATTTTTAATAACTTCAAAGGCAAAATTTTATTTCTATGAAACTTACAAAGTAGAATGACTTACACCAATACCTATGTTTCTCAACCCTCCATATATAATTTTGCTGGAAAATCTGAATTTTCAGAATCAAAATTTTGCTTTTGAATAAATTAGGCAGCATACTTGATAAGGTAGCACTTTTTTAATGACATGAATGAAATGTTGGATTACTCATTTGAGTTGACTCATACAGCCAAATTCAATCCTCCTCCAGATCTAAACATAACTGCATACATACATAGGATTTAAATGTGACAAGTTTATTATTACCAAACAAAAATTACATGTCCTCGCAAGTCTCATGGTGCCTTATGTCATATTGCATGTCTCAAACAAAAATTCTCTCCACTATTTCCTCCCCTCACCGAGCCTTTGAATTCAAAATTTCAGTAAATGAAAATTATATACCTGAGCACCACTTGTATCTCATTCTAGAAGTTTGGTAGGCACATATTTTCCCAGAGAGATGCTCCTCTCCATCAATCCTCAGATTGGAAATACTGAAAGCATAAAAAATATTGATAACCTAAACGAGGCTAGGATCATCATGCACATGAGATTAAGAAAATGTCTGTATTGGTTCTGGCAGCTCTATTTTTGAAAGTATGTCACACTGATGCAATTTAAAATTTAGTGCTAATACTCAATAAAATATCTTCTTACCTAGTAATAAAATATCTATTCATTTTTGTTAACAAGGTAAGATAGGAACATATTTTATGAGGGTTACTGAGAAATATCATGAGCCAATAGACAATAATCAAATATTTTTGCATCCAATAAAAATTTATGTTAAGTAAAACGTTACTCTGTAAACAATTGCTCCAATAAATTCAGGTTTTTACATTACAGGATGTAGCACGTGGCCTCTATGAGTTATTGGCTTATGAAGGCAATGTCGAAGAGGATATGTGCATGAATTTTCAGGTACAATGTCATAACTAATGGAGTTAAACCTAATGATGACTGTAAGTATCACACCTCTACCTCCATAGCCACCCATAGTTAGGGACATCTCTTTCAAATACACAATCTTTCTAACATGAATTAATATCCTTAAGATTGAAAATAATTTACTTGTTCCATAAATGCCAATGGAATAATAGAAAATAGGTAACATCTTGAAGACACACACTATAGTCTAGTTTCACCTTATTATTATGTTCTTGAGGTTCCCTTGTCTTTTTCGTGGGTTTTCATTTAAAGGAATAGACACGTGTGATTTGTTCGTCTCTTTATTCTCGCCATGACACCACACAATTATAACAAAAGAACATCCAACCAAAAGAAGGCGGTGTATGACAATTTCGTCGGCCATGCGTATGGCACGCACATTTGTATTTGGAATTATCTTAATTCTATTATAATCAGCAATACATGACATCCTCCCCTCACAAAAAAAATCAAATGGAACAAAAGGAGAAGGTTACAAATCAAGACGGTTCGGAGGATGAATAAGACGAGTAGTACGCCGTATCATAGGGCAGACAGGTGTTATGGGGGATGATGTAAGATCCGAAGTTAGTGGAGAAGGACGGATCTGAGGAGTGGCAGGAGTATCCGGACGGATAACAGTTGACGAAGGGTGGCTATTGGGAGTATGGACAGGGTCTGGTCTTACGTCCAATACGGTAGGTAAGGGCTGTGGTTCTATTGGAGGAGTTACAGGAGTAACTGGCAATGGGATCAGAGGTAGTGGAAGGTGAGGTTGAGCAGGAACATTTTGAGGAATTTCAGGAGGCGGCTGAATAATAGGAACCTTATGAGCATCTACATGCAAGGACATTTGGTTAGGGCTACATTGAATTATTGTGTCTTTACATTTAACATAGTAAGTAGAGGGTCCAACTACCTGAGTTACAATTCCTTCATTGGGTGTTTCACCTTTTTGTCGACGAACCCATACAATATCACCAACACTGAACAATAATCCTTTAGGTTCATACGAGTGAGGTTCTGGAGGTTTCAAACAAGTCAATAAAGTACGAAGTTCAAACCTCAACATCATGCTAGCAGGAGTCACGGCAGTGACAGTACATGGTGTTGTTCGGATACCACAGAGAAAATTTAACAATCTTTGTTCTAGTGGTTTGTTGCCTGGAGTCAGAAATATTTTAGTTACAGCATGTTTTACAGTTTGAACCCATTGCTCAGCAGCACCATTACTTTGAGGATGGTAAGGTGGACTGTGAGTGACTCTAATATTATTATTAGTACAGTACATCAAATATTCGACTGAGTCAAATGGGGGGCCATTGTCTGACACTATTTCTAATGGCAATCCAAAGATAGAGAACACATTTCTTAGTCTGCTAATAACAGCTTCTGCATTAGTGGAAGACATCAGGCAAACCTCAAGCCATTTGGAATAGCTGTCAACAATGAGAAGGTACACTGATTTACTAAAGTAAAAGAAATCCACATGGATACGAGTCCAAGGGTGTTTGGTATTGGACCAAGGAAGAGTCTGCGTAGTGGCAGGCTTCCAATTGACTTTAGCACATGGTTCACATTGAGCTACATGATCCTCAATATCATTGTTTATGCGAGGCCACCATACTGTTTGGCGAGCTCGAAGTTTCATTCTTACAATGCCTGGATGTGCATTGTGAAGGAGGGCTAAAACTTTGCATCTAAGAATTTGAGGAATGACCACTCTATTTCCAAAAATAATACAGTCTCGTTCCAAGGACAAAGAAAGCCTAACATCAAAATAGGATTTTAAAGTGCCATCATCACAATGAGAAGGCCATCCTTGGTCTACTAGGGAGTAAACTTTCTTCAAACACAAGTCCTTCTGAGTCTCTTCTGCTACTATTTCAAAATTAAGAGGTACATCACAAATAAAGATATTTCCAATTTTCTCCACTACATGATCTTTACACGGTAACCGTGACATTGCATCAGCTGCACCCATGTCTTCTGACTTCCTATACTCAATCTTATAGGTATGAGCACTCAACAAAATACTCCAACTTTGAATACGATGGGCAGCAATTTGGGGTAAATCTATATTTGGATGGAAAAGTACCTGAAGGGGTTGATTATCAGTGACCCAGGTCCATGCACGACCATATATGAATTTATGAAATTTTGTAATTGCAAAAATAAGAGCTAAGGCTTCTCGCTCAATTTGTGAATATTTCTTCTGGGCCACAGTCAGGGTACTAGAGGCAAACATTATTGGTTTCTCAATTATCTTATTTGTCTGAGGGTCAATCACTCTGTGAGACATAACAGCACCTATACCGTAAGGGGATGCATCTGTACATATAATTACAGGTAAGGTAGGGTCGTACAATGCAAGATTGTCATAACTTACTAATTTCTCCTTACTGAATTGAAAGACCTTTTCAACACAGGAATGTAAAGATAAGGGATTAAAGTAACTAAGTTGTAATTGACCTGGATTTAGATTTCAAAACCTTGAAATATACAGACATGTATTGGTGAGATATGCCTAATTGGCAGGAAAACAATCGATGATGCTTAAATTTTAAAGTGCCTATTCAACAGGATATTTTTACAAACTTTAAATAATTGCATTCCATTTTTCATGTTTCAAGGTATCATTAGAAGAATATGGAGAGGTGAGAACATATGATATTAAGGAAGGAGGAGCAGACACACCAGTAACAAATGAAAATCGGCATGAATATGTTGCACTATATTTAGACTGGGTACTGAACTCAGCAATTTACCATCAGTTTCGTGCTTTCTACCATGGGTTTCACAGTGTGTGTGATTCCAAGGCCCTTTTGGTGAGATCTCTACCATGAGTGAATTAATTTTTTTTTGGCATAATAGAAATCATTTAGTTTTATAATATAGAGGTACCTATAGGTAGATTTTTATAATTGTAGGTATCTTGATAATATTGACCGCAAGTAAGGATGAGACGATTCCAAATGTCGATTCTCGATTCCACCGATTCTCAGGCTTAAGCGGTGATTACACACAGGAGTTGACTCCTATCTGATCGATTTATGTCGAGTCGACTGATGTTCGACTTCACTTGGAACCACAACTAGAATGGTGGCTACTCCGCCCAGTATCGAATTCTGCCACTATCGATGGCGAACTCCTATAGGAGTAGGTATGATACACGTCCAAGTTCACCTTCCAAGTGGACTCATATAGGAGTCAACTCCTGTGTGTAATCGCCCCTTTAGAATCAGTATCGAGAATCAATCACCTAAAGTCGATTCCGATTCCATCGATTCCTGATAGATAAATATGTATTTTAAACATAGACTATAAGCTGAGGATGTATTTTCTATTTGTATTAAATACACTTTTTGAGTGACTTAATTGTCTTTGTTATTTTATTCCAGCCAGTACTTGAATTTAAGTAATAGTTGTACACTACTGGCGTATCTATATCCCACCTGTTACTAGGAATAAGAATCGATGGAATCGAGAATCGATTGGAAAGAATCGGAATCGAAATCGAAAAAAAGTAGAATCGACTCATCCCTAGTTTATACTTAAGTACTTTAACCCTTTTAGTAATCAAGAAATGTTTATTCAATTAATATAAGCAGATATAAGAGGCGACTTGAAGTAATTACAGCAAAAGATTGCCATGTTGACACCAAAGAGTTTAAGCAATAATTGTCTGACATGATATTATGGCAATTGGCAGCAGCCACAATGACATATATATAGGTGACTTGTTAACACTAAGAGAATAAAATGAGAAGGCACGAGTTGTTGCAGGTTCTTTCTACAACTACTACTTACTACATTATTTATCATAATCATAGCCTTTAATATTTTAATGCCCAAGACTTTTTACTAATTATTGCACATGCTTCCTCTCTCCTACACATGAACTTTTAATTATAAAGTTGCTGTCACCAGAAGAAGTAGAAATGCTTGTTTGTGGATCTCCAACAATAAACCTTCAAGAGCTGCAGAAGGTGACAGAATATGATGGCTATGATGGAGATGAACAAGTCATTAGGTGAGTTTACAATAACCTCTACAAGGGATACCAAATACATAATACCTAAGTACATATTAGCAAAGCTTGATTGAAGTGTACTGGCCAGGAAGCATTCGGACATCCCTTCCAAATTGGCCACAATTTCTAAGCCTCATCAAAGCTTTGATGAGCCCCTAACATCAAGCATCATAAAAATTTCATACCCAAGGTGAATGGCCAGGTCACTCAGTCTGGGCCAGCTCTGCCTAATACGTAGCATTATGTACCTCTAAATGGCAGAGAGTAATTACTATATACTTACTCTTTATGCTACATATTTAGAGCACATTATGAGTCAGTCATCTCATATTAAGTTTAGATTCAACTTATTAAGAGTAATTCTTGGTTAAAACTTTCGCGGGTCATTATAGATATATGTTTGTTTTTCAGGTGTACCCCGGGTACTATAACCAGGTGTGATATCTGACGTTTCGTGGCCGTAGTTGGTCACTTTATCAAAGGGAATGAGGTATCTGTCGAGTTGGTGGAGTTTATATAGGGGTTTCATGGAGGGAAAAGGATGGGAAGGGGAGGAGTGGAAGGAGTAGTCATTGCATTTTTATTCGAGGTTCAGAGCAGGGTCCCACGTGTGGCTGACTTGGAGGCCACAGTCCCTATTGTAATTTTGCTGGCATTTTCTTATTCCAAAAGCTTCGCGGATCAGCCGGGGCTTGAAGTTTTTCACTTTGGCGATTATCTTTGTTTGTCTGAGGTCAATCGCGTGTCCCGAGGCTGCATGTTCACTACTGCTGATTTTAAGGGTTGTCTCAGTCGAATAGCCCGCTCGTGTTCTTCTAAGTGGGTTTTGACGGAGCGTCCGGTTTCGCCGATATATTTCTTCTCGCAAGTTTGGCATGGTATCTCATACACTCCTTCCACTTGAAATTGTGTTGCGTCTTTCACACTCCTCAGGCAGTTTCTAATTTTTAAATGTTGCTTGAGCACAGCTTTGATTTCATGTTTGCGGAGGATGTTTCCTATTCTATCCATTACGCCCCGGGCGTAAGGAAGGAAGGCTCACTTGGGAGCAAGGTTGTCTGCGTCCGGAGTCCAAATTTATTCTTTTGGGCCGTCCTCATCCTTGGTCATGATTTTGTAAAATGTTTTGGAGATGGCTCTCTTCTCATATCCTTGGTTGACTGGACAAAATGACAGCAGCCCACATGGAATCCATTGCGGAAACCAGGAAGAAGAAACAACAAAGGAAACTCGGGAACAAAAACTCTCAGAAAGCACCTATCCCATCAAACGAACCAGATTTGATTGTAAACTTATCAAGACTCCCACTTGATACCGCATCGAAATCAGTTCTTCAAAAAGGACCTAATTTGGCCTTGAGGTCGACAAGTATACCGGTGGAAGAATTTATTAGCGGGGTTGAAAGCGCCATTGGATACCTATCCCAGGACGATGCGGAAGTGATACGACAGGACGCATGCAGAGTCCTTAGAACGGCTAACATTAAGAAACAAAAACAGAACCTCACCAAACAAGAGAAAGCAACCCTAAAGAACCTCAGAAATAATGGCGACATCATCATCTTACCAGCCGACAAAGGGAACTCAACAGTTATATTGGATAAGGAGGAATATGAAAAGAAGATGCAGGAACTCCTGAAAAATTGTCCTTTCCGCAAGATTGAGAAAGATCCGACCACCTGTTACAAAAGGAAAGTAACCGAAGTCGTAAAAAAATGAGTCGAAGATCCAGAACTTAGGAAGAAATTGACCCCACAGGACCCAACAACTCCTTGCATTTATGGCCTCCCTTAAATCCATAAAGAAGGCATACTCCTGAGGCCCATTGTTAGCGCTATCGATGCACCTGCATACAAGCTAGCTAAACATTTAGCAGGAGAATTGCAACCTAAGGTGGAAGAGGCCAGCTCATACGTGAGAGACTCGCAGCATTTTTTGAAGATCATCAAAAACATCTGGGTTAGTCGTAGTGATATTCTCATCAGTTTTGACGTGGTATCGCTTTTTACCAGCATTCCCTGTGACGAGGTGATCTGCATAATAGAAGAAGAATTTGGTGAAAACATCGCCAAGTTGACAGAGATATGTTTGACCAGCACCTTTTTCCGGTGGAGGAACAATTTTAAGAGCAGACATCCAGAGCAGCTATGGGATCGCCTATCTCACCAGCAGTAGCGATTATTTACATGGCAAACTTCGAGATGAGAGCATTTCAAAACGCAGTTAATAAGCCTAAGATTTGGTTGAGATATATCGACGACACTTTTATTATATGGACGCATGTCCGAAAGAAGCTGGATTAATTTTATTATTACTTAAATAGTATAAATGACAATATTGTTTTTACAATGGAAGTAGAAAAAGATGGTTAAATTCCATATTTGGACATAAAGGTGCAAAGGAGAAATGATGGAACTCTGGGACACATGGTCTATTGGAAACCCTCTTCCACCAATCGGTACCTCAAGGCAAATTCATAGCATCATTCGGCACAGCTAAATGCGGTACTCAACACCGTAATTCAGCGTTCCTGCATAATTAGTGACAAGACCAACTTCCCGGCTGAAAGACAGAAAGTGGAAGCCATTCTACAGAAGAACGGATATGACAAGAGATCCATCTCCAAAACATTTTACAAAATCATGACCAAGGATGAGGACGGCCCAAAAGAATAAATTGGGACTCCGGACGCAGACAACCTTGCTCCCAAGTGAGCCTTCCTTCCTTACGCCCGGGGCGTAATGGATAGAATAGGAAACATCCTCCGCAAACATGAAATCAAAGCTGTGCTCAAGCAACATTTAAAAATTAGAAACTGCCTGAGGAGTGTGAAAGACGCAACACAATTTCAAGTGGAAGGAGTGTATGAGATACCATGCCAAACTTGCGAGAAGAAATATATCGGCGAAACCGGACGCTCCGTCAAAACCCACTTAGAAGAACACGAGCGGGCTATTCGACTGAGACAACCCTTAAAATCAGCAGTAGTGAACATGCAGCCTCGGGACACGCGATTGACCTCAGACAAACAAAGATAATCGCCAAAGTGAAAAACTTCAAGCCCCGGCTGATCCGCGAAGCTTTTGGAATAAGAAAATGCCAGCAAAATTACAATAGGGACTGTGGCCTCCAAGTCAGCCACACGTGGGACCCTGCTCTGAACCTCGAATAAAAATGCAATGACTACTCCTTCCACTCCTCCCCTTCCCATCCTTTTCCCTCCATGAAACCCCTATATAAACTCCACCAACTCGACAGATACCTCATTCCCTTTGATAAAGTGACCAACTACGGCCACGAAACGTCAGATATCACACCTGGTTATAGTACCCGGGGTACACCCGAAAAACAAACATACATTTATTAAGAGTAATATACGATTTAAGTTTTTCCCGGTGATTAATATTTAGGTATTGTTCTCGGGCTCTGCACCAGGTAATTGGCTTCACATTGGTCGACGTTTTGGAAAACGACTTGTTTTCCATTCTCAAGGTGTGTTACTCTCTCTATGTAGGATTTTTCGAAGGCATTTTAGATTAGCGCAACCAGAGAAGTCGGCAGTGGCAGATCACAGTATCAATGAAGATCATGCCATTCGATGGGGAGATGCAAAAATTCTTTGCCGCTCACAATGCTACTGGGACCCCATAATCAAGGAAGCCATCAAAATCTGCCTTAATCCAAAGAATTACAATCAGGATACTGGCTTTCATCTGAGCAATACTTGGGTACCTATAATAAATTGCATGAAAAATATAAGGAAAGAACAGAAAATATTTCAAAGGAACATCAGCCAATCAGACGACAGCTGAGCTTAATTGTTGGACTCGTCAAATGGTCAATTTAGTTCAGTGTAAAATCCTACATAGAGAGAGTAACACACCTTGAGAATGGAAAACAAGTCGTTTTCCAAAACGTCGGCCAATATGAAGCCAATTACCTGGTGCAGAGCCTAAGAACAATACCTGATTATCAAGAGTAACTTCCAGCTCTTATAAAGTTCCTCATTTCTTCAGCCACAATAACTGATCAATTTTTATTAATCACGTACTGTATAGAAAAAAAATTTGGGGCATGAGATCCAAAGCCATCAACACTTGGGATGTGATTTCATACGTAATAAAAAAAAGGGAAGCCAAGATGGTTTCTCAGTTTTTTGAGTCTAAGAAATATGGTGGCCGGAGGCTGAAAATGTTGAAGTATGAAAACAACATCCACATGAAGGGGGATAGTTGTTTTTACATACATTCTTCATATTAGATTAGCCATCATGGAAATAATTTGTATTATGACATGCAAATCAATTAAGAACAAAAAGTAAATATCCTTACTTATAGGTCAGTTTCTGCCACACAAATGGAGTTCCACTTCTCGATTTCTTTCTTTTTTGCCTTAAAAACTTTAATAGTAGACATGAGTCTAGAAATTTCATTGAATGCTTGAATATATAATAGTCATTTATGCTAGAAACAAATTGATTCTATCCTGGCTAATGATGGCCATAAATTCTTCTCGGGTTACAACCAGGTCAGGTCCTCCATTTCCATTGCATGACTTGCTCATCTTCAGAGCTATTGATGTAGCAGAAGCCCTGAAAATGATGAGCATGTCATTAAAACATTGGCAGAAATAGAGAGGCATAAAAAAGTGTGAAGAAGAGCAAAATGTGTGTAGAATGTTAGCAGAAAATGAGTATGGCTATCGGATAAAGATTATCATGACAGAGAATTAACATCAACTAGTTTTGAAAATTGTTTTTCAAGCGTTATTGAATCTCTTGAATTGTAATTATGCATTTCAGAGGACAATTTCACATGAACTCTCCTTATAATGGTTAATTTGACATTCCGTAGCCTCTATGAATTATTAAGATTAACCAAGTCAGAAATTTGTATTCATGTTAAACCAGATGTTTATTCAAAGGAGAATAATCAAATCAAGGAGGACTTGTCTAATTCATTCTTTCACTCAACACCAATGTACATACATGATACCTTGGTATAGGGTTACCATATTTTGAAACCCCAAAATGAGGACACACTCAATGGGATTCTGTCTCATCACAGACTAATCTAGTGTCCAAACTATGAACCATTTCCAACCCATGGTAGACCAGTGGTGCCATCCATCAACAGTTCATTTAGGTTTTTGTAAAGAGAAAATAGCATACCCCAGAGCACCATAAATGATGACAGCACCTGGATTCAGCTAAATCGAAAGCACTGTGGCGTGGCAATCGCCGTCTATCGCCGGCTATGGCCCTAAATAGAAAGCTCCCTAACAAATCGCTAACGGTGTAATTGAATAATCGATATAAAAATATGTATAACTAGTTGGTGATACGAGATGAAAACAAAAATCAAAAGATCTTACTTCCCTAATATAAAAAATGTGGTTAGCAGAAATCATAAAAATATACGAGGACGCTACATTAAAAGTCGAAAATATGGACGTGTCCACAAAAATGAGAACGTATGGTAACCCTACCTTAGTAAAAAAGATAAACTAACAGTCACAATGTAATACTTACACAATTTTGCATTTTAAAATTTTTATAAAATATAATTTAATTAATTCATTGAGATGTAAGCATTAACATGAGGAACCCTTGTGGTACTTTAAAGAATATGCTAGCCCACACTCAGCATAAACAGGTAGTTACTGAGTATGTATTAATGTATGTATCTCCATGTACTGCAGTCCATTGATGATCATCTCCTTATAATGAGATGTCACAACTCAGGGCCATATCATAGTGATTCTGCAGACCATTTGTCTTTATAAATGAATGCCTTATCATAAACACATCATAATTTAGTTTTTCATTGTCATGGATATCACATCAAAAACATAAAAATAGAATATCTTAGGATATTTGAGCCAGTATCTATTTCAACAATAAAGGAGAACTATGCATGCTGATTTTTAAAGACCTACGCATTTCCCACAGCAAAATAAATATATTTTCATCAATATAAGAAGATATAAATATATGTGTATGCATGTATATTATTATGTCAATTAAAAACCAATTGGATAATAAAGTGATTACAATTAAAATATAAAGGACAGTCAAGGTTTTTTTTCTGTTCAAATAAATTAATGAAACTTTTATCTCATAGAAACTATTAATGCTTAAATTGAAATTACTTTTCAAACAGAGATTTTTGGGAAGTACTAGAATCACTACCCCTTGATCTTCAAAAGAAGTTCCTTCATTTTACAACTGGAAGTGACCGAATTCCAGTGGGAGGCATGTCCGAAATGCCATTCAAAATAACTCGACTTCCATCAGTAGCTGGCCACAGTTCAAGTCATCAAAGAAGAAGAATTGGAGGATGGAATAGTAGATCAAGTGGAATTTCAACCCCAAATGACCAGGAAGAGCAATTACCTGAAGCTCATACTTGTTTCAACCAACTAGTTTTGCCACCATATAAAAGTCGAGAAACACTACGGCAGAAACTAACGATTGCAATCTCAAATGCCGAGGGATTTGGCTTAGAATAATATGTTGGAAAAGAAAGTATGCCCAAGGTACCAAAAATGCTGACTACAGTTAAGTTTCTCATATGAAATTTCAATGGAGAGAAATATTTTAAAAAATTTCTTTTTGAGACACTGTACTTACTGAGATTTTGACCTTTTTCTGATAAAAGTTCAACTCCAAAATTATCTATTGAAGGGATATTTTTGGCATTACTCTCCATTACATTGATTGATATAATGCATTGTCTAATTTTTATCAAACTATTGAAGTCAGAGCACCTTTGGGAAAATTGTAAGAGAAATGCAATTGGGACCAGTAACATGTAGATTTCTATACTTTAAATGTATTTCAAAATATAGAAGTAATCTTGTCTTCCTTACTTTAAAATTTCCATAAGAAGCATATTAAAGAGTTAGGGGTAAGATAATGCCAACCATAATTTGTGTTCTTTAAAATATCATAGAAACTATAACTAAATTAAACCACAAATTCCTTCCAACTTACAATAAACATATAATTAAAGTCAAAAGTATTGAATGAGATGCTTTTTGTAAAAATTATGATAAAATTGAAACCTCTCTTAATGATAACCCCTCATAACGACAATGTTTTTTAATCCAATTATAATTCCCTTACGCTCAACATCTTAAATATTCCTATTCATTCATAAATTCTGAGTAACGACCAGTGCTTAACTAGGTATTTTACCACTACTCAGTAACCTATGGTTTCAGTCAACCTTTTTTCACTAACAATGCAGAAAGGGTGCAGATATGTCAAGCATTGATGGACAACGATTAGTGAATAACTTGTGCCAGTTAATTTAACATAAATGGTTGATTATCTCCACTTTTTTAAATGGCATTATGTATCATTTAACTAATTTAATTTTCAATTCCATTATGAATCTAGCAACAAATATGTACTAGGTTGGTTAATTTTGAGTATCACCTAAGTCACTAAAGCCTCAAGAGTCAAGACAACAGGTACATAATACGTAAAAAATACTTTTTTAAAACTTCTCTTATATTCAAGTGTACTTATAGTGCCTCCGTAATGGATTTAATGACAGGAAAAGGACGCACTGAGTGCCAGAGCCTAGAAGTAAGTGCCACACTAAACCACACTCCCTAATTTGTGCTAGGAATCACATTTTCACCCTACCGCCAAAACGGGGCCAAATGATGCAACCCACAACACAAAATGTAAAAAAAATTAATTTTAGTAGATTTATTTGATAATTAGTAAATTTAATGACTGATTCATGTGTTGTCATCGAGGGCAAGTAAGTATGCCAAATTTAAGCTCGATTTAACATTGGGAAGTGCGTTATATTTCGATTACAAGATTCCATCGAGACAAATAAAAAAACAGGTGGAGACAAAATGCGTGGTCATAAATGCAATTTTTTTCTTGATTACTCAAAATTAAATATTTTCCATTTGAAATAAACAATAGAGAAACACTAGCAATGTTTGAAGCTAAAATTAATCAATGGGTTAGTTACTTTTCCAATTTCTGAAGCTTTTGATGCAACTAATTTGCATAGCAGGTTGTCCTTCCAGGATCATGTTCTCCCATTCTAAACAACCACTGTTCAATGAAATGGGTGGCAGCCACTTAGCAGAGGTTTCACCATATTTATGGATAAATAAAAATTTATCTATAAGAATTTCCAAACTACCGCAATGTTGTTAGGCACTATCTTTCCCCAACTCCTTTTATGAACATCTATGACCAGCTGTTTTGAATGCAAATTACAAATTGTTAATCAAGAATTTTCTTAAAAATAAATCTGAAATCATTTATTTAAAAGAAAAATATATCATAAATTTGAGATGTGTACCATTAACGGCTAAGCATATAAGCCTCATCTTCATAAAAGCAATGAAATTGATGTGCAACGTGCTATTTTGGTAATTTTATTTTGTCACAAATCATGTTCTCCCATTCTAAACAACCACTGTTCAATGAAATGGGTGGCAGCCACTTAGCAGAGGTTTCACCATATTTATGGATAAATAAAAATTTATCTATAAGAATTTCCAAACTACCGCAATGTTGTTAGGCACTATCTTTCCCCAACTCCTTTTATGAACATCTATGACCAGCTGTTTTGATTGCAATTTACAAATTGTTAATCAAGAATTTTCTTAAAAATAAATCTGAAATCATTTATTTAAAAGAAAAATATATCATAAATTTGAGAGATATGCCATTCCAGAACGATGTACCACCAAATGAAGTGCCTGGGTCCAACACTGATCCTATTAAATGATTGATTACCAAATTCAACTATAAATTGTACCTTGCAGACAAAACCAATGACAACAATTGTACATACAATAAACAGTAAGACTCTAATATGATAAAGTGTAAATATGAAAGGAAAACAAAGTAAAAAATAATAATAAATACATGAAACCACGTTATCTGCAAGCAATTATTTCCCATCAATAACATTACATTCCCTTGATTCCGAAGGTCTTCAGATTTTTTTTACAAACAATTGTTCATTCATGTTCATCCAGGAGCTATGGTTTTCATTCAATGTGTACCATTAACGGCTAAGCATATAAGCCTCATCTTCATAAAAGCAATGAAATTGATGTGCAACGTGCTATTTTGGTAATTTTATTTTGTCACTGTATTTTAGATAATGCTGACTAGTGGTTGGTTGTTCAGAGAACCAACCATCAACTGACATTATTTGTGCCATTGAGGTAAGGGAGGGATTATTTGGGGACTGTTGGGAGGAGAGAAATCCAGTATGTATCAGCTTTAGTCTTCCTTCAATGAAAGGTGACCACTGGTCCGCAGTTACATTCCCATTCTGTGGAGGGAGTCTTGTACTTAAAATGCTCTCCTAAAGGCACCAAAAGTATTCACCACCACCCGAGCAAGAAACCTAACCCAAGCCCTCAGGAAGGGAAGCCAATATTTCAACGAACACATTATCTTTTCCTCTTTATGTCAACTTTTTACAACTAAAACTTTGAGACAGTTTATAAGATCAGCAACACAGACCTTGAATGCATAAATATGGGCCAGCCTATGCAGCGGTGTACCTCGAGTTTTTTTATTCCCAGGTTAAATGGCAAGGGTGGTGCTCTCTGACTTTTATCTAATTCTCTATTTTCCCCTTTTTGTTCTTACTTTATATTCTCTAAATTTTTCCAATTGGATGTGCAGAGAAGATTTTTTACTACAACATTATCAGACCTTTCAGGGGAGGAGGGGGGAATTTGCATGCTGCACTGCCCCCTCTGTATTGGCATCCCTGGTGAGCGGTAGCCCTGCCACCCATTAGGTACACCACTGAATATATGTATAGCTACTTACAAAAACAAATTCGTACTTGTACAGCTACTTTAAAAAAATATAGCCACTTCCAATGCAACCCACAGGACATGACTTCTCTCTGAGGCGACTTGACAACTCCGTTATGCCGCTTGGGATTACTGACCACATACATATTACTGCCCTCCTTGGGAATCTCACTGGTTACCAGGTTTGTAGACGAAATTGCACCACATGAGTTATCAAGAGGTCGAGGGAGTAGGAGGTTCTGGAGAAGAGTCCTGGAGATTTTTCCATTGTGTAAATAAGCACAGTTAAAATTCCTCTCTATTGGATAAGCAACAGATGACATTTTTTTACGGTATTTCTTGCAGCGATGGTGATTTGATAGATTTTGGGAATGGTAGCTCTTAAGGCATGATGATTCTAGCTCTGGCGATCCTTGATAGGTGCATCAGGAACTTAAGTGTGGAACAAAGTTGAGCATACCCCGCTGGCCCTGGGGTAAAGTCCTTGCCTGCTAATCCGAGGGTCACGGGTTCGAGTCCCGTCTAGGTCAGTTTTTTGCATACCCAGGACATGGCTGTTTCTCTCAAGTGCTGGTGGTTCAGCCCCTGAGAAATCTGTTGACAAGCTGAGGAATATTGGGATCTTAGGGGCACACGGACCACCAGAATTGTCTCCAGCTCTGTGGTCTACCACTTACAATGTAAACTCTGCCCAGCTTTTTATATCATGGTAAATCCTCGACTCCCCTCAACATACGCATCAATAATCCCTGCTCTAACTGTAAGAACCCTTCCCAATCTGCTTCTCTTCCCGTTGCGACACACGCCTCACTTCACAAAAAATCCTTCAACCACTGCTATAATGTTTCAATTCTTTTTTCCCTCCCCCCAACTGCTCCCCCACTTGAACTGAAATCTGTGGAATTATCTTTTATTTGGTTATATAAAGCCTTCCAAACTCCGGGCATCAATGTCTTTCATTAAACTCCCTTCCCCTCTTTCCCCTCCATTCCCCTTCCTGCCTGCCCCTCCCTCCCTTTCTTCCCCTCCAATCTCATCGCCATCCGTCCCAGCCTGCCCCTCCCTCCCTTTCTTCCCCTCCAATCTCATCCCCACCTGTCCCAGCCTGCCCCATGAACTCCAATATTTTATCGATGACAAAAATATGTGGTGGTTACAATCAGTTAATAATACCGCTAGGATTTTTTTA
This sequence comes from Pyrrhosoma nymphula, assembly GCA_963573305.1. Classification (NCBI taxonomy): domain Eukaryota; kingdom Metazoa; phylum Arthropoda; class Insecta; order Odonata; family Coenagrionidae; genus Pyrrhosoma; species Pyrrhosoma nymphula. Next base: position 44,318,807 of record OY754330.1, on the reverse strand, counting down.
AATTTAAAAACATAGAAAAATATAAGGAATACATTTAAGAGTTTAAATTGTTGAAAACAAAAATCCACTGCAAATGCAATCAGTAGACCGAGGACTCATGCTGCAAGAGAGGGGTGCTATAGCAACCCATTATAATGGGTTGGAGAGTGAAGCCCCATTGCTGAGGAAAGGGACTGGCTTCCCACTGAGTTGGGTTCAAAGATAGACGAAGAGCATAACAGTGAGATTTGTCACCATGAGATAGCTCCGTAAAGAGAAATAGAAGAAATGCTCATGCTACTAGTAAGAGGGTAAACATTTCCTTTTGAGAGGCACTGGTGCACAAGGATTAGACATAAGATATATGTGATACCTGTGGTATGCAATCCATTTGAGAAATACATTTTTCGCATTTGCATTTTTTATTTATTTGCCAAGTACACCATTGCAAGGACAAAGAGCAAGGAAATGTATGCTCCAAGGGGCAGGCAGATCATAAAAGTACATATCATGATTGAAGGAGAAATAGGAATACATGACATTGAAGATGCTTGAAGCAAGGGAAAAAATAATTATAGAGCTCTATTATATATATATATATATAAATAATTATAGAGGTCTAGACATTAGCACAAATAATCGAAATGAGAAGAACATATATTGTATGTACTATAAGAGTTCTTCTAAGTGTACAAAAAGTTTGATCCAGGAGGAGGTCACAAGAGTGAAGAATGGGAAAAGAATTGTCATCTCTTCCCATATTTAATGCCCAATACAACTCGGGGTTCAGACTCACCTGAATTTGATGGCAGCCATACCCAAGGTGTGCTTCCAAACTTTCCCACTCAGTCTCCATAATGACTCTCATCAGAATTGTGGAAGTCTAAGTGTCATGCAATGTAATATTGGAACCACAATTTCTAGAAAAGAATCAACATCATAGACGAAAGTGAGTGATGACGATATTCTATTGATTAAAGCTACAATTTAGCAAAACAACAAAGATAAATAGTAGGTAGATCTAATTATAATGTTAACGCAGCTAACAGTGGGAATTCTCACAACCATTAATTTTGGAAGGGAATATTTCCTGCATAGTAAGGAAGTGCTCATGAAAGGGCTGCCAAATGAGTACACACTAGGCGGCCACACAGAGCAATGTAAGCAACTACAAATCTGTGTCATCACTACGCACCCAAAGGTACTTTCCTTGGGATGTAAAAATATATGTTCAGAAAGGTACAGGTGAAACAGCTGTTAGAGGAACAGAAGGTGTACATATGCCTAGGCTCTATTCCAATTGATGGTAAATTACAGGAGTAAGTATGGTTCGAATTTGCGACACAGAACTATAAATGATTACTTACAAGACTCCTTCCCGCAAAATAAAACCGTTCAGTATGACCAATGTCCACAGAAATCATTCTCATTTCAAAACATCTCTCACATACAATGCTTGAGTGCTATTCAACAAATACGATAAATATCAGATGAATTATCACATCAGATTTGGGGCTCGATCGTAAAGGATGACTTTTCAAGATGGTAGCATTGCCCAAATCCGACGGGTTACTTCGGAAACCGCCCCAAAGTGCGCTTGGACGGCTATTAAATGTAAATCTCATTTAAATTTACAAAACAGAGGAGTCAACTAAGGGTACTTTGTGCCAATAGTAATCTTTCGAACACTCAATATAAAAAAACACTCACATTGCGAGGCATTTTCAAATTCACCGCTTCAACGACGTCCAGTCAAATGGGCGCTTTCAAAAATTTTGAAACCGGAAGCACGGAATGATTTAACATTTCATTTGTTTTTTGTTCACCCTTTTTCCGTGTAGGTGGTTGTGCTAGCAAAACACGAAAACGTGACAGTCGAGCTGCGGAGGCTGCAGATGGTTTTCAACGTGAACTGCAATCAAGCGAAATGGGAACTAAAGTGAATTACGTTTCGGATATAGAAATTATCTTAGGAACTTATGAAGAATTTCTTCTGGGATACAAAATCAGTAAATTGGAGGACAAGGTATGGCAATGAAGGACAGAGTGCAATAAGCGGTGTGGGAATTCCAGTGTTTACAACTTACCTTCTCTTTCAGAGGTATACTTTAACGAACAGCTTTGCGAATCATTCTCACCAAGCTAGTGTGAGATGCTGTGCGTCATCTGGTCAATTCCTTGCCTCAGGAGGTGCAGATGAAACCATCCATTTATATGATATGCTCACTCGAAAAGAGCATGGCAGTTTGGTTCAGCAGAACGGTAAGTCTATTCTACTACACCTTATAGCACTTGCATTCTCCATTTCATCAGTTTAATCATCATTTAATCCACTGCAGGAACAATAACATGCTTGGAGTTTCATGGTCAAACGCACATGTTTAGTGCTAGCGAAGATGGTACTCTCTGTGTTTGGCGTGTTGGAAGTTGGCAGTGTGAGAAGATCCTCAAGGGCCATCGAGGGGCAGTCACATCAATGTCCGTGCATCCGTCAGGAAAATTGGCATTGAGCGTTGGACGAGACCGAACTCTTCGAACGTGGAACCTTGTGAAAGGCCGGTCAGCTTATGTGACAAATCTAGCTTCGGTGAAAGGCAACAAGTATGGCGTAGATACTGGAGCTGAAGACGTTAGATGGTCCCCTGATGAAGTACACTACGCAGTCACGTACCGCACGAAGGTTGATGTTTACGACCTAAGCATTGCCGGCATTGTGTACACTGTGGACTTGGGAGATCACCGCGTCGCTTGCACTTATTTTATTTGGGTAACTATTTCCCTATTACATCACAATATATTATATCTCAAGTGTTATCATACTTTCTTAGAATTTATTATTTAAATCATGACGCAAGTTGCCGCAAGGGTTTTCGGATTTCAGAAGCATAGTTATACCCTGGTGGAAATTTAGCGTGCATAAACTGTGAAATAAGTGCGATTTATTATTTGTTCACTGTCTCCACCCTTTTTGCTGATGCACAGTCTGTGCACACTTCTTGCACTACTTCATTCATGCCTCTTACAATTCTTGTGCCACATTGTGGTCATCCATAATTTTTGCACCTTTTAAAAATATGATTGAACAGCTAGTTGATATCTGCCATTCTTGTATAATTTAAGATGATTTTGAATTATTAACTTCCACAATGTCTTACAGCAAAAGATTTGATGAACCCCTCCCCTCCCAATTTTATGCAAGTTATATTGTTTTTTAAAGAGAAGCACACACGTTAAATTTTCAATGAACTATGGTTTTGACAGTGTAGGCTACTCATGGGAATTCCGAGCATAAGAAAATGAAGTGTGGTGATGAAACCGGCATTTGCCTTGTCCCAATGTGACACAGGAGTGCAGAGATCAAATCATGTCAATGGGGGTGGCAGAATTTGGTGGAACCTTTGCCACCATAAAACTGATTTTAAGCTTGATGCCGAATGGCATTTCTTAACAACTCCGCATGAGAAGGGACCATGCAACAGGATTGGGGGTACTGTCAAACGTATCGTAACCAAAGCCAGCCTCCAGCGAACAACTAGTGATTATATTTTAACTGCTAAAAATATTTCAATTTTGTGAGCAGGAGATAAAAGGCATAAGCGTCTATTTTGTACCAACTGATACAATATTGAAAAATGAAGACCTTTCCTCTCGCTTTAATAATTCACTCACTATCCCAAACACAATAGAAAACTACAGCTATTGCCCCAAAGACCAGTTTACAATGATAGTCTGAAGAACTTCAACATTGATACCGTTCCTAGAGTTTCCTACTGTCAAAAACACCAAACCTAAGTTATCTTGGAAAATAAAAATTAATGATACCGCTGCTTGTACAGGCACTTCCAATGAAAAGTTACCACTTCAGAGCCGAAATTTTCTAAGTCTGAAATTGACGGTGATTTGACAACGCTGAATCACGGCTTCCCTGTAGCGGAGCCTCAGGAAGCTCTAACTGTAAACAAACCCCCTTCCCTCCTCCGCCCTCCTTTCCTTTCCTTAGCGGAAGGGACCAAGGGATTACTGAGGGTAGGTCTTCTCATGCCCTACAGATGGTAGTTTCTCCGAGTCGCGCAGCCAACATACCTCTATGCTCGCCACCACCATCACGCATTGGCATAACATCAGAAATCGAAGTTCACTTAGAAGAGTAAATCACAAATTATCATTGTTCATTATCACCCTTCAATTTGTATGTGTCCCTTGAATAATCGATGAATAATTGAATCAAGTAATCAAGTCGGTACAGGGTCAGGTCCAGGAGAGTATTGATAACCAAAATCAGTGTCAATAGAGTAAAGCGGTGCGGTGTCGGGTCCAGGAGAGGAGCAGTCTAAGAAGAGCAAGGGTCAAGATTGTGGTGTGCAAAGTCGTAGAGAGTGCAATAAGCAGGGTCCGTAAGCAGGATAGAAAGTGATAAAGGGCGCAAAGTTTTTCGGAAAATAGACGAAACAGAAGACAGCCCCTTCAACTGCCACAGCCAATTGTGATACAACAGCAAATAGCAAATGACCGTCCCTCTAGGCCTACGCTTATTTTTGAAAATTGGTTTTTAATTTGAATTCTTCCTTTCAAAATAGTTGTTTTGGTGAGAAAACAATTACATTTCAGGCTGGTTGATGTACGACTACCCATAGCCGTGCCTAAGGGGTCAAAGTGCAGGTGCACTAGAATAAGCGGATTTCGATGCCAGACACGTCTTTATAGTAATTCGCTGATTGTAGAATTCTGTAGGGGCAAAAATTTTAACCATTTTTCTGTATCTTGAAGCCATCATGGAGTAATATTACTCCGCACCGGCCTAGCCCCGCGCCGTCCAGGCGCGACCTACGCCCGTAGGGCGCCGCTCGCGCCCGACGATTTTTGATATTTTTTATCGTCAATTCAGCCGAATCGTACGCTCGTTTTCCTTCGCTGAGTGTTCTTTTCACTCTGAACAGACACCGATAAGCTAATAACCTGATAGTTCTGCTATCTTATGAATGTGTTTTGGTGAAGTGGTTTGATACAAAACTGCTTAGTCTATAGTGATACGATGCATATTAAAGCATTGCTTTGTAATCATTTTGGTATCTCCTGTTATCCTTCCAAGCTAATCATTTGAGCCCTGTGGGATGGGGTTAAATTACCGGCAGTCCTCTATGTTTCTCTGCCTTGACATAGTGAATACATAGAATATGAGAATCGCAGTCTCTTCTCTTTTGGCCAAAGAAGTTCAGTGAGGTGTTTCCCTTGCAAACGTGCGGTTGCGTTTAAATCTATTTCAAGTGAAACAGTTTGTTTACACAATGGCGTGGATGCGGAGTGGAGCTGTGATTGACCTTGTTGGGAAAGAATCTGTGGAGCTTCAAGTATTATCAAAGCTTCCAACAATACGTGAGGTACTGTGTGTGTTCTTTTATTACATGAGAAAAAATCATGACGTCCGGGACGCAGCTAGGATTGTTATGAAAGAAGTTGTTGATCTGTGGAACAAAACTAAAATTCCCCGTATCCAAGACATTCGGGTTATTAAAAAAATTGAGTCGCTTTATCAGGAATGGAGGAATCTCCATAAGAATACCTCCACTAATAAACCGCCAAGTGCAGCCGCGATGGCTAAGAAAGAAATCTTTCAGAATAAGCTAGACTCTATGTTTGACTTAAGCAAAAATGATGCAATGGAACAGCTGGAAAAAAAGGCAAATGATGCAACTAAAGAAGCAGAAAAAAGGCTTTGATGGAAGAAATACTTTTCTTGTGTGATCAACGCAGACCGAGGTTATGAGTTATCGGGGGTGTAGATTTAAAGATAAAGAAGGATCGTAAATGAAAAGGAAAACTTTGTTATATTCCACCAATTTATTTTCAGGTACAACTAGTTTCGACGCAGTTATACTCTTTGTACCTGAAGATGACGCCGCTGCGTCTAAACTAGTTTTACCTGAAAATAAATTGGTGAAATATAACAAAGTTTTCCTTTTCATTTACGATAAAATTAACTTCCACAAGGTTGAGCCTGAGACGATGGAGATAATAAAGAAGGATGGTCAGAGGAGGGCAGTGAGGAAAGGTTGATGAGAAACTCACTGAAGAAGACAAAACGCAAGTTGCCACTGGTATTCTCAATAATGAAGGTTCAGAGGAGCCGCTGAAGAAGAGACAGGTGCAGTTGAGGGATGTTCCCAATATGACACTTGGTGACTTAACCACAACAAGCTCCGTCAGATTTTTTCAAATACTAGGAATTAGTCAAGAGTTTTTAGAGTACCCTGTGACTGAATGGGGTGAAAGAGAGGATTACAAAATGGGAAAGCAAATTGCTACTTACCTTAGAGTGGTTAATGATCATGCGGAGCGAGGCGTAAAACTTATATCCGATTTCAATAGAACAATAACACAAAAAGAGACAAAGCCTTTCAAGACTTGCTCATATCCGTAGATTCCTACCGGAAGTCCCTACCTGATATCATAAAGTCAACATTAATTCATAAGTATGACACACCATTTACATCAAGAGACCGGAACTGAATTGTGTACTTACTCGTTGTGTCTTCAAATATGTTCGTTAAACACATCCAGGTAATCAGATAATCTTGACCATTTATTTACCCTCAGAAGTACACGAGGAAGTACAAAGAGAAAGAAGGGGTGGGGATAGAGGGGGGAGCGCTCAGAGCTCGGCACGGATGCCAGCTTAGCGGCGACCGTCAGCCAAGCGCCCGTACGGCGGCTAGGCAGTGCGGAGTAATATTACTCCATGATGGCTTCAAGATACGAAAAAATGGTTAAAATTTTTGCCCCTGTGGGGTTCTACAATCAGCGAATTACTATAAAGATGTGTGTCTGGCATCGAAATCCACTTATTCTAGTGCACCTGCACTTTGACCCCTTAGGCACGGCTATGGGAAATCGTACATCAACCAGCCTGAAATGTATTTGTTTTCTCACCAAAACAACTATTTTGAAGGGACGAATTCAAAAGAAAAACCAATTTTCAAAAATAAGCGTAGGCCTACCGTCCCTCCCCCACAGGGAGCGGAACCCACGGGGTTAAGGGCCAAAGATGAGAGAAGGTTCTACCGAATCCCCTCCTTGTTTAACTCCCTGGCTTCAAAATATCCTTCCCTGGACCTCTTTTCCACTACCGCTATTTTCTAATCCTCCCTTAAATGCCACCTGAAAAATTCACCGCTCTCTAACCCTTAGTCCCCTTTCTTACGTTGAATCATTTTGTTTTTTATTTATGTTATTCTCTCTAAGCTTTTATTTATTTATTGTAGTCAGCCAATGCAAAAGCCTTTGTGCCGTTTTTGGTGGTGAAATAAATAAATAAAAGGGGTACAAATGGAATATACTCTTGGTTTTCCCAGCCACCTTTTCTGCTTCTCCCAAGGGGCGGCATGTTCCCTCTGACCGGAAGCAGGTAAAACATTAAATATGTCTGCCCATCAACTCTTCCACCTGAGTGATTTTAAGTTTGTTTCTAGTCACGTTACCAGGCGAATATTTCAAAACATTAAAATGCCCACGAGTGAACACGTTTATCAAAATGGTTTCTCGATTTAGGCTTGCTGGTCTCTTATTAATTTCATACATGGTGTGAAGGAAGTAACCATTCACACACAAATATGAATCGATTCCGTCCATTTAAAAAATATATTATTTAGTTGTGGACGCATACGCGAACAATTAGCTGTATTAGGACCTGTAACCCTCATGCATATCCCACCTTCCATAACCATCAAAGTCCATTGCGGTCAATGTATTTGAATAAAATAAAGGACGCAGGAGATAGATAGTGTAAAAATGCAGTTCCGAGAGCAGAGAAAGCCCTTTAATTTTAATGGACCTCTAATGAGATTTCTACGATTGGTTCTAATGCATAATAGGAATAGGCGAAGGGGCAAAAGAGGACCGACCCAGATTGGGCGGAAATCGAATAAATTAGGACAAAATTCCAAAATAACTTTTTTTGAGATATAGACTCAAAACTTCACAGAGATACTTATAAAATATTGCTCTTTAAGGAATAATGCATCATTTTTCATGATTCTTATACGTTAGTGAGACAGAAGGGTTCAAACATGACGAATTTTCCAAAAAAATCCTAAAAAATATTTCTCCGAATATCTTCAACTTAAGTCGATGGTGACGTTGTGGGAGGAAATTGTTCAAATACAAATAGCATGATCTATTAACACAATTCTTTGCTTTAATTGCCTGATCATCAAATATTTTTTGAATCATTTAATTGCCATTCCATTACTTATAGGCGGACGCTATTTTCAGGCAAAATGTTTACATAAAGTAGATAATATCTAGCATTTTAGGGAGACACTTGTCAAGTCACTTATATGGGAGCACTCGTTGAAAACTCATATGCACTGAACTGAAGAGAAATTAAAAATAAGTTTGCAACGCAAAAAATACAAATTATTTTCCGTCCGGGGTCTGGCTCCACGCATCACGGGCTGGATTTGACGTGAGTCGCTTACATTGCCGAAGTGACATGGACCCTAAGGCTTCCAATTCGTCGTTTTTCAGCTGTACTCTTTGTCACTAACCTCCACAGACTATTTTGATTAAATCGCGAGAGTATTGAACCGTGCTACCAGATAAGTTTACGTGGAATCACGTTAAGTTATTTTTCTTTGCGTACGCTCCGGGAGCATACTTGTTATTCATGCCCTTCAGCCCTTGAAAAGAGTGGAGTATTTTTAGGGTCCATGAAACATTCCAGAAATACACAAGTTAGGATTCTTTTGCATGTTGTTCATACACACTTTCAAATTACAGTGGAAGCCCGGTATAGTGAGTACGGCTTATTGCGAGATTCCCGTTTTAGCGAGTGATTGTCTTTGTACCGCCAAAAGGCCTATATTTTACATGTAAAATAAAGTAGATATAGCGAGGCCAAAAAGTTCCTTCCACGATATACGCTCGGTATTACGACCGATATCTCTCGAGGGCGATGCACCACCTAGCAAAAATTAACTATTTTGTTTTGTATTATCTGTTAATTAAACTAAATATTCAAGATGTGAACCGTATCTGCAACACCTAAAGCCAGTTATGTCCAAACATTAGTGATTTACGGCCTTGAGTAAGCTGTGCGCGCTCCCATTTTACATTCTTCTTTTGTTAGGCCCAGTCATCAGTGAGAGGGTAGTGGGTGGACGACAAGCAAGTTGAGAGTAGAAGAGGGAACATTCAAACCATTCTGAAAAACTCAAACCATTCCGTCAACTCGGTGCGCCCAATCACATGGCAGCAGAGAGTTTTGATGTAGGTAAGGGGCGGAGTTTACTCGGTCGGAGTGGCGGAGTTTTCTCGGTCGGAGGGGTGGAGTTTTCTCGGTCGGAGGGGCGGAGTTGTCTCATGTGGTTTGTGCGGCAGCATCTTGTCCGCGAAACTTAAATCTTTGGACCTTAAAACCAAAATTAAAATTATAGACGAGTGCGAAAGTAACAGGTCTTCAAAGACTGATATCGGGAGGTGGTTTGGTGTGTCGTCATCTACGTTGTTCACAATATTAAAGAACAAAGATAAAATTCGTGCAGCAGTGACCAAACTAGGACGACCTAGCAGCCAAAAACATTTGCTGCCTGGGGAACATCCTCAAATGGAATCTGCACTATTCAAGTGGTTTTGTCAGCAAAGGTTTGCAGGACTGCTCATAAACGGTCCGATGTAAAAGGCGAAAGCTGACTACACTTGCACGAAACATGATGTGCTAGCCAATCGTACGAGGTATTTTCTTTTTTAGTGTAAATAAATACTCAATGACACTAATTTGCGGAAGATAATTGAATTTGAATCATAGAAACTGCTAGGAATAGGTGACTATGCGAGAAATATCTTCGACCACCGGTACATGCCGTATTTCAGTGAACCTTCAGGCCAATTTTCCCAACTGCTGGACGTACTGGTTAACATTCGAAAACTCGACAAAGTTGATATTATCGTCATGACATATTCCCAAAATTATCCAAAAACTACAGTATACCTAATATTTTAATTCCGATTAGTTACGGTGTCTTTACAGCTTTCTTCGGCGATCGAAAAATAGAAGAACTGGAAGAAAAATACCGAAACTGGAGGAATTAATATTTTATGTAATGGAAAATGACCTGTTTCTTTCTTAAAATTAGTTGATATTCCACCAGATTGTGCCAGACTTTTTTTGCTGTTTACCTTCGTCAAATACCATGGAAACAAAAGAAAAACTGTAAATACGAACGACTATGGGAATTAAGTGGCTTTATTCAATACTTTCGGATACAACGAGCGCTCGATTTAGCGAGTGATTTCCGAGGGATTATGAGCACTCGTTAAACCGGGCTTCCACTGTAATTAGAAATTTATTTAATCACTGAGTGGTTGAACAGTGGACACCAGCTAGGATTCTTGGCGCATTGTGATTCAGTATGGGTAGTTGATTTACTTTGCACATATTATCAGTGATTATTTTACCTTTCGGGTATCCTACGCTTTTAAGTAGCAGTATTCGGCCATTTATAGGATATACGCAATCGTAATCTATTGCTATCAGAGTTTTATGTTGACTCTTGTTCATCTCCGTGGAAATTATAGGAGACAAAGCCTTCTCACATGACATCTCAGCTTGGAAAGCATCACATTTCCTGCATGACTATTTTTACCCTAGTTCGTATGGTAGTTGTTATTTCCACTAGTAATTTAGCTGTCACAATGCTTCCTTTCTCATGTAGACTCAAGTTGTGAATGCTGTTTATTTAGCAGAGGTAAATGTTTTGAAATTTGGAGTTTTTCTTCTTCGGTCTATCTTAGGAAGCGTTAGACTTTAAATTTATCTAATCGATTATGCAACATTTGAACCTATCTGAAAATATTGATCAACAGGTTAACATCTACGTTATAACGTGCAAGCCACCTCGAGGGTGTGTGGCAGAGGGTGAACATCGTCAAATATGAACTACTTACAAGCAATTAAGAGCTACAATGTCACTACTTCACGGAGACATGTCACAGAGAAATAAGAGTTATGTATGTACAAGAGATGGTTGGTATTTACTAATCCATGAAGCGAGTATAGGTTAGAAAGGGTGTAGAGTGGAATTTCCTCTGAGAAAAAATAAACCAAACCGGTACTAGAGAGAAAAAATAAACCAAACCGGTACTAGAACCCGGAATCCCGTTCCCGGGTCAGATACTCTACCAATTATCCTATTCAGTGACACTACCAATATTCCTTCTCCCCTGTAGAGTTCTATAGGCATTAATGGACAGTATGCTACGTGCCTGCCATACATACAATATCACAGGAAAGCCGAAGTCGTGCACACATCGCCACTGTCCACAAAGTTAAGGCCGCCTTTAAACACTTAAGTTATTACTAGAACAATCCTAAGGATTGCGAACTAACGTCGAATAACAGCCCTATAAGTTTAAGGAACCGCCAAGGAGATTTATAAGATTTTCTTTTAATGGATTATAGGAATATGCGCATGGTGGCCGTAGTTTATGACCGCAGAATTTCGAGTGTGAAGAATAGAATCGTAAATAGGAGGTATTGTAACTAAAGATCTATATGCCGATGACTTGGGTGAAACTAGTCGCATGAGGAAGGTCTCCTGCCTGAGGTCTTTTCTCTCTTCTCCTCTCAACCTAGGTCCTTAATCTCGCACAGCTCCCCATATTGCATCATTGTCGCAGGGAGGCCCTTGTCTCTTATCGCAGCAAATATTAGACCAGATTTTAGGGAAACGGCTGCGTGGTCAATAACAGATGTGTATTGGTATTATACAAGCAGTAATCTAATGGGTATTCTTATTATTCAAATTACGAATCTATACCATAAATCCTACGGTAAACTCGTGGAATTTACGACAATTCGGAACGTTATTTTCTTCTTTTGAGGCTATTCCTAGTCTTAAAACATTGAGATCGCATATTTATAAAGCTTCTGACTACATCGATGTGAGAATAAAACATGTTAATGAACTCACTCTGAAATAACACGAACGTGAAACAACACCAATAAATCAAGGAATTAATTATTAATTATTCATCGATTATTCAAGGGACATACAAATTGAAGGGTGATAATGAACAATGATGATTTGTGATTTACTCTTCTAAGTGAACTTCGATTTCTGATGTTATGCCAATGTGTGATGGTGGTGGCGAGCATAGAGGTATGTTGGCTGCACGACTCGGAGAAACGACCATCTTTAGGGCATGAGAAGAAGACCGACCGTCAGTAATCCCTTGGTCCCTTCCGCTAAGAAAGGAAAGGAGGGCGGAGGAGAGAAGGGGTTTGTTTACGGTTAGAGCATCCTGAGGCTCTGCTAGAGGAAAGCCGTGATGCAGCGTTGTCAAATCACCGTCCACTTCAGACTTAGAAAATTTCGGCTCTGAAGTGGTAACTTTTCATTAGAAGTGCCTGTACATATGGTGAAAGCTGGTATCTAGACATCATAAGAGAAATCAATGAAGAGAAAGAAGATTATCTTACCAATTTCTTCAGCCCTGCTGGGCTAATGTAAGGACATCCTTCAAGTTGACAACAAGTGACACGGCATAGGTACCTCATTGTAATTTACTAATACTTCTAACAGCCACAGAACTTACAACTGCTACAGGCCTATCACATAATATCTACTATGACTTGAGTATCCAGATAACCAGCTTAATGGTCAATAAGAAGCAGTAGTTGGGTATGTGTTATCCTAGCATTCATATTTGTACATGTTTCCCCATGATTATTGAATCCCTATGTAAATGTGCGGCATGTGTTTTTACTCATAAAGGGGCCATTTAAAGGGGCAGTCAATCCAAAACCAAATTTATTATTTTTATTATTATAATTATTGATTATTGAAAAACATGATGAAGACCCAACATATTTGGTAAAATTTTGGCCTAAATAGTACTTTATATTCAAGAATGACACTCAATGCCATTGATTGTAGTGGACGAATTACTGCTTTTTTAGAGGGGCTGTAGCTCCATAACTAGGCTGAGTAACCCAAAGATTTTGACATTTTGGTTCCTTGTACATAGTTAAACAAAACCTCAAAGTTTGAATTTTTTGAAGTTACCCCTTCTCTATAATTTGACCTCAAAAATGTCCAAATTTGACCTTGGACAACATTTTGGGTATACTTTTTTATATGAAGGGTAGAGAAAAACAAAAAAAGTATTTTTTTACTATTAATAGAGGCTAAAGAGTATTTAATGCAAAAAGAATTGGGTTGTTATCTTCAACCCCCTCAGAGCTACTGCCCCCCAAAAACTGAAAAAATTACCAATTAATATGACCACTTTGACCTTCAGTTTAGAATACTTGCATGCTTAGTAACAAATTTTTTATAACATATTCTAGCAGAACTATTCAATTGTGATCCAACCAAAAAAAAAATTCAAACCAAAAGCTCCACCTGTTTAGGAGTGGCACTACTAAACGCAAACCCTAAAATTTGCCATTTTCGCGACGCGGACTGAACTTCAAAGGCCCCTAACTTCTAAACTGTCCATCCGAAAAAAAATTAAAAATTGTGTTGCTATCTACAAGTAAGTGGTTATCAATGATCCAACTTCGAAAAATATCCCAAACAGGTCAGCAACCTGCATTGGTATAACTTTCATGGAATGACCCATCTACATTCTACCCTGCAAGCTGCTACAGATGTGTGTGTGACAGGGTGTTATGACCATAGCCATGGAAAGGAGGGGAGAATAGGGAAACGAAGGGGGAGAGTAATGCACAATCAGGGCATTCTGAGAATACACTCTGATATTGTTGGATTTAATTTGTGCTCACCATGTACAATGTGATTGAATATTTATAGCCCTTGGTTGAAGGGATTAAACACCCAAATTCCCTGTCTACACACCAATATTCATGCTGTTGGTAAACCCTGGCCCACTAACAACCTGTTTGATTGACTAATTGTAAGCAGGTCTTTAACTGTGCATATAGTTAAGATTTTACTCACCACTTAAGGGAAACTATGCTGTTGTAGTACTTGACACACTTGCTTTTTTATCCGACAATTATAAGAATAGTTATACATTATATCTCATAAGTAAAAATCTAAGATATTTAATCTCAGATGACTCCACCTTACATGAGATTGTATAAAAAATGCCCAACCCCCTTCTCCGCAAAACATTTTACTTCTACATCTACATCTACATATTACCCTGCGAGCCACCTCTAGGGTGTTTGGCAGGGGGTGACAAGTCACCAAAATGCAGCATGCAAGCGGACCGCCACATGCACACCGCACGGTCATGAATATTAAGGATACTAACGAATTCCATCATTAACTAAAAACCATCATGCAGCATGCAAGAGAATCCCCACATGCACGCCACACATGTACGATGACACATAATATTCTACATGCTACTTAAGAGGGCAATCTGCCTATGAAGCTAGAACATGCAAAACATGCTGTAAGAAACACCATAAAACTCCGTAAACTTTACTTAATACTAGAATGGCCGCACTGAATTTGCTGTTTTGAGGAGCAAGGTATTGTTTGAATTTTTTTGAAAATCCTATCTTTTCACATTTTATTTTGCAGGGGGACATAATGGCAGTTGGTGCAGATGCTGGAGTCATAGAATTCCACAACATTAAGTCAAAGAAGAAGGTGTCTGAGTGGAAGGCCTACAACGAGGATGAAAGGGTTAGGTGTATTGAATGTGTAGAACTCCGGGTAGAAGAAAGTTTGCTGATGGTCACATCTTCGAGTAGTGGGCTTATTAAATTATGGAAGCTTCGACAAGTAAGGCAGGCACAACTAAACTAAAAGATATTTATCATTTACCATATATATTTTTTTAAATACCTGCATGTCATAGTGCCTTATTTTTAGGGTTTAGACTAAGAACATTTTTCTAACCTGTAAGCTTCATTCATACACACACAGCCATCATACCATTCCCTTTTGAGATAGGCAGTCAAAGAGCGTATTTATTGGTACTAGGCTCAGTTTAAATAATTTCTTTCATACTGCCCTATTCTTACACACCTCTTTTGCTTATGAAGATACAGGTCTTCCGGGTTTTACACCACATAGGTCCATTTTTTTTCCGATGACAGTTAAGCCGGCGTTGCAGTCGGCTTCTTCAGGGGGCTTATTCTCTAACTCGAAGCTACCGATGCGGTTGCTTCGAATAAGCTACCAGAATTGGCTACCAACCATATTCTCTAACTCGCGGGAGCTTTCTCAAGAACGTAAAAGGAAGTGGAGAGAAGTTTGACGAAAGGCGGGTATGAGAATCTTTTTAAACCAAATCTGCGGAAACTTCATTACTGGTGACGTCATTCTTAGAACCAATGGGAAAGCTCGTCTCAATGTTTTTCTGTGGATAAAACTGGTGAAACATGTTTTAAGGCCGTTTTAGACGGTGAAGATGCTCTTGTATCGTGTTTAGCGAAAAATGCCACGCATTAAAAATCATGCGAGCAAAATCCTAAAAATATTCTATTTTTGCTTACATAATCTCGTGAACAATGCCGTGAATTGGAACGCACAACGTCCATCTTGGCTGTTTTGATCACTTGAAATAAGATTGTTCGTAAATATATTCGGGAATTAAGGTTCATGTCGATGATATGGTTCAATATGATTCGTGCTATTTGCTTTCGTCGATTACTCGTTGCTTCAAATCATTTAAATAATGTACGAAGATGAAACTTTCAAAAGAAATGCGAAGGTGATACTCGCTACCACGGCCCGAAAAGTATCCCATTATGGGCTGGAATCACGTAACTCACCCAAGGTAAATATGGCTTTCCGTCACTCCAGTTAATATCTTTTTTTGTGAAAAATCCCGCTAATGGCGAAAATGACAAAGTAACACAGTGAAAGTGCAAAGAATGCGCATTTAATAAATGTAAGAAACATACCCGTGAATTGGATAATTATAGATAGATAAGCGTTAGAAAATGACCAATATTTAAGCAGGGTATACGGAGGCCGCGCTTCGTAAGGCTACCGTGGGAGCTTATTGGGGCTACGGAAGTAGCTTCGTGACATTTACAGAATATGGGTGGGAGCCTAATATGCTACCGGTAGCTTCTGCTTGCTCTTTCTCCGGTAGCTTCCATGATAGAGAATACCGATGGGAGCAAGTAGCTTATTGAAGCATCTTTTCGCCAGAAAGCTCCGATGCTTCGAGTTAGAGAATAAGCCCCCAGGTCAGTGAAGTGTGGATGCAGTATCTACATCTACATACTACCGCGCAAGCCACCTCTATAGGCGTGTGGCGGGGGGTGTTAGGACACCAGCAGTTTAAATATAAAAAGGAAACACTCTAATGAAATTACGCCTTGCATTTATTAAAGTTCCTTATTGTTCGGGGGAAAAACGAATTCCCATACCTATCCATTCGGCAAAATATCTCTCTTAATTTATCGTTTCTGTCGGACCTGGAAATATAGTGGGGTTCTAATATGATGTTCTCCGTGTCGCTCTGAAAGATATCTATTCTCAATTGCTCAAGTAATCTAAGCCTAGCGCGCAGCCTCCGAGTCTCTAGCGGTTCCCAGCCTAATTCGTTTAACATCTGCGTAACGCTGTCTGTACGCCCGTAGTAGTTTTTGACGAATCGCGCAGCTTTCCTTTGTATTTTATTAAGTTCCCGAATTAAGTCTTTCTGCACCGGATCCCATATGCTTGCTGCATATTCAAGGTGTGGCCGGACGAGTGCGAAATAGCACCTCTCTTTTACTTTTTCATCCGAAAATCTTCCCACAAGACGAATCCTAGCTTCTTCAGAGCTCTGCCACAAATATTTCTTATGTGTGTTCCCCACGATAGGTTAGAGGTAATCGTAACTCCCAGATACTTAACTTCATCTGTCACCTTTATCTTAACGCCATCCACAGCATATACACGGGGATAGTTGGACGACCTCCGCAAGAAATGTACCGCCGTGCATTTGCTCAGATTAAGTTAGAGTCCCCACTCTTGGCTCCACACATGAACATTGTTTAAATCCGATGATAGAATTTCAAAGTCAGAGTGATCACTAATTTCGCAATAGATGACAGTGTCGTCAGTAAATAAATGTATTTTACTGCTAATTCGAGAGCATAGGTCATTTATGTATATAATGAACAAAAGGGGGCTGATTACGCTTCCTTGTAGGACACCTGATGTCACTTTAACTACATCAGAGCTAATTCTGTCAAGAACTACTTTTTGCTTACGATCACTCAGAAAGTTACGTATCCAGTTTACTACTGTTTCGTTCAGCCCGCATGACTGTAATTTGTATAAAAGTTTGTTGTGAGGTACCGTGTCGAAAGCTTTCTTAAAATCTAGGAATAATGCGTCCACTTGTGTTTTTGATTCACCAGATTTGAGAACGTCATGAAGAAAGGGCGCGAGCTGTGTTTCACATGATCTACCTTTCCGAAAGCCATGCTGACAGCCATGAAGGAAGTTACGACTGTCCAGGAACGTCATGATATTGCTAACGACGATATGTTCGAATATCTTGCCTATAATCGACGTTAATGAAATTGGTCTATAGTTCCCTGGGTCATGTCTGTTTCCCTTTTTGAATATCGGTGTAACGTTTGCAATTTTCTAGTCTATTGGTATCTTTCCTTCAGACAATGACTTCTTGAATATTATGTCTAAGAACGGTGCGATCTGTGGCGCTAATTCCTTGAGGACACGTGCGGGTATTCCCTCCGGACCCGGAGATTTACTATTTTTTATCGACTGTAGCTGTTTAGTTATCCCATCGCATTGAATAGTGATTTCTTCCATCGGTTCCTCAGTGAATGAAATGTCTGAATTACATGCAGTGTCATCTGTAGTGTATACACTTTCGAAGTGGGAATTTAACGTGTTAGCTTTGTCAATATTATCGGTGACATGTTTGCCATCTTTATCAAATAACGAATCTACGGTTGAAGATTTTCCCTGAAGCTCTCGCATATGGCCAAAAGGATTTCGGATTTTCTTCGAGTAATTCACCAAGTACTTTTTTCTTGAAATTTCGCAATGCAGTACGCATTGATTTCTTGGTTTTTGAGTGTTGCGCAGCGTAACTTTCTTTTGCTTAAAGTTCCTTCGATTTGTCACCTAACGTAATGGACTTTTTGAATAAGTTGTTCAGTTTTCTCTGTCTCTTAAGGTCCCTCCTAACATCGTTGTTATACCAGCCAGGTTCTTTACTATCACATTTCAATTTTTGCGGAATATATTCGTTGATTCCCTGGCGTAGAATTTCTAGGAAATATTTCCATGATGCATCAGTGCTTTTATCCTCTGTTTTAGCTACAAAGTCAGTGTACGAATCATTAAGCATCTTGCCAAATTTTATGAAGTTGCATTTATCAAATAAATAAATATTGCATTTCGGTTTTACAGCTGACTCTACTTCAATTTTTAAGGTTACAAAAATTACTCTGTGATCAGTTATGCCATCAATCATATCGAGTTGTTTTATCAACTTAGGATGGCTTACTGCAAAAAGGTCTAATATTTTATTTCCTACCGTAGGCTTGTCAACTACTTGGGCAAGTGAGTGATTAGTAAGTGTGTTGAGTAAGATCTCGCTGATTTCCCTATTTCTTGAATTCGGTTTTGCAGTGTAAGAATTCCAATTTATAGATGGCAGATTAAAATCTCCCCCAATAATTTTTACACTTTTACTGTCTCTCAAAGTAAATGCGGATATTTGATTTTCTAATTGGTAAATAATGTCAGCTTCGGAGTTTGGAGGTCTATAAAAAGAGCAAACATGTATACTCCTTTTGTTTTGTTGTTTAATTGTACACCATACGCTTTCTATTTCATTGTCAGTTATTTCGTGGGCGGTGCTATGTAAATGTGATTTAACTGCTAGAAAAACTCCGCCGCCTGTCCTAGGACCAGGCTGCTTCACAACACTACTTCACTTCACAACTCTACTTCACTTCACATTACTACTTCGCAAAATGCGATTTCAAAAATAACACACTAAAATCACTGCTGCACAAATCTAGGTGATCGGTGCCGCTGCCGGTCAGAGAGGGAGTCAAATAGGTGATCGCTGCCGGTCAGAGAAGAAACCGGTTTCAGGAGCGCTCAGTAGACACAACCTCACCCTTCGAGAGCTGGTTGAAGAATGATCTACCTTTGTAGTGTATATGTTGTTAAATATTGCAGTAGTAATTTTATTAAACAGAACCTCATTATATTATTTACCTCAAATCTTTTCATTTAAGATAAGGAGTATAATAAAATTTACTTTATTTATAAGAATAACAGTATGTTGGCCGCCTTTTATATCTTATCCGTAGGGGGTTAGGTCGCTCGTGATTGGCTTTTGCTGTTTTTCTTTTTCCCACGCAAAACGCGTTTCCAGGCATTAGCTAGGGAATAGCCATCTTCCCTATTGAAACTGTCTTCATTCTTGCTTATTTCAACAGCCCCCCATATTAAACGTGGGAAATATCTTCTTTCTTCAGAAATTAGCTTAGCTTATTCAAATTTGATGTGGGTAGGACCCATCCATGTGTGCTCTGCTATGGCAGAGTCGTAGTTGTCTGTTCTTAGTTGCCCTTTGATGCTCCATTAGGCTGCACTTCAGGGATCTGGAGATCTGCCCAATGTAGCTACTGCCACAGCTGCATTTTACTTCGTACACTCCGCTCTTCGACTACATAGGTACACGGTCTTTTACTCTGACGAGAAGACTTCTGGTCTTGGAGATGCAATTGAACCTTGCCACTACATAGCGTTTGCTGAGAGCACGTGAAATCCTCTCTGCGGTTCCCGCAACATAGGGGATCATGGCGAACGTGGCAGGTTTTAGTCTCTCCTCCGGTGATTGGCCATCGGTCCTTGTTAGGGCCAGGTTTATTTTTCTTTCCTCCCTCAGTATGACATCTCAGTGGTAGCCGTTCTTCTCCATTGTTTTCCTCAGATGTTGCTTCTCTTTTTCCATGGAATTTTCATCACAGATAGTGAGGGCTCGGCTAAACAGCATCCTGATTACAGTGTTCTTCTGTAGTGGATGGTGGTGTGAAAAAGCAGTTAGGTACCGCTCCGTGTGAGTTTTTCCTGTAGACCTCATGGCCTAGTCTTCCGTCGTTCTTCTTTTTCACAAGGATGCCCAAGAATGGTAGTGGTTTTTCTTTTTCTATCTCCATCGTAAACTTGATGGAGTCGTCTTGGTTGTTCAAGTGCTTCAGGAATTCATTCAGCTCCCTCTCTTCGTTATGCCAAATGACGAAAGTGTCATCCACATATCTCAGGAAGAGTTTAGGTGTAATCCTGTAGGTACTCAGCGCCTGCTCCTCGAACTTTTCCATGTAGAAGTTGGCGATGACTGGAGAGAGAGGGTATCCCGTGGCCGCACCTTTCTTTTGTTCATAAAACTTCCCATTCCAAATGAAATAGGAGTTCTTTAAACAAAAATCCACCATCTTCGAGGTGTCGTCCGGTAATCCTTATGAGACAAGTATGATGTACTGAGCTGGGCAAGTTTCCTGCTAGCCCACCTATGGGGAGGAAGGGTTCTCGTTCAGCTTGGAGAGGTTATTGCTCTCCCGCTCATGGGGGCATGGTTCGGCCACATTGTCACATCGTCGTCAACTCGGGACTTAGAAATTTTTTGGCACCAAGGCGATATGATTTTTTTGATCAGAACTGTACATAGGTACTACAGAAAAGTCACTTTACAATGAAATTGATGAGACCCAACATTTTTCCATTTCAGTCTCAAGGATACTACCTATGCTCTGGTATCCTTTTTCATCCCATCTATAGCAGGGCCCTTAAATGATTCAGGCTCTACCATTGCTGGCAATTACTAATTTAAATTGATGAATGGTGAATAATATAAATTTTACTTCTGCATGGAGGAAGATGGATTTGTTCCACTACTTCCTTTTTATGTATGTTATTTGTCATGTTTATTCTCATCAAGCACATGCACTAATCATGCCATAATGAAACCATAAACTTTAAATTAATGGCATGAAAATATTGTCAGTGTCTCATATTTCCTTTTGTATCATGTACATATTTCCTTCTTCGTAGTCTGCTTCAAATATCAAATAACGTTGGTTGTCTTTTTTCAGTGTATTTTTAGATCTAATTTGCTGAAAAATTCTACGTATTTGTATTGTGGGTTACATAGGGCTTTTCCACACTATTATAGGACTGTAACAACATTGCCAATTAACAGTTATTCTCACAAGTTCCAAAATACCCAATTATATTGTATTGAGGGTTGCATAATGCTTTTATGGTGTTGCATGGATACGTCATCACCATGAAGAAAGATATAACTATAAAAACTTTCATATATTTTTCAAATTGAAACTTTATTTGCTGATATGAGAATATTGGTGCATTATTTCCTATTTTTCTCGGATATTTTGCTTCATTACATGTGGCATTTCCAAATTATTTACTCCCTTTATGCTAGAAAATTGCCCAGACACACTTTTGACAACCAATATCTTGCCAGAAATGTGGGGCAATAATCATCAGTATAATCTTTTACACATAAAAGATTATATTGATGGGTGGAGTTGTAGCAACAAAAGTTTTCAAGCATAAATAGTAGTTACGAGTAGCTTACAGCATGTAAGTTGCCCATCCATGAAAAAATAAATCGCTTGAACTTGATTAAATATTTTGTAGCAAACCATTTACAGTTTATATATCCTTTTAAATGAAAGTTTTTGAATGATGGAGATTAAGTCTGTCATTAAGCAATGATTTGTTAAATTGAATTTGTACCTTTGCTCAGTGCTGCCCTTTTTCTTGCTTTTGTGGATGGTATACTTGTAAAGATAAAGTCCCTCATTTTTGGTAGTGAATTAAACCATACTTTCATTTGATTTCACACAACAGTAGAATCTATATTTTAGTTTCTTTATGCAATCAAATTACTAAACCATTATCAGTTTTATTATTTATGTTGAGTGCTAAATAAATTTCTGAAAAAGTAATGTTTCAAGTATTTTCAACTAATAAATTCGAGTCCTATCTTGTATTTATTGCTTAAAGAGATGGCTTCTTTCATTACATGTAGTACAATATGTTTTGTGTCGTGTAACATTTTGATTTAATTTCTCTTATGTTGTTTCAGGACAAGTTAGATGCTGAGCCAAAATGTGTAGGTGAAGTTAATGCATCTTGTAGAATCACTTGCCTCACTCTTTGTGTACCAAACACAGGAGCAAAAAGGAAGAGGAAGAATAATAAAAACTCTACTGAAGTAAAATTGGAGGACGATGAGGTATTATTGAATTATTTAGTAGTCTTCAGTGTGGCCATTAGCCTATCCATGAAGCTCAGCATTCATGATGAAGAACAATTTGCTGCCAGATGAAGCTGGCCTAATGTGAATACATATTGCTGTGTGTTAAGATTTAAAGGAACAAAAACAGCACTTAGAACTTACAGAGATTTAGCATTCAATCAATTACTTAGAAGAATTTGCCATTGGATGACTCAATCATATTGAAATCTCTTCATTCTTATGATTTCAGCTGAATGCCACTCATATAAACTCTCCTTACAATAAAATATCTTCACCCGAATTTACTAACTTTACACAAATTTCAAATGTTGCCAACTCTGTAAGATACTTTTATATTGCTAGAAAATCTATTACTGTATTTAAAATTTTAAAATAAATGAAATTTGATGATAAATATGCATTCTATTGGAAATGTTGCTGAGTTTTTTCAGTAAATATTAATTTTAGTGAACATTTATTTAGTAAATTTATCAAAATTCTTTGCTTCTAGGTCCAGGCTGACAGTGGAGTCGAAATTGTTGTTGAAAAAACAGTAGCTGTGTCGACCAAATCTGAGAATGAAGATGACTGTCCTATTCCTGCCAAGGTCAAGTCTAAGCCCAGTTCTTTAACAGGACAGCTGCCAGATATAAAGGCATCAAAGAAAAAAGAAAAGCTTTCAGAAGTAAAATCATCAAAGAAAAAAGGAGGAAAGCCACTGGTTGTTAAGGAATTGAAGGAAAAGCTGTCCAAAGATAAGTCTTCAAAGAAAAAGAAGAAATAGAAAATGACAGATCATTAATACCTGTTAATGACATGTTGGATGTTTTGAGCCATTGAATGGTGAATTGTTAGAGGGACAAAATTTTGTATAAAGTGATATTTTTACTCAAGTGTTGTTGTTACAATTAAATTCGGTTATACATGCCTCAAAATATTCCAGTTCTGGATATACTGCAGGTCTGGGCTTGTCCCCCAAAATTATCGGTACATTTTCTTCTTGTACTGGCTCTGTATCCAACTTATTACGACCCATTCCATTGCAAAATCCTCCTATTTATGACGGTAAAATCACACCATATCATTGTTCGGCAGAAACACTGCAAATACTTAGTACGTTCAGATTTCCCTTATCAACCATGGTATCGTCTACTGCCTTTGGTTGTCCATGGTACATATATGTTTTGAGCGCTAGATTTCTCAACTGCAGAGGTTTCTCATGATTATCCACATCTGGTATTCGAGTGTAGTGAAATTTTGCCTAACCAGGGTGTCCGGCGACCTGGAAAACTCTGGGAAATATTTTGTCCTGGAATACTAAGGGAAAACTCAGGGAATTTTTGCATTTTTCTGAAAAACCCTGGAAAATGGACGGCAGCCGGTTTCCATTGAGGCAGAGAGAGAGGTTTAACCTGTGTCTTTGATTGAATTATGCTTGGTTTATATTCAGCGTAGCCTTGCGCTCCCTGTTCATTTCACACTCTTTTTGCAGCTGTGCGGCCGCTCGCAGCTTGTGCTTCAAGTGTGTGCAATTGCATAACAAGGCAAATTCCACATAGAATAATTCCCACGTAAAATGGCCGCTACAAATCGAATCGGAATTGATGCCAAAATGCGATTGTATATCTCCTTCAGCGGAAACAGAATTCCGCACGGAAATCTTGATTCCGTTCGAAGAGCCGTATGAATTGAATTCTTGGTGTTACCAAATTTATGAGAAATATAAACGTCTGGGCATGCGCAGTGGAATTTCCCGCTAATCTACGAAAACCATTTGGCCGGCAACCTAAATTGATAATTGGGCGTTGTTATATGATTGATAATCCTTACCCAATAATCTCATCCCCCCTCATTTTAGAAATGTTTTTGAAAGAGCTGAAATACATTTTGCGGTCACTGCGTGTTGAAATCACAGCCCTCGGGTTTGAAGTTGACAGGCCTTTTGTACAGGGTCAACCCAAGTTAATTATAATTCGTGTATTGTCCAACAAATACAATTTTGTTCAAATTGAATTATTTCGGGTGGTAGATCCGTACCTATAGGTATACTTTGTGATATATCACAAAGCAATTAATGCACAGTTTCCGAAATGCTCATGCAAAGTGCAGTGAAACCTTAGCGGAGAAGAGGAAAGGTACCAAAGCCTCAAGGGAAAAAGAATAATAAAGGTACTGAAAAAAGTTCAAGAGCTGCAAACCAAAAAAAAAAACAATTTCTTGAAAATCCAAGAAATTTGTTGCAGAAGTTGAATTGGAAATGCACTTGTTGAGAAAAATCACACCAGTTTCTTATATTTACAAGTTCTTTATCGAACTATGCTGAAGCATTGCGATCAAATTGCACCTGACTCAAATTTTGTTGTCAGTTAACCGTTTTTGTTTATTTGTTGGTTGAAATGAAACCCATATTACTCCACATTCCTTGTATATGTACTCTATTATTTAACTCAAAGTAGGTAGGTTCTTGACGGAATTAGCTCTGATGTAGTTAAAGTGACATCAGGTGTCCCACAAGGAAGTGTAATCGGCCCCCTTTTGTTCATTATATACATAAATGATCTATGCTCTCGAATTAGCAGTAAAATACTTTTATTTTCCGACGACGCTGTCATCTATCGTGAAATTAGTGATCACTCTGACTCTTTGAAACTCTATCATCGGATTTAAACAACGTTCATGTGTGGAGCCAAGAGTGGGGACTCGAACTTAATCTGAGAAAATGCACGGCGGTACATTTCTTGCGGAGGTCGTCCAACTATTCCCATGTATATGCTGTGGATGGTGTTCACATAAAGGCGACAGATGAAGTGAAGTATCTAGGAGTTACGATAACTTCGGACCTATCGCGGGGAACACATATAACAAATATTTGTGGCAGAGCTCTGAAGAAGCTAAGATTCGTCAAGCGTATTGTGGGAAGATTTCAGATGAAAAAGTAAAAGAGAGGTGCTATTTCGCACTCGTCTGGCCACACCTTGAATATGCAGCAAGCATATGGGATCCGGTGCAGAAAGACTTAATCCGGGAACTTAATAAAATACAAAGGAAAGCTGCGCGATTCGTCAAAAACTGCTACGGGCATACAGACAGCGTTACACAGATGTTAAACGAATCAGGCTGGGAGCCGCTAGAGACTCGGAGGCTGCACGCTAGGCTTAGATTACTTGAACAATTGAGAATGGATATCTTTCAGAGCGACACGGAGAACATCATATTAGAACCCCACTATATTTCCAGGTCCGACAGAAACGATAAATTAAGAGAGATATTTTGCCGAATGGATAGGTATGGGGATTCTCCCGGGCAATAAGGGACTTTAATAAATGCAAGGCGTTATTTCATTAGAGAGTTTCCTTTTTATATGTAAACTGCTGGTGTCCTAACACCCCCCGCCACACGCCTACTGAGGCGGCTTGCGGGGTAGTATGTAGATGTAGACATTTCTCGTATTTTTCAAATCAGCAAAATATGCCAATTTCATTAGAAATTCATTAAAAATATGTTAGAAATGAAGTGCGACATGACCCTGGAAAATACAAAAATATGCCTGGAAAACTTAGGGAAAAAAGAAATTGAGATTCACTGGACACCCTGCTAACATATCTTCCTACCACTCAGATTAAAATTTACGAGGTACTCGAATCTGTGCCAAGCTTCGCCGATCAGAAAGTGATCAGGTTGACGTGCATCTTTTCAGATTTACCTAAGCAAATATAATTGCATTCTTGTGAAGGAATAAAGCTTGTCTTTATTACTCTTCGGCCACTATAAAAGCATGGTTGATAGCTGGAAAAGCAGCTAATCAGTAAACATATAATGTAATGCTGGCTGGGGAAGTGACCAACAAAGTGTAGATGTGGTGGTCGCTGTCTATATATCATATGATCGTGGCAATTTTTTTTTCATTATCTTCTTTGCCAAGTCAATAGATTTCATCGAGCTATGGTATATAAAATATTTTTAAGGGTTGTCTTAAGTACCTAGGTGTATTTTTGAAGCCACAATGACGATCCTTTCATGTTTTGATGCAGATAATGGTAAAATTAGGATTTTAACTTTTAACACTGCCAATGTCCACATAAATGACATTAGTTCCACAACACGTTTCATAGCCTTATGAATCGTGTTTCCTTTTAAAGACCCTTTTCCTCAGACACTTGGCAGCCAAATAATCATCTCCTTTCTGCATGGGAAGTCAATTATGACATGTGGTCGCGGTCAAATATTTGTTTATGCAATGGCTTTGCCAGAAAAATAGTTTCAGCACTCTCAAGATACATATGTTAAATCATAAATGAATTCCTTTAGTTTTACTGTGCCTCTACAGCTTTTAAACAAAATTATACTGTTAATATTAAGGTTTCTAGCATAAAAACTCCCAAATTAGTCTGGAGTTTCCTTTACCCATGAACTTATTAAAAATAATAGTAAAACTACATTTAAAATTTATAAATATTCAGCTAAACATAAGGCATGTATGTAAGCATGCTGTGAGTGGGGCTCACATGGTGATGAAGGGTCTAGATTCTCCTACCGCAGGCCAGGAAAAGGTCGGTTATCCCAAGAATGGTCATTTATGACTCGGAGAACCTTTTGTTTACTTATGTCTTGCTTAGCCGCAGAGCCATGTTAAAACGTCTTTCATTCTCTTTTGTAGAAAAATGTAAGCCTTGCTAACACGGCATGCATAGCAAAAGGATCAAAGCTAGAAATGTGTCAACGGTCATACCTTAGTATGTTTATAGCAAGAAATCAGAGGAAATGTTGATTGAAAAAAATACTCCCCCATTTTTCTGATTTTCACAATAGAAGCTGAAAAAACAATCTTTCATAAACATAAATGGCTTCAGCCCACTGGAGCCCCATTCATCAATCACAAAGTTACAGCTGACATATAGTATGATCACAGTCCACCCCCTCCTTTTCCAAATTTTCCCAGCTCTGTAACCAATCAAGGCCACAAACTTTCTCTAGACCTGGAAATCTGAGGATATTGACATCAGCTCTTGTCTTTGCAAGTAGACCTGATGTGAAATCTCAAGCTTGCTTGCATGGGCAAGGCTAAGGAGTCAATGACTCAGAGGACTCACCAAAGTGCAACATTATCATTTATGCCAATTGCATCCTGCTGCAGGGTAAGCTGCTTTTATGGATAAGAATTAATTATCAATATTGTAGACCATGTTGCATTGACGGCTATCACTGAAAAGAGGAGTAAGGATGGATGGACAGTTGAAGCTGCTAGCTGAAGGACTCAGATTATCTGATGAACATATACATAATTGGTGTTCTACTGCAGCAAAAATGATGAGACATTAAAATAAAGGTTTTGTGAGAAATGAGATTTCTTAATTGGCTTGGCACTATGAGTTGCTCTCGATGCCCTTGCTGAATTCCACACATTCCTACCAGTCCACCACCAATAGCTCCTGACTGCTACTTTACTTATTGTCACAATACTGTTTCACG
The DNA here is from genome assembly GCA_963573305.1 of Pyrrhosoma nymphula. NCBI lineage: Eukaryota > Metazoa > Arthropoda > Insecta > Odonata > Coenagrionidae > Pyrrhosoma > Pyrrhosoma nymphula. The sequence continues at coordinate 44,291,126 of OY754330.1, read as the reverse complement.
TCCTATTTAATACCAATAATGGTGGTACAGGCAGTGGATTTCATAATGATCTATACATAATAGGCAATTATCAAAAACAAAAAAAAAACTTTTATTGCAACATCACGTACTTATGTTTTGCTATAAATTATTTTCAATAGAGAATCATATACCTGAACAATTTACCTATGATCAGGCAATGAAAAAAACTCATGATTCCAAGGAATTTAGAGAACGAGTCTCTCCATCATCGTATAACAACTTCAAGTGTAGTTCTAGCAGCTTCAGCTATCTTGGAGTGAATAATGTTGACTTCCTCCTGAGTTAATGTTCTTTCCATGTGCCGATAAACAATCCGATAGCAATGGCTCTTCCTCCCTGTCTTTGGATGGGTAAAATCATCCACAAGAGTTACCTAAATACGGGAGAGATGAGAGTCAATAAAATAAACAACACAGCATACATCATGTAATAAATTATTTACACAATGCATGTACTCAATCTGTTAACTACATTTCAGTGAAATGGATGGCAATCTGTGAGTTTAAATTCATTAAAGTAAGCACTTGAGGTAGAGTAGATAATAAATCATTTCATTTGGCCTAGAAATTTTATATCATCACTTGTCGACATGTCGATAGAAAATGAGGTTCATAGATTCACCTGCAAGGTAGATTTTCAGATTAGCCCACCAGGGACAAGAAATTTTAATCACTGGGACTATTTAATAATGCACAAGAGCTGGAGAACATTTCAATGATAAATAATTTTCTAGAAAAGTTTCTAAACTTAGCAGGGAAATTTTTGGGATCGACTCACTAAAGAAGCCATTAAGATTTGGATGGAGAATAAAAATCTCAATCCTAATTCCGGATGTATAAGCAATGCTTGCAATCCAATTTTGAAAAGAATGCAAGAGCTAAGCCTCCACTAGTTAACGGTCTCCGGAGTCAACAAACTGCTTCTGACCAATCAAGAAAGACCTAGTATTAGTATATAATTTGGGTGAAATTTAAGATTTGCGACATTCTTGCCTTGAAAATGAGTGAAGAGTTTTCTCTCAAAATGTCAGCAATCAAGAATAGTTTAAACCGGTAGCGACCCCGAGAAGAGTTTACACATATTATTCACTGGGAAAGCGTTAGATCCTTCTTGGCAGGGAAGTTTACCAACTTAGTTTTCAAAAGTTTTCTTTTGAAGGAATATATATACATATTGACCCTTTCAGTGAGGAACTCACACATGTGAAATGGATTTATGCTTTCCAGGGGCAGATGACTCCCCAGATAGCACGGGCCCGTGCAGGCGATTTTTGTATCTAGCGACAATTAATATACAAGAAATCTCACATTTGATGTTTGTTATGATTGAGAGGATAATTTTGCATTGTTTAACTGAAATTGGCGTATAATGGAAGTAGAAACATGCACATCTCTAGTATGACAACAAACAATGTGCAACTGCATCTGTTTTTTTACCAAAAAACTAAATTAAGACATAGGATAGAATGTATCCAATGCGATAGGATGCTAGCATCTCATTTTGCCTTGGCTCGTACGCGGGAACTATTTTTTGTCAGCGCAGCTGCGGAGGCTTACCTTGTTATCTGGCCTCAGATTCGCCCTGCTCTCCCTTGTGGTTACTTGTGCCTCTGTTCGCTTCGCTTCATGCTGAATTTCCGATCCTTCATACGGTTCATACTCATCATTTAACTGTTCTTTTAAGAACTCTCATTTTTCGTCTGGGAATGGATAATTATGGCAGTTATGTGGTAGGAGTGAGGGATTTATTTCTTAGAATCTGAGATCAGTGTCCGTTGGGGATGTGTAACTTTGGAGTAGTTCCTGCCAGCATTGTTTATTATGCGCGACTTCGTTGGTCTTAATTTTCACCTTATAAAAGTCGCTATTTCCACGTTCCAGCTTCCATTTCCGCCATGCATTATGTTAGTCACGTACAGCAATTTCGTTGCTAATGTTCAGAACGCGTCAGAGGCCAGGAATGGAAACTGGAACGTGAAATAATGGCTTATTTTGGGTACTTATATCAATGGCGGGGTATCGATTTCTACAATCGGTATATATCGATAGCGTACTGCCATCGACCAATCGATATATTTTATATCGCTGGTGCCGTATTCCTATGCCCCTAGCTCTAGTGTCTCTTCATACACCATTCGCAGCGGACATTGCATGCGTTCGAATCTACTGAATACGCAGCTTGTCAGTGGATTGTATCCGATGACGACCAGTGACAGTGTGGCACGGTATCCCACTCATCATGAGATGCTATCTATGTGTAAAGTGGATACAATGAATTCTGTGCTATCTGGGTCACGGAGTCAGTCAAATTTTTAATGGTAAACGATGCCCCTTGAAAGGCTCCTGCCATCCCCAAGAGCTTCTCTCTAGTTGGCCTCACTGCCATCGGTTTGGATTGAGCTATTGGGAGGTTTTGCATTGCTTGCAGGTGGATGTGTTCTATTTTTTTGTGTCATCCACCCACAGAAACACCCTTAGGAAAATAATTTGCACTAACAGGGCTAATGGGGAGTCGGAACAATAGGATTAAAATTCTCTTTACATATCATTTTAATTAGTGAGCACATTCTTCTAGAAAGAAGATTCATATTTTGTGCCTTGGAGATAAAGGGAACAATGAATCAAGTGGAGGATTGCTCATCAAAATCTTTCTTCCCACATCACAAATTTTTAGATAAAATAAGAAAAGCTGAATGAGTGGAAATTAAGCCACGGTAAATGAGAACTAAAGAAAAAGTCAACACTTTGTTAGAGGATCAGAAAAAAACAACATTCTCTATAATAATTCCTGATTTTTCAATGGAAGCTGAGTCATCGGCCTTAATAAAAGCAGACATGAAATAGTATCATTTCACAGTCTACAATTCACTATTCTTACTTTTGTTCTTAAAGGCTCATAGCCAATATAGCACCAATATGTGCATTTATGGAAATTCTATTTATGCTGAAAAATTTACCTAATTCCATAAAAAGCTTATACATACAAGCACAAACTGACAGCTCCCAACGTTCATAGACAAGCATCTTTTGTAAAGAGGCTGTCTCATTTCAGTGCATAGCTGATTAATCAAGTTCATCTGAGTTCATTGATGCATTCAATTTTATCATAATGACAGCAATAAAAGAAATTTCATCACTTTCCTTTGCATCCAAAAATATAGGTAGCTAAGTATTTTATAATGACCATTTGAACTACTTTCACAATGAACATTACCTGTTCTACAATGTCTCCACCAGAAACCCTAACCAAGTCATAGAAGTCATTTGGGCTGAACATTACACCATCTGGCAACCAAAAACTGAGATCATTCGCACACTGTGGATACACACTTATAGGCTGTAAGTCAGAGAATAAAATAAAGTTAATAGGTAATTCAAATACAAAAACATAATTTATGTACCTTCAAATCAAGACCGTATATGTCCACATGTAGCTACCATAAGCTAAGGTTATCCTGTGCCAAAGTCTAGTAAAACTTAAGGTTATAAAATAGCATAAATGCTAAACAATAAAAAAATTGAGAGTGACTACATTGAGAATTCTCATAGTTGTATATGTACATGCAACCAATATTCAAATATGTATACTACAATTAAATCTCTCTAAATGACCACCCCTTTCACCAAACAAATTTTTCTGATATGAATTATTATTTACTTATCCTCAATATGCTTAATACCCTTGTTGAATGACCACCCCTTACCCTGCCCAGTGCTTTGAGAGGTACTTCCCCTATTCAGTGACCCAAAATGTCAGCTAGCTACTGCTACATCAACTTTGTAGTTAACTATTTAGCGAGAAATTAAGGGTGAAAGCATACTTCTTCATCAATAGTAAAGCAGGCATGAGACCCTCGAGGGTCTATAGATCTATGGTCTAAGTGGACCTATTTTAGCCTTAAGCAGAGAGGGTGACAGAAAAGGGCGAAGTAACTAAAATTGATGGATAACATTTCGTGAATAATTTGTGCTTGTTCTGACAATATTCATTCAACAGAAATGTTATCTGTTATCCCAACTTAATAACTGAAATTTCCATTTCATTTTTTTTCCACTCGATTTCCCAATGAATCAAGCACAAAACACTGAATACATCAATTGCAAAAGTTGCCACGAGAAAAAATTGGCCAGGAACTGGACCTGAATCAACCAGTTTTTTCTCGTTGCAACTTCCAAGTATTTCATCCCGGTATTGCAGCAGGCATGATTAACTTAATAAATAAACTTCCCAATAGCATAGCAGTCACATGATAAATTGAATCTTCCTCCAACAGCCATTTCAGTAGAAATTAGTTGAACTGGTAGAATGTCATATTCATTAGAATGCGCCTGACATGATTGGCAAGTTAATATCTAGTGGTTATTTACAAGCCATTGTTATTTAATTGAAATATAGCATTTTTTAAATATGTGGAGAAAATTGTTAAGAGCTGTGCAGCTCATAACAGCACGAAAAGGTCTTCGTCATTCCTCAACCAATAAAACGTAAATGTTGCGGTAAGGATATATCAAAAGATATTATGCAATTCATCATGTTTTTTATTTACCTTACCTCCACGAATATTCAGAAATGTAAAAGTGTACCAGACAGAAGAAATAAAGGTTAAAATAATTGCATATCTCTGATATGTAGCAGTAACTTCTTTTGACAAAGCACAGTGATATTTTCATCAGTCTAAAGCAGTGTTCCCCAAACTTTTTGAGCCACAATTGTTCCTTTTGAGCCACCTTGGTTCCATGCAATGGCCCTCACCGTAGCCTTCAAATCATAGACTAACATAACCAAATCAGAAAGGTTATAAAAATAGAGTTAAAAAACTATGATTAAATTAATTTTTATTTCAAATCCAATAGACAGATAGTTTATTAATTCCAGGACATGGATGTATGGTCACCGTTCGGTCAGGACCCTGCCTCTAGCACCCCCCTACCTCCCGCTTTTTTTCTCGCGCCCCTTGATTAATATACCGCCCCCCAGGGGGTGGTAGTGCCCACTTTGGTTCACCACGGGTATAAAGAGAACACAGGTATGTTTTTTTTCTAACCTTAAAATGTTTGAAGTGAATTATCGTATTGGGTGAGACGTGCATAGGTATCTCAGCAATGGGCAGGCCACTTAACTTTATTAGAAAGATTTGTGCTTTTTATGCACATGTGAGAGAACTTCAATTTACATTTACCCTGTAGGTAAATAGCCATAATTGTTCAAGTTTGGTCATATTCTATCTATAACTTTTCATTCTATTCAGTAATTTTAACAGATAATAATTAAATTTGCCATCTTTGCACCAATTCACTTAGTATTCCACAATATTTAATAACTGCTTGTATTTAGTAGACACTGCATTTTTTTCATTTTCAAAATGCATTGCTCCCTTCAAGTTTTTAAATTTTGGTGGAAAACCTGTAATCCCAGTTTAATAGGTTTAGTTTGCCCTATCGGTGAATTTTGATACATGTTACCATAGCAACCAATTATTGTTACAACGATTGTTTACTTCTTAAAGGTGAGCTTTCGTCTCGCACTTTCAAAATGTTTTTTGAAAAACGTAGGAAACTGACGAAATTGAATGTGATACCTGGGAGTAGAGGAAGAATGCGGATTTGTAAAAATGTAAGAATCATACCCGTGTGTCTAGTAGTTTTTGAGATATTGACGTTTGAAAATGACCAATTTTGCAATTTTTTCGTCCGTTTTCGACACCATATTTGGAGGTTTTATGAACATCCGTTAGGGGGATATAACTAATTTCCTTTCTATAATATGCCCTTAACCCACCCACCCAACAAGCTTACGGGCCTATGGAGTGAAACAGGGGTGCTAGGGTGGGACGATACGCGGGCCCGATTTCGCCATTTTCAAAAGTGAAAAACGCATTTTCGTGATTTGGAAAAGCGAAAAACGCATTTTCGTGGGAATGGTAAAGAGGAAATGGGCATTTCTGGGAGTCGAGGATGTTTCAAAATGATGATTTTCAAGGCATGTTCGTGATTTGGAAATGGGCATATCTGGGAGTCGAGGACGTTTCAAAATGATGATTTTCACGGCATTTTCGTGATTTGGAAAAGCGGAAAACGATTTCCCCTTCCATAACTTGCCCTGAACCCACCCCACAAAGAGGTTTGCGGGCAAATGGAGTGAAACACGAATTGGTTGTATTCAAAAGTGAATAACTCATTTTTGTGAGTTTGAATAGCGGAAAACTCATTTTTAGCACGATTGATAACGAGGAAATGGGCATTTCTGGGAATGGTTGAAGTTTCAAAATACTGAATTTTACAATAAATGTGAAAATGGAAAGACGTTTGTTAGGAATAATTCTGGGTGTTTTGCTATAGTCGAGAGAAGTTTTCGCTCATTGGTGATTTTTGGTGGGCATAGGTAGAAGGCTAAAATGTAATTCTGCGTATTGTTTCTTGTATAAAATCCCTCAGGTGACAACGTTAATATAAGTGGGCTTTTGTTAGAGGCTAATGAAATAGTATTGTTGACGGAGTTCTCTCGGGTAGTGTGGAAGGGGGAAATTAACTGTCAACAGTTGGAAGTTAATTGTTGAGAGTTGAGGGGCTTGTTGGCATTAATCATTTTCTGACTTGCGTGTGTGGTGTATGGTCGCTATTAGGAAGTGTAAATCCTCCATTTAAAGTGATATGTGAAATGTTATTAGTGCAGTGGAATGAATTCCAGTGAAAAGGAAGTGTAAATCCTTCATTTGAAGTGAAATGTGCAATGTTTACTGCGGTGGAATGAATGAAATTGCATTGTAGTCAATGGCTGTTGCAGGGCGAGTTTGAGTGGAAGGAGGGAAGAAACTGTGTAAGAGAGATGTGTATATGCTAGAGAACCAACTGCTCGATCGCTGCACCACGCACAGTGGATAAGAGGAAACGGCACTTTTTCACAAGATGGCGGAGAGGAAAAAACACATTTCTCAGGTTTGAAAGTTTCCCATTTCTAAAGTAGTTGATGCATTGTTGTGTTGAAAGTGTTAAACAAATTTGCAAAGTTTGCATAATAAGTGAGGTGAATTTGGTTCCGATATCTCTGTTTAAAGTGGGTGAAAATCACGAAAACAAGTGCGAGACGAAAGCTCACCTTTACCGTTTACCTATTGAATAAGACATTCCAATAGCCACTGAACCAACAAAAGATGCTCTGTAACTAAATATCTGCTATAGCGTTTAAAGTTCGTGCAAAAAAATTCCACCATAATGGCTGCTCTTCAACTTATCCAGTTTACGTAACTGTCCACCCACAGCATTGCGGGGGCTTATGCTTAAGAGAGCTGCTTCACAGTACATACATGTGTCAATTCAAAATGAAAACTTAACTTTTATAAGATCCCTAAGTCAATAAAATTTGAGATATGGTTAAAATTCAACGGCAAAAATACACCATGCATTGAAGTTTGGTTTACCTTATACTTTGTGATTTCTCCTTCCTTAAACTGGGACAAAAATCCAGTATCTTTACTCCAGAAAAGTCTGATATCTGGTATGTCAAAAAGCAGCATTGCTAAACGCTCCAATCCTAAACCAAATGCCCAGCCAATTCGATCACCAGCACCAGCTAAAATAGTTGAAATTTTTTAGCAATTAAAACATAAGATTTACTATGTTTATAGTCTTTAAAACTTGATAACTTTTTACCAACTTTCCTTTGCTTTATAAACAAGAATGTACATTAGAAGTAGTCAACCACAATGCAACAGAAAGGAGGGGAAGTAAGTGGTATAAATTTTAACATGAAGGAGATGGAATACGTATGTGGTACAACTAAAAGCCAAAAATTAAGCCTGATCTCAGGAGGAACAGAAAGTGACATAAATTAAGGTGGCTATCACAGAGGATAAAATGTCCCAAACATTTTGGAGGTAATCAAATTTTGAAGGCTCAAATCTTATTGAGTTATTAAGATTAAATAATACTACAACTAGTCAACCCGTGCGAAGCATCCACACTGTATCTTCCTCAAATCCCACTTAATTGAAGTGCACACCGTATAGTTAGTACCGTGTAGTTAGTGCGTCATTGATGTAGGTGTGGCTTGAAGTAAGGAATAGATGTGTTTTTAAATTTTAGATTATATATTTTTTGAAACATAAGGTTAAGGTATTTACATATTTACATGTTTAAAGGACCTCTTTGAACACTATGTTTGAAGTGATGATATGGTCATCTGTGATTGTTTGTGGGTGAGTCTGTTTTACACAGACATAGATGTCACTGAAAGAGCGAACCCTGGAAAACGCCACAAACAACTGACTGTGTGAAAAAACAGAGTCAGGCAAGTACAATCCTGCCTTTGTTAGCTCCTGTCCCTGTGCCTTATTTATAGTCATGGCAAAGGCAACTTTTATGGGAAATTGCTTCCTATTCAGTTTGAAAGGCACGGTAGGATCAGAAGGGGTGAGGTTAATGCGTGGTATGACGACAGTTTGACCAGAGTCAATCAATTTCGCTGTGATAGTGTAGTTGCCCAAGTGAGTTACAACTAATCTGGCACCATTAATTAAGCCCTGCTTAGCGTTTAGGTTTCTAATCAACATGATAACAGCGTTCTTTTTTAGTATGAGTTTATGAGGTGGCAAACCTGAAGGGCTTAATGAGTTCAGAAATTCTAATCATGCGGTTTGGTGAAGTAAATATAAATTCAAGTTTTGATTAATTGAATTCATTTTATAAATAGATCAGCAGATCGAATACCTAAAATCAATATTTTAAGTCGAAATTAAATGCGGAATGAGATAATAGATGCATGAAATCGAAATCGGTTTCATTTCGATAAATCTCGATATTCTCGATAGAGGATCGATAGATCGAGGGCGGGATTTAAAAAAACCGTTTTTTTTTTTCAATTGTAATTTTTCGAAAAACGACTGAAATGTGAGCAATTTGTATATTTTTCCGGTGTAGCGGTTAAGAAAAGCTTTAAAATGATGCCTCATTTATGAAAATTGAACAAGTATTAAGGATGTTATGGCGTACCGACAAAAAAAAAGCCCTGGAGAAATAATATATATGATAGATTGGTTGGTTGGTTAGATGAAGGAGGCAGCCAACAACTAAGGTCGTTGGTGCCACTGAGGGCCTTAGGTTGGTCATGGTAGGATTTCATGGGGAATGGAAGAAGGGTGGAGAGAATCCTGGAGTTAGCATTAGTCAACTCCTTGTGAAAGGCAACAAGGAGACCACAGTTTAATGTACCATTCAACGGACAGAGTACATCACTTGAAGTACCATTCACGGAGTGCCTAAGTAGGGATTGGGAATCCACTGAAAAAACTCCACACCACAAGTATATGAACCTGGGCCCTCATAGTTCAAGGCCAGTACTCTAGTCACCACATCCACTCAACGCCCAAACTTAATTGGGCAAATAAATTATAGTAGAGAGGTGAATTATTACTATGACTTTCATCTAATAAGCACCTCATGCCAAAAAATTCATTAATGAAAATTTAAATGAAGAAATATTACTGGGTCATTCCATGTGAAATCATACACGAGTTTCCCTTACCATCTCAGATTTGCATGAAATTTTTTTGTGATATCCTTATAAGGCCATTAGTGTGTACATGCAATTTTTATGAAAAATGTTGTTTTTGCGGAGATATGGGGGTTTGAAAAATACGGCATTTGTAAAAACAAGTCCCTGAGTTTTCCAATTTTTTTCTGATCTAAGAAAGCTAGAAATTTCCAGTAAGAATAATTTTGTACAAAAAACATTAGTACATCATATTCAACGGTCTAACTTGAAAATTTAAACTTTTTTTGAAATTAAAAAACAAATTTGAAAGTTTAAAATTAAATTTTTTAAATGTACCCCACCTTCGATTCATCTCAAATTTTAGAATCTTGTAGTCCTTTGTATTGATAAAGAGGCTGTAAAGTTTCGTCATTGCAATATTTCTGATAAGGGAGAAAAAAAATTTTGTTTATGGCATGCACTTCACCGTGTCCACTCCCATCTGGTTGAGTAGCAGTTAGGCCTTTCGTTACTTGCCAATGGAGTGAGAAATACACTATAATATACTTTTGAACTATACAGCCAAGAAAAAGTGAAAAGAGTTAAGAGCTTGGTGAAAAGATCCCTGGAAAATGCAATGGAAATTTCAAAACTCTTTTCACTTTTTCTTGGCTATATTTCATCTAACGGTACAACTTTTTCAGTGTCACTGGAGACTCGCCAAAAGCTTCTAGAGTAACATTAGTCTGATCTAATCAAAGCTATTTTGAGAAGTAAGCACTTCCGCTGCTCTCGACTGCCTCCTCCACGTATGTATTAAATTCCTGACTGAGCTCTTCAGACTCATCAGGGTTTACCTGGGAAACTTCACCGATGTGAATCTCCGCGATGCAGACCTCGGCAACCTGGATGTCCTCGGAAATGAGGACGGGCTGTGCGGATGTCCCCAGTCTTTCTTCATCCACGGTGGCAGCAGCCTCTTGCTGTGACAAATCACAAGGCAGTTCAGAAATTGCAAGTTCTTCAAGCAGCTTTGACACACCAATAGAGCAATGAGTACTAAGTTTTTGGCCTTCAATCACTCCTCCTAAAATGCCCTGACAACGGTTGTAAAAGCCCGCAGTGACAAGACGAAGATTTCGAGACTTAATGTTTTTATGCAAATTCAGCGGATTGCAACAGTGCTTTTGTTTTTCACTGAAAGCACAGGGACGAGAGCACAGGCAGTCGGTAATGTATACAGATGTAATTAAATCTACTCTTTCAACCTATCTGGTAACAATCATTTAAATAATCACAATGAAATAGTTGAATCGCATCAAGCTCCGGGCCAACGTGCGACCTACCGTGCAGATTTACCCACATCAGCCGCCAGATTTAGGCAGTTGCACCACCGTTATATAAACCCAACTGTGAAGTAACTGTTTTAAGCAATATCCATGATATAAAGTGACCCTTTTTTGAAGTAACACTTATACCTTACATCAAAAGTATATTAAAGTGCATTTCTCACTCCATTGGCAAGTAACGAAAGGCCTAACTGCTACTCAACCAGATGGGAGTGGACACAGTGAAGTGCATGCCATAAACAAAACTTTTTCTCCCTTATAAGAAAAATTGCAATGGCAAAACTTTACAGCCTCTTTACACATACTGAGGACTACAATATTCTAAAATTTGAGATGGATCGAAGGTGGGGTACATTTTGAAAATTTAATTTTAAACTTTCAAATTTTTTTTTTATTTCAAAAAAGTTTAAATTTTCAAATTAGACGTTCGAATATGATGCACTAATGTTTTTTGTACAAAATGATTCTTACTGGAACTTTCTAGCTTTCTTAGATCAGAAAAAAATTGGAAAACTCAGGGACTTGTTTTTACAAATGCCGAATTTTTCAAACCCCCGTATCTCCGCAAAACTCAACATTTTTCATAAAAATTGTGTACACAATGTAATGACCTTATTATGATAACACACAAAAATTTCGTGCAAATCTGAGATAGTGAGGGCAATTTTTGCATTTTTGTCGGTGCTTTGGCATGGAATGACCCTACTGCATTTTTAAATAATGTGAGGCTGAGTAGTCATTTCATTTTTTTTTAGAAAAGTAATGTTACTCTTCAGGTAAAGCGATGTTTTCATAAGACTCTTTTATTGGGCTTCTCTGCGTTAATGGATATTCTAGTCAACAATTTTGCCTCAATGACTTTCAGAAAATCTGCAGTTGAGAATGCCAACCTACACACAGGAGCTTGGAAGGAGGATGCCACAACTTTTTTTTAGTTGCGCACCATGATTAGGAGTAAGGAAAACAAAACTGGAGTACTTCCCAATTTCCGCACTCCTTTGGAGCAGTACAGGGGAAATGGGCTTAGCCATCATCCATCAACAATTATTAAATTAATAATGAATATATGTGCCCAGCAGGATTTAATGAACCATTTATTGATAACTGGCTAACAGCTCACTAACCTTCCTTCAAAATGCTTTGCTCCACTATCCCACAGCCGAGAACTTCAAGCCACTCTCCTTTAAAGTCAATTTCCAGTTCCCAAGATGGGTGCGTAAAGGGGAAATATGTCTCCGTCCACCTATGTGTTATCCCTGCATAAAAGAGCCAAGATATCCTCACATGTTTAAAAAAAATTTCATTAAATGCAAAATTTTCTTTGGTAGATGAACCTTACATAACTTAACAGAGAAAACACAATAAACCTTACAGTCAGATCTTGAATTATGTGCTAGATGACTGCTCTAAAAATTAAATGCTCTCAACATTCACTTCATCAAATACATATATGCGTATTTTGTTTTGTATCAACCCTTTAGCAGTGGGAAAAATAATTTCATAATATTCTAGGACAACTAGAGAGAAACCATTCTTCAATTGAAGTAAGTCTTCTCAGGTCTTCAACCTCTTATCTACCCTGAAAATGATGCCTGAGATGAGCTTCGAAAGGTTGGTTTGCACCATGAAGCCTCCGACTTAGTGGAAGACCTGAGAAGACTTTCTGCAAATAATATGCCAGGAAAGCACCACATCTTACTTAAACATTCTTCTATATTTGACAGTCGTCACCTTTTTCCCATTTTAGTCTCTCTCTAAATTTTATGGCACGACCATCTAAAAAAAGTTGGAATGATTACACTTTTTTATTGTCCTTAAGTAGAGTCCTCCATTTGAGGGTAATAGGGGAGGGGCATGTGTTTCTCAGATAAGATCTATGACCATAGTCATAGATCTACATAGTCTTCAATTCCAATCAAATATTTTGGCACAAAAATTTAAGCTTGAATAACCCTCCAAGACTGCTAATGTTTCAGAGTCACCTTGTTTTTCTACACTGTATAATCGTGCCAACACTCTCAACTTTCACATTTTATAACTTTGCATTCTTCGTTGCATTTTTTCACATGAGCAATCGCCATTTCGACTCTCCAAAAATAATTTCATCTGACACTGAATTATTGCCTTGATAAATTAATTGTAACATGCACCCTAATGCACAACCAACACCCAGACAGTTTTGATAATTTAACAACTGAATTCCTCTCTGGCATAAAACTACAGACAACAATATAGTATCGTATAGTATAAAATGCAACAAAGAATGCAAAGTTATAAAATGTGAAAGTTGAGAGTGTTGGCACGATTATACAGTGTAGAAAAACAAGGTGACTCTGAAACATTAGCAGTCTTGGAGGGTTATTCAAGCTTAAATTGTATCTACATTTCTTCACAAGATATGTTTTTGCCACGTGTTATATTTAATGATATATATTTATAATGTATTTAAAATTAAATATTTGGTGTGACTAGCATTGCATTAAAATCAAGGATAGTAGCTTCCACAATGGTGTTTTTCATCACTGAAGCTACCTAAAGCTCCTTAATTTTTGTTATAAAAGTTGTACATTAGAATTTGGAGTAATAAACTTATTATTATTATTATTATAATCAAACTTGCAAGCAGCTGGAATGCTTCATTGCAAGCATCAAAATAGTCTGGGGAAGTATAACATGATTTGGATGACCAACTGGAACACAAGCAGCAAAAGAGTACTGCAAAATGCATTTTAAACACTTAATATCATTCTTGAATAAGCTCAAAGGTAGCAAGTTTTAAGAAGGGACACTCTCATAACACACATTATAATTTTGGAAATATGTATTTGTAAACTTGAAAATACAAAATAATAAATTTAATCATAATTTAATATATAACTTAAATCAAAATGTCTTTAAGAGTAATGCTTGGTTAGTTTTAATTTAAAAAATTGCAATTATTATTCCATCAGGGTTCATCAGCTAGGAAATATCTTGACTGCCATTATTATCATACCAGAAATGCCAACTTAATGGAATATAATGAAAGGGCATTAAGAAGATTGAAAGTAGAAATACGTTGATATCACTAGAAAAACTTGTAATGGATCATTGGAATGTGAATTTAATTAACTGAATTCAACATAGAATACTTTCACGGATCACCCAGAGCTTTCCTCTCCAACAAAGATAGCCCAATTAAAAATCAAGAAACATTCCTATTTTGGAGTATATCCATCACTTGCATGTGACAACAGTAATTTAAAAAAAAATTAATGGATTTCAGGAATGATGATGCACACTGAACTAACCAAACTCTTCTCTTGTTTTCTTTGAGCCCCTTCTTCAACCCTTTCCATATGGTTTAAGACTGTTTTACATGACGCACTGGATTGCACGATTTGGTGTACAGAAATTGCGAGAACCTGGGCACGGAATTAGAGCAGGGGCTATTTCTCATCTGTCGTTTATGCATTTGCGCATGCATTCTTGCAATCCCCCACTTTCCATGATGCAATTTTCAATGCACATCTAAACATACATCAGACTGTGCAACACAGTGCCTCATGTACAATGGCAATTAAAGAGGCTTAAGGTATGTTCTGCACATATGGATAGTTCACATGAGAGCAATATCTGATAAAAAAAAGGCATAACTTAGTAGTAAAAGTAGTAATAACTTAGTAAAATAGTAGTAAACTATGGATATTAATTACCCAGTCCAAATAAATGATGACTTAATCCCATCAAACAAGACTTGAGATCCATTTCCACACGCTTGGCAGCTTCTTCGCAATGGCTCTCCTGACAATCATGGGTCCTCTTTCCATTATCAAAAAGTTTTAATCCTTTGTCCTCTCCAAAGAGCTGTGAAAATTGTCACAAAAGGGTTCAACAATACATTCATAAACAAACAAAACCCTAACCAAATAGAGCATTAAATTGCTATTATTATTAGAGGTAGTCTAAAGATTAAGGACATTTGGTGGTTTCACTCAACTTAAGAGGATTTAATGAAACTTCCTGAAAGCATTAATAATATTCACTACCTTTCCATGTCTTGTCAGGAATACCCCAAGGGTCACATCTCAGTACTCTCCTTTTTAACTAATACATGAATGACATATGCAAAATAATTACCTCAAACCTTCTTATGTTTTCTGACTATCTGAAGGTCTTTGATATTGCATTCACTGCTCAGGGAGTTGATAATTTACAACTTTCTCTCACAAACATTTCCAGCTGGTGTCATGACAATGCCATGGAACTTAATGTGTCAAAATGCTTTGTGATCTCCTACAAACGCAGGAAAATTTACTTCATCATGATTGCCTGTTGAATGACACTATCTCGAGGAGAGTTGACAGGATTAGAGATCTTGGAGTGATAATTCCTTCCTCACTAAGTCCCTCAGAACATATTAACCACATAAATCACGAACTAATTCCCTACTGGGGTTTATGTTAAAATCCATGAAGAACTTCAGCTCCCCTCTAATTCTTGTTACCCTGTTCAAATCTTTGGTAAATCCGATCTTAGAGTATGGGTCAGTCATCTGGTCACCATATCAGCTCAATCACATTCACCAGCAGCAATGTATTCAGAATCGTTTTATCAGGATGCTCGGCCTTAAGCTTGGTTACAGATATTGAACCACTCCTGTCTACGAATTGGAGCGTCACTCTGGTCTTCTTCCACTTCTACTGAGATGTCATCATGGGGACCTGCTGATGCTCTTCAAACTGGTGAATGGCCTGATTGACTGCCCCATTCTCCTGAGCAGCATTGACATCACTATTCCTAGAGGGCTTTGTTCCATTACGATCTTTTGTAGACGTTCTCCTCTGACCAACTACGCGTACTACAATGGTCTTTCTCGTTTCCTGAGATCTTGAAGTGCTGCTGTTACCCATTTGGATTTTTTCAGTATGTCTGTATCTTCATTCAAAAGAAAGGCTAAAAATTCCACACTTCCTCACACTCATGAATATGTCATTTACATGAAATCACTATTAAAATTTGTTATTATTATGGCTCTTTTGATCTTTGTGTCTTGTTTTTGTGTTTCCATGATATATTTATTACTTTGTTGTTACTTATAATTATAATGTTAAATTGTTATTGTTTTGTGTTTTTAATTTAACAGGTCATTGTTCTCACTCTTCATGTCTTACTTGTATCTTTTCCATTAATTTTGTATTTTCAGCTAAAATGCATCTATGTCCAATGTGTAACTGTTAACCCCTTCCCTGATGCGGGCGAGATATCTCGTCCTGAATGGTCTAGCAAATTCTGACGTGAACGAGATATCTCGTCCTACTCTACTTTTTCCCTTCTTTAGCTGTTTTGGACGAGATATTTCGCCCCCTTCTTAGTAATTCGATGCTTCGTCGCTAGATGTCATGTATGGACGCCTATCTCTGTATTCTCACTTTTTTGAAGGCTTTTCACTTGTATTATGGTTTCAAAAAAAAACTTCACACACCAAAATTACCCTCTGTATATCAAAATGTACGCACTATTTTTTCATCCAATATAAATGTTAGGAAACGTTTTATGGTCATGAAAATTCAATTTTATCAAGCGCTCTGCCTACTCCTAGGATTATTGTAAGTTTAGCTACTTGATATCCCAAAGTACAACAGTTGGAATCTTTCTTATGCAATTGTTAACGTAATTTATACAATGCTTGAAGGATTGATTTTAGATTTGAATTATTTTTATTCACGATTACTTACTATTCCCTATCTACTTATGAGAATTATATTTTATCAGTTCTCACAAAACTCATCTATTTTATTTATCTATCCTACCGGAATACTAGTGGAACTACGCTCCCTGGAAGCGAAATCTTCCTATGGGGTCATAAGTTCTTTTCTGCATTATCGCTAAATTGCATTCGATCAAGAAGACTCAAGTAAAAATTGTTACTCAGTAAATCCTTATCTGTTATAATATGACAAACAATGCATTCCCGATTTTTTTATTGTTTACTTTGTAATACATATTTACCTATTAGTTGTGTATTATTTACTTATTTACGCTACAGTTTTGGTATCCGTATATGCTTCACCGACCGACCCCTGCCGGACGTTCGCCGCTTAGGCTTCATTCACGTACCCTTTCTGATGCTCCTTGTCTTTGGTTCTCCGAGGGGTCCTTTGGTATTTCCCAAAATTCCCCTCCCCAACCCTGACGACTGGCGTGTGTCACCGTACTGGGTGATCAGCCAGCAAGACACGGTCGGGCACAGACGAGAAAGATCACGCGCAAGGGCAATAAACAGGCAGTCGGAAGTCTTTTGGATTTTCCGACCGTCTGCAGGTCTCTCATTGAACATCCTCTACAATTTTCTGCTAATCTTCTGTTGCTCAGTCTATTTTTCCTCTTTCCCCGGGTTTTTCTCCTTGCAGACCCCTCATGCCCTTTTCCCTTGTCCTATTCTCTTCACTTGTGAAAATGGTATTTTATGACGCTACCTCTAGGAAAACGGATTACAGTAGGGAAAAGGGGCGAAGATTTTTCTTTCATTTACTGATACTTCGCTTTCGGCGAATATGTTTTGGTTCTCCTGCCATCGGCCTCTTTCTAGCTGTCGCAAAATTTTAGGATGCGTTAGTTATTCATCGTATGTACGCTGTAGTTTGCACATCTCGAAGTTTCCCTTGAACTGCTGATATCTTTTCGTTGCTTCAGAAGTTTGTTTTTCTTTGGTATACGAATCTTACCGTTATGTAGAGTGGATCCGAAAGTGTTTCGACCGTTGATGTTTCTGATGAGGAATTGGAGGATGTTGAACTCTCTGGCTCTGAGTGAAGCCTCTCTGAGCATACGAACATTGATTCGGATGTTAGTGAGGATGAAAATGTGATGGAACGCGACGACAGCAAAATGTTATTTCATCAGCCCCTTTCATTTTTCTATTTCAAATACTGGTGGAAGTAGTGATACATATTTACGAAAACAGCTATACGATGAAGGCATCTAAAAGGCGTATGTTCTCAATGCAAACCAACACAAGTACCCTGTATATGTTCTACCCTAGCCCACATGAGTACAAGAAAAAAGGAGAGATAGAGATAAATCCCAAACGTGTAATGCCTTCTATTGTCATGTTTGACGCTTTCCTGAGGTCAGAAAACAAACACCCGCTCGAAGACCGATGGCCCACTAAGCAACCTGGCGCCCGGTTTCATGCGCATGCACTTTTTCGCTGAAATTCCACCGATGCTAATATTCTATTTATAGTTTGAACATTTAGGTTCTAATACAAGCGGTGTAGTATGAGTTAATTCCATGGCAAATTCTTTGTTTTCGCTTGGTAACATTAGGCAATCAGCAATGGATTCCAGAAAGGAATCAGTGTTAGACCAGCAGTGATTCCGATGTTATGGACATTGAAGTTTCCGGCTCCTAGTCGACTCTCTCCGGAGAAACAAGCTCCGAATCGGAAGGCACAGCGGAACCTTCGTAGGAAGCGGAGTGGGAGGAAATGCTTTCAACGATTCCTCCTCCGGCGGCACCTAGGTTTCTTTTTGAAGGTAATTCATCGATGAACTTTGACCTGGTTACCGACTGTGGTTCCCTAAAATAATTTTTTCAACGATCCAATTGTTGAATTTATAACTTGGGAAACTAATCGCTGCGCCAGTAACACTTGGCGTGAAAAAGAGGGGCCAAGCAGTGCTAGCGTAAATCAGTGGCGAGCTGTGACAAGCTTAGAAATTTGTGTTTTTTGCCCTTGTAATGCAACAAAGCATGGTGAGGAAGCCAGATACTGAGTTTATTGGTCGACGAGACCTAAACTCTCATCTCCCTTTTTTGGACAAACAATGTCTTACCGATGATTCGTAAAAATAAGGCAATATTTACATTTTGCCTATAATAACGATTTTGATCCCCAAACACACCCCAACGCCGAACTAAATAAAATATGGTCGATTTGCCAGAAGCTGGAGAAAAATTTCAAGGCACTCCATACACCAGAGATGGACGTTACCATCGACGAGAGCCTGCTCTTGTACAAGGGAAGATTGGGATGGCGGCAGTTCATCCCTATGAAAAGAGCTTAATTTGGCAAATATTTGTCCTTAGTGAATCGAGAACTGGATACGTGTGGTCAACGACAATTTAAACGGGAATGGGGACTGTGTAGGATAAAGACTTTGCCCATTTACCCATGTCCTCAAAAGTGATGATGAAGTGTGATGATTTGGCCTATGATATTGTCTGACGACGGATAATTTTTATACATCTCCAGATCTAGCCGACTTGCTCGCTTCACACTCCACTGACTCGCAGGGAACACTGAGGAAAGGGATTCCAGCTCTCTTCAATGAGAATCAAGTAAAATAATTAAAGTTTCTTGTTTATTGTCATAAAATTAATTTTGTTACAACATTTTCAGAGCGAAAGTCGTCGTCATGCGGGTTGCCTAACTCCCATGAATGTTTGTACGTTGTCTCTTGATGTACTACGGACTAAAATTAATAGCTTACATTAACGTTGTCGTAAAAGTATATACATTTGTCATATAAACTAAATGCATTCCTCCTTAGATGTCTAACAAGGGATTACGGGAAGGAAAGTTATACCGTAATGCGGGTGGCCTAATTCTCTTAAGTTAAGGGGCAACAATCAGAAATTATTGAATAACTCATTAGTTATTTGGAATAAAAAAATAATGAAAACATTTTCGGATTTGCCTCCCTTCAATGCTTCTGAATCTGAAATAAAAAAATATGACTTTTTTTGACCATTTTTGTAAAAAAAAACCGTCAGGGAAGGGGTTAATTTATATACATATATTTACCTTTTTTATACTCATTATCTGATAGTCACTTGAGTTTTATTCTTTGTAAATGGTGTAATCCATTAAATAAATAAATATTGTTCTAAATCTCTCTACAAATGTTTAGAATTATTTGCTGCAGGTTTCTTAAGATATTTGATCGATAATTGGGCATGAAATTACACGGGTTCTTATGCCTTCTCTTCAGCATCCTGCAAGTTATGCATCCACATTCAAGTACCTTACACGAGGTGGCAATTTCACATCATATGCAACGCGCACGTGGGATTTCTTCAAGCGCTCGGAGTAAAAATCTGTCATACATTTTTCACCAATGATATAAATTATTATACATTGAATAATTAGAAAAGGTTCTTTCTGATGAATAAAGCCTTGCACTCCCATAAGAATCCATGTAAGTCCATGCCCACAACTCATTCAAATATCTTAACAAATCTGCAGCAAAAGATTCTGAAAAAATAGGTAGCTTCAAGACAGCAAAAGTAATGTTTCCAGCAAAATTCATCGAATTATCTTAAGCTGAGAAAAACCACCGAACCTCCTTAAGGTAAGTCAGGATAGATACATCAGCCAGTAGTGTAACCTGCTCATCTGTTTCTCTTAAAGGAAGCAGCTACTTCTCATTACTGTTTCTTCGGGTTAGTATAATTCCTACCTCCCTTCATCTCATCCAGAAGGCCTATTCTCTTCGTCTCACTTCTCCATTTGTCCAAAATCCTCCCCTCTGTCTCTTCTATCAGCATTTCCTCATCTCTTTCCACGAACTCCATTCACTTACTCTGCCCACACCAAATTTTCTCCAACAGCCTCCTCTTCTCACCCACTATGCTAAGTACTTCCGCATTAGTTTTCCTCTCCATCTGTCGCACCTTCTTGGTCACTCTACAGACCACATCTCAAATGTTAGGAGCCCATTCTCATCCTCTTTCCGCAAAGTTCAGGTAACTGTATGGTGCAATGCTAAACATTATACTGGAGCTTTCACCAACCTTTTTCCAACCACTTCATAAGTTCCCAGTCACTAGTTCCCTTCCGTTAGCAAACACCTTTTTTGCCATTGCTCTTCTCTCCCTGATATCCTTATTCATCATGATAAGTTCCTACGTCCTTAAGCACATGTTCCTCCACAATACTTTCCAGGCAACTGAATCATTTTACCTGTTCCAGTTTATTTGCTTTCACCTTCAATAGCTAATCCCACCTTCTATGCTCAGGAAAATCTCATTATTTCTGTTTTTTCATGATCATGGGCACCAGGTGTAAGGGGGTGCACTTATACCCCCGTGCCTTTTTGGAGTTTGGAAAATATTGGGCAAAATTTTAGAGGAAACAAGTATTTCCACTCAAATATAGATTGTTCAAAGTTAATGGGTGTTTGAAGACATTTTTCGTGGATTTTGTTGGGAGTGAACCAGTTAGTGAAATGCCCTTTTTGTTGGCCACGAGCCACCACTGTGCCCCTCTGTAAATTTTATTGCTGGTGCCCATGCTCATGATTAAGCTTCACCCCATTTTTCCTTTACTGATTTTCCCCAGCATGTAACAACAATTGCATTCTCTCAGCCGACTGGTTCCTAAATGCCTAATCACCAGCAAATGTGACTCAATAGGTTGCCCCCTACTTTCATTTTGACATCTAACTCTTCCTATGTCATTCCTAACATTTCTTTGGCATAAATATTACATTAAAAATGACTTAAACAAGGAATCTAATGGAATCATTGGATCTGAGAAACTTGCACCAAAGTCAGTGGAGTTGTGGATGAGATGCCTAAGGGAGACTGAAACACTTACTCCTCCTGGTGTATTAGCCCAGGAAAATTAGACAAAATTTGACCTGAACCCGGAAATAATTAATAACAAAGAACTTTTTAGATGCATTCAGGACCCCTTTGAGATGAACATATCAAAAGTCTAAAGTGCTCCTAGATGGGATAACGTAAATATCCTGGAAAAAACTGGAAATACTATAGTTTTCCTGGAATTCGTACTGTTTGGTAACTAGAAGAGCTAGAGAGGCGTTCTTTTTTTCCGGCACACCTGTGTTTAGTACTCTACATTAGTGAAAGGTGCCCGGTAGCCTCCAAAGGCTCCAGTTCTGATCCTGGTCCACTAGAAGGTCATGAAGTGCCACATCATATACTAAACTCTCCTTAAACCGATATTTGCTGCACTACTAAGCTACGAAACGGCATTACTAGAACTTTTTTCGGTGCTTGACACAAGTATAGCCTTTCTGAGCACCAAAACTTGCAGCAGAACCCTGATCCTGCCCGCCTACTAGGTGCGAGAAGTGCCCGATCGTCTACAAAAACAGTGGTAAATGAAGTCCAGTTCCAGTGCTAAAGATAAAACAAATAAAAAGTCACAACATTGAAAGTGTTTTGACTTATTTTAAAACCTAATGCAGTGTTTTGCCAGTTAAAATTTGTTTGAAGTCTCTTTTCTTAAAAAATAAAAATTAACAGAATTTAAATTTATATAATTTTATGAACACTATTAGGCATCACAGAACTTGTGACGAGTATTTGGCATGTCATTTTCAGCATCATTCGCATCTGTAATTTTGAAAAAAAAAAAACCATCACTGAATAGTTTGGTATAGTTCACCCAAGCTACTTCTAAGCAATTTATTTGAGTACACCCATATAATATTGGGCTACTAAGCAAATAAATGCGAAATAAGCGAGCCAAGTCCATTTATTAATCACTGATACTGTCGACTGTCAAGAAAGATGAGATTTGTAGACTCACCAATGTCGATAAAGGCCACAGTTAATGCACATGAAAAAGGCACAGTGGACAATTAACATATAATGTCGGGAGACATAAGTAGCGGAACATTGGCTATTATAATTTTTCTAATTTTCGTTCAAAATAAAGTTTTATTAAAAAAGTAAAGCTTTTTTAGTACGCATCAAGTAAATATAATAATATTAATGTCACAAAACTTATTTTAAAACTGAACCTCTCCATAGTTAACAACATTTATGCATTTGAAGCTTAAACTTGAGTTATTTGTTTCACACCTTACTCGGAAAATTATTTCAACACCGATTTTTTAAAAACTATTTTTTAAATAGTATCCTTATATTAATTATTATGTTATTAATTGTTATATTATAATTATATTAAAAATAGTATCCTATTAACCTTAAAGTAGTATAGTAGGAGTAGTTTTGACAATAATTGTGAAAACACAAACTATACACTGTTACATTTACTACGTGATCCTTAACTCAAAACTCCTCATTTCTTATGTCTCCGTGGATATCACAGCCACACCAAATCCATTAGAAAGCGGCCAATATTTTTTTACAAATATCTTGATAAATGGTGCGATAAGTGGCTGATATTTTGATATCAGCTTGAAGATGAGCTTGTTTCTTTGTAAATCATCATTACAGTAATATAACTTTAACAGTAGGTTTAAATTGAAGTGAGCAAAAAATACTCCTGTTCTTTACAGGTGCAGGCCTGAAACTACCTACGCAATCTCCTTCTAACTTTCAGCACACGCCCTGCCTCTCTCCACCCCTTTCCATAAAACATTCTTTTTCTTCTCCTTCCCCACTTACCCAACATCCTCCCCTCAATCACGGCCTTCAGCATTCCTTCCCCCCTCATTTTTAATCAGACTAAATTCACTGATTTTTATGAGTAGAGATATCACGCTAAATACACCGTAAAATAAACTTCACGGAGAGCAAATGGATAGCTACGATTGCGAACGTTCAAAGCAAACTCCACAATGGGGAGTCATGAGGTAAAGAGTAGAAGAGCTCAAAAGTAATCCACTAGCGAGTAGTTGATGTTAATCCTCTTCTTCCTTCTATAAAGTAGGCACAAGGCCTGTTTTTTCTTCGTCCCTTCACCTTTTATTCTTGCTTGACTTTAAGGTGATCACACTATGATGTTTTGGCCAACCTATACTTCCTTTGTCCCAATGGTAACTTATCACGAGCTATTTTTACCTTTCTTTCTTCGCCCATATGATTTATGTGTTCACTCCAAGCATGCTTTTTTTTATGGTCCACTCTTTAATGTGTAAGTACTACTTTGCAATTTTTTCTTGTAGTTTCATTTCATTATCGGTCCAGTAATGTTTCACCGGTGATTTTCCGCAGTACTTTCATCTCACCAGTCTCCAAGAATCTTCTTGTTCTTACTGTGTCTGGCCAAGTCTCCACCATTTATATCATAAGTGATCTTATACCAGCTTTATAAACTCTAGATTTTGCGTATAAATTGCTTCAGGAAAAAATCAACCTCGACCAGGGATCGAACCTTTGGCTTGCTTGGCCAAAGTGCAGACTACCACGAAACCCAGGCATCCTGATTCTTAAGGCAATTTCAACGTAATTCCATCTCCGGTTTTTGGCAGGCCTGACATTACATCAAACATAGCCAATCATGGAATGTTATGTTACAGGATTTATCCATGTGCTCAGTGGCTTCTTAGAGGTCCATATATCCCTTACCTGTGTGATCCTTGATCGACATTAGGGGCTAAAATTCTAGTTCCCTTAAATCCTCTCAAATTGCCTTAGGAATCAGGAAGCCTGGGTAGCGCTGTCGTCTGTGAATTGTCGCGGCAAGGCAAAGGTCTGTGGTTTCTACATCACCGGTTTTTGGCAGACCTGAAATACCTTCACCTAGATTTTTCTTCAATCCCTATACGTCGGTTCTTCCATATTATTTCGTTCAAGCATCCAGTCACCCTTAAGTCTTTTGTTGATTGTTGTCTGAATTAGGATCCCACATTTCAATATCAAGACAGTTCTATGCCAAGGAATAGCGAATGACAAAAGTAGGTGAAAAGTCACAGCTCAACCACAATTTGCTCCAGAAGAAGCGAATACTCGAGCGAATAGCACCCTTTTAAGGCATCAGAGCATCGTCTGTTGACAATCAGGCACTTCTCGCTCCTTGTACGTGGGCCGGATCGGGGTGCTGCTGCAAGTATTGGGGCTCAGAAAGGCTATACTTGTGTCAAGCACCGAAAACAGTTCTAGTAATGCCGTTCCGTAGCTTAGTAGTCGGCAAAGTAGTAGTAGGCAAATATCGGTTTAAGGAAAGTTTAGTACATGATGTGGCACTTCATGACCTTCTATTGGACCAGGATCAGAACAGGAGCCTCGGGAGGCTACCAGACACATTTCACAAATGTAAAGCACTAAACAGGTGTGCCGGAAAAAAAGAATGCCTCTCTTGCACTGCTAGTTACCGAACAGTATGAAATCCAGGAAAACTCCAGTATTTTCAGGTTTTCAGGGTATTATCACTATCCCATATAGGAGCGCTTGGGACTTCTGATATGTTCATCTCAAAGGGGTCCTGAATACCTCTAAAAAGATCCAGCTTTGTTATTAATTTTTTCCGGGTTAAAACCTAATTTTCCTGGGCTATATTCCCCAAAAAATCACCCCTTCACAAAATATGTATATTTTTGAGGTGGGTTTAATCATTTAAAAATATGTGTCCTCAACATACTCTTTGCCAAGTCTTCTCACACACACGAAATCAGTTAACAAACTACAGGGAAAATTCTAGATACATATAGGCCTTGAAAGTTTTTTTAATGTCACATGATTTTCCAAAACAATTGGTTAACTATGTGGCTTGATCAATATTAATAAAACAATAGCACTTTATGTTACGTTCTCTGTCCACTTCTCACAGGAAAACCAATTGACAGATAATTTAGAAATTATGCTCTCAGGTACTTGAATGCACTGGAACGGCCATAGGTTACACATAGAAAATGCCTCAGAGGCCCTTTAAAGGCCGTAAAATATCTCTAGACTAGAATTTTTACACTGTTGGAGATATACGTACTAAGCCTATGTTGACATAATATGATCTTAGGGGTCGGAACTAAGGGTGGAGCCTTGACAGGCCGTGAGGCCCAAAAACAGTGCTTCCAAATTTACCTCATCACCTATGAACTAATTAACGGATTACCATGAATTTGATAGGCCCTGAGGTCCAATAACAGTGATTTCTAAGTTACCTCATTACCTATTATCTAATTAATGGATTACCATGAAATTTTGCATGTTTCTCACAGGAAAACCAGTTGATGGATTTTGATGAAATTTTACTTCACAGGTATTGAACAAGAATTTCAATTTTGTTCTCCACTAATCTGAAACTTATTTGTTAAATTCTCATATGTTCATCATTGACAACATCAAATGAAATATACTAAAGCACATGGTATTACTAATACTGTATTAGTAATACCATGCTTAAGCAGACATTTGAAATTAATTTTAAGGAAGCTGAATAATACATAGATGTTACCTTTTTTAAGTTTCTGAACAGTACCTACTGGGTGGGAGTCAATTTCCCATGCAAAAAACAAACTTCCACACACGTAGGTACTCCATCACCTAGCACCCCTGAATATACATATGTATATACATATTACATCGCAATATTTAACCCATTCATTGTCAGCAAATTCCAAACGGGGGGGCAAAGACTGCTAATCCCATTTTTTAGTAGTTTATTTTGTTTTAGTAGTTCAATTTTTTTAAAGAATTATCTATTCTACCAAGGTTGCTGTCATGTATTGCTGATTATAATAGAATTAAGATAATTCCAAATAAAAATGTGCGCGCCATACGCATGGCCGACGAAATTGTCATACACCGCCTTCTTTTGGTTGGATGTTCTTTTGTTATAATTGTGTGGTGTCATGGCGAGAATAAAGAGACGAACAAATCACATGTGTCTATTCCTTTAAATGAAAACCCACGAAAGAGACAAGGGAACCTCAAGAACATAATAGTTGCTTTTTAAAATATAATGAATACATTTGAGAAAAAGATGAAAATTAATGACTTTTAGATTGTATTTTGAAGGTACATACTTAAAATTGGCAAATTTATATTTATGCATATAAAAGTGCTGGCCAATCACAGCCCATGGCATTTCCCACCAATTTACTGAGGACCCATAGATCAGCCCTGTGGCAGTAAAAGAGTTAAACATGGCTACATAGCCATTTCTGCTCAGCACTATTTCAAGAGTAACTAATAGTTCTAATTCTAAGTACCATTCTGAAACTTTTGAGATACACTCAACATACCTCAGACTGAGAAAAAAGTCTCACTGCGTCAACTTGGTGAAAAACAGGAAAGTGAGATGCATCTACTTGGTCTCGTCGGTAAACGTCCCCAATCATTAAAAAGCGGTCCAGTCCTGATTTTATTAAATCTGCTTGGTGAGCAGTCATGTGGGCACGAAGAAGATTGTCCTTATTTAGATAATAGCAATCACTTTTTTTACGACTAGGATGATCCTTGCCAATAAGTAGACTATCAAAGTTCTGATTTGTAGTTACAACAGGATTTAGGTCTTCATGAACTGAGAAAATAGGTGTTCCACGATGTCCTTGGTAATTACTATAGAAATACCTGAAATACAAAAGGAAATATCAATCTACAATTGAATCAGAACTAATAATTCAAAAATGTTCTTTTCCAATAGAATGATTACATCAATTTCTTTCCACAAAAAATAAATGGTCATTACAGCATTGAATTAGTACATCTCAGCCACAGGAATAGGTAAAATTTAACAATGTTATTTCAAGGTTTTCATTAGTAAAAATAAAAACAAGAGTCGAATAAAGTAAGACGAGGCTAGGCTGCATGTATTCAAGATGTGGGTGTGGAGGAGGATGGAGAAGCTGCAGTGGGCAGAAAGGAAGAAAAACGAGGAAATGCTTGGTATAGTGGGTGAGGAAAGGAAACTAAACACTTATGGATGAAATCAGGGGGAGGCAGGTTAGGTGGCTGGAAGGAGTAATGAGGGGCAATGGGTTACTCAAGGCCAGGATAGAGGGAAGGATGTTGGGCAAGCAGGGAAGGGGAAGAAATATAATAGATTTTATGGGCAGGATGAAGAAGGGTTAGGAAGTACACTGAGATAAAGAGATGAATAAAGAAATACTAGAGGTAGATAGGGCTCTACACGTGTAATAATCTTGAGGATTTTCTCTGACTTTCAATAAAACCTACCTTTAACAGATAGATTACTTTAATGAATGAACAAGTTGAAATGAAAGCA
The DNA here is from genome assembly GCA_963573305.1 of Pyrrhosoma nymphula. NCBI lineage: Eukaryota > Metazoa > Arthropoda > Insecta > Odonata > Coenagrionidae > Pyrrhosoma > Pyrrhosoma nymphula. The sequence continues at coordinate 44,263,418 of OY754330.1, read as the reverse complement.
CATATTTTATTTATATTTTTCATATTAAATATGGTTTCAGGCTCCACACGGTAGAAGTTGCATTAGCCCTATTTCTTAGAAGCACCTAATTATTATGTAATTTTCTTCAGAATTCTAGGTGAACAGAGAAGTTGAAGGTCTCTTGGGTTTCCATCTGGGTTAATGGCTCCATGACCGAGACTTTGACAGCTTACTCTGCTGTCATCTGCAGGGCGATGAATGACACTGCAGGAAATTTGGCCACTTTATATATCTTAGGTTAGGAGAACCAGTGTCACCTAGCAACTCAAAGATGTAAAAAGTGGCCAAATTTCTTTCAGCTTCACTCATTACCCTAAGGATGACAGCAGAGTATGCTATTGAAAAGTCATACATGGAGCCACTAACCTGGTTGGAAACCCAAGAGAACGTCACCCATGCCAAAATATGTTTAAGGAAATCAGTCTTCACAAAGAGAATGCTTAATGCTTGATTACTGAAAGTTCTAGGCCCACAGCTATCACCAAGAGAAATGTGAAATTCACAGGACCAGAGTCACTTGCCACACGTGTGTTTCCTAGAAAGATCTGGTTCTCAGAAAATTACTTGAGTGGGTTTAGCTGAATTTTTCTCGAGAGGCTGAGCAGATTTGAACCCATCCCCTCTTCCCCCACCGATCATATAGGGTCATAGGTTAAACACTCCACCCAATGAACTAAAATGCCATCTAGAATATGCTCCTTGCATGAATTCCAGCACTCAGAAATTGACGCAATCAGCAATAAGGATATACTACTGATCTAGATGGAGAGGTTGGTAATCATTAAGATACGGGTCCAATGGCTACAGCTTCACAAATGGCTTCATTAATTAACCCCTGAAGTTGAAAAGCCAGACCCTAGAGAGATATACATCAGCTAGAGGGAGAGCCAAAATAACCTCTCACGGTCATTATACTCCAAATCACCATTTTTATGCCGGCCTAGGTGGTGGCGGGGTAGCGTCTTCGCCTGCCAACCTGTAGGTCGGAGGTTCGCATCCCACCTGGGTGGTTTTCCATTGTTCAGGGCATGATCGTTTGTGTTCGTCTAAATATATAATAAATAGGTAGTAGTTGGCGAAAGATGTTAACTCTAAGGAATTATTATTTTTAACTTTTAGAGGCATTAAAAAGCTCTTACAAAGGAAATAAAATCTTCTTACCCGACGATTTTCTGTCGTATTATTGAAAGAGGGTGATGCTTCTGTAGATAAATATTCCGCCCTAAATAGGACAAAATTCGAGGAGTAACGTTAGACCATCCATCTTCAATGTATCTCTTCCCTCGTACCTCCGAAATCCCGCTAGTTTTGGATTCGTTGCACCCTTCAGTTTTGAGCTGTACTTCTGTCTTGTTGGTGGCAGATTTAAGAATAGAATGGCATGAGACAAACCTTCGACAATTAGTGTATTTCATTTCGATGAGACTTCACTACTTCAAAGATACAGAGAACCACTTTTCCTTTCCCAGAAAAAGTGAAAATACTAGATAAGTTCATGAAGTGGAGAAGAATGAATTTAGTAACATAACATCGCTGGCAACAGATAGAACACTTCCTATGGAGCAGCACTAGGTCAGAAAACACATCCTTTTAGGCAATGCTTCTTCCTCCAATGTTAAAAGTATCACTTAATTATGTCGGAAAAATAGGGCATGAAATATTTACAGACGACAGAACACAAACAAGCTATCCGCCTGAAAATTGTATCGGCATGCGCATTTCGCTGCTCTCCTTTCAGATGTGAATCTGTGTTTTTAATACGCGCATGCCGTTCAAAACATTTCACGGAAACAAAACTCTACGCCAAAAATAGTTTTGAACGTCGTTAATAAGTAACAATTACCTAATTTCACTAGTCACGTGAAGGCATGAGTTCCAGGAACAGCATATTGAAATTATACAAAACCATGCTCCGAGAAAGTGAGAAGTTCAGTTCATATAATTTCAGGTGAGCACTTTGAAGTCACATGCCTCATTATTCGTTGTTTTATGTCATACATGAATGTGACGCAGTTTTTACGCAGTAAAAACAATATAAATTCTTCTTCTTAATTAAGGAAATATGCTATAAGACGGACACAGGATGGCTTCCGAGAGAATAAGAATTTAACTGATCAAGAGGAAATTCGTAAGCAGATAGAAAATGCGAAGAAGAATCTCGATATTATTAAAAGACAGGTAAGATACATATGAATTTTAAGTGCATGGTAATTTTGTTTTAACTTTTCATTTCTGAGCAAATTTGGAGGTATGGATCATTTGACACCTTCCAAAATTACGTAATTTTCATTGGACGTCTTTTGATATCACTTTATTGTTCCCTTCTTGTAGGTATCCATTGGATCCATGTATGCCACAGAAAAACTAATTATAGAATGTGATACTTGTCAAACTGTGTAATTTACGTAGGAGACTTTAGGCTTATTTGCATAGATTGTGAATCTACTATTTATTTTTATTATTTTATGAGTAAACAATACTTTGCATTGTGTTTAAACTGTTGCTAAGGACAATAACTAGTTGGTTGTTTGTATAAAATGTGGGAAATGTCCGGCAATTGTGTGTCCTGAAGAATCGTCAACTCGGGTTTTTCATGTGGGAATGAACGAGCAGAAGGAAGTAACTTGAATCATAGTATTGTAGTGAAACATTTCCAAGATGTATTGAAATGTAAATAATAAGAAAAGCGCACGTTTATATTTTTAAATTTCTTGTCATTTTTTACCTCCTATCAGTAATGATAGTAAGTGATGCATAAATATTTTCCTATTTTTTCATGCGAATGCTAAATGGAGTTTCTATTTCCACATATTGTCCTCCACTAGTATCATGTTAATGAAGGTGGAGAAGATTACTTCTGTAAGACTGCTTTCAAGATGGGTACCTTATTGCTATCATACTATATGGAAAAGTTTATTGGTGGTATTGGGTGATCCTCTGGGGCAATTTGATGCTTGAGGTCACAGAGAGTGGTTTAATTTAATATCTCTCATTGCAATAAGCTTCATAGCTCAGTTTAAGATAACCAGCCTCTACCAGTGGCGTAGCCAAGCTTTGTGTCTAGGGAGGGCAGAAAAATATTAGGGGGTTAGACTCATAAATGAGCCAGTTAACTAAACTTTACAACTTTTGGTGATGCAATTGGTGGATAGGTTTGTACAAAAAATGAAAATTTACAACGTATTGTACACATTAATTTAAACTTATTTGGGCCTTAAGATTGGAAACGTTCACAGACTTAGGGGTGCCAGAACATGGGGTGGGGGTGGGCATTCGCCCCCCCCCCCTTAGCTACGCTACTGGCTTCTACTATGGTACAGTGGTGGAAAAGTTATAGAATCATACATGTGATGGAAATAAAATACAACGTGACCCATGGCCTGTATTGAGCAATAAAGCTGTCTGTGGCGAAATACTTTAGTTCTGAAATTTGGATTGACAATGCTGTTTGGTGAAATAACAAGTCCATCTCCTATATATGTTATGGTTTATTAGGAAGACGAGTACACAGTACATTCACTTTGTTCAAAATGACGCGTGTCTTTTAAGCATGCTCACGTTACTCTGCCCCTTTTAGTGCCAACTGCTACAACATGATAGCCAACCTTATTAATACCACACACAGCACCTACATAACGTCTTCCCCTTTATATATATATATTTCGTTCAAACAGGTGGTGAAATAAAGAGGATAGGAAACACATAAAATGTGATGACACAATGGTGATGTGAAGATGGAATGATGGCCGATTCCAAGTGAAAAAAATTCGTCTAGACCATGAATTGAACCACGGACCTTACGATTTCGCGCCGGATGCTCTGACCACTAAGCTATCTAGACTACTAAAGAAACACTGGAATCGGCGGGGGGTTTATATGAATCAAACACCCCCAATATTAGCCTGTAAAAGTCGCCGAGAGGTGGCGCTGGGCATTTTCACTCACCGGCAGAGAAGAAATTACGTACACAGAAGAGGAAAGCAAAGTTTGAATCAGGCACACAGACAGTGGTAAAGATACAGAACAGGCATTTCGGGGCACGCAGAGCCCAAGAAGTAGAAATGATATATATTTAATATATATATATATATATATATTAAATATATAACCTCCAATGAACATAAAAACAACACATATTTTAAAAAAACATTTCAAGAGTCATTTAGGTTCTTAGGCCGACCAACCCTTTTCGCTGGTCTATGTTCTGAGGGGTTACTTCGAGTAACTTCTTCACTCAGATAATTCTTCGAACTCCTACTGTAGTCCTGCTCTTGGGAAGTTGGGATACTTATAATGTGCTGTCTATTTCGCCTATAAAATCTCCCTTTAGCATCTTTTTAGGTGAATAAATATATTATTATCATGTAGGACCTAGGGGTGGCACTCCTCCCTGCTACCACCATAGGTTCCCAAACCGAACCTTGTCTCATCCTACCTGAGTGCCCAGTTTGTAGCTCCGGAAGTGATTTGCTGTGCCTATCATAGGTGGATTTTTGTTTTCTCTGCCTATCGCTTAACTTCTCCCTTACCCCTAGAGGCACTTCTGGAAGCAATAGGTTACTGTGAGTGGGTATCTTGTCCTTCAGCCTGCAACTCTGAAGAAGTTGGGCTGGCGAGAGGCCAATACCTTCTATAGGAGAATTCCGATACTCGAGTGAGCCCACTAGGACACTACTGCCACTTTCAGGATACTTTTAGATACCCCCACTGACTTCTCAGCCAGGCCATTTGCCTGAGGGAACCTAGGGCTAGTCGTCGTAACCGTAAAATTCCATTTAGATGCATATGATTTGAAAGCAGCACTGTTGAGGGGCATATTATCGGCAATAAACTCATCAGGGCTACCAAAACTGGAAAAAATTTCCTCCAGCTTTTCTGACACATCTTTAGTGGTCTTTCCTGCGAGCAATTTCAATTCAATCCACTTTGAATAGTAGTCAATTACAGTAAGATAACTTTTTCCTTTAAACTCTAAAATATCACCACCTAATTTGGACCATGGTCTTTCAGGGATTGTATGTGATATCATTGGTTCCCTCGAGTTTTTTCTTCTAAATTTAAGACAGACCTCACAATTACTGATAAGTTTTTCAATATCCTCTGACATATTGGGCCAATACAATGATTCATGAGCCCTGACCTTACATATTCCCAAGTGCCCCTTGTGTATGAGATTGAGCATCCATCTCCTCAAACTTTGAGGCACAAATAGCTTGAGACCATAGAAAAAATGGCCCTCCACCTCAACCAAATTACTCCTGTTGTTCCAGAACATTTTGGCTAGCTGGCTCAACTTCTTTTTTGGTTTCTGGCCACCCATCCTTTAGCAGCTGACTATGTTCTACCAGTACAGGATCATTTTTAGTGCCCTCCTTGAATATCTCTAATTTTGCTGGTGATATTGGCAAATTACTGACAAGGGAGTGGATGGCTAACTCCAGCTCAGTATCCTCCTGAGCTGTTGTCTCAAGGAAAGCTTGTGATAAGGCATCTGCTACAAGCATATCTTTACCAGGGTAATACTGCAAATCAAAGTTGTATCGCAGAAGTCTCAACCGAATTCTCTGTAGTCTGGGGCTTAGTTCACATATATCTTTAAGCATAATTGCCTGCTATGGCTTATGATCAGAATGGACAGTAACAGGTCTTCAATATATATATATATATATGTATTCATGAAATTTCTTTGTGGCAAACAACTGCTCGGAATTCTTTTTCAATGAGAGCCCATTTTTGATGGACAAACTTCTAGAAGCAAAACTAATAGGGTGACCTTTTCTTGAATAAGACAGCAACCAAGACCATCTTTTGTGCTATCAGTTTGAATTAGTACTATCTTGGTTGGATCATAATTTTTTTTAAACAGGAGCTTTAGTAAGCAGAGATTTCAAAGTTTCCACAGCCACCTCATGCTCATGTCCCCATTCCCAAGGAACAGATTCCTTTGTTAACTCCCTCAGAGGAGATGAAACTACGGATAAATTTGGCATGAATTTCCCCAAATACTTCACCATACCCAAGAACCGCATAAGCTCAGCTTTATTACTAGGGGTTTTCATCTTAGTAATTGCATTAACATTTTTAGGATTCGATTGAACTCCTTGCTCTGATATAACATTTCCCACAAACATTACCTCTTTACATCTGAGCTGAAGTTTATCAGAATTAAATTTAACACCCTTTTGTCTAGCTCGCTCCAGCACTTGTTGAAGAATACAATCATGATCTTTTTCTGACTTATTGTTAGCAGCAACAATAATATCGTCAAAATATACCTGAACTCCTGGAATGTCACCAAATATTTCAGAATTTTTCTTTTGAAAAATTTCTGGTGCACAAGAGGGCATGTGGTTGAACTTAAATCTCCCAAATGGACAAGTAAATGTACATAAAAAAGAACTTTCTTCATCCAGCAAAACTTGATGAAAACTATCTTTTAAGTCAAGTACTGAATAGGTTGAATATCCACTCAGATTGGATACTAGCTCATCTGGTGTTGGTATGGGATAATGAGCTCGTTTTGTTGCACCATTTAAGTGTCTTGGGTCCAAACACAGTCGTAACTTACCATTTGGCTTCTCAACTACAACTAAATTGTTCACATAGTCAGTTGGTTGATCAACAGGAGAAATAACCCCTGCTGCCATTAGCTGATATCCCTCAGTTTCCCTTGCAGGCTAAAAGGGACACGTCACGATGAGTTCACCACTGGGCAACAGTCATCTTTGAGGTCAATATGTAGGGGACGGCCAGGAAAAGTTCCCAGCCCCACAAACACATCCTGATAGCTACTCTGTAGATTCTCCTCCGACCTCAGAAAAGATATGCTGTCCAATCTTTTGACAAGTTCCAGTCTTTCACAGTCCTTTGCCCCCAGCAATGGTATTCCCTTTGGTAAATCCACCACCACATATTTCACCCTAGAACATTTATTAGTCTTAGTGACACACGACAATTGAACAGTCCCTGCCACTGGAATCCGTGTCCCCCCATAGGCACTTCATCTAGGATTTGCCTGTGTTCCACCTACTGTCCAGCCCAGCTGACTTGCCATAGTCATGGGCAAAACACTACTCTCCACTCCTGAGTCAAGTTTAACTTTAAAACATTTCCCTCCAATCATCAGTTCTGTCCACCACGAGCGTCTGCCACTTACTATCTCTCGGATTTCATAGGCGTGAAGGGTTTTCTCTTTCCTCTTGAACTGTTACAGATGCCACGCTGAGTGACTCAATGGCCCCCTCTACTCCATCCATCTCAATATCATTCACCGGTCTCTGAACGTCTAGACAAACCTTTGCAAAATGATTGCGCTTATGGCATCTCGCACACATTTTCCCCAGGGCCGGACACTTTCGGTCATCGCCGTGCTAATAACCACACATTGAGCAAGTCTCGTGGGGATTCAAGAGTTGCCTTTTTTGATAAAATTGGTTCCCGTTCCATGGCTGATAAGTTGAACCTGATCTATGATTAGTAGCACTATTACGCCCTTCACGGTTGCTTGCTGCATACATTACATCAAATGAAGTGTTCCCTGAATCCTTTTCCTGGATGCATTTCAGCTGGGCCCGACTTGATTCCATCGAACGGCAAATGTCAATGGCACTATCCACCGTCAGATCATCGCCTTTCTGTTAAAGTTTCTCCTGCATTGAGGCATCACTTACCCTCACAATGAGCATGTCCCTTACCACTTTATTTTCTTGGGTCTCGTACTCACACAGTTTTGCCACGTTCTTTAACTCCATCATGAAATGTTCAACAGGTTCATCTGGATGGCGCCGTGCGGACATAAACTTGAACCGATGATAAAGCTCATTTTTTCTAGGGCGACAATACTCTCCAAACTTATCAAGAACTTTCTGGAAGTTCGTATTATCTAGCGGCGTCGTAAATGTAAAGGTGTTATACATATCCAGTCCCGTATCACCGATGTGGCTTAGGAGAAGAGCAACACGCAAAATTTTGTCGTCATCTTTGACTCCATTTGCTTGGAGGACAGTTCCAGTTTCTGCCTCCACTTGGTCCAATTTTGCGACAAATTACCTTCCCCAATATCGCCTCCCTCACTTTCACTCTGCTTAATTTCACGTCACTAATATAAACAAGTGTGGTTTTTGCCTGCTAACCTGACACCATGTTATGTTTGGTGAAATAACAAGTCCATCTCCTATGTATATTATGGTTTATTAGGAAGATGAGTACACAGTACATTCACTTAGTTCTATATGACACATGTGTCTTCTAAGCATGATCACGTTACTCTGGCCCTTTTGGCGCCAACTGCCACAATATGGTAGCCAACCTCATTAATACCACACACTCAGCACCTACATAACAGAAAATATATTGAAGCTGATTATTATTCATAGGCATCTCAAAATATTCTCTGTAGCTTTGTACTATACTTGTATGATTTTGGCATCAGAGAATGGGAGCACTATGTACAGTTGCCACATAAAGTCTGGCGACATCGGCAACTTAATCCCCTTAATTCACTAGCCCCCAAGACAAGGTTCCGATTCATGACTACTCTGACCACTTTCTCACCTTCTTCCCACCCCCCTCCTCTCTATCTCCCCTCCCCACCCCTCATTTTTGAATCAGTGGAGCCAAACAAAATGGTAGTTTTGCATGTTCGGCGCTTTTGTCGATGTTGCCAGACTTTATGTGGTGACTGTACATAAATTCTCATGAGTACAAATGATATGAATCAGCAATTTCAAATGACAAGGGATATTATGTGACATAAAAGGCCTGCAAGTGCTGGTTTTAGGGGAGATGTAACATTATAAATCTACCAACTATACGAGAAGTAAGTTACTATGATACAAAAGAGACACAGAGGGAAAATAAAAGCTAAAATTAACATAGTCGTTAGGCAAGGATACAACCTCTCACAAGCTCTGTTCAACATATACTTGAGGGAGGCAATAAGAGAAGCACAAGAAATGAGGTTGAATGGAGTCAAGGTTCATGGAGAATAAATTAACACGCTTCACTGATCATTTTACAGTCATAGCAGGAAATCGTGATGATCTTCAAAGATCACTGAATGCAATGGACCGAGTACTTAAAAAATAGTAGACCCGAAAAGAATAGGTTCTTATAAACCTGGTGTTGGAGGCAGATGCCGACGATCAAATGGATAGATAAAATAATAAATGAAGTATACAGGAGAGTAGAAGAGGAAAGGACCCTTTGGAACTCTAATACACACTGCGTTTACCAATCAATCTCAGATCGATCTGAACTCAGACTGATCTGGTTGTTCAGAAGGGAGCTGACTCAGATTGCCTGGTTTACCAACAAGGTAAAATTGAAAATATCGATATTGAACTATCGAATTCAGTAGTCTGAATCATTTTGAAATTTATTGCTTATTTCAGCCCCGTACTTCTCTCACTTCCCTTCTTTAAAAAAGCAAGTAAATGATATTGATAATATTTTGTTATTCTTCTTAGATCGATCTGGCCAGCCCGTTCCATTTTCCATACTGAGCCGGTCAGATCAATCTGAGATTGATTGGTAAACGTAGTGACAGAAAATAAGAACCTGATGGATTGGGTACATCCCAAGGCACAATGGGTTAGTGAAGAATATCATTGAAGGAAAAATAGAGGGAAAAGTCCCAAGTGGAGTGCCAAGGGATACATATATCAACCAAATGAAGAGGTTGTACCTGCATAAGTACAAACAAAGTACCTACATAAGAAGAACCAGGAAGTAAGTGAACGACCATTAGATAGGGAAGGATGGAGGGCTGCTGTCAACCATTCTTGGGATTGAATGACCATTGATGAGGCCATTTCAGTTTAGCCTAGCTTGGATGCGTGAATTTCTACTTTAAATCAGGGAAAGTAGGTAATGATCATTGTATTAAAGCTCAAGTGTACTTTTTGGAAGAGCCTACATTCCTTAAAAGTGTAAGAATACTACAAATGTGTGTCTTCATTTTTTTTAAATTCAGATTTTTAAAAAACCCACAGAAGTTCAGATAATTGTTCAAAAGATGATATTCATGATAAAAAGGCTCATGGCAACCCTGTTCCATCATTTCCTAACAAATTAAAGAATAAGTGATCATACTCCGGGAGAAATTGCTTACGTATCTTTTTATCTCAATTTTTGGTAATGTAGCTGAGCTGCCAGGGATGTACACTGTACAGGGTCTGTTATGAAAGTAATGCACATGATTTTATTGTGATGCAACTATCCATGGCAGTGCGGTAAAACCAGTCGGGAAATGTAGTGGGGGGTTTGCCCTTCCAACACAGCTGGTTGCCAATTTGCTCCGAGCAGTGTGAGCAGAATGACGTGCCTCCGCGTGAAGTGTGTTTTTCGACTTTGTAACACGGCGCGATGGAGCGTTCGGTTGGACAGCGGTACGCCATCAAATTTTGCGTGCAGCTAGGAAAGAATGCAACCAAAACATTCCAGATGCTTCAAGATGCCTTCAAGAATGACTGCATTTCAAGGTCACAGTCCGGGAGGTGGCACAAGGCGTTGAAGGAGGGCCTCGAGGAGGTCGCCGACGAACCCTGTTCTGGACGCCCAACAACGGCCAGAATCGACGAAAACATGAATCATGTGCGCAAAGTTTTGCGTTCCAACCGTCGATTGAGCATCCAGCAAATTTCTGACACCCTACACGTGTCTACATTTGCGGTACGTGGGATAGTGACCGAGGATCTGCAAATGCGCCGGGTCGCGTGCGTGAGGGCTGACATCAAAGGCACGGTCAAGCTCTACCATGACAATGCTCCCAGCCACACGTCCTTCATCGTTACCAACTTCCTGGCCCAGAACAACACCCTGTTGGTCCACGAGCAACAAATATCCCTCTGGCAACCCAACTCCTTCCCTATGCCTAGCATTCCTGTGATGGAAGCCCCCCATGGACAGCTCAACATGGCTTATCCAACTTATTCTACTGCCTCTTTCCCCTGCCCCCTCTCCTCTCTTACCCCCTCTCTCCCTATTCCACATCTTCCTCTCTCACCACCTGATACCAATCACCCCCATTCGACCTCCCCTCAACATCCTTCCCACTAAATGCTATTTATTCCCATGTCAACTCATGTTGTGCCTTAAGATGAAGCCTGGTGTTTTTAGAAAAAAATGTTTTTTCGAATATGCCAGGTTTGTTATCAGTCTCCTGTCACTACAAATTTTATCAAGTCTGCCTCTCTTGTTAATTCTCCCTTCTTTGAAAAAACACTTATGCTTGTTAGGTATTTTCCACCCTATCTGCCTAATGTTATCTCTTTTATCCCTTCTTATTTTTTTTTCTCTTTATATATATTCTTGATGAGGGCTGGTTATTGACCTCCTAATTATAAAAAGATGTTTTTGGAGAGTTGGTCATCAATAAATAGATCACATGTGTACCTCTTTCCAACGCTTTTAAAGTTAATATTTTCATCTTCAGGGCTAGAGGTGGAAAAATTAGATTGGGATATCAGAATATGCAAACATTTGTTATGGATGTAACATTTTTGCATGACAAATGCTTGTTTATTCTGATATCCCAATCAATTTTTACTCCTCAGGCCCTAAAGATAAGAAAATACTCTAAATTTTCGAAAAACTGGCAAGGGGTGCACACGTGATCTATTTATTGATGTCAACTCTCCCAAAACATTCTTTTATATATTCTCTATTCAATTCCTTTTCCTTTTACCAATTTCCTCATACATTATCTTGTTTTAATTTGACTTATGCTGGCGGCTTTTTATTTTATACATAATTTCCATGGGAAAGCCAAGATCAACAACAAAAAAACATTGGTTTGAAGTACATGAAGAGGATCAAAAAACTGGAATTATTACCGTATATATCTTCGAGTATTAGTCGATTAATCGACTAATACTCGAATTCGTGTATAAGTCAAAGGTTTATTTTCTGGCTAAAGATATTGATAATATTCCGTGACTCGAGCATAAGTCGAAGTAAAAAAGTTGCTTTTTCTCCCCTTTTCGCCATTGGTATAACTAGGTGAACCATGAAAGAACCAATAACTAGTACATGAAAGAATATTGAAGCCAAGAGCGACAAGCATAGAAAAAATGAGAGACAAACTTTAAATAAAGTTATCGATATATCGATAACTTTATTATTATAATGTCTTTAACTGTTACAAAATCGGCTGTGTATACGCCTACAGAGTCCTTCGACACTACACCCCCTTTTCACAATCACGGCGCACAGTGGGCCAAACTGAAAAAAAGCTGGCCAAAATTAATAACTCTAATAATTAACAGTCCATATGCAACATGAAGTGCATTCCTAAAGTATTTTGGGCTGATAAACATGATGTTATCATTATTTTTTCAATATATCTTACGGATACATCGCTATTAATTGCATAAACATTAAATATGCAATGACAAAGCTTAATTTCGATGGTTGAGTGGTCTAGTTAAAACAAAATTTCCTGTGATAATTATCAAAATACTGTAATTAATAATGCTAGGAGCTATAAAATCCGTAAAAAAATTGTCCATGCAGAATTTTGATGCATAATACATTTTAACAAATTATGACTGCGGCAACGGAATGGGAGGAATTGAAAATATGTTTCTCGATGAAAATGAACTTGCATCAACTTAAAATGTTAAATAAATAGAATGTTAAAGCTATAGCTTACGTAGATTACATTTTTACAAAAAAATAAATATTTAATTAATTTTTTATTGCAAAATTAGTTCGAAATTGGCAATGTTCCAGTCAATTTCATTTTGCTATACTTTTGTCGCACTACTGGGATCAGGATTCAACATAAATGTAAGCCAGAGGCAGAGACTATGATAATTTAAATTTTAATATTTAACAAATATTTTTCAATAATATTATTATCAAAAACTTGAATAAATATTTTGAATAATAATATTGATTAAAAGTGTCACTCATCCTCTGATGACTCGTTATCACTCTCATATTCACATTCGTCATTCCTATAGTCAATTAGATTTTTCACTTCTGGATCTAAATCTTCCTTCGATTTACTATTTTGAAATTAAATTAAAGATATCAAGGGATCAGAGGTGAACAGCAATCTCCGAAATATATATATTTATTAGTCGCCTCTCTTGATATCCTCCGCGTATTGTGATGCCGGAATTTCCTTAATCCTTGATTCCAAGGCATCTTCTGGAAGCTGCCCGATGGGCAGAATTGCTTTCTTGGATATATCTGCACCATGAATCAGAAGCATGTGCACAGTTTGTGGCATATAATACCAAGGGTATTTCTTCACGTATAATTTCGCTGTTGCTAGACAGTATTTTCTGAACTCACTGTGATTGAGTGTTCGACTGCTTGAAATTACTTTCAAAATATTTTAAAACCTTTAAATCAGTTGTTTATGGAGCCCTGAACATATTAAATTAACTAAAAAACTCACTAAACTTAAGCAACGATGTTTTCTTTTATTTGAAATAGTTTTCAGTTTCTCTTACCGGTAATATTTGCTGATAATTTAGGGTCCGAAAAACAGCGTCTGTGTTACCATCGTTTGTGGTGCTATATCCTGGTTTTGGTACATCTATTATCAGGCCAATTTTCTATTAGCCATTTACTATTCATTCGCTGCGCCTTGTTCCATTTCTCAAAATATCTAGTGAAAAATCATGTTTGTAGGCACTTCGTCAAAATACCTTTCGCATCGGTATCTCCATTCAATTGAAATTTTTCAATCAAAAAATCTATCACATTTTTTCTCACGTGCCGTAATATTTATTTTCTCTGCATTTTTTTCATGAAGCTCCAACCCTGTCACTTCTCTACTCTCCATGGTTTCACAAATTTAGTATAAAACACTACAAAACGAAATAAAAAATAGCAGGTAATCACTTCCATCGACGGCCTTACTATCATCATTCTTACATGGGTAGCAAAAACAAATTACTGACTCTAACTCGGAATCCATTTAAAAAATTAAAATTTTGCTTACCAAACTGCTTCTTGTATGATTGGAAAGCAAAATTTTCCTCAATGGATGCGACGTACATATAGTGAAAGCACGACGAAACGGAGACGGGTGCAAGGAAACTTTGGTTTCCAGGTACAAGTAGGTAACTATATCCTCATTTTAAACGGTTCTAACGTTGAACCGATCAGCCCAGTGTTGCACAGCACAGCCACTTACAGTGGATGTTCACTCGACGCTCTTTAGGACAACTGATGCATGTGGTACGCGAAAACAACCCCTAAGGAAACTAACTAAGCATTCCGTTTGGCGGAACAAGTGGCGGCATGAGTCTGCAAAAAGAGGCAAAAAAGGTGTAAAAAGTATAACTAGAGATAGTTACCAATGGATTAGGGGAAATAGAAAAGATTCATTATTGGCAAGGTTGTTAAACCAGCATTGTGGGGCCAGCAAGCACGGAGGGACGCAAGTCCTTAACCAGCTGGCGCGGGCGCATGCCGCTGCACGTGCATGACCACGAGCCTTCCCCTAAATCCCTCGACCACAGCCTGCTCAACATGCCTGAGGGATATCCACAATTCATGGAAAATCCTTTCAAAGATATTTGAGCCCATAACTCTGCTGAGAAATGTCCCAACGACCTCATCGTAGAATCGCCAGTCGCCAAAGTAGCGAGAAGTTGCAATTAGCGACAAGATTTACATTGAATTTAGCCATTTAAGTAGAATGTGAAGAAATCAATATGAAAAGTTATTCATAAAATATCTATTCAAATGACCAATGTCATTGAACTGGCATTCCATCGTCTTTATGCTCGGAAATTGTATACTTGCTTCGCTTAGACCCCATTAGTGGCCGCCACTGTGGCCCAAGTGGCCGGGGTGGTTTTAAATAAAAATGGTTGTTAAAATTAGAATCGCAAGTTATCGCAAAAATTTACTTCTGAATATTGTTCTATATGCTTTTCTCTACCACACAGTGCAAATAACTCCGTGTAGCCTGATGTCGATAAAAACGATAATTAACGTTAAACATAAATTTTGATGAAAAAACAGCACAATTTTTGAAAAATTATAAAAATATTAATATACTAGTAAAACGGAACAAAATTTATCTTCATTGATGCAATAAATATCAATTTTGGGGATCAAAAAACTTTAAAACCAACATTATACATAACGACTCTTTAATAAAGCTTTATATCTAGCTATTTTCCACGGAAAAATTTCGGTCGCCAAAATCACCCTGACATGCTCTACTTTGACCAGCTGTAAAAATTTTCATGGCGTATTCCATGCTCTGTATAGTACCCTATCTTAAAGAGCATATGCTTAATAATATAAATCAACTATTTTTGGTTGGCTTGCGCGAACTTCATTTTTCGACTTTTGGCCAGCTTTTTTGGATTGTGCCGTGCTTTGGCGCGCGATTGTGAAAAAATATTTTTTTTTCTACGTTTAAATGGTGAATAGGGGGGGAGTGCCGGAATACTCTCTCGCCCGGGTTAAAATTTTGTTTTAAGCCTGGCCTGGACACGACTGTCATCGTTCGTGATAGGGCAGTTACGTCATCGTCGTCGTCTTGATTGAAGGTATCATCTTCCGCACCAGCCGAACTGCAGTTCGGCTGGTGTGGAAAGACATGTCTACCGCACCCGTAGTGTTGACAGCGCGGCAGTTGGTAGCGCAGGAGCAAACACAATAGATCGGCGACGAGAGATATGGTGCTCGCTTGTGGTGTAAAATGTTCCGATGAAATGAAGCATGAACTCGGGAGAGTGATTTTTTTACGCTCAGATATCCTAACATCTGCCGAAGAGGATAAAGAAAGCGGAGTTATATGAGAAGAATATATTAGTGATCCTTCTGAATTTTTTTTGCTCCATGAACTCCGACAAGCGGCCTGTTTGAATTCAATGCGAATACCCACCATGCGAAGCTCACGTATTTCAATAATTTTATCTGCAGAGTATAATGCAGTATTTAGCCATGTTCTCCATAATATCAATACTGGCTGTGAAGGCAGATCAACTTAAGGCATACTGCCTGAAGTTGATCTGCCTTTATACCCAGCAATAAAGTGGTACCTTCAAAAACTAGTTTTTGGCAATTGAAACCATCGCATGTACGCATCACGTAAAATTACCATAGTTGTTTTTCTACTCTTTATATAATAATACTTTGGATGATTTTTCTTTATGCATGTTTAATGATATTATTTGTACCTTGATAGATTAAAAAAAGGAACTGAAATAACAGACAAGCTCTGCACTACAGAGAAATTTGGCGACGTTGAAAAGAATATTGCTTTTTTAGGCCCTTAAATAGGCGATACCAGCAGAAAAAGGCATAAAAAGGTAAACTAGGCATTTTTAGGCAGTAACAAATCGCTTTAATTTTGCCATAAATGATCCTAAATGAACTTATAACTTCATAAAATTGGTTTCCTGAGTGAAAGAAAAAATAGGCATTTTAGGCAATGTCCTCAGCTTAGTATTCAGTATGCTATTTACGGCCCCAACGTCACGTATGTAGCTAATCGGCAAATCCTCGTGTTTTGGGTTAGTCATGCGATATTTGTGCAGAACGATTGACCTTGTGAATGCATCATTAACGCAAAGCGGAATTACCAAGGGTATTTGCCAGTGGTAGGTCCTAATACGAAACTTAGAACGTAAATATAACGCATTTCTCGGCGAATATTCTTCGTGGCTTATGAGTAATAGAGATACATATTGTTTTACGCTGCCGATACCCAGAAACGTTGACCGACAAAACTCATCTTAATTAAGTGACTCGAGTATAAGTCGAAGTTAGGTTTTCAATAACCGACAAAAAGGAAGAAATTTTTCGACGAATATATAGTATGTGAAGGACAGCCTCGTTGTAGCACAGGCTTCCGCCGCTAACCAGTACTAGTCGCGAGGACCCTTATCCATCTATTTCTAAATAGAGAGATTTATATACGTGTGTGCCGACTTACTGCCACGTGGCAAACGTTTTCCTGGAGTGCCTTTAAACTGTTCCGCGATTCTTTTGATGGCTGATACGAGGGTATGTACAACGTGCGTCTGCGAGATTTTCTGTCAGAAAAGTCAGCGGCGGTAAAAGCTGCATGGTTCAAACAGCTTACAAGGAAGCTGCTTTGGGTAAAACACAAGTTTACGAGTAGTTTTCCCCGCAGGTGAAGCAACATCCAAGCCAATGGAGGAGTTCAACTTCACCACCTCCCAGAAAAGCGCGGTAAATAAAGTCAGCAGAGATTTACATCGACAACGGCGGGTTTAACCCTAGGTTCCCATTCGCCCAGTTCTTCTCAGTACCATGCTAGTGTGGTGACTTCGGCCATGCCCAGGTACTTCCACAAAGTCTGAGGTGGGTACTCGTATGTTAATTGCGATGACAATGGCTTTAAAAAACTATAGGATGAAGTCAGGAGTGAGATAGTGACATTTCGAAGGGCAGTAGAGTAGTACCATAGAGTAAGTATATTATAGATCACTGCACGCGCAAAAATAGTATATATTTTCGGGAGGGATATCGTAGATGGCGTAGGAAGAAATTCTGATAAATTATGAATTTGCTTGTTCCACAAGCCTGAAAATATATCCTAAAGCAGAAAGGATCGCTACGTTTAGTGGTGACAATAGTTAGTCGATTTTGTTCATAACAAGAGTTATTAAAAATATTTCCTTGAATTTCGGGTAGTAACTTGGCTCTTCCGAGTTTATATTCCTAATCCTGTTTCTGGCAGACTGTTCTCTGTATTAAGTTGAAAATTGTAGGAAACGTTTATTGTACATTTTTTTTCCATACTGGTGAACTTTAATTTGTGCTCAACTCAGTTTCAACGTTGTTATATTTGTTTATATATCTTTTGGACGAAAAATCTGGAATTTTGCAAGGTAAAAAGCGTTCGCCTGCTAACTTTCGTATCTTACTATATAGGTCCATATATGCTGTGTATGAAATTTGGTGAAAACTATAAATGTACTTTTGATGAAAAAATTGTGACTTAATCTCGAATACGAAAGGAGTTACGAATTTTTGATTTTCTCAAATATTTTTACCACGCCATTATTTCAGCCGCTTGCTATTTCGTGGCAGTTTTCCGTGGCTATCTTCTTCATTCAACTGTCGGCTAAAAGTTTTCAACAACAGCCTAAAACTTGCAGGGAAAGTTTTTAAGGCCTAACTTTCCATATCGGTAAACCTTTTTATGTTTTTAGCTGAGTTTCGACGTAGTTATATTTAGTTAAGTATCTTTGGACCTAAGCTTCCGATTTTTGTAAGGTGGGAAGCAGTCGCCTACTAACTGTAGTATCATACGATATAGGTCCATATATGCTGCGTATGAAATTTGGATAAAACTATAAATTTATTTTTGGTGAAAGAATTGTAACTTTATCTTGATTACAAAGGGAGTTATGAGTTTTTGATGGCCGCACCTCGTTAGGCTTTCCTTACTGGCCTGAAGGCTCCCACCTCCCAAGAAGGTCGTTTTGCCATTAGATAAGCTGAGGAGGTGAGGCTATTGTTTTGACGAGGAAAAGATTTTCCTTGAGGGAAGAATTTTTCGCTTCAAGAGACTATATAAATCGTACTTGACGTCCATCGCTTCGACGAACGATCAACATATCGAATGAAATAGATTTCGCGTAGCCTACTTCGGACAATTGAACTTTAGTTAAGAAAACCTTTTTGGGAATTACCTCATGTTGGTGAAGTGCAAATGTTATTTACAACGTTTTGTTTTAATACAAAGTTGTTGACGTAGTAATAAGCTAATCCTGTACTGGAAAAATACATTAAAATAGGAATGCGCGATTGGACCTCTAAACTGAAAAACAATGCATTGTTTGCCTTTTGCTAACGGTCATAGCCACTTTACTACAGGTGGTAACAGAAGCTGTAAAAGTATTTTGTAATCAATTCTTAAGCGCGCCGCTGCAAACGAACACAAGAGGTAAGCAGCATCATATTTTTGGGATTAGGGGTGGTCGGTGACCTTGATTTGTTTGCTTGAGAGCGGGATGAGTAATGTCCCATTCAGTTATTACGTCGAAAGTGAATAGCGGGAGGGAGTTGGGTTCTTCCGGCTCGTCTTAAATTGTCTTACGTACGGGGGCCGAGATTACCTAATGTATGACTTTGTCTTTTCTTGAGACCTTACCTTGTATCACAATTGTGGTAATCGTTGTCTCGTTAATGACAACACGCATTGTCGTTTGAGGAAAGTTTTTTGTAAGCATGAGTCGGTATGCATTTAGTTGAGGTTCTGAAAAGTAAAACAAACCGCGGCTGCAACTGGGCCTGGGTTCACTCATTGCTTAAATGCTTGCCATCGAGAGATGAGTCCCTTCTGCCAGGGGCTGAAAAACGAAAAATCCAATATATTTTACGCGGTAAGCATTTATCCAACAATATCACATGGCGTATTCTTAGCATGTTTCGATTGGAAGTTATTTCGGCACTAGAGAAATATAGCAAAAAAGAGCTTTTGATAGTTTAAAACGTTTTCAAGGACCAAATTCTGTGATCGCCAGTGGCATGAGTTGATCTGCGCTCTCGTCCGGCCTGTCGGACGAATCGTACTCCGACGAGCTGTCATGCAAGTGTGCGCCAGCTACCATCTGAATCTCAGGCGTTACAAAAACGCCCGGCCAATATTTCCGATGTATGTACACTGCCTCGGCTTCCTCAGGATGAGCGTAATGCGCCGCGATCATGAATGTTAATCACTTACTGCTAGGCTGAAACACAAGTAGGTTTATACAAAAGCGACGCAATGCGCGTCTGGGAATAAGATAACACTCATTAGCATCACATGTGATATAATGCTAACGAGTGCAAAAGGTCAGATGTGGGTTTCAAAATCAGAAAACCAGGTGCCTTCAATTAAATAACTGTTGTCTAAAAATTGCTGTAAGAAATTAGCTTTTAAGAGATATTAATCCTTAATGCACTTCTCCATTAATGGTGAGCAGACCATCAGATCTTTCAAACTCAAACCAATAGTGAATGAATGTACGAGGAAACATTATATATATACTTACTCTATGGTAGCACTTACCAGGTCCCGAGGGACACTGCAAAATAAACTGTCAGGAAAACACCCAAAAAAGTCAGAAGTCAAACAGCACTTTAATGAAGAAGAGGTAAAACTTGAGGGAGAACTCTTAAAGTGTGCTCAGTTGGGGATTCCAGTTAGCGTTCGTGATATCCAAATTTTTGTACAAACTTACTTGAGCAGTGAAAAATTAACTGTCACATTTTTTGATAATAACTGTCCGGGAATTGATTGGGTTTGGAGATGTATCGGCAGAAATAAAACACTGACACTAAGGTCCAAGGAAAATGTGAGAAGGGCTGGAGCAGCAGTGAGTATAAGTCTTGAGGAAGATTTTTCTCAAAAATTTATGGAAGTCTTAAGATGGGATCCACCCTGAAAATATTTAATTCATTGCGATGGAACTAATTTTGTCGACGATCCAGGAAAAACAAAAGTCATCGTCAAAAGGGGAACGCGGCTCCCAGAAGTTGTGTCATTTAGGTCAGGAGCAAGACAAAGCGAAGATGATAGATCCATAATTGTTGGTGACAGTATTAGCTTAGTTTGTGACAAAAACATTTTTGTGGGTAATGTCCACGCCAAAAAAATTATTTGTTTGAGGTTTCCTAATAAGAAAAATGTGAATATTATTATTTTGTCTAACAGGGAACTGCAGATATAGCAGTTTTATCATTGAATTAGGCTGAAACAACCTAGAAAAACTCGAAGGGAATGACTTGTATTCTCTGATGTGCAGCCAGAGTGTGTTGAGTGAAAAAATGGTTATTTTTACTTTTGAAAATTAAAAAATAAAGAAGCACAATTGTTATTCGTTGTCCATTTTTAACATCTCTTTGTTCCTATGGAACAAAAAATTAAGTACTCAATAATAAATTTTAGCATTATTTGAAAAAAAATATAATTGATGGACGACTTTTAAGGAAAGTATTTTGTGGTTGGGGCGTATTCGGTCGCTATACTTTATTTTAAAAACAAATTCTGTGGATTTTAAAATTTTTTAAAGTAAAATTCGCAAGACTAGGAATTTATTCTCAATGCATAATATTTCCGGGGATACAGAACCAAATTGCATGAAGAAATATTGAACGAACGACCTTTAAAACGACCGAAGTCACTCCATTTTACGGTATATTCTAGTTTTGCGTAAACATGTCTTGAGTTAAGGTGGTAGGAACGATTTTTATTTATGAACAGTTTTGCGTGAAACTTGACATACGTGTTCTCATTAGTGATATCATACTAAGTAATATCTCGCTCAAACTCACAAAAGGGAAAATATGCGCGAAGTTCATGGCGATCTTACCCACGCCCCCTCGCGAAACTGTAATACTTTTTGAGTTTTACTGTTTTAAAAGTAAACAATTTCAATGAGATAGCTTAATACTATACATCATTAAGCGACAAGACGTGCAATTTCCACTTAATAAAAAAACCTAAGATGAGAAATGAGAAGTCAAATTCCCTTCTGTATGAACAGAATTACCTATTATATTATTTCTTAATTTTATCTCTCACGTTAATAATTAACGTGCATTTCTGCTAGTCTCTAGATAAAAGGGGAAAAAAATGCATAATACTGATTTGGTTTTTTGATGACTCAATGGTTTTTTATCTCGTAGCCTTATGGCACGCGACATATATTTCGTAATAATTCTATTACCTATCCACAGATTTTCTTGTAAACGTGAAATAATACATTTCATATTAAAATAATTAGTGCTAACAAATATCAAGGTGTTACGCTGGGTCCAATATTCGAAAACAGCATCTTTCAACTTCATTTAGTCTACCTTTCGAATGCAGCGCTGATTGCTCTAGTCATAACATTCTTTAATTGAGAAAAAAAATGAAAAATATAATTCTTCTATCATTTCTATTTCTGCCTGCATGGTGAGTTCCCACGCATAAACGGATGCACTTAAGTGAAATACGATCCATGAATTCTTTTCGACTTACTTAAAAAATTATTAAAATGTGTAGGTACTCAGTGACCCTCGGTTACCACTCCAGCCACCTTAATTCCTGAAGTACCGCATTTTTAGCATCCTCCAGGAAAAATTGGATAAACGGGTAGTATCTCGTTTTTAGTGCCTACTAATTTCTATCAAAATGCAGGAGAGGTCCAATCCATAAATCTGATGAATTTTTATTTTTTTCTAATTGAATATTTGTTGATTAACGATGCTTTCCAGTGAATTTATTTGTTGTATGCACGCTTGCAGCAGAGTGTTTACTTCAAAGTCCAACATCTGTAGTACTGAGTTGAAATTTTAATGTTCTTTTTTAGCGTATCTCGTTTTTTACAAAATTTCCGTTTTCTTACAAATATTTGTGAATTCCCCTGGATTTAGTAAAAGTCTAGTACAAAAGCAGCGGGTTCGAACAAGAATGCTGTCTCGCACTGGACTTTCTCGTTTGATCTACAGCAAGACCGCTTTACGCTAAATGCTACTCCTATGGTATTCAGGGTAGGTATACATTATTATTCTGATTGATTGTTTTCAGTATATTTTGACTCTTTCTGTGCTACTCAGTTAAGAATTGCAAACTACCAATTAAGTACTTAATGCAGGGGTGAATTAAGGGTGGGAACAGGGGGGGGGGCTGCCCCCTTCCTCCGTAGTTCCTAGGAAGGTAGAAAAAATGGTGGTAATCATAAGGTGGTAATCACACACCCCAGACTCCCGGAAAATAGCAAACCGCCCCCACAAAAACGACCTCTAACTTAATTCGAATGGCTTAGCGAATAGTTTGCAGAGAATCCATGCATACACCAATCGGGAAACTAACAGTCAAGCTGACTTCGCTGAAAAATGTTTGCCCGCCATATATCCCGTCCCCATTCTCTCATCCAAGAGATTCAATGACTTTGCGCAAGACTCCGCCTACTTCACCAGAGACGTTCAATGCATTTCGTGTATTGTTGCCCACAACAGTTATCACTATCCATAAGTAGAGTTCCTCGGATGAGGATGGTGTTTATAGAGAGACGAACGTAGTTCCAAGAAGGCATTGCACCGGCCCCGACTCACTAATCGCAATGGCTTCATGGATTATTTTCCTAAATGGATGAAGGAATGGGAATTCACGCCTCGGAACAGTAAGCGCTCCTATTTCCTACTCTAGCGCATTTCATATTATCTCTTGGGCAGATGTATCGCTTCCAGAAAGCTAGATGTAATTTCACAACACCTGTATTTTTCTAGTGGAGCAGTTTCTAACATATATTACAATTCATCTATTTTTTTTTAAATGAGATGCGGAATTTTTGTTGACCAATGCTTCAGAAGTAATCTGCCGGAAACCATGCCATTTATTATTTTGCTTCACGAGTAAATTCGGGTTCATAGTACCGAAAGGAAATATTAGGTTATACTTCGAACCAGAATGACTGGAAGGGCGGCCCCCGAAACACGCATTTCTTCATGGAAACTAATTGTAGACGACCAACAACTCTGCCTAACATGCTATTGACTGATGGGCAAAATGTTTTCCAATTTAAGATTTCCTAATGATTCGGCCACCTATCATTATATAATTAATCTGAGCTGTATATCTTTCCTAGTCCACCCTGCATTTAAATCACATTTCGCTATTAGGTGGGGTTGAGTTCACAATTTCAACAGAACATTTGGCAATTATTTCCATTCAGAATTTTTCTGTATATAAATCATTGTGGTACTTTTATTGGCTATCGTACCGTATCTGTACTATCGTAACGTATGGTTCCATCTATTCTCCTCTTTAATGCATGTCCAGGTAAAGAACGCAATACATGAAACATCCGTCCTGTATGAAACGCAAAGTCAAGTCAAAGACGCGGAAGCGGCAGCTCTTTACATTCCAACAGTTGGGACACCTCCAGCTGAGCCAGGGAAAAGGGCCTCAAGCTGCGACGCATTTGCGTTGATGGTGATGTCCTCCGTTAGGTTTGTCCGTGAGGCTTACCATTCATAGGGGAGTTCTAGCAGGAAGGTAAGGAGGGAGAAGGCACCTTTTATATTATACCAGCGCATTCTGGTCACTTTACCCCTCTCTCTCTCTCGCAGATAGACGTGTGGCAATTCTACTCTCCAGCCAATCCACATGAAAGGGAGGTTGCATTTTTACTCTTTTAAGGTGGTTGGAGCGATTTTTTATTACGTTCAGATTTGCGTGAAACTTTGCAAACCTGTTCTCATCAGTGTTATCTATAGATAAGAGTGAAAATAATGGCATCATAGCGATTTGTTTTTTGGCAATTCAATACTATTGAACACGTCGTAGCCTTATGCCGCATGGCATATATTTCATAATAATTCGATTACACAAGTACAGATTTGCGTCTAAACGCGAAATAATACATATTGATATTATTATTAGTAGTATTATAAATGGTTGCTTACAAATATCAAGATGTCACACCGAGTCCTAGATTCGAAAAACAACGCATTTAAATATAATTTTCGCCTAAATTTCGAATGCCACGCCGAAAACATAACATGCTTTAATTTAAAAAAAACATTTAAAATATAATTCTTGTAAAATTTCAATTACCGGTTGTATGTGGGTGTGAGTTGTGTTCCAACACATGGCCAGATTAAATTAATTCGCAGCACTTAAATGAAATGTGGTCCAAGAATGTTTTTCGATGTAGGTACTTAAAAAATAATTAAAATGTGCACTCAAGGACCCACGGTTACCACTCCTGCCACCTTAAATAAACCTTTTTTACATCACAGTATGCTGTCCTTTAAGAACCAGAACTAGAAAGAAAGAGTTAGGGTTCTTTATGCACAGCGACGTGCTCAGGGGTCTGTCTATGGGTCCGGACCCTCCCTTTTCTCCCCCCGAAATGTTTTAATTCGTTTATAAAATAGGGCACTGAAGGGGAAATTTGTATTTTTATTGTTTTACAAAAAAATTGTTAATTTAATCTATAGATTGGTTTAAAACTCTCTTGGAATAAATATGTGCATAATTTTCAAACAAAAAAATCGCAAGTAGGTACTGTATTCATTAATAATAAAATGCACAGTAAAGTTAAAATTGAATCGGCTGTTTCATGCATAGTGATATTATTGGTGGAGAGAGTTTTGGCTTCTGCGCATGTGTGCAGTCACTCCTTCCTCTGACCACGTGACTCCTGGAAAGAATTCGTTTCCGGGACATAAGTTTGCCATGATTGTAATAATTCCATTCATGGTGATTTTTGAGCGATTGCACGGTTGTATTCGACATCATGGAAGCAGGAGAATACAGTGTTGGTATGTTATTGCACATGTACTTAATATTTTATGAAATTTGTGGTTTATTGCAGTATTTTCCCGTGACATTGAGCAGTCCAGTTGTTGTGCGTTACAGAACGTTGCGCGTTGGTGTAAAAAAGAAGGGGGAATAACATTTCACTCGAAAGTTTGGTGATGACTTTATCTATACCATATATGCAGAAACAATGTCAATAAATATTGTAAGAGCAGGGATTCTCTCTATCTGGTGCCTTTTTTTAGACATTTTATTAAACATCATCATTTCGTTCTTTTTATGTACCATTGTGTGTATATTGGAACCATTGGGGGCATTATTATAGATTAGAGGTGTCTTATCAATTTATAATCCTGCTAACAACTAATCGAAGATTTAAATACAATGACCAAAATCGCAAGACAACGTAATGTAACGTAATTTAATTATTTTAAAAATCGACAGAATAAAGCAAAATAAAACTGGCTGGCAAAAAAAACAGAGAGGTGTGTCGTGCCATATTGGCTCTCGCTTACGTAGAGTATCTCGTCAGGGGGAGGTAAGTATGTATGTAAGATAGGTGGGATCAAGGGACTGAGGATCCCTTAAGAGGTCCATTCGGAAAACATAATGCGGGAATCTGTTACAGATGAAAGGGAAATAAATAATTTACACTTTTACGCTGGTGATGATTTTTACTATGGTGGCACTCGGAAAATACTAAAATTTGGTAAGGGAAAGCATACTTTTTTTAGTAATAGCAGGATTATTAATATATGGTGTACTTATTGAGATTTTGAGGAATGAAGTAGTAATATGGCAGAAGGTAAATTGATTTTATGCATACTAGTATAAAAGTTAATATAGTAAATTTTCGTGAAGAAAATAAATCTTCAAATTGCAGTCTGAGAGTCCGACATCAACTTATACGTGCCTTTTTTTAACATCATGGTTTGAGGGTTAATAAAAACTTTTGCTCACTATATATGTTTGTAAACGGATGTTTCTCTATTCTAAGCCTATGTTTGTAGTTGTGTAACCCTGTGTGTTGAAAAACCCTGTCCACCAAAAATATTTATTAATTATTTGATGTAATTTTTGCTTCATGCAATTCATTTTGTCAACGTCAATGTGAAAATTATAATTTTTAGATCGAACAGGAAATCTGTAGAAACTGATTTTTCCGTTTTATTTTATTTTGTGATCCGAGTTCCTCTATTCCCTTGTGAACGCCCTGGACTCCTTCCGGCACTCCAGCTGCCAAAGTTATCAGAAAATGTGTGATCTACGATCTGACCTGGTGTCCTCGCATCGATGCTGATGAACCTAGCCATCAGGTTTCCGACGATGTCGCCGATGTGACGAAACCATTCGTACATAAATTAATCTTTAGGAAATATACATCGTTATTTTATTTATATGCAATGGATTTCCTCATAGTCGATTCTTAGACAATAGAGCTCATATGCGCAAAATTTCACAATGGAAAAATCATTCGCTGTGACCGGGACTCGTACCCGGATCCCTCGATACCGCGCCGAGTGCTTTAGCCAGTTTAGCTACCTTCCCTCTTTTCCTTCGTCTTCCTCCCCTGTGGGCTTTTAAAAGCACTCGGCGCGATATCGAGTTCTCCTGGTTCGAGTCGCGGTCTGATTTTTCCTCTGTGGAATTTCGCTCATATGTGCACTTGCGGGTGACTCCGTAAAATTAATACCGTGGCTAGTCCCAGAAACCCTCGAAATTTACCGAAAAGAACTCATAACTACGATCGCTCCACACGGGGAAAGTGAAAATATACATACCTAGGTTCGGACAGCTCTGAACATTACACTGATCAAATCATGTACAACATTTATTAGTATAATATGGATGTAGGTATTAATTAGTTTTTATATAATATTAATTAGTATAATATATAATGGAAGTGGCCTAGTGAAACTTATTTTTCCCAACTGTTATCCAAAATGACTTATTGTTAGTATTAGATTAAAAGTACGCGATTCCATTATCCTCGAAAATCAATAATTAATTATTGCATTAATTTATCCTATAGTATGGCTACATCATTTTTAAAGAATAATTATTTCCTAGCGAGTTGCGTCATCAAATTTGACAGTTTGCATAAAGATCGTAATAGTTATAGGTAACTATATTTTGAAAGTAAAGAAAAGTAAATTTGATGCATAGTAAACATGGTAATTTAAGAGTAAGAATTCAATCAAGTAATTATTATTCTAAGCGCCTCCTAGTGAAACCATGGAAAACTGTGAATGGAAAATAAAAGATCACGCTAAATATAGCCCTGTAGTATTCGTTTAATACATATGCCTACTGAGCAATTTTACTAAAATATATTCTAAAAGTAATCATGGATGATGTTTGTCCCTATTTTACATCCAGTGAACCAAAGTATAATTAATACATGAGCGGAAGGTGAAGACAGTGGAGGACCAAGGTGATAACTCCGAGGAAGCCAGCCAGGATCTTTTTAAAGTTTTTTGGGAGAAATTAGTCTCTGTAATTTTATTATTAATGTTTCATTGTGACTCAATACATTTAGTTACGATTTCACTTCCAGAGTTTCAGGAGGAAATGGATGCTGCGTGGTGGAAAATAGCCTTAGTTGCCGACAAAGCCTTCAATTTATAACTATAATACTTATGACAATTTAAAGTAATTTTCAACGACGTAACTCATACCAAACCATTGCCTACCCATATACGCGCTTATAGTGACAATTAAAAGTGCTCTGCAGTTCTCGGGGTATGGTGATGATGTGGGTGAATAGGCTTCAGGACGCAACCCGCTCAGTGCCTTGCAAATCTATGTCACGGGCAGCCAAGCATGAATAAGTATCTCTATGCATCCGTCAAAATACGCCAAAATGGTTGAATTTTCGTCTCTTAGGAAAGTGGTTCTGAAATGACATGATTGCCTTAAATATTGTTGTTGAAAAGAAAGTTTTTTAATCAGAAAAACGTGCATCTTGCAGCAGTGGCCCTTTGATTGTGGAAGTGGAAGCAGTGACCTGGCGTACGCTTACGGTGGGTCGCACAGCTATAAAACTGAAACACATTAGGTTTTCACACCAAATCATCATTTTTCGGGTACAAATTCCAGTGTCACTTGAATTTCGAAATATGAGCTCCGCCCTAGTGCAGGAGGGACTGTAGAGCCACAAGAAGAGATGAGAGGGGTCCTTCATTATCAATTTTGGTCGAAAATCTCATAAATCCTGATACTCATTAAATATTCCACTAGCTGAATGGTAGACTTTTAGGCAGTCCCTTCTCACTTTCATTCAACTTTCCCATCTCTGGGTCATCTTTTATATTTGCTACATATTTAGGTGGCTGGAACGGTAATCGTGGTTCGTTGAGTGCAAAATTAATCATTTTCTTTTCATTTCATTTAAGTACATCTGTTTATACTTTATAATGCACCATACAGGCAGTAATGGAAATGATACAATAAATTACATTTTTTTTTATTCCTTAACTAAAGCATCCCATGACTAGAGTAATCGGCGCGGTATTTGAAATTTAGACGAAATTATATTGAAATAGGCTGCTTTCGAATATTGGACTCGGGGTGACACCATGATATATGTTATCAACAATTAAAATAATAATAAATGTATTATTTTGCGTTTAAAAGAAAACCTGTAAACGAATCATTACAAGATATATCTCATGTGCCATAATATCAAGTGTTAAAATAGCATTGAATTGCCAAAAACCCAAATCGGCGCAATGTAATTTTTTCACTTTTATCGATAGACATCACTAATGAGAATACGTATGCAAAGTTTGACGTAAATCTGTATGTAAGCAAAAATCACTCAAACCACCTTAATTTCCCACAGTCAAGTCTCACTCGTTTTAGGTAACTCACATTTTCCTGCATCTCCTTATTTCATCCATAATTTTCAAACTTCTTCCTGACCTGGGGGTAACCTTTGAGGCAAAAATGTGTTCTTATATACATATTTCAAATATAACTTCCAAGGCTTATAGAATCTTGGGCAAAATATGCCGGGCATGCAAGGACTTCAGGAACATCCACTGCCTCAAAAAACTATATATTTCATTGGTGAGATCTATCCTGGAATATTGTTCCATTGTGTGGAGTCCTTATTACGATAAACACATACCAGCCTTGGAAAAGGTCCAGAAAAAAATGTTTGAGGTTTGCTGCCAACAAATTCTGTGTACCCAGAAAGAAGGGAGATTATGATTATGTCATGAAATGTTCAACTAGGCCACTTTGCAGTCAAGAAGAAAGGAATTTGGCTTAATATTTGTTTACTACATTATGAATTATCATGTGAAATGTCCTACTCTTTTGTCTTTTGTATCAATTAAGGTTCCCCCCATGAACACAAGACATAACAATTTGTTTCACATACCTTATTTACAGAATGACTACTCATACTACCTACCTTTGTACCACTCAATGAGGGACACTAATATTTATCTCAATGATTTTGATAATTTTAACACTTGTATCAGTACTGTTAAAATATATATCAGAAGTAATATTTCCTGATGTTTGTTTCTTTTTGTACTTTTCTAATAATCTGTAGAATGTGTATTTTATAAAGGGTGTTTATACCCGTTCAATAAATTCTTATTATTCCAATTCTACGCTCCACCAGCTTTCTCCCCTCTGTGTTACCCTCCTCAGCATACTCTCACCAATCAACACGGCCTCCATTTTTACCTTTAATGCCTTTTCCGCATCTCCTCCATCAACCTCCCCTCCTCACCTAACGTATCCAACACTTCCCTGTTCGTTTTCATCGCTATCCACCTCACCCTCTCCAATCACTTCCAAACCAACATCTCTAAAGCCTCCCCAGTCAACGAATATTTTAAAAAAATATGCTAAAACTCACACTCACTCACTCATTCACGCAAATGCCATTGTGGCCCGGAAAGTAAATACATATGATACTCTATAATATTTATTGAACTGTCACTCGCTATTTTCCCACTCGGAGTGAAAAAAAACTTTTAGAAGTGTGAAATCTTAAAAGGTGTTAAATTAATTTTACATAATTGATTTTCCACTTTAAAAGCGATTCATAAGATATGAAATTTTACTTGCTCGCATGAAATTAAACTTTTATTTTCAATGAGGTCTTGTATTAAATGATCAAGTTTTGTTTTGAATGTAGGGTTTATCTCGATGAAAACCTATTTCCGATGAATAAATATGGGAAGTACCTAATGACGTTTATTGTGAAAATTCTGATAAATCAATTACTATTTCCAAATATTTTAAAGAATCATAAGCTAGCCTGCCCCACAAAAAATTAAACGAGCGATCTAGTTGTCGCTGAAGGGTTAATAAAGCATTCATTGCGAAACGCGAAAATTGAGATATTTTAAACCGGTACATTAATAAAATTAATCAGCTCTGCCTTGTCATAATGGGGAAATTTATGTCCTTGCTTGATTCATCTCAACCTCCAACGGGAAATACATCATGCAGAATTCACAACCGAAGTCAGTCATGGTAAGATGAACAACGTCTTTTCTGATAGCTTCCGCGAAGATAGGATTTTCACTTCTGTTCCTCCTGTTTTGGGTAACAGCTCCATTGCAGTTCCGGTGCAAAAAACATTTTATCAATCAATTTGTTAATTTTATTCACAGTGGGAATAACCGTCACATATTTCTTGGAGGTGGAGGATTATGGAAAAAAGGGACCGCGGGGTAGTTCACCCCCTAAATTCATTCGAAAAGGAAAGTGAAATTTTCGCATGCTCCAATTGTGATTATGACGTATCCTCACAGCACAACATGCATTATCCCGATTTCATTCTGCTGATAAGGAAAGGAGAACGATGAAAAAAGTTATAAAGATACTTCCGCGAGTCAAAATTCGATTCAAACACGGCAATCTCGACTAAAATCGTAACGGTCTGAATAACAGAATAATGGGACCATCTCTAAATTTTCAAGATGTTAGGTCATATTAAGTAACATCTTGAAACAAGTGTGCCATCTAAGCCGTGACAATGGTTGCGGAACATGTCTAGCTTTCCACGGAAGTTGGCAAACGAAACGTCATATAATGGCTATGGCAACACTGATAAGCAATAGCTGAAAAATGAAAATACATTTATTCTGACCTGTAAAACGAAGGAAAGTAAAGGGATTTATGTTTCCCAAAAAGCACTACGAACAATGGAGAGTCAATTTAACAGCTTAATGCTCCGCTTACATCACAAGGTTTCTACGCTAGTAACATAATTCAACCATAGTAACTCTTGCGTGATAAACAACGACGCAAGCAAGTTTAATAGGGTTGGCGCTAACTAGCGTTCACACGGGGATCTTTTTACTGGCTTTTGAGTTACTAGGGTATGAAGCTAATAATTTAAACGGGGAATTAGAAACTCAATTGTAATTGTAAATGTTTTCAAGCTAACTCAAGAGTAAGATATATTTGAGAAACAACTCTAATCGATGGTATTGCAGAGGAGACGAAAATTGGTTAAAAAAAAAGAATCGACGAACGCACGCTATCAAGAGGTGTTAATACGTCTGTTAAGAAAAATTACTATCTCGAAAATGAAAGAAAACCCATGGAAAACCCCATGCAGAATCATTTCTCCACTACGTTTATGAAGTTTTTATTATAATAACAGAAATTAAAAAAAGGTATTCTTTTGGAGATTCTTTCAATATTTAACAGAAAAACTCAAGCTGATGGCAGTTTTATTTTGAAAAATTTGACCATGCTAGTGGAAAACATGTTTTTGCTTCATTATGCCTTTTGCCTCTTTTTATTTTCTGCGTAACTTTTTGATTTGTTTTTATTTTTTTATTGCATTATGTTATATATTTGACGTATTTTTTCCATGGTTACAATGATTTTTAAATAAGATGTTCTGTTACTATGCTGTATTGTTTGCTGATAAATGCCACTTTTTAAATTTAAGATAGTTATTTCATGCATACTCAGCATAAGTCAAAGGTAACCAAGTTTTTTGTTGCTAATTATTTACATGAATTTATTATTTACAATACCTTGGTTTTATCAACTGCTATGTTTTTAGCCCTAAGGAAGAAAATAAATTTGACGAAACGTTGGCTATGTCTGTTTGTGTTGTTTTCTTAAATATTGACCATTTCTCCAAAAATAATACCTAAACTACATTATTCGTGGTCAAAAAATGAATGCATTCAGTCGAAATATTTAAATATCAAGACTATGAAACGACAAAGGAGGAAGTGAGAGATCAAATTCCAAAAACATAATCATCGATCGAATAGAAGTGTGTGGTTCTTAAACGGTTTGATCACCTTGGATACCACGGAATTAAGATGACCCCTAAAACTCCTTGTTATGGATGTAAACTGAATGAAGAAATCGCGGCAGGCCACGCAAATCTTGGAATGAAGGAATTTTATAAGCCACTGTAGGCAAAAATCAGAGGGAAGGAGATGTTCTGTGCCATACGGAGTCAACGCAGCACCTTTGGTTTGCTCCCTCACAAACTTTTTGGGGGCATAGTTTTCGATGGAATGGAGACTATGGTAACACTTCTCGCTGAATACGTCAAATAAATTCCATTTGTATTGAAATAAATGAACACATTGGATCTCTGAAATAACCAATGTTGAATGATCATCATATACTGCACGTTCGTCACTCTTCTTCGCTGGCCCATAACACATACCCCAAGAAGCACAAATACCATTTAGCAAAAATGCGAATTTTTGGGAAGAAAAAAACGAAGGGATCAGTGAAGATCGTCATAATTTTGGACAAATACAGTAGAGTGGAGCACTGTAAAGATACGCTCTGTCACTCACTATCTTGATTTTTCAAATAGCTGCAAATAAAATTAAAGAAAAATTAAAAAAAGAATAGATATGATCGATGAAACTGCTGATGATGCATAAACCTATACCTAAAAATATCTTATGTGAGTGCTGAACCTCATGGAGAAAAACAACGAAGAATGCATCTTGAATATAATGTATATCAATGTGGAGAAAACTAAAATAAGATGGGTTGGTGGAAAGAATGAAAAATAAAAAGACTCGAACAAGCGGAAGAGTTTCCTATATGGGAGATGGAATCACAATTGATTGAAAAAAATTGATTAATCAAAAAAGAAGACGTTATATCCAAAGGAGAGTCCACAGGCTGATAGCACAACAACCTTGGAAGTTAGGAAACACTTTATTAGAACGATTATGAAATAAGCTCTTAGCTAAAGTCTTGATCCGCAATAAATGATATAAGGTTCAGGGCGTATTCAATTGAATGGGACAAACACAGGTCGAGAAATAAATCCATCAACCCACATCACTCTAAATTCCTTCCCTTTCACAATTCCTTTTTACTATTCCCTCCATTTCT
Source organism: Pyrrhosoma nymphula (assembly GCA_963573305.1). NCBI lineage: Eukaryota > Metazoa > Arthropoda > Insecta > Odonata > Coenagrionidae > Pyrrhosoma > Pyrrhosoma nymphula. The sequence goes on along the minus strand of OY754330.1, from coordinate 44,229,787 downwards.
CATGACTGGCGTCCCTGCAACACGCCCTTCTGGCGGCTCGTTGGGTGGTGTATACATGTAGAATGGAAACATGCGCTCAACTGAATGGTACAAACATGCTGTTTTTTTAAAATTTACATACCCAAGGTACTACTCACGGGGTAACAAACTGATGTAAGATTCAATGACCAAAACTAAGGCATGAGATAATTAGAATACATGGTGTAATATAATGGTGACGGGTTTATTTTCCCAGTAAAATTTTCATGATTCGGTGAAAGAAAATTAACGAACCTCAGTAATGGAATATGCGCTCATAAACTCTCCTTTTATCCGTGATAATGCTTGCAAGTACACTAGGCTACAATAATACAGATTGCGTTCGCGGTACTGTGATGCGTATCAATTAAATAGTTCAAAATTCAGCATCATGTGCAAACTATGTACTGCAATAGTTTCTCTTCTTCGCATCTTTTGCATTCTCCTATTGTTCAATGAAAAACTTGGATTTTGGGCTGGAAATAGTACCTACTATTTGCCAATAAGAATGACGCGTCAAAATGGAGTATTATTTCTAAACTTATGCAATATATGTTTGATTGCTTCCAACTGCTTTCTCGGAAGATTGCCATGGGAGATTTTATGCAAGAATATAGAGATGGTGAGAAAACAAAAGAAAAAATCGAGAACGCGGGATCAGTGGTCTCCTTAGAAGTCTTGACGACCTTCAACAGATTCACTGACGAAGACGATGGGAAAGAACACGAAAATTTGGTAAAGCGGTTAAATAGGAAGGTCGTGGTAACATAAAATTGACGTTTAAGTCTATCGATTAGTAAAAATAGAAGGTTTAAATTAGCTAATGGAATAATTAGGTTACCTTCCTGACGCAAGCATACACTTGTCTTGTCAAGTCTAGCACACACTTGTCTTTTCAAGTCTTGGAATTAAACATCATGCTTAAAGAATGATTTGGTAGAATTTAGAATTAGATTTAATAACGATCCAGGTTTCAACTGTAAACAATACTATTTGCCAACTGTAAACAATGCTATTTTTCTACTCTAAACATAGTGAGTCAAAATTTTGCACTTATTGAAGTACTTTTCATTTTATTACTGTCTTGGAAATGTGAACAATAGCTCACCCAAAGTGTCCCTGGCAACAGGAATAATTTGAGTGTTGTCCAAAAGAAAGGGATGGAAGAGGATTTCGCAGAGAATGTGATGAGAAAATGTTTCTAGTATTGTAAATTTGAAAAAAACATCTACCGGTAAAAATCAATAGCAATGCTGTAGTTCGACATTTCGGACGAATGTTGTTGCGATTCCCAGCCTATTGCTATGCCAGAGATTCACTGCATGCATTTCGGATGAAGCACCAATAGCCAACATTAGCAGTGAATTACGAAAGTTGAGGCAAATAGAACATAATTAACTCTATGTTGCAGTCATTGTTTCCTTTTTCTCCAATATTCTTTCATCTTTTCACTATTTCTCTTTTTTTATTCTTCGGACCACATTGAGGTTGTTTTTTCTCTCTTCTACTTTGGAATTCTTCCATATTTAATAACTTTCTCCGTGCTCCGTGCCAATCGAAAATTTTATCATCTAACAATAAGACATGAAACGATAATGAAAATCCGTGGACTCTCCCCCAAAAACCCTTCGTAATAACCACTGCCGAGTATCCTACGTCTTTCCATCGGAATCATAAGCACAGAACCCAGTAGATGGGGTTCGGAAAGGCGAAATAAAGCGAAGAGCACCCATGAGACCTTATTCAGGAAGAATGCGGAATTGTTTAACCTTCACCATATCAAGGATCAGACGTCAGAGCATTGGGAAATGCCGGGCTTTTAATGATCAAATCGGGATTTTAAGTGGATGTGACGTAAAGGTTTCGTCATTGTCGAGGCTTGGAACCCTTCCTGCATAAGGACCCTAAACGGTGCCTGATGACGTCGTGATTGGCAGAGACTGAGCGTCCATTGAATATGGGTAGTAAACCAAGGACTAATTTTAAAGTCAACTACATTAGACATTCCCCCATGGAACAGAATTATGGAATAATAAGAGCAGACTTCGTACTATTCACTATTTTTTCTTGAAAAATAGTGACACGTGTTTCAACGGTTAGTCGTCGTCGCACTGGCATCCTGAATACGGCGCGTTGAGAATTAATGCAGTGCTTTGTTCCAATTAGTGGACGAGCAGCAGGATAACTTCACATGCCACGGATGGTGGTACCTAAGCATTAACAGAGAGCAATTTTCTATCGCCTGAATAAACGAAGTGCGAGCCCATTTGGACGTTGAAATTAAGATATTTCCAAGTCAAGAATAATTTCTACTCCTTATTTTAACTATCAATGGCGTACAGACGGGGGGAGGGGGTTTAGGGTTTAAACCTCCCCCCCAAAACATGTCTACCTGGATTCGTTAATTATCATTTCTATCGCTTTTTATATGTTTAACACTTTAATGTTTAAAATAAAGTTGAAATATCTTCACGAAAATCGAATGATAGTTAAATTATTGTTTTAGTAAATAATAATCTAAATATCATTTTATGACGACGCACATAAATATTAATGAACCCCTCCCCCCCTCCAGAAGAAAATCCTGCGTGCGCCACTGTTGACTGTCAATATTATTTTTCTGAACAAGCAAACGGGCGGTTATTGGAGAAAATCCGTAAACTAAAACCCATCTTTCCCGCCTGCCTACTGAACCTTTTGATAAAAATGAAATCTACCCTTAAAAGAAAAAGCTTATACAACATTTTATTTTTTCAATCTTTCGTGGCCTGTTATACGATCAGTTTCTCCACTTCAACGGTGTTTGTAAAAAGAATTTTATCCCACAACTGAGCAGAGTAAACCTACGATGTTTGGTCAAACCACATTCACACCCTTTGTATTGTTCATCAGTCCGTTTATGTTGTAGTTGATTCGTTTTACATTAACTTCAATGTCATGATTATTACTGAAAAATCCTAGCGCACAAGCAGCAATGGATACGACCGAGCAATAACTTTGAAGGTTTTTTGTTCACACTTCGAGTCGTGGGTCCGCTAATGCGTGTGAGTTGAGTTGTGGAAAAAGACGCGGCAAGAAATAGCTGCACTTGAATCCAGTTAGTTGTTTTGCCGTACGAGCTGCGGAGTAAAAACTTGTTTCTTTAGACGTGGCGTCAGTGGGAATTTTTTAAGCTCAATTATAGCAAAACATTTTGAGTATGAGCAGAATATTGAGGAATCTACAAAGGATAGTCGGTATTCATGTCGTATGCGGCCAACAGCCGAAATCAAGATGTCGTATGCGGTAAGAAGGAAATTCTTTTCTCTTTCATAGAACTTACTGCATTTTCACCCTTTATATAGAAATACGCGAAAAAAGAGAAGAGAAAGGAAAATACTGCACATAATACTATATCGAAGAAGAAATATTAATGAAAACAGAAATACATTCATTCATACAGAACGATCGACAAAATCGGTCACATTCGCAAGACGGTAAAACACTCGCAGTACATTGTTAATCTAGAGACAGGCCAAGCACACAGCTGATCGAAGGTTAATGTAAAATAAAATAAAAAACTCGTTAAGGAAATGTAGAGAACCTCTACCAATTTCCTACTGGCATATTTAGTAGCGAGACGGTGGGCTAAAAACAAAAATGAAGATTTTTTCGTAGTATTTCTGCGAAATATGCAAGCTGATTATGGAAGCTGATTGTTATTCAGTGAAAAAAAATGTTTTTATCGAGATAATATTATGCTTTATTTGGTTAAATATATCTTATTAAGAATATAAGATTAAGAATGGACACCAGTGAGCCCGATGGATAAAGTAATTCATGGAAGAGATTGGGATAACGAAAACATAATGCAGGATAAAACTATATTTAGAATACGGATACAAAACTTCAAGGGTTTCCGGAAGAAGGAAAAAAAAGAAATGAAACAATACCTAAGAGGGATAGTGGAGGAGAAAGCAGCAAAAGAATGAAGAACTATTGAAGAACAAGAAAAGAAGAGGGGAAAAGTAACGAAAATGAAAGCGTTTGATTATTTTACGTAGTCTTTGGACGGCAAAAATCGAGAGAAGATATCTTTTTAGCATATTTGGTTAATAAAAATAATTAATTCAGTTAAAGTATTATTTTTTATTCCACCGTATTACCTATTACATAAAATTTTACACAGAAAACAACCTGCAGACCACATACGACATGATTACCGTATAATTTCTATTTCATGAGTCAACTTTCATTATCAGTTTTCTCATAGAGCAAACGGTCTGTCGGAGGAGAAAATCCTTTAAATAAAACTCATCTTTTCCATCTGTCTTCTGAACTTTTGGCTAAAGATGAGATCTTCCTTTCAAAGAAAAGATCAACCAACCTAATTGAGTGTGTGCATTGATCAATTTTATCGTGATTGAAAGACGTCACCAACCACGCTACAGTAGAGCGATGGAATAGTGCCGGTGACATAAACTTGGCCGCTTGAGTGGCTGCCAAAAAAACCAATGCGGAAATGCTGCGAGTGACCCGTTCAAATCGCAACACGGCATTGCATGCGAGATTAAATTGCTTGGAGAGTCCTTAGTCGAATGAAGATAATCAGTCCAGCTGCCTCCTTTTATCTTCCTTCTACGGACGGAGTTCGATTACGTAAATGAAATATCTTTAAAGTAATACCTACTTGCGAAGTTGATAATTTCAGACTCGCGAGACAAGGATTACGAAATCAAATATTGTCGACAGAGTTGAGAAACTCGGAAATGAAATTTTGAGCCCGGTCTATCCCGTAAATATTTACCCACTCTGAAATAGGGAACATATTTATGACTATGACCTAGTATTTGTGTACCTGACATACATTTTTCTCACGACCTCAAATAATTATGCAAGTCCGACTATGAAAGTAGGGAACTTAGCTACTTCTCCCCTGTTAGACTTCATTAGGAGTACGCTGCCAGTATTTGGGATCCTTTTGAGATAGACTTAAGTACAAGGCTAGAGCGCGTGCTAGCGAAGATCGGCAAGATATGTAAATGGTCGTTATTATGGTTTCATTTGTGTCACAAACCTACTGCAACAACTAGGAATAACATAAATTCAGTTTTTAAAAACAATGCATATTCTTCATTCCGGTACGCAATCCTGAGTGTTATACGAACTGAGTAATTTAAAGAGCAAGTAGTATAAAAACGTGGATTGCATAAGTATTTCGAGAGAGTATTTATTTTATTACCTGATGAATAAGCATAGCTTCCTCAAGGTTTGCATATACTTTTTTTTAGTTTACTTACTATGCATGAAATTAAAAACAATGTGTATGCAGGTTGGAGGATTTTTTAATTTTTTTAAGTTACTTTCTGCGCGTTTCAACGAAGCACTTATGACAGCGGGAAGGCATTGGGGAAATGAAAGGTCACTGAAGCCCTTTATCTATAGAGTACATGCTACCTATAGAATAAAAGATTACAATTAGAAAAGATTAGAGTGAATCAGGAAGTCATACAGGAAAGGTCGCACGAGGTTTTTCTATGTCGTTTCCCAGTCCATCTTCTATGTGCATAATTGAATTCCCAGGATCATCACTAAGAAACACTGACGCGAAGACTTAGTAAGTGGCATCGCTCTGAACATCTCCTTATCCATCCATTTCCATCCTTTTACTCTACCTCACCGTCTGAAGCTCCGATACGCGCGGAGCAGACCTGAATCGAATGATGAAATCTTTTCGGATTGTGGCTCCATAGTTCGCAGACAGCGTTCTAAATCTACACGCTATCCTGCGGGATTTTTAGGTTAATTTTTCATTTCAACCGTTCTTCGTGGCTTCATCATGAGTATATAGGGCTCTAAGAAAATGTTGCTTGATATGAAATATCGTAAACGGTTTAGATTGGACAACGTAGGCAACAATTCATTAGTACGATGCTGGTTATAATTAAATCTCTTCATTAATTGTTTATTCTAGTATGAAATAGGCTTGTTTTGATCCACAAAAGCCGGAATTAATTCTTTATTTTTTTTAGTTTAAAATTAATAACTTGGGTAAACAGTACTTACAGAAAGGCTGTATTTTTGTCAAAGCATATGAAGCACAGGGAGGAAGCACTTGTAAAGCTTTTGAATTGTCGGAATGAATAGTATAAATCGCAACCAGAATAGAGAATAAGTGCTTGCAGATGTTATATGAAACAACTAGGCGTTCGACCTTAATGTCTATAAAGTTATTTTTTGGTGCTCATGGATGACTGATTCCAAATTATTGCGACATTCCTCAAATTCCGCCAAAGTCAGCAGAGGGTAAAATGCACTTGCAGATTCTCACTCACACACATAAATAAATGGATAAAAGTTCTTCCAAATTCCAAAAAAAAAGTCAAAAAATTTGGTGAGGAGGTGGCAAAAATTACTTCATTAATCGAAGAGTACATGTCGTGGATATTTGCTATACTATAATTCCTGAAACGCAAGGGCTTGACAAATTGGTATACAATTTTATAAAATTTGACTCAATTTGCATTTAATTCGGATCTGGTTTCGAAAGTCTTTCATTTATGGTTCAAAGGACAGTGTAGAGATCTGAGAGTAAGTGGAGGAAACAGAGTTTGTAAATGACTACGAATATGACGTAATACTTTTGTCCGCTTTTAAATGTACGATTTTTTTCGAGGTTGAACGTATTTCATTTCAATGGAGAAGAAATCCGAAAAGCCTCAACCTCTAGGTTTCAATGGAACTCGCAAGCCTTTCCACGAAATCAAGACTATAGTCCAAGGACAGGGGTATTAATTATATAGGAATTGTCGCGTTGAATTGTAACTTTAAAAAATATTAATGGTGAAATGAAACAAAGTAAATAACTTCCATTTGGGATACTTATAAAATATTTTTTACTTTAAAATTACAAACTGTCATGATGAATAAAAGAAATTTAAATTTTCAATTATTCACACATTAGTCGAAGAGAGAAGCTTAAATAAAAACAAGATTTTCGACCTTATAGTAAAAACCTTTCAATGGCCATGATTTTGAAATCATTGAAGAGGTGGCCGAGATGATAGCTCATTGCTTGTCGACTGAAATACCAATAGGTTGTTCCACCAGGAAAAATTATCATTGCTCCCATCGAAAGAACCTAACAGTTATTCGGTAAGAGCCTTCACCTGAATTTTTCGTTGAAATAACACCAAGTCCTACAGCAATTAAATGGTAGTTCACGAAGTCATTGACACAATAGTGAGCGGCGCAAGTCGCCGCTAACAATTGCTTATCGTCTTTTGACGAAAAAAGGTCGAAAGCAGTGGAAATGTGGGGGTATGTATAAATGATGAATATCATCAAATGGATCGGAGAGAATCACCAACGAAGAAGTTTTACAAGGAGTTGAGGAAAAAGGTATTTTAATGAAAACTCTTAGAAGTAAAGAAGACAGATTTACGGTACACATTTTGAAACAGAAAATCACCATCACTGGGTATTATAAGAGCTGATTGGTAATTTTTTCCTTTTTAATTTCTGGGGCATCTCTTATAAGTTGCTTGCCATCAGGTTTCCTCTTGCCATCAGGTGCCCTCTTTCAGTTCCTCCTATCCTCTGCCTATCCTTATATCGTCCAAAATCCCCATCCTCTTACTTCCTCTTCCATCATTCCCTATAGCGTTCTCCGCTCTATCAGTCTTTATAACATACCCTCACTCCTCAACACGTTTCCATCAATCTTTTCTGCCTACTCCGAATCTTTGCCAACAATAGCCTTTCCTCTCCCACCATATCTAATACGTCCTATCTCCCCTTTCTCGCCACCAAGCTCACCCTCTCCATTCTTCTCCATACCCGCATCTCAAATTCCTCCAGTCAACGAAAATCCTCTCTCCACAAGTGACCAAGTTTACGACCCATACAGCGCCACGCTCCGTATTAGATTTTTTACGTGTATTTTCTTTACATCTCTTCCTATACCTCCCTCTTATCAATTCCCTTCTCTTTTAAAATGCCTCTTTTCCTCTTAAAAATAGATATGGGGGTCGAGTCTCGGAATTCCTTGATAATTATCACTCACGAAAAAGAAGCAGAATTTATCGCAAGTGAACAATGTGTGAAAACTAGAGAATCCAAAATAGACGAAACCATACAATAAAATACATATTTTCGCGAACGATGATTATCCTAACTTTTCGAGAATAGCTCCCCAAAGAGTAGAAATGAACGAGAAGAATTACCGAGGAAGATCAAAGATGGCATCCATGAAGAAAATGAATGATAAGGAACGTCAAAATTAACTATTATGAAGGAATAAAATGTTTAACTGACATGGGAAGAGTGGAGTGGAGAGCTGAATAAAGCCAATATTGGGATTTATGACTACTGATAATGATGGAAATGATTTCGATGAAATAACAGCAGCGTTGACCCACGGGCTACGACAGTCGTACGCTTATAGAATCGACGGAGTCGTTTGACGCGCGGAACGGACAAACAACTATCCTGAGGCAAGACGAGAGTGATGATGGCGGGAAAAAATAAACTCCTGACGAAAATTCAGGGGAAAGTGGTTCCATTCCCCGCTAAACCACAGCTATTGTGGAGCCTTAAACCGCATGATTCGAAGGGAAGGGTTAGCAGAAGGAACGATCTCGATCCCGTTCCGGGTCATGTGAATGAACGGGGGAGGCTAGTGGTAATTCTCCAGACGCCGGGAGAGCCATTATAATATCTACTTTTGCTCTACTAGCTCCTTCTTCACTAAAAATAAGTAGTGTTGCCGCGAGACTCGAGACGAGACCGTTGGGTAGAATTCGAGACGAGACTCGATACGAGACCACTTTTTGACGAGACGAGACGATACCACTTCCACGAGACACTCGAAAGTCTCGAAATACAGATGTATGTCCTTATTTGGTATAGCTTTATCCCTAAAACTATGTCCATCTGTTAAGACGAAGTAAATTTTACGTTTTTCTTAAGAATTAAATTTGAAATATAATTCAATAATAAATTTCGATAAATTATCTAACTATAAAAAAGAATTTTTGCCAAAAAATCAATTTCTGAATGCATGAGCGTGACTTCTGGAGCCAAGTAAAGGAGTGTTAATGGCTGACTACTTTTCCTTGTTTCGTGCGATTCTAACCTTGGAAAATTTATCCAGCAAAAATTGGACTATTTTCTAAAGTGGTAATTTTCAGTGCTTACCTCTACGACAAAAATATCTTGGATTATACTCGCATATGTGTAAAGTATCGCCCAGCGGCACTTGCAATCCTGCTTATAGCTTGCATGCTAGGAGAAAATGATGGCGCCATTTCGAATTGCGCAGAGCACATGACCTCGGCAGAAAGACGAATGATAATTGAAATAACTACGTACCTCTTCCTGCATGATATATCTTCCGAGGTTAGTGAGGATATTTAGCATAATGTCGCAAAATTGTGTTGAGGATGTTACAATAAAAAAGTATAACTACAATTGGCTTACCTTTGACTTTAATTTCTTTCATTTGCCTTTATTTTGCTTACCAAAAATCCATTTAATCAAAAAGTCCATTACTGGATCATCTGACCGGCATTTATTCATCAGCCACTCATTCTAACTCCATCATATTTTCTCCAGAAACACCGGTTAGCGGCAGGTAATCTTATTTCAGCAGCATGCAGTCCATTCTAAAAGGGGCCAGAAACCTGTCGAAAAAATCTATTTGAAGACTTGTGCGAAATTCCTGAGAGGAAAAATCATTCGCCCTGACCGGGATTCGAACCCAGATCCCTCAATTTGCGGCCGAGTTCTTTAGCTTAAATGTCTAAAGCACTAAGTGTTGATAGCTCTGATCAGCATTTTAGATGCATAGCCCATGTACTAAACCTTGCAGTACAGGATCTATTAAGAACGTTGTCTCTGGAGTACGGGGTTTCAGAAGACCAGCTTTATTAATTGATAGTGACGACGATGATTTTGATTTTGAAGAAGAAAATAAAACTTCAATCGCCAAAATAAGATCTCTAATTTAAAAAAAATAAAAAAGAGCAGTTACGAATTAAATTCCGTAGCGCTTGCGAATCTGCAGGGGAACCATCACTGAACCTTGTAATAGACGTCCCAACTAGGTGGAATTCAACAGACGATATGATTGGAACAGCACTTAATGTGAAGAGAGGTATTTCAATCCTATGCGATAGTATATGTGACCTGAAGCGCCTCAAAATCACTGGATCAGAATGGACACTGCTTGAAAATGTTCACAAAGTTTTAAAAAACTTTAAAGTTCTGACGAATAAATTAGGAGGAGAAAATTACGTCACCCTTCCACTCGAAAAGTGGAAAAAAAAAACTTTGTATATGTCCACAGTATTTATTTTGGTACGACGCGTTTCAGCGAACCATCTTCGCTATCATCAGGTACAATGCAGGTTTCCCTCAAGAAGTCTTATATACATACATGCGGAAAGGAGGGGTATGGTTATGAGTTAGCGGAAGAGGGAGAGGGGTTGGGGGGTAAAGGATGGGGGAAGGGAGTGGGGAGGCGGTTGGGATACGTAAGGAATTGGGGTTTGGTTGAAAGTTTTAGGGGGGGAGGGCTAACATCGGGGAATGACTCAGGAACTCAATGTCGTTGATAAGTTTTTCTTTGCGTTTCCTCCTCCTGGTGATCTCCCACTGTTCAAGTGCGTCGAGCCGACGTCCTTTTTCTTCGAAGGCCAATATTTTTGGGTTGAAATTGCACGAATGGCCCTCGTTGATGAGATGAGTGGCTAAATGGGACTTAGTGTCATTCTTTTCATAACACCTTCTATGTTCTGCTGCCCGTACTTTGAAATTCCGGCCTGTTTGACCTACATATGTTGAGTCACACGAGTCACAGCTGATTTCATAAATGCCGGATCTTAAAAGAGGGTCTAATTTGTCTAACGATTTGTCAAATAATGTTTTAAGCGTCACTGGGGAATAAAAACAGAATTTGAATCGGTCACTCGGGAAGCACTTAGAAACTTTGTAAGACTATTTGCCTATATATGGTAGTTTCACCCACTTCTTGATATTTGAGATCGGCTTAAGGTCTGTGATTTCTTTGATGGCCTTCTTCATACGTGAATTCCGTAATATCCTCTCAATCAGATACCCATCGTAACCGTTAACCGCGGCAATGTGGTGGATGAGGTTCAATTCTTTAACAAAGGACTCCCGTGAAAGAGGAATGTTCACAAGCCTATTAATCATCGAGTGGAATGCTGCCATTTTGTGACTGGAAGCATGGCACGAATCAGACGGAATGACCGTGTCTGTAGATGTCGGTTTTCTAAAGATATCAAATATGTGTTTTTCCCCGCATAAAGATAGTTGTAAATCTAAAAAACTTAATCTTCCATCTGTAGCTTCCTCCATAGTGAAATTAATATTTTTATGACTTGAGTTTGAAAGGTTTAAAAAATTATTGGCTTGCCGATGGCTTCCGGTCCAGCAGCATAAAATATCGTCAACATATCGAAACCAGTTTTTTTTTTTTTTTCACTTTTCATTTATCATTATGTTCCACAACATCTCGCCGAACACCGTTGAATACACCCTTCCACTCGTTACCGTTCCATTTAACTTGCTGTTGGATAAGCTAGAAAAAATGATGGAAATACTGGACAACAAGCCTGGAAGGAATTAAGGTGATGAAAAACTGTAGCTTGCTTATCAAGCTGCTCGGAACAAGATGCTAAAGCACTACCGCCTGATAAACTGGATCTATTGCGCGGTATTAATATTAGATCCACGTCATAAATGTGAAACTTTCTCCATGACGCCATGGGGAAAAGAGATGCAGGAAAAGTCCATATTGAAATTTGAGGAAATGTTCAAAGTCTATTACGAAAGGTATCCAACTCAAATACAGTCCGCTCAGTCAATGGATCTAGAGAATCTTGAGAGGTCTGTTTTGGTAGAAAGTGACGAGGAAGACTTTCTAGATGTATATTCTCTCTATAAGCAGTCAAGACCCAGTACTAGCAGGTATTTTCTCCTTTTCGACTAATTTCACTTACCTTAACTATTTTGACCTAAGAGAGAAGTTCAATTAATCTCAGAACTTTTATTTAATTTATTTAACTTTTAAATAGAAATTTAACCCTTTTTCTGTTAAGACCTAATGGTTTTCATATATTTGCTCCTAGTCTATCATCACAGCATGAAAAATGGAGGAAAGAACTTGCAAACTATCTTCAACTGCAGAGATCCCCTAGTGATGTAAACATATTGACATGGTGGAAGGCAAATGAGGCAACTTATCCAGTGCTATCAAAAATGGCGAGAGACTTCCTCAGTATTCCCACTACATCTGTTCCAGCGGAAAGGTTGTTCTCAAGAGCAGCCTTGACAATAAGGAAGCATAGAAACCGCTTGGGTCACGAATCAGCAAGAACTCTGTGTGAACTCGTGGGTGACGTGCAATTTGGCCAGTCAAATAAAAAACTTATGTTAATTAAACTTTTTTAAATCTGAAAATTATTTCAACTACTTTATTAAAGCGAAAATTATCTCTTATACCACTCACATTATGTTTGCGATTATTTTCTTAAACCTTCTGTGGATTTCTCAGCAGTAAATTTGTGTCTACATTCCCTTTTTAGAAATTTTTTGTTTTATATTACTAGTTTATTCATTGAGTATCAATAAAATCAATGATTTTTCTAGCAGTTTGATGTCATTGGTGTCCAGATCAATATATATTTAAAATTTATATTAATGGCTTTCCTATTTCGAGTGTACCGATTCAGCGATTAACCCTTAGGCTGCGGGAAACGTACATGTACGTGTGTATCAGGAACTGCGGAGAGAACGTTCTTGTACGTTTGACCCTCTCTGTCTACCTGCTCCATCAGTCCTTTCATATTTTTATGACCCAAACTCATTCTTTCCAGCGGTGGACATCTGGGAATCCACCCTTTTCACCCAAACCACTCCCTTCCCACGCTCTTTAGGAATGGCATACCACCGAAATGAGACGCGACCCTTTCTTCCGACTGTTCGCTCAAGAGGCTACGGTTGTCTCAAAAGTTAGTTGTCTTATGCTCGCGCCCGGCTCAATTATCAACGGATTTTTTTGGTGTTTGGTATCAAATTAAACATAAAGTTGCTAGAAAATATATTTTCATATTTGTTTTCAACAATTACGCCTATAAACAAATTTTCAAAATTAGTTCCAAATTCCACTAATCCCTCGACAAGTTCCGGTGCCCACACCCTGGGATCCCGAGAAAAGGGTTGGGAGGGGATTGCATGGGTCATATAACTGCCCGGCCTCGGCCCGTGGGAAGGAATGACAGGCTCCGTCCGAATAGATATTTGCCGCACAGGGTGGACGAACTGCGCTCTAGCTGCCGCAGCTTAAGGGTTAAGTACGCAAAGGAAACGGCTTTTTATGGTGCTAAATTTATTTTGGGGGAAACGAGACGAGACTAGAGTCTCGTCCGAGACTCGAGACCGAGACGAGACTGGGGTTCACGAGACGAGACTCGAGACGATACCCGAGTTCAGAAAACGAGACTGAGACGAGACTGGCTCAAGTCTCGTCTCGTCTCGCTGCAACACTAAAAATAAGTATTTTGACGCAAATAGGTGAATGAAATCTGTCTGAAAAAGGGATAATAGGACGGAAATGGTGATGTAACGTTTGCAGGGTGATCCATTGCTACGCTATAACTTGGTGACTAATTAGAAGATTAAATTAAATGTGGTCTCGTTCGATTGGATACACAACCACGATGCAATCAAGATATTCACTCGGCGCCGCGCATACGTAAGGCCCGGGCAGAGGACCGTGAGAACTGGCAGCCATCTTAGGTGTAGGGGGAAAATTTCCGCGTATTGTATCTCGCGACTCCGGTGCGCTAGAGCGCTGATTTAGGAGCCGAACGAAAGTCTTGTCTAGAACTGTCTAGTAAAGCAAAAAACATATTTTGCACGACATGTTTTGTCGAAGATTCAAAAATGGATGATCAAACCTCGAGTAAAATTTCTGATGACAACAAATACTCGCCGAAAAGCTCAGATGAAATCCGAGTGCACGCAATTCATTGGAAAGGGTGTCTAATTAGCCATCGATAAATACCACTATTTTACGTGTCAGTAACGTTTTCACGGCTTTGGTAGCGTCGGAAAGTCCATTTTCGGTAGCGTGGTAATTACGCCATCGTGCTAAATATTGCCCGCTGACTAAGACGAATTCACGAAAAACCCAAACTCGTGTCCACGATATAGCTGTATCCAAATTTTTTTCTATTTTTAAACAAGCATAAAATAATGACTTTGCTTCAAATATTGCATGGTGCATAAATGCTAGGAATAATAAATCACTGATTTTATATGCCACAAAGCATTGTATGTTTTATGCACGAAAAATGATTGCACCCCAATATTTATAAAGATTTGGTAATAAGACCGTAAATAAACCAATGTGCACATACAGCCTCAAGAGCATGTGCTTAGCCTTTGCCGAAGGTGTAAAAGGGTAAATGTGTGGGATATAAGTTTAGATACGTAAGACATTAGACAAACAAAAATTATGACATTATTCAAATCAATAAAGCAAAAATTTCGAATGTGGAGGCTTTCAACTAAAGCTGGTATCACAATTAACGTATTTAGACGGCATTTTAGCGGAGCTAGGAGGGATATTCAAGAGACTAGGACAAAAAATGCGCTGGAATAATTTACAAAGAGATTTCATGAAAATGAAAAAAGAAACTTCAACTAGAAAACGAAGCACACCTACACGCAATAATTATCGTATATTTCCAGGAAACCAGTGCCAGAAATCTTTTCAGGAAAAAATTGCTCTTACATCACACCACTGCTATGGTGAACGAGCCAGTAAACGAGAAACATTTTTCTATCGCCCACAGTGTTTGAAACAATAAATACACTGAATGACTCTCAGGATAGTAAAGAGTGTATTTTTTAAAGAATTCAATGGTGTTCTTAATGGCGGAGTTATCACCCTTTCCATTTGCGCTCAATATTCAATAAATGTTACACTGAAGAAACGCGTTCTCATGCTCTATTCTTTCTCGAGCTGGACAATCTTCTCTCCAATAGTTCAAATCCTATGATATCAGTCTAGACTTTTTAAGGGGACCAAGCCCATGTACCATGTCCCGAGGTTCGTGATATTATAAATAACTATAAATAAACGCAAGAGAGTCATAATATTCCTAAGCTAATCTGTCAACAGCTTAGCAGTGTAATTTAAGGTGCTTCGGACTTCGTAACACTTACTGCAAAACTGTTGCACCATTATCGTTTCTTTCCTTTGTCCCAGTCCATTATGGCGCCCTTCTTATTGTATGTCAAAATAATCTGACGGGGCCAACTCCAGTCTCCCTCAATAAGTTCTGTCGTCATCAATTATTTGACAGTATGAGCAAAAAACAGGGGGGCCAGTAGTTACAGTACCTTCAGCGGAGTTACCCGGTGAGGAAAATGCATGGATGCGATAAATGAGAAAATAAAGAAATTTAAGAAAATGCATTCGTCTTTACTGGGATCCGAATCCAGGGACCTTATTCAAGAAGTAATCAACATCGATAATGCCGTGGGCGTGACGTCTCATCACCGGCAAATATCTACTTTTAATTGGCATAATTTGAAACCCCTGAGGCTGTTACGCAGAAATTCCGTCCTTGATGAGGCTCGAAAATTCCTGAGATCTTCCTGAATAAGGCACCAGATCTCCAGGATCGCCTAAATTTTTGTTAGCGATCATAAAGCGTTATAAGAGGCTGGAATGGCTGAATTGGTTACAGCATTTGTAGCGAATTCGAATGACCTGGGGCGCGATCATGGTTCTCCATAACCCGTGCGCTCGCGTTATCGTTATTTTTCGATAGCGCTCTAGAGAGCAAAAACGTGATCGCCATTTTTCAAATTTTGTGAGGCGCTTTTAAGCACTAGCTTAATTGGTGGAATGCGTTCTTAGGACAGCAACTGAGAGCACTGCCCTTATAGATCGGTTTGCCTTTTGGATAACGATAGCGACAACGCAAAAGGACACGAATCTCAGGGGTGATTGATTTTGTTACATCGACTATCTCACTTTTTATCACTTTTGTTTTACTTGTTCAATTTTGAACTTCAAATTTACTATCACATATGACCTCAATTTGTGAGATGGATAAGATCCAGCTCACCCATTGATACTTTCCCAATCGGGTAAACTCTTCATCTTCAGCCTCACATGCATCACTAAGCAACACACCCAGAATGGAAGTGTACATGTACGTATTGGGTTAGAAGTGTGACGCCACCAGCGGCACTTTTCAGCCACATTTGCTAACACTGCAGCTGATCGAGGCTTCCTAGAAACGAAGTTGCGACCGCTCCTTCCGTCGATTACGAAGGCCGACTTTGGAGTGCACCTTGCCTTTTCAGCTGATTCCTCTATCCTTTTCCGAGATCCCAACACACCGAGGATTTCCGGTAAATAGGTGTAACACCTCCCTCGGCTACGCTTCTGTCGAAGCAAGTTGCGTCCCCCCTCCAGCGCGTGCTCACACCTTCCTGACAAGTCATCACACAGTCGCAATGCAAACAAGAGCGGAGTCACTCTTCCGCTCCGCGCAATCACGGGCTAGGAAGTGAAGTTTATTCATTTTTTAACCACACATTGTTAGCAAGCCATATGCCAAGAGTCAAGGACAAAAAAATGAAACCGTTTTAATTAATCCTTTAATGCCCAGATTGCCGAATTTGGCACATGCCTCCGGAGTCATCTCAGCACATCTCACCAATGCTCAGCGTGCCAAATTCGCTCATCATCATCAGCAATCAATCAGAAAATTGGTTTGCTGCATTTCTCCGCTCCGCTCTCCGACCAATAAACATTCCTACATAATTCTTCGTTTCAACGTCCGTCATTATAAAGAAAATGTGGACGTTCGCGGTAGAATACTAGATCTAATTATAGTTCGCGGTAGAATGTTATCTTGTTCGTATAAACCCCCGCTGAATTTTGACATGAATTAAGATGGCTTGGTGGTGTAACTGGCTAATACACCTGACCGGAAATTGGGAGGTCCGGGTTCAAATCCCGGTCAGGTGAAATAATGTTTTCATGGCGAATTTCACCGTCTTCGGTGTATTCCTCTGTAATTCTTCCCATTCATTTCTATGCCTATTGTGCTCTAGCTATTGTGCCGCAAAATTTGCCCAAAGGGTTTGTTTCTTCCTCTTCTCAGATTTTTCTACAAACATATTTTCTCTCCAACTCTTCGTAAGACTTCTCCGGATTTGGTGCAGTAAAAAAATATTTAAAAAAAAATGGAAAATTGTTGAAAAAATGCGAATGTTTTTCCTGTAATCTTCATTTTGAAAGAACAGGGAGGAATATAAGCTTTCTCAATTTAAAAAAATTGGCTCAGAAAGGGTTAGGCTCTTAACGTCTCTTTAAAAATGTTCAACTTAAACGTTTAAAGTAGTGGAACACATGTAAATCTTCTCGTAGACTGCTACTACATATGCCCACATGTTGGCATGAATTGATCTGCATCCTATTTCTAACTTAGATAAAAATAAAAAACTGAGGGGTCATATCATGCTAAAATTTTAACTTTTAAAATTCACTGCAGCTAATTAACTACAGCGTATTTAAGGTTGTCATTATTTTACGGTGAAATGGCCACTGTTTTTCAATGAAAATTAAAATCAATCGTCACGTAAAGAATGGAGTATGTAACTCCGTACCTGACCGTTACAAGTAAGCTCAGTATTATGTTCTAAATTACTTGAGTTTTTAGTCATCGATTTGAAATTGTAAACCCAGCTTTTTTGGTGAAGTTTAAGGCAATCTAGGCATTCTATTGCTCGCCCTTCATGGCAAAAACACTGTACTACTTACGTCGTAATGGTTATCCTGTTCTTTTGAGCAGCCCATGGGTGTGAAAACCCATGCCCATGAGACACCTTCCAATTTGATATTCACTCCTCTCTTAAGAATCACCACTCCAATCACAATTTGCATTTAACTTACGTAAAATTGCCATTTTTCGGCATTTTGATGGTAATTGTACATTAAGCGCATAAGGCAGTTATGATGAAGAGGCTCAGTCAATTAAAGACGATCCGGCTACGGACAACATAGCTGCTCTGTTTAAATATGATGCTACCACGCATAACGCATTGCGCGAAAACATTCGCTTGGTCTGTAGGTAGGTCGTATGGTTTATGGAGTGATCGCGAAAATATCTAATCATAATATACTGGCATGAAAATCTTTGCATTTGAGATATGACGATGCCTCTGGTTGTATGTATCCCCATCCGTTTTCCCTAAAGAGAAGAGAAAAGAGAAATAAAAAGGTTCTCTCAGAGAAATAATAAACCATTATTGCGATTAATGAGGGCAGTTTTCATTTCCACACCTAGTTCCACTATGCAGACCAATATCCTCCACGGCGAGCGCCATTAAGGTAAATCATTATATTTCACAAAACACCGGCGCAATTTGAGGGAAATCGCCAATGAAATAATACTATCTTATTTACAATATGTGTTTATGCTCAATCAGTGTGAGAGGAAAAAAAACTGCTTCCCTCAGAGGAGAAGAGATAGAAAAAGCTATTTTAAAACAGGTGGAAAACATTGGAGTGACTTTAATCCAATATATTCCAGTTGTGCCTGGTATGGTGGGTGGTGGGAGAGGAGAGGATACGTTTGGAGGAGATTAGGAGAGGGTAGAGTAGGTGGTTAGAAGAGGTACTGAGGGGTGAAGAAGCGTTGAATGCCGTGACAGAACGGAGGATGTTGGGTAAGTGGTAGAGGGGAAGAAAGAGAATAGACTTTACATCTACATCTACATCTACATACTACCCCGCAAGCCGCCTCAATAGGCGTGTGGCGGGGGGTGTTAGGACACCAGCCGTTTACATATAAAAAGGAAACGCTCTATGAAATTACGCCTTGCATTTATTAAAGTCCCTTATTGCTCGGGGGAAAAACGAATTCCCATACCTATCCGTTCGGCAAAATATCTCTTTTAATTTATCGTTTCTGTCGGACCTGGAAATATAGTGGGGTTCTAATATGATGTTCTCCGTGTCGCTCTGAAAGATATCTATTCTCAATTGCTCAAGTAATCTAAGCCTAGCGCGCAGCCTCCGAGTCTCTAGCGGCTCCCAGCCTAATTCGTTTAACATCTGCGTAACGCTGTCTGTACGCCCGTAGCAGTTTTTGACGAATCGCGCAGCTTTCCTTTGTATTTTATTAAGTTCCCGAATTAAGTCTTTCTGCACCGGATCCCATATGCTCGCTGCATATTCAAGGTGTGGCCGGACGAGTGCGAAATAGCACCTCTCTTTTACTTTTTCATCTGAATTTGGAACTTTATGGAACTTTATGGAACTTTATGGAAATTTCAAAACTTTATGGAATGGTTGAAGAGAGATGTTGGACGGTAGGTAGGTATGCTGAGACGAAGAAAAAAATTGTGTGCCTGAAAAAAAAAACTTGAGAATTTTTTACTCTCTTCCATTTAAACATACCTTAAAGGGTAGGTTGCCCTAATATTAATAATATTCCAATATGAATCCATCCGGGACATTTTTATAAAAAAAAGGGACGAATGGGAACCATAGAGAACAAAAGAGAGCATTTTTATTCTTGCGTTCTTACGAGGTATTAAGCGCATCATCTCCCACAATGCTTACTTCCTAACTTCTGCATTCTCCCAACAAGGAAGAGACTCAGGTGATAGGACCATGCCTACATTTGGAAGATATGAAAGCCTGTTTTTTTTATCTCTGATTAAATATTTTCTCGACACAAATGTCGAGGTTGATAAGTTCTCCTATCTATAACGGTCACGTCAACTAACCGACTACCTTATGTAATATACGCAACCCGAACTATCAGTGAACATCACGTTAACGAAAAGGCTACATCATCTTGCGGCTAAAGTAAGTTTTCTATTTCGCTCAATTTGGACCTCATCTCACGTATTCCACGATGAATTGCGATCAAAATCGTTAACATTTAATGTGCTAATTGAAAATACGTGTTGAGAAAATCCGCAAGTTTCGTTTACAAAACTTGCGGAATATGTTATAACTTTTCAATTTTCATAGTTATTTCGGCTGAGATGACGAATGGATTAGGAAATATTTCACCCGTCTCTGCCACAATGGAATAAAGAGTCAAGACATCCATGAAAATAGAGAATTTGGTTGCAACTTCAGCTCGATGTGATCGAATAAGCTCACATTCCAGGTAAAACACCTAATAAAGCAAAATAATCACCGTCCGGACCTACCCATGATACTCGCTGTTCGATTGAAATTTATATGAAAATGAGGAATTCAAATGTTTACTGTAGCTCCGACCTGCTTAATGCCTAGCTTCCTCTTCTCCTCCTCTCTCTCCATTCCCCCCTACACCCCATCCTCCTATCTAAGGATATGTAGCGTAAGATGAGAGTCAGTGGTACGTGACTAAGGATTGCAAACCCGGAGAGATTTTTCAATCCCGGGATTACGGGATTGTGATTTCCTCAATCCCGGGATCTCGGTATCTATATTTATATGATTAGGAAATAAAAACATCGATTATCTTCGACCTATAATTTTATGTAAAATCAGAAATAAAATATTACATGCAGTTATGGAAATATTATTAACATTACACACATTTTAAGTAACATCAATTAATAACAAAGATAAAATTATAATAAAACCACACAAAGTTTAACAAACAGCACTGATGATGATGCTGACGCATTGAAACCCGGTTGGTGTGTTTTTTACTTTGTGTGGTGTTGTTATAGTTTTATCTTTGGTATTAAAAATGGAAAAATCTCACAAAGTTATTAAAGAATCTGTTTTATTATTTACATCAAAGATAATACCTTTTTTCGCAGAAGGTAAATATAAAATAAATCACCAAATATAGAGAAAATGTAAAAGAACTTTTAAGAACTATAGCAATCACTCTTAAATTTAATTTAATTGTACACTTTTAAGAAAGTAAATAGAAACTTTAGATTAAGGTTCTCCTCACTGTAAAGTTACTTGCAATTTTTTTAAAATATGCCCTTATAAATCAAAGTGTCTAATGTCTTGCCGCTCATTCTTGACCTTTATTTATTGCATAGCATACCCGCTGATGAAAAAGCCCTTTCTGACTCAGCACTAGTGGGAGGAATAGCTAGTAACTGCTTGTAAATAAACTGCAGATTTTCTCCTATCCGTCCACTTTCACGGAAATGATGTAGCTCTCATACTAGGGATAATTCTAGGTTACTTTAATTACAGCTAGTAGAATATTTTTTGGGAGGAACTAAACATTGTGTAATGACCAAATCAAGTTCTTTATTTAGCTCATCCGAAAGTGAAGCACTCTCTAAACATGCAAAGGTTGACTCTCTCTAATTATGCAAGTCATCAACAAATCGACTTTTTGATACTGAAGAAGCATGTTGCTCTTTCATGCCCGCTAATTTAAATGCTTTAGTGGCATTATAATTACGAAATCTAAGCAAGTTTTCTTAGAAAAATAGTTTTAGGTTCGCTATTGTTGGAACAGAAAATAAGTTCCCCGAATCATAACCACTTGCCCGTGAACCGTAGTGAAGATACCTCAACACCCCTGATAAATCAGTTCGTCTCTTCATTACTTGATTCTGCAAGGCATTTTTCGTATTATTCCCCAACTGTGTATTCACATCATTTAGTTTCTGCATCATGAATTCCAATGTAGCCTCATACTTCAAAAGACGTACATCTCGTCGGCAAAGCGCCTCCACAGTAATTTTGAGTGGGTGCAGTGGTGCAAAAATAGAAGAAGCAAGTTCATATTTACACTAATTGAATGATCATTCAGATCATTCAGATCATTCAGATCAATTCAGATCAATTAAGGCCTTCATTACGCAAGTTTTAAGCATTAGAAAACGTACGGCCCTTTCAACTAAACTGATCCATCGAGTTTTTACATCAATAACAAAGAGTTTTTTCCTCACCAAATTTTTCGATGACATATTTTTGAAGGGATCGGTTATTTTTTTAGAGTGACTTTCTGAATAGAAGACCAGTTTTCCTTATTTTTTAAATCAATAACTTAACTTTGTCTTCTGATTGTTTACACGCGCCTCCATCTTCAAAGGAATCATCCCCGCCTGTTTCATCACTCAATGGAAAGTCTTCATCACTGAATTCATTTTCTTCCGATTCTACTTATTCTTCTTCTTCAAAGTTATTCTTCATTACATTTACTCAACCCCCAGATTTGTACAAAACATTCATGACTGCAAGTTGGATACCATGAGCAAAACAAATTTGATGATTTTCCGGTATTAAACTACCAACCTTTGCCATTACACTAGCACCGTCAGTGGTGATTGCAAAAATGTCTTTCTCTAAAGAAATGTCATATTCTCTCAATTTCTATTTTATAACTTCATTGCACACTTCTGCGGGCATGTTTCCATTAATTCTGATAAGTCCTAAGTTCCAGACAATTGATTCTCTTTCAAAGGAGTGAACGTTAATATTAATATATCTTCTGTTGCGTGGCGAAGTCCACTCATCAAAAGTTAGCAAATTTTCTGGAATTTAGTCCATTTTCCTTAATACTGGCAATCACTATGTACTTAACCCGCGCACCATAACCTAATACTAAGTCTATTACAGTATTAGGAGATTTGGGGATATCTGCAAAACCCCGACATTTCAGGGCTTCATTTAAATCGTCAGACGTACAGAAAACGCCTAATTTACCATTCAGCGTTTTCTGTGCCAACATGAGCAGTTATTCTAGCTATTACAGGAGCTAAGGTGTTGTCGGGCTTACTGAAGAAAAAATCTGTTATCTTCTCTCGAGGCCCGAGTGAGTGTTCACTTTCCTTTCTTCTGATTGTACTTTGAGGAGATTCGTTATTTACGCTGGAATTTCCTCTTAATTCACTTCGTTTTGACACATTTATCTAATGAATAGATTTTAGGTGAACATGAAGTCCTTTTGTGGAACTACCAGCAGTTTTTAAAACTTTACTACATAATTAACATTTTTCCGATTGACCCCGGACTTCTCGTAGGCAATGTTGCCAAACTAAGTTAGCATTTTGATTGCCAGTTGTTCATTCTACATAATTTCCTGAGTCCTTTTCAATGGCTGCCATAAAATTTGAGGTGGTTGTAAAAATGAATATCTTATGTATAAATGAGGAATTTAGAAATTAATTTCATTTCCAACATACCTTTATTCAAAATAGAAGCAAACATACCAGTTATTCAACAAGCAATGGCACCTTTTTTATGTGAAACTCCAGAGCAGTTCTACAAGAATTAAAGATCACTTGTAGTTTTCCGTCCTGTATAATAAAATTTTTCCTTAAAATTCGTGAGAATGATAGAAGAACTGGTGTTAAGTAACGTTTTTAAGATATTCTCATGGAATATACCACAATTATTTAGGCATAGGCATCGGGCTATTGGTACCGATATCATAAATCTACAGTTTACCTAAGTTACATTTGGCATCTATACTTCATTTTTGTTACATTTTCTAGTATCGCAAATCATTAATCACAATTTATTCTCGGAGAGGAATTGGATTAGATATTTGTTAAAAATATCAATCTATATATCCATTGACATTCTGACACCTGACAGCTCTGCCAATGCTTGGTAAATCATTTTTACATAAACTACTGAACACCCGTCTCTATTGTTACACATTAATACAACAGTAGTATAGAGACGCAAATAGCCACCATTTAAATTCGCCAACGTTAAAATCAAACGATGAAAACACCAAAGAAATAGCAGTTGAACTAGGCAGGTCCACTAATCTTCTCTCTTACTATGGTAAGGCGAACGGTGATCATAACTATCCACGTTATAGAACTTGCACTTTCACTCTCAACACGAAACACAGTGCAATGTAACTAGGAAGCTGATACCCTTCTGCTGAACAACTGATTTTTACGATAAGCTATTGTGCTTTTAAAATACATTAGTGTATGTGCCTCAATGTCTTAATAAAACATCACATTTTTTCTAATTAAACTTAAACGACTAACATGTTGTATTTCATGTCCAAGAAAACTTATTGTTAGCGCAATCTGTTAGCGAAAAGGTGCCTGTCTATCCCGGAATTTCGGGATTCGTATATACTAAATCCCGGGATTTCGGGATTGCCATTTCTTCCAGGATCCCGGGATTGCAATCCTTATACGCGACATCCTGGGTTATATCGATCATTTGGGCCTAAGATGCAATGAAGCGTGGAATAGAGACCGAATCAACCTGAAGTTGGCATGTTCATTATTCCCTCCTATATTGAACTGCGGCCTCAGGTTAGGGCAATTACATTATATCGTTAATTCATTAGCGTACATCTAAAGGCAGAGGCAATCAGAGGATTGTGCTGGCTCTGAGAATTTTCCTGAAAAAACTAGACCTTCGATTCATCCAAAAATGCTTTTCAAGGGTTCATGTATCATTTTTTTGTTGTGAATCGGTCGAGACCGACTCGAGGGGAGTTAGCCCCGAGGTGAACCACTTCCCTCCGGCCACTATTTAAAGTCGGAATCTAAGGTCGACTTCCGCGACGCAATTCGTGCCAGGATCGCCGTATCCACCGATAAGCCGTTCGTCTGAAGCCATGTGAAGGACCGTCTTTATCAAAGCCGTCATCTACACCCACAAATCACCTTGCAAATCATCTCTAGGGTATGATTCCACACCAGATATGTAATATTCGACATAGTTCAAGGTCAAGCCCCGCGTCGATCCCCTGGCCATCAAACCAAAACCAAGAAACTTTCAGTATATCATTGAACTAATGGCTAAACTAATAGGAGAGAGCTACGTTGATTACTAGGGTCGTATGGTCAACATTCTCAACAAAATTATTTCGAGAAATCTATTGCGATATACTTAATAATTACTCAGAGAAGCAAATTGAGAATGAAAATAGCATTTATTGATGTGTACATCTAGAAATTCTAATATGGAGGATAAAAAAGTTATCCTATTCTGTTTAAAATATCATGGATATCGAGAAAATATACTAATTCAGCGCCAGCAACATTTTTTTTAAAGGGGACCACAATAATGGGAGACGGTAGACTATCCCAAGAAAGCAGTATTTAATTTAAGAGCTATTAAATGTAATGAAATGTCTCACGCCGGTGTACCTACTGGAAGGAAAATAACATTTAACAACATTAGGCTTTGTCTCATCAGTTTGTTCACGAGTGAAATATGAAGAAAAGGCGAAATTATACAGTCAGGGCCAACTCAAAGAGCGGTGCACTTTTAATACCTAATTGAATTAAAATCTTGCAATTAATTAGCTGCAAGCTATAGTATAGGTGAAAAGTTTTCATTGAATTCCCTAACTAAGCTAGCCCAATGAAGGTACTGTTGATTGATCCGCCAATATGAAAATAATTTTGTTTCATAATTTTACGTTATGCGTCGTAGGTTCGAGTATTACACTATATGAGAGTATATACTCTTCAATCAGTAAAGAATAAATTCTCTGTACTCCGTGGCTGAAGTAAAATGAAAGATATCCATACGTAAGCAATTTGTAGAACGATCGAAAATACTTTTGGCAGAACTGAAGCTTAAATCAATCAAATGCTCTCTCAACTCTGATGCCGTTAGGATATGGAGCACGTCTTAATGCAATGAAACGATGGTACATCGGTAACTGGTATTTTCTCGCTTTCCCCTCAATATTCTGAAGTATAGTAGAGCAGAGAAAGGTATCGAAACTTCAGTGAAAGTGCGAGACGAATGAAAATGAACACGTCCAAAACCATTGCAAATTTTTAATGCGGAAGTAAAGAACAATGGAGATGAGGTAGAATTGATCCATGAAGAAATGTGAAGCGACTTTATTTGAGCATGGATACATACCGAATATTCATAAAATGGGTTGCGGCAGATTTCGCCCGACTTCTTTGACTAAAAATATTCTGTGATTCCCTCATTCATCTTTTCCCCCTTGCTCTTATCGTAAGAGAGCCTTTTCCCAGCTTATAAGAGATCAAATACAATTTTGTGCGGCAAAGCAGCGCTATATACTAGGCCTATTTATTTAACTTTTTAGTCTCAGGTAGATATTGCCCCTCTCGAAACGTTCAATGACGACAGATATTCGGTGGTTTCACTCAATATTTTAAAAATTGATTGGCGTTCATAACTTCAGTTTTTTATATTAAAAATGGTTATGCTATTAGCAATATTTTAGCCATACCTATTGATGAATTGAAACTGAACATATCATCCGTCTTATGTCTGGGTGCCAGTGGAGAAGCTTATTTTTCATTATTTTATATTTTGTTCGAACTTAGGCAACAAATAAATCTACTCTTCTTAATTAAGAAATGTTTGCAGAAAAACATCGTTCGTATCGTTTCAAAAAAATGATTCAACTGAGCAAAAGTGTTGTCTAAAATTATACCATATGCAATGATAAATGAAGGAATATGGATTATTATAAATTATACAAGTGAGAATAATATGCGACTGCGATTTTAACACTTCAACTCCACCAGGGTTCTTCTGTACCCCAGACGTGCTTTTCATAGTAATGACCTTTGACTTATGGCCAAGAAGAAATCTCAGTTAAGGTATGCCTTTCATAAACTTAATACCAGTCATATCTAACATTTTTACCACGCAGCAACCACAGATAAAGGCAAGAACTAAGATTTTCCTCATTTGGGTACTACCTTGACTTCATGCAGGAAATTGAAAAGTGACTGAAAAATAATCTCATATAGGGAAAACTTTCAAATGATCTGCTGAAATAAATGGAAACTAAGTGCAATTCACTGCAAATGTAAGCTCCGATCTTTGTGAATTAACAGCATGTTTTCATGAAGCTCACTCTTACTCCATTACCAATTTTTGAAATTGAAGGTGATCCAGCGGTTAAGATAGGCTAATATAAAGATAAGGTTAGCATTTACAAATATTTTACAGTCGAAGGTTAAATATTTGAAAACGAAAAGTAATGAAAGAATTAAGGGGTTAGCTGGAAGGAAAGTTGAATGGAGAACTAAAGGAAACATATCTTCGGACTGATGACTGCTGAAGATGTTGATTTGAATCACACCAAGGAAGTCACAAGGTTTTTTCCTTCTTACGCTACCACCCAATAGTAATAAATGGTTCAAAAACAAATTTAATCAATTTTCACTAAGGAAAAATTAGAAGGAACTAACCCAAGACCACTAAGTGCTGTTTTCCTCTCTTTTTTTCCAGCTGTGATTGTTGCGAACTCAGATAGGAGGAAAAATTCCTCGTATATATTTGTTCATCGGACCATTTTCCATTTCCATAGCAAGTTTCCCAACACACGCGCACACAGGTTTCATAACTTTCGTAATGACACTTGTACACAGCGGTGAGGAAACCATGAGTTTGTCGGGGAGTACAAGCGGACAGAATACACTCAGTCACACAGAAGGCGACTGACTTAACGCGAAACATTTGCAACCCTCAGTCGCTTTGCGCCGATCATCGGCGGTCACTCTTTTTCTGAATTTCATCGACGGATGAGTATGGACGATCCCCATTGCATTTATCACAACTTACACGTTTTTTTCCAATTGGAAAAGAGAATTGCATCCTATAAGCCTCTTACACATGGCCAAAATTTGTATCAAGTTTCGTTCGATATATCTTGAACCATGTACTCAAGAAGAGAGTAGATAAGAGTCCAGACGCACGAAAGTTAGCCTTTTTTCCGGAAAATGATCTACCTAACATGGCTATTGAACGCAATTTGTTCATAACTTTTGCGAATAATGCAGAGCTTTTTTGTAAATCATTTTCATTTTTCATTTTTTTTATAAAGTTTAATTAAGGCGTTTATTTGTTACTTAAGTTAAGAATTTGCCTAATATGTTAAGCCAATATTTTAACCGGCGGACTGTTAGTGCGATATATCTGATTTCTTGCGGCATACACTCAAGATTTCTATTATGTCCTTTCGCAGTTACCTCCGCTCTGTTGCATTTTTATTATTTCAGTGGTCAAATACACCAATAATCTCATATGCATGCTACTGGGAACCTGAAACAGAAGCCGACAGAGATGAGTATTTTGACCATAGATTGACCAGAGCAGAGCAGGTATTAACCATAGATTTAAGGTTGGAGTAGATGCCGTCTAGACACGCGAAAGTTTAGCCTGCTTATTTTGCAAAAAATGATCCAACTAACTTGAATATCGCGCGCAATTTGTCGATAACTTTTATGAATAATTCAGTGCTTTTTAAAAAATAGCGTGAAAGTTTCGCTACTAAATGTACCTATGTTTTCGGTGTTTTAACAGCACAGCTAATGCAATCAATATGAACAACTATGCATTTTAATTTTCTTAGTAATGCTTCAATATTTCCCTGTGCGAATGGTCCCATCTATTCTCCTCTTTAATATTTCCTGAGCTTATCAAAGGAGGGATAAGGGCTTTGGCCAAATAAAACGGAACATTAACAGGAGAATTATAATGGTACAGAGTAATTATTATGGGGCCAGGAAGCTTGAAGAGCTGCAGTCTTCCAATCTTAGGATTAATTCTCATAATGATGACGAAATCTCGCACAACAATCCTGAATGTAAGTTACGTCATAATCATGACCATGTTTAGCTTGAATCGACTTGTGCGCTTCGTGTTCCATCAAATTAAACATTATTTAGTTTAAGAAACACAAATGAGACATATACGCTTTCACGCTCACGAGTGCAAAATATGCAACCAATATATGGAAATTCGCCATGAAAAATCCGGTGTCCCGGTTAAGTCAAATGTAATCTTTTTGGTGAACTTCCACACACACTTATTTTCCAAGTTCTCCAAGACGTGGAGCTACATGGTTAACTGATTTTTTAGGTTGCAGATATAACCCAAGGTGTATAGGCAGAGGGTTGGATATAAATAGGTATTGCAAAAAATCTTTCAACAACTCATTTTCTTGCCTAATTATCTGGACATATTGATATTTTAACTAACATGAAAGACAAAAAAATTCGCGAAATATTTAAGTAGGTTGGAAGCCTTGGAGGCATTCCTAGATACGAACAAGCTGAATAAGCTGCGATAAGCTATCCACGTATCTTACCAAGACGCATACAGTATGTTTAAGAGCATACATCAAAACGATGGAAAAGTTAATACATGGGAAACAAAAATATTAAAGTCCGGCGCATTTCAAATTCGGTATCAACTTGAAGTAGTCCATCAGGAATGTTCATTTTGTGTTTTCTAGTTATAATCCACGGGTTGTTCCATCCACCTGGCTTGTCGCCTCCTAATCTCCTCCAATAACAGTATTCTTCACCTACCATACCAAGTAGGCATGTACAGGTCTTGTAATGATTCCCATCCATGTCGCGTAAGGAATGAGGCAATCAAAAACGCGAGAGAGTGGGCCAGTTTGGTAACTCACTAGCCTGGCAACCCGAAGCTCGTGGGTTGATATTCCGCTCTGGGCATGGATGTCGTCTTCGTCTTGAAAAAACAACGGCGCGCCGTAAATTTCGTATGTGTTTCACCCACGTTAGTTCGGAAAAGCAGGCGACACCCAAGTCCAGTTTCATGTACTAGACTTCATCCGACACCCTTATATTTACTCCCCCACTTCATAGATATTCCGTTGTTGTGATATATTTCGTAATAAATGTATAGCTGCGCAGTGACTAAGTTTAAATTCGATCTTGCACTAAAGACACGATGAGTCAAAACTGTTAAGATCCGATGACCGAACTTTTATGCTCATATATTTGCGGCAATATCTTAGTTGATGACAGCATAGGTAGATGACCGTCTTAGGTCACACGGTGCAATGAAGACTTAGCTTCCGTGGCATTCAGTTTTATGTGATGACTCCTAGTCTCACGCACTCTTCGAATTGCAGTCAAGATAGAAATGACTCAACAGGGAGTCGACGTCACCTAAATGGTCGCGATTGCCTTGTTGATGTGGCATTTCGTTGACGTAATATTTATAGAAGATCCTCGACGGGAGATTCAATGAGTGATGCGAGACGGAAAACTGGTTGCGTGAGATGAGGATCATGCTCTCGTGCACATTCCTTTATGTAGCTACAGTTACCATGCGAGAAAAATACCGAAGATTCTGTATTTTTTTCATAGAATGGAAGTAGCTGATCATTAAAATTGTCAGTCAGCCGTGAATGCGTGAAAGCGTTTAGTGCTCATGACAAAAACTAGCTTCGTATTTTCCTCCTTTGTGCGTAAAAAAAATCACAATTGGCACATGAATGTTTCAGAGGAAGTCAAAAGAGTTGATGATTTTTAAATTATCATTATGAATGCGGTTTTCCAATGAATACCAAAGGTACGAAAAATATGACCGCGTAACTTCGGCAAAAGAGATTACAGACGAAATTTGGAATTTAGCTCATTGTATCAGCATAAAATAATGCTGTTTTTCTTCCTCTCTCACTTCGTGAGCACAGCAGTCGTAAAAAAAAATAATCATGAACAAAATCAGCTCCTCGCTCATTTTAGATTACCCACCTACCGTTCTCAAAAAAACTAATCGAATCATATCAATATCCCAATGGATCTCTCCAATGCATAAATACAGATCTGGGAGAGTAATCAAGGAATCTGTCTCTCACTCAGTATGGAAAAAGCTAGTGGGTTGGCAATTTTGGAGAGATTTATAAATTTTAGTTAGAAAATGAAGGTCACTTCTCCTGGATAACTAAGAAATCTATGTATTAATAACAATGTACAGTATTTTGCCAGTCTTGTAGCCAAACGTCTCGCGTGCAACGTTTCTGCTCTATTTATTTTTTTCTATTTCTCGTCTCTAATATAGTATTTGTAGTCTCTAATAGTTGATTGATATCGACCGGAATCGTAGTTCCACTAGTAGTTCTTAAAATTCTAAAATATTAACGGACTAAGAAAGTTGTATTCAATACTTATTTGTTAAATTTGGCAGGTACTTATTTAATTTCACATTATTTATAGTTCCAATGGCATGACGCGTATTTCGTCACGGTATGGCATGCTCTTTTGCCGTTATTCATTATGAAATAACATCGTTTCCGACATGTCACTCCTAATTCCATCGACTTCATTTTATTTTACGGTTGGTGAACTGAACTACCACAGAAATGAGACGTTGCTCGCAGAAGAATATGGAATTTAAACGAGGATGTGTGATTTGAGTCATGGTTGACTTTTTTTAACCCTTACTTTCATGACAGACACCACCTGGGGCGTTGATAAACCTGCCTTTATGTACTCAAAGCGAGAAGCAAACAATGAGACATGATTCTCCACTTCTCTTGTAGCACATGGTCCGCATAATATGCTGAGTATTCGGGCTCGGCTCTGAGAGAATGCTGAAGATAGGGTTGTTAACCCGAACGAAACCCGTGCTTCCAATTCAATTTCCTTCCGGAGTCAAATTTAAGCCTGGTTTCTGCTGGTTTAATTCAAAATCAGGAATAAAATAAAATTCTCATATCCACTTACCTCAAGGAGTGATTCTGAAACCGTTCCGGCTTCCCAAACGATTCTTCTCCCATTTACCTTGTCAATACATTTTTGGATGAAAAACGAGTATAAAGAAAAACATGAAGCGAATTAATCCTGGCTTTTCATTCCGATTATCACTGCTGCTCGACATTACCACAGCCACATATATCTCCATAAAATTTAGTATTTAGAGAACTCCGTCACCTTATTCAGAGAATACTGCCTACTGAGCATTTTTGTCCACTAATTCTTTCGTTTTTTCTTCATGTGCCTTATGTGAAATATTTCAGCAGATGGAATTCTGCTTCACGAAGTCATTAAAATGTTACAAAAAATATCGTTCAAGAGGACTAAGCTTCGGAACCTACCCTATTTTTCTCCTCGTTACGAAATGTAATTTGAATATTATTTTATCAGTTGTCGCCACATGAAGATTGATTTACTGCATCTCTAGATTCTTTTATAAGTCTACAGCTTAATTCCCTCACAATTCCTTATTTTAGCAGTCCACATAATTTGCTTGGTGCGTTTTTTCCTCAATCTTTCATTAATATTTTCCCCATTCATTTTCCCACCGATAATTATTGCTAGAAGGCTGATATGTCTAATAATGCGACCAACAAATTTGTCAATTCTATTTTATAAAATTTTCATTAAACTTCTTTTCTCCCTAATTCTTCGGATGACTTCTTCTTCCTAGAGATTCTTCCCATCCAGTAAATCATCATCATTATTCTTTAAATTCAAGTTTCTATCGTCTACAGTCTTCTCTGTTCTACTACTGTTTTCGCCCAGGCAAGAAAATGCTCCATACATATATTTAAAGGAAGAAGTCCCTCGATTCCAAACTACTTTAGCAATATTGTACACAGAATAATAGTAATTGAGGCAATGAATCGTTAATTCTGAGTCTTATTTCGGCTTCTGATAGTGAGACATGTGTAACTAGTTGCGCCCACTGCGGTATCTAAGATTTCAATAGCAAGCATAATGAAAGGATAAAATATGAATTTTTACAACTTTCACACTAAATTTCAAAACTAAGGTGACCATAGTTTCGAAAATTAGTGTAATTTTCAAGGTTTTCGAAGTGATGGACAGCTACGTTCTGAAATTTAGTGTAAGAGTCACATACTGAGATTCTATGCTGTCACCATGTTGTACCTATGCATTAAAATTTTGCCAAGTGACGCCAGAGTTTATGTCATAATTTTGACGGCTACAGTATGAATGCGAGATAATCCGTATATATTTGTCGTCATAGTGAAGAGCACAATACCCAAAAACAAAAAGAATATCATAGGCTACCTAAAGACCGACGTAGCAAATCTTGATGACAGGTATTAAGATCTCTTATCACGCATAGG
Source organism: Pyrrhosoma nymphula (assembly GCA_963573305.1). Lineage (NCBI taxonomy): Eukaryota > Metazoa > Arthropoda > Insecta > Odonata > Coenagrionidae > Pyrrhosoma > Pyrrhosoma nymphula. The sequence goes on along the minus strand of OY754330.1, from coordinate 44,196,917 downwards.
AAGGAATTGTTTTTAAAGATTCGCGGTCGGCTGTCTATCTCTCTAAACAAACGTTAAAGACAAAATCTACATAGTATGGTGAAGTTCGCAAAATATTTTCACGCAATCGGAGATACATCGAATTTGAGCTGTTAGTGTTTTCTATCAGAATTCTTTTGACAGCAGGCTGACCTCATTACTTTCGAAATATCTCCGCTTTTTTTAAATTTCTGATATTTCTGTGGTTCAATCCGCAAAGTAAGGATCTCATATTTAATTAATTGAGATCACAATACAGAAGCCAGCGAAAGGTGGGTGAAATTAAAGAAGAGGGTAGAGATAGGAATGGGTGAAACAACAAATTAAAGAAGAGAGTAGATGGCGTTTTCACTCTTGAAAGTGAAGCCATTAATTTCGCGAAAAACATCCACCTAATATGACTATCGCGCGCAAATCGTACGCAAAATGCCAATATGTTATATGCATGTTATATGTAGTTATGCCAATATGTTATGCATGTGTATGTAATACGTAGAGCTTGCCTAGCCTCATTCTTATTTCCCCAAATATTAACTAATAAAGGTAATCAATCTACTGGGTAAGGTAGGCTTAAATAATAATGCAGAGCTTTTTTGGGAATAAATTCCACTACGCATTTTTCAATATGCTTGAGAATGTACATTTCTTATGCAATAAAGCATGTTTCTGTTTGAAAAAAGGGAGAAACAAAGGAACAGCGCTGCGACCTAATCAAATACACTTAAAGAGGTACCGCAGCGTCAAAAACCCTTACACACTTATAAAAACTTACACACAAAAAATCTTATACACTCCGGACGCGGAAATCACTGGGCACGCAGTTAATGCAAAAAAAAGCGGCAGAGGCAGCCACTATGCGTATCCTTGGGACTCATCGACTCACTTTTGCGAAGGTCGATTCCGCGCTCCCCATTCCACTTTGGTTCTCTCGATATTTTGGCAACTTGTAGCCCACGCGATATAATAGGCACTCCATGAGTGTATTCATTTCTCACATTGCCTCCTACCACTTAGATGAAAGTGGAGACATACATAAATAGATGAATGCGCATCTCGCCATTCCCTTTCTGGGTAGGCAAAGTCAAAGAACTTAATTGTTGTTGTTGTGACCAGGAAACTGTCTCTCTTTTAATACCGACCTACTATGAATACCCCTTTCGATTCTCTTACACTCATTCATTGCTTCATGCACGCTCTCCTATTCTAAAGACTCCTAATATTCCTCCTTTCGAATTATGTAGTAATTTTGGGGGGAGACTGAAGCCCAGAAGTAGGTGAAGAAATTATTACCAAGAGGGTATCATTAGCAGTTAATCAGAAATTAACAAACATTAGCACCCATTTTCTTGACTGGAACCGAATGGGCAATCTACAGGGTGACAAGTGAGCGGATTACTATCGCGACCTACCCGGATGGCTAAAAAAAAAATCGCTGCGGACAGGATTTGAACCTGCGCGGGTAATACCCATTGGATTTCAAGTCCAACTCCTTAACCACTCGGACACCACAGCTTAGATCAATCGTCAATGATGAATGCAGTACCTACGATCTGATTTTTTTTAAGTTTCCCCAGCGCTTGAGGTAATTTCTTACTTTAATCCGGTGTCCCACGGGAAACATCTGCCGTAAATTAATATATGAATAGTTAATGAAAACTCTCATAATGCGACTGTGCATGCGCGTGCCACTATTGTGTGAATTTCTTTAAATTACGTAACCCTGAAAAATTATTTACGACGCGCGATCGCTGATTGTGTTTCTGCGGGCATGCGCTTCGATCATTCCCCTGCCAGAGAATACTTCGACTACTTGTGGAGAAAACGTGATTGCATTCTTTAAAAAAATACAATAATAGGATGAGGAGGAAAGTATTATTCACATTCTATATTGGAGAAAATTGGTGATTTTACTTCTAATTAGAGTGTCTTCCACCACATCCACCCATGACTTTCGCGGTCTACCTCTTCCTCTCACACCATTCACTCTAATATAATATATCTGTTTCGTTATCCAACTCTCTTCCATTCTCTAAACATGATCAAGCCAACGAAGCACACTCCTTTCATATATGTCCGTGACTGGAGCTTCCAACCCATATTCTATCACCCACTCATTCCTAACCCTATCCATTCTACTTTTGCCACAAACACTTCTTCTTATCCCAAAACCCACTGCATTTTGTCTACTCTTATACTTATCGTGATATACCTAGGTTTTACTGCTAGATATATAATAACGTCAGGGGGAGAACACTTTTGTACACTTGGTTTTTTTCTTCCCTACACAAACACTCATTCATTGGTAACAAGCTTCACGCACTAGTTACCTGAGAATTTCGAGCACCTAAAGCTCAAGTATATTGTTCTTAGGTCCGGCTTTATAATCTATGGTTAATTATTTCCCCGTTGTGATAACCGATGAGGAAGCGGTCTTCCATCGCTAAAGCTCTCATCGACTAACCTGTTGTAGGTAATTCACATAACCTAAACTGTCAGCTTTAACAAAAAGTTAACGCAAAGGCTACGTTATCGTGCGGCAAACGTTAAATAAACATTATAAAACCGGGACCAAGAGTAGCTGAAACTACTGGATTTCGATGGACGGTCACGAAGCATATGTAGCTAAAAACTGTTAGTAAATTCGTCGCGTTAATCGAATCCAGCGTTGTGCTATCAGTATGTTATTAACAAGCAAACATAAATTCGGGTCAATTTTAAGACTTAGCTTTACCCTGATTATTCAGAACGACTTATCTACACTTCATCGGCAGCGTGGTTTTCGCAACTTGGTGAAACAGCCCCAACAATGGCCAGAAAATAAATATTTGCAGCCTGCTCCGGCGTTTATCCCTCAAAACCTGTTATGACGATAGATGAAGTCTGGAGAGAACCGGATTAAGGGAGACGGCCATATGCAATGCTTACGTCAATCACTTGGTGAAATTTCCTGCCCTTCAAAACCCGAAAATCAGTCAGCGACGGATAAGTAGTGGAGGAATAAAGTGTTGTTGGAACGGCTGTAGCCGCAGCTGTTTCGGTCAGACAACTGTTTCAAATAACTGTTGCAAACAACAGGTTAGCTTCGTAGTCATTCCGCAGCCACGCTGTTGCGCTCTGTTCTGTGAAGCGGCAACTGATAGCTGAATCTGACTGTTTCGTCTTCTATTCTGTTCCAGTTGCTCTGCACGTGTGGCTGCGTCGTGGTTATGAGCAACAATTCGTTAGGTTTGAGCCTGTTGCAGGCGGTTGCCGGTTTATTTAGCCATAAAATGTCCACTCATCGTAGGAGAATTAAAACTGTGAAGTATAATTCATGAATCCAAATTAAATAGTTACTTTGTTTAAGGGAAAGATATCTTATTACATAGAATACAGAACTACCAGCAATGTTCGACCGCCGTTCGCCCGGTGCAACAGACAACAGCGGACAACAGCTAAACACCAAACAGCGCCGATCGATCGCCCGCTGTTTGGCGTTTAGCTGTTGTCCGCTGTTGTCCGCAACAGGGTGTTTCACGGAACTGTTTAGTTTCGAAACTGTTTTGGTTGTGAAACAGTTGCAATGAAACTGTTGTGTTCTTTTAGTGCCACCACTACGGATAAGGTATGCAATTAAGCGTTGGAGAACACTCAATAAGGCTAATTATTTCGAAGTGTTAATTTTTGAAAGTAAAATTGTCCGCGATAGCAATGTTAGAGAGATCATTTTTTACAAAAAAATAGGCTTCACTTTCGTTTGTCAAGACTCCATCCTTATTTAATCTAAGTTCTCAGAGAATGGATGATCGTCGACAAACTAAACATGATAGAAGAGTGTATTAAATTTCCTAATGTATTTTGAGCTGAACATTATCACAAATTCAGCGTTATGAATTCGCCAAAACCATGTTATTCCCAACATGTCCCGTTCGCATTGCTGTTCACGTTACAATATTGTTTATGTTCGATTCAGTGTGACAAATTTTAAAGAGATGGGATGGATATTCAGGAGGCAAGGGTTTTAACTGCTACTTTAATAGGGGAAGGGATTATTTCAGGGGATGTACACACGATAGAGAGACGCAGGAGACAGAGGGCAACTTGGACTCGGGAGTGGATATAGAGGAGGGAAGGAGGTAGAGGGCTCTTAAATATGATATAGTAGGAATTGGCGGTGGAAGATAGAAATGCTTTCCGAAATTTCATGAGAATGACGGAAGGTCAATTCAATGAGATAATGGCCCTGGTGAGGGGTTATATCGGTCAGCAAGACACCTTAATGAGGGACGCTGTATCTCCTGAGAAGCACAGCAATATCTCGCAAGGCCTGCTGTCTCTTCCCATAATTTTTATACAGAGCATTACTTGTATAGAATACATGGGGCCTCTCTCGCACGAGATAAATATAAATGTTTTCGTCGATAGGAAACCAGGAGTCGCTTCTACCCGAAAGATTTCTTAATGAGTCTAATGATACCAGTGGTAAACAGAAAATACTCCTCTGGATTCAATCAACTCGTTGTGCCTTCAAAAACAATGGCAATGACCTTACGGCAGCTGGAGTACGTGTTTTTGTAATGGAGGTTAAAATGAATTACAGGGGGAAGGAACCTTGAACGCTCATGGGCGAGGTGAAGCAAGACGGGGGGAGCCTGGGAAGGCTTCAGTGCCGAGTAGGCGTGGCACGCCAGTCGCCAAACTTTGCATTACTCAAAACCCTTGTCCCACGGTAAATGTTTTCGTAAATTTATTCATGAAATACATATTAATGACACGTTTGTAGAACGTGTACGCCTCATGTCACACGACCAGGAAACATTCATGAAAATGGCGCTGACCAACTACGGTCTGAACGAGATTTTTGTATTGCGAAGAACCTAGTGTACATCATCTGTAAGACAAAAGCACAGCGAAGAATTTTCCACAAAGTCTACGAGTATAGTAGTTAGAAGAAAATATCTATAGACTGAGTATCAACTTTATGGATTGGATGGACAAACATCCTGGCTCACGATAATACACATGGAAATACTGACGTAGCAGTTCCCTATTAATAATGCGTGATTTATTGATCGAATTGCAGCAGGGGATTTAACAACAGATGTTGCCCCGAAATAATTCTGATTCTTTCATACAATGAAAAGATATATCAACAATTAAATCAAATATATTATACATCTTATCTTACCCCTTTACCTTATTTCAACTGTAGGTAAAGATGGCGTACTTAAATAACTTTTTCTTCTCAAGTAGTGGAAGTAGTCTTTGGAAGGGGTATGGTCGAAGCGCATACGCGCAGAAAACTAATAACGGTCGTTTTTCGTCAAGAATTTACAGATATACCTAATTTACAGGAATACACAGAATATTGGCACGCACATACGCAGTCGAATTTTGAGAGTTTTCATAAACTATTCATGAATTAATTTACGACAGAAATTTAACGTGGGACACCGGATAAAAGTAAAAAACGACCTCAAGCGCTGGGGAAACTAAAAAAATCAGAACGTGCTGCATTTATCAATCAATATTGATACAAGCTGCGGTGTACGAGTGGTTAAGGAGTTGGACTTGAAATCCAATGGGTACTACCCGCGCAGGTTCGAGTCCTGTCCGCAGCGAGTTTTTTTTTAGTCATCCGGTCATTCAGAACAACCAAGAAAACAATGTCTATATCCAACCAGAAAAAGCTCAACGACGTAACACAATTAGGTTAATTAATCAACCCAATGAAAAGTTTATTAATCGGTTAGGTCTTGTTGAAGTGCGAAGGAAAAAATTGACTGCCACTGCTCTCGATATCGACTTCATTAGGTCTTAATTAATTTATAAACAACAATACAAAGTTCGCTCTTGAAAAATATATATGCATGTGCGTCAGAGAACCGTCATAGATCTTTGAGAGTATTTCCTCTTGGACAACAGCGACCTTCGCCCCTCAACCTCACTTCTGCGTCGTAGCACTCCAACGGCTTCATCGCATGTGAAATCCTTACGCGGTTTCCCTTCATTACGCCCAGGGACGATTCGCGATAGGGATTTTGGAAGTCAGCGGGGGATCTCAGCGAGTGGGCTGCCGTCAATGGTCCGACCCGCGGTGGGGGAAGGGAGATAAGAGGCAAGATGTCTCTCCGTGCCTTCCTACTGGAATTTCCATCAATAAGAGAGTGACTTAAAGCCTCTGATAACATTTCTCTAATGGCTTACATTTCCAATGGTGAATATTATACCAGGGGAACATGCTATTGCATCAGAGAGACTGACTAATATATATACCAATAAACGAGCTATTTCGTCTCGTCCAGTTTATTATTGCATTTCTATCGTGTTCAACTTTAAGTTTACAGCACGGTCTTAGAGAAGTAAAGGTCTGGAAACTTGCCGCCTAGGCATGTTCCCTTAAAGAAGTCGTTTCCCGCGGGGGCCGATAGAGGCGCCACCTATCCAGGAGGGCAAGTCCGCTATATATTGGTATACGTTTACAGTATTGGCCTTACGGATAACTTTGTTGCCAAACTTAGCTGCGGAAACACTTCCAGCCCACGAAGGCGACCACTACCAACACCGCGCTTAAGTAAAGAGATCCAGGTCTTGACCTTGATAATGATTGCTGAGCAGTCGAAACCTGGGTCGGAAATAAACCTTTTTTAGTGTGGAATATACTAAGATATATTTTTTCGTCATGAATGTGACTATGTTCCACAAAGTTATGCCTTTAACTATTAATATTATTCTGCGCAGAAAACTTTTACTGCACTAGCATATCCCACTATATAACATTTCTTTTAAAAACAGGGACATAATGCTAACAATTACCTTTACACGAATGCGAATCAAAGAGCAACTTCCTCAGAGGCACGTTGATTCCTCCCTAACATTGAATATTTAAGAATGATAAATTAACAGCAAGGGGTTGAGAGCAATGTACACACTAAGGAACATCCCTCGAAGCTATTCGCAGCTTTTTATTTCGTTCAGTAGGTACGGATATGGGAATTGGATTGGTGTGGTGACGAGGACCCGAGTTCGACTCCCGGCAGAGTCGGAGATTTTTCAGTGGAATCCTGACCCCTAATGGGATAATATGAGGAGAGAACCGCAAGTGCCATCGTGGCTCACTATGGCACTCATCATGGCTCATCATCACCACTCTGTCAGTCAAATCCAATGGAGTGTTAAACTGTGGACTATATTTAAGGGAGTTTGAGCAAGGTTTTTTTCTAGTCATAACGGATACCATATTTATTATTTTATTTTTAAAATATCAGTAAAAATGTGGCATTAATGACGCGAAACCTTTTTTTAATATAACTGAACTTCTCAATAATTCCCTAACTATGCATATTTCTTTTTTCAATTGTTTGTTTCATGCCGTAGGCTGAAAACGCCTTCTTAACCAAAGGTTTTTTGAGCAATTTTATAAGAAGCATTACGGTGATTATTTTTTTATAATTGAAAAATATAAGTAATGCAAACGGTCACATTTCTGACGCGATCTGTACGTTGGAACTTTCCATTTTTTAATGTATCTGGATTGAACAGCCGTACCATATGTAAAGTATAACGGCTTACATTTTTTGATAACCCTGGCGTTTATTTACACTCCTTTGGTACGCCTTCAGAACACCGTCGTAAACGTTTCGGAGCGTCTCGCAAACTCTCTCGTAACGCCTGTGAAGGCGCTTCGTTGGTGAAGTTGTGAACGCTAAAGGTGTTTTAGGAAGCGCCTTACGAGGCGTTGTAAGGCGCTCTGAGAGTGCTGAATAGCACCGTCCACAGCGTTGCGCAGCGCTCCTGAAGGTGCCGCGCTGTCCTTGAACGGATGCCTACAGCGCTGTCGCTACCTTGGAGCGCCTTGGACGGTTCCCTGCTCTCTCAAAATACAAAAATGATAAATTACAGTTAATTATTATGAATGTACTATTACGCGATAGTTTATAGCATACCATAGTTTATTTAGATATCCTACCTAGTTTCGACCTAACTACATTGTACGGCTCTACGCGCATATTCACACACCCGACATCGAAATCTCAGAGTCTAGAAAGTCTTATATATACGGCCACTTCCGTGCGTTAATGTTACTTCGAGAACTAATTATTAAATTGCTATTCCGTTATAGTTTGACGAAATACTATCACATTGCGATAACAGTTATTTAGCATCAATTTATTGAAACCTATATTGCCACATAGTATGAATATAAAAATGCAATATTACTGAGAATAAACATGATTTTCCCTTTCCAATTCCAAGATGTTTTGGACCAATGACTTGTGACATTTAAGCGCTCTGATAACTATCTTTTGCTAGGTGGAAGTCAGATTTGTGAACTAAGTCCGAATGAGAGACAGTTCCCGAGATAAATGGCCTTCAACCATCAAGGTGTCTTTTTTTATCACCTCATGCTATTCAAGGGTATAAGAATAACAACTTCTCAGTATTCTACGGACAAGAGAAATGACGATTCAATTGTGTACTCTGATTTTAGTAAAATAGTGCTGGTATTAGCTATTTGTTTGTCTGCAGCCTATAGTGTGCAATTGCAGGTTGAAAATATTGTGCTCTCAGATAATGCCGTTCTTTCAACTGAAAATGTTATCATTCAACACATTCAATAAGTAGAAAATATCGAAAGCTTAGAAATAATGTAGCCTAAAGTCATACTCGGGCAGTGTATTTTGATGGACACAACTACAGGCATGTTTGTGAGTAAAATACCTCAACGATGCGATGGTTACTAGAAAGTTTCCGCTTGTATTATTTATGGTGAAAGCTCCGATTACTTGAATAAAATCAGTACCAAAACGCGTCTCATCTGGTTGCAAAGAAATCTCTTGGATCGACAAATTTGTTGAATTTAGACAAATATTTCCTTATTATCCCACCGAATGTGTAAAACAAGAAATTTAGGGGTTTTAGCGCCTATGTCTGCGCTGTTGAGCTTTGAAGTGTCCCTCTTATAGAGCGCGTAACAACGCCTTCGAACATTGTGACAACGCCCTCTAAGGAAACCCAAAAATACTTCGATGGCCCTTTTAATCGCTCTCTTCGTGAGGGCGATCTGAAGCGCCTTTGAACTGAAGCACAGCACCTCCTAAAGTGTAGTCCAAAGGCGCTGCAATAGCGCTCCGGAACCCCTCTGCTCACAGCGCACTACATCACCGTGCGCGAAGAGAAGCGCCTTGAGAAAGGTGATGTCAAGGCCCTTCGGGGGTGGTTCGGAGCGCCTCCGCCCGAAAGTGTGAAGCAACACCTTGCGATCATCTTGGAAATGTCTGGCCAATGGTGTTTACAAGGTGCTTCGGAGGTGCTAGGGAGCGCTGTCCGCTGGAAAGCGTTACCGAACACCTTGCCAGCGCCGTGAGGACACCTGTAAACGCTTTATGAGCACCTTCAAACGCCTTTTAAACACCTTGAAACGCGTTAAGAAAATCGCCAGGGAAATATTTTGGAAAAGCAGTGTAATATAAAAGGTTAAATAATTCGAAAAAATTCTTAGGACCACATATCATGTAAGTCTATCTGTTTATGCTGTGGAACTCGCCATACATGCAGAGATGGAAACTATAAAGGAATTATATTTTAATTTTGTCCTTAATTAAAGCATTTTATGACTAGATTTTTCGGCGAGGTATTCAAATTGAGGCGAAAATCGTATTTAAATTTGTCTTAAAAAATCTTCGACTCGGCGTGAAACCGTAAAACGAATTTTTTTAGCAAAAAATATAATAATAAATTCGAAGGTAAGACGAAATTACATTGAAATGTTTTTGTCGAATATTGGACTCGGCGCTACTCCTTAATATTTGTTAGCAAACATTATAATAATAAGAAATGCATTATTTCGCATTAATAAGAAAATAAATACGCACGCAATCAAATTAATACGAAATATATCCCATGCACCATAAGACTACGTGTCAAAATACCATTAAATTGCCAAAAACCAAATCGGTAAAATTAAATATTGCACTTATAACCGTAGATATCACATATATGAATACGTTCGCACAGTTTCACGCAAATCTGTACATAGAAAAAAACGCTTCAGCCTACTTTACAGGAAAATAGTGTAAATGCCCCGCTTTTATTATCTCTGGTAGGTCATTTTCCCCAGACTGAAAACCGAGGTTAATATGTCCTCCCATTGATTACGTTCACCGACGTTTAACCGATAGTCTTCTGTAATATACAAAACTCGAACTCCCTGATAACATCAAGTAAACGATATGGTTACGTCATCCTGCGGTTAGTGATAACCACACACTGTAAAACCGGGCCTAAATATTGTAGACGATGCTTCTGCCTCCATCACTATAGATTGAGTGCGGCATAAATTAAACGAAGAAATCCACATAGGCGTAGCGAAGTGATCGGTGTTATTTTTCCCCTGCAGCAATCGTTTTCGCACAATAGAATCGACCTTCTCACCTACTAACCCAAACTTAGCCCTTCACCCATCCTTTACTAATGCCTAACTGTGCTTTCATAACAGTTACTTGCTAAATTGCGAATCGCGAATACCTTCGCTGCAGTGGCGTAGCTATAATACGAGACGCCCGGGGTGGTATGTCGATTTCCGTCCTTCCTTTAGGAAATAAATATTATTATTTATAAACATTTTAAAAATTAATTATTAATTTTTTTTCATTTCTTTTATTCGTTAATTAATATAGAAAATACAATGTATTTTTCTTCCTTTTTTACTATCAAATTCATTTTATGATGCCATCAAAATCTATATCGTTCGTTAGATGTTCTGGAGATAGTGTAGCCGGATTCCTAAATTTTAAATCAATCACTCAGAATAGGGGAGGGTAATTATTTATTTGGAAAAAAGAAATTAGGAAATTTTGGTGATTTGAGCTAGATATGACTAAAAATAAAATTCAACAAATTTGTCCTCATTATTAAGAAAACATATCTCGTCTACCTAATGGTACCAAAATAATAGTGACCTATTCTAATACTTTTGGAGATATTTGTCAAAAAATACAAGCCATTTTCCATGGGATATGGAAAATATTTCTGCGCTCCGGAGACGCACTATTGAAAATTTAAAAATATCTAACCCATAGATTGTGTCAGTAATTAAACGATATGTAGATTGCATTTTTCCCCAATAATTTAAAAAATAGATTTATTACTCACCGATGTAATATTTATGAAGTCGCGTAAAAAAAGCTTTGATTTGGCGGCGTTTTCAGCGCGCCGCGTGAAACAAATAAGTAGATTTAAAGACTCAAACGTGTATATTTAGTTAATTACTTTGTATTCTAAGTCTAGTAAAGCTAACAATAAGTGATTTTTTGCGTCGTTGTAGTTAGTATTCATACTTATTTTTTTACTATAGCCTACATTTTAAATAAAATTCGAATACAGTCTCTAACATGATTTAGGAAAATTCGCCCGAAGCGGAACTCGTCGCACCCCTAGCTACTCCCACTTCGCTTCCTATTTTGACTGAACTCACTTCAAGAAGCATATTCCAAGACCTTATTTCCACTTGTTGCACATCGCTATAAAATTTTCAGGATTTTCTAAAAAGACGATCGGGCTACAATTTCACTGGTAGCCTCAGTTTAAAAAATCTTTTGGACTTGAACATAAAAATATAAAAAATCGCATGTACCTCTCCATCTGAAAATTGCAATTGACGAGAATTGCATTCCTCCAATCCTCTTCCCTTCAGCACCCAAAAATATCCAAGAAAAAAATACACAAATAAGGAAGTACCATGCCTAAAGGATACTAGGGTAAAAAGACCGTTTCAATGAAGGATTAGATAATTATAATATGAATATGAAAGGGTAGCACAAAATCATCTAACTCCAGCGCATAAGAGTTCATTATCAGTTGATCTAAACTCATTACGTATCAGACGTAGTTTATTTGCTCACGACACGGGTTTAGGAGCAATGGCATACAGGGTGCCGAATATACTCGAGTATAAGTTGACTAATTTTAACCTTTTTCGACACATGAAAACCAACCTTCAACTCAATATTTGAGTCGCTAAACAAGGTGAATTATTCAGTATCAGTATTATCGATAAATTTATGAGACAGTTTCTCTGTCTTTTTCAATGTTTTTCCATTCCTTGATTCAATATTCATCCATTAATCTTTTATGGTTCACTTTATTGATCACGAAACAAGGAGATAAAGCATATTTTTCATCTCATCTTACACTCAAGTGGATGCACTTTAGTCGATGTTTTCGGCTGAAAAGAAGACTTACGGTAACTCACATATTTTTCGGCTTTCACGGAATCGTTAAGTCGTTAAAATACCTGAATAATGCTTATGTAAACATGGGTAGCGAAGGAAATAAAAAATATCACAAATCACGTAATAATTTTTACGATGAGATTCTTAGAATTATCAGGTTGTTGAGTCTAATCTCTGAAATACTCTCACAGATGAGATAAAATAATTTTCCACATTGAAAAATTTTAATTCAAAACTATACATTCAATTGCTTATCACCTCATTATGAACTATTTGTTATGTGTGCAAAGATGTATTTTTTTTATTTCCTTGATTGTTTTTTATTGTTTTTGTGTCGTTTTAAACTGCATGAATATAATATTCTGACATTATGAACTTATTATGTGTATATTTATGTAATATTTCGTTAATGTGACTGTGACATGCTGTTATTTATAGTTGAGACGATGGAACTTATGATAGTGTTTTCGTTTTCTGCTGCATTGGGTCATCGCTCACAGCGAATAAGTGTTAGTTAGTGTTTTTCCAAGATTTTATTTATTCTTGTAAATCTTTTTTGTTCTTAGAGGACATACGTCCTAGAGCATTAAACTCATTTTCTTCTTCTTCTTCTTATTTTTCCCCACAATCTAGAAGTGCGAAAAATTGAAAAAGTATTGACGTCAAACTCTTTTGAGATAGCGCAGTTGCAGTCTCACGCAATATACGTGAATTCTCGATTTCATATTCTACGGATGCTGGTGATAGCAGTGACCTGATTCAGGAAGAGCTCGCCTAAGTCTAACCTCAATATTACCCAGGTTGTGATGTCTCCGTCAACACATCTCTTGATTAAAACGATACAATTATCAAGATTTGTCGCGGCTGTGATGTTAAAATTTCGTGATCATCTAGGCTCGACAATTTGGAGTTTTCTTTAGCAAGGAACCACTTACGGTTTGACGCTTTGGAATAAAAAACAACAAAAAAGGGAGGCAGTTTCACTGGAACAAAAAATAAATAAAGTGAATCTATTTAGTGCGGTGGCTAGAGTACTGTCTTCTGATCACGAGGACCCGAGATTGAGTCTCGGTGGCGGCCTACATTTTAAAAGTGGAATTCCAATCCGTATTTGACTGTCGTGGGTTGCGCACTTGCGTAGCAGATTAAAAAACAAGCATTGGGAGCAAATCAAATAATTAGCTACACTGCCTGCCTAATTATAAACTCTTAATTGCAGTCATTATTGTCTCTTATGATTCACGGGAAAATTACATTTTAAACTTGTTTGTTATGCGGTCTTTTTCCAAAATTTTATTATCATGATCAAATCTACCGTAGTATAAAGTTTGTCATAAAATGTTTTTGACGTCACCAGAAAATAGATTGGCTTGGAATTTGCATAAAAATTAAGTCTAAATTTAAACCGACGGTCTGAAAGCGATTACCGTCCAAGTTTTTGCATAAGGCTTGAAACACTATTGAAATTATATTCACGACTTACGCAACTTACCAATTATAATTTTGGCCAAAGCATTGTAAAAATGTCCGTCCACTATGCTGTATACACGCACTTCGTAATTCACGAAAATCAGTGCATCTTCTTTATGGTGACATACACAACGATGGATATTTTATATGAATCTGTGCAGTCAAATCAGCAATTTTGGCATAGAAGACAGAGCTGAAGAAAATTCTGTACGGTAAGGACACAAATATGAAGAAATACAACTGGAAGATTAATTTAAAAAAAACCAAGATTATGGTTTTTGTAAGTAATGAAGAAGACCGTCAAACTTGGAAAGAAATAATTTGGACGAATGAAAGAATTGTTTTGACTGGGAAGTAGGATCACCAGAGATGGAAGAATTAAGAATTATGAGCAGAATAGGCAAAGCAAAGAAGGCATTATACCAGAAGAGAAATCTGCTGACAGCTAGTTACACGAGCCTGGAAGTAAGTGAGAACTATGTTAAAGCATATTGTTGGAGCATACACTCAAATGTCAATGAAGCCTGAACCAAAATAATTGTAGAATAGAAAAAATTGGGAGCAATGAAGATGAGATGTGGTCTAATCGAAGAATGATGGAGATCAAATGGACGGAGAGAATCACTGACGAAGAGTTGGAGAGAAAATAAGTATAACGAAAACTCAGAGAAGAGCCAGAGAGACATTTTGCATTGGACACATTTTGCGACACAAAAGGCTAATGAAAATAATATTTGAAGGAGAAATGAATGGGAAGAATTACAGAGAAAGGCCAAAAATGGAATGCATCAGTCAAGTCATGAAGTGAAGATTTACATAGGAATTAAGCGGTTGGCGGAGAGGAGAGTGGATTGGAGAGCTGCAACAAACCAATCTATGATTGTTGTAGATGGTAATGAAGTAGTCGAATATTAACGACGATGGACAAAGATTGCCGACGCAAAACCAGGTCAACAGGCAATCGTAAACCGAAATCGTGAACGTGACTTCAATTCACGGTTAAAGTTTCTAGTTGACGCCAATCGTGAAATATTATTCAGCCGCCTCCCCGGGCGCGAATTCGTAAATCTTCGATTTCGTATTCTTCCGAATCGATGGATGCAGAGAAAACAGGTGAGGTTGGCTGCATTGAAGGTATAAGTAATAGCCATCTCCCGGAGAAATGCAGTATCACAGCCAGCGGAAATTCGGAGAAACGCTAATTCAGAAGATTCGCCGGGAAAACTCCAAATCAACCTTCAATAATAACAACCGCAGCCAGATGACGAGGCGGAATGACCTCAAGAGTCGACATTAAAAGAGACAGACAGGAATAACGTTCTGCCCACTCCATTGGCCCTCAAAAAATGACCCTCTCCTACCGCCCGGCCTTGTAAATGCAAAGAGAGAGGAACTTCTTTCATGTCGTATAGGGTCTGCTAGTTGTTTTCGGTCGATAGCTGTAAATAATAGTTGAACTAAGAAATTAATTAGCACAACATCACCAGTCAGTTACCTGATGATGTTTCACTGCAGCGCCCTGATAAAATAAGTTCCTCCACGACTGTGTATGTCAACACAAATACTGAATTCCACCTTTAAGTTCGTATTGTTAAAAAAATATTGTCTTTGCTGATGCATCTTCTATTTGAAAGCAAGATTAAGGCACAAAATATACGGATTATTCGACGATTATATTTTTAAAGAACACTTTTTTCCAGGTATATGAGCAGACTGCAGAACCAATTATATTTAACTAATGTATTTTAACTTGTGTTCCAGTGGTTACCCGCGATTAGCTCAAAAAACAAGATGGACTGGTGCAATGTTATCACCATCTAAATTAGCAGGAGAAATTGTTTCCGAGAAACAGTTTTTTTACAGAAATGGTACATAAGTTAGATAAGGAAATTATATTTTGTCCCAGGTTTACCCATTCTCGCATTTATCTCCATGTAATTAAGAGCCCGACTTGTGAAAAAAATTGCATGGAACGGTAGGGTTTTGTTGCTCACATCATATAGAGGACAGATTTATCTAAACGTAACCAGAATATGAATTAAATGGCATATGAGTCATTTTACAATAGAATCACCTTAACCATTATTCAACACTATTAACGTAATATGTAAAGAAGTTTACAGAAGAGTAAAAGAGGAAAGGATCATATGGAATATTATACTGAAAAGAAGGACCAGAACCAGATTGGACTCCCTAAGAGGCACACTGGGTTTGTGAAGAAAAAAATTGAAGGAAGAATTGAGGAAACAGTCCCAAGAGGAAGGCCAAGGGATAAATACGTACACCAAAAAAAGAGGAACGTACATAAATACATAAGAACTACCACGGAGTAAGAGAACTAGCATAAGATAGGGAACGATAGGAGGCCTGCAGTCGACCAATCTTAGGATTGAACGCCCAATGATGATGAGAATGTGAACATGGTATTAAGGGTAGGTTCTCTTACCCCTCTTGGTTGGGAGGCTCTACCATGGAAAATTCTACCAACAACCCACGTAGTTTATTATTTCACCTTGGGTCCTGCATCCCCCTCGATTCACCCTCCCACCCACCCCCACCACTGCTTAAACTTCCCCTTCAAATCCCCCCTCCCACAATTAACCCCTCATCTCCCCTCTTCCGACTTACGCATTTCTCCCTCCCCCTCCCACATTTCTCCACTTCTCCCTCCTCCCGCTTTTAAACTAACTATGCACACTCTCCCCGCCACATTCACCTTCACTCCCCTTACCAACCTCCCCTCTCTTCCTCCTCCTCTCCCGCCGCCCCGACTAGTTTCCGCTCTTGCGGAGATCCCGACCCGCGCCAGCGTTGACCGACGTTGGCGTTGATCTTTCCCTCGCAGCGGCATTCGCATTTGGGATCCCGCGTGGAGAGGTCCGTTCGGCCAGGTTCTCCAGTGTGTGCGTGAGGAAGGAAAAAAACCTCTTTCGTGTATCTCATTGCCCCCCTTCCTTCTCCTGTCGCTCAAAACCCGTGTCGTCTCCCAATTCCCTCGCCATCACGTAAACTCACGCGTTGCCCTCAAGATAGAAAGGGAAGAAACCTACCGCATCATCCTCCTCCCGGAGGTATCTTCCACCGACAACCCCCCTTTCGAAAGGAAGACCATCGCCCGGTGAAGGATATCGACCGCTGAAGGAGGAGAACGTCTTGGAAGACGGTTTGAAATTAGAGGTGAGTTTCTCGGCGGATTTCTTAAGTCCGACGTGGGAATATACTCATGTGGAGGAAGTTGATATGTCCGTAGTGGTTCGGTACACCCACTGTTGTCGCGTCTCGAGGATTGAGAATCGGTGGTGAATCAAGTGCTACTGAAAACGCCTTGCCGCATCTTCGTATTAATTTGTCCTCGAGAACACCAGGGAGGTTTCAAGGTGTGTTGATTCCCAGGAAATTCGGCCGAATCGTTCCAGATTACCTAGAACACGCATGAACGGGAAATAGTGCAGACCATTGGAAAGGTGTACTAAACCACTGGAAAAGTGTAGACTACGGGGTTGCTGTGGAAGTGCAGATGTTTTTGAAACTCGACCAGTATAGCCAGTGAAGTGGTATTGCTTCAAGTCCGTTTTACACCGATAGGCTCTTTAGACCGGGAGGAAGGGTGCAGGAATGCGTCTGGAAGGTGTTTTACTTTAGTCATCACCTTATCTTAACTAACCCTAAGGATATAATCCGAAGAAATTACCACAATAAAACACTAACTAGGAACAGGAATCAAACCATGGATCTCCTGCTAGCGGGGCCAATACGCAGGCCATCCGGAGGTTCGTGGTTTGATTCCTGGCCAATTTTGTGACCTGGCAAGCCAACCGTGTTCCTAATCCCTGTACAATTTTCTTCATCCCAAACTCTTCACTTTTAAAACATACGTGATTTTCGGCTATGCTACAGACTTTAATATAGCAGCCAGGAAAGTTTATTTTATTATGACAAGTTTTACGCCTTTTCCACTTCATAGATTTAGAGTATAACTACCCTTTTTTTACTCCGACTAATGCTGCATGTGTTTTCTCTGCTACAATTCAAGTGTTAACATTTTCAAAGTAAAACGATATGGTAGACTGAGCATCACACAGCTGAGCTGACACAATTTGTCAGCTCAGGTCAGCCCCTCATTTGCGACCTTAGCATTAGTGTGGATTCATATCTATAGAATATCCCATTAAATTGTTTATGCTGCATTTTAAAACTTCGTGTAGATTTAAAACGAATTTGAAACACATTTTGATGGACGCAAAAGTGTACAAATAACCTCTGTTAAGTTTGAATAACAGTGCTACTATAGTGCGTTCCACATTAAGTTGACAGTATGGAGCTTATGGAGAACGCTGTTGCCAAGCTTCCGCTTCGTGGGCGTCATCCTGACGACATAGGCAACCACCTATGATACAGTGCCAAAAATATTTCGTTTCAAATAAGTATTTAATTTTGCGCATAATAAGACTCATGGGGATGAAATTTTGCTATGTAAAGGTTACATGAAAAACCGGAACAAAAAGTAAACATTTTTTTTCAAAATCCCGTATTTTTTAAATGTAAGTTACGTATATAAGCTGAAAATGAAAATGAATTTTTTAAATTCTTAACGCTTCATAATAAGTTTCATTCACCTCATGTGTCGATAATTTACA
The DNA here is from genome assembly GCA_963573305.1 of Pyrrhosoma nymphula. NCBI lineage: Eukaryota > Metazoa > Arthropoda > Insecta > Odonata > Coenagrionidae > Pyrrhosoma > Pyrrhosoma nymphula. Next base: position 44,178,580 of record OY754330.1, on the reverse strand, counting down.
ACATTATTAATGCCATGGGTTTCGAAAGTACAGATGTTTACGTAAATATGAAGGTTAGGGATCGATTCTTTCGAGAATGCTGAGGAAATAGGCATTACCATGCCTGAATAAGGAAAAACTTTCCGATAGTGCCACGAGAGATTTGTGGGTGAGAAAAACTCATGTCAAAGGTCGCCAGTGGTTTCGACTATTCCTTTTTTGCTTGAGGCACTAAATGGTGGGAAGGGGTCATGGTGGGGGACTTCAAACGTCAGCACTTCTGGGGCCCTTGAATAAGGGAAATAAAAAATAATTATCTCTTTTTGCGGCTTGTTCATCATATTTTGTAGTTATTTCTAACTTCTCATTTGAGCAAATCTTTTTTCCTATTTTCTTATTATCATAAATTTTAATGTAATGATAAAATATACCACAACCCGTAAACTTCCCGTTCCCTAGCCACGACCGTTTTGTCCGAATCACCCTTAATGGTTTAGCCAGACTGGATCACTGGATGTCTCCTCTCCCTCCTCCTTTCAAGGTCCCCCTTCTGCTTGCACCCCCCCCCCCCCATAACCATCTTGATGCTTGTGGGGGGGGGGGGGTGAACGGGGATGCATCTCCATCCCCGTTCATTGTCAAACGAGTACCCGGGCCTGACGCCAATTGCCAAGGTCCTTTTACTTATCTTGCCTTACGCTAAACCCTCCCATCTTTCAGATCCTGAGACGGAAATCGGAGGAATGTATTCGACCGTATCTGGCGTTGCGTGGTGGAATAGCATTTCAGTAATTAAATTAAACTGCAGTAGTTGTACTGTCCACTATTATTTTATGTAAAATAATACACGACGTGTGTTTCAACGCTTAGGGCGTCATCATCAGGCATGCCATCATGCCTGATTATGACGCCCTAAGCGTTGAAACACGTGTTGTGTATTATTGTACATAAAATATTAATGGACAGTACAACTACGGCAGTTTAATTTAACTACGGGGGAATAGACGCTGCGGGTGACCTAGCAACTTAAATCCCCCTAGTCTACCCCAGACTCAACCTTCCTCCCAAACATTTGAGGGTGCCATCATTCTGGGAAGTAGAATAAGACGCCAAGCGATCCAAACGAACGAAGAATTGTCATAATATCCCACAACCTACCTTTACGTACACTGAGAGATATTGAGACGTCTTCCTTCGTCAGCCAGTTCCGTTATCCTCATTTGGCCAAAAACTAACGCTCATTGCCCTCTATTTCGTAATTTAAAGTTTTATGCAAGGCCACGAATTTCTCCTCTCTCTCTTTCTTTAGCGCGGCACGGTTTTTTACGCAGTCTTGACTCTTTCAATTCGAACTATAACCTGACCAAAATATCTTTTCTGCGAAGGACGGAGAGTGCACGTCGGTTTTAAAGAGAGTTTGTGAAAGGAAGAACTTCATCTGCGATGTCATTAATCAGCTATACCTCCCTGTTGTTTGTTTTCATGCGATCGAGAAGAAAATTGGGACTGATGCCAAGAATAAATATAACATCTAAATCGCAATGGTGAACTTATGGAGTAAATTGAATAGGAATCATGAGAACGTGTCTAAAATAGATGGAATGGAAGTAATACTTTCGGAGGAGGCAAAGAACTTCGGAGATAAAGCTATCTCCAAACCTGTCACGGAATTAACTTCAGAGAATTATAAAGGCTTTAACCTCTCATGAACCTATTTAAAAAAATATATACTTATGCTTATCCATTAACCACAACATAAAAGGCAGTTGTCTTTGTACACCCAAGTACACGCCTTAGTTGTTTAAGGGATGGCTCATTGGTGATGAAGTAAAGCTAGTATTGACGTAACCGTCAAATATTTTGACGACTCGAAACACACGGAAACAGATTTGAGTGGAAGCGGTCACGTTACAACATCAGCAAACTATACGGCCGGCGTAATCGCTCGTTAAAGGTGAAAGTTTTTTTGGTATTTTTTGGAAGCTTTAAACATAAAACAATTTTTGGTTGACACTGCCGTCATGTGCGTCAAAACAGCAGTCGGTTTGCGACAGATTTGTGCCAGTTCAAAAAGTTGGAACATCTTATCACTCGAAGCACCAAATGATTCCATCAGCTCCTTTGAATGGTGGTCTATTGAACGCCTATTTTCAAAGTGACCATTATTGCTACACATCCAAGACTTCGATTATGCATAAAATTAGGACGCTCGTTGCCACAAGAAGCAAAATCACCGCAAGAATCCGTAGACATAAATATTTTAGGAGAAAAAAGCTACAAAAATAGCCTCAGAAGGATGAATTTTCGTGCCATCCGTTGCACCAAGCTACAGTCATAAAACATTCCGCATTAAGTTCGTTTGTGTACCACAGGGAAGTTTAAGGAAAAGGGAATCTACTCTTTGCAGGTTATCTCTGAACCGCACAGAAGTCCTGATGCATGGAGTACCGTAAGAGAGGTTTAGCATTATAAACCTCGAAGAAAAATAGTGGAGCTTACCGTCATTTAAACATACTTGAATATGTTGGATAGGAAACACCTAATATTTCCCTAAAAATTAAAAACAAAATATTTGACACCATACTGATGGAGCTAATTCATTCCGAATTCTTCGCCGTAACTCTTTGACATTTAAATGCGTTAACTCGCTCTCTTGACATGAAAACAAGGTGAAATTTTCCGGTTGGACATTTCTAGCACCTACAACTTTCTAATTGCCGGTTCGCAGTAGGCTCATTTGTCAAAATGAGGCATCCAAGAATAGATTTCGGTTTTCAATGCTGTTTTCTTTTGCTTGATGAAAGTCTAAGAATGTATTATGCTATTGAGTGCACCTGAAATTTAGTTACGCGGGGATTTGAAAAATAAATTACCGGATGATACGAAAATGCAGAGCTAAACTTCGACATTAAGCAACCAACTTGTCAGTTCAGTTGGCAATTCACTCGCACCTGCGGACTCCGACATATGTGATCCACCAACTCAGATGGAGGCAAGCCAGAGCCATTCAAGACGGCAAGACTACATGAATAAAATGCTGCCAGAAATGAACTCCCATGACCTTAGAGAAATTTAGGCGTCCATGGTGTCAATCGCAACTTCGAATCGGCCATTTCCTCCTGTGAATGAATAAATTATAATTTCCAATCACTGGGAAAATGCACGAGTAATGTGTTAGGCAGTCACGCGCACGGGTGCAAAGACATAGGTACACCAAGGAAATGAAAATTCTCCATGAACAATCATTTGACTTGACCGATTTACAACTGTGATGATAATAAATTATATCCTAATGAATAAATCCATTCCATGATAATTGATTTAATTCAAATGCATTGATGATTGATACAAAATTGACTTGATTGACAAATATTATTTACGCTAAATCATCCATATAAATGGTTATATTCGATAAATTATAAAATCATCAATAACGGCAGGTAAAAAACATCACGATGATTTGCGCAGGGAAATAAGTTATCCGGCGAGCGTCTAATTGTGAGTTTACTAACACATCCCTCGAATAATAACATCGCCAGATTTTTATCGGAAAAAAATATCGTGGCTATGGGTATTCCAATCTTTTCTGTTTTAGATTTATTTTGCAGAAACCATGAGGGGAATAGGATTGACGACTCGGAGAGCCGCAAGATGCGCCTCATTTGATTTTCGAGCTGTGCCTGATGGCGAGTCTCCGAGTCTTAGTTAAAACCATGCATTCTTGCGGAGAATGTTTCTCCCGAAACAGCCGGTCAAGGTTGTTCAAAATGCGCTGCCGGAATCAAGAGTGCGTCGAGGAAATGCTGTTTTTCCAAGAAAGGGTCTCCGGGGGGGATGATGAAATAAAAGATTAACGTCCCAAGGATATTTTCCCCAATGCCGCCAGTTAATTTCGTATTCTACCTTGTGTAATGGCATGAAATGGTGCGCGTAAAAGAACATTGGTGGCAAGTAACTCGAATTGGCCAGAAAAAATGCTGCATCATCCCATTCCATGATTTAAAATTAAAAAGGCTAAGTCTGATAAATTATTTGTTTACGAATCACTCCCAAAGCTGTACTTGTTTATAACACTTTCTCTTTCAAAAAGGACTCATGCCTACTTCCTACCAATGCCTCCTTCCCAAATAACTTCCAAACAATTTCCAAACACAAATACCAACTTCCTAACAATTCTCCATGCCATCCGACTTGCGAGATTTATCTTCCACCCTTTTTCTCGTTAGGCGAAGATTCTCGACTCTATTACGGTCTCCTGCGTGTCCCAATCGCTTGTCACGTGATTTCTTTCATTCATTTATACTCATCCGCAAAACGCAGCAAATTTTAGACCGCGGTAGCATGTATTGTAACACGCCGGACAGGTAACAGCTGGGAGTTCGAATCCCTCCTTGGCCTTGGATGCTGAATATGCCATGGGAGGGGAATAGATTGATATGGTGGTTAAAATACTGGCTTCGCATCCCAAGGTTCCGAGCTCGAATTCTGGCCGTAGAGATTTTTCTGTAAAATTCTGACACCAACTTAGGTGCCATGTGGATCTCACTCTCATGGCTTATCTTAATAATGTCTGATTAACGGTAACCACTAGATGATGTAGCCTTTACGTAGATGAAATTTAACTGACAATGAGAGTTAGACTTCAGTAAAGTGCATCAGACTCGGTGAATTGACGTGATCAATATCTATGAAAGAAAGTATCATGAAATCTTATTATTTGGAGAAATATTTTACCCCGACATAAAACCGGGCCAAAGTTTAGTACTCCGTAATTGGAATGAGACGCTAAACTGTGGACCCCTTGGTGCCTTTCGTAAAGTGTAGACTAATGCTGAAGCTGGGTTTCTTCCTACCCTTCCGTCAATTCCATAGTGATCTCCATCTGCCAACATACTTACGCTTCCGTAATTGCGCAAATGGCCTCAGTTGTCGGTCTCCCCCATCCCAGATAACCAATGCCATAGGATTAAACCATTGGGCTTGGCAGTGCGTTTTAACTTTAACAGTCGGAGAACACAAATACTCCAGTCTGCTGCTAATACTTAGCAAATTCCCTTCTCAGTTCGGCGAGAATCTTTTGACACTTTCAATACTAACTGGTCACATTAGTCCCAACGAATTTCTCTGTTTAAAATGATTAATGCCCAAAGTAGGAACGAACACTCACAGAAAAGATACTTTTGTTATTTCAAACATGCTACGAAAAAAATCAGTCTTTAAAGATAAATAGGTCGTAAATAAAATATTTTATATGGATTCACAGAGTTATTCTTTGTTATATAACATGAAGTCATTCCACAAAGTTACGCCAAAAACTAAGTATTAATAAAAGTCTTGAAAGTGTTGAGTTGATAACAATCTTTATACTCATCTCAAATGTCCAATTTGTAATCGGTATTATATTTCTTATTCTTCTTCCTATTTCCTATTTCTTATTCTCCTTCCCATATATTTCGAGATGTATTTCGTCACACGTTCTCGAAGTCATCCCCACTCTAGCGTCCTTCGGTTGACTCCAATCCGAGGAGCCTTCGCTTAAACTTGACCACGTCCTTCAGCGAGCGAGCGCCAAGCCCTCTTCCTTCACCGGTGTTAAGTTTACGGCCAGCGACGCCTACAGCACCGAGCGACTTTGGCGTCGCGGTAGCCATTCGGGAGCTCTTAGTCTCGTTCTCCGATAGTCGACATCCCCTTCTGGCGTCTCGTTCCGCCAGCGAGGTTGACTAGTTTTTTTCTGACTCGGGAATGCCATGTTGACCATCATATTGAAGCGACTGGCGTCACAACATATGATGTGCTTGCGCGGTATCCATCGTAATTCTCACAAGACGTCATAATATTGATTAGATCGTTACCACTTCGAGCGATCGGTTAAGATCATACTGGTGGCGATTATGTTACGAATCTGGGTGTGTCGTTGGGGAAAACTTAGGGTGAAATACCAAATAGAAAGCCATTTCAACGCCAATAGAAAAAGTTTTTGTTTCCTATCTTACGATCATGCTGCATCTCATGGCCTATTACAGCTTCCTTGCCAATGGTCTAAAACTAAAAATATAACATGCGACGGGAAATCCACTAGTCATACTTGGGAATTCTCTATTTTTAATTTATGAAGAAATGCGAAAAAAAGAGAATCTGGTGAAGGAAAAGATTCCAACCTTCAAGTTCATTCGGCGCTGCTTGATGTAATGTGAGGAATATCTTCAACTGCGCTGAGGAATTTGCGGTTTTGTTTCTTTTTAGAGAGCAGAGCGCTGCTTCCCAAGCTTGGAAGTTGCTTTGCGTCTTCCATTGCGATCACTTGGAAAGCATTTCCTCAGGTGGTCCCCCTATTTCCAACCTCTAATCTCCCGCCTTGCAACAAATAGCTACTTCTTCTCCGTCTTGAGAAGACTTTAAGGAAGAATTTCAAGGATGAGAAACAATGAGTAGAAGCGAGAAGTCATTTTTGTCAATTCCTATTTCTTAACGACGAAGAATACACTGTTTCAGAAGTGTCTTTTGGATGTGTCCCCCATTTTTTAATACTCGCGGAAAATTCGGTCAGCTATTTTCAACACAACTTTAGAGTTTATCAAGCATCCCGTGGTTTTGTCTTGTAGGCTACTGCATCCCCTCCATACAAAATACAAACCCGTGAGTTATCTGTTCTTCTTATGAATTTCCCACCTCTCTCAAAGCCTATGCCACAGGACATGCGATTCTTAACACAGCACCATGAGCGATCTCTTACGCACGAGCGGCCCTCTTCCTCTTCTTCAAATGCCTGTTCCTCTTGTTCCTGTATCTCTTGCTTTACCTGAAGCTTCCCATCCCGAGGGTCTGGCTTCAAATCCCAGCAGTGGTAGAGAATTTTCTTTGGAATCGCGATCCCAACTTGGGTGTCTTGAAATGGAAACTTCCGAGTACAATATCATAACGGGTTATCATGAAGGGAAATATTTTAACCAGACACAATAAAACCGGACCTATGTTTTTGTACTCCGTCTGTTGGATGATACATTAAGCTGTGATCCCCGTTGCGCCCTTTGTTAATAGCAGGCTAATAGCGACGCCGCGTTTACCTCCCATCCGTTAATAACCCTTGCCTTGCCCACCTGTCCTTAATGGCGCAAATTACCTCAGTTGTCGATTTCCTCGCCAAATGGCCTACCAGCCAGTCCCTGCCTCACATGCAACTAATCTACGTTCAACAGATTCAATCTTGATATAGTAGAATGTCGTCATTATGAAATGAAACCGAATATCACTTTTCCATAAAAGTTAATACAAAATTCACAACGCGTTTCAACTCACAGAGTCATCATGTACAAGAAATTCTTGTACCTGATGGTAAATCTGTGAGTTGATACGCATTGTGAATTTTAAATTAAATTTTATCGAAAAGAGTGAGTCTGCTTCATTTCATAATGCAAATAATATTCTAGACATTCCAAATTTTCGTCTATCTTTCTCTCCAAATTTCCAATTTTTTTCAAATACCTACCAGTTTAATTCCCTAACCACAAAATATCCTTCCACAGATCTCCTCTCTTCGTCCAACAGCCCTTAAGTAATTCATTTCCTCGCTATGATGCCGATGAATTAATTTTTTATGTTATTCAATTTTTGCACTAGTATTTATTCACTGATTTCTATGCCAGCCAGTGTAAAAAGCCTTGGTACCGCTATTTGTAGCTCACTTAATAAATAAGCGAGGAAAGGTGGACCTGCCATGATATTTTTGGAAATATTACTCTAAGTTGGTGTTTTGGCAACTTTTATAATTATTGATATCAGTTTTATGAACTGGTGATAGAGTGCAGGTGAACTTAGAGCAGAACAATGAATGGTAATCAATCTCAGGGATGTCGTCTGATTTCCGAGTTTCCGGTAAACGCCATTACGTCACTCGAAAGGGATATAGATATGCAAAGAGAACTGCCGGGTGTTTGCGTACTCCTCAGCGATAAGAACATGATATCTACGTGCTTTCCCTGATGGATGGCAAACAGATAACGAGAAAATTTCAATTTAGGAAGTAAAAGCGCTGAAGGGTAATGACGTGAAAGTTCCTCATGGCCATTTGAATTGCAAATTGTGACATTAAACATTTTGAGTTGCCCATGTAATCGGCTCTGAGAATCAGCACGAAGATGTTTGCATCGGAAACATGCCTAAAACTTTATGATACATCATGAGTGACTAAAAACATTACTCCTTTCGAATTAACTCAGGAATAAAATGTCGTAAATGTCATAAATGAAGAGGCTAAGGAAATAGGTATACCGCATTCAGCCGATACAAAAGGTTTGAGCATACGGGGAAATAATTTAGAAACCAGTGTGGTTAAAATTCTCCCGTTAAAAAAAGAAAGAAAAAGGCACAATTTTTCATATTTCAATGATCTGCAGAAGAGTGGAATGCTCTTTTATGAGCATTTAAATCGTGATGTACGCGCGAAGGGAACGGGTAGGTAGTTGCATTCACGTGGGTGCGTTGACATCTGGGTCATTTTGCACCGCACTAAGTCCTTTCTTTTACTGCTTGTGAGTAGTAATTAACAGCCATTGTATAATAACAATAAATTTTACTAGTCAAAAGTATTCATAAAATACCTAGCATAAGGATATACCTCGTCAAGGAGAAGAACATATATTTACCGTTTACCAGACATGTCACAAAGCAATATCACAAGTGGTATGCGTAAAAAACTCGTCCACAGAATATAAAGCATGGTAGGCAAGCTAAAGGTTGAACGCACTTACTTTCGCTAAGCTAGTCGTTCCGGCTGACAGAGGTAAATGGTTAAATAGTCTAATACCTAGATTAGGTAGAGAATATTGAGTTTTTGATAACCTGCATTGGTTAAGAGAGAAGAGATTATTTTTTCTTGGGTTGTAGTTGTTTGTTGCTCCTATTGAAGGAATGAACAGATGAAGATTTTCTTTTACATAAATCAAAACTATGTATTCATACATACTATAAGCAGTTGACATTTTCATTCTTATAAACAGTGGTCGACAGTGTTCCCGAGATGAGGATTTTGTAAGTATCCTAATAGCCTTTTTTGCAAACGAAATACAGATTTTATGCCTGAGGCACCCTCATAATTACATGCCATAGTCCAAGTGGCTGATAGCGGATAGTTACAACGGTGAGCAAGAACATAAGCTTGCAGGATGAGGAAAGTGAGAGTTTACATGATTTGCAGGAAATCGGTTTGTTTTAGAAATTCTAATATGCAGTTTATCTCATCATTGCTATTTCCTAAAATGGTGTTTAGGTTGCCTAAGGTTCCCAGAGCGTGACGTACAGTCAATTATTTCCCGCACTCATTAAAAGAGAGAATGTACTCGAATAAGGGATATCAGAAACTTTTTACAGTTACTGATAATAAATCAATCTATGTATTTCAGATTATATTAAGGTGCAAATCAATATTTCAGTTGTTTTCTCCGTTATTGACTAAAATTTGGATGCCTTGCCAACTCGTAGTAAAGCGAGGTGAAATGCCGCCGAGGCCACGTTCTGGGTAGTATTAACATTCGCATTTTATCTATATTTTAATGAGGTCCTCACTTAGCTAAGGTGGCCAAATTCGAGCAACATACTCATCTTTTTCAATAGAATATTTTAAAATACCTCATTCTATCAAAGAACCGACTTTGTGCAAGTAGATTTGGATACATTAATAGCATTGAAAAAAGAATTTGTAATGCATGGGTACCGTGATTTGCTACTGTCGCATTAATTTCCAGGTCAGTGGTCGGATGGCTCTTTACAATGATTTTCATTCGAGTGAGCAACCTGTTTTACGAGGCTAAATAATTTATTTTATCGAGCATTGATTAGATGCCTCATGCGATGCCAAAGAAAATTATCGCCCCGACCATTCGTATCAGGTTAGGTGGTTGACACATAGGCGGATTTAGGGGGGGGGCACGGGGGCACGTGCCCCCCCCAGACGCTTAAATAATGGACAGGACTGGAACTCTTCAGCAGGAAACATATTAGAAAACTGCCGTTATTATATATGTAACTAATTAATATTTTCATATTAGTTATCTCTATATTAAAATAAAAAATATATTTCGTACATTAATTGTTGTATGTTGTTTTTTAATCCCAAATATGAGAAGACCGTTTGCCCATCAGACCCTTGTGCCCCCCCCAAAGAAAAATCCTGGATCCGCCCCTGGGTTGACATATAGGTAATCATAAAGATTAGTTCGGAGATTTCTACATGACCCTCTTGTAAACAGATGTTGGGCTGGCAAACTGGTTTTCACACTCATTCAAGAAAGAACTCGACACTACTGTCGAGCCTAAAAACATGACGAAATTCTGACGTCACGGTCTCAACAAACCTCAGATTGCGGAATACGCAATTTGGAGGATTGTCGAGACTTCAACGTCACAACCTCGATAATTTTGAGGTTGAACAGTTTCGAGAATATTGAGGTTAGAGAGAAGTTTCTTCCTGAAACAGACTCCTGAGCTCTCGATTGCCGACTTGTAAGTTCGTGATTCCGCATCTGGTCCCAACGCTTGTTTCTACCTGTTTCCTGCAAGCCGTCGCTAGGATGTGTGGTAGAGTTGGTATAGAGAACGTATCTACGGCTGGGAGTGTACATAAATAGAGTTTTTCTAATTATAAATGGACATTTCAGGCACATCCAGGATAACTGATGCTCAAGCTAGTGTATTATTACTCATTTGGGAAAATTAAAGACATATATAAGTAGCTGAGCTCCTTGGAACAATATTTGGTGCACTGAGGAACTTAGAAAGCGATAACAACCCTCACGCCACTGTCAAGCCAAACTTCGAGCTGGATGTCAGAGTCGGACTTTTGAGATAAGTAAACAGAGCATTCAACGTAAACAACGCCATGAGAAGGCACCCTCGACGAAAATTTACATATTCTGCGGAAAAGGAAGTTCAAAGAGGGTTAATGCTTCACTCTTCACATGGAATTCGATAACGATCGCGGAAAATCCGAAACATTTGAAAAACAACTAAGGAAAAGCACACCTGGTTTGTTGGATACCTGATGCAGTTTGCTATTCCGTTTGATCTCGAATAAAGCATGGAATAATGTTAGAGGAGAAAGGTATTGAGGCCAAGAATTTGCTTCCAACGCCGATGAGTATCGGATAAGCGCCGAAAAATCACAATGACACATACTTACACAAACATCAAACTCATTCAAAAAACGTTAAATGGCTACTGTGCTTACACCCCACGCAACAAACTATTGATACGATTCGAAAGGTAAAACGTTCATGTAGATGATTGCGAGCTCCTGAGTAAATTTTATGCTTCCACATGACAGGTTTTCAAGACCCAATTCTCCGCGTCTTTTTCGGCATCAATCAGAGAAGCGAGGGATCATAAAATTTCCCATTCCAGAGCAGTATTTAATTTTCATAAAGGTCCCTGGATACATTAATTAGAAACAATCTAGGAATGTGGATCTAACGCATAATAGAAATCGCTTAGACAGCTCAAACACAGATTTATACAGTAGACTCACGATTAACTCGGATCGAGATCAGTAGAATTACAGATTAAAAATTCAGTTAGAATTTATTCTTTACCCTATTCAGTGGTACGATGCTAGTAAATTCGCAATTTCATAGCGGAGATCCCTTCTGAAGTCATTTTCTGGTAAAGCCAGTGCCACAACTGTAGCAAAAGTGTTTACCTTGTGAATAGGGCGAAAAATTGCAAATGAATCATTTTGAATGGATGACTGGTCAGGAAAACAGAAGTTTGAACGGAAAAATAAAGATGCTTCTCTTTTCCTGTGCAAGTCCATGCTCATATCTCAGCTAATTGGTCGCACAAAAAAAGTCCGAAAGAGGCGATTCCGGTTAAAGAAAGCTGTGATCACGCGAACAGGTTCCGAGAGACAAGTTTTGGACCGAAGCGCTTATATGGAAAACTTTCTTTATTGCTTAATACACATTTTCCACGGAGCTAATGGCTGCTGGGTTTATTACATGGGTGTCTAGTGTCTACATGACCTAATGTTGCGTAAGAGAACGATTGAAATGAAGGTAAATATGAGAAAGTGCTTCGAGACTCGAACTATTAACTGAATACTAGAACGTGTACCTCCTTCCGTCGGTATGTCCAAAATATTAAATCATATTTTACGCGTTTTTTTTCTTAGGACGACGTCGTGTCTTGCTCGCCACGATTAGGTAAGTGTTAATGATGAAGTATTTGCAGAATACAGCAACCGTTTAATTTAAATCAAATTCCACCAACGATAGTGGTGCCTAGGAAATAATACATCATTGTGGATCAGTTCCACAAGCTGAGTCCCTTATCTCTATTTTGGATTTTCCAAAATTGGGGAGAGTTTCGTCTTCGTCGAGAAATAATTTTTAAAAGGAAGCACAAACCCTTCGCTTGATCGAAAGTCAGCCCATACTCTGAACTTGGATATCTATCTCGATTTCGAATGCTACTATTAGTATTGCTCATCAGATTGCGTGATAAATACTTCTTGATACGCTCCAAGGAACGCTTGAGGTGTCTCAAAAATAAGGATTCCAGCTCCCTCTTTGCTAAGCACCTCCTGGAATGCAACCACAAAAGCGATTTTGTTCCCGAAATTTTACGCATCTTCTCCAAGGGGTTAATAATGGATGCTCTCGAGCAAACCGAGATAAGAAGGCAATTGACAGATTATAACACGACCCTTTGTAATGAGCAATTGTTCCCGCAGCCCTCCCCACCCCTTTCCAAGAAACTAACCTTTATAAAAACCAACCATTCAAGCCACCTGTCCTCGCCCACACTTCCAAGACACGATGTAACCGCCTCCTCCCCCACTCAAACCAATCCTGTAACTACGACAACAAACAACGGTCAATAAACAAAACAATCTATGAATTTGTACCTGATGATCACGTATATAGATCGGCGAAACGCGTGGTACCGTATAATAAATTCTGTGGAAAAGTACAGAATGTATTATTTATTATGGATATACAATGATTAGGCAAAGAGGTTAGACATTCCCACAGCTGCCCTGATGGTTCTTCCGACAACAGTCATTAGCGAAGAGACATATATCTTAAAGGCAAATTCACGACAAAAGAATAATTTAGTTAAATCTCAACAGGTGGTTATCTGCATGTGATAGCCGCGCGCATGCTTATAAAAAGAGTAAAGGAAATTTTGTTTGTGGGGACAAGCGCAAACGATGAAAGTTAATAGACTCACTGAGCCTTTGCATAACTCTATTTTGAGTTCTCATTGACACCATTTATGACACATTACCCACTGGGATTTCCATCTCATTCAGTGTATTCCAAAGGTTTCAACACTTCAGTGGCTATGCAAGCAAGAAAATGCGCTCATATACAAATGATATGCAATGCCCATACGCTAATGATAACCATATCGACTATGCGACACAGGCGAAATGATAAATTTCTCCGTTTCCGTCTTAACCATGGTAGAATACTGTATCTTTTGAAGTTAATACCCATCCTTTGAGATTATTCCACACCAACACTGAAAAACAGTAGGTACTTCCAACGTACAGAAAGCAACGCGTATGTTAAAATTCGCATCTATAGTTAGCCAACAATTCAAATCTCTATTGAGAATATTAGGCATTAAAATTAGACTGGAGAATTCATTAATGCTATGCGAAAATGGTTTGCCACAGAGGAAAATGGAAAAGGAGAAAGAAGATTTGTCACATAGGACATTTCGCAATGATATTAGGTCGTTTGGTAAGTTCCTATCGCAGTAAAATGGAATGTTTAGTCTTTTTGATTTAAACAAAGAAAATTTTGAATGAAATAACCAGCGAAGGAAAAGTATTCAGAGTTAAACTTTTGATTTTGAGATGTGAGCGAGTATATTTTCTCCAGGAAAAGACAAAGCACAAATGAAGCTCGGTTCAAAAGAATAAAAAAGTAAAAAAAAGGAAAACCATAGTAAATCAGAAAATACAATGATAAATTAAAACAGTAAACTAACTTATGAAAACTACATTTTAAAGAAAGCTGAGGGGAGAAACGCGATTATGCAACAGAGAAACTGAGAGGTGAAGAACTAGGCGACAAAATGATTGCATGTGTACGTTTATATAGAACTGCGTCATGCGTTACTGCTGCCGCCTCTATTTTTATAGCCTCATGCACAGTATCCAAACCTGATCGCTTTAACTACCGGGATAGTGAAGTTGAAAGCGGCTCTATGTGCTTCCCAATACGGCATTCCAATTAGACGGTGAAACTAGCTGGGGTTGGATGTGGGCATGTGATTTGTTTGGCTGGGGCCGGTTCCACAATGTCTGGTCACAGCCTTCATTACAACTAGCGTCAGGGTTTTGCATAATAATCTAACGTAATAAACGTGACTCTAGCCGTAACTAAGGCCATAACCAGAGATGCAACCAACCCTAGTCGATTATATGCTGAGTCTTTCGACAACTGAGACCACGTACGCTATTAAGTTGGCTGGAGCGGTAATCGTGAGTCATTGAGGGCACATTTTAATGTTTTTTCAAGTTATTCGAAATACATTCTAAGACCTTATTTCATTTAAGTTCAGCTGTTTATGCGGAGGAACTCACTATAAATGAAGTAATGGAAATTATACAATATTTATATTTCTCATTTTTTGTCTTAATTAAATCATATAATGACTTGGGTTTTCCGCACGGAATTCGAAATGTAGGCGAAAACAACATTTAAATACCAACGTTTTTTTATAACCATCGACTCGGCGTGACACCTTGACGTTTGTTAACAACCATTTTAATAATGTGAAACTTATGATTTCCCGTTTAGAAGAAAGTCGGTACATATACATTCAAATTAGGCAGGAAACATATCATGTGCCAAAAGGCTGTGTTAAAATAACAATGAATTTCCAAAAAACCAAATCGGCATGATGCCATTTTTTCCCTTTTATCTTTTCATTAATAAGAGCACATATTCCAAGTTTCACTCTAATCAATACATAGACAAAAATCGCTCCAACCACCTTAAGGTTGGTGGATAAGATGATATGGGAAGAACTATTTGGGGAATGGAGGAAGGGAAAAATCCAGGGGCTGGAAAAGCCTGCAGACAAAAAACGACGCCAAGGGTCCTACAGTTTTACGTCCTATCTAATGGACTAAGTACCACACGTCAAGTGTTTTCTACAGAGCACCCGAGCAGGGATAGGAGCTCCGGTGTAAAATCTCAACCAATTCCGGGATTCAAATTCTGGCCACTAAGATGGGGAGCCAGAACTCCAGTAACGCATGGGAACGAAGTGGAAATGGTAATTTTCCACCGATAATTGTCCTCTAATCCAATGATAGCTGGATGCTTGAACGAAATTATATAAAAGAGCAGATATATAGGGATAGAAGCAAAATCTAGAGTTTATAAAGCTTCTATAAGACCAGTGATAATATATATGGTGGAAACTCGGCCAGACAGAGCAAGAACAAGAAGGCTAATGGAGACTGGTGAGATGAAAGTACCTCGGAAAATCACAGGTAAAACATTACTGGAAAGAGAACGAAGCGAGAGTATAAGAAAAGATTGCAAAGTAGAAAACATTAACCAGTGGATCTTAAAAAGAAAGCACGGATGGAATGAACTCATGAATCGCATGGGCGAAGAAATAATAGTAAAAGCAGCTAGAGATAAGTTACCGTTGGTAAAAAGAAGCATAGGGAGACCTAAAGAAGATGGTTTGATAATCTTACCGTCAAACTAGAATGAAAGGCGAAGGGACGAATAAATAACATCCAATCTGCCTCCACTTCATAGAAGAAAGGAGAATAGTTTTTCTCGGACAAAAAAATCTCAAAAGCAAACCATTATTTACTTCACCGATAATTTGTCGTCCTATCTTTTGCTTCACCATCAATACTTTCGGTCTATCATTTCGGTTAGTTTGCAGGTGCTTCCTCATCCGGTTTACTGACATAGTTCCCCCGATGAGTATTATCTTTATCTCCCCCCGCCTGTTTATTGTTGGGAATCAGTTCCGTCCTTATTCCGAGAAGCCGTGGCTTTCATTCAAACATCAGCGCAACATTTTCCCATAATCGTGTGTTTCCATGATATTCGGTAATGAATTAGTGGGAAGCCTGAAAGAGTGGCCGTCTCCACAAGATAATTCTGCGAACAATATGGGGTCCTCTAGAGGAAGATCGTATAACTACGCCTTTCCCAGGGCTCAAGCAAACACTCCGCCTTTTCGTCAAGGGCGGTAGGATAACTAGCAGTGTCTTGATTTTCCTCCACGAAGGCTTAATCATTTCTCCCATAGTGTCAGACCGCGCCGTGCCAAATTATACATTCAGTTCTCTGAATTTAATCTTAAAAAACATAATCTTAATTTGGTGTTGAAGAAATAAAATAATAATTTTGAAGAAAGGTGCAAATATTACGAAGGAGCATAATTGTAAGCAAGTCGCCATATGATGCAAGAGGCAATTATTAAAAGAAAATAACTTGAAAATCGTTCGCAGATGTAGACAGGAAAGAGAACGAATAAAAAGTAAAACTCTCATTTGTTGGAAGAAGCAATCCACCTGGAAAATTATATTCTCAAGAAATGAATATACTATGAAAGAAGCAGAAATTAATTACTAATTCCAGAAACGTTGAAAAGATGTTACTTTTTCAAAGATATTTGAATATCGAATAGGGGATAAGTAAATATGTTTCCAGATGGCGCCATAAAAATTTATTCTGTCCCAGTTTTGCCTGTTTCAATTGACGGAGAGACATTACGCAGACTATTTCGGCGTAGAAATATTTGTATTCGCAAGGTCATGGGAGGATGATACACCATTAGATACAATGAATTAAAGCAAAGCCAACAGGCTCGGAATGGTTGGGTCAATTGGTAAAGACACGTGAATTTGAATATCATTCGGGATTTTCAAATGCTTTCCGTTCTCTGATTGGTTTCCGAAGGATTAAGAAATCAACAAATTCAAACTGAACTTATTTACAAATAACGTATTTTATATATTTATTTATTTTTTCTTAGTAATTGAAAATGACTGAAATGCATTGATTGAGAAGCATGCGTTTCCCGACCAAGAAAAAATCACCTGATATTTCTACTCATACATTACAAACCGTCCGAAATGAACCAATTGCGATGTGACAACCTTTATTGTACCTTAAAAATACTTATGTAAAAAAAATATCACTATCATTGGTTCACTCTTCGATCAATTCAATCACCAAGAGCTCATTGGTTCTCACCGGGAGTCGAGCAACGAACCTGGAACACGAAGTAACAGATAAGTAAGTCGTGATTTCCTCAAAAGATTACTCCGAGGGAAACAAGATATCTATCGCCGGTTGATTGAATTTTGCGGTGTATAACACATTTTTAGGCACACGAAAGGGTTTCGGAGGTCGTACGATGATAAAAAATATAATTTGGACCCTTGAGCGAGTTAAGCTCCCAGCAGGTGTTCCTGATATAAATATACGCCTCCACATCTCATAGTGTAAACAACTCAATAGCGTCGGAGGCTCCTAATGGATCGACCAGTTAATTAAATTCGAAAAGAGAAATGAAAATCCCACACGAATTTATAACGGTATCATTGAGATATGTAACGGCTCAGTCAGTTAAACTTTGACGAGTAATCCTAGCAGTTTTCTATGAAAAAAAAGAGAAAACGTACACAGTACAGCCTCTCATGAGTTTTTACACAGTAACATAACTAGTTATAATTCTCTTCTATGTCATAGTCACGGAACGGGTAACGTTTTCTTACATGACCACGCATAATGAGGATTAAGATAGTTGTCTACCAGTAAATATGAGCGCATGGTTCACCCACAGAAGCAATTAAGAAAAACACCAGCATTATATTAGGATGTGAAGATCATTTGATACAGAGCACCACCCAATTGTATTCTATTAGTTGTAACGAGGGATATGGTTTAAAAGTGATATCGTGAATGAGGTCAAATGTATATATAAATACTATCGGTTTATCCACCGAGTAAAACTGATTGGCCGTAGGTTATGACATAATGATGTCCCGGACGGAAATTGTAGTAAAAATATTTGAGGAGCTCGTATCACAGCATAATTTTAATATAATAATATCTTTAAAACATCAATTCTCGCTTCAACTTAGGTTCGATGCAATTCAACATTATCCGCAGGGTTAAAAATATTTTCCAAAAAATATGATTTCGTCTTACCTGAGTAATGGAAGCTCGCAATGAAAGGTTCCAACATGATAGCTTTGGCCGTGAGGCTACATTTCTGAGCCTCGATCTAAAATAGAAGAGGACCTTCATTCTTTGTCTTTAGCAGTTTAGACTATTAAAGCAAAAAGTCAATATTAAATTTGATTATAACTTCCACAGAGAAATTATATGCTGACGTTCAGCCTTTCATGGTGCAACTGATGCTAACGACTGTAGTCAAGTTCAAAGGACTTTCTCAGCAACGATTATTAATAAAATTATATTTATTGTTAGTAAGTAATATGCGCCTTTTTTACTATCGTTATCATTTATTTCACGCACTTTAAATCATAAATGGCTAATTAAAGCTTCTTTTACAGTCAAGTATTGAACAACTAAAATTACTCCGTCCTTACTTAACGAAATTTTATCGTAAAAAAGACGAAATATTTTCATCTAAGTGTATGCTTATACCATTTATTCTATAAAGTGCTCCACTCGATTTTCAAGCGAATTACCAAAGAAATTTCACCAAAAAAATAGAGTTAAACTCCCGGAGAGGGATAACAATTTTACGAACCTCGCCCCCCGCCAAGTTGCATGACCACGCCTCTTCTGTGGTGTCTTTTCGAGGTCCACCTTCAAAGCAAGCACACTTCCTCCTTCTAATTTCCTTCCCATGCCCGCCAACAGTATCCCTCAGCCTCCACATTCACTAGAAAAAAAACACGTTGCCCTCACCGCCTCGACCTTTCCATTGCCCTAAAATGCTCATGGCCGACGTATATGGGGGCCCAATATGCGAGCCTACCTTGCTTGAAGCATCCTTCCGTTTTGATATTTAATTTGAATCTACACGAACAGGCATGGTTAGAAATCATTCATCATCAGTAAAAATCATCATCACTTCTTTTTGTTTTTTTCTCATCACGTGTTTTGACATGAGGCTAGACGTCTTTAAAATCAGTATCAATATGTGGTACCAGGTCAGAAACGCAATTTAACGTTTTAAGGGTGATCCATCACGATTGTATAATTATGTGATCGATATGAAGAATGAAATAAATGCGGTATTGTGTGATCTGGCATACAACTACGATGTGAGAATGAACTTCAGTGGGCGCTGCCCCTCCTTAAGGCGCTCCTGCTGTCGGTCGGTGCAAAAATTATGCAGACTCGAGTTTGAGCACCGATTAAAAATGAACCACTACACGTATATGAATGCAAATTACATAAAATATTAGCTTATTTTATTTTGCGTTTGACCATACTTACTGACAATTTTTATAACACTTCTCTGATTTTCAATCGCGATGACAACAAAATAGTACCGTTTTTTTTTGCGTTTTCTAAGGGAACGCTCTCCTTCATCTCTCATAAAGCTAAAACTCGGCGTTTAATGGTTATGAAATTTTAATACAGTAAGGAAAAGTCGTTTCTTAACGTTAAACTCAAATTCCAGGTCTTTTTTACTTGCCATAAAAAAGTTGTTATCAATTTTATAAAACAACTTTTTCTTGATAGTGAATTGCCCCGAACATTTGATCTTGATCTTGTTTTAAAGCTCTTTACAGCAGTATTGTAATACAATAACCATAGTGGTAGTAGGGGCTCGCGACGACTGGCGGCCATTTTGGGCGCGGACGAAAATTTCCACGAAGTAAAAACTCGCGACTACATTGAGCTGTCGCACTGATTTTGAAGCCAAGTGAAAGATTCCATCTATGCCTGCATTGCTAATTAGCCACAACTAAACTTAAACAAAATTTTTCTGCGATAAATCAGGATTAAATATAATGAATTTCCAGTATCCGCCCATGCTCAGCAAATAAAATCCAGCAAAAGTACTTCAGAACAAATATGGGAAGGGAAAAAATTAGCAATCGATAAGTACAATAATTTTTCAAGTTTTTTTCGAAACAGTTCTCTTACCTTCCGCTCATAACTCAATTTATACTCAATATTTTCAGCGACACTTTTTAAATTATGGGAGCGATTTGGTTAAAAATCATAAATCAAACGCTTGCAAGGAAATTTCATGGAACCAACGGCATTCATCATGCCACAATTATGCTACTATGTAACTGGGCTTAATAGTCTTTCTAATAAAATTCTTCCGCACCCTATGAAGAAAAAAAAGGTAGTGAAAGAAAATTCCGAAAAAAATACTTTTGAACGCCAACGGAATTTGAGGAAACTTTAAGATTTGATAAATTCACGAATAATTTGAAGTCTCACTTTCCTCTGTAGTTTCTTCACTGTCGGTAAACCCAAAGATCGAATGTTCGAATCATTCACCTTCGGCATTGAAGTTGCACTTGCCTTGGGATTTAAGTCTTTAGTTAGACAATAAGGCATAAAATTATAAATTAAAGAACGAAAATACTTGAGATTACGTAACCCTCCGACATTGCTGAAAATCTTTACAAATTAATGAGAATCCAATCCTGTATTCGTTAAATAAACAAGCCAAGTTATCTGTGCTCGATCTCGCAGAATGAAGAATAGAGTGGATGGAAATGGCATCTTGACGCACGAAACTGAAGCCTATTTTTTTGCTAGAAATGATCCATCTAACATGGCTCATGCTCACAATTTGCTATTATTTATTATTTCCACTTTGCATTTTTCTTGATAAATCATTAATGTACCGGGGAAATGCCTCCACTAATACTCATGTTTTCGGCGTATTAGCTGCTGCACAACTGATACATTCAAAGTGCATGTTTATGGATTCAATGTTCCCCCGTGCTATCGCAACGTATGGTTCCATCTGCTTCTTTCTTTAATCCATGGTGGATTTTAATCTAATGCGGATCGCATGCAGCACACGGAGTCGGATGAAATGACAAAATTGCGGAGACCGAGCAGAAGAAGAGCCCAAGTTGATTTCAAGGTGACACAAACGAAAATGGGTTGCCCGAGAAAAGAGGCGCATTGAGGAAAGAAGTTAGCCTTCGTGGCCTTTTCAATTGCTCTCGCCCGCGACCGGGTCGACCCGACCGGAGGAGACGGAATGGCGTCACCCGGCGCGGAAGCGGTTCAAAGCGTTTCCTTGTTTCGGCCAACACCTCAACACTAACCCTAACTAGTGAGAATTCCATCGCTAGAAATTATGAAACGATCGGAAATATTAAGCAATATTTGAATAAGGAAAGTGAGCATTTCGCGATCCCCATTATATAAATTCTTTCACGATGTATTGAAGTCAACCTAAACACTCATTGTGGAAACTTCTCGACAAAATGACCTTGCAAATTACAACGGCAGTTGCTAATCCTTCAGTATAATAGTGAATTTACATTTGCGAGACGGACTGTATTAATTTATTTAATAAATATTAGTTGCAATTAGGAAATTAGTCTGGCGATATCGTTAAATTGAAACTAAGAACGGTAGAAAATTGAAACAAAGGAATAAAATACTCATTTTAAAAATAATGCACACTTGTTACAAAACGAGGAGGACCAAGAATTGAATGTACCCGGCAAATAATGAAGTGCATCAAAGTGAATAACTACGTAGGAATAAAGTGGTTAGCTGATGGGAGAGTGGAGGGGGGAGCTTCAGCAAGCAAATCTTCGGATTGATGATTGCTGATGATATTATTCTCAATATTTTAGCCATCTCAGGAAAGATCTGAAAAGTAGGTACAACTATTTTTTTTATTTTCCTCGGATAAGAACCTATTAGCAACGTTAGCATAGCCTTACAGACTTTGTTCTCTATGTGACTATCTGGTTGGGCTACGAGAGAACAATCCTATTCGATATTTAACGGCTGAATGAGACTTCTAGGGAACATAATTACATTAGAATTAATGAGACATCCATTAAACATGGGTTTGTTCGAAAGATGAATTTAGCCTGAAAATTTTCGATAGTTTTTCAAGTAAAATGAGCTTTCATAAAAAATACGGCGGCTCCAAAAACTCGAATATCGCCAAACAGCGACTTTTTTATTCTAGTGAAACTGATATTCCGGAAAAGATTGAATTTACTTGCAAAATATCTTCCACCATCACACTTGAATTACAAAATTTCTTATCGTTGTTCAGTTTCTTGAACCAGCAGTCGACATCCATTCCATTATTCTGGACACATACACAACTGTTCAAAAGATTTCTCAAATTACCCTCGTCGTCCGATCCTGGAGAACAATCAACTCCATTTGAGGCATTCAAGTTTCAAGTCAACACCTGAAACTATTCCTTTTCTGACGGAGACTAAAATAGCCACCTTACAGTACCCGAAGATATTTCCATAAAAACTATACCCGTGGAATTTTTACACTGTTTCTTGTGTTCCTCTAGAATATCGAGTGATTATTCATTTCGTTAATGATAAAGCTGGAGATTGATGCAAAAATAGGACAAGAGAGCTGGTAGAACCACAAAATTTCCATGTTTTCATGTACGTAAAAAAAAACTTGGCAGATAAGGAGTAACTTGACGCGCCGGCAACTTGCAGAAGCTGCAAAGATTAATTAACCAGAAGCAATAATTGCCTAGCCTTATCCTAGGGAGCGAGGGCAAAAGCAAACCAGTACTTACAAAAGATCAGATTAGAAATTCTTAGATCACTGCTGACAAAAGGCTGACAGAGCCAATTTCCTCTGCTACCGGCAACTTCAACATCCTATTACTTCTGAGCAAATCACGCAGCGACATTTTGAGTTGCATGCCTTCCTTCAATGGCGCCCATAAGGGGGTCATGACGCAAAGTGCGTCATAAAAATAATTTGGGGCGGGGGACAAGGGACTTCAGGAGGAAATTGAGGGGGGGAAGAATATATTGTATATGTGAGGATGAGTCATTAAGCCATGTAAACCCCTGCCTTCGTTCGCCATTTCTGCGCGTCTTCATTTGTTCTCCGGCCTATCCAGCTGTTTTTCATATAATCTAAGATGAGGGAAAAACCTGGACCCTCTAGAATGAGTGGAATCGTGAGGAAGAGAGTCCGTGATAATCTTCTGACTCGAAAAGTCCATGGCCGCGGCCTCGGTGTATTCTCGGGCCCGGGCGAAAATGCAGGGTCGATAGGGGGAAATGTGGCGAAGGCGTGTCGATCGCTCGCTGAGGTTAGTTATGAAGGAACAGAGGGAAAACCCAGTCATGAGAAAAAGGCCACCAGGTCGCTCTTGGATCCCAGATGAAATACGGGAAGGTCGAAAGACGGTATGGGATGTGCGACGAAGTCATTTGGGCGGGGAGTCACTTTTGGAATTTTGACGCCGTAAGAAGACTCAAATAAAAGATTAGGTCGCTATATTATTTATTTAATATAACTAGAACTCACTTTTGAATATTAAAAAAAGAAAGTAATATTAAACTAGTCAACCTTATGGGTAGAAGGATACAATTCCACGCCCACAATACATCTGTTGAACAGACAAAGGCATGATACAAAAACAGGGATACAGTGCTAAGTAGATAAGTATACAAAATTCCTCCTTACTCAGCAATATTCAACACTACAATAGATGCAGAGAGAGAGAAAGAGACACAATCCAACTAAGCCTCCCTTTTCACCCTCACCCAATTCCCTTTTCTAATTTCATCCCTAGTTGGTACCCGCAATCCCGCTGAAATTTGTGAAATGAAAGTGAAATTTGAGCCCTGGCGGGAGAGGTTACGAATAGATTACATAAGTTTGAAAAGAAAAGGATGGAGTAGGTTCAATGGTCAAGAGAGACAAGCGATGGATTACTTGGCCAGGCAGGAGTTAGAGGTAGGTGCTGGTTGAGATAAGACACAATGAAGAGAGGTTGGAAAAATGTAGAGATGAAGACAGAAATCGTTTTACCAACAACAATGTTACCGAAACGGCTACTGCGGGCAGACATAATATTGCAGAGGTGTTTTTATTGACGAATGCTTGAATGCGGATACAAAATAAATACAAAATACCAAAATCACGATGCGGTCTCTGAAACCAAGGTAACTAACCTACTTAGTTCTCTCTCAAATAGTGTGAAAAAAGACATTGGCATGTATTTTACCCTAATTGGGAATCGAACTTCAGAATAGAATGCAGCCTTTTGAAAGAATTCATGACATGCCGAAAGCGAAATAGATTACACACTTTGCGTTGTACGAAATATATGTAATCTATTTTACTAAAATCCACCTGTGTTAAGTTTAAAACGGAATGATTAGAATCTCTGATATTCTTAGGGGATTGTGAATTTTAACGTTAAGACAGCGGCTTACGAGTTCGAATCCCGGGGGAAGTGAAACTCATTTAAACGGCAATTTGTGAGTCGTAATACAGTTCCACCATATTAAGACACACAAATTGATGTGCTCACAGTAGTTTTATTCTAGAAAATGAAATAAAAACGCTCATGCAGATGTCGACTAAAATTTTCATCGATTCATAGTTTCCCGAGTTATTGAGTAAGAGACATACTCTGTGTCTAGAAAGTGACCAATTCGCATTTAAATAGTCTTAAACGAGGGGATAGTCATTTATATCGGCTTGTGCACTTTAGATAAGCAGGCTTCCATCCGACTCATTCACTTAGAAAATAATTAAGGAATGCTCTCAAGCTGAGTGAAAATAATATCTATATTCGTTGAACAGGGCTTTTTTATCCGAACCTCTCCGAACCGAAGAGCGCCAACTTACAAGGAAAAAGGCAAAGGTTCCGGTTCCTACAGCGTTTAGGAATTTTTAGTTCGAGTTTGCATACCATAGGCAGATAAATCTTTGGAAAAAAGGCATGATACTGAGTAGTATTTTTGTGTACAATGTGCATTTTTAACATTCTTCATAATTATCCTAACGTAATCCACCTTTGTACCCTTTTGCTTTCATCTGTAATTCTTCCCATCCATTTCTCCTTCCATAATTATTTTCAAGAGGCTGACGGTTAGCAAAACGTGCCTGATAAGTTTGCCTCATCTTAATCTTCTCAGAGTTTTCATTAAACATCTTCTCTCTCCAACTCTTCGAATTTTTTTTCATTTGTGATCCTCTCCGTTCAATTTATGTTCACCGTTTTTCCATAGCACCGCTTTTAAATTACTTTCAATCTTCTCTAATCTACTTATACTATAATCCAAGCTTCACGTCAATACAAGAGCAGTGACGCTAGCTTTCTTACTTCCAAGTTTTGAGTTATCTATTGGTGGACCCTTCTTTGGATGGAATACACAGCGAAAGTAAAAACGGAGTATTGCACTGGATTAGAACGTTTATATAGAGTCCCGTCTTCCCGAGTCGTGAGTTGGGAATCAGTACTGCCTCAGTCGCTTCGCTTTCACTTGAGCATCTAGCACGCGCAACTCAAGTCCAAGGTTAAGGAGAGAGAGAGAAAGAGAGAGCGGCGGTGGATGTCGGAAGTGCGCTCACTCTCTTGAGACGTCCCTAAACCCTCGCTGGTGTATCTGATAAATATTTGACGCTTTCCTTTCCGGTGCCCGAGCTCAGGTCCAATTGAATAACATTCCAAATAAAAAGGACCAAAGAGCACTAAAAGGACTCATAATTGAGTGATTTCGGTAGGTAACTGATTCTTGGAGTTTTATATTTATATCCAGATGCAAGCCACCGAAAGTATGTGTGGCATGGGGTGAGTTTTCACCAAAATAAACTACACGATATCCTTAAATGTTACTGAAACTACGACAATGGGAAAATTTGCAAAACAACCTGAAAATATCTGCCAGGAGGTGACACTTTGCTTTGCTTGCTTGACTCGCATTAATTTCTCTTCTCTGTTTGCCTTCTGCATTCAGCTTCTCTCTTCCACATGATAGAATTATCTTCATATAATTTTCTTGAAGAACTTGGTCCATTGTTTCCAGTAATCTTTGAAGACTATCACAATTCCCTGCTATGACTGCGACATTGTCTGCGAAGCGGAACACGTTTATTTCTTCTCCGTTTATTTTGATTCCGTTCAGTCCCAATTCTTGTGCACCTCATATTGCCTCCTCCAAGTAGCTTCGATGTAGTCTCCATAATTATTTATGAAGCAGTAAATCATTCGTATCAAATGCGGTAAGCAATTCAGAACAACAGAGAAATCTAAGCCGGAAGTATCGAAACTTAACGGATCATAAACTTGAGCCAAATAGCAACAGATTCCTGCCTTTTTTGCATCCAATTCAGGGTGGTCTTCCGCGAATTCAGCATACTCTTTTCCCCATTAACAGTCGGAAACATTTTATTGCGGACGAATTAACGTTTCGTGCCTTCGCACGGTCCAATTAGCATCGCTATGACTCAGAAATTCGTGAGTAGGTACTTTTCGTGAGTAGGTACGTGAGTGCGAAATCAAGATGTTACGCGAATTACGCCACGCTATAGTAACCCAGGGAAGACTTTCACCGAACCAGGCGGCGAGAGGTCGGGACCTGGAAGTAAAAATTGGCTGCTCCGGCACTTTCCTTTGGTCAAATCTATAGATTTCTGACCCTTTCAATCTAATTACTCATTTTGGAAACGCCAGAATGAGTCATCACCAATGAATAAGTCTCTCAAAGTACCTACCTCCCTCCATATAAACTTCATGCCTTGGCTGGCACAAGCATACCAGTCATCTTTGCCGGACCGCTCTTAATTTTTGAAAATTTCGGTTCTATATTGAGGATCAATCATAATTAATGACCTCAGGGGGAATGTTCTCCAGTTAAAGTATCTTATGAGTCTTAATTTTCAAGGGAAATAGGTCTGCATATTTTTGTCAAAAATGAAATGTTCCCTAAAATATTTTCGGAACAGGTTGATTAATTAAGAACTACCACTAATAATTTCCTTCATACACGGATCGGAACTTTCAATGCATAATCATACGATGAGTGTCCGGCTTTCACGAATTGACAGAAATCTTAGATGCATACCACTAGGATGACGTCTTTGGAAAGTATTTTTTCGCATGGTGAACTAGTAAATCCGAATATTAGTGAACTAGGTTCCGATTAATCCTGTCTAATTCAGTGATGCGAAATTTTACAGAGGAAATATTATTCGCCTTGACTGGGACTCGAACCCGGATCCCTCGATATCGCGGCCAGTGCTTTAGCCAATTAAGCTGCCGAGGCGTCCTTCTCCCTTGTGGATATTTGAGGGCTTTATCGCGTACAAGTTGATCAGGACAGCCGGACATATGATGTCACTGCAGCAGTTCAAAGCGTGCGCTTAGCGCCACCGTCTGCGAGGATAAAACCGAACATGGAAGACAGAGAGTCGTTTGCTCTTTTGGCAAACTTTGAGGATACCGGTAGAAGCCACGGTATTATCTTTATGGTATCACCGAGGGGCATCAATGGCACACAAGTGATAAATTCCACAGGCTCCGGAAAGCATGCGAATCACTTGTGTACGTGCGATTTATTGAATTTAATGATACCAGACGCCAAATGATGCGCATATATGTGGAATTTCGCACTTTTGTGCACTTTCGGATGACTCCGTAAAGTCTAGTCCCGCCATCATTAAAATTCGTACTTCAGTGATATTTACGTGTATGAAGCACTCTCAGTAACTACTTTTTCCCCCATTGTTCAATACATCCCGAAACCATGAATTTTTTCAAGCTAAACCAAGAGAAAATTCTCATTGGGACATTTTTTTAACATAAATTTACCAACTGTACGCAAGTAAACCATTTTACATTGAGCACACACATATATCTGATACCGGCAAAAAGAAATCGCGAAGGCGGTTTTCCGTACAAAAACGATTATTTCACGCTAATTTGGAGAATTATAAACGGATGAGTTACGTGAGTGAGCTATAAAATTTAGGTCTCGATTTTCATTACGAAAAGAGGTGCCGAAATGAGGAAATCCGAATTTAACTGATGCATTTAAGGCACTTCCGGGGGGAAATGTGACAGACTGGCGCTAGCCAGATGATACTGCTACTTACACCTCTCTCCCATCGCTCTACTCATCCAACTTCAGCACCGACCCGGTCTTTTTGATAATCATTACCTGGCTTCCTGTTTTATATGCAGATGAAAAAATAGCATAGGCAACTAACTGCCGAGTGAAAAACTAACAAACAAGACTCCCTGAAAGATCATTTCTCCACAAGTCGCAGCTTTTACACAAAATCGGACGCTGAATACTGTCCAATAGGGTGGTTTCCTATTTTTTTTTATTGCCTAGATCTGAAGTTTATAACCCCTGGAGTACGTGTTTGAAGCCGTTCGATTTTTAAATGGCGTTAAGTATTTTTCCTTATTAATTAAAAAGTGAAAAAATTCAACGGCGCGAAAACGCGACGGCAAACTATTGCATGCTGGTTAATCCTACGTGTGACGTCACAGGTACGTACGCAACTACCGCAATCTGCCGCTAGGTGGTTCGCCGCCGCTGCTTATCTGCAGACGACGTACGCCGAGAAAGCTTTAGTAATAATAATAAATTTATTGACGGGAAAAAAACTATTTGCAAAAGTAAACTTGGTGTAAAATGGAAATGAGCTTTATTTATTAATTTAGCTGCTCTAGTCGCATAGAGGAACCTCATCAAAATAATGAAACATTTATGGTTACGGTATGGGGAATGAAAATCGTATAGTATAATATATTCTCAAATTAATGGTGCTAGCTCCTATTTTTAAGGTAAAGTTAGTATGAAAAGCATGAAATAAACCATTTTGTTCGTATTCATTTCGAAATATTTCCCGCAAGCAAGCACGAAATCGACACTTAATAACTATATACGGAGAGCAGGTGCTGCGCCGCAGCTATAGCTATATATGATACGATTACACATTAATTTAATTGATCCACTTTGTCGAGGTGTCATTGCCAGATCATGAAATTAGCAAAAAAGGCTTACCATCAATAGCATAATGGATGGCAAAATCTCGAAGCAAACTGTGTATGAGCAAATACTAAAACAACTAAAATGCGTTGATCACCCCTCACCGTGATCACAGACCATTGATGGGAACTCGTGATTCACTGCATCAGCTGATCAGCATCATATTCTCCAAGAAGAACCAGTAACATGCCTCCGAGAACATTGCTTTATAAAAATTGTTTTGTGCCGCAGTGTCACACAACAACATTTAGCGATAGCAAGAAAGCTTACGTCGCGGTTAAACTAATCGAGAAGAGGAGAATTTTGTGGTTAAAAGCAGTCAGAAGAGAGTACCTTGCTTTACTCCTCTGATT
This sequence comes from Pyrrhosoma nymphula, assembly GCA_963573305.1. Taxonomy (NCBI): domain Eukaryota; kingdom Metazoa; phylum Arthropoda; class Insecta; order Odonata; family Coenagrionidae; genus Pyrrhosoma; species Pyrrhosoma nymphula. Next base: position 44,149,276 of record OY754330.1, on the reverse strand, counting down.
TCACCTGCACTAAACCGAACATCTTCTCTAAAGAACTCCACCACCATGGCCACATCCACTTACGGTAGATTGTCCGTACAAAACCAGTTTGTAAAGCCATTGAACTTGTTCTCATGAAACATTGTGGCTTTGTATATCAGCAAAAGGAACTGATGATGAAAGGTAACTAATGAAATATGCAAGGTATGAATGATAGGAATGGTAAATGAAAGGAATAGAAGATGAGATAAAGGAAATGTTTGTCAAAACGAAAGTGATCAAAACGTAAACATCTAGGCCGGAACACCACAGAACGCGAAGTCACAGGTACGCAGTTTCGTTATTCATTTCACTGCGCATGCGACGCTTGCCGCGAAGAACTCCTTCGCGGTAGCTCTGTACTAGCAGGTAGCGTAGGAGCCTAGAAAACTTCTTTTAATGGCATGCTCAACGGAGGAGACTTTCCGAAATTTGAGCATTTTAATCGAGGTATATTAATACATGTTCACCAGATTTTAGGGACTCTGAAATACTATAGTAAGTACAGTCGATGACAATTCCATATACCTCGCAATGTTGACTATCTACCTGTTACGTCATCATAAGAGCTGCCGCTGTTCCGCCATTTCCGAGCCTTTTCAAATGAACTTAAAATTAACATTCAATTTACTTGTAAACTAAGACTTTTTAATCCAAATAATTTGCGTGTAATGAATACGTTTATGCTGGGGCACCTGTCGCAATAAATTAATTCTGTTTTCTTTGATGAAGGAAACTACCCTATTGCGAGCACTAAATCGTCCATTTTCAACAAAATGAAAGGTCTCAGGATTGACTAAGTGGAATTTCTTCATTATGGAGGTGGAATTTCACACTGCTCTTTTTTCTTAACCACTCATTTTAAATTGATAAGTCATGCTCGGAACTGGGGCGTAAATTGATGAATACGAGTGATACCATGATGATCTTTTTAAATTATTCTACCCTGAAATAAATTCGAAAGAGAGCAGAGCGTGTTCTTTCACGCGACGGGAAAAAACTAACGCATTGGTTTGATCGTACTTCGCGAAACAGTCAGGCATCACCGGCAAATGTGTAACAATTGTACCATGATGCAATCTCGCTTACCTGATATCGTGTCTCTGGCAAAATAAGCAAGAACAAAATCGTTGAATTCCACAGTTACCCCAAAAATAGCGTAAAGAAGGTTATTATAAACGGATTAGCGAGTTTGCTGATTCAAGTACTTCAGTGGCAGTCATCTAAAGTTACGTTTTATTATTCGCTCGCGGCGAATAGCCTAGCCCACATAACTGCTGACAGTCTGTAAATAGGACAATGAAAGGTTGACAATATGAGGGGCAAATGTTGCTCGACAGCTATTTGCATTCTACTGTCTTGCTGTGGGATATAATTCTCAAAACAAACGCAGTTAAATCCGATAGTATTTTTTTCCGACGAGAGCTGACGAAATGAAAAATCTGCGGAATGTAATATCTGGCATCAAAAACGAACTTTTGCATTTGGTACATGGTACAAATCTGATCGACAAAAATTCAACGCACGGATGATCTCACTATTTTTTCAACACCCACCAATTGTTTTTCCCCGCAAAAATTATGCGGTCACGTGATCGTGAACATAATCGTTCTATTGTTGCTATTCGTTCAAAGCTGTTAGCATTCCATTTCAAATACGTCACAATATTACACCTCCGGCTCCGGTGGAATAAAACATCAGCCGGCATCGACCGAATTGTACTTAGGGAGACTTCGAAACGCTCGGCTGGAGGAACAAACAGACACCGTTAGTTATACACAGGGAGAGAGTGGGGAGGAAGTGGAGATTTCAACGTCCGCTATAAGCCGCCGTTCACATGGGTATTCCGTAACTTCCCAGCCGCCGAACCCCCTCCACCCTTCCCCTCCCCACATTGGAGGCTCCTTTCCTGAATGTCCTTCCTCCTCTCGAATCACCATTTCCCCACCTCACACCCTTATTCTTCCTTTATTTCAATCTCCCCTCCCTCCTCCCTACCTCCTCCACCCCCACCTTCACCCGTGCCCTTTTTTCCGGACGAAGAACAAGCGAAAGTGGTTTTTCGGTGGTTTTTCGGCGAAAGTGGTCATGCGGGTTTCGGAGAGAGTGCCGAAGAGAGAGGAAAGGGTGACTGACGGGTGTTACGAGAGTTGCCGCGATGGTAATGCTACGCATGCTGCCGTTGTTGGATGATTCCCCTCTACCTCTCCCCCACGTAGACGGCCCGGGAGGGAGCGGAGGATTCAGTTAATAGCAAAGAGCAAAAGACGACCACAAATGGAGCCGATCCAACGGATAAAGCAGGGGGCAAACCTCTTCATGTGTTAGCATAAGCATAAAATTGAGGGCGGTGCGAATTCCCTCGGATGAAAGGGAGGCAAGATGATGGGGACCGAGCAATTTAAAATTAATTCAAACATGCAGAAGTCCTGGCTGGTACAGGAGCTTCCCTGACTGGGCCACAAAAAAAATGGCTGGATTTCTATTACCACGTGGCATGATAGTTTCCCGACAAACTGACCAAACGCCTATTTACCTCCTGGTGAAAGAAGAAAGTCCGTACCACTTGACAGTGAGAGACTTAGAAAGATATCAAATAACTAGAAATGGCAGACCGACAGGGTGTGGCTAGTGCCCCCTGGCTCCCCCATTAGGCTGGCCAAACGCCTGTTAACCGTAAACCTACACAAGAAAGTTCGTACCACCTGGTGGTCAGAGAAGAAGGACATGAAAGAAGTGGTAATACCAGACTGGAATCATAGACAGGCTATGAGACAGGTCCGGAAGGAAGTCTGTAGTTTTCAAGAAAGCCCCCTGAGGAAAGCTACCACCTAGTCAAAGGAAAGGAAGAAATGACACCGGGAGAAGACGCGGCTATATTAGGCGAAGATCAAAGCCCAACAGTTGAACAAGCAATGGTCCAAAGTAGATCCATTCGAAAGGAGTCCTCAGCAGAGTTGAAGGGAAAAGATTTTTATGATAACTCGGCGAAGTTGGAGAGACAAACTTATTGAATTAATTTATCATGACGAGGTTCTCCAAAGATTTGGAGGGAACGTATATTTGATGATAATTCTGTGAAGATGAAAAGATAAGTTTATTCAATCAATAAAACATGAAGAGATCTTGCAAAGAGTTGGAGTGAAAAGTTTCCATGAAAACTTCTATGTTGGAGAGAAATTTATTGTACACATTCTGAGATGTAAAATCTTCTTGAAAAAAATACTGGAAGGAGAAATGAATGAGAAGAGTTATCGAGGTAGACCAAGGATGGAATGCATTGCGCTAATTAATAGGGGCATTGAAATGAAGACTTATGAAGTAATAAAGCAGTAGGCTGAAAAGAGTGACACGGAGAGCTGCAGCAAACCAGTCTTCGGACTGATGATTGCTGACTATCAACTCTCCGAGTACTGCGAAAGAATTAAAATGCCTTAGTTAATTCCACTTGTCATATTTATTGTCACGACCATATGTATTGTCACGTATTGGGTTTCGACAAAAAATATTACAAGTGGAATTAACTAAGGTATGCCAATTCTTCCGTAATGGATAACTTCCACCAAGTCAAGCCTACAACAGTTCCCTTTGCCTCCGAGCACTATTTCATTTACTATCATAAACTGTTAACACATGGAGAGTTGGGGATAACCTTGACGGATATAGAGCAAAACCTGAACATAGAGTAGTCCTCTGGAATGAGCCACTGATCAGCAATGATTACGACCATAAGATGATGGAGAGGCTATTTTTCGAAGCTCATTATAGAGCCTCGAAAATAACAGGAGTCTTCACGTCCTTGCTTTCGGTAACACTGATTGTATATAAAACGCGAGCTTTCGCCGACCCTTCTGCCGGCGAAAGCTAGCGCTTTATTAAAATACAATCAGTGTAGTCGAAAGTAAGGACGTAAAATCATGCAACACACTGAAAATCTCAAATCTAAACCAATACCAGGAGTTTAATTTTGGTTGTAATTAATCCTTTCATGACTGAAAAACGTCGACGGATACGTTTGCTTAGTTCCTTGTTTCCTCGCACAATAGACAACGACAACGGAACCACGGAAGTAACAGCCACCCACACAAATATAAGACAATTAAGAGTACAACACACTCTCTCTTATTTAAAATAATCAATAAAATGGCTGGTGTTTACAACCCCTGCCTCACATAACTCTGAAGGTTTTCCAACGCACTGAGTAGGGGACGAAGAAAATTATCTTTAACGACTTTACTTAGTTTTTATCAATTAAATGTAATCCTAGAAATAAGGCGCTTGCTCACTTTCCAATAACAATCGACCCCAAGAAGCATTGACACGTCGCAAAATACACCGAATTTTCGACGCCAAGTGAGTCTCAGCAATGCAGTCTAACGATGGATGTCTAAGGTGCGCTAGATAGCAGAGAGACAAATTTTCCCTACTACTAAGCATGAAATAGCTTGCATCCAGCATTACGCTGTGGCTACTTCAGGAAAATTCTTTGCGGCTCTTAAAGGCGAATAAGTGCATTTCCTCTCGCGATAAATCTTTGCCTTCCAACTTCTAAGCAAGGGCAGGCAACATGCCAAAACTTGATGTTGAATGACTTTATGTGAGCCTCAATGAAGTTCTTCGCGCAGCCATCTTAAGCTGCAAGGAAAGTTTGTTATAGAAATTCTTAGTTTTTTTAATAATAAATGACTCGGAATTTCCATATAGTTTTAGTTTATATGTTTTCTGGTATTTATAGCGACAATAAAAATGGCAAAAGATCGCAATCAAACAACAGAGTATCCTGCGTTTTAATTTTTCCCCGTAGATGACGCATTTTTTTTTTCAGTCAACACGTGCTATCTAAAGCTCTGTGGAATTTCCTTATGACGGTTCACAGATGAACCAGACACTTCTTTAACGGTTACTTCCCAGTGATCAGTACCTTCGGAATGCGGGTAACAGTAATTGCTCTTATGTTAAAGTTTTAATAAGGATGTTAATGAGTTTATAGTATTGTTAGTAAGCAAAACGAGGGCATTTTAAGTAAAATCGCTAAGACAAGTTTTTGCCCCTTAGAGTAATACCTGGTCATAACTGAAAGACACTCTAGCGATAAACCTTCAAATTTGAAAACTTCTCCTTATAGATTTTGACTATAAAACAACCGTAATTTGCTCTTTGTGACAAAGGTTTGCACACTCATTTACCAGACGTAGCACCTCGATCGACAGCTCTCCAACGGCTCTAGATGGTCGTATTTGAGAAAAAAATGGAATATAGAAGCTGCTGAAAGTATTCATCTGAATATAATAATGGATAGAACAACGAATAAGTAGAAATTCCGAGAGAGATCAAAAATAGAATACCTTCATCATCAACTGGTATTCTGCCTACTGGGAGGTCCCAAACACCAAAGCTGTCTCCAATTCATCCTGTCCCGCGCCTCTTCCTTGGTTTCCTTGTACCTTATTCTTATCTTTACTTCGTCTGTCATTTTCAGCCTTCTTCTTCCTCTTCTCTTTTCTCCCTCCACTGTTCCCTCGACTGCTGTATTTAAAATTCCCTTCCCTCTTTAAAATTTGTCCCATCCAGTTCCCCTCTCTCTTCTTTATTGTTTTCAGTAGTGTTGTTTCCTCCTTAACTCTTTCCAGCACCTCCTCATTTCTTACTATATCCACCCATTTCACTCTGTCTAGCCTGCTCCACACCCAAATCTCAAAAGCATTGATCCTATCCTTTTTTCTTCTCTCCAATGTAAAATAGAATACCTACATGAAGCAAATTATGAGGTATTTCAAAATGCAGAGTTGCGGAGGAACGAAGAGGATACCTGAAAAGAGCAGAGAGAAAAGCTGTAGAGAGCCAATCTTCGGATTGATGACTGCTGATGACGAGCGATGATGGAAGTACTCATTATTTATGGAAAAAGGCGTCACTTTTTTGAACTTAACAAACGTTATTCATGATGAAAAGAAACTCTTGGGACAATTACACACTTAATTTTATTGATCCCATCGATTTAGAGATCTATTCCATCATTATCAAGGTAGCTTTGGTAAATTACCTATGTAAGCTCAAAGTTACTTCGATAATGACGCAGTATACGTTCAAATCGATAGAATGGACAAAAAAAAACAACTGTGGGATTATCCTAATGTTTCTTCCCAACACGATTGATGGACATAGAAATATTCAGTGCCCGTCATTAAATTAATCCATAACTCTCTCAACTACATTCGCCATTTTATATTTATGAAAAAATGTACACATTCTCCGGCATTTCCCTCTTCCACCTGAAATTTTATTCAAAACTTTATCAAAGCTCGACATAGGAGGAAAGATTAGGGGGCGTATCTGCGTGCTTTGTAATTTAGACTAGCGTGCTCAGACAAACAAGAATGCGCACACACAATCACACAAGAATGGCAGTTGGCAAGAGCAATGCCACAAAAATGTTAGCCTTGTGATAGTCAAGGATGAAGGATGGGCGCTCCCACGGATCCCACGCAGTCAAGGGAACCGGTAGGACAATTCCTCCTGCTCGCATCACGGCTCGAATATTTCTTTGCCTTTGTTCGAGGCTGACTTCCACCGTCGTCTCTTCTAATACCCTCGGAGCGGAGTTTCAAGCGCTCATGACCAATGTGAAGCATCTGGAAAACCACACAGGAAAGAAGATGGGGTACAATTTGATACAAAACCAATTCTTAAGAAATAAAATAGAGGGAAAATTGAAATGAGAAGGTCCTACGAGGAATACACAGGGACAATTACCAGGTTCATATCAAAAGGGGTGCAGGAAATGGTGAAAGAGAATTACCATCTGAAGAGGATTGGCGGGATTAAGCCATGAACCTTTGAATTGAGTAACTGATGATGAGCTTCCGTTCGCCGTGAAGAAAACAAAGAGACACGAAGAACCTTAGTGTAGCGCAGTTTGCCAGTGAACATTGTTACCAAAGATACATAATTTATATTTATATATTGTCTACTGAAATTTCCCAGAAACACCAGTGTTAGAAGATTATTTACAGAGCTTACATATCGGTTTATTTATTCATGCTTTTATTTATTTATTCACTTATTAATTAGTTGATATTTCTGTTATCATATTTTTAAATGGTGGCCTCTTTCCAGCAATTTTACTTGTTTTTGGAAACCCCCCAGTTCTTGGCGGCCTGGCGTAGGATTTGCGGGTTTTCCTTCACCCTCGGGAAAGTGCCGGGCAATGGCATTCTCGCCGCGTGATCGGCAACGATCATGTCTTTTCCACAGAGAACTTTCCCAGAACCTGAAGAGGCAATCAGCCTAAAACAGGGGCCATGTTAAGTTAAGTTTTGTTACATTATTGCTTGTTATCTTATTACTTGTTACATTGTATACACATTAATATGGCAATAAACATGACTTGACTGACCGAAAATCAGTCCTCCATTTTTATCATCATCATCAGATTTCAATCTGGAGATTATATTTTTCTGCAGCTTTCCATTCATCTCTCCTCTCCATTAGCCCTTTTACTCACACAAAAATTCCTCCATCTCTATTTTTTGGGCAATACTAATTTTTGAGGTCGAAATAACTCACGTCACGGAAGTTACACAACCCGTTTCCCTGAATTAAAACTTGCGTTCACCGTTCTTACTTACACAGTCATTCATTCCTTAGGTGAAGGAGTAAGTATATATTCTTATCGTATCGCATTGACTGCTGATATCAATAGTTAGGAAAATATGCCCTAAAATTCACTTCAACCCGTGGCTATTCCTCCGTGAAATAATTCTACATTTTGCCGGAGTTACAAGTTCGTCCTTTGAAGAGGATTTGCTCAACCTCCACTAATCTCTGGTAAAAATACGGCTATATGAAGTATCTATATTTTACTACACAAATTGGAACTTAATGTATTAGGAAAACTTTAGCAGCATGATAATGCTTTGAAAATTGCTTTTTACCAAATATAATCACTCACCGTGGCATGAAATCAATTTTTATTGCTTTGATTTCGTCTAATTAGTACCAGATTTAGGATAAACCATGGAAAATATTGTACGACATCAAATTTGACTAGCATTGCCTGAGTAGATGCCATACTTAGCATATGTTCCACTCCCTCTCATGACATAAAAATTATTAGCATAGTGCGATATATTTTCTCCGATTTCCGAACTTTCACCCTAGCACCATGGTCATCAAGAGTCCCTTGATTTGTATTACCTCATCCATTCATTTATACAAGTTTTAGTCTAATTTTCTTGTGCAATTGCCTTTCTTTTCACCTTTAATTACCATGCTTGATAGCCATTAGTTGAAATATTATTTTTCTAATAAATTGTGCGCAGATTTATGAAAACGGAGTTTTATTATTAGGCAATCTTATGAGCACCAATTTTTATAAAAGAAGACAAATTGCAGTGTCCTTCGATTTATTGCACATTGAAAGTTAAGAAAATACTAAAAAATACATAACTTGAACTCATATACTTCCTCTTCTCCGCAAACATTGCATCACTGCCACCTACTGCACCCCAGACACACTGCTAGTTAACGTTTATTTACTATAATCTCCTTTCCAAGACACCTATTACTCCAACCTAATACCGTACTCGCTCAGCTTGCAGTAAATTCATGCTCTATAATTCCGAGTTATTAACAGGCCTTGACTTTGAATCAAGGCGGATATGCAAGAAATTCGAAATCGGTGGAACGAAACCTCAATTCTCATGCAAGATATCTTGCGGGTCGCGACGATTAATAAAACAGCATAACCTAACGACTGGCAATCCCTCAAAGTGGACGTAAACAAGATGCACTTAATGTTTAATCGACGTCTAACTGGAGAGGATAGTAGGAAAGCCGTCTAATCTACTCGAATCGTCCCCCCCAGGTAAATTACCATCTATACTAGGTCGAAGGAGTGATTGCAGATCCAGGAAAAAAACTCATCATCATAACTGAATCCTTTCCGGGTTGATGCTGAAAAGAACACAACTCTGCATATGGAAGTCCCTTGCAATGAGAATAATCATAGGTGGTTCAAAACATTTCCCCGATAAAATCCATGAAGTTATAAAACGCATCTACGATGCAATGGAAAAGTACCTGTCTTCCAAACGGCAGGATCTCATTACTGTGAGCAAGACCAAGGATAAAATGCCGAGGTTATTGAGCGAGAACCATTACTTCAATGTTAACGGTTTAAATTAAAAGTGTTTTTAACGTGCGCGCTTATTATGCGCAAAGGAAGAGAACAAGTAGCGAATAATAGGCTACATAGCCACAGCTTGGCAATGCGAAAGTAGTTTTGATAGGATGGAAAATTAAGCAAAACTATATTTCTCCGTTACTTTTGCGAGCGTTAAATTTTGTTTCTTTAATTTTTAATAGAAAAACAGACTCGTTTTTCGAACTGGGAAAGACAGCTAAGTGAAGAAACTGCGAGTATGGAAATAGTTGATCATATTATATAAGGTCAGAAATGCGTCATGTAAGCATCTATTAATGGAATAATCCATTGAAATACCCACGAGAAATCACTCTGGATGATGATGAGAGGCATAAATAATGATATTTTATGATGATTTAATAAACCTGAGAACTGAGCCAGGTGGATCAGACTGATATTTGGAGGGGTAGGTAACTGTTGTCGATTAAATCTGGAGAATATTGACTGCGGAAATATCATTTAATTTTATTACTTTTATATATACTACCGATCACCAGCGTGACCATGAGTGACGCATCAACGTACGTGAGGCGATATCACCTATTTCCAGCCTTTTTAAGTCAACCAACGCGTGCAATGCATCAGTTCTTGTGATGAGAATCATAGTCATTGCATCGCAAAGCCCTCATAAGTCACAGTGGACTTAATGTCTTGAACAACTCAAATCTTAAATAGAAACATTCGTATATTAATGAGGGTTTCTTTAAACTGCCATGAAATTTGACTGAAGACACTTCTCTATTAAACTTAAACATTGCATTCTTCTCATGTAAGTATTCATATTCAGATATATCACTAGTTAATTTCAAGTCGTGTGAGTTTGAGACTAATGAGATGGTATAATATAGCACCACAATGCATCTATATACAGGACACACAAAGGCGAAATCATAAGGTAGACTGATGGCCGCAATGGTTGTAATTTATTTTTTTTACGGGGAAACATTCATGAATATAACATAAACAGAGCAAAACTCAAATATATTAGGGCACATATTCCTTTCCATTCTTGATTTCTTTCCTAAAATGACCTAACTTATTCTCCCTCTCAAATTGAGTAGGTAGATTAGTCATCTCTTAGTTTCGCAAGACTTTTACGCACACTCTCGTATGTGTGCGTGCAGTGGGTGTTTTCATGAAATGGTTTTTTTTCGTCAAGTATGTCAGCCTATTACGTTTTCTCAAAAGTAATGATTATGCTTTCTTTGTAATTAATTTGATCTATTTTCTTGCACAGCAGTATATTCTTCACTTTTGTGTACTACACAACGTAACAATAATCGCACTAGAATTAGGCATGCATGCTATAATGAGGAGGGCTTCGGCGGAAGAAGGGTCAACAAAAGTCAACAATATTCCCCGCAATAAAACTGTTCATTATCAATTCCAGGTATCGCGGGGCTGACCTCAACGGTTGCCAATGAAAGTCTAACTCTATGTGAAAATCATAATGCACCTCGCCTGAGATGCTAACCCACATGCCCAAATTTGCGCTTTTTTAAAATCATTCGCTTTAATAAATACGCTTAGCACTTATCCAGACTCATGCTTTATTTCCTGCCATAGTTTCAGAAAATAATTAGACCATGAAAATTTCAATTAGAAATAAATACGAGAGAGGATTAGTACTAATCTAAAATTTTTATTTAAATGACTTGGTTCACAAAGCTAGGCCTGATTCAGTCTCATACATTATTCGCTTTCAATTAGTTGTAATACATCATGGCAATTACTGTTTCGTTCGAAACTATTCATGTGGCTGCGATAAAGTGTGACCGAGACACGACCATCGACTTCCAGCATTCACGGCGACGAGAAGGAAGGAAATTGGGAAATTTTGATATTTGGCGACTCCGACTCCTGCAAGCACGTTTACAAGCACCTTCCCGCCAGCGCCAAACTGAATCGCAAAACTTAAGCGACAACGAAACGCTTTCACTAAGGACTCGAGAAAGGAAATGAGGATGGATGGCTGTATGGCCCACCCGACAATTAATTGGTGGAAAATTACCCACGAACGCGATGAGACGTGACTGCGCTATTCACGTCAACCCCAAAAATCACTCTCAAAACACCAGCGTACCATCAACGAAATTATCTCCCAAGCGGTGTTGTTCTGTACCTAGGCGGCAAGTCTGAAAATATTCTCACCCGTCGAAAAACCTTAATTGTCTCTTTTGCGGGTTGAATCGCCATTTTATTTAAACAAATTAATTATTTTTTTATTTTCATTTTCGACAACATGGCGGCCACCGCTGATCCCACCTCACAGTTTCACAATTTTATTGCACTGTAAATAGTGACAAATTTGAAATAATCTAATAAATGAAATGGGTACCTGGAGTGAAAGAGTGACCTAAAACAATTTCGCGCTCCTCGATTGAAAACTTACGCTACTACAGCAAAACGTCTGTGTGCACCTAATGCGCCCTTTCATCCTCATTTTTATCGACGGCCGACAATTTTAGGGGTAGCGTTTGTACGTAAAATAGCGTTCATATACTCCTATTAAATAGTACGTATCACCAAAAATGTCGAATTTTGATTGAAATTAGGCTTTTGACGAAAATGAAGCTGTTAGACTCGCCAGCTACGACAAATACCGCAGGAGAGACGATTATCGTTTGTCGACGGGCCACAAAGTTACAGATTTTCCCCTCTGGTTAAGACATTCTTGCAACTCCAGTCTACTCCACTCATCTATCAATTCCATTCGTTGAGTCGTCATTTTCCGTGGTATGTTAATGCTAGACTCTTAAGCGATTTTACCGAATTAGAAAATCGCTGACTATTTCTCACAGAATTGGGATATAAAGTCGTATAGAAAGATAAGAAAACAACACATGTCGCTAGCATGCCTCATAAGTCACAGAATAGCGCTGCACCTATCTTTAATTCATTAAGACATTGCAGTGACAGCTAAAATTTCATCATCTTCTTCAACGAATTGTCAGCAAAAATCCAATTCCATATGCTATGAACTCTGTTGATTCAAGCTCAGTTTCGTGAAAACTCATGGTAACTAAAACTATAACATCTGTGTATATTTTCACAAGATAAATTTCATTTAGATACTTCAATTTAATCTATTTCATTAAATAGTCTTGAACATCAAATTAATCTTGTGAAAATATACAAATAATTTTCATTAGTGATGTTGAAAATATTCTTCAGTGAAATCGCAGGAGAGAGGTTAACTACCTACGTTAAACGGTCGCTTGGAAGCGAGGAAATTACCTCGAAAATGGCCGAGAATTTTTGAACGGGTGTCTGATCAAGAAATTACCTGCAAGTAGCTTGAAAAAAATATTGCTTCGCTTTTTATTCAGCTAGGCTAAAGCTAAATCTGGTAGGCGGAAAATCGTTGCCGCCATGCAGGATTCTTCCAATTGATTTATTGTTTCGTTGTTAAGAACCGAAGTAGTAGTAGTATTTTCGCTTAACGTGCTTCGATGGCTAAGGTCATTTTGCGTATGCAGACTGCGACTTGCAGACAGAGCCAACAATACTCGGTCGAAACGGAAGATCACCCCTCTAAATGTAGGAACCGAAATTGTGCAATAAAAAATGTAACGCAAAGTTAAGTGCTTCAAAATTTTATCCTTCGTTGCCAAGAACCGAAATTTCGCTACAGCTATTATCGATTGTCTGTTCTTAAGATGTGACACAGAATGGCTTTGTTGGTAGGAGAGATTCACCACTTGCAAAGATTTTTCGTTGATCAAGGGCTAACGACGAGTTCTTCGTACTTGTTCCAACTAGTTCAATAATAGCACCACGATAATGTTTTCTGCCACTTGTAAAGTATAAAGTAATAAGGAGCGAAGTCAAATTTCCGTTGCGCACTGGCTTGCAGTCAACTTTTTGGTCACTGAATAAGAGTTACTCCGCCTTTTCCGTCGCATCCGAATGTTTCAATTTTAATCAGTAGTTTCAAGATGGTAATCAATTCCTTCTGGCGATTGGCGATTATATAATCGTTTGATTATATAATTCATTTCCATGACGAATTGCCATCGCGGCTCATTGGAGTACATTATGATCAGGAAAGATCTCGTTCTATTCCATGCCAAAACATGAGTAACAACCTTACTGAGTCTGCAAACTGCTGCCACCATCGATGTTTTTGGAAACTGATATATTTTGAATTGATTCTTAACTTTATCTTAAATTTTCCGAAAACTTGTTAAACGGAGCTAGGCAACCAATGGCACAGAGCCGTCCAAAATGTGACAATCAAAATACCGACTTTCACCAATGATTCTTTACGGAAGATGACGAAGCGATAGAATCCGCTGTCATGTTTAATCAGAATACAAAATAGAGACAGGGGGATGTTTATTTTTAAGAAACACTGATCCAACATAGTACAGCATTTTTTATCCTTCAGGAAACCGTACTGCGTCTTCCGTGCGCTGAAAAAGAGCCGAGTCTTTGGTATAGGCCTCAAGGGTGAGCGTTTTCAAGTGCGCCGCGCCATTAGGCTGATGAAAGCTAACGGTACATTTATGAGAGGCGAATTCATTTGTTTGTCCACGGGAAAACCACCGCATTCTTTCAGAGCAAACTGGACATAATTGTATTCGCGAGAATTCGGCCGACACTCCCTTCTACGGGTGCCTACGCTAGGTTTATACCTACCTGAAAATTTGAGCTAACTTTTTTGTCAATAAAAAAACTGTTTTGAATCAATCGATTTCCCCATAAATGAAACATCGTAGCAATCAAAGGAATATCGCCTCGTTTTGATTGCTTTAATTTTTCCAGCATTCGTAATAGTCTCCCTTGCTAAACCACATGTCGCGACTTCCACCTGGAGCACTGGAGTAAGGAAAGTTTTCAGGCTCTAATTTGTGGAATAAATAACCTCCATGATGGGCAAGTGCGATAACTTAGGTACTATACCTTTATTTTATTAATGACCGATCATGAAATTGACACCCATAAACCTTGAGAATTTAATACCGTGTCAAGACCATGGTTGCGCATTAAATTAAAGAGTGGAAGAGTATGTATAGTTATTTATTGCGTCATTTCACCATAAAAACGGCATTGGTTTTGTAAACTTTGGTGTTTCAATCACTGCGATGATGGCACATTAGGGATAAAAAGACTTCAAGGAAGACAGGAAGACCTCCCTAAAACATTCCAAATGCAAGGGAAAATTTAAAACTTGCATATTAAGTTGATTAATATAAAAAATGAATACCAAAATGTCATAACTCAATAGTTTCAAAATATAATAATAATAATAATAATAATATATATTTATTCCATTATCCATTAGAAAATACATTTGACAATTTACATACATAAATGGAATATAGGTACCCCAGAGGAACAATACCTGTGTTGGGGTTACCATTAAAATAAATATGACGGGCAGGCAAGGTGCTAATCATATAATACATGGTGTGATAAATAATAATAAAAAGAAAAATTAAGTGCATTCATACATAGACATATTACTTATACAGATACACACAATTAAATAATATTTTATATAACCTTTTTAAATAAAAATTCCACTTCCTCATGACTCATAAGCCAGTTTGTAACAGCTTTATTGAATTCACATTCTGTCTCTACCTTGGTCACGTTATTTGGCAATAAATAATATAATTTTGGCCCCAGGTATTGATATGATTGCCGAAATATTTCATTTTTCGGCCTTGGTACTATAACATCCGATTTTAATCTCGTAGAGTATGTTTTTGGTTTGGCCTTTTCACCGCAACGATTATAAAATACTCTGAGGACTTTATATATGAATAGGTGCCGTAATGGTAGAATATTTAATTCCTTATAAAGTGGGAAAGCGTGACTTCTTTTTAATGACCTTGTCATAACTCTAATGACTTTATTTTGTGCAACCATCAAAGGTTTGATGGTGGTAAAGTAGGCTCCACCCCAGCATACAATTCCATATTGTAGTCTGGAATTGACCAAGGCATAATAGACAATTCTTAATACTGATTCTGGGCATATGTATCTGAGGAAGTAGAATTTTCTGACAATGGAAATCATTTCAGATTTTAGTTTGTTCAGGTGTAGTTTCCATTTACATTTTTCATCAATAAATATGCCTAAATATTTTATGTAACTTGCCTGTTCTATCACAATACAGTTATCACAAGAAGAATTACCTTGAATACAACTTTTACATTGATAATAAAGTTTATTTCTAAGTGAGATAGTTTTACTCATTGTAAATACAACATATTTTGTTTTTTCACTTAGCAACATATAATTCATTGAAAACCACATATTTAGTGCTTTAATGTCACTTTGCATCTGAGCATGCAAGTCACCAATGTTATGAGAAGAATAAATTAATGCAGTATCGTCAGCAAAAGACGTTAATTTACCCTTAAACCTACCGGTACATAAATTATTCACATAAATCAAAAACAGTAGGGGGCCTAACACAGAACCCTGTGGCACGCCACAGGTTAGTTTGATCTTATTGCTGCAGCAATTCTGAATACGCACGCATAGGTCTCTGTCACAAAGATAACTTTGAAACCAGTCGTACGCAATACCCCGAACACCAGCTTCCCATAATCGCTGCATTAGTAAGTTATGGTTTACTGAGTCAAAAGCTTTAGTAATGTCTATGAATAGGCCAGCAACTTTGAAATTCCTATTAAGTCCTTCGTTCAAGTCTGAGCATAATTTTAGTAAGGCATCTTCTGTACTTTTGCCACACCGGAATCCGAATTGGTTACTGCTAAAAAATGAATGCTTATTTAGAAAACCAAGAAGTCGATTTTTGATAACTTTTTCCATTATTTTAGAGAAGACAGATAGTAAGGATATTGGTCTATAATTATTAACGTCCATTTTATCTCCTTTCTTAAAAATAGGTATTATTATCGCAGTTTTTAACTGATTAGGAAATAAACCTGTTTGCATACTTAGATTAATTATGTAAGCAAGAACATGTGAAATGTTTTCATTCACTGCTTTGATAATATATGCAGAAATATTGTCAATACCCTTGGATTTCTTGGGCTTTATATCCTTAATGATGGTACTAATTTCTTTCTCATTAGTAGGAATCAAATAGAGTGATTCTTCTACGTTAAAGGGTGGAAAAATTTCTTTATATCTCTCCAAATCACTTTGCACTTTTATATTGTTACTTAAAGAATCTATTACTTCTCCAAAATGAAGGCTGAATTCATCGACAATATTTTGAATTTCAGTGACAACTTTTCCGTCTCTAGATTTTATTTTCAATATATTTCCATCCCTTCTATTGCCCCCAATAAGTGAGTCCAAGGTGCGCCATTGAGCAGCTGTGTTATTTACATTACTATTGAAAAGAGACATATAGTAATTTTCTTTACAATTCTTAATATCATTATCTAATCGTCGTTTGTATGAATTATAATGTCTTTTCAATTTTTCATTATCAGGTTGTTTCCTAATTTTATTATACAATATATTCCGCCTAGACATCCTTTTTCGCAAAGAATGAGTCATCCAGGGTTTCTTTAATTTTTCCGATCTACTGATTTTTGCAACATACTCAGCCTGGTCAATGCAGCACTTTAATTTATTCATAAAGATTCCATAGGCTTGAGAAGCATTTTGCTGTGAGTAAACATCGTCCCAATTACATTCTAGCAAAATATTATTTAAATGATTTAAGTCAATTTTTCGATTACTTTGATGTGATCGCTCGCACGTATTAAATGAAATATTAGTAACTAAGTTACATGTAATTGCGTGGTGGTCTGTAACACCCCAATCGTTTGTACTTCCCTCATATTGAAAATTATCTCTGCTTCGGCAAAAAATGTGATCGATGCAGGTTTTACTACTTTTCGTAATTCTAGTAGGGACATGAATTAGTTGTTCTAGACCATGGCTAGCCATAATGGCTTGATATTGGTAAGAAGTATCGTCACATTTTAATAAACATAGATTCATGTCACCAATTAATATCAAATTTTTCTCTAGCGAAATGGCAAGTACTCGCTCCAATTCTTGCAGAAATCGTTCCACTGGCGTGAAATTAAGTCTATATACTCCAATGACAGATATAGAGAAGGAAGTATCAATGTCGATAGTTAATTTTACCACATCAGCTGTTAGTAATTCGCCTAATTCAGTAGAAAAACACTCATAACTATCCATCACATATGCAATTACTCCTCCCGCTCTGTAATTATTGTTACATACAGCAAAACTTCTATATCCAGTTATTTGATACATGGGTATTTCAGTGTCATTAATCCAAATTTCAGACAAAATTATGATACACGGTTTCACATCAAGATTTAATAATTGTAGGTTGAAGTTATCGAAATTCGCTCTTAGGCTTCTTATATTTTGATGTAAAACATAGAATCTGTCAACATTTACAACTGAATCATCAGTGGTATAAAGCATTTTGTAGGTCAAATATAGAATAGTACACACAAAAATAACTCAAAAAGTGCTTACAGTTTCTCCAGATCATCAGTGGATTTCAGAGTAATCACCTGATCATTCTCTTTTTTCCTCATGAGTATTGCCCCATGTCGCAACCATAAATATTTATATTCCTTTTCTTTTTTTACTTCCCGCGCGGCAGCGAAGAGTCTCCTCCGTCCTGGGCTCAGGCTTTCGTTCACGTAAATTGGAGTATCGGTTGGCAAGCCCAGATGTCGGGTCGAAAGGTTCCGCTTCACTCGCCTCTTTCGGAGAACCTCTTCTTTTGTGTGCCTACGGACAAATTTGACCACGATACCACGTGGCCCTTCTTCCTTTTTCTTTCCGATGCGATGGCAGAAGTCCACCATATCGTCTTTTATTTCAATGCCCAGGGCAACCCCCACACTTTTGACGACCTCTAGGACATTCTCATTTGGTGCTTGGGGAATGCCATGTATTTCAAGGTCATTTGCACGAGAAACTTGTTCGTGGTCATCTAACCTCTTTTCTAATTCACGCACACGAGATTGTAAATTTACATTTTCTTGTCGAAGCAAGTCGATCGTAGTTAGATACTCACATATTTTAGCAGAATTTTCTTGTAGGATTCTAGTATTGTCATCTATTTTTTCATGCACAAATTCAATGGCCTTGTTTAAGTCCACTTCCATGCGTTTTCTATCCTTCTTCGCTTCTTCTAGTAAGTTTATAATCTGAGAAGTATTTGCAGATCCAGTATCTGCCACTGACACTACTGACATACTTTTGCGCCTTTCCTCAGTACAGTCGGGGCAACGCCAAATCTGCATTTACTTGCCATTTTACGTATTTGAAAAAACCTATGAGAAAATTTTGCATAACCAACCTCAAATTCGTGCGGATGAACTGTTTACTTGTAATTGCCATCATTTTCAGACATAAAATATTGTCCATGAGAATTGCTACCAAACTGGTTGCTTCACCGTGGTAAAATTATTGCTCGTAGTCCCTTGTGAGAGCTAGGAACCTTTTTAACATTATACGCAGACATTGATTTTAATTTATTACCATTTCGTCATAACTTAAAAGCGATGGTTAAGTTATAGAATCTTTAACTGACAAAAATTTAATTTTATGAGAGATGTATGGTACCAGTTTTTTTTCTCTTTTCATGCAGGTTGACGCAATCGCATAGGATAAAAACGTATTTATGGAATTCAATCGAGAAATATTTTGTCCGTGCAGTTCACTAAGCGAAAGGACTATCTTAATTTTTAATTGAAGATGATAAGAGAAAGTAGTGAAGTATCTTGCCCAAAAGATACACATCAACGCATCTAAATTGGTGCATTGCCCAAAAAATTTTATTATTAAATCAAGGTAGTTGAGCTCTACGGCCTCTATAGATTACACAGATAAAAAAAATTCTCCAATGGCCGTAAAATATCTGCACCACTCGTCAGAACAATAATCAAACACTTACTGTGTTGGTTTGCGGGAACCAAGACAGTAAATGTTTGATTATTGTTCTGACGAGTGGTGCAAATATTTTACGGCCATTGTAGAATTTATTTTTAACCTGTCTAATTTTATTATTATTTCTTGGTTCCAGAAAATGATACCGCAAAAAGTATTCACCTGTTTCATATTTTATTTATCATTCAACCCCGAAATATTTGCACCAATTTGAAGTATTCACAAATATACACAAGTATATCGAATTCCGATCCAAATTCTGACAAAGACGTAGTTGCTGGTACCTGCATTTATTCCTTAACGCTTACCTCACTTTGCCTTGCGTGATGGAGCAGCATGTTTCCGATAGTGAAAACAAACTTCGAACTGTCCACTTTAATTAATTTAGTGACAAATGTTTTTTAATGTTTAAGCGTCATCTTTATGAACTCCTGTTCAGTGTACGTGAAGATGACGCTTAAACATTGAAACTGAAGTTGCAATTGAAGTAAATAAATTGGAAAGCACGAAGGTTGTTTATCATAATCGGGGTTTTTCCGACCTGATTCCAGGCTGTGAAGCATTCCCAGCTGTGAGAGCTCATAGAGGAACAAAAACTTACAAAATTGACAAAAAGGGAGGAATCAGGCGAGATGTTTTGGAATATGAACATAATAAGAACTAAGACGATGCAATTTTCCACAAATAAAATTGCTAATCAACACGGGTTTCAATGCACAGCATCGATGATGATGCAGTGCATCGAAACCCGGGTCGATTAAAAATTTTATCTGTGGAAAATTGCATTGTCTTAGTTCTTATTATTACAAAATTGAGATATAATACCCCATATCTATAGATGAATCGATTTTGAAGTGCCTGATTGCCTAGGCCAAAGCGAAGAAGACGTTCTATCAGGAGAAGAATCAGCCATAAGCAGGTCACATTAGCTCGGGAGTAAGGAAGCACCTCATCAAAACATATGTAAGGAGAACGCTATTATATGACAGCTAAGAAATGACAATAACGGCAGCAGATAAGAGAAAACTAGAAGCATTGGGTATGTAGTTTAATAGAAGAATATTATCAACAGGATAGAGAGAATCACCAATGAAGAATATCTAACGCTGAAGTCAAACCTACTCTCCATGTGCTCATTTCTAGGCGACGCGACGTAGACAACCATTTCCAAATACGCATTACATTTTTTTAAAGTTACTTTAGGGAACAATATTTGAATATTGGGAAGCTCATAGGTGTGCAGTTAGAATACTTTATAGCACTATGTAAATTCTCCTGCTTCTATTGGCAAAATCACACCTCCAACCTTAAGGAAATTTAAACATGAAACAAATTTCTATAAAATTCCATATCGTCAACTAAATATGGATATTACCCTATGGAAGAAGCTAACTTATTGGACGTATTTAGATGACACATTTGAGACATAACAGCCACTTAAAAATATAAACGGAAGAAAAATGATTGGGAATAATTACTGTAGAAGATTCAGGATGGAATAGGTAGGAATTATTATTTGTGTAAAAGTAAGGAATTATTCATTAATAAGGAAGTGGTTGGATAAAAAAGTGAATGGAGTGCAGAGCTGTAGTACACAAATCTTCGGTTTAATGACTGCTCATGAAGATCATGAATTAAGAAGTGATAGGAAACTCTAGACGACGAGAACCCAGCTACGAGGATCAACCGTGTGACTCGATAGCTTATTCTGTTCGTCCCGCTGCCATACCCACTGCGTATTTCCTTACACTCTTCGTTTCCTTTCGACGTCGTGCGAAAATCGCGGTCACGCGAATGGCTCTCACTACCGATCGGGCACCGGCATGCCTCGTCCTCCGCGAAGGGAACACGAGACGACGCGTCGTCGCGACGGCGAGGTCGCGGAACGAGCGCATCGCCCGTGATTTATGCACATACAGACGACACAGATGCGCAGCGGGAATGGGATTTACTCGCACATCTCCGAGCATGCATGTAGTGGTAGCGATGATTGGTGGCAGTTGCCTGCGCGAAGCGTGATGTCGATGAGGGGAAGGCTCACGTGGAAGGGGTAGGTGAATGAGCGGAGGGTAGAAGACAGTACATGCGTCGGTAGCCTCCGTGATTCACAGGACTGAACACCCGAATTTCGATCGTCACTTGTTTGTAAATCATAGGTCTGAAATTTTAAATTCCTTGGCGGAGCAGAGGGAAAAAATGGAATAAAAAATAGATGAGAAGGTTATACTTGGTTTACACCGTAAATTTTCTTTGCATAAGATAATAATGAATCGTCAATGATAGCCTCATAAATGCTTGAAAAAACTGCTGGAAGGCACTGTAATAACCGTATAAGGTCACAAAATCTAACGACGCCTATTACAGGTGAAAAGATTTTCTTTGGCCACTTCTTTGAATTACATGCCTCTCAAATTAATTGTAGCTTGCGTAACAAGAAAGCGGATGTCAGTTGTGTTGCGGAGGGAATCGCTTACACATTTATATAACTTATTGGTGAACAGGAAGCAATTGACTCGTCCTATTTTCAATAAAGAATTTCTACCTCTTAAAATCTTAGATTGCATGACTATGAGAAGCCAATGTAAGTCGCTATCATGTTTTTTATTACTTTGTGTCAAATTGTCCTTTTATTATATCCAATTTGGTGTCATGATGTATTTATCGATGTGATGTGATGGCATACAGTTACTAATTTATCAAACGTTTTCCTAATAATTGCCAAAATCTCTTGCTAAAATCGCGCTATGGTTTCCCAAATGCATATATATTATGAAAGAAGTTAAAAATACCTTTAAAATGCGGCACATATTTAGAAATAATTATTGCCAAACTTTTTGCAACCTCGCCTTAAGAATATCACAGCAAGTACATTTCCTGCGCTTATCGTAGGACTACTAAATAAAAGTGAGAGGCGCAGTGTTACACCATCTGTACGGTACTTGACCGGCAACGCTGCCAACATAACTGTATTTAACCTAAGATGGTGAGATCGTGTAAGCAGCGCCTTTCAAGACAGTGCTTATGATCTAAAACGATATTAGGGTAATAGTATAGGGTAATAGTATAGGGTAATAGTATAGGGTAATAGTATGTATATTAATAAAATTATTCTAATTTATAATAAACTAATAATTTATCTTCTCTCTTTCCAGGTGAGATTTGCTGCGTGTAGCTGCTTGAACTAGCATAAATGGATGTCTTCAATGGTATCGTTGTTTTTCGCTTTCATTTTTACTCGGATAATTGTTCCAATAGTTAGTGTAAGCAGCGCGTTTCACGACTGTTTACGATAAAAAACGAGGCTGTATCCAAAAACGCTGTAATTGGCATCCAATTGGAGAAGCTCATTTCACCATCAGCAGCAATCACCAATCCGAAGATTGGTTAGATGCAGCTCTCCGCTCCACACTCAGCCAGGGGCGGATTAAGGTCGTTGTTTTGATTAAGGTCGTTACTTTCTGGGGGGCCTTAGGGGGGTGAAATACCTTATGATTACAGTTTTTCCTATTTCCTTAGGAGTTAATTATTCCTCAGTCAATCTTCTTTGGTACAGCTTTTTTTCTGATCGGAGTAATTTCATTTCCCATGTGTCCTTTTGTTTTAGGCCCTTTTGTCTCGTTGTCCAACATTCTGATCCACATAGCATAGTGGGAACAACTGCCTCAACCACAAGCAACTTTATAGTATTTTTAAAATAGGAAATGCGATAGGTACCTGATCTATTGTGTGATTTTCGATGACAATTTTTATTCTTATCGGGTGGTCTCCTATAAATGCCATTGTTTTCTTGCAATGATTTTACTATCAAGATTTTTAGGTTATATGCTTAACTCCGTGTTATAGATTATGTTTGGTCAATTTTTGTCGGTGACAAATCTAAAATAAGGAATTAAATTTCAAGCAAATTTTTAGCTGTCGGCTCATACTTACCTAAAAGCCTAGAGGAAATACAATAAACGCACCTCATTGTAAAGGGCGCCCAATTATCCACCGATCAGTACCGTTACGTCCGTGGTGGAAAGAGTGAAGCAGCCTCGGAAACGTTGGGGAATGTCTATGCGGTGTGCGCCGCAAACGACTGTTACAAACGTTAGCCCGCAAACGTTGGCATATACACGTAAGACCAAAATCTGCTCCCCGGCATAACCAAACCCAACTTTTTTCTATTTTTAGGACACCCTTACTCTGCTGAAAAAATAAAGTCAGGGACGCAAATACTTTTAGCAAGAAATATGAAACGCAAAAAAAGGGTTCCCTGTGCAAATTGTCTGTTGGCGCTGATAGCTGGGACTTCCACGGTGTTTACAAGCCTCCTGCTCCCAGAGACCTCGTCACATATACAAAATCACTCGCAGGATAAACATTTGTGCGATTTTTTGCTATTAAAAATGACAATCGAACATAAGCTTTTCAGGCATGATACTTACTGTGTCGGACTTCACACACTCGAGAGCTGCACTGGAGACATAACATTTTCCCCACCAATGGCTTCTCTAAGGAATGTATGATCGAAATCACTAATGAAAAACATCTGCTGAGCATAATAAAAGCTTAAAAGCCATCGTTTTCGGAGCTCTGATCGGGAAAAGTGGCTGAAATAGATTTTTTTAAAGCGCTCTTAACGATGATAAAATGAATGTACGTCAAGATACGTTTTCTCTTCAATATTTTGAAAGCAAATTCACCAATGAATGAAACGAGAGCAAATATTATAGTTGTAATTAAGTTTTCTACGAAGATTATCCTCAGGTTTTTTTTTCTTTCTTCAAATCTGTTGTTTTATACCCAAGCTAGGAAACATAACATGCGTCATTTTCACACCAATGATAATGCTTGCAGGGTAACATGTATGCATGAAATGAAATGACGATTCTCATAAAGAATGATATAACGAGTCGCCAAGAGAGAAATATTCATCGATTAATTTGGCATTTGTAGAAGTTAAGATATCTCTTCTGTCAAGTTTATCACAGAAGAAAGAAGTTTTCTAGATATAGGACATTTTTACCTTCCAAATGCAACTCTCCTAGTTATAACAAAAATGTTTACCTACAATCCACACTCTCCCAGGGATTAATTTTTCAGTATTAGCCAAGATATCCCGAACGTAAGCTTGGAGGCGCTCGTTGATTAGAATGTAATTTGTTATGCTTTTGATTTTGACCATACTGACTCACCAAAGAATAGTCTAGCACGCAAGGATAATAATGCAATGGGCATTAAGCTTAACAAGGCCATAGTCTCTACGGCCAATAAATTACTTGATTCTCATTCAATACTAGACAGATAACGGAATTTTCATTAGCTCTCTGAATGTAGGGAAGGAAGATACACAACAAACCATAAACCTTGTTAGACATACGTGATAAAATAGTCCTTGAGTAACGACTTCTGCGAGTTCAATTTGAAATTTCCATCCTTTATGAAGCACTCAGAAAGCATATTCTGCGTATGAATAGTTAATGAAATAGGTTCGTCCTCAACCCGTCTGGGTAGAGCGTAACTGCACAGCCGTGGAGCAAGCAGCAAGCACAGCATATGTTTTCTTGGTCCAACTTATAAATACAGTAGAAGGTTTCGATTTGGCTTCCATGTGGAAATCTCACACGTTAAGTTAATGCGTGATTATTTAGAGAGTATACACGGATAATTTCCTATGATTTGACCGGGTATTGACACCCGGATCTCCCTCAACCGCATTCCTAGTGCACCTACAGTTACGCCATCAATCCATCTTCCTTGAAGGGGAATGTATAACTGGTATCGTACCTGGAGGCCGCTAAGAGATCCAATCTCATATCCCGGTCGAGTTATTCAATTTTCAACGGCTAAGGTTCACTCGCTGCAATAGATAACGGTAGCGTGCGGGATACGCCGCGTAAAATGTGCAATTTCGGCGTTTCATCACAAGATGATAAAAAATCTCTTTGAAATTTACAAGAGCAATGTCAATTACCGTGGGTATGAATAAGAAGCCATAACCAAACACATTTGCAAATGTAAGAGGAAGGAATCGTAAATATTTACAAATAACCTTTAATTGATACATACATAAAGACATTGTTGATACTGATTGATATTGATACATACATAAAGTTGGCTACATAAAGATATACATACATACATAAGGTTGTTCCTATACAGAAAGAGCGTTGGAGATAATTGACATGTGTGCTTTAATATAATGCTTTAATATTTCGAAGCTAACATCCATTTGGTAGCTCATCATTCCTATTCATATCTACTTATTTAAACTTATTATTTCTTTGCATGTTCAACTAGCCAGCAATCAAGTGAACTTATTACAGCATAAAATTTAGGCAACCGTCTCGTTTTCCAGAAGGTACGTTAAACTTCGACCTTGAGTTATGGTTGGCGATCAAATGTGATTGCATCATAGGAGATAGTATTGAGTTGCTATTTACTACTATCTTACATTTAATTAACCTGTAGGGTGAGTACAATATTCCTTCACCTAAGGAATTGTACCTGTTCACAGTTTTACAATTTAACAGCCGGGAAAAAAGGAAGAAAGTATAACTCTAATCGTCCAAACATTTTGGACTAATTAATTTCTCTCAATCAAAGTAGGCATCATAAAGACTTTAACTTTGCCACTATTTGCACAGACATAAGAAGCGATTAGTCTTCACATACCTACATTCACTTGTGCTAACACGGTTCTAAAAATAAATAATATATTTTATTCGTCGCCATAAGAGACCTACGTATTCGGCGAATTCTCTTCTAATCGCTTGAGTGCGGCTACATGTCTCGTAATTTATCTTTTATTCCATTCTGACCAAATAAGTCAACTTGGAACGACGTTGAAGCATCTCGCGCCAGAGATTACATATACGATGATATCTAAGAGTTAACACCTAGCGTTGGGAAACAAGCAGCCGGTAATGACTCACGCTGGTATAGGCAAACAAGTATTTGATGTTGAAACCACCCTCACATTAGGTTCATCGTCCCTTCTAAGGTGCATACATACAGTTGCACAAGCAGGTTATGGCTTCAGCTCCGTTTCACAGAGCTAGAGACTTCTTAAGGGCTCCGAATGACAGGATCATTTCGTAAGGGCAACAGCACGCACAAATTCAAAAGACTTCACTTATCCTAAATCATAATAATAATTTCAAAACCCTAT
This sequence comes from Pyrrhosoma nymphula, assembly GCA_963573305.1. NCBI lineage: Eukaryota > Metazoa > Arthropoda > Insecta > Odonata > Coenagrionidae > Pyrrhosoma > Pyrrhosoma nymphula. Next base: position 44,123,021 of record OY754330.1, on the reverse strand, counting down.
AACAATCAAAGAGATCATCGTGCTTCAAGCACATAAAATTTCCATGGTGAGGAACAGAAAGGATCATTTATCATTGTTCCTATAGATCTGCAGGTAACGAAAGAAGGAAAGCTTACGAAGTGCGCGGATTTGGTACACTGTAATCCATAGAAATGCATTCTACATTTTAAACATTCAAAGAAAACTACTGCTATTCCCTAAGTACAATGTTAAGCCTTGAACATCAGTTTCGATTTTTTATGTCATTTTTCACTAATTATGAGTGACAAAAGCCAAAATACAACATTTGGGAACGCAAATTACCATCGCATTTCATCTTTCACAAGTGAAGGGATGTTTAGCGAAATATTAGGCAAGTACACATTCATGACTCATTACAAAACACGTAATTTTATTGACAGCTGCATTAGGTACTCAACGTTAAGAGCACATACATAAAAATGCATGCTTCAGCACAGACATAGAGATAGGAGGAATCTCGTGTAAATGACCCCAGGTGACCCTCCTCTCGCGGGCATACCGAAGTAATTTTCATCGCCAATGATCTTAAAACGAGTTTGATGCATCCCATACGATAGGAGAGGGCATTGCCCCTTTTTCATCTCCCTGACATATCCCGGTTGAAGTGAATTACGCAGAAACACCTCCCGCTTAACTCGCGGTAGCCTGTAGAGGCGCCAATCCTGGATGGCTTAGCTAAGTACCTCCTTAGGCGTCCTCAGTCAAGCAATACGAGCGTCCTCCGACGGCAGAGTGGGAAATTTCTGGGGAGCGTCGTCACCCTTGAGTTTCTCCGGCCCTCGCTCTTCCCTCCCACACCCTCAACTCCCCACCCACCCCCAATCATAGTCCTCTGAGGCTCCCTTTCTTCGCTTCTTTCGAAGTTTTTTTTTCAAGTTCAAACGTCACATGCAGTTGGGAAGGCATTATATATGGGGGGAGGGGATCTAGAAAAAAAATCATTACTTATTTTCTTGATCTAAATAACATAATTTTTTTCACACTTCAGTTAAAGTGAATTCTATAACCATCAATTAATACCGTGCTGCCGGTTTTGGCGAATCGTTCCTATCCTGATTTTATATCATATAAAATGTCTTTCCTCCCACCCTTTTCCTCATGATTCCAACGAACCTTCATCATAGATTCATTTTTTCTCTCTCTTCCTCGATTTCCCAGCATTCTGCCTTCAGTATCTCTACTCCGTCGAAAAACCACTTGCTTCACCCACTTGCTCTGTCTCACCCTAATCTCCTCCAACAATTTCCTGTATTATTTCACCATACCATGTAAACCACAGCTTTAACTTGTTTCCGTTTGTCAGCCGATTTCCTTTCCGTTAATAGAGTTTTCTCCAATCATTATCACGACCACATATTATAACAAATGTAATGTATTTCTATCCTTTTTCAAAAGAGCCAACATATCAGCTTCATACAACATCAAGTTTTGCATCAAAGTTTTCACTTAACTTTTTAACTAAACTTTTTAGCGTTTTTGACGAAGGTACCTGTGGTCAGTTATCTCATGTTAGTGGACGCTCATTATATCAGAACAATTTTCTCCAAATATGTCTAGAAGTAGGTACGCCAATTTTCGCTCAAAACGCTTCCCAAGTCGCAAAAATGCTACTTTAATATAATAAGATAAATTAATATACTTTATCATAGCTTTTGAACTTTTGAAGAAATTTGTATACTTGTTCAAATGTATTTAATACTGAACAAGATGTCAAAACCTAGATCAGGAATAAATTAAAGTGGCGAAAACACTAAATTATTACTTCGGCTGCGAAATAGAACACCTTCCAGTCTTCGCATTACACCATTCTTCATGTTCATATCTCAGTTTTATTTCATTTTAGGTGCGATGATTTATGCTTTGAAGACCTTAAAAAAATCAGATTTTCAACTTCGATCCTCTGAAGTTCTATCTTATAAGTTGATTGAAGTTACCTACATTGAGGTTTCCGCAGCATATGAAGAAGCTTAATATGTGGCTTCCGCCAAAGATCGTGAGTAAAAAGACGCAAAAAATGATTCATGCATGTCTCCCAGGCACGGGAGTTAAAGAGATGCCATTCAAAAAAGGTTGTTTGTTTCATGGAGAGTGTTTAAAAGTTCCACTTCCGGGAGCAGAATTATCTTGAGACGAAATCACACTCTGGGGAGACATTCTACCGGGAAACCTTCTTTTCGAATGGATACTATGGAAAAGTTTTGAAAGAAATACCTATTTCGGGTATTAGCGCTGGATTTTGTGACATTTTAACCTACGTTCACTTGGACTGCCAAGTACACAATTCCATATCATCATCGATCCAAATATTCTAAATCATACACACAGTACAATGTATTTCAAAAGCGCTGAGAAAAATCTTGGTGGGCCTTCTTTTACTCATTATTCTCCTTAAAACTTCAAGAAGTTGCAGGCCCGTAGCATCACTGATAGAGCCTTTTCCATGAAAATATGCCGTATAAAAATTTATCGTAGTTTTTCCGTGGTTCCATTGTAGTCACGTAATCTGCCCGATATTTTTAAAATTTATATGATTATTGAATTAACTCTTGCTTTAATTGGTCCGAAATACTTACAGCATGTGCTAAGCGCGGCATATATAGCGTAAATTAATAATGAATTGATTACAAATGATTAGAATTAAATAATTGAAAAATATGAAAAATAAAATTAATTTTTCTCCGACTTCCTCAATACATTCACCCAACATGTCTTCTAGCTCTATAATTCCCCAGTTAATTTTACTTCTCCTACCTTTTTTTACAATCAATACGGTTGCACACATGTGATGTGGTGCGTAGACACGCGTACGGGTGAAAAAACATACACAAAAATGGGGTGAAATTTGTCGTGAAAAAATCATTTGCCTTGACCAGTATGATGATTTTAATAATTAGCAAGTCAAATTATTTTTTTCATTGCAAGTTTCATCCACTTTTGTGTATTTCTCTTACTTAACTGTTAACTTCTAATGATCCACCTCGTTTCCCCTCAACATATATAATCCCATCGTTTTATCACTATCTTTTAAAAGGTTCTAGTGTCGAAATACGTCTGTACTATTCGCGATAACAGCGGCAAGTTCCTTAACCCAAAACGGATCGTTAACTTTTAGGCATCTCTCTTCCGTTACTCCTTCCCCTTCTCTTTAGGCTTCCGAAATGGAGTGATCCTACTCCATCGGCCATGACCTACCTTCCTTGTACTCTCCCACCTACTCCGTCTTTATTTCCCTTGACTGAGTCCGCGCCGAGGAGAGAGATATAGAAGCGGTTCACCTTCGAGTTTGTGAGTGAGTGTCTCGCAAGACACTACAACAATCGTCTCGGTCGATGTCGCCTGCCCAGCCATCTCACAGCGATCTAGCCGTATTAAATGAACATATGAATAATATCCCTATGCATACATCCACAAGTAACCACTTCAAAAGTGTATACACTACAGACGATACTGCATGTAATTTTGACATTTCATTCACTGAGGAACCGATGAAAGAAATCACTATTCAATGTGATGAGATAACTAAACAGCTACAGTCGATAAAAAATAGTAAATCTCCGGGTCCGGAGGGAATACCCGCGCGTGTCCTCAAGGAATTAGCGCCACAGATCGCACCGTTCTTAGACATAATATTCAAGAAGTCATTGTCTGAAGGAAAGATACCAATAGACTGGAAAATTGCAAACGTTACACCGATATTCAAAAAGGGAAACAGACATGACCCAGGGAACTATAGACCAATTTCATTAACGTCGATTATAGGCAAGATACTCGAACATATCGTCGTTAGCAATATCATGACGTTCCTGGACAGTCGTAACTTCCTTCATGGCTGTCAGCACGGCTTTCGGAAAGGTAGATCATGTGAAACACTGCTCGCGCTCTTTCTTCATGACGTTCTCAAATCTGGTGAATCGAAAACACAAGTGGACGCATTATTCCTAGATTTTAAGAATGCTTTCGACACGGTACCTCACAACAAACTTTTATACAAATTACAGTCATGCGGGCTGAACGTAACAGTAGTAAACTGGATACGCGACTTTCTGAGTGATCGTAAGCAAAAAGTAGTTCTTGACGGAATTAGCTCTGATGTAGTTAAAGTGACATCAGGTGTCCCACGAGGAAGCGTAATCGGTCCTCTTTTGTTCATTATATACATAAATGACCTATGCTCTCGAATTAGCAGTAAAATACGTTTATTTGCTGACGACGCTGTCATCTATCGCGAAATTAATGATCACTCTGACTTTGAAATTCTATCATCGGATTTAAACAACGTTCATGTGTGGAGCCAAGAGTGGGGACTCGAACTTAATCTGAGCAAATGTACGGCGGTACATTTCTTGCGGAGGTCGTCCAACTATGGTACATATGTATATGCTGTGGATGGCATTAAGATAAAGGCGACAGATGAAGTTAAGTATCTGGGAGTTACGATTACCTCAAACCTATCGTGGGGAACACATATAAGAAATATTTGTGGCAGAGCTCTGAAGAAGCTAGGATTCGTCAAGCGTATTGTGGGAAGATTCTCAAATGAAAAAGTAAAAGAGAGGTGCTATTTCGCACTCGTCCGGCCACACCTTGAATATGCAGCAAGCATATGGGATCCGGTGCAGAAAGACTTAATTTGGGAACTTAATAAAATACAAAGGAAAGCTGCTCGATTCGTCAAAAAATGCTACGGGCGTACAGACAGCGTTACGCAGATGTTAAACGAATTAGGCTGGGAGCCGCTAGAGACTCGGAGGCTGCGCGCTAGGCTTAGATTACTTGAGCAATTGAGAATAGATATCTTTCAGAGCGACACGGAGAACATCATATTAGAACCCCACTATATTTCCAGGTCCGACAGAAACGATAAATTAAGAGAGATATTTTGCCGAACGGATAGGTATGGGAATTCGTTTTTCCCCCGAACAATAAGGGACTTTAATAAATGCAAGGCGTAATTTCATTAAAGCGTTTCCTTTTTATATGTAAACGTCTGGTGTCCTAACACCCCCCGCCACACGCCTATTGAGGCGGCTTGCGGGGTAGTATGTAGATGTAGATGAAGTATACGTGCATGAAGCAGGCCGTTTCAGAATGTAAATGAGACCTGTCATTTTTCAAAGGGCGACCGTGAGAAATCCCCCCAGCGAGCCAGCCACGCGTCCTCCGCGAGGCCAAATCCGGTGCGAAGGTCCCTCGCCCACCTGACCGAGTTCTCTCTCCTTGCGATGCCCTAAAGTCAAGCCCGCGAGGTCGCTATCCGCGATTTCTTTCCCGTTTTTATTGTAGGAATCGGGAACTCTTTTAAGGCGCTACCACCTCCTTCTCCTTACCTCCATTCTAAAAAAGATACCTGAGGCGAAGGTAGATCTCTTTTCTTCCTTGCATAGGTACACAAGGAAAATCACAGCGTAAATGTTTGCATATATCTGGCCATTCCCTTTCGGGTTGTCCACTGTCAAAAAGTTTCGTTAATGGTGCTAGGTCTAGGAAACAGGTTAACTCGATGGTGATGAAATAGCTTCATGATGGCGGGCGAAGTAATTTTGAGTCATTTTAATATGTAAATAAAGAAAGGACGAGTAATATTCCACACAATATATAATATGCACTGAACGGTTTCGTGCAAACTAATCTTCATCAGAGCTAAAATTGCACACCATGCTGCAACTTTAGAAATGATGTGTTAGCATCGTGACCGGCTTGAGTATAGTGAGAGAAATATTGTGTGAAAAATAATATTAACAAATTATTATTTATTTATCCACGAGGAAACTGGATAATATATTCACTGACGAACAATATTCTCCGAATTTCGGATAATTTTAATTAGCTTTATCAGGGCATCGAAATGATTTTATTATTAAAAATGACCTTCATTTTAAACTGAAAATATAATTTATAGTTTGAATTTTTAAACTGAAAATATAATTTACATTGAAGCCAGTCTCGTAAAAATTTTCGCCGTTTTCAAAATCAGTCTGCAGCAACGTTAACAATTTAAGATAATTTCTGAGAAGAATTCTAATGTTTCAGGCTCAACTCTGAGAAAATTCATCGTCACTAAATAAATAACCTATGTATGTTTTCTTGGATTAATGCATAACCGAAATCGTCACACGTCGCCGGTCTGACAAACCCGGTGAAATCTAAAATCTGAAAATGATTATTTAAGATCAAATTATATCGAAGACCTGAAGAAGCTTCCTAAAATTAGCGAAGCGTCGGCGATGATTTTTACCTGACTTGTTTATTCCGAACTTAACTCCAGAGTCAGAGATTTAAAATATATTAGATGTCGAGACTAAGAAAAGGTTTTAAAAATTAAACAGTTAATTTTATATTTGACAGTATATTAAACGAATAGTTTCAGGCTTAACTTTGCGGAAGTATTTCATTATGCAAGAAAGAAGAAACTTCAAATAATATTAATCCACACTTTTATTCAACATGCCGACCCATGTTTCAACAGGTAATCACCATTTTCAAGGAACCGCCTTGAAAATTACGGTTACCCGTTGAAACCTGGGTCGGTATGTTGAATAAAAGTGTGGATTAATACTATTTGAAGTTTCTTCTTTCTTGCATGACAGTATATTCTCTGTATCTATATACGTAGGGCATATTTTGACGCAAAAATGATAACTTGTCGAAGCCTAGGTCACAGATGAAATAGTGGGAACGAATTACAATTATGACTTAATTTAAAAAATGACTTATTTTCATGTATTGATTGAATCTCCTAATAACGCCCAAAAATAGATCCCACGAGGTCGAATAGCGATGGCATTGCCGTTTTTATGTCAACGATAATTCGCCCTTTTAACATTTGTCGTAAGGACTTAAATGTCTGCTTCGGGCTCTGCCAGCCAAATATTTTGGGCATTTTAGTTTTGGGCATTCTATAGAGTGTTTAGGTGCCTGATCCAACGTGTATTTTTCTGTACACTCGGCCGTTGCTATTTATATAGTGTACATTATGTCAGTGACATTGTTATTTATATAGTTATTATTATAGTGTACATTTTAAAGGTTAATGCGCTTCTACCCTTTAAACTTCCAATCCTTTCCTCTATCGCAACAGAATGCTATGGCAAAGGTAAATGTCTTTCCTTTCTTGCACCAAAGCACAAGGAAGTTCCAAGGAACCATAGCTCCTATCATAGTCATACACCGTTACGGTCGCCTTCCGAGTTTCGACATTATCCACGCGAATATGACTGAAATATTACAAAATGAATTGCGAGTCACAACCGACCACTGCAATAGGTCTACACGCAAGGAAAATTGCTCTGCTATAGAGTGCTACGTAAATAACATTCCTTCTCCGCAACAAAACCGTATTATCGATGCCAAAGAAGGGAAGAACGATCCAGCTATAGAGGGTTACTGATTTCTCGTTTTGTGTTTCCCGGGTCGCCTGCACGTTAGGATAAAATCCAATTCACCTGCATGCATCCAGGTATTCCTGCCGGTGATCGGCGAGTAATTTTAATCGGAATGAACTTAAAAATAAACTATTTAAATCATTTTCTCCATTAACAATGGAGTGTTACTGGTGATTGGGTATTAAAAATCAGTCAACGCCATCCGATCCAAGCCACTGACATAAAATAAAATTAAGCAAAGTAACCAGTAACTACACCATTTTTTTTAAATCGCGATTCAAAAGTTCCACCATAGTAAACTACAATTTTCTTTACTTGCGGACATTAACAGTGGGTTGAAGATGATAGGAGGATATTATAACAGAAGCATAATTGTCCCAACTATTAGTGACGACCATGTATTGAAGAAGAGAGTAGATTGAGTCATAACGCACGAAAGCGAAGCAGAAAAATTATCGAGCTAAATTTGCTATAGCACGTAATAAGTTCATAAATTTTGTGTGCGATGCAATACGTTTTGGAAATTATTTCATTTTGGATTTTTATAGATTAATTATTATGATACTGCGAAAATGTCGCCATTAATACCTATGTCTTCGGTGAATTAACAGCACAACTGATTCAATATGGCCTATTACGCACTTAAAGGTTTCTACATTCTCCTGTGCTATCGTACCGTATGATTCCAATTATTCTCTTCTTTAATCTAAGATAACTACAGATTGAATAATGTTACTCACAAGGTAGCCTAACTGAAATCATAAATCCCTGCGGTGCAATATCTACTCTACCTGGACGTGTTTATACTAATGAGGATCTCAAAGGTTAAAGGTACGGTCCAGACCCACCAATTTTCAAGTAGCTTGCAGCTTTATATTTTTTGCAGCAATTTAGCATGCGGGGTCAAATATGATTATTACGACATCATCGAATCTGACCTCCGATTACGGAGATCTCCTGCAGCTCTGATGCAAAATTCAATTAAAAACTTCGAACGCCGAGAGTATGGTAAAGGTGGAAGATGGAAATGGAATGGGGAGAAGGAAAATGAAATTTGGTAACACGCGGCGTTAAAAAAAAAAGAACTCTGACGTCATTCTTGACGTAACGCCGAAGAGGCTGGACCGCCCGGAGGGGATTTGGGGGGGGGGGGCGGAAGGGAGGGGTGAAAGGTAGAGACGTGAAATGCGGGAGGAGGAGAGAAGATGGAGAAAGAGCGACGCCTTTGAGAACACGGAAAAGAGCGCTTTTGGAATCAACATGCGAACCGGAAAAAACGACGAAATAAGAGCGATGTGCAGTCGAATTCAGAAGAATCAGGCGATATTACGTGAAAGATAAATTCTTCCCGTGTTCTTCCCTCCTTATTTTCATCTTTTATTCATGATTCGTCTTTGAAACGGCACCAGGAGTGGGATCACTGTTCCTTCTTTCGCGTTGTCGTTATCCGAAACGCACACCGCTTTAGAAGAGTAATACTCACAGTTACTGTCCTAAGAACGCACAGAATCAATTTAATTTAGTGATTCAAAGTACTTATCAAAATTTGAAGAGTGAAAATTACGTTACCGCTTTCATGAGCGCAATTGAAAAATTACGATATCGTGAGCGCACGCGTTATGGATAACTGTGATCACATCCCTGGATTATTCTAATTAAAACGGCCCTGATTTGGCCAATGCCGATGGTGGATTTATTTCCACCCTTCCTCCATTTCCAGAATAATAGGTATTTCCCTTATCAACACACTCACCTTTCCTTAACGGCGCAAACGCTCTCAGCTGTCGTTCGTCTAAAAAAACAACCAACGACTATACATCTGTTTGGATGGATAAAAGATGCGCAATTTTCCATATACATATAAAGAAAACTTTAGTAGCGACCTAGGTTTCAATGTATTACATCATAGTAAATAAATAATAAATTGTAACTTAAGGTCTTAGTTATCGTAGTTATGAATGTTGAAGGTAAATTTGAATACTCTGTGGTATAACCCTTCTAAAGCGGTGTGCTTTTCGGATAACGACAACGCGAAAGAAGGAACAGTGATCCCACCCCTGGTGCCGTTTCAAAGATGAATCACGAGTTAAAAATCCATTGTTCACGTTCTGAGACTTGACGGTTTAACTCGAGAGCGTAATGCGAGGATAATTATGGCAAGAAAACCGCAGAGGAGGTTCAAGGACGAACTTTGAGATACGAGTTACGGCGAGCATTCGTAAAAGAAACAATGAGGAGACTGGTGGAGAACGCGGTGAGATGTTATTAAACTCCCTACAAATAACTTGCCTTTTACGACACTGAATTAACTGATATGACTCAAAGTCATTGCAGAAGCGATCTAAAAATTTAACGCCTGAGATAGAATAAATGATACAAGATGCTGCCTAGTATACGGAATGGTGACTAGACTTAAGCCTGTATGAGGCCGGTGTGAAGCAGCCGTTAAAAGTCCCATAGCGAACTCACATTCTGTCCAGATCTTTTCGTAGTAATACGTAAGACATGATAAAAAAGAACTTTGCCATAAAAATTACTGTTTTCAATATTTTTACATCAAAGAGCCGAAATGTTAGCGTTTTAATTGTAGTGGTTACTTTATAGTTGTTTAATTCTCTCAGGGATGAACGTGAATGCAATAGATTCTTGTTGAACTCGATTTTACAAAAATATTAGGCACGAGGAAATTGGTAGAAGACTTAATGTTCTAGCAATAACTGTGCTTTTCCCTGGTTTAAATGTGTTTCAATAGCTCTTTATTGCTTTACTAACAATCGATTCGATTTTTAAGTGTGCCAACACTGTTTCCATATATGATAAATGTCAACAATTAATCAGTTCACTTGGTGTCTTCCGGTGGAAGTCTAATGTGGCGACATATAAACCACAGGGCACTAAATCAAGTGAACGTGAAAGCCATATCGATTTGATATATGTGAGAACGCTTTTCTTTTAGATTTCTTCCTCCCCAATCGATATTTCTTCATTACGCGCGGCGCTGATCATAATCCAATTCCACTTTTGGAAACTGGAAAGAAAAGGTGGTTTCGTATGCGCAGTTCAAGTCCTTTTAATGGCAATATATAACTATATATACAACTACAAATTACCCTCCGAAACACCGCAAGGGTGTCAGGACACCAGCCATGAAGAAGGGAAGAAAAAGGGCAGAGAGTTTGGGAGAGGGAAGGACGATCTGTATGATTTTTTGATGGATAAGTATCTCACTCTCTTTTTGAGGTTGTCATTAATCGTCCAATTCTTACATGCGACTGTTTGACAGTGAATCTATCTTACTTCGCCTTTTTGACTACTCCTAAGATGTAATTTGGGGATGAAATAATATTAACCGTGTCACCCTGGAACTCGCGCGATCTGAATATTTCTGGTAATCTTAACCAAGTATGAAACCTCGGAATCTTCAGCGGCTCCCAAACTAGTCCTTTCATCAGCTGTGTAAAACTATCTGTTCGCTCAACGATGTTTTGAATGTGGCATGCTGCTTTCCTTTGTAGTTCGGTTAGTTCGCGTATTATATCTTTTCTGTTCAGGATCCCGAATTCTTGCGGAGTATTCAAGATGTGGCTTAACTGAAGCGAAGTAACATATTTCTTTAACTTCTTCATCCAAGGACCTTCCCACTATTTCATTGATAATACTAATGTACTTCATGCAGTGCCACAGATGTTTCGAAAGCGTTTTCCCCACAACTGGTCTGACTTTAAGGAGATGATTATCATTATGAGCGAACGAAAAGAGCTATCGACGATTGCCTTTCAGATAGGTATTATATAGGAATTGAAGGTGACTCTACAGTTTCATCGAGGCTGTGATGGATTAAAAAAAGAAAAAAACTTTATAACAGTCACGTCATATTAAAAACAGAAAAGTAAGGTCTCGTTGATCCGAAAAAAATCATTCTAAGAATCGGAAGGATTCGCGGTCCAATCGTACGACCTTGGTGCACCTCCGCAAAGACCGTAGAAAGATTGGGAGCAAGTTCTCCAGCCATGAACCACACTTAACCCCAAATTATTTTCTCCGTTTCCGCGCAAGGTGGCATGCCGGGAGGGAAGAAGTCTTGAGAAACAAGATCACCGCTGATTATTTCAGCTCTTCGGTGAATTGAGACAGCTCGCGCCCTTTCCCTTTTGGATGTTAACCTGGAAAAACATCAAATTTTCGAGGCCAATTGGTCGATTTGGAGCCTCTGTAAGCAAAGTGTCCTGGGTGCTGAAAGTGAAAGTAGGTTACAGTGTTATATGAGGAGATGTGTGAAAGGTTAATACGAAGTAGCCATGGAAACAATGACTGTTAAATTCCTGTCTCCAGAGAGTTTGATTAATCATCAGCCTTGCATGAACCATAATTTCCGTTTCAGCTGAGCTGTCATAATTTGTCCGATAGAAAAAAACAGGTTTGCGATAAATGAACACTGCCAGTCAAGGATGAAGTGTGCGATTGAGAGTTAATATGATGCTGAACCTGAAATATTTTTAACGTAGAACTTATAGTTTGGGGCTGTGCTACGTAATAATTTCAGTATTGCATCGAGGATTCGTTTTTATGACGAAAAGGTGTCAGCAAAACCACTTGGCGATGTAAATTGGCTAATCCGCATGATCTTACTCATCGCATAATATTTCATTTAATATCAAATAATGCCTGTACGTCACCTAAACAACTGTAAACTCATCGGAGAGTGATGACGTAAATATCGCGTATTCAGGTGGAAATATCGATAGGTCGCACAGCCCATGTCTATTTATAAAGTGAATTATTCTTGAAAACAAAGCTATAATATTTCCACCTATTTTTTGAGAAAGAAATAGTTTCATAAGTAGCAGCGTGTGTAAATAAATTTATCGAATAGTGCGGAAGCCTAATTAAATAGTCTCATAATAAATAATTTTTAAAAATCCTAACAAATATTTTGTAATTTTAACTTCTGAGATCAAGTAAGAAATTGCTCGTATGATGCATCGTTAAAACTCCAGATAAAGCCCGTAAAACGCTTTGTATCGACCCAAGCATCTGATGCGAGTAGTTAATTTCATTCAATGATCCTCTCAAGGCATGAAAGCGTTGTACAGCGGAAAATTCCCTCGATGGCGCACAAAGAGCAAAAGGCACGAAGCGCTTCCACGAGGCGACGCTTTCACAATCATTCACGACTACCTCTAAAGACGAACTCCCAAAATTAGTCTCCGTCTTGTTTTCGGATGCCTCATACGCTGGGTTGGTTGGTCATTTCCGTAACTAGAGAATCCATTAACGGAAATAACAAGGCGTGTGAGAAGAACTTTCTACGGCAATGAAGAAGGTTTCCACAGCCATTTCACTGAAGGAATTGCAAGATCTCTTGAGGCCATTATCATGACGGAAAAACCAATTTCTAGGCAAATAATTGAGTATTATAATAATTTATCTTTAAGAACTGCGGCATTTCTCCTCTGGTGGTAACAGTGAGAGAACGCCATTTCGTGGGGTCACCAGAGGAAAGCGGAGGGTTTAAAGCTGGGGAGCCAGCAGGTAACAATCTAGATTCGGTTTACATTCCATCCCTTCAAGCTTAACACACTAAAGCTGTTAATTATATGTTTATTATGGCATTAAATAATGTGCATAGGATATGACGGACTTTTCTGATAGCTGGAATTTTCATTTTCTGGCATTCCAATACTTTTAGTCATAAGTTTTATTTTCTCAAATTGAACATGGGACGCTAGAACTTGAATATAATTTATTTTTAGATGAGATTTTGTTCCTCACAAATTTTAAATTCTACTAGACTCTCTGTTAAATAATTCCTTCAATTAAGTGAATACATATTTTTGTGCAGCATTGGATAAATGCATCCTTCCTCATCACTCAGGAATTTGACGCCAAATATACGTCAAATCCCTAACCTTCCAATACCACAATCTGACATTATCGTGGCTGTGACGTCAAAATTTCGTCGATGCTGAGACCTGACCGTGTCGAAACCTTCCTGCCCCCTGCAAGCCACCTCCGATGTCGGAGAAACAAGAAAATCCACCGGCGGCCGATTTCCTCAGAAGAGCGCCAAACGAGAAAAAAAAAGAAAACACGCCAGGGAAACATTCGTGAGGTTACCGTCGCCGCCTTAAGCTTTCGGAGGGAGGAGGTCGACCTAACTTTTGTGTGAAAAACTGCTCGGGAAGAGGCGACTATGCCGTCAATGTCGCCGTGTTCGCCTACTCACCGACGGACTGGCACATCTGCGCCTTTCGTACTTCGGACCATTTCCGCGTGCGATGCCCTTCAAGATATTCACACGCATCGGTGGGCTCTTAAGGCTAGGACGTAATCAACGTTTAGACCTTTAGAGAGATTGAAACTAAATGCTCGAGGGAGACACAACAGGGACAGGAGCAGGAGTCAATCAAAATTCGCGTAAAACAGTATACAATTGAAGTCTCCGTAAAGATGGAAGTTGCCCATCTCTTTAGCTAAAAGCACGTACACAAGTCGCCAGTTACATGGTGACTGTAACAAAGCATTTCCTTGGTTAATTTCTATTTGGAGGAATAAGGTGTGAAATCTTACATTAATCATGTCCCAGTGTTAATTCTCGCGCTAGTGGTAGTTCGCTTATGTGAAGAACGACAACATAGCCGCCTATAGGCACTCGGGTATCCCACGATTTGAAATAAAACACAGCCAGTTATTTTGTAAGGAAAAGTAGAAGGTTAACCAATGGAGATAGGAGGTTCGTAATTAGGCGGTGGTTTTTACAACATCCTCAATATGACACTATGTTTTTACATATTCCTATTTTTTTCTAACCTATGAAAACTACCCTAAAATCATCTCCGGACGGAAAATCACAAATATTGAGGAGCTAACACGGCATCTAAAACAATAAGGATGACGTATCTGAGATATCCAGGGAAACAGAAGATGTTATTTATTTTAAAAGGGAGAAAGATCTACTCTTAAAAATTTAGTGTCTCGTGTGTTTTGCTGTCTAAAATCCATCTTATCCATAGTGAAAGTTCATTCTCTTTTATTTTCTGGTTTCCTGAACTTCGTAGAAACCGTATGTGGAGCAAGGAACGAAAATAGTCCCCCAACTAGAATGTCAGAATATCACAGGTGTAAACTTCACTTTATACATAAATCGTGTGGGAAATTAAAGGTTGATACAGTCTACAATAGCCATTCTAACCGTATGATTGCAATAAATACATATGGTATACATAGTATATGTGAGGCAGCGTGCGACTTGGTAGGTGAACATTCCAAAGAAAAATTGCGCAAGACTAGCCGATCATTTTCGAGCCATGAAAATATCATATTTTAAATGAAAATTCCCTTCTCATCTCAGCATAGATTCTAATTCTCTTTCGTCAAATATGCCTGATCTTTTCCTCCGACTTTCCATCCAATCAAATATTTCACCCTGTTATCGCTGACTTACCGGCTTCAACACTCCCTTTCCTTTCAATAACCAAGCAATCCACTATTCTGTTTTCTTTGAACTTCCCGCACAGACTTTCTCTCTTTCTCCACCTAGCCTAGTGCTTCTTTGTTTGCCTTACTTTCCATTTCTATTATTCCCCTCAACCTTCCCCGTTATGGACCTGAGCCTTTAGCTCCAAATTCTTCAATGTGTCCTTCAACTGTCGCGTGCATACGTTTACATGCATAAAAAATGTATATGATCAGAAAAATGTTTGCTATTTTAAAGTTCGTACCAAACTTTAATATTATTAAATACCTATAAATGAGTAGCGGGTGGATATGTATACGTTTAGTTATTACAAAATCGTAAACTATACAAACACATATATTGGATCCGGGTTTCGATGCTTATGTATAATTTGCAGATATTTTCAAGTTTACCATTAGCTTACCGGCACTTCGTCCTAAAAATCTCACGAAAATTTAATAGCTTGACCTAAATTATTGAGATAAGCTTGGAACAGGTACCCCATTCATTAACGACAGCTAGAAATAAAAATGTTATATTCTCTCTCTCTCTCTTTCTACCTCTCACGATCTCTAATTATTTTTCAAGGACATAATAAATAAAGAAGAACAACATCAGCGCAAAGGAGTGGCGTCGTTAGGGGAAGTTTTAATGGGCAAAGAAAATCTCCTCGAATCTCCATAGCATGAAACCAACCCGAGATATTCTCTAGGGGAGCTTAAAAGAGTTTCTTCCATCCCTCACAGACCTAAGTTGTGACGGAGTGCATCCATGAGGCGAACTGTTCTTTCCAACTACGAAGAAAGCATCCGACCCAAGGCTCCGAGCAAATAGAAAGGCTCTTTTAAGACGCCTAACACAGACTTTATAGTGCCAGATGGAGGGAGGCGCCTAAAAACCTCTTGTTCAACATGGCACTTCTTTCCTACCGGCAATAGAAAGCAAATAGCAGCATAAAACTCCTCGGCGAGGCAGACCGCTTGAGAGACTAAAGTGGTTGCGTCATTTTGTGCCATTTCAACGATTTTGTTGTCAACAAATTTCCTTCCAAACAAATATTAATGATAACATTACCACATAAAGAATCAAAGAAGGCATTCTACCAGGAGCTGACAGCTAGTAGCATAGCCTGAAAGTAAGGAAGCACTTTGTTCAAACATATATTTTGAGTATTCTATTATTTAGCAGTGAAACCTGGTAAATAACAGCCGTAAAGCAAAAGAGATTGGAAGAAATTGGATTTATGGTGCTATCGAAAAATGATGAAGATTAAATGGACGGAGATAATCACCAACGAAGAAGTCCTACGAAGAGTTGGAGAGAAATAAAGTGTAATGAAAACTTAGAAGAAAAAGAGACAAATTTACTGTACATATTTTGCGACAAAGTAGCTAATTGAAAACAACAATGGAAGTATAAATAAACGGGGAAACTTACAGAGGAAGACCAAGAATAGAATACATCCGACAAATTACTAAGGACGTCAAAGTGAAAAATTATGCTGGAATGAAGCGGTTGGATAATAAGAGAGTGGAGAGCTGCAGCAAGCCAGACTTCGAATTGATGACTGCTGATGATGATTTTATAAAATGCGTTATGAACTATAATAAAACTTCGGTAAAAAATAAAATAAAACGAAATTGATGGACCCAAGCATGAAATGTAATGAAATACATCTCTATTAATAGGTGACTCTTATGAGATTCGGGGAAGGCTCCCGGGCAAATCCAACTAAAATAAGTTCGGAATTGACACGAGAGACTTCTCGAGTAGGATAGTATTGCAAAAGACACTTGATTAGACCATAAGCGTATCAGCAAGCTAGCGAAGGTAGAAGGATTAGGCCAACCTAATCAATAACACGCTAGCAATTTTTTTAAGATTGTAAAGTTTATACTAACCTTTCACGTAGAAAAAATCGAGGAATACATTGTAATTTATCGTTTCTCCAACTTTGAAAACTATATTATAATGTTATTGAGGCAATGTGGCTAAAAATAACATTTCGAGAATGTTTATTCCTAGAGGTAAAATTAATAAAATAAAGGTCTGACAGAATATGAAAAGTGGGCTTAATGTAAGGCTAGCAAGGGCGACTTCCATTTTCACAAACGTAATAGCCGCAAATAAATACGATTATAAGTATCTAGTAATTCATGGAGTGAAAACAGTGTGGTTTCAAAACTAAGAAGATTCACGCTTTTAATAGCGAAATCTTAATTCCACCGCCCGTCCGTTTGAAGAAAACACGAGCAAAGCCCATTTTAGCAACTTTAGACATTTGCCCAGCGGCTCAACAGAACGCAACTATTTGTAGGATGCTTTTAGCTCTCTAAGGGTACTCCACGTCCTCGTTTAATCTCATTAATGTCACCGACGTCCGCTTAACCGGAAGGGAGGACACTCCATAACACCTCGTGTCGTTCCACTGTGATCACTTTCACTTCGGCGCGGCAACGCACCTTGATCTTCATCTGTCCCCGAAGGAGGGAGGAAGAGGGGAAAGGAGGGTGGATACAGGTGAAGGTGGCGCACTGGTGACGAAAGAATTCTGACGGACTTCCGAAGGAAAGAAATGCGCCTCCCGTTAAGTTTCGCCAAAAGATCCTTTCGAAGTACGCACAAATGCATGGGTGGATTGGCAGATAAAACATGTTGCTCTTTTTGATAATTTCCACGAATTAGGATGGTGCTACTTATGAAAATCCACCGTGAAAGGATTCAAAAATACAAGAGTTTAAGATCAAAATAAATGGGAAGGTTAACTCATGGTTCCATTACCTCGGAAATAGCCCTAGAGCTGCGATTTCCAACCTGTAATACGTGTTTCTTCAGGGGCAAGTTTTAAGAGGCTCAGGTGTGTACACAAAAAATTGAACAACGGCGGAAAAAAGTTTTAAAGAGCAGCAAGAATATAAAAAATAAACAATTTTCTGAAAAAAGGGGTAGAATTTTGGGAAATAAGTGATTAAGTGGTACGCGAATCAAAAGAGAACCGTTGTTCAACATACTTTAATTGTTTGTAAAGTCGCAATTTCAGAAGGGCATGGAAATTTTTCAGTGCATGTACTTCAGCGTCTAAAGCGAAGGCATGACTGATACTCTCTCAATTACTTACGGTTAAAGGCGGCCCCAAAATAAACCTCCCGTTCAACTTCCCCCAGAAACAGTCGAGGACGTGAAATCATTGATGAGTAAACATTGATTCTCAGAGAAAATGAATGAAAGTTAAGGCCTACCGCAAGCAAAAAGAGTTCTCTCTCCGTCTTAACAAATCCAAAGCGGGGAACTTGAACTTCACTTCTACCATAATGAATTCATTATCGCTGATGTGTGAAAAATCCGCTTGTCTCATAATACTACGAAATACACTATAGGCCGAATAAGGATCTCTTAAATGAATTTCGATTAACACTTAATTTTTGTTTTATTCTAAGAATGACCAGCCAGACACAAAATGGAACGGAAGTATATAGTTTCCCAAAGAAGGAGTCGCCAGGGTAAATGTTTTCGGGGAGGCTATAAGAACGAGAAATTATAGGAATCTCCAAAACATCAAAGCATCAATGGCGTAAATGGAAGGGGACAAGTAACATCAGTAGAATTTCATTTGAAGAAGAGGGATCTATTAAGCACTGTTGAAGTAGAAGGGGCACATACATACTTTATAATTATTATACAAATACTATAATTACAAAGTTTTCATTATTGCATCATTGCAACATACATACTTATTGAGAGGTAAAAGACTGTGGAACACCAAGATTGATGGAAGAAGGATAATTGAGTGGTGAAGTTGGAAGAAAAGAGCAAACATTTTTGACGGCATTAAGCCGGTGTATTACGGTAAATTTTTTCGCAAATTTATTCATGAATAATTCATGAAAACTCTCAAAAACCGACTGCACATGCGCCTTCCAATTTTCTGCGAATTTCTGTATATTCGGTAACTCAGTAAATTCTTAACGAAACGCGAATACTGATTGGCTTTTCTGCTCACATGCGCTTCAAACCATTTTCCCCTGTCATAGACTAATCCGACTACTTGAGAAAAAAACGTGATTAAATTCCGCCATCACTACCACCAGTTGAATTAAGATGAGGTGGTAAGTATTATTCACATTGTGCATTCACATTGTGTATCACACGAGTGGGTTTGAGATCTCATTTCATTGAAAGACAGAACTAAAATTATTTTGTGCAAACATCCGTTGTTAAATCAGCTATTCTAATTAGACTAATGAATGGCGCAAGTTTACAAAGGCTCTGATACGTTGGTATTTTTATGTTCATTATCGAGCACCATCATGTTTGATTGTTCGATACATTCTAAGGATAAATTAGGCTGTAATTATTGCCATGCAATTAAAATAAATATATTCATTTAATATGTACAAAGCCCTTCGTTATTTGTTCTTTTCGGGCCGATTATACACGACAGATGTCTGCACAACCTGATTCTCTCCCAGGCCCTCCGCCGATCAGCGCCCAATTCAAGTATTTTTCCTACCCGAGTGATATCGAGGCGTACACGTTGATGAATCAAGTTTCATGAATATGGATAATTTCATGACTAAGTTTACGAAAATATTTACCGCGGGACAAGGGCTTCAAGGAGGGTATTAAGCAGGCAGAGTTCAATGTGGAAATATTAAGTATTTCTACGTATAACATGCCATTTTAAGTTGTCTTTAAGATCCTTTTTAATGTTATGCAAATGATAGCCACTTAATTTACAACACTGCAACATAAAACCTCCTTGCAGGCGTTACAGAGGAGTTTTTATCGTTTATCCTGAACAATAACAAGCGCAGACAATCAAATTTTTTCGAATCTTCATTTCAGAGTGATCGAAATTTTAAAATTATAATGTTTATTTCGAGCAGAACACAGTAAGATATTCGATGGTGACCCTATAAAAAATGGTTATATATCAATCTTAAAGAAGTAGTTTACTTATAGGTATACATAGATATTCTTCGGTGATGCTCGGTACCGTAAATAACTAATTGCACGCTACTCATTCCTGTAGCTCTGAGGGTAGATCATTTTTGCAGACTAACATCGAAAACCCTGGAAAATGAGGATGATTAGTAAGCAGTTTTCGAAAAATGAAGAAGATGGGAGGGGCTAAAGACATGAGGACAATGAAAAACAATTCAGTGCTATCTTCACCGGCGGGATAGTTTAAGGAGAATGACTGTTATTAACGGTTAGGAGCTCTACGGATACGGATACTCTAAGTGTTTGATTTACATTCCTCGCCAATCCACCTGTACGCGAGCAATACTCAACAACCTGAATACAGCCTCGAGGACTATTTTACATCAGGCGTTGTAACAGTAACAAAGGACAACACACACAACCATGTCCTGGGAGGAGAAAAATCCTCCCAGGACATGACTCGAACCCGCGACCTTTGGGTTGGCAGGCGAGGACGTTACCCCGCCGCCACCGAGGCCGACAAGCAGTCTCATAGGTTAGTCAACCGTAGAGAAGTCGACGAGTCATTATAGAGATAAGTCTCGCGACTCAAGCCGCGGAATTCTTCTCAACGTCCGTACTCTTGAACACTTCGCGGCCGCTGATGCAATGCAACAGAGAGGCTGGCCTTAGAACTTGTTTAGAAAAGTCTGAAGCAGTCACTTAGAACGTCTGATTAGATAATAAACGAGTTACAGTTTTCGTGTTTTATTCGTTATGTGTTTAATCGTATAAATACACATACATAACCGAGGTATGTTTCATAAATGCACTACAAGCATGAGTAAACTTCATAAAGGATTGGTGTGTTCGAAAGCCAAGATAACTATACTCTCATATTAAAATTTCTCAACCCTAAAAACGAAAAGTATCGTAGACATATCACATATATGCAGAAAAACAGAGCCCAAATATGTCAGTTTCTTCGATGTAGCGTTTCGCATATTCATTTCGTACACATGCACTGGAAGCTGACACTGCTTTTTAGTTACACTGCGTCAGCGTTATTTCTTCGCTCCTGAAGACTTCACAGCACGCGAGAGAAACGTTGAGCACAACACGCTCCAAACACGGCATCACTCGAAAGGCAACTATGAACAGCTGCGATTACACTCAAGATTATCACGCGCGGGAAAATTTATCGCTTACGCTCCCGCCAAAGAAGAAGTGGGGTTAGATTTTTGTCACTCCGATTTCTAAGACATGTCGTACCAACAAATTTAAGATATTATCTCATAGACAAATACAGCATCCATTCCCAGCAGAGGGAGAAATCAAACCGACGACCGCCAGCGTATCACACTAATAAACAAAAAGAAATTTTTGGCGGATATCTTGGTATCCAACACGCGTTCTAATGCAATTCAAACATGCTGATTCAAAATATGCAAACTATTCGTCTCCATCACCCAACGTTCTTGAGATATTCGACATCAACCATTTATATATGTTTAACATTGTATCAGGGCAAACAAGTTACAGACAAACATTTCACTAGAGTACTTATTTACTGTATGTACTTAAATACATACATATACAATACACTTCCTTAATTTAATGTGTTTGGTTTGCTGAGCTGAGCATGTCGCACTGAAGCGTCCAGCAGTAGCTAGCCAACATCGCTGCACTTCATCGACCCAGATAGCGTGACTCCATCACTTAGATGTCCTAATGAAAACGTTCACCATGTTCGTCGCTGACTGAACCTAGGTTCCCAGGGAATAAGTCAAGATGTGAGTCTAGGAGATGAACTTTGAGAGGATTGTAGCAACCCAGCTCTCTGTACGCTCTAATGCATTCAAAACATTCACATTGTCAGCAGATTTATAATTTCCAAGTAAAATGACTACGACTGACTTGAATGCCACCCATGCATCGCTTTCAGTACCACCCAGTAAGTCTTGGATATAGCTGTCAGAAATGATCTTCCTTATTTGTGGACCTAAGAACACTCCATCTTACACTTTCGCATGACTCAAATCCGGAAACTTGTTGTAAAGGTACCAAAAAGCATCTTAGTCGTGGTCCGGTGCAGTCGCAAAATTATTCATGATCCCCAGCTTTATATGAAGAGGAGCATTAAAACTTTGTCACGCTCAACCAACGGCAAACGAAGGACGTTTTTACTTCCTGGCTGCATTCTATCCCTCATCGACCAATTCTTCTTTATGCAGAGGTAATTCCTATCTCTGCTGTCCCACTCGCAGATGAAGCAGCAGTACTTGGTGTACCCTGTCTGCATCCCAATGAGAATAGTGATTACTTTTAGACCACCGATCTGATACACCGATTGTACTCGCGATAGCGTATTTTTTCAAGAAGTAGCGGCATGCTTGTCGTACGTCTCTTTCAGGTGGGAAGAATATCCAATCAGTACTGACGCCTAATAGTGTCCGTCATGTAATAATACTGCCTTCAAACTTGTCTTACATGAATCAGTAAACAGTCGTCATGCTTCAATAAGGTGTTCCACCCCAAGCCCTGACATAAGATTTTGAACGTCCGTGCAATAGCAAATAGTATAACGCATTGCAAAGAACTGTACCAGTTCTTTATGTCTGTACCGAAAGTGTGAAGTCGTTGTTATTATTGAAACTATTTAAATTGAAATTATCAACCAGGCCGCCGCGGTCGTTCGCGGTGCAGTCACACAATTTACACAATCTACGGGGGAATCTCCTCGTCCGCACGTGCTCCCACCATTATTTGTTCTGAGTAACCTTCGAGAACAAGAGCCGTTTATGTACTCACGCATGATAAGTCCACCACCTACGGAAACAGTCGGCGATAAAAGTGTGTCCGATGGTTAGTACATCGCGCCGTGTTTGCAAAACACTTCAACCAAACGACGATACTCTAAGGGGGTTGATTGTTTGGTCGAATAGAAAGCCAGCAATATGGGGTCTTCCAACGACATAGATACATCCCCCTTCTCATCTTTATGATGGCGGGCGCTGTAACTCCATGTGAATTTTCCAAACGTTGTAAAAATGCACAAATTATGTGGTACACGTCACGCGCACATGTACAAAAATGTTAATCAAGGGGATGAAATTCTACATGAAAAGATCATTTGGAAAATTGTCAGAGTTAGTCTTTCTTGGCCCCAAGGTTGAGTTTATCCTCCGCGACGGTGGCTTAGTAAGTACGACCATGTCTCCTGTGATACAACGTGGACTTGAGACGAGAAGACGTAGTTCGAATAAACCTACCCTGAAATTCACTTCGAGATACGAAGGCTTGGTGGTGTAACTGGCTAACACACCTGACCGGCAATTGGGAGACCCGGTGCTGAATCTCGGTCAACTCAAATGATTTTTCATGGTGAATTTCACCCCTTGGTGTATTTCATGTGAACTAATAATATTCTGGAATGATTAACACATTTTGATTTATCAGCAGCCGAACGAGTTCTGACTAAAATGCTTGTGAATGTTCTTGTCTTGAATAATACAGAACGAAATAATTCTTAAACTTAACACGCTTAATAGATGAACATTTATAGAAGGTTAAAAATGACACGAATGCCCATGGTACTTGAGGAGAATGGTGCACGAGCGAATTGATAGCCGAAATCATCGATTTTACGAATTGCCACACTCATTATTTACTTCCAACATTCTTTTTTTCGGATAAGCCGAAAGAGACCCTTTAGAAAAATTACTAAAAAACTATATGTAGTGATTGAATGATTTCTGTAATCACTATAGAGATGTCCATAATCACTAATGGAATTTCTATAATCTGCAGATGTATCCATAGTCTCAAAGTTGCATATTCACTACAGGAATTGCTAAAAATAACTATGCATCGTCCTATAATAACTAATATTTATATAGTGATTATTCAAAATAACTATGAATATAACTACTATAGTGAATATGAAAAATTTCCATAGTCACTATGTATAGTCTTATAGTATTTTTTCTATGGGTGGGTTTACACTGGCGAGTTTCTTCTGCATGGTTCTCCTGCAAGAGCTTGCGGAGGATTTTACTGTGACGAAGCATTTTTCACGAGTCAGAGCACAGCCGGATTTGTTGCTGTTTACACTTTACACTGGCAATGATGCGCTTGTCCCAGCGACTTGCCGAAAATTTTTCAACTATCATAACTTCTATTGCTGATTGTCTAGCATCGATTTTAACTCTCGATCTCTTTCTTATGGTTCCTCGCAGGACACCCACCCCCTTCAGCAATACCTTTCCCCGGGGCATCGAAGATGGCGCTCCAACGAGCATCCGACGAACAGATGCGGATCATCATGAAGGAGATTCGCGAGACGCCCAACTCTTGCGACGAAGACATGGCGTACATAAGGAGCTGGCTCAACACCCAGCCGCACCTCCCGAAGATCCAAGGTGAGTGCTCATCTGGTGTCCAGCCGGCGGTACGACTGCTGGATATACCAGAGAAGGAAAAGTTAATAACAGGGGGAAATGTCGAAGAACCCAAGGGGAAAGGAGAAGAAGGGGAAAGGCGAAGGACTTTGCAAAGGTGGACAACCCGATAGCACGCGCCGACAAAGGATTTGAGGGAAAAACGTTCGCGCGACGAGAAAGTATTCAGACGCACCCGATCTAAAACTCGTGAAACTGGTTAATCGATGAACCGGTATCGGATTCTAAGCCCAATGGCGAGTTTACCTCAGCGAAATCGGTAATTTATTTTCTAACACGCCCTTGAAACCGGTTAATCGGAGAACCGGCATCGGATTCTAAGCTCAACGGCATGTATACCGAAGGAGAGTTAGCATTTTTTTTCTTTAACGCCCATTAGACGAGTATTCACCCGCGTTCCGGTGTAAACCACTCGGAAACCTGGTATTTGAAGAAAGAGGATGAGATCATATAAATAAAGATTTAATTTCGTTGTTCCAATTAGTATTTTGTAACATTAAATACAATTGTTTCAAGCTCGACTTTTGAGGAGTGTTTTTTCTATTAATGATAATAATTATCAACTTTCCGCTCTTACACTTGCACCATTATTATGCCTCATCATATCCATGAAACTAAGTTACGAAATGCAGTACGTTACAAGTTTATGAAGAAAGAGCAAGTACCGCCTCATTAAACTTTTGTAAGACAACAATGTTTCGTTGTACTATGAATTCGTATATGATTCTAATACACTCATGAGAGTGTATACTCAATCGCGTTGAATGATTCAGAAAATTGGTAGTTACGGGGAAGGGATGAGCTCAAATCAATTATACACTCAACTCCTTTCAGTTCAGAAACTTCATTTCCCAGGATACCAGGGAACATTAGATTCACAGGATGAACGAAATGAGAAGGAAAGCCAACCGCTTGGGGCGGACACCAAGTAACACGTAATATTTTACTAAACCCGGCATACTGCGGTAGATCAGATCATGAGAATAAAATTAGGGAACTAGACTGCAGAACGGACAGATTTAAAATGTAATTTTTCCCGCGAACGATAAGGGACCATAACAGCTGCCGATGAGACTTTTAACTAGGTTTGTCGATAGGTAGTGTAGCTCTTAGCAAGTAGTAGTACTCCCTAATACTTGTATCCTTGTCTGCTACCTAGTACTAACGGCACGCCGTGCATGTTTTCAGCTTAACACTTAAGTCTCTGTCCATTTGTGTAGTAGCAAAATACATATATACACATGTCTCTCTCCATTGGGATCATATCTGTAGTGAAGTGCATGCTTGTGATGCTTCGCCTCATAACACGCATTAGAGATTTATGTTAATGCATAATTAGCCGTAATTACACAAACTTTAGGGTATAGTGTAATGCATGTTGGTGACTATTCACCCCCTGCCACACACCCTTGAGGTGGCTTGCAGGGTATTTTGTAATGTAGATTGAGATGTAACATTGGGTGGTTTGGGACTTAAAACAAAACATAAGCAAAGGTTAACGAGATAAATTCAAATTACGTGACTTTTAGGCTGGCAAAAATGGTGCCCATTACGATGTATAGGAGGCAACGCAATTCCACGGCCTATATTCCATTATTTATTGATTATTCAATTGTGCTTTCACCTGACCGCACGGGTTGCGGAAGACATCAACAAGTAGCAATTCGAAGAAAATTTGCGGTTTCAGAGTGTATTACACCCTGAAGATGACATCGTGCGTTGAAACCCGGGTCGTGAATAAACTATCTTTTGTGAAATTCGCATAATTTTTATCATTCCTAAGTAGCAATTCGATTGTGTCTGAATAAACGAAACTCATTTGAACGCTGAAATTGTGAAAGTTAAGTTAAATATCGAAGCTTGTACAGAATGTACGCATTTTAAGTATATCGTTTCCTGTGATGTTCTCTCCACTGCAACGGTGTTTGTAAAGGGGAGTTGTCTCCCACAGCTGAGCAGAGCGAACGCACGGTGATTGGATGATCCACATTCGCTACACCATTTTGTCCAGCTATTCATTATTGCTCTTTGAGGTCGATGCTATAGACAAAAATCGAACTGCTAATAACTAGGCGAGTAATTCATTTGCATATTTTGTATTATTGTGAGAACCGTGAAGTATCTTCTTCCATGGTATCACAAGCAAACGTCCGAATCAATCAATTTATGGACGCAAATTACATGTTTCAGTCTGCGTCATAATCGTATGTTAGACGCAAGCGACAAAGTAAGAGTGAGACAAATTCGTTAATCTATAGAGGTATAAGGGGCCATTCTCTGACCAATGTCTGTTTCTATTTGAAGGTCATTATTGGTAAAGAAACGAAAATAATTAACTTTGATGGCAAAATTTGTCCTCCCGGAGGTCCAAAGCTGTTTTCATTCAGAGCTACTGAGTGGGAAATTTGTCATCTCGAAAAAAAAACACTGAGTCAGTGGAGGTCAGTGGTGAAACGCCAAAACAATAACAGCTCTTTTTTTATGATAAGAAAAAATAATGACACTGTCAGGCGTTAATAGCAGCCTCAAGGGCTTGCGCGCTCCATTTCCGCTGTCTCATATTTAAGGGATTAGTTTCATAACAGAACGCGAAGTTTCCTTCTCGGCGGGCGAACGAGGTAACTGTCGAGATACCGAAAACTACCCGACTGTTTGGCACTTACTAAAAAGCCCTGAAAGCCCTTTTCGAATGTAGCAACAAACCTTAAAAGTCCGAGAATCACAGGCGCGATTTGGTTGTCCAACAGCTGTGAAATATTCCCCTCAACGAATAAGACATCTCATATTTTAATCTGAACAACCAGTGACATAATGTGACAAATAATATTCATGACAAAGACAATATTTGACCCACCGTCTTTAAGTTGCTTGGCCGGTATGCTTCTAGCCTGACTTCCTCAGTCAGCCCCGTGGACGAGTAATTACGTCAAGAACTTTAACGTCCGCTTGGCAAAAGGTTCATCCATTTTTCTTTTGTGTTTTCATTTTGTGCCGGAAGACCATGCAGGATGTACAGGATTATACATCAGAAAAGTTTGGTCATTAAAGCAAAAAGTAACTTGCTGTCGTTCCCTTTGATTATAGCTGATGGCCGGCCAGTAGCCTTGATTTATTTAAGCAATGCACGAAAATGAAACTAAAAAAGGGTGCAAGAGATCGCCTTCTTGAAGAAAATTATTCCCTCTTTTTGAGTTTAATTTGCATAACTAACCTTTGTGGATATCCGAACATTTCTCATGTGAGGTAAAACTCATGCCCGCATTGTACTTTTTTTCTGAATTGTATTCACGACTTTCCTTGTCGTTACTATCTGAGTCCAATGGTAGTGAGTAAACTTATACCTTCGTGGTTGATTTAGGTAAAAAATTACTGCATAGTAAAATAGGTTTGATTCAATAAGATCCTTGAATCACCTTCAAGCTATATACAGAATTGTTTTATTTCAGGAAATGTGCGAAGTTGAACAAGAGCCTAAATATAATATGCCGGTACTAAGGAAGTCCAATTTTATTGATCAAAGCTAATAAGTAATTAAGTATCAGTACAAAATGGTGAGGAATAGGGATTTTCGATTAAGCATTTAAAAAACTTGTGAGGAGTTAGAAAAATTTTAGCAATGGAATTGTAGAGAGGCAGGAAGCTACGACTTAAAGTGGAAAGTATAAATTATACTGGTATATTTTTAACTGACAATCAGATACAAACTAGGTGTTAGTTATACATGAACCAACAAATGACACACTCGTTTAACTACTGTATAGATAAAAATGGCTTTAACATCCTAGGCTTACTGGGAGATCAACACGGAGCTAGTACTCGGAGGCCAACTGAGTGTTCATCCACAGGACCAAGCATGAAAATTCTGACAACTGAAAATAAGGCTGATTAAATCGATAAAATTATGCCAAAGGGGAACTATCCGTCACTATCATAGTTTTCTCTTCGCAGGATAAATATGTACTTTTGGTCGGACAAAGTTATCAGACAAAAAGAGAAACACAAGAAGTTTAAAACTATATTTGTTTTAAACTAGCTACGCATTTGTGATTGCGACAAGAAATACGCAGTGAAATTGTCATCCGATTATCCTGCGACTAGACTCCACTGGACAATGCCCATCGAGACTTGTGCGGCTGAAGGACTTGAGCGTGGCTCGCGTATGTAAAAAATACCTATCGTCAATTCGCTAAACGCTTGACAGCCCGTTCGAATTAATTAAATTTCTATTCACCAGATGAAGAATAAATGGCCACGATTAATATTACAGTCAGTCGCGAAGGATAATGAATAAATCAAATAAAACTATTAGCCTAACGCTCATTACTAATGTCGGAATTACATGGTCACGATTACAGGCACAAGGTCTAAGCCTTGAATATAAAACAAATGATGCTGTCATCCGTAGAAGGAACCTGCCGAAGCAAAAAAAAATACTCGTTCGGTCTTATGATTTATGCAAACAAAAATTAGTGGTATTTTGAGTTTTCATTCATACTTCTTTAAATAAGGCAATTGGACGGAGCTTGACTTGTAAGTTCTAAAGATTGCTCCACCAGGCGTTTTTGAAAGTCACCATATTCAGCGAAGAGTGACACAAATACAGTTTTAAAAAAATACTACAACAGAACAACTAAAACTTTTTATGAGAAAAATATTAAGTCCACTCAAGACGATATATTTTACGCTTTTTGGCAGCAACAGCATGTGATTTTCATCCATAATTTCGCACCGCATTTGCTAAACCTTTCATAGAGCAGTTCTACAAATCGTCAAAAATGAATATTAAATATTCTAATTAAGACACTCGCTCAATATTAGCCAATAACTAGGAATGCAATAAAAAGAGTTATGCCAGAGACAGAGAAACATTTATCAAATAAAAATGTTTCCATCGATCAAATAAAAATGCTTCCGTGGACATACAAATATGCCATTAAATATGCTCAGATCTGCCATGGTGGCGACGTAGAAATTAATTGTTCATTGTTCGATTGGATCAAACCTTAGCTTTTTGAAGATAGATAAAAATTGCCGCTCATACTTCGCATAAAACTAATCTGTGAGTGCTTTATCTCGCAGAAGACATTTTTGCACTCGGCCCACCTGCATTATTCTGTAGTATTTAACCTAAGTAAGAGCACATTCGATTAGTAGTGCATCTTTTTTATGGCACCCATGTTTAAAGGCTTAGAATTTCTTGCCAGAAGAACTTGGACATAATTGTATTATAGGCCTTTTTGCTGAACCTTTATTGATAAGATATCTGCTGCAGTCTATATTCCTCAATGATGGAAACTTTTTCTGAAAAATGAGCGGAAAGGCGTAATCTTTTTGGACAAATTCAGTCCATTGGAATAGCGGAAAAATTAATTAACATAAATACCACTGCATGGATTTGTTTCTTCATATCTGTTGAATTATGTACGCAACTTAGCAAAACCCCGCTACTATCAATAATTAGCTATACAAATATTCTTATTTATCAAGGGTTATGTTACGACATTGCAGGGATGATGAGATAAATATAATTTATGCACATTGAAACGGATTCAATAAGCAGAACGATTAATCATTAACAGGACCTGGTGTCATAGCAATTTTTATATTGTCAGCAAACTGAATTCCTCCCATTTGTTCAAGCTCTGAAAAAACATTAAGAACAAAACATCGTGATAAAACTGCAATTTTCCGCCCTCAGTAAAGGGTGTATTGACTTTTAAGCTTGCCATTCCGAAATCCATACGTTCGAACCCATGGTGGCTTTATCAGCACTCAGGACAAGCCTATATATGCTCATCGTTGCTCTTAGTGCTTAACTTCCTTCATAAAAAAATTATTTTTAACTAAGAATGAAAATAATATTTAATATAATAATGGGCCACAATGTAATATATATATATTACATATATATATATATATATATATATATATATATATATATATATATATATATAAATAAACCGTTAGTAGCAAACTGTTAAGAACAAATCTGACGTTTTCACTTTATAATCGCAAGTTAATTGGGAGAAAATTAGCGGAATATCAAGCGCTCAAACATGGGCAATCAGTTTTTACGCGTCAAAAAACTTTGACTTGTCGCCAATAAAATGTAGTAAATGTACAGCTAAGATGCCAAAAAACCTTTAATCTACATCATTAAATGTTAAAATGAACAAACTTTCAAGTGCATTTTGCTGCATTAAATACCGTTCAGTCGTTTTGATGATAGAGCATCTCAAATTCGGGTATCTCGGCCTTTTTTAGCAACAGTAAGCAGAAGGACACTTTCCACTGCATATTAAGCGACGCAGGTGATGTTTTCGGGTGGTTCACCTCACGTGGGCTCAGAGCCAATCAAAAAGGTTAATTCTTTTTTCGATATTTTATTGCAAATTTTTAAAGTTTATGCTAATTTTACGACTATTTAGTGAGAATTTTTAAATTCTGCGGGAAAAAATTAGAGTATTAACAAAAAGTTCTATACTTTTTATCAACCTTTATATAACTACCCCATTATTATCATGAGAAATAGATATACGGAAAATATTCAATGTGAAATGAGATCGTCTCCACTGATAATTAATTGAAGGAATTAATACATCCTGCCTTGAAAGGAAAAGGCTTTCTTGCTAAATAAAATAACTCGTGAAACATAATACTTGAGTAATGCCTACGAAAGCACCTGGTAAAGGAGGTGTGGCGAGAATAGATCCCCCCTCCCCCGGCTCACTGACATCCGGGTTGGGTCCGAAAAAAATAAGAGACGATTTGGCCATTCATAACCAAATGGTCGGCCGGAAGAGATCACTGGATTCAAAAAAAAATAATTGTCCTCCTCATATTTTACGAGAGAATTTGATATTCACCGTTCTCTATTCGCATGGACATGAGAATTCCTCGAAAGAATGCTCGGAATGGCATGGCAAACCACCAACCGAGTTCACCAAAGGTCACGGGTTTGTATTCGAATTGTATTGTGCTCTTTATGAATGACCCATGCCATGACCTTGGCCTCTTGTGGTCTGAAACTTCATGTACATGCCCGACGCTCTCTCCAGTCAACGTCCGCTATTATTTAACATGAGGGAGCTAGCCCTCATGTTAAATAATAGCGGACTCCAAATTTCCTTCCCAAATAAATTTCCCTCTGTCCCTTCATATTAATCATAGGTACTAATGCCCTTTCATACTGGAAACATTTGTGCTATTCCTAAATAGTGACATCATAAAGTGATCTCTAGATAACTTCAAGATACACAAAACTTAATCCACGTCTTGCAATCTGCGCGGTAGCTTGATTTCGTAACCTGAAGCGTTAAAAAAATCGCATATCTATTCCTTATTCAAGCACCGAGATGATTTTAATTCTAAGGGATTTCTTCCAGTGTTTATTTTCACTTCAAGGAAGTTGATGGTATTCATTATTTCATTAAAAATCGCTACTAGCGTACTTTTCACACAATTTATAAAGGCATAAAAATAGCTGAAACCATGGTCGTTGACTAAAATATAGAGCGAAACGTACACGGTGATTTTTAATTCATTCTATCAATTTGATACTACTTACCCTGATTATATTAGCTAATTAGACAATAGCATATTTTGACGTATTTCATAATAAAAATTTCCCAGCATTGCATAACTGCCATAATGAAATATTGTATATTTAATTTTAAGTAATGACATTTATTTCAGAGAAAAACCATAATTTTTTGTTTCGTAATTCATTTTACGTATAAGTCGGTTATAAAACAGAATTATGGCGAAGGAGCGATCCAAGACTAATCATCACTGTTGACGCAAGAATCTTTCGTTCAAGAAGAAACCATTATTCACTTGACAGTGAATAACGTCGAGGATAAGTGCAAATTGATTAAACAACATTGATCTTTGTCAAGAGCAGAAGCGTAGTGTTTTTGGGTCTATGCAATAGAAGTATACTATCATTCGTATGTTTCACTAGTACTGTCAGAATATTGGCTACGTGTCCCAGATGCAATCAGCGATCTGATTTGACGACTTCAACAGACGAAAATATATAGAGATGAGAACTTAAAAAGCCCCCTTTACAGCAAGAAAGCTGTTAGAGACCCCTAAAGGTACCACACACGTCCAGTTTAACAACTTGTTCGCGGGCTGGTATCTATTATAGACATTCTTATATTATTTCCCTAGTGTCCGTCCGTACTGAATATAAACAACGGTTGCCAAAGCTACACTATCACTCCACAATAACGAGGTCCGTGCTCCTGCCTGAGTTTTGGCCATAGGCAGTCTTCGAGAGTTGCTTGACACTTATATCCCTTTTGGTGAAACACCAACTGTTTCCCGCCCGGGGAGATTCTCGCCCACAGCCACCGTCGATTCACCAGTCGAGCCACGTACAAACAACAGAAGACAGCGTCATATATTCTCCTCTATGGGAGAAATTTAGGACTTAGACCCTCACAACCAATATGTCGAATCTCGGTGAATCTTTACGAAAGACCATAGCATTATTTTAATGAAGAGTCCTCTCACTGATCACTATTTGTGATGTTTTTTCCCTCGCCGTCATTCCACTAACGCTTCTATTCTCGAGAAATGTTCGAAAGTACGGTAAGCTAGATATTACATTATTTACTTGTCAGCTCAAAGATCGATTTGACTGGTGATTATAGACGTTACACATTCATATCTTAATCTTCAACTTCTTCAATGCGAGAGAAGGTTTAGTCATTCACACGTTAAGGGTATGATAAGTTCTCGTACTTCAAATGTCATACCACGTTTAATACCCGGAATACTGCTGCTTAACTCAACCTCTCATCCTGGTACTCTGTCGCGCCATACTCCCCAATACATGCTTTTAAAAGTCCACAAATCACTTCTTTGATTAAGTTTCCTACGCATCACGGGGACATCGATCCGAGAAATGCTGAGAACCTCCGTATTAAAATATGTTAAAGCAAGGGAATAGAAACCATTTGGGGAAGTATACGTCTTGTTAAAAACAATATGTGTAATGAACATACTTCTATTGGCCTTCTCGAACTACTTTGATCGTGCAGATCATGATTTGGTCGCCTAAAACTTCGAGGGCTCTGCGGGTGGTATCCGGCTCTCCCTCTGTAGGTGTGTGATTTCCGGAAAAGGCCTTGCAGGAATGCTCCCGGGTCGGAAGGGCGGAAGTTTTAGGATAATGACTGCGAAAAGTCCATTTCAACAGATAATGAAGATAAAGGTCTAGGTTCGAGTCTGAGAAGGAGATACAGGCCCATTTTCATAGTCCTCCCAAATAATTCTTCCTGCGTCGAGGCATTCCTAGGACCTGCCTCAGCAATTAGGCTAATAGGCTCTTGTGACTATAAAAGTCATGCGTGTTATCATGCATGTACCTGAGGATGTCGCGACGCGGTGAAACCCGGGTTGAAAGTAAAATAAATTTATGTGGAAAATCAATTGAACAAGTATTTCATTCACAACCAAATTATCTCAAGCAAAAGATGACCCCCACTTTATTCTACATCATGCACACTTTCCGTCAAAATTCGCAACCTACTTCATCAGAATTGAATCACTCATTAAATATTATCTGTAAAATTCACCAAATTTTCATTGAATTTCCATTGTTTTTTATTCCATGCGAGGAGTTGCAATCGTAGCTCTTCCGCGGGAAGGATTGAAAACGGAACTTACTATCTGTACATAGGTCGAACAAACTTTATTTAATGTGCCGAATTTCAAATCTACCTCTGGAGTACATCTTGGTACCTCTGTCTCCGTTCATTTCCCAATGCCCGGTGAGCCGAATTCGGTGAAATAAAAAATTATAAAAAAAATTCAAATACTTTAAATAATTTTAAAGTGTTTTCCATACCCTCCAATATATAATAATGAGGAGGAAAAATCCTATGTCAAAAACAAAAATGCAAGTCCTGAAAGAGTGAACTGTACTATAGTAGTGATAGTTTTAGTAATGCACTTGAGGTATTCTCCACAGAGTAGGTACCAAATTAGAAGGATTTCAGTAAAAATCTCCGCCTCTTTCAAAATTTGAGACCTGGGGTGGGATTACGGTTCCTTCTTTCGCAGTGTTGTTATCGTTATCCAAAATGTCAACCACTGTAAAAGGATAATTCTCACAGCTAGTCCTTGGGATGCACTGTACCAATTAAAATTAGATATTTAAAGCACCTGACAAAATTTGAAGAATGGCCATCATGTTTTCGCTCTCTTAAGATAAATTGAAAAATAACGATAACGCGAGCGACTGCGCTTTGGAGAACCACGATCGTGCCCCAGGCCCTGAGGTGCGATCATGGATCATTTCTTCGAGATTTCGCTACTTGAACACAAAACTCGAACGTTCATTTTTGCGAACTGTTCGCAGTCACAGTACGAGCGACTCCCTCTAAAAATGCGAGAGCAGTGATTTTTAAGAACAGGCGTAATTTGAAGAAAGTTCTTCGCATTTGTCTTATTCATTGAAGCTATAGCTAAATTATGATAAAGCAAGGGCTCACGCTCTAAGAATCCATAACCACGCCCCTGAGAATGGGAGGCCAGAACCAGTACTCTAGCCACCACCACTAAAACCCAAGCGACAATTGTGAGGGACAAAGAACAAGATATACCTACTTATGAAGAAAGACAAGGGGGAGCGTGGGCTATTTTTCCACGGTATTTTTTTACGCACAGGCGCTGAGATTATTATTGTTCTTTTACTCCCCTACCGAATTCAGACGGTTTCGTAACAAACGGAACTGATGAGCGACGCAACTTCCGGAGAGAAAGTCTGGACCGAGGAAAAATGGCGGTAGAAATTCGCGCCCAGCGACGAGGCTTGGGGCGGGCTCGCCGAAGCAGCGGGGATGGATACTGATGATTGGAGATGGACGCCGTAGCTTTATCGTTCACGATTCTACATTGCTCTCGTTCCGAACCGTATCTAAGCCCGCTTGGAAGAAAAAAAATGAATAAAATATTTCTGAACCGGATGGTTCCTCTTTATTGCGCCAACCTTTCACGTCTGGGCTTTCTCTTTTTTCCTGGAGCCCACTCCGAATGAAGCGTGCGGGACATTCCCGGAGTTCGAGCGCCCAGCGTTGCCTATGAGATTCGGATTGAGATATGAAGTACAGACAGTGTCCCTAAAGCTGATGAATACTGAAACTGAAACTTAGAAAAATACCTGACTCATGAACCATGAGAAAACAAAAGGAATAAAGTTGATGAGCTTAACGGTGTGTGACTAAACCATGCGGAATTTCCCCATCCTGAAAAGGAGAAAACAAACTTGTAAAACTCTTTTGGAATTCAGTTCCAAATTCTATATACTCCAATACCCAGGTGCCGACATTAAAGGCGAAATTTAGTTTTGAAACTTGGGTGATATCTTAAAAGGTTTTTTTAATGGGCTTCACGTTGATATATCATCTTCTCCTCCCCCATAAAGAACTAGCTTATTAAGTAATGTCTCGATAGTTTCATGGCCCAACGTTTTATATCTGATGGACGAGGTGTACCCCCATTGAAGTGTTCCGTGTTCCGAAGTAGACATTGAGATACCCCAGAATAATCTATGTCACTGTTAGGATTCGAACCTGGAGCCTCTAATGAAGATCTGGTTGAGGTGGTAGATTTAAAACGGGATACCCACTCCGAGGGTCCAGGTTCGAATCCTAACAGTGACATAGATTATTCTGGGATATCTCAATGTCTACTTCGGAACACGGAACACTTCAATGGGGGTACACCTCGTCCATCGGATATAAAACGTCGGGACATAAAACTATCGAGACATGCAGTCTTTCATCCGGGGCCGGGTTTTTCTCCACCCTTCATCTATGTCCTATATAATTTATTCCCACGACAGGCAACTCACCAATCCTTAATGGTAAAAATGTCTTCATTGTTATGTCGCATAATACTTCGTCTGCTGGAAGATTTTTTTTTTATTTTTAGCACAAAAGCAGAGAATTTATAACATTAGAAAGGAAAGAAATTAATATCAAATTGGAGCCCTTGAAATATTTTTCAATTATGCACTAATTTTGGTCGGAAATTAATATAATAGTACGCATCAATTGCGAAGAGGTCTTCTCTGAAATGTACCTAAAACATGTAGGGAATTTATTCGAAGGACTCTGTCTTAAGGCTTTGTATGATATTTGTAGAAACTGGTTGCATGATATTAAGCGTTATGGATCACAAATCTGGCGTTTAAAAACTGTAAAAATTATATGGTCTGGAGGAGATGGGCTACTGAAAGCCTTGATGGAAAAGAGAATTCAGGCAGGCAGGTAAAAGGAGGAAGGTAGAGAAAGATTTTCCGATGAAATGGAAAGGAGTGGAAGGTAGCGAAGCGTTTCCCGACGGAAGCTGATTATGGCATCCGTCATTACTTCCGGGGTATTGCTCGATAAAAACATCTCGTCGATCTCATAACTTCGAAAAGTATAAAAAAAAATACGCGTTCAAGTGATTAATGAGATAAATTACGTGTGCGTCTTCAGAAAAAGAAAAGGTTTCACTTGGGCGTCGATGAGATGATACCAGTATCGATGGCATTATATCCGCTCACTGCTTGCGGAAGGTAAATTGACTTCCTTAAAAATATGATGCTCCATGGCAGCAGAAGAGAAAGTTTAAAATTTGATGAAAAAACTCTCAATGAAGAAAATCAGGATTTCCTTTCTGAAATCAGGGAAGAATTTCAAGTGGATCAGGTCGCTAAAGCCAGTATACCAGGAACAGATTTTTGTTCAAATATATTTCATCATATCGCCAATTTGTCAAAATATTTTATCTACACTAGATGTTTAATGTTAATTGATTAAAATACGCAAGTCTTAGCTACGGATGAATATATTACCGCGAACGGCTGAGAGAAATAATAATCCACATCATTTCAACTTACAGGATGTGATTGGCTCTTCTGTTCCGTTTCCTTTACTTTCATTCTGTTACCTAAATTATATTTGGAGGGCTCAGTGTTAAAATGGACAATGTCCATTTTTTCATTTCTTTACTGACAACTGTTAAGGATGGCTAGAATCATATGTTTTTAGCGCAAGAGAGTACCAAGTCCAAAGTTCGAATATTTACATTTTCATGGTAACCGTTCTCGAGAGCACAGAGGTACCTACCGCTGATTTAAAAGAGAAATAGACGGAGCTTTAAACACGTTGCCCTCGACAGTCTCTTCGGTTGACTTGGCCCACTTTAACTATGAGCCCTCCGTTTGTCAAAATAAATTGATCAAATTCAATTTTATTTCAAATTCGTTGCGTTACACGGAACTCGAGATCCACTTCAAATATTTACCGTGACACACCGGCTTAGAAGGAAAGGTATACACACTAATGGAGTAAAATGACAGTTGAAGTGAAGAAACAATGAACAATAAAATTTCGGCATTGTGAACTATATTTCAAGATAAATAGAAGAGATCACATAAAGAATCCAATAAATCCGGCCAATCTAGAAACGCTCATTGAAGAAAATGATTGAGAAGCCAACATTTTTTCCTTCCGTTCAATACTAATTCAGTATCAACGACTTACTCCGTCAGAGCAGCATGCTCCCCGAAGGTAGATGCGAATCGATGTAGAAATGAGATCATTAGGCTAATCTAAGAAGTGAAAAGATATCAATAAAATTAATTTTCTCTCCCCATTAAGGGACAGGTTCAAATCTACATCATCTACATACTACCCCGCAAGCCGCCTCAATAGGCGTGTGGCGTTAGGTGGCGAAAATACCTACCTCCTCCTCCCCATGAAAAAAATCTGAACGCCATAAAAAATAATATAATACTTCTCTCCTACATTTTTCAAGTGCTTATTACATTACATAAACACTAAATCTGTAATAAAATTATACTTACAAGTTCATTACGTATGTCATCAGTTCCCCAGTACACATAAAATGTATTACATAAAGCCTCACGAAAAAGAAAAGATATATACTTACATATATCCATCATGAAAGAACAAAATTTGTTGTTAACACTTTTTTATTGTTGATAATGACAAAATATCATTGCAAACTGTGAAACTACTTATAGGAACAAAAACGTTTGATCCCTCATCCCATCAGATATCCCTACAAATTCCGTCTAGAGTCCGTCCAAGATTCTAACACAGTTGCAATATACTGATTTGGCTTAGAAAGAAATGAAAAGGAAACAAATTTGTAACGATCGTAAGATTTAAACAAAGGACACCCATGGATTGGATCATGGATTCTTCGGTCACGTGATTCCCTTCCCCAAAAGGCATTGGACGTATTAACAAATTGACTGCATTTCTGTCAACTGGGCTATTATCTTGGACAGGGTATAGATCTGCCATTGCCCCTCCTCTAATTGAAACTAATAGATTTAAAACTCCATTTATCTGT
The DNA here is from genome assembly GCA_963573305.1 of Pyrrhosoma nymphula. Classification (NCBI taxonomy): domain Eukaryota; kingdom Metazoa; phylum Arthropoda; class Insecta; order Odonata; family Coenagrionidae; genus Pyrrhosoma; species Pyrrhosoma nymphula. Next base: position 44,084,394 of record OY754330.1, on the reverse strand, counting down.
GAGGTGAAACTTAAATAATAGGTAATAATAAAGCTACAATATGTTTTAATTGCCCCTTAAATGTATAATAATAATTTTTTAAACAATCTGAAAAACCTCAGGAGCTTTAGACCATACTTTTTCTGAAGATGGGATCATATTCAGAAAAAATAGCAACACTGACGACAATAGACTAATTTTATAATTGATAGTACTATATGTTTAAAGATGTTCTTAAATACACAGATACAGTAAAGAGAATATTTGAATTTACAGAAAAACACCTCAAGTTATCTTGACTTTGTAGTCACTGTTTGACATGCTTTAGAATAGGAAATAAAATCGCATATTTCCGTTCAGCATACAACATCGGAATCCACTACGAACAATGCTCGAAGCTGTTTTCTTCTTCGGGGGATATCCCTCGTTTCAATGCAACAAGATAGGAATGCGCGTGTGTGTTAACCCTCACAAAGTGTTTCACGGGCAGCCCTTGATCTTTAAAAGGGAAAACCTTTCCCACACTCGACGAATCCCCTACCCGTCATTTTCGCCTATCAACGTCGCGCCGCCGCACAATATCTCCCGAGTGAATACACGCCGGCCTCCCTTCGCGAAGGGAAAGGCTAGCAACGAGCTCTTCACCCCCTTTGGAGTCATGTAGCACCTGGGGCGTCCATCCCCTCCCTCCGAGGCATAACGCTCTCGACCATACTTGGCCTTAACATACACGCAAGGCTCTGCCGCTCCTTCTGTCCGAGTGATTTTTTACGGAATGACTCTCCTCGATTCTTATCTGTTAATGCATGCTTATTTTTTGGCGAAACGCATACAAAAAACGATGGGAATAGCAATGGATCGTAATATTTTCTTTGCATTTAAAGCTTTTATAAAATGATTTAATTTACGTAATGACACTTCTTATCGCTTATTCCTTGCAGTAATGAAAACATATTTTTTGGCGAAACGTTCACAAAAAAATGATGCACATAGCAATGATTCACAATATTGTTACTTGTATTTAACGTTTGTTTAAAATTATTTTTGAAGTGATAACTTCTTTTGGCCCGTTGGGCACTTTTGGCATGGGGGAAAAAGAGCAAACTCGCGTCACGCACCGTACCGCACTTTTTGCTTCGGCGACTTAGTTCCAATGCCGTCGGGTAACAGCAGTACCGCTGCCCTAACAGTGCACATAACTGCCACCAGATGGTAGGACAAGCGGTAAGCGGGAAAATGTGCATCGTTTAAATCGCGTACCATATTTCCCTGTTCGTATTCTTTACCGAATCGTGAAATTCAAAGGTTATAAGTTAATTTAGTTATCATAAGCCAATAGTTTCTTTCCTAGAATTCTGTAGAAATAGTAATGAAATAAGTAAAATTATTCATGAAAATAATGGAAATAACATGCGAGAAAATGATGAAAATGAGAAAATGGTGATTGAAGATGTAACCAATGATGATGAGAATTGTTAATTAGATTAATTAGAATAGAAATATACTTAACATAAGAGATATAAATAAGTGTTATATTATTCAGATGCATGTACAATACCTATTTTTCAGATAACTACCTATTTTGTCAACAAAAAATAAAATTTACATGAATGGAATATTCATTTTAAAAAATTATTGTACCTTATTCCCCTTTTTTATTCAGATTTATTTGGGAATATAAATCGGTCAAAGAAGTTTTCACTTCCAGCGTGTGGTCCTAAGCACACCCAATTTTTTAAGCTTGGAACTCTCAAACAAGATCAAAAATGTAATGGCGCAGAAAATTAAATCTTTGTTTTCACTCAATCAGAAACATTTCATCCTTTCATAATTATTTGTTTCTTATATTTTCTTAGAGAAAAACCTTCATTCTTTAAAAAAATGTACAAACTTAACTCCTGTTTTGGGCCATAACAATTGAAATTTGTACAATATAAACCACGACTTTTCTTGTTACAGTTGCGTATAACTAACAATAAGTCCATGGTCTGAATGAAGCACTCGTCTGCTAACACAGGGATTGCGAGTTCGAATAACGCTAAAATTTCATATCTTAAAACATGGTTGTTTATGCCACACAATTACAAAAAATACCAAATATCGTGATTCGCGGGAAGTAAGGACGTAATTTCAAGCGTCAATACATCATTGCATCATTCAAAAAAACTTATTTAATTACTAAATAAAAACTAAATCCTCAGCATTATACACAAGCATTTCACTTCGAAATCTCTATCGTGGATTGGATTGGCGTGGTATTGATTAGATTGGTACAGTACATGCTTCTTATTACGATGGTCGGGGTTTGAATCGCGGCAGTGGCAAAGATTTCAGTTCTCCCCCAATACCTCTTAAGGTGTAGTGTGAAAAACCCTAGGAGTGCTACTGAACTTAAGAATACATGAACCTTTTATCGCTTTACGTTAAGAGTAAGCTAAAGCCGACACCATGTGTGTCTCTCCAATCCCCAGATAACCTTTCCCATTCCAAATAGCGCAAATTACCTCAGTTTCAGGTCGCCTCCCAAATTAACCAACAGACCAAACTTTCGCGTGCATCTCCGTTCGAAATCTCATCCGCCGACGTCCGTGGTGTAACTCTTCTAACTTTTCAATGTCAGGTGAGATTGAGGGAAAATATGACATCATCATCATCTTCACTCGTTATCTCTCTCCCGTCGCTCTCGCCAGGGATGCCTCCCCTTCCTTCACCTCCCCCCACCCTCCTCCCCATCCCATTCATCACTCTCACTTTCCCCAATCTCTCCCTTTACTCTTTCCAGGCGTCTCTTCCGCCTTACGCCAGTGGGATACGGAGAGAGATAAGGGAAATATTTACAGGACGCGCACGTCTCTCTTTTAAGATAATTCGAGCGAGATAGCACCTAGAATAAAATTCAATTAATTTGGCCTTATAATAATGAACTATCTTTCCACTAATACCAAAATTATTAGCAGCCTATTGCACCACTCCCATATACTTGCCAAGAAATACAAGACGTATTCCATGGAATACAGTACGGCTGTGAGCTCCAGAGAGGCATCATTAAAAATAAATGAGAGAAATCTAACGCACAGATTGAGTCAGGAATGGAGCGGAGTGTAGTTCCTATGCTTTCCCAATTATTTAAAAAAATTAATCTTCTTTTAAAAAAATATTTAACCGAATTACCTTATGTAAAATCGCAAAACAAACCGTCGGTTGTGACGGCGTTTACAGCGCACGACGTCAAACAAATAAATCAAGTAAAACCTTCGAATATGAACACATAATAAATCAATGAAAATTTCAGTAATATAATCCAGATTTTTTACGTTATTAATATTACTGCATTCACTTCATGCTTTTTACTGCTTACATGTTAAATAAACTTCGAATGTGGTCTCAATAATGGCTATAGAAAAATCGCACTCTGAATACCGTAAGCCGAATTTCGGCCTCAGGTGGAATTAGAAATTTAGTGAGCCGTTAATCCAGTAGAACGGTCAGGTAGTCTGGAGAAGAAAGTTTTGTTACACTTCTACCGGTGACGTTTCATCTTCCGGACGTCTTTGGGTTAAACTGACGAAATGTTTTATTTTGTTACACAGTAGACTGCCTGCCATTTCGGATGAACGTTGAGTCATTCTATTCCTGCGCGTCGGTTTATCTTTTATCTTTTCTTTCAACTCTTAAAACCATCAGCTCCCCCCCCCCCCCTGATATTTAGGCTTTTCACAATGACTCGAAGAAATGTCCTCGGGTGATAGTCATAAAATCGACATTCTTCAAAATACAATTGGCCAAAGTTATTAGGTATTTTATCAGCTGTAATTCTCACCTTCACACATCACGGATCTCGAATTAAATTTTTTTGGTCATCTCTCGAGGAAGTGTACAACTACTCGCACTGGTGACTTAAGCTTTCTATTGATCTTCTCCCGATTCGAGGGAAGGGATCTTCCGCGGGTATTATTTTTATTGAATCGTTTAAAAAAAATAATTCCATTAAACTTGAGAGTGGCAGGCTTCACTTAGTAGAAGTTAATTATATTAATACTCATGATTAAAGACCTACTATTTAAGACCAACGTCTGTACCTGACGATGCCGTAAAGCGATGAAACGCGTCGCACAATAAAAATTTTTATAGAAAAGTACTAAGTTTGTCTTTAATCATGAGTACTAATAATTCCATTGTTTCTTGGATTTAATATCCCCATTAGAGAAGAAAATTGCCACTGGAACCGACCAGGAAAAACTAATTTTCCCCTTCTTAAAACGCTCCCATGGTCATTAAAAGGATTGTCTGGGATATGAAGAGCGGAAAATCATTTCCCATCAAGGACATAGGTCAATAAATGGCCGGATGATACAATATATCATGGCAAAAATTAAAGTCATTTCCTTATATTTTATTTAAAATAAACTTATTCACAGGAGCGTTCAAAGCTTCCATTGAACTTTTAAACTTAGGATTTTCTACGATACTCAGAGCTTACTTTTTGAAGACTATAATTAGACTCTTAATAAAATTGGTAGCCTCCTACCTCAATGTTTTTCAACGAAAAAATCAGGAGGATATCGGTGCGACAGAGAAAGCTAATTTATGAACTTTCATAAGTGATAGTTTTCCTTCAGGCTTTCCAAAATTTGCAGCCAGCAGAAGTTGGCTGGCTAATTTCGGAAACTAATAATTAATTCATCCTTGAATGAAGCATCAAAAATGTCACGTTGCTCATTTTATCTTGTTAGTATGACATCCGGTAAGGGGGAAAGTAAGCTCATTAAAATAACAAATTGAAAATGACGAAGAAAGAAGCAAATAGATATTCTTCCAAACCACAATATCAAGTCACCTTCATCAAGCGTAATATTAGTCTGATTCATGTTTCAAATTTTTATGTAAAATTATTTCCAACCCCAAAATCTCTCGATTTATGATTTATCCTACGCATTTTTCTAAGGAAAATGCTCTGAGTTTGCCGTAGATATACACAGATTCCTCTTCTCCAATAACACGCATTAAAGTTCAATGGAATATTCTGATTCATTGGTAGCCATATAATGTTTTTGTTGTTGAACATGTGAACTTGCGCTTTCGCTACACCGGCGTTCCTACTTTGCGGCGAGGCAAGTCATTATGCTCTCCAGTACCCGTGCTCAAGGCGATTCCTTTCAACTCCGAGAAAAAACATATCACACATAAGGTTTGTTGGTAAGAACTTCTGGTGATTTTATTAACGCAGTGACGAGTTGTTCGTGGATTAGCGAGGAATGCGTCGAGTCACTCGAAATAATAGGGAGCACATTAGCTCTGTTTTTCTTTGAGTGCGGCACAACTTCCAGTTCCGAGAGTGAGTAGTATTCAAAACTCATATCTAGCACCTTTTAGGTAGTTTGAGCGGGACTTTTCCCTAGTCATAATAGAGCCCATATACAATATTTTTTTAATTTAAGCATCAGTAAAAAGGATGAAGTAAATATCGTTAAATTATTGACGCAAAAAGTTTGTTTAAAAAATGCTAAAATTCTCAATAATGAACTATAATCTTGCCAAGAAAATAGCGCATTTGAAAAAACTTATTTGGCTGAGATCATGGATTCTTCGCTTCTTGGATTCATAGATTACTCGAGCGCGGCTCCTGGAAAATTTTAAGTGAGTACATCGTTGCTAATTAAAAAGTAATAATCCGTTCATTGTTTACGGCCTTGAGAAAGACCCACGACCAATCGAAGCCCATCCTATTCACAGAAGTATCCTTGTATTTTCAAAATCTAAACAAATTAGGCCTGTCAGCATGTGTAGTCTCTTTTCGGCCAAACAAGAACCCCTAAATTAGCTTCGAAAGTCTCCCAAGGAGATTGATTGAAAATCCAGCAAATAGGCAGAAAATTATAAAAAAATTGTTGCTACTCCCGTAAATGTATGGGAGTGTGCAATTTACAGTAATTCCGTAAAATATTAGAAAGAAAAACATGCCGCAACCTGGGATCGAAACCCCAGCCACCGTGTGAGCATAACCGGCTCAGCACCTCAACCAACTGGCCAACGAGCTCTGTTGAGAAATGCGTGAACTTTAAAGGATTTATACGGAGAAAGATTCTTTAATAGCGTTTTTCTCTCGAACCCCTAGTTTGTACAAACAACTGCACATAAATTGTACATGAAAACCTAAGTCCCTATGAAAACTAACGCCACCAGAGCAAAAATTAACCTATTTCTGGCTCACATTACCCGAAATACGAATTTTGGGTACTTAAAACAACTGTTTTAATAATATATAAGTAAATACTTCCTAATACCGACTTAATTTATCGGGAAACACATTCACTCGTCTCTCTTAAATCACAAGTCTATGACAGCTCAAAAGTGAGCCTCCTTGCCTGCAAAATAGTTCCATCGTACCGTGTAAGGAATCCTGTTTCTAACTGCGTTAAGGAGAGTATCAAACTAATTATTAATTCAAATAAGTTGAAAGACATTTTTGGAACGTAATATCAAGACAACTTTTAAGGAAATGCGTTTCAAACCATATTATCAAAACACTGCCCGTTGAAAGGAGAATTCAGAACATAATAATAGAACCGCTAGAACAATATATATTACTTGACATTAATTAGATTGGCTTTGCATGCTGCAGTATTAGAACGCTAAACGCTCCATATATTTACGAAATGTTTGTACCTGTGTGTGACCGTGTGTCGTATAAGATATATATGTTTTGAGAATGTTGTAGAAAATGTTATAAGCATATGCTCATAGCACATGCTCTCGGTGGTATGTTGAGAAAATATTTCGCGGAACATATTTTGAGCATATTTCGTCCAAAATATGCTCAACACATCTTTGGAACATATGCAGGAAATGTGCCCGAGATATGATGAAAAAATATGTATCTGAACATTTATTGAGCATATTTTCAGCACATACTCATATTGTGATCAAAACATGTTTCCCTAGCATAACCTGAGCATATGCGCAACATATCTTGTGCTACTAGGGATTTCCCATGTAATATGGCTGTATTTTTTGGCAAATATCTCTTAAAGTATAATGGTACGGGACTGATATTTTGTTATCATTGGAAATATGATATATTTTTCTTTATATTGAGGCCAAATTAATCGACTTTTATGAAGTGATATCTCGCTCAATCTTCCTTAAATAAACTGGTGGCTCTTCTTCTTGCTTGGGTATTTTTTGCTGGAGGCGAGGGCTTAGCTTGTAGCCAGGTACTCCTTTAACTGCTTCAGTCACCTCAAACAACGTGGTTTTCGCAGGGCTACCTCTATTTTGAGACAACTCAAAGGAAGCATCCTTAAAAGCCTGGGAAACGATCAAAAGACTTACACTAGTTACGTGAACGCCAGACTGAGCCTATTGATCCTGGTAGATACACCAACGAGAGATGGAAAGTAGGAGCCAATCAAAATTCGCGCAGTAAACAATTGAGGGTTATGTATGATTTTAGGCTTTCCTGGCGAATGATGCTGATGAGTTTTTCTCGGGTTTCCCACCGGGTTAGGCTTTTCATGATTGCCGACGTTTCGGCAGGATACTTTCCTGCCATTTCCACATTTTTATAATTTTATGCCATCATCCACAGCCTTGAAAATGGCAGGAAAGTCTCCTGCCGAAACGTCGGCAATCATGGAAAGCCTAACCCGGTGGGAAACCCGAGAACAACTCATCAATTGAGGGTTACAGTCCGTCCTACCGGCTGACTACATGAGAGATGAATTGCACCAAATTCTTGAGTTATAAGTCAGTACACATCACGGTGATTGATATCGACGCTATTATATCACTCGATCTCATTTTTCCTTACACGAATCAAATGTTTAATCAAAGTTAATTGTGTCCTAGCCTCAATCCACCAATCATGTTCCTTGAGTTTATATTCCATGGGCGTTCACTCCAGTCTTGCAAGATGAGTAATACAGGTAATGAGACTAAAGCTAGTTTTGAGAACAAAACTACTCCCATATGCGAGAAATATTGTAGATTAAGTAAAATTAGCCCATTGATGGGTGATTTTTCTCTGCTGTGATTGCTGTGATAAGAGCTTTGTAAAATATTTTATATAGCAATCGAGCTAGTTTTTTGTTGAGGTAAGCAGGATAAAATTTCTATTGGCAAAATAATTAGCTGTTTTCGCAACTTTCTCACTGAAGAGAATGATTTGAGATTTCTCTGATTGACACAAAGCGCACACGTTTCTCGTCACGAAATTAAGTGTTCATGCGTTAAAAAAATTAGCCATTGGTACAAGCGGTTGCCCTGTGCGAAGACCGGTTCTTAAATTCATGTACCTCTTTCACATAACCCTAAGATCTGATTAAACTTTTGACTAAGGAGATAGCTAACGCAATCTCTACTGGGAGGAGTAGTTACTGTTGATGAATGAAAGATGAATACTTGTTACTTGCCTCCACTACCCAATATAGCACAGTATGGCCTATCAACGCCAGAGATATGGAGGATATGAAGACCTTGCCCAGTCTGGGGTCAGGTCAGTCGAGGGTAATGCACGCTGAAATAGATGACACGGCAGTCACTTCGACAGCATAGGTGTCACTTCCACAAAATGCTCATGAAGTCTAAAATATTTTATATAGCAATCGAGCTAGTTTTTTGAACTGCGGAACTGCGGAACAGATCAGGGTTTAGATAAAAACCTAGTAGCTCTTTTGTGACTGTCTTGCGAGGCTCTCTAAATCGGGTAAAATCGTTTCTTCAAATATTTCATCTACTTTCCTTATCTTACATTCACATTCCACTCAGGTCGTGAGGCAAAAGAGCCCCACGTGGCACCACTTAGAAAGTTAGACATAATAATTTACACCAATTATCGCCCTTGAAGTTCGCACGTGTTTTATGTTATAAGTCCTTACCTACATCGCCATTCCGGTAATGTTGTAACTGAATATTTATAACACAATCTCTACATTTTCTATGGCTTTAGAAATAATGTGTTTCCGTTGGAAAAATGAAGCCAGTATAAAATGTTTGTACGAGTAATGTACTCGTAATCTTCGTTAAATCTTCGTAAAACTTCGTTAAATTTATTCTTGTAATAATTATGTTTACCTTTTATTCCATTTTCAAGAAAATAACTGCGTTGCCTAATTGCCTACAGTATAAAACAGCATACATTCTTAATTTTTATTCATACAAACACTGAAAAAGAAAAATATATTATTTAGCACCACAATGCCTTTGGCGTATTTTTCAAAAGAATGAACTTTCACTTTCGCATGGAGCAAAGATTTAAATTAAATTTTAATTAAAAAATGTTTCGTTAGAGCGAGAAATTTAAACAAAAAATGGTGAGAACATTTCCGAATCTTTTCAGATTTTCGGAAATCTCGTTGTTCAGATTTTATTCAAATGACAAGCCAAGGAGTAGAGGTTACTAATAGAATACTTCCAAGGATGAAATAGCCTTTTAAATAGCGAGAATCTAGAATAGTACATGCATTATAGCTAAATACACCTAAATACTAGTGGTACATAAATTGAACATTACGATATTATACTGATGCAATTATGCACCCCCAGAACATACAGGAACCACGGGAAAAATTCTAACACTGGCAATAAACTTCTCAAAATCACAACTTTTTCCCATACTAAACATCAAGTCCGACGATAAAAAAACATCTTCCCGGTTGCATTGTGGAAAGAAACTCTATGGGTTAAATCTGATAACAGAAAATAAGTTACCAGGAATGTGTAAGATAGGATAAAAAAATAGTCCATAAAAATTTAATTCATAGAGGCAATGATAGAATAAAAACAGGGAAATTCTAAGCGCGCAGTGAAGCCTGACTGTTTCAATGACGTGTAAATGAAGGAAAAATCCAAGTGTATCAAACTGTAAATTAAAATTCAAGATGGATCGAGATGAAAGAATAACTCACGATGGGATTAAAAGTCCAGCGGGTGAATATCCGGCCGCCAATTTTCTTCTCCAAAGATCACCATTCGGCCTTCTACCAGTTGATTGGTAGATCCTATGGACAGCCTCAACGTCAACTACCCAATTTACCTTCCCTATTCTCAAAGGCGTACCCAGAATGCGAATTAGTTAGGGAACTAGCATTATTCTGTTTTCATTTATAGGTTTTATTTTTAGCTGCGTCTAGGGGGGGACTGCCCCCATCTCCCTCTGCACCACGCTTGGAAAACCCAAGCCCTACTATCCAAAACTACCCAACTACTTTAACTACCCAATCGGGGCGATTTTTGAGGTTCCTAAATAAAGTTTTTCACCATTAATTTTCTCATCAAATCTCTCATACTTTCTTCCTTCCCCCAAGTGGTCCAAAAATCCTTTCTTTCTCTTCCAAACCTAACCAGTATTCTATCCTGTATAATTCCCTTTCCAAATATAAGAAAAATTAAATATTCTGTTTCTGACATATAAAATTCAAAATTTATTTTTGAGCACATCCCTAAATGCTAGCATTATTATACCCCGGCTTTTTGTGGTCTTCATGAATGAGTTTACCGGAAAATGGAAGAGAAATGGAGAAAATGGAACACACATAGGTCACAAAACATAAAAGAACCAGTTGCATTGGGAACAGTATGGTAAAAAAATTGTTTTCAAGAAGCATTTGTGATGGAAAAAGAGAAAGGACTCTCAATCGGAGGACTAAGGAACACACGCATTGGAATGATGAATAGAGATCCCGAAGAGAAGAACTATGAGGACGCACGAAAAGTAAGATTGGATACAGAAGAATGGAGGGCTGAGACAAACAAACCAAATTATTAAAACGTCGACGACTTAACGACTCCTAATACTTTAGCTCGGGATCTTTGCCATTAACTTTGCCAGCCATGGCTCATAACCTCCACATTTCATCAAATGATGATTTGTGAAATTGATGAACCCTTCGCGTGTACATGATAAATGTTTTCTCCGGACTTCAACGCGACGAAAGTTTGTGCCCTTGAATGTTGCCAGCCTCGTCTCAGATACTTTCCTTCTGAGACGGCCTTGATTCAAAGAGGCCATAAGCCCTGAAATCGCTGAATCAGCCAGCCAGCATTATATCGTGGCTTCACGAAAAGGAAACTTTCAGCGAAGGATTTAAATTTCTTAGATCACTGAATACACTTCAGGAATATATAATTTTATCTCAGTCTTCAGAGTCAGGTGTAAATAACGCTGACGTAATCTCCGAAAAACGCATGAGCTATATAAAGAAGTATCATGAATATAAACATCATAAGCTCGCTGCTACTAATTTCACTGATTATATTTTTTGGTATTATGACTAATAATATATAGACGGAAGTATTAAAAAAAGGTGTTTGGCAAGTCCTGATACCGTATTTACAAAAGTACACCAAATTTCATCTAGCACCCAATAAAAGTGGGGTGGTGGTCAATATTAATTTCCTGACTTGAGAAAATATAGCCCTTCTTGCTACGAAAATTTGAAAAATTGCTTTTCACTTTTCAACCTTATTACGTTGAAATTCCACGCCATATCACCTGAATCTTCGGAATTCATAAGCATTGTATTTTTACGGCTGAAGATTTTGTATTTTCGTCTCAGCATACATAGCGATTGAGTCTTTTACACCTAATTAGGGGCACTGAGAAGTCAGCCACTGACTTTTTCTTACCACTTTCTCCCTGGTCTGACGTAAATTTTCTCATATTTTGCGATCGTTCCTTTCTTAATTTATCTCTCCTTCCTTGAAAAATGTTCATTTTAAAAACCATTCATTGGTGGCCTTCCTTTCCTCGTATATTTTTCGAGTCCAACCGAGCTATTTAAATCGACCAACGCTAGTGGCATATTTTGATGTTACATGGAAAAATCGCCCGTTCACTATTACTGGAGCGAGATATCAGTGAAAATTGGAGTCAAGTCCAGAGAGAGGGGTGTCATCATCACCAAATATGCCAAAATTTTGAGTCCATGTAAAAACTGTCCTTTCACCCGCTGAAATCTTACTTTCCGCATCCGTCAGCAGCCTTTCCAAAATTGGGTCAATAGTGGATAATTTAGCAATAAAATATTTGTAACCAAAATAATTGAAATCCAGCACCAATCCATCGCTGAAATATGGAATCATAAGTGATGAAAACCATTCTATCGTATTGAGAAAGGAGTGCGATAGTAAACTTGCGTCAAAAATCGTAAGATATGCCAGCTTCAATAAACTAGCGTACGTTACATTACTAATCATCAAGCACATTCTTGACTAATAATATGTCTATCTTTATATAATAAACGTTCGTGAAGACATGCGAAGTATTTTGGGGTAAAAATGGAAAATGCGTCACTGCACACTGAAATTCTACGCCGGACACCCACTCGGATCAGTAAGTTATAAATTGTATCCAGTGCAACGTATTTACAGCAATAACCCAAAAGGAATTGCGAGCGTGACTGATGACTATCAGTCATTAATATTGTTGGATACAACCGTTTTAACTTGACGAAGTAGTAAATACAAACTTCTTGGACACACTTCCACCTACTAAAACAGTAGTGGAAAAAGCAGTAAATGGGGACAATTATCGATAGAGACAAAGAATAGGATGGAACACGTTAATAAATTATCGAGAATGGTAAAATGAAGCGTTATGAAGGAATGATGTGGTTAGCTGAAAAGAGAGTGTAGTGGAGAGCTGCAGCAATACAATATTCGTGATGACGACTGCCGGCGATGATGTGATCGATTTTAAACATGAGATCACATTTTTTGTCGACATTGAACTTCAAATGTCAATGTATACTGACCTAATTTTTCCCCACCATCTGAAGGATCGTTCATGAAGATCAAAGACCACGGTTTAAGTCACTGGCTTGAAAGCACAATATACCCACCAGAGAATTTAGAGCCACACCTCCCATGAAGCATGACGGGCATGACCAATGGGCGAGCGAACGTGTCAAGTGGCCCCTTAATCCGATGTGTACCGTGGCAAGATAGCCAACGTATGGTTAGTTATCTGGATGGTAGCGTAACGAGTATAAGGGGGATCCGTTGTTTCTCTAAGATTTTGTCTGAAAAAGGGTGGCTTTGCCTAGGTGATATCTTCATTGCGATGGTAACTGGTATGACTAATATAAAGGAGGTGAAGAAGGCATGTTATTAACCGAAGGTGGGGGAGACGACTGGTCAAAGGAGAAGCATAGGACCAGGGAGGCTTTTCTTGAGGTAGAGGATTAAGAGAGTCTCATCGCGACTGTATGAGTCAAAACAAGTACGGATTTGCAACTTTTCAATCCAATCAATTTCTTTGTAAATTGCACTCTTCGTGATCAACAGGCATTCGTAGAATTCATAAATTTACATAAAGTCAATAAAATGTATGCAGGCATCTACGAAGCATATTAAGTGTATGAGCGACGATTGAGGCTGAAACTATATAGGATTCCATTGAAAATCTATAATTATAAGCTTAGATTCCATAGAATTATTGTATTTCTAATGATTTCAAGACAAGAACAGACAAGCCTTTCTTGTAGGTAATCTCTAAGGATAACAAAAACTCTCAAGTAAAAAAATATTTACCCTTATAAATAGGCCCTCCTTCGGCCAATTAATTTGTTGAGTACATACATTTTTAATGTCATGTGATCGGGGTTTCACCAAATGCGATATTATCGTAGAATCGAAGTGCTGCTATCAGGAAAAATAGGCCCTCTTTTTTCCATAGAAGAGCGTATTGTGGCAATTTCTAACCCTATCCACCCCTACTTCCACAAAAGTCAGAGTTTACACATCTAAGTGCTACTTTTATGTAACTTATATGACTACTACTGAAGATTTAAATTCCATATGTCAAGCCGCATTTAGATATTACCGCAGTGAACCAGGGACGCAGCCAGGATTTCGTTTCGGGGAGGACGGGGGGGGGGGGGGGGGAACGTGTTTAGACATTTGAAAGAGAGCAATTGCGACTGCAGTGTAACAGCCGATTTTTAAAAGACTTTTGCTGAGAAAATTTCTGAAAGAAAAGAATACTCATGGTATTTTTACGTTTAAATATTACAAACATATTAATTAAGTTTTTCAGAATACAGAATAAATGAAATCGACATTCTTTATGCTAAAAACAACTATATCACTTTTCCTTTAGTGACCTTTATTTAGATAACTTAAAATGTATGGGGGGGACCCCATCCCCGGGGACCCCATGGACTCTTGGCTACGTCACTGAGTGAACCAACGATCACAGAAATTCGAAATAAACCGAACTCGAGCGAGAGAAGGCGTTATAAATCATGGGGAGGAGAGGTCTGAATGTATCAATGTCAGGATAAGTTTATGGGACATAATTTCTCACCGGCAGATCATCCCATAAAAGGCAAGTAAATATATTAATGGATAGAAAGTGAAGAGCCAGGATGGAAAAGCATCGGTTGATCACCTGCTGTCAGCCTGTAAGAGAAAAATAATGCACAAAAACAGCAAATTGAAACTTCTTCTCATCCTCCTACCCCGGATTAGGCTCTGTTGCGATTTCCCTTTCACCGTCTGGTCCTTGGTCTTCCGACACTTCTCTATCCTAATGTCTTGTACCATAGATTTTCTTTGAATTATCCATTTCTAGGTATCCACGTTACATGTTATTTCAATGTTGCTTTTCATAGCCAATTTTTATGTGATGGATGGTACCTTTAGCTCATTTCTTATGTTTTTATTCTCTTGATCTGTCTACTTCGGTACAATCTTTTACTGATCGGAGGAATTTCATTCCCGAATTTTATACTTATTTGAAGTCCTTTTGTCTCGTAGCCCAGCACTGTGATCTATTCAGCAGAGTAGTGACTGCCATTGCTATTTCCTCATTTTAAAAATGTTGAGTTTCTTTTCTTTCTTTGTCTTCTTATCGTTCCACAAATCCTCTAGAAAAAATTAATTTGATTTTATGACTTATTCATCTTCATAAGTATATTATGACTCATCCTAAATATTTGAAACCTTCTCTATTGTGTGATCTTCGGTCATCGATCCGAATCAATCCATCATTCGGTCATCAATCATACCCGGTGATTTCCAAAAAATGACATTGTTTTTGCTGCTGATCTCGAGATTTTCAGACAAATTGAAAGAGAAAAATAAGTTCCCATACTTTACAAGTCTCAATCTGACAGAGTGGCCCACAGATAAATTACCGTCTTTTTTCTTTCGATGGTACCTAAGCTTTCAACTAGGAATGGCCGCGTTAGTTATTCCTTCGCGTGAGCGAGTTGCGGAAGGTGGGAGAAGTTTTGCGTGCGGCTTTGGCAGCCTTCTACCAGTCCCTTGACCTTTTGAGTGGCCGCCTGTTTCGAACGCGTTCAATTGCGAGCGATAATGTTAGTTTTTTACAAAGGGGCATTTCATGCTATAATTCATAAATATATAATCCTTTTTCTCCGAAGTGCTGATCAGAGAAAGAGCAAAACTTTTGACTATTCATTGGCTCCACAAATTGCTAATGTTTACCACTTGGTCGGAAGACAGAGTGGTCCACAGTAGGAAAGCGGGTCTCCTCACCTCAATGTTTTCACATAATTCGGCCCACTAGAGATGTCAAAATAATTTTTCTTAATTTGGTTGGTTGATCCGCAGTTGCTAGGTTAGTAACGGACGAACGGGCTTGGCAACCCAAAGGTCACGGGTTGGAATCCCGTCACGAGCCTGGAGGCTGTGCCTCGGGGTACCATAAAATCTTAAGTAGTTGGATAAGCCAAAACCGAGGATAAGCATTACAGACCAAGTCATATGACAAGGGAGAAAAAAGGAGGAAGCAAAATCAGTCTTTGCCTTCCAAAGGCATCATTACGCTAATGCCCGACCTTTATTTTTCTAGAAAGCCTTTCACGAAATGCGCAGCAGGAAAAAAACGGCCATGGTAACAGAAATGCCGTGGATACGCCACTTCATGAAGGCGAGAGACCACACTTAAGGGTATCCGCAATCAAATAAATTTTAAATACGTCAGAAAGATCGCTAATTAAGTCAACTTGAAGGCGCTAATGAGGAAGATCCCCGCAAAACGTATGTTAAGCATCCGTATTCGGACGTTCATTTTTTAAATAGAACCGTCATGGACTGAAGGATAAACGTTTGAAATCTCCAATCATTAGTTGGCCCTTATACGAGGAAAATATACCACATCTGTGCGTCAGACATTGAATACATAATAGAGAATCACTTGGGAGGAGATGGATACATCCATTCATCATTCTCATGCACAAATCAAGACAGGCGCGAAGAATGAAACACTTAAACAGCAAAACACATATCCGTTTTCCATTGTACCCCATTCTAAAACAACCAAATTAAACGACACTCGAAGCAATAATTATGCACAGCAGTATACCCGCTCAACATTGACTGCAACTCTCAATCTAACGGTATTTGCAACGAAAATAGTTCAATGACAAACGGGCTCCAGTTAATTAGTTGAAAATTTTCCGGAATGCGATGACAGAAAGAGAGGAAACGTTGCTCGGATGAGGAGAAAATTGATTTTGAAAAAAGAAAAGGAAGAGCCTCCATAGCGACGCCAATTTGCACGGTGGAGTGTGGACGGCCTTGACATCGCTTCGTAATTTCCCATCCCAACCAACTAGCCTTCCTCCCCAATGCTCCCCAAGAAAAGAGGACAAGGATTGGACAGGTACAAGGAAGTCTCAGCGTGGAGATGGTAGGGTGAAAATCAGTCCGGCGAAAATCAGCCCGACGAAAAATAATGATAAAAAGGCGAAAGTTTCATTTTTGCTTCTGCTCTTTCGCCGCAATTGTTTTGCTTTATATAGACAAGTTTTTACACTTAATTAAAAATGATCCTTTCGGGATTTGCTGCGTATTATCCATGCACGGAAAATCTCGAAAATATCGTTTTTCATTGATAAAATAAGGTGCGAGAATCTTCATACCAAAAGTATGTACACTCCTGCCATAGTCTAATTAGACTGTGCGCCTTCCCGAAAGGTGGAAGGTGGTCCTAGCGGATGAATCCATAACTTGGTCCAGGCCGTTTTACGCAGTGATATTATCAGAGGTGTTTTATACTGCTCTTTTTGTTCATTGCCACATTGGGACGGCATTGAAACATTTTGGGATTCGCTAAGGACCTTTATTGAGTTTTGAAAAGGAACTGCGTTAGAGGAATGATTCAATTATTACTGCTTTTGAAGCACATTATTATTGGGCCTTGAGTGGTAGCAAAACAGGCTTTGCAAAACTTGCATAAAGTCATCAGGCTTACCAAAACTGATTATCAAGGTGTTTACAAACTTAAAAAGCTAAATAGCATCACAATAAATTTAGCTGAAATGGCTTTGAAAAGGGAAAGTGAACAATAAGATCTAAGTAAACAGTGGAACGAGTGGAAAGGGGAAGAACTTGGCTATATTTGCTACGAGCTTCTTATTGTATGTTTAACACGTGGTTGATACAGAAGAATTACAAAAATTACTTTACTGAGGAGGCACTTATGGCGTGTTCAGAAGGAAAAGTTGAGGAAGAAATCGAAAATAAAAAGACATTAGGGAACATGTTATATTCACAAGGCACTCATTGCAACAAGAAAGTTTGAGGAAAACTAAAGGCAATGGGAGGCAAGACTAACAATAAGTGAAAGAACCGCTGGAGAATACCAATGAAGGAATACATTAGATAGACCATTGACTAATGTTGAGAGTCAGGGAGCTCATTTGGAGAAATTAATTTGGTGACGGGTACATGGTCAACATAGACGTGCGCAGTATCCTTGCATAGGAAGGAATTTTTTGCACTGGACTAAGAGGGGTTCAAAGTATTTTAACTTGAACGGTAGTCGCCCATCCTAGAGATACACGAAAGTACGAAATTCACGTAATGAAAAAAATCATTCTCCTCGACCTGGATGCTTTAATTTCATGGATTGAGGTGCTGTACGTACGATTTAGAGTACTTTGTGTGGTTGGACGCACGATACTTCTTAGGAACATCAATTACCTTTAAGGCCTCCTTGAAATACACTATGGAAGATGATGCCTTACTTAAAGAGTCCAAAACTTGACAGTAAGAGCTCTAAAAGTGAGTGTGAGCACGCAATGGCGGTGGGAAATCGGCAGGGAGTAAGGCGAGAAATTTAGAGGCACATTCGTGGCACTAATAAGGGAAATCATATCGCGTTCCTCAAACTTCACGATATAAAACCGCTATTATGGCTATCGCGGCGCTAAGAGGGGAAATCATATCGCGTTCCTCAAACTTCACGATACAAAATATCGATATTATTGCTATCGCGGCGCTAAGAAGGAAAATCATATCGCGTTAGTCAAACTTCACGATCCAAATATCGCTCGTTATAGGTTAACCTTCAATGCCTGGGGGGGGGGGGGGGGATGTGACCTCCTGAGCCTCCCTGTATACTAAAAGGACTAGATTGGGAACCGCTTGAATCTCAGAGGCCATACACTAAAATTAAATTCCATCGAAGATTCAGATCACGCGAGTTTCAGGGTAACAAGGAGTGTATTCTTTTAACCCCGCACTCTACCTCTTCATGTGATTAAAACGGCTACATAAAAGAGGTCTATTGCCGAACTGATAAGTAAGAAAATTCCTTCTTCCCATGCACCATTAGGGACTAGAATGAAAACAGAGAGAGACACTAACAGTAAGACACTCCGTTGACACACAATTAACTTTTCGTCCTTTTATTCCTCCTACTCCTTTTCCCTATTCATGACTCGTCTCCTTGCATACCCCTGCCACTCGCGCCCTCGACGGCTCGTACAGTAGAATACGGATGTAAATACGGAAGCCGATTTTGGTCTCCACGTCGTCTCATGCGATTTATGTGCAGAAATATGGGTAGCATTGCATTTACATGTGGTATTTGCATAGCATAAATTTAATTATCCGAATTAAATTTTCAAAGTCGTCGATATTTCATAAAATTTAATTTTTTAAAAGTATTCCAGCAAACAAAATGCTACACAGAGTATCTCGTGGCAGGAGAAATTGTGGGCCATGACTGTTGAAGCACCTAACAATCAATTGGAAAAATCCCTCAGAATACGCTTCCGGAAATTGTGCCTAGGAGGGATTTTTCCACAGAATGCCATCTGAAGACTTGTCTGTATGGAACTAACTCCTACGTTAAATTCGATATTTCCTTCTCAGCACCCTCGGCAGGCCTTTTGTTTCGGGTTAATAGCTCTGAAGGCCACCAGCGGTAGGTATACCAATCAGTTTCTGTTTGAAGTCCGTAGTTTGTTTGGTTGATTATTATAAGCTTAATTTCATCGGGATGCTAAATTCAGTGGCCAGAGGTCATTTCGTAATGGATGCGGAGGATGCCCTTTAACTTTTAACGACACCTGCGGCCTTTCGGAGGTCAGTTGCCCATAGTGAGGAGAGCCAATGTTATTTTTAAGTGACCGTCATTTAATATTCTTTATGGTCATAATTTTCGAGAGCATGACAAAAAGAAGGGTTTCAGTGACACCTGATGCGGAAATCTTAACATATTTTACTTCAAACGTTGAAATTAGGCGAGAGAAGAAATAAATGCCACTAACAGTACTCACAAATTAACTACATACCCTGAGACTTTTCCTGGTTAAGCAGTAACGAAAAATGTTGAAAGACAGGGTCGCTAGCCTTTCGTTTTACACTTTGATATATTGATAGCCAATATTTTTTATTTCTGCATGTTTTATAGAGTTGTTTCTTGGTAGATTTTAAATGTAATCAGCCACAGATCTGACTTTTGTTTCAAGGAATCACTTGAATTGGAGTGCCTACACTTGTTGAAGACATAGCGATCCACTCCGGCCATAATTCAGCAGTATACATGTGTATAGTGATATATTCCACAGAGGAAAAATTATTCGCCTAGCCCAAGATTTTAACCCAGATCCTTCGATTTCGCGGCGAGTTCTTTAACCAGTTAAACTACCGGTGCCTCCTTCTCCCCTGTGGATATTTGAGGGGAAAATTCGCTGCGGACAGGATTCGAACCTGCGCGGGCAATGCCCATTGGATTTCAAGTCCAACACCTTAACCACTCGGACACCACAGCTTGTCCATCGAAATCGAGGGATTCGGGTTCGAATCCCGATCAAAGCGAATGATTTTTCCTCTGTGGAATATCGTAATTATGTGCACTTGCGGGTGACTCCATAGAAGGTAAATACCGTGGCTAGTCCCGGTATCCTCAAAATATTTGGTGAGTTGGTTGGTCATAGTCATTGTCAGTGCTACAGGTGACCAGGCACCGTTGTCCAAGTTTCACAAAATAAGAGAACTTTCGATGAATTCAACAATAAATAATAATAGAGCAGCTTTCAAAACCCACGATTGTGGCTGAACTTTGCAGACAGTGAAGCGGTTAGCCATATTTGCCATAGAATGAAATACGCTCTTCTCTCTTCATCACACTGATGAGACGCGATGGTGCTAGTAGTCACATATGACAATGAGCCATCCATTTACGGGAGGCGACCGAAAACTAAGGTCATTTGCGTTATTAAGGAGAAATGGGAGGATTAGTACGGGTAGAAGTATTTGGGAAAATTATTAGTTTTACGGACGGAGCAATGTACTTAAAGTGCCCTCCACATGGCAACCAACTAGGGATCGAGATTTTACCGATAAACCTCCGCCACTGCCGGAATTCGAATTCGGGTCCTTTGAGATGGAAAGCTAGCACTCAAGCAACCACACTAACCCGATTTCTTAACACTTGGTATTCCTAAGCCTCAAACAGCACTCGAACCGAGTACTTCAGCAAAGCCTCCCAAAAGTCAATTCACAGGAGACCAATCCGACAGCTCAATTGGCTGAAGTGGTCATCAATCTGTGTGAGGTCTTCATTTCCGAAGGGTGCCCGACTGTTGCTATCATACAAGAAGCAGACATGATTATGCAATGAGACAGCACAACCTTACTCTTTACAGCACTGGGCCTGTCACCATGAGATACCTAAATCACTCAAAGATGAAAATATACCTGGCAAGTTTAAAACTAAATTAAAACGGTATCTTTTGGATTATTGTTTCTATTCCATTGATGAATACTTTAAGATGCTTCCCTAACGCTGTAATTTTGTAATGTTATATTTGCTAGATGTGATTTACTTTGTTTTCAATGTACTCTTTTTGACGGGTCCTATATATGTATATTCATATCCCTTGCGGCCAATAAATCAATTTATTTATTTAATGTGAGACTGGGCCGTGTGAGAAAAGAAGTTGTCCTTTCCGCCCTCTACCTTAAACGCAGGAATTCCACACGTCCTCAGGATAGGGATGATCTTCTCTATTACCGAACAAACCAGCCTCAAGGTAATTAAAACACTTTTATTTCCGAATTACTCCATAATTTAAAGTATATTGACACCAGTTTTGCCTTTTACGGACTTATCAACTACCTAAATAGATATTTGAAGCGACACCGAGGCTAATAAATCATTCTCCAGGGTCAAGGGGTGAAGACTGGGAGTGTGGGAATAATGCGGGAGATGTTGATGCTGAGCGTTTACATTAGACGAGGAAAGGCAAAACTGAAAGCACTAATAGCTAAATTACTGGAGAGATGGAACGATGATTTTTTTACCACGATTCCGTAAAAAAACAACGCCGAGGGCTGTTCACTTAAAACCGAACATGTACCTACTAGTAGGCACATGATTGAAGACAGTTTTTTTTCGAAATATAATTCACCTTATATGGCCATCTCACGAAATGTATCGGGTAAAGCATCATAAATCCTATATTTTTTATAGATAATTTGGCTTCAAATTAGTAGTTATTGATTAAAAATTCCATGGTATCACGACAAACCTACTGGTAATTATACTGATTTGGTGCTTTCGCTGAGAATTAATTGTGTTATCGTTTTTCCGGCTTCCCATAGCGAAAGGTTCTTCATTTACCCTGACGTTTCGATGTAATATTAGAAAAATGATTCCTCTGCCCATGACGACGGTGATGAAGTAGAGGCGTCGGGAGAAATGAAAAACCTTACTCCGTGAGAAGTCTGAGAAAAATGAAATTAAAAATGACCCCGTTTTCAGGCTACCACCCGCATCACTCATTATGGCTGATTGCGCATTCTTAGCACCCTCAACATTATCCTGCGCTATAATCATGAATTATTTCCATCTACCCGAGCGATAGACCACTCTAGTTCTAAAACCTAGGCCATCTCAACCTGAGATGAGAGGTTTCGATATCTACATAATAGGTACGCTACAAGTCACCTCAAGGGTGTGTGGTAGGCGGTGAATTGTCACCAACAGGCATTACACTATATACTAATAAAGTTAATGAAACGACGACTAGTAACGCATTATCGAAAACCTACAAATAATTGTCAGGAGTGTCACCAACATGAAGTAGGTGTAGTGTGTCCACACCTACAGTGTAGGTGTGCAACCAATGCTAGAGATACTATTTGTATTAAAGTATTTTGCAACTACGTAAATGCACTGAGATACAAGATTTATGCCGGAAAAATGAAAGACGTACTGCTAGTACTACACGGCATATTAAAAAAAGCATGAGGGAGAAACTCAACTAGGTAATTACTTACAATATCTATCGACAAACCTAGTTACAAGTGTCATTGGCAACTATTATGGTAGCTTATCGTTTGCGGGAAAAATACATTTTAAACCTGTCCGTTCTGCAGTCTCTTTACCTAATTTCATTCTCATGATCTAATCTACTGTATAAATTTAGTGGAAAAAGGTATTTGCCCTAATAACCCTTTTTCTGTTGTTTTCAGAAGATCGCCTCATCTTAGCGTTCATCCGTGGCTGTAAGCATGACCGGGAGAGAGTCAAGTCGAAGATAGACATGTACTTCACTGTGCGGGAGGTCATGCCGGAATTCTTCGCGCAGCGAGACCCAATGAGCCCCGAGATGCAAGATCTTTGCGCCTTCATGTAAGTAAGCACTGTGGAATGTGGATTCGGAAACGATCGGGCTAAATTCGAAAACGGTGGCTTTCGGCCATTTTTATTGGAGGCAATTCAATTACTGCGAAAATGTTTTGTCGGAGTTTCACTCACTTCGTAACAAAGAGGCAAAAAATTTGCAACGGTAAGCAAAGTGGATATATTTTACATGAAAACTTAGAATTCACATTGATTTTATTATCTTCAGAATTAAATCTAGGATAAAAGTAATTTAATATATTTTCTACGGTTTATGAGCGTAAATATCAACCTCATGGACCACGGCGTTGTGACGGCGGAATGTGAAGCATGTACCGATTATGTCAAGAACAGTCGAGCTTTATTTTTCGTCCATTATTTTCCAGTCAAGATCTGAGTTCCTTCGATGCAGATACTAATTTGTGCATAATCATCAAATGCAAAATCATTTAGGTGGTTGGAGAGATTTTTATTTAGGTTCAGATTTGCGTAAAACATTGCATATGTGCTCTCATTAGCAAATATATCTATAGATAAAAGTGGAAAAACTTTCATCATAAAGATTTGGTTTTTTAGCAATTCATTGCTATTTTAACACGTAGCCTTATGGCACATGGCATATATTTTGTAATCATTTGATTAGATACGTTCAGATTTTCTTCTAAAAGCGAAGGAATACATTTCTTATTATTATAATTATTGCTAACAAATATCAAGTTGTCACGCCGAATCCAATATTTAAGCAAACATATTTCAATATAATTTCGCCTAAATTTCTAATTCCGCGCCGAAAACCATAGCCATACGGAAATTTAAAAAAATATAAAAATTGTATTATTTCCATGGCTGCTTGTGTGGTGAGTTCCAACGCATGAACAAATGCACTTAAATCAAATGTGGTTCAATTTTATTTGCGACTTAGGTACTCAAAAAAACATTAAAATGAGCACTCAGTAACTCACGGTTACCGCTCCAGCCACCTTAACTTGTGATAACGGGCATCACGTATTATATATGAAGGTACTGTTCTCGCTCTCTTACTAATTAACCCAAAGAGGATAAAAAGAGATTCGTCAGAAGGTAGAAAATAGGCTTCGGAACTTAAGACATTGAAGAGGCGCTAAACCAAGTCGTACGCTCTCCCACTGCAAGAAAGTATTATTTCCACTTCAAACATCCCAAAAGTTATAGAGATACAACTGCTAGTAGAGTTTCGATATTAGAGCGCCATTAATACAAAACATAGACTATCGCAAATGGTGAACTGCGCTGTCTTTTTGGAGATCCTTTGACAGTACGTGTCTATGGACCCATGGAGTAGCCAGTAAAAAGGATAGGATTTAGAAATTTTATGGTTCTAGAGTTAGGATATAGAAAGATGAACTTTTTTAGAACAAATGAAGCGTTAGTAACGGTAGCGGGAGAGATAAGATAGAAGTAATTCAAATAGGACAGCAATTGTGGATGGTAGAGATATTTATTGTTAGTGGCATTTTAAGAGTGGTAACAGAAGGAAAATAGAATGTCAAAGGGTCAGGGGATAAGGAAAGTAAGGAGCATTTTGAGAAAAGGAGCATGAAGAAGGGAATCGAAAAAGTATGCATCGTGAGAGAGAAGCAGGGTCAGGAAATAATATTTTAGCCAGATACAAAAGGCTTCAGTAGTATATAGTGTTCTTCCAATTCCGAATAACCGTCCAAAACCTCATTAGTGGACTGTAATACATTCCAAGTAGGTGAAATTTAAATTTAAAAGCAGTAGGTATTTGGAAAACTTTCTTCACAATAACAGCGTATTTTTCTTGTTTAAAAATTAAACTTGAATGCAAGGATGGGCATAAATGCTAGAAAAATGGGAAAGGTAAAGCATTATCTGATAAATTAGTAGGTCATGGAGGAATGTGTGTTGAAGTTCCCGGTAATTTCCTATCATGGAATGATAGTACTTCGCTGGTTTGGTAACTTGGAGAGAATGTGAGAGATGAACGATGTATATGGCAGAGGAGTGTATTACTAAGAATAAAGAAAGAGGAAATCATGATATTTTTGCTTCTCGCACAGATTATCCCTTACATGATTTAAGAAAATTTGTGCCGATTGGGGATAATTAGATTGTCGAGAGCATGCTCCAACAACACCCCCGTTTATCCTTGGTGAACGGCCACGCAACTAAATAAAACCACGTAAATAAGCAGTGAAGAGACGAAGATAGGCAGGTTTCCGGGTTGCGTCCGCGTAGTCATCCTTCTTGGACGAACACATCCTTCTTGGAAGAGACGAAGTAATTAAATGATATAATTAACTTGACCTCTTTTTCACCTTAAGTATAAAGGAGTAAGATTTACTCGCCCTTCATATTATTTTCCTCCGTGCCACTTCCTGACCTTCAAAGAGACATTCATAGTTTACTTTTGCGAAAGTTATGTCTTTCTTACACCTTCAGTCACTTTAATGAGCTTCATTCCCCATCCTCCTCCATCTCTCATTTTCACCTGCCCTTATCCATTCCCCGTTGTGAACAGCACAAAGTGCAATATCACGGTAAAACCGGTTGTACTTTTACCTTGGAAATTTTCCTTTTACTTCAAATGCAATCCAAACAGCCGGAAGTCGATTGTATTTCGTTTCGCTCACAAGCCGGAAAAAATCACCAAACAAGAATTCGGCTAGAAGTACCTTTCACATTCTAATAATCAACTCTTAATGACTGGTTTTATAATGTCTGGTTAACTGTAGCTATTAGATAACGTGGCCCTTCCGTTAATGTGACTATAAAATATACTCAGGGTTTTGGGAAGTACACCAGACTGTGGGTTTTCTCGCACAATTGTTTTCGACTTGAGGGTGTGTCAGCATCGATTATCATACCCAGGAAATGTTTAACTAGAAATTATAAAACCAGGCCTAAGTAATATAAGGCCCTCTGATAAGTTTCTAGAGATTGCTGTTGTTAGAACAGACGCCCAATAGAAGAGATCATTTGATTCATTAAGAATGAGTGGGGAGTTAGGTTTTAAAAAAATATCGGTAATGGAGTCTCATGAAATGGAGGGAGGATAGACAAAAACCCGGTCAGCATCAGCGTTAAATCTTAACAGAGGCGGCGCGCGTGGAATTCACCGCTTAACGTCCCATCCGCCGGACAGTGTCCTACACTTGAAGAGATCAGTCCACGGCACTCAAATAGTGAACGAGTTAATCAGCAGTCATCAATCCGATCATTGATTTGCTGCAGCTCTCCACACCATTAGCCAATAAGCTAGCCGCTTCATAACTTCATAAGCCTTCATTTCAACATACCACCTAAGTCACCCTCGCTAATATTTTTCGGTCATTTTTCCCGTTAATGTCTCCTTCCATCATTGTTTTCAGGTGATGGTTTTATCCCATAATGTCCTATAACTTTACCTCTACCACTTGGAAGAGTTTTCGATTACATTTTCAGTGAATGGGGTATAATTTCAAAATATCAGCCACTTTTGAACTTAGGTTCCAAACCAAAGCTCGAAGCACCAATCCGATCCACCCCAATCGAACACTGAATGTAGTCTCCTAGGGCACAACCATAAGGCACAAACGTTTTCACAGAATACCAAAATTATTTCCTGGATTGAAACCGAGGCTTGTCAGAATCTTGGTCCCTTTGGTTCCTGCGCTCAATGCGATTTTTTCCTCCTCGGACCACGCCTAAGAAACCAATTTAACAGGATAATTCTGATTCAATTTTTACTACTAAACTGATTTTCTCGACATTGTTAGATACTTAGTAATTCTCCCTCTTGATAACCGCAGTTGGGGACTATTGTTTTTTTAGAAGCGTCGTTGAAGCCACACATGCAACTCCACGCAGACTAGGATACCATTCCAAAAGCCTATTGGCGGAATATTTCTCTAAAAAGGCTCGCCTCACAAGCACGCCCACTACATACCTACCACGCATTCTTTTTCATGTAGCACCACTTGTGGAGGAGAAAGCAGGAAACTGACTTGTGAAATGATTTTGCAAGCGTATGCGCTCAAAAGTTATTAATTTGATCCATGGAGCACATGGAAAGAAAAATGACTCAGATATCCTCTCTAACTTCTAAAAGTAAAGTTATAATGGATGGGTCGATTATTGAAAGTAGTAAGGATTACATGGGGAATAGAGAAAGGAAGAAGAGAAACCTGGCATGGGCATTAGCCTACCCTAAACAAATGGGATCCTCAGTTTGACGTCCTATCAAGCAAAACGAGTACGCTCCCGGATAATCTCTACACAAAACACCCTTAAGAAATCAATTTAGTTGGAATCCCTGAGAAATATCCGCCACTGCCAAGAGTCAAGCCAGGGCCCTCGGGATAAGAAGACGAAACTCAAGCCACCACACAAACTGGAATGGGATTGGGTTGGTGTGGCGGCTTCGGTACTGGTTTCCAATTCCAAAGGGCCCGGGTTCGAACCCTAGCAGTAGAAGAGATTTTTCACTGAAATTCCGATCCCTACTTCGGTGCCAGTTGGAGAGCACTAGAAGTGTGGTACTCCGTCCGTAGGAAAGGACGTTAAACTGTGAACCCCATGCCTCCTTTCCTAATGGGTAGGCTAATACCATCAATACATTTCTCTCCACCCTTCCTCCTTTCTCCAAATAATCTTTTTCTTTGCCAATCTACCCACCTGTCCTCAATGGCGCAAATGACTGCAGTTTTCTGTCGCCTCCTCCAAATAACCAACCAATTCGTAAACAGGAGCGAGACGTTACCAATTCATTAAGAAGAAAAGTGGAAACGATATAATGGAGACAGAAATTACTATATTCATGTGTGAAATTGTTCTATTCCGACCTAGGTTTCATTGTACCACATCATAATCACCTTATCAGGAGATGATGATAAAGTACATACATTGTATGTACATTGAAACCTAGGTTGGAAGAAATCTATTTTACCATGGAAAATTGCCATTTCTGTCTCCATTATGTTGAAATTCCGTCAAACCACGCATGATACTTCTCTTTTTGTGGAAACGACCTATCTGCCAAACCTAGCCTAAGCGGTAGAATACTAATCATAACGAGAGAAGATTGGAGAACTACAGCCAACCCATCGACGGAATGAAACACGTGCCGATGGTCATCATCGCTGTCGCTTTTCTCTTACGGCAGTTCGAATGAGATATCATAACACATGAATACTAATCATAACAAGATTGAAGGACTCCAACCAATCCATCAACGGACTGAAACACATCATCATCGATGTGTCGCCTTTCTCTTACAATTAGTGTAATTTAAATCAAGACCGTATCCAGCGTTGATACCCCCCTCCCCGAAATTTTTAGGAAGACGGAAAATCGTATGAAAATTTGAAGGAAGTAGTGCAGAGGTGAGATTATTCAGTGCGTATAATAGATGATAAAAAGATAGTACTGGATAGTAAAAACTGATTTTAGGGTAAATCCAACAATTTTTCTCAGTGACATAATCTTGAGATCCCCCCATTAATTATCTAATCAATTAACCCCCGAAAAAATCTCTCGCTACAACCTTGGTTTCAATGAGATATCGTAACACATAAAATTCATTGAGCATGCCCTCATTATAATGAAAAATATCTCATCCTTCAAATGATACCTACCAAAAAATCATCCACTTACAGAATCACTTTTCGAGATACATATTTGAAAAACATATAGAAGCCGTATTCTAAGGGGCGTAGTTTGACTGTGATCTCCAGAGACATTATTTTTTTAATGAGAAATTTATAACGCACAGATCACCTTAGAAACGCATGGTGTACCTATATTTCGATCGTTTTCTCAATTATTTTCAAAACAAATTTATTGCTAACCATACCACTTTATTATAAAATCGCAAAAAACTTACGGTTGTGTAGACGTTTTCAACGTATGGTATTCAAAGAATAAGTCACGTTAAAGTCTTATATTTATATAGGTACTTAGTTAATCAAAGGGAAGTTTAGCCACAAAAATAAAAGTGTGCGTCAAAATATGAGTTTTTTTTATTTCTTAAGTTTCAGGCGATACTTCGTGGAAGTGACTGATATCCATTGTAACAACAAATATTTGTACATTTCCACTTTTTAATAACAGTATTTGTTACCGGATTTACCTTGATGGTGCCAGATTTGACTAGAAGATGCCTCATCAAGGTGAAACCGGTCGCAGATACAAAGTAAGTGTGGAAAAGTACAAAGTTTTGTTTTTAAATACAATGGATTACTATGATTGCCACATGATTTTTACAGTTGCTTCAACTTTAAGGTGGTTGGAGAGATTTTTGCTTATGCACATATTTGCGTCAAACTTTGCATACGTGTTCTAATTAGTGATTTCTATAAAAAAGAAAAATATTGCATTTAACCTATTTTTAGTGCAATTCACTGCTATTCTAACACATAGCCTTATGGCACATTACATATTTCTCGTAATAATTCGATTACATATGCACAGATTTTCTTCTAAGCGCGGAATAATGCATTTCATTGGGGGTTATCACGATTTTTGCTTTTTACTTTATCGTGCAGGGGACCGCATGACAAACGATCATTTACAAATCATTTCTTTAAGATTCCAAAAATTGCCAGAGATATAGGAGTCTAAAGTTGAATGGACGGGCAACCTTCCCATAACGGCCGTGGCGTCATTTCATCCATCGCTTCTTCCCAACACATAATAAAAGATGCCTAAAAAACTTTTTGTGAAGATGTCCACTTATGCCGGAAATACAACAGTATAAAGATTCAGAAAATACTTTGAAAAAATATCCGTCTTCACCGGGAATCGAACCACAGACCTTTGATCGATGGATGAAATAACGTCAGAGGTCGTTAGGCAGGAACAGAAAAAATGCAACTTTCTACGATTAGTTATTTGGTTATTAGGCCTTAATGTTTCGAAGCAACTCCGTAAATCTATATGAAAACCTTTGCAAATTTGATTTCAACGGTAATATCGAAAAATCATTCGAATGATAATCCCCCGATGCAAATATCCAGGTGTCATGCCGAGTCCAATATTCGAAAAAAACATTTCAGTAAAATTTAGTCTAAATTGCGAATGCCGTGCTGAAAACTAATCATAATATGCTTTAAGGAAAAAAATATATAATTCCTGTACCATTTCCGCTTCTGCCTGTATGATGAGTGCCAACGCATAAACCGATGCACTTAAATGAAATGTGGTCCAAGAAATTATACTCAACTTACCCAAAAAAATTATAAAAATGTGCCCTCAATGACCCACGATTACCGCTCCGGCCACCTTAGGGTAAAATTCGAAAATGTTTCCAATAATTACAAGAGAAAAATCCCGCTCTAACCATGTTGACACCGAAGTACGCCTAACCTGCCGGCACAGAAGATTCCGACGACTGAGGAAAGCCATGTGCGTGCATTCGGTTCAGGAGGGCGGCCCAGCGCCGGGCGCCCTCAAGGCGTCGTCGTTTCGGGTGAAAGTGACCCACTCCTCGCAGACTTGATGACATAACGGGACCGACGCGCATGCGGCCGCGAGCGATTCGTGAGGTGAGCGGGGGTTTTTCGGGAGAGGCGCGGGCCGGAGAAAGGAGAAAGCCTAGCACGTGGGAAACACTCTTCTTTCGGGGAGCCGCGAGAGACGAAAAAAGGAAGGGTTACGTGGCGTTGCGTTTCCCGATGACGATTTTTACGCCCACGCACCACAGTACTGATCAGAAAGGATTCGTCCCACTCAAGGAATCCGTCCCCTCGCCCCCGAATACCTACTCCTGAGCGAAAAGCAAATTTTTGTCTGGATAGTGCGAATCCCCTAGCACAACAGTATATGCATAAGTACTACAGTCAGGGGCGGATTATGGGGAGGGGGGGTGCGAGGGGGCGGCCGCCCTGACCACAGTGTACGTACAAAGGACCCTCAGAAGTCGATCACAACCCTCCGTTCCTGGAGGTAGTTTGACTTTCGAGTCAAATTTTCTCATATAAAGCAATGTTAGAGACGCGGGCGCTAGGCTTAGATTATTTAAAAAAAATCAAATCAGGGGAGTTTAAGTTTGACACGGAGGATATTGTTTTGACCCCGCGCTATATGTCTATATCTTATTGAAGCGACAAAATAAGAGAGAGACTGCCAAACTGATAGGTGCAAAAACTCCTTATTTCCATGCACCATTAGTGATTATATCAAAAACAGCAGGACACTATCATAAGTCACATTGTTAACATACAAGTCACCTCTGTCCTCTTCCCGAATCCCTCCCCTTCCATGGCTGGTGTCCTAACACCCCCTGCCACACGCCTCAGCAGCGGCTCGCACGATATTGTAAGCATTTTT
Organism: Pyrrhosoma nymphula; assembly: GCA_963573305.1. NCBI lineage: Eukaryota > Metazoa > Arthropoda > Insecta > Odonata > Coenagrionidae > Pyrrhosoma > Pyrrhosoma nymphula. Next base: position 44,053,220 of record OY754330.1, on the reverse strand, counting down.
TTGTAGACGAATGAAAGAGAATAAACCCATTCCTGATCCCCAGATACTATACTTGACGTTATATTTCATTATAGGCACAACTATTGGTTATTCAACTGAGTATAACAAATACTAAATTGTAGAACTGCAGAACAATTTTCATGCGTAGGTAACTTTCTCGACTCAAAGATGTTCAAGGGAGAGTTTCCACACAAAAATCTCATGGAACGGGGTTCATATAGAAGCTAGAGTATAGACTTCCCATCTCAAGGGTCTGGGTTCGTATCTTGGTCATAATGGAGATATTTTTCAGTTTAGCCACAGACCTGGACTTGGGTGATATGTGGAAAGCAACTCAAGGGCAGTACTCACATCCGTCCGGATGGGAAAGTTAACAGTAGACCCCTTTTAGCCATGAGCGTAATTTCAGGTTTTTAACTGGGGTGGCAATGTCTACCAGGGAAGGGGAGTCATCTCCGGAAAATAAAAAAACTTGCATTAAATTGTTAGTTTTTATCAGTTTAGGCTAAATTAGGCATGATTAATTAAGAATCAAGAAAGTGCCATGCATGTAGAATTGTATTTTCCAAATGTTTGTAATAAATCAAGATTTTTACTTCAAAATTCTGGGGTGGCAAAATACTGGGTTGGACAATTCTGGGGTGGCAACTGCCACCCCCAAATTACGCCACTGCTTTTAGCCTTCCTTTGGATAAAGGCTAAGGCTGACCTATAGTGTTTCTCTTCACCCTTCCTCAATTTTCTAAATAATGCTTTGTTTACACTGGTTACCAAATGGCTAGGGTGACCAGATTTCTGATCCCCTAAACCAAGGAAAACTTCCAGTGGAGGATGGGCAAATTCTCCATACATATTCCTCTTTATCAAATGAAGCATTGGAAAACTTGTCACTCTTAGACTTCTGCATGTCTCACTTTTCTGGACCTCAATTGGTGCAACTTACAGAGCTTAGGATATTTTTAATATAGACAGGAATAAATATCAAGCAATTATTCAGTCAATAGAAGAATAAAATAGGTCAAATGTAAAGGGAAAACATTATTTTATTTTAAATGACAAAATAATTTTATTTTAACTTCTAAAAGAGACTTTTACAAAATGGAAATATAAAATTTGAAGAACGGTAGAAATAATTATTTTTGTTTAGTCTTTCGGGACACCAGGAGAAACCGGTACTGTCCTGGCATAATTGTATGGTCACCTTATGAATGTCGCAAATGGTCTAAGTAGTAAGCTGTCGGTCACCGACCTGATTAACCGACCAACCATTCTCTCTGTTTCACAGGCAGGCGTTCCCATTGCCGAAGCTCACACCGGGAGGCTGCCGTGTCACCCTCCACAGATTCTTGGACTCAGACGGCACCCGATTCAACACCCGGGAATGCTTCAAGTACGTGTTCATGACCGGAGACATACGGCTGATGGAGGAAGAGCCCATAATTGGAGACGTGTTCCTGTTCGACATGAACAACATCTCAATGTCCTACGTTTCCAAACTTGGGTTCCCGATGATCAAGAAGGTTCTCACCTGTGCTCAGGTAAGAGATGCTCTGTCTGCATGAGTTGGTTCCATTTATTACAAACGCTCGATCGCCATCAGCATTATCATCATAAGGCATGGCTCAATCCAAATTAAATTAATATATTTATCAAAATCTTGTTGTCTCTCCAGCAAAGATTTCAAAGAAATTTGTTGTGTGGGTATAGTGTGACCGGCCTTCAGCCACAGGATTCATAGGCCAAATTTACAAGGAAAAAATATTTCCCCCGAGATATAGGCTGATATGCATCGTGAGGATGTGCGAAAGTCAAACAAGGCCCTATTTGTATAAGCTACAGGAGGCTTATTTAATTTCCAATTATTGCAGAAGTAACAAAGATAATATCTATTCATAGCATCAAGAGTGTTCTTGATATTAATACATTTGAAAATGGAATTTATGTTACTCAAATTATTCATGGAGGCATGAAATCCTTAAATCATTTCAAAGCAGTATAAATATATACGTAGTGACATCTATCACTGACATTCACAATTGAAGAGGACACCTTAATGGGATCAAGCACTTAATAAAGAGGAAGCACCATTGAGTTGTTCACTGGGTAGCAGAGTCTGTTATCACTGATGCTTTGATGGCCAAGACTGCTAACCAACCCAGCAATCTAGTGAGACACCTGAGAATGTTTCCTCCAATGTGTGTGCAATGAAAGCCTGAGATCCATTAAGTGATTATGTAATATGTTAGCCACATAAAGTGGGACATGAAACAATCTACCAGCACTGGGTTAGAAAGAGGAAAACATTTCCTTACCTTCTTTTGGGTTCTTTTACAATTGGAAGTATGCTTCCCGCAGCCTGTAGTCATTGTCCTGCTATGTTATTTTCCTTTCAACACTTAAGCTGAGATGGATGGAGGAGAATGGAGCAAACAAGCTGGGTAGAGAGAGGGAGATAAACGGATAAGAATTATGAGTGGTACGGGAGTAGATAAAAAAATTGCTGGGGTAAAGGAAGGGAGTAGAAAAAGTTAATAGAGGACATGAAAAGGGGTAATGGGATGTTGAAAGCTACCACAGAAAGGAGAAAATGGGTAAGCGAGTGAGAGGTATGACCATAACTTAGGGGTCAGCAAACTGCCACTCACAGAGAACCCTGTTTTCATCGCATCACGGGCCTTGTCTAATTTCAGAAAATAGTATTAAAGCTCACGCCAACAAAGTAGGAAATATGAATATCCTACGATATACAATTGTAATGTAAAGCTAAATAGCCAAATGATACTAGGGAGGAGGGTAGAAGGGGAGGCTATATATGCCTTCAATATAGTTCAGTATTTATTCCAGCTGACAAATCACTGATCAATATCAAAGGAGCACATAGATATAGGTCAAGAGAGGGTTTGTCTGCAATTTTTTTAAGCATATTTTTCAATTTATAGGCCTGCTGCTGTTTTTGTAAAAAGGAAATAGTAAAAAAAATCCTTTTACACTGTTTTTCAACAGATGTTCCACAAATTGAATACCTGCCCCTGATATCATAAATCCCAGCTAAATACAGTGATACAATCCAGGGATACAATGCATGCCTCAATGCAGTGGATTACCTTTCATAACAAAAAAAATTGTACAAGGGAATACATTTTTAGTTTTTTTAGCAAGAAAATTAGTGAACAGAGAAGAAAATGCTCCATGTTCAAAATTAATTTTTCCTCCATTGAGAAAAAACTTTGTTTCTTCAATTTTCTATTCCTTGCATGCAGTATAATTCTCAATCAAAACTGCAGTTTCAAATGAATCCTTAAACAGTTACTAAACACTGAATCTAAGTACATCAAAATATTGCATACAGTTGGTCATAAATGTCATAAGAAAGCAGATGTGGACAATTATGATTTTGGGTAATGTTAATGCTCAGTGAAAGGTAGGTTTGAGGAAGTTTTCCACAGCAGTACTCTAAATAAGCACTGATGTGAATGCCTGAGAAGATGAAGTTCCGGTTGACACCTCCAATTTAATTGGTACCTCAAGTAAAAGGCATATGATCGGTTCTTTGGAACTGAGTATTCATCATGCAATTGGCCATCAAATTTAATTGCAAGGATGCAAGTCTGACTACCATAGTTTTTTCAAATATCTGGTACCAAGTTGAAACTAAATGGCTAACAAACAATACAAAAAGTCCTCCTGGCTCAGTTATGGCAATGACTGACCAGTGACAGACATAAGACATTCTCACCAGGGTCCTTCACCGTATCATCAGGACTGAAAATAGTTGTTTATCAAGCAATTCCTCTCTACCAGACAAACACTTAAATTATATTTCACCAGTTCTTTTCAGAAAATGTGCCATATAATGATAAATGAGTCCCCACACATCATTTTCACAATGAAACTATTAGGCCACAAAGCACACATTCTTATTTTTAACATCCCATTGATTCATCAGTTGGTAATTTACCCAGCTGAGGAACCATTCACAGAAAGTTTGATTTGATTTGCCAAGAATTTTTTTCAAGGGGTGATATAATTACAAAATAAGGTAAAGTTAAAACAATGACAAACTTCAGCTTACCTAAAGATATTCCTAAATCTCCATATTTAGTCCACATTTCTTAAGTGTGTATGTACGTTCTCCCTTATGAATAAAATTAAATTATGGACACTTTCTTTTATCTAATTACAGGAGGCCTATCCGCAGAGACTCAAGCAGCTTCACTTCATCAATGCTCCGACTTACATTGACAAATTCCTAAATCTCTTCAAAGTCCTGATGAAGGAGAAAATGAGACAACGAGTAAGTTTGCCTGAGATTTAACTGTTTCAATGTACAATTATTTTAAAGTGAACATGATTTGCAATGATGTGGCACTGCTTTTTGGAGACAGCTTGACACAGGCATCAATTAGTTTAGGGGCAACTCCAGTAGTCCACAGCAGCAAAAAGTATTTTCTTGAAAAATAGATAAAGCTTCAACATGAATGAAATCAATGAAAACATACAGCTAATGTACAATATCACAGAGTTTAATCACATTCAAATGATATTTTCAGAGCAAATTTCACCCTCTTTGGTGCGTATCACAGAATTTTTTAAAGTTCCAAATTTAAAAAAAGTGAAAATTGTACATTGGCTGCATTTTTTCATTCAAGCATTTCCCTTTCTGTAACTGTAGTGGGAGAAGTACAGTGCTACAAGACGTTAAACACAGTCTCACTCTTCTGTGATGCACACTAAGATTTAAGAATTAACAATTTTTGTCCAATTATTATTGGTGTTCTGTCAGCTGGTTAATTGAAAAGTGTGTCATCAACAGGAAAACATTAAATTCTGTTTCCACTCTGATAACATATAACCAGAGATTATTAAATTGGGCTCTAAGATGCAAATTTGATAAGACAAAACTCAGAAAATATTTGTCAAATTTGTTGTAATTTGTTTGAAAATAATTATATAAAAATAAGTGACATATGTCACTCATCAAAAAGATTCTGATATGATGTAGAAGCATCCAAAGCCACCCTCTTTTAAGCCAATTGAGAGAGTTACATTACTCTGCAAATAAAATGCCCAGTGCTTTAATTAAAATTAATAATGTACACATCTGCCATGAGCCATGGATAGTAAAATTTTAGCTTTCGCCTATATGCTTACGGTAATTGAATAAATATAATTAATAGTGTACAAGTCTGTCTACATTCACATTACATAAGGTTCCATCATGTCCTTACCCCACAAAAACTAGCCATATACCATGTAGTCATAGATATATCTATTTATGACATTGTCATTCATCAGAAATCCAGTTGTGATTAAAAAGCAAAATTGAAAATAAAGTAAATGACTACATACATACATACACCAATCCCATATTTTCAGATATATTAGTCGTTCACTAAAAGCTTTCAAAAGGGAAAAATACCTCACTCTTATGCAAACACCAGTTTACCAGTTCAGTTCCAATGTAAATGTGGATATTATGGAGTAACTGAAAGGTGACTTGGACCAGGAGCACCGAGCAAATTATATTAGTTGTTCACTAACATCCTTTTCATTCCTCAATACAGTTCCATGTTCATTCTGGGGGAATGGAAACACTACACAAATGGATACATCCTTCAGTATTGCCATCAGATTATGGTGGCCAAATGGATTCCGTCAATAAACTGCATGGTAAGTAGGGGAAATGAAATAACTTCTAAATAACACATCAGTATTTTTCTTATGCCGTGAAAAATGCAAATGTCATCTGAATCTTCATGAACTGCTGCCCATTAGCTCCTAGTTATGACCTATCCTTCAACAGAGTATAAATAAATCATGTAACTAACTGAACATCAGCCAATTCTGAGTCAGGTAGAGGGTAGTGCTTAGTGATACATAATGAAAATTCATGTTGCAGTGCAAATAAAAGAGTTGCAGTTCAATATGCGAGCTCATCATTTACCTAGCTAAATCACAATCCCTCTTTTAAATTCAAATATAAAATAGGTAACCAATTTTTAAAAAACATGAAATGGTGCCTAGATATAGAAACATGCATTGCCACTCCAGCATGACGACTGATATTAGCAAATGCAACAAAGAAACTACATAATAACTACATAGATTTGAACTTGCCAGCCCCTTCAGTGGTGGGGTCAAGTCCTTGAGTGTCCTGGGGTCATGAGTTTGAGTCCCACCTGGGTGATTTTTCTCCACCCAGAGCAATGGTAATTTTGTCAAGTAGTAATACATATTTTTGGTTAACATGCTTCGACGGCTAAGGTCATTTCGCACAGACTGTCTGCCACGTGCAGACAGGGGCAATAGCACTCGGATGAATCGGAGGATCACCCCTCCAAATTCGAGCCAAGCCCAACGATGCTTAACTTCGGTGACTAATCGGGAACCGGTGTTTCCATCATTGCAGGCCGTTGCCCATATTTCTATCAAGTTCTGTTGGTTTTCCCGAGAAACCTTGACAAGCCAATAGTAGCTTATTGGGATCACAGGGGCAAATAAGCCATCAGAATCATCCGGCAAAGCAAAAAAATATGTACAGAAATATATTTTTTGCAACATTGGTTTCACAAGCAAGTACAAAATAGTATCTGAACAAAAAAATCGGCTGGAATGACCTCATAGCCATTGAACACGTAGGGTTACAAACATCTCAGCCAAGCTTCATAGGCAAATGTTCCTGCATTCTTGGGTGTTCACCGCATTAATAGTTTTTTTACAACAGTTACACCTACACTCCAACGGGCTTCTTCAGGCCGAAGAATGTTGGAAAACTTCATTGGCAAATTTTAAAGTCCATAAGACTTAAAATTCAAACTCCCTTAAATCAATCATTTGAATTCAAAAGTCATTTAACTGAATTTCAACAACTAAACCAAGATTATAAAAGTTGTCTCAAGTCTATTTGGTTTTAGAAGTCTTACTCATTCGTGACATAGTATTCATCCCTCAACTTATACAAAGAAGGTACTACAATTGATGATAAAAACAATTTTAACTGTGAGCCCTATATATAACAAATAGCTTCACGCTTAAGTAAGTGGAATTTCTCTACTATTTTTAACTATTCAGATTACAAACATAAAATATATTAGCTAAATAACTATGTATTGAAATAAATTAAATCTTATTCATATCCCTCTTCCAAGCAAATGATAATAGCAGGGAAAATGAAAAATAAATTTGTGAATATCACTTTTAAGATTTTATTGACACAACCCAGGTTTCGACACCTCGTGTCATACCTGAAGATGAAAGTGTGTCTAAAACCGGATTGTGTCAAAATCTTAAAAGTGGTATTCACTAAGTAATTTTTCATTTTCTCTGCGATGGATAAATACCACCAAATCAAGCCTGAAACCACTTCCTCTGCAAAGAAAAATATTTTAGATGAAATTCGTTCATCCCTTATTTACTTTCCCTAAGCAATCCAATATTCTAATATGGAGTGTGGTTCTGCATGGGTTGGAAACTTGGTCATTGCGATGGGAGGATATAGGTAAGTAGACTTGAGGCATTTGAGATGTGGGTTTGGAGAAGGATGGAGATGAGAGGAAGCTGGTAGCGGAGGTTAAGTGAAGTCAGAAGGGATGGAAGGAGGAAGTTTTGAGAGGAGAGAGAATGTTGAAGAGGGTAATAGAAGGGAGAACGCTGGGGAAGCGTGGAAGAGGTTAAGAATTCTAGACGAAATAAGCATAGGTTGACAATATGAGGAATTTAAGAGTGATCTAATGGTGGGCCATCTATAGGAGAGAAAACAAGACAATGCTTCAGAAATTGGGATGTAGGATAAGGAATGCCAATAGCCCTACCAATCATCTGGTAGAATACTCAAATGAAGCAATTCAAGGTTGTTGGATACACTGGTCAATCAATACAATGGTCTGACCAGTCATCCTGAATATTTATTCTAAGATTTATTTATTTTAATGTTTTCCAAATATACCAAGGGAAAACAATTCCACAGTACACACATTCACAATGAGAAAAAATTCCCAAAGATTGAAAGCCATTTGTGTGTAATTTCAATGAAGTTATTATAATAAATAGGGTTCCAATACAAATTTGTTTCTTTCTATCAATAGGACAATGGATGAAGAAGCTTGAAAGTTACCGTGACTGGTTCCTGACACACGAGTCTATCAAGGCTGACTCTTCAAAAAGGATAAACCCAATCAAAAGTTTTGGAAATGGATATAACAAGAATGAATGTGAGTTTGGTTGGGAGGGATCATTCCGTCGGCTCAACATTGACTGAAAGTCCTAAATATCTGAGTGAAAGGAAGATAATGACTGAAATGAACATTCAACAAATGCACGAAAAACTGCCAGTGCATCACAATGCTACCAAAAATTAAGTGTTTATGGAAACAGTGATGCCCAACTAAGGAAATCTTGGTGTCGTCAATGTTGTGTTCATTAAGGAGCAGGATTGTACATGACAAAAATGGAATTTTCAAGAGGAGGAATCGCCCAGTGAATGAAAGTTATCATTACTGGAAGTATATATGTGACAAACAAATATTTTTTAATAAGTTCTGATTATTTAAATATGTGAATTACTAATGGCCAATTGCATCAACTGTTAGCCAGTATGTTAAATGTTTTTGATTGTTTAAGTGTAAAAACATGAAAAAAACTGATGAAAGCTTGTACATGCACCAAAGATTGAAGACCTGCTCAAATGGCAGCTAACTTCATAAGCAAGCCAACTCTCAACTTTATTGAATTGGGTTTAAAATGATTGGTGGTACTACTGTAAAGAAAACAAAGTACTGTTAACATGTTATTGTTAGTTATTATGTATTAGTAAATTGTAAATAGTAAAGATTAATTTACAATAAATGGATAAAAATTTCTTTTTTCACCCAAAACAACAGCTACGAGGAACTATTCATCTTGTGCCATAACAAGTGGAAGACTATTGTCTTTCCAGGTAAGATATGCCCTAAGAGGAAATATAGAAACAAGTGTTCAAATTTTTTCAATGGTTACATAGCAGTGTAATCATTTGGCAAAACAAACTCTTCCTCAAGAAATGGGAGGTGATGGAGACATAAGGATGTTGCAGAGTTGGTGTAGAAGCCTCCGTTATATCCATACACATCACACAAAAAACGACAAAGTAATATGATAATCTAAACAGTACACATTAGATTTGATTAACCTTTGATATAATTTGATACAGTAATCTCGATTATACAGGAGTTAGGAGGTTTGCTTCTGGCTACGCAAGACCATGCATCGAATTTATGGAGTGGGCTGCATTATTCTGTAGTGATGTGCATCCCCTCCAAGGCTCTTCTCAGCCAGTGTGAAGTTAGGTTCACTTGATCACTTTAGAGGAGGGTGTGGCTTTAGTTGGAACTAGGTTTGCTGGATCGGAGAGGTGCGACAGGAATGAAATTACCAGTTGGGAGTTCAGTGCTAGTAACTACCAAGGTAGAGATAGGACATAGATATGAAAAGATTCTGATGCCATTCACAGACTTAGGGGCGCCAGAATACAAGGTGGGGGGGCATCAACCCCCTTGTCCCCCCCCCTGGCTATGTTCCTGAATACCTTGTATTTTCCCAATAGAAACAACTGCATAGTTTCATAATCTTCACTCAGACTTTTGATCATCCAGGAACCAGGAATATGAGAAATGAGATGTCTTCATCTGAGAGGTTGGTTTAAATAGCAATGACAAAGCCTGCCTAGTAATTCACCCACAACACTCAGAAATCACAGCAGGCAATATTAAATTCAGTAACAACTTTTTATAAGTGAACAGGTTATTTTTTTCTATTAATTTTATGAAGATAAAAACAATATCATTATTACATACCCACTGACAAATATATTTTGTCCTACACTACGACGTACAACTACTAAGGAAATCATTCTTTAGGTAACATGAGCTATATCTTGAAAGTTAATGATCCTGTAAGGAATCATCCAGTTCGATAGGGTTAAGCACAAAATCCAGAAAAATTCCTTTGAAATTTATTCACCAGAAAGTAAAATTAATACATAAATAGTAAATTAGCACTATTAACCCTTCAACAATGAGCAACGTAGTCACTGTGATACCATTTAAATTGGTGGAAAACCATCAATTCCATTTAAATCTCTTCAGACCTATGAGATGAGATTCACTTAATTCTCCTCAGGACTTGAAGGGTTAATGCCAATTTGTTCCTAAAACTTGATAAAAAGCCTGAATACAAACAATATCCAGTAGGCATGGAAAATATGCCTAAATTAGATCTTTGTGAATACAAAATAGCGATGGACATTCATGAAATAATGGAAAACCCAAGGCTTGTCAAAATTGTGAGGTAAAAGTTACCTAGGATTGAAGTTTTATTTCTGGTGAATAGAACTAAGTGTAAACAAATTAACACTGGAATTCTCCTTCAATAAGACTTAAAACGGTTTCCACCATAAGAAGAAATTTAAATCTGACAATACTGGCCTCAGACTCACGATACCTTTTAATAATGCCTAAATAAAATTCCAATATTAAACCCGATAACCAGGCCAAAATCATTAAAAAACAAAGCAACTATTCAATACCCAAAAAAATAAAGACAAAATTAGAAAAATAATTTATTAATTATATACATACAAAAAAAGATCTATACAATTGAGAAAACATCAGTTTTGACAGGATGAAGCAGGCTCCAGCCCTTCCAGCCCAAATGGATTCTGAAGGAGAGCAATCAGAGGGTCATCAGGCTTTCTACACAAGTTATCATGTTCTGCTCCTAATGACCACAAAGATTCTAGGTCATACTTCTCCCGTGTTGACTTAAGAAAAACATGAAGAGCTATATTTCCTATAAAAAATCATTAACCAACAATAATTAATTTAAAAAATAACTAAATAGCATACATACACAAAAAGACAAATACACATATTGAAATTATTGGACAATAAAATTTAATGCTCAATGTACATGATCCAGCTTGTACTATGGAAAGAAACATGAATGTACAGTTCTGTTAAAAACAAATCGTACCGCTGAAAATTTCCAAGTCCCAAATTTTTGACTATGTGGCAACCTGGCAGAACCACGCCCCCCTCAGAGAGCATTAACCTCTCCAAGCGGACCTTCCTGCCCAAGCGTAGCTGCGTGACTTGAACCACCCCCGGAAGGAAAATTTTGACCTGCGAAAAGGATTATTTTCGAGGGGAGCGCTAGGGTTTCTTTTGTTGTGATGTGTGAGCAAGAAGGAAGACGGAGATCTGCGAAGTTCAGACGCACCAAGATCCATCGCACACGACAGATGCAAGCAGCCACGGAAAACAAAAGCCAATCTTAGGTCTCAATCCCCGGAGTTCCCTTCGTTTCTTATGAGCATTTTAATTCATACGCGTATTCATTAACGTTAACATTTTTCAAATGTTTGACGCATTTTCCTTATCTGGAAGTCATTGTGATATCGCAATCTATATTATATTTGAAATGGTGTAATATATTCTGGATCGAAACTTGATTTCTCAATTTCGATCTGAAGTAACCGATAATGTCAGGCTCGAATTTGAGTGCACAACTGTCTTTGCGAAGCATTAAGGGAAAACATTTTCTATGGACGATATATTTCTGCGCAAACAATTGTTTAATTTTAAAATGATGAGCTTTGAATTTCACATTCTTTTAGCAAATAATTTAGTGATAATTCGAGGCTCAGAAAGAAGGACGTGCAGATTGAAAAATGCACCTTTCGCACTCACCTTCTTGTGAATTCAGTCGTTTTATTATCCAATGCAGAACTTCAAATATGTGTATATTACGTGTCGACTAATGACATTATACCGTATATGAATGACTTGAGCTGGCTGGTCTTAGATTAGTGGTTGCATCAGGTTTAATTCGTTACCCTCTTGCTTCACCGCCATTACTGCGTTTTCTATTCACCGTAGGTCAGATTTTTCTCTTGCGAGAACTATAGAAAAACATTCGTAATAGCACTTTCTACAATGTGTTTTGTGGCTTTTTTCCTAACTTAATTACCTAAGCAGCAAATATTTTATGGTGAAGTAAAGAAAATTGAACCAATGTCCTGTAAAACATGCAGAATTAATTATGACGTTTTGAAAGTAATAGGAATTTTGATACCGCATGGACTCCCAGACAAAGAAAATCTAAATACTATATATTATGGATCAACCTATTGTAAGCTTATAACGCTAATTAATACGAGTAGGAAACTAATTAAAAACGAAACGAGCAAGGGGGATGTAAGACAATGAAGTGGGCATTTCGTTTCCGCGCTTCCTAGCTGCTGTGAACGAGAGATCATGTAAGTTTTCATATGTATGGGCCACTTCTACACATCCGCATAATGTGCGGAAACAGCTCGATAGACCACAATGCAGCTTCCTTCGGATTAAGTGGAATAAAAAGCCGCTGCTCCCTTCTATTGTCACTTTTAGGCAGTTTACGGCCTTTCTTCAAGCGAGGGTGAGGGGAGGGGTAAGGTTTCTTTTCTTGTGATGTGTGAGTAAGAAGAAAAGGGAGATCGAGGGGCGGGGGAGCAATAAACTCTCCAAGCGAAACATCAACCCTCCTTCCGATTCACTTGTCGAGAGGGAAGTTCCCTCAGGGAACCTCCACCCGAATGATGTTTTTGACCTGCTAAGGGATTTCTCAGGAGGTGGGTTGGATTTTGGACTCCCGTTTGGTTATGCGTGAGCGAAAATGAGTGGATGAACGATCGCTCTGTCGACCAAAGTCACCCGATCTCTCTCGTAATATAAAGCTACCATGTTGAAGCTATTAATAGGACTCAAATATCCATTGAAAGTCTCCATCAGAGTACGGGGAATAATCCCGCTGCAAATGACATATCTTCCATTATTTTTTCTCTAGAAAAGTCTATTACCACGAATCGTCGCTCGAAGAGATCGAATCGTGTCGAAGAGAATTTATGAATTATTTCATTTAATTTATTCAAATAAGTCTATTACTTGAAAACATCATGATTTTCTTGGTATTTCTGCTTGTTTCGACATTCTTTTCCATGTTATAAGCCACATATGTAAACCTTAAGACAGGTTTATAAAATATAAAACGTATAATGCAGCGAAAAGCATTTTTACGACATTTTTTTTCTTCACAGGAGCTAATTTATTGAAAGAGAAAGGAAAAAATCCTAAAATAGTCACTGTAGTGAAATTAGATCTGCAAATATGTTCCCACCTAATGTCACCATTTTCGTGCTCGCGATACTTATTTTATGCCACTTATTGCTTCAGTTTTTCAACGCCTAGCTTTAGTGAAATGGCGTGAAATTAAGCCTTAACTCTATGCTTTTAATAATTCGGTTTAATTATTTTCGTTTGTCAGATTCGTCCATGCAAAGGACCCTGGCATGTATTGAATGACATGGCTCACAGTTTAGATTTTGGAAGGGCGTTGGAACTTCACGTTCTTACAGCGAATATTTTCGTGAGAATGCGGGGCTCAGAAAATCGGAGGGACGTGCAGATGGAAATAATGCAGATTTCGTACTGATACTATCGTTTTTGTGACAGTGACCGTTTTGTTATTCAATTTAAAACTTCAATTAAGAGCGAATTTTATCCGTGAACCAAAAATATCATATAATATAATATGAATTAAGCAGGCTGATATTGTTTATGTTAATGAATATGCGTATAAATTAAAATGCTCATAAGAAACGAAAGGAACTCCGGGGATTGAGACCTAAGATTGGCTTGTTTTCCGTGGCTGCTTGCATCTGTCGTGTGCGAGGGATCTTGGCGCGTCTGAACTTCGCAGATCTCCGTCTTCCTTCTTGCTCACACATCACAACAAAAGAAACCCTAGCGCTCCCCTCGAAAATAATCCTTTTCGCAGGTCAAAATTTTCCTTCCGGAGGTGGTTCAAGTCGCGCAGCTACGGGCAGGAAGGGCCGCTTGGAGAGGTTAATGCTCTCTGAGGGGGGCGTGGTCCTGCCACATAGTCAAAAGTTTGGGACTTAGAAATTTTCAGCGGTACGATTTTTTTGAACAGAACTGTACAAAATTCATTTGTCAGGACTGGGACTCGAACCTCGATGCCCAGTTTTAATGGGCACCCTCTCCTACTTTGAATTCCAAATTGGAGCATCAGGATTCAAGTCTAGATAGATAGATTGTTGTTAGGGGGGCCTTCGTCAGGAGCCCGGGCACTTAGACCTTGATTGAAATTGATTTTTTCCACTCTGAATTTCACACACTGGTGCAAAACTCTTATCATACAAACAAAAAAAACTTTGTGCGTAAGCTTAATGTATTTTTGCAACTGCCTGCGCATCTTTGCTTCCCAGGGATTGGGAAGACAGGAGGGGGGGCACAAACTCTCACTATACCTTAACAAATGTGCTGTGACACAGAGTGTGGAAGGCACCATGCATACTAGTTTGCTCAAGTGATTGGACAGCCGGGACCTCTACACAAAGCATGGTCATGACTCAAAGCATGGGCATGGCATGACTGGTAGAGATAATGGTCTGCCCCTCAATTTCCCAACAGCACTTCCCAAATCACAATTTACCTCCACAGCCTATGTCAGAAGCACAAAGATATTTAAAGTAAATATGTAATATACAGTTGACAAATGCTAAAGCTTGACCATGTATTTACTTTGAATGAAGGAGAGAAAGTTTTGCAGCCCATACACATCATTTCACCATAGTGCAAGAAATTGCCTATGAAAAACAGCCTAAATTTAAATTTGGCTCCTCACATAACATGAAAAAATATTTCAGATGCAGAAAAGAATTTTTAAAACAATGAGACAGGTTCCTTTAAGAATGTCCACCAAACCACTCTATGCTGAACTCAACATTTTGCCAGTACCATGCATTTACATATATGAAACAGCATCCTTCATACACAAAAACCTTTCGAAAAAAAACTCAAGATTTCCATAGCTACAACACTAGATCAAACAAACCTCTATAACAAAACTGCCATCTGCAATTAAATGTCTGGAACACAGGAAGTCCAAAGCGTATGTAAAATATTTTCTAAAAAATACTTGTTTTATTGTATATTCTTGTATTTTTCAACATCGATGGACTTTACCTTTTGTAATATTTGTTTTTTGTGTGTCTTTTGACAAATCCATGCAAATGTATTTTTGCCTACGGTGAATAAAACTATTATTATTATATACATACTTGTCTTTAGTACAACCCCTAATATTTCTATGGAAACTTTCATTTCTCCGTACATCTCCTAGGTAGTCCAACTCTAGGTTTTACTACACTCAGGAACACAGAATGCACAAGAACTGAATCTGGCTGAATCAACATTTTTCATTTTTATATATCAAAGCTAACCATCAATGTATATGGAGTGATTTAGATTTCAACATTGTATACTATGTATGTACATACATAATTCCCAGCATATCAGTCGCACAAACACGTAAAATTCTGTAGTTTTGGTGACAGAATTAGAAAAATTGAATAACCTCCCTCTAACCCTTCAATATTGTTAGTAAGGAAAAAGAAAAGCATTGTGATTATTTTAACTATGTATCATTGTACATAAGCACTCCTATCTCAGATTCCAAAAAACTTTAAACAAAGATAATTTCACAGATAAATCTCAAGTAAAAATGGTGCCATTACAACTATGACTAATCAGAATTCCGTTAATCTGTACCATGACCGTTACCATTGTCGGAAGTCTTTTAGCAAAATCTGACATTAAAATTGACCATATGGAGAAGCTATTACTTCCTTGTACAAAGAGTTTATTTAACAATAAATGTGACAGCATATTGATGGTAACTCACTAGCTCACAAAGGCTAAATTGCAAGCTGGAAATAAGAATTTACTATCAGGGCTACTGATGAGGTCACAGTCAGTAAATATATGGAGACCTCAGGTTATGTGAGTAAATTTGACTAGGATATGTAGCATGATGATTCTTCCCAAGGGTTCAAAATTTGAAATGGAAGCAGGAAGGGTGAAAAAAAGGAAATAGACTGTGATTTATTTTACATCAGCCAAATGAGAAAAGCTGCAAAAAAATAAAAAACCAGGCAACCATTAGTTTACTGATATAGGTACACAAATAAAAAGATTTTAAAATCTGACAAATTTCACAAAAACCTAAAGGGGCCAATGTCATGAAGTGCATGGATAACCAGGCTATTAGCCTATCTACCATCCTTGAAAATTATCACTAACTTTGAAGATAAAACATTTAGATACAAACTAATTAAAGGATTGACTTCAAATAGATTTTCTGATAAAAGATATGATATAAATATACAAGCAATATTTAATAAGAGATTATGAAGATGTTATATACTGCATGCTGAAAAGACCTAATTACATTATGCTTCTAGCTTGACAAGAAATAAAAACATTTGAGGCAGAGAAATATAAGTTCCCAGGATTGTTAATTACTATAATATCAAAGCAAGCTATTGATAGAAAACAAAAACCACTATAAAAACAGCTATAGACAAAAATAAACTACTTATCACTACACGG
Organism: Pyrrhosoma nymphula; assembly: GCA_963573305.1. Taxonomy (NCBI): domain Eukaryota; kingdom Metazoa; phylum Arthropoda; class Insecta; order Odonata; family Coenagrionidae; genus Pyrrhosoma; species Pyrrhosoma nymphula. Next base: position 44,036,733 of record OY754330.1, on the reverse strand, counting down.
TGTATTTAAGAACATTGTACTAAATGATGTAAAATCCAGGCCACTGATCAAGATAAATGTAGAATATTAGATACTATTGAAGTTTAATGAAATACCAACAATACAATCCACTGCCTAGAAAGATAGACTAAGAAAGAAGTCACTCAAGGATTAGGGTAATCCGGGAGTCTTCGGAAGAGCATCATAAGAGTTCAACCATGCAAACAAAAACCAATATCTGTAGGTTTTTGAGAATGGGTGTACTTAAAGGCTTAGCCAAGAGATGTCAGGCTATAAAGACAAAGGCAAGAGCTGCAGTAGCCAACCAAGCATGGACCATGATGCCTATGCTCTCGAGTTTCATTTCTCTCTTAGTCCATTACTAGGAGATGTATTACCTAGGGATGAATCGATTCCACTTTTATTCGACTCTGATTCTTTCAAATCGATTCCAGATTCCATTGATTCCTATTCCTATTAACAAGTGGGGTATTGATATACCAGTAGAGTACGATTATTATTTAAATTCAAGTACCGGCTGGAATAAAATAACGAAGAAAATTAAGTCACTCAAAAAGTTTATTTAATAAAAAATAGCAAAAATATCCAAGCTTATAGTCAATGTTTACAATATTTATCTATCTGGAATCGATGGAATCGGAATCGAATTTAGGTGATCAATTCTCCAAATTTAGGGCCTCATTCTACCTGCATTATATGAACATTTATGTGACTTGTACGATTAAAATATTTTACTAATATATCAATGTTATAAGAAACAAACATATGGTCCATAAATTGATTAGCCTTCTGAAGTGCATTTTGACTCGTTTTAAGCACGTTTAACATGAGACACTTAGTTGCAAAATTTTATTAACAGAAATTGTGAGAACGCGGGCACAGAATTAGGCCAGGGGCCTTTTCCTACCTGCAGTTTATGCATTCTAGCAATTTACTGCTTTACACGATGCAATTTTGAATGCACATACATACGTAATTGTGCAAATGAGTGCCTAGTGCATAACAGTCTTATGAAAAATTATTGAAGAGAGATCCCTAAGCACGGAAATGTGTACCTCAAATACATATATATATAGCAGGATTGTAATTTTAGAATTTTTTGTCGCCGGCGTAAACACTAAACATTGCACGTGAATAACGCTAGAATAATGCACATCCTATGGATGTTTGTAGAAAATGGCCGTGGTAGGTGAGGAAAAAAGATAGAAAAAGCAAATCCTCACCTAGGTCTAACGCCTTCCAATTAATCGAATCCTCTCCTTCGACTTTCAGAGTCGGGTCTCTACTTCCCTTTCTTCTCTTATACACCTTTCGTACAAATTCAGAGAGAGCTTGCAAGTGCCGGGTAGATCTGCCAGTAACAACAACCATCATGGACACATAACGGTACTCAGGCGGTACACTTACAACAAAGATGTCTTGGGCTTTCTGTTTTCTGAGGATGTCCACGAGATCAGGTATGTCAAACACGCCTGTAACACCTCCTGAGAGAAAAGGCAAATTGGGGCACATATGAATATAGAATTTTTATAAACAATGCTGGATGATCAATTACACACTCCATCGCCGTCTATATATCATGCAAAGTCCACGTAACTCTTCTATGATCCTCCGCTAAGGACACTTCTTATGGCGACAACGGGCAACACTTACTTTTCAAGCTAATTCCAGCAAATTCGTCTACCTCCTCGGTAGCTGCTAACGCCTCAGACTTTTTCCGCTCCTCCTCAACGTCGAATATCACCACAGAATCTTCATCCCTGAATTCTTTGTACTTCCCAGAAACGTCGGTAACCATTTTCTCTATTACTTCTGAAGACCCAGAGTCGACGACTTCATCTATTTAAGTACGGGCACCAAAATTAGCATCCCCCGTAATCTTAAACAACCAAATAACAACGAAAAAAACGCTGTGTTAAATACAATACCTTCATGGACACACTGCTTCTTATCCACGAGTCTAAAGGTAGAAGTCACCAACGAATTCTTTATGCCTAAGTTGAACCGAACCGCAGTTGAAATTAACCCTGAACTAACCGCCTGGCGGGAAAATCGCCCCAAGACTGCAGGCCACATTACAAAATGTATAATGCCAATTACTAAAACCACCGCTGTCACTGTCTAATCCAACTAACATACCAGAATTTACCAACGAGTGCGCTAAAGATTCAAATGGCGGAGTATCAGCCGGCTGCTGTTTTTCCATTGCGTATATCGTTAGTCATTTGTGGAAAAGTTATTCTTAATACTTTTCTACAAATAATGCATTAACATTTTACCAATTGTCAAATCTCTGCGTTTTTTGAGAATATGATCGATTACTTGGAAATTAATTAAATCGGCTAAGCAATTTTAGAGACGCTATATCTAACCACGAAAGACCTAGCGTAACTAGATACAGAACCCCAAAATTTACTGATTTATCTCTAGTTGGCTAATCCTCGCATAACTTCTCCAAAATACCCTGCAAGCCACCTCGTGTGTGTGGTCACCAATATGCATTACTCTACATCCTGAAGTTAGTGTAACTACGGCTAATTATGCAGTATCATACATCGCTAAAGCGTGTCACGAGTCGAAGCCTCACAAGCATGCACTACTACCCTACAGATATTATCACAATGGAGAGGGACCGTTAATATATATATTTTTTGAAACTACACAAATGCTTTCCCCCTGCCACACACCCCTGAGGTGGCTTGCAGGGTATTTTGTAGATGTAGAAATGGACAGACTCAAGACTTATGTAGAAAACATGCACGGCGTGCTGTTTTGGTTAATCGAGCTGAAATACTACAGATATGCTCGCGATGGATGGGTACTGTTATTATATAAATTGCCACTAAACAATTTCGATGCCTTTTAAAGATAAAAATCACACTGGCTTTCATGCGTTTGGCAGGAATTTCAACGCACTGCCTCAAATCCAAATTTTTAACCGTTAATGGTAACCTGACATATTGCGAACCTGCTTGTATTCAGTATCCCCGTAACTATACATTAATATATACTTAGACTTGCAAACTAATATAACTTTGAAACAAAAACACCAATTGTACATTGTGACTTTCGTGAATGTTTACCTCTCCCTTTCAGCACCCGTAGGTTTCAACAGTATCACAAAATTCTTCTACAAATACTCGCAACAATCAACTCAACAAGCTCAATACTCATCCGAAATGCATTTTACACAGACGCATTTTTCAGCAGCCTTGCACACAGCTGGATGCAGTGAAATTTCAAGACTGCACGAAAGGTTTATGGATATCCCCTGCTCCTATTTGAGCCCTACATCACACAATGTCCTAAGATCGAACCCCCCTGCCACACACCCCTGAGGTGGCTTGCAGGGTATTTTGTAGATTTTTGTAGATGCAAATGCCACGTGTGGCTACCTTTTGTCACTGCATGACCACGTGCGTGTAAGAATTTTATTTCTTTCATGCGCACAAACACTACCGCGGGCCACGTGGCCGATCACCTTACAAACACCTACCTGTTACATAGCAGCCTAGACAGGTTATCCAGACGATGTGATTATCAATAACTATGACCAGTTACACTTGGGTGTGCATATGATACTTGCAAGGTTAACTGCAATAAAACCACAATAGCCTCTGCACATTTTATTGACGCACAAGACATGTATAAAACAAAGAGGCACAGCACTTTTCGATTAATTAATGTCCAACACTCCACCGCGAGTCTTTCATAGAACACCAGATGACATCCTTCAACCGCGAGGCCACCACACATCCTAAAACGCAAAGAAAATGGCGCATCAGAAACTGCCATACAAATGCACTGAGGAAATATTAACATTTCAAAAATTATCAAGAAGATAAAAAATAACACAACTTACCCCAGATTACTTGGACCTTGCCCTCATCTTCCTCCTTTTACGCTTAAGCCTCCGCATTCTCTTTTTCCTCCACTGAAAAACACAATAACCTTCATGAACACAAGTCACAAAAACGTGGCAACGGGTAATGAATTTTCCTCATCACTATATTATAAGGGAAGAGTAACGACTGAGTAACTCACCTTTGCTCTCATCCTGGAATTAAATGAAGCTTTAAAACTTCAGAGCGCACCTAGGATTTCTAAGATACCGAGAGATATCAGACGCCCTCCCAACAAGGACGACGACCACGAAGGAAATGAACGACAGCGGCTGGAATATCGCGAACTCGATCGCGAATCTCGCAGACTGCGATACTCAAGTGAAAAGCGATTATCGACAGTTCTCTGTCTTCGGTTTGCCTTGTGGGTACAGCGCCTAATCATTCAAATCCGCAAATTGAAGGAAGCTTTTTTACGTATAAATATATATTCACTTAGAAAATCCTATTCCCAAAAGCTAATATTGATACATCTGTAATTTTACAAAGTTTAAGAGTAATTAAAGGAACAGTAAACGCCCTATGCTTATCCTCCAATATTATTAAAACTCACGAAGGGCTGTAACTGCGGACTACGAAAGGATGGCTATGTTAATGTCCAATCAATAGGTATAAACCCAATGTTAATTTTACTCCAATTCTTTAGTGGATGAAATGTCCTCAGGGGTGTGGAGATGGGCATGAAATGACCACCCCCTCCCCATATGCGTTCGACTCGAGGTTATGGGCGGTTGCTATAAATAGTTAAAAATCGCCGAAATGACTTTTTTGTTATTATTTCAATAAATAATGAATTTTCAAAAAATGTTTAGGGCCAAAGTTGTGGGAAATCAAATAATCTTTAATTTGAGACGTCGTACGACATCGATTAATTAGTTATTGCAAAAAAGCCAAACAACCGATGAAAATGGGCGTTTTTTAATATTAAATATTTAGGTATTGCAAAAATGATCTTTTCACTATTTTTATTGCTTTGAAGGAAAGCGCTTGTGATTCTGAATACACGATATTTTACATAAGATGATTGTTGAATTATTTACTGAGATATGGCCTATTGTTTATCCAGAGAGTTTTTTAAAGTTAACAATTATAATTGCTATATCCAACGGGATTCTACTCTTAAGACATAGTATTATAAAACCAATTCGAAAAATCATTAAAAAGTAATAGAAATATACGTTTAAAAAGCATACGTTTTCAGACTAGCGTTTTTTATGAACAAATAGAACTAGGGCGTCGACTGATGAACGCATGAGTTTGTAACTTAATGTATATTCTGATTGCGCCGAATTATGAAAAACAAAAAGTCCTTACCACCAATAGGAGCCAAGATAGGAGAGGCTTAATTTATAAAAGTTGAGAAACCATTTCACCGGAAGGTAACTGACGAAATTGAATGTGATACCTAGGAGTAGAGGAAGAACGCGCATTTGTAAAACTATAAGAATCATACCTTATCTTTTATTATAAAATGACGTGCACGAAGTGGAGAGCGTATTCACGGGAGCAGCGGTGAATCACGGAGCTGCCGCGCGCTTGAAAAACTGAATTGGAAACTTCAAACGTAGGAGCGCGTACAATTCGCTCTATCTCCGCTATTTATCGACCAATCTCTGCGTTTATTTTTTTTAATTTGGGATACCTTGTAAAATAATAACTACGCTATCAGATTAAAGATATATTTGTAGATCAATTATTTTTCATTTTTATTATTACTGTGACTCACTGCAGTTCTTTCATGTACATATTAAACCACTTTTATTTGTTGCTTGCAAAATACGGACATATAAGGTGGGTAAGAACTGTGATCTCTGACAGTTCTTAGCATAGTTGCATTTTTAACTTACTGTTTGGTGATTCCTCCAATAACATTATCACAGGTATTTTTTCCACGTGATAATGCAAAAAAATACCATTCTTCATCTAAACCAAATTCACTCTATAATGATGGCAGATATTAATGAAATTTTTCTAACATTTATGCCTACTGAGGAAGGAACTAGTATAAAGGGCACAAAAATACTCCATATGGAGTGTGGCACAATATAGGGCAGAAACTTGGGCAGTTAAGAAGTAGGTATGTACATGCAATGAAAAAAGACTGGAAGCCCTAGAGATGTCGATATGGAGGAAGATAGAAAAAGTGAGGTGGAAGGATATATGTACTAAGAACTGAGGAGGTGCTGAGGAGAGGACTCTGATTGAAATGATTAGAAGATGAAAGAGGAATTGGATTGGACATTCCCTGAGAAGACATATTGTCTGCTAACAAAGTGGGCAGCAGGAATGGTGGAAGAAAAGCAGGTAAGGGGAAGGGAGCAAATGTTATAAATAATAAAAATAGGTGGAAGGTACAGGGACACAAATCAACTGGCTGAGAGAAGAGTGGAGAGGAAATCCATTAGGGAACTTGCCATTTGGAGCAGAAAAAACATGACTGGATATTGATGCAATGCATCATCTGAGAAATAAAATATCTTTTTCATGTTGGGGACAGTTTCTTTCAAGTGTAATAAGAAGCAAGTTTGGAATTTATGCACTGATATTGTGTTGTAAAGCACTAGCCGAATCCAAGTTTCCTTAATGCTCAGAGGTAGGGATGTAGGCATCCCAATGTTTCCCCACTTTCAATATTTCCAGGTGGAGTTAATATTTCATAAAGCATGTGGGACAGAATGATTTACCACATACAAACCTAAAATCATTGCTAATTTCTTTACAATTTCAATGCTGTGGTATTTCTGTAAGTCCTTCCAGATGGCCTTTTCAATGACTCATAGCAGTAATGACCAAACATATGGTGACACTTTATCAAATAATTGATTTCAAGGTACATACATACATATTTGCAAATAGAGTTCACATCACAGGAAACTCACGACACAATACCCAATGATAAACAGCTGTTGTTTTCCTCAACTCACAAATATCCTTAGGTACATAGCTTAATGGGATATGGGAAAGCTTAATTGCAAATGTGTTCATTGGGTAGTATGTATGCATGTATGTACATACATACTACCCAATGAACAAATTTGCAATTAAGCTTTCCCATATCCCATTAAGCTATGTATTTCCAATAAAGTGATATCATGAAATATAAATTTAAAAATATCAAAATGCACGAATTATATCAGTACACCCTGAAGATTTGTACTAAAAATATATAAAACAGATCAAATTCTTCATTATGACTCTCAAGGCAGCACAAGGGTGTCGACCATTTTCCATTGTGCACCAAAACATTATATCTCATCTCATTTACAATGTGCCTAGATGCTTCAATTATCTTAAGGATTGAATAGCCATGATCAATAGATCTTATGCTCTCATAAGTCTAGATTTATTGTTGCGAAGATTTGTCATCTGGTGCCCAAATAATTGAACTAATTCCTTTATAATTTAATGTACTTCAAAAGAGAAAAAACAAATCCACTCATAAGCAAACTTCATTCACTACATGATAATTAATACCTACCCATATTGAAAGAGCTAACTTTTTAACCTAAAATGACTTTAATTATACTGGCACCGAGGCAAAAAATGTACCAGTACAATAAAAGGTGTTTTTTTCAACACGGATAAATATCACTCTCACCAACTCGCATGTATGATTCAGCCGTCTAATCCTATATAATTCTCCCATTAAAAGAAGGAAAAACAGGGAATACCATAAAACTTCATAACTGTTACAGGCAATCCCTGAGTTACGTAATATGTAGATGCGTTACGACACTAGCAGCGTAAGTAAAAATTTACACAAGTCGAAAATTACTCCGTAACTTCCATGCTCTCAAGATTACGGTCGATTCGGAGAAATACGGGAAAGGCCAGCTCTTACTAACATTACAGCACATGACCTTCTTGAAATTAGGCAACCATCCTTCCAAATCCGTAACTTTCGTAATTCTTATTTTTTATTTCCGGTAAGGTTGCCACTTACGTAAGTACGGATTTACCTAAGTCGAGGCTTACATAACTCGGGAACTGCCTGTACAGGGGTCCAAACATAAAAAAAAAATATTTCTAAGTCCATTATAACTATACCTATTGATTCCTTTCTGCTGGATATGTTACTGATGTTCATTAACAAATATCTGCCACAAGAATTTTGGCAAGGGATGTGTGGGAGGGGATACTAAAAATTAACTGGCCTACATGAAAAATTATCACGAGCTGCCCACATCAAGGCCTGGGAATCTAAGGCATCAAACACAAAATAAATCCACATCCAATGCCATGAAGTATCTACGAATATTTCCTTAGGGTGAAAACTTTTTAACCCTTAAATGTCAGCAAGAAAAGACAGCAAAATTAAGGTTGGCTTTGAAGATTACTGGATTAAGGAATGACTAAAACAACTACAATGGAGGAGTGTTTTTGGTACACGGGCAGGAGTAGGGTTGCCATCAAAAAAGGGGATTATCATATTTGACAATGAAATTATCACTAATAGTCAATTTTCTTTAATTGGCATTTTGGCATATAGCACGTGTTTACAAATAAACTTTATTTGCAAATTAACAAACCCGTCAGATTTAACAATCCGAAGTTTCCAGTAAAACCTCAATCAATCTTTTATCATATATTTATGTGTACAAAGATAAGGGGCATCATCTAACTTTTTTTAAACATCACACAATGGAAGAAAGCTTCTCCGTTCTACTACCAGGGCTGGGCAGTGATCCTAAACACAGGGGGTTTCCCTGTTTTCTGGACATTTAATCGGGGGATGAAAAAGGACATTAAAAACCAGGGGGTACCCAGCTAAACCGGGTGATTTGGTAACCCTAGGCAGGAGGGATCTTAAAGCAAGGGACTACCAACTGGAATTATATGAACTCTGTACTGATACCCCGGAAAAGAATAATTTTGGACAACACAGCATGAAATTCTAACTACATACTGAATTTAACTGTAGCTTGCAGTTTCTTAAAAGATTTATCTCATACTTTATGTTATAGGCAATGCTACGAGAAAGGCAACTTACCCCACATTCAAAGTGACTAACTACATAAGCAGACTGGGACATCTTTGTCGTCAATTTACCACTTATGGTTTAGTTCAAGTTCCAGATTGCTGCACATGAACAATTAAGTTTCGAATAATGTCATGAATCCAATTAAATACTTTTACCAAAGATAACGTGCTCTATGCATGCTTGAATCTAATCAGTAGAAGAAACAGCTAAAGAAAATATACGGGGTTACATGAAGCTACCATATTATTTTGCTAAGGTTAGGCATTTTTGATTAGGGTCCAATTATTTGTAACTCAAACTACATGGAGGTTTAACACAGACGTTAAAAACATTTATTGCAAAATGATCACCGCCAATCATTAAAACAACAAAATGTATGCAATTAAATTTACATTTAAAATTTTGGATCATAAATACAGAAAATTAGTCAATAGTTAACCTAAACATTACAAACTGGCTTACTGACAATGAGGTTTTGGTGCAGTCAACATAAAAAACATAATAATGCTTCCATTTCAACTTTCAAGAAAATCCAAATACAACAATGGGAAAAGTATCATAAAAATTAAGGTACCTAACACACTGGAAAGGACTGCATCTAATCACTAGATATTTCTCAAATCCAATGTTACCAAGAGAGTTTTCTAACATGTTTAATTTCCTATCGTTTGGCCACATTTTCGAAGAAACAAGGAACATTTAATTGACTTGCAGTTCATACCGACGATTAGCTTAGAACATACTCTGTGTTGCTTAATTATATTAAAAGGGTTATTGCTTCAACTGAAGGCACTTTTCCAAGAAATGGATCAGACAGGAAACAATTATACATGGAAAAATGATAACAAAAACCTAATTATAACAATTTTGTGCCATGAAAATTTAATATTAAAGACTTTTCATATTGTCCATGAAAACAATGTAAAACTCCAAAATGATTTCAGAGGAAACAAACTATAAAACATTCAAAATGTTATCAAATGAAAGAAAACGATTTGTACAACGTTGCAACTTTTGTTATATTTCTGCATTATCCAATGTGGACGTACACTTCATTGCCATCTTATTTATATATTTACAACAATTCATTCTTTGCAGCATCCTTCATTCAAACAGCATGCATGCCTTGAGAATATGTCACTGTAGCTGGAGGAAAAAACTACAATCAGCAGGGAGTGTTCTTCACAATTCCTAACAACCAATAATTCAGCTATTTATCACCAGACTCACTCTTTTTGACAGTACAAAGTTGTTGCCGCATAAACACAAGGTCACGATCATTTAACAGCAACACAAACACACTTGCAGACATTGGACATGCTGCCACATTTACAAAAGACCTCAGCGCTTCCTACCATAGGAGAAAAATGCTGAAAAAACCAATGTTAACCAGAAAAGTCACTATGATCGAACAATGCCTGATCATAAAGTTCTGCTTTCACCAGTCTACCACCGAAGTACCTCCCATTTAGAGCATCCCTTGCACTTTCAGCCTCTGTAATCAATAAAACAAACATGAATGGGTGATTATTCAAGGACCAAAAGTTCATCATTCAAAATATAATGGCTGGTACTGGATGAACAATGCATTTTTTGATTGTTCAACTCACATCAAGAACTAATGGAACCAAGGCGTGAATCAACCCATCACCATTTTATAGTTTTAAAGAAGCTAAGAAATTTAGCATTAGCTCATCATTGGTAATCACTCAATGAGAAATCATTAAAATGTTTTGATTCATAAAATATTCCATGCAAAAATTTGAAAAATTAAGACTGATGGCAAAATGATAACTGCTAGTCAACTACTAGTCTAGGGGTTATCATGGAATGGAACTCTGGGTGTTAAATAAAGACTGCGTTTAATCGACAGTCCTGGGCTGAAAATATCTACCCTAGTGATTACAGAACTCAGGGTAGAATTGTTGAAAATGGTTGTTATCAAAATAAAGAGTGTATGGCAAATTCTTCGTTCAAGTCCTAGCAACTCTCTGAATTTGAATCGACCAATGAAATGCTTGATGTTCTTGTGTGGAAGAGTGGACCAATGCATGGAATGTCATATCAATGAAAAACAAATAGGACTAAACAAATGAGTATCGTTTAGTGATGGTCGCCAGGAATGGAATCATCTTGATAAAGGTAACAGTTCCAGATATCACTTCGTGGAATTTATCCATCATGAAGATAGGAAAAGAAGGTACTGCTAGTTGCTTAAAAGAAAGAAGGTACTGATAGTTGTTTAAAATATGGTGAATGTATTTAATTTGTAAGCAGTCGAATCTTATAAATGAATGATGGAGAGTGCAAAATTATCTCACTACCACAACAGTCAGTGGTGAAAACGGAGAGATGAAAAATTTTTTACGGCAACACAAAATCTGATACAAGAAAACATAGCTTTGCCCTTGCCCCATCAGATGCAAGCCGATTTTCAAACATTTCTTTGAGTAAAAACGTGCTTCTCGGAGGCCAGGAAATTTCGTTAAGTGCAATAGAAAACCGATATGAATATCAACATAAACCTCAGTTAAAGACTGATTGAAATTTCCACTCATAATTTTGATGAGTGATTATAAGATGAACCTCATTTTTAGCATATTTTGAGGGGAAAAAATTCATCCTATAAGCCGGCAAATACACTATGTACCATATCAGACCTTGTATGCATTGTTCAAACAATGTTAAGTGTTTTTATACCAAAAGAAATAAAAATATCATGTTATCACAAATAAATTACAGGTATCCCTTGCTTAACACGAATTCATTCCACACTATTTTAGCAACAACACGACATGCCAATTTGGAATGTATTCACATAGCACGATTGAATTTCCCATTTTCACACGATTGCTGGAGTTCATTTTTATGATTACAAAAGCTCCCAGCACCATTCACTCCAGTTTCAAAATATTGTAAAACCGGCACTGAATAGTGAAACTACCAAGTTATCTTCGTCAAGCAATTTAAACTCATTAGCCCTTCATTCATCACTAGATACAAGATCGGAGCAGTCAATAAAAAGCCACAGTTTAACTCCTAAAAACACAACTCTGTGGGATATTTATATTATTGTTAAAAACAGACTTAAACACATTCCTTACACTTTAATATTACAGTGACCACGGTTTCAGAACTTAAAAAGTCACTGGGCAGAAGTAATGGCTTGTATTGTATCAGTTTGATGAAGAAGTGAGTATTTGAGGAATAGAATAGTAGAGAGGAATGGGAAATTTCACACCATACAAAGACAAGGGAAATACAAAGTTTTATTTTGTAAAGGAAGATGTACTTCATGGTAATCCATTCAAAGGCATTTATATGAAATACAGTGAAACCCTGTATTTGCATTATCGGAAATTACGTTTTCCTGCAATTTACACCAATTTTACGAAGTCCCATTCCATTTCCTATGTTTCCAATGTATGCTGAACCCCGAATTTAGACTACATTTTTCAGTTTTCCCACAATTTGCACCACAACGCGCTCAATCAAAATAAAATTTAACTTTCAAAGTCCATTACTCATGCATATAATCCTTTGTTAAACACTTTTTGACTTTGTCTTGCACATATTTGCGGAAAAAATACCAAAGAGAGCAGCAATAGGACCTGTTTGAAGAAAGAATTTGAATTTGGCGGGGATAGTTTACAGCGCCACTCGTAGCAGAAATTGGAACTACGTCACCTCGTAATCTGCCAGGAAATTATTCTAGCTACGAAATGAACACATTGTAAAGCCGTGTTTACACGATGCATTTACCCGCGCGGGTAGATGCGTGAACACAATCACCATCAAAATTTCACCGTGTAAACACTCAAAATTGTGCAAATGCGTGAATGCGTGGACAGAAAATAGCCCGTTCTAATTTGGTGAATGTGTTCACGCATCTGTCCAGCCACGTACGTGCACAGGTAAATGCATCGCGTAACACGGCTTAAGGCTAGGAGCTAACTATGTAATTTATACAATGTAATTAAACCTGCGGAGGAGTATTCATTTTTTACCTAAGTAGAAACTTTGGAGAATGAAAATGGATTCTTATCCAGACATGATGAAAAATGAAAGAACTCGTACTAGTGGACAACTGAGATCATTTGCACTGCCTCGATTCCCGAGTTATAACTATGATAGGCTACAAATGAATTAAACTTATCGAAACTTGCCTTATCATACTTTAATTAGACTGAATCATAAAGTTTATTTTTTTTGCAAATTTTTTTAGTTGAACAATTGTTTGGACTAGTCAAACATCACGGCTGATCAGATTCTCATGTGTTGTTAAGTCATCCTCAACTAAACTGGGACGTAATTTTATCCTGCTTGGCAATGGAAAAGCGAGGAGGAAAAAGGACTTTTTCAATCAAGGAGACAATTGACATTTTTGAACAAGTCGATTCTCATGGTGGAACTCGCGTCGATCTAGCGAAACTGCTACGATTGACTATCTCTACACTAAATACTATAATTGTGAGAAATCGCGATGGGATTCTGAAACAAGCCAACCAGTGTGGTAATTTGTCTAAAAAGAGAAAATATGTTAAAAACTCTAAGTATGAAGAAATGGAAGGGTTACTTGGAGTGGTTTTTGAGTGCTAGGTCTTCAAATATCCCTATATATGCGGTATCATCATACGAGAAAAAGGTCTGCACATCGCCACAAGATTGGGAATTGAAAATTTCACAGCATCAAATGGTTGGTTGGATAGATTCAAAAATATTATTTTCTGAAGTTAATATATGTATTATTATTATTTATGGGTTGGGTCCACAGTTACCATGAGTGAAGTGAATTTTTAAGAAGCTGTTTCTGTAACTTTTATTTATTCATTTGATCTTGATTTTGTGCGACATGTAGTAATCCCTTATTTTATGTATCAATAATGAAGGAGAAAAGTAATTTTCACATTTCCATTCATCTATGGTTTTCAATGTCTTTTTTTTTTCATCATGTATAAATTAATGAGAAGAGCTAGTTCAAAGAATAAATTATGACACTGCTCTTTTTCAGTTTATCAGTCTATTTCTTATTTTTACCCTTACTCCAGTGAAGGAACATGGCTGTAGAAGTGAAAATTCTACTTTTCCCGCAATTTGCACTTTCCCGCAATTTGAATCTTTTTTTAGGGTCCCTAGAAAAGTGCAATTTAGTGGTTTTACTGTATTATTATTTTAATGTCTCTGCAACATTATGCTTTAAGGAAAGAGCATTGTCTCAAATTGCCCCAAATAGCGACATCACGGGAGGTCAACAGGGTTTCCCAAATCCTCAGCATATGCCCCTGACTGCAGTCATAAGGTAATAAGTAAAATTCCTCATGCTGTTAACCTTAGCTGTTTTGATAAACCTTAGCAATACAAGTGCAAATCATCTAACAATGACAGGCCAAGGAGATGACATAGAAAATTTCGTTTTCTATTTAGTACTCTCTCGAAGCATATACAATTGCAATCCTACAAAGCATATTAGATAGCATATAGTACACAACGTATATAAAAACAACAATTAATGATCTGCAATAAAATTATTTGATCTTTGAATGGGTTAATTACTATTACTATTGCCCGTGCTTACCCTGGTGCTAATGTAAAAATTCCTTAATGAAAGACTGTGAAAATAGTCTTCCCACCTTTACTTTTCTCAACAAGTTTCTGACCAAAAAGGGGGTGACCACAATCGGAGAAATATGGCAAACCTAATGCTTAACTATTTATTTGAAATACATTCCTTATCCCATGACATTTGTACACCATTCTATTTTAACACACCTAAGAGCCGGTACATTACTCAATAACTGAATATTATCAGCCCCGAAAATTGGTTACTCAATGGAACTGACAAAAGAATATTTTCTAATGGGATCAGTTTTTCACATGGATAGACAGTTTAAATGGATTGCAGAATTGGATTAACACATTGAGTGCGTGTAAGACACCTGCCAGCCACTTGTACTGTGTGAGTCACTCGTGAGCGACCTCCACACTCAATTTGTTAAGGGTTGTATTGGACTCCAAAATTCTGTGCCCAAAACCATATCCAACACAGAAATCCAAGTTTTTTTTACTGTGGGCAATAATAACAATTTTCTAAGTAAAGGCAAATAAAAAAAATAATGCTCCAAGCACAGAAAGCCAAGCAGACAAATTAAAAAAGGTTAATATAGCATAAACAGCATATGTTACCTACCACTGTTATTGGAGAATTCAACAAAGATTTTAACAATTATTTCTGCATCATCATCTTCATCTTCCGATTGTTTTTCGTTGTATATTATCACTCTATCAACAACACCAAACCTGAAGAAAGGAAATAAGTTATAAGATTGCAGATAATACCACAACAAAATAATAAATTCAACTAATTTCATACTGAACTTACTTGCTGCACTCATCTTGAATTTCTTCTTGAAGAGTTTCATCCACATCCTCAGGCTCAACCATGTTCCTCAAAATAACCACTCGGCTCTGGAAAACACAGAACAGCATTGCATAAATAAAACACAAATTGATATGGCACTAAACTCATAATAGACCCTTGTCACTTCATAACAATAAGTTACAGGCATAACACTTAGTAACAGAGTTGAGCCACTTAACCTGCAATTACCTTATCCCCTCTCCCCAGCCGCCTCCTTTCTTTCCCTAATTTATTCGCAGTACAACAAATGCAGAACTTCCTTGATATTTTATGCAAAAAAATTAATGCAAAGCTACATCCTTAAGAATCAGAGCTCCTGTACAAACTGATGCACGACTACATTGAACTACCAAACAAGCATATTGAGTAAAGCTGATATGCACCTATCAACAGCAGCAGACACAAAATAAATGCAAGGAAAAGTCAATTGGTAGCTTTGAGAATACAGGAACCCACATTCCCACACATACTTAAGAGTATTTTTATGAAAGTTGAGTTGAGTCGACGGAGCCGCCGAGGCCAATAGCTTCAGAAATCTGCCGACAGGAAGCTCTATCATAGTAAACTTACTTAAAATCGACCATTTCACGGAAATGTTCCTCTGCTATGAGAAGTGATACAAAAATGAGCTTTTATATAAGTTCTACCTGCATCCTTTATCTTTCAATACAGATACTTCTCAAGTACGTAAGTTTAGCACAAGTACTGTAGTAGTGAAGAGCGAAGAGGATGCCCGGTGCTTTTTTTCTCAGGCCTTCGCGCTGAGTGCTTTCGGCAGTCCAGCGAACAGCTACGCGTCATTGGTCTGCCTTTCGCTCTCCCCTCCCCCACCCTGGGTCTCTCTCTCCACCTACCCTTGCCTCGGTGGTGCTCATCGGAGGGTCGGAGTGAAGTGATATTTTTTTCTTGAGTCAGCATCACATTTCACACCCAAAAGTATCACATTTCACTCCATGCTTTCCCACGCCCTAACTTCTCAGGTTGCTTCCACTAGTTGGGGGAGGGGGGCATCCTTTCAGGAGCCTACGCAGCCAACTTCCATGGTTCCAACTAGTTCCAACATCGGCTGCAACACAGGACGATTTGAATGATATCCACACCCCTCAAGGCATGAAGCATGTCACACTTCTTCATTTGCAGTTTGCTGCGATGGTAGCGCCAAGGCCAACCTGGGCCTCTGATTCAACTGACTTCTTCGTCTTTGCTCTCTCCCCCCACCCCTTCCGACACTAGATACTTTTTTCGAGTTCGCTTTGGGAGGAGGGTGGTAAATCATTCCGTGATGAGCACAGGCTGACAGTGTCTTCCCCCTCTCGGCTCGTATTTCGGCTAGAGTAATTCTTTGACACCACCCGGGATCATCTGGGGGTAACATCCTGCTGCTCCGAGGCTTGCTGACTCAAAAAGCATTGACAGCTAATTCCCCCATGTGCCCCTCCCACACCTCCCTAAGCTGCCCTTCGCTTAGGATGAGAAAACATCACCCGCTAATTTTTGTACCAGAAGAAATTTATGAGCATGGGACACATTCTGCAAAAACGATATGGGATTCATGCCAGAAGATCGCTCCTTCGCCTTACATAATCAATGAATGTTGCCATTATAAATTTGCAATGTTCATTGTTTACTTGCGTCATAATTTTTACGGATGATTCGGAAGTACGGCAAAAGCCAACACTGGGTTGATACGGCTGGTGCTCGAACGAATCGAGGGGAGCCGTTATTTCAGTCGATTCAAATTGTAACCTTACCCTGGTGGTAGCGGTAAGGTAGATTTTGCACTTCCTCATGATTTTTCCACTATCTGAAATTATGTTGTGTCGTGCCCTAGAGAGCTTTGAAACGCATCATCACATCAATATGGCAAGTAACGTACCTAGAGAATCGGAGCATGTGAAGAGAGAATCGTAACTCTGATCTCAAATTAGGTACATTTTCTTTTCAAGGTGATACATTGCCGCAAAGTAATTTCTATTTGAATATCTTTGACGCTCGTAGCAGAATGTGCCTGTAAATTATGCAACCTTGATGACATAAACGAAACATCGTACTCGTTATGGTGATACGAGAGAAATAGCCACTCGCTACAACCGTCCAACTTCATATGTTATTACCATGAGACCAACCATTGGTAAAAAATCACTCACTACAGCCAGATCTCGCTATATACCACTCGTAATGACCGACTTCTACTATATCAGGTATTGATAGTCAGCTTGTTGTCTAACTTTAATTGCTACGACTACTCTGGGCTCTTCCTAGGAATTTTGGATACACAAGTTTTCAACCCAATGCAGCCATTAAATAAAACTGTCGACAAATTACAAGAGGTTAGTTCATTTCAATTGTCGTATTGGAACTGTTCAAGACATATTAATTTGAATTCATCTCCTAATGGACGGGTAGAGAATAGGCGTGGCACTTATAACTAAGCTGAGGACATTGCCTAAAATGCCTATTTTTTCTTTTACTCAGGAAACCAATTTTATGAAGTTATAAGTTCATTTAGGATCATTTATAGCGAAATTAAAGCAATTTGTTACTGCCTAAAAATGCCTATTTTACCTGTTTATGCCTTTTTCTGCTGGTATCGCCTATTTAAGGGCCTAAAATAGCAATATTATTTTCAACGTCGCCAAACTTCTCTTTAGTGCAGAGCTTGTCTGTTATTTCAGTTCCTTTTTTCATCTATCAAGGTTGAAATAATGTCATAACATGCATAAAGAAAAATCATCGAAAGTATTATTATATAAAGAGTAGAAAAAAAACCATGGTAATTAAATGTGATGCGTACATGCAATGGTTTCAATTGCCAAAAACTTGTTTTTGAAAGTACCACTCAGGATTGCTGAGTGTAAAGACAGATCAACTTCAGGCATACTGCCTGAAGTTGATCTGCCTTCACAGCCAGTATTGATATTATGGGGAACAAGGCTAAATACTGCATTATACTCTGCAGATAAAATTATTGAAATACGTGAGGTATGTGACAGGAATAATGTGCCCCTCCGATACATCAGTTCGAACGTCTTTTTCACCCACTTAAAGGTACACTATTGGGTCATTCCATGCCAAGTGGTGGTTCCCGCTCGACCATCACTGATTTCAATGAAATTTTATATGGACATTCACACATATCCCCAATAAATATTTGTAGAGTTTTACGTTCGCCGATGGTATACTTGTGGATACATAGTAATTTGTTTGGCCCCATGCCGCAGTTTATGAGATTTCGGTAACTTTGAGGCATAGTATCTAATGAGATATTTTGATAAGAGAAACAAAAATTGGCTATCTCATACAAAGTTTTGAGCTCTGTTAAAAAACATAGTAAAATCGACCTCCTTGTAGAAAATTCAGGGCGAAACTGGCCCGAAAAATTGCGGATCGAAAAAAATTAAAATTTTTGGCTTTTTATATTTCTGGAAGTAAAGGTATAATAAACGTGAAACTTTGAGCATGATAACATATCAATACATGGTTTATGAATATAATATTTCATCTTCCTAGTGATTTCCATTATTTTAAAAATCGAGTCAAAATGTGACACTTTTTGTAAAAACGCCAAAAATAGGGTATTTTCTTCCCGCTTTTACAAGAAAAGACCCTCTGGAATTTCGAAACTGGCTCGAAAAATTGCGGATCGAAAAAAATTAAAATTTTTGGCTTATTATATTTCTGGAAGTAAAGGTATAATAAACGTGAAACTTTGAGCATGATAACATACCAATACATGGTTTATGAATATAATATTTCATCTTCCTAGTGATTTCCATTATTTTAAAAATCGAGTCAAAATGTGACACTTTTTGTAAAAACGCCAAAAATAGGGTATTTTCTTCCCGCTTTTACAAGAAAAGACCCTCTGGAATTTCTTTTGGATCATTTTCATTATAAAGAGAATGATTTCAACCCTCTAAAAAAGTATACTTGGTTTTTCATCGCGGGCATATAAGGCCCTAAAAATAGGGACAACGTTGAGGATGACATTTATAAAAATAACCAAAATAGGTTATTTTCTGCTCGCTCTTACAAAAGAAAGACCTTCTGGATACTTTTTTGAATCATTTTCATTTGAAAGAGCATGTTTCAAACCTCTTAAAAAATTCGACTTGGTTTTTCATCGCGAGCACATACGGCCCTAAAAATATGAACAACGTTGAGAACATTGCTTTGGTGGCCCCAAATGCATTCTGTTGTTTGTCGTCCTGTCTGTTTTATGTAGACATTTTTAGTATACTGCGTTGGTCCATGGTGGCATTGTCACTACCAGTTCAGACATTTGAACCCGTAACCCCATTGCCGTAGGGGTCGTGGCCAATTGCCGTGCAATACCAGCCACCGGTGGGTTTCTTGGTTGAGGATCCCAAGCCTGCAATTTGGTTTCTTCGACAAGGTTCCAAATCCTTGTATGGGTATCTGTCTGGTTCCAAAGTCAAAGGTTAGGCAGCTTATCCTAGGATCCCAAGCCTAAAGTTTTCAAGCCGAAGCTCGTGTGGTTTTTTTTTAGATTTGGGTAAAGAGACTATACTAGAGCCTTGGGTTAAGTCGTGGCCGTGTGGCCGTTCTATATTGAGTGACTTCGAGTTTTTTAACTTGTGAGTGATGCTATGTATTCATTTCTGGGATCCTTCAAATTTCATCTTAATGAATCCGTTATTCCACTAGAGGTGCTTCTAGATGAGTGACAGCTGTTACTGGTATCGACCAACTCTTTGGAGCCAAAGTTAATAATTGAACTTTCGTCGATTTATCGGTTCCTTTAATTTTGGTTTTCATATCTTCGATTAAAAAATATTTTAAGCGCCTATTTTAAGTGCCTATTTTGAAATTTTTAGTGACTATTTAGGCTGCCTATTTCATCATTTTTAGTGCCTAAATGTCCTCAGCTTACTTATAACTCACCAGCTTGATGCCAGGTGTCTCGAGTGTTCATGTGGGATAAGTGGGTTCCGCAAGATCCTTGACCACGTTAAGTATGTGTTTACATTATGGTCGTGTATACAAATATAGTGGCGAAATCAATTGAAGAATTAATTTAGACAATATGAGATCTCAAGAAACTTCACGGACGTCCGGCACATGTCGGGTAAGGGTAATGACAACATTGAATTTGCTTGAATCTGATGATTAACTGTTTCGTCTGCTTCGGTTTTTCTTTCCGGGTAGTTGGATTTTTTACTCGTAAATGTACTCAATGAAGGGTTTTTTGTAGTATGGAGGAAATCGGGCTAAGAGGATTGCATTGATTGAAGAATCTGAAGAGTTTAAAAAACTTGGACATTAATTGTGGGTTCAATTTCGCTGGAGACGTAGGAAGCGGGCAAATGCAAAGAGAAGGCTATAATCCATTACTGTCTCTTAATTATACAGACTTATGGACTACTGAATTGGATAATGGAGATTTATATATCAAAGCGTACAGTTATCCTCGACAGAAGAAGAAGGAAGCTGCCAGGCTTGGTGTATATCGTGGGGAACTCGGAAAATACCTACATTTGAAATAGCTTTATTTCTTAAAACTTCGCATTTTAATGACACTAGAAACATTTGAATATCATCACAATATATCGAGGTCTTAGTTATAACACCATACTACGATTTTTCTAATTTTTAGCTTTACCATTTTGCTTGACCTAAAATTTGCTAAAATGCAACAAAAGGTCCAAACCTGATTTATGACACCGGTCATTGATATGGGTATGACATGAGGTAGTATCTTATAAGCCTTTATCTTTTAAGTGAGTGTGGGTAGAAAAAAAGCAATATAATAACGGGAAATCATGTAGGAAAAAAATTTGAATCAGTACAGTAGAAATGCTTCGAGATTAACCTTTTGCACTCGGGTGTCGAGTGTGACTTGACACGTTAGCATTGGTCTGCATCGGGTAAGCAGTTAATTGCTAATGTAAAAAATCCAAATAAATAAGTCTTATAAGTCAAACAATAAGAATTAGTTTTTCATTCTATTTTTGAAAACTGAGGTAGTTAAAATTAAATGCTGAGTAGACTAAGGGAATCGAGAGAGAAACACCTGAGTATACACCCATAATGAGCTCTAGTCGCATGGTGCATGCAGGCGACTTTTAACAATTTAGATTTCCTCAGGGAAGTGAAACTAAACATACTCGGAACTGCAGACTCTTTCAGGAACTTCCTTCCGAATATAACTTGCCTGTAATCACAGGGTAGAAAATGGCTGGAACAAACTTGCATGTTCGGGGAAATCTTAAAGACTTTTTCTCGTCCCGGCATATTGTAATCGCCAACTGCAAAAATAAATTCCTTCCTTCGGCATCTTGTGGAATAATACTCCCAGACTTTTGCAAGAACTATTGCAATGTGGTACAATACAATATTGAGCCATTTTAATGATATTGAAGACTGATTTACTTAAATTCCGAAGATCAACCCAAAACTTCCACTGCAATGCTGCCGTGGTCTATCCCACAACCCCTTCGATTTCTTTTGTCACGTGACCTTGTGACGTCGAGCCTCTACCCGTCCATTACAATAAATATTCCTTATCACCTTTTCCCTTCTAAATCAGGCCATATGTTCAGAACAGAAAATGCACTAGGGGATTGGGAAAACGAGAAAATGTTGGTGCATGCACTATTATATTGCCTGGTTGGGAAATTTCCATAGTTCATACGACTCGACTCGATACTCCCGAGTAACTGCAACTCGACTCGAGATCAAAATGTACTACTCGCACATCCCTAATAATTACATTTCATGGTGCAAAGGTGCATCATCACAATTTCTACTATGAGATGGTGTATGTCTTGAATAGGGATACAACAGATTAAAGAAAAAGGAATAGGCTCAAACAGCACTTAGGAATTAAAGAACGGGATTCAAAAAATTCAAGGGAGTAGGAGAGCTGATGGTGAAAGGCTGGTTAAATAAATCTTCACGTCAAGTATAGGCTTGATAGGGGAGCAACCAAGTACGACAATAGAATTTAGCGAAAATAATATCTTGCCAACATTAGGATGATTCACAAATATCAATTGGAATGTTCAGTGAGCTAGATGACAAAAGAAAAATAACTTCACATCATAAAAATTAAATTAACTAACAATGGCAAGTGGCCAATAACATAACAATAGCATAACATGTAGAAACCACATACTTACGCCTGAATTACAAAAACATAAACACAAGCCCAAGACTTAATACAGTAGAAACTCAACAGGACCGGAAAAATCAGCACTTTGTAATATCAACTTTCGTATGAACGAGTATCTTTCAAAAACATTGCGATGAAGCTCTTTTTTTGTTTCCTTTAATTAAGACGTACTCTCGCGATGTACTTGCATGATTTACAAAGTTATAATTCATCAAAGTATATTTAATCGTGTATTCATGCCCACAGGGTGTACACAGTTGAACACAACTAATTTTTCAGAGTTTGATTCTTCCAATTTTTGGTTTTTCCACCGTGACGTTCCAGCTTTTCGCGGCGGAAATCCCAAAAATCGGACAAATCTACCTCCATCCAAGCCCCGCAGAAATTTACATGACGACAACTAACTTGTCGTTCTTTTTTCCAATGAATGATTAGGCAATGAAGCATCTTTGGACAATTTTCATGCAGTTTGGACCTAGCCTATGAAGATTCTTAGCGGATTTTTTAATATCATTTCCGAACTGGAGAACTCATAACTTTAGCGTGAGCGATGTATAAACATCAATAGTATTGATTTATGCATACACAAAGGAAGTGAGTGACTTGCGTGATCATTTGCACCGGATACTGAAGACAGTGAAAATAAGATTCTCTCGCGGATGCTATGCGATGGATGCATGTTATGTATTTTGTGCAAATGATATGCCCTTTAATCTCGGGGAGTAACGATCGTTACTCTCCCTTCGATTCATCTAAATTGTGCATGGTTATTTCCTATACGATGGAGCCTATAGAAGAGTCCAGCTAAATAGGCACCTCCTTTCAAAATTAGAGTGTACATACAAGCCAAGTACTTCAACGGTGAAGGCGATATAACTCCTTTTACACTTCATCGGCTACTAACAATGCTATCACTGCAAATCAATAATTTTCTTTTTCCACTCTACGATGCGAAAGCTTCATTTGTGGCTCTATTCAGATTAGGTGGCATACTCTTCATTAATTAAATCTCAGGATTCATTTAAAGATTCGATATTAAACTAAAATTTTGGATATTTTTGGTTATTGCTTTCTCTCTGCTTTCGATCAAGCAAGGAGATTTTCCCCCCGCGCATTGCAGCTCCAGATCAGGCCATGCACCAGGCCGGAATCAGCTGTTCGTTCCTTCTTTCCCCGTCATAGCGGGGGTTAATCCATTCATCCTCTCACAAAAAACAACTACGTGACCCATGGTCTCCGAGTAATGTGTGTCACTTGTGAGGTTGATCTACCTCGGAGCCAAGGCCAAGGGATGCGCGCGAGGAATAGACATCGAATGAATCATCGGTTTACGCCGAATAGTCACATCTTATCTTCCTCCTCCCTTACCTCAACCGGCTGCGTCAGCGGAGAGGGAGGACATGCCTTTGGAGTGTGGGGGGCTTTTACTTAAAGGGCCCAAGAGTTGGCATGGGGGGCCGGCAGAGTCAGCTTGGGACATTGCATCCTGACCTAGTGTTGAGGGGGTGGGACGGAGGGGACTGATCTCCTGGAGGGCCGGAACGGGGGCTTCGGTGTGAAGGTGATGGCTCGTGCCCACCCTTAGAGCGGGGACATTGGAGGGTCACTTGAGGGGGAAATATGACCAGTATGGGAGAGAAGACATAGGACGTCAGCAGTCGAACGCGACGGCAGAGACATTTTAGCGAAATGGAGACCATATGATATATATTGGATGAGTACGACAGTGACTTCCGACTGCTGGACACGGATGGAGGACGCTCCAGCGAAACCACGCCTTTACTATTGTAGCATTGAAAAATGAGTTATCTTTCAGGTAATTCACATTCAGTGCATAATGTATTCGGCGACGATGATTAATGAGATGTTTAACTCTGACAAAGAGTGCCTAAAAACATTGCTGTGATCCGTCACTATTCGTATAAACGAGTAACTTCTTCACGTTGGGACCAAGACCCAAGGTTTGTAATTTCAAAACTTTGTTATTGCGTAATATCGCGTACTGTTACATACACTTAGATACCCTTATGGTCGCGACCAAAGATTTTGCTTCGTAAAATCAAAATTTCTTAATTTCGAGTTTTGTATTTTCGAGTTTCTACTGTAATGCTGCAAGAGATAGATTTTTGTAGCAACACCACACATTTACAGACAAATTGAAAGGTTGACTAAAAATATAATTTGCCTAGATTCAATTTTACCTCCCCCAATTTATGCCATTGACAAGAGTAACCAAGCAGTCCACCTATTGGGAATTAATAATGCTTGAAGAAATGAGATTTTATGACAAATAAATGTTCATGCAATAGCTAAGAATCAAGCTATGTGCTGAGAGTCAGCATGTACATGGTAATCAGTGGCTCCAAAATTAAAATGATCGTTCCACTGGTTCAAAATTAACTAAGAGAAATGCAACAACTTTTTGTAATACTCCCCCTAAATTTTTTCACTAAGAAAAATAATATTAAAATGAATTACTAACCTCATTCTTCCTCATTAACTTCTGCATTACTAAATGCCTAGCACTCTGGCCCTTAATTGAAATATTTTCTTGCTGTTGCAATGTTTGTGGCTCAGCATCCTCCATGAGCTTTTTCTGCAATTCTTCCTGCTGCTTCTTCAGACCATGAAAAAATTTTAATCAATCAATCACATATCAATTTGGGTTTAAAACAATAAATAAAATACATTTAACATATTTCCTGCATGTATTTAAATCTACTTCCATCGTACTTCACCTTTAATACATTAAATTCTTATATTTTAAGTGAATATGTATTTATGTATGGTGAAATAACCAATATCCATTAATTACAAGGAGAAATTAGAAAAGCTATCAAACCTAGAAAAGTAAGCAATAAGTTAAAGCTCAAGTAAACAACTCAATTAAAATATAAATAAATGTAATGAATTTAAATTAAAATAAATTTTCTATACTTTTGGATTTATTTCGCATTAGATTTTAGAATGAAAAGCGAAAACATGATGTATCAAGATAAAAAAAAGAATTCATATCATGTGATCATAAATTTTCTTTTACCATTCACCTAAAGCTAGACAAAAATTATAAGGTAATGGTATGGTTAAAAACATATGGTAATAGTTAAAATGACAACAGACAAAATAGTTCGAATCTCATGGAAATAATACAGCATCATAGTCTGTAACTCACTACAGTAGACTCTCGTTATTACGAGCCATGCACAGTAAAACCTCTCTTTTACACTTTTGACGGGGATGAAGGAAAAAAGTGTAAATCGCGGGAAAATGTAAATCGAGGGAAATCATAATTTGTAGGAAATAGAAGCAAAATCATAGCCTAATGTTAAATAATTTTATTTAAATGAACAGGTGATGTTTAATATTTGATGGGTCACCAAATAGACATAAATAAATGAATAAAAAAAAGTTAACAAAAAACAAAAGTATTCTCATATTTTAACTTAACTTGATTTGAGGTGGTGGATTCCTTTCCGTATAAAGGTTTAATAAAAATCGCAGTACTTCTCCCACATCAACTACTTTTGTTTCCATTTATGTTCTTCTGGAGTCGAGCCATAGAGCTGAAGCCCAAGTAATTAAGTACCCATAGGCTTGCCAATGGATAAGGAATATTCAGTATACCTCTTCAGAGGAGGCAAAAATCGTGTTCTCCATACCTATGCATGAGGAGCACCTTCGAAAGGCATTTAGAGCAGGATTGGAATTTTTTCCGGAGTCGAACTGCTGACCGTAAACTTATAAGTCCAACTATATTACCAAGTATTATTGTATTGCCTATAAGTTCCTAATATTTCATAGCTGTACCGAGCTAAATAAGAATAAAAATAGTGGCTCTTTTTACTTATGCATGCAGCACGATCAAGAAAGAGGGTTTGAATCAGCCGGATTGGAATTTTTACGGAGTCGAATCAACAACAGTAGACTTTAAGTCCAACCATGTTACCGAGTGTCATTGTATTGCCTAACTATAACTAAATTTTCGCAGCTCTGCCTTTCTAAATAAGAAAAAAAAATCATTGTTCTTTGAACATATGCATGCGGTGGGCTCTAGTACGAGGTTTTGAGCCATAGCTGGATAGAAAATTTTTCCAGAGTCGAACTGAGGACTGTAGACTGAAAGTTCAACAAATCCCTCATTTACCATTGTATTGTCTATGAATACCTAAAATTTCATAGCTCTACATCGCTAAATAAGAAAGTAAATAGAGGATCTTTGTGTCTATGCATGAGTTGCGCTCAAGTACGAAGTTATGAGAAATCGATGTTCTTTGTACATATGTTCTCAGTTTATTTTCACATGAAATTTGGATTCCCACCGTGATGGATACAAGATGGTAGATTACATTAGACAAGTGCGAGTCATGACCTGCCCTTTACGGACCTTGGGTTCGTATTTGCTGCCGTGGGCTCTAATTGGTTGCAGCTGGATGTCTTGTACGTTTTCAGGGAAGGAAAATAGGACGTTCGCGAATGATGAAAAGCGAATAGGGATCCCTATCATTGCCGCTATCCCTGAAAAATGATCGTGTGAATCATGCTTTAGTCGCTTGAGCTCATTTATAGTCCCCCCCCATTACTTTTCCCACGAAGATTTTGAGCAAAAGGGAGGGACTATATTCAAAGATATATGGTAATTTGAGTTAATAAAGAATATTGGTATTTATGAGTGGCAAAAAATGCTGTACACATTTATAAAAAAGTCGAGTTTAAAATCATGTCAACTTACAAACTTGTGATTCTAATTTAGACCTTAATGTTTTTTTCGTATATGAGAGGATGCAGTTGTAACAGTCTGAGTGGTGAACTACTGTTTTTTTGAGTAATAAAAGCAGGCATGTCATATTTACAGAAAAAAATTCCTGATCACGTATTTGTTTCCAACTTGGAACATCACCTCCTTATTTTCTTAAAACTAATGCTTACTCAAACGCGGATTCGTGCAACGTGGCATAATTGTGGAACGTAACCCCAGCATTCGGGGTAGTTTTTACTGTATTTATTGTGATTTTTCTAAAACGAACCACTGATTTATTGGTCCCATGAACTTTGTAATAAAAAGAGTCTACTGTAACAATAATTCAATCATATCATGAGTGTAAGAAATTAGACATGCACATAAGATCAATTTAAACACAGGTATTAAGCTTGGATGAGAGTGGCTGCACCTTTAATACTTTGAGACAAGGTCATCACACAGCTCATTGACTAGGTCACTTAAAATTGGTTGCAGAGGAAGCCAAAGTTAGCAATGAGACATATTGCCATCACAGCTAACAGCATGAGGAAGAAACAACAAGAGACCAAACGGAAAAGAGAATGGATACAATTTTAAGAACACTCCACTAAGACAGAAACCAAGGACCTGGTTGGTGACACATGGCTATCCCAAAAAAGGATAAGCCTAGATCATTGGTAATGCGAAAACTCTTCTTCAATGGCCATATATGATTTGGATGTTTGATGTAATAAGAGCCAATAAGAAAAAATCCATAAGTAACATTATCTCTCACTCTCAATGAAAGGTCTCTCTAAGACAAATAAAATAAAGAAAGGCATCCATGACAAAGACATTCTTGTATGAAGGACCTCACCTGTGCTTGCTCCTGAGCTTTCCGAAGTGCATCTTGCGGGTTAGCGGCCGCAGCCACCACAGCTGCTGCAGCAGCTGAGTTGAGCTGCTGCCCAACAAGAGCAGATGGTGCTAGAACAACAGGAGGTGGTATGGCTGCCACCTGATGACTAGATGCAAGTGCTGAACCGAGACTGCCTGAAAATCAAAAATTCTTCATATCAGCTACCATCCAATTAACTATACACTGTCTTAAAGTACTTTCATTGAATCATTAAACTGACTTAATGCAATTTCAGGTTATACAATATGTGCTGAGCAAGTGTTTTAAACAATCTGAACTAAAAAAGTAGCTAGGGCTACCTTATAAAAAATGATGACCATAGTAGAAGGGGGGCCTCCTGATTTAATTTTGAAAATGTACCAGAATGTATCAATGCAACATTGTGAAAACCTATCTTTAGCACTTTATTACAGTTGCCTAATGTGTCAGACTTTCCATACCAGAGATAAAAAATAAAAGCTAAGCGTAATGCTTCTTAGCAAATGCAGGAAATCCTTTAGTAAAAACTTGAGTATTTTCCAATACGTTTCGTAAAAGGTACCTGCTGCAACTCGAAACTATCCAACAATATATATTACAATTGTTAAAGCAGCAAAACAAATAGTGGATTTAGGGTAAATCAAAAATTTCCTTAACTATAGAGGCTTGAAGAAACTTTTTCAGTTAAGTTAATTATAACATACAGTCTACACCATTCAATATCCACGCATTTTCATCAAATTTACAATGAAAATTAGACAAGATACCTGGTAATGCTACAGTAGCAGGCACTGTCGCCAAGACAGGTGGCTGGTTGGCGACAACTTGAGGGATGACAGGAGCAGCTCCTAACTGAGGTATTGCTATTCCAGGGGGTGGAATTGCTGCCACTGCTGTGGCAGCTGTGACAGCAGGGAGGGTTGGCAGCGCTGTGAGTGGTGGGGCTATTGGAGGCATGGTCGTTAAGGACGGTAATAAGGGTAATGTAGCAGGAAGTGTGGGGATCGATGGCAATGTGGGTATTGCTGGCGTTGAGACAGTAGTTGCCAATTTGGTAAGACCTGCCAAAAAATGGGAGGAAAACTAAGTCACCTCAACTTAAAACAATAAAGATAGAATTTCACTGACGACAGACTCAAATGTTATAATAATAATAATAATCTCTATACACCTAACAGACGAAGCCAATTCCTAGGTATTTAATACAGCGACAAACACACAACCATGCCCTGGGAGGTGTAAATTTCCTACCCAGGCAGGATTCGAACCCGCGACCTTCAGTTTTGCAGGCGAGGACTCTACCTCACCGTCACTGAGGCCGGCAGGGTAAAGTTTTATTACCTGTTTCTCAAAAGAGTGAGATATTGCAAGGAAATGCACATCGTACATCCAACCAGATGGGATACACAACAAAATCCTTTATACATTGTACCTCAAAAGCATTCAGCACAGCACAAAATGTTGTGATTTCATATTTGAAGCTAATGGAATTCATGTGGAGCAACAGTTCGTCACAGTGTATCAGAGAAAATGTTTCTAATGGGACCAGGCTTTAAGACAAACAAAAAAATTTCATCAGTTGTGCATAATATTAGGTACAACCAGAAGGGCATTAGGGATAACTTACATTTTAGTGAAGAAATTCATGGGTAAATTCTTGAGTAACATAAAAAGTGTGTTGAAATTCCACGTTGCAGTTATTAGATTCCTGGTTATTTCTAGTTATTACTTGTCTTATTCTTAATTAATTAACTGGTTTTATCGTGAGAGAATAAATATGATATAATGTTCAATGCGTAAACAATGGAACAATAACGGTTTCATTTATTTTATACAACCAAAGTAACATATGTAACCAAGTAAATGTTTACATGTCAACCTTACAATTACGTACGTAAAACTGACTAAGTTTAGCCAACTTCTCTCAACACTCCCCCGTAAACACAGGACAGTTTTTAATTTTAATTAATACAATGATATTTACATTTCAATACAAATGTAAAATCTGCTAATATAATAAAAATCTTAGCACATTATTCAGTATTCATCAAATTCTCAATTAGTATTAAGAACAATTTTTTAACATATCCAATAAATGATAAACTATTCTCTTATTATATAAAATATGAGACATTAATTCAATTATCAAAACACGTTTCAAATTTTTACTCATTCGTAAAATAGCAGTTCTTTAGCACATTTTTCAAAATTAATAGAAAATAATGGTTTAGTCAGAATATCACTAACATTATACTCGGTTGGTACATATTTAATATTAAACATACCTTTACAATATTCATCTTCGACAAAGAAATATTTTATTTCAATATGTCTACTTGATTTAATTCTTCCCGCTTTAATCAACTTAATTGTGCTTTGATTATCAATGTATATAGGTAGTACTTTTAACTTTCTTGCCTGTAAGCTCTTTCATTAACTCTACCAGATACTTAAGTTCTTTAGAGCATTCACAAGCAGCGATAAGCTCGGCCTCTGTTGTGGACTGCACTATAACAGCTTGTCGCCGAGAACACCAAGAAATTGGACTATCATTCAACATTATAACAAAACCTGAGGTACTCTTCCATCGAATGCCTTTTCTAATATCTTTTTCTCTGATTCTAACGTCACCACCATAGTCTGAATCACAATATGCTACTAACTCATAATTTTCATCAGAGTCCTTTTCCCTACTATAGAAGATACCAGCATTAGTTGTTACCTTTAAATACCCGAGGGTTCTCTTAATATTCACGTAGTCTTGTTTCTGTGGATTTTCCATCGATCTGCTTTCATAGTTCACTGCAAAACTGAGATCTGGACGTGTATTACAGAACAAATACAAGAGACTTCCAACAGCTTCTTGGTAGTTGAATTTCATTTCTTTTTCAGGATATTCAACATCATCATATTCTTCATCCAGTTTGATATCAGGAGTAATTGGTGTCTTCATTGATTTGAGTGTTCCATGCCATATCTCTTCAGTACTAGGTTTGCATAGTTTTCCTGAGAAATAATGATTCCTCCTTCAGTTTTTACTATGTTCATGCCAATGTTTGACTTTGGTTCTAACTCTACTGAAATTTCAAATACTTTCCTTAGTTTATCTAGCAACTGCTTAATCTTTTCTTTCTCTTTTCCAATAATTATTCCATCATCAACATGTATTGCCAAAAGCATATCTCCAGCGTGAGATTAGAAGATGCACTGGTCTGTCTTCAGCTGAATCATGTTAAGTTCTTTGAGGGTTGTTGTAAACTTCTTATTCCACTGACAAGGTGCTTGTCAAGTGCAGTGACTTTTGCAGGAGACAGATTTTCCTGGCTGGTCAAAACCTTCTCGTACTCTCATATAGATCGGTTCTTCTAATTCACCGTTGAGAAATGCTGTTTTCATATCTAGTGTTTGAATTTCCCAGTTTCTCTTGGCTGCTATGGTAAACAACAATCTCAAAGAGGTTGCGTCAACTGGACTAAAAATATGTTTACAATCTATTTTTTTCTTGTCTTGAGAGCATCCTCTTGCCACTAATCTGGCTTTAAATTTTCCATTATCTTTGTCTTTAAAAATCATCAGCTTGTGAGGATCTCTTTTCCTCGTGCTTCATCTACATATGCCCAAGTTTTATTCTTCATCGGTGAGTCTACTTCATCTTTTATGGCTTTCATCCATTCCTGTTTCTCTTCACGACTTACAGCCTCATCATAGGTCAATAGTGCTTCATCTTCACTAGCATCAAAATCCATGATGTAATTTTTTAATTTTGCAGGTATTCTTTTCTCTCTAATTGATCTTCTGTTCCCCTCAATTACTTTTTCTCTTCTGTTGTCTTGGTTTGGATGAATTTCTTGGTCTTGATTATCTTGTTCTTGGTTTTCATGTTCTTCATTTTATTGGTCTTGGTTTTCATTTTCTTCATAAAATTCTATATTGATTTCTTCTTCTAGTTTGTGAGCAGAGAGAGGAACGTTGTTTGTAAAAATTACATCTCTACTAACAAAAACTTTTCTTTCATTTTCGTCCTACAATCGGTATCCATTTGGAGCATAACCTACAAGAATAGCTTCTTCACTCCTACTGTCCAATTTCTTCAGGGGTTTACTACTTTTGAAAATACTTTCTGGCCAAATATTTGTTAATTTCTCAAGTCAGGTTTCTTTTTATACCAGTTTTCAGCAGGGGTGTGAGGCATACCTTTGGTTGGACTTCTGTTTGTCAGATAGGCTGCTGTTTGTACTGCTTCACCCCACAGATATTTTTCACATTTAGCATTCTAAATTAATTAACTGGTTTTATCGTGAGAGAGAATAAAAATGATATCATGTTCAATGCGTAAACAACTGAACAATAACATTTTTATTTATTTTATACAACCTAAGTACAGTCAACTCTTGATTATCCGTGCTAATGGATGCACGACTAGGCACGGATAATCGAAAAACACGGATAACCGAAAAACATGGAAAATGCAGTCGTGATATTGACATTTCACTTCGTAGGATGGAAATTATTTCACATAACAGACTGCAGTGGTTACCGCAAGACAGCTAATGAAATACTAAATATTTCTATTATTTCGAAATATAATAATATCGTAAACATTTATAAATTTATAGCTTCTAATGCTTGAAACAACATAATGGGTACTTACTTAGCTTGACAACGTAGATAATAAAAAACTGACATCTTGCTTATTTTCAGTAAATGTATGACATCGAAGTGATTATATAATACAAAACATTGTTATAATTGTGAGCCTCTGATATATCGTGATATAATATATAGATTCGGCATTAGTAGGATTAAAAATCTTTCCCATTACAATTGACAGCAGGAGTCACGCCAAGAAAACAAGTGAATAATGAAATGTTAATTTTCCAGTTTGATTATTTCGAATATCATGAAATCTTCAATGTTCATCCATAAATATTTTCTAATCTAATAAATAGTTTCTAATGCTTGAAATAAAAGATAATGGGCGCTGAACTTGATCATATCAATAATAAAAACAATAGCAGGACTTGCGTATTTGAAGTCAATGTAAAAATCATTATCGAAGTGAATATCAGAATAGAGCAATTCTTTTATTGTGAATCTCGGAAATAACAAGTTATTTTTTGCTGTTATTTGATTTCTTCATGTTTTCTTTTAATGCAGTTCTTTTTTTACGTCGCAATAATCGAAATCAAATTGTCGCATGTAATTAATCCAGCTAAGTTTCAACACTCTCCAGAGCTTCTGTGCGGGTGCCAACTCTTCTTTATTTACGTATTTTGTGAACTCCAAGAGAAAAGCATTAGCGGCTGAAACATTGCCACTCAATCGCTCTCCCTTAATAGCAATTTCACGAATTTTATGTCGCAGCTTGAATCTCGTCAACCACCCAGAAAAAGCTTTAAAATCTCCTTCTATCCCTAGAGACTCATGAAAAATTTTCGCCTGCTGTGCGCACATGGGGCCTGAGACGGGTAAACCATGAATTGACCGTTTTTGATTGAACCAAAGAAGCATGGCGGAGTCTAAATCTTTAAAGGTTGATCGTTTCATAGTCTTACGCTTTGAGGGTCCCAAACCACTGTCCGAGGTAGCAGCAAACTTCATCAGCTTAGTTTTATTCTTAATTATACCGCAAATTGTTTGTAACTCCACATCATATTCTTTTGCCAGTTTAAGCAGAGTCACTCCTTTTTCATTTCTTTTAATCAATTCTAGTTTTTCGCTGTGAAAAGGACAATTTTCTTCCATTTTTTTGCCATTTGCATCAGCTTTGTCGCGGTACTATAGTAATGAATGCAACTTTGAAGTTATTGAGATTTCCACACGAATGAGCTGGCACAATCGGATCTGGGTAAAAACAAATGACTGTTCAACGGCGAATAATGACCAGGGAGCACTGATACTGTTTCGTATTTATTAATTCAGGCCAAAAAGTAAGAACATACGGAGCAATAAGTATGTTATTTTTAAGTATAATATAAGTTAGTTATAATATAAGTAGTTTATTTGAAAATATTTCCATTGTATATTTTCTATTCTGTTCGTTTTAGGAAGATAGAATATTCAGTGGCAAAGGGTAATGGGAAAGAACGGATAAAATAATTTCAGAAGCAGATGCGGCTGAGTTTTTACCATTCTTAAACGAAGCAAACAATTTCCATAATATTGTGATTAAATTAAAAAGTTAAACTAAAAAGAGACATTTGCAAACTTTCAATTCTATTTAGATACATCAAACTTTCAAAGAATTTACTTAATTTTACCATTGGAATATTTTTCAAACTTTGAGGTGTAGGGATGATAAAACAGCACGGATAATCCGCAAACCGGATAATCGGAAGCTGGATAATCGAGAGTTGACTGTAACATATATAACCAAGTAAATGTTTACATGTCAACCTTACAATTACATACGTAAAGTGACTGAGTTCAGCTAACTTGTCTCAACAGCAGCCAAATCAATAGCAAAGATGAGAGTTATTTTTTATTATGTTTTGATACTTATCACGTGGTTGGTGAAGCTAGATTCCTCTTTGTACACCACATAAACTTGAATCTGCTTCACGGAAGGTCACATTCAGCAAGGTTACGCTCTGCTTCCAAGTGATAAATGGTATGCTATGATCCTAAGATTAGGCTGATACTCTCTCATGGTGTCCCCTCATACTTCCTCGATTCTCAAAAATATCCCATGGCCTCCAACTAAACGTGTATTCTCATTAGATGAAATAATATTCTAGGTCATCTCGCTGAATATTGATAGCATTCATGTAGGACTGTTTAATACCAAACCACTTATGATCCAGTGATGTTACTTGCAACTGATTTATGCCAGAGCAAGTCCTTAACCCTTGAGTAGCAAGCAACAAAATCTGGAGAAGAATCTCCCTCTGCCACATAGCAGCTCGCATGGTTCAAGGATTATGAGCACTGCTCATGCAGAGGTGAGTAAACATTCCACAGTTAAATGCTGATTCAAGGTAAAAGTTATTCCACAAAAACTATGAGAGTACACATTACATACATTCTTTGGAATCCCTTCATTCTGAGTAAGTACCTACAAGTTGAGTCAATTTTAACCCTTATGCGGCGTCAAAAGATTTTACATTGGTACCAAAACTTTGCCTATTATCTAAAAAATATGAAAATAATAATTTATTTGTAACAAATTATTTGTTGTTGTTGTCTTTTGAACTTTTTTTAATACCAAAAAGGAGAAACTCAACATTTATTCCTTAACAATAGCATTAACTTCAATGAAAAATTACGATTAGCTGAATTGAATGATCAAATGGCCGTGGAATATCCCCACACATTGCATAATAAGAACTAAGAAGATGCAATTTTACACATATAAAAATTATAATTCGACCCGGGTTTCGATGTACTGCATCATCATCAGACCTGATGATGATGCAGTGCATCGAAACCCAGGTCGAATTAAAATTTTTATCTGTGGAAAATTTCATCTTCTAAGTTCTTATTATGTTCATATTCCACAACATCTCGCCTGATTCCTCCCTTTTTCCCAAACATTGCATTTAATGATCTTCACTTTTTTGCGGGTATCCCAGTGTGTTGCAGCCAAAGGGTTAAATTTATTCCCCAAGGTTTTAAGAAACTAGAAACACCAGTCATTTTCTCCAGGAATGGAGGAGGATTCGTAAACAAACAAATATTATACTTCTTGAATAATGATATAACAAATTATGCTGTAATTGGACATACATGATTGTGTCATTGAAGCTGTTACATCAGTGCTGAAGGCAGTTTGATAGGTCCCACAAAAAATACAGCCGAAATCTCTGGCATAGAGTGGAAAAAATCCACATCTTAAAAAAATGAAACCCATGAAACTGAAGTTAACAGCAAAAAAGTCATTTTCTCACATGCTAATTCAAATAATAACAAATACACAAGTTTGGGATATAAGACTCATAATTGTACTTACCCAATGCCATAGCATTACTTGCAACAGCATCCATAGCTTGAATCTTAGCTGTGGCTGCTGCCGCTGCCACTGCTGCAGCTGTTGGCATTTGACTTTGGACTGCAGTTGGACCCTGCGCCAAAAGAAGAGAGGCCTGCTCTTTCATTATTTATGCTAGGACCAGTTGGGGAAATTTATCACATTTTAAAATAAACAAAATAAATTACAATGTGAATGCAACATTGGAACAAAATTATACATGTAATATCCACAAACATGAATGAATAAACAAATACAGTAGAGCACCGATTATCCAATGTTCGATCGTGTAATATTTTAGGATATTTTTTCGATCACTATTTTGGAGAGAAAGGGGAGAAAAGTACACAATTTTCCGATATAAATATATATTGGGACTTGAGGGTGGGAAATGACCATGGAGGGTGGGAAAGTGACCGCCACTGATACATTTTAGAAGGGTGTTCTTTCGATCCTTTGCATCCCTACTCAGTGGGGGGCAAGACCCTTCCTTCGGCAACTTCGCTCGACCCTCGATCCCTTTAGTGGTCATTCTCTCAACATGTGTCAACCGTCACTAATTGTATGTGCAGTGGATTTTCTAAATAAATATTCGTTGGCTATACAAAACATTAACCATTGAAATGAACTACTTGTGTTTTGCAGTGTTTTCTCAAATTTTAAGCGAAATTCTAGCTCTTATATTAACTGTATGTCTTCTGCTTTCTTTTAACCATTACTTTTAGATTAATATCCTAAAATCATTAATATAACAGCTAGAAATTCATTTAAAATTTTAAAACAATCAAATAAACACTAAGAATTCATTTCAGACATCCATTCTCTCACGTTTGCAATAAATAAACCACTGCGCAAACGAAAAATGACCGCAACCACATGCTGTGAGAGGGTTTGCTCATGAGATGGAGGGTCGAGACCAGTTGCCGACCGAAGGGATGGAAGAACGGGGTCGGTGCACCGGAGAAGATATTCCGTACAGAGCAGGATACTAAAGATATTTTTGAGAAAAGTTCACCGGCATTAATGAATACTCTGGGCGGTGGCAGCGGAGTATCAGCAACCGGCCCTAGCGCAGAGGCCGATACTCCACATCTCCTCCGCAACCTATTGGAGTTTTGTTCGGTCAGTACTGCTACTTAGGTTATTGTTTTCCGTACCACAGAAGAAATTCCCCTATTTTTTCTTGGATTTGAAAAACTACTTGTATGCTTGACAAATTTCCTGGCTTTTACCCAGTTATTCCTGGCGATTTTCATTTCCCGGTTTCTCCTGATTTCCCGGTCACTAGACTAGGTTATTGTTTTCTGTACCGCGGAAGAAATTCCCCTATTTTTCTTGGATTTGAAAAACTTCTTGTATGCTTGACAAATTTCCCGGCTTTTTCCCGGTTATTCCCCGCGATTTTCATTTCCCGGTTTCTCCTGATTTCCCGGTCGCTAGACACCCTGAAGTTTCTACTGTACCGTTTTATGTAATTATTAAGGCAAAGAATTAATTTGTATGCACACCACCATAAGAGAAGAGGTAAGTAGCAACAAATGTTTGGGAATTGGGGTGGTTGGTGACCTTGACGAGTATACTTTGATAGCAGGCTGACTAAGCATGAAGGTAAATGAGACTTGGAACTTTGAGAAGAGACTAATCCCTGTAGAACAGATGTGCCTAGGCTGGCTATAGCGTGGGATTGAAGAATTGGACTCCAACGAGCTGTAGTCATGCAAGTGTGCATTATCCATGTTGACCTGAGTCTGAGAAGTTAAAAAAAAAACACTAGACAAATTTTACAGATTGGCATAGCCTCAGATTCCTCGCTATGATCATATTATGTTGCAATCATGAATTAAAACACTTACTACCAGGTAATTACCATAAGTATACAAGTAAAAATGGGACATACTGCACATCTGAGAACCCATCAACAGATACTAATTTCAGTTGGTGAAATGTTTAGGAAAAGTTAATGGGATGAACAATCGCCTGATGAGGGAAATGATAGGAAAAAAACAAAGTTTTCAATGCAATATGCACAACAGACTTCGAGAAAGCATGGAGCAGAAACCAAGGCCACAACTACCTCGAAATTGAGTATGAATGGTGTGTCCGCCACTTTCAGTTATCCGATTGGGCTTCACTCTTCATTAGTACCGATAATCGGCACTCTACTGTGAACTGATAGAATACATACAACTTTAATGAGAAGAATATACTAAAAAATAACAACAAAGAACCATTAAGGCATGAGTGAATATGCCTATTTAAAACGATATAAAGCTATTAGAGCTACATCCCATTTCTATATTCACAAGACTTGGGTGTACATAAAAATGCTAGTTAAGAGGTACAAAACCTGTGAAAATGACAGAAACATAAATTGAGTGCATTTCCTCTCCATTACAGTTTTTGGTATTAGGAAAAAAACAATACCAATATTTTTATTCATTAATTAGTCACCCAGTTACCCAAACATACGAGATAAAGTGTTAGAGAGCTTAACATGGTGTACTCATAATACTTCTCTTTAAAATACCTAGTAATGACAGGTAAGTTTTACCACAACAAACATATTTTAAATGTAATGAATTAAAAAAAAATATTTTAACAAACATTTTTTCATTTTAAAACATTTGTGCAAGTATCATGAGATAACTCGTGTATTCTACACGCTGTCCTTAGATACCACCTGCTGTGATCTATTGTAATTCCTTAGTCTTTAGGAGTTTACATCAGTAATACTTGTATTAAATGATTTTTTTAGCATTTAAAATAAATATCTGCCGGCCCCAGAGGTAAGTTGAAAAAAAAATCCATCCTTAATGAGCTAAAAAGAAAGCTTGTGTCACTGAACATGAATCCTTGCAACATCATAAATCAGGGGAAACTGTTGATTGGCTGTAATTTAACAAATCATTTCCCGCTACCCGAACTTCTTGAAAAACTCTGGATTTAGCTATTTCTCAACCTCCATTATTTATGCGAGGTGATTGATGTATTTTTTATTTTCTTTGCATTTTGTTCTTAACTTGAACTATAATTTTTCATTTGAGTAAACATCACAACTCAAAGCAGCCACCAATGATAAGTTACTACACCAGTAAAAGGCATTCAAGGAATTTATGACAAATGGTTTACCTACATCTGATGTGGAAATTTTAAGTATTAATTAGCCATGCATGACATGGACTTACTGCAAATATTCGTTCTCATGAACAACTGCTGCAGTGAATTATGCATTTTAAATGTTAGCAGGTATATTCTAAAGATAATAAAACATTCAAAATTCATCTCTGCCCCCAAAAAACACAAGGTCAACCTAATGAAGCCTGTAATAGCTTCCTTATGAATTCCCAAACTGAATGGAATTTGACCAGGGATTAAGGCAATACCAAATGGAGGCAACATCAGAATTTCTCAGTACTATAGAATAGGAGACAAATAAAACTCAATACCTCAACAAAAAGGAAAAATGCCAAGGCAGAAAACACCTTAGCCTTAACAGCCATTTATCACTTCAACACACCTGTAATGCATTTGGTGGTGTAATGGCTTTTCCAACCCTCAAGTACTGACCACCAAGATCAAAGAGATTCATCGATGATATTGCTTCTTGTGCTGCTTGAGAAGTTTCATATTCTATAAAACCATAGCCTTTATGCTTCATGGGAGATCCAGCAGGGGTCAGGCGGCACATTTTTATAGGCCCAAATGCTTCAAAAACACTGAAACCAGGCAAAAAATACATTTAAGAAAGGAACATTTGAAAATGTCAAGGTTTGGACAATTTTGAAACTTATTTATAAAGGAAGACAAGCAATTTTGGCCACTGACATTACAGAATTCTCATTATCACCACCCAACGTTTACAGCAAGTTGAGAATTTACATGATTATCTTAAACCTCAATTCAGCCTTCCGGCTTTCCACCAAAAGTAATTCTTGTCTTACACGAGAAGCAGTGAATTATCATTACCCAAGCATTTCATAATCAGCTTTAAGAATAAAACACATTTTGGAGAGCTTTGAAAAAAAATATTAATAATATAAGGATTAAAAGAGTTACGATCATCCTCACACAGCTAGAGATTAATTGTAAATGAAATTATGGAAAAAATGACTACCTTTTAATATCTTCTTCAGTCAAATCAGGATGAATGGATGCTACATATATCCGGTTATACTGCTTAGCCTCTTCTGTTATTTCATCTATGACAGATTGAGCTTGAGGCATGTTGCTGGGACGACCAACCTGCAATTTTTAATTAATACACCAAGTTAATGATCATCCATTAGCCAAATACATACCATAGCAATAAGATCAAAAGGAAGAACAATATTATACCTACATTCAGGACTTCAGGAAATACTCAATAATACTTGGATCCAGAAATACAACAATAATTGCAGCAACTCAAATTCAAAATCGTTAGATTTATATGCCAAGTACATACTTCTCAGCATATGTGCCCTTTCAGACACAGTTTACCAAGGAATTTGACTAAGTACCTATACTGAAATTTTTACAAATATTGTTTTCCATCTGAAAGACACCTAGTCACTTTAATAATCTGTAAAATGATCTAAGTTGATTATTTTTGAGCCTTCCTAAGTTTCAAAAGCCTCTTGATCAAAACCAGACTAGCTTTTTCTAGAGGTAATAGGGTCATTCCATATTAAATCAACCAAAATTAAATATTTTTTTTGGTGACCTCCGATTACTGTGAAATTTGACACAGTCATTCATACCATAGTAAGTAACAAATGTGACTTTTTTTGTATTTCTAGGATGATCGACTCAGGATTTATGAGGGGGTCAAAATTTGACCTTTCGGTGGCCTTTTCGCACATGACTTTAGTTTACTGGCAGTAAGTCAGCTCCTATCAGAGCCACAAAGTTGGGGTTAGGCTCATTGAAAAGGCAATTAAATTTCCTATTTAACACTTTGAGTGCTAACGGCGTAATATTACGCCGCGCGTGTTCTTGCGAAATTTGCGGGCGGCGTAATATTACGACGGGCATTTTGTACACATTGTAACGGCTACCGCCTCTAAATTACGCCGCTCGTATTTCTCGGATTCATAGATGAGCTCTTTCAGTTCACTTTAATGGCACTGGATGGCATATGTCTTGATATTTTTTTCTTGCAAGTCATGCCTTGTCAGAGCTGTCCGAACTTTTTGCCGCCTTTTTCATCCGTGTGTTCTGCTGCCGGTGGACATGGAGCGTATACTAGCTGAAGAAGATATTGCAAATGTTTTGAATTCCTTTGATAGTGGAAGTAGTGAGAGTGAGTTTGACGACACGGATCGTGATGCTGATTATAACCCCAAAGAAGATAGTTCATCAGGTAATTTCATTTTTGCCCGTATTGTGCAAATACAAGCATGTGTGCCTATTCGTTTCACAACATTTTTGGCGTGACATTACTTCATCTAATTGCTATTTCTCATTGTTTATATTATATTTATTTTAGAATCTGAAGTTATGGATGAAGTTGAAACTGTTCTACCACCAAATAATCGAGGCAGAGCACAGACAATGTTACGTGGTCGCAGGGGTGCACCAAGAGGAAGACGATATATTGCCAACGGAGCAGGCCCGGGGGATGTTTGGAGTGAAATTGACTCCGTTCCCAACATCACTGTCTTTACTGGTGACTATGGTGTTAGATCAGATAATGGGCTCAATTGTTCAAGTGAGATGATGGATTTTTTTGAACATTTTTTCGATATCGATTCGATAAATCATATGAAAGAACATACCAACTTATACGCAAGGCAAAGAATTGAAAAACTGAGAAGCAGGAACTTACTATCCGCAAACAGCAGATTGCAGTCCTGGAAAACAGTTACTCAAGCAGACGTAAAAAACATTTTGGCCGTCATAATGCACATGAGTATTAGCGAACGTCCTTGTATTTCTGATCATTGGAGTACTGATCCCGTTGTGGCGTGTGGTTTTTGTCCTGGTGTTTTTCCTAGAGATAGATTTCTTTCAATCTTATGAAATTTCCATCTCGCAGATAACAAACTATACGTTGAAAAAGGAGTAGATGGTCATGATCCCCTATTCAAAGTGCGTCCTTTGCTTGAGGTTCTCCAAAATAAATTTCAAAATTCTTTCGAACCAGCAGAGGATATAACTATAGATGAAGGAATGTGTCCCTTTCGTGGTAGGTTTTGCTACAAAGTGTATATGCCTCAAAAGCCTAATAAATATGGTATAAAACTGTATATGCTCTCAGAAGCAAGTAGTGGTTATATTTGGAATGTAGATGTTTTTCATGACCAGGAAAACTCTGGATTGGCTATAGTCAAGAGACTATTAGGTACACTTGCCGGTAATGGGCATACGTTGTACACAGACAGGTTTTACACAAGCCTTGTCCTGGCTCGTGAATTGGAAAGCCTTCAAACGGGCTTAGTAGGAACTTTGATGAAAAATAGAGCTGGAATTCCAGTGATGATAAAGAATGCGTGCCTTTCTCGAGGAGAGCTAGTTTTCACACGAAATGGCAACATATTGGTCCAGCGTTGGAAAGATAAGCGCGATGTGTTTCTGCTTTCCACTCGACATACGAGTGACATGATCACCTTCAACGATAGAAGAGGAAGAATAAAAACGAAACCTGCAGTAGTGATAGACTACAATAAGAAAAAGTTTGGTGTCGACCTAAGTGACCAACTCATGAGTTACGGTGCACTGGATCATCGGTCAGTGAAATGGTGGCGTAAGTTGGCATTTCATCTTATCGTAATGGCAATCACGAATGCAACTATCATGTTCAATAAGTTGAATAGAAAATCGGTTCCAGTGACTCATTTCATGCAGAAAATATGCACCGAGTTAGTGACCATAGAAGATGCATCCACCCTTGATAAGGGAAGAGCGCAAACAGCTCGACTCTCAGAAAAACATTTTATTGAAAAAATTCCTATACCTGCAGGTCAAAAGAAGGCCCAAAAAAGGTGTAAGGTGTGCTCTGAAAAAGGACGTAAAATTACTGTGAAAGCAGCTAGAAAATGCACGTCCTATCAATGTAATGCCTGTAAAATTGGTCTTTGCTTAGAACCAAGTTTCAAGCTTTTTCACACGAGGAAGAACTTCTCAAAATGACTGTATTTATACTTTTTTACTTTATTTTACTTGGAGTACATTTGCATTGATTGTCTCTACATTCCATTTTATTATTTTATTTCATGTTGATAAACCCGTTCAAATGCAAAATATGTAATTTTATTACTTTCAAAATATATTTAGCAAAAAGAATAAATTTTCAACTTTTTGAAAATTCAAAATATTGCTTTTTTTAAACGCAAGCTGTTCCTTTGTGCATAATGTAATGTGAAAAAAATATATATCATTTAAAAGATAAATATGTTATCTTTAAAATAATGTTAACATTTTCTGTGTACCTTAAATAGTTTTTTCACAACATCGCTATAAAAAGTGCAAAAAATAGCCAGCACTGAGGGATAGACCTTGCAAAATACACCCAGCACCCAAAGTGTTAAAGGATTGACTTTCAAATACTCATTATTTTAAATCGCATCACAGAGTGGACCTAGATCTTGGTTTGGTCAAAGGACAAATACACCATCTTCGATTTTTTTAAAACTTGGTGTTATCAATCTACATATATGCAGGTACGAGCACACAAAATTTGGAGATGGATTTTTTGTTAGTTTTTTAGATATGTCATTTTATATGATAATTACTTCACAGATAAACTAGCAC
The DNA here is from genome assembly GCA_963573305.1 of Pyrrhosoma nymphula. Lineage (NCBI taxonomy): Eukaryota > Metazoa > Arthropoda > Insecta > Odonata > Coenagrionidae > Pyrrhosoma > Pyrrhosoma nymphula. The sequence goes on along the minus strand of OY754330.1, from coordinate 43,992,985 downwards.
TATTGTAGCATGCTATTTTATATGGCCCCTCAGGAAGGAATGAATTCTGGAACTGAGAAACAAAATTGGTTCTATTTTCTGTTTGTATATCTGGCCTACATACCCTTACACAGACTTGCCCTATCATAATAAGAACTATGACGATGCAATTTTCCACGTAAAAAGTTTTAATCGACCCAGGTTTCGATGCACTGCATCATCATCAGGTGCCCTATCATGCTTAACTTTACCTATCTTACATCTTGTTAGCCACTGAGACTTCCCCAATGAAAATTTGGAAAAACAGAAACACAGGATTTCTAATATATACATTGTGTTCAAATTGTATAAAACTGTGTACATTGTACACAAATTTGGCTAAACACATTTGTGCACAATGTACACAATGTGGTATGGTCCATTTCTTTGAATTGCAGGCAAAAAGAGGTAGATTGCTGTTCACCTAGATGAAAATTCTTGTTCACTTAAGACAACATATCTTGAAAACAAAATTTTTAGCCATCTCCAAATTTTGTGTGTTTGTACCCATTTATGTTTAGTTTAATAATACCAACTTTAAAAAAAGTTGAAGATGGTATATTTGACCTTTTGACCTTTGACCAAACCAAGATCTAGATCCTCTCTGTGATGCGATTTAAAATAACGAGTATTTGAAAGTCAATCCTTTAAATAGGAAATTTAATTGCCTTTTCAATGAGCCCAACCCCAACTTTGTGGCTCTGATAGGAGTTGACTTATTGTCAGTAAACTAAAGTCATGCGCGAAAAGGCCACCGAAAGGTCAAATTTTGACCCACTCAAATCCTGAACCGATCATCCTAAAAATACAAAAAAATCACCTTTGTTATTTAATATGGGATGAACCACTGTACCAAATTTCATGAAAATCAAAGAAGGTAAAAAAAAATGTATTGGTTGATTTCAAATGGAATGACCCAATATCCAAAGAAAAAAATGAACAGACGCCGACTACAAACAAGAAAATATTAACCCATACTCACACAAGGCAATTAATTGGACACAACCTGAACCAATGCTCCTCCAAAAATAGCCAGGTGAAAACAAGAATGCAATTACTATGCAATCTTTGAATTACTTGAGCAAAACTTAGCCCTGATTCTGATTTCAGGGATTATTTTTCACTGTCATACATGTGTTCATACATCAAATGCAAAATAGCATGCCTAGTGTATAAAGGCTTTCGGACTTGAGGAGGGGAATGGGAGATTATCACCAACTTGCAGCTAGAATATAAGCACGTAACTTGTTCAGTGTGTTCCTGGGCAGATGTGAATTACCCATGGAGAAACTATCATCAAGTTTAGAAATTAAAAAGAAATTATGCAACTCACCCTACGATTTCGAGTGCATTCCAAAATTCACTACTAGTACCGCCATAAAACAAAAGATAAGGCAAGCGCTGCCACTGCAACATTAACATGCCATTTCAATACAGTTGGCAGCAGATTAGAGCCCAAAGGAAATTCAATATGGTTACTAAAAGCAACTTTCAACTAAATCCTAATTTTAATCACCATGCATCCTTGCTATTAATCCTCCGATTTTTTATATTTCTTGAAGAAATACACTTTCAGTAAACATACTTCATTAAAATCGTTAAAAATGTTCATCACCAAAGATTGGTCCCATTCCTCTTTTAAAAATGCATTTGAAAACCATTTCAAGTTTTCCATTATTTTTTTTAATAAGCATTGACGTAGTTACAGCTTCACTTCTGCACTGACCACTTAAGGCGGCAGTAGCAGCAGTCAAACTTATTGCAGGTAATATCATTGAGTTGATGATACCATTGTTCACTACATGGTACTGCCAGTTAACTATAGAATGCATAGTAAGCCTAGCCGAGAATATCAGAACATGCCCATATTCATGACCCAGACTTAACTCTTTCACATTCAGCAAATTACAGCTTATTGTTGGCTATCAGCCAGTGACATTTTCCATACACTTACAGATATATTGAGTGCATATATATTGGCCCTCAGGCAGTAAAAGGGCTGTTAACAAGATGCACAAACAACCTAATTTTCATCACCGTCAAATGTTTTGTGTGATTTGTACAGTCACTTTTCAAACTGATGAAATTAATTTTACATCAATTAGTTGTGCTAATTTAAATATTTTACATTATCTTTTAAGAGAGCTTAATTTGGTACAGCATGTCAACAAAGCAACTTGGTATTTCATGTACACACTTCCCATTCTCTTACACAAATCTCCTGATATTCCCTCTCAACTATGGCTAAGTGATTCCTTGATGCATTAGTGGGCAACAGTCCAAACATGAAGCAGCTTTGTAAATTATACCTTTATGTTTCGTCCACCAATCATAACACCATTCATCTGCTCAAGGGCCAGCTGGGCAGCCTCCGGGATGTCATACTCAACAAATGCAAAGCCTTTATGCTTCTGAGTGACAGGATCCCATGACATATTGATGGATTTTATTGGCCCAAAGGGTAGAAATGCTTGCCTTATGGTATCCTCCTTCAGCTCAAAGCTTATACTGCCAACATAAACCCTGAAATATATCCAAATAGTTCCCCAACGTGAAATGATCATATTTCAGAGGAATGACATATAATCAACGGTCTTTAATCCATCCCAAAATGTATCCAATCTAAATACGGATTTAGCAAGAAAATTTATGAGGTCCAAATTGTAACAGGAAAGCATTGCACTGTGATATTTTAGAAAATCACCTGATAATGCTTCAAATAGTGAATACAACAAACCAAGCAATTTAATCTGCCAGTTTGTAAAACAATGGACACCACATGAAGAGATAAATACAACCAGGGAGGTCAACTAAACGATGTTTAATAGAGAACAATTATTATTGGTAGTAATGGATGGGAAAACTCAATTGGAAGACTCAACAGTAGAGATGGGTCACTCGAATAGTCGAATACCACAGATAACGAAGTATTCGTAATATTCAATATTCGAAAAAGAAATTGAGATCTTGCCTCAAATACCCAACAAAATATGGCAAGATACTCCCGCCACCCCCCCCTCCTTCCCTACCTATGACTCCACGTCACCCAAAAATCCCATTATCAATGCCCCCTTCACTTCACTCACCCACCCCACCCCTTCCATCTTCTTCCCTTCCCCCCCCCGCTCATGTGTGCATCTGAACCTCCACCCGTACCACCCGGGGGTAGTTAGCGCTAAAAGCTTTACTTCTATCTGACCCCACCCCACCGCTCCCCCCTTTCTTTCCCTACCTATGACTCCACGTCTCCCAAAAATCCCATTACCAATGCCCCTTCACTTGACTCACCCACCCCACCCATCTTCTTCCCTCCCCCCGCTCATGTGTGCATCTGAACTTCCACCCCCACAACTCTTTTTTGTATATAAGTGAACATTTTTCTGTATTATGCACCTGATGATGACGCCCTGACGTCAAAACCATGGTCGTAGCTAAATAAATTTCATGTGGAAATACAAAGTTAAAATTATTCAAGATGAAGATAAAACAAATTCAGGAAGTATGAGAAGCCTCAGTGCCAAAAAAATGTATGACAGGAAAACATTCCAGTTTTCTACCATTTTAACAACAACAGTTGGATGACCATAGAGATTTTCGGTAAAACTCATTCCATTGCAAAGAATGGTGGGAGAAAATATGTAGGAAGATTCTCCTCCTGACAACGCAAGCTCCCACAAACATTTTGACAACCTACGTTAACCCATTACATATACACCTTGTCTTCTTTCCTCCGAAAACAAGTAAAGCTCAACCATTGGATGAGGGTAGTATTCAAACCTTAAAAGTAATTTACCGGAGGAGACTTATAAAGTACTACCTACGCTGAGTCGGTATGTACACATTTTTTACGCTCTACAGTCATTCAAGTTGTCTATCATTGTTAGTTCAGTTCTTGATTAAAATTAATAGTTTTTATATCTGTGGGAAGAAATGGGAAAACGACTCAAGAAATTCCATAATTACTAACAAGAAAATTAGTTATTGTTTGCACTCCCTCCTCAATCCTGATGAAATTTCCTTTTCTGCACTGAAGCAGTCTTCATTAGAATGAAATTGTGTCAGTGTTTCGGCAATATGCTCCACCATTTTCATCAGTCTTGCATTTTATATTTGGTGCTACACTGACTGTTTTGCGGAACAATGAATACAGGAATTGGTAAACCCATCTGGTTGGATATACAAACGAAGCACATTTCTGTGCTAAGATCTCAATTCGTCATGAGGTTAAGAAAATCACAGCGGAGTGAGCAAAGGATAATTTAAAATTGACGAGACACATGCCTGACAGTCAGCATCTGTGGAGATGCATCTTGTCTTGACCAGCTATTATTCGAGAAATACCGAGTCAGCATAGTCTTGCATCAGGTACCCCCGGGCTTCTTACCCTCTCTCCCATTTCAATAAGGGACTCCTTTCTTCTATCCCTCTTTTCTGCTCTAGGAAGAGATCATGCATACCCTCCTTCCGATCCAATAAGGGGATTGATCGGTGAGATGTATGCTGGAAGGTCAGCATTTATGAAGATAAGCTTGCTTTGGCGTGGTATTATTCGGGAAATACTAAGTAAGCACAATCTTCACCAGCAGACGAATATGCCAAGGAGAATCACTTATTACACAGCAGTGACTCATGGAGCATTGTGTGAAGCTAGTATTTTTCAGGGTACTCACGGCTTAAATCAGCGTAAATGCTTGGCAATAAATTTATTCCTGTAGAAACATATTTGCTCACTGTCTTCCCCATGTACTGGATAGGTCTGTTTTGGTTGGGTTGTCTGTACTTTCCCAATTGGGCTTAAATCAGCGTAAATGCTTGGCAATAAATTTATTCCTGTAGAAACATATTTGCTCACTGTCTTCCCCATGTACTGGATAGGTCTGTTTTGGTTGGGTTGTCTGTACTTTCCCAATTTAGAGCTTTAAGCTGAATTAGATACTCGGTTTGGGTTAACCAAAAATTAAATAAATTGAATTGAAGAACCAAGCAATATCAAAATGATAGTGAACACTGTGTAATCCAAGGCAGAAATTTTTAATAAATGATAATTACAATTTATGTTATGGTATATGCTATGCACCTGCGCTGTTTTTACCCTTTTGCGCCGGAGCCTTGCTATGAAAAATGCTTCCCTTGTCATGAGTGCCGGGAGCATATCCTTGCATTCCTCCGTACGGAACTCACTCATGGCAAGGAATCGCACAGGAATATTCCTTGTCTGTCTTGGACCACAAATCAGGGAAGCCGGACCCTTACCTCGATCACTGGGCAGAGGTGATAACAACCCTCTTCTCAGTACTATTCCCACTCACGGCCAACTTATGCTAGTTTACTCAGTGCATTTACTAAAAATATTTGCTTCTGGGCCTATTTTTTTTATTATAGGCCCAGAAGTTCATTCTTTATGTTTCGTTCTGCATTTACTAATTTTAAAGGGAACTTTGCCATTATAATTAACAAATTTCTTGTATAATGAACACTCCCGACAATAATGTTTATAATAGTGTCGCACCCCAACAATAAGGCTACATGACGAACTGCGCATTTGGGATTTTTCCATAGCGTAATTTCCTGTGACAAACAACTCGACGAACTGTACTTCTGGGTGACAAATATAACATTGTCATTTCCGTTGCATGACAAACACTACATCAAGCACTGGCTTTTTCCACTCGCGCTTGACGTCAAGACGTACAGCATTAACAACAGGAAGGGGAGTTGGGGTGGGGACTCCCACCCCTCCAACCCATTAAAAGACCCCGCGAAGCGCGACTTCGGGCTAGTAGAGTTTCAACGAATATAGTGCTGACAACCTGCTTGCTGCTGCTCGATTCCACGATGACCACGCCCAAGGTGACCCCCTGCCCAGGTCATCGCCAGTGATCAGGACATCTTTCCAACACCGGTTCGACCCCAGACGACGCCACCATGTAGCTGTATCTTTGTAATGTAAGCCAGAGTCCATTGTAATAAATGCAATATCTAAGATTTGGGTGTTGTTATTAATCCAACGTCTCCTGCCAATTGATATGCGATCCTATAATGAGTTACGATCCCTTTTTTTTTATTATATATTACCACCGAAAACAGCACATATTGGCCTTTACATCAGGGTATTTTAACAATCAACAACGGACAAGCACAACCAACCATGTCCTGGGAAGTGAAAAATCCTCCCCAGGCGGGATTCGAACCCGCAACCTTTGGGTTAGCAGGCAAGGACGTTACCCCGCTGCCACCGAGGCCTTGTGATCCTACCGAGGACACGACAATAGTTCCGTTTAAAATTTGGAAATGCACAGAAAGAAAACATAACAAATGTAAATCTAAGCTTAAATTTTCCTAGCATGCTACAAATTTTGTCATAGTAAATCCACTGAGTATGAATACCAATGCTTGACCACAGACCCAGTGAAGGCATCTATCATTGAGATGAAAGGTTGGAGATTAACCCTGCCTGCAGGCCACGGAAGGGTCTGATGACCAGCGGGTTGGGGAAACGATTAAGTTGTCATTTTTAGGGTCGATCGCTCAGTCGGGTCTACATGATTGACGCATCTTAACCGGTTCTCTCTAAAAGACTCCTCTCGCTCACGGCACGACGAAATTCATCTGTGCGTGACTCATTCAGCAAGAAAGAGAAGGTTGTTACCTGAGAAGATCGCTCCTTTGCCTAATCTGTTATTGTCTACCCCCTCCCAGCATTGCTTCGACACAGGTGGCTTCCACTAGTGGGAGAGGGGTTGGGCCTCTTTTTGGGGGCTTCCACAGCCAACACTGGGTTGATGCTCAAACGTAATAAGAGGAGCCTTTATTTCAGTTGATTCATATTGGAACCTTACTCCTTAATCCCCACTGGAACTTTTTTTGCTTGCTTGCATCTCGCTTAGCCCCAGAGCCGTGTTGACATGCTGTTTGCTCTCTTGCGTGGAAAGATTTACACCGTTTATAAATGGCAATCTTATGCATCCATTGAAAAAACTACGTGTGAGCAACGTTAACTTCATAGCGAAAGGGTGGAATACGAAATTTTACCATTCATTATGTCGCTTGGATTTAATTGTTATTCCTTCACTTAGATGAAATTTAATATGAGAACAGTGAATCTTCCTCATCGAAACAGAAACCACTGCATCTAAAGACTGGGCTTAGCTAGTGATTTTGCTGACTATTTTAATCGTTTGGGAGTACCACAGACTTTTAAGTCTAGAGTACATAGGGCTTGATGATGACACCCTGAAAAGTTCTCACGGACAAACAAATGAAGGAGATTAAAGTGATGAGGTCATCCCTGAACAAAAAAAAAAATTTAAAGAGAATTAGAGAAAAATTGAAAAAGTAATCCACTCAAAAATGGAACATTTAAAATTGCAGAAAACATCACATAATATTTTAAAAAGACGTAATTCTGTGAATGAAATTGTACTTTCAGAGGGGTTTTTCTTCATTTTCATTTTACCCAGACAGTTTATTAGTTTGCTATGCAATTTTTTAAACTTTCGTTGAGTGGTATAATTTTATAATTAATATCTTGGATACTTTTAAAAAAATGTCTCATTTTCAAATTTTATCTCTCAGCACAATTCACTCTCTCCCACAGGCATGATTGTCTGATTATGAACACACTTGATTTAGCCACATGTATAATTGCTATTATCTTTACTTTAGCTTGAGCAGCCAAAAAGCTATGATTGTTCTAAAATTCTTCTTCTTCTTCGAATAACCCATTTGAGGGTGCGATAAATCACTTCTGGATATGCCTTTTTTGATTTAATTTTCTTTCTGTCCATATTTCCTTCATCCTTTGAGAGTGCCTTTCCTTTTGTTCTTGCGTCCATTTTCTTCCATCCCTCGATTTTTTTCTTTCTGGAAATTTTGCTGAGTGAATTACTTCTCTAAAAAGAGTTCGGTCATCTATTGTGTCAATCTTTATTCCCAAGTTTTCCATATCTTTTTGAGTTTCAATGAACCAAGTAGGTTTGGATTTGTAGCTGTTTAGTAGGTTGAAGATCTTCTTGGTTAATCTGGAGTTACTCATTCGAAATATGTGACCATAAAACTGAATTCGTTTTTTTCTCATTACATCGACTAATTTTTCAACCTTTAGACCAACCAACCTCTCTGTTTGGTCTTAGTTTGTATTCTGCATTGCTGTTACTTTTAGGTCCCAATATTTCCCTCAAAATTCTTCTTTCAACCTTTTCTAATTTTTCGAGATCCCCCTAAATTTCTAAATCCCCCTAAAAAAATTCTAAAATTCTATTGTACATTTTGGCTAAAAATATAATTATATCTCCAACACAATTAAAATTTTTATTTTCTACAGCGGAATATAATATACAGTAAAACCCCTAAAATGCACTTTTCTAGGGACCCTAAAAAAAGGTTCAAATTGCGGGAAAGTGCAAATTGCGGGAAAAGTAGAATTTTCACTTCTACAGCCATGTTCCTTCACTGGAGTAAGGGTAAAAATAAGAAATAGACTGATAAACTGAAAAAGAGCAGAGTCATAATTTATTCTTTGAACTATATAGCTCTCTCATTAATTTATATATGATGAAAAAAAGACATTGAACACCTTAGATGAATAGAAATGTGAAAATTATTTTTCTCCTTCATTATTGATACATAAAATAAGGGATTACTACACATCGCACAAAATCAAGATCAAATGAATAAATAAAAGTTACAGAAACATCATCTTAAAAATTCACTTCACTCATGGTAACTGTGGACCCTACCCATAAATAATAATAATACATATATTAACTTCAGAAAATAATATTTTTGAATCTATCCAACCAACCACTGGATGCTGTGAAATTTTCAATTCCCAATCTTGTGGCGATGTGCAGAGCTTTTTCTCGATATGACACCATATATAGGGATATTTGAAGACCTAGCACTCAAAAACCACTCTTTAAATACCCTTCCATTTCTTCATACTTAACATATTTTCTCTTTTTAGACAAATTACCGCACTGGTTGGCTTGTTTCAGAATCCCATTACGATTTCTCACAATTATAGTATTTAGTGTAGAGATAGGCAATCGTAGCAGTTTCGCTAGATCGACGCGAGTTCACCATGAGAATCGACTTGTTCTAAAATGTCAATTGTCTCCTTGATTGAAAAAGTCCTTTTTCCTTCCTCGCTTTTCCATTGCCAAGCAGGATAAAATTACGTCCCAGTTTAGTTGAGGATGACTTAACAACACATGAGAATCTAATCAGCCGTGATGTTCGACTAGTCCAAACAATTGTTCAACTAAAAAAATTTGCAAAAAAATAAACTTTATGATTCAGTCTAATTAAGGTACGATAACGCAAGTTTCGATAAGTTTAATTCATTTGTAGCCTATCATAGTTATAACTCGGGAATCGAGGTAGTGCAAATGATCTCAGTTGTCCACTAGTACGAGTTCTTTCATTTTTCATCATGTCTGAATAAGAATCCATTTTCATTCTCCAAAGTTTCTACTCAAGTAGAAGATGAATACTCCTCCGCAGGTTTAATTACATTGTATAAATTACATAGTTAGCTCCTAGCCTTAATAAATGTGTTCATTTCATAGCTTGAATCATTTCCTGCCTGATTACGAGTTGACGTAGTTCCAATTTCTGCTACGAGTGGCGCTGTAAACTATCCCCGCCAAATTCAAATTCTTTCTTCAAACAGGTCCTATTACTGCTTTCTTTCGTATTTTTTCTGCAAATATGTGCAAGACAAAGTCAAAAAGTGTTTAACAAAGGATTATATGCATGAGTAATGGACTTTGAAAGTTAAATTTTATTTTGATTGAGCGCGTTGTGGTGCAAATTGCGGGAAAACTGAAAAATGTAGTCTAAATTCGGGGTTCAGCATACATTGGAAACATAGGAAATGGAATGGGACTTTGTAAAAGTGGTGTAAATTGCGGGAAAACGTAATTTCCGATACCGCAAATACGGGGTTTCACTGTATAACGATCTCTTTGTACTGAAAATAGTTTCAACGTCATCGTGTTCTCATAGGTTGTGAAATCTCAGCACATTTTTCAAAATCCGCTAATATCTTGATTTTACATAACACCCCATTTTTGGGTCCCAAGGTGTTACGTAAAATCAAGACTCGACTGTATAAATCCAAAGATTGCTGAGTGGAGTGTGGAAAAATTTTTGAATATGCGAAAGTAATCAAAAGTATGCAGTGTGCAAGTTTTGTGGTGCAAAAATAGTATCTCAAGGAGGCATATGCAAGTGGCATGGAAAACTAGTTGAAACCATTACAGAAACAAGTATAATGAAACAGAAATCTGAAGAGAACTTAAACTAAGACAGACAGTTGGAATGTGATTTGGAGGCTCAATTTTTATCGCAGACATTCTCAGTTCGTCAATAAGTGATAATATACTAAAATATACAGGGACAATTTCAGCGGTAAAACTAGAACCTAATATATAGTATCCAGGTAGAAATTCACGTGGCATCCAAATGTATTTTTAATATAATTATGGGAGAACTAAAAGCCCATATTCACAATTCGATTTGGATATTCAAGGTAATATTAGATATTCAAGCTCCATATTCGAATTGAAAAATAAGGTACTTGACTCATCACTACTCAAAAAGTGATAGATATATCTCAAATTCTAAGGTGGGTAGTCTTTTTTCTGTATCATTCTATCAGGTCATAACTCAATTACAGTATATCTTTGAGTATGTACAAGTCTTCTTTTTGGTTGAAGGTGTCGACCAAAATCCATTGTTCCAACAGAAATAAAAACAGTAAGTTGCAGGGATAAAGATTGGACAAGAATATCATTTAAAACAAGAACACTTTGAGGTCAGGTCTTATCAGCAATGATCATAGTGAGTTGCTCAAGCTTTAAGAAAAATCAAAGCAGACATCTCAAACACAATTTTATAAAGATAATCACCCCTCAATTATACCAAATTTTAGATGTGCAATGATCACCAATAGATGACCAAGATCCAAGTATAACAAGATAAGTTTCAAGATATTACAAGAGAATTACTGAACATTAAGCCTGATGGGAACTCAAACTTATTTTTTTATTCCGAACCCTAGTAATTTCTAGTCTTTATGCCTACCTATGCCAGGTATTTGAGTGGCAGGGAAGATAATACTGCAATTTAACTTTTGCTAATTGTTTAAACTAGGATACAATTGTGAGGTTATCATGAGTCACTCTCCTCCATAATTTCTGTGAAAAAAGCATTTCAGTTTTGCAAAATATTGTTTCACTTATTTGTGCAGTCTCACTCAATAGAAGCCAGGCAAAAAGATGCAAAAGAGTTAAATATCCTATGCATAAAATAAGACTAATAACAACAGTATAATGACCAGGTTGGAGTTCGATCTGAAATATCATCGTTTGTTAAAAAATTTAAATGATTGTATCAATAGTGTTGATATCATTAAGAACAATTCTCATATTTCCAAATATTCTTTTATTACCCAATTAGCTCAGCCTTAAATCACTAGGCTTCAACAACAGAGGCTGTTAAGGCCAATGACTCAATCACCGACAAATGTACAACCACAATGCTGAAAATGACTAAATTAATAGAAAAGAGCTCTTGGTAGAGATGGGAAAATTACGATAATTTTCATCTGAGGTAAATTACTGTAATTTTCGAAAATTACCGTACTTTTCCAGTATTTTTAGTTTTAAGCATTTAACAGCAAATGTATGGTTAAACAAGAAAGCCAATAGCAATAGGAAGGGAATAACAATGTTTAAATCATACCTAATACAACATTAATTATAAATTTAAAAAATTGTTAAAATAAATACGGCAGTAACACGCAATCTGGCTTTCTTTTGTCATAGTATGAGACATTTTCATGAAGAATATTCTCATAATTACTCAATAATATTATAATTTAAGTTAAATATTCCAAAAAAGAGTTTTGCATGCCTCAATTTATAATTAATCACGTAGGAAATGTGTATGGACTTAGCTAAAAGAATATGTTGGGCATTTATCTGTAAGAAAAATTATCTCAAACATAGGGGAATTATCTAGAACATTACCAAAAATTATGGTAATTTTCTAGGAGTGCAGTAAATTATGAAAAATACCTCGGTAATTTACAAGAATAACTGCGGTAATTTTCAGAGTGGTCCATCTCTATCTACAGGATTGTGATCATAACAGTGAGATTAAAAAAAACATCCAGCCAAAACTGACTTACCTGCACATCAGTACCAGGGCTTGATGCCTCTGCAAAGATTTGGCTTGCTAAAAACAGAATAAAAGAAATTAGTGGAATTTAACTGTGGATCAGTACAACTAAAACCATAAATAAAGAGAATGTCACAGATCATTACCTGCTGCTGATGAGCTAATGTCTGCTTCATCAACACCATCTTAATACTTTGCTCCATTGCATACTTCTTGGCTCTTGCCACAGCCTCCAGCAGGTCAGATGAAAGCTTTGTTAAGCCTTGCCCAAGGAGACCAGGCACAGCTGCATCCCTCTTAGCTCCAGGTCCTAAAAAGAACAAAACATACACAACATTAAAAACCTTTGGTCTGCGAAACCAATGTATTCAGTAAAGTTAAGAGCTAAGAGCCACTGTATGACCACATTCCTAAGATGGGTTTCATTTATACACAGTTGAGCACCCTTAATCCGGAACCGTCAGGACTCGAGTGATGCCGGATTAGGGATTTTGCCGGACTATGGGTGCTGTGATAGTAACCAGTATACTTAAGGGGTCCACAATGTTTTTTATGAGGAAATTTGATAAATAATAATAATGTCTTTATTCATCTGTGGCACAACAATAATCGTGGTAGATGTCGTCAGTCATTACACTCATCTTGCGAGGATACAGAAAGAAAGAAATACACTGAATACAAAGCTCAAATATACAGTAAGAAGCAGAAAGTAAATACAATCAGAATCAAAATGCAAGTATACAATTAAAAACTTACTGCGGAGAAATCAATTTCAAAGTATTCCTCCAGTGAATATATAGGTTTAGACATGAGCCATTTCTCTAAGGCCCTGCGGAAGACTTTGTTGTCAACCATTCTTGCTGAGTTGGGCAGCATGTTGAAACACTTGATAGCCAAGTTTTCATAGTTAAAAGATTTAACCAATCTACAGTGAGGCATCTATTTTATGATTTGCTCTAGTGTCATGATTGTGTACATCAGCTCTTGTGGAGTACATTTGCAGATTTCCCTTGATGAACAACAGAGTATGAAATATATATAGGCTGTATACAGTCATTAGGCCTAATCTGACAAAAAGTGGTTTACAATGTTCATTAAATCCAGAGTTAGAGATAACTCAAACCACCTTCTTTTGGAGTATTAATAACTGTTTTACATCTGAAGCATGCCCCCAAAGTCTGATACCATATGAAAGGTGAGACTGAAAAAATGCATAATATGCATTACGAAGATAGTCATTGGTCACACAGCACTTAAGCTTCTTGATTAAGTACAGGGCTCTGGCAAGTTTTTTCCTTATGTTAAAAATATGCATACTCCAGGTTAGCTTAGGATCAAGATAAAAGCCAATAAGTTTCACAACTTCATTGTCTGGTGTAATTTGTTGAAGAGAACAGGTTAAAATTGGGTTTTCATAGGATTCATAAAGAATCTGTTCGCTGAAAACCAAACATTTGCTTGCACCAGTGTATCAGATATCAGCTTATTAGTCTCAATGGGATTGGTACTCTGATGCAAGAAAGTTGTGTCATCAGCATATAGGACACAGTCAGTGGATACATTCACAGGTAGGTCATTGATCATAATTAGAAAAAAGGAGGGGACCAAGTACTGAACCTTGAGGTACCCCATGCTTAACCTTGAGGAACTCTGATTGAGTACCATTAACTTGTACTAATTGCTTACGATTACTTAGATAGGAGGACATAAATTCGAGTTCAGCCCCCTGGAACCCATAATAATTCAGCTTCTGCAGAAGGATTTTGTGATCCACACAGTCAAATGCTTACCATGCACCAACTTAGAGCAAATTCAATTAAATTTGAATACATTCTGTATAATTGAACATATAATTTGAAAAAAATAAGATATAAACTGTTTCTAAATTCAAAAACACAAAATCAGTCAACCGGTAGTATCGCAAAACGGCAGATTGAAAAGAATGCGTAGTACATATAAACATATTGCTGCACATAAACTGTATAATGTTATTTGTTCATAAATAATATTAATAAATAACACTTAAATAACAAGTACCTACGCCTTTGAAATATTGCTGGATTATGGGTGTTCCCGGATTAGGGGTGCTCAACTGTACAATGTTATTAGTTGATAAATAATATAAATAAATAACAATTTTTCATTGCTTCCAATGTTCCTTGCAATCCTTATGCCACTGTGTTTAATACAATATCAGCTGATTCAATGAGCTGTCTATGCCGTGCCGTCAACGCTCGCTGCTACCATCTGTGCGACTATCCGTCGATTCATCAAGAGGGATTGAGGAGGAAGCCTTGGAGAAAGATTCTTGTCCATCCTTGGTTGCATTTTTGAACATATCTACAATCTACAAAATTGTATAAAATATTTTAGCCTGCTCCTTTAATATTTGGCCTGAAATACTGAGCCCTTCACTTTGACGCAGTCGAAGCTATTGCATAAGTACGTGATCTAAAATGGCACTACACCCCTTGAGGGTTCTTTCGTGGTTTTTCTTATTGCCATCCCTTTCTTAGAGGCCTATTCTGCATCGGGGTGCGCAATTCCACGATGTAGTCTTTGCCCGCCTCTTCCGATATGAAAACTTTTCAGAGCGGTAATTTGAAATTTCAGCAGCCAATGAGAGGCAAGCTGGCGTTCTAGCTTCGATGAAATATTCATTACCTCGCATAATCTATGAATTATTTTACCTCTTAAATAGATAAAATTATAAATATAATACTTTTTATGTATTATAAGCTATAACTTTTAACTTACAAGCTTGAAGCAATATATTCCACATATTCTATAAAATGACTTACGATAATATTATGGCGGAGCGGTGAATGCTAATGTGAGTCTTCTGCTGTAATAAGATTTTAACATTACACATTTTTAAAGTTATTGAAGTAAATAATGCCTGCGATCCCAAGTATTAAATAATGTATGGAGTTTCCTCTTTCCCTGTACCAATTTTGTAATATGTAGTAGTGAACCTTATTCTGCTATCAGTGAGTCGTATATATCATGTTGGCATTTGTATTTTTGTGACTGGCTGTTTTGACATGCAAGTATCGAAAGTAGTCCTTCGGTCGAGAACTATCATTATTGTAATACATGTTATTCTACTCTGTGATTTCTTATTTAACTGGCAGTAATGGCCTGGGAGCTCCCATTGACTGTTGTTAAAGTTTGTAGTGGCATTGACGCTAAGGTAAATGTAAGCGAGAGATGGGCATAGAAAAATGTTAATATCGGTCTCAGTTGAAATGATACAGAAATAATTTTACTGTATTTAAAATTGCTAAGGATTGGCTATTTAGTAAACACCTGAGGTTTTTGTCGGTAATGAAAAGTTTATGAATTAATTTCCATAAAGAAGACCCCATTTACATGATGTCATTGGACTTGTTGTTGATGTTTACTTAAGTTAGCCATTACGATACATGAAAGTGGTGCTCTTTTTAATTCAACCCTAGTATACTTGTTCATACATATGCTTGGGAAATTCTAAAATTATAACCAAGATTTTTGTACAGTTGGTCTTCCCTATAAGTAGGCATAAGCGATAGGGGAAACATGCCTTTGTGCTGGCAAATTGCATTACGTAGTATGAAATAATTATAATGTATATTATAATGTTATCCTGTGGTCAGTAGCAATTAAAATACGTTCAATTCATAATGGGAAATAATCCGCAACTGAAGGGCAGATAGCCGCGATAGTTCTCTCATCGTAAATATATCGGTCTCCATTGAAATGATGCAGAAACAATTTTACTGCCTTTATAATTGTTGATGATTAGCTATTACGTAAACAACTAAGGTTTTAATGGGTAATGACAACTTAATGCATTATTTTGAAGAACCCAATTTAAGTGCATTTTTACCATTTTCATGGGGTGAAATGTACTTGTTTGAGTTGATTTTTACTTAAGTTTACCATTACTATTCTTCAAAGCGAATGACATTTGAATAAATATAGCGTGCTGTTTTAAATTAAACCCTCGTATACTTGTGCGTACATATATGCTTCGAAATATCTTTGATTTTAGCGGAGTCACAGTCTAAACTATCGTGGTTAATATCCACTTTTGTCACACCAGCCTGAACATCTTTTTCACCCAGTTAAAACCAACGTATTGCCATGAAATCTATGTCAGTCATCATGCCAAGTATGCGCATATATAAAAACTTTTCATTCTGCGAATTAACCCATTTCTCTTGAAATAGTAATGTGTCAAGCCGGAGAAGTGCCATTTTCCCTCTCCGCCATACGTGAGATAGGGTCGAGCTATTGAGAATAGCCCGGTATTAAAGGCCGAGCAATAATAATTCGACCCTGACCGGTGCTATCCGCCGTTCAGAATACCGAATAGCCACCTCACTGTTGTCATCTTTAGAATAGACACTTCCTGTGGCTATTTCAACATTCAGAATACTGAATAGCCACTGGGTCTCCAGAATCGTGAAAATAGCTTGGCCTTATTTTCATTCAGAATAGGCCTCTTAGTGTCACTTTCACAGAAAAAATTGAGGATCTTCTTTTTCTGCTTCTTATTCTTATAGATTGTCGAAGATCCAACGGAGTACATATCACACGTACAGGCGCTTTACTGATGTACCGAAAACAAGTTTTTTCAACACTTCTGCTTTTTCTGCGATAGTTAATGTTCTGTGCTTTCGCTTCACCCCCTTGCAACTGCTATTACTGCTTACGTTAGATATAATTACGGATAAAACTATGCAGATGACAGATAGTTTTTACTTCGAGGGCCACTAAGTATAAAGCAAACATGCGCGCACCATGTAAGACCGGTACTGTCCATCTCCGAGACACCACACACCCGCAAATACGCAATATCTTCAATTTGCTGAATAAAGACCTTTGTTGCATAACATAATTTATATAGATAACATTGTATGCTAAAACTCTTCCAATACTCGCTCTTTAATGGGAGAATTTGTGAAAAGAGTGGGTTACAGTTTCAGTAAATACGAATCAATGATTCGGCAAAAAAGTTTCTGTTTTCCGCTAAGTACCTCCTACGCCTTTGAAATATTGCCGGAATACGGGTGTTCCGGGATTAGGGATTTCCGGATTAGGGGTGCTTAACTGTATATGTATGTACTACTCTATAAGACACAGCAAGGACTAATCATAGTTCTATGTTTGAATTGAAAAATAAGGTATTTGACCCATCACTACTAAAAAAGTGATGGATTTATCTCAAATTCTCAGGTGGTTTAAGTCTGTTTTTCTGTGTCATACTATCAGTCCATCATTCAATTATAGTAGATCTTTCAGTATGTATAAGTCTTCCTTTTGGTTGAAAATGTTAACCTAAATCAAATGCTCCAATAGAGATAAAACCAGCGATATAATGGCCATGAAAGTTGCAGGAATAAAGATTGTACAATAATATCATTTAAAACAAGCACACTTTTGAGGTCAGATCTTATCAGCAATGATCATAGTGAGTTGCTCATGCTTTGAGAAAAAATCAAAGCAGACATCTCAAACTCATTTTTAGAAAGATCATCACCCCTCAATTTCACCCATCTTTATAAAAGCAATGAAAAAAACTCCAAGATCCAAGTATAACAAGATACGTTTATAATCATTAAAGAGGGAGGGAATGTTAAAATGGAATTGGAAGAGAGAAATTGGAATTGCAAAACCTTTTCAATGATGTGAAATACAGTGAAACCTCGTACTTGCGTTATCGGAAATTACGTTTCCCCCAATTTACACCACTTTTGCTAAGTCCCATTCAATTTCCTATGTTACCAATGTTTGCAGAACCCCGAATTTAGACTATGCCTTTTTCAGTTTTCCCGCAATTTGCACCACAACAGAAAGTTGAACTACATTAACTTGTAATCTGCCAGATATGATTCAAGCCATGATTCAAGCTATGAAATGAAGCGTAGTCTTTTTTATGTAAGACATTTTCATTCCAGTTAGTGATAATTCTATACTACCGTTCTTTTAAGGTTTCTATGCATAAAGATGATAATAAATATCTGGTTTTAACTTCATAAATCGCTGAAAGATAGTACTTTTCCGGCTAATCTATTGACGCCCCTGACGACAAGTGCCGTGTCGGACATCGAAACGCCAGAATACATGGAACCTTTCGCCCGTTTGGACATCCCAAAAGCTTTAATTCGCAAATAATCATTTTTAGAAAAAATATATTTGTTAATACAATGAGGAAAATTTGAGCATACCGAAATAAAAATGTAAACTACGAAACATTTTCACGACGCAACACTCCTTGCTGCGGCTGATTCATTAATGCGATTGACGATCAGTTGTTTCATCGTTTTTGATTCTATCGTCGTCTCGGGAGTTAAGAAAATAAGGTTTATTTCAATGGAGCAGTTTAGTCTGCTTCATCCACATTGCTGTTTCAGGAGGCTAGTGAGGATAAACTTCTACTTTTTCTGCAACTGATAGCTCTGTGCCGTCACTTCACGCCGCTGGCATCGCTCCACCCACTTAGATCGGACATGGTCATAATATGTGTGTACGTTGCAAAGAATTTTAATGAAGTTTCTTGCACCTTACAGCCAGAGAATAAGCAATAAAGCATTATATTTAAGCATGGCTAAATGTGCGCGCCATGAAGTAGCGTAGCCACCCCAAGTCACTAAACCATTATAGCGGTTTCTCAGCCAACAGTGAGGATTTCAAACTGCAACGTGCGTAACCAAATCTTATAATTAGTTTAGATTGCCTGTACAATTATTTTTTAATGAAATTACCTCAAAATACTTACAAGTTACATTATATTCCAGAAATATTTTTATCAAGAGCAGAGTCAAAATCTCTTAAAACAACGTTTATGGTTTTGATTTTCTGATTTCTCGGAATATGTATGAGGTTGTTTTCGCAACACTGCCGGACTCTAGCATGTTCCTGGATTACCGGGTTATGGGTGCTCGACTGTAATTGAACCTGCGGGGGAATATTATTTTTTTATCTAAGTAGAAACTATGAAGAATAACAATGGATTCTTAACCAGATATGATGAAAAATGAAAGAACTCGTTGTAGACAACTGAGATCATTTGCACTGCCTCGATTCCCGAGCTATAACTATGATGGCACAGTGTGTGCTGTTCAAACTCTTAATAAATTACTTAGTAGGTAGTGACTGCTGTGAGCAAATGCTTGAGGAACTGCAGAAAATTGAAAATAAAGTGCATAATATTATTAATAGGCAGAGGAAGTCCAAGCAGTTGAAAATATCAAATTTCTAAAAATAATCATGCTATATTCATTAGATAGTTTCAATGGCTGTTAATAACAAATATAATGTAAATCACCCTACAATCTTCATCCTTTCTTAATTTTCAATTTGTCTAAGATGTTTAATGTATTTTTTTCATCAAATATAAATAAATGAGAAGTGCTAGTTCAAGGAATAATTATGACACTCCTCTTTTTCAGTTTATCAGTATTTCTTATTTTAAACCTTACTCCAGTAAAAGAACATGAATGAATAAGTGAAAATTCTACTTTTCCCGCAATTTACACTTTTTTTCTAGGGTCCCTGTAAAAGTGTAATTTAGGGGTTTTACTGTAATATAATTATGAGGAAAAAAAATCAGCAAGTTGGACTAAATTTACACATCATGTGGTGCATTAGTTTCCATGAACAGCTAGGTGTTTTCTTCAGTGAGTTTAATTTTCAGTCAATCAAGTTCAAGTAGGTTACCAATTATGTACTCTCTAAGAGTAATAGTTATTGATTACTACTTAAGAAAACTATTTAGTACATGGTTATTCCAATTACTTTTACTATGTATTTCAGGCAGTACCATAGAGATTTTCTGTGGAATCCCAATCCTTATTTGGGTGTCTTGTGAAGGACACCTTAACCCTTTCGAGACTGCAGAACTGCAGACTCTCCTTAGCATGTCTACTGAACTGAGTACCAAGAGACTCTTCCTTCCTCTTTGTACGGACCATTTTTATACGGCATCCGTTGAGAAAGTTCTCGCAGGTATACACTCACACACATCTCCAACAATTTTCGGCCCCTCTTAGCGGGGTCCTCGCAATTATCTCTGACTCCGGGGGCAGTTATACTCAACCCGTCGCAGGTTTACAACCATTCCCAGCGGCAAGGGTTTGCGGTCAACTAATTGTAAATTTTTTGGTTTTACTGCATGTATATTTGTCGCTTGCTCTCAAATTGTAGACTTTGAAATGAATTCCTCGTTTTTTACAGTGCATTTACAAATTTTAAACGAAATTCTATCATCAATATTAACAGATTTATTGTATAAACCTATTCCAATGCAAAACATCTTGACTCATATCTTGAAATCAAGATACCAGCTAATATTGATGGTAGAATTACGCTTAAAAATTGTAAACACTCACCATAAAACAAGGAGTTCAATTCTGATTTTATATTTTTTTGTGAAAGTTACAAATATTTATTTAGCAAAATCACTGAATAAACAATCATATGACTGCGGACCCTTGCCGCTAAGAGGGTGCTAATGCGAGGAAGGGTCCAGGTACCTGTTCATAGATTCCGAGGGAGAGGCCTGACCCCCGCTGCATTAGGTCCCGAAACGTAGAAGCTGTGTACCTGCGAGCACCAGAAAGGGGGGAAAGCATAGCGTCACAAATATGCGACGTTCCTTTGTTTGCGTAGGAAAACCTCAGTCGCATATTTCCGACGTTCGTAATGAAAGGGTTAAGTGTAGTATTCAGTCCATTGAACGGGACATTAAACTGAGGTCCCATTGGTGCCTTTTGTTAAAAGTAAGCTGATGCTGATACCAGATATCTCTGCCCATGGTTCCTCCTTTCAGGCAAGTAACCTAAGGTGTCAGTTGCCTTCCCAATTAACCAAACCAAACATTGAAGGTGAATAAACAATCATGATTGGACAAATTGAGAGCATATATCTTGAGTGACATTGACTAATGCACCATACTTCCTTGCTCACGTGATAAAATACTGTCATCTCTTGATCTTTTGCATCCCACTCTCCGCAGACAAATCTTGGACTTTATTAAGTTCATTCACCAAATCTTAAATGATTCCTTCCGATCCTCTGAACTCCTTATATCCTTCTCACTACGTGTCCCATCTCGTTCCACTCAAAACACAAGTCTCACACACCCCAGTTTCACCTATCCATTTCCAAAAGGTCCCTTTTCCACCGAATCCCATCCCTTTTTAACTCTCTCTCCAGCAAATATCCTTCTCTTGAACTCTTCTCTCCAAACAGCATCTTTACCTCCTCGCTAAAACGCTACCACTTACAACCTGATCCATCCCATAATAAGCCATAAGAATGTTATTTACTTAGTTGTTTTTGTTACCCCCGTTATTTGTTACGCATAATTTTCTTGAATTAATTTCTTTATTTTAATATGCCCATTGTAAAAGGCTAAGTGGCAGTTTATGTGGTGAACTTAAATGAATAATAACATAAAATACCATGGGTTAAGTCTATGTCACAAGTGATACCACTTCCTGATGAAAAATAACCATGTCTCATGGGAACATTATAAAATGTGGTGCCTGAGATTTGAGTAAAAAGATAACATTAGAAATTTAATGCATGCTATAGTAGGCTACTTAACATAGTTTCTCATCAAATGCAATAATGGAGTGCTTTCTTTGGAGTCTGAGTTCTTCCAACCAACATGTTTAATGTACATTCAATTACTAAGTTATTTTCAGTAGGTGAACAATGCCACCGTGAAAAATTATGGAAATGCCATTATTGGCACATAAAAAAATAAAAATAATTTTAGAAAAACTGCATTCACATGGGAACTTAACATCACTATTTATAACATGTATAGTAACTTGACACAAAATAGCCAAAACAATTTACTACACAACGGATAAATTGCCACAGGAAATATCTGCCTGGACCTCGAATCAAACCATGGGCCTTTGGCTTTCTGAGTCAATACGCAGGCCACCACACTACCCAGGCTTCCTAATTCCCGTGGCAATGTAGGAGGATATAAGGGGACTGGATTTTAAGCCGTAGCAGTCAATCAAAGATGGCAACGCAAGGGAGCAACAGACTTCGAGGAAGCCACAACCCATTCGGTTGCATCCTATTCCAGCACTTATGCCGTGCTAGGCCATGAATGAAAATATTCATGCCTGCCACAAATACGGCGATGAAATAACAGATAAATTGCCACAGGAAAAATTGAATCATGTGGCAATACAGTAGAACCTCTATTTTATGAAGTTGAAGGGACCCAAAAATATGAGCTTTGTAAATCAGAGGGTTTGTAAATTGGAGGTTATCTTTCAAGCAATCGAAACCTCAACAATCCCAATCCAGTTTCAGTAGCGCACTTCATAAAGATAAATGGGATTAAAAGGGAGGTAATATTTCAATAAAATGAATTACACATCCAGTTAAATGTTTAATAGAACAAAGGAAATTAGAAACCTAAACTTTTTATGCATAGTGGCATATTATTATTGCTCTCCTTAACAAAAATTTACAGAAACTTTAAAACTGGTAAATATTTTTCTACAAATTAATAATGGTGTGAACTTGGCTGCTGCAACTGAATTAATTTCTTGTAGCTTCAAGTTGGTAGATTTCATAATAAGGGGAATAAGTGAATTAATTCATCCCACGGAGTATTTTAAGCATATGCATTAATTAGTGCAGGGGATATAAGGTATAAAAATTCTCCAATGGCCGTAATAAATTGGCACCACTCGTCAAAAATACGCCACAATTGCTGTGTTGGTTTAAGGAAAAAAATAGGGGGAAAAATCCACGCCAGTGACCAACCACAACCTCTCTACCAGAAAAACCCCTGTGGTGGTTTACGGGAATGTTACTTCCTCGCCAGGGACAACCACAGACACACACAATCAACCCGAATAGGGATACTTCGCTGGGCTTATGAGACCCTGCTAAGGATGCCTAGGTTACACACACACAACCCAAAGAGGGATTCTTTGCCGGGCTAATGAGACCCAACTAAGAATGCCTGGGTTATGAACACATACACACTCACAAGTACTCACTCACTCAACGGGCCCAACTTCTGGGAGAATCTAGCTCAACAGAGCGTTGTCAAGAAACGGCACAAAAACAAGAAAAGACGAGGGCGTGCGTCGTTACGCGTATTTCGGCCACAAGGTGGCCCTCTTCAGCGAACTGAAGGGAGAAATCACTTGCAACGCAAGGTTGTAAGTTTCTTGTTTTTGTGCCGTTTCTTGACAACACTCTGTTGAGCTAGATTCTCCCAGAAGTTGGGCCCGTTGAGTGAGTGATTGAGTGAGTTCTTGAGTGCTTGTGAGTGTGTTTGTGTTCATAACCCAGGCATTCTTAGTTGGGTCTCATTAACCCGGAAAAGAATCCCTCTTTGGGTTGAGTGTGTGTGTGTGTAGCCTAGGCATCCTTAGCAGGGTCTCATAAGCCCAGCGAAGTATCCCTATTCGGGTTGATTGTGTGTGTCTGTGGTTGTCCCTGGCGAGGAAGTAACATTCCCGTAAACCACCACAGGGGTTTTTCTGGTAGAGAGGTTGTGGTTGGTCACTGGCGTGGATTTTCCCCTTATTTTTTCCCGCAAACCAACACAGCAATTGTGGCGTATTTTTGATGAGTGGTGCCAATTTATTACAGCCATTGGAGAATTTTTATACATTATAACTTTAAGAGGCCGTAGAGCTCATGTTCCCTAGTTTTAGTGCAGGGGATATGTTTAGTGCTAGTCGAATTTGTGTTGTAAGAGGCCATTTTAACATGGGAATTCCACGGATGCATTCTAACTAAGAAATTTCAAAACGAAGTTCCAATTAACCCAGTATATTTCAGTACAAAGACTAGGAAAGCCTTTTTTGAAGAAAATGTACCGTTTGAAATACCTTAAATAATATTTCGTAGCTGATGAAAGCCAATTTTAGAACTTTACTCGAGTTAATTTGAAATTCCCACATATGTGTTCTACAGCACTGACATCTAGCGGTGATTTGCGATAACTATTTACTCGGGGGTACTGATAGCTGTAAGTCGCGATCGCAAATTCTTCCCTAACGGCGTAAAATTTTAAAGAAAAATTAAATATTCAAAGTGCAACAAAATTTGAACATAAGTATCGTATTATTACAAAATTAGTATTCTTAAATGATACCTGTCCCAAGGGGAATATTTTGACACAATTTCGTCATGCATTTCACGCCACTGCTCAACATCTCCTGTGTTCACATGCCCTTCTTCTCCGCAGATTTTAAATGAAGTGATTCAATGTCTTCTCTTGAATTTTTCTAGCCACCCATTTGAGCATTTGAAGTTGTCTCACTTCTGTTGAAGAGCCAAAATCTGAGCATTCTCCTTCAGAATTGGTTATAGGCAAGTTGCACTCGCGATCGTCGACACTTAAAAAAAAATAATAATAATACATCTGCAAATCAAGCTGTTCAAACTTCGACGATGAAATGTACTTGGTTTTCGACGATACTGTTGTGTGACTCAAAATGTTTTCGCTTGAATTCATGATTGTTGTTGTGTCGATAAAGAAATTCCATACTTCCAAGCAATTTCAGTTTTTGTCTGCGCGCGATCACGTACTTCCTTGATTATCAACCTTATGGTAACCAAACTCACGGATTTCCTTTTTTTTTGCTCAGTGATGTTTTATCCATTGTTTTACTTATAGGCACACAGGATATCACAAACAAAGCCCACCTCGCGTTGAGAGTGATTCTGACTGAATGCGCACGACTTCTGCTCGCTTGGAAACCAAAACATTTTCACTCGCTCACAGCTTACAATGTAATTTTCTGGCTTCAAAGAATTCTGGAAACAAAGTTATAGGTGCGAGCCACTCTCGGATGACATAGGAACTGATAACAAGGGAAAGAAGAAACTCAAACCAGCTATTGAGAGCGAAGACATTGTAACGGCTAATCCGTGTAGACTGTGGTCACAATGTTTTCAGGTGACCATCTTCAAGAAAGACTTGATAAGCTGGCCAATTCACATGTTTCCTGAGAGAGTAATATACCCCGGCGGAAATTTTATTATAGCCTATACGCTTATAGGCCATTAAAATTACAGCAAATGAAGAGGAAACTTATATTAGTAATTTCTTTCTTCTTTAAATCTGACATGAAAATCGATTTAGAAAAGAAGCCTTTGTATCCAGGATCATATATTATTCAAGTTGACCACAAATATAAGTGAAATAAATATCTACCTTATAATCGGACCAAATTTTGTTTACTTGAGATGGCTTTCCCGACTAATCACCCTCGGAGCGCAACCCGTTGTTTCAGTCGTTTGCGCAGAGAAAAACATCGCTAGACACGACCCAAAAATATCTGCAAAGGCAGCGTGCATTAAATTTAAAAATGTTGTTAAGGTTTTTCAATACCTTTTCTACAATTTCTTCTCATACTTGAAATGTTCGCATAATGCCGAATGTTTACACATTGAGTGATGCATTGACCTCAAAACATTGCAACAAAACCATTTCAAATACTTTATAAAACAGGGGTCAGTCACTCCTAGGGACTCCGGCTTCTCACTTTGTAAATCATTAAAATGGAGGTTTTGTAAAATGGAGGTCATTTTACATGGTTTTCCTATATACAAAGATCGGGACCGGCAGAATGGTTTGTAAATTGGTGTCATTTTGTAAATTAGAGGTATGTAAAAAAAAAGGTTCTACTGTATATCCGTTAATCCATCACTGTATTTTCGGCAGGGATGAATAACTTCATTCAATTTCCTACATATTGTGATTTGTATAAAATGCTGGAGAGGTTATAATACACATTGAAAACAGTAACTACAGTGGGGAAACAAGCCTTTTTGCAGTAAACAAAATCAGTATATTTTATTGTGCCAGGAAGCTACTTAAGTGCCCAATCACCACCATAGTTCAGGGAGGCAGAGCTCATCAAAGAAAATTTTATCCTTGTGCATGATGTACACCTGATTTTTTATTGCTCATTTTTTTAAGAAAAAAACCAGCACATGATAACGTATAGACGAAGTAACACTGTTTAATAATACACAATCCTTGCAAGTATAACAATAGGCCATCACTATTTGATCAAGTAACTCAATGGAAAAACAGACTCATCACAAACCTGTTGTAAGGGGTCCAGTTTGAACAAGATCCATGATGGGACCAGGCAAAAAGTCAGAGTATGGCTCCCACTTCGGAGGTTCCATCTCTTGCTTAATGTCACATCCCTCAGTTTTAATATCCTCCACATTACAATATAAGTTGGAATCACAATCATTCATTTCCATTTTAATTTCCTCTTTCAAAGGCATGGTTTCCCCAGGAGGACAAAGGCCATCATCATGCCACACATCTTCTCCCTCATCAGGTTCTGAAAACCCAGGAACACCATAGTTAGAAACAATTGACAAATAATACAAAGTCATACAGAATAGCCAGCCAACCAATCAGGACACATTCTCATAAACCTGAACTGAGCTAATCCTTGCATAGCCTGAAAAACATGCCACCAACAAGGCAAGGATAAAGAGAGTAATTGTTTGCATAATGAATACAATGACGATGTGCACCAGCACAATATTAAAGAGAATCCACGTACTATAATTGGTTGCTGATGCTAGTCTGCAAGACTTATTTCACAATCAACGAACGACAATTACTTCCAAATAATGTCAGACAACTATACATGATTTGTACTTATGGTGTGAGGCACCAAACCATTTTGTGCACAGAGGCAGCCCAAAGCCAAATGTTAGATCCAATTACCCCATTAACAGTCTCATCCCAAATTTTTCCATTCAAAAAGGTTTGGTACAGCGTCACTTCTCAAAAAAGTTCTTTTTATACTGCATGACAATTCATTACTTTTCTTATTCTCAAATGTGGACACAACCGAGGCAAAGTGGTTGACTTTTACCGCAAAAGGGGTAGTGCAGGTGACTGGGGGGGGTCACGTTGCCCCCACTTTTCCGGCCCAGCGTCAACACGCCTGAAAACAGCAGGCTAGGCTAGGCTAGGCGCAAGTCTACCCATGTAACGACACAGAAAAAAGAGAAAAAGAAAACAAGGAAATCATACGATCATATCATTAGCCTTTGTAAATAACATTTGTTGGATTATATAATTAGGCACAATGCAAATAGTAATTTGTAAAACACTATTCAGCGAGTAGTGGGGTATGATAAAGATGACCATCACTTTAAGTCTGCATTCATTCTTCAGCTAACTTAACAAATCTCAAAATATAGCTAACATTACGGGCCTTACAAAACTTCTGAAAAATACCTCTCGAGTAATCAAATACTTCTGGTGGAGTTAAGATTTCTCATGTTGATTAAATAACCATTAAAAGTATTTTAAGCCATATTGCATTACCATAAACAGTAGAAAAAAATCTATACACATGAATTTATAGTAAGATCTATGCACTAAGGTAATAAACTAAATAATGAAGGTATAGCTACTCATTTAAATCTAACGAGAACGAAGGCAGACCACTCCAAATGACAAAATAAATATGACTGAAAAACACACCATTATAATTTTGAACATGATGGCCATCTTTTAAGTTTAACTTGAAAAAGACATCTGCAAAGAAAGGGAAACTTTAGACTCCAGGCACTGGAAAAAATTAACATCTTCAATGAACTGGACACGGGCTTGGTCACTCTCCTGTAAAAAATAATTTCATATATGATACTAAAATCTAAAATACCTGCAAACAGAATTGATACCAACTGTTATGCAATATTGACCTACTCACCTGACCGAAGCACAGAGTTTTTGCCTACCTTGTTCTTTCATTACCATGTAATAATTGACCTTGTAACAATTTTCATCATTCAGAAGCGTGCTGTCATTCAATAGATATGACACTTCACAGCAATTCAGAAATGAAAATGTGTATTCATGAAACTCAGGATATAATTAAAACGAGTTGTAGGTTTACTGCACAAAAACCTACCAATACACATCAAATAAGACCCAAATTATCAAAAGCAGAACTAAAATTGACCTTGTTTATAAAGCATCAACTAATTTGATGATGAGCAGAGGGGGCATTATTGTGCTTGTCAGTTTCCAACCCCTTCTTCAACTGAGCCTAATCCCATTTTCAGGGAGTCAATCTGGAAAGACAACAGAAAAGAGAGAAGAACATCGTTTAAGTCCATGGTGCTTCTCATGTAAATATCAATACCCGCTTTCTATCCAAGTTTCTCAATTGTTTGTAAACAGGCATGAATTGGAATGAATTTCAGTCAAAGGGCAATAAGCAAATTCGAAAAAGGACCAAATTTTCAACTTATTTATAACCTTATTACAAATGAAGGCAAATGAGATGTTAGATATCATCTACAGGTAATCCACCACGGCCTTCTTCACAAAAATAAACTACTGCATGACTTCCTTATTCAAGTAACATCACCGAAAGCATATTTTCAAACAACATAGCCCTTTTGACTTAACTATTGTCCAACTCAACATTACTAATGAAAGGAATATGAACTTCTCAGAGTAATATGACTGAGATAACTATGAGATATTCAGTCCAATCAAGTTGAGCAAACCGTTAAAACACAACTGCTAAACCAAACAATGAAACTTAATAAAAATTCAGGAACTTAAAGACCCAAAGCCTTTTAATGTCGGCTTCTAAACTGAAGAAGGTATAATTACGTAGCACTATCGCAAATGAAAAAAATTGTTATAATTACCTGATACAGACTCACACGTAAAAGCATTAAATACAATTAAACTACCTAATTTTCAGTTCAACATACTTAAAATGAATTTCAGAAAGCAAAATTAGTCGAATGTTATATTTAAACCTGGTAGAAGAGGCTAAATCACTGATTTTCATCGAAATCTATAATTGAGGATAAAATTAAGGCATTTCTATAGCCTATACCACTGAAACATATACATCGACATCACTGTGTAAAGCACTTTGGAATGAAAATTACCGATCCACAGGGTAGTACAATGAAGCCCATTACAATTAGAAAATATGAATAATAATTCTTCCATTGGACTTCAACTCAATCATACCGAAATTCTGAAGTCTAATGTTGCTACCTAACACATGCAACTACCAAACAAATATTTCTATTTTAATGAATTTAATTTTACTGCATGGCACCTTTCCTGATTCCCTTCTTCCATTTTCACCATGCTCTCACACCCTCACAGTGTAGTGAACTGCATTCCATCGCACCAGCAGTCTCCCAAACAAATGCTAAAAATGGCAGATATAAAAGAGAAAATGGGAAAAGACACATGTATTCATTTATACATGAAAGCAGAGAGAACTAGGATAGCACTTAAATCTAATTCATGACACTTCACATTTCGGGAGCGAGTTGAAATGACAGTCCACATGAGATTTTGTTTACGGATTGACGTGATAAGTAATATCTGTCGACTTAGTGAGATTGTTTGGGCCCCCAACGAAATCAACATGTATCCCCAAGTCTAGGAAGCTAAGTGAAAAACGAGCCCTAATTAAATGCGGTTTTTTGAGGGCGACCCAGTCATTACCAAAAGGTGTAATCAAAAAATGTCATTTTTGAGTATGCTGATTAATCCCTTGGGCAGTCAACAGATCGCATCCGTAAGGTCACGCCAGCAAGGTTCTGTAAAACTCGAAGAGAAAAAGTATTCCAAATTAGTAGAGTATACTTCCCTAGTTATACATTCCTCTAATACCAAAAATCTTTCTCAACAATGCCTGGGATCGATAATCCAAGTTCTGGACCACATAATCGGGGCAATTCCGCCCGTCGAACTAAACACTTTATGGTCGAGAGGTAAGTTTTGGCTAATGGCCCAATACATTACAGAGTATTATAGATATTTAGTGACATAAGAATAGAGATATGCTACCCACCCTCAACTTTAATTCGCTTAATTGGAGGCTCTGGTTCCGCTGGTAATGGTGGCGGGGGAGACGGAGGCGGAGGAGGCTGTGGGCACGGAGGAGAGTTCTGAAACAAAAAGAATAGGACGTCACCAATACACATTAACATAGGGATTCATGCACTATCTGTAGCTAAATATCTACTTATGCTCTCGTGTTATTAATTTTCTGTAAGACCACATACCGCTTCCATCACGCGAAACACAAGAAGACAAAATGGCGGATGGCGGTTCAATAGCTCTGGATCAAAATTATTCACAAGTATATCTTCCTCAAACCGCAAGCTATGACAAAAACACCCCCAATAAACATGCAATTCCGGAACCTTAGTTCTCTTGAATTAAACACACCACATACTGTGTTAACACCCGATGACCCGTAGTTCCATCACTACTAATCAAAGAGATACATTATCAATACGAGTCACGTACCATGCTATCCGTCCCGTTGACTTCAATTACACCGGATTCTGCAGTCATGGTAGCCATCCGAGTAAATTAAATCACTAAAATAAATCTCTGACCACAATATAATCCTCTAAGCTTCATTCATCTGATTGCTGCTTCAGCGGTTCCTTGTGTCGTTCAATGGTCGATCCAGTGTAGGATAACTGTTGCATTCGACAATCGTTGACCAAGTTTAGAGTTACCCCAATCGATTCCATAGATTTGTGCATGAATATACATATGTATATTCATGTATGATATGTATAATGAATATACATATGTATAATGAATATATATATGTATATTCATGGATTTCTGATTTTTCATAATTTATTCCTTTTGAAATGGCAAGTGTATTGGGAACAAATAAGACAAGAATTCCATATTAAACATATATATTTATTGAAAAAATAATGACAGAGTAGTAATTATACATTTGTGTAGCGCCCTTTTAGCTTGGCTCTAATTTTCGTATCGTATCGTCGAGTATTTCAATAACTTCCTCCTCATTAGGTGCCTTCCGAACTTTTTCGCCTTTCGCCGCTAAGATATCTTCGATGTTCCTTTTGCCTTCCAAGTCAGGAAACCAGCCCAGATTGTCGGCTATTAGATGCTTGTTTTTGCATCCTTTACAGTCCACAACAACAACTCCCTTAGTGTAAGCGAGTTTAGATATTACATAAGAATTACGAAAGTCACATATTTTACAAGTGAACAAAAGTCGCAAATTTTTGCTTGAAGACTTTGGTGGGGCTACAGTTCCAATATCATTGGTTTTCGCGTAGAACTTGGACGTTCCAAAACTTTTTTTGAGTAAATACCTGCTACTAATGGAAACAGTCAGAGGGTGGAGGCGCGGTAGAGATCTCGAAGGATATGATTTGCACACCGTAGTTACAGAGGGGAAAATTCGTCTGAAAATCACATTCGCCCTCCGGAACATCATGAAAACTCTACGCCACACACAATGGAGATCATGGAATTGTCAGAGAGAATATTTACAACACAGGCACATTCATTCCTCAATGGCTACAACAGCACCGAGCAGTATACACCAAAAACAACAACACGCATAATCTTAACCACGAATAGAATACCCAGACCCGTGGTTCACAAATTTTACGCCGCTTCGGCTGCCGCCGACTTCATGAGGTGACGCTCCGGCCAAGGGAAACAATGACCCTCCAATAAGAATCGATAAACAAGTCCCCTGCCCCTATTTCGTCGGCACCAAACTGGCCAACCATCAACACCGGCCCTGTAAACCAATATGGCTGTGGACTTGTTATTAAAGGTTTCAGTGAATCTCCTAAATTTTGGTGCTTTCTTGAAAATATGACATGGAGTGGCAGTTGCCTTCGGATGTCAGGAGTTTATAAGTTGTGAATCAAAATTTTATTTCTCCGAATGGCATGGATTTCATTCCATGAGACTGTTTTTCCCGAGATATAAACTTTTGGTATTATTTTGCCCCTGCAAGTGACAGAAGTAAGTGTTGTGCCATGCTACTTTAGAAAGGAGAGCGTACCATATTGTTATTCATTCTGTATTTAATTTAAATTAAGGCCTAGCTTCTACTTGTTACAGAGAAAAGTGTAGAGATGTAGACAAAACGAGTTGTAGCGACCCAGCATAATGAAGACCCAGCTGGGTTTTGTTATTGTTTCGATTATTAACATCATATCTGTGTTGACCTCAAGTGAATTATCCGATAACGTCGGAAAATGCCCCAATGTGTGTGTATGCTCCCCTAAAAATGGAAATTTTAAGGTCAAGTGCCAGGATACAAGCCTTAAGCTTACGTCTTTGCTGGACTTCGGTGTGGATAAACTACCCCCCAACACGGTTCATTTGTAAGTATGCATTTGAGTGTTAGTGTTCTTTCTGAGAACTTATTGAGCATGATTTTACTTTCTTGAATTTATTGCATGTTTATATTGCCCCATATTTATGACGTGGTCCTGAGTACGAGCCATATATCGTGATCAATTCATACGCCCTGGTAGATTGTTTATTTTATGAATTTTCATGGTCCAAAATTTATCCTATTTTATGACTTCGTTGCTCAATCTTTTGTTCAGATGTTTTATCAGTGGGTTTATTTATTATTTTTGTCGTTTTCTTGGCTATTTTAGTATTATTTTGTTGACATTAATATTTGCACCCATGTACTTATATGGCATGAAATAAGAGTGTGTGTGATATAGAAGTAGCATTTGGTGTGGTGTTTCATTTCGGAATAATTAGAAAAATCATGCATGGGGACTGCTTTAGAGAGCTTTTAAGCTTGAGTTTCCCTCGATGGTAGGCTTAGGATTATGAGTCACTTCATACGTATTTCTTCAATCGCTTGCGTTAGTCAGATAAATACACATATTTCATGTGGAAAAAAACACTTAATGCCCTATACGAATGAACTTTCTCATCATCCAACATATTTCATTGAGCGTGGTAGAGTTATTCGACTTCGAATTGTACTTTCACCCATAACCGTGACAGAAAATGTGATAGAAGCGTACTAAGAACGTGAGAGAACTGTGTGACTATAATGTGACAAAAGCGTAAATTGGGACCTAACAGTGTGCAGAAAGCGTGAGAATCAGTTCTTAAGTAAATTCTCTTCAAGTGCTTGATTGACAGTGGTGGAATCTCTTAGTTATTTTATGTATTGGATTCGTATTCTCCTTTTAATTTAATCTGGAATTTAAATATTTTGTGAACTTTAAATACGCCAGATAAATGATGTAGGTATTTCCCTCTTGTATGTAACACAGTAACAATGTAGTTCTGTGATAATTAGGCTCTTGCCCTACAATATGTACAAAATATGGCCATAGTTTTGGTGTGATATTTAAGAAAGGTTCATTCCATTTTATTAGGCAAATTGGATTTCTTTAGTTTTCGTCCTTAGTTTGAGTTTCATATTTTCTGCTCCATCAATGTTTAATGAATAATTATGAATTAGGTCATTGTTATAACAAGTACATGGAAAGGTACGATATTTTGTTGAAACTAATGTGCAGGCTTTTATTTGGCTTCATTCTGCCAAAAAAGTAAAGAATGATAATGAGACAATCAATTATGATTAACATTGATAGTAATTTTAAATTTCTCTTCTGGTCTTGTTCAGGTTTAGCTGGCAGAATTTTGGGGGACCAGTATTGTCATTTGAGTGTGATGAAGTGGTAGGATGTAAATGGCCATTATTTGTTATTAAATGGCCATTTACATCCTACCACTATCATTAAATGGCCATGATATCAAGTTAATCACTTTAAATGAAACCAAAACAGAGTTGAATATTCATATCTACAAAGCTAGTCATTTCTTTAAGTTGAGTCTTTTTGGGTTCTTCAGTCCTGAAGATGATGGATAACTCCTCTTTTGATACATCGGCAGAAATGCTGATTTTGACCCAGTGGAGAACCCAAACAGACTTCACTTACAGCATATACTGGGAAAGCATCTTTCTAGTAGGTAGTCGCTTTTATAGCGTGAAGTATTCTTGCCCATTTCTGGAGTGTGATTGATGTCTGTTGACCTTAACTGAGGTTTGCTGGAAGGACTCCATCTAGTGACTTAAATATCACTAACTCATTGTACGTAGCGTTTGTACGCATTGTACGTAGCGTTTGTACGCATTGTACGTACGTATTTGATGGTGTTCTCATGAAAAGTAAGCAACTATACCAAGAGCACACAAGGCCTGCCAATTGCTTATCCCTTGGTGGTGAATCATGTCATCTCTCTTTACATCATGCAACTGATTATTCATGACTATTGCAAGTTACAGGCAAGTTTCCTTTCCTCAGAATAATAAGTTGGCACCCCTATTATCCATACTAAACAATAAAATCTTTTACTTTTCCGCAGAATTTCATTTTAACTTGGGACAATGTGTTTCACCGACTTGTGGCATCATCAGGTACCAGGCACATGTTCATGCCGCAAGTCGGTGAAACTAGGTATGTGCAAACCTGATGATGTCGTAGACTGAGAAATCCTTTGTACATACCAAGGGCTGAAATCTTGGGTTTCCACTGTGGATGTCACCTACTTTTTGCATATGTAGTTTATGAGAGTGAGAATAGAAGAGAAAATAATCAGAAAGATACAAATTAAATTGAAATTACAGACACTTGATATAATTTTACAAAAATTTTAAATTTGCCTCTTGGTCAGATTATTTAATTAAAGACTCATCATTATTTATCTGTATCTAAACAGCCACAGGAATTATTTTGTCTCATTTCTGTTTTCTACATTGTTATCTGTGTATATACTTACCTATAATGTCATTCCTCGTCAGATTTTAGTTTTTGGTGGAAGGTATTGTTAGGCCTGCCAACTCTTTGTATAGAGAAATCAGGACATTTGCCCAAAAAGCATGAGGACTTTTTAGGATGCCTTTCTCTATAATACTTACCATGGTGGAGCCATGACTGATGTTTTGTTAATGTTATAAATCTTTAGTAACCATTTCTCACTTCTATTATGATATGATGGCTTCAACCTTTGTCATTGTATACTTTTTGACATTTTTTCACGTCCCATTCGATGTGGTTGGAGTAGGTACTACACTAGTGGTATTCTACAAATGGTATGGAATCGTGATTGGACTGAGGAATTTCTGCCACTGCTAGGATTCAAAACTGGACTCTTTGTGATGTCAAACCCAAGACTTTAAGAGATTGAGATGATGAGAACGACCATGATCTGATGCTTTCCCAGCATATGATGTTGGTGAAATCTATTCGGGTTCTCTACCGGGTCACACTCTGCATTTCTGCCAACGTTTCGACGTACGAGTCGTCCATCGTCAATAGGGTATCGATGACGATGAACGACTCGTACATCGAAAATTTGGCAGAAATGCAGCATGTAACATGGTGAAGAACCCGAATCGACTTCACCAACATATTTACATAATTAATAGTCAAAGTTGTGCAGCAAAATGAGAAAGGGAAATTATTTTGTTGCCAAGAACGCCTCTCTAGAACCAAACTCTTTCCAAGCTCTGGTAAGAAAAAAATGGGATCAAACTGAAAGAAGTAAGTATTCTCAATCAACAGCCAAGAGAAGCAGGTCAGGCTCTCTTAGTAAAAAGGATGAAGTTCTGGAGCAATGTGAACTCTTCTCCAGCTAGTCCCAAATAGGGACCGATGATGAGGAATGAGCTGAGGAGGTTTTTTGGCAAGGTTAACCTGCAACCACAGACAGCTTTGATTTTTAACAGCAATTTCCCATCTCTGCCTCGTGTATAATATCAACAAAATTTAGTACCTTCAAATTAGATAGTATTTAACAAATCTATCACCAAAGATGATGTTAACTGCAACTATTTTACGAGTAAATTACCTAGTTTTAAAGTTTCACCGCGGTCTGCCTGACCTGGTCTGTCTGTGATTTCTTCCCTATTTATGATTCCATTCCTTAAGCACAGACACGTGGTCTGGGAGACCGCATTGAGGAAAGGGTGACTTTATGGCCAAATTACTTGCAATTCTGATAGTCTAACCCTGACACCTGATCAACAAAAACTTTCTAAACCTATGCAGGCTATTTTAAAATTATCCAAACCATTGTGTAACATGATTAGAAACATGAGAGCAGATAGTTAGTTTAATCCCCCTTTTAGCAATTTGAAGAAAAAGGTATGACTTATTCTGGGACTAAGAAAAAAACCAGTGGGAGACGATTTTCAAACTAACAAAACCTGAGAGTTTGGATCTTCTTTGTATGGGCTTTCAAAGGAAATGACAGTAGTATCATTTGTTCCCAAAAAAGGAAGTCGGTGATCCTTATCTCTTCAACGCACCATAAAAATGTGATGGGAGATGAAAGGAGATTGTCGGAAATTGTAGAATGCTACAATAATACTAAAAGAGGGATAGACGCATTGGACGAAAAATGCAAAAATTTTGGAACTGAACGAAGAACCATAAGATGCCCTATGGGAATTTTCTTTAGACTCCTAGGCAAAGCTTGTGTACATGATTATGTTTTGTGCCAACTAGGTATACAAAAACAATGCCAAAATTTCTCGACATCAATTTACAAAAAATCAGTGGCTATAAAACTTGCAACACCACTACTGCAAAGCAGACTTATGATATCCGAAATATATGCTGACATAAAATCATTCATTCGGCAGGTTCTGATATTTTCTCACGGAAAGCTTTGGAAAATTCAGCCAGCTATTGTTCATGGAAAAAGGGAATATATTTATAATTATGCATAACCTCATGTTTCATGTAATGAACATGGCCGATTATATCCGGACAGGTTGAAGCCTAGAAAAACTTGTTACACATGTCCACCAAAAAATGAATTGGAAGACGAATTTTCAGGTTACCGGGACTATCTATTTCCTTTATGGAATCACTTGCATGTGCACATAAGAGCAAAATTCCTCCGAGGAAATCATTCGCCTTTCCCTCCACTCGAACCCGGAACCCTTGATTTCACGCAGAGTGCTTTAGCCAGTTAAGCTACCTGGGCGTCCTCATCTCCTGTGGATTTTTGAGACCTTTATAGGAACAAGTTGTTCAGAAATGGATGACGTCCCACTAATGCCATTTTTTCAGCAGAGCCATCTGAAGGATCTGATAATCATACTGTTGTAGGCGAACTGCTCACCTACCTACCCGTCCAACAGGATCCTTAAGCTGGTCTAACCAGATTAAGCTTGTATGATCAGTGATGACAGAGAATTTGTATCCTTCCAGATAGCAACAAAATTTTTCTATTGACCAGAGAACCGCCAGACACTCCAGTTGTGCAGTACATATTTGCGTTCAGACTTTGAGTGACTCCTACTAGCATAACCTACAACTCTCTCCCCATCTTCATACTTATGAGATAAAATTGCTCGTAAACCAAGGTTACTGGCATCACAGTGTGAAAAAACTCCTTTTGAAAAATCTGGACAAATGTTGGAGCAGAGGTCAATTTTTCCTTTGAATCCTGAAGCGAGTCTTCACATCTCGAGTCCACTCAAACTTAGCTTTCTTTGAAGGAAGGTTGCATGATTGTCGAGAAATGTGGAACAAATTGGCGAAACCAAGATGCCCTGCCTACAAATATTTTAGCCTCTTTGGGGACTGTCCAAGAACCTACCAAGCAGCTGGTAGAATACTTGAATGAATGAGTATTTGAAGGACGTTTATATTCATAAATTGCTGCAACCTTCTCTTGATTTGACATTAAACCGTGCTGATTAAAAACATAACTTAAATATTTCAACTTTGGATGACAAAATTAACATTTTTCTAAATTAATAGTAAGACCACCAGTTTCTAATCTCTCCAGCACCTTAGCCAGTATTTCAAGATAATGATCGAAGTTTGAAGAGGTACAAATAATATCATCTAAATAAACAAATACGTGAGCTTTCAAGTCTTCACCCAGAACTTTATCAATAAATCATTGCTAGGTAGCAGCCGAAGTTTTTAATCCTTGAGGCATCCTCTTGAATTGAAAAAGTCCCTTACCAGGAATCACAATTGCAGTTTTTTCTCTACTCTATTCATCAAGTTTTATATGGAAATAAGCACCCTTCAGATCATTACAACTTAAAAATCTTGAATCTCTCTACTGATTGACGATATCATTCACTTTAGGCAATGGATAGGCATCAGACTTTCATACTTTGTTTACAGCTCGTAAATCTACCACCCATCTGTATAATCCATCAGACTTTTTAACAAGAAGAACTCCATGGGTACTTTGAAGGTTCCACAACATCTTGTTGGAGCAGTTCCTCTAATCCTTTACTTAAAGCCTCCCTTAATTTTGGTGAATAAGATATATGATGATAATACCTCTGCTTTACTGGAGGAGCATCCCCAGTGTCAACTGTATGAGTCACAAGATGAGTGCAGCCTAACTTCCTAAGGTTGGTTTAAACCTTTCAATCAAAGAATTTAACCTCTCCTTTTCTTCTTGATTAAGATGTTCTCTTCTCACGATTACTTCGCTGATGTAAATCTCTTTATTCACTGTACCTCTCTTATGAAAATTGGCGATAATTTTGAATTCTTTGCAAAAATCAACCCCCAGTATTAAATCTTGACATAAGGTAGCCACTACCAATAATTCAAAATTCTTCACTTCATTTTCTACTTGAATAAAATACACGGATAAATCACGAATTTTTAATTTTCATCCATCTGCTGATTTAGCGTAAGCCACACTAGAATAAGATATTTCAACACCATGAGACTTCAACAACCCATAAGCATTTTGACTGATCACAGAATTGGAGACACCAGTATCTAAGAGTCCATATAATTCCATGTCCAAAATCTTCAAAGGCAGATAAAGTCTATTATCTTTATCACTACATATAAGAGAAATTTCCTCAACACTAGGGAGCAAAGATTCACAGTCTGACTTTCCCCTCGTTATCTGACCCTGCATTCAGTTTTCCTGAAAAGAAGAGCAATTTTGGCATTGCCTGATGGTAACCCCTTCCTTGCCACAACGATGACAAAATCTTCTCCGAGGTACTTCACAAGAAGTAAATCGATGGCCATTTTTATTGCAATTCCAACATTTGAAAGGTCTGCCTGACCAAGAGCCTTTAACCTCCAACATATCCACAAAAGGATTCTTCTGTATAAGACTTGCTTTATATGCCAAATCTGGCTCTAGTAATTTTTTCTTAGCCTTAAGATTTTCATAAGACTCCATCAAAATCTTGTTGCACTCCATGCGATATTCCATAGAGGAAAAATTCATTCACCTTGACCGGGATTTGAACCCGGACCCCTCGATTTTGCGCCGAGTGCTTTAACCAATTAAGCTACCGAGGCATCCTCCCCTGTGGACTTTTTTGGTGGCTTTATAGGAACAAGGTGTTCAGGACTGCTAGACATATGATGTCAATAAGCAGTCCAAAGCTTGCACTTAGCATCACATTCCGCGAGGATTAAGTCATATATGGAACACAATGAGGTGTTCACTCTTTTGACCAATTTTGAGGATACCGGGACTAGCCACGGTATTTACCTTTACGGAGTACGAGGGATCCGGGTTCGAATCCTGGTCAAGGGGAATGATTTTTCCTCTGTGGAATACCACACTTATGTGCACTTGCGGGTGACTCCGTAAAGGTAAATACTGTGGCTAGTCCTGGTATCCTCAAAATTGTTGCACTCCATATCTCTAACAAAGTCAATTGACTCGAAGAAGGGAGAATGTTCACCTGCGAGTAAAACCACATGCTGTATGTAAGAATGGCCCTATTCACTCGGCATCACTTTTGTACAATAAGTTACCTACAAACTTTAAATGTATGTCCTCAGTGCTTTCTTTTAAATTGAAACTCAAAGAACTACTGCTTAATATATGCAATTATAGTACTGATGAGTTTTTTCAGACAATATTGTAAATCAATTGTGAAAGGTTATTATGTATAAATGTTTCTGGATATGTACTATGTCAACAACGACCTACAGAACAATAAAGCTGTATGTATTAAAGAGTTTTAGGTGATTAATGAATACAATTTTCTGACCAGCTAACTGAGACAAATAGAAAGGAGCCAGGTTCTTCTTAATTTGAATTAATTTTACCTCATCCGGCAATTTAAATCCTAATCGTGAGTATAATCCGAACATGCAGGAAATAAATGTGGGCATAGGTTAATTTATTCCTTGTTTTCTGTTGAGAATGTCTTCCCAAAGACATCCCAGATAATCAACTGGTAGGAATTCTTGACTCAAAAAAAAACTTTAACTCCTCCCATGTGGAAACCTGGTGCTTTATGGATCTGCACCATGGAAGAGCATTAGAAGAAAAAAACTCAACTTGATTCTGCCAGTTCCTCAACTCTGGTTACAAAAGAGTTCACACAACTTCCCTTTTCACCAGAAAATTTAAAACCCTATTTAATAAAAGGGACATATTTATAAGTTGACACAACGTTAGAAGTCTTAGATCCAGCTGTAGCAACTGCGTCAGATACTGGATTATTTATACTGTGCTGAGAAGCAGCGACAGCGAAGGCAATTTGAGGAGGTCAATTCTTACCCACAGGAACAGAAGAGCCTTCTAAGTTAAGATCTTCTACCTTATTTTGATATTCTAGTTGCCTATCTTCTATTCCTATATACTCCTTACCCTTTGATTGGCCTGAACTTATTACTGAATTGTGATCTTCATTAACCCTCTGTGACTCATGCCCCATTTACTAACTCGCATGGGGTGTTTCTGACAGCCCACTCATTTTTTACTATTTTTTTTCGATTCTATAGTCCTATTTTACCACAATTCCTGTCCTTATTAGGTACATTTATAATTTTTGTTAATATTTGTTATTTAAATATGAATAATATTCGAGTATGAATAAAATAGTGACTTTTATTATCATGTAGTGAATTTTTACTAGGATTAAAAATGTCAGGCCGAAATCAATACACAACAATCATTTCATTCACTTGGAAATCCAAATTACATTACCTGGGGTAATTGGTAACTTAACTTCCTACCATTACGACCTCTCAATGGCAGCTATCTCACCATAAACTTTCCTCTCGAACATAGAATCCCCTAGAAATAAATGACATATTGTAAGACCAGTGAAAAATTACTAAGAATAATATTTGAGTGATCCCCACGTTAGCTAAAGGATCAGGTATAAATTTTATTAAATTGGGATAAAATGGCTTTTCGACTTCTATCTGCCTTCTTTGGAGCTTTTTGAAATAAATGTATCTCGATGACCAGGGGCGTTTTTTTACACGTATCAAAACTATCAAGTAACATGACTAATTTTGGATGAAACAGGATCTAGATATTTATTGAAGAAAGTTTATTTTCACCACAAATATATGCTCTTTCAAATAATACATTCCGAATAACCTTCTAGTCAATTTCGACATCAGTATTTCAGACTCGGAAACCAAGGGAAATAAAAGAGGTTTGCTTATTTTCACCACGTCTTCCTACATTGCTGCTGCCATTTCTCTGCTTTTTCCATGTTAGTATTGTATTGGTGTTGGTTCTAAGGTCTGCCAAGATATGGCAAAGGGACCTAGGTGAAGCTGCATCTTCCCGGAAATCACTTGCTGTGCACCAGAGACCTGGTAGTGGTTGGAAAAATCCGGACGAATTCAACCCGCGTTTGTTTATTGTCCATGCCAGTGATTGTGCCCGCCAGGGTGATGTCAATACCTGACCATCTCGGTCATTTGTACTCCTACTGGGCTGACACAATGACACATGCCGACTTGAGGGGAGAGAAGGGAAGTCTGGGAAATACCAATGCAAGTAGAGTGAAAACCCCTCTGTGCACCAAAGACTGGTAAAATAATACCAATACAAACAATACACCAATAAAAAAAGGTTCATGAACGAAGTCGGGCGAGGGTTCCCCCCCCCTCCCCCCCCCCTTGCTCTCTGTGGTGAGCCCAACTCTTTGCCTGCAATAAATCCTTTTGTTCTGGCGGTCACTGAATCCAAGTAATGGAGAACAGTTTTCACCCTTTTGGCAATTCAAATATGAATTTTTGTCGTGTTTTTTCTGAGCGGTATCTTTTTTTACTGTGTGCATGCAAACTTTACATTTGATTGTCACCCAAAATTTACTTTTATTGTATTGTAATTATTTGGCAAAACTATTTGTTCTATAGTGATACCTAGTCTTTTTTAGATCAATGTTTGATGATAATATTTGTGAAATGATGTATATGAAATAATACCTTTGTGAAATTCAACATGTGAAATGCGCACATATTACTTTCATAAATTTCACAGAATAATTTGGTTTTTATGTCTTTGCCTCTGGGACGAATCACACTTCCTCTCCTACGCTTTTCCTGTGGCTCAGATGTCGACGGCTCTCCGTATTTTTCCAATATTCTCCTAAAT
Source organism: Pyrrhosoma nymphula (assembly GCA_963573305.1). Classification (NCBI taxonomy): domain Eukaryota; kingdom Metazoa; phylum Arthropoda; class Insecta; order Odonata; family Coenagrionidae; genus Pyrrhosoma; species Pyrrhosoma nymphula. The sequence goes on along the minus strand of OY754330.1, from coordinate 43,950,570 downwards.
TCCTTTGGCAAATATTTTTGTGAGCATCTCTTGGCAATAAAAGGATTTGTTAAGCCTTTGGCAATTTCTCGGAGGAATGTTCTCCTATTAGTCTTCATTTCAGGATATATGCTCCTAAAAATAATGAACGCATTGATGCCTGATGTATTCAACAAATGGTAAAAAATCACCACTGGCCATCTCCTCGTATTCCTGGCAACACTATCAGTAGCACACTTTTCATCTACTGTGTCTACACCACCTTTCATTGAATTATAAAACGATATCATTTACAGTTTTTGTTTTTCACCTGTGGACTGCTGATTTCGCTGTGCATACTTGAAATCATCGGAAGGCTCATCTTATTTTTAGGAAAATATGACACAAGGGCCATGTTTTTCCTGATTACAAAGATGCTGCTGCACTCCTCCCTCTTTTTAACATCAACAATTTCAGGGGGAAGCTCCACCTTATTCTTCCTAATGGTCCTCACAGTAGTCAATTTTCTTTGAAGTAAGTCTTCCAAAAATGGCACACTCATGAACCAATAGTCGGCAGTAACGTTCCACCCCGTTCCAAAAATTGGACTGACAATCTGTTTGACAACTTCCCTTGGGCTGATGTCTACTCTAAAAGAACCGTCTGCCTGAACCCCAAGATAAGCCTCCAAGTTTTGTGTTTAATTGACAGTAACATCCACAAAAGCAAAAGTTTGTATCCCGCACTGTGCTGGTTTTTTTTTGGTAAATATTGGTCTAAAGAACATATATCCCGAAAAGGTATCAATTGCTCATCTATAGCAGCAAAGTCACCTATGCTGTAAAGCTATTGAAATTTATCCACAAACATATCAAAGACCTCTTGTATCTGAGCCAACTCATCCGTTTTTCTCCTATTTTCTCTGACATCATCAAATCGTAAACATTGCAGTAAAATTTTAAGTCTCTGATCATTCATTTATGCCCAAAATATCTCCATACCCAAAGCATCTTGATCCCACGTGTCTTTTAAGTTCTGACGACCTGATCTGTTAGCCCCTAAATTAAAAAGTAGCCCAATGAGACATCTGATTTTAGAATCGTACGTAGGCTTAGCATCTATTTTTTTAGAATTATTTTGTGCTTTTTCTCCAAGTTTGGTGTTTGCACGATTTACAATAATCTGAAGGATGTTTTCATCAAAAATGATTTTGAAACAATGTAATGGAGACTTTATATGATTTTTATTTCCCTTGAACCCAGCTACCTGAGATACAAAGTTATGGACTGGTGTTGGAACGTTTAATCCTGGCGAAACAGTTTTCCAATTCGTCATACGGTATTTACCCATTAAAAAATATTCATTTTTCACAGTTGCAAACTCAGTCTCGAAATCACTGATGCCCTGAATTGGCTGGCTGTGTTTTGCTCCAATTCCTGTGCTGAAGCTGCTGAAAATTTGCTGTCTGAATTAAATTCTTCTTTATAAGACAGTTCACTCGAAAGCAGAAGACCAGTTTCTATCTCCCTCTTAGAACGTAATTAGGTCATCTAAGTGCAAAAGAATTATGTAAACGATATTTACGACGAAATACTTTTTACCATGCCTAAAATTTTAAATTGGAATTTTATAAGGGAGTAAAAATATCATGTACACTGACTTTGAGTTTTTTTTTGCAAAATCTGTAACCTTTTCACCAACAACAGCTTCCAGTAGAAAGAGTTCTCAGAAATAAATGATAAAATTTATTTCTAAATTAATGCGATTACAGGTGCAACTTGCTAAGTTTATTTTTGGAATGAGATAAAAGGAAATAATATAGATGAAAAAAACGCTGAAAATTTATAAAATGTTTTGTTGTCTCAGTAAGCTGAATAATAAAGACATATCGATTGTAGAAATTAGATAAATACGATATTTTATAGTAAATAGACTTACAAAATATTTGAAGGAACTATAAAATGCGACAGTAGTATGTAGATAATGCACTAAACACAATGAGAAGAAAACCTTCACTAATTTAGAATAAGTTTGCAAGCATTAAATTTATACCCGCAAAATTCACTCCTGAGAGTTGCGCACTGTCTTCAAAAAAGCGTCGGATCTCAACCAAGGAATATAGGAAACCAACTACATATTTTCACAGGAGATGTCGAAAACATCTCAAACTCCCTGGGACACCCCACGCGAGTCATGGCGGGTCAGTAGTTTGTATAGAAGGAACAGATATCACAGAGGGAACTTCATAAGCAGCAGCACTCCCCATAGGTCGAAATTCCACTGACAAAGATTTCAATTTCTTCATCATTACTTTAGACTTACCTCTTAATGTTCCTTCAGCCAGCATCAATAGTCTCATCAATCTTGCATTCAAATGAAATAATAACGATTTTACTCTTTCAGGAACACCAGCACCCTTCTCTTCTCGTAGATCCTTTATTTACAATTCAATTTCCTCCAATTTTGAGCCACATAATATTGCTTCATCCTTAACTTCAGAAATACAGATATACATCTTCAAATGACTCACCAAGGCTCTCTCTTTAATTTCTCTCTCACCTTCCTCTTCAGGTCAGCAAAGTCACATTTGGGAGGGAGAGTTTCTCCTCTGATTGCCAGTTTATACAGTAACTCATCTTTCCTTAACCTATCGACATTCATTGTGCCACACCAAATTTAAGAAAACCCAAAAAGGAAATGTTAAATCCTTGGCTGGATCTTACCTTCCAAAAATAGCAATCATAAAAATGCAAACAGTCAGAAAAAAATGGGAGATGCTTGTTCTTGGATAGGACAGCTCGATAGTAGAGCAAGGGGGGTACTTTGGCTTTTTATTTTTCAGGGCACCAGGTAATTTTGGAAAATTACCACCAAAGTCTACAGGACACTACGTATGATAAAATTAAACAATTAAACTCACTCAACGTTAAGATCACACAATTACCATATACATATGTAATTCCTCAAAATTCTCTCAGAATCAAAAAATATGTCTTTTCAGAACCAGCACAGCAATCCAACTCCCTATTTATCAACAACTGTTCCTGAGAGTTAAGACCCAGCCAAGGCCTTCACAAATTTTATTTGTGAAATTTAATGCAAAATTGCAATGTAGCATTAATCATTACACTGTTTCATTACACTTCATGCATTAACAATTTCAATTAGTTCAGAAGAATCCAGTTTTCTTCCTTTGTCATGCTCCACCCCTGGAAGAATGTCACTACATACTGTTAAAGCACCTTTTTTGCTCCTTTGCTCTGATAGAAAATTGTCTAGTTACTCGGCCAGCATACATGATTTCCACAAATTTAGGTCTGAAAACTATGATTTTAGTCATAGGAGAGTTAGATATCTAACGGGTGTTTTGCGGAAGTAACATGTGGGTACTGAGAAGAGAGGATGTGAATTAGCCGAAAGCATTGGAGACAGCAGCGTAACAACAGGGTTTTAGGTGGGGGTCAAGTGTACATTGCTCCCCCTAAAATGTTGCGGAGGGCACTGAAGGCATTTAGTACAAGACTCCTAAGAGATGGGGCTTTGGTTCTTGTGAAAGTTTAAAACTTAAGCGGAAAACCTCAGTTCCATGTTTGTGAATAATAAATTTTCGGATTTTAAAAGGATTGTTGTAAAGCTTGAAAGAATTTATTTGAATGGGGAAATGGACCCCTTACAGCTATGGGGGTGCCAAAATGCTTGCACTCTCCTAAGTCCTCAACATTGTTTTGCCACTGTATGGAGAAGAGGGATAGAGTACTTAATGTGGTAGGGAAGGGAAGGAGTTTACTGGAAGTGGTTAAGAGACAGATCAAGTGGATAAAACAATTTATGGTATGGAGATGTAGTTGACCATTATTGTGTAGACCATGTGTAATGTTGTAGACCATTATTGAATGTGGAATGCAAGGAAACCAGGGCATGGTTAGGCAGAAAATAGGTACATATATGAGACTTCTTGAAAGGAGGTAAGAAGTTTGCAGAGCTGAAGGGGGAAATAATGTGAGCAAAGAAATATTTTAAGATGAAAAAGCAGACCAGGAATTGTCTATCAAATCTTCCATAACTGGTGGAATACTTATAATGATAATCCATCCTCAGTGGGCTGTAGTTAGATTGCTATATGTTAGAGGGTCATGCTAGTGGCTTTTGGTTGGATTCTGCCTGTTAATGCCTTCAGAAGATGCTGTTGCAACCCTAAGGAGATGCTACAAGGATATATTTTTAGCATAAGTTACACTAACAATTGTAGCATTCATCTGCTGAATGGAGGGTCCATATTATACTCTCAGCTAGACCAATTGTATGTGATTTTTCTGGTTACCTTATGTTTTAGTGAAACCTCAGGTGGCCCAGTAAAAGAAACTACCATCCCCCTTTAAATCTAACGTCTAATTTTATATGCCATGGGGGTTATATGCCTCTTTATGTGAACTCTACCTTTACTCATCCTACTGTCATGGTGGTTAGCTATGATTTCTGAATTCAAACTCTTTTCACCTACTGCCTTTCAGCAATAAGTGACCGCATAACTAAAATACATATACTCCATATTTATTATATGCATTATAGAACTCACAAAATGTCTGATTGTTTTAGATCGTGGTGGATATTTCTTTTAGTCTGTTTTTTAATGTGTGGCTCTTTAGTTTTATATTAGATATCAGTGAATATTAGGGTTAATATTTAGGCATGAATTACATTCAATATTTTTACTTTCTAGTTATCCTTGTTGGTAAATGAAAGGGATCAAAGTTTTTGCAAAAGAAATATGGCTCTGTGGACATTACATTTTGTAGCCATTTATTAAGTAGATAACTACATACTTCATTATTACTGCTACTGTAATCCAAAGCTCCTGGCTCTGAGATGCATAAAGAAATGGTGGATGTAGGATTAGGAATAAGTAGCGATAAGGAGATTATGAGAGGGGAGGATAAACAGCAGAGCTGATCAGCATTTAACCATTATGATTATCTGACTAGCATCATTTTACCACTCTGAGTGAATAACTAAAATTGTGAATTGGACAATGCTGAACCTTAAAGTTGGCCGCAGAGGGATCCTTTTCCAGGAATGGACTCCTCACTCAGCAGCTAACCTTTGGGTCTTGGGATCTACCTTCCAAAACAGTTACATAGTGATGGTGACTCAAGCTTTTGCATGTGAAATTGGAAATGAATAAGGGCCTTTATTTTACCGGCTTACCTTATGTTATATAATTTGTTTTGAAGGAATTTGGTTTTTTCTTTGGATGAACTTTTTATGTGTTTAATGTTTAACGTGTGATTTTCTGTGATTACTTTATTTTACTGAATAAATTTAATGCAATTGCAGAGACCTATCTGATAATGGAATTACTGCTCTTCCAAGGGCTGGATTTGGACACCTTGCATCGCTTGAAAGGCTGTGAGTAGTTTGCCTTCTGGTGGTCTTGGGACAATTTAAATTATGTATGTATTTCCAAGTTGTGGCTAAATATCTCATTTGTAATGTCTATTTTTTCAGAGATTTGAAAAATAACAGGATTAAAATCATTGAACCACATGCCTTCTACAATTTATCAAGTCTTAAACGACTGTAAGTACCATTTCAAGTTTCTCTCTTTGATTCATTCCGACTCCTCCAGGCCTCTGAATGTGGGTTAGGGCAGCCCTTATTGTCAAGTATTGGTTTAAAGTAAGGCATACTAAGTATGTGCTTGGTCATTGCATGTCAACTCAACAAATATTTGGGTGATCCCATGCCCACCATTTAAGATTTTCATGATGTTTTCCATATTGATAGTTTCAACCAAAGTTAATTCAAATTCACAATATTTTAGCCTCTGCTTGTATTTACTAAGATACCTACTAGGTTTTGTATGTACCAACAAAGGCATAGAGTAAAATCTGCATGCAAGTCAATTTTTGGGAATCAAGCACATTTATGTACATACATACCCTTGTAAAAATTGAAATAAAAGAGCTAAACTGTCTGTCATAGTTCAGATGTAATAGTTTGTTCTTTTGGTTTTTCAGAGATATTGTCAAATTGATTCTTACTTCATAACTTTTTTTGTTAATCATACTCAAATATGGTAATTTTGACTGATTTTCACAAAAATGGCTTCTTCAGAAAAATCTGAAAGCTTCATTTATCATGCTATAGATTTGAAAAACTGAGTTAACCTTGTTAAAATTTGTAATTCTGCAAGTTGGTGTTTGGTTTGCACCATTAGTTAGGCTGATTTTCTGGTAAATTTTCTGAAATCTGCAGTTCTGCTTTTATTTTTTTTTCTCAAAATTCTATTTTTTCAACCTTTGAAAACAAAATTGAAAACTATCAGGCAAATGAATTTTTTATTTATATTTGATATACGTTTAAAGTAAACTCACTACTCACCTTCTGCATAAATTTGAGTGAAGGCCCAGGATCATAGTTGTCATTAGCTATTGTTTTACATGCATTGTGAAAATAAATTCTAGATATGCTGTCAGTAATGGGAGCAACTTCAAGTTTACTTTCTCTGAAAGAGTAATGTTTGTACATGATTCATTTAAAAAAATTACCTTAAAAATCATGCCTAGATATTGAAATAATGGTCAGGATAGTAGTAAAAAAGGAAAAAATGCTACTGCAAAGTGCTTTTTTATTTCATTAGGCATATGTTGTTTAAACATTGCCCTGTGTACAATTATTTTTTAGGATATTTTGCTCTGGAAAGAAGTATCCAGTGTTGAAAAATTTGATAAAAATAAAATGGGAGGGTTGAGAAATGGATACTATGTACTTCTATGAAGATGCATCTATATGATATCTCTTGTAATTGTAATTTTTTTCAGTGACCTATCAGGAAACAAAATTTCCAAGATAAATAGTTCCATGATCGAAGATCTTCAAGCTTTGAAAAGGCTGTAAGTGAGCACTTTGATCATACATACAGGCATACCCCACTTAACACGAGAAATTCATCCCAAAAAGTCATGCTTAATGAATTTGTATTAAGGGAGTACATAAAAGCCATAAGAAACTGTGTAATTGATTAGGGATACGTACGAGAAATAATAGACTGGACCCTGTCAAACATTGTGTGACAGTTTATTTGTGGTTTTATGCAAAAGTACACAACGCATAAACAAGAAGTAAGAATTAGGAAATTTTCACAAATACTCTTTGCAAATGAAACACGTTTTGCACTCACGTTGGCAAAAGTTAACACTGTTAATAACTGTGCTTATCACCTTCAGCCCACTCTCAACGACATAGGTGGAGAATTTGGAAAAACCCATCGCTCTTTCCCGATGCTGCAAGTGACTGAGGTTAATCTTGCTCTGCGTACAATTTTAGGCTTCCGTAAAGCTCAATGTTTCAAAGACGTGACAATGCTAATATTACATATTGATGTCTGCAAAAGGATTAGCACGGAGTGCTTCTTCCATTCTGAAATGAAACTATGAAGCTCGAATTCCACTCCTATTTGATACAGTTCACCAGTATTTCTGTGTAGTGATGCTTAGGTCCCGAAACTCAGGTCATCATATTATAAAAGTGTGAGGAATGTTACAAAGTTGGTTTTTAAGTTATAATATAACTATCTCGCAGAGTTTAGTTTCAAGGATTTGCAACGATGCCTTCCATTTCTACGACTGTTCCGATCATTCTTCTGGTGACAGAATTTAAAGGCCTAAGTACTTTAAATTTCTTCAAAAAGATGACTTAAGGACGTTTCACTACGTATTTCATGCTGGTTTTACAGTACTCGAAACTAGAGGGAATTGTAATTGTACGTAATCATTAAAGTGAACTCCAGCAAATATGTTAAAATGGGAAATTTGGTTGTGCTATGCAAGTACATATGTTCACTATGTATTGGCTTGTTGTGTTATGGCAAAAATTGAGTTGAATGAATTCGTGTTAAGTGAGGGATACCTGTATTCTCCTGACTGTTATACTAGCCTACATTTTTACTTATTCTAAATTTACAATAAATTTACACCAAATTATTCTTTCAGAGAAGTTATTGAGAACAACATCAGTCGTATCAGCTATGGTGCATTCAGTGGATTAGCAAAACTCAAATATTTGTGAGTATGATTTGTAATATTGATTCAATTTTTTTCCTCTGTGCCTGACAGTTGTGTTTAATATTGTATGTATTTCTGTGTATCATCCACAGGAACCTTACTAGCAATCCATTCACTTGTGATTGCCACCTGCAGTGGCTCTCAGAATGGATAAAAAATGTTAGTCATGTTAAAATTATATCTCCTCTGAAGTGCAAGAGTCCTGAGGCTCTGAAGGACAAACCAATTAAGACATTGAGATCGCAAGAAATGACCTGTATCCAGGCAGAGAGTGTTGGCAGAGTCAATGAGAGTGAAAAAGGTGCTAGGATTGAGCTTCGGCCATCTGCTGATCAGGTGATTGCTATAGATACCAAATTTACTGTCATTGACTGGGATTTACTGGGAATGACACTAATTTCAGCGATAATTCTTATGATTACATCTAAGTTGCTGGAATTACTAATTACCCCTTTCTGTTCTTGAACTTGTTGCAGGTGGTCTTTGAAGGTGATTCATTATTGCTATGGTGCCAAGTGTGGGTGTCTGGGATGGCCAAAGTTTGGTGGACATGGGATGGATCGACAGACTTGTCATCGAAGTTCCATCATGACGTGTCTGTTGAGACTCGTGCTATTCCTGAAAAAGGACAGGTTGAAGTGTAAGTCACTAGCACATTTGCATTGACATTCTCCGAAATCTCCAAATGCACTGTGTAATTTTCAGTTAAAGGATACCCTGTAGCTGTAAAACTGAAGTAGAATTATTGCATGAAATGTAAATATGTATTTATATGAGTTTAATTCTCTATTCCAAATGTCTTTCTGCCTGAGCGTTTTTTGAAGTGAAACTTCTATAGCTGTGTATAAGGCACTTTAGAATGGGGAGTAAAACCAATGTAACGTAAATTTGTCGGTCACTACTTCGGGCAATCTGGGCAGCAGTGAGCATGCCGCCTCTCTCTCTCTCACGCTGCTTGCTTAGTCATCCGAATCCACCGCTTCGCTCTCTCTCCTTGACCGTCAAGCGATCTGGATCAGCTACGCCACCGAGCTTCTTTTCCGTCGAGCTGTGACATTTCGTGCTGCCATTGCAAACGTTGTGTATGGTGCTGTGCAGTGTGTGATATTTATTTTTTTGTATTTTAATAAACAATGCAGAACTGAGTGCCATATTTAGTATATAAATTATGTGTATCATCAGTGAACTTTTATTAGCTTTGCAAATCAAGGTTACAAAAAAGAAATATCGCTATACAAAATTATAAGTACGACATTTTGGCTTTTTTTCTTTTGCCAAACTAATTATTAAAAAATTATGAAGAATCTTATTTATTGGAAAACAGGGATTTTTCTATCAAGTTTCACTTCTGTCGAGAGTCCTGAGACCCCCCCTCTTTTTTGTTTTCTCCATGGTCAGAGCATCTTTGTTACCTTGGGGCGGAGTGGAATTGGAAGGGAAGGAAGTTTTTACTGGCTGTTGCCAGAAGAGCTGTGACTGAGGGAGGGAGTGAAAAGCACCTGTCTCTGGGACAGACCAAGCCAAGAAATTGCAGGGAGTCAGAGACAGTTACAAAGACAAATGGCCATGACTCAGGGTGATCATAACCTTAGCAACACTTTGCACATAGGAGTACAAAAATGCTATTCCAATTGAGGCTTGAGGGCTACCGAAATTTTTAAAGGCTCTGCTAATTACTCATTCCCAATGTCACGTGCCAGGAGTTTTCTCTCTCTTGAAGTGTGAGACTAAGTGCTTCAGTGCTTGGGAATCACCAATAACTCTTTAAATTGGATCTCATCATTCCTTAGTGACAGATCGCAATTTGTCAGTTACACTCATCAATCATTTGCACGAGTGGTGGAAATAAAATCCAGTCCCTTGAAAGTACCGGCTGGAGTACCTCAAGGTTCTATTCTTGGTCCTCTACTGTTTCTCCTCTTCATCAATGATCTTCCTAAACAGTTCTCATATAGCTCCACCGTCATGTACGCTGATGATACATCTAATCTCTTATCCGCTAGTACTTTACCACTCTTGGATCATTTGGCCTCTACTACAAAAGATGAGATGTTACTGTGGTGCCACCTTAACAGAGTTCTTTTGAATGAGGCTAAAACTACATGTATTCTTTTTCATAACAAGTACTCTCATGAGATTCTTACTCTGCCTCCTCATTCTAATTTCTCCACCTCCTCATCTGTAAAATTCTTAGGTCTACAGCTTGCTGACACTCTTAACTGGCCAACTCATGCTTTTGAAATTAATAAGAAACTCTCAGTTGGTATTTATATGATAAGGGAACTTTCTCCTCTTGTTTCTCTCAATGTTCTAAAAGCTGTGTACATTGCCGAAGTCCACTCATTTGTGTCCTATGGTATTATGTTTTGGGGTAACTCCCCTACTGCAGCTAAGGCCTTCTCCCTACAGAAATAGGCCATTAAGGCCATCTGTAGAGTTCCAATCCAAACGAGTGGTAGGCCACTGTTTGTCTCCCTCAGGATCCTCACACTTACATGCATTTATATCCTCACATGTGCTATGTTTGTGAAGTGTTATCCCCATTACTTTCATGTCAACTCTGACTTTCACAGTCATGATACTCGCTCTAAAAATGACATTCATAGTAATTTTTATTAATTTAGCCTATGCCAAAAAGGCCCCTATCACACTATAGGAGCAATTTACAATAAGCTACCCTCTGGTTTAAAATCCCTTACCTCACCAATGGTTTTTAAATATAGATTGAAAAACTTGCTATATAGTAAATGTTATTATAGTGTTAAGGACTTTTTAAAAGATATTTTGTAACTGTGTTCTTACTGTACTTCTTTTATGTCTCTGTCACTGTAACCGGTAGTTTAATTGACGAAACCCATGGACAATTGTATCCCTACGGTGTTAATAAAATGTTATTATTTTTTTTTAAATATTTTACGTTACAGTTGTAACATGCCCCTCCGAGACCCCGGCAAGCATCAGGTTTCATTACCGTCATAATAGTCGGAGACTCAAGAGGGGTTGTGCAGTGATCGCAGCCATGTCCGATGCCCATCGGATGTGTGGCTATGCTATGGTCGGGTCATGCGTCGGCAGTAGACGGAGTGACCCCAGGATGACGGCCTTGTGCATGCGTGAAACTAGTGATTCCGCCTGTGCCACGCAGGATGGAATGCACTTGATGTTATTTATCAGCAAGCCCTTGACTCCACCGAGCACATCTATGATGAGGATCACTAGTTTCACAGAGTGTTCGGGGTACATCTGTCGAAGTTCGAAAAGCAGGTCTTGATATTTCGTCCATTTTTCCACCTCTTTCGCATCTATGTTAGTTTCAGCCGGAGTCGAAAACTCGATCACGAACATGGAGCGTGTGAGGTGGTCGAGGAGAACGATATCAGGCTTGGTCGCCTCCCAAATGCCTGGTGGTGGAAAAGGAGTAATTCCACCAGATTGTGCATTTATCGTTCTCCACAACGGACTTAATATCTGCAGGGGCATAGGGCAGCACAGGTGTTTCGTCGATGACATAATGGTGTCAAAGATGAAAGTATAACACCTGTAGGGCCGCGTTGTGCTGAGCTAAATACGCTGACTTGGCATAATAGATACAGCCGGAGAGGAGGTGACTCAACGTCTCTGGCTGGGCTCGGCACGCCCTACATCTCGTGTCCACAACCTCCGCCTTGAATATAATGTGGGTGTCCGCCTAGTACATGAGTGTGTTTATGACACCATCCTGGCATGCGAGGACAAAACCCTCGGTCTCGGACTTCAGACCGGCGGAGCGTAGGAAGGCAAACATTAGCTCCTTCGATAGCCCATGCTTTTCGATGTTTCGATAGAAACCTCCATGCATGGATTTATCGGTATGCACCTTGAGCAAGGCCTTCTGCTCGGCTTTTTTTATTTCTAGCTTGAGGACGTCTGCATTCAATGACAAGATGGTCGTGTCATTGTCGCTTCCGTCGGGTGACGGGTCCAAGTCTAGACCGGTTTCGTCCGCTGTCCTCTTTGCTGCCTGGAAGAGGCCCCTGCTCCCGCACTCTCGTGCTCTCACGAGATTGAGCAGGGGGTCCCTGCTTTTCAACACTCGGCATGCTGTATCCAGGACAACTCTGTTGTGGAGACACTCCAGACTCAATAGTCCTCTACCACCTACATTGCAAGGGAGATAAAATCTGGTGACGGAAGATTTCGGATGAAGACTTCTATAGATGGTCATCATCTTCCTCTTTCCCCTATTGAGGTTCTGCAACTCATTGACGTTGCACTTCATGCATCCAAAGGTATACAGCAGTGTAGGAACCGCGAACATGTTCGTGGCAAGAACCTTGTTCTTGCCTGACAGCTCAGAACTCCAGATGTTCCTGAGAGTCTGACTGTATTTGGCAGTGAGCCTTTCCTTCACTGCTGCAACCTCCTGCATTTGGCGTTGGGGGACGCTGAGGTATTCATAGCTGTCATCATCCTCAAGGTGACGAATGACGCTCCCGCCAACAAGTTGCACGTCTTCCTTGATCTCCGAAAATCTTCCTCTCGCCAGGTGGATGGATGCACACTTGTCCAATCCGAACTCCATCCCTATGGCCTCACTGTATTCCAGTACGGTGTCCAGGGCAGTGCGAAGGTCTTTCGCATTAGAAGCATAAAGCTTCAGGTCATCCATGTAGAACAAATGGGTGACCTTATGCTTCCTGTCACCTGGAACACTGCACATCTATCCTCTACTTCGTTGCAGCATAAAGGACAGGGGTAGGAGTGAAATACAGAACAGTAAGGGTGAGCTGTCGCCTTGAAAAACACCACGGTGGTATGTTACCAACTCTGTGGAAACTGACCGCTTGCCTGAGGTCAGAACAAAGCACGTTTTCCAGAGTGGTAACAGGTGTTGCATGCAGGACACTACCTCTGGGTGGACTTTCATCAACTTCAGCATGGCGATCAAAAGCTCATGCGAAGTGGTGTCAAAAGCCTTCTTGTAGTCCACCCAGGCCATTGATAGGTTTCGCTTATGCTGGATGGCATCCTGGCATATGCACCTATCAATGAGCAGGGTGTCCTTGCATCCCGCCATTCCCTGCTTTGAGCCCCTCTGCTCGTACACCTCATCCTGCACCGGCTGGACGTGGTGTAGGATAAGGTCGCTCAAGATCGAGGTGAACGCCTTATATACAGTGTTGAGGCAGGTTATAGGGCGGTAGTTCTTTGGATTGGACAAGTTTCCCTTATTAGGTATTAGAACCGTGCGCCCCTCAGTCAGCCAATGTGGAATTGGTTCTCTACCATTTAGAAAGGGCGTGAAGATTCTGGCGAGGTGTTGGTGGGTGGAAGTAAATTTCTTCCACCAGAAGTTATTCACGGCATCCATTCCTGGAGCTGAGAAATTCTTCTTGCCAGTGAAGGCCTTCTTCACGTAACTTTCGGTGACTGAAAGAGGTCCATCCACATTTGTAGGTGGCGGTCACAAACCTCTTTAAAGAGGCCTATGGTTGGATAGTCTCCGTTGAATGGCTTCGACGTTTCGTAGATTTCCTTCCAAAAACGTTCAACCTCTTGGACAGGTGGCGGAGATTTAACGACAGGCAGAGGTGGTTGAAAGAGACGGGACGGATGAAGGAGAAAGGTGGTATTTTCCCTCACGGCCCTACTCCTCTTGAGGAGTTTTTTCCGGGCCGTGGTAAGTGCCCGTACTCTATCGACCACGTTCTGCTTAATGGTAAGCAGCACGCTCTAATTCAGTGTGTGATGGTTGTACCTGAGACTGCGCGCTATGCGCCGAACTTTAGGAGTGAAAGTTTGCCCAGATAAGATGTATTCCATCACACACATTATTCTCGACGCCTGTTGTCTCGCCTGCGTGATCTTGGCCTCCAACTTTTCCAGCCTCTATGCTGCTTTGTCCTCCCAAGAGGTGTTCTTTTGGGAGTGAGCCATAATTTTGGCAGCAGCATAGACCACGCAATTTACGGTCCAAAGGTCCGACATTTCCGTTAGGATTTCGTCGATAAGACCATTCAACTGGGGCAGTTGGTTACCCCGCAGAGAGATCTTTCGGTGGATGTCTCTCTGCCTAGGTTGTCCTTCATCACAGTTAATGGTGCTTAACAACCGCGTTCGTAGTTCAGAGACGGCCTGACCAGCTTCTTCCCCATTTGGCCGAGACACAGACACGAATGTCGTTCTCGCCTCAGGCAGTGGAGAGGCAGCCTGTGTCGGGGAGGGTGGTCTGGCCGGTGGTGTATTCCTCTGAACTGGTGGTTGGTGGAGGGTTTCCTTTTTTCGCAGGTGGTTGGCATAATCACCCAGGTTTTGCTGCGATAGGTGGTCGTGTTCTGGATGCATATCACTCCACAATGAGTGCATCTTTGCCTCGTACCCCCTGCGATCGCGCTCGCTGGCAGCATGGCATGCAAGGAGGTCGCCCCTTAGGACTTCTGTCCACTGCATCCGAGCTCCCGTAACGGTGGTATTATTATTTCCACTCCCAACGCCACTAGGACCCCCATCCGAGAAGGGCCGGTTGTGGGTGGCATTTCTGGTATCTTTCTTTGGAACCAGTTGTACTGCGTGTGGGGTGGTTAGCCCCACATGCAGACGTCTACCAATAGCCGGCAAAAGCCGATACCAGGTACGCCACGGGGCGGCTGGTGGTCCGGCTTTCGTACACTTATTATTATTAAAGATATTTGAAACAGATAATGTGTGCTGGGTTTGAAGCAGTTTGCTTTTTGATGCCCTAAAAAAGTTATTATTTTTTGTCATAGGCTTGGGTGAAGACTGTTTGAGTGAATACTTGTATATAGTTTTAAGTTGACTTTAAAATATTATCTGCTGGCAAAGTTTATTAAATACTAATGTAATGTGAGATTTAATTGCCTATTGCAGATCTTTGTTTCTCACTGAAATCATTTATACTTCTTGTAATATTATTGTAAGGTACCTTGTGAGAATGTATGTCAAAGAAGTTCTTATACAGGTGATTGGTTAATTTATATATGCATGTAATTATGAAATATATTTTATTTAATTTTTGTTTTTTAATTCTTCGTAGGTCTCTCAACATTGACAGTCTGTTGAAGGAGCATGCTGGAAGATGGGATTGCAATGCTAATGCAGGCCATAGGAACCTCTCATCTTCAATATCTATTCTTGTCATATCAAATGATACTCGATACTGTCCTGAAACTGGTGAGTTTATTCTAATTATTTTTTAACTCCTTCTCATTCATTTTCAGATATTCCTCAATGTGCATTCTCCATAGCCTCTCTTTCTGATCGTAAATTCATGCTATAAATTATTCAGCAATTAACCATAGTTGTATCTTATAGCTCATCTACTGTGTGATTGTTATCTTTTTCTTTTTATATAATCATATGTATAATGTTATCATTGAATTATGAGTGTCTTACTAAGTTCTTGAAAAATGACTGGGCATTTTGTGGGTGGGATATCTAATTGGAGATGGCTACCTCGTTTTTAATATGCCACTCAGTGGCAGCTACTCAGTGCTCTTGATATGTACATTAATTATTTCAGGTACATTAAATTGCTTCATGTTAACACTTTCATTGCAGGAAACTAATTTATTTATTTTGGGCAACTGCAGGAAAAATTTCATGTATGCTTGACTGTTACTTCCTCCCCAGTTCTATTTCCTCTCAAAATGCTATAACTCAACCACTTCCCAGCTAAGCTTAATTTAGTTATGCCAGATTCAATCAAACAACATAGGCAATATCTCTTATGGGATTAACACAATGGGCTCCTGATATCTTGTTTTGAAATGTCCTACCCTGAAATGCGTAATCAGGAAACTGCCTTTTCCAGAAAATTATCATGTTTCATTGAGATTGCAGTAAAGGTTGGTTTATGTGTACATTACTAAATCCATTTTTCATTTAACACAGTGACATCCACGAACAAGGGACTTTACCTTTGGCCGCAGACCATTGTTGGCACGACTGTGGAGTTGCCCTGTGCTGGAGAAAGCAGTGTCATGGAAGTGGGACCCATCATAAAAGCAAAATTCCCTCTCACTGTAGCCAGCCATCATTGTTCTGAGGAAGGAATTTGGGAAGGACTGAATACCACTGCTTGCGTTTACCTCAGTGACACCACCAAAGCCTTAGAACAATTTGCCAAGGTAGCTGAATAAATGTTCTTACAATGCCTGTGCTTTATCGAAGGAATCAATAAAACATTTTATTCATGTTTATATGATTCCTGGCATAAGTATATATGTATGTTTGTTTTCCATGATTACCACTTGTGCTACATAATGTAATGATGTCTTAAGAGAAAATAGCTATCAATTGAAGTTTATTTGGAGGAGAGTTATGTACTTGTATTTTATTTATTTAGTAGTTATAAAATTCTCTTTGTTGAATTTTCAGATGAATCTCAGTCTTACGAATGCAGAGGTGCTTGAAAGTGCACAAAGGCTTCTTAATTTCACAGCTGATGGGAAAAACCTACAGGATATGATGGACATAGTGTTTATATCAAAGACTGTTGAGAACTATTTGGCGTTCATTGGACAAGAAAAGGAGGTTAGTATTAAGTCTGGGGAAAGATTTTATGAGTAATCACCAGGAAGGATCGCCGGTCGAATGCCAAATGAAATGTTTCTCTGCATGGCAGATGCTCTTTATTCCTCGAATAATATCTATTGAAATCAGAATGATAATTCTATGTGGCAGGGGTAAACATTTGAAAAGTGTTCAATTACATGCTCGATTTCAGAATCTTTATATATTTGAGATAAGTCATTTTGATCCTTTTCGAAGGTATAATTGAAATCTGTTGCCAAAGTTGGCTAATGTGTTTTTTTTAGAAAGGTGGAGTTTTTATTTGGTCTGTGAAAAGGTCTTAAGATATTTTAGGGTCATTTGATAAAAATTGTATTTTCAGAAATTCACTGTTATCCCTCGTCAACCGTGGGGGTTAGGTTTCTGAAAGACCCCACGGCTGGCAAACCATTACGTTTTAGGGAAATCAGGGGTTAGGTTTTGTGACCCGCAATACAGTGTGTAAAATGTAGCATAATTATTTTCACAATAATAATGCAAACATGCATTTATGTAGGTATGTTTCCTCCTTCTTTTCAATGAAATTTCTTGTATGATATCCCGATAGTACCGATAACTGCTTTAAAAAAGATGAGCAGAGTGTATGGTGCCCTCAGTATTGACATTTTTGCACTAAATGGAGTCGCTCCATCGCAAGTCCATGTAGAAATAACTGTACTGTCCATTAAAAAAGTCGAGTCCCTCGAGCTTAGGAAGCTGTATCTTCAACTAGAGTTAACGGATTTTTACGAAATAAAAACCATGCGATAGAATGATCATTCCTACGTTTATCGATGTGTGTTAAAATTTTTTCCCTTACTTATCTGCCCTTTAACGATATTTTATTAGAAAAAAGTCACTATTTTCGGCGCTCAAAATCCGATTTCCCAACTTTATGTTATCACTGTTCTATTAACATCAGACGTAAAAACGGGAAATTCTGATATAGGTTAGCTAAACATGTTATTAATGTAATAAAGGAAACAAATTGTTTACAAGTTCAGTTTTACACGAGCTGGTGTAAAAGTTGTAAACCTCCTCATATTTCGAAACTAATGATGCGATTGAAATTTTAGGTATACTGTTGTGACGCGTGATAACGCCAGCATTGCAAATATGTACATGACAAATAGTAAAAATTAATGGTATTCTCAACAACGATTTTTATTTATACCTACTTTCACGCGCGGTTCTTTATCGGTAGAGGACGACTTTGCCGGAGGAGGAGAAGAGGGAAAGGGACAAGCGACGTTGACATTTGCTACGCGTAGCACTACTCTGCCGGCGAGGGCGAAGTTGAAAGCATAACAGATGTGTGTCTGTTCAGAATTTGGACTACAATTTAAGGATAGGATGAATTCTCATGACTCCCTTTCATCAAAATTAGGAAGGCAGGAAAATGATAAAGTATAATTATTTCCCATCAGCATTTTTCATGTGGGTTTTGGACCACCATAGGCTGCGTTAAAAATGGTTTTAGTGGTTAATACCACCAGTTGATTATAAATCTATTTACAAGATGTACACACATTTACACAACACACATTATTTACAAAATGTTTTTATTCGTTTGCAAACACTTTGGCCAATCCCGAAATATCCTCTCACATTCTTTCAATCGGAATTGCCATCCGACTGTGATTCATCGTCGCTTAAGTCTGAATCGGAGTCAGAGTCTAAATTAACTATGACCCTCTGGTCACCACTTAATTCATCAAGGAGATGATCTTTTTTCCAAAATCATCTTCTATCTTTTTGACGTGTTGTATACATGTATACATTTCCTCCATAAGTTTGACGTCACAGATTGTAGAGCCTCCAGGCACAATTGATGGGTTACGTTGTGACTGTTCCCTTTTTCAGCGGCAGTCGCAAGGTTCACCTTAGCTATTGTATTTTTTACGTAAGCCCAAATTAGTTCGATGGCATTCAGCTCGCAGTAAGCCACTGGTGTCCAAATTAAACATTCGTCACTCCTGAGTTATTTCACAATCTTTTCCAGCTTCCTCTCTGTCGGAACAAAATATTGCCTACCGTGATTAATGAAAGTCGCTTTTGTTAAACACTCAAAAGTAGGTGCATCCTCCGGTAAAAGGATTTTTTCCTTAAGCCCTGGTTACACAATACATTAACACGTACGAGTTCTTGTACATTCGCGTGAATGGTTTCATGTACATTTGCATGAACGGATTCATGTACATTTGCGTGAACGAATGGATGAATCAGTGGTTACACGGTACATGAAACAGCACATGCATTCACACAATTTTCAGGGTATGCATTTGCGATTGTTGTTGTTTTTCTCTTTACTAAGCACATCATTCATACCATTCAAGCGTTCATAAAGTCAACTTACCTATAGACTACCTACTATAAAGCATATTATAATTACATATACTTAATATTTCAAATTCAGATTCCGATTTTCAGCAGTAACTATCGCAAATTCCGCATTTGTTTTCCCGAGTGGTAGTTCCTCAGATGAAAGATACTCGAATGGACTTGCTAAGTCACTTTTGATACGCTTCGGGAATCATATTGCAGTTATGGTGAGGTATATTTGTTACCTCGAAAATCAAATAATTGTAGTAGAACGAATACATTGGATCAAAATCTTATTTAAATGTTAGCTGTATAATACGTGAGGTATTTCCTGTTGAGAAAAAGTGCGATTAAAACCCTTTTTATACAGGATCGATAAGAACGCTTGTGTATATATATGTATTGAATGAAATTCATGAATAAACTCAAACTATCATGGGTAGTAACATAATGGATCGTAAAAACATAGATTAAGTTATTCTTGGCACGTTTGGGAAAGGAATTCGGCAGTAGTATTGGAAACAAGAGTTGGAAACATCTTCCTCAAATAAAAGTCATGGACCGTCCGTCTAATGACTCCGAGCGTGAAATCATCCACAAAAATTTTCTTTTCAAAATTGTCTTTTCCTTGGAGAGGGATTGCCATCACCAGAGTTTTCTTTGTTGCTAACCTTGGATTTAGCAGCCGTTCTTTGCACTGATTTTTTGCTAATCCCGAGACTTTGGGACACAGTTTCATAAATAGGATAACGCTTTTCCGATCTTTTTTCCGCCTCCATTTGGAAAAAGCGAATGGCACTGAGTATCATTCACTCTTCCGGAGGGAGGTTCAGATATCCTTACATTGTCTTACGTAGGGGAGCTCGGGGTCTAGAGCCAACTTACGTAAGATTTTGTCCGTCGTGAGACAATATTGTAGCTCGCTCCAGGAGACTGATCTTATCTGACTTATCAAAATATTTTGTAGACGGACTGCCTTGAAAAGTGACTTGTAAGTCCTTGGACTAAAGTCGACACGCCATAGAACAAGATAATGTTGTTTGAATTTTTTATAGTCCATCATTGCTTTGTATCACAGGAGTAATTCAAGCGTGGTTTCGAATAAGAGATTTCTTTAAATTTGCCGAATATCCTGTAATAGTTCACAACTCCATCATCTGTGGTGTTGTTTCAATCTTAATGCATGCCTATTTCAATCAAATTCATTACTCTGGAGTCTCTGTCCATTTGTGTGGTTGCAATATACATTATCGGTCCCTCTCCATTGGTAGCATGTCTGTAGTGTAGTTCATGCTTGTGAGGCTTCGCCTCGTGACATGCATTAGTGATTTATGCAAATGCATAATTAGCCGTAGTTGCACTAACTTTAGGGCATAGTGTAATGAATGTTGGTGACTACTCACCCCCTGCCACACACCCGTGAGGTGGCTCGCAGGGTATTTTGTAGATGTAGATGCTAATGTTGAATAATGTGGTACTCCAACACCGTACAATTATCCGAAATCAAGTGCTCAAAGCTATATGATGGTTTCTATCGAGAGCCGAAACCGCAGAAAACAAGCATTTAACGAAGAGTAGATATGTACATATTTCTTTCTAACTATCCTCTTTTGTAAGATTGAGAGAGGAGGGTGGGGGGTTGCCGAAATCTTACATTGTCTTACATAGGGGGAGGGGGTTCGAAAAATATGAAGAATCGTGGTACATAATACTTGAATGACCCCCAAGAGATAAAAAGGAACGAATTTGTAAGTATGCGATATCTCACTACGGAGCGGCAACAGCGGATAGCTATGGACGATTTCCCCTACCTTCCCCTTACGATCCATCGGCGCTCCTTCCGTGGCAGGTCATGCTTTCTTGGCGCTTGAAAGTAGATATGAATAAAAATCGTTGTTGAGAATACCATTAATTTTTACTATTTGTCATGTACATATTTGCAATGCTGGCGTTATCGCGCGTCACAACAGTATACCTAAAATTTCAATCGCATCATTAGTTTCGAAATATGAGGAGGTTTACAACTTTTACACCAGCTCGTGTAAAACTGAACTTGTAAACAATTTGTTTCCTTTATTACGTTAATAACATGTTTAGCTAACCTATATCAGAATTTCCCGTTTTTACGTCTGATGTTAAGAGAACAGTGATAACATAAAGTTGGGAAATCGGATTTTGAGCGCCGAAAATAGTGACTTTTTTCTAATAAAATATCGTTAAAGGGCAGATAATTAAGGGAAAAATTTTTAACACACATCGATAAACGTAGGAATGATCATTCTATCGCATGGTTTTTATTTCGTAAAAATCCGTTAACTCTACTTGAAGATACAGCTTCCTAAACTCGAGGGACTTGACTTTTTTAATGGACAGTAAGTACATACCTAATGGTGTTCATGGGTCAATTCTTGCATGACGTAAAAACCTGGATAAAAAAGCATAATGTATTTCCATGGCACAGTAAAATCATGGCATAACATTGGTGGGTTATTTTGTAATTGATGTTTGAAGGAAAAAAATTGTGATAATACCCGCAGAAAACTACTGCATAAAATTTAATCAAATTCTGCTATCAGTGAAGCTCATTCAAAATTTGGGTACCACATATATTTGAATCTGAGTTGTGGGCAGCCACATTGGGCAACTCATAGACTGCAGTTGATGATGAAAACCCCCACAGTTGAAAAGACTAGTACTCTAAACAAAAACCGTGGATACTCTTGGGCTGCGGTTTACAAAACCACAGTTGATAAGGAATAGCTTTATAAATGGGTGCAGTAGACCCCCGCTTTACGATGGATTCACTTTACGATCTGCATGTTAGGGCACTTGAGTTTCAAAGCACGCTGATTTTGCGTGCGCCCTTTAAAATTTCCCATTGATGATTTTTGGCACCCATAATTTGCTATTCATTCAGTATTCTAAGTCTTATTTGTTAACGGACTGCATTTTTTATCATAGCAACATTTACACATTTAATGAGTTGTGATATTTACTATGAGCTGTTTGTGCGATTAGAGCAAATCGAGCAAATGTTGCGGTGATTATTGCTATCACCAATCAGCGCCATCGAGATAACGCAACATTCCTTTCATAGTTATTATCACATCTATGATAGTTGGCGCGAAGCCTTCGGCAGTGGCTGATCATGCTGGAGCTAGGTTTTCCGGAGCAGCTGCATGTATCAACACGCAGCTGCTCTGGAAAACCTAGCTCCAGCACATCTATGGTAATTCAGATTAGGCTGTCATTAGCCATTAAAGAGACATTTTGTTTACCAACTTATAAAAATATGAGAACTTCCACCGATGAGTAACTTATTGCAAGAGCGCTTTACTTACCACCGAAGTGATATGATTCCTTAATGAATACAGCTGGCGCGAGATAATAAATCACATCAATGAAATGAGCTAAATTATATTGTAACATTTCTTGGTGAATGATAGTAAAAAACTGTAATGGCTTAACTAAAGTTGCATCGAAATTCATGCCCCTTATGACTTCGCACCGTGATACCAAGAACATTTGCGTCTCACTGCCATCTAGGTCGCTGATGCACTCAACTGTAATGTGAATGTCTTCCATGCGAAGTGGTATTGTCGACCAAGGGCATAGTTTGTGCTGTGTTCTTTTCAAACCGCATTAACCATTCGATTATAAACCTTTACAGAAGTGGAAAGGTTTATTTTAGGAAGTTTCAGTAGCGACCATGCCCCTTGAAGTGCAGCTCAAGCAGAAAATAACAAATAAAATCACGCAGGAGATAGTGAACAAACACAATGAGGGTGTTCAAGTTAGCACGTTATGTATTTAGTGTTATCTATTTATGTATTCAGTATCTTCTTGCGTGTTTTGCATTCTCTTTCTCGATGTATGGATGCCTCTAAAGGTCGTTTTACATGGTACATTTATTTGCACAATCTATTGCGTGAACGCTTGTATCAGGAAATTGTACTGTGTAAAATGGCAAATTGTGCGAACGTATGTGAGATTGTATGAATGACTAGATGGAAAATAGTACCTGTTCTAATTCCATTCAGACAAACTTATAATTTTGTTCAGGTTTTATTTAACAGATGGCGCAAATATGGCGAAACCTGTGGTGCCTCTGGTGTTACGTAGATTGAAAATAAAGTTTTTTATAAAAAGATCTAACACTTTCCCGGTGAATAATATGAGTAATCTCTTCTCGGGCTCTCCACCAGTTTAAAATATTCATAATTGCTGACGTTTCGAGAGACGACTCGTCACTCATTCTCAAGGCAAGAATTAATTACATGGGCAATTATGAATAGTTTGTACTGGTGGAGAGCCAGAGAAGATTTTACTCAAAGTTGTTTATGTTTACATCGTCATTCAATCCTGTTGTTTGGTGTTTTGGTTTTTCAGTGTGATCGAAATCTTTGGTTTTGTGTCCTTTTCATCCAAAATTATGAGCTGGTCGCGTCCTCAAGTAGAGTTCTTGATATCCCGCATGAGGGAAATTTGGAGGGATTTGCAGCCAAGTTTTCATCCATAATGAGTAAAGAAATGTGAGCCGTTCCACATTACCTCTTGATGGTAACACTTCATCACACAAAAAATAAACCTACGAAATGAGTCCATCAAGAGTGGAGATCCGACTAGGATCGTCAATGACTGGTCGCACTAAAGTGCAGAAAAGAGAAAACGAAACGGTGCAAAGGCCAAATATAAAGCCAGAGAGCCTACTTTCCGGTACCGAGTAGTAAGCAGAGGTATAATGAGAGTTGGATAATTTCTGTTCTACGTTTTCTTCTCATTGCTTGAAAATGCGATTAAATATTAAGTCGTTGATTTTGGCTCACAGATAGACAGTGGATACGGGGGCGAGGTGCATCTTGCGTATTCATGCAATGATATGCGATGTGTTGACAATTTACAACATCTTATTAAAGTTTAAATATGGGTTAAATAGCATTTTTAATCATTTGATTCCAGAATATTTCGTACCTATCCCGTATTGTGTATCATTGACTGCACTGGCGATTGTGTGCTTAAACCGATCCCTCATCCGGTAATATGCAGGTTCACTTAACGATGGAATTCACATTACGATCAGTCCTATGGGATTACATACCATCGTAAAGCGGGGGTCTACTGTATTTACTAAGGGTGAGCTGATAACCTAATGTGATTTGGTGTTTTCCTGGCAAATGATAGCAGTGAAATTTTCTCACTGGGTAAGAAAATTTCAACTTTCCAGACCAAGTGAGAAAACTTCACCTCCTTCTCTTTGCTTAGATTGGGTAACCTTGGCAATGAAATTAGCCCTGACAGGCATGCCAATCATGATGGCCTGTCTTGGTATCAAGAAAGTCATGGTTTCAAGTCCTACCTCAGACATGGCTGTTGCATTTCTCTAGGATTGAGGTTTTTGATTAGACAATGCCATGTGACCTTAGTAGACAGGCTAACTAAAAATTGATGTCTACTACTATTTGGAGAGCTGTACACCAAGCTGTAAAAACACTAGGCTGTATTAAGACAATTCATGGTATAATTGGTAAGACATCTTCAAGAGTCTCAATTTTTTACCAAAATGTTCTCATTTCCAGTTGAAGGCACCACAACCTGTTACCTTTCTGCAATGTTAAGATGTGCTGAGACTTGAGAAGTTCTTAGCGAAAAATTTTAATGTTAATTTTTGTCATGATCACATCTTTATGCACTCCTTCCCTCCCCTCACAACCCTCTGTTCATTGCCGATTCGTAAACCTGCCTGAAGTTCCCACTGGAATTCCTTTTTCAGACTCCTCACTTCATGTTCCTTTTTTGAACCTTTGTTTCGGCAGATCTTAGCCTACTGTCCTTGCCCTTGAGTTGCAGATGATTGGGTGGTGGTTTTTAACCACTCTTCCCTTGATTTCCCACTTAAAAAAATAGAAAACATTATATCTTGGTGACCTTCTACTCCAACTGTCCTTCCCTGATTCCCTTTCTTTCCTTTCCCAATCCCCCCCCCACATCTTGTATGTAAGGCTTGGGTCAGTGTACTTTTAATTTTTACCCAACCTCCAAATAGTCCTTGGCCACAACCCTGTTATGTGTGTTGAAAATGCTCTTTCTCCCTCAGTTTTCTCACTCTGCCATGCCCTTACTGCCGTGCTCCCCTCCCCCCGCATTTCAAAACCAACAAACATTTTTTAACAAATTTCTATCGGTATATATGGAATGGTTGAAGCTTCAGAATGGGCCAGAAGTTTCCTTATCAGTAAGGTGAAACCGGTCAGTTTTTAATTATGTGTGGAAAAGTACAAAGTTTTGTTATTCAAAATAGATCTTTCACGTACACAAAGTCAAGCCTGAAACAATCAAATTTATATGTTGAGACTTTTTTACTTGGCAGTTGTGTCCTGTGCTAGTGGACCTAGTCGGGGTGACTTCCAAATTACCTTCATCTCTTCTTACTTCTGCTCAACTGGAGGATGGAGCCTGTAACAGACTGGTTGAAGCTGTTGAGTCAGTTGCCATAAATTATTCTCATTCTTTCAGTAAGGTCAGTGATATTGGTATTAGATAATAGATTTAATCGTGTCCATTTGCCTCCGCTTCATGTTTTCATGTCTTTGTGGCAAGCAATTACTGAAAACCTTTATGTACACTTGGGTAAAATATGCTATTATTTTTCGTCTTGGTGCTACAGTAATTATCCAGCTTGTTGAGGTGAGCTGACTGTATTTTTTTATATTCCAGCCTGAAATGGCAGTGGAAAAAATTCAGGTGGATCGAGAAACTTATTCCGGTATCACCTGCACTTGGTACTCAAAGACTGCAGCCACTGGAAAAATTACTCGTTTGTTCTACTGCTCTCCTAGTAACAAGAGCAGTATCATTGGAGCACCTGATAAGGTTTATACCAAACTTTTTATTACTTGAAAGCCAAATTTCTTTTGTATGTCAGAGATACATTTTCAGCTGTTGTTTTGCATTTTATAGCTTTATTGTAGCATGAAATTTAGAGGTTTTGCTTCTTAACTTTGTGTTAATGTTTTATTAGTGCACTAGAGATATTGTGCAAAGATTAAAGATGATGTGTGCTCTAATTTGCTTAAGAATTCAGCGAGTAATATTCACTATTTATGTCTCAGTTTTATAATCTCTGGTTAAATATTGTCTTATCATGAAAACTGAAGTTAATATGTTGTACCTCTGATAATGCTCACGTCAACTAACCAACAGTTGGATGTAATATGCATATCCCAAACTCTCAGTTAACCTTAAGTTAACGAGAATGCTATGTCATCTTGTGGTTAATGTTAACCAGACTTTATAAAGCCAGGCCTATGTTTATAGGTACATGCATATAATGAATCGTAAACTTGATAGTGTGTTTTCTTGGATTTTTTCTTTGAGAAAATACAGTACTGTTTAATATATTCCATTTGAAATGATATACGGTAATGTAATGTAAAAATTTAACTTTCAGATTATAGAAGCCTCAATTCAAGTGCCATCGACACTCTTCTACCAACTAAAGCTTCAGGGATATCAACTGCCTCTAACTCCAGTACAAATCATGGCCTCTGCTTTTGAGAACAGTCGCTTATTTCCTAGAATACTCACTAATACAATGAAGCATAGTGATGGAAAGGAAATCACATCTTGTGTTGTTGGAAGCAAGCTTGGTGAGTACGAGTGTACCACTTATTGTTAGTTCAGAAGCATTACTAAAAATAGTGGTTTTGACTGTGCCATGCGCTATACTTGAGAGGTAGAAATTATTGCTTTTCTTGAGGTCAAATTGGTAGTACATAATAGTGATATTTTTTTCATTTTGTGAATATTTTCATTTTTTCCCTTTGCTTAATCTAATAGTATTTTAGTCAGTAAAAGTAGTGTGTTCTTCTTTAGCTTGGCTCATCATGTTTGTTCTCTTTTGTCACTAATGAGTGAAACTCAACATGAAAAAGTCAAACTTCTGAACTGGGATTCAAATTCAGGTCTCCCATATTTAAATCTCAGTCCAGGGGAATACATTTTTTTCATTATGAATTCTGTACATCTGTATATCTCCTGTGAGCAAGTGACTCCCTTTGCAGCTTCAGTGCTTTGACTTTGTCCGTTATTTTATTTTTCAGTTGGGATGGATGTTCGTAACCTGACAGACCCAGTTTATGTGATGATTCGAGCCCCTGCAGAGGGGACGGGAGACCCTGCAGATGATGGGGACGATGGTCATGGAGGCACCAGTGGTGGGGGAAGGGGGTCGTGGCTTGTTCGCTGGGATCGAGAGATGAACGAGGGACTCGGGGGCTGGAGTGAGGATGGGTGCCACCTGTCACACTTCCTCACTGCCGATAGCCTCCTTGTGTTCCACTGTGACTCCCTGGGGCACTTTGCCCTCCTGAGGGACATTCCAGCGAAAGCTGGAAAGTCACGGAGGTAAGGAGGGACAACTTGATCTTAAATTTATGCATTGCTGAATGGATTATTTCAGTGATGAGATTGCAGGGATCTCTTTTGCCTGGAAAATGTTTTTTTTCCAAATGTGTGATTTCAATTTTTGGAATGGAATGGCGACTGTCCTGAAGAGAGTAGGAGTTTCATTTAACTCTTCAACAATGGCAGTCTTGATTTTTCACTATCACTCTGTGTGGGAGAAAATTAAGGGGAGTAGTATCCTTTGGAAAGAACTATGAGACAATAATAATAATAATGATTTATTTGTCCAGAGATCAAGTCGTTACAAAGGTTACACTGATATTGGGCATGTCAGGTTAAAGAAACTAAATACATACAGTAGATACAGGACACATGTCAAACATTGTTAAAAAATTCATCAATGGAATAAAACATTTTTGATTTCAGATACCTTAGTTGATTAGTCTTAAATGCAGCTACACTTTTTTGAGCCTTAAGCTCAGCTGGCAGTTTCTTGTAGAGTTGAAGGCCCATACAATTTGGACCAGCACCTGCATTCCGAGTTCATACATATTTGACGTGCAGCTGATCAATCTGTCTCGTAGAATAATGGTGAATATCACAGTTCTTAACACACTGAGAAAGATTTCTTTTTTATTTACAAGTACATGAAAAATATATACACATGGCACTGGTAATATATCCAATTTTTTGAACAGGGGACGGCATAGAGCGTTGTGTTTAGAAAAAGTCATGAACCGAATGGCTCTTTTCTGAATCCTGAAAATGACCAAGGCCTTAGAGGATGAACCCCAGAAAATGATGCTATAGGCTATGTGAGAATAAAATTCTCCATAGTAGAGTCCTTGAAGAACATCGACAGAAACAGTGGGTCTAATGGATCTAATTAAATAGCAGGCTGAGCTTAACTTACAAGCTAAAGTATTTATGTGTTCATCCCAACAGATTTGAAAATTGATATTGAAGCCCAGAAATTTGGTATTTTGTACCTGTGGGATCACCTTCCCATCAGCTTCAATTGAAAGTACTTTGCTTGCTTTATTTTTATTTACAAAGTAAATTAGGTGAGACTTTCCTATATTTAAATCTAGAGAATTATGATGACACCAGGTAAGTAAAGCATGACTCACCTGTTTACATTTTTCTGTCAATCCTCCAAAAGTAGGTGCTGTGAGAACAATGTTGGTGTCATCAGCATATAACACGGGGGTAGCACCATTTATATGCAGAAAACTATTTACAAGATCATTAATGTATGAAAGAAACAAGACAGGCCCAAGGACAGAGCCTTGAGGAACACCTCAAATTGGGATCTTCCCCGGGGAAACAAAAGTTGCACCATTTACTGAGATAACAACGTGTTGAATTCTGTCTGACAGTTAGGATTCAATCCAAGCATTAGGTATGCCACGAACACCCATCCTGTTAAGTTTCTTGAGAAATGGGCAGCAAAAACTGGAACAAGTGGAAGTATTTTCCCAGCTGCGAAGTAGGATTAGGGACCGAGTAGATAAATTGGACAGAAAATCGGTGATGAAGTCGCACAAAAATCTTGGGAGGAAAGATGTATAATGGAAACTCAGTAAAGTGGAGGAGGCAAACTCAATGGACACATTCTGAGACATAAAGACTCTTGAATGTAATAATTGAGGATTGAAGAGTTCTTGGGTTTCTTACTGGGTTAAGAAGTTGAAAGGCAATGTTCCAATTGCTGACTCTTCCGTCATCTTCTGGGTGAAGTGCCGAAGTTGAGAAGTATCTTTTTCTTGACTTCAGAACTTCATGGTGAAGATGATAATATATTTTCCTATTGAAACATCAATATTTGACTTCTCAACCTGGTTGTAAATACAATAACTCATCAGATAAGCAATATGCCTCAAAAACTCACATCATGTATCTTTAATGGCAGGAGTAATGGATGGAAAGAATTACCAAGAAAGACCAAGGATTAAATGCATCAAGTGTTGTGAGAGATTTTAAAGTCAGGAATTATGCATTAATTAAAGTGGTTAGCTGAAAAGAGAATGAGGTGGAGAGCTTCAGCAAACCTATATTTGGATTAATTATATGATGGTGAAATCTATTTTGGCATTATTGATTGATTAGCCTTGGATACCTTACCTGAAGGCTTACTTGTAAGTAGTAGTGCATAAGCTACAATTTTTCACCAAAGGAGTTCAAATGTGATAGAGTAAATATATTTTGGAGATGGAAAGTGTTAGGAGTTCGAGAAAGACTCTTTGCAAAGCTTATGCATATGTAGATGCATGCTCTAATATTTTCAGGAAAGCCATTGCAATAAATTAAAGTAAGGCCCATCCTAAACCCTATCTGCCATTCATTTGTACACCTGGTAAATGATTTACCTTGTGTGAACGTTTTTGTTCCACTTGAATCTTCATTTCTTGTCAATGGAAAATTTGGTAAATACATATTTCTTATAATTTTTTAGAATAAATGGTTTAAGCCATGAATATACTGGGATTTATGATGTATTTTACTTGGTTTTCCTGATATCTTTTTATAGCTATATGCCTTAACAGGTGGATTGGGGTACTCAGCCAACATTTTAAAGTGATTGTGATAATTAGCTCTGAAAAGATTATGTGGGTACGTAGTTAATCTTGATGGAGGCATCCACGGAGTGGTCTAGATGAAGCAGCTGGACATCCGGGATGCCTTCCACATTGTAACATTTTACTGGTGACAGTTTTTCATGTGTTGCAGAAGCTGTCTTCAGGCCTGATGTGTGTTTTTCAGGTTTTATCCTGTCTTATATAAAACTCCGGTCTGACCAAGTGTGTCCTGATTATGTAGTAGATTTCAGAAGGGCCAGACTGGAGTCCTATTTACCATATACATATCTCCGAATATAGTCCCCACTTTTTTGCTCAAAATCTTTGTGGGAAAAGTAATGGGGGAGACTATATTCAAGCTCAAGCGACTAAAGTACCTATGATTCATATGATTATTTTTCAGGGATAATGGCAATGGTAGCTCAAGTAATGACTATATGAAGCCATCATTTTCAGGGATAATAGCAATGATAGGGATCTTGAGCAAATCTTGAGTCTTCGTCGTGGCGGGAATTCAAATTTTGCATGCAAATAAATGGAGAACATTGGTACAAAGAACCACGGTTTACACTCTTATTTAGCAATGTACTTGAAGTCTAGAGTCCTCAGTTCGACTCCGGAAAAATTGTCAATCCAGCTATGGCTCCAAACTTCATACTTGAGTGCATCGCGTGTATAGATGCAAAGACCCACTATTTACTTGCTTATTTAGCAATGTAGGGCTATGAAATTTTACACGTTCATAGAC
This sequence comes from Pyrrhosoma nymphula, assembly GCA_963573305.1. NCBI lineage: Eukaryota > Metazoa > Arthropoda > Insecta > Odonata > Coenagrionidae > Pyrrhosoma > Pyrrhosoma nymphula. The sequence continues at coordinate 43,919,947 of OY754330.1, read as the reverse complement.
AATACAATGGTAAATGATGATATGGTTGGACTTTTAGTCTACGGTCCTTGGTTTGACTCAGGAAAAATTGTCAGTCCAGCTATGGCTCAAAACCTCGTACCAGAGCACACCGCATGCTTATGTTCGAAGAACCATGATTTTCTTTCTTATTTAGAAAGACAGGGCTGTGAAAATCTATATATAATAGCAAAGAATGTTTGTCTGTCGTTTGTCTGTTTGGTTTTTATACAAATCTACAGTTTTACTCCAATCATGCTGAAATTTTGTAGACTCTTAGTTCAAGACATGAGGAAAATTATAGGCTATTTTGAAAAGATCTCAGGGTCCCAAAAAGGGGCCGGCCCTTTGGTATGCTACATATTGGTTTCTGTGCAGTGGTTTAATTTTTTGCTTTTTCAAATTACAGTAGAACCCCGGTTAACCGAAATAAAGGGGGGAGAGCCGTTTCGGATAACCAATTTTTCGGTTAAACCGTCGTATGCTAAAAATAGCCTATTAACATGATGTGTAGGAAAAACGAATGTACAAACAATGTCTATATAATACAGTGTTTTATTTCAGCTACAAAAAAATGCTATAATGGGTTAGAAATTACTATAAACTGAACAACTGAAGTTACTACAGCATTGTACATTACGTATTACAGAAATCAGTGATTTTTGTTTGCTTATAATTATTTATGGAACCGTTTCGGTTGACCCGGGTTCCGGTTAACACGATTTCGGTTAACCGGGGTTCTACTGTACTTTCACTCAAGATAGAGGGCTGGGATTTTTTTAATCGGATGACTGAATAAATGAAGTTTCTAATTCTTTCACTCGATTTTCTTTTCCAATTCATTGTAACCTTACCCGGTCATGTTTTAGTTTCCTATTAAAAGAACTACGATAAACCTTCACAATTACCGAAACACTTAAAATCTTACCTCCTTGCTGAAGGGTTTAATGGTTAACATTAGACAACATATTATAATAAAAACACTTTTCTCAATTAATTAAATAGTATAATACTTTCTTTTAATGAAAGAATTTGATTTGGTTATAACAACATCAATATTTAGAGCTTTTTAAAATGTATTGGATCCAATTTACAATGGAACTCTTTTATGCTCCAATTTTATACATTTATGTTATTTTAGACTGCAGTATTTTTATAAATGGAGGTTATTGTTTTTCTTGGCTTTATTATTCTTAAAGTTAAACTTATCAGATGCTGGGGCTTTTCGTCTCTCTTATGTGGCTGTGTATGTGTTTTCGCGGTCTTCCTCCTTCCTTATTTCCAGAATTCTGGGCCATACGGTTTCTATCTTGGGTTTCCTTCCCGATTCCTTCATGGCCTCTTTATAAAGCCCTGGTTTCTCTTTCGTCACCTCTATGCCGCTTTGTATCCACTCCCTGCCGGTTTTATTCTCCGACTTTCGATCTTTTTCCCCACTTCGCGTCCTTTAGATCTTTACTCCTCCACTTATCTCCGCTGACTCCCCACTGTTAACTCTTAATCTCTTAAGCGTCCCAAGTTACTTATTGTTATCTGTTTATTATTTTTGCGTTGTCCTGAACTCCCGATGTAAATATTGATTTATGTTTGGCGTCCCTAGTTATCTATTGTTACGTGCTGTTTTTTTATGATTTATGGCTATTAATTTGAATTGTGTTTTTAATTTAGGATTTTACTTATGGTAGGATTCTATTTGGTTACATTATTCCCATTAAAAGAAATGTTGTATGTGATTGAAAACATTCTTTTAAAGCCTTTGGATGCTGATTTGGACTATTATTATAAATTTATATATAATACTGTTTCAGTTGTAACATGACCCTCCGAGTCTCGCTTGCGTGATCTTGGCCTCCCAACTGTTCCAGCCTTTTTTCTGCTTTTTCCTCCCAAGAGGCATTCTTTTGGGAGTGTGCCATGATTTTGGCAGCAGCGTAGACCACACAATTGATCGTCTCTGTAGGATTTCGTCGATGAGGCCATTCAACCGGGAAAGGTGGTTACCCTGCAGAGAGATTTTTCGGTGGATATCTCTCTGCCTTTTTTGTCCTTCATCATAGGATATTTTCGTTCAACTGCGTTCGTAGTTCAGCGACGGCCTGACCAGCTTCCTCCCCAATTGGCAGAGACTGTGGTATGAGTGCCGTTCTAGCCTTAGGTGGTGGAGAGGCTGCCTGTGTCGGGGAGGGTGGTCTGGCCGATGGTGTGTTCCTCTGAACTGGCAGTTGGTGGAGAGTTTCCTTTTTCCACAGGTGGTTGGCATAATCGCACAGATTCTGCTGCGATAGGTGGTCGTGTTCTGGATGCATCTCACACCACAAAGAGTGCATCCTTGCCATATACCCCTGCGTTCGGGCTTGCTGGCAGCATGGCATGCGAGGTGGTCGCCCCTTAGGGCTTCTGTCCACTGCATACGAGCTCCTTTGTCAGATGGTGCTTCAATGCCACACCTAGCTGTACTAGGGCCCCCATCCGAGAGAGGCCAGTTGTGGGTGGCTTTATCTGTTTTCCTTTTTGGATCCAGATTATCTGCGTGTGGGGTGGTTAGCTCCACACACAGACATCCACCATTAGCCGGCGTAAGCCGTTACCAGGAACGCCACGGGGAGGCTGGTGGTCCGGCTTTCATACCCTTCCATTCCCCGCATGCTATTATGTAAGAACACTGAATATTGTTCTTGCATAATAGCATGGGGGAATTTTTGCTTCCCTATGGAGGGAACCATGTGGCAGCTGAACAATTTGAACTGGAAAGTAAGTCCATGCAACTTTGGTTAGACAAGCTACTGCACAAGTTGTTTCCCTGAGAATAATATATGTAAGGCCTGCTTTGCTATTTGAATTTTTTTCCAAAACTGAACCTTCAAAAATGGGGGGGACTATATTAGGAGAAATATGAAAATACAGGCCAAAACCTGAAAAACACTTCAGACCTGAAAATGCCAGCTGCGATGCCAGCAAAACTGTCACTATGCAGAAGACATTCCATAAGTCCAGCTGATTCATTTGTGTGTAATTGTCCATTGGGGCTAAAAAGGTGGAATTCTATGATTGCTCAAAACCCTTACAAGTGTGTGTATCTGTGACTTCTGGTGTTTTGTACTAATGCATTTTAAAAAGTCAAGCTCTCTTTGCTGTGACATTGTAACAATCTTCACTCCTTTGACATTTAGGTATTTTAAGAACAGTTTTCCTCAGAAATTAAATTTTCATGGAAATATTGTGAACTTCTGTATACATAGTTTATTCAGTAATGCATACATTTGAATTACGTACCTAGTTACCAATATTACATGTATCATTTTTCTTTATTTTGCTAGGTGGGGAGGAATGGCATTTCACTTCTCTCATCCTGCTGTTTATGCTGGGAGTTTCATAGGCTTTTTCAGCATGCTTGTGGCCATATCTACCTATGTCATTTTCCATGCCTCTATTCGTATGTCACGCAAAGCAAAACATTCTCTTGTCAATACTTGGCTGGCTTTGTCTCTTCTCTTGATGGTTTTTAGGTGAGTGGTAATATGTAGTTGATTTTGATTTGGCCTTTAGTATTTATTTTTTCCTGAAAAAGTGTTTGTTATATTGTTAAAACTTCATTTGCGTATGGGAAACATTTTGTGGTTTTTCCAGTTAAAGCCCTGAAACTTGATGCAAAACTTGTAATCAGTGAAATAAGGAGTATAAAATTATCTCTTTAAGTGTGCATTTAAAATGAACATGAAATACTTCATATCCATTTTTATTTTTAAATCCTCAAAAGTGACAATGTAAGGCTTCACGAAGTTGATTAGGAATGAAGGTATAGGACCTTAATATGTGAAAGACTTCAAAACAAATGTTTTATGCCCATGGGACTTCTTGTTCATTTTCATTATAGTATGTTTACTTGAATTTTCAATGTACGACTAAAGATAATTACGAGCTAACTGCAGCTCAGAATAAGGGGTCATCATTATATTATTATAATGAACAAATAAAACTTGCTGAAACTTGAGTAAAATCCAGTCATTTTGTGTTAAAAATATGAATGTGGTGATCAGTGTTTTCATTCCTTAATGAATGAATAAGAAGGATTTCGTATTGGGGTGTGTTCACTTTTTCATTTCGGGTCGGGTTCGGCTTCGGGTAGTGAAATATCTGCGGGCATCGGGTAATTTTTGGATTCGGGTAGTAGAGGTATTCACATTCGTGGGTGCTGGATTATCTGGCTCCTATTAATCCTCCTTGTTAATAATTGACCAGGCTGCCTTTGAAGCATTCCCTGAGTTTTCTATCCATTTAGCGTTGTAGGAAGATTTCGCACTATGGATTATTTTCTTGTATTGTTTGACAAAATATTTGTAAGCAGTCCTGTTTTGATCACTGCAACACTGTTTATTTTTATTGTACAGCTCTCGTTTTACTTTGCTCAAGTGGACAATATAAGGTGTTATCCAACTTTTTAGTCTTGTGTCAGAGATGCAAACCCTACACTTGATAAGTTGGAAAGTTGTGTCAAAAAGGTACTGAAATCTGGATAGGAAAGCATCCATTTTAACATCAAAGGAATCTGCTGCGAACACTTCACTCCATTTTTCATTATTCAGCGTAAGCCCAAAGAGATGAATTAGGTTATCATGGTAGCAACGTTTGTGAGACCATGCAATAGGATTTTAAAGAAGTTTTGAATCACAATTCACTTACAATAAAATAGCTTTGTGGTCGGAGAAACCAGGTTCAAATATGTCAATTTTGATATTTTTTCAGGAATATGAGTCATGATTTGGTCCAGGGTGGATTGTTTATATTTCACGATTCTAGTTGGGTTTTTGATACACACATTAAGGTTAAAACAGTTCATAACATTAACAAGTCTCATGACGATATCACAGTCATCCTTAGAGAAATCAATGTTAAAATCATAGCATAAAATGAAGTTAGCGCCACAAACTTTTGGCAAATTATCCAGTAACTTAGTAAGTGTGTTCAAGAAAATGTTTATGTCACCAGCTGGGGATCAATATATACAAACAATTACGATGTTGAGAGAAGGAATTTTTACAATTGAGAATTCTATATGCTTATCAATGCTAGACACATTTTTTAGAAAGATTGGCTTATGTTCAATACCACTTTTTACAAAAATACATGTCCCACCATTTTTACAACTCGTCCTGCAGTAATATTGTCAATTTTCATGAATGAAGAAGTAGCATATTTATAACAAATATTAATAGGCTATAGCTTATGAACATAATTTCAAATGAGACATGAAAGCCATATTGAAAGTAATATTATAGTTTTTTTATTACTGTATTGCAGTAATTGCGTGCGAATTCGGCAATTGCACGAAGTGCAGCCAGATAGCTGCCTTACTATTCCGTGATGGCGGATTTCCGCATGACCGCGATTCGTCATTGTCGTCTGTCAAATCGCCATCAACATCGCTATCCCCACCTCCTACACCTAGGCCAGCTTGTATCATTCTCAGATGTCACGAAAATAGAGATGAATTTGTCAAAAAATAAAATCAGTAAATATCACTTAAAGAGAGCAAGTGGATTCACTGACTAGACCTGCTGGAAGATTGACAGTCGATAATCTATTTTTTCTAATCGATAAATCGATCGATTTTTCATTCTGGGTGCTTTCAATTTGAGGCGATAAGCTGCCTTTACACGTAGCAGTTGACTGCTATAGCAGTTGTTCGATACGCAATACATCACTACTGCTGCCGACGTGAAGTGTCCACACCAACTTCTACAACTATCGCAGCGTATCGCCAGCCATAGGCACTTCAAAATGGCTTCTATTTTGCAAGAAAGGCGACGAACTCTTTTCACAATCTTGCTTGTTAGAGAGCGGCAAAAGCAGGAAAGGAAAATAGTAGAGTTTTGACCTAAGTATAGAATAAACTCTCCTCAAAGATCTAGGTACTCCTTTGTGAAAAGGAGGAATGTTGGAATTCTTACATATTGACCACGACATATTCCTTCTATTACATACTATGGTTGGTTTTTAAAGTTTTCTAATGGATATTACGTACTGTAACAATAATGAGAATCGGTTAAAAATGTCATGTATTAACATACAGGTACCCTACTTAACAGACTGGTCCAAAACTGGAAAAAATCAGCAATGGAAGGATAAAATATCTTCAAAGGTGCGACTGGCCATATGTATAAGTTTTTTGGCCACTGGGGATTCCTATCAGTCTTTAAGTCACATTTTTGGCGTCATTATTTCTATTATCCCCCTTCCTTGCATTCCATAAGCATTCATGTTCCCTATATCCTTCGATTAATCTGAAGAGATGACCTCCTGGCAGAGAAATCCTCGCCAAGTTCTTCAAATTCCCGGTCGCTTTCCATAGCGCATCCTCAACCACTAGTGAGTGTTGCGATAAATTGCACTTCAATGTAATGGAAAGTAGAAGTCCTTCTACTTTGGTAATAGATCGAATCCAGGGTCGATCACGTTCGACCTAGTCCTCTATCGACTCTTACTCGCATCGCAGTTCGCGTTCACACGTACAAGTCGGGCTTAACAGTCGACTGTTATATCAGTCGACTGCTACGTACGTATAGACGGTGATTGCCACGCCATGGTGCTTTCGATTTAGCTGAATTGCCGGCTGTTGGTGGCTCTCTGTTCCGAGGTGAGCCGGCGATAGACGGCACCTGCGTCCGATAATGGGCTATCGCTGTACTCAAATGAAAAGCAGTGATAGTGTTTTCATTGCTTAGAAACTTCGGCTTCATTGCAAGTGCCGCGATCTAGTAGTGCCCCCTTCACTCAACTAACCAACTAACCTAATGACCTTCGTCCTTACCTTTGTAGGCACTAAAAACCATGTGATTGTGCATTGGTTAACGATGGACAAGTAGTTCCTGACGCTACCACTTAACAGTTGTCAGCGCTCGTGTAGATGGCGGAATTCGGAATAGATGAAGTGCGATAATCAAATAAGACAATCAAAATGGAGAAGGGTGAAGTATTATTTTCGTAAATAAGCAAAATTGAGTGTAATGTGACTTTAAATGCCTATAAAAAGTGTTAAAATGTCATATTCATCAAAGTGGCACCATATGCTTCACTATTTTGATTGATTTTTTTGGTTATCGTCCTTAATCATTTCCGGTTTCTGCTCATGACACCAGCACCTGACCACTGTTTAGTAGCTACGTTAATAACTACTACTCTATTGGTAACCAACGCTCATTCACACAGTGGTTAGCACCTACGACAGTACAAACCATGGTTGCTACGTTAGTAGTGTAAATGTGCGTAAGGTTGTTATGTACATACATTAGTTGTCTGTACGGGTGCATAGCCGATTTCAAACAGGAAGTTCACGATGGATCAGTCAATTAAATTCAAATTCGAGCGCCAAATACCCGACCCGAATTTTTCAGAAGACGATCGAGTGTTCGGATCGGACACTAAATACCCGACCTGACCCGAAATTTCGGGTACCCGCACTAGTGATGGGCAAAGTCGGTCTTTTGAGAGATCTCGGTTACGCCTATCACTCCCACTTGTGATTCGATCGTGATTGTAATGTCATGATTGATTGATGTTCCAGCTAGTGATCTGTTCAAGTTGCCTACTATTAGTGGTTATCGTTCTTAACTTATTCGTTCCTCTCTTGGGCTCGTTCCTTTCGTTCTCGTTCACTAAAAGGAACGAGTTTAAAGATTCGTTCCTTTAGTTCCTTTTCAAGTTGGGCCTGGGAAAATCGGGCATTAGGGTACATGTCAATGATATGATTCAATATGATTCGTGCTATTTGCTCTCGTCAATTACTCATTGTTTCAAATCATTTAAATAATATACGAATGTGACACTTTTAAAAGAAATGCGGAGATGATACTTAACCACGGCGACCACTGCCCACAAAGTATCCCATTATGGGCTAGAATAGTCACTTTTTGGGGCTTCATCCTTCAAATGAAAAGAGTTGACTCCTACACGTTGACGTATTACGTGCAAGAGACTGAGCTCTGATTTTTCCGGCAAGTTGATTAATAATGCTCAGAAGTGGGTAAAAAACAAACACTTTAACGCTTCAGTAACTGGAATAAAAGAAATATCATTATAAATGATCGAACAAAACATAAACCTTTCGTAAGTTCGATTGTTTTTAAATTTAGTAACTCGCGCGATCGGAATATCACAAAATAGCCAAAATGGCTAAGTCCGTCGGTCTCGTCAGTAGTATTAAAGTCCCATCGCTCTAGTGTTAAGCAATGTAGGTATTATAGATAGATATTAGTGGATAGTTTATTATTAATCTTCTTTCAATAAATTTAGCCACCTCAGAGTCATCTCTTTATTTTATCTCATTATTGTTTTGCCGGTCTCACATATCGTGATCGATACTTGATGTCACACAATCATTCCTATCGTGATCGGTAAAGATGAACTCCTCGGTCATTGGAGAGATTCAGTTCATCGATCAATCTTTTATGAGAACTTGATCTCGAGATTCGATCAAACACGACCGACCCATCACTAACCTGCACACCCCTAATTTCGTGTGTCATAAATAGGTTTTGAAGTCAGGCGTGTAAAAGGATTAGTTGCTTCCCTTTTTCTTAGTTCAATGTTTATGGCTATCTCATATGTTTCATGAAAATACTCTTTAATTAAATTTGCAATTTATGTAAAAGTTTTAGTTTTTTGTTGGTGGTTCATTTTCCTGGTGAGCATGACTCCTGCCCTTGTGTCTTTTGGTCAAAACATGCTAATTCTTTTATGTGATATAAAAATGTGACTAAAAATAGTCACATATTTATATCACATTTTTTTACATAATATTTTATGTTCTGTAACTGGTACCCTGGTCTTTCTTCCCTTAGTGGAGAACACCGCTGCCTTAAGTGAAATGGCCAATGTCAGTTGCTATTTTCTTTTGGCTGATTTAGTTCATTTTTGAAATCTTTGTGATGCATTTAAAAGTGAGGTCACCTATCATTAAGTTATTGCAAGCATTTCCATTTAAAAATTTAAAAGGCCAGCTTGGGGTTTTATTTTCCTCATGGCTTACTGAAAATAATGTTAACATTTACTATCACTTGCCAAAAAAATAGTGAGTAATTTAGTATAAATTTTATCTTTCAGTCTAGGAATAAGGCAGACTGGACACTTCAGATTGTGCCAAGTGGTTGGCCTTCTCCTTCACTATCTGATTCTTTCTTCATTATTGTGGATGGTAGTGACTCTTAGGTGAGAAAAGAGTTATAAAGAAAGTAATACATATTTATTATTTCAACGAATAATTTATTAAAATGAATGCATAAAAATTACAAACTTTGAAAATGTCTCCTTTTTCTTTCCGTGGTATTAACTTGAAAAATAGTACCAAAACTCATAAATGTGAGGATATTCACTTCATTTAATTTTAAATGATTCTGCTTTTTGAGAATTTTCATTGATTTTGTGTGGACCGATGTCATTTTCTAATTGGAGAGGAAGTATTTTTATTTTCTCTATTTTATATATCCTGTATTTTGTTGCAACAAAATTTGAGTTTTAGTATTCATGTTATTGTAAATATTGCCGTTATCATGGCAATTCTTTTATGTCACTGAATTCATATTCCTTTTATTTCAGCAATATGTACAAGAAGTTGACCAAGTCCGATAGTTACGATGGTGCCCATGATGATGAGCCTCCACCGGACCACCCTCCCAAGAAACCAATGCTTGGATTTTATCTTGTCGGATGGGGAATTGCTCTGATCATCTGTGGAATATCTGCTGCCGTCAACAAGCGTAGCTATGCAGGACACCATTATTGTTTCTTATCTCCTAATCCCAGTATTAGTGCAATATATGTACCTACTGCTGGTATACTCTTCCTCATATTTATTTTCTCGCTACTCATCTATTGCATCACATCTGGAAATCACTCGGACTCCAGTGGTCAATTTTCTGTGGGCACTCGAGCCACGGAGAACATTGATTTGGAATTGGAAGAAACCAGCAGGACAGTGGAGAATAGGGCTGCTCCCCCTGCACCCTCAATTACTCCATTAAATGCTGGCATTCTACGCCGTATCGATGAGGAAAATGAAGAGAATGATGAAGACTTGGAGCACACTCCTCACGCCCAGCTTGGATCACACATGGCCCTTCTTATACTCTTTCTGCTTGTGTGGGCATTCGCTTCTTTGACCACGATGCCATTGTATTCACCTCCATTCTTGCAAGCTCATGGCGAAGCTGTATTTGGAGTACTCTATGGAATTTTCTCCTCTGCTCTGGGGATTTTCATTCTGGTCTTCTATTGTGTTTTGAGGTGTGATGTCCGTAATTGCTGGGAGGCTTGCTGGAATGGAGGAGAGATCTTGGTTGGGCCAGCTAGTAGGACAAGGGGTAGTCGGTGCTGTCGGAGTAGAAGTGTATCTGATGCAGGAGCTGCAAAACCCATTGGAAACATTGACTGCACAGCAAAGCAAAATGGGGTTGTATCAGTTTCACAGTGTCCCAAAAGTGTGGGGAACATGCCGGGAGGCATGGTCCCAACATATCAGGTATCGGAGACCACAGTACGCACAGTTCATCATTCGGGAACGGATGACTCAACCAAATCAATTCGCATCTCGGGTACGCTTCCCGGGCCTCAACTGCCCCCACCGACTGTCCCATTTCCCCCCCAGGGAGTTGCTGCCCAGGACAGCTCCACGAGTGGCCCAGACATCTCAGTCTTCTACAACCCCCACCAGATGGGTGTGGCAAGAAAGTTCTTCCGACGGCAGAGGCAAATGAGGCATGGTCGTCGGGGTATGAGTGGAAGCGATACTGCTTCACCACCATCAGTAGCCCGAAGGAGGAGGGTCATGGCGGTGGGAACATCAGATGCTGAGAGAGGGGCCAATGCAGCCCACAAAAATGCTAGTCCCATCAAAGAAAAGGATGCCGGTCCTTCCACACGGGCATCACCAGTGAGGCCACAGAGAAATCTGAGTGACAGAGCGTCGTCGTCCAAGTCTGGTGAAGATGCTGAGGTGGAGATGCCTGTGGAACGGTTCGTGATTGGTGCGGAGGATGATGATAACGGAGTGTGTGCAGTGAATTGTAGCTCACCCATTGAAGAAAAGACAGAGTGCAGTGAAGTGAGCATACTGGAGATTAGGGTGTGCGGGAATGGGGAGGAGTCGTGCTCTTCTCCCGGGAACAATATCGGTTTGACTGCACGTGAGGTTCCTGGAGCTGTAACATCAGAAAATCCAGATTCAAAGACTGGTAGTGGGGCTAGGTTGGCAGCAAATCAGTTCTCATCTAGTTTCGAGGTGGATGATGTGCCTGCTGAGTGCACGTCTTCTGATTCAGGATGCAAAACTGAAATTCGAGACGAGGAAGCAAAACATGGTAGTGACTCTCCTGTGGCAGATAGGATTCACATGCCATTCTACAGTTGCAGTGGTGGTGAGAGTAAGGAGATGGACAGGCACAGCATGCTGCCCATTAGGGGTTCATCAGACTCTGAGGTGGAAGCCCCCTGTGTTCGCAATGGCAATAGAGTCTTTGACATTTCTGGGGATTTTAGATCTCTAGGGAGGACCAGAAAAAAGCATTTCACGGGAGATTGCCACGGTGACCGCTGTCTCCCAGATTTCATGTATATAACCCCAGAATATATGGATGTTCCCCGAGTTAGTATTAGCGAAAAGTCAGAATTACTGCCGGAATCTAAGCTGAGTGAGGGTAATAGTGAATTGGATAGTTTCAACAGCGATGAAGAAATTCTCCTTGAGGATTCAGGTGTAATGAAGAAGGAAACCAGTGTTTGACAGCAGGTGTAATTTTGAACAATTAATGTGGAGCTAGTTTTGACCGCTAAATAATACTGTGCTCTATTTTATTTCTATTTGTGTTGAGTTTTGTATATTTTGTATGTATTTGTGTATACGCCCTCCGTGTGTTCAAATGGAGAAATCAAGAACTGACCTATAAAAGGATTTATTGTACAAATCAGATTTTTGTGGCGATTTCAATTTTTTTACTTTATACTTTCATATACTTTTTATATGAATTGTGAGGGAACAATTTTATATAATTTTCAAGGTTTTGCATGGAAGCAGCCATTTTTGTGTCATTATTTATTCCAATAAATTTATTATTGCTTAATATTTGTTTTTATTATGGAATAAATGAGCTTCAATGAATTGTTACTTTAACGAAGAATTATTATGAACATCATAATTTTTCTCTATTGCCAGAAATAAATGCCTATACTGTACATATTTACCATTAGACACTTAAAAAAAATAGAAATGCATTTAAAATGTATCTATGTCTTATGGGTCAAGGGTAAACCTATGTTTCCATGTATTCGATTTATCATTTCCATTAGAGGTGCTCCACTTGTAAAGCAGACTGTGTTGCCACAGTGATCTAAAAGTGTGCTCTCCATAACTAATTTGTCTCTGAAATTCTATAACAGAAAACTTCGATACTATTGCTACTGTGGGAAGTTAACAATCACATTTTCTTTCTATAAATTGTTATAGGAAGGGTTTAATTATTATTTCATAACTCCAGCCCAAAAAATTACAGTGCGTCTTTCATCGTCATCACTGGGCCGGTGCATCCTAAGGGTTTGAAATGCAACTGTTAAATAATAATTTACTGGTAAAATTTTTAATTATTTTAAGGTCATATAAGATATAAAGCTTAATCATCATCAGTTATGAAACCAAAGATTGGTTTGTTACAGCTCTCCACTCAGTTCTATTTTCAGCTAATCACTTAGTTCCTTCAATAATTCCTTGTTTTAACATCCCTCATAATTTGCTTCACGTATTCCATCCTTGGTCTTTATGGGTGATTCTCCTCATTTCTTTTTCCACACATTATAGTTTTATGGAGGCTGTTATGTCTTAGAATGGGGTCCAATTAGTTTCCTCCTCTACTTTGCAGTACATATTTTCATCAAACATCTTTTCTCCCTAGCTCTTCATAGATGCTTCTCTTTATGCATTTGATCTTCATCATTTTTCTTAATATGTATCACATTTTCACTGCTTATAATCTCAGTGAAAGAAAGAATCGTTTGCAGTTTCCACCTTAAAAAAAGTAAAAGTAGTATTCAAATGGTATTTATTCTCGACCTCTTTTTTATATGGTACAAATTTAATGAGTATAGGTCAACTAATTTTTATTTTTAAACTTTTGCCGACGTTTCGGATGTTTATTCATCCATCTTCTGGGCTATAAACAATGATGTATGATGATAAATGATTGACAGTTCTTTTTTGGTTACATAATTGTAAATTTACAGACATTAAATATAAAAATACATAGACATAGACATTCAAGATAACCAAAATAGAACTGTCAATCATTTATCATCATGCATCATTGTTTATAGCCCAGAAGATGGATATATAAACATCCGAAACGTTGGCAAAAGTTTAAAAATAAAAAATTATTTGACCGATACTCATGAAATTTGCACCATAAAAGTAGTATTAGTTTCCACTCAAAAGAGTAAGCTTCTCTATTGGAGGAAAGGTTGTGTTTTTACTCAACTCACTTGTAAGTGAAGCTTTGTCAATCACTTTTTTAAGCAATGAATGTTAAGTTAAAAAATTAGGTATCCAAGTAATCTAGTCAGTCTGGAGCTGTCCAATGTGACATAAAAGTTACACAGTGTATTCCTCCCACAATAATCGCTCTTTCTTTGGAATGGGGTGCTACACGTTTACTTCTTTGTGTTAGCATGGATAGGGAAGCAATCTGCTTCTACATAGTTTCGTTAATTCCCAGTAATAAGTCACATGTATACTTCTGAGGACTCTGTAAATTCAGCTTCTTGCATTGAATGAAATCATGGACATTCACTTTGTGTAAGTGGTCATATTTTTTTATTGGATAACACTAGTACTGTTTTTGTTTGTGTTTTTTTAGTTAATGAGGGATAATTTTTATAATGTAAATTACATAGATACTTCTTTCATTTTTTTGAGTACTTATGTCCTGCATGTTGGTGTGACATAAATGTCACATTGGGTGGATTAGTATGCAAATGCTTAATTTTGGGGAAGTTGTATCTAATCGGTTTTTATTATTATCTCCTGACTAGAAATAATTATTACCCACCTTTTTCAAGGGATTTCCCATAAATGCTTTGTGAAATGTAATGCCATCATTATTTAATGTGGAATCTCATCTTTTATAATTATTATTATTATTGATTCATTGTTCTTGGACTTGTCCATTAAGAACATAATGGGGTTATACAATACAATAGAGTTCATAATAGACAAATAACAAAAATTTATATGGGGAAAATATAGGGATGGGCGGATACATTATAGTGAAAATAACATGACAATATAAAGTAGAAGAAATAACAACAAGTTATACACTTTCGAGGGATTGTATATAGCGAAAAAATCTTTGCTTAAAAACAGACAAAGAGACAGAATCCTTCACATCCTTGGGAACACTGTTCCATAATCGTGCTCCGACCACAGAGAAAGATTTTTCATAAGTTGTCGTTCTGTGTTGGCGGGTGATGAGAAAATCAGGGGCCATTCTAGTGAAAATGTTGGACATATTATTTCTGACAGAAAAAAATTGCTTCAGGTAACTAGGTTGTTCATTTTTGAAAAGACAGTAGAGGTATGTACCAAGCAAGTATTTTCTCTTGTTTTTTGCCTTTAACCATGCAAGACGGGTAAAATAAGGGGAAATATGATCATCCTTATATATGTTGAAAATAAACCTAACGCACTTATTTAATAGGCGTTGAAGCTTAGCATTGTGCTCTTCAGTTAGATCCTGATAAACCAGACAGCAATAATCGATGTGAGGGAAAATGAGCGTAGATACTAGATGCTTGCGAGTGTGAGGTGGCAGAAGGCCTTTTTGGGTTTTAAGCTGGTAGAGGATCATATTAACCTTATTACACACGGCTTGCACATGATTCTGCCAAGACAAGTTACACATCATCGTGACACCCAGGTTTTTAACACAATTTGAGTATGATATTTCGGTGTCACCAACTGTTATCTTTGGTATGGCATTTACATCCACATTTCTGAGTAAATTTGAGGTACCAAGAACAATTGATATAGTTTTGTTGCAATTAAGAACAAAATTGTTACCAACAGCCCATGAGCTGATGGCTTTAACATCATGATTTACTTTCGTGATTGCATCAATCAACTCAGTCTTATGACAATGATAGTAAATTTGCAAATCATCAGCATATAGCATGTATTTACAGTGCTCAATACAGTTTGGGAGGTCAAGGATATAGAGAGAAAGTAAAAGAGGGCCAAGAACTGAGCCCTGAGGTACTCCACAGTAAATATTAGCCCAACTCGATGTATTACCAATAGAGTCCTTGACTGCTTGTTTTCGCCCGTTTAAGTATGAATAGAACCAATTTAGTGTGGAGCAGGAAAAATTAAGGTTTTTCATCTTGTGGAGAAGTAGGGCATGATTCACAAGATCGAAAGCATTATAAAGTCAAATAGGACAAGGATAGTGAACATTTGTTGGTCAATTGCATGACGGATGTCGTCCGTGATTTTTAGCGGCGCTGACTGTGTGGAGAAATTTTTCGGAAAGCCAGATTGGTGAGGGTCATGTAAGTTATTTTGGTTTAGGCATTTGGTGACCTGTTGGGAGACGATTCTTTCAAGGCACTTTGAGAGGGCACACAGATTAGAGATTGGGCGGTAATCCCGAGGAGTGATAGGGTTTTTTTACCTTTTTAATAGGTGTGATAAGAGATGATTTCCAACCCTTCGGAAATTCAGCTGACATTAAGGATAAGTTAAAGATATCAAGGATTTGAGGGAAAGTTGCTGTTAAAGAAGCCTTTATAAATTTAGCTGAGATGCCATCAATTCCAACAGAATTGGTTGCAGAGATTGATAATGTTGTTCGTAGAACTTCAGGCGTAACATATTGGAAAAAGAAGCTATTTTCTTTATAGGGTACAAGTGGAAGTACATTATGGATAGTAAATTTATTTAAGGCAGTATTTACCTGTGAGGTACCAGTTTGCACAAAGTATTTGTTTAATTCGTTTAGTGAAAATTCATACGCAGGTTCGTTTTTAGGTAGATTCACAAGGCCAAGGTTCCTCAGTTCTTTCCAAATCTGGTTTGGCTGAGTCAAGTTGGAGAAGGTGGCTACATAGTGTTTTCTCTTGGCTTCTGTGACAGCATTTTACTTGATTGCGTAATGCTATAAACTCAGCATAGGCAGTAGGGCTTTTTGTACGAATAAAGATCCTACGTGATTTATCTCTTTCCTTCATTTTTTGTTTAAGGTCATTTGTTATCCATGGGGCTGAGAATCGTCGAGGTTTACAAGTACGCAAAGGGGCATGACGATTTAAACAGTCCAAGAAGTTAGAATTGAAGTATTCCAGTTTGGAATCAACGGAGGTAGATCCTGAAAAGTGTTGCCATTCGCTAGAGATCAAGTCTTCCTGAAATACGACTGCGTCAAAGTTTTTCAGATCACGGTAGACAATTTTAGGCGGGAGTGGACAAGGCATATTGAATTTGTAGGTAATTGCAACTTTGTCGTGAGCGGAGAGAAAGGGTACCAGGGATTGAGAAAATGACGAGACTTTGCAAGGGGAATCAACGATACAGAGATCTAGAAGAGTATGACTGTTTTCAGTGTGATGGGTTGGTTGCGTAGAAACAAGATTTTACTGAAATAATCCCACTGCCAGGTATGTTATCAGCAATCTAGAGATGTTACATTTCTCAGAGCAGTAGAGCTTGAAAATGGAGACATTGATGATGTGAATTCTATCTGTCTTGAACTGCTAGAACATGATATTAACTCTTCAGATTAAGGATCGACCAAAATTGAAGCAACAATCCATGCAAGGCCTGGGTTCTTGTAAATGAAAAAAAATGTGACTGATAATTCACAAGATCAGTTGAGGCATTGGTCAAAGCTAATATACCACTGACAAAATTACTAAATCCAGACCTTCAAGACTGGCTGAAAGAGTTCATCTCTGGAGATGGAGACCTCCCTTGTGTTAAGTTGCTTCCAGAGAAATATATACCCCTGGTAAGTGGGCAGAATATGGACTGTTTATTGTCTCAATCTCGTCCCATTAAATATTTTTATGGTTATTATAACATTTCTTTAGCATAGGCATTGGAAGTTTTCTCTTATAATTCTTATCTTCTCCTCATCTCTTATCTTTACCTCCCTTTGCAAATTATGATTTTTTTGTCTAACCAGTCGAGTTTTATCAGGGTTTTTCACATATTATGATTAAACCAGCAATTAATTGTGGCAAAATGAGTGAAACAAGACATTCTCAACATAATCTGAGTACAATCTGGTCTCTGTACTTCTATCCCACGATCATTCAGAGGCTGGCCACTGTGAAGACGGTAACGACGGCTGGCAGTGGGGCGTCAAATCATTGTTATAAAAATGATCCTACTAAATCACAGAAACAGTCATTTTCACCGGTCGTGCAATTAATCCTGTTGGGTAAAAGAGAATATACAAACTGGAAGTATAAATCCTTTGTCTCACAATTTTATTTTATGTTCTAGAAGAAGGCTTCATACATACAGAGAAAAAAAATAGTTACAAACAAGAAAGTAAGTGTTTACCTTGGTGAAACCACAGATAAGACAGGACGCTGTATTTTGGCATTTTTGCTTCATATTCTAAATCCAGATTTTGAAAAGAAACTCATTGTGGCATCAGTGACAGTTTAAGAATCCTGCAGTGCCAAAACCTGTTCAAGAGCAGTTATGAATGCATTGAACAAATTTGAAATTGCCTACAAAAATGTTGAAATACTAAGTAAGTGGTGTCTAATAAATGCAAGCAAGACACATATAGAATAGTGGTTGGGAAACATGTTCAATTTCTTTAATTTTGGACATACAAAATTAGTTAAGTTGGTAATATTTGTAGTATGTACTAGGATTTATAAAGGAGCTATATGGCAGCGAGAATAGACCCTTTAGCCTAAATCTAGAGGATGAAGGAACAATAGATAAGGATAACCTAGGACCAGAGTTACTTGAGAGCGAAATAGTGAGGGCATTAAGAGAGATGAAGGGTAGAAAAGCTGTGGGAACCGATAACCTACCTGCGGAGCTACTGAAGAGAAGGTAGTAAGGGGAGAGAATCCTTTTTTGAACATATTCGCAGGATCTATGAGGATAGAGAATGGCCAGAGGATTTTGTGAAAACAGTATTAATACCTACTCTGAAGAAGAAGAAAGCGTCGGTATGCGAGGAGTATAGAACAAACAGTTTAATTTTGCACACGGCAAAAGTTTTTCTTAGAATACTAAATAGATGGTTGGAAAGCAGAGCAAACTACTATTTAGGAGATGACCAATTTGGGTTCAGGAAGGGAAGGTCAACCAGGTACGCGATTGCGGTAATGAGGACACTTATTGATAGAAACATAGAGTATAATCAGGATATTTTCACTTGCTTTGTGGATTTCGAAAAGGTATTTGACAAGAGTAAACAGGGAGAAACTAATGCAGATACTAGGAAAAATAGGAATAGATTGGTGTGATAGGAAACTCATCCGAAACATATATATGGGGCAGAGGGCTCAGATGAGGGTAGCTGATGGTGAATCAGGGTGGGCAGTTATAGGTCGCGGGGTGTGGCAAGGGTGCCTGTTGTCACCTTTGCTTTTTAACATCTATGCTTAGGAAATGGTAAGAGAGGCATGAGATGAGCTAGATGTGGGAATCAAAGTAGGAGGCCAGCAGATAAAGTCAGTTAGATTCGCGGACGACCAGGCACTGGTCAGTAGGTCATCGAAAGGATTACAAACTTTAGTAGATGCATTGGAAAAGCAGTGCGAGAAATACGGCATGAAGATTAATCATAAGAAAACTAAAGTAAAGAGATTCTCTAGTACAAAAAAAACAAGGCTGGTGATAAGAGTAGGAAGTCACAAACTGGAGCTAGTCGAAAAATTTAATTATTTGGGTAGTACACTAGAAGAAACAGGACATAGTAGAAAAGACATTAGGAGGAGAATAGCGCTAGCAAAGGAAGCGTTCAATAATAGAAGGGAGCTGATGACGGAGACCTTAAGTAAGGATGTAAAAAATAGACTGGTGAAGAGCTTGATATAGAGTGTGGTGTTGTATGGAGCATAAATGTGGACCTTGAGAAAGGAAGACATAAATAGGATGAAGGCTTTCAAGATGTGGGTTTGGAGGAGGATGGAGAAGGTGCATTGGATGGAAAGGAAGACAAATGAGGAAGAGCTTGACATGGTGGGCGAGGAGAGGAAACTTATGGATGAGATTAAGGGAAGGCAGGGTAGGTGGCTGGAAGCGGTAATGAGGGGCAATGGTTTGCTGAAGGCCGTGATAGAAGGAAGGATGTTGGGTAAGCGGGGAAGAGTAAGAAAGAGATTAGGTTTTATGGACTGGATGAAGAAAGGTAGGCCTTGTGCTGAGATGAAGAAAGAAATACTAGAGGTAGATAGGGCATGGCACGTGTAACAGTCCATTGGATATTCTCTGACTTTCATCATAACCTACCTCTAACCGGTAGATTACTCTAATAATAATAATAGGATTTGCATTGCTCGTGTGCAGTGGATGGAAGCCCTAGGGGCGACCTCCTCTCATGCTATGCTGCCAGCGAGCCTGATCGTAGGGGGTATATGGCAAGGATGCACTCTTTATGGTGTGGGATGCATCCGGAACACGAACATCTATCGCAGCAGAATCTGCGCGATTATGCCAACCACCTGCGAAAAAAGGAAACTCCCCACCAACCACCAGTTCAGAGGAACACACCATCGGCCAGACCACCCTCCCCGACAAAGGCAGCCTCTCCATCACCTGAGGCTAGAACGGCACTCCTGCCGCAGTCTCTGCCAAATGGGGAGGAAGCTGGTCAGGCCGTCTCTGAACTACGAATTCGGTTGTTAAGCACCATTAACTATGATTAAGGACAACCTAGGCAGAGAGACATCCACCGAAAGATCTCTCTGCTGGGTAATTACTTGTCCCAGTTGAATGGTCTTATCGACAAAATCTTGACGGAAACTTCGGACCTTTGGACGGTAAATTGCGTGGTCTACGCTGATGCCAAAATTATAACTCACTCCCAAAAGAACACCTCTTGGGAGGACGAAGCAGCAAAAAGTCTGGAACAGTTGGAGGCCAAGATTATGCAGGCGAGACGTCAAGAGTCCAGTGTGTGATGGAATACATCTTATCTGGGCGAAGTTTCACTCCCAAAGTTCGGTGCATAGCGCGCAGTCTCAGATACAACCATCACACACTGAATAAAAGCGTGCTGCTTACCATTAAGCAGAACGCGGTCGAAGAGTACCAGCACTCACCACTGCCCGGAAAAAACTCCTCGAGAGGAGTAGGGCCGTGAGGGAAAACTCCACCTTTCTCCTTCTCCTGTCCCATCTCTTACGACCACCTCCGCCTGTCGTCGAATCTCCGCCACCCGTCCAAGAGGTTGAATTTTTCTGGAAGGAGATCTACGAAACGTCTAAGACATTTAATGGAGACACTCCGGCCATAGGCCTCTATGAGTTATGTAACCACCACCTACAAGATGTGGATGGACCTCTTTCAGTCACAGAAAGTGACGTGAAGAAGGCCTTCTCTGACAAGAAGAACTTCTCGGCTCCAGAAATTGATGCCGTGAATAACTTCTGGTGGAAGAAATTTACTTCCACCCACCAACACCTCGCCAGAATCTTCACGTCCTTTCTGATTGGCAGAGAACCTATTCCACCTAGGCTGACTGAGGGAGGCACGATTCTGATACCTAAGAAGGGAGACTTGTCCAATCCAAGGAACTACCGCCCTATAACCTGCCTCAACACTGTATATAAGGCGTTGACATCGATCTTGAGCGACCTTATCCTCCACCACGTCCAGCCTGTGTGGGAGGAGGTGTATGAGCAGAGGGGCTCTAAGTGAGGAATCGCGCGATGCAAGGACAACGTGCTAATTGATAGGTGCATACGCCAGGATGCCATCCGGCATAAGCAAAACCTATCAAAGGCCTGGGTGGACTACAAGATGGCCTTTGACACCACTTTGCGTGAGCTTTTGATCGCCATACTGAAGTTGGTGAAAGTCCACCCAGAGGTAGTGTCTTGCATCCAACGCCTGTTACCACTCTGGAATACGCGCTTCATTCTGATTTCAGCCAAGCGGTCAGTTTTCACAGAGTTGGTAACATACCACCGTGGCATTTTCCAAGGCGACAGCTTGAGCCCCTTACTGTTTTGTATTTCCCTCCTACCTCTCTTAGGCTGCGACGAGGTATAGGATACATGTGCGGTGTTCTAGGTGACAGGAAGCATTAAGGTCACCCATTTGTTCTATATGGATGACCTGAAGCTTTATGCTTCTAAAGCGAAAGACCTTAGCAGTGCCGTGGACACCGTACTGGAGTACAGTGAGGCTATAAGAATGGAGTTCGGATTGGACAAGTGTGCACCCATCCACCTGGCGAGAGGGAGATTTTCAGAGATCAAGGAAGACGTGCAACTTGTTGACGGGAGCGTCATTCGTCACCTCGAGGACGATGATAGCTATGAATACCTCGGCGTCCCCCAGCGCCGAATGCAGGAGGTTGCAGCAGTGAAGGAAAGGCTCACCGCTAAATACAGACAGACTCTCAGGAACATCTAGAGTTCTAAGCTGTCTGGCAAGAACTTCTTGCCACGAGCATGTTCGCGGTTCCTACACTGCTGTATACCTTCGGATGCATGAAGTGGAACGTCAACATACCATTTTCCATAAAACGATACAAAAAAACAAATGTACTTTCAAAATTTTCCGAACTGCCCTCGGCACTCCCGGGCGAGCTTTTCTCCAGCGACCCCATTCAACCCAAATTACTCTCCTCCTTTCCATTAATTTCCTATAATTACCCTTAGATAAGGGTAGATAGAGTCCTATAATTACCCTTAGATAAGGTTAATTACTTGGTGAATTTTTCTTTTGATATCCTAGTATGAAGTATCTAGACAGAATGGAGTCAGGCTGACGTCAGTTGACGACAGCATGAAGTCAGGCAGACGTCAATTGACGACAGAATGAAGTCAGGCTGACGTCAGTAACGGCAAATTTCCTACGTCAGCCTGACTACTGCTGACTAGAAAAATTTCCGTACGGGTCAATTACACTATTGCGCTAGCTTAGGTAGTAGAACTAGTTAGTTCCAGTTACTTCTTCTCATTCGAGATGCAAATAATTATTTGACTACGTGCATTGATGTGATGCCGAAAAGATTATAACTTAAATAAAATACTTCACGGAAATATTACCAAAAACAATTCGTATTTAAGCTTCTTATCTTTAAAAATCATCACTAATATACATTTATTTTAGCAGTGGTTGTCCAAAATGAGAAAAAACAGGCTTCTTTTAGAAACGGCAAAAGTTTTGACCAAAAGCAGTAGTAATTCCCGTGTAGCTGCAATAATAATCACATTATATTGAGTAAGTCACCACCGATGCACTCACGAGAGAATATTAATGTACCACATCCGTAACAACGCCTTTTGAAAGCCTATTATACCTTAAGGTTATAATACCTGAAAAAAGTTTTTTTCTTTAGTTTTTAATACTGAGTACTCTACTCACTGAAAATAACCGGTTAACCTAACACCGGTTTTGTCCGGGTTTACGGGGGAGCCCCGTAAACCCGCTTACTCGCATTCTGACGTCACACCAATCAAAAGGCGTTTCTTGCGCGCGAAAGACATTTGAAATTTTTGCGAACTTTGACGTTCCATGAAAACAAAAATATTGAGAATTATGAAGTGCTGCTTTGAAAATGTCAATTGATTTTTTGTATTATTCGTTTCATGCGAAAAAATGCAATTTTTAATTTAGAAAAGCACCTCAATGGTTAAGGTCAACAATGATAGAAAATCGGCTTGTCGGTCTTTGTATGATGAGTACCTATAAAAAGAGGGTTCTGGAAGGTAAAAAATATTTGAGAGAGAAATTTTGTCAAGATTTAGCCAGAACACTCGTAGGCTAGTGCTGAAATAATATTTAGATAGGTTCGAATAGCATTGTAACCAATTACTTTTAGCGTTTTCAAATGTAAAAAAAAACAATTTTTTAACAAAAAATGTTATCTTATTCCCCAACCCTGGATAAAATCCTGGCTTTGCCACTGGTTGGAGTAGATTGCACCGAAATAACTGTAACACGGCAAATAATCCAAAAAATAACCTCAAATGTACTTTCAAATTACATTGATTCAATCATCCTCAGCCTTGATGAACGGTTCGGGTGTCATTCGTAAAAGCCGATGATGGGGTCCCACTACCAAATCGTACGTAACGAATGTATATAATTTCTTCATCTAATCCAAAGAAAGGAAACATATATTCGGCGTTTTGTTGCACATGCCCACGTAATATATCGACTCAGGGTGCGCAGCGAGTGGAAAAGAGGCCAGCGTCGGCGCACACTTCGCTAATTGCATTACGGCCCACCTTTACCTACTTCTTTTCTTTGGCTTCCCACCACCAAAAAGTGAAGAAGATGTTGACTCAGTGTAGTTCCCTGCCGTTGATTGAGACAGACAGAATCCAGGAAAAATGGGTGACATGGGTAAGTACTCCTTTTTGATTATTTCTTCTGGAAATTGCTAATTGGTTGATAATTATTTGACAGAAGCTTTCAGTTACTAGCAAGATAACCGTCATTTCCTTCGCGGAAAAATAAAAGCGTGAAGCCACCCTATGAGTAAATTGCGTCCTTTTCTAAAGGCCGTTTCACGAGGCACTTTATTGAACAATCTAATGTACGGGTGGATGTGAATTAAAAATTGCGTCGTGTAAAGCGGTGAATTTCTAGAATGCATGCGAAAATTGATAAACGAGAGGTGGAAAGATAGCCCCTGCTTCCGTGCCTGTATTCTCGCATTGTGAAAGCAGATGCTATTTCGAATTGTTCAATAAAGTGCCTCGTGTTAAACGGCCTTTAAGGCCAGTGCAGACAAGCGGCTTTTGATGCATGCGTGAGCTCGCAGGTCTTACAGAAGAACTTTGGCGATTCAAATTTACCGATCGCTCATTGCTGCTATCTGGTAACGATTTGAAGAATGTGGTTTGGTTCATTCATAATATTGGGATGGCGCCCGATAGCTGAGGTCATTTGTGCCATCATGGGTTGGCGGGTAGGTTGTGAAGGAAAAAGATTTTTGGGAAATGGAGGAAAAGTGGAGAGAAACCCAGCGTCGGCGTTAGTCTGCTCTTAACGAAAGGCGTCAAGGGGACCTTGGTTTGACGTCCCATCCGACGGTCGGCCTCACTTGTTCTCCGCATAGCACCCATGTAGGGATCGGAATTCCCGGAAAATTTCCATCGCCGCCGGGATTTGAACCCACACTCTCGGGATAGGAAGCCAGTACTCCAGCCACCACACCAAGCCGATCCCAAGAATACGTGTCCTCCACTTTTTCAAGTGATGATTAATTGAATTTCTTAATTCTTAATTTCTCTATTCTTCTCCAGAGGCACAACGAGAGAAAACTTCTGTGCGGTCCTTCATGTCGATACCGCTAAAAATTAAACATAACAACGCAATGGTTATAAAAGGTGTGAACTTTGACACTCATATGTTAAATTATGCACAACAGTTGGAATGGTTGGAGGTCTAAGAAAACTCAATTATATTTAGCAGAAGTAATCTCTCTCGCTTACTCTCGCATTTCTTCTGAAATGAGTATCCTACATAATGATGCAGTAAGGTGACCAGAGTTTGCATTAGAAAAAGAGGAAAGCTGATTACAAAAACGAGGACTTGGAAGTCAAAAACTAGTACACCTAGAAATAGGTTAACGCGGAATAGTCATTGCCTGATAGACTTAAATTAATTCCCTTATTGGTTGCATCAATTATGCAAAAATAGTTTAAATGCTTGTAACTAGTTATATATTTAAAACAGTGTTGAGTGATCTTAAAAAAATTTTATTTCTCTAGTGAATTCTACTGTCGAGCGCTTTCTCTAGCGTCTGCATGTATTTTTGGGACAGTGCAATGGGATTTATCATCCTATCATCATTCATGAACTACCCTCCCTCCCTTCGTTTAACCCTTCGTTAGTTGGGTTAACCCTAAGGTTAAAAAATTATGTTCACATGAAAAATATTTGAAATTAGTTGTAGTAGATTAATATGAATCTATGGAATTATTTGTAGAAAAACAATGTTGTCGACACATTCGACTGAAAACTGTCTTCTCTCCTCGGTCCAATTTGGCGATTCAAAGATAAAGCTATCTCTACATTAGCATGAAGAGGTGGGGTTACAAAAATAACTCAACCATTTGGAGAAGCTCTGAACATACATCTTTTGACATACCCCAATGTGAACGGTGGGGCCATACTGTTTTCTGAGAACGATTGGGAGGGAGGCTGGTCCATACGGAATCGGAAGGACTATAGAGTTATTCACAGTTTGACGTCCTGCTCGATGAAGGGAGTAGGTATGTGCTATTCTCATGGCACCCTGTAAGGATCGGGATTCCAGTGAAAAATATCCTCCACTGCCACGATGCGGACCCGGGACCTGCCAGTACCGACTCTGGCCACCATACCAACTCTACCTTGTCCTGCCGGGTTCTCAGGTCCGTGTTGATAATGTGCTTTCATCTATTTGTATCATGAATGGTCATATTCTCTGAAAAAAAGCGGCAAAATAAGAGAAATCCATTCTCAGATATGTATAGGTTCAAGAATTCTCTCTTCCCGCGCACCAATAATGATTACAAAAAAAGCAGAGCGAGCGATTAATCTGTCACATCAAGGGATGAGATCCGGTACGGAACTATATAGTATATACCTACGTATAGCCTCCGATCAGGAAGGTACATGCGAAATTATCCGTCATTGTAAATTTCTGAAAGGGAGAGGTATGGAATTACCCGTTATGATTCGGATCCTATTGGTAAAGTGCCTTTTTGTACCTCTTTGGAGAAATCTAAGTGACTTACACAATCTTAATACTCCTAATAGTTATTAGTAGATACTAATTAGGTACATCTTGGATCCGTCCATAAAAAACCCTAAAATCTCTTATCCCCGAGTTCTGCTCCCTAGTTTGCACACGTACTCTGGACCCAGGTTGATCAAACATTGGCTCAATGAAAACCCATCTCATTTTCCTTCCTTTACCTTTTCCAAACCCTTTCCCTATACCCTTTTTTATGTCTTGAGTCCAGAATACCCCTTGCTACACGCCTTTTCCGCGTCTTGCGGGGTTGTATGATAGATGCAAATTTATGCCCTCGATTTCTCTTCGTAGCACTACCCGGGGTGTCGAAGACGGGGTCTTACCGTTGGGACGACGGCAGCATGTACGTCGGCGACTGGAACGTCCGCGGTCAGAAGCACGGCATGGGACACCTGACGCTTCCTGACGGTACGCGGTACGACGGCGCCTTCGACAGCGGTCTCTGCGGTGGACTCGGTGTGATGAGGTTCCCGGACGGAGCCAAGTGAGTGTGTATAAGGCGGTTCCACCGTGACTTGACTAAAATGTCATTTTATTTATATCCTGAATACTCACAGAAAAGCACGTCCTTCGCTTGATTTGAACAGCAAAATCATACCTTGCCACGCTACTGTTTTCGCAAATTAAACTTGTTTCCGCATGGTGTTAAATGCGAGGACAGGAGATATATGTGGAAATTTGCATTTTTTTATCTAATATAAATGCCATTTTTACGGAGAATTATTTATGAAGAGCGAAATCGCCAAGGGAATGAAATGGCACTAAAATCCAGTGGCGGCCGGTACGGCACGTTTTACCGTACCGGACTCAAGTATGCAAGACTTCCTCTCGAGGCGGTTATTCCGTATAGTGACTTAAATATAATTTAATTCATATTCTGGCTATATACGGAAAAGCATGTCTTCTTTTTGATGATAACAACAATACCACACCTGCCCACGCTGCTTTTTTGGCTAATTGAACTTGAAGTTACATGGCATCAAATGTGATGGCGGGAGAAACATTTGGAAAATAGCATTTTACTGTTTTATATAAATTCAATTTCAACGGAGGACTTTTTACGAAGAGCGAATTTTTTCACGGAATGAAATGGCAACACAATTTAAAAACCTACCTATCATATCTTTTGAGTTATTACAGAATTACTGCAACCGTTGAAATCAAAATGGGTTATAATCTTCATTCAAGCTTTCGTGGGTCATTTTCACTAAATATATTAATCGGGTTTACCCCGAGTAATTTTTGGTGGTTGTTGCCCGACGTTTCGTGGCCGTTGCTGGTCACTTCATCAAGGGAAACAATTTCCTAGTCGTCGGGCAACGTTTGACACTTACCACCCACAATTACGCGGGGCACCTCCGAATAATATATTTAGTCAAAATATGTTAATCCAATGGAATAGGCGCCGCAGTTGACTCCTTTGGCAGGAAAAAAGTGGTCATAAAATACATTCATTGAATAGTCTGCACATTTTGTGCCTTAATTTAAAAAAAAATAGTTTGGGCATGTCATCAGTGAAAGCATTTATTTATTTAACAATTCAAACGCAAAGGTGGAGTTAAGTTTTTACTGACGGTGGAACCTCATGGTTTCCAGCCACGGACCTAACAATTGTAATTCTACATCTTTTAAGTTCAATTTATCCGGTGCAATAATCAAAATAACGCCTTTCCAAAGAAGTACCGTATGCGTCATAATACTTTATCAGTTGGGCTTTTAACGTGGGCTCTCTTAGGACACTCTTAATCTTCAGAAAAAACGTTCATTTAAAAGGGAAAGTATTATTACGGTTTTAAGCGAAAACTAAGGATTAAAACAATTGATAACTGCAAGTGATATCAATAAAAAAGTATCCGTACAAGCTGTACTTGCTATTCAAGACATTTAATCTTTAAAATTTTAGCATTCTAACTTTGTCATTATCCCGCTGAAAAGACGCTATACTCCATGTATGGAGATATATCTGTTTTGTAACGTAAGTTGATTCTTAAGAATACTTCCGCTCCACTAACCCTTAGTAATTATTTACTTACAAGCTTATAACCCTTCAAAAATGACGGGGAAAATACCCTGCCATGTATCCATTAAACATAAAAATACATAGACATATTCAAGATTGTTACCTTTAAAGTTTTGTGCTGTTTTTTATTAAAAGAGGTCAAGAATAAATACCATTTGAGCTGTTAATAGTCTAATATCTGGATGTCGTTGTTAATGTTTACAAAATATTTACATTTGTGATAAAATGCAACGTTGTTGACAGTAGCTATGTTGCCTTTTTAATAATTTCCTCCATAATGCTCTACCCTTGCAAACCACTTTCGCTTCTCTTACACTTATGCATTGCTTCATACACACTCTCCTATTCTTAAGACTCCTAATATTCCTCCTATTCAGAGTCTCTTCTACCACATTTACCCATGACTTTCTCCGTCCAACTCTTCCTCTCAAATTATCCATTCTACTATTATATATCTGTTTCGATATTCGACTCTCTCCCATTCTCTCGACATGGCCAAACCAACAAAGCACACTCCTTTTATATATATCTATCACTGCAGCATTCAATCCACATTCTTTCATAGCCCACTTATTCCTAACTCTATCCATCCTACTTTTCCCGCAAACACTTCTCAGGCACCCCATTCCTACTGCATTTAGCCTACTCTTATGCGTATCCTGACATAATGGTTTTGGAGCCATATAATAACATCGGGAGGATACAACTTTTGTACACTGCGATTTTCGCTTCCCTGGACAAATGGTCATTCCTAATTATGCTCCACATACTACCGACAAATTTCCTACCCCCATTTGTACGCCTTGTTATCTCTTCATCTATCATTCCATCTTTCGCAAACATTCAAATGATGACGCAGTGATGACAGACAAATCGTCTACTAGTTTTATTACTTCATCATTTACCCTCATCATAAAATCATTCTTACCGCTCTGCCTATCAAAAACTAGTACTTTGGTCGAGCTAAGAATAACGGTGGACACTTATTTAATGGATTAAGTTCGTCATTAAGCAATCGTGAGGCAATCATGAGGAAACCTAAATGCATCTATAAGCCCACGAACTCCGGACACTTAGAATCAATATTTCAAGAAATATCACTCGACTAATCGCAGTTATATATCACGGATACGGGAATATTCTGGGAGTAATCGTAAGCATGATTGTCTGATTAGAGGTGGGGATCGATTTTTTGTGGACTGTCTTTATGATGGCATATCATAAGTGACAAGTTGCCGTACATTTTTTTCTCAATTTCAACCATGGAAATTAATCTCCTTGGAAACCATGGCATGGAATTTAAGTGAGTTCCTGTTTGAGGCCTGTGTAGATTTGGATAATTGATCAATAAAATAATTGCAGTGAAATTTCAGTTGGGGTATTTTTCACCACTTCCTATCCTTTGGTTAATGCCTTCAACATGTGGGGATTCATTTAATCCTATGCGACGATCGCAATTTTCTCGTCTTCCCGTTGAATTTCAACGGGTTTCCACTCCTACTTCTAATGAAAATATCTTCTCCTGCACATCAGGTACGAAGGGGAGTTCATGCAGGGGTGGTTCCATGGGCACGGCGTGTTCTGGAGGGCGGACGGCATGAAGTTCGAAGGGGAGTTCCGCGGAGGTCGGATATGGGGTCTGGGTGAGTGGAAAAACCCTTTAAGGTTCCACACTAATGTATTGAAACAATACTAAAACAAAACTTTTTCGCTTTTCTATCTATTATGATCCAAACTGGGAAAAAATCCCTTGGATTAAGGTAATTTTTTAATGCCTTCCCTTCTTTTCAAGGGTACCTACTTAACCAGATAAGATATTTCTCCAATGGCCTTAAAATATATGCACCACTCGCCAAAAATCAAACACTTACTGTGTTGGTTTGCGGGAATGGGGACTCCGCAACAGGGACCAACCACAGCCTCTCCACCTGAATACCCTCCTGTGGTGGTTTACGGGAAAGTTATTTCCTCGCCAGGGATCACCACAGACACACACACACACAACCCAATTGAAATATCTTATCTGGTTAATCTATAGAGGCCGTAGAGCTCAACTACCTTGATTTAAGGGTACCTACCTACGTTAGCATTTTATTTGAGACAATATTCCGTGACTGGGATTTTGTAGTGATACTACTACACTGTTTCAAAATTGGTTATGCGGCTGTACTTTGGACAATTCTGTGACAATTGATTTGATCGAGCCTCGATATAATATATTTTATGCAGCGTCCTTTATCTCGGTACAACTAAGACGCAAGTTAAAAACGAAGCTACAATTTTGAATGTTGGGCCTGAATTGTTTTCTGGGGTAACTTTATGATAACCCTTTGTAGTAACCCCTGGCCCAGTTACCCCTTGGGCCCAGAAACCCCGTGGAAGAAAGGAAGTAAAGTGCTCCGCGGAGCACTTTACTTCCTTTCTAATGTAAAATGAGGTAAAATTTGTAAAGTTCACAATAAATATTTCAAATTTAACTTGTCGACCTAGGTTTCAACTTGTAAAGTCAAAACTTAGAACTTCGTATAATTATGACTAGAAAATGATTGAATATGACTTTTACTAGAAAATGGCCTTGAAGATGACTTAATAAGTAGTCGCAAAGTTAAATACAAATGTACTGTCGACAACTCAATGTCTCCTTCTTTTTATATGTTTATGTTAGGTTAGATAAATTGTTATCTGTGCGGTAATAAATGTCAAGCGTTTTAAGTAATGAGAACGCAAAAGGGAGAGAAAAAACGATTCTTACTTCCACAAGTACAAAAGAATTGCCTTCATGCCAACTTTCATTGAACCTGCCTAAGTTCATCAGTTTCAGTATTCTAATTTCTCCGATCAAGCTAAGAAGTCATGCTTCCAACTAGGTAGCTGCATACGACTTACCAGTAATATCATAGTAATAGAAGTGTAAAATATAGTCATTACCTTTTTCTCGTGCATGCCCTTGAGTGATTCTCTCACAATTGCATTAAAGTCCGGCATGTGAGTTGAACGGGAACTCGTCTCATGCGAACTGCCCTAAATGGGTTGCTTCTTCGAAAGGCCGAGCTAAGAGTTCTCTTTCGAGGTCTGGATCTTTTAGGCTTATATGCGTGACCTCGAGGGTCACTCCCGCCAATCAAGAGAAGTAGGTGATTAGCGGGAACTTTTGGGAGTTAGAGATTTGAAATTTCAGAGATGAACGCATCTTAAATTGCTATCTGGTGTACACGAGCGCTTTTGTTGCCAACGTCAGAGAGACCGATTTGACCTGTCTTTGGGGATCTGCGTTTTAAATTTATACGGCCGTTAAACAAGTTGAATTGAATCAAAAAGACGGCATGATATGCGCCGTTATAGCCGCAGGGCAGGCTTTGATGTGTGGCCACGCATGAATTAATTTGCCGATTTGCTTTCATCTTTTTGTCGTTTGGTGCCAGATTGTGACAGTGGACCGCCGAACGTTGAAAGACCTAATGCCGAACGGGGTAGCTAAGTTTGTAACTTATATATGTGTCAACTGCAGTTATTGTTAATTGCCTTTCAAAAGTGCATACAAGTAAGAAAGGTCACGTGATCCAAATCGGTATTCGGTGGCTTGACGTCACCGGACGGTATCGCTTCTCTAATCTATGTGTATTCCTACATTAAGGATCAAATCATACTGGTTAATTTTCCTCCACAAAGGAAATTAAAGCGATAATTTCGTCGGGTTACGAAAAACAACCCGAAATAAACAAGGAAACACTTAAGAAGAAATATTTCAATAATAAAGCTATGCATTCGAGTAAAATTCGTGTCCTATATATTTAAGAATACGTATTTCAAGTGCAAATAGTAAAAAAAACTCATGTTACTCATTGCAAACATAATTCTCTGTGTCGTTATTTTCATTTAGCTTCAATTTTTGTGATGCAGTATTAATTTACCATGCCGATATCTCAATGTATTTTTCGGCATACGTTTCATTCGTACTTGCGGTGCCTATGAAAATGCTGGAAACTTATATCAAGTATGCATGTGCCTGTGTTTACTCCATTATATTTATTAAGGTGCTTGCTACGTGAGGGTAAGTTTTGATGGATCATTGACCCATCTATTACTCCATTTTAAATTCAGTTTTGGTATATGGATTTATAGTCCTATATTATACTTTCCGTTGGTGCCACTTCGATTAGAATTTAACTCAGAAATACACCGAAACTGTACATTGAGCTTTTAGATTCTTATGCCAGTTTTACTTTTTCCCTGAGATAAAGGTACGTAATTTAGACAGGTTATGCTTTAATGCGTTACAATTTAGATGGTACTTGGTCGACACCTTTATCAAAAATTATACTTTTTGAAATTCAGTAAAATTTTAACTCTCATCGCGTAAATATATAGCAACCGCATCAAACTCATCTTCAACCAAAAAGTTGGAAAGCTTAATCATCTTTAGGAACTTTTACGCCTCAGTATTTTCGTGGTAAAGAGAACTCTCTCCAACGATCAATCGACGAATTCGGGAGACCAGAGTAGTTCGAAAGAGAAGGGGGAGATGTGAAGCCATAAGCCTGTCTACGAAAACCGTAAAAGCGGTCACGCACCTCTCCGACATTAGCTGTGGCATAGTAGTCTTTAGACTGTGGCTGTGGGAAGGGTTGAAACCTTACGGACGCATCAGGAAGAAGCGAGCAAGTTGGGCAACTCCCAGCAAGGACGAATTCCATATGCCCAAGGCTCTCGAGTAAAAAAAATCGCCATCTCAGAGCAAATGAATGGCTCGAGGCTGTTTGAGGTTGTTGTTTCTTTTTTTTTCACCAATTCGCGTGCCCAAATTGAAGCGGGAGATGGAATGCGAGAAAATGAAAACCTTGCGCGCCAAAAAAGCTTCGCGAAAGCCCAAATGGAATCCAATGGAATCGAACGTTTTCTTGCTCTCACTTCATCCGCGAGAGTCGAAAGTTCCGATCGATTCCCACGAATTGCTTCTCATTGTTGCCTCTCGGAAACAAACAAATATATCCTTTACCTAGTGGTCCCCATAATTGCGGTTGTTTGTCCATTATTTGGTGGCATCGGGAGAAATTTATATAGTACATGTTTGATTTGAAGCCCTCAGCGATCTTCATTTTTTTGTGGCGCTGTCCGTGGTCAATCGTTGGCGGTCGTTCATCCCTCCGAACGTATTGGATAGTTTCATATCTTTGCTTTCTCCCACACGCTTCCTTTCCCAAGAGAATGGAAAAAATGGTCAATTTTCAAAACGCCGCGCCCTGATGATTGTAGCATGCGAAAATATTTTTATTTTATCGTTTGATTTCGTCGATTTAGGGTTCTCCAGTCGTTGCATCTTGTCAGCATGCGATAATTATTGACTGGGAAGGAACGAGTGACTGTGTAGCAAGCGACACTACTACAAAATAATACGATAGTTGGCTATTTTGCGTGCGATAATTATCACGGAATTTTGTGAATAGGCCCCCAGGCTCGTTTGGATGGAGTAGTAATAGTCCTATCAAATGATTCTCCATTAGAAATTTTGTGTTGCATCTGGGGTGTGTTCCGTGATTAAATTTTTAGTGTTTCAAATTCTGAAGATTTTGACGATATAAAAATAAATAAATATCTAATCACGACCTAAGTTATAGAATCTACTTGCAGGTTTCACGCCGTCTGGACCTAGGTTTCAAGGTTCACCATTAAGTGATGCATCTACATTGAAACCTAAGTCTTGAATGAAGTTTTATTCACTCGTGGAAAATTGCACGAGGCTTATCCCTTACTTATGAAGTATTTCAGTTTTATGTGCTTCGGCAGCTACGGCTATTTCGCACTTACTATCTACCACTTAAAGCCATTCGAACCGAGCCCGAAGGTGCTTAACTATCAACATTTTCTGACGCAAGTTACCAATGTGATACTTCCCTAAGATCATTGCTTTTAGTTATACCTGAATGAATAATTGACTCAATTTCCCTTTTGCGCCACTGCGAGACCTGCGATTCGTCAAAAATTACTGAGCGCACGGCAGTGATATCAAGCTTTGCATTTAGGAACTGACTAAGAAAATGGCGGTTACGCGCAACAATCATAGCATGAAATTACACAAATAGCAACCAATTTGGCATCTCAATTCGCAATGTGAGCGCATCATTAAAATACGAGAAACTGTTCGAAGAAGTATGGGCGCTCCGTCGAAGATAAAATTTGAAACTGTTCAGCCAATCCCAAAAAAAATCGGGGCGCATAACACTTCCAGTCTAATTTGGGACCGCGTGAGGGGTGAGTGAAATCTTTCGCGTTCTTTAGGAACCAGCTCACCCACACATCACGCATCCCTGCCGTCCTTTCACCCCTTGGGCAGAATTCTCACACGTCGGCAGCGCGTGCCGAGCGATTTCGATCCGTCTGGAATCAGGATCATCGAAATCCGATGGGGAGGGCGTCGATTTCCAAATGCAAATTCCTCTGGTATCCGTGATCAATATCGGTAATTATCTCGATTATGGAAGTGAATATTGTCAGTATATTTGGCCACTGGGATTTTGTGCCTAAATATTGGCGTAGCGAAACTTGGTGGCACTCGCTTGTAAAGATCATTACGTAAAAGAGAGAAAAGCATACAAGATATGTGGGATAAAGCGTCCGAGGTTTCCTCTAGAGATGCCTCCGGGAGTTCTTCGGTACCTTTGCCCACTCATCAACGATTGATTGACTCTCAGTGACCTCAAATTCTCCTCTAGTGAATGCCACCAAGTTTCGCTATACCTATACATATCTCCCCGGAAGTAATGGACTGGGTGTTTCAGGAGGAATCTGCACTGCTTCTGGAGGTGATGATAAAAGTGATTTCAAGCAATTTTTGTCTAATGAACATTACCTCCTTAAAATCGGGTCGTAAATCCTTACTTACGGAGTTATGGCAACGAAATCATTTTATTTTGCAGTTGCCATGAAAACGCCGTTATTCGGGTGCCATCTTGAAAATAAGTTACCATAAGCATGAGCTACATTGCTGAAAGAACGATACATAACTTGTGCTCCACTCAGATCTCTTCAAACGATATAGGTCGCCGTTATTTGGCGTTTATATGACAACTGAAAAGTGTGCAGTATAAAATGTTGGCGTTTCCATAGCTCCGTAATGTCCGTAACTGAAGAGTTTCGACTCCATGCCCATCACACAATAAATGATTGAGATTACATCCTCCTATCACATGAAGAAGTTACGCAGAATCCGCCTGCAACAACCGGTACTTAGGATTGTGATCTCTTATCAAATAGTTTTAACGGAAGTGCTTATCTTGGAAAATACAAACCAAAGGCAGTTAAACAATGGATTGGAAAATTGGAAATGGAGATTTGTTCGACCGATAGAGTTAAACTTTACTTCGCTAGAAAGTTGCACTTCTAACATGCGAAATCTCCTTTTTTGTATTGGCTGCGGAATTATAGAATCCCTGGATACCAGAAAATATATAAGATTGAATTCTCAATACTCGGGGAGTCATTCAATGTCGACCATCATATTTGCCACTCACTCACTAATTCAACCCGAAGGTTGGTTTGGATAGCTGAGGGTAGAGCTCACCCTGGACTAAGCCACAGGCGTGTCAATTTCACAAATTCAGGCTAGTTCCTTTCCCTGGGCCTTTTGGACCTGGGGGATCTTTTTTGTACGGGGGCGTCCAGAGGCTTCACCCGGATTTGAACCCGGGACCCTTCGATCAGTAGCCAAGCTCTCTACCAACTAGGTCATCACGCTCCCATATCTGTCAATCGTTCACGTATTCATTTTTCCTCATAATAATGATCTTTTCGGGCACATGAACAGTCATTATCTTTTAATTGTCGCTAAAAGTAACTAAAATGTTTTAATCTAACCTAAAATACCTGTGATGTAATGGTCAGTACGTTGACGTTTTACTCTCTCATAGACCATCACAACTGGAAGACGCACGCGTATTCATGTCCTTATCAAAATGATCGATTCAGATATATCATCAGTGGGTGACTCAAATCATTGGGCTTACCATGGTCACCAGCGGAGGAAGCATAGCAAAGTCTGGCACGGGAATGGGATTGGCGAAATATGCGGCCGTGGTTGTTCCACATTTCCCAATCCGACGATCGTGGCGTGTGAACGAATCTTGGCATAAGATACGGAGGCGGTCCACGAAACGCGGAAGGTGGTTCGAGCGAGCCCTTGAGCCGTGTGAGCGCACCTCGGAGGTATCTTCAACTTCGGCGAAAAACGGGTCACGCAGAGGTGTGTCGGCTAGAGAGGCCGTGATTCAATCAGATGATATTATTCTGTCATGACTCTGGCCCTATAGACAAAGCGATGACATCTACTGTAAAGGAATCCATTCGATTTGGGTGAGGTCAATTTATAGCTTCTGTCATACTGGCGTCAATGCTGACGCCCTCAAGGAGGCTGAAATATGCTGGAGGCGCTATCTACACATCCAAGTCAATATTTCTACATATTACTAGTAATATTTTACTATTTTGATCTAAGTATCTGTTATACTGACATTATGGAGTACAGAACGGTCCCACTCAAGTTTGACTCAAGCCATTCGCTTCGAAGTTATAAGAGTGACACACTAGTAATAATTAAATGCACTACTTTCGTAATTTCAACAAATAGTTTTCTTCTTTATTTTTTCCCAAATAAAATTAAGTAAAAGAGCATCTAAAGTTACAAGAATTTTAATGTTCAATAGTAAAGGTGGAAATAAACAAACTCTCAGATGCTTTTTTGCACTAAATTTGGTTTCCTCATTTAGAAGATGGACCATCTCAAACTCGAATAGGTATCACGATTTTATTTTACAGATATTAGGAAATATTCGTGTAGCCTAGAGTCCACCATCTTGAATTGTCAACTTATTTCACAATGAAGTGGGCTTACTTTCTTCAATCATAATTATAATTATAATTGAAAAATATATTATAAAAACAATTTAGTAAACTTTTAGCGAGAAAACTGAATATTAAAGTCCGTCGCATAAGTTGCCACGCTGAAAACCTCTTTGAAACACTATGAACAACAACAGTTTTCCTCATCGCTTTGCTACAGAATACAACATAATGTGAAGTTTTGCCAATTAATGAGCAATAAAAGAACACACATTATAATTTTCTACACAGTTAAATGTAAATGCCGACTAAAATTGTTGCTCGGAATCGAGTAAATGATTTCACCTTTAAAGCTATTACAATTTCAATGTTTTGGTTAAAGTAGGCGTTGGCCTTCCCATCCAAAGGATTACTATTCCAGCCATGCTCCCGCTCCATGCATAGGAACAAGCAGCGCCCCCTGCAGGGACCTCGTAGATACACATCACGGAGCCAGTCTTTTGAATGTTTTCTTGCAAGCTAGTGTTTTAGTCTTATCTGCTATCTCGCAACCAGTTTTTTTCATCCCACTGTAACCTAATATAGAATACTGAATTCAGTATAACGTGAAAAATAAAGCTGTTGATTTTCTGCACTGAAGGATATATTAAGGGAACTAGTGTCTCACTGTTCTCTACATATCTAAAGGCTCCGGGTTAGAAAATTACAAGGAATTAAAAATGGGCTTGTAACAGATTCTAAAGTATTGCGGGAAGCTTAGCGTCTGTTACTTTAGTGTATTTACTTGCTCATGATAACACGAATGTGAAGAATTCATTTTGACCCAAGCTATTTTTTTAGCCTTTCTCTTTCGATAGTAAGAATGTATTTTCGTGTTGGGACGTACTAATTGAATTTGAAAATATAAGACATTTAGTAATATTTTGTGAAAAACTGCCGTTTTTAATATGTTTTTATTGCATTCTATGCTGATGATATTTTCCTATTGTAATCGAAGAACCCGTGGGCTGTTGACTCCTGCTGTATGACTTGAGGAAATTCTAGGATAAATTGTTTAAGTTAGTTTAAGCGAGATGTCTATTCACATAAAATTCGATGAATTTGGCCTCATAATTAAGGAAAAGATCTCATCTTTCCAATGATAACAAAATATCAGCCACTTACTGTTAGAGCTTGAGAGATATTTGCCAAAAAATACCATCCATTTTCCTTGGGAAAAGGTACGGGTCTGCGCTCCAGAGAGGCTTAATTTAAAAAAATGAGTAACCTGTAACGCATGGCCCATCTCGATAGAAAATTAAGTCTGTAGTTTGTATGATTTATTAACTATTTTTAAAAATAAATCAATTACTCACCGTAATCATTTTTACAAAATAATAGAAAATTCGGTAGTGAAGCCATTTTCAGCGTACGCCATGCAAAAATTGAGTCAAGTTGAAACCGTATATGTGTACTTAGTTAATTACTGAGAAATTCAGTCATATTAAAACAAAGTTTTTCCGTCATTAATGTTAGAGTATTTACTTCATGCTTCTCATAGTTACTTAAATTTTAAAATAATATTTTAATATGGTCTCAATGGTAGGAAAAAATCTCGTTCGAATTTCCTTAAGTGAACGTTACTAACTCTTTTTTTTTATGGGGCAAAAAATGGAATGAGACTACCTTCCTTCGATAGAGGTTGGGCTAGGGTAAATCTCTCTTTCCAAGTGTAACCTGTGGTTTCCTCCTCTACTGCTAGAATTGCGACGGAAAGTGCTACATTTTTAGGGTCAGTTGATGTAAAAAAATGAGAAAAATTGCAGTATTCCATTTCCTCAGTTATCGTGTCATCTTCAGCCGCAAGTGGTGTGCATATGTGCCTCGAGGTGACTGAGGTTTAGATGCGTGCTTACGATTTCCTTGTTTGGAAGGCCGCGGGTCGGAAG
Source organism: Pyrrhosoma nymphula (assembly GCA_963573305.1). Lineage (NCBI taxonomy): Eukaryota > Metazoa > Arthropoda > Insecta > Odonata > Coenagrionidae > Pyrrhosoma > Pyrrhosoma nymphula. The sequence goes on along the minus strand of OY754330.1, from coordinate 43,881,182 downwards.
CTTCACTCACACCGAGAGCAACTTTGTCGATAAATCGAACGGAGGAGGAAACAGGTCGCGCCAATGAAACGGACAAAACGGCTTCGCTCAGAATTTTCACATTTACTTTTTACTGGATTAGGATCGATGAAAATATACGGTGTAATGAAACTACCGTTTCCATCAAATTAATCGATTGTGGCAATACTTGGAGGAAATTGAAGATAGAATTCATTATAATAAATAGTTTAATTTTGTACTGTGTTTTTGTCATAATGAATTCTACAGTTTTCATGGTTTAGTGCTGTTCTGGTTTTGTACTTTCGAACCTTTGATTTGTAACGGCGTGAAGATCTTAACAATTAATTGTCTAAATAGCGACTGCGCCAATGCATTTCCTGCGGGAAGTGCAGCTAAAAACAGCTATTTTGGTCCGTCAAAGAAGAAATCATGTTGTTTCACACGACTTGACATACATCCTTATTGTCTTTTTATTGAAATGTTAACCCCTAAGGACCTGGTTAAAATGTTAGCCCCTAAGGGCCTACTGGCATATTTATCTGGGGACAAATAGCGAATAAACCATCGCTTGGCATTTGAAGACATTTTTTAGAAATTTTATAAATCTTTAATGGGGTCGATGTAAGTATACTCTTTAATAAAACTACCGTTGTCATTGCTTCGGGCTGTTTTGGTTTCATCCTTCCCACCCCTTGATTTCTGGGGCATTCTGTGTGGATACTTTCATCGCCTTATATAGGAACAGCGTCTTGAATCATCGGCGAAAACGAAGTGTCCTTGGGAAGCTCCGCAGAAAACCTCTTTTTTTCATGTTATTTCTTTCATGTTATTTCTTTCGATTTATTAGTGTGCACCCAGATGGTTTTTTGTTACTGCCCGTTACTTTGTTTACCTAACCCAAGCTACCTGGTCTCTACTCTATATTATTTATATATAATTAAACTTCGTTTAAAAGGCCGATTGGTATTGAAATTATTACGAAGGCATTTTTTTTGCTGATGAGGTCGATGTAAATGTAGACTAAAATGAAACTACCGTTATCGTTTCTCCTGGCTGTTGTGGTGTCCGTTATTTCTCCTTCTTCAATTTCTTCGCCGTTCCGTGGAGAAACTTCCATCGTTTGGGAAGCGGACAGTTAAATTATCAGAAAAAAAATAAATTCTGCTGAGCAGTGCCACAGAAAGCGGTGAATTTTGTCTATAAAGTAAATAATAAGTTGATTCCCTCGATTGAAATTAAGAAAATGGACGAGGTGAAGAGGAAAATAGGATGAGAAATTCCATGGGCAAAAGAGGCTTTAAATAACAAGAGAGAACTTTTGACTGGAACCCCGAGCACAGATGTCAAGAAGTTATTAGTGAAGACTTAAAAACGAAGCGTGGCATGATATGGTTGCCAGATGAGTACCTACATCTCCACTCTACGATCCACCGCAAGGGCGTATGGCTGGGGGTGCTAGGACACCAGCCATGAAAGGGGAGGGAATACCTATGGTAAATCAGAGGGAAATTACGAAAGTTAGATGCATGTTAAAAGAGTGTGTTAGTGTCGTGATCTGTCCTTGTCACTAATGGTACGTAGGGAAAGCAATATTTATACCTATAATTTTGACAGTGTATCTCTCTTATCCTGTCGCATCTCTCTGCTATAGATAGGTATATGAAGGTGTTGAAATAATATTCTCCGTATCACCCTGAAACTCGCCTAATCTGAAATTTTCTAGCAATTTTAGCCTAGCGTGTGTAGCCTCTAAGTCTATGGTGGCTCCCAAACTTGCCCCTCCATGAATCGATATTTACTATATTATATTTATATATCGTCACAGAATTTTGCCATTCTTGGGCCTTCCTGGGGCTTACCTTCCTATAATTCAAGAAGAGAGCAATTGACAAGTAAATTAAAATTAAAAATCAATCCAAATTGTCATTGAAAGCAATGGTATTTTGACTTCTCTGCGTGCATTTCGGTCATCCAGGTGACTATCGACCGGAAGAGTTAATATATCGTAATACCGCCCGTTTTTTCGAGATTTGTTTTCTCTCTCTCTATGGTCTCCCTCTCTATGGCCGCCTGGATGACCGAAATGCATGCATAGGAGTCAAAATTCCTCTGCTTTCATTGACAATTTGGATTAATATTTAATTTTAACCTGCCTTCCTACGTTGCCGATCGTCGTATAAGGTTTCGTATACATTGCTGGATGAATTATCGGATCATGGATCAATGAATAGATTTGTGGTCGTATTTATCGAGATATTGAATGATTCACAATCCTAGGCGTATGCGGACGTGGTTAGACCCCTCCCTTGTCTCATCCTTGTATATTTCTTTCTTTCTTTTGATTTCCACCCCCACCTATTTTCACCTTGACCGTCCCACGGTATACGTCTCCGATTACCTTGACACGCACTTGACAATTAAATCGCATCTCTTTCTCCCTCATTCATCCGTTTACAACGACGTCCCACTTACTAACTCCTCGATGCCCTCGTATTTAAATCAAGCGGAGACCTTTTTTACCCCGCGGGTGCTTCCGTCTGGTGCAATTACCCGGCATCGAGGAAGATTAAGCCCGGATACGCGTCTCTTTATCTCTCTCGACAGAGCTTTTCCGTCTCTTCATCGACGAACGGGTAGCGTCCCCACTCTCTCTAACTTTCCGAGCTCCTTGAATTTCCTGACGTGGGTAAAAAGTCGTTGTTTTCTGTCATCCTGAAGAAAAAACTGAATGATAGCCAGTCACGACCTTTTTCTTATTTTTTAAATAATAGGAATAAATGATGTTGGTTCGTTATTTGGGGAGAAAACCGACAACTGAGGTAATTTTCACCGTTGAAGGCAGGAGGGTAGGTAGGTAAGGGCAGGTTTTTTTTGGGAGAACGGAGGAACATGACGCCGGAGTTAGTCTGTCCTGCCAGTCCTGCCCGAGGGTACCGCAGTTTAGCTTTCCATCTGTAATTGACTACTAGTACCGTAAGTACTCGAAATGCTTCCTATCCCGGAGTGTGGCAAATGAGACGTAAAACTCGCCGCAACATCCAGAAATCGAGGGACTGTCAGTATGATAGGCCAGTTTATTCCTCTGAAAAATCTCCGCCACCACCGGTATTCGAAACCGGGTCCTAGGGGTGAGAAACCAGTACTCTAGCCACCGCATCAACCTCTTTCCTTGATCCATTTGTATCAACAGTGTACCTTATCGTTCTGCTTTTTACACGATTCTGACATAAGTTTACATGTTATTGAGGATAATAATGGGCGGAGCGAGGGAGAATATTTTTGTACATAATAAATATGGCAAAATGCCATTTTATCTACCACATAAGACGTTTATTTTTTCCTAAAAATGAATTGATAGCAAAGTGAAGATCTCGAACCGTTTCGCTTTTTGAATTACTAGTGAATAACCCATTTCATCCCTTGATACAATTATTGCTGGAAAAAAAGCTTCGGTTCTATACTCATTACACTTTACAACCAGCTAAGATGCATTCTTCTGGTCTCCTCCAGAAGTTTTTTTTTTCTGTTATCCCACCTTAAATTGAGGAAGGAATCAATGAAAAGGACTCTTCAGGGACCTGCCAGTATTGGTAGTATGCTAGTCCATTTTCAACTCCAGTTTTCTGGGTTTTGTTGATTAGCCTCTCTCATTTTGATCCGTCTAGGCAGCATTCTTCATCCATAACCTCTCGCCAGCTTCTTTCTTTTGCTTGTGATAAGCAGGGCGATATACCGGTCAGATATGGCAGTTGGAGTGATTTTTGTTGATGTACAGATTTGCATGGAACTTGGCATATGTGTTCTCATTCGTGGTATCTACAGATAAACTGAAAAACTTGCATCTTACTGATTTTTTAATGGCAATTCAATGCTGTTTTTGCACGTAGTCTTATGGCACATGATACATATTTCGTAATAATTTCATTGCATATATATCATGTACAGATTTTATTCTATACGCGGAATAACACAATTATTATTATTTTAATTGTTGGTAACGAATATCAAGGTTAAATGCCGAGTCGAGAGATTAAAAAAATATATTTCAATATAATTTCGTCTGAATTTCGAAAACAGCGCCAAAAACTTATGTCATAACACGCGTTAATTGAGGAAATAAAATTAAATATAATTCTTGTATCACTTCCATTACTGACTGTATGGTGCGCTCCAAGCCATTAACAGGTGCACTTAAATGAAATGTGGTCCAAAAATTCAGCTCGACTTTAAGTCTTAAATTATTAAAATGTGCACTCAAGGACTCACGACAACCGCTCCAGGCACCTTAATTCGCCGAACACATTGGTTAATAAGAGGAGCGGAATTTTCGCGGGGCCTTAATGATTTATCTACAAAAATGCTTCTTTTTCTTCTTGAAATAGGCGAGTCGCCTGTTTTTACTTGGGAATCCAGTCCTGATCTTGGGAGGTGGATTGCAAGCTGTCTTTCCACATTTGGGTGTAAGGAAGTAGATGTAAGAGAGTCGAAATATTCTAGATTGTATAGACGCATGCCCCTATATTCTCACATGATTAATATCTTCAGGTCAGCATACATTCTACCTCTTTTTATACCATCCATAAAGCCTATTCTCGTACTTCCCTACATTACCTGTTACAACCACATACTCTGCCTCTTCCTCATCTCCTCTACCAGTTTATTATCCCCACCCACCATGCCGAGCCCTTCCTCGTTCGTCTTCTATTTCGTTCATTGAAATTTCTCCATTATCCTCTAAACCCACATCTCAAACGCCTGCAGTATATTCTCGTCCTCCTTTCGCAAAGTCCACAAGAGCCCCCTCATAAATGTTGCCCTATTTTTGCAAACCTCCTCAGCCAACGCAGTTCTTTCAATATATTTACTACTCTACCCATTTCCTTCCAACTTACTCAAACCCCATCTCACTTTATCCATTCTCCTCCTCACTCACATCTCATACCCCTGCAGCCTTTTCACATATTTTTTCCTCCGAGTCCAAGTTTCTGCATCGTGAAACGAAACACTCCATAATCGGCTCTTCCAGTTTTTCTTCACGTTCTTACACAAGTTCCCCGTCTTTAATTCTCTCCTATAGGGCGTCCCACATTTAATTGACAGTATTGCAGGTGATTCGTTTCCTGTGAGACTCTCCATTACGCTGGACGTGCAGTTTTGCCAATGGCAGTTGAAAAGATAACAGCTTACCAGTATGCAGTGTACTAACTGCTCACATAGTAGTCTCCCAATAAGCATGTGATTGCATTATAATGTATAGCAACTTTCTTAAATTTTGCGTGGTGTTGCAAATTGTTGCCCTCGTGAGCACACGGTGCGTAAGTTTGGCAAACGAGTTCTCAAAAAGGTCCATATGGTCAATAAATGTGGAACGCTCTATATTTGTGAACGCCTCCTTTGCCAGCACTATTATCTATCTAGAATCTTTACTACTCCGCCCATTTCTTCCTGCGTATCCAACCCTGGTATTGCCCATGATAATTCTATCGTGGGATTCCCCAAGAGCTTCCATCCGGACATGGAGGCGAAGGAAGTCACACCTTGGGCGCTTTGCATACCATAAAAACCTCTACCCTCCTTGCAGCAACTGCAGATGCTCGACCTCAACTAACCTTTCCTCTCGTTTCTCCTCCACCTTCTCATCCGCCCACAAAGGAATTCCTCTGTCTTCTTCAGTTTGGCCTTCGCGGGTTCTCACTAGCTGACCCTGACCATCCCTGAACTCCACACGTTGATGCCCTCCCCCTATCCCTCCCCCATCTGACAGACGGATGACGCATTTTGCTGGAAAGATCCTCCCCCATCCTGCACCCATCCCTGTGATTAATGAGGAGATACCGAGAATTCCTCCGCCCAGAAGGATGCTTCAAGAATCTCGACTCTGACGACACCTATTGTTATTACGAGAAAATTCTAGTGGAGTGTTGATGATGCCAGGCGGGTTCCGGGATACGAGATGTGCTGTTTCATGTTATTCTTCTTCTTCCAAGCCTCTTTTGTGTGAGGTGCCTCGTGTTTACCTCATCTATCAACTTCATTAACCAATCAAGAGAGAGACGGCAGTTTTAGTTGGGAATGATGAAGGTACCGGCACTTATCTACTCGCTGGCGGTATGGACAAAAGACGCACTAAATGACGGAGGCACGCGTCGTAACATTCTTTCACTCCCCAGCATTTTATTTTGCCGACATCAAGCCTTCCAGCTGATAATAATCATGCAATTTGTATCTTATTCAATCTTGTGGCTGATATGTGAGAGAAATCGAGGAAATTTTACGTGGATAGAAACTCACCAAGGACATAGATGCTTATTTGTTGGTTTCATACGCTTCTGGCGGTACGGACCAGAGTACCTACCTGCGCATGTGCGTCAAAATCACTGTCCATCCATACGGTTGTCGCACGTAGTTCCTAACGCTTAAATCCTACAGTAGCTGGTGCTGGCATCATGGAGGGGTGATGAAGCGTGACAATCAAAATTGGCAAAGAAACAGAAAAGAGGGTCGTTGGTTTTTGATACCATTCCGAATATTGCAAAATGTCTTACGGATGCGTTAATCATATTTTTGTTTGAAATAATTCAATTTATCTTCCCTGGTCGCAACAATTCATAGCACATGCCCGTAACGCGAAAGAAGTGGCAATGCATGTAGGTTGCTTACACCGGTCCATGCGTGACTAGTGGTAACGAATCATTACTCGATGCATTAACCAATGGTGGTTCTTCAATTGATCCATTATCGATATATCATATACTCTGATATCGATCGATATCCAGAGAGTCGTACCGGAGTTTGGTGCGCAAGACGCCACGTTTAATGTTTACACTTGTATTCCTGGTGCTAAAACATTTTTGTATGAGAAGTACTCAGGATTTGTTCAGAGTAATTAAGTTTATGATCAATCGGAACGCTGGGAACCTTAGCTGAGGATAAGTGCACGATTTGGATTTTGAGAATTCACGGGGTTATTCCTAGAATCGTGTAATGGAAGAGTTGGTAGTTGACCTACGTGCCAATTTAATCGCGGCTATAGGACTGAGACATGGTCGCAGATTTTGGGCTCCTCACTTCGTGGATTGCTGTTCAATCTTTAATACTTACAATAAAAAAGCAATAATTGAAATTAAGGAATATTTAGAAACAGGAGAAAAAAAGCATGAAAAAGTAATCATCATGGTGATATAAGTATAACAATTTTGGCTGAGTAGGAAGATCTAACAAAAATGATGAACTGAAGGGCAAAACCATGAAAAAATAACTAGAAGGATTATGGAAAGAACACCAAAACAATGGCTCGTGAACAATATAGAAAAAAAATGTCACCCTTAAGTGGTTGAAAGTAGATTGATTTATGTTCACATGTTATTGCATTTAAAAGGTCACAACTGAAACGGTGAAGGACTTACTTGGAAAAAATGAGGAGTCACAATATTAGGCTCTAATTTATTCCAAGAGTGAATGTACTTTTCAAATAAATTATCTTTCAGCTTCAGTACCTTTCGCTGGCCAGACGTGAAATTGCTGAGACCGCTTGGAATCCATCGGCACTTCTGGGAGGCCTATGAAATGAAAATCGTGCCTGGCTTCGTCGACGGGCGTGATTTTCCCGGAGTGAGGCGTAACGATTGTGTGTTCCATTTAATTTGAAATTTGGGTTAATTTACGGCTTATCCTACGAAGGGTTCCGCTTTAACTGAAGGTATGTTTTAGCCGGCCACGAATGGGATGCAAAGGAAACATGCCTCCAATTATTTTGGAGAAATCTTCAGCCTCCACCAGTTAGTATTCGCATTCCGGATTCTGGGGCGAAGGAATAATGTTGACGTTGTATTTAGGTTATTTTTACAAGGTTTTATTCATGGGAAGCTATGTACCATTGTAATTACCCTTCGGTATAAAAGTAATCGCTCAATGCTCAAATATTTGTGTCTCTCGTTCTAAGTTAAGAATGCCAGTTGCTGAATTTTCATTCGTATCTGATTATGTGAAACGGATATTGTTAGAATGATTTGTTAAATTAACTTTACTGAACTTAAAATGAACTTGTTTGGTTCCACCTCAATTTGAAAAAAAGGATCATTAGCGTATTAACACATGAAAAGTATGGTGATTTTTGAAATACTTGGTGATTCAAGTTGGAGAAGAGTAGGATTTAGTTACTTACTTAGAAGAACTTATATTGAAAATTGTATTGAATACAGCATTTTTTTAACAAAATTTGAAGATACCGGGGACTAGGAACAGTATTAACTTTACGTAGTCACCTGCAAGTGCTCGTAAGTACGAAATTCCGCAGAGGAAAAATCATTCGCCTTGATCGGGACTCGAACCCAGATCCCTCAATAGCATGCTGAGTGTTTTAATGGAATTTAAACTGGATTTAATCTATATGTATATTTCAAATTCTCAGGCTTCACTTGGTGGAACCACATTGCGATGGTTTGTAAATAAATTCACTTAGTATAATGTTCAACAATCATTTTTATTATTCCGACCTAGGTTTAAACTAAAGTTAAGTCCTTGGACTTAACTTGAGTCAAAAGTGGTTAAGACCTTGAGAATGACTTAACTTGAGTCAAAACCTAGGTCGGAATGATAAGAATTATTGTGGAACATTACTAAGTGAATGGATTTATCCAGTTAAGCTACCGAGGAGTCCTACCCCCTTGTGGATTTTGGTGGGCTTTAGGAACAATATGCCTAAGATGTCGATATTTTAAGTGAAAAATGTGTACTCAACACGCTCTTTCCATTTAATCTATTCATCTTTTTACGAGCACTTTTCTTTATCCGCCTAATATTTCCAAAACATTGTAATGTATCTCCAAATGGTGCATGAACTGAAGTTGCAATTTCCATATATAACGTTGAATTATTATCTAAGACCTGAATAATGCATATATGTTATTTGGCGGAGACAATAAAACTGAGAGATTACTGTAATTTTCAATCAAAGCGAGTCCGAACGACCGTCCATTTCTTCGAAAGTCTGGTGTAGGTGTTGAATTAAAACCATGGAGAACTTCGACTCTCAACTACACAACTCCTGAGGTAGGCTACATATTTCACCGTCGTTGATCAGTTCCTAAACACTAATTTAAATTAACTTTTATTGCTACGTAATGGCATTCAAGCAGAAAGTGATTTTAAATGTGTATTAGAAAATAATATTGATCATTCATAACAGTTTCTATTTGCTACCCTAAGTAGGTTCGTTGCATTTGATATTTATTCTGGTTTTAAAAATTAAACATTTTTACATCTTCATTTCGTTTACTCCGGATAAATATCCAAGTTTGATTTTTAATGGTTTATTGATGGAACTATTACCGATTCGGATTATCATATCTTTAAGTTTTTCTTTTGAAATAAGTTTTTGTACAATTATTTCATCGGCACAATTTGACGTAAAACAGTATAACAGTATAGTCAACTGGGTTTAATCCGGAAACGAGAGAATCCTTTTTCCGTCGGTCATCATCAGAAAACATTTATCGTAAAATATATTTTCTCCAGCTTTCCTCTCTCACCATCACGGATGACTTATTTATTTACTGTCCACGAACTATTGTTTTGGAATTCTTTTCATTAACCTTGAAGTTATACTTTTAATAGTTTTTTTCCATTCAGTTCATAATTTTGTCAGATCTTCCTACTCAGCCAAAACTATTATATCATCAGCTAAACGTAGCATGCGGATTATGTCTAAATGCTTGTAAATTCCAGTTTTTAAATTTTACTTTATTTCATTTATTTCTTTGCCCATGTAAACGTTGAAGATTATTTATTATGGGTGATAAAGTACATCCTTGCCGCCCTCCTTTCCTTACATATGCATCCCCCGCATTTCAGTGGCATTTAGTTTCTGCGATATGTTCCTTATTCTTATTATGGATGGAGGCTGTAAACTGGTTGGTCTTTTTATATCCTCTTCTCAATATAGGTTTTGGGATTAAAACGAGTTCCATCGTTCCCATACTTTTACTGAAACAGAATTGGTCGTCATACGGGAATTCCTCCACATTTTGTTCCGCCCTTTATTGAACCCTATGAAAGTCTTAATAATACTAAATGTAAATGGCATGGGTCAAATAATTAATTGCATAAATAATATGAATAGATTTTAATGAACTAGATGGTGCAAACGGGGACGTGTGATACTTAAACTTCAAAATACCAGGAACAGTAAAAGCCAGCCTCTAGGCTAACTCGAATTTCCCACGAATTAGAAAATTAACGGCTGGGAAAAGAAGGAAGTTCCTCCTACGCACGAAAGGACCCATCATCGAGATTCTTGGCTCCAATCAACTCCTTCTCCCGAAAAACAAAGAAAAAAATAAAATAAAGATATGAAATTGCATGCCCCGAGTGTTAGTGACCCTGTCGATCGATTAAATAGCATGCAAAAAAAATCGAAGTTTGATTCTTCGACGAAATACTTTTTTAGTCATCCAGTCACGTAATATTATCGCGATTGTTGCAGATTCGATTATAGACGGTTAGGCAGTGTGATTACTTCGTTCTATTTAGATTCGGGTAGTTAACGAGAATTTGGGACCCTTCCCTGAAAGGAGGTTGGGGCGGTAATCTTGAGTCATTGAATGCACATTTTAATTACTTTTCACGTAAGTCGAAAAGAAGTCTTGGACATGAATTCACTTTAGTATAGCTGTGTATACGGTGGAAATCACTGTACATTCAGTAAAGTAAATTATGCAAGACTTATATTTTAAAATTTTCATGGGTTTTTGGCGCGGAATTCGAAATCCAAGCAAAAGATCTATATAAATAAATAAAAGTTGCTCGGTGGTAAAGTTATTATACGATATTTTTACTCGGCATGATACTCGATATTTGTTAGCAAACATTTTAATAATATGAAGCGTATTATTTCACGTTAAGGATAAAATCTGTGCACATGAAATCGAATTTTTTCGAAATATATGTCATGTGCTATAAGGCTACGTGAAAAAATTGCTGTGAATTGCCAAAAAACCAAATCGGTAACATGCTATTTTTTCATTTTTATCAGTTGATAAATATTATTAATAGGAACACGTATGCAAATACTCACGCATATCTGTACATAAACTAAAATCGCTCTAACCACCTTCACACCCAATGGAAACAAAAGACAAAGGAAAGCCACAGACTGCGTTAAAAACCGTTAGGAGCGCACAGAGAGTGCAACACAGTTGATGGCCTAGGTTGAGAGCCGCTGGAGATTCGGAGACAGAACGCTCGTCTAAGATGACTTGAAAAATGCAGATCAGCCCAGTTTTAAGATGACACGGAAATTTAGGAGTCTTTAAGTTGCCTCATTTAAAGCACCCAAGTTCTTTTAGTTACAGGCTGCTTACGAAGGATATTATTTTGTCAACGATGCATTTATATAGTACGGATAGAAGCGATAAAATAAGAGACTGCCAAACTGATCGGCATAAAACTTCCTTCTTTCCACGCACTATGAAGGACTACAGTAAAAACAGAGGGAGGCACCTAAGGTACCCCGTTGACATATTTGCACGTTGACACTTTCATCCTTTCAATATTTCAATTCCACGTTTTTTGTTTTTCCTACCATTTTAAAGTCTAGAGTCTTAACACCCCCTGCCGCACGTCCCTGCGGCCGTTTGCAGGGTAATATGTATAGTAGATGAAGAAATGGCAGAGTTATTGTAGATTAACTATTGGTTGAGGAAGAGAATCGATTGAACCATACGGCACGATTGCCTGGGAGGATTATGAAGCCATCAATGCCATATCGGTCGTACTAAATGGATCACTTATGTTGTTAACACGACGAAAGCAGAGGTATTACTTGAATAACTGCCTTGGTTATTTAGTTTTAGCTGAGGCAATCAACAAAAAAGGCCATTTGCACCATTGAGTAGCGGGTGGGTTGTTGGTTAAGTGAAGGATTATATTGGGAAATGGAGGATGAGTGGAGAGAAACCCGGCATCGCCATTCCCTACTATTTAAGACAGGTGCAAGGGCTCCTGCCACTATGGCTCAGCGTCTCATCCGGCGAACAGAGTACTAAATTCGAAGTGAGCTCCACGTTACAACCGAGTAAGAATCGGGATCCCACTGAAAAATCTTGGCCACTGCTGGGACCCAAACCCAGGCCAGTGTTATCTTCACCAAACCAACCCATTCTCCGAATTATTGCGGTACAGTAATGAACTATACAATCATAAACAGAACAGAAAAAATTAGAGCAGCATAGAATGTTAAATAACGGTAATGGATAATTGTCTCTCGGTAATCATGTTGTATGAATCATTTTTTTTCGAAGAAATAGGCTTCACTTTTGTGCGTCTAGAAGGTATTAATTATCCTTATGTTCTGTTTCGGAGTACGATCCCATAAACAATTATTGTTGAAAGGACAATACATAGTTGATGGCATTTTACTGGGCTAAATCTATAAAAAACAATGAACGATACTTAATGGATTTAATAAATAAATGAATTTTAATTATTGGACAAAATGTTTTCACCATTTGACGCTTTAAGTATGAAGAAATAGGGGAAAGGGGATTTTTATAAAGTTAAAAATGGAGGAATCAGCGTTTATGTGGACTAAGTCCATCGAGGAAAATTTTGAGGAGAAACGTCTTAAGTTACGCATTGGCATACCTCACATAAATTAGTTGTTATCATTACTCTCGAGAACTGCTGCTATAAAGTGGTAAATATTAAACTTTGTACTTGGTTCTCTCTTGCAGTAAAAAAATATACGACTCCAGCCGTCCTAAACAGTTGTTAGTTAAGAAATGAAAAAAATGGACTTGACCAACATTTACACTGAGCCCTCCAAATAATCATATTGGAAATAAAATTCCTCGAACTTCAGTAAAAATTCATAATTTTCAGCGGAGCAATACTTGGTAATGGGGTATGACACGAAAATCGTCTAACGTGTGCGTCATGCGATGATCATTCATCTTTGAATGAAGTAATATCTCGAGACTGTAGGTTTCACGGGAATTTCCAGTGCGTGATATCCGAGCAGTACGTCGTGATGCCTTCCTCGGCGGGCTGCAGTGCAGGCATCGCCATTTTTGCGCCAGGTTCAGGGTAGTTTGGGCGAAAAATCACTTCACCTAGAATTTGAACCCATTTTTAAGAAAAAAACTCCCATCTTTCCAATTATATCAAAATATTAACCCCTTGCCGAACTACTTTTCGAGCAATTTGTCTGAATATACAGACTGTTTTACATGGGATAGATTACGGCTGTGCACTCCAGAGAGAGAATATTGTAAAACACAGGAATTTATAGCTCCTAGGTTTCGTCAAAAAACTAACGGTGTATTATTTGTATGTTTTCTCAACTATTTATAAAAATTAATTTATTACTCACCGCAGTAATTTTTACAGAACCGCAAAAAAAACCTGCTGTTTTGGAAGCATTTTAGCCGTACGGCGTAAAAAAATGAGTCAAGTTAGAGAATTATGTGGTAATATTTATTTAATTACTGAGAATGTTTGTCACATATAATTATATTTTTGCGGAATTAATGTTACGATATTTACTTCATACTTCTTACAGACGCTGAAATTAAAAATTAAATTCGAATATGGTCTCCATTATGACTAATGAAATATCTCGCTCAAACTACCTTAAATGCCCCTTCAGCGTCCCATAACTCTTTTGCGAAATCCTACATTTTCCCAAATGTTCTTCGGCATATTTCTAAAAGTATTTACTCCCCTTAAATTGAACGCGGTAGGTATGTACAATGATTTAATCACTAGAACATGTAAATGTGCTACGTGAATTTACCATGAATGGGATTGCCGTCTCTTTTTACTCTCGGTTTTTCTCGACCTGTTTTTATTGCTCTATCAGTCTCGGCTGGGTCTTATCCTCGTTCATCTAGTTTTCAACCAGGAAGCACTCGATCAGCGAGAGCAGAAGAAGAGCATCGGGGGAGAGATGTGAGTTCATTAGCTTTTTCATTGTGAAGGAGTGGGATGAGACGTAAATGTGTGAGAAAGTGGTGGGGCGTATGTGTAGCCAAAGCGGCGCCTCAGACAAGGGTGCCGCAAGAGGCCCAAATCGTGTGCTTTCATATATTTTTTTTTACTGAGTCGTATTTTTCTTAAAGAGATTGAAGATGGCCACCCACGCCTTTTTTTTAAAAATAAGAGGAGGGAAGTGAGTTTATCTCTTTTTTTCTCTTTCCATCTCCACACGCACGCACAGAACGTGTTTTCTTCGCGGAGCATCCATACCCTCCCCCCTCCCACGACGGGTTTACTCGTTCGTTCCACCGCTTCTTCCCCTCACCCTAACCCATGTCAACCCAACTCCTCTTTCTTCACTACCGCCACGAGATGTTACTTTCATCCCTACATGAGCAAGAGAGAATTTGCGTACCTGTGCGAAGCGTGGTGCCGTGCGGTGGCAACACCGGGGCCCTGGGGGGTTGTGCTTGAAACGCTCGGGATAATTCCGATCACGTAACTAAGGAGTCGTGGGGTACAATACCGAATGGTTCGAGATTTTGGTGTGTTTGAAGCTTTCGGATGGATAAATTAAGCGTCCGATATGTTGTTCATCGCGTCACTAATCAGGATTTTTAACTCTTTCAACAATAAAACTGATGATATCAGGCCTGTCCTCGTGGAAATTATGGATATCCATGATGAGGAAACCACCTTTGCTATTTCTACAAAACTTTTGTGGAAATAACAAAGGTTGGCTTCATATCATGTCTTTCAACAATATTCCGGTGATGGAAACTAGATCGGGAATTCTGCGTGAGATTTAAAGCGTGTTTTAAATACTTCAATGCCTAATTAACTATTTTACTGCGCCGCTCGGATACATCCTAATTTTACCTAGATGACTGCGGAGTTTGACTTCATCCCGCAAGCTCAAAAACCATTTTCCTTCTACTGCGAAGATCGAGTATACTTATCTCGATAGGTATTGTATCTTTAGTTGTAAATTTACTAAAATACAGCATCGGATTACAATTATTTAACAATTTCTGCATAAATTACACGAATTATTATTCTTCAATTAAAAAAAATAGTTAAGGTCTTTTTGTGGAGAAATGAAAAATATTATAAGCGAAACCGAAAATCAGTTTACGCTTTGAAAGGGTTAAGAATCAGTGCCAGCTTCGCATTTGCCCCGTCTACAGACATTTGCTAAGTACATTTAAGAACGGCCAGTAGTTAATAGTGGTAGTTCATCAGTTGCGTCTGTTGCTAGAGAGAATTCGTACTTAAATAGGTGATATAAGACGAGATGATGATAATATGATAAACATAAGTGGTATCACAAACGTTAAGTTAACTTTGAAACGTTTCATAAGGACATATTTTAACGCTTAGCTTAAGAAAAAATGCGGATATTGTATTTAAACCGAGAAATATAACTATGTCCCAATAAAATGGATGCAAAAAATGTAACAAAGCTTTCAAGAGAAGATAGTATCGTTAGGCCAGAGTTTATTCGTTATAGCTCTGCATTCCGTTCCTCCGTTTGCTAATACCCTTTTCTTCCTCACGCCATTCTTTTGTCTGCGTACATGTTATCGTACTTTTTTCTCCTGTTCCATCTCTCCCCTTTCCAGTTGTCAATCGGAGGGCTGAGAAACAGTGATGTAAGTCATTTTACAAATCTTTCAAAGAAAATAAAATTTTTTGTTAGACGCTATTTAAAAAAAATCATCGACCTGGTTAAATATATTTAAAAGGGTCTTTTGGAACAACGGAATATTATAACTATTGTTGTAGAAATTGTTGATTAAACATTGAAAAATAAAACTTTTATGAGGCCTTTCATTTTAAACATGTGACTTCCTCATCTGTGTTCATCGGTACCCCAATTTTTCCAGGTATTGTCTATGATAGGGTCTTTAAGGGCACCAAGACTGCTATGGAAATCCTGTGCTATGAATAGGAAATTTAACTTCTTGGATAAGAGGAATGGTATAATTATCGGGGAAATTAATGTAACTAGGAGGAGATATCATAGCGCATGAAATGCGATGAATGTGGCCTCATTTTAAAGATAAAGATATAATATTTCTAATGATGCCAAAATATTAACCACTTGCCTTAATATTTTTAAAGGTATTTGCCCAAATATAGAGGCCCTTTTCAATGGAGTTTAGTAAGGATGTGCACTCCAGAGAGATATAATAAAAAATGAGGATGTTTTGGTTCGTGATTCACGTCAGTAATGCAATGGTGTGTAGTTCGTATGTATTTTCCATGGATAAAAAATCAAATTTATTACTCACGGCAACACTTTTTATAAAATCGCAAAAAATATTTATCTGTGAAGGTGTTTTTTGAGTACGGTGTGTGACTAATAAGTTACATGCACTCGAAAGTTCGAGTTATCGAAGTTAAACTGCATGCGTAATCGTTCATTATTGAGAGGTTCGATCACAAACTAATTTTGTGTAGTTAGTAATACTATATTTGCATCGCGTTTCTTACAGAAATTTAGAATTTAAAAGAAAATTCTAATTTAAATTCCTATCATAGAGAAAAATCTCGCTCAAACTACCTCATCTCTCGAAAAATTGTTCTCTGCTTGCTGTAGAAATAAGCTCTTGATTTTCTCAGCAGTGCTTCTGGAACGAAAATTCGCATCCTTCGGGTTGATGGATGACGCTTCCGCGTGCTGCGTTGCTTAATCTGAAGAAGAGCATCCCTGTTTATCCGTGAAGTGGTCTACTGAATCGGGACCGGTCAAGAGAAAGCGGTAGCCGGGTTTTATCCGGACTCGTGACTTTAATTATCACGAGTAAGGGTTATGTGATAAATAGCCGCATATATTACTGTCTCATAATGTGGCTGAAAAATATATTTTTTCCTGATCTTAAAGATACCATTCATTATTTTTTTTACATTATTTCTGAGGGTATGTACTCTCGTTTACCCCTCTTTAATCTGCATTATTATCAATACATTTGATTTTACATTTTAATACATATTGTAAATGAAATTATTGACACCCCATTCCTTTGTGCCTTACTAAAAAAAAAAGGTTTTCAACATGAAGTAGTCTGTGAACTGCACGATATTTTCGGCTACTAAAATAGTTGACTGTATTTACAATCTGAGAACTCCTTTGACGAGTCAAATTGGCGTGATATACGCAAAAACGTGAGAGCGGATGGTTTACCAACACCCGCTGCCAAACATCCCTGGGGCGGCTCAAGGGACATAACTTGCATGTAGAAGTTCTGAAGAAGCGCTGCCCCCAATCATCATTATATGGATGTCTTATATCCTACTCTCTTACTTTACGTGTAATGTAATTTACTTTACGTGTAATTTGTACTGACAGGCTGATAATTTTGGAGTCATCTACATCAAAGAAGCACCGCGCAGGCCACCTCCAGGGTGTCTAGAACGGGGTGATTCCACGCCAGGCATGCAACGCTCGTCCCAGTTAAAGATAGAATCCCGCACGCTATACTGACTGTTTGGCGCGCACTAAAATATCCGGACCAGGAGACCAATGAATGTATAAACCATAAACTAGGAGGATAATACGCTGAAAAACATGCTGACATGTAGAAAACGGATGAAGATACTACTGCTGATTTATGCAACTAACCCTGCTAATTCATGGATCTTACGAACTACTAAGTCACGCATAAAACAAAATCATGCAGGGTGAGCTGTTGGTGTGAATTATATGTTATTAAACACAAGTGCAAAGTCTAGTCTACCATTTGATGTTGGGTATTTCCTTGAAATGATCTTTCGCAACTAATATAGTGTAGCTAGTTGTCCTCGGTAAAAAATGGCATAAAATGAATCGTTGCTGGTGTAACTTTGCGGCACTACTTCATGTTAATTGGCAAAGAATAACTCTATGATTCCACATAAAATGTTTTATTTACGACTTAGGTTTCGCTGCGGCAAAGTATGATGCTGTACCGTCCTGGTGATGCTGCACGGCAGAATAACCTTAGTCACATGTAAACCATTTTATGTGGATTCATAAAATTATTTTTTGTTATTTAACGTAAAAAAATGGCATTTTAAATCCATCCTTTCGGCGATCTATTTCCTTTATTTTACGCTTTTTGTCGTTTTTTCCGCAATAAGTTGGTTTGCCGCGAAATAAGACAGACTTGTTTTCTAGCAGTTGCTTTGCTGTGGTCCCGCATAGATAATAATCGGTAAAATGCAACTGGAAAACGGTGCCGAATCAGATGCTTTCGAAAATCATGAAGCTTTTTTTTAAATTGAGAATCGATCGGAAAACGCGATTTACTTTTATCATCCCACGCCGAAGAAAGAAATATCGAATCGATCGACGGTGAATTATCGCCCAAACTTTCAATTCGACAACACTCGCCCCCTGCTTTAAGCATAGGCATTACTCAGTGAATTTCGACTTCGAGACTGGCTAACCCGTCCACTGAATGGGAATAACCAACTCAACGGCTTCTTGGTGGCCCATAAATGTGACCTCATGCTTTGACCCCAATGCCTCTCAATGGAAGAGGGGGGGGGGAGAGAGAGAGAGAGAGAGAGATAGGTAGGAAGAGAGTGAGGTAGGAAGGGATAATAAGGGAGAGGAGGGTAAGGAGATATGAGGGGGAAATTTTTGAGTTAAAGATGTGAAGGTGGGATGAGCGGTAATCGTGGGTCATTGAGTGCAAATTTTAATAACTTTTCAAGTTAGTCAAAAATAATTCTAGGGCCACATTTCATTTCAGCTCATTTTGCTGCTTGAAAGGTTTCATATTCTACGAAACCATAGCATTAAGCTTCATGAGTGATCCAGCAGGGGTCAGGCGGCATATTTTAATGTGGCCAAGTACTTCAAAAACACTGAAAGCAGACAAAATACTTTTAAGAAAGGGAAATTTGAAAATGTTGCGTTTTTAAAAACTGTGATACTTATTTAAAGTAGCAGGAGCGGTAATAGTGGATCATAAAGTGCACATAGTAATACGTTTTTCAAGTAAGTCGAAAAGTAATTCTAGGTCCGCATTTCATTTAAGGACATCTGTTAATGCGGTGGCAATCACTTGACGTACAGATATGGAAATTATACAAGAATTATATTTTACATTTTTGCCTTTATTATAGCATGCTATGACGATTTTCGGCGCGGTATTCGAGGTTTAGGCGATATTATACTGAAATATGTATTTTCTAATCTCTGACTCGGCAAGACACCTTGAAAATCGTTTGCAACCAATTATTTCGCATTTAGAAGAAAGACTTTAAATATTTAATGGAATTACTACGAAATATGCCTAATGTGCCATTAGGATACGTGTTATAATACCTTTTTGCCATACGTGTTATAATACCGTATTGCCAATAAATCAAATTGGTAGTATATGCAATGCTTTTATTTAATCTATAGATATCAATAGTAAGAACGAGTATGCAAAGTTTCACGCAAATCTGTTCATAGACAACAATCGCTTCGACCACCGTAAGGTGTGGAGTAGTTGTTAGTACCTTTGACGTGCATGGACGCGTAGGGTGCTCCTTAAGAAAGTCAATTCATGAACCTGTACCATGGCCGTGTATAAGACTTCTGCATTGGGTGTACTCAAAGAGGGTGGACTGCCAAGCACCAAGCTGAGCGTAAATCCAACCTCATATTTACTGTTAGTAGACCGAATTTACGTCCGAGCCCGCCCTCTTAGACGGTGAGTACCGAAGCGTTCTCGTACACGACGGACGTACCACCGCGGACTTTAACGTGCGGTTGGTAAGCCCGTGTTTCTCGAAATGTAGTATGTTAAACAAACAACAAACAAAACTGGGGAGTTTACAACTAGAGTCGGTACCTAGTCCATTTGGACTTTACCCGATAGTTATGTTACATACATTAGGGTAAACTGTACAGTTATTGGCTACCCTACAGTTATTGGCCACATGATATTTTGAAGAGCATAATAAGAATACAGTTTACAATAGTAAGTATTGTAAATTTTGTGCAACTGTACTCTTACTATGCTCTCCTAAATACCATGTGACCAGTAACTGTACGGTTTATCCTACCTATCTGATTCCGGTTTGCGTGGACTTACTCAATTTCGTCCAGTCCGCTCAGGTCCCGATTCCGAAGGAGGAAACTCCATTCTCTCTGCAGTGTAGCCTAGCGTGGTAAGTGCACCAGCGTAACAGCGTGGTTCGTCCATCAGATTTGAAATCCTTATTGAGCCATACAGTACCTACTTGTGACCATGGAACCTATTGCCTTTGTAGAATAGTGGTTTCATTTCTGAACGATCAGTTTCTATGAAAAGTTTAGGATAGAAACTATAATTTGCGTAGTTCCAACACTTTTTTCATTGTTTGCATACTGATAGCATTAAAGTTGATATTGTTTTAAATGGCTTGCTTAGAGGATAGATATTGCTATTAGCAGCGATGCATATTAGTTTAGAACGGTAAGAATAACAGTGTAAATGTTGAATGGTAGTGAAAGAGAAAAAAAGTAGAATGGCTGTGTGTTGTCTTATACTTACGAGTTAACTGAAGCTCAGAATTAAGGGTCATTATTTTATTTTTATTATTTTAAAAGTCGGTTTATACTCCAACATTCACATATAGCTGTGGGCCATGGACTTTGAGTGAAAAACACAAAAGCAAATTACATGCTATGGAGATGAGGTTTCACAGACGCCTTGAGAACAAGACAAAAAGAGAAGAAGAAGCATCACCGTAAGAACCTCAAAGTAAACACCCTTAATCAATAAAATCGGAGACTTGCAATTGAGGTGGTTTGGTCTTGTGTATCGAATGGGAGAACAATGATACTCTAAAAGAAGGAAGCCTGGGAAGCAAGACCTGAGGGAAGCCGAGGAAGAGGAAGGCCCAGATTGAAGAGGGAAGGCGATGTGAGAGCAAATGTAGAAATCAGAGGAGCAATGTGGGCCAGAGACAGGGTGATGGCTCTTGAAAAGACTGAATGGCGCGCTCTTTGCAAAACCTCGACACCCAACGGGTAGAAGAGGATTGACTAAGAAGAAGAAGGTATAACTCCAAACTTTTATGTGAATTAGGTATATTTCATTTATTGATCCGGAGTAATGAATGTTTTTAATACCACCTTACTCCTCTACATTTCCACTCAAGTCCGGCGTAAGGGTTGGAGATGGCGTTGGTAAAGCCGCATTTTTCTTTTTTGTTTCGACAGGCAAAATCCCAGGAAACCGAGGAGGCACCCATCCTCCCCACTACGCCGTGTTTACATGGGAAACTAATTTCGCCCATTTGCTCAATTTATTTTCCAATGCTCCCAGTGAAGAGCTGACAGAGAATGCTTTTATCTCGTGCGACCTAGTTCTAATGGGACGGGGTGGAATGAAAATGTGATTATCCATTCGTCATTGCATAGAAGTATACGCCTGGCTTTTTTTTAGTGCCTGCCGATGCGCGTAAGGGACTCATTTATCAGTCAGTGATTTTCGCAAGACCACAAACGATAGATGCGAAAATGGGCGATTTGTTATCCATGAAAAAAAATAAATGCATTTAGCTCGGCTGGAAACGAGAACAACCTGGATCAACAAGTGATGCTGTTTAAGGAATAAACAAGAAGATTCAACCTTTCAAGTGAAATGTACTGCACGTCATCATTTCTGGTTTTCGAGATTTGTCTTAGAAAAGCAGACAGACCAAGATACAAAAGAGACTTTTTGTAAGAAGAAGAAAAAGCATGTTTCAAAGGCAACCGATAACTCTCATACTTGCATGGCCATCGAGTGAATCTGCAACCATTATAAAGGCATTTCAGCCCCTTAACGGCAGCCTCAATAATATGAGCATACCCTAAGTGGATCACTACATGATAAGTTGATATGCTTGCCCTCGTTTGTTTCTTGCCTCGAACGAAATTGTTTTTTTTTTAAGTTTAAGGTGATCTTATAAACCTACCTACATGTTAATTCATGGACATATTTATAACTCTCTGTTTACATTTCAGGCATCAGTATAACCTTTTCTTGAGCTTGTTCCTTTCAATATAAGTGAAACTTTCCTTAAGGTTAAATACTCTCTCTAATCATTGTAGAGAGTGAAGAGTAACGTAATATAAAATATAATACTATATACGCTTAATAGTCTTAAAAAACTGTCGAATTATAACGATGCTCAAAGGAGAAAGAATGTTCTCTCAAATTTCCCGCGTCTTTTGCATTAGCGACAACTTTCAGCTTTTCGTTTTGTTAGGAAATTTTATGGCAGAATGTTTATGCAAATTTTATCTTAACTATTTGTTAATTAAATTAATTTAGGAATTCCTCCTAACATAACTCACTCAGTGATTCAACCCGAAGGTTGGTTTGGATAGTTGAGGGTAGAGCTCACCTCGGACTATCCCACAGGCGTGTGAATTTCACTCATTCAGGGTAGGGGGGCCAGTTCCTTTCCCTGGGCCACCTCGCACTCGGAGGATTTTTTTTGTTCGGGGACGTCCAAAGGCCTCACCCGGATTTGAACCCGGGACCCTTCGATCAGTGGCCAAGCGCTCTACCCACTAGGGTACGCTCCCCTCCTAACATAAATTTGATATAAATAAACTCATTCAGGGTAGGGGGGCCAGTTCCTTTCCCTGGGCCACCTCGCACTCGGAGGATTTTTTTTGTTCGGGGACGTCCAAAGGCCTCACCCGGATTTGAACCCGGGACCCTTCGATCAGTGGCCAAGCGCTCTACCCACTAGGGTACGCTCCCCTCCTAACATAAATTTGATATAAATAAACTCATTCAGGGTAGGGGGGCCAGTTCCTTTCCCTGGGCCACCTCGCACTCGGAGGATTTTTTTTGTTCGGGGACGTCCAAAGGCCTCACCCGGATTTGAACCCGGGACCCTTCGATCAGTGGCCAAGCGCTCTACCCACTAGGGTACGCTCCCCTCCTAACATAAATTTGATATAAATAAACTCATTCAGGGTAGGGGGGCCAGTTCCTTTCCCTGGGCCACCTCGCACTCGGAGGATTTTTTTTGTTCGGGGACGTCCAAAGGCCTCACCCGGATTTGAACCCGGGACCCTTCTATCAGTGGCCAAGCGCTCTACCCACTAGGGTACGCTCCCCTCCTAACATAAATTTGATATAAATAAACTCATTCAGGGTAGGGGGGCCAGTTCCTTTCCCTGGGCCACCTCGCACTCGGAGGATTTTTTTTGTTCGGGGACGTCCAAAGGCCTCACCCGGATTTGAACCCGGGACCCTTCGATCAGTGGCCAAGCGCTCTACCCACTAGGGTACGCTCCCCTCCTAACATAAATTTGATATAAATAAACTCATTCAGGGTAGGGGGGCCAGTTCCTTTCCCTGGGCCACCTCGCACTCGGAGGATTTTTTTTGTTCGGGGACGTCCAAAGGCCTCACCCGGATTTGAACCCGGGACCCTTCGATCAGTGGCCAAGCGCTCTACCCACTAGGGTACGCTCCCCTCCTAACATTAATTTGATATAAATATTATTAAATATGTTGGGTGTTTCTCTATTTATCTCTTCACGCAGACAACCCGGTTTCATGTCCCGGCGCCGCCGTCTGAGTTTTTGGTTTTAATCTAGTTCCTACCACAGTGCCAGTAGGATCAGATACTTACTGCAGGAATAGTTGCTCGGCTATAATCCATTTTAGGTCTTGGCACAGAAAAATGGTCAATTTTTTATCTTCCGCCTCTCTCTCTTAAGTGTTTGAAACAAATTACGCAATTATTCTATTTTTACACCATTTTCAGTTTCCAATTTGGTGGAAAAACTGATAAATGGACTTCCGGGAAACGGATATGAGAATTACACCTTATTCAACGGAGTAATTGTAATGAAAATGGTGACTTAATGCTTAGTTTAGTTGACAGAACAATGTTAAACATATGTTTAGAAACTCGGAATAAAAGCCTATAACCTTGATCCGGGAAGCAAAATTAAGAGAAGCAGTAATTGCTTTTTCATTTCGTTTCGAAAATTAAGTAAAAATTTCTGGTTAATCTTAGAGGAGGGTTCATTTTCTCCATCACCAATTTCGGAAATGGTAGTAATAGAAGAAATCACGAATGAAGTGAAAGAGTAAATCGTGGGATGTAATTAATTTAGTTGACGTGCAACTTCACCGATTCACCCATGCCTTTGAGCCGAGCACTTTTAGAAATCACTTTTAGCCTGTTCGGAACACTTGAGGCATTTTGTTTCGGAGCCATCTCGGTCAAGCACTTCCCGTCTGAGATCATCGGGAGTGACCTTTGAAAAGAATACGTTATGGCCGACGCCATCGGGTTGAGCGAGTCTTTAAGGAGTGCCCCGTTGTCCATTACCCCTGTGCCCTGAGCTCTCCATGAATAGGAATGGTCACCGGAAAAAGAAATGTCTTTTAGCTTTTATTTTATTTAGAGATTTGGGTGGCCCCAGTGACCTTAAAATTCAGATAGGAGTCTCTTTCAAGGGAGGGAAATGTAAAGGTTTTGGTACAGAGGAGACGGAGATACTTGATATCAAGACTTAAAAGGAAAAGGGGAAAAAAGGCAAAAGATGTGGGAAGGATTCTGTAAAAGAAAGCGCCTATTCTTGGAAAACTGCTTGACTGACTCCCTTGGCATTGGCTGAAAATGAGGCGTGGTGTATCAACCTCAGTCATGTGGACAGTAAGCATCCACCAAAGCATTTATGCCACCAACATGTTTTTGACTTTTTGAAAGCTACAAGCAAAATCTGTGATCTGTTATTATTGGAAAGATTTAGTGCGGACAAGTAATAGCAATGAGATGTTTCAGGATAGCACTGAATATAGGATCCTAATGTAATTTATATGGAGTTTTGTCTCCTGTAAATTGATCCCATTTTTAGGCGATGAGTGTGTTGACAAAAATAAAAATTCAGAAGTTTTTCAATTCTTAGTCCAATTTGGATTCGACACATGGAACCATATAACGACGGCAATGTGCTGTAAAATGTATTATTCTACTTTTCAGTGGTTACTTGGAGATTAAAATATTAAATATATCAATATTTTGGTGGTGCTTGTTGATTGATTTCTAATTTTCTCGAAAGATTTTGTATTTCCCTACCTTTTTCAGCCTATATTTGGACAATGTTACTCAAAGATGGACGTCAAAATGGAGAATATGTAGGAATTTTGTAGGTTGAAGCGGTTAGCTGAAAGATGAGTATATTCGAAGGCTGGATAAAACAATCTTCGGATTGATGACTTCTGATGGTGATGGAAACAGTTTTATTTGTGGCATAGAGCTAACTCAAAATTTTCGGCTTAATATTATCTTATACGGTGTAGTTATTGTACAACGAACAGAATATTATTTGCTAAGGGGAGTATATTCCCTAAAAAATGTGAGACCGTATTGTAGACAGAGATAGTTTATAAATTGAAAGATATGAAATGATCATTTTACTGCATTAAACAAAGGTAATTTCATGGCAAATACCCAGTAAGAACAAATATTGTGAAAAATGGCACAATCCTTGAGGAATTGTTCAGTTTTAACTATATTGGATGTGAAATAGTCTCCACAACAGAGCAAGGTGTTAGAAGAAACTCAAACCATTGAAACACATGTGTGGTAAAATTCATAAAAGCCTAAAAAAACAAGAAAATAAACTAAACTGAAGTTTCACAAAACTTTGGTAGTTTGAGAG
This sequence comes from Pyrrhosoma nymphula, assembly GCA_963573305.1. Classification (NCBI taxonomy): domain Eukaryota; kingdom Metazoa; phylum Arthropoda; class Insecta; order Odonata; family Coenagrionidae; genus Pyrrhosoma; species Pyrrhosoma nymphula. Next base: position 43,855,558 of record OY754330.1, on the reverse strand, counting down.
AAAAGAAATCACATCAGCCGAATTGAACATTTGAAGGTTTTTTATTGCAATATAGGATAAGAAATGAAATAATAAGAAACAATGTAAAAATTTTTAATTTAGATGGAAATTTCAGAACATAAAGCCAAATTTTGTACCCATTTAAGCACAGCATTTAATGCAGAACATTAACCTACTACTAATAATACACTTAAAAAAATATAAGCCCAATGATCATCGCAATGTTGGTCGACCAATTCTAAAATGGTTTCAGGAACAGGCTCCTGATCTCAGGAACTCATCGTAATCCATGAAGTAAAAATTAAAATAGCGACGAAAAGGCGTAAGTTAGGAGCACTACGCTATATCAGTCGTCGCTCTGCCCACCCAGTGAGCTGGGAACAGGAAGGTATTGGGTGAGTGTTAGGAATTTCCGCGGTGAAAATTTTTGACTTCGAGTTCCCTGAGTGAATGTCAACGTCCCCTCACACATTTTCTGCCATACAAGCGAGGAAAGTTACAGCAGGAGCGGTGAACCGACTTTCATGCACGAAGACGTACCAGTGCTTTACCGATTCTGGCCGGTTTTTCGGAATTGGACAGGTCATCTGAAATGTAAGAAAAGTAATTTGATGTTTTCTGAAAGTAAATTTTCCTGCTTTTTTTCTCAGCCGTTCCTGGTGGAAAAGGTAGCGTATTTATTCGTGTCCCACGCACACGTTTTTCTCAAAAATTGACATAAAATATCAGGTGCGCGTCATGCTCCGAGGACCGTGCCAATTCAGCCAGTACCAGCCTTATTCAGGAAGGACTCGATAATGTTGCGGACGTGAGGTCAAACCCACGACAAACCTCGACCTTTAAGGTATTTTGAGAGAGATATCACTTAACATAAAATTCAATGAATTTGGCCTCATTAGGAAGAAAATAATCTCATATTTCTACTGATAACAAAATATCAGTCACTTTCTTCTTTAATTTTCAAAATATTTACCAAAAATACAAGCCGTTTCACCACCGCTGCCACCTCCTCCAGGTTACTGTCTGCCCATTAGTTGCCGGCAGCCATTCGCCAAGTCACGGCATCTTCACGGGTTTTCGTGGCTTTTTACTGTCGCATTACCCAAGGATGGCACCCTACACCCTCTAGAGTCCGCCGATTTTTATCCACACTTGCTCATTCGTCGAGTAACCTCGCTTATGTCTATATCTAAAGGTCGACCCACCATCCGCTACCCGGTGGACGCACTCGGTACTAGCGGTAAGCTAGCCACGAGAAATTGCTACTGCACTATTTAATTTCTCTTGGTAAAATTTGTATGTGTGGATTATTGAATCAGAAACACACCGTTTTTTTCTCCTTGATGGTTTCGCGTTGCTTCTTGCATTCCTCATTTTCATACAATGAAAGCCTTATGCGCAAATGCCACAAGACTGGCTATGCTACCCCAGTCCGTTCTGGAAGTAACGTGTTGCTTGACGTCTAAGTAGCTGACGTCACAGGACCAGCATGCATCAATTTCCCATCACGTTTTACCGCCACAAAACATTTTCTCTTTCAGTCGATTCAAAACAATATATTACGTTAATATATAAAAAAACTGAAAAGCCTCGAAACGTGTTCTCCGGGTGATATATGCTCTTGATTAAGCTGGTAATAAAATCATGGAATGCCACGATGAGGGCATGCGCAATGAACTCTGCAAGCAAAATTCATCGCTGTGGAAGGAAGTTAAATTTGAGTTCAATGTGCTGCACCCGGTATACGCAACGAGGCACGATACTTGGAGCCGTAAAACGCTGTTCCCCATTGAATTATCCGCAAATCATGTATTAAACGATTTCCTCAGTTTTTTTGGCTGTTTCTAGCGGGAAACTGGTTTTGGAATCCTCCATGAGTGGTTTTTCCCTTCTCGTAGATCCCGGATGAAGTTAATTTCTCCACTTGGCCCTACTTGATATATGTTTCATGATATATGTGCGACGTTGGTACGAGATTTCTCCCTTATTACACACGTGAGTGGTACCTTTTTAGTGGCTGTGTCACAAATGTTTCCTTTCCTTAATTATAGGAATTGTCGACTTGTTTCATTCCTCTTAAGCTTTGTCTATCTCTAGGGCTCAGTAATTTATGTGTCTCTTTTGTGATTCCATTACGTTCAGGAACAAAAAACTCCATTTCCGCCCGGAACCTAAATTGAGACAATAGAACTGAAATCCCCAAGACAAGATTCTTCGTGTTGTTTGGCATGGCTAGTCTGTATGACAGAATGCATTTCTCAAAAGTGCGCTAATGACCCAGGCCTTTGACTTCCTAGGGGGACATGATGGTAGTGAAACGGGTAGATTTCACCAGAAAGAGGGAAGGGAAAGGGTGGACGAGGACATGGTCCACCATCGAGTTATTGCCTTAACCATCGAATGCATTAACTGCATACTCTAATGAGATCGTCGCGCTGCCGTCATAGAATTTGACTCTATTCTCGAAGGTCATGTAAAAACGAAACGAGTTTCCTTGCATGTGCTTGAACGAGAAATCGCCCCATTTAAATTACATGCAAAATTTTTTGCTTCTACATCCTTTCTCAAGATGTAATTCAGACCCACTGGCGTTGTTATTTGGACAGTAAGCAATCATGAGGTTTTTAGCAGTAATTTTCTTTCAACGTCCTTCGACGGCTAAGATCATATCGCACATACTGTCTGCTACTTGCAGACAGGTTGAACAGCATTCAGAAGAATAGGAGGGTAACCCCTCCAAATACGAGCAGAGCCCTCAAACCTCAGTTTAATGGTAAAATATAATTTACCTTGAGCTCTGTTTTATAGTCTCTGATAAAATATTTTTCCGGGAAGCATATCATTATGCATATGGATTCAACAGTGTATTTATTAGCTGAAATGGATATTTGGTGGACAAGTAACTTTAATTTTGATATTACGAATGGGAAATAATGGATTAGTGACCAAATGAAAGCCTCATTTTTCTATGACTCCGTCGAAATACCGTAATGAAAGTGCAAAGTTGTCATCAGTTACTTTATCTTCACACAGATTAATTCTTTTCGTGGGTAAATTGAACAGCTTCCGCAAATAAATATTCTCTTTGAAGATGAGCCCGACGGTGATTATTTCCTTTTGACGCAAAAACTAGCGCTTCTGAAAATGACGTTGAGATATGTCGCGAAGAAGGCTATTCCTTCGGCATGTGTTATTTATACGAAAATGTTATACGGCCTACTCCAATATTCCTTTCCTCTTTCATTCCTCCACAGGATTTATAACCGAGATATGACTCGGCACACCAATCATTGAGACCACGTATTTAATCTTGAAGTTCTTTTAATGAGATTTATTCCCGTCAAATCATAAATTATTGCTTGAAGTTTCTTTTTTGAATAGGTTTGTACATCCTTTACCAATCTGTTATGTCTGCGGGCTGAATTTGAAAGGAAAGGCGGTGAAAGGCCTAAGCAGCGGAAGAATGCCTGGTGGAGTTACAGGAGTGGTTTATTGTGGGAACTTCGTAATTGCTCGAGCCACACGGGCCTTCATGGACGGGAGGATAATTGGGGCAAGGGATGGGGGATTTAAGTGGTGTGGTTGGTTAATGGTTGGGACAGAGGGAAAGGTCGTGGTTGCTGATTAGAACCTATTTGCCCACGCCCTCCCAAAATTTGGATGTCATTTTGAGACTGCGTCCACTCCCCCGTCCCTTCCACTTTTCCTTACCTACATCTGTGCTTTGTAAGGTCACAATGGTAGAACCTGCGCTTCGAAATACTATTTTCCTTTTATTATAACGTTTTTTTGATTTCATGCCTCAAAATTATGTCACTTGACAATAAATTTCCATTATTCAACATGGTTATATGGTATAAGAGTTCCACAAAAAATGAAATAATTTAATGGAATGAAAATGGGCTTCTATTGGCATGTCTCTAGAATTTCGAAATATTCTTTGGAAAAAAATAAATTTGTTTAGTGATAATGTTAGCAATTGATTAAATAAAAAAGTATTTCCTTTTGTCATAAAAACGTAATTAAAATTATTTTGAACCTCAAAGTGTCATTCTTTCTCGACATTTTTGACCAATGAATCATTTTTTTATTCGGGAGAAAATACGTTTTGGGAATTAATAGATTAATATCACCTCATCACCAGTGTTTCGCAATTATATATTTGTTTCTTCAGGGCCTTGAGTACTCATTTAGAAAGAATGTGGTTAATTTTTAGGCTAGTACTTCCTATAATTTGTCTGGAGTTTTATATAATAATTTACGCAAATGGAAGCAAGAAAAAAATTATTTTAAAGTATCTGGAATACGTACAGCTATTCATTCGAAACAGTAACAATTTGGTTTTGGCATTATTTTTCTTGGTCTTTTCTTTTTCATACGTTATTTGTTCTTCGAGAAAGAGGATAATGTTACATAGTAGGCTTTAAAGCTATGAGTTCAGACAAAAATGGAGAATGCAAGCCCTCAGAGAAGGAGACGAATAAAGAGGATTTTAGCTTGACCAGGGTTGAAATAAAGTTGAATGGATGGGGAAAACTTTGAGGTAGAGTTTTATGGAGGCAGAAAAAATTGATTGAGGAAGTATTGAGAATAGAGCAGCTTTTAAAGCCTCCTAGCGGGAGACTCCGGTTCAGTTCAACTGCTTGAGGGAACATGACGTCCTTATGTTCTTCGATCTACAGGTGGTAGGTCCACACATACTTATTCCGTGAATGCCGCTTGCCTGAGGGACGGGATGATACACGAGTAGTCCATATATCAAATCTGCGACTCATGTTATAAACTCTTCAAAATGGTCGTAAATGTGTAGGTACATATTCACAGTCCACAAGCCCAAGGTCGGTATTGAGCCCAGCCATTTGGCCCGCACTAAGGAGTTCCACACGTGGTCCTACTTGGACGAGACTCCTCAAGGGCTCTCCCTAAAGCGACTACTAACCGGCCGAAGACACCGTGCCAAGATCTCCTTCATCTGACGTTTAACTGGTGGTTACGACTTCGACCTTGGCTGCTTTGGCTCATCTTGCCGAGCCGTTTCGACCTTGCCACTTCAAATTTTATGAATGGGCTTTTAAATTAACACAGAGAGTGCGCATGAAAAGTTAAAAAATATTATAAAGCATGCTGAATCTGCGCTGCCTCTCCATACGAGAAGGAACTTCACAGTGCAAATAAATTAATTTTAGAGCTTCTCTGGAATTTGCGGAGAAAAAATATTTGATTTTTCAGGTTGAATTCACGCTCATCTATGAAAGAAGCGATTTCGAAGAGAATGAAATAGATGCGGGGCTTGTGGAGAGACTCATGGAAAACCTTGCTGAAAATTCTAGTATGAAGCGTGGCGCTGTGTAGATCTTAAATTTGTTCATCGCGGAAAGAACGTGTGCGTTGACTGTAGCCATTAGACGAGTGGATTTGGAGAATAATGCAGGGGGTAGGCTGAGTAACAAGGAAGACGAATGAGGAAGCTTAGACATGGCTGAAGAGGGGAAGTAGTTAGTGGCGGAGATTCGGAGCAGGCAGAAAAGGTAGATTGCTTGACGAGGTGGAAGAAGTGGACTACTGGATATGGTAGGAGGAAAAGAAATTTGGTGGAAGATATTCGGAGAATACAGAAAGGTGGATGGAGGATGTGTTGAGAGGTGAAGCTTGTTGAAGTGGTGATAGATGTGAGAACGCTGGGGAAGCATGGAGAAGGAAGGAAGAGGATAGGTATTTGGACCCCATAAGGAGATGCAGATGGTATGAGGAACAGAGAAACCTGATGGGGAGCTAGAAATACGCAGAAAATTGAAAAGATATCTCAAAAGTTAGAAAATTTGAGAAAATTCTGTCAAAAAACCTACCAATCAGCTATTGAAATACTCAGAGATGATGAGCAGGTTATTCTCATTATTGTGTGTGCTTTTCAGACTCAAGTCTTCAACAGTGATTCACTATTACTATGCCCCAGTTTTCAAAACGTTGGCTGATTTTATTGTTAGAGCCAGAGTTCATGAAAGTATGACTAATAAGCAAAACGTAAGTCGCATCTCATTGTGAGGGGTTGAAGCAAAATTACCTCTCCCAGTGGAGTCCAGTGACCAATCTACCCTGGACACGAGGTGTGTCCAGGGTAGATTGGTTATCCATATGCTCTTGGTGTCCCAGAAATAACACTTGGTTTTGACCTCAATCTTTCTAATTTGCTGCGAAAAGCTCAACCCCCTGTGTTTTTCTTTGCTCTATATAATCTAACGCGATGGATGTTTTCTCATGCAGTCGCCAAGTTTTATTGAATTCGGACTCTGTATGGCTTTCTGGAATAACTTTCTCCTTGAGTGACCTGTCCCTAAATAAACACCGTTAAATTATTCCTGTTATAAAAAACCCTGTGGTAGGGATTCACAGAGAGAAAATCGTCGGAAACTGTCGGGCAATAACTGCAAAGATCCTCTATTGAGTTAGATAATCGTCTTTCTTAATATATTTCAGATGCAAACCAAAAATAAAAGCTTTGTCAAACAGGAAAAAGATTGATTTGCTGGTCGTCTGAAAGCCCAATGAAGTCAATATAAAATTATAGCATGTTGTCCATCAAATTTGTGAAACTGACTGCAGGTCACGGGTTCAATCCTGGTAGACCTGAGGATGAAACAGCAACAGCCCTGATGACGGAAAGAAAGTCTCTTTTTGAAACGTGGCGTCGGGAAATATGGAGTGGATCACCCAGTAGGAAGCCCGGAAAAAGTTTACATACATTATCTGCCGGGAAAGCATTAAGTCTTTCTTCAAAATTCGAACTTTTTCTTGGTCGTGACGTTATTTCTATGAAATTTTTGAAGTTGAATCCTTCCTGAATAAGACCCCCAGTCCGAAAAAGTTATGAATGTAACCGCCACTGTGTGAATTTCACTCGCCTGTAAGGTAGTTTGATCGACATATCACTTAACATAAAATTCGATAAATTTGGCCATATAAAAAAAAGATCTCATCTTTCCAATGGTAAGAAAACATTACCATTATATTTTTAGAAATATTTGCCAAAAAAATGCCATTTTCTACGGAAAATGGTACGGGTATGCACTCCACAGAGACTTTATTTTTAAAATATTAGGAAATTTTAAGGCTTAGATTTCGTCAGAAATTTTACAGTGTGTAGTTTTTATGCTTTCTCAGCTATTTCAAAAAAATAAATCAATTACTTTTTGCAGTAATTTTTACAGAATCGCAAAAAATCTTCGGTTGTGAAGGCGTTCTCAGTGTACGACGTGAAAAAAATTAATCAAGTTAAAACCTCATGTATGCATGCTTAGTTAATTACTGTGAATTTCAGAAATTTAAAACAAAGTTTTTGCGTCATTAGTGTAGCAGTATTCAATTCATGCTCTCTAAAGTTACATCAATAAAAAAAATTGATTATGGTCACAATTACGACTGGGGAAATATGCGTATCGCTCAAGCTACCGTAAGCTTGCTACTACTTGGAGTGCCCTACCCTCACCGATGAAACCGATCTTCGAGGTTGATGAAGGTGGTCGGTTATTTTGGAAATATCGGCCATCGGTGACCATCTCAAAGTCGATGATGGGCGTCACACAGGCGTGACTGCCCGGACCTCGGACACCCCGGAAGCAGCTTTGTTTTGGGTGCGATGGCTCTAGGAAGTTCTTTTAACGTCATGCATTGAGGCCGATCGAGTTCTCCTTTCTCGAGGCAGTTGGGTGGCGAGAGGGGAGGGGTGGGTGGGTGGAGAAGGAGAGAGATTTGCCCAATCCTCCCTCCACTGTAGTGAAATGGGGGGTGGGTTGAGCGGGTGGATATGGGGGCTCATCTCATCGGGCAGAGAGGGAGGGAGAGTTGGAGGATGGTTGTTTGGGTGACTTCATCGCCCGGATCGGAAAAGTGGAACGAAGGCGAGAAGAAGCACCTCCTGCATATTGGTTGGTTGGTTTGTAGGGTGAAGAAGGAAGGTCGGGGCATCGAGAGTGGAGGGGCTTGAAGGAGAGGGAAGGAGATAACGCAGGAGATACAGGGGCAGGATGATGTGGAGAAAGCGGGAAGATTTGTACTGTGCGTTCCGGGGCGCGATGTCGAACGCATGACGGAAAGAGAACGTCCATTTATTTCAGAACGGGGTACGTTGGGCGCTGAATTAGAAGTGACGTCAAGTTGTTCAAAATCAAGTCCCGCGATCAAATTTTTGTTACTTGCTCAGTAACAGTCGCACTTCAGTTTAACGTGCTTCAACGACTTTGAGGAGGTGCCACTGCGACGGTGTGAGTCAAAACAAACTCTAAATTCCAACCTTTTGTTTAACTGGTTTAAAAATCCTGCCTTCGCTCATGACATGCGTTAGCTATTGAAAACCAAAATTAAGGCGCAAAATATGCAAACTATTTCAAGAATATATTTTTAATGAGCACTTTTTTTATAGCCCTAGAAGGCGACTGCAGCGCCATTTCTGTGGAATCACCACATTTTCACTTAAATTATCACAGTAATTAGCCAACAACTCAAAAAAATAATCTGGTAAGATGCCTATACTTTACTTTTCTTTAACTTCTCAGTAGTTTTCCCTTCTTATAAACCATTTTTCGTGAAGAATATGGCATTTATACCTATTAGATAGAAAAATACTATTTTTTCCGTTTATTTTCCCAAACTTGCATTTAACACTAGTTATGTAATATTCAGTCCAATATGCGTGAAAAATAGCGTGATAAGGTAACATTTTGTTGTTCTTTTCAGATAGAGTTTTTCTAAAAGTACCCAGAGTGTGAGTTAAATGACATTTATGTCATTTTACGGTGGAAGCACCCTCTACGGTCAATTTGCAACTATGCTCGGCCAACGGGAAACGTGCATCATAAAAAACTCCTTGCATTTGAAGTTCATGATCTCAAAATATGACCAGACATGACATTTTTCGACAAATAACTTAGTTTTACGAAAACATTTCTTTTAAAACATTACGCACGCTTAGGAGCGTCGAAGCTCTAATTAAATGGTAACCCGGCGGGTAACGTCACTGTGCGGTATCGCTGACAACTAGATACATCTACATCTACTTAATACCCTCCAAGCCATCTCAAGGGTGTGTGGCAGGCGGTGAGTTTTCACCAACATGCTCTGCACGGTGCCCTAACAAAGTTGATGAAGCTAGTAATGACTGTTAGTGCATTAGTAAAATCCTGCAATTACTTGTCAGGAGGTGGAATTTCAACAACATGCACTACAGTATATGAATGCTACCAATGTTACAGAAACTATTTGTGTTAATGTATTTTGCAGCTACATCAATGCTCAGGGATACAAGATTTATATCGGAAACATGCACGATGTGCCGTTAGTACTAGGTGACAGATAAGGATTCAAGCATTAGGGAGCAAATAAAATAATTAGCCACACTACCCATTGGCACACCTAGTTAAAAGTCTAATAGGCAGCTGTTTTGTTCTCTTTTCGTTCACGGGATAGATGTAATTTTAAACCTGTCCGTTCTGCAGCCTAGTTCTCTATTTTTTTCTCATGATCTGATTTACCGTACTACGTCAGGTTTCGTAGAATGTTCTTAACGTCATCAGAACCTGAATTGTTTTGGAACTTACATAAAAGATTAAGTCAAAATTTTTATCAACGGTCTGAAAGCGATTCCCATTCCAGTTGTCGCAGAAGGCTTGTAACACTAACGATATTATCATAACGGCCTTTTACGTATCTTGCCGACCTTCGCTGAACGCGTTCTAACCTGGTTTATAAGCATAGCTCATAAAGATCCCACTAAAACACTGGCACATAGGTACCACGTGCTTTCCAAAAACGTTTGGTTGTTTTTGACGGAAGTTATCGTTTCTTTATTTGCCATTCGACAGAAGTCATGATTATTATTTTATTTATCGAAGACGACGAAATAGGTTTGTTTGACCCCTCGTTTATAAATACATGTTGAGCAGAAAAGCGATACCGTGTAGTGACGTAGAACCTTTGAGATACCGTTTTGGACCACGCGACGTTTTTAGATCATTAGATTGGTCGAAGGGTAGGAGCCACAAGAAAGGAAGTTAGTCTACGTAATGATGTGATGTAAAAATTACTGTCGGAGAAGGCAATGGGAAGCCCACTCATTTATTAATTTCTCAAGATAAAGTTGAGGTCAATCACTAAATCAATAATTAGGTAAAATTTCAAAAAATAAAACTTTTGAAACAGTACTTTAGATGTTAATATTGAACATTGCCAAGTTTTTTATTATTATACGTACAAGTTAAGTTTGTCAATTTGTTGAGCTGAATTCTTTTGAATGCTCATAAACGGGCTGTGCATTGAGAGATAAAAACTGAACGTTTTTTCTCGATGACAAATTTTTATTTATAGGGTGGGGTGATGGACGTTAGCTCGATGGTAGTGCTGGACTTGGATTTTAGATGCGCCGCATTTCGGCTATAACGCACCGTCTAAATGAATACCTTTATTCGTTTGAAAATACAGACATCATCCATCCCATTAGCTGGAATCGAAACCGCAACTTTTGGGCTGCCAGTCATGCGCGATGAACATTTTGTTACCACAGCCGGCAAAGTGAATCGAGATGCCCTTGTTATGCCGTATATTTTTCATTTAATAGTTATGAAGGAAGAATCAAGTAAGTAAGTAATTGTAAGTAATTCAAGGCCCGGTTTTATAGTGCCTGGTTAACTGCAAGATGAAGTAGCATTTTCTTTGACATGATGTAACTAAGAGTTAGGGTATTTTATATTACAGCAGACTGTCAGTTAGTTGAAGTGAGAGTCATTGACGTATCGAAGGAGGATGTATTAACTTCGGTTTAAATAACGATTAAATATTTAACCAGAGATTATAAAGCTGTGGCATCGAGGAAGTAAAGTGTATTCACTGCATTCTTTAATTATTGTGAGCATACAACACTCATTATCTTTCCTCATCTCTAACTTGCTAATGAAACCATAAAATAAAGATTTGAAGCAAACAAACAAAATTTCATGCTAAAATAAAAATATGAAACTCAAAAAAACTGCTGAGCATGTATCTCTGAAATAGAGAAGAAATGTAGCTTTCAAGCAAAAAAAAAGATCGGTATTTACCTTATCGGGTGCTCCAATGATACTGCTCTTGTTATAAGGAGGGCATTAGCACACATGAGTAAAAATTTCATGTGGCTCCAGTAAGGTATAAGAACGAATCTGATCGAGGTGGTGGAATTATATTTCACTCGCAGGTATGCATGTATAGCTGAATAATTATAATACTAATATATGCATATTCCTGATGCTCATGTCGTCATGACCCTCGATCATGACGTAAGATGGACCCTTAATAAAATACATAGCTTTAGAATGCTTGTGGTTGAACTAGCACCGAAAAATATATTTGTCGCCCGCTCGAGGTCTGGTTGTTCTGCGTAGAAAGACCGTGATCGTTGATTGCTCTCTGCACGCAACGGTCCTTCGCGTGAGAGCTGGCTTATAAGACAGGAGAGGCGGATCGTTAAAAAAACAGCAATTGCACTTTACGACTTGGGAAGATAATGCTTTTATTGGGTAATGCACGTTAATAGGATTTGAACCGTTGATATGACACGTGACATCCGTGCCAATGACGACGTGGCTCGCATCCAAGAGGAATTCCGTTACAATGTGATTTGGCGCACACCTAATGCTGATGATAACAATTCAAGAAAAGAGAATGATACTGACTGAATTCATCTTAAAGTAATCAATATATCAGAGTTCGAAAACAAGTAATGCGCGACCCGTTCCTCGCATCCAAATTGTGCATCATTGTTAATAATATTTAGTGATTACAAACTCACCATTGCTCCACTTTCAAAAGTGATGTAAACGTGTATACATAAAGACAGTTTTTTTTACAGATTATTTTGGTGTAGTAATCCATTATTCTGTATCCATTCTCTGGAAGACTTCAGTATAAAACAGATCGATCGAATTAGTGACATTTGGGTCGCGTGTAGTGCGCAATGTCAGGTCACTTCCGTCGGCAAAACGTTCCCTCAGTGATAATTTTTACTTCGGGAGGATACTACTTTGATTTGAGGTAAATTTCCCCTTGTTTATCATATCCAAGTTAAGCAAGTCATTTAGGGATACATTTCAGTAGCATTAATTGGGCATTGGTAATTGCTGATAAAGACTAATAAGTTATGTAAACAAATTCGCCTCACAAAAAATATTTTATGTAATTCATATAGAGAATTTCCTTTGCGTAATTATCATCCATGCGTTAAAGACGAAATTCTGTGTCCAGGCTCAAGTTTAGATTACATTGTGAACTTGGCCACTTTGGCGTAAGGACTAGCCTTTTTAGTCCATGCAAATGCTGTATGCGCTGAAAAATTGAAGATACGATTCCTGAACTCATAGACGCTGCTTATTTTGAAGACGAAATTCTAAGCAACGAAGTACGCGGTCTATCTAAATCCCTGGCTCTCTTTCTGTAGCAATTCTGCGTATACCATTCCTGATCCATCCGCCAGTGAAAAAGTGCTGTCTTTTAACTTATTGCGTTACATTTTGAGGGCGCAGGCTAAGGTAGATTTTTAATAAGTGTGAAGACTGAGAGCTTCCGCATAATTTGGCGAATTAACTTTCTGAGAAGAATGAAAAATATATAATTCCGAATTTAATTATTCCGATAGAATTTCTGCTAAAAAATCGGTGAAAGCGTGAAATTTTGCCCCTTCTGCTCTACATTTTTTATCATTTTAAATTCAAGCTTAAGCTTCCCGAAAAATAAGTTTCAGCCGAAATTACCAGATCAATTGGATCCCTTTCAGTCGAAAATCAACTTTATTTTATGGTAGTTTTCCCTTCGCTTTCCCAGGACCAGGTATCCAGGTAACCAGAGTTCCCATGCCAACTTTAATTTGGTGATCAAATTTAAAATACGTGCTCAAAGGTATCAGAAAAACTTTATTGCTTTTTATCGCGACTAATAAACACGTCGTTTTCATATCCTGAGGCGTTTGCATTTATTAAGTTACCATGGGGAGGAACCGCTGCTTCTCATAGCACGTCTCTCTTTTATGCTTTTATTATCTTCCTTTTTTTCCAAGTCTTTCAGAAAACCGAAGCTTCATTCATGTACCTAGTGAGTAGCGGTGAAAGCGCTTTTCATTTCAGAGAATGGCGTTGTGTAACTATTTTACGATCACGATTCCATAATGATCTTCCCCTGGGATGACTGTTGCCGAGGATCGAAGAGAAATCGAACAATACGCGATCGTTCATTACGAGGGCAATGCAAATGAACTTCCCGGAGAGAGAGATTTCGCGTTTCGTCAGCCGGCGAGGAGCACCATCATTCATTTAAAGTTTTCACGCTAATAAAAGGAATAAATCTCGCCGCAAGAACTATGCTTGAGAGGATAGTGAGGGCATGGTTTTCAATGAATAATCTACCTAAGTCACTCGGGTTATTGCCTTAAAGTTTTCGGCAATTTCCTTCGCGTTTTTTTGCACTGTTTGTAAACGTGATGAAATCGAGCTTCCAGAAATATTTCCCATGCTGCATACATGAGCCATGTAGGAGAGGAGGATGTCTGGTGGGTGGGAAAGAGGATGAAAGAGAATAGGCTCTATGAGTGGAATGAAGAGAGGTAGGACATATCCTGAGCTGAAGAATGAAATCTTGTAAGGAGATAGGGAACTTTGACTGCAAAATATTCTAAAGGGTATTTCAACTACCTTGTAAATCCACGTAAATCGTTATATAATCTCTAATTATAAATCTAATTTGTCTGAAAATTCTTAGACCCGTAAAAATAGTCGTCCCCACGAAGTGAAGGTGCCCTTCGTGGGTGTGATTTTCATAAAGACACTTAAGGTTAACATTAACCAGGAATTATGAAACCGGGCCTAAGTGTGTTTACCTCACATTGAAAAATGCCATGCAAAGTTAATGAAAAAGTTTGAGTTTTGTTGATCTAACTCGTAATTTGTCCTGTAAATTTAGGTATATGTCTGTAATAGTTCTATCATGAATCATTCCTGTAAAATGCTGGCTAGATTTTTCACTTGGTATTCGATTGGCAAAATGTACGAGACATTGTCTCAACTATGGAGGCTTGTAAAAGTTAAAAAAAAATGAAAAAATCCAGAAGGGAACGAGCCGGAGTGGGTTTGAAAAGTATTGGTCCGTGGTTTACCTTCTAAGATATGATTGTAAGGATAACGAATATCTGTTTCTTGAGGAATCCTCGGCTTTGCGTTATTACAGCATCATATTTTGTGGGTAAAATGAAAAATCTCCACTCAAGCGAACCTATTTAACCCGAGAGTGGTAACTTAGGGTCTAGGACATTAACCTTTGACTTAAGAGACTATTGATCAGGAAGGATTGCATTCATCGCCCTCTCTGGTGAAGTTCCTTTGATTTAAATCTTCTCTGATTTTTCTCTATGATTGTTTTCGGTCCATCTGGCTCCAATATTCTGTGGTGCGTGTCTGATAGACCAGGTATTGTCACTCTTTCAACTTTTTTCATATCCTCAGGGTAACCCTGAAAGAACACGAAATGAAGATTTTTGTCTGGAATGTGATATTATTTAAATTTATTCAAGTCTAAAGGACGATTCACCGAGAAAGTGTGGCCGGCACCTTGTACTTGGGGAAGAGTTAACTCATAATATTCCATAATTTTATCTAATCATTGAAACTTATTGAAACCAGTCGCGTCAATTAGGGCGTGGAATATTAAAAAGAATTGGCATTTTACATAGTTTATGGTTTATGACTTTGGGTCTGAACCAATTTATTATCAAGGTTACAACTTATTCCATTTTTAAGGGTAAATATTCTCGACGAGCATCAGGTATCAAATTGCCCACAGTGCTGCGTACTTCGACAACTTTGAAGATACCGTTGACCGTTAAGTGATAAGATGCTTAGGCTATCGCCAAAGGAATCAATTTTTCTCTCCGAAAAATGTTGAACCCTTATAAATATTTGCTCTGACCCGATGTAAATATATGTGCAAAATTGTTTAACCTCCTTATGTGGATGGTTTTCCCTTTCAATTAATATTCTGCTCTGAGAGTGTCGATAGGGCATCGAGAGGCGGGATAGTAATAACAAAATGTACGCTATAAAACTTTTTATTTTACATTTTATACAAAATTATCTCTACGTTTGAGAAAAGTCACTGACAAATGTTGATGTTAGAATAAAAACAATTTTCTTTCTTTGGTGTGAAATTTAGATATTTTTGTTGAATCCTAGCATTGTTGCGATGTTGTTACATATCACGATTACTGCTTCAATATCCTAGTGCAGAACACTGGTGTGCGATAGGGACTTGTTCTTCCAAGGAGAAACTATGACTAATTAATTATTGAAATAAATACTAGTCGTTTTCATGAAAATTGGTTACGGATGCTAAAAAGCAAATATCGTGGAGCCATTCTGGATGGTTGTATTACTCCTAAATATGACGCTAAAAGAATATTTACATATCACGAATTCAAAGGAAAGTATTCCACTAGAGTAATTCTTAAATTTCTCTTTTTTTTATTTTATCACCATGAGGCAAGCAAAATATGTGATCTCCTGTATATGTTGCAAAACTCGGGTGGCATGTGCAAACATAACCCTAAATCTTTTGGAGCTCGTCTTTCTCCGTGAATGTGGACATTGAACAGGTGGCGCAAAAGGTGTCTGTAGCATTGTGCGTTGTTTGAATTTATTCTATGCATGGCTTTTTCCGCCGTGTCTGTAGCCCAAGGCATTTGCGTAGCGTTTTGGTAAAATTTATGATTCTGCAAGCAAGCAAAGGGTTACTGATTTATAGTTTCTGGTCGCATCCAACACTGGAAAATCTTGTCACAGTTAGCTGAGGTGGTTGTCTATTAGATTCAACTGTTGGAAAATATATTATCCTAAAGGTTAAGGTATTCTCACTCACCCTCTGAACTTGGTCTATCTATTCCTGCTTCTTGCGATTTATTACAGAAGGCGGGTGTGGCTGTGTTTCACATTCTACGGCAAATTATGCAGAATGACTCGTCCATTCCAAGAAAGGAAAAATATATCTTTCTCTTGGAGTGTGAAGAGCGAAAATTCCACTGCGGAAAAATCATCCACCTTGACCGGGATCCTAACCCAGAACCTTCGATATCGCGCCGAGTTAAGCTACCGAGGCGTACTTCTTCCCGCTGGACTGTTGTATGCTTTAAGGAGGCCAGAGTAGTAATTGTGGGTCATTGAGTGCACATTATAATAACGTTTCAAGTTGAAGAAATAATATGTGGTGGAACTAATATTGTTTATGTGGTGGAACTCACCACACATACAATGATGAGAATTGCACAAGAAATATATTTTACATGTTTGCCTAGATTAAAACATGTTATGACGGGAGCTATAGTACGTTATCGGCGCTGTATTTGAAATCTAGGCGAAAATAATATTTAAATATATTTTTGTCCTCTAATTTTTGACTCGGCGTGACACCTTGATATTCGTTAGCAACCGTAACAATATGAAATGTATTATTTCGAGGTTAGAAGAAATCTGTATATATGAAATTCAATGGCTACGAAAGGCATCTGTGCCATAAGGCTACATGCAAAAAAAAAGAATTGAGTCTCCAAAAGTTCTATTCGATAGAATGAATTTTTTTTCACTTTTTCTATAAATATCACAAATAAGAACGCGTATGCAAAGTTTCACGGAAATCTGTACGTAGTCAAAAATCGTTCCAACCACCTTCCAGGAGCATTACCTAGTGTAGGGGAAACATACGAAGCATTTGGGGCACCGCATTAAATAAACTAGGAATTTATCAAGTGGATATGAGCCGCAAAGCAGAATGTGTTTTATCTTTCTGCAACGGTTAATGCTAAGACGAAAAACTTTCTGTGAGTGGGGGCGTTTTAGTAATATATCTTTCTGCAGCCCTCATTTTCGTTCTGCGACAATGTCGCGCTGTGGCTTGATCTTCTGCTTTGGGGGATATGAGTAAGGTTCTCTGATTTTCTGGTTCTGTGATAGAGAGAAGCTAGGTACTTCGCACTGGTCAGGCTACATCTTATATTCGCAGCGAGCGTTTGGAACCGAGCACAGAAAGATTGAATTCGTGAAGAAAAATAAAATGCAAAGGGAAGCCGAAAGCTTCGTTAAAAACTGCTTCGAGCGGACGGTGAGTGTGTTATCACACAACTGATGGGAGGACTAGTTTGGGAGCCGTGAGAGACTAGGAGGGTACACGCTACGCTTAGATTTCTTGCAAATTTCAGATCAGGTGAGCTTCAGTACGACACGGCGTGTTTTATTTTGACCCCACGCAATATCTCTAGAGCTGATAGAAGTGGCAAAATAGGAGAGATACCCTGCCGAAATGATAGGTCAAAAAATTCCTTCTTTCCACGCACCATTGATAATTGTGAAAAAAAACAGCGTGACGCGATCATGGAACATAGAATTCTGTCCTCTCCTCCCTCATTTTCCCGATTCCCTCCCCTTTCTTGGCTTGTGCCCGAGCACCCTCTGCCACACGCCTCTGCGGCGGTTCGTAGAGTAGTATTTAGATGTAGATGTTTTACGACTGCTGGGCATCCAATGCCAGGAATCAGCCAAAACCGTGCCAATGGAAAACCTCGTAAACTTATCGTTTAAAGGAATAAAATATGCTGGAGGTCGGCTATAATTTATTGGGCGCATCCGCTGCAGTCCTTTTGCTCCTTACTGAACATGAAAACATTTTTGCTGACCCAGAAAAGTAGGTGGTTTCCTTCGTCATTCCATCATTCGATTCGATACAACAAATATGTATTTGTTAATTCTGTATATTTATATATTGGTGTCATTAAAACAAGATAATGCATTATTTTCATGGAAATTAATGACTGATTTTGGAATTAATAATGCATTTGTGTTTTGCGGCTAATATCTAAGATATTTGTATTGTGTTCATCCATTTTTGCTTGTCGAAGTGGAGCTGTTTTCGGGATTGTGGAAAAATATCAAATATTATAAAATAAACCTTCCCCCAGAATCCCACAGCATTATCCATACTCATCATAAGTTTCCTTCCTTCCCCACAGGGCTCGTGACATTCCGAGACGGCACCCACGGATTTCCGCGCAACGAGGGCTTCTTCCAAGACTGCAGATTCGTCCGTAAGCGGCGCTGCCCGGAAGTGATCCAGAAGGCCCAGAAGGTGGGGCTAATGGCGAGGGCGCAGTGCGAGGAATAGTCTTCCCATGTGCACGAGTCGCATTGCCGAGTGAACCCTCCGATGGAGAAAGGAGCCCTTCTGCATTCATTTGAATTAAAAGATCCCGTTCTACACACGCAGTCTAAAATGCTGGCGATTGTACAGTGGACCCTTTCCACTGTAAAGACTTTCAATGGACTGCACTGTACATATGGTGGGAGTGCAAGACGATTCCCATTTTTTTGTCTCATGGTTGCATGCTGGTGAACTATGAAAGCATTTAATATCTGGATAGAGAAGTTGTATGTTCTTATCCCTCATGGCCATGCCGCGAAAGTAATTAATTATAGCCTATTGGCGTTGAAAATTATAAATTCGTAATTCATATTAATGTGTGCCTAAATAATCAACATGTATGGAAAATATTTTGATTGTCGTTCATTATTCCTCTGCATTGAAGTTTAATGAATATTTTCATCATTGACTTATAATTTCACACCTTACACTGTTATCTTACATGGCTTCATATTTGGTTTAAATAAAATGAATACTTGACTTGCTTTCGCTAATTTTTCTGATCTAATGCGGCTGCGTTCTTCTCGTCGCTCATAGCCAAACTCCCGCACGTCTATAAAAGTGCTAGATTGAATGCTCATGTATTTTTACATGTGGTCTGTGAAACTTCGCCTCCGGTAAAAAAAAAGTGCGCTTTCATATTTGCAAGTTAGACGAAGACCAGCGCTCAACGTTGGCGGAAGTTAGCTCAGTTAAGGTGGTTGGAGGGATTATTATGTACAGAGTTGCGTGAAACTTTATATACGTGTTACTATTGTTGAAACTTATATATTGATACAAGCAAGTGAAAAAACTTCATTGAAAATGTAACCTTTTGGCATGTGAGATATTTTTCCGTAATAATTCGATTACACATGTACATGTTTTCGCCTAAACGCGAAATAATGCATTTAATATTTTAATTTTAATTGTTACAGTTGTAACATGACCCTCCGAGTCCCCGGCAAGCATCAGGTTTCATTGCCGTCATAATGGCCGAAGACTCGAGAGGGGTTAGGCAGTAATCGCAGCCACGTCCGACGCCCATCAGATGTGTGGCTACGCTGCGGTAGGGTCATGCGTCCGCAGTAAACGGAGTGACCCCAGGATGACGGCCTTCTGCATGCGTGCAACTAGTAATTCCGCCTGTGCCACGCAGGACGGAATACACTTGATGTTATTTAGCAGCGAGCCCTTAACTCCACCGAGCACACCTATGATGAGGACCACCAGTTTCACAGAGTGTCCGGGGTACATCTGTCGAAGTTCGAAAAGCAGGTCTTGATATTTCGTCCGTTTTTCCACCTCCTTCGCATCCATGTTAGTTTCAGCCGGAGCCGAAAACTCGATCACGAACATGGAGCGTGTGAGGTGGTCGAGGAGAACGATATCAGGCTTGGTCGCCTCCAACTGCCTGGTGGTGGAAAAGGAGTAATTCCACCAGATCGTACATTTATCGTTCTCCACGACGGACTCAATATCTCCAGGGGCATAGGGCAGCACAGGTGTTTCGTCGATGCCATAATGATGTCGAAAATGAAAGTATAACACTCGTAGGGCCGCGTTGTGCCGAGCTAAATATGCTGATTTAGCGTAATAACTACAGCCGGAGAGAAGGTGACTCAAAGTCTCCGGCTGGGCTCGGCACGCCCTACATTTCGTGTCCGCAACCTCCGCCTTGAATATAATGCGGCGGTACACGAGTGTGTTTATGACACCATCCTGGCACGCGAGGACAAAACCCTCGGTCTCGGACTTCAGACCGGCGGAGCGTAGGAAGGCAAACGTTAGCTCCTTCGATAGCCCATGCTTTTCGATGTTTCGGTGTTTCTTTAATATTATTATTATTATTATTATTATTGTGATTGATAAATACAATCAAGGTGTCATGTCGATTCAAAGATTCAAAAAATATATTTAAACATAATTTACGCCTAAATTTCGAATACGGTC
Source organism: Pyrrhosoma nymphula (assembly GCA_963573305.1). Taxonomy (NCBI): domain Eukaryota; kingdom Metazoa; phylum Arthropoda; class Insecta; order Odonata; family Coenagrionidae; genus Pyrrhosoma; species Pyrrhosoma nymphula. The sequence goes on along the minus strand of OY754330.1, from coordinate 43,835,380 downwards.
CCGAAAACTATACTTAAATACTTATAAATCATGCCTAAATTTCGAATTCGGTGCCGAAAACTCAAGTAATTACATGCTTTAATTGAGGCACAAAAATGTATAATATAATTCTTGTATTATTTACACTATCGCACATATGGTGAGTTCCAACGCATAAACAGATGTATTCAAATGAAATGTGGTCTTAGAATTTTTTCAATTTACTTGAAAAATTATAAAAATATACACTCAATGACCCACGATTACCACTACAGCCACCTCAAATTAAAAGGCACTGCACCTTTTTTCTCCAAATTTACCCCCATATGCGTTCTTTCCATTCACTCTAGTGCACTGCTTACTTCGCAACACAACAGCGAATTTGCTTTCCATTCGTTTCAGATCCTGCACAGCCTAAGCAGCGCACTTCAAAACAGATTGGAAGTGAAGTTGAATTGCGCTGGAGTACACTTGAAAATAAAAGAACTTCGTTAAAAAATCGCATTCGCCATTTTTGTTTTTGCGGATGATGGGCGGAGAGGCCTCAATACTTCCAATTCCATTTCCCCCTTTCATTATTTCTTTCGAATATCTTACACTAATTTGCGCCGAATTGCCCAAAATTCGAGATGGGATGTGACAAGGAATTTTCGTCACAGCTCTGGTTGTGACAGCTCCAACCCAGTTCCAGCACCAAAAACTGTGATTAATTCACTGGTGTGGTTTTTGGATAAAGGCTATATATGTTTATTCCCAGACCGACCGCATTACCTGCTCCATAACTGGCATGAGATCGACACAGCTACAGAACGAGAAAAATACGAGAGCTGAAAGGAACATTAGAAGCGCACAATTCGGGAACGACGGGAGCGACTGAGAAAATCACAATTCGTGAAATCATCCCCCATCTTTCTAATTTTCCCTGATATAGTTCATCTCTGCTCTTGCTACTTTCTTTAGAATTCATTCCCCATGGAAAAATCTCCGCAAAGCAAATTAAAAGTATTCCTACATTTTTTTCCATCAGAGAAACCTTTCAATGGGACCTTTTTGTGTGATGGCTTAAATAATGACCTTCTGTCTCAAAGACCAAAGTTCCAATCCCAGAATTGTCGCATATATTTGGTAGAATCCAGATCACTCCTTGTATGCTATTTTTGAAGCACGTCAAGAGTAGTACTCAGTCCGTCGGATGGACGTTAAACTGTGGACCCCTTGAGCCTTTCGTCAAAAGAAGGCTAATGCCGGCGCTGGGTTTCCCACCACCTTCCTACATCTATAGAGTAATCCATCTCTTGCAGTTCTGTCCATCTTAATGTCTTGCCCTTAATGCCCTTGTAAGCAGTACTACTACAGAGACCTTGCCAGTTCCGGAAGCGCTCTTAAGTGCCAGAAAACATAAATGAATACCTTCGTATTTTTCCCGTATCGAGCTAAGATTTAACTTATACGACGTAGGAATGGCATCGACTGCTTTATTCTCGGAAAAGAATTTCCAAGGAACTTTTTTTTTGATGAAACGTGCTGTCATGCCATCCATAGTTAAGACATTTCATTTTATGTCCCTCTTTTCTTACCGCTATAGTCATCACTAAAAGTGAACATCTTCGAGGTCTTCTTTTTTCCGTTGACGTCATGGGAGAACCTTCTCATTTTCCTTCTTTTCTTTCCACTCACGTCCATTTCAAGCACAGGTACCCTCATCACTATAGTCTTGCCATCAGCATTACTCATATTCCACGTCTATCATTTGTTTTTTTGTTTAATGTTTTTTTTTTACCAATTGTGTGTCTTGCTTCCCTCATCTTCATCAAGAGCTTTGGTTTCTTCGAACAGCTGAGCCCTTGTCGGGGGGAAATTTCTGCGTAAATTACTTGAAAAGGAATATCCGAATGAAAAATTCTTAACGAATTTTCAATAGGGGGAAAATGATAAAGAAGAGGCTTTATAAGGCTTATGTTTGTGAAAATACTTGATTCATGTCGTATGCGAATAATGCCTTAAGATTGTTTGCGGTCTAAAATAGAATACAATAATTTGATAAAAGAAGAGTAATATTTTTACTGAATTACTTTACAAAATGCCAGCAATGGCATCTAACGTTTCCACCGTATTGCTGAATCCTAGCAGCTTCACCCTAAGTTACCGTACTCCCTATTTCCTAACATTCCAAGAAATATCACATGTATTATCTTTCACACATGAAAAATGAGGTTTTAAATTCTAAAATATTTACACGCGATTGCTTTTCTTCTTGGGGATGAGAATTAATTCAGTCTTCAAAAATACTGCAAAAATTAAAGAAGTATATGCTTCCGTTTTCCTCAAGATCCACTACAGCACCACAGGGATGTCTTCTTTTCCGGATGATTTATTAACTTCCAGTTCCCTTAATGCCTTTTATATCCCACCACCTTATGTTCCTGGGTCCTGGGCACACTCCTGTTCTAGAGCTAGTCCTTTAGCTACAGAATCATTTTCTTACACTTACACTGTGGGATGTGTGGGAAATATTTTACTGGGAAAAAATACTGTACCCGATACTCCATATCCGGCATCGGCGTATGCTTGCTCATACCGATCCAGATATCTTTAAATGAGTTATCAGTGCTAATGATCCTTTGACCATTATAACAGTGTTTCGCTAAATTCTTTAATAATCTTTAATAGTTTAAGTATTTAGTACTTACTTGAAAAATACTTTTTATTAACACAATATTTAAACAGATATGATAGCCAATTTTAATTAATTATCAACAACTAATGTTTTATAATCTCAATATTAAAGAAATAAGTAGCTGGCTAAGTGGTGTTACTCTGGCGTGAAGTTGAATTTCATCAGTGCGAGTCGATATGTATTATTATTAGGGTAATCTTATTAGGGTAATCTTTAGGTGGCTTTCAATGGAAGAGAGTAAAAATCCTCAAGGTTTTTACCGGCATAGGGCACTATTTCAAGCCACGAATTCTTTCATTAACTCCGCGTATGTCCTACCCTTCTTCATCCCGTCAATAAAGACTATTGCCTTCCTTCCCCTCCCCCGCTTGCACAACATCCTCCCCTCTATCACGGCCTTCTGCACCCCTTATCCCTCATTACTCCTTCCAACCGCCTACTCTGCCTCCTCCTAATCTCCTCCAGGAGTATCCTCCCCTCACCCACCATACCGACCACTTGCTAGTTTGTTTTCCTATCCGTCCACCGCACCTTCTCCATCCTCCTCCACACCTACGTCTCGAACGTATGCAGCCTATTCTCGTCCTCTTTCCTCGTTGTCAGAGTCCACGTTTCTGCACCATACAACGCTACACTCCGCGCTCCTTGCCAGTCATGAATTTTTGGTTATCGTCCAAAAACATTGTGTGATTTTGGTCGAACAGTCAACATATCCGTCTGTCCGATATCGTTGCAAAATTAGTCTCATGCTCTGGTGTACTGTAAACCACCAAATTTATTCACTGATGTTCAATAGTAGATGGATGAAAAAATTATATTTTTAGGACGAAAACTTCCTTTCTGTGATCATATGTTTACCATTTAAACTAAAATAATAATGCACTTAGATCAATGCTGGTTTCTATTTGCTGCCTCATTATTTAAGACTCGGCTTACAGAGAATAAAACCAGAATCCGTCGCGACCAGCATGGAGAGAGAGCACGTACGGGCACTAGAGAAATAATGTTGTAAATACATAGAAAAAAGGAATTAATAGACAGATCGCTCAAAACCGAACAGTAATGAGGATAACCCAAATAAATACTTTGGTTATTGTTGGCAAAAAAAGATCGGTGCTGGGTCGTGTGAAAAGAAGTCGTGGTTTGTAATTTTGTGCAAACTGCTGTTGCTAAAATACCTATATTTTTACTTTTAAATTTACTGGTCTTATTTTAACTTGCTTCGTGAGTTTAATAACATATCTATTACCTAATTTTTAACCTCTTTCCTTTGTTCAATCTTTCCGAAATTTTGCATACATGTTTAATTTTGATGACAGAATCTCGGTAAATGTTTTCGAATTTTCACGATGTCAGATTTGATTTAATTAAATATTTTTGATTTAAGTAAATAGAGAAAACATTAATAAAGCATTACGCATTGAATTGTAAAACATTGGAAGCATTGCAAAACATTGAGAAACAAAGATTACGATCACTAAGACAGGAGTAGTAACGAAATTTAAAAAAGCTAAAGAAAATGTTAATGATTGTTAAATTAATAAAAGCGTGAAGACTAAAAAGTGGAAAATAGTGCATTTTGAAATAAGATCAGTTTAAAAAAAGTGTTTTAAGGTATATTACTTATTATTAGTTCAAGATTCACATAGGATATTTACGTGAATGTTCCCATGGAAATAAAAGAGTGAAAAGATTTCAAGTTGTTTCACGGAGATAGAACACCCGAATTTATTACAATATTATTATTAGAGGTGATCTACCGGTTAAGATAGGTTTAGATGGAAAAGGGTTCCATCAACCAGTCCCCTATCTCCTTACATGAGTGCTCTCTTTATCTCGGCATACGACCTACCTCTATTCATCCCATCTATTTAGCCTGTTCTCTTCCATCCCCCTCCCACTTAACCAACACCCTCCACTCTGTCACGGGCTTCAGCAGCTCTTCGTTACCTCTTTCTGCAACCTACTCTGCCTTCTAATTTCCTCAAGAAATTTTCTTTCCTCACCCACCATAGCAAGAACTTCCTTGTTCGTCTTCCTTTCCATCCATTCCACTTTCTCAATGGTCTCCCACACCCACATTTCAAACGCTTGCTAACGCGGAATAGCGTAGGAATATTTTATTCTATCCGAGAATCATCGAAACCGATATACCTCGCACATTTTTTCTTACAATTTTAGGGCCTTAACCGCCTTCTCAGCTCCGTCCTTCATGCCATTTGGCTTATCTTCCCTCTGTCCCCTTCCGGCCATAAATCCATTCCACATTTACATAATACTCTAAAAGCCACCTCAAGGGTGTGGGGAAGGGGGTGAGTTATCACCAAATAGACTAAACTGTAATCTAATAAAGTAAGTGGCACAACAACTAGTGATGCATTACTAAAAACTGGCAAATACTTTTCAGAAGTTGAAATATCACTAAAAATAAGATGCACTACTCTTCAGGTATGTCACCAATTTTATAAATACTCTTTGTATTAAGTATTTTGCAAATACATAAATGAGAGTTATTTAGGAAACATGCACGACGTGCTATTAGTGCTAGGTAGCAGATAAGAATTAAAGCATTGGGAAGTAAATCAACTAATTTGCTACACTAGCTATCGACAAACCTAGTCAAAGGTCTCATCGGCAGCTGTTATATGGTCTCTTATCGTTCGCGGGAAAAATGAAATATTAAACTTGTTCTGCAGTCCATTTGCCTAATTTTATTATCATGATCTGATCTACTGTAGTGTGTCGGATTTCGTATTATATTATCAACGTCGTCAGAGAATAGATCGGTTTGGAACTTACATAATAGATTCAGTCTAGATTTTAATCAACGGTCTGAAAGCGTTTCCCATCCCAGTTGCTTCAAACGGTCAGTAACACTAACGAGATTATCATAACGGCCTTTAACGTATCTTACCGATCTTCGCTGCACGCGTACTAACTCAGTTTTCAGGCCTACCTCATAAGGATCCCAAATACTGGCAGCATATTCCAAGTGGTGTCTAACAAGGGAAATGTTGTTGATTTCCCTAACTTTATCATTGAATTTACGAAGTATTCTTTTAAAAATCCTAATTATCCTTTTAAAAATCCTACGATTAGCTTGACCTGTTATTTACCGAATATGTTTACCCCACGAGAGATCACTAGTCAGCCTCTTCACCTCAACTACAGATTGAAGAAGAAAATAGATGAATATATAGGAAGTGATTGCACCGAAGAATGCTAAAGACATTTAATTGCACAATCGGCCATACCTACTAAATGGATAATTTGTGCGGTTACTGTGCCGAAAATATTGGTAAATTATCGGAATTCTCGCGGTGCCGCTATATAATTCTTCTACAAATTGCTTCTTCTTGTAATAGGAGAGTCACCTGTTTTCAACTGGGATTCATAAGTTTTGATCTTCGCAGGTGGATTTATAGCTGTCTTTCCATCTTTTTAGTGGTCTTCCTAAAGGTCTCCTACCATGGGGGACCGTATCTCTTGCAGTACGGGGGAGTATTGTCTTCCATAATTCTTCCGAAGTGCGCGTCCCAGCATCTTCTCCGCTCTCTTGACCATCTGACGACGTCGCTCATGCTTGTCTGATGCCTTACCTCGATGTTTGTTTTTCTACTCAAGAGTGTGATGTCCGAGTTCATACTTATCGTCGGCATTTATTTTGTTCTCAACTGTCTTTTGATGTGCATTGCTTCAGCTCTCGTTTCTGCAGTGTATGTCATGTTGGGTGTGACACATGTTTTATATATGCGCGATTTGAATTCTGTGCCCATGTATTTATTCCTACAGATAAAAAAATGAAAAAAAATAAAATAAAATAAAAAAATGCTAACGGAAATAATAAAAAAAATCACTGCATTATTCATTAAAGTTATGGACAAATTGTATATCGATAGCCAATTTAGGTAGATCATATTTTGCAAAAAAAATCAGGCTTCACTTTCGTGCGTGAAGACTCCATATACTCTTCTTTAATCTGCGGCCTCTTAACCATCCCAATTCATTCGACACTGTGCGCAGACTCCGCCCTCCTGGTGATTGCACGGCTACCGCACATGACCGCCAAGGTAAGCCACTCTAACGGCTCTTACGCTTATTCCTCTCAAATTTCCGTTGCATCTTCTGCCGCCTCTTGAAAATATCAGCTCCTCGTCATAATCGCGCTTTCTCTCTATTCGGTTTCCTCTCCGTCCCTCACTCAAATCCACCGCAGCTGCCGACACTCTTGGGTAATCTCGGAATTAATGAAACCTACCGCTGTAAGTCACGCCTCTGCCGTTTGTCTCTCCTTCTCTCTCGTTACAAGTGGCTGCGATTTGCTGGTTAATTGAAGAAATGAACCCTCTTGTTTGCAGAGATGAATGCGAGCGATAACCGGGCCGATGTCAAATTATGGTTTTAATAGGAAAACTTGTGTTGATAAGCGCAAAAACACATGCCTACAGTTTCTTTGGTGGCAGAGACAACCTGTACTATTGTGAATAAATCATAACTGCCACTTAAATGAAACAAGAAATCGACTCCTATGCCAGACTCTCGGTCATCTGTATGTCCATCCACGGGGAGCAGAGGTACGCCACTGCACAGACTACAGCGGTAGGCATGGAAAGGTTGTGTTGGCGACATAGCACTCGAGAACACTTATGTACCAGCTGAGAGCTAGACTCCACATTTGGAGTCCAGAATAGGAGTTCATTTCCTTTTACAGCTCATTGGCTATTAGGATGTATCCTCAATTATGAAGTCACCATACAGTTAATCTCCCTATTGATTTATACATATATGAACTGATAAAAAGTAATCTCAATGGCGGAGGAATTATCGGTAGAGCGAGCACTACGAAGAAATAATTTCGCATAAGCGAGCGCACCTTTTCGCAGTGATTGTTATTACGGGAAGCAACTAGCACATGAGATAATCTACGCCACTAATAATAGGCGGAAGGGATAATTTGGGGAGAGGAGGAAAGGTAGAGAAAAACCTCTCGTCGGCGTTGGCCTGCCGTTAAAGGCGGTTGGAGCGATTTATTTCTATGAACATATTGGCGTGAAATTTTGCATATGTGTTCTAACAAGTAGATAAAAGTGAAGGAAATAACAATTGACCGTTTCGAATATTTGGAAGTCCAATGTTTTCTATAGCATGTAGCCTTATCGCGCATGAGATATACATATTTCGAAATTATTCGATTAAATGTGCATGGATTTTCTTATAAGTCCGAAATAATCCATTTCATACCGTTATAATGGTTTATAACAAATATCAAATTGTCACGCCGAGTCAAGGATACGAAAAAGCCTATTTCAAATATAATTTTCGCCTAAATTTCGATTACCGCGCCGAAAATTCGAGTCAAAACATACTTTTATTTAGGCAAAAAATGTTTAGTATAATTCTTGTATCATTTCCATTACTGCATGTATGGTTAGTTCCACTACATGAAAAGGTGTATTTGAATGAAATGTGGTCAATGATTTTTTTCGACTTTCTTGAAAAAATATTACAATGTGTACTCAGTGACCCACGATTACAGATCCAACGAAAGGCACCGAAATGGCTGCAAAATTTATCATCCAATCCGGCCAGTGTAGGAATTTACATGAGGAATTATCCGCGTAGCACTAAAAAAGGCGCTCGGAGTTTAGCTGAAAAATCTGCCTCTGACTGGATTGGAACCTGGGGCCATAGAATCCAACGAAGTTGTCATTCTTATGCTCGGAATTTTACTTCCAAGGATTTTTGAACTGCGATTTATTCAGGCATAACTCTGGAATAAAATAGTCCGTAATGAGCTAATATTTAAACGTAATTTCTGATTTTTTTCATAAAATAGCAGTAAAATTGAATAAATAGTGAAAATATTTGGATTATTTTTTTCATGGCCAATGAGGATCGTTGAGCGTTCTGCTGCTGCCTTGACGATCTCGGGCTCAGATGGGTAATCTTCAGTGAAACCTTGGTACGTGATTGCATGGCAAGCTACAATTACAAGGAATCAATTAATTGCCCGGGACATGATACTCACTCAATCAATACAAAAGTGAATCATCGTATTACTGTGCATTATGCTTTTGATTTAAGCTGAACTCTTCTAATCGAAGCTATCAATTAGAATTGTTAATTTTGTTGGAGAAATATTTATATAGAAAAAGAAGCTCACGAATATTTAAAGAAAGTTAATGGCCAAGTAAACAGTAAGTAGCTATCGGAACCGTCCCAGGTGCTGTAGGATATCACTATAATTATTCGACAGTTGTCTATAAATCAAAATTCAAGATGGTTTACTTGAGATGGAAGCCCTTCAATGCCTCATAAAAGTACATCATATCAAGGTAATCAATACTCAATGATCGTTTGACACGTTTCACGTCACTATTGATAATACTTAACCAGGAGAGGCAGTGATTTTAACAAAAATAAAAAATTATGGGAAAATATTAGCAGTGGGGTATTGAAAATATTTCATTGTGATTGATATTGTATTCGGGCGTATTGGATAGTAAAATATATTAGAGTCTGCCGCAAATTGTTCTCAGATGTCCTTCAAATCCGACTGAAAAAATTACCTGAGAGATCATTGGGAAGCACAAGTTAAAATTATCGGAGAAACTGCTCGAAAATTCCTCGTCCTTGGTAGTCGAGGTGAGGAGAATTTAGTCGGGACTGAACTTATGGCAGTTATTATGTTGTTCGGTGCCCATGATCGAGTCTGCAGTAAATGTTAATTACACCTTATTATACTAATCATGCCAAAAAGGGTTTTGGATCGCCATTAAATGCGCCACCAAAATTTGCTGTATAAATGTGGAGGTTGGATACGAGCGAGAATTCAAATCGTAAAGGACAGCTGAAGGAGACGTTGGTGATATTAAAACAGAGGGAAAAGTTGACATTTTGCAGGAGAAGGAGCAAACTACCAGTTTGTGAGGCTAAAAGTAGAAGTAAGGCATTACCAATGGAACGTAAAGAATCTCACAGACAAAATTTATAAGGGAGCTAGGTATGATTCTGGGTTAATGCTGAGAAGAATTTTATGCTGATGAAGTTTTCTTAGTTTTCCCACCGGGTCAAGGAGGCTGTTGTTGCCAATGTTTCGACATCTGTCTTTGCCATCATCATTAGGACTATCAGCTACACCCTGTTATGCTGATGAACTTCAGCATTTAATGGAATTATAAGAGAAATATCACCATAGACCATTGTAAGGGAACTAGAAAGCAAGTTAATACACTTATAATGCGGTAGAATTCACCATTAAAAAATAATTTAGCTTGTGAGGGAGATATATACGGGTCTCTAAGAGCTGTCGGAGTATACTAATTATTGGAAGACCACTACTGCTTTTTCATGGCATCGTAATCCATATTAGCGATATAATTATAGTTGACATTGGGAATTTTACCGGAAATCCTGTCACTTGATTTTAGTATCCAGCCAATTAAAATTATTTGTTTTATTTCAAATATTTGGCATGTTGTGCATCAAGAGACGTAGTGATTACATTTCAAGGACGAAATACCGTGAGTAAAATCTTGGTATTACTGAACGTGTTTTCATAACCTTCTACATCTGCAAAATACCCTGCAAGCCACCTCAAGGGTGTATGGCAGGGGGTGAGTTGTCACCAACATGCATTACACTACACTCTAAGGTTAGTGTATCTACGACCAATGATGCACTAGCATACATAGCTAATACCTGTCACGAGGCGAAGCCTCACAAGCCTGCACTACGCCACAGATATACTACCAATGTTAGAGGGACCGTTAGTATTTTTGCATATTGCAACTACGAATACGGAATTAGATTCAAGAGTTATAGCGAAAACATACACAGCATGCTGCAAGTACTAGGTAGCAGATAAGGATACAAGTATTAAAAAGAACTACTACTACTACTAAGAGCTTCCTTCTTGCTCCTGAGTCATCATTTTTGAAGGTCAATAAAAATTAGCAAATTTAAACTTCTTTTACTCTTTCTTATAAAATAATTAGGGTAATTACATCAAACAATTGCCGCTCACTTTATTTTCCCTAGAATTAAGACTCCCATTCATGGATATTTTACATTCCCTTCGGTTTAAATGAGTGTGTCATTTATGCCATTCAAGGCCATCTGCCTAGAAAAGCGCCTAAGTTTCTAGTTAGAATCGCAGTAATTACCCATTTCCCTGATTTAGTTCGGAGCGTGATATCTGCTTGGGTCACGAACATTACGAATGTCAAGGCTAAAACTATCGAATGCGGATGAAACCGTTTGAATATGCTCGCGAAATTCTAAGTAAATCTTTCTCCTCTCGATTCAGGTAAATATGGAGCCGTAGTCTTATCCCATACCTTGAGTTAGCTCGTCACCCCCCGTTCCACGAAGAGAGTCATCGGAATTTTCTCAGAGGATCCTTCCCGCAGCAACAGCTGATCGCCTCCGCCACTTCGTAGAAAGATCCTCCATCCTTCGGCCCCTGCCTATTGAGTCGGCAGCCGCACTCAAGTTCTGGCTCTTTCTCTCCCGCATAAAAACTTTCGTTTGCAGCAATAATGCGAGTTACATCCAGGTGCGAAGAGCTTACGTCGGGCCATCCCTCATGCCATTTGATGCATGATCTACGATGCATCTCATTTTCACGTCCATTGGAAAGCAAAAGACAGACATCATCCTCACTCCTGAGGAAGATGTCGATGTACTTGCCGTGCATGCTTTTATTTCATGCACCATTCAGGTAGTTGTCAAACTGCAGTAATAAAATGGCTCATAACATTAAAACATCGACAATGACCGTTTTATTATGCATATATTTCCGTTTGTTATTAACCATTTTATTGGAATATATTATCATATTATATATTAACTGTTTTATTACTATATTTCTGGATTTAAATGCAAATTATCCCTCACTTTGAAGCTTAGTGAAAATATTATAGTTTAATTACACATGGTTATTTTTATTGCCTTCATTCCAGAGTGAAACGGTGCTAATTTGAGTGGTTTACTGCCGAAAGCATGACGTTTCAGAGTAGATGAAAATACGCAAAAAGTTAAGGCACTTCACGCAATGGCTTAGAGCAGCGGTCCCAAACCTGTGGTACGGGTACTTATAATGGTAACGTGCTTGGTGGTTTTGGAGTGGTACGCAAGAAAAGCTGACTAATGACAATATGTTTATGAAATGATAAAAGTTGAATGAAGAGGATGATGAACGATGAAAAGAATAATGATTGGAGTACCGACTAGTAGGGTTATTTCAAACCGGAAATGGACTACCGAAGGGTACGCAAGTCGAAAAGAGTTGGTAAACACAGGCTTAGTTTACTCCAATGACGTGAAACAGATTTGAGCAGATAACTTCTTTGACGTGCAATCTCTAATTTCATCATCATTTCGAATGTGAGTTCGAATTTAGACATTTTGGTGCGAGCATAGCGTGAAATGTTTGTCAAGGATCCAACCGAACGTGCAATGTTTTTGACGCAGCGCAGGGAAGCCGAGAGGGCTATGAAACCATGGCATACAAAACTAACATGGGCTGCTATAAGAAGAAAATCTTTTCGGAGCCGAATTCATCAATGTCCACAGCAAGGGGCCCAGTTTGAAGCCCGGCAAAGTTCCCTATTTTTATGAGTTTTTATGAGATGAAAGTTCTTATTAGGCTCCGCTCCACATCTTTACACACTATCCTCTTCCAAAGCTCTCTCTACGTTATATATGGGTTAGAATATTATAATGTTACCCATAAGGTGCGAGAGACTTCAGCTGCTAGTATTCCTCCTCTTGAAACTTTCATCACGAAAATATAAACAATTTTTTGCTATGTAAACAATCGTGTAGACTTAAGGGTGTACTACCGAGAATGTAATCTCGTTTGCATCTTTCTGGCGGAAATTCCAAAATTTAGAACGGCTGGATGAGTTTAGATTCTGGGATAATATTTTAGAGAATATTCGTATTATTTTATCTAGTATCAACAGCCTTGAACTCCTGGTGCATTTTTCAAATGTAAAATATCGTAGTGCGAGTACGTTTTTACTTAGCTTTTCAATACAAATCTATAAATCACTACTTAAGAGTGTGATTGATATCGAGAGCTTGAACATCCTGAATTTGGAAAAGTCTGAAGTTATGACCCCAAGGATGTTAGCCGAGTTTAAATGTTTAACTCGAAAGTGGCTTTTTAAAACTAATTACGATTACTGTATTTGTTATTTTCAATTAGCTGATTTTACTTTGACATTATAGTATTCGTTCATCATGGTTGAAAGTTTGTAAACTTTACAGAATAGGTCTCGGCATTATTCGGGGTTAGTTGTCATAGAACCCTCAAAATTTTGACCATGATTTTGGGTTTATTTGTGAAAATTAACCCCTTCCTACTCGCTTTGAGGTACATTTCAGTGTATCTGCATTTTGGAGGTTTAGTACCAGTCCTGGATGATTCTCAACGGTCATCTAAAATCACGAAATACGTTTTTCGTGTCACTGGGCAATGGAGTCTCGGCCCATTCCCCGACGCACCATTTATGGCGATGACTCTCCCTTTTCCTAAACCCCCAACTCCTCTCTTTCAGTTCCATTATGCATGTGTGTACGAATCTTTGAGCATTCTCTCCCCCTTTCAATCTTGTCTCCATCCCACCGCAACTCTCTTCCTCGACCCCCCCCCCCCCAAACCAGTCTCTCCCATCCCCCATCTCTCCCCGTTTTAACGTCCGACGCGACCTTGCCATCGGTCGAGGGAATTTGGATGAAGGTCATCCCCCGAGGGCGAAGATGCTCCATGCAGCTACCTACCGCCACAGCCGAAAGAGGCGAAGGTGGGAGATGGAAGACGTAGGATTGCCAACTTTCCCGGTTTCTCAGCGAGATTGCCGGAATTGGAAATTAATTTTTCAAAATCTCCCTCCTCCCAGGGTGATCCTTCCCGCTTTCAATTAGAATAATAATCATAAAATTATGTAGTCCATCATTATCATTCGATACATTTTTTGTACAAAAATTAATCGCTTTTTACTATTACCACAGTTACTTGCATATATCTCAACATTTGTCAATTTAAATTCTTTTTCCTAAAGAAGAAATTACTTGTTGACCTAGAATCAAATTTTTGTTTCACTGTAAAACACATTTCGCTGTGTGTTGCTACAAAATGATGATTTACATCTCTGGGTGGAATTAGTTCAATTGTGATCAATTAGGGGTATGCGAAAAACATGTCTACTACCATATCAGTAGCAGGACAATAAAATTCCTCAAGGCCGTAATATTAAGGGGGCAAAGAGAGGTGAAAAGGTTTTGGCAGAATGATAAGATTCACAGGAATGGATGGAATTCACATGGAATGAATCAAGGCAAAGGAAATCAGAAAAAAACAGATTCACTCTCTCACTCAAGTTTGTAGGGAACATTGGCCTTCCTGAGTCACCCATACAAGCACAAATAAGGTTTGCGAAGATTTCTCCTAGTATTTCGACCAGCCAATCACACCAATCAAAATTAAATAAGAACAATAGAAAAAAAAATTAACACTCACTCATTGGGATTTATCGGAAACTGTTTCCATCGTGATTCACTCACATGCTTACGCTGTATTGGCGAAGATTTCTCCTACGACACGACGTGTGATTGGCAGTTTACTGTCGCGACGGTGAGCCACCAATCACACGAGTTCAGACACATTAAAATATACTAAATACCACAACCTTGTTTAGTTCCTTTTTTGTGTGAATTCTTCAATTCTCACTTTCCTCCTTCACTTCCCCGAGCTCTCTTAAGATTACGGCCTTGGGGATGTGATCAATTTGTCCATTTATGCTCCCTATTAATGGAGAACACAAATTCGACGGCCTTATAAAATTATACTGTGACACATTATCACTGTAACATTTGCGCAAACTTAATCTTGTAATTTTGGTAACTCTTGTATGTATTTGTATTTTTATTTAATTTTGTTTATGGCTTTGTTTATTGGTGTTGGAGGGGTGGTTGAAAAAAGAGTGATTGTAGAGGTGTTTGCAATAAAAAGAAAGCGTTCACTAGACTGCGCTTTGCACTGAATTTTGAAGCCAAGAAATTGAAACTTAATGGAAAATATTCATTTTTTATAAGGGATGTGGTTCCGTATTTCTCCCACTTATCGATTTATGTAAAGAACTAATGACCACTAATGACATCCATTGTCATTCCATAGTTTTCACGGTAGCCATGGAGCTATTGATGTAAACAAATTAATGAATTCATATTACCCATGCAGTTTTTAACAAAAATAAATTTATATGGATTGGTTTATACTTAATCTCCCAGGATATTCTGGGATATCCAACTGTTGGTCCAGAAAACTCCTTTTATCAGATCTTCAGGTGTTGGCAGCCCTAGATGGAGGTCTCCCGGAGGTGGGTAGTGCGAGGCTCAGTGTGAGGAGGACAAGGGGAAGGACATGTGGGGTGTTGGAGGAAATGGTGTGGGAGAGAAGAGAGAGATGACACGAGGGATGGGGGAAGGAGAGGGAAAGGATTGGAGGAGCGGGGCGGGGATAAGGAGGGTGGCAACGGAGAATCTTACGACCAAGTGTGGGAAGAGGAGTGTGGAGTGGAGTTGGAGGGGGGTGCATCTTTTGTGGAGGCGAAGTGACGAGGAGAATTGATTGTGGGCGATGCGGAGGCCTTGGGATTCCAGCTTCGCGGCTTTCCTACGTCAGTTTTCGGTATTAAGGAGCTAGCGAGTCGCGCCCGATAGATGAATCGTCGTATTTTATTTTAATGCCAGATCCTAAGGAAGGGAGACCCGTAGTGCTCCACACCTACGTTTTTAAATGCATAATTTATTCGACTCTGGTTAAATTTATTGCAAAAATACTCAACGGTACCACTCGCAACCAGTGGATTGACAGTTTTCGCACCATGTTTCGTCTCGAGTTTACCGAAGTGACAGTCATTTTTTTTAACAATAAAATTGCAACTCGGTTTTCGGAATATTAATTCCTAGGTGTTAGAGAACGTACCTTAATTTTAAGACCCCAAGCACAAAGGAGAGAAAAAATTAAGATTGATGAGGTATAAACTAGCTCTAAAACCACCCTTTCACCGTTCACTCTAAATTGTAGTTTTTTTCGCCCGACAGGCTGCGGCACGTGACTTTTATAAGGCGACTTACAATAGTTCTCTGGAAGAGGATTAACAAATTATAAAAAAATGAATAGCTAAGATTATAAATCCAATTTTTTTCTTCAACACAATGCGATCAGGCCTATGGCTGATTTGATGTGTGACCCCATACCATGCCAATAGAGGAGCAGCACCTCACCACATATTTTATTTTGACTTGCTTTACTCTAACAGACCCACAAGTAAAATCTTCCGGGGGTAAAAAAAGGCCCCCATTCAAATCCCAAGAGAGTATATCAGTTTTGAATGCACACATTGAAGGAAAGGACCAGTTCCTTCAGCCGGGTCACCCGTAGTTTCCAACAATAGTCTAGTACTGATAAAATTATACCGCAAGGATTTTAGTGGTGAGTGTCAGGAGGCGTTTTAGTCGGATTTTTGCGGGTCTGAAAACCTAAGTAAAGCTTCATCTTTGATATTTGTGATAGTAGGCGATTACCCGTGTGAGGTGATAGTGTTTAGATTTGCCATCCTTTTCTTTAGCCATATTCTTCGGTCTTAAGGTGACTTAAGTTTTGCTCATAAAAATACGGGAAAGAAGATGTGTATCCAAACTTGCAACGGAAGAAGAAATAATTATTTGCATGTACGGATGTCAATGCATTTTCAGAGTTTCCAAAAATCCTCCCCAAACTCCCCTCACACTCTTAATTTATCGAAGAATTCGCAAGGCTTTTCATAACAAATGCGGAGTGAAGACAGCTACATTTGCTCATTGACTACATTTATCCACCAACTAAAAATATACCGGTTGAAAATTTTTACTCCGAGCAATCAAATTTATCTTACTCTGTCCTAATGATATTTAAATTGACAAAGCACTTTTAAATATGTATATTTTCCTCCTTCCTTTATCATCCATGGCTTGGCTTTCTATTCGCTGCCAATAATGTTACTTGATCAGAAGTTGGCGCAGGTTAACATGACATTCCTTCGGAGGAAGCATTCGAGATTCTATGACTTAATTTACTCCTTACTTTTAACGAGACACGACCAGCAGAAAACTCGCCGAGACGCTCGCTATATGCATTCTTCGGACGGATGGCATTTGCGAACATCTCGGCTGGTAGGTATTTGCCCCGGGAAGAGTGCATCTATTGTGACACGACGACTAGAATTCTCGAACAAGACAATCATTTCATTCATTCAAGTATTCTACCAGCTGATTGGTAGGTTCTTGGACAGTCCCCATTCTGCATCCCAATCGCATAGACATTGTCTCCCTTTCCCTCCTAAAGATGTCCCGCCATTAGACCCCTTTTCAATTCTTCATATCTTCTACCTCTCTTATTTCGTCCAGAATTCCTATCTTCTTCCTTCCTCTTCCACGCTTCCCCAGTGTTCTCCCCTCTATCACTCTCTTCAAATTACCCTCTCCTCTCAAAACGTCCTCCATCCATCTCTTCTGCCTTCTCCGAACCTCTGTCACAAGTTTCCTCTCCTCTCCGACCATATCCAATACCTCCTCGATTGTCTTCCTCGCTATCCAGCTCACCTTCTCCATCTTTCTCCAAACCCACATCTCAAACGCCTCAAGTCTACGTACATCCTCCACTCGCAATGACCAAGTTTCCGACCCATATAGCGCCACGCTCCATATTAAAGTGTTCACCAGCCTCTTCTCTATGTCTCTTCTCAGACCTCCCCTCATCAATTCCCATCTCTTCGAAAATGCTTCTTTAGCGAGCGCAATTCTGCATCTGACGTCCTAATCACTAAACCTATTCTCCTCCAAAATACTACCCAGATACGTAAACTACTCGACCTGCTCTATCTTCTGCCCTCCCACACTTATATTCAGCCCCGCCTTCATACTTCTAGAAAATCTCATCACTTTCGTTTTCTTGTGATTGATCTTCATCCCTTACTTTTCTCACTGCACCTGTAACTCATTTCCCATTGACTGTAACCCCTTAGCAGACTGACTAACCAATGCTTGATCATCTGCAAATCTCACTGATTTTATCAGCTCCCCTCCTACATTTAAAACTACCTCCTCCTCCCCCCATGCCTCCCTTACCATTTCTTCTGAATACACGTTAAAAAGAAACGGCGATAGTGGGCACCCCTGCCGCCCTCCCCGTCCTATCGTGGCCCATCCCGATTCTCCATCGGCTACTCAAACCTACGCTGTCTGGTTCATATACAATTTCCGAATCAGACGCCTGTCCCTCCAATCGACCCCTAATTTCTTCATCACTCCCATTAATTTCGTCCATTCCGCCCAATCAAACGCCTTCTCGAAATCTACGAAGCATGCAGAAACATCCTGCCCATACTCTAGGTTTCTTGCTACTAGCGTCCTCATCACCGCTATAGCGTCTCGCGTTCCCGTCCCTCTCCTAAACCCGAAATGGTCGTCACCCAGGTATTCATTTGCCTTCTTCTCTAGCCTTCTGTTCATAATTGTCAGAACTACTTTGGCCACGTGGGATATTAAGCTTATTATCCTATAGTCTTCGCACGTTTTTGCCTAACTCTTATTTGATATAGGAATTAGTACAGTCTTCGCGAAGTCTTCCAGCCACACTCCATCCTCATAAATCCTACAACTAAGCGCAAAAAGTTTTCCTCTTCCGTCCTTCCCCATACTCTTTAAAAACTCTTCAGGTATGTCATCTGTTCCCACCGCCTTATTCCTTTTTATGTCTCGTAGAGCTCTCTTGATTTCACTATCTAGGATACCTGGTCCGATGCCATCTCTGTCGATGTCGTCTTCCCTTTCCATATCTGACTTATTGGGCCTTATTTATTTACCATACAGCTCCTTCCACCTCTCCTGGATCTCTTTCGGTTCTACGATCGACTTTCCCGTCTTGTCTGTTATCGTTGTAATTCCCCTTCCCTTATTACTACTCGTCAGTTCCTTTACTTTCCTATATAATGCATCTACTCTTCCCTCTTTTTGGTATTTCTCTAAGGAGTCGATCTGTTCTCTCCACCACGCCTCTCTTGCTTTCTTTGTTTCTCTTCTAAGCATGTCATTTCATTCTCGGTATTTTCTCTTGCCTAGATCTGAATTTACGCTCTTCCATTTCCTTCTCTCCTGCATCTCCATTATCATCTCCTTCGTGATCCACGGTTTTCTAATTTTAGTAGCACTGACTACGCCTACCATTGCTTTCGCCGCTTTTACAATTCCATTTTTGAAACTTCCCCATTCATCTTCCACTGATCTAACACCATGATCCTCACCCATTATCTCATCCGCCTTCTCTCGATACTTCTTCTTCGTTGCCCCAGTTAATGCCTCCGTATTCCACTTTCGTATCCTCCTTCCCATTCTTATCTTTTTCAGTTTTACCCGACATTTCATGACTAACAAGTTGTGGTCTGTGTCTGCATCAGCTCCTGGATAAGTATGCGAGTTTTTAACACTATTCCTGTATCTGTGACGAACCATTATATAGTCTATCTGGAACCTATCTGTGTCTTCTTGCTTCTTCCAAGTGTGCCTACGTTGATGATGATGTCTGAACCATGAATTTGTAATTACTAGGTTATTTCTACGGCAAAACTCCACAGCTTTCTCGCCACGGCCATTTCTCCTTCCTAGCCCGTAATCGTCCACCTCCCGCCCATATCTTCCTTCACACACCACCACGTTCCAATCCCCCATTACTACCAAGTGCTTACTCCCAGGTATCCTATCAATTATTTCCTCTAGTTGGTCGTATACTCCATCTACTTCCTCCTCTTTATGATTAGAGGTAGGCATATAAACCTGGATTATAACTAAATTCCTTGAATCTGCCTTTAGCTCCACGACTATTATCCTATCACTCACCTGTTCTGCATACACTACTTTTCTACCAAGTTTCCTATTCATTACGAATGCAACCCCACGCTGACTTTCATTCCCTCCAATATATATTAATCTATAGCCACCGCTCCAGTAGTCCCCGTAATCCACCCATCTTACTTCACCTAGACCCACGATGTTTACACCCACCCTCTCCATTTCTTGCTTTATATTCTCTAGCTTGCCCGACCTTAGCATAGTCCTAACATTCCATGTGCCTATTCTGATTGTTTCGTTCCTCTTCTTTATCTTCTTTTCGTCTGCTGCTGTATTTTCTGAGCAAGGCTTTTGTGTGATGACGACCGCAGGGGCCTTGCTCCCACCGCTGCCGGGCACGACACCCGGCCCACTAGGCCGAGTCCCGTAGTTGCCAGGATTCATTATCATTTATGAACTGTCCATAATTTCAAGGTTTTAGTTTTAATTGAGATGGTATTCCGTGGCCTTACTCAATAGCGTTTTTTACGTGACATCTTCACTTCAGAGGCCGCCCCACCTTGGTCAGACGTTTTTTGCAGCCGCCTCACTAAGGTACAGACGCTGCGTGGACTACCTAATCGTCAATCTCTTAACCTTCGACCAATCTGGCATGGGTGACCCTACCAGGAGCATTGCTCCCGCCAGTGCAGCTCTAGGGGTCATCGGAGCACGCAAGTCCTTCTACCATGACAAGGTTGTAGTCCAGGGGAAAGGAAGCAAGCAGAGTAAGGCAATAGATTCAGAGAAAATTTAATTTATCCATCCAACGGATCGCTTGAAAAAAATCGCCGGGGAAATATCTGGGCGATACCGCCACGCGAAATGAACGAATTAGGGAAGGGTGGATGTGAGATAAAATGCGAAGAAGTTGCGAAACCGCGGAATTAACTCTACCAATGTTCTCGGAAGTGGACTATAGATGCGCAGTTGTTCCTTGTGGCGTATTTAGCCGAATTTCATTATAAGAAAGTTTTGGACTACTGAAGATTGGGATTGAGCACTCAATGAAAAGATATCCGGATTATTATTCACTGAGAAATCGGAAGTGAAAGTTGAAAACGAGAACATCTCCTTTCTCGGAAAAATCTATTGCTCTGCTTTACTACACAAATGTTTTGAGACAGAACATTAAGTTTTTCAGTACGTTAGCATTATTTTGGTATATTCTTGCCCATTAGGTACGTTTTCAATATTTTTTACTTTTTTAAAGGCCCCATAACTGTGAAAGATGATCCGTTCGGAAATAGTGTCGGGTAAAATGATATATTTGCCATTGCGAAGCATAGGGTGTATTCGTCCACGTGGGCACTGGAGGGTTAAATTGCAAGTGACTCACAATTGGTAATTACACCCCATTCCGAGACTAATTAGGGTTGCAGTGGCGTTATAATTGCGCCTGAAGATTTTCGTAATTCATCGCTATGCTCTTCTTTATTGTCGTTTCTGCTATCATAGACAAGGATCTCGTTTCCATTAGATTTTTGACCCGTTCCTTTTGAACAGTAAGGCAATTCTCGTGATTTTACTTCCAAACTCATCACTATTGGTAATTGGACTCCTTTGGTGTGATTCGTATATCCTCTATACCGATACCAGCTGCATAAAATTCACTTATGCTTGCAAGATGTTATGGCAACGATGCACTCAATTTCGCTGAATTGCGTTCTAACCGTTCTAATTATACGTCTGATGGTCGTGGTAACATTTTACGTAAGAGTTAGATATTTTTTTAAAACATTTTACAGAACGATTTTATTTTAATATTTCTAGCTCTATTTTGAAAAATAAGTTATAAAATTAGGTTTTACCTTCCTAATGTTTTAATTGTGAGTAAGCTCAGAATATAAATGTAATTTCAATGAGAGAAATTCGTGTACCCAAATCCTTGCTCAGAGTCGTTCGCTCTCGTCTCTAACGTTCTGTGAATAATTTTTAATTCAACCTCGGTCACGCGTGAAATCAAACTTATTGTTCAATAGTCTTTGCACTGTATAGCTTTTTCCAATTTTTCGGCATGGGGATCAGAACTGTTTTCATAATGATCTCCGGCCATACTTCTTGTAGATTCTACGAAACAGTTCGGAAAATATTCGTCTTCCCTTATTTCCTACATTATTTAATAACTCCGAAAGGATGCTACCAGTTCCCATTGCTTTTATTGCCTTTGTTTCCCATGGTGGCTTCTCTCTTTCGCCGTCTAGTATTTCTGGTCCGGTGTTATCCTTCTATCCTATCAGCTCTAGGGGTCTGGACTGTTAGGAATAATAATTAATTCTGGTAGGACCATCCATGCCAGATGCAGTGATTATCTGAGAAAGAAATTGGCGGTTTTGGTTGAAACGGAGATTTTAGAAGTTCCCAATATATACTTTAGTATCATTGTTGCGCAATCAAAAGTACTGTACTTTTCCTACCGATATTAATTTACTTACAACGATTCTCTACACTTCCCTTCTCTTTAAGGTATCCTCTTTAAGAGCTCACTTTCATTTTCAAGCTAAAAGAGGATAGTGATAGTTGAATCTTCAAGTCTTGGCTTTTTAATGCGGTAATTAATAAATCAGTGTGGAAAAATACTGTCTTTGAATATTTTATGCACAGTTTTATTAAAGTTCTGACAGAAACGAATTTTTCTTGATATCAGTAAAAATGGTTTCTATGTCCGACAATCCATGTAAAAAAATTCGTGTGGAGCGTGGCACTCTATGGATTGGAAGCATGGGCTATTGGAAAAGCAGACCAGAAAAGATTAGAAGTATTCAAAAACTGTTGTTGAATGAGGATGCTGAAGATCAATTGGATGGATAAAATAAGAAAATAAAGAAGTTTCCAGAAGAGTAGAAGAGGGAAGGACCATATGGAGCACTACACAGAAAAGAAGAACCAGTGGGTACACTGTGAAGCACAATGGGTTTGTGAAGAATATAATTGAAGAAAAAATAGAGGGAAAAGTCCCAAGAGGAAGGCCGAGCGATAAATACATGGACCAAATTAAGAGGAATGTACATAAGAGGAACTACCAGGGAGTAAGGGAACAAGCATAAGATAAAAATGGATGAAGGGCTGCAGTCATCCAATCTTAGGATTGAACGATCAATGATGATGTCCATCTAAATATAAATTGAGTCGGTACAGTCCTCTGATCGAATTGAAAAATGATTAAACTATTTCAAAATAAACATTCGAAAGTCTCGCAGCGGGGGAGAATTTGAGACGTTGGGCGGGAGTTGATGGGAGAGATTTGCGACTTGCTTGAAGAGACTGCTTGCTGGTTGGAGGGATAGAGGGAGGAAGAGGGTTGAGAGAGTTGAAAATGGGAAGTAATTTACGGTGAAGTCACTCAACGGACTCGGGAAAAAACCGCGCTAAGACCGCACGGCTAGGGGGAGGAGGGGGGAAGATGAAATGTAACTGAGAAACGGGGGATTAGGAGAGAGAGAGAGAGAGTGGTAAGGGCGACGGTTATTCTTACGGACATTCCTTATTCGGGGGGTGTTGGAAGGGAGAAGACCTTGACATTTGCCCGAATCGTTACCCCTGCGTCGGAGACCCCCACATCCTCCATTTCCTCATCCCACACTTCTCTTTCTCCCTCTCATCCATTTCCTTCCCTACCCTCCGTCTTCATGCCTTCTCATCCTACTCCACTTCTTTTCTCCTTCCCCCCCAGCCCCCTCCTTCACTCTCGCTTTCGTTCCCTCTACCGCAAAGGTGAAGTAGGTAGCTCAGAGAGAAAAGTGAGCTACTGATTAGGCTATGCATCAAAGGAATGAAATTAGCCATGGTGGGGTAACTAGCTAACAAACCTGACCGGCAGTTGGGATATCCGGGTTCGAAACCCGGTCAAGCTAAATGATTATTTCATAGCAAATTTCATCTCTCTAGTGTATACTTTTCTACCCGTGCGCTTTTTTTTCAGCACGATATATTATTTTACTTTAATAAATGATAACTAAATTTTCAAAAAATGTACAAATTCAATACCTCACAAAATCAAACTCATATAAAAGCAATACCATATAAATCATGTAAAATGCACACAAAATAATCAATTTTTCAATTTTACAAAGTTATGGTCTTGCTTAGCCATTCGTGGCTTATCAGCAGATGCCTTTTATAAGTTATCAGTAGTGTTTTAATTTATCACTAGCAACACAATTTATGTGCATAGCAGCCATTCCTTTGTCCTTTTCTTTTAACTTCACTTAT
This sequence comes from Pyrrhosoma nymphula, assembly GCA_963573305.1. Taxonomy (NCBI): domain Eukaryota; kingdom Metazoa; phylum Arthropoda; class Insecta; order Odonata; family Coenagrionidae; genus Pyrrhosoma; species Pyrrhosoma nymphula. The sequence goes on along the minus strand of OY754330.1, from coordinate 43,811,577 downwards.
TGATTCCGTATTTATTAAATAACCACTCATACTGTTGAAGAGTTTTGGAACACAGAGCTTGACTTCGTATCGAGTAATTTGTATACTTCGCACTGATTCAGGATCAAAGATTAGAAAAGTGATGTTTCCTTCACACCCCCTGCCCCTGTTAAACCGACGATGTTTTTATTACTTACATTTGACTTGACTACCAGCAATCAGCAAACCAATGTTGGAAATAAAGAAGTATGTTCCTTTGAAATATGTATTTGGAATATGCTCTTACATAGCAGTGAAGCTTAACCAACAACAGCTGCGGAGCATAGAAGACTGGGAGCAACAAAAATGTAGGGCTGTCGAAGAATGATGAAGATCAAAAGAACGGGAAGAATGTAGTATTGAGGAGGAATTTAGATACTCGTTACTCTGTGGCATAATGTATAATCAGTCCGTGGGTGACCGAGGTGATCCCAACTTTCAATTGGTTTTAACAAATAAATTTCTTTCTAGTATCAATGCATTTAGTAGTACAAGTTCGAAATACAACGACACTAGCCAGAAATAAATTTCTTAATCCAAGGGAAATAGCAAGTGCATACATTGTTGTCTAAAATGTGTCATTTCTCTGGGAATTAGGTCTATTTCTGAAATTACTGGCGGTGCAGATGATGGTACTCGCCCGCCTAACCTGGTGTGTAAATTTGACTCGCTAGAATCTTTCAAACTGACCTTCGGGTTTCTCTTCTTCTCTTCCACAACCTCCAAGCTTACTCATCTCTCTTTCTTCCCGTTGCTAAGTGAGGAAAGATCCACAGCATCTTCCGCTCTTACCCTTGCTCATAAGATAAATTCAGGCAATGGCGAATCTTTCAGTCTTCAAATATTGACCGCGAAAATATATTGTGCATTGTATTATATCTTCGAAAACAATCGATCTTAATGATGATATTCTTTCGTTGTTGTATTAGGTAGCTGAAAATTAAAATTTTACAACAGGCATGTCTATTTCAGTGATTAAACTCTTCAGTCCTGCCACTTTCTGTCTCCTGAAATGTGCATAACAGCCGTTTCTCAGCCGTTTCTCCTGTCTCAGCCGTTTAGGACACCAATAAAATGTTTATCGCAAGAAAAATATTGAAGCTAAAACACGCATACAATAAACGCGCCGAGTGTAGAGAATATGATACAATCACTTAAATTGAAATGGGTAATAGGCACAAAAAATTATGACAATATAGCACAATCTACACAAGGACTGTAGAGGTAAGGTGTGGTAAGAGGTTAAGTTTTGACTCACACAGCGCAACTGTATGAATCAAAACTAAAACTTATTTCCGCCTTTTCGTTTGTTTAGTTTAAAAAATGCTGATTTCACAGATGGCATGACTTTGCATTTGAGAAACAAAATTGAGATATTAATAATGCAAATTAGTCGACGAATATATTTTTTGATGAATTTTTTCCATCCATTGGAGCCGACTACTGCGCCATTTCTGTCGAGTTAGCGTACTTCGACTTCAGTTTCCGTTTTCATTTACAAATGACTCCAAAGCTAAGATGGATTGGTTCCTTAACTTTCTTTCCATTCGGTTGCCTGGGAGAATTGGTTTCTTACAGTTAGTTTTTCACACAAATAACCTTGATGTGAGATAGAAAAATAATATCCTCTGGCAGAAAAATTATATCATACCCTAATTTAACACATTCCCGCCTTTAATTCCACGTAACTTCAAGTTCAATTTATCAAATGATCACATCGGGATTGAGGAAAAAGCCTTAATAATCAGGTATATCGAAGGAAAATATTTTCCAGCGATATTTTGGGATCAATACTGAGAATATTATTTTAAATATTGGTGCATATACATTTTGTTTTAGCCATAATGGGTCAGAAATTTCAACATTATAATTAAAACAGAAACAGTATTTTTCGTGTAAATTAAAACCGTGAACTCCTTTGAGCTACCCAGATGCGAAAATAGAGCACGCCACTCCCAGGTTTAACAAACTACATCAAGTTAAATAACTTAGCATATTATATCAATACTGATAGAAAGTTAACTCTGTGTAAAAGATAAGCGAATGCTCATGAGTCATCATGAAACGATTTAAGCGATCGGTATCTCCACATCCAGTTGGTTATGCATTGGGTCACTTTTCGGGGCAGTCTTTACTCAGGGAAAATATAAAAGCGAAAAGAAATTCAGAGAGCATCGACAGATGAATATTACCACTAACCGTTAAAAGTAAACGGCCACTACCTGGTGAGTCACCGTAACGTAAAGTAAATAGTCCGATTGCTTATCTGTATGAGCAGGTACATAAAGTGAATACGTATAATAACAGGGAATGAAGAGGAATCAGGTAAGTTAGAGGGAGTCAAGCATCTGAAAATCAAGTGATTTCTCTCATGAACAACATCCTCATCGATGTACTCACGTCATTTCCCGAAGTGTCGCATTCCATTTGGAGTCAAGTAAGCGGAGACACGCAGGCTTTAAACCCAAACAAGAGGTGAAAATTGAGTATAAAACACAGCGTAAAGTGAGGTTTTCAAGTTCGAAGAATTCTTGCGATTTTCGTGGAAGTGAAGACCAGATTAAATAGCGGTTGAGCTTCAGGTTTTAAGACATTCACACCACAATGTGAATCTCCCTCTTGAGAACTTGAAAAATTGTCGAAAAGAACTGAGATTCCCCTCGCGGATTCAACCAAGCTTATGGCTAATTTTTCTGCGTGGAAAATAAAAAAAATCTCTTAGCAGAAAGCCATAACAAAAGTGGCGGCATTCCAGAGGGAAAGGCTGAACACTTATTTTTACGTTAAATGCGCACTCGCCGAGTTGATTTAAAAATTCGCGTGTAAAATCTTAAGTAGAAATGTTGAAACGACCCGCGTTGCAAAGATGAGTCAGAGCAGCCAAGGTCAAAGTCGTAACCACCAGTTAAGCACCTTGATGAAGGAGATCTTGGCAGTGTCACTACGGGCTGGCCGACTCGGCGCGAGTCATCTTGTAGTGAGAGTCTGCAGAAGTGAGCTTCTTTGCAGTGGGTGAATATGTCAGCTTTATTCAGTTTCCTGCATTTAATTGAAGTAAAAACTATTACCAGTCCTAATTTTTATGATTAAAGCGTCCTTGCTCATGATCCACAGCTCTGAGCACTGGCTTACCTTCTCCAGTGTATGATAGGAATGGTACGAATAGTAGTGGGCTTGAGTTTTATGGGTTCCAACTAATAAGACTACGTCACTCCGTCCAGAGAGAGAGATTAACCCTATGACAGACAATATCAGTGGCCAAGGTGGGAATCAAACCCGTGACCTTTGAGTTGAATTGTTTACCTGGCAATCGGGACCGGCTGTAATATTTTGATCGTAAACGGTTTGGAGAAGTCGGGACGAAAATAAAATAGCTTTTTAAAGCATTTGATAAAGGAATATTGTCCATATACGTAGAATAATTAGAAGAAAACTTTATAATGAATGAATTATCCATTTTCGCTGGTGCTCCTCAATTGGCATGGTGTTGGTTGAATGGCTACGCTCGATAAGTGACGCTGCAGCTCGTTCTTACCTTTGGCAAAATGACGAAGTTTCGCCCGACACTTCTTGCTGGTATTCCCGTATCGCTTGCTCGCAGAATTGGGGTAAATAATTTCATATTTTTTAATGGCAAGTGTGTTGTGACGGTTTTAGGAACCCAGTTTCTTAATTTGAAAGTACATCTTGTTAGAGCGATGAGATACATAAGGTGATATTTGGTGTGCCAGACTATAGTTAGATGACTCACCAAATTAGATATACCAGAGAATTTAATGAATTATTCGACACATTACCTTGTGGACAGCTGTATATTCTTTTTCATTCAGAGGACGTTGCATTACATATACGAGCGGCGCCTGTCAAAAAACGCGCTGAGATACCCCATATCTGCTGTTTTACTTTAAGGTGGCTCTATACCGGGGCTAAGAAGCTCGTTTCAGACGTTTCCCTCTGACCCAGTAACGCCTTTTCCGTGACAGCTGGAGACTTGCAATTTTTGTCTTCTATAGATGAAGAGTCATTTGTTGATTTAAGTGGAGTAACTTTATCATGAAGTGTTTGTGTTTGTTTATAAAAAATATCAAAAATTTGGTTCTTACGAAATGTTTTGGTAATATTCCGGGACACGTTTCGAAGGCTAGATTCCGAAATGAGGATTTTCAGCCCACTTGAATCAAAGAATCATCTTTCATTTACGCAAAAAATCAACAACCATTGATGCTGTTTTCGTATTAAGGATATAGCAATGTTAAGCGTTCAAGCCTGCATTGAAAACGGAGTAGACCTTTTCCATCCCCACCCAAGGATAATCGTTCCCCACTCCATTTTTGTCTGTGCCTCCTTCACAGTTTCCCGTTGGGCTTTTAACACCCCAGTAGGCAACCACAGGCGGCGACCGTTAAATTGAGATGGCTTGGAAGTCCCACCTTAATATAATCTTCATGTTGTGCATTTATTATTCTCTCCTCCGCGTCACGCATTACGCCAAGCTTAGCACTACCTTGCGTTTGTTACGGGAAGAACGGTCTCGCAGTGACAAATTTAATAAAGGTATTACTCAGCAATTTCGGGAAACAATATATTAAACAAAGAATAGCGAAATTTCCAGGCCACACATTATGTCAATGTGGAATAACGTTTGCTGTGGCAAAATCGCAAGAGGAGGTATACCTATTTAAGGTAGTGTGAGCAAGATATTACTTCACATTAAATTCGATGAATTTAGGCTCATTATAAAGAAAGATATCTCATATTTTAATGGCAGCAAAATATCAGCCTCTTACCATTATACTTGTCGACAGATTTTACAAAAATATACAAGCCATTTTCCATGGAAATGGTACTCGCATGCACTCCAGAGCCACTTTATTTTAAAAATGGGGAAATTCTAACGCATAGATCTCGTCAGAAATTTAACAATGCGCAGTTTTGATGTTTTCTCAACTATTTCTAAAAATGAATTAACTAATCATCACAGTAATTTTTACAGAATCGCAAAAATATTCGGTTTTCAAGGCGTTTTTAGCGTACATTGTGAAAAAATACGAGTCAAGTTAAAATATTTTATGTGTATATTTAGTTAATTACTGATAATTTCAGTAATTAAAAACCATGTTTTTGTGTCATTAACATTACTCTATTTACTTCATGCTTCCTACAGATCCTTAAATTGAAAAATAGAATTTGAATGTAGGAATAATGACTCGGGAAAACTCTCTATCAAGCTACCTTAAATTAACACGCCTAAAGTAGTCTTCTACAAATAGACGCTCCAGGTGGACGAACACAGCTATTGATGATCAGATAGGTATCCCTCCGCTTGACGTCACACATGGATTGCCATTCAACCCCGAGCTCCATGGAATACGTTTGCCTTGCTTTAGCATTTCGAGCCGAGTGAAGTTTTCAACCATATCTGTTCTCAAGGGAGGCTTAATTTGTGACGCAAAATTTAAAGAAGCTTCACATTTTCAGCGACCGTGACATTTCTCCTTGCGCCCGTGCATTTAAAATTCCCGATTTCATTTCCTGGATTCGTGCCCAGCAATTTAACCAACCAAAAAGGCAAGGCAAAGTCATTGGAAACGGAAATCACTTCTATTAAGGCCGTTTCACACGACACCTATTCACACGGCATTCTGAAAATCGGAATCAATCCGGCATAGTTACTCAAAATTAGATACTTTAAGTCTTGAATAAATCCTTTCATACTATTCAACTCTCCATTTCAATTTCTGACCTGATGTTTGTTTACATTGTTCAACACACGTAATTAACGCTTTATGTATTGTACAAAAACTCTTTTATACTCTTCTTACTTTTATTATGTTTGTTTAAATACTTCTAACAAAAGTAATTGTAAAATACCTGCACAATACTTTTTCAAGTATAAAACATGTATAAACATATTTTTAAAAATACTTGTATACTCTGCGATCAATTTTAATGTAGCTTCCGTGGTCCAAGAGCATATCTTACAAATATTGGAAAACTTACCTCAAAGTAATATACACCACTTCGTGACGAAAACAATACTTCATTGATTTCTTGTTGCGCCAACGAAACGATCTTCCTTGAAACGATCTACTCGGCCATGATTGGTAGTTGGATGCGAGACTCGTATGAAAAATATTAATGCAGAACATATTTCCGTTTTCGGTACTGAAAATCGAATTCGACGCATCTATCGAATACGATTGATCCTTTAGCACGGTGCAATTTAAAGCATGCTAAACTTGGTTTGATTTTAAAGCACTGAAATAAGTAAATGAAACTTATGTGAAATGACCACTAAAATGGCTCGATGAGGGAACGGCTTCAGCATGTTAAAACCGTCAAAATAAAAAAATGCAGATATGCCTTATTCACACTTATCATTCTGTCTTCTAGTATCTCCTTTTTACTATACACTCATTTCCTTTCTTAGGGCTGCATTTCCAATTCATTTTCAAGTAAGTTTCTTTAAAAAAATCTTCTCCGCAAATTTCTAACCATTAATTTGAAACAGGATTTTTCAGTGCTAGAAATAGCGTCAGTCTCCCAAGCCTATTTGGAGTTGCCATAAAAGCATATCTATCATATTACGCGTAATATTCCTATACATGTACCTATTTACTATTTATAAACTTATAGTATACTACTTTTTTTGTCATTGGTACTAAGCGATAATATTTTTGCCGAAAAAGCTGCATTGTTAAGGCTTATATAATATAATGCAACCAGCTACTCATATATTAGGAACTGTCTAATTAATATCATTTACTGAGTGTCAATAACGTTGACAAGGAATTTAAGCGGACCATTGATTTTCATCACTGAAAACGTCAGGGATGATGCTCCCATGTAGGCCGTACCGAATTTATGGTAGAACTTAATTTTAGCATATAAAATTGAATACACGTTTCGGGGTTAAGTACAAAGCCTTAATAGTTAAGTATGTTCGATGAAGCATTTTCTCTACTGGTGACAAGAGAAATTAATAACATATTTCTTAAAATATTATTGTATTATTTAATTTACCCATTATGCAACAGAAACTGAAATATTAGATATAATTTAAATTGAAAGACGTAGAATTTATTGCCATGTGGTAAACCAAGATTTTTTTACAAAAAAATACACCAAAACTTTTATACCAATAATAGAAAAACGATATTTTATTTGTGGGTACTCATTCATCGGATGCCTTTAATTCGTATATATTGGCATTATTATTTGAGAATTTGCAGGCAGTAGCACATATTCTTCCTTTAGTGGGTGATTCCCTGCTTTGGACTTTTTCCACAAGAAAATCAGTTTACTCCAATTACGTTATTTCGACAATCGTCATATCACTTTCACTGCTGTGTGCCAACTATTTGTACAGCTTTATGGAATTATAGTTGGTAAATGTTGAGCATTACGATACCTTCCATAACTCATGTAAAACATTACAAGAAACACTAATTGCCCAGTAGCTCTAACAAAAGAAACGGCTCATGATGTCCGATCATCAATGCCTGTGGATCCAACCTCTTAATTCTCTTAAAGCTGGGAAAATGGGTAAATGTGATTAGAGAGACCATTATGACACCAGTAAGGTGTTGGGAAGAAAACGTTTAACAAGAAAAAAAAGGAAAAAAGGGCTGATCGTTGCTATTATCGATTGGAGAAAACAGTGAGCATGAATATTGATGGACTCCGTGGAGCTCGATCTTGATAAGGAATTGTCATCCCAGAGGAGATGAAGGATTTTTGTGCCTCTAATTTCAATCCGGGATTCGTTTTTGTACACCGGGATGAAATTTATTATCTGCATCATGCGATCATCAATGCAAAAAAATCGGTGAATCACGACGCGTATTTCCACTAGGGATAACAATTCAAGATGGCCTTCGAAGATACAGAGGATATATTTTTACGCATCAATAGTTAAGGAACTTGATTTCGGGACTTGAGACGATACGTAATATGAAACAACGGTTGGATCTAGTCATTGAAGGAGTTATTTTACATATAAAGTGAGGGAATAATCAGACCAATCCAAGGATATTGCTGACATCTAGGTTATGATTCCTGTATAAAAATGATAGAGATGAATTTATTGGTAAACATTTTAGAAAAAGAAATTTGAAATAGTTTTTGTTATCTTCTCTAACTCGATCGAATCTAATGCTATTTTTTCTTTCTTTTCTCTTTCTTTCAGTCATAATCTCCAAACGAGGATGTGGAAAACTGTCGATGGCTCATTAGAACAAAAAACCTATATAATTCATATACATATCAAATTAATCGGCTAGTGGATTAATTAAGAAAGGTTTTATAGTATTATTGTTACGGAAGTTGTGTAACTTGTAATTTGCTGTGTAACTTGGAGAAGGCCATCGGCAAGATTAAGGGACGTTTACATGGAAAAACATTGAATAATACGTATCCATATATGTTTTTAAATTTATGACTGCTCTGTCTTACGTAAGGGGCTGGAAAGAAGATCGTTAGTAGGTGTGGGGAAATTCCAAAAGAACTCTGATATCTAAAATGGTGGGAATGCTGTTGGTTGATCGAAGCTAATTTCTTTTGATTCTCACTTAAAAGGCTTTGGAGAGCTCATGAGTCCATGAGAGTTTATTTAGTCCAATTTAATTTTTACCTACTTAATTACAAAAAATTGACTACGATCAGTGTTCACCATTTTGTTGTGAAATGGAAATAGAAATGGAAAAAAAACTATAAACAGCTATAGCAAAAATATTGACCTATTGGTAAAGACCATTTTTATTCCACAATTGAACACCAACAGTATCTGTATCATCTTGATTTCGGTGATTTTCAGAGAAAATAGAAGGCGAACGTATTTTGCAAAATTATTTCAACTTTGAGCCATCGTAAACTGTTAATGCGTAAGAACTGAAAAAGATAAATGGCATGTGTCACCTCATGAACCGATCAATAAAAGTTGACCTTGCCAAGTTTCAATTGTCAGATATGTGTTGAGGTTGGTATAATTAATACGCGCGACTTTTTCGGGAGAGGCAACTTATTTCGGAAAGCACGACCGCGTGACCGCGGCGTCAATACATTGTGCCAACGATACACACACGGGCAAGATAATATGCACACTGGTCTCTTACAAGCTAGTCTCCGCCTTACATAGGAGTTCCCCGTCCAATCCGGCGACCTTGGGGCCACTCAACTGCTTTCGTACATCACCGCCCGCCGACCTCCTCCAGGGTCTTCGCGAATGCTTCGGGGCTCGCCAATGTTCCTTCACGCGAACCCACACAAGATAGAGAAAAAGCAATTTTTGAATTTTGGTCAGATTTTTTGGATTTCAGCTCGCAGTGCGAGGTTTCCAATGCATGGCAGCTATTTTTTACTCGAGTACGAAAGTGTTTTGGAGTTGAACTGATGATGAATGCTTCGATGCATTAGAAACGTCTTCAAGAAATGACCTACTAAATGCAGTGGAAATCCTCAGAAAACCTTGACACTCATCTAAGCAACGCTTCAAAAGCATGCACCTGAAAATATTCCGCTGTTTTTCAGCACGTAAAGAGTGGTAGTTTTCTGATCCTCCCTCGCAGAGAATGCTTCTTGAAATTGCAGCGAAGCGATAGTCGTGAAAATCTGTTTTGTAAACTAAGAAAAAAATTCCATACCTACCTGTCCTGCCTGATTCTTGAATTTATGGTGCCCATAGACGCATTATGAGATGAGAGCTAGCCAACCAGTGCACCATGCATTACTGAAATCGGATCACGATCGCTCGTTTTTTGGGACAAAGTAAGAATTTTCGTAATTTCATTCCTTTTTTATATCAAAATACCAAGCGGGGACTCATTTAAGCTATCCGCTGGCTAACACATCCAGATGTAAATTATTGGCGTGCCACGATGGGTACAATTAACTTATAGACTTTAATACACGATAAAAATCAAATTAATCGAATTCCTTTTGAAGGTTTTTTATAGCTTACTGTAAAACAAAATCAAATGCTATGATTTAGTCATTCAAAAATATGCTCGCATATAAGCAGAGATATCAGACGTTTTTAAGCACATTAATGCCCTCATGTGATTTTCTATTTTAAGTTATTTTTCTGATAAGAAAAAATACATGAAAGTTGATCATGCGAATTGACTGTTGAAGAGAAAGGCATTAATGAAAAAATAAAAAAAACATTCATGATTAAGTTAAATGAAGAGTTTGTATTTCTTCATTCCCATGGGGTAAAAGTACAGTTTCGGAATTGTAGTGAGTATTAATTTGACTCCTCTAAATTTAAGTGCTAAAACAGCGGTGCTAAAATCGTGTTAGTTTCAAGGAAAAATAAAAAAAATCACAATACGATAATTAATCGTTTATTTCCTGTAGGTAATTTTGCACGAAAAATGGATGGATGAGTTTCGCAATTGAGTACGTCCGTAAATCAGGCACCGCACCGTGTTAATTAATCTTCCCATTATGGAACTCGGAAATCTCTACCGACCAGTAAGCCGAAAATCTAATTAGGTTTTGATGATGAGCTACACGTATTAATTAGTTGGGCGTATGTACATGATTGGAATGATTCCGAAAAAATATTTACTTTGAAAATGGCAGTGAACTCTCGTAACTCCAATCGTAGAGAAGAGCGGGTCTCAAGCTAATTAAATTGGTGAAATTATGCGGAGGAGTTGGTAAGTTAAACGTTGCCTTAATTGCTTTAAATCTTTTCGTCTATTGTGAACATGAACTTTGCTCGGTAAGATTGATAGCTTGTGCTAGCTAAATACGTATTTACTGAGTTGTAATTGTCTGCAGCAAAAGGACCAAAAATTTTGTAACCCATAATTCCTCTGGGGAATTGCTGCTTTTGCATGTGACAAAAGTGTTAAAAGGTTTAAAATAACGGTTACGCATGGTATCCAGTTTCAATGGAAGATATGCCTTTAGTGGAAGATCGTTTTCGTCTGGTATAAATTCTTCTGGCGTAAATTCGGGGTTTTCACTGGGTTAATTGGCAAAAAGTACCGACGTTTCGACGGACGTCTCGTCCATTGTCTTCAAGGTAAAAGAAGAATTAACGCTAAGCATTCGCCGGGAAAGCATTGAATCCGTCTTCGTCTGCTTTTCCGGGTTACGGCATTTATATCTGATCCTCGTCACCATATAGGCTTTGTCGACCCATACTTCTTTTTCTTTGAGGGTGATATTCCATTAGACTCCTCGGTATTCTGTCCAAAATAATTTGTAGAACATAGTGTTTGGTGTTTCCAGTTATTTATTGATACATTGAGCTACTGCTGTGATTTCTTCACCGTCGCACTGTCCTTAGGATATTCATATCTGCTGTCTCCCAGACCCTTAGGCCTGCTTTCTGGGTGCCTTGTGGGCATCACCTTTGCCTTATATGCAAAGTGTTATTTGTGCCTCATTATGGGCCTTCTGTCCTATAGTTCTTGACATGACCCCACATATTCTTTTGAAATTTGCGGAAGATGTAGATCTTCCGCAAGTTCAACCAAATTCTAGTTTCAACTTCTAGAACATATTTGACTGTTTCCATGAAACTACCCTGCATGTAATGCAATACTATCCTCTGAGGCATAAGTTCTCGACTTTTTTATAATTTTTGTTCTTCTTAGTCACCTGTTTCCGTAAATTGTTGCCCTGAAGAAAGAAAAAAGTTTATTATTTACCTTCCTACCACTATTTTAACCTTAAATGCACCATAGTTTAAGTTATTTCGCATACCCCTAAACGGCGAAGAATGCACCTCTTAAGCCCGTTTCACACGGGGCACGTAATTGCACAATCTGATGTACGTACGAACGTGCATTTCAAATTGTATCATGTAACGCCGTGAATTGCAAGAACGAATGCGCGAATGCATGGACGCGAAATGGTAAAATAGCCCCTGCTCTAATTCGAAAATGAATGCAGGCCCGATTGAGAAAAACATGCAGTTTGAAGTTGTGCAATTTCATGCCTCGTGTAAAACGGTCTTTAGAGTACGCGTACCACCACTGTCCTAAGAACACTCCATTTTTTCATTTGAGCTGGTAAAAATGTTTCATATCTTATTTTTAGCTCATATGGGCATTGGAGAGGCTTTTGTTGTCATGTTAGAGCTGTCTTGCACTAAATGGGGTGCTAACCTATTATGTGAATCTTTCAGAAAAGAAAGTGAAGGAAAAGCTCTTTAGGAATGCCTTCGATGGCTCAATTCTTGATTCATCAATACCACTCACTCGCATTCTTATAAGGTTTTCACATCAGCTGCATTAGGATGGAATTTCTTCGCTTCGGAAAAGAAAATAACCAAACTGTCCCTGTTAAGCTACTGCTCTTGTGCAAATGCAAGACTCCATAGTAATAGACGTAAGATCTGAATTTTTTGGAGGAAGAGATAGTTTTCACTCGAAAAACCTGTCATTTGAAATTTAGGAATGATGATAAAAGGGCTCGCGAAAATTCCATGCTTGCAACTTTTACCTAACTTTAGAAAAAGGCTTTCATTACATTGCATCAAAGTTTCTCATCAAATTAACTCCACAGCCATTTAGAAGCTCCGAGAATACTGTTAAACTTTCCTTGTCCACCTTTTGCAGCCACCAAAAGCAGCATTTGCTTAACTGCTCCCATAGTTAAGCAGCTTTGTGCTTAACTATGAGTACAGCCATTGTACTGCCACCTCTATTGGTTCTCAGAAATCATGTTTAATACAGTAAAACCTATATAGCAGTTTACTGCTAGCCCTGAGGAAAAGCGTAGGTGACTTTAACTCCTATTTTGTTCATATGTGTCAGTGTTGTAGATGAAAACAATTACTCAGCAATCTATGCCAAGGAGGAAGGAACCATGTTCTAACGTAAAGCGTTTAACCTTTGCGTTTCACTCTTATACTATGAGCCTTTATTTCTCCGCAGTTAATTCGTACAAACCCTTCGTGCTCTCTTTTGGATATGACTAATGTAAGTCATAAAAACTCAATGATTTGATCTAGGAATACGAAACGTACGCATCATTAATACGCTTTTTGTAGGCTAATTTTTGTGCATGTTTCATTTCCTCCATATTTCCACAATTGTAAATATCGATCCTAAGGTGAAACGGTTACCACTCAGAACTTTGGATACAGCAATCCGAGTTCACATTTCAGTTTAAATCTCGGTGGGATCTTAGTTATTTGATGTTGACTGATATTCTATTTACTTTAATACATTCAATTTAATATAAATACATATTTTCTGACTGTAAAAACAAATGTTATTACATATTTATAATTCTTCCATTGAAAAAATATAATTTTCGTATTTTAAATGCTTCTTCACGTTTCACTTTCTATGACGGTTTCACTGACATGGAAAAGAGTAGTCGTCTTATATGCCGCTAATTTTTATTCTCTAAACAACCATTCAATTTTGTATATACCCAGCGCACTAACAACGACCTTCCATCTAATTATAGCACGCCTCTTAGTCACTTCATCTATCCTACCATCTTTCACACACTTCTTTTGAATGTGTGTCAACGAATTAATTAGCAGAGGAACTAAACAGTTTTTCTCACTCCATACGTGTGAGTGGCCTAGTTGAGTCTATAATTATCATGTTATACACGATAATAATTGTTACCCAGTTTGGGTTCTCATACGATGACAGCTACTATATGTTTTTATCCAAATATAATTTTACTTGTTTTTCGAATACTATTAATAATATTACGTCCTTAATAATCGTAAAAGTAGTTTTACACGATGTAGTAAATGAAAAAATCAGAGGCTTGGACTCACTCAATGTAAAATTTCATCCAGGACGATTCTGCCGTATCGGCCTGGTAGAAAGTCTAAACATAAAAGGACATTTTCAGAATCATACTATTACAAATATACAAGGGCTAACGAAAAAATCTACCCCAAATCTAAATAAACTTCTAATCATTCCATTTTATAATTCATCCTATTTATTCGTTTGGCCTGCGGATATTTTTTTTAAATTAGGGAAAGAATTGGAATGTATCCAAATTCTCTCCGTCTTTATTGTATTTTAACAATAACTACATTGCATCCGAAGAGTACAGTAATGAGAGTATGTACTAGTGACAGAATCGATACAAACTTTGTAAATATTACAATGGATTTTATTCAATACGACCATCCAATCCATCGAATCGACCATCGGATAAAATCCATTGTAAAATCTACAAGGTTTGTATTGATTCTGTTAATATGGAATTTTACAAAGTAACGCCTGAGAATATTGAGTATATACTAGTATTTACCCCTCAATTTGCATATATTATAAATTATGTCTTTTCCTTAGAGAATGAAATGATTATTTGAATTTAACTTTTACTTTAGTGGTCAAACATATTTTTCGATATTTCTCCATGCCGTCTTCTTCATTCTTACTCCGCCATCTCCGTCTTCTTCCTCGTCCACAGCTGAGCTTCTTCCTCCAGCTTCATTTGTCCTTTCCCGGTTACTCCTTTCTTTTGCCTGTGATGTGAGAGATTGACATATGTATTATGGCACATGGCTCTATTTACGCTTTTTTGTTTTTACCTCTGAATAACGCTAGCAGAGATGTGGCCAACAAAATTAATTCGAAAAGTATTTTGGTGACTTAATGAATTCAAATATAATGAGCATGGGAAATTCAAAGGTCTTAAACTTCCGCTGCCGAAATGGTTGTGTTTATGGAGTTGCTAGGATGACAGGGCAATCGGCCACTTGCCTTTAACCTCGAGAATATGGGAGTTAATCGCTGTGGTTAGGTCGGGCAGGCGGTGACCTTTTCCTTCCGGGCCTCTCGGTGACCTTCTCGCTTCTCCCCTTATGATTCCCAGATTCCTCCTCCTTCCTCCCTCAGCATTCCTCTTCATTCCCCTCCCACTTCTCTCGCCCCCTCCACTTCCCCTGCTCCCCTTTGCAACCATATCCCATCCCCCCTCGTGGGAAAGACAACATATGAACCCGGAGATGGCGTTAAATTAGCGCGGTGCCCATAGCCGTGAAAGAATCAACCTTTGCTTTTGAATTAATCTCCATCGAATTTAACTGTATCCGCCATCTTCGCGTGGTAAGAGCTTGGAGCAGATCTTGTTCTTTAAGGTTATTTGTGCGAGATTTTTTCTCTCGTCATAACAGAGACCATATTCGAATTTTATTTACAATTTAAGCAGTTAAAAGACGCATGAGTTAGATATACTAATATTGGTGATGCACGCAATAAGTATTTACGGCTGAATTTATCACTATTGAACTAAATATGTGTGCATATGTAGCGATTTAACTTGACTAAATTGTTTCTCGCCGTACCGTGCAAACGTCTTCACAAATGAAAGCTTTATTCTACAACTTTATAAAAGGTATAACGGTTATTAACTCATTTATTTTTCAAAGTAATATTTTAAACAAATAAACTACCGACCGTTACATGTCTGACGAGATTCTTCCGTCAGAACCTAATAAATCTATTAAATCACTAGTTGAAAAGCCTGATGAAACAGGTTCAAATAGTGGCAAAAAGGCAAAGAGTGATGAATGAAGTAAATAATTACATAGAAATAAATGTGTAGTTTTTTATTTTCAATGAAAAAGATATATGTAACTATGGTAATCAATATGTAATATCTAAATGTCAGAGATTTATTTGAAAGCAACATTTTTGGTGAAGCAGGTGGAATTGTTACTAAGTAGTGTCTCCTATGTATATTTTGAAAAATGCATACGTCCGCGCCATGTGTCTGTTAGTGGAAAACGTATACGGGAAATCGCTTGCCATCTATTGGCGCACACCTGAATCACTACGTCTAGCAACTGAATCATACGTACGTACGCGTAATCTTTATAGAGTTGATGTGAGTAAAAATATTATTCAGAAAACAAAAAAAAACTACAGACCGCTTACATGTCTGACAAGATTCTTTCGTCATAACTTATTAATTTTTTAAATTATGTCTCTCTAGAGCGTACAGTCGTATGAACCCCATGAAAAATTGCCTCAATTTTTTGGCAAATATCTCGAAAAGCAGTGAGATGATTCTCTGATGGGTGGAGGGAGAGTTTATTTCTGTGGTCTATCTACTGTTCTCTACGAAGTAATGTTTTCAAGGAACTAATACCACGAGGAATTGTAGCCAATGCCAATGTAATAGCCAATGTATTAGCCTTTGTGCCGTTTTTGGTGGTGAATGAAATAAATAAATAAATGTAGGTTGGGATGTATAGTTAGACATCACCCGGAATTAAAGCCAGAAATCCTCCTTCCAATGGATTAAAGAAGAGAAAAGATTTGAAAAACCATACGGTGTGACACCTTTGGTGAATATTGAAACTCAAATGCGTAATCTGCCATATTGAATGGATCATTTGTGCAGTAATTATGCCGGAAACATAGGCATTTGTGGTGGAGTTTTCGCGCTAACGTAATGATTAATATTATATGTATAAAATGAAAAATCGAAATTATACTGTAGAAGCACTGCTTTATTCATGAAATTTATGTGCAAGTTCTGCGCGATATCCAACTTACGTGCATCATTTTTCTATAAAAAGGGGCTTCAATTTCGCGTGTCAATTCGCCATCCACTCACCTCTTCAATCTTTGCTCCTTCCTCAATCCTCCCGTCCCACAGTCTCCTCCCTCCCTTTTTCACTCTTTCCCTTCATGCCATTATTATAACTTCCCCCTTCGTGGGAAAAGGCAAGGTATGACCCAGGAGATGAAGTTTAATGTGTGTGGCGCTCATAACCGTGAGAGAATCAACCTTTGCTTTTGAATTACCGACTCCCCGACGAATTTCATTGCATCCGCCTTCTTCACGCGGCCGAACTCCGACTGCGTGAAGAAGCCGGATCTTATTCTTAATGTGTAACGCTGTGCTTTCAGCGCAAGACATATCCGCACCGTGACAACGAATGAACCCTTAGGCTTTGCGTCAACGCCGGAAACATCTCTGTTTCCTAGATCCTAGGGAATCCGGGAAGCCTCACGTACGGAAACTCAGTATAAAGTGTCATTTACGAGTGATTTTTTTTCAGGACAGAAATAAGTTTTTTGTCTTTATATTGATAATATTAATGCGGGTTTTGGAAACTTTTTCATTTTGATCAGAAGCTTACTCACTTAGCGATCTATCTGAGGGTTGATTTGACGGGTTAGGATGATTTTATGGGAGATTGATTTTTAGCTCACCATACACCAATTTGAAACCAATGGGCGTATGAAATACACTCAGGGTAGAAGTTGGATGTAATTCCCTGGCCTGCCTACGTTAAAAAGAAGTATTGGTACCCAGATTATAACCTTTAGAGGATTGTAGCTGTGTGTGTTCAGTTAGCCTTCAACCAGAAACCAACCTTCCTCAGCCCTAATGTCCGATTCCCTTTTCCCTTAACCTCCCTTTTTTCCCGCTCCTCCTTTACATATGCCCAGTTCACGCTACCATTTTACGCGCGAGCATAACTTACTGACGTGTATACTCATTAACCCTTGAGTTACCATTGTAACAATACGCTGCCTTATTTCAGAAATCACAATGAACAAGTAAAAGGTAAGCAATTGATTTCAAATGAACTTAGAATTCCCACAACCCCTATAACGTTTTGAACATTTTAAATGTAAGCTTTAAAAATAAAATGACACTATTTTGCTAGTTCATCAAAAATAACACTTCACCATTATACATTTTGCTTGCCTTATTTGATTGTCATCGTTCATCTTTTCAGGTTTCCCCCTCGTGACCATGGGGACAGCGATCACTATGGTAAGTTAACAGCGTTGGTAACTATTTTTTACGATGGTAGAAATGCGCCTTAACGCCGCGTTTTGCCATAACGATGGTACGTGGTATGGTTGGTACGTTGGGAGTTGGTAGAGGCAATACTCAACCTTCTCCCTCGGAGGAATGGAAATAAGTGAACCAGGGGATGGATCCATCATCATCTTTCCAATCCCCGCGGAAACCTACGTCAGAACTTCAGGGCATGGAGTTGGATTCGTGCGGAGCCCATAGACGTGGGGAAATCAGCCTTAGCTTTTGAATCCCGCTGTGTCGAATTTAATTCCATCCGCCTTTATCACGCGTTTAGGCTCAGGAGCCGATATTTTTCTTCAAGTATAGAGCTGTTCTTTTAGCGCGAGGTGTAGAATATGCAACGTGACTTCGAATGTGAAAAACAACGTGAACGGCGTGGACCTCTCTGCCTGGGAAACTTAACGAAAAACACTGGAGCCCTAATGAACGGATATATTTTATGAAGCGTTCTCGTTTACACCTAAAATGCTATTGCATCTTGATGATTAATTGGGGATCGGGGAATTGTGGTGGCTAGATTTACGACTTTTCAGCCCGAAGGCTCTGGGTTCGAATCTCGGCAGTGAGGGATATTTTCTAGTGGAATCTCTATCTTAGTTAGATGCTGTGAGGAAAGAACTTAAAGCGTTGTATACTTATGTGTTGTTCCGGCCGGTAATGATTAGTAAAGTAGCAAATAAACTTTTACAAATGTTCGTGGTTCATAACGGATCAATATTTTTACGCGCTAATAAAAAAACTCATGCAAAAGGTGAAGAAAAGGGTCATAGCGTTAAATTGAGAATGTGCATAGAGGCGTAGTCCCCTCGGGAGGCCTTGACAAGACTTCATTAAGAGAGGCTCCCCCGTGGAGGAATAAATATCCACCACTTCGCCCGGTGGTGGTCCACACTGACCGGAAAGAGTCCGGCCACAAGGTCAACATATTTTTGAGACTTGGGTTATAGTTGGTGGTAGTAATCTTAAGGCTACAGTTTGGGTTACCATATTCTAATGTTCCAGAACCGGAACATGTAGTTTTGAAGAGGCTAAAACTGGGATAAAATCGGGTCGTTGTTTATAAAAGTTAAGTTCATTTTATATAGTTATTTTATTATTTCATTGCAATTAAAAAATAAAATTATTACCTGCTGCTGCTATTTCGATTTCTAAGCTCTGGAGTACCGAGTTCGAATCTCGTATCAAGTGAGGCGGATGAACCCTTCTCGGCCCCCGCCGAGTAATTCCTCTGGCCCAATCGGGAAAACTTTCGAGGATATGAGAAATAATTTGATACGATATTTTCGATTTACACATTTATCGCCATACATTTGTCGATGCTCACTTCTGCGTGTGTTAAAGGACTCGGGGTCTTGTAGCGCTGAGTTTAATGAATATAAACATCAGCCATTTCAGAGAAACTTATGCATTTAACAGGGCACAGCGAAAGTGCCTGGTCACACGTTCCCTGTGACAATGCGGAACGTCTGCTCTGGCGATATCACAAGATGGTCATATATACATGAATCGGCGTCAAGTTGGCCTTCACAATTAGTCGTCCCAGGTGGAGGCGGACGAACACGACAGTTGAAGATCGGATAGGTATCTCTCCGCCCGACGTCACACATGAATCTCCATTCTACTCCGAGCTCGATATAACACGTGCAGTGGACAGTGGACCTAAACGGAGACATTCCAGCATAGTTAAGGCTCAGCCAGGACAAACTTGCCAACGGGTAGAGACACCGGGGCTGACCCTTCAAACCGGGACGTATGGTAAGCCTAGTTGTAGCGCCCTGCTTGGAAGGCCGTGATGGGTGGCGCCGCTTGATTGAGATGGTTGCCTCGTGCACAAACAAGCGCAGTAATCTCTTCCGATGAAATTGCAAGTCAAACCATGGACTCCTTGCTACTATTCCCTAAGAGTAGATTGATGTAAAATTCAGCCTTCTCTCCATCCTTTTCGCATTCTCCTCGGAAACCTTCCCTTACCTTCCTATCCACCTGCCCTATGTGACGCAAATTCCCCCACTCTTCGATCGCCTAGGCAAAACTAATTAATTTGATGAAGATCAGCGTTTGAATTTCGAAAGGTGAAGAGGGGATGCATGTATTTTTGGAAGTCGTCAGACTCTCATTTTTGGTAGTGTGTGTTAATTTGGCGCTCCTAAAATAAATCTGTATTAACTTTTAAATAGCTTAAATATGATCAAGGGGTAAATATCAATTAAAATAATGTCAGATAGTATTTAAAATTATTTGGCTTGACTTACCATGCCCTATGATTGCCTATTGCATAGACAATTTGACAAGCCGAATACTTTCATTCACTATCTATGAGAAAGTGAAGAAGCTTATCTCAACACTTTCAAACAAAAGATGTACGAAACTTCGCTGCTTAGCAACGCGGCAAACAATATGGCGTCCGTAATTTGGTAGGTTTCCCAAGGTGATATTATACTAACACCTTGGAATTTTCCTGAGCGTGCGCTATCGTTCTGGTACAGTGAATAGAGGATCACCATCAACTTTATTTCAAATCCGTATATTTACATTCAGTATTGCAGCGAGGGGATGGCGACAAAAACTATCCAAGCGATCTTCCGTCATCGTATTTTTGTGCTTGGCATTGAGGAAAACGTTCGGTAAGGATCGCCATTGAATTCCTCAAGGTAAGCGCAGTTGCATAACTTTGCTCTCAACTGCGCATCTTAATCATATATTTCAATCCAATACGAAGCCGTTAGTGGTGGGTAATGCACCAGAAGACACAGCCTGTGATTCCAAGTCAGTGGCGTGGAAGTCCTGCTTATCCATTGCACTCGACGGACGCAGTTATCCCGAGAGGAATGGGCAAGGCAACGAGTGAGGTAATGCTTTTTATCCATATAATATCACCATTGCTGTAAAATACTAACCACTAGGAAGTTTAGTGAGGAGATAATATACTCATAGACTTAATAGTATACATTCTGCATTCATCATCGAAAGTTAAAAAGCCAAGCATAGAAAATAGAGGTATTTCACTGTGTTATTTTATCCCCATTGTATTCTGGCCGTGAATAGTTCAAAGTAAAAAAGCATGCTCAAATAATTCATTTAGAAATTCTTCAATCGCTAATTAAACGACAGAAATTCATGAATTGGTTTTCGCGAACACAGAATCAACCCTGATTTCGACGAAAGTTTTGGTGTTTGCCGCGAGAATGAGTTTAAAAAAATTTATTCAGATATATATTTGTCAAAAAAGACTTAACCGAAGTAATTCATGACTCTCAGATATGGCAGTAGTTACCAGGCTTTATACAATATACAACCATATATCTTTCGACAGGAACTGAATAAAGAAGGAAATAACGTGTGAAAAATGAAGTCATTTGCATATTTTTTAATTCCATTAAGTGGCTACAGTAGACAAAGCCGAAATTCGAAGCCATGGAGTCAACATTTGACTATTTTATGCCATTGTATTTACGGAGGAAATCGACCTTATGGTCAGAAAGGAAGAAAAAGATAAAATATGCAAAGAGCGGATCGCAAATTTGTACACAAATAATTTACACTACAGTATTAACAATTGAAATTCAGTTCCATAGAAGGTCAAGTTTCAATTTAATCATTTATTTGTCATGTTCTAAACTAAATAATTATATTTATCAATCAAATTATGTGTGTTTTGGTTTGCGGGATATATGGGAATGTGATTTACCTGGCTTACCCTTCAATCTTGCATACTCACTCATCGCTCGATGCAGGTGTCGTCAAAGAGTTTAGGGCGACTTTCTAACTCACGCCTTAATCCTCTCAAGGTAAGATATAACTTCGCACCTCAGGATTGACATTTTTCGCGAGCTGACCTGCTCCTGGAGCAAAATTATTTCGTACTGGTTTGCATTAACGATATGCGAGTGGGAGAGGCGTCAATTTGGCTCATTCGCTAAGAAGAGTTTAGGGAGTGTAGTGAAGATGTGAGCGAGGAGTTGCGTATTACCTGAATTAAAAAATATGCCTACACGCGTGGGTCCAAATTGGGATAAGAGGCAAAGGTGAGAAAGTTTTCCAGTCTCCGGTGAGCGATAATTTTGCCGTTTCATCACATGCTGAGCTCAAGAAGTCTGGAAAAAATGAGCACATCACGTGGGGATAATATAATGGTACAGAGAATTCAATCCCATTGACAAAAAATTAATGTGTTTAAAATATGGACCATAAGATACGTAGCAGCAGTAAAAATAAAAATTACTGACCATAAAATGATGGCCTAATTTTGGGTTAATACTTCTGTAAATAAGTGGCTCAGACGCTTGTCTTAAGACTTTTATTCGTCTTGTGGACAGTAAGATTATTACTTTCTGTGAATTTAGTTTGCATTTGACGACGTGGTTTTGAAGTAACTTTCAATTTTTTGGTAGCAAAAAATGATTAATGATGCTGAAGCCTTGTCTTGAACAATTATAATTATTTTGCCTCAAATTCCCCTTTTCTTGTTTTAAAAGTTCTTCGTATTTTGGTTCCTGGCTCAGTAATATACTGAGTAATGGAAAATTATGATAATGATCGAAACTATTGAAACAGAATTCACCTTTATGCCTTTCTAATTTTTATTAGAATTCTGTTTTCCTCCTCCTGCGGTGAAAGGAGATTGAATAAACATTGACACTTAAAGCGTAGTAATTCAGTGGGTGAAATCCAGCAAATCAAATATTTTCTTGTAAATATTTTCTTGCTCGTTAACCTCTGAAAGCCTAATACTAACTGTTATCATAACAATATAAAGCGTTGTAAACAATTTTCTGGTCCATGCCTATACTTGACATTATATCAAGCTTCTTATCTTTAGGTCAATGCAAGCATCATTTCATTGTCTGCAGAAATGTCTGCAGAAATTATTTAATGCATCATTTGGTGAACTATTCATGTTTAAGTATTATTATTTACTCATATTGATAGTTATTACAGTGAGGTTCTGTTGCAGTAACGAATTTGAAACCACCTGATTAAAATCGTTTTCCAATCGCCACTAAAATATCATGTTTAGGGACACAATTCGCGTCCCGGAGACGGGTTTCTTTGGTATTATATTAATTTCACTCATCTCTATTTTTCTGGAGTCTCTCTTCCATGGGTTTGAAAGTAGTATGCAGAGTTCCAATTATAGTTCCGGATGGCACACTAGTAGCGCCCAGCTTGCTAAAAGAAAGCACGCATCCTACTTGGAAGCCTCCGATGCGATCTTTCTCTTGGTTAGCGTCTTGAAGACGACGACGTCACCGTCACCTTATCTTGCATGACGCAGAAATCCAACAAATTAACTCGGTAAGTCAACGCTTCCTTCGCTTCCGGGGCAACGCCTAAATAATTATAGGGAGTCGATGGGGTAACTCCCCTTCCCAATCGAATCATGCACGACTGAACGTGATCTAATGGGAAAAAAGAGTACATTCAGAAATCGCAAGATTTTGTATGCGCAGGTAAAGTGGGATACTACCATATCTATGATGTGGAAGGAGTAAATATTATTGGGTGCTTTCCAATCACCTTGCGCAGATTAGCGCACATTGTTAGCAGATGGGAACAAACGAGCGCATATTCAAGTCGATGATTGGAACGATCTGCGGTAAAGTGTTTCCAAAATGGCCGTACGATATATATTCTACTAAAAAATTCATCAAATTCATCTTTTGAAATATTAAACTCCGAATTAATATTTTATTTTTTCAAGTAATCATCACAATTAACTAACTAACTTGCCGGCCTCGGTGGCGGCGGGGTAACGTCCTCGCCTGCTAACCCAAAGGGTCGCGGGTTCGAATCCCGCCTCGGGAGGATTTTTCACTTCCCAGGGCATGGTTGTTTGTGCTCGTCCATTGTTAATACCCCGATGTAAAGGCCAATAAGAGCTGTTTTCGGTGGTTCTTCAGAATAAATAAAATAAATAATAAATACATTGAGATATTCCTGTTTCTATTACATACTACATATTTTCCCGTCATCACAAGTTTCATCTGTTAGCGCACATGATAACGTAGACGAACTACAGTGAAGATGTGTTTCAATCTGCTCAACGCAGATGGCCTCACAAATGTCATTGGGGCATATTAAAACAGTACAGCACACATACGTGATTGGAAAGCACCCTGTTAATCAGATGCTGTCAAATACCTGCCAAGGAATCACCGTAACTTCAGACCTAGCGTGGGGAAACACATGTATGAAACATTTGCGGCGCTTAATTAAAGAGACTGGGATTTATCAAGTGAATAGTAGGAAGGTCCTCGAGTTAAAAAGTAAAAGAGAGATGTTATTTCACTCTAGATAAATCACTTCTCTTGTTGGCCACGAGCATTTGGGACCCTACGCAGAAAGATTTCATGCGCAAAAAGAGCAGAAATCAAAGGAAAGCCGCACGCTTCTCTTAAAGCTACATGCTATAAATAAACAGAGTGTGTAACGCGACTGATAGAAGGACGGGTTTGGGAGCCACTGGAGACTCAGAGCCTACGCACTAGACGAATACTAGAGAAATTCAGATCTTGCGTGATTTGGGGTGACACAGGATATCATTTTAACCCCACAATACACATCTAGATCTGATAGATGCGTTATGATAATAGACCAAGCACAGCAGAACTGATCGGTGCAAAAACTACATCTCCTTACGCACCATTAATGGCTGTAGCAAAAATAAGAGCGAGACACTAATATACCCCGTGAGCATGTAGTTCACTTCAGCCATTTCATTCTTCCGATTCCTTTTTCTTATTCTCTCCCTTTTTTACGATTGGTCATCCCCTGCCACACGTCCCTGCGGTGGTTCGCTGGGTAATATTTGGTGTAAAACAGACTTCGGTGTGTGATAGCTTGTTTTGTCTCAGTTTTTCGGTCTCGACATCATGTTTGTCCCAACACATTCAGTCGCTACCACTCGAAAAACACGTGATCTTTGAAAATTCTCTATGTCCAAACGAATGAACTCGGAGAATTGGTCATAAGTTTTTACTGTTGTTTAGCATTAATTCAGGCGTATCGACGCGCTGGGGTAACAGAAAGATAATTTTTCTTTCCAATGGTCAAATAATCCAATCTTTTTTATTTCGCATTGTGAGCAGGAACAATGTCCAATATTGATAACTAGCTAGTTCCAGAAAATCTTAAGCTACCATACTTTTTATTCTGGAGAACTATGACTTGCAATAGAGAAACGCTATTTCAGCCATCATAATCAGTAGTTATCAATCCGAATATTGGTTTGCAGCAGCTCTCCACTCGACTCTCCTCTCCACCTATCGTTTCACTCCTACATAATTATTCTCTCTGATGTCCTTCATAATTTGCTCGAATTCTTGGTCTTCCTCTGTAAGTATTCCCATTTACTCCTCCTTCCAATATTGCCTTCAATTGGCTGTTTTGTCGTTTCTGTATCGATACCAAAAAAATTAAAAGTCATCTAAGAGTTTTTTTAAGGTCAAAATTCAGCGACCGCAGCATGTAATTAGGCTTTGTAGGAAATTAATCTTACAATTCCCATCCAAGAATTGAATTATACTCACCTTTTCTTTCATAAACGCATTTTCATAACCTCCAGCTTCAATTCATTGCCGCGATTCTCATTCCCTCATCGTCAAAATATGCATGCACCAAAATATGACGACTACATATGTTTTCAGCCTGTTTACCCACTCTCCTCCTAAAGTGAAAACCATCTACCCACGTCCCAGAAGACCGCATTAGTCAGAGCAGTGGGGAAAGGGCTCCATCCTTGAAAGGGTCAACTTGATGAAAGAAAACGGAAATATAGTCGAGAGCACGAATTCCAAACACCGCCCCGCAGCCGGCATACTCGGGAGACTGACCTGGCTCTCTCTATTATTGCACAAACTTCCTCAGTCTGGTGGAGACCTTTTAATTATGACTTCCATACAACTAGCGAGGTTCATCAATGCGGGGAGAAAACTCCTCTTCTCTACGCCGACCGCTCTTTCCCTCATCACGGACGTAGAAAAAGGGAACATGGCATGCCAGCGGTGTCATCTCCGCGTACGTGAGATGACGGTATTTCACTTTCGGACTGCGTGCGAATCCCGCGGAATGGGAATGCGAAAATAGTCGATTGGCATTAAGGTGGTTCCATCGTGACTGCGTGAGTCAAAACAAATACTCCATTCCAACTTTTGGTTTAATTGGTTTAAAAAATCCTGCTTTCGCTGATGACGCGTTAGCTATTGAAAACCAAAATTTACATACAAAATATGCAGATTATTCAACGAATATATTTTAATGCTCACTTTTTTATGGAAAATACGCCGACTTCAGAGTCATTTCTATGGAATTACCACGATTTAACTTCATTTGTCGCAGTAATTAGCTAATAACTTAGTAACTAAGGTGGTGAGAAGTATCTTTTTTATTTTTAATTATTTTCCCGGGAATTTTCGTATCTTACAAACAGTTTTTCGTGCAAATGACATCTATATTAGATAAAAAATACTATTTTCCCTGTTTTTCTCCCATTGTTGCATTTACACCATGTAATTTCAAGTTCAATTTGCTAGAAAAATATCGTGAAAAGTTAAAATTTGGTTGTTCATATCAGAGGACACATTTCGCTATAAATATCCAGAATATGAATAATACGACATAATGACATTTAAGTTCTTTTATGATGGAACCACCCAAACGGGGGGGGGGGGGGGGGGGGAGAGGAAGTGGGTATGAGTAGAGTATTTGTAATACATGCCTACTCCTTCCCAAGTCAAGCCACTTCGAGACCCCTCCCTCTCTTGACGTCACATTGCCTCACGGTCGCCAAGAGAAGGTGAAAGCGAAAGATCCGGATGAATCGGAAAAATGTCTCCCGCGGAGGACGAGGGAAATTTCTTTCATTCCTCCCTCTCATTCCACCCAGTTTGACTCCCCCCGAACACGCCTCCGTCCAAATGTCTCAGGTTGCGGTGAAATGGCAATATCTCCACTCATATAACCCACAAATACGAACACTATAGGCCATCCTTTCGCAATTTTACGCGTAACTTCCTCGCACACCATTTAATTGCTTTGGTTACATTGAATAACTCTAGCATAAAATAAATTATAAATAATGAGATCCTGGCGGCATTTGCATTTCCTTATCGTGATGAATATACCGGAGCAACTTCCAGGATAAGTTTCAGTAATTCATTTATTGCACTTACATTGCGTCTTAACAGAAAACAATAGTTGCTGATAACAGTGGGCACATTATCAGTATTCATCACTCCGAAGATTGGTTTGCAGCAACTCTCTATGCCACTCTCCTCTCTGCCATCCGCTTCATTCCTATACAATTATTAACTTTGTTGTCCTTTATTATTTGGTTAATGTATTCCATTCAAGGTCTTCCTCTATATTTATTCTAATTTATTTCTACTTCCAATATTGTTTTTATTAGGCTGTTGTGTCGTAAAATGTGTCCGATAAGTTTATCTCTCCTTCTCAGAGTGTATAATGCATAGACACTTAGTTACTTGATTCGGACATCTTATCCCGTCAATTTAACGAACACCATTTTACTCCTAATCACTTCACTGAGTCTGTTATACAGATGCTGCCGATTGACCGGTAGACAAGCACGTGTCTCTCAGAAGGCCAAGCACCTTAACGTACTCTGGTGGAGGACAGAAGCACACAAATTACATATTTAACAAGAATAGCGGACATTTAAAAAACTCATTTTTCAGCATAAATTTTAAATAACGGGGGTCATAAGGTTTGCCATAAAATAGTGAAGTCACCAACTGGAGCAGGTTAAAAATTTCAATCATATGGGTAGCGTCTAAGAAGTAGGGTGTTATCAGTCATTAGAAAACTTAAGTAATGAGGTTTTCTAGAATATGAAAACAAGGCTGACCTTAATAGTAGAAGGGTACACACTGGAGCTGGTAGATTATTTCAATTACTTGGGTAGTACATGCATTGAAGGAAATGGACTTAGTTGTAAAGACATTAGAAGGAGGAAAGCGTTCGTGAAGGCTTCTGAAATTGAAGAAAATGTATGGCAGGGACTCCATGTAGCAATACGAAGGAAAGACTGGGAAAGAGTCTGAGTTGGAATGTAGCTTAGTGTAGTGTACAATTTTGAGAACTGGAAAGAGCGCGAGAGTTGGCTGCAGGTATTTGACATGCAGGTGTGGAGGAGAATGGAGAAAGTGAGACGGAAAGGAAGAAGAACGAGGAAGTTCTACATATGGTGGCTGAGAAAATTTCTGGAGGAGATTTTTAGGAGGACATTAGGTGGCTTTGAGGGGTAATGAGGGGCTAGGGGGTACAGAAGGCCTTGACGGAGGTAGGCAGGGTAGGGGAAGATAGCGAATAGATTTTATCGATGGGATGGGGAGAGGTAGGGTGTATACCGAGCTAAAGAATGAAATCGTGTAACGAGATATGGGCCTGCGACTTAAAAATACTATTAGTTAGGTACACCCCTTTCAATCGAAACTTATCTTAACCCCCAGATAACCTCTACTAATATTACCAGTGACGTAAATTGAGCGCGTTGCAATAAACAGTTTGCTGTGGTTTCATAAAATCTTCTTAATCTCCGTGCTTGGCAACGTGCCGCCAATAAGAGAGAACGGTGTTACCAATGCTTCATAATAAAAAAATAACCCCTTTTTGAGTTGCGTGAATGCCTCTGTGGGTCCATGCGCCAACCAGCGTGCAGAAAGTTTTCAATTCTTGGCACTACAATACATGCGAGACCCACGAATATCAGTGTTTGCATAGTAATTTCTTCCTTGGATGCTGTAAATCAATATCGTAAGCTATGAATATGATATTGAAACAGGTGTAAGAGGTTTGGGGAAATTATTGCCCAATGCCGGGTTACAATATCGACAGTATTAACGATTTCGTTTGGGTATTGAATAGGTAGTTTTTGCATGTAATTTTAATTTCCTTTCACTAACTTCTGTTTTTGTTCAAACATACCTACAATAAAATGCCCCTCATTTTTGGTACCATGTAGTGCACCTACGTAGAATTCAGTCAAAGATACAAGTGGCAATCATTTCTAACCTCTTCCAGAGAGAGTGGGGTAATAAGATGTTCTTAAACGCGATAACGAAAGTTCACGGGCGAGTCGTGCACTTTAGATGAAAACTTGAGATGAGAACGATTCGTCGAAGATCATTACATGACATCATAACATCCTCATTTGGTGTGTGAATTACATTCGATCTCACGCTCAACCGTGGTTGCAGCTGGGTATTTTACCTCCATGTGGGAAAAGTCAGATAGAAGAAAATTATGTATTCATTCTCCATGATAAAAGTCAATTGAGCACGATTTTGGGATTCACAAGCCAAGTCCTTGCAGAAACTGTAGTGACGGACTTGATAAATTTAGTCTTCCACGTGGCTGTTGAAAGAAAAAGCAGATAAGTACATATTTGGGAGTTAAATATTCACTATGCTGTAGCAAATGCCTCTGTCCTTGATGCACGGTTGACGAGAATCCAGAGGAGTAACGAGAATTCATTCTTTCCGCGGCGAATATTGAGTTGATGGGGGTGAACCGTCCAAATACAGCTTACATGGCATAACACTTAGCCTGATTACTAAGGCTAAATGCAAGTATACTGTCTATTAAGAGGCAAAATAAAAGAGAAAAACAATGAATAATTCTTAAAAACACTTATGGTAGTTAAGAATGATCGCAGGCTTTCCCTGCGAATTGTATCGTGGAAGGTTATTCGGGATTTCCACCGGGTCAGGTTCTCAATTACGGCCGACGTTTCGATGAACGAGTCGTCCATCGTCATCAGGGTATGTGATGCCCTGATGACGATGCACATGCCCTGATGACGATGGACGACTCGTTCATCGAAACGTCGGCCGTAATGGAGAACCTGACCCGGTGGAAATACCGAATAAACTTCTATAATACTTATGGCAGTTATAAACCAGAAGTGACACCCCCTTAACAATAACTGCCCGGGTCTGATTGCCTCCCTAGCTCCGCAAAGTCTAGTTTGCGATTGGCGTCATCAAGAAAAGTCAACCATGAATTTTAGTCGCGTTTGCGTTTTCGGTTTACGATCGCACATCAACTGGGATTTGTGTCGGCAATCGTCTTCCATTTTCGTTAATCTTCAACTGCAAAGCCTCGTATAAACATCCTCTACAGTGAATGTAGGTAATCATGAAGACGATGCACTCATTTGCGTGACTTACGATGTACGTGAATGCAGCGTAGTGGACGAATATAATTACGCTGAATAGATAAACATTATAGTAATATAAACCGAATAATACTAACCAAATGTCCGTCAAAACGCAAGAAGTTCGAGGAGGCAGGGCTGAAAAATGAATACCTATATTCAAGTCACGTACTGTGCATGTGTTAGAAGGAATTCTTTGAATAGAGTTTCATGTTTGATCCGATCATCAACTGTTGACTTCGTCCGCCTGGGACGTCTAGTTGTGAAGAACTATTTGATACCTCTTCATGCATACATCCTTTGTAAAATGCCTAATCTAATATTTGATTTATAAATGTTTCACGCGTATTCTACCAGGTATGTAATAGGCTTCATACCTGCCGACGTTTCGACGGACGACTTGTCCGTTATCATCAGGGCTTCTGAATACCGCACGAGTCAAATTTGGCCGCTATTTATACAAAAAATCCGGATCAACAAGTTTTTCGTCGAAACGTCTGCAGATATGAAGCCTTTTACCTGGTGGAATACCCGTGAAACATTTATGTATCTGATTCACCAGGAAAATCTTATATCATTTAACATTTGGTTGTTTTCTATTTTTTTCGGAACTGACTTAGTAATTATATTTTTACTGATCCTGAATGCTGAGTCAGGAATATTCCTAATGGGAAATAAATACTTTGTTGACTTATTCAATGTAACTGCCTATTACGAGTTTAAGTCATCAAAAGTCCCTTTAAAGTTGGCGTACGTGTTGAAGGCCAGATAATGAAGTTGCTAGTGCTAAAATGGAATTAAAAGTAAATGATAACCTTGAAGGTAGAATTATTTGCGATTTATCACGTACCATGTATTTCTAAGAGGCCTAAAATTCATGTTAACCCAAATAGAACTCCACTTACCTCTTCTCTGAACTCTTGGAAATCGTCATGAAGCCACTGATTATCTCAAGTTTCCCCAAAATATTTTTACTGCGGGAGTGAATAAAAAATGCCTTTTAAGCTCAATTTGATGGCAATTGAGCAAAATTGCTACTTTGAAGATACAAAAATCCCCGATGTAGTAAGCTTTCATCGGTATCCGACATCCCATTGGCAGTTGAGCACTTCGTATTTTAGAAAATATATGCACTTGCAATACAAGCTATTTAATGTTACCATTGAGGTCGATCACCCTGACACGGAATTCCAATTTTTTTAAGAATTCCCCGAGTGATCGCAAAAAGCTATTAATGGAAGTTCTCCTGAAATTAATCGCCGGATTTTTATTGAATTCCAAAAAAATTACTCTCTTCGTTGGTGATTTATAACCCCTATTCTGTAATTAGCTTCATTTATTATAATTTTTATAAGATAACTTGACGGAGATTTTCCATTTTTCGGTGTAACTAAAAGTCATTTTCTTCCCCACGAGACATGGTTTAATCGGTAAAAGCAGAGCACGTTTTATTCACACATCAGGATAGGGGAACCAGATCCTTTCCTAAAGCCCGTTTCACACGATACTTGATCCAGCACAAGGTCGAGGATACTCGCTAGTAAGATAGCTTTCCAGTACCGTGTGATATAGAACCAGCATGCTGGCTAACAAGCATGATAGCTATAATACTCGCTGGGCTACTTGATTTCGAAATTGATGCGGTACTAGTTTGCTGCTAGCTCCCAGTAGGACCTAGGAGCCGTAGACCAATCACTTTAGCTTTTATAGTCGCAGTGTGATCTTCACTTTTTTAATCAGCGCCTCACTTTATCGCGGGTGTTACGCACTCTTTGGCGGTGAAAATGTGCGGTGAAAATGTCTCGACAATCCCTGCTATTACTGCAGCAGCCAAAAGTTGCCTTCTTCCATGGAGGTTTTCCATTTTTTTAAAGCTCGCAGCAGTGGACGACAGTACCGCTCTATCGCCAGCACAAGTTCAATGATCGTGTGAAACCTTCTATCACGGTTTCTATCATACTTGGTTCCGTACTCAATATTGCCGTACCCCGGCAGTAAGGTTACGACGAATTGCGCATTTGGATCTTTCCATAATAGCGTAATTTCCTGTAAATGACAAACACTACGTCAAACACCGGGTCTTTCCATTCCCTCTTGACGTCAAAAGCGTAATTTCATTTAACTAACAAACAACTCGACGATCTGTACTTCTAGTTTTTTTCCATAACTTTGTCATTTCCTTTAAAATGACAAACATCGTACAAGTACCAGCTAGCATACTAGGTCTTGAGCAGAATCAAGTATCGTGTGAAACGGGCTTAAGCACCATGTGGTTTTCAAAAAGATCAATTACATGGCTCAAGCTAGGTATATAGTGAAAGGGCCTCAATCTAATTTAAACTAGACATGGCCCATGACCCTAACTGGGTGATCACTCAGCTTCTTTCACTTCTGTGTTGAAAATTAGTCTTAATATACCTATATTAAATTTTATTGGTAGTGCGCCTAATGCCTATATATTATAGTTATTATTTATCTACATTTTTAGCTCTTGTACAGTCTAGCAATCTCCTTCATGTGAGCCGAGTTCACATATAAAGAAGTGATTATTCCAAAAATGAACAAAGAAAAATGAATTCCAGAAATTAAGACTCGGAAGTAAGCTGATTTTGTTAAAAGTAAATAAAACTAACCACTTTTTCCCGTATATCGCCTGCAAAATTTATGTGCCATCATCATCATCAGTAGTCAAGATTGGTTTGCAGCAGCTCTCCATTCCACTCTCTTCTGTACCATTCACTTCATTCCTACATAATTACTTACTTTGAATTCCTTCATGATTTCCTGGATGTACTCCATTCTTGGTCTTCCTCTATAACTACTCCCATTTATTTCTCCTTCCAAATATGTTTTAATTATGCAATTATGTCGCGAAATGTGTCCAGCAAGTTTATTTCTCTTTCTTCATAGAATGTTTATTATACTTCTTTTCTCTCCAGCTCTTCGTAGGACTTCTTCGTTAGTGATTCTCTCCATCCATTTACTGTTCATCATTCTTCGGTAACACCACATCTTCAATGCTTCCAAGCTCCTATGCTCTGCTGCTGTTGCTTTCCAGGCTTCACTGTCATATAAGAGCATTTTCTAAATACATGCTTTAATAAAGAGCAGCTTTCTTACTTCCAGGCTTGTGTTACCAGCAGTCAGCAGATTCCTCTTAATTTATATGTATAAGGGAAATTAACTCCTATAGAACTGAGAGGAGGAAGATATCATCAAGTTTCACGACAAGGAAGATGAAACTCTAGATTGAAGCAATGGTTTAAATTCCCTATTTCACATATGGCTATACTTATTTACTAGTTAAAAAAATATTTTTCCGCAATCACGGCGCCCCAGGCATTCGCCCGAGTCGCCCAGCCCTTAAGCCGGGCCTGGCTATGAGTAATCTGTTTGAGAAAGGCTTCGGAGTAATACTTTAGGGAGTAGTGAAGTAGGAAAGTTAAGGGAGGTCTTTTAGTGGTGCTACATTATGGAATCTGTGACTTTCGTGCGGATGAATCATTTCCCTGGAGCTCCTTCCGCTGATTTGACACACTCGCCAATCCGAGCAATCACTCGAATTAGCATACGAATTCCTTTGTTTTTGCCTGGAGACAGTCCAGACGAGACCTAAATACATTCATCTGCTGATGAGTGCGAGACCTTATTTCATCGACTCCGCAGTGTGGAAATAACGCATTTCGCTTTGGCATTCTACCATGGCCGAGTGGATTGATGCGATAGCTCGACTGCCTATATTGCCTGCCTCAGGTCTAACGGTGTTGTACTCATCAACCACTTGTCTCCGGTACATTGTTTTATTCCTTCGAGACAAACGGTCTTGATTCCTCTCACATAGGTACCCATGCGTTTAATCTCTTACAAAAATGATCTACCTAGTGGTCTCCTCTTACTCTAAGTTTTCAGTCATCTGCTAAAGTCCTCACCGTTTCTTGAATTGTCGCAATAGTAGAACATTTCTGTTAACTAGGAAAGAGTTCAATTCCAGAAGCGAGCCATTGAAAGATAAATTTAAATTAGAAATTAATCCAAATTTGTCAACGAAAGCGAAAAATTTTTGACTCCTATACATGGATCTCGGCCACCCAGGTGACCATTGACAGGGAGGGATTTAAAATTTTATAAACATGTGCATGTTGTTGGGAAAGAGCTCGGTAAGGGGATACCTACAATCAAAAGATTTTTCTCACAGAATATTTATTGAACGACCATGGCTAAATGAAATCATTATCATTTTCAAGCGACAAATTATGATGATAGTGTTGACTATTTAATCTTTCGGGATTCATTCCGCGATGTTTAAAATTGCAATAAACAATATTTCGCTGGTCCTCCTGCCAGCTTCATCAGGTTAACTGAACTGATTCTTTACTCTCGCTCGTCTTTATATATAAGTGAGGACTCCCATTATTGCCGGAATTCAAATTTGAAAAATTCGTTTGAGCTTTCTACTTAACGTGTAACCGTTTTCTCGGTTGACGTTCTCCGGTGTCTTCGCAATTTCTATAGCCTCCCTGATTAATCTTGGGTAATATCGTACCTCCCTTGATATTAATTTTGTCTCCTCAAAGTTGAAATTTTGAGCTGAGATGGTGTTCGGCTATTGCAGAAATGCGGTAATTATTATTTTTAATTGCCTGTTGATGCTATTGGAGGCGTATTTTTAGGGCTCTGCATGTCTGGCCTACATATGGATGTCCACAGCTGCATAAAACTTCATAAACTCCTCCGTAGAGGTTCCGGGGAAGCGGGTCTTTGGCTTTCAGAAGTACGTCCCCTGTCTTCGTCACGCATGTGAATCTGCTAACTACATTGTATTTCAATAGAATTCTGGAGATTTTCTCCGTAGTTTCAGGAACATAAGGGAGATTGGCATATGCCTTTGGCTTCTCTCTGTTTTCTGTCGGGTCAGTGGAATTTTCATTTCGGACCACGAGAGAATTTCTTTCTTCTTTCCGTGCAGTTTTCAAGATGTAGTCACGGCGGAAACCATTTCAACACACAAGATGGGTCATCCAAAACTGCTCCAAAGAACTCTATTCTCTACACCTGGAGCTAAGTTCAACTCTAAATTCTACTGATTGGGAAACGTTGGACAGAATATCCTGGAATTCTGCCACGAAGGCATTTTCATCAGCAAGAGATAACCAGATGGATAAATATCAGCGTCTTCAGGAACGTCAAAATCGGAAAGAAGAGACGCAGTCACCACAGATGGGCAACACTTAACTTGACCGACTCTACCTTAAGTGAATCAGCTATTAGCGTACTCTCTAAAGGTTTAAATTATGCTATGGCCCCTACATTACCTGCATTGCTCGAAATTTGCATGCTGGTAGAAAATGTTTCTTGATCGCTCTTGCGGCCAAGGCATTGCCGCAACCAGCGAAAATAATATTTATCGGGTAAATCTGACCTCCAATTCTGATATGGTAATCGAACCAGGTATTTCTGGGTCGTCCGTCCCGCACAATGCCCACCAGGCATGCCACTTTCACTCATTCTCAGGAAATATTTTGCATCCAGCATTCCGTTAAATGAACGTTTGCCTTGAGTATTCTCTAAGATTTGCATATTTTTAGGTCATATTTCAGCTCTGCCCTCGCCAATAAAAACTGATTACACCTTTTCAAAACGGTATTGTATTCTTTCGTAGATTCGACCACTATTTGCTTAGTTAAAAAATATAAATAAAATAATATTCTACACTCAAATAATATATTGCAGTTGCCTGATCTAATCAATGAAGGTAATTTTATACTAGAAAACGTTATGCATCATATACCATCCACGAAAATATCCCATATTGCGGGGTAGCATACGATTTTTGGCATCCGTAACGACTTACATGCCAAAGTACGCGTTTAGCAATAATCAATTATCGAATGGATTTTCAAATGTTAAGCCACCGAAAACCATGCAAAAATGCTAAACCAACTTATGCTTCATGTAGGCCGCATCGTTCACTTTATGGGAGCAGTGAAATTTCACAAATGGTTGTTTTTTTAGCGTGTCATCCTTTGACATATCCTTTTACTTGTATCCATTATTTTCATTACCACAGTCTTTCTTTTTTCAGTCTTTCCTGCCAGACAACATTTGTTGGCATCTTTATACCTTGAGAGCCGCCACTAATTGTAAGTTGTATAACAAGTGTTGCCAGGACACCATAAATTTTTATGGCACTGTGAATGAAACAAGAGTTTTATGCATTGGTCTTTAATATTTTGATTAACATAAGGATGCTTTGCCTTGATTATGTTAAGGTCACAAATAGTGCTAAGGAGGAAGAATGATTAACTCTCTCAATCTTTGTTTATCCTCCCTTATTTTCCAATTTTGAGTATATCGGGATTAGCCGCGGGTTTTCGCACTCTCTTATTTTTATAAAATATGCTTATGCAATTAGGAAGCTTAAAAATCTCGTCTATGTCAGAGCTTGATGTACTTTTCTAAATGTTTTAATTTTTTTCCTATATCTGAAGGGACTCCCATCCTAGCTCGTGTAATGACTCCGTAACACTGCATTTTTTCATTTAGATTCTTTTTTACAAACCTGGTGAATCTTCATTGATGTTTATCTAATTCCTTAATTTAATCTGTCTCCAAAGGATCCAGAATACTCGTTGAATTATTTGAGCGCGACTTTAGCGATTCAAAAATAATATCTTCACGTCATTTGACCGTGGCACATCGCCCGGGGGTCATTGGCAGAGGAGGACACCGAGCGCGTCGTGGGAAGTGACCGAGGAATGGGATTCGCGAGCGAGGCCGGACGTGGGAGGGATGAGAGAGTCAAAGCGAGCATTCAAAGGCGTTGTCAAGTGTGGTTCATGAGTTGGCTCGCAATCCGTCCGCCCGCCCGTGCAGCCAGTCCTTTGGGACGAAGGCGAAAGGAGAGGGTGAGGGGGGGGGGGGCAAGTGGAGTGGAAAAGGAAGCAAGAGCGATGTGAGGAGACTTGGGGGTGTGAGGAAAAGACTTTCACTGCGTGCGCTTTGAATATGCAAGGAAACGAGTGCGCTTCCCCTCGAGACGATGAGGAGCGCTCTGGAAAGGGGTCATTTTGCGTGAGAGCCCGAGTTACGAAGAAGGTAAGAGCCTCGATATTTTGCTGTGGCGAAATATGTTATTATTAGTCTTTCAATCGGAACATTG
Organism: Pyrrhosoma nymphula; assembly: GCA_963573305.1. Lineage (NCBI taxonomy): Eukaryota > Metazoa > Arthropoda > Insecta > Odonata > Coenagrionidae > Pyrrhosoma > Pyrrhosoma nymphula. The sequence continues at coordinate 43,774,438 of OY754330.1, read as the reverse complement.
TTCGACAATGGCTCCCTTTCTACCTAATCCATAGTTGATTCTCTTACGCACTGACAGCTCTTCCGTCTTGCGAACTTAGTTCCGAGAAACCTTCCCTAATTGTTCTCTATCTTGTTCAATTTTTCCTTATTGTGCTGCATATGGGCTTCAGAACTTTCTTGTGTGGGTCCCCAATTTGATTACAATCATCGTTATCCAGCGTCTGGTTTCAAAGGTTACCATTATTCCATTAGGCCCAAAAATGGTTCGTGCACCCGTTCCAAGTGTTAGATGCGTTCAATTGTTTTCAAACCTCTCCGATGCAGACTTATCCTACATGATCATGTTGGGTGCTTTCTTGTCATGAGTGCGTTGTAAATTGAAGTTATCCTATGTTTTATGTCCGTCGAACTCCTGCCCCGTGAAATATCTCTTCCTAAGGAGGCAAAGGATCCTGCTATACACAATGCCTCTATCTGAAGAGCTACTTCTTCCGTACGATTCTTGATAGTTTTTTATGTCCTTCCCTATGACCTTTCTATTATACCCTGCAATTCCTTCTTTGATTGCGTGATTCTATGTTTTAGCATCATCCATATAATGAAAAATTATTTATTTATTGTTAAACTAAATTCCTTTGATTCTTATAAACTGTGCTCCATTTATTGTCTCCATCTAGTGCGTATTTAATTGCTCATGAAGAACGTCTTCGTCGACTCATTTTTTTCAGCCTTTACTTCTGTTATTAATTTTATTTGGCTATGGTGTTCTTCAAATAGATAGATAGTTATTAAACTTACGTCATTAATTTAAGATTTTTGGAATAAGTAGCACATATTTCATCTACCTCCAACCAAAGATTGCTAATAACAGGCTCTGAAATATATTTTTCACGTTTTGACGGTCAAAATAATTATTATCAGTATCAAATAGAATTAATTTCTGTTGATGGATTCGATATTTGGATCTATTACTAAGGAAAATATGCATCCTTATTCGGTATTCATATGTGAGCTCTAACAATAAAATAATATGAATTGATCTCTAATAACAAAATTCCGCCGCGGGTGAGAAAATATGTCAGGAGAAGAGTGATTTGTCAGCATGCATCATCGGTGATTTAAAATAGAGAGACAGTTGGCGCCTAAAATTAATCCATTTTCTTCTCAGTCGAAAATTTATTATTCTTCAACTGATTAAATCCATTTATTACGTCTTAATCGATATTACACAGTGAAATAGCAATACGGAACAGCTTTTTTTAAGCTAGCATTAACATTTTTGATGAGGCTGAAGGCACCAAAATGGAAAGTGGCCTTAGCTGATGGCACAGCCAGGCACAGCTATACTATTCCGATTCACTTGTGCAAAGGGCGTGACGCATGTGACGATGATTGCGTTGGTTTGGTGATTGCTCGATCAGCTGTTCCCCTCTCTCATATTAAGACCAAGTGAAAACTGTTCTCAAAACCAAAACCACAGTATTCAATTCGAAGTGTGGGTTGATTGTTACTGGATGAGCTCAGCGCGATGTCTCGTGACGGGCCATCACTAAGCACTGTGAAATTCCCACATTCGGAGAAGCTATGCCAGTAAGGTACTTTTCTCTGTGCTATCACCATCATCGTTGTTTCAGAAGGATCTTGTGCCCCGAAGAATTCACTGACTGGGTTTAACTAAGAATTCACGGACTGAATGAGGCGTTTCAGAAGGCCTTGCAAGGATTGAAGCCCTGGCACTGCCGTGATTAGTCAAATGTCGTACCCCCAGCGCCACCTCTGAAATTTTGTATATTTTGAAGTACCGTGACTGATTTCAAGTTTTCTGCACTCATGTTTGTTCTATTTGGAAGTTGCCCATGCGAAGAGGGATTTAAGTTTGCCACTTATGATGTATTCTTTGATACTGCTCATTGTTAGTATAATGATCCAACTGAAGCGTTGTCGGATTTGAGAGGAGAGAATACAAAATAGCCATTTAATGCCATTTTTTTGTGCTGTCTATTTGATAATATTACATATAAATATTTAATAATCTTGCTTATTAAATTTTTTATTCCAAACCTTTAAAGCTCGTAGCTCGGGGTGCTATCTGACTATGTTAAGTAAGGGAAATAAAATGGAATTGCAAAATAAGATATGGCGAGGGCAAAAATCGATAAATTTACGTGTCACACTTTGCTTGCGTTGAAGTTATGAATCATATAAAGAAAAACAACAAGTACTTGAACCTATTTGGTTAGTTAGTAGTGTCAAATTAATTGTTTCTAGTTTCTCTCCAGCTGATGAAGTGAAGTGTACGACCAGGATTGTTTATGTAGTCTTGAGTTAAAAATCTTCTTAATATTTCATAAATACATTTAAATCACTATTGAGTCGTCGAGCCTCTAGGTACTCATACATGATTATGTAATATTATGTGGCGATTTGCGTTGACTCGCGGTTTTTTGGGTGAATTTTTGTGGTATTTATGTAGTATACGAATCTAATTTTTCTTAGATGCACCCCTAATGCTAGTAGTATGTTTTATGTGGAGCATGGACTTACATGGAGATACTGAAGATGAGCAACACCCCTCCTACGCTTTTTCACCTCCAAAGTTTTCCTGCAATGCGTTTCAAAATCACTTTACAACATATTCATTGCCACTCCGGATACGTATGCTCCTCATGTCCTTCTTCGCCATTCGAATCCGATATGTTAGTGACTCCCTAGTAGTTTACTCGGTTGCTATTATCCATTTTATTATTCCATTATCCAATAGCGATGCCTAGCAGGGACGCATGCATACCTCCCTGTTTTCTGTCGACGGGGAATGTGAATGGGAGTTCGGAAACCATCCATGAAAAATGGAGGAAATATAGAAAAGGAACTAGAAGAGGGATGGGAAAACTTAATCTCGATGTTGACGGTTTGCCTGACTGGCTCATTACTTTTCGTTTTTGCCATTAATCGTGCGTGGGAAGGAGGAATTTGCGTAATTCTGGTCGGAGGTGTAATAATTATCTCTTATTTTGTCGTATCTCTCAGTTCACGAGATACAGTGCAGTATTTAAGTAATATCCACCGTCTCACCCTTAAAACTCGCGTGATCTGAAATGTTCAAGTAATCTAAGGCTAATATGTAGCCTCCGAGTCTCTAACGGTTCCCAAATCAGTCCTTCCGTCAACTGTATGACACATTGTTCACTCTTGGCAGTTTTTTTAACGAATCGCGTGACTTTCCCTTGCATTTTGTTCATTCTGCCGATTAAATCTTTCTATTCAGGGGCACAATGATTGCAGAGTAATCTATATGTGGCCTAACGAATGTGATACAATATCTTTTTTATGCCCTTTTTCATTTCGGGGCCATTAGGGTTATTGACTTCACATAATTTTCTCACTTTCAACTACTTGCCTGATTAATCTCAATCACCCAATCTTCTTTAATGCAGCGCTGCATATCTTTCCCATATCTTTTTGTTCTTGCAGGTCTGAATCCTAACCGATTGTGATTCCAAGGTGTTTGGTTTCATTTGTTGCATATTCGCTCCCCTCATGTTATAGGCAAAGCGCTGGTGATCTTTTTCTCAATAGAAATACGCTCACTAAGACCATCTTCCGGCCACCCTATAGGCACCACAAGTACACGTTGATAAGAGCCGATGGAAAGCCTCTGAGTCCGCTTTTGTGGCAAGTTCTTGGTATATGACGACATCGTCAGCGAAAATTCTAATTTTGCTACTAACTCTAGAGCCAATATCGTCTATACAAATAAGTAATAACTGGAAGATAATCCCGCTTCCTAGCGGGACGCTGAATGTTACCCTAACCATGTCGCAACTAAAGCCGTCTATAACACTTCTTGCTTACGATCAGTTAGCAAGTCACGTATCCAAGTCACATTATTTTTAAATCCACATTATTGTAATTTTAATTTTAAGTTTTTAAAGTAACCTTGTCAAATGATTTTTTTAATTACAAGAATAACCCGTCAACTTGATTTTTATCTGATTTAACGATATCGTGGAGTAATTGTTCAAGTTTGGTTTCGCATTTCCTGTACTTTTCCGTAAGCCGTAATGTCTATTAATGATTATCGATTTTCCAGAGGGTAGAACGTAATTATAATTATAATCATCGCATGCAAAAATCCCTCCTTGAACTACAACCTTGACGTGGTGGAAGAGCTTGTACGTTCCAATGATCCCTAGAGCTGGACTGGCAGGAGCAAGTAAAATTATTAGTAGTATTATTGCTCCTGATAGGGCCACCCATGCCAGATGGGTCGGAGGGTAGGAACCAGACGAAAGGTAGTTCCATGATGGGGTCACGTTAAAAATACCGTCGAGAGGCGTGGGAGTACCTCTCAACTATCACTTCCCAGAATATGAAATTCATGCCAAAAAAACAATAGGAAAAATATTTAAAATAATTTGCACAATTCCACAGGACTGTTCCAGTGGAATTGTGCAAAGTATTTTATGTTTTTCCTAAATGGATTTCCACAAAGTATCGGCCGCCACTAATAACTTCAAAAATAACAATTTTATCGTATGATGCCGTCAAATCAGCATAATTGTCTCATCTTGCCTGCATGTGATAATAACTGCAAAATATCAGGTGGTGTGTAGTGTGCGATACATAAACGAAACCGTGAAATAATCCGTTATTTTCGCATGCGATATTAATCAAGACTTTTCAAGAATTGATCCTGTATGATTTCTATACAGTAATGCAATATATTTAGTAAAATAGCCCAAAAATACCTGCATTAATATATAAGAGTTTTCCTGGATCCGCCCATAGAACCGAGGGTAGTTATCCTGTTGTTAATGTGGTCGATGAGGCATACGGGGAGTCCCGCGAATATCCTCTCACCTTTCCGATGCAAGCGGAGGAGAGCTGGCACAGCGCGTGCATTCTTCCGCGCAGGAATGCGTGCATGCGTGATGAGTGGGAGGGCACGAAGAGTGAAAGGGATGCACTGCACGCGGAGGGCATTTTAAAAAGGGGTTTGCGGTGGATAGGCGTAGAATAGGTTGGTGGCGGGGGAGGGAGGAAGGGTGGAAATTAGATATGGCGGAAGTAGTGGTGGGTTCGTTGAAAGAAGACGTAGGGGAGGCGAATAAGGGGGTGTGGGGGAATAGAGGGGGGGGGGGAAGAAGGAGGATGCAGCGCAGAACACCGGAGGAGAAAGGCAAGCGATAGGATGAGGAGGAAGACTTTACACCACTGGTGCCATAAACCACAACAAGACTTTTATCCGGTTTTGAGAGGATGACGAGAGACGTGCCTCCGATCATAAATACCCTCATTAATGCTCGTTGATTCGGGTAACGCCCCCTCTCGCACACTCAAAGCTTCTTTGGCTGTGGGGCTCATTAGACGTCGTTCGAAGCATTTAAGGAAGGGTTTTTTCGGCAATAATGTTCATCTAAATATGCATAGTAACCTGAAAGTTATCTCATGGGTAGTGGTAGGTGTTGTATTCTATCCAAACCCGCTTTAAGTTACTTTTCATGATAGTTTCTAGAATTATTCAGCAAATAACATGTAGTAATTGGTCAAACACACATGCATAGCAGTTTTTCATTTTCGGAAAGTGAAGCAGGCAGGTTAGATATTCTGTTAGTAATGGGCAACATAGTAAATATAGCTTTCTACAGAGATACAACTAACAGCCGGGCAAACTACCTATCTTCCCATCCGTATTACTCATATTTGTATCCCTTATTATAGGCAGAAAGAACTGTCTGCATGGCATTTTTGTTGCCTAAAGTTATCGACCGCAGTATTACCGAAGTACTTCCATAGTATAGCGTGTTTGTACAATGTTTTGGACGTCAACAGGCAAAAGGTCGGTTACGAGCTCACTTAAACAGTTAATTTTTACTTAAGATTTGATAATCCTTATCCAAGGTATTGCAATAGGTTTGTGATCCTAATAAAATCGTAACCTAAACGATCGTTTGAAGAAGAAGGATAATTTGTTGGTGTCATAAAAAATCTATGAGACTGTCATCCGGTTTTGGAAGGACGGAGAGAAGCGTCTCTCTGATCATAAATCCCCTCATTCATTCGCGAAGCAGCGACCCTCTAGAGCTCATTAGACTCCGAAACTCATCGGACGTCACTGAAAGCATCGGTAGGATGCTTTGCTAATGACAAAAAAGTTCTCAAAGATGATGAAATGTCATAGAATTATTGAGCCAAGTTTTCCATGTTTATGTAAGAACGGTGGAAGTTTGTAGCATAAAATCTGATGATATCTTGCGGGACAGTCGTTCCTAGGAACCTGAAGAAATAAAATTATTAGTAGTATTTTTCTCTTATGCATTTCAATCATCAATTTACTAAGGAGAGAGATTGTATACCTACTCTCCAAATAATTGATTAAATACTGATGCATACATTATATGAATGCGCCCTCAAATATGAGTAGTATTCATGTGCACGGTTTTTAAATGCTTAAAAAATTGGAATTATATTTGTAGTCAAATGTATTTCAGGATAAACTTTTTCATCAATTCCGCCCAAAATGTTGTGAGTGACATAAAAGCCTCTCAAAAATATCTTAAGAACAATTGGTGAAGATTCATATAAGATCGTGCTATGCGGCAAAAACGTGAGGGTTAACCAGTTCCCGTTAGTCAATGAGCCCACATGTTCTTATGTTTGATCATGCTCATGAGTTCACTTACGTGCATGGAAAAACAACTGAGTGCCAATATATTTTTATATAAGATTCTGTAATATGACTTATGAAATAATACATATCCATAGTTAAAGGCTCCTCACGCGAATAGAAGCTCCGGAAATCGCGTTATCTCCCAAAAATAAGACGACGGAACTCTTGAAGTTGGGTTCAGAAAATTATTATTTTCCTTTTACGAGCCGAGATGGCATTTTAAGTGTGATTTTGGGATTTTTTTGTGAAAAAAACCTATTTTTACGAGTCTGCTTTCCATCAGTTGCACTCGGTTACGCAATACGCTCGTGCCCTCCGGTCTTTTCCGCTGAGTCTTCATTCATCACGGTTTTAAATGTCGACACATTTGTTTTACTCTGAGTCTGAATGTCTTAGAGTCGAATTTCCTTTACACTTGGATATTCTATCAGCTGATTGGTGAGTTTTTGGATAATCCTTATCCTAACATCCTAAATTCTGGGATATCGTCTCTCTTATCCTCCTATACATGGCTCACCATCAGGTCTCTCTTATATTATTCATACCCTCTGAATCTTATTTCTCGCAGAATTCCTCTTCCTTCCTCTTCCACGCTTTCCCAACATTATCCCCTCTATTAACCTCTTCAAAATGCCCTCGTATCTCAAAGCTCCCTCCATCCATCTTTTCTGCCTTCTAAAAACCTACGCCACTAACTTCCTTTCCTCTCCCACCGTATCCAATACCTTCTCGGTCGTCCTCATCACAACCCACCTTACCCTCTCCATTATTTTCCAAATCCACACCTCAAATGCCTCACGTCTACGCACATCCTCCCTTCGTAATGACCAAGTCTCCGGCCCACACAGCGCCACGCTCCATATTAGAGATTTCACCAGTCTTTTATTTATATCTCTTCTCAGAAACCCGCTGTCGAATGAGTTTTAGGAGGGAATAGTAAAACGAGATTGTAAGACTCCTAATATTTAGATTGGAAATGTAACTTTTCCCGCTAGGATTAAGTATCATTTTACTATGTACCAAAATGGCTCAGAGTATATAGTTCGGTGGCCCACAAATGTGTCACTCCATTTATTGCAGCAAAAACATGATATTTGGTGCACTGACTTAACGATGACAACTCGGAATGATTTTCATCTCATATCGTGTTTAGTACTAATTACATAGTATTTTCATCGAAACCTCCAATATTGTTAGCTGTTTAAATATAACAAGGCGTAAGTAAGGCGATCAAATCGTAATTTTTAAATTGCTACTCATTTAACGGAAATTTATACCACAAAGACCAATATAACAATCACCATGAAGTCAAATGCAAAATAATGTAATAGACTCCAGTTGCTGCATATTTTAAAACATTTTTAGTGTTTTTTGCCTTAAATAATTGAAGATATGACAAAAGGAAAATATACCCGTAAATGGGGCAAATATGAAATAAATCATTCTAAATTCTTAATGATCTCATTTAAAAAAATATGTAAATAAAATAAGTAATAAAAATCAAATCGACAACCAGTGATCAAAGAGGAACACCATGCTTTGAAAAATGAAAAAAATTGGGTGGCTTGGTTCGTGTACGCACTTCAGAAGTGGAACTTCTGTACTGCGTTATACATATAAAGTGAATATGAATAGCTACACGAACAATAAATTTGATTTTTTATTGTGTTATATTATTAAATATTATATTTAAAATTTAAAACAATCTTTTTAAAGATTATTCCTGTAAAATTCTACTTAATGTATATTGATGCATAGTTTAATGCAACTTTTTAAATCCAATCATCTCTTATTAAGATTTACTTCTTTATCATTTATTTAAATAATTTCTCATTAAGTTGCTTTTAGCAACCACAGAAATAAAAACAAACAAATGTTTATTCATTTAAAAAGACTATTGGGCCTGAATCTACATATTTAATTGTCGTTACCATAGTTCTAATCATGGAAGAGAAAGGAAAAGCAAAAAATATAAGTTAAAACAATAGTTCGCAATTTGGAGAACTACAAAAAAATTGGATGCATGAAAATTAAAATATAACTTTTAAGCATATTTCAGTCCGTTTCACTTTTTTGGGTGCCTTTTTTTAGTATTTTAATGAGCGGAGGAAAATTGATCTTCAAGGAAAATTTTCCGTTTCTATCATTTAATCCTATTGAAACACGAAATTCTGTCAGTGCACAAAATATGGAGACTTCATAGAGTTTTTCATTTTTTCTCGACTCATTGGGTGATCAGAAACATTCTCTGAATGTATCAGCCCTTCAGATTCATTAGAAATGCCCAAGAATTTGTATCAAAGAGATATGACGCTATCTGACGTTTTTCATTGTAGTGTCACGTGTCGTTCATGAGATTTTTTACTCCTCATCAAGCGAACGTGTTTACAGCGGAAGATATCGTGGGCGTACAATATATAACGAAAGTAAAGAAATTTCACTTTAAAAAAAGTTGAAGAAACCACCACAAAAACTTCAAATCACACGAAAATTAATAATCTTGCATACATCCACGAAGGCGCTTGGTTTAGCACTGCGCTCTTATTGTTTTAATTTGTTTATGTGAGGATACAGTAAAAGAAAAGGGAAATATTAGCGTCTCATAACAAGCGTCTTTACCGTGTATGAATACAAAATTTGTCATAAGATTCCCCAAGTTCCCCCTTCTCACGAAAGAAAGGAAGGGGGACCCAAACGCATACACAGCTTTTTACTTTCTTCTCTCACGCCCCCTCCTGTGAATTTCGCGCTCGGAACCGTCGCCGAAGGAGCAACACCCTTCGAACGAATCCTGTTTGCTCGCTCGCCCGATGATTAAGACCGGGACGGGACGCCTCTCTCGCGCGTTCAACTCACTCTCTCGCCCGCCCACCCACGCGCCGGTCGTCCACTCCGAACCTCTTTCTCTCATTCCACCCACTCACCCTTCACCGGCTACAAGCACTTTACCACCCCCGCAGTGATGCAAAAAAAAACTCCAGGTCATCACTCAGCTCTCCCCCAAAAATACGTTAGTATTCACATCATCATCCATCCGTAGATTTCACTCCTGCATGAATTTGCATTGTAACGTATGATGCTTCGACGTTATGTTTTTCACTTTTTCTAATTATTTTATTAATTTAAAAGGTGTTTTGTTTACTTAATTTATGCTATGCTTGTTTTTTATGGTTGGTTGTGAGGGGTATTTTGACGGAGCAGAGGAGAGGGGATTGTTAGGATATAGTATCCTTAGTTGGGATGGTTGGAAGTGAGATGGGATGTGCTGCGAATTCCCGTGAGATTGTAAAGAAATAAAGAAATCACTTCATTGTGAATTTAAGAATTCATTGATAGTGATCCAACGTTACAGTATCTTGTAGTGTCCATTGATAAGTAGCATTTGTAATGTTAATCAGTTGTGGTAACCTTACCCGTATAATGTATTTTAGCATGTTAGGCAATTTGGCACTCTCCTATTTTCTGATTTGATCATGCATTGCTCTCCTGACTGCTTTTTATCATCGCCTAGGGGACAGGGGAGCGTGCTATGCTAGAACTTGAACTGGGGCGAGTTCCGCATGCTTGGTATTAAATCACCCCGTGCCACACACCCTGGAGGTGGCTTTCACGGGATTTCGTATGTGTAGACTAGTTTGTTGCAGCTCTCCATTTCTCTCTCCTTGAAGCTAACCTCTTCACTCATTCGTAATTCTTCATTTTAGTTCCTTCATCATTTGTTTCATGCTTTCCATCCTAATAAATCTCTCAATTCACTATTCCTTTAAGCACTTTTTTCTTGCTGTTGTGTCTCAGAATTTAATCTAAATAGTTGCTTCTTCCATTTCACAACGATTTATTAAACTTCCTTTTTCTCTTATTATCCGTAAGATTTCTGGTGATTCTCACTATTCGTTTGATCTCCATAATTCTTTGGATAAAGGCCGTTTTACACGATCCTTATTTCAGAACTGAAAATCAAACTGAACTCAGCATGCTTAAAATCTTAGGTGCCGTGTAAAGGGTCTGATCACATCCGATTACGGAATCGAATCCGATTTTGTGTACCTAAAAGAGATCTCGTTCGTTTGATCTCCATAATTCTTTGGATAAAGGCCGTTTTACACGATCCTTATTTCAGAACTGAAAATCAAACTGAACTCAGCATGCTTAAAATCTTAGGTGCCGTGTAAAGGGTCTGATCACATCCGATTACGGAATCGAATCCGATTTTGTGTACCTAAAAGAGATCTCGTTCGTTTGATCTCCATAATTCTTTGGATAAAGGCCGTTTTACACGATCCTTATTTCAGAACTGAAAATCAAACTGAACTCAGCATGCTTAAAATCTTAGGTGCCGTGTAAAGGGTCTGATCACATCCGATTACGGAATCGAATCCGATTTTGTGTACCTAAAAGAGAAATTAGTATGGTACTTATTTTCCATCCAATTCTTAGATCCTACGACCAATCGCAGGCAAGCAGGTTAGTCGAGCGTTTCGAGACCGGTGGTGGCGCTGTAATCTGCCTAAATAACAAGGCCAAAATTATCTCTCGAGGAAATGTTCAGAATTGTTGAAAACAGTAAAAATGCCATGATGTTGCTCAAATATGCCAAAACAAAATGCCGCAGTTAATTAAATTTCGAAACGTTAAAAGTACCCGGCGAATTGTGGAAATGAACGACCAAAAAATTTAAAAAAACTTTGGATAAATTCCAGGATATTTTGTTAATTTCCACGTTGAGTAATTCACCGACCTAGGTTCTGGCACTGATTTCAGCACTGAATTTAGTGCTGGCCTAAGCATCGTGTAAAACGATCATAACACCACATGTCTGTGGGTTCCATTCTTCTTTTCTCCGCTGCTGTAATCGTCCAAGTATCACTTTCACGTAAGAACATGCTCCTCATGTATGCTTCTTTATGCCTCTTTACTTTGAAACTACGCTGTTAGTAGACTCGTTCTCTGATAATGCCTTTATGGCTTGCGCTTCTTTATCGCAGGTGCAGCGAAAATATTAAGATGATCTAGAACAGTCATGGCTTTGCTCCTCACACATCAGCTATTCTCCCGTACTCAATCGTGTCACAGATCACTACTTCCTTAGTCATCAAGCGTTTGACTGGTTGGAATAAATGGCGTTGAAATAAATAAAGCGGCCAGCTTTCCCGGCCTTGGCTTTTTATTTTCAATTCTTTGAAGGTGTTACAACTTTTCGTGCAATGACGACCATAGGGGTCTCGCTTGCTCTTCAGCCGGGCACGACACCCACCCAAGTGGGCCGAGTCATGTGTTTGGCATAATTTAAGTGACATTTTCATTATTTTGTAGAGATACGAGATAGGAAATTGACGTGGTATTAAAACAAGCATCTCTAATTATTTTGTAATAAACCTTCCATTTCCTGGGCCATCCGTCGATTTTTTGGAATTTCGTAATTCCTTCAATAAAACTTGATTTTCCAGGGTTTTCTCTCACAGAATGTGCCCCTTATTTATATCCCTTCCATACTCGGAGATTAGCAAATCCGGCTCAAGCCCGGAAATTCTTGATTTCACGCCTGTGTGGGCACCTGGCGATGGAGTTAAAATACTAAAATTTTTGTGACTCTGTGACTACGTGGGTAATGAACGGTTGGCTGCAGAGGAGAAGGAATAATTTTTCATCCTTGGCGAAAAAGATGAACTTTAAGGGTGCTTATTCCATTGACCATTTAATGTTGACAATCATGGTTTCGTCACAAAACAACATCATCCGGGGAGATTCATTAAAAGATATGATGTTTGTAGTATCAATGAATGTTCACATTAGTGGATTGGTCTTGCTCTCATCTCTCCCTATCATCAAATTTACTGCATAAACGTTTTTACTGTTCAATGTACTTTACCTGATAATGTTGTTCTGCAACGAAACCATGGACATCGGCAACAAAATCGTTATTGTAAATTGCATTTTTTTTAGTTCACCTTACGATTCTGGGATGAATGATTTCTGTAAACCTATGCCTGATACTGTCAACTATCTTATGCCATCAATATGTATCTATGGTGTCCATATCTTATGCCAGTGGACTCTGTGCGTGGTAATCCCCATTCTCTCCAGTGAAACCAACCTACGGGGCGGATTCTGCGTATAAATATTTATATGTATATCCCTTTCACATCTCATTTCTTTTGCAAATCGTAAGGTATCGAATTAGCATTTATAAGTTATGTAAATATTTTCCGCGACGCCTAATATTGAAATGTAATATGACATTGATATAGGCCATTAGCGAAGAAAGGAAGCTGCATGATCGGGGAAGGAGTAGGAAAAGGATTGGAATATTTCAAGGAATGGAGAAGCATAGAAGTATGGACAGATTATTTTTAGCGACATTTTTTGTCACATTAATGTAGAACATATTCTTACGAGTGAAATTAGTGTGAAATAATGAACCTGCTTATCCTCAATTAATGTATTAGCCCTCCATAAATTACGAGTTTTAAAAAAATGGTTGAGTCGGTAGATTTGCCTCCTAGACTTGGAAGGGCAGATTTATCTATCTCGATTTTTTAGACATTGAAAAACGTCGCGAAGGGCCGAGGTAAATCCTAAATCACTTGACTTATCCATCACCTCCATTAAATTTGTAAAACTCGTGAAACTTTGAAGTGCAATGTATACGATTTATAACATAGAAAATAATATTTAAGTTTAAAGCCATATCTTACATGCTGACTGGCTTCATAAAACTGTAAGTTGGGATTTGGGGTTTGTCAGGTATCGAGGACAGTATCATGATTGCCTGTCTGATTTAGTGCTTATAAGAAATCTCTTGCGAAATAGAAGAGAAATTTCGGAGGCATATTTCGGAGGCAAAACAGTCTCTTGAAAACTAGAGTGGAAGGAACAACGAATAGGAACAATTATTGAGGGAGAACAATGATGGAATGAAAATGAAGGGAATAAAGAGGAATATCAAAATAAATAGTTGTAGCGAGAAAATGTGGCTAACTGAATAAAGAATGGATTGGAGAATTATAGGGAAGGAAGCTTCGGATTGATTACTATTGATGAAGCTATAAAAGTACCTCCATAAGATGTAGTTTGATTTTTAAAATCGTTCTTCAGTATCATTAGCCGAAATTCCTATTTTCTTTAACCTAATTCAGAGAAATTCTATGTTCTTGGTGTTTTATTATGCAATTTTTTTAATTTTGCATTTTTAGCCAAACAATATTTCAAACTATCCACTGCGAAAATGCGTGCACCACCCTGAATAAATATCTTTCAACTCATAGTATTTTTGGTCATCTTCTCTTCCGCCTTATCTCATCTCTGCTGATGCTGTTGATAGTAGGTCCACCCCCGCCGCTGTCACGGAAATTTCAATACTACTATGCATGAGCTGACCGCACCCAAGTCAATCTTCCCCGCTTGCGAAAATTCACAAGGACGAGTTTGCGACCAGGAGGAGGAGGACCTGGACCACCTCACAAAATCATAAAGTAAGTTTTGATCTCATATTTCCGGCATCATGGAGCAAAAGTTGGCGGTTGAATCGCTCCATTCCAGCCCTCTCGTAACTTTCAGCCCCGCATGAGTGCAGTAAAAGTCAGAGAAAGCCATAACATGAAGAAAAGAATGCAAGGTGAAATGGCACACCAAATGAAGCCTGTTTATTTTAGTGAAAAATTTTCGGCTCGAGATAGCTATTGTGCGAAAGTTGTTCACCAACGCTTTGCAAAATGATTTTTGCCTTTTTGTTTTTCAGGGTAAATGTTTTGAGATTTTTTTTCTTTTCAGGTTTAAAAAAATATCCAGGCGTCGCGTCGTGACAATATATTTTCTCATCATTGACATCATCCGAATCAATCCGAACATTGGGTCTCCATTCCAATCCTCCCTCAGCCATTTAACTACTTCATAGTTCTACATTTTAAAGTCCCTCAAAATTTTCCTTACATATTATTTTTCCTTTCCCCTTAATGTGACTCTAGGGTATTTATAAATATTAAGTGTATCACTGATACTCTTCATTGACCGATTATCCATTTGAATGGCTCTACTAGTCCCCGGTGCTATATTGTCTTATGTAATTGGTTTATTCTTATATTTTATCTATAAGGAAAACTGATATTGCTTGAAATAGGTGTAGTAGGTGTTATTGCTCAACTCAGACTCCGAAAATATTGTTTAAAAAAATATATTTGCGTGTCATTACACGTTTATCTTTGGATATTGAGAGGTAATGCTACATAAATAATCTACTCAGTCACAAAAATCTGGCATTTTGGGGTAGATTTAATAAAATATGATACATCTGTCAATTGAGAGCTCATACCATGTGTACCTACTCTGAAATTATCTGGATGTACGTAGGTGTGCAAGAGGTTTCTCGGGGATCTCGCCGCTTGCATGTGGTTTCAAGTGCCGAATAATATATAAAATATACACAGCTGAGTTGTTATAACAAGAATTGGCCACATTTATTTATAATAATGATTCTATCTCATCAATATCACGTCTTGAATAATGGTTATTCGTTTTCTTGCACTTTAATTTAATAATTTATTAAAAAGATTTTCCTAAACATAGTCCACAAAGTAATGAGTGTTACTATAACTCTCGCTGCTAAGTCTAATTTTTAACTATCTTCCAAGGATGCTGAGACTTTTCAGTATTTTTCATGATTTAAACGAAAAGAAAGCTGTTATTCCTACGAAAACCATATCTCCATGGCTGAAAAGTCCTTTATATGTACATAGGAGTATACATACCCATCACGACATTGCCTTTCGGGAAAGTTAAGTTAAAGAACTTATTTATTGCTGCTAAGCCGAGAAAACTGGCTCTCTTTTGAAAATATCCTCCATAATGCCCTATCCTTACATACTTCTATCGTTTCTCTTACACTCATGCATTGATCCATATACGCTCTCATAATCCATAACTAATATTCTCCTATATAATACATCAATGGATTACATAATTCCTAATATTCTTCTTTTTTTACAGTCTCCTCCACCACATTTACCCATGAATTTTGTGGTATACCCCTTATACTGACATCCTTCAGTCTACTATCGTGTATCTGTTTCGTTATTCGACTCTCATCCATTCTCTTAGCAGGGCCAAACCAACTAAGCACACTCCTTTCATTACTGGAGTACCCAACTAACATTATTTCATGACCCACTCATTCTTTACCTTATTCATCTTACTTTTGCCGGAAACAGATATCACATACCTTATTCCCACTGAATTTAGCCTATTATTATGCTTATCCTGGCATACCTAATTTTTGCTACCATATATTAACATCGGTAGGAGATGAATTTAGTACACTGCAATTTTCACTTCCTTAGAGAAACATTCATTTCTTGATTTATACTCTATATTCTATCTACGAAGTTCCATACGGGATTCTCACGCCTTATAACCTCAGGTTTATATATTTTGGTAAATATAAAAAAATCATTTAAGGGAAGAAAATGAATCATGGAGGTATTTTTAAAATTATTTTTTTTTTAATTTAAATATACTGTAGACTGTCAACTTGAAATACGTCATGGATTTACACCGAATCCTCCGAGAATTTTTTAAATTTACGTTAACTGACGGTTATTGTAGCAAGAGTGTTGATTCTGACTCAGCTTCGGGAGAAGGTTACTCCATAATTTTTCCTCCCATCGAAATGTGTTTAATGCATGAACCGGGTGAAGAAAGAGCTGGTGCTTTCCCGGAGCGCACTCTTGGAGAACTTTTCCCGGTATCTCCACCGGGAGGAGGCAGCAGTGCAGAGTTTAACCCGGTGGAAAACCCGAGAAGAGTTCACCGTGATCCGGGTGTATTATAAAGCGCCCGCCATAAAAATGCTCACTTTTCTTTTCTCAATCTACTATCGCTTGCCATATCTCCCGCGTTTCGCACGCCGACACCCTCGTGAAAAGATATATGGAGAGGAGGTTACAGCCCGTAGTTTTTGAGGCGATAACCGCATAATTTCTCCATTATCTGATTATATACACGTTGTTGACGCCCCCATGATTCCTTGTGAAATCCAATCATGAATGATCGCAGTTGAGAAAGGTCTGGGCTCATTCCGAGAGACGTGACGCGGAAAAAATCTCACTTCCGCTTGGGGGAGGAGAGAACACACGATACCAGCATGCCATAGCAGCCTCGGAATACTAAACATAATTAATGAGGTTGTGGAATCATGGACCGTACTCAGTTTGGGGGGGAGGGGGAGTACGCGAATGAAAAGTGGGATGAGTCGCGGAAACTTGCCTAATCCGAAAAGAATAAACTTCCGTCTATACCATCGGAATATTCAAACCTTTTAGGCCCAGTTTTTCTATTTTCAAACGAACCCGTCGACAATTGTTCTACAGATATGAATATCTTGCTGACAGAACCACAGGAGAGTTTATGTAGCTGTTATTGCCGGCAGAACAATTACCCTGCCGATACGTAATCGACTTATGGCAATGTCTCTTACATTTACGGGTAAATAGGGGAAAAAGCAAATTGTGATTGGATGAAGAATTCATAACTCTCGTTCATCCTAAACGAACCTGAACAATGATTGAAAGTTGCAGGAGAAATTTTTGATGAATTCTTGTTGCTGATACCGTGTGCTGTTTATGACGAAATTTCCTAATCCAAACCCTCTGTTGAAAACAGATTTATCGCTTGAGTAATAATCAGAGGTATTTCTCAGCATAATTTTTCCAACATTGATATCAGAATAATACTGTGCAAATGAAGGTTGGCTCACAAAATGACGTTTCCATTTGGTTCCTTTATAAGAATTGTGAAACGGAAAAGACAAAGCGAACGGCAGTATTTACCCTTGTCGACAGTATTCGTTTGGCTCTTCGATACATCGAAGTATCTGAAAACAAACCGAGTAATGCCACAACATGGACTGATAAATAACAAGCGTGGATTGCAGAATATATATTAAAGGAATTATACCGCTATACAAGCATTTAGTTTCATGTGTGTCCAAAATAAAAATGAACATTCTAAATAAATGTATTAGTGTATTAAAATGTAGAGTTTGTAAATAGGGCTTCTTAGTTGCTAGTACTTATTTTCCCGACAATATGTTATCGGTGGGATAGTGCTCCGGAGAAGTTGTCATGCAATTTTTCGTCAAGATTTGTCTTTTCGGACATTGATAAACAGTAAAATAAGAGGTTTTTGGTAAATAACGATATCAGCTGGATATCCTTAGCTATCGGTAGGTGGAAAAACCGGCCCTAAGCAGGGTATTGACTTCATTAATCAACTTTCTTCAGTGGTTGTGTTTGTAACCATTTGCTATGGTGATAATTTCAGTATTTTTTCACGTAAAATATTTAAAACACTTCGCAACTTAAGCGTCTTAGTAATTATCCCATTGTAAATTTTCCACCATCCATGAGTGTGACCGGAGTAATTTATGCAATAATTAGTGTGATAATGAAATGTCTATGATCGAGGGTCTTGGTGGTCGAATATTTCTTTATTTTACATTATTTTTGACACAATTTGAAACACATATTTGAAAAGTATTGCAAATTCCATTTCAGATACATTAAATTCATGTATTGAATTTTCATTCCAAATTTGACTCATTTTTGGCATATAGGCTCCGGCAATATTATTGCATCATTAAATGAATGCATCCAACAAACCCGGAATCGGTCTTCAATTTCTAATGGTCGGTTTGATTGCTGATGGTAGAACATAACATGTACTGTGCTAAATGGTATGAAATTTACACATTCAGGGTAAATATAAAAGATTGTTTCACTTTAAATATATCTTATCATGGATTAAGCTTAACGTACCCTGAGGCCTCGTCCGAAATTTGAACCATGGAACTCAGGTCGGTAGCCTTGCGTTCGACTAATCTGCGTTGTTTATTACCAGCGATTTATACATTATTCGGAAATTGTGGAGGAACCGCTCCATTCCCCGGAGGAATGGTGGAGAGAAACCCGGCGTCGGCATTAGCCCACTCTTAGCACCCATGGTCCCATAGCTTAGCGTACCATCCAATGGAAGGAGCACTGCACTTGAAATGCTCTCCACTTTGCACCCAAGTAAGGATCAATGTTCCTCTGAAAAATCTCCGTCACTGTTGAGATTTGCACTCGGGTCCTTGTTATGGAAATTCAGCACTCAAGCCACCATACCAACCCAGGTTTCCCTATCACTTGAGCCAGACCAAGTGTTGATAAGGTGTAGTGGCTACAAATCATTAGCCATATTCTTACCCTGGATCATGATCCTAATGCATCCCCAATGCACAGTTTTTGACTGAATACCTTCAAGAAGAGGGATGGGTTTTGTGGTACAGCACTGGGTTGGTTCCATTTGTTGTAGTTTGAATTGAGGAATTGAGGTTTGTTCGTGCTCTAAAAGTTCTTTATTGACTTCTTCTGCGTACGATTTCTTGCCATAACGTCCAAATCTTTGGCATTCGAGGAGAATACTTTGAATGGGAAATATTAAATTGATTTTCTGTCGTGCGATAGTTTGTTTATTTAAAGCGAAGGCTTCCGCGGAGGTTTGATAGTGAATAATTTTATTTTCCGTGTTTTATACCACTACTATAACATTTTTGGACGCTGTATCTCCGGTGTTAGATCCGGTTTCTTCAGGTCGTCAATATCAGGTTATCAATACACTATTTTGCCCGCCTCAATCAGCTTATTGCTTTCTTGCAAAGCTCTGAATGAGTTTATCCACTTTTGTGTAAAGAGCTTTTCTTATATAAATTGAATTGTAAATTTCGGAATATTAATGGAAGAGAGTGATGATTGTGAACTGTTAATTGCCTTGTTGACAATTTTGGTGTCGTCATGACAGCTGCGAAAATCTCGACAAAAGAAACGTTTTCTCCATAGTGGTAGTTTGGAGTACATTTTTTCCCCAGGCGCAAGAGAAAATGTCCGTCTAAAAGTATAAGTTTAGACCTAGTGACGAAAAAAGGAGCCAAGAGAAAGCACACGACGTCATCTTACGTCATTCCCAAAACTGGTGCTTAGCGAGCGGTGTGATTAATTTTCCGGAATTCAATCGGGTAAGCCTTTCCTTTTAGGCGTGAAGAATATTTGCCCGAGTCCCATGTCCTCAGACCTTTTGACTAGAGTCCACAACACATCCTAGCCTGTGTGATCGATGGTTTGAAAGGCTCCATGTAATGCGATAGCTACCTGTTGCTTGCCTGAAATGTACAAACTTGTTTCAACGCTGTTGACTAACGTGTTTTTGGTTTGTGTCTACGCAAAAGAGCACGTTATTAAAATACAGGGTGATTCACGATAACATGCAATGCTTGAGGAGGTGAAAGGGGAAGTGTTTTCAAACATTTTTTGTGCATTGGATATGTGGTCGAATGTCCGTAGTTACCTAGCTATAACAATATGAACATATAAAAGCTATATATTTAAAAACGTAGTTTTTTAATGATAAATTTTTTGACAATTTCGGTTACCACCTTGAAAATTGGAAGCAATAAGCATATATTTTGACAGGAGAAGAAAGGGACTAATCTTAAGTTTAACTTATAAAATATTTACTTCATAACTATCAGTGAATAACACTGTTTTTTGGCGTTTTCATTGTGACAGCAAAGTGCTTCTGAAAAAATGGTTGCTTTGCCATAGCTCGGTAACTAACAAGATTCGGCCACACGTTCATGGGAAAAATAATATTTAAAATCACCTCCCTTATCACCTATTGAACTATGATATATTCTTCATGAATCACCCTGCATATGTATGGAGTATGATATTTTATGGCAGTGAAGTTTTGACGATGACTGCAGCAGAACAAACGAGTGGCACATGCGGAAATGTGGTGTCGTCAAAAAGTGATGAAGATCAATGGACGGAGAGAAATATTATTTATAATGCCTTGCGGAGAGCGGGGGAGAAAATATGATGGATAAGGAACTGTGCAAAGTAGAAGAGATAAACTTATTGGACATATTATAAGACAAATTAACGTCATGAAAACTATAATGGAAGGAGCAGTGAATGAGGCGAATTTCAGAGGAAGACCAGAGTTGGAATGAGTTAAGCAAATTATAAATTATGCCAAAATGAGAAAGCATGAGAGATAAAGAGTATATGAATGGAGGATAATGGATAGGGAACAGAGTGGAGAGCTCCAGCAAACCAATATTCGAATCGAAGAATGTTGATGATCTTGGCAAAAGAACACAAAAACCGAAGTGTATTAAATAGAGCATGAGTTTGAGATCTAGATCCTTACTCGCTGACTTCGAAAAAATATGCATATTTATTTTTTTCTAATAATATTTCAATTAAGAGATTTGGAGCGATTTTTATCTAGCCATGAGGCTTTATTCGAGTTTCATTTAAAAATTCAAGCAGTAGTAAGATTCATGAAGTATATATAGCTATAATAATGACGTTAACTTTTTGTTTTATACGAATAACATTCTCACGAATTTGCTAAATGTACATGTTTAAGGGTTTAACTTGACTTATTTGTCTTACCTCGAACACCACAAACGAATACATTTTGTTCTTAAATAAAATGTTTAACGGTGGGTCAAAGATTTATTTCTTAAAATTACCTAGAAAGCATACGAACCACAGAAATTTAAATTTATGACGAGATCTGTTCGTCAGATTTTCCTCATTTTTTAAAATGATGAAAATTTCCTAATGGATTGAACAGCCGTACCAATCTCATTTTCTTTACAATGAGACCAAATTCATTGAATTTTATGAGTAATGGTATCTCGCTCGAACTAAATTCAATAAAAAAGCAGGTACCTTTTGAAACTTAAGAAAGAATATCCATTTTTCTAACAATTCGCTTTCTCAAGCACTCAGCTCTAATTTCGCTTTCGGTCCCTCTTCAGCAGATGCAACTGCTTAGAACACAATAAATTCACCAAATGTTATCTTTCTTATTTCTCAACAAAGTTTATGTCTCACCATGGGTGCAACGATTATCAATCTCGAGACCCATTCTTGGAAGACATTGGTGCTACCGAATTGTATCCGTTCAATGCTGTTTGAAAGACGGAATTACATTCAAGCGTTTGGATTCTAATTTTTTAAATACCCACTCTTATCTGTAACCTTGTTTTACATTAATTGCATGGAGTGAGTTATTTAGGAAAGGTTTTTTTCTTAACCATATTTGCATAAAATGCTTTTATTCCAGTGACTATTTTAGGAGCGTTTCTTGACCTTGGTTCTCATGGGAGAAACGTGCCCATATATCTCAAGGCAGAAACATAGCGCTCACGGTCCGATGCGTAGAGGAGGACAAAGCCAGTCGTGAAGGAATATCACAATTATGAATTAAATTCGATGTTTTAGGTCTCTTGTGCGCATTTTGACAGTTGATGGTTCAGGGTAAGTGGTAATGACAGCTCAAAAGGTGGTTATGTAAATGTCATTTTTTGGGGTTAGCGGCAATGATAGGAATTCTTACACTCAAAAAGGATGTTGGATATAGCATCCAATTTTTCTTGGATAGGAAATAGTAGGAAAGAGCATCAGCTTAAATTGATACGGCATCTACCTACGTTTGCACCGCCCACGTCTATGCCCGTGTGTGTATCTCTCTATCATTTTTTGCTTTTATCTATTTCTAATAGATAGAACCCATGCTAAGTGCAGTGCAGGAAAACTAATCCCATTCCAGGGACCAGTATAAATGGCTCAAAACTATCTCTGAGCCGGGCGTGGTTTGCGAGGATTTTATGCAAACTGTGAGGAACACTCTTTACACCTATACTTACTTATGCTCTACAAGCTGCCGCACGGGAGTGTGGCAGGGGATGTTAGAAAACCACTACTATGATAAGAGGGGGGAACAGTGAAAATGAATTGGAAGAAGGAGAGGATGAAAGTATCCTGAGTTTACGAAGTGTCTCAGTGTCTCACTCTGTCTGTTTCGTAGTCATTAATTGTGCGTAATGAAGGAGTTTTCATGCATATTTTTATCTGATCTCGGAGAAACTCAAGCACTCAATTGATTTAACATACATATACCGAGGAACACATTCGCATGTGGATTTCTTCAAATTACTTTTTCCCACTCTCAAGACACCCCACTGTAGTTGATAATGATAACAGAATAAAACTCTTGAGTTATTACCATCTTACTAGCATGTATGTACCTACTTATTATGGCCTAAGTCATGCTACTCCTTTGCATCGACTGGAAAGAATCGTGCTTGAGATCCATTGACATGAGATGAAAAGGGAATTGAATATAATGAGTTAATTGGTGGATATATCTGAGCACCCGACTGTGTTCACAAATTGTTCAAGGATGTGATCATGATTTACATATCTCGTTCTCAAGACCCGCAATCTCACCACCGGATCTTTACCTCGCCGTCACCCGGTAGACAAGGCCTTCCTTTCCGTGGGAGGTGAAGTTCGGAAGGGCGAGGGAGTGTGGGAAAAGGGTTGGGCCGTGAATTCATTCAATGCGGGATGAAGGAGTAAGAGTTCACATGCGTGGAAAATTGACGGGAGAAAAAGTGAAGTTATGCCCGCTTACTGCTGGGGACTATTTAAATAAGCGAAGTACAGAGGAGAGCCGTTTGCTTTGTCAATAACTACTACGAGGGAAATGGTGGTAACACAGATAATGCGTTAAG
Organism: Pyrrhosoma nymphula; assembly: GCA_963573305.1. Lineage (NCBI taxonomy): Eukaryota > Metazoa > Arthropoda > Insecta > Odonata > Coenagrionidae > Pyrrhosoma > Pyrrhosoma nymphula. Next base: position 43,751,166 of record OY754330.1, on the reverse strand, counting down.
GCGCTTTGGGAGCAGCTAGTGACTTAACAGCTTGGCTGAGATTGGTAAATGCTATTATTATTATTACGCTAACCTGATGGTGAAGGTAGGTTTAACCCTTAATTGAGCGAAATTATTTCCAAAAAACCTTAGAATTTCATTGAGGATAGTCGGTGATTAGTAAAACGACTGATTCACTTATAAACCTGTAGTACTAATGACGACTTTACTCGAGAGAAATAAGGACTTTACAGTCCTTTCTTAAAATTAACTCGTGCACACATTAACACCTATGCCCTGAGTGGAGACTAATCCACTCAGGTGGGACTCGAACCCGCGACCTTTGGGTGAGCATGCTCCCCCTCCGCCACCGAGATCGGAGTAGAGAACACTCCAAAGAGTAAAATAGCACTTTCGCTGTTTAATTAGACACTAGCGTGGCCTCAGGAGACTTAAAGCTTTATTCTTGAGACAATAAATTTATATGGTTTCTGAATCAACCATCGACTTAGAAAAGGTTAAATGAAAGAGAATTAACATTTAAATTTATACAGGAGCCTATCTACCTAAATAATTCCTTTCTTTATCTCAGCATATTTCCTACCTCTCCTCATCCCGTCCATGAAGCATATTCTCTCTTTCCCATTACGTGTTCGCCCAATATTTTCCCCTTTATCATGGCCTTCAGCAACCCTTCACCCCTCATTACCTGTTTAAGCCACCTACTATGCCTCCTCCTAATCTCCCCCACGGGTTTACTCTCCACCACCATGCCAAGCACTTCTTCGTTTTTCTTCCTTTCCATTCACCACGCCCACATCTCAAACACCTGTAGCCTATTCTCGTCTCCCTTTCTGAGTCCATGTTTCCGCACTATGCAGCGCGACACTCCATATTAAACTGTGGTCCAGCCTTTTCTCTATATTCTTACCCTAGGTCCGCTGCTAAACGCTTCTTTGCTAGCGCAATTCTCCTTATTCCTCTGCTACTTTTCCCACTTTCTTCCATTGTACTATGTATTATGATTTTGAAAATAAATGTTGACGAACCTACGCGGAACGGATTGTGGAACAGTAAATCGAGAATCTAAGATGCATAAAAGTGCGAAATAACCGACAGTTCCCGGGGAAAGACGGGGATATAACAGTGAAAAAAATTGTCCTAATAGGATAAATATTTTGTCTTCTCCAATCCCAGCCCTAGTTACTTACATTGTGAAGTTCAAAAGAGCTGCCTTAAGAGGAGTTGAGTTCTTTCTTAAGATCGAATCTGTAAACATCTCAATCAAGTGAGTAATTTTTATCCGTCGTAATGTAGGAACTGAAATAAAAACGCGCAGTCTGATTCAAAATAACTCACACAAAATAAGCGGCAACATTTTATGGACGGAAGGAGAATGTAAATTATTTTCTCCCGGCATAGTTTTCCTTGGTTCACGTGGTACGGAAAAATATTTATTCAAATGATGCAAATTTTTAGAAACGCAGCTAATTAACTCAGGAAAGAGGCCATGAGCTTAGGTGGAGACGACCTTTGATTCTAGACAATTGGTGAGGGACCGGGAGGCTGCGATAATTTGGTCAAATGTCGGACGTTGGACACCCCTAAAAAGTAAAAATGAACAAACCATTTTAAATGAAGTTATAATTTTTAAGTATTATACTCGGACATAAATTATAAACAGTTAAATAACGTGTTAAAGACTCCATAATATTCATATATCAGCGTATAAGTACCATGGTATATCAACTCCAATTGGCTTAGGAAACAAGATGTAATGGTGCCTAAAAGTTTAAATGCAAAAGTCACTATGTAAACAAAATTTATCAAACAAAAAAATATTTCCCTAATGGGAGGCAAAATATGCTTGGCTTGAAAAAAATAGGCACCTGCGACAATTTCCTCACTTATTATTTATATTTATTAAGTCATTCATAATATAATTGTTTATAAATGTGCATGCCACTTTTTAAAATAATCATATATTTATGCTTATTATATTACAGCCGTTTCCCTAATTTCTGGTAACTTATTTCTCTAATTTACTCAGGGAAAATGTTTAACGTTTTTTGTACACATCTGTGGATAAATATTAAGTTAACAAATTTACTGAGATTCGTAATTTTGCCCATGATCTCAGCACCTCAGGTTCTTACGATGGATCGATCTTCTTGGGTCATCCTCGCCGTCTTTTGATCCCTGGAATCTCTTCGTAAGATGAAAAAAATGAATTGACCGCATGGCTCTTAAGGTATGTAAGCATGTACCTCTTAGGCCAAATAATACAATGCAGAGAGAAGCGAAGATATATAATTATAGTGATTACGACTCTGTTATAGGAAAAAAGATATTTATAACCGTTCCCTCCTCCAAGAAGAAAGGCAAGAATACAGATTGCAGTAAAGGATAATAGAAAAGTTTTCACTCAATAACAGACTGTAAAACTCACTAAGGTTTACGAACCACCGTGACTCTAGCGAGTAGTAGGTACATACGCACTGGATTACGTGGTTCTCGGAATTTTAATAGCATTAACGCTTAAGCTAAGGTAGATTCGAACTTTGGAAGCATTACAAACGTTACTAATTCGCCAGCAAAACTTATCTCTTCACTCTGAATAGCCACGTCGAATAGCTATGTCGATGCCTTGTTCTATTTTTTTCATTTAAGGAAACTGTACTAAACTGATAAGCCGCATTTTTGTAGCATCAGGACCAGTTTACTTTAATCATAAGAACATTAAATAACAAAATAACTCTTTACGGCTGATGTTAAGTTGTACAGAGAGCGTTCAAAAACGCGCCTTGAGGACGCAATGATAGCTCTCATTCATATATAATACTGCTAATTTGGCTAATCATATCAAAGAGTGATTCCTATATTTGGCAGTCGGAATCCATATTAGCTACCAGCTGCTAGCTATAACTTTGAGGTAACTTTTTTTCAGCTACTACAAAATAAATACAACACTTAGGATAATTTTCTGTCCATTCCTCATTATTTAGAGCGTTAACTCAAAAATTAGTTTCCTGTTTGTTCAGATTCAACAAAATCTCTTCGTTAATGAAGAACGCAGTGTCTTATCTCGCACCAAAAGTGATAGGGATTGGCAATATATAAGAACATTTATTTAAGATGAAGTCGCTTATTGTTGAGATGGTTTGTTGGCGACCTTGTGTGTACATATAAAAATGGATGACAATTTTAAAATTCCAATATAGAAGCGGATTCATTGCGGGGAGTTCATAACCATTCTTGGACACTGGAAATTTTAAATGAAAAAATCCCATTGGTCAAATGGAGGAAAGAAAAGTTTTCTCGTTTGTTGGTTTAAAGGCAAGAGCGATTGCAGCCAGAGCTGAAGCCACGTTATGTTTCCGATTGCAGTGTTAACCGATCTTTAGTGATCCGTATTGCAAGTCGATAAAATGGTAGCCGTTAGGTTATTCAAAATTCGTTCGATATATATATATATATATATATATATATATATATATATATATATATATATATATATATATCCCAGATCCTATTTCTAAAGTCTGCGGCAGCATTGAAGTAATGCGGAAAATATTGTCAGTTACTCATGTATTCCTCCATTTCTAATTCTCGTGGCAATTTAGGAGGGCACAGGATATTTTTCTCGTGGCAATTTCTATGCATTCCTTCTTTGCTTGGATGAGGAATTTACGTGTTACGTCGAACATTTTTTGCAGGTCTTAGTGGAGGTGGGGTAAAGTTTTCAGCTGCTAATCCTTGGGTCACAGGTTCTAGTTTCACCTGGGGAAGTTTTTCACTCCTCCAAGGCATGGTTGTGTGTGCATATCTGCTGTTAGACGTTGTATTTACCGACATAGGGTGAAAGGAGGCTGTTTTTGGAGGTAATTTTGCATATAAAAAAGGGAACGTTTTAAGAGTTGATGGGAACCGTTGCGTCCATGTAAACATTTCCAAATCGTAAAGTTGCCCCCCGCCTCGTGAGTTTCCCACGCAGGCATCGCCATGGCCGACCAACCCTGTCGGTGTGTTACCTGGACTTCGCGTAATTGAACCAAGAAGTGACGGAGACCTCCGCTTTGAAAGGGAAATCAGGAGGTTGCGGTTTTTAAAGAGATGCCGGCGTACGCGACCTCCACCTATTCAGCCGACCGTAACTAGTGACTGGAAGGCTTTTTGGATGTATCCCGCTTAGGGGGATCGTCTTAGTTTGAACTCATCGGCCCGCGACCATTAACATCACGGTCACGTGCATGAGGGCGGTGCGACGCGGAAGCCGTTCGGCCAATCACACCAAAATATTTTGAAGCTATGCGTCAACGAAGGTGTGCGGTGCAATAATCAATCCGTGATTGGTTGAGCGACCACCTTGCCGCAACGTCCGCATTCAGGGAATGCAGATTTTTCCGTGAGCGTAAATACAGAAATTCGCCACCCGTTTCGTCCTGTCCGGGTGAGTAAAGACGAAAAGTCATCGATCTCATCACAATCTTAATGAATTCAACCTAAGCAGGAAATCTAGAAGTACTCTTATTTATAATAAATTCCAGCGTTAAAAATAAATATAGTAAAAAGTGGCTGCTATTGTTCTCTTTATTCATATTTTTTTTCTGTATAAAACGCGCCCATATTAAATAATGGAGTTTTTTGTTCCTAGTAGAATGCATCGTGGAGATATTTTTAGATGCGTTTTATTTTATACGTATATTATATATTTTAAGGCTTTTAAATTTTAAAGTTTAATGCCAAAAGTTTACATGGCCTGGTGTTCAATTAAAATGCATGGCTATGGTTTGAGAGCAGAGGCCTTGAGGAGGATGAATGTTGTAGAGGTAGTTGAACGGGGATGGGATTCTATGGGAAAGGGATCTTTTGGAAATGGATAATCGGAAGTGAGATGTGTGAATATGACTCTTGTTTCGAGTGGAACAAGATGGGGCACGAAGTGAGAAGGATGAGAGGAGTTCAGGGAATCGGAAGGTTTGGTGACCCTTTAAGGTATGGTAACCCTTTAAGGTATGGTGAAGGAACATCAAGTCCGAAATATAGGTATATTTTCGGGTGGAATGCGGAAGACCACGAGAAGACAGCATTTCATCTCACGAGCTGGGAGTGATAAGGGGGACATCTAGATAGAAACTGTTCTCCTTAGGGAAAGTCTTGTCGTTATAAACATTGGGAAATACTGGTGCAGAGCGTGGGTAATGCATTAGAATCCTTGGCCTACGTCTCCCACCTTCGAAGGGACTACAACCTGGTCCGTCGCGCCGCTTGAGGACGGGTCAAGGATGATTCTTCCATCCCGTTTCAATCGCAGATTTGTAACCTTCCAGACTTTCTTGCACGGGTGAACTTCTCTTAACTGGCGTGTCGTGGATTGTGTCGGTTAAGCCGCCGCCCCTCACGCCGAGAAGGGTGGAGTAGACTCACCGGAGGAGGATACTGGTTAATACTCGCTCATGACACAGAGCAATGTCATTGGGCCTCTGCCCTTCCCTTTCTGTGCCTCCCTTGCGTGTCCTCCATCCCCTGGCTGCATACCCTTTCCCCCCCTCCCTCAGGGTGCGAGTTGGAAGTGCTTCACGACGAAGGGCAACCGAGCTATGGGACCGGACCAACTGACCTATAAAAAAACGCTCGACGATTGTTTCCTCGCTCATTTTATTTTTTATTTTTTTTCGGCCCTTTAGCTTAGGCTCCTTTATTCTCTCTTTTCGGAAGCCCATTATTATCGTCCCGACGCACCTAATTGTTTTTCGGTGGCTGTATAACGAAATTCCAGCGGTTTAAGGCCAAAGACATGTCGCTCACTCTCTTTCTGATCTGCGCTTAAGTTCCGGTGCGTCTCTGAGCTCGCTGCGCGGGATTTCTTTGTATTGTGGTAGAGTTAAAACGCCTGCACCGAAGATTGGCAAGATATATATAAAAGGTTGTTGCGATCATTTCATTCGTTTTACAAGACTACTATAACAACTTGGATGGGGCTCGCTCTCAGACCGTCGGTTAAAATGAAGACTTACTCTACTTTAAATAAGACGACATAGAAAATATTTTATGAAACCCGTAACGCTTCAAATGCTATTTTAACACGAAACTTAACCGCACATGAGACATGTTTCGTAATAATTCTATTAAATAAGCTCAGAATGTTTTGTGAACGCGAGATAATAAATTCATATTATTTCGTTGGTTGAATACTGTTTATAACACAAATCAAGGTGTCACACCTAGTGAACGATTCTGAAAAAAAACATTGAAATATAATATAACTAAGTTTCGAACATGCTGCCGAAAACTTGAGTCATTTTATGCTTTAATTAAGAAAAAAAGTATAAAAATTAATTCTTCTATCATTTCCATTACTGAATGTATGGTGATTTCCACCGCATAAGCAGATGTGCTTAAATGTGGTCCAGGAGTTTTCTTTCAACTTACTTGAAAACTATTAAAATGCGCACGATTACCACTCTAGCCACCTTAATAAGGGAAATAGACTGCACAATGGGCAGGTTAAAAATATTTTTTCCGCGTACGTTAAGAGATCGTAATAACTGCGATTGAACGATTTTGGCCATAATTAGGTTTCTAAATAGGTGAGTAGCTAATTAATTAGCTGACTCTCTAATACTTTTATCTAATTTTACTGTGTAGTATTAACGTGCTAACAATACCACATAGCAAAACTACTGTCTCACTTGATTTCTGCATAACTCTTGTATCTCTGTGAAGTAATGTAGCAACAAAATAGATTCATATAATAGTTTCTATAACAGAGGTAGAATTTAGTGAAGTGCATGCTGGTGAAAATTCATCCGCTGAAATGTATGTGCAGGTCTTTTCTAAATCATCAATTCTCGTAGTTTCAATAATATTTCTAGGGTGGTAGTGCATGTTGGCGGAAACTTAGGCCCTACCACACATTCCTTAGGTGACTTACAGGATGCTATGTAGATATAGATGTGAAGCGCATATACCAAATTTAGCTGTCTTCCAATCCATGTTATGGTGTATAAGCCGTACTTAATTCTCCTCAAATTTAGGAGGTGACTTCGCAATCGTTCTTTGCACCAGCTTCACGACCGCGAAAGGGCTGGTACGGGCAAGAATGAGAAAAGGCCCACTAGCAGCCACCAGTCGTACTAATTCATCACGGCGTCCACAATGCTAAGGGTCGTGAACATCGTGACTGATGATGTAGGTCAAGCGGAATGTCCATGTTCAATATTCTGCCATATTTAAGTTTGAAAACTTTTTAATGTTCCTATTGTGCTTAATCTGTTTCCCTTCGGCATATACAATTTTTTTTATTATATCATTATTAATTATAATAACTAGAGACTCCAAAGTGACGGATACCATCACTCATTTGTTTAAATTTATCATTATAAATTATAAATCATTGTATTAATAACATAAATTAAAAGAAGGTAGCAGCACCAGCCTCTGTTTTGTTAAGTTAATATGATGATAACCCCAAAACAAGTTTTTTCTCCGGGGTTCCCATATACTTACCCAATTTATTAATAATATTATTTATAAAATTATATGGGGGAATAAAAAATTATTATTACTATATATTTTTCCAACACGTGTACTTACAAGATCTAGTTGTCCATTGACATCGCAAGTATGGCACTACTAATTCGCAGTAGAACATGGTATTTGGTACATACTGAATTGATAACCTGAATTGGAACACGGCCTTTGCGCCGCATGCGACTTCAATATTTGTCAAATATTTTGATGTCAACATTAGTCTTTCCTCAGGTCCAAATAGTTATTTTTTGGTATAAAAATTTGGCTATTATTATTTATTGAAATAAAAATGACTAACATAATATATGTTATGCGCTATCAAAATAATTTTTAAAATGAGAATTAATAAAAATTACGCTGATTATGATTCCTTACCACAGTTGTTCATAAATACCTTCAAAAACGCACATGAAACCTAGGCCTTAGAGGTTCAAGGAAAGAGAAAAAAATGTTACTGTGGGGCAGTCACGGAAAGTAAAGGTCGGAATTGTAAGAAACTGTTTTCTTTTTGTTTGCGAGAGATCGCACAAAAACTTTCGATTTATCGCTCTCCGACCTTCACAATTTTTTTAGGGCAAAGGCGGCACGTTTTACTCAAAATCAGTGTTGGTTTTATAGAAGTTCCGTGCCAGAAGGGGTTATTTTGTGTCGAGATTAGGTAACGGATTATGATTCGGCAACAAAAGGTTTTATGCGCTCACACGGTTTGGCTGAAGTTACGTAACTGTGGAAATTCTTGCGAACTTTAGGATTTGAAAATCACATGAATGAGGAACTAGCATCTTTGTTAGCTCTAAATTCATGTTGATTAAGAAGGCCTGTAACAGAATAGCGGGCGGAGCCCGATCGGCGCTATGTTACCCCAATGATTGTGCTACTACATAGGAGTTACTGCGGGTGAAGTCCTTTCTCGCAGGTAAAATGTTGCAGCTTAATCTTTCCACTGAACCCTAACCCAATGTCTTAGTGTCAATGATAGGTATGTACATTAAAAATTCAAGATTATGAGACTTTGCGAGAGAGATATGGTATCAGGGGATGCCAATGTATGAGACAAAGAACGAGCAGTATCCTACTGATAAGAGTGCCCTCATTTTGCTAAAGAATATGATCTCATTCGGCTTCTCGATATCTCTACCTCATTAATATTTGCTCTTAAAGCACATGTCCCAAGGTAATTTTTTCGTGAATTTATTCATGAAATCCATATTCATTAAGCAAGTTTTATGAACGAGCAGGAACAATTCATGAATTTGGCGCTGACCGGCTGACGGCCTGAACGAGAACTTTTTGTTCTAAATTATCTATAGTGCACAATCTGTACGAAAAATACATAGCAAAGAGATTTCCACAGAGTGTAGTAATTACAAGAAAATAATTGTAGCTTGAAGCATCAATGGAATAAATTGCATGAATAAATATATTAGCTCACGATAATACACAGGATTATCAACGTCGCAGTTCCCGATTAATAATGTACGCGTATTTTATTGAGAGTTGGTCAATGTTTTCTTTTAAATCTCTTCTTCATTTTGCCAACGTTTCGCTCTTCAATTAAAGCATCATCAGGGCTATAACACAATGTAAGGAAAACAGTTAGATTCTGAGAATTTTCATGAATTAATTTATGAAACAATTTACCGTGGGACATCGGCAGTGAATTATTTTTATTTTGAAAGTTATGAAATTTTCTTGTCTTCTTGCCTCGTTTTTCTTTTCTTACTAAACGCGTGCATGTTTACTCCTGTTCATCGCGCCAACATATTATCTTGGAAACAGTTCAAATACAGGTAAGCTTAGGCAAGAAGATGGTTTACTTAGGTAAATGAGACGCGCTGTCTTATTACACATACACTGCCTTGTTCCCTAGAGCGTACTGAGGGACACTGTAATGGAAATCGCCTCCAAAATTTAGCTTTTCTCATTAGGTGGCTTGATCTAAACCTGCGTATCACCCTGAAATTTGCACAAAAAGGGGTGTCCTATGGAGTACTAGCCGTGAAATAAAATTAGCAAGTGGCCAGGATCAAGGGAGATGGATGAGAATGGAATGGGAGATGCGATTTGATGCTTTATATGTTTTTCGGGTGTAGTCCTTGGAAGCTGTTGATAAATGCGTATATGGCTTCCGAGTTTTGCTCCGTTGGGAGAATATTTGGCTCAACATTTCTATCGTGTTACAGCAAGCATCTTCTGGAGCGAAATGGGTTCTATTGTTATTATCGCCGTCTAGTATATATGCGAGTTATGCGACCGTTAGACCGTTGGAACATTTTATGTCGAAATCTGGGCATGAAATAGACTTTGAAAAATGCTAAGGTGCTGGCGAGAACAGAATTTTACCTCCATTTTTCGTTTTGCGAGTCATGAGAGATCGCGAAACGGCCTAATACTTTGACGCGTAACGATCGTTTTCAAACTATCCCACTCCTGGAATCGAGTCGGCCGGACAACATGGCACTGTGGAATCCGCTGAGACCAACAGTATAAATATTAAGGAGGCAGCAACAAAAATATACCCAAGGGTTGCCGCAACCGATGAGAAGAAGTGAAGGATATCCAATGTTCGCAACAACACTCGCATATATAAGACAGCGATAATAACGCCAACACTCACTCCTCCCCTGAAGATGCTCTCTGTAACGTGATAGAAACGTTGAGCTAAATATGCTCCTAAAGCAGCAAAACTCGAAGGCGATATCAGCATTGTATGTTCTTGTAGCTCTGTGAGCTTTCTATTCGCTTCAGTGCGCTTTCCATTTCTCAACACAACAGCGCAGATTCTTTCCAATCGTTTCAAACCCTGCGCACTTCATAACAGACTGGAAGCACTGTTGATGTATTTGAGGAGAAAAGAAAGTCGATAATCGTATCTGCTATTGTTGCTGATTTGTTGATTTTCAGTAAAGGTGTCTTAAATGGACGATGTACACTTTTCAATTACTTTGAGATAAAAAAGCTTTTATTTTTCAGCATGCTGTTTTAACGCTTTTTTATGTTACGCACAGAGAAATTTGGCATGGCCACTGCAAACCTACAGTTTGCTACCTACCAGCATATTGCCGGATGTTTCATCCACTCACATCTTTCCAATCATCGTGTTCGTGTGCTATGAAGTGCGCTAATGTGGTTGTGATATGTTTGCGAATAATATATTGTACTAATTTTTTCAACTTATCATTTTCATTTCTTATATTTTGTTTCTTTTTTCTGTCGCGCATCTGAGGTGTTGAGCTAGAACCATGGCCTTTCCAAACTTGCATGATTTTTTTAGTGTTGAGCGCAGTGGTGACAGCTTAGCATTTTACTCTCACCAGTGATAGATGATAAGTTTACTCGTACCTCCGAGACTTCGCGAAAATTACTACCATTAATTAATATTATGTCGTTAGTGCCGTAATTGTTGATGGATGGGGACCCTTTTGTAAAAAGTGACATCTCAAATTAATGACTTATGAATGTCTTATGAGCATGATTAGTTGAAACATTATGCGAAGTGTATTTATTAACTTAATATAAGGCTCTTAAGAGAAGGATTGAAAGGAGAATTATTAGGAATCTTAAGGATAGCAGCGTATACAAAGCAATGCATGGATATAATAGAAGCCAAATTGGCATGCAAGGATAGGCATTATGGAGGAAATTATTGCAAGAGAGCCAGTTTTCCAGGCCTAACGGCAATAAATAAATTATTTGGCTTAGCCTACCCCGAAAATAAAAGTCATGATGGGTATGAATGCATATAGACTTAAAGCGATACGTTGTTTATAAGAAGAAATGGACAGATGGAATACTCGAGGAAACTGAAAATTTAAGCATGCTGAAAGGAACCTGATGACAAACATGGGGGAAAGTTCAAGCTGGGTTGGAGATGGACAGTCTGTCGTTACTTATGTGCAACCAGGTAAATCACACTGTAACGATGACGTAGCACAAACAACTCTTAAAGGAGAGCGCGTCCGTGAAAGACCGCATTACACAATACGTGACGGAGTCCGAATGCGTGCATTCTTTCGCGAAAAAGTCCCTCAAAAGTTTCCACGCCGTAAAAGATGTCGTCTCTTTGCTCAAGCGAAAGCCGTTGGCAGGTCGTAATGAACGACGCTCCATACACTACAGGAGGTGTTCGGATTCCTAGATCCGTGTCATCATTGTCTTTGTAAATCAAACTACTCCCTGAAACCTGTCCCCATTTATTCCAAAATATATCTACGACCTTTTGCATCATATGGTTTGCCAAATGTTATTGTTTCGGCACCAATACCTTCTAACTGACGTAGAATGAGCAATAGAAGTTACACTGGAAAAGGACATGTGCAGTATACAATTTCATGGATAAATACGATGTGGTTTTCCATTGTCGCAAATCCGATTCAAGGTGTATATAGTTGAATTAATATATGGTTAATAAGACCTTGCTTGAGGAAGGCTATCGCGCAAGTCGTTGAATCTGAATACATAAAGGAACGAGTATTGAGAGTGAAAGTTGCCATTTTTGGCATTTTTATATTCAATTAAGTAATTTAATATGCTCACACCATTTTGCGCGAAGAAATATTCCAAGTACATCTATTGGTCCACCAAAGTAGTAGCGCAGTTACTCGTCTATAATTAACGAATATTGAGATCTTATCGTCCCAATATGGCTTTAACTTTTGTAATACACAAGCAAATTATATACCTAAGCAAATTATTAGTTATTCCGTGCATACACCTTGTGTTCGCATTTCATGTTCATGCAAAAATTTAGTTCTCTTCTAGCGTTGACATATTTAACTTTGAGTTTCTCTGATTTTGGGAAATGGGAAATTTATTTTATATCATATATTTTAAGAATATCTATATGTAAGGCCACATATTCACTTGGATTTTAAATGTGAAACAGGCCGACATGAAATACTTATAACTTCGTAGTTCATAAGATGTGCAAGTTTATAATTCAGGACTATGCTTTCTTGGATGGATATTAATCTCTCTATTTTCTTACGAGTGAAGTAATTTGTTGAGCAAATTCTTCATATTAAGAAATAGTTTATCTGCCTTCACGTCCCTTATCTGCCGTAAGGAGGCACTCTAAAGACATGGCTTTCTTCCTCGTCGTGGCAAAAATTTCCATAGAAATTTTCTTGAAACTTTCTTTTGTGCCACGATCCAATAGTCATACCCATTTAAGGTAAAATTCTTATCGTAAAACATGCGTCAGTCCTATATTTCTCTGTCCATTTGCGGAAGGGGAGGGAGAGTGAGAGTAAGAGCGCCATCCGTGGGAATTTCCGAATTTTTCACGTTTCTGCATTTTTTTGGCGCGCAATCAACTCTATGCAGACAGAATCTTAAGGTCTCTCCACTCCAAAACGTACGAACGTACCGTGGAAGAATTAAAAAAAAATAAACAAGGATGGCGTGACGTTTCGTAACACCTAATTCGTCCGGAAAAAGCGGAAAAAACGAGGACCCCAGGGGTGAAAAGGAAAGGTTTGCTCTCTCTCTTATTCTCATTTTGGTGGTTGTGAAGACGAATGACGTCACGGCTCAATCAATCTCTCCCCTTGATCCCCCTCCTCCCCCCCGCCCGACCCCCCCCGAAGCTCCGTCATCATGTCAGCGCTTTCCATTTCCACAATCTCCGCCATTTACGAAGGTGGCGGCGATGCCGATTGCATAGGGTCCCATATCCGAATATATTTCCGCCCTTTCTAGTACGAGGAAAGGTTTACCTAAGAAGATGTACTATTTCACCAAGCCATACTAAACAAACATGGCGTCGAAAGGTTGCAATGAATCAGTGGTAATGTGTGCAGAGGCGTCCCCAGACCCGAGGTTCGGGAGAGGGGGGGAGGGCACCAGCGGCTCTTGGGGTATGGAATACACCCCAGTAAAAGGGGGTTCGTGGGTCTCGTCCCGGAAATTCGTAACAAACTATGTGCAAAATGGTTTGGGGGGGGGGCAATTGTACCTTCTGCCGCCCCCCTTGGGGCTGTCAATGAATGTGAGTATATTAGTGAATCATAAAATATACTTCAATCGATTAAATGTGGATTTATTCAAGTGTTGTTGGTAAATATCATACACTTTTTAGTTGCTAATATCGTATTTAACACTTATTTGTGAGTCACGTGTTAAAGGGTTAAGAATAAATCTGTTTTACGTGTTTTGATTAGTTGCGTGCATTATTTTATTGTATTTTCTTTATACTATCATTTTAATGGTGATTCAGCCCTGCTTACATTTGTTTGATAGACGTTTTATATGTCAATATACATGGAAGGCTAGTAAAACGTTTACGCTATTCATTGAGAAATCGCTGTCACAACCCAAGGTCTGTCTACAGACCTTGGTCACAACCCACGCTGATTTTCACTGCTATACGACGCTTACCGATGTTTTTTTTAGTTCGTCGATGGCCGCATCCGCGTTCGGGCGCTAGCTGTCCGTTCCAATTCGCTAGTACACCCCAAGCGTATACTAGCTAGGTAAAATAATATTTTATTGATAAGGTACATTACAATAAATATTATTATTCGTATGTTACACAAGTGCTTATAGTACACACTTGGATTGTAACACGGCTTCGGTCTTCCCGTATGGACTGGATCGCATCAGCTTTTGCCGTGTCAAAGCGCCATCGCGGTTCATCAGTGCTATGATCAGAAAAGATCGTATTCTATACTATGCGAAACATGACCTACAGCCTTACTGGGCCTGCAAAGTGCTGCCACCATCGGGTTTGTTCAAATCTGCTACATTTAATAAAAATCTATTCTTGACTTCATCCTTTATTTTCTGAAAACTTGGTAAACGCCGCTTGGTCACCTGCGGCACTGAGCCATCCATATATCGTCACAGAAGGGGGCACCTTTTGCTGGTGGTGTTGCTACAAAACTGTGTATTCCAAACATTTCTTTATAATTCGGAAAGTTTAAGAGATATCAAAAATGGCCCTGTGCTATTCGAAATAGAAAGATTAAGACAGTACAACAAGTGACCGTCTTGTGATTTATTGCGTCATCATTCAAAATAAGATGGCCGACAAGTATGGGTATAAAACCACGGGTCGTCGCCAGAATAATATTATTGTAGCTCTATGTGAAACCATGCTAGTATCTCGCAGTGGACTGGGGAACAATATGGTGGAACAAATTTGGTTCGACCAATCACCGTGCGTTTGCTCTACTGAGTTGTGGGAAACTAATTTCTGTACAAACACCGCTGAAGTGAGGAAACCCCTATTGACGACGTCACAGACACGACACGATGACACTGAATATATGAAAATGCACAAAATGTGTATGAACTTTAAAATTTAACTTACCTATTACAATTCCAACGCTCGCTTTTCTTTTTATTTGGGCGCAATCAAATCGTTGTTGCTTCATGTTTCCTGCAACCCATGTGGTCAGGTGACAAGTGAATTTGTCGTCCTATCTGCTCATTGGGTTCATTTGAGAGGGCTTGGATCTTTCCAAGGAATAAAACCAAGAAAAAAACAGAATTCGTAAATGTTTAAAAAAAAGTGAGGTTTAAGTATTGTAGCATTGACAGATTCACGCATTTTAGGTAAATTGTCAAAATGTCTCCAAAATAAGAAAGATGATACAGAGTAAGAAGTCACACGATTAATAACTATCACGTTCTGAAGTTATGAAGCCCAGAATGTTTCAAAGTTTCAGGACAGAAAGAAACTCTATGCGACAGCTGAATCAGTGCTTACTATAAGATATTCATTTTTCTTATTCATTCATTTTCATTTAAGTATTCAACCAGCTGATTGATAGGTTCTTGGACAGCCCCCACCCTGCAACTCAATTTCTAAACATTGTCGTTTTTCCCTCCTAAGGATGTCCCACCATTAGACCCCTTTGAAATCCCTCATATCTTCTACCTCCACTTTTTTCGTCCAGAATTTCTATCCTCTTCCTTCCTCTTCCACGCTTCCCCAGTGTTCTCCCCTCTTAGCACCATTCATTTATTTTAGCTCGTGCACTTCCGCGGCTGACAACATACGCAATGAACTCCTATGATAGTGTCACGCACACTATCTGCTATTTTTTTTAAGAATCAAGTTAATAGTTTGTGGGCTAAGTGAAATTCGTGCTAGAATGGCACTGAAAATGAAAAAGTTAATGGCTGGCAACTATAGATTGCACCATAATAAAAAAGAATCTTATCCAGGGATTTAAATAAAGTTCCATGGTAAGACATTGAACTATATGTCGTGAGTGAAGAAAATATTTAAAGACACCTGAGCACACATAAATTTAATTAAACTTAAAAAAATGATACTCAAAAGAATTCGTCAAGAAATTGATTTAGATAATAATTTTAGAGAAAAGTGTTTTCGGTTGTAGGATTCGTAATAAAACTATCCCTTTCAGGAATTTGCCCATATCTCAAATTCGTGAGGTCCCAAAAATTTCCGGAAACTTGTTATTGGTTTTTTTTTCTTCATTTCGCCAAAAGATGTCAGAGGTTTGTCGGCTCGCCATGCCATGTCACGACTAAAACGCTGCCTCACGACAGTGAAGCTACGAAGGGTCCCTAAAACTAGTCCCAGGTGAATTTATTTTTCCTTTATTTTCCCTAACTTGGCGCTGTGACGTGAGAAATATGGGCGATTAATTAGTTATGTGGAAGCCGCTTTATGGTTGTGGGAACGAATCAGGCGAGAATAATAATATGGCGAATAATAATGATAATTAGGCGTGAATAATCAAGAATACTACTGTACTATTCGATCTCTTTTGTCACAACGCGTTGCTAATAAATCACTCTTCTACCTCAATCAACATGGACCGTATGTAAGTACTACTTCCACTACCATCTTTCGTACGTGTTCTATTATTTATTTATATTTTTTATTTCAGCACGGAGTGCTCATTTAATTTTATACATCATGTGTTTGTAATTTTGTAATCATTTTTGCGCGTTTAGCATTTTAGCATGGCTGAAGTTAAAAATATTTCCCTGTGATTAATGAGTACAGTAACTATCCCGCATGAGTAGAATGATGATAGAAACACATATTACACGTGAGTTCTACTTCCACTCTCTTTTCTGCTTTGCTCAGTTTTTATCCAACAGCTAATCTCCATAACTGTTCATCTTCGAGATAATTTCCGTATTTTATCCAGACCGAATAGTTGTAAATACAAAAATGATTGTCAGTATAAAAACCTTGTTATTATCATAAATAAACTAGCAAATGAATTAATAAAAAAGAAAATGATGGAATTACTAAGGGAATCTTTAAAAATATAAAGTTATTTTTATTTTTCAAGTCGTCTGGATGAAAATACTTAAATTTTAGCAATCAATTCCACAAATAGATACAAATTGCATTAGTGTGCTCCTAGCACGTTGTCAACTGCCGAAGAAAAATAGTAAATCCTACTTCTCTATCTCAGAATAGTTCATTGACGAAGCTCTGTTGATGACGCTATGTGTTGAAACCCGGTTGACATCACACGTTACATGTGATATATCTAATTCTTTCCATCAATCATTAGTCACCAGTTCTTCGTACGACCTTTTCTTTGCTGATTATTATCATCATTCTTTGATAACACTACATTTCCATCGCTTATCGGTCTGCTCCTCTAAATAATATACTCCTCCAACTCTGCACGTCTCTGAACAAGAGAAATGCATCTGAGGAATGCGTCTGGCCGAAGATAGACGCTCCCTCGTGGAGATTCGGGCCGATGGAGAAAGGGAAGTACGCGGAGAGTGCGTAGTATTGAGCGTACTCTATGCGGTGCAAATTCTTGGCACCGATTTCATAAAAGAAGAAGATCTCGGTCACTTCGCTCGGCGCCTCTCACTTTTTCTCTCGAGTGCGCGCGCGCGTTTGTGTGTGTGTGACTCGATCGACTTGGAATTCAAAAGGGCGAGTCGTTTAACCGTCGATCGCGGCGCGTCCCCTTGTCATTCCTTTCGACTTGCTAAGGCGTGCGTTCGTTGGAATCGTCATCTTCCATCGTCAATGTCCCCCTCCATACAAAAAACTAACGGACGCTGGTGATTATGATCTTACGTGATGCAACCGTGCGTGCCCCGGTTTGCCCTTTTTGATTCATCGATTGACAGGCACAACACACCCACGCAGCGTTGGATTCGTACCATTCACATGTTACCTGATGTGAAAATAGCTTAGTCGACTTTTTAGGACAATCCAAGATTGAGGCCAGCTAAAAAGTAATCACATTCATGGCAGGTATTCCACTATATATTACGAGTAAGAAAAAATAAGAGATAGCCAAAATTATGAACTGTTTTATGAAAGAGTAGTAGGTTCTCCCAATTATTTGGCAGTTGACCACATGCTAAGGCCATACCTTTGCATTCTTAATTTATTAATCGAAGAATTTACTGAAATTGAAGTATTTTTCAACAAAAATGCACCAGAAAAATAAAATGAACTTTATATTATCAATTAGTTCCTTAGAAGACCCAAAATTAAAATTTGTATTTATTCTGTTTCTGACGGTAATAACAATTTGTTATTGGTATATTTTATTTTGTACCACGTTTACATTTGAGCAAGATATGGTATTATTGAATTTCATGTACTTTATACTTCGTGTACTGATAAGAGAAATAAAAATAAGTGACTTTCGGATCCGTTCGGAATTGAAGAGGAAGAAATAGGAAGTTTGTTTAGGATGAAGCGTTCTCGGGTTTCCCTCCGAGTGATGTTGATCTGGATCGACATTTCGACGGATATTTCTGCCGGTGTATTCTGGGTGAATAGTCTATTCTCGAAGATCCCTGAAGACCATGGCAAACTTAGCTGTCAGAACGTCGCGTCATGCCGATCAACATCCTCAACATAGTGGGAACCCGAAATACTTCATCCTAGGTATCCGTCGGGAAAACCTGAGATATTTCAAAGGAATTTTTTTATTTATATTTTATCGAGAAGAATTATAACAGCTACTTATCAATGTATCAGGCTTGCCTGTTTAAATGAGATGAATACAATTAATTAAACACCGAGTTTCTGTGCTTTATCGTAATAAAAACACTATTTAGAAGTTCAGGCTGTATATTTGACTTGGAGAATCAGGCTTCAGAATTTATAGTAAACACTTGTAAAAAAGAAAAAAATATTAGATAAAATTGTTCAGTTTTACAGTAAAATTGGGTGTTTGTTGAGTTAAACGCTGAAGAGTTTCATCACAATTTTCACAAAATTTTGACATATCCATTGGGGGAAATAATAAGCTCACCAGGATTAATTGCGTTTATGTTTAAGGAATTTAGATATTTTGTGGTGTAATGATCCTATATCTAAATGGTTAATCATTTTTGGGGCATATTCCCCATAAGTCCCATTTAAGAGTGCTCAAGAGGATTGATAATTTGGCTATTGGTCAAATGGTATAATTTTATCGTTATTCGGAAATGGAAATATTTGGTTTCATTGTGATTGAACTATGCCAGTAGCACCTTTTGAACCTACATTTGTATCGTATTAGGTAACTGAACTTACATTTCTGTTTTGATATATCTTTGTTAAGACAGTCCTAATATTTTCCGCATTACGCGTGAAGTTGCATCCACGATATTTGTCTGTGATATCCATATTCACTGAATTGAAATTCACATTGTGAATGGCAATAATTAGCCTCAGAAATGCCTCCTGCTTGTCCTATCATCCAGGATTTCCTGGAACATGAAAACTCAATTTCACTGCGTTTCAGCGAATAAAATATTCCAGTTAGTCAGCCATTAATTTATACTTCCCTGCAAGATTAATAACACTGTTTATATGTCTTTGATATTTCCTCTTCTTTTGAGCCTGAGCCAACTTTCAAGAAGAATTTAACCCACGGAAAGACCGTGCGAAGCAATGCATGCATGTGATGGGCAGGACTTTCGGATCTTCTCCATAGGTTATCGTGACTAGGTCATCAGTTCGTCAATGGCTAGAAAGTTCACTTATGTAGCTGAGGCATTCAAGAAAACGGCATTTCAGAAGTGTCGCGTAATTCGTGTTCCATGGGTAGGACGAAATATATAAGGAAGCAAGAACATGCAAAACGTCCCCAGCCCAAGTCGCTATCTTAGAGAATGTAAATGAGTCACCAGTGAGATAGGATCCCTGTTTGTGTTACCCAATCGAATTTTTGTGTCCGATGATATAAATATATCAGATTTCTATCACTACACAATGAGTTATAGATACAAAAGCAATACTCATCATTCCTTTGATTTTTAAAAGACTGCCCAGAAAAAAAGTTTACATAGTAATGTATGGCCCCTCAATAGAATCATTACGTCACCGCAAGTGTCTTAGGCTATATTTTACCGGAAGTTTACTTCCGGTTCTGACCAGGAGTGGTATGTTTGTATGTTTATTCCACCGTACCAGCCCAGCGGCTCTACCGATTTTGATGCGTGATCCCTCGTCGAAGAACTAAATCGACTCATACATTTGTACCTTCAGATAATTTTTTTAAAATTAAAGTTACATAACAATTACTTCCACTAACTCTAAAGTTTTTAAGACTACGCCAAAAATTAAAATATTTTTCACTTTTTGGTACGATTTTATTTATTGGCAGTCGTCTTTTTTAAATTTTTTATTTTAGATAAACTATCCATGTCAATTATATACCATGATGGAAGCCGTTTGCATTCTTTCAGAACCACCATAAGAACAGACGTCGTAATACGTCTTTGTATTAACCATTTCAATGATCCTCCGAGGTGACACAGTGATGTAGCACCGCTACGAAACCATGGTCGTGTTAAATAAATGTCTAAGTGGAAGCTGCAGTGTTCAATCCTTTACTCCCAGCGATCTCCCGAGGGATTTTAATTGCAAATTTCTACTAATTACAGATGTAACCTAGCTACTCTCTGTGACTACTATAGGCTCACAGGAGTAACTGAACAAGCTCCCTCTTCGTTGAGAGAATTGGGAGAGAGTGCTGATAACGGGTCTAACCAGCATTTTAGAGTGCTGCGGGTATTATCGGTATGCCGTTCATTGATTGCCATTTAATTATGGCGACCATCGGTTATGTCGTGAACGTGCACACAAAAGAGTAAAGTTGTGCTCTAACGAGGGATGGTGACACACATCATCCTTACTTTCATTCTTTCATGAATAACGCTCACTTGAGGAGGCAATTTCCCAGCGAGACATTGTCCCACGGTTCAACTTTCTATGAGGATTTCACTGCAACAATAAATTTCATACAATTTATCGCTTGATTACTATTTCCGAGCGTTCCCACGATATGATGCCACTGAGCACTGAGAGGAAATCGTAGCGATGTTCAATTTGACGTTTATTGACGACAAACTGTATCAAGCATATAGATTGCTAACTTATGCTACATAATTCATTTAGCTACTTCCAATGGGACTGCAGAGTATATTACTATTGATGTCATGTAATGAATAGTCATGAATGTCAGAGACTATTGATGTCATGTAATGAATGAATTATTCACTTGTATATAATTGTTTACATCTATAGAAAAATTATCGATCAACAACTTAGAAACGAATTATTGTGTTATTATAATAGTACAACCTCAAAAAAATCGATGGTAATCAAGAAATAATCACTTATAGCTTAGGACGATTAAAGTAGTTGAGTTAACAAAATAAAATATTTCTCGATTGCAACAGTAGGCACTAATTTTATTTCTGGGCTACCAGAACAGGTCACAGAGATAGGTGTGCCAATTTTGCCATTTCCCGCATTGGAGGCACTCTGCTCCGAGGCCGTTGACTCAGTAGTCGTTGAGTTAGAGATTATAGACTATTCCCCAAATTTTATCAGACTTTATTTCAAAACCAACACTGTTACATAAAGTCACAAATCGGATGGCCAGGGGAAAGGGTATGTTTAGTGTACACTAATGGCCATATCAAAATGAATTCCTCACGGTTTGGGATAGTTCAACTAACCAACGGAGAAAGAATTTTCCCGACATGAATCAACCTATTTGTCCTGATAAAAATGATGATTGGGTGAGTGAGTAGTTTCTGAATTTTCAGGTTATGATGACTCCACTACATAATTATTACATTTATGTATTAGCCTGAATCAATTTCATTTCATCATATTATTGCCCTAAATTGTAATTAGTTCAATATGGAGAGGAGCGTTGCATGTGTCAGAATCCTGGACCCTGAGGAAGAAGGGTGAGAATGGACTGCAGGAATTTGTGATTTGGACGTGGAAGAGAATGCAAAATGTGCAATGGGTGGGATGGAAGACGAACGATGCGCTCGCCATTTGGGTGAGGAATATTAGGAGGAAGCAGCTGGAGAAGATTAGGAGGACTTAGAGTAGGTGGTTGGAACAGGTAATGAAGGGCGGGGGGATGCTGAAGGCCGTGCTTGAGGGGGGGGGGGTAAGTAAGCGGAGAAGGGGAAAAAGATAATAAGTTGGCTTTTTGGATGGGATGAAAAGAGGTTGGACGTATGCGGAGCTGAAGAAAGAAATCGTTGAAGGAGATAGTGGCCCGCGCCTATAAAAGTCTACAAAATTTCCACTCTCTTCCATCTAAATCTACCTTGACCTGTATATCACCATAATAACACTAACTAAGCTTTATCACTTCATATTTGATACAATAAGGGTTGGATGGAAGAAGGAGCTAACCAGTCTCAACCATATCTCAGTAAATAAGTATATTGTTGAATTGAGAGAGAATAAAGTTGTATATTTTCACTGATATTTATTAATGTAGGTAAAAGGTATAACTAGTTTCAAGGTATAACATAGGCGTCATCTTCAGGTACATAGTTTTGTTATTTATTTATTAATATTCATTGTTTCTAGGTTATTGAGGTGCAAATGGAATAAAGGGTGTAAAGAATGGAGGGGGATAGTAGTGGAGTGGTCGAGGCTGGGCAATGGGTTCGGTATAACTATAGGTGATTAGGGTGAGGGTGAGGATGGCGGATTCCCGGTAAGGGGGTCTTAAACATTTTACCCTGAGTAAGAGGGAGCCTTCTACTCTTGGGGAATAGTTCTTAAAAACGATTTCGTTTGCTAGAATACCATCCTTTAGGTTCCTCTTAATCTCCAGTTCTTCCCATACATCCATCTTTCTCTCCTCCAGTCGGTGTAAAATCCCAGGGATGAAATAGCTGCAATTTTTTCCTACCACAGGTGTTTGGCGAAGTGAGATTTCATTGTGCTATAGTAGAGGATACACCGTTTATGCTCTCATGCCCTCGTTTGTTAAGACCTTCCAGTTTGGCTTATACAAACTGAAATGGAATGACTGAATTCCAATTTATGTAAGCCACTCTTTTTGAACTCATCAGTATTGTCTTTGGTTTTATTTAATAACGTTCTGAGGTTGCTATTGTTATAAAATGCTATCCTAAACTAATATCTTAGGAAAAGGTTGCCTATTTTATGACATCATTCTATAGTATGGTAATTTATACCAGCGATAATTCTCTTTCTTAACATTGGCAGTATTAAACAGTTATTCTTGTGTTCTGATGGAACGTTTTTCATAAAAATTTGTCAAGTAATTTTTGGCTGTAACCATTTTCACAGCAGTTTTTTAATTGTTTCCAATTATAGATAGTAATTGACTTCTGATATAGGGATGTTCAACAACCTTATCAGCAATAAATGAAAAGTCGTCAATTTTTTAGTAATATGATGGCGTGAGTGAAAATGGATAACATGGTGGTGTTTTTTCACGAAAAATTGAATCTAATAACTTAAGCTTGTACCTACATTAATAAATATCAGTGGAAAGGTAAGTTTTTATTTATCACTTTGAAAATGAATTTCCACACAGTTAAGCCTGAAACCGTCAAATTTTTATTGTTATTAATTTTGTAAGATGAACGCCAAAGCATCAAGTGATAATGGATTCCTCGTTTTAATATTTTTAAATAACGAGTTGTAAAGGATTATTTTAGTAATCGTTGCGTAATGTATATTCCATTCATTGTTGTCGTAACTGACTGTGATTTGCACTGCAGTATGTGCTTCTTGATGCTGTATCAGTAGTATAAAAATAATGGTTTCCATATAGTTACACGCACAGTTTTCCAAGTCTTCGTAATGCTTCAGGACATGCAAACAACCAAGTGGTAGAATTATACAAAATTTGGATAAACAAACTAATTAGGTATTAGTGAGTTAGCTACGTGACGACGGATCGCCAATCAATGCACAAAATATCACAAATGAATGGTAACCAAAACATAGACTCGTGAATGATTAAATGCTTTGCGAGGGTAATCCTTGGATACGCGTCTCTATCTAACGTGTACTTTAGTCGGGAATATTTTAATTTTTTTCTGCAGATGAAGACTCACCTTGGAATTATATTCGAGTCACTGAATCGGGTGAATTTTCATGGTTTTCAATCACAGCATATAGCCTTGAAGGTAAAAAGACTTTTAAAATTATTATACGTAATCGCTTTTATTAATATTTTAATAAATATATGTGACTACCTGTGCTTATAAACCTTCTTAAAATATAAGGAAGTAATATCAAGTTTAGGTCATGAAATTAAAACAGCTATTCTTTGCTGACGTTTCGGAATTTAATTATTCCATCTCCAGGGCTAGATAAAATATACGATGGTCAAACAAAGAAACAAAAACACTGCATTTACATCAATTTGTCAAACAATCATCTACAACATATTACCTTAGAATACATTCATTTGACATCTAACTGATATGATTAACAGCGAATTGAACTTCTTAAAATATTTAGCCATTTAATTTTATTAAAATTTACTAAAATACGAACTGCTCATCCAGTAGGTATGGTTTCACTTATTTTTTTAAATAAATAGTAGGTACTTTGTTTTGTAACTAGGGAAATGAGCTAACCACACTTTATTTGTGACTAAAAACATAAACACTTCGCGAAAAGATTTTCTCAGATATTTATTGCACAATGATATTTTCTAAAACACATCATGACTCATAGAGACACTTCATATTGGGGACAGATGCCGTATTTATTTTCTAGTAATTTTACGCCTCTTGCGTCTCGCTTTTGGAAACATAGGAGGCACATTTTCCTAGGGTTGGCTTTTGTGGCTGGTTGGCCACGAAGAATATTCGTCTAAAAATACTTTATATATGTGTTTTAAGATCCGTAAATGGGCCTACCAATGTCAAATACACTTCCTACCTGCATTTTATGATAAGAATTCATTCCACGAGGCCGAATGTAATGTAAAAAATACAGAGATTCTAAGATCTCCTTCAGATGATGGCAGGGCTATATTATTTCGGTATTTTGTCGTTTCATTGTTTGTTATTCTGTGATTAAGTATTAATACTTGCACCTGGAGTAGTTCACTGTTTCAATGGGCAGGCAAGGAAATGAGGCAAATATTTTTCATTTAGACGCATAGGTCTAAATGAAAAATATTTGCATAGGTGCTAAGGTCACAAAATTTAGTCGATGTTTATGGCTGAAAAGAAGACTCGAATAATTCACATATTGTTGAAATCAGTTCACAAGCCTATTTACAAAAGAAAGTGTTGTCTAAGATAACATATGGATATAAAATTTCATGACTCAGATTCTTCACCTTAATCACATTCTTTCACAAATCCTCGATCACAATGTGGCATAGAACAAAATATCATGTTATAGACCCTATCAAATTTAGAGTCTTATAAAATACCTAGATCTTTAATATTTTCGTAAGAAAGGCCATTGTAAGCATCTGAAAGTAGGTGGAATGGACACAAGGAGGGAACAGAAAAAGGGAGCATTATACTCGAAAATATACAGGGTATCATAAATCACGAATCGGATGCTGTAACGGGAACCTGGGTCTAATGACTGGGATACAAAAGTAAAGTGTCCATCGGGCAATACTTATTTTCTAAGGGATTGGTTAATAATTCACGGTATTATGACTTTAAAAATCCTCCTCCTCCGACGAAAGAAATTGTTTTGGAATACTCTTAATTGTTAAATTTGGAAAAAATTGCGAGAAATGACGAATTGCAAGTCACTGTTGTACGGGATGCCCAAGTACCGACGGCGGTCGGAGTACAGCTGTGGCGGTTTCGGAGTTCGATTGGAGTATCAGCATGCTACCAGTTCTAATGTGCCTACTCATCGTGCGTAATTGATTCCTTGCGTAATTCGAAACATTGTCTGACAATGTTTTTCGCATAAGAGATAATATTTCCCTCTAATGTGACTGATTTCAATTGTTCAGTGATGTTATTGATCAATTCATTCGGTTCCGTCACTTTCCCTCCCCGGCTACTACCCAAACAAGAGGACTACACCTTTGCCCTTTATAATTGCTTTTCCATAATTTCAAATATTGAACCAATAGTGATGCAAAATGGTGCAACCAGAAATTCATCACATGTGGGAGAAAGTGTCATATTTTATATCAGGTCAATGCCCACGTTATTAACATGCTGAATAAGAGAGATGGGGATCTCAGTATTTCTTGAGCATGATGAAATAACGTGGGAGCTCTGAGGCCTGATTCAGGAAGGAATAGCCATGGTCGAACCTCGGAAAATCCGTTGATGTGACGTCACAGCCCCCGCCAAATCTCAACTATTGAATGGTCCTATTTGAAATTTTCTAGGCTGTTACGTCAAAATTTCGTCACTATAAAGGCTCGGGAATTACGAGAACAAAACCCCAGAACGATATTTATAAGTTGAAATTCGTTTGTTGAAGTTCGTCTTTTCGTGACCCACTCATTACTCACCCAATCTTTCTTGCTCATACCTACCGAAAATTAATTCACAGAGATCCAATGCCCACCGCACAAGTACTGTTCAACCGCCGTGAAAAATAAAAGGCTAAAAAAATATTTCCCATATACATCTCAACTGGAAGGCATGCGTGCAGTTATGTTTTCATCGCCTCTGGCCTTGGTCGTCTCGAGGGTAAACATTCCATCGGGCGGCAGTGTTATATCATTTCTCTCCTCCGCATCTTCTATGATTTTTTTTCTCCCTTCGGATTCCCTTCCCCTCGAGGCATTTTTCAATCCATCATTCCTCCGGTGTTTCTCCCAAACACGTCGCTCCTTCAGTTCGGATTCCCGCCAGCCGCCTTCACCGCTTGAACACTCAAGAAAAAAATTCTACTGGCGCCCGCGTCCGTTGCTCCTCGAGGCCGTCGAGTGCCTTGACACACCCCCTCCCATAGAGTGCCAAATTCCACCGGGTGAAAAAAAAACACACGTGCATCGCCAACGCTTCGGTTGCACCTCAACGGAGAACGTGGCGGAAATTGCGGGTCATTGAGTGCACATTTTTATATTTTTTTTAAGAAAGCTGAAAAAAAAACTCTTGGACCATATTTCATTTAAGTGCATTGAAATGACACAAGAATTATATTTACAATTTTCCCTTCATTAAATCATGATTATCTACAGGTTTCAGCGCGGTATTTGAAAATTAGACTTATATTGAAATACATTTTTGTCGAATATTGGACTTTAAGTGGCACCTTAATATTTGTTAGCAGCCATTACAATAATAAGAAATGCATTTTATTCGCATTTAGAAGAAAATCCGTACACATGTAATCGCATTATTACGAAATATATGTTATGTGCCATAAGACTACGTTTTAAAATAGAATTTAATTGCCAAAAAGTCAAGTCGTTAAATTGAATTGTTTTTCACATTTACCTATTGTTATCACCAATGAGAGCACTTATGCGAAGTTTCACGCAAATCTGAACATTAAAAAAAATCGGTCCAACCACCATAGGTAGTTTAAGGACCTGTGATCACTATGTTGGTAAGGACCATAGGTAGTGTGATTCTATAGTCCATTTCAAATGACTTGGCGGCTGAGAGTTCGGCCGTTCTCGTGAGCTCTCGCTTACTTTCGCACGGCAGGGGAAATTTGTGGAATGGGCGAGGAAGGGGAGGGACGAATGCCAGCAAGGCGTTGCCACAGCCACAGCAATCGCACAGCCATACTTTAAATATCGCTCATGTAAACGCAGGACACGTGGCAACACGGCAAGGAGAGAGCAATCTTCGCACGACAGAAGGCAGAGGTCCCGGGAGAAGGAATTTCCCCACCCACGCTCCTATTGGCTACCCCAAGACCACATGACTGGGCTCAAGCTCCTCCCCCCGGTTGGCCCCGCCTTCCCAGCCGCCAAGTCATTTGAAATGGACTATAGAATAATTCATAGTTAGGACACCTAACTATGAATTCTTCTCGGGTTCTCCACCGGGTTAGGCTCTCGATACTGGCCAACCTTCCGATTCCCGACTCCTCATCGCATCGTCCTCAGGGCCTCCCTATTTCCGTCCCTGCGTCGTCAGCTCTGAGAATGATGCATGAGTCGGGATTCGAAACGTCGACCAATATGGAGAGATTAACCCGGTAGAGAACCCGAGAAGAATTCATACATCAAGTACGCCGGGAAAGCACTAGATCTTACATCGTGTCCTAACTACTTATAAAATTCACTGAAATTTCCTTCCTTATTAAGAAAAAGACCTAATCTATTTTATGACACCAAATTATCAGCCACATACTGCTGTAGTTTTCGAGGTATTTTCAAAAACACATAAGCAGTTTTCCATTTCCATACGGCTGTGCGCTCCGGAAATACACAATTAAATAATGAAGAAGTTTTGACGCAAATATCGCGTTACACTCAAGAGGCATGTGGGTGTATATATAGTGTTAACTCTTCTGTGATGATCTCGTATGTCATAA
Source organism: Pyrrhosoma nymphula (assembly GCA_963573305.1). NCBI lineage: Eukaryota > Metazoa > Arthropoda > Insecta > Odonata > Coenagrionidae > Pyrrhosoma > Pyrrhosoma nymphula. The sequence continues at coordinate 43,722,959 of OY754330.1, read as the reverse complement.
TAATTCCATTAAATACGTTCAGATTTTCTTCTAAACGCTAACTAAATTGTTTATTATTATTATAATTGTTGCTAACAAGTATCAAGAGGTCATGATGAGTCCAACAGTCGAAAAAATCTATTTCAATTTAATTCCGTCAAAATTTCGATTACCGCGTGGAAAACTCTAGTCATAACATGCGTTTAATTAAAAAAAAATTAATATATGTAATTCTTGCGTCATTTCCAATACTGCCTATATGGTGCGTTCCAACGCATTGACAGATGCATTTAAATGAAATGTGGTCCAAGCATTCTTTTTCGACTTACTTGTAAAATAATCCAAATGTGTGCTCAAAGACCCACGATTACCACTCCAGCCACCTTACGTTGTGGTGCCATTCCTTAATAGTACTATGCTAATGCTGTCATCAACCAACCCTCCTATTTTTAATGCCGTAAATTATATCAGTTATAGGTCGTTTCTTCAAACCAACTGGCGGTGGAACTTGGGAATAGGTATTTAAGAAATTAAAATTCCCTATCCGGCGTTTAAAATGAATCAGCGACGCTATCAAATCGCTAAAAACATATAATATTGGTATAAAAAATCGTCTCAGGTATGTAATGATGCATTTTAACGCTAAAACAATAAAAAACTGCATATTTCATAACGTTACTGGGCAATTATGCGCGTCGGCTATGTTAGTTGGATTATTTTTCACTAATAAAACTAAATTCCGTTTCAGGTGCCAATATGGCATCTTTTCTCCTCTGTATTCTGACTGGATCCAAAACCGGTGAAACTTCGATCGTCCGGATTCTGGCATACTTATTCGTCGAATTTTGGACGAAAAGAGTGCGTCCACTTCACAGGAAAGATTACGGTTCGGTTTCATCAGCATCGGTTTCAATGTTCATTGATCTACCTTTATGGAGAGAGGGGTTGCAAATCACCTGTGTTTATGGTAACCTCTTATTTGTTCAAAAGAAAATATCTTGTAATTAGTGTGATTGAAACCAATTCAAAATTCACAAAAAAGTCTAAAATTTCACATATTCAAATAAATATCGTGAAAAGTCAAACAGTCGAAAAAAATTATGTCTAGCTAAAAAAATGTTTGCTCTGGTACCTTATATATTTTTTTTCGACAAAAGCTGTAGTCACATAACAAAGGCAAGTTATACTATTAGGTACCAACTATAACCGCCTTTTCTTTTTGCCCTACACATACGGAATGTGGGGACGTTCAGGATGTGGGTACGAAGTATAGATGCGTCATCAGACTTTAAAACCTTCTGGTGGCGGGGATTTCGAAGTATTTACTTTAATTTTATTCTAATGCTCATCTAATAAGTGAGTTTTCCAAATAAAAAGCCCCTCATTGAAAAAGAGTTGATGTGTAAAATGAGGTCATTTTATCCATAATGTAAGAGTTGTGAAAAAACTCGCGTTGGCCTCGAAATTATATGTGTTGTACTAGGAAATTTTGAATGCACATAAGTATGAGAGTAGTTGATTATCAAATATGCTTCAGAGAAGAAAATGTGAAAATGTCTTGTTTTTTCTGCGCTCACAAATTATTCCCCAATTCTTCCAGCAAAGGAGCCTTAGCCCGCTGATGCCCAGAGTGGATGCCGCTCAAGAAAAAACAGACGGAGGAGAGAAAGGAAAAATTATTACGAAAAAGGAATCTTTGAAAAATTACACATTTTGGAGGAGAACGCCGTTGTGGCCCAAGAGCAGAGATGAGGTTAACTAAAGTCAATCGCGATCATTCTTTCTGAAAGCGAGAATTTTTTTCGCTTGAGGCAATGACTCCATTGGAGTGGATCCCGAATACTTTTTTGATTGACGCGTCTCTCAACCGTGGAAAATGACCCTCCCAGTTATACCCATCATCTCGGTAAAAAATGACTCGTAAACAAAACAATATAAGGAATAATTAATTATGGTAATGGAATTGAAATTGCCTAGAAGCTTTCCATTTCGTTTTTCCTGCATATTTCTTGAGCACTTACCCTAAGAGTAGAAGAGTATTTTGCGTTGTTCATGTCTGTTCAAGCTGTAGTACAGATTTATTGATTTCAGACAGCCCAGCCAGACGCAGCCCAACAAAATTATTCCGCAAGTATAAGAAAATATGCGTGAATAAAAAAATGTGTCTGTGGATGCCAAGGCCTAGTGAGTCGTGAAAATATAATTAAAACCCTCGAAATGTGTCCGATCCATTACACGACATTTTAGTTCTCCAAATTTCCTGAGCGCCCTTAATTTTATTTCATGAAATTTCACTCGATAAATTTTGCAAAAAAACTTCAATTTAAGGGGCATCTCGTATTCAGAATTAAAATATTATAATTTCTACTTTTCTACGTTTTTCAAATTGCAGATAAGTACAAATTGTTTTATTTGAATTATAATACTAACTGCGAAAACTTAAGAAACGAGTTAAGCCAATAGCAGTAATGTTTATTTATAACTAGCATCCTTATCGTGGCCACGCTTAGCCAACTTGGAGGCGTCAGTTTCATGCCTATTTATTATGAAGAATCTAAGTATAAAATACAATACCTATGTTAGGGTATTTATAAATATCTCTTTAGTGGCATTTATCAATTAGGGGTTTGGTCCATTCAGCACGTGTAGCGATGTTCAACTATTCTATCTCTTCTACTCTGTGCTTCTACTCACGGTAGTATATACATGGCCTCTGCTTCTTCTGGAATGTACGTCGGCAATCGTCGTTTATCTTCGTCAATCTTCGGGCAATACAGATTTTCTTTACATGCGGCCACCATCCGTGGATTATCGGCGAAAAAGAGAGAAGTGTATTAATCGGCTCATAATTTCTGTGGAAACGAATGCAGTTTTTACTGCCATAGCAAAAGAACTGCCAGAAAGTTCACTGCGAGGCAAAGTGCAACGCGACTGACAAATGAGACACGGTGTCCGGTGCACACACTGAACATTCGTTGGCGACATCCGTGAACGTAAAAGTTGAGACTGGCTGTTCTTTAACGTAGACGGTAGGAGCTTTCACGCGATCGTAGACATATCCATTAGAACCCGTGTATTCAAATCGAAGTTGAAGTTGAAGATCGCATTGACGCCAATCGTTAACCAGCCTTCAAGAGTTTGACAACATGATACTTGAATATTAATTTTAAAATATTTTGTATAATATTTATTTTCAAATTTTCACTGTATAATTAGGTGTTTTGAAACAAAGAAGTCTTAAACAATATTTTAAAGGCGTGAACGGGTTGGTTTTGCGTCTTAATTACTTGTTTATTTTATCCATAGGTCCGTGGTACGAATCCCGGTGGTTGTGGAGATTCTTCAAAGGAATCCCGATCCCTACTTGGGTGTCATGCGGAGAGTTCTTCAAGCCCAGTATTCCATCCGCCTGATAGGACCTCGAAACCTTTCATGGAGGGTAGGTTAACTCCAACGCCAAGATTTTATCTACTTTTCCATTCCTCAATTAATCCTATTTGCTCTCATTTATCCACCTACCCTTTATTGAGGAAATATCCTCAAATATCGGTCCCGTGCCCTTATTAAATATAAACTAACATGCCGTCGTACACCAGTAGCAGTAGCATGGATAGAGTGTTGAGCTCTCGGGTTTCCAACCGGGTGATATTGGTAAGTGTCACCGACGTTTCGAAGGCGTAGTCTTACATCGTCCTCAGGGTGAATTTTCGTGACCACTTTAAGCATGAGCCGACTTGGAAGCGTTAGTTGTATGCCTTTTTTACGTGTAGAATCTAGGTCTAAAATTTAATACCTATTTTAGGGTACTAATACCTATTGAATTATATTTATCAATAAGCGGTCTGGTCCGTGGTATCCATCCTGAGTACGATGGCTGACTATGCCTTCGAAACGTCGAGTCGGTGGCACTCACCAACATCACCCGGTTGTTTGGAAGCCCGTAGAGGAATACTACTCAAAACGATTGTATATCTTTGGATTGGATAGTTTTGATACATAAAGAGTCAGTATCGGGTCACAGTGTAAGGGATGAGTGACAGCAACTGGTGTGATGATATCGCAAGTAGAGGGATGTATACATGGACACGAACAGGCATAAAATAGTCTGGCAAAATTAGACGTCTCTGGCGAACGAACAGAAAAGCTGACAATCGGATTAGTATCCCTCTCTCCATGGGCGTAATTACGGAAGGGGGGGACGAGCTGAACCGCACCCCCAGAATCAAATTCGTAAATTAATGAACTTTTTTCAGGGCACCAACATTAATAAAAAACAAACAAAATATGGTATTCAGGCTTTGGGTTCTGCGATTAAATTATTTAATATTATGCAACAGTTTCGCCGTGATATGCTGCCGGCTTCGTCGGGCTTTTAAGAAAAAATAAAAATTCTTAAATTAAAAACAAAACAATTCTTAATAATTCTTAATTAAATTCTTTAGCTGCGAAAATATACAAACAAAATATCTTTAAATACTTCAAAAAAATCTACAAATGCTGTTTTGTTGTTATATTTTTTAAAAATTTCCCGGACACTGCACCTATCAAAAGTATTTAGGGCCCTCCTCCCCCACAGCCAAATTCTAGATATAACGCTTCTCCTCTTGACGTCAAACATGGAACTTCACTCGAATCACATCATGCTCACATAATGAATCACATCATGCTCACGTGATGCCAACTTAAACCCGTTTGTTCAAATTTACTAACAGTTTTAACCGGGGGAGATCAGTTATTTTGTAGTCATGAAAGTGTAGGCACTGGAAACTACAATCGGCCTTCAGCATTGTTTAGTCTACTCGTAGTCCTTAATGTCTCGGGGACACATGCAAAGAAGATAGCCATGGAGCTCTAGGGAAAATGGAGAGGGGGGGTAGAAGAATATGGGGTTGGGGGTGGGGGAGCTTCAGAAGAAAGGCCCTCGACAAAGGAGGTCGCGGGTTCGGTTTTTCTTCGAGGCGGTGGATCTCTCTCTCAGCTCCATGGGGAGCGAACGAGTTGCGAAACGGCTCATTCAGTCGTCTTCATTTGGCTCGCAGTGTCAATCCCCACCACCGTCGTCTGGGGTATTATATTGTTTGTCTCGTCTCCTCCTCCTTCTCGTCGGTGCCGGCAGGAGGGAGTGGCTTCTTAATAGGGAGGGGATGAATAAGCGGAAAAAAACACAGACGCACACTTTGACATGCTTGGAAGACGTAAAAGGGGAGGATAGGTCGTCCAGGGTGACGGACCGAGAACGGACGGCTCTCTTCTCGAACGTGTCAATACGAGATGACTCGAAGAGTGAAGTGGTTTACGCGCCACCTCTTTTGATTCGGCCGAAGGTTTCAGACTCGCCCCAAGAAGCGGTGGCTTCTGATTTTTTTTCGGGTCGGACTGGGGTTAACTTCTTGTTGATCGCTAACAGTAGACCTAGGTTTTACCCGTCAATGTGCATAGGTTTCTGGATGGAACGCTACCAAGCAACAGACAGCTAGGGGGGGGGGTGTTGAAACTGTTTGAGATCATTCCAAACGCTTAACTAGGAAGGTACGTGGTACAATAACGAACGATTAGAGATTTTAAAGGTTTGTTTAAAACATTCGGATGGATAAGTTAAACATATGATATGTTGATTTTTACGACTCTAATAGAGATATTCGACTCAATCAACAATATCCCGGTAAGAAATACCCGTTCGAAAAAGCTGCGTGAGAATTTATGAATGGTTCAAATACAAAAAATACTCAGACCCTTCGTGATTAGTATCATGTGACTCCTTGGTGATTATAGGAATTATCTCGAAAGGTTCAAACGTCCCGTATAACGTGAAGCCAGAGAGAACATACTGTTGGACGTATGATTGTTAAGACTATGGTAGCGTTCCATATCTCAAGTGCGCTATTCACTTCGCACCACACCGGCGCACTTGCCTTCCATTCGCACCATGCGCACCATGTTTCATACCATGCGCACTAGGCAGCGCACTTCAAAACATATCGTGAGCAGAGTTGATATTCAGTGCAGGTGTAAAACATGGATAAGGTACAATTTTTAATTAATGAGCGGTAATAATTAAGTTTTTAATTACGTATTTTACACGAATTCGATAACTATTCACAAAGCATTCATCCGTGTCTATTGTGAACCAAAAGGGTTTCACCTGCGCTCATCGATCCATTCATCGTCGCATGCTAAATGTTAAGTGCGCTGATGTGCTCCGATCTGCACTAATTTCAACACCTTGAATGGATAGCTCCCGATTAGTGCTGGCTAGAGTGCATTTGTGAATCGCGTCAAGTTTACCTTCTATTTTTATCCGTTAAGCTTTTAGAAATACCTAAAACGTAAAGGAAATTATAGAATCGTGATAAGTTCACAATAAGATCAAGAGAATTCTTCACAATTCATACAGCATTCATGCAGCAGCATGGTGACCGCCGTTCACTACATGTGCTCTCTGATTCGATCACAGAAATTAAGGAGGTTAGGACTTAACTTCTCTCGGATCTTTTTTCTTGCGCCTAAACTGAAAATAATTACCGCCTGAACCAGATTTGTAAATAGGTTTCCTGGTTTTGCGCACTTTGAACACTTTTTTTTGTCAGCATCCGCTGTACCTACGATTGGTTTTCCACAGTTCTACCCTCTATTAGTTTTAAGATATAAATAAATGAAATAAATATATTTTTGTTGGTAGAGCATAGGCTCCTATTATTCCAATTTTTTCCTCTTGGTTCTCCCCCGTCTCATTAACTCTGAATTTAGTCGCAAAATTGAACTTGCCTCGGGAAGTCAACCCATGAACTTCGAGCAGTTGACCGACATTCTCGTGCAGAGGAGTGGAAGCAGTTCCCGAGAGCTCAGTCAGCCGTAAACAACACACTTATTTGCATATTTTTTCACGCGCCCATTAAAAGTCAAGAGTTTATGAAACCTACTCTTTCGTGGTGAAGACTGACGAGGTGAACTACAAATTTGTGTTGGTGTATGTTGTCACATAATGATAGAATCAATTGATTTATAGGCAATTGAAGGATTATGAACTAACGTTTTATCAAAAAGTGTAGATTATGTGTGAGTTCAACTTGTGATGGGAAGTTTTTAAATCATGCATTTCCAAGCTGTCAGCCAGAGAAGAAGGAATAATTATAAATTGAAAATTCTTTAGGAGTTCGGGGAAGGAAAATGTTTGAAAAATTTCTCAATTCTTACTGATTATTGACCGACTCATATCAAATGCCGCGCTGCACAGTCCACGGGAAGAAAGCTGTTTGCATATGAATGGCGTTTGAATTAGGGACGGCACCCGTCATTCAAAACGACTTTTGATGATGATTTAATAGGTTTTGAGCACGAGTTTTTGTGCATATGACCCCTGATGACTCCTATTTTCACACCGCCGCGCCGGTGACTGCTGTCAGAAGGCTAATAACACCAAGTCGGGTCAGGTCAGGGTTGTGCAAACCGGTCACTCATATCTCACGGGGCACTGTTGTGAGTTACACCTATGTTAATCATTAATATACAGTTACATAATAATGCTTTCGTAAGGTACATCTCATGAAGAATATAATCTACGCCTACACAATACCCCGAGAACAGCCGTAGGGACGTGTGGCAGGGGGTGTTAGGGCATCAGCCATGCATAGGGGAGGGAATCGGGAAAAGGAATGGGAGAGGACAGATGTGAATTGCACGTCAACGTTTTGCCTTAGTGTCACGCTTTGATTCTGTTATAATCACTAATGATGCGTGGAAAGAAGGAATTCTTGCGCCAATCAGTTCGGCAATTTATCTTTCTCATTTTGTCGCATATATCTATTTGTCGCATTTGTCTATCAGTTCTAGAGATATTGTGTAGAGTCAAACAATATCCTCCGTGTCGTATTAATTTCGCCTGATCTAAATTTCTCAAGTAATTTAAGCCTAACGTGTAGCCTATTAATCTCTAGTGCCTTCCTAACTAGTCCTATTAGCTTTGTTACGCTCTCTGTTCCTCGTAGCAGTTTTATACTAAGTGTGTGGCTTTCCTAACATTTTTGTTTACCTTGTTCTTCATAATTTGTTCCTCTATGAGCGTTTCCGGGTGATAGGTAGGAAGTAGGTTTTTTCTTAGGATGATCGCATAGCGTAAATGATGTCATGGTGAAAACTCAGCGCAGAAATGTCTGTTGCGTGACAAAATCTACGTTTCACTCATTTCTACACCCTCAGTTTGTTGTTGTGGTAAGGAGAAAAAGCTATTTCGCTCGTTAATTGTTTTCTTCATGCTCTAAAGTAATGTTTGAACTCGGCAATAATGTGTAGTAGTTATAAAAATAAAACAGTTTAAAGTAAAGAGTCATTGACCTCTTCACATGCACCTTCGTGCCTTCGTTTATAAAAATATATTAGGAGTCATGACGTTGGTTGGAATAAAAAAAATTGAGATTGAGAAACATTACAATTGAGTTAGGATTTTGCAAATAAATAGCGTAATAAAGGCGTGCTAACAAAATAGGCCTTTGAGTGTAAAATGACGAGCGGTAAACTTATAAATAGTGATTATTATGTAATTACCATCATGACATTTTGTAATGTAAAAAGCTATTCTGTACCAATTTCTCTGGATTCCCTCTGAAAAGATTTCTTTATGCGGTGTATTAGCTTGGAGACTTGCTACGGATATAATTGGGGTCGGGATGGCACCTCTGCGTGGCCCTCTCCCGAAATTTCGAGGTCCGTCGGGAATTTTTATTTCAGGAGGAGAGCCTACCTGAATTACCTCGAACAACACATCACCTGCGCGGGGACTGATAGAATTATGCGACGAATATAATGAAGGGTGCCATACTTCTTCTTGCTTGGAGCAACTCGAACGGGGTCGGTAACTGTGCCAAAATAGTACAGGTGCGAAAAAGAGTGAGTGCTGATTGGACGAGGCAGAAGAATGGTTTTTCGTCACGGAAAAATATTTCGGTCCGATGAGTGTCTGTGTGTGCGTGCCTTTGGGAAAGAACTCATATTGTTCTGGAATGCAGTGCGACCGATACAATGGGGAAAGCGACTTCTTAATTTCACTCGAAGATTTAGATGTTCACCGTTTGACACCTCTGCTTTGGCCTCGCCCACTCCTCCTCATGGTCCCCTCTCCCTTCTCCTCCCCCCGTTCCCCCTCCCATTCGATTTCTCCCTTGTCGATTATCATTGTTTCGTCTTGGCGGCGCACGGCCATTTGCCTGGAAATAGGCGGCGGTGTGATTTACACTTACACGCACCTCCCTCTCCTAACGTTTCCTGCATTCTCGTTTCTATTTATACCGCACTATTACTCGGCCTTCGTAGATCGTCACTCAAATATCCTACGTTTTCTCTATCCATGGACGCCGTTCAATCTTGACGTAATATTATTACGACACAAAAGAAAACACTCATAACTTAAATGAGAAAAGTATTGAAAATAATTGCATACAAATAGTTGGCTGCTTGTGATTGTTAAAAAAGTGTTGACGTGTTTCTACACGCGCGATGAGAGAAAAAAGAGACTCACTGCTTTTATGAAAGATATTGCCATAAAAACCATATACAGAGTGATATAAAGAGTTTACTTTAATCGCTTTGCCGCATCAATCTCATGGAGATCGGTTAACAATTCTTGATTCCATAACTCTTAGATCAATAGTTGCCGAGAGTTTCCATTGTCGTCATTTTTATTTGGTGCACACCGATTGGTTGCGAAGACCGAAGTGATGAGATGCAACCTTTGGGAACACGGGACATCGTCTGATTGTCGGGGAATCGTTAAACGATTAAGGGTCTGGATTCCATTACTTTACGATGGATGGTCGTCGAGTAGGACCCTTGTTGCCAAATTACTGAGAATGTTGGCAAGAAAACAGGCTTCAACACTCGAAACCAACAATTAAAAAACCAAAGGAATCGAGATCCTGAAATAAATTAGAGAGTTGGAATGCGAACCACAGCGCTTATTATAGATTGTGGTTACGTTTATGACTTCGGCTCCGCGTTTACGGCTTTTGCACCGATCCTAAAGGTAGTTTGAGCGATAAATCAGTTCACCTAGAATTTGATGAATTTGACGTCATTTTACAGAAAAACACTCATCTTTCCAATGTAATAAAATATCAACCCCTTGCCGAACTACTTTTTGAGCAATTTTTTCCTAAAAATATAAGCTGTTTACAATACATGGGATAGATTACGGCTGTGCGCTCCAGAAGGAGGTTATTGAAAAAATTAGGAACTTCTAAAACCTAGATTGCGTCAAAAAACTAGCGGAGTGTAGTTTGTGTTTTCTCAACTATTTATAAAAACTAATCAATTACTCACCGCAGTAATTTTTACAGAATCTCAAAAAACGTTCTATTGAGAAGGCGACTTCACTGTTCGGCGTGAAAAAATGAGTCAAATTATAGATTTATGTGGCTATATTTATTTAATTACTGAAAATTTTTGTCATAGATAATTGTATTTTTGCACCATTAATATTATAATATTTTCTTAATACTTCTTACAGACGTTTAAATTAAAAAATAAAATTCAAATATGGTCTGTATTATTACTAGGGAACTATCTCGCTCACCTTATACCTTAAGGCCGTCCTGATATCATGTCATTGGTTGGGGAGGTAATAGGTCTACCTCTTGGATGTTCCGGATGGACCCCATATCGGGAGTGCCCACGCGAATAAATCGCTGTCGGAAATTCGACTTGACATTTCTTGTTCCGATCGATCATTCAACGAAAGACGTGACTCTCCTTAAGCGTCAAATATCGAAATTCCTTCTGGCTCGTCCTCCGACACACTCTGATTTATGGTTAGATGAATACCTATACCAATAATGGACTTGTAAAGCCGCCGACCCTTAACATCCATTGCGTTTCGTCCTACAAATTGTGAATCTTCTTCGGTAAAATGGAGGCTGTATGCTACTCAATAACCAACATTAATTTTCTTATGCTTTTTTAAAAGTATACAGTAAGTTTTATGTTGTCTCATGGACTGATTGAAATATTATTCCGAGAGATCAATGTAGATTGACGCATACTGGCAGTAGTACTGTGAGATAATCGCCAGTTCTTGATTTCCTGTAATGAGCCGATATTGGGTTGTAAATAGCTGTAATAGCCGATGAGGTACGGGAATAGCTAGCTCGCAGTCCACAGTTAAAATGCATAAAATGGCGTCATGTATGCTGCTAGCAGAAGATAAATAAATTGCTGACTACTGAGGAGGTGAATCACTGAGAACTTGTAAGGGGAAAATGATTTTGATTTCAAATTTTCACAAATATTTTGTTTTCATTTTTTCCGACTCCCTTGCAGAGTAGAACAATAGAGGATTTCAATTTTCCTGCAAATTTCCGTTTATGATAGATCTTATTGAATGATGGATTAGATAAGAATTTTTTCTCACTAATATATTTGTAATGTATTAGGAAGCTATAATGGTGTAAGGGTCGAAACTGGCAAGATAGATGCTTTAAAATCTTAAAAGATTAAAAAATGTTTTTTAATCTCCATTTGGTGCCGCCGAAACGCTTGATGTGAAACCTGGATTTTTATTTATTTTGGAGGTGATTGTGAATGTAATTCCATATGTGAAGTAAACAAAACTTCGCGATTTGTTAAATATTTACCATAACTAATCGTAACGCCAAATGGGTTCCTCCGTGTACCATAGAACTCTCCGACGACGTGGTGTTCGAGAGGCAAACTAATATTTCCTCCTCGTTTCTTAGGAAAGAGCGGAAAAAATGTGCATACATTAACAAACTTACGGAGAGTGAGATAGAGAGATCGTTGGCTAGTCTTGGAAAACGAAGTCGTGCATAAGCAGCGCTTGGAATCATGGGAACGATCCTCGGAAATGGTTCTGATAGTGTCAAGGGCGGAGAAAATCTTCCGCGGAATCCACGATCAGAGAATCATCTTCACCTACTCTTCGCCCGATGGCCTTCCTCATTCTGTAATTTTCACGTCTGTCACTATGTCTGCGACGTTTCTCCCTGAAGGTCGAGAGGGAAAAAAATGTTTGTGCTTCTCAGAGAGGAAAATCTTAAAAGACACTTACGAGTGTCACTGCATTACGAGGACTGTTTGCAGCACATTTATCTTAGTTAGGTTAGTTCCAGTTTTAAAATGAATGGGAAAGCCTCTTTTAAAAGAGGGTGATTACAAAATATTACTTGTTTGCTGATATTGAGTATTCAACATTTCATTCGATATTTGCAAAAATATCATTTCGAGAATAGTTGAGGAGTCATGGCAAATCAGTTTCTCTATTACGAGTTGAAGTCAAGTTGATAGTTGAAGAACCTTAGTCAATTCCTTTACTCGTGTATTTAGTCTTAAAAATGAATAAATTGTGTGACATAAAATACTAATTCTGAATTATTATATCTTTTACTTATCAAACAATTTGTATTACTGCTGATGAGACTTTCGAGCTTTGCTGCGGCCCGATCATTTTTAGCTCAACGTTTCCCTCGCGTTGTAGCGAGCATCTTCAGGTGCGTCTTCACTCCTGAATTCGCTACTGAATACGCTCGCTGCAACGCGAGTGAAACGTTGAGCTAAAAATGCTCGGACCGCAGCCAAAACTCGAAAGTCTCATCAGCATCTATCAACATCTGTGAAAGCCTACACTCTAATTTGTACAACTATTCCTATTTATCTTCACCTAGGCATTCGTTTTTCCCTTTCCAAGGAGAAAACTTGGTGCATATTCAAAGCTTGATGTACCTTCAAGAGAACGTTAGAAATAAAAATCGCAAACATTTTACGAAGTTGATTCACGAAAAGATGCCTCCGTTGCCCCAAGCTTTCTGCCATAACACATTAAACATCGCCTATCTCTTAAAACTTCAATTTTTGCACTTTTGATATAGCTATCAGACTTGAAAGGTATCTTTAGTAATTTTTCACCACAACAGCCCCGTGCCTATGTTTTGCCGGTAGGGCACGAATAATTTTTCTAATGAAGCTTTCAGTGGTGATTTGTGGTTCCCGACTGGGTATTTCATTTTCAAAATAGCCCCAAGGGGTAAATTGCCCTCCACCGGCGATAATTTGACGAAAATTGAAATCGACAGCTCCAAGAATCAATTTCCCGCGATGATCACGGCAATAACTCCCACGTATTATCCCCGGAGCGTAATGGGTCGGCGCACCTGCAGAAGCGGTCGTAAATGACACCTCCTTCGTGCATTTGCGCTCTCAAAGGAATTCCCTCCCATTGCTATTTCTCCGCCCCTTCTCTGCTCCATGGAGATCTCCGAAACCGAAAGTCACTCTCAACCATCCGAGAAGCGTGCAGCGTCAACCTCTTAAACCTTGTCCTGAGTCTCCAGCCAGCTTACCCCTTTCAATCGCGTCCTTACTGGACCACAGCCTGCCGCGCACACCGTTCATCAGCCGCCATAGTGTGATATATCGAATGCGATATGAGGCGTCTATGGGTGCTTTGGATTTGCTGAGATAGTCAGTAATAGCCGTGGTGCTTTAGATTTGGTGGAATAGCCAACCATCGCCAGCTATAGGTGGCTATCCTCTCCGAGATGAGCCGAACATGTGAAGTACAATATGAGAATTCGTTCACAGCTAACTTTTATGGATTATCTGTACGCGAGATGGACTGCTCATTTGTGAAAGGCTGCTTTCAAGATGTTTCATCTAGTCGACATTCACTTCCGTCAGTAATTGGCTATCTCCATACGCAAATCGAAAGCATCCAATTTACTATAGGAAATTGAGCCACTTTGGAAATTTGGTATATCGACCTGCTGTGCTAGTTGTTACATGGGGTACTTTCCGTTTTTAGTGATAAACATAAATGTAGCAGTGCTGCGCAATTTTGAGTTAAATCGGTATCAATTTGAGGCATCAATTTACTCTAGGAAATAGAGCCATAGGGCAATTCCAAGTAACGACCTGCGATGGTATTTCATATCATACGGGGTGTTTTTATTTTTTTACGCACGATGATCTTGTAAGGCCCTGCGTTATTGTGATAAATCGACGGCCATATGAGACTTAAGCGGCAATTAAGTACAGGAGTTGTCTCCTATGCGAGACAACTTGGAAGGTCGACTTAGATATGTATTATATCAACTCCTAAATGAGTTCGCCATCAATTGTCGCCGAGTTCATTACTTTGATGAAGGATCCATCGTCCTAGTTGGGAAAGTCAATGCTTTCGACCAATAGTTTAGTCAGATGAGAGTGAATCGCACAAACAAAATTAATGCCTCCTCAGGTATGACTTATATATGAAAGATTTGCCTTATAAGAGCGACTTAAGCAAAGTCAATAACCTTACAGTAAACAGTTTTTGTAGATTTTCGCAGCTCATTGTTTATGGTATTTAGGCTTTTGGTTCGGCGATTAATTATTTAGTATTAAGCAACATTTTCACCGTACTATGCTGCCAGCTTCGTCGGGCTTTTAAGATTAAAAGAACATGAACGTGCAATCCGGAAGAAAGACTGTTATCACTCTGCCGTGGCTGAGCACACTACGTTAGAGAAAGGTCACGCCATTGACATCGAGACAGCAAGAGTACTACACAAAGAAAGCAGTTACTTTCCGCGGCTCGTAAGGGAGGCGATTGAAATAGAAAAAAGACCAAATAATATCAATAGAGAGGATAGTTATAAACTCCCTTATACCTGGAAGAGACTTCTTTGGAATCAAGTTTTTACTTCTCAAAATCATCACCTTCTGGAATTGTTTATTTATTTTTTTTAAAAAGATCATTGTTGTTCTTAAAACCCGACGAAGCCGGCAGCATAGCTCGGCAAAACTGTTGCTTAATACTAAATAATTAATCGCAGAACCAAAAGCCTGAATACCATAAACCTAACAGTAAATATTTAGCAAAGTTTAGTACTTTACAATGAAAATTTTGTCTTATCAATGCGATGTTAGAGCGAGTCAAGAACCTATCATCGAATTACACATGAAATGTTTGCCGCCTCAACTTGATGTTAGTGCAAAATGGGTATTACCTTGAGGTAACATAACATTTTTCCTTTTTGGACTGGGCCTTTCAAGAGAAATTGAAGAGAAATATTACAAATTATCAAGAGAAAGATAGCAAATCTTTGATGTGCATATAAATGGTGTGCCTTCTCAAGTTTAATTTGGTGCTATTGAAAACCCTTTAATGATTGAGTTTGTTAGTGTCCAATTCTTGACGCTCGGGCCTAAAGGCTGGTAGATTCTAAAATGAATCTTCCCGTTTTGCTCGAAATTCTAGACGCAATTAGTAATGAAATTGAGAGTCGGGAGCGCGGCTGCACCTACCTATTTCGATTGTTCTGCCAAGTCGTACGAATCGATCGCAAAGGATAAAATAAATGGCGTCTTCTCGCGCGATAGTGCTGCCTCTTTTTAGGGTAAAATCCACTTAGTATAATTCTCGAGTCAATTTTGCATGTCAAAGAAAAAAAAACATTAAAATAAATAATTCCAGATTAATTATGTAGAATCTTTCAAGCTTTTGGAAAGAAAATTTCAGAATTGTAATCTTTCATGCTTACATTTTATTTGCTTAATATCAAATAAAATGTAACCATGAAATTTTTTCATTCTTTACTGATTCGGGAAAATCTGGAATACTCCTTCATTTTGAAAATAGAAATCCAGTGGCTACCCTGTTATTATAATTTACAAATCGGTCATATTTTCATAGATACTGCTGATATTTTTATTTTCATTTATTTCAATTGAAAATATCATTTGTGCTTGATGAATGCTTTTGAGAATTGTGCCTTATTTTTATGCATCCAAATTTAAAACATGGAATATTGCCATTTTTTATGTTTATTTCTTGTAATATGTGTAGTGGTACTGTTTCCTGCCAGCTATTTATGAATAGCATGTGCTTAGATATGGTACTGTGGCACTTCCCATGACCCCGTATTTACTTAACAATACTATTTTCAATGTACTGCCTACATTACTGATCCCATAGGTATTGTCGATTGCGCATCTTATTAGCTATTCATGTAAACTATCGTAGAGTACCTATGGTTAATTCTAGAGGGCGTTCCACATTAATTTGACTAAATGAGCTCTTATGCAGGTTCATTTTCTATGTTCAACTGCACAAGACCGTCGGTGCAATGTTGCCATTAGCAGCAGGAAAATTAACATAGTTCTATGCAATAACCTAACTGCATATCTAGGAATATTCCATGTATAATTAAGTACCTAACTCAAATGTAACGCGATGTTGGAAATGGTTGTCTATGTAGCGTAGAGGAGAGCACACGGAGCGCAATTTTGGCAACAGTATTTTCCACAATGCCTACTCTGTCAACTAAATGTGGAACGCAGCATATTATCTGCTTTAATTTATGTCATGACTCCGTCCCTGATCAAGGGGGGGGGGGGAAGAGAGAAGACTGGGGGATGAAAAAGAGCAAAAAGAGCAACTGAGATCTCCACAGGGGAGCATCGACAGGCCTCAGTTGCCAAATTCCTTCGCACTGAAAACGGTGGACGGGGAGGGAGGGGAAGAGCTCGTTACATGGCTGCGCATCGCGCAGATGTTATGAAATTTTTATCCCTCTTCTTGAGTGGAGGTGGCGGTGTGGGCCTTTTTTATTTTTTTCTTTGTTGTGGGTGGAGACGCGGGTCCTCCTTGTATCGCATCGGCGACGCCACCGAACCTGAAGGAGATAAAAAGAATGCTGTCACACTCTCTTTTTCTGGGGAAGGAGGACATGCAGGTGCAAGGTTATGCTCTTTCGTGGAATTCATTGACACCGGTCGATGGATCCTGAAAGCGGTAAATGTTATATTTGACGAAGTTGCTCGACTGGTATGTCATCATTTGTACCCATTGGAGACAGGGTACAGTGGTTCCAATAGTGAATCAAGCGGGACAAAATTATTTTTCCTTTTAAACTAATAACTCTTGTAGTGTTAGCATTAGATACGGCCAAATTATAGAAATAAACAAAGCATTACAGTAGCAAAACCTTTTAATATGTTGTTTTTTACGAGAAAAATCAATTTTTACTTAAAAGTTACATATAAAACAACATTCAGTAAAAGTATATATAAAATTAGCACTATGTTTTCAGTAATGCACCTGCAGGGGAGTCATTTAGGAGATATTGGGTCAGGATAGTTGTCCATCATGCGTTAAAGATTTTTGCAAACCCTTCGTGGACGAGCAATTATACTGTGGAAAAAGGATTTTTTCCACCTTATCATTAAATAATGGAGAACATGGGAAAAATTACAACTGTTTTAAGTATTTTTTTAAATTTGTTTTTGATTTTTGACTGCATCGAATTCGGCACTTAGAACATTAATAAATAAGGTGAGAAGTATTCAAAGGTGTGTGCCAAATTCGAAAATCCTGACTTTAAGAGGTTGAACATTGAATAGGAAATTGACTTTTACCCTGGCGAAAATGTGCCGCTTCCAGGAGCGTAACCCGAGCGATACAAACCGTAAATCCGCTTTATGAATCGGATATTCGCTTCGTATACGCTTCCTTACTTCTTAATTTAGCGCAAACGAAGCGGAAGGAAGTGACACCTTCCGTTTCCGCTCCCCTTCGTTTCGTATAATCATCCATGCTTCTTCTTTTAGTGTAAAGGAAGCGGAAGGAAGTGACACCTTCCGCCTCCACTCCCATCCGCTTCGAATAACGTTCCTTGCTTTAACGTAAACGTAGCAGAAGGAATTGACATCTTCCGCTTCCGCTCCCCTCCGCTTCGAATACCGTTCCTTGCTTTAGAGTAACCATAGTGGAAGGAAGCGACACCTTTCGCTTCCTCTCCCCTCCGCTTCGTATACGAATCCTTGCTTCTTTCTTTAGCGGAAAGGAAGCGGAAGGAAGCGACACCTTACACTTCCGCTACCTTCCGCTTCGGATACCATTCCTTGCTTTATCGTAAACGTAGTGGAAGAAAGCAACTCCTCCGATTCCGCTCCCCTCCGCTTCGTTTAAGCTTCCTTGCCTTTGCATAAACGAAGGTAAAAGAAGTGCAAGGAAGCAACTACCTCCACTTGCTCCCCTTCGCTTCAAATAATCTTTATTTTCTTTGCGTAAACGAAGGTAAAGGAAACGTAAGGAAGAGGAACTCTCCCCTTTCGCTTTCCTCAGTGTGGTAATTGGAAAATATCTTGTTTATTGTCAATAATACTAACTTTAAATTCATCCAATGTCGCAACAGGTTTCAATTAATTAATGCCCGATAACTGTTATCGTGATTAGATGGTATTTCCTCAAACTCTCACGGCATTGTTATATTTTTTAAATTAGTTCTCGCAGTTACTTTGACGGACGGGAATGACCCGGTGTATACGATTTTCTTTAAGCGTGTCTTTCGTCCAAGGAGCCTAAAAGAGCTGGAGGGACAAAAAACCGACCCAGGTTGGGCGACACAGCTTCAAGCATGTCTTTCAGTTGCGAGTAAGAATGACATACATACATAGGAAGATATGAGATTCAGGTTGTGTAGGAAGTAGGTGATCGTCCATGAGTGTACTCTGCAATGTACAGTTCCTTATTTTACATGGTCGTTGCTAAAACACCTTATGCTTTGTTTTCCGCTTCATGCATTGCTCTATACAGTTCATTTTCAGCTTAGTGAGAGCTTCCATTTGGTAAATTTTCCGCTACCATACGGTTCATTCTCCGCTTCCTTACGGTTCATTCTTCATTTCAATACGGTTCGTTCTCCGGTTCGTGACAGCTCCTTTTTTTCCGCTGCCTTGTCTCAATTTAAGGTTTTTTTCCGTTTCCTCTCCGCTCCCTTTTCGCTTCCGCTTTGCTTCCACTTTGCTTCCGCTTTACTTCCGCTTCAATGACCACTCCGTAATCCGCATTGTTGACACTTCCATTTTCACCAGGGTACTATAATTAACCACAAGGCTGAGAATATACTAGTACTATTCTCTAGGGAAGAAGAACAAACGCTGAGAATCTTAGATTGATCAATGTTATGTGGTAGAATTTGTGAGGGAATGATTACTTTGGGAGTTGAGAATGAACGGAGAGAAACCCGGCGCCGTCGCAAGCATGTCACTGAAAGGGGGCTCCACAAGATCCAAAGTTGTACTTCTCATCCGAAAGGCTGAGTACTATATTTGAAGTACACTCCTCTTATGTCCAATTAGGATAGATAGCACTTGCAAAATCTCTTCCACCGCCGAAAGTTGAACCTGTACCCTCGGGATGGATAAGGCTTAAGGCACCAATGAAACCCAATCACTAACATTTGTGTTAATATTATAATATTTATTAATATTATAATATTTAACTGTTTCTGGCTTGGTGGAATGAATTGTTCCCTCTGATTTTCAACCACGTTACCAAATTGTCTCTGGTGAATGCTAAAATTACTACCCTTTTCAATTTCATTTTGTGCTAATACTTTATATTTTGTAACTTGCTTAGGTAGCAAAATTTGGCTAAGTAATAGTTGCACATAGTCTGGTTACGGCTATAGTTACGGCTAGAGTCAACATTTTACACTCTAGCCCTAACTGAGACCGTAACCGATATGCAACTGGCCCTAATGTGTCGTGAATGATGTAAACAGTAAATTATGCATTATTATCCAATGTATTATTGACATTATGACTCCGTTACTGAAATGTGGAAGAACCATGTATTCCAATTATGAATTTTTGCCATTTTCACTTTTTTATCTTCATCATGTTATTATATTCCATTTCGTAGTTCCATCACCTCATGGATATGAAACAGCCGATACTTTTTTTCTGTCACCCTCACCTTTAGCAATATCGGCGATAAGTAACCTCTATTAGCTGCTAAATGAATATTGAATCATCTCACGACCCGGATGTGGGCCGCAAAGCGAGCTCTGAAAAACAGTGATGTAACAGAAAAGCCCCGAAAGCTTGTACACTCGTGATTGTACCCATTTGGTGGAGATGGACAGATCTAAAAAGGCTGAGAGGGGGATCACGGTTGTGAAGTAGTCTTTTGAGAGCATTCACCGATGAAGACGGGTTGGCCAATGATTTCGCACTAATCCCTTTGTACCGCGAAAGGTTACGGATTCCTTTCTTAATGTTGGGTAATCCCTCTTTACCAGTGCTTTGCAGTTCACTTGGACGCGAGAACGGTTCTGATTTTTTCTCATTCGGTCTCCCAGAACGACGCGAAAGCAAAAGTATTGTATAGAAATAAAATTGACAACTCTTCAATTTAGAGAGAGACTGCCGTGGAATTGGTGGCGAGAGATAGAGCAATTTCGAAGAAAATGCATAATTAAGATCGAGGTAGAAATTATCATTATTAGGTATATATTGAATAATTGACACCGATACACCAAAAAAATATTTTATAAAGTATACGGTAATACACTGCGATATTTCATAATGGCAGGATGGATAAATGTGGAAATGAACTGAGTAATGCTAAGCTATTTACTTTCACTAGAATATTGACGTCAAAATGTAGTTAATGGATTATGCAAGTGTGAATTATGTCTATTCATTTGCGTATTTCTACGTTTGATTGCACATAAACAATTGGTATATTGTTATATTTCATTTTTGGTGTGGTTTCTTTCCAATGTGGAGTAGCGCGATTATGTTGGTTTGAGCACTATCTATTCATTTCTATTTGTGATTGATGAAAAAACATTAGTTTTTGTTATATTTCATTCTTTGTGTGTTTTTTCTTTTCCAATGTCTCAGAATAGCGAAACGAAAAAATGTCTTTTCAAGCAACTAAAATCAGATTTTATTTATTTCAGCATCTTGTCCAAGTTACAAAGACAAAAGATTATCTTTCTTACTACGTTTTCCGTATTTTTTCAATTTGTGAAAAGGGATGATAGGTTACGCTAAAGGTCTAAGGTATCTCAATAGAAACTGAGGAAAATTTATGAGAAGCATGAGCAAACTCTTTTTTCAAGATAGAACTTGGGTATCGAATCCATATGTGAGGCTCTGAATACATTTCGGTAGTATGAAGGTTTATCAGTACTTTAACGACAACTTTACGTTCAACTTTAATTTGAACGACAACTAGAATCAGGCTCTAAGGCTATTTACTTGATGCTTTTCATTATAATTGAGTGAGGGCAACAGCGGACAAGTATCGCAGGAATGCTAATTTTTATGGCTGCTTGTATTTTTAAATGACTTTGAAAGCCGAAAAACAATATAAATCAATTTCACTTGCCTAATGCATTCTAAATTTTCATTTACCCATGACACCCATAGCAAATTGTTAAAATCGTTTAGGTGATATTTTATGGAGAAATAATATCCGTTCCACACTACCTAGAAGTGTGAAATTCTTTCCTGGTTCAAAGTGCAGCCTGCTAGTAAAATACAGTTTATGACCAAGTCGTGCTTCTTGATGCAAAGCGCCTGCGTGACTGGACCTTCCGAGACGAATTCGCGTCTTGTTGAATGCTTTCAAGCCTCTGGTTATCTTTTACCCACATCTTTGAGCGAGATGTAGGTAGGAAATTGCATATGGTCCCTTAACAAAAGGGATAGATAATATATTGAGAGATAAATATAGCCATACGGAAAAGAATAGGACGTTGAAAAACGGTTTCCACGTGAAAAACTATTTTTCAGAACAAGAGATGCTTTCGCTTTGATGGGGGTCGAATTGAGTTTCCAGAACTCAGAGTCCACGAAGGTTTTCTGGAGCACGCCCTACCTTGCCTTGCGCTTCTTTCCTTGTTTCCTTCGCCTGGCCATCTCGCAATTTCCTCCCTTTGCTGCAGCGGAACGTGAATTATTATTATTATTATTTTAGAGTGCTTTCGGGAAGCCGTCCATCCAGTTTTTCGCCCGAAACGAGACGCCTCCTCTCCACACCCTTTTCTCCACATATACCCTCTAGAATTCGTGGCAGGCGCGTAAATATTGGCCGGTAACTCTCCGTGGGCGTTCGTCCTCGCTGCTTTTTTTATTTCTTTCCGCTTGCGAGATTAGGGCACTTTGGCGCACCGAAGATAGGTTGAAATTTAAGTTGCGAAAGGGATGAGAAAAAGGCAAGGATCCCACCACCCCTTTCATATTTCACTTTCCATTTCCATAGACCGGGTACGTCTTCCATGCACACCCTTATCTCCATGGTTGTTTGATGCCATTTATATACCCCAGTAGAAGAGAACGCATGGCAAAGACCCGGAAATAACCTTGACAAGATGGTTGATTTTCTTTTTTGTTTCGCGGCCAATCCATATGTATTGTATACTACATTTTTGAATTGGGACACTTCTTCTGGGGTTATCTCGTGAAAAGCCTACCATCACCCAACTACCGACTCCCGGAAGGCCGACCGGTGAGCCGTTGCGTGGTTACGTATTGTTACGTATACACAAGCGCTTCGAATTCCCTCGCAATACTATCACTAGAGGGATTTATTGTAATTTCATATGAATATTTGAAGTCCGTGTATTTCATGAAATTGTCATTAATGTACAAATACAATTTTCAATTGAATATTTTCAGAAATATTAATTTTATTATTTATGCTTATTAATACAAAATACTGTGTACTCCCAACTGCCAGTCGAATCCTTACTCAGTGTTCCACATCCGTCGGCCGTCCCGCGACGGCCAAACCTTTTACTCTTGTAAATGTATTTTCTCTTATATATACAATCTTCTAGTACATGATTATGTTCATTCTGCCCAATTACGGTGATGAAACACGCGAACATTGCCACGAGAAAAAATTGGCCTGGACTGCGACGATATTTAGGAATAGCGTAGCGTAGTGGTATGCGCAACGGTCCTTAGAATGGTTGGAGGATCGATTCCCAGTCCAGAGAGATTGTGTTCTCGTCGAAATTTTCGAGAATTCCAGTCATTGAACGATCAGAAATAGAAAGAAAGAGGTCGGTTCTCTTATTCTCAGTGAATCTTTTCCATTTATTGAAAACATTAAATATGCTATGAATAACATTGCTGTGTAACGGATGTTTCACAAATCTGAACTCATGTGATTTGGGAAAACTCTGTTCCCCCATTTAAGATATTCATGAATTATTAAAAATATTTTTTTGCGTTGCACAATGCATTTTGTCAACTTAAATGTAAAAATTTAAATTTTTAAATCTAACAGAAAATCTGTGAAAACTGGTTTAGCCGTTTAGCGAATGCTTGCGAGTGTTAGAAAAACTTCAACACCGCCATATTCAAATAAACATTGGCAGTTATTATGACAAAGATCTCCTCAACAATACAAATGTATTTTGTGTTAGAAATTTTAATTAACATAATTAAAATTTTAAATCTGATATCACATTTGAAAAAGCTGATTTTTTTCCTGCAATGGATGTTACACTGATTTTGTAGTGGGTGATGGGTTTAAAAAGCAGTGATGAAATACTTCACTACTGCTGTTTGATTAAATAATTTATTAATTTATGTTTTTCAGCATCTGGAAAATATGTAGATAAGTTTGCACTTATTTACTGCAAACAAGGTGATTTTATTATTGTTCTTTCATCAATAATCACTTTTGAGTCAAATGATGACGTGTTTATGACTCCTAGAAGTATCCATACTGATGTGAATCGTATAAAAGTAGAATATTATTAATTTTCGTGAGCCTTAGACGCATTATTTTCATAAGTATGTCTAGTCTCGAAAGTAAAGGAGTTCGTATTTAAAAGCAAAGAACTAGGCCAAATGACTACCATGTCAACCAAACTTGCTACACGTCCCCAAGATAATGTTCCATATCTCCAGGTCGTAAGTCCATCACGTTTTTTCGATGAAGACGAAACAATTCCCATCTCTCTCAAATCCACATAATCGCTGAATGCTCGGATGTTAACGAGTTACTCTTCTTGAGCATTTATATCGTAGTGAGTTGTATCGTAGTTGTTTTGCCGCATTGAGCCGATAGGTGATTTTCAGAGGAAAGAAGATTAAATTCATGCTCAGAAAGTAGTCGTAAGCCATTTAGCCATTCAACTTCCACTCTTTTCCAGCTATGGCGAAGCATGCGCGAGTCGGAGGATCATGTCGTCTGTTCAGGAGGAATCGACATATTTTGGCGTATGTCCTGATCTGGTGAAGAGCATGGCCTTGCCTTCACTCTCAACTTAAAGAAACTGATTTTGACACCAAATAACTGTGATTCTCTCAACATGCAATAATTGTGCCTTAGTATTCTTACGGCAGTATACAGACGTAATGCGTATATATCCTACAGAGTTATGAAATCTAAAAATCAAGGAATTCGTTAACTATGCGTTGCAGAAACATTAGAAAAATTTAATTGTCTAAATACTTATTGGAAATTATATAGTGCTAACTAATGAGCTCCATAGGCTACAGAGATGGCAAATTTACAATAAACCATTTTACAGAGTAATTATTTGATAGAACATTTATTGTGCGGCCATTAACGAGTTTATCAATTCATGCTGACTCCTCATAATGTGCATGAGTAACATAGCTCATGGATTTAAACCAGTGGTTGAAGAATGAACGAAATTATCGAATTAATTCATTCATTCAAGTATTCTACCAGCTGATTGGTAGGTTCTTGGACAGTCCCCATTTTGTATCCCAACCTAATAGAAATTGTCTCGCATTCCCTCCTAAGGATGGCCCGTTATTAGATCCCTCTTCAATTCTTCATATCTTCTACCTCCTCTTATTTCGTCCAGAATTCCTATCCTCTTCCTTCCTCTCCCACGCTTCCCCAGTGTTCTCCCCTCTATCACTCTCTTCAACATGCCCTCTCCTCTCAAAACCTCCTCCATCCATCTCTTCTGCCATCTCCGAACCTCTGCCACAAGCTTCCTCTCCTCTCCGACCATATCCAATACCTCCTCGTTCGTCTTTCTCGCCATCCAGCTAACCTTCTCCATCCTTCTCCAAACCCACATCTCAAACGCCTCAAGCCTACGCACATCCTCCCTTCGCAATGACCAAGTTTCCGACCCATATAGCGCCACGCTCCATATTAAAGTTTTCACCAGCCTCTTCTTTACGTCTCTTCTCAGACCCCCCCTCATCAATTCCCTTCTCTTCGAAAATGCTTCTTTAGCTAGCGAAATTCTGCATCTGATGTCCTTACCACTAAACCCATTCGCCTCCAAAATACTACCCAGATACGTAAACTGCTCGACCTGCTCTATCTTCTGCCCTCCCACCCTTATATTCAGCCCCGCCTTCTTACTTCTAGAAAATCTCATTACTTTCGTTTTCTTGTGATTGATCTTCATCCCATACTTTTCGCACTGCACCTCTAATGCATTCACCATTGACTGTAACCCCTTGGCCGACTGGCTAACCAATGCTTGATCATCTGCAAATCTCACTGATTTTATCAGCTCCCCTCCTACCTTTATTCCTACATCCTCCTCCCCCCAAGCCTCCCTTACCATTTCTTCTGAATACACATTAAAAAGCAACGGCGATAGTGGGCACCCTTGCCTCACTCCCCGTCCTATCGTGGCCCATCCCGATTCTCCATTGGCTACCCGAACCTGCGCAGTCTGATTCATATACAAATTTCGAATCAGACGCCTGTCCCTCCAATCGACCCCTAATTTATTCAACACTCCCATTAATTTTGTCCATTCCACCCGATCAAACGCCTTCTCGAAATCTACGAAGCATGCAAAAACATCCTGTCCATACTCTAGATTTCTTTCTACTAGAGTCCTCATCACCGCTATAGCGTCTCGCGTTCCCGTCCCTCTCCTAAATCCGAACTGGTCGTCACCCAGGTATTCATTCGCCTTCTTCTCTAGCCTTCTGTTTAGAATCCTCAGAACTACTTTGGCCGCGTGGGATATTAAGCTTATTGTCCTATAGTCTTCGCACGTTTTTGCCTTACTCTTCTTCGGTACAGGAATTAGTACAGTCTTCGCGAAGTCTTCCGGCCACACTCCATCCTCATAAATCCTACGAATTAGCACAAAAAGTTTTCCTCTTCCGTTCTTCCCCATGCTCTTTAAAAACTCTGCAGGTATGTCATCTATTCCCACCGCCTTATTCCTTTTCATGTCTCGTAGAGCTCTTTCAATTTCGCTATCTAGGATACTTGGTCCGATGCCATCTCTGTCGATATCGTCTTCCCTTTCTATATCTAACCTATTGGGCCTTATTTCTTTACCATACAGCTCTTCAACATACTCCTTCCACCTCTCCTGGATCTCTCTCGGTTCTACGATTACCTTTCCCGTATTGTCTGTTATCGTTGTAATTCCCCTTCCCTTATTACCACCCGTCAGTTCCTTTACTTTCCTATATAATGCATCTGCTCTTCCCTCTTTTTGGTATTTCTCTAACGCGTCGATCTGTTCTCTCCACCACGCCTCTCTTGCTTTCTTTGTTTCTCTTCTAAGCCTGTTATTAAATTCTCGGTATTTTCTCTTACCTATCTCTGAGTTTACACTCTTCCATTTCCTTCTCTCCTCCATCTCCCTAATCATTTCCTTCGTGATCCACGGTTTTCTAATTTTAGTTGCACTCACTACGCCTACCGTTGCTTTCGCTGCTTCTATAATCGAATTAATAGTTATTTGAAAATAGTTACGAAAGCCGTAGTTCATGCAACCCGTATTTGCAATGAGTTTGATAACCTTGCATCTCATAGCTATTATTCATTGATTAAATGTTTGTATATGGGCCATTATTACTTTTCATTCATATGTTATGCGTATATCATGTAATTAATTTTATTTGATCCAGAAGCCGGTATCCTTTTAGCGAGTCTAACAAAATCCTCTGTAGTAATGCTTAAAAAAATTCATATTTCACGTGTTTACTCAGAATCCTTGATGCAAAATTACCTCTTTCTAAGAAAAATTGTTTTCCTTTATCGGAGAATGAAAATTTCTCAGGAGAAATGTTATCGCTTTGATTCGTTTTCTGGGGTACACCCTCCTGAAAATTGAATGGTGAAGCTTTGCTGGTCGATCCCCAATAAACAGAGGAGGGTAGGGTAGCTCAGAAGTTGTAATAAACCCAAGGTAGAACCAAAAGTCAATGTATACATCCTAAGATCTACAACTATGTATATATTTCTAAAGCCCAATTTGTCTCTTTTCAAAAGCTCATTTATCTATAGAGGGCCAAAATCATTTCTTCGATTGTCTGATGATATCAGAGGTAATTTGTAATGTTGATTCAATGGATAAATAAATATTATTATGACATTATTATAGCCTAGCCTTCTAGTGTGGGCGGATCCCACCGCACCACCCTCCCATAATGGACGACCTGTAGACGGAACTAGCTCAGCTCAGCTGAGTGCCTTTGGCGTGAACTTTTAAGCGTGGGCTGGAGAAGGGGTGGAGGCGTTGGTTGCCCTTTCGCCCTCCAATCCTACCCTCCTCCCCCACACCGATCGGCTTGCGCGGGGGTTGAAAGGAAGAGAGGCATCCTCACATGTGTTTGGGAAAGGCATGCGATGAGGGGAACCACCTACTCCACAAGGTCGTGCAGAGCGTGAAAAAAGGAGAGGTGGAAAGGAAAGAAGAACAAAGAAACTCAGACATCTTCTCATACCTTCTTGAGCTCATCTTCTTCCCCCACCGAGAGTCTTAACTCCAAATCGGGAGACGATCTTCTTTTCGTGAGAGTTCGATCCGTTTGTAGCGTTAGTCATTCTCCTCTGGCATCTGTGGCACCTCCAGGGCGTGGGCGACCGGAGGATGTGAGAAGGGGAAGTAAGAACGACAGATGGCGACCTCCTCCCATATTCGTACTTGCAAGTCCCACACAGGCGGATGTGTAGTGACGATAAAATAGGAGGAGTATGAAGCTATAACGCACGTGGATGAGGACATTTAATGGCAGGGAAAAACCATTGTTTTGGGGGAGGTTGGCGGGGTTGGAGGAGGAGGACAGGGTTGCTGGACGATTCGAGAAGACGTTAACGACGAGACAAAACGAAGAAGAACTCTGTGGATAAAAAGAATCTCCCTGAGAAATTTTTGCAAATCCGTCTTGGATACAACAGACTAACAAAAGGGCGATATTCCAAAGAGGCGGGAAACAACCAACTTCCTCCTCCAAGCCAACCAATCATGTGGCCCCTGAACAGGCGGGAAGAGTTTATGCGGTGACAAGATCTGGAAGTCGACAGCCAAATGCTCTGAAGACGATGTCAAAGTCGGACGTATATTTAATCATGGTGTTTGGTGGTAGACCTATTACATAGTTTCGACAAAGCGCTTTTACATAGACGTGGCTAACAGCGACGAGTGAAAACAGGTGGTGCCGCGACAATATTTTCAAATAGCAAGATTTCCGTATGTTTGAACGAAGTATGATTAAAAGGTTTTATATATGGATGGCGATGCTTTCCGTCGTGTAGCTGATGGTCGTAACAACAGTGGAGGCGATATGGGCGCATGTTCACGGCTGTTGAACACATTTCGTCGACGGACGCAAATATACGAGAATGTTGTCGCATCAATCCCTCGTCGTCTGTAGGAAGTTGAGGAATCAGGTGGTGACACAACTAAGCATTATCAAATGGAAATAATTTGTTTTAATTTTTAAATTCCCTCTTTTCCCCAAGAGATATTACACAATTATTACGTGTTATTCCTTGGCGTGGTAAAATTTATGATATGGGTGAAATCGCTTTCCGCCGTATGCATAAAATTATTAATAGTCGTAAGATGCTCTGAGGTTAAAGATGTGATGTAACTATTTATATATTCCTGGTCCATATAATATACCTACTGTAGTTCGAATACCCACTGAATGGAAAGCGCTCATACTGTTAAACACATGACTTCCTACATGTTGACGTTATCAAGTACTAGAAGTTTGACGGTTATCAATTGAACTACCAACACTTTTCAAACCCAAGATTTATCAAAAATATTGCTAATATGGAGTGTGATGGTGGCTTTTTGGTTATTGAAAGAGAATAATACTATGGGAAGGTATTACAGAACAGAGATCTGTCGGTAATGTATTACAAGGCCAAGAACATAAGCACTCATAAGTAGCCACAGCCAGTTTAAATGCTTATTTTCTTTCAGTTAATGAAACCGCTTAAGAAATAAATGTGACAGAGTAACTTCAGCAAGAGTTTTATCTCATGTCAACCGTATACTTAGCTTTGATATTTAGAATTCATATTTGGGATTCTCACACACACCGGTGTAAAAAATTGTCTGATCGAGGATTTAGACCCGCTATTATCGCACCATTGATTTATCCACCATACTGCGTAGTATTCACTCAAGTTTTCAATGGCGAGTCCAACTTTGGATCTAAAAAGAGTACAAAATTCCAGGCGGAGCTCGAAAGAAAAGACTCCGATCGGCCCTACTGATGCGGGGACATACGTTTCCTCTGTGCAGTTCTTCCGCTGGGCCGTTTGCCCCTGGAGTATATTTGACTCCAGTTTCGCTAGCCCTGTTTTTCCACTTCCGTCCTCGTCGGCTTTAGGCGACGTATAAATTACCCAGCAAAGGCTGCAGGCACAAGCCAACCTTGTTTGCCAGCTCTCCGAAGTTTTTCCTACCCAGTTCCATTCTAATATATCCGTAACATGGGCCATAGTGGGTGACTACATATTTGTAGAAGTATTAGTACGTTATATTATGCATAAAACTACTTTTGCGCATTTTCAATAGCCTCTATGAGTAAATAAACTCGTTATTTGTCAGACAATATCTCTCTCATTAAATCATAAAGCCTCCACGCGGTTCTAAGATTAAATATAACAGTTTCAGGCTGCACCTGGTGGAAGTTGTCGATATTCATAATGAATATAAAACACTTGGTAATCTTCCACCGATTTATTTCTATGGCACGACGCGTATCACCACTCTGTGGCACATGATTATGCCACAAAGTCTTTTTTATTCAATATGAATAGTTCTGAGATAAGGTTGAGAGAGTGGCTACATAATTGGCTTCCAAATATGAGGGTTTGGGATCACAAAAGAACCTTGACTCTCATAGTTACAAATCTCGGCAGTAGGTGAAGAACGTGGTGGAGTAGGTGGAGGACGGAGAGGTGGTTTGTTAGAATGGACGAAAAACTGTGGGCTCATTGACGCCTTTCGTTTAAAGTTGTCCAATTCCGACGTAAAGTTTCTCTCCAATCTTCCTCAAATGCCAAAAAAATCTACCTCTTCCATTAAAATGCTTACGTATCTTTAAAGGCTTAAAAAAGCCCCAGCTGTCGATCACCTACCCTAGCCTCAACAAAGTTTTATGCTCGATCGTGACGGTAAATTATGGATAAAAATTGTGTTCTTCAAAACGTTACTTCCAGTTAGTTTTGTTAAGCACTGCTAAGAAACAGATTTAATGGCTTAAACTTTCTTGACAGCTGTAAAAAGGAAAGTTAAGAATATTTATGTTATAAATTAATATTTATTTAAATACTACATGACTGGAAAATTATATGAATATCGAAGCAGCATTTTTTTATTCTTTGAAATCCAACTGATACGAAAGCAGGTTTTCCATATTTCAAAATAATTCAACCTCTACAAGAGGTTTTTACCTTATTTTTCACTATAAATAATCACTTTATATTTAAAAATGGAACACATATTGCATACGCATAATCTATGATATATTAATAAGTATAAATACATAAATACTTCACATAACGCTATTATTTAGCAGTATATACTCGACTTCTTCGCATTTCATCGTGCAAGCCGGCATGTCAATGCCTAATTTCCATAATGAAGGAGGAAGAAATCAAGATAGGACAAGCCATCAAGGAGAACGATCGGTCATGTCACCGAACTTTACACGAGTTAATTCCAAGCGAAAGGCATCCTATCTCTCCGGCTGCAACCTGTCCTCGACCGGGAGGGAGGCGATGCTTTTGCTTCGTGCGTGTCACGGCGCCAAATGAAGAGCCGCAGCCAGCTTGCCCGCCGTGTATTTCAAACGCCCCCTTGACTTTTGAGTCTGGTATTTTACGCAACTCCACGAAATGAAGGTTGGCTGGAGGCGTTAGATGCACGACCGCTCGAGACCTCGAAAGGAGATCCCGCCGTGCGCGCCAACCCAAGGATTTCAAAGATCCGCTCGTGCTGCAAGTGACGCGCCGAAAATTCTCGAGTGAATTTGGGGAATTGCTGTAGTTTTCCATCCTTCCCCCACGTTGAATAACACAAAATACGAATATGTAGATAGTTTCAGCGAGATATAATATTGAATAGAACTCAATGAATTTGGCATCATTTTAAAGAAAAATATTTCACCTTTCTAAATATACCAAAATACTAGCCACTACTTTTCGAGATATTAAAAAAAATAGAATCCATTTTCCATGGGAAATGAGATGTGTAGGTGTGCACTCCAAGGGGAATTTACTTTTTTTAAAGTAGGAATTTCAGATGGATAGATCTCGTCAGAAATTTCACAGTGTGCATTTTGTGCGTTTTATTTACTATAAAGATAAATCAAACACCGCAGTAATTTAACAGGAACGCCAACAAAAACATCAGTTGTGAAGGATTTTTCACCGCACGGCTTTAAAAAAATAGTCAAGTTAAAGACATATAGATACCTGTTGATTTAAATAATTACTGAGAATTTTAGTCATATAAAACTTTATTTTTGCGCTATTTACATTACAACATTTACTTCACGCTTCTTACAGCTGCTGAAATTAAAAAAAAATTGAATATGGCATTTATTATGTGACTAGGGAAGAATCTCGCTAAAACTACCTCAAGCGGCGGTAACAAACAGGAGTTGACTCTACAAGAGTCCACATTTTTTAGCAATTTAAAATATAAAAAAATGCAGCGATTACACGCAACTTGCTCCGACTGCTCCAATGTATGACCTCCCACTCTAATACTTAGGCTTTTTTTCTGCCAGGTGAGGATAGCATTATTATTTGATTTTTAATATGGCTATTCTTCATTTTTCATTCTGATCTTGTTGCGTGCACACCACTGCCTGGATTCCCTTAGTCGACTGGTTCATCTACGCATGGTTAACTGCAAATTAAACTGGCCTTATCAGCTTTTCTTCTGATTTCATTCCTACTTTGTCTCCTCTTCCACTATTTCTTTTTCATGTGATTCAAAAATCGCTTGTGACATTTGATAACCGAATAAGTGACATTTGAAAGCGAAGATAGGAACATAAAAAATGAACAAATTCAGAGGATTCTGGTGATGACGTGTGGAATTTTAACATTATGATTGCATAGAGACTTGCAAATTTTCAACAATAATAGACAAATAATAATAATTATTTTATGTATTGTTTTCATTCTTTATTAAATCATAATATTAAGTAAAATTGATAGATTGAATTGGATGACTTTTTATTAAAATTTCTCAACGCAATGTTGAACGTATTCTGTGTCTATTTCCCTCTTTGAAAATATTGGTAATGGAGGTGGTTGAGGCAAATAACCACGAGTTCGACTCCTATTGGTGACTTATCCTTTCCCGTTAGCTCGATTTGCGCAACCAAAATTACGTCCCTTGACTCACCGAGTGAGGTTGCAAACTTTTAACCTGAACACATCCGTGATGAATTTCCATTGCGGTTATATGCCACTGCAAAAAAAGAGAAGGTGTATTGAGTGCGTGTGGGTAGGGAAGCAATTCGTTACGGCTCTTCGTGAAGGCGCCAGCCTTGCCTCTTCCTCCCACCTATATTACGGATTATCATATGGCACGCGAGTCCCAAGATTTTTTTTTCTTGTACAACTCCGTGAAATGTGCCACCGTAGCTGGCCAATTTTATCAACATAACAATTCCGGTAACTTAATTCCGGTAGTAACTGATTTTTTGTTCGCCAGTAAGTGAGTAATCACGTCTGTAACAGGTCTAGGTGCCATATAATGCTTATGAAATGTATCGTAATCTACTCCTCTTTTCATAAATAATTTTTTCTAGAATTTATAATTCAGCAATGCATCTGGACTATGGTAATTTATTTATCACATTTTCGTCGTAAAAACCGTAAGGACGTATTTATGCATAAGGAACAAGATTTTTCTATCGGAATTAAGGAAGTAAGCCAAATATTATATGAATCAGCATTTTCGTCAATATATTTATATGTCCTCATTATTAACACACATTGAAGGCTTTGAATTCGCGTTAATGTGAAAAAATTCCTATTATTGATCAAGGTTTCATAAGGCCAGCCTTGAAAGGTATGCGCAGTTACATATATTTAGGATCCAAGGCACCTTCAACGTTCTTCCTTCAAGGTGTGAATTAATCGAGCTATTTTCTCCAAATTTTGGTTAAATGAGAATGCTATACGAGAAATCATCTCAATTTCAGCCATCGAAGGGACGTTTATGGAAAGCACTTTATCCTAAAAGCTTGAAGTTTGCCGCTCTGGGTTGTATCAAATGCGAGGTCTTCAACTCTTAACGCGGACCATTAACTCGAGGAAGGAGCTGATTTCCATGATTGCTCGGACGAGGGTATTCTCCGACACCTCTTCCAAGTCATCATCCTTACTCCATTATCCCCCAAAATGGCGAGAACGTCCGGAGAATTGACTCTATTGAATATCCGTGCAGAGGATTGAATGCAAACGGGTAAGAACGTCCCTGGCATATAAAACGTGCGTGGGAACGCATTAGAGATGACGAGTCAACGTGTACGAGTGAAATTTATCGAACAACGCGTTTTCGATTACCTCAATATCTCCATTTCATCCCACTCCCCCATCCCAACCCTTCCTGTACTCGTGGGTGTGTTATGATATTCACTCCAGTTCTTTAGATGCATACATAAAGAATAACTGGTTTTTATCACATTTTGTCTCATTATTAATTGTATTTTATATAGTTTTACTTTTGAAATTTAACTAATGTGTGGTTCATTCGTTAATATTTTGACAGTCAATTTAAGAACCGTAGGCTTTCCCGGAGGAAGATATCGACGGAGTATCTTCCATTTACTTTTTGTTTTTTCAAGAATGGGTCTCCTAAATTTGCTGCCCGTACTTCTTGAGTCTTTGATAAAAAAGCAACTTTCCACCAGGGCTCTGCAGTGCTTCCCCTCCACCCCTCCATTGCTCCTTTGCGGAATCATTTTGCATTATAACGTATTTTAATTTTCATTTCCGGAAAGTATTCACTCCTCTTAAATTTGCTCACATTATATTTGCGATGAATTTCAATGTTTTTAAATATAGTGGAATTTGGGATGTGTATTAATATGGGTCTTCAATTTAGCAGCCTTCAGTTTTGTAATGTCTTTTTTTCACTTAACAAAACTAAGGTTATGAAGCACTTATCAAAAATAATTTATTGCAATTTAGACATACATGATCAACAAATTAGGTTTCTCGTCATAACCCCTGCATTAAATTAACTCTTTTAAAGTGTAGTGCTTTTAAAAAGTTCATTGCGCTTCTATGCCCCTACATCACTAACTTACACTTAGGTTTTTCCTTTCATGCATTAAAATATCTCCTTTCTTTCATCCTCTGATTTCTCTTCCTCCACTAGTTTTGGACTCCTGTGTTGACTTGAATCAACTTTCCTTCCTTTTGTGTTTTTAATTTTAAACCTAAATATCCTCCTCCTGTTTTTCTACGATCTCCGAGCAAGTTATCGGGGTTTGTGACAATGCGTTCATAAAATCTCCATCATCCCCTTTTACCCGGATCCACAAATATGAATAAAAAGAACACGAACGTAATAACATTTTTTCGTTCGCGTGTGACGCCTTGGAACGAGTGAGGGGGGCGTGTTAACGTTGGGAGCCAACACGCCCACGTGGAGGAATAACAACGTCTTACAAGACATCGACGCGGAGCACGAGAGTTGTTCACTGCTATTCTCACGCTTGCTCGCCTTCGGGTGGGAGGATTATATAAAAACACTTGAGACGAGAGACACCTTTCCCTTCTTTTCTCAGGTACTCCCACATTTTGTTACCAAATGAAGTCGTTCATTGCGCGAGCAAACGTTCTCCTTCTAGACCAGATCCTATGGATGCCAACACCAGGGTAAAAATATATGCTGAGCCACTGGCCCCGCGTTTCGTAAGGCATTGTCCACCGGTGACCACGATGACCCTTCCAAGCCCGACTTAAGGCTTCGGCCCGTGATAATAATTTAGGCATCTCGGCCTCACTGCAGCGTGTCTCCTACCTCCCACCGCGTCGCGCCGTACGTTACTGGCGCCACGCTTCATGGAAAGCAGGGCCGAAATATTTATGGACTGGATTTCTGGTCTTGAGCACATGCGGAAGGGTTCCCCGGTGAGAAACGAAAGTTCAAAACGTCAGGAACGCTCCCTATACATTATTTCCGGGCTAATTCAAAAGGGGTTGATGCCGGTTTACACATGAATCCAAAAACTATTGGAAGGGCAGAATATTTCAGTCCGTTGAAGTAATCTTAGCTGATTCAATTGATTCAATCAATGAAACACTATTTAATCTTAGACTTCAGGCTGTGAATGGCGGATAAATTTCACGTACACTCCCGTTGCATAAAATGAGAGCTTGCTTTTAAATATCTCTCTAAGAGGGGCATTGGAATAAAATACAATTAGAACTCTTAATCACAGGATTCGCATTGGAAAAAAATATAATTTATATTTGATAGTGCAATATTCTGTAATCGATCTCATCAAAAGGAAAGAAGAGGTTGCTTTACTCCAAAAACGTCTTTCGCACTATTTCTGCACCTTGAAGTTATGTTGGGCCTGGAGTACTGATTATGCGGCATTCAGTGCTTAAAAATGTTTTAGGTTGCTAACTTTATAGTGGTAACATATCATAGTCCCACGTGTGAGCATCCCAAATTTTAAAATTTCTGAGCAATTAGTCAATGATTGAGCATCTCAATGTCCAAAAATAATTTTGAAGAATTGGCTACAATAAAATAAATTGCGAGAAACAATGGATATAAGGAGCAGCTAATTGATAAGTTGTACCGTAAAAAACTAAAGAAATTGGCAGTAAAAGACATGTACAGAAAAACGGAAAAAGATCTTGATGACATGACACGGAAAATTTGCCAAAAGTTACCTAAAGACTAGTTTAAAGTGCCACAATACAACAAATTGAACCTAAAGAACCTACTTTCCCACACCAAGGATAACATAGAAATTAAACAGAAAAGTGGAGTTTCTAAACTACGGTGTAAATGTGAAGCGGTGTACGCTGGGCAAACAGGCCGCAAATTTGAGGAAAGAGTGAAAGAACGCCAAGCCTGAGTTAGAAACAATAAACCGACGTCACAATTTGCAAAACATTTGGTAGAGAACAACCGCTCCAGTGACTTTGAAATTGAAGTGTTTCATGTGGAAAAGAAAGGGTACATATTAGACCCATTGGAGCAGTTAAAAATTTAAAATTTTGCACGCTCCAAGCAGAATATTGTTAACAACTTTTTGTACACCTCCCACTCACCCCTCCTAAATCTCCCATTCCCCCTCCCAAACCTCCTATTCATCCTAACGACCCAGATGGAAAAAAACCCTTCCCCTTCACTCCACCCTCCACCTTGACCACCAAATATGTACAGGGTATTATGGCTTGTTTTGCACAACTAAGTAACCTTCCCCCCACCTTCCACATTCCTTCTCCTCTAAGAAGAGTGCTCTCTGCAGAGATCCTCTTCTCCCTTTTCCCTCCAGCACGCGATGCCTCCCTGACCCAATTCCAAGCTCCTCCTTCACCTACCCTCCTTCCCTCCGACCCTCCCCACCTGAGTGTAGTATATAAACATGAGTGTTCTGTAGAGTCTTCACCTGATGATGACATTATAGTACGCCGAAACCCAGGTCGTGCTAATAAAAAGATCACTGTGGAGCCACAAAGTTAAAAGTTTTTCATTTTCATATCTGGTTAACGTTAACATCAAGATGACGCAGAAGTTTTCATCGTTACGATGCTAAATGAGAGTTCGGGTATCGTTCGGTACCTACATCAGACTCTCAGTTAGTTGACGTGAGCGCTATTGATTGGATAACGTATTAACTTCGGTTTTCATGCCGAGAAATATTCACAAAGATTGTTTTACCAGGCCTTAGTGTTGAAATCATGCTTAAGAGATCAATTCAACATTACTCTTAGTCAATACCCTCCCTGAGATTGGAAGCACTTCTTAGTAAATTATGAAGGAGACCGTATATGGGAATGCTGAAAGCAAAGTATTGGCAAGTTGAGTTCTCAATGACCATATAATTCCTCAATTTCACATGATATCAGACTTAAACCATTGAATTGCAATGCCAATCTTCCTGAAGCTCAAGATTGACGGTGAAATACATTGCCAATCCACGCTTCACGCCATCAGTACATTGATATATGTCATCATCATCATCATCATTGGTGCATCTGTCCGTAGACAGGTTTCAACGGTAGCGTTGTCTCCACAGCATTCTGTCCTGGGCCTCTCTCTTCATCTCCGCATAACTCCTTCCTTCTTTTATATCCCTCAGCATTCCGTACCTCCTCCTTCCTCTTCCTCTCTTCCCTTCTATTTTCCCTTCTATTATTATTTTCTGTAGGCAGTTATTCCTTAAAATATGTCCTATCCATTTTGCCTTTCTCTTTTTAATTTATCTCAGTATACTTCTTTCTTCTCCAATCCTCCTTAGCACTTCTTCATTCGTGATCTTATCTTTCCAACCAATCTTTTCCATTCTTCGCCATAGCCACATTTCAAAGCTTTCTAAGTACTTTTCTTCTCTCTTCTTTAACGTCCACGTCTCGCATCCATACAACACAATGCTCCATATGAAGCATTTTGCAAATCTTTTCCTAATGTCCATCTTCATGTTCCTTGCTGTCACCAGTTCCTCAACCTTGCTAAAACCTTGCTAATAATTGCCCGCTCATCTGGCTATTGGGACCGGCTCATCAAGGAAGCCATCGAGATCCGGAGAGAAAGACGAAACTTTAACCGTGACGCCGGTTACAACCTGAGTCACACGTGGAAACCTATCATCAAGATTATGGGAGAGTCAAGACCACCGGATGATACATAATTTTCCCGCCAAAATTTCGGACCTTACCTACCCATAGGGTATATATTGATGACCACTTCCAGTCTAGGCACTCACCTCTGCCCTGAGGACGATGCTCGACTCGAGCATCGAAACGTCGGCCGCCATGGACCTAACTACCCGGTGCAAACCCCGAAAGATCCCTGATATATATTGCTAAAAGCTTCTTTTCCTTGCCCAATTCTGCTTTTAATTTCTTCAGTACAGTTGCCACTCTGTGTAACTATACTTCCCAGGTACCTGAAAGAACTTACTTGTTTTAATTTTTCTTTCTCCAGCCATATATTTAAGGGCCCTTCTGTCTTTGCTATTCTCATTACCTTAGTTTTATTGCTGTTTATTCTCATTCCGTAGTCTTCACTTTTCTTCCTAATTCTTTCCATCATTTCCTGAAGTTCTTCTTCATTCTCTGCTATTATAGCCTGGTCATCAGCATATTTGATGGATTTTATTCTCTCACCTCCCACTTTTATCCCCCCGATGTCATCTAAAGCTTCTTCCAGCAGTTTGTCAGCATACAAGTTAAAGAGACATGGTGACAGACAGCAACCCTGCTAACTCCTCTTCCTATTGTGGTTTCCTTTGTTTCCTCGTCCCCAATTCTTACCGAAACTTTCTGATGGATGTACATCTGCTTTATTAATCTTCTATCCTTCCAGTCTATATCTATCTTTCTCAGAAGATCTAATAAGATATCCCATCTGACCCTATCAAATGCCTTTTCATAATCAATGAAGCATACGCATATCCCACGGTTCAACTCTAATACCCTTTCTGTTAGCATCCTCATACATCCAATAGCATCTCTCGTTCCTCTGCCCTTGCGGAAACCAAACTGGTCTTCCTCTAATTTTTCTTCTATTTTCCTTCTCATTCTTTCCAATATAACTTTGGTTATAACTTTGCCCACATGTGAGATAAGGCTTATAGTTCTGTAGTTTTTACATTCCTGTGCATTACATATCTTTGGTACCGGCACCATTATCGTTTTGATAAGATCTTCTGGCCACTCCCCTGTATCATATATTTTATTAACCAGATCCGTGAGCCGATCCAACCCATTTTTCTCTAAAGCCTTTAGAATCTCTACTGGTATTTGGTCTCCGCCGACTGCCTTCCTATTCTTCATTCCTTTTACTGCCATTTCTATCTCCCCTTTCATTACTTTAGGACCTGTATTGTCCCTCTCCTCATTCATGTCATCCTCCAATTCTATTTCACTTCCTCTTTCTCTTGTGCAGTACAGTTCTTTTATATATTCCTCCCATATTTCCTTCACATATATGTAATTGATACAATTTTCGACGATCACGTAACAACTGTCACATTCAAAAATTGATGCTTCAAGGAATCATCAGATAGTTCGTGAGTCACGAGAGGGCGTAACGTTTTATTGGTTCAGGCTCTTATCCTTCGACCGTGGGTTTATTTACGACCCCTTTTGTTTATCTCTCGGGTCTCACGCCTATCCCCGATCCACTTCCTCCCATTCTAATAATTCGACATTCACCACTCGTTCGAAAAACGTCCTTGCCATTTCGGATAACCCTTTGGGGATGAAACGGAAACCGTTCAAGGGGCGATAAATATATCAGTGCGCCGGAGATAGAGGGAGTGAAATCCGTGCGTCAGTTGTTCTCGAGGCCTCGCAAAATTGTTCACGCATCTGACGGTTGATATCCACAATTTACAAGCATAATACTTTTCCTTTCTAATATTTTTTCGGCAGTTTATGTCTCATGCTCTCGGAGGTCACACAAAATGATTATTCGTGCAGGATGTGTGGCAGGAAATGCCTCTCTTTACGACCCGGACCTGGACTCCAGTACAACCCTCCCACCCAAAAGAGGAGAGCAGGCACCGCTTAATGTAACCGACTGCATTGGAAAAAACGTACACTTTCATAAAAATGAAAGTGCTCACTAAGTTTTGAAATTAAGGGTTACAGAATGGCTAATTCTTTATTCGATTATTGGACTAGTTCCTTTAAGCTGTTTGCCAAGGGGATTCCGTCAAATGCTGACCTTGCCTATAGCGTGGGCTTGCCTTATCCAATGAAATATACCCAAATATTTGGCCGATGATATGTCCTTAATATCAAATTAACAATGTAGTACAAGGACAGAAACGGCGATTTAACGTTTAAAGGGTGATAAATTCATACTTTATGACACTGAATATCATGAATACGTTATGCTAAGCTTCTAATTTTGGCGCCACTCAATAGATCTTGCCCAGATATTTTCAGTGAAGACAAAAAACTTGTCTTTGCACAATATATTTTGGTGAAAAATCAATAATAATTAATCAAATTTCATATATATTGTCAGATACTGGCACAAACCAAAATGGCCCGAAGAAATACAACACAACGTTTCACATAAGAAAGGGAATGTTATCATATCAGTCCTGCACCACTATGTTGGAACAGATAAAACTGCCTCTGGAACGACTGTCGAAGGCCAAATAATATCACCCGATAGTGCAGATGTATCCATGCAAAACATATGGCCGTGTCCCCAAAATAGCCATAACCGATTTATTCTCTCTTTAGATTTTCCTAAGTACACTCGATACTCTCTAAAAAAAATCGAATGTAAATTCTAAGAAGAATATTCAAGTAGCTAAAGGAAAATATTATATTTAATTTTTAACCAGCAATTTTATGATGAATAATATATTATTAATCTTAAAAAAGCATTGAAATTATTGCCTGAGATCTATACTACCCATAGTACTTAAATTTAGGCACGTATGAATTACCAAATAGCGATTAGTTCTCCTAAAGTCAAATCTGTCAACAGAAATTAGATATTCAACCCTCCAAATTTGTCATATTTAATTCAACACTGATTGAGCAGAAAGGCTTTCTTAATCTCTAGGCTTTCCATATGTTCAAATAAAAAATACTACGCCTACTTTTTCGATGAAAATAAGTCCTCTGCAAATGACCTCGGGAGTATCATGTCTCCAGAAATTGTTCTTAAAAAGGTCAAATTGTCTCGGCAGTGCAAAGGAATTTATTAATTTATTAGAGTCTAGAGGTACATTAATTAACATTTAAGTTGTCTCTTTCGTATTATTTTTACAATGCTACACGTTGGAAAAGCTTCGACGGCTCGTGATCTTTAATGGGGACGGCGATTTACGCGCAGGCACCTGCTTTACTTTCCATATTGTGAAATTCCATCAACCACGATTAATTTTTCGTCACGCTTTTTTAATATGGAATGCAGAAACTTTTTTTTGATCTTCAAAGTTTTCATGGCGTTTAACATAGCACATTCCGCACTGTTAATATGCTTTTGCTTTATTCAGGAGGAATCCCTACGTATCACCTTTCTCTTGCGTTTACCAACTCGTTGGTTGTGGAAGCAGTTGCATGAAGGAAGGCTTTACCCAACTGATTACTCGATCGCTGTGAGTTGCATTTTTCTCGGCCCCAGTTGCCATTTTCAACCAGAAATAAAATATAGCCGTGGTTTATCCCATTTCATTGCAAACTTTGGCACTAGCTCTACAACATAAACTTTGCAATACCGTATCATGCTTCAACAATCAATATGCATCTTAAGTAAAATTTTTGGAACTTACAGAAAATCTGGGAGTAGTTTATTTTTGCATCGCTCTAATTTAATGTACTTTACACGTAGCCTTAAATACCATGCGCAGAAACATATAAGGGTTTTGATTCCACCTGGGTGGATTTCCAACGCATAAGACATGGTTCTGTGAACGTCTCTACTTACGAAATAAATAAGTGGCAATTGGCGTATGCTGTTCCCCAAGGAGAAAATTTACAATTTATTAATTTGATTTTACAGCAACCATGCCACTTCTAATTTTGTTTTCAAGTTATATAAATTTCTTCAAGTACCTACCTTGTATGGTAGGGCATCTACTAGCGTGATGGAACAGTATTATGGACTTAAGAGTAAATAAAACCTGGTTCTGTATACTGAATAATTTATTGTACAACGTGTTTCGACTTCGAAGCGCCATCTTTGATGAGTGACGCTTTGACGTCAAAACGCGTTGCGCAAGGAATTACTCAGAGTACAGAGCTAGATCATGATAGTAAAATTAGGGAACTAGACTGCAGAACGGACAGATTTAAAATGTCATTTTTCCCACGAACGATAAGGGATTTTAACAGTTGTCAATGAGACTTTTATCTAGGTTTGTCGATATGTAGTGTAGTTTTTAATAGTAGTAGTACTCCCTAATACTTAAACCCTTATCTGTTACCGAGTACTAACAGCACGCCGTGCATGTTTTCTACATAAGTCTTGAGTCTCTGTCCATTTTTGTAGTTGCAAAATAAATCTATACTAACGCTCCCTCTCCTTTGTGATCATATCTGTAGTGTAGTGCACACTTGTGAGGCTTCTCCTCGTGACAAGCATTAGTGATTTATGCTAATGCATAGTTAGCCGTAGTTACACTAACTTTAGGGTATAGTGTAATGCATGTTGGTGACTACTCACACCCTGCCACACACCCCTGAGTGGCTTGCAGGGTATTTTGTAGGTGTAGATGAATTATTATTTACTTAAGTTTATGGGATTGTGATCCAGTTGATCACCACACGAACCCAGACCAGCCAATTGGAAAAATTTTGGATGAGGAAAAAATACTCGGTTCGATAAAAATGAGGCTTTTTGAATATAGCTACCGTCACAGAATCACGAAGCGTGCACATTTTAATAGACTTGTACACTTAAATAATCCTGAGAACCGGGTCTTTCCTCCCCCCGCTTCCTCCCTCGCCAGAATGACAGCTGGAGTTAATTATGCTGAGGGCTCACCTTTTTACCATCATTAAGCGGGATGTAAACCCGTTCGTGTAATACACGAGCGGAAGGAGATCGGGCGAGAGATGGATACTTGGCAATATGATCCGAGTCGAAATACCAAAAGCATCCACAGCCTTTTCCTCTCCTCTTCCACGAATACCTCAAACCTTCACTCACTCCACCTACCACCACCTGAGTCCGCCCATCCCCCCTAGCGTACTCCCATCGTCCCCCGCCCCCTACATCACCATTCGACTGAGCCACCATCGCTTTCACCTCTGCCCTCTCCTCCTCCATCCTCCGACCCCCAACCTCCCGCCCCGGGACCGCATAGCTCGCGCGCACGCTCTTCGACCTCGCCACATGACGAAATACACCCATTCTCCTCGGCTTCTCGTCGGATGTGCTCTCCAATACGCGTCTCTTTCGATGGCGTCGATGTCCCGGGCGCCGCGCCGGGAGAGTGAACGTAGTACGACTGCGATACGCGACCTTTCCCTCCACCCCTCTTCCCCCGTGTCTTGCCCCCCGCCTGGACCAAAATATGAGAGAGGAGGGAGATGGGAACGAGAAGAAGATCGGTAAAAAGGAATGTTGTATCTTAATCATCATCAGCAGTCATCAATCCGAAGATAGGTTTGTTGCAGTTCTCCATTCCACGTATCTTCGCTATATCTTCGCTATACCTTCGCTAACCACTCCATTTCTATATAATTCTTCCCTTTGATGTTCTTCATGATTTTCTTTAATAATTCCATTCTTGGTGTCCCTCCTGATCCTCCTTCCAGTATAACCTTCCAGTATAACCTTCCAGTATAACCAAATGGGCTGTTGTGTCGCAAAATGTGTCCAATATGTTTGTCTCTCTTTCTTCGCAGAGTTTTCATTATACTTCTTTTCACTCCAACTCTTCATAAATCTTCTTCGTTGGTGATTATCTCCGTCCATTTGATCTTCATTATTTAGCACCACATCTCCATTTCTTCCAATCTTTTCTGCTCTGCAGCTGTTATTGTCCAAGTTTCACTA
The DNA here is from genome assembly GCA_963573305.1 of Pyrrhosoma nymphula. Taxonomy (NCBI): domain Eukaryota; kingdom Metazoa; phylum Arthropoda; class Insecta; order Odonata; family Coenagrionidae; genus Pyrrhosoma; species Pyrrhosoma nymphula. Next base: position 43,679,229 of record OY754330.1, on the reverse strand, counting down.
CCATATAAGAGCATGGTCCAAAAATATGTTTTAATAAAGTGCTTTCTCACTTCCAGGCTTGTGTTATTAGCAGTCAGCGGACTCCTCTTATGGTAGCCTTATCTTAGTTAAATCAAGATGCGTTGTCTGCATCAGATTAAAAAAAGTACATTCAATTTAAACTTGCATCACGTTGTGGTAGATTTGGGTTTACTGAATTAGATGACCAAAACTAATATCTTAATGACAAATTCAGAAGATTCACAAAATATAATGTGAAATTTGGACGTTATAGATGATTCCAATGCACCAATTCATCATTACCTGCTCTATGATGATGCAGTACATCGAAAACCGGGTTTCCATTAAAGTTGTTCATATTTTTTAATAATTGCGAATCTTTTTATTCATCCATAATCTTAATGATGGATCAAGAGTTTACTGTTTTCCACTTAGATATTTTATTTCACGACTGGTAGTCATGGTTTTACATATTTTTCAAGTGTATAAAAGTGCTTTTCGTGGTTTTATTCAATTCGGAAGTGCTTTCAAGCAAGGGATGTAGAATTAAGTATAACTATCAACTAGTAGTGAAAAAGAAAGCATCAAAGTGGCACATAGCCAGCTCATTGCTCATAATTATGAAGTAGTTCTATCACATTGGGCTCGATACCGCTTCAGTTACTAAGAACTGAAGTCTATTACGGGCACAGCATACATGCCGCAGGCGGGATTCACAGCTGCGAGCTTCAGTTCGCAAGAGCGGTGCGTTAACATCCTGTCTAATGCGGGAAGCTCATTTCTTTTTGCATTTATTATTTGGTAGTATATTTTTTCAGTTTTTTCTATGTGAATGAACTCTATATGAATATTTCTAATCTGCTTCCCCACCTTCGAAATCATCTTTACGCAGACTATTTGTCTTACATGCTCTGCATTCGTATTTCTTCACCCCATCTAAAATGCTTTGGTATGTTTTTACTTTCTCATCTCCGCTTACCCAGCATTCTCTTTGTCATTAGATATAAAAGCCCACCGCCACTAAACCGTTCTTACATGTTTCACCGTTATTTCCTCCTCTCAATGTATTTAAAAGTAGGTACAACAAGCAATTGTTATCATGAAGTAATTAAGGTCATAAAGTTAAGGAATCAGTTCAAAAGCAGGATTAAAGTAAATTACCTCTACCAATCTGCATAGCATTGGGAATAAAAAGTACCTTTATCAATTTGTAGTAATTATTGAAACGATATAACAAGTGAGAGAATTTGCACCATTACATAGGTGGGTAGACAGTTAAGGAAAGGACTGTATTAGGGTCGGAGGGAAAGTTGATAATACCCGGTATTAGCCAGCTATATTATAAAGGCATCGAACAGGGTGATGTATCTCATCAGACGAAGGGAGTACTGCATATAATGCTCCCTTTACGTTGAGCACAATCAGGGATGTTAAGGGATTCCTCTGAAACGTTTTGAGTGCGCTGGGAATTCAAAACCAAGTTCTTGCTTTTGAATTCTTACACAAAACACAGAAATCGTATTCGCGCGTGAAAGCGTCATATGCTTCATTTTTTAAACTAACGATAAGATACTTATGATACAAGATGTGAGAATGCTTAGAAATCGGAGTGAAAAAAATAGGTTTCGCCTGGACAAAGGAGCATCTTCCCTCGATCCCGAAAACAGCTGGGAAAAAATGTCTATACCTTTCAGTTCGGTGACCTACCTATCCTCTTCCCTCTCACTTTCAAACTGGTTGACCCTCCAGATTCTTCAGTGCGTTGCCCGAAAGTAGGCAGCGCTCGCAAGTTGGTAGACAGCCCCGATCTCTTCGTGAAGTATTTCTCGAATCGAATCCGCTCGTTAGCGGTAAATCACGGGCATTCTTTGTGGCGGAGCCATTGGGAGCATCGTTACTCAATCCCGTCTCATCTTTCATCGCTATTCTTTCCGGGAAAGGGCAAAGCCGTCTCGCCGTGAGCACAACTCCCAGACTTCAATGCTCGACTAGCGCAAATTAATGAACCCGCATCGAGCATTGAGTTCTCCTAGGGGCGTTATTATGTAACCTACGTGATCTGGCGGTAGAGGGAAAAAATCAGCCAAAAGCCGATGCCTGCTTGCCAAGATAATGTTTTGATGAAGTATTCGGTGAAAGTAGTTCGTGTAAATTGCCCACAAAATCAGAAAAAAATCGAATTTTGATGAAAGCTCCTTCGAAATATGAGTTAAAACAAGACGTGAACAAAATAAGAAAATCTTATATGCTTTTGGTCAAAGAAACAATCACAGATAATCACCCACAATACGCAGTAACAAGGTAAATCGTAATTTTTCGTTTTTTACTACAATAATAGAGTGGGGAGTGTGGTGGCCTAGTAGGTAGAGTACTTGGCAACTGATCGAAGGGTCCTTGGTTCAAATCCTGGTGAAGCGTTTGGATGCCCCCGAAAAAAATCCTCGTGCGAGGTGCGAGTGCGAGGTGGCACAGGGAAAGGACTGGTCCCTCTATCCTGAATGTGTGAAATTCACACGCCTGTGGCTTAGTCCGGGGTGAGCGCTACCCTCAAATATCCAAAACTTCGGGTTGAATCACTGAGTGAGTGTGACTACAGTAATGTATGAACTCGAAATTTAATTACATATTCCATTCCAACTACACTTAACGGGCCTTATAAATAGAAAATATCCTGTAAGATATTTTCTAATTACAGGCTTGATGTGCCCTACAAGTGGAAAAATTGACAAATTTAAAACTCTTTTGTAGCAAAAATATTGTACATGGGGCAATTTTAAGATAAGCCAGTCATAACTACCACCCCATTTCCTCATCAGCATTATGACTCCGATTTTCAAAGCCATAGTATTTGCAGTTTTGTATTACCACATTTTATATCAAACTGAGCCCTTGAAGCAATATGGTGCCTGCCTTCGCCATAGTATCATGCGATTTCATGTTCTCCTCATTACGTCCAAGATTGATTTTTGAAGAACTAATAAATTACCTTCCACCTGTGAGGAACGGTCCTTAGAGGTTATTAGGGCACCCAATGTGGGCTACAGTTTCAAAATCTGTCGACGGTTGGGTGTAACTTCGATGGTGAGTATTATGCAGCAGGCCAATGGCGTGAGTGAACATAAATGCAGGGTATTGTTCGGAAGCCTGTCATTTTTCAATGTCGTGATTATGATGAGGGTGAGGAAAATAGAAAGGAATGGAACAATAACCGGTCCAGTAAATGCTCATTTTTTGGGTCGATTACATCGACGATGAATGAGACTCGAAACAAAACAAGATTTCCCGCGTACCTCTCCCAAATTGTAAGAGTACTGGCGTGAAGTATTCAGGGAGATTAAAATTTGTAATACAATGCTTTGAAAGCAATTTTTATTGCTGTGATGCTTTATGACAGACATACTCCCAAGCTTCATCATATTTTGGCAGTTCACTAAAATATAATAAATGTGAGGAGCACGCCTGAACTTACAGTCAGAATTCTGTTTATTCCCAAAAAGTTATTTTAATAGAAAATGTTGATCTAAACGCATATTATTATATATTTTAAGTCAAAAAAATGTCGTCAGCTCTTTACAGCAAAGAACTTGCGCCTAAATTTTGTACTCTTTGTTTCCATGAGCCATTAGTATGTTCGATTGGGGAAAATGACGCTCCCACTTTTGCATGAGGTGATAGTGAAGTCAATGTAGGTAAAAAATATCTCATAAGAAAGAAGCCATGCTATTATGTCTATACCACAGTTTTAATATGGTATATTAAGTTAATCATTTCCCATATAATCCCCAGGTTTTTCATTTTAAACCCCTCGGTCAGTTTTTCCATTTGCAGCATTCATTTTATGATCTTGCTTTTAGACAATAGTGAATTGTATTAAATTTTAGAATCTAATCACGGCGAAATGCGTTTCATGAAATAGTATGTTGAAATATATTTAATGATAATGAAGGTAGTTAAATGATCTAAAATTACAGCGAGGTAGATGAAAAAGTCTCTCTCTGTTTCTACAGATGTATGCGAACACTGTCATTCCACACCTAAAAGCGAAAGAGCTGTTAACTTAAAACTCAGAATAATATAATTCGCAGCTTTCAAAATTAAAAACGTGCAACGTAACAGCTACATACAGTATTTCTCCGAACATAAGCCGCACTTTTTTTCCCGATTTTGGGGCTTCAAAATCGGGTTGCGGCTTAAATTCGAAAACTTTCTTAAAAAATCGTAAAAAAGACCGATTTGAGCAAACAAGCCATTCGGACACCAACTATACTCGCCTAAGCCACGGGGAAAATAAGAAATAACGCTGAAAAAGATCAAATTGGTGCACAAAATATTGATATATTAAAGACTAATATAGGTAACATTGTGTCACTGTTACATAGGTAATGTAAAAACAGATATGAATTCTAATACTTACCTAATACTGTAAGTAGTACGGGATGCACTAAAAAGGGTGCGGCTTAAATTCACGTATTAACTTTTTCCCTGTTTGAGACCCCAAAAACGGGGTGCGGCTTATATTCGAGTACGGCTTATATTCGGAGAAATGCGGTATATCTCAACCCTAGGAACACGGCGTAGTAACGAATGAATATGCGCGATAAATAAACAGCAGAACAGTGCAGGTGTCAGTATGCATATGGATATCATATTTCCTAACTGTTTTAGTTAGGAAAACTCGCCATAAAGTAATTGGTTACTCGTATCGTGCATGAGAAATATGAATCGAAAGGAGATACGGGCGTGGGTGAGGTCCGTTGCATGAAAGATGCAAAGAGATACGCTCTTTATATATATTTTTTGCGGGCGTTCAAGTCTCCGCTCGTGAGGTGAGTTGAACGGATGCAATTCTCGAAGGGCGAACTCTTTTGTCGGGGGTGGCCCATTTGAGAATTCGAGCGCAGAGGGGGCGGACAGGAGGAGGGGACGTCCTTCTCACTTCCCATACGCAACACGGATCACTTTCAATTGGTTACCTGTGACCGTGAAGGTGCGCGACAGCTAGTTTTCGTAGGTTCTCTCATTTGCCTTCGGAATAGGGAATCCTGGATGACGTAGTGGTCTGCAAATGTGACCTGGAGAGCCAAATATCCGCGGTTTATTTCACGATTTTTTCCTCGTAGTTTTCAACGGATTATTTTCCTTTCTTTGCGGCAGTTGAGTAAATCATGAATTTGTTGCATTTTCACGCTCTGTGACTGTAACATAAGTACTATCCTCGTGGAACAGTACTTCTTGGAAACATAACAGCGTTTCGAATACCATCTTGGATGGGGTGTTATAGCATACGAAAGCTATTTTTGATAAATCCTCCAATAACTTTCTACTGCAATTGAGAATTATCGGTAGCGTAGTGGTATGCTCAATTGGTCCAGATAGCGGAAGATCCGCAGTTTGTCTCAGGGTATTTTTCTCTGGTAACTTACAACACATTCTTAACCTTTAATTGCTACAGTTGAAGAAATTTCGCATTGGTGCACCTTGTCACGTACTATGACAGGTAATAGGATCCATTCTCATGGACAGCGGCTTCCTTGGAGAATAAAACAGCGTTGTTGGAGTCATTTTGGAGTGACCACTATGTGACACAACTATTTCCTTTACATCCTCCTCAATTTCCCTGTGGAGTGAGGAAACCTGTATAGCGTCGTGGTCTGCTATTGGAGTCAGAAATCTAAGATTCTTGGTCCTTATATGAACTGAGTTTTTTACTGCGTTGAGAGATCGAGTACCAAAGTTTCAACGTCTGAAACCCTCATCGTCTTCAGACAGAATTTGATGAGTTTTCTCAGAATTATGTCATGTTTTTGCACCCAACTCATGTGTTCGCTGATTGACTATTCTTTTTCCGTTTATTTCTTTCTCCGAACTTATTGAGTGCTGAATTCCAAGCATTACTGATGGGTAAGCTTCATTCGCGTTTCAGGTTTTGCTTCTCTATTCGATTATACTTACCTATGGCCTATTTTACTCTCTGATTCAGTAGCCATTTTCCCTGAGAACTAAATGTTCTTCAAAGTAAATACTTACTGTTCCCTACCGCGATGCATTTTTTGGTTCGATTCCCGGTCCAGAAAGACTTTTCCTACGGCAATTTTCGAAACATCTAAGAGGGTTGGTTTCTTTTCCCACATTAACGGAGGGGGTGGGGCGAGGTCGACACGGAAAGAAAGATCGTGGACCGTCACGAGGACGACGATCGAACCCATTGATTGACTCACGATCGACCTCTTATAAAGGCAGAAGCAAAAGAGAGCCTTCGACCTGAAGAAGTCGTTCCGCGCCCCCTTGCGCAATCGGGCCTTCGTCTGCCGGATCGCGAGAGTTACGTTGGCGCCGGGAAGGGAAAGAGACCTTCAAGCTTGTATAACCTAGAGATGGCTGGCTGTACCTGTGCAATGTATCGCGTATGGAGACAGAGCAAGCTGATTTTTGTGTCGTCAGACGCGGTAGGATAATGTGGTAGTTAATTGCTGAAGAGACCCAAATCTGTGAGGATTGTAGCTACTAAGGAAGACGAGGGCACGGTAGGGTTTTCGGAGTTTAAATGGTGAAGCCCGGAGATCTATTGAATCATTCGAAAAAATCACTCATGGTTTTGGAATGATGGCATTAAAGCTGTAATTAATTTCCACTCTATAGTGCAAAATGTAATTGCTAACAGATGGAGAAGAAAGCGGTTTGTGGTTTCACATGCAAGTATTGGCGTCCATCAGGCGGCCGAACCTTTTTTTTTATTTTAGACACCAATGTTCTCTGTTGCAAAAAAAAGTCAGAGAAGCATTTAATTTTAACATCAAAACCAGAGAATCAAATACTTTTAGGAAGATAAATGAAAATGAGCTCTTTTTCCAACTCTCTTTATCCGCCATCCGTGCGCTTTTTGCTCGTAAACTTCCGGAAGTGGCATCAAGTTGAGAGCAACCAATTTAGGTTGGTTGGTTCTTTGCGGAGACGACCGACAACTGAGGTCATTTGCGCCATTAAGGACAGGTGGGTAGGTAACAAAGAGAGGGATCATTGGATAATGAAGGACGGAGAGGTTTCCAGTGACGGCTTTAGCCTGCTATTAGCGATAGGAGCCCAGGGGGACCATGCTTTAACGTCCGGTCGGACGGACGGAGTAATTCACTTGAAGTTCTCTCCGCATGGCATCCAAGTAGGGATCGGACTTTCCCTATAAAAATCTAACACCACTGAAGTTCGAACTCGAGCCCTCGTGAAGTATAATCCAGCGCTCTAGCCGCCACAACAACCCGAAACCCGCAGTGTAGGTGCAAAGGAACAAAGGGGTATTCATCAAGAGACCGAAGAAGACCTCGCCCATTCATGCCCCATGCACACCACAACTGCACTTTGCCGTGCATTGTTGTTATTGGTTTTTTTATTTCCGTCCACGGTGCATTTCCCTAATAGACCGTTTCAGGGAAAGATAAATAAAAGATAAAGTTGAAAGGGATCAAGGGAAGAAGATAGTGCAGAAGGGATAACTTGTTTGCTTATGCTTGAAAGATGCTCTTGAACAAAGATTTTCCGGGCTCAATCGGCTGTCTCCACCGCATCTTAGAAATAGAACAGAAAATATTTATTCATATTCCACAATACATTTTATTTAGAGCAAGGTAAATATAATTAATAAAAGGCGTCAGTACATCGATATATGTGGATATTATCTGTTACAAAATACAAAATTATAATGGACTTAAAATAATAAGTACCTACTACAGTTAAAATACACTTAATAACAACAAAGAAAAACTATTATCTTATCAAATACTTGCATAATTTTATTTCAAAACTAGAACAATTGGAATGATGACCAAATCATACATATTCGAAGTAGCGTATTATAGTTTTAAAAATAATTTAATCCAACGTCGCCCGGCTTTGATTTACTTTGGAAACAAAATTTCTCGGGCGTCTCTAGTCTGTGTATGCTTGAAGCGAGAGAGACGATGATGATGATTGGTTTTTTTCCTTCGTTTTTCCCGCTGTCTCTCTCTTCTCTGGTGGCCACATCTCATTCACCCTGAGATGGCGGGAGACGAGAGAGATAAGCTTGATTGATTGCATCTCCCACGGTGAGCGGCGCAGCTCATAATTACCCACGTTCCTCCCTTGGCTTCTAATACGATGGCGAGCGCGGCTCCCGTCAGCGGATTATTTGAGTCATGAGACCTATTTCGAGACCGTGATTATGCCTGATTTCTTCAAGAAGAGGTGGTGTATGGATCGTGGTAAATATTGTGTGCAGCGGTCCCCTTGAAAAGGCAAAACCTCTATCAAACATATCGTGGTATTTCTGTTTTTTTGTCATTTATATTTTTTTCCATTCTTCTATCATCAGCCGTCATCAATCCGAGAATTGGTTTTCTGTACACTTTCGCTCCTTTCTCTAATCAACTAAACATTTCATTCCTGCATTTTCTTCATTATAACGTCCTTAATAATTTTATTGATGCATCCCTGGTCGTCTTCTGATTTTTTTGTTTCCAAGAGGCTGTCGCCGCGCAAAATGTGCCTTAATTCGCTGAGATTTCATCATACATATTTTCCTTCAAATTCGTCGAAGAACTTCATTGTTAATTATCACCACTACTTTGATCTTCATCATTCGTCCAATGTTGGCCAATCTTCTTGATTCGGCAGCTGTAAATGCCCAGGCCTCACTGCCATACCAGAGAATGCTCCTAATTTTTGTTTTAAGTGCTTTCTCACTTCCATACTTGTGCTGCTGGCCGTTAGTATACTCTTCTTCTGGTAGAATGTCTCATATTCCTTTTCTATTCTGCTCAAATTATCTTTCTTGTTCCTTCCATCTCTGGTGATCCCACTTCTCTGATGTCAAAATGCTTCCACTCGCGCAAGTTTGTGCTGTCCAAGTTTGACAATGGCTCTGCTACTCGATTTCCTCCTCAAACCATGATTTTCGTCTTCATTCTTCTGTATCTATTCGATTAACTTTTTGGTTTACCAATGCAGAAAAAAAGTTTAGCTCCTTTCGCAGTGGATGACAGCTAACTCTTGATACCAATATTATCATCTTCTTAGAGGTTGGATAAGATCGGTGGCTTGAGCACCGTGGTCTCCTTATAGATGTCCTCATCTTATGTAGATGTATTTAGGTCCCCTATCCTTGAGGGTGCCCTGTCCCCCTGCCATACACCCTTGAGGTGGCTTGCATGTATTCTGTAGATGTTTAAAGCAGAGGGTCCGGATCTGAGTGATTGTTTTTCATGGTTCTCCCGATCCCTAACCTGGTGTTTGGAGGAGAGAAAATCAAGTACAGCACACCGTTCGTCGGATGGTACGTTAAAACGTGGTCCTTCTGTCGCTTTTCCTAAAGAACCGGCTTATGCCGGTGGCAGACTTATGTCATCCCTTCCATCCCACCAACTTTCATATGAAAATGTCTTTCATCCCGATCTGAGTAGTTTCACGTTATGAGAGACTTGCAATCTCTTCATTACTCTTTATTATGTATAAAAAGTAGCATTAAAAATATAAAATCAAAGAAAAACGATTTTTTGCGTACAATCCAGGACTAAGGTTAGTTGAGGATTATTACTGGCTACGACGATAACTTAATTCCACCTTCCAAGAAACGTATTTATTTTTCGGTTGTCTTTTGGAAAAAATAAGAACTAAAAATGCCTGAAAGCTATTCGTATGTACTTATTTTTTTGTGAACAATGCGATGAAATTTATGAACACACCAATAGATATTCTACACTGATTTTATTCAAACTGCATGAATGGTAACATCACGGTTTCTAAATACACGAGCTCCTACAACGCACTGCAATCCCTAATGCTTACACCCTTGGAACGTGATGATCTATGACATTTGGCGCTTATGCGGCCAAACAGGGTGTAATCGGATAATTGCTTTTTAAATGGTAAAATAATGTGCTTCTCTGTAAAATGCCTTTCAATCATAATGAAAACCTTGCGAATGAATATTTATATTTAGGTTGTTAAATTTTAGCAAATATGAAGCACTCGGAAGTTTTATTGAGTTGCCTACAAGGAGCGCAAAAATAAATTAGGAATGCATTTGACCCAGAAGAATTGTCCATAAAATAATTGCTGGCCAGTGGTGTAACATTCATTAAAATGCGGTTTTATCTTTTGTCCCGCAACATCCTGATATGGATCCGGAATCAAAACGTTTTTGCTCTGTAAAAAGTAATTCCACATGCAACTTCGGCCTACTTCAGATCCAAATCACGATTTAAATGCTGAAAGAGAATAACTGTTTTTTTTCCTTCATGTGCCATAAAAATAAGATGCATGCGATGCAAAATAGTGACGTACCCCTCATGGAAATGACATATTCCTCGAATGCTTCTCTCCTCATAAACATAATTCTCGCAAGACAAATACCCTGTTGAATGTGAGCCAAAATTACCATTTATAAACATCATGACTTTCCAATGCGATAAAATTTGTTCTAGTTGTAGTCTACCAGTTGTGAATGGAAGGAACCTATACCGTTGGGAGGCTGGATTAAAATTGATTTAGAAGTCATATTGAAGCTATCTATTTAAGACCGGATTAATCATTATTTAGCAAACTTTTATTCATTTATCGACAGGTTTTTGATCGGATGACATCTGGTTGGCCTCCTCAGCCTTATATTGGAATGAGCAACTTTTGGGTATTAATTTTAATTAAAAGGTTGAATACATTTCAACGAAAGGCACACGAGCGTGATTTTCCTGCTGTGCTCTTAGAGATTTGCGTGTTGCGGTAGGCACATTTTAGGGAAGCGAGGTAAAAGCGGAAAGATAACTAAAGCTAACTGTACCTGCAATATTTTTACAAGATTTATAGGAGTTATAAACCGTAATCATTTTATCAAGGTGGTTGCAATAATTCTGCACTCCATAGTGCTAAACACTAATTCTGCAATATAAATACTACGTGGAATAGTATAAAACAATATTCCGTAGTAAATAGACTTAATTAAAACTATGATGGGTTATAATTTTACTTGAAAGTGCCATAGTGCACTATAATTTACGCTTCAGCTTTCCTTTTTGAATAAATGCCTGTGGGAAATAAAACTCTGGCCTGGACTATGGTGGGCTCATAATAGTATGTAGTCCTTTTATTATAAATACATTTTAACCCATTGCTTTGAAATGGAGAGTACAAGTAGTTTGCATAAATGCAAATTGGATACAGAGGAATAATTTCCAAAAATTGAAGAAAAAACTTTGATCTTTCAATGAAACCTTGTTAACTTTCTCCATCTATCCTGTCTTAAAAGTGATCCATATTTCTTTGAACGTTACTTTATTGAATTAATACGAATGTGTCCCTAGGTGTCTTTCTCAAATGTTAAAAAAATAAATTGCAAATTTATTAAGAGAGAATGAAAATATTTACTGAATTACGCAATCCGCACGGTTGCAAACAAGCCAGATGACGTTACTTTTTAATTAATGCTTAAAGGGGCTAGGGAACTAATTAGTCCTTGCGAGCATCTCAAGGACTCTGAAGAAAAGTTCCCAGAGTTTTCTCTCGGTGGCCGGAGATTCCAGCAGCGCCACCGCGGATTATGGTCCTCTCACGGGCGGAGAGACGATTCGCATTCACACCCGGGATGGCGCAAGCCGCTATTGCCATTGGCTCCTTAAAGATTTCCCGGTTTTAAATTTCCACACGGTGGTGACGCACTAAAAGGAATCATTCTTGAAAACGGTTAGGTGTCAGTTCGGAGGTAGAATTTTTCGCAAGGTGAAAATGAACGTTGCGGAACGGGGAAAAAAGGTAATGAGAATGATTTACGAAGCAGTTATGACATCATTTTTAAGATGATGGAATGGGAACATCGTTAGTGCTCCGGTTAACATGTAGCCGTCCGTGAATTTTATTGCAGTAAACTTACCTTTGCGTTTTCAAAAGGCAAATTTAACACTAAGGGGACAAGCGATATTATATATGACAATCCGCAGAATACGACTATCGCCGAGTGAAAAGTTTTGATTGCAACAAATGATTGTGATGTATATCAAGTGTTAATATGACAGCAACACTAAATTTATCGTTTTTATGTGAAATGGAATTAGACTGTGTTTGACATAAATATTCATAATACCTTTTCACTTGGTTGAGTCTGTGTGAATGAGGCATTCAGTGGAGGCACTTGTATCTGTGGTGTCCTGAATGAATGGTCTACAATTCTTACTCAGGATTAGATCAATAATATTTTTTCTTTTTTTGTAAAGCTTTGAATTTAAACTTTCTCCATTTGGTTATTCAGATTTAAAATTGGAATTGAATTTATTTACATAATATTCTTGTGTACTGGTACATTCATAGCTCATATGCAACCTTAATACCTTACTTTTGATAATCAATAACTTATGATGTGAGAGTAGACGTAGATAGTGGAGTTTAAGACGGTATAAATCAAAAGGTACGATTTGATTGGACTCAGTCAGGCAGTTGCGAGGAAGTCTTCTTGAAGCCAGATTATTTAGAGAAGATCAATCTCTGATCGCTAATGTAGCCAAGGTTCATTGATATAATTAATTTACAGAGATTTTTAGTCAAATTTCAAGCATTATATTAGAAAGGTACTCAGGTGATTTGAAAATTCAACTTTTTAGTTCTCGTTTGAAAAATATTTCCACATTTGAAGAACGTACTTTTTGTAAACGAAAATGAAATAAGCCTTCGGCCATGAACCCACACAAAAACAGTTGGCTCCCTTAAAACTTCTTCCTTCAGTGAAAACGATTTCGTAAAAAATACAAATTACACTTTGAAGCTTTACTCCATCTCCAAATTTCATCTCTAAGTCCTCATTTTATTTTACACAACCTTGACCAATTCTTAAAAAGTGCCAATAAAAATTGCGTGAGTCTCTAAAAAAAATCACCAAAGTTTTTATTCTCTCCCTGAAACCGTTGAGAAATAGCCATCCAGCTGCAGGGAACTAATTTATCATATTTTACCGAGCTTAAACCAGTTCTGTCTTGATTTAGAAACCAGTATGGGGGTTTATTTGATCACGAGTTTGCTTCATGAAATATGGTTTCTGTTTCCGTGTCTCGTCTTCAGAAGCCCTCAATGAACGTTTCCTGTGGAGAAGTCAGACGTGTAATATAATTAACCTCTTTCAAATTAAATAAAGGGTCGACAGTGCGTTGGATAGGTCACATCCGGGGAAGAGTCATTGCCTTCGTGCCTGAAGAGGAAATAATTTTTTTTCTTATTTTAAATTTATGAATGATATTTTCGTCGAACTTGCTATCAACAAGTAAAACTAGGCACAAAACTAAGTGGGTACTATAGTTTAGAGAATCGTGAGTTATTTAGTAACTTTTCCTATCCATCAATTAATTTTTCTTGAATAATTACACACATGTAAGTACTTACTGCCCATAGTGAAAAACGTTTTTCAAGTAAAAAAACATATTAGGCATTATAGAACTCAGAAAATGAGCTATCTGAGTGGACTGTTTTTCATGAGAGGTTTTGTGAAGTTTTTATGACGTACGCAGTGACCTGCGTTCATGGAAATGGGACAATTAGGCAAGTACTTATTGATAGCGTATGAATAGTTATGAAACGCTAAATTTACTAGAATTGTCTTTAACTAGCTAGAAGTTAAACTCAGGATGAATAAATTATAGAAAAGTAATAACATATTTGGGGAACAAATTTCGTGATTATTTCGCATTCATTTAAAATGAGCGTGCATCGCCCTGCTTGAGTTGTCACTTCAAATGAGTCCCACAACAATGCAGTTGCAATAATAATGTTTTAATTTCAAACCCAAGTTTTTCCTGCGTCAGAAAGCAAGGGGATAAAGAAACATCTTCACGAATTTGAGACTATGAGTTCGTGTAGAAAGAATATGAATTTTGGGTTTCCCCCTTTTCATTTACATATTGCTACTCCTGCTCAAGAATTCTATGGAGTACTCGGAAATCACCGAGGACTTTTCACTTAAAATTAGTTCGAATGATGAGGAAGTACCGGAGTCAGGAGGACGAAAGGACTCTCCAGTAAACGCTCCAAAAGAATAATGGAAAACCCCAGGCGAGCGAGCAGAAGCTGGGAGGCAGTTATCTCAGAAAAATGCCCGGTGACACACGGTGACCACGTCTCCGGGGGCGTTGATATTTTCCTCATTCTTAAGGCAATAAAAAGGCGGTTTGAAAAGCATTGGCATGTGAGACATGAACCGGATGCCCGTCTTGAAAAGCGGTTGGAGGGGTAGGTGAACGAATGAGTGTGGGGCGAAGGTTTTATCTTATGCTGTGAGGAGGACGAAATAGGAAAAGGGATTTGGGTGTGGGAGTAGTATGGTGTGGATGGCGTGAAGATAATGACCGAACTGTAGTGTGGAAGGACGATGGAAGACGAAAAGGGAATGATTGAGAGGGGAAGAACCTGGTCACTTTATCCGGGGGATTTTCCAGGATAGGGATGGAAGCTAATTCGGTGGGGACTCGACAGCTGAGGTCGTGTGACCAATTACGGAGAATTGGAATATTGGAATAAGAAGCGTAAAGAAAAGAGGGAATGAGACTTTAAGACGTTCATATACAACGTGAGGCACGCACACTAGAAGCTCTCAATTTTATCTCATTTTCATCGCCAGTAACCATTTTGCACCCCTAGGTAAAGTTTTAATTCTGCAAGAATAATTGTTGAAAAAGTAAATAAAAGTGCTCATTAATTAAAAGATATAGTGACATTTTTAGGTTAAAAACCTTAAAAACAGTGGTTTTATGCATTTCTTAAATTATATTTTTTCAAATTAAACTGGATTGGGTAATGAAACATTAGAAAAATAATTGGAAAAAAATTATAAAGATATTATTTCATTACATGTAATACTGAAACGTTACTAAACCAATGAGTAAGGTGTTTACAGTCGTATCATTCGCTCGCATAATGGTTAAACTATTTTTAAATAAAAAACAGCTATTTCGCAAAACCTTTTGGCGTTTAGGTGGCATATCTACGGAAGGACACTAGATATCGGGGATTTTCACGTATGTGTTTAATGTTCCTTCCCTATCCCTTAACACTAGTAAGTCGGGAGTTGGTTGCCTACCGAAAAGGCCGGCGAGCGGTCAATTGACCGCTAGGCATTTTTTAGGGCTTAGTCTTCATCTCTATGCATTTAAATGTCGCTCATAAATATTTTTTAATATTAATGTGAAGTGAAGTGCTTTTCAGTCTTCAGTTTGACCCTTGATAGTTTTCCAAAGTGGGTATGGTTTTACTTGTGACGATTTTTCCGTTTTTTTGAAGGTAGTAAAAGACGTAAGTAATAACACCTCAGTATCAATCTTCAAAAAATTTTATCTCAGTAAAGGTACATAAAACTTGTGTACTGGACACAATGACATTAAACAATTTAAAACAGTGTTTATAAGAAAAAAACATTTTACGAAGAAAGAATAATCTGCTGACAAAACACTTTATGGTGGAAAATCGGTTGTTCTGGAGAACAAGTAAAATTTGCGGGTAAGTGCAAAAATCTCCTTTTACGGGAAGTATTACGCAATCAACTAATATTAATTATCATATGTTGTGTTTTGTTACGGTAAAATAATTAAAATAAAATATCTTTCTATGCTTTTTTAAAGAAAAAAAGAGAGAAAATAAAAAAAGAATCATGTACAGAAAACAAGCACTTACCGTCTCTATCTCCTTGCGATAACTTGCTTGTTGCGGTTTGCTTAAATATTTTTTTTATAGATACCATAACTAAAATACATATCTAGGACGTAACTTGGACGGTATAAAGACATGACTGAAGCGTTAAATGACATAAATAGTGAAATAATATGTTTCACAAAAAAGGCGCAAAATCTGGATATTTGTAAAAATTTTTACTCTTCGGTTTCCTCACACTTCTTGCAATTCCTTATTTCACCTATATTGACTCCCTATATTTCCTTATCATTATAATTTTATTAGGGGAGCGTGGTGGCCTAGCGGGTAGAGCGCTTGGCTACTGGGGTCCCGGAATCGAAGGGTCCCGGGTTCAAATCCGGGTGAAGCCTTTGGACGCTCCCGAACAAAAAAATCCTCGGAGTACTAGGTGGCCCAGGGAAAGTAAGTGGCCCTCCTACCCTGAATGTGTGAATTTCACACATTGCCTGTGGCTTAGTCCGGGGTGAGCTCTACCCTCAACTATCCAAACCAACCTTCGGGTTGAATCACTGAGTGAGTGATAATTTTATTAAAAAGTTCTCATAGTAATAATGAGCTGCAGAGTTATTATTATGCTAATATGAGGAAATGAGCAAAAATTTATTATTGAAGCAAGTTTTTAAAAATGATGCTACGCTTACCCACTCGCAGAGAAAAATAATGAGCCTAGCAGGCTAGTGAGATATTAGACACAACTTGGGAATGTAACTGAGTGCTCTCTCAAGGAAGACCTTATTTCATATCATGGATAGCTAAACTTACAATGCGAGCTTACACATTTCCACGACTTTTCTCTCCGTCTTCGTGTATCTTCTGTATGCAATTACAGTTTTATTTACTCAACCCTTGTTGCACGTTCTAGGAATAGTTATAACAGAGGAATTAGGTTGGTATGGCGGCTATATTATTTGCTTCCATCCTGAATGTCTGGGTTTGAATACCGGCGGTGGCGGAGATATTCTAGAGGAAGTCCCGATCCTTGTTTGAGTGCTGTGTAGAGAGCACTATAATTAAAGTACTCTGTCCGGAGGGCGGAATTTTAAACTATAGTGCCTCTAGCTCCTCCCGTTTTCAGTAGTCTGATTCCGACGCCGGGTTTCTCTCCACCCTTTTTCTTATTCCTCTATATTTTACCTACCTACCCTAATGGCACAAACAGCTATAATAGTTGGCCATCTGCCCCAGAACCAACCAGTAATTACGTCCTGTTGCTACAGCACGAGGCATTATCTTCAACCAAGGTAAACTGCAGATACATTCCTCTTAGTTTTGCGTTTTGTACTACAACTAGACTGCGGATACTTATACTTTGTACAAAATTGCTACCGTTATGCTACTTGAATTCAGGCTTCATCTTAATTGCTTTGTAACGATGTCTTTGTTTAAAATTCATAATGAATGACATGCCAAGAGAGACCAACAACTTATGCACAGGATACCATTACAGAATACCTGTTAGCCTCAGGACCATTGAGAGATAGACTGAGTATTTACCGTCAAAATTTACAGTACCACAAATGACAGGCCTGTAATAAAAATATCTTCCAATTTTTAATGGAAGATACTATGATGTCAGCTAAGGAAAACCTGAAAAATGCAGGTGAAGGTATTGAAGATATAATAAATGAGTTTCTTATGCCTAATATAAATGGCCACATGTGATAGGCGAAGACTACTAACGCCCAAAAGCTGACAAAAATATGGCAATGCATGCACTTCTGTGCAATCCCAAATTCTGGCCTCTTATTGCTAGCAAAAATAAGCTTCTGTCTTCTGAAAAATATATATGCTACGGGAAATCAGCTTTATGTGCAAAGTAAGGTGCAGTCTTTATTAGATTCAAAAAAACTGTTCCCATTGCTGGAAAATCAGAATAAATGCACTTCGATAAAGCACGTGGAGATTAACGAGACAACTTCTGTCATAATTGAGTGCTGATTTCAATACAATGGTTCATAAAAGGCTATTAAAGTAAATAAAAATTCAATAGGCTGCATTCACAAAGCTGTAGGCGGCAAATTGACATAATTATTTGTCTCTTGGCAGAAATCAGTGGATTAAAGCAGTGGTTCTGCGTGCTTAACGCAAGCTTATCTATAACGAGGCTACGAAGAAGGAGGTAGTTACTTTTAATATTTACAGAGGTATTCATGTTTTAAAGAATGTGTTTTCGACTTTTCCGTGATCTTTTGCATTTTAATTATGAATCGCTTGAAGAATAAAAATTCGTAAAAATCACGGAGAAAATATTCTTCATTAGAGAGAGACACTATTGTACCAACATTGTGTTCAAGAAAAAAATATGCGGTCTCGTAGGTAGTTTCGTCTGTAGGTAATGTTCATTTATACTATCTCGTGGGGTATACTAATTCACTGGGAAATCAAAATTTAATGGTGGGCCCAAAATTCCAGGTCTTAGTATCTCAAAGCAGGTTGTCTCTTCAATCGTAATCGTTTTTCTCTAACAATGGCCGTTAGCATTATAAAATATCTTCTGAGCAAAAAATGCAATAAAATATTCATGGTTTGATTTGTGTACTTTTGTTGCCAACAGTAGACTGGATGAGCAAGCCACTCGGACTTGTAGCACATGGAATCACAGTTTAGGGAAACGGGCCACAAGCATCTTCGTGCTTTACACCAGGAATATTTTCGCTTAATGAGCTAAATCGCAGCAACAGTTTTACGACCTCACCGATCATCCCTCAGCAAAGTGTGCGACAGGGCTAGCTAAAAAATAAAGACTTCCCCTTGGGCTTGAAATAAGTCATAGATAATTACAGGAACCATAAAACACCGTCAATTGTGCACGAGGTAGGCGGTTCTGACGGTTGATGTGATTAGAGCGGTTAAGTGGGAGATTTCTGGAGGAGATCGCGGAAAGGTCTGCTCCCTAGAAGTCGAGATACAAAAGGAGGCTACGAGACTCTCGAATGCAAGATCGAATCAGGAGAGAAGGAGGAGGATAATACCTTGGGGGAGATGAAGAAGATTGCCGTCCATACGTGCGGACTTGAGTTGGAGGGAGGTAGGGCGGACACCAAAACTCGCTAGACGACATGTTAAGCAACCTGAGAAGAAGATTCTCCTCTCGAGTCCTTGGAAGGAATGCAAAGTGATATCCAACGCCATCCACCAAGAGGGATAGGAGATGTTTCTTTCTTTTTTCATTTTAATTTAAAGACTGGTTCTTCCCCGGAGATTGCTAGGTGCGGTGTACATTTTTTTATTCGCGACGCTCACGACGACGTCGGAGTGTAAACTTGCGTCGCCATTCTATCGCATCTCTGGCCAGCCTTTCTTTCTTTCCACATCTTGTCCACCAACACTTAGCCCTTCTCTCTTAGTCTCTTTCTCAGTCGGTCTTCCTGTTGCTATATTCCTCCACGTATCCTCTCACACGATCTCTCTCTACCTCTCTGGTTGGCACACCCATGATTGTTGAGAATGGGCCGGCAGGAGTCCCATCTTATTAAGTGGGAGCGCGGAGTTCGGCTAGCGTGCCTAATTGATTTCTATGCGAAGCTCCCTCACGTTTGTCTACTGCTTCTGTATTAGCCATTCTAATTTTTCTATTCTATCTTTGCGTGCTTGCATTTGCCATTATCTACCTATATTCTCCTTGAAATATTTTCTCATCTTCATCCATTCTTTTACTTCCATAATAAGGAGATCGGGTTGGTGAGGAGACTAGAGGTCTGACTTTTCATCCCGAAGGCCTGGATTCGAATATTGATCTCTACCACGTCGAGAGTCCTTCAAATACAGTACTCCGCCAGTTTGATGGAATGTTAACCCGTTGGTCCATTGGTGCCTTTCATAAAGAGAAGACCAACGCCTGTTATCTCTTCACCATTCCTTCATTTCCTAATAATCCTTCCATTGCCAACTTACCCTCCTGCCCTTAATGGACCAAGTTACTTTAGCTGTCCGTCATCTCCCCAAAATAACCAAGCATCCCCTTATACATTTTATTGAAGATCGTTTTATTGAACCAAAGATCTTTTCATCTTTTTTACTACCTAAAATATGTATATAGCGATTTAACTACGTGAGAATGGATAATCTCACGATAGTTTCATTCTATATAAATGCATTCTCTCTGCTTATATTGGGAGGTAAAATTTCTTTATCAAGAGAAATTTTATTTTTACTCAAGAAATAATTTTACTCTTTCAAAGCATGAAATGTGATAATGGTTTCAGTCGGCATTTTAAGGTGACATAATATAGTTGCAGTAGCACTACCTCTAGAATTGAGAATTAATTGAAAAGTAAGGTAAACACTAATACACTGTTCCCCGAATCGCTTCTAGCCAAATGCGAGAGTTCCGAGACAAATGTGTATTTCGGTCAGCAAAACTTTTTTCTAACTATTCTTCAATTAATACGATAGATGTTTTTGATAGTGAAAACAACTACATTCTTCCGTGGGTCACAGTTCCGTCGACATGTCGCTTGCTAGAACGTTTAGATATCGGAAACTTCGCGTTTGATTGTCATGATTCTGTGAGTTTCTCTCTTGTACATCAATCGTTCCCTTCCTCAATTATGAACCTGTTTGCTCTTATTTTTGTCTTCTTGTATAAAATAAGCAGAAACAGAAAGACTTCTTCGGCAAATGACTTAAATCGAGATAACTAAACACCAAAGATCAGCACATGCCACCAAAAACAGCTAATAGACGAAGTGCTTACAATCGGATATACTCAGTTCACTCGGATGGAATCGCATCAATAACAACCCTAGATTGAAAGCAATACATTTCCAAAGTTCAATAGAGAGGTTGCCATTTTCTTACTCCCATAACCAAGATCGGCAGCAACACTATTTTCTACCGTAGGAAAGACAATAGCTCACTTAGCAAAGGCATTTGTTGCCGTTACCAATACCGGGCAATCGATGCCATATGCTGTTGGCAACAATAAACATTTGTTAGATCATATAATAATTTCCTAGAGTTCCAAATGCTTTTATTCCCACTGCAAATTCTGAGCCAGTAAATGGGTATTTGTATGGATAACAGAAATACTGCTTTCCGTTTAATTCTCATATTTTATTCAAAAATCTGCCTTTAACTACAGATTCACAGCAGAACGGCATTCCGCACGTAATATTGTTTTTGAATGCTTAAGCATGACATCTGTTTGCAATGACGGCCATTAGACGTCCGCGCCCGATTTGTGTGTGCATTGCCGGGACATCGTTCCAACAATTTTTCGTCCGAGAAGTGACGGAGTGCCTGAGAGCAGATTTACGCACCGCTGTCATATTTCGGCGCCTCGAGGGTGACCTTATCCCTTTTAGACTTCACATTTGGCGCCTTAGCACCCCTCGAACTATTAGCGATGACAAATGCTCGACAAGACCATAAACACATTTGCTGAATTTAAGGTCATCGTGGTATTGTCTGACATTTCACGACTTTCGGATGATGCATTTCTGATAATTTTTTATGAGCCACACATAGGCATAATTGTAGAGGTTGATACATAACTGGTGGTCATGGTAAGTTTGAAGACAGATAGAAAATAATGGAAGCCCCCCACTTGCTCAATCTGTACTGTTTTGAAATTCAATAAAATTCCTTGGAATTTCTGTCGCTCCCAAAGTTTTCGCGATACATAAGATTTTCAAAAAAATAGCTGTTTAAATAGTTTCGAAACCGAGAAAAAAACGAAGTTCCATAGATGACAATAGGCGAAACACGCTATTATAACTTATACAGAATAGCTGTATCATAGTAGTATTTTGCCGAAAAATAAACCAACTATTTCAAGAAAATCCTAATTAAAATTTTTTCAGAACTTAATCCCTCCCAATTCAATAGAAGGGGGTTCATCTTCTACTAATATTTTTATAAATGACTGAGACAAGAAAAGGAAAACAAAACGAAAGCCGTCGTAGGATCAGAATAAAATGGTAGTCCTATACAATGAGTTTTTAGTGTTTTGAAGTAATACGGTGGCAATAGGTTTGCTCATAAAGGCATCATTATGCCTAACTTTTATCTTTCAAAAGAAAAAAGTACCAAGAGACCGCTACAAATTAAAAACTTTTCACTATGACACTCGAGGCTACTACGAAAGTTTCTTGTTCCGTGCATTCATAACCTTCATTAAGTGCTTGTTGCCTACGTGCACGATGTCTTCATGAGTGCGCTCTCCGACTTGGGCTATTATTTATAGGTTCTAAAGCAAAGTTTTCTGACTTGTTAAAGAACAAATGACTGGTTTTCTGGCCTACTAATTAAGTTTTAATTAAAATGATGGCAGTCAATTCGTCCCGAACGTCTTGTTATTTCTAGGTGCAACGCGTCCAAGGTTAACAAGGCAGCATCTATAATTAAAAAAGAATTGTCGAGTTTTGATATAGCTAATTTGCGAGCTTCAACATCGTCATTTGAGCTGCTAACCCCAAGAAAATTTGTGGCGACGACCTAGGGTTGGGAAACGGGTAAAAAATGAACTAAACATTGGTTCAGTGCTTTTTTAACGCTTACTTCGTGCTTAGCTAACTTTTCGTTGAAATAACTCTGTCCAACGCAATCACTCATACTTGCTTTGTGACCCATGGCAAATGAAATTAGGGTATAATTTTTTTATTCATCCTTTGTTATTTTTATCACAGAATGTCATTTTAATGGACGCATTTATATAAAATATGTCACTGATAGTTTCCAAAAATTCGCCGAAACTAATGTAGCGTACAGAAAAAAAACCACCGATAGGCCTAACACCCTAGTTGTATTACCGCATAATGGAAATGAACTTGATAAATTGAAGATAATTGGAGTAGTTTCAGGTTGAAATGACTAATCTAATGGATGGGCCATGCATAGAGATAAAACTGAAGGACCTTTGCTCTGGTCGAAGCTGGTTGGCTGCCAAAAGAGAATAAAAGCAAAAGAAACGTCAACTATTAAAGCACCTGGTCGCTGAATTCTAATCAGTGGGTCTGTTGTGACCGGAGTGCAAAACTTTGACTGCACATAAAAATGAAATATCGCATATTGTTTGCATGAAGTAGTAAACGTGTTAAGGGTTCTTTCAGGTATGTTGAGCAAGGTAAAGCAAAACCTGGTTTAAAATATTTGCTTGGAGAAAACCAAACAGATCCTATAACACTCCGTTTTGTGTATCAGGTTGGTCATCAGTTCACGGCAGGCCAACTTTAACGCCATAAATTCAATGATTACTTAGAATCTGCCTAAAATTTGCGAGCTAAACTCTTAAATTACGATTCTTATCATAATTTTTAACACAGTGAAGAAGCTACAGGAATTCCTTCATTTTTTTATCATCCCAAGCAAAGGCATTGTAGATATTGTTATGCTGGCGAAAACCGCAACATTTGTGAAAGAGAGGGGAAAGAAATGGTATTTTGTGAAATCTGGTTTCAGAGAATTTGCCGTGGAGAAATAGGAAGAAAAGAAAGGGGACCTCCACCAAAATCGCTTACGCAAAATTTCTCCACAGTGAAAGTTCATTTTACAACCGTGGAGGAATTAAGACGTAGTTAACAGTTTTCGGTGTGGCCTCTATGAATATATTTTCCGCGAAACATTGATGTTTTAAAACCTCATAAAGGTTAAGTTGATATATGCGTGATTTGCATTGAATGTTCGCAAATGAATCAAAAGTCATATAATTTGTTGCTTAAGTCATAAGGATAACCTAAAAAACGCGTTTAAATGACCATAATTCTTTTCGATAAAATGCATCTTCCTTGAATTATATTTTCTTGTGCTGTAATACATTTTCTGCGCTATATGGAAATTTCCTTTGAGAACATTACTGTGCCACATAAGAATTTTAGCTTTTATTCCAGCTAAGTCGTTATTTTACTGGAAAAGTTTATTTTCACTACCCTCTAAGTTGTCTAGTTCGTAATAGAGAGTCAGTAAATCATTCATGCACTACCAAAAGTTCACTGTTATCGTAAATGGAGAAAATTGATAAAAAGCGAAGAATTGGGCAGGGCACGGAGTTCTGATCAAAAGAAAGTATGAGGAAAATGGCTATAGAGGAGGAAGTTTTGGAAAGGGAAGACATTATTCAGCTGCCGGGAAGACAATGGATATCATGAAAAGGAATTCACTTTCTTCGAGTCGATCTTCATATGGAGAGTACTACAGTTACAAACAAACAAACTAGTGATTATTGAAAAGAAAAAACTTTGTTCGTTCCACATAAATAATTTTAATTTCGACCTAGGTTTCATCGCTGGGCGATATCATCAGGCGTATAACAACAAACTAGTGACAAACTACAGTTATTTGACATACATACCTTCATAACACATCTCATATCTTTAAATCACCCTGGAGTATAGTAATAACATTATTCTATAAAGAGATGGCATGATCCTATGTACATAACAAATTTTCTTTAGCATTTAACTCTATGAAGAGTATTACTCATGGAACAGTTAATGTTACTTGAATGGCCCATATGAATTTCAAATTTGCGTGGTGATTATCATAGTAAAGTTTTATAGCAGAATTCAACCTATGCTCATTTTTTTAGTAACTATTCCACTCAAAGTTGCCCGAGAGACAATTATATGGCATGCATAGACAGATTTGAAAGAGATGAAACAAATTTGGGACGCCAATTTATCTTTGAAAATTGTATCATATTTGCACAAATCAGATTGTAATTCAATTACTGGCAGATTTAATTTGAATCAGTTCATTATTTTACTTGAAAAATCAGAGTTGGATAACCTTTTTAACATTGTTGTTTTGTCTTAGCCTCCGGAATGTATTCGAAAAAAAGATGTTAAGTTATCCGTCTCGAGTTCATAACCATGTCAAAAAAATAAGTGCCGATATTCGGGGAGTAGAAAATATTCTATTCATCACAGTTAAATGCCAAGAAATTTATTTCAGGTGAGGAAAACCTTGAATACCAGTTGCTCACTACCCTTTCGCAAGGATAAACACAGGGTACGCGGGACCGTTACCGGATAATCGCTTTATTGGCCATAATATTTGTTTTTCGAAGGCATCGTCGAATAATAATGGGCTTCGAAGGAGAGAGAGTAGTATGAGAGAGTGGACTGAAGAGGGGTGGGGTCAAACGAGTGGAGACAGGAGAGAAAGGGGATGAGGAGAGCCGTTGGTTGCGTGGGCGGAGAGACTACAGAGAGAGAGAGGTAAGTAGGTAAGGAGGGGAAGGTTGGCCGGGAAAGAGAAGGAAAGTGAGGATGGATGATGATGCGGGAACAGGGAGGGGACAGTCACGTGACTCCCGGCCGGCAGCCGCCTTTAGTTGAAACGATGGGTCACCCGCCACGAGGAGGAAAGAGGCCAAGCCGGCTCTGCGGGCGTTCAAGTCTCCGCTTCCTTTCGGCCGTTGAAGTCTCCCCCCGCCGGGGCCATCCTCTTTCACTTCATTAATGTAATTCCAACCTAATCCACTCTAATCTGCTTTTCAGAATGGATAGAAATGTATCAGGTAGTCAGTGGGAGGTAGCGAATGAGTATCGTGGAACTTCGTGGTGCTCGCCTCTATAGAACGTGACGTCAGGGAAAGAAAGAAGGCTAGGGTAGTTGGACAAAGTTACCGGAGTCACTCCAGAAGACTTAAGGTTCCTCTGCACGCAAATCCGCCTTTATTTAATCTCACTTACCCCTAGTCCTTCGCTGACTAGAGAAACCAACTAGTGCGATGCCTATGGAAGAAAGGACAGAAAACCGATGCCAGATTTTGCCTACTCTAAACGAAAGATGACAAATGCATCACGGTTAAACGCTCTATCCGACAGACTCAGTAATTCACTTCAAGTATTCTCAAAGCACCCAAGTAGGATGCAAATTGCCGAGATAATTTTCAATTATTTTTTTAGATTCAAACCCGGGCGCTCCGCTTGGGAAGCATGGGCCGGGCACAATGCCGATAATATTTAATATTTGATGAGGTACAGACTCAAAAATCTAGAGGATATTAACTCTCTTTCTTTAAAACCTAACTTCACTGGATGAATACACAGTAATAAGGTATCCGCACCGACATTGTGGTACCAATTGTAGTATCTAAGTTTTGTGTTGTATCGTAGTGTTTCATAAACATTAATTCAAACCCTTTGTGCACTCAATTGGTCAGAAACTTGGGTCCATCGGGAAAGAAAAGAGCTTTCGATAACTGGTATTGGAGAAGGATAGTGAAGAGCTAATGGACAGAAAATATGAGGAAGTACACCGAAAAGTAGAAGACAAAAGGTCCCTTTGGAATTTTATGTGACAAAGAAGAAGTAGGTGAATTGGAAGTGCCAGAAAACTCGAATATTTGTCAAAAATATAGTTGAAGTAGAAACAGAGGGGAGGATCTAAAGAGGAAGAACAAGGTAAAATTAGGTAGGTAGTCAAAATAGAAAATACGATATAAGGGAGAAATACCGAGATGTAGTAGAAAATACAATATGAGGAGAGAATTATATAGGACTAATGCTAACTAATCCTAGGACTGAAACACTCATGATTTGACTGCATATTTCATATATTGCCCGATAGTCACGTGTATGACAACAAATATTCAATCAACGAACAGTGTTCTAGGCATTTTTTCAAGAACAGGTATTCGCAAACAACTTTTCTTGAGCTATATGCATAACGATGGGCCGCCAATGAGCGTGCTGAAATTACGAATGCCTGCAATTGCAACTGATACAAGTCATAGGGTGACTGATATGTACCTCGGATATGCGTCACGATTCCATGTCGTAAGTATCGAATGCAATATAGGATCCGAATACAGTACCCCAGCTACGACGCTAATTCACCCCCAGCCACCGTACACTCCGGGGGCGACTACCAGGGGAAGGATCCTCCTGCCGAGTTATAGCCTCCCCTTCTGCGCCTATCCCCTTTGCTCCCCGCTCCACCCAAACCACCTCCTCTCGGAGGTCGCTCTCATCCTCCTCTTAACCTCCTCCATTTAAACTCTTTCCTCCCGCCTTAAACTTTCTCGCACGCACTCCGCAATACTACCCCCCCTCTCTCTCTCTAGACTCTCGTGCACTCTTTTCCCGTCTCGTTGTGTATTTCTCCCCTCCTACTACTCCTACCACTCTTGCCACCACCTTCCCTCTCTCTCTCATCTCTCCCCACCTTTTGTCTCCCTCCCTCCCTCCGTCAGCTCTCCCTCGGCGATGCCCGAAAAACCGCCTGCGCTCACCTCTCCTCCAGTCTTGCGCGCTCTGTGACTCGCGATGGGTTGGCGGTTGGTTGCTGAGGAGGCGACCTCCACATCTTCTCCCCCGGTGCAGCTGCGCCAGCGCGGCTTCGGCGAAAGGTTAAGAAGGCGCCCTTGTACGACCGCGCCGCCGTCGGTCTCCGCCAGGAGGAATCCCCCTGCGACACTGCGCCTCTGGTGAGTGCGCACCACTGGAATAATCATTGCAGGAAGTTTTGCAGCTGGATTTACCACCCGCCGGCAGCGTGGGATTCGTTTCCTGCGATATCGTGTGTTGTAGTTGAATGGATTGTTTTATCCAAACTCCGACGAAATGTGTGCCACAGTGATTTTTTTAGACGTCGCGTCGGATGACGAATTTAAAATTGGATCGATCCTCTGCTCTTGCGTCTGATAGTGATCGTTGTTTTTCGAGATAATGCCTTTCAGGCTTGGTGCAGCTATTCCATAAGAATATTCACACCAGTGAGGGAGGGAATCATTGTTGTGACCAGCGGTCTTACATACAAAATTACCGAGTGCCATGCTTACTCCGTGCGATACTTTCCTGCTTTGTCTTCTGGTGATCTTTAGTTGTCGAGATAATATCTTTCGGATTTGGAGCTCCAGCGAAGTGTGTGCTCTGGTAATTTTTTATAGACGTAAAATTATGCATTTATAATTCGTTACATGTTCTCCTCCTCTGTCTGCTAGTGCTCTTTGTTTACCAAGATCATGTCTTGCGGACTTAACATCGTCGTCCAAAAGAACTCTGGACTCCAGTGAGATAACAGCCGGGGCAAGATGGGTCCTCTTTTAAAATCATTCGGTGTCTTATTTTGGATTACTCCGTGATTAGAAACTGCATTCCAAGCGTGAATATTGGTGAATGAAAACCTTTTGTTTTCCCTACACTGCTTGAGCTTTATATACTTCTTAACGGTGTTCAAGTTGGCAAAAGCGGCAATGAAAATCCTTGTCTTTGCTGAGTGTAGGTGTGGATTATATTTATTCTACCTTACTATTAACTATAATTCCCTTATGTTACTCTAAATGTCATGGCGTTATTATTTAAGGTATATCTTAAATTAAAGCTCCAAGTGTTAGCAAAAAGAGGCACTGATAATTTTGCAGGCCGAAAACATTTAGACTAAATGCATTCAGAGCCAGGATAACAATTGGTAAGTGTCGTTGTCAACCACACAATAATAGTTGAGATATCTTTTGCGGTACATAACCTATCCGCGTCTATATAACAATTGGCACTAAAATGAAAATCTAAAGCTCTGTATTTATCGGATTAAAATCGATATTATCTAATTGTTAAACCAAATTTATCCTAAAGAGGAATTAAGCAAAGCTGCAGAATGGACCAAAATAGTGTTGAATATCAGTTAATATCCACTGTGTTGAAAGTAAATGAGGAACTTACGTATCGGTGAATAATTCAAGCCACGACTCGGCAATCACTCAGAGATCGGCAGCTAATTAAACGGTTAGGACAAGAGGAGACAGTGATTTATTGAGTGCGCGAAAGGAAATGGAAGTTAAGAACCATGTTTCACACCCAAGTCTGTTTGCCTTAACAAATGATTTCAAAGGGTTTGGATCATATCTTACGGTGTGCTCACTTTTCTTAGTTCCCATGGGAATTACCCCGTGTGGAAACGAGACGAAAGAAGACCAGACGGGCCACCGCTGCTAAAAAAAAAGGAGGTCGTCTGTGAGCACTGTGCGATTTCGTTTTGCATTTTTAATGAGCCGACGATGTTATTCTGAACGTCTTCCCTTGAGAATCATACCGAGAGTAATTAATTCTCGACTTAAGAAGGCTCACATGATTTAATTGGTGTTAAATTTCTTTCTTATATCCAAAGTTTTTATCCATTTTTATCTTAAACCGGTGGTAGCAAAAAATAGCAAAGCTTAAACTCGTGGGATTCGTGCAAAAAGCACACATTCATTAGGATATTAATGCATCTGGTGTATTTTGAGTCAAGCAGTGGACATTCTGTGCTTTTAAAAAATTCAGTTTTACAGGAAATTCTAACTCCAACAGTGACGCATAGGAAATGTATTTAACTCTAATTCTTGGATAGAAAATATTTTTCCATAGCAAAATTTTTTATAAGTGAATATTAATATGAGTGAGATAGAAATCACCTCTTTCTATCTTTGTCAGGCACATTCAAATGGCCTGACGTCAGTACAAGGATTTTGTATGCAGGTGTATTCATGGAGTAGTTTATGAGTAAATTTTAAGGAGTTGGTTGGTTATTTGGGAAGGCACCCGATGACTTAAGTCATTCGCGCCATCGGTAACGGAAGGAGGATAGATGGGAAAACTAGGCGTCGGAACCGGCCTAAACTGAAAGAAAGTTGTCAAAAGCTCATCAATTTAACATCCCATCCGACGGACGAAGTACTATAATTGAAGTGCTCTTACACAGCATACCAAAGAAAGGATCAAGTTTCCACTTGAAAGTCTGTGTTCCATTACCGGAAATTGAACTCCGGCCCTCATAAGCCAGTGCTATAACCACCGAACATATTCGATCCGAAAAATAATTAGTAAAGAATTTAATTAAGTTCATAGTACTTAATGTGCTGAATGTTTAAAAGTTGTAGCGAATGCTACTTTCTTAACAATTTTAGCGATTAACTTAATTTTACATTACTTTTAAATTTTAAGGGAAAGTTTTGTTTTTGAACATTCCATCTACTAAGAATGGAGTTAGAGATATGGTAAATTCCAAGGCATTTAGGGTGCAACATTTCTAGCTCTAGGATTTAGGAATGCTTGTGCGGCCAGTTAACCGAGAATATCTACGCTGTGAGCGATTCTCACCGATATTTCCGGATGAGAGATTGGCGCTTTTGAGGTCCCCCAGTTTCGTCCTCACTCTCGGATGCACTTCTCGTCATCATCTCTCGCCCATTCCCTTTCGATTCCTCGCTTCTGCTTCTGAATTGAGCAGTGGGGGCGGGGGGAGGGTGTCTTCCCTTTTCTTTCGGTCGGCGGCGGCGATAAACACCTCCTCCAAGGAGGAGATTCAATTCACGCCCCGCCGTCCCCAGTGCCCCACATTTATGGTTGACAGTTACTCGCCGGCGTGGTGACAGGTGGAATTCTACTTCTTGCTCCGACCCCTTCGCCGTGAGTGGAAACATTTTTTTTCTTGCTTCGCCGATGTGCAGCAGCTGTTACGACATTGGAGTGTCTTCTTCCAACGTAAATTTCAGGAAGTGCTCCTGGGTGGGCCCATGCTTAGCCCAAGGAGATAATCCATGAGTGAAAAATGCAGTACTTCGCACAGCGCTTCCACAAACATCGTAACTCACTTTTCGCACCTTGTTATCGGTCGCGTTATTTGGCGGAAAAAGCGAGTAAAGCTGCATCATCTGTGGGCAAACGGAGGCGATATAGCTTTTTCATTGCGTTCACTAAAATTAAATCCGCAAGAATGGAAGCTGAAATCTTATTTCTGAGGGCTTTTTGAACTCAATGTTTCTCTCTCCTGCAAACCATGTGAAGTAAGTCCTTCCATGCGCAATGTGAACTGAAGATTTTTATTTTATTTCGGAAAAAATGCAATTGAACAACAAGGGTGCACATTGTATCAGATGTGACGAGAAATGAGTTTTTCAGAGTGTAATTTACAGGTTATCCTTAGCGATATTTAAAAATGCGTCTTTTAACCTATTCAACTTCACTAAATCAACTGTATCTCACAGAGAAATAATGATGAATATTTAATTTAACCGAATGTTGAATATTGCAAGTGCAATACTCAATCTTTAAGCGCAAAATCCGCCATAATAAAAAAGGAAGTTCCACGAAGAGGAAAGGGGAATAAACCCTAGAGCACATGTGAATCCACCACCTGAAAATTACCGAGTGCATGATATAATTTGTGGAATTTTGTTTTAAACAATTCAAGTTTTATGTAAAGCCTATATCACTAGAGTGTATAGTATTAGTGGTAGAAGATTAATGGCACCGTTTTGCTTCTCTCTGTTTCTAGCTCTGAAAAAAGGTGCTTGCTGTTGTGTTCATTTTTGACATTTCATCTTCCTCTCTTACACTCTTTGTATTATCACTAGTTTTTATGGATGTTTTTAGACGCTTTATTGGCCTTAAAAGGTCATGCATATACTTTGGTCACGTGGCTTAAATGAGCAGAGGGATAAAAATGGAAAATGAGCTGAATTATATTTACCTAACAGCATTTTACTCAGCAAAATTTTATCTGGCTGCGGAACAGGAGAGCATTCATACCCAGCTCAAATTTTGTTTTCAAACGGATAGTCATGTTAATGTTGAGTTAAAAAATATTCAATAAAAATAAGCTCTCATGAAGAACTTAAATTAGTTTCACTTTAATCTAATAAATTATCAACAAAAACGTTTGTGTAAACTATCCATTACAATTTATTTATTTAAACATGCTGTTAATGAAAACGTGGTTGCAAATGAAAGTGATTGTGGGATGTTGAATCTCCCTGGCTGCTTTACAGAATATTGATGAGTTTTGGTTAAAACTTAATTAATTTCATTGGCTTCATTTAAATTTCCAGTGTTGTAATGGGTATTTCTGTGACCAATGAGTCCATTACGTAAAGAAACATGTATTGCAGTCGCAGTATATGATTGGAGATGAAGGGTTCCATTGATGATGGCAGTAGCCAAAGTTAACCTGATTTAAATTCCACGTGCAAATTGGCATTTGGCTCTCAGATCACGTAATGACCCAGGGTGTGGGCGTACACCTTGGAACTCTCAATGACATGAGTTGGTGATCATCCCGATTCTTAATAGGAATAATCGCGCCCACCTCTATTGCACCCAATGTAAAATTCTTTCGCGATTGCGTGATTGTGACTATGATGTAACTCGAGCAACTTTTAAAATTACGTAGTGCCTTACTCGCCACCGCAAAGGCGTGTAGCGGGGATTTATAAGGACACAAGCTATAAAAAGGAAGGATAAAGGATAAAAAAAAGGATAACGATTAAGAATGTGGAAAATGCTTTATTTTTAAAATCTACATGGTATGCATCCAAAATTCTTAAGAGTGTAGGACCAAAGTTTTTTCGAAAAAATATGTTTATGAAAATATTTAGTGTTAAAAATTACGCGCCCACTGTGGTACCGAAATATTACGTCATCGGAATGTATGGCGTATGACCACACGGAACTGAATCGCAGTCAGTAATCCGACGCGTTTTAATGTGAAGTTCACCTGGTTTAATCATATTAGATAAAAATAATCGTTCTCATTACCTCTGTGGAAGACAGCGAGATGGTATTATTTTAATCTTCCCATCGAAATATATGTGCTGGAGTAGAGATAGGATACCGTACAGCGACATCAGACCATTGAGATTCCCTTTTGGATCACGTGACTTTAAGAAACTTTATGCTGTTTCAAAAGTCTATTATTAATGCCTGAGCTTGACGCATATACACGTGGTTTGCATAGTTGAGTTTCTAGGAAAATTTTCTATTTTGCACTCTCCTCAAATATGATAAATTACTGTAATGCATGTTCTCCATTTGAGGAGAAAATCAATAATTAATTGTTTTTGGGGCTGATTTTTTCTCGATCAGCTCCTATTTTATTCGAGACTCGTGCACGGAAGAAAATAATTCTTTAACCTATCTGTTCCACAGTGTCTATATTTTATTTTGCCGATCTTTTCCTGTCCTGCAAATTAAGTGTGAGGGGTAAAATGATGTCCTCCGCGTCGACTTGAAGATCAGAAGGTATGACATTTTCTAGTAACCTTAGAGAGCCTCCGAGTTTTAGCTGCTCAAAACGTCCGTAAATAAGTCACATGAGTAATCTTTATAAACTCCGCTCTATTTATATCAAACGACACCTCGAACGGTATTAACGCCTAAGTTTCGTTCTCAGCTGGTGTTGAATACTTAGTTTATTCATTTGAATATGTGCAAATTACTTTAAGTTTACCAGCTATCCATAGAAGTGACATATTATACCATCCCACTGAGATACGATATGAGAATAATATGCTTGCTTGGATGCTTCCTGCTTTTTGAGCCTCCTGCGCTTTGAGAATGATAAAACTCTCCGTTCCATCCATTTTACACATGCTTTCCCTCACTTTATTGTTACTCAAACATAAATACGGAAAATATCGCATAATGTTTGGTTTACGATGACCGCAAGATGAGATCATCTTTTCGTTAACTTTATGTTACTAAGAGTTAGGGTTTTGTATACTACGACAGACTGTCAGTTAGTTGACGTGAGCGTTATCGAAATGAGGATGTCTGAAGGCCAGTTTTTCATACCAAGAAAATATATACTTTCGTATTATGAAACCGGACCTGAATGGTGACTTGGGGGTGTATGCGTGTCGGATCTCAAGAGGAAATCCCGAGGGGACTCTTTTCAATCACATATGTGTTGCATCACGTAGAAATTTCGCTAATAGTCCGACCGACTTCCACTTTCTGCACGTCCTACCCCCTCCTGATCTTCGCCACGTACCTAGTGCGAGTTTCGATCCTTCTCAAGCTTCTCCTGCCCCCCTTCCAGTCTGGTACGAAGGTACGCGATCTGCATTTACTGCCTCTGGCTGGGCAGAGTGAAAGCACTCTTCGGGAAGACGGGGCCCCCTTTGTGTCCACCACAAGACTCCTCCCGCCCACTCAAGACTCGACAGCGGCGGCGACCGCAGGGAGGGAAGGTAGATAGGGAGGGAATTGAGTTGGTTGCAATATCGCAAATTCGTCAGGATTTCTCAACGCAAATTTATCAAATAATTTTCGAGTGCAGGGTGTTTCATGGGGAATCTGCATAGCTCCTGGATGTTTGCTCATTTGAGCGATTATTTCAGCTTACCGACTCACTGCTGTAATATGCATAACCCGACTTCTCAGTATCCATCAACTTTACGAAAAGACTACGTCATCTTGCAACTAGCGTTAACTAGACATTATGAGATCAGGCCTAAGCTGGCTGATATGGAGAGTGAAACAGAATACCTATTTACATTTTCCTTGAATGCATGCCTGTGATATTAGAAATACCACCAAGGTCCAAATAGAAGTAGGCGGCAGGAGCGAAGGTTTTGGCGCAAAGGAAACCGACTGAAAGGGAAGAGGGAAAGATAATCGCGAGGAGTGATTCTTAGCGGACAGTTGAAAGGGATTGGCTTCTCTGCCTTTTGCCGAATGCTTTCGAGCACGCGCGCTTCCAGACGGACGGCACTTTTTTTTACAAAGGGCAGGAGTGAGGAGAAGCATCGTGTCCGGAGATCTAATGACCACTCTCCCTCTCGTCTTTCTACATCTCTCCATAGTTGCGGCATCATGCGGGAGGATAACATTATACGATCAGGACGTGTATTATGGAACTTAACGATCCATAAATTGTTTCACAAGAAGGTGACTTTGTTGCCAAATTTCGCTCAAGACAGCCTTCCGATAGAAGAGTGGAGGAGGTGTCTTTTACATAAATGTGGTAACAATTGAAGCAATATCATCCGATAACTATCAATAGATAAGTTATTTAGTAAACTTCCCGTGGTTGTAGTTATGAATTACTTGTTTCGACTAAAAACTTTTTTCCCTGTTTTTGTTCTTCAGATAGTTGTGTATACAACAGAACTGTGATGCGATGAACGTCTTTTAATTCGATATAGGTCGTAAAGCTAATTTTGTGCTATTGCTCTGCGGGTTTGGAAAGGTTTAGTTTTCACTTAGAAATGGACGGTTTTTCGAGTGTCTGACATTTTAGGAAATTCTATTTACCATCTTGCTTCTTGACATCAACTTCGATAAATTGAACTTGTTAATACCGAATAGATAAAGACCACTAGTAGTTAATTAAAATCACATGGCTCTAGTCAGTTGTTCATGCCAACTTTTGATATAGTTGAGGAATGAAAATAACATTCCATTTGACTCACTATCTAAATCAGTGTCACTGTGCTGTCAGCAGTACATAATTTTGGCCTCAACTACTTCACAGTTTAGGACCTGGTGGGGTTTTACGTAGTGTTATTTTAACATTTAAAATCAGTTATCAAGCAAATGTAGTAAAAATTTACTAAGCTTTCGTAATGCCTGGTTTGTTCTTAGCCTTCAGGAGTCTCAAAATTATAAGTCTTTGGAGCTGGTCATTTTCTATTTACCCTTGCTGTTATCCACGAAGATGAATTGCTCTGACCGGTAGCTAGGTCTCCCACATGTGATGCACCCGCAACCTTCCGATCTGCAGCCGAACCGTCTACCGATAGCTCTTTTTTTGCCAGGTTGTGGTATAAAAATTATTATACTTGCATTTCAGATGCTCCGGCAGCAAAGGCCTATCATTATGCCGTAATATTGAGAAAAACACAGCATCCATGCCCGAAGCGGTATTCGAACCTGTGACTTTCGGGTAGGCATGCCGGTGAGTTTCCAACCTGGCTACAGTGACCGGCACCGTACCACGGAAGATACAATATGCACCTTTAAGAAATTACTCCAACCGAGAAGATTTTGAGCAATTTGTATTCTCTCCGAGAGTTATGACCACCCCTCTCTTACGCAGCATACAAATTCCTTCCGCATCTTCTAAAGGACTCCTCTCTTCTTGAGGAACACGCATCTATTCGCGCATGGGTCTCGTGAACGAAAGTTGAGAGATTAGACATCCCTCCTCCAATTTTCACTTTCCATCAAACTTTTGGAGATGAAGTAAGCCCAAACTGGGTTCACGGCCAAAGGTTCGCTGCGAAATTCCGAAATAGATATTACCCATGCGAGTTTCCAAACCTTCCTCCTCAGCACATTTTCACGCTCGTTAACAACTTTATTTTTTTTATCACTCTCTCAAAAAAAAAACACGTTTCCGCAAATTCAAACGATCAAAAACTGAGGTACGCCTTTGATGACTGGATCCTATGAGGAGGAGTTTCCTTTATTGCGAGGTTCAACCGCTCAATAGGTCAAACTTAAAAATTCTCCCCGCGTTACTTCCGCGACGAGGCATTGACGGCGTTTCTTTCTCTTCTTGTATATTTTTTCGGCCACATTGGCAAGCCCGCGTTTCAGCTTCCCATCGTATGAATTTTTTTATATTTCATTTAAGACTTTACTGCATCCGGGCGTCATTAGGAAGATGCACTTCCATTACAGCTGCCGATTTTGGAAATGTGACATTTTCGGAAAATCATTACCCATTTCTTTTTTAGGCATATTAATCGTCATAAGAACGTGGGGATGAGACTTTAAGAGAGAAAGGGTTATGAATGAGGGAATGCGAAATATGAGTAAATTTGAGAAACAACGCTGGTATTCCATTGATTTTAAGCACGTATAGCTACAGTTCAGCTATGTTCCACTTCGAAATGAACAGTTTCTAGTGTATTGATGATTTAACAAATCAGCTGGCTTATTAGTCTTTTAGTTTGGATATTGCGAGGCTCCCGAACCGTGATTCATAGTAATGGACTTCCTTAGTAAAGGCATAGTAAGTCCTTCGTCAGCTAATGATGAGATCGCGGGTTCGAATCTCACTCAGTGAAAACATTTTCCCCTCCTTGAAGCAGGGCTAAGGTGAGTCATGTGGCGCGATTTGGTTTCATGCCTCGGATGCAGAAATTCTTAATATTTGTAATCAATATAGCTCTGCTTTGATGTTGACTTTATATGCATTTTACCTATTATTAACTATCTTCTCGCGAACTGTATTAAATTTGCGAGTTCTTTATCAATTATATACTCTTTGATTCATTTTTCAGGAGGGTTGATGATGGAAGTAGGATTAGCAGCCATTTGGGTCCAATACTAATATCCTCACGGCCAGGTTTATTATTACACTTGTAGCATGAATCCATTATGGCAATAGCTGTTGCTATGTAAAACTATTTTCAAATAATCGGAAGGGAAAGAAGAAATGGATGGATTGAAAAGGAAGATACATGATTATAAGATAAGCTAAGATAGGAGTCCTGACAAACCTCCCTAGCAGAAGAAAGGTTGGACCCAACAAAAAAGTAAAATAAGATTCAAGAAATAATTGATCCCATCGGTGAATTTTTGTCCAGTTACAAACTGTTTTTCGCAACATCCTTATCGCAAAATACCTTCGAGCGATTATTTTGTCCGGAGAGCAGAAATCATCTTGAGGGAAGCAAAGGTTGAGTTACGTTGGCACAAGGATGGAAATGAACTTGATTGCTATGAATTTCGTCTCGAAAATTTTTCTGCTACGCTGGAACACTAAAATATGTTCGCTCTATTTCTCAAGTCACCCACTCCGATCACTCTTACGGTCGATTTATAAAATAAGGAGGTGATTTTGTTTCTAAAGAAGATCTTAGATAAGTTACGAATTGCTCAACGCTCTAGCGTGGCTCCCGATGCACGCAACAGGTCAAGGACGAACGAGTGGAAAGGTCGACGCCGTCGCAGTAGGAATCCACGTCTCTTTGTCTCACGAAAATCGTCTGAGAACATCAGGGTGCATTGCATACATCTCCCTCAAACGGGGGAACGCGAAATTCCCATTGCTTCCCTTCTGAGGCACGCAATCGTCTCTCATCGTCTGTTATTTTCTGTCGAAGCGCGATCACGTGTGAGAGACTTCGTGCGCGGCTGTGCGTGGTCGTGAAACGGGCGGTTCGTCCGACGACCCGGAAAGTATTGGGAAAAGGAAGAAGAGGATTTAAGCGTCGGGAATCAGGGGAGAATATCCTACTGTGGATAGAGAATGGAGGGGATCAGGTTGTTCAACATGCAGAATAAGAAATATACTCGCTTTCTTCAATACTATTTTTAACTTCTGACAACCGACCATGGTTTCGGCACTATCTTCCATTTTTAAATTGTTTATTTAAATGAGGTAGCAGGGCTATGTATACCAAATTGGAAGACTAGGGTGTAAGGAATCGGGAGAGGGATTGTGAATCAGCATGGAAGGGGAAAGGATAAAGGAAAGATTTCTGCTGTGGATTAAGAAAAAAAACTTAATGCACTTAATACAGCAAATAAAATGTAACAATTAACATTTGGTTAAATATTAAGACTAATGTGCTACATATGTTATTACAAAAATATTTAACAATGAGTATTTTGTGACTTTTGCGTTTTCAGTTTAAAAATGACAAAATAAAAATTAATTAGTCATATTGAAAAAAGAAACAAAAGCACGATGATAAAATTAACCCATGAACGGGAACGGCGAGATAATAATGTGAATATTTTAATCCGAGATTACATTCATACTTTTTATTTACTATTCATAAAAATTGACTGTACATAATATTTTGACATATTTTTCAGTTAAACAATGAGAGGAGACACATGAATCATTTAGGTTAAAAAAGAAAAAATATAAGAACAATAGAATGAAATTAACCCACAGAAGGTATGTTCAAAGGTACGCACCCAAATATGAAAGTTTTAAGATATTATAATCGTAAATAGCAACTCTTACAATCACAAACACCCTTGTCCTCGGTAGTTTAAAACCACCTCGGTGGAACTCAAACCCGCGACCTCCACATTAGCAATCGGGGACCCCGCAACCACTGTGAACGACGATATTTTAACCACTACGATGAATAGTCTGAATAATGGAAGATTCTTCTAGGATACATGTTGTTGGTCAGTATCATAAGTTTCGAACGCAGTATACCACTTGAATCAGGCACCTAGCTTCCCATCCCGAGGTCCCGGTCATGAATCCCATCTTGAAACTGGATTTCGGTTCTTGATTAATAAGCAGTAAAAAACCGGTTGTATATCCTAACCTAAAAGATTAATCACTAACGATTATTATCGATGGTCAATGCTATGCTAATTATCGTGATTAGGGGGTAAAAAATTATAAATGACTTTGTAATTATCAGAAAGTGACTTGAGATGATGGGAAAAGTGAGCTCTCTGGCAACTTTCAACAACATACTCGCCAATACCAACTTATTTCTCCTGATACTGGGCTCACTTCACTCTCTCCCTTTAATGTGGACCCATCCCACTATTGATCTCATCTCCAGATGCTTGTCGATTCTGTGCTTTATTTCAAATTATACGTAAGAAAAATGAGACGGCTGACATTTAACTGGGTTGGTGTTGCGGCTAGACCGGCACCGGCATCCCAAACCGAGTGCATTGGTGCGAAATCCCTTGGCGACGGTGGTTTTTAATCGTGTTTCCGATCCCTACTTGCCTCGTAAATGACTTTTTA
Source organism: Pyrrhosoma nymphula (assembly GCA_963573305.1). Classification (NCBI taxonomy): domain Eukaryota; kingdom Metazoa; phylum Arthropoda; class Insecta; order Odonata; family Coenagrionidae; genus Pyrrhosoma; species Pyrrhosoma nymphula. The sequence continues at coordinate 43,640,157 of OY754330.1, read as the reverse complement.
AGCGCAGCACTTCATACGTCGAATGGGACGCAAATTTGTTGATCTCTAAGCTTCTTAGCTTCTTTCTTAAAGAATTCACCAGAGCCCACTCCAGGTTTCTCTACATTCCCCGAAATAAAACCACACATATCAACCAATCCACATGTACTGAAAGATGCATATGGTCTCAAACCTCAAGCATATCTCTTATTTACTGCTGATATTACAATCAAGAACTGAGTGGCACCTGAGTATTATAGATGCCATGATGCTTTACCTGTGGGTGAGTTTTGATTAAACTGTTTACTCGGGTTTTATCTTGCCGTCCTTTTTTCCGCGATTATGTACACTCGATTTTGACACATTTTGTTGAAAGAACACGTCGGTCGACTTAAATAAAGAAGCTAGTTGCACCCAACTTTTTCTATTCACCTAATGCTCTCCCTATATCGAAACAATACCAATTTGTACTATGCAAAATTTGTAAACTTTAGTGCAGACTGGGAATCGAACCCAGATTCTCCGACTTTGCGTCGAGTGTTTTAACCAATTAAGATGCCTAGGCGTCATCTTTCACGGTGAAATTCAGAGGGGCATGAAAGGAAATAGATGCTCTCAGGAGTACCAGCCCACAAAGTCACACTTCACTCGTAGGTGTGCGAATGGCATCGCAGTTATCGAGGTTAAAGTAACTAAGACAAATTTTAATGCATTTAGAATTTCAGAATGTCTGAGCGATTGGTGAAATGACGAAAAGTGAAACCACTATAGGTGACTAAAAGATCTTTCTCCTATAAATCCCTCGATTATGTTTACATAATTCATATTATATAATTTTTATTTTTTATAACTGATGACATTATTTGTGTTTCCTTGTACTTAGTGCTTCATTATAACCACACGACCGGTTTTTGCCCTTTAATAGCCATATCCAGTATCCAAAAACGCGTAATACTTTTTAGCTTTGATGTTTTTTATTGAAGCCGAAAGAAAGCGAAAGATTAATTGCATCCGCAGATGTTCTCGAGCCCCGAAATGAATGTTGATTCCTCCCTCTCCAATCTCGCACGATATGGCCATAAAATTAGGCCTTTAATTACTGGGAGGGAAGGAAAACGTTTTCAAGTGCCCAGGTCTACACGCTCGCATCCCTGTCCCAACATTCCACGAACCCTATGAGTCCTTCCAAAAAATAGCTTGTTGCTAAAGGCAATCCTTATTTTCCGAATGAAGTTTAAATTAATATTTTTATTAAATATTTTGTACCAACTTTATTGAAATAAAACCACGTCAATTGGATTTTAAACATTGTATACAACCGACATTTATGGTAATGTTTATATGTGAGCAAGCACGGTATCATAAAGCTATCGGTTTATTTTCTGATTTGCGGAAAATTTTACCCTGAGCTATTATGGTGAATTCGAGCACTGTAAAACCGTTAATCGATAGAGGGACATCGCCGCAAAGATTTTCTTCCACGCGTAGACATTCCTAGAAAATGATTCGCAGTCCCTCCTCCAATCATCTGTCACTTTCCCTTATTTCCCTCTGCCATGAAATGGTGGATGAAAGTGAAACCGAAGGAGGTTCCAGGTCCTTCTCTCGTGACTGAATACACTGTTTCAAACTCGTGGCCGAAATCAAAAGTGTCTTCTCTTCGCTAAATTTCCTTGACGATGTTTGTGAGAGCTCCGACTCCGACTAGGTTCGTTGACACCGCAAGCCATCTATGTTATAATATCACGCCGGCAGGCCGAGGAAGGCCCACAATTATTTCTCGTGCATGCTTCCAAAGGTAATTGCTCTCTCTCAAGAGAGAGAGAATCTGCTACCATCCCTTATTATTACGCGGCTTCTTTTCCGAGTTATCGACACGCTACGTTTCCATCCTTGTCTCGATCTGAGGTTGCTGTGGAGGATAACACCGAATAAGGGAAGGATGAGTATTTACGTATTACGGGAGGCATAATGACAGAAAGATTGCTTCTCCCTGTGAGGTCGACGATGGGTTCATCACCTCACGGTGATTGACTGACTGCCTTTGGGCTCCCGCGTCTGATTTATTCCGGTCAGAGCGCTATTCATGCGTGGAGAATGGGCTTTGAGGGTGCCTAAACCTAATGATCTTTCTGCTAACTAAACCGGCTATTAATTCGCCAGTAGCATTCATAGAATGAGAAGATCTGCTTCTATTACCCTGGAAAAACTTGAAAACATGTACCCTAGATAATTCGCGATATTCTTGCGTGGTGCAGTGGACGTTGAGAGCGGTAGAATTAAGTTTAATGGTCTCCCTACGAATTAAACCGATTATAAATTTGCCATTAGTATTCATATGATGAGCAGACTTACTTATATAACCAGGGAAACCTTGAAAACATATTTTTCTTTGAGGCTTTCGCAGCGCTGTTGTGCTGGTATCTCCAGTTTTCTATCATGTGCTGGTATCTCCATGATACACTGACGCAGCTTTGCCCAAAAACATGGAGATACCAGCACTTGAAAACATACACCCAATACAATTTTGTTATCCATCAGGTTGTTTCTCACTCAGGGCAAGCAATTGCAGAAATTAACATTGGGCATGTAGTACTTCTACTACTCTGTTCCACAGACAATAAATGACATGACGGCGAAAATGGAGGTTCAAACAAAAAGCGCTGAGCGATGGTAGTTGGTTCTTGAAAGCTTTATTAAAATGAGCCAAATTAATTGTAATAGTAAGATACATGCACATTAGAAAAGGATAACAGTTGAACAATTAAAATAGCATTTTTTTCTTATTAGAAGCACCAGCCTTTGGCATCTATTGAAGGTTATTTAATGTCAAAACTATAATTAATGCAAACTATTGACATTGCTTTTTTGACTTTATCTTTCAAATTGTTTGACTAAAGAAGGTGTGATCGACGATAGTATCATCTGTTGCCTTACCACAAAAATAGTCTTTGCTGAAAAAATATGGGTTGAAGAACTTGGAGGATTAAAATAAGAAAAATAGATAGACAAGGGAATAAAAATTTAACTAATACCTGTAGTTATTCACGAGTTAGTTCCATCTTATTCCCCTAGACTTCCTTAGTAAAGACAAGGGATGATAGGAGGTTCTCCGCCTTTCGGCGCTCGGAGAGCCAAAAAAACACCCGGGCCCTCCGATCTCACATCCCGAGGCGAAGCACGTACTTCCCGAGGGCGTCATTCGTGACTTCACGGCTATAAGAGGGTGGGACGGAAAGGAGGATTCCGATGGGTGGGGGGGGGGCGTGAGCTTCAACCAGTTGAGGGGGGTAGGGGGGCGTGGATCCACCGCGAGCAGCACGCCTCTTCCGGCGCGTCGAGAACGAAAGCGAGAGTGCTTGCTCGGTCGTGCACACACGTCCCCCTCATCCTCCACCCAGGTGGTTGTTGGGGGAGGGTTTGCGGTTGCCGGTCGGTGGGGAGCACCCACACCAAGAACAATCCACCCTGACTTCTTTTCTCCTTCACTCACAATGCCTTCAGTGTGTGGGTCTCTCCGAGGAATCTTCACGGAACTTAAGGTGGCGGATACAACGCCAGAAGAGGTGTTTTCAGACCACCGACGTAGTGAGTGGGATGAAATCGAAAAAAGCTGGCCAAAATTAAAAAAGTGATTTTTTTCCAGCCAGGAAGATGAAACTTTGCATAAATATTTTCAAAAGACCTGTACATGCGATGACACAAGGCATTTTCCTTAGTAATCTATAATAAAACTATTTGCATGAGGTCAAAGTTGCTCAAATTTCGCAAAAATGGTCTACACTCAATTTTCTCACGAAATCTTCAAAATCAAGTCCTTGCAAAACCTTTATGGGTAAAGAATTGGAATAAAAAGTGATGCAGTTAGATGGAACAGTTTTATATCTTTGTTTTAATGCAGTCTACTTACTTTTTTGTCATTATTTACTTAAGATATTAAACAAAATGGCGGACCCTAATTTTTGGTAATTTTTTAAATATATGTAGAGAAATAGTTATTTGCATCACCGACCATCACGAAGTAACGAATATGGGGAAACTCTACAAAACTTCCACAGTGTGAATCCGATGAGTTATGCGGCGACCATTTACGACGCCGAATTTCACATCAGTTTTTCGATCGTGCGGTCGAGTCTGGTCCAACTCGCCTGCAACTTGGGAGAGGTGAGTAAGGTGGCGCGGCAAGTGTGTGGAATGGATTGTAGCCGCATCCACTCCACTATGGAGATTTTCAATATAAAAACATTGAAAAGAGCCTCCATGTATTATATTTGGCAGAAATCGCGGAAAAAAGTACGCATTTTGTCACTTGAGGTAAAGTTCTAGGAGGTACTGAAAGGCTGCTTTCTTCGGGTGCACCGCGGGTGTTTCTCTTTTTAGCAACTTGACATCGCCTACTGACGAATACGTACACTTTTAACGAAGACAGCATGCATACCTCACAGGATCTCTTCGAGGCCACCAACCCTCAGCTGGTGTCGCACGGTTGCAACTCCCCCGCCCCCTGCACTGCGGTTGGGCGTACGGCGAAGGGTCGTTTATTGACACCACGGATCTCTTTTCTCGGTTATTTTCGGATATTTTGGGAGAACGTTTTCTAACCATATGGAGTATTTGGTCACACGTTTATTTGTAAAGTTCTGAACTTATTATATCGGAAATAAAATACCAAAAACTTCGCTAAATGATGGACATTTTCAACGGAGCAGTAATCAGCAATGAGTGATATCATAATCAACATAAATATGCGTACCAATGATCCTTCACATTTTAACCCAATAAGTTTTCAAAAATTCAGGTGTCGAAGAATTTTTGTAATCGTGATCACCAACGAGGATGTCATACGCCTTCATCGGCGGGCCGTTTCCCCGCAAGGGCCCCGCAGTCCGTTCGAGTTGCCACCCTTCCATCATCTCCATAGCTCCTGTGCGAAATTCTTGGTATTTTGGCGAATTTCATTCGCATTTTTTTTAATTAACCGCTCCTCTTAAACTAGCTTTTAAACTTTGGACCTATAGATTTCACATTTCACCTTCACAACAGGTTTTTTTGCGATTCTGTAAAAACTTCTGCGGTAATTGATTCATTTTAATAAATAGTTGATCAAAAATACAAACTACACACCGTAAGTATTTTGACGAAATTTAGGTGTTAGAAATTCCAAATTTTTCCAATATTCTCCTTCTAGAGCGCACAGCCGTAGTCTATTCCATGCAAAACAGCATATATTTTTTGGAAAATTGCATGAAAACTAGTTCGGCAAGGGGTTAATATTTTGATGTCATTTAGAAGATGGGAGTTTTTTTCTTTAAAATGAGGCCAAATTCATCAAATTCTAGGTGAAGTGGTATCTCGCTCAGACTACCTTAACTGCTGATCTGCATGGAGCTTTGATATTTTTACTCTTTCTGTTCATTGGAGCAGATCGGACGTCATTTAGTTCATCGGAGATATTTAATCCTCTCACCTCCATCCACGCAAGGCAACTGAAATAAATCAGTAGATATATCAAACAATTTAGTATTCGTCACGGGTGAGCCTCCTCTGCATCTTACTTACTTCAGTAAATTGCAGATGACTCTTATATCTGATACGGGATAATTGTTGATGGAGTGCCACGATTAAAAAAAACAATAATGTTGTGACTGCGGGTGACCTTTCGCTCTCGAATAAATGAAAACCCCTGGAGATCCCGGAAATACGCATGTACTGAACTTTAAAGAACAATCATTTGAATTACACCCGAAAATTATCTTCCCTTCGCTCCTTGGGGAGGCACGCGGGCGGGCTATCTGCTGGAGAGAGGCATCGAAGACGCTCTCCCCAAAATTCTCCCGTGTATCTCTCCCCTCCCACCGTGGCCCCCTTGGCGAATCTTCTCTTTTGTCTTCCGGTACAAAGAGTTGATTCCTTAATGACGGCATTGCGAAACGAAGTTGAGATGAGTGGGATCCGATCAAAACAGGCGGGTGGGCCGAAAAGTCGCTTCCTCCTCTTTCGAAACGAGTTTCGACGAAAAGAAATTAAGCATCTGCCAATGATTTCATAGACTTTAATCGTCCTCCACTCTTGTTTTGATGATAAAGATATATTCATGTAGGTATATGTTTAACATAACTCGTGGAGTGGCACGTTGCCTCGTCTCGAAGTCTCGTCTGACCGGATATCACGTTCCTTAGGAAATCTTCCGCGAGAGAAATCAATGTGATCAGCTCGCTTCGGTGAGGCTCTTAAGAATTTCCGGTGGTGGGTGCCTGTTATGACATTGATTCCGGAAATGTGACAAATTCACTTTCCATGCCCTAAATACCCCCGCGACGGCGATTATCAAGGGCACATCCGGAGAATGTCCTAATCGTTGCCCCAGTTCTGGACTCGTTGTGGCTGGCTAAGAACAAAATATAGTGTTATTTATTTTACCGGCATAACACGTTCATTAATTATTAAAGTATTAAAATATACAGAAATATGTATTGCAGAGACAGAATATTTGTGTGGGCTTGTAACTTCTATCTCCCAGGTATACTCACAAGCTGCCACTTTAGCCAGGTCAAGTTTATACTATAACTCTTGACTGTTTTTGACCTATAAAATGACTTTGAGAGCATCCTATGTGCTATTTGCGTAAGCATTTTCAAGCAATGTGACCAAGTTAATTACTTTTTAATGTAGCATTTAATAAATAACTCTATACATAGGTCTAACTTCTGTGCCAAGTTTTAACCTAGTTTTCCATTGTTTTGACTTGTAAATGCTTCTGTGAGCGAAAGACGTGACATTGAACTAGAGAAAGTGTTGGCATAAAGCCATGCATAAAACGAGCTAACCTTTTATATTCGAAACCTTAACGTAGAATTATATCCAACGACTTTTTATTAATGTCGTATTTGATCTTGGCAAATTTTTCTCAATTCAAATATTCCTTTAATATCTAATTGGAGAGTTCAAAATGTTTTTTCCCTTACCATTCAATTTCAACGACCGGAGACCGAGAGGATGGATCAGTGACCTTATTGCACTGAATTTTACTCTTAAATTTTTTATTCCAAAACTTAAAATTGAATGAATTAAAGTTAAGCCCTTATCGAAATGTTCTTTTAAAGCTCATATTAAACAGAAAATTATGCAAACTTCTGGTCCACTGTCAATGAAAATATCTTAGATCATATATCATATTGCGCGGATCATTTCAATGTTTATTGCTGAATTATTAAAGGCATGAAAATTTGATCTGAGCGGACAGTTTCGCCATCTCTCAAATTTGGATGAAACAGAGGTAAACAATTGCATCGCGTAACCAATCATCGCACACAAACGTAACGGGTGTCAATGTGTATATAAATTTGAAAAAAATGTTATTATTTGATATTATAATATTTTGTACACCTTTCTCGGCAAGCACATTGAAGGGCAACCATGGTTTAGCAGTGTTACAAATATGCCGCTGAATAATTATTTTTAAAATATAGCTTTAATCATTCCAATTTGTGAACACATTGTAGTCATGAACATGTTAATATTGAAGTATTTTTTTAGTTTATACCTATGGATTTACATTAAGAGAGTGAGACCTATCTTCATCAGAATCGTAATGGACCATTATGTATTTCTGGTAAAGGCAGTTCAGGCTCGGGCACTACAAAAAAGACATGAGAAATCCATTTCATCACATCCATCAGATACAATCCCTACGCCGCGCCGCGCCGTTTGGCTGAAAGTCAACAGACAGAATTCATTGTAAATGACGAAGGAAAAGCGTCACTCATTGTTTATTATTATTTTTTATTTTGGCAAAATAAAATATTTATTTTGCAATCGGCATGCATAATCTGGCTTGTAAGTTTGTGTTTTTTTCTTTCATTTATGTATTATTCAAGCTTCTACGTCGTCAATTGCCTCATCTTATGAGTTAAAAATTGGAATAACCATTATTTAGACTTACGTCTGTCACATCTTTTGAAGCTCCAAGTATTTATCGATGTAGTTTTTCGCTTTCCGTGATTAGCATAAAATGAAATTGAGGTATATGTTATGTAAGAATAACAAACTCTTGGCAAAAGATTTCTATGGTTATTGCGTATGAAATTCCGCTCCAAAAATGCTCCAGTATCAAGAAATCGATTCAGTATCCATGTTTTGGCAATTTCGGCCGTTTACCTGTTAAAGTATATAATAATCCGTTAGAAACCTTATACAACGCTTACCGGATAATATTTTTTCCAGATAATATTTCCGTTTATCTCAAAGTTCCACTGTATCCTGTATTTTCAATAATTAGGGAATAGTTTGTTGATATTATTTCTATAATAATAGGAAAATATGAGGAAAAAATGCGAGCCGTAGAAGAAAATAGCAGTGTAGCTAAAAGCACTTTTACCTATATGAACGGAATGCATGTTCAAAAAATAAACCGCATACTCAAAAATATTGCCTCACGGAAGCCAAAAAGAAAAAGGATTTTAGACTTATGGATCAAGCCGCTGAGTATCAAAATATGACGATTTTTCGGCGGTTTGTGAAACAGAAAAAAAAGTTTCAATCCTTTCGCTTCCCTCTAGGCGATGAGATGAAAACGAATGTGACCAGGCGTTGAGTTGGCAGGAATAAAAAAAAGAGTTGCGCTTCTCACGTTGCGTTTATGGGAAAGCAATTCGTTCTTCTTTTTTTCCTATCTTTATTCAATCCGCTCATTAGAAATCAAGGGAGTATCATTCAGAAAACCCATCACCCTCCTCCTCCTCCCCACCTTTCTTATCGGAGGCATGTTTGCGGCGAGGAATGGAGAAGGGGGAAGGGGGGGTGGGGTTGGGAAGACGTGTAGGATAGAAGGAAAGTGTGCCACTGAAGAAAGAAAGGAAAAAATAAAACGTCTCTTTCTCCATTTTTTTATTGCGTAGCGGGATCTTCTCTCTCTCTCTCTCTCTCTTTCTCTCTCTCGCTTCTCTTGCCCAATCCATAGCACCTGCCCATCGGAATGCGACCGTTAAATAAAATTTAAAAAACGACTATAGTACATATGTGGGAATGAATAAATGTATTCACATTTATTTGAATGATTGCCTCGGCTAAAGATTGTGTATGTTGTGCAGGCGCCTGTATTTGAGAGATTCTGGGTTATCATGAAGTGGACTGAAAACAATTGAAGTCATTCACGCCAATCGCTGGGCGGTTTGGAAAATATTCGCAGCATAATTTTATTTCGCGCAAAAATTATTGACGGCGAAAAAAAACTTGAGTAAACTTCATTTTAAAGTCTTCTGAGCATAAATTATTCTCCTTATGCATATGTGTTCTCGCATTGCGCCGAATCGGCAATTCAAGTCTTTGTTGACCACCTTTGGGAAATGCAGTTTAGATTTTTTGCGCAAAAACTATTTACGGCGGGAAAAACATTTTCAAGAGACTTTTGAAAATTAATCATTCTCTTTTTTCGCGTACATGTTGAAAAACTCCTTGCAATGCGCCGAATTGGTGATTCGAGTCTTTGTTGACCACCATTGGGAACTTGCTGAATCATTCCTGTTAATGATGGTGTGGGCCTGATTGGGCATTTTTGATAGCATTTAGCCTAAGCGCATTGTTCGCGTTGCTTCGCAGCGCACAGTGGTAATTTATAGGGAATACTGGATGACCAAATGAGGAAACAGGAGTTATTAACAAAATAAATTATATTATCAATCAGAATGATATAACAACTAAACATTGACCTCTTTTCTCTTGAAAGAATTTGTAATTGCCCGGCAAATGTTGATGATTACGTTCACTATGGATTTACACTAGGTATATGAGGTGAAAGAAAATATTCCTGTTTCAGTATATTTCACATGAATATCTTAAATGATTATGCCAAACAAACAAGTCAATATGTTCAAAGTTTTTGTGTTGCTGTTTTAGATTCCTGCAGCGTAAAAATATTCTACAGGGGTAATACATTTTTAATTACTCCCAATCTACACTTTAATCAGTGCTATTAGCAGAAACAACTAAATCTTACTTATTAATTACATTGGTGTAAGCAAGGTGTTAAATGTGATATACCTTGCTTAAGTGGACTGCGAGTATAGAATGATGTAGTACTTATTCTGAATGTCACAATTAACCTCGGATTTGCATTAACAATGCCTGTAGACATTAAATCTGTATATATTTATGTTCCATTTCAATTTTAACTTTACTGCGAAAACATTTTGGCCTCAAACAATGATTTTCTGTCTTTTTTAATGAATCAGTTGCACCGCTCAATTCATTACCGTACTCCTTTTCTTATTCACAAACATTTCCATCAGTTTCCGCTACATTCATTACGTAGTCCTCATGCAGTCCTTATTCTTGCTGTACATTTGATCTGTTCAGTAAATTGAGAGTTGGGCGTAAATCTATAAAAAAAATCCAGAGGTTGGTAAAAAAAAGTCAGGTTGGAAAATCACGCAGTCATTGCTAGACATTCAGGGAGCTTTCCAAGTCTTTCAGATAAGGAAATGAAGATTCCGATGAAAAAAAAAGATTAATGCATTGAATACGGGTGTAGTGTTTAGGGATCTTCGTCACCTTGACAACACAATCATGGCTACCGGCTCCGCCCACACTTCGGGAAAAGTTTTCCTCGATTGTTTTCGCTCAACCCTCTCGGTTTCATTCGCGATTGTGAAATATCTCTCAGCGGTGCGAATATTAAAGACTTTAGGGACGCGTGTAGACACTCCCTAATTTCCCTAGAGTGCCTTCCGATATATCACCACCGCCTCAACCTTTCACCCAACCTTCCGGTAAGTAAAATAAAATTAAAATTTATTGATGATTATTGATGAGCATCCGAAAGTTATAGTACTTCTTCCGAATTTACGTATTATCCTCGTGGATTCCTACCGAATGGTTATTGGGCAACAATTTAGTAACTTTTATTTTATTATTCCGGTTTCAGGTCATTGATAGTCTCAGTTTGATTTTACATAGATGGTTTGCTAATGACTCCTGATCCAGAAAATGGAAACATTAACTACTTTTTCTTCATTACAATTTCATGTGCTGCACTTTTTACCGTAGAAAATGATTAGTTCCTTGCGTACTTATATGGTACCATTCACCATCGATGTACTTCTCTCATTCGTGGCATTAATCTGTAAATATTTCGGTAAAATTGGTTCAACCAACTTGATCTCTAAAAAAATGAAGTTTTAATCCTGTGTAGGTGATATATTATTATTTTGAAGGATTTGTTTTGTATTCTCCAAGCGTTCCTTTCTCAGGATGACGTTTTAGAATAGGGTGTACCCTTCCAACTGCTACAGAGGTTCGTTAAAAGTTTAAAACGGTGAATAAAAAAGCTTTGCATACCAGAAAATCCCTCAATCTCAGATCAATCAAATCAATAACGCTAAGTTAGCGATTATAAATATTTTTTCGCAAAGTATTGGCGAATAAAGCACAGCTATTCATAATTTTTCACGATCAGTGTAAATGGAGTGAGGTGGAAAGGGACATAGATGCATTTAATGTCCTTTTATATCCATTAATGTTATAAATGACTTAAGGCTCTCCTAGTTAAAAATTAAAATATATTGATAACAATATTATCCAGAGACTTTACTCTTACAGCAAATGTCAGGAAAATCAGAAACTCTTCCAGAAATCATTTCTCATTCGGGCGAATCGTTTTTTTTTTGGGCTACGGCGCTGTTTATAGCGAAGAAAATTGCTACGTGAAACCAGAGAGGAGAATAATGGAGTGACATCCAATACCTAAGATCCGGAATCAGTTCCTTCATTTTGAGCGAACAGGATTTTACAATGGCATCCAGCTTTCATGCTCGACGTCGCGTGAAGAACTCCTGGGAGTGCTGGGCACAAATCGTTGAATAAGGCGTCAAACTCGGACCTCTCTATGCCATCTCTCGTCAGTGAGTCAAAGAGTGGGCCAATGCCGAGGCATGTTTCTCTTCACTCTTAACCAATTCCTTATATATTGATCACCTTGCCCTAATTAACCGCTGTTCTTCATTGTCACAATGGGCAAAGCCGTCGAGTTTGCGCCTCAGCAAGAATAAATACAACCAAGTGAATTCACTCGAGTTTTTTAAATAAAAATATATAAGCATTGCCTGCTAGTTGTCTATCTGAATGTGCTTTTCAAAAGCACCACAAAACGTTGAGACATAGCACAAATGTTAAGATGTCACAAAAATGTCTCCACCTTTATTCAGATATTTACTCTTTTCAATTGAAAGTTGAGTATAGGCTGCATATTGCAGAGAGATTTATTTTTATGATTGCGCTTGTAAAATTGTAATTTATAGTTTTTAAAAATTTAATTGCATGTCATTCCAAGTCATTTGTTAACTTCAATGGCCTAATTAAAAAGACTTCTTTATTAATGATTAATTGAGCTATTCCAATGACGCAATCATTCAGAATCGTTAGGCACAAGTATTTCTTAAGGGTAAAAAAAGGAAACTTAATGGAAGAACAGAAAAGAATTGGCACTTGCAGCACACTGAAACTGTTTACGAATAAATATAAATAAGGGAGGAAAATAATTAGAGTTGGTTAGGAGATAAATAAGATGCGTAATAAGAGAGATGCTGCATAGTGAAATAAATTATTGTCTGTTTTAAAAATTGGGAATGGATGAAATAAAATATTTATAAGTTCTCCTTATATTTACGATTGATGATGATCTTATATGAAATCACAAACCTTGGTCTTTAATTTATTTGCAGGGAAGAGTAGAAAGGAAAATGAGAAAGGAGTAATTAGGGAAATATCTAAGGTTAGTAAATATTTTCTCTTGCATAACAAATAAAGAGGAATGAGAAAAATTAGTGCTGTCAAGACGTAAAATAAAAACATTCGGATAGAGATGGATGTAGGCATCCAGTATAAAGGATTTAATGAATTAAATTCTCGTACTTATTGTAAATATAATGGCGATCTTCGTTTTAATTGTGTTCATGCCCTTAATAGTGGAGAAAAAGATAAATTAAAATTGATTGTTCTCCCTCTTCCGCGCACGGAATGTCAAGGAGAATGAAAGTGGTTGGACGCGGCAGCTGGGATAAAGACGTAGATTAACATAATTCCATATTATGCCAGAGAATAAACGATAACCTCCTCCTCTTTTAAGAGAAGCCTTCATTGCTTGGTTAAGGACTTTTTCGAGATCCCATCTCCAAAGAAGCTTTTTTCAAATCAGGTGGGGGGTATTCATTATGCTTTGACATTGCTATTCTGATGAATCACATTATTAGGTGTTTAATTCCAACTCACCGGTGACTGATTTGCTGATTGGAACCACTGGTTGGTTTAGAAAAGCGAAGAGAACTGAATAAAATCCGAGGAGTTTGCATGGGGAAGGGAAAAATTGAAGGATTCAGTTTTAAAAAAAATCTTAGGATTGAAAATCTTGTCTTTGAAATTTTTCGTGCCTAGCACATACGAGAATCATTCACCAGTGGGTTTTGGGTTTGTGTAACGACTTAAGTACCAGATGCAGATACTGGATGCGAATCCCGGCTATGCCGGATATTTTCAGTGGAATCCCTTTTCCTTCTTGGGTGCTACGTGGCGGGAACTTCAACTGAACCACTCCGCCGGTTGGGTGGGACCTTAAGCTGTGGTCTATTTCGAGCCTTTAGTTAAGAGCAGGCTAATGCCGACCGTCAGGTAGAATACTTCTCCATCCTTTCTTCTCTTCTCCAAAAATCCACCAATTTCAAAACTACCCACCTATCCTTAAATGGCGACCGAAAATTGAAATTATTTACGCCGTGGAGGTTGGTGATGGAAGTATTATTTGGGTAATGAAAGACTGGAGAGAAACCCGCTGAAGCCACTGGCCTACTCCTAACGAAAATCCTCAAAGGTGTCCACAGTTTTAAGTTCCATCTAACGGACGGATCATTGCATGTGAATGGCTCTCCATTTGGTATCAAAGTAGGGATTGGGATTCCACAGAAAAACATCTACTCACGTTAGTGCTCAAGCCGCCACACTTAACTTGAAACTCTCTGGTGACTGATGCTTGAAGTTGCTGGTGACGAAGTATTTCGGGAGCTAAGTTTTTCAATTCTAAGACTGGTTATACCTGCATCCTTCGATTTTTTCCTGTCCCATGCTCACTCCTTTGTTTTCTTAGTTTCTTTAGTTCCTCCCTTAGTTTCTTCCTTAGCTTAGTTATTCTTTTCCTCATCCATATTCACCTGTCCCATGGTCTTCCTCGGTGGACTTACCCTTCTGTTTACCTTTAGTCCCCTCCAGTATGTTTCAAGCTAATTAATATATCTCAATTGAATGTACCCAATCAACCGTGATCATCTTTGAAATATGTTTTGCCATCCAGTCCTCTCTTCTCCAGCTCTTTTTGATGCCTCCTCCTTTACCACTACGTCCGTCCTTTTAATCTTTGCCATTTTATTTCCTCCACCACGTGTCGAAGGCTTCTATTCTTTCTGGCTCATTTTTTAAATATTTCTTGCTCATTAGTCATTCTCACATATTATATATGGAGTGGATTTTCATTACAAACCCTTATCCAGGGTGAGGGAGACGGTAGTCGGCGGAGATCAATGCGAATATATGAGAAATGCAAGTGTCATTTCCTCAAAAGCTGGCTCATTGGAGGCACTAAAATGAGATACTCATGAAACTCAGATCTTTTTTTATTTGTGTATCTTGGATAACACAGCGTAGTAATCACAGTTTTCCAAAAATTGGCTGATAGGTAATTATGTTTTACTGCAACGTAAAAGGCACCTATAGAGAAATTATGTATTCCATTTCATTATTATTCATAGACCAGAGACTCTTATCGGTTTGTTTACGCAGCCAGGTGGACCCAGAACGTTTCCCATCCTATTTATCCATAAAAGTGAAAGACAACAATTTATACTAATACCTTCTATCAGCGACGAGCATCCAGCGTTAAACGTTCAGTTGGGAATCAAAGTCATTAAGCCGCTTGGGGGGGTTGGAAGAGCATGGTGCATTCAAATACTCCTCTCACATCGGAGGAACTAAAGGTCAACAACATCCATTGTGTACGGCATACCATACCTGACTACTCTCCTAAATGTAAGTGCTGGACGAGCATGACTTGCCTTGCATACTTGAATGGAACGAGGAAGGATTCAGAAATGAGGTGAACCCCAATGGCTATGTCAACGTTATTTATGGCTCACTAATGAAGTTTCATTGGAAAACGTCCATATTTGCATGCCCATCTTTTAAAATAATTGTTGGCGTCATCAAGTTCGATGTCTCGAAACTATCCCAATTTCTTTCAAAATATAGCATGAACAAGAAGGAAGGTTTAATCACTCTTTAATTCAAATTAGATTTCGATTTATGTCCTGGGAATTTATCAAAGTGGTTTAAACGATTTCTGATCTAAATTGAAATGCTCAAGTTGTTTGCATATCAATTACTTGGATTTTAAAACATTTTTCAGTACGTATGCCTTACCCATGCTTGCACTGTTGCTTCTTCAGTCGTCAAATTGTACACAGAGGCATGTGTCATTTTATAACTCTGTGCCTAAGTATAAATGTCGCTTGCCTGTCGTAAGTTATTGAGCGTTGCAATGCATGTGAATTTTTCATTGCGTAACATCATTGATAATGCATGTTTTACCTCCATATTAACGAGAAAACCGAAAGAACATTTTAGGAAACTTTCATTTCATCGTTACAAGTATCCATTCAGAAATGAGGAATGATAGACTATCCTAGAGATATTAAAGGGTAGTCTAGAATTTTTCTCTGTGTATGGGAATAATTCCATTCAAGCAGAGTAATTTCGGAAGCAGCCATAATTTCCTTAATTTACTCATGCAAAATGATATTTGCAACAACAATGAGTTTAATATGTAGAAAAATCTGCCTAAATTGAGATTTTTTTCTAGCATTAAAATTCAACCAAACGAAATACTAATGAGTGAATCTGGCTGGCTCTCTATCATTTTGGATTGATTCCTTTCTGCGAAATATCTACGGCAGTACGTACTTCGAATTTCACCCATGGTATATAACCAAGTATTTTAAAGTGGCTTTAAACTCGTTAATTGTGATGCAACGCTCACAAGTAAGAGTTCTCCATAGAATTGTGGGCTCAAGGATATTTTCTTCCCTAGGCTCAATGGAATTCGCGTTAAGAGAGGGCACATTTGAAGCTTAGTCGGGTGAAGAACTCAGCATTAAGTTTGGGAATCGGAGGTCGAGTCTGTCGAGGAGAATAATTAGTTCTACGTGAATTTCCCTCTTCTGTATTCTATTAACGAACTGGCTCCGCTGAAATTAGACAACGTCGTGCATGGCCCAGCAGAGAATATCAAAGGTTGCATCCCTCACACTTCGAAATTTTGAAGCATCAATCCAGAAGGTTTCTAAATTAAGTTGTGAACCAATAATTAATTTACTGCTGTTCAAGGTTGTAAATAAAAAAAGCGATTAATCGAGCACAATTTAAAATGCATGAAATGTTTTCGTGTGTTAGAGAAAAAAATACCAAAAACTACTTTCCAAAAGCTTCACAAAACAATGGGATTTATGTCACTTGGTTGTATGGTTTACATTTTTAACAACGAGCCTACTTTGTTTACTGCAAATTAAAATCACGGTCAAGAGCAATGTGGCCGCATGCTTTTTTCAGCGCTCCGTCGCAATATTTAATTTTGAAATATCTAATAATTAAATTAAAGTTTAAAATATTTCCACTGATTATCAGTGTTTCTTATTCTGCATGAATTTTTATAGCAAAATTTATAAAAACATATTGCCCAAGCATATTCCATCCTCGACTTTCGCCTTCTTTTGGACAAGGATCAGAAAATAAATCTGCACGCCTCGGAACTATCAGAGACTGACGACTTCCACGCATATCACAGATGATGCAGGAAAGGGAAAGGAATAATCCCTGCCGCTCTGTCAGTTGTTACAAAGACGTAAATTATCCCATAGAGCTTCCGCCCCCTCAGGACTTTTCTGCACAGCAGCATTTCTTCATCGTTAGTAGCGGGAGAGGAAAGAAAGGACGGACGTCTGATGTAATCTCAGGCGGCAGTAAGTCAGTCGCTTCCCCTCTTTCCTCCACTTCTTTCTCATTAACCCCTTTGCTACGCCGCACAGTGGGCTGAAATCGGAAAAAGCTGGCCAAAATCCAAGCAATGTTTTTTCAATCCGGAAGTTGAAACTTTGCACAGTCATTCTCCATAGATTGGTGCATGTTATGTTGCATGCTATTTGTCACAACTCGCACACGTTAATAATATATATGGGCTCAAAGTTGGACAAATCTCGCAAAAATCGCCCACCTTAATTTTTTTTCGAAAATCACCGAATTCAAGCTAATGATTTTGTAGTAAAGTTGTGGAATAAAAACTAAAATTGTTGGGTATAATTATTCCTTTGTATGCAATGTTACTTATTTTGTGGGAAAATTTATGACATTTGTTGTCGATACATGACAAAATGGCGGAACCTGTTTTTCGTCATTTTTTCGTCTTTATGTAGCAAAATATAAAAATGGACATCGACGGACACTGAGATACTTACATCACGATAATAACAAAGCTTTTAGATAGTGAATCCGATGAAATCATCTGTGACCAATTGCGACGCCGAAAATAAAAGACAAGACCGGATTACAATAGTTTTTGCGATATCAGGATAAATAATACAAATTTGTATTGAAGATATTTCATTTCTACCGAAACCGGCAATGGAAATACGTAGAAATTGCCCTGGTACTAGGAAGAATGGGTAACTCAGCTGGGCAGGTCTGCTCATTGGCCTGGCAAACTTAAGGCCCGTGGTTCGATATTCGGTCCAGGTGAATTTTTCCTCAGGAATTTTCTATACATTTTTATTCTTAAATATAGTAAAATGAAGATATTTTCGTGGAGAATTGACAAGTATCTTTTGTGAAACCGGAAATCAGTTTACGCAATGAAAGGGGTTAAAAAAATGAATTTCTCCTAAAAGAGGGAGCCTCGTGTCACCACTCCCCAGGGCAGACTTGCTGCCAATTCCTTCCCACAATTCCTTTCGTTTCTGTCATTATTATTTTCTCCTCTTCGGTCTCGCACGCAACACTCTCATTTCAAACGGAACACAACGACGCCCCATCCGCGACCTTTATCCCCAATTCCCCATTCGTTTGCCCCTCCTATAGATCTATTGTGTAGTTTGTCGCCTATTAATAAAACATTTGGAACCACTTGGTGTTTAAAAATCAGCTGGTGCAGCTACTACGATAATGGTCAGGTCTTTGGAACGCAACAACTACTTGTTCCTCAACATTTGTCTCTCAATGGTGCATGTGAAAAATATAAATATCGAGTGAATAAGTCAATCGCGCCCGAATGATGACGGAACCACCCGAAGAGCTATCATTGCACGCCACTCCTTTTTGGCATTTTCATTGAAACTGCAAAACTGCTCCTGATAAAATGTTTTCGTTGCCGTAGCACGATAATTATGGAGTTGCTACGTACGTACGTACATGTGTTAATTATGTACAACATAATCCTTAAAATAAATTTCCTTACCAGCTCCTGAAGCATTACAGATTCTTCGTGAATCTCCATGCGTTTAAGGTACAACTCTTGAAAATTGGCGACTAAGGGGTAGGTCAGATACGAATCAGAAAAGGTTTGGATCCGCTGGAATAGTCAGTTGGGGCGAGAACTCGTTCCGGATCTACAGAAAGTTTTTCGCGAACGAGGATGTTAATAACTGTCATATTTGTCACTATTTGAGCTGAGAGTGAGGTCAAGGATTTTCGTGACGACAGTCGAGTTTTCTCCGAAGGGAGAGAGCGCTCAAAGAGAGCTTCGATGCATAGATCTATACTGTTTGTTTGCTCGAAGTCAAGAGTGACGCAATGAATTTTTATGACGGCATCATCGTTTTCCTCCAATGTGAGGGAGTTTGAGAGGAGCGTGGATGCCACACTTCCCTTGAAATTTACGCAGCGAGGATGGGCGCGTAAGTTAATGCGAAAGTGAGAGTTCCAGGGAATTTGTTGATGGTTCAGGAGACGAAAATTCACCTTGACGTCATTCTCATCTGATAGAGAGGACAGAGTTTGTTCATAACAACAAGTATGCCCTAGTTTAAAACCTAAGTAGCGATATGAAAAACACATATGTGCAAAACAGAGGAATAACCAATGTTGATACACTATGCATACTTAATTGGCGTTGCATTGGCCACGCTATTGTCTAAGTTGCTAAATTTTCACCACCACCACCATCCTTATTCTTGCCGTTTTACTCTCACAATTAGCATTTTTGTGTAACTACAAACACTGGAAAGACTTCAGGCTTTCTCGGTGAATGATTTTGATGAATTCTTCCCCGTCTTCCAACCGGGTTAACGTCTGCGTGATGGCCGACGTTTCGATGGAAGAATTTCCCATCATCCTTAGGGCTGCTGATATCATAAACAGTGATGAGTATGATGGTAAAGTTTTCCATGGAAACGTTGGCCATCCTGAAGACATTGATCCGATGAGTAACGGGAGAATAATTTGGCAGAAAAATCGATTGTTTGAAATTCGCTCTACTATCTAAGCCTCATTCTGTATTGGAATCCGAGCAAAAAGGGTTGATATTGACGGCTTTGGATTAAAGCCATTGAATCTGAATCAATTAAAACAAACTTTAAATCGAATATATTATATTAATTTATTGTAAGCGTTTATGAGGAAAAATATTCTTTCATAAATCATAAATCATCGGGATTTTGCAACGCACATCGGAGATGTGCCGCAGTGATGAAAAATCCTTGCTTGATCGCGGATGAGGTAGAGTAATTGTGGTGGGTTTGGTTGTATCCTAGTGATGTTTGAGGCTTTGCTCGTGCCTGTTTGAAGTAATTTTTAGGTAAAATGTTCTATTTTCAATAATTGGGCTTTAACAATAGAAAGCATTGAGTTAAATTAATACTGACCTCCAGTACCTATACGTGGATTTGAAACCGTATTCCGCAGTTGAGGTAAATTGGTGGTGGGAAATATGTTGCAAAGAGAGTAACAAGATGTTTTTATCCGGTTATCTCGATGGCATACCATTTTCCTCTGGAAAATTTTGAAGCAATATGCTATCCAGCCAGCTAGTCAGCTTGTTTTGTTATTATTCCACATCAATTAAATTGGCGAGATCAAATACATTACGTTGCCTCCTGATTTATTCAAGGGATTGAAGGCAACTAGATGTTGTTCCCATACGGTCCATCAAGTATGGCAACACAAGGGAAAAAGAGAACTTCCAAGAAGCCAAAATCAGTGATGTTGAATACTTAAAAAGCACTTAACAAAAGTGCTTGGCTACGTATGATGACAGTGGACTGCGGATTGGTTGGGCAAGCCAAAGGTCTGTGGTATGATTCCCAGTTCAGACAGGGAAGAATTAGAGGGGAGCTCCTTAGCGAATTAAAAGTGGCTCCCCTCCGTAATTGCTGCAAAAATAGAAAAAAAACGCTATTATAAAGATTGTTCTCCGACGAAAGGTTTTATTTTTACGAACTCTATATACATTTTTAAAGACAACGCTTCACTGTCGCTTAACGACAAAGACACATATGGTGGTGGCGGAGTAAAGTACTCGACTGCTAATCCGAGGGTCGTAGGCTAGAGTCCCGCCTGGTTCGGTTTTTTTGCACGCCCAGGACATGGGTGTTTCGATCGATTTCTGATGTTGCGGACCCTGAGAAACATGATGACAAGCCAATGGCTTATCGGGATTACAGGGAAATACGACCTCCAGAATCGTCCGAGGAAAAATGAATATTCTTCGCTGAGAGGTATTTCTTTCCCCTAGACCCTCAAAAAGTAGCGAGCCACTCCCCTCCGCCAAAACAACGTTATTAATCCGCCCCTGACTGATTTGCTCTCTCGGCATTTTCTATGTTTAATCGCCGTTCAGAGCGGCAGGATGAAAAATCACATTCCATGGAATTCGAATAAAGGATCTCCTAGTAGTAAATTATTTCCATGCATATTTATAATAAGCCCTCCAGAAGATGAGTTCAGTGGTAGGGTGGGTCTTTATAAAGAGGAGAGAGTCAAGAGCCCACTCTCTGAAAAATCGCGGTCACTTCGGTACACAGTGGAAAGCTGAGTGGGAGCTCAGACGCCTTCACTTTCCTCATCACCTCAGTTGCTGGTTGGTAATTACTAAGTCATTTCAGTTTTACATTTTTATCATCACATGAAAATTATTATAGCATTTTAAAGCTTAATCATTGGTACTAATCGTTTTTAATTAGCTTGTTCGCTTATTCGGTGGCATATGATATATTGATGTTTGTGCTATAAATAATCCAAAACCGCGAATTCATTTTCTAGACCCCACTTACCTACTATCCACATCCTAAAATTCAGGCATAAAAATAGTGTAATACATCGGCGTATCACCATATACCTGTTATTTTCACTACGTATTTTGATTACTTAAGTCTTATTTCGCTTTTTATGTTTATATAGAAGTTATAGCCTTCGTTAATGCAATAAATGATGAGGACGTATTCTTTGGGATCCTAAATATTTTGGAGATGATCACACTTACGTCTTTATCAATGTATGTTGTAAGTTTTATCCAATAGACCATTAAACGACGTTGCTGATTATCTACTCATGTGGATGGCCGTGAACAAACTATGCGAGGAACTTTGAACGAACACGAGCTGGGAGGGAGAGTTAGCCCTTCAAAGTAGCTCCTACTGAGTGGAGAGTGATACATTATCCTGTTTATGACGTCACGATCGGTAGAACCAATGCAAAGATCACTAGAACCAATGCAAAGATCAATAGAACCTCTCCATTCAATTGACCCCAACCTTGTTATGTGTGCTTCTTGCTCTCTAGTGGAATAAAACAATCAGGTAGGGGTCTCAAGGAGGCTTGACGATGTTTTGTTACTCCCTGTACTGTTGTTTTTTAGCGACAAATATTGTTAGTTTTACCTTTTATCATAAATGTGTGATAAAATTACCTTTTAGGCGTCAGAGAAGCTGGAGGAAGTTTTGAGGTGCAGGGAACGTCACACTAACGCAAGCATTTCCATTAAGTTATTGGGAAATAGCGCACGAGAAAAATGATACGTCGTTTTTGTTGTTATTCCTTACCAAACCGGAAGAGGGTGGCAAATGGTTTGGAAATGGAAGAAACAACATGACGTTTTTTATAGACGCGTTTAAATTCTGCTCACAATTCCTTTCATCAACCACTTGGAATTTCATGTCTCAAAAGGTTATTGTCCATACCAATAGAAGGCCTTCGTCAGAAATGATTAAGCATAATTCTCGCTATGCAGGCGATCATTATAATCATTTTTCACACTGTGACAAACTTAAAAGTATTTTTTAATAATTAACGATCAGCCACATTTTTCCTTTAGTTGGAATAGTTTTCGGCTGTAGACAGGAGAGCTATTGGCCAATAAAATTTCATAGTATTGCCGGAAAAGTATTTAAGTTTTGAATTAAAACACAAACATAATAAGAAACACATTTTCGTTTGCTTTAAAATCCAAATTTGTTTGCTCGAAAGAAAAAAATGTATGCTGAAAAGCACATAAAAGACACAAATCAGGGAAAATTACCATCATCGCAATGTACCTGTACCTTCATGTCTGATTTACCTTCGAAAGTAGCCATAAAAACGCAAGAATATTGATACCATTGTCTTTTAGAACTCAGAAAAATAACTTAATGATGCATATATTTGAATAAAAAAGGTTCTGTGTTGAAAAAAGAGATTATAAAAACTCAAGAAAAATTAAAATATTGGAATTGGATTGGAATAAAAACAGTAGAATTGATAGAGGCACTATAATATCAGCGTCTTGTGACCCCAAACCATACATAACTCGAACATGGGATGGCATAGTCTTTAAAAACCATGGTATTCAGCCCGATTTACGCTTTCCTTTACCGTCATGTTATTTTTTAATCACCTAAATTGCGGTCAGCGCTATCCAGTCCAGCTTTGCACACTTCTGAAAAATCGAGGAAACGACAGAACCGGCTTGAAATGATTGTTGCACCTCATCTTTTCGTCGCAAAATCTCGTCTGAGCCCACGCAAACCATCTCTGACCCATCTCTTGATCCCTTGACTCGTAGGCGCCAAGTCCGGGAGGCGGAGAGAGAGAGAGAGGGACAGACGGAGCAAGGAATCTGCTGCTTTTGTGAACGGAGTAAAGTGTTACGGGCGTGGGCGGCCTTTCGTTTTATTTGTCAGAGACCTCGGTGAGCGTGAAGACTGGGGGCGGCAAGTCTTTCGTGGTTGAAACGCCTTCACGGCTCTTTGCCGAAACAAAAAAAGGAAAGACTTCACCCTTTTGAGAAACATTGTCACTTTCCATTGAGAATATGGCGGTTGGTCGGGCCTCCTCCTCCTTCTCTCTCTGGGTCACTGCCACCCCGCCATTTATTCCGACCGCCCGCCCGGCACGGCGGCTGGTTTTAGTTGGTGAGTGCCCAAGGCGAAAGGGCTTGGGGCAGGGAGGCTGACGGCGGGAACAGATGAGCATGCGGAGGTGAACGGAACACCGACTTAGATACAGGTGGAGAACGAAAAGGATACGCGGTATTCTCATGTCAGAAGTAAAAAAGAACGTCGGGTATGACTACGCCGGGATCGTGGCCGTGGATTTCACACGAATGCATCCACGTTTGGGTGAGAATAGGATCTACGTTTCCTGGCGTGACGGAAACGGACGTTGGCGTTCGCGAAGTTTGTTTATTGTTATTTAGTGGAGCCAATTATGATGGCCGGAAGTTGACGGTGCCTCCAATGGACCATGATCAAACCTACTCAATGTCTAATTTTACCTTCACGCTACGTCAATGGCAGCCAATCAGAGTAGAGCTTTTTTTTCAATATTTAAAAAATTTAATTTTCAGATTGTTCATCTAAATTCTTAAACTTACCATAAAATAAAATTAGCCTTCTTGAAGCAATATTCGTCAGTATTATTGAGGATTAATTACATATTCGTCATAAAATATGAAAATAAACAGCTACTCCATTCAGGACTTCATTAGCGAAAACTGTCTACAATTGGCATGATACTCCTCTCACTCTTTGTTAGTTGTAGTACACTCCTCTTTGACGGGAAGACGAAGGAAAACCGAACGCCACCATCTGTCTACGTCACGTCAGGAAACTTTGAAGGTAATTCTCTTAGCGAGTAATATTTTGCGGCCTTCGAGGTGCTTGCGCTTTCATTTGTGGCGCACGTCGCGTTGACTTTCCAACAGTCCCGGAGCCATTTCTATTCCTTTTAGCATGGACAAAGAATATCAATGAACAATAAGACGGCCTTTTCGATGAGATATCTAACGTTGTCTCTAGGATATTCGGGGAGTACGGGCCGAGATCTGAAAAATTTGGTGGAATTACATCACTAGTTATGGTTTAAATCATAATTAGTGATGTAATTCCTCTATATTTTTAATAATTTTTAGTAATTACCACCTGAAAATTTTTTACTGCCAATTTTTTTTATACCAAGTAGATAGAACTAGACGAGATATTTCGTTTTGATTCAAAATCAACGTGCTGGCACTCCAGATTCGCGAAGTGTAGTGCGCGGAAAATTTCTCCCACTCCCAATACAGCCACCAGTCACTGCGGGCCCTCAATTGCTCCTCGCACGTGCATGACACCTGCTCAGGTTTATGTTCGCATCTCAGTCATATACCCTATCGAACGAGACAACATTTATTTCAATCGTGTTATTAGTCACGAAGTTATAGAGTCAGAATGGTTAACCTTGCCAACGTTATGCTGAACGGTGTGCTTAAACTATCTGGGATGATTCCGAATACGTAGGTAACTGAGGAATCGCTTGGTGCATTCACAAACAGTTCAAGATTTTGATGGGTTTGAAACAGTCGGAGAGATAACTAAAGCGTCACTCACGTTGCGTCTATAATCAGGGTTTTCTTCCCGATCAACGTTATCCCGGTGAGAAAAACTCGATCAGGAAGACTGCGTGTGATTGTTCCGAGTGATTTAATTACACAAAAATATCAAACAACTCGTGATATCTCCACGTGACTCTTATAGCTACAATATCGAAATTTTCTCGAACTGATCATACACCCCTCCCCCCCTGACACGACAGTCAGTATAGTATTATACATTCACGACACTCATTTTTGATTTCCCCATGCTGACTTACAACAGCCTTCTATCAACTAGGAAATATAACTATCCTTCCACTATACTTTGCAAAAAATGTACTGGGGTAAATAAGAATAATGTAGAAAAATTATTCTTGCCGGCCCAAAGGAAACTGCATTCCTGAAAACAGTAGTATTTTTTTGTTTGGTTTCCTCCTCAGCACATTTGCATCTCTTGCAAAATGTGGTGAAAGGATATCAATATGCCACTCAATTTAAGTTGTGTATAGATAATCTTGACCACTTTCATTATGATTGAATGTTTTTTCTATAGCTTTGGTCTATTATTTTTTTTCAATTAAAAAGCCACCAATTCGCAAACGTTTCGCCTTTTTATATAAGCTTCATCAGGGCTAAAAATACAATATATAAGTCAAACAAGAAACAACGTGCTTGTATATACATAAATATTGTTAACAGCTATTCGGTATATACCTTTAGGTGGCATTTAAAGAGGAGAGTAAAAGGTTTATCCAAGTATGTTTCCTATATATAACAACAATGTTCTTCTTAGAATCAAAAATTTTAGCATATACAAATATTTAAATGAACAAAACAATTTTTATAGATAACAAAAATTAAATTAATAATCTTTAGCGAAAAATTATAAAGTAAATATAAAAAAATAAAAAACTGCTAGATATCAGTTTTATAGTTAATATATATTCAACGAATATACAAGACATATTCGTACTATAATTTTGAATTTGAAACCATCAAAAGTCTTTAGAATTAAATTATAAATAGTGGTTTTCTGTTATTGGAAAATAAACCAAGAAATAGAAAATAAAATGAAGATTCTTATTCCTTCAATAGAATTTTGCATTCCGATCAAAATTCCGAAATTATTTTCTAAACGTAACGATTTTTCGCTATATTTTAGCGTTTTTTAGTCATCGTCCCCATTACGACCATACTCATTTTTTAAGTCGAGATTCCGTGTATAACCATTAACTCAATGATTCTTTGCACTAAATAAGATATGAATGGTTTATAACAATCAATATAAATGACGAATGGTTTATTACAATGTTTTAGTGTTGATTTATTCCTTCCTGTTGATATTCAACGAGCACCTTCTCTAGTTATTAATAATTATTAACCAAAGATAAAAATTTCAGTGTGTATTATTTATTTTTATGATGAGATGCACTACTCGGAAGACGTCGCAAATCTGGCATGAGGCGAAGGAGCTTTGTCATTAAGTAGCTAGGGGCATCCTTGAGATTATGCAACTCCGCTAACATTCTTCTCGTGACCTACTCTGGGAAACGTCTGGTTGGATGCCAAGAGATTTGCACTACAAAAATATTTGCATCCACCGAAGAAAGTTACATTCTATTCAGGTAGTTGAAGCATGTAATTATTCCTTGTGCTTAGCATTTTTAGTGCTCCATTTACGTGGGCAACCGTTCGACAACTTAATGAATTTTAACCCGTGAAGCTCAGAAGAAAATAGGTGGCGATTTGTAACATTGGCGAAGTTGAAGTTTTCCATGGGGTCGAAAGAATTTGGTTGCACGAAGGATAAATACACGGCTTTATAAAAACAATCGACTTGTTGAAGCGAAATTACTATGCATTCCAATGTCTTTCTTTCGTAAAGACCATTAATTTTTGATGGCTTGGCTCATCCTGCAGGCTGATATCTCCCGCAGAATTGTATCTTAATTGCTCACAATCAAGGGTGATTTGAGCGATGGAAGTAAAGATGGCTTAACCTTTACATCAATATCAGTTTTTATTGATAAATGTTGTAATTACCTTTTTATGGCATCTTGCACAAGAACTGAAAAAAACTCTGATTCTGGACAAAATCCGTTAAGAAACTTGACATTATTACAAATGTTTTACTCTTTTGTCCTACTTTTTGGGTAGTAAGTAAGTTTGGAATTCTCAATTTAGGATAAATAATCACTTCTGCTGTAAAAAAATATCCTTGCATGTAGCTGTAGAATCCGATTTACTTTGAACTTCGAATCCGAAAACTCGGAGAGCAGGCATGAATACTAGCTTATGCTGCAACAGCAGCGTAAGCTAGTATTAGTGTATTATTTTGGTTTAACATGTTTCAACGGCTTAGGTTATTTTTCACATACTGTCAGCCACTTGCATCCTGGGCGAAACAGCACTTGAATAAATAGGAGGATCACCCCACCAAATTCAAGCCGAGTCTACTGAACTTCGGTGACAGATCAGGAACCGATGTTTCCACCGTGGTAGCCCGTTGCTCAGCTAGTATTATAGTCCAGTTGTATCGGCTTAATGTAAACCCCAACCTTTTACGCTATGATCTGTTTTTAAATATGATCAATGCAGGTGCTAAACTTGACGATGTAATTGACTCGTTGTGAATAAGCGTTGCGTTGTTTCTTTGCAAGCCAGAACCCTCTTTTCAGTGGTATGATTATTTTTCTGCTAACTGCAGTTCAGAAAAACCCTCTATGTTGAGCTGATCACTTTGAATTTACCTAGTAAATGATGAGATGAGGAAATCAAGCGACTAATCATGGGTTCTAATATATTTTGCGGCCTTTGCAGCCGACTGCTATATTTTCCGAGACCCTGTTATACCATTTTCGGGAACAAGGAGCAAGTAATTAATATTAGAAATATATTACTTCTAATCCTGTTCCATTTAGAGGTCTGCCCGGGAGTTTCATATTTGAATGAACTGTAAGGAACATCTTTTTTGCCATTTTTATGCATGAATCGAAATATTGGCACTTGGGCTGGTGAGGATTTGAATTGGATTGGGTAGGTAAGGATGGGCATTACACACCAGGCTGGTTGTATTAATATCTAAAATTGCTAAGTATTCGGTAAAGTTCTTCAATGGAAACTCAAACCCTCACTATAAGAAAGGTTTTGAGTGGTGTTCGAAGCAGTTCACGTATCTAATACCTTGACCTATTTTAAAACTCCCCTCTTTAAGAAATTCGGAATTTGATAATATCATTCCAAATACCTGGCAAATGTCACCTTATAACTAAAGAGGCAAAGTTTTCAGCCAATTTCCATCCGATGATGGATTTATTCTTAAATAGATTCTCAATAGAGTTTAGGAAAACATTTGGAGGCGCACCTTTTTTTGGCGACGGAGGCTGTGACCTTGCAAATAACCAAATTTGCATGCGGAGAGAATTCTAAGCAAGCATAGCACTTCGCACATTTTAAAGCATGGAGGAAAATAGATTAGCACTACACCTCACGCTAACCTTGTCGAAATGAACGAAGCCATTCATTCTCTAGGGACAATGTATACAAAACTCTTACGTTACGTTCATTTGCAAATTTCCAATGGCCATAAGTTTATCAACTTTCCAGCTCGCTATATTGCTCTCGAGGAACCTTTTCCAAGAATGAAGGAAGGAGGGTGGGGTACGTCCTTCGGCTGGAAAGTCCTTCCGAATATGAGCGCCGACCCT
Source organism: Pyrrhosoma nymphula (assembly GCA_963573305.1). NCBI lineage: Eukaryota > Metazoa > Arthropoda > Insecta > Odonata > Coenagrionidae > Pyrrhosoma > Pyrrhosoma nymphula. The sequence goes on along the minus strand of OY754330.1, from coordinate 43,611,567 downwards.
TGTCCTTGGGAACTATTCAGACGCAAGCGGCTTCGTCATCACCGAAGGCAAGGCGAAGAATCGGATGCATTGCCTTCTGTCCGCGGCAGGCATGAAAGTGTGCGATTTTCACTGTCGTGGAAATGAAATTCTGGTTATTTCCATGAGAGCCCGGTGTCAAAGGACACTTTTCTTGGGAATTTTAAAGAGAGACGAACATTTGTCAACCAAGCTGGTCACGCGCCGACCTGACTTCTCGATTGCCGCGGATGTAAATCCCGCCGTGTCGTGTTTTACTAGCTACCTACGTCGGAAAACTATTCCGTGTGATGACCGTTTTTTCTTAACCTGTTTTCAGCGAGTTAGTACGTTCTTTGGTACTGGTAACCATAATATGTAAGCCTTGCCAACGGAAGTTTAAGTAGGGATGCAACGGAGAGGATATTTTAAAAATGGAGACGTACAAGAGTCGGAAGCATTGCTCCGAGTATTAGACGAATGCACTGCTAGATGTAGTATAGAGAATTTCGTATTAAACATGATAAAATACTAAATAGAAATAACTAAATTGATACTTTACGCTCCTTACATCTTTTTTCAATAAAAACTAGAAGCAAACAGCTTTTACATCTAACGTGTGGACTGGTGTAAAGGCGAGTTAGTTTAAGCCGGATTATTAACCATTATTTAGCCCAACTGGTGTGATCGTGGCATTGCGAATAATTGGACGTTTCAGAAAATGAAGGATAAAGTCGAAGATTAATAAAAAAGGCAGAGCAGCTTTCAAAAACCTCGATTGTCACAGTACTTACAGTCTGACACAGTAAGGCTTTTATAGTGGTAGCAAAACTTGGTGGCAGTTACCTACGCGAAACGAGTCATTAAGGAGGGGAAAGCTCGTGTGGAAGTAATCAGCAAAGGAGCGGAAGGGAAAAAACAGCACATGGTCAGCAACGCTGCGAATATAACTGCAATTAACTTGTGAGGGTGGTAAAAGTGTTAGCAGCGCGCTTCATAACGATCCAAATGAAGCTGGATCAAAATACAATGATATTACTCGCAGCCCATTTAAAAATTTGAATTTACAGCCAGAGAGAGCCAAAAAGCTGAAGGAAATGACAGATTGATCATTTTGAAGTTGGCAATGAAGGTTTCCAACCTCACTCACCCTTGCGGAGACAGTTCATAGGAAATGTACTGCTCCACTGAAAAAGGCTTTCTGCGCAACTGCCTCCATGTGTCGCTACCACTGAACTCATATTTGACATAGAATATGTAGAACATAAATAAAATCTTTTCTGATCACTAAGAAAATGCCTCTTGGTCAAATTTTTGTCATAAAATTTGACCAAACGGTTCTGAGTATCGTATAACAGGCTATATTTGAATAAAATGTTATTCAATATAATAACAATAGATTCATTTATTGGTTGATGACTTGGGATTGAATTATTTTTTTCAATTCTGACTGCCGCACAATTAAAATCCGTTTGATCTTTTGGTAAAAAATTTGACCGTGAGGCATCGTCTACGCTTCATTCTCATATAAAAATAAGCCGTGTGGTGCTTAGTCACCAAAGGCACTGAGCCGTCCAATCATTTCTAGCTCCAACGGCTTGGTTTAACCTTAGAATTTGAAGAACTAAAGACCCAAGTCTACAAATGCAAACACAAGCAAGGCCCATGCGGCACGTCAGAGGCTCTGGATATGGGGGAGAGGCTGGGGAGGGAGGAGACGCATAGGTGACGCATATCATCGGAGGCGGCAGGTAGTGGAGAAGGTGACAGGCATTACAGAGAAACTTTATGGTGGAATTCAAAGAGCTGAAGGATAATGCGTAGTGGCTGACTGAGTGGGAAGGGAGGAGATGAATTACACCGGCATATTTGATCGCACCCTTTGGGTATGATTGATGAATGTAAATTCTCTCAAACAAATTATTGCCACTTTGTCTAGGTATGACAAATGGGCGAATGTCGCTAGAACGTGGAAAAACTGAAAGTTTAAACTTTTCATCTAATTACTTGAAGCCCGCTGGATATAATTATTAGTAATTGCTACTTTCATTGAAGACCAGAATTAACCAAGTATGAATGTTAAATTATACGCCGTAAAAGTGAATATAGAAATTGAAAAATTATGACAAATTTCGGAAAACGTTGTGGTTACAGTAAAAAGCTTAATTTTCTCGACAGTTATATTTTCGGGTGCCTATTGTTCCCCATGGTGTGTCACTGAGTATTCTCAGTGTCAAAATAACTAATATAAAGTGTATCCATAAAGTCTGACGGGAAAGAAAACGCGAATATTGGCCAAAACCTTCTTCAATATATTGATTGGCTTTTGCTTTTTGTCGTCAGTTTTTGCTTTTTCTGCCAGTGACTACCACGTTCTTGAACACCTAATGTTTTTGGTTAATTCATTAATGCAACTATCTATGACATACGTTTTTCCATCAATGTGTTTCCCTAGAAATAATCCTTAAAAATACCTCATTATTCACTCATTGTTTGACACGTCTAAGCTTAATGCCTATGGTAGAAATATAGCTGGTTACATAAAGTCTGGTTGCTGCCGCGTTTCAGCTAGAGTGCCTGTTATACGGCAGAATAACCCATATAACTGCGAGTTAAGCCTTAACTGAAGCTAATCACCAGACATTGTGCAACCGGCCCCAGTTGAATAATCCTGACGCATGCCAGTAGATACAGAATCTCTATAATATGAATATGTAGCAGTTTGCCATTTTAACTCTCGTGAAAAACTATGAAAAGAAATTTTACTAAATTAACTTAATAAAACCAAATGTATGATGAAAGTTATGAAACTGGAGTTTAAATTAGGTCATGTATAAATAATAGGCATTCACTTAATAGAAAATTATGAAACTATAGCGAGATAATTGATAGATATGTAAAATTAGATTGCATAGTTTCCAAATTTTATTTCTTTGAAGTTAAAAGAAATGCAACTAAGCAACAGTTGTACAAATTAATAAAGTGTCCCAATTATCACTTCAACATTTAATGAGTCTTATCATCTCTGCTGTCTTTATTCTGATAACTGACCACGTATTCTGGCATTACTCATTGTATTCCATTAACTTCTATTGGCTCTTAAACGCCTCATCGTTGCCTATATAGTCAATAGTTTTTACGGAAAATTTTAATCTTTAATTTAATTGCTAAACTTAATTTACAAGAGAACATATAACCACTCGGAAGTTATGAGCGGAATGTGATTCTATTTACTAGGTGGTAATATGATGAGGGAAATTGGTTACTCAATCACTTGAAAACACCATTTGCCTTGAGTCAAACGGACTAATTGGTTCACTCTTGTGAATTGGGTTATAAAGAATTCGTATTTTTGAACAGCTGATTTTTTGCTAGAGAGTTTTAAGTAGTAAATACTATAAAATATTATCTTAGCTACATACGCAACTAACACTAACACATCAATGCAACAAGCGTATCTTAGTATTTTTTCAGAGAATTTTTAATTTAATTCGATAACATTTTTAGCCTTTAGTGGCCTCCCCGCTGATTTGGTAGTGACATCTTAATATACTAACCCCAAATACCAATGTAGTAGTTATTATTTGCTGAGTAATTATAAACAGTCGATTGACTTATTTTTATGAGTACATACGTGTCAATATTTGGAGGAACCGACTTATTATCATAATGAATGCACTTTGTACGTCCTCACTTATTTTTATTTCCGATCTAGGTTTCGACAACACCGCCATTTTCGAGGTTTAAGCCTTGAAATTGACATGAAATTATAAATAAATGAACGTAAAAATTAGTGGATACATACAAAGTGTGAAACCTTGAAAATGAAAATGTAATGCCGAAACAGAAATCGGCAAAAAAACTGGTGTACCAGTGCAAAGAATATTCATGGTGGTTATTGATTTTTATAACTTGACCTCTGCTCGCAGGTGGATGAGTCGTCTCGTCCTCAGTTTGAGTTCTCGTGCCCCAAACTGAGGGTTGTTTTTTAGCTCCTCCTAACATTCAGTTCCACAGCGCCTCCCTTCAGGAATGCATCTTGACCCGCTGAGCGAGAGGGGTAAATGAGAGAGAGAGGACCGCAGTTCGGGTAAGGAGTCAGGGGGAAAGCCGAGGAGTAGTGGATGGGGGAGGAGGGAGGTGGGTGAGAAAGGACGAGTGGCTTACATGTGTAAGTATGGCGCCTTGCGACGTCCCTGAAACGAGTTTACGTTTTTTTCTTCTCCCTCCCTCACTCTCTTTAAGGCGTCAGGTTATGCAACCACTCGGTGGTCTCTTCGCAAAGACATTCTCGTTCGGAGGCGTTAAAGTTGGGGATGCGCGGAGCCATAAAGTCGACACGTGGAGGAGAACCGACCTTCCACGGAATCAGGCGGACTCTGCGGTGAAAGTTTTCGATGTCTGGATGAGAATTTCAGTGAATAATCCCTCAATTACATAATCGAAGCAATGAACGAAGTGGCTAGGAGGTTGGCGTTTTTTTTGCGTGTACCAGTAGACTCCGTGGGGTTTTTTTTAAGGGTGCTTCGAGGTGAGGTCATGCAGTATCACCTTATAGGCTATATCAATTTTCCTTTAGCACTTAGGTGTTGCGCTAACAATTTATTGTGTAGTAAAAGACGCTTATGGTTTACCTCTCTAAAATCGGTTAAAGCAAAGTTTCATGACCGTGATAAATCATGTTGCTTTCGAAATTGTATCTTGAAAAGTCATGGTCCAGATAAACTTAGTTTAAAATTTATATTATTATGATAAATTAACTATTTATCTTAAAATATAAATCTAGTGAAAGACGATATTGACAAGTTAAACTATACATATACTTATATGTATAGTTTAACAGTTAATCAGGATGATATCAATCGGGTTAATCATGTAAGATATACTAAATAAAACATACCACCACCTGACCTATTGATAGAGCGATGAGTTTAGAAATTACATCAAGGTAGTCTCAGAGGGCTTAGGGGACCCGGTTATCCATTACACCCTTTACTAAGTTGATTCTTTTAAAGCATTATGTCAAAAACGGAGAATCTATGTATTATTATTTCATCAGAACCTTCACTTCGGAAACATAGAATAAATCATCAGAATATCGTGAGATCGAGGATGGAAAGGGGAACAATCTAAACTAAAGTTTAGCTTAGAAATCTTTATTTATCGACAACAATTAATATAATCCATTATTTTTATAAATTTACATTCCAAATTTGCAATAGTATTGGTAATCAGTTATTGTAATTATATCTTCTCTCGAGAATATAATTCTATTTTGAGAGAACGCTAATATTTGTTTTGTTAACCAATTCTATTTGACTAATTTAATACCAGTTTGATTTAACACCATCAAATTTCGACCAGACAACTATGAAAAGTAGAACTAGGATACATAACTTAAATAATGGGCAATGTTGATATCCGATTTTGCCGAATGCGATACCCCAAGAAATAATTAAGCTTTCATTTTGTAAAATAAGCACTTTCATTTTGTAATTCCACTATCCACGCATCTGCTACCTGCCTCGACGTTACTGGTGTCTGGCTTAAACAGGAGCGGTAATAGGGGCATTGAATTATTGTTCGGCCAAATCATTATTTCGGCAAGTCTCCTCCGATTTTTTTAACATTTGTCTTTCTTTGCTCGGAATGCGTCTTTTTCTTTTCAAGGTCTAATATTTCCAGTAGACTTTCCAGATATCAGCAAAATATTCCGCGCAAAGAGGAAACTCGTGTCTCAATAAGATGCTGCTTCTGGCTACTGACTCAAGCGTTTTAAGTAAGGCAGAGGTGGCCGGTCTATTATTCAGACGCGAGCAATAAAAGCGTCAACGAAAAGAAAGTGTGGAAAAAATCAACTAAGATTGAGGTTGACGGAAGGTTGGCGGAAGTAATTGAAACTAAAAACCGAAAATCAAAATGAATTCTTCGAAGGGCACGGAAAGATGTGAATTCTCAGGAATCGTAAAGTTGTAGAAGTAATCAAACAGTGGACGCATCCTTAGTGGATTTACCTCCTTTGAAAAAGCATAACTGTATGGATTAGAGTACATCAATTTTTCTTCAGGAGACGATAGGTGTAGTTTCATTTTGTATTAATTCCCCCATTTTTGCCGCATTTTCCCTCTTTGGACATGCTTCCCCTCGGCGAACTGTTTACCCTGCGTACTCAACCGAAAACTTTTAATAAACGAATTCGCACAAAAGGGAGCATGCCGACGTGCAAAAATTAATTTCTCCTTTAACAGAAAAAGTATCACCGCAAAACTTAAACGATGAATATCTAAGGCATTAAGCCATAAAATATTTTTTAACTGAGCAAAATCGAAAGGGTTCGAGTTCTGAGAAAAAGGCTTTTGAATTTTCAAAAATAAAAATTTATGCACTATATTGCAAACATTGTAGCTAATAATCTAATAGCATAATATGATGAACCGTTTCTGTATATTTCAGTGAAGCATTTTTGCTCTTTCATAAATATCATATGTCCGGAGATACCGAGGAAAGTTAAAACGCGATATTACGAAAATCACAAAAACATTGGACATGGCCAACAATGTTGCAAAACGAAATACGTCATATCAACTTGGTTGAAATTGGAGTGGTCTAGGGCAATTTCGATCTTTTTTTGGTCGTTTTGTCATGGTTGCTCATAAGTATTATCAGTTATGTGACTAAAGCACTAATATTACCATTGAAAGAGTTAATTAGTTTTTAAATTATTTTTTTAAGAATGAAATTGAGCTACACAAATTTATCACACAAAATAACTTACTGGAAAAGGGATGGCATTCTTTAAACCATGCTAATATATTATTTGACACTACTCTAGTACTGTTTACAATACTGTTTGTATTTCAGTTGGAGTATATTTAAAGCAGAAATATTGCAAGATACGACCGTCCCTTTTGAAGTAAAGTGTTTTCCTAAACACTTGTTTAAATTTTTAAATATTCTTAAATATTTCCAGCCAGGAGGAATTTCTGTGAGCCATAGGTCAAGACTCCTAAAGACTTCCATTTGGCCGACACCTGGAATGTTTTCCTTAGAACGATATCTGTTGATCACGCCAAATGTATAAAAAATGTGGGTCAAAGGTGGAATAGTGCCTCATTGACATAATCAAAAATACTTGGAACTCCACATAAACTTTTCATCGCCTGCGGAAATAACTAAAAATCTATAAAAAATTCTTATCGAAATAAAAACTTTGTCATTTTTAGGATAAAATGTTACGACCATTTTATTGATGTAGTCGGGACTTGATGACGGGGTGGCTATCTTCATTCCATTTCGGGAAAATTCAAGGAAGTCTACATCGAGTCAAAAATAATTTGGTACATCTTCTTCGGATCTCCAACAATTAAATTAGCGCCGATGATTGAAAGCCTCAATTTCGAGAAAGTCTGAAACCGGTGTCATAAACACCGAGGACAGTTAGGTGATTCCGAGCTTCCGAAGGCTATGACGAACAAATCCTCAACAACTGGGCAATTTTGAAGTCTTACTCGACCACTTCAATTGGGATTGCTTTGCCTCAAGCTCTTCACTTCCAAATTTCCAGCTTTGCAACCAGATTATGTATTTTACGAGAAGAGAAAAAAGAAATATTCTAATCCAGGGAGCAGGCTATAAACGAAAAAACGTTTAATTTAATACAAAATACTCTCATTTGGCACATTAACAAAGAGAAAAAATTGTACAAACACGATTAGAAAATGGAATAAAGCAGATACCATGGAGGATAGATAAACTGATACCATATTGTTAGCCACGCCTCAAGGATAAAATTTAACGCTTTTATTTGAATTATTTTGACTATTTAAAAAAATTTATTCATAATATTTATTTAAATTTAAAATGTTTTATTTAATATTCGGAGTGTAAATTATGTTTAGAGGAGTTTTAAGTAAAGTAATTAATGAATAATATATATATGTGCTCTGGGACGTATAATAATGCTTGAGAACTTCAAACAGCTGTGCTCTTTGACAATGGAACCGGAAGTATCCCAAAAATACTAGGTTCTATAAGAGCAGAGACCAGACGCACAGTAGAGATGTGCGCATTCTAGTGATATTTACGTGACAGACCGAACATGATCCTTGCGCAAGATTATTATACCTGTGGCAAGTAAGTGTTAAGCAATACCGTCTTAAGGGTATCAGGGGGCGCTGGGCTACCCATCTATGGGCTGGTTTAGACCCCATGTTGCAATACTCAGGAACCTTGCGAAGTTCTTTATCTTCCAAAACAATCTATATCTATACAAAACTGAAATTTTGTTTTTGAAAGACACAAGGACCCCTGGGGCCCCTATATATCGCCCCATTTTAACAAATTTTAATTACATAAGAAAAGCATTGCATTCAATGCAGAGCTGCTTCGTTTTTGCTATTTTAAATGACTTACTTTTAGGATATAGGCTTGAAATTTTGAGTATCGGATGACTGAATGAATTTTCAGCAACCAATTTTCGTGTTCACTTTATTTTTGCCTAACATTTGAGTTCTTTACACCAAAATGGTCAATTTTTCAAAAATAGTAATTTTTATTGATTGAAAACCGCAGCATAGACTTTAATAGGGAACTAACGCTCGAGATACTTTTTCACTAAAGTAATCTACCGGTTAAAGGTAGCTTATAATGAAAGTCAGAGAAAATCCTACAGATTTTTACACGTGCAGGGTCCTATTAACTTCTAGTATTTCTTTCTTCACCTCCGCGTACTTCCTACCCGTCTTCAACCCGTCCATAAACCCTAATCTCTTTCTTCCCCCTCACCGCTTGCCCAACAGTCTTCCCTCTGTCACAGCCTTTAGCAACCCTTCACCCTTCATAACCTCTTCCAGCCACCTACTCTGCCTCCTCTAAATCTTATCCAAAAGCTTCCTTTCCTCACCAACCATACCATACACTTCCACTTTTGTCTTCCTTTCCGTCCACCGCACCTTCTCCATCCTTCTCCACGCCCACATCTTCAATGCCTGCAGCCTATCTCGTCTTCTTTTCTCAAAGTCCACTTTTCTGCCCAAACAACGCTACAATCCTTATAAATCTCTTCACCAACCTATTCTTTACATCCATCCCCAAGGTCCCTGTCATCAGCTCCCTCCTATTGCTAAACGCTTCTATCGCTTGCGCCATTCTCCTCCTAATGGCTTTGCTATAATACTCATTTTCTTCTAGTGTACAACACAAGTAATTAAATTACACTGCTTGCTCCAGTTTGTGCCCTCCTACTGTTATGACCATTTTCGCTTTCTTTATCACATAAAATCTTATTGATTTTGTTTGCTTGTGATTTATCTTTATTCCGTATTTCAAGCACTGATATTCTATTGCATCTACTAAAGTTTGCAATCCCTTCTATGATTGGATAACCAACGCTTAGTCGTCCTCGAGCCTAACCGAGTTGATCAGCTAACCTCCTACTTTGATTCCCACATCTAACATTTCCCATGCTTCTCTTACTATCTCTTCGATATAAATGTTAAAAAGGAAAGGCGACAACGGGCAGCCCAGCATCACCCCACGACCAACAACTTCCCACGCTGATTCACCATCACGCACCCTCACCTGCACCCTCTGGCCCATAAATAAGTGTCGGAAAAGTCTCCTATCTCACCAATCTACTCCTATTTTACCCAGTATCTGTTTTAGCTTATCATGAATAACACTGTCGTACGCCTTTTCAAAATCAACAAAGCAAGCAAAAACATCCTCATTATACTCTATATTTCTTTATATAAGTGTTCTCATTACAACAATTGCATCCCAAGTTGCTCTCCCCTTTCGGAATCCAAACTGATCATTGACCAAGTAGTAATTTGCTATATTTTCCAACTTTTATTTATTATTGAAAGTAAAACTTTTTTCACATGTGAAATTAAACTAACTGTTCTATAATACTTACATTCAGCCGCTTTATTTTTCTTCGGGCTAAGAATCAGGACTGTTTTCACGACTTCCTCTGGCCACACTTCTTCCTCGTAGATCGTACGAATGAGTTCCGAAAAGGTTGTCTCCCCTTATTACCTAGATTCTCTAGTAACTTCTGAAGGTATGTTATCTACTCCCACAGCTTTTCTTGCCTTCATCTCTCGTAAAGCCTTCTCCATTGCACTGACGAGTACTTCTGGTCCGAGGTTATCCTTATCTATAGTTTTCTCATACTCTATCTGTCAAATAGCTCTTCAGCATATTTTGTCCACCTGTCTCGAATATCTTCTTGTTCAATTAATATCCTACCTGTTTTGTCCTTAACCTTTTGGTATCGTTTGCCCTCTTTTACCGCCCGATAACATTTTCATTTTAGCGTATGGCGCAGTAACTTCCCCCTCTTCCTGCAGCTTTTCCATTTCCTCGAATTGTCCCTTCTACCAGTTTTCTTTGCCCGATTGGTTACTGGCCATAGTTTATTATTTAGTTCCTTATACCTTCTTCAATCAAGTTTAGTGTTGACGTTTTTCCACTTCCATCTCTTCTCTATTTTCATAATAATTTCATGTGATCCATTATACTCGCTCGCGACTTCTCTCATTATCTCTTCTAACTGTTCATCCCTATGATTATTAGTAGGCATGTACACCTGGACCTGGACATGTACACCTGTTCACCTGGACCAATACGAAATTCGTCGGGCGTGCTTATTTCTACCACTAGTATCCTGTCGCTCACCTGTTCAATGTTTACTAACCTCATCCCTAATTTTGCATTCAGCACCATAGCTACCCCATGTTGACTCTTATCTCTACCACTATAGATTACCCTGTAACTATTACTCCAATAGTCCCCGCTATCGCTCCATCTCACCTCGCACAACCCCAAAGCATCTACGTTCCCTTTTTCTACTTCATATTTCATATTTTCTACATTTCCAGCCCTCATAATTGTCCTGACTTTCCAAGTTCCTATTTTTATCGGTATTTCCCTCCTCTTCTTTTACTTCTTCTGTATCGTAGTCCTTGTATCCTCTGACGATGTTGATTTGCAAGGATTTCATGTGATGACGATCCCAGAGGCCTTGCCTCTCCCGCTGCTGGGCACTACACCCACCCTAGTGGGCGGCGTGCCGTAGTTGCCAGGATTTAAGTTTCTTTAAATGAATTCCATATTCAGGGAAAAATATAGTTGTGTGGGCTACCCTTTACCATGCCCAACAGTATCTTTAACGTGACATCATCACGTGAACTACCTTTCGTCTGGCTCCTACCATTTGACCTATCTGGCATGGGTGACCCTACCAGGAGCAATCGTAATTGCTCCTGCCAGTACAGCATTAGGGGTCATTGGAAAGGGCAAGCCCTTTCACCACGTCAAGGCTGTAGTCCAATGGCCATTTTCTTGTAGCTCAGATTAAATAATTAATTTAGCAGAATCAAAGCGAGATATTATTTGGGTTATTTTTTTATCTCAACCTATCCGTTTGTGGTTCATGACTGCTGAATAATGAATTTAGGTTACTTAGGTCTTCAACTGGGTGAGAGGTTCATGTTCTCCGGAGTTTAGAGATCCGACACGGCCCTCGTCATCAGGGATGCTGATGTGAATGCCTAGGCTTTTCCGCAATATATAGTTCCGGTTCTCTTTCAAGTGTCCTTTGATTGTTTAGAATTTTTGTGCCAATTTTCCCTCTTAAATTTGACTTCTTTCAGGATCGGCAGCCATGTGTTGCTTAGAGAAAATCCCAAGTCACCAAAAAATTATTTCTCTACATCCGGATCTCAATAGCTTCCTTCGTCATTCAGTCCCAATAGCTGAAGGAACGGCACAACACCTTCGCTCCGTCGAAGTTGATGTCATGGCTGCATGTGATGCCACAGTGGCCGTAGCGGAGGATCGCATCACATGCGGCTATGGCATCAACTTTTAAGAGGGAAAATTGGCGCCAAAATTCTAACCAATCAAAGTACACTTGAAAGAGAACTGGAGCTATCTATTGCGGACAACGGTAGGCATCCTCATCAGCATCCCTGATGACGACGGCCGTATTAGATCTTTAAACCTCCAAGAAAATTAAACTTGTCACTCGGTTAGTGGCCCGAGGAACCTTAATTCAACAGGTTCGCCGGAAAAGCACCAGATCTTTCACGACTGCTGCATAGTCAATTAATTTTGCACATAAATTTGGGAGTATTCACTTACACCTATGCAGCAATTTTTCCCCGTTGAAATTCAGCGGTCACCATCTTCTGGTAACTTAAAAATATAATATTACTCTCTCTCCTAGGATCAAAAATCGTGAAAGTCTGAATATATGTTTTAGGGTGGGTTTTCACAGGCTAGTTACTTCCGAAAGATTCTTCTGCGAGAGCTTACGGTGGATTTAACTCTGACGAAATATTTTTCACAATTTAGAACAAAGCCAGTTTGGCTGCAGTTTACACAGGCATGCATATTCTTCTGCAAGCGACTTGCCGAAATATTTAATACTTCTGCAAGTGAACTTGTAGAGCAGTTTACACCCGTAACTTACGTGGAAAGTCGCTTGCTCCAAGTAAAATGACGTTTTCGTGACCAAAATGAGTCCGTTATGCGTATGATGTCATCCGGGTGACACGGGTAGCAGAAGATTTGAGGATTAGCATAGGAATCATAATATTCAGTAGATATCTGCAGTCTTATGTACTGATATGCAATATATTTGATTGGTTATAATTATTGCATGTGCAGTTTGAGAAAAAAAGCTTGAAATAACCCTAGCAACAATTTATTTACTTATTAAAGTTGAAACTCTCCCCATTTTTCAACATTTAAGTCGTCTTGACTCCGACAAACCTGAAACCGCTTCGCCCATGTAAATGTCTAAAATGAGATACCTACCTAAAAATATTCTCTTCCCTCATATGTTTCCTCGCATATCTGTTGCACCTAAATACCACACAAGTATCGGAGACACAATGGACTCCGTGTCTATCTATCCCTAGGGTTAGTAATCTTTGATCTAGCGTTTGGTATAACCCAAACTATGACACAGCGTACGACCCAAACGATACATCGCATACGCTTGCGGTGCGCAACGGCCTATTTTGTATTAGTAGTGCCATGATTTCAACGATTTTTTATGCACATGCATGCCCATTCCAAATTCGCGCATTCTTCTTGCTCGGACGAACCTGTTTTTTTATAAACGTAATGTGTGTCAGTACTGTGGCCGGTGGAAAGGGGGCTCGTGAGTGGCTCCTCATAAGCGAAAGAGGAGCGTGCTGGTGCCATCAATCTGCTCGATCGAGTGAGAGAAATTTTTTCGGTTGACGACGGATACCTGTCACGACCGAATCCGGAAATAGGGATCGGTAATGACTTCATCCTTTTCACTTGGTGGATGTTGGTGACTCTATCAGCCGGGTGCCAGAAATGCCAAACTTTGTTTTCTTTCAAAAATCGCTGAAAATCAGCTACGAATCTTCTATTCGTAGTGAGTTGCCAGCGAACTGGGGTGATGCTACGAATTTAATGGGATAAAGACTTGCTGGAATTATGTGGCTGTGCTGAATATAGTGAAACCGGAATTTCAGTCGGTCGTACGCACTTAATTATGATTCATTTCACTAACTTAGGGCATTTCTTCCAAATTTTATATGCAGGGTATTTTCTTCTGAGTTACTATGGTATTTTGTGCCGAAGCATTAGTCACGAAAAAGAGGTGAGATTCATTTATCTTAAACATTCTGTATATTTTTCAGATAAAGCCCTGAATTCCTAGGTGGAAGTATTCCTACATGAGATATTGATTGCAGTTTTCCTGATTTTTTAAGTGAGGATAGTGATAAAATGAGGAACATACGGAATTCATAAAATTCTCTGCGAATGGAAAAACTTAGCAAACCTCATGGGAAGCCATGAAAATGGTTCATTATGAAGATATTCAAGGGGGAAAAACTCATCCATTGTAGGATGCTGCGGCAGTGTCAAGGTCACTACAAAGAAGGTACGCTTGCGGTGTCAGCATGTAATTGTCAACGCTCGAATAAACAATCTCATTGCCGAGAAGTAAAAAATAGTTTTTTATTATATATTTTGTTTGAGATACTTAAGAATTTCCCTCGTAATGTAAAAAGTCATAATTAGTAAATCAATATGAGTAAAAAAAATTGAAAAAGGTCATGATGGTCACGCGCAAAAAGGCAGTCGAGCGATTTGTTTATCGATTTTTTTACTGATATCGGTACTGCTAATTTGCTACGCCAGAGTGCAATAAAAATCGGTTAACATCGTTCATCGTTTTTCGTAGTAAAAGTTCAAATTCTTGCAAAATGCCTAGTATAATAGCATATTTTTAACATTAGAATCTCTTTAATTCTTGTACGCGAGTCCCATTTTGGATTTAGTGGTTTGTTGGTTAGTTTTTTTTAACTAACCGGCAACTAGAATACAAGGCGAAGTAATTTGCGATATTAAGAATAGGTGGTTAGGTTAATAGAAGACTTTTATGGGGTACGAAAGAAGAATGAGGATAAATCTGTCGTTGGCAGGAACCTGCTTTTAACGAAAGTCGCCCAGAGATTCACAGTTTAACGTCTCATCCGAAAGGGCAGAGATATGCCAAGTGCCTTTCACATCGCACCCGAATTGGGATCCAGAATTTACCTAAATAATATCTACTATAGTGGAGCTTCGAAGTTGTATATTTGGGGTGCAAGTATTCAATTTGATGGGGATCATTTCTTAAATGCATACGGCTATCAGTGTCTAAAGTGTAATTCGCACAATATGACAGTTACAACATGAACGTTGCACCTATGAAAGAAATTACACTGAGATGTGATGATTTTTGGCTTTTAAAGTTGCTATTTGCCTTGGAATGTGGTAATTTTAAGGTAATTACAAGAAAGATGAGTAAATGTCTCCAAAGTTCCTGAAGTGCTATTGCTTTAGAGCTAAGAGAAATTTATTTGAGAAGGAACTCAGCAGCGTGCTCATACATTTATTCAGCCCTCTTCCAATGTCTTGTTCTTTTTTGTATTATATGATGAAATGACTTACGTTTTGGTGTTTGTGACACTTGACACTCATTGTAATTCGGTAAAGACTATAAATCATGTATTACGATATCCATATTCAGAGGGAAAAAACATTTTTGGCCGCTTAATTCATTTATCACTTTGTTTTTTAGTCTAATATCAGCCAGGTAATCTATTGAATCGCTTAGATAAGTTTAACTCCTTTTGAATTAGCTCCACATGTGGCTTTGATCATTATAGTGGATATGGCTTTTGGTCATATACTATTACTAATTATGCACTTTTTCTTTATTTCAGGTAAGCTGACTCTTTCCAGTGAGAATCAGATGTGTGCTTCGGCTGTGCTAGTAAGTTTTCTGACATTGCATCTATATATTGTGGGGTCAGTAAATATGCATAAGAATTATATATAGCTCATTTTATTGACCACATAGAACAATTTAAAAACTTAGCTATTTGATGAGTATTCTGATTGAAACTGGGAAAAGTTTGCACTATTTAAATTAGGAGAAAGGTTGCGTTGCAGAGAATTTCACCGTTAGGAAAGACCTAATGGCTTTGTGTCCCTTAATAAGGATATGAGAAAAATATTAACAATGAGTTTGGAATGGAGCGTGGCTTTTTATTGCTCCAAAACCTGGGTCTGATGGAGAATGAAAGTTGACTAGAAAATTTGGAGAAAAGAATAGAAAATGTTGGATAGAAATGTTGGATGAAATAGAAATGTTGGATGGACAAAGTAATATGTAAGGAATGGGAAATAGACGAAGAGGAGTGCTGGCATAATTGGAGAATAAAGGAGACTGCAGTGGAAAGAAATTCTGAGATAGATTAGGTTAGAAGCTACGTGATGCTGGATGCTGTGGCATATGAGAGACTGGTTGGTGAGCAGGGAGGTAGGAGGAAAAGGATTGTAATCTAGTGTTGTAGGTTTCCACGCGGCTTAGTTGGAGGGTTGACCATTCGGTTTCGGGGTTATCTCCAAGAATGTAGAGAACAAGAGGAACTGAAGGAATAAATAGCGAAGGAAAAAGAAGTAGGCGTACCTGCGGAAGGCAACGTCTGGGAAGTTTTATTTTGTGTAAAGGATGTCCACCGAAACCTTCCTTTAACGGTGGAGTACTCCGAATGAAATTTCCCTCGTGGCCTACGCAGAAGTAGGTTGGGACGTTTTAATATATCAATGAGCTCATCAGCATGGCAACCTGTTCGCCCCAGACCTTCCCCCTCAACAGCGTTCGGGAGCGTCTTAATCACCTGCGCGCGAAGGAAAGAGTCTTCATCGCCGGGCGAAAGACTCCTGGTGGCCTCCTATTCCCTCCTCCTCACGGTGGATTTCATGAGAGAAGTGGAGAGTAGAGGCGTCCGCGATTCCGGTCGCGCAGGTTCCGCGAAAATGTGGCTCGCATGGCTCGCACCGGAACAGTTAAAGAGAATGTTGGTTCCCTTTCTTCCGTCATCCATCCCCCCTTCCCCTCTTTCCTCCCTCACAGAATCTCGGTTGTCACTCACGAATGGGAGCGGACCAGTTATTAACCGGTTCACTTGCACTCGGATACGCCCGTGATTTTTGACACCGATTGAGCGTTTGCGATGATGACGCGGCCTAACGTAAATATTTCGCTTTCACCCACGTATCCCACTTAATGAGTTTGTGGTTCATACATTCATGAATCTAGCTGGCGCGGCGTATCTAACGCGTAGTTGGGCAGTAAAAATCTTTGCTAAAACATTGAATGCTTGAGCAGGAAAATGTAGTCAAGTCGTGCTACCTCCGATCCGACTGTGATGACTGGAAGATGGGCAAGTGAATGAGCTGGCTGACCAGGGAAAGTACTGAATTGAAAAGGTGCTCAAGAGAATAGGTATAAATGTAATAACTATAATGACAACGTGAAGATTTTGGAATATTAACAAAAAGAAAATGATAAAGTAAAATAATATAAGAACTTACAAATAACTGACGACATCATTGATGTAAAACTGACATAAATATAATAAGTGACATAAGAGTACAATGTTTGGAACAGACGGGTTGAATAATACGTACCCTTATATTGTAATTTCGCAAGGAAATAAAGCAGGAAGGAACCAACATGTTCAGTCCCATTTAATATTATTATTATTACCTCCAATTGCATTAACCATCCCATAGATACTATCTCCACAGTTAATCGAGAAACATCTATCTATGATCAGATCGTTGCCGTCCCTGGTTTCGTCTTCACCTGCTAACCCTTGGGTCACGGGATCGAGTCCCACATAATTGGATATTCCGTCACTCTGGTGAATGTTCTTCTGTTGTTAATTATTAAATGTCCTGATGATATAGGCCGTAATAACTGATTCTGTGCTTATGGAAAAGAAATAAAACTATAAATGCACAAAGAAAATTATCAGTGCCGATGGTGAAAGGCATTTTTACGCGTCTTGTGAGTGAATGGGCCTGTATTCTATTTACTAGTGAGGTACTGCGCCGGTTATCACGAGTTTTGATGGATATTAGGTTAATACTTGCATCTATACTACACGATTTCTTTCTGCAGCTCTGCGCACGTCCTTTCTATCTTTATACTATCCATGAAGCCAGTTTTTTATCCCTCTTATCCAAGGCCCAACGTCATACCTTCAATCACGGCCTTCAACATCTCCTCCCCCTTAATCTCTTGCTCCATCCGCCTGCTCTGCATTTTCCTAACTTCCTCCCAACCGACGATTTCCTTTGCTTCCCTGAAGCATTATTGCAGTTTTATTAGATGATTTGCGTTTACATATTATTAATTGTACTTTTATTAATACTTAAATTTAATTTTTTTAAATTAATATTTTTATTTTTATTGGGAACTATAAATAATCATTGGGTCTAGGACCGGTTGACATAGGTGGTGAAAGAGTCACCACCATATAGAAACGTTAAATTTTCTCTTCTCGTGCCTCCCAGAAACCACGTTCTCTGCCTTCTCCTTCCCCTCACAGTCAATAATCTTCCCTCAATCGCGGGCTTTAGGGGCTGCTAAACTTCTCTATATCTCTCGATTTTATGTGGATAAACAAATAGTCCTCTCCATCATCCCTTCTTCCTCCGAATATTAGCAAATTTACATCTCTTCCGTGATAATCTTATCCGTCTATCTCCAAACCTTAACTCATAAGCCTTTAATGTATTACCCCTTACTGGGGTATGGTCACCGTTTCTGCTTTCGCGTTGTAGTTATCATAATCCAAAACGCAAACCAATCTAGAAAGGCAATGCTCACAGTTACCGTCCTATGAAAGCACTACATCAATTGAAACTCGAAATTTAAAGCACCAGACAGATTTGAAAGAATGAAGATCGCATTTTCGCTCTCATAAGCGCGATTAAATAATTGGGATAATGCTAGCGCAAGCATTTCAGAGAACCGTAAAATGCGCTCCTAGTTGGGTATGTGGGGAGACGGCCTATATTTGCACCAGTCAGGAATGGAGAGTTGTGCGGTAATGGAAGGATCTCTAGAGCAATTGAGAAGGGGAGATGGAAACACGGCGCGGCGCGCCGCGTCGTCGGCATTAGCCAACTCTCATCAAAAGGTCCACTATTAAACGTATCTACACGCGGAGCGCATCACATGGAAGTTCTCTCCACATGCCACTCAAGTAGTGATCGGCATTCCGCCGAATCCACCACTGCCGGGCATCGAGCATGAGCCTCCGGCATGGGATGCCACCACAACAACCCTTGTCCTCAACACTCAGAGAGGAACCTTATGAGCCTTGAGAGAAATATGATGAAGAGGAAGTTCACGGTTGAGGGTGGAAGCATAATCGGTCTGCCCCTGTAATGCAAGGTTCTTAAAAGTCCTTTACAGACCTTGCCTGTAGTGCAGCTTGTCCTCACGAAGGGGAAAGGGGGGGGGGGCACTTCTGTTGGCGCTGAAAGTATGCGACCCTGAGCTTGAGACTTAATATCCAAAGAACGCCGGGGCCGATTTTTATGCAACAGACACTGAGGTGAATCTTTTTAGTACATGTTCAATGGTTACAATTTAAAATATTTTCAGCTATAACAAAAGTTTGTTTACCAGGTGTAAAGGAAAACAATTAGCCCAATTCTTGACCTCCAAGAAGCAATACTCAACTTTCTGGGATTGCTACGCTAATAACATGAGCTCTATTTTAGTTAAATTTTAACTATTTTTGAGGTTGTTCTTGACCATGAAGTAATTAATCAGATTGGGTTTTCTGGAGATTTGGTCAATTAAACATACAAAAAAATCAGCCAACGTTTCAACCTTTAATTAGATCATCATCAGGGCTGTAACAGTACAACAAGTGAAAAAAGTTATAAAAATATGTAATACCTGAAGAAATATATTAAAAATGATAAGTTTACATTGAAAATTAATTTTTACCTTCAGATTATAATGGTTTCCTAGTAACAAAACAAGAAACAACTAGAGACAGGCTGAAAATACAATGCTAATTTTAAAATATAATAAAAATAATGATTAAATATGAATATAAAAAACTCTTGAATTTATTTATTTTACGAGTATCGAGTATTTATCGTGAAATAAATAAATTCAAGTGTACTAGTCTGTTACCAAAATCTGTGCTTTTTATCTTTTTAAAATATTTGTATGTATTTTTTAATTTTTTAATATATTTTTATAAATATTCTGTTCATTTTTAATTATTATTTTTATTATCTTTTTAAATAAGCATTGTAGTTTCAGTCTGTCTCTAATTGTGTTTCTTGTTTTGTTACTAGGAAACCATTATAAGCTGAAGGTAAAAATTAATTTTCAATGTAAACTTATCATTTTTAATATATTTCTTCAGGTATTACATATTTTAAAAACTGTTTTCACTTGTTGTACTGCTACAGCCCTGATGATGATCTAATTAAAGATCGAAACGTTGGCTGAAGTTTTTTTTATGTTTAATTGACAAAATCTCCAAAAAATCCAATCAGGTTACTTTTTAACGCAATAATGCTCCAACCTTGATCAATACTTATGCTAAAATTTCAGAGTCCTTGCTTTCTTTCATTTAATGTTTTATTTTTTGCGTGGAACACCTTTATCTCCATTCTCACTGCTTGGAGAGAGCGGCGTAAAACCGTTGACTTTGTCGTGAATCTATCAATTTCTATGTCTGTTTCATAAAAATTGTCCCAGGCTTTCTCTGGATAATAACTCTCAAACTCAGGATCGCATACGTCTTGGGCCAAAGGTAGTGCATACCTAAACCTAGTTGCAATCCTCCTGGGAGGACACGCTTGGATGAGGTCGGAAGAACGGGCAGCGCTTTCGTTTAGCGAAGCCGATCCGATAAAAGTCATACGAGGTTATCTCCAACCTAAAGGGTTTGGCAAAGATATACAGTGTACATTGGCGCCGTTTAAGTCGATCCGCTCGCATGATATCGATTTGTAGTCGTGCAGTGGAGGAATGAGCGTCGTTTCTCCGTTGAATATGACTCCTCTCGTGCCAATTGGGGCGGTTAGCGACCGCTAGAGAGCCTTCGATCTTATCCCGGAGATACATTCACCTTACCACCTTCACTTCTAGAAATTTCTCTTAAGTGGAATGGTAGGTAGATTTCTTTCTACAAACACAGAGTGCTTTTGCGGTACTGATATCAGGGTCTTAGAAATACCATACGCTCTCCCTTCTCCAAAGAAAGATAGGATCAGTAGGAATTGAACAGATAAACATACTTTCATTAAATGTGTGGAATATTGTACATTGTATCATATTTCAGCTGCAGTCATGATCAAAGAGCAAGTTCATTTTCCGATTGGGTTGGTGTAGTTAAAAAGCACTGGCTTCCTATCTCGAAGGCCAGAGTTCTATTGCTGGAGATTTTACAGTATAATTGCTGAAATTGCTGAATTGCGTTCCGCACAACTGTGGATATCTCGGTGCCATTGTCGGTGAATAAGCTGGGGCCGGCGCACACCGGCGCCGTGTTTATATCCTCCCTCTCTGCATTCCCCAAATAATGCTTTTCTTGTAAACCTAACCATCTGCCGCTAATAATAATGTAAATGACTTGAGCTGTTGGTTGCCTCCCCTAGTTACCACTACCAGTAGTCCGCTTATTTAAGTAATTTATCCTAATTTAATTCAGAATCGCATCTCATTTATGCTTTTCAGTGCTCCACTTAATGGCCAAGTTTAATAATATTTTCTCATATATTTTTTCTGTATGGAAGCCGAAGTTAATACGTTCGACTATTATTACGCTCTCTTCAATTAACCAAGAGTCCGATGTACAATACCAAATCCGATTTGACATTTAACACCTAGTTAAGGAAAAGGCTACGTCATCTTGCGGTAAACGTTAACCAGACATTATTAAACCGGGCCAATGTGATTATTCAGCTGTCCGCATGTAAAATTTCCAGGTGCATCTGACTCATTTATCTCATTTATGGAGCCAATGTGATGGCAGACAGTTAACTGATTACTTTTTTTACGTTTATTATATACAAAATGCACGGTAACACATGTATGTTTGCCTCCGTCGGCCACGCTCACCAACCTACTTCTCCCATTAGGAAAAGTTCGCCTGTGTGTGCAAACCTTTGCACATTCAGGGCGAATCGGAAGAACGCATTCAAGCGACGACGCTTTGCTTTCAGAAGTCTCGTCCACTGACCGACACCTTTATGCGCGCATCATTGCGCGGTCACTCTCGACTTTCCCACGCACCGGAAGCGCTACATTTACAGAAAGGACGCACTTGAAAGGTGCGGGACAACACACATATTTGAGCCCAATGCCCCACAGCTCTTTTTTTTAGGGAAAAAAGGAACATTTTCCCAAAAACCGTGTAAGCTAACAAAAGTCAACACAGTGGAGAGCCCGAATTTTAACTCCCTAGAAAACGTTTTGAGTTATTTTATTATTTTTTTTAGTGTTCTGTTCCGGGAAGCTTTTAATAGATTACGGCTGCACTCCTCTTAGTGTTACACTACTTTCTTACACGATCTCTGTCTCTCTCCAGGTCACTGTACCGTTAATACTTCTATTCATCTTGTCGTTCACGGTAAATGTTTCGGTAAAAGGTTCACGAAAGCTGTTACAAACTTTTCCATCTATACCTACATACTACCCTGGGAGCCGCCAAAGCGTTGTGTGATGCGTTAAGACTCAAAGCATGAAAAGGGGAGAGGATAGGGGAAAAGAAGGGGGAGAGGACAATGATGAATTGAACATTTATGGAGTTACTAAGTACCATGCTGTGCTCTTATGGTGTCACTAATGGTGCATGACAAGAAGAAATTTTACTACCCATCAGTTCGGAGTTTGTTTCTTATTTGGTCACTTCTCTCAGTTCTAGATATATAGCGTGGGAATAAATTAATATTCTTCTTGTCATGCTGAAACTAGCCTGATCTGAAATTTTCAACTACTATAAGCCTAGCTAGTAGGTAGCCTCTGCGTCTCTAGCGGCTCCCAACTTAGTCCTTCCATGTTAAAGTTAAGGAACTGCGCTAACTATTTGTCTTCCGAAAAATCAGGTTTCACAAAGCGTTTTGAGGAATGAAGCTTTCTTTTTTTGTAAAACCAGTGAGGGACAACCTTGCCGCATGATCATCTTTTAATGCATGAACTTTGGAACAAAACAAACTAGGCAACGAAATAAATAAACAAAAATGGCTGATCGTCCATGGAATGTGGAGGGTATATAAAATTATTCCGAGTCCACGAACAAATGCATAGCGCGCAAAGTTACAAATATCCGGTACATTCAAATGTTCACAAATTTGGCCTAGAAGGAAAATCCGCTATCACGATTAAATGAGCAGTTTTACTGGAATCAAACGAGAACATTTTACGCACTACTTCGTGCAGTTACGGAAAAAAAGAATATGTAAAAGTTGTTTCCGGATAATTTTACCAGGAACAGCAGGCATTGCGTTCAAAATGCCTATCTCACTCCTCATTCTTCCCCTACATACTACCTTCCGAAACGGCTTTTAGTATACCATCTCCCTTTTACTACTTCCTTAATCCACCTACTTTGCCTCTTAATTTCCTCAAGCATCCTCCTTTTCTCCACCACCACTCAAAGATGTTCTTCGTTTGTATGCCTTTCGGTACCAAGCCATTAATTTATTTATTTATCCTGACGTTCATCCTACATAAAAGTATAATAGCATAAGGTTTTTTAGTACTAGTCAAATAAAATTCAATTTTTTATCGCCAACGTTACGCCAAATTTATTGGAATCCTCAGGTGCGATATTCCACAGAGGAAAAGTTTTTCACCTTGACCGGGATCCCGGTCAGGGCGAATGATTTTTCCTCTGTGGAATATCGCACTTATGTGCACTTGCGGGTGACTCCGTAAAGGTAACTACCTTGGCTAGTCCCGGTATCCTCAAAATTGGGCATCTTTAGGGTTTCGAAATGAGTCGATCAGCAGCAGTATTAGCTGCTGTGGAGTGACTGGTAGTTCCATGCAGTTATTGTGTATTATCGGTTAATTTCCAAGCCCTGAGGATGCCAATAAATTTGGTGTAACATGGGCGATGTAAAATTGAATTTTATTTGACTAACGCTCACAAGCCATATTTTTTTATAAAAAAAGTGGCCAAGAAAATTCCCTTATTGGTTTGAAAGTACAACTACAGGGCGAACAATAACAAAGCAAAATCAATAAAAAATATAATTTGCATGAGTTAGAGCTAACAAAAACACATTACATTTATATATTATCCTAATTTACACATTTCAATTACAGTTTTTTGACGATTTGGTAATGACTTCTTAGAAGCTTTTTAATATCCTCGTCCAAATTTAGCTTCGAACAAAAATTTGTTTTATGTCGTACAAGTTCTGTTTAAAGCAGCATTTCTACAGAAGTCACTGTTAACACTCATCATATAAAATTCTCCATTTCTATCGCTAGTTGCAACAAGCACATTCAATCTACTTATCAGTTACCACTTCCTTATTAATTGATAATATTAATGAAAAAAATAACTCATTCAATATTCTTCTGTCGCATACTTGTTGAACATTAAACATTAGCAGTAGTTCTCAACCTTGCAAACGATTTTTAAAAAATGGGACGAGCATGGAAACGAAAATGATAAACAGAGCCTTTACTTTGAGCCTTCCCTCTTCTTTATTTTCTATTTTCCGGTCCTCTACTGTGAAGAATACATAAATAACTAAAGAATTTCACGGACAACGGACTGTAACGTTGGAGACGTTTTGTTTGTAAATAGAAAAGAAAATCGAAATCCGCTACGAGGAGTGGAGCGAGAAAGAGAGATAAGAAGGGACTAGTTCCCGCATCGCAAAGCAACGGCAGCAAGCGAGCGGAGAGGAGTCCTTTCCTTCGCGGGATTGCGTCACCGGCCCGACTAACGGCTTAATTGACTCCCGCCACTTTCCACGAGCGGATGCCTGTTCCTCCCCACCCCTCTTCTCTCCTCTTCCCCCTCCCCTCCCTCCTTTCCTCCCATCCCCCCACCCCCTCATCTGCCTTCTTTCGGACCGCCGCGAAACAATAAAATAACGACCTTAAAAAGCGAACAATGGAATGTCTCGAATCACTCTCCATCAAGGTGCTGGGATGGGCCACGCCCTCCCACCTCCTATTCCATCAGATGGGTTCGCCTAGTTTTCGGAGCGCCGAATTTACAGTTTGACGATGCTGGCCTCTTAAAGGTAGTCCACTCTCTTCTCCTTCAACCGTCTCATCTTTCTCCTTAATGAGAAAAAAACTAATTACATTTTGCGAAGGATATTACGCGCATTTGATTAGAAAATGTAATATCTGCTTTTAGTATCTCCTGACAGTGTGTGTTAAGTACCGAGCGGCACATAACGTATTTAATATGTACCATTATATACATATCGAATGTACTTTTTGATGGGGTTGGTATATTAAATAAGTAATAGAAGTAATATAAAAAACTCAGGGCTTTAAAAAAATTGCTGTAATGACAACATTGTTATATTTTGCCGTACCGAAAATTTTTTTTGAAGATGAAGTGACAAGGAGTTTCCATCATTCGGAAGTGCTTCTATCCAAATAGCCATAGCCGTCGGCGTACACTTAATATCACATCTACATGAATTGTAAAAGCAATGAAAATCTCCCTCAATTTAGAAATTTTGCAGTAAAAAATCCTCCCGTTTAATTCTTGACTCTTTTGGGCGACAGTTCCGGCTGAATAGTTGTTTTGGAATGCTTGTAAGCTCATCAGCAGCACATCCACTAGGCGATAAGTTCTTTTTTGTCTTCGCGACTAGAAACGGATGAAATGCAAAAACTCGCATATGTTTTGCCGCTCCCCTTGCTCGTTCTATATTCCACGCTATAGCATCAGGTTCACGTTTAATTGAAAATAAAGCAAGGAGATTATATCGTGCTCGAGAGAAATTATGATCTCACCTAGATTAAGTTCGTGTGTTTTCACTCGCATCAAACCTTGGCCTTCGGAATGATAATTGGATCACTGCCAGAGAGCTCTTGAGGAGCAAAGTACTTCTCCTTAGGAATGATAGTCTTGGACAAAAACACCTGCTTCTTTTGATGAAATATTGATACGCAGCGCAATCTATATTAGCGCGAGTACCGAATTTACCGTGAGCGTAAAGCGGTCGCATCATTACATAATTTTCTTTATTTATGTTTTTGTACATAGGCATTTATTTTAATAAGTACCTATTTTGTAAAAGTGTCTAACATATTTATTCCACGATTGTTACTTTTATGAAGGGTTAGGTAAAATAAGGAGTTATTAATCTCGTCCTAATGAAGCTACTTCCTTACCGTCCTGCAGACTTATAGTCAGTGGCGGAAATGACATGAAATGCTGTCCGCCTCCCCTATACACCCGGGGATTGGGTATTTGTGGTGGATTTCGACTTGCTTCCTATTCGGAAGGGCCCAGGTTTTAATTGCGGCAGTGTTGGAGATTTTTCTTTGAAATCTCGATCCTTATTTGAAGCTACGTTAGAGACCTTTTCCAGTAACGGTACTCCGTCCGTCGGATCAGACGTTTAACTGTGGTCCCCTGGGTGCTGTTCGCTAAGAGCAGGCAAATTGCGCTGGGTTTCTCTCCACCCTTTCGCCATGCCCTAATTAATACTTTCCTCACCATATTAACAACATGTCCTCAATATTGCAAGTTCCCTCAGTTTTCGGGGTCCGAGTCACGGCTGTCATGGAGAATTTTCAGTGGAATCCCGATCCCTTCATTGGTTCCAAGAGGAAAGTATTTCAAGAGCAGGACTCCGTCCATCTTTTAAGTATATGGATTTTAAACTGTGGTCCAATCGACCCATTTTGTGAAGAGCAGGCCAATCCCGATGCCGGGTTTCTTTCCACTCTTCCTCCCCTCCCTAAATAATCCTTCACTCACCAACCTCCTCGCCTATCATCAATGGCGCAAATGACCTCAGTTGTCAGAGTTTGGGTCCCGGCAGTTAGGGAGAGAATCCCGATCATTACTTAGGTGCCATGTGGAGAGCGCTTCAAGTATGTATAGTATTCTACCATCGGATTCTACCATGTCTCGGCGAATATAGGTGCATGATACGGGAGCCCTCGTATGCACCTCGCGATAGAACTGAAATTTATGTGCCTGATGTCTTTAATATTGCCATTCCAAGTTCCAAATTCTGCGATGATTTCTTCTTGTAGCCTCCGATTGCGACATTTCATTGAAAATGCAACTATAGCAACATTCACTTCATGAATACGTGTTTTTCGAATAAAACCAGAATGTTGGCGACAACTGCGCAAACGAACTGAATAATCATTCCTCAAACAACTCTTGAGGTAACTCAACATTGTCGTGGTTATTAGAAAATTGATATTTAGATGATAATATTTAACATGTGTGTACACTTTGTGACTCTAGTATTCCAGGGTCTTTCCGTTAGTCGTTTATATCTTTGGAAATCACAGAAGTCATTCAAGCTTTGTGTGACAGTGTGAAAGGCCATTCAAGTCGGTTTAGGTATTTTTGAACAGTCAACATTGAAAGCTCGTCTCGAATGGTCTTGAATGAACTTTCAGTGTTCAAGACGTCTCGATCAACGTTTCTTGCTCTAGAATTCTCGAATAGTGTGATAAGGGCTTTTAACTGTGGACCCTTCGACGTTAAAAGCAGGCTATGGTTGATGTCAGGTTTATATCCACCCTTCCTCCTCTCCCTAGATAATCCTTTCCTTTCCATTATCTACATAATACCCTGCAAGCCACCTCGAGGGTGTGCGGTAGGGGATGAGTTATCACCAAAATACATTTCACAATACGCTATTAAAGTTAATGTAACTGCGAATATTGATGCATTATCAAAAACCTGCTAAAACTTGTCAGGAGGTGAAATTTCACAAAAAGTACTTCACTATAGGTATGCTATCAATTATAGAGGGACCGTTTGTATTAATCTTTTTTGCAACTTCATAAATGAACAGAAATACAAAGGTTTTCCGGGAAACATGCAAGACAGGCTTTTAGTACAACAAAGCTGATAAGGTTACCCACCCAACCTACCCACCTATCCTTAAATGGCTCAAATGATCTCCATCTTCTTCCCAACCTACCAGTTCTGCACCACCCTACACCGAGAACCGTTCTCATCGTGGAGACTTTAACGGAGAGTAGGCATCCGCATCAATTATTGCACGCAGGTGCGAAAAATCCGCAGAGGGGGTAGGAGGGAGACCGCGAAGATGAGATTCGTGTGGGGGCGGCAAGGCGTTGAGGAGGACGACGCCTTCGGAGATGCCTCTCAGCCTGCCGTCTTCTTCTTTCACTTCTTTCGGTGCGTCTTAAAGGCCTCCCCTCGTCTTCTCTTTCACTCCGGCCGGCGGAGAAAACGCGGTCACATGTATTTGGAGACCTACATAAGTGGAGCGGGTGGAGGGAGAGAAGGTTCGGCCGTGGCGGTAGAGACGTCTTCGTCGGCTCTCCTCTGGAAAGGAAGAGATGTTTGCGCATGCCCGCGGAATACGAATTCGCGAGACAATATTTGCATCCGCCTGGAGGGGTGCGGCGGAGGAGGGGAAATGAGAGGTGAGAGTGGGGTGTTTTTCTGCAAAGAATAGCGGGAGGAGAATGAAGAAGTGTCCTAGAGGAGGAGTACGGTGAAGGGAAACGAAGGGCACAAGGAATGAAGGAATCGAGCATCCGCATTACATTCCTGTTTTGTTTTTTTTTATATCGGTGTGATGTTGACATTCGAGTAGTTAGTAGTGATAGCACTACGATTTACAAAATACATACGAATTTAATGAATATATTGGACTAAAATTCTGAGGTAAGATGGCTAAATATGATATGCCATGTTTTGCAATTTTTACCGGAGAGCAATTGTAAAGTTTAGTAGGCTCTAAAAAAATCAGCATCTCAAAGTTTAGGTATTTCTTTCCTTTTCGTAATAGATGTAAAAAAAACAGTTGATATCATATTTTTTTAACTTTTCAAATCCAATGGTACTAGCACTACGAATCCAACGGTATGCATAACTCAGTTTCGCAAAAAAACCGGACATATAATATTTAGCCATCTTACCACAGAAATAATACTTATGATTTGGTGATGAATGGTTATGTATAGAACTAGTCAGCTATTCACGCAAATAAAAAATGTTTTTATCGTATATGTGCGACAGATATTAAGTATTTTACGTATTTTATGCACTTATAACTGGCCGTAACGCCACGAGGCTTCAAGAGGAAGTAAAAATATTCTGCAGCCCCAGTAAACGGACTCGAGCCTATACCAGAGTTCTGCTTTGTGCGTAGGTACTTTGACGGACCTTTACGTCACTAACAAATGCTGTCGATCTGGCTGGCTAACTAATTAATAGTCACACGGAAGAATTTAGCACGCTAGGTTACCGTGGAGATATTGGGGTGTACTTCTTCGGAGTCGGACCTGCGCAGTCTGGACGATATTGAGAAAGATCCGCGCAGCTGGAGTCACGACTTGCCGACCGCGCATGTAAGTTCGACCGGTGTTTACGAGGTCGTACTCGGGGAGTGTTCAAGCGGGCGGACTTGGGTGTACTCACAGCGGAGACATGGGACGTATCTTGGACTTATGCTTGGCTTTAATAGGGCTCGGGAGTACAGCCTCCTTGAATACGCCCAATGAATTACTCTGCTACGTACATACCTTCTACGCCGTTACCTTCCGGGGTAGGCACAATAGAAAGAGCTTAATTTTCGGTGTTGGACCTTGAAAACCGGCTTAAATCCAAACAATACCACACAATGCGAAATTATTTAGTTTGCAATCAACTATTGTCGTAGAACCATAATTTTGTCAGTTGCACCGAACACTACGACATGGTTTGCTTGATCATGTGGAAATATCACATTAAGTGCAGAATCACAAAATACGATAAATTCAATTCGTTGGTTAAGAAGACGTACTGACTTATTAATGTAACCTTACAAGAGGAAGTCATTTGGGGAGGCGATCGAGAGCTCATGTTATTTAGGATTGGTGGGTATTTCTGGAGGGGCCTTAATGAGGAGTGGAGGAAGGGTGGAGAGAAACCCGGCGTCGGCATTAATCCTTTCATTATGAAAAAGCGCTGAGGGGGTTACATCTGAACGTCCCATCCGACGGACTGAGTAGGTACCAACTACATTTGGAGTTCTCTTCATATTCAACAACCAGGGGTGCAGTCACGGTTCTCAATAACGCATGCACTCGCGTTATGTTTTTTTTAACTACGCTCATGAGAGTGAAAACGTGATTTTTCATCCTTCAAATTTTTGTCGAGTGCTTTAAAACACTAGTTTTAATCGATCGAGCTTAGGACATTAACTTCGAGCATTGCCCTTCTAGAGCGATTTACGTTTTTAAATACGATAACGACAACGCGACAGAAAGAACCGTGATCCCACCCCATGATTCAAATTCGGGCCCTCGGGATTAGAAGCCAGTAGTCTAGCTACCACCCCAGCCCGATTCCCTCTTTCTCTCGGAGTGATCTAGTTGATCCTTTCTACGTTGTCACCTAAAATTGATGCGATATCGCTATTTACTACTTGCGAGCATATTAACGGACAACCGGTCGTGAATTTACATTCACGTAAGCACATCTTGTCCAACCTCATGGGTAAAATCAACATAGAACATACAATACGTAAGAATTCTCCATTTTATGCAATGATATATATGTTAATACTTATTTAATGAATCATAGTTTGGTATATGAATTAGAAAATTAGTTTTAAACAGCATTAATTAATAAAACAAGTACAGTTGAATTTATTTACCTCAAAAGACAGCTTAAGAGATTGGTCCACGAAGCTACCAGCCGCACTCGTGTGTACAAGAATATAGTAACCTTCTTAACGTGAATGTACATATAAAATATGAGCCGCTCTTAAGAGAGACAGAAATATTTTATTTAGGTACTGTTTATTATTCCTGTTTAGATTTACGGATAATTAACGTAGCCTTTCATACGATGTTGACTAAGAATTAAGGTTTTCTAAGGGCACTGCATTTTCAGTTCATAGACGACAGCGTAAACCACGGTAGATTAAATCCAAATCAGTTTTTATTGCGATAAAATGTTCGAGTTTTGTAAATTTCATTAGGCTGTCAGCTAGTTGACGTTATTGATGGGAGAGATTACTAACCTCGATTGTCATACCGCGAAAATATTTAACCAGAGATCATAAGACCGGGCTTTAGTGAAGATAAACGGTGACCTTGCTGCCCTCCATTTAATTTCAAGTTGTCTTTCTTGGATTTTTTTACTCACGTATTCTGCCCCATAAGTCGTCTCGAGAGTCGCTTCTGCGTAGCCACGATACATGTCACACAATTGGAAATGAGACCGGATATTTGTGTCACCTCATATATGGTGGGAGTGTTTTGCATTTTCTTTTCTCGTAGATTCTGCCGGGATGAAAAACAGATCGGTTTACCACAAAAAGCACTCTAGACCGTCATGATGAGCAACTGAAATTCCCAGGATGGAGACTTTTTTGTCGAGGGAGTGTGTTAAGGGTGCGGAGAAATCCCCATTAAGGATGAGGATGCATTTTGGAACGGCAGGTATAAGGGAGGGGAGTTAGGCTAAGAAAGGGGTAGGGTGGGAGGCACTCCCCTTGGGGACAGGTCAAAGCCCAAGGCTTTGGGACGCGCAGTTTTGACCAAATGACCCAGAAAATAAAAGAACATCCTTCTGAACGAAAGAGAAAGCACTACTGGTCCAAAACCGGGAGATGGTACTCGTGTATTTTTTTCGCGTCTTGCTAAATTTTCTGGAGTCACCCTATAACCTCTTTTCCGCTATTACGCCTTCGGTTTTTTTCGATTACGTCTCTATTCAAGCTCAAATTGATCTTTTTAATAAGTAAGTACTTCGAAAAGAAACCTAATCTCAGGTTTTTCACGCCGTTCTCGTTCGGGAAGCCCTGTCGTTGCGTCACCCATGGTCCGTCGAGGTAAATGTGTCAATGTTTTTTTTTACCCTCTCTTATTTTTTAAGGAGAAGGGAATAGGCCGAAGAAGAATCCGAGTTAAGTGCCTATCATTTTTCCACGTCTACATTTATGTCCCTGTTTGTGGGGCCAAGTTAGTGACCATAAATATGCCCCCACATGAAAATCAAAATCTTTATGTGTGTGTGTAGAGGGAGCAGAGGAATGCGCGACGACTCGTGATCCGCCATGAATGAAACATTCAACGTACATACAACAGTTTTTAAAATTAAATTTCCAAACGGGATTTGTGATATCAATCATATGCCCTTCGTACTTGCTTTAGAGCTCGTTTCATGCGATAAGCCAGCCATCCATGTTATGTACACTCGATCTTGGATACCGATTAAAAATTAAATAGCAAACCTACATGAATGCAAAATACATCAACCTTTAACCTATTTTATTTTACGTTTCACTATGATTACCGATTATTTTACAATAAACATTTAACTTTTTTATCGCCATGAGAAGAAAAAAGGGCCGTGTTTTTTGGGGTTTTCCAGCGGACCGCTCTCTTTGACATTTCATAAAGATAAAAATTTAACGTGCAATCGTATTGAAAATTTTTAGATGATTCCACTTCATGACCTCTGTCTTATTATGTATTTTTTTCAGGAGATATAGGTCTATTAATTTTAACAATACTTATTCTCTTTTCCGACGTTTCGCATTTACATACATGCTTCTTCAGGGCTACAATGAAAATTATTAGGCGTACTGTACATCAATTGAATATGGTTTACAATTTTGGACAATATTTGTGTTAAAAAGTTAAAATACAAATGATTTTTCAAGTGACCTCAGAGATATCTGTGCCTCAGAGAGAGTTACTTCTGAATTAATTGTTTGATGATACCTTCGTTGCTATTTATTGTTTGCTTGTCAATTGTTGTAAATTTAGGTGCAATCAAAATTCAAAATAAATTATAAAAATACAAAACAAATAAATCAAAAACAAATCATGTATACGAATGCGAATCAAATCAAATCACGTATACAAATACGAAACGTCGGCAAAGAGAATAAATATTTTTCAAATTAATAGACCTGAAAGAAGCAAAAAATTACAATGAAAATTTTACAAAGTGTAGAAAATACATATTCAAATGTTATTCTTGAATTTCAGTTATTTCAAATTTCCCATATAAAAGCTATACTAGTGAAATAAAGTCCGGTAGTTGGTATTGTGGACGAAATCCAGTGCGAAAGGTTTCTCACGATCATTGAACTTGTGCTGGCAAGGGAGCGGTATTTTCATTCATATCATCGGTCGCGCGTTCAAAAACTTTAAATTAAGTATTATTAAAGTAAAGCTAGTATATGGCAGCATGCGATCAAAACGACTGTCGGAACATTATCACCTAAGGTTGATTTCACGGCCACAAAATAACAAATACCCGCATGGCACTGATTTAGGAAAGTGAAGATCGCATGGCGGCTGTAAAAGCTAAGGTGATTGGTCGACAGCCGCTAGCTCCTAATAGGAGCGAATATAATGCCAGCGAGTATCCTTGAACTCGTGCTTGATCATGTATGGAATGGAAAATGAATATCTTGAGTAGATATCTGATTAGGTGTTTCAATTCCAATAGGTTTTATATGTATTTTTATTTTATAATGCTATATGTACCTTACCAACCAGAATAAAAAAATACAAGTTACGGTGCTAAAAAGCTGCCTGCAAGTTTTCTTACTTTTTACCCTCTTTATTGTGATGAAAGTGGAGAACTCTGTTTTCAATAACTCTTAAATTTTATTCTCTTCCTGCCTACCTCACTTTCCACCGTTAATTAACATGTTGCATAGAATCCTTAGCAACGTTTATGCAAATTTTTCCTCACCTCTGTGACCCATCTTCTCATTTCGGAGTCACCACACCTTGGTCATTTGTTTTAGGCGGTGGACCACTGCGAGAGCGCAAGAAAGTTGTATTTACTCCTGCATTCATTTGCGGTCGTCATGGGATGAAGGTCGCGTGCTCAATTTCCTCTCCTTGTACATCCTCGCTTCATCCCCCTCACTTCAGTCCCTCTTCATTTCCTTCACGTGTGTGAATATCATCGTACGAGCTCGCGTCTCTAATGATTCTATAATTACGTGTGGAGGACGCATATAATATTACTAGATTCCGCCATTGAGAAAAGCCAGCGAATAATATAATACCTATTCCATATTTAAGTTTTTCATTCCCAAAATGTTATTATCGTTGATGTTATTGCCTATTGAAATCTTTCGTTCTTTATCTACCTCTGTTGCCTAGTGAACTCCTGCATTACGTCATTGGATCTAAGATGGGTCTCCTTTTATCTCAATAAGCCACAATTGGCTCGCTATTAAAGCCTCAAGCTTCATATTCAATTGCAAGATCTCCACAATCAACCTTTAATGAACAAAGGATCAATTTGCACTACCCTGAGTGTAGGAAATTTACTAGTATTAAGTAGCAAAGTTTTTAGTCATCGTGTTGTTCTTGGTCCTCTCACTATTTACAGGTTTTTCACATCGGAATCAGTGAGGTATCCGGGATTAAGCCTTAAACCTTCCACTGAGTAGTCATTATTGTTGCTTTATACCTCTGTCGTGGGTTAGGACTGCCACTGAGAAATTCAACTCAGTAGCTAATCTTGTAACCAGTAATTCATGAAAAATAGGATTTTATTCTTTCCCGGCGAATGATGCTTGTAACATTTCCTCGGGATTTCCACCGGGTTAAATTTGTAAACAACCGAATTGCTGTACCCGAATAAGGCTAACGTTGTTTATACTCAGCGACATTTACTCACCCTGATGACGATGGACGAGCCGTCCGTTGAAATGTCGGAGCTGTTTACAAATTTAACCCGGTGGGATTCCCGAGAAAATTTTACAAGCAGTAATTCATGGCTTAACGCTGCTAACTCAGTGTGTGGATCCAGCCTTATCCTGAGAGGGCTTTTAGGTCGTAAGAGGGCTCATATGAGTTGTATCCTCATCACCTACCTTTGCGTTATGTACCGCATATATATGTATAGATGAAATATCACGAAGAAAATAGGTTTTGGCATTGTGAATAATTTTGAAAAGACCACTAAAGTAGTCACGATGCAAATACGAGTCTGCTGCTATAAATTGTATAGAAATAAACCTTTAAAGGATAGATGTGTGATATTGGAAAATTCAGGGCCAGGTTGTGGAAAGTCCGGATTTCAGTCATACACATCCTACATCCTTCTTGAATCTAGGTGATGACATATACAACCTTGTCCTATTACCACACACTGATTCGAAATGAAATCTGCAAAGGTAAAGGCCAAGATGGCATTTAGTTTCACTTTTTTATGTCCTTTTTATTTCCTTCTTGAGACTTCCTGATTGTGCTAAGTGTGTTTCACATATTAACTTAAACTCAGAGGTCATATTCCGCATTTAACTCTTTAAAAGTGCCAACTGAGATATTAAAGAAAAAAACTGCTCTTAACTTGTGAGATATGTTTAATAATTTTTCGTGCACTAGGTGGTCTGTGAATGTGTGAATGCATACAAAATAACGTGAAAGCAAGACAATTTTCACTTCATGTCATCCAATTTGAAAGCTGAAGAAGATAATAATACCTGTAGGCATTCAAGTCTCTTCTGCAACAACGTTCTCGCCCCCAGTGATCTGAACGCCCGATACGGATTAAATTGATATTTATAGATATAGGTTTCATTAATTGATCTGGTAGTTTAAGCATGTAAAATGAATACTATCTGATACAGAATTTAGAAAATAACGATATGATATTGAAACATTTTTTAGAGCATAATGCACTGGAGCATGTATGCAACTAAAACGCGATGAGCGATCTGCTATGTGGATAATATTTTGGGTTATTGAAATTGGTCAGTTATAGTCTAAGAATTTTCATTGATCATTACTTGCAAGAATTATATATTATTATATTTTTTATAAGTGGTATATCTATCGATTTTATTTATGTAATCTATCCTCAACATTGTTTGTGATTAGCTGAAAAAATATCAGTTCACATACTGAAAATGAAATGGCTGCATGATGCCATTTGGGGCTGAATTCATTACTCTCGTTGGTATTTGAATTAAGTTGAATCACTTGCAGATAATCAAATTAATTTTGATGAAGTTCGATATGTTATTAGAAAATTAAAATTTTATAAAATTTCTTAGACAGTTTCATAAGTTGAAGCAACTAGAAACAAAAAAAAGGTTGCGTCGAAGTCTCACAATCAGTACATTGATTGCAATTGGGTTTTATTTGCATCATAAATCGAGTGTTCTTTGCCTAACTAATAGTAAGAAATGGTTGCATCATCCAATGACCGTTATCCCAACTAATGATTCACAACAGCATTGATATAGTGGGACAGTCAACGACAAATCAAGCGAAGGCAAACTTACCGCCACATTTTTATTTATAAAAGTCATTTCCACTTGCGTGGTTAACGTCTCACATTGATGACAGAAATGTTGAAAAGTATTGTATTCGCATAATTTATTTTTCATTCTCTTACTTGGCGAGGAAGGAAAAGAAAGGGAGATGAGAGAAATAACATCGAGAGACCCACCACGGTTTTCCCAGCCGAGGTTAGAAGACGGCAAGTTTAGGTTGGGAGGAGTGGGAAGATGAAGCGTGAGGGGGAGTAAAGGATTCACCGATAGGGTGGAGGAAGCCGAAGGAAGCGAGTTGGAATGGAGAAGGAGGCGGGAAATGCCCATGCCTGGGAGAAGTAACATCACGGAGAAGGAAGAATTAAGAGCGGAGGGGTGTTGAGGGGGGAAGGACGGGGAGAGGTCGGGGAGCAGATCCGTTGTTCGGCCTAGGAACGTGACTCCGAGCAGGTGAACACCGGACGGCCTCCCTGCCTGCAAGGATTCGAAGAAATGAGTGAAAGGGAATTGAGGGCGTGTTGCTGTAGTAGATGACGGCGAGGTATTGGTGAAAATATCAGAGGAGAGAGCCAGATGAGAAATGTGCATGCGCGCTCATAAAGCTCTTCTAGCTCACTGCGTGTCTTTTTTTGATGGATTTCATAGTCTCAAGAAATTCTGAAAAACCTTATGGGGTATCTCATTCCGTAAAAATAACTATGCATGCCAACGAATCCCGATCAGGGGAATTATTTTGTACCTCTTCGGATCAAAATCGAAAAAATTAATGCGGCTGCTAACTGATTGGGTTTAAAAAATTCACGCGGAAACAATGGAAAACTTGTAGGGAGAATGTTTCACAATGCCACAGTTTGGGCACTCCCCTCGACAGTGACGTTGATCATACGCTTAACCTAGAAACGATCCTTATGAATGACTCGAAATAACCCCCCTTGTTTCTTGAACTTGAGGAAAAGGAGATGGTTTATTTCGTTGCTAAATAAATTCATAACAAAGGCTTGAACTCAAAAAGTATGTACTTGGTACTATTGGATATGTTACTGTTCTTGCGCTCTAATGCTTATGCCTCTGTGCAATATACTGCTATAACCAGAATAAAAATTAAATAGCTTGAGAAACATACAGAAGGACAAGGACGTTAATCTGTAGGCCTCGGTAGCAGCGGGGTAACACCTCGCCTGATAACCCGAAGGTCGCGGGTTCGATTCCCACCTGGGTAGATTTTCACCCACTCAGAGCATGGGTTTTAATGCGTAGTGAATGAGTTAAATGTAAGAAAGGAGTGAAAGGTCCTAATTTCGTTAGAAATTAAGTCGTCATAATCATTGTTAAAATATAAAATACAGGAAATAAAAAATAAGCAATTGCACGTAACATTGAGTCTACGGTATGATAGCATGCAAATATGTACTTAAAATACTTCTGCACTTCGATTTCACCTCAGTTCCATCTTTTAATTACTTAAGTTTTCGATAAAACGGGATAAACGAATGACAGGCAGTAATTGTCTATCAAAAAGACTCACGACTTATTTAAGTGTCACAAAAGTAGCGGAAGATAATTAATCGCAATTTCCTGTGTAAATCCACACATAAACAAGTAAAATATGCACTACTACTTGATTAAATAGCCGGATGTGGATGGAATTACATTTCTAGTGAGGATGGCATTGAATATCTAGCGAGGAAAAAAATATTTCAGTGGAAAGTTTATTTCGATGAAAAATTGGAAAATTTTCTATTTCATTCATTTATTATGCTCTAAAATTTCGAATATAGATATCGTATAATAATATCAACGCAATATTGCTGATATTAGAAATAAATATATTCAATGAATAGGTAAGAACTCTTGGACTTGTGCATTTGGAGACGACACCATGAAAACGAAACATAAAATCAGGTAATTTATTGATAGTTAGCAATTGTCTTTGAACAGCAACACGCCGGGTACCAGTGTGAGCGGCCATGTTTTAGTGACAACTATTTTATTTAAGTGAGAAGAAAGTTGAAATTGTGCTACTTAAAATCAACAGCGGTACTACTCATAGCTCAATATGCCGACAAAGTCGAAGCCGGTTTTCGGTTTGTGGTGCATTCATGCGTGGAAACACACTTAACCTGAAGCTAAAGAGTGAAACGTGTGAACACTTAAGATATCTTTGTGTCCTTTTATCACTTTAACACATACTTATCGCTCCTTAGATAGTGAGGCTAGACCTAATGGGTCAACGTTTTCTCACGATTTACTCCCTTTGGCAGGAAATTCTTGCTCTCAGAATTATTTAATCGTTGCCTAGTTCAATGTTTAATCTTCCTAAAAGCAGATTCCACCGTGCAATGGTTTTAATAAAAGCAAATTTTTTCTATACTACTTCTAACAGAAAGATATATCCTTGATTTGATAACTTCAACGAAATCATGTCTTTACAATGTTTTTTCACAGATTATACTTGGAATTACATGAGATTAAAGGTAAAAATGAGATAAACCTGAAAAATAACTAATTTTGTTTCGGTTTACCTGTTGAGTAGTTTTTTTTTATTGAAACGCAGGCTGTGATTGAAGTTCTTCATCTGCTGGTCTTTGCATTTAAAAAAACTTCCGCTGCTAACCGGAAGCAAAAAATCGATATGCAGCAAATTGAAAAACTAATATCAAAACATAAAAAGTAGCGCAATTTTTTATGCCGCGCTCAAACGTCATTTTCGTGAAAAGCTAATACGAAAGACAAATTCTTCTGGAGACAATTATATCTTGATAAACGAAGATATCTATTCATGTTGATTTTATTCTGTACTTGAATGTCTGCAGTAATTGCAGTCTAAATGGAATAGATCGATGGAAATGGCTATGTAGTTCTCTATTTGAACTGGAAAGCGTTTTAATCAAAATATGCATTCGTCGAATAATATGAATATTTTGTATCTTAAATTTTACTTTCGAGTGTATGTATATCACATGTGATCAGTGAAAAGAGTTTATTTGGATCGAAATTGCCGAAAATGTGTGATTTCTATATTACTTTGACTCAAGCAGTCGGGAAAGATTGATTTATCTTCTATTTTTAGCGAAGATATAATGGTGTTCCATCATGTATTTTTTCCACCCGCACCGTTCATACTCACGTGTGAATGAACAGTGCATGCACTTGGAGAGATGTGCACATGCTTGAATGAACACCGTGGTGAAGTATAAATGCGAATGTAATTGAGGGTATTGGAAAGGGGACAAGCAACCACACTCTCACCGTTAGAGTTAGATACGGAAACGGTATATCCTTCCCCTTCCCAAAGCTCTGACGTCGTCCGTTTTTAAGATGGAGAGATTCCGAAAAAAATGTCAAAGCAAAGCCATATTTATTTATTTTTTATTCGGAACTCAACTTTCGCTCATGTGACCTCAAGCGGAAATGCGCAGTGGCAAAGTCTTCATGCTACCGTTATTAAGCGCTGCGCAGATTCTTGTTTGTTTTACTTACCTTTTTTCGGCATAGATTTGACTCGCGCTGAAGTGTGAAGTAGGTACATACATACATCTCGGTGGAAATGGATTTCATAGCATGTCTTTTCATGAAGGTGGTGTATTTTTCCTTTTGGCCTGAATGTCTCACCGTGAATCCTCCTGTGCTCCATTCAGTTATATGAATATGACATTTTTGCTGCAGAGGTTCCTATTAAATGATTACGATTGCAATATGGAAAAAGTATAAATAGTTTCACGGATGGCACATTTTCCCCTTCAAACTTCTGGACCTAGGGTCTCAGCTACCAACACTCCCATCCTTCCCGAGGAGATTTTATCACGGTTATTCCCTCCGAAAAAAATGTGCAGTTACACAACTAAGCATCAGTCATATAACATTTCAAGATTTCATGGTTAGCGCAGCGTTCACATGATTTAAAGCAATTTAATCATAAAGTTATTTAATTATCCCAGTGTTGGTCTAGTTCCTCCAAAATTATTTGATATTATTTGTAGCTCATTGCTCATTGAATTCCCCTGTCTGAATCTTTTTCCGTTTTAATGCCTCCTCTTTAAATTATCCTTCTCATATATCTATCTCGTTCTTCCACTTCATTTTTGGCTACACTGTGCCTCAAAAGGTTTCCGAATTTGGGGTGGCAAGTATTTCATTTTGATGGATCTATAGCTGGTTGGGTGGTAAAAATGGAAATAATCGTCAATAATAATTCAGATGGTAATCAGTCGCAAAATATTACAGTGCAAGATACCTGTTTATTCAAATAGACCAAAGTTTTTAATTCGAAGAATCCTTAACATTCCAGTAAATTGCCGCATCCCTGACTAAGTCATTTTTTTTCTTTTTTTATGTTATTTTGCTATATTTCCAACACATTTTAACTTGAAATACACTTAACGTTAATGGTATTCCTTATAAATGAACTTCCACAAAGTTGAGCCTGATACGATTGAGGTAATGGTATTCCTTGGTGTCGTTTGAAAGAGACAAGTAGTTGAACGGGAAATGAGTTTTGTTTTTCGGAATATTTTCAAGGGATTTCTGCTCATTACCTAATCACTCGCACAGGCAGACTGGGTTTACTGTACTTGGCGAGTTCAAAAAATCAGATGGAATGTGGATCCCGGAAATTCTCTTAGGGCCACCTACGCGGTATAGTTTGTAAGTAATGGAGTAGTAAAAGTGTGAAATTCGTCAATACCCTCCAATCCGCTCTCTTTTGAGACGGGCACAGTAAAAAAAAGCCTGTAGTTGGATTTTGGAACCTGACTCAGCTTTACTTATACCTTCGACAGTAGTTTTACTAATATCTTTGTCAACATATTTATCTTTTGTCTGAACCATTCATGCACTCTTTCCCCTATGATTCATGTTATTTCTGATTTGGATTGTATCTT
The DNA here is from genome assembly GCA_963573305.1 of Pyrrhosoma nymphula. Lineage (NCBI taxonomy): Eukaryota > Metazoa > Arthropoda > Insecta > Odonata > Coenagrionidae > Pyrrhosoma > Pyrrhosoma nymphula. The sequence continues at coordinate 43,570,864 of OY754330.1, read as the reverse complement.
CCATCAAATTCAGCAGTGGTCTATACTAAATTCTCTCTCACTATTCACTCAACCATCATTTGTTTCACGCCTGTACCCTTAACTTCTCCAAACGAACGAAGCTCACTCTTTTCATATTCGTCAATTGTCGCCAGGACATTAAGTAAGAGCCTGCCGAACTCCTCCCCTCCCGCCGGAACCTTTCCTCTTGAACCCTTTTGGGGGTGGTGTCGCAAGGACATCATGTGGCAGAATGCCTAACTCCTCACCCCCCCCCTTCTCCCATCGGAACCCTTCCTTTAGAACCTTTTTTGGTCAGGGTCCAGCTCTGGAAGTCTTGTCTCTATGAGACTATTGTGCGTGACTTTCGGGCACTGACAGAGGAAAGACAAATTGGCATACGCTCCTCAAAGTGAGGATCGTCGACTCTGTACCCCCCTCCCCCCCCTTCCAGAAACCTCGGGAAACTTCCACTCCTCGGGGATGACATCCGCTGACCCTGCACCCCCAAAACCATATAAAAACCCTTCCTCGACCCTGAGGAGAAGGCAGTGTGGGATTCTCGGTCCACGGAATCAGTTCTGTTTGTGTTACGCTCGTGACCGGCTCTCTGACTATCAGGACTAGAATCGGCTCGTGGTAGGCGATCCTCTTTGGTCTGGGAATCGGCACTCTCTGCGTCGCGCCGCGACTAGTGTCGTCGATACCGGACTAGGATCGGGTCAGGCCCTTGTCTCGATGTCCCTCTTGCCTTGGACTGGGACGATCGCCATGACCGGCCATTGAGCGTTTCAGGTATGTTGCCACTTGTGGATCCTTGTGAATTTAGCTCGGCTAACCTCGATTTCACAAATATTTAACTTGTGTTGGGCGAATAAATGTGTTTAGAAAGAAACGTGTAGCATTCCTATAGTGCTTTATCTCGACCGCCCCCCCATGTCCCCTTGCGACACAATTACTTGAACATTCAAATCATTATCACCCATTCATTCCTCAACCTTATCTTTAAGCATTACTTAACTCGAAGACATTTTAGGTACTCATTCAATTGCTATATCATTTAGTCTATGTTGAGTTTTATCCTGGCGCACCCTTAAATATTTGATTTCTTATGCTAGTCAATCAAAACGCATTCCATCTCTACTTTCGAGTGTCTATTCAGGGATTCTTCGGATAGAATGGTAGAAATGGGTGCTCCAACAGACTTGGTCATATCGTAATTTCTAAGAGCTTGATAGTAAGGCAATCCCAGAATCGTTGCCTAATTGGATGGTTCGAACCCACGATCTATGGAGTTCCCAGGCAATCGCGTTTCTCACTTGACTGCCTATTTTCATCCGTTTGCTCTAAATTAGCAAGTCAACGAAGCGAAGGAATTTACGTAAATAAACCCTCCTCCTTCTTTGCTATTCTCACCAGAGGTATACGGAGAGATATGGTATGGATCCGCAGCGTTCCATGCCGCAAATAAATGTCCTGTCAACAGAAGGCGTCCTTCCGTTCTACGTCTACCACTTCATGATCGGCACGCGACCAATATCCGAGAGCCCCGGAGGTCAAAATAAGAAGATATAAGTGCTTGAATGCGGAGGAGAGGTTGGTCCTAAAGAGGCCAAGAGGGAGGAGGAGGTAGAAGGGGGGTGGAGATGAGAAGTGTGTGGGAGGGTATGAGGGGGAGTTGGGAGTGGTCAGGTGCGGAGGGACGCCAAGGAAGGAGAGGCGGCAACTCTCTATGTTGTGTGGAGTCTGTGCTTCCCTCGTGCGCGGGGCAGGCAGGCGTGTGGGTAGGTATATCGTTCGTCCGAATTCCTCGCTTTCCCCGGGGATAGCGAAAGGGAAGACCCGCCGGACAAGCGTCCATGCCGCGCCAGGGTCCAAGCCCCGAGCGAAGAAATCGCGCGAGCGAGCTTCCCAATAAGCGGTCGTGACGTTATACGTGCTTAGAGTGGCGAAAATTAAAGCCTTTTCTATTCTTCCGTCGTCTCACTCGAGGAAGGAGAAAGAAAGCAACACTCCACCATCCGGAATAGATATGGACCATTTTTTTCTCATATTAGTTTATTTTTGCTAACTTCGTATAGCTCTATTAGCTATTGTCGTAATAATTAGGTGACTATTTTTGATAGTTTCTACATATTTGTCTTGCTCACTATTCAAGCGGTCATAGAGTGCAGTGCATAATTAGTACTGCACGAGATCGTTCATTTTTCAGTCAGTGAACCTTTAGATTCATTACTCCAAGGTTTGATACTGCGAAAATCCGCTGTAGTATATGTATTTCCCACGTGAGTTGGTTATCTCTGGCTATCTTTGAGGGTAATAATTAAGACGGCGTACCATTAATTACAGGAATTGTACTTTATTTTTGGTCAATTCGCGCCAAATAAATTTTGTTCAGTAGGAATACTTAATCCACTCGCGGCTCGTGATAGTGACTGTTCCATTTTTAAATTTAAAATTATGAAAGTAAACATTGCTCTTGAGAAACTTCGTTGCATTCCATAAGTGTTTAATATTAGGTACCTACTAAAACTTGTACAAAACCACAACAAAATAGAAAACGATGGAAACCAAGCTACTATGCTTGAAACTCATCACAGAAAAGTTTACATCCACGCATTGAAACTTGGGTTTTGTTTTATTTTTTTGTGGCATTGTGAAAATTTTCTATTTTGTTCTAAATACTAAATTATGACAGGCTGTTTAGTCATAACCCTGACAGATTTTTAGTTCGTTCGGTTTACCTAAATTGGATATTAAATACAATTAATTGTTTCTCGCGTAATTTTGAGTTACTGATTCATTTGGCCGTTTCATTTCACAGTTGACCTGATGATGTTGTACTACACCGAAACCTAGGTCGTGAATAAAGCATTTTATGTGAATACATTAAGCTATTTTTCTTCCTCTCACTTCTTTCCTAGACTAGCGCTTGTTCTCTTTAAAACAGATTATTCTTCTGATTATTCCATCTCTAGATTGTCCTGCTATCTTTTCCTTGGTCATTCCACACCTTCTCTTTCACTTGGAAGCTAATCTCTGCAAATCTGAACTATTCAACCTCTCTATTTATGTGGCCATTCCATTCTTCCTTCCACCCGTTTTCCAATTCGATGATATTCTCCACACGGTAGCCCTTTCTGATGTTTTTACTCCTCATTCTATCCTTTAAAGATTTTCCTGAGATTTCTCTATGGATTTGCATATCTGTGGTTTCTAAAAGTTTGAAGTTTTGTCTCCGGTCTTGTCTCTACCATATAGGTCAATATTGGTTTGACTGTTTGTTTGTATATTCTTGCCCTAATCTCATTTCATGTCACTTATTCTTCCAGATGGTATCATTGAGGCAGTACACTATTTTATTTGCCTTATTCACTTGATCTACAACTTCGTCCTCTATTTCCGCTATGAAACAGCTCTATTCCAAAGTATTAGATGGACATTTCCTGTTGATGACTTTACCATTTTATAATAATTTGCATCGAAGCAGTGCGGTTGATATTGTCATACTTTTCCCTTTTCCTGGATATATAATCATATCAATCATTTCACCTTTTGTATTGAATATATGCTAAAATCTTTGTAAATCGTCTTCATTATTAGCTAGGAGTACAGCTTCATCAGCATAATTTTCTCCAATCATTTAGTTATTCTATGTTATCAACAGAGATTTCAAATGAATGACTGGGTTGCCTGGGAATTTTCCTCCACATGCAGAAAGATAAACCCATGAGGCATGCCTGAACATGGGCCATAAATTGATCCACTGGAAGAGCAAAAGCAGCTTTGTACTATGCCGGCTGGAGTTGAGTTTGAGAGGAAGTTAGGAAATCCGTCTCTAGGGTAGACACGCTCTCTTCACCGCCTCAGTAGGCAAATAGAAATTACGGTAAATGACGATTCCCTTCACGTTTCGTTTCGTCAGTGCGTGCAAGATGAGAAGAAGTGTGTCCCACTTTGCGAAGAAATATTTTTGCCACTGTCGGATTATACATGCGGGGAGTCTGGGTGTGTACGCTACAATGGCCGCATACTTATCATGTATACATTAACCGCCACCACTCCTCCCTTATCTTCCCCTAGGGATCACCCTGCCGGAAGTAGCGATTCAATTGCTAAACGGACGCCAGTAGAGAGTGAATTATCTTCTTTCTCTCCCTCGCCCTCTCTTCAAAGCATTGTGCCTACGAATTGACAATGCTCCATTGGAATGTTGTTTATTCTTCCCGTCTCATTCTTGGACGCTCGTTCAAATCTCCCTCCTTCCTATATCTCTTTCCCCTCTCCCCTCCATTCTCGTATACTTTCTCCCGCCATCTCCTTTTCTCCATCCTGCGTCTGGAAGTGGATAGAAGAACGAGATTTCGAGTCGACTTTCACGCTCCCCGCCCTGTGTCGGGTCAATACCACACACCACCGAGGGTGGGGCGACTTACTAACTGACTCACTGACTGCTTCGTTGTTCGTGTTGAGAAAAGACATGACATCGGCACGAAAGATTCTGTTCCCTCTCCCCCTTACAAGTATCGGTAATTTTTTTCCACGCAAAAAAACAAGGTTTGACCCGTTGGTATTCCCTTCCATGGCATCAGTAGTCGGTTGGATAAACATATTCCTCTAATAAAGCTCACTGGCTGTTAAGTACGCATGAATTCAACATTATATTTTGTTATTGTACAAACTTTCTCCCACAGTAGTAGTCTAAAGCAATTTTTGGAAAACTGTTTGACTTTAATTTTTGAGCAGAGCAATTTCACCTCCCGCGGTTCAATTTATTTGCTTATTTCAAAGAAATGCGCTATGTAAACACGTAAAATTAAATGTTTTCCAGTTTTAAATTGAAGGAGCCAATTTTCATCCAGTCCCAAGGGACAATTTTCTTGAACATCTGTTTTCAGAATTTATGCAAATTAAAAAAAATTAATTGTTCACTTCATCGTCATCACCATAGGAACTGAATGATATATTTTTTGTTTACTGATGTATTACATAACGCTACTTGTATTAATTGAGCAGGTAAGAGGTGCGTAATTGTTCAGTAGTGAATAATTTGACTGCAAATGAGGTATTCAATTATATCTCAAAGCAGTTAAGGCCTTTTACTGTAAACTTTGAATAGACATTTCAACGAACACTTCCATATATTGTGGAAATCTCACTTAGGTGGTGTCCTGACTCAGGTTTTTCCCGAGTAAGTATTATTCAGCAGCCACTATGGTTAACTCAAATGTTATTTATGCACTGCAGTCAACATTTATTTAGAAAATTCATTAGTTTTTTCATCAGATCAGTCTTTATTTGTTATTTTTTGGCCTAGTAAACACATGTTTTACATTTTTGCTATCTTTTATGATATTGCAACCGGGAAGGTTTGTTGGTTGGTTATTTGAAGAGGGGACCGATTGGAATGGCCATTTGCACCATTGAAGAAGGGGTGGGTAGATTGATAAGCTAAGTATTACCTAGGGAATAGAGGAAGGATTGAGAGAACGGTTTCTTTTAACTCTACCATTCTATATATCATCGATTGCGGAGTAGAGTACAAATTCGTCCTCGTGAGCTGTAGAGGGTGTTATATAAGTTAATTCTGTTCTCCCTGTTTGATTTTTAAAAGATGAAACTTACATTTCTGACAACCATCGAAAAGGTCCGCATGATACCTTCGTCGAAGAATGCCAGTCTTAATTCCTTTCGTACTGAAATCTGCAGTTTCAGGCTCAAATTTGTAAAACCTCATGGCATTGGTGAAATAAACGTAGGTCACGCAGATTCTAATTTAAGTGACGCCTGGATTTGTCTAGTAATTGGAGATGTTTTTTTATTTCAGCCAAACTGGTTCTTACACAAGTAACAGTTTGCGAAATTTACTAGTTTCTTTTATTCACTTCTGCAAGTCCCTCAAGGTAGTTTGACCGAAATACTCTAGTCTCGAGCGATAGAGAAAATATTCAAATTTTAAGTTGGTGCTAAACTAGTTGTCATCAGCATGAATTAAATATAATATTTTGCAAAAACTTTGTTTAAAACACAATTTCTCAATAACGTTTGAGGCTTTAACATGACTTATTTGTTTCCGTTAAGCGCCTTAAACGCCTGCGGATACAAATTTTGTTTTGCTCTGTTATAAAAAGTATTACGGCGAGTAATGATTTTTTTATAATTGAGAAAACATGCACAATGTATATCATTATATTTCAAACGCCATCTGTGTGTCTGAACTTCCACACAAAATGTATCTGAGGAGCGCACGTGCGATAATCTATTACTCCAGTCAAATTGTATTTTTACCACGAAAGTTGTGGGGTAGTTTTTAATTCTTCAATTCTATATGTTTTTTGTGGTGTTGAATCCGAATCTGAGGTTTGCTAACAAAATTTCGTGAATCAACATCGAAAAAATGCATAAAAAAGGTAAAAAATCTCATTTTTGGCGGGTTTTTTCTTATAACTGAAAAACTATCAACTTTTCTTGAATAACCTTCCCATACAAAGTTCAAGTACATACAATCCTACAACTTTTATCACTTAGGTTTTTTTCCTCCGACGAGCCGTTCTGGCTCAACCACTCGTCGAAAGTTAGCGTATTTCGGCTGTCTCCGCAAAAACCCATTTTTTCCACTCCAAAACTCTAATTTATTACTAAAGGCTGTTATTTAGTTCTCTGGTTCACAGGCTCTGCAAATACCTTTTTAGATCGTATATGAAAAGGTACAGGTCATTTTTTTAAATTACATAATTTTCAACTTATTTAATGAAATCCGAAATTGCAGAAATTCTGTCACAAAAAAGTTAAACTTCCAACGAAAAATCTTAAAATATTACTACAGATTATTATTTTATATTGCATATGATTTTATATTACATAATTAAATGAGTAAAAATTATATGATTCGTATTTGTTTAGAGGGTCCTGGCTGAGGTTCTTCGAAAGCGGTCCTGACGAAGGTTCGAGTTGTTCTATCGTCAGCGTCGGGGCACGTTCATATGGAAAATGAAAGAGGTAGTGAGAAAACAACAACTTGTGATCATATCTGAAGGAGAGATGAATGATTAAGAAATAGATTTTGAGATTAGGCATACCTTCCGCATCGTGTAAGCGTCTTTCTTCAGTCTGTTCTCGGTCTCTTTCTTCGGTCTCTTCTTCGTCTATGTCAATGCTGTCTTCTGGTGGCTCGGCGTTTTCACACAGCCCTTCGCACGATGTGCAGATCGGGGAGTAATGGAGGCCTGTCTTCCTGCATCCACAATTGCGTTGGCAGCCTTTTTTGCATTTACAAGAAATGTGCCGGAGTATCGAATTCGGTGCAGGGTTTAAAGGGATTGGCACTGACACGAGACCGCTCCTTGTTTTTTTCAACCCCCACTCGTTCGGGTCTCTTTGTTGCTCGTCGAGTGTGGTTTGACTGGATAACCACTGCTGCACCTGAAAGTTAACGCTCAGTGAATATTGTCGTGCAGCAGCTTCGGTGGGGGGTAGTGAGGCAATGTTGGTTTGACTTTTTGTACGATGAAGATACGTATTGCCTGTATCTCAAACCGTTCCGGCTAGTCTCCTGTCCTTTCCCATACAGCGCCAGGAGAAACACGTTTCCTGCTTCGGCAATCTCGTCCTGGTGTGCATGAGGATCTTTGAAAGCATCAATAACTGGTTGCAAGCCATTGTTCTTCCGCAGGACTTTGAGAAAATTCAGTTTCCCCTGATTAAACAAAGCAGAAGTGGTGTCACAACCACTCATCGCGTGTAGAAACAATATATGGTCTGATAGGCTTTTGTCAGCGGTGATATGAGGATTGTAGAGGGTTTGAGATACCTTTCCCTTTCCTGGTTTCAAAAAGAAGACATTCATTATATCAGGGCTACACAGGCCAATCAAAATGACCAAAAGGTCGATATCTTCCCCCACCACTGTCACATATTCATTTGACGGGGCCATCATAAGAGCTGTTGTAATATTAGTATATCAGCGTCTTCCACCGCTTGCAGTGAATCAATTTTTACGTCATAAAATTTTTCCATTAGCATAGATATAAACCGGCTCTTTTTTAGGAGTTTGCAAGGAAACTCTCCTGCGAGACATTGGGCACGATTGATTCTGTAAATGATATTGCAGCAGATTGTTTTCTTAGCGCTATTCTCAATCGCTCTCTGCGCTTGGTGCTTCCTCGCCACCCAGCTCACCTTCTCCATCCTTCTCCAAACCCACATCTCAAACGCCTCAAGTCTACGCACATCCTCCCTTCGTAATGACCAAGTTTACGACCCATATAGCGCCACGCTCCATATCAGAGTTTTCACCAGTCTTTTCTTTTCGCCTCTTCTCAGAACCCCCCCCCCCCCCCCCCATCAATTCCCTTCTCTTAGTAAATGCTTCTTCAGCCACGGCAATTCTGCATCTGAAGTCCTTACCACTAAACCCATTCTCCTCCAAAATACTACCCAGATACGTAAATTGCTCGACCTGCTCTATCTTCTGCTCTCCCGCCCTTATATTCAGCCTCGCCTTCTTACTTCTAGAAAATCTCATCACTTTCGTTTTCTTGTGGTTGATCTTCATCCCATACCTTTCGCACTGCACCTCTAATGCATTCACCATTGACTGTAACCCCTTGGCAGACTGACTAACGAATTCTTGATCATCTGCAAATCTCACTGATTTTATCAGCTCACCTCCTACCTTCATTCCTACCTCCTCCTCCCCCATACCTCCCTTACCATTTCTTCTGAGTACACGTTAAAAAGCAACGGCGATAGTGGGCGACTGCCGCACTCCCCGTCCTATCACCACTATAGCGTCTCGCGTTCCCGTCTCTCTCCTAAAACCGAATTGGTCGTCACCCAGGTATTCATTTGCCTTCTTCACTAGCCTTCTGTTTATAATTCTCAGAACTTTATTGGCCGCGTGGGATATTAAGCTTATGTCCTATAGTTTTCGCATGTTTTTACTTTGCTCTTCTTCGGTATAGGAATTAGTAGTCTTCCGGCCACACTCCATCCTCATAAATCCTACGAATAAGCGCAAAAAGTTTTCCCTTTCCGTTCTTCCCCATGCCCCTTAAAAACTCTTCAGGTATGTTATCTATTCCCACCGCCTTATTCCTTTTCATGTCTCGTAGAGCTCTTTCGATTTCGCTATCTAGGATACTTGGTCCGATGCCATCTCTGTCGTTGTCGTCTTATCTTTCTTTATCTAACATATTGGGCCTTATTTCTTTACCATACAGCTCTTCAACTTACTCCTTCCACCTCTTCTGGATCTCTTTCGGTTCTACGATCATCTTTCCCGTCTTGTCAGTTATCGTTGTAATTCCCCTTCTCTTATTACCACCCGTCAGTTCCTTCACTTTCCTATATAATGCATCTGCTCTTCCCTCTTTTTGGTATTTCTCTAACGAGTCGATCTGTTCTCTCCCCCACGCCTCTCTTGTTTTCTTTGTTTTTCTTCTAAGCTTGTTATTTAATTATCGGTATTTTCTTTCACCTAGCTCTGAGTTTACGCTCTTCCATTTCCTTCTCTCCTGCATCTCCATTATCATTACCTTCAAGATTCACGGTTTTCTTATTTTAGTTGCACTCACTACGCCTACCGTTGCTTTCGCCGCTTCTACAATCCCATTTTTCAAACATCCCCAATCATCTTCCACTGATCTAACTCCATGGTCCTCACCCATTATCTTATCAACCTTCTCAAGATACTTCTTCTTCATTGCCCCTGCTAATGCCTCCGTGTTCCACTTTCGTACCCTCCGTCCCATTCTTATCTTTTTCAGTTTTACCCGACATTTCATGACTAATAAGTTGTGGTCTGTGTCTGCATCAGCCCCTGGATAAGTATACGAATTTTTAACATTATTCCTGTATCTGTGACGAACCATTATATAATCTATCTGGAACCAATCTGTGCCTCCCGGCTTCTTCCAAGTGTACCTACGTCGAGGATAATGTCTGAACCATGTATTTGTAATCACAAGGTTATTTCTTCGGCAAACATCCACAGATTTCTCGCCACGATCGTTTCTCCTTCCTAGCCCGTAATCGCCCACCTCCCGCCCATCTCTGCCCTCACCTATCACCGCGTTCCAATCCCCCATTACTACTAATAGCTTACTCCCAGGTATCCTACCAATTATTTCCTCTAGCTGATCGTTTACTCCATCTACCTCCTCCTCTTTATGATAAGAGGTAGACATATAAACCTGGAGTATAACTAAATTCCTTGGATCTGCCTTTAGTTCCACGACTATTATCCTATCACTCACCTGTTCTGCATACACTACTTTCCTACCAAGTTTCCTATTCATTACGAATGCAACCCCGCGCTGACTTTCATTCCCTCCACTATATATTACTCTATAGCCATCGCTCCAGTAGTCCCCGTCATCCTTCCATCTTACCTCACCCAGACCCATTATGTCTACACCCACCCTCTCCATTTCTTGCTTTATATTCTCTAGCTTACCCACCCTCAGCATAGTCCTAACATTCCATTTGCCTATTCTGATTGTTTCGTTCCTCTTCTTTATCTTCTTTTCGTCTGCTGCTGTATTTTCTGAGCAAGGCTTTTGTGTGATGACGACCGCATGGGCCTTGCTCCCACCGCTGCCGAGCACGACACCCGGCCGACTGGGCCGAGTCCCGTAGTTGCCAGGATTCATTATCATTTGTGAACTGTCCATAATTTCAAGGTTTTTTTTTTAATCCAGATGGTATTCCGTGGCCTTACTCAGTAGTGTTTTTTACGTGACACCCTCACTTCAGAGGCCTTCTTCTTCGCTGGGGTCAGACGTTTCTTGCAGCCGCCTCACTGGGGTACAGACGCTGCGCAGACTACCATTCGTCTGTCTCCTAACTTTCGACCAATCTGGCATGGGTGACCCTACCAGGAGCATTGCTCCCGCCAGTGCAGCTCTAGGGGTCATCAGAGCACGCAAGCCCTTCCATCACGACAAGGTTGTAGTCCAAGGGAAAGGCATATGATACAAACTACTGCAAATATGCATATGCCTGGCCGTGGTGCCATTTCACCCGGGGTAACAACAACCCTCCGTCGATATTTAGTATCGTTCAAGTCCGCCTGTTCAGTCGGTGCAAAAGTCCTGTAAAAGCTCGATTTATTTCCATTCCTCATCCCATGCTCATCGAAAAGAGAGAGAGGATAGGGGCTAAGCTCGTAACGCAAAAATTCTTGCAGGTCTTCATCTGAATGTTTCACGATGGTCATTCGTTGGAAAAGTGTGGTTGATTTGATGATTACAACCCTGTCTTGTAACTGAATAGAGCTGTTTATGAACGCAAGAGCCTGCACTCTTTCGCTTCGCTTGAATTTTACAGCTTGAAAATTACCACCAACAATGCGCTGTATACCTTTCATGCCCATCTTCTTCTGACAAGTAACAGTTGATCCCATCATCTGCGACCACACCTGTTCTCAGTGACATTAGGTCATCAAATAATTTGAGGAGGCCGGGATAGAATAAATAAAATGACAAGACGTACAAGACGGAATTATATTTGCACAGCATTGAAATACAATGTGATTTTTAAAATGCTCTTTTTAGTACCTACTGAAGATGACATAACAGTTGAAACCAGTCTACATAAAGCCAGTCAACTTAAAACTAGGAGGAATTCACTAAATTACAGCTTTTAACAATTTAGAGTTTTCGAGTGGAAAAAGTGGGTTTTTGCGGAGACAGCCGAAATATGCCAAATTTCAACGAGCGGTTGATCCCGAACGGTTCGTCGGAGAAAAAAACCTAAGTGGTAAAAGTTGTAGGAAATTGTATGTACTTCCATTTAAAATGGGAAGATTATTTAAGAAAAGTTGATAGTTTTCCAGTTATAAGCAAAAACCGCCAAAAAATGAAATTTTTAAAACCTTTTTTTGCATTTTTTTCGGTGTTGTGTCACGAAATTTTCTTAGCAAACGTCAGATTCGGAATCTGCACCCAAATAATATATATAGAATGGAAGAAATCTAAACTACCCCTCAACTTTCCCGCTAGGGACACTTTTGAGCACAAATTTACTGCATTATATGGAAAACGTCTTTTTTTTATATCTCGAAAAGTAGTACCTACGATATTTTGTCGGAAATGTAAGTAAGCTAATATTTTTAATGATTTTAGGCTTTCCCGAGGAATAGATTTCTAGTAAATGCTGTATTCCTAAAAACTTAACCTACTGTGAAATAAGCAAAAATTACATTTGTCAATTATTTTGGTAGCATCAAAATTTTTTTCATTGTACCGAGGCAAAATTCATTGAATTTTATGTGAATTGATATGTCACTCAAACTACCCTTAAACGTTTGTAATTCCATCGTGCTCTTTTTCCCTCTGATACATAATATTACATTTTTACGCATCCCTGAGAGAAGAAAGTTATTTTAGCGAGGAGCACGCGTCGGGGTCGCCTGAGGTAATTTAATAAATGCGCTGCATATCCCTTCAGGCTTTCCGGTGGATTCCAAAGCAGCCGGTGAGGCATTTCCAGTTCATTTCTCTCGGATGAAGCGATGTGCTTGCCCGGCATTTCTCTCTTCCAAAAGTGATCCACATTCATCACGGCCTGCCCCTTCAAATCGGCCGTGATGGATCGGCCTGACAAGTTTATTGGCCTTGCAACGAATGCCCCAATGTCACGTCCGCGTTCCACATCTTCCACGCCGTCTCGCTGCAAGCGATGGCAACATTTCCTCATCCTCTGCGGCCAAACGAACGCACCGAGAAGCCATACCTGGACGATCACTTTTTCCCGAACGGTCAATTCCCGCCCCGCGCGCCCCTGACGAACTGCCGACGATGCGCTGGTGATCCCATCGTCCGGAATAGCTCGCCGGACGCACATCCTGCTTGTATTATTGACTACTACGCTACGAACCAACGTGCGTGCGTCCTCAGCCTTCTTCGGCGATACGAGCGAGGCGAAGGGGATGAAAAGTTAGTAGGAGTTGATCGCAAGTAGTAAAACCAGTCTTCGATGAGATTTGAATCTGGGCCAGTGGCGAAGAAAGCCGACTTCGTTGTACTATCCAATGAGGGAAAATTTCATTGAGATTTATAATGAGCTGGGGTGTATTTCTCTGCACAAGTTAATAACTAAAATTTTATGGAAAAATTGGCAGTTTTGTTTCTCTTACTGCATCAATGTTCGGTTTCATGCCCTGTTTTATTTGGGGCGAATATATAATTATTCCTCGGTTTAGGTTGACCAAGCAATGAAAAATTCAGCCAAGTAAATAACCATTCAGCGCATGCTGATCAAAAGATACCATGATATGGTCTTCCGCGACCGAGGGATGTATCGTTTTCCAAATAAAACGGGGCACGAAAATGATGACCTATCAGAATGAAAGGGAATGAGGAGGGGCAGGGAAGATTGGAGCGTCTCGGTCAACCAATCTTAGAATAAAATGACGGCAGTTGCTGACTATATAAAATTTTTTATCAATGACAGCTGCAAAACCGTGAAGTCCTGTTTTAAATCCATAGCATGCAATTCGTTTGAAAAATATTTCCAACAACTCACCGAGAGGTTTGAAGCCTCCCAGTCATTCTTTTTCAATGGTTGAATGCATCGATTTTTTTCAATTTCTATGGGAATCTAGTCATAGAAGACCACAGAACTGTGAGTAGGAGTGGTCACTTGTGAGTCACTACTGAAATTATATAAAAACACTCCAATGGCATCCTGAAAAGTCGAACCGCAGACCATGTGGTCAAGAGCCGAATGATTCTCACCCAGTAAGCTGCCACACGTTCTAGCCTCGTGGAAAATAAAAGCAAATTAACTGCCGCTCTGTGACATTCCATGGATCCGAACTAGAGAACAGACTCACTAAGCTACCGTATCCCAGAGCCTCGCGGCAAATGGAATAGAAATAACCGTCACTTGCCGCCAACCTCCCCTAACACTTGAGAAATGGGGTTTAAGGGGAGTGGCGTGCGGATCTGAGTAATTTCCATATTGACCCTTGCTTTAAGCGTCTTAGGGTAAGAGCCGAGTCACGCCGAATGAAAAGATGAGTGCGCCTTTTAAGAAATCCCCAGGCTCTCTTGTATGTGTGTGAGTGCGTGTGGGACGTCAGAGATATGCCAAGTGGTGTCGAGGCGAGCGAATAATGGCGAGGTGGAGAAAGCGACACGGAGGACAGTGTGTTTGTGCGCGAAAGCTTCCGGTTCTCCTTCCCCCATCCCACTCCCTCCTTCCGAATCCCTTCTTCCCCATCCTCGCCTCCCCGGATTCCCCTCAAACCCCCTTTCATATTCTTTTTCCTCCGGCACGCCCCAGCAGCGCCACCAGCATAATGTAATGCAGAAGGTGGTTGGAGCGATTTTTTTTACGGTACAAATTTACGTGAAACTTTGCATGCGTATTCTCATTAGTGATTTTTCATTCAAGTATACTACCAGCTGATTGGTATGTTCTTGGGCAGTCCCCATTCTGCATCCCAACCTCATAGACATTCTCTCGCTTTCCCTCCTAATGATGGCCTGTTATTAGATCCCTCTTCAATTCTTCATATATTCTACCTCCTCTTATTTCGTCCAGAATTCCTATTGTCTTCCTTCCTCTTCCACGTTTCCCCAGTGTTCTCCCCTCTATCACTCTCTTCAACATGCCCTCTCCTCTCAAAACCTCCTCCATCCATCTCTTCTGCCTTCTCCGAACCTCTGCCACAAGCTTCCTCTCCTCTCCGACCATATCCAATACCTCCTTGTTCGTCTTTCTCGCCATCCAGCTAACCTTCTCCAACCTTCTCCAAACCCACATCTCAAACGCCTCAAGTCTACGCACATCCTCCCTTCGCAATGACCAAGTTTCCGACCCATATAGCGCCACGCTCCACATTAAAGTTTTCACCAGCCTCTTCTTTATGTCTCTTCTCAGACCCCCTCATCAATTCCCTTCTTTTCGCAAATGCTTCTTTAGCTAGCGCAATTCTGCATCCGATGTCCTTACCACTAAACCTATTCTCCTCCAAAATACTACCCAGATACTACCCTCATTAGTGATATCTGTTGAAAAAAGTAAAAACATTTCATCATACCGATTTGGTTTTATGGCAGGTCAATGCTATTTTAACACGTAGCTTTATGTCACATGACATGTACTTCATAATTCTTCGATCATATGTAAATCGATAAATTCAGTTCATTAACGATAAGTACAGTTCTGTACAAAAATGTTTTTGAAGCATTGCCACAACTGTTTTTAGGTACTTCATGCATTTTATAACTGGTTCGAATTTAGAATGATATTTGATTATGTTCTTAATGACGAATAGAGAAAATTCTCGCTCTGAGGATACGGCAAGCGCTATCAAGGAGATATTCTTAGTTGTCCAAGTTTTCTTTTCCAACTTTTGCCACATCGCAATCGTCTACCTTTCTTTTAACAAGGTTATAAGTGTGAAATATTACGATAGCTACAGTTTAATTAAATATCAGTAATAACTCCGAGCATACTTTTTCTCTAGCCAACACAGGTTTTGGCTTATTATGCCATTTAATATGCCGAAACCTGGGTTGGTTACAGCCATGAAATGAGGAATCATACCAAATTACACGTTGCAACATACTTTTCTATTTATACGCTTTATTTGTCAATCTGGAAATCTCATTTTAGCACTGTAATCAGCAGAGGTTTTTCTAGTTATTTTTCATCAGAACAAATATTCGGCGAGAGTACTCAACAATAGCTTTGTTATGCATTATTAATTTTTCTTGAAACAACTAAATGTAAGTTTCGGCTAATCGGGTTATGACTTTCGGCTGACTTAAGCGTTTTTGTCAAAGTATACGTGGTGTTCCGGTCCCATATATCCCCTCCTCTAATCTTGGCAAGCTCCCGCGCCATATATGGCACCGGATGGCATCCTCTCTAATGTATTTGACTCTCCTTGGAGTCTAATCACATTTCAGCTTTGCGAATGGTCTATGTCCTCGGGTGTGGACTGCGAATTTTTCGGACGGCGTTACGTATTCATAATGACCCGTGAATATCTTAAGTGGTGCCTTTTTTTCTTAATGGTGGTGACCGTGTGGTAAGATGGGAGGCGATACCACGGGCTCAGATGTGTCACCATAAAAGAGATGCACCATGTTGGTTCAAAGTGAATCTTAGTTACGGTGTTGATGGGTTAAAACTCTTGTCTTCCATCCAGCAGTCTCAGGTTCTGAATCCGCCCGGTTGGTAATTTCTCTGATAAAATTATGTTTACCTGCGACCTTAGTAACATATAAAATTGGCCATGATTAATGTAAGCCTTGGTCAATAATAATATTGGCACAAATACATCGCGCTTTCATTGTATAAAGAAGAACGAAACATTTGAAATACTAATAATAATCTTGCTCTATTGTTATCTGCGAAATGTGAGGGACGTTTGTACAACAGACTTAATTATATTGGCTTTCATTGTATAAAGAAGAACGACAAATTTTGAAATACTCATAATAATCTTGCTCTATTGTTTTCTGCGAAGCTTAAGGGACGTGTGTAGAACAGACTTAATGCTACTGGCTACTAATTCTTAAGTCACGGTTTCTCCTTGTTCTTAGGGGCTTTTCTCTCTTCAAGAAGTACTAAATAACGATAAAATTCACATAAGAGAAATCTTGTTAAAAGACTTGAAACGTGGTTTTCTACAGCCAATGCCAGTCAGCATGCCATTTAATTGAATGGAAAGTTTTATCACGATTGTCGTCAGCTCTCGTGTGGAGCCTGAGAACTGGAAACTCAGGCATCTTTAGGATTTAAAGGTTTTTGTACGCTCAAACTGGAGAGATATTTCATGACCGGGACTCTTATCGTCAAAGAGTCATTTCGTTTTTCTTTCCTTCCTATGTTTATATACTTCCTATATACTGGGTGTGGCTGAGGACAATGAGACGGGGTCTTGAGGGTGGGAAGCGATGTGGGTCAGCAGTCCCATCCACCCGCATATGCCATCCGTGTGTCATCGCTGTCTAGCCATAAATTATCCCCCGCCTTCGCCTGCGAGCTTGCCAAACCTAATCGTCAAAAGATAACCAGCCTCCTAGTCACTGCCCATGTTTCATAGCATAACGAAATTGCCTCTGAAGAAATGGGAAAAGGGTTGGTGACCTTTACATTCTTTCCTCCATTTTAAATTCAATGCCTTCGGCGTACCTTGATGAAATATGCGTTAAATTATTAAATTAAAACAAAAGTGTTGTTTTCTCAAAAATATTTCTCCATAGAAATTTTATTTATTTATTTCATTATTAATTTAGCAAAATACATTTATTATTCTTTTATGCATTACATTTATGTTATATGTTTTCTCAATTTTATACTAAACTTCTAAATGTTGCTTTCATAATTATACCGCCATTTTAAACTTTTCTCTCCAAATTCATTCACTACGGCAGTAAATTTGTCAGAAACATTTTATGTTCTAAATCACGAACACCTTAGCGAATTAGCGAATTTTCGAAAATTCACCGGTTTTTACGGGTTAATTTTATATAATTTTATATTATTTGAAAAATTCCTCTAATCGATAAAATTATGAAAAAAGTTCTTACGAAATGATCTTTCGCGGACAATACATGGTGAAACAACTCAACATCCGTGTCTTGGAAGGTGATTCGGACTTGCGAACTGCTGCCTGGCTAGCGATATGGTTACTGGTATGTTGGAATCATTGGAATGCTTTTAGAAGAAATTTTATATTCCTCTTAAATTACATGATAGATGAATGTTTCGTCGGCATCAAACTTTTGAATTTCTCGTCGGCAAAACGCTTTTCTTACATATCTCATGCCCAAAGGTTGAAACTTCCAATTTTTTCCCTCGAGGGTATTACAGAAGCTATTAAGCAGTGGATTCAGAAACAAAATTTCTCAACTTATGCCATCATGACATACGACAACGGCCTATCAAAAGATTAGAAACTTACCTCTCTCATCTACGGGTGCAGTCGATTAACATTCAAATTTAACGAGCATATTTATCTTTTAACAGACTATTATCTTCAAATATCTCTTATGTTAGTGCTTCCGTGTAAAGGCTAGATAGAATGAAGAAACAACGACACACATCTTAAAACATTAGCTAGCCTCTTATTCCTTGTAATAAGTCTCATATATGCACTTCATAACCTTTGTATCTTTCTCTCAGAACTATTATTAATATAATGTTTGTGGAGATAAACGATGTTTTAACGCGGATAATTTGCTAATGTCGCCTTAAGGTGACGTACGTGGATATCAAGTGTCCTTAGGCTAAAAGTTCGCTCGTGAGGTTGAGAATGAACACCGGCAACAATCTTCTCCAAGGACTTATGACAACTGCTCAAGCTTCTTATTGCCTCGTTAAATTCCGTGCGAGAAGTGAGAAATATGCAGGCCTTACTCCGCGCCACAAAAACCCTCCTCCGCACCTACGAGAATTATTACGCAATGAGATGATATCGCGTTGGAAAAAGTACTCTATGGAATTAGCCGTAAAACAAAATGATGTGTTGCTCCTGTTTCGGCGAAACAGTAGTATTTTACACCCAACTCATATTATTTGCATCATCCAGATTGCTCTTTCTTGCCAAGAGTGATTTTTGCGATTAACTTGTCGTGAAAGGAAAAAGACGCTGTAAGTGACAACCGTAACTGTTCCATCCGATGCTGATTCATGAAAATATTGTTTTTTTCATAACTAAGCGCAGCTGTCATATTTGTCTCTACTGGGATTGAATTAAGTAGGAATAATAATAAGCCTTTATTTTCGTGCACATATCATGTCCTTTGAAGCCACATTATTCAACGTTCTTAAATATTTTTCAACATTATAAATTATAATTTTAAAGACGTACATTAAAAATAAAACATGATAAGAAAATGTAAGGGGCACAGTAGAGATTACAAGTTTTTAGTTTTATTAGTATGGCAATCTCTAACGTTTCTTTAGGATTCTACCCTGCCTTTCTGAATTGATTTTAATGCTTTAGCATGTTATTTAATACACGTAGAGCCGTAAATATCGATAATATTTTACCATATCAATTTTTCGTAGTCATGGATGATTTGATGATCACTGGAGAATTTCTCATTAGTATTCAATGTTTTTTGAGGTTGGAACTCGATCTTCAGGTTTTAAATTATTTTCCACTATAATTAACTATGGCATTGACAATCATACATCTAATACGACAGTATGAAAAGAGTTAATTACATCTTTCATCATTATCAGCAGCTGTCTTCTATTCGAAAATTGGTTTACTGCAGCTCTCCACTCCATTCCCCTCTCAGATTTACTCCATAATTCTACATCTTCTGTAATCTATGAATCTCATGTCTGCATCTTATGATACCATGCATGTCACCTCAAGGGTGTGTGGCAGGGGGTGATTCCTCACTAAGCATGCATGAACAGTTAAAAACACGGTCAACATGTTATTCACTATTTTACTAAATGCACTGTTACGTTACGTACGTTTACGGATATTTCACATACAAAATGGGTCGTAACTATCATTCTTCTTACATCAACACGTATTTTGCGTACAAATCCATCCGTGATATTTCGTCCTATACTTTTACGTCTTCCTTTAACCATAGATATACTTACTCTATGGTTTTTTTATCAACATCAGACGTAACTTACCCACCCTAACTGAGCTTTGACGATACCCGCCCTAATTGGCCCTATGGCCAATTTATGTCTCACTTGGATGCAGCAGTTGAGTGCTCTTACCTCTGTCAGTCCTTTCCCTTTCTTCCTCCAAACTGGAGTTTCAACCCGCGAACCGTCGGAACGGCGCGCGTCAAGGACTGCGGAACAAAGTATGTACTTACTGGGTAATTTCAAAATGCAAACATTGAATTATCTCCCTCTCTGGGAGCGCAAGGTTCTCGGAAACAATGACTACAAGCCGCAAGAACAGAAATCTCGTTTGCTGAACACTCCAATCGCAAGTCCATCTTTGTGATCATGGTTCCAATTTTATGCACCTGAAATGAGGTGGAAATCGTATGCGAAGTTTGAAAAGATTGATGGTGTCTAGAATGGCTATTGTAGTCCCCAGCTCATTTCATTTTTTAGCATCCATAAAAATTCTCCAACTCCGTTTCCATTCTTGGCTATCAAATTTAAATTAATATTTAATGTAGAATATAACATAGATATTATTTTTCACGTCTGAGTGCCCACATACCGTGAATATGTAATAAGTTGACTTATAATCAAACTTGTAAAAATTTATACAAGCATTAAGCCATCCCAATAGAAAATCCGCCATTTTCTGATAACTTTTACTGCGATATATTTGTCAACTTCAGATTCGACGATCCATTGCATTTATTAAATAAATTGAGATTTTGAGTTTTTGGCCGTTTCACCTCTGGTGTTGAAGAAAGCCTACCATGTTAACCCTGACGTCATTATTTTCAAATAGAATTCATTTTCACTCTCATGCTTTGCCTTAAGTTCTCTCAAAGCTGAACTTAAAAAAAATACACAATCCTTTTCAAGGATATCTCGGTTGGGTTTTTATGCTTTCTGGGAACAAGCAGACGACTGCAACCTTGAATTGAACCTTGCAGTATTTTAGCCGTCAAAACAAACTTAAGCCATAGTTTTTTCACACGAAGACTCGGTTACTTGTATTTACTAGACAGGTAATCAATCAATGCATCAAAAATCTTCAAAAGCTCTGTATGCCAATTTCAGTAACTTATACTCTTCTTAAACGTTGTGCATTATTAATAGTGCATGCTATAAATGAATAAAACATAAATGATATCTCTTTTCTATTATTTTATCTCTACGAACCATTTGGAGATACAATATTCCAGTAGCTAATCTTAATGGTACGGGTTAAATGCTTTGAAATACAGTTTTTTTTGTAGAAAGTTGCATTAAAGTCCCATTGTGTTTTAGCAATTCCCTTGTATCTACCACGTAAAGACGTCGGCTCGGCGGAATTCATTTTTTCTAACTCAAACAAATTTTCTCATTTCTAATCACGGGACATGCTGATTGGTTGTAAGCATCTACAACACAGTCAACCACCTACATCCGCTTGATTTCAGCCAAAATTTGATGTAACACGTATTCTGAGGAAGTATAGAGAAGAACTTTGAAGAACTTTTCGAGCAACTTTGTGATTCCGATACCCAATGGCTATAAATCAAGTTGAGAACTGCGTTGTGAGCAAAGATGAGTGGTTGTGAAGAAATCACCAACGAAAATATGGCCCCAGTGACCCATAAACATTTTCTAAGCTGCTCCGACACTTACGGAAGGGTTTTTAAGAAAGGCTTTCGCTAAACCAATTCAGGCAACCTGGATTAATTTAAAAATTCTTCACTCGAGAATTAAAACCTTAGGAACGATAGTGAATGACTTGATTTTTTCCTCAGGGTTTAACTGATTTACAAAAAAATCCAAAGGTCCAGAAGCCTCACGCCGACTTCGCAATGAAGACAAAATAAGAACAAAAGCATTCTACGATTGTTTTCATTTATAAAGTTGTACGGTTGAGGAAAATAGTTAATATTTATTGGCATACCTACTCATACGAAATGGATATTTAATTGAAAACATAAAAATATGTCCATTATTTATCTTTCAGGGTTAAAATATTTCGCTAGTGAACCATGTTTTCCGTGGTTAGCTTCTCACCTAAACTTCATTGCGCATCAACTTCTCACATCGCTAATTTCTCATTATCCGTCCTTGGCCTTCCTTTGTAGTCTCCCTTTCGTTTTTCCTTCTTTTTCTCTCATCATCCAACTCTTATCCTTTAAAACTCGTTGAAGTTATTCTCGCTTCTAATCGATGTTTTCCACTAGCACTCCCTGTCGTCCTTTTGTCCAAGGACGTCTCCTCTCTCTCAGAAATATATCTGACCACCGTGTCAAATTATAAAAGAATTTAAATGTACATTAAATGTCTTCACCAAAACCTAGCCTTTTTTACAGTAGAAGTCCATCTTTAACCGTTTAAGGAGAGACCCAATGAGATCCATCAACAAAGTGAGATTCAGCATAATGTGCTACGCTTACTAACATTAAGCCTGCGTTAGGTGGAACAATTTTATGTGATTAATATGACCCATTGAACAGTGAGCGATGATGAACACATGGGTAGTCAAAAGTCATGCATATCAGTGGCATACTAATTTCGTTTCGGGGGAGGGACGTCTATGTTGAGTATTATGCACGAGGTGAAAAGTTTTGAAAATCTAGAGGAAAATTGCGATTCAACGCAAGTTATAGAGAACAATTGTGACAGCAGTGTAACAGCTCCATTTTTAAATTTTGCTAAGGATTTATTTTTAAAAAATGCAATAATTACAGTTTTGATGTTTGAAAATTACAAAAATATCAATTGAAAAAAACTTTGAGTAAATAATAAATTAAATCGACATTTCTTGATAAAAAACATAACGTTTACTGAAGTTCTCGTTATTTAAATAAATTCTAAATCTCGGGGGGTCCGGACCCCATGGACCCCCCTGGCTACATCACTTCACATATGATGCATACCTTATTTTATTAAAAAAACACTTTTGACACATGTTAATTTTTATATCACTCTTTCCAGCATCAGTACTCCATTTTCCATGTCCTTGGTTTATTATCGAATTTAGAAAATATATGTTGCATAACCCTGTAATATAGTCTCCTGTGTATATAATCTTGGTTAGAAAATATCCTGCTGTATAGCAGTTTAGCGAAAGGCGTGTAAATTGCAGTGGAGAACAACAGGCGATATCAGTGCGCACGCCACCGGCTTACACCAGTGTTTTTTAAAACATTTTTCTCGAATTGAGCGTAGAAAGTAGCGACCTTGTCAGTGAATTTTAAAACCGGGAGGTTCCTTTAAGGAAGGAAGGGAAGTTCCTGTTTCGGAGGTAGGATCTGGGTGGCCGAAACAAAGACGCTCTCACTGACCGTGAGAACTTTCAACAGTTTCAAAGTGAGCGGCCGGACTATTTTGGTGGCTCGGAGGAAAGGGCTCCAAGAAATATTGCAAATTAATATAATTAGCTGCGAACGAGAGTCCTTTTATGTGTTCCGCGTTATGCGTAAGTGTTTATAGCTCATCATAACTTGAAACATTTGGCTCGTGAAGAAAATGTTTTCCAGAAAATCTCCTACTATTGATCATAAAACTGATGATGAATTGATATTGTTTCGATTACTAATTTCTGTGCTGAGTAATTGCCAAGATGAATCTCCATTTTGTTGTCAGCAAGAACTTCCTACCGAGGGGCTTTCATCTCGTCAGTAAAATTCACTCTTTAAAGTGCCTATTAGCTCCTCTGTAGAATTCTCTTATGATATAGCAAATGCGGAAGATTTTATGAGTTTGTTTATTGAGCCTACGAAAGTTTTCTCTGGAATTCCGTCGAGCGTTGTAGCCAAGTTTGTCGCCATCATAAAGGTGGCAAATTCGATTCTCACCGATGGCATGGCTATTACATTCGATATTTATGAATTAAGTTCAAACACTATGGTACACCCTGATCAGTTAGAGCACCTAATACCCAAGTGTGCCATGGTATTAGCTGTGATGCATCTCTTACTGTTTTTCTTGCGACCATTGTTACAAACTTAAAATTTCCAATAAGTTCAGTTACTTTCAAGGCCATCGCTATAAATTCCCCATCCGATGAGCCGTGCGATGTCCCATCTTTGCCTACTTTCGTGCAGGTTTACGGTATCTTTTTCGCAAAGCTTCTCTCGCTGTTTCTTATCTCCCGACCCAAATCGCACGGAAACACAGATGTTCCAATTGAGCGTGCTTGCCGGCGTTTTCCTTTCGATGGTATTGGAGATATCGGGGTAGAGATGGAAAGCATCATTAGCACTTAAGTTGTTGAATCTTCAGTAAATACATCCTGTTTTAAATCAAAGACAAAGAATCTCTCGGTATACGGAAAGGTTCTTATGGACAAAGGTAACGTGAAAAAACATCGCATTTGACCATCACGATTGAAACCACTTAGTTTACACCACACTCCAATGTATTTCTGCTTAAATTTTTATGCAGTCTCTGTTTGCAAGTGTGAAATAGGTGAATTTAAGCGGAATAAAGCCACTTCTATCAAATATTTTGGTCGTGAATCGAATCCCGCTGAGGTGATTTTTTCGAATCCCAGGGCAAGGACGGCCTTCATTTGCGGAAAACTGCGAACAACACATATTTATGAAAAAAATAGTTTCCAATCAACTAGTTTGCATTTTATTCTCGGGTCGATTTCTTTAGTTCTAATGGTCAACTTTTTCTTCTGCCAACAAGCAATTACACCCTTGAAAGGATCAGCTTGTTCTTTATTTAGCTGTTATCGGAATTTATGACAATTACTATTAGAGAAACTATTGTGAATGAACAAGTTTTATTATACTTTTATTTGATGGAATCGGAGTCGTATATTATTGCCCTTCTTGGTTTCTGCAAAAGTTAAAGTGTTTTAAAAATTATTCACCACGGAATACCTTTTAATTGAGAAGGAGCAACTGTTATTTTCTCGTGCGTATCTATTCTTCTCAGAATGTCAATGATTCTTTCACTAATTCATCTCAGGCCCTAAATGCTCGTTTACGTGAGAAATCATATGTCATGAATACCACTCAAGGAACATAGAAACCCCATTAGATAGAACTATATCACTTGGTTTTCCTTGAGTCTGTTGCTATTTTATCGTCACGGTTTATCTTGGTTTAAAATAGCTCAATTTTTTGTGGCCTATTTTTATATTTGAGCAACATTTTTCCCCGAATGCCACAGTCTTTGTTTGTGTTTACTTTCTTACTGTGCGTGCTATTCCATATTCTTCTTTTTAGATTTAACCCAAGTCGTCTTCGTTTATTTTTTGTGTGACTGCTTAGCATTTCGCTGGAAAAACGCAGAATGTCAGTTATTTTCTCCTGCGAGCAAACACTGACTCAAAGATTTCTTTAATTTCACTCGGCGCCTTCTCAGTGTAAACATCGAAGCAGATGGGTGAAAGTGAGCGTCCTTGTCGCACGCCTTTCCTTACTCTTTTTAGCTCACACCGCCTATTCTTCGCTTGAAATTAGTCGGAAATGTGGCGTCATGGAACCTCAGAAGGGTCAGATTGTAAATGGATTCGTCGCACTGCAATATAAAGCAGTTAACATTGAGTTTCATGACGTAATTTAAAAACGTGGCTTAAGATTGTTCCGATTTTTTCGATTAATTTTTTTTACTTCTTTCGAATGATATGGAGACACCTTGTAAGGTGTCCCAGACCGTTTGCCAGATTAAAGGCAAGTTGTGGACTTTTCCTAAGTTAACTGTTGATATACATTTACTATTGCTGTTTGTACATTCGCAGAGTTACTTTTTGTAGCGTGCACCTTTGAATAGAACACCTCTTTGAAGATGCAAAATCACGGGACACGTAGGGAACGAAAATCATGGGGAAAGTAGGGAACAATGTGGCCCGCTAGGCATGAACGCCAAGCCTGGACATAAGCAGTGGTGTACCTATGGTTTCTGGCGCCCCTGGCAAAACGGAAAGGATGGCACTCCCCCTTCCCTCACACTATTTGATAGAAAAGTCACTAATCTTAAAACACTTGCTTGTCATCATCAATAAATGCTCGTTTACGACCCAATAATAGCATCAATTTTTTATTTCAATTTTGGGTAAAAACAGATTTCTTTAAAACATAGGACAAAGAATCTCCCCCTCCATGATGGCGCCCGTGGCGGGGGCCAGCCTCGTCGCCCGCTAAGTACATTTCTGGACATAAGTACTTAGTAATTGATTTTCCCGCAAAATAACACGCTTGTGCATTATTCTGTCCACTAAGGAAGTATTGGCCCGAAGAAAAAACGGAAAAACTCCCGAGAAATAGAACCAATATAACAATGAAAGTGTGAGACAGTTGTTAGCAAAATGCCACGCGGATGCGAAAAAGCCTGATATGGTAGCCCGTTAGACACGCGAGGACTTAAGGGTGGGCTAAAACATTTTCAGGACCTATTCCGAATTTCTAGATTCGTAATTCTTTAAGTCAGACAATACATTACTTACCCCTCCGGCCACCGGTTGAGCGTGAGTAATTTTGATTGGCCGAGGGTCCACGGAATAGATAACTTAATGGATTCGGTGTCCCCTCCCACTTTTGAAGTCCAAAATAGTGGAAGAGGGAAGAACTAACTTCGTATGAAACGCATCTTTCCGTTTTATTTTTCCCACTCACTCTCCTTTTTCATATTTGTTCACCCAAATTGCTCCACCGGGTGTAGAGTTTATAACTCCTTCAGAACTGATTCCGGATGAAGTCTTCCAGGAGTAAGAAATCGTGGAAGATAAAGGAAAAACATGATTATCATTACCATTGACTGCACATTCCCAATAAATGGATGGTATAAATTCTACTCGATTGATCAAAATTGAATTATTTCATACAAGAGCTACTTTAGCTGTGATTCAATCATATCATTTACGATCATCCATCTGCCTTCCAATCGCTTTTAAGAACGGAGCTTTTAGACAACCTATTACTAAGTTTTGAAGTGCCAGGCGGCAATTTGTGGAAATAGGTAACAGAGAGCATTATCACAAAAATATTTTTTTGTGAATTTCCACAAAAAGTTTATTTAACCGACCCTGGTTTCCGCAAACAATTGCCATTATTAAGGTAACCTTGGCAATGGAAAATGTGTGCCGAAAGCTAGGTTGGTTAAATAAACTTTGGGTTGAAATTTACAGCTATTTTCTGCTATAATTTTATACCTTATACTGTAATATATACGTATTCTGCAATACATTAGCAATTCAAATGTGAACAAAAGTTATAAATAGCCGAAAACTATAATAACGGGGAAAATTTGAGAAAAATTTTTTGTAACCTAAGAACGGAAGGAAAACACCACAACCTGATATGCGAGGGGTCCAAAAAAATCTTTTTTTTTAAGTCCGGGAGTCTCCCGAATTCTCCAGCGGAGTCGGCAACCCTCTACCGAGTGTTAGCGTAAAAGCATGCGGAATAATTGGCGGGTGCATATGAAGGAGAGGGAGAGAGAGAGAGGCACAGATGAAGAAGGGAAAGAGGGGGAAGAGAAACGAACCGGAGGAGAGAGCTTCCGAAACGTAACAAATTTTTCGCTCACGCGCAGCGAGAGTTGCATCACGATCTCCTCGGAGTTGGGAAGAGGTGGGAGGCCTGAAGGCGGAGGAGGGAGGGGTGGGGCTGCAAGGGGGGGGGGGAGGCGAGTAGGAAGAATGGATGGGCACCCATTAAACGGAGGGGATGAGGCAGTGGAGGGACTGACTCGTACTGTGCGAATTTGTAGAGCCTTTCTTTGAATGAAACGGTGCGCAAGACTAAGCAAGAGCTAAGTCCTCTACAGGAAGAGCAATTGTTACTACACATGTGCTCAAATCATCCTGTTCTGCTTGACGCTTGTCACGAAGGCTTCTTGTGGACTAAGGTCGGGAACGACATGTGAAAGGAGATAGTCGAGGAGCTAAACTATTCGTCATGTAATGGGAAGGATTATGATAGAATAGTTGTCACAATTCAATAAATATCGCATGAAATCTATGCATGCAAAGATAACGTTTTCTACGTATTTCAGGTTATCGTGTCTTAATCCATCTGTTCCAATTGGCGCTTATGAACTCAGTTGCCAGTGGCCTCCCCCAATGACTACTGCTATCATAATTGCGAATGGCAGGGCGGGCATGATATCCTATCCACCTAAATTTAGGTGAAACCCCTCATTATCTCAATGCAAAACAAAGTGATGAAATTTTCAGGGCACCAGAACTTCTTAAGGAATTGCTGTTTGCCCTGGGAAAAGAACTGGTTTCCTGCGACCTGAATGTGTGAATTTTACATCCGTTTTGGTGTCTCTCGATATGAGATGTATCTTCCCCCCACCATTCAAACAAGCCATCAACTTGTTCACTCACTGAATCATAAAGTCATATTAGGTCTTGATAGAGTCGATTAGAAACGTATTTCTGATGCGAAATTCTTTGGCTAAATTCCCAGAAGATTTTTACTCGGTATTAATGTGCATTTATGAGTGCATTTAAAATATAAAGCACGCACAAATAAATACTTATGCAGTGAGTTGAATCATAGAATGCACGTCAGTGCCAGTGAAAATTCTTTCAAGATTTTAGCAATCATTCAGAAGAAGATTTTTTTTAGTTTTCTAATTATGTACACTATATAATTAATTGAGGCTTAAATACATAAAAAAATAGTTTTTCGTTCATGAGAAAATTAACTTGTTTTGTGCCTTTTTGAATGCGAAATTATATTGATTGGGAAGTGGTATATTTAAATTATAGTAGATTTTTTTATGTTCCTTAATTGAATTTCTCTAACTTAAATAGAGCTTGTATATTTCATTCCTTAAACAGGATTTTTTTAGAAATATAAGGAGAGACTTCTTTGCTCTAAAAAATTGTATTGTATAAGATTGCTTTGAAAAGTTGTAAAAAATATATTTTTGCATTGAAATCATTCTTAAGTCTCTTTAAGGCCGTGTGGCAACTTGTTGAAAAGTTGCCATTGCGTGCCATGATGCCCCTTTGGTCTCGCATGCTGCATATGAAAGTTCAAATTAACCCCAGGTGAATAATTGCAAAGCAAAAAAGTTTGAAAATCAATGGAATCCGTCGATTTGAAAGGAAAAACTTTAAAAGCAACGGAATGTGCTCTTGGAAAAAACAGCGCTTTGATGATTCTCCGAATTACTCATGCGTGGAAATGCAGTGGGAGTGAGGCCCAAAGTGGCCACTCTGCCCCTCACATATTCCGCCTCTGTCCCTTTTCATCCGACGGAAGTAAATCACTCCCTAACCCATTCCCTTTTCTGCGGGGTGGGGTAGGGGAGCGAACCTTAAAGGGTTGATTCCCACCCCCAATTCCTTCTGCCTCAACTTAAATTGCCGCCTTGTGGGTCAAGGTTGGCCGTATTTACGATGCGTCGTGAAGCATGCGACAACCTTTATTCTTGCGTTTTCCCAACTGGGGGGCCAGGGAAGCACATCTGTGGTGGGTGAAGGGACTGGTAAGACAGCAGGGATGGGAACGAACGAGGAGGAAGATGAGCATAGAAGAGAAGGAAGAAAAGAAAATTGATAAAGGAGAAGGAAAGGAGAGGAATTGGAGAGACCGAATTTTCTGACTGCTATTCCGACACGATCGGTGTGAAAAATAGGTCTTCGTGCGTAACCCTTGCCGCGAAATCCGGTCAAAGTGAGTCAAAGGAAAGCAAAATTGAGGAGGAGGAAAAGCGAAATAAAAGCCTTCAATAATCTTCAAATGAGGGAAAAGAAATTGATGGACATTTTTGAACGCTTTTATCGATCTGGGACGACGATAAACCTGTGTGTGAGGTTGGGAGAAATTACGGCGTATTGGATAGCTCGTGGGGAACGATTCTTTCGTTGCCAGAATATGATAACACCGAGAGTGTGAAGGCAAGATTTTTAGATGGTCGCGTCGAGGCGATCTGTCTACCGATTCACTTATATAGAAATGACAGGACTCCGGAAAAGGAGTCATTAGCACGCTTAATATAGGTTAATCAGGTAAACCTAGGCATCTGCGTTATTTTGAGGCCTCGCAAAGGTCTTTCTTACATTTCACTCTTGAATAAAATATAAACTTCTTGCGCGAAAAATATTTAGGTAACAATTAATGTTGTAGTAGTTCCTTTTTGCATAAAAAATTATTTAGTATTTTATTTAATTATTCATTTTTTTAGTTCTCGGGCCCCCACTCCGTACTGTGGTTGATCAGCAGCAGTCATAAATCCAAATTTTGGTATGCAGCATCTCTCCAATCCACTCTCCTCTACGCCAACGGCTTCATTCCTACATAATTATTCACTTTGACGTCCTTCATGATTTGGCAAGATGCATTCCATTTTTTGTCTTTCTCTTTAATCCTTCCTAATCATTTCTCCTCCTTTCTCCTTATCGTTGTCAATTGTGGTGGTGGTTCGGACCCTGAGAAACCTGA
This sequence comes from Pyrrhosoma nymphula, assembly GCA_963573305.1. Classification (NCBI taxonomy): domain Eukaryota; kingdom Metazoa; phylum Arthropoda; class Insecta; order Odonata; family Coenagrionidae; genus Pyrrhosoma; species Pyrrhosoma nymphula. Next base: position 43,540,895 of record OY754330.1, on the reverse strand, counting down.
TGACAAGCCAATGGCTTATCGGGATCGCAGGGGCATGCGAACCACCAAAATCGTCCGAGAGCAAAAAAAAACTTCGCAAAATGTGTTCAATAAGTTTGTCTCTCCTTTGCCTAGTTTTCATTGCATATATTTTTTTCTCTAACTCTTTGTAGAACTTCTTCTTTGGTGGTTATCTCCGTCCATTTTATTTTCATTACTATTCGGTAAAACGTCTGAGAAGCAGCTCTTCAACTTTTTTATTCTTGTGTATTTTATTATAATAAAAGACTGCGCCTAAGCCCTCGAAGTCCGATGGGAAGCCCTAATAGCAGCTCTCAAATCTTTGACATTTCAATTGAAGAACTATTTAGCTTCCCGCTAAAAACTGACCCGGTTAATGAGAGAACAAATTGCCCTTCGGATGGATAACTTAAGCTTCCAATAATTTGTTTATTGCGTCTCGAATCAGGATTTTTAACACGTTCAACAATATTTCGGTGATAGAAACTCGATTGGGAATGCTGCATGAGATTTTTAAGAGTGATTCAAACACACCAAAATCTCGAACCGTTCGTCGTTATACCACGTGACCCCTTAATTACATGATCGAAATTATCTCGAGCGTTTTAAACGCAACTCCGCTGGGGAATATACTCATTAACACTCATTTAGGGCGATGAATGTCTTCATTTAAGAGGCACGACAGCGATTGTCGACGGGATAAAGGAAAAGAAAGAAGAATTGGCACTCTATGATGACAAGAAGGAGCGTGGAAGAGTAGGGAGAGTTCGGGAGTACGTGCACGTTTAGAAGTGCGAAACTATTACTCGAGAGAAGGGGAGAAAGAGAGAGATGGGACGACATAGTTTTTTTCGTCGCTCGCAGGTGCTTTTGAGAAAGCTGCGATTGAATTGACTCACCGCTGAGGACGCATAAGGACGAAAAGATCTTGTGCAAAGATTTTGAAAGCGCCCGCGCGCAATGTATGTGTATGTGTGTGTGGCGAAAACCAACCGGGACCACACAGGGTTGATGTGAAACCCAAAAACCAAGTGGCATTGACCTTAACTGGGTGAAATCCCACTTCCCATTGCAAAATGTGATGTGGGCATGGTTAGTTCTTATTATAAGAAGTTGCGCGACGCTTGTTACTTATTTTTTGCTGGTTCACCTTGAGTTTTGTTAGTTCTTTTTGAACAATGGGGAGTAATGCATTAAATTTATTCCTCAGGTTTGAGTAGTTTACATGATAGAAAACTTTCCTAAAAACTCAAATATATATTCAATATGCAAATGCGTCAATCGCAGGCGTAAATAATAGCCTTTGAAAAGTGCATAAAATATATTTTTTTAAAGTCATGTGATAGAAAACGGCATCTCTTTAATATGACGTCACTGCACGGTATCCTTTCTCTGCCTTCATTTTAAGTATATTTCGACATGAAATGATCAGATTATATCCGCTTATTCTCTTCCACTAAGCAAAAAAAAACTATTTTTTTCATATTATATGATCAAGCCAACTGAACTTCAGGTGAAAACGCGTGGGATTACCTGCAGTAACACTGTTCCATTACGTCACTCGCCTTGTTCCCGATGACGTTATGTTTTGACGACGCAGGTCGCATTTAATTCTGAACAAAAAATATTTTAGTGAAACAACATGCTTGTTGACTGAATTTTGATCCTTTACGTTTCAGAATATGAAATTCACATGCAAGTCTCTTATCTCTTAAAAAGAATACGCTTGCCATTGATTGAATGTATTTTCACCTGAGGGTTTGAGAGAGGAAAAATTGTCCCATCGAAGAGGACATGAACTGTGTTTTATCACTAAATACGTTATTCGTACTGTCATGTCCATTAAGAGCTCAAGGCACCAATGCGGTCAGTCAAACCGGTGCCTTATCCCTAATTTTAATTTCCTTGGGTAGATGAGAGCATGGCGTAACCGATTAACAACTTTGACGATATTGTATCTTACGTAATTTACATCGAAAATAGAGGAATACAGCCGAACAAGAAAGTTTTATTTTTTATTTTTTCCTGGGAAACAACATGCTCATCGAAGTTTATTGGCATTCTCATTATAAAGTGTTCCCAGAAACCACTAAAGGTTTTAGGTTCCTTTTAATATGAACCTAAAATCGTCTTCAGAACACCTTGGTTCTTCAGTGATGTGAAAATTAAACGAAGATGTTTGGATTGAATTGATGATTTTCAACCAAGACCACAGCTGATGACGTTCAACCAAAACCACCAGAACGCTAAGAAAATGGGTAAATGTAGAAAGAGTGATTCCGTAAATAAGCCCTTACGGCATTCGTAACTCACCTTCGGGTTGTAGATACGGATATTTTTCCATCCTTATATGATCCTTTAGAAGAAATATCGAGAAAAAGGAGGTACCTTTGGTATCTTTGATACTATCTGATGTATCATCTAAATTTGAGCCTGACGTTTTTCAATAAAAAGCAAAACCATTCCCTGAAATTATATGCACGCTTCCCAAGATGTGAGAGATATTGATGACATGAATTTATCTCCATTTTCTTTCAATTCTTAATGCCTCAAATATCATGTGTAGTTTGTTTTGCGAACCTTAGCTATTGAAATACACCAGAACGGTTTCCAGGTTGGAAGGTTTTTCTGCAGTTCCTCAAGTGTAATATACAGTTGACCTAATGTTTCGAGTCAATGACCTTGCTAATGAAATACAGAGAACGCCAAACAATATTCGATCAACTACTTATTGACTGTAGATGGATTCCACTATGCCGGGTGATACGTGGTGGAGAAAGTAAGAAAGCATCATTACTGTGAAGATTTTAATATGAGTAAGAAACAGATGCGTTAACAGAAAATAATATCACCAATATAGGATAAATACGTAAAAAAATCGCTTGAAGTATTGGGCTGTGTGGCTCAGATACATGGGCCATTGGAAATCTGGGACAGAAAAGAATGGAAGCTTTTGAAACTTGGGACTGGAGACCGTCTGTGATAATGGACAATATCAGACACGGGGAAGTATACAAATTAATAGAAGAGAAGAAAACCTTATGGAACACACTCAGAAAGGTGAGGTCCAGACGAATAGGCCACACTTCAAAATAAAGAAAGTTTAAGAAGCATTATAGATGGATGGGCAAGTCCCACGAGATGTATTGAGGAACAAATACATAGAGCACGTAAAACGGGATATTAAACACAAGACCAACAAGGACATTAAAGAGTGAACAGGGGTACAATGGAGAGCTGTAGTCTCAGTTCAATCTTAGGATTGAATGACTTATGATGATTAGCTATAGGTTAAGGCCAGGTTTAATGGAGCAGGTGCGAAGATATTCAAGGATAATCATTGAATTCCAAATGGTTTCCTTGAATGGACTTGAAGAGGTCTCTCGCGGTCGAAAAAATTGGCTTCCGGTCTTTTACTGTGGCGTATTGGCGTAATGCGAGAGTGCTAAACCTCGTTCTGAATGCCTCAAAGGTGGATCGTAGGTCCCGGAAAATTACACCAAACTCCATCTGACCGACCTCCATATCCTTTCCCTCCCATTCCCTCTCGACGCTGAGTTCACGAAAGCCCTGCGGATGCCGATGTGAACTGCCATCGCGATGTAAACGACCTCTTCCCTAAACAGACTCCGATCCATCATCTCCCGTTCGTTCCGGAGAAATCGGCCCGTCCTCCCCACTCCCTTTGACGGGCAATCATCGGTGCGAATCAGCCGGTACATATTGGCAATTTTCAGATCGCCCGCGGTGGGATGGCCTATTCCCTTTCGCCTCTGTCGTTCCGTATGAGAGATATGACAAGTGATCGGTAATTTTTTTCCTTTGGAATTTAATTTCGTAAAGAGAACGTTCTTGTAAAGGGAAAAACGTTTTTACGCATTTTTTTCGGAAACACTAAATTTTCAACTTTTATTTTAAAACATCAGGCGATTGCTTCCATTTTGTTACTCTCTTAATCAGATAAATTCAATCATATGTTCCACCATAGATTAAAGGGGAGAGTAGATGAAGTCTTGTCGGACGAATTCGAAACCAAACATGGCAGTCGCGTGCAACTTTATGAATAATGCAGAGCGTTTTTGGAATTCATTACCATTTTGTATTTTCATGGATAAATCATTACGATACGGTGACAATTCCGCAACCAATACCAAAGTTTTCGACGTTTTAACTGTAGAATTTATCCATTCAATGTGGTTAACTGTACTTTTTAATGGCTTCAATATTCCAAAAGTACTGTACCGTATGGCTTCAGCTATCAAATATAAGTTATTCTATGTTTCACCATTTAATTTTATGATATTTATTAGTGAAATGTTTCAAGTTTGACTTCTTTCCCATTTTATGATGTGCTCACGAGACAACTCAGGTGACAGTCCAACAATATTTTTTTCTCAAATCTGTATTTATTTCATTGATCATCGATCGAGCATCGTTTCTACAGAGCAGAAAACAATTTTGTCACCAGATTTTTGGGAAAGAAAATTGTTTGCTGTTATTTTGTGCATTATTTCTTACATGGTCATTACTACTCTCGTGGTATAAAGATAATTTAAATCGCAAATTCAACTTATATGCGTTATTCTGTCATTTACGATATGATTTGCGCAGTACTAGTGCGCAGTACTTGAAATTTTTTAGTTGATTAATTGATCCACCAGATAAAGGAAGAAAATGAGAGCATTTGAGAGTACTTATGGTGGCTCCCCGTCATTGAAACTATTTACAACTGAACCAGTGTAGCTGGAGAAAGAAAAAAAGTCTCCACTTTCATCGTCGTTTCTTCGCGTTCATTTGCGAAAAAACGATTTGTGCGTCCAATCATCATTTCCGAGCCTTCCATCACGAATAGACACGACGCCCATCCAAGGGTATACCCTTTAGCTTCTTCGGCAGGACGATCAACTTCCACACAAACGTGAGAGATTAACATCTATCTTTCCTCCCCTCCTGCCGAAATTGTGTTCCAATCCGGCGAGTGTGAGATGTTCTGTGAGGAGGTTCGGGGGAAAGGAGTAACGTTCCCTCCCAGGAATCGAGGTCAGTGCCGAAAAAAAATGAAACCGGGTCCTTTCAAAAGGGAGTGAGTTGAAGAGAGATTCAATGCGGGATTCAATGCAAATCGGCAACTATGGAATGGGGAAGGGACCCCACATAGTTTGCATTCGGGAGGGAAAAAAATTATATGGAGAGTTAGAACGCCCAGAGTGGAGGCGTGTAAAGTAAGTGTAGGTATGCGTCTTCGGGGTGCGGTAAAAGAATCGGGAGCCGGCCAATGAGGAAGACAATGGCCCTGATTAGTGACGAGTCATGGCTTAAAGCGGCATCGATTGTGCTCAAGGCATGGGTTTCTCATCAGCGACTCCACTTCTACGCTCTCACATTGCTTCTGAAGCGCCAAAAGATTCTTTAGGAGAAATGCTCTCTTAACTTTTTCGCCACATTTAGGACGATGAAATGGTCACTGAGCAACATAGACTTCAATTTGGGAGGAAAAGGTACTAACCCAGTATTAAGTATTACTCCAGCATAAGTGTGACTCCAGGAAACCAAAAATTGTATTTGAAAGCCCCTACTTTAAAGAACAGAGCCGGAAATATAATTATTTTGATTCAACTATTACAAATTTTTAGTATCTCCGTGAATAAAATAGATTTTAAAGTTATATTGATTATATTGCTTCAACTATAAATTATTTTATTGAAGCTTCTTTTTCGTGAGGAGTTTTATCCTTGTTTATTTCAGGGATAAAAGCCAATAAATTTACCTCTCACCCAACTGATATAATAATTCACGTTTTAGCTCTAATTATAATTATGGCTCCCATTATCTCTCCTGACTTAAAATTGTTGCCTATAGATCAACCATATACTGTCATACGAGGTGTTTTATTTATGGCCACTAGTGTCGCGAAAAAATAGGCCTGCTAATTACGTTTCTATGATAGACCCAGGCAATCAAATATATCCCAAACCCTTGGAATATCATGCAACCCTTACCCCCAGGGAAACATAAATGGAACCAACGAGTGATAACGTGATTAGATTGAGTGAGTGACGGCGCAAACACAAAAGAGGAGTGGGCTGACTACTAAGGAGCCAACTTTATTTGGCGCAACCGGCACTGTTAATGGTCTACAGCTTCCTTGACCTCGCCGTAGTAAGTAATTTAAATTCAATATGTGACTCATGGGGTTTTTGGACACACATAAACAGGTTTACCTCGGGCGCAGAGATTATCTATCGGCGCCCTTGGATTAGAAGAGGTGGATGTCGGGTACTGCGGCCTCTTCCGCTTAGGGAGTCGAAAAACCTTGCAGTGGCCCTGATTATCACACTGAAAATTAGCATGAAGGCGTTTGAATACGATATTTTCAGGGAGAATAAAGGACTACTTCATAAAATACCTACTTTTGCTGAGAACTTTAAAAAATAAGGTAAAATAACCATGATAAAGTTTTATAAAACAATAGAAACTCCTTGGGGAATTCATGGCAGCGAGAACTGGACAATTACAAAAGAAAATGAACTAAGATTACAAACATCTTAAATGAACTTTTTAACAAGAACTACTGGAAATTCATGAACGGACAGAAAAAGAAATACGGTTATATGGCAAGAACTCGGCGTATACGGTTTAAACAAAACAATTCGAGGCTATAGAACTAGATGGAGATATCTCGTTGAAATATTTGATGAAGAAAGAATACTCGAAAAAATACGAAGATATATGTAGACCGAGAGACAGAGGAACTCTGGGACGTCCACGCAAGAGATGGAAAGACCAAGTTTGAAGAAGGTTGTGAACTACTTGCAGAAAAGAAGAATGACTACACTTGGGTAAACCAAAGGTCTTAATTCTTAGACAAATATAGCATTTTTCCCGTAGCAAGATTCGAACCAGTCTTTTGTGCTACCAACCCAGCTCGTGAAAAACGTGGATATTGCAATCGGATTTTTGAAACAAGCATCTCTATTATTATTTCAAGTACCATTTAAAACAAATTAAATATTTAGCTATCTTTACTACGATTTTTAAAAATTAGTTTAAAACTCTTTTCTCTGACCATGTAGGAAACCAGCAATTAAACCGCGGGAAAAATCTACTGATAAATAATATGGAATGTGAAAGCTTTCTCACGATATTGGTTTCTAAATAGACATGCTAATTGTTTTAGAAAATTCTGTTCGGAGAAAAGCTTCAAAGAGACGCTACCTTCCCTGTTAAAAACAGAATCATAACCTGATACAAACAGGATATGAGCAGGATTAAGGTGATACGTTGTTTGCTTTCCGTTTAGCCCATGAGATTCCGTAGAATATACTGAGGTATGATCCGCCTCTGTACTACCAATGAAACGCGTAGCCATATGAATTTATTTATGCCTGCCACAAATACGGCGATGAATATACGTAGAAATTTCCACGAGATAAAATCGGTTATGGCCGATCGTTCCCGGTCCAGGCCGATTTTTTCTCGTGGCAATTTCTACCCGTACCCATATGGCTACGTATTCGGTGGTTAGAAGGCTAACGAAAAAAGTATAACAATTTCATAGGTTTAATTAGTAGTTTACGTCATAGTTGGTGGTATGATAAGTAGTCTAAGATCTATATTTGATTACATCATATCAACATCTTGCGATATAAATCAGAGGAATGAGATGCCATAAGGCTCATTAGACAAAAAAGCATGGGAAATTCTGTATTAAGGTAACTAAAATGAAAGGATAAAATTAACTGCATTTGTAAAAGGTGACATATCCGGTATAACCCGGAATCATTGGGACGGGGGAGTGATGTTCATTGGCTTAAACTGAACTGAAATTTTTAACTTGTTCCTTTTTTATCAATGCATTATATGCATGGATGTCCATCCTGAAGAACTTTACTGTCCCATACTTTTTCTGAAATTGGAAATTTCAATTTTCTACTTCACTCATTTATGCTGAATTCATAAGTGAGAAATCTTAAATACGAAGTTTTATTGCCGATTTTATAGGCCAGAGTCGAAAAAATGACGATTTGTAAAATGCACCAGCGCACACGGGAATCATAGGTAAATGAAAAGATTTGCGGTTTCTAAAATTGTAAAATGGAATTCAGCTTAACCAAAACGGTAAAGAAAATTAGCGAAAACTTGTGATTTGAGAACAACTCGGAAATTATAATTTCGATTTTTTTAACCACTGATAAAATTTTGAATTGAAATATTATATTATTAGTAAAGAATGGATTGACTAATTGAATCAGTCAGTTAAATTCATATTTACGTCTATTCGTTCGTTGTCGATGACGGTTTTCACGTAATAAGTAAATAGGCCCTAAACCCGCGACTTTAATAACTTGTTATCCATTGTACTTTACGTCATGCTTAGTGCTACGAATTCTATTATAGTGCTATTCAATTTAAATCACCAAATTCCGCGTAATTAACTGGTAGGCATGGATTTAGCCACATGTTTTTACATGTACGATAAACTCGGTTAGTATTGTTTCCCCTCTTGAGATTATTTTTTCTTTCATATTATTTTTTTATTCTTCACACTTCCTTGAGCTCTGTCACTTAGCTTACAGCTCCAATACACTATGTACGGCAGTAAATAATATTTCTTTTCTGATGTATAAAATTTCAATCTGGTTTCCCTTTTGCGATCATTAAATTTTCCCTCGTCTTCTTACCGATAATAGAAAAATCTTACTTAAGCTCAGTACTGCACAGGATCTCCAATGCAAACTTATTTAGAATCGAACCTTCTCCGCCATTTCTATCGGACAAAAGACCTCAAGGTTAAGCAGGGAATACGACTGTATTATTAATCCGGTAATTATTTTAACGAGCACAACGTGTCACGAATCTTTTATTTGAGCCTGTGCTGTCGTAGAGAAAACCTGTTAGGTTTAAGTGAACGAGTGTTTATCTTAAAATTGCAGTAGAAAGTGAAGACGAGCAATTTAACGGAGTATTCCCTAGGAAAAAAAAGCAAAAACCCATTTTTCATAGCGTGTAATGTGAAGAAACCGCTTGCATAACGCCAAGGAAGATTTATCCCCGCCACATCCTTGAGGACAGCGCGCACATCTGGTTCCGAAATCCACTCCAGCTATTCCACTAGGCAATAAAAAAATCCAGAAGAATAGAATTAAAGAAGGCGTGAGAATGCTGCATACGATGGCTAGGAAAGAGGTGACCGATTTGCTTTCATACAAACTGTTTGCCAAGATTTCCGTCGGTAATGAACCAGAAAAAAATCAAGATACTCATGCGAGACATCTTTAATCATCAGCATATGCTTGACGTTTTGAATCATTACTTGGTGGAACTTTGTACAATCCACGCTAAATTTGCTTCCAAAATGACTGAATTGCAGTTGAAACCTGGTTGAGGATTCAAATTTCAGTGAACTTCGCGAAATGTTTGGATTCATCTTTTATCATCCCTGCGTGAATGATTTTGTTTTATGTGAAACTTATCAGTATCTTACTCTCAACTTAAATGTCTTCTCTTGAATTCAATGAATTCGAGTCTCGCCATGGTGGGATTTCATTCACCATCCTGGACATGGGTGAAAGCGTTTGTATGTTATTGGTCCACGCCGCCGATATTATAAACTTTATGAGATTGCTGTTTTTGGGGTTGCTGAAAGAAAAATATATTAATTAAATAAGTATGGTAATGTATAACCGCAACAACCTTTAAACCGCATGTGACGCAACGCGACGCGACGCGAAATGGTTTCGGGAAATTCATGATACCCCGAAACCATTTCGCGTTGAATTATCACGCGGCGGTGGATGGGCGTAGAGAAAGGAGAGAATGGATTACTATTTCCACGAAACGCCCTCTTAACGATGCAGTTCGCGCCATTTGTCTTCGCCATGGCGAGCGAACAGAAGAAAAAAACGAGGCCGTCTGTGGCATGTGTCTTTCCGTCCACTCCCATGATTAAACTCGCTCCTTTACTCGTCTCGACCAACACCACAGGGCCGGCATGGAGAGCGAAAAGGAATGACATCAGGAAAGGCGCCCTTTTCCATCGTGCGTGAGAAAGGGCTGCTCAAAAGGGCGGAACCGGACTGAAAGCCCGCGTTAAGGGCAGGGAGACGCAGGCATGGCGATGTTCGGTGTAGCATTTCACACGCTTCGGGAAATAACGCGTGGAAAACTGCTGTCTGGAATCTCCCACGACTCAACCCGTGTCTCTCTCACTAAGCCATTGTTGTTTCGCACGCAATGAGTTCTCCCGTGCGATACGGGTCAGACGTCACGTGTTACGTCATATGACGAGAGCTGGCTGATCAGGATTGCCAACTTGTGGAAATTTGATTCCAGGAGAAGTCCGTTCCAGGAGTAATGAATTCAGTAAGTAAGTGTAAAGCATGATTTTAACTACGGTTGAGTGACCATTCCCAATAATTGAGCAGCATAAATTCTAAAACAATTTCATCACAATCCAAAATGCTCTTCTACGAGCTATTTAAACTGTGATACAATTTTACCATTTAGCATCATGTACCCATTATTTAATTCGCTAAATTGATATGTGTTTACATTTTATGAGATAGTAGCGGTTAAAATGTGAACAAAATAATAATCGCAGTAAATGATAACTGTTGGGAGAACCTTTTAAAATTTTTATCAAAATATTATGAGTGGGAGGAACTTCTTCACGGAGCGGAAACGAGAAATTACTCAAATGGAGTGAAACAGTCAGGCAGTCGAAATGGATTATTTGGGAGAAAAAAGTTTTAGTGTAATAAGATTAGAAAGAGTCACCAGCGAAAGTATAAAAGCAATCATTCAATTTTAAAAAAATCCTCGTAGGAAATAGAGACAATGCGATTGAAATTATATGGACGCATAAAAAGTTAGGAGGATTACCGGTGAACAAATAGAAATATTTAACTAACAGTTATCGTGGAAGATTAAAGGATGATTACCAGGGTCTGGGTTATGTTCGGCCTGGTAAGAGTGGAGATTTTTCACCGGAATTCCGCACCACACTTGGGTATCATTGAGGAGACCGCCACATTTGCAGTAGGCACTCCGTCCATCAAATGTGACGTAAAATTGTGTTCCCTTGTCACCTTTTACTTTGAGTTGGTAACCGTCACCGAGTTTCTTTCAGCCTTTTTCTAGCTCCTAAATACTCAACTCCTTACTATCCTACCCACCAATCTTTAATGCCAGAAATGGCCTAAGCTATCGTTGACCTTCCATGATAACCAAAGCTAATCACAACACATATATAGGTGGTCACAAATCAGGGTCATCACCAGCAGCCATCAATTCAAAGATTGGTTAGAAGAAGAAAATTGGCAGCAGATTGGTCCAAATTTAGGCATTCCTAATTAGATTACTAATATATCTTCAGCACTGGAACCTGTATGGTGACGTTAAAGTTCTCCCCTTATGTCTAATGTCATTAAAGAGTTTACGAATTTGAATGCTGTATGGTAGGCTTTTCTTTGCCACTTTGGACAAAGATGCATATTTGTCAGAATTTTTTATGGCTCTCTAATAATACTAAAATGTACGTTATTGACATTACGACATTTTCCCAACGTATCTGTTAAAAAATAAGATAAAAAGTATTATTGCCAACTCCACAAGTGACCCCTATCCATAAATCTAGAGGGCACATTTTTCTTTGGACTCAAATACAAGAATAATTAGCAAAACGTCCATTTAAAATGTGCTTTTAACACAAAATGCACATTCAACGTGAAAATGACGAACGGTTAAAAGCAATATTGTACGTTCATTAGGTGTACATCTCTTTGCTTTATGGCATTAGAAAGAAGTTTTCAGTCGTAGGTACGCATAATTGTCAAAAATGCAAAATAGTTTCAATTTTATTATATGCCCTTATTTATATTATTTAGGATTTTGCAATCATACGATACTCATTAAGTAATCGATTTCCTGACGAAAATGAGCTATTCAGTTCATCAAATTGTCAGTTTACATTTTATAAACGCGACGACGAACAATAAGGGAATAAAAAATAGTTTATTTCGATATAACGCTCTAACACGTGGATAATGCTAGGGAATAGTGGAGTGATTGAAAAATGAAATACATCGATAGTAATGTAAATTGATTTAGGCCTACTTTGTATCCAAGGAGAGGCTGGTGGAAATGATTCTTTTGAATGAGTGATGGCGGTGGCCATGACATTATTCGGATAGGCTGCTGCTGATTATTATCAGCGCTCTTTTTACAATGAATGAATTATTTTAACTTACAACAAACACGCTTTATACTTGTTCTTCTTCGTTTGAATGAAAATATATTTTGACGCAAGAACAGCGATGGATAACAGGGAATCAAATACGTTCGCCGACTGCTGAAGTTTGAGTTTCTCTCTCCTTTTCTACTCTAACTCAATTTTGATACTATTTCTTCATGTCATGAGAAAGGCGCATATTACTTGAGTGATGGTGACATTGTTCCATTGACAGGTACCAGAACCTGAACGAAAGGAACGAGAAAATCGTTTATTCATACCTTTGTTAAGATTTTATTGAAGCCATGCCCTCCCATTGGGCCATTGATGACCCGGGAATAAGGTATGACTTCTTTAGTTATTCAATGCGCACCTCCCTTTCACCTCAAGTCTCCCCGGGTTATGAAATCAGGATGAATAAGTCGATGGATGTTTTATGCCGAGTTTCAATATCGCTGAGCGAAAGCTTCTTCGATGCCCAAGTTTTCGACTAGCCCACGAAAATGTTTTCAGGTGAGCGAGAGATAAACGTCAGCCTCAGGTTACAAAATTGCACAAACCTCATTTTTTGGAGCCACCTATAACCCAACCAAACAACCTAATCTATTCCATTTCATTCACAGAAGTCGTCAAAAATTCTGTTGTGAGCTTTTAATGGCTGTGCTGATGAATTTCACTACCATTAAAATTCATCGCGTCTGAGTTTATATTCCATATTCTCTTTAGTCCTTGTGTAACATATGTACTACTTGAGTTATTTTTTGGGCGCCTATTACGGATGGTATATCAATTCGGGCGGTTGTAATGTAGGTATTCTCTACACTTGGCGCGTTTCATTGACTGCGTCTTTTTTCCTGAATATTTTTGCTAGTGCAAGTAACATCTTATATATGCCCAAAAAAAAGTTCCGTTCAATCATTCAAGCAAATGCTTCCGGATACAGAGCGCGGCAGGTATGGAGAGGATAAATTAAAAATATTTTTTGTTTTGTATCTTTGTGTGTTATTCCGCGCCTATTTTTTCCATTGCAATTCCCATTTCTTCCTAAATTTCTTGTAGAACTTCGTCACAATTGTTGAACTCATGTTATATTCCGTCTTATATCCCTTTGATTTCATCATGATTTTAACTTTGCAATAATACTTTTAGCTAAAGGCAAGTGGTCTTGGAACGAGCTGTAAAAGCATTAATTTTATTGGTACCCGCTGCAATTGTTGTATCAAATTCCGGGTACTGTTCACCCATAGTAGAATTATCCATAACCACTATGTCACTTTTGTCACTTCTCCTATTTCATCTTTGAATGTGGCATTGCTTATGAACAGCTTCTAAATGTAACATTTGTTATGCATGCTCCTAAATGTTACTGCCAGCTGTTCAAACACTCATGCTTATATTTTGACGGCTGACATTGTATTCCTGTATTCCATTAGAAATTTATCAAACAAACTTTAAGTTTCCATCGGTCTGTAGGTATTTATTTGGATCTCCTATAATATGTACATTTGGTAATTAGGACCATAGTTCTGGTTTATTATATAACTGTCTTTCCATCAAGCCGCGAAATGCCGCGCAATCGGACCGCAGGGGTAACTTTACAGGAAGAAATTAAATCCACAGGGTCAACCCCTCTCGGTCCCCCATGCCACAGGCTTCTTCCCCTACCTCAGCGAGGGAGGGCGATTCCAAGAGATTTCCGACGGCCAGTGCGCCCTCCGGCAGCGGATAAGCATGGGGAAGCTTTCACTGTTCCGTCGTCGGTGTATGCAAACTAGACGGGATATTGCGGTCAAGTCCGCCCTCATGCGAGCGGGTTTCCGAGCGTCGCTCACGTAATGGTCTGGTTATTCCACTTCCTCTAGATTGGAAACTTGACCAAATCCAAAGTACTGAGCTTGGAAAATCCAAAGAACATACTGAATCCAAATCGAAACTTCGATCGAATATGAAGTACTGAAAACCCTCCCGGATAGACATATGGGAAGGTTTTACATCTCGCCCAACAACTCAATAACAGGTGGGACACCATAGCCTTCAGGTCTCCCTATCCCCGTCAATGCAACGGAACTGAATTATTTAGGGAGAAATAAAATATCCACACAAAATAATAAACTTTTTACTTGTTCACAAATATCGAGCAATTTTATTCATTTTCCTAGGAGAAAATCGCTTTACATTTCGTTACTTTTGGGAAAAATGAAGCAAAATTACAACAGCAACCTCTTGCGGCACCATTCCATGAATCATAAACCTGGAGACCTGAGTAGGAAATAATTAGTGCGGTTTTCTCCCTTATAATATAAGATTTATCCATTCTGCTCAGATTTTTCTTGGAGCCATCATTTAAAACTCATGATTGTATCGTAACCCCAGATGTGGTGTGGGATGGTATGTTAAATGAAGTATTGATCGATCCTCTAGCAGTAGCATACACATTACAATCGGAAGAGAGAACCCTGCCTTAGGTTATGGACGTAATCGGCATGACTCGACGGACACTTTCAGGTGAGCGAGTCGGAAACCACCCCACCGGAATCCGATCTCCTTCCCTCCCCTAAGGCCACGGGCGAAAGCCATGGAAGCTTGCATGAGCCGAAGGTATAAACTAGTTCGTGTTTGACGTAACAGTCACTCCCCCTTAGCCAAGCCAATCGCCTCTGAGTATCCATATATGCCCGCTCGATATCCCAAACCGCTTTTCTTTTGACATCCTACGGATGGGTTTCCAACTTCCGCCGTGCGAGGAGGGCGTAACGAGGAAAGAAATGAACAATATTTTGACGCCGTAACCGTTGAGTCACCGCACCTCAGGATCAAAACTTTCACTTTCTCATAACGACGGACACTGTAGCTTTCTCGATCCGGACGTGATGGCTGACATGCACGTATGTATGACGGGGGTGAGCCATTGTTTGGTCTGACAAGACCCCTCAAGGCACCAGAAGAAAAAAAATAAGAGTGTTAAAAAAATCGGAAGTGGTGAATGAGGTTGTGCGGTAATGGAGTAACGTCTGCGTTCCTTTGGTGAAGATCAGCTTACAGAATTTGCCCACAGTGTACTGGTTAAGGCTCTTTTTCCGTGAGGGTACGTTGAGATAGACTTTCGTTCACTCTTGGTACATTTTCACGTTTCTCATGCTAAGAAGCAAAAACATTCTGCGCGCCAAAAACTACTAATTGAGCGACTTTTGTTATTAAACGGGTTATTTAACGGTATTCCAGCACAGAAAAGAAGCAAAAATTCATTTTTAATGTCATATTTTACAACAAACAAGATCGCAACGATTGTATTAATCCTTTTCCTGCCTCTACTCTACTGACCTTTTATTCCTCCTCCTACTCGTCGGCCTGTAACTGTAAAGTAACCCATGTCGTTTAATTTTTTGACAATGTATCATTTGGTCTCCTTACAATTTTATAGAGCAGCCATTTCCAGCCAGGGTTGCATGTACCATTAGCAATTGATCATGTTGGAAGTGATAATCATATTTGAATATTGCACAGGACCCGGCTATTAGTGGTACAATTTTGAAAAAAATAGCTTTCAAGGGGTACGCACGACAAAAAAGGTTTGGGAATCGCTGTTTCATATGGAATCCCTTCCCTTCCGTATTAATCTGCGTAGTTCTTCATTTGCTTCAGTCTCCTTTGTTCAATATCTTCCATGAATTCTCAACGAATGAATTAGGATTTTTCCGAGTCTAAAAAATGAATTGTCTAATATGTCAATAACATAATGAGATAAAAAAGTTGATAGTTTGTTTGCAAATTGGAAATAATTCAATGGGATATAAAATACTTGTTCAATGTCTGAGGAAAATTAGCTTCAAATAAATAAGATACTTTCTTATTCTCTCAAATTATAATGAGTCCTATTACTATTCTGGGCTAGCGGATCTTTACCTGTCTTTCTTAAGGGGATCTTGCTTCGCGATTTGAGGGTACAGCGGTTTGTAGTAGCGGCACGAATATATATAATACAGATTTTCCTAATATAAAGTGTACAATTTTGGGAAATATGTGACCAAGTGGTTCGCAAATCAATAGAGGTCGGGATCGATTATTATAGGCTCTTCTTCATGCTCACTTTACCCTCACAATCATATTATTTCCTATTATCGATCAATTTTTCGCTCCCACTAATGTTTAATTACATTTTTTCCCCTCCAGGAGCGCCCTCTTCACATTCGTCGTGTGCACGTGCATACTCGCCCGACATGCGGAGTCGATGTCCACATCTAGTCTTCTTCCCTCGAGCGGCGGGCGGGCGCGGGTGCCGGTGAGTCGGGATCGGGCGCGGAGGGTGCAGTTGGAGGTTCACGTCCCCATGCCGCACCTCACGCCCGACGACATCTCCGAGTTCGTGGACCGGGCGCACGCCATCGTCTCCGACCGCATCGAGAAGCTTGAGCCGTCCATGGCCAGGAAAGGTAAGAGCATCCAAAAGATAATTACCGTCATGATGGCTTTTCATTATCCGTTCACCCTAGAAAGTTTTGCAAGGGGTTACTCTTTTTTTAGCATCACTTCCCTCTACCACTGCCGATCTCAGTTGTGGCAGTGTTACAGTCAATCAGGGCATAGTCGTATGATTAATGCGTCAACAGTTAATTGCAAGGAAGGGCAAGGGCCAAGTCCTAAATTCACTCAAATAAGGATGCAATTATCAATACTACTTACATTGAAAATAATAGAAACAGCCAGCTAAATATATTTTCTTCTTTTTGCTTCTTTCTATTATGTATGGACGTGATCACCCATTCACGTACAATATAGAAAACTTTCACTTACAATAAATGTTAGTATATAATCAATTTGTTCCATTTAAGTTTAGAAAAATTGTAAGTTTAAAACTAACAAAAAATAAATAGTTATTCTAGCTTATGCATGCCTACTTCGATGTTACCTTAAAATCCTTTCATACTTTATTTACTTTTGTTACCTCACGGTATTAAATCTGCATTCCAGCCCACGTTGTGCATATCTGGCATTCTTGTCTTTTCTATTATCAACGTAATAATTTGTTTTTCATTCCTTAAAGTGAATTATTTCTTTCTGTTCAGTTGCGATAGGCTCTTCATTTTCTCTCTCTTATACTCTGTTCCAGGATTTTCCCTGCATGGCACAATGGCAAATTCTTGTTTAATTCTACTGTTTATTTCTTTAGGGTCAGCAGGAGATAATAACCTTAACACCAATGTTATGTCATAGACTCATTCTTTAAAGCTATTACCATTCCTATAGTGGCATTGCCAATTGTTTGTTTCTTCATATCCTTCGCAATATTCTTCGTGTAATTTTCCTATTTTTATAATCGCTGCGTTTCTCGTGCCTGGAGAGAATTCGTTCCATTTGTCAATATGTATGCACATATTTTTCAGGAATTTGGTTCGCAAATGCGTGGCTCAAAGCAAATGAGAAATTTCATATCGCATTCTTATGTAGATACGTACCTAGTTTAGCGAATACAGCTTCCACTGATAGCACACCTGAGCCTCTGCAAAGTAAGGGTTTGACGATAACGAAGGAGGTAAGTAGATGAATATGGCTCTAGCGATTACTTGTACGGGCACTATGAGCAGAATAAGTCATTTTAATAAATTTACGTCATATTTTATGTGATTTTCCCCCGATTTTTACATTCTTTTACTCATAGTTCAAAAGCTGAGTCCGGTTGGTGTCTTCAGTATATTACCTTCATAATTCTTGGAAAATCATGCATCTTATATGGGTTTATTACGAAGTAAATTATTCAATGTCATTTAGAAATGACTTTTTTGTTACATCCCATTTTTTCATTAGGTTTTTTTTAGGTTTGACACTAAGTGATTGAAGAAGTAGTGCGTAAGGGTAAGTTGATGGAAAGTATACATGTTTATTCCTATAAGTACGACATCCATAGTACGGGATGCTTCACGGGATTACACTGTGATGTGGAGACGCAAAATGTAGGGAATGTCTCCTTTTCTGTTTTATTTCTCCGATGCTGGAACGATAAATCTGTGGATTGAATTGGTTTGGTGGCTAAAGCACTGGTAACCCATCCCGAACGACCGGGTTTAAATCCAGGCATAGACGAAGATTTTCAGTAGAACCTCGATCCTTACTTGAGTACTATGTTAAGAACACTTTGAGTGCCTAATTCCGTCCGTTGGATAGGACCTTTGTTCCCGTTGGCACCCTTCCTTATGAGTAGGCTAATGCCGACGACTGATTGTTCTCCACCCTTCTTCCATTTCTCACAAAACCCTTTCCTTACCGACCTACTCACTTCTCCCTCGTGGCGAAAATGGCCACAGCAGTCAGTTGCCTCCCCAAATAACCAACAAACGAATGAAAAATCTTCAAACGAATAAAATATCGCAGAAAAACTTTAATTCTCATGATTTCAACCAAAATACCTGTACTTAGCACGACAAATTTTTATTTAAGATATAAATTTGGTAAAATTAGGAATTTAATTTGTCACGTTTCTACCATTGTCAGAATCACGCAGAAAATCGCGTCCATATATTGGAACCGTGGCTGGAATAGGTCCAAATTCAATTGAAAAATTAGAGCGCTGCATTACATAATGAACCTTTGATCTTGATGATGGAAATGTATAAAAGGAGCGTGCTTCGTTGGTTTAGCCATGCTGAGAGAATGAATGAGAGTCGAATGACGACTTAGATATTCATGATGGGGGGAGTGAATGGTGGGAGATGAATGGGGTAGGCCGAGAAAGTTGTGGGTGAATGTGGTGGAAGATACTCTTAAGAGAAGGAAAATTAGGAATCATAACCGCAGGGGGTCGTGTATGAGGCAATGCATGAGTGCAACTTAAGCAAAAGATTCATGCAAGGATGGGGCTGAATGGAGGAAATTGTTGAAACAGCCATTTTTACATGTCTAACGCTGAGAATTATTTTTATTTTAAAGAAAATAGAACACATACAGCAATATTGCCAATTAAAGTGAACTTGTAACGCACAAAATGAGACACACTAATAAACAACAAAATAGCAAAAAAAAATGCAGTTAACGAAGATGGAATATGGATGAAGTAATGAGTTAGTTCGCGTGGGACGAGAAGGCACTCTGATACTGATGAATGAAATAAGATCGGGACTGTCATTGTAAGAATTAAGGGTGTTGTAGATGAGTTTTAAGTCGCATTTGAGACAATGAAGGGAGAGACAAGTAAGATATTTTGAAATTATCTATCCCTAAAGGGAACGGCGTGATGAGTAAATGGGTATGAGTGGATGGGTATGGGCATGGGATGGGTATGGGATGGGTACATAAGTGAATACATTATGCATGCACCAAGAATCCAATGCGTATGCAATTTGCCATTGATTGACGTTCGATATAACCTGCAGGATACTTTGTTTGCAGAACAACCTCCCTGGGAGCCCACGCGAATGAGTTGCGTAATCTCATGAATTCCCAACTCCCATGGGAACGCCAACCTCTCCTAATGAACAAAAATAAGTATCCATGTCCGAATTTCTTAGGGTGTGAAAAAATACAACTCGGGGGTACATGTCTCGTGTGCTCGAATTGCGTTAACTCTCAACGGATTGGTCGAAAGAAACACCCCTCCGTTTCCAGTTCCCATGATTACAAGTGGGGAGATTTTTTATTTAGTTCACTCTGAGGGATTGCATTTATTCTTTTTTTAGGAATGGTGCCGCCAGAGATTTGCAACCTTAAGTGCTGACATCCTGAAAGATTAAAAAATGAAATAAAAAACTGAGCGGACTTCAAATTTCACCTGTACTTATGGTGATTTTTTCTGTTTCTTGGACCGTCAAATATTTGTGATCATTGATTTTTATAGATATTATGTCCACTACGGTTTCAGTCACTCTCCTAGTTACCTCCTCGTACCGTTACACAAGTTTTTTAATGCTCAAACCAGAGTGGCCAGATCGAGTGCTCACTCGCGCGTTTTATACTCAAAGGCACGCGTACTCGTTTTTATTCACGAAAATGCACATAATGCAGTGAATTTTGCATGGCTTCAATACCTCTAAGCATTAAAATAAGGGAATTTCACTAAAAAAAAGTATTTGAGGACACCTTTCCCTGTAATAACCTGAATCGTCTTTAACTATTGACAGTCACCACCACACTCATTGTAATGCTACCGCGTTTGCACGACTAGAGACCAAAGCTGGATTTAAGCTAACCCCTAAAAATTTCTCATAGTTAAAAAATTTATACATATCATTCTTTTAAACCATGGTAGTTTTAAACTTCGACTTTTAATGTATTGTAACAATAACGCTTTTAAAAATGAAAGTGAAATCATTAAACTTTTGTATTTAATAGTAACAAAAATCTGGATGAGCAAGAAAATAGCAGCTATCAAATGTTACGGGAAGAATATTTCTTTCTAAATAGTTTATCCTCGTAAGACTGTATATAATTATATGAATCATAAATTCCCATTGCTCAAATAGGAATAACTTTATCGTAGAAATAATGTTGGATCTCGGATCTAGCTTTAAAATATTTAGAAGCTACAAGGTAATGTACCAAATATTTTTAATCCTTTTCAGGAGTACACCAGGCACCAGGCACACCGGCATGGTTCATGGCATCGGCTCAGAAAGCAAAACCAGCGTCATGGAATCTGACAAAAATGGCTCTGATCGCCGAAGAGACAACGAAGCACATGGTCCAGAAGTACGTAAGAACGTATAGATGTTTCCATTGTATTTATTTATGTAAGGTCAAAAGTTAAAGCTGCCGTAAACCATTTCAGCTTCGCCTCGAGAGATTTCGGTTTGAAAATGTTAAATATTGCCCATGTGCTACACACGATAAACTACGTAAAATATGATTCTAATTTCAATCTAGCCTCACTCATCTGTAGTCATCTGAAGCATTCTTGTCCAATATGAACATTTTTGTTCAAAGTCCAGTCAATTGATTTTTTTTAATTGAATCAACTTCCATTTAGCGTATTTATTTGTAGAAATGCACATGTATTAGTCCAGTGCGCTACTGTGGAAGCAACCGCATTGTTTGCTTAGCGCTATCATTAGATATACCCTGGAATGAAGTACAAGGGTGAAATTCATACAGTCCTTTTTTATTTTAGGTATAGGCTCTCCAGGGAACAAGTGAGCTTTGGTTTGCCCGTGATGGACGTCCGCCACTCGGAGCTGGGTCCGGAGCACTGCCCGTTGGCCGTGGATTATCCTTGCCAGCCCCGCAAGTACAGGGCATTCAGCGGATATTGCAACAACGTCCAGAACCCACGATGGGGAAACGCATTCACGAGATACTTGAGGCTCTTGCCTCCCGACTACAGTGACGGTAATGCTTCTATTTCTTAGCCAGCATTACAAAATGCCTCTTTCACTTCTTTTGATTTTAAGGTTTATTTAGCTGCCTTTGAATAGCACAGTATAATAAATTGCGAAAAAATGTTTTTCCTTTCCTATTGGAGAGAATTCTCTTCTTTGATTTCAGAAGAAAAACATTATTCATCAAAATGATGTAGGTACCATTAATGAATGAAACCATTTTAATGGCATTTTTTTCGGGCTCATTCGATGAGCTCTGGAGAAAATATTTTCATGTTCATAATAAAAGTATTAGCTATAATAAATTCATTTGCAAGCGTAGAATTCATTGAAGCTCATTTTTTTAAATTGTCTTTTTATTATAATTTGATATTTATTTTAATGTTTTAATTATAAACAGCATTCGTCAAATCTAATATTAGTGCGATATTCCACAGAGGAAAAATCATTCGCTTTGACCGGGATCCCGGTCAAGGCGAATTATTTTTCCTCTCTGGAATATCGCACTTATGTGCACTTGCTGGTGACTCCGTAAAGGTAACTAGTCCCGGTATCCTCAAAATTAGTTAAATATAATATTGGTTTGCTTCAGCACTCCAGTTTGTCCTCTTCTCATCTGACAGCTTCATTCGCTCATATTTTCGTATTTTAGCATAATTCATGAGTCATTTGAAAAAATAGTCTTCATAATAGTTCATAGTCTTTAATAAATTCGTACTCTCTATTGTTCTTACCTTAATGTTTTGTTAGGGCTGTTATAGTTCACATTACGTCCAATAAGCTTTCCCATATTTCATTAAGATACCACAGAAATAATGAGAGAACTGGTGCAAACGGAGAACTATCTTCATTTCAGTTATTTCTTAGCTCATATTGAGGGTTAAAAATCAGATAATCCTGTGAATTCTCAACCTGATGGCTCATGTAATCATTCGAGGAAAATTATATCAAATATTGTAATGATTTTTTAACTTAAGCATAGAGTAAAATGTAAGGGAAAAGTGAACTTAGTATTTATCTCATTAAAAGTGGTTAGCACGTGATTAAAAAGGAAATAATTAGCCTGTCTCGCATTTTTAGTATGCAGTGGTAAGGAAAGAACCTTAGAACCGAGAACTCACAGAAAACACCAAGTCTAAGCGATAATATACCTAGAACAGCTGTCTGCGGAACATTTCACGTGGTTATTAATTGGAAAGTGTTATGTCTGCTGCTGTTTGGAAAATAAACCAACCACAGTTTGTGTCATCTGTAAGTGCACAACTTTTGGCTCTTCCCTTCCCAACTTATACATATTAATAATGTGGTGACAGGCTGATTATATCCTTTTAACACTGACGACCCCACTTTTCTCGCTCTTCCCTTGAGGTAGTCTCACCATAAAATTTCTTCAAGTTCATTGTAGTCGTATCCTGGCTACTCATGGAAAATCATGTCCTATGTTTGTAATGAACAACAAAATATTTTTCGGAAATTGAACTTGATATTGCATAGTGTTAAATGCATGAATGTGTGAAACATGGTGAAAAATAGTATTTCGCTACAAAATATAAGTGCTATTTTCAGGAAAAACGTCACACAAGAGATACATTCTTCCCAGGAATTAAATGGCAATAATATTTCGGCAATATATGAAGTCAAAATGCGTTGATTCAATAGAAATGGTAGTGCAGTTGGTAATTACGGCTGTAGAATGGGTGTTCATTAAAAATGTATTTGTCGATTAATATGTACATTTAGTACCTTAATTTTTTTCCTAATACCTATGATATGTCATCAACAAAAGCAGAATTTTTTTAAACAGTCCAAAATGGAAAAGGTGAAATTCGGTATTTTTTATCACTCAGTCTCAGTAAAACTTCCTTAAACCTGGTTAGTATGCATCTTTTTTTATTCTATTCTCATCTGTCCGTACCCAGGCGTGAGTGCTCCCCGGCAAAACTCCAAAGGGCAGCCGCTGCCGAGTGCCCGGGAAGTGTCCCTGGCTGTCCACCGCGACGAAGACCTGCCCCATCCGCACCTGATGTCGATGGCCGCCGTTTGGGGCGAGTTCATCCTACACGACGTTTCCCACACGCCGCAAATGTCAGGTTGGCAACACTTCAAAACATCTCCCATATTATTATCCTCAGTTTATCATTAACCTAAATCCATCACGGTGGACATATTGCTCGAGAGTGAAACTGGATTTTACCAATTCGGATCTCCCGTCTTAAACACGGGAGCTTTGTTGTTATCAAGAGCTTATCAACCATTGAAGGGACGTTTTTAAAAAATTACGGTCGTGAGAGCTTCTTGTACATTCAATCTCCACTATAAATGTATTGATCGAACCACATGCACTATAACAGCAATAGTTTAACGTTTTATGCTTAGTTTTGACGGAGAATTTATTGCATTCATTTGCATTCTGTGGTTTTTTCCCCTTATCCAATGATATTTTGAAGTTAATTACAATAGAATTAGGAATAATAAGTATAGAAGGGATAATTTAATGAAAAAAAGAAAGAATATAATAGGGAAGATACGTAATATAAAAAATAGGAAATATGATTGAATTACCAAATATATAGCTGAAATGGAATATCAAGAAGTATAATAATCATGGATATGTTTGAAGGAGCAATTTGGAGTACACCACGTAGTTATTTCTTATCCCAGTGCATTTTTCGCGAGAAAACTTGGCATGTTTAAGCGTGACACCAATTTGACGAATAATACTTAATATAATTGTTACTTCTGTAAACTTAAAAGCCATCTGATTTATCCACTTGGCGTGAGAAACCCGTTTGGGCTCGGCTCTTGGGAAATACGATAATTACTTTGGAGAAGCTGATCAGAAACCTAGGAGTAGGTATATGCCATTTGGGCCTCCAGTGGTATTTTCTCTATGATGTTCTGAACGGAAATTGCCTGAAAATACAATGGAGGAGTAAGATTTTCGTGGAATTGTGTTACTTTGAAGTTCCCCATGCAAATTCTCATGGGCTCGTATATAAATTGCTTTCCGAATATTATTGGCTTAATTTTTCTGGCACTGAAAAAGGATGTAGCCATACGTAATTTATCAGTTTATGTTGAAAACATCTCAAGAGACGAAGTTCTAAGATTGGTATCTTTGGACTGAACTTATCCCTCTCCAAAAGAAAAGTCGTTTATGCCCGGATAATGATGCCTTTTACTCAGGAGATGGATTCCACTGATGGATTCTTTTGTAATAGTTAGTGTGCACTAAATATTACGTCTTCGTGAGGATTAGAGACTCTCAAACTATGCTACCAAAAACTATTGAATGAGGAGATACAAACAAGGATGAAGAATACTTAGTGATTTTCCACTACATTTATCTGATATTAGTATTAATAAATATTGAAGAAAATTCTTATTATTCTTTATCCTCGGGATTGGTGATGCATGAGTATAAACTATACAGATTCTACTGAATTAATTAAATAAGACCCGTTTCGTTGACAGATAACTTCATCCATCTAATAACGTCCTCTGTCGACAAAACTGGTATTTTTCAATTAATTATATAAAATCTATGATGGTCATATTAATTCAACATGAGACTTGGTAAGCTGAGCCTTGCAATATTAATTTTCTACTAGTGTTTCCTAAATTGCATGGAAAATTACCAAGAATTCTTTATCCTCCTCATGAGTCAATTCCACAATGCAAATGATTCTTTTGTAAGGTATTGTGTCACACGAGATAAATAGTCATCATTACGTACCCAGAAGTTTTCGTTGCATGTAACCATAGCTTGACTTGACCAAATTTCAAAGCAATGTCTAAATTGTCTTCTTTCCCCACCGCAGGTTTCGAGGGCCAGCCCCTCAAGTGCTGTGGGGTCAGCTATGGTGACTTCCACCCGGAGTGCTTCCCGATCCGATTGCCCGAGACGGACCCCGTACACGCGCCGGCCCTCGAAAAGTGCGAGGACTACGTGCGGTCGGCCGCCGCACCCAGGATCGGCTGCACCCTCGGTGAGTAGGCTTGCATACTCGTCTCCAGTGCTAAATCTAGGAGAAGTCCGCTCCATAAGTAACAAACTATGAGATATAACGATATCAAATAAAAATAGGGTTGCCATGAGGGAGAGGTAAAAACTCAGGATGTCACCAAATTGTAATTCTATTGAGGTAACAAATAAGTGTATTAGATTTGTAATTTGCATATTTGAATACAACATTCAAATAAGTTAACAAACTTGTTACTCTACATAATGCAATGTATTGATTGCAAGAATATTGGTCAGAATGCCTTTTTTACGAGTCGAATTTCAGGATAATCCCGTTTTTCAGGACGTACGTCAACCCTAATTTAATGTATATAACTATTACAAGCGCTGCATTTATAATATCAGTTAATGAGCAGTTTAAATATACATATCACTAACTATCGTGTGACAAAAATCGACTTTGAAATTGGGAATCCTGGGAAGGGTTGTGACACGGAGAATATATCTACTCTGTAAGAGTGGCTTGGACATTGGCTCGGGAAGCTGAGAGTCCCTGGTTCGATTACCGGTCCAGGGAACCTATTTCATCTGACAATATCCAAACAAATATTATTTTTGATATTATGAACGAGCAAAATTGGGAACACTGGTGGGTTCGATTAATGAAATAATTATTGTATTATAATTGTTAAAACCTGAGAACATTTATTAACTGCTTATTAAAATGAATTTCCCTCAATGAGGTTAAAATATCCATTATACAGGGTGGGATCAAAAATTAGTAGCACTGAATTTCTGTAGCGTGAACCGAGCCTTGGAGGGGGGTCGGACCACCTGGGCGAGGTAGTGGGGAGCCTTCCAAAGAGACCGATATTTTTTCCAGTCGCCTGCGGGCAAGCGGAGAGTAAGGACGTCGATTTCCGTGAACCTCTGTCAAGAAGTGTCGTCGCGATACGCGTGCGTCCGCGTCCTCCGCGCGCCGCACGCGGAGGGCGCGGACGCACGCAGAGGCCGCACGCAGTGCCACACCGCGCTGCTGGTGCGGGGGTTTCAGGCCAAGCACAGGGTTACCTCACCCCCCTACAGTCCAGATCTGGCACCGCCGGACTTATTCCTCATTCCTCGGCTCAAGCGGGACCTCAAGGGAAACAGATACAGCTCCGTAGAAGACGTCAAAGGGGCCGTGACGGCATCTCTGAAGGAGATCCCGGAAAGCGAGTTCCAGAAGACGTACGCGCAGTGGAAATCGCGTTACACGCGTTGTGTCGAAGCACAAGGGTGTTATTTCGAGGACTACTAAGGAATTGTACCGATTAGTTCAATAAAAAAATTAAATTAATTCAGTCCTACTACTTTTTGATCACACCCTGTAGGATTTCTGATAGTAGTAAGATTTTAATTGTTGCCAGCGATTGACTTATATTATATCCTTCGTTTTTACCTAAATATTGAGTTTTGGCTTCAAGTTTGTCCATTTTTTATTACTTCAACCGTAGAAATTTTACTTTCCTTGGCAACCTCAGCATGACATTTACATGGCAATTTATTCTGAGGCACTGATGGCTCTAGATAAATCATTAATTTAGAATTAGAGTAATACCTATTTGGTAGTAGCATTTTTTACACCTATCTTCTTATTTGCTTTTAATGATGGCAATTTGGTATATGTATTTTTCACGTCATATTGGAAAGATTCTTTCAACTTTTTTTTTATTTTTTACTTCTTCCCACTGAATTCCAGCGTATACAAATCTCCTAGAAATCTATCAAATGAATATACAAGTTTATGGAATTACAACCGCCCAGTTTAGTGAAATGTATTAAGGTAGTTTGAGTTAGATACCATTTCGCATGAAATTCAATGAATTTGGCCTCATTTTAAAGAAAAGGATCACATCTTACTAATTATATCAAAATATCATTTGCTCGCCAAATTGTTTTTCTACACATTTGCCTAAGCATAAAACCAGTTTTCCATGGTGTACAGCTTTGCGCTGTATTAAGACATAATGAAATTAATGATGAAGTTCTGACATAAGGGTTTCGTCAGAAATTCAACGGTGGATAGTCAGCATGTTTTCTCAATTATCATTTAGAATAAATTTATTAGTCACCTTATTACTTTTTCTAAAATTGCAAAAATAAACTGTCGGTTGTAATATCATTTTCATCGTAAGGTGCAAAACAACTGGTCAAATTATGGACACAAAAATGTATATGTGGCTAATTTATGAGAAGTATAGTAAAATAACACGAAGTTTTAGCGCCATAAATATTTCAATTTCCTGCATTTTAAAATTAAATTCTTATATGGTCTCTATTATGATTTGAAGCGTAACGGGAGAGGGAAATAATTTACTCCCTGAAAGCGTCCGTCTTGGCTCAAACTTTCCAAGCTTATTTTAGACAAATGAGGAAATCGTGAAACAAATGTTATCCCTCCCCTCACAACCCTCCGTCTTTTGCCCATTCATAAACCCACCCGTGGTTCCTCTGGGGTCCTTTCTTTGCAGCTCCTCACTTCGCGGCCTTTTTTGAACCATTGTTTCGGCATATCTTACAATTAGCCTACTTTCCTTGCCCTTCAGTCACAGATGTGTGGACTGGGGCTTTAACCAATCTTCCTTTTAAAAAAAATAGAAAACAGTGTAACTTGGTGACCTTCTACTCCTCCCACTCTCTTCCCCCGATTCACTTTCCTTCCTTTCCTCTCGTTTTTTCCACTACCCCTTCTCACTCTGCCATGTCCCAATCGCCCTTCTCCTCTCTCCCCCATTTCAAAACCCCCACCGTTTTTAACTTTCTCTGGGTATATATTGTATGACCTAAGCTTCAGAATGTGCCAGAAGATGCCATATTATGGTGAAACCGGTCGCAGTTTTGAAATAAGTTGTGGAAAAGTACAAAGTTTTTTATTAAAAATGGAAATGTTATCAATGTTATCAAATGGTAACTAATTAAAGCATATATACTTCACAACACCAACCAAATAACAAACCAATAATTTAACGTTCAGCCATCCGTTTTCTGACTTCCACCCCAAAATCAAGCACGCATTTGTGCAAGTGCAAGCTGTCAGTCTCTCTATGTCACAATTGACAGAATGCTGGGAGCCTAGTATACTCCTAGCGTACTAGACCAGAGCAGAGGACGAGACTGTGGCGATTCACCTTTCGGAGGGGGAATTTTTGGCAAGGTTGACGTGGAGAGGGTAAGGCATTGGATAGAGGCGATTGGTAGCCTTTACGAGGAGAAAATAGTGGGATTAGTACATACATGCGGTGGAAGTCTGCAATTGGAGCTTCAGGAACTACTATGTGAGTCCGTCCGCGGAAAAGGAAAATCGAGCCTTTTCGCCGCGGTTAGATGTCCCGGGTTTCTCGGTTTTCTCCTGCGCCGACTACTATATAAGCGAGAGATGACCGGGATAGGGAAAGGTCGCCAAAGTTCGTGGCTGGAGTCGCTGGCAAGAAGTAGTCTCTGCATTTTGGAGTCGTAGGTATTGTTGGCGTCGCTGGCGCGATATCTTTAGCGCGCTTGTTAGGACGCGCCTCAGGGCAAGTCCTTCGGCTAAGTCCGCCCAGGGGAAACATGTCCAAAGAGGGGGGATTGTGGCAAAAAAGGGGGAAATGCACAAAAAATGCCACGGATTGGGGAAAAATCTCACTCAAATAAGTACCTTAACACTCGTTTTTTATTCATTATTTTTCTCAAGGGCCGAGGGAGCAGCTGAACCAGGCTACATCCTTCCTCGACGGGTCCGGCATCTACGGGAGCTCCCGCGATGACGCGTCCGACCTGCGGACCTTCCAGGGTGGTCTGCTGCGGACTACGTCCTACTCATCCATCTACAACTTCGCCAAGAAGCCTCTCCTTCCCATAGTCAGCGAATTAGGCGCATGCCCCACCTACCAGAACAGCACCAACAGGTTAGTCCCCGCAAAGAGTCAATATGAGTTCTTCCTTCCCCCAATGAAATAACTCCGAGAAGCGTTAATCTGTGTTTCCGATGGTCCTTGTCTGAATTTAAATTAAAATACTGGCTCATTATGGGTGCAAGGCACCAAGTTTCAATGGAGTATGGATCTTAGTAGAGAATATGAGCGAATAGTTCTAATAAACTAGACCTTACAAGTCTCAATGAATTGTCCTTTATCCTAGAAAATAATGAATCTCAGTCGATTACTTTTGATTGTGCGAGTGCTACTGAAGCAAAGCCTCTGCTATTTTTATTTTCAAAGTCCTTGCGTCAATTATTTTTATCAATCTGCATCTTGGTTAGAATGTTCCCCACTAAAATTTTTATAGCATATTTAAAATCGGTAATGGTGAAATTTTTCTCACTCATAATCGTTATCAGGAATCAGTGGTATGATTGGTTTGCTGCAGCTATCCGCTCCATTCTCTTCTCAGAAGACCGATTACTTCATTCATAATACCTTAGTATGACATTCCTCATACTTAGCTTCATTTATTTCATCCTTGATCTTCATCGGTAATTCCTCCATTCGCTGTTCCTTCCAATTTTACTTTCAAAATGCTTACTTAGATGCATCAGAGTTTGCCCTATGATATTTTTTCTTCATCTTCGTTTCCTCCTCAAATTTTCCCGGAACTCTGTGATTCTCCCCGTGCATTTCATCATCATCGTCCTATTAAGGCAGTTTTACACAGTGCAAGCTATTGTACAAACGAATACATCAGAGATTGTACAATGAACTATGAATGAAAACATTGTACAAACGGCTGAACCCTACTTTACATAATGAGAGCAAACGCACAATTTTCTGTGCAATTTTATGGTGGATATTGATCTAAATTAGCGTTTTTTTTAGCTGGCGTGAGAGATGATGCGTTGTTTTCAAGCGGTAAAGCGGTACACAGCGCACGTTGTTTTCATTATCGAGAGCTGATTGAGTATTATTATAGATGCGAGCGTAGCTGCAAATATTGCTGCAGCTGTAGCATTGATTGGTGTAGTCATCGGGGCTGCAGGCTTGGTGGACAGAAATAATCGAATGAGATGAATTTGGATGAGAGAGTGGATTTGGAGTAGAAAGGGAAGCCGAGGAATGTTGAATATGGTGCGGCTAGAGCTGAGGCTTGAGGTCAGGGAAGCGTTCTGCAATTTCATGCGGATGTTAGAAGATCATTTCAGCAAATTAATGGAGCTTTTGAGAGAATATATCGTGCGGGGGAGACACCCCGATGAGGGACGTTATATCTCCCGAGAAGAGGTGGGCTGTTCATGTAGCCAGAAACAGTGAATGTAAAAATGTGTAAAAAACAATTAAACCGATGAGATTCGATTTTTTTATCTCAAAGCAAATTTTACTTTTGTTAAGGCCGCTTTACACGGTGCATTTGTTTGTACAAACTCTTCCGTGAACTCTTGCATGAGCCAAAATGGATCGTGTAAAGCGGCAAATTGTATGAACGCTTGTGCGAATGTCTCAATGCCTGAACGGAAAATAGAACCTGTTCTAATTTCGTTGAGAAAAATGTACAATCTCACCTACATTCGTTTCTACAAAATCTTTCATTTTGTAAAACGGCCTTTAGAGTGCTCATTCTATGTTGTTACTGATTAGCTCTCATATGGCGGTTTTTTGTGACTAACAATAAGGGAGAGTTATCGTTGAAAATAATGACAAATAAACGAAATTGTATACTTGTCTGGATTGAATTAGAGCAGGTTCTATTTTCCATTCAGTCATTCAGACAATATTGTACCAGCGTTTATACAATTTCCCTTTACATGGTAAAATTTTTCCTTTGACAAGATCTCATGCAAGAGTTTGTACACATAAAGATACCGTGTAAAACGGCCTTTATACCATATAGGTACTTCATTTATACTTGCATAATACCCTGCATGGCACCGATGGGGCATGTGATATGGAATTTAAGGATACCAGCTATCAAAAGCGAAGGGAATTGGGAAAAATACTGGAAGGAGGAGAGGAAGAAAGTGAACTTTTTGTATGAACGTAGTGTCTTACTCTGTTTTTGCTATATTCATAAATGGTGCATGGGAAGGAGTTTTTGTGTATATCAGTTTAGCTGTTTATCTCTCTTAAATTGTCTCTTTAATTAATTTTAAACATATATTGCGGGGTTAAAATAATATCCTCCGTGTCATAATTAAATTCACCTGAATATTTCGAGTAATTAAACCCTGGCTAACCCTCCTAGTCTCTAGTGACTCCTACCTAATCCTTCCATCACTTGTTTCAACACTCTAATCGCTATCCTTTTTCTCGTGTCAAATTTTTGTTGCTGAATTCTAGGGTATTAACCGGCCACCTCTTTACTCAATTGCCAGGATTTGTACGTAAATGTAATCACGTGACTTCGCATTGGATGAATTCAATCGTGCGTAGCAGAGTGGAGTGATAAGTTGACTCAAGGCACAGCACTTTCACTGGACCCCACAATTTCTAAAAAAAAAGAGCCATCGAGTTCTACCCAATATTCCTAATCGCTGTTTGCTTATGCTTTCTCCGTGCATTTGCGAATTCATCCTTTTAGCATGAGACACACCTTCGATTCTGCGGGTAAATACGGAAAAATCGGGATAAGATGGGTTCTTGGGTTTCTGAGGTGCCTCTAAGTATTATGAAGTACGGCAATCAGTATTGCCTCCGCGTAGCGTTGTCTGCCAGTAACGTCAGTTGGTCCAGCCATCCTGCTAGCGTCTCCAGGTAAAATTAGGAGATATTATTTTTGTAGAGGCTTGATTACTCGCTTACCTCACCGAGAGTCTGGGTTTGAGTCCCGGCAGTCGCGGATATTATTCTGTTAAATTCTGACCCCTACTAAAATGTTTCCATGCAGAGGTGACTTCAAGTGCAGAGCTCCGTCTGTCGGATAAGATGCAAAACTGCCCTTAGCAGTTCATTGATTGTGGGACCTGAGTAATCCGATTTATGTGACGTCAGGGGGATTATTTTGTAACTTTTCGAATCCGAATCGAAAAGTAGATTCAAATTAAAAAATCTATTGTGGCATTTATACGATGAAGTCGTGTTACCTCGTGGAATATCCTAATTAATAGTACCCTCAAGGCATACGGGTGATAAATCTATTATAAAATTCCAACTTATTGCATCACTTACCTCTTGGCAGCAAAGGGTTTTTTTTTTCCTCACTACCACGAATTTATGAGGCGTGCGTACGAAGCATTTATAATCCGTCGTCAGCACGCCAGTATTTATACCAAAGGTGAACCCTGTCCCAGAGAAAACTGTAGTATGTTTTAATTTGTAGTAATTTAACTGAATATACGCCTTTACAAACCTTTCCTTAATGGAAACTACGCAATGTTTTCAATAAAAAAATTGGGTGTGCTTAAGACCACACGGGAGAAGTGTAAACTTCTACGGCGATATTCTGAATATAATGTATAAAAAATATTTCATCAATTGTAATATTGTGCATTTTATACAAAGGTGTTTGTATTAAATAATTCAGCCACGCTTTAATCACTCTTTTTTTCACTACGCCGTGCAGAAAGCGAAACTTATGTATTTTTTCTCTCTTTGTGTGGACGTATATAGAGTGATCATCATCGACATTTTGCGGTAATTTACTCACAATTGTATTAACCTCAACTGGAACATTAATTACTTGACCATAAATCCCAAACTGACCGTGGATATGTAGCAGTCGCCTTATTTGCATGAAAGGAATTCGGGGTGATATTAATCTTTCAGTCACCAAATCTAATGGGAAATTTTCCAAACTATCTGGAAATGGGGGATATTTGAAACCATTATTACTGATAGTTGTGGGATATTATTTTTGTGAATGCCTGTGATGCAGGTTGCACATATCTGAAATCCCGATTTCTGAACCGGAACAATTTTCCAAATTAATATTATGCTTTTTGTTCTGTCAATATTGGTAAATGATTTTAAATCATTTTGAAACCAATGTCTATCACAAGCATCGAAATTATGTCCAAATTCATTATTAATAAATTGCTTTATAAACTCTTTATGTGCCGACAAATGTGTTGAGAATGAGCTGTACATTATTTGCCCCGCTATTTGGCAACCATTCATTTCCATAGTTTTTAGTAAATCATCGGTGCCTTGTCTCTCCCTGTAATTTTTAGAACGAATTTTATCTAGGCTCTTTCTATGAGCAGCATCTACATTTCCTACACAATCTTTATTCTCGACATCAGCTTTTTTCTTAGCACGAAAATTTCTGGCAAAATCGGCTTTGTTCCTCTTGTTTTCCGCTTCCTGTGCACTCTGATGAATACATTCTTTCTTTCTTGCGCGGTAATTTTTGCAATATTCAGCATTTTTTCTCTTCCGATCCATGTTAGTTTTTTCCAATTCGGGATCAGCGTCAATTCTCCCCAATTCATTCATTTTAGCGCGATAATTTCCGTCATCTTCGGCTTTCTTCCTCTGTCTTTCATCTCCCTGTCCTTCCGCTAAATTATTCAATTGTGAAATCTCACCCATTTCGTCTGTTGTTTCATTACCCTTTTGATCTTCTTGCCGCTCTCTTCCACTTTCTGCGTATTCTAACAACACAAGTTGCGTTGCCTTCATGACGTTTGTCCATGTTTCCGTGCCTACAAAAGAATTCCAAATTAATAACATTTCTCGGTATAGCAGATCAGGTGCGTAGGTCAAATTTCCTAAATAAATTCTCATAAACACCCATTTTTTAAGAAAAACCATTTTTACCCCACAAATTTGTCGGAAAAAAACTTTTTTCCCAGATCCGAACAAAATATGAAATAAATTGTCAAGAATGGTTCCCAAAAAAATTCTCAAAAAAGAGAAAAAGCTCCGCCTCTAGGATTATATCTTGAGACCTTCGGTACTTGGGACGACGACTCTAACCACTACGCCATCTTACTCTGGTAAAGAGCAAGCGTTCTCATGAGTTTACATTCGGCATGCTAAGCGGGGCCCCGGAAAGAAGAATCTTACGGTACGTGACGCGAGTTTACTCTTTTTTCCCCATTCCAAAAGTGCCCACGGGCCAAAAGAAGTTTACACTTCAAAAATTACGATTATTCGTCCGACAATTATGAAAAAGCGATACAAATACGATATGACGAGTATATAAAGTCAAATCCAAGATATGTTTGGACCTCCATACCCCACTTTGTAAGGCACCCCTTACGTCTTATCTTAACGTTGGGTACATTACATGGGTTGAGAATCTTACACTATTCTTGAATGGTCCCTTACCAATGTACACGTGTGAATTTGGCACAGTACAAATCATGATGTCTCATCCGAGAATCCATTAAAAAAGCTAAGATGCCGAACTTCAACTGGGACGATAGCTACGCGCTCTCAAACGCCTGGAAGCGCCTCTTCCGCCGCCAACAGGACCGATTTAACCATAACGGAGACCTTTATAAGCCGGGCGAAATCCTTAAAAAAAACGCCTAAGGACTGAATACGCCTGCTTAAACGTCGGCGAAACGGTAGTCAGGAAGATGATACAACGCGGAAGTCAACCCGGAATTCCAGCTCCATTCAACGGCATCCACGAAATTAAACAAACGCCTTAGCCAAAGCGCTCGCCCAAGCAGAGCTCGCTTGTTCTTCATGACTGCTCCTCTTGTGTGATACAAGGTTTGTTTACATGATTGCCCCCTTCCCTTTTCAGGTGCTTCAAGGCGGGTGACATGAGGGCCAACGAGCACTCCGGTCTCCTCGTCCTGCATACGCTCTTTATGCGGGAGCATAACCGCGTCGCCAAGGAACTGGCCGAGATCAACCCGCACTGGGAGGACGAGACTCTGTTCCAGGAGGCTAGGAGGATCGTCGGCGCCGAGATACAGCACATCACGTACTCAGAATACCTACCCCTTATTCTGGGTAAGGTAAGATACACGCTTGCCTACATTGTACCTTTGTCTCCAGCAGTTCTCTCCCACGCGAGACTGATGTTTGAATGATATTTACGATTAAGCCTCCTGAATTTATGGGATCATTTGACTTTAAATAATTTTTCATAAGTGTTGTCATCGTTCTTGTCGTTACGCCAATATATAATCAAATACCATGCTTCTGAATTAAAATTCTCCTCCTCAGTTAAATGACGAGCTTTATTCACTCCCCTATCGTTATAAAAGGAGGTTATCATTATCCTGTTTAACTTGCTTCTCTTTTCCGAGGAGTTTAAGGCTTTCTTATGCACCCATCCAATTATCCATTTGTTTATTCGAGGGTATACGGCGCAGTCATTGCAGTCAAACGACCCGCCTAATTAACTTTTCTCCGCTTTTGACTATAAAAGGAGAGAAGTATGTTGATTCATTAATTTATTTCCTGAGCAACGGAATACTTAATGACAAAAACGTTTGGAAATTGATATGAAAAGGAGATAAGTTACATTTGTCTCATTGCCGATTTTGAAATATGGTGTGGATTCCCTGCTTTTTATGAACTGAAATGCCTCTTATGGAACTAGCATTGCTGCTTAAAATTAGCCTTTTTCTTTTATTATTCACAGATGACGATGGAAAGACTTGGACTGGAGCCCTTGTCATCCGGACACTACAACGGATACGATATTAACACGAACCCTGGCGTGTCAAACAGTGTCGCAGTTGCTGCATTACGATTTGTCGCATCTTTGATGCCGAAGAGTCTTGACCTCTTTGATAAGGTAATTTAATTTTTGTCCGTTTGTGGCTCAATTTTGATTTTTCAAATATGAATTACTTCAGCAGGAAAAACTAGTTCTCACGACAGTAGAATACATTAAGATAATGATTATATTATGAATTTTGGAGGGGGTATTTCTGAATCATGGTGTTAGATACGGTGGATGGCTGGGAATTTTTGTTCTGATGCTATTTATATACGTAAGAAAGAAGACAGAGCCGATCATACTTACTTTGGGCGCATGGGTTGTCGCCCTCACCATCCCCGAACTACTTCTGTCAGTCACCACTTTTTGCGCCAACAAATAAGCAGTCTGATTTACTCTTTTGTCATTTATTTACCATAACTGCACTTTTGATATTATTTATTTTACTGAAAGATGTTAAATCTTTTCTTTAAATCCAATGATTTTTTGTGGTTTTGCCTGATTTAGTGGCATTATGCAAGAGGTTAACTCTTTTCTGTGTGCGAAAATTT
Organism: Pyrrhosoma nymphula; assembly: GCA_963573305.1. Lineage (NCBI taxonomy): Eukaryota > Metazoa > Arthropoda > Insecta > Odonata > Coenagrionidae > Pyrrhosoma > Pyrrhosoma nymphula. The sequence goes on along the minus strand of OY754330.1, from coordinate 43,504,271 downwards.
ATTATAATACGTTTGTGTCATTTGTTGCACAGAATGGTCACAAGATGGGTGAAGAGCGCATGGCGCCTGGGGTCCCCTCTTCCCTACCGGCGACGTGGAGCCGCCATGGTGTTGATGGGAGGGGCGTCAACGGACCGGATAACGTCCTCAGAGGGTTGTTGAACAGCCCAGCGCAGAACGACGACGAATTCATCAACGACGTCATGACGAACCACATGTTTGAGGACCCATCGAAAGGTAGGTTCAATAACACCAATTCTGTCCTTCGTTACTGTCAACCTCTTTGCTTCTTTTTTTGATTGGTATTCGGCCACTGAAGAAATCCTTTAAATGGCCTAATGCTTTGATAAATTTTTTGTTTCTTTGAATAAATTCTTCGCGGGTTTCCAACTGGGTCAAGAGATCAGGTTCCGATGTTTCGATGACTAATACCGTCATCTTTTTCAAGGAGGTTGATGTCAATCCGTCACCTTTTCCGTATTTTATACGATGAAGTCTAATTCAGGATGTCAACAGCCAATCAGTGACATCTTGACTTAGACTTAACAGAGTCATCATCATCTGAGTAATCTACCGGTTAAAGGTGCGTTATGATGAAATTCAGAGAATATCCAACAGACTCTTACACGTGCAGTGCCCTATCTACCTCTAGTATTTCTTTCTTTATCTCAGCATAAGTCCTACCTTTCTTCACCCCGTCCATAAAACCTATTCTCTTTCTTCCCCTTCCCCACTTGCCCAACATACTTACCTCTATCACGGCCTTCAGCAAACCATCGCCCCTCATTACCGCTTCCAGCCACCTACCCTTTATTCACTATGTTCATAGTGTATGTAATTCAAGGAACATTAATAATTATTATTATTAATACCCTGCCTTCCCCTAATCTCATCCAAAAGTTTCCTTTCCTCGCCTACCATGTCAAGCACTTCCTCATTTGTCTTCATTTCCGTCCAGCGCACCTTCTCCATCCTCCTCCACACCCACATTTCGAACTCCTTCAGCCTATTTTCGTCTTCCTTTCTCAAGGTCCACGTTTCTGCCCCATACAACACAACAAGCCATATCAAGCTCTTCACGAGTCTCTTTTTTACATTCTTACTTAAGGTCCGCGTCATCAGCTCCTTTTTATTATAGAAAGCTTCCTTCGCTAGCGCTATTCTCCTCCTAAAGTCTTTGCTACTATGCCCATTTTCTTCTTGCGCACTACCCAAGTAGATAGATTGTTCTATTTGCTTCAGTTTGTGTCCTCCTACTTTTATGATCGGCATCGCTTTCTTTGTCCTAGATTTTCTCATTAATTTTGTATTCTTATGAATTATCTTCATTCCGTATTTCTCGCACTGCTTTTCCAATGCATCTACTAAAGTTTCGCAAATCTAACCGACTTTATAAGCTGGCCTCCTACTTTGATTCCCACATCTAGCTCTTCCCATGCCTCTCTTACCATTTCCTCTGCTGAGATGTTAAAAAGCAAATGCAACAACGGGCACTCTTGCCGCACCCCGCGACCTACTGCCCACCCTGATTTACCGTCAGCTACCCTTACCTAAGCCCTTTGCCCCATATATAAGTTTCGAATGAGTCTCCTATCACGCCAATGTATTCCTATTTTCCCCAGTATCTGCATTAGTTTCTCCCAGTTCATTCGGTCTAACTCCTTTTCGAAATCCACAAAGCGAATAAAACATCCTGATTATACTTTATGTTTCTATCTATAAGTGTCTCATTACCGCATTCGCGTCTCGAATTTCCCTCCCCTTCCTGAACCCAAATTGGTCATCGCCTAAATATTAATTTGCTCTGCTCTCCAACCGTATATTTAGTATTCTAAGCAAAACTTTTGCCGCGTTCGAAATTAAACTAATTGTTCTATACTCCTCGCATTCTGACGCTTTCCTCTTCTTCGGGATTGGTATTAATAATGTTTTCACGAAATCCTCTGATCATACTCCTTCCTCGTAGATCCTACGAATAACTTCGAAAAACGATTGTCTCCTCTTGCAACCTAGATTCTTCAGTTGCTCCGAAGGTAGGTTATCGGGTCCCAAGGCTTTTCTACCCTTCATCTCCCTTAATGCCTCCTCTATTTCGCTGTGAAGTAACTCCGGTCCAAGGTTATCCTCATCTATTGTTCTTTCATCCTCTATATCTAGGTTCAAAGGTCTATTCTCGCTGTCATATAGCTCCTCAACATATTCTCACCACCTTTCCTGGATATCTTTCTGTTCTAATAATATCATCCCTATTTTGTCCTTAACCTTTGGCATCGTTTGCCCTCTCTTATTAACAGTATATCGGAAAATCAACATCCTGGCATCCACCTCTTTGAAAATTATGACGGGATTTTTCATTGAAACATCGGCACCTGATCTCTTGACCCAGTTGGAAACCCTCGAATACTCATGGTATTCTGGCCGGTTCATTATTGTGATTTGAGGGTGGTCTAACCCATAGGATAGTTTATGTATCAAATAGGCGGTCATCATACCCAAGCACATTGCTTGAGTTTTATGCATGAACCGTTTTTATTTCTTGACGCATTCTGCGATACAGAAAAACGCATGCGTGATCATTTATCATATTAATAATGCATAAATAATATTTATCACCCATCCTCCAAAGTTATTTTGAGGAAATAATTCACATCAGTGCATCAAATTAAGGGAATAAAGCATTCAGATTTGTGTAATTATTTGAGTGCTAGGGATTTCATGATTTTTATGTTTCTTTTGGGAATGATTATGTTTTCTTTGATGCATCAATTTTTATTTTTTGTTTTTACAATTTCTCGAAATTTCCTTTGAAGCTAGGGTATTAGATAGTTGACGTAAAAAGGAAATAGGATCATCAAAAGTTATCCCTATTAAATCGATATTCACCTCATTTCATGTCCTAGGGGATATTTTTTTTGCTCTCGATGTATAGAAGCTGCAATACATTCAGCCAATAATATTCAGATAAACTGAATTGAAGGTGCTGTCAAAGTTGAAGCTGAAGGGATATAAATGTTTGTTATCTGTCAGTTTAATTCCTTTTACTTATCCTGAACAGGACATGGAATGGATTTAGCTGCTCAAGTGATCCAGCAGGGGCGTGACCATGGTATACCAAGCTACGCTAAGTGGAAGGAGTATTGTGGCTTGCCACTGCCCAGGAGATTTCAAGATTTGTCAGATGTTATCCCTGTTGAAACAATATCTGCTCTGAACAAAGTGTACAGGTAAAAATATTTCCCAAAGAAATAGATGCAATCCAGGTATTGAATATTGGTTTTAGTTAAATGTTAGCTTTAAGATATCATTTAGTAGTTCTTATATGGTTCAGCAACTATAACTGCCTACCTAAGTTCAGAGAACAATTATGATATTTTTGGGAGGGTGAGAAAAAAGTATACCTCACCTTGCTCATTCAGTGGAGTCATCCATAGAATCCCTTTCTTCATTTATGCTAAGAACCAATGAATTCCCCTGTTAGCATATTTGGGTCTTGAGGTACCTAATGGATGTTTTTTTTATTTTGAAGTACTTTACTGATAGATAGATGGATTCATTCACCATAGAACAATACATAATTGTATGGGTTTCATCAAAGATTCAAACAAATTTACAAATACATTAGATTCACTGCAATGAAGATTCATGTACATTGATATTCCACCAAAAATATATCTTTAACTTGGGTCATACTTTGACATTCATGCATAACAAAATGATAATAGAATTAAGACATGAGTACCCTAGGTTAACACAACAGATTTCACTGCATTGACTCTTTCTATGTATTTAAGGATGCTATAAAAAGTTTTTGCAAAAAAGTCTTTTAATTTTTTTAAATTTGTTTTTTTTGGGAAGTATTTGTTTAACTCTTCAGGAAGTCTATTAAAGAGCAGTTTTCCAGAAATGTGTGGGGTTTTTTTGAAGTACTGCTACCTGGCAATGCCCCTTATAATGACTATCCTTACCCCTGGTGTCATGTGTGTGAACATCCCTATTTCTAACCAGAGATGGGTTTTTGGTGCAGGCATACAGAATCACATTATACACATGTATATACCTATGTGTACAAGGGATGGTCATAATTTTGTGACATATAAAATATTCTCTGCAGGACTTTCTTAATTTTAGTTTATATATAACTTTTAATGCACGTTTTTGTAAGGGGAGTACTATTTTATTGATGTTTTCCTGTGCTGAGCTTCCCCTGCAAATGATGCCACATTGCATCATTTACAGGGGATTTCCTACAAAGAAAAATTGAAGGATTTTTAAAAGGACTAGGGCTGAGCATAATTTTTAGTACATTTTTCTATGTGGAACTTTCAGCTTAACCTTATTGTCTATTTTTTTACCCCAAAAGTTGGTATGTTCCAACTCAGAAATCAATTGGTTTCCTATTTCAACTGAAATTTTTGCCTGAGTTTTGTCACTAAATATCAAGGAAACTGTTTTTCTTATATTTAGTTGCATTTACATGCAGCCATGGAGCGACAGAGTTCACAATAGTGTACATATCAATTTCCAATTGAAATGATTTAGGATGACCTGCTACATATTAGTAACTCTAATATGTAGCAGATCATCTGCATAGAGCATCATGCCATTATTTTCTTGAAAGAGTATAGCAATTTCAATGTCGTTCACATACACCAGGAAAAGTAATGGCCCTAATATGGAACTTCATGGAACACTATATTTAATAATTTTCATTGTTGGTCATTATGTATAGAAGTTATTTTTCAGGAGTTTTGATTAAGAAATTACCTTGCTAGAATAAGAATAATACAACTAGTTTTAAGCATAAGACCAGTTGCATGCTTTTATGTTATTCCACTTCACTTTATAAAGTTCTGTTGAGTTCCCTATAAACACAAAAAGCTGCAGCAGCGCTGCACAAGGGTTTCAAGGTTGCACGCGCAACTCGCACTTAAGGAAGCGCTGCCGCAGCGTCTCCGCAGCGGTATTTCGGAGCGCGCTGCCAAAGGGTATAGCTGCAGCGCATCAACAGCGCATGGGTGATGCACGCCAGCAACACGCTGCTGTAGCGCTACCGATGCATGTTCGTGAAGCATGAAGCCACCGCTGAAAGAACATAGGCTCTTTTACTCCTCCCTTAACACGAAGCAATGAGAAGGTTGAATTGTTAGTGATTTTCAGGCACCTGTTTTATCATATGTATCGAGATAATTTAAAATAAGTTGAAAAGATAACTGTTGATGTAGAGTACGAAATGAAGTTCTCAGAATGGAACACGCAGTTTTATGCCCCTCCCGTATTTATCGGTATCAGTTCCAATTTCTAAATTTGTCGGATAAAAACATTATTCATAGGGCACGCGCTCGCATTAGAAGCTACATCAGATGCAGACAGCCAAGATACATTTCGCGCCTAGTTTGAATGGAATGGGTTGTACAATTGAGTAAGAGGTGGCGCTGACTACCGTTGATATCTCAGATGAACTGTAGATTGTTGCTGCGTAAAGTGCATCTTTTAGTGAACAGTTTTTCATCACGTAATTATTTTAGAAACTTCAGCTTTATCACAAGGCACAATATATGTCATCGTAGCTTTCATGATAAGCCATTGAAAAGTACATATCTTTGGCTCTCGACATACGCAGCCGTGGGGGACTCAATGAAATCCATGGGATACAGTACTGTGTGTATCTCATGAAATTATGCCGGACCGAGTTGGTCTTCTTTTGAGTGTATCATATTTAGAAATGAACACTTAAGTGATTTTAGTAACGAGTTAACGGATAATTCTACGTGCTGTTATGATTGTTATTTCCTTTGGGGCATTTTTAATTTTAGGTTCCTTTTATACTTTGAAGAAGAGGGCGAGCCGGTCGAGTATAATGTTTTTGAGGCTGTGGCTCGTCAGGTTAGAGGTAATGGGAGGTTCGCCTAGAGTTCATAAATAATAAGGCATTTGGAATTTATTAAAAATTATAACGAAAGCGTTGCCGCAGCGTGGTGGAAGCGTTACTGAAGCGCTGTTCATGCGCTTCAATAGCGCTGCTGAAGCGCTGCTGACACGGGAATATCGGAAATTTGAAGGTATCGGTCACGCTGCAGCAGCGCGTCCGCATCGGCTGCAGCGCTGCGACATTGCGCTGCTGCCGCGCTTCAGCAGCATTTTGTGTTTACAGGGTTGTAACTATATTTAAATTCAGGATTATTTTTTTTATTCAAAGGGATGTGAATGACATTGACTTATTCACTGGAGCACTTGCTGAGGTCCCTGCTGAGGGTGCAATGGTTGGACCAACCCTTGCTTGCCTCCTTGGACGTCACTTTGTTTCCCTACGTAAAGGAGATCGCTATTGGTATGAGAATGATTTGCCACCAAGTTCATTCACCAAAGGTTAGTTGCAAACAAAATATGAGAGATGTATGCTGTTTTTAGGGACAAACATTGCAAATCTGTGATGGCATTATTTTACTATTCCAAATTCCAGAGCAGCTGACTGAGATCAGAAAGACCACCCTGGCTCGGCTCATCTGTGAAAACTCTGATGAGATTGGGGAGGTGCAGCCAAAAGCATTCCTACATGTTGATCCATTTTTGTAAGTCAGAGTCAGTGCACTGTTTAGGAGCATATATTTACTGCCTCATGAAAATTGTTGCCAGTTGGGATATAATGACACTTTTTCCAGTGTTTCTGTATTCCTTTTTAGCATCAATTAATGATAATCTCTTTATAAATATCGAATGTGATGTATAAATTGATATGTTCCTTAATTTATGATTTCATCAAAAATGCATTTCAATTAACTATGGGAAATGGTAGATAGTCATGCTCATACTTTTAAGTGAACTGAAAGGAAATTACTTAAGGAAGTAGATAGTAGTAGGTATACTAAAGAAAAAGGCAACTACCAAATCATGTATGATTAAATTCTTCAGCATCACCAATTCTTAGGGATCTGCAAGTAGTACTTTTTGATCTTGAGTTAAGTATCGAGTCAAGTTGTAGTTACTCACGAGTATCGAGTTGAGTCGAGTTGAGTCGAGTCGAGTTGTATGAACTATGGCAATTTCCCAACCAGGCAATATAATAATGCATGCACCAACATATTCTTGTTTTCCCAATCCCCTAGTCCATTTTCTCTTCTGAACATATGGCCTGATTTAGAATGGAAAAGGTTATAAGGAATGTTTATTGTAATCGTGACAGAATTAGGAGATGAATTAAAATTAATGTATCTTGAACAGTTCCAATAGGACAATTGAAATGATCTATCCTCTTGTAATTTGCTGACAGTTTTATTTAATGGTTGCATTGGGTTGAATACTTGTATATCCAAAATTCCTAAGAAGAGCCCAGAGTAGTCATAGCAATTAAAAGTAGACAACAAGCAGACTATCAATACCTAATACAGTACAATTCCATCATTACAAGTGTGGTATATAGCAAGAATCTGGCTGTAGCGAGTAATTTTTACCATGGTTGGTCTCATGGTAATAACATACAAAGTTGGACGGTTGTAGTGAGTGGTTATTTCTCTCGTATCGCCATAACGAGCACTTTTTTCGTTAGTGTCATCAAGGTTGCATAATTTACAGGTACCTTCTGCTACAAGGGCTAAAGTTATTCAAATAGAAATTACTTTTTGGCAATGTATCACCTTGAAAAGAAAATGTACCTAATTAGAGATCTGAGTTCCGATTCTCTCTTCGCATGCTCCGATTCTCTAGGTACGTTACTTGTCCAATTGATGAGATGATGTATTTCAAAGCTCTCTCGGGTGCTACGCCACATAATTTCAGATTGTGGAAAAATCACGAGGAAGTGCCAAATCTACCTCAACCACTTCCACCGGGGTAAGGTTATAATTTGAATCGACTGAAATAATGGCTCCCCTCGATTCGTTCGAGCACCAGCTGTATAAACCCAGTGTTGGCTTTCAGCTTTCGCCGTACTTCTGAATCATCCATAAAAATTATGACTAGAGTAAACAATGAACATTGCAAACTGTTAATGGCAACATTCATTGTTTACGTAAGGCGAAGGAGTGAACTTCTCGCATGAATCCGATATCGTTCTTGCAGAATGTATCCCGCGCTCATAAATTTCTTCTTGTCCAAAGATTAGCGGTGATGTTTTCTCATCCTAAGCGAAAGGGTGGCCTAGGGAATTAGCTGTCAATGCTTTTTGAGTCAGCGAGCCTCTGAGCAGCAGGATGCGACCCCCGGATGATCCCGGGTGGTGTCAAAGAATCAACCAAGCCGAAATATGAGCCGAGAGGTGGAAGACACTGTCAGCCTGTGCTCATCATGGAAGCCATCCTCCCAAAGCGAACCCAAAAAAAGTATCTGGGGGGGGGGGGGAGGGGAAGAGAACAAAGACGAAGAAGTCGGCTGAATCGGTGGCCCAGGTTGGCCTTGGCGCTACCATCGCAGCAAACCGCCAATAAAGAAGTGCGACATGTTTCACGCCTTGAGGGGTGTGGATAACATTCAATCGTCCTAAATAATGGTCATTCTGTGTTGCGGCCGATGTTGGAACTAGTTGGAACCATTGAAGTTGGCTACTGAGACTCCCTAAAGGATGCCTCCCTCCCCCCCAACTAGTGGAAGCCACCTGAGAAGTTAGGGCGTGGAGTGAAATGTGATACTTTTGGTTCGCGATCATAACTGATGAGGGACTCCCAGCAGGCAACCCCCCCCTTCCCCTCCCCCCCGTTCACTGGACTGCCAAAAGCACTCAGCGTGAAGGCCTGAGGAAAAAAGCACTGGACATCCTCTTTGCTCTTTACTGCTACAGTACTTGTATTAAACTTACGTACTTGAGAAGTATCCATATTGAAAGATAAAGAATGCAGCTAGAACTTATATCAAAGCTCATTTTTATATCACTTCTCATAGCCGAGGAAAATTTCCGCGAAATGATCGATTTTAGGCAAGTTTACTATGATAGCGCATCCTGTCGGCAGATTTCTGAACCTATTGACCTCGGCGGCTCCGTCAACTCGACTCGACTTTCGTAAAATTACTCAAAGTACTTGAGTCGAGTACCAACTACTCGGCTCGACTCGAATTTTTTAGTACTTGCACATTCCTACCAATTCTCATGTGTACAGAGGAGCAGAAATGAATGAGCATGAGTATTGACTATTTGAATTATTTGAATGAATTATTTCAGAAATTATCCTACCTCATGCAAGAGAGATGGTGCTCTATCATCAATGGAACTTCATCCAGCCTGGATCTCACAGCAGTTTTCACTGGCAGGTCTTCCAATTCAAGCAGCCATCCACCAATCTGACAGACTACTGACAGAATCAGTGGCAAGGGCCAAGAGAGACCTGGGGGATGTGATTCACCGTGAAATGGCTTTACTGAAGCAGAGTATGCTCCTTTTACCTCTATGTTCTTCATTTCTGGCATTAGCTACTCCTATTGCTTAATTTATTGCATTATGTAAATAATAGCTGGATTGACAGATGAGCGAGAAAAAATATGAATGGAGATACCTACGTAACCAAATATTTCCTAATATGTATATGGAAGGTTGTAATTGGCTATTTTTATTAATGATATGGACCCTAACTGAAAAATGATAAGTAATATGTGACTGATTTCTTTAATTAAGGAATTAAAATAGGATAATATATCCAAGTCAGCATATTGGATGAAACAATGAAAATTATGCAATGCTAATATTCAAGGCATTCATTTTGAATTAAAAAGTGATACTTTGTTTTTTCCACATTAAATTTTAATCTTCCACGACCATGGTTTTGACGGTTATTGTCATCACTAGGAACAAAATACAAATTTGTTCACACTTATGTACATAGTTGAGAGTGGAGGGGGGGAGGGGAAATGGGCTGTACAGGTGGGGAGGGGGAGGAAGGATGGGAGAGTGGGGGTAGCTTAGGGGGTTTTGAGCCATGGGTCTGGAATGTGAGAGACGGAGGTGGGGAGGGTGGGAGGATAATAGGGCCTTCAGAGCTGACTGCCTGCAGTGGCAGCAGGTGGGAGAGGGTGCAACGATTGAAGGGTTGGAAGATAGTGGAGAACAGAGAGGGTATGAAGGTAGGGGATTAATGGAAGAGAAATAGGTTGAGGAGGGGAGAGCAGGAAGTGTACAGTAAATCCTTGACAAAATCATAATCGGGGAGTACTCATTTCAAAATATCAACTTGCTCAAGAGCATCTAGCCAGGGGCCTTTACTTTATATGTATAAAATTTCCAGGGAAAAATCACTTCCTTGACCATTATACAAAAGATTCTTGGCAAAGTTTGCATTTGAATATCCATGTATAAAACATGCTGTATGTTCCTTCAGTCTCTCCTTAAACTTTCTACCAGTCTGCCCCACATAGACAGCTGAGTACTCACACTTGAGTTAGTACACTCCACTCCTTTCCGATTTCAGAATGATGTCTCTGAACTTAGAGAAAAAATGTTTAATATTGCAGTTGTTATAAAAGGTGATTCTAATGTGGTGTCTCGGAGAACCTTGGTGGCTTGGAGGGGCAAATCACCCAAGTATAGAAATTTCCTCCATTTATCTGGAGGGTCTACACAATGGGGGGAGGTTGCATAAATGATTTGGATCACCATTTTTTTCACTTTTTTCCAATAGAGTCTATCAATAAATTGGGCTTGGTAGCCATTGCTAATTGCTATTTGTTTTATGATGCTTAACTCTCTTTGAATATTAGCTTTAGACATAGGAATTGTTAGCAAATGGTGGAGCATAGAATGGAAGGTTTGATAGAATAGAGTTTTGTGATGCCTGTAAGTTGCATGAATGACTTGGTTGGTGTAAGTGTCCTTTCTAAAAATGGATAAATTAATTTTTTTCAAATTCCCTGGAAGTTGTTAAGTCAAGAAAGTCAAGACACCCATTGCATTCCCTTTCCATTGTGACTTTTATCAATCTGTCCAAAGAATTCAAAAGGCACAAGGAGGTGTTAAGTTGCCACACAGACCCTGACCACACACACAAAATATCAACCACATATCAATACCAAGCACAGACACTTTTTATCAAGGGGTTCACAGATGCAAACAGTTCATTTTCCAAATTGCCCATGTATATGCCTGCAAGTAATGGTAATAAGGGTGAACCCAAAAAATTCCAGAAGTAGAAGAATATGACAACATTTCCCCTATATACTCATCAGTGTAAATAGAGGAAATGTATCTTCATTTTCATAAATATCCAATCACTATGTAAGGAGTAAATAAGAAAACTAGCTACTTTTTATTAGAAAATGGACCAGTAGAGATGCAATTCTACAATAGAAGCTTCTTTAAATGTGTAGCATGCATTTGCTTCTGAGGTTTTGGTACATTTTGATAATTTTAATAAATAGATATGTTCTCCTTTCCTCCCCTTTAGAACGGAGTGCTGATCCTCAATCACCAATAGGAACAGCTTATGGCTTCAACAGACCCACTCGTCAAGCTGCGGAAATAGCCAACACATCTTTGATATTGCAATTTGCTTCCCAGAGATTTGTTTCAAGTTTTCTTCAAGGGTAAGATTTTCTACATGATGCTGAGCTCTTTATTACCATCAATCAAAGAAAAACATTTAACTTCTAATTTATAGCTTGTTGTACGCAGGAAACTAGGTTTGATGTTTCTAAACTTAATTCAAAATAATTTCACACCATTAATCAATCTCATACATTTGAGCATGATAGTGTCCTCTCTAGTCAGTCATTTAATATATATTCCATCTCATCTTTTTTAAATCCCTGGTAATGGTTTTATGCAAAATTTGGTGGATCCCCTAAGGGATTAAATCACCTTAATATTGATGATTCAATAAGAAAATTCTGGTATTTCAGAAAATGAAAATTTATTTGCAACATTTTCAATATTTTTTGTAGACTTGTGGTGGATTTTTACCATTTTGTCCGGGTTCATAAAGGGTCAGCAAGAAAGGAGGAAGTGAAAAAAATGGGGGAAGGGGTGAAGGAGGGTACAGGGGTAGGAAGTTAGAGAGATATATACAGCAGTGCATTGGTGAGGTAAGCAATGCACACCAATGCCTCAACAAATTTGCCCCCCACCCTCTCCTACCCCGACCCCGACCCGCCAACATACCTTAGAGAAGTGGTTGACCTCCGATATGTGTAGGGGAGCCACATTTTATATGAAATTAAATTTAAAGCTGGGGACATGCCACCCCTAAGTAATAGCATAATATGTATATTGGAAAGCTTAATTTTATCATTATTTTCTTACTATACCATCAAAAAGCTTTGTGTGAGCTACCTCAGGTTGCTAATCACTTCCCTAGAGGTACAGCTACACCCAGTGGTGTGCCAAGGGTTTTTGGCACAAGTGCCAAAATGGAAGGGGTGGCACCCCCTACTTTTATCTAATTCTCTATTCCTTCAATTTGTACCTACTTTATATTCTCTTCATTTTCTAATTTGATATGTGGATGAGGTTGTTTACTTCAACATTATTCTATCTTTGGGGGAAATTTGCATGTCGTGCCACCCCCTCCATGATGACATCCCTGGTGGAGACCAGGCCCACCACTGACTACACCTTGCACCCAACCATTTCTCTCTCCAAGACTCCCCTAACCTTTCTCTCCAGGTGATCCTAAAAATAATCCTGACAAAAATGGTGAAAAACCACCAGAAAATGATACAATGTATCACAACCACAAGGGGCAAGGGCCTAGCCATGTTGAAACACCGGTTCCCGTCAGAACACCGAAGTTAAGCAACGTTGGGCCCGGACAGTGGTTGGATGGGTGACCCTCCTCCATACCTGCACCAGGCGTGGATGGAGAGGAAACTACTCCCTCCAGACCACTGGGAGGCCGGTGGGAGATATACCCAGACCGGGAGAGTTAGAGGGAGTACACCCTCCATCCCTGGTACTGGGGTGGGGCAGGGGGAGGCCAATCCTCCATACCTCTACCGTGGTGCTCTTGTCCCCTTTCTGCAAGTGGAAGACAGGCATGGGGTTGGCACAATGGACCAAGAAAGGTCTAAGTGCCCAGGCTTTTGACGAAGGCCCCCCCAATTACAATCTAAATCTACATCACAACCACGTGCAAATAAATATATATTTTATGGAACAGTAAATATTGTTCTTGAGTTGTTATTAAATCCATTTCTAAGTTTAGAACTGAATACCAAATAATCATGTTTGGGGCCCCTGGCTTCTTGGTGCTTGCATCTTCAGTAACTGAGTACTAAACCCCATGCATGAGATAGTTTTAAGCACATCCAATTATTTAATAGCTGACATTTTGTCATGAAGGCTATCAGGCTGAAAAAAAATCTGTGGCAATTACACCAGAATATGTAGCACAACTCATTGCTGTACTACTGCATATTCAATTTTGATGACAGATTGAGTACGCTTTGACCAAGGGAATTCCTGCGATTTTATTGCATTGATCAAGAAATTATAATTAATTAAAACATAGAGGATACCGAAAATTTTAAAATAATGATGGCCACTGATTAGTATGTATGTACTTCATTTATTGATAACTTTCCTCATTACCCATGGGAATTTAGCCACTGCTAATTATTCACTTGCATTATAATTCCAGTTTATGTAAAATTCCATTGGCTTTCAGATAGTTCAATGAAAAGGTATTTTAAATATTTCTGATTGAATGTTGTTAAGGTGGTATTAACTAATTATGAATAAAGAATTACTGATGAGTATTGGGAGTCAAATATGTGTGTTAATATTTCAGGCACCTACAAGACCATGAGGCTGGAGCTAAATCTCATAGTGACCAGACAGAGAGAAGCTTGCGAGCCCTGCTGACTGCTGCACTACCTGGCATAGATGTTTCAGATGCAGTAGAGATACCAAAAGTATTCAAATGTGATGAGCAAACAGCTCCATGTGATCATACTAGCAAATACCGCAGTGTAACAGGATGGTGTAACAATTTGCGCAAGCCAGAAGTTGGAAAATCCTTACGTGCCTTCATTCGTCTTCTGCCATCTGTCTATGAAGATGGTAAGTAATTCATTCAGGTCTCCGTCAAAAAGTTATTGCATGTAATGTAAACATATGCTCCATCTCTCTAATCAGGCTAATCAGATTGAATGCTTATACAGACAATACTGGAGCAAAGATCTATCTCTATGTAACATATTCTCATCATGTCAGTGGTGAATTAGAATGACATTTTAATCAATCTTTCAGTGTTATGAAGAAAGAAAGGTTTAGCCTTTAAAAGACTAGCGTACATTTAAATGTATGCTGGGATGTGGGATCCTACGGCTGTGCATACAATATATTGTATGCTGGATGTGGCATTTAAACCCTTAGAGTTTCTATTGAGTGTTCAAAATTAAATCAGGCCGGCAGCATCCAAAGCAAGAATTTTAATCTGTACGATAAAGGTTAATACTTCATTGAAAGGGATGTTGAATTTAACCTTCCTATAGGATATATATATATTCTTCTAATTTAGAGAACTCCTTTACCCTCCATTTCTTTTTTATCAATTCCCACTTATCCTCTTCTTCACACTCAAGCAAATCTCTCCACAAAGTTTTTGGCATGGTTATAATTACCTAATATTCAAACCTGTAATAATGGATTCATTTCTGTCTATAATAAAGGCACAGTTTTGTGCAAGAAAGTGTGATAAATGGAGAAAAACAATCTTGAGGTATGATAGAAAAGGGAATTCTAATGCAGTTCCTTATTTTGCATAGGTACCTATGTACCTATTAATTCTTTTTTTTTTTGGAAATCCTATTTTGCATTAAGAGAGTCAATAAGTATAGCTATATGCCTACTTTTGAAATATGCCATAATAGCCATATATGTTATAGCTTATCATCAACAATGAATTTTTAATGCATCTTCTTTCCAGGTTTGAGTACACCTAGAGCTTTGTCAGTAAATGGGCGACAGCTTCCCAGTGCCCGTCTTGTTTCAGTTGGCATTCATGCTGATGTCAGCCACCCACATGTGCGGTACTCATTAATGTTCATGCAGTTTGGGCAACTCCTTGATCACGATCTCACTCATACGCCAGTCCACAAAGGTGAGGATAGATATATGAGTCGAACTTTAATCATTTATTTTAAGAGGATCTGCACATAAGTATGAGACTTAAAACTAATGACTCATGTGGTTAATTTTCTTTTTCAAAGGATTTGGAGATACCATTCTTGACTGTAAGGCATGTGATTCTGTGGCCACAGTGCACCCAGAGTGCTTCCCTATACCAGTGCCAGATAGTGATCCATATTTCCCCAGAGTAAACATTACCAATGGCCAGCCTCTTTGTATCCCTGTCATCAGATCACTCCCAGGCCAACTCACATTAGGTTCGTATTAGTTTTTAGGGTATGAATGTCTTATCTATGAATATTTTCATGTTATGCAAGGTTTTTTAAAATTATTTCATAACATGCCTGAAAATATCATTGAATAATTGTGAAAAAATCAATTTCAATATATCTAGTGATATTCTTAATAACTTCAATAGGTATTAATATTAAGTTTTATTTTCTGATTACTTGCCCTTTTACATGCTTTTATGTGATTATGATTAAATATCTATATGTTTACTGTTCTTCTAAAACATGAATTAAAATGTTAATAGGCATGGATACATGATGAAAGATGTTGGGCCTGAGTGGGGATTAGAAAAGAAAGACCAATAATTTCATATCCATTATATGGAGAGTTAGTCTCCTATTCCGCCTAAAAATAATGTGCAATAAAGCATTAGCTGTGATACATTGTCATAATTTTATGTTCAACTGTAAGGCAATGGAGGACCTCTTCCAAGGGTTAACAACACTCTTTATAAATATGAAGTGTGGAGCTTTAAGTGAAAACTATAAGAGGAGAAACTTGATGTTACACACTTCCATTTGAATCTATAAACTAGGTTGTGCAAACCTAGAATAAGCATTGAGTGAATGTATCAATCTTTTTAGACTCGCAAGTTAGAAGAACTGTCCATTTAAAATCTATGTGCCTCGTAATAGAAATTTATCATACGGATTAATTGATAACTATGATCTTCCCCAGGTGTGAGAGAACAACTTAACCAGGTTACGGCTTACGTGGATGCTTCATTTGTTTATGGGTCAGATGTGTGTGAAGCAAGAGCACTTCGAGAGTTCTCTGGAGGCCGAATGAACGTGACAAGAAACAATGCCCGTGGGTTGAAGCCCTTGCTTCCAACCACAGCCACCCACCCAGAGTGCAAGTCAGATTCTGGGCTTTGCTTCAGAGCAGGTTGGTTGAGCTAAGCCCATGACTGACCAGCATTGCGTAGATATCTTGTTTTGATTTTATAGATTTTTCAAGATTGCTTGTTAATCAGTGGTTACATTTTAATATAATTGTTTGTTGCCATAAAAAGAGTAAATGTCAGTCAAAAATACAAATTTCAAAGTCTCTGCATTGGTGTTGAATTATATATATGTATTTAATGTATAAATCCTTGGATTGAGTTTTAATTTGACTGCATGCAAATGTTCATTCACCCTGTCTACATTTGAAAAGAGATGGAAAGTGTAACCAAAGCTAATAAGTATAATTGATTCTGAACCTTTAACAGCCATACCATTTTTAAAAAGCACGTCTATGCCTATTTCATTTAAGTGTGGATTCTGAGAATGTTTCCAGATATAAAAATACCAGTCTATTAATCACCACCATAGGTGATGCACGAAGCAGTGAACAACCTGGCCTGGCATCTCTGCACACACTTTTCTTGCGAGAGCATAACCGCCTTGTGGGTGAGCTTCACAAGCTGAACCCACACTGGGGAGATGAGGAATTGCATAGGGAGGGACGTCGTATCCTTTCATCAGTCACACAACACATTACGTACAATGAATTCCTGCCCAGGGTACTTGGAATGGAGGGTGCAGCCAAGTATGGCTTGGATCTCCTTCGTGATGGCTACTTCAGTGGTGAGTGTCAACAGAATCTCATTTGAACTAGGTGTCCCTTATATATCTTTTAGTCAAATCCAGTATGTATCTATCTTCCAGATTATCAGTATGTCTCCCCTTTTTAACCAAATATTAGTAATTGCTTTAAACATCAGGGAAAACCATGTCAGGTTTCTTAATGAATGAATAAAATCAATTCCCCTTCAATTCTTCAAGCCGTAAGGAAAACACTGAGATACTTTAGTTCATGACTGGCATGTAAACTTTTGGGATACATCCTGACTTCAAGAGAATAATATTTAGTACAAATGTAATGACTTATGTTCAAAGATATTCTCATCAGTAACATATTATGTACCCCATTTAATATAATGTATTTGTTCTATGATATGCTTTATATTGAGATATGTGTATGTATGTAGCGAAATCCAAAATATTTAATTGAGAAACATTATAAAGAAGTTTCATTAGTGCCATAGCAAAGTCAATACCATAAAACCATCATAGCATTAGGCAACTCATTTCCCTATTTTAATGGTTAAATAATTGGTTCACCTCTACTATGACTCATGATATCTTGCTTTAAAATTTTCTCCAGGGTATGATCCAGACTGTGACCCTACTATTGCAAATGAGTTTGCCTCAGCTGCATTTAGATTTGGACACAGCCTTCTTAAGCCTCAGTTGGAGCGTGCAGATGTTAAGTATGTTAAACGAGAGCCACCAGTCAGGTTGAGGGATACATTCTTCAATCCTGATGTCCTTTACAATGCTGGAGTGGTTGATGATTTGATTCGTGGCCTTGCAGCAACTCCCATGGAGACACTTGATCAGTTCATCACAACGGAGGTGACCAACCATCTATTTGAAGATCGAAAAATGCCATATTCAGGGATGGATTTGGCTGCCATCAACATCCAAAGAGGTTGATTTTCACTGATCATTTTAATCATTTTCTCCAGAAAAAATTCCACCTTAATAGAAAGGTGTGATTCATGAGTGGCTTAACACATTCAATGCGGGCCCAATTTCCATGAAAGTCGTCAAAATCGGCTTTAAAAAATTTAAAGGGCATTGGAATGGAACAACCACGTCAATTGACGTGCTCCGTCAGTCGGTGTAGCCAGGAGCACGTCTATTGACGTGCTCCGCATTGAATGTGTTAACCACTTTAGTGGTATCTTCAGCGTTACCACGCCACATCTCACAGAGTGGGTTGTTAAAATTAAAGCCATTTTATGCACTGAGGAGAGAAAGGAAAATTTGTGACAAAAAGTAGTATTGACAAGAGAGATGATTTCTGAGCCCCAGATGATTTCTGGGCATATCACTATCAGGATGGGATTTGGGATCAGTAGGCCCCTAGGTTCAACCTGTGGTGCGGGCCCTCTGGGTGGGGAAGTATGGAATACCACCCAGATCAACAGGGGTCCAGGGGACCCCCGGAAATTTTTTCTTCTGTCATCTTCTCAAAATCTTGTCTTCAGTCATCTGTACTACCAATGTTGTGTCTTATAAATTTGAAATAGTTTTATAATATGCTCTTTGTTAGATTTGTATGTGGTGTAGGCCCCTAGGCACGCGCCTATGCAGCCTGTGCTTAAATCCACCACTGACCACTGTAGAGTTTACGTCTGGGCAAGGCAGGAAGGGGCACTGCAGCAAGGCCCAACCAAAACAATTTCAAAATAAAGCCCAACCATAATAACTTTGGTTTTGAATGTACATACCTATATATACAATTAAATAAAATAATTTTCGATGATAGCATTTAGAAGTAATATGTATTCTATTTAGACTATAGAATTGGGTTAGGTGTCAATATTTAAAAATTTGTTCTTGAGAAAGACTCATCTGAGGGCTGGGTTCATGGAGCATAAATGGAAAGAATAAAATTATAAAATAATAACAATTTCTGAGCATATTAGCTGTCCAGGTGAGTAAACTTCATGCAATCTTACCTAGTAATTTGTAATGGAATTGGAATGGAATTTGATTGAATTTGTAATGGAAGTACATTGTAATGGAATCCATTTGTGAAATAAGTATTGCTTTATGATTATTTATACTTGAAACTTTTGTTGTCAACAAATGCTAAAATTCTTGATTTTCATTTCGAAATTGAAATGAATAAATAGCTACATGGGGTAATATACTCCTCTAAGTCAATGAAATGCAATAGCCATTTAGAGTAGACTGCTTCAAAAAGCATCACCATCAAAAGCAGTTAAAAATTAATATATATCATATATAATTAGTTAAATGGTAGATGAATTTTCATTTGAGTGTGACAAATTTTTCACTATCTATAGTTGAGCAAAGAAGATACTTTTTAAATGCATAGCAGATGATATCTTATGCTAATGCGTAGTCTCTTTTTCACAGCACGAGACCATGGCATTCCAGGATATAATGATTATAGAGCTTACTGCAATATGACACGGGCAAGGTCATTTGATGACCTTAGACAAGATATTCCCTCAGCTCTGGTCGAGAGGTTGCGTCGTCTTTACGAGCATGTGGATGATATTGACCTTTTCCCAGGAGGATTGGCTGAAACTGCACTCAAAGGCGGTGTTGTTGGTCCTACTTTTGCTTGCATCATTGGCAGACAATTTAACATGCTCCGAAAATGTGATCGATTCTGGTAAGTACATCTACCAGCATGTGGGAACAGTATCGTTTTACTTGATGTATTAATTTTTTCAAAATATTTACGCTAATTATTTTCATGATCTTATCAAACTTTGCATTCCAATAAAAATGAAAGGTTTTTTATTGTATGCATGAACTTGTAAAAAACTGAAGCACAGAATTAGCAGTAGGTAGGTACATATTTAACCCTTAAACTGCGCAATTAATCTGAAAAAGAGCTCTCCACAGGTGCAAAAAAAAATGTTTTTATTTTTTCTTATTTTTGTGTAATTTTATCACTTATCACTTAATATTTGGGAAAAATTGTTTAAAAAAATTTTTAGTACATAATTACTAATACTTTTACTCTGAATGTCGTATTGCAGGAGGTGTTTTTTACTGAAAGACGAAATACACCTTTTTTCAAAATTTATTCAAATCGCTAATAGACGATGGGAGCAGTTAAAGGGTTAAAAGTGAAAGTCCTTTTATCCTTTTCAACCTCCTTTTACCTAATAAATGTTGATTATTTCTTTTGCTAAGAATTTATTTTGTCAATAACTCTTCAACATTTTTCAAATGAGCTAATTTTGATTTACTTAATCCAAATTTTTCAATCATTTTATGGAGCTTAATTTTATAAAAAGGTATTCACCTTCTCAAGACTTTACCAGGAGTCAACTGTATCAAACAATCTTTTACGTACCTGTATGACTGAGTCTTTTTTCTAGCCGTCATCCGTTTGATTTTCCTTGATACTTCTTAATGCCATGTGAACCCTAAACTCTTTTCCATTGTACCTCCAATGATTATCCTCTTTCTTATTTCAAAGTATTTGCTTTCATAATTGTATTTTTTCTCATTTTTCTTTCAATATTTCTACTGTTAGAACACGGACAGTTAAATTTCTGCAATGAGGATTTAGGCATTTTTATTAATTATATTATTAACTAATTAACTAGCACTAATATTAAATCAGGGAGTACATATCTAGGAAGGAAGTACATATCTTTCCAGAGAAATGAAGTAAATTTCCCAGTTGAGTTGTCAGGTACCTTTGAAATGCTTTTAACACTTTGAGTGCTATGGACATAAAAGTACGTCCTCTAATTTTTTCTGAGAAAGGCGATGGACATACTCAGACGTCCATGGATTATCATCAATTGAACGGCAGCTGAACGTAAGGGTATGGCTGCAGTCTTTCTGGTAGACTTTATTATGGCTATACAGTGCCTAAACAATCTGTTAGATGGCATAGAAAGTCCAAAATTGAGGAGAGACTTCTTAAGCCTAGATTGAAGAGAGTCATCTTAAAAAAATTCCTTAAGTGCTCAAAAATTGTCAGTTTTTCTGGGAGTGCTGGGACAACTGCCCTCCCTCATCCTGCCTATGTTCTTAATTCCTGTGTTGTGCATTATGAAAATGGAAAGGACAGGAGGGAGATATAGACTTGCCCTGCTCATAATTCAAGATTCTCCTGAGGTGCCATTTTGTATCATCTTCGAAAATAATAATTATATCTTTTCATAAATGAGGCAATGTTCCCCATCTGGCTGTTCTTAACAACAGTTCTTGCAACCTACATAATTCAAAATGTGACAATCACAATTTTGAAATCCCCTATCATACATGGATAAAGAGCAGTGATCTCATTTACTCATTTATGGTGTAATAAATATCACATTATAAAGAGCACCTGAAACTTAGAGACCCATTAACTAGCCTAGGACCTTGAAGATTTTTGGAATAGCACTTGCAACATGATTCTGCCTAAAATTACTAGTACTTCATCTATTTCTCATTTTTTCCATTAGATAGATCAAAATTATATTTTATGAAATTCATGTACCTAGTAATAAGTAAAAATGTTTTTTTATTTACAAAGGTATGAAAATGCTGATCCTTTGGTGAGGTTCACAGAAGCCCAACTTTCAGAAATACGAAAAGCATCCCTTGCACGCATAGTATGTGACAACTGTGATAAAGTGGAAACAATTCAGAGGTCTCTATTAGATCTGGTGGATTCTTTTTTGTGAGTATTTGTTTTTCTATGTATATCTATGAAGGACTTTTCTTATGTGATAGGTTTGATAGCAATAGAATTATAGTAATATGATTAAAAAAATTAAATGTTACTCTTGTAAATGTATCATGTATACTACTGAAATTGTTACAAATGCTTTTGACTTTACATTACTATTATCTTTTGATTAATTATTATAAATTGAAGTTTTTCCTGAGTAATTTTTATGATAAAAACCTAAGAGTATCATAACCTCCTTCAAATGGACAGGAATCCTCGTGTCCCTTGCCAAGCCATACCTTCAATTGACCTCACTCCCTGGAAACAAAGGAGATCCTGTGCCATAAGCAGTCAGACCATTGAATCAGGTGCTGCAGTGAGGACATCTCCATGTGTTATGTGCACCTGCACATCTGAAGGGGTGAGTTCCTCACACATATGTACAGTGCAGCGTTGAGGAGTTGTGGGTTGTAGATAAACTGAGCTAATACTGCTTTAGTATGGTGAAAAGCTCACAATAAGTATGTCTAGTACCATATATACTTATAGTCTTTGTTAAGAGTGATTAAATTGTTGAATATGTCTCAGTTGAGGTCTACCCTATAAACACAAACTTGTTTATTCAAGTATTCTACCAGCTGATTGGTAGCTTCTCGGACAGTCCTAATTCTGCATCCCAACTTCATACACATTGTCTCACTTTCCCTCCTAAGGATGTTCCACCATTAGATCCCTCTTAAATGTTTCATATCTTCTACCTCCTCTTATTTCATCCAGAATTCCTATCCTCCTCCTTCCTCTTCCACGGTTCCCCATTGTTCTCCCCTCAATCACTCTCTTCAACATGCCCTCTCCTCTCAAAACCTCCTCCATCCATCTCATCTGCCTTCCCTGCACCTCTGCCACAAGCTTTCTCTCCTCTTCAACCATAACCAATACCTACCTCCTCTTTCATCTTCCTCGCCACCCAGCTCACCCTCTCCATCCTTCCCCAAACCCACATCTCAAGTGCCTCATGTCTACATACATCCTCCCTCAATGACCAAGTTTCTGACCCATACAGCACCACGCTCCATATTAAAGTTTTCACCAGCCTTTTCTTTACGTCTCTTCTCAGACCCCCTCTCATCAATTCCCTTCTCTTCGAAAATGCTTCTTTAGCCACAGCAATTCTGCATCTGATGTCCCTGCCACTAAACCTATTCTCCTCCAAAATACTACCCAGATACATAAACTGTTCGACCTGCACTATCTTCTGTCCTCCCACCCTAATTTTCAGACCCGGCTTCTTACTTCTAGAAAATCTCCAAACATCCCAGAATAAATATTTTTCATAGTATCTTAATCTGCTTATCATCCAATTTCATGGCACCCTGACAAAACACTTTCATGCCTATTGGTAGCTACCTAACTTAAGGATAACAAATAGGTGGCTAAGTGCATAGTAATAAAGTCTGATGAAAATATTGATTATATAAGGGCAGCAATTGAGCACAGAATTCATTATTCATTTTTTTCAAAAGATAAAACATTTAATCAAGGTCAGCTTTTGATCAAATAATAATTAAAAACTGATTAGACATACACATTTATCTAAAAGACCAAATTTGGTAAATATTTAATGTCTCATAGTCTCTCTCAATCAATGACATTTCTTTTTATCTATCTTTCAGCCTATCTGCCAATCATTGAAGATCAACAACTGCTTCCACCTCGCCCGTTCTTTCAGTGCAGAAGCAATTCTAGCGGATGACGTCTGTAAAGTTCAGTGTGCTTTTGTGTTCCGAGCCTTGCCATCCTTAGGTGACTCTGAGAGTAAAGACTTTGGTGTACATCCATTGAATAGACTTGGTTGAGCCTAAAGAAGAATCTCTCGACATTTAGGTGCAAAGGGCTTTGCCCAAGACTATTTCTTATCTGGTCAGTAATTTAATATTTTAGGTTTAAGAAGTGTCAATAAACGATAAATTTGTATTTTACTTTTTAATAAGTTGTATGTTCATTATTTAATACATATTGTCCTTCATCAACCAACCAAGTGGAATTGGAAAATCAAAGGATTAAGTGAAGAAAATGGGGTGTAGTCGTTTAACCAAGGCATTCAATTGTTATAAATATTATGATTGCCAAACACCCTGATTTAATTTTAATAAATTGCAACAAATCTCTTCGATTCCAGCTCCATGAGTCCATCACCCTGCACTTTGACCTATGCCCCAAAAGCTATTACTTTTTAGCATTAATTTACCATAAGACACTGCATTTTCTATATCACCTGGAAAATATTTGCCCCAAGAATATAAAAAAAATAGCAGGCCAACTAAATCATTTATTTCAATTTTTTCTATTCCAAGTAATTGATTTTAGGGTTATGAAGTTTCATTATATCGCTAAGCATTTAAAAATTCATCTCATTAAGGGTAAAAGATGGAAAAACTAAGAGACCTAAAAATTATAAATACATACTACAATGTTTTTATTATAAAAGAAATATTAAATTTAAAAACGAAAGTAAAATCGTCATCAAATAGTCCCAATGAATTTCTGATACGAAAAGGTAGACACCATCGCTTCCGGAGGAGAAAAAAAAAAGCTCTCTTCCTATTTCAAATTCGAATATACCGCTTTGTGGAACAGCGCCACAGAGTAGCCAATAGCAGAGTCCACGCTGCGGCAGAAATTGGCATTAATTTCCCCGCGAAACCTTTACCCTTTGGGCCCTTTTCAACCCCTTGCCAGGTAGCGTCGAAAATTTCAGATTTTCTCGAACTCAGAATTCAACGAAAAACACGCGGAAATGGGCTGCTCAAGGTCAAAGTGAGGGAAATCCGCCGAGCCAGAGGTCGTCCAAGGTTTCGTCAAGGTGAGTAAAGGGCACAGTGGAGAGTCAAGTGGGCCGAAAGGAGGGATTCCCATTTCACGTAAAAAAACGCAGGAGAGGTTTTATGAGGGTTTTCCTTAACTTTCTTAATATTGGACGTAGAGTTTCAAATCAAAATCGTGCGTGATCAGCTTGATGAGCACTTCATTGTCCTACGATAGAAAAGAGGCTACCCGCCGTCATAAATATTTTGGAAATTTTATCGCGCGCGGAGACGCTATTAGGCTGCACGACCTTGCAGCGACTGGGCCGTAGCGATAAGAGTTGAGAAGTGGCTAGGGGGCCTCATGCTTTCACTTCGCTCGTAAATAAAGTTATTTTTTGGACACATCTACGATTATTGCTTCTTCCTGACCGCTCAGGCGTTCTAAATTACATGAATTGTTTTCCAATGAGAGGTTCTCATTTCACAAACACGGTGGGAGCAGAGATTGTATTAGGGATTTTCTTAACTATATTAATATTGGACGTTGAAATTCAAATAAAAAACGTACATGATCATCTCGATGAGTCGTACATCATCATACGACAGAGAAGAGGCTACCCGCGGTCATTAATAATTTGGCAATTTTATCGCGCGCGGAGTCGCAAGTAGGCTTCACGACCTTTCAGCGACTGGGCCGGAGCGGGGAGAGCTGAGAAGTGGCTAGGGGACCTCATGCTTAAAATTCGCTCGTAAATAAATTATTTTTTGGATGGATCTATAATTAATGCTACTTCTGGTCCGCTCCAGCATTCGTAATTATGTGAATTGTTTTCAAATGAGAGGTTCTCATTTCACAAACACGGTGCGAGAAGAGATTTCACTACGGACTTTCTTATCTTTCTTAATATTAGACGTAGAATATCATTTAAAAAACGTACATGATCATCTCGATGAGTCATTTATCATAATTGAATGGTGGAGAGGCAACCTGCCGTCATAAATATTTTGGGAATTTTATCGCGCGCGGATACGTTAATCGGCTGCACGGCCTTGCAGCGACTAGGCTGGACTGGGCGGTGATAGCTGTTTCTTTGGCTAGGGGCCTCATACTTATTCTTATGACAGATCTACGATTTTTGCTACTTCTAGACCACTCAAATATTTAAATCCAACCTCATCTGCCAAAAGCCAATAAACTTTCAAACTGTCTCTTAGATAAACGTTACAACACCACATAATTACTGCGCAAAAAGCCTACGGATAAAAGATAATCATATCACTTTTACCTGGAAATGATTACAGAAATTAATTTCTGATGAAATTAATACAATCTTCGTAGATATGTATATTTTTTATGTCCTCAATTTATCTCCCATATTTATTATTGAGACTTCCTCGACGTCCGACTTCATTCTGGACCCGCGATTCTCTGACATCAGCAAAAAATCTCCAACAAAACAACCAACGCGATTGAGATTCCTGGTAGCAGAATGGAGCAACCTCTCTTGATAATAAACGCAGATTTTTTCAATGGCGTCCGTAATTAGTGCGAAGAGTATAGAATGGTAGCACAATCACAATAAAACTTTTTGTTTCCACTTACAATTTAGTATACTTGTTGCGCTGAGGGAATCAGGTTATGAGCTTGACCTCGTAGAAGAGTGCAAGAAAATTTTCAAAATTTATATAACGCAGAATTATTTTATTTTGGCTATGGCTGTACTAACGTCCTGAGGTTATCTTGTAAAAGAGGCTGGAGTCATCAAATTTTGTGAAGAAGATGACCACTCGCTAGCGTTGAAATTAAGGCGACAGTAACCAAATGTTACAAAGTACTCCTTGAATCCCGACGTGATTGAATGGAATAACTTACCTGAAGAACTAACAAAACCATTACCTAAGAATGTAAATCTAAAACAAAACGATGTTTAAGTAAAACGTGAATTGTCTATAATTTTTTCTTACTCTTTTATTTAAAAAAATCTAAACGGAAGTATTTCTATGCCACCAGACTTAGTCTGCTTGCTATGTAAATGTAAATAAATAAATATCCAGGGACCGACTCGCATTCGCATTGCAGTTAAATTTTCAAAAATTATACACCAAATAATTATCTTATGATTGCATTGGCATACCTAATCTGCTCCACCTACCAATACTGAAGTCATTGATTTGATTTTTTAGTTCAGTATCAAGGACGATTAGTCATTGGACTAACAAAGCATATTTTAAATCTATAAAATATGCAATCAGCGACGCCGAGGCGCGCCGTAATTATAAATTGCCCAGTATTCATTAGGTGCGCCCCCTTTATATATAATTTGGTTACTGAGTCTTGTTTTATTGATGCTAAGTTCATGCAATAGCCAGCTTGAAAGTCGCGTGTGAAATGTGGCGAGTACGATTGACAATAAACGATTTGAAACAAGCTGAATAGTGGAGCAGCGGGTACCGTGGATCTACTAGCCTCCCCGAGCGAAACAAAATTTCCAAAATGTTTATGATGTTTTGTATTCTCCTCACAACCATACAAATATGGAATATTAATTGAGCAGATATTGAGCGTTTTTTAATTGCAACTCTGCGTTCAGAATTGAGAAAGATAGGCCACGCAAACTTGACAACGTAATTGGAAACTAATGACAAAAGCTATCGACTATGCAAATATTCATTGCCTGGTAAACAAGTAATCAATATTGTTTACACAACTCCTAATTGTTTGGCTATACTCGTTGCAACAAGTTTATTTGAGAGTTAAATATAAGCATTATAAGTGTTTTATCCTGGAACTGGCTAATCAGCAGTGTCCATTGTCGCTGTGAGGCCAAGTGCCTGGCTCACGCCACCCAGCGCAATAAAGATTCCAGATATTTATGGGACGGAAAATTGTTTTCTCGAGGTTGCACTTTCGTCCTGGTGTTACTCAATTTCTTTCACCCATATTACTGCCAAATAGTCACGATATGTGGTTGAAAATGTTAAGTAAAAGCAATTTGAAATTCAATGCTGAAGTTTGAAATAAATGATTGAAAATAAATCACGTAATGCCGAATGTTGGAGCGGTCAAGAAGCAGCAATAATCATATAGCTGTCCAAAAAATAATTTAATTACGAACGAATTGAAAGAATGAGGCACCCTATCCACTTCTCAGCTCTCACCGCTCCGGCCCAGTCGAAGCAAGGCTACTAGCGTCTCTGCGCGCGATACAATTGCCAAAATATTTATGACGGCGGGTAGCCTCTTCTCTATCGCATGGTGATGAATGACTAATCATGCTGATCACGCACGACTTTGATTTGAAACTCTACATCCAATATTAAGAAAGTTAAGAAAATCCCTAATACAATATCTTCTCGCACCGTGTTTGTGGAATGAGAACCTCTCATTTAAAATCAATTCACGTTTTTGCGAATACTGGAGCGGTCGAGAAGCAGAAATAATTATAGATCCATCCAAAGAATAATTTATTTACCAGCGAATTTAAAGCATTTAAAGCACTTCTCAACTCTCCCCGCTCCGGCAAAATTGCCAAATTATTGATGAAGGCGGGTAGCCTCTTCTCTGTCGCATCATGATGTACGACTCATCGAGATGATCATGTACGTTTTTTATTTGAATTTCAACGTCCAATATTAATATAGTTAAGAAAATCCCTAATACAATCTCTGCTCCCACCGTGTTTGTGAAATGAGAACCTCTCATTGGAAAACAATTCATGTAATTTAGAACGCCTGAGCGGTCAGGAAGAAGCAATAATCGTAGATGTGTCCAAAAAATAACTTTATTTACGAGCGAAGTGAAAGCATGAGGCCCCCTAGCCACTTCTCAACTCTTATCGCTACGGCCCAGTCGCTGCAAGGTCGTGCAGCCTAATAGCGTCTCCGCGCGCGATAAAATTTCCAAAATATTTATGACGGCGGGTAGCCTCTTTTCTATCGTAGGACAATGAAGTGCTCATCAAGCTGATCACGCACGATTTTGATTTGAAACTCTACGTCCAATATTAAGAAAGTTAAGGAAAACCCTCATAAAACCTCTCCTGCGTTTTTTACGTGAAATGGGAATCCCTCCTTTCGGCCCACTTGACTCTCCACTGTGCCCTTTACTCACCTTGACGAAACCTTGGACGACCTCTGGCTCGGCGGATTTCCCTCACTTTGACCTTGAGCAGCCCATTTCCCGTGCTTTTCGTTGAATTCTGAGTTCGAGAAAATCTGAAATTTTCGACGCTACCTGGCAAGGGGTTGAAAAGGGTCCAAAGGGTAAAGGTTTCGCGGGGAAATTAATGCCGATTTCTGCCGCAGCTTGGACTCTGCTATTGGCTACTCTGTGGCGCTGTTCCACAAAGCGGTATCTTCGAATTCGAATGTGGAAGGGAGCTTTATTTTCCTCCGTAAGCGATGGTGTCAAATTTCCGTATCAGGAATTTATTGGTTCAATTCGATTATATGCTTAATATTTAATGACATATTGCTTTTGCAATGAAATTCTTATATAATAAATTAATTTTTTCGCTCTATATTTCCAAAGGGAATCAGTAATAGGATATTACCTGATAACAAGGAAAACAAATATGCCAAATTTGGAGGGAAAAAATAATTTGCCTCATTGGTATACAAACCATAACACAATCTCTTTTTCGACCCAATATTACCTTCACTTTGTACCTCTTTTTCACGTAGGCATTTATCACCAACTTAAGGAACTATTTCTGCTTGACTGTGTCCAGTATTATTTGTCATAGCCCAGGAGAAAAATTGGACTTCAATCTCAGTCAGGCCTGCAATTGTACGTTTTGCCTAAACAATTATGGCACAGATTGAACTATCAAAAACATACTATGGCATATTTTATACAATATGGTACAGAGAAAGACCAATATGTATTATGAAATTCTTCCAAAATAAGATGCTCCGGATAAAAATGACGACAAAGGGCAAAAATTAGACTAGGTGGAGGAGTTTATATCCCTAGGGAGTATTCAGGAGAGAATCAATTTACGGACATAATGATGAAGGATTGCAAGAGGAAAGGAAGCATTTAAAGAGAGATGGGAATAAATAAGGGGAAATTTTAAATGGTTAATGCACTTACATGCATTTCAAGGTTCAGAAACTTTGTCACAGGAGAAAGAAGATGATCAAAGGCTGAGGGCTTTTGAGATGCGGACATAGAGGAGAATTGAAAGATTAAGCTGGACAGATAGGAAAGCAAATGAAGAAGAAATAGTTGTTATTAGTCGGAGAGGAAAGGAGACTGACTGAAGAAATTACGAGGCAATAAAAAAGGACATAGGATGTTTTGAGATAAAATGACATCCAGAACAGGTGATAAGAGGGCAGAAGGTAGGGTAAACATGGGACTGGGAAAAGAAAACTCACCATAGTTGGCTAAATAATAGAGGACATCCCATAGACCTATCTTTTATTTGGAAGAATACTAATGATGGTGATGCATTTACAACTGAAACAATTAAAACTGTGGTTTTCAGCTAATGATAAAGGGGGATGGGCTATTTTCTCAATACATACGCACTTACCTGTCTATGAAGCAGTCCTGCAACAGAACAGTTGCTACAGCAGCCCACTACAAAGATATCCTTAACAAGGCAAAAACAGATAAGAGCAGGCTTTTTTAATTATGATGCAACATACAGATGGTAAAAATAATTTCTCACAAACTATAGGAATTGCAGCGAAAGAAATGGAGAGAAATACATGTCATGTTAACTTTATTTTTACAAGTTTTAAAAATTTTACAATATGAGATCTTTAAGCATCAATAAAATAAATCTTTGAAATCTATTTGCTAGTTACATAAATATATCTATTACCTCATAGAGGTATTTTGTTAAATAACAGCCATTTATACAGTTGAATACATAGATTCCAAGGTAAATTCAATCCCTTTCATAGGAAATGGTTAATCTGAACACCTAAAAACCAAAACATTCATATTGAAATGTGCATTTCATTCTTTAAAAGACCACAACTGTGGAACAGGGTGCTACTTTTGTACAATTCATTTACTTTGTAGGCAGAAAAAAACCAATAACTCTGCATTTTATTTGAAATGTGGGAGTACAAAAATACTCTTCTGGATTATCTTCCAAGCAGTAGCAAAGACTTAAACAAAGACAACTATTATATACACGTCTTGGTGGATACAGAACATATAAGAAGCTGAACAGAATATCTAAGAGGTAATGTGTGTACATAAAAAGTGCAAAAAAGAAATACGTAGTATTGGCCCATTGCTCTAACTTTCCTCAACAACACAATCTGTCAACAAATGTCATGACAAATTAGCAATGGAGCATTAATAACAATTCCTCCAACAAGGAATACCATAAACAAAGGGAACACACACATGCGAATTAAAACAGAGCAATTAAGTTACCCTATTAAGGATACTATATGAGATTTACCCTTAAATATTTTACAGAGACCTTACCTAAAAGGAAGATGATTCTGAAATTATGATACCTACATAAATGGACCACACCTGCTTCGTAACAAATTGCAATTTTTTAGCTGCCTCCCAATCAAACCAAAAGCAGGAATTCAGGATTGTGTTACAATAGTAAGGTAGGAAATTTTCAACTTTTGGCCAGGGATTGATGCCATTTGGGTAAAATTTTCTTGGAGAATTAAATTAATTTTATCATTTACAGCTGAGTAGACAGCAAAAATGTGTATTAATTAATATTTAGCAGATATGCTTCACAAATGGCAACATTTGTAATCATCACAGCACTTGAAGACACAGAAATAATGATTTGTACTCTGGTAAATTTGCAACAGATTGCTCAATACCATAAAAATCCTTAGAATTTTTGTAGGGGGTGAATAGTCAGCTTTAGGCTTTTATCTTTCCATTAAGTTCTTTAAAAAAGGCATAGAGCCATGAAAGAAATACACAACAATGACCCAGGATTCTTTACAAGAGGTACCTCAAGGGATGTTAAGTAACAATTTTGGAAATAAAAGAATATGATGAAGCACCAACAGAAAATTATATACATGCTATATATATTTAAGACTAAAAAAATTTAAATTCTTAGTAAGAATATGAAAGATACTAAATTTCAAATGAAGTGTATAAGAAAGGTCTACCACTTACGATGGAATGAAATGCTATGATAGCTATTTTATTAAGCCTTGTTTAGATGCATGAGAGTTACTACTACATCTCTCAGATTAAACATATGAAATAGCTGCCATTATTACTTTCATCAGTGAATCTTTATTTAATGAGAGAAAGTAAAAAGATTATTATTATTCTTTCTTTTGCCTGAGTGGTTTGGCCTCTGCAACTCACTCTTGTATTTCATCTTTACGAAAATTTTTGTCTTCATGAAATTTACCCAAGCTTCTCAGAGCCTGAAAATTATATCAGACTATATATAGGGTCACATCAATAGCTTTGCCATAACTTTTCACATCTCCCTTTTGGGTATGAATAAGGTAAAAATTACTAAAATAATGAAAGTCCCAAGTCAGATAACTGGTATTGCAAGGTGGTAAAATATTCAAATGTGACATGTCCATAGCTTCTACCAATGATAAAATCTCATACCTCATAAAATCATGCATTATTTTAGAATAAATAAATCAACTAAATTCATACTACTAAGAACTACTTCACCTAAGTTGGAGAACCCCAGAGCTAGGATAAGGGCTTTATCTATGTTTTCTTTCAGTTGCAATCACAAAGAAAACACACGAATTGGCGTAAGTTAATAATTGTGCATTGCATTCAAACAAAATCAACTGAAACTGTGAAAACAGCAATGACCTGGCTCATAAATGCAGCTTAAAAGCACAGGGCAACACATGATAAGCAGCCAGCCTATTGAGCTGTGTCTCATTAATTGGAGAAAAAAGGTAAGATATAGGGAGAAAAAAGGTAAGATATAGGGAGAAAACTAAGAGATCATTCCATATAAAATACTGCCAACCCCCAGTTCAGAACAAGTGACAGGAAATATTGTACAAAAATTTCATAGATAACTTGCAAATGACACTGGTAAGAGTGAGAAGATAAATTATATGATTAAGAAGATTTTAAAAATTACTCACATTTGAAATTGCACATCCTTCTAAACCCATTGAGGTCAGCTAATTTTACTCTAATTAAAACTA
Organism: Pyrrhosoma nymphula; assembly: GCA_963573305.1. NCBI lineage: Eukaryota > Metazoa > Arthropoda > Insecta > Odonata > Coenagrionidae > Pyrrhosoma > Pyrrhosoma nymphula. The sequence goes on along the minus strand of OY754330.1, from coordinate 43,471,775 downwards.
AAAACCAAATCAAATGAAAGACTATGGATTCTGAATTATGATAACGACAATAAATTGAAAATAAAAGATAAGCCATTGGAGTCTTTATCAAATTCAGACTTTCTCCCTCCATTAAAAACACATTTCATGTATATATATATTTAAACCAATCTCAAGGATCATGTTTTTAGCATGATAAAACAAAATTAGCACATTAAATATTTGAGATTCAATCATTAAAATACTCATTATTTACATCACACATAACTTATATGTTCAATAAATTTGAGAAATTAAAATCTTATGCTTTAATTCAAATAGATTGCATTCCAACTTAGGATGACTGAATACTTGTGTGAAATCACTATAAATAAAATATCCGGATCAAACTATAAATTCATAAATTCTGGCCAACTTCTTGATTCTATTGCATTATATTTTCCCTCGAGCCAGCTAAATATTCATCGTCTCCAAGCCACAGTTCAATAGAATGACTACTAAATACTATTTCAATAATCCCATATCCATGATATGAACTGACTCCAGCTGCATTACATGTGAAAAGGGAAGTCTATATGACTTAACTTGACAAAAATTCATCTCCTCTTGAGGAATTGCCCACCAAGTAATCAAGAGCAAGTTACTTCTAACTAAGTTATGTACAAGTTGCTCTTCATATATACATGGTTTCAGGATCCCTCATATCGCATGAAGTCCTTCAAAGCCCTGAATAGAGAAGCAAAAGCTTTTTCTAATGTAGAAAAATTTTGCATTTGCTCAAATTAGCTCAAAGTGAAGCATTCCGATGAGCACAAGTCCAATTCAGAGAACCTTAACTAAGGGTACATAGGGGAAATCCAGAAATACATCATTCTGGATAAAGATTAAAAATGACAGCTCTCACAATGATTAAAAGAGACCGTCACATAAATAATTCATTCACTCTTATCACAATTTCACCTTCGTATAACAAAAATTTCAAACCATGGCAAATATCTGAATTTGTCATCACAATGTCAAGCCTTGCTTAGAACATTATAAGAAGTTAGGCATGGTAGAGATGTCAGGTACAGATACAGAAGTAAGTGCACATTTCAGTTGATGTTGCATTGCTCAGCTGTACTGACTTACTTGTTATTAATTCAAAGTTTGTACCAGGTAAACAAAATACTTCTTTAAGCATCGAGTCATAGGAAAAATATCTTGGGACTAACGAAAGTAGAGCAATGTGAATAAAAAACAGTTGACCAATGAAACATTGTGTACACTTTGAAAAAGTATCGATTAATAAAGGAGATGAGTAAACATAAATTCTTTCATTGGATATAATGACAGATGCTGGATAGGAGTCATTCATGCATTTTTTCACATTCTTCTACCTTCCACAAAGGAGGGAATAACAACTAACTTGGATGGTGTTCCTGAGTTACTCATATCAATAAGTTAACAGTGCATCATGAGGGAATATTTGCAAACATGTGAATCCTTAAAAACTAAGGTACATGCTCATGCAGTCAAATTTGATAACAGAACCGCACAAAATCTTTACCAAATGTAACAGATTCATCAACTAGTGTTATCTTTGATAACCAGCAAAGCAAATCAACAGCATGATTGATTGCCTGTACATATTTGACTGACTTGATCCTTTCATAATCCCACATCAACAAATTTCCCTATCTCGTTTGGCACAGTGTCGAGACAATATAGAAGCACTCAGGAGGAGGACGCTACTTGCCGTGCCGGTGCCCAGCGAGCAAGTGAGAGCAAAATTAGAACAGTGACCAAATTGTATTGGTTCAATTCAACGGGAAAACCTGTGTGACTTTCCCGATTCCACGAGTGCGTCCTTCCCGGAAGAGGAGCCGCATGCCGACGCAAACACGCTCTGGGTGACAAAGGAACCTGAAGAGCACCGAAGCTCGGTCATCTGTGTGGATGCCCCCAGCTGCCATGATGCCTTCCATAACAGCCGTCTGCCGCACACTGCCCACATGCACCGTGGCCTGGAATCCAGGATGAATCGCTGTTGCATGGAAGAGCACACACACCGTAGCCTGAAAGGGCAAAGGACAGGACAATGTTAGATGAGGGCAGTGTTCAAACACTTCTTGATACTTCCAAGGATAACTTTACACAATTTTGCTTAGACAGAAATGGTTATATACTTGGGTTGCTCAAGTTCACAATTTTTTTATAGCTTCATGATAGTATCAGGCTGATCAGGCAGGTATCAGGCTGATGATCAGGCAGGTATCAGGCTGATGATGATACCTTGTATCGAAACCGGTCGCCAATAAAATATCTGTGGAACCTGCCATTGTCTTTCCTTTTGAACAATCATGAAGGATTTCTATCATATTTCGCCTGATACCATTGAATTTATTGGGGTTAATGGTGATTTTCCTTCATTTTCCAATTTCAGCTTCAACTACTTTCCATGAATTCATCATCATCAAGTATAGCTTTCATCACAATCAGCAGTATTCAAATTAAAGATTGGTTTGCTGCAGCTCTCCACTGCACTCTCCTCTCAGCTAATCAGTTCATTGCTACACAATTCATCATTAATAGTGTCATGCGATGCTTATAATTTATAAGTTAGTAACGCAAAGCTTATCCACTCACCTTCTAGAATCTCAAGTATTTGTCCCACTACCTTCCACCTATCAATATTTAGCTCTCTTGAGCATATAAACTGTTTGCAAAACATAACATGAAATTGATTTAATAATATTTCTGAACACAAAATGAAGGTACAAAAATACCATGGCAACTTAATGAGTAAAAGCAAGAAAAGAACAAAACTTAGACCACACAAAATTATTTAAAATTCAAGAAAATATTTGAAAAGGCCATTTGAACTACGTATCAATTAGTGTAAAATTACTGAAAAAGGTAATGATTCTATATGAGAAAAGCAAAGCAAAACAATGGTACAACCACAGAAAAAAAATCCAATAAAATGTTGCTAAAATTAAGGGCTTCGAAGAATCTTGGCACATAAAATGTTAAGGAAATTTTATGGGCATACAATTAGCATTTCTCATTCATATTTACCAATCTGACTACATCATTCACATGAGAATACAATTTATACTCTTTAGTTTACAGTTTGAAAAACAAGACAGCATTACAGAACCAATATATGTCACTTCCCTTTTGCCTGAAGTATTTAGTTGAAATCGTCCTTATTTAAAGTTCCTACCAGAATTTTATGACAGTTAACAAATTAATTCATTTAGATAAATAAAGTATGAATTCCATCAAAGCTAAATATTTAAACAACAATAAAGCAACACAAAAAACAGCTTGTGGCATTCTTTCACAATTATATGTTTAACTTACACTGTCTTTACCCGTGAGGCCAAATCCTCTCATGACACACAGGCTTTGACAGTCAACAGAAAGTCTCAACAATCTGGACCTTAATAAAACTTGTTATCGAAGTATTTGAAGATACCATTATAAGCAAAACCAGTTGTATTAAACAAAAATTTCCCAAGGAATTGCCAAGTTTATTGTCAAATTATTTTAATTCTACTAAAATTTCACTAATTCCAGGAAACATTAATGATATGAAATAGGTCCACCCCAAGTTCAGCTCTTTTTGCTAAATTTTTAATAACTTTAAGAAAAAAATATGATCTAATTTTTTCTACTGCTAGAATTGGAAAAGGGTTAGGGAAAGAGGGCATACTTGAAAGAAAAGACACGAAGACAGCTGTGCTCCAGGCCCCAGGAGGAACATTCCCTTGCGTAGGCCAGGCACCTCTGGGTAGAGACTCAGGGATGCACTCTGCGAAGCCCTCACAGCTCGACAAGGGGCCTTATTTCGATGGATTGATTGCACTGTGACAGGCAGGAAAGATCCTGTGTCAACTGGTCCTGTTCAAGTAATAAGGAACTTAAAATAAAATCTCCAGAAGGAAAAACCAAAAAACACAAAAAGGAATGAAAACCCCAATTGACCCAACTTAAGATTACAGCTTAAAAATATCCACACATAACAAAAAAACTTTGAACATTTTTTTTATTTACCCCCTCATCATCTACAAGTGGTGGCAGATGCACACCTGACATCCACAAAGTGAGACATATGCTATCTCCCCATGCAAACAGCCAATCTCCAGGAATTAAAACATTGGTGCCATTAAAAGATAAAATGATAAAAAGGAGCCTGATAACTCATCAACATGATAACAAACAATTAACAATTGTAAAAAAAACTAAGAAAACGTGATCAGTAATAAAGGATGCATAATCACGTGATTTCCAAATTAATATTGCCTTGGTATTAACAAAGGAATAAATTTCATCATTCAAATTAATATTTTAACAATTTGAGTGCTATGGACATAATGGTACGCCCTCTAAATTTTTTCCGAGAAGGATGATGGACATACATGGATCTCCATAAGTTATCACTAGTTGAACAGCAGCTGGACATACAGCTGCAGTCTTTCTGGTAGACCACCTAGAACCACGCAGTGGAACTTATGACCACACAGTGCCTAATAATCCACTGGATGGCATAGGAAGTCCAAAGTGTATGAGTTGTTACTGATCTAGGATACCGGCAGATGCCATATTTTAGTTGCCATTTTCCCTCATCTCAATAGTAAGAAAGAATCTTTCGGGCGATGCAATTGCAAACAAAATCAATTGTGAATCGAGAGATGGTGAGTCATTGACGGATATTGATGACAGTGATGAAGATCCAGACTTTGATATGGCAGAATGTAAAAGTGATTCAGGAGCACAATAATTATACTATCATGATATTTATGTAGCATACCGGTGAACACCAGTGTCCTTACTTGCTATTTCCCACCTCTTTGGCTTTTTTCTTGAATTATTTTCATTTCTCTAAGAAGAAAATCAAGCCTGAAACTGTTTTCTCTGTATCTAAGACCCTTTTATTCTATGTATTTTGCTATTGTAGTAAGTGAAGGGGAAAGGGTCTAGGCTCATCTGAAGCCAGTGGAGGGAGAGGTGTTATTACAAAGAGGACAGCAGATTTTTCACAAGAAGGGCAATATCATAGCATTATACTGGAAGGACAAAAGAGAGGTTTACATGCTAATCACATGACAAGAAACTACCATGGCAACATACAAAGACTGGAAAGGGTGAGAAAGAACTAAGCCTGCTGCTGTTCTCAGTTACGACACCAAGAAATTTGGTGTTAATCTATCGGATCAACTGTCCAATGTGCATGTCCTATGGTGCTTTCAATCACCAATCTGTAAAATGGTGGAGAAAGTTAGCATTCCACATAATGCTCATAAACCTCCCCAACGCATGCATAAAGTACAATCAGGTGAAACAAAAGGAAGTATCAGAGATTTGATATCATTAAACAGATAGCGACTTGGCTGTTTTTGAAGATCATCTCAGATCCTACGCACCCACTTATTCTGGAGCAAGTTTGTCTTGACTTGCAGGAAGGTACTTTCTGGAAAAAATTCCAGTGCCAGAGGGAAAAAAAGAAAAAGTAGTTGAAGTGCAGAGAGAGGAAAATCAAAGACTGGGAAAATGATTTGAAAGGACATAACAAGGCAGTTCAGCATGTGTAAACTTCCATGTGCATTGGACCTTGTTGTGCCCTATATCACTCCACAAGAAACTATAAAATTTAAATATTGCATTTTCATGTCCACATTGTAATGGAAATTTGATTTCCAAAAAAATAAATACTGATACTTGTCAAATACATACATTCAATTACGTGCTTCAATGCAAAAAATAATTTCATCAACCTAGATTGAAGAGTCTTCCACAAAAAATCTGGTAAGGGCTTAAAAGTTATGTTTTTCTGGGAGAGCATCCAATTTAAAGCCCAGCACTCAAAGTATTAGAACAATTACTTTGGTATAACTTACATTTAATTGAGATATGTACATTATACCAGAGCTTTCTTAAGTAAAGATTCAGTGAAACTCACCAATCATTAGCTTGGACCCCTCTGTGATAACTCCTTTGGTGAGAAGTCCTCCCACAACAATTCCAACCTCAGGAACTCTAAAAGTTTCATCTACCTGGAACTCACATGGCTCCTAAGATAAGAATACATCTCAATTAGCTCCTCAAATGCAATAATTCCTCATTCATGGGTGATTTCACAGGAAATTAACTTGAAATATTAAATTTTAACAGATGAAATTATTATGCATTAGTCCAACACCACTAGTGAAGGGGACAAGCTTCTAGAAAACCGCTGCTATCAAACAAAGAATTCAACTCAGAACAATAATTTTTATAGACTTACATTACTGATATGGTTTTATTAATAAGAAATATGTAACTGCATTAATCATACTCATCAATATTATTCATTCACTGAACAACTACTAATGATATGCCTAGCATAGCATAGTTCACCACATCATCAATAAAGGTTATTGCAGTGATTATTAGGTACATATTAAGATAAAATATACAGCATGCAAATGCAATTTACCTAAACTGACATCAAATCAATTGCTTATGAAATACATATCCAAGCTCCACATATGATTATGTCAAGGAAATGGGATATAAATCCATGATAAGTTCATATATTCTACAGGACAAAAATGTGAGTTGGGTTAAGTCATTGAATCATGGATGAAATCAATTCCCTAAATTAAATTATTAATTGAACCATTGACTTTTATAATATCTGTTCACTGAATCAATAGAGAGTCCTTCAGCATCGAGCATGCTATGATATATGGGGAATAAAATAAATATGTAGTAATAAGGCCTGCTCAACATAAAAATAGCAATATGCTAAGGAAAAAATGAATGCAAGCAGCCAATTTCAACATCCATTTGGTACACCCCTCAGGTCATATTTAGGAAGGGATAAAATATCTCAACAATGAACCCCTTTTTTTAATCAGGATGTCATAGTCTAGATAGCAACTCAGTGAAAATAATTGAACTTAGGGATTTACAATTACAAATCTAAAATTTAAAATAATTTTCCTAGAAGACTATTCAAGCAATGCAAATTTTGAAAATCATGAAAAAGTGTATTCAAATCAGGGCCTAAACTTCCTTTGAGGCTGTTTTATTGAATCTGACAGCATTAGACTCTATGAAATATGCATTAAAGAAGTTATTTTCCCAGAATCTTGTCCCATTTCATAGACATGATCTAAATACATACATATGTGTCTTACTTGGTAAATGTCACGAATAATTTACTCTTAACAGTTAGCAGACAAATGGTACAGTAACAAAGGTCCTAAAAAACAATTTACACTTGAAAGAAGGCTATCACTTCATACATGCTGCTACAATCATGGCAGTGGAAATTCATATTGGACAAAGTGAAACGCCAGATTACAAGTTGAAAATATGTTAACATAAAGAATGGAACACATTTCCAGATGCTGATCATGATGAAATCAATGCTGACAATAATAAAAGAAATATACGGAGTAGGTAATTAACATCACTATCTTTGTAACACACACTATTATGAACAGATATTTTCTTTGGACAAGAGACAAGTATTAATAAGAAGAAATAAAATCTTCACCTGCTCCAATCTTTCCTTCTCCTTAGTGCTGGTACCAGGGGGCAGAACATGCAGAAACTTGGCAAGAAGGTCAAGGCCTTGCCCAGTAACATTGGAGACACAAAACAGAGGCACCACACTGTCTGCCAGTTGCCTTGATCCAGCAGTTATCACATCGTCTTCATTGCAAACTCTTAGTGGAACTCTTCGACCTCCCCCACCAACTGATTTCAGTGCAGACTGTGAGGATAACAAGAAAAAACACATATAATTTCTCTACATTAAACAAAAACCAAGAACTATACATTCGATGGAAACGTCCAATTATTAAAAATATGTAAATGGTTAATGTTGGTGCTTAACCCTTTCACCACTACACACGAATATTTTCATTCGGTCAGAGCAGTGCCGCCAGCACTACAAACGCATGTATGCGTTTAGGTGGGGCAGTGGTATCAGTGGTACGCATGCATAGAACCGTTTTCTGTGCAAAGGAGTATGAATACTGAAAAAAATTATGCACGCTAGGGGCATTTAAATGCCCTAAAGTGTTGCGTGCTACAGTGAGCGCTCTCTGGGATGAAGCTTAACAGGGAAAACGTTAAGGAGTTTGTTTCTGGTACCAAAGGTAAGATCATCTGGCCAAAAAGAGAGCATAATTATCCGTTCTTGTGAGTTTGTAAAACTAATTTAGTAATTTCATAAGATATGGACCACCACCAGAGTCAGTCAACAAAAGATAGTGCAGGCTAAAAAAAACTATTTCTATCTTCATTGCAATGAATGTCCATGAAATGAGTAGACCAAAATTCACATCCTCACTCCACAGAGTAAAATTAAAGGAATCACTATTGGATCTAAAGAAGAGTTAAATGCAAAGGGTGAACAAGCCGTAAGTGTTCATACGAAATATGTACTGTTTTGAGTAAAGACGAAGGCTTCGAGTTGATGAGTGATGTAGCTCTGATCAATGGAGAGTTCAAGGGGCAGACATCTAACATTTTCCAAAACCCTGTCAGGGAAGTGGCTACGCTGATGTATGCCCCACCCCTATGACAAGCTGTGAGGTTGAGCGATCATTTTCCATGTACAAACTTATTTTGAGCAACTATCGCACAACGTTCACTAAGGAAAACATGGAAAAATATCTTGTCTGCCACTACTTTATGACGCCTCGTCGAGGAAATGAAACTCAAAGTGAATTCAAGTAGGTAAATATTTTTCCTATACCTATTTTATATGATGCAATAAAAAAATTAAATCTGTTATCTAAAACTTATATTTTAACTTTAATTTTCCATTCCAAAAATAAAGATAGATATTTAATAGCTTTAAAAATAATAGGGATTAACATTTTTCTTCCACAATTGCTGGTCATATGACGAAGTGTTATTCAGAATTTAAAAATAATATTTTGTAAATTGTGGTTTTTCCTTTCTTAAAGTCCATATAACAACTTGAAACCCCATGAACCCGCATCTTTGGGCTCTTTTTTTTCAATAATTAAGTTAAATTTAGTAACTTTCTCACGAAAATACCTCTGACTTCTGAGAGACGTTTTAAAAAAATAATTGCGACACTTTTGCAAAATTGAGGACTTTTTTCCGCGCTCTAGTCATTATAAATATTTTTGTAAGGGGAATATTTGGAGGACATAGACTTATCAGAGCACCCAGACCATTTCCAATGGCAGTTAATATATGTATTAAATTTTTCATGCATTACATTTTTTCATTTTTCTTTACTTCAATAAATGGCCTTTCCTTTCATTCAATATTCCCAAAATGCTATTTCTTTCTTACTTCTTACCCTAATAGTATCCCCACCATGACAGCTTAAAGTATCTTATTATCTCTTGAAATGTTCTTCATCATTTGCGCCACCTTCTCTGAATTTCCAATGCAAATATCCTCTCCTCACCTATCTCATTCGATGTTTCAAAGTTTCCTCTTCAACCAATTTCACCTGTTAAAAAAATGACATCTCACCTCAACATCCTCCAGGGCGGCATCCAGAGCTGACGATGATGCCACATCAGCCTTGGTTATGACGACAAAGAAGGACACATCAAGTGCAAGGGCCAAGCAGAGGTGCTCCCTGGCTTCAGCCGACACACCCATCTCTCCCGAAACTCGTCCCCCGCCAACTGCGCTAACAACTAGCATCACATGATGCGGCGAGTAACCCGTCAGACCCAATATCGTCGTCTTCAGATATTTCCTGTGGCCCGCCAAATCCAAGAATGAGATCAGCTTACTCGAACTCTCACAAATTTCCTCTGCTGTCGTCAGTTCTCTGTAGTTCATCAGGCGACCCTAAGAGGAGGTCAAAGTGGTCAGGGTTATCTATTTTGCAATGATAGGGACACAAATCAGTAGAAAAACATGCAACTTAAGAGCCTTTACCTGTGAATCAAAACCCAATATTTCATGAGATATGGAAGATGTTCGGCCAGATTGGATTTCATGTAGATGTCTAAACATATTGAGACGTGCTCTACCTCGGCCATTGTCAAGCTGTCCGTGAGTTAACACACCAAGCAGAGTTGATTTTCCAGCATCAGCACTGCCAATCACAGCCACACGGACTTCTATATTATGCTGATCATCAGGTACCTATTTTTGAACATAAAACAATGTCGACATCATTGTATTTCTTTAAGGATATCACATTTCACGAAAAGGAACAAAATGATTTTGCAATAAACAGGAAATATGAGCTTGGGATAATTTTCATGAAAAATACAGAAATGAGACACCACATTATGCATTTAATCCCAATTCAATTGGAAGAACATTATCAAAAATTTGTAAAAACTAAATTTCTTTCAAGCAAGCATTAAGTTTAAGAGTTTACCCAATTTTGATAATATAATTTTCTTCTTTCCATCATACTTTCTATGCTACTTCATAAGAGTTATCCAATTACTTATATTATTTTATGAAAGTATTATTGACCACATCCACACGTAACTTTTTCCCTTGGTCCCTATCTCCTCTTTAATATCTATATCTCTCATGGAATCTCAACCCTTCTTTCAACACGACCATCCTGACTCAACCTTACCCTTTCATACAAATCTATCACCAGTACCTTCAATTCATATTGTTCCATGGCCTATTCCCACCCCACCATTTCTACCACTCGCACAACCTAAGGACCCCATGACAATTGAATTCAGCATTCAGTAGTACTTACCATCGTATGGCCAAGTTACACTTGGCAAGGTAGGAGGGAGTGACCTGATCAGTAGCTTCCAATAGGCACCTGTGCAACATGCACTGCCCTTCTTGATTCTGTCAAATACATACTATCTTATGAATATTTAAACAAACAGTTTTCCATGTAGGTACTGAATACAAAAATTATCTTTAAATCTTTTTTCCTAACATTTTTTCCCTTTCTGAAAAAGTGTTTAGTTACCTTCATCCTATCAACCACTTGGCCCAATCAACTTCTTCAAGCTTTCATTATATAAATTGCACAACCGAGCTAAATTGAAACAAGTCATTAAGTATTGGGTCTTCCATTACCATCAACAGTAAAGGGCAATTCTTGTACACAATTCTATCGACACAGCTTGTAAAATACACAGTGAACACGCACATGAGAATTAAACACCTTTTAACAGAAATAGTCATCAAAAATAATGCGAGGGAACAGAATTTTGTTAGGCACAAAAATTATTACCTTACGAACAAGGACTTCAGCAACATGCCTAAGATTTCCATTGTCACAACTATCGACGGGTCTTTCACGGAGGACTGTTGTAGTAGCACCTAATTTTAATGCCATTTGCTGAAGAGTCTGGAGACTTGCAGCCATATCAGACTCAGAAAGTCCTGTTAATATTCCATTATCTTCCACTCCAATTTCATATATTGCTTCACCCTGCCCTTCACGGAGCCTCCATTTCATCTGCAGAAAAATTACGTTATTTCACATAAAAGCATATTCCTTACTCATAAATAAATGGGTTAATTTCAAAATATACATGGCTTAAATCTGCTAATGTAAAACTGAATGACTGAGAAAGATTCCTGGGGACATTTATAACGGTTGAAGGCCTCTGAGGAGAACAGGAATACCTGAGTGACAAGATGCTCAAATCTTTGCTTGGATGGATTGACTAGTTTCAGTTTATATTCCACATTCCCCAACTGTGGCTCCGGAGGGAGGTGATGATGAGTAGGATAATCGTCGTTGTCAACCCATTCGTTTGAGTTTGACGGGTCAAAGAGTCCTAGGAATGAGTCCATGGCCTCCTGTCAAAAACAAAATCACCAAATTAATCATTTCTTACAGGAAGATAGGTATTTCAAAGAAATATACATTATAAACAACAAAATAAAAATTTGAAACGCAACCAGGAAAGGCATTAATGTCAACGTTATTGAAGGATATTTAAGGGCGCGAGCTATGGAAGGCCGTAAACAGCTGTTACGGGAAAAGTGAAAGTTTTTGTTCGTACCGTTCGTCCTTTCTCATTGTGTCCGGGTTTCGTAAACTCGCTCATATATATCAATTGTAATGATCACTATGATAAAGAGATAATCAGATGCCGAGCCTACAATTGAACCAAAGATTCTACGACAAACTTAACAAAGGGCATCCTCAGCCCTTTCACAACAAATAAAACGTCACATCTCCATTCTTGGACCCGTTACAACAAAACGTTCTAAAATTGGATACCAATGTCAGAAAAACTACTATAGGAACAAATAAAACTGCAACATTCTACTTAAACATTATCATTTCCCTTAATTTTAAAAAGGTGACAGACAACGTCAAAGTGGACCAGTACTTACTTTGTTTGTTTACTTCAAGAACCTAAACAATAATATTATTTCCCCCACCGCCGCCATCATCCGAGGTAGCCGTCCTCAGCCAGCTGAGAGTATATAGGCTCACCAACAAGCACTCCATGGTCACTCCCCAACCGTTGCCTGATATAGTCCTTGACCTTGCGCAACAGCCCCCTTAGCAACGGTCTTCTTGCGAGATGCGAGTTTCTACTCTTCCAGCCAATAAGCAATCGTTTGCTGACGCGCGCGTTATGATCGAATCAAGACAGTGGTATTATTCCATGCCTACGTGACCTAGGACCGAGAAAATAGCAAGAAAAATTATGAAAAATCCCACCAGTTCAATGAAAAAAATCTAAATAATTTTTAAGCTATATTAACGTAAAAAAGTGACAAATTAAACTTTTCCATGGCATTTTACTCGGCATCCTCGGTTTTCATTCGCATAATCCATGAGTCTGACTACATTAAAACAACGTAACCAACGATTAACATTTCTTATTCCACGGAAATCTTACAACGCTCCCCTTTTCATTGTTTTTAAGAAGTTTCATTTCGGATTCAAGCTTTTCAAATAATTTCATTGCAGCATACAAGGAAAGGTTTAATATGGTTTACCTGGGCGTTTTGGCGATTTTGGCGTAACTCCAGACTTATAACTTTCTCTATGTAGTTTTGATCTTTCTAATCTCGACATCACATGATATTACATATTTCGAAACTTTTCAGTCGAGAAACCTCCGAGGTTGGTGAGGTATACCTGCTCATTAAGTGATCGTAGTAGACTATTGCAATCAATAAGGAACTTACCTACAAAAGGGAAGATTTTGTTCGAAGCAAAGGCGTATGAGTGTATATGTATAAATAATGAGTTCATAAATGGGAGGCGAGGAACAGACCATATTTCCATCAAATCTGTTTCGATTAATACAAAACAAACAATCATGAATGGAAATCTCACACCTGCAATATGTCCAAGACGCGCGCGAGTGTCAAAATAATTATTACAATCAGAGGATTAAGAGGAGATAGGGTATATTGGTGTATCGATGTAATTGATTCAAATGACGCTTACATTAAATGAGTAAAATCACCCACACATTACCACCGAGTAGTGTAATATGCTAACTCATTGATTGGAAATGATTAAATTAATTCTTGTACACAAGAGATGCATTGTTGCGTTGCTCCTCTGAATCCTTATCCGCCATTTCTCAAGACTGGTACGAAAAACATTAAGTACCAAAGCAATATGTCATTTTCAAGGAAAAAATGAGTCTCCGCAGAATTTGAATGGCCATAAGTAACCTCATTTTTCAAAGTGGACATTTACAGGAACTTATCATCCTTGAGGTTAAGGTAACCACCGAAAAATATACTTTATCAATATGCTTACATCAGTTCAAACAAGAACACGGTCAACTATCCCGGAAAGACTCATTCCTGCAGGATGACATCGAGCGAGTCTGGTGTTGATTCCAAAAATTCTTTTCACGTAACTAACGGGAGAGCCAATGGCTGAAGAGGGCACAACACATAACGGCCCGCGGGCTAAGGCAAGCCACCTTGGTCAGTGCTCGTAATATTATCTGCTCCCGAAAGATAAGACGAGCTAATTTGTTTTTACATCAACGTATTTAGAAACGGAGCGGAGCACGACTCCACGTTTTTTATGATAAGGGGACCTTTTCCACTAAACTGTTCATGATTAAGAAAATTTTATGTGGGTAAATCAACATGAAAATGGCGAGAAAAAGACATTTTAGCATTTCTCACCGAGTGGTAACCTCAATAAATGTTTGATGATAGAAGCTACCCTTATTATTGATAATTTGTAGGAAAATAAAACACATTGTAAATGTTTTTCTATGCATAACCTATTCCTTCAGCTAAAACCTATGCACAGAATGCCTTAAGTCTTTTTTGAAGCCAAAGGAGCAATTTCCAGAGATATCACAAAGATATGGTGGAGTGGGCATGGAGGAAAAAGAATAACCTCAACAGGCCGCTTTAATTTGTACATACTCTTTTTATTAACAAAGGGACTATGCCACCTATGGCGGCCCAACCCCCTCACTGAAATCATTTCGCCACAACTGATGCTAACTACGAAAGAAATCAAGAAAAATGATCTGATGTTTTCTCGGCGAATGATGTGAAGGAAGGTTTTTCTCGGGTGCTCCACCAGGTTAGAGGCTCCACATCTGCCGACGTTTCGAAGAAAGACTCGCTCACCTACATCATGGCATCTTCAGATGCTCTGATGTAGGTGAGCGAGTTAGTCATTCATCGAAACGTCCGCAGACATGAAGCCCCTAACCTGGTGGAACACCCGAGAAAAACCCTCCTTCCAAAAAGAATAAATTTCTTTTCATAAATTGGAATCTGCATTGAATTTTCTTTAAAATAAAATTCTTTGTTAAATGAGGCCTACATAACTTATTTGTGCTAAAATAATGAAGTCTGCAGGCGATTAAATTAGTTTCTCTGTTAATTCCTTGAAGGAGCTTTTCCCCATTCGCTCTCCAACAATGGCAAAGGTTGCTCGGAATATTTAGTAAATTTTCTCGCAATTTCGAATTGCAAATAAAACTCGATGATTTTAATAAAAAATTTCATTCAATTTTCTTTCCGGTGGTACTTCTCTCGAGTTCGTAAGACCGTCATTTCCACTCTAATTTTGCAAAAGAAGCAAATCCTGCAACTGATTAAAATGAACTAAACACACATTTCCAAAGGTGTTGATTTTTGGTGCTTTAGCTATGCATTTGCTGCTATGCAATGGCAAAATAGAAAAAAATACCAAACAATGAGAGGATAGTTATAAACTCCCTTATACCTGGAAGAGACTTCTTCGAAATTATTTTTTTTACTTCTCAAAATCATCAACTGCCGGAATTGTTTATATATTTTTTGAAAAAAAGACCATTGTTGTTCTTAAAAGCCCGACGAAGCCCGGCATCATAGCACGACGAAACCGTTGCGCAAAATATTTAATAATTACTCGCAGTACCAAAAGCCTAATAGGAAGTATCAGCTGCGAAAATCTACAAAAAAAGCCATTAATTTTATCCAATTAATTTTGAAGATAACGCAACTTTGCGCCCAATTTCGGCTGGCTCAGTTATTGATTGTAATACGTCTAAAAATAAGCGATTGCATCCTGCCACAATGGAATAAGAGAAATAAATATGCGTGGTATTGGAGCCCATCTTTAGGATAAAAATGTAAAACATTAAAGCTTCTACCGATGCAAAGTAAAACATTAAGGCGATAGCGGTGCTTCAAGCTTACGTCCCCGTTGCAAAGATAGTCGAGAGGGATGATGCAAAACTCACTCGGGCGTGTTGGAAGGTGATCTTCGCCATATGATACGCCTGCGCCTCCGCCCTCTCAACTTTCTCAAAGTCAAGTCGTAGTCCCTCAAGTCGAGGGTCCGAATGAAGTGACACTTCAAGAATCCATGCAATTAACATTTCCAATAACGCTTAACGAACTCGGCCACGCAAGAGAATTGGTAAGTTATGGCCAAATCATCTATTCGAGTCATCAGTCCCAAAACGTTCACAAACTTGCAAGTCCGTAGAAGGTCAGACTGTAGGAAAATAATGGACTTTCATGGACTAGTCGTATATTTAGTCTTTTAATTGGTAAAAAACGTAGAAACAAAAAAATGTTTGCCATAGTTTCTCGGTCCCTTTCCTTTTCCGAAGGAAAGAGGAAATCATTTGACATCGTCAAGCCGGAAGCTATTACATCACTGCCCAAGGTGAATGTGTCGACCCAGTTAATAATAGAGAGTAATAGATGAGAAGGAGTGATAAAATGTTTTTCGTCTTTATGCGTCTTTGTACTCAACATTTTAGTATTCACCTACTCTTAAGCTCAACAATAACGCCAATTTTTCTTCCTCTTTGCAAAAAGACTTTTTGCCAAACCACGAAAATTACTTACTAACATGAAAACTGGTAAAGATGAAAACGCGGTTGAATCAAGATTATTCGAGCGCCAATTTACCGTTTCTCTGTATTATCTATTTCCGTCATAATTCTGTAACGATTGAGAGAGCAAAATTGTCACAGGATTGTGCCCCCTGAATTTCTCAATATTCACATGAAAGACAGGTTGGTAAATAGGTGTCTTATGCTTCTGCGGCGAGCTTGTGACGGTCGATCCATCTAACCTACCTGTACGTTGTGCTGACAAATGTCCGCCACAGTCAGGATTACCTGGATACGAAACCGGACCTTCCGAATGGAAAGGCATCAATCAAAACTAGGCATGGGCACTTCCTAAAAAAAGTACTGATATTGAACCGGCGAGCATTTTAAAGCACTACTTGTACCTTTCAGTACCGAAGCAATATTATCGGTGTATCGGAATGTTTTATTAATTACTTGCAAATTAACGTAAGTCTGACTTAATTAGTTCGTTTTTTCCATAAACTTGAGTGAGTAGATTCCAGTACACTAGATAATTACGCATAGATCATCATCAATCATTTTTATTTACATTTACTGATGAGTAATCTGTGAATCGCGTGATTTAGTTTTTTTCGAACTTTTTTAACACAAAAACAAGCAAAATTTCTTGCTTCATCATGAACAATTTATTTAAGGCAGTTGGAATAATGCCACATGGTACAGTTCAAATTCACATACGATAAAAGTGTATCGTTATCCATCTCCGACTGTGCTCCGCTTTATGTGATGTGTTTATTATGGTTTAATCTATTTATTATTATGCTTCATGCCCTTGCGCCCGATTTCGAGCTTTTACCCGCCCGATTAAAGAAAATGAAACTGTGAAATTTATTCGGGGCATTTTTTAAAATAAGAGAACGGGCTCAGCAATCTCGCCTATCCCGGCTTCTTGAGATCAGCACGATACATCCAAAGGATCCTCTAAAATCAGGCGGATAAGAAACGGGAACCCTCAAGTTGAAATCTCACATCTCCTTCTACTAATGTCTGAGAGAGTAAAAAAAGTTGTAAGACCTCCAAAAGAACAATTCCTAACAAACTCGAGATATTTTACCACATTGCCAGGAAGTAATTATTACGGACAATTCTAAAAATCTGGTAAATATTACCTGGTTGTAATTAATACCGGTATTTTTTGTCCCTACCTTAACTCCAAACATCAGGCTATCCCGTTCCCCCATGGAAGTTTTTGTTTTTGCTCTTCGGACGATTCTAGTGGTTTATATGCCCGTGAGATCCTAATAAGTCATTGGCTTGTCAACAGGTTTTTCAGGGGCCGAACCACCTAAACTTGACAGAAACACCCGTGCCATGGGTATGCGGAAAACCGACCCGACTCGAACCCACAACCCTCGGGTTAGCAGGCGAGGACTTTACCCCGCCGCCACCGGGGCTGGCGAGGGGCCGACGAGAAGCAATTTGGGAAACAAGCCAATGGGGTCAGCGAAGGACGAAGAGCATACTTTGCTCCATTATATCAGCCAATTTCACAGTCCATTGCTCTACACTTTCACGTTTGCTCTCATGAGACACCATTTACTTCGGATACTACTTTCATCGACTAAAGTTCGGTTCCACGCAATATGGCAATTCTCCTTGGCGATAATTTCTCGCTAAGCGAGATACTTTTTACCAATCGTGCAGCGGCGTTTAGTTAGGGCTAACGTACTCCAACAACAGTAATTTTGAAATGCCTCGGTCGCTAGCGTCATTGTCAATGCAAGTCAACAAGATTACTGACCGATAACGCGTATAAATGGCGTACGTCATAGTGCTGATGCGGTTGATGGAAAATAAAAACTTACAAACAATACTGGGGATAATTTCATTCTTATCAGTTTCTGGACGGCATCGATTGTTTATTATTTCATAAATAAATGAAGCGTGGACTCATTCGTAGATTGAATGCATAGGAAACATGCGGGAGGTCAGAGCCTGTTATTGCTAGATATCGAAAACTAAAGGTCGTAGTCTGTTGACTATTGTCGAACATCCACCATTGACATGATCTCTCTATTTTTAGCATCACATTGGATAATATTCGAAGAAAATGGGAAATTTGTCGACAGTTTATTAAAAGTATATCACATCGCATCATGATCGTCACTAACATTGGTGCTGTAGTAATGTCTCGGTATGTCAATTCTTGCCATGCGCCCACCTCCAATCTTCGGGCCAATAGTTGGTCATTCTAGTCCAGGAAAATTAGCATTTTTAGGTGAAATTAAATTCCACAGGTGTTTGATTGACTTTTCATAGAGAAGGCAAAGTTTATATGAGATCAAAAATGTCCTTCAGCGATTTTCAGTTTACGTTGATTTTTGGCAACGGTTTAAAGTTGCAAAAAGTCATTTTTTGGTGGTATTTTTCGATATATAAGCCAAGGTATCAATATTTTTACCACTGCAAGTTAATTCAATTTTTTGGCAAAAGAAAAACCTATAAAATAAGAGCTTTCAGAAATTGATTGGTTAATATGTTAATGAGTTAATCGCCAAATAACAAAAACAGGCATTTTTCAATTGTTAATAACTTTTGTTTTAACATTTTTATTACTCTCCCATTTTGCCAAAAATTAATATTATTTATTTCTAAAAAAAACATTGAAAATTTGAAGACTTTTTCTTTAACTTCTAATTGTTTATAACTAATTTTCATTTGTTATAATGGTCGTAATTCTTGCTTGAAAATATGTCCAATTTGATGCTCTTTTTTAAAAACATTTCGAATAACTTTTGTCTACGTGAATTTAAATTTTTAACTATAGATATCTTGAAAGCTGACATTTTATTACACAATTAATAAAAGAACCTTCTACGACCCTCAAAACACAAGATAATTTTTTTAAAATTCCTGTGGCCACATTTATTAATATTAAGAAGTGTAATAAACACAGTTTCGTAAACAATACTTTAAAATTTACGTGGGTGAATATTTATCAGGATCCACGAGAAAATTAAGCGTAGGCGATAGTTCAAATAGGACTGTCAGCACGGCAAGATCACCGGAGCTGCACGAGGGCAGTGTCGGGGGGAGCCGATCAGCTGTTTCGCGCGCTACCAAAAAGTCGAGCAGCATCTTCAAACTGAGGCGAGTGTCAATATCTCCCGATCTACACAACCAATTTCTTTTTTTATTTGCAGTAACTGATTAATACATTAAAAATATGCAATTCATTATTACCAACCATTATTCCTATAGCCACTATTAAACAATAATTTTTATAGATTATTTTCTTTTTTTAATTAAACCCTTTTTTACCTGTTCATCCATAACTTTATATACCCATTTACAAATTAGTATAATATTTATGCTACCAAACTTTTTCATTAAAAAAAAATTCATTTAGCATTATTTATTAAGTATTTTAGGCAATATCTTCAATTGGAATATTCTGCATTGTAAGTATTATTTAAATATGGCATATTATTTAAATAAATTAATTTATATTTTCACTATTCAAACAATATTGCTAAGGAGAAAACACGACGTAATCAATAAAAACTCGATGTAATTAATCAAAATTGTTCAAAGGCTATTGTACTGTAACGTAATCAAAATTTTGTAATTCCTATGTATGAAGTAGTAAAAATGTTCAGGACTTGAAATAACT
Source organism: Pyrrhosoma nymphula (assembly GCA_963573305.1). NCBI lineage: Eukaryota > Metazoa > Arthropoda > Insecta > Odonata > Coenagrionidae > Pyrrhosoma > Pyrrhosoma nymphula. The sequence continues at coordinate 43,451,885 of OY754330.1, read as the reverse complement.
CTTGTAAATAAATTAAAAATTTCACTTATATACTAAGTAATAATTGTTCAATAAATTTATAAAACTCCATATTATACTCTTATATTTATAAAATTGATATTTTACAACAAAATGTTATATTTACGATAATTATTAAAAATATTAACCACTTCATCTACAGTATTACGGATGAACAGATAAAAAAGGGTTAATAACAATTAATCAAACGAAATTTAATAGCTCTAACATTGTTTAAACAATAGTTATTAACAATTGAAAATGCATTTTTTGTTTTTTTGCGATTAACTCATTAACAAATAATCCAATAAATTTCTACAAACTTTTATTTTATAGGTTTTTATTTTTCCTACAAATTGAATTAACTTGAAATGTAAAAATATTTATACATTGACTTGAATATTGAAAAAACCACCAAAAAATACTTTTTGCAACTTTAAACCGTTGCCAAAAATTAATGCTTACTGAAAATCTCTTAAGAACATTTTTTTATCTCATATAAAATTTACCTTATTTATGAAAAGCAAATCAAACACCCGTGGAATTTAATCGTAAAAATGTGCCTTAAAATGCTATTTTCCCTGGACTATTCCTTTTAAAGGCAAAATATGTACTCCATATTGTCTCCTGCTTATGTTTTTCATACTTTCGACCCTTCCCCAATTCTGTACAAGATAATTTCTTTCCCAATACATTTGGCCAAAATTCTCCCCTCCATTCTTCAATCTTCACACCAAGGCAGACCAATCCTTTAGTGGCGCACTGATATTGCAATGAAGCTTGGACGAAAACGCCAATAGATCACAGAAAATTGGAAAAGTGGTGTAAAAGATGAATGATGTATATAAAATGGACAGATCGAACCGCCAATTAGGGTTGGGAATAAAAAATGTTTCAAGAAAACTCTGCGAAAGAGAGAAAACAATTTAATGGGCACTTTCTCTGATATGACAGCCCTTTGAAAACCATGGTTTTCATGGTATGCGTATTGGGAGAAAAAATGCAGGTAATGGAAGAGTTACCGCGGAAGACCAAGGAAGGAATAGTACATACATAGGACAAATAATGAGGGATGTCAAAATAAAGAATTGCGAAGGACGAAAGTGATTAGCTGAAGTGAGAATGGAATTGAGAGCGGGAGCAAACCAATCTTTGTTTTGATTACAGCTTTTGATAAGCGCATTTATTTTTCCTTCAATAACACGAATCACGGCGCTCGAATACGAAGCCGTCAAAGGAGATGGGTTATTTGAAATCCCCTCTCTCTCCACCAGGGTTCACCGCTGCCATCGAGAAATAATCTAATATTTATCCAGCAGCCCCATTTAGAGAGCATATAGGATCGAACACGCCCACATCCTTTGAGCCAAGTATGTACCATCCGAATAGGAACCAGGAAATGAGTGCTCACAGTCTAGAAACTGATCGTCACAATTGCATCATCCCCTCAGCCTATCGAAGTTGACATGGTCAGAGGATTGGTTCATTTTCCTCGTGATTTCAGGAATGAAAAACACGTTTATGTGTCAGATCTCCATTTTCGTGCATCTTAAAATGCAACAATGTTCTCTTATGCCAATTATTGCGGCAATTCACGGAGCGTAAAAACAAATAGTTTTTTTTTATTTCACAACGCGTAGGAAAAAATATCGATGTTTACACATTTACACACATGTTAAGATGTTTACACATTTTTAATTATCATGCTTGAGGAGAACATTTTTACAGTTACATCATCTGTGCTATACCATTAGCTAAGATAACCACTTATTGATATACTCTAAATTAGTACTTTCATAAATAAAAACTGACAAGATGAACTATTTTAAGAAGCTTTAGAGCAATTAACTGGACCGAAAACTCTCAAACTTAAAGAAAAACAGTAAAAAGGTACTTCAGAAGATTAACCATGCACTGCGCGAATTAATAATACGAAATTCGGGAGTACATTCTGAATTGAAACAAAAAAAACTAAAAACATGTGCGATCGAAAAATGCTGTTGAAAAATGTGAACAGTTGAAAAATTTTAAGAAATGTTATGGAAATGTGAGGGATTGAGAACTAACTCCCTTACGAAAAAGAAAAAAAGCTAATCAATATGATTTTCCATGAAAAGCGTGAACAAACGATTAAAACACAGGAAAACTTCCTTAGCGGAAGCGAGAAGATATATTTAAAAATATGCGAGCGATAAAAAACGGAGGTTGCCGAAATGATAAAAAAAAAATCAGACACAAATCTTTGGATAACTTACCATAGCCACGATTGGGCCAGTGGCCATCGCAAGCCAGCAGTTGGGTCCCCGTTCGAGCCGGTGCAGTGGAAACGACAGGTTGGTGGTGCACGCATGGCGAGTTTTGAAGGCAATGTCAAAGGACGCGAATTTGCGGTAGCAGAGGAGGCAAAGGTTGCGTCAGCATCAGAAAGTAAAAGGAGGGGGAATGAGGGGGGTGGGTTGGAGGGGAAGTTGTTGGGGATTCCCTTCCGCTGCAAACGGTGAGACCGGCTTCCGGTAGATGGCACGCGCTTCGCTGATGGAGAAAAATCGTATCATCGCGACCGTACGCCAGCAGCGGGCAGAGCAGGCGATGATTCCCACGCCCGCCTCCACCCTGGGAAGCAAAGGGATACCTATTCCGTGAAGATACACAATTGTGATTAAGGGTGTAGGGCGGAAGGTTTTTAAAGACGGTCGATTTTTTTTACATGGATAATGAGAGCGGTTAGCGAAATTTTTTCCTTGATAGTGAAGTTAAATTCCACGCGCGATTTTTAAGCATCGTACTTTGACCATTCATACCTTGTATATATTTATTTCACGTGTAAGGTAGTGGGTTTATCATTTCTAACTAATTAATAAATAAACAATTACAACAGTCTTCTGAATAACTAACGATTTCATTGCATTATTTTTTCATAGCATTATATAGATTACATATTTTTTAAATCTCAAAGTTATGAATGTAAATATACAGAATAATAATAAATAAAATCATATAGAAATACATCAAAATCGTATTAGGTATACGGATCTAACTAAACATTAAATCACACTAAATTAAAAAAAATATTCTTTTTTTAAATTTCAGAAAATGAATGAGAATGCCATCTTTATCAACAATAACATTTTTTTTAATTTTTACTCAAGATGGGTAAGCAAAATGTAACAGATATATTTGAGTAAAAACAAAAAGGGCGTGGTTTTTTTATTTCAAATATCAGGCGTAAAAAAATATAATGAATTGTAGGCGTCGCGATGTGAACACATCCAAAATGGACTGGGGAAATAATAATTTGTGCAAGGAAAATAACTTTCTGTCATGCATCATATTCAAAGCGCAATTCTCATTTATTGTCATAATTAAGTAGTAGAGCTCAATTTATACTTTTCTACGCCAATATTTTAACCCAGAGGGAGTAAGTAGCACTCGCCACACCTTAAGCACACTTTACGGCACCTGTGCAAGGGAATAGAAGCCAAGAATGAGCCTGAATGTGGAAGGTTAATTAGCTTTTAAGTTGCTAGTGTCACCCAGGAAATTATTAGGGTGTGCAGAAATAGGGGCCAAGAGATGAAGAGGGAAAATGAAAGAAGAGGAATAGGCATTGAATGCAACGGTAGGCGTATGTTTGGCGGTTTATTCTTATTGTTAGTAGAGAAGCGGGGGCGGGGGAGGGGGGCTTTCGGTGACAAAGGTCTGAAACACTAACTGCGTCAGAGCAGCTATAACAATTTGTTCTTTCAATTTTCTGCGTTTTTACCGGAAAGCATATTAAAAGGCATAATTTATTACCTATCCAAACATATGCTTTTCATGCTCACCTTATAAATGACAATTCATTGCTGAAACCAAAGTTGAAAACAAAGAATAGTTTGGATAAATAAGCTATAATTTTGCAATAAAATTACTTTGTTCCACGAAGTTAGGTGTGTATTTCATTTGAAAGGGATAGAAACAAAGAATAAGTGTGAATAAGTGATAAGCTATCATTTTTAAGAAAATGACTCGACGGTTCCAAGAGGTTTATTTTTTCTCTGATCATCCGTTGAGACAAATCCACTGCGTCAATGACGGAGTGGATCTGTCTCAACGGATGTTATACTCATACGTAGGTGTAACACCGAGTCAAAGATCTGAGAAAACGTATTTTAAATATATTATTTTCGCCACAATTTCGAATCCCGGGCCGAAAATTACCAACAGTCATAGATAGCATGCTTTTTTAAGGCAAAATATGAAAAATATAATTATTGAATCATTTCCACCGCATAAACAGATGTACTTTTATGAAACGTGAAATTATTATTTGACTTTCTTGAAAAAATATAAAAATTTGCACTCAATGACCCAATGGTGACGATTACCGCTCCAGCCACCTCTCAATCGCCGACGAGACTGAGCCGCGCAAGTTACGACACCACCGCCGCCGGCTATTTCGGGTGATAAAACGAGCTCATGCATTATATATCGGCCGAACATTGGAACACTGGCGTTCGGAAGGCATGAGAAGTTTCTTCGTCCGTTTTTATTCCTGTGAGACCTGTTTGGTGACGGGATACATTCCTTGCTTTTTTGACTATTTCATCCGACTCTCGCTTTCTCTTCGTTTCGGCGACTCAGAGCAGGTGTAAGAGTATCGCCACATAGTCGTGCGGTCACTGGCTTCGCCGATTACCTTGGGAGATTTTTGGCCAAAGCTTCGAGTGTGCTTTGGTTTTCCGCCTGATCGTAAATTCTGAAGAGGACAGGGCTGATCCTGCACGTAAATTGTTTGCAAACAACATTCTGGAGTCCGGAAGTGGCGCCTTGAAAGTCTCAATGTAAAGGTTGAGTATATGACAATGGAAGTCATGGTATTAAGCCGCTTCCATTATCAGCAATACATATTTATGAATTCATCAGAACTTGTTACATCAAATTTTACGAGCTAATTTCCCTTTTAATTTTGTCTTAACTCCGGTGCGTTCCGATGCAACATGTATAGTGGTTTCATGAATTCTGAACGAGATTATGCCAATAGGTACGTCGAACCCTAATCGGCGAGCAGATTTTTACGATTATTATGTAAATAAGTAAACACAATATTCCTAAGTTACGAATTATGATTACAATATTACGATTAAACATGAGTACGGGCAGCCAATCAGAAAGTCGAAAGTTAACAATGCTTGATATTGCAGCCAATGAGAGTCCTACGTCTACTGACTACATATTTGAACGCTCTCCTTGGATGTATGTCGTATGTTGACGCCCAAAGTTTCGAGTGTGACATTTTTGAAACTGTCACTGTTTACAGTGGTACATAGGTAATCAGAAGAAATCAGGGCGGACAGTTTCGGATAAACCGACAATGTTTTACAGCCTGATTCTGAAAGGATGGTCAAGCTTTCCTCCAGTTTTGTAATGATGAAAATTACGTAGAAAATTAAATTTGATTCTCTTCTTGGAAAAATAGTATTTGATTTTTTAATTGAAATTTATAATCCTCAAATCGCTCTTTAACAACTTAATACTATGCGATTTCCGAGCCCATAGAGAACATGTCAGATGGTTTACGGCAGTTGATAGCCCTGGTTCGATTTAGCGATGTCGGATAATCGTAATCCCACTGTAATGGATTTATGTCGTACTTGGGCACCAAAGAAACGAACAGCAAAAGGTTACAAAGCCTAGATAGTCATTATTCTTTCGTCAGAAAACATATTCTCATACGTTTACGGACGATGCCTTTTTGATTCATTTTCCATGCTCGAATGGCAAAGAAAACATGTCAGTCACGAATATGGAATGATGCTTCATGAGTAACACAGTATATTTCATTCGAGCTTGATTCGAGTGATGGTGTGAAATTACGTTCCTCGAAGTGAGAAAATGCAAACATTTTCTTTCGGAATCTCAATTCCAAAAGTTAGCTTACTGATTATTGAAGCATCCACCATTATGCTCACACGTTATCGGAATGAAATATGTCAATCTTTAGGAGAACAATAATATCATCGCAGAAGAATTACTTGCATATGTGTAGCATTTTAGCTTCAAATAACTTGCCATTTGCCACTTACTAACGTTCTATGAAAGTCAGCACAAATTTTCTTAAATTAAAGCAATATTTCTAAGGCTTATCTACTTCATTCTTATCTACACTAGAGAAATCCAGGGTCATCACCCACGCCTCTATTTAATTCTTTAATGCACATCTACCCGCCTCAAGTACAGGAGGTAAAATAATTTTTAAGCTTATATTTCGGTAATTTGACTTCGATGTCTTGAAGATGCAAAAGATGGCATGCTATGATTTTCCTAAATCGACTTAAAAATGAATCATATTCCACGTCAAACAAGATTTTCCGCTATGATTTTCTAAATCGACTTAAAAATGAATCATATTCCACGTCAAACACACAGCATAGGTCATAGAGATCACCATTAGTTCGCGAAGAACAAAAGGGTTGCTCCAAAATCACGCTAATTTCTTTCATGAATATACTGTTGGTACTAGGTTGGTACTATGCCGCTAAGTTCTTGATTTAATCTGTTAATATAATTATGACAATCCAGGTTTTAAATTACATAATTATCATTCCTCCCTTTTTGTTTTATCAGCAACCTCTTTGCGAGATCAGTACTCATTAGGTATTAAATTAACTAATCAGCTGGATGTTGTTGAACAAGTATAAGTGATGACACTTATTTCGTTTCTGCTCATCACTCATTGCCCATAATCTCAAAGGCTAAGCTTTTCACGCTTCCTCAGAAAACTAGTTTTCGCAATGACAGGTGTAAAGGCCGTTTTACACGGTATACCTGTAACTCGCCGTTTTACAGGGCCGTTTTACACGGCCGTTTTACACGGTAGGCCGTTTTACACGGTATACCGTGTAAAACGGCCTTTACACCTGCCAACGGTGTATACATTTGTTTGTACAAACTCTTCCGTGAACTCTTGCATGAGGCAAAATGTATCGTGTAAAGCGGCAAATTGTATGAACGCTTGTGCGAATGTCTCAATGCCTGCACGGGAAATAGAACCTGTTCTAATTTCGTTGAGACAAACGTACAATCTCACGTACATTCGTTTGTACAAAATCTTTCATCGTGTAAAACGGCCTTAACAGTGTTTAAATACCATTGACATTTTGCTGGAGTTCTAGAGTGCGGGGTAATTCTCTTGCTATAACTTGTTTATTTAGTGTTAGTTGTCTCGGTTTTCAATTCTAAAGGCCTGTTTACAAGATGCATGAACCAAGGGCGTGTTTATGAATGAACACAAGTCACTGCCAAATATTCATCGTGTAAACACAAAACTTGCGCGAATTCATGTCCAAAAAATAGCCCAAATTCTAATTCCGCAAATATGTCTTGAATGCATTCACGCATGAACCTAGGCGGGTTCATGCACCAAGTGAGCGCTTCTAAAGGCCGTTTTACACGAGGCACGTCATTGCGAAATCTGACGTATGTCCGAAGGCGCAGTCAAAATTGCGTCGTGTAAAGCGGTGAATTGCGAGAACGCATGCAAGAATGCATGGATGCGAGATGGCAAAATAGCCCCTGTTCTAATTTCGTTCATGCATTCGCGCAATTGCCCGCCATATTAGAAATTAATGCAGCTCTAACCTGCGCAATGACGTGCCCCGTGTAAAACGGCCTTAACGCCTCCAACGAAGTTAAAAATATCATGACAGTTTTTAAATACATCACATGCTTCGTTAATAACAAGAAAAAAATTCTATAAGCCTCAAAATTGTACGTGCATAATTTAACCCAGAAACGAATGGAATATTAAAAATACTACGCGACCAATGAATTATCGAAACACAAAAGCTGAAAAACTTAATTTTTTTCATTTTAAAAGTCACATAAAAATTTACAAAGTCGCTATGTTGGTGCAGGGTCCATTTAGCTCTGAGGGTCGATTTCTGAATCATTACTGCGTTTATTACGAGTGAAAAGACTAACTTGGCTGTCGAATTCCGCGTCTGCTCTTCGTTAGATTCGTGCCTCTTTCGCCGAAAGCCGTAAAAATGACTGACAACATATCGCTCGATTACGTCCCAACGAAGAGTTACAGAATCGATCCCAGGTGTTTTAATGGACGTAGTTAACAACATCGGTAAATATGAATGGATTAATAGTGGGGTTGACAGTTTAAAATCATGTTTAAAACTCGAGTTTGACACAAGTTTATAAATGTTTAAAAAATAATTAATGGATGAAAATATTTATAATATTTCTATGATTTCGCTATGAATGGTTTGTGATTCCTCAGCACTAACACGAGCGTACGATTCATCAGTGCATATGCACATAGAGAGGATATTTCGACAAATACTGTTGTAAAAACTTTAATAAAAAATATAAAGTTGAAGATGGTGAAAAGCAACTCAAAACTGAATAACTTGCATCCGTTCATACCCATCACGCTGTTCTATTTCGAGGTAGGCACGGTCAAAAAAGTTTAATTATCGGTAGTAGGCCTGTGAAGCTGTCTCAGCTTTCATAATTTCCTCCACACTGTCCAATCCTTGCATTCCTCTTTTGCTTCAGTTACCCTCATAAATTGTTTCATACAAGTCCTCCTGTTTTTAAGACTCCTAATATTCACACACAAGTGCTGTGTAGTCCTTTCACACCACTAACTCCACTCTGTTTTATCTTTTTCGTCATTCGACTTACATTCATTCTCTTAACATGGCCAAACTAACGAAGCACACACCTTTCTTATTGTTAGACATGGCCATTACTTAATGATCCAAACCAAATTCTTTTATCACCCAATCATTCTCAACGCTATAACCGGCATGGCCGACGCATTCTTAGAACTAAAATAAATGTTCTCTTTCCGCAATCACAACATTTTCCAACCCTGGGTAATAAATCCTGAGCCTGGGTGGTTGAATGGATGGCGCTCTAATTGGGGAGAAATGTCGGATATTTCATTCTATGTTTCATTTTAAATAGGTGGTGGACGGAAAGAAACGAGGAAGTGCTTAGTATGGTTGTTGAGGTAAATAAAACTTCTGAATTAGATTAGGGGGAGGCAAAGTAAATGACTGGAATAAGTAAAAGGGGGGCGAAGGGTTGCTTGAGGCTGTAATAGAGGCGAGGATGTTGGGTAATCGGGAAAGGGGAAGAAAGAGAATAGGTTAAGTGGACGTGATGAAGAAGGGTAGGACGTACTCCGAGATGAAGGAAGAAATATTATCGGTAGATGGGGTCCTCCACATGCAAAAACCTAGATAATTTTTACTGACTTCCATTTGAGCCTACCTCAACCGGTAGACTACAACATGATGATGTAATATTCATTTAGTTAGGTCAGGGTATAATTTTGTTTCAAGCCACTCGTGCCGTGGAACGGAAAAGGCGGGAAACAGTTCGAGTCATTGATGAGCCCGGCAAGGAGTCTGTGGCCCGGGAGAAGTGGTCGCGTCGCCGCGCCGCCTCGAAGAGTTGAGTTGCTCAATCGCCGAGAGAGAAGGTTTAAATCGGGAGCCACGTGTCCCGTCGAATTCGAGGCGAATATATTTCATTGCGGAGCAGTCCAAGTTAGACAATGTTGGAGAAGAAGGATAATCGTCGAGTAACACTGTTGCTATTTAGATTAGCAGGCATAGTTGGTGACGCTGCATAGTTGGTGACGATGAAGAGACGATTCTGGATAGGCAAGGAGGGATTTTTTTAGAAGTGGAGGGGCAATGGATGAGAGTTTCTGACAAAACAGATGCGTCCGTAGCAATTAATTTATCGTCTTACGCCACTTTCACTCACGTAAGATGTTTTTTCCATCTCTGGACATACTCCAATTGCTTAGGAAATGAAATCATCCCTCGATGAAATTTTAACTCCCTGGATGAAACACCTCGAGTGTATAGGTATTTTTTAACTCGGGGGTGCACCGCTGACTTGGTAATTTAAAACAATTACAGAAGGTGAAAAATACTGCTTTAGAACTCCCACGATTGCCAGATAGAAACATCAGACCCATCTTCAGTTGTCAGATATCTCGCATATGTAAAATGGGCTCATGACACAGAGAGAGTCTCATGCATACATTTTGTCTCATTGAAAAGTTTCGGGCTTCTTCCTGAAAATTACGTCGGATAAATACGTATATAATAGTCATGAGAAGAAAATCTACCTGAATTGGTAATGGAACCCCGGACTTCATACTTAGCCTATCCCAGCTTTGGGAGTGGCATATGGTTTAGCCTGAGGGGCAGTTTATTCACCTACGAGAGGAAGGCAGGAAACATTATTCAACGACAATAGGAGGCAACAAGGGGGGAAAATTTTAGGGGAGAAAATCCCTGGGAACCGTGCAATTCTACTGAAATTTCTACGAAGATTAGGAAGCCTGGGTAGCGTAATGTGCGATGCATTGGCCCGAAAAGCCAATTGGTCTGTGCTTCGATTGCCAATCTTGGAGGATTTATTCATGTAGCTATTTATCCAGATTTATTTAAAAGATGTTTTCATAATGAATGAAGTATTTGGCTGAGAATAATGTGGACGTCGCCCAGGGGTTAATTCTATGCTCCCTCTGAATGTTCAGCCTATTACGCACATACCGGTATTCGATACACTTCGTGAGGGTGGGCAGGATACAGCGAAGGCATCCATGATCACCACAAGGAGGTTTATAAAGCACCTCCATAATGATCATAGTCAGTAAGGACAGAATATATATAGAGCTAATAGTTAGGAGTAGGTCACACTCTTGTCATCATTTACGAAAATAATACGAAAGAACACAAACGTTCCAAAAAAACTACAGCCTACCACCGTCTCATATTTGAATGAAGAAAATATTTTCCACCGAGGAGAATCGACTTGATTCAGTAAGAATTATCAGAAAAAATATCCTCGAATTACAGGTTCCGATGATATAAAATTTGGACTGGTGGTCGCGCAAATGAAATCACACGACACAGTTTTTTTATCAGTTTTCTTTCCGCCTCCGACAAACTTGTCGGTCACTCACCCTGAGGAGCTTGACTGTCATTTATGTGGTAGACTATTAATTCCGCACCAAATACGGGATAGGTGTTTTGGAGGAAGCAGCTGATATTGCGCCAGTGACTATGAGCATTTTGAAGGGAAAAATTTTAAATCGATCCTTCGGCTGCATCACAATACGTGTCATCCTGGTAGGGGTATTTTCTGGAATATAACGAGATTTGATTTTTAAATGCCACTCTGTGGTTGATGCCATGGAAAAACATCATCCGATAATTTTTTCTCCCCGATATGCAACGGCCATAATGAGGCAGGTTAGTTCGAGTCGCGGTATAAAGTTGCTGGATGATATTTTATGATTTATTAAACATATTTTTGTTATAAATCCATTTTTATTGTTAGTAGAAAAGGTTGATATTCATGCCTTAAAAGACGGAAAGTTAAGCTGAAACCATTATATTTTATGAAGATAAAAAGGAAAAGTTCCATACTGAGAATAAAATATATTTGCTGCCCTTCAATAGTAAGGAGAGCTTTCACTCAAATACAAGAAAAAAATCCTAGTCCCTACAATCGCCTAATGTATGGACAAAGGCCAATAGTTTGCGAACCCTCTCTTCGAGCGTCAAGATAATAAACATTCAACCCCACCTGAAACTTGTTATACCTTCAACATTTTTTGCCTGGCGACTTATTCAGACCATTCCTATTATCTGCACGAAATAAAACGCTTCAATAACAGCGAACGAGAGTATAAACCGCCAGGAGTCCAGCGGAACGGCATTGCGATAAAGATAAAAGACTTGGATTATCAAGGAATAAATTCTATATCTATAAAATAACTGTACCATAGTTTTTTTATGAAACTCTATATTTATGTTACTGCCTGGCATATTGCCATTACTTTGCTATTGTGTAATAATATTCGATTAGCGCTCCGCATCACTAGGTCTAAAGTTTGAAGGAAGAGCTCTAAGTGATACCACTGATATTTTAAATTACACCAACGACTTGGATTTTTAGAATCAATGCCTAGGAGTGATCCTCATGAAATCTCTAGGAAGTGTTATTCTATTAGGTTGTGAGTAGGAAGTCACAAACTGGAGCAAGTAGAACAATCTTATTACTTGGGTAGTACGCTAGAAGAAACAGGGCATAGTAACAAAGGCATTAGGAGGATAATAGCACTAGCGAAAGAAGCGTTCAATAATAGAAGGGAGCTGATGACGGAAACTTTAAGTAAGGATGTAAAAAAGAGGCTGGTGAAGAGCTTGAAATGGAGTGTGGCGTTGTATGGGGCAGAAACGTGGACCTTGAGGAAGGAAGACGAAAATAGGCTGAAGGCGCTCGAGATATGGGTGTGGAGGAGGATGGAGAAGTTGGACGGAAATGAAGACAAATGAGGTAGTGCTTGACATGGTGGGCGAGGAGTGGAAACTTGTGGATGAGATTAGGGGAAGGTAGGGTAGGTGGCTGGAAGCGGTAATGAGGGGCGATGGTTTGCTGAAGGCCGTGATAGAGGTAAGTATGTTGGGCAAGTGGGGAAGGGGAAGAAAGAGAATAGGTTTTATGGACGGGGTGAAGAAAGGTAGGACTTATGCTGAGATGAAGAAAGAAATACTAGAGGTAGATAGGGCACGGCACGTGTAAGAGTCAGTTGGATATTCTCTGACTTTCATCATAAATTCATAACCTACCTCTAACCGGTAGATTACTCTAATGATGATGATGATACAATCCTGTTTATAGAATACATACCTAAGCATACATTATATCAGTGGTCCCCGACCTTTTTTATGCCCCACACCCCTAAAAATTATTATGTTCTCGTAGCCGTTAAAGTAAGAATTTATTTAAGAATAAAAAAGGTAACAAAAATTTGTTAAAACAGTTTTTATGATATATAAACACAAATTAAACACATGGAAAATAGAAAATATGACAAAAAATTAAAAGTTGCATAAACCCTACATAAAAGGTACCCTTAATAAGAACAAAAACCTGAAATGTTATCTCGCAATCCCTGGAATGCTATTTCACACCCCTGGTTGGAAAACCCTTAAATAGACTATCCGAGTCACAGAAGGAAAAACAGTCTTACATTCTGAAGCAATTCTCATTGTTAATTCCGTCTTTTTTCCGGAGGTTACTGAAACCAGTTGGTTTTCTCGTTAACTCATCGGTTGAACGGAGATAATACAGCGGAATATGGCCATAAAAAATAGCAATCGTTGCTTCGAAACATTAGCGGATAAAATGACCATGAATTGGCGTGAGAGGAAAAGACAAGGCGTTGTTTGCGGAACTCAAAAGAGTTTTGAGATGGATAAATTACTATGATTGGTGACGCTGTGCCGAAGTTGCGCTCCATGATGTTTTCCCACACGCGAGGCGTAGCTATAGAGACGAGCCACATGGCTTTGGCCTTGAGTGAGGCACGAAAATTCGTTCTCTTTTGAGTTTACAAAAAGCCTCGTGGGAGCACGGCGCGGCATGGCGAATGAGCAAAAGCCCAAACACAAGACTCATTGTACGCAACGTGTTAATAAGAACTTTTACGCGGTTAAGCATTTCATAATCGATATTTTCGAAGTTGCACCAATCAAATGTGGGCTTTGATGGGAAATGCCTACACTGCTTTTCCCTCTAAAATAATATCTCTCTCGCACGATCATTTTTCAGTTACAAGACCAGCATTCATTTGAGATACAACTTTTCAATGATAAAATTCGAGTAAACTCTATATTCCACAATAATATTTTTTTGACGAAAGTTTCGACTTTCAAAGTAGAAAAGTTTATCCGGTAAGCTCAATAAAATTGTGTCAATGAATATACAAAATTTATCTCATTTCATATAAAAATAAAGGGCGCCAAAAGGTAGCATCAAATCTATCAAACTCACGCATGGTAGGAAAAATTATATCTTGAACCATTTATTTTCCCTATTACACCATCATTTTCATCGTATTTTCGAGCTTAATTTTTCTTAATATTTATCATCCTAAATTGATTGAAATTCATGTAGCGTTGCATTCCATATAGCCTGCCGTGGGGTCTAATTAGCTGCAGTTCAGATTTACGTACGTGTTCAGGGGCAGAAAATAGGATGTGCTCAAAGGATGGGAAAAGTGATAGATAGGGATTGCAATCATTGCCGCAATCCCTAAATATGAACGCGTCACAAAGCCATCAAGAGCAATCACTGGCACTGTCCCCGAACTAGTCCGTACGTGAAAAATGGTAGAGTGAATCAGACTGCATAATCTATAATCAGTGATCGACAAATTATCCATGGAGATAATCTCCGCTTGAGATCTTTGATGCCACTTGATCATTTACTTCATTGGGTTCACAAAAACGCGCAAAATAACGAATATTCGAAATAGATTGTTCGGGCCAGATTTCTGAAGGTGATGGGCGGGAAAACTGAAGGCGGCTCGCGTATGTTACTGGGCTGAAGTAATGAGGATATTCAGTTGGAATTACGACAATATTATCAAGATTTTGACACCCTATTTTATGAGGTATTAAATAAACCAAATTATTGTTCAAGAGCTGCCCTTTAAAAGGAATGGGAGCAATGATTTTGACACAATCGCCATAGCTATAAATATAATCTCAAATCCCATTTCCAATGTCTCGGCTATTATTCCGGCAGAAAGAAAGGTTTACCTATACGTTATGAAGTTTAGTTCATTTAAAGCTTCATAAGGCAGCTATTATTTGACATCGGTCAAAGATAAGCAAGGCCCTCAGCCAATTCTTACATCGCAAAATTCATGGTGTATTGACCTAATTTAACCAAATGAAATTACTCTAATAAAGAAACGCACATAAACGAGGATATATTTAATGATAATTATGATATTATTATGGTTTTATACCCATTAATGCTTGGTGTTGATTGCCAACAAATCCTTTATAGTGATATATGCTCATACGATATTATATAGATAATACGTTCAGTTTAATATTTCATGTACCACGCGGAAAGAAATCTTTAAGTGGACCTATGTTGAGACCAAAGTTTTTTAAGATTAAGAAAGGAATTTTCCATTTGGAATCACGAAATACTTTCTTAAATCGTATGTAGATGCCCAATTTCTTCATTTCGCATTTGGACTCAAGAAGAAATTTTTAAAAAGGCTTCCGCTCGATTCAGGAATCGGATTTTCCGCTGCGGTTCCGTGGTTTCCCTGTACCGACACGGAATACCGATTTCGAAATATTTCGTAACCCAGAAAAAAACTCCCCTTTACGTATTTTTGGGGTTTCATACGTCGCTGGGTAAAAACACGATTACTCTTCGCTTTTTGCATTGTTCTACGGAATATCAACATAGTTGATGCACAAGGGAGGCTATGGAAAGTAAAATAGAGCCTTCTTTTTATCATTAATTGCCATGAATAACCTTGGTGATACACCTCAAAATTGGACATTTAAAATGGGGAAGTCAATTTTTAACATAGCATTATGCATTATTAACAATTATGCATTGAAGAAGGTTAAATCCTTAATGAGAATTTCGGGGAAATGCAACAATGACAAAAATATGGACAAATCTTATTTAATTTTTATTATTCTCCATATGGAATATTGGATCAGCCTCCAGGGACTCAAATCAGGGATAGAATGATTTGTCAGCGTAGTAATCTTAAAAGCTGCCCTCATTATTAAATTTGAATAGAAGAGGGAAAAATCTCATTGAACAATATGCAGAAAAAAAGAACCAAATGGATTTCGCACATTCTGAAGCACAATGAGTTTGTGAGGAATATAATTGGAGGAAAAAGAGAGAAAAGTCCCAAGAGGAAAGCCTAGAGATAAATACATAGACTATATAAGGAGGAAAGTACAAATAAAAGAAGAACTACCATTAGATAGGGAAGGATTGGGGGCTGTAATCGACCAATCTTAGGATTGAACGACCAAAGAATAATTTTGAAACATTGCAATTAAAGAATATGTGGCAACAGCAGAAACTCTGGAGATGGGAAGACGGTGAAATTCGCCATGAAAAAATCATTTGACTTGACAGGGATTCGAACCCGGATCTCCCAATTGCCGGTCAGGTGTGTTAGCCAGTTACACCGCCCCTGATCTAACACAGCTGACCGGCAATTGGGAGATCCGGGTTCGAATCCCGGTCAAGTCAAATGATTTTTTCATGGCGAATGCCACCGTCTTCGGTGTTTAACTTCGCACCCGTGCGCGTGACTGCGTACCACATCATTTGTTAATGCAATGATTGGAAATCTGGAAATGGGAACCCAAAGAAACGCCAAGTATCAATGCAATTTTAAACTTATTGCATAGATGTCGATCAGTAAATTTAATTTACAAAATTAAGGATGCAAAATATGTCCCCACTACATCTAAGTAGATTGACATGACTCAAGCTGTGACCTGATGTTAGATGGCGTTTCCATAGCAGGATAGTACCACGATTTCTGCAAAAATGTAATAATGGTAGATAAATTCTCCGCAACAAGGTTCTGACGTATCTACTCGACGATCAATGGAAGTCGAAACCGGACATAATACTGGATGTCGAGAAAATTTTGGACTGCCTCCAAGGTGAAACAACATCGACCATATTTATCTAATGAAAAAAACAATTATGTAAAACAAACAATGTCGTAGGTAAATTTTGCATGAAAGACAATCATTAGAGGCCGCAGCAAAAATTAATTAGCTTTCCGGATGGTTCTAACCACTTATTACCTAAAGGATTCAAGGGGTTAAAATTATTCTCAGCGTAATTAAAGAATAGGATAATAGTCGCCGGAGGTTCGTCAGAGCTCAGATCATTCGCAGAGACTCAGAGCAGAAAACAGAACCCTAGAGGGTCCTGCTAAAGTTGTCTGTCCAGGAAAAAAATCTTTAATTGGGGGATTGAAATTTACGGGTCTCTTCCCTGGGTAATAGCGGTGAAGGATAGACCCTATCACGTGGTGCCAAGTATCCTCTTCCACCAAGGAGAGGATGAGGCAGAATGAAGCATTCACAGTTGCAAAATAATATTTGCACAGAAGCCTGATTTCCGTCTTCCGTAAACTCCTTTCTTTGGATCTAGAATGATGAAGTCGCCAACTGAGTCCCAAATAATTCTTAATGAGGTTAACTAAGTATTCGCAGACTTGTTCCTTGCGCAACAGCGGCTAATTCTTCCGAAATTAATGACTGGCGGATAGTCTCATGAGGTCCCTTTCTAAAGGAAGTTGCGGTCATCCGAGGAGTTCCCTGCATTGGTTAATACCCAAAATACCAGCCTCGGTTCAATGAAATTTCATTGCTCAAATGTCCGTCCTAACTGAGTTCGTTAATAAATTTGCTGAAAAGTTTCATTATTTTTATTGCAGAGTATTGTGAAATATACTTTTTTGTTTTGACTATAGACAGGCTACACAAATAGGGGATTTTTGGAATTCTGTGACCTCAAAAATTATTCTCCTTCCCTAATAATTTCTACTGCGACTACTTTCATTTTATATATGGTGTCATGGTAATAAAATAATTATTAACAATAACAAGACTTACTCAATGTACTTTTTTAATGTAAATGAAAAAACCATAGATCTCACACTACACACCCACCTTTGTTTACACTCTAATCAGGGTGGCTGACCGATAAAAACGTGAAGGTAATTTTCGTGTGCAGGAACTTCTCAACTTAAACACCTAAAATACTTGGGAATAATATTAAATGGAAAATTGTTTTAGTAATCATATTAAGTATATATGTGACAAACTAAAGTGTATTTTGTTTCAAATATCAAATCTTAAGTACTCCTTGCCTTATGAGAAGAAAAAATTAATGTATCAAGGCTTAGCCGAAGCCGTAATACCTTATGGTTTGACGGTTTGAGGTAGTGCAAACTCCACCTTGTTAAAGAAGGTTGTTACCTTAAAAAATAAAATAATTGTGCATTTGATGACCAAGGAGAAAAATGTGAGAGAATTGTATAAAAATCTAAGTTTGTTACCATTAAGAGAATTGTGCAAATACGTGTTAATTTGTGACAACTTCTTCGATAGAAAATTAATGAAACTCCGTGAGATTAATACTCACATTCAACTGCGACGAATGAACAAGTTGTCGGTACCCAAGTATTTTAACCTCCATGGCAAGAGGTCTTTGGCACATGTAGTCCCTGGGTTTTTATATGCATTTCCTATAGCAAAGCATGTTATTAAATGTACATCTGCTCTTAAGAAAGCACTCAAATCGTGGATGCGTTTTATTTACCCAAAAACTACTCAGCAAAAAAAAACAAGTTAAAAAAGGCACCAGGTGACAAGCCGCTTTGGCTTAGCAGGACCTAAATTTTATTAATACTGTATTCTCTAATTTCTTCATAATTGTCTCACTGGATTCTTGATATCATAATCTATGTAATATTCCCATCTTTTTTCTAATTTTAACCATCTAAATGAACAGATAGCCATCACCAAATTATGCGAGACGAAAGACATGTGTTGCCGATAGTATTTTGTAATTGATGATGTACTTTATTTTTTGTATCATAGATTAAAAAAAATATTTGACCGTAACTTATACAATGTAATTTTTGAGATTTTCTTTGACAACAGTGAGTAAACTAAAATAAAATTGCCTACTACGATTGATATACCCTATCAGATGTTGCTTATTAACAATAATGCTCTTCAATATTATTCTTAAATGAATTACCATCTGTTTTCAATAATCAATCTTTATTATCCTGCGAAACTAATAGTAAACCATGCGACAATCATTGTTATTAAATACTACTATTCTTCAAAAGTGATCCACGATAAGACCAAAAACATGGATATAATAATGTTCCACGATAACAAAACTCATTCATTCCTTGATAGCATAAAAATAATGAATGACTTTTAAAAAGCTATTAAGAAATTATAGAACTGGTTCGACGGATAGACGTTATAATATTCCAAACTCACTCCATATTATAACACCAATATAACTACATCATCACTCCAAAAGAAGATACTAACAAATAATGCTAATGCCATCATCTAAATATGCGGTTCGAAACATCAACCTCGTTCAAGGAGCTTAGTTAACTCTTAGGATCCCCATCATAATTCCATGACGTAACATCCGCACGTAATGTTTTTCTTCAGTGCGGGTACACGAGCCGTAAGTTTTCCGCTTCCCATCCATACACGCGCTCTCCTACGACCAATAGGGTTTCTCTGTGACCTAAGCGCCACCGTTCGTCGGATCGTCAGTGCCCCCAAAGTGAAACCTCATAAGTGACTGCTTAGGCGATCGTTTTTTCTCCCTTACAGGTCAAGTTCAGCTCGCCCTTCAATAATGGAAATGTCCGTATCATGTAAGCGAAAGCAATTACGTTCATTGAGTGATCTCGAATTGAGCTAAAGCTAGCCTTTATATAGGAGAGGAGTGAATTAGATTATATACTGCTGTGGAGTCAACGCATATATTCTATACATCAGGTAAAACCCCTTTCAAAAAAATTAAAACATTACATTCCGTTTTTAAAATAAATAAGCTACGTTTTTTCGATTTGTTAAAAATGATGCAAGATCATTGATCTCCCTTTTTATTTTTTTATTAAATTAAATGGTTGTAAAAATAAAGGCATCAAAAATACTAAGTTTGGTCAACCTGCCCAAATTTCTCGAATTTTCTCCCAGAGAGTTCATCTTTAAAACTAATATTTTGCTCTCATATTTTCAATTACCATTGCGGATTTCTTCATGGCACATTGTCAAGGAAATTTGACTGCAGCTCAAGACAGAAAATTAACAAGCATTCTAACATCCTCCTTAGAGACGTAGCTCAGCTTGGCTTTGAATCACGTTACTAAAACAAAAGGGGCACGATATATAGTAGAAAAAATTATAGCGCCTTGAAAATATTGTTTCAATTTTACAATGCTCCGTAATCACAAATTTTTTAATTGAAATAAGGAGAAATCAACAACAAAATCAAAGTTGATAGTAAAAAATTGAATACCAGCAGGCTTCTGTTGATTATAAAATAGCGCAGATGGCAAGCTAAATACACTTCAAACTTAAGCTTGATGGTGTTTAATGCGTAGAAATTGCCACAGGAAAAAACCTTTTTTCTTTTGGAAATTTCTACGTATTTCATCGCCGTATTTACGGCTGTCATGAATATCTTCATAGGTATTCAATAGATGTAAAATTACTGCTCTCTTCAAATCGTTGAATGATACTTCATTAATGTTTGGCCATGAAATTTTACAGCAACTGAGTGAAAATTTTAAAGACCTAAAAATCACTAGAGAATTTGCACTTGGCCCCGAAATATTCTGCAGTTAAGAAAACTAAAATTAATTTGCTGGAAGGATTTTATTATCTAGGACCATTAGTAATGAAAATAGCAAGACAGAAATGTTGAGCATAGTGGCACAAGCAAAAAGGGGATTCTATCGGAACAGTCTTCAGCAGCTGGCGGCACGAGCTTGCAAGCAATAAAGCACTCCCTTATGTTCCGTACAAATTCGTGTCCTGAACTGCAGCTATCCCATCGGAATTCGTCTCTCTAACAGTACTCCATATATTCATGTCCTCTTTTATTCTCCATCGCAATTCTTCATTTCTGATCATATTCACCCATTTGATCTACAGAAAACGCATCCAGCACAAATTGTCGAAAGTCTATTCTCTTATGTTCCAGCTTTCCAATGGTCCATGTATCTGTGTCACAAAGCGCAATACTCCACACAAATGTTTCCAGATATTTCTCCCTTGTTGGTAAACCTATTTTCTTGAGCACAAGTATTGTTTTTTTCACCATGAACGCTTTCTTTCCTTGAGCTATTCTTCGCTTGATAGCCGTTGAACTTCTTCCATCCCAGGTTATGTATCCTCCAAGGCAAGTGAAGGATGCTATTTGTTTAAGTACCTCTCCTTGCCTTTTAGATATAAGGCAGTCGATTTAGTTTTTGCGGATGCCGAAACAATGGCCTCAACGTGACTTAACCCCCTCCCGGTGGACGAAGGAGAAGTAACCCTTCGATGTTCTACTTTGCAACCAATTGGAAAACCGAGAACTTTTCATCCAATCTATAGGCCGGGAGAATTTCAGTTCACATGTCAGAAAATATTTAATCTATGAATTTGCTATGAGTTTGCTACGATGAGACCGTGCTGGTTTCCGTTAAGAAATTAAAAGAAAAAATAGCAGAGAAAATAAATACTCATTGATTAGATTCGTCGTTGTCTAGAAGGAAAAAAATCCACGGACGAAAACAATGTCAGCAGTATCATGATAGGCAGTATACCTCCTCAGGATAATTGCTGATGTAACAAAAGGGAAAAATGAACTTATGGAATTATTGACCATCTTTAGAGGTAGTCTACTTAGATGATAATGGACGTGCTGCTCATCTATTGTTGAGAAGAAGTCACTTTTTTTTAACTACATTCTTCTTTCTATATTATAGGCATATTGCGGCACAATTTTCCTAACAATTTCTCTCAAATGTCTCAGATATCGCATTCGTCTCAGAGACGTCTCTGATACGTCTCCGAAAGATAACTGAGACGATGAAATTTTTCTTTATCCTCAGATTCCTGTCATCACCCTTATTCTTCAAGCCTGTACATATATAGAAATACTTTTTAAATGAAAAAGAGAAGGATTTATTATAAACGAAAAATTGACTTTGAGTGATGTCTCAGAGACGTCTCTGCGAGGTCTCATGCTAAATATCACGATAACATTTTTATATACCCTCAGATTCCTGTAACCACCCTTATTCATCAATCCTGTACATATGTAAATCATTTTTACATGAAAAAGTGGACGATATATTAAAAACGAAAAATTGACTTAGAGTGATGTCTCAGAGACGCCTATGAGAGGTCTCATGCAAAATATCACCCAAAATATAATTTAAAAAATAAAAAATATGCCTTGATTACCCAGATTGATCTCCACATCTAATTTTGACGATTGACTAGTCAAAATCTATTAGGGTTGCACGGGACTACATGTGCCAAAAACCTCTTACCATGGAGGTTAAAATACTTGGGTACCGACAACTTGTTCATTCGTCGCAGTTGAATGTGAGTATTAATCACACGGAGTTTCATTAATTTTCTATCGAAGAAGTTGTCACAAATTAACACGTATTTGCACAATTCTCTTAATGGTAACAAACTTAGATTTTTATACAATTCTCTCACATTTTTCTCCTTGGTCATCAAATGCACAATTATTTTATTTTTTAAGGTAACAACCTTCTTTAACAAGGTGGAGTTTGCACTACCTCAAACCGTCAAACCATAAGGTATTACGGCTAAGCCTTGATACATTAATTTTTTCTTCTCATGAGGCAAGGAGTACTTAAGATTTGATATTTGAAACAAAATACACTTTAGTTTGTCACATATATACTTAATATGATTACTAAAACAATTTTCCATCTAATATTATTCCCAAGTATTTTAGGTGTTTAAGTTGAGAAGTTCCTGCACACGAAAATTACCTTCACGTTTTTATCGGTCAGCCACCCTGGTTAGAGTGTAAATAACTTCTTTGCTATTTCAATAAAGCCTTCTTTCTTCGTCATTCCGCCTCTCCTAATTTTTCAACGGCAAGGTCGCCACTCTTATCACTTGTTGTTTTTTTTTGCTCATCCTATACTTCATTTTCCCAAAGGTAACTTATCATGTGCTACTTTCGTTATTCTTTCTTCACCCATGTGATTTATGTGTTCATTCCATTCGCACTTTCTTAATATACCGAACGGAGTTAATGTTCACTCGTTAATGTCTTCTTACTTTGCAAGTTTTTCTTATATTTTCGCTCTGTTCTGAGTCCAGTAATGTTTTACCCGTGATTTTCCTTAGCAATTTCGTCTCACCATTCTCCTTCAGCCTTCTTCCTGTGTCTGGTCAAGCATCCGCCTAATTTGTTAAATAGCAACTTTATAATATTCTAGATTTTGTTTCTATCCCTATACGCCTTTTTTTCCTTATAATGCCATATTTTTACTATCCACTCGGTATATTTTCCTGCTCGCTTCGTCACATATGCAGAGGGTTCTTTTCCACTTCCCCTCCACCTGGCACCCTCCCCTCAACCACGGCCTTAAGCATTTCCTTGCCGCTATATGCCATTCATCTACTTTGCCTTTTCCTAAAGTCCATTAGCAGCAGTCCTCACCCGACACGACAAGCACTTCGTCGTTTGTCTTCATTTTCGTCCATACATGCTACACCATTCTCTTTCACACCCACACCTCAAACGCCTTCAATCTACATCCCTTTACCTCATCATCCTTTGCCCTCAGTGCCTAATGTTATGCATTTTAATATTCCACCAGTATATCCTCGATCAGACTCTTTGCCAGTCTTTTCTTAATATCTCTACATAAGGTTCTTGTCATAAATTTTCTTATGTCAGTAAACGACTCCTTTAATAACGCTATTATCATTGTATTATTCTAAATACTATATCCATTTTCCTCCACGATACCATCAAGGTAATCAAATTGTTCTAATGTTCCAGTGTAAGCCTTCTCATTTTTATCTTTAAGGGGGCGTCCATTAATTACGTGAGGCGTTTAGAAGGGGGGGGGTCGAGCCGAATCTCACCCAATCTCACGTGGGGGAGAGGGGGGGTCTCGGCAAATATCACGTAATTTTTTTCCGCAAGAAACAGTGTATAATTGCGAGAAAATTGGTTTAAATTAAGTAAAAAATGTGGAAACAAATAACATTGACATGTTGGTTCCAGAAGTCACTCTTGAAACCACACATGAGTCCCCATGGGCTGAATTAGAATAAGTATTATTTTAGTAGTACCTATTTAAGTATTTTATTGTTAAATTTTCTCACTGTGATTCTAGATTAAGATCTTAGTAGTCTTAAATACTAGTCTTAAATAGTCTTAAATAAAAATAACTAAGACAATTATCCCGGTCAAGTCAAATGATTTCTTTATGGCGAATTTCACTGCCTTCGGTTATGCTATTTAAAAATAAATCCAACGTAATCAAGCACAGATTAACGTATTTACACTAAAAATAGGTATTTTTTAAAAAAATCTCACGTGAGATTGGGGGAGGGACGGGGTCGAGCAAATTTCACGACATTTCACCAAGGGGGGAGTGGGGGGGGTCGAAAAATCTCCAAAATTGCCTTACGTAATTAAGGGACGCCCCATAATCTCGCCTTCTTCGTTGCAGAAAACCTTGATACTAACAATTAGTTTTTCTTCTGATTGCTATTGATTCCGTATTTTGCGCTCTGATTTTCCAAAGAGTCACCAATAGCTGCAATCCATTGGATAAAATTCTGACCGCAGCATCGTAGTCATCAGACCCAAACGACTTAATGAGCTGTACTCCTAATTTCACTCCGAAATAACGCATTTTTTACCATTTCTTCGGTGTAAAGTTTTAAGATCACCGGGGTAACAATGCTACTCTCTCTCTCTCTCTCTCTCTCTCTCTCTCTCTCTCTCTCTACCTCACTACCCGGCCTATTGCTGCCCAACATGATCCTCCATCCTCTTCTATCACTGAAGATTTCTAAGTCATTTACAAACAGCTAATATATCTTCAAAAGCTCTCACTGTTATCAGCATATAAACTCAAAGCACTATGAAATATCTAAAAAAATGATTTACTCAATTTTAACCATGATTAACTCAAAAATAACGTGATTTGCAAATGAACGACGATCAGATCCGTGATCACTATACCGAATTTATTAAGGTAAGCTAAAGCTCTTTTTCTCTCCTTTGGTCCTTAGCACTAAGTAGTGTCCATTGTGTGCGCACATTTTCTTTGCAAACCAGGCTTATTTTCCTCCAACTGTTTTCACATTTAAGTTTGAGGCTATGCCAATTGGTGTAGGTTGCTTTTGTTGGATTGGACCGAAACAGTCGCTCCGTCTGGCCACGTATTTTACCGCCAAGACGTAAACAAAAACTGCGTCCAGAAAGCATGGACTAAGAATAGGCCACTCGGGATAATTATTGTGCATTCTTGAACGGCCTGATTCTAAATCCCATGCCACATATACCTTCATTGAGACAAATTTGAATCTCCTGGAAAAGGAATGCGAAAACGCATCCTTTTGGTAAATATGGAAATTTGCTGCATGGTTAGAAACCGATCTTTACGCCACAAACTAACAGCGTCGAGATCACAAAATGCCTGGGAAGAATTAAAGCATTTTCCAGTGCTGCGTAATTTTCTTTCACTACGGAGGAGCTTTTAAGGTTTCTTCTCGAGACTAATCTTTGAGAATTTAGAGCATCCGTTTTTCCACAATGCCACGGTTTTGAAGGTTCCATCTCTTCCAGGTTCATTCCACTGTAACATCAATGAGTGGAAACCACAAATATGCTCCCGCTGAGTATGAAGGTTGTGGAAGTCATCACTCCAGGTAGAAGTTAAATAATTCTTCACTCATTGTCTTGGAGATATAGGAGGAACTAGAGAGGTTCAGATTATTATGTTTTTAAATACGCGCTAAGGCTGGATTATTTCAGGCCTGGTTTAGTGAAATAGATGTGCTGCTTTATAAATTCACGCTTAACACTGTGATAATTATTTTAATTCCTAGGGCAGTCAGTTTTGCCAATAACGGCATTATTAAATACAATGGCCTTCTTCCAGATCAACGATAATATTCCTGATGATGTCCCCACAGGAGAAGCTATTTCTACAAGGAATACAACATTTTATCACAGCGGAGCTATCTACAGAGTATTCCGTAATTATCTTAAAATGTATTCACTATAACCTAAGATACATCGTGATTATTCTAGAATCAAATTGCGAGTGGCAAACAAAAAAAACATCAAGCTCTTCATCAGGCAGGTTAATTAGAAATTAATCACTCGTGGCCATAATTTTCCCAGATAATCGCTTTGCCCACTTGAGCAACAAAATCACTCCTGTTATGCGGGAGGTGGCCATATTATCCAAAGACAACGCAAAGTTTCATAACGCAATGAGAGGAATGAAAAAAAGTCAATTTCTTCTCTCATTGTCAGCAAGAGATATCTGGCATACCGAAAATAGATACTTCACGCAACTCGTTCGGGAGTGGAAAACAGTTGAATTCAAAACACTTCCTGTACTTACGTCTAACACGCGCCTCAAATTTGAGTAGCTGCCCGTCGATCGAAATAGAATTAGATGACATTTATATCATAACAACAATGGTGGGACTGAATTCCCGTCCCCGTCAGACCCACGCTCAGCCCAAAATCCCCACCCCTTCCCTCACCACCGCCTCCAACTCTCTCCCTCCCACCTGTTTACCCAAGTTTCATACAACGCCGTCTCCCTCCACCCCCACCCTCCTTACCCTTCCTCCCTCCCTCCCCATGTGACTATTTATTCAGTATTGGTTATCTTATATTCAGTCCTGATGATGCTGCAGTGCAGTGGAACATGTTGACTCAATAAGCAAATTTTCCCAGTAGAATTGTGCAAAGTATTTAATCTTTTTCCTACGATGGAATTCCAGAAGGATCGGCCGCCACCAATAACTTCATCAATTATTCAATAGGCTCGAATTATCTTTGATCAAACCATTTAGAAGGAAATTGATAAAAATTAATTATGATCAAATTCGGTCCATCTAACGAAAGGTACTTACAAAAACTCCGTAAGTCGAATATATAAAATGTCAGATACATGGAAATGTGGGTCAACAATGAAGTACTTTCGGCGATTAATAATAAGGGCGATAGGAAAATCGCGTTGATTGCGTTTTAGATATTATGAAAACAGAATTTATACACCGAAGACGGTGAAATTCGCCGTGAAAAAATCATTTGACTTGACCGGGAATCGAACCCGGATTTCCCAATTGCCGGTCAGGTGTGTTAGCCAGTTACACAACTAAGCCTTGTTACACCACTAAGGGCTTGGTGGTGTAACTGGCTAACACATCTGACCGGCAATTGGGAGATCCGGGTTCGAACCTCGGTCAAGTCAAATGATTATTTCACGGCGAATTTCACCGTCTTCGGTGCATAACTTCGTACCCGTGCGCGTGACTGCGTACCACATCATTTATGTAAATGCAATCATTGGAAATATGAAAACATATAATTATCCAGTTTATGGACTAGTTAAACATTACGTTACAAACAAGTGGTTACCAAGTTATTCTTTTACAAATAAATGCTAAGTCAATGCTAAATATACCTACCGAAAAATATTGTTTGGAAAATATTTTGACGTCACGACTTTACCTGTCCATCATTAGCCCAATGAAAATCGTAGCACCTGAGTTTTGCGGAAAATACGTAATTATTCCGGGGACACTCCGGTAGCGCGAGCCAGCTCTGCAGTTTAGCGGGTGACCGAACGCACGCATTCTAAGTCTCGTCCACACGGGTGTGTTAATGCACGAGAAATACTCGTGGGGGTTGCTCAATCGACGACGGAGGCACTCTTCTGAATCCTCGCCAATGTTTGGGCCCCCCATGGCTGGCTGCGGCACGAGTCCAACTACCTGCGGCGTGACGCACACGGCATCGCCAAGTGCGTGATTAGAGCGAACATTGAGACATCGCCGGGAGAGAAAACCCCTTTGGACGCACGCGGGTTAATATCCTTCTCATTGCGACGGAGCGTCTTCGACTCCACGGGGACCTCTGTAGATCTTACAAGCTTTATGATTATAATATATAAAATAGAATTAGTATTAAATGGCTGGAGCTATAATCGTGAGCCATTAAGTGCACATTGTAATACATTTTTGAGTCAGTCGAAAATTAATTATTGGACCACATTTCTCTTAAGTGCATCTATTTATGCGCTGGAACACATTATACAGGCAGTAATGGTCATATCTGTACATGATTAAGAAGGCTGAGTCCCTAACCTGTTTTTATTGCCAGAGGATAGAGGAGCCTATCTTTGACTGCGATCGGTGGGCAGAAAAAAGGATAGCTCTCGAGTTAGGGATTGGCCTGATGGATCCTGACTCTATATATAAGCAATGCTGCACACTATTTACAATTGGAGCTTGGGAACACAATACACTGAATGCATCTTGCGCCCAAAGAAACGAGATCTAGACCGAAAATAGGAATCTTATAATAGGAGGAAGTCATTCTGGCAAAAAAGACCTAGCCTGCTGTAATGTGAAAAAACGTTCCAGACTAGAGACCGGAGGACCGCGACACTGGCGGGCGACTTTGATCACCATGCGTGCGTTAACTGCATTTCAACTCCCAAAAAAAAGACGCTAAAGCCAATTTGGGAAACACGAGTTTGGTTAATACGCTCGGCGGGAATTCGGGGGATCTTGATTTGAATGCAAGTCTAGACAAAACGTTTTTTTACTGCGAATATAGCACACACACTGTCTCCTCCGGGGGACGTCCTCTTAAGGTTTAAGTGTATTTTCTGGATTTTCGTCAAAAATGAACATCCGATCGCACCATGAAGAGTAAATGGGTGCATTTTTAAATATTGGAATGTTAGAGATAAGGGGGAAAAATTTCCAGAGACCGGCGCACAGTGGTCCCAAATCGAAAAAAGCTGGCCAAAAGTCACGTTTTCGAATTTTTGCAAGGAATTTTTGAACTTTGTATTCGGATTCTACAGGATATGGTCTACAAAATTCGCTACTGATTTGGTACTTTCGTTGATCAGAGCGGCTACAGAGACCCGTCAAACATGGAGAATTCAGTGTAAAAATGACAGTTGCGTGAAATCGGTCGATTTCGAAGAAGTTCAGCTTCACGGAGGACAAACTTTACACAATGTATTTAGCAAAAAAACATTTTTACCTACAAATATAAACATTAGCGCATATTGGAAAATACATTTTATTCGGGTTTTACTATGTTTACTATTTTATATATTTTTTAATACTTCTAACGTTTTTTACCCGAATTTTCAAATAAAATGTACAATATCGTTTAGAGCGCCACTTTCCGTCCCAGAGTCTTTTTCATGAATACGAAGGGGATAGTATATGCAACGTAGCAGTGTAGAAAATCTTTGCTAATATTTGCTGCTCCGACCTCAGCATTGATTTAACTACAATGATGCAATGCGCTGACGCGGGCGGCGGCCGGGCTGGCGCGTGGTAGGGCTCGAGGAAATCCAATATTTATGGGTATCATTCAATGTTGTTGCATATTTTATTTTCTTTAACAAATATTTACCTCATAAATAAACATCTCTTCTCATAAGTATTACATTTATGCGTCTATAAATGTAGTAGCGTCTATAAATGGTTTCCAGTTGAACTTACTTATTATTTACGCGTGCCGATGTTCTCCTAAAAATAGTTTAAGACCTCCAGCGGGAGGAAATAATTGCGGAACGAAAGTATGTAGCTGAGTAATTAGTAATCTACAAAAACTTGAATGCATTCAGAACAAAAAAATCCCCAAAATGCTACTCCACCCTGTCCTGACGGATTAGTTTTCGTCCTCACGCGTCACATTGACCCTCTGTCGCCTCCGTAGCGGCCTCCTCAACCGCATGCAGGGAAAACGACTGCCGAAAAGGCGTAAGCTATTTATTGCGCCCACCGGGAAAACCCAACCACCGCTCTCTGTACACTAGTAATGAATTGCACTTCGGCCATCGAGGATGAACGGAGTAAGCCTTTTCACCTTTCACATGTGAATTTTCTTGGAAAATCGAGATAATAGGATTACGAACCTCACCCTGTAGAAAACCCAAATTACTTATAGACATCGTTTGTCCGAAATTTTCTTGCTAAAATTCAGTTTTACTCAAAGTTTACCGTAAGAAAGGCGTGAAAGTGAGTTTCTTCAAGCGTGGAAGAGGTCGAATATTCTCGAAGTTGTGAAAAGACTGCAGGATTGAAGAAAATAGGCCATAGTGTTTTGGTGTAGTGTAGTTCAATACCCCTTTACAATTCTGTGAATATTTTTGGTGCAATAAGAGTATTTGATTTAGCTATCGTTGTTTTTACCTTAAAACCACTCGGCTAAGAGCTCAGTGGATATGAGAAATTTCACGCGTCTTGAGATGCATGAAAATTCTTTTTAAAGTGGAAAAGGATCTATGTCGTTTAAGAAACAATACGTATTGGGCTACTTAAGCAACAAGTTAAAGTTAGATGTGGACGTTAATGCAAAAATTATCTTAAAAAGCTTTGTGTAAAAGTGTTTTTTTTTCTAATTATCTTCACCGGTGGAAGGAAAGCAAAAGAAATGACAGTTTTTTTAGAAGAAAGTTCGCTGATTGGCTACATTAGAAGTTGAAATTTCCTCCACGCTTATTTAAATGTCTTCCCAGTACATCCGGTAAGTATATAATGCGGAATTTGTGATGAGTTTAGAGTGATATCCATATTCCATGGATCAGCCATCGCCAAAGCAGCTGCCCTTCCTATTGGCCACTTGTCCGAGGAGGCAATGGAGGCGAGGGATATATAAGAAGATTCAGGGAGCACCATACCAGGAAATTTTCCAGGATCGCAACAAATGAAGACCTGTTTAGAAGATTACTCCTAACTTCAGACCCCTTGATATCTAGTATTTCAAAGGTTCAAAGAACGAAATTACTTCCATTACCTGCCGAGGTAAAGATCTTACTAATCCAGGAAGAATTGAGTGAGCAGAGTGAGGATGACAGTTATGAGGGTTTGTCAGATAATGTTTATGAGTGTATTTCGAATTTTTTCTTAACTATGACTGTGAAAGATAAGGAAAAATGTTAATTTATTTCTTTGGCGGTTAAATAAACCCAAATGAATGGAAAATATCATTAAAATTTTCGTACCAAATTATGTGCCCGGTATTTTGATCCCCCACCGCGAAAAGAGCTTATTCCAATCGGAATAATAAATTTGGCGTTTAACTTGAATTCATAGGAGTTATGAAACATTGTTTACGACATTTCAATGCTTGTATTAATGCCTCCGTTGAAAATTGTCAAAGAAGGGACCCAGTTTAAAAATGCTTTCAAATCCATTGGCCCGTTTCAAGGAACTATAAAATTGACTGCGTATACTTAATTAGAATTAGTTATTATTATTTTTTGAAACAATTAATGCAGTGCAATAGTATTAATCATAGACTTGTAATATAAACTTCCAAATAAGATTAGCTTAGTATCAAATACAATCAAACATATGAGAAAGTAGAAAATGTTCTCTTGGTTCATTCACAATTAATTGTTCAAAGATGGTCCGAAAATAAACAATAAAATTCATTAAATATATGCTTTTAAATTCTAATTCAGGTTATAATATGTACAATTTGTATTTACTATCGCGGAAGTAATCTTCATTTCCATTGGGTTTTTTAAATTAATTGTCAAACAAAATGTGAAATAACAATAAAAGTATTGCAAATACATAAAA
Organism: Pyrrhosoma nymphula; assembly: GCA_963573305.1. Lineage (NCBI taxonomy): Eukaryota > Metazoa > Arthropoda > Insecta > Odonata > Coenagrionidae > Pyrrhosoma > Pyrrhosoma nymphula. The sequence goes on along the minus strand of OY754330.1, from coordinate 43,420,590 downwards.
AATAGTTAGAAATCCAAAATTAGCGGATCAAAAACTATGGATATAAACCTTTGCATCAAATATATTACGCAATAATAACAGCGTTATTAATTTTAGCTTTTTTCGATTTGGGACCACGGTGTGGCGTTATCAAATGCCTACTATCCACTAAAGGCACAGAGTAAAGATATTATCAGAAGAGTAAAGATATATCCCTACTCTGTGCTAAAGGACAATTTTTATCTCATCCAAAGGACGGGGTTTTAATTGCATTTGAAGTGCTCTTCACGTGGCAAACAAAGTCGGGTCGATAATTCAATTTTTATTCAAATATAAATATAATTCAAATTCAATTCAATAACAAACTCTGCCGTTGCCGGAATTCAAAATCAGAATGGGAAACCAGTACTCCAGCAACCACATCAACCCAATCCCATGCGTAATGACCAATTACCTCTCTGATGATATTTTAGTTGGCACGCAATACTTTGTTTAAAAATGTAATTTTTTAACGTACATTCTTACCCATTAAGCCGTCCCGTTTTGGGTTAAATAAGGCTTTGGGGGACGCAAAGCCAAAAAAGCTAAAATATTGGCACTATGCCCCTCATTATAAAGCTACGTGTTCAAATAGCATCAAATAACAAAAAAAAACAAATCGGTATGACGCAATTTTTTCACTTTTATCCATTGATATCACTAATGAGAACACGTAAGCTAAGTTTAACGCAAATCTGTACCTACATAAATTTAAAAAATTGTTCTAACCACCTCAGGGCCGCAGGTGCAATGCTGCTAAGAGCAGCAGGAAAATTAACATCTCACAACGCAGAATACTAATATTCTTCCATCATGAAAATAGGAATCTTCATACATGAAAATATTTAACCCTAAGGTAACTTAGTTAAAATTAGCGCGGTGTTGGAAATGATTACCTGCGTGACCTATATGTATGAGCATACGGAGCTTAAATTCAGAAACAGCGTTGTCCTTAAGGTTCATATAGTCAAATAAACGTAGAGCGCTCTATATCATGAAAATGAACCAAAATCATAAAGGAGAACAAAGAAATATATTGCATCACGATAGAAACCTAACGAATAAAATAAATTCACGTACGACCACAGCGGAATCGTAACTCATTCTGGGCAGCTTTTTCTCACTCAAAGATCCGCAAGCTAGATACTAGAAATCCACCGGAATTGATGACATTGCGTGGACTGAATTGTAATTGTTGGTGTTTCAGTGTGCCATGAAACTTTCTCTGGAAACGCAGCAACGCTGCCTTCGCGGAATTGATTTTCCCGTTGGGTTTACGTAAAAACGGAAAGTAAATAAAGAGGCATCTAAGGTTTGCCTGTTAAGCCACTGAATCAGCCAAAGTGCACCTAGAACTGTGCATACAACTCATACTAGGCCAAGATTTATCACGAAGAGAAGCACGATGGAATGGTTTAGCACATCACTTGACCCACTGAGGCGTCAGCATACTGAAATCTATAAACACAGTTCATGAACACTTGAAAATATGAATGAAGCATACACAGAGTTATGTATCCTTGACAGTTACATTGACCATGAGGCTTCTAAGGTATGTTCAAGCGCTTTTGCTTAGAAATTGAAAGACGCTGAAATAGTGTAAACAATTCAGTTGATATGTTAAGAACTCTGCAACTCGAGCGTGACAATCTGTGCATCAGCAAATACGGGTGGAGGTCACGGGAGTATTGGAGTCAGCATGAGCATTAACAAATAAAGTTCAATACATGTCACCTATAAGATGCAATAGATATATATTTGCGACAAGGATCAAGCACTGATCCTCATCAAAATTTTAGCTTATTTAAAATTGTCTTACCTTAATCGCTCTTAATTCAAGGTTCAACTCCTAAGCATTTCCATCAGGAACATGCCATTATCAACAGGTTCTTTATAAGCTTGACATCGTTGATTTTCAGAGATAACTGAAGGCGGGCGTTTTTTGCGAAATTTTCTCAAATTTGAGTAATCACGTATTGTTGATTCGTAAGAGCTGAAACCAACAACACGCGTCACCACTTGCACCCATCAGTGGAGAATGATCATGAGAAGTTTCGGCTTCTAGTTAGAAAAAAAGCACGTTTTGAATTTTGGCACGGTTTTTTTTCAGCCCACAGTACGTCGTGGTAAGTATCGCATGCGAAAAAAACAGATTATCGCGCGGTTTCATTGAAGTATCGCAAGATTGATATTTTTCACGCGATAATTATCACATGTGGATTAGAATGTGACGAATCAAAAAAACGAAATCGATGAAACCATGCGAGAACATTTTTGTAATCGCTTGCGATAATGAACATGGCGTTCGAGAAATGACCTCTGGCGAGCCGGCGCGGCGTGCTTGATAAATTTTGATGATACCGAGAAGTAGCCGCGGCATTGACGCTCACGGCGTTACCCACAAGAGCACTTAAGTGTAGAAAATTCCACATAATTCCACAGTGTAGTGCACTCGAAATGAATTCGAGGATCCAGGTTCGAGTCCCGATAAAGCGGATGATCTTTGGATGATTTTTTTCTCCTTGGAATTTTTCGGTTGGGGTTAATATTAACGAAGGGAAGGTTCTGATTCGAAAATGGATTTCAAGTAACATGTCATCTATTCTTCATTTGCCGGAAAGTCGAGTTCTTTATGCCGTATAGGATGACATAATGTTTAGCTTGCTATTTTCCATCCCGCAAAAGTGGTAGCCACTCAACCAAATTGTCCTACAACTTTCCAGAGTTCATTTTTAAACCAACTGCTGACAACTTTTCAACAAGCCATCTTCTTAGGATGCGATTCAGATTTTGATATCAATATAAATATGAGTTTTTTCTTTAAAGTGAGGTCAAATTCATCAAATTCTAGGGGAAGTGATATCTAGCTCAAACTACCTTGAAGTGCATTACTCCATCCGTCGAACGGTACGTTAATACGTGCACCTTATGGGGTCTTCCCTCAAGAGTAGGCCGCTGTCGGCGGCGTCCTGAATCTGCCTGAATCGGTGGATTTTATCGACAAGCATGAAATAAAAACTATTCAGCATGAAAAATCATTAGAATATCTTTAGATGGGGCTATAGTTTATGTTCTAACGGCAAAGAACCGCTTTTGACCGATCACTCTTCCGTTCGCTGCCGTTCCTTTACGTAATACGACTTTCTTGTTGCTAAATATATCCGCCAGGCAAATCGGAAGTGATCTAGAAGGTGGTTATCCACAAGTAATGTCTCTATTAATATAATCTATGCAAGGTGGACATCGCCATACGGAGATAGTGATAGCCAACAACTTATTTCCGTCGATCATTTTCTAATTGCCAACATACAGAACAAATCAGACACTAAAATGTTACGATGATTCTTTACTTTATTTAGATTTGAATAATCAAACCGAAGCGTTTTGAAGTGAGTCAGCCGATCGACAAGGGAGAAAGAGACGAGGTGAGTCAGCTCATTAAAACCGTTGAAGAGTTAATGAGAAGTGGAGGACAGTAAACCTCATTCATAATAAAATAACTTAAAATATTTTTTAAAATCTATAATGGCCATGGTATATTTAATCAGCGTTAAGGAATACGTACGTGTTATTCACGCTTTGCTCTTAATTTTTTCGTTGAATAAACTTCCACAAAAATAATAACTGTGTGAACTAGTTAATTAAACACTGCATTATAAAATGCATTTGAGTAGTGCCACGATATGGAAATACACCATAACTCTAGAATATTATGGACGGCTCAGTGCCACAGGTGAGGGATAAAGTCAACAATATATTAAAATACAGAATATTTCAAAAACCTCGATGGTGACAGTACTTTGCAGACAGAATGTTTAAAATAAAATTGAATACGATCTTTCCTGAGTATTAATTTTAACATCTCGAAGATTACGCTTAGTCACCACTGAGCCATGCATATGTAATTACGCTGAAATCTTTTCATTGCTTGTTTGAATGCCAGTCATTTTTAGCAGTACAGGACAGTCAAATTATTTATGGGAATATTTACAACTACACACAGTCCAAGACCAGAAGGTAACGGCGAAAACCTTTAGATCTTATTCGCGTTGTGCTCTACATTTCTGCATCACTCATTGCATTCAGCATTTCCATTTTATATTTAAAATATGACGTTTTGATCTGCAGAAAAATTATATTTTAACTTAGAATGCCTTGTGAAATATCGCTTTTTACACGCCGCAAAAAATAGGTAGGTACTACATTTTCACATTACCGTTTTTATTGCTCGATCGTGCCGTGGATGTGAGCCACAAATAAAAGCTTTTGTATTCTACGTAAAAATTTGCGTCATGATAGTGTAGCAAAATTAAGCCTGGTCCTTTATGAGAATTAATAAAGGATTTATTAGGCAGTAAAGCTGGATTAAATAAAAATAGGGTAATGCTACACTGTGCTAAGAATTGGGAATATATATTTGTGTAGCCAACTGCTTATAAAACAGTCAAATTGTTATCTTCTGATGGCGAAAATGTTATTGAATTCGATATTCAATCTTTATATTGACATTCATTAGAGCAGCGGCGCGCCATTTTGTGCTAACTTAATATATTCGAAGCGCCCTACCTTTGACATTTATTAATAATTAGGGTAAGTTTTCAAAACATCTACTTTCGTCGTAATCTTTCAAGTAGCCAAATATCATGACAATCGTTGATGCTCAAGTCGCCACTGTATGAGTTTGTGTGGAATCGCACTTTCAAATCTTGAAAATCAATTGGAAAACTGCAAACCATTCTCACATTGTTATGGTGCAACGAATTTCCTCTGCAAGCCCAGCAGTAGATTTCCTGTTGAATATATGTAAGAGATTACTACTTGCAGCTTTTTAGAAGTCTTCTCTCCATCGGTGACTGAAGAAGGATTGGATTAGCAAGAGAAGGGATGTTGGGATTCTCCACGTGGATAACACGTTGAGTTGAAACAAAAGCCATGTGTTAGGATTCAATTGGAGTACCCTGGACACATGACACCTGATATTGAGTCTTCTTCCAAGACCCGCATATTGTTCTGTGTACCTTTTATTGTGCTCTTAAACGAATCGTATGGAAAAATTTACATAACAAGCTGGTTATTTACAGCGGCATTGAAATCTATCTTCTGTAGAGTGTCTCCCTCATTGCCATGTTTCTATGTTGAGGTATCTTACACAGTTACGTTTTCAGGGTACGCTACCAAATCCTTCCGTAGGTATTTTGATGTAAATAGAACTCTACCGTTCATTCTAATTAATGTTACTTAAAAGGAAGTCAACTATTGAGGTGACAAGCGAATGTGCAAAATTGAAGTTGAAAAAAAATCATTCCTTTGAACTGGGATACAAACCCAGATACCCTGAATTCCAGTCGAGTGCTTTGCCTTTCCGCTCATACTGTTTAAAAAAATATAGCCTTCAATTACGACAGTCCTCATATATTAGGAAATAAGACTGATGCACAAAATATGCAGATAATTCGACGATAATACTTTTAGTGAACACTTTTTCCGGCCACATGATATCAGGGATATTTTCAGAAGAGGGCCATTCGTAACACAATAAAGCAAGCGTGAAAGAGAAACTATTTCAATGCTTGCGCTCCACTTGGAGAATAATATGGAAAGGATTGAGAGAAATTCGCCGAAATAATGGATTAGGCGAAAGCAAAACATAACGCAAAGTCAAGTCTCCCGCAAGTCAAGCAAAATTATTTGTTCGGCTTCCCGCCAGTACGGGTGCTCATGAAAAGGTGAAGGAGAAAAGTATCGATGAACGTTGCTTGACCCAAATGATAAATGTTGACATCATATCAATCTGTTTCAAGCCATCCAAGACGACTTAGAGAAAAAACGTATTGCAGAAACAATCACTGAAGGAGAAATAAATATGAAGTCTGTTCAAGGAAGATCAAGGGTGAAGCAAATTATAACGGATTCAAATGAGAGGAATCATGAAGAAAAAGACTAAGACTAAAAGACACTAGAATGGAGATCTGTAGCCATCCAATTTTCGGATTGTCTGCTGATGAGAATGATGAATACCCACTTAATAGATGGCTTTTAAATATCAATAATTTTGAAACATCGATTGATAAAAGGTTGATGCATCACAGGTATTAGTGGCTCAGGATCGATATTTTGCAAGCACCGAGGGTAAACAGTCAATTGTTTTTACAACATACTTGGTTTTATATCGATTTTTTATCACAATCGATTTGGTCGGTTCGATTATATCTCGATGTAATGTATTTATTCGTACATTTGACGTCCCATCCCGAGCAAACATCGTTAGTTAGAGATCGACGTTTCAGAGACATCGATGGGAAAGGAAAGATGGTTTACAAGAATCTATGGTAAGAGATCGATGTATTATTAGCACACGCTGTTGTATATCGATGCTCTATTGCAATTTATTCCGCCACATCGATTTATCTACCACTGTCAAGCATCGATGCGCACATTTCGATGCCCCATTCCAAGCCTTAACTCACTCGTGCCGAAAAACCACTCCCACCCAACTCTTCCCCTTAACTCTTTGAGTTACTCTCCCCTCCCAACCCACCCTCCACGCTTATCTCCTCACGCTGCCTCCACAACCTCTCTCCACCTCTCTCCCCCCCTCCCTCACCCTCAGTTCCCCTCCCCTTAACTCAACAGGCATCCGAGAGAAGGAGGCGCAACCACGCTCTCTCTCCCGACAACACAGCTGACTCGCTCGCTTCCCTTCGGCCCGCTAAGTCAGTTGCTCTCGGGCCGTTGGAGGAGCTGGACGGAGCGGAGGGGCGCGCAGACGCCTTCGGTGACGGGAGGAGAGGCGTGGAGGAGGTGCCAAAGTCGAGAAGAGGCGCGGGATAAGAAGGATACATCTGTTTCCTTAGACGATGGACACAAACCAGTGGTGAGACAGGTGGGCGTGTACCGAGCGAAAGGAAGATCGTGAAGACAAAGAGAAGACTCGTGAAAAGTATTCCCTTCAGCATCTCCTCACCATTTCCATCCCTAAAAGCTCCATCAATTCATACTCTAAAAGATCAAATTGGTACTGGTGGGCGTACGGTGAACAGAAGATCGAGGACTAAAACGACTCATTAAAAAAAATTCCCCTCCTGCATCTCCACGTCGTTTCCGTCCCTAAAAACTCAATCGAATCATATTTTTAAAAATAAACATAAAAACTCCCACGTCCATACTTGTAAGATACAGCGGTGGTTTCCGCTTCTTGTTCATTTCCTACACAGATACCCTCCTCCTAGAACCCGAGAGCTTCGAAGGAAAAAAGAAAATCAGTGTGCGGAGGCGTGATTCTTCGTTGTTCTTTTTTTTAAACTCGCTCTACCGCGGTGAGACGAACTCGGCGGTCCCACCCACCCACAATCCGAGTGCCAGTTTTCGTGGACAAACGTGCGACGACTGCAAGGGTTTTTTTTTTACCTTCCGAAAGAGTGGTCCGCTGAAGAATTTCCTCCCACAAAGGAGCGTATCCATCTCTGGTTATTCTTCGCCGCGGTCCAGACGAGCGTTCGTCCGAGTCGCCGCCTTCAGGAGACGGACGAGCGTGGAGGAATATATAATTGTCCCTCCGTGATCCCGGGAGAGCAAGACCCGCCATCACAATGAGGTAAGTGGACGCATTCTATCCTATTCGTCTCATCCGTCGATTTCTGTACGTCGTAAGCGAGCGGTCTCCTTTGCCTCTGTGTAGTGTGTCGAGCACGTAGCGACGTTATCGCGACCGGCTTGGGACGACGGTGGTGGTTGCCACCAGCCCGACTCACTACGACTGCTGATTGGAATGAATGTAGTCGGGAGGTTATCAAGGAAAGCAACTGACAGCCGAGGTCATTTACACCATTTGGGATAGACGGGCAGTCATTTGGAGGAATTGGTTTCGGGGCATGAAATCATCTTGAGTAACAGAGATGTCGACTCAGCATTACATCTACATCAACATGGTACCCTACCACACACCCTAGGTATTCCACACCAGGCTTCCACACCAGGCTTGCACTAACCGTCAAGCAGATTTTCATGCTTTTATTACCTATTTTACCAAGTATGATTTTATGTTAAATTACGTAACGGCTCCAAATCATCATTATAGTCATTCGGGATAGATACTGTACTCATACATCACGGGGACCATTACATCATTGGAATGTTTTATTTCTCGTTGGAACAATATATTACACACTTTTCATGCACCACGATGTTTCAGTCATAGGATTTCTTTTCAGCTATTCACCTATTCACCTCAGCTCGCCGCTTATTCATCAGATCATGAGGATAAAATTAGGGAAATAGACTGCAGGACGAACAGGCTTAAAATATTATTTTTCCCGCGAAGGATAAGAGACCATAATAGCTGCCAATGAGACTTTTAAATTTAGGTTTGTTGACAGGTAGTCAAGCTAATACGTTGATTTGCTCCCTGACGCCTGTATCTTTATCTGCTGCCTAGCACTTGCAGCACTTCGCGAATGATTTCGTTATAACTCTTGTAAATCTGTGCATTTATTTCGCTGCAAAACACATTTATACAAATATTTTCTCTAATATTGGTGGCATATTTATAGTGTAGTGCATGTTGGTGAAAATTCACCTCTATTCAAGTCTTTGTAGTTTTTTTGCTAATGTAACAAACAACTTTAGCTACATTAACTTTATTAGGGTATAGTGTAGTGCATGTTGGCTCATTCTCAACTCACCCCCTGCCACTCAACCTTTAGGTGTGGCTTGCTGGGTATTATGTAGATGCAGAAGTAATTCCATCACGTGGAGGCAATTCTACCTCCTTAAGCCATTAATCATGTGGCCTACGCATTACGTTACATTGCCACATAATTATACAGAGTTTTGGATTATAGGTAACCCTGGAACGTTGATTTTAGACAGCAATGTCTGAAGTCTTGCCGTGTCCCTCCTATCGCCGGGCCGTTCTCCCCAAGAGAAGAGCGACCACTCATAAAGGAAATTTGTTTTGAAAATAATACTCTACAGGTTATTAAATTCAAGAGATATAAACACTCCACTTATACCCGGTTGCCTAGAGAAACAAGTAAAGACGTACAACTTCCCAAAAAAGGTACATAAAAGGCAGTACGGCTAAACCTAGATAAACAAACATATACGGTCGTGAGAAAAAGATTTAGTAAAAGTATAAATAATTGAGAGCACTTTTTCAACCATCTATAGAACCTAATTACAGAGATAATCTTACAAAATGCCATCTTGCACAGAAGCCTATATTGACAATGGACAGATGGCTCGCTTATAAGCCTGAAGATCTAGAGTCAAAATTTCGATAATGCCCCAGGATTCGCATTCCCAGAACCATCATCTCTAGGCTTCTTCTGGCACCACAGGTTCCTAGGGTGCAGCGGGCGTCGCGTCATAAAATATTCGAACTCAACTAGGCATGAGGAATGAATGAATTTCACATGCCCTAGGGATTAATAACAGATGTAGGTACTTCACACTAACCTGGAGAAGCTAATAAAAGGTTTAGAAAAGAGGTACTTCATTTCTAGTACTGCGCACCTTTCCCTTGGAAACAACTCGACGCATTAACGAGTTGAGTAAAGTTGAAACGAAATGATAAGTGCGGCATTGGGTAGAGGGATCATTTTAAAGAAGTAATAGATGGAACTTATGCTATGGATGGGATGGAAGACAGTAAAAATTAACATAAGTGATGTGTGAAAACATTATGAATGTGAATAATTCACGATGAGAATAACTGTTGAATAAAAGAACACGCAAATACGAACGACTAACCATTGTTCTTGATAATTTAGTAAAACTAATCTGTAGCGTACCCCTAAATGTAATGTGTCAATGGACAAAACATATTTCGTTCGAGGAGTTCCCCATGTACCTAATTTATACTAATCTGAGTACGTTAATCACGATGTGAATTCCGTATTCGGAGGCTTCAACAAACTCATCATGTAAGGAACTCTTAATTCATTCCAAAATTACTCATATTACATGTTAAAATGATTAGACCTAACACATAACATGAATTGCCGCTGCGATAGTTTTTTTTTAAGGTTGCGATAAAAACTAAAATATTAGTAAAAAGATCAAGTTGGACTTAAGATGAACCGGTCTAACTGGACTGGTTCGTGGCGTACTATCATTATAATCCGAAATCCGCGGAAAAGATAAATTCCCCATGCGTAACTGGTGTGGTGGATCCATGAGATTATTGATCCTCTCGGAAGCTACCTGTATAAAATGGAGCCACCGAGCACTCAACTCCCAATCTCTTCTGCCTTTCATCGCCTTAACGTTGTCAGTCAAAGCTCATGTGCCGCTATGTAGAACGCGCTGTACCAACTGCAGACATCTGGACTGATCTCCCACCGCGCACCGCTCGGGACCCTATATGGATTAGGGCACCCGGATCGCCACAAGTCCCGGATCTCCCTGCATCAGAACTTTTGATCCAGCCCCATCCTTTCCCTCCTCCGTTAGTCATGCGTAGCTGTTATCACTGCTCATTAGTGATGGGCGTATAGTAACTATTCGTTACTTTTGTATTCGTTACTCATCCAGATCCGAAGTGACGAGTACTGATTTTTAAATCTATTCGTCACTTAGTTACTCTTAACTTGATTTAGGAAGCTACTCGTTGATCCAGCATTCAAATCCACTCAAGTAACTATTCGTTGGATACATTAGGGTAGTTGGATTCGAATTAGTATCGTTTGGATAGTTGCATTCGAACAAGTATACGGATTCATTTGGGTAGTAGGATTCCAAAAAGTAATCGGATGTTTTGGTACATAGGATTCGAACAAGTACTCGGATTCGTTTGAGTAGTTGGAATCGGAAAATTAATCGGATTCATTTGAGTTGTTGGATTCAAAAAAGTATTCAGATTCATTTGGGTAGTTGGATTCGAATAAGTAATCGGATTCCTTTCGGTGGTTGGATTCGAATAAGTGATCGGAATCATTTGGGTAGATGGATTCGAATAAGTTGTCAGATTCGTTTGGGGTGGTAGGCTCGAATAAGTAAGCAGATTCAATGAAATTGTGATACGCCGAGGAGATCGTTCATAATATCGATTTTTCTCAATTAGAATGTCTCTCAAAAGGCTGTGTATGCATCGTATCCATCTCCGGATGTGCTGTACTTGCAAAATGGATGCTGAATTAAACTCGTGGGATATCCCAAAATTAGTTTTTCGAAAGGTTCTACCTCTGACAATACAGGTTGCATATGTTAGATTCTTACATTTCCTGAAAGAGCAATTCTTACTCTTTTATATGGTGGAACCGCCATAGGTTTTATAGATTTCCGCAGAAAAACGTTTGAGGCAGCGGGACATAAGCGCACAATTATCCTTATGGTGCATATTTAAATGCACTTAGGTATTACCATTTCCACTGACTATAATTGAGCATCTGCACCAACAGCTATCCGATTCAAGATGGTTTTCATAGTATGATTAAGTGGATGCGCATGATCAGTGTATAACTATTATCTATTGATCACGATGGTAAAAACTCCAAACCAATATTGGGTTTTTGAGAGGAATTAATATATACGACATAACATTAGTAGTAATTTTACGCCCTCGCCGGTTTAAGAATACACGTATATAGCTTAAATAATGGTGGAATAACTGTTTGCATAACATTTTTAATAAACTTTTCTGGATACGAGTGCGACTTTTTGTAATGGGTTAGGGAATGAATGGGTACAATAAAGTGAGCGGGGGAAATTTTTGAAATCTTCGACGATTTTATTATGTTCGTATTCACTTGGGAAATAATATTTCGGTTCGAATTTTCAGTCAAAAACAAGTTAAGATACAGTTGTTTCTGTACGGATAATCCTGTTTGAGGTAATAAAAGCAATTCGCTAACCTAGCTCCACGATAAGGAGTAACATAAAATCCGCCGGCCTACCTCAATTTTTACATGTTTTTTATGAATGGTTTGGCGTTTTCCCTGTGAACGATAATGATGAAATTTTCTTTAGTTTCCGAGAAAATTTCATCGACATCATTTTGTAACTTCCCAGAAAACTTCAACATCAACTACAATAAGTAAATATATTTATGTCAATGTCAACAACGTTTGGATGCCAAGCTCGTCATTGAAACGATTGAAACGAACAGAAGAGCCACGAATGACTAGTAACGAATACCTACGATACATTCAGAGAAACGAATAGTACCGAATACTCCAAAGTACCGACGGAGCCCACCAATACTGCTCATACTGATTTGAGCATACTCCTGACTCGTCCCGGCACCTGGCGGTGCTCTTTCGTGGGACTGATAACGTTTGGGACACCTCATTCATTAACATCTCTTAGGTTATCGACTCAATTGGACCTGAATTCCTGAATTTACGCGCCATGATCTATACTCGAATGCAAGAAAATGAAACTAAGGACTAAATAATAAATTTGAAACAAAAGTCTTCAAGTTAATTTTCTATAGCATTTTAAACGCGTTGAAAATACATTAGAAAAAATGCATTTTTAATTAACTGTTAAAAATCAGCCGGTAGAGTACCCGATGATGATGAAAATGCATTCCTAGAAATCCATTTTAAATGGTTTCAATGGCAAGGTAACATTTCTTAAAACCCATGTACGGACGAATAGAAAAGTTTGCGTTGCTAGTGCATTTGACGTACTGCAAAATGCACTGATATGATGGATGGATCAAGATGTATACGTAAAAAAGTTCAGTGTGTTTCTATTTCCGTGAGAGATCATACCTCTCCGTCCATAAAATCAGCCTAGGGGATGTTTTAATACGGAAATGTCAACATTAAAAAACATGTGTGTTTAAAATATAGTTTTTTTCTCTCTCTCTACCAAAAAAATATCTCCGTTTCATTATTTAGAGGGGATAATTGAAATTAAAATCAACACAAATGTGAGGAATTGACTGTGGAGGAATATTCCGCCTCGGATTGGAATCGAACAGCGTTCTCTCAATTTAGCGCGAAGTGCTTGACTATTTGACTAAGTTCAGGTATTAAATCACCCAATGAGGAAAAACACAAATACGAGACACTGAGACAGTAATGGTGAAAAAATTCCACCGGGCTGAGATACGAACCCATGTAATCAAAAGTTGCGCTGAGAACAGGTTGTTTGGTTATTTGGGGGTGCAACCGGCAACTGATTTAATTTTCGCTGTTGGGGATACATTAGTATGTTGGCCGGTGAAGAATTATTTGGGGAATGGCCGAAGAGTGGATAACTACGCCGCGGCATTGGTTCCAGCCTGCTCTTAACAATAGATTTCAGAATAAAATAGATGTAAAAATGTGGCACGATATCATAGGGCGAATACTGTAGCTATTAAAATGAGTAAGCAGCCATATTGAATGGATTAGTTGCGGGGTAACTTCACCGAAAGCATAGGTTTTAGTAGCGGAATTGTCGCGATACCGATTTGGTTTAGTATTTATGTGTTAATTTACTATTCGTTTATGCATCGATTTAGTAATATGTTATGTATTTAAAAACAAAATAATATCCAAAAGAGCACTGCTATATTAATAAAATTTATAAGAAATTTCGCGCGATAGCCATGTTAGGTGGATAATTTTTCTAAAAAAATTACGCTTCACTTTCGTGCGTCAAGACGCCATCTACTCTCTTATTTGATATACGCTATAACCGAAAGGCGCCCCAAGGGATTCACAGTTAAACCTCCCATCCGACGGATTAATTACTACACCTGAAGTAGGTATTCTCCACACAACACTCGAGTAGGGATCGGGATCACAATTATGAATCCCCGACACTACCGTGGTTCGAACCCAAGCACTCGGGATCGGAAGCAAGCGCTCTAGTCACCACACTTACCAAAACCCCCACACAGTCATTCAGTCAATGAATTTCAGTGTAACTCATAAGGGGGCGTAATTACGTGAGGCGATTTTGGCGACTTTTCGACCCCATTCGACGACTCAAGAGATGTCGTGAGATTTGGCTCGACCCTAATTGGCCCCCTAATCTCACGTGAGAGTTTTTAGCATGCGTATTTTTAGTGTAAATACGTTAATCTGTGCTTGATTACGTTGGATTTATTAAAAAAACAAGTTGCTTAATTATTTGTATTTAAGACTAACTAAGACTAGTATTTAAGGCTACTAAGAACTTAGGTAATCTAGAATCACAGTGAGAAAATCGAACAATAAAATACTTAAATAGGAACTACTAAAATGCGTGAAAGAATACTCATTCTAATTCAGTCCACGGGGACTCATGTGTGGTCTCAAGAGTGACTACTGGAACCACCATGTCCATGTGATTTGTTTCCACATGTTTTACTTAATTTAACTCAGTTTTCTCGCAATTTTACACTCTTTCTGTCGGAAAAAATTACGTAAAATATTTGCCGAAACCCCCCACCCCCTCTCCCCAACGTGAGATTGGGTGAGACTCGGCTCGACCCCCTCCCCCCGTAAACACCTCTAGTAATTAATGGATGCCCCCAAAAATAGGAGGGTTGTTCGGTAGAAGTAGAGTTTATTTCAGGGATGGCGAAAGAGTGGGCAAAAAAATCTATTTGGCATCAGCCTACTATAAATGGAAGACTTCAAGGGGTTCACAATGTTGTGTCCCATCCGCCGTACGGATTACGGTACTTTATTTTTTTCCCCTACACCCCAAAAACGGCTCCTAACGTTTCTAACACCGGATACATCATCAAGCAACAATGGACGAGCACAAAAATCCATGTCCTGAGTGGTGAAAAATCCACCCAGCCGGGACTCGAACCCGCAACCCGCCAAAACTTGAATGTACCCCACCGACAAAAAAATATCCTCCCTGACGAGGAATCGAACCCCGGTCTCGCGCGTGACAGGCAGGGATACGGACCACAACACTAAGGATTATAACTTTTAGTGCTAGTGGTTCAGGGGCGCGATCACGGTTCTCCATAGCGCGCGCGATCGCGTTAACTTTATTTTACAATTACGCTCTTGAGAACGAAAACGAGATCGTAATTCTTGAATTTTTTTCCAGGATCTTTGAATCACTAGTTTTAATTGATGGAGTTCATTCCCAGGACAGCAACTAGGGATGGGCGATTATTAAAAAATAATCGATACTTCGTTAATCGATTAATCGCAAGCAGCCGCTTAATCACGCCCGATTAATTGCTTTTACTAATCGATACATCGATTAATCGATTCGATTATGACAACATCCAAAACATACCTTGCAAGGTTATGGTCCCTCCATAAATAAAGTAAAATAGTTTCATTTACATTTTATAAGGTTAATGTTATCATAAGTACAGATTCTAAAATTTAGATAAACTTCCAGGAGGCGTGTCAGGGAGCAGAATTGTGAAAAATTTCTTAATTCAATTTAAATTTTGGACGATTGCCAAATGTTTACGGGAGCTGAAGCTAAAAATTGCAATTTTGATAAGTGGGTACTGTAAGGTGGCTTCTCAGATCAAATTGTATTAGACTCATCTCGGAAAAGAGTCTCTCTGACGGAACTGATGTTGCTACTCCTGGCTCTGGATATCCTTTTCAGTCATTTTCTTCTTCTTATTTCATGCCCTGCTTCCGACGGGATAAGATGTAACTTCGTCCCTTTCTTCGCCTGCGTTGAACAACCAACTGCACAACACAGAGGCATATTGACAACCAGATATTTAAAAAACGCTACGCTGCTTCAGGAAAAACACAATTACTACAATGCTTTCTACCAGGCAACTGACGCCAACAAAACACTTTGTAAAAGCATTTTTGATAGCATGGAGAGGATACCAATAAACACATTCTAACCGATAAAAAGAAATAAATCCTCATTGCAATCAATTTTATTATCAAAATAACAAGCGAACATAATGCAAGGCTATGCAACATCTGACATAAAGACAACAAGCGAACATAAGACGAGCAACATCTGACACATGGCACGTGAGTGCCCGGCAAAATGTGGTGCCGCGTAGTGTTACGTGGTTACGTCATGCGCATTCTATTTTGATACCGTCATTGCGCAGAGTTCAGCCACAGTCAAATTTTCGAACTGAAGACGAATGTGAACCGCTCTATCCATCACAGCTCACAAGACACAAGATTGCGTCATAATCGGTAATCGGTCAAATTAATCGGGTATACATAATCGATATCGGCTGTTGCATTAATCGATTACAAAATTTCGATTAATTGATAAAAATAATCGATTATTCGATTAATCGATATCGTAATCGCCCATCCCTAACAGCAACTGTGACTATTAACCCACTAGAGCAGTTTGAGTATGGGATAACGATAACGACGACTCGAAAAAAGGAACCGTGATCCAACCCCAGGATTCCTGTAGAAGACGACCACCCCTGCCAGGAGTCGTACTCTGGCCCTCAGGATAGGAAGCAGGTATTCTTGTCGTCGCACCACCCTGCATATGTAGAAAGAGTCCTTTTGAGTGCTGCGTCCTCCCTGTTAGCAATTCATCTGCTCACAGCGGCGGTGGTTCGTGGGCGATGGCTGCGCTTTCATATCTGTCCTCGCGACCTCTGCGCCATTGGTCATATCAGGGCGGAGAGAGCGATCGCGTGGGAGGGCAGGTTGGCATCCCCATCTACAAACACGTACACAGATACACACGGCATCCACGAGCCAAAGGAACGACGAAGGAATCAACCAAGGAGAGATCACACGGGTCTGATCTTCCCAATGAATACGCTCCAGACCACAATCACAAAACATCTCGTTCGCCAACCGCAGACGCATCGTGTCACACGAGAGGGAGCTCTGTTTGAGCGAGAAAGGTGAGCAGCTATTAAGCTATCTGAGAAAACCGTACCCTTCGCCATTGCCAAATATGCTATTCGATGACGGAATATAATCTCGAGAGGAAATTCGGAAAAGCGGAATGATGTAACAGATGCATAATAGAACAGTGGATGGTGCGAGAGAATGGGTGGAATGAGACAATCACGGGTGGATTAGAATAAGTAATTAAGAGAGGCGACCGGCAGCTGAGGTCGTTTTAGCCAAGAAGGATGGGTAGGGGGGTTTATGATGGTAGGATTACTAACGGAATGGTGAAACGGCAGAGAGAAACTCGCAGACGGTCTAATCTTTAAAGAAAGGCACAAATGGTTCCAGGTTTCCAAGTTTGGACTTCGCCATTCTGGCTAACTTTTTATTAAGTATGGGAAGCCAGTACACTGCACCCACTACACCTACCCAGAGTCGGATTACCAGTAAGGCAAAGTAGGCAGTTGCCTATGGACTCCGCGGCTTTGGGGGCCCCGGAGAGGCCCCGAGAATTGTTTTCCCCTTTCTTCTCTTGCGATTTGTTTATTATACCGCCTACAGCCCCCAAGGGTATTAATCTGTCAGTGCACCTACCCGACCCCTCAACAGAAAATTATATGAAAATAAATTGTTCCATCCTCCTCTCCAACCTAACGCCTTTGAACAAAATATTCATCAGAGAATTATTATATGCTGAGCTTATTCCTAAGTCTCCAGTCTTTGGAACTACAGGGAGAGTATGTGTGATTGTAACTCGCAAATGGTGTGCGCTAGGTAAGATAAGGTGGAAAAAATGTAAAACAGAGCCGCCATCCTGGATCCACCAATAATAGTTAGCAGTGGCGAATATATGGGGGGGGGGGGCCAAGAGCCCCGAAATAAGGCCTCATGGCCGCGGCGAGAGGCACTCGGCGCATGCACGGATACCTACACTACAGCCGGTCGCCGCTAGCCAGCCGGTCGACCCCCCCCCCCCCCAAAGTTATAACCTATATTCGCCACTGATAGTTAGGCTATCTTTGACTGTGTCTTCTCCAAAAGGGTACAGAGCGATACGTGTGGTCTGGTCAGTATTTTATCTCATAGAGTACTTTTTACACACAGGTTGACTTAATCAAGAGCTAACTTATTGCAGTGCTCACTACAGTCGCGATTTTAATTAAAAGCAAATGGATTATTACTGAACTATAGAGAAATCCTACGCAGTCAATTATTTTGGTCTACATGAAACTTTTAATCAAGCATGTGTCACTCAAGTAAAAGTTAATTGTGCCAGGATATTTAATTTATTTTCATGCATTGAGCACAGTAATAGATAGAAACGCAACCATATTGGTTGCGGGGGAAAACTCAAACATAAATTAAAAATCTCAAACACAGAAAAAGCTTACCTTCACGTAACTTGAAGCATTGCAATCATTTCCGCAAACAGCCGTAATTTAAAAAATGACAGTTCCACTTACTCAATAAAAAATAGCTATTTGATTGATTGTAGTGACATTGGTAGGTCAGTTAGCGCAAATATTATTTTAGCAGTTGTTGACTCTTGATATACAAAATAATCGGTGACTGAAGCAAGGTTATGTCAAGTATCTGATCGTCTTAAACGGTATCTGCGTATTTTGTCACAAGATTTGCACTCTCATGTATTGCGTTAATGTTTTTCACCTCGGTGGATGGCTAAATTCGCTAGATAGAGGAGCACTGGCGTTGAATGTGCTGGAACGTGTCTAAAACGCAGGATTCGAAACAGATGGAGTCATTTAAGCGTGGAGTCGCCATGTCATCTCCCGTTCGGATTGACAAGGTCATCCGAGTTTAAAAAAACACAGAAGCTAGCTCGGGCCTCGAGCCAATCCATATTCGTCACCCCCAGCGAGTTAAAACGCAACATTTTACGTAACACGCAAACTTTTTACTCCATATGTCGAGTAATCAATTAATCATTGAGCATTTTGGCCCTACATTAGGGAATTATAGGGTATACATCCATCTGCGGAAACCTAAAACTATTGTAGCTGTTAAAATTAAGGAAAGTAGCGACGACAAAGCATACATAAAATTTTCAATGGGTTTTTCAGACGTTTTTACAAACCATATATAACAATGGCGAAAAGATTTCTTGAAAATAAAAATTCCACATATACGCAATACACTGCGAGCCTCCGCAAGGGCGTGTAGCAGGGGGTTGTTAGCGTACCTGCCACAAAAAGGAAGGGTACAGGAAAATGTAATAGCAAGGAAAGCGATCATTAAAGATGTGCATTTCGGTTAAGCTTGCCCTGATGGAAATTTGCCTATATGAATTCCCAAGAACATAGGGAAAAGCAAGGGAAAAATTGAAACGACCTTAGAAAAAATGCCTTCCAAAGGAAATTCCTGAAAAACTCTCGGGAATGTTTTCCTAGATCTTTTCTCTTTAGAAATGTAAGACTTCGGTCAGCAATATCCATAGAACAAAACTCTACTTTAGGGAAAACCTTCAGGCATAGGAAAAATTACACCAGTAATTGCATGGAGTTCAGTGTGCAATGCATAAAGTGAATGACTATAGAGGAAAAAATATATATGCATTAACAAAAAATATTCTGCATAGTTTGATTTCTACAACCCTAGACTTATCACAGTTAGATTTAACGAGACTAACAAAATATTTTTTAATAAAAAAAAGATGTGCATCCATTATAAAAAGTCACCTCTCACAGTCAACTACATTTGGTGAAAAACAAATATGGTCTAAGCCACAGCAACCGACTTTCAAAAGCATTTCCCAGGGATAATGCATTCTAGGGAAATTATTCCCTAGTGATATATTTTCTAGGGAAAACGGGCGGCGGTTAAATTTTCTATGGAATTTTCCAACAGGGTGGGCTTCAATGTGTTCTTGTTACAGTCGTGAATGGTGCAAGGGGAAAAAATTCTTAAAATAGGGCAGTCGTTGTGCAGTAAATCCATTCCATTTTTTCTCTCTTTTTTCGATCCTGCAGATGTGATGCGAGGGTGAAATGGTATCTGCCGTGCTGACCTGAAATACGTGAGATTTTGTGACTCGTGAGAGGAATTTTTCTAGCATTCCAAGATTAACGTTTAACCTTCGAAAGACTAGTGGCTTTCAAACCAGTCCCGTTTTAATTTTGTCTCACTTTGTGAAGCGATATGAAATATATGTTGATAATGCCCAAAGTTTCTGTAATTTATTGAACAAAAAACTACTCTAGTTCCGAGAAATATATCAGCCAACGAAATTATAGTTCATTTAGATACTGAAATTCCGCCTTGCCTTGAAAAATATATTTTTTAAATGGAATTGCAAGATAAATTTCTAAGGATCTGGTTTAAAAAAATATCTTTCCCATTTTTAAAGGTAGGCATTAAATCATTAAGCCACTTTAGACCAATTTGTTAATGCCACAATATTCCAGGATCATAGAACATTGTACAGGATCTTAGAGCATAACCTGGAGTCATCAATCCGAAGAATGGCTTGTTGCTGCTCTCCACTCAATTCTCCCCTCAGCTAACCGATTTTTTTTTGCAGAAGTCCTCAAGTGTCCCTCATAATTTGCTTCATGTGTTCCATCATTGGTCTTCCTCGATATTTTTTTCCATTCATTTCTCCTTACACTATTGTATTTATGAGGCTGCTGCGATTTTTCCTCAGCTGGAATATATTGGTCTTTCTTTACTTCACGCTTGAGCCGGCCTTTTTCAGTTCAAATGCTCTCTTTTCATCTAACCTACGCATTTCCCCTCTTCTTTTTGCGTCTGATATATTATCTCTGCAAATATAAACTATTCTGTTATAATTTATTCTGCCTATTTCATTCTCTTCTTCTGGTTGTTACCTATCATCCAATCCCAACTATTTTACAATCCTATCTTATCTTCTCACTACTATCTCAATCTATTATCATTTTCCCTTTGATTTTTCTTGATATTTTTATTTCTGCAGTCTATGTACTCTGTTTTTTTCTTCACGCATATCTCTGTTACTCATCACCATGCTATATTAAAGGTATTATTATTGTATATAAATAATAAATCCTTACTTTTGGGCCCTCTCTTAAACGTTTTTTATTTCATATTCTATGCGTGAAACAACTAGTTATTCTATTAGCTTTATCTCTCTCTCCTTTCTCTCTTGATGGTTTAATTTTTGAAGCCAACCAGGATTGATTTAGATAACAACTTTGGAGTGAGTTTCTATAGTGCCTTTTCTCCTCCTGAAATCAGTTGAAATGAATGCATTTTCATGGGATTAGCTTTGACAACGTTTGCCTCGGTAACTTTGTTTCAATATTCTGATTCGTGATCGCTGTAAATTATGCAACACATTTGGAAAACATCCTTCTCTGAACAAAAACAGAGAGAAATTGATGATAATAATCTTGATAGCCTTCTCATTGCTATAATCTAAAACATTCGGTAGCCTACAGAACAATGGAGAGGGGCCTACACTTTTTAGCTCACTATTCGTTTGGTTTGGGAATCAAGAGCTATCGCTTTCAGGACACTGAATTAATATATATTCCGGCGTTCGCTGATTCGTTCAGCGAGATTGGGCCCATAACAGATTTTATTTTAGGAGCATCGAAGACAAACCGGTTTTTTTATGGATCTCTTTTTAGCCAAAGGTTCAGATTGGTCTCAGGTGTTGAGGGTAGGTCATGCCCCTCTGAAGGAACCATAGGATTTCACAAGCAGCAGCTCACTCCCGTTTACAATTAGCGCATCCAGATCACGCAGCAGCAGAGAAAATTTGACTTCCTCGTGATGCTACTTTACATTAAGGTATCTTTTTTCACAGTGAAGAATCGTAGTGCTTTAATTTATACATTCATTCAAGTATTCTAACAGCTGATTGGTAGGTTCTTGGACAGTTCCCATTCTGGATCTCAATTTCCTAGGCTTTGTCTCGCTTTCCCTCCTAAGAATGTCCCGCCATTAGATCCCTCTTCAATTCTTCATATCTTCTACCTCCTCTCATTTCAATCCAGAATTCCAATCCTCTTCCTTCCTCTTCCACGCTTCCCCAGTGTTCTCCCCTCTATTATTCTCTTCAACATGCCCTCTCCTCTCAAAACTTCCTCCATCCATCTCTTCTGCCTTCTCCAAACCTCCGCCACAAGCTTCTTCTCCTCTCCAACAATATCCAATGACTCCTCGTTCGTCTTCCTCGCCACCCAACTCACCTTCTCCATCCTTCTCCAAACCCACATCTCAAACGCTTCAAGTCTACACACTTCCTCCCTTCGCAATGACTAGATTTCCGACCCATACAGCACCACACTCCATATTAAAGTTTTCACCAGCCTCTTCTTTACGTCTCTTCTCAGACCCCCCCTCATCAATTCCCTTCTCTTCGAAAAAGCTTCTTTAGCCACGACAATTCTGCATCTGATGTCCCTACCACTTAACCCATTCTCCTCCAAAATACTACCAAGATACGTAAACTACTCGACCTGCTCTATCTTCTGCCCTCCCGCCCTTATGTTAAGCCCCACCATCTAACTTCTAGAAAATTCATCACTTTCGTTTTCTTGTGGTTGATCTTCATACCCATACCTTTCGCACTGGACCTCTAACGCATTCACCATTGACTGTAACCACTTGGCAGACTGACTAACCAATGTTTGATCATCAGCAAATCTCACTGATTTTATCAGCTCCCCTACAACCTTTATTTCTACCTCGTTATCCCCACATGCCTCCCATACCATTTCTTCTGAATACACGTTAAAAAGCAACGGCGATAGTGGGCACCCCTGCCGCACTCCCTGTCCTATCGTGACCTATCCCGATTCTCCATCGGCTACCATAACCTATGCCGTCTGGTTCATATGCAAATTCCGAATCAGACGCCTGTCCCTCCAATCGACCCCTAATTTCTTCAACACTCCCATTAATTTCGTCCAGTCCACCCAATCAAACGCCTTCTCGAAATCTACGAAGCATGCAAAAATATCCTGCCCATACTCTAGGTTTCTTTCTATTAGCGGCCTCATAACGCTATAGCTTCTTGCGTTCCCGTCCCTCTCCTAAACCCGAACTGGTCGTCACCCAGGTATTCATTTGCCTTCTTCTCTAGCCTTCTGTTTATAATTCTCATAACCACTTTGGCCGCGTGGGATATTAAGCTTATTGTCCTATAGTCTTCGCACGTTTTTGTCTTGCTATTCTTTGGTATAGGAATTAGTACAGTGTTCTTGAAGTCTTCGGGCTACACTCCATCCTCATAAATCCTACGAATAAGCGCAAAAATGTCTTTCTCTTCCGTTCTTCCCCATGCTCTTTAAAAACTCTGCAGGTATTTCATCTATTCCCATCGCCTTATTCCTTTTCATTCCTTGGTTGCACTGACTACACCTACCGTTGCTTTCGCCGCTTCTACAATCCCATTTTTCAAACTTCTCCATTCATCTTCCACTGATCTAACTCCATGATCCTCACCCACTATCTCATCAACCTTCTCTCGATACTTCTTCATTGCCTGAGTTAATGCCTCCGTATTTCACTTTTGTACCCTCCTTCCCGATCTTATCTTTTTCAGTTTTACCCGACATTTCATTACTAATAAATTGTGGTCTGTGTCTGCATCAGCTCCTGGATAAGTATGCGAGTTTTTAACAATATTCCTGTATCTGTGACGAATCATTATATAATCTATCTGGAACCTATCTGAGTATCCCGGCTTCTTCCAAGTGTACCTACGTTGCGGGTGATGTCTGAACCATGTATTTGTAATCTCTAGGTTATTTCTACGGCAAAATTCCACAGCTTTCTCGCCGCGGTCGTTTCTCCTTCCTAGCCCGTAATCGCCCACCTCCCGCTCATCTCTTCCTTCACCCACCACCGCGTTCCAATCTACTATTTATCATTATAATTACTACCAAGTGCTCACTCCCAGGTATCCTACCAATTATTTCCTCTAGCTGATCGTATATAGCAACTACCTCCTCTTCTTTATGATTAGAGGTAGGCATATATACCTGGATAATAGCTAAATTCGTTGGATCTGCCTTTAGTTCCACGACTATTATCCTATCACTCACCTGTTCTGCATACACTACTTTTCTACCAAGTTTCCTATTCATTACAAATTCAACCCTGCGCTGACTTTCATTCCCTCCACTATATATTACTCTATAGCCATCGCTCCAGTAGTCCCTGCCATCCTTCCATCTTACTTCACCCAGGCCCATGATGTCTACACCCACCCTCTCCATTTCTTGCTTTATATTCTCAAGCTTTCCCACCCTCAGCATAGTCCTAGCATTTCACGTGCCTATTCTGATTGTTTCGTTCCTCTTCTTTATCTTCTTTTGCTCTGCTGCTGTATTTTCTGAGCATGATTTTGTGTGATGACGACCGCTGGGGCCTTGCTCCCACCGCAGCCGGGCACGGCACCCGTCCCACTGGGCCGAGTCCCGTAGTTGCCAGGATTCATTATCATTTGAGAAACGTCCATAATTTCAAGGTTTTTGTTTTAATTGAGGTAGTATTCCGTGGTCTTACTCAATAGTGTTTTTTTTTCGTGACACCATCACTTCAGAGGCCGCCTCACTCGGGTCAGACGCCTTTTGCAGCCGCCTCACTGAGGTACAGACGCTGTGCGGACTACCATTCGTCTCTCTCCTAACCTTCGACCAATCTGGCATCGGTGACCCTACCAGAATCATTGCTCCCGCCAGTTCAGCTCTAGGGGTCATCGGAGCAAGCAAGTCCTTCCACCACGACAAGGTTGTAGTCCAAAGGAAAAGAGTGCCTTATTAACGTGGTAAAATAAAATGATTCAGATATGTGATCAGGAAAATTCAATGCTTATTATGAATGAAAAATAATCAATATAAATCAATCATTGCATTTGCAAGGAAGACTACTTGGTTATATTCTACATAATATTTATTAGAAACTAACCGGTTCAGATGTCCGCACATCATGAATATAGCTACAATTCTGATAACTTACTGATGATGATATGTTAATATTGAACCCGATTGGAGAATTTTAGACAGAAACGTAATGGATTACGTCTTGTTTCTTTTTAAAAAACCATCCAATCCCTTAATTTTTTACCTTTCTTGAATTATAAAATTTGTTCACTGCCGAGCCTGTTTTTGAGCGAGGCCATTGGAATGCACTCAAGTTTGCTACTCATAGGGCGTTTTAAACTTAAAATGATTACTTAGATTATTTTTTCTCAGGGAGGACTGAATCCAATCATTTGGATACATGAAGGCAGAGCTCAACCAGTATCAATGTCAAATGCGCGTGAAAATAACAAAATAAATGGTAGAGGATCTGTTCTTGAAGCATTTGTGAGATCATCGTAATTAAAAGTGAGAAGAAAAGCAAACAGCCAGGATATCGAAGCTACCCATTTGTTACCTCTCCTCTCGTACATGCACCAAGATTATCAATATTTCTTCTCAAGTACCATTTTAAACAGCAGTGAAAACGGAGAATGATGGTATTTAAGTGTTGCTGTTGCTGCCTAACTTAACTGGCCTCGCCCAGTTTCGTTCAAGGCGGTTCATTTCAGCAAACATGCTGACCCCAATTCGGAATCATATATGGACCTTTTGTAAATCATTGGAAAATCACTGCTCTGATAATCTCAGACTTTAGGCGAGAAATTTCAAAACGGATATCATGAAATAGGAATTTCCAAATCACCTTTAAATGCAAAAATTATATGGTACGAAGCCACGCGCACATGTGCAAATAGGTGTACAAGGCATAAAAAGAGAAGTAGAATAAAGATCGCCTGCGATACGGCATAGATTATGAATACAAAGCAATATTTCGGTCAATCAGAACGACTTCTATCGGGAGACGTTCATTTTCGCATTAAGGCAAGCCACATCCTCTTTATAAATACCAATGTACAGACTCTAACCTAAAATATATTCGTTTGGCCTCATATTTAAAACATTCAAAATGATATACTGGGCGTCAATCGTCTATCACAACCCTTTAATGACAAAATAATAAAGCCAAATAACTTTATTACATGGGAAGCTCATAAAAACCAAATAAAAAGTGTAAATATTAAAACATAAGTGAATAGATACATATTTTATTTTAAAATTTTTAGTTAAAATGAAAAGATTTCTGCAGATTTAACTCCAAAATTTTCTGCAAGATTGATGATATCGTCCATCTTGGATATTTTTCTTGGACTTAGCGAAACTACAGTCACAATATAACAAAAATTAGCGTATAAAACAAAACGGATACTGCTATAGCCAATAATTTACTTTTACTCATAATTTAATAACAGCGCACCAGCAAAGGTCAAAATTCTATGTATCCTTTCTATATCCTTTCTTCGTTCCAGTGATTCCGGTGAAACTCGAACAATTGCTGAATGCATGATCGACTTTATCATATAATCCTATTATATTCGCATTAAATTCCTTCTACTCTTGCCCAGGGCGCTGACTGGTGGCTTTTACGACCAGCATGCGGTTGAAGTCCTCCCTTTCCTTGATTACCGCAAGAGTTTATCGGCATTAGCAAGTCGCGCAGCAGGTGGCTGCTGTTGTGGAACACACTCAAATCGTCCACGGGAAGTCATTTCAAACGGTAGCACGCCGATACATTATATACGCTTGCAAATGAGCATTAATGTACTTTATGAACGAAATTTAATGCGCAGGTAGCAGCTTTGTCATTTAAGATGTAAAGACCTAAGGAGCAGCTATACAAAAGACTGAGGTAAGAGATAATTAATCTTTTCTTTGCCTGGTACAAATACCACTAGTGATTACATTTTTTTATTTCCTTGAGTATTCCTTTAGAGCGACATGCATTCTCAAGTCTCCTAATGCAACCCTGAGTCTTCATCAAGGTATTCTCAACACTACTCCACCGCCTTTGTCTCTTCTGCGCGTTTGAAGTTATGCCTTTTTTCTTTTGTGATTTATAAGGAATATAAAAATACAAAACCCTTTCCGAACGCTATTATCACAGTTCAGTGCACAGCAACCACCTATTTCGCTTTTCTTTTAGTAGAAAAACACGGGAAAAAACTGCTTCACCGTGGGATCTTGTCTATTCCACAGCACAGCCAAATATGGTTGGACAAAAGATGGTGTAATTCGACGACTCCATCTAGTAGTTATAAAATGGAAATCTTGAGGACTCTGATATAACATAGAAGTGGGCACCACTGCGCTATTTTCATTCGTACGTTTTCGGCACGGCGACGATTTTCATGTCAACGTGGAATCGACGCGAGAGGTCCATACATATTTGTGTCCTGAAGGGAATTTTGATGAAGGAATTCTAATTGGAAGCTCCTCGAAAGTATAAGCGTGAGGAGCTGCGTGTTAATTGGGCCAAGTGGAGAAGGTAATAAAATATGGGGATAAAATGGTGGAGATATGGGAAAGTCATTAGCGCTTTGACAACGGTGACGATCACGGTATGAATTTCCAGAAATAAGCTGTTTCTGCTTTATCTTTTTCTGTTGCATCGTCGGTAAAAGTAATGAAATTAGACTGACTGAATTTGTTTTAAGCAAATAATTACCCAATTTTAAAGAAAACAGCCTAAACGAAGGTATTCTTTAGAATGAAGGCAAAACTAAACATATATGTTGTGTGCGCTATCGAAAAATCACATATTGTGTATCCAGTCGTCCACGGAACCCCAAGAGTCAATAATAAGTTAGTTAAAAACTAATGAATTAAATTGCTTGCTAAAAACAGAATAATTTTACATAATGAGTTATGAGGATCAGGATATTTTTATTTTTGCAAATACAAATACTTATTAAAGTACATATAATAATGAATAATTATTATCATAGATCACAAGAGAATTGATACGATTATGATAAAATTGCATTTGTTTGTTTTGAGATTAGTTGTATGTACTTTAATTGCGGGGTCCAATCATTCTCACAACCGCATAAATTCAATTGCACGGACATCTAAGATCCTACCATGGGTTCAAAACTCTTCTGCTTAACAACTCGAATTAAAGTTTTGTATGCCCAATGCATTGCGCAATTTTTCGATTTTAGAACGCGATGAAATCATTCCTTTAGAGAGCTAAGACCTCATTTCTCTGCCCTGACACTATAATAGCAGCTACTTTGCCACGGAGCCCCGCTGGTTTCTGTCTGTTTCCGAAATCCTTGATTTTTATTTCCCCTTCATTAACTCTTACGGTTGTTCTGGAGTTCCAGTGGAATGGCTGCCGACTATTTGTCGATGATAATCAGCGGAATGCGGTCTAATGATAAAGGAAAGCATGACTCACTCCTTCGAGCGAAAACATCGAGTTGAATAGCCGTCCTTGAAGGCATAAGCTCGCCGATATAAATCGAGGCAACTCTCCTTCTTTGTTTCATTCCAGATCTTTTGACTCCCTATTAAATAATGCTTTCAGGTAAAACACAACCAGTTTCCCTCGAATGATTTTGTATTTTTCTCAAAACTTTGTTTTCACGACTGAACTTCTCAGCACCTAGCTGTAGTGATTCCTGCCCTAGCTGTAGTGATCCCGTTCAAACTGCCTTAGATCACTGGCAAACATAATACAGATGAAGAAAGGAAGAAAGCCTGGATTGCGTGGCAATATACGCATTGGCTCGGCAAGCAAGGTTCGTGGCTCCATTCCCGGTCCAGGCCGATTTTTTCTTATGGCAATTTCCACGTGAACATCATACTCTTTGATCGCTGATAGTGAACGTTAGGTGACGGAAGTTTAGTTCAAATTGCCACCACGTCAGTTGTAATCTTAAGGGAATATCATATTAATTAACTATTTATTACATAACACATTGATTTTAAAGTGTTACGCCTCACTGTACGATATAACCTAACAGTTTGATGTAAGTCAATTACTACGATTTCGCAACATGAGAGGTTTAAGCTAAACCAAAATGAATTAAGAAAAGGAGTGAAAAATAAAAGTTCATAAATAAATAATTCAGCAGCTAATTGATGAGGTATTCAGCGATCAATCTTAAAGTCAGCTTGTTGGGGTAGAGGAGGACAGAGCTGCACGGGACCCAAAAGGAGTGTGAATAGAATATCAAGTATTCACTGTGGAGTGGCTCATTTGTTTCTTTTTTTCTCTCCGGGCCACCTGAGGTGTTCTACTAAGCTCAAGTACCCACAGGTAAAGTAGCGCTTAAAGAAGTTTTAGGTGTGGGAGTCCAAAGTCCACTTGGTTTTGAGCGCGCGATCCTACAGTCCGAAGCCGAAAGCTCTATGCGATGAGCTAACACGCCGCTTAAGAGCAAGAGTATTGTTAGATATAAATAGATACGTAAAAGAGCTTGTTCTACCTTACAGTAGTTTGAGCAAGATGTTGCTACACATAAAATTCAATGTTGTTGGCCTCGTTTCTAATACTACTAAAATACCTTCCCCTCTTTCCCTGCTTTATAAGACTTCTGTCAAAAAATAGAAAGCTTTCCATGAGGTATGATACGGCTGTGGGCTCCATAGAGATATTTAATAAAAAAAAAATAATACGGTATGATGCACAGATCGCGTCTGAAATATTAATGGAATGTAGTTTGCATGTTTTCTCAATCATTTAAAAAAATTTAACACTCCGTAATTCTTTTTATAAAGCTACAAATAAAACCTTCGATTGTAAAGTCGTTTTCAACGTACAGCATTAAATATTTATATTGAGTTAGTTACCGAGAATTTCAGCCATAAAAAAGTCTTCACACCACTAGCATTGATATATTTACTCCATGCTTCTTACGACTGCTTAAAATTTTAAATGAAGTTTAAACATGGTCTCCATTATGACTAGAGAAGAATTTCTCCCGAGCTACCTAAAAATCCGGGTAGTTTCATCCAAGGTGTATAATTTGAACATCTTACCTACTGTTTACACACTTATTTCCCATTGTTTTCGTGAAACGTGCTCGTTTCAGCACCCATATCACACTCTAAGCGTGCATCACATACTTTTCTCCACCTGCTTTCTCCCGATGGGAACGTTCATGCCGGCTTTCGCTCGTGGCCTAGCTGAAGCGTCGACGCTGCAACATGGACCTCTCTCCTCGCAATAATTCGATTCAGTCCGAAACAAAATTCAAGTGATCGCGCGATCTCATTACGTCGTACAACTATGAACTGCAGAACACTCATGCCTTCTTCTTATGCTTGCGCCACGTGTAGATACCGTCACCGTCGTTTTATATTTGCAATCATTAATTGTCAACACAAAGATTTTTTTTGGGTAACGAAAGTAAAAAGCTTTTGAGTTTAACAAAAGTTATTCATAACGACGGGTTTCGTCGAATAGTCAGGATCATCAGGTATATCACACAGGACGTAAGATCTTATTGTCACAAATCTGACGACCTTTATGATGTTCCTGGTGATGCCGACTATTCGAACCTGTCGTTCTGAATAAAAATTCTGCGAACTTTACAAAGTTTTTACTTACGTTACCAGCCATGATGTTTCACAAACTGGAGCATAAAAGTATTGCATATTTTTTTATTCTAGTTTTGTGCAAGAAATTGGCCGTAAAAATGCATGTAAATGCGTATTTGAAAAAATGTATTTCTCTTCGAAATTAGACTTCCGTGAATACTCACAGATAACGATCAATAATACGGGGAATTTAAGTTAAGATCTCAGTACAGGCGAGTAGTTTATCCAATGAAAATTAAGCAATTTCTTCTATTTCCTCAGCAGGTGATTTAGAAGAAGTTACTGCATCAGCTAGTAAGGCCTCGAGTAGGTAATACCTAGAGATTTACTCAATTGAACACTCATTGACTCAAAAGTGGCTTTTTATCTGGCAGACTGTGATGCAAAAGGCACGAGCACTATTTCTTCGTGACTTTGATACTAAGGTACCTCGTAAGACCAACTCGTTACTTTAATGGAATAACTCTACTGAGCAATTTTTCTCGTGAGCTTTTGTACTGGGATAACGAACGTGAAACTGCTTTTTTAAAACGATATTGAGTCACTGGAAAAAAACAATGTGACCCTAAATGGAATTCTATTTCATTGTGAGAGCATCCTCTAATCGTTTATATCTCAATTAGTCTGAAGGTCACCGGGGCCGTTTGCTCTTCCGATTAATTTTTATTTTTGCTCAGATCCACTGTTCTGTGGTCGATCCGTTATCAACGCGTTGTTATTTGGCAGTCGAGTATCATCTTAATTCCCCGCGACCAGGTCGCCTCTCTTGAGACCCGGTTATATATTATCATTATTAAGGTAACCCATCGATTAAGGTAGGTTTAAATGGAAATTAGTAAAAATCCTCTGCATTTTTTTTACATTGTCAGGGCCCTATCTACCTAGAATATTTTTTTTTATCCTAGCGTAGGTTTTACCCTTCTTCATCCCCTCCATAAAACCTATTCTCTTTCTTTCCATTTCCCGCTTGCCCAACATCCCTCTAAGCAGCACTTCGCCCCTTATTACCTCTTCCAACCACCTACTTTGCCTCCTGATATCATCCAGAAATTTCCTATCCTCACCAACCATACCAAGCACTTCCTCGTTAGTCTTCCTTTCCGTCCACCGCACCTTCTCCAGCCTTCTTCACACCCGCATCTCGAAGGCCTACTACCTATTTTTGTCTTCGTACAATGCCTCACTACTCTCCGATTAAATATTTCATTATTATTGAAATAAAAACCGAAGTGAAAAGGTTCTCCCATCGACAGCGCTCACGTCAACTAACCGATAGTCTGGTGAAATCATTTTAAAAACCTGAAGTGTCACCTAACATCAAGTTAACGTAGAGGCTACGTCATCTTGCAGTTAATTCTAAATTGGCATTATAAAGCCGGGCCCAGTTATTGGGAGGTGGATTTTATCGGGAGGCAATCAGTGGCAATTACAAAGAACAGGAAGAGGGGGTGGGATCGAATAGCCAGGAACCGCACTGCCTTCGCCCGCAGACCGCATCGCCGGACAATGCGAGTCCGACAAAGCTGCGAGCAATCGTCGGCGACAAAACGCTCTATAGTTCCCCTGTTCACGGCCTGGCGACGATTGGAAGTTCGCTATAAGAGCGGTGCACCAATATCCTTCGCGCACACCACACGTCCATTAAAGTAGGGAGTATTTATAGAGAATGTCACTCAAATATAAGACTCCGTCCTTACACGTAGTTTCAATCTACAGCAACGCCCAGTAATTTCAATCGGATTTTCTTCAGTTTTGATACGAGCAGCGTTTTGGTGAATAGGTCTGTATACTGAAGTCAAATAATCTTTTTAAATGATTTCATCAAGTAATGTTGTCCATAATTATTGAAAATTTTCATGGAGGATAATAAAGATATTTCTTTCCGAACTCAGGTCCTTATCCGTCATTTTCATCCTTGGGCATGCATTCACGAGAAAAACTTGTCAAAAATAATCTAAGTTCCTTTTTAGGTATTTCCTTTTTTTTCGAATTTCGCTTCAGTTCCCATATACGTTGTCAAAGTAGACTATAGTAGAGAAAACTAGCTTCGCAAATAGAGTCGCGAATAAACTAACAAACAGTCTGTGTGTAGCATGCTGAACCTTAACTCTCCGTCGACAGCAAGTTAACGTAAAGATTGCATCGTCTTGCGGTTAGCATTAACCAGACATTATAAAACCGGGTCTTTCAACCTCGCCCCAAGTTATGCATTAAGCCATTTTTCCATCCATATATATCTACCATTTATTCTTTTCACTACTTAAGGTAGTTTGAGCGAAAAATCACTTCACCTAGAATTTGATGAATTTGGCCTCATTTTAAAGAAAAAACTATCATCTTTCCAATTATATCAAAATATCAACCCCTTGCTGATCTACTTCTCGAGTAATTTGCCTAAAAATATAAGCTGTTTTACATGGGATTGATTATGGCTGCACGCTCCAGAGAGAGAATATTAAAAAAAAAAAAAAGGAACTGCTAGCACCTATATTTCGTCAAAAAACCAACAGTGTGCAGATTGCATGTTCTCTCAACTATTTATAAAAAATAAACTATTACTCACCTCAGTAATTTTTACAGGATCGCAAAAAAAACCTGCCGTTTTGAAGGGTTTTCAGCCGTACGGCGTGAAAAAATTAGTCAACTTAGACACATATGTAGCTTTATTTTTTTAATTACTGAGAATTTTTGTCATATATAACTATATTTGTGCGCCATTAGTATTACAATATTTATTTCATACTTCTTACAGACGCTAAAACAAAAAAATAAAATTTGAATATGGTCTCCATTACCTTTCCCTTGGACTACAAACTTGCCGTGGTGGAAGGACTTGCGTGCTCCGTTGACCCCGAGAGCTGAACTGGCGGGAGCAATGCTCCTGGTAGGGTCACCCATGCCAGATTGGTCGAAGGTTAGGAGAGAGACGAATGGTAGTTCGCGCATCGTCTGTACCTCAGTGAGGCGGCTGCAAAAGGCGTCTGACCCCAGTGGGTGGGGTGGGAGGCAGAAGATAGAGCAGGTCGAGTAGTTTACGTACGATAGTATTTTAGAGGAGAATGGGTTTAGTGGAAGGGACATCAGATGCAGAATTGCCGTGGATAAAGAAGCATTTTCTAAGAGAAGGAATTGATTAGGGGGTGGTCTGAGAAGAGACGTAAAGAAAAGGCTGGTGAAAACTCTTATATGGAGCGTGGCGCTATATGGGTCGGAGACTTGGTCATTGCGAAGGGAGGATGTGCGTAGACTTGAGGCGTTTGAGATGTGGGTTTGGAGAAGGATGGAGATGGTGAGCTGGGTGGCGAGGAAGACGAACGAGGAAGTATTGGATATGGTTGGAGAGGAGAAGAAGCTTGTGGCAGAGGTGCGGAGAAGGCAGAAGAGATGGATGGAGGAGGTTTTGAGAGTAGAGGGCATGTTGAAGAGAGTGATTGAGGGCAGAATACTGGGGAAGCGTAAGAGATGAAGGAAGAGGATGGGAATTCTGGACGAAATAAGAGGAGGTAGAAGATATGAAGAATTGAAGAGGGATCTAATGGCGGGACATCCTTAGGAGGGAAAGCGAGACAATGTGTATGAAATTGGGATGCAGAATGGGGAGTGTCCAAGAACCTACCAATCAGCTGGTAGAATGCTTGAATGAGGAGGAAAATAAAATGAGGTCTCCATTACGACTAGGGAACTATCTCGCTCAAACCACCTTAAATGGAAAAAATGGCCGATGCGGTCGCCCACTTTTTGCTCAGTCCACTCCATTGTCCCGTTTGTATATATTTCTTTCCCTTCCCGTCTCCCTCCCCCCTTCGGATGTTGCCTCACTTGCACGCTTCCCTTCCCGTCCATTCAATCTCACCGCACTTTTACTCTCTCCGCCTCACATACACGGCCACCGGCGTTTCGAAAAGTTACCGAGAGAGCGCCCGCTCGCGCCAAGGAATGTTTTTTTAAACTCCGTCTGTGGCCGGCCCACTATAATACTATACCTGCAGCCGCCGCGTCGCCGCAGTGACGACCTTGAGCCATTTAAAAGAAGCACATACCTAATTGATAAAACGAATAACAAATCTTGGCGAGCGTGGAGCCGGAAACCCGACGGAACTGAAAGATAGATGGGGCGGGGAAGAAAGGAGGAGAAGGAAGCCCTAAGGCGGAGGTGGAAACTGTTTTCTTTTCTTCAAAATATTTTCCTTCTCCTCCCTTCATATAAAATATTTTCTTTTTTGGGTATGTCAACTTAATGGGGATTGAAGAATTTTAGAAATTTTGCTGGCTAGAACTGTATTTTTTCGCTTTTATGACAGAGACCACGTTCGAGTTTTATTTTATAGTTTAACCAGTTGTAAGACGCATAATATTATAAATGACTCAAAATATTTGTTTTTTTTAATGGCTGAAATTATCAGGAATTAACTCAGTATACATATTTTAGGCTTTAACTTGACTTATTTGATACACATCCAACATACCTTCTCGAGCGAAGATTTTTTGGCGATTTCATGTGATGAATTACGATGCGTAATAAATTATTTTTTTTATTAGAAAACATTACACGATTGAAAACCCAGTTACATTTCGGACGCTATCTTTGCGTCTTAACTTCCTCTTTTTTTAACGACTCTTTGAAGCACACACCAGAACCGAATCCCATGGAAATCGGCCTCTATATTTTGGAAACTATCTTGATCAGAGAAGTGATAAGTGACTAGTATTTTGGTATAATTAAAAACGTGCAATATTTAAAAATTAGTTAGTCATCTGACAGAACAAATATGTTAATTTCGCACCTCCACGTGATCCATAGGACTTCCTCTGAAGTTTGACTGCTTGGCAAAACATCTGTCAGGAATTATTCCTAGAGGAAATAACTTCATTGAATAGTGCCATTTTCGTTAGCGAGCTTTATTCCGTATTGGAAAGTTTAATTGGTGCATTTTTTATGGGCAAAATATGTAGTCCATTAATTGACGACTGCCACATCTTGACGAAGCTCATCTAATGTACATTTTGCCTGTGGTAAGTAAATCTAACTTGAGTTTTTCAGATGACTTCAAATGCTGACATTATATCACACAGTGTAACCTCAAGACCAGCGGTTCCCAACCTGGGGCACACGTACTCAAAGGGGTAGGTGCTGTTTGGTTTGGGGTTTTGCGACACATATTTTCATAATGGGGACGGTATTGGGGGTATGGTAAAAGTATTTACTCATTGTGCTGAACCTATCTGTAGGGGGTACAGTTGAGAAATACGTATATGCAGCCAAAGGACACGGACGACAATGAAGGGTGGGAACCGCTGCCCTACGCCTTTATTCTATTAGACAATCTCATCATCTACACACGAGGTGAGACTAGGGTTGCCAACTGGGGCATGTTGACCCGGAGACTCCGGGTGAAGCAATATTTCTCCGGGCTCAGGGTTTCTGATGAATTTCTCCAGGCCAGTGTGAGGAGCGAAACAACAAGTTTTACATATTTCACTGACGAGATATCCAACTGTTATACGAAATTATCCCAGAAAATGTGAATTTTAATAAATAAATACAGTTTTTCATCAAACAAAAATAAGATCTTGGTCAAAATAGTCTAACTCTTTTTTTACTTTGTGCGGCTAGACAATTCATGGAGCAGTCAGAAGAAAGAAGCCACTTTCAGATTGAAAAATATTGTTTGATATAATTTTTATACACTACAAAATCTTATAAAAGTTATTTTTGAACTCTTATGAATATAATAATATGAATATAGAGCAGCCAAAAAAAGTTCTTAAATAGCTTTATTCAATTTGTAACAACGTATATGAAAACTGAAACTTCGAAACAGCGGAAAAAAGGTTGCATATTCAAATTCTTCGGGTTGCAGGCCACCGGATCTAAAAGGTCTTACAGTTGGTAATCATCGGCGGGACCCAAACCCACGTCCTTTATATTGACAGGTTGACGCATCACCAACCTATCTACCGGTACCTTCCTCTCGTACCTGCTTGCTCTCTCAATTATTTCCCACGCCCACATCCCTAGAGCTTGTATTTCACACTCTACCTATTTCCTCTGCAACCAAGATTATGAAAAGTTCAACGCCATGATCCATAATCGAGTTCATGAATGCACGTAAGAAATAACAGCAGGTATGTCGTCCTCAACCGTTCATGGAATCCAACAAAATAATTCTCCATACCAATGATCGTTTTTCAACAGCAACATTCCTTCTAGCGACGCCCTTAAAAGGTCGCCCCAACCGTAAAAAACGCTTCTGAGTCGTTAGGTAATCCTCCACGGATAAGCTTCTACGCTTAAGAATTCGTAGTTGCGTAGTACCATATAGTAAGCATAACAACTACTAAATATATCAATGATAGTACGGAATAATTATCCAAACTTAATGCACGTAAAGGTCAGTCGGAAAATTTAAGGGAAAATACGCTTTATTCAACAAGTCTAATTAGCAGCGTATACAAGGAAAATTAGCGTGGTTGTCAAGTTTTGTTTTCATTTGCGATGTCCCGAACAAAAAATCCGTGTTTATCAAAATGGGTGGGTCAGTATGCGATAATGGACGAAGCAAAGAGATGCCAATGCGGACAGGCGGAAATAGAGTTAATAATATATTTCCTGTTAAATTACTCCTCGTGAGTCAGGACGATCTTCGTGTGTCGCTCTAGGAACTGCCAATTCAATAAAAGATCAATCATTGAGAAGATAAACGACAAATTGTACGGTGCTATTAAATCAATACCTGTTTAATTTAGACTCAATTTTGGGTTACTATTTCCGTTGCGGCACCCCGATACCTTAAGGGCACGTACAAGACTGGTTACTTTCTCAGCACATAATTTTACAACCGGCCTATAAACTGAGGCGCTCAGATGATTTCATCTCAAATAGAATTTTTGCATCTCCCTAATGACGTTTAACACCTACGGAGGGACGGAACAAAGGTGATTATTTTATAGCAATTTTCTTTGGTATACTTAATGTACTCAATCACTTATAACAAAAACCTCACGCTCTCACCAGGTGAATTCCCCGTTTCTGTTTACATAATCGACTCCCCATTCACTAAGAAAGTTAGCTCCACTTAGCCCCTTGATTCTACCTTATGGGCATCGATTCATGCAAAGAGTAAATGCTATATTCGTAACCAATTGGCGGAACAAAATGAAATCTAGTATTGCTGGTGGGAGGCATGGAAAAAATAGGGGCATTCTCCTGATGTTGCGATAAAAAACTTACCGGTTAAATTTGTGACAGTGAAGCAGTAAATGCCTTTAAGTAAGTGTTTTTGAGATTATTCAATAGTTGGCGCTTTACCCTGATGACGGGTTAAACTGTTAAACATTCTCCCGTCGAATGAATTATGACTCACCAAGTTGAAACCTAAATATTTAGTGACGGTGTTGTTTATAGTTCAACGTAATTGTATAAAATAAAAACATATGCACTTCCATAATCCTCATGGTTCTTTCAAGGGAGATGGCTAATGATATTTTAATAGTAATGTATTGTCATGCACACAGTAAACCCTTCTAAACCACATGGCTTGTCATTCTAAAATATTTGACAAGATTGATAACTTTTAGTTTCACAAATATATATCACAAAGAAACCTTATAAAAAATATGTGAGATACAAAAGAGATTATTTCAATATCACAATTCACCCAATCTCTAACATTTCTTATAACTTCTGGTATAAATTGTAATTGATAAAAATATTTAGGCACGTTTTTAAAAATATATGGAGCAGTAAAGTTTGATTACTTGCTTCATAGCTAACAAAAAATTTTCAATGCATTGTATTCAATTCCTTCTTTTCCAAAGTATTATTTCTAACTTTCCGGTGGAAATAAAACAAATAAGTCGAAAGGAATACGGCGGAAAAAGATCTTATTGTCGGTGGCGCCATGTCTAGTTATGGCGTCAAGTACCGCTATAGTCACAAATATAAGAAATCTTTCGTATTACCATGACTATAGCCGTACCAAAAGCCGCAATGAAAAATCGTACAACCAACCCTAGGTTATGTAATACTATAATTAAATGTATTGCTGGCGCCATAAATTTCGTCTAAAGAAAATCTACCGTAATTTATTGCGTCTAAATTAGAAATGTCCGGGAATGAATAATTCTCTATGGTGGCAACTCTACTCCCGACACAAGCAGTCTCCTTCGTAGACTGGCAGAACGTTACACGCGCGAGTCGGGTGTGCATTCTACGACTGTTTCTGGACGTCGTCCATGCATAAATACTTGCCGCCTGTCCCCTCTCCTAAGCATTCTCAGTTCATCGGTCTCATTAAGCTTAACCCATTCGCTGACATGCCTTGCATCCCTCACAACACCGCTTTCACTCCATCCGATGACGATCGTCTGCAAGACAGCGTCCCAGTTCAACACCGGTGTATGCTGAACCCGGGGCAAGCATCACGCCTTCAGAGCCCTGCCTAGCCAGCACACGGCATGAAGGCCGTTTTATACGAGGCGCTTAAAGTGGTTGGAGCGATTTTTGTCTTTGTACAGATTTGCGTTAAACTTTGAATACGCGTTCTCATTAGTAATTTATGTAGATAAGAGTGAAAAAAATTGCATTTTACCGCTTTGGTTTTTTGGAAATTCAATGCTATTTTAACACGTAGCCTTATGTAATATGAGCTCTATTACGTAATAATTTGATAAAATATGCCAATATTTTTTTATAAACGCGAAATAATACACTTTATAGTGCTATAATGGTTGTTATAAAAAATATTAAGTTGTCACGCTGAGTCAAAGATTCGAAAAAGTGTACTCAATGGCCCACGATTACCGCTCCAGTCTCCTTGATTGTGCAATTTGTTGTACAGAAATTGCGAGAATGCGGGCAAGAAATTAGAGCAGGGGCTATTTCCGTCTTTTGTTCATGCATTAGCGCAGCCATACCAGCAAGTCCCCGCTTTACACAACACAATTTCCACTGAAAATCCATCCATTTTCCATATATCAGACTGTAAAGCAAAGTCCCTCAAAAAGCAAAGTTAAAGAGCCTTAAGAGTGGTTGACTGGCATTTTTAGTGCTCCTGCTGCTGAGGCTTCATTATTTTTTAAGTGCAGGTGTGGCTGATTAAGAGAGGTTTAAAAGTAGATAAGATTACCTCTACTGATATTTAACAACCACAGACTCCTCACTTCCTTACACCATTTCTAGCTTGAACTCGGCCCAGGCTCTATTCATCCCATCCATAAAGCCTATTCTCTTTCTTCCCCAATTCCCCGCTTACCCAACATCCTCCCCTCTATGACTGCATTCATCATCCTTTCCTCCCTTATTACCCTTTCCAACCATATAATCTGTCTCCTCTTGGATCTTCTCCAGGAGTTCCCTCTCTTCACCCACCATGCCGAGCAATTCATCGTTCGCCTTCCTTTCCCACAGTGCCCACGCTTCTTCACCATGCAACTCTACACGTCAATAGACCAATACACCTAGTAGCTTACACCTAATGCAAAGGAAACATACACACCATCACGGGATTCGAATACGCGGCCTTAAGGTTGCCAGCCCGGTGCGTAACCAGAGTGACTACCCCAGCATCTGAGTCCTCATAATTACCATGGATGCACAAAAATATACCAACAGTTACATTTGGTGTCACATTGGTGTCACTGAAGCTGTTTAATATTGTTTAAATATATTTTTATTAGGGGTAATGCAGTTTTGATGCTAATGTTTGCCATATTTTACAGCAGTAAAGTAGATAATTCGTAGAGTAAAAGTAAGTAGATATTTCGAAGACCTCAAAAAGCTTGAAAGAAAGAATGAAAAGAATTTTATTGTTCTTGGGCTTACAGTGGCCACTGAGAACACAACAATCAATACATTGAAACTACAGCTCAAAACAGTACATGCTGAACAAGTATAAGAAGGGCGGATACATATTTTACAAAAGAAAAATAATAATGCACTCCATGTGAAATAAAACATACATTATTTCCCTTCCAGGGCTAAGAGGTAACAAAAGTACCTTTTTTTTAAATAAATGATGATGTGGAATCTCTGATTTCACGGGGAATACTGTTCCATAACCTTATCCCAGCAACACAAAAATATTTTTGGTAGGTGTTAGTCCTATGTTGCGGGGAGATAAGATAACCATGACCCATTCTGGTCGTAACATTGGCTTTTTTATCACTAATAGGGAACAAACGCGTCAAATATGCAGGTTCAAGGTTTTTAAAGAGACCATACAGAAACGAAACGAGCAGGTATTTTCTTCTCGAATTGACCTTCAGCCATGCAAGCCGAGTAAAGTAAGGGGAAATATGATCATCTGTTTTTTAAGTTGAGGATGAACCTTACACACATGTTTAACGATCGCTGAAGTTTTGTCTTTAGTTCATCAGTGAGATCATGATATACCAGACAACAATAATCGAAATGGGGGAGAACAAGTGAGGAAATAAATTGCTTACGTGTGTGAAATGGTAAAAGTTTTTTGTGAATTTTGAGCTGGTAAAGGATCGTATTAACCTTATTGCACTTGGCTAGTACATGATCTTTCCAAGATAAGTTACACATCATGGTAATCCCAAGATTTTTAACAACATTGGAGTACAATATTTCAGCTTTACCAACTCCTATCTTCGGTAAATTGTTAACATCAATATTCCTGAGTAATTTTGAATTACCGAGGAGAATAGCCTTAGTTTTCTTGCAATTTAGTACAAAATTGTTGTTAATGGCCCATGAATTGATTGCGTTGACATCTTGGTTTACTTTATCGATAACGTTGATTAACTCTTTTGACTGACAGTGACAATATATCTGGAGATGATCAGCATAAAACATGTAATTACAATTAATAATGCATTTAGGAAGGTCAAGGATGTATATAGAAAATAACAATAGGCCAAGCACTTAGCCCTGCGGAACTCCGCAGTAAACATTAGTCCAGTTCGATGTATTGTCATTCGAATCTTTGACTGCCTGTTTACGGTTGTAAATATGAATGGAACCAGTTTAGGGAGGAACAGGAAAAATTGAGATCTTTCATTTCTTGAAGGAGCAGAGCATGGTTTACTAGGCCAAACAAATAGCACAAGAATGGTTACCATTTGTTTGTCGATTGCATGACGTATGTCGTCCGTGACTTTAAGCAATGCAAACTGAGCAGAAAAATTTTTCCGGAAACCAGATTGGTAAGGGTCATTTAGGTTGTTTCGGTTCAGGTATTCGGTGACTTGCTGGAAAACGATCGTTTCCAGGCATTTAGAAAGGGAGCATAAGTTCGAAATTGGGCGATAATCGCGGCGGGGGGGAATTGGTTTTTTACCTTTTTAATTGGTGTGATGATAGAAGATTTCCAAATTTTGGGGAAATCAGATGACATTAATGAGAAATTAAAGATATCAAGTATCACAGGAAAAAGTGCTGTTGACGAAGCCTGTATAAATTTAACTGAGATGCCATCAACCCCTACGGAAGTTGTTTTTGAGGTGGATAGCGTTTTACGTAGGGTATCAGGTGTTATATGTTGGAAATAAAAACTGTTTTCGTTGTTAGGTACGAGTGGGTCGAGGTTAGAAATATTAAATGAGTTGGCACCAGTGTTCTCGTTAGACTGGATTAAAAGAGCGAAGTGTTCGTTTAATTCGTGCAATCAGAAGTCATACGTGAGTTGTTTGTAACGTCGCTGCACTAGGCCGAGACTCCTCAGTTCTTTCCAAATCTGGTTAGATTCAGCCAAGTTGGAAAAAGTGCTTGCATAATATTTTCTCGTAGCAATCGTCACGAAGTGTTTCACCCGATTACGTAATGCAACAAACTTGGTGTAGTCCGTTGGGTTTTTGGTGTGAATTAAGGTTCGATGTGATTTGTATCGTTCCTTCATTTGTAGTTTTTAGTCGTTTGTCAGCCATGGTGCCGAGAATCGTCGATGCTTAAAGGTCCGCCAGCGGGCATGACGATTTAAACAGTCCAAAAATTTTTAATTGAACAATTCTAATTAAGTATCGATGGAGGTGGAGTGGAATAATGTATTCCAGTCAATAGCAAGTAGGTCATCCTGAAACATGACTGCACCAAAATTTTTAAGATTACCTACGGTAACCAATTTTAGGTGGAAGCAGACAAGGGATATTCAATTTATAGGACAATACGATTTTATCATGAGCTGAGAGGAAGGCTACAGGGGATTGAGAGAATAATGAGACTTTATCTGGGAAATCGACAATACACAAGTCATGTAGGGCGTGGGTATTTTCCATGTGATGGGTAGGTTGCGTTGAGACTAGATGAAGATTATAACAATAAATAAAGTTCCTATAAAGGAAGAATAATAACTATTCCGTAGCAGGTCAGCGTTGAAGTCCCTGAAAATTACAATATTTTTGTAGTTAGGGCTAAATGTAGTATAAACATGTTCAATTTCTGATTAGGATCCCACATTTGGAGGTCTATAGATAACAAATAAAAGAAGTTAAGAAATATTAATACCATGTACTTCCAATACCATGAACTCAGGGCGTCTTTCATAGACCGCGGGAGAGGTCGCCAGCACAGATGCTCGGAGACGATGATGGACGTAGACTCCAACCACCTTTACCAATACGATCATACCTGAGTAGGCAGTAAACGGTGACACCAACCATGCTGTCAGTAACACTCTCCTTCAGCCATATTTAGGTTAAACAGATTATGTCTACAGGGCAGGAGGAGAAATAGGACCGGAATTCATCTATGTGACACAGTAAGGATTGGCAATTCACTAAGGAGATATTGATTTCACTTTCACAATTGGTGGTGTTGACTCTTGGTGGTGAACAGACGCACTTATATTATTTTCAAGGAGCAAGGTCACTTTCACTGCAGATGGGAATGCGCTCGCCACCATAATGGATACGGGAAAACACACGACCGTTTCGAATCCAGGCATATTTGATTTTCTCTTCCTTTCTTAGAGCACGAGCCGGCGCGTAGAGTTTCCTGTTTGATGGAGTCAGGGACTCATTGATGTAAATTGGTGGGTTGATGGAGCTTCTATCATTACCAATGCCGTTAAGTTTCAGGTCTCTTTTTGTTCGCCTGGCACTCACGAACCGAGCTGCATCACAATATCGCAGAAAGCGCACAATAATTGGGGCAGGTCTAGGATGAGAATTTGAAGGGCGGTTTAGACCGCCGTGGTGGGCGTAATCGATTTCATTAACTTCGATTTTGATTCCCAAGGCGATTCCGACTTCACACACCCAAGGCCTCGGTGATGTCACCATCAGAGTAAGGAATTCCATGTATTTCAATAACATTACGAAGTTGCTCTTGCTCTACTCGGTTTAAACGTGCCTCAGTTTCACTTAGTTGCTTCTTCAAATTGGTGTTTTCACTATTAAGATGATTCAACGAATCTTTAATCGTGGAGAGTGAAGCGTTGATCGACTCGAATGACTTTGCGTATCCACTGGCCACTTCTTCCCATTGAGCGATGGATTTACGAATTTCTTTCTGGTCATTGTGGATTTCACTCACACTATTCGATAGTTCTCTCAGTAGTTACTTCATTTGGTTAGTTAACTGATTGTGATCCACAGGCTCGTTCAACTGTCCTTTTCTGGATGTGTCTCTGACGCTGGCAGAATAGAACTTAGCCCGACAGCCATCGAATGCCATGGTTTGTGCTGCTCGCTGAGTCCTTTGAAGGCCTCTTCGGAAATGGAGAGGCACACTGGATGGAAGGAGGCACCGCATTCTGTACAAGAGAGCAATTTTTGGTCGCACTTGATGGACTAAAGGCAGGCACTGCAGTTCGGCATTGCGTGGCACAGGAGGTGGAGCGCGAGAGGAAGAGAGAATGCTCTGCACCGTACGAGGACAGCTTGCTCGAATGAATTGCTGTATTTAGTTTTTGAAAAATTAGAAACGAAAATAAATGCAACCAAACTTAGTTTCTGGAAATAAAATTTAAGTTAGTACTTGTTACGAAGTTTTTTAGTGCCATAATTGCTACTTGTGACTAAAAATCCCGTTTTCGTCTTTAAAAATATTTACGGGCTCGCATGGAATTCGTAGCAACTGTGTATTTCGAGATGTAAATGCGCTTCATCGAACTTTTACTTTCGGTAATCACTGATAGTATATGTATAACTGCTCTAAAAAACTATCAGTGGTTAAAGAAAGAAATAATTCGATAAAATGCAGCACACTGGAAAGTTAAGATCAAAATGTATTTGTACTGTTGTAATTAGATTGCTTCGAAGAGATTTCGTTCCACGAATACGATAATTTCCCACTAATAATCGCGCCAAACTTATGTTATTAATTGCCAAAACAAGTTAGCTTAGGACAACCAAAAACAAAGTTTGAAGCGGTTAGCATGCTAATTGTATTCATGCTTGGTGAGAGCAAATTATTTGCAACTCAGTCAGAGAGTTACGCATGAGGCGTAAGAAAGAGCTGCAGGTAATCATCATAATAAGAAAAAGCAAGAAAATTTGGGCTTTATTTTCATCAAAGGAATCGTTGACTATGTTTACTTTGAATTATTAGGAAGTCAGTTTTTTATATCATTAGCATTAGGGAAAATTGAGTTTGGGTCAAAATTAAAACATTTATTAACCACCAACTCCTACATTGGATTTAGGTTTTCACTATGGAAAAGATATTTTGTTATCAACCAAATTGAAGCTAGATGAATCACAATGATAGGGAATCTTTCTAGGCCATAATATGAATGTGTAGTTACCTTTTTATCCAAATAAAACCTTATAACATCATG
This sequence comes from Pyrrhosoma nymphula, assembly GCA_963573305.1. Lineage (NCBI taxonomy): Eukaryota > Metazoa > Arthropoda > Insecta > Odonata > Coenagrionidae > Pyrrhosoma > Pyrrhosoma nymphula. Next base: position 43,375,668 of record OY754330.1, on the reverse strand, counting down.
CTCGTCATCTTTATTTTCTTGCCGTCTAAAATATGTTTCAAAGCTTTTATTTTACTTCTGTATTAGCAAAACCAACATTTGGTAGGATAATTGATTGTACGGGAAAATGTGTATTTACATACACATATTTAATTATCATCGCGTCCGAAACATGCTTTTCCCTTCTGCCAGTCAGGATCATTCACGTATTAGATGAAGTTGACGCAAACTTTTCACTGCGGTCGCTACCTACATTAGCAAAACATGTAGCCAGTGCATATTTAGCTCTGGTAATGGCGCGCATAAATAAGAGAAGTATGGATCAGGTATCAGGTAAGTGCACCCATGAACTCGATATGGCAACACAAAAATTACAACTTAATCGATGCTAGAAGAATAAAAATACAGGTTCCTCAATAATCATGAGGTATACGTGTGCATTATGAGAGAACAATAAACCTACTCTTCGTGCAGGAAAGAAAAAAGAATATTTTTTTCGCTCCTTCCATTGCAGATGTCGTTAGTTGAATATCACTCATGCTAGACGAGGACTTCGAGTCCAAATTTCTCTCTCGAAGTTGTCTCGTTCTACGGATGATCTCCTCACAGTTTGCGTAATATTTAAGAAGGATAGTGAGTAAAAATAAAAGCTTTCAAAAGTTGCTCATTTATGCCTGTCACTTAAGGGGTCATTAGTCAAACTCCATACATGGGTCAGATATGGGAGACACTTCCACGTTAGCCTAGTCGCAGGAGTGAACACTGACCGGTCTTCTGAGTGCCTTTTTCGACGCATAAGGTCGATGCCATATATTTGATGGCACGAGGAGATATAAAAACCTATATGCAAGCTCTCTCTCAACACTGTTGAAATTAATAAACAGCATATTGAAATCATTATATTTTCCTTCAGGAAATTCTTTCTTTACTCGTAAAAAAAATTACCGTGAACAACTCTCATCACGGAAATACGCCCTTCACCACTCTCCGCATTCCACGATGTATAATTACTTGCAGAATAAAGGGAATCCTCGAGTTTGGAAATGAAAAAATGGCTTCTATTTATTCGCATACACTCACTCTCTCAAATAAATTTAGAAAAAGGATCTAGATAATGAAATCTAGACAATCAATCATATCAAATCAGGATCAAGTTAATTAATCAAAATGTTTTGTCGTAAAGCGCTACGAGTATAGAGGAAAGTGGTATTCTTTGCTTGACAGGCAGCGAGCAATCAAAGCTGAAGAAAAAATTCCGTGTTCGTAAAAATCTAGATCCAAATATTGAAAATTATCTGTCAGATGTCACCTCAATAGTTATTACGACTATTCGAGAATAATTAAATCCTGATAAAAAATATATTTGATCAAGGCTCTCAAAACCACGGGGATCGATAAAAGACCGCCTAGTTGGAATTTAGACATGTTTCCCTGTACCTCACATCTACTATCAAATAATGATTCAAAATATCTTAAAAGTAAGCGCTGATAAAAATAGTTTATATAACTATTAAAGGAATTACTATTATGTACAGTAAGTACGGAAACAAGGGCATGGCAGAGATGAATCAGTCAACCGATTTAAGGATATTGGAGTAGAGAGAATTATAGAGTATAAATAAAATATTGAAATAAAGGCTGTTGCTACTGGTGTGCACGGATGTTATTTCCTTGAATTTCAAAAGCATTTAAATAAAATGGTATAAAAATTCAAGTAGATGAAAATGTCAAAGATTAAGTGGTCCATTCCTCTACGAAGATAATGATTTCTAGGAAATTTTACTGCGCCCTTGCTATTAGAAACCCAACCTTTCACGAATAATTTCTTACTTAGACTTCCCCCGGAGCACGTTACCGCGGGAAACCCCGAAGATGCGCTCGGCATTGAATGAGAAACGTCGAGTTCCTCACATAACTCCCAAAAGTATGCATTAAATGGCTTCATATTCCAAAACGGATGTAATAGTAGGATACGCTCCCGAGGAAAGATGGAAATCAAATATTAAGACGCAAGGGGCAATCAAGTCTGAGGGGAGAAAGGGAATTAATAGCATGCTGTGAAATACGATAGGGAGAGAGCTTTTGGGAGAGGGTTTGGTATTCAAAACTCATACAAGATATTTAAGTACAACATGTTTCCATTGCCCACATGATCAGGAATGTTCAGCAAGAACACGATAAAAAAAGAACTGCTCCTTGCTTGCGTCTTTTTCTCAAAGAGGTGAATAGTTATTCATGCCCAGTTTTGTAATAGATTTAAAAAAAACAATCGCACTTCCATAAACATTTGTTCAGTTCACCTTATTGGTAAAAATATAAGCGTTCTTTGGGGGGGTTCTGATTTCAAGCGAATGTGAACTTCGGTAAGAAAATCATTCGCTCAATAAATAACGAGTCATATATGTATACTCACGGCCACTAACCGATGAGGAACATGGAGCACATTAATTATATGTTGAATTCAGTACTTTTTGGAGATATTTAGAAGAAAATTACCCTGAGCGAACACATTTTCAACATATTTCGACCTTCTGAATTTTCACATACGACATTAAGGTTTTTTTACGCCAGAAAATCTTCATTCTGTCCAGGGAAGCATTAATTCAACACTGTAGCTACAAATAAGAGGAAGGTCAATAGCGGTAAAGTAATGCGCACGCGCAGAGATCAAAGTTGACTTTTTCATTCTTCCTAAGCTTAGAACTAATTAATGCCTTGAATTAAACACGTTATTTTGTTTTTACAGCTCCTTGATGTCCTCTGAAGGTATTCAGAAGATTTCATAATTTCATACTGGCTGCGTTTATGTCTGAAAGATAACGTCTGCACGTGCTCCGTTTTCGTTTAACCACTACTCTTCAGAAACACAAATAGCTCGTTCATTCACGTAATTGTTTAGTCGCATTCCTACAACTTATGATGGATGGACGCAGCCTTGGAATAGCATTACGTAGATTGACTGACCTTGAAGAGTAGAGCTTCGCGACCGAATAGCCTGGACCCTGAGACGTCCGAGAGAAATCCTTCGACTACCTACTGAAGCATTTTCCGCCCATAATCATTCGCGCGCTAGGCAAGCCTCTCGGATACAATCCAGTTAAAGAGGCGCTCACAAAGAATCGTAGCCTATCCTCGAAGATAGCGAGCGACAAAAAAGAGCGGCACTTGCCAAGCATGACGTGTCCCTATTTGATGGATAATGAGCGGTTCCGCTCGGGACAAATGCCGAGGCAAGATGGTGTCAATCACCTGGCCAGTGGCGACAGTCGTTAAAGGTTAGATTGTCTCACGGGGAAAAAATAACTGAACAAAGTCTACCACATTGGTTTCCACCCGCGTAGGTAAGCTTTTTTTCTGAAAGGGAAAAGCTCGTCTGATTTCACCAATCCACGAACACTTTAAATTACACTAACCAACATCTTTAATGCGATGACGTGAAAAATTGAACTACAGATCTCCCAATATTTTAAATCGATATCCTTCGTTCGTTAGAATCTAAGGAGTCTTTGTGGCATTCCTAGGTTAAAGAAACGGTTTCTGGCGTTTCTTCTTCATACTAAAAAAGTTTGATGAATTTTCGATACAGCTTTTTCCACGTTTAATTACATTTTTCACGATAGTTGAAACTTCGACATCTTAACCCCTAAACTTATTTATCTCCACAACTGTACAGCAAAATACTTACGCCAAACTGCCAACATTAACTGTTTCAGCTATCAAATAAAAATTTGCAATAATCATGATTGGGGGGAAATACGGTGAAAAATCCAAGTGTAGGTCAGCTTAAATGAACGCTGCACTATGAGATATTCTCTATCCTTGAGATTCCCCCGAATAGATTCATAAAAGAGATGGAATACATATTTATATTTATTGAATACACATTTCCTCCCTTTGCTCCGAGGACATTGTACCTTGCATCAGTTGAATGAAGAGATGGAACAATGGGTTTGCACTAAGAAGAAAAATAAACAAATAGAGGAAGTTTTAAAGGTCAATGAATGATCAACACGAGCTATAATGAAGAGCTGTGAACTATATGATTTCACGGCTGCTCGTGGCGATCAGGTATGGCAGTCAACTAATAGACATTTCGAGACTATAGCAAAAGCAGAGGAAAGGTGGCTAGTTAATCCGGAATTATGATGATTATATGGACGGGACAACAAATAGAGGAGGACGTCATTGGAGATGATAGAAGTCTATAGAAAGCATGTACCAGGAAGAAGATGGAAGTTACAAGAGTGCATCTCGTGACTCGGTAGCTTAATAATGACTGTAATGAGAGCAACCGCAGGTGGTGTGAATCGCACAGCTCGGCCAAGGATGAATTATAAAAAGTCAGAGGTGGAAAATGTTCGCGCAAGAGGCAAGGAATACATAAAGAAATATTAAGAAGGGAATAGGATGGGGAAGGGACTAGGGTTGGAGGGTTGCAGCAGCGGAGTCTTTCCAGTTCTCGCAAGGGAGTTGTAATAATTTCAATGGGGTAACTAATTTTCATGGGCATTTACGACTATTATTAGGACAGACAAAACTTGCCTCTTAAGCGCGTGTGAAAGTGGATCACTTCAACGTAGAAAGGATAGTTTTCACATTTACCTTCAGTGGTACCTACTACGGTAAATAATGTTCTATACACTCTAATTCTTTGTTACCACTCAAGTCTTTTCATGCAAAAATCTCAAAATCATCCCTTCCCCAAAGGGCGTGTCTTGGCTGCTGAAAACATCGTCTGATGAGAACCTATTGCAATTACAACTAGCGGCTTTAATTCGACTGATTGTGAGTTTGACCACTTGTTGAGATTGAGAGAAACTGGAGGTAAACTCCACAAATGTATTCCTTAAAGGTTGAGTGTCCTTAATAATAGAGTTGCGTACCCCAGATATAATTTCAGGGATTGCTATCAAACCTCGATTCGTGATATATTTTTGATCTTCCGCTTTTCATGGATTAAATTCCCCTTTACTGAGACCAAAAGTCCATGGAGCATTGGGGCAAAAATCTTCCCTCTGAATAGGCACAACATTAGCTGCATCTAATCTAACTCTCAGTTAAGAACGCCCGTACCCAATGGGATAGCACCCAAGGCTTTTTCTTTACCTTGAAAACGGAAATGAGGGAAATTTTTCAAGCAATTGGTTGAGGGAGCGGAGCGTGCTCATGGCGTCGTTTCAGGCACGGCCTGGCTCCATGGTTACGACACCGTAAACAACATGGTGACAAAGTGAAGCATGCACCCAATATTTTCTTTCATTGGCTTATTCTGGTCGCAGTATGAAGTCCTCGAGGGGGCGTGCCGTTGTGTTGTGAGGGGCTGTAAGGGAGAGCGGTTATTACTGACAGCGACGACGGTGGCCTCTAGGGAAAAGAAAGAATCACTTGGGCAATGGGAAAGGGGAAGCCATCGAGAGAAAGAAAGACTCGAAAGACAAATCAAGGACACCACCGCGCCACCGTTCTACTGTTCCGTAATGTAAGGTCATGATTCGTCCGCTCCCTGGGATTAGGCTGCTCTGACGCCCGAACGTCCATAGGGTCTCCATCATTAATCTAGTTACGCAAATGACGTAGAAGTGTCTACCGCTTCCTCTCCAATTAGAAGTGGTATTGGACGATATCGCATAGCACGGGTCGCTATACCAATGGACGTAGGTACAAACAAAGATATGACGTTTTTAAAACCCGAAGAGAAATTTGCAGTAAACAGAGCAAGATTTCGATCATTTAGCCATTCATGCGGTCTGTATAATTGAAACCTGGGTCGGTACAACGAAAATAATACTGGGCAAACTTGGTGGCACTCACCAGGGATGAATTAGAGGTCACTGAGGGCTTGTCAAGCTTTGATGAGCGGACAAATGTACCGAAGGACTCCCAGAGGGACCTCTGGAGGAGGAATCGGCCCCTCTATCCCTCCTCTCGTGTGACTTTCTCTCCCTTACATCATACTCTTCACAAGCGAGTGCCACCAAGTTTTGCTACCCATACATGAGTGCAATTGCCATCCCGCATGAACAGAAAGGTAGCTTGGACCCATGCTACATTGCATTTCTTTACGCACACGTTACATACCAGTATTTTGAGTAAAATATATAGTAAAAATATGATACAATGCTCGACTATTAGTGTATTCCTGTAGTGGAGTCACCCCATGCCACACACCCTTGAGGTGGTTTTGCAGGGTACGAAGTAGTTGTAGATAATCTCGATATCGCCATGTCATCATGCCTGTGGGGTACCGATTATCTCTGATGCGCTTTCCCTCACAAACACTGCCGCAATAAAATAAAATTTAAAAAAACATAAGTGAAAGAATCCGTTTTAGAATTTTACTGAAGGCATGACATGGCAAGCGGTTGGACCAAGATGATGTGGAGAATAATTTCACAGGTTTCCGAAGATTTGCGTAACCACTGTTACGGAACTTGGAGGGGAGGGGGGAGTGGGAGAGTGTGCCGAAGGACGTAACTGTGCCGTAATCGTTCGGTAATTCTTCACGAGAAGAGTTCGTGAACGAGAAAATACAAAAAAGTTCAGGGTCTAGGGTAGGATTTCCTCAAAATATTAAATACGGGTTAAATTTTTTTTCTCGAAATTTCAAGGGACCTTATGGTCTGCAAAATCCGTTTATTTATCAATTTTCCGATAACAATTTACGAAATTCATACACATACCATACTTGGCATCCTTGTCTTCTGTTTCACTCGTATCATTTCACTGCTAAAAGACGTTTATTATTCGGGCAGTGCCTGCCGAGCCCTTGAATGACGTTTCTTTTCCTGAGCTACTTTAGGAAATTGGGTTGGTGTGCTAGTTCGATTACTGGCCATCCCAAGGGTCAAAGTCCAAAATACTGGAGTTGGAGACTTTTAGTAGAATCCGTATGCATTACATTTGGAACGTCGATAACAGCTTCCGTCTTTTGATGCGTCTTCATTTCCTCACGCCGAGTATTCCATCAGGAACAAATATTTCAGGAATGTAAACCCATTGACGTCTTTTTTTCTACATTTTGCCATTACCGAAGCCAAGTTTCTCTCCACAATGGCACCATTTCCAAATTAATCTTACTTACATTAGCAAATTTACCATATTTAGTTTCATATTTATTATTTATTTAGTATTGAGATTGAGGATAATAACCTCTGTTGCCAGTCGCTTACCCTAGAATCACCAACTGAGCTAATTAACCTCTCCAGTTATCATCGCGTTAATCATACTGGTAATTACGTTCTCAAATTCAACAAGCCTTGGGCTTAAGTGAGGAGATAACTTAGTTACAGTAAAATTTTACATTCTTCCCATGAAATCACTTGACTAAAATTAACTACGAGGCTGATGAACCAAATTATAAAAAAACTCATAAGAATGAACGGAGAGCAAACTTCAGGAGTAATCAATATTCAGTGCACAGAACCCTCTCGGAACACAACGTGCCCATTCTTCATTGAAACGCCACTTTCTTAATACTTAGGTAGAATTTTCATACCGTCCAACGGAAAAAAACTTTGTTTAAAGAAAGACACTTGACGAATTGTCACAACTTCTCCAGTCCCTCCTAAGTTGCTATCTTAACCTCAAGAACGAATATTATGAGAAAATTTCAAAAAAGAATGATGGTAGGAAAATTAGCACGATAATGAGCCAATTGGGCTATTCTCAAAGTAGTTAACGAACAGGCTATTATGAAGACTGGTGCTCAAGGAAACTTAGCGAAGATGAGAGCAAGAAAGGGCTTAAGGGAGGGAAAGGCCAGGTCTTGACGGCGAACGAGGTAGCACGGATCTCTGTATAGGTACTACTTGGCAAGCGTTGTATGAAAACATGAATTCAGTGTCTATACATATGATAATATAAATTACATAAATGCTTTCCTAGGTACATCTCTGCATAAAGCTATGATTAAAACATTATGACTTATCATATTTGACGTAATATATCTTGATAACCCAGGTGGTATACTGAGTGACCTCAAAACGTATGGGTGCGCCTTCTAATTTGGCTGAAACAAAAAATCCTTTCTTGGCACATCGTGGGAAACTGGCGTCCCGGAGAATAAAATAACCGCCAGTATTCCAAAATCATGAGAATTTCACACACCTTTAGAGGTGAGCTTGACCCTCAGGCAGAAAAATAACCTTCGGGTCGATCCTTACGAGGGATGAAGGATTATTATCTAGATATCACTATTAAAGTAACTTATTTACCATATGCGGAAAATTACTGTTTCCATGGGAATCATGGTTGCAAAAACCTTGAGTACAAGCTACCAGCACGATATTCTACTCCAAATTATAAAGGCTAAAACTTCCATTGCAACCAGAAGCAACTTACTACCACCATTCTCATTAGTTTTCAACACACATTTATTCCCTTCTAGTGCTCCCATCTTTGCCATTCATTCACATATCTTCAAAAACGGCCTCTTTCTTTCTTCCCTGACGCATGTGCCTCCGAAGTTTCCCGATAATTAAATGCATTATAAATGCAAATTTACTTCATCCCCTACATCTTATCAGTGGCAGATTATCAAGAACCGATAATGTCGAAACGATGTCAAGAGTCTGAAATCGTGGCATCATAAATCAAAATATGCGTTTCATGGTACAATGGGTAACTATTGCTTTTCAAAAAGTACCATTCATTCTTGTACGCTTCTGTGACATATACTCATAGCGATGCAATCGAAAGTCAAGCTACTGAGGCATATACACGATGTATTTTTTCCCATTTCACACCTTCAAGCCTGTTTTCTGCCACTTGCAGAGTGTGCTTGGTCAAATCCCTCAGAAAATTAGTTAACTGAGCCGTGATTTCTGCCTGAGAATCATGACGTTATGTGACTAAGAATAACCTCTCAGCATAAGGAAATCTTTCAATGGAGACACTCCTACGAGCTTTAAAGGAATAATTGAGAAAATTACGGCACTCTCCAATGCTGACGAGCCAAACAGATTTAAGAGGGTTCTCGAAACAGAAGGGTGGGTGGCTTAATTCAATCGCAGCTGGGAGCGAAGGATCGCATTAGTGGGGCTTACGGCCCCACATAAAGCCCACACGTATGGGTTACCCAGATTATCTCATAACATTCAGCGAGTCTCAGCAGTTCTACTTAATCCAATTGCATTCCTCAAAAGTAGTGCATGCCTTATGTTCGTCACAGTAAACAGGGGCAAAGTTAATAAGTATTGTTAATCTTTCTTCACCCGATTACTGCTCTAGAATCAGCATTTTATGATTAGACCTGGTAAAAGATGGAAAACTCATTACAACGCATTTCACAAGTACTTACAGAAACTTGGGTCTAGAATTTTTCTATTCTATTTTTAGCTGCTAATGCAGTTACAAATGATGAAAGATGGTTAAGCGTGTTCATCCCACTGCATTTATCAACCATCGTACGGTTAGACGTGAAAAGAATACACATCCGCCTCTTTTCAATGCAGTAGAAGCTGGTTTTCGTTATATGTGGCTCTAAGAATTAGACAAAATGAATGAAGTTGATCGCTATTGCATCATTGCCCAAAAGTTAAGGAATTCACAATAACCCCCCTTGCTGTGGCATCCTTTTAACTAACGATATTTAGGTTGGTAGAAGAGTACGCGAACGAAAAAAGTGAAGCCCACCTATACTGGAAGAAGCCTTATATAACACTGTGCCACACGGAAAAGAGAAAAGTATAGCCATACTTTTAACAACGACATTGAGAATTAAAGAGCCACAAAGAGGAGACCAAATCATACATCAATCAGTGTTTTAATCCTCTGATTTTATTGCAATATTCCATTCTCCCCTGCTCATTTCTTATTCTTTATCGTCCTGATAACTCTTCGTTTTATATCCTTTTTTTGGCCTCTGTGTGCACTATCCTACCTTGCACGCAACCAATCACATTTAAATGAGCATAAAAAAAGTTTGATGCAACAAAAATAAATGCACTTCGAGACATCGAGAGTTATGCCAGACAACTGCTTGAAATGGGCTCTATGTAATTGAAATGCTGAGGTTGTTTCGTATGTGTGTCTTATCATCCACAATTTGGTTTAAAAAATTTAAATTTGCGATAGTCATGAGTTAATTTTTTAATCAATACACGATTTCATTGAATTATTATAATAACACTATTCTGATAAAAATATTAGGACATATTGCTTGCATTAACACCCAGTTTGTACAGAGGAGCAAACTAATAATAACGATTGAACAATACAAATATTACTGCATTTCCGTTTCTATAAATACACAAAAATTCACCAACACAAACAGCATTGTTGCTGACAGTAAAATCAGACAATAGTTTCCGAACAAACCCGTTTGTTCGGAAACTATTGTCTGATTTTCAGGTCTAGAATCATTTAGATACTTGTTGACTTAAAATTGATTGCTAGGCAAAATGCCTTAAAATTGAATTGAATTGAAATTAACACAATACATTTACCTACGTTGTTCAAAATAAAATTCTGGTAAATTGGTGTCTTGTCAAATAGTCAATAAAAATAAAGGAAACAATACAATGGAAAATACAGGGAAGTACTTATATAATTACGCGTCTAACATTTTTACCAAACATTTTATATAGTTTTAGGTCATCCTCTATGAATTATTTTATTTAATAATAATATTTTATAGTTAGAAATTCTTTTAATTTTCTACGAAAGGCAATAGGATTGTTTCCATACATTTCTTGAAATAGATTAGGTAATTTATTATAAATTTCTATACCCCTGTACTATGGAGAATACTCGAACAATTGCAGTGGAGTACATAGCTTACTTTTTCCTTTGGTGTCATGATGGTGAAGGGATTCAAAGGTACTGATGTTGTGGCGATTGAAGTGTGTACAAATGATTCGTCATTATGATTGAATTCTAAATAATGCGTAATTTGATTATGAGACAAAACAACTTCAAATTGAAGCACTTGATTAAAAATCATGCAAAGGGAACCAAATCCAACATGGACGAAATTTAGGTGGACATCTCTGACGTGGGTTGTCCACGTGACTGAAATCGAGACACAAGAAATTTCTCGCAGTGATTCGCAATAAGGAGAGCGACGTAACCGACGCAACGGTCTCCGACTGACCGAAGAAATATTTCGGGATTCCACTTTCTCCGTTTCTCACGCGCCGCTTCAGCTCACGGCGTCGCGTCGGCCGGGCGAAGGGCAGACACTCGACGCGGAAGTAATTTAGGATGTAAGTATTCTCGTTTCCATAATCTTTCGAGCAAAAGTGCACGCAATTTTAAAAGAATTGCCCCAAAAGGTTAACGAAAGCACTTGGAGTCATTTTAGAAGCGCCAAGATGTCGGATTGATATTTACATGTTCAACACATTTCTCAATTACCTACTTTAAGAAGAAAAGAAACATTATAAATAGCGATCGAAGAAAATTAAAAGGCAAGAAAGTTGGTCAAGGGCTTTAACCGGATGAATTCATTTGCTATGCATTTACGGCCAACCAACCAACAATGTACGCACTTAGGTTGATCATTGGTAAAGTTACGCGGTAGCAATGTGGTTTTACACTAAGATAACCGAAAAAAAATACATGGAGTATTCTTGATACTTCCGTCGGATCCTTATTTCGCGAATGCGAAATTACATACGCTACTCTCGTTATTGGGAGATTATTTTGTTTTGTTTGTCAGAAATAAAGTTGAAATGAAAGAAGGAAAATTACGCTATACATAACATTTCTTCATCGAAATCAGTAGTACAAGCGGCTATACTATGAAACTATGTACGTTCTCAGCTCTCCGTAGACACCTCGATCACTAAAATCGAACCAACTCGTTCCGGAGATACAACTGAACTAAGCGCGCGCCGTGCCCACACAAGCCCAAATTTAGACCCCCACGCGCAGCGCTGTGACGTCACCACGCAACCCCCCCTCTGCTCGCGACAAACCATTTCCGGAAAGTCGACAAAACGGGCTATCCAGTCATAGTTTTAGATATTCTGTAACCCTTATAGTTTTTGCACATGAGGCCCTCGAACGTACACACATATTGGTCGCGGCAAAACCTTACATGGTACCGAGAACAAACCATAAGTTGTTCATTCGCATTCACATCAAAAGGAAACTAATTTAAATTACAAATTCTACCTCCATCGGTATTCGCCAACCAATTTAACGATTTTTTCTTCACAATAAAGGTTTGTAATTCAAAATCAAGCAATGGGAAACGATGAGTTATATTAATGGAAAATAAAGTATTATATTGACTGCTGGATATGAGATGAGATGTCATATTTTACTGGGATATGTGGTAAGGAAAACACAACCCACTACAGGCGAATGCGGACGAGGAAGAATCATTAAAACACGTGCTGAATATAAGGGAAGGCACTATGGGGTGTAACGACATCGTGAGGAGGTATTTTATTTTCAAGGACCAAGTCATTTAAGAGTCATTTTCCATTTTCTATGTCATGCTATAATTTATTAACAAGCAGTTTTATATAGTTACAAATCCAATTTTGCAACTGGGTGCATCAGTCACAAAGGCGATAATCAGAAAAGATTAAATGAGAGGAGCTCATATAACCAAGCTTCTCAAAGCGTAAACGAGACTGGGTGTCATATCCTCGATATCTGAAAGTGTTTCCCATTCTGACACGTAATACACATTTTGGCACTTTCTTCTACTCAAAAAGTCTGGAAACAATTTTTGTGTTTGAATGCGGCCCCGAAATAGAATTATAATTTTATTTCCGAGATTGTTAATTTTCTATTACAGTTGACCTCACACTACTAAGGAATTTTCACTAGTACCTACCAACGAGATATTTTATTTTTTTCATAACGCTATGCATATATTTATATACTTGAATTCACGTCTCAACCGCCCGTACTCACTTTCTTTTCCTTAACCTCTGCACTCCACTTCCTTACGAAGGCACGTAGATCTGCGCAGTCTCCCAAAATGACGACATCTCCCGGCACAGCTGGTTCTTCCGGTTCTCGTAATCCCTTCCAAGCGCCGCCCGTATGGATACACACACAACACAACACTACACACACTCGTATTCCCTCGAGTTATCGAAAGCGATCCTGTTTGCAAGAAGACTTGACACATATATGTAAGCATATTTGCCAAGCGTCTCTCACCGTGAGTTGAATGAACGGAAGTGAGCGAATCGTTGTCGACATGAATCATTCCGAAGAGTGATTCACAACCGGCCACCGCTCATCTCTTTTCCTACGTTGGCCTCATCATTTCTTCATGCGCGTATTGCATTAACCCCTACCATTCTGTATGGCAATGGACCTTGTCGGATATTCCATGGCGTGGCTTCAAACATTTCTACAGGGTTATCATGTTTTTTCTATTTTTCTTGCGACAATTTCCTGTATTTTTTCTTCTTATTCTTCCACGCTATTATTTTCATCATATTTTGCGTTGATACTTTAGGCATGGATACCATTTTCTTCGACTGAAATTAGCAGCAAATCAACTTATCAATGCAAGGCCATACTCTGATTCTTTAAGTTTACTTCCTTCATAGAACATCCTACTGGAAAGTCTCTCTTTGTTAACGAATGTTGGCCTTTCATCGATGGTAACTAGTAAGCTCTTTTAACATTCATGCCTTGCTCCTTTAGTCTTTTACTTGCTTTTGATGCATATTTTCCACCGGAATATAAAACTTCTTTCAGATGGATTACGCCGCTGTAATCTTCTACGATGTTTGTCCAAACAATGTTTTTCAAGAGTACAAGGCCATATTGGTTGCAAAATGTTAACATCACTACTATTCTGCCATCTGCTTACCACATTAGTATACACCTCAGGATTTGTTTTTATCTCCATAGCCCTGTACAACATGTGCAATGTAATCTTCCTGGAACTTCCATTTTTCTGCATTGGAGTTTTTCATTCACTTTTTTTCATCATACCCACAGGCATGAATCCTTGAATCGACATGTTGTACTCTTGTCTATGTTTTATTGCCTCCAAACGATCTCTCCATTATTCAGTAAATGATTTGTGTAACACATATGTTGAAAGCACTAGGTGGGGAGCTGCTGTGGAGACTCTGAGGTAACTCGCTAGGCTTAAATTACTTGAAAAATTCAGATCAAGCGAGAGTTTCAGCATGACACGGAGGATACTATTTTAACTCCGCACCATATTTCTAGAATTGATAGATGCGAAAAAGCATATATTGTCGGCAAAAAAGATACACCGCCGAACTGATAGATAAAAAAAAATTCTTGTTTGCACGCACCCATGGGCGTAACAACGTTGCGGATTAAGGGGGAGGATGCATTTTGGCGCCCTCCCTATTGTCAAACAAATATTTTCTAGCTTGGAAGCAATCCTTCTAAAATCCTAAAATCCTGTAATTTTCAAATTCAGAATTGAGGTATTTCGATTCAGTTTTCAGCTCTCACTAGAACCGAAGCCCCGTCACTTTGGGGTGTATAATTAAATGAGGGCGCAATCTGCACCCTCTTCTTGATACACATTGGCGCCCTATTGAGCGAGTCTTTGGCGCCCTCCATAACATTTTAGGGGGGCAATTAACCCTTACCCCCCATCGACACCCCCCCCAATTGTTACGCCACTGCACGTACCATTAGTGGCTTTGAAAAAACCGAGCATGGCACAAACACACTCTGTTAATATTTAATTCACCTTTGCCCTCTCACTCTCCCTATTCCTTTTCCCTATTCCTTCCTCTTTTCATGCCTTGTGACCAACGAATCCCTGCACATCATACTCCCCTACGGCGGCTCGCAGGATAGTATATAAGGATTGCAATCCAGGAGAGACTATTCAATCCCGGGATTACGGGATTGTGATTTCCTCAATCCCGGGATCCTGGAATCCGGGATCCCGGGATTGAGGAAATCACAATTGTCAATCAATCCTCAACCTCAATCCTGAGATTGATGAAAAGTGATCATAAAATCATTCCTGGCATAGAAAGAATCACTCATTGGCATAAAGTAATAAATTGAAGGTTTTATTAGCAGATTAAATTAAGCGGAAATATAGTTGAGATTACCAGAGATACGCTTCTAGGGGATAGAAGGGGAGTGGGCAGACCAAGGAAAATATGGCAGGACAATATAGAGATGGCATACCCTGAGGATGTATTGTACGGAAACAAGCACAAGCCTAGGAAGGAAGAGAGAAGAAAAACAAATGTTAAGCTCTACACGTCCATGGAGGCTTCTTCCTGGGTTGTACCATTAACGATTATGCTTAATCTGTGGTTTTACCTATTGACCCTGGTCCAGTCTCTATCGCTCTACCTACTTGGCCACTAGGCCGTCAGGGTACAGTAGGAGTGGGGTAGTTCGCATGATCTTTATCTCACGTAAGATATCCTATACGTATCTAAGGTCCGCCAATATGCTGACTCGTCCGAACTCCCATTATGAAAGAACAGATAGCGTCTGGATTTCGCCAAAAAATTATTATGGGGCTCAAATCCAGGATTTATTTCGATAGACCCGCAGGGATCCCACTCCCTTGAGACCTACGTTAGCTCTTCTGCTAACATAAGACGAAAAAGCGGGTCGGGAATTAACGTGGAGCTCACGACAACACGAGTGACCCACTTCCTATCGGCCGCTCACAGCAGCCACGTGGTGGTCGCGGAGTGGGGGGGGGAGGGGAAACAAGTAGTAGAGTGGTCGACATGGGACGGACGCTAACATTGCTGGAGAGGGAATAGGACCGCAACCTTCACAGCAGTTTAAGAATTAAACAGGAAGATGAATATTACTACGCCATCGAGGTATTAACAGAAATGAACAAGGCAGTTACGCTTTAGATTCGTGTGCTTCGATGGCCAAGGTCATTCCGCACTTACTATCTACGTCTAGCAGACAGGGGTAAAGGCACTCGGATGAGTAGAAAGAGGATTACTCCCCTTCGAATCCGCGACGAGATTATGTACTCCGCTGATCCAGCGGGAACCGGTGTTTCCACCGCGTAGCGACTTTATCGCTCGAGGTTAGGACTATAGCTAGTCTTTGGAGGAAAAACATAAATTTTATCTCATAACGACAAATCTAAATACTCTTCAGGAAAAATATTTATTTTAAGACAAAACTGGTGAATTTTAAACTTTTTTTGTTTAAAAACTGATCGCGCAATAATATCGTTACTTTTAACATAATAATACTGATTTTTTGCTAGTCTGTTGAGGCCTTGCTACTGTGAAACAACGAAGAAACCCACTCCCATTTCTGTCCGTACTTGGGGCAAATCGAGAGGATGTAGGAGTGGGAGTCGCCTCTTTATTAACATTTTGAGTCAGTTTTTTTATTTAGATTTATCCAGAACCCAAAAAATGTATTAAGGATTCGTAAAAAACCTGTAAAAGTGTGTTGTCACATGTCAGTGGAAAAAGAAACAAAAAAATCGTAGTAAAAATGGGCAAAAAATTAAAAAATACTAATATCAATCCCCTTTTCAAAAATCGCAGAGGAAACATTATGACAAACGATCTTCTAAGGCTCGTTTGTGGTGAGTTCAAGATAGAATTGGTTATAATGTGCAAAATGTACATTCACATCTATCGAAAAAACTGAGGACTTCTATCATTTTATTCCGGCATAAAACTATCGACTTTTTACCTGAAGAAAGAGACTGAATCCAATTATTAGTATTCAGCACTACGCGGCAGAGAGTCACCCGAAATCAATAAAGTTGATGGAATTACGCCTCACATGGTATAAACCATCTAGATTAAAAGATGGGAATAAATGGCGTCTTGACGCAAGGAAGTGAAGCCTGTTTTTTCGCGAAAAATAATCCACCTTACATGGCTATCGCGCGTATTTTGTACACGGCTTTTATAAACTATGAATTTCTCATTTGGAAATTATATCCATGCTGTATTTTTATAGACAAATCATTACGATACCCCGACAATTTCTATACTAATTCTTATGCTGTCGGCATATTTACTGCACAAATGATCCATTCAATATGCCCGATTGCGCATTTCAATGGCTTAAAAATATTCCTCTTTGCCATTGAACTGTATGGTTTCATCTATTCTCTTCCGTAATGTATGAACGACACACATTTTTGATAAAAAGTTGTTTCAAAATTATTGTTTGTTTCGATGGAAACACGCGCGTTGGGCCACGCTGAGGTAAAATAACAATGACACATGTTTATTTTAAAGGGTGACAAAACGCGCGTCAACCTATAGCATAAATAAATAGGTAGGTACCGTGGAAACAGAGGAGTTAACTCTTTTCTGTATGAACAGAAATGTGATAGGTACTGGGAAAATTCTGAGCGTAGATTTATTTAGGACCACCTTATATACTTATCCGTTGCCACGAGAGACGTTCACGTGATGGCATAACATTGCGAAGGTTGGCCGCTAAAGAGAGCGATAGATAGCTTTTCGATATGGACGTGTGATTTAGCGCGGAACCCATGATGAACACATTGTTGTTGTATAATGCAAATTTCGATCAGAGTTCGATATGAACCGCGAACTCCATTTGCGATGGGATGCGATTTTCTCAAATTCCAAGAAATCTCGAGAGATGCTCCAAGTGTCTTCGTCCCTCGACGGAGTCTCCCGATGATGTTCAAACCAATGCGGGCAACAGTTTTTATTCACAGTGCGATTCTCGCATTGGTGCCATTTCGTCCATTTTCGTCCCGTGATGAGGATTGGTACGGTACGTGAGGACGGTAAATTGGGACGGTAAATGAGGTCGTCCGCCTTAAATTGAATTCACAGATTCTTTAGCGAATGCACCGATGCCCCATTTATAAGAGTGGAAACAAATTTGTGATGCATAGGCTGAGAAAAGTAAAAAGTATTGATGGTAAAAATAATAATGTTTATCAGGTGATGTATCATTTTTCGGAAGAAACCATCACACTCAAGTTTATATTCTTTGCCAAATATTATGGGCAGTTGGAAGAGGAGCGGGGAAATCGAAAAGTGTTATTCCCTCTCCTTTTTTTCGCTTTTACTTTGGAAGTGAGTGACGGTGTTATTCTCATTCGGGCAACTGTGGTGATTGCCTAATCTCCCCTCCTTTCTCCGTGGCTGCTGAATTCCCGGCCTTCCGACGAGATAACCGGACGCCTCTGTCCCACTAAATAGTTTCCAAATTCATTTCTGGCCATCGGTTTCCCTTCCTAGAGTGGAATGTCGAGGGGAGAAATATTCCAAGGGGAAGTTTTCATGGCGGACAACAAACTTAGAAATTTATTTTGCTAGAATTGAGAAAATGGTGACAATTTAAAGTAGGAAGTAAAATTCGTCCTAATTTCCATGGTTCATTCTTCCAATTTTTAAACATCCCACAGAGAAAAAAGCCATCCCCTTTGACCAGGACTCTAACCCCTCTATGCTTTTTTGTTCCTTTAAAGCCCACACAAATCTACACGGGAGAATGACGCCTCGGTAACTTAACTGCCTAATGCACAAATAAAGTAGCAATTAAACACTCATTTACTTTGAAGTTTTATTCGGCATATCACTGTCACATCACCATGCTAAGTCTATTGAGTATCGTGGCGTTAAGTTATAATAATAATAATAACAGCATTTATTTATTTTACTCCAAGAATTGCACATAAGTTTACATAAATAAAGTGAAGTGAGACACACCAGAAGAAATGAGTTTCAAAAAAGTTTTTGTTGTTTCACTTTGGAGTCCATCATAAATGAACAAGGCACTAAAATACTTATTTAAAAATTCTAATGTGAAATAAACTAGCAAACGAATGCAATAGCGGAGCAATCCTTGCTTCAGCTCATAACCATATCCATGGGCCATGTCATAAAATAACTCGTAACTAAGTAAGCTCAATGGACAAGAATCTCCGGAACTTCCTATTTCTTGTTTAAGAATTTGAATATATTACGTATATGAGTTTTATACTTACGCAAAATGAGCTGTGAATTCCGGTGCGTGCTTTTCTTTCGTAATTTAATCGTCTAATGGGCGATAAACTCGCACCATTTTTCAACCAGATGTTATCTTGTGACGTAAACGGGAATAATCAACCAGAAGTTGTTTCTCAAATCGAAAGTTTCTCGATCTTTACGACTTCCAGTAATATGCTTTTAACTTTTGATTGACACATCTTCAGGCCGAGCATTGCCATATTTATCATACTGTTTACATTTTGAGAAAAGGTCAATACAATCAATGGGGTATGAAATCAAACGTTTAAAGTGGCATATATGCTTTACTTCACCCCTGACGACATGCTTAACACGAACTTTCTTTTCGCAACTTGGATAATAAAAAATACGCATTGGCAGAAACTGAAGTGGCATCAAAGCATACGACTTCAAGTTTAAATAATTTAATATCGAATTTCTCTTGGTACCAACTGCTCTCAAAACAAATAGTCTAATAAAGCTCTCTCCCTTTGTGTTCCATGCTGTTTGTCAGCTCTCACGGTGATCAAATACTAGTCTAAAAAAGTTGAGTGAGCATAAAATGGAAGATGATTAGCAGTCAGTAAAATCCGAATTCAGGAGATAGTATCTGACTAAAGCACATTTCAAGAGCGACAATAAGGAAAGCATTCAAGGTTATATTACAAGTCCCTCAGGTAAGTTAATGCATGATTTAAGTTCTTTAATTTAAGTACTTTGTTATTGCAATTATTTTCAAAACGCAACCAACCTCTAAATGCATTTCAATAGGACTAAAATGGAATTGGCAGGCATTCCTAATGAGTTACCCTTGACTGACTCCGAACGGTGGAACATTCCAGAAATTCTCAGCTCGAGCCGCCCCACCTTTTTCTTCTACGAGACACGACGTTCTGCGGAGTATTTTTCTATAAGTTAAGATTGTTGGAGCCAAATCAGCATTTTAAGCAGGCAAGAGTTTACCTGCGTAGGAAAATAGTTAGCCCTTAATTTACTATAAAAAATTAATAGTTATTGTTAATATCGCTAATGAATCATGAAAACACGTGATGAAGCTCTAAAATGTTCAAGTAACAGATGAGAAAAAAATCTAAGGGAATCACAGAGACATGGACAAGCAAGACGAGCGAGAAACATTTCTCGCACCTCGACGACTGAAGCGCGATCTTGGACCTTTTTCACCAGATTACACCTAGTGCTAACCGTGATGCGAAATATCCAACTCAGTGACGACATCTTTGCAGCACGTAATAATTCTTGCGGGTCAATTAATAGAGTGAAAATAGTGATTTTCATTAACTAGCAGACTTTGTATAACAGTGACCACATTTTAGCTCTACCTCCTCCTGTCTAAAATAACGATAGTGCAAGTGCATGTGTATGTAATGAATTCATGATTAAGCCCACGTCTACTTGATACTGACAAGGAAATGGTTCTCGCAAATTGAGGATAAGATTTATTTTGCTTTGTCATTGCGTGCAATTGCAATGGCGTGAGATCATAATAAGGTTTACACGGCATAAAATATAACTTGAAAATCTTAAAATTAGGGGTGAAAAGGATCCTAATTTCAATTATTTCGTATCATAAAATGGTTCTCAAATGACAAAAATCCATCGAGTCTCGAGTTTCATGAGTCCTTTACGAATTACCAAATGACGAGAAATGTAATGTTTTAACTTCTACATCAAGAGTTCGAAACGAAACAAACATCTGCGTTTACTGGGACACAGAATAAAAATAAATTATGAACATGTGTTCATTTAGAGAAAAATAGTTATTAAATGTACCTATGCATAATGAAAATTAATTCATTTTAATGAACGCTATTGGGCGTCCACTACCTAAGCTGCAAGGAGTTTTGAGAAAAAATATTTTAATGTTTTTAAGGCTAAGATTCGAAAGATAGGAAAATTAAAATTATGAAAAACTGGAAAAATTATACGCTCGAATACGTGACAATCGTAATGAAAAAATCGTTTTCCTGAGTCGTATGTCTTCCCCTGCTAGAAATAATATCTCTTGGTTCCGTTCTTCATAAGGGCCTTCAGAGAAGCTTCATACCGCTCTGAAGCGTAGGTATCCCTTGTGTGCTCATCACACACCCGCGGAATGATTCGCTGGCATATAATTCGGTTCCGGATCTGGAATGGAGACCCACGCCGACCTACCTTGCGGGCCAAGAAGCCTGAAATTCAACTACAAGATGTATATCGAGGACCGGTTTAATGAAGCTGGAGCAACTAAGCTTCCGGGTACAGCTTTGCCTAAGTAAATGACGCCAGAAAAACCCACAAAAACGGCATATTACGCAACAAATAATTGTAATAAATATAAAAGAATAAAAGTTAATATTTCGCCACTGGAAGCTACCACAAGCGCGTCATCGAGCAATTACTCGGTTGCAACTGAGCTGTATGCTAAATAATAACCTACAATCTTGAAAAGTTAATTTTTTGGGATGAAAATTTCCGTAATAATGTCTCCTGAGAGGTCTCCTGAGATTTATGTACCGATCATCTTTAAATTACTAAAGTAATTTGTAATAATTAAACATTTATACACGCATTCAGTTTGCAGTTACATTAATGCGTTAAATTCCAAAGCAAAGTCTCCAGACAAAAATATATGCTGACATCTTTGGAAAATAACTCGGCCAGTTTTGGAAAAATGACTAGAGTTTTTAAGGAGATAAGTATTTTCTTCACTGCACAAGTTTTCCAACCTAAATTAATTGGCAACAGGCTTGGATACTCTTGATGAGTAAATTTCAAGAGACCTCAGTTTCAAGAGCAAGAAATTCCGGGAGAGTAAGTTAAAAGCATAAAATAAGGGCATCAAGCTAATTTATTTACTATATTCATCAGCGAATGGAGTGACCATTGCATCCTTCTGCCGCTACATCTTCCAACTTTCATCTCCATAGTAGTAGTCCCAACACTTCTATTTCCACGAATTGACGATTTTAGGTACATATGATAATTTATGAAATATGCATCTTCTTCCTCTTCCTTTATATTGGGCTCCTGTGCAATGTTTCTTCTTCAACTAAAACCTTCTCCAGTTTTTGTTGTCGCATCACCTTTTTCTTGGCCGACCGACGTTTCTTCTAACCGTAAGCAGTTTATCTCTTGCAACAAGTACTAATATGTCGCTTGCCATTCTATTTGCATGTTCGTTCCATTCTTGCTTTCGTTGAAGTATCAAGTAAATTATATTTTATGATTTACATGAATGATGTCAATATTCATTTAAAGAGTCTTCAACCCAACTAATAATTTTATCGGTTCCGATTTAGCTCATCAAATATCAATCCTCTCCTTCTAATAATTTTCCTTTGTGCCATCTGTAGTTTCCCAATAATGTGTATAGATAGTCTGGTGTATAGATTCCATCTCAGAACTTCCGATAAGTAGGGACTTGTAGGAATAAATGAGGCAAGAAAAGTCGAAATAAGGAATCCAAAAAGAAAAAAAATATTCATCCTTTTCGTTGATGACAATTCAAACTCTGATTTAAATGACACTTATCCAACGGCTTAAATGAGGCTTAAATCCAGTTAGCTCTACTTAGCTTTTTACCCACTGAGAAATGACGGCGTCTTTGAGGCAGATTGATTCCTTTCTGGCATGAGGCAGACAGATTCTTTGAGGCAGACATTACCCTTAAAATTCAATGAATTTGGCCTCATAATAGATAAAAATATCTCATCATTCAAATGATGCCAAAATATCAGGCACTTATTGCTCTATCTTCTGAGATATTTACCAAAAAAAAACGTTTTCCTTGGGATATGATATGATATATATCTACTGATAGGCACTTCAGAGAGATATACCTAAATAAACGAGGAAGTCCTGACGCACTGATCGCGTGAGAACTTCCACTTTAGGATAGATCCATGAGTAATTCCCACCCTCATGGTTATGAAAATGAGTAACTCGTATGATTTCTCGATTATTTTTTAAAACAAACTCACTATTCAATACGATATATATTTTATAAAATCGAATTGAATTTTCAGTTGTGAAGGCAATTTTGGCGTACGTAATAAAACATAAAAGTCAAGTTGCAGCCTCAAATTACAAATACTAGAGGTTCAAAACGCGCAGCGCACGTTGAACCTCTACCCCCGCTGTAGCGGTGCCCCCGGAATAGTCTGGGACGTGTACGTAATGAAACATAATAGTCAAGTTGTAGTATCAAATTATAAATATTATTTAATAATATAATTATTAATATAAAATATTTAGTTGATTACTGAGATGTCGAGAGCATAAAAACATGGTTTGTGCGTCATTTATATTACTATGATTACCTCAAGGTTCTTACAACTTCTTTAATTATAAATTAAAATTCGAATATTGCACTACTTTTGGAGGCATTTGCCAAAACATAGAAGCCGTTTTCCATGGAATTTGGTACGACTGTGCGCTTCAGAGAGACATAACTAAAATACGAACTTCTGGTGCAAAGATCATACCAGAAATGTAACTTTCATATGTTTTCTCAGTTATTAAAATAAAATTATAGGTTCCACAGTAATTTTTATAAAATCTGAAAAAAAACCATCGATTATTCAGGCGTTTTCGGCGTACGAAGTATCACATATAAGTTGAAGCCACTATTATTTATGAATTTTTAATTACTAAGAAGTTCCAGGATAAAAACAAACTGCTTTTAATGTAAACTAAAATTCGAATATGGCCTCTTATTATGACTGGGGATTAAAATCTCACTCAAACTGCCTTCATTCCAAATGCTTCCATGAATTCAGACGCTGTATTCGGGCTATTTTTGGTTTCGTTTTTCCGCGAAACACAATCCACGTGGAGGGAAGCGACCACCGCTGGACCACTCCAGAGACGACGATCACCGAACACGAGCCTCCACGCGAGTGGAAACGGGTTCCGGAGGAGGTTGAATGGGTAGGTTGATTGAGGTGGGTGGGTCCGTCGTAAGGAGGCAGCTTACGACCACATTGTGACGCAATCGTGAGAGGAGGAGAAAGGAGAACGGGGACTGCGAGAGAGGGTCGGAGGGGATTTAAAAAAAACAAAAACGAGAGAAGAGAGCGCATGCGGCCCCCGGCAACACGGAGAGACGATGTGGATCCCCCGTCTCCATGATAACCGAGTCTTTCTAGGGTGTGGGGAGGGGGAAAAACCATGAAAAAAGGAGAGACTAAGGAAGTTATTTTATAATCTCACTTAAATGAGAATACGTCATAAAATACGGAAAATTACGTCATTTTCGTGGCTCCAATCGGCCACCCAGGCGACGTGACCATCTTCGGCCCTCATGTAGTGATCTGCAGGTCTTATTTTACTCACCACCTTTTCAACCCTTGTGATCCCTATCTTTCGACTCTTGATCCGTTTCATTTGCCTCCGCATTTCATTAGTTCCATCTCACCTGTCGTAAGGAACGTGAAATGGAGCCACCATCGGACCTTGGCCGATCGTGAGCCGATTATTAAGAGAGCGAAACGGATCTCCCGCCTTCCCGCAAAGAGTTATTAAAAAGGTGAGATTACACAATAACGCTCTACATCGCTCCTTGGGACTCAGGAGTGAAGCTTGTTTTATTAAAAAAAATATACTTTAGTTAGTGAACTCAGTATTTAGGTATTTGCATTACGGTATTGTTCAAAACCCACAATGTAGCACTAAAATGTACATTTAAAACTGTGTGACGGAATATTGAAAGAATGATACATGCATGTGTGGGGAAAACGTAAGGATTTTTGAACTTACTTCCCACTCAAAAAAACTGACTGCAGGCCAAAAACCTACGCAGGAGTGATTGAAAATGAAATGGATAGAGAGAAGCATCAAAGAAAACGTTCCACGAAGACTTGGGAAGAAAGGGTGTTGAATGAAAACTCAGCAAAATAGAAAAAAAAACAAATTTACTGGGCTCATTCGGATACAACGGTCTCCCAAGAACGATCAGGAAAGGAGATAAGAATGGGAAGATTTACCGAGGAAGATTAAGGAGGGAATACATCGGGAAAATTATGAGAGAGTCAAAATGAAAACTTAATGAATGAAGGAATTAAGCGGTAATCGGAAAAAGAGTGCAGTGGAGAGTTGCAGCTACACAATCTTATGATTGATGACTGCTAACGATGCTTGGAACAACATTGCTTTCGCGTAAAAGTCATCCCTTGGAATTTTATGAAATGCTATGCTATGTTTCGTAAAATAATTTTTATTTTCTCTTCCGTTCAGATCGAAAGTGGCACTGCGAATACTTTTTGAGAAATACTGCAGCTACTTTCTATGCACAGCTCTCAGCACATCTTGGTACACTGAGGTTGAACGCAAGGCTAAGATTACTATAAAATTCGGATAACAAGAATCCCAGGTTGGCAAGAAGGATATAATCTTACCCTATCACTTCATCTGTGGGACAGACAAAAGTGGCAACAATTTAGAGAACCGTTGAACATATAGGTGCAAGGTTTGATGTTTTCAGGCGTAACTTTGTGGTTCTCCGTTTCAGAAAAAGGAAGATAAGTTAGCATAGTCCAAAAAATAATATATTGATCGTCTCAATTCGGGTTTCGACTTATAAAGTTATTATCAAGGCAGAAACCACCTTTTACATCACCATAATGACATTCCAAGTTAAACCCTGGGTCGCCAGGTTTCATTAATTTAAAAGTAAAAGAATTTCTACCCTTCTCGTACCATATATAGCTACAACTAAACAGAGTAAGACATTAATCCATCGAAATCTTATCTATTACAATTTCTTTTTCCTATAACCTACTTTCTTAATGGCTAGCGCCCTAACACACACTGTCCCACACAATCTTGCTGGGGCTCACTTGGTAGTATGAAGATGTAGAGGCATTGGCCGCATAACTGATCCATTCAATGCAACACTGCGCATTTAAATGGCTTCAGTATTGCATTCAGCATATTGCTCTTGGACCGTAAATTTTCTATCAATTTTATTCTTCAATCAGTTGTATTAATCATTCTTCTAATTGTAAGGAGCAAGAAGGAGAATGCTTACATCTACATCTACATATTACCCTGCGAGCCACCTCTAGGGTGTTTGGCAGGGGGTGACAAGTCACCAACATGCAGCATGCAAGCGGACCGGGTAGGAAGCTTACAAGCATGATGAAGCAGAGGGGTTCTTAAGCTCTAGGGGTTCTGAATTTGAACACCGCCTCCTGCGATGCGGCAATGCTCAAAAGTTCTCGCCATTGTTGCGGCATACACGTGCGGCCGATTACGTCACGCCCCTCCTCTCAAGGGCGTCGCGCTCGGTGGTTACGCGTCGCGTCGCCCAGGTGAGAGCACCTCCTTGCTACTCCACCAGCCAAACACTCTTCTTGGGGGAGAGGTCGACATAGAGTAGCTGCGTTACGTTCTCTTAGTCCCTTGACCTTCGTTAGTCCATCCGATTCTTTTTAATGTGACGCCGGTGACTGGACTCCAAAATTCCGCCCCCGCTATCAGCACAAGTATCTAGCCAAGTCTATGATCACTCTCCCTGCTGTGCTCCTTGGCCGATCCCCTCATCGAAGGCGGCGCAGTTCATAGTAACACCTGCAGCTAAATCAACTGCGTTGATGCGGAGAGGAAACGTTCCAGGTGTTCGGGACATGTTCCCAAAGGAACGCAGAAATGTGGAGCTTAGCAGTGTTGTTATCGGGGGAGGCTACAGATAATTAAGGTCATTGGCGTCGTCATGGATGGATGGATGTATTGCTACAGCTAAAATTATTCGGTGGACGGAGGAGAGAAAACCAGAATCGGCATTAGCCTACTCCAAATGCCTGTTTATGGGGCGGATGCACCGGCGCGGGTTCACGCGTCAAATAACGTCCCTTCAAATATTCATCGCGAGAACACGAAAACCAACGGCGAAATTCTACCCAGGCAAACTAGACGGCTGCCTTGGACCCCAGTTTCGGAAGGGGCTCACTTGGCAGTAGTAGGGAAGGAAGTAGTACAAATCGAGCAATTGAAATAGGAGCATTTTTATAAATTGTGTGGGAAAAAATAGGTAAATGAGGTAGTTCCTGTGAATCACTCAGCATGTCTTTCTGTGCTAGTTCCTCCACCTCCTCAATCACTTATCCATGACCCTTACCTTGGTACCTCCTAGTTCACAATCACCCTTGTAACTTTCCTCTTTACCTTACCATCAACCCTCCCTTCCTCCCTCCTTCTGTTCATTGCATAAATAAGAGCTTACTAGCCTTGTGAAAATGGCGTGAAAACGTAGAAACGGAAAATAAATTGTGCGGAAAATTACAAAATTAAAATTTCTTTTTCATATGACTTCAGATGATGGTGCTCTTCATATGTAAATTCTACAATATTCCATGTCATTGCCAGGCTCTGAAAACAAGGTGTAAAACCAGTCCTCGAGGCAAAACGCCAGCCCGAGATCATATTAATTGTAAAAGGCAATTTGCTGCTAAGTGTACTGTCAATACTAAGTCACCTGCGGGTAATTGGGACTTGATTAAGCTGAGATATTACCGGCACAGAGAGGCTAAACATGGTATTGGGATAGGTTTGTCTCCAAAATGAAAACAGAGGAAGGATATAATAAGAAAATATAGTTCAAGAAATGCCTATATTTTTTAAAGCCAAATCTGCTTTGGATGTCATTATTTCATATGCACTGAGACGTGTTGACATTGTATTAATTCTTGACATCACAGCAAAGAGAGTTCAACCACCTAATGAGCAATTCAATTCAATGTACGATCTACACACATTACCTAGTATTTCTCCAAAATAACACATAGAATAGAATAACCAGCGTTGAAAATTCACGTCCGTAGTCAATTTGGCGTTTAAGTTGTCATGGGCCATGACTCACTGAGTACCAATTTTTAAAAAGCAGCTCCATAAAAGTATTTTGTTTTTTGGCTGGAAGACTTGAAAACTCCCTGTTTCGCAAACTTGGTGCCAAACAAAAAAATAATTCTGTCAATCGGCGAGAAAGTGGCACAAACCAGAGTGTGCAAAATTTGAATTACTCTCTGGTAAGTAGTACATAGTAAGATACACCAAAAAGCACCTTCATTGGGAAAAATAGAAATCATGATCTTAATGATAAAAAACATGATCTTCACAGCCGAAAGATAAGTGTGTCATTTTTAGCAGCATCTAAAATTGCTACTGGCAGTTTTCCAGGTTGATCTCTTAAAAAAAATTCAAGTGAGATTCACGCAACCTTTTCAAGTGAGATTCACGCAACCTTTTCTAATGCATGGCTGAGTGACATTTTTTAAATACTTGTTAGAGAGATGACTCTCGATTTAAATAGATAGCAAAGCTTGACATGATTACAGATGGATGCATAATCCTTAAGGTTTAGGGAATGGTGGCATTATTTCTTAAACATATTTATCGACATTCTGTCACATTTAAAACGAACTTCCATTCCGAGGACAAAATTCGTCCGATTACCTTCAAGAGCTAGTAAAACTGCTTCGATGAAATTACTTCAACTTTTTAGTACTCTCAACAGCTTCAACCAAAGATTATCAGTGGTACGAGGTGAAAGTAGAGAAAAGCTTTTTTTCGATGACATCTAATAATTTCACTCTGAAAAATATTCATCGCTTGAACCTGTTCTGTGATTCTTACATTTTAATTACGATCACGATGCGGAAAATGAGCCCAAATATCGAATCCAAATTTTTATTTTTATAAATGTATTCTTTTATTTTTTAATATCATTATTCAACTCTTGATAGAGAAATTCAGGTGAGCGATTCGATCGTATCATCAATAAATTCAGATACACATAGCACAAGATAATCATGGGTAGCTAGTATTTAGGCTACGGATTATCAACGAACAACTGCAATGCCGACAAACCAGAGAGCGCTGACACATCAGAAGACTCGAACGCCTTGGCGACCTAGTTATCCAGCCAACGGGATGAAGTAAACAATTTCTGCGCTGAGTATTTTCTTATTTATAAATTAAACACTAGAATCCAGACTCATGATCAAAACAGCTCTCGCAAAGCGATAAAGGTAGTAGTGCATAGCTTGCAGATATGCTTATCGCCAACCCTTGACGGTTTCATCTGGCATTTTAACTTTCTTTGATTATTAATCTAAATTATTCCTCCTTTCATCACCATCAGCAGGCTTCACATTACGAAAATTTGTCTTATATTCCTTTGTCTTTTGTCTTTCCTCCATCCAATGTGACATATCTTCATCAGAAAAAAATGCGTTTCCTGATGCCTCGCCTCAGTTGATACTGCCTCCCTCAGTGTTTCCTTTACATTAAAATGAATAATTTGCCTCCTCAAACCCATAGAAGCTTAAGTTTTATTGAGAGATTAGGTTTTTGCCTAATTAAATGGGCGACCATTGTGGATAAATTTTCTACGGCAGAATAATGCAAGACACATTTTTTTTCGGAAATAGTCATATACCGATAGGAAAATGTTTTTGGTTATGTTATGATGATATTGACTGAACTATGCATAGTAGTTTGGTGTAATTTTTGAGGCATTTTGCACTATTGTAACACGCTGTAAATCACATGCAAAGCAACATTATTTCACACCAGTGCAAAGATAACGACAGTAACTAGTTCTGCACCGCGATGAATGACGTAGGTATCCAACTCGTGTATGCCAAGTGGATTGGAATGTGGAACTTCCATTATAATCGGTCTGATAGAGGAAATGGGGCGCAAGAATTACTAGTAGAAGCTGTAGACGGCCATTATCAGCATAAATTCTCGCGAGAACGCGAAAGGGATCTTGTTCATCACGCCCATCCAAAGAGCATCCCATGCACCACTGGGGTAAATGTAAAGTTTCTTTCTTCACGGTGGCTTGAGAACCAGGATATCAGGTAAATGACGGAAAACATTGCGAATATTTATCGCAAATATAGGATTTTCTTGAAAAGGATTCAAAAACCTTTGTTAAGGTAGGTTGAGGGGGATTATTCTCGTCATAATTAATATCGTATTACAATTTTACTTCAAATTTAAAGCATTAGCAGGAAGCAAGTAGTAAATATAGACCCAAAAACTTTGTTTTATATAGTGTAAATTCTCATTAATAAACTAAATATATACATTTAAGGCTTAAACTTGACTTATTTGTTTCACGCTGTACCCTGAAAAAGCCTTTGCTACCGAAGGTTTCTTTGTTATTTTGTAAAATTATAACGGTGGCTTGTAATTTTTATAACAATTGAGAAAACATACGAAGTACATATTGATTCATTTTTTCCGCGATTTGTGTGACAACTTTCCTCATTTTTTAAAATAATGTCTTTCTGGAGCACACAGCCGTACAAAATCCCATGGAAAACGCATTCTACTCATAGACAAATATCTCGAAAAATGGTGCAATATATGACAAATACTTTCATATAATTAGGTATATGAGGTTATTCATTTATCTATCTATATATATAAAGAAGAATATTTGTCTGTCGTTTTTCTGTTTGGTTTTTATACAAATCTACAGTTTTACTCTGATTGTGCTGAAAGTTTGCAGACTAATAGTTCAAGACATGAGGAAAATTATAGGTTGCTTTAAAAAGATCCCAGGGCCCCAAAAGATCCCAAAAAGCCCTTTGGTACGCTACGTATTGGGTTTTGTGCAGTGGTATATTTTTTTGCTTTTTAAAATTACTTTCGCTCAAGATAGAGGGTTAGGGTTTTTTATCAGATGGCTGAATAAATGAAGTTGCTAATTCTTTCAATCGATTTTCTTTTACGCTTCGTACTTGTCTGAGCATCATGTTTTTATCTGACAAATTTAACATTTTTCTTTGAAATTAATAATAGCATATTTCCTTGACAACCTGAGATTTGATTTTCTAAGGATATTCACGCTTAGAAGATATCTAGCATTTAAATATCACGTTTTCCTGAAGGCTAATGATAGCACGTGGAAAGAAAATCTGTATGAGGAGGGCCCAGAGTACCAAGGGCCCCATGATAGATTGCTCCGGGGGTAATCGATAAATTCAATGCATATTTACAACAAATATACTCTTCTGTCTAATATATGTTTATTCTCAAAGTAGCTCTCATAGAGGGACTGCATGTATATGAGAGAACACTTACGTAGTAAACGATACGCATGAAGGAATTAAATAGACTACACACGCAATTAAATGTGCAGGAATACTTATGTGTAGCGATTAATAATGATAATAATGCCTCTATTACTACAGTAATCACAGGGTTGTTTATTACCGTTTAATACTCAGAAGTATTACACGTTATGGATCCGTCTGCCCCTCATTACGCTTTTGAACAGTTTTTAGACCAATTCCCACATTATAAACGTTACGAGTTATTTATGCATGTTTAAAAGTATTAAAGTGCAGTTAACTTACATTCTCTCATTTTTGCGTTTCCCGTGCGTGAAAGAGGACCAAGAGTTACTCATCTCTCCGTGGACCTGGAAAACGGTCATCATGTCTACCACAACGATGACATCATACAAGATATGTTACGAACTCTTCAAGTGTCCACGCTGACGGTATTCTTCAGGCTTTGTGGTTGTTTTATAAAATAAGCTCAATCTTTTTCACACCCATTGAATATCAACGGGCACCTTCCGCTAGCAATAAGATAAAGTTCAATGAAATTTATGGATATGGAGATATTCTCACTGCGTGCCAAACCGTTACGATATTGCACCACGGATTACTTTTGCGATCTTATCAGCCTTGCCATCTAGAAATATTTTCGCTACCATCTTTAAGGATGACTAATATCTATGGAAATTCACTCGGCCCATTGAACTAAAAATACTTCTTTGTATACCTCTCAGGACTCGGTTTCATTCAGCAAGGGCTAAAAATCGTCGATTTTGACAACATTTGTACTCCAGAAAAGGCTCTCCGATAATTTGTTGATCTCGAAAAGGGTGATAGAGGGTAAGGTTATTAGGTAAGCGTGAATAATGGAGAAGTGTAGAAATTTGGGCTCTATGGTGAGAGATAGAAATTATGAAGGATTTATAAGGAGCATAGTATTGAAAAACGATTTTTTTTACGTGGGAAAGGTCAGAAAACCGAGTTTTGTGAAATTATGTGAAGGACCTATGGACCCATGGACCTATCATTTATTTAGTAAATTACTTATGATAATGAGGATGCAGAAATTCTCTGATGCATAAAAAACGTAATTTTTACACGATATTTCCATCAGGAAGGCAGTATTAAATTTATATAGTTAGGAGATGCAGCCGATTCAATGTATATAGTTAGGTTATTAGGGGAGCCGGCTTACAACTGACGTAAGTTGTACCATCACGTACCATTTAGGAATAGGTGGGTAGGTTTTTAAGGGAAGACGTATCTGAAGAATTAAGAAAGGGTTGAGAGAAGCCGGGCGTTGGCAATGGTCTACTTAACAACGAAAGGCGCCAAAAGGTCCAAACAAATAATAAACATCAAGTTATCAGGCTTGACTTGGTGAAGCCAAATCGCGATTTGAAAACAATTTCACTTTGTGTAAATTCCACTATACTTTTTATTTATTCCGAATCAGGTTTCGACTTTACGCAGTCATTTTCAAGGTCCACCTTGCAAATGACTGTTTGAAGTCGAAACCTGGGTCGGAATAAATTAAAAGTATCGTGGAATTTTTAAAAAGTGGAAATATTTTCAAATACATGTATAATACAATGTGCCATCCGATGGACAAAGTGCTCCACGTTGAAGATATCTCCGATTGTGGATGGAGATATGGACTCCACTGAAAAAGCTAAGCCACTGTCGGGATTTGAACTAAGGCCCTCGTGATTATATAGCAATGCTTTACCCTCCACGCCGAACCGACCCCCCATTAATTGTACGTATCCAATTTTCTTTTCATCACTGCGATATGATATCCACCATACGCCCATTCCAAGTATTGCTAACTGGCGTTCTTGCATTCGTAGACGCTTTTCCGCCCACCCATGTTATCAACCTCTTGTTCCTTCCACAGCCAACTCACTCCGATCCAGTTCTTCCTGCTCTTTTTTGTACCTCCCCCTCCATTCCCTCCCTCCCACGTGCCTCCCCCTCCCTCCCCCACCTCCGAGCCCGCCGCCACTTAAGCCTCCTCCAAGTTCACGCCCCTCCCCGCTGCACATTTTCCCTGTTATCTTCACGTTTTCGAAGCGCTGGAAATGACCGTTGAGCGGTCAACAACAAAGCATTTCGCTCACCGCAGTCGGGTCTGCGTGTGAAGTGGAATATGAGTCAACAAGCACTCGCACTCAAGACTCGAGAAAAGAAGTCATGTCTTTCGTAACGACACTCAGCATTCGAGGATGGTGCATTGATATTTTGCACTGACGAAGACTTCCCTTTGTGGAAACGATCCATAATAATAATAATAAGGAAGGGTTAACTTACTACTCAGTATAAATAACTTAATGGTCATGTAAGGCATTTTTTTGTATCGAAAATGTCGTGGAAGACCACCGCACATTAGTTAGTCTTGAACAAGTATCGGAGCATAAAACGTCACGTAACACGCATTTAGAAAGTATTTGAGTATTCCACCCATTCGAAACTGCACATTCGGCCAAAATAAAAAGTAAAAATATCGAATTCCAAAGTTCGCAGACTGCAGATGCCAATTCTTTGCGTGATCTCGTAATTTATCGTCAGTTAATGGAAACATACTTACTTGAGCGAATATCACTGGAAGCTTAATGCCCTTAGTGATAAAAATTCATGAATCGGTCATATCTCATGATATCACATTCCGCTTCTTTTCCTCCGACTTTTCTTCTAAAGTTATCCATTTCTTTAGCGTAGCTTGAACTTTGGACTCATTAAAATGCATTCATTTCTTCCTCAGTTGATGGCCATTTCCATACTCCTCTAAATCATGCAAGATAGAATTTTACTCCTTCGTCCTCGGATAATCGAGAAATATTTTCAATAGTTTTATTTTTTTTGTGTTTGCTAAAATGCTTGAAGAAAGAAAATAAATACTCAGCGTTTACAGTCATTCAGGTATTTTAGAGCATTTTATTCACATCATCAGGGTTTTGTCTTGATTTTTATTAAATTGAAGCTTTTTTAAATTCGTACATATGGGTGCAATAGATTAAAAAATTGATACTTAATGATAATTAAACCTCATTATGTAAAGGACAGTTTCTAGATGTGAAAAAAAACAACAAGTAGCTTGCAGGGAAGTAGCATTTAATACCTTAACATCAACCATGGCCAAGAAAAGAACGCCTATTTCACAGCTAGCTACCTACCCATCTGTCCACAATGGCGCAGATGACCGTATGACCGACCAGTGGTCGGTCCCTTCCCCCAAATAACCTACCAAGTAAAATACCAACTTTACAAACATAACTCACTCCGCTATTAAGGTGGCTGGAGCGATAACCGTGGATCATTTAGGGCGTATTTTAATCATTTTTCAAGTTGTCGAAAAAAATTCTAGGACCACATTTCATTTAAGTACATCTGTTTACGCGGTGAAACTCACGATTCATGCAGCAATGGAAATGATACAAGAGTTATATTTTACATTTTCCTCTAAATTAATGCTTTTCATGGCTTGAGATTCCGGTTCTATATTCAAAATTTAAGCGGATATTATATTTTAATACATTTTTTCGCATCTTTGACTCAGCGTGATACCTTGATATTTGTTATCAACCATTATAATAATATGAAATGTATTATTGCGCGTGTGTAGGAAAATCTGTACTTACG
The DNA here is from genome assembly GCA_963573305.1 of Pyrrhosoma nymphula. NCBI lineage: Eukaryota > Metazoa > Arthropoda > Insecta > Odonata > Coenagrionidae > Pyrrhosoma > Pyrrhosoma nymphula. Next base: position 43,341,077 of record OY754330.1, on the reverse strand, counting down.
AAATCTAATTATTACGTCTTAAAATAACATTGAAGTACCATAAAATACAATCGGTAAAATGCAATTTTTTCACTTTTCTCTTCATATATTACAAATTAGAATACGTATGCAAAGCTTCACGCTTTTCTGTGCATGGACAAAAATCGCTCCAGCCACCTTTTAAGTTCGGCATTAAGCCTGATGCACTGCATATTGCGTTATAATTCAACACACAGCGCAATATCGTTATGTGGGTCACGATGAGTATCGCAAGTGAATCGACGACAAACTAAACATTTTACTCTCATGGGGTGACTTATCTGCATCAGCATATGGCACGGCTTTCCCATTCCCCATCTAGAAACTCCAAAAAGGAGGCCCATGCCGTCCACGCGCTGAGAGACGCCCTATTCTCGGCTGTCTTCAGCTAGATGGGAAACGAGTTCCCCTCCGGCTCCTCTCGAAGAGAGCGATTCACAAAAGTGGAGTTCTCTCTCCCTGCTCGATGGGGTCAAGGACCTCGATTCCAAGCCGCGTTTTTTATATCGTTCCCTTTGTTTTGACCCGTGAAAGCGACCCATCCATCACACACGAAGTGAATTGAAGATATCCCACCACAAACGTTACGACATGGAGATGGAAGAGGTCGCCCGTAGTACACGGAACTGCAAAGAAGGGACGGGTCAGAGAAGAACTAGCCGGCTGTCTTGAGGAAGGTACATATGTCACTTGCTTCGATCGCTCAGGAACTAATATAAGCATTCCAATCAGTGACGTAGCCAGGATTTTGGTTTGGGGGGGCTTAATCTGAAGCCTGGAGAGTCCTCTCTTGGTACAATTTCATTCATTATTGCAGTTTATTTATGGCTATTTTTTTAAACAGAAAACTGCTTTGTTATTACCTTTTTCCCCTCTCGAACTCTTGTATTTTTCATCCCATATAACGCATGGTAAAACTAAACTAACAATATGAGTTGAAATTTCAGGGGGGAGCCCCTCAAGCACCCCCTGGCTACGTGCCTGATTCCAATGTGGCTGCTTTCGTGTTAACGTATCATGTCTTCACGTTCTTTACGGGAATATTGATTAATCTGCAATTATTGATTAGTCTGTGCCCCATAGAAAGAATTTAACTTAAGCGCTACGACTCTTACCAAACGACAGAGTTGGACCTATAACTGAAGTGGTGTGAGGGTATGTTATAGCTGTCTTGAAGAAGGCACATGTGACTAGTTCAGATCTCTGAAAAGCAGAAATAAGTTATATCTAAGATGGAAACTTTCTCGTTCGTTGAAATATGAGGACATGAATTGTACAAACCTCTCAGTTAATCTCTAAGTTTCGATTAGTCTAGGTCTCTTCGGGATGAAGTTAACAATGTGACTCTTAGCAAACGAAAGTGCTTCCTCCTTGACTGCAATAGTATGTATCTTCTTGACTATAACTTTTGAAATTATCATGAACATTCAGAGTAATAATTATTGCTATTTAGCAGTACTTACCTTTCCATTTGTCCAAGCCATTACTCTTCATAAATCACGATCATTTAGCTTATATAGCACGTGCTAATATTGAAAGTGTTTTGGATTTCTTATAGAAGGTGAGAGTCTGATAGTGATGTGCAGCGGTGTAGAAATATGGAAGCTGGTGTAAGGATTGAGAATTGGTTAGAAAATACTGATTTGAGTCGTGCGGGTGTTAAAAATGATAGATAAACTACGATGTACAGAAAATAAAAATGAGATATTGCTAAGTACGGCGGGTGAGGAATAAAGTTGCTTGAAGAAATCGGAAGGTGACTGAGGCCCGGTTTTGTAATCTCTGGTTAAATATTTTTTCGGTATGAAAACCGAAGTTAATACGTTTTTCCATCGATCAAGCTCACGTCAATAAATCAACAGTTTGATGTAATATACAAAACCCGACCTCCAAGTTAATATCAAGTTAGTGATAAGGCTATTCCATCTTATGGCTAACGTTAATTAGGTATTATAAAACCGGGACTAAGTATGGCAAGTTATCTCCTCAAGTTCCTTCTGTGAGATCCTGAGGTGCATTTTAATCTGACTAAAACTTTTTCACAATTTAGTGCAGAGGCAGTATGGTCGCATTGGCAACCATACGCTTCTGCAAGGGACTTTCCGGACCAATTACAACTGACATTTACGTCAATTACAACTGACATTTACGTCGAAAGTCGCTTGTTGCAAGTAACTTAGGCAATAATAAACTTGCCAGTGTAAACCCACCTTAACATATGAGTCTTTATATTGGACGAAAAAGCACAGCGGTTGGTTCACCATGAAATCAATTCATCTTATAGTTAGTTATATTCCGTGAATTCACATTGGTATTGGTACGAACTTGCGATACTTATGAAAAATCATTCCGCCCAAAGTGCTTGACTGATTCTAACTAGCCAGGCGTCATCTTCCGCTGTGAATTTTTATGTGATAAGATAGATCAAAGCACTCGGCTCAAAATCAGGAAAACTCAGTTCGAACCCCATCCCAAGTGAATGATTTTTCAATTATACATTTAGCAAATTCGTTCATCTTCGCAGCTGGTCACTACCAATCAATTTACTGTAGCGACTAATCCCGTTGTAAGTATGTACTTACTATGAATTTTACAAATTATTTTCTTGTTATTTAATTATCATATCGGAAAGTGGACGCAAAAAATGCTAGTTTTTTTGTTCCTCTAGTGGTGTCTCCTGAATCACTTCCACAGCTCTCACATGCTGCGTCATTATATCTCCCGCTGCAAGAAAAACATACGGATAATGACACAAGCTAATGCATGATAATCATAATTTTGAAATAGTAAATCATTTCTGCGACAGCAAGAGGTTCGTTCCGAATGTATGATGAGGTAACTAACAGTGGTGAATACTAAATTATAGTCTCACGTCTTCAGGAGATTGCCATTTGCAGAGAGTCTTTTGAGGCTCCGGACTTGTTGCATTGGATGAGGGTTCATAAAGGAATTGACCGCCATGATGCCAGCAACAGGCAGCAGCCTTCACTTTTGGCCCCTCTCCAACACCGCTCATAAATAATTAGATCCCAAATATGAAAGGCAAATAGCTTGAATTTCAACCGGTGAAGTAGATAACTGAAATACAGCTATTAAAGCAGCTGTAATATTTCCAGAAGTCGAGTTATGATGAGCAATCAGGGAATTTGCTTCACAATGCCTCTTGACATAGCTCCATTAAAACTAACAATAAGATAGCTTTAATAAGCAGAGTAATGGTGCCAATATTATTTCTCAATTTATGTTTTTTCATTTACTTATCATTTTCATTCCCTAGGAAATAATTTCCCGTTTTTAATTTTATTCATGGATTTCCTTATAAATACATCACCCTAATATTTGAATGCCCGATCTTCTTCGATCGGATTGTAACTTTCTTTAAGGTGGTTCCACAGTAAAATAACTTCAACGTCATTTTGGTCATATTCTGGTATAAAAATTTGTCTTCCATCCAATATGATCATCAAACTGTTACCTTTCCTCGATATTTTATTCTCTAAAAAAATTGGTATTATATGTTATTCAATGGGAGAATGGGAGAAATACGAGTGAAAATAGTATTTTTCCATATGATATAAATGCCATTTGCGCTGAAAACTGTTGACCAGAAAGGAAAAATCCCGAGAAATTGAATACAAATAAAATATAGGCATATTAACACCTTATTTTATGAGTTATTAGCCAATTACTGCGATATTAGATGTCATAATACGGTAATTCCATAGAAATGACGCTGAAGTCGGCTCCTATGGTAGGAAAAAAGTGATGATACAAAGTATATTCGAGGAATAATCTACATATTTTGCACGTTATTTCTGTATTACCATAGGTAGCGTAGGTCATCACCAAAAGCAGGGTTTATAAAGCAAATAAACAAACAGGTGGAATTTAGTATGTGTTTTTGACCCACACAGTCGCGGTGGAGCCTCCTTTTCACGAAAAGCGATTCAGCGAATTCATGAAGAAATAATTCGTTCTGAGTAAATTATTTTTTTGGTACTCTCACCTCTTAACAAAATCGCTAGTAATTTTCGAGATAAATTTTAAATACATAAATATATAGGTACATATAATTATTTCTCGTATTAGCGTATAATTTTGAAGTAAAAAAATAAAATGCTGTATCACCTTGAAGTTCCAATCGATTCCCATAATTTTTATTATTTGCACCGGAAATCTTTTCTGGCTCAAATTCGGGTCCTTTACTAATTTTCCCGAGCATCAGACCTAGCCAGTTTCTCGTACCTTATACTTTCAAAATATTGGATCAAATACAAATCGATAGCACCATTTTTGTGATAAATTTCACATACATACAATTATTTTTTGTATAAGAGCATAAAAATGTCGCTCAGTTTACAGCTTTGAGGTTCCCAATTCATGCAGGATTTTAAACCAATTTTATTTCTTCAACACTGCCGTATTTTGCATCAGCTACGTGTATCAAATATAATGAATATAATATCAATGGTATATTTACTGATGCGAAATGACCTTCTAAAAAGTCCTCGGTTTGAGGGCAGATATGTTACAATGGAGAAATAAGAGGTATTTGAAAGCATCATCCTCATAAATATCACAAAGGTGGTCCATCATTCCGAGAGTTAAAATGTTTTAGAAAGGTTGTAGTAAAACTATAACGGCTGAATCCGGGGAGTGCATCCATTCAAAAATGCCTCTCAGATCATTGAATCGGCCATAAAATCGAAAGACTGGGAAACAGTTAAGCATTGATTCGTACAGCACGAAACAATGTCCAAGAACAGATGATGACCAAGGAAGTCTTAAGTGGCGGCATTAAATGTTCGACCTACGTGCGTCTTTTGGCTTTCACAACAAGACCTAAGCAAATAGAATAACTTCAGTGAACTTTATGCTCAGGTATCTTGTATTATGTCTCACACGGTCAACGTCGAAGGCTAGAAATTGGGTTTCTAGACCACTGTTTAATAGAAAAGGAATCTACTGTAACTGTAATATGCTAGAGTCCATCACCAAACTGTGCCACAAAGAATGGGTCGTCCTGCATCCGTATCATCAGATAAAAAAGCAGTGGCATGGTCTAAATAGTCTCACTACCATTTTGGAAGGGTTTATGAGAAATTTACGACCCTTGAAGGCTATTTAATGCCCCTTTTCAACGAGGATCCGTCTTTTTCATTCTTAGAGAGAGCATTTCACTGAGGTGAAAGCAATGTTCCTGGTTAATGCAAATATGTAAACCGCTTGCTGATGCCATCAGATTAGAAACAGGATCTCGGTGATGAAATTAAATGGTTCAATAATGCCAAAAAATGACGGAAAAGTATCTTTGGTTGGTAGATAAATTTTGACCCGGTAGCATTAATTCCTTTTTTACATCATGTCCTCAATTTCTTTTTAAAAAATACCGCTCAATAGAATATAGAGGATAATGGGACTAGCCACGGTATTACCTTAAAGGAGTCACCCGCAAGTGCACATAAGTGCGATATTTCACAGAGGAAAAATCATTCGCCTTGACCGGATCTCAAACCCAGATACCTCAATGTCGCGCCGAGTGCTTTAGCCAGTTTAGCTACCTAGTAGAGAATTCCGAATCTTGCGGATTTTTGAGGGAACAAGTTGTTCTGGACCGCCGGACATATGATGTCACAGAAGCAGTCCAACGCGTGCGCTTAGCACCATGCACATCATTCATTCACACTGCTCAATAGATTGATCAAGCACGATGAGAAAGGTACAATATCTTCCTTTAATCACCGACTTTTTTCTTCACCTTCTAGCTTTTCTTCAGTTGTTTCAAAAATTTACCATTAACCAAACGACCATTCTGAGCCCGATACACGCACTTACACTGACAATGAGATCATTGCAAGTGAGAATAGGAAAAAAAATATGAAACACGATGAGCCATACAACAATCAGTGAATAGCTGTAGAACTTAAAACAACTAAATCCAAAAGGCAGAATGGCTATGGGATATTCTGGTCTACATCTTTATCTACCCATTACATACCAGAGAAATACAAGGAAAATGAGACTGGGTATACGGCTATTGACTTTTTAGAGTTGTCATAAATTTTGTAAATCATTTGATAAGGCAAACCTTATTACAGCTTGCCCATATTTCTGAAAAGTAACAAAAAAAAGTTCTGACAAATGGACTGCATTATAGGAAATTAAGAGAGAACTTTAAATAAAAACTTTGCGATTCCAATGAATGTATTTTTATTTTTTTCAACTAGTTTTGCAAAATAAGTAGCATTTGCTTAGCAAGCAATTTGTTAGCAAGATTGCTGTTTCCTAAAGATACTAAAATGCGGAAAAACTAGCTGAAACCAATATAAATACATCCAGTGAAATCGCAAAGTTTTTATTTAACGTGCTCTTAATTTTGCAATGGAATAGAATGAATTCCAAAAGCCTCGGAACAAACCGTCGAACGCATTATGGGAAACTTAAAGAGAGATTAGAGATTTATGAAATGCAGAGGTGGAAGAGACCACTGAAAATAAATTGGGCAGCGAAATTGAGGGGAACGTGCCAATAACAGCGAATGAAAAGAGAAAGTTGATGAATGGGACGAAGGAAAGGAACAAAAATTGGACAGGTCACGTCTTGAGATTACATACATTTCCTCTCATGCAGTTCAAATCGATCAATCAAATCAGATCAGTTTGAGAAACGCCTGAAGGTATAGATGGGGGTAGTGAATCTACATAGTCATCAACACAATTCTTTGAGCCGTTACAAGCAAGTGGAGAGGGGAGGTTTGTTCAAAAGACTCAAGAGACATAAGGATGACAAAAAGCGCAGAAAAAGGGTGATAAGTTTTGCATTAATTCTTTTCTTAAAAGCCTTCCTCTCTTACTCCGTCTATATCGTCTTAAAAACCGATCTAGCGGGGGTGTAACATTTTTTCCCGTGGGGAATTTACGTAAAGATTTCTCCGCCAAAAGTTTGTTTTTACGCTGAAAATCCACGTCATCAGAAAATGCTATTCTAGATTAATGGGCAACCCTACGTTTCTCTTTTCAATACAATGTTTAAAATACTTGAGCCATGCTAACACAAATGTGAACCTTGACCATTGAAAGTAAAAGAAAATATTTGACGAGCATTCACGATGCGTGCAGAAATTGAGCGGGAGAGAAAAATATGAACTGGGCGAGCCAGAGAAAGAGAAGAGATTAAATGTTGCGAATTCAAAGGCAGAAATATAGAAAGGATGACGTTGAAACAGAGCAAGAGATACAGATGAGTAAGGTAGAAGGGAGAACGTGGGGTTAGAGGCATACGCCGAGGAAAAGAAAAAGCACTACTTGCGCAACAAGGGGGAGGAGATGCATTGCTCAAGAGGGACATAAAGAAGAGCAATAGTGAAGAGTAGGATCCGGCAATGATTTTTCGTTAGGCTAAGACTCTCCAAAGACCAACTCTCCATTTTGGGTAGATAACTTGTAATAGTTAAAATGGTCTGTCGAGTCCTTTAAAGGTGGTTTGAGCGAGATAGTTCCCTAGTCATAATGGAGACCATATTCAAATTTTATTTTTTGATTTCAGCATCTGTAAGAAGTATGAAATAAATATTGTAGCATTAATGGTGCAAATATATAGTTATATATGACCACAATTCTTAGTAATTAAATAAATTAAGCTTAGTCTCTAACTTGACTTATTTTTTCCCGCCGTACGGCTGAAAACCCTTCAAAACAGCCGGTTTTTCTTGCGATTCTGTAAAAATTACTGTGGTGATTTATAGATTATTTTTTTATAAATAGTTGAGAAAGCATGAAATCTACACACCGTTAGTTTCTGGACGAAATCTAGGTGCTAGAAGTTCCTAATGTTTTTAATATTCTCCGTCTGGAGCGCACAGCCATAATCTATCACATGTAAATCAGCTTATATTTTCAGTCAAATTGCTCGAAAGGTAGTTCGGCAAGGGGTTGATATTTTTTGTATCATTGGAAAGATGATAGTTTTTTCTTTAAAATGAGGCCAAATTCATCAAATTCTAGGTGAAGTGATTTTTCGCTCAAACTACCTTAAAGCGGTTTCAGCCTAAAATCGGGCGGCTTTGTGATTCAGTTCAGGTTTGCAACCAATTCATTATGAAATGGGGCGGAGTCATTTTTAATGTAGCGAATAGTATTAACGCCTAACATTTTCATAGCCACTATTCCCTCATAAGGACCAAGGCTCTAAGAGAATAAATTCAACAGATTCAGGCGAGATATCGTGGAAGTTCTTCATAATGTAAGAGAAACAATTGCACTTTGTGCAAACAAAGTGCAATTGTTTCTCTTACATTATGAAGAACTTCCACGATATCTCGCCTGAATCTGTTGAATTTATTAGGAATGCTAGCATAGCATATCAGGCTAAATTATACCTGGATTTGTCAGTGAAATTCCGTAAAGCGGAATTAAACATCGTATTCAACCAGAAATGCCTCAAGCTGGACCTCACCCCCAAGTACGTGAACCTATCCAGCAAATCCTCATCAGCAGCAGCTCGTCTGGCAGTGACTTCCGGAAAAAGGACCTGGATCCAACGGGAGCTGAGAGGCTGGTACAGCAAGCGAGATTCCTACTCCTATTACCTCTACCAACTCCATTTGGAACTATCAGCGGCCCTACCTTTCATCCAATGGTGCCTGTTTTACGACCGTGTCAAATCTGTGGTATGTGACGTCTCGTCCAAAAAAAGTTCCGTCATAAACAAAAAGCTCCATTATTTACAATGTGAACGAGATAACGCAGCTAATATTCCCAAGTGTGCTCCCAACAGTGAAGTTAAGTTTCATCCAAAAGTGCTCAACCTCTCTGATTCCTCCTTTATCAATTCCGAAATTGAACTACTGCAAAAAGGTCTTAAGTTTGCCCCTACTCAACCCCTGACACAACGCCCCTTAAAATCCTTGATTGTGGACTGTGAAGTCGCCCTCCGTAGTGAACATGCGGGGATTAAACAAAACTGTGCTGACATTATCATCTCCCAACTTGACAACCCAGACGAGTCTCGCCACCCGAAAAGGAATCTACAGAACAACAAAGTGTTAAGATCCATCAAACTTAAGATAGTGAAAGAAGACCTGACCATCTCCAAAGCAGATAAAGGGAACAGTATAATAATCCTAAACAAATCGTCGTAGGTCGAAAAATGTGATAATGTGTTGAAAGATACCTCCTTTGTGATTATTCCTTGTGACCCAACCGCTAGATTTAAAAAAAAAAAAAGTGTAAAAACAGCCTTATCCGCCTGCTCAAATCTGCTAAGTGAAAGTGAGAAAAGAAGACTACTACAAATGAATCCATTACCTCCTAGATTCTATGGTCTTCCCAAAATTCACAAGGCTGGTACACCTGTTCGCCCGGTGGTATCCTGCATAGGTTCTCCCTGTTACAAATTAGCCTCCAAATTGAATGTCCTCTTTAAACAGCTTTCTGGTTTTTCAGCAAAATACAGCATTAAGAATTCAATCAATTTATCTCGTGACCTTCACCATCTCTCTGTGCCGCACAACTCCAAGCTAATTTCCTTTGATGTGAAAAATTTATTCACTTCTGTGCCCATTCAAGAAACCTTGTCTCTCACTAAAGAGTTACTGAAGAACTCCAATATCGACACCGTGTTAGCCAAAGAACTTCATCTGCTCATGGAACTGTGTGCCAATCAAAATTATTTTCTTTTCAATAATAAGTTCTACCACCAAACAGACGGCCTTGCGATGGGATCTCCCCTTTCACCACTATTAGCGGAAATATTTATGGACAATTTAGAATCCCAACTATTCAATTCAAGACATCCCATCTTAGCCAACGTACTCTACTGGTACCGTTATGTGGACGACATCATCTGCTGCTGGACAGGGAGTGAAAGACAATTAGCCTGCTTTTTTAATATTCTAAATGCCCAACACCCCCAGATAAGCTTCACCATGGAAATAGAATCCGAAAAACAGTTGAACTTTCTTGACCTCTCTATTTCTATCAAAGACAATAAACATGAATTTGGTGTTTACAGAAAACCTTGTTACAGTGATGTGATCATCCCAAGTGACTCATGCCACCCGACTGCCCAGAAACTTTCGGCTTTCCACTCAATGCTGCATCGTCTTGTAAATTTACCCTTATCAATAACCAATTTCAACACTGAACTGGCCACCATAAAATCAATTGCAGTTTCTAATGGCTACAGCGTGAACACAGTAACAAAAATTTTAAATAAAAAATTAAAAACCAAAGCTATTTCACAGTTATGCTCTCTTTTGCCCGTATGTGATAAGCCTAGAAAATGGTGTCGATTATTGTTTGTGGGTGATCTGTCCAATAAGCTCGCTCGTAAATTTCCAAAAGATAAATTCAATGTTTCCATGTATAATCCTCTAACGCTGGGAAAAATTCTAAGCAGCAATAAAGACAAAATAGATCCCCTCCTTCAATCTGGCATTTATAAAATACATTGTGACTCTTGTAATAAATATTACGTCGGCCAGACAGGTAGAAACTTCAACATCAGGACTAAGGAACACAAAAGGTGTTGGAAAAACAATGATGAAACGTCACTTTTAGCCAAAACACCTGATAGAAACGTCTCATTCCTGCAGCTTTCAACCTGAAATTCTCCACCTTGAAAGTAAAGGCACAAGATTGGATGTTTTAGAATCCTTGGAAATCATACAAGCAGATGTGGATGTTCTTTTAAATGAACAAGTGTTTGTTACCCATTCTCCTCTCCTCAAAATTCCCCTTCCCAAAAGAAACAGCCAAACTCCCACTCACCCTCCCCCCAACTGACTTCCCCCCCCCTCCCTTTGAGGGTTTTTTCCCATCCACTCACCCAGGCACTCCACCCTTAAGCAGGGCGGTGCCCACCTTATTCCTTCCTATTCATACCCCCTTTCCTAATTACCCTCAGGTGCACTCTTTCCCCCTCCTTTCCCTAGCGCCGCTTCCCTATGTTCTAATGACATGCCTATTCCCTACCTTCTTACCCCCTTACCCACATTTTTTCACCCTTTGCTGTTTCTTGGCCTTTCTCTCACGGGTTAGTCCGTCCCCCCCCCCCCTTTCCTCCCTTGGATTTTCCTGATTTTTCCCAGCCACTACCTCCTCCTTCCCCTCCTCCTCTGGTCTCCTCCCACTACCCCCCCTCCTCGGAAAAGACACATATATGCAATGTACTCTCTTATAACTTTGTCTTGTACCTGATGATGGCTCTGTGAGCCGAAACGCGTTGTACGCAATAAACCATTTTGTGGAAAGTGCAATTGTTTCTCTAAGAGAATTATGAAAGTTTCGAAGAAAAACTGAAATACAAAGTCAAAGTAAAGCCTTCTTCACGCCCCACAAGTTTAACCAGAAACCAAAAACTGACATGCGTGGGGAATAAATACAGCCAGCCAATAAATACAAAGGGTCTTTACTGTAGGGGGAGATAATGGTGATGAATCAAGTCACGCTGAATTATTAGGAAATAAATTATTCATTTAGCGACGTTGCAGCTGGGCAAAATGGTACAATTGACCTCGTGTAATTAAGCTAATACATGCAGTATTCCTATTTGACTAAATGTCCTGAGCTCAGCACAATAAAATGCACAATTCTCAGTTTTAAGCAAGAGAAAGTGACATCAAGAAAATGGATGCAAACTGAATTTATTACATAATTATATATAAATATTTATTTCAGTTTAAGGGAAGAGCGTGAAGATTACAAATACAAATGCATAAAAGATATATCACGTGGCGTCTTTTCCGTGGTTACAATTGCTCGTAAGCTCAATTTAGTGTTTACAACTAACTTTTATGAGTGAATTGTCCAGTCTTCCCACGTTACCTATATATTCTGCACCGACTCTTATTTCGCCATAATTGAATAAAGAGCTCATCGTATTTAGATGAATATGCCTACATCAGTCGTTTTCTAGAAGAGGTTATAAAATACTGAGTGTTGCTACTGGATATTCGTAATAATAGTTATACTTTCCAAGAATAATTGAAATAGCAGAGCTTGATCGTTCTTTATGTACTACATTGATACATTTATTCAGAATTCAGAAAACATAAATGACGAAACAATATTTGTTTTTAATTTTGCGTTGCTGAACATATTTAAGAGATGATTTTTTTTTGGCTCCAACGTTTCTTAAAACAGAAAGTACAAAATTCACATCTCTTTAGCCGTTTCTAAAAATTGCAATTAATGCTTGATTGTTTGCCACAAACAGGCAACTCTTCACTGAGGTTCACGCCTTAGGCCTCTTATACACCAGGCGAATTTCGGACGCGCGGTTTCCGCGTGGTTTTATTGAGCATTGGAGGGCATGCGACCTTTCACACTTGCTTCCCCGCGTCCAAATTTCACGCGGACGCCGCGTGGCGACCAAGAACCTACCGCGCCCCCTCGAGAACTTGCGGCGACCGCCCGGAGCTTCGCGGTAGCCGCAACTCTCCGGGGCATTTGTCTACATTGTCCTTTTCACACTGGGCGGATTTATGCCGCGCTTTCGTCAGTCTTCAGTGTCCCTCCGACTAGAAAACACTTGCTCCCTACCCTATATCGAGGCGCTACTTCTACGTGAATTTTTTTGGTGTAATTTACGTTTCAAGTTGACATTAGTGAGAATAAAATAAAAATAGAATTAATTAATAAAATAATTGGATGAATCCAAAACATCCTGTATCGTCTTCTTCTTCTTTTGATTAAATACAGGATCAGAAACCTCATCTGAGCCATTTTCATGGCAAGGCTCTAGACAAACTGAACTGTTTGAGCCGCAAGTGGTAATCCAGGTCACCAAATCCAACTCCACCCGGTTTGTCGTTCGCGCGGCGTCCGCGCGTCAAAAGTTCGCCCGGTGTGAAAATCTCCACGCGGTTGCTCGATCGCGCGGATTCCGAGCGTAAAACGCGCGTCCAAAGTTCGCCTAGTGTGAAAGAGGCCTTAGCTATTTCGACTTCGCCGTAAAAGACGCTAGCTTGCTAGGGGCGTGGTGTGTAATTGACGGACGGTTCAGTACTGGGATAATTTCTGGCACACAGGATTTCGTGGTGACTTTGTATTTGAAATTAGAACCTTATTTATTGATTAAAAAAATTATTTCGAAGGAAGGGAAACACCAACTGGCAAGCATATATGTACCGGTTTCCAGTCAATGCCCCCTAATCACGTTGGAGGTGCCCGGGAGTCCGGAAGTCTCTTCTGATAAGGTCGAAGCTGCATTTTTGAGGGCATTCTCCCAAATATAGATATTGTTACTACCCAGTATACTACTCAGAATATAACTATGCTCTCAGAAGATGATGTAACAGTGATTTCAAAGAAAAATACCCACAGAATATTTTCCCTAGTCTAATGTTTGAATTACACAGAAATGAGGTAAGGGTATTAACATCGACAGAATACAGAGGGCGGGAGGCAAACAAAATGCAAAGTTATAGGATAGAAATAAAGTTCAAATGAACGGAGGGAATTACTAATAGAGGATACAAACGAATATTTGGGAGAAAATTTTCATAAAAACGCTACAGAATAGAATAGATGTTCTTGTCGCATTAGCATTTGAGATATAAATGCCTGCAAAAAAAATTTAATGAAGAAAACGGCGGCTTGGCTACGTCACTGAAATACGTCACGCAACGATGAATACACGCCAGGATGATTACAAGAAAGTATGCATCAAAATTATACATTCCCTTTTTTTACCCTTTCAGAGGTATCTTTAGTATCACCATACCCAACAGGGTGCGTTTTCAAAATGAAGTTCACCTGCGGCAGTAATCGGAGAACAGAAAATGTCCGGTATAAAATGGTACAGGCAGGAGAAAAGAACCCCGAATATTACTTGGCATACCACTTCTGATGCTAACAAGTCACGAACACAAACTGTTCATTTTATCATTCAGTTATTTTCAGCTCTATTGATTTCAAATTCACATCAAGACCTACAGTTATATGGAGTGGAAATAACAAAGAAATAAGAAAATATTCGCCTCTTATCACATGCTGGTATATACCTTCGATGAAAATTAATTAGTGAAATCCGTTTGGGCTCATTAATTTACCATGAGTCTCGTATGTTATTCAATCTGTGTGAATCTTATTTGCTAATCGGTAATATTTTTTGCATTCCAAGGATTCGTGTTCGCCGAAGACTCTTAAACACGATTTTTAAACAGGGAAATGTTACTTAAGATAGAAAGTTAATAACTCTGAAGTAGCAAATTAACCGGCGAATGCTAAGAGAAATATTTTTTAAAGAAGTGGTTTAATTTATCCTCAATATAACAATTAAGTCAGAACAATATCGAAGAAAGGCGATGTTGTCAGAAGAGTAAATTTAGCCAAGAATGCATTTTTGATATCAAGTAATCAACCATAAACGCCCTCAGTGTTAAAATTGGTCGTTTTCACTTAGCTATTCTCCGTTTCGGTATTAAATCATCAATGAGTACATGATTACCCATGAACGTAACATTATCATTGATCCCCTATATTTAGAAAACCTTGAGCTTTCATTTTATTCATCGTTCTCCACGCAAAACCTAAAAAGCTAAGTCATTCATGACTTTTGAACTCTAATAAAAAATAGCAGAGAAAGGCGACGTCTGAAATTTGAATTAAGTCGGGTAGAACACTGAGATTGTGCCATTCCAACAGATCAAGGCTAGAGCATCGACCCCATACAAGATACCTACTTAGACTTTTTCACGCAAACGCATATAAAATTATCAATGTCAAACCCCAATTAAGGAGGCTGCAAATGAAACTCTTAATTAACTGCGAAAACACACGCACGAAAAATGACTAATCCACGTTTTTAATTAATGATACCAAATTCTCAATTATCAGAGTATTTAGCTAAGTAGGTAATTAAACAAGACTAAATGGAGCACTTTGAAATTTAATGTAAAAATTTCCTTCAAATGCATGAAATCTTGGCCCTTGCTGAACAGAGGCTCTTATTAAACTTAATAATGAATTAAAAGTTAAGCGTATTGACGTTGTATCAACGTGAGTGGACAACAGAAATAGCATGATCAAGCACAACAACAGTCAAACAGTCGAACACCAACAATTGACAACATGCTCTATCAAAGATTGTCTGATTAGAGTGAAATATTTCGTATGATTTACTACAAGAATTTTTTTCCAATTGAAAAAGGAGCAACTCTTTCTCTTCGCTTGATGAATTATTTCCTTGTCAAGGAACGTAAAAATGGTATTTATAACTGTTCATCCCCTTGTGATTTTGAACACTCCAACTTTATTGAAATAATTGCAAAAACAACATAAACGTAGTAACTAAACAAAACTAAAAGTAAACAAAACTACAACCTGGAACACCCGATTTCAGGTATTTTCGCCCTTCGCCCGCGCTGAGTAGCAACAGAGCCACCATACAGCGGGTCACCTGTACGTAAAGTAATTGATACATAAGAAATATATCATTCCTAAGTTTCCACGATTCATTGTAATGTTCGCATGAAAGAAGGCATGGTATAGAATTTATTTTTCTGCTCTCCGGAAAATTCTGGTGTCCTGTATGCCCCCTGCGATCCCAATAAGCCACTCTTGGCTTGCCATCAGGTTTACTAACCTGATGGCAAACCAACAGGGGCCAAACCAACAGAACTTGACAGAAACTCTCCTGTCCAGGGTAGAGAAAAACCTACCCAGGTGGGACTCGATCCCGCGACCTCAAGAGTAATAGGCGAGGACTTTACCCTAAGACCTTGGAGGAGTAGTAAGGATATAGCTCTGGTATATTCACATTAACAAGGAGATACTACGATTCATGGTTCGCCTAAGGGGATGAGGTAAGTATTTTTTGTCTAGTGTAGGACGTTCATTGCGTCTCGACCCTGCAGTGACATTATTAGCCGAGATATGTGACACTCTGTCAAGTAGTTAGTATCTTTAGCTGTCACCCTAAGGGCCTTGAGTTTGCTGCTCCATTCACAGCTATTGTTACAGAAACATCTTAAAAGACCAAGAAAATTCTACACTAAGAGAATTTTGCGAACCACCACCCTGCAAGGAAAGTCGACACGGTAAATATTTTCATTTAAATTTCGCTATCTAATTTCTAATCATCTGCGGCCGTACGAAGTCTTCGCTAGCTCACGCAACGAAGATGTCTTAGGGGTTAAATATTTATCTGAAAATTATTGAGCAATAAAAACACAAAATAATCCTCGATTTTTTTAAGTGACGTAGTGGATCATCGTGTCTAAACCAAAGTTTGGCCATAAACTTTCTAAAGCCATGAAATAAACCTCTTTGACGACCTTATTTATGACCTCCTTGAGCAAGCACGCCTGGCGTACTTTTGAAAAAATTACTTATATTCAGGTTTAATAAAGCCATTAACACAATGTTTACACACATTTATTGGTAACAGACCATTATACGTAGCGACGTGTCAAATGTCGCGACTTCGAGACGCGTCACGACGCGTCGTCTCTTCATCGGTCTCCCTGAGTACAGTCCTCGCGAAAGCTTATGGCGCTGCGCAGTAGACGATTTTGGGACTGGAAGGGTCTATTTTCTAAAAACCGGTTGCCGCGGGTGGGAGGGTAGCACCGGCGGGCTAATGTTTACAATTTTCGTTGCCAACATTGAAATTTGTCATATGCCTTCAATGAATTTGAATGCCCCCAGCTATTCGCCGCAGTGGGTTATGGAGTGGGCGTCGTCCCTTTGTACCTGAGCATGCGCCATGGGTCTCCCTGCCTCATCGGCCTAGGGATCTCAGGCCGATGACTCGGAAGTGGACTTATAGTTGCAACAAGTACTAAAATTTTTCTAAAATATTATACAAAAAATAAATATCACATTCGTATTATTTGTGATTTTCGCTTTTTTAATCAATTACGGAAATTATCCAATTTATTTTTGCATAAAAGGTATATGATCCCTCTGTCTCTCTAGAATATACATTCATATATTTCCACTCTTTTGTGTTCTAAATGTCACATTTATTCATCGAATATACATGCGCATAGAGCCAATTTATAAAATTATCTCTTCAATCAGGGTGTCCGGCGCCCTGGAAAACCTTGAAAACCGGGAATACTCAGGGAAATATTTTGTCCTGGAAAACTCAGGGAAAACTCAGGGAATTTTTGCATTTTTCCGAAAAACCCTGGAAAATGCTCGGGAGCCGATTTCCATGAAGGCAGAGAGATAGAGGTTTAACCAGCGCCTTTGCTTGGATTATGCTCGGCTCAGCGTAGCCTTGCGCTCCCTGTTCATTTCATAGTCTTTTCGTAGCTGTGCACCCGCCCGCAGCCTGTGCTTCGTCACCCCACCACCCTTACAGTACAGTAGCCCTCTCCATTCGCGCTGTCCGCAGTCGCAGATTGTATAACAAGGCAAATTCCACACGGAATATTTTCGATGTAAAATGGCCACTAGGAATGGAGGAGCGGAAATACATTTTACTGTCACTGCGTGTTGAAATCACTCGGGTTCGAAGCCGACAGGGCTGTAGTACAGGGGCAACCCCAGCTAATTATAATTCGTGTATTGTCCAACAAATACAATTTTGTCCTAATTGAATTCTTTCGCGAAATTTCGGATTATTGTAAAATGACTTTCCTGATTGCTTCCAATAATGGCGAAATGATTTGTCAATGTTGATTGTGAAATTACATTGAAGACATTGATGAATTATTTCAATGAGTTCGTTGGAGATATTTGAAAAAGACGGACGTTATGAATCGGGGTACCGTCGGAAAGCCAACTAGCCTCGCTGGGCACAATCTTGCATCCCTTTCTTCTTCCCTCCTATAATTAATTTCGGAATAGCGCTAGACATCTAGGCGCCGCGATATCAGAGGGCCGTGATATCGGAGCGGACGCTTCCGAATCATGGTGCAGCGTGTCCTCTGATATCACGGCGCCTAGATGTCTAGCGCTATTCCGAAATTAATTAAAGAAGGGAAGAAGAAGGGGATGTATGACTGTGCCCCGCGAGGCTAGTCGGCTTTACAGCAGCAAAGAAGCAAGATCCTCCTTCAAACCATCGGTTTCCGGGCCGCTCTTCAAAGAGTTTGACGAAGATCGTGATCGTCTTGACCAATTCTGGTTGAAATCTATTGGAGAAAAAAGTGAATATGACAATTTAAAGAGATTTATTAAACTTGTCTGTATTCTATTCCATGGCAATGCCAGCCTTGAGAGAGGTTTATCTGATAACTCCTTACTTCTTGTTGAAAATTTAACTGAAGCCTCTCTGGTTGCTCTTCGTACCATTCACGATGCGATCAGGGTGGCGGGGGATGTTAGATCCGTACCTATAACCAAGCAATTAATTCACAGTTTCCGAAATTCTCATGCAAAGTGCAGTGAAGCTTTAGCGGAGAATAGGAAAGGTGATAAGCCTCAAGGGAAAATTAATAAGAAGTAGATACTGCAAAAGGTTCAAGAGCTGCATAATTCTTTTTTTCAAAAGCCGAGAAATTTGTTGTTGACTTTGAATCGGAAATGCACTCATTAAAAAAATCACACCAGTATCTTCTTTTATTTTGAAGTTCTTTATCAAACTAGTCTTATTCTTATAGATTATTGTGTTCAAATTGCATCTGACTCAAATTTTGTTGTCAGTTAACGTTTTTTTGTTTATTTGTTTGATGAAATAAAATCTAATACTCCACATTCCTTGTATACCCTATTATTTAACTCCAAGTAGGTACCAACATTTTTAGTGTTGGCAAAATATGCCGATTTTATTAGAAATTCATTAAAAATATGTTAGAAACGAAGTGCAACAAGACCCTGGAAAATGCGAAAATTTGCCTGGAAAACCTGGAAAACTCAGGGAAAAAAGAAATTGAGATTCACCGGACACCCTGTTCAAGTACTTTTTATTTTCTTATTTCAGTGACTGAAATTATAGTCTAGTGCATTCAAAGTCCGATTCCATTCATTGCATTAGCTAAGTTTAAGAAGAATATAGAATGTACTGTCATTTAGTAAATTTATGGTGCATGTCTCAAATCTGGATTAGAGAATTTCACGCGGCTGAAAATTTTAGCAACGTTACTGAAAATCAACGGAATTGCGAAAAGTTTGGTGTCTACTTATTCAGTGTTTCAGCGGAGTTACGACTGTATTTGTTATTTTTTATTAATGTTGAAAAAAATTTAATGCATTTAAAGTAATTGAAATACCCAGCTGTGAGTCATCGCGTAAGACCCTCCATTCCACAGCCCCGGCCGCGGAACTGAGGTAAGGCGGGGAAGGGTCGACTACTTGCTCCACGCTTCACGAGTCGAATTGTCCAATACGGCTCGGAATTACATTTCCACGCTGAGATACTATGTTGGCCATTCTGCCTGTCACACGTTCGCTTTCCCCTCCGTTCCTTTCTCTTACCCCTTCCACACATTGCACCCCCTCTGTTCTGCGCATCTAAAGGCCGTAAGCTTTCGGGAGAACTTGTAGTTATCCACACTGGTCGAGTCTTTGACAAAAGTTGTCAGCTATGCATTCTTGCTTTGCTGAGTAATGCCCTCGCTAAATCAACGGGAGGTGAAGGGCCCTGGTAACGTACAATAGAGTTATTATGTGATTGCGGTTAAAAAGGATTTGGAATCAATGTCACCTTGGATACAGGGGTCAATATTAGTTACAAAGGCGACACAAGAGAGGCACCACTATACTTTCTCGCATGTGTTCCTAGGAACAGACACTTTCATTTATTTAACCAAAATCTATGATTTATGATAACCTGTTCAAATGCTGAGCCAAGTGCCCTTAGAATCCTGAAATTAAAATTCATCCACCAGGGAGTGGAGTTTCTTGTTTCTCCGCGAGTATGAGAACCAATGAAAAGTTCCGAATTTTGCCCTGAAAATAAATCATATTCAGGGGTCATCACTTGTGTTAGACACCCTCTGTCCTCTTCCCTTTGTTCGTTGGAAGTTACAACGTTGTAGCTATTGTTGCATTACATTCAAAGTTTGCAACAAACTCTTCGGTCTTCTCTGTGATTCATTGTTCACAATCTCCTTTTCAAAGGAGAGAAAGCATTGATTGCGTTTACTCATCATGTTGGTCCTGCAGTAATAATTTTCTTACAATTTCATTTTTATCGAGTTAATATTCCAAAATTAAACTTATTCACTTGATTGAATAATTTCATAACGAAGAAACCGCAATCCATTTCTTTCAATAACGTGAAATGCTACCAACAAAGAAAGTATGCGAAAAGTCCCATGAAATAATAACATTATGCTTGTCACGTCGGGGATCCAACAGAAGAGAATACAGGATCGATATCGGAATCCGAGCATGCACGTGGTTTCATGGATCAGAAATAACATTCCATAAATGTTAGATGTTGAAAATCAGCATTTCCAAAAATGTTCAAAAATTGATGATTTTCATCGATTGTTGTCTAAAACAATAAATTAAATACAAAGTTAATTTTATCATTTAAATGTGTTTAAAAATCGTATTTTCATCAGATTTTGCAAAAACATACAGGGGGGATGATAGGGGGTAGCTTCTCATTTCTGGAATCGTGTTTTAAGTTCGGCTGGATATTAATTCTTGCAATAAACACTAGTTGTTACTCCGGTTACTCCCATTTTGAAATATCTTTCGTCCTTTTTCAGTCGCTGTCGGTACTAGTGCAAATTTCTTTCTGCTCTACCGCTTATATTCCCCCCCCCCCACTTCTACCGCAGAACGTCCCTTAATTTTTTTCTTATACTTAGGTTATAACTTCTCCAGGTTAACAGGTACCTGCAATTATTTCATAGAAATATGAAGGGGGTACTTTTTACCCGCGCAAGTGTTCAATGTTTATCCATATAATTACGTCATGTTTGTATTTCAATCAAGTTTTCGCCTCAAGTTTCTCAGGTACCTATCCATATCAGGCTCAATATCAGGCTCAATCGCTGTCCAATTCCACAGTGCACATTTATTTGTTCCACATAAATGTAGTAATCCACCGCTTAGCGCATCTATGCAAAGGATACTTCTGTTGGTCTATATACTTTCATGCCTATTGATCTATCTTTTTTTACTATAAAATCTTCCTAAAGAAAGAAAATACGCCACTTTTGTTGATTTCTCTTTTTCTCACTCAGATCTTCAATGGCTAAATAATTTCTTATATTGATTTGTTTCCTCACGTTTCATAGCAAATATTTCTTTTGATCCGCACTCTAGAATAAAAAATCCGCTCAGGTACTGAAAGTGTTAGCTGACAAAAGTGAAAATAGGTGTGGCTTCATCTCTCACGTCTTTCATATTGAAAACCAAATGACAGCCAACAGTGCGAAAAAAATAACTCAAGAGATAATTTGACTGGAGTAATCCCATCGAGTTTTATTGCGGTTTATTTCCGATCTCTGATTGCCTCTCTGAGAGCCCTGGGCAGCATTCAACATTCATGAATCAGTAACCATACCGCTATAAAAATTAATTGAAACTTCGTAAAAATATTAAGGAAATAAATTCAATGTTTACAAATGACAGCGACGCACGTCGGAGACTTCCATTTCATCTTCATGGCTTCTTCTCACCGGGTGTGTGCTTCCCACGTTTTCCTGAGCCGCTCTTCCGAAGAGTGAGGAGTTAAATTGAACATCTAAAGCAATGTGATAGCCATAGATGGATCACCCTTGCTGAATGAACTCAATGGTCACGCTTGGTAGGGTAGTTATGTGGTAACACTTAGATAAGCTCTTTCGATGTGGATTCCTCATGACCCAGCTATTTGGAAATCTTCCATGTTTTATCATTCGGTAGGTATTCACATATAGACTTTTTTTTACCAAATTTTGACGCATCGAATTTCATTTTTATTTGTTTTATCTAGGTGTTGACGAAATTCCTGAAATAGGGGATCGTATTCCATTGAAAACAATTCAAAAAGCTGATAAGTCTTGGATAAATATTTACTGAGCAAAGTATTACTAGCTCTCCTTTTCCCAAGTCCAAGTGATAGTTCCTTTGGGTATAAAGAGCATAACCATTCATACTTCGGGAATCTAGAATGAAAAACGGAAAAAATACCAACTTATGTTTGCATAAAACGACGGTAAAACTTACAATATGATAAAGTCATACAGCTGAGGAAATCCCTCTACCGCAGATAACTCTTGAAATAGCAGTTTTGAACCCGTTGGAAGGAACTGGAATGATTATTTCGAAAGTAAATGTTATCGATACTTAAGTGGCCACGAATCATAACATGAAAATTATCATCGCAATAAAATGATGAGTAATGAAATGATTGTTTTCTTGGATCGCTCAAAACTGAATAAAAGGACAGGTTTACGAAAGCAGGGTCGCGTAATCAACGTCTTCCGTCAGTCAATTCATTAGCTTATATCAGCAGCTCTTTTCGTTCACTTCCTTCTCATAGAATCTTCAATCGCCATCACATTCTATTTAATTGTTTACAGCTATTAGACATTTCACTTTTCATTCGTTATGTTTATCCGAAAGATCTCACCAATTTTCATCTTGTGTCCTCTCCGCGATACATTTCCTCCTGGAACTTGCTTTCTATTCCTAACTATGCCTAGATCTTCTTTGTTCTTTTTGTATTTTTTACTCCGACTTCATTCCGATATACATCTCATTGACCTTCAACGAATAATCCTCTTACTTCCTAGTACAAGAAATCCAAAGGAGTCAGATTAGGTGGAAAGATTTATGCATATTTGGAGGCCATGAACGGTAAGTCGACGGCAGTGGTTGATGGAAGTGGTAGACTTCTGTATTTGATTCATTTGGAGATTAGTGTTCAATGTTTTCTGAATGTGCGAGGAGGTTCTCGCAGATACCACCAGATGTCACCGTGAGGTGTATAGTTAAATTAGGAGGGCTATGTGCCTAGCTTCCATCCGTTAAATCGACGATCTGACTGATGTGTGCCTGCTTCTTTCTTTATTCTACAGGTTGGACCCGATGGGCGTGGCCTGGGCGGGCAGTCGCTGCAAGAGACTCGGCCTCGAGGTGGCGCAGTGGCTCCTTCTGGTGGGCAAGATGGTCATCCCGCTCACTGTCGCCGTATACTACGCGTGGATCCGAAAGAAGCACGTGGTGGTGCGGTGCCTCATCGCCGTCGGGGGTCTTGGTTCGAGGCTCCTGCACGCCCTCCCCGCATTCCTCTCATTCGTGGCCAGCCACCTGGCCACCCCCACGGCCTCCATCAAAGGTGAGCATTGAGACAAGTAGCATGAGGAAATGTTTTCACCAGGGCAAAGTCGCTTTTCGGCACCCTCATGGTTCGCTCTTCGCAAAATTCTTGTGAGGGATTCTTATTAACATGCTGACAAATATTAAAGATCAAAGAATCATCATAATTCTTAGCATTTTACTACCTAATCGGTAGGTTTTTGGACAGTTTTTTCCCTATATTCACCATTTCCGGCGCATCATTCCACTTTCCTTCACATTGCTTGCTCCACATCAAGCCTCTTTCAAATTCCTCATACTCTCTGTATCTTCCTTCCTAGGGATGGGCGGTTTTCCAATATATTGGTTCCAATATCAATATTTTTAAATATTGGGATTCCAAAATCACAATTTTAGAACGACCTATATCCTGCATTGGATATTGGTGGTCGAAAAAAACAATATTTGTAATTGGAATATTGTATCTTGATGAACCAATATTTACAATTGGAATATTGAATATTGGATTACCTATGTTCAAATTCAAGTATTGAATTAACTTTGGCGGTGAGATCATCACCGATACCAGGAATTCATTAACAGGAGAACATGTTGAAAAGCTAATTTTTTTATGCTAGTAATGTGAAGTACCTACATGCCTGTGCCAACCTGATTGTACATTTGAGTAGCAATTTTGTTTCTGCAGCATTTGCAAACCATTGTAAGCCAGATAATTTTACCTGTTAATATTTCTGTTCAATATTTTCCAGTATACCAATATTTCATTTTTTCATTATTTCGAATATTAACATATTTCCAATATCCCAATATGCCAATATTTTCCATTATTCAATAGTCCAATACAGGTTATTGATATTGGTCCATTTTCAATATTTTAAGATATTGGATATTGAGATTCAAATACCGCCCAGCCCTATTCCTTCCTATTCCACGCTTCCTCAGCGTTCTCCCTCTATCGTTCTATTAAACATGCTCTCATCTCTCAATACCTTTATCCACCTTTTCTGTCTACTTCGAGTCTCCGACATCAGCATCCTTTCCTTCCCCCTTCTCTTTCCTATGGATAAGGTGCACATTACTTTAGTTCGAACATATTTTAAGCAATTTTTTTACGATTAGGCCTAGATATAGGAACCCCGCAGATGCGGTGTCTTGGCAATTAGCTGCCCCTGGCATCATCCACGCAAAGTATTTCCGGATTGGGTTGGCATAAATACCCCTACCACATCGCTATAAGAGTAGGCTAGTAATTTTTACATACTCCAACGGAATTCACCAAATATATGCCCATGGGGGAGGTAAAAACTTACGCGATTAAAAAACCGAAGGGTATAAAGGAAAATTGAAGACCAATTCTCGTAAAACCAATTCGGATTTAGGAAGAACAGAGGAACCAGGGAGGCGATACTCTAAGTCAACTGCTGGTGATAAACTTCTATGAAAGTATGCTCAGAAAAATGACAAGAAAAATCTTCCACAACGTTGAGTGGAACATGACGTTTGGGCTGTCGGAAAAACTCGGAATGGATTACAAGGACAGAACATGCATGAATCTACCAACTACACAAGAAGTAAGTCGACGAGATTAGAGACGGAAGACAAATAGAAGCTAAAATTAACAAAGAATTAGGAAAAGCGTGTAACCTCTCACCAGAACTGTTCAATGTGTACTCAGAGGAGGAAAGTAGAGAAGCACAAGAAATAGGATTGAAAGGAATTAAAATTAACGGAGAATCAATAAACATGCACCGCTTCGCTGACGATATTGCAGTCATAGCAGGAAATCGTGATGGCATCAAACATTCACTGATCGCAATGGACCAAGTTCTTGAAGAATATAGCATGACAATAATTAAGAAGAATACCAAAATCCAAGTATGTGGAAGAGAGAAGCTGAATACTGAAGTCACACTAAGAGGAGAGAAATTAGAGCAAATGGATGCCTTCACCTATCTTGGAAGTACCATCACGAGAGACTGAAGAAGTACAACGAAAATCAAGCGCAGAATAGCCCAAGCTAAGAAAGCATGGACCATTGGAAAATCAGGCCAGAAAAGATTAGAGGCTTTCGAATCCTGGTGTTGGAGGAGAATGCTGAAGATCTAATGGACGAATAGAATAAGAAATGAAGAAGTTTACAGAAAAATTAAAGGGGAAATGATAATATGGAACACTACACAGTAAAGAAGAACGGATAGAACACAACCTGAGGCACAATGGGTTTGTGAATAATATCACTAAAGGAAAATTAGAGGGAAATGTCCAAAGAAGAAGACGGCAATGGAATAAATGCATAGACCAAATAAAGAAGAAAGTACATATGAAGAACTACCGAGGAATAAGAGATATTAGATAGGGAAGGATGGACGGTTGCAGTCAACTAATCTTAGAGTTGAACGACCAATGATGGGGATGATGGGGAGGCAATATTTCATGCATATTTTAGGTATATTTTAGAGCATTAAAGGTTACCTACCTTGGCTCTATTTGGCTTGGCTTGGCTACTAGGCAATATTTCATGCATATTTTAGGTATATTTTAGAGCATTAAGGGTTACCTATTTTGGCTCCTCTCTTATGCATCACAAAATTCTTAAGACGCTTGCAATTATTTTTTTTCTAGCTCTCCGAATCCATAGAAATTAAACCACAAAGGCATCGAGTATAGGTAGCCCTAAAAACACTCTTCTCGTTTAATATAAATGATGGAGGCAGTGAATACAGAAAAGAACGTTTTTCCAACATGCGAATATTTATGCACAGATATCAAACTTCAATCCACGCCATTGAACCTTAATAAACCATAGATACACGTTCGGTTTCGTAAGTTAAAATTATTTTTTCGATTAATTGCCTGGGATCTTCGGCAATATTCATAAGTGAATCGACACGTGATTATTGGATTACTTCTTATTCCCTGCTTGAAGTAGCAGCAGTTAGCTTTCCTTCAGAGGTTTGCCAACATTATAAATCGTTGTAATAGCAAGGTATATGTTCTATGAGCATAAACAGTTCTGGAGAACAAAATGTTTACACCCTCGAAATATCCATGATAATTGAAAACGAATTTTCTGCGACAACAATAAAAGAAAGATGCATTTTTATGTTAGGGTTATTGGTTATCATTCCGGGAGAAATCAACAAATATGGAAATTTTCTCAGAAAATACAGCATTTCTTTTAGTAGCAGAACACTGACATGCTACATGACTCCTAGCACGATTCCACTTGGACATATAGTATAGAGCAAGTAGACACTGGCAAAAGTTAATAGTTTCAAATTGTTATGTCACTGACGAAATATTTTATTAAATATTTATCTAAAGAAAAAGATACTACAGAGTAGACTTTTCAGCTAAAACTTTGTAGGGCTGTGCTTTGGTTCAAAACAGATCGAGGATTGAACAGATGATAACGAGTATTCATTTCATCAACATGGGATATGAGTGGCCAAATCTATCGGAAAAGCAAGGGTTCTATCCTGGGAATAAAAAGTAATCTTTGGATATCCTCTATTGTCATTTCCTGTCATTTTTAGGCGAGTCATAATGGGGTTAAAATTTCATTAATGAACCTTATTTAACCCCTATTCTCTCTCACACTATCTCAGAATTTTTGCACAGTACACATACATTCTACCCCTCATCATATCAATCTGATAAGCTCATCACCCCGCCCCCTATCGCCGGTTACCCAACAACGTTCCTTCGGTCTTATAGTTTTCAACTTCCCATTCCATTACATTATCTTCTCCATCCACCTGATTCGCCTCCAAATGTATTCAAGCAACTTCTTAACTATCTTAATCATGTATTGCAATTCCTTTTAAGTCTCTCTTTCAGTCGCATTTGCAGGTTTTCGCGGCGCTGGAATGATGATCTCTGCATTTCTCCACTATTTCATCTGCGTGAATTGGTTGTGAAACAACAGTTTCGTTGGCCATCCTGAAAGTTGAAACTGTTGTCTCACAACTAACTCACACGGAAGAAATCCCGGAAAATTCAGAGATGCCGTCTATATATACCATATAAATCATCACATTACCATCTAAAAACGCTGTCGATTATAGAGTCCCTCCTTCCTCCCCTGCAGTGACCCCTATAACGCAGTATTTCACTGATGAATGGATGAAAAATGTGCAATTATCCACAAATAAATACATACAACTTTAACTATTTGATGATGATGTGAAAACATTGAAACATAGGTTGTATTTTAAGTCTTATTTGTGGAAAATTGAACCCCTTTTATCCATTCATCATGTTCCAATTCCACTTCATATCGCCAGAATCATCTGAATTTGTGTGTAAAATTTCACTCATTAATACGGCTTCTTCATTCCATCTAAATACGTAACATTTTTCTTTTAATTTCGTGCTAACCTAATCTTTTCCCTTTTACCATGGCCTTCCATGAAGTGGGATAAAATTGAAAAATAAAATAACAGGCAGAAAGTCAAAAAACTATTTCACATCAAGCAAGTTAAAAATCCACGTAGTCAAACTCCATTGATCGTTTTGTGGCAGTTTGCCTATGATTTCCCTAGTTGTCATGATTAGTAATATGCAAGGTCCAAAAATTGAACGTACTCAGACAAAGACAAGTCGCCTTTAAAGTTTCTCAGAAAATCTTCAGAGCCAAGATCATGGAGAACCACTTAGAATTCATTCGTGAAATAGAATCAGATTTGGTTGCGCTATAGTTTTTTACAATTTCATTACAGTTATCTACCGGCTAGAGGTAGGTTGTGATGAAAATCAGAGAATATCCAACGAACTCTTACACGTGCCGTGCCCTTTCTACCTCTAGTATTTCTTTCTTCATCTCAACATAAGTCCTACCTTTCTTCATCCCGTCCATAAAACCTATTCTCTTTCTACCCCTTCCCCGCTTGCCCAACATCCTACCCTCTATCACGGCCTTCAGCAAACTATCGCTTCTCATTACCCCTTCCAGCCACCTACCCTGTCTTCCCCTAATCTCATCTATAAGTTTCCTCCCTCGCCCACCATATCAAGCACTTCCTCATTTGTCTTCCTTTCCGTCCAACGCACCTTCTCCATCCTCCTCCACACCCACATCTCGAACGCCTTCAGCCTATTTTCGTCTCCCTTTCTCAAGGTCCACTTTTCTGCCCCATACAACACCACACTCCATGTGTGCTCTTCACCAGCCTCTTATTTACATCCTCACTTTAAGTCCCCGTCATCAGCTCCGCTTATTATTGAACGCTTCCTTCGCTAGCGCTATTCTCCTCCTAATGTCTTTGCTACTATGTCCTGTTTCTTCTAGCGTACTACCCAAGTAATTAAATTGTTCTACTTGCTCCAGTTTGTGACTTCCTACTCTTATCACCAGCCTCACTTTCTTTGTCCTAGAGAATCTCATTACTTTTTTTCCTATTATTAATCTTCATCCTGTATTTTTCGCACTGCATTTCCAGTGCATCTACTAAATTGTGCAATCCTTTCGATGACCGATTGAACAACGCCTATGCCGACGATAATTAGTCAAATATTAGCGGCCAAGCTTCGTCTTTTTTGCCCACTACTGTTCTAATCGGATGGTCAGAGTAGGGTCGGAATGTCAGAATTTTGCTCGCCACCTCACTTGGGTATAGGGGGTAAATATATCACAGGACATTCATTAGCTGCTGGGACGCATTGTTTTCTCGTGAAGATATTTAGGCAAGCTCCAAAAATCCCCCAGGTCTGCTTCCTACGTAATAGGGATCTAAAGAATGATCTGTATTATAGGGACAGGAATTTTGTACGTAACCTTGACGAATTTACGCAAAATAATTGATTTTAAGTTTAAAATACCTAAGTTCAATGACATGGGAGTTTATTTTGTAACTATAGGGCCGATCGTACATTGGATATAACTTGAAATCTTCGTTACAATCGAGGAAAAATTCCGAACCAGGTAATGCAACAGGCAAATGCAACTTCCTTCTGATAAATTATCCATTGCTTTCACCCGAGTCTTCGTAATCCCATCCCCTGGAAGCCGATTCTATTTTTCAATTTTGATCCGAAAAGTTACTGAATAACCTCCCAGTGTGATCCTCGATCATTTTCATGCGCATTATGGCTTTAAATCAAAAGGTCTTTCCAGGGAATTAGTAAAAACTTTGTAATTTTCACAACGGTTTTTTTTCTAAGTCGACCGGTGTCATCGCTTAGGTGGCATCATAATTATCAAGTCTAATCCCTGATGATGTTGCCTTAGTGATGAAACCCGTCGACTTATAATAAACGATTATGAAAGTTACAAGTTTTTCCTAACTCATTGATCGTGAATTTTCATAAAGTTAGGCATGTAACAATAGAATTCAGATGTGTTCAGATCACATCTGAAGGCATCAGTGACGAAGCACTAAGATACTAGTCATTAAAAACGATGACCAAAAATAGGTTATTGGCATCAACTGCAGCAGTGACGAACGACTTCCTTGAAAAAACCAAACCTGGAAATCGTATTTCATCACCCGAGTAATGTTTCCCACTCGCATTGCATTATAATAATGATCTCCGCATTTGCTCGTCTAGTTTCACTTTTTTATACCAAGAAAGAATAGCAGTAAGAAAAGAAGCAATGATGTGTATGGCCAATTCCAATAAACGACCGCGGTATATTTTACCAAAATAGAAGTCATAGCCGCTGTGTGGAATCGTTGATTAGGTGCTATATTTCATATGTGACATTTATTCACCACTCTGCTGTCCCACATTGTGGAGAGCAATTTAGCGGCCGCTTGAATAAACGTCAGCGTTTATGACAGTGGCAATATCGTATTGCTACCTTTGTTAATTGCGGTTTCAAGTATTTGTAATTCAGTTGGGATGTAATTAGATCAATAAGAGAAGTAATCTCACCATACGCTGCCATATAGAATGGGTGACATTTATCCATCACCTCCTGGGGTAAAATATTGATAAGGCATAGATTAATTGAATCGAATGATTTGGTGGTTGTTGTAAGCCTACAGTGAGGCAATAGCAAATCATTTTTACTCCTGGTGTTACACTGATGGACATTAGCACCAGTTTTAAGAACATGGAGATTTTCTTTAACATCACATAGGCATTTAAATATGAATTGGCCGTACAATGTCATAATGCCAAGCTTCTTAAAATGTGGTTTGCAGTGTTCCCTTGAGTGGGAACTGTAAATGATCCTCACAGCTCTTTTCTGCATGATAAAAAAGGCTTTTTCTGTGGAGGCATGACCCCATATCTCAATGCCGTAGTTTAAATGGCAGTGGAAAATAGCAAAATGTACAGCTCGCAGGTAGTCAGTAAGAATTAACATTCTCAATTTCCGTAGCATATATATGGCTTTTGGAAGTTTATCACGAGTGGAGGATGTGTTATTATTCCATTGCAGTCTACAGTCAAGCTCAAAGCCAAGTAGCTTTAACTTTTCAGTGTGATTTAAAGCTGGGTTTAAGAAGAATGCCAGCTGCTGTGTTTTTACCTTCTTCAGGAGGAGCCCGTTTGCAGAGCCAATTAACCCTTAAAAAAAAGACCCTGGAAAAATTGTCTCAACCTCAGAATACAAAACCTTTCCTTGAAATACAGAAATCATCCTGGGATTTGAATTTTATCGTAATGGACTTGAAAATATGTACCCACTTTATTTGATTAATTTCCGATTTTATTCTCAGAATTTTTGTCAGATTAGTCTCGCCTGCTTTTCGCGATACATAAAATTATGGTCATCACTCTCGTCTTGCTTCCATTATTCCTTAAATACTCCCTTTTTCTACTCCAATACCTGTCAAAATAGAAACTAAAAATAAATCATCCTTACTGACTTCTGCTAACGATTGCAATAATTCGCAAATTTAATTGCCAGTGCAATAAGTCCTCAAATATTCTATATTGATCCATGAGTCCTTCGCTGGTCCGCTATATACCTATACGGGGAGCACTCTAAGGGAATTCTGAGAAATTAAGTGATTAGCGACCACATCCGGGAAGCGAAAGGTCATTGACATCATTTTATTGATAAAAATACTTGTTCCACTGGCTATATTATTTACAATTAACCAGACAGTTTTGTTCCTTCCCCTTTCAAATCCTGCCTCAGAATCAGCTCCCAAGTCGTTTTTCAGTATTTTATTGCCGTGCCATAAAATGTAATGAAATGCATGAGCGAAACGACAAGGACAGCTCGCGTGCACGAGACGGACGAAATAAATACATTTTGATCAAACGAGTGAAGCCTCTCCATAACCATTGGCTATAGCACTGCATTCAGTTCGTGAATACCTTGGGTTGGGGGGGGGGGGGTAAAATGCAAAAGGTTGGTTGCGACATTTAGACATATGTACGCTTGGGAGCCCAAGGGTCGGCGAATAGCCTACTGCGACTTCCCATTCAGAGCCGCTTAAGCCCGAGGTCACCGGGGCTATCTTAATGGAAGCCTCTGTCGTCCAGCGTTATTCATCTTAAATTATCTCTCATCGCATTCAGTCATTGGCTTTCCGCCATCTTACGGGCTTCGTCAATTTGGTATTCCCAGCATGAGCGGGATGCGAAGCCATGGCTATGGAGGGAGAGAGAAAATCTTACAACTGGTAACGTGCCTCTGCTGTGTGCCTCTCTGGATGTGGATATGGTGGCCCTATGGTATTTTTCCGAGAGATATCTGAAGACATTGGTGCCGGGGCTAAATGCATTTATTTACAAATGCATTCCACTTAATACAAAAATATGCACTTAAAATACACTTTTCATCGATAACATGCCTGGAAAATCACCGATAATTCGTACTTTTCAGAGCACATTATGGCAAAGAATGATCACCATATGTCTTATCATAATCTTTAATATCCTAAAATTTGTTGCTCTAAAACTTGGCTCCTAAATTTTTTCTCCACGGAAGTACAAAAAGTACTACAAATATTCACATGGGAAATTGGCCTTGCGATGGAACTACCGGAAGCTGGTCAAGTACGCAACGGGATTTTTTTTCTTTAGGACAGTAAAGGATTATAAGGAATGGCGACCAAAGGTTGAATAATATCATCCGTAAATCTATCAACTGAAATAACCTAGAGGGATTTTATAATTCCTTGATAGAAAATTATAAATATACTGTTTTTAGAGTCTTTCCCACCACATTCACCCAGGACTTTCGAGGTCTACTCCACTAGAGGAGAGCGTGCATTAATCATTGCATGAGTAGATATAAGAGAAGCGAAAGAGGTGTGCAAGGATAGTGCATTATGGAAGAAAATTATTAAAAGAGAACCAGTTTCTAGGCCTTGCAGTAAATTCTAAGTTCATTGCCTTTGCCTACCCCGAAAGGGAATGGCGTGATGGGTATGTATTTATGAACTAATTTTAATTAATCGAAAATAGCTAGCGGCTAAACACAATCGACCGGATTTCAGCCATCAGAAAAGTAAATCAGCCATTAAGTAGGGAAGAAATAGTATCGGGACATGGCAACATATTGATATCTGTGAATCTCTACAGGTCAGATGTCTTCAAAAGTTTCACTTATTTTAGTTCATAAATGATCTGGAAAAATATATGGTGACGATCACTATTGATATTTCCTACAGTGATCATTTAGAGTAATTGAATATCCTAAATTCATAAAAGGAGTTTTTAAAATCATTTTTTGCGCGCTGGAATCGCATAGAAAATTCCCGGTGATAATATGAGACAAGGTGATAAGGATATAGTAGTTGACGCTAGCAAATGAGATTCATACGGAGTGATAAGGTAATTCAAATGCGGGTAAGATAAGATAACGTTAAGTGCGGGATAAATATACGGTAGAGAAAGATAATGATGCAGACAATATCACTAAGATATAACTTCTTCTACTGATTTTCCAGAGCGTTGTATTCATACTGAATCATATTTTTACCCTTCTGTAATCTAATTCATTTTGTTTTGTTGATGCTAATGGCAATCGCATTTTCCTTTAACCAATTTTATAATACATTCAGGTCATTTTTAAATTCCAGCTCATCAGAAGATGATTCTCTACTTTACCCTGGAAAATTACGCAGTCCTCTGCAAACATCCTTTCACAGCTCAGAAAATAGAGCTGCATCGAAATATTAGTAAATGACTTCAAACTTGATTAATTACATATCTCTCAAAAAATACTTAGAAATATGATTTATGTTTCACGTAATAAACGTATTATATATCTTTTTTGATATATTTATTCTCCGAAGAGTTTTTATACCAAGCGATGCCATGTTTTAACATGCATAGTCTATTTCTGCACATTCTGATCTTTGAATCAATTATTTGGTTAGCTGTATTTGATTAGATGTTGATGAACGTTACTCAGTCAGTGATTCTATACAATTCTAATTGATAATTTTTATGTGCAAATCGTGTTTGCGTTCAGAAATGATAAATACCGAAATTCTCCATTCCACAACTAATAAATATGTGATAGGGAGAGCTGCCATCACTATCTGAACTTCAATCAATTGATTGGTTGGTTCTTGGAGGGTCCCTACCACAACTTCCTGATTTCGTAGTCATCTATTAACTTTCAAATACTTGACTATTTTCCGCCATTGAGTCCCCCTTAAGCTCTTCATACCTTAAACCTTCACAGTCTGCCAGCTAGGGGCCTATGTCGTCAATAATTCATTTTCTTTCCCTTCCCATTCCATGCTTTCCAAGCTTAGAGAGAGTTACGGCGTACCAACATGTTACGGCTAAATACATGTCCATCCTTATCAATTTATAGACTGCTAGGTTCTCACCTGAGTGGAATTTTTAAAACTAGCGCATGAGTGAATTTATTGGAAAATGTTAATTGACTATCTAAACCAATACTCGCTCTTAATGAAGACGTCCTCGGATGTAGACAGAAGCATACACCTACTTGGATATAACCCTTTGCTGTCTTGCACTTCGTGACAGAGGAGTCTATGGGTGAAAACTGCAACGAGCTTATAGACAGTGTTACACAATCACGGAGGCCACACATTGGAATATGATTACCTACTTGAAAATTTCAGATCACGTGAGATTTGGGAGAAATATTATTTGAACCCCGTACTACATCTCAAGAACGGCTGGAAACGACAAAATAAAGATAAATGCCCTGCCTAACTGCTATGTACAAAAAATTCTTATTGCCGCTCATCATTAGTGAATAAAACACAAACAGTGAGACACTAAGGCACTGCGTCGCCTTGCAATTTACTTGTTCTCTCACTCTTCCTATTACCTCCCTTTTTCATGGTTGGTGTCTAAACACTCCCTTCTACACGCTCTGCAGCGGTTTGCATGTTAGTGGGTAGTAGTAGATTGTTTGTAGCGTTGCTGCTATACTATCCTGGGCCCTAAATGTTAACTCTCTTTATCCATTTCTAGCTTCCGCTCTGTTCTACCCAGCCACGAAAATCGACCCAATCCTGAGGCCTCTGAGGAACAAGCTGAGGTCCGTGTCGGCCCCTGCCCTCTCCGGCATGGAGGACCGCAAGTCCAGCATGCTGGAATCGGTCGAACCGGAGAAGAGCGTAGAGTGCATGGTCCTGCACGACCCCGGCCCCGGATGCACCAGGGCCGACGTGATCTTCATCCACGGCCTGCACGGCTCCCTGTACAACACGTGGCGACAGGGGCGCTGGCGGTGCGGCAGGGGCGGCTGGGAGGAGAAGGACGGAGGCATCCTGATGAGGACCATCGGCGTGGTCGCCACAGAAGAGAAGGGCAGGGTGTTCAAGCTGTACCCCAGGCGGCACGCCAGCCAGCCGGGCGACAAGGTTGAGGAGGTGACCCCTAAGAAGGAGGAGGTCCCCTGCTCCCCGATCGGGAGCAGGCCTTCTTCGACCTTCTCCAGCACCTTCTGGAAGGCCTCCTTCGCTCCTTACGCGAGGCCTTGCTGCGGGGGTGAGGCGGGAGGGGATGCGACGGAGGGTGGCGGTGTGGGTGGAGGCGGAGGGAACGGCTGGGAGAACCAAGGGAGCGTGGCGGAGGACGACGACAGGGGGGTGGGGTCCGAGTGCAGCAACAACAACAACAACAACGAGGAAGATGAAGACAGCGAGGGAGGTCTGGAGATGACGATCGGTGGGGATGAGGTGAGGAGGAAGGAGGTACTGAAGAGGGCGTTCTCGGACCCGTGTGTGACCATGAGTCAGGATGAGGACGCCGAGGACCAAGGGGGTTATTCGGAGTGCTGGCCGCGGGTATGTACCACAATGCCAAAGAGTGGATAAACAGTGAAACATCTATCTTACGGACAGCAGTGGTCCATGAGAGTACGTCCTAATGTCGGAGGTATCCTTAAGTTAAGAGGTTTACCAAGCAGATTGATCTGTTTCAAGGATGAAGGTGATGTAACAAAATCTGAAAGGAATTCACGACTGCCCAAGAGAATTTTTCGCGGAATCATAATTGAAAACAGATATAGCAATTAACATTGTCAGGAAACTTCAATGCTAATA
This sequence comes from Pyrrhosoma nymphula, assembly GCA_963573305.1. Classification (NCBI taxonomy): domain Eukaryota; kingdom Metazoa; phylum Arthropoda; class Insecta; order Odonata; family Coenagrionidae; genus Pyrrhosoma; species Pyrrhosoma nymphula. Next base: position 43,305,463 of record OY754330.1, on the reverse strand, counting down.
TAAGATACTATAAAATTGTTTAAAGAGCTATGTACAGAAATTCACCAAAATATGCACGTTTTGAAAAAATAACTTTTTTACTAAGGGTGTCCGCGTCCTTAAGCCATTTTTATTTATGCAAGGATTGGGTGAAATTTTGCAAACGTGTTCTCATTGGTGATATGCGGATAAAAGTACAAAAAAATGCAACATACCTATTTGTTTTTTTGGCAATTCAATGCTATTTCAACACGTAGACTTGTGGGACATGACATATATTTCGTATAAGTTCGAAAAAAGGTATTTCAATATAATTTCGTCTAAATTTCGAATACCGCACCAAAAACTCGAGTATAGCATACTTCAATATAGTTTTTTAAAATTGTAAATACATAATATTCTTGTGTCATATCTATTACTGCCAGTATGGTGAGTTTCAGCGCATAAACAGATGTGCTTAAATTAAATTTGGTCCAAGAATTATTTTTCGACTTACAAAATTATTAAAATGTGCACTAAATGACCCACGATTACCGCTCCAGCCACCTTAATTCGGAGTGCCAGTATGTAAAAGGCCAATCAAAGTTACATGCAACTCGTGTTCACGTGTCGATTATTTTTTTCCCTAAGGTGCCCCAAATGGTTGATCAACGATGGGTATTCTTTGACGTAATTTTCCATTGTTCTATAAATATTTTCTCCGTATCTTCTTCAATTGGCATTTCGAATAACAATGTAACTGATTAAAGATACCCAAATACATATCTGTAAAAACCATCCTATATGAAACGAATTCCAACTTTTAATGTCAATTACGCATAGTGGTTTATTGCTATTGACCTATTTTTACATAGGTGTTGCATTTCGCTTTACCCTCTCTCCGATTTTATTTACTCTAGGACTGGCTTCCCAAGGACTGCCCCGGGCTAAGGGTGATAGCCATCAACTATTCCACGGATCCGTTTCTATGGCGACCGGTGTGGATCCGCAAGAAAAATCGGTGAGTCATCGATCGATAAGCTTCCGTAGCGGTATGATAACAATAAGCCCAAAAATTCTTCGGCTGTGGCTGACAACCGTCCTCATCTTCTCCAACACGTCCCCTTTCAACATGGACGGTGCGCGAGGAATGTCTGTGGATATTACTTTCATAGGCATCTATCAGAGGAAACCATGGATGTATCTTGTCATCTTTGCGATAGCCATTAATATCAGCACAACCAAACTGAATTGATAAAGGAAGATTGAAAATATAATGCAACGTGATTAAAACTATATGAGAAATAAGTAGGAAGAAGTTATATCATAAAGGTATTTCCTGGATCATTATCTTTCACTACCGTATATTACACTCCTGATTTAAATTATATCTAATCTTACTCGCATCTGAAGCACCTTATCAACCTTTATGAATCTCATTTACTAGTGTCATTCACTATTCCCTCATCACCATGTTTCGCATTATCTCGAGGAATATTCTTGGCGGTGTGAACGTGCGAAAAATGATATAAGCCTCGTTAAATTAATTTCGGATATTGTATTATACCAGATTATGATTGTTGGGGATATCAATAGACATCGTAGGAGGAAGTCATATCTTAGTGATGTCGCTGCATTATTATTTTTCCCTGCCGTATATTATCCCCGTGCTTAATATTATACCTTATCTTACTCACGTTGTGTCTCATTCATTAGTGTCATTCACTATATCCTTATCACCTTGTCTCACATTTCGTAGGAGAATATTCTTGGCAGTTCAAATGTGCGGAAAATATATAAACTTCCTTTTATGACAACCGAGAAAGTTTTATTGATGATCATTGAATTGTGAATATTCTATTGAATACATCTAGCAAAGCTTTGATACCAATTTCTAGCCCTCCAATCTTTGCATGCGGAAGAAATCGTCTCCCGGTGTTGTATCTCACCTGCCTATGGACTGAATTTTAAAATAGTTAGGGAGTTATATTGTTACACATCCGCTTTAACTCTTACGTATGATCATTTCACTAGTAACAATCGACAGAGAATGACAGTATATATAGACCAATAAGATGAGGGAATTAGTCAAAATTGAAGGAAACAAAATAAAAAACTTTTAGATGAACAATCTCATTAATTAGTGATTACTAAAATAAATACCCATATTTTCGCAGAACAATTACACATAATAATGCTCATTATTGGGATCATAATGAGTCAAGCAACCGAAGGTACGTAATCAAAAAAGTTATCACAGGGTCTTAATAAATTGCCTCAAAATTTCGTGGTACAATGAGTTTTGACGCAATGTTTCGACAAATACCTATTCCTATTTTTGTTCTTTTGCAAGTGCAACGAAAAGTAGTTACTTTTTTCTCGGTAATGGTTCTCGGGGAATTCTTTGGGTTCACAGAATTCGTGGTTGCTATTTTCCCACCGTTCGCCCGGATTGTGACCCCAAAGAAACATCTCTCTCCCCGTGTCTCTATCATTAGCCCCCGTGTTTTGAAAGCAACGCCTCGCAAGCGTTCGTCACTTAAGAGCCGCGTTTGTAAACTTCCTTTCGAAGTTTCGCGAAATCCACGCGGGAAAAGAGCTTCCTTTTCCCAGGGGAGAGTTATTAGTATATACTTTATTACTCTACTCAATTTATAACTTCAGTCCTCATTTAGCAATTTAGTGCCTAATTATCGCAAATAATTAAGAAAAGAGGAAAGGTGCAAAGAGAGACTGATTATATGTACTTTAGGACGCAGGAGACGTATGGCAGTCAGTGTCAGAAATACTAAAATGCTAGGTTTTGAAGATATGGGTAGAGAAGAGGTAAAGTTCTCCGTCACGAATAGGGAATGAATACCCTTGCTGAAGAAGCCTTGAACCGTTTTCCAAAGAGGGTTCAGAAATTTAAAAGGATACTGGAAAACATTATAAGCTTGTCAAGTTATTATTATTATTATTCATTTATATCCTTCTATTATACCCTTCTTAAATTGTTTTTCAATTGTTTTTTCACCTTCACTATTATGAAAAGATATTTTGTAATGCTGGACGCACATCAATTAATGTGATTGGCTTAAGCGTAAAAATTCCGCCTGAATTACTATACTCTTGAATAAATATAAACCTTCGAAGCCATATATCCGACAGTGGTAGTATAACTGTCATTAGTTTGAATAGAACCCAATATTCTATTTTCCATGAGTAGATACCCTGAAGAGTTAGCCTATGAAATCAACAATGTGAATATGAAACTGTTTAGGGTAACACTCGAGGTTCAGCCCCAGGGAAACCTGATAAAGAGGCACATGCGGTTTATAGATATCCCAGAGATATTAGGTCACCCTATGATTTCCGAAGTGGCGATGATGCCATGTTTTCAAAATCTACTCTCATCATTGTGAGTGAGAATAGGTTTAACTCGGTGCCTAACTTAAGCCGACAGATATTAGTGGCTGCGTGTATAAACTGAGTGGTTAACAGGGTCGGAGGTATACTGAGAATGTAAACCGGTAAATATCAAGAAAAAATACATCTACACAGAACACTATGTTATTGGTTGTTAAAACCTGTCCAACATTTTTAATTCTGGACTCAAATCAAGTATCATGCCTCAGCTCACAAGGTTCAATATGATTTAAGATTTTTACATATGATTTAAGATTAATTTAAAGTAGTCTCAACGAGATATTTCCCTAGTCATTAAAGAAAATATAGTCCAATGCTATTTTAATATTTCAGCAGTTTTAAGAATCATGAAATAACATAGTAATACAAATGACGTAAAAACTTTGTTTTCGTCACAGAAATTGTCAGTATTAAGACAATATAAATGTTTGAGATTTCAACTTCGCTTTATTTGTTTAACTCCGTTCGCTGAAAACTCGTCTCGGTGATGTCTTGCTGAAGCACACACCGTAACTGATTCCCTTGTACAACGGCTTCCAACTTTTGGCAAATATCGCGAGAAGTAGTGCAGTAAGTGGCTGATATATTGGTATGATTAGAAATATTGGTCAATTTTCTTTAAGATGGGGTCAAATTCATTGAATTCATATCTTGGGTCGAGGCATCTCGCTCAAGTTACTTCAAGAGAGTGAGAATATGTAATAGTTTGTCTGTTGCCTAGCGTGATGACTCCCTTCGAGTTTTGAGATAAACTAATCGGTTTTTTCTTTTTAACGAAGTTTTACTGCTCTTCAAATATGTTCAAATAAATTCCAAGAGCTTTTGAGAAACCACTGAGTTTCTAATACGTCCATATTTGGCAATGAACCGGTAAAAAACTTCGGGTCGAGATGCCAGGCTACCCAGATATTTCTCATCCCTAAGAATTCCACTTAAAGCCCTTAAAATAAATCTTATTGAACCAAAATCGCATCCGCATCCGGACACACAAGATTTTAAAAAGAGTTCTTCGAACAGCTGGATATTAAATATTTTCAAGAAAATTTGCGTGAAAGAACTGTCCGAACGAATTGTGACACCTGTTTCTTTAAAGTGGTAAAAGCTCAACAAACCAAAAAATAATATTTTAGGCCTTTTTGTAACTTAACTCGCGCAAGGACACCGTCTTTAATAAGTCATTTCTATCGCTTAAATAAAATGAAGAAGCTAATTTCCGAATCTAATGACCTTTCCGATAGCTTTTTCTATGTTAGTATGATGTAAAGACTGTAAAAAAAGCTCTCGAATTGACACAATTTGTGACCTAGAACTTCTTTGTGATCAGGAGAATATCTTCAGATAAGATATGAAACTCCATAATAGAGCACACCTTTTCAGAAAACTGCACTACTTTTATTTTTGCTTCCTTGACCATTCATGATTTCGAATTCATATTTTTCCAATATTAATTTAAGATATTTGAAGTTCATATCTTAACTTTAAGTCGGAACAAGAGATTTTTTTTAAGTTTACATCGTTTATTTGAACTTTAGCGCTGATATATTCTTTAAGGACGGTCTCTCGTGCACTACGCTACGCATTGTAACAATTCTACTGACTTCGATTGGTTTATCATGCGCAATCCTTTTGCTTTTTACGTGATATCACACCGTTCACCTCAGTGTCGCACTCTGTCAGACTAGTGATGGAAAAATCGATTTCGATTAAAATCGAAAATCGAGTTTTATATGATTCTCGATTTCCTCGATCAAAGATCGAGGAAATCGAGATCGAGCCATGATCTACGAGTTTCGATCCAAACTCGATTTTTCAACTTCGATCTTGACCATTTCGTATCGTGTCGCGATCAGAGTGCTGAGTATGATAACGTCATCCGTCCCATGCGAAAGACTTTTCTGTAAGGCCGGTAAAATTGGAAAGGCACGCCCTAGATTATCAAGAAAGCATCTCAATCAGTTGATCTTTCTTAAAAATTTTAGTGAAGCCGAATGGTTCCAAGCGGTGATCCCCAAAACTTTAATGTGCGTGCATTTGTAAATTTTTACTACAAATAATTCAAGAATGTATTCTAAATACATTTTTAGGGATTTTTTATGCTTTTCAAATATGTATTATGAGCGTTTTTCGAATGAATAATAAACATGTTTTTGTACCAACTGTATTTTTTGCAAAAAAAAGAACAGTCGATTTTTTCGATTAATCGATCTTTTGGTTCAAATTTCGATTTTTGTTGAAAAGTAAAGCTTTTCATTTCGATTAAAAATCGATTGCTCGAAAAATCGATTTCGACCGACATTTTTCCATCACTATGTCAGACCCCTTCCTCTCCCCTCTAAATCTTTAGGGGCTGCCCTAACGCGCATGGAAGGACCGAAGTAAGTCTTGCAAGACGTGGATCACGTGAAGTGCTTGACTTCTCGGTTCTTTGCGAGTCCCACGTGCGGTATTCACGGAGTGGCGGAGGTTTCCCGAAGCCCTGCAGATTCGATCCGATCTCTGCGGCTCGACCAATTGATCGAGCGGCAAAGTGAAAAGAACGAAGAGCATCCGGCTCGGGGGAAAATCACGTGCACTGCCACGAGCGCTGATGGCTAGTTACTATAAGGGAGTCGAGAGCAGCCGTTGGGCGAGGGAGGCTGCATTTGAACCGTTCAAAATAATTCTGATCACGTAACTAAGGTGTGACGTGGTAAAATTACGAACGGCTCGAGATATTAGTGTACTTGAACCCCTAGTAAAAAATCTCACGCAGTACTCGCGATCGAGTTTTTCCTATCGTGATATGGTAGATTGTGTTTAATATCCCGATTTGAGGCCCAATAAGCAGCATATCAGACGTATAAGTTATCCATTCGAGTGGTTTTAACACCCAAAAACCTCGGACCGTTCTTTGTTGCATCATGCGACTACTTACTAGTAGTTGCTTGGTCGGAATTATTTCGAACGGTTCTGGCACAACCCCCTCCTCTCCAGGGACGAGACGAGATCGAGCGAAAGAGACGTCGAGTTTGGCGCAAGCTCACGAGAGACGATTCTTGCCACGGAGGTGTTATTTACAGCAAAATAAATCATAGAGTTGACAACGAGGGTTTTAGCAAACGATCCGCAAGACGTTAATTACTCGCTCGGGGCGCTGTGAGAAATGGAAGATTTCCAATTGTCAATTCCTTCTCATTAGCCGGAGATTATATTGTCCATCAAAACCTACCGTAACCAATAGAACGCCAGTAACTGGGCCGATAAATCATCATGACACGGTCAATTAGTTACTAAGGTATACCTTTCCGAATCAGGAGAAAGTCAATAATAAAGATACGGCAGTTAATTGCCAGGAAAGTAATCAGACGCCACTACTTTATCAAAGCATGGGAACAATTACACGCTGCACAACTAACCGATATTCGTATCTTAATTAAAAATGATGACACAAACAAAGTTAACATGATCATTTTTTCTGCATGAAACATTGCCAGTAATATGACATAAATGAATATCGTATTTTATAACTGCATTACCGATTACTGCAGACTCACTCCGTACCTTTTGTTATAAAATACACTACAACGACGATGTATACGTGAGCTATAATACGTAAAATACGTAAGATAAGTATACTTTTAAAAACCTGTGACACGGCACAATGATACGAGTGCAGCTTCCATAACATTAATAAAAGGCAAAATCATAGAAAATATTGAATAATTATAATGGATTCTTATATGAAAACAACCCTGAGCAAAACTCATGAAAATCAGGAAATGACAATGATTTATACTTGAAAAGAGGCTTGATTCCTTTTATGTATAACAGTTTTTCAATTTTTGACTGCCCTCTTTTCATGCACCCGTACTTATATATTTTATCGTAGAATGAAATTTCAAACATAAATATGCATTTTTTCACATCCGGCCTGCGTCCAAAATGTCCATGACTAATCAAAAGCGCATCTATACCTATAGATCTAAACATAGTTAACTTCAACAATTCTAAAACATATCCGTTCTCGAAATCGCGAGCTTTGCCAATGGCTTGAGATATGCTGGGTGTCTAAAGTTACAATTGGAAGACTCAAAACACTCCGAGCACTATAACTATTATGTTTGATCATTGGGCATACTTGCGCAATTTGTTTTTCTCCATGGGAACATAAGGAATTCCCCATGTTATTTGCTGGCATGTATAGTGTGTTTTAACCGAATAGTAACTATGGAAGAGGTCTAAAATAATACTAATAACACATTCTTAAGATACTACTAATTACGTGATGATAACAACGGAAGGCACTGGGTCTTCGATTCCGTTCTTATCGCGTGAGAGTGAATGAAACTCGTATTACATAATTTGGGAGTGCAAATAAGGGAGAGAGTATGGTAATTTGGTATCTTATCTAGACTAACCTCCTTTGTTCCCATACAACTGATCCCCGCCGTTGGCGGCGGCGACGATTCCTTCAAGCTAATTTATACATCTCCTTCGGAGGTGGCAAGAGGTTGCGACGTCTTATCTCCCCACCCTCTTCTGTTTCATGACAATCTAGAGTGGTGATCAATTCCTAGAGTGGTGATCAATTTACTTGTTCACCACTCTAGGAAAAAGACTAAAAAATAATGTAGCTGTCACCCATCTGTCACTACGTATAGCTTATTTAATCTGCCATGCTAAGGCTTTAAGAGGGAAGAAAATATATAAAAGTTATTACTTTCTACCACTATTATTAATACCTAGTCAATACGCCGATTGATGGCTTATTGCACAAACATTTAGTCATGGAATCAATAGTTGGGAGATTCATAACGCTCTAGTCCTTATGAAAAAATTAGTGTTGCAGGAACTATCGCTTTCGTAACTTAACTCTTAATACCTTCGATCATTTCGTTCATTCTCTTCCCACTGGCAGAAACTCATGCGCTATTTTACTTATGCTCATTATAAACGGTCATCAAGAATAAATACACTCGTTAACCGTCTCAAAGCAAGTCCTATATCAAGTAATTACTCCTTCAAACGTTTCATTGCAAGTCCGCCAACTTTTTTACCCTTGGAGTTCATAAGTTAACACCATCCATCAGGTCCAACAAGTTATAAGACCCAATAAAGTTATCGAATGTTTCTGCTTAGCTTCTGTGAAGTGAATGCCTTGGCTTATAGATTTCATGACTTTATTGGATACATTTTTATTTTTTCTCCAATCGGCTATAAAAAAAAGGCTGAAAATTTCCCCCAATTTACTCATTGTTCAGAATCCATAATACCCAGCGAGCCGCAGCAAGGGATTGTGGCATGAGAATCATGGACACATACCATGAAAAATGGAGAGAATTAGCAAAAGGTGCCAGGAGTGGGGAGTGACTAAAAGTGAAGCATATTTTTTACGGTTTAATGTGTCGCTTTATTTCTGTAGTTGTGCTTGTGAAGAAAGAATTCTTGCACCCATCTGTTCGGTATTACAACACTTATTTTGACGATTCTGTTAGCAATGAAAATGCAGTGCGAGGATAAAATCTTAACTTTTTTTGCCAACCTGAAACTTCTAATATACTAAGAAACTTCATATATCTAGTTGCCTTACATCTACGAAATACCTAGCAAGCCACCTCCAGGGTGTGTGTCACGGGGTGGTTCCACAACAGACGTACAGTACCTACTCGTTCCAGTTCAAATCAGAACCTCGCACGTTCCCCAGGCCGATAGGCGAGGACCAGAAAGCAAGCAGGAGAACAATGCAAAGCCAAACCTGAAACCAAAGAGAGTGTTACGTTGACAAACATGCTAGCATGCAGTACACGGGTGACTATAGTACACTGATTGGTATTATTATTACTATTAAGTGAAGGATAAGAAAAAAATCATGCATGTCATTTTAAGCGAGATGAGGCGATAGTAATAGAGGTAAGTTATAAAACAGAAGTACAAATCGAATCCACCAATCAACATTCAGTCTCGTCTTCATACCCCGACAGACATACTGACACGCAAAAATTGTTGCCGAATTACAAAAACATAAATGTATTTAGCGTCCTATGCAGACATTGAAAACAACACAAAACTGAAAAAATTAATAAATAAATCCACCTATTCTTACCACTAACTAACCTTAGCCTGGCGCGTAACCTTAGGGTATGCGATGACTCCAAATCCCTTTCGCAAAAACTTCCAATTCGTTCGTCGCATATTTTAACTAACCCCACGGTTTTTTTCTTATTCTGTTTAGTTAACGCATTAAATATTTCTGAGCTGGGTCCCAAATGATTACAGCGTTCTCAAGGTGAGGCCTAACTGGTGCGTAACCACAAAAGTAGAGAAGACGACTCACTCTTAACGAAAGACACCAAGGAGTCCACAGTTAAATGTTCAGGTCAAATGACGGAGTACTGAACTTGAAGAACTTTCCACGTGGCTTTCTAACGAGATGTGGATACCACTGAAAAATATCCTAAAGTGCCGGAATTTGAACCCGGAACCTTGGGATGGGAATGTAATACCCAAGCCTCCACACAAATAGGTATTTGCTATGAATGGCTTCATGTTTTCCCGGTGAATTGAGACGATGAGGGTTTCACTGGTTTTCCACCCGGATTTGTGGCGCCATTACCGAAGTTTCGACAGCCTACTCCGCTGTCGTCTTCAGGGTGTTGAATCCTGGGTGAGCTACTCTTCACCTTTGGGGCAGGAACAGAGTATGCTCTCGAAACGTCGTTCACGAAGCCGCTAACCCGGATGAAAATTCGACATTTTTTTTTGGACTGTTGTATTCAAATTTCAATACGCATTGCTGTGACTTTTGCATGTGTGTGTGAATTTTGCATCTCGAATTATGTGAAACATCGCATTACACTGCATATATCGCATTAAATTGCATGTATAGCATTTAATCGCATTGCAACACAATGCGATGAAATGATGTACCCCTATGATTAATGCCGATGTGCATTATCTCCGGAATATCGCATATCGTGGTCAGCATATCTAAGCAACACACAGCCCTACAACGACAACCAGTTAAACGGCAAACTGGGGATCACATGCCGTTACAGGTGACCCAAAAGATGGCCATTCTAATAAATAGGGCGCAAATGAAGAAAATGGGACATGAAAAACCACAACTGATAACCAAGCGCAAGTGGAAAGGGGAACCCGCGGAGAGAAAGGGCTCAAAGCTGCGGAAACCAGCTCCTTCGACGGACCGTGCGCGGTGCTCCCGGAAACTGAATAATATCAAACAATTATGAAAAATGGTGATGAAAAAATGATCACTTAAATAAATAGGGGGTGGAGATTTTTCCTAAATTTACCGGAAATACCTTAAAAACCGCACCTAAGAGAAAAAACTTACCAATAAGATTGTACAAAACGAGTACGTAGGGGATGGTAAGGCGACACCCAGACATGCACACCAAATGTAGGGATACCCCTTCCCCCGAGTAGGTTACGTACGAGATGGGATTGGAACAGATATTTTTCTTCACAAGTATCTCTCATGCTTCGCTAGTATTTCTTCTTTGAAGAGGAAAGTACATAAGTAGAACTATCAGGGAGGAAGGGAACTAGCATTTGATAGCGAAGGATGGAGGGCTGCAGTCAACCAAACTTAAGAGTAAGTTAGGGTAAGTAAGTAGGTTAAGTAAGTAGGGTAATCAATCTTAGGTAAAGTAATGGAAGTAACTTTTATTTTTGTGAAAGATTGCACGTGTTATTTCTTCATTATGTACAAATTCCCCTCAATTTCACGAGAATCTTCGGATTTTACAATCTTAGGATTGAACGACCAACGATGATGAGTATTTCTCATCTTCTGAAGGAGGCAGGAGTTTGCATCTCATTCCCCCTGCCTCCCTTAATTTTTTTTATCCACTCAATCTCCCATGATCCCTCGCGACCTCTCCCCTTCGATTCGCGTTTCTTCTTACAACCCATTCCTCTCTCTCTCTCTCTGTTACGCCCCGAGTGTAGTAAGCACGCCTGTGCCAGCCGCTATCGCGCGGGCAAGTATAATATCTCGGGATTCCGACCAATCCTTCACCCCTCGGTTCCAAAGTGCGCGCGAGACGAGAGGAGGAGGAGAAGGCACGTATCGGACACGTCTTAAGGCCGTTTTACACGGTACATTTTTTTGTACAATCTATCGTGCGAACGCATGTATCAGGAAATTGTACCGTGTAAAGCGGCAAATTATGCGAACGCTTGTGCGAATGTATGAATCACTGAACGGAAAATAGAACCTGTTCTAATTCCATTCAGACAATCATACAATTTCGATCAGTTAGTATCGTTAATATTCAACAGATGGCGCAGATGTGGCGAAAACTGTGGTGCCTGTGTTACGATTGAAAATAAAGTTGTTTATAAAAAGGATTAACACTTTCCCGTCGAATGTTAAGAGTAAATATTATCCTGTGTATATAATCTTTAATGAGTAAACTCTTCTCGGGCTCTCCACCGGTTTTAACTATTCATAATTGTTGACGTTTCGAGAGACGACTCGTAACTCATTCTCAAGGTAAGAATTAATTACGTCGACAATTATGAATAGTTTGAAGCAGTTTAGAACCCGAGAAAAGTTAACTCAAAGTTGCTCAAATGTTTACATCGTCATTTTATCATGTTATTTATGGTGTTCTGGTTTTTCAGTGTAATCGCGATCTTTGGGCTTGTGTCCTTTTCCCCCAGAATTATGACTGGTCCTCAAGTAGAGTTCCTGATATCCCGCGTGATATAATGATAATCATTATATTTCTGTTGGTTAGCAAGTAACATAGAAATCGTAAAAAAGACATTAAAACACTGGTACAAATACAAGGGAGGGAAATTAGGAGGGACTAAAAAAAAGGGTCCCGTGTTCCGCTATACCACTTGATAATAACACTTTGTCACACACACACGTAATAAACCCACGAAATTTGTCTAACAAGAGTGGAGATCCGGCGAGAAACGTCAATGACTTGTCGCCCTAAAATCCAGATGAGAAAAAACGAAACGATGCAAAGGTCGAATATAAAGCCAGAGAGAAGAGTCCACGAGAGCTTTTTCTGAACCGGGAGAATTATCAGTAGGCACATGGTCGAGGCGAGGTTCCGAATTTCAGGTGATCAGCTTTTCAAGGTGTCAAATACGTGAGTGAAACATATGTTCCCGAGTGAAACATATACATGATAAACAAAAGACTCCCGAATTCCGATCGATTTCTACCGCTAAATTGCACGGAAAATTGTGCGTTTGCACTCATCGTGTAAAACGACATTTAGTCTGATTCAGTCGTTCATACAATATTTTCTTGCACACTTGACTGTACATGCGTTCGCCCGATAGATTGTACAAACAAATGTACCGTGTAAAACGGCCTTTATGGCTCTTCGCGTGCTCCGCGGGGCGCAACGGGAAGATTCCGAATTCGGGCGACACGCCTCGTTGTCTCCGAAGCACGTTGACTGGTCAGACACGTGACGCAGCCTCCCCTGGTCTCCCTCCTCCTCCCACTTATTCCATTCAAACTCATTCTCCCTCCCCTATCCACACTTATCGTTATTTGTAAAAGCCATTGCGCTGACGTTCATGAGAGCATTCCTTCTTCCCGCTCCTCGTTTAGGATCGGGAACGGACTCCGTCGGGGCGCGTGGGAGATCCCATTTAGGTACTTTTAGCGAGATTTTTCCCTAGTCATAACCATATACGAATTTTATAAAAAATATACATTTCAAATAAACTCAACTGTATTTGGTGAGTCTTAGTGGAACAGCATCTAATTAATAAAGACAACAAGTTGAACTGCCCACTGAATCAATTTATTTACAACGCGTTTCAACGCCTCAGTGTCATCTTCAGGTACAAACTGTTTGTACCTGAGATATTTTTATTCATGATTAGGCCATATTAATCTAATGTCATTAGTTATGATGTTCCGCGTATTGAGTGAGTAACGGTTTGTTGAAGAGGGTGATTGAGGTCACCCAAGTAGGTGTAGAGTCAATAAAAAGCTACATAAAAACCACCGCCAGGATTCGAACCCGGACCCTCGGGATAGGAAGCCTGGACATTAGCCACCACACCACACCCGATTCCCAGCGAGAGTAGGCGAGCGGGAACGGCCCAACCGTCATCTTCGGCGGTGCGCCGGCAGTAGGAGTCACGTACTGTAAGCAGCAGAGATACTCCACGGCTAAACGGGTACTTCCTGCCTCTTCCACCCGCTTCTGCTGCGCAGCCAAAACGGTTACACCCCGCCGCCGTCGCGGGAAAATTGGCCCCTGCTGCGTCCGAGGGGCGAAGAGCGGTAGGCCCTCTGCGACCGCTGCCTTTCGCCAAACACGACCGAGTGCGCGGCGCAGTTGTGGATTCCGTTGCACCGAATGATTCAATCGTGGGTTGCGGGGGGAGGAAGGAAGGAGGATGGGTGGGTGGGTGAAAGATCCATTCTTGCTCTCGGGGATATGATGTGGGAATGGGTGACGTAACTCCAAATCAATTGCACCGAAATTTGAGGTGTAAGTGGAGGAGTAGAGGTAAGTCTTCAGCGAAGGCTTTTATTTTGAATTTAAAACATTATCCACCCCACGTGGCTCACCCGGAGCTAGTCCCGTGACGTCAATTTAAAAAATACATTCTTTTTTAATTAATGGGAGGTTTTCCTTCGCCATAGTATGCTAATCACTTCGCAAAACTACAGCGCACTTGCTTTCCAATCGATTCAGGCCTTGCGCACTTCAAAACAGGTAGGGAGCGGAGTTTCTGGGCTTTAAACAGTTAAAGAACTTGATAACCACATGCACGATTTGCTGTTTTTGTGCTGATTTTAAGTGAAGGCGTCAGACATGGATAATGTAACTTTTTTGATTATCCTGTACTAAAAATATTACGTTTTTAGTACTTATTTTAAACGAATTCTATAAATATTCACGAAGAATTTGGCCGGGACAATTGTGAGCCTATAGAATGCTATCCTACCGGCAGGTTACCGATGATTTCACCGGCACACAACATTCATCGTAGTTCGCACGCGAAGAAATGCGCGGACATGTTCTGATCTGATCTAACTTCAACATCTTGAAAGGAAGGCTCCTAATATTAGCTAACATTTGCTTCAATAAATACCAATGCGGCTCCGCGACAGTTGAACTTATTCGTTTGGCACGACTGTGTACTTGACCAATGCATATGGCCGATTGTACATTTCAACGGATTCAAATTCTCCTCTGCTATCGTTCCTTATGGTTTCATCTCCTCTCTTCTTTAATCCAAAGGTGAAAATTACTACTTTTGTGTCCCAAGAGGATTCAAATGAGGAAGAGAAGTGGAAAATTCAAGAGACAAAGAGTTCGCATTCCTTGACTAATGGTAGTTTACTCACTGTCAGGTAGGATCCCCGAGGTCTCGAATTATATGGCTCAGTCAGTACACCCATTTTTGGTAGATTTCAGTCAACTTAGGGGCGTTTCCCTGGGCATGGATTTGAAACTATGCGTGTGAAGGGCAATTGTCTATTGAAATGTTATGCCATGTGAACACTTGTACAAAAGATAACAACGGTCCCAACTATACAGTTATCCTTTGCTGACACCTGATAAAAATCTTCATGATATATTAACTATCTACTTGTGCTGTGCATTTTGTTCTATGCAATGCTTTCCTGAGAAATAAACCATCAAACTTTAAAATAGCGAGATAGACTTTACCGCATTTTAAGAAAATAGCTGCTGAAATTACCCTAAGCTTCTGAAGTGAGCATTATGAGAAGTCCAGAGAAAGCAGGCTGAGTGTAGAGGAATCCAAGGAAAGTTGCTTAAATTTGAATGGGAGGAGTGAAAATATTTTGATAGGGCAAATTCTAAGTGCCTCATCAAAGTGAACGAAAGCTGTATTGATAGGTTAAGGACTCTGGGAAGCAGGAGACCGTAGTAAGATCATTTCCTGTGAGGTAGGAGGAAGAGACGGCTTTGGGATCTTAATCGGTATAACGGAAGATTTAAGATAGATATAAAGACTTAATTTGCAGGGCTTTGTAAGAGGAAAGATTACACATCACTCGAAAATGATATGGAGAGAAGGATTTTTGGACAACCTTCCTCTTCAGAATAACAGTGATGTCGAAGGTACCCTCACGCCATGTACTACATGTGAACGTATCGCTACTTGGTTTTCGTCGTCTTTCATGAGGACAAAATGGCAGCTGAAAGTCAGCTATTAACTTACACTCTTAGATGTACTACACAAGAGAAGTAAAGCAGTTGTTATATTTCTTCTTTATTACACTTCCAATTTTTCCTCAACTGGCATAATTTCTGTAAAGTTTTTCGCTAGCGATCTGTACTAAAAATATGAAAGTTTTAAGTTAGCAGTACGCCAATTCTTTCAGAACTCCTCTAGTTATTGATTGGTGATAATTAATGATTTGGCCCGGGGGATACTAGCGAAATTTTACATTAATGGTTGGAGATCATTACGCGATTAAGCATTAAGATTGCTGCCTAAAATAACCAGTGGCCAAGAAAACAGTGAGAGAGTAACTGAATGACATTTATGGGCTAATATACATTAAGGTGGCTGCAGCGGTAATCGTGAGTCGTTGAAGGCACATTCTAATAACTTTACAAGTAAGTCGAAAAAAATATTCTTGGACCACATTTCACTCAATTACACCTGTTCATACGCTGGAAATCACCATACATGCAATAAAGTATATGATGCAAGAGTTGTATTTCAAATTTTCGCCTTCATTATAGGATTGTTTTGACTTGGATTATCGGCGCGGAATTCAAAATTTACGAGAAAACCATATCTAAATACACTTTTCCTACTCGGCATGATACCTTGATATTTGTTAGCAGCTATTATAATAATATGAAATTTATTATTTCGCATTTAGGATAAAATCTGTACATAAGTAATCGAATTGTTTCAAAATATATGCCGTGTGCCATAAGAGTGCTAGTTAAAATATCATTGAATTGCCTGGAAACCAAATCGGTAGCATACAGTTTTTTTCACTTTTATCGATAGATATTACTAATAAGGACACGTATGCAAGGTTTCACGCAAATCTGTATATAAACAAAAATCGCTCCAGCCACCTTAATATCAACGCCCTCCCCACGATCGGTGGCACATCACCACGTGGGCGCGTGGTAGAGACCACGAAGACTTCGGAATTCAATTTGCATGAGATCAGAAAATCAGAAAAATTCTTAGCTGTTTTCACGGATGCTTAAATTATGCAACTTATGCGAACTTCGATTGACTAAGGAGCAGTTGCCTTAAGGATCAGGTGAAGAGAACTACACCAACAATAAGTTAAACCACTATACTGTTACTTTAGAGCACGCAAGGGTCCTTCCCATGGAATTCATTGAGGTTAGGCTAATTTTTACGTTTCAAAATTCAAAGTTTTCAAAATTCCAGATAGACCCCTGATTTTACGGCCCAGTCGCTACCCCGAGTTAGTAGCAGCCATAGTTGAGATTAACGATTTTAAAAATTAACGATTAAAATTAATCGTTAAAAATGTAGTTACCTTAATAGGTAACCTGACCGTTACTTTTTAGAAGAGTTAACTTTTAATCGTTAAAATTATACATTAACTGATACAAAACCAACTTCAGTTAATTTTTTTCGTTCATTTAACGGTATCTTAAATGCAATATAGCCGGGTAGTTGTGCAAGAACGCAGTGAATAGGCCCAGACGAATACATCCAAATAAAAGCGGGGTTGAGTGGTAGTCCAGTAACTTTATACATCACAGCATGCGTCAAATCCGGTAGTTCTGATTTTTTGCAGACTTGTTTATGATGTTGGCCTAATGAATAATCCAAGTTTGTGACCTCGAGCGCCGAACGCAACTTTGTCAAAAATCGAAAAAACCGCGAAAAAATCGTTATTTTTTCAAATTTTGGCGATTATAACCCTAAAGGACTAGTTTTTGAAAAACATTATTTCAGGACATTTTTAAAGTAAACTAAATTCGCTACAATATGGTACTAGAATTGTCTCTGTAGACACAATAGTTTCCGAGATTAAGCCTTTCAAATTTTATCATTTTTTTCGAACTTCGCAATTATTTGCAATATTTTAGAGGTCACTTGAATAACTCTATCGGGATGAAGTTCCAATTACCTCCGACGGAGTGTGCTAGTATTGCTCGTGTGAAGTCACGAATGCGACCCACCTGAAGCACGTTTTTAACCTTCCCTAATTTTTTTTCATTTGAGTTGTTGACTGGCCTGCTGCCCATAACGTGAGAGCCGTTTAAACTCAAAATTTACAGAATTTCTTATCCCAGTCCCAGCGTGGGTTTGTGTTTTATATGTAAGGAGACTTTAAGTGAAGGTCAAGTGCGCCTAGTGAAGTAAAGAGGTGTAAAAGCCCTTCTTGCGTCGAGTATTTCCCTTAAGAACATAGAAAATCAGCGTTTATTGAAGGGTGTAAATGAGATATATGTGCACAGTGCTTGTCAGATAAAATACAACAATCCGAAGTTGATCAAAGCAGCTCTTAGCAGTGGAAAATCAAATATTACGCCATCAAGGGACACGAGATCAGTCTCTGAGCAGTTCAATTTCAGAGAACACTGTTGTCTATGTGGAGACAAAATAACTGAAGAGTTCCTTGTGGCAGAGAGGAAGAAGAAGCCAGAAAAACGGAACAATGTCATTACTGCGGAAAAGTTGTCTCTCAGTGCAACAATCTTGAAAGCAGCTGAGAAATGTGGTGATGAATGGGCTCTTAAAATAAAAGAGCGTATATCTGAGAACACAGATTTGGTAGCCCTTGATGCCAGATATCATCGGTTTTGCCAAACAAAGCTCTACCAGGCACCACCAACAGGAAAGTCCAGGGGAAATCGTCAGCATCCCACAGTTGATGAGGCCATGGAAAAGATTTATTCATTTCTGGAAGAGAACGCTGAGGATGTCAGTTCTCTCTAGATGAACCTCGTGGACCAGATAGAAGGAGAACGACCTCAACTACGAACAGTCAAAAATCGCTTGTTTGCAAAGTATGGGGAGGACATTTTGATCGTTGAGAGACCCTTCAAACACACGACTGTTTTTTTTTAAACACAGGTCACAAAATTCTCACCAGTACATGGTATGACAGTAGAAGTTCAGATCCTCAAGCAGAAAGACTACGCGTGGTGAAAGCAGCTGCTGAAGTCATACGAGAGTATATAAGGTCGCAAGTGTACGACACAACACAATTCACACCATCCGACGACTTCTTCCAGAATGTAAATTCAGTTATCCCTGATTCTTTGAAACTGTTGCTCGAAACAGTAATTTTAAAAGACAAACGAAGCTGCTTGGATTCCTATTGAAAGAAGTGCGTTGCTCTTGCACATTCAATAATATCGGCAGTCAGGCCTCGCTCGTTCATCTCTTGTTTACTGCATGGGATTGGTGTATTCTTGTAGCACAAGTTCGGGTCAAAACATCTGGTTGAGTTATTGTCAACGCTTGGATTCTCAGATAGTTTCAAGGATACTATGCTTTTGGAAACCTCGGCCATCATGCGACCAGACCAACTCATGTTGAAGGACCCTTCAATGTCGTTTGTGCAATTATCTTTTGATAACGCCGACTTTATTGTCAACACTTTAGATGGGACGGGTACTTTTCACGCAATGGGAGGAATAATGATTGTGACTCCCCATAATTCCTCATGTCCCGAGAATAAAATAGACCGTTTGACGAAGTGCACTGCTTCTGAACTTGTACAGAGAAATCCTCCTATTCAGCTGGAAACCTTCCAAAAAGTGTCATCCAATCAGGGTTTGTCGGCAATTAATATTGTTAACTTAGACAATATTCATTCGCTACCTGAAGAAATTGTACCACTCCCTTCAGATATCTTATGGTTATATGGGAAAGTTCAAAAAAAGTTGAACATCCCGGGATGGAATGGGTTCATGGAGGAAGCAACAGCAGAGAAACACTTTGAAACATCCAAAATTATATGTCTGCCATTCATCAACCATCTCCCGTCCAATTACGACACAGTTCTTACATCTCTTCGGTTCGCAAATGATAAATGCCGAGCCCATGGACAAAAAACCTGCGTTGTAACTTTTGACTAACCCCTATACATTAAAGCCAAAGAGATAGTCCCAAACTATCAGGGCACTAATTTGAGCAACGTCGTTGTGAGGCTAGGTGGTTTTCACCTACTGTCTTTCTTGGGATCAATAGGTATGATTATGAGTGGAAGTGGTCTTAAGGAATTGCTCTCGACAATTTATGTTGAAAACAGCATTGATAAGATGTTGGCTGGCCATGCTTATTGTAGAGCAGTGAGAGCCCACAATTTGGTGTCTCTTTCCTTGGCAAATGAGATTGTGAAAACAATTCAGTTGACTGAAGAGGAAAAAAGCATTACTGAAGACATTATTTCAAACTCTGACAGATCTGCAATTCTAACAGCTAACAAAAATGAGCAGTTTCAAGTACTAATGACGAAATTCACGGATGCTTTGTGCAAGATTGAAAGCAATGGACCAACCGCAAAGCTGTGGGTTCTTTATTTTCGAATGGTGACACTGATGAAGAAATTTATCCAAGCAGAACGGACAGGCGATTGGAATTTGCATTTGGACACCATCCAAAAAATGCTCCAATTCTTTCACGCAGCAGGCCACTTCTTTTATGCGAAGTGTGCACAATTATATCTGCAAGATATGCTGGAATTGGAAAGGAAAATGGACCCACTTGAGTACGAAAAATTCACAAAAAAGGGATACTTCACCATCCGGCGCACTAACAAATTTTGGTCGGGTATATGGTCAGATATGATCATTGAGCAAGTACTGATGAAATCTATGACAAGCTATGGATAGCTCACCCGAGGACGTGGTATGACTGACAGTGTACTCTCTCGATGGACATTGGGCATGGTGTATATACATAATATCTGCCGGCAGGATTAAAATGCTCATCAGTCTGCAGGTACTGCAGCGGGGCCTCTTGTGACAATATACCTGACATTGCAGTAGTAGATATCCCAGAAGGCGACGATCTGTCCGATGTCGAAATGGAGGATGACTTGTAGGCACAAGACGTCGACGATTCATCACCATCCCCTGATGGGGATATGCCATCCCAATACGTCGATCCAGATACGGACGAACCTCAACCAGGACCTTCCAAGAGGGTTAAATTAATTTAATTTTTTTATTTTGAATATTATTCAATTTCCTAACAAATAAAATTATAAACTTTTGTTGTACTTATCTTTCTTACTTCATTATTCGTAGCTTAGCTTAAACATCATCGTTCATACTTCTCATTTTCTTTTTTAACATCCCATCATAAAAGTACAGGGCTTCGATAGTATAGTCAGGGTCAAAATTCATTCAGAACGACAGAATTGCAAAAAATTGCGAAGTTCGAAAAAAATGATAAACTTTGAAAGGCTTAATCTCGGAATCTATTGGGTCTACAGAGACAATTCTAGTATCATATTGTAGCAAATTTAGTCTACTTTAAAAACGTCCTGAAAAAGTGTTTTTAAAAAACTAGTCCTATAGTTTTAAAAAACTAGTCCTAGTCCATAATCGCCAAAATTTTAAAAAATAACGATTTTTTCGCGGTTTTTTCGATTTTTGACAAAGTTGCGTTCGGCGCTCGAGGTCACAAACTTGGATTATTCATTAGGCCAACATCATAAACAAGTATGCAAAAAATCAGAACTACCGGATTTGACGCATACTACCCCATACATTCAGGCGACAAAGTTACTGGACTATGGAGTGACCGCCAAAGTTTAGGAACGCACCCTCAGACGAGAAAACACGAGACCACTCGAAGATCATGTCCGCGAGGTACAACACTGGCATTCCATCATCAGCGCAATGTGAAGGATGTTTATTGCTGCAGGTCTTCTTTTTTCAGGCAAAAGAGGGCGGATGTCCGAAACAAATTTTGAAATCAGATTGTTATTAAAGTTTAATGACTTTTGAAGTAAATTTTTTTGAAGTTTGCATTTATTTTATCCCAGTTGCGAAAAATTGCTTTTAAAATTTTCTTAAAAGTAACTGAAAAAGTAAATTTTAACGTTAAAGTTTTTTTTTAACTTTAACTTTAATCAGTTAATTTTTTTGGTAACTTTCCCAACGATGGTAGCAGCTTTCTTTCCAACTGTGAATACGAAAACGTAGTCGAAAGCAACAGGCTCGAGCACGATGGAATATTTCTGAGGTGAACTTTTCAAGAGCCTTTTTTTTTACTCGCGTGCGCATGCGCGACGGAGGCTCGGTCGCGCCTGCGCAATCGCGTAACTGGGCGGAGCGAAAAAGGGTAATGGGTTAATTGGGAGGGCGAGCGGAATTTAATTGGCCGACCAGGAGATCGATGGATGAAGCAAGAGCTTGCATACGGGAACAAGGGTCGCCGACGGAGAGGGGGAAGGTGGGCAGGAGAGGTGAGATGGAGGGGGAGGAGTACAATGCAGATGAAGCCCTCGGAGAGAAGCCGTGGGATTGAAGGGGTCAGAAGAACCGAGGGGCAGAGAGCGAGCGTCATCAGGGTAAGACCCTAGCGACAGACGGGCAAACGTAGACTTGGGTTCGACTATCACTAGACAATGAGGTTGAAGTTGGCATGCTTTTCTCCAGATGACCGATTACATTATTCAACTACTTCCACATAGTATATACAGATAGGGAAAACTTGCTCCATATTCTATCGAATGTAATGTTGTTGCGCGCAGCCGCCATGTTCTTAGCCAGTTCCTTCGGTACAAAGCTTGAAATCATTGCCGTTAAAGGTGAATTTTAACGAATAATTGTTTCGAAGTGAAACAAAAGATAAACTGTGTAAATCATTCAGACCTTACTAGAAGCAATGAACAATGAGCAAGAAAAGGAGGTAATTCGTTTTAAAATAGTATTCTAGAAAATCTGAAAACCCGACAATTATTAAGGGAGAGGTATCATTTTCTTGTAGACCTACGTCTTGCTCAAGTGAGAGAGATATGAAGGAAATAATGCAGAACTATTTCCTCAGTTCATACTAAATCTCCTATTCAAACACTAGGCGGATAAAATTTTCCATGGTTGAGTTTGGGTTGGAGTCATTCATTTTTGGGTTAGACTAACAAAATCAAAATTAGACGTGAATCTCACGTGAGACATAACTTCCGTGTGATCTTTTCTTTTTAAAAGGCAATTTTCTTTCACTGTTCCCCACTACTCAACTGTGGACTCGCCGGGATGGAACTCGCTAAGAACATGGCGCATAGCACATAATGACCATTGACAGTTATTGTCGCTTTTGGCCTCTCCGTATGAAACATACCCTGTGCTGCTGCGCTGAGTGCAATCAGTTTAACCGAAGAGAAGAACATTTACCTAGGAGATCAGTTCGGTTTTTAGCCATTAAACGTGGTCATAAGAGCGACAATTGAGGTCATCTGCATCATTCAGGATGGTTATGGAATTATAACTTCGAGAAAGGATGCATGGCGGAAGGAAATGCGGAATTCACACCAGGAGTCAAGAGATCCACAATTTTAAGTTCCATCCGATGGACAGAATATTGTTTTTTAATCCCCTTAACAAAGAATCTTAGTAGTGATCCGGTTTCACTGAAAATTTTCATCACTTCTGAGGCCTTCCGGAGCGGATGCAATTCGGAGAATAGCTACCGCTCCGGAAACTATATAGAAACTAGGAGCGCAAGTACTCTAGCTATCACAACTTCTTGGCCTCCACTTGTCAACCTGATTAGCGATAAGTCGTGGAAAGACACCCCCCGCGTGAGAGAAGCTGATTTTTGTAGCAATGATATGTTCATTGAATTAACACCTAGTGTAAAACACCATCGCAGGCACTACTTTTTAGAAATCTTGCATTATTTAACTATGAAATTGAATATTAATCACCGTGTAATTCCAAACAGATTTATTTTAACAAACAAGTCGGTATCGTTACACGTGCAGGTGAACCTGGAGATGTAACTCTGTTACGAAACCGGTCGTTCTTTTTTAAATACTAAATCTGTTTGGAATTGCAACGTGATTATTTCATTGTTATAAAATGCCTTCTCTTTATCGTAGTCCACAATCAATAATATAATATTCTCTTTCCTCCGCATTGAACTTGATAATTTGTGGTCGAAGCCGTGAAATAACCCCTATGGCGGTAAATACTAAATAAAAATATATTATACCTCGAAAAAATGCTTCGAAAGACTTCAACTAAACAGCAGCAGTAGTACTTAACTTGCAAATTTTGCTTTATGATTCAAGCTTATTTAATTGTTGTAGCTTCGTCTTAAGGCAATACAACCGCCTAAAAAATTGTAAAACAAAAATGCAATGAGCTCACCAACTGTGACAAGTATCATCTAATCATTGTCAAGCTGAAAAAACGAAAGGTCAACAATTGAGTGTAATTGCTAACTAAATAGCTAGTTTTGAAAATGAAAAAGGATAAGTATATTCAAAAGAACACATGAGGTCCCCAATACTAATCAAATAATCATTACCAGAGGTGAACCACCAAGTAATCAATCATCCGAAAAACAATATTCCGACTGGCAACAGGCTCGTAATTAGCAGATAACTGTGATGAATCGGTCTCTGTTGAGTATGTTCCAACATGGGATCCTACCCCATTGCCAACGTCAGGACAATGGATGCATGTGAGTAGAGTGACTGATGTGATAAGGGTTTGGAGTTAACCATATTTCTTAGCGGAGTGTCGCAGCAAATCAATCTAAGTATTGATGAATGCTGGCGATGATTCATATTAGTGAGTTGGCTTTAAGCTGCCAGTCAACCAGTTAATCAAGCATTCGTAATGAATTCAGCGAAAAATCGTTTGAACAGTGAATATTGAAAATCATTTATAATACCACATTATGACGCAATTCCGATCCACCAATAGCAGTTTTATAGGGAGCTATCAGGAAACATAAACTCTAATTTAACACGAGCACAGGTGTATCCTCATTTTCAGAGCGTTTTCTCTTACGATACGAAATACTCGTTTTCCGATCTGTTTATTTTGCCAATTTGACTTTAGAAAAAAATTAAAAACGAAAGTAAAGTATTAGTACAACCATAATTTTGCAAGCAACTCCATAATATTTTAAGCCCATTACGAAGATCTTGCGCTAACTCGGGCTTCAATCGCATACTTGACCTACTTTCCAAGAAGGTCAAGAGCCGAGACCCTTCCTGTGTGGTCTCAAGTAATGGCTAGTGATATAAAAACCAGTATGGAGCAAGAATAAATACCAAGTCATATCCGTATACACAACAGTAGCACGCTCCATTTAAGATAATCGACAAGGCATATCTGGAAGTAAACGATTTTTACACATAAAAGCTAAATAATAGTTTGTTATACCTACAATTAATTTACACCTTAATCTTTCGTATGGTAGAAAAGTAAAGGAATAAAAAAATAGGGCTAAAGTAAGTAGAAATTACTAAAATAGTACTAAAATACAAATGCAACTAATTCAACAAATGCACGCTCTTTGGGAATATAATGCATATATTTCCAAATACGGGAAATAGCTCGGAAATGTCACGTGCAGATTCATTCATTAATCACGGAAACGTTTAAAATATTCTTTAAGTCATAAACGCTATACATCATGCGTAAAGATATGGAAATCCTTGGCATTTACGAGCCTTCCCTCAAGGAGGAGATAAACACAAGAGGTCAATGTCTTAATCAGCGACCTTGCTGTACGCAGTGAGTAAATATAATCTCCTCTTTCCGTTTCATTCGGAGAGAGCGTGGCTCTTAATTCAGGGAGGTCGATGTTTTACTCGAGCACCGTCTCGTTTTCCTCACCAGGTCAGCTTAGTGCTTTATTAGCTTACCTGAATGACGGTTTTTTGTAGAACCAGAAGAATCTGATCCTCGCAAACAATATGCTAGTCAACTGAAATCGTTACGAACAGTGATTCAGTGATTACTGAGCTGAAGTCAGGGGTGGCTCCAGGCCAAAGGTTCTCGGGGGGGGGGGGGTGGGTAATACCCCCAGGAAAAGGTAAAATTTCGTGGGTCTCGTCCCGGAAATTCGTAACAA
Source organism: Pyrrhosoma nymphula (assembly GCA_963573305.1). Classification (NCBI taxonomy): domain Eukaryota; kingdom Metazoa; phylum Arthropoda; class Insecta; order Odonata; family Coenagrionidae; genus Pyrrhosoma; species Pyrrhosoma nymphula. The sequence goes on along the minus strand of OY754330.1, from coordinate 43,280,071 downwards.
ACTTGTGCAAAATGGAGCGTGATAAGTGTTTTGGAAGCAAAATTTTGCCTTTTAAGAAGAGCAAGTTTTTACTAAATGCATATTTCCCTTTTAGATTACCACCAAGTTCCGACTAATTCCAAAATTATTTTGATTTACATTCGCAAATGCTTGTGGTTTTAAAAACCATTTTAGTTTATTTAAAACTTAACAGGATTTTAAAGTAAAATAACCAAAACATTAATAACAAAAAAGCAACAAAATAATTTAGGCTTTTAATTTAACGTCAATGACAAAGAAATACACCGGATATTTGGGGGGAGGGGCAATTGGGTATTTTCCAAAATTTTAAATTTAAGTTTACGGATCTTTATATGTTACTTAAACTCGAACAAGCTTGCGGAGTGAAAGTAGTTTTAAAATTGATTCAATATTAATTGAGATATTTAAGATTAAAATAGTCGAAATTTCAAATTTTTTTACGCCGCACAGTGGCGAATTTTCCGAAATTCCTGGCCAAAACCCCAAAATGGTATTTACGTCTACAAAAACCTTTACAGATTCAAGAAACTGACAAATTGTGATTGAAAAAGTGATAATGCATAACATCATGGATCATTTTTTATGATAAACTTAAAAATTGGCATAAAACTTACCTTAACTCTCGTGCGATACGCGGTGTGAGGCGCAACAAAAGGTATTGTCAGGTCGGATCCAAACCAATCTCTTCTGTATGAGGTTTCCGGTAAAAACGAATAATTAATACGTATGTAGTTTGGATACTTAGATTTACTCTCCGAAATTGTGAACACACAAAAGTGTACACTATAGCTTAAACATGGAAAATTGTAAACAAGCCTTTCAAAAATGATAAACAAAAATAATGGAACTGAGTGATGAAATATGATCAAGTAATGAAAAATGTCATGTATAAATACAGAAGTATAGTAAACTATTAGAATAAATACATGTTTGCAAATAAACATTCATGAAACAGACGTAAACATTCACGATAATGGAATCCAATTTCGCACTTACATAGTGAAAGAAGCAGCACTCTCTCTATGATATTTAGTTTTCGTAAAATGAAATAAAAATCTCAGAAAAATTTCTCAGATACCTTACCTACATATGCCAGAAACATACAGATGTCACTCATCAATTGAATTACTCATGAGTTTATAATGGCGATTCAATTAATCGGAGTCACTAACCTCTAAATCACACTCACTGCCACTCCATCCTTCAGCTTCGCTCTCACATACTTCGGGTTCTTTCAGTAGAGCCAGAACCTCTTCTGGCAAGCAACTAAACTTCCTTTTAGGAAGTTTTCTGAGGCTGGAAATATACGGATCTGAGGAAATGAGAAGCTGGTGAAAGATATCTTCCATGGTCACTTCTCGGGAGAATTTTCGGGAATATCCTTCCCGATACCTTCGGATGTCTTTGTTTCGCGCCTCTTGCGCTTCCTCCGAAAGCATGCCGATTGGCAAAAGGGCAGAAGATATCACCTGGGGTCCATGAAGGAGTACTTTATGCACTGTAACAGGCATGTAATACCATGGATACGTTTTGACTAATTGCCTAGCGGTATCCATGGCATATTCTTCGAAAGCACTTATATTTATGGGATAACAGCAAGACATTGTCAGCAGTATCACCTGGAAAAACCCTAAAGAATTAATGGAATAAAATTAAGAAAAAATAGCTTCACGTTACCGTATCAAAATAACTATTACCTTAAATCTTATTATCAAGTCTTCTTCAATTCCTGTAATTCTTGAGGAAACAAGAGAATTATGAAAGAATCTCCTTGCTGTGTTCCCATCGTTAGTGTTTCCGTAACCGGGCCTCGGCTTATCTACTATTAACCCCAGTTCTGTTTTGAACTCCTGAATTCTTTTCTTATTCCTTTGAACTATTCTCTTTTCTTCTTCTCCACGCACTTGCCACTTCATCACGGGAAGTCGGTATCCTAAGTGCAGAAGGCACTCAAACATGCGAATCCAAGCATGCAGCGTAGATAGTCCAAATCTTAAATGAGATTCGTTTAATTTCATTTTTCGAATGGCTTCAATGTTGTTGAAATTTTTGGCTGAGGCCCCACACAAGTAACACCTTAGGGATGATGAAGTCGCGGAAGCAGCATTACAAACTTTTCCATTTATCATCGTCAGCAACATTTCATGTCGGACTTTTAAAACCTTTCCGCTAGCAGACGTAGAAGTAAAGTCCAAGCCGTTGATTTGTTTCTCGACACGTTTTATTTCCTGAGTGATCACGTCAACATTTTCATGGATCAACTGCAAGTGTATAGGCCTACAGTATCGAGGAGATGAAGGGCGGGGATTCTGCCACACAATGACTTTTTTCTTACTCTCAACTGAATCAACAGCCAAGTGCAGTGGTACAAAAGATGTCACGAACATGTTTGCATCAGAGCACGATGCTTTCTGAAAGGTTTGCTTGTATTCGGTTAGTCCCGTGCCATCGCATCCCCATTTTGAAATCAGCTTCAAATTGAGAAGTTGGGAAGAGGAAAGCGTATTTATTACATCTTCTTGCACAGCAACAATGCGACGGATAGTGTGATCTAACAAGCACTGCAAATCCACTTTCGCAGTGTTTTCTCTTATTTCAATCCCTCCTGGATAGCACCTTTTTTTAGCCTCGGTCACTGATTCATAGTTAGGAAAAATTCTACTATTGCAAGTCATTGCCATGGACCTAACCACATTATACTGTCTCTTTGTCAGCTTGCCTTCAATCAACATTGATAATGCATGATAACTGGAGAGTTGGGAGGTGAACTCTTTCCTCTCTCGGTAAGCTTTCCGGTATTTGCTCGCTCTAGTGGGGGTTGTTGCCGTCACTTCCTTAACCACTTGTGCAGCTTCAAACTTGCCAGATGCTCGTAGGCTCATATGCGTAGCAAATGCAAGGCTAGATGTATTCACTTGAGAACGCAATGTTTCTGTCTTCCTTCTCTTTGACCGTTCACTACTCACTTCGAAGGCAACCTCTGGGCGACCACCCGCAAATGGCTGTAGCGCGATGGAATTTACTGGCAGACATTTCTTCATCCAGCCATTTCATATTTTTTCTTTGAAAATACTCCTTATACCTATGAGATGACTGCCTCCTAGACTTCATTTCGTAACTAATTCTAGCCAGAAATTTCTTTATTTCCATGGGTAGCTCGGTGTAACCTGTCCTTCTTTTGATGTACTCGCTCAATTGGAAGCACCTTTCCTCATAAGTGGCTGACGGGCAAAACATCATGGCATCGGCCATCTCTTTCCTTTTTATTGATATGTGACTGCTTTTTGAGCCTGAAAATTAATATTACCGAAGTTAATGACCGGAAATTGAAAGCGAGAAAATTGAAAACGCAATTATCCGCGAGAAAATGAGCTGTGCATTTATTACAACAAATACCATGTGCAACCAGAGTAACAGATATTAGCAGCTAATTTTTTCGTAGCTTCATATTAGATATAATAGGCTATAACATGATGCCAATTTGAGCTCCGAATACAACTGAATCGATAATTTTATATCTACATACATTTTGAAAACTAGTTTTTATGTGATGACTTATGCATAAATATTTATAACAAAATTATTCAACAATAAATGTGGTCTTTAAAAACATAAATTAGTTCCAATAACCTCCAGGTATTGAATCCATGCTGAGTTTATCCCACGGAGGTCCGTTTCTCACTTAAAAGTAGCACTTGAACTTTCCACTCAGTTTTCTGCAAAAACGTGTTACCGACGAAACTCCCCAAAAGAGACTGCTGTCTACACGCAGTGAAATCCTAACGGAAGTTTTGGACCGTGCCATTAGCATCCCAGGTCACCCAGCTTAGGGTTGAACCCGTCATAAAACATTCAAAATACATTTCACTTTTGGGGTTTTGGCCAGGAATTTCGGAAAATTCGCCACTGTGCGCCGCTGCGAAACGAAATCTGATTGGCTTGACGTCATTTTCGCTGAGCGATCGACGGATGTGAGGGAGAAAATGAGTAACTGTAGATCTACCGTATATTTAAAGATTTTTCATTGAAAACAAAGATTATGGCGTGCAATGGTTTTATTAAAACCACATAAGATAATTTACCCAAAGTGGATATGTTTATGGTAGGCGTTTTAATGAAGAAGGACGAGCGATTTAATGCTGCGGAAATTCGTTGAGCTTAAGTCCAAAAAATGTAAGCCTAAGGTTTGCTTTTAAAACTGTCATAACTGTTTTATATCATTTTTGATACATATAATTATGTATTTGGTGTATGAACTTTATTAACTGTTTTTCCAATACACTCATAATCATTATGATACTTCTTTCTTTATCGAAGTCCATATCAGTCCATGCAACAGTAAACAAACAGTATCTTAGTAACATATCAACATAACACAGTACTCGCCAAATGTTTGTGCTGCCAATACTCGACACACCTAAAACGTTAATTTTTTATTTGATAATTAGTGATTGTTTGTAGAGGAGGTTTCTAGAAGTGGCTTATCTGCTGTAGAAATGCCCAAAAATAGATTCTCATCTCCTAAATGTCTATTCAAAGTTTAATTTAAGTGTTGTTATATTATAAAGCTTCTCGTGAGAGTTATGGTGATAATGCTATAGGATACGTCCAAGTAAATAGAGATGGACCACTGTCCACAGTCATTGCAAGAATATGTCCAGAACACTAAGAGCGGAGTAAAGCATACATTTTTACGGGTGGACATTAAGGAATCCAAGGAAGAAATTTCTATCATTCAATGTCGTGATGGCGTGAATAAATTTCTTGTTCGGTGTTTCAACCGATGTATTTGTACATTGTGGCACAAAACACCATCTGTATCCCTTACTTAGATGCCATTTAAAGACATCTAGAAACGCGAACACGTCAGACACTAATTTCGCCGCATTTGTTTCCACTGTAAGCATAAGGAAACGCCTGGGTCTAAATGTAAACAGCGAAAATGACGCCACAGGCCATTCGGTTGTTTTCGGAATGTGCTCGGGAGTTTTCGTAACCTTCTACTTTCTTTTGCTTTTAAAACCGAAATTCAAACAATTTGATAAGAAAATTTTTAGCCAATGCAATAAGTTCAAGTAACTGAATCAGAATATCGATAGTTTGAAATACGTGGAAAATACCCAATTGCCTCCACTGCCCCCCTCTTGAGGCCGCCAATGGCTGAAGTAACAGTTAAAAACGAGTATATTCGTCACGCTAGGCTTCGAAAAAGTTGACTAAAACACATTTCAGTGTACGATTTTTTCAAAATGAATTCCACAGGTAAATAAATATAGAGCTATAATAAATGTAAATTTATTTGTGTGTCTCCTAGTGGATGACTCCTGTTTCAGTATAACTATTTGGCAAACAATATTTTTATCATTCTTCCATGGAACGGTAATGCGATAGTGTCGTCCATCAGTGCATGTATGTACCACAGGATAGGATAAGGCGAGGTTATCTAATGGCCACTCAATGGGCATTGAGTATGACTTCGTTCCGCTACCACTCATCGAATATCATTACTTTTACCAAAAGCTGTTTGGTAAATATTTAATGGTACAAAATTTCAATAAAAACGATTAAGGCCATTAAGACCTGGAAATTTAATTGATACATTTGATCCAACAATTACAAAATTAAAAACTTTTCAAACAAATATTTTTACCGGCAATAAATTGGTAGCTCCTGATTATTCAAGTTGGCTTCAGAAACTTATACTTCGAAAAGTACTACACCAAGTTCTTTTAAACGATGGCACCTTATTCAGTTTTCCAACGAAAAGAGAAAGGTACTTATATATCAAATATTTATTCAACTTTGGAGAGATCTACAGCTAATAAATTGCCCAAGGAGCAATAAGGCAACCTATCCTGCGTTATATGTATAGGAGAACAACACTATCCCATTGGCATTTTCCAGACAAAATCATCAGGAAAGGAGATTCGGACCAGCTTTTTTCAACTGCCAACGAAATGGGCTATCGCGACTATCACCGCGACAAAGGGCAATTTGGATGAATTTAAAATACGGATGGCATAGGCCAGGAGGGATTATTACTGTAGCCTCAAAAACCATTGCAGTATAGCATTGTTACCTAACTTAAAAATCAGTATCTTCCTAAGCCTCTAAGCCATAATCATGAGCATTATTCTACTCTTGAATGCTCAAACTGCAAAAATTAAGACCTTGCAGCATCAGGTTGATCGTAATTAAATCTAATTAAGCATTTTTGCCTACCACACATAAGGCGAAGAAAAAATGCACGAAATTCATAAAGTAATATGTACATACCTACTAAATACTTTAGGATATTTGAAGTGGAACACTTCTTATGGATGTAATCTCGAGAAAGCCTAGCGTCACGACCGACCCGACTCCCGGACCGTTGAGTCGTTGCGTGGTTATGTATGCACAAGTGCTTCGAATTAATTTACAATAATTTTACTATAAGGATATGGTATAATATCATATGAATATTTTAAGTCTATGTCACGGTCGTAGAAAAGGCTGCCAGTCTAATCCATACTCTGTGTTCCACTCCTGTCGTCCGTCCCGCGACGGCCTCCACGATTTTTCATTCATTAGAATTTCATTACAGCCGGGAGTGTTTCAACCTATCACCAAGAAAACGAATGAGGCAACAACATGCATCAAAGTTTAAAAAAGAAGGATTGAAAATTGCTTTTTCCCGTCCTAGGTTTATTTTTTTCAGGTGACAGAAAATGTCCTTTCTAATCGTTACCCTAAACAATGTTAATAGCAGTCATACTAGGCTAAGGCTAACATTAAAATAAAAAAACGCTGCCAATAGGGAAACACAATGAATGAGGAGGCCAAGTTTACTACCGAGTGCATTAAAACAAACTTGATGACTGATTGTGAATGACTAACATACTAATACTGTTATTGATTGCTGGGATACTTGATTATTATTGGTAGGAACTGGCTCCTGGAGAATCAATGAGAACAAACGGTGGATGTTTCGATGCTCTCCCTTACTTGTGATTACGTAACCCGCAGGGAAAGCAACTCTTAGCCCATTCAATATTGGCAATCTTCAGCATTTCCTTAAAAAAATGGTCGACTTACTATTTCCAATATCTTCAACTTTATACTTCAAAAACTTTAGTAAATTATGTTCACGGTTTGGAAAGAATTCATACAATTTCGTTTGTTCTTCTGTATTGCTAGAGGTTTAAAATTATTAATTTTGAGATTAGATAGACTTCTACTTCCTCAACTCGGAGTTTTAGAGAGCTGCGTTAAAAAACGTTAAACCTAAGTGAAATTTTCTGAATTGAGGACGAAGACGAAAGTTGGAATTATAGATTTTTCTATTCCTCTAGCAAATTGTATATTTCACCTTTTAACCTTTTACGCAGAGGAGATTTTAGACTGCCTAATAGGTTTTCTTTTTTTATTTAAGATGCTTTTCTTATAATGCATAGGTAATACATTTTGTGAGAGATAATTACTTTATCTGCGAGAAGTCAATCTTGATTAATAGAATATAAACAACAATAGAACAAGCAGGATTAAATTGTCCCGATATGTTGTCGAATTACGATAACATTAGGTGTAATTTATTGAAACATTTGAAATCTTAAGAGTAGGATCTATTCTTTCGTGAACCTTTTTTGCGAGCTTTCTAATCTATTGATACTAATTAAAATCTCCTTCAAGCGCGATTTGCGTAGTGTACCATACTATAAATCATGTACTATACCCATGCATATACATATTCACTTAAAGAAATAGATGCTGAATATTTATTAATTTATACCTTCGATTGCTTGCAACAAGAATGTTCGATATTCACACGATCTATCCGTGTTTAACCATTATACTTCTGTCGATTGGGACGATAAAGGGGAGGAATCGTAAGCAATGTTTTTAACTCACTTTAACTACCATTACCGCGTCCTGGAACTAAAATAGAACAATCCACTTCTCATAATTTACCTCATCAGAGAGGTTGATGCTTTGTCACTCTCCTTTTCACTTTATCTACAGCAATGCAGGCCACTTGACTAACCTCGATGTGACAGACTATTCTCGTACATACATCTGCATTTTTGGGATGGTATTGAAAGACGACACGACAAACCATGAACTACTCCCAACCATTTACCTTATAAAAATCACTTCCTCCCATCTAAATAAGACAACACATCACCCGTATTTAAGCGCAAAATAGAACTTCAACTTTTTTAAAACGAATGAAGCAATACTCGTCCATATAAAGATCTGCCATTCGTAGCGTATTATTGATATCAAGCATCTTTGGATAATATTAAGTGAAGAGACTTGACAAACGAGGTGCCCAAGCACTTCGACTGCCATGACCACGTCCTTAAACTGGAATCACGATCCATTACTCACAATTTAACACACATGAGAAGGTTGGCACATTCTACAGGGTCGCAACATCTATAACGATCCTTTTCATTTAAATCAACAATCCACAACCATCCACTCCTATTCATAGACATCTTTCGATTGTATGGAAATTTAAATGCAGTGGATATTGATGGTTTGTCCGGTAAATTACTTTGTCAGTGTATGGACCTTATTCTTGATCATCTCCTATCTTTAGTTAATCAGTCTTTGTTGGAAGGTGTTTATCCTGATGCACTTAAGGTGGCCAAGGTGGTTCCTGTGTATAAAAATAAAGGAAACAGAAGCAACTTGAATAGTTATCGACCAATATCCATTATTCCCATGTTTGGTAAAGTTCTAGAACGAGTGTATTCTAAAAGACTTGTGGACTACCTGGATAGTCAGAATTTGCTATCTGCACAACAATTTGGTTACAGAAAAGCTAGGTCTACTGAACAAGCCCTTTTTAATACTATTGACCACATACTGGATCAGATTAATGAGAAATGTCAAGTTCTAGGCATTTTTTTTGATCTTAGTAAAGCATTTGATACGGTCAATCATGATAGACTACTCTATAAATGCCAGGCATTAGGCATTATAGGTGTCGCACTAAATTGGTTGAAAATATATCTAGATCATAGATACCAGAAAGTAGCCTATCAACAAGAAGGTAACATTTACATGTCCACTCCACTGGAAGTAGTTAAAGGTGTTCCTCAGGGATCTGTTCTGGGGCCCATTCTCTTTTTGATTTTTATAAATGACCTGCCAATGAACCTAACAGTGAATTCACACAATTGTGTAACATATGCGGATGACGTGAGTGTAGTAACATCTAGTAAATCTTTAAAAAATTTAATTACCGATGGTGAACTTTTATTACAACAAGTGATTAACTGGTGCAATAACAATTAACTTGTACTGAATAGTAACAAAACTCAAGCAATGTTTTTTTCAGCAAAATACAATCAGTTTGTAAATAATGGTACTCTGTGTCAAAAGAAAAATTTTCATGTTGTGAATAATTTAAGGTTTCTTGGAGTATATATTGAACAAAATCTAAAGTGGGATGTTCATGAGGCAGATTTATGTAAAAAACTGTACTCAGTATTTTATTTATTGTCTGTTATAAAACATACTGTAAGCCTTGATGTTCTCAAAACATTGTACTAAGGTCTTTTCTTCTCCAGAATTTCATATGGCATCATATTGTGGGGAACTCCATCCTCATTGAATAGTGTATTTTTAATACAAAAGAAGTTATTGAGAATGATGTGCCGTAAACCTTTTCATGCTCACTGTCGGCCTCTTTTTAAGGAACTGAAGATTTTAACTGTGCCTTCGTTATATATTTATTATTCTATACTCTATGTAAGAAAACATGAATCTGATTTTACCCCAAATAATAATTATCATGCCTACGAAACAAAAAGATGTAATGACATGCATGTGCTCTCATCAACTCTTGCCATAACTTCGAAGGGACCTCGTCATATGTGCATAAAATTGTATAATCACCTTCCACAATTTATAAAAAAAGAAATAAGAATGGCTATATTCAAGAATTTAGTTTATGACTATCTTTTGTTTCATTGTTTTTATACTGTAAATGATTACTTAAACTATCATCAATGATTGTATAATCTTTTGTTAGTATTGATATATTTTTGTTTAATTTGTTTAATCATGTATTTTGACGTGCGTTATATAATTGCAGCTTGTTCTACAATGTATCCTATGGGCAAATAAACTATTATTATTATTATAACTTGAAAAAACAGTTCGCCAAATCACTTTAAGTACCACTACCGCATCTTAGAGCTGAAAGAAAGCATTTAATTTTTCATAATTTACCATACAAGAGCAAGGCATACTAGGTGACTCTCCCTGTCGCGATGCGAATAAAAATTTGTATTATTTCTATCACTGCTCCTTTGCAATGCATTAATATTCCTGAGCATCTCAGGTAAGCGAGTAATGCCCAGTCACAAGAATTACAAAAGAAAGAAAAATAAATAGAAAAGGAAGACTAAAAAGGCACATTTACGTACCATTTAGTGTGAACGTACTGAGTTCAGTTTGTCATTTGATTAATTGATAATATCTCACATATATGTAAAAATATAGTTTTAAAAGTTGTATGTCGAGCTTTATCAGACAAAATATGAGTAGGTACTAAACATTTTGTAATAAAAAATGTTGAATATTTTACAAAAAATACAGCAAAAATTATTATCGCCAATGATATTTCTTTATATACAGATTAAGTAGATCTTGTTCAATAAGTACATCATATACAACTCTTGACGCTGTAATTGAAGTATGATAACTTCTATTATTATAGTTTTAAACATAAATATCATTTAATAGATTATTCGCAACATCATAACAAAACAATTATTTAATTTCACTGAATTTACTAGCACAGTACGATCGATTACATAGAAAGCTGCCCACCGATTATTTAGTAATTAACTTAGAATTTATGAATTAAAAATAACTAATAGGTTGTGCACTGCTCAGTGTTCACGCTCAGCTCTTCCTATGCAGGCAAATTCTTACATTCCTATCTGAGCTAATTAGTCTACTAATAGCTCAACGTCATGGCAGCTAATGAAATTCACATTAATTCCTCCGTTTCAGTAAAAATATAAATTCAATTCACCACATGTGCGTACTGTACACAGATCTATCTTTTATTAGAAATACATTAAATCATTTAGTTTTTCTGGTAGTAATTAGTAGGCTTCTGACAAACCCCTTCCCGAAGGGGGCAGGAGCGGTAATCGTTGGCTATTGAGTGAACATTTTAAGAATTTTTCAAGCAAGTCAAAAACAACTTCTTTGACCACATTTAATTTACGTGCATTTGTTTATGCCTTGAAACTCACCGTACAGGCAGTTATGGAAATTATACAATAATTATATTTTACATTTTTTTCCTTAATGAAAACATTTTATGACAACAGTTTTCGGCGCGGCATGCGAAATTTAGAGGAAATTATATTGAAATACGTTGTTTTCGAATATTGGACTCGGTTTGACGCATTGATATTTTAGTAAAAACTATAATAATAAAAAATGTTTTATTTCGTGTTTTGAATAAAATCTGTACAAATATAAAATCAAATGATTACGAAATATATTTACCAAATCGTTAAGATGCAATTTTTTTCACTTTTACCTGTAGATATCACTGATGAGAACACGTATGCAAAGTTTAACGCAAATCTGCAAAAGGGTAAAAATCGTTCCAATCACCTTAACACGCTGTATGCTGCGGGTAGGGTTGGACCAGGATATTCCGCCCGGCAACCAGACGAAAGGGCGGGAGGAGGATAGAGGGGGAGAGGCGTAGAGGAGGGGATTAGGAGGTTTGGTGCGAGTCTCAAGGGGTGAGGGGAGGGATGACACAATGCCACGGCGCTTGACTCCAATTTATTCTTTCCACCCCACCCTCTCATGCACAGACACACACACTTCCCCTGCCCGTCAACTCCTCACGGACTCCGCCGTTGTCTCCACTTCCCCTTCTCTTTCACTCTTGTACACGAGACAATGGCGACAAACTCCACTTCCTTCCCCCTCTAACCCACCCACCCCCAGCCGCCTCATCCCTCCTTTCCCCCTTAACACCCACCCCGTATCCCACCCTCCCGACGAGTCGGGCAATTTTAATCGGTCGCTTTTATGCTTCATGAACTATGCCACGGGTAAAGTAACGTCCACTCTCTCACACTCACTCAAAAGCATCTCTCTCTCTCTCTCCCTCCCCCTTTCTCTAAGCAGCTGGTATTGAAATTAGTGTCCCCCACGTGACGTATTTTCGCATTGCAAGCGCTCGAAATAATACGGTCCCAAGGATCCCGCCAGTCTCTTGCTGCGCTGAAGAGACGTTTGCGGAAGTGGACGGCCGGTGGTCGAGAGGCTCACTTCGCGAATTAATTTACACGACTATACCTGTAAATAGTGCTTTGTCGCTAAATTTCCACGATTAAATATGTCACCGCCGGTCTAATTGTCCTTGTAAAAGTTTAGTCCCAAAATCTCGCATAATATATACCGTGAAGTCATGGCTCGAAAATCGCTGCTTATTAATTATGACGTTCAGTCAGAATGACAGGCATTTATTCTATGTGTAGCTTTTACTGCAAGATCATCATATTTCAGTAGCGATAATCGCTAACAGGAGGCTTTGACTCGCTCTTTTAGCATGGCAATTGGTCCACCTAGTTCAAAGCATTTTTAGCATTCTGAACGGAGAGGATTTTGAGCATCGACTTTATTGTCTCAAATAAGCAAAATATTCAGTTTCCCTGTGAAATTTTGCCTTGGCATGTTCATTGTTCTTTGTTTAGGAGTTTGGTCTGTTCCTGAAAAATATTGCCAATACTGACTTGAAAAATGACAATAATTGTGAATTATATCAATAAATTTATTATAATACCTACGACATGAATAAAACTGTTCAACTAACATTCATTCGTTAAAAATCAGACCCTCACGATTACCTTTTCAGGCAGCTCAAGTTTTCTCCCACTTCTCGAAGTCTCCTTTGCAGGTCCACTTGGTCTCCTCTCCATCGCAGTATTCAATATTCCGCTACCTCTCATTAACCGATCCATCAATCACTTAATGTCTTCTCGTACCCCTATCCACCATTGGTTAATCTTCCTCTCTATCCAGGCATACTTTCCTCATTGCTTCATAAACGGCTTTCTCAGTAAACTGTTTGTTCAGTATCTGAAATTCTTCTTTCTTCCTTAGGTCAACTGATCAGTCTATCCTCTTTTGCGTCTTTCCTTCTAAAAATGGATCACGCTTAGTTAACGAATTGTTTTTCGATTTAAAATCTCGCATTGAGAGAATTAAACTTGTCACATGAGTGTGGATGGTAATATATGTAGTGGTAGTATTTAATCCACCACAAACATATACATATATATATTTAATACATACAAAAAACACAAGATTACAATTGATTTGAGGAACAACAGACACCCCTGAGGTAAAAGAAAACCTGTGTTGGGGTTGTCATCATTTAAATTTACCAAATGTAACTCGCTGGTGCGAGGCCACAACATAAAAATATTACAATTCATTTTGCAGTAGAGTCAGCATGTTACATATTTAATTGCATTTTAAAGTGTGTTCACACGATCATACACCAGGAAACAATGGAAAATAAAGTTATACAACATCACTAATTGATCAAATACATTCTATATTTACAGAAAGTATTCTTAAAGTTAAAAATAATCTTGTATAATATTTGTAACGGAGAACAGGCATGTTTTTAATTATTTTAGAAATATTCTAACCAACTTCGATGAGGCAATGTGAGACGGTAGGCGTTTAAATACGATATACTTGTATGTTGGGAGCACAATAACAAAAGAATCTCCTAATGGCTTCATTAATAGGTTTGGGAACATTAACTCTATTCCGTGGCCTCAGTCCATAATACGGTACATTCACAAAATCTGTGATATTCCCTCCTCTGACATAAAACAATCGTAATACTCTGAAAATAAATAAGTACCTGAGGGGTAGTATACCCAATGTTTTGAATAAAGGAAAGGATGAAACATTTCGTTTTTCACCCATTATTGATCTAATTATTTTTTGTGCCACTATAACAGGGTACATATTTGAGATGTAGGTTCGACCCCAACAACTAAGCCCATACTGCAGCTTAGAATGTACAATAGAATAATACACAATTTTTAGGTCAGGTAGATTACATATTTGTCTTAAATGATAGAACTTCCTTAGTACAATATTCATATAGTTTTTTAGTTTTTCCAAATGAGGCTTCCAACTCAAGTTCTCATCAATAACACGACCTAAATACTTGATGTTACAGACTTATTATTAATATTAAGAGACAATTTTTACACAGGTTGTCCTTGGAAGAAGGGCAGCTGACACACTTAAAATACAAGTAATCAATATAGTCTTTCCTGTCTCTTAAACTAAAACGCATAAATTTGTTTTTTTTTCACTTAAGACAAGTTTATTAGCAGAAAACCAATATTTCAGTTTATCCAGATCATTTTGCATCTGTTGCTGAATTGTCGGTAGGTCTTTCCCAGAGTAGGACAAAGCAGCGTCGTCAGCAAAACATGTCAATTCCCCATTGAATATACCATTACATAAAATATTGACAAACACTAAAAATAGAATCGGGCCAAGAACTGAGCCCTGAGGAACTCCATAAGTAGGTTCAGATAAACTGTAGCTCCCTATGAACCTGACACACTGCGTTCTACCCCTCAAATAGCTATGAAACCAGTTTAGGGCTACGCCTTTGACTCCAGCTTCCCTCAACCTACTTAACAGAATGGGATGATCCAGGGAATCAAATGCTTTTGTAATGTCCACAAAGATACCAGCGACGCACAACCCATTATTTAGCCCCTTAAATAGTTCAGTACAAAATTTAACAAAGAATCTTCAGTGGACTTCCCTTCCAAAAAACCAAATTGGTTACTTGACAAATAACTATTTTTAGAAAAGAAACCTAACAAACGTTTCTTCACAATCTTTTCGATTATCTTCGAGAACACCGACAGCAGTGAAATCGGTCGATAATTATCGATTATAATTATAATTATTTATGTCAGTTTCACAGCCTTTTTCAAAATTGGAATTACCAAGCAGCTTTCAAACTTTCAGGAAAGATTCCCGACTCAAAACTTGAGTTAATAGCAAAAGAAAATACAGGAGCAATAATTTCGCTAACACATTTCACAGTAAAGGCTGAAACTCCATCAATGCCAGGTGTTTTGTTTATTTTAAAACTTTTAATGACATCATTTACTTCATATGCAGTGGTTGGAGACATAATTGTTTTTTGGGAAAATATCGCGCATAAGGAGAGTTAATTAAAACTGTCTTTAGAGTCCATTGTAGTTCTCAGCTTCTTTATAACGTCAACAAAAAAGTATTGAATTTCTTTGAAATGTCTACAGAATTTGATAAGAACACATCAGGGGTATCTGGTAGTTTTATTTTTTCAGGCATCGTCTTACCACCATTTCCACCAAGTACACTGTTGACCAATTGCCATTGAATTTTATATCATTCCTATTTTTATTGAACAAATTTAGATAATAACTTTTCTTGCGTGCATCCATATCATTCCTAAGTTTGATTGAAACCGAATTAAAGTATTTCTGAAGTTTTGTGTCATGTGGTTTATTATTTAATTTCTTATATAATAAGTTTCTGTGCACCTGCCGTTTACATAATGCAACAATCATCCAAGATTGAATAGGCGTATACTTGGCCCTATTTGTTATCACAAAGTTAGATTTTTCTGTTTTGTTTTAGCTATTCTAGGAAAGTATCAAAAGCTAATGTAACATCTCGTTGGTTATATACACATGACCAATCTACGCTATTCAGTAACAATTTCAGCTTAAGGTGATCAATTTTTTTAATTTCCCGATTATTTTATCGAGTACTTCTTTGTACTCTCTGGGAGATATCGATTTCAAGTGCGCAAATTGTTAAATCGTGATCGCATCTTCCTGATGGGATAACATTAGACTTATACCTAATATTGTTACGGCATCTGAGATAAAGATGATCTAGACATGTATGACTATTTCCAATATTTCTAGTTGGAGTATTTATTAATTGATCCAGACCATGATTCGACATAATTGTTTTATATTCATCCACGCTTGTCGTTCTTTTTAAAATACATAAATTCATATCGCCGGTGACAATCAAATTTTTATCTGAACAGCCAGAGAGAACATTGTTTAGCTCTACCAGAAAGTCGCGCACATTATGAGAGTGGAGGCGGTAAATAGCAATAACACTAAGATGCATACATCCATGGTCAATGGTAAATTTTCTGACTTATTGAAGGGAACTCCATGAACTTCCACGTTGTTTGAAAGTGAGAGTTGCTCAAGGTCGTCAGAACGATTTGAAGAAGCGTTCACTCTTTTCTTAACTGTAAATTTTCACTTTTCAATTCACATATTGTTTCATTGCACTCATCTAATCTTTTGGTTTGTGCCTCAATAAGTTTAACACTTTCCTCCAAACTTTCATAAAGCTTTTCAATGGAATTCCCTAGATGTTTCTCAGTCTCTTTTAGTTCAGTTTATATCTCTTTCACCAGGGAATACACATCATCGATAGATTTACCTTTAGCAACACATTCGTCTCCATCCGGTTGTTGCACCGGTGCATTGAGGCTCTGCCTGCGGGAACTTTGGCACTCCAAGCACCTCCACTTCTGATTGCTTACCTGGATAGGTACCAGCAATATCTTCCTTCTTCAGCTGGACTGGTAGGCACTGCCCATGAAAGAGCTTGTTGCACTCGGTACAATATATGAAGACTGTATTCCTTGTAGATAAACGGCACGTGAAACATAGATTGCTCATATTAGCACGACACTCAATGCACAGCACATTCACTGAGAGAGAACTTATTTTTCACCGACAATATGACTAGACTTCAACACTTTGAGCAGTATGACATGGGCCTTGAGCGTGGATCAGAGAGTGGCCGTCCTCTCCGCAAGCCAAATAGGAACTGATTGGCTTGCGGACTTGCTTGCTATATTGTTTACAAATTTTCAATTTGGAAGAGATTAATCGATGAATTACATAACTTTGACGAAAAAATGAGAAAATGTACATTTAAAAACGCTATTTTAATAAGCAAAACAGATCGGATACTTCTCGCAATGACAAGCTTGAATTTTAGCACACTTTCTTCAGTCCTGAATTAGGTACTTTTTCTTTTAAACTATTACTAAGTTACTGCTCCTTTTCAAGCAGAACTTGTAGCTAAACCGGATGTGCCTCTTTCTGTAATGCTAAGTTGGTGAATCCTTTGATCCCCAAATATCGCCAATTTTCAACATATATTTGCATCATATTATCCATTTTAATTTAAATGGATACACTTGACGATGACATTAATAATAGAACGGTTGAAAAGTGTGATCTCGTGTAATTAGCCTACTTAATTCATGGATGATTTGCAGTCTCTAATATAAACAACGAAAGCAATTTGCCAGACACGATGGAATAAGAACCGTCTTCTTCCCAAAAAATGTACATTTGACTTGTACTAACCTACTGTTACTAAAAGAAAGGAAAGGAAACTGTTGCATCAAATCAATGAAATTGCAATGGATTTAAAGCTGCTTCAACGACTCAATTCTGGATTTAATATCAACCGAGATTAAAATTAATTTAAAAGTTGAAAACGATTTATATCTATTCTATTCTCGAAATTGCACTGGATATTGTGTTTTGATGCAAAATTATGAAGAAAAACAATGTTTTTCACGATATGTTTTATTAAATGTTCAATCGGACAAACTGACACTGGAAAAAGATGGACATTTATTTTAGTAATTTAAATTCAAATTTTATTTCATGATAGTCACATTATATCATCTAATGCATAAAATTATGTTCAAAGAAAAGCCCACAACAACGTGACAAAATTTGGGAAACCAATGCGGCGGACTTATGATCTCACGAAAACCCCCCAGTTAGTGACTCAATTATATATCAACCCAAGACCATCTGATATCTCGATCGTTTTCTCCTTCAAGACAGTCGAGAAATCGATGAAGCGATACATCGAGCCTGAATTCAACCTCCTTGGATTCTAGACATTTCCGCCATTTTGTACCCATTGACTGAGGAGGGAAACAAATTGCGGGAAATCTGTTACGCTAGACCCTTTGGATTGACTCCAAGAGAGCATTCAACCACAGCTCCGCCAATTTCAGCCGTCAGGAACGGAGTGATAGATCACATTTAAATATTTTTTTTTCGCTGAATAAAAAAATACGGATCGAGTTTAACTTCCGAGGACGGCATGTCAATTGGCGCGGCGGGCTATTGTTATACCGGCGGAGACTTGAGGACTTCGGTGATGTCATCGAGAGAGACATGAATCTTTGCATCTCGTGGGCCTAACGTCAAGACATGAGAGCCACGCATATTGGAGAGGGGAGGAGGGGGAAAAATACCCCCCTTCCCCTCGCGAGCACTCCCGTCCCCTCCAGCCACCACTCCCTCCCCCCTCTCCCTTACGGGAAGGAGGATGGATATCCCCTCGCGTACGAATGGAATACGATGTGCTCCCGTGTTGACCTTTCCTTTCCCATCTCGTCTGGTCTCGCCTCGTCTTCTTCCCCTGATCCAGCCTGATCAATCCCTTACCCTCTCCACTCTCTCACGTCGAACCAATTTTATTTCCCCGACCGCGACCATCGGCGGAAGATTGGCGCGAAGATCATCGCCCGTGGCCCCAGGGACTGCGACTAGTCTCAGGGGTGTAGAAAACCATTACGTGGCTGATTTAGAGCCGGCTGCAAAATGTCATGGCAAGACTTCACTGGGATAATAAAATAAAATTTTTCGTAAGAAAATAGTAATAGTTATGGTTCCAGGTAGTTTTCAAACTCGAGTGTCTCAACTTTTTGCGAGGACAATAGTTACATGTCCTAGTTGTTAAAGTTTAAATTACACTGCGTACGATCAAATCAACCGGGAGAGCCGCCCGCTGCGTTAGTCGTCGAGAGAGGGCCCAGATCCATTGCGGTAGACCTCAATGGCCCGATTGGGCCTCAGAGCTCGAGGAAGGGTTTTGGATCAGGAACTTCACGATCTTCGAACTTCCTAATGGCCGACTGCCTGGGACAAGGCCCCAGAAAACTACCATTCACCAAAAAGATTTCTATGGATGACAGGATTTGGCCCATCTGTGCTAATTTCTGGGGAGTGAATAAGTTTTTCCTGCATCCAAAGTTTTGATCGCCTTTCTCCTGGATTTTATATTTTTTCCAACTGCATTTTTAAAATCATGAATGACGAGAACTGTACTGAAATAGAAAATAAAGGGGTTCGCGATGATGTGGTGGTTTCTAAATGACTCTAGAGTACTGGTTTCCCATCCCAAGGGGCCGAGTTTGAAATCCGGCCCTGGCGGAGATTTTTCAAAGGGACCCCAATCCCTACTTAGGTTCCGATGAAGAGCACTTCAATTGCAAAGTCCGTAGGATGGGATTTTAATAGGTGATCCCCTTGGTTCCTTTTGTTAAAAGCGGTTTATTTAGACTCTGGGTCTCTCTCCACCCTTCCTCCATTCCCCAGATAATCCTTCCATTACCAACATTTCCACTTATCTAAGATGGCGAAAATTACCTCGGCTGTCGGTCGCCTCAATTAACCAATCCAAATCTATCCACCATTCAATAAAAATGAAGTCAAAATTACTAACTTTTGCTACACTTATTCAAAGAACAAATTTCAGATGAAAGATGAATTAAATTTTTCCACATTAGTGGTAATTAGATAAAATAAGTCCACTATATACAGCGGGAAGTCTCACACGAGTCATCCTCTTGGGAGTATACAAAAGCGAGAATCCCACAACGGGACCCTAGTCTCGGCTAACGATTATCTTTAGTAAAATTATCAAAACGGTGCGGCCGCCTTAAAATACATTGCTCCAATTAAAAAACGCTCCATAAGAGCACAACATATGCTATTTCATCCGATTGAGACAAAAAAAGATAAAATTAAATGGGGTAAACTACCGTATTACGGAGTTCTTTCTCAAAAAGTAAGCAACCTGTTCCCTAAAGACCAATTTAAAATAGCTTTTTACAACCATGACAACTTAAAAAAATTTTTAAGTAAAACAAAAGATAAAATTGATCCGTTAGACAACAGTGGGATATATTTATTAGAATGCAACGAGTGCCCTGCGGCCTATGTTGGACAGACGGGCCGCACTTTCCGGATGAGAGCAGAAGAACACAAGAGGTGCTTCCGGACATGTAACCTCTCCCAGTCCCACTTTGCAAAACACCTGTGGGAGGAGAACCACAGCAGTGATTTCACTCCAAAGATTCTACACCGGGAGGAAAAAGGGAAGAGAATGGACAAGAAGGAAGAGTTGGAAATTAAAAGACAGATGAAGAAACGTCCTCTCCTTAATGACATATTATTTGAATACCTTTCCCCCCTCCTTGAAGCCTCCCTGACCCTCACGGAAAAAACAGTAGCCCGTAATCCTTCCCCTCCCCCCACTCCCACGGACACCTCACCGCTACCTTAGTCACCAGCAATCCCTTTCAAAACTCTAACCTGCCAACGGTCATCCGCCCCCCCCCCCCATTCCGACCCACCACCCGCCACATTGTATCCACCCGCTAAACATTTCACTACTTTGTATCCTTGAGGTTTTCCACCTACCTTCTTCCTCCCCCACCCCAACGCCTATCCTGGATGGTATATAAAGATCAAATTTTTGCTTTCCACTTTGTACCTGAAGATGACGCCGCTGCGTCGAAACTAGTAGTACCGACAAATAAATTGGTGGAATAAAACAAAGTTTTCCTTTCATTTAATATAAGAAAAACATGATTGAATTTACTAAGTAGCTCACACTATTACGATAAACCTTAATTAAAACTAGTCGTAAAAATATAGACAATCTATCATCCATTGCTTCTATAAAATAAAAATATTTTGAGTAAAATATCACGAGCAATTGCTTTCGCAATCGAGATTTCTTGAAAATTCTCGAGACTGAAAATAAATTTTCAAATTTTCGAGAATTAAAATTGTGAAAAAAAAAGAACTCTCGAATCTCGAGAGTAAAAAAAAGTGGAGAAATCACAATCTCTACCGGAGATTGACAGGGCAGTCATGTGGAGCAAAGGGCTTGTAGACATGTATCAGTCCAATCGCCGCGTACTCTTAAAATATTTATGAGTCGAATTAAGAATACGAAACTTAGATTTTAATTACTCCACGAGGCTACTTCAATTGTTCTCTTTCATTTTTTTTACTCCTCTGAAGCCTTTATATGTAAGTTACCCTCTGCAGGAGTGCAGCACTTTTCCCTTCTCAGTCGCTCAAAAAAGGTCATTAATTGGTAAATCAATCAATTACATACCTTATACGTATAAATTGCCACGAGATAAAATTCACCTGAATAGAGAATGCGAGCACGGTCTTTAGGCTCGGCGAGCCAATGCGAAGATCACTACGCTACCTAGGCTTCCTAATTCTTGATTATCGGGGTCATTTTTGGATGATTTAAGGTAATCCTATGTTGTGCTCTTGCTGTCCATCAAGGATGGCAACATAAGGAAAAAGAAGAGGACTTCTAAGAAGTAACAGCCAGTGAGGTTGAATTCTATAACAACACGCATGCCGTGCTAAGATTAAAATATTCACTTATATATTTACTTACCTAAATAAAGTTTATATAGAATAAATATTGTTTATTATCATTACAGGAATGCATTTTCTATTTTTCCAATACTGACAGTATTAGGAGGAAAATATGAAACGTCAATAAAATTCTAGCTTTGTAAAGATAGTTCGGAATATCATTTGGGAATATATGAGGTAACTTAATTCGGTTCGTATCTTATTGTAAGTAAAATAATCTTCCTGTGTAACGGCGAGTTACGAGACTTCCTTCGTCCAATTTAATCCTTATCAAATTGATACACTCACGAAATAAGGATGGAGCCATCCGTGAAACATGATATTTCGAACTTATATATAGGTTCGATATAACTTCGAACCTATCGTGGGGAACACATATAAGAAATATTTGTGGCAGAGCTCTGAAGAAGCTAGGATTCGTCAAGCGTATTGTGGGAAGATTTTCGGATGAAAAAGTAAAAGAGAGGTGCTATTTCGCACTCGTCCGGCCACACCTTGAATATGAAGCGAGCATATGGGATCCGGTGCAGAAACACTTAATCTGGGAACTTAATAAAAATACAAAGGAAAGCTGCGCGATTCGTCAAAAATTGATACGGGCGTTCAGACAGCGTTACACAGATGTTAAACGAATTAGGCTGGGAGCCGCTAGAGACTCGGAGGCTTCGCGCTAGGCTTAGATTGCTTGAGCAATTGAAATTAGATATCTTTAAGAGCGTCACGGAGAACATCATATTAGAACCCCACTATATTTCCAGGTCCGACAGAAATGATAAATTAAGGGAGATATTTTGCCGAACGGATAGGTATAGGAATTCGTTTTTCCCCCGAACAATAAGGGACTTGAATAAATGCTAGGCGTAATTTCATTAAGAGCGTTTCCTTTTTTATATGTAAACGGCTGGTGTCCTAACACCCCCGCCACACGCCTATTGAGGTGGCTTGCGGGGCAGTATGTAGATGTATATATCACAAAAGCTATGGCTATACCAACCAAAATTGGCTCGTTATTATCTATGTCATTGAAAAACAAATATTTGAGTACTTATAATTACATCAGCTTGAACATGATGAAATTTCATCTTGATGAATAAAGGTTTCTTCTTGTGTTTGAGCACAATTAATGATCATAGATGCTTCGCGATGAAAAGCGTCCCAATACTAAAAAGAAGTGTCAAAGATATAGAAAAGGTTATGTTTGATCATCATCGTAAAATTTGACATGATATAAGGAATTTCCTAAAATTTTCTTAGAATTAAGTCTTACAAGCTCTTTATTTAGAATTTATGATTACTCATATAGTCAATTCTCACGCCTCCATCTCATCCGTCACAGCTGTTCAAACGCTCCAATTACCAATCAATGATAATACTATGGCATAATACAATGATAATATGTATATGTATCTGAGTATTATCAGCGGAGAAGTTGACCGCTTTGACCAAAACACGAAATTGAGCTTTTTATAGATTATCGAATTCTTAAATTATTATTTCTGGAAAGAAAATACTCTGTCCAGAATTGTTGAAAGAAAAGTGGCCAAAAATTCCCCGGATATGCTCGCACATACCCTTTATCCAGGAAGTCAACGTGCAACTTAATTATAAATTTGAAATTAGGGCTAGGTATTATTCCTGGGACGAAATTTACATGTACGATATCGGTTGCGATATCATTATTCAAATATTATAATTTACATTTTACAAATTACTCAAATCTCAACGCATCTTGCACACTATAAAATGTTTAGAGAATCCTTCAATGGTCAATTCTGCACCATTCCAATCATTATTACAAAAATATTTTAACTGAACGTATAAAAACTATTGCTTTTAACTATGGTCTCTCGAACGAATGAGTTACATTTGGGAGGGGGAAAATAAGTTTTTCCTAAAAATAGACCACTTCGGAGAGCATATTGGTGCACAGGGTTTACACAATAAAAGCGATGTCATGAATTTTCATGACAAGTAGAGATAAATTTCTTTGAAAGCGTCAACTGCAAATATTTTCGGTTGATTGCTGGTGAATGTTCCCATTTACCTTCGGTAAACCAATTTCCCACGCGGCTACCAATGAGATTCCCAAGCCTATAAAAAGAACATTCTAAATGATTCAAAGTTTGAGAGAAAATGTTTGTCATACTGCAAAAGCGCTCGCAAATATTAAGGTCTAACGTGAATATTTCAAATTTTCAAAAACCACATGGAATTAACGTATGAAATTGCTCTCACACAACTGATTTTGCGGTCTAATAAAGAAATTGTGACCTATTCAACAACGGTGATTCCCTCTTTAAAACATAAGCAACATAACCCCAACCCCATCTATTCGCTGTCAAATGCTCCGATTCTCTACTTTTAATATCATATCGCCGGTGCTTAATTTCTGATATTGCCAGCATGTAAATTCTTACATAGCTCATTAAGGACGTCTTTCCGAGATAAAATTAGTTACTTGTTCGTTTTAAATTAGGACATTCAATATTCATTGCTATCTCAACACAAAGCTTTATGAATCAACGATGATCTAAAGACGTATGAGCAGGCACATTGTCGAGCCTGCTCATCCACCGGCTCAAAGTTCAAGGGTTCGAAATCTGTCTTCGATGAGATTGTGACTATTTGATGTCGACATGAAGAGCGAGGTAATACACGTCATATAGTCTCCAACGTTCATACATTAACTACTGGTCAGCCGTGGCGATAAAGAAACCGCGAATTTTCGCGGTTTCTTTATCGCAATTTAAGAACACATTTGTGAGTAATGAGTATGTACGTACAATGCTCGAAGATTATATCACCAAATCACGGAGAAGTTTGGGATAAGGGGCTCAAACGAGAAGTCATTTCCTCTTCGATATATAAAATCTGGTTTCCTTCTATTTTTGGATCCAATTAAATAATTATCATCACATACTCTGCCCAGCTTCCACCTTAGAATATTTCCCTTCAAGCCCACATAATTCATGCCTGCCTAACTTAACGATCAATTACAATGTCCTTTCCTCCGTAATTTTATGACTTTCGTCTAGCTGAGATTTATCAAATGGCTAAAGCTCGTGCGGAATTCAAAGTGAAAAAAACATTCAATTAGACTGGGAATCGTATAGCCAGAACCTCCGATTACGGGCCGGGTGCTATAACCAACTATAACGTCCATGGGCACGAATACTTCGTCGCATGATTTGCACGGTTCCTCGTTTTAACAACTATCCCATCAATGCAATTCACAGTGTAATACAACGCCTAGGTAGCTTAATTGTTTCAAGCATCTGGCGCGGAATTGGGGAATCTGGCTTCGAATCCCAGCCCAAGCGAATATCTTTTTTTCATTTTGAATAGCACACATTTCTCCATAGCCGGTAACGCCCATTAAGTTTCATAATCTACATTAACTCAAGCTTGATATGATTATAAATAATTGGATTAATTTCCCTGAGTAAAGTAACATGCATATTTTGCAAATACCTGACGATAAATAAGTGAATGGGTATTTTTCGTGTTTTTTTCAGAACAACGATGGTAGAAAGGAGCAGGGAGATGATGGAGCACCTGAAAACAGTCGGAGTCGGTAGCAGGCCTATCGTCTGGGTCGGGCATTCCAAAGGAGGGCTTTTCGTGAAACAAATGCTTGTTGACTGTGAGTAAAGCTTCAGGGTGTGAGGTAATCGCAAATATGCAATTCGACTAACAATTACCAACATTAAAGCACATTTTAGATATTATTTGAGAAAAAATGCAGTAACTGAGGTCTCCCGAAGTTGCTGCAGTAATTTGCGAATGACAGAAATCAGGAGACTAAATTTATCCGATATTTCTCTGAATACCTCCCCAAGAAAAATAATTTTTTTAATAATTTAAACAATTTTGGGCTAAGGGCTCTCCTTGCTTCCTATAGCTGAAGATGGGTTCTTATAGCCCGAAAACTATCTATCCTTTCCCAGCCTCAACCCAAGTAGCAAAAGAATGTTGAAAAATGATTTTAAAATGATTTGAAATCATTTTAAAATCAAAATATCTTAAGATGGCTGAAATCATGAGTATTTCAAGATTTTAAAATAATTTTAAAATAATGTATGATATTAAAGTTTTTATCCTGTCATCTCATTTTGTTGACAACATATATATGCATATGTAGGAAGTACTGAGACATTTATTTGCGTGAAAAGTCTTTTTTTAACATTTCCTTCTATTTTTGGATCCAATTAAATAATTATCATCACATACTCTGCCCAGCTTCCACCTTAGAATATTTCCCTTCAAGCCCACATAATTCATGCCTGCCTAACTTAACGATCAATTACAATGTCCTTTCCTCCGTAATTTTATGACTTTCGTCTAGCTGAGATTTATCAAATGGCTAAAGCTCGTTCAATCAATTCAATTTTAAAATAATTTTAAAATATTTTGAAAATTATTTGAAAATATTTTGAAAATGATTTTAAAATATTTTTAAAATTATTTTAAACAAATTTAAAATTATTTTGAAATAATTTTAAAAACCTCTTATAATTATATGAATATATATTTTATATGAATATATTTCATGAAATATATTCTTGTAACATATTAATATGTTTAGCCTGTGGTTCATTCTTCGACCGAAAATTAGGCATAAATGGGAAGCTTTGAAACGAATTGGAGAGACTTGGGTTCTGCCAGTAAATACTTATCATTGATAGCTTTTTGTAATTAATTTCCGCTGTACACTAAATTACTGTTATGCTTTTATTGGTACATTAATCAGTTTTCCCATTTCCACATTTGTAACATTGATTATACATGCATATTCACGTTCGTAACATTTCCGCAAGTAAGTTATGTCTTCATTGAAATGTAAAAAACGTGTGGCAATTGGAAAAAATATTGTTTATTCTCATTAATATTGTTTTTATATTCATTGTATGTGGCAAAATAGGTTTCAATTAATTAATACCTGAAAACTGTTATCGTGATTGAATGGTACGTTTCCTCAAACTATCACGGCATTGACATTTTAAAGTTAGTTCTCGCGAACACATTTACGCACGGGAATGGCCGTATATATATAGCTTTCTTAGATTGTGTTTATCGGTTGAGCAGGTTTTGACGTAGGTAGTTATGTAGACTATCCGTAGGTAGGTAAGAGCAGGAGCGATCATGATTACTAGATTGAAATTAATTCTATATGGTCCGGAGATAGGTAGGAAAAGACACCTTTTTTTGCAGTTTGAAGCAATCGTGACAAGCTTGCGTAGTGCTCCTGACACCGGTTTCAGCGCATCCGACATTAAAAAAAGGGAAGTTTAGGAGTGCTAGACGTGCTGCGCAGTAGAATGTTCGCAGTGGCTGCAGCGCTACTGCGCAGCACATCAAATGCGAGTCTGCAGCATTTTGTGTTTACTAGGTAGCTTCTTAAAGAGTTAAACTTATTTAAAACTTATGTTAAAATCATTTTAAAATGATGAAAAAAAGATTTTAAAAGCATAAAAAGAGAGAGCTAATATGTTTTCAAAATAATTTTAAAATGATTTTAAAATATTTTTGCAATGTTTTTAAAATAATTTTTTCATAAGATATTGCTACTTGGGAATTCATTGGTACTAGGCATCTACTGTTATATTTAATTCCTTTCCTCGGCCACATGATTTTTTTAAGGTGTATGTACATGAAATGTCACACTCTAATCATATAAAAGCTCTCTGTTATTAGGCTAGAGGCAACAGTACCATTCCAAAAAAGAAACTGAGTTCAAAGAAGATGGCCAAGACTTGGTGGCCTATTCATGAGAAAATAAGCTTGTAGCAATTTACGGGTTTAAACAATAGACCCTGACTATAGTACTTGCTTTGGATTTTGACCTTTATTGACAGTGTAATCATGCAGCCCGAGCTCCTCTTGGGCATGGGCATCAAAGTGTTAAAGGTACATCTATCTCATTCATGTAAACTAATTTCAGGTTGAATTTTCCTTGCGATGAAAGCATACATTATAGCAATGCTGCTAAATGTTGATGAATAAGTTAGGGGATGGAATACACTCCTCCCCATTGCATGGACAAATTTTGTAAGTTGAGACTCGGCAGTAAGTCAAGATGTTGAGTTCTTCAATTTAAAAATATTACATCTCACCATTCCTGTCCATGCCTTGAGTTGAAAAGTTTTCTTATCTCCCTTGCTTGGACAAAAATATTTTTCATGCAACTCCCCTCCCATCAGAAAAGTAACAAGCATAGTCTAGTAAGTAAAAATATGTACCTACTCCAAAACATAGTAAACTTAACTGACCTGCCAAACATCGATGGTTGTGCACAGAACCCATTGTAATTTATGAAAATCATGCTTGTAGGTTGCTCATAGCATCAAAAACCTACAACAAAAAATAACATTATTTCAAACATTTCATGATTCTATTAGATAAGTACTATACACATACACCAAAGATGGTGAAATTCACCATGAAAAAATCATTTGACTTGTCCAGGATTCGTACCAGGATCTCCCAATTGCCGGTCAGGTGTGTTAGCCAGTTAGACCAAAAAAGCCACCTTAATTCAAGGAAAATCTCAGTGGGGGTTTGACTGGGATCCGAGTTTGAATCCAAGTCGAGTCAAATTATTTTTTCATGGCGAATTTCAGTCTTTGGTGTATAACTTCGCAACCGTGCGCGTGACTGCATACCACATCATTTGTGCAAATGCAATTATTGGAAATTTACAATACATATGTTCATGCATGCCTAAAACAGGATTCATCAATGCAAAATACTGAATATTGGCTTCAGGATAAAACCTCAATGACAGCAGATGTGCATTCATGCCTAATGTTATGTATATTGCATACCTCATTCATGCAATTTACAATTCAATGCTTGCAATTCAAATTCCTGCACAAAAATTGCCTCTAGCCGATAATATGGCTGGCATTTCTATGCATATAATTGCAAATTAGTTTCTCATTCATTTCCTTCAAAACACTATCATAATGCATTATTTCTCACCATTAAATTCCGAATAGTATTCCAATTCTTTGAAAAATGAACCTAATTCAAAATAGATACATGTAGGTACTCATATATTGGATTTTGAAAAAAAATACATTAAAAACTACACTTGAATGCCCTTGACAGTCTCAGTCTGTTATACACTGACAGTGAAAGGGTTAATATAATTATGAGAATTAAAATCTTTTATTTTCACTAAACAATTTACAGCATGGGAAAGTCAAGATGAGTGGATGAGTGGATTCTACCAGCAAACAAAGGCCATCATGTTCTACAGTGTGCCACATAGAGGGTCTTTCCTTGCATCTCTAAATCTTCCTTTCCTTCTTCAACAGTCAGTTGAGTTGCAAGAGGTCAAAAATGGTGAGTAAAAATTCCTAATTTCTTATTTGAAGCAAAAAAAGATCCTTTGCAAATGCTCAGACCATACATATTTCACCTATAACTAAGATAAGAATTAGATGAACTCTCACTAAGTTATAAAGTTCAAGCAAATTTAGGATATGAAAGTTCTAATCACTAGAGGTGTTCAGCTTGAATATGAAGTCTCATTTTTAATTGATAGTTTAATGCTGAGGACAAAATGCCTTTTATCAGAGAGAAAAAGAAAGGGGGTGAGTTTGTATGAGAAAATTACACTATTTTAAATTAAATAATTTCCCAGTAATACAGATTTTCATGGAATCGTGATATGTGTTTTCTTAAAGAAATCCAAATAAGTGATTTCCAAGTTATTATTGTACAAGAGTCAAAAATAATTTTGCATTAACACAGTGTTTCACATTTGATTCATTGCAGATAGCCCTCACGTTCTCAGCCTTCACCAAAGGTTTCTTAAACTCTTTGAAACTGTCTTGTCTGGAGTGCAGGTGTTTAGCTTCACAGAAACAGATCTCACCCTCATGTCAGTCATGTTCATGAGAATAGTTTCCGTTGAATCTGCAGGTATGCACGTTTAATGATGTACCTACCTAATAATTCCCATTATTCCCTGAGATGGTAATTCTAACTCAAGTATCCATTACAGATCCTAATATAGGAGACTTCTATGGTGTTTCTTTAGACCATCGGGAAATATGCAAACCTAGAAGTAGGTAAGTAATCAGGAGAAGAAATTTAAATCAGTGAATGTATAGCCTTTTACTGACTCTAGAGAATAATCAAAGAAACTGCTTCGACCATATGTACTTCAGATGAAAACGTGGATAATTAAATTTGAAATTGAGTGCGGTGTCAATGTTTCTCTGTATGATACAAGAGTAAAATGATATTTGCTTTAGTTTTAAATTTGTGAAATAATTTCAAATAACATAAAAATGTTATAGGGTCAATTTCTAATCTATCAAGAAGCTTCTCTAAGATGTAATTTTTGTTTAATTTTCTATTTTTCAGGAAATGCTTCCTCTACCGAGAACTAACTAATCTCATCAATAGTGTTGTATGATGCCCAATGTTCATATCATACATTCCACAGTGCTGCAATTCTTTTGAAGTATTCAAACTATTTTCACCAGTGATAAGGTGAATGGATGCTGTACCTCACAAACTTTTCCAGTCCAGCAAGCCAAACTTTATATATTTTTGTTGTGTCATAATTACTGCAAATTAGGGGCTCTGAGCCAAAGACTAGAGGTTGTCATTGCATAATCTCTATTCTGTGTTACTTGGCATCATGGAAATTTTACTCCCAATGGTGGTAAAAAGAGTAATTGAAGTGACAAATGGCATTTTTATCAGAAAACAAAGAGAC
This sequence comes from Pyrrhosoma nymphula, assembly GCA_963573305.1. Taxonomy (NCBI): domain Eukaryota; kingdom Metazoa; phylum Arthropoda; class Insecta; order Odonata; family Coenagrionidae; genus Pyrrhosoma; species Pyrrhosoma nymphula. Next base: position 43,249,711 of record OY754330.1, on the reverse strand, counting down.
TTTTTTATGGTGTTCTAACTAATTACATACTAATGGCTCAATTAATTAACTAGAACATGTTATTTGATTTCAGACAATGGGTTTCCTGGTCAGCAATTTTGAGGGGATCTGAGTCATTCCTACACATGATAATCATTCTCATTTTGTGAATTATTTAGCACAGAATCAAGTATCATAATCCATGCAGTCACAAGTTCCAATCCAAGCCGTAATACTACAGCATAGATTTTTCAGTGCTGGAAGCCTGAATCATTTCCTGTTTTGAAGCATTTAGAAGTAGGTGAATGATTAAGTGAAGAGGTCAAATACAACATTTTCTATGATAATTTAGAAGTAGGGAGTGCTCCAAGATGAAAAAAGTGACTCAATCATGGGATCCTACTGCAGATAGGAAACAGAGTGAAGGTGTTTCATACCAGTAGAAATTATCTTTAGATAATTGCTACATGAAGAGGAACTAGAAGATAAGGTATGTGAAGTGATTATTTTATGAAATATCCTCATACTATACACCTAATAGTAGCATAGCACCTAGTAATAGCATGCACCTACACTTTGGTTAATCTTTACTTAAGTCAACAAATGACAAACTAAATCACCTTGCGGCACAAGAATTTATCCATCTATTATAAGCTTTTATCAATAAAAAAGACTCACAGTGCAACATAAAACCCAGAGAAAATTCAACCAGGTATCAGATGCATCTGAACATAATTTATGTAAGGTGAAGGTATCCCATCCATGTTGTTCTAATGTCATGTATCCACATAGCTAAGCTGTCTTCAGTATACCTCGTCATATAACAGTAGGTGATGATAACAGTACGTAGGTGCAAGGCTGCCTCACTGATGAGCCAATCCACATCGGATTTTGGATGTGAGTGCCTTGCAGTGATTAACACACTTCCTGTGGACAGGTTGTTGGACAGGATCCTTATCCTCTGGGATGTTAACATAAAGATTATTTTAAGCATTTCCAATGATTACGGCTGATATTCAGCCCTGAGATCTGTGCAGAGTACCATCTGCAAAATTTTGACCATCAAAATCATATGCCTCAGGTGACCTGATTTCTGATCCACTAAATGGAGACACTCTCATTCATCCTGAATTGTAGGCAATTTTCCATACATATTTTTCTATTGAAGTAAATCATTGAAAAATGTAACTCTGAATCTAACACAGCTCAAATTTTCTAAACCTCAATTGATGCAAGTTCCTCAAGAGGTTAGGATATTATGAACTTAAAAAGTACCTACATACGTATTACACATTTATTTGGCCAATAGAAGAATGATAGAAATCAAATATTGAGGGAAAACATGACATATTTCACTTAAATGTAAATGATAAACATTTTTTGCTACACTTTTAAAGGAGATTTTCATTTACTGGAAACAGAAAATTTGATCACCAGCACATATTATGTAGTATTTTCGATTAGCTTTTAGGGGCACTGGGACAAACATGTCAAAACTGGTACGGTCCCAACCAAACCAGTATGTACTTGATAATAATAATAAATTTTATTGTCCTTGGCCAAAATTAGCAATAGACAAAGTCAATGATGAAATTAATTCAAAATACATAAATATATCAACTGAATCTATAGAGGAAAAGAAAAATTCAAGCACGATACATACAATACTCTAGTTACATAGATGCAACATCTTTGCATTCCATAAACTCTGCAAGATTATAAGAAGGATGAAAAACCAACCAGTTATAAATTTTATTCTTATATACATTCAATGGCATGCACTCCTTTACATGTGAAGGAAGTTTGTTAAATACCTTGATACCCACAGTCTCATGGCTATTAATTGATTTTGACAATCTTTGATACGGCATATAAATATGTTGTTTACTCCGTGTATTATGGCTATGAATACTGTTCCTAAATTTTAGAGAATGCAAATGATTTTTCATATAAATTAAGAGACAGTCGAAGTATAAGTTGATCACTGTCATAATTTTAAGATTGATAAACAGTGGTTTGCAATGTTCTTTGTGGGAAAAGCCAGTCATCAATCTTATGCATCTCTTTTGCAAGAGCAAAATGTCCACTACATGAGTTGAATTACCCCACAATGTAATTCCATAAAGAAGGATACTTTGAAAGAAAGAAAAAATAATATGCTCTGAGATAGTTGTTTGGCCTACAGTTTCTAAGATTTTTTAATAGATAAATTACTCTAGATAGCTTTCTGCCTATATATTTGATGCGTTCTTCCCACATTAACTTATTATCTAAATACACACCTAAAAACTTCACATTACTGGCCCTTTCACAGGGTGGTACATATATCTCTTAGACTAAAAATCATTTGTTGTGCCTTACTTTCATTCATCAAAAAACCATTTACCTTAAACCAACAAGATGCTTCCGAGATTGTATTATCAGTGATGATTTTAAGGCTTGTGGCCAACTTATACAGTGAAAACTGTCTATAACGGACCCTGCATACAGCTGAAATTTGTCCATTACGGAAAATTTTCTTGGTCCCGACCTGCGATATAAGAATTCCCATATAATTGAACCTGCATTTAACGGAACCTGCTCAACGCGGCAACGCAACGATTTTTGATCTAAGACCTGAACTTTTCACCTGTGTATCACGGAATTGCAATTTTCACTCGAACACACTTATGGATTGCCACGCTAAGTCTTCCCGGAATTGAATTTTCAAGGATAACCTCGAGGGAATGTATGGGAGAGAGTTGAATAGAAGGGAATGCCACTATCTGTTGGTAGAGGAAAATGGCAGGGGGGCTCGATGGTTGACAAAAATGTTTCCATCCTCCTGTCCTTCTCCTTCTCGCGCTTCTGCTATTTTTTGCTCGATTGCTAGGCGCCACAGGATGCCCAGGTTGGTGCAAGTGCCAGAAGATAGCTGATCCTTGAACTGGGGGGTCTTTTCATGCTGTTATTGTCTTGGTTGTTATGACTGATCTTGCTCACTACGCACCTCATTTTCCTGGCCCTTTTTTTCTTCCCCTCTGCCATTTTTCTTTCCTCTGCCATTACGCCTGTTATTCTTAGGCCAACTGTCATTCACACCATCCCAGTAGACCAAGCCAATCAACATGCCTACACAAGCATTTCCCCTGACCCTCTCCCACATTTTCCTCTTTATTGAGTCGCATAAAGTCACACTCGTTGCGAATAAGTTCATTTCCTGGTGCCCGCAGTGAATACCTCTTGTGGTGTAAGTGGATCCATAACGAGAGTAAAATGTCTAAAACAAATGCATTGAGTTTGCAGGACAAAATTGCCATCATAGAACTCGTCGAAATTTCGATTTTCTTAAGAAATCAGTGCAACGCAACAGAGGTGCAAAAGAAATTCAAATGTGGAAAAACGCAGGTGTACAGCACGTTGAAGAACAAAGAAGTGTTACGCGCTGAATAGCTAAAGGTTGGTGTTAGCGTGAATACATTTATGATTTCATTCATATCGTAATGATTCTTATGATGAACTTAATCATTGATATTGGAAAAGAAATCATCCCAAAAATTCATTGCAAAGATAGATGAAAACTTAGCGATCACTTCTGGTGATTTTAATACTGATTTCCTAGTATGCGAAAAGGGGTGCATTGAGGATGATGGGGAGGACGATATTGAAGAAAACAAAACAGAAGAAAAGGATGTGACTATAAGACTAAACAATTATAAAGAGGTTGTTCAGAGAATGGAAGAAATTAAAAATTTTTGTCTCGTTAATAACGACGTTGGTCTACTAAGTTTGGTAAATGACTGTAAAAATTACGCAGAGAAAAGACATGCGCAGTGAGAAAATTAAACAGTCCATTATATTTTATTACTTTTTGTGTACGATCTAACAGCAATGTTGTCTATGTGTATATTTAAAATGCGAATAAAATGCTGAAACAGTTGATTTCTCTTAAAGAATATGTTATCCCTATGCAGTGCTTCAAACCTGTGTATGACGGAACGGAAACACAACGGAAAATTTTTTACGGCACTGTGCGATTCCGCTATAGGCAGTTTTCACTGTATATGGCTCAAAAGGTGATGTCGTGGGCGCATCTAGCAAGGCATCATCAACACTTTTGAATTTCTTTTCCTTTTAAAGACCTGAGCACACTTTAAAGATATGAGCACACTTTTGGCTAAAACAAAAAAGGTTTCATTTATTTATTTAAACCACCAAGGAAATTCATCATTTTTCATGCTTTCGTTTTAGCTTACATTATTTTTTTAAAAACATAACTCCTCCCTAACAATATGAAAACCAATAGATCTTAATGAAAAGTCTTTTGTTGTATGGGCAATTTAAAACATGGCATTTTTCATGTTTCATTTATGCTGACAGTCCACATCCACTCTTTTCTTTTAACTTAACTCGAGTAAAAACATGTGGCCATCAAATAATATTGGCTCAATTCAAGAAGGCAACAAGTTTTTAACATTAACTATTATAGCAATAATTAATAACAGCCCTTACATGCCCATTCTTTTTTAGGGATTTTATGAAGATAATGCAATACCTACCTTATGCATACAAAATGCATTCCACTAATATCCTGGAGAGCATGGGCCACTCATTGATCAATCACCAATTGATTCTTGCTCCTTTCTCATTCATTTTTATGGCTGTAGATCTAAACCCCCCCCTCCCACACACCATTGTGGTGGATGTAGTGTAGATACTCATATATAGCTGCGTCCTACATACATAGATGAAAATGAATGATATAGGCATTGTACTTGACACCAGTCTGGTGATATTCATTCATTGTAAAAGAAGTCCAATTCTAATAAATAATGCAGAGAATTCTGGGGGGGTAAGTCCGTAACTTTGGTCGACCGTCAAAAAATGTAAATTGTCTCATTTGTGGCTTCATGGGCATTAGCAAGTCTGTAAACCTCATTTTTTACAATATTATGGCCACCACTGAGTTCTCCACACAGTTTTACAACTATTTTGTGCAGTGAGTACTGGCATAGTTTATATTTTCTCATTGTAGAAATTTACCTCTAACGTGAGAGAAAAACCATAAATAATTTTAGAAACCTCAAGAGAAAACTAACGCCCTTAGAGCCAAAAGTCTGCGTGCTCTAAATGTTCACTTCTACTCAAATTTTTATCGAAGGTTCACAATTTTGGTGATGTCAACTATTTTAAAAACAACTTTAGATATCTACTTTAAGTACAACTGTTTACCCCAATCGTAAAATTGTCGATCGTCACTAAAAGTTAGTGGAAAAATGAAAATTAGGTGCACACAGACTTCTTACTCTGGCGGCACTTTGTTTTACTAAAGGTTTGCTTAATTGTTTATGGTCACTTTCTCACACAAGGTGTACATTACCAAGGTTAGAAAATTTTAAATATGTCAATACACTTACTGGGCATAAATGTTGTAAAGCTGTAAGATGACCACAGTGGTGACCACCATGTTGTCGAAGTGAGTTTTTGATGCTTGCTAATGTCCATTTAGGTCGCATAGGAGACAACTGGTGTTTGTCGATAGTCGACAAAAGTTACACATACCCTGATGCAATAAACATGTCTAACAACTAGTTCTTCGATCTTATATAAGCACATGGAATTGACATTACTTAACTTTCTAAGATAGTAGGCAAGCATGATACATCCATACCAGCATAAATGGCTATGATGAGATACTCAGGTGGAATAAATACAGCATTTAGGAAACCATTTATTTGAAAATGTATAACTTATATAAAAGCTCATACTTCAACACAGAAACATTGGTGCAAGGTGTACTTCAGTCAATTCTCCCATTTCACAAGCCAAATTCTGTATATAAAAGGGTAGAGTGACTATAAATGGTATTTTCAATGAGGAGGGAAGATCTTAGTAAGCCCCATTGTGTCGATGAAATTGAGCAAGATATTGATGTTTATTTTTTCAATAATTTCTCCATTTAAATATGACCTGGTGAAACTTAATTAATAACAAAGATTGCTTTATAAGCTCCACCCTTGATTCTCAAAAGTTATTTCTAGAAATTAATAAAGATGCAGATCACCTTGGCCGAGAGGTGGCAATGTATAAGCCATTATACAAAATTAAAATACACTACATGTTTATAGTCATAGTTATGAATCCTATGTAGGGCACTCATGCTGTTTTGCCATGATAAGGATTTATCTTATCTGAGTTACTGGTACAACATGACCTACTTAACGTACTTGCTAACAGAGACTTGATTGGTCGGTTAATTTGGGAGGCCACCGAAAACAGGTAATTTGTACCCTTTGGGATAGATAGGAAGGTCAATCAAGGAAGGATAATTTTTAGAAAATAGAAAGTCTAGATAGGAACCAGCAACAGCATTAGCTCCATCTTAGTGAAGCCCACCAAGAGGTCTACAGTTTAAAGTCCCATCTGACAGTTCTACCCTTGAAGTTTCTCCACATGGTACCCCAATTGTTGGCATAATCAATTTCCCTTATCACCAATTAAAAATGGGAGGGATTTATAAATGCTTTCTCTGTAAACAGAAAAGAAATATGATGCTGCGTAATGTTTCCAAGTTAAATAAATAACGATAATTTACAAGATATCAAAGAAAATCCAGGATTGTCAATTCAAAATTTCCTGATATTTGTGAGTTTTCAATATCATGGAAACTAATCAGACATTTTCTGAGGGAGATGTTTCACCAGAAATCCAATATATCATTGGATGGTGAAAATGTTCATAGACAGCATAAAACATTTAAAAGTGCACAAAGTACAGCATGCGGCAGGAGCAACTAACATAGAAAAGTTATCCTTTGAGCACCCAACAACCCTATAAACTAGACAAATATTGAAACGTACTCTGCCAGCTTAAAAACTCATATGGAGACAACTAAATGCACAATAGAATAGGTCAAAAAGAGTAACTTCTTTAAATATGAGCTAGTAGACCTGCTGCCTGCTTTGCAGGCAGTCTATTGGTTAACCTACCTCAAGAGATCGAAAAAAGGCCGATTAATAAAAACATCCTGGGAGGTTCGCAAAATGCTCCTGGGAGGTTCGCAACCCACGTAAAAATATAGGATCTATATTTTTTGGGTGGGAAGGAGGGACAAAGAAAATATAAAACCACTACCAAATCATGAATACAGATAATCTACACTCAATGCACCAAACCTCACTATTCTAGCTCAAAATTTAGGAGAGAAATAAACAAAACGGAAACCAACTGGACTGAAACTAAAAACATCCTGAAAGGTTTGCAACCCGCACACAATTATAGTTTTTACATTTTTTGGGTGGGAAGGAGGTACAAAGGAAATCTAAAACTACTGATATATTGTGCGCGGACACATTCTGCATTGAACACACTTTTCTCCACCTCCAGAGCTCTCAACCACCGCGAGAAAACAATAAAACCGACTGGACTGACAGACTGACTGACGGGCACCGCTACAAACTTAATTATACTAATACTCCAAAACTTGGTGACAGCTTTTTCCACTGCATGTATCCAACAAGTTACAAAGGTGAATTAGTTTATTGCTACGATGATAATGACTACACTGCAAACACATTGAAATGGTTAAAAAAATTGATGCTTTCTGGAATAATGTCTTTTTCCATTTAAGTATATTTTATTAAAATGTATTAACTTTACTATGCATGCAAATATGAGCTCAAAATGTTCATTTTATTTTCAGGTCACCTACAGCACCTGTCCATTCCATGAAGATTGCAAAAATACTCAATGATGAATTTTGTTCAAAATATCACTAAATGAGAACATGAAACCTAATTCATTTTGACCAATCGATGCTGTTATTGCATCAGCAACACTACTGGTTGTGCAAACAGTTGAAATTAATACGTAATGCAGTGTACCAAAGAAGGATGAAGACCATAAATTTTCCTTATGGTCTTGTAAATGCTGTGATTGAAGTGCCAATTTTTCCATAAAAACTATCTTTTCTGCAAGATTGAAATGAGGCAGAATTGTTTATTTTCTGACAAGGAGCTATTGCTGGTTTCCTCTTGTAAAGTTAAGGATCATCACACATATCAGTACTTACTGTCGATATTTATGAGCTCATGAACTCTATATGTTTGTGCATGAAGAATTTGTTCAGAGTTGATTTTTTAATAAAACTAAAATTCTGTAAGTCATGGTTTTCAAAAATTTTATTAGAAAAAGTAAAAATTTCACATAAAACCTTTTCTAATTTTCCATCCCTATCACACAAACTTATTCAAAGTATGGCACACTTGAAATGGATAACAATTTGTAAATAAAAACAGAAAATTTCCTTTTCTTGGTATAAAAAATCAAAACTAATGTATTAGATATAAAAAATCAAAACTAATGTAGGTACAACTTTTTGAGGTAATTCAACAATATACTATTAGAACAATTGATAATTACATAAAATATCAATAAGTGACTAATACTTCCACAATATAAACCATTCAATATATATCAAGGTGCTTTCAAGATTTCATCAATGAATGTTAGCAGCTTCTGGTACAAAAATGATTTCCTGAAAAAAAATAGATGCATTTCAATCAACTGATGAATTCAATTAACTTATAATTTTCAGACATGAAAACAACCTCACATAACTATGCAGCTTAATAAAACAATCTGTTATGCAGTGAATAACATAGCATTGGATGATAATAATTTGAGTAATTAAGCACATTCATGTGGACATATTCCTGGGGGGCAAGTCTGTAACCTTTTTCACTTATTGGCAAACATCAATTGTCTCCCTTGCACCCTTAATCGGCATTGGCAAGTCTATAAACTTCACTTTCAACAGCATGGTGGCCACTGCTCAGCTCAGCTCACCATTTTACAATTATTTTTGCGCAGCGAGCATTGATAACTTCTAAATTTTTCACTATGGAAATGTGCAACTGATGTAAGAGAGAAACTATTATAAAATTGGCAAACCTAAAGTGAAAACTAACCCCACTAGAGCAAAAAGCCTGTGTGAACCTAATGCACACTTTTACTCACTCTTGGCAAGAAATAATTTTCAGATCTAGGTAAAGGGTTGTGCATAAAATAAGCACTTATAGTCATTCATATAACACAAAAATGTTGGTTGTCAAAAAAATGAGGCTTGTAGGCTCACCAACTATGTTAACACATTGAGTGCATGTAAGATATTGTTGTTATTTTTTGTTCCTAAAATTTTCAATGCAGCTATTTAAATAACTAATTGCCGTCACCCATGAGAGACTTCCACCAGCCACTTGTGCTGTGTGTGTCATTCACAAGTGATACCCGAACTTAACGTGTTAAATACCACAGGGGAGGCAATTAACATATGTCAACAAACGACAAAAATTACAGACTTGATCCACTAATTCCCCATTTTGTAAATAATTGCTTCAATTCCTTAAAATGATATGGTGATTGTTTCAATTATGTAGAAACAAAAAGTTCCAATCAACCCTGGAGATAATCAATTTCACTTATTGTATAGACACATAAAATGTCACAAAACAACTCAAATTGAGCAAAAAACTTTCATTTTAAGTAACATACAGTATATACTTGTGTATAGTCTAACTTTTTGACAGTTAAGATTGTAATAGTAAGAAAAAAAAATTGTAAATCTTCCTCAGGGCACACAGCTCCACCACTGTACAGTGGTGGAACTGTGTGCAATACCCCTACACAATATATATGAAAAAACAATTTTTTGGAAGAAAAATTAGGGGTTCAACTATACACAAGGTCAAGCTACATAAAAGTATATATGCTAGATACATGGGAAAGTCAATACATATAACAAAGATTGTTACCGGTTAGTTGGTTTACATATATCCAGATGATTCAATGGAACTTCATAGAATTCCCCAACTCCCAGATCTGAAAGAGTACAGGAGAGGAAATAATACCAACTCTATGAAAAATGAGGAACTCACATGTCATCAGGGAAAAGACTACAAACCTGCTGATTCAGATGCCACAAATCGGAATTGTATCTTCAGTGATGAGACAGTTGTTGTCTCTGTCTCCACAAAACTTAGAATTTTTGTGGGATATCTTTCCAGGTAGTTCACAAAGCGTTCATGCAGTCTAAGCAATGAAGGTGAGTCTGAATAATTCAAAAGGTTGCAAGAAAAATTACATTTGTTAATAACCTTTACCACAAATTTGACTGAAAATTGGGACAAAATTCCATAGGTATGAATAATTTTTAGGATGCCTAATATAATTAAACAAACACATGTGATTTTCTACACCTCAAAGCCAATAAAAACATGTAACAACAGGTCCTATTTCGAATGAAATGGTTCCTAAACTCAACGGTCAAGTACTGTATTTCCAGCTTATAAGATGTATGAGCATGTGAGATGCACCCTAGTTTTTGCCACAGATTTTGAGAAAAAAATGAATCATTCTTTTTCCTTTTGATATTGTTTATGGCGAAACAAAAAAGCAATCTTTCACCAAATACCAAAAGAAGTGTGGTGACATGGTGTGATACAGAACATCACTGTGCTTACTTTAACTTTCATCTCTTTGTACGACTCATGGCACACAGATTTCAACAAGTAGGTCATTAGGCAAAATCTGACCTTGATGTTGGCTATACAAGACACTGGGTGGTTTTTAGTGCATTTCTACGGAAAAAAGCATGTCTTACAAGATGGAAAATATGGTAATACATAGGTATATCTAAAGAAACTCAAAAATTATAAGTTGTGATGAAGAGGATGAAAAATAAGAAGTAAGGTAATGAGATATATGAATAAATACATACAAGAAAACTTGATTTTGAACCAATACAATAGTTTCAAAATGGGTAAAAAGGTAGAGCACAACATACAAAGGAGGTTATAAAAGTGTAAAAACAATGACCAGAAAAAATGCCAGTAATTTGAAATCCATTAGGAAATAGAGTCAGTCATCGACTTACGAGCACATGCAGTTCTGACAGACCTGTCATAGGTTGATTAGGATATATGTAGTCAGATATTTATCATTTTTAGGAAGATTTCGGTACAAATACTTTCAGCATATGTCATTTTTTCCAGAATGATGTGTGTTCAAATAAAAAAAATGAACACAAATGCAAAAGTAACTTGGTTTCCTTCCACAGATTAATTTGTGAAATTCAACTTCCACATAGTTGAGCCTGAAACCATGGAACGTAAAAAAAATGAAAATGAATGTCGTCTCTATTCCTGCTGATAACACTGGCATCCAGCTGAGCAGCACCATTCATGCTGCTGCATATTGCTGCCGTTAGTTTGATGGTCATATGCCGAATAGGTCATAACTCAAAGCAATTTATTGCTTTATTTGGGGAGGGAATGGACAACTGAGGACATTTTGCATCATTAGAGATATGTGGGCATAGTATTTAGGGAAGAATTATTTGCAGAATGGAGGAGAGGAACAGATGAACTCAGCAAGGGAGTTAGCCCACTTGTGGCAAAAGGCACCAATGGGTTCACAGTTAAACATCCTATCTGGCAGATAGAGTATTGCACTTGAAGTGCTCTCTCAAAATCACCCAAGCAGGGACTAGGATTCCAGTGAAAAATTTCTGTCACTGCTGGGATTTGAATTATATCCCACAGTATGGGAAGACAGAACTCCAGCCACCACACCAGCCCCATCCCCTAGAGCAGTGGTCGGCAAACTCATTATTCAAAAGAGCCAAATATCAACAGTACAACAATTTAAGTTTCTTTTGAGAGCCAAATTTTTTAAACTTAAACTATATAGGTAGATACATTGTTACTTACTTCATTAGGATACCCCTAAGCTGCCCTTTGCTAAAAACGCCCTCAATATGATTGAGGTACGTTCTATGAGGTCGACCCCCTTCAACTCTTCCATCCACACTTGTCTTGTATATGTACTTGTTTTGTCTATCTCCTTTTGTTCATCCTCTCAATATGTCCTAACCATTTCAACATAGGTACCATTCTCAATCCTCCACACTACATTTCACATTTCACTCCACAACGCTCCCTAAAATTAACTTAATAAACTTTACTTAAAGTTTTGTCTTAGTTAAACTATAGGTGCGTTGAATAAAAATTGATATCATACTTCATAATGATAGTATTTATTGGTAAAATTATATTTTAAGGTATCCATAAAATTAATTAAATCCCATTGGTGGAACAGATTCTTGGAGACTACCAATGTGACTTCAAACAGGGTAGATCAACAACAGGCCATATCTTCATAGTTAGACAGATAATGGAAAAGTGTTATGAATACAATGTGGATTTGCACCAATTGTTTGTAGATTTTCGGCAAGCGTACAATAGTGTAAAGAGAAATAAGCTGTTTCAGACTATGGTGTAAATGGAATTCCCAGCCAAATTAATCAGATTGATACAAATGACCCTAAAGAATACAATATGTAAGGTCAAAATAGAAGGAAACCTCACCAGAGAATTAGAAATTAATCAGGGCTTGCGACAAGGAGATGTGCTATCCGCCATGCTCTTCAATGTGGTCCTGGAGCGGGTGATGAGAAAAGCAGAAGTCAGCAACCCAGGTGGTACATTGCTCAAACGTATATCGCAAACCTAGCCTATGCTGATGATGTCGATATGATATCAAGAAGACTCAAAGATCTCGAGGAAGGACTGGAGAGAATTGAGATGGAGGCAGGAAAATTTGGGCTAAAAGTGAACTGTGCCAAAAATCAGTACCTGTTCTCTTCCAGGAAAAGTACGACTGTAAAAGATAAATCTATAGAATTAAATGGTAAGAAATATGAGAGATGTAACAACCTCAAGTAATTGGGAGTGCTGGTGACAAAAGATAATGAAATGCAAGAAGAAATAAAAGCTAGGATTGCAGCAGGCAATAAGGCTTATTGAGCTTTGTTGTATGTGCTCAAGACATGGAACCTCAGTCGGAACTTGAAAACGAAGGTTTATCGAACAGTGATTAGACCTGTGGTTATGTATGGTTCAGAAACATGGACCATGACTACTGCAGAAGAAGAGCTACTAAAACGATGGTAAAGGAAAGTGCTAAAAAAGATTTTTGGTGCAGTGAAGGAAGACGGACAGTGGAGAATACGGAGGAATAGAGAACTGGAGGAACTCTAAAATACTTCTACTAACATAGTGGCAGAAATTAAGAGTAACAGGTTAAGGTGGTTAGGGCATGTTTAGAGAATGCCTGCTTATCTAGCCCTGACTCCGAAACCAGTAGATCTAAGGTTTGAGGCTCGGCCCAAGAGCAGTCGACCCCTTAGGATACGCCTGAAGGATATTTCAACCAATAGCGCATTTGACCTGCCCTCCATCCAAATAATAGAGACAAACAAAACCCCCCCCTTGGACACTCCCAAGACCCAGGTTAAACCTTAAGCTCAGACAATTATTAAAAAAAGAGACTCAACCTGAGCTTTATAAACAGGCATTTTTAGAATTAAAAAGTTCATATCATAATTATAATTTCCTCTTCACCGATGGATAAAAAACTAAGGACGGAGTAGGATGTGCTGTAGTGGAGGATGGTATCCCCATCTGCACAGCCAACCTCCTTATTTCAGCAAGTATCTTTACTGCCGAGGTTCTAGCGATAAACTTAGCCCTGAAAAACATTCTAAACCAGAACCACCAATTTTTTGCTAACTGTAGTGACTTGTTAAGCACCCTTCAGTCATTGGACAGGATGTACTAAGTCCATCCCCTACTACTGGACTTCCAACGTCTACTCTACGAGGCATTCCATATAGGATAATCAATCGCTTTCTTGTGGATTCCCTCTCACGTGGGTATCCGAGGAAACGAATCTGTAGACACCTCTGCGAAAGCTGCTGCCCACTCTGGGATACAGCAAAGCCAAATCTTGCCACCAACGGATATGATTGGGCTAATCCGTGCCTCCTTCCGCCAAAAATTCAAAGAGCTGTGGGACCATGTCCAGAATAACTAGCTGAAGGAAATACGAAAGAATTTGGAGTATTGGGAGAGCAGTAATGGACGATGTCGCCAGGAGGAGGTTAAAATTGCAAGACTCCATATAGGCCATACGAGGCTTACCCATAACTTTATCCTCCGTAAGGAGAACCCTCCTGTATGTGACCCTTGTGGCGCAACCTTATCATTAAAGCATATCTTGGTCGAGTGCGAGAAATTTGCTCAGATGAGGAGAACTTTTAATATCCCGGAACAGATTGACCTAGCCTTAAGGAATGACCCACATATGATCGACAGAGTTTTAAATTTTTTTAAACATATTGACATTTTTAATAAATTATGACCATAAATGTATTTATAACTTTTAATCCTAATTAAATAGCTCATACCTTGCTGTCATATGCATAAATAAAAGCGATAAATTGTAACTATTTATTTATTTATTATTTATTTATTTATTATTTGCTAAAATTACAGTATCCAGGCGCTAATAACAAAAATGTTGATGCGCCTAACACGCAATCAAACAATCAATCAATCAAATCGGGATAAGAATATTTAAATAATATATCATACTTCTCAATTGTTCTCATGGCATGTGCAGATTATTTACAATTGTAAGCATGGGAGACGTGGGGAGAAATAGTGATAGCGGTGTGTTACAAAACTATTGATTCTTCAAAGCGCTTCATTCAGGCAGTTTAAATATTCCACCTTCACAATGCCTTCCTCAGCAAGAAAATCAACCAGCTCTCCCTATATTTTTTATTGGATATGAGGTCTTTCCCTTTATATAGGCATATCATGCACCCGTTTCCACGGAGGATTCTAACAAATGAACGAAGAATCTACAATTACAGAATTTCAAGGGGGAGAAAGAGTATTGAATAAGCTTTTGGGATTCTTGTCTTGAAATTTAGAATTTTTGAGACTCCCATTTCCTGTAATCCAGATAAGATTGAAAATATAGTCAAAGCAGCCTACGCGTTGCATAATTTTATTAGGATCTATGATATAGTGTATTCTAAATCAACAAGTATTGATGAAAGATTTGTTTGTGAAAATCTTTAACCAATTTGTCATGGACGCCCTAGCGTGAAGGCTGGACAATTAACCCTTTCGCTGCTTTGAACGTAGGAGATACGTTCGCCCGGTGGACTGCTGTGAACGTAGCTCCTACGTTCCGTTGGCAAGTGGTCGCTCCTACCCGCGCCTTCGAACTTTCTCTTTTTCCGCGAAGGTTTCGCGCTTGGAGTTCATTGTTATACTAATCCCTTCCTAGGAACATTAGTGACCTGTGAGTTGCAGGTGTTCGGTATTGATTTTTCAGAGGGGAAAAGGTGAGCATATTTTTAGAATTTACTTTTCCGCATCAGTGAGTGAAGGGTCATAATGGCAAGTGGAAGTGTTTCTCGCGACCGAAAGAGGAGAATACCTTTTCAAGGAGAGGACGAAGATATTCTTGTTGAATTATTTGCATCGGAGAGTGAAAATGAAAATTTTAGCGACATGTGTGTAAGTTCTTCGGAAGAAAGTGACGATTCAGAAAATGAATCAGATAGTGATCTCCTACCGCCTCAGGTGGACATAGGCTCAGCATCTTCCAGTGTTTGGTGCAGTGCCCGTGATTTTACTCCTCATATTTTTGAGTTTGACGACTCTGCAGCTGGAATTCAGGACAATAGTGGGATTGACGAGAACACAAGTGAGTGTGGCTTTTTTGAAGTCTTTTTTGATAATTGTTTGATGACTCACATTGTTGACGAGACAAACAAGTACAGCAGTGCAATCGTGGACGGTGCAGTGCTTTCGCCAAAATCTAGGCTTCGTGCATGGGAGAATGTAAATATTGCCGAAATGTATGTTTTTTTGGCACTTTGTTTACTTATGCCTCTCGTAAGAAAACATGCAATCCAAGATTACTGGGCTAAAGATCCTCTCCTTAGAACTTCCATCTTTGGGAAGTATATGTCGCGCGATCGCTTTATTTTGATTTTGCGCTGTCTGCATTTGGCAGATAACAATGTTCCTGACAAGAATTATCCCCTCTGGAAAATAAACCATGTATTTTCCTACCTCAAAACTAGATTCAATCATGTATTTAGGCCATTTCGTAAGGTGGTTATTGATGAATCCCTGGTGCTCTTCAAAGGAAGATTAGGATTCAAACAGTATATTCCATCTAAAAGGCATCGGTTTGGAATAAAAATTTTTGTACTTTGTGATTGCGCGACCGGTATTGTGTTGGACATGATTGTTTACACTGGAATGAAAACAAATATAAGGAGGGACAGTGACTTGGGTTTGTCTGGTGAGGTCGTGAAAACGTTGATGGAAAAACATTTCAATAAAGGACATTTTCTATACACTGACAATTATTATACAAGCCCAAAGCTTAGTCAATTTCTTGCTGAACGTGGAACCGGTTCTTGTGGCACAGTGAGGGTAAACAGAAAAAATATGCCAAAATTTACGCAAAAGATGCCTAAGGGTGAATTTGAGAAGAAACACAATGGGAATATTATTGCTATGAAGTGGCGTGATAAACGTGATGTTTGTGTCTTGTCCACAATTCACGAGGGTAAAATGGTGGATAGAAGAAAAAGATGTTTTCAAACACACGAAAAAATACTCAAACCCGATGCTATTGTTGACTACATTACAAACATGAGGTTAGTCGATAAGTCTGATATGATGGTGGGCTCTGTGGAGTGTGTAAGAAAGACATTGAAATGGTATAAAAAATTGTTTTTTCACCTTGTTGATGTCAGTATGTTGAACGCATATTATTTGTGTAAGATAAGCACCGGGAAAAAAATTCCCATGAAGTAATTTATTCAAATTGTTGTTCGTCAGTTACTGGGAAAATACGGTGTTGTGGTAAATTCTAGGCTAACAGGCCGGGCAAGTTTGAATTGTAATGAAAACATTGGTGAGAGACTAACAGCAAGGCATTTTTGTGAAAAAATTCCGGAGACTGAAAAAAAGAAGCATGCCCAAAGACCATGTTTTGTATGCAAGCACACCAAGCTTAGAAAGGGTGTCAGAAAAGACGATATTGGTGCCGTGATTGTGACAAGGAGTTATGTTTTGAAGGTTGTTTTCGCCAATATCACACTTTGAAAACATTTTAATCGTTATCTCAAGTAGATAGGACAGTATAAAAGTATTCTCAAAATTTGTGGTTTATTTATTGTACCTAACACTTCATCATCACCCTCTCTACTACCTACGCAGAAAATATTTGTTGGCGCAGAATGTATGCATCCCTGAATTTGAGACCTATTATCCAGAGACCTTGGTTAATTTTTATAATGCAGACATCAAAATATAGCTTGTTTCAGTCCAGGTGAAATAATTACGAATTTAACGTTTTTCAATTCTGATAAAAATTGGTTCTCCGGGCGAAAAGAGCTTTTTTATTAACCACTAAGAAATGTTGCCTAAATTTCGGATAATACTTAGCAAAAACATTTGGCTTGATGGCAGTTTAACTTTACCACAATAGTGCTTCAACATTTTTAAGTATTATTCTCAAACGTCGGATTTGGAAAATCTCCGAAAGTTGAGCATTGCTTCTGGGGGTCAAAAAATTAGCTCTATTTTCTTCCTCGCCCAGAAAGCACATATTTAATACTAATGGAAAAAGTTTTGTTAATACAACTTTGACATGGATAAAAACAAGCTATGCTTTGGTGTCTGTTTCATAAAAATTGGTCGAGACGTTCTGTGGATAAAAGGTCCCAAACTGAATGAATATACTTTTTGTGACGACGCAGGTGACCGTTCACTTTTTCGCCGCACAGGGGCTGGGATGTCTCAGCAGTTTGACCGCAGCGAAAGGGTTAAGAGAATGACTGTTTTATCTTCCAGAAAACTCACTTCATTGGCAAAATAAATACTGCGTGTTATTTGAAATGATATTAAAACAGAAGGTAAATTATTTATAAATTCACTAGCCGCAGATCAAATCATCCATGTTCTGTTTTGTATTTTCAAATGGTATCGCGATAAAAATTTCTTACTCCTAGACAAGGGCGTATCCGGGGGGTGGGGGGGGGGGGGGCCAAGGGGGCAAGGAGGGGCAGCTGCGCCCTCTTCTAACGTGGAAAATTTTAAAAATAAAAGAGCAACAAGTTTCTAAAAAATTTATTCACAGGTTGGTTGTTGGCAAGTCAACATTTAAAAAGAAACTAATTACAAATTTGAATGTTGATATAACCGCCACTCGCGTTGCTGGCCGACGAAAGCAGAGAAGCAACCCCCCAGCTGGAAATCCATCAGTATTTTGGCGAAGGTCACTAATAATTCCTTACTTAAGATGACATGATGGAATCCAAGTTAGGATCCTTACTTGGATTCCATCATATCATCTTTAGAAGTCAGATTTTCATCCAAGCAACATAAGAGATGTTTCTTTGGGGGAATTGAAATGAAGTTATTTCATCTTGTACAAATTTTGCCAATTTGTAAGGCATCGAAAGATAAAAGGAATTGTGGTTTAAAATGTGGAATGAGGTACAGACATAATTGAAGTTTAAAAAAGAGCAAATTGTTTTTCTCGACCACTAGAAAGGCGATACTGATTTTGTTTTCACTGCCCTGCACAACAAGCACTATTGAGCACTCATTCAGCTCCCTTCGCCGAATTAAAACATGGCTAAGATCAACTTTTGGTGAAAATAGGTTAAGTGAATCAATACAAAGCATTCACCGTCAATGAGTTTTCGCAAACAAGGAGCAATTAGTGGAAGCAGTAGTTAAAAAATTCGCAGCTAATCCTTGCAAAGTATTGTTCAAGAATACATATTTTTAATAAATGGTGTTCTTCCTTATGCTACTGTAAATTATTGCTTTGGGGGCCCTCCACAGATGTTCACAGCTATTGAATTCATTATGACAAAAACACAGTACAAACTTCCAGTATTTATTTTAATTCTGTCGACCAGTTTCTACGTCTGTAGCGTCATTTACAAGACAAAAAGTACTGTGTTTTTGTCATAATGAATTCTATCTTCAATTTCCACCAATTATCACCACAATTGATCAATTTGATTCAAAACTATTGTTCAAGAATTAATATATTTTTAAAAATAAATATGATTGACTGTTTTCCCTTTTGTCGTAGTATGTCACCCACTTCCCCATGAGGTTGGATTCAGAAAGCTGCCCCCCCCTTCAGTTTTGAGGTGGATACACCCTTGCTCCAAGAACAAGTTTGTTTATGAAACTTCATTTCATACAAAAAAAACCTTCGGCATATTTTCAGGAAACGGAGGGTATCATAAAAATATCTCAGCATCGGACGCTTATAATTGATTGCTATTTAACTTATATTCCAGATTTTGAGTTGAGAAGTTTCATACAATTTACACGGAAAAGGGACATATTAGACTTAAGATGCAAAATAAATCAGGCGATAGTTAGGTCCTATAAATATCTTCCTTGACCAAAACTTGAACTTTATAAAAATATACATTGAGTTTTAACCGGAAAAGCAATAATTGACTCATCAGTTCCATCCATTTCCTCGGCTACAGAATGTCAAACTCGGTCTTTCACATCACGATCGCGGTATTGTGAAGATCTAAAATGGTACAGGCAAGTATGTATACTTCTCTACTGCCTGGACAAATTTTACGTTGAATTCCTAGTCGTCCCTAATTTCTGGAGCACAGCACAAAAATTTAACCCATAGCAACTCCCAGTTAGGCGGCGATGCAGACTGACGCTGCGTGGCAAATATAGGTTGGGTTCTATTGCTTTGCGTGGCACGCTGCATGCATCATCGCACGTGTTTGTCACGCCACTCCTGAGGGAACAAACTCATTTGATTACATTGATTAGAAAATAAATGCCACGCAGCGTGCCGTGCCACTTGCCACTGCTACCTCAGTGTGAACGCTCCCTTACACTCATGCATGGTTTCATACACACTCTCCTATTCTTAAGACTCCTAATGACTAAATAGTCTATGACTAATGACTAATGAGGAGGAATAAAAAACTATTCTTCCTCTTTAGAGTCTCTTGCATCACATCCACCCACGATTTTCTCAATCTCTTTCATCCATTCTCTCAACAATGCCAAAGTAACAAAGTGTGCTCTTTTCATATACGTCCATCACCCGAATATACAGTCCACATTCTTCCATCAGCCACTCATTCTTAATCCCATCCCTCCTACTTTTACTGCAAACATTTCTCAGATAACTCATGTCCACTGAATTTAGCCTGCTCTCATTCTTATTTTGGCATACTTAAAGTGTCACTGCTATACTTCATAGAACAAATTCGCTCTCTCATCAAAGAAAGAGCTAATTTCTTCATCATTTTTCATACAGTAAGGAATACAGGTTTAAAAAGAATGAGGAAGAGGAGGGTTTTTAAAGGACAGGCAGAGAAGAAAAAATAATCCTATTTTTAGTTCAATATCCTTTTTCAACCTACATTCCAGCTCAGGGGACCATCAAGTAAATACACACATGCATAAAAGATTTCCAGGATACCTGGTTTGGAGAGTAGCAAAAGAGATGAAGTGGATATACAAGACAATCTCAAGACAAATGATATGGATACCCTAAAAATCAATACTCACTGTATCTCAACTCTCTTACTTCACTTGTAGGCAGCAAAAGCATTCTAGTGGCTTGTTTCAGGTTCATAAGCTGAGACCCAAAGTGAGGTACACTGTAGAATGTAACTCCTTTAGTTTTTTCACATAAACTTCTCAGTTCCTTGTTATCACTCTCAAAAGCTATAAAATCAAAAGAGAAAATACTGATAAGGATAAGAGACCCACCAAGGTTCAATGATATCTTTGAAAATATGCATGCTTGCATAGGTTTTCGCGGGGTTGTTTATTAGCACTCTGCATATTCGGGTTCTCCATCTGAGTTTATTGACTTAGGTTGACAATGGTTTCAGGTTTCAACCAGCCCCATATAAGGCAGCCAACACAGCTTCTCTCCACCTTCGACCTGAAGACGATAGCAGGATGGCTATCGAAACCGTTGTCAGCCAAAGTCAATAAATGCGGATGGAGAACCCGAAAATGCAGAGTGCTAATATGCATGCTTATTCATTACAAATAAATTTTGAAAAAAATCCAACTTAAAAAAGATTATCATCAAATAGAGAAAGGATAAACAAGTTCTTAGTATTTTGAAGTCATAACTTGAAACAGAAAAATGTTTGACATCACTATTCTTATAACAAAAATGTAAAAAATAAGACTCCAATAATATCAAGTCTTGTCATAAAATTTCAGGTTCTACTAAAAGTAGGAGTAGCTTTCTTGTTTAGATCAAAATTTGATAATATTGGCTCATAGTTCAATACATAATGTATATACGATGAATATATCATAATGCACAACACAATGAATATAGCACATTTGGACAGCCAGCACATTACTCATTACTCTCATGGATATTTACTAAAATTAAATATCTGGAAGAGGTATAAATATACAGGTATCCCCCACTTAACACAAGATTCATTTCAAAAAACTGTGGGGCAAAACAAATTTGAGTAAAACGGATGAATTAAAGCCAAGATAAATCATATATGTAAATGATAAGTGATACATATGCTCAAGAAATAATACATTTGGGCCATGTCCATGATTGTTAAAAGTTAAGTTTTGGCTTGATGTCCAATGCAGTAGAAGATCATTATTCTGGAATGTGTGGGACCCAATACATTCCAGAATTATAGATACATATTTAATTGTTTAGATAATTCATATTAGTAGGTGATATGACGGGAAAAATGTTATAATAAATTGCATAAGTTTCTGTGATCTGACTAGAACATCGATCATTAGTTTTACGTACTTTCATATTTCCCAGACCATTTGTCATAGTTTTATTTGCTCGAAAATGTATTATAAACATATAATTGTGAATAATGTCAATGGAGGCAGGCGATACTTTATGGAATTTAGTTACACTGAACATGTTAAATGAAAAACTTTGTACTATAAACTTTGCACTAAAACTTTGTACTTTGTACTATTCATATTGTGGAATACTTAGTACAAAGTTTTTCATTTAACATGTTCAGTTATATAATTGTATACTAAACGTCTTATGGGCTCAGGGTAAAGCTACGTTTTCACACATCTGATTTTGCATTGCCTTCTGATGTGCCCATCTCTCTACTTTCAACACTGACTGCATCAAGGCAGTGAGCTAAAGATGCGCCTTTTTCCATTTACATGGTTTCAGTCTCTTCAAATATTCCATAGGATAGTCTATGACGTTACATAAGTGTGTTCTATAAATTCATTTAGGATAAAATCCAAGTTAGGGTAAATATCTGGTTAGGGTGTATTGCGTGCAGAATGCCGCGGATCGTCTTAATGGATGGTATAAAATGGAGGTCATCATTCTAGATATTATTAGTACATGCAGGGAAAAACAGTGTGTAACCATTTTTCAAACACTGTGATAATTTTTTAAAATTATTAGATTTGGGAACATTAATTTTGTTCCACCAAATTCGAATTGAATTCTGTAAAGAAAATTAGCATTGGGTTCAAAGCAAGGCCATCTCACGACCTATTTTTAAAGCACAGCACTTTACAGAATACGCAGTAGCAGCACCAAATAGGAGAAGCACTTCATTAAGAGAATTCAAAACCAAGGTAAAAAGTAAAAAATCATCACAAAAAATCATAATTAATAAAACATTTCGTAGTTAAATGGTAAAAACCATGAAATTTTAGTTCCCATTTTCCTTTGCTATAGGGAGTTTTCAACAACCCCACTCTCTAAAATCATTTCCTTAACTTAATTACTGAACTTCGGTATGAACATTTTCATTTTGAGCAATATATCGGGTACCGGTGTTTAGAAAATAACACCGAATATACCGGTAAATATACCGGCATATATCGATATATCAGCAAAAATACACCAGATATACCAGTATATCGGTACATATATACCGAACATCCCTAGTTTGGATACCTCCATTGTTTGGAATTCAGGATGAATGATCTTCTACCGCATTCCAAGTCATGAGAACAATATTGAATAAATCATTAATCTTCACAAATGCAGAGCAAAAAGTGCATAATTTAATTCAAATATTGGTAAAAAATCATGAAATTGTTATCACTATAGGTACGTTAATAAATAATCAGAATCCTTGATCCAGGAGCTCAGAAGTTACTACCATGGAATATTAACCTGAAAGATGCCTGAATGATGCCATGGAATATTAACCTGAAATGCATGAAGGTTATTTTTAAATTGACAAGAAACCAAACAAGGATAACAGAAGACATATTATAAGCATCTTTCTGGAGCCAATATTAGTAGGAAAGGGGAAGTATGGAACATTTTCTCATGAAGAACCAACAGAGAATAACCAAGGCACAACAATGAAGCATGTACAACCTTATAAGTAAAATTGGACTACCTGGGAGCAATAATAAAGCATAGTTGCATCAGATGACTGCTACTCAGCAAGATTTGAGGATGCATTACCCTCTTTTAGGAAATTCAACTTTTTTAAAGAATGTTTCCATGAGGAGTTGCTTTGCTCTGCAGATAATTTCCACAATCATAGTATGTACTACATATATGTATCTGTCTATACTCCCTCTCTTCACATTCAAAGTGTTCAATCACTTCCATTTTTGTCTCTAATGAAATGACTTTTCTGTCTTTTCCTTGGCCCATCACTCTGATCCAATTGCACATGTTTTACACTCATATTAGCAAAGGGCAACTACATGAGGAAATTTAATTATCGCTGAACAAACACTTACAGAGATTTATGTTGAGGATTTGAAAAACCCAGTCAGATGACATCACTATGTGGTGACAATCGGTCTTGCACAGCGTACAGTTTAAGATTGCTCTTGCCTGTTACCTTAAAGATGCAGATATATAAAAATGCTAACATTTCAAAATGAAGGGTGTTTTTGGTGCGAATATATTTCAGCATTTGGCCAAGGTAAAACTATTTGTCTCCCATTCACTGACAATGAATTGAAACTTCACTACTGCTAAGGATCCCAAAAAGTAATATGGCAGTTTTGCCTAAACTCTCATGAGTGATTCACTCATACAATGAACCTTCCTCATTGAGACAGGTACATATAAGTCTCTGGATCTCTAATGTACTAAGGTAACATAAATGATGCATGTAATGTAAGCAGCTACTTTTGGGTACAATAATTTTTGAGTGAATGGATATAAGTTTAGAAAAAATAATAATTTCACCTAAGTTTTTCTTCAGGTTCTTGCTAAATCTGTTAATTTGCTTCATTATTATCAGGTTTTATTGTGTTCTGTTGCTTCATAGACAACTTTTCACCTGTATTTCAATTCATCAAAATTCATTTTTACGGCCCATCTCGCAACTTAGTGAGGAACAGTAATTTGGGGTCTGAGTAAATAGCCCCATGTAATCTCCATATTAGGCCTCAATAATGATATCTATATGAGGCTCATCCACTTACATCAATAAATTCACAAGATCATATGCAGTGAAACATTTTAATCATTTGGAATCAATCAAAGAGAGTTCACAATGAACTTCATGAATACATCTTCATTCACTATTGAGGTATCATTAAATTTCAAATATAAAAAATTCAAGGTAGAAAATACTTGCCTTTCACTAAAATGTTCTTCACTATTAATCCACCCATAGAATGAGCCACCCAGATAATTGGCCTTTTTCCAACGCCAGCGAGCAACAATTTTTGCATGAACTCCTCAATACGCTGATCAAGGTTTGTGCTGTAGAAAGTTATACATTTCAATGTAAAGTGAAAGTGAGAATGAATGTAGCAAATTACACCAATTTAAAATTCACAACAACACAAATGAACAAAACAAGGATGAATTTATTCAGGTTAGCAATGGTGACGTAAACAAGCAGTACTAATTCAATAACAATCAGTTAAAAACCGTATGGGAATATAAACACTTTTAATTTATCTTTTTCAGGTAAATTTTGATTGCACAACGATATCTGTATTACTTTCTTTTATTTCCTTTGATATATAGCTACTTTTACGCAAATGAAGGCAAAATTCAGCTATTAGTTGAGTAGAAAATGAAAGGTAAAGTTAAGTGTGCCAATCAAAGTTATTTAGTGAAGATTTTTAGAAATTACCTCGGTGAATGTTCAAAGCCAATGTATGCCACTCCAAAACAAGAAGGTGCATGTTAAAGTGCTGTAAACTCAATGTTAACCCATTAAGTGTTTTAATATTGACACTCCCTTGATTTGGTTTTATTGGATAATATATACGATTAGATAGTGGAAGTGACATGAACCTCAAGAGTTTTCCATACATTTAAGTGTCTGGATAAATACCTATGTTGTAAACGATTCAATACATTTACGTATGCTGCTGTCTCAATATTGGTAAAAACTTCTTGTTGAAAGTTTAGAAGTATTACTTATACCATTACAAATGCTATATGAATGTGTGAGAAACTGATCTCTGAGATTACTCATAACCAGTATTGGTAAAGGTGAGCTTTCGTCTCACCAGCATTAACGCAATAAAATACTGCTCCCGTGCTTGTAGTCATAGAAGTTTTATTACTGATCATGTCAAGGTATACCATTTCGAATCCTCCAGCTCAATAAAATGTAACATCAAATACATACTTTGAACGTGTTCAGATATTGGCAATGTCCATTTTTAAAATCGGCAGCTGAATTAGTATTAGATATTACAGCTTGAATTTATGATAGCTCATTCATGAAATGAAGAAGTAGGAAAGAGTAGTGGCGATAGCTTCTGCGATTCAATTATGAATTTGGAATTTTCCTTTTTCACTCTCAGAAAGCATAATTCTCAAAAATGTCAACTAAGTATTTATTTAAATATTTTTGGTGGGCCAGCTGTATTTTTGAGTTTTTTTGTGTCAAAATTTTTTCAGATGCTCAAAACAAAATGCTGTTGAAATAACAAAAATAATGTGAGATAAAGCAATATTAAATTTTATACGATGAAGGTTAAACAAATGAACTTCTTCCACGAGCCAATATATCAGCACCTTAAGTTTTTTAAGGCAAACCGTGGAAGCCAAAATATTGGCTTGAGCGTCTAATTGTTAGGCTTACAGAAATTGTTAAATATTTTGATACCCTGTATCAAAGTTCTGTTACTAAGCTTATCTGGCATGTCCATTCACTTCAGATATCCATATTACTTCAGATAGTCACACAGAGGAAAAAACTTCTCCTCGATATTAAAGTATGCAATAAAAGTAATTAACTTGAAGAATATCCACTCAATATCTATCCTTGCTAAACTCAAACTAAGATAATAATCCTTCCCACAATTCCATGTAAATACATATTCCTATTAAATAGAAAAACGTAAGTAAACTAACTAACAACGATTGCAATTAAATCATGCTACCTAAATACCACAATCCCAAAGTTTTGATTTTCGGTCTACAACATCTGAAATGTATTATTTTCATACTCAAATAATCCAAGCGTATGGGTTAGCGTGGCATTGAAATCAGTAATAGAGTATTTGTGTAAGTGAGGTATTTTGTTGAAATTTATTATAGCGAGTAGTGTTTGGTTTCAAAATGCCACGTACGAAATACCAAGGTATAATTCCAACTAATTAATTTAATAAATAGCTTTTAATATGCATTGTTTTAGCATCGAAATATCCTAGGTCTAAATGCCCAACCATTGGTTCTTCGTAGTGTGACGTCATCTCCCATATTAGCAGAAGCGAAATAGCCTAGCTGTGCGTTGAGAGTGAAATAGTATTTGCCTTTTCGAAGTTATTTCGATATTTGCTAATTAATAGCTAAAGTTTCGTCCCCACGCTAAGACTACACAGTCACACAATCTCCAAATCAACAAATGGTCGACTATGGGAGATGACGTCAGAGCCTACAAAACATGGCGGATCAGTGTTTCGGTGCAATAATAGTTTATTAGATTTTATTAGCTCATAAAAAATTAACTAAAAGCCTCTCGAGCGTCAGAATGAAAATTTAGTGTCTGAAGTATCGATAGATTTTTTAGATGACACTTCCCAAAAGTGTGCAAATACTCTATACACTAGCTACGAGTTAGCTATGCGTTAGCGACCGGAATCGGATTTTGCTGTTGTTCCATACCTAAGATGAATTAGTGACCGCTATCCTAGCAAGTGATCCGCTTACCCGGAACAGGAATCAAATTCATAGCAACAGTCGCTAATATTGTTGCTATGTGAAGATAGTGACCGCTAATAAGAACCAGAATGGAAACTGCACTGTTTTTGAGGTAGCTAGAAATGGCAGATGGGAAGTCATCTATTTTGCCACTTCTATAAGAGCTAGAGATGTATAGAGGGGTTAAGATAATACCCTCCATGTCATCCTGAAACTTTCCAGATCTGAATTTTTCAAATAAGCTTAGCCTAGTGTGTAGCCTCCGAGTCCTTAGCAACTCCTAACATAGTCCTTCCATCATCTGTATTATATGTACTCTCTGATTGCTTGTAGCAGTTTTTAACAAAACAAGCCATTTTCCTCTTTACTTTATTTAATGAATCAAATCTTTCTCTGCCGGGTCCCAAATGCTGGAGGCATACTCGAGATGAGGCATAACTAGACCGAAGCAACATCTCCCATTTTCCATCTAAGGACCTTCATACTATTCACTTGATAAATTCTAGTCTCTTTAGTGCAGTGCCACAAATGATTTCTCCATGTTTCTTCCATGCTAAGTATAAAGTTATGGTGATTCCCAGGTGCACTATATATTGGGCTTAATCTGACATATTTACCTACATTTACTCCCCTTTATAGATATTGCACTAGCGTGATTTTTTAAACAGAGTGTACTGCAGAGGAATTACTAAGGTTAGTTCTAGCCCCCCACATCAGACACCATTAGTTAACACTGTTAAAATCTGATGAGAGAACCTCATAGCCTAATTTAGTGACGGTATCTTGATTGATGACCACATTGCTCTAGCCAAGGAAAGAAGAAGAAAATTGATGAAGAAGAGGAAATTAATGAGGGGCTCAGAGAAGAGATGTAATGAAAAGATTGGGGGGAAACTAATATGGAGAGAGAAGCTACATGGGTTGGAAACTAGGTCATAATGTAAAGTAGACTGGAGGCATTTGAGATGTGGGTTTGGAGAAGAATGGAAAGGGTGGGCTGGTAGCAAGGAAGACGACCAAGGAAGTATTGAATATGGTAGGAGAGGAAAGGAAGTTGGTGGTTGAGGTTCAGAGAAGGCAGAAGAGAAGGATGGAGGATGTGATGAGAGGTGAGAGCATGTTGAGAGGAGAATGTGGGGAAGCACGGAAGAGGAAGGAAGAGGATAAGAATTTAGAACGTAAGAGGACTCAAGAGGGTATGAGGAGCATAAGATAGACCAGATAGCAAGCAAGTATTGAGCAGGAAAGTAAAAAGATATTCCAAAAATGGCAAAGTTAAGAGTAGGGACTGTCCAAAAATCTACCAATCAGCTTGTAGAATACCCAACGATGACTAGAGCAAGAATGGCCTATTTCAAACTCCATAGCCGCTCTAATGATGAAATATCACATTGATAAAATCAATTTAAACAGAATGGATCATTTATGCCATGAAGACTAGAAAAGTACATATATCCACATGCACTGAAATTAATGAGAAATTCAACATTTGGTAATCAGATAGGTTATCTCTGGTTGAAAATTAATTCATAAATGTTAAGTAGAGTTGGCTCACTGAATGGCTTTAAAGATTCTTTACATAAAGCAGAATTCCTTATTTTCTATCATCACCTTAAACAGGAAGCTAAAACCAAAAACAATTATCCCATACAGGGCCCCAAAAAAGATCAAGAATATTTGCAATACATATTATGTATTTGGAATCTTGAATCTTAAAATGCAACCTGATTTATTCCAGAATAAATAGATCAGTTTCACTTCCCCTTTACTAGGAAGAAAGAGAACTATGGCTTAACACTTACTATAGTGATTCTTCTGGACAAACAGGCATCCATAATGATACAGGAGTGTCATAATTTAGTCCAATAACTCTCAGATATGGTTGGTCTTTAGCGAGCCAATCCACAGGCCAACATTCTGTAACATCTTTTGCAGGGCAAGACAGCTTTGAGTCCTCAAAGCAAGATGACAGGGTGTGGCTACTTTCATCTGACATTCTCTTAGTTCTCACAGGACAATCACACAGTTGAACTGGATGTCTTTTCTTGGACGGTCCATAACTCATAAATTCACTGAGGAGGCTGAATATTCCAATGCTCTTTCCTGCATTCTTTCTTCCAAGACTTTCAGGAAATGTTTCATCACCACTAGAGAAGTCAATTCGGACCTTATCACGATTTCTCCATGTCCAAAAAACACCACCAAGTAAGCCGTGTACAAATACCACATCAGCGGTCAGATTACTTGAAACCTTGTCACCAAGATTCCTGCAAGAAACAACAAATTATCATTAACTACTAAGCCTTCCAATCAAAGCTATTTTTCGAAGGCAAAAAATACATCGTCAGTAATGCCAAGGAAATTAGCACTTCTACATCCTCATAATTTCTTTATAATGCATCACAAACAAAACCAAGCATAAAAAGATTATCCACAGCATAGGCATTAGCACTTTTAGCTCACGTAAATACATAATGGAAAATCACTTTCTATGCATTTGAACTGAGTTCAAACAACAGAAAAACTCAGTATGATGGTACATGACTTCTCATATAACCTTTTACTTGACACTATTATTGGAGACATAACAAAGAAAAGAGTTCCAAGATGCAATCTGCTATGCATGCAGAGCCTGATACATATGAGAACTGTACAAGTTAACTTTTACACCTCAACATCAGCAATGATCCAAGGGTGTCTGCCATAGATTTCTAATGTTCAAGGATGTTTATATAATGAACAATCAGTACGCTCATAAAAGGAAAAAATATGGGAATCCTGGATGACATGAAGCCATGTATGTAGAAGGTAAGAGGGACTTCAATTTCTCATAATGTTGCAAATTCAAATATAATAACAAACTATATGTGACATAACATATGTCATTGCATAGAAATCTACACCCAAGTAGCTCATCCTTTATTGCCAGCATTACCAGAAAGAGAAGTTTCAGGAACAATTCCTGTGTTACAAATGCAAAGACTGAGCCCTGCCATTGCTTGACCCTATAGGTTTACATGCCAGTCAGGATTACATACACACAACTCAACCATCCTCATTGCCACGGTGTCCAAGAAGAGAGAGTGTACTGGGCACAAGCTCTAAAATTATCTTAATTCCTCATTCCTTCTCTTACGTAGACGAAAATCTCTCCTTAGGAGATAGAAGATGGGGAGAAACCCCCATGAATGAGTTTGTTCTAGAAATGAATTTGTTCCATAAATAAATAGTATGAATAGTAAAAGGATCATTACCGATATAAAGGATGGAGAAGGTAAACTCCACCCTTATATGTGATGAGAAATTGATCATCTTCATCCAAATTGGCTAAAGCTTTACCGGCAGAAGAGTTAATCAATATGTTTGGAGAAGATAGCCAGCCAGCAAGAACACCTACCCAACCTGAAATGAGAAGTGATGAAGCTGACAGTTTGTTCATAATAATACGAAACATCTCACACAAAATCAACCAATAAAAGGTATGTCAGGGTTGGTCCCAAATATGTTTCATCTGCATCCTCACTGATTTCTGAAATCCTCTTGCAGAGCATGAAAATCTCGAGGCAAATGTGACCGCCAACAGTTCCTCTTTACAAAAATTTATTAACAGTGCTATATTTCATATCACCATATCCCTAATAAAAGGTGATCAGAAAGTACATACTAATGAAATTGGTACTAATATTCATGAACAATGTGGACACTTCCCTGCAGAAGCCTGTAGGTCACTACATATAAGTCCCGATGGACTATAGCCTTGAGTTGGCAGAAGGGTCAGCACAAGCTCAAGTTAACCTCTAACAAATACGAGCATTATTATTTTCAACTGGGAATTTTTAAGGAAAAATCTTGAGGGAATCACTGCACCATATGATGCTTAAAGGTTTGAGGTCAAATCACCAATGCAAGGACTAAGATGAACCATTATGCAAGGAAATTGTCCACATTTTTGGTGAATTTTCAAAGAAATGACTGCCATAGTACATACTATTTGCCACCACAGACCATACCTAAGACTAATGGTAATATTTACTCACAAATATGGCAATACCAATGTGATTTCTTTTGTCTATATCAGGAAACATTTAGTACCGTAAATCTTCGAATATAGTATGTAAATCCCCCCCTTTTAGTTCAAAATCTTCATGGGAAAAGTAAGGGGGGGGGACTATATTCGAGCTGAAGCGACTAAAGCATGATTCACATGATCATTTTTCAGGGATAGCAGCAACGATAGGGATCCCTATTCGATTTTCCATCATTCGCAAAAGTCCCATTTTCCTTCCCTGAACACGTACATGACATCCTGCTGTAACACGTCAGAGTGCAAGGCAGCAAATATGAACCCAAGGTCCGTAAAGAACAGGTCGTTACATGCAATCGTCTAATGTAATCTGCCATCTTTAGTCTCCGTCGCAGCGGGAATTCAGATTTTGCGTGCAAATAAACGAAGAAAATAGGTACAAAGAACCAAGATTTATTTTCTTATTTAGCTTTGTAGAGCTATGAAATTTTACAAATTCATAGACAATACAATGGTAAATGATAGTATGGTTGGACTTTCAGTCTACGGTCCTCGGTTCGACTCTGGAAAAATTGTCAATCCAGTTATGACGCAAAACTTTGTACTTGAGCACATTGCGTGCGTAGGTACAAAGATCAACTATTTACTTTCTTATTTAACAATGTAGAGCTATGTAAGTTTAGGTATCCATAGACAATACAATGGTGATTGACCACATGGTTGGACTTTCAGTCTACGGTCCTTGGTTCGACTTAGGAGAAATTTTCAACCCAGCTATGGCTCAAAACCTCGTACCAGAGCGTGCCGCATGCATATGTTCAAAGAACCATGATTTTCATTCTTATTTAGCTCGGTAGAGCTATTAAATATTAGGAACTCATAGGCAATACAGTCATACTTGGTAATATAGTTGGGCTTTTAAGTTTATGGTCCAAAGTTCGACTCCGGAAAAAATTCCAATCCTACTCTAAATGCCTTTCGAAACTGCACCTCATGCATAGGTATGGAGAACACGATTTTTGCCTCCTCTGAAGAGGTACAATGAAATTTTCATTATCCATTGGCAAACCCATAGGTACTTTAAAACTTGAACTTCAGCTCTATAGCTCGACTCCAGAAGGACATAAATGAATTAAGTATGTAGTTGATGTGGGAGAAGTACAGCGATTTTTATCAAACCTTTATACACAAAGGAATCATTTTAAAATTAAGTCTAGGATTGTTTTCATCTTTTACAAGGAAGGTCATGGGTTCCACTTCCAATGGCCCATGATTCTTTCCAAGAACACTGTTCAGTGTTCTTGCATAATAGCACGTGGTGAATTTATGCTGCCATATGCAGCAGCTGAAAAATATGAAATGGAAAGAAAGTCCATGCCACTTTGGTGAGACAAGCTACCGCACACATTGTTAACCTGAGAATAATATATGCAAAGCCTGCTTTGCTATTAGAAACTTTTTCCAAAACTGAACCTTCAAAAATTGAGGGGGGGGATTATATTCAGAGGGGGATTATATTCAGAGAAATAAAGTAAAACCTTTCATTCTTATTGAGTGTAAATTACTTTATTAATGTTACATATATTGAGAAAATTAATTCTTTTCAAAGTGGAAACTCATGCACTGAAGAAGGTTCCAGGGAATTTTATACATTTTAATTCATACCTGATGATAGCATCTGCTTGCGATTTTTTGGCTCAGATATATTAGAAATTATTTTTCCAAGTAAGCCCACTATATGCTTTGAGTCTGGATAGTGAAAATAAATATCCATTAGTAACTTCAATCCACCCCATTGGACAATTTCTGAAAAGAATAAGAATAGAATTTAGGGCAATGATAATTTAATTTTTCAAAAGAGACTCTGGTTACTAGAGCATTTTATACAGCTGCTTTATGCAAACAAAGGGGATATTATTCTAGTTTAACAGCCAGTGCATTCAATGCATGTGCTTGTGAGAGTAGATTCAAGAAAACTTGTGGAAACAAATGCTCTGAATTAGAAGAGGAGGAGATTTTATGGGCCTGCACTCGTGCATTCAAGGAAGTTGCAGTATTTACATGAAGCAAATTTGAAGGATTAGTCACTCATCCACTACTGCAGGTGCATGCCCCAAGAAACAGGCACTATGAGAACTTGCAGGTCAGACAAAAGCAAAATAAAATGAGAGGGATAGCTTTGAGGATTCTTTTACCAATGCACCATTCACAATCATTCTAATAACAGAGTGAATAACCCTGATGCAATGGAATACATTTTGCTTTAAGTTCGTTTTCCTTCCTTATTAATTTTTCTTTCCCACTCACTTTTTTTCTCCCAAATGCTTTTATATTTCTTATTTTGGTTAAGATTGTATACACTATCATGCTTATTTATAATGTGTAATTTTTATGATATGCAGGACTATTGGTTGTGCAAACTCATGTCTTTCCTGATTGTAAATATTTCTACTAACAAAGTTTAAGCTGCTAAACATATTTTTTCTGTAAACATAACAATAGGTATTCTTTTCTTTTGTGTTAACATTTTACGCCTGTTTCGAAGGATTATTCAAAGGTTTATTGTTTGATGTCTCCAATTACGCCCTATCTCCTTAGTTCCTGTCCTTTCTTCCGTTTGTGATGGAATTATTCTCAACCGAATATATTACTTCACGTCTTCTTTTTTATCCTCCCAACAGTATGGTTTCCTCCCGGGCCGATATTTCTTAGCCAACCTCGCTGTTTTTCAGCAACACACTGTCAATGCCATCAGAAAGTTGGCTCAGCTTGATGCTGCTTTCCTAGACTTTTCTAAAGCTATCAACTCCCTAAACCATTCCCTACTTCTTCATAAACTCAATCACCATTTTGGCGTCCACCATAACTGTCTCAACCTTGATTCCAACTTCCTTTCAAACAGAACCCAATGCATAATACTCTCAGGCATGCTCTCCGGTTTCCTTTCTTCTTGGTTCATGGTAACATCTGGAGTGCCCCAGGGCAGTGTCCTAGGACCATATATTTTTCATTTATGTATTCATTAATGATCCTCCCCCTCAACTTCTTTCTTCCAAAAATCATGCCCTTCTTTGCACCTATGACTGCAAGATACTTAAGTCAGTTAATAACTCCTCTGACTGATCTTCAAGATGCTTTGAATAAGACCTCGGCTTGGTGCAATGCCTGAAGGCTAAATTAAAACCCAAGTAAGTCAAATAGCATGTCTAGTTCCCTTAAAGAATCCCAAATTCATTTCAATTAAGCTATCAACTCCACCCCATTGAACAGAGTTACATCAATAAAAGATCTTGGTATAATAACAGACCACAAACTCATTTATTCCAAGCACATCCAGGATATTAAACGAAAATCTATGTCCCTGTTAGGCCCAATTTACAGGTTCACTGAAATTAAAGATCCCAGAGCATTACAAACATACTATACATCTACAAATTGTCCTATCCATTCTCTCCTATTGCTCCCCTATGTGGTCGATGTCAGCCCCAACAAATCTCTGGAGCACATTATGTACTTCTTTGCAAGTACTGCTAAAAACAGAATCCCTCATCTCCACAACTTATCTTCTGATACTGTATTGTCTTCACTTCCTGTTCCTAATCTTAATAATAACTTCCCTATAACTGATTTTAAACTCACTCTGAACTCAACTATTGACTTCCCCAATCTTATTTCCTTCATAAATTTCAGAATACCTACCACTCAATGCTAATTATCCCTGCTCCCAGATTATCACTCACCAAGTGATCCCTTATTTTCTACCTCTCTTCTCTCCTAAATTTACTTCCTGACAGCATTCACCCTTTCTCTTTATCTTCCAACATCTTCACTGACCAAACCATATCTCATTCCAAAATAAAATACATAATCTTTTCCATCTTGCCATGCTCGGATATTATTTGTCAACCTTCTTCTTGTTCATGTTTTTGCGTACGTCCTTTTTAGTTTGTCATTTGTGCCACCATCAAATGGCATCATGCTATGAGTGGTTTTTGTATTCAAATACTTAAATAAATCTTGATCTCCCATGTGACAAGGGGCTAGGCAGAAGAAATAACTCCTCAAGCCCCAATCTTGCCCCATGTAAAAAACTCATTTATCAATCTATCTACCCTTATCTTGCTTTGGGGGTAAGGTGTAGGCCTCCAATGCAAATATTTATGCCTCTAGAGCATGGTACTACATTTTTTCAGCCACACCTGCTTCCTTTCCCTATCACTTCTCCTTCAACTGCACCCATTAACGCTCCACCACCAATTTCATCCTTTGCATCTTTTCCCAGTGAACTACTCTCCAGATGGGCTGACAGCCCTAAACTAATGCTGTTTGATATGAATGAACTTTTTGTTTCTCTTGTTTTTCCAATCTAAAAAAGTTCATCATATGTATTTACATAAATATTTAGGGTATTTAGGGTATTCGTAGGGATGTGCGAGTAGTACTTTTTGATCTCGAGTCGAGTATCAAGTCGAGTTGTAGTTACTCGCGAGTATCAAGTTGAGTCGTATGAACTATGGCAATTTCCAAACCAGGCAATATAATAATGCATGCACCAACATATTCTCGTTTTCCTAATCCCCTAGTGCATTTTCTCTTCTTAACACATGGCCTGATTTAGAAAGGAAAAGGTGATAAGGAATGTTTATTGTAATCGTGACAGAATTAGGAGATGAATTAAAATTAATATGTCTTGAACAGTTCCAATAGGACAACTGAAATGAACTAACCCCTTGTAATTTGTTCACAGTTTTATTTAATGACTGCATTGGGTTGAATACTTGTGTATCCAAAATTCCTAGGAAGAGCCCAGAGTAGTCGTAGCAATTAAAGTTAGACAACAAGCAGACTATCAATACCTAATGCAGTAGAAGTCCGTCATTACAAGTGTGGTATATAGCGAGAAACTGGCTGTAGCAAGTGATTTTTTACCGATGGTTGGTCTCATGGTAATAACATACAAAGTTGGACGGTTGTAGCGAGTGGTTATTTCTCTCGTATCGTCATAATGAGTATGATTTTTCGTTTATGTCATCCAGGTTGCATAATTTACAGGCACCTTCTGCTACGAGCGACAAAGTTATTCATATAGAAATTACTTTGCGGCAATGTATCACCTTGAAAAGAAAATGTATCTAATTTGAGATCAGAGTTCCGACTCTCTCTTCGCATGCTCCGATGCTCTAGGTACGTTACTTGTCCTATTGATGTGACGATGCATTTCAAAGCTCTCTCGGGCGCTA
The DNA here is from genome assembly GCA_963573305.1 of Pyrrhosoma nymphula. Classification (NCBI taxonomy): domain Eukaryota; kingdom Metazoa; phylum Arthropoda; class Insecta; order Odonata; family Coenagrionidae; genus Pyrrhosoma; species Pyrrhosoma nymphula. The sequence continues at coordinate 43,213,411 of OY754330.1, read as the reverse complement.
CGCAACATAATTTCAGATTGTGGAAAAATCACGAGGAAGTGTGAAATCTACCTCACCGCTACCACCGGGGTAAGGTTACAATTTGAATCGACTGAAATAACGGCTCCCCTCGATTCCTTCGAGCACCGGACGTATCAACCCAGTGTTGGCTTTCAGCTTTCGCCATACTTCCGAATCATCCGTAAAAATTATGATGCAAGTAAACAATGAACACTGCAAATTGATAATGGCAGCATTCATTGTTTACGTAAGGCAAAGGAGCGATCTTCTCTCATGAATCCCATATCGTTCTCGCAGAATATGTCCTGCGCTCATAAATTTCTTCTTGTCCAAAAATTAGCGGTGATGTTTTCTCATCCTAAGCAAGAGGGTGGCCTAGGGAGGTGTGAGAGGGGCACGCGTGGGAATTAGCTGTTAATGCTTTTTGAGTCAGCAAGCCTCGGAGCAGCAGGATGCGCCCCCCGAATGATCCCGGGTGGTGTAAAAGAATCACCCAAGCCGAAATATGAGCCAAGAGGGGGAAGATACTGTCAGCCTGTGCTCATCTCGGAATGATTTACTACCATCCTCCCGAAGCGAACCCGTAAAAAGTATCTGGTATCGGAAGGGATCAGGGAGGGGGGAAGGGGGGGAGAGAGCAAAGACGAAGAAGTCGGCTGAATCGGAGGCCCAGGATGGGCTTGGCCATGGCCACCTTTAATACAGGCCGGAACATGGAAATTTGGCAACACTGGGCAGGGGTCCGATCGTTTTGATTGGAAAGCATGGCGACTTGTGAGCGAAGTCAATCCGTGTGATTAAAAATACATAATTTCACTGATTTGAAAGTCAGAACTCAGCTTAATTTTAGGATCTTGAGTGGCTTAAGGTAAGTATAATCTTAATAACTTTAAGATACTACTTAGTAAGTTGAGGGTGGAGTATCAAGATTATTTCTCTTTGTCTTCTAAAGCATTGCAACTAATAGCTGGCCGGCCATTAACGGAGAGAAATTGATAGTACAAAAATGTAATGAATATTATTTCTTATGCATTTTTACACAATTCTGTTTTATTACTATCAGTCAATTGTTTTAGAAATAATCATTGTGTCAACGTACATTTTGCTGTGACTAGCAAAACGACTTTATTACAACAACTTTTCTTTTTTAAATTAAAGATGCCCGAGCGTTTTTGTGTGCCAGATTGCAATAGCAAACTACCTTTCCACCGAGGATGGGATACACGACTCTGTGTTCTATTTTACCTGGAATGAATGCAGTATACAACAGTGGCTGAAGAATATTCTTATAAGAGTCTTATTCCTATAGGAAGGACTGGAATCTTTCTTCAAGCGCAGCAGTTTGCTTTAAGCATTTTGCTGACTGGGATATCCTCCGAAGTACAACTTACACCGATAAGAGTGGTGAATTACAAACCTGGTAGATAAATCATCCAAAGTTGTCCCCTGGTACTGCTCTTACTCTGTTCAATGTTACTACTCCATGTTCACCTCCCTCAGTACATGGCCCCATATCCCATGTTTGTGAAAATGAAGTGAATTATAATTAAGTGAAGTGCTATTCTTTGTTTTGTGAAGTGTCTTAGAGCTTATATGCAATGTAAGTAGTGAGTAGCTTCTAAAGCTGTGATAGTGAATGACAGTGAATGGGTACAATAGTTCCATTGTGTATTTTTAATTGTCCAACCTCACAGACATTCCAAACAACACGGTTACATTAGTCTTACAGCTAACAATCCTCTTCAGCTTACAGCATTTTCACGGCTGAATATGTTATTACTACTATCTATCTCAAGTACACACTCTCAACGTGAAAGTTTTGCATTTTTAGTAGTTTATCATTTTCCAAAAAATACCTTTTTTTCAACTCTCCCACCCATAGCGAATTTCAACCGCTACATGTATAGCCCATAAGCGCGTGACACCCCATCGTCCACTAGACAGAAATTTAATTGGCCTGCATGTAATATTCTTGTGGTTATTTGCAATAATACCTACTGAAAATCACAAAAATTCCACATTCTCGTTTTCTTGTTTTACTTACGTATACATTATTTTCAAACCGGTGAACACTGCTTAGCTGATTCCTATTCCAATATTACTTTCTACTTTGCCTACACATTGTTAGTTTTTAATTTGAAAAACAAATTTTTTTGAGCTTACATATTCAAATTTTCCTCTAAAACTTCATTTTTTCCAAATGGTGAACACTACACCACAGGTATCTATGCCGTCACTTCTCTCTACTTCAGATTCACACACTCAACATGAAATGTTTTGCATTTTTATCAGTTTATGATTTCCACAAAAATGATCAATTTTTAACTCTCCAACCCACACTTTTAAAGCTGTGGAATTTAAATCGTTTGACGTATGGCTTTCAAATTACACACAAACATATTCCACTGCATTTTCCACTTAACTGAGAAAGTTTATTGGCCTGCGTGTAATGTCATCAAGAGTTATTAGCCATTATACCCCCTGAAACTCACAGATAACTACACATTCTAAGTTCCTTGTAAAACATTCATTGTTTTGAAACCGGTGAACGCTGCACAGCTGATACCTATTTCACAGTATACTATTGTTAAGACTGTTCCTATTCCAATACTACTTTCTACTTCCCCTACATATCTTAGTCTTAAAATTTATTATTTCAAAACAATTTACTTTTAAGCTTACATTTAGAAATGTTCCTTTTACACTTGATTTGTTTCAAAAAGGTGAACGCTACACCACAGATATTTTTGCCTTTGGTAGTCTTGAAAAACTTGGTTGAAAGTGATTTCTGGAAATCATTCATCAGTGAATTCTATTACTCAAGGATATGTACTCCAGATGGAATGATTACGTGAAATAATGTATTTTATGTCATTGTCCTTTGAAAGAAAATGTGTAAAGTTTTGAAAAGTTGAATTGTTTCTTTCCTGAAATAATCCTAGCGATAGCTGCAAGAAGATAACCAAAAACCTTAAAAATATTTTGTTAGATTTCTCACTATCTGGGACGGATGTGCTTTCAGGGAGGTGTACTGTCTTTACACAGCTGTTTAATGAGACATCTTTGCGGTGATTGTGATATTTAAGTCAAGCTTCCCCATTGAAGTTAAAGCCTAATGCATATTTCAACAGGAACGTATCTTGGAGAAGCCCTGTCAGCTGTTGTGACTAAATATTTCTAAATTAATACTACTGGACTGCAAAACGTGTTTTTAATCGAAAATGCTGTGAGATTAAATCACCTAAGTTCATCACTCGTCTCACTTGCCACTACCAATTCACACATTTGCCTACAGCAAAATGGCATTAAAATAAGAAATAGGTATTAGAATTACTCAAATGACACAACCCTATGTTGTACTACATTAGCATAACTGATGTACGGCATGGTAGTCACATCAGTCCCATTCCTACTCGCAACGATGAATGCTGGCAGAAAAACAACCAGACCCCAGGTGATGCAGTAGGACCCCTGATGGCATGCAAAGCACTGTAGACAAATTGCATGTTCTGGCCTGTATTAAAGGGGGCCATGCCTTGGCACTACCATCGCAGCAAACTGCCAATGAAGAAGTGCGACATGCTTCATGCCTTGAGGGGTGTGGATACCACTCAAATCGTCCTAAATAACGGTCATCCTGTGTTGCAGCCGATGTTGGAACTAGTTGGAACCATGGAAGTTGGCTGCTGAGGCTCCCGAAAGGACACTCTCCTCCCCCCCAACTAGTGGAAGCCACCTGAGAAGTTGGGGCGTGGGAAAGAGATGAGTGAAATGTGATACTTTTAGTTCGCAGTCATAACTGATGAGGGACTCCCAGCAGGCAATGTATAGGGAACCCCCCCCCCCTAAACTAGTGGAAGCCACCTGAGAAGTTAGGGCGTGGGAAAGCAATGAGTGAAATGTGATACTTTTGATGAAATGTAATGCTGACTCGAGAAAAAAATATCACTTCACTCCGACCCTCCGATGAGCACCGAGGCGAGGGTGGGGGGAGAGAGAGACCCGGGGTGGTTGAGGGGAGAGCGTGAGGTAGGCCAAGGACACATAGCCGTTCGCTGGACTGCCAAAAGTGCCCAGCGCGAAGGCCTGAGGAAAAAAGCGCTGGAAATCCTCTTCGCTCTACACTACTACAGTACTTGTATTAAACTTATGTACTTGAGAAGTATCCATATTGAAAGATAAAGGATGCAGATAGAACTTATATCAAAGCTCATTTTCGTATCACTTTTCATAGTAAAGGAACATTTCCGCGAAATGATCGATTATAGGCAAGTTTACTATGATAGTGCTCCCTGTCAGCAGATTTCTGAACCTATTGGCCTCGGCAGCTCCGACGACTCGACTCGACTTTCGTAAAAATACTCGAAGTACTCGAGTCGAGTATCACTACTCGACGACTCAAATTTTTGAGTTCTCGCACATCCCTCCCTATACATATGCATTCATGTAGACAAATATGCAACAAATAACTTGACATGTAAATAAAATTATAACCAAAATAAATACTATTGTATAAAACTATTTAATAATTAATGAGGCTACAGACACATGGCCAGGATCCCAGAGTAGATTAATAAAATTCTCACTCAGTGATTCAACCTGAAGGTTGGTTGTGATAGTTGAGAGTACAGCTCACCCCGGACTAAGCCACAGTCGTGTGAATTTCACACATTCAGGGTCGGGGGCCAGTTCCTTTCCCTAGGCCACCTCGCACTCCCGAGGATTTTTTGTTCGAGGGTATCCAAAGGCTTCACCCGGATTTGAACCCGGGCCCTTCGATCAGTAGCCTAGCGCTATGCCCTCTAGCCCACCAAGCTCCCCATTTTTTAAAAGCTATTTTAAAACCAAGTGCTCGGAATTCAAAGCCTAAGTTAAATGCATACATGAGAAACAAAACATTGGTAGCAATGAAACTTTTTCAATGTGATTCATGAATAGTATGTATCTCCATCCCACCAGGTCAACATCCCTTTTGGGATATACAGGGTGTGGCAACATAACTTCCTTTTTTCAAAACGCAATGAAACCCATTTTATGAATCAGAATTTTTTTATTTTTTTTATAATGTAGGTACATATTTAAAGTTTTGTTTTACATAGTTTTGAAAATCAAATCAGGTAGATGATGCCCCTCATTGTCCATGCATTGAGTAAGCCAATTTCTGACGTTTGTCATGACCCTTACCAGCATAGCAGCGGATACGTTGGCAATTTCTGCCCTGATTTTGGCCTTTTTCTTTTTTCGGGGGTTTCTTGAAATCCCGCGTTTATATCAATCATCCAAGGACCCTACAACACCTGAAGGCCAACATCCGGGCAGAAATTGCCAACAAACCGCTGCTATGCTGGTAAGGCCGGTCATGACAAACGCCAGAAACAGTTTACTCAGTGTATGGACAACGAGGGGCATCATCTAACTGATTTGATTTTCAAAACTGTGTAAAACAAAACTTTAAATGTGTACCTAAATTATAAAAAAATTCTGATTCATAAAATGGGTTTCATTGCGTTTTGAAAAAAGGAAGTTATGTTGCCTCACCCTGTATTATAAGATGCCACAAGTCGCTACCAAGAGAGACAGAAGCCATGCATAAATATAAGTGTAGCATCACAAGATGCAAACCTCTTCCATTATAGGACAGTTCCAATACATGTAGCAGTAGACTCATGGAATACGATAATGACTACATTATGTGAATATCTCTAATTATATAGTAATTTTACAGATAATAACTCACCACTTGAATGATTAGGTAAGTTAGTATGATGCAAAAGGGATTTCAAGCATAGCGTCAGAAGATATTCTTGATTGATTCGACTGGAGTACTGAGCATGATGTTCCTAAAAAAAATATACAGTCAATTATAATATCTACTTAACCAGAGTAAAAATAATCATACATACATAGCATATTATTTTGCTGTACAGCAGTTGAATCTATATTATTATTTTAGCTTAGTTGATACTACACCACAGAATGCAAATATGTATCAATCACAAATACATATGTACGCATAATATCAAATAACAGCAAGTTATGAAAGGAATTTATGAGAGGAGAGGAGGTTATGAGAGGAGAGAGGACCCAGAAAGATTAACCATCACATGTCAAGACTCCCCTGTTTTTTTGTGTTTACTGAATTGCATGTATACAGGCTTGGTTGCCATTGATAAAAACAATGTTAGTGAACTTCTTAAACTTTCTAATAATTTTCTGGTGTCCAAGTTGAAAAAGTACTTTGAGGAATATTTGGATCAAAATTTGGATGTAACTAACTGTTTGTCTGTAAAAGATATGGCAGAAAAATATAATTGAATTGAATTAGATACCTACATGTCATGGTTGTAGCTGATGTTTTACTTCCTACAAAAGCTTTTAAGGGGCAAATAAAAAAAGCCTCATTAACATAGGATAGGATTCTATTTGAATATATAATGCACACACTGGTTAAAGTGAGTGATGATTGAAAGATTTTATACACAGGAATCAGAAACTATGTATACATGATAAGATATGACATTGTTATTAACCAAATATTGATTTTTACCTTAACCACATGAAGAAAATAGTAAAGCAACGCATTAATGAAAATGATAAGCTGCAGGATTTCAAAAGATACAAGCTCAGGGATTCCCTGAATGAAGGCTGTTAACCTCAGCCAAAAATTATGGCAATGAAAATACAAAAGCTAGTAAAATTTCCATTCGATAACGGAAGGCTGGAGGTGTGACATCTTTGAGATGTGTACATATAACAATAGTGGTGAGCGTATTGGTGTATCCATGATGGTTCATGGTTACTTGCTATTAGATGCTATTTCAGTAGCCATGAAACGCTGGATGATTGAACATAGAGTTTTTGTTTTTGAGATGCTTTTTTCATCTGGATTGTTTGGAGTGAATACACAGCACAGGTTTCACGCTCAATTAATATTTGGTAAATGTAGGGCAGTTCCATGTTGAAACAATATTGAAGTAGGTAAGCAACTTCAGGAGAACTAGATCTGTAAGATCCTGCATAGCTCATGGAAGTAATTGAACCAAGAGGACCCCAGAAAACATTGAAATAGTCAGACAGGCTGTGGAAGGCAGCCCTTGTTGATCAGCAACATGGAATGCTCATGCTCTAATGAAGTCAGAATGGTCAGTTAGCCAAATTTAGCATTGGGACCTTCAAAATCAACCATACCAAATCATGGTGGTTCAAGAGCTGATGCAGAATGATTTCACAAGATAGTTTACATTTGCTGAAAAAATGCTAGAAGTGGCATGACATCGTCGTCATCATGAGTGATGAGATGCACTTCATTATATGATTGTTTTTCATGGGGAACCCTGAAAGCTTAGATTTACATTTAAAAAATCATGCACTTTTGAGGCTCTTTAATATGCCATCACCATGATAACAGAATCAATACAAACTTTGTAAATTTTACAATGGTTTATATTCAATACGACCGGTTTCATCACATAAGCGACATCTTCAGGTACATTTTCAAGTCAAGCACAGAATATATATGCATGAACTGGGAGGGTATGGAGGGGGGGGAGAAGGGAAGGAAGGCAGTGACAGCAGGGGGAAAGGAAAGGCAGTGGGAGGGGGGGGGAACGAAGGCTCAGGTTGGAGGAGGGGGGGGTGGAGTGTATGTTTTGGAGGTTGGTGGGGGATGAGGGAGGGGTTAGGGGAAGGGAATGGGGAAGAGGGGATTGCATAGATGGACTTTGAGTAAGCATCTATGCAATCCCCTCCTCCCCATTCCCTCCCCCTAACCCCTTCCTCACCCCCCACCAACCTCCAAAACATACACTCCACCCACACCCCCCCTTCCTCCAACCTAAGCCTTCGTTCCCCCCCTCCCACTGCCTTTCCTTTCCCCCTCCTGCCACTGCCTTCCTTCCCTTCTCCCCCCCCCCCCATACCCTCCCAATTCATGCACCGTAGAACCTCACTTATGAAAATTTCGGCGGACCAGCAAAAAAAGTTTCATAAGTAAGGAAGTTTCACAACAGAGGTTTCATAGTAAGGGAACAAGAAACCCTTTTCAACTGTCTAATTTGGTCTGCTTTGTTTCATGGTTTCAATTACATGTTTGTATACAGGCAAATGAAACCTAATAATTTATCGTACTTACAAATAACTCAACAAATGTAAGCATGTTCATGTTAACAAGAAAGAAACAATGTGCATTTGCATTCCTGAAATTTGGTAAGATATATTACCAAAGTTGAATTTCATAGTCTAATAGTTAGCATTCTTGGCACTTGACCAGCAGGGCTTACAATTAGTTTCAATTAATGCTTGGCACATTTTGTATTGATTTTTATTGCCAGTTCATGTTCTACAAACAAGCACCAACTAATGCAGGAGTATTGCTTACTAAAACATCTGGTGTGATTACATTCAGCCATTTTGAAATTATAAATAATAAATTTACCCTGATTTTTCGTCATCTAAAGAGTGCAAACTCCCAAAAAATGATTTTAAATTGTGGATTTTTTACTTTTCGAAAAAGTGACCTCCGGTTCCCGTGCCATAATTTTTTAATGGTGCGTCCGATCTGCAATCTGACAAATAACTCAGAGCGGATAAATGAATTTTCTACAAGATGCCACCCACCCCATCTTTCTACGCCTCAAAGTTTCCTCACCAGAGGGCCTCAAACTCGAAATTTAGCAAAACATTTCCTGTTTTTTGTGGCTTTTCGACTCTAGCTCCTAAACTAAGAGTTCTATCTCAATTTTGACATGCAGAGATTTTCAGCCCTTCATGATGTCTGCAACTTCTCGTTTTCCATGTTTTCTAGCCCTCATAGTTCACTGGGAAAATGGCACCAAATTCTGCTTTTCGTAAGATTCTCAAATGTTTCATTCCCTCACATCTCCACTAATGGAAATACGACATTAAAAGTAGACACGTGTATGCACTATGACATGCACTTCAGGAATAAGTAGCGAAAACCCAGAATTTTTATCCTAAAACAACAAAAAAAAATTTAAAATAGTGGATTTTTCATCCGGCGCAGGCCTGTGGTTTTCCGTTGCAAAAACGTGGATTTTTTTTTCAAAAAACCACGAAAAAAATTAAAAATGGCCAATTTTTCGTCCAGTGTTTGCACAGGCCTCTGGTTTTCCGTCCGTTGCTTCCGAATGGTCAATTCTTTTTCGATTTTGACAAATTTCTTTTGCTAGCATTAAAATTGCCTCAAGATTGATACCTTTTGCATTTTCCTTACTCTCACGATAAACTCACAACAATCCCTCAAAGTCGGAATTCATGAAGCTCCGTAGGTGAGTTAACTCACTGATGAGTCTTATAAGTGAGGAATTTCCTACCATGGGACCAGAAAAAAGTGGTTTATAATGGAGTTCATCGTATAAATGAAAAGTTTCAGAAGGGAGGTTGGAAATACATACATGGGGTGTTATGGGGTTATTTACCGGACCAAAAAAAAAACGGTGTATAAATGAGGTTGTCGTATAGAAGAGGGTCGTATATCTGAGGTTCTACTGTATATATATTCTGGGCTTGACTTGAAAACGTACCTGAAGATATCGCTTATGCGATGAAACCAGTCGTATTGAATAAAAACCATTGTAAAATTTACTAAGTTTGTATCGATTCTGTCAATATGGAATTTTACAAAGTAACGCCTGAGAATATCGAGTGCCATCACCATATTCAAATGATTCCCCCTGGCAAGCTTGAAAGGTCTATTAACAACTTTTCCGCATATTTTCAAAGTTTGGACAAGAAAGTTTGCCATTTGGATGATGTTGAACATATTCTGAATATGGATTAACTTTTTGTCTCTTTTGTTACAGCACCGTAAATGTCATTGTATAAGTACCCTTTAAAAACAAAAGTTTGAAATTCATCAAGAAATAACAGAGTGAGTTTTCTGAAAATTGTCACACCTCCTTGTTGTACCCTGTATTGTGGTATGTACAAGGTCACATAAGGCCAAAGGTCAGTTTTCCTAGTTTAGGTGCATTTTTTCCAGGGAGAAAATTATATGTACCCTGAATGTATTTCTTTCAAGTTCCTGATGAAAACAGGGTGAGTATATATGTACACATGAATTTCTACTCACTAAATTAACTTTTAGAGAATTATGACACAAAAACACTTAAATAACTATGAAAAAGTTTATGGAAAATGGGAAAGCAGAGCTTTTTATAATTTGTTTGCTGTACAGATGAGGAAGGAGTTAGGCCAAAAGCACTGAAAAGTTAGAAGAAGATGAAAGTGGTAGGGTGCAAGACCAGAATTTTCTCCAGGGGCGAGGGGAGAAAAGATAATGTTTTTTGTTGAAAAGTAGTTTTATTTGAACATTTGAAAATACTAAAAGTAATTATGTAATGATTTGAACAAAGTAATTCAAATGAATAACATAATAGCCAATAGAGAGGGAATGGTAAATAAAATTAAATGATGCCACCAAAGGAGTCAAATGACCCCTAGCCATCCTTATAGAAATAAATTATTGTAAATATTTTCACAATAATGATAGAGTACCTAATTAAATAAATATCTCATAATAATGATGGTAAAAATAGACAAATTCAACAAATTTCAAAGGAATCAAATGAAAAATAATTTAAATATTCGCTTGAATTATTCCAAAATAGGACCGAATGACCTGTCCTTCTAGTGCTAATAACAAATTTTTATCAAGTGAAGTTGAATATTATGGTATTCAAAAAAGTAAAATGTCTGCTTGATCCAAGGAAATAAAAATAATATTGCTGATCATCAGGATTGCATAGAACCTTCTATGCATTTCACTCTGATAATTGATCACATAAAAAATAAATTTCAATGTACAGTAAGTCCTCGACTTACGTGGATCCAAGTTACATGGATCTGGAGTTACGTGGATGCTCAGTTAGGCAGGTGACATGCTTGTGTTTTCTCCGTGTTTCTGTTGCCACGACAGATACACCGGGTGACGACCCACGACTCATTGTCAAGCGTGCAATCTGGCATTCCTCGGTATGGGGAGCGTACATCAGCTATTTGTCGTGTTGCGTCATAAACACGACATGCAGCGCTTTCAAATCTGTCTTTGGTCTCAAGCCTGGCCAACTCCATAAGAATCTATGTGTTTGACCTTTTACTAGCCATCGCCGCATTTCTGTCATGGTGACAGAAACGCAAAGAAAACGTAAGCCTGTCACTGGCCTTACACAGCATCAACGTCTTTTTTCGACGTGGTTTGAACTTCCCCCATAAGTTGATGCGTAGTTAATTATCTACTCCATAGATGATGCCTGTTATCCATCACAGAAAAAAAAGAACATGTTCGTGCAGCAGACAGACAAACTTGTGTTTCTGTTGTGATATGATCATTGGGATCGTTATTTATTAAGTTCGAGATAGTTTTCTCATAAAATAATTAAATTCGTTTCAACATAATATGTATTTATTAAAAACTTTTTATAATTGTTAACAGGCATTTACATGAGTATGATAATTATAACAAATTTTCAATTTATTCATTTTTGTGTAATTATACTTATTTTAGATTTAAATATCCATTAAAATAAAGATTGGATTTGTATTACTCTCGGAATTGTCGTATTATGTTAACGTAATGGCCTCTCAAAAAATGGCATTTTCTGTAATCGTCGCTGATTGCCGCCAATCACAGTAAAAGCGTGCCGCTGCTAATGGTTCATAAATGGATACGTAAGTTGTTGTTTCAACTTACCCAGATTTCTACTTATGCGGAAAGTTTTGGAACGAATTAACCACGTAAATCCTACTCACCTGCACTTCAGGTAACACCTCAGAAACAAAGCTACGAACACACTCATGAGCCACTTCATTGTTCAAATGTAAAAGCATTTCATGGCAGCGATCAACAAGATCCTGAGAAAAATACATTGAAAAGCATTGAAAATAATTGAATAACAAGCACAACATAATCAAAATATGTGCACAGTTGGTCACCCACTGCTGTAATTGAAATTTACTCATAGTAAAGTTGGATAAGTTACATCAAAAACTTTATGTGAGCTATCAATAGAAATGGAAACAAAAGTGATTTTTGCACCATGAATTTATTCATATTCATAAAATTTCTAAGTTATTTCTGTAATGGGTGCCAATAGGATTTAGTCTTTGAAATTTAAAAAAAAAACAAAATTTATTTACAAAATGATATAGACATTCCAAGTTGTTAAAAAAAGTGGATACTTGCCTCTTTCTTTGCTGGAGATGGATAATTTGGGGGCTTTAGAAAAAGACGGAGATCAACACCTTTAGTTCTAGCAAGTCCAACAGCTGTCTTTGGGTCACAAGCCTGAGCCAACTGGAGATAATCAGAATCTGAAAACAAAAACAGGAATCACCTTTAAACGTCATTTTTTCCGTCCATTTTGACAAATATGCATTTACAATTTACTTTCAGGTGGATGTGGAAAACATAGTATGTTATGTACTCACTTAAATAATGTACAGTGATCACAGCAATAAATATACAGAGAGGACGTAAAACATAGAATATTATTGTGTGTCTATCTCCTTGTATGACTATCAAAGATGCCAATGTATTTCAGGGTATTTCTTCATACAAGAGCAATAAAATATTTATTGATCGATTCTTCCTACTAAATGATGCTTTCTTGACATTTTCTTTTCCCTTGGCGGCAACCTAGATGTGATATGCAGGGTGTTTCAGGAGGAAAGCGCAATACTTCTGGAGGAGGTTGGTGAAGTTATTTTAAGCATTTTTTGTCCTATGAAAATGGGGTTGCAACTCCTTAGTTACCGAGCTATGGAAACACAAACATTTTGTCCCAAGCATTCGACAGTCACCATGAAAACGGGGATTATATTTTCTTTTTAACGGACTTATACTGGTTGAGGAGATATGAAACCTGTTACAGTGGTGCTTAAGATACGTATGGTTCTTTTACTGCTATCATCAATGCTAATATTATCTTATTTTCAAGAAGGCTCTCAAATATTCGTAGTGGTTTCATACTTCAAAAACAAATACTTTACGATAGCAATTTTATTTTCGGAGATACGATAAAATTTGTTATTAGCATAATTATAGTAAATTTCGTTGCCTATTCATTGCAGCAAAAATCACTTTTCTTTCTTTGTTTATACGGAGGATATGGTAACTTAAGTGATGCCATTACCACGAGGCAACAATAGTCCTTGGGGGAAGAGCTTTAATTTTCTCTAATTAACTAGGTGATCAGCGGCAACAATAAAAACTTGCCAAAGAGAAAAAAAACTGAGGATAATATGAAGCCAAGGTCATTGTCAAGTAACTGAAATTACCATGGTTAACAGTCACAAGGTTGACAAAGGCTTTGAGAGGGAATTAACAATATGAATGAAAAGTTTCACCCAATTCCAGATTCAATTCCAGTGTTAATTATAAATTGAGGCATGTGCAACTCATTTTTGGAATATTTTACTTGCATTATAACATTATAGAGTAACGTATTAGAATATTACTCCTGAAAATTTCTCATACTTTGACAAAAGAAAGCCAGATTGCTTGTTGCTGCCGTATTTCTTTTTACAATTTATAATATATTAATGTTGTATTAGGTATGGTTTAAACATCGTAATTCCCTTCCTTTTGCTATTGGCTTTCTTATTTAACCATGCATTTGCTCTTAAATGCTTAAAACTAAAAAAAAAATGGAAAATTATGGTAATTTTCCCATCTCTAAGTGTGGGTAGGTTATTCAGGGGTCGTGAGATGGCACTAATACTGCATCATCCAAAATTATTTCATGAACCAACTGTTTTGGTTGATATGATTAGCTTGTCACTATCATCGATTTCCTAGAAACTGGTTTTTCCAAGTATGCTTTGGTAGAAGTCTGCAAAAACCAGTGAGGGATGCAAATATGGTATGTACGTGGTAATGGAGTTCATACTAAAAATCACTGGGGAGTTCCAATTCCAATCGTGCGCACTGAAGAGGATAATATGGCAGCAGTAGCTGGATGAGACTTGTATCCTCAAAGAAAAATGTAGTTTATAGAGGCAAATGTCATAAATGAAAGTGAGCCACTTAACAGGAAGTTGTCACTAAGGCAAAATATCATTTGAAACTCCACCATTTAAATATCCTAGTAGTATAGTATAGCCTAGTATGTAGTATTAGCATACTTTTTACATTACTCTTCATTCTTTATCTCATTTTCCAAGGATGGTGTTCATCAGCATAATCAACATTTTTTACACACATTTCTCTTAAAAAAAAATTGGGAATACATATCATGTTATTTACATTCATGACGTACAATTGTCAAGTTCAAGCAGCGATTTTATCCCTAGAAACGGCCTCATGTAAAGTGATTAAAAATCATCAGTGACAGAGGGTTCCCAAAAATAACTCCATAATGTTTCTTTAGATAAATTCCTGGATAATCCACACTTTGCCAAATCCGGAAAACCCCTCTCCCCTTATAGTCTGGATTAGCGAGGGTTTACTGTATTGTATAGATGTTGGCCTGAGATCTGTTGGTTGCATACAGTCACAGGATACAGATTCATTTCCTCTGGGGCCTGATTCTGATGCTTTCCCGATGTTCAACTTTTCCACCAAAACTTCATTAGTTTCCACCAAAACGTCATGACTTTCCGACACTACGTCACATGTTCCACCTTCCACCAGAGAATCGTTCACCACATCGTTCATTGTTCAATTACTGGTGGAAAGTCAAGCTTCCCTTCCACCCGTCATCCACTTGATGGAACAGCGCTAGTGTCGTGGTGGAAACTTTCCGACGGAAGTAAGCGTGTGGAAGTTAGACATATTTTTGTTCACGGTTTCGAGGTAAGTTGGAAATCGGCATAAGTTTGTGATGTTTGGCTCTCCAGAGGGGGTCATTGAGCCGTTCATTTAACGGATCAAGAGTCGTTCAATGAACGAATGGTGGAACTTTCCACCAGTCTTCCACTGGTGGAAGATCAGAATCGGGCCCCTGCTCCCGATTGACCATATCAAAACTTAACGAGTTAAATCACTCAAACTGGCACTGGAAAAGCAGTTGTGTCTTGGATATCCTTTCCAGATGCTGCTGAAAAGATTCCATTGAGATTTATGTATAGCATGATGGGTGAGGAGGAAAAAGGAACATTGCGATCCAGCCCATTTTAAGTTGCCATTTCCATATTAAGGTATGTATTTTCAGGTAGATGTCACTTCACATTAAATTCGATGCATTTTACCTCATTACAAAGAAAAAGAAACTATATATTTCTAATGATAAAAAAATTTAAGCCACTGACAATACTACTGTTCAAGATATTTTCCAAAAAGTACTTGTCGTTTTACATGGGCAAAGGTTCAGGTATGCAATCCACAGAGATTTGATTTTTAAAGTGAGGAATTTCTTATGCATAGATCAGGTCAGAAATTTAACAGTACGTTTTAACAGAAATTTCATTGTTTGCTTTCCCACTTTTAAAAAATAAAACAATTATCACAGTAATTTTCAATTAATTACAAAAAAAAATCTTTGACTGTGATGTCGTTTTCAGTGTACGGCATGAAAAAAATGAGTCAAGTTAAAACTTAATACATACATGTATGTATATTTAGTTTGTAACCAAGAATTTCAGTCATATAAAACAATTTTTTTGCATTATTAATTTAACAATATTTACTTCATGCTTCTTACAGTTGCTTAAATTTTGAAATAAAATTCGAATATGTCTCTATTACGACTGTGGAAAAATCTCTCTCAAACTACCATATTAGTTTTATTCAAATTGATAAAATTTGAGTTCAATGACAAAACATTTAGATATTATAAAGGACCAGCAGTTTCTTTAATAGACCAGATGCCCAACCCAAGTAGTAAAAGAATATTGAGATATGTTAACACAATTTAAAAATAATAATTCATAGCTTCCCAAAGAGTTAAACCTATTTGAAACTTCCCTGTCAACACAGGAGTCGTGATGAGGTCATGTAAGAGGTCGTACGTGAGACCTCTTTTCGACTCAACTCAAAGAGGTCTTCAGGGCTCGTGCTGTATGACCTCTTTTCGACTCGACGATAGGAGTTCTTCACGGCTCATGCTGTACGACCCCATTTTGACTTGACTCTAGGTCTGAAGGCCTAATTACACAGTACATAAACACGATCAAGATAATGAACAAATGCATTTCCCATAGAAAATTCACCGTGTATCCACCTCAACTTGTTTGAATGCATGAACAGAAAATAGAACCTAATCTAATTTTGTTCGTGCATTCGTACATGTTCTACCACTCGTTTCAGACGCACCTGGTGGTAGACCACGGAAACGACACATTCAGTTGTCAGTTGGCGTGTGTTTCCTTGTGATACAGTGTGTTTTTTTTTGCGACTCAGCTTTATATATTTATTGACCTCTGCTTCGTTTGGACTTTGCTCTCCTGTTTTGACCTCCGCACCTGATTGGACTACCCTGACGGAACCTTTACTGAATTCGCAGTACTTTGGACCTCACTCTCCCATTTTCGACCCTCGTACCGTTTGGACTGTCCGCACAGTTAATTTACTTTGACCCTGCCTTCTTCGGACTTTCTTTGGGCGTTGATTTATTTTGACCCTGCCTGAATTGGACTACTCCATTTATCCATCGTCTTACTTGCCCGATTTTTCTGGCTCTATTTTGAAATTTGCCTTGTATGTGTGTTGGGATATATGTACTGCCATATTTCTCATACATTGTATATGAAAACTTTTCCTTTCTTTGTTTCAGAAAACATTATTCTTTTGTTAAGTTTTTTGTACTGTTCCACACATGTTCCGGTGTCATGCAATAAAGGGGTTGTACTATCGCAGTAATGTCCTTACATTATTTTATCGCCAAAACTGCATTAATCCTAACAACGTGGTTCATAGATTATACGCTAGATAGCGCCACGCTCACGGATCTGGAAAACAGCGATGATAGGACCTCATTTAGGAGCTCTTGTAGAGTCATGTAGGACATCGTATAGGAGCTCTTTATGAGGCTAGTAGGACCTCATAAAAGACTCCTATAGTGTTGCATCTGACCTCTTTAATACTTCATCGTGAGGTCTTTAGGAGTGTCTTGTAAGACTCCTACAAATTCGAATGACCTCTTTATGAGCTCATGTAGGACTCCTATGTGTTGATTGGGTTAATGCTAAAATCATATTGAAAAAAAAATTTAAAAGCCTAAAAAGAGAGAGCTAATACGTTCATAAATAATTTTAAAATATTCTTACAAAATATTTTAAAATACTTTTTTCATAAGGTATTGTTACTTGGGTGGTGAATGACACTGCTGAGATATTTTTTGAATAAATAAGGTGGTTTTCACCTGCTTTAAAGGAGCATGAAGGTTATATCTGTTAAAGGTTGGCTACTAGAAAAATGTTTTTCAAAGTGCTGACTGTTGTTATGACCAATGGTTAGTTCTTATGTTTTTATTCTAAGTAAATGAAAACCATACCTATGATAAATAGTAGCATTGTAATAAAGTTTCCACTTTAACTCAGATAAAAGATCCTGTTCAATATAAATAATAATAAAAAATTACTCGAAAAATTATTAAGGAGATTGTCTCTATCTGTACGTTCAAGAGAGATCTATCTGTACGTTCAAGAGAGATGAGAGGCAGTTCATCTACACAATGGGAGCACTACTGAATTACTATTAGTAAAAAGTAGAGAGAGATGGATTTTATTCATAATTTTCATTATATTAACTCCTTCAGTGCGGCATGACGTGATATCACGTCATGGTGTACTATCCCCTGGGGCTGGTGACGTGATATCACGTCATGGTTACCCTGAGGGTTCCGGCTTTCGCCCAGGGCTCGGTTCAGATTTTTTACGGCCTTGAACACCCCTACGTCGCTCAGTTGAGTTCTAGCAGCCCAGAAGTGAAGACCGTTTTGAGCTGCCTGTCCTGGGTACATCGAGAGAAAAGTTTTTCTTTTGCCTTGAGGTAAGCCGATTTCCATTCATTTTCCTCGCACTCTTATGTGCGAGTTTGTTTTACGTTTATGTATTTGTTGCCATACATGCCTGGGTATGGCA
Source organism: Pyrrhosoma nymphula (assembly GCA_963573305.1). Taxonomy (NCBI): domain Eukaryota; kingdom Metazoa; phylum Arthropoda; class Insecta; order Odonata; family Coenagrionidae; genus Pyrrhosoma; species Pyrrhosoma nymphula. The sequence goes on along the minus strand of OY754330.1, from coordinate 43,195,372 downwards.
AATGTATGTACTTGAATGTAATGTTACATTTCTTATATTTAGCTACTGAAGCTCGATTATTTGTTTTTTTTATTAATACATATAATGGTCGTTTTTGCCAATCCATGTTGAGCATATAATTATTTATTTGTATTTATTTCCTTCAGATAGGTCGTATATTTATTATTTTATTGCCTTATGATATTGCGCCATTTTCATCCAATGAATATGTAAACTGTTCCTTTATTTTAAGTTTCTTCTTAGTTTTATTCTGACATTTGAATAATTCAATTATTTATAACATTTCTCTAATTTTTTCTCTCATCATGTTTTTTTCAGTTCATCTCCTCAGCGGTAAGCTGCAAGTGAAGCGGCAACAATACGTAGTTCTGCGGTGCGAGTGTGGAAAGTTAATCAAACAAAAACGTGAGTAAATTATCAACAATTTAAATTATTTTTAATTATACGTTTATTGTTTATATTTATGTATGTATACATATGTATGATTATTTTCCGATACAATCATTGGATATTTTTTCATGGCCTGCTGAGAAAGTGATTCTTAATTTTTCTTAAGCTTTTGTTGTTCCCTCGATATATGTATAATTAATTGTTTAAAAGCACTCATAAGTCTTCAGTTACCCATTATGCATATTTAGTTCATTCAGATTCTTTTCATTTAGTTGAGCGGAATAATTATTGCCTGCAGCATTTCCTCTTTTGTCTATATCACCCTGAGTGATTATTTTGGCCCATTATTTGTCAAAATGCATATTTAACCAATTTGATACAAAGAGAATATGTTTTAACTACAGGTGGTGTGTAAGCAAGTAAAAAGACGAATCTCTTTGGTTGAGGCGGAGGCGACGCCGTCTGAGGGATAAATTCCTCTTGCCTCAACCTCGACGGCAGACCAGCAGCCTTCGTCTGCGCCGGATTCGCAGCCGTCAACGTCAAGGCAGAACGCTCCTACCAGGACTATGACTCTAACTTCCGAGATCTCCGCCTTCTCCAGGCGAATATATACAGACGAAGAGCTACGGGAGCTCCTAGAGAAGAGCGGGGATTCGGATTTTTCGGAAGACTCCGAGTGGGAGATTAGCGAGGAGGAGAGTGGGGAGGAGGACGAACCCTCCGTATTCCGGCGATTCCGTATTTATATGAAATCCAAGAAGCAAAAGTACAGAATCAAACTATATATGCTGACGGAACCTTCCGGGTTTGTACTGCGATTTCTTGTGTATACGGGGGCCGGCGACTCTGAACTTGGAGGGCGTGGACATGTTGATCGCGTTGTTCATAAATTAATGAATGACCACTTTGACAAGGGCCATTCATTGTTTATGGATCAGCTTCGAATGATCAGCTTCGAATTCGGGAGTCGCATGGTTGACGTGCCAACCCGAAGAGAAGACAGGCTTGTTCCTAAACCTGAGGACGTTGTGAAGTACAACGAGTCATCCATATTTTTCACATCATCCTTGTCAACAGCTTTTTCCTCTACTGTAGGCCTCCCGAAAACATTTCCTTATATAAATTACGGTTCTCTGTTATTAAATCCCTCATTCTACCTTCATACCTTCCTGACCCAATATCCCTTAATACAATTGTATCCTCAAAATCTTTATCCCACTTCCCTGAACTCATCCTCGTAGAAGATGGCAGAAAGAAGACATATCGACGCTGCAGGCATTGTTACACCGTCGGGCGCAGGAAGAAGACAGCATATTTATGTCCAGATTGTGAGGGTTCTCCAGCACTTTGTCCCAAGTGCTTTGCTCCCTATCATAAAACACTGTAAATAGTATTTTTTTTTATTTGTACTTGTAAAAATGCATATCTAAATGTTTAAAAAATATTTTTGTAGTAATTTTTTGTGTATAGATGTGTCATTCTACTGATTAATATTTTATTTTTTAAATATAATATATTTTTATGGCAAGTATTTCTGTTTTCATGACTCAGTTATTGCGTAAGAGTATGGTTTTTACATATATAAGTTGATTTGGAATTTCCATTATATTACGAATACAATCTTTCCCTCGTATGAGTAGTAAGAAAACTTGAACTATCATTCTTGCTTTTAGTGAGTGGATTTGTACATAATATGGAATAAAGATGCTGCAAAGCTCTTCCAATTAATATGTACTCCAAGTATATTTTCAACTCTAACTGAAACCAATTTGGCACTAAAATTCAAAACGTTCCTACTACCAGTAAAAAATTAAACTTGAGCATTTGGTAGAATATTCTTCTCACGATCTGCAATAAGTGGCCTGAATGAATCCTGTCAAGCTAACTAAAATTTGTTTTTGGCTTCAGTTCGGAAGCGAGAAATGACAAAGTTAGGGGCTGATTTTTTCCTTCTTTCCGTATCCATTTCTACCCTGGCAGCAGATTCACCACGGTCACCACCCCAAAGCCTATAAAAGGACACGTCGGCAAAATCTTTCCTTACCTCACACCCATGTTCATGACATACCGAATGCACTTCCTAGAAAGCTGTCCTCACAGTACATACAAACGTACCGACTAAATCTTGCTACTTACAGCGTGCTATTATACTTCCTCACCCTCTTACCTCTTCTCGGTCCCCCCCTCCAACCTTAGCGGAGCCGGACTGAGTGGTGCCACACAAAGGGACACCCTAATCCACCATCATAAATACACAAAGAGAAATCTTGAGTCGGGGAATACCGCCCAACGCATGCAGCTGTAGCAAAATCGCCGATGCTATGTGGAACCGTTAGTTTTTTTGTTTCTAACGCTTACGGGTGGTCGTCTTAGAGGAAAATTTTCGGACGGAGCGGAAAATATGAAAGGAGTAAAAAACCCAACGATCAAAATAGTGGGTTGAGAAGGAAAAGAACAAATATTATTCAATATTCTAGGACAGCACCCTTATACTCGAACGCAGCAGCGAGAGGAAAATTTCAAGGAATTATTATCCTATTCAAACAGTTGTCCGCGTGGACTTGTTTCGTTTCTAATCATTATTACTTCCACTAAAACTCTGAGTGTTCAATAAATGTAAGCTGCTACCAGTAGTAACAAAATACATGCATTTTGCATATATTTTGTCGCTACTCCATGTAAGTAACGATGTGAAAGAAAAATGGAAGATGATAAAAAAGTCGTGTGTATGCAACCTGCATCACGTGTCTATCCCTGGTCACTGATGACGTGATATCATGTCATAAATAAAAATACGAATAACAAACGAATTACAGCGCTCCAAATTTTTTAATTATTTTTCCTGACTTATTTGGCATCCATACTTACGTTTTACGTAAAAAAAAAGAAAGCCGCCACGGGGTAAAATAATGTCATGTATATGGGCAGCATTCAAAGGGTTAACACTTCAATGGAGAATATGATGCTTAACATTCAATTCCAGAGGATTACAGCATTAATGATAAGGAAAGATTTTAAAAATCATAAATTTGAATTCAACTAAATGTCACACATAACCACCACCCAGGTAGATCTTTCTTCAGTCCCACAGTGCCAGGGCTGAGTTCAATGCACCACCAGCAGGTGAGAAGCAAGGTTACCCAATCGAAAGGAAACAGAGTCCCAGCTTGTTTAAGTATACAGCCCAAGATGAGAAGGAGAGTTAACTTTGCAAAGTTTATAAATAAAGATCGAGAGAGGAATAATCAATCTCCATTCCAAGCACTGGTGAATAACAGACCTACCTCAAAGTCCCATACCCTGATTATCTGTCCATGCATAAGTTTTTTTCACTAAACTTTTCATTTGCCCTACATGAAGTCCATCTCATTCTCTTCACACCTTCCTTGATATCATCTGAAATCTCTATTCTTTCCATTCCTCTTCCCTGCAAAGCCAATATTCTCCACGTCATTATGATACTTTAACATCCATTAATATCAAGCAGATCCTTCATCCACATCCTCTGATTCCCCACACCAACTTCCTCTCTCACCCATTGTATATTTAAAAGTTTTTCCTTTGCTTTCCTCTCCATCCCACCTTCTCCATTCTCTTCCACACCAATTTCTCAAAAGCCTCCCACTAACAGTCATCATGAAATTCTATTTCTGAATCACACAAGGCTAAGCTAATTTATAGTTTTCAGTGATATTTTGAATATGGGAAGGTTTGAGCTCTATGGCCTCTAATAGCACAACATATTAGAAAAGGCAAATGCCAAAAAACTAAGAATATACATATCTGGTTAGCCTAGCTGTGGTGGTTCACGGGAAAGTTAATTCGACACCAGTGACCAACCACAGGACACATGCACTCAGCCTAACAATGGGATCCTTCACTGGGTGTAAGGGACCCGTTTAGGACATCAGGAATATGAACCACATTCACACTTTCTGTGATTGTTTACGGGAATGGGGTTCTCCACCAGGGACCACTAACCACCTTGAGTTACCCTTGTTTACCTCTAGTTTGCTGAAGAATATGCACCCTCGTCTTTCTTTTATTCTTTGTGTCATCCCTCTTTTAACTTTATTTTTGCCTAAATTTTATTGTTTCTATTATCAATATTTTGTTGTTGCTCTGTTTAGTGTGTTTCCCACCCAAAGTTGTGTCTGAATGTGGGAATGCTTTTCTGGCTGAGAGTGGCTCAATGTCTGCCAAGACATGATGGTTCTTTGAGTTCTGAGGAGAGCCTGGTAGAAGGTAATAATCCTGGTAGAAGGTATTCCTGTGTTGGTACCAGAAAAATCTAAACCTATTAACACAGAGGCTCGAAGAAGTACTGGAGCTCATAAATCGGTGCAGAGGTTGGATTTATAAATTGTTTGTGTAACCTGGTAAAGAATTTAGAGAAAAGAAGTGCTGCAATCAAAAGCATTTGAGAATTGTTTGTAATTTTGTCTGTGCCTGTTTTCCGTTTTTGGTCTGCTGTTGTGGTTGTTGTGTTACGACTTTGTGTATTTGATTGTCACAATAACTAAGCTAGTTATCAAAGTGCATTTACTATTTCTCTGTAACTACCCTGCACATAACTTAGCAAATTATGTGTCACCTGCTGATCTGGTAATGCAAAGAATTCTCTTACCAACCTTCCAAGTTCTCTAGTAGTGCTAAAGAATGCACAGCCTTTAGCCTTTGTCTTCGATTCCCATTCTGAGCAATGTGGAGCAGTCGCCATGCCAATGATCTTGGAACAGAATTCCACCACCAAACATGATGAGGTAGCCAAAGGGCATCAAAATGGGCCCTGCCTATGAAAATACAGATGTCTTGTATTAAACATGAAATATTAACAATTTAAATATTAAGTGAAAAACAGGCAAAACAAGAAATGACTTGATCTCTCCATTGTTTTTGGGTTTTCACTGCATTGAACTTAGTTGGTGATGACAGTTTCGCAGGCATTCCAACTAGCATTCTCAGGTCGAGTTGCCGGGTTGAGATTTTTGGCAGGCTACATAGGACATATAAGTTCAACATGGTGAAAACCCAAAAACAATGAGAGATCAACTGATTAATGCTGCGGAAACCTTAGAATCAACAAGAAATGATGTTAAAAGGAAGTTGTTAAAATGGTACAGTTAAAGGTAATCCCACTATTTAATCCATAAAAAACAAAATTAACCAGAAGCCTCTCAGCTTTATGGTACCCTGCTGGAAATTTCACTAACTGTTTACAGTAGCCTATAGGCTTTTTGGAACACTCTACTGTTTTCAGTAAGTCTACTGTAATCCTACTGTCTACTTCACTTCTACTGTTTTCTACTGTTTACAGTAGCTCTACTGTACTGCTGCTGTTCACAGTAAGTCTAATGAAAAAATATAATTTGTCATCAATCACTTTGAATATGCTATTGCGCAATGACATGATTTAGTTTGTCGTTGTATACTTCCTTGCATCTACCTAACGTTACAGTCCCTGCATGACTAACTACTTTTCGACTCGACGCACCTATGCTCGCACCCACTATTGATTTATCAGTGTTGAGAAAGACGTATATATGTAATCACTTCCGTGGATAATAGTGACTTTGAGAACTATAATCATTAAATGTAAATTCCGTCATAGTTTGAGGAAATACCACAAAATCTTGATAAAAGTTATATGCCATTAATTAATGCCAGATTACTGTTATTCTATGTTGCCACATAGTATGAATATAAATGCAATATTACTGTGAATAAACAAGATTTTTCCGATTCCCACACGGTAGCTTCAGCGTCGTAGCTAGGGGCTGGCCAGGCGGGCGGCTGCCAGAGGCGCAACCCTCAGGGGGCGCACTTTGCAAACCCACAGCCTGTGGGCCATAAATCGAGGTCATATTGCCTCGATTTCTGGGGTATCAACCAGTAACTGTCCTTTCTAGGCAGCTTGATTCTTCTTGAATCTCCTTGTCTTACCTAGAAAGGAAAAGGTTGTATCATCTCGTATTGCATGGTTTCAGCTAGTAACACTACCTCGTTTCACATTGTATAAACTCGTTTCAAATGTGCAAGAATCAACTAGCATTATGGCGTAATATAGGCGAAGGAAGGCAGTAAGTGGAGTAATATCGCGGGGTACATCGTGCACGCTACTTCAACAGACAAAGAACCGTACACGAAGCGGCAGGAAGCAGGCGCGTAGAGCACCGCTTCTGTACGTTTTGTGTACGCTACTTCAACAGTCAAGGAACCGTTCCTACACCGAATGTTGATTCGCTTCCTTAAGCGAATCACTGCTTCGTGAACGGTCGATGAAGCGGAACATTTTCGCCAGGGAGAGACTTGGGCCAGAAGAATGACTCCTATGTTGAACTTGTTGAGGGATCATTCGGTAAAATTGTTCATATAGTTACTGTGGGGGATGAACATGTGGAACTTTATGTTGTTCTCAAGCCGCTTCGCACATTAAATGTCTGTGTCCTAGATAACCTGAAAATTGTAGTTGGTAGAGGAGGGAAGTTTTGTGCACAATTTTCCACTATTAAATGTGTCGCAGTTCACATTCAGGTTGATAATTGTATGTAAGCTCAGTTCCATTTAAACTCTTTTGTTTAAATATGTAAATTTGTATGTCTTTTTGAATTTTTAATCATGTATACCTATTTGATTGTTTATGCACCATAATACAATGCTCTTCTATTGATGAAATTTTGTAGAGCCATTTATTAACTACCTATATATATCTGCCTGTACCTATCTGTCCCCACCTATCTGAACAGTAGAAAACAGTAGAGTTCAGTTAGTTTATAGATACCAGTACACTTCAGTAGGCTACAGCACCCATAACAGTAGAAAATAGTTGGGATCCAGTAGAGTCCAGTAGAGTTCAGTAGAAAATCCTATTGAAACCAGTAGAGATTTTTAGCAGGGTATAGTTTACATAATGTGAATTGGACCCAATCGTGGAATAACCATGATAGAGGATTGTAACTAAAAGCCTTAGGAATCTTAGCATGGAAAAATTGTTTAAATATCCTTAATTCCATCAAACATGAGTACTTTGGTAGCCAAAAAAATAGGAAACAAATATTTTAAATTTTTATTTAGTATCTTGAACACTGACCTTTGGTTCAAGGAGCATTTTTCAACTTAAGGGTAATTGAGTATGTGACTAATTTCCTAAAGACGGGAATAAAACTCGCAAAATACTCACCACTAACTTTAGGTTGATAATAAATGTACTCTGGAAATTTATCGTCAAGCTCAACGCCATTTGCTGGTAAACTGCTATACAAATGTCGATAAGTATGATGGATTTGATATGATGCCCATCCAGCTCTAGCCACAATTATAAGGGAAGGAAAGAAAAACACTTAATATCATCGAAATTCCCGAAGAAACGTAATTTCTTCCCCAAGCAGCTTACCCCGCCAACGCCAACAAAACACCAGCTCTCTTCATAACCTCGAAACATGAAATGTGGAAATTATAATGCCACCAAATTACACATTTTGAAACTTTAACAATGGTAATCTACTCCCCGCTACATCATAAAAATATGCCAAATATCAGCAATTCTGTGATTGAATTGACTCCTTCCATTATAAAATTATTAGCCTGCAAGGAAAAACCAATAAAACTTGAAAATAATCTACATCACATATTACGCCAGAGATTGCACAACAGGGTAATAATAAATTGCGGTATAAATTGAGTTTTCTTGCGAAATTTTCAAAGATTACTAAAATAGCAGGCAATCGCACTGCAAAATTTCATATGGTAGCCTATTAACTGTGAAGTTCTGAAACCATGCAATGCTAAATAAGGTGAACTTTTGATGGAAAACAGTCAGCTACAAACTCTGTGCCGACTAATTATGAGACTGCGGCGGCAAAATTTCGGTCAAAGTTTTCATTAATGTAAAGAGTGACTTTATCATATTCCTTAAGGAATTGTTCATTTATTTACATTCAATTTCGTGGCTTCCCTGCCACAAGGATACTAATCGGCGAAGATAAACCATTATTTTTAAATCAGAAAACTTAATTGTCAGATACATGGAGAATCAGACCGAAGATCTAAATAATTAAGGTTATCATCAGCATCAAAGCAGACGATGGTATGTGTCTCACGAATAATTAAAGCACCGAAACTTACTCCCTGAAAAGGGGATTTCCCCAGCGAAATTATTTTTAATTTAATTAAAAATTTAATCTCATATTTCACCGACTTACCTATATCAACCGTTGTTTTGCTAATAACAAACTCCGATTATCACTTTTAAATAATTTGATTATTTTCGCACGTGTATTGTTTTGAACTTCTCGTCTTCGCCGTGCTATTTTTTTAAGCTGAACATAAAAATATTTTAACAATAAAGGGAAAATCTGATATTCGTTCGATCCGTAGAGTCACTTGAAACAAATTAATAACAATAATTATTTAAATATACGAGAAATCTACGGTTTTCAGCGTAATTTCACTTTAGACTCAGCGTGCGCATTCTTGGGAAGCCGATTCCATTGGCTTGTTTCTACTGACGTTGCATCGGAGTGACGTCGATTGAGCATTCAACTCTACACATGGGTATTGCGGTCTCGTGGAAATTTCGTCTGGGCTAGTAGGGGAGAGGGGCAGTGCATTTCTTTAACCCGTGTGCAAATTATGGGTGTGTGTTGAAATACTTTGGCTGCATAAGCCATTGAAGTGGACTTGAAGTTTATATATTTATTTTTTGTGTTTACGAGGGCTTGATCCTCGGAAAACTGTGAATTTATTTGGTGCTCAAGCATTTGTCCGCGCCATTTTGACACACGACTACTTACCATCTTTTAGGCTTCTGCTTGGATTATTAGTGATATATTGCTGTGAATAGTTTGGAAAATTAAGGAGCAACATGTCGTCGTCGACGTATAGTTCAGAGGAAAATTCTGCCGACCGAAATGTGGAAATATGGAAGATTAAGAAATTGATCAAAAGTCTGGAAATGGCACGAGGGTATGCATATAGATCATAGAACTTGAACTTAAGATCCTAAATTTTGTGATTTGGTTTTCCCAGGAGTAGAGGGTAGTTTAAATTACGAACGCCAATTTCGCCATGGTGACGATTAGGAGCTCTTTCAAAATGTCCACGTTCATCCACGTTGCTTTCATATGCTTTGCCTGGCAGGACATTAGGAAACTTTAATCTTTGGTCCATTTTCTGGAGAGTGAATTATTTTGCATTAGTCTTACGTGAACTATGTTTGTTACAGGAACGGGACCAGTATGATATCGCTTATCATTCCTCCTAAGGATCAAATTTCTCGGGTGAGCAAGATGCTTGCTGATGAGTTCGGTACAGCATCTAACATTAAATCTCGAGTCAACAGGCTATCGGTTTTGGGTGCAATCACGTCTGTACAGCACAGGTTGAAATTGTACACGAAAGGTAAATGTCACTACATGACCTATGATTGTCTCCGAATCTCATGTATCCTTGTGCTTAATGAAATGCCTCAATTCTAGTTCCTCCTAATGGTCTGGTTATATATTGCGGAACGATAGTAACAGAGGAAGGAAAGGAGAAGAAAGTTAATATAGATTTTGAACCTTTCAAACCCATCAACACGTCCCTGTATCTATGCGACAACAAGGTAATAAGCAGCGTCTTCCATTCTCTACGCTGAGCAATTTATAGTCTTGTTTTTATTGTTGGCATTATTGTATCCTGTTTTTCCCTCAGTTCCATACGGAAGCCCTAACGGCCCTGTTAGCAGACGATAACAAGTTTGGTTTTATAGTTATGGACGGTAATGGAGCCCTTTTTGGAACCCTTCAAGGAAACACGAGAGAGGTGTTGCACAAATTTACAGTCGATCTACCAAAAAAGCACGGTAAGGTTTTAAATAACATTATAGCATCTGTGCTTACGTCACAGCTTATATGATGCATTTTTTCGCCTAGTGTGCATCTGAGGGAAAACCTCATCCTGATACATATTTTATTTGCAGGCCGTGGTGGTCAGTCTGCCCTTCGATTTGCCCGACTTAGGATGGAGAAAAGGCACAACTATGTCAGAAAGGTCGCAGAGGTGGCAACTCAACTTTTTATTACTAATGATAAACCTAATATTGCTGGACTGATTTTAGCTGGTAGTGCAGATTTTAAAACTGAATTGAGTCAGTCGGATATGTTCGATCCGGTGAGTTTGTATCAGGTTTTTCTTTGACTTAGGGGTAAGTTATAAGCTCAGCCTCGTGTTAAGAAATGAATTGTTGTGTTGAATCTATTAAGTTACGTAATAAGCTATGTATTACACTGTATAAAATGTGATGTGCTAAGTCTATGTGAAACTGTCCACAATAGGTCTAAAAGCTCTTGTCTAGTTGGCCAACACGTTTTGCATTCATATCCTTTTTGATGTTATTTTAAAACAGCATGTGGCATTTTATGAAAATCAGTGTGTGTGATGGGTCCCAAATTCGGTGCATCCAAATATGGAATGGCTCTTACTCCATGGCTCATACTCTGGAGCACACAGTTGCCACGCCCCCTGGTGGTGCATGTACTTACTTCTTACTTATCCCTTGAAACGAAGAAACCCCATAGAATGTAAGCAAACAAAACAGCCGATACTTAAGGCCGTTTTACACTGTACATTGTTTGTACAAACTCTTCCGTGAACTCTTGCATGAGGCAAATTATATCGTGTAAAGCGGCAAATTGTATGAACGCTTGTGTGAATGCCTCAATGCCTGTATGGAAAATAGAACCTGTTCTAATTTCATTGAGATGATCACACATTCACTTGTACAAAAGTTTTCATCATGTAAAACGGCCTTAACAAAAGTGCTTTCTATTCCCCTAAGCTTTATTCATTGTGCTCATTAATATTAAGTAGTTGATATTTAAATCCAGTACCAAATTGTTCTTCAGAGATTTTGCTTTATTGGGATTTATTTCTGCTAAACCTCCTCAATTGAGCTCCTAGTTGGCTAATTATATTGGGTGAAATTCATCCTTGTCAATATGTCTTCATTGCATGTGATGGAGCTCCTTTCATTTAATTTATAATTGAGGGTTAAAAAGATTAAATTTAACTTAGGGTAATAAGAGATCCTCAAATCAACTTATGTTAGTTGTGGAAAGTGATGTTGGGAATGTCTGAAGGGTTATATTGTATTTAAGCTTTTTATTAGGAGCTTTGGACAAAATATCATTGAGACAATTTGATTTAAAGGTTAAGATGATCATTTAAATCAATAATGTTATCTTCCTGAGTGACTTACATTAAGGGAGACCTGTGGGTTTGAATCTTGTATTCATGCACTAATTTTCCCACTCTTTGAGATATCTTAAAGTTCTAATTTGCTGTCTTTAAATAGAGATTGCAAGCCAAGGTGATCAAGCTAGTGGATGTGTCATATGGAGGAGAAAATGGCTTCAATCAGGCGATAGAACTGGCTGCTGAGTCCTTGCAAAATGTAAAGTTCATTCAGGAAAAGAAATTAATCGGTAAGGATTAAATATTTCTCATTCACCACAAGTCATTTATCATTATTAGGGTGTTTTACCCATGGCAATGAATACACATCAAGACAGATTTTAAAAATACAATGTCAAAATGCTTAATGTTAAGCTGTGAATTGCATGGAGAAGCAAAATACACACAAAAACTCTTTATTAATATTCATTGCTTAATTTTACTTTGTCTGTTTCATAAATTAAAGAGATGAATGTCACGTTAATGTGATATTGAATGCTTTGGGCAAAACAACCATCTTGCAGCATGGGTTCTTTTTATATTCTGATCGGCTCATTATAGTTAACCCTTGTAGTTTTATATTGTTAAACTGTTTGTTATTGTTTTTATTATTAAACCTTTTTTAATTGGCTGGTTATTTTTCCTTAATACTAAGAGCTGCTTAAATACTCTCCCAGTGGGATATATTCATATCCCAGGGCATGTTTTATTGTCCTCAACTGAAATATTTGTCTGTAAGAACTTGCTATGCTTTGGTTTGCAGTTCAATTCCCACCCATGATGATAATTTTTTTACAATTATTCCCTGTTTTATTGCAATACTATAGCTTGACTTTTTATTTCAAGGTCGGTATTTTGATGAGATCAGCCAAGACACGGGGAAGTACTGCTTTGGTGTGGAGGACACATTAAGAGCACTCGAATTAGGATCTGTGGAAACGCTCATATGCTGGGAGAGTCTAGACATTCAACGCTATGTTCTGAGGAACCATGCGGCAGGGGAAGACAAGATTCTTCACCTGACACCCGAGCAAGAAAAAGACAAGACTCATTTCACTGACAAGGAGGTAATTTCCTTTGTAAACCTGTTGTTTACACTAAAGTTTACCTATCTTTGTTTGGCCATGTTAATGCTGTCTTACTCTATCATTATTCATGTTGTTTTATTATTTCTTCCTTGATCCTTCCCTAATTTATTGTTTGCAATTACTGGTGATTTTTCTTTTTAAAGTTTAATTTGTATTATATCATTCATCCACAGTTGATCATTTCAAATGAGCTGATTCAAATTAGTGTTATATATTGTGTGCATTGATGTGCTTGTTGTTTTCTTAGTTCAAATGTTGAGACTTGTATGGGCTGAAGTTGCAGTTATGAAGCTTCAGTGGCCAGATGTACTCTTGTACATTGTTAATATTTTGAATCATTGGTATCAACATTTCTCTATACATTTCTGAAGATGATAATATTTTCAAGGTAAAAGATTGAAGGTTTCTTGTGGGTGTTACTGTTCAAAACTCGATCACCTTGCCCCTCCTGAGGGTATCACGATTATGATAATCCATGGAAACATTAAATTTTAGCGGCTCATTCTGGGTTAATGCAAATCTCATGGCATGAGAATTCTGTGGCCAAGTATTAATGATGCATCATCCTCTATCTCAAGTATTTGTAATCAGGTTGTACTTATCTTTGTAGACGGGGGTGGAGTTGGAACTGATAGAGTGTCAGCCTCTTCTTGAGTGGTTGGCTAACAGCTACAAGAAATTTGGAGCCACCCTTGAAATTATTACTGACAAGTCACAAGAGGGTTCTCAATTTGTCAGAGGTTTTGGAGGAATTGGTGGTAAGTGGGACTTAAAAGTCATGCAATTCACTGTAAACATTTTTCTTCAGTGATCCATAGCTGCCTCATCCCTAACAACCTGAAACTATGCTAATTAGATTTGGCTTCCATACACTTTTAACTGTCCCAGGTATTAATATTTCTTTTACAAAATGCAGAAATCAACTTGAGTGATAACATTCTCCTTGCTTAATTGTGAGAAAGTTGCTTGGTGAGGATTTCGTGGTAGCTACTAGTTAGTTAGTAATGGTTGAGCTCATAAATGTTCATAACTATGTGTAATATATGCTTGAAAATGGCAATGGTCTGAATGGCTGTTGGCTCATCACCTTCTTTTCCTGTATCTAATTAAATGTTAACTGCCTAGGTTAGTGCTTAACTTGGATTTTGCTAAAGGTTTTCTTTTTTAAATCCATCTCTGATACGGAGTAGTACATTTCTATACTTCTTGAAAGTTTAGCAAACATAACAGATTTCAGAAGAGGATGTGTTTTTAACTTGCATAATTAGATTTATTGGATTAGATTTATGGTAATTTATTTTTTATCAAATACTATAATAAAGACCTCTATTCCAGTGTGTGAAGATTATATTTCTGTAAATGAATATCTTCCTGAGAGTGCTACAAACTCAGACCTGCTTTCATTTACCATATTTACTTGTGTATACTGTTACCTATGGTGGTTTATAGGAGTTATAATGGGTTTTAGCCTGTTTTCTCTGGTCTGTAGCTGTAAAAGCTGAATTAATGATTCTGAGATAACATGTGTCAAACCTGGGTAGGCATACAACTCATTTCACTCCAAAATTGAGAAAAAAAATTTAAAACTCATATGTGCCTGGACCCTCTAAGAGTATATGACTTTATCCTTTACCTCTTGCACCATGGTTTCAACTTGTGTTCAGTAACCTGCAATGGATGGAAACTGGCCTATTCTTAAGTATTCAAAAATTTTAGCAGTGATAGGAGGAGGAAAGTTAGTGTCAGCCAATTATGTTTGTTGCTAAGTTCTCCTCATGTGTGTCTTTCACATTGCCCATTTGCATTGAGTATAACCTTTTAGGCGTAAATGGTTGGAGTGGAGAGCTCTCTTACCATTCGACTGTGAAGGTAGCATCATACTGTTGGCAGATTGTCTCTGTACAAGAGAAAAATTACGCAAACTTCATCCTGAGGTGTGGCAGGTGTCATGGCTTCTGTTGCTAGAAGCTGAAGTTAAATTGTGAAACTGATCTCTAAAGCTTATAGCTGAAGCTGGCCATCAAGGATGAGTAATCTTGGTGACTATGCAAATGAGAGATAAAGGTTGTGTGGCAGAAGATAACTAGTTTCTTTAGAGGCATGCAAACTTAGGGTTCTTTCAGTGTCAACTTAGAACAATTCCATTAGTTTTTCCGCATGAGTTAAGCATTGTAACATTATGTTATTTTAAAGAAAACCGCGTGAAGTATTAAGACATTGAATTATTATGAATAGTGTTGCTCACTGCCTATTTGGGGAAAAGTGTGCAGGTTACATGAGTAAATATGGTAATGATGCATGCATTGATGATATAATCCTGGTGAGGGTGACCATAATCACGTAAAATACCATCTTGTGAAAATTAATCTCTTCCCTTCAAATGAGTGATAATGGAGAGAAACTGGCACATCAGGGTTCTGTTTCACACTTTCGACTCTTGGGACAGCTTATCATTGCTTTGGCAAAAATTAACTTTACAAAGCTAAAGTTTTAATCAGGTTTTTTTCTCCTCAATTCATTAAAATCTCAGTGTAAGGATCTTTTGACTGTATGGATGTGGATTAGTCCAAATGATGGCGGTCTATGCTGTTTCCAGGATTTGGTATGTTTTCATAAGTGAAATGATGTAAATGATTTGAAAACATTAGGGTCATCTGTATCCATTTGAGAATATTTCATTGAAAAAGTTATGCCGAAGAGGATGTGAATTGATCTATTCATGGCTTGAAGGGAATGTATTCTGCTTTGGCTATAAGCATCTAACATAGTCTTTTCTCTGAGGATATGTCTACTAAAAGCATGAATGTTTACTTCTTTTATTTGTATGTTTGTGCGTAGAGCACAAGTTTATTTTCGTTTTTTGCATACTTCTGAATAAAAATCAGGGCTTATAATTTGAAAGTGACAAAAAAGTTTATTCAGCTCAAAGATGTCAAGCTCTTAAAATAATTTTACTTGCACTGATATTATATACCACTTGTTGGTTAACATGGGATTTTTGGGTGTTCAGCACCTCTTCACTTAAGTCATTTACAGGCTTCATATGAGAATACTCATCATTGTGATTGTGCATCCAAAATCTTTCAACTTCTACCTTAGATTCCCTCAAAATGATGGTATTATCAATAAAGAACACAGAAATTTCTTTTGGGTTCTCCTTAAGGCCGACATTTTGATGCTCAAGTTGAGCATTGAAACATTAGCCTAAATGGAGAACCTTACCCAGTGGAGAACCCAAAAAATTCTGCAACTAGTATCCTGGGAAAGCACCAGTTCTTAATATATGATATGCAATTTTATAGATGAGGTCTAAATAATATGTTGCACAATGCTTCTTTACATGAGTTTTTGGCAGAATTTTAGGCATATTAATGCACATTTTGAAGTTGCTATGTTGCTGTTCATCATTGCTTTTTCTCTTGTGTAAATATTATAGGGTAACGATAGGGCTAAAGAAGCCTGACTAGTAACTGTTCCGTTGACTTGAGGGGTTATTTAATATTAATTTCCAAATTAATAATTAACCTTTTTACAACATTTTCTGCATTACTGCAGTATAATAAACCTACATTGTGAGTTCATAATTACAAAGCATTGAAGTAAATATAAATTTATGTTTGCATTCTAGCCCTGTGACTAAGCATTTTACATCTGATCACAGAGTCCCTGGTTAAAATCTGGGAAATATTTGGGAACACTGCCTGCAAAAACCTAGCTGGGGAATGTATTTTCTCAATACTAGACCTTCCTTATTCTCAGTTTCAATTATCTTTTTTCTCTCTGGTGTAAATGGGAAGGAAGTTCTTGTGGGAAATAAATGAGCTTAAACACTAGTCGCCCTTTACCCATAGTTGTATTTACTTTGGTCTCCAGTGTGCTTAGTTACCAAACAGTATCATTATCTTCAAGTTCCTCTTCTTACAATTAGTTTCAACCACTGATATTTAAATCTCCCGGATTATGGAGTTTTGGCCAGAAAATAAACCAATCATCAAATCATTGAAAACGTTTGGTTAATTTTAGTCTACATCATCTGGGTTAATTACATAATACAATATGTACAAAAGTGATACTTATAACATATTTTCATCTGTCTCATCTATATAACCAAGAAAAGTTTAAGATACTTTTGACAATTCTTTTAACTAGTGTCTCCTTTAATTTTCAAACTCCGAAGCATACTGTATATTTAAAATTGCTACATTTTTAAAGTAATGCTATGTTTTTACCTTAGAGCTGTATGATCCATGCTATCCTTAGGGGGCGAATATACTTGGGCCACAGTGAAATCTTGCGAAGCTCAGCCAAGAAGATATTTGAAACTGAGAATAATTTCCGAAGGCTGCCATAATAGATACTTCCATTTAATTCAGCGTAAGACTTCACATGCCATTGGATAAAGTTTCCGTTGACCCTCACTAGTTAAAAGCATATGACTAAATTTTCATAGCTCAGCAGTCAAAACTGTCTTGGATGATTTTATGCGGTACTGAGAATTATGATTTCTCATTCTGTTAAAAATGGAAATCAATCTCTTTAAAAATTCTCCTCCAGATAATGAGGTAAAAGTTAGTGCATGTGAAAGTTAGCAGCATTAGATTCTCTCAAGTCTTTATGTGAAAGATAGAAAAATTGGAACAGCTTACCTAGTTTCAAATGTGTTAGTGCAGAATAACACTCCATGCTTATGGCAGAGAAAGGTGTTTGTGAATCAGAAAAATCTTTTGTGTAGTTATCATGGGCTGTAAGGATGGCAAATGTGAATGTGGGTAAAATATATATTTTTAATTTTATATTGGGAGGGAAAATGTCACCTAGACAATTGTAAATAAGTCTGCTACTCATTTAAGCAGTCTCCTCAGGGTCGTTTGCTCAAAAAACATTTGAAGCAACTCATCTGTCAGCTATTCCTTTTGAAATACACTTTTCCTTTCACGAGTCATATGCGTTTTTAATCGTACATGTGAAACTTTTTGCTTTAGGAACTGCAATTTACTGACCTCAAGGAGTCTTGTTTTTGTTCAAATAACTCTTATAACGCTCATTTAGTGGTGCTATCATGACTGATCTTTCATTTCTCTATAATCTCAAGTTACCGATTTGCTTGGTTTGCCATATTTTTTCTTGGATATTTCAGGTGACGTTTTAAACTTGTCAGATTGATATATGTACATTAGCATTTGTTATATTCTTTGTCCAAAGACCTGTTGTATATAATGGCTATCCATAAGTTGTAAATATTATCGCATTTCCTGGCCCGTAGGATGTTCAGTGATTGTATGAGTTATATTTTAAAATAAAATAATCAACATTAATTTAAAGGAAGAAAATGGGATTGTTTACTTTTAAAAATAGCAATGGCGTTGATTTATTCATTGTTGAATCCTTGAAACATGAATTATGGAGAGTGTACCTTAGGCTCGCTGCCAGAATGCAACCTGCAGTGAAAGTGGGTGGGTTCTTCCAATGGTAATGCTAAATCGGATGCATGAAAGCATAGTTTTGCCCTCTGGGCCCCTGAAGGATGGACGTGGGATATTAGAATGCATTTTTGAGACAAAAAGTGCATCTCATGGGCCAGGACATGTGACAATTGTGAACTTGTATTAGTGAATTTTTATACAATGCTACTGGGGATCAATCAAAGTTTTGTGTTTCAAAAGCAGTGATGGTTAGAAAATAAAGAAATTCAATTTATATCAAATGAAGGTTGGCAAATCTTTCTTGGTATATGTTAAGCGAAATTGGCCATCTGGCTCATTAGGATTTTGAGTCATTAGAATGTAAATGATCATTTTACCATTTAAAAGTGAACATGATAGTCTTGAAATAAGCACTACTGTAGTTTAAATATATTCTTTGTGTTCATTTTTCTATTTCCCTTAAAACATGATGTATGATCTGATAACATAGAAGGCTGTGTTTGCCTTATGGTTTTAAGCATTATGAAAAAATTGCTCTGCAGCCTTAAGTGTATTATGTTCCTGTGAAATCTTTCTGTAGAGGAACATCAAGCATGCTAAAGTGTTGGGACTGTATTACAAGTTTGATATTTCTGTGGACTGGTCTAATTTTGGACTTAGTCTGGTGTTTGCTGCATTTTTTTGACCGATGTACAATGGTGACCATGTGTGCCCCGCACCACCCATGCAGGAATTCTCCGCTACAAGGTGGACTTCCAGTCATTACAAGCTGATGAGCCATTGGATGACGTGGACCTAGATGATTACTAGGAGGAGGAGTGGGTGAGGAGTAGCAGAAGGGGGGAGTGGGTGGGAAGGGAGGGGACGGAGTGGGTGGAGGAGGATTTGGGCCCCGGCGGGCAAGGGAGTGGGTGTGGCTATTTTTTGTCAGTTATTGTGGTGGGTCAGGTTTCTTAGAGGAGTTGGGCTTAGGGCCAGACATCTACTACTGAAGGTAGACATGACATGAGATTCATATCTATATGTATGTGCATACATTAATGTGTTTCTTAATTGCCTTTAGTTACTTCTTTTTGATTAATAGTTTTTGTCAGGGAATGCTCTTAGTTTTGTGCACTTATATTTTTTTATCTTTGGCTATACTTATGTAATATTATCTTGCTGATTAGGCTTGGTCTCTTTTCTTAACTGTTATGATTTTCAGTGAAAAAATTGAGAATGCAAGGTGACTCAGGTGCCAAAGAAATATGTTTGCTTTTTATTTGTTTTTCAATTATGCTTCATCTCTTTTATTCGAGATGATCACATAGAGAACAATGTGTTGCTAATCTTGCTGCAACACATACAGTAGTTAAATTTTCCATTGCAAATAGATGGAGTTCTTATATGTTCCCACTAATTATGAGTGCATGCAAATTAAGCACATCATATGTCACAACAGGTGTTGTAGCAGTTAGCAAGTGAGATTATAAGTAAGTGGCTGCAGGAATGGCATTTATTGCTTTTGGCACTTTATTTCAGGGAGGTTGTTTTAATATTTATTTACTTTCGTGACAATAATAGGAAATGACTTATTTTCGTAATCCATTTTTGTTGTTAATATGCACTCTTTTGAGGAGTGGCAAATGTTTCTTTAATACATGCATGGTTTTTGTTCATGAATGTGTATTTAATAGCTTTGATTTGTTCACTATAACATAAGTGCTCTAATTTTCGGATTGATTTTCTCAACTTTTCAAAGTAATAACACCGGAAGTGAAGGAATAAAAATGATTTAATTACACTGAAGATTACTCATAACCCACGTTTCAACCCAGAAAGTTATCTTCCAGTCATCTGCATGCATTTGTTGAAACTTAGGTCATTAGTAAGAAATATCTTTAGAGGAATTGGCATAGTTATAGATATTCCCATCCTTAATGGAGAAATTCCGTTTATGCAGTTTAACCTGGAAATATTAATTTTGAGCAGCAGAAGTATTTATTATGGACGCACGTATATGGGCAGGGTGTAGCTGAAAAAATGAAATTAATGGCACATTTTCCTCAAGGTTTTTGTTTGGTGGATGAACTGTTGTGAAACTTACATGATAAATGTTATATTGATAATAAATTGTTCTGTTAATTGGGATTTGCTGTCTCCATGAGATATGCCTTCGGTTAACAAGACCGTGCCTGGCTTATTGTTTGCCATGTTATGATTTTTGTGAAAAAATCTTTCTTTTACAAGTGTTTCTTTGTTTATTATTATAGCTTTCATTGAATATTTTGTTTGAAACATTATTCTTATGTGTCAGTGAGTTATGAAATGGCTGTTGACTATTATTTTGGGTTTTGTCTGCCTGATTTATCGTTAGGATTAATCCTGTCTTTTTTAGGCAGTACCTATTTATTTTGCTAAAACTGTAACTTATATTATTTGCTTTATTTTTTTGTGCATGTGTTGTACAAGTACTATCAGTAAATTAGTATTCACTAATTATTAATTGAAAGGCTTTAATGCTGTTTAATGGCACAGCTTAATCTTTCTAACACCAATATGTTTTCTTCACTCCTGGATCTCACATGTCTGTATGTTTTTAGTCTTTCTGCATTTTCACATCAACTAAGTGCTACTATGTATTTAATTTTTTAATTGTTAAACCAGTAAATAATGAAGTCATTTTCATTCATGATATCTATATTTTGGCACTAGTCACTTATTTAAAAAAAAGTTTTATTTTTGGCTTCTAAGAGATTTTATTTTTTTAATTTGTTTGTTGTTCTCCTCCAGGTCTTCTTCGTTACAAAGTTGACTTCCAAAGCATGCAGCTTGATGATCTAGATGGAGATATTTATGAACTGGATGACTATTAGGAAAATTTAGCCGTTGGAGTCTGATTATCAACCTATCCTCTATCTTGATAGTAACCTTGGAGACTTAATTAGCAGTGTGCTGCCGTGAATGTGGACAGTGGAAAATGTCAGAATGCAGGCGTGAAGTGGTGATAAGCAGGAAGGGCAGTGCGAATACTACTCTTTACCCTCCTTTCCCCTTTCAGTTTGAACAGAGAAAGATATGGAACAAGCATTTGGCCCCTGATGTGAAAAAAATGACTTATGTTCGACAATTTCTTTGAGATTGTTGGAGGAATAATTGAGATTGAATGAAATATTTTATTACTTTGTGTCATCAATGAAAACGAGTTGCTGCCATAAGCTAAGGGCCTTCGCAATGCGACAAATGCACCCAGCTTCCATGCCTGTTGCCTTTTAAACCATTTGATTGTGTTCCATATCCAATGGTTATGATGCCTTCTGGCTTTCTATGTGAATAACACTCTTGGAACTTTATGAATATGTGGAATTGTCTTTCTTCCATGTGTTTCTTCTTTTCGGCAACCTTTGTAAATCAGGAATAATAGTTGGAATTTTATAAATGCCTTAATCAATATTTATAGTTATGAGGGAATGGTTCATATTCTCTAATTGTGTAAACAAGATCAAATTATGGAGGTCCAGTCAACTATCTGGGTCATTTATGGACTCGTGGTCTCCAGTAATGGTGGAAGTTTGGTGTCCTTGTGTTTGGAAGTGTGATTAATTTGAAATTAATTGAAGTATGTTAACAAGGAGAAGGCGTGGTTGCTCAATGTTATTCATTATTTTGGAATTTTGTGGATTTTGTTCTGGAGGAAATAGCAATTAATTTTATCTAGTTGGCTCTGCAGTGTGCCTGAATGACTAAGGGTTTTACCGGACAATTTGTTTTTAGGAAAAGCCTTGAAAACCCTCAAGTAATGAGTTAGGTTGGAGTCAGAAGCATTTCTTTAGTTTGTCTCAGCCTGTAGATGTGGGTTTCTAAATGAGGTTGAAGTTAAGGCCACCGCACATATCTTAAATCATGTTTGTTGATAGTAAACTTATCAAGCCCAAATTTTTCTATAGGTGAGCTGATAAATGAAAACCCAATTTATTATCCTCGTACATTGGCTAAGTAAATCAAATGTATAAGTTACAAAGATGAGGTTTTTTGGATAATTGGGAATTTAAAATGGGAAATGCATCCTTCCATCTGTGAAAAGAATTCTTTTGTGTGCATTTTTCATTGTGTCCTTGTGAAATTTGTACTGTGCTACTAGCAAGGGTGACTGGAGTGTGGATTTGTTAAATTTTTTTGGAGTTGTTGGGTGCACTTGAAGGGTGCTTTGTGAGCCATTGTTCCTTTTTTTGTAATATACACCTTCCAAGCTCAATGGTTGAACAAGTATGAATGACTGGGTAAAATAACATGCGTGAAAGTCACAAGTTTTGAAAACAAAAGCAATGTTATTGGCAAATATAAATCATAGAGTAAATCTAATTGTTGTGGTGACTTTGTGGCCGAATACATGGCAGTGTTTCTAGTTGTGCGAGAAACACTTGCCAATTTTACTCCTGCAGTTTCATTTATGAAATATCCCTTGCGATCCCAAGTTATTTTACCCTCAAGCCTGCCCTATTCAAGTCTTCTTTCTAATTGCAGATGAGAGGATCTTTGCTGGGTTGAAGTCCTCAGGGTTTTAACTGGTAGTTTTGGGGCCATAGTCCGTGGTCACAAGTTACTTTAGGGGAGGATATCTGGGGTGGCTGTAATAGTTCACATGTTTATAATTGAAAGAAAAATAGTTTCTATACTTTTTGTCAGTCATTAGTTTGGATAATGCAGGAGAGGATTTACATCTGGAGACAAAGTAAAGCAGAACCAGATGCAGCAATAAATTTATTAAAAGTGATATACTGATGATAGATATATTATTATACACATCAACAGACCTGTGTGGGGGCCATACCTTGTCTGGCCTGAGGAAGCTTCACAGGCTTACACCAAGCACCATTTTGTTTGGATTTCTACATGCTAAAAATAGCTTCTTGTACTCACAGTATTGTTAAAACTGCTGTACTGGTGAATTTGCTTCATTTTGCTGTGTACATTTCTAGTTGAAGTAATGGAAGTTTTGATTGGGCTACATGTTTTTCCATGTTTGCGGATCAACTGGTTTTTGCTATGATGAAATTGTAACAAAATGTGGCCTTACAACCGACTCATTCAATATGATTAAGGTTGAAATAAAATGCAACTTTTACTTCTCCATTATGAAGAATTAAGATTATTAAAATCTCTGTAGTCATGGTGTGTGTGATTATGTGAACCTGAGCCTCTAAAAATACTCATCCAAGGACCTGAATGGAAAGTAAGCAAAAATTACACTAAGGAAATGATCAAAACTTCATGATATTTGCTGAAAGCCAATTATAAGTTTCCTACCGGGCTAATTTGATCACATGCTCAGTATTGACTAACTTGAAACTGCTAGTGGTTCATCTTATATATTGTGCACTGAAATGATCAGTGTTAGCTGCTGGTTCTTTGTTTAGTTACATTGGCATTAATAGAAACTGGTCAGTCCAATAATCATATGTCCTCACATTTTTTATTCGGATGAAAGTAGAACCTATAATAAATTAATGCAAATATTGAATCCATCCTATAACTCTATTTCTATCCAGATTGTATTAGTTGATTAGCTATTTGGGGATTTTTATTGAACCTGAAAATTCATTGCGTTTATCTTGAATTTGGTGTTTTTTGTTATTTTATTATGCTATGTTTATTGCTTATTTTGCCATTTAATGAATCCCCATAGAATTTGTAGGAGCAGGTACTCGTAAACACATGCACTGATATTTCCCTTGTGATTTAATTAAAACAAAAAGAATTTCCCATATATTCCCAATTCGGGATTGATATTTTACTTACTGAGAAATAGGCTCTAGGAGTTGACAATAGATCGACCGGGAAAGACATTCACACCCTGGAAGATTTTTAAAGGACTATTTCTTTTACACTGCTTGCATTCCTAGTCTTGATAGTCATTGGATTCTAGCCATGTTTCCAGTGTTACATTTCATATGTTCTATCTTTTTTTAGTTGAGCGTATGGAAAGACGGGGAACATAAACTGGAAATTCTTTTTCTTCAACTGTAACATTCACTGGAAGTCCTTATAAGAAATTTTCAAGTTTTTATTGGCCATCATAAGAAGCCAGCTGAAGGTTAAGTGTTTCATGGCTTCTCCACAATCGACATAAGCAAACTTCATGTAGATGTTATGGATTCAAAGCAAAGTGAGCTTCCCTGGTAAGCTTATGCCCTGACTTGTCCCATTTAGTTTTTCACCCAACTGCCAGAGTTGCCTAATTGGGGATTGGTTCTTTCCACTGCTCCATGTTAGTTATCTGGGAACAAGGGAATGTGGTTTATTTCCTCTATGAGTGTAATACTGATAAAACGTACTTAAAACACTCCCTAACTTGATTTTAAAAACTAAATGTATATATACTTAGAACAGCAAGAAAGAAGGGGCTTTGTGGTACATTGTATTCACTGGTTTTGGGCAAGTGATGTTAATTCTTTTGGGGAGGGGAAAGAGAGGATGATTGACGAAATTAGAATTTTGAGACAATAATTCACCCAAACATTTTCTTTTATGTGATAAACAACAATATACATAATATGGGGGAGATAACCTGACTTCATTTAGGTGAACAAAAATGACATACATTGCTTACTCTGTATCTGTAGAAGCAGTGGCGAATATATGTTGGAACTGTGGGGGGGGGGGGGGGGGGCAAGACTGGCTAGCTAGTGGCGACCGGCAGTAGTTAAGGTATCTGTGCATGTGCCAAGCGCCTCTTGCCATGGCCATGCAGCCTTGTCGGAGGCCCCCCCCCATATATGTATTCACCACTGTTTGGAAGGTCTTGGGACTATATATCACATATATGGGAGTCCTGCTGTATTTCATTCCAATTTCAGGAATATTGATAGAGTAATATTTCAACCTTGGAAATACGGTATGATAAATCTGTTCGCCCTGGAAGAGGGAGATAATTTGGGCATAAATGACAGTAAGTGACTGAATTGGGAACAAATTCAGCCTTATGATTGAGGGGTGGAAGGGGAAAGTTCACTGTTATAGATCTCACCAGTGATTTGAGAACACGATAATGACTAATTCTTACACTGCTATACTGATAAAGGTTGTTTTAGGTTTTTCAGTTGCCGTGATGCGTATTTAGCTTGAATGATTTCCATGGTGACTGTCAGACAGTTTATTAACATAAATATATTCCTTAGTACCTATATATGACTATTACGTGACATATAGCATACGACACCATTGCACGAAGCCATCTCACTCACTGGCCTCTTACATACATGACCTGTGTTGCCACCTGTAGTTCTCATCAGTATTGCCAACTCTACAACAAAGGTTATTCTGCGCTTCTTTCAACCTAAATCAGATATGTTCCAATTTTGCTGGTTTGTTATTTTGGGAGCCAATCAACAACTTTATTTTGCAATTTAGGAGATTGGGGACATTAGTGAGGGATGGATGGAGAGACACCCCACATTGACATGAGCTCACTCTTAATAAAAGGTGCCGATGAGACCACAGTGTTAGCATCCCATCCAATGAAGGAGTACACAATGGATTTTAGCTGTTTAATTCATCGTTGCAAATGAAGGAAGGGTGAAAGACTTGAGCATCCCTTCAATCCTGCTCTGCTGTGCTTGAAGAAGAAATAGTCCCATGGAAAGTGGATGTAAGCACAAGCATTTCCACACATTCACTTTCAAGGATAGGTTAATCAAGTCATTAATGTGTTTACCACAGAGTTTGAAAGTGGCATTAAAAATGAGAGGCAGCCTTTATTTGGTCAGCTACAGAACTGGTATTGCAATTGAATGGTTGGTTCTTTTATTACAAGACTGAAGTTGTAGTTTGTCTTCTAAAACAGCAGCAGCCCTCTACTCTTTTTTTTATATACATCTTCCTCGTTATTTCCAAAAATCTCCTGAGTCTTAGTGAAGGTCTTGATAATAATAATACTTGATGAATCACAAGTCATCCTGTCTTTTCACGGGTTAGACTTCATAAATTATTGCAGTAGCCATCAAAGATATCACCACCCTAAGTGATCTAAGGTACTAAGCCATTGTGTGAGCAGGCATTAACTGTTTGTGTTTAAGGGTGAATTAATTGTTTGTGCTGCTACTGATTGTAATTACAACAGATGAGACATGATTTTGCCCCCTCATGTTAAGTTCTAAGTGAAGAGCTTCCCTATGATGAATTAACAATGAGAATACAGCAACGAAAACATGATAGGATGAAAATATAAAGAAAATACTGTGAGGTAAAACATTTTATTATCAAAGAGGAATACAATATTAATAATATAATATACCTTTACCATGTAAATGATGACTACCATGAAAGAACACACCAAATAATTGTAAAGGCAATTTATTCCTAAATATTTTTAATATTTGAAAATCACAGTGTTAAAGAAAAGGTAGCAGAATAATATGCTGGTTCAGTAAAGCACCTTTTTTTCTGAGGTAAGTTTTTCTTTGCCGATTAGAACATTTGATGTCATTGTAAACCTGAGGCAAGAACTTTTGATTTCACTTTTACACTTGGAGGAGTAACAAGAAGATCATCAGGAGGACTTGGGAGATCTGAAAATATAAAAACAAATATATGGTCAGAGTCTTGTTAAAGAGGTAATACACTCCTACAACTACATATGATGTAAACATTTGCCCAATTCTAAAAAGAGTAAACAACAAATACATCAACACACAATGGACATATCAAGTACAATATGGGGAAGCTCTGAAGCTAAAGTGTAAGTAATTCATTCAAGTATTTTACCAGCTGATTGGTAGGTTCTTGGACAGTCCCCATTCTGCATCCCAACCTCATAGACATTGTCTCACTTTCCCTCCTAAGGATGTCCCACCATTAGATCCCTCTTAAATTTTTCGTATCTTCTACCTCCTCATATTTTGTCCAGAATTCCTATCCTCTTCCATGGTTCCCCAGTGTTCTCCCCTCTATCACTCTCTTCAACATGCCCTCTCCTCTCAAAACCTCCTCCATCCATCTCTTCTGCCTTCTCCAAACCTCTGCCACACATTTCCTCTCCTCTCCAACCATATCCAATACCTCCTCATTTGTCTTCCTCGCCATCCAGCTCACCTTCACCTTCCTTCTAAAAACCCACATCTCAAACGCCTCAAATCTACGCACATCCTCCCTTCACAATGACCAAGTTTCTGACCCATATAGCGCCACGCTCCATATTAAAGTTTTCACCAGCCTCTTCTTTACGTCTCTTCTCAGACCCCCCCTCATCAATTCCCTTCTCTTCGAAAAAGCTTCTTTAGCCACGGCAATTCTGCATCTGATGTCCCTACCACTAAACCCATTCTCCTCCAAAATACTACCAAGATACGTAAACTACTCGACCTGCTCTATCTTCTGCCCTCCCGCCCTTATGTTAAGCCCCACCATCTTACTTCTAGAAAATTCATCACTTTCGTTTTCTTGTGGTTGATCTTCATACCCATACCTTTCGCACTGCACCTCTAACGCATTCACCATTGAACGCTATAGCGTCTCTCGTTCCCGTCCCTCTCCTAAACCCGAATTAGTCGTCACCCAGGTATTCATTTGCCTTCTTCTAAAGCCTTCTGTTTATAATTCTCAGAACTGCTTTGGCCGCATGAGATATTAAGCTTATTGTCCAATAGTCTTTGCATGTTTTTGCCTTGCTCTTCTTTGGTGTAGGAATTAGTACAGTCTTCACGAAGTCTTCCGGCCACACTCCATCCTCATAAATCCTACGAATAAGTGCAAAACATTTTCCCCTTCCGTTCTTCCCCATGCTTTTTAAAAACTCTGCAGGTATGTCATCTATTCCCACCGCCTTATTCCTTTTCATAGTGTAAGTAATACTTAGTAAATTAAATTTAATTAAATTAGTAAATTAAATTTGCACCAATTCAAAACAACATAACTTTGGATTTTTCTTTTATATTCAAAACACAGATGAGGTCATAACTTCAGGCTTACTGCTCAGCTACACCACATAATTTTTATGCACTTACAATTAGTGGCAAGCCCTAGGTGTGACTTTAATTTTTAAATTTATATTAATTAGTCAAAATAAGGTACTGAGGAGATAAGGTGTTGCTACTACTAAGGTGTTGCTCAGTTTTTTCTTGGCATGCAGTGCCATAAAAAGGTTAATAGAAGGTAGGGGTGTGCTGTTCAGGGATTAGGTAACTATTTTGCTCTTTAGCACTTAGCTGTGGGAAGTGTACTCCAGTTCTTTATCAGGGCAATGCAGGGAAAACATCAAAATGTTTGGCTATCACCTTCATCCCTCTCCTTGTCACTCTCTCAACACATACATATATTGGCTCATCCTTCCCTTGAAAGGCTCAAGGGCTCACTGTTTACTTACTCACAAGAGTACCTACTCCATTTCAAGTAAATGATAGGGAGGGGAACAACTTCCTCAGATGGGAGTTTTGACCATGTTGCCTACTTCAGGGTGTCCGGTGAATCACAATTTCTTTTTTCCCTGAGTTTTCCAGGTTTTCCAGGCAAATGTTTTGCATTTTCCAGGGTCTTGCTGCACTTTGTTTCTAACATATTTTTAATGAATTTCTAATAAAATCGGCATAATTTTGCCAACATGAAAAAACGAGAAATTTTAGTCCCTACTTTGAGTTAAAAACGTAAGAGTATACAAAGAATGTAGAGTATTACGGGTTTTATTTCAACCAACAAATAAACAAAAACGGTTAACTGACAACAAAATTCTGAGTCAGGTGCACTTTGAACACAAAAAAGTAGATTCAGACTAATTTGATAAAGAACATGTAAAAAAAGAAACTGGTGTGACATTTTTTAATGAGTGCATTTCCGATTCAATTTCAGCAACAAATTTCTCGGCTTTTCAATAAATTACGTTATTTTGGTTTGCAGCTCTTGAACCTTTTGCAGTATGTACCTCTTTCTTATTCTTTTTCTCTTGAGGTCTTGGTACCTTTCCTCTTCTCCCAAAAGGCTTCACTGTAGTTTACATGAACATTTCGGAAACTGTAAATTAATTGCTTTGTGATAGGTACGGATCTAACGCCCAAAAAAATTCAATTATGTAAAACAAAATTGTATTTGTTGGACAATTCACGAATTTTAATTAGGTTGGATTGCCCCTGTACAGTGGCCCTGTCGACTACGAACCCGAGGGCCGTGATTTCCATACGCAGTGACCGCAAAATGTATTTCCGCTCCTTCAAAAACATTTCTGCAAACATTAAAACGAGGAGGGTGGAGATTATTGGGAAGGGATTATCAATTACATATATAACAATACCCAATTATCCATTTAGGTTGCCGGCCGAATGGTTTTCGTATAATGCGGGAAATGCCACTGCGCATGCTCAGATGTTTAGATTTATCGTAAATTTGGCCACACCAAGAATTCCATTCGTACGTCTCTTCGAACAGAATCTTGATTTCCGCGAGAAATTCTGTTTCCTGTAACAGATTTCGGCATCAATTCCGATTCCATTCGTAGCGGCCATTTTACATGAGAATTATTCCGTGTGGAATTTGCCTTGTTATGCAATCGGCTCCTTAGACTGCGCATAGGGAGAGTGGGGTGGGATGACGAAGCACAAGCTGAGAACGGGCGCACAGCTATGAAAAGAGTATGAAATGAACAGGGAGTGCAAGGCTACGCTGAGCCGAGAGCATAATGCAAGCAAAGGCGCAGGTTAAACCTCTCTCTCTGTCTTAATGGAAATCGGCTGCCATGCATTTTCCAGGGTTTTTCGGAAAAATACAAAAATTCCCTGAGTATTCCCTGAGTTTTCCAGAACAAAATATTTCCCTGAGTTTTCCCGGTTTTCAAGGTTTTCCAGGTCGCCGGACACCCTGCTACTTACTTAAGTATTATATATTTTAGATAAAAATCAAAGAATTCACAAATTTCTTGGTATTGAATTCATCAGAAAACAGCAAGAAAGTTAAATGAAGGTATAGCATATTTAATGAAGTTTCTGCATGAACTAGTCAATTTTTAATTACCACTTCATCTCCACTAGTGCTTTACAATAACTGCTTTCCCCAGCCCACAGAAAAAGATCTACCCAGATTATAGGGGTCCACACTATCACCAAATTCATTAGTACAATAAAGAGATTAAAAAGTGTCCAAATACTGATGTAAATGTGATAAGCACTGTGTGGAGTACCAAAGGAGGAACTGCTATCCAAGAAAGTAAAAAAAATCAATCAATAAAATGTTAACCTCACAGTCACTATACGAAAGATAATCGTGAAAAATGCTACTGCAGGCAACCAGGCATATTTTTGGGTGGAGAAGATGAGGCAACACAGAAAATGAATGTGCCTGATACCATATCAACTGGTCCATAGCTTTTGCAAAAATAATCACAATTATCAGGCATATAATCACTTTTTAAGAAGAAAATTAAGGTCAAAAATAAACAATGACGAATTAATGCAGACATGATTACAAGGAAAATTACTCAACTTTTTAGTGAGCATTATGATGGAACACAGTTGTCTTTTTCATTGATTTCTCTATGAAGGAATATATATGTGTGCTGGTAATCAGTGGTGACCGGGTGGGGAGCGAGGGTGGGGAGTTGGGGGGGAGGGGGGGGTGTAGGGTTTAAACCCTCCCCAAAAACATGTTTCATGTTTACCTGAATTTGTTTTTGTTCGTTTCCCTGAACTAGCGTTTAGAATTTTGCTTATTGGGCTGAAAAATATAGTTGAATTGTCTTCATGAAGAGAGAATGTTAAATTAATTACTGTTTTATTGTATAATAATTTAAATATCATTTTATGATATTGCACATAAATATTAATGAACCCCTCCCCCCAGAAGTCAAACCCCCCCCCCCCCCCCCCCCCCCAGAAGTCAATCCTGGGTACGGCACTGCTGGTAATAATAATGCACTGAGCAAAATACCTTGATCGATTAATTGTGACTGAAATGCAATCAAGAGCAATAACAAAATTCTTCACCTTCAACAGTTAGAGTCTTGAGCCTCTTCTCAATGTCATCACCCCATTTCAGTGGAGAGGGTTCTTCCTTGGTTTTAGCCACTTGTGTCGCAGGCTTCTCCTCAGGCTCCTGCTGCCCAAGCAGCTCTGCCAGCTCCTCCTCCAAATCTTCCTCCCCTTCCACATCAGACATTACAGATTTACCAAGATCAGACAAAGTGCTCGTCAAGTCGCTGTGCAAGTCCAGCACCTGAATTAAATGGATAATAGAAATATTTAAAAACACTGGCAAATTGATCAATTATAATATTGTTATTTGAATTAGAAGCCAAGACACATTATGATGCATAAGGTGTTTTCCAAAGGAAAACTAAATCCCACTGCAGTCTAAACTGGCTATTATTAAGTTATTTAAAAAAAACACTTAAAAGTTACTCCATTCTCAGGTAATGATAATAGATTTGTACAGATATGCTCTTAAAATTGTCATGGAATGATTTATTTTTGATAACCACTAATAGTGATAGAAGCTGAAAGCTTAACTTTGAACCAAAGTGTAAAAAAGAAATTAAAACATAAACAAAATTGAATTCATTTATCTTGGCCAATATAAGCAAATCCAATAAGCTTGAACGTTTTTGGTAAAGACCTCACAAAGTGATTTCAAACAATCTCAGAAATTTAAGAAAACTGAAAATAAAATATTTTAAATATGGGAGACTATCAATATTACAATGTAATAAAAAAATATACTTCTTGAATGAGTGAAATAAAAAAAGAGGAAAAGTTTTGAAATGCATGTAATCCTTATATCTTCATCTATTGGCTCATTATGTATGTATAAGTACTAAATTTGTGCACCCTATTGGAAATGATCTACCAATTCAATTGAGATTTTCAACTGACTACACATACATATATGAGGAATTCAATTGGATTTGGGATTTTAGATTGATTTGGGGTATTCAATTGGATTTTCCACATTCCATTGAACAAGAGGAATACAATTGAGTATCAAATATCTAATTGAATATTTTCTATACTCATTTTAATTCATTCAGCTGAATTTTAATGTTTGTTGTGAGATATTAGAATGGCACACTTCTCAGTTTGAATCCTGGTTCTCAGAACAAAGTGGACAAAAATTAAATATTTCAATCCATTTAAAATTTTAATCATGTATGCATTTGCCATTAAGTACCTAAGCAATCAATCAGATACATGCATGAAAACGAAAGTTAAAGCTGCCAGAGCCAATGTTGTAATGAGTAATATAAAAGGAGGCAGAATGAGCGTTATTTTACTGCAGTAGAAAGGTCTCTTTGTTTGATAAAATGAGCCAAATGATGCTCCAAAGAGAGTTGAAATAAAGTCAACAAAGGCTTAGAATGGACAATATCATTACACCACTTAAAGAAATAAATCTTACCTCCTCAAGTTCATTCCTAGTGGTTTCAATGTTATCTTCTGTCAACCCTGCTTCCTTGAAAGTGTTCTTCAAAGCAGCTACACCCATCTTATATGACTCCAAAACCTAGAGGAAAACATTAATTTAATCTGTTGCTGGCAAAAATTATATGCAAAACAAAATATAAGTGAGATGTGACCTAGTTTCATTATTAATCCACAAAGACTTGATTAGTAATAAAAGAACTTAGAACATTTAGCAGGCCTTATAATTGAAGAAACTCAGAGGAAAATATGCAGGCTATGTCCAATGATAGAAATCAAATAAAATTAATCATTTTCTGCCTCATACATAATGAAATAGTGAATTAAACTAAGGACTCTCACTTTGATTTACCAAAAGATAGGCACATATGCCACTCAATTTTAGCATAACGACATCCAAATTTCAGATAATCTCATCTTAATTTTGTATATTGTTTTAAAATTCTGCTAGAGTAGCCAGAAATATTGTCCACCAAACACATATAATCTACCCGAGAATATTGCTAACCCAATTAAGAATTAACCAAACTAGGCTAACCTAGTTTAGTTAACACTGTACACATGTGGAAATTCAGCTGAGTGAGGGGCTCAATAAACTTGCTTCTACTGATCTACCCAACCCAGTATGATCTCACATCAGGACCTACAACCTTCCCCAAAGTTAATGTGTTTCCACAGTAGGATGCGTCTGATTTCCTCAGGTTTCAAAAATGGCACCATAGGGAAATGGCAATGCATTCTACACTATTAAATGGCACTGTCATTGAACATGAGATACTTCCTCATTCCATCCCATTGTATATTCCTTCAGGGACGTATACTACCCAAAAAACTGGCACAATCGATTGTACAAGAAAGTAGACAGTCATGTATTCATGTATATTCATTAAAGAAAGAACATTCATTCTTCCAATCCTCTGGAATAGCTTTCAATTAAAGTCACTGAGGAAATATTCTAGCAGAATATAGTCATCCCTACGATACATACTAAAGGCATAACACAATTAACTGTTATTAACTAGAACTATTTTTAGCCAGGTTTGAAATACGCCTGTTGAAACCAGTTGAGGTCACCATAAGCAAGAGGAATTTAGATGGAAACTATTTCGAGCTTGGTAAACCATTCGATTCTGTACTACTCAGTCCAATTAGATTGAAATAGACTTTTCCCCAGGGCTCTAAGCTGAAATATCATATGCTGCTTACCTGTCCATCTGTCTCAGCTTCCTTCACACGATGCAGCAAGGATTGAACATTCTCAAGTGCCGTGACACGCTTCTCAATGCATTTATCCAGTTCATGCCTCTTCTTCAAGGAACTCTTGGCCTGCAAAATAACAATGTAAAATTGAATCCACATGGAAATTTTACAGTAATCAACAACTAAATAAAGTATAAAAAAGACATTCCAGTTGATTTCTTTTACAATCCCAAGAAAATACCAGAAGTTTATATATTAACCATTGAACGAATTAGAACTGTGATATTAAAGGTCATCCAATAAACACCCTGAGTGAGTAGAGTTACTGTAATTGTCATATCTACACAAAAATCTCATAGAATCAACAACAATAACACATAACTGAAGGCATAATAATGGCTTTTGGCCAAAGCAATTGCAGTGAGTTCTCCTTTTTCCTTTTCTCACCTACCATTTCATTTGCGATAAAACCTTCATGTCCAGGCTGGGGCGAACCCAGGAATTTATTTCGTGGGGAGGGGGGAGCCACTAGGAGACTATATATTGTGTATATATATCGTGTGAATTTTCTTCGATTGAGTGTATAAATAATTTGGGGGGGGGGGATGTATCCCCCTTTGTATGGGTTTGCCCCTGTGTCCAGGCACCCAGAGGAGTTCGACTTCATTCTTTCTAGTTAATGTGTCGAGCTTCTCCTGACACTCCTACAGCAGCCTTGATTTTCACCATGGAGAGCTAAAGGTTTTCAGTGCTGCTCGACTTTCTGAGTATGAACAGACTATTATGGCAAATGCCATAATAGCCTAGCTTTTTGCCATGCCAATTGCTATGTTTAAACATATCAGCCTGACATACAGTCATATGTTTTCACGTGGAATAAACAGCTTGGTTTCAGGTCCTTTGCTGAGGACCCCAGCTCCTGACTTGAGCTTGATCTTGGAGCCATGCTTGGAACTAGGGCCACTAATTGAATGAACACATATTTGTGTTTTACACAGTTTTACTTTCCTTTAGACGATCAGTAGTGGACGTTATGCCATCATCAGGTGCAACGCAATACAGGTGGTGTAGCAGCTGAAACTGGTCGTCTGAAGGAAAATAAAACTGTGGAAAACACAAAGTAGTATTCATTCAATTATGGAAATATCCCATTTATTTCAATCTTCATCTTTTGGTTATAGGGCCACTAGGTAACAAATCGTATACAAAATATGGCCACAGTTATGACCAGTGGTGTACAGACTGGGGGGAGTTTTAGGGTTTAAACCCCCCCAAAAACATGTGTCCCTGAATTCGTTTTCGTTCGTTTACCCGAACTAATAGGGGCATTGGTGTAGCGGTGAGATTACGGAAAATACGCCATTAACGAGCGGACGCTCCATGTCACTGCTAATTCATTCGGAATAACGATAGATACAATGTTTCAAGACGGACAAAAATCTTACGTAAATTGGTTCCAGACCCCTTGCCCTTCTCTACATAAGACAATGTACGATGATCCCAACCCCCCTACCCCCAAAAACGTCTTAAATAATACTTGAATTGTCCCTTAAGTCAAAATGCGAAGAAATTTTCGGTCACCTCGCTAACTTAAACTGAAGAGCACTCCTAATAACCATTAACAAAACAGCCCCGCAATATCGATCGCAAGAGAAGAGTTGGCACATAATCAGAAATCGGAGTCACGCGCCGTTCCATTAATTTCCAGTTACTGAATGTGAGCCAAAATGTTCCATATGACAAACTGGAGGCCCGAGTTTGCACTAAGTGGACAAGCAAGTGTTTAATGTATTTCGTAGTCGTGACGCATTGGGGCGACTAGCTGAGTGGCTGAAAAAGTATTTTTCGGAGAGCATTATTAAACGGGATGACCTCACGATACTAAACACTAGAAGGCCGGAGGGGTCAAATTTGACCCCTAGGCGTTTTTAAAATGCTGACGATTTCTTAATTTTTTACTGGTGGAAATGAAATTTCGTGAATTTTCATCTTTTGTGACAAGACGTAAACGTGGTGAATTTCATAAAAAACGGTTGAACGGTTAAGTTGAAATTTTCATTTTTACAGTCGAGGCCGGATGGGGTCAAATTTTACCCCCTCGCTATGATATAATTTTAAACTTTTCTATTCCTTGTATTATTACTATTAAAACTATAAATGTGCTTTTTAACGGCTAAAGAATGCCCTAATGTAACAAGATCTCGACTAAGTATATCATTTTTCTTGATATCTTGACTTTATCTGTGAATAAAGTATTCAAATGTATCGCAACGCATCAGAATCGTCGAATTCGTTATTCTTTCACGCAGGAGACTATTTTAGTAGTATTTAAAATTGGGAGAAGGGTACTAGGAGGGCCTTCAACGTTTGAAGATTTTCCACATTTTCCTTGGCGCAAGGAGTCGAGAATATCTCCGTAACGAGAGACGACGAGGTATGGGATTGAAAGGATGTCTCACCGCGTTGAAACACGTCAATCGTAAACTGATCAATGGAGCGTCCAATATTTTCCAATCACTTCTGTGCCGTTTCTCGACCACTTTCAGGCATCTATGTGGAACGCCCATGCAGAATCCAGTCGCGTACGCAGAAAGAGATTCAGAGGCAGAAGTTTTTCTGAGAGGAAGCCGTTTATGTCTCAGCGGGTGGTCTACTCACCAGGGGCTTTTGACTTATTAGAGCACGCACTAAAGGTGCGGGACACGTAACGGTAGATGATACGTATGATGTATAAGCGAGTAAATCGGGTGATACTGGATTGAGAAAGGCGCCGTAACTTGAAGTAGGCATCGTTTTTATGCCTTTTCCGATACATCACGTTGGGCCACGAAGAATTTATTCGATAGCGCTTTTCAAAGTTCATTTTCCAATACAGAAGGTACTAAAAATATTCATTATTAAATTTAGTATATTTAACCATTAGAATATGTGTACGATCTTTCTAGCAGTACTCTGAGATCGAGCAAAATATTTATTTGACCTTAAGTAATTAATAGAAGGATATAATGATGGGACATCGTTAGGGGGGGGAAAGCAAGACAATGTCTAAGAAATTGGGATGCAGGATGAGGGCTGTCCAAGAACCTACCAATCAGCTGGTAGAATACTTAAATGAAAGTAATACCAATAGTATGAACAAAAAAGCACAAAAACCAGTTTCCCACGCAATGTAAACCGAAGAAATAAAAAAATGCTATTTATGCAGATGTATAAAGTTATATTATTTTGTTCCCACGCGTTCGCACAGAGAACCCAGACTAATTCAAAGAAAAAACATTCATACAATTCCCCTAGAGGACCATTTACGCCGGAGTTGAAATTGGTTTAGGGATTGGGTACAGATTCCTGATGCAGATTCTTTCGGGAGGGGTCACGGGTATTAGAGATATTTGTACACTTCTTGGGGAGAAGTGGTTGTGGGAAGCATTCTAGAGGAGTTTTAATCATCTCAAGAAGTCATAATCATCAGCAGCCAAGTCGCAATAGAAGAAAGGGGAAAACAATTCTCAGGGCTCCTCTGGGGCCCCCAAAGCCTCGGGGCCCATAGGCAACTGTATATTTTGCCTTATTGGTACTATGGCTCTGGCTGCAGCTCTCCATTCCACTCTCCTATCAGCAAACCGCTCCTCATTATGTGCCTGGCGCATTCACCTCAAACAGCCAATACAGAAATTGCAGCGTCACAACATTGAAAAATCCCGACTGGGCTTACATTTTCCCTGACGATGTGGAACGATATCGAGTAAGCCCAGGACTTAGCGACGGTCTTGATCTACGTAGAACGCATACAAAGGCGGAACATCTGACAGTTTATTGCACGAGGAAACAAATAAATCACCATTAAGTCGCCGATGCTACGCTCCTATTCAAGTCCTAACCCTTCGCGACACCTCGATTGGAAAGGCAACACCATGCACCTGATTTCCGCGCATATCCTCCGAACCTAATTTCTCTCACTTCCACGAGTCATATAATACTTTTTGTTGTACAAGATAAAATTAATTCAAAGGGACATTTTACAATATTTTCACAACAAATACTTAAATTTTGGCGCTAAAGCACTATTACATCTTTTGATGGCTATAGTGATAAGTGTTTAAACACGCTTTAGCAGTAATTAACTACTAGACAAGGTATATTCTTCATTAATTTATTTCAATATGCAAAAATTTCACAACAGCATTCATGACACTATGGAGTATACAAATCATTGATGTGGACATCACTTGAAAATTCAAGGTAGTCAACACTCCGCAAGAAAGACCTTACCGTGAAGACCAGTTCGCAACTGGTCATCCAGTTTACCAACAGTTTGTAAACTAGTTGGGCACAGGTAAAAAATCCTAACTTCGTTAATCATGAATGGTTGTGAAATGCCATTCTGGCGGGTTTTTACGCCGAGAGAAAGTTTCTATTTGTATTCTAGGAAGGTAACACCAACATGCTGCACTTTGCATAGATGGCGCCGGGAGATAAACGAAATCGCGGAAACTAAGTTTCGAAAAATAAAACATTAATTCATTAAGGATCAGGTGCTTTCCCGACGAATTTTATGCGTACATTTTTTACAGGTTTCAACCTCCTGGAAAACGATGGCGGAGTTAGTTATCGAACCGTCGGTACCTGAACTCCACACCCGGTTGGAAACCCATGAAGAATTTACGCAGATTAATTGATCTATAGCATAAAAATACACAATTAATTGCTCTTCTTGTAAGGAGTAAAGCGGTCAGCTGAAAAGAGATGAAGAGTGAAGAGATACAGATAAACCAATCTTTGGACTAATGACAGCAGATGAGAAGCATGGAAATCCAAAATGGCATCTCTTGCTATAAAAGTTTACACTAATTGTTTTTGTGTAACTTTTTAAAAATATTCATTATTTGAGCTTTTATCATATATTAATGACATATTATAGATGTCCAAGTAGCAGTATATCATAATTATAGGAAGAACTGAAAGATTTAGAGTTAAAAAATGTGAATTGCAGGATGAGATAAATTGTAAATTATGAAGAAACAAAATACACGGTTACAGTAAGAGAAAAAAATCAATACAGAAAAAACTAAAACTAGACAAGTGAGAATTTGAAAATGTGAGTGCTTATAAATATCTTGATTCACCGTTAAGCGTAAAAAATGCAATCTCAGTGAAATAACACGGAATTTCTGCAGGTAACAGATCCCTATATGTCCTTAAGAAAACACTAATTGTAAGCACTGAAGTAAAGTCTTGTGTTTTCCCGGCGTATAGCATCATGAAAGGCTATTCGATGGGCCCCCGAGGACCTGAGGATGGATCTCGAATCGAGGTCCGAAACGTCGGCAGCGATGAGAGGAGTGACCCGGTGGCAAACCCGAATAGCCTTTCATGATACTAAGCACTAATATTCAACACAAGCAATCCAAACTTAAAATCTACATAATAGCCATAGGACCATATGGAAATTGACCCAGAGGGGGGCGTAGGAAAAGATAAAGAGACGATGTCACAGAGGATTTCCAAAGAATACTTTCAACTGGAAGGAACTAGCAAAAGATAGAAGAAGATGGGCGTTTGTTGACGCCAAAACCGATGGAGGGTTGTAGCGTCCAAGGAAGAATAAAAATAGCCTTTTTCATGTATTGGCAAATTTTTTCACTCAATTGAATGTTATTATTAATATAATTTTGTGCTATTTTTCACTCGTGTTATGATGGTAGCTTCCATTCAGAAATTCCTTCGGAGTTACGTAAAGCTCATATTGTACTTTTATCCTATCGCATGTTTATAAATGTAGCTGAATAATGAGAAACGATCTATTTCATTTTCTACAGCAGCATTGCCGACCAAAATTTCCATGTTCTGTACAAGGGGGATCATAACGAAATTCAAATGAGTAAGATGTCCACAGAAACCTTCAGTCCGAGAAAAGAGGAAGATAATAAGTTACAAGCGTTTAATACTTGGGTATGTACTTGATAGGAGAATGGAGAAGGTGCATTGGACGGAAAGGAAGGCGAGCGAAGAAGTGTTTGGTATGGTGGGTGAGGAGTGGAAAATACTAAAGAAAATTAAGAGAGGACAGGGTACGTGGTTGGAACAGGTAATGAAAGGCGAAAAGATACTAAAGGCCGTGATAT
Source organism: Pyrrhosoma nymphula (assembly GCA_963573305.1). NCBI lineage: Eukaryota > Metazoa > Arthropoda > Insecta > Odonata > Coenagrionidae > Pyrrhosoma > Pyrrhosoma nymphula. The sequence continues at coordinate 43,155,560 of OY754330.1, read as the reverse complement.
AAAGGAGGATGTTTGGTTAGCGGTGAAGGAGAAGACAGAGAATCCGCTTTAAAGATGGGATGAAGAAATGGGAGAGATGAATAAAGAAATTGTGAAATAAGATACGGGAAGCACCAGCACAAATGTAGAGGATTTTTAATCTCTCATTACCTTAACCGGTACATTAATAATAATGAAGATCTCTCGGATGGCAACAAAGCATGATTACTCCGATTGCTCACACCGGACTGACCTTACCCGACCGCGACAAATCAAATGATAAAAGGTACCTACTTGGATACTCGCTCGTTCCTGAGCCTTCGCCTAGGTATCCATTCCATCATAACTAGGAGCCACAGCTAGCCACTAAACCTTTGAGTACTCTGTCAACAACGAGCTGGATAACGCTAACCTATAGCAAACATTGCGACGCGACGAAACAACGGCAAACTCGGGATTTAGCTATCTCTCGTTCCGATAATGAAGGACGCTAACTCTAATAACCCGGCGTGATGCGTCGAATTACAACTCTTATTACTTCACACACATGCACTTTGGCGTGCACATGGATTTTCCTTGGACGTCATACTTAAGCAAACAATCAAGGCTAAGCACTCACGATCATACGCATCTGAGCTCGCAATAAAAACTCGCGTCCGGTGAAGTTACTGGGCAACAATTTCCGTGGTAGGGTAAAGGGGGTTATAAAATAAAGTGAACTATACCAATGTTGTACGTGACATACTAGAAAACACGAACTTAGTTCTATTAGAGTAGCCTTTCGATTACCAGAGACCCGATTTACCGATGTTCCGTATTATCCGAGGTAACAGTCTTCATGCTGGAACCATACCAAGCCAGTTTATCCCACGCAAACGAACTTCAGAATTTGGCAATCAGTTCGATCTCAAAATAAAAGGCAATTCACAAAAATATTTTATCCCAATCATGTCAAAAAATGAAGCTAGGTAAAGGATAGAAATATTTAATTTTTATTGCGAGTTATTCTGGCATATCAAAGAAATGATATGCCTACTATTCGTAATATACGAGGTGGCCTCAGTTCACATTGCCACGGATAATCGAGACTTCACTGTACTGAGAAAGCGAAACGAGGGTTTTTATCAACCTCAGGCTCAGTCTCTGATCTCAGTTTTTTCCCCCGCACATTTATCCATCCATTTCCCACACAGGCAGAGTTGGTAGGTTTCCTTCGTCCATTAGGCCAGTCCCTTGGCCGGTAGGCAGGAAGTCAAAGCATTGGAGCTAGAGATCATCTCGTTATATATTCTTCACATTGACTCTTGATTGTTTTATAACAAGAGACGGAGATAAGGCTGAGAAAAATGGCCCCAAAAAGAAACAAAGGAACCACAAGTCCAGAACAATGTGCTCTCCCCCAGGAAATGACATATCTTGGGAAAATATGCCGCACCAACAGTTCTCAAAACAAGTTGGGCGCGATCTCTCGAGGCAAAGCCTTATAAAAAGAATTAATGAGACACTAAACGCATCATAAAGCTGTTCCCCATTAAACGTTGGGAAAAATTCTGGGTCAATCCAGGGCTCGATGAGTCTCGCTTACGTACCACTTGTCCAATAAAGTCCCTTCAGCACCAACTAGGTCAACAGTGGGGGTGAATTACGAACCGAGGTCGTAAAGCAAATAAATTAATATCTCATCGGTTAAATACCACGCAAAAAAACAACCTCCAGACTCTATTACGTTCCTTAGTAGACTCAGCTTCCCCGAAAGAGTTGCTGATACTGGAAGACATCGGAAGTCACCAGCTGTCCACTAGTTGCCATTTATATACGGGGGATGGGATTCGTGAGCTTTTCCGGGTGAACTAAATAAAATTGAGAGGGGCCTTTCCACCAACTGAGCCATTTCAATAAACTCGTCACTTAAGTTTGAAAACAAGCCAATGAGAATGATTTTTCACAGTAAAATCCTCCAATAACATCCAGTCTCGGTGTCACTCAAAAGTTGAACAAGATTTGATCCATCTTTTCTTGAATTTACCTTCTGAGAGGCATTTAGGTTCATTCTAGGTTCTTTTGAACTCCATGAATTTTAGAAATGAGGTAGCATTGCAGCAAAGAGCCACTTTGTCACAATAGGCTTCAATGTAAAGCGTAACAAATTCATCGTTCTAATGCGATATCAAGCATGAACGCAAAAATTTAAAGAAGAAACGAATAAATTCAAACATTAAATATACATTTAAAAACATAAAACAAGAGTTTGGTAGCGTAGCACGATAATTACGATTATTCTCATATAAGGTCTGAGGGAGGCAAAATACAGACAAATGGAAGGACAATATTGACACTCTGTACGCCATATATAGGGCAAAAAGTAGCGAAAGATTGCGGCTATAAGCAACTTTCCTTTGGAATTTTGATTTTAACGACTTTTAAACAATTCGATGGCAAACATGTCGCATTACAGGTAATAGCTCAATTTGTGATGTTTTTCGAAATGAGGTGACCCTATTTTCAGTGAAAATTGGAGAAAATTTACGTTAAAATACAATCAAGATACACTGATTCCTACTGCATGATATCAGCACCGAACTCGTGAGTTATTACTGCTTTGCAAGTTTTCCTAAGCAAGTATTTAGAGATGAACCTAGTTTTTTCCAGAAAGAGTCACCAGCACAAGATAAAAACTTTGTAACATTTTACAGAATGCTTAATAACGACCGGTTTAATCCAACAGCGGACATCACATACACCTGATGATGTCCACTGTTGGATAAAACTGGTCGTTATTAAACATTCTGTGAAATTTTACTAAGTTTTTACAGCTCGGTTGAAAGTTCCTGGCACCTGGGCAGAAACTAGTTTTTGATCCAGGCGGGTTAATTTTGACGAATCGCAGCTCAAATGATCATTCTCTAAAGTAGAATGCACCCTCTAAACTACCTCCCCACCTAGGGTAATGTCTCCTCTTCTTGCTGCAGTTTGAAGCATGGAAGTGCCAGAAAATTTCAACCGAGGTACACCTTGCGTTACCATGAGATATCACAAAGTTGAGCCTGATGCCACTGAACTCAAGAGTCACTTGTTTTAAAGGAAATTGTGCACTCCGAGGCTTGTCAATTACACTTTTAAGACCCATTCAAGAGAATCGAAGGACAAGGTAACATGAATGTAGAAACAATATAAGAAATCAACACGTCAATCCAAATGACATATCAATCATACAGCATTTCATATTAGAGCAGTGCGAATTGACGACATTTTTACGGAGGGTCAATTTGTATTTCTTTATCGGCTCCAAATGAACGATTCCGACGGAGACATAGTTACGTTATAAATAATTAAGTACAGCTTGTATATAGATGCATACAGACAGTCAATCATAATAATCGGCACTTATAACAATGCACACGACTTAAAAATTTATCAAAAAAACCTCTTGATCCTGTATATTCTCCATGATACCTTCAAGATCAATTATCAAGAAATCTCATTTGAATTGAGAAGATTTCACCTACGCTTACACATGGAATTCATATTTTTCAAATTGATGAAAACTCTCCCATTTCAAAACAGAAATTTTGATTCGGAAAGTGATGCTTCAACAGAGAAATGAAAATTATCCATGTGGGAAACCTTTCCACACGGATGCACGATTCTTCATAAGAAGTGAGCTTTTAAGATAATTCCACAGAATGAAAAGTCTTTCTTTGTTTTGAAAAACGTAATTATTCAGTCGAAAAAATAATTCGGGAATTTTTCCACGGAACTATTTCGAACAATAAAGACAAATAACAAGAAAACGAAACTATGCAATGAAATAAGTGGCATAAAGGAAAAATAAGTCTATGACAATTATGAAACTAGAAGGACATACACTATAGCAGTTTAGTCGGGAAAAAATTATGACGCCAATGGGCGTGACACTGACGGTATTAGGAAGGAGTTTTAGACGTCTGTATAGAGTTGGATCGATGTACGAAAACGAAAACAATTCAAGATGTATTTGCCATGTTAGGGGAGGAAAGGGAGTTGCTGGAGGAGATTATGAGGCAGAAAAGGTGGGAGGAACAAATAAATACTGTTTACTGTAATAATGGATGTAATTGATTAAATTTATTGTCGCCTTAACTTTACTTCACTCAATTTTAATTGCAAAATTTAGGTCCCTTCTTCTCCCTCCTCCACGCTAAAGCTGACTGTGCGGTGCGCGCAAAGTTAATATACATAAAAATCAATCATGAAAATACCAGGAATATTTTACCATTTTCGTCTAATTATCCTTAAAGCTGACATTCTAGAGCACGCAATGGGCTCACACAAGTTGAAATCGACCCATTCGCTTCGAAGTTAGCAGAAGTTTACAATTTTTACAACACCTTTGCATTTTTTGTAATACAGCATCATTTTCAGCAAGCTGTTAAGGATCTATCTGGCTTTCTCGCTATAAAATCGAAACTTAATAGGGTAATTAATAAAAAAATCAACAGAAAATCAAGCGCTCTAAAATGGGCAGTCAGTTTTTACGCGCCAAAAACCGTGACTTTTTGCAAAGAAAATTTAGTAAAAGTATATCAATATAGGTAGACATAAACAAGCTTTGGGGTATATTTTAATGCATTAAAGTCAGTTTCCCAGTTTAGAAGATACATAAATTCAAACTAAGGTATCTCGACTTTTTTTTACGTACAGTAGAGGTGAGGGGATGTTGAAGGCCGCTACTGAAGGTAGAATGCTAGGAAAACGGGGAAATGAGAGATTGGCATTTTGGACGGGATGGAGAGAGAAAGGAATTTCGCAGAGCTCTGTTTCCGAGAAATACTATGAGGGAAGTGACGTTTGAAATCCAAAGTTAGAGCAGAAAATCTCCCCTTACTGGTGGAACACGATTATCAATTTGCATATATTATATTGAGAAATGTTTTTTCTGGCGTTTTTTCGTGAATATTATTTTCCAGATATTTTTTTAAATTTTGGAATGGGAAACTCACTCGGAAATTTCTGAGAAGTAATATTTTGATTTCATCTCTGATATTTTTCACTACACTTCGAACCGACTTCACAAGCCATCAAACGCGATCGCATGAAAAGACATCGACGTCTCCCTTTCTACCGCTCCCAAGAGAATTCCGCCGCAAGGAGGTTAGAAAAGAAATGGAGGCGACATACCACTTGATTCTTGAAGCCAATTCCGCCATTGCAGTCGGCACAGTTTAGACCTTCTGGCTTACGTGTCCGGCGGTCGCTTTTGATTTTCGTCAAATCTAAGTTAAAAAACACAGACCAGGCGATGTTTTGTGACTGGTTTGGCAACACCTACACGGCACAAAACCCTTCCCAAGCACCCCTATTCTTGCTTCACTTTCGCCCATGAACGTTCACGGTCATGCCTACTCCATTTCATTTTAACCTCCTTGTTCCGCCGTCTTCCAGCAAGGGGCCATTCAAGTATTCCGCAAGGCGATTTTATCCTATTTTTAACCCCTCCCCTCCATGTAAGACAAGGATTTCAGTAACCCATCCCCTCCCCATCTTACGTTAGTTGTCATATATTTTTAAAGCCATTAACGATATAGTTATGGGCGATTCCATGACCAAATGTGCAAAAATTCAACTCGCCCCCTCCGGTGCTTGTATTTTTTTTACATAATAATAGATGAATTTAGAAATGTGATTTTTTAGCCGAATATCGATTTCGGTTTTCGAGATTTCGCGATTCACAGCACATGCAATCGCAAATAATTGATGATACGTTTTTCTGTAACTTAGCGCCAATTCAAGCGTACCGCCGCTCCGCCGCGGTAATCCAACAAAGAAAATTTTTTGTCCGACAATAATGAAAAATATGATCGATCTCAGAAGTGACTACAACCTTACGAAAGATTGTCTCGGACATCATCACTCCCCTACGTAAGACAACGCAAGGTAAACTCAACCCCCCTACCCCCAAAACGTCTTACGTAATACTTGAATAACCTCCTAGCATCGGGCATGCACTTCCTCGGGGGCAAAATGGCACCAGGGAGGCACCAAACCACCCTTCCGCCTTCGTCCCCCCTCAAGCCTTGTACTCCCCTTATCACCCTGCGCCTCTCCCCCAAGCGTCGGCCAAAGCGCGGTCAAGGTGGACGTGAGGGAGTCAAGGCGAGTGTATGCAGCTGCCAAGCGGCGGAAGGGGAGGGAGGAAACGAAAGAAAAGCAGAGAGAATTCAAAGAAAACGCTCCGAAAGTCGTTGCCTCGCGAAGGGACTTGACCTGCGCTCGAAAGGGGAGCACAAGATGGCCGCGGTGATTCTTCCCGAGGCAGGAATGCTTTGGCTTTACCTGACTACATCCCCTTGCTGAGGTGATCCCACCCTAAAATGACTTAAAACATTATTTTATTCATATTCTGGCTAATGGTAAAAAAACGTGTTCTTTGTTTGATATGGACAACCAAATCATAGATTTTCGCGCTATTTTTCTCCGCTAATTGAACTTGAAATTGCGTGGTGCTCAATGCGATAGTGGGAGAAACATGGGGAAAATAGTAATTTAATATCTACTAAAAATGCCGTATTCCCGAAAAACTTTCATTTGGTAGGGGATACTCGCAGGGATTCGGATGGTAATGAAATTACAGCGCCTTTACATGATATACTTCGAGCTATTAGCAAATAACTGCAATAATTGAGGTCAAAATTCAGTAATTCTAAGTAAATGGCGCCTATGGCTGGAAAAAGTTTTCGTTGAAAAAATGTATTTGTTAGGTAATCTGCATACATAGTTCCTCAATTATATGGCTCTAATATCTAAGGCATTTTATCATTGAAAGAAGTATTTTTTAAACAATACAAAGGAAAGGGTGGAATATAGTATGCATATGCTTTGACTCCCACAGTCGCGGAGAAACCTCGCCACCAAGCCTCGCCCCAGCGTCACCCGTTGACAGGACCTAGGCAGAGTCGGGATCGTGTCTGTTTTGGTGGTGGCTAGAGTACTTGCCTCCCACACAGAGCCCCGAGCTCGAGTTCCGGCCTTTGCGGAGACTTTACCGGGGAATCCCGAACCCATTCTGGGTACTATGTGGAGAACACTTCAAAGTACAGTCGACTTTTCGATGGGATACAAAATCGGACGTAACATAATGGATCGCTTGGAAACTTTCAATTACGAGTAAGCACAAGACGGTTTGAGTTTTTCTCCGACATTATTCCTACTCCCCCATATAATCCTTCCCTTACCGTTTTACCCATCGGTCCTAATGGCGCAAATCACCCCTGGTGTATTTCGCCTTCCCTTACACCCGACCAAACGTAGGCAAAAACAAATGTGTGAAATTCACAGTGAAAAAATCATTGACATGGACTGGGATTCGAACCTCGACTCACGGATATCGCGCCAGGTACTCTAAACACGCCCAGTTTCGCAGTTCTAGGAATTCGGCAAAACATCGAAACTTCTCCATCCTTCTTCACGACCAAATCCTACACGTCCGCAATATTTTATCATCCTCTCCGCCTAGGGTTTAAGTTTCGTTTCCATACAGCGCCATGTTACATACCTAACTCTTCCCTAATCTTTTATTGATATCTTTGCTCGGAGCTCCTGTCATCATTCTCTCTCTTCATAGAACGGCTCTATTTCTAGGACAAATCTCTTCCTCTGACCTTAATATTACGCCCATTTTTTCCAATATTCTTCCCAAAGGGCAAAATGGCTCCAGCTGCTTTACATTATGCTTTGCTCTTAATATGTCTCGTTAGATAACGACCCAAAATTTTGTTAAAATTACTTTACTACTTTACTTTTCCCTCCATGGTCATTGGAACCGTTATAATATTTCGATAACTGCAATCACAAAATTGCTTCAATACAAGAAATTCGCACCATACATTTAGTTAGGACACCTCATGACTTTATATTCCTAATTCTTCCATCAGCTGGAATTTTTATAGCTTCCTATTACTTCCCACGACTTATCTAAACTCACCACGTCGCAAGTCGCACAGAGAAAATGGTATTTACGCATTCTTGCACATTTTTTGATCGATCTTCTTACCTCACATTTCAAAGTGAGCCCCTATCAGGGCGACCGTCCTTGAACTGGGTTATGGCACTGATTAACGGCGATAGATCTCCTTCAGTGCTGTCCACGGGGACGCAATTATGACGCTGGGTACGCATTTCGTAAGATGATCGACTCACTCGCTTAGTGATCAACCCAAAGGTTATTTAACTCGCGATTCAATCAGCCTTTTACAAATTAAAGGGTATCAAAGCATGTTACTTTCTTCAGAACACTTGAAGTTTTCCAAAAAGGCGTGGCTGAAATCACATCGCGATAGGACTTCTGGCGGGGGCATACATAGGAAATAAACCCAGTTTTAACTCCGGAACTCTCCACTCGTGAAAGACAAAAATCCAAAAGATCACAGGCTCATTTACCGATCATACCGAAGAGTAGATCTCCACAATCACTCTCAAAATCATGTGACACTCACGCATTAGAGGTAGGTACTAAATTAATCCGCTTCATTTGGTGCGAATGGCGCCGGAGCTAGCTAGATTAAACGCTTATATACCCAAGATCTGTTGTCCATAATGGGCGAGAAGTCATTCATTAGTGTTCATTAGCTTTCAAGAAAAACTGGACCTACAAAAGAACGTGATACAAATCAATTGTTGCGAAACGAAGGCGTTAGATCTCACGAGTCTGACCCGTTGCAACATAACGGACATACCACTCCGCAACACCAATGCGACTGCGTAGGAAAATCAACGGAGCTATTAGATAATTATAATGTGCGTAATATTACTATTAGAGAATAATGAATGGATTACTTGCTTGAAAATTTAAACGAATCTTTCAAAGTAAGTAGAAGATATCTCTTTCATAGCATATATGGCTTTGCATTGATAATTTTTATTCTGGGTACCTATAATTGGGAAAAGATGAATTATTTCAAAATAGCAATTAAATACTGCACTCGAAGTAGCAAATTTTGTGCAATATGACATCAAGGCAACTATCCGAGCACCTAACGATTTCCGAATACCTGGTAGAGATAAAATGTGTTTCCACTCTTGAATTTGTACTATTGTTCTCAAGTTATTCCGTGTAAAAACAGATCGACAGCATTAACTCTATGCCAGAAAACCTGGAGAATATTTTGTAGGCTCCTAAAGGTTCCATAAATCTTTTTTTTTTAATTTTACATGATCTCAGTTTATCTTTTTATATGTAGCTCGAAAATTATGCCAATAATTTCAGTACAGAAGCTATCTTCCATTGCTATACATTTTTATCCTTGTACCAATTATCATCGTTTTTATTGTGATACGATTCGCCGTGCCTACGTCGTAACTTCAGACAGGGGACTTCATAAAAATAATCGACATCTTCACTCATGTTACCGAATTTTCCGCGAAGTCCATTTCAAGCATAAAAAAAAACAAAACTTATGCCATGCTATTGGGACATAGTGACTATAAGTACAAATAATTATATCTTTGTTGGTGAGTAACTCACATCACCCAAATTCACTCACTTCTCAATGTTTAGGCTGGTTCCTTAGATCGATGGTAAGGTTAGAGCTTATATCCTATAAAACCAGAGGGCGTGAGGAATCATGGCTGGGTTGGCGAACCAATTCTTTTCCCTGCGCTACTACTCTTAATAATGGCATAATATTGGCAGTTTTCATTGACATACTGTTAACCAGGAAAAAGGATCATTCGGATTTAAAGGGCGGGACTTCTAAGAGACTTTTTTTTAAGATTTGAACCTAGGACTATTCGTCTGGGTTAGGCGAAAAAGAGTGTTCCCGTCAATATGCACATGGGGCTCGACAGCCGACCCTAGGGTCTTGGATTCATTCCCGCGTGAAGCCATTGGACTCCGTGACGTTAAATCCCATTCGTGCAGTTAATTTTGAGAAGATGCTGAAGGTCAAACCTGACACTCAAAGGAGAACTGACAACAACTAGTGTCTGTTTAGGCGGAAATCTTTTGTTTGGGGAAGAAAAATTTTACTTTAATATTGATAAATATTAATTATTTATCAAGTAAAGAATATTAATAAATATTTATGATGTTCTTTGGAAGAAAATGAGCGTAGAAGTAAGAATTATGGGAATTAAATAGCATTAGCGAAAGAAGAGTTCACTATACAGGAGCACTTATGACAAGAATGGCATTCAATCGTAGGCTTGCGCGAAGTGTGTTGTTGTATCTCTTCATTTTGTGGGTGTTCTCCTGCGTCGGTTGGTTGGTGGGCGACGACCGTTTCGCTGGCTGTCCTGCCGACGTCTTCATGTCGAATGTGCTGGACCAGGATTTTGGGAATTCTCATATTTGGCAATTAAAGAAGAGAGCAATTGATAAGTAACTTAAAATTAAAGATTAATCCAAATTGTCCATAAAATCAAAAGAATCTTGATACCTATGCTCGCATTTCGGTCATCCAGGTTAAAAGGAGAATTAACATCTCGTAAACACGTCTCGTTTTACGAGATTTTAACTCTCCTTGTCGATGGCCACCTGGATGACCGAAATGCATCAAAATTTCTTTGCCTTTATTGACACTTGGACTTATCTATAACTTATACAGTGCATCCCTTTTGTGTGCTGCTCTCCCATTGGATAATTTCAAGATGATACAATTACATGTGTTGTGCAAGTGGTATCCTTCGTGTCTGTGGAAATCTGCTATCAATGACTTCTCCTACTAGTCTCGGGTAGTAATATTTGTGACAGGAACTTCAAGCAAAGATGTTGAGAATACAAACAAATGGTCGACATCTACTGTGGAAAAAGCATTCGCAGGGACTGAGATCCGAACCCACGAATAGACGCCGAGTGTATTCTCAATTTGTCCGGCTAACTCAATTGGTTCAAGCACCCGTCGAGGATTCGGGGTATTTGGGTTCGCATCCCAGTCCCAGCGAATGAATATTTTATTTTTCAATTCCACGCATCGGCTTATTTCCTCTGAGTCCGACTTCGTTTTGAGTTGCACAACTTGGAATTGTACTCAACTGATGCTCGGCGCGGTATTCGAAAGTTAGACGGTATTATATTGAAATGATTTTTTTTCGAATATTCGACTCGGCGTGACTCCTTCATATTTTTTTTATCAAAAATTGAAATAATACTAAATGTATTATTTCGCATTTAGAAGAAAATCTGTGCATATGTAATGGAACTATTACGAAATATATGTCATATGCCATAAGGCTACGCGTTAAAATAGCATTAAACTGCAAAAAAAATCGGTATGATGCAATTTTTTCACTTATATCTATAGATATCACTAATGAAAACGCGCATGCAAAGATTCCCGTAAATCTATACATAAATAAAAATCGCTCCAACCACCTTAATGTCTTATTCTAACATATTTCCTATGTTGATTCACGTATTCTATCAATGGTTTTACTCGGTGAGTATTCACATTCACTTCTCCCTCCATTATTGTTCATCGGAGGCTTTTTGGGCTCGGAATGAAGACATGGATTCTTTCTGGTTTTTCACTATTCACTATATGCGCACTCTCAAAATTACATTATTTTCTAGCCTAAAATTTTGACTCGGGAAATTAATTTCGGGATACCTCTTTCCAGAGGTACGTCGGCTTTAAATCGCACTGGGATACCATGGCACGATCGCGCATCGCGGCCGAAGCAATGTAGTAACCAGATAGGCCTTATCAATATGGGCGTCATAATTCTCGTGAAAAAATTATACCTTTGAGGTAGGTTCTGTCGAAAAGAAATATTCGTGAACGTATCCTTTTAATGAAATACGGAATGAAGATTAATAATAAGAAAACAAAAGTAAAGAGATTCTCTAAGGCAAAGAAAGAGAGGCCAATCATAAAAGTAGGAGGACACGAACTGGAGCAAGTAGAACAATTTAATTACTTGGGTATTACGCTAGAAGAAAATGAGCATAGTAGGAAACACATTAGGAAGAGAATAGAGCTAGCGAAGGAAGCGTTCAGTAATAGAAGGAAGCTGATGACGGGAACCTTAAGTAAGGATGTAAAAAAGGGGCTGGTTAAGAGGTTGATATGGAGTGTGGCGTTGTATGGGGCAGAAACGTGGTCTCTGAGAAAGGAAGACGAAAATTGGCTGAAACCTTCGGTGGACGGAAAGGAAGACACAGAAGACATGGTGGGTGAGGAGAGAAAAATTGTGGATGAGATTAGGGGAGGGCAGGGTAGGTGGCTGGAAGCGGTAATGAGGGGCGATGGTTTGCTGAAGGCCGTGATTGAGGGAAGTATGTTGGGCAAGCGGGGAAGGAGAACAAAGAGAATAGGTTTTATGGACGGGATGAAGAAACGTAGGACTTACGCTGAGATGAAGAAATAAATACTACAATAGATGTAGTTAGGGCACTGCAAGTGTAAGAGTTTGTTGGATTTTCTCTGACTTTCATCCTAACCAACCTCTAAACGGTAGATAACTCAGAAGAAGATCCTTTTATTAAACTCTCTAGCCCGGGTATTCGCTCTAGACATTTTTTCATTTACACTCGTAATATGTCTCTTTCAGAACCTGATTAAATGCTGCGGATGTTGTTAAGTGAAACGACTCATCTTTATTAATGATGAATGCACCTCAGGCTGTTTCAAAACTTACTTGGCTTGTGCGTCATTTCTAAGCACAGCCATTGATCATTAAAGCAGTAAAAAAAGCCTCTTAAGCCGTATATACTTTTTTCTTACGCCTCACGGGTTTAACCTACATGTAATAGTCAAGGAAATGTTTCACGTTGTTTCATTATGAAGCCTTTTTTTACAACAAGGTACTTTCTGGAAACATTATATACTTTTTTAATCCCTCTATATTATTTCATAATGTCATCTTTCGATATTTAATGCCTGAAGAGCATGTTTCTATTACTCCTTAATTGTAAATATTTAACGAATTTTGTCGCGCACTCAGTCCATTGAGGATCGCGCATTGTAGATAATCTCTCATCTATGCACTGCCTTGCCATATCTCTTACTTTTAAATAAAAAGATAAAATTTCATGTACGGTCCTCTGAACCGATTAAGCCGAAGAAAGCTCGCTTTGAATCATCTTCATCCCTTCGGTTATTGTGCCTACATTGTTTGTGTGTATACGTATTTTAAATCAGAGGGCAGATAAGAGCAGAATGTTGAGATAATACGTATACGTTATTTAATTCGTGATGAGATCTTGCGGAGAAAACTCGTTCTTTTTGCCAATTAGCTAGATAATATTGTTTTAATAAGGAGACGTATCTATCTTTGAATCATGGATGAAGGTTAATCTCGTTTGTTCACGCATGCGAAGACATTAGCTGTTAAATTACATTCGCCGTGTGATTTCTACTACACGGTGCCCCACTTACCTAAATTGTCAGTTTCTATCTCTTTCTTTAACAGTGCTCTCTTACATAATGTGTTATTTTCATCAAGGGCTTCTCAAGAGGAAAAAAACTTTTTCCTTCATTGACTACGTAAATAAATACACTGATATCTCCTTGCAAAACTTTTCTGGCAACCGCTTATCTTAAGGGAAGCGGACATCCCTTTCTGTGACCGAATAAACCTTAGCCCATTAACTGCAAAATTATTTATTTTTTAGATGTTTTTTTGTGAGAAGCATTAAATTTCGCATCAAACTCTTATGAATTATCATCAATGTATCGATTGATGAGGTAGCGCCTCTAGTAAAGATCTTGAAGGCTCTCGCTTCCTTGTGAGTTGTTTCTTAGAGAATGCTTTGTGCCGGAAGGGCTAAAGCCGAACTATCTTTTAGTGAGCGTTCTAATTTTTTTTATATTAGTCCGACTTCGCTTCTCCATGTAGCTTTTATGCAATGGAATTAGCGACTGAGCCGCTTTTGGGGCCAAAAACTTAAGGTTAGGCCACACTGGACCGCCCGGAATCGGCCCGGACGGCACGGAAGAAATCCGATGGATTGCAACCCATTCATTTCAATTTGGGGTGACCGCATAAGTCCACGGGACAACCGCTTCGGAATCGTCGTCAGAGAATTCGTCGGCATAGTTTCTTTCTGACTCCGCCCCAGCCGGTCTAGTTGGTCGCTTGCATTGGAGCCAGTCGGCATTCGTGAATTTTCGACCATTCTCGCCAAGTCCAAGTCGTCGGAAGGCCCTTGAAATAATAATTTGGTTTCCGAGCAACAAGCGCGTTTTTATCCCATATTTTTCTTTTCCCCCCATCTTTCAAAAAGCACAGCATCATTAAATTTTCGTCTGAGCTGCTTGAGTCCATGTCCGAACCTGAACTGCGATTTAATATGAGGTAATAAACATAATTGGGATGTGGTTTGTTTCTGTACTCTGCGGGTGCATCTTCCAGGATTTCCGTCGTAGTGTAGCCACTACCCTGCGGAGCCGATCACATCCGGTCCGATTCCGGTGGGTCTAGTGTGACCTAACCTTTGCAAAGCTGCTTCATCATCGTTATCTATTCAATCCTAAAAGCTGTTTTACACGGGGCACTTAATTGCGCAATTTGATGTACAGAAATTGCGAGAACGCGAGCACGGAATTAGAGCAGGGGCAATGTTTCCATCTATCGTGTATGCATTTGCGTATGCATTTAAGCAATTCACCGCTTCACACGACGCCTTTTTCGATGCACATTCATCAGATTGTGCAATAAAGTGCCTCGTGTAAAACGGCGTTAAGATTGGTTGACTGCATTGCTCCGTCCTACCTTGTCTCCTCCTTGCTACAGTATGCCCTCTCTGCGTTTTTCTTTCATATTCCGTTTTACCTCATCCCATGTATTACTTCCTCGGTATTTTTCGTGGGACCTTGGATTAGATCGTTTGTGCCAACCGCTTGCCTGCCTGCCACATGCAGACAGGGGACAAGAGCGCCACGGTGAAGGTATGTATGATCACCCATAGAACCCCCGTCCGGGCCCAACACTGCTTAACTTAGGTGATCTTAGGGGAACCGGTGTGTCAATGTGGTTGGGCCCTTGCCCTCGTAGGACCTTACTTTCTATTTTCTTTTTTAATGTTCCTAACACGTATGCGGTGTCTCAAAGTGTGACCCATCCACCAGGACCTTGTCTTCCTGATAGTGCTCCGTATGGATTTCACCTCTCATGTTCTTCTGTCGACTCCCTCGTTTCTGATCTTATCCGGCCATTTGATTTTTAGCATCCGCCTCTTGCATCAATTTTCGAGCGCCTCTATTCTCTTATTTTTCAGCTTTCCAATAGTCCCAGATTCATATAGGGCAACGCTCCACACGAATGTTTCCGCGTACTACATACTTTCTGATTGGTAATTCAATTATATTTTGACACATCCGTTGTTTTTACATGATTTTATTTAACTTACGCATCTGTTTGTTTGGGTAAAATCTTCATGCTATCAATTTTTCACCCACTTCCATGAATATGAGTAGTTTCTTATGCCATTTTGTTGGCGTCAGTCCACCCGCAAAGAGTCTAATGAAAGCTAATTTGCATACATCTCGTAATACTGCATTGGTTGAGTCGAAAAAATGGAGAAGGCGGAAGAATTGTCTCTTGAAATGCTGAAAAAATTTCCCCAGTCAATACGAAGAAAATAAAAGAAGACTTTATGGAAATTTCCACCATAAAAAAGTCTTTTGGTCACGTTCTTTGGTATTAAGATATATTTGAACGCCGTAAAACCATAGAGCTAAAAACGATTCAACGGCGTCGTCAGAAGTAAATCAATTTACCTGACAACCTGCACCTGAAGATGACGCTTAGGCGTTGAAACGCGTCATTCATAAAAGATTATTTTATAATGTTCCCAGCAGTCTTATCTATTTGATTTTCCATTGATTGCTCTCGATGCCGAATTGAAGGCTCTGAAAGTTATTTTTACTGTTCGAATTTCCATTGGAAACGTGCTAGCGAATATTCAGTTTAAGTGACGCTAGTACCCTCTCGTATCTGCTATTTCTATTGCCTCTTTCATCTCTCTTTTTCTATAAATTCATGTATTGCATCGCCCTACCAACTCATGGAACCGTCTCAGATGTCGACCAGCGACTTATCGCCAGTGTCTAGTGGAACATTTTGGCTGGTATGTTCGAACTTTATTGTGTTCATCGACATGTAGGTCATGTAGCTCCTCACTCAACCCAGTGTTTCAGACATTCTCAATTGTGTTATCGAAATTGAAATAACAAAATTTCTCCCATTGCGATTTATTGTTGTGATTTGCGATTCGGTTGAACACCCTTAGCCACTGTTCTCGTACGGTAAATATACATATGTTAGTTTCCTCGAGAAAGTCCAGGATTCATTTCGTTGGTCATCCCCTAATGTGTAGTTTATGCCTCCATTTTATATTAGGTGGTGATATTTTGCGCAGTCTATTTGAACTTGTTTCTGTATCTGCATCTACATACTATCCTGCTATCCACCGCTGAGACGTGTTTCAGAGGGTGTTGGGACCCCAGTCATCAAGAAGAGAGGGAAATGGGAAAATGAGGGAGGAGGAAAAGAAAGAAAAGTTAGATTTGTTTTTACGTAGTATTTTAGTGTATCTCATTGTTCTTGCTGTAGCTAATAAGGTTGGTTAACACTGGCAAGTCTGTTGCCCTAGTTACTTGCAACAAGCGACTTTCGGAGTAAGTTGCTCGTGTAAAAAGCTTCGCAAGTCCGCTAACCTAACTTTTCAAAGTTTCGGCAAGTCGCTAGCAGAAGCGTATTGTTGCCAGTGTAAACGGCAACCAATCTGGCTCTGCACTAAATTTTGAAAGGGTTTTCGTTGGAGAAAAATCCCCCGCAATCTTTTTGCTTGCTTGCTTTTGTAAAGAAACTTGCAGAAGTAACTTGCCAGTGTAAACCCACCCTTAATGTTTAATGTGGAGAAAGACTTTTTGTATCTACCTGTTCAACAGCGTATCTCTCTTATTTTGTTGCTGTCAGTTATAGAGCTTAAATTCAAGGTTAAAATAGTATCACCCTGAATCTGAAGCGATGGCGTTCCATCGGCAGTGCTTCGCTCTCTCGTCGCTCGAGCAATTTCTAACGAAGCTTACGGATAGATTGCCTTTGTATTTCGTTTATCTCGCGGATTAAGTCTTTCTCTCCCGGGTCGCAAAGGTACACTTTATGTAATGTTTAAAATGTTCTAAATGTGTTTACCACAAGATAGGTCTGAAGTTATGGTTATCTCCTGGTATTTTACTTCGTTTACTACCTTTATATTTACTCCCCCAATTCATAGATATTAATTTGGCGTTTTATGTCGAAAGAAGTGTACCTACTGAGGTACTTTTGCTAAGATTAAGTTCGTGCACCCTCTGTCCGCCGAATGGAACGTTTTCCCCCAGTGAGCCGAATGGAAATATGTATATGCAACCCTCTATGTAGTGCTTCGAATGTGTTTACCACACGATAGGTTTGATGTTATAGTGAGTCCCTGATATCTGACTCTATTTGCTACACTTACCCTTGTATTTACTCCCCCAACTTCATAAGTATCGATTTGAAGCGTTTTCTGTCGAAATAAGTGCACCTATCTACCAACGTTTGCTAATATTAAGTTCGAGCGCCCACTATCAGCCGAATGGATAATGTATTCCAGCATAATATGACTTTCAATCATTATCATCACGACCTCTTTGGATTGACGATGTGCCAACCAGTTCACTCGATTGAAGTGAAGGTTCCTATGGTAGAGAAATGTCCATTCGCTGGCGAAAGGAGCCCAAGGTGGGAGAGACAGCGTTGCAATTCATGTTGCATTGGCATTCGCTCAACGCTCACGCAGTACTCACCCATTCTCATCCAGTCACTCTCTCTCTATATCTCGATTTTCTGGATTGACCCTGTATGTGGCGTCACTAATCGGTATCTACCCGTGGTTTCAGTTTAGTGCGGTGACATAACTCGGCTTGCCGAAGTTTACTCTTTCACAATCAAGCATAGGCCGCCTTTGTCGCTGAAAAGTTTGCATTTCAATGGAGGAAAAATGTATAATTGTCGGTACGGACGTAGGCATGTAATTGACGGCTCGGCATTAGCATCCTCTCAAGGAATACGTGATCAAGCAATAAAACGATTGTAATATATGTATTTTTTAACGTTTGAGAAACACGTTTAACGCGATACTTAGGCGTAATGAGTTGTGTCATTTTTGTTGCTGAGCATTTTCTTTAATGAGGATAAATGGGAATTGAAGGTTAATGTCAATTTCCATGATAAAAACATGACCGGGTGGTTTGAACATCTTATTACTATCTCAAGAGGTAGTCTACCTTTTAAGATAGGATTATTTGGGGATGAAATTGCCTCTTATCTACTCATTTACCATCGCAGGCTCTTGCCTCCCTAATGATTTTTTTAATTGTGTTTTTTTTTCTTTCAGGATATACCTATAGATTTATTATTTTATTGTTAATTATTTTTTACGAGTAAGGAATACGTTTAACGCGGTATGTAAGTGTAATGAATCGTGTATCATTTATTAGCACTTTAATTGTTTCCTGTAACGAGAAAAAATGCAAATTTAAGGTAGTTTTAATTGCTGTGATAATAACATATGCTAGGGTAGGTGAAACATGTCATTACCATGATTACAGATGGCCTGACTTTAAAGATAGGATTATTTGAGGTTAAAATTGGGGGCTCTGCCTACTCTTTTGCTACCTTAGGCTCGTGCCTCGTTACGCTATTTCGTTCTTCAGTTCGTCATACGTCCCACCTATCTTCATCTACGCTCATAATTCACCACGAGCCGCCGCCAGAGCGTGTTTCGTGTTATAATAGGACTACAGTCACGGATAAGGGGGGGAATTGGGAGTGTGAAGGGGCAAAAAGTTGGATAAGTTTTGATTTATTAGTCTCTCGCCCAGTTAATGTGGTATATAGTCATCAAAGGGAATTGAAAATGAGGAGTTCTCTTACCTATCTGTTTGACAGTATATGTATCTTATGTTGTCATTTTTTGTGCTGTCGTTCAAAAAAGCCTATTCTCTTCCTCTCCCTTCCACGCTTATCCAACATCCTTCCCTCTTTCGCGGCATCCAACACCTTACGCCTGACTTTGTGGAACCAAGTCACTTTAATAAAAACGATAGCTTAGTACTTATCCAAAAGCACACTTTCTTTGGTAATAATTTTCTGAAACCATGGTTAAAAATGAGGTAGGCATTAGTGTGGATATGTACTAAGCTATTGCTATCATATCCTGTTCCATCAATTTCATTTTCCTTTTGTTTTCCTACAGCAGTTTCCACTACTATGCAAACCATCTCCATCCTCCTTCACCCCCACATCTCAGACGTCTCAATATACTCTCGTCATCTCTCCTCAGTATTCCGTTTTGTTGTCTCTGCCCCATCTAAAGCAACACTCCACATCATACTCTTAACCAACCTTTACTTTTCGTGTTCAGGGTGCTGCGAGAGTTAACTCCAGTCATAAAATAGTTTAATTTAGGAAAAAATTTAACATAAAATTCTAATATCATTTCAATTACTGCCGGTATGGTGAGTTTCAACGCATAGATGCACCTTAATGAAATATGGTATAACAATATTTTTTCCACTTCCTTAAAAAAATTATTAAAATGTGCACTCAATGACCCACCAGTCCAGCCACCTTAAGAAGGAATGAAGCCGTTAGCTAACAGTAGAAATGAGTGGAAAGCTTCAGTAAACAAATCTAAGGATTGGTGACAGCTGATGATGGTGATATTACTAAAGTGGGATGAAGGACGTTTCACGGACGCTAAGCGATGTGGCACTTCATGGATTAGTAGTATAGACCATTGCAAAAGGGGAATAAAAAAAGAATAGAAGTCTTCGAATCCTAGTCTGGAAAGACCAGGGTGTTTTATTAGCCAATAAAAGAATGTTCTACTGGCATTGTGAGTAGTATCTACCCCTCTTGCCGTATTTGAAATTCATTCGACTGGTTTCGAAAAGAGATAAAATTAATTCTTTCACCGTTTTTTTTTGCACTTTCAAGTGCACTCTTGCTCACCAAGATGCTACCAAATGCAGCTTCACTCACTCCACTCATTGAATTTTCTTCGCATATGGAGGCAAAGCATACCGCCATCAATGACAATCAACCTTTACTTAACGTAGTCACAATTTTAAGACCCAGGAACTGCAACGACCAGGGAGATGTTAGGGAAAAGCTGGTGAATGATTACGAGCTTAGCTTACGGCTCCCGACCTGCTTGGTAATTCGATGTCGGCCATTTCAGCGATGCCGCGGGACTTCAAAGGGCGGCCTCTTGCACTCACGAATGCATTAATTATCTCCAGTAAGGCGATTCTACGTCAGGTTTCCCATATCTTCCAAGTGCTTTAATTTTCTTCCCTTGACCCTCTTCCCGTCCTTCCTTGTCCCACGCTGGTTTCGTTTTCTTCGCCTTTTGAAGACTATTCCGGAAGCGGATTCTCTTAAGTAGTCCCTTAGCCCAAATATATCCTCTTATCCCCCCTCCCCTCACTTCCTGTTTACACTTAACAAGTAGCCGACCGCACACTCAACACAAACTACCATCCTAGCTCGCCTGAGTAGTTTACATGCGTCCATTTTTCCCACACAAAAAGAACCAACTCGACTTTTCATAAATTTTAATTCAGTGTTGTGGAAGGTAGGACTTAAAAGTTAAATTTAGCCAACTGAACATCAACCTTAGGCAATCATTCTCAAATGATTTGAATCTATACAACCACGAGCAAAACCTACACCACAAACGCGTATGGATACGAAAAAAGCCGAATTAGCCGTATTTTTTTAGAGACCTTTTATTCCAAAAGACAACACACGCTTTGCCTAAATAAAACCTCTCCCCGATGATTGGCTAACATAACTATTCCGCAACTCGAGAGCCTCTCATGCAAGGGGAAGATGAATATTTTACATCCAACAGTATTAAGATCTGGTGCTCTTTGAGTTCAGAGTAAGTTTTGTTGGACCATGTTTTCTATTCTTTTTCACTCATAAGTTTATTTCCTTATTATTTACTCTGTATACCATTACTCCATTTATTCCCACTCTTCGTCTAGCAAAAAAATGGGTATTTGCTCGTTAGCGAAATTATTCCCACCAACGGTGCTGGTATTGATATCTGTCTATGAAGAATCTTGAAAAGAAGTACGAGTGAGATACTTCTCTAGTCATGATAGAGACTATATTCGGATTTCATTTCAAACTTTAAGCAGTTGTAAGACGAATTAAGTAATTATGCTACAAATAATAATGACGTTAACATTTTACGACTGAACTTCTCAGCAATTGACTACGTATACGTATTTGTGGCTTTTTCTCGACTAATAAGAGTCGCGCCATACGCTCAAGAAATGGTTCCTATTATCAGTAACAGGATGCTACGAACACGAAATGACCAATGGAATGAAAGGATCGAAAACAACTTGAATCAACTGAGCACTGTGTCGGCGAAATTGAGTTGAAGCACTAGCGCATCGCGTCTACGACACATACACATGAGCGCCCATACACGGGGGCAGGGGCCGCCGCGGAGCCCCCCTCCTCCCCCCACTAGCCTCCCGGGAAAAATAAAAAAGGGAAGGGAAAATTTAATTTATTTATTGTTTTTGCAGTATTAAATAAATATATTTTAGTAACAAATTTAGAAAATCGTCATTCACCTCATATGTTCCAAAAATGTACTCCTGAGACCTCAAATTTACTAAACTTTCCGGGAGAGGGCTTCTCGGACCCTCCTTCTTAAACCTGTCTTGCTACTAGCCCCCCCCCCTCCCCCCGGCCTGGAAAATATTGTATGGGTGCCCATGCACATGCTAACGAAAAATAAGGATGAAAACTTTCAAAAAGATTTCCTCTCAGTATTTTCCTTAGGAACTTTTCGATTTACTCAAAGAAATCTCGCGGTTCACTTCCATGTAATCGTAATGTACTGTGATGAACAGCGTGTAAAATTCCTCGTCAGGGATTGGATGAAAGTTCCTTTCCCAGTTGCTTTATAAAATATCCTCATTCAGGAGGACCTCGGGATATTTGAGCCTCGACAAAGACGGGAATTTGACGTCACATGCCTCGAAATTTTCAAATATTGCCATTTAACATATGAGATATAATGAGGTCACTGACGTCACATCCAAGACGTTTTCGTGGTCGAGCCCTTCTTGAATAAGACCCGAGATCTGACATCCAGAAGATCACACAGTATGGGTAGTTACTGGTAGAGACGAATGACTGACTACTGATGTTATTTGCACCATTAAGGATAAGAGAAATTATCCCACCGCCAGTATACAATTATACATACTCTGCTTTTCATGTTCATTGAGGCGAAAATATGGTACACTCATCTTGTTTAATTAAAAAGCAGAAATATATGTCCTCTGAATCACGAATAATTTTGTTCAATCCGATAATTAATTACTGGGTAAACATAGGATTAGATAGCCATATTCATTTCTGATGCTTTCCCGGCTTATCCTGATGGTAAAGTCTATTCGGGTTCTCCACCGGGTTCAATTCTGCATTGCTGCCGACGACGCGACGTTTCGATGGCCGAGTCGTCTATCGAAACGTCTGTACATATCCAGAATTTGACCCGGTGGAGAACCCGAATAGACATCACTACAACATTCATTTAAATAAAAAAATTTTTTATTGACGCAGACGATGATTTATAACTCTGGGAGAGAATTTTATTCAATTTTTTCCAGCAAGTTTATAATGGTTTACTTTAATACTATGGTATTCCGTGTACAGAATGTTTTTCATGATATCTATGAACAGAAACAGTTCAAATTTCTTCCATCTGCATGGTTCACTCTTTTATCAGGATCAATGACAATATGATCAGGGTGGAGCCGGTTACGCTTAACACTCCAGTTGGGACGGAAATGGACGGAAAATCATTTGGAACGAGAACGACCACAGGAGAGAAAGATCTTGAATCAAATACCACTCATCGGCAAATTACGATGGATTCTTCACTTCATTTACGGATGCGGGTAGGATGGTAAGGAGAGGATTGCTTAGGGAATGGAGGAACCGTGAAGAAAAACCCGGCGTCAGCATTGCCCTATTCTTAAAGAAAGTTCTCTCGAAAAAGATATAGTGGAGATTAGAATTCCACTGAAAAATCTCCGCCAGTCGGGATTAGGGCCCGGAACGGAGGCCCACAACCCTTGTCACCACACCAACCATATCCCCTTACATGGCATGGGTTAAGCTGAACGTACCCTAATGTATCTCCAGGATTCGAGCCCAGAACACCCAGCCAATTTCTCTTCAGGATGGCATCTTTAAGCCTTTCCAGCTTTTTTCAGACTTAAGAGTGGCGGAATTACAGCACTGCATTAAAGGAACTAGGATTTATCAAGATAATAGTAACACCTTTGGCTGAGAAAGTGAAAGAGAGATGCTATTTCGCTGTAGTTAGGTCACATCTCAATTACGACGCGAGAATGTAAACCCTGAACAGAGAAATATCACTGAATAAATAAACAATATACAAAGGAACGCCGCACGCACCGTTTCAAACTGCTACGAGAGAAAAGAGAGGGAAAAACAGCTGATGGAGAGACAAGCTGT
Source organism: Pyrrhosoma nymphula (assembly GCA_963573305.1). Taxonomy (NCBI): domain Eukaryota; kingdom Metazoa; phylum Arthropoda; class Insecta; order Odonata; family Coenagrionidae; genus Pyrrhosoma; species Pyrrhosoma nymphula. The sequence goes on along the minus strand of OY754330.1, from coordinate 43,132,058 downwards.
TGGGAGCCGCAAGAGACTTAGAGGCTAAGCGATAGGTTTAGATTACTCGAAAAATACAGACAAGGAGAGTTTCAGAATGACACGAAAGATATTATTTTGACCCCGAGCTATATCTCTAGCACTGATAGAAGCCATCAAATAAGATAGATACACTGCCGAACTGATAAGAACAAAATTTCCTTCTATCCACGCACCATTAGTGATTATAAAAAAAAGTGTGACACAAACATAAAACACGTAGTTAACATACAATTCACCTCTGTCCTCCCCCCTCCTTTTCCTTATTCCCTCCCCTTTTCATCACTGTTGTCCTAACACCCCCTGCCACACGCCCTTGAAGCAGCTTTCAGGGCAGTATGTGGATCTCGAAGTCACGAAACTAATTAATGAACATTGACTTGCTACGAAGGAGCAATGTGGAAAACACGACGTAAATAGGTTACGGATGCTATTTGAAATAAAATTAAAGAACGCTAAAAATCAAGTTCTCTAACGCAAAAAGCGAATACTTACCTTTAAGGACTGAATGGGAAACTTAGTGACGTCGTCTCTTGACGCAGACAGCCCAAGCTAACCTGAAGATTACCTCCCAAGTAAAAAGAGCCCGTTTGGATTGCGCAAATACGCGAGCAAGTTTCCTTCTAGAAGGCTGCGTATTACGTTATCATGTCACAGATAAACGGGAATGAATGGTACACTACACTGATGCAAAACACGACTTTTTCCGTAAAATAACGAGTTCCAATACGTTCTCGAAGGCTGAGTAACATTTTTTCAGGGAGCATGAAACATTAAAATGCAAAATACTATCTTTCTGTTCATTTGGCATATTCACAGGAGGAAAATATGTCGTCCACGCGTGATTACAGCATTTACAACTTGGTATAACAATATAGACTGAACTTGAATCCTATTAAAGAATTCAAAAAAGATATGGTACTTTTTTCACAGATTTTTATTTAAAGTCGACCGGTTTCGTCGCATAGGCGACATCATCAGGTACATGAATATGGCAAGTGGCAGAATATATACATTAAAATGCAAAATACTATCTTTCTGTTCATTTGGCATATTCACAGGAGGAAAATATGTCGTCCACGCGTGATTACAGCATTTACAACTTGGTATAACAATATAGACTGACGCCGACGTCAAATTCTCGACGACTACGTACGCCAACGTAGCAGCGAAATCGCACACAAAAAGAGGTTAGTGATAGTGAAAAAATTGGAAAATCTCAGCAAAGACGCCCTAGTTTCACCGCAAAAGCCCCGCACGGACGTACCAGCCAACAGTTTTTACAATAGAGTTGTGAACTTATCCAATGTTGAATTTAAAGAACAAGACATCCAATTCTTGGAGAAAGGGTTAAAATACGTCCCCAACCTTCCCTTTGGCACAAAAGAACTGGAAAATTTAATCGTGGACTGTGACGCAGCCCTATTGAACAGTGATAGAAAATTAAAAACGGTGTTCTCCCATAATATCTCCAATGTAATTAAGCGAAGTAGCCTCAAAGCAAAACATTTTTCGAACGATTTAAAATCCTTGAAGTCCGTTAAAAAACTGTTAAAGGAAGAAAATTTAATTCTAGAAAAAGCAGACAAAGGCAATGCAGTGGTTGTGATGGACAAGACCGAGTATGCTAAAAAGTGCAACGAATTCATTGAAAAGAACCCAGTAGTGGAGCTACCCAGTGACCCCACAAACAAATTTCAGAAATTAGTGAAAAAGGCCCTCACTTCTGCCCCGAGTATTATTAAACCAAGGGAGACATACACGGTGACAGTGATGAACCCGCAAGCTCCACGATTCTTTGGTCTCCCAAAGATACACAAACCAAATGTGCCAATCAGACCAGTAGTCTCCAGTGTCGCTGCACCATCAAGAAAAATAGCCTCCCACCTAAATTCACTCTTCAGAGAATACACAGGTTTCAAGCCAAGATACGGGGTAAAGAACTCAACGGAATTGTGCCAACATCTTACCCAGAGGGAGCTCCCGTCTTCCAAGCATACCCTAGTGTCCTTTGACGTGAAAGACCTTTTTACCAACATTCCGATTTCCGAAGCCGTTAAAGTAGCCGAAGAAATACTGAAGAAAGCCGGAGCTGAACCACCCTTCCTCGACGAGTTTTTGGCACTGCTGAGAGTGTGTGTTGAAGAGAATTACTTCAAATTCAATGGCAAATTCTTCCAACAAAAGGACGGCTTAGCAATGGGATCACCTCTATCACCACTTTTGGCGGACTTATACATGAACGACTTTGAAGAAAGGTTATTCAGTGATGATTCAGTGAACACCAGTTTTATCCACTGTTGGTACAGGTATGTTGACGACGTGTTTGCAGTATGGACTGGCACAATGAGACAACTGGACATATTTTTGAATAAGTTAAATTCCCAATCCAAAAATATAAAGTTCTCTTGTGAAAAAGAAACCAATCATAGAATAAACTTTTTGGACATAACAATTAAAACCACGGAAAAAGGCTACGACTTCGCAATCTACAGGAAGGAAACTACCACAGACCATGTCATCCCCTCCGACTCCCGCCACCATCCCTCCCAAAAGATGGCCGCTTTTCATTCCATGCTAAACAGATCACTCAACATCCCCCTGTCATCCGAGAACTTCGCCAAGGAAATCAAAATAATCAAAAACATTGCAGTGAAAAATGGTTACGAAGAAAGTGTCATAAGTAAAATGATCGAGAAAAAACGCTCCCTCAGAGCACAGAAACTCATTTTTAAATCATCCGTCCTTAGTGAAAAGAAAAAACGATGGTGCAAACTAAGTTACTACGGACAGATTACACAGTCAATTGCCAACTTTTTTCCAAAGACAGAATTTAAAATTGCATATTACAACAAGTGTAACTTGAGGGCTGTGTTAAACAAAACCAAGGACAATATTGACATTAATGATAGAAGCGGTATTTATAAGCTCAAATGTGGTGACTGTGAAATATGTTACGTTGGCCAGACTGGGCGGTCGTTCAAAGTAAGAGCAGACGAACACAGAAGACATCTACGAAACGGTGAGTTAAACAGATCCCATTTTGCCAAACATCTATGGGAAAGTGACCACAATAGTGACTTTGTCCCGGAGGTCCTACACCTGGAGAAAAAGGGAAGAAGAATGGACTGTTTGGAGGAGCTGGAGATAAGAAAGCAATTAAAGGCAGGAAAAATTGCTAACGAGAACATTTTTGTGAGCCATTCCCCCCTCTTGGATATTCCCCTGACTCTCAATACCTGACGCCCCAACCCCCGCTGTGAACAGCGTACCTGACCAAACGTCCACTTAGCCTACATCCACCACCACCCCCCCTCCCATCGAGTCATCCACGTTCCCTCACACACCAACCCCCACCCCTTACCACTGCCTCTTCCAAACCCCTCCCCCCCACCCTATCCCTCCTCTCCCCCCACCCTCTTAAAAATTGTATATATTCTGCCACTTGCCATATTCATGTACCTGATGATGTCGCCTATGCGACGAAACCGGTCGACTTTAAATAAAAATCTGTGAAAAAAGTACCATATCTTTTTTGAATTCTTTAGAATGGATTTTCACAAAGTGAAGCCTGAAACCATTGAGTTTTGAATCCTATTACCCCAACCAGGTTATACACGAGTACCACTCCATTCAACTTAATGAAAAAAAGGATTCTAATCAGTGATCCTAACTGCAGAGAAAATGCTGTACCTACTTCAATTTGTCCTTTTATTTTATCAGAAGATAGAAATATTGCATACTGAAAAATGACCAAGAATTTGCTCTGAAACATCTTCTGGCTTACCTTAATCGAGAAATGCTTCCTTTTAGCTGATATCAAAGATGACCCTTATCTCATAAGTCCTCGCGATATGTCCCCTGCTTCCAACGAAGCACGCTGATGTGTTTACTTGAGTGCTTTGTTGATGGGAATGATACTGTTACCCGTGAACGAGTCACCTCACCAAGTCACTTCTTCACACCTATCACCGGGTCAAATCACATTCTTGGAAACATATGCATCCAGATGGTAATTGCAAAGGTAACCAAATGGTATATTGATTCGCTTTCGGGAAGACTAAAAGACAAACACAGAGTGAACTTTCAGAAAGAGAGTGGGAGATGCAATAGAGTTACTTGCCATGTAAACAGAATGCAAATTTCGCAATAACTTCGCAAGATTTATATGAAAGAGAAGGCAGGGATCCCTGATAAATATTATCGTGTGGAAAGAGATGTTGGTAACAGCTCAAAATCACTAAAACAGAGGCAAATTGTTCCAGGGCAATACTATCCAGAAAGTATGCAAGTCCCTTCATCCTTCGCTACGTTCATTAGAACCATGCTAAGGCCATCGGTACAAATATATTAGAACCGTGGCTTGGGCGATGAATTCTTATTGAATGACACCGATGAGCATTTGCAATGAGTTGCATTTGCAATGCACCCCGATCGCATTTGCAATACAAATTTGGCATGGGTAAATAACTACTTCAAGCATAATTTTAATACTACCGTAAAATAAAACAAGTAAATATATTCATCATTGAGGACGATTGCAGTGTCAGTTATCGAAACGTAGGCAGTCGTCACTTACATCCCAAGCCGGGAAAATACCACATCATTCCCTCCGCTTAAGCCTCATCGCAAGCAATTGAGACAATCCACATAAATATTTGATTCGTGGCTTGAGCAAAACAAATTAAATCCGTACAATTCTTTAGAAGCTTCAGCTGGAGATTCAAATTCTGGAAGGACCGGGATGGTAGCCGTCGGAGACATAGAGGTTACGCGCAAGGCTAAGGTCACAAGAAAATTTGAAATAACACGATTTTTTCCAGTGAATTGACCTGAGTGAAGCGTTCAGAGGTTACGGTTCAGTTCAGAGGCAGCTTCAAAAGACACCGGCGTTTCGCCAGCTAAATGGGCCCTTCGTCTTCTGAGTGACAGATAGTTTTCCTTCGACTGCATGTATCTTGAATGCTGTGGAACCCGAGAACTCAAAATTCACTCGATAATGACCTCGGAACACAATTTGCGGAACGTTTCCCAAGACTTGATACAAATGTCGCCAGTCAAACATTTTGGGCACGAAACTGACATGTCACAATATAATGAATGGTACGAAGGCAGACTCTAGTTTAAGGGACTTCAAATAAGAAAAGGAAGCAATTCGAAATTTTTCACACAACGATACGCTTGGAACAACGCGTTTTGGCACATCATCATCAGAAGCAACAACCTGATGCTAATATGTTAAATAACTCATGCTAAAAGATGATCATTCGTATTAAACATAGTGAGGATGAGTTGAAACATCAAATCACGTTCTAATCAATACTTCGCTGAGTGTAAAATCATGAATTTTTTCCTTTTGGTGTATGGTAACATCAATGAGAGGAGAGAAAAACTTACTGAATTACATTCACAGAGAACTTCCTCCTGAAATCAATAATGAGAGTAAAAATGGGTAAAACTGCTGAAGACGACCATGGATTGATTACATCAGGAAAATCACGAAGGACGCCACGAAATAGACTAACTTAGAAAAAAGCAGTAAGCTGAAAATAGTTAAGGGCTGCAGTGAACCTTATTCCAATGATCTTGAGGCCTGCTGATAACCATGCTGTTTATTCGAGTTTTTGTGATATTAAATAAACTTCCTTCAGGAATTTCTGTCCGTTGTCAACTGAGAGTGTTAAATAATAAACGAACGAACAAACAATGCAACGTTAACGTTCGCGTCTCATTTGTATCTTCAAAAATCTACCGAAAGAGTGTCTTCGTGACGTTTACAAATCAACTCCATTGGAGAGCCTTGACAACCGGAAAAGAAAACGAAACTCGACCGTGGAAACTTCTCCTTGCACTCCTCCTAGGAGAAGGTAGAAAAAACTCTCCCATTGAGTCCGAAGGTCGACGGGTGCATCTATCACGTCACTCGGGCGACAATCGTTTGAGTTAGCCAAGAATCTAGTCACGAAAATGCAACAGGGATAACGCAGACCTATTCAGTACCGATGAAAAATAAAACTCTAAACCACACTTCCATTGCTAAAATGAATTTATTGAGAGAATGGAAGGATGGGTACAAATAACGTACGCAATATATTACAATTCTGTTGAAAATTGTATTGCCAAAAGAAGTAGAGACGTCACCGTAACGATTAATTTGGGTGAGGTGAACAAAATATATATATTTTTCTCCTTTAAACGCAATTATATAATTGTTTAACTTCACCCCTATCTAGATCAGAAAAAAGTACCATAGAAATAATGCATGTAATTTCAAAGTCTCAAATTCCATTATCCTCCACATCTACTCGAATTGAGTACAGCGCATAATGATTAAAACTTATTTTTCTCTATGAGACGTAATTTACTATTTTGATCGCTTCACAATGAAACATGCCAAATCCATTTAAATAGCACAAAAAATTCGGAAATCCTTGGTGATTTGTATGCACCTCGTAACCATTATCAAAACAACTTTCTATCATCCAATGAATCTTCCTGTTATTCAGAAACGGTATTCAATTTTAAATTTCCGTGTGGCCTCCCTCTATATTCTCCGACTAATTCAAAGGACTACCTAACTCAAGCGAAAAAAAAATTCTAAAATCGAGCGAAACGACAACAGTTTTCATTAACTAGATTAATTTTTAACAACCGTTAAAGGCGTAATTTAGATGTTTCAACAACTAGATTCTTCCTAAGAACATTTATTTGCCCTTTCTCCGTGCGAGTATTAACGAATGAGCTTCAAATATTTTTTATTGAACTTGATATCACAGCAACTCAAGTGACGACGGACGGTCAAAATTGAAAATTGACTGCACAGCAAGACTGACACCGAGGACTGAAAACACTCGAATTTTCATTTTTCCTGCGTTACCACAACCATTTTTTTTAGTTCTAATTGTAAGATTGGAAGGAAAATTCATATCCCACGAGTTTTAGGTCGACATGTCTGTCATTAATTTACCCCTCACATTTCCTCTGTAAAAAGGACGAAAGCGACGAAAGAGTCGAGATTACGCTGTCGAGCCGACAAGTTCAGGAATTCTCTCTTACCGCGCACCAAATAGATACTGTATAAACGAAAACAGAGAAACTAATTCCCGAATCACCTTCTCCACCAAAACAAACCTCACTAGCCAATATTTTTTCGCCCAATTCCTTTATCCTATTCCCACCATCTTCATAGCTGCTGTCCGCACAATCCCTGCCACATACCATTTCGGCAGCTCGCGGATTAGTAAGCCAATTTAGATGGCGGGTAGCGGAAAGTTAGGAATAAGAATTGATTAAAAAAATAATGAATATAAATTACGAAAGAAAATGCTATCAATTCGAACGGCCTATTTTTCAGGCAAGAGAGTTCGTGAATCGTCGAATTTTGTCATCCGAGCGATACAAAATTAAAAATAAATATTAAATCTCTCGCGTAAACAGGCATTTGCTTTCAAAGCCATAGATATCCGCTTTCAACTAGTCAAGAAATTCTTTTCGTCCCCCCCTTTCGCACACCTTACCACATATTCCTTAAGAAATGAAATAACGGGCGAAGGGAAAGCATACTGATATAAAAAAACAGAACGGTCACTTAAGTATATGTACGTGGTTGCGCAGCGGTATACTGCACTGGAGGGCTTTATATTGCAGCTGCTTTGATTATGAACGTTTCCACTGACGTCAAAATACATTAAGTAGAGAGGCAGGGACCTGCAAGTAAGAGCTTCGACTTGAATGGCCATTTCATTTTTCCAAGGTTCCGCTTTCTGCACTGTAACAATAACGTTTCCGACTTCCTTAGGATCCGAGACCACACAAAAAAATGCTAATAAGTTCTCCTTTTCCGCCTCGATTAGTATAAATCCAAGACGGAATATCACCAAGATAATGACCCGGAAGGATTTCATTTCAGAAGTGAAGAAAGATATCTCTCATCTCGGGAAATTTGGCCCGCCCCCTATACCTCCCTCCCCTAGTAAAGGCATTTTGGGGCTTAAGAAACTTTCCACTGGCGCCCTGAACAAAAAATAATAATGAACAAAGAGGATCGCATAAATTAACCGGAGAGAAATTTAAAAACGAGGCGCGATGACCCTGATGAACTATTCGAACAAAAAGTTGACACCTGGCACGATCTCCCACGATCCACAGCACTCGAAGAGAGTCTCATCGTTTTCGTATCGCGGCTTCTACTTCCCCACAGGAAAGAAAAAGAAATCCTGCGCTTACGGTTTTGATCCGAGTTGAGTGAGAAGAATGAATTTTGTTTTACGACAGAGAAACCGTCGTCAAGAACACGAAAAATACCCCTATTCAGGTGAAGTCACAGAAATCATATGTTAAAATCAAAATATTAAAACAAAACATGCACTCGGGAATTTAACAATTGCAGTTGCCAATCAAAGAAGATAGGAGGCAATGAGGTGTTATCGCAGACTGGAGAAGACAAAATGGAATGAGGCGAATCATCGTAAATGAAGAAATCCTATGAAGATTTGGAGAGACAAGCTGTTACACGAAAACTTCACAACGCATGAGACACACTAATATGACTCATTCTGAGGCCAAACTGCCTCTTGAAAACACTAACGGGGAGAAACAAAAGGGAAAAATGACCGAGGAAGACCAAGGGCGGAGAACAAAAAGCACACGATTATAGATGTTTAAGTAGGAGATTATGAAAAAATAAAGCGTTTAGCTAAGAAGGGAGTGGAGTGCTAAGACAAAACTATCTTGGAATCGATGACTTCACATGATGATGAACAATTTACCCTCATTAATAAATAACATTTAAACTTGCGGACACTAGGGACCTCCGACCTCGAGAAATAGTAATACGAGGTGTCACTACATCTTAGAAGAAAAATGCGCTCGTATCCCATTAAAAATCAGTGTTAAGATTTTCAAAGCATTGAATTACGGGGATAGCAATCAAATTCCTTAATATAATTCTTTTAAAACAAAAATAGAAGATTATGCCGAAAATTTGGCAAAAGGGTTACAAGTACAACGAGACTGAAACAACGAATAGGCAGAGTGTGTTCGTACGACGTGTGTATGTACGACACGGACAAACCCGATCACTCTTGCGTTTTTTTCCCTATGAGTGACAGGTGAGATAATACATACCTACCTATATTAATCACAGTACGTGTGTTACGGGCTACGTGTTCATTGCTTGAACGTGTGCTCGTATGACCTCAAAGCAAAACTTCTACCTATATTACTGCCCGAACACGCACCGACTCCGTCGACTTCAGCCGTTTCTCGCATACTTTACCACGGCACATTTAGCATCCACTTTAGGCAGTGAGGTGGTAACATCAGTGAAAGGCTTGCGGCGTTTACATTTAAAGCAACCTCAAAGAGTTATAGCCACTTCTACCCAAATCTTGGGGAGCACTCGTTAGCGGAACAAGCGGGTTAAATGCAAATTAACTTCATCATAAGGGTTGCGGAGTTACGTAAAGATGACCTCAAATGAGAAAATTAATTCGCAATCGCAGCCCCATTCCAAATAATCAGTCCCAAAGTACATTTTCGATTAAGAGCTGATTTAAGAGGTGTATACAGTTCATTGAGGATTCACAGTTCCTTTAAAATAGTCATGAAATAAAGCATGGTCCGTAGTTATTTCATTTAGTTCACGCGTTCATCAATGCTCGTAAAACACCTCACTATACTCGATGGTCTCTGATCAAGCGCGGACCTCACGAATAATTTACGAAACTATTACTAGTTTACATTGGAAGCGTGCCTTATTGACAATACGGCAACAGTAAGTGGTCAAAACTATGCACAAAATTTAACAATACGAGGTCGGAACGAACTCGTAAATATTTCCGATGTTGACTTGCGACACCTAAGGCATGAGCTCAAATAACTGCAATATTAATCGCAGGTTTCGCATTGGCTGCAATGCCAAACATCCTCATTTTCTACTCGCTGATTGATTTCCCGTCTCGGAAACTCAAAAAGATTTGCTGACAAAACATTCATAAACCTTTGCAAGTTGTTCGCCAATCCGTCTCCATGCACGTAACTGAACGAAGAATAAATAAAACAAAAAAATACAAACCGTAGTTATAGCAAGAGTAAACGGAAACGTTGTAAGTTTTGACTTACGATAAGACGCCCTCAGGAGTTCTCAAATATTGTCGATATTGGAATCAATTCAAGGTCTGAGGAAAACCATCTCTGTCGCCCAGGCGAGCCAAAAAGCTATCTTAAATCATATAACGACTTCAATGATAGATTTATAACGTATGGGCACCCCAGATCCCTTCCCAAAAACATGAAGTACATAGGAGGCACAGTGTATTCCTTTGCCATGAGGACTCCTGTGGATGGAGAGATGATACTTTTCGAAAACGCTAATTTAAGTCCGCCAAACTCCAAAAGGATTCCGATAGAAGCTATTATGATGCTGGAGGGAGGCAATTCGAGCAGCCTACGGAGCCCTGGTGGGAAAACGGCACAATCTGCACGGAAGACCGCCAAGGAAGGCGTATGACATCCTCCCCGGTTATCGCGATCGCAAAAATTCTATGAAACCTACATCATTGAAAAATAACTGAAGTATAAGTAAAAGAACAATTGCATGATGCATCCGTTAATTGTTTTTTGTTTTCCCTAACAGAGTACTACTAAGCTGAAAATGGTATATTTTCATCTAAGTTTACGATTCTTACTCTCCGATATGGCCAGTATCGACTTAACGAACAAACGTTTGCTCATTGTTCCATCTTTTAAGTGCCGAATGGGAAAAACAAGTTTTTTTCATCTGCTAGCATGCGATCGTGGTGATGAAAACCTCAGCGGTCTGGAAACACCTTTACTTTATCCACCCCCAATCCCCCATGACGGCAGACCCAGACGAGCAGGCCGTGCAGCGATTGGGATTCGAAGCAGTCACGGCATCGTCGGAACTGAACCCTCTCTGTCCGCCGGGCGATACCACCGACCCCTCCTCTCCCCCCCCCCCCCCCCAGATCCGCGAGGAGAGGAGGGAATGGCCGAAGGAGGGGACGGAAGACACCACACCGCCGACAAGGGTAGTCGCCGATCGCTCACTCAATGGAGTTCCCCTCCACCTCGATAAGTGCGGTTGTGTCACCCCGAGTCGAGGCGAGGTCAAACAGCGAGTCGGAATAGGACGCAGAGGCTTCCCAGACAAAGCCACCGACAACGAGAGGAGTGGAGGAGGCGTTCCTGTCTTTACGACTCGAGTTCGAACGCAACACCACTGTTACTACCACTTGTAATAATTTGTTGCTCGATTTTAATACAATATTTTTGTTATTTACATACATGTTCTGGCAGAGAAATGTAGATTCATGGAACTTATCTGTTGGTATGGTTAATCTGTATGTATCTACACATTATAGCATATACCTATTCTCATTTAATTATGTTCAAAGAATAAAATAAGAAGTGTTATTTATTACTAATTGTAACAATGCCAAAATATAAGAGGTAAATGCATCATAAATGTAAATGAATGGTTTCTCGTTCGGACCAGTAAAAGGAGCACCTCCTTACTAGTCAATACATGCTCAGGACGACTCGAAAGTACTGTCAATTCCATTTATTACTTTAACAACTGAGTCAGTATAACCTAAACCATTTTATGTATGTTGATAAACAATTTTAGTAATAATAAATATGCCTAAAATTTTAAAGTTAAATTGGTAACAATACTATGTATTTAGCATTACCAGTGTGGCAGTACTATTCCGGTTCACGTTAGAAATAATTGTTGCATTTACTTCTGTGAAGCAGGTCGCCACTCAAAATTGTAAAACTATATGGTTACACACACATGCAAGGCTTTTCAATTAATCAAATTATTCAAATGATTGAACTTAAGCACGTCCTCACAAAATGTTATGTAGATTTAAATTTTTTCTCCTTCATTTAACTTATTTTGTCGTTCTTTCCAAACACTTCTTTCTGCTGCGGCATTTTGTACATTTTCGCTAAGGACAGTAACACCAATTGTTGTCCGCAATATCTTACACAACTTGAAACACAAAGAGTATTATTGGAAACGATATTATTAGATTGGTCGACCTTGTAGACAGGAATTAACCACAATAATATCACATTGGATGAACCTAAATATCGAACAAGGAAGATGAAAGCTAATTTAAAACTAGCAATAACCAAACCAATATATAAACAAGGTAAGAGGGATGGTAATAAAAACTATCCATTCTTCCCTCACTTTACAAAATCCTGGACGCTATTTTGCTAACCAACTGATAGATTTCCTTGCTAAATTGACCATCATCACTCGACACCAGTATGGACATCAACAACACAAAAGGCATCGAATCTTAAGGATGTAACATAATGTATTTTAAATTTATTTTTGTATGTAGACCCTTACCCAGAGAACTGCCTTAACCGGAAAAAAATATCATGGCCACAAGAGATTCTACAAATGACAGGGTTAACTTTACATAGAGATAGCTATAGGTATAAAAGAAGAAAAGAGGGATCCAGCTAAACACTACAAGGATTAAAACGTAGAAGATGGTGATGGAATTAAAGCTGACGAAATCCATGACTGAAATGCTTGCGTTTGATCACGCACCACGGCTTCGGTCGAGGTTTTTGGGGAAAAGCGGCGGACTTAGTGACGCAGTGACGACTTTGTTGCGAGAGAGATAATCCAACGGCTGAAAATTCCGGCGAAAGTATTTGGTGGTGAAATCAACGCAGGCATAGACAGGGCAAGGGGAGAAAGGGGGTGGGGTCGGAACGGAGGAAACTCGACCAACCTTCCCTCCCCTTTCTTCCGGGAGAAAGACGGGGAGGCAGGCAGTTGGGTGAGGATGGCTATCTCCACGCCGCTTTCTTTGCTAATTACCCGCGGATGCAGTCGACGATCCCAACGATTTAATTTGCATATTTCCATTGTCTGTCGAGCCTTTGAGGAAGCTGAGATACACCACAGCTTGCCAAAGCAAGTCGGTTTGGAATCAGATCAGCAACACCTTTAACAAAGCATACATCCAGTAGAAATCATTAATTAAGCCCCGTTCAGAGCAAATGCGGTGAAATTCAGTATTTTGCCACAGTCTAGTTGAGTGCGCAGAAGGTATAATTATAAAGTAAAATAAATCTTTAATATAGAATAGTGTAGTGCCCCCAGCCACACGCCCTTTAGGTGGCTTGCAGGGTAGTATGTATTCCTCTACCTGTATTCAGTTTTGTGCTTGAGTACTGTGAGTCTAGACTCTGTCCAAGATAATAGCGAACTTGACAGTTATAAATGCAGCCAATCAGTAAACACGTTCAATACAGGATGGTAAGGCAAATCACGTGACCGAATAATCCAAGATGGTGGCCTTTGTTTGCATCGTATCATCGTGAAAACATTGGGTACTTTCCAATACTTTCTTTGTCAAATCAGAAGTTTCCATCGAATTATGGTATTTAAAACATTGGTTAGTGTCGTAAGTGAATAGGGGTATTGTTGCCACCATGATGGCGCTGCTTTTATGTTATAATGTACAGTACCTACATAATGGTGGAACTGAGATTTCAACTCCTCTCTACTAATTTCAGTTTAAGTTTTCATAAGCTCGTTCCCCGTATGATTAGTTGTCGAACATTTCACTAGACCTCGCGTGATTTTTCTTGGCGAAGGTTTTTTTCTTTTAGTTTATGAAGTAGTAACAGCTAGGACACTGATTTCATAACTTAAGGACACAGATTTCATAGTAATAGGCCACTGATTTCATAACATACCCGTTAAACAACGTTTTAAATTGGGTTAATCGTCGACATTGTAAAAAAATGAATACATTTCACATTGACTGACGGTGCTTTGTTTTTACAGTGCTATCAATGAAACTGGATTACACTTAGTTGAAAAGAATGAAAAAAGAAACGCTGCATGAAGCATTTTTATAAAATAAGTGGGCAGCGAGAGACACTGAATCCTCAGCCGTCGAGAAAAATTTTGGGAATCAGTTCGTTCACGTAACTTTCGTCTTTTGAGTTAACATTCATTATAGCTATGAATGGGCGGACTTAAAAAAGGAATATTATCCCGAACGTCGCGTTCTGATGAAAACATTCTCCAGGCTAGCAAAAGTAACAGACTTTTAATGAGGCATAAACAAAATAAACCTTTTTCATTGGCTTTAGCTAACTTAAGACGAGAGCCAACCCATTAAAAAAGTTAGAACTCCATCAACCCATCGCTAATGCAAATTTTCTCAGGAGCTCACAGTCCCTCCGATTCTTCTGCAATGGGAGAAAAATATCATAAGCGCACGAACTTTATGCACGGTGATCGAATTTGCCATAACCTTCGCGTTACCCTACGACATGATAACGCAAGAGGGCGTTGAAGAGATCCTTGTTCGCTCCCAGGGACGCAGCCACTGAATGAAATTTAATTCAGCTGAGCACACTGGCCAAGGGCCGAATAGAAAGGCCGAATCTCAGCCCGGAAGGGTTGGAACCTTGCCACCAATCCACATGGTAAAGCATCCTGCCGCAGTTCGTGGCGACACAGAGGCTGTGGAAGTTAAGGGGAGCCAAGGGAAGCCCTTATATTATGCGAACCGATGAGATACAATTTAAAAAAATAGCACACACTAATTTACTCTCTGTGGCGAGGAAAGCATTTGCGCACCATAAATATTGAGTAAATACAGAATAAGGTGTATACACTAAATTAGGCCCATTTGTCATATTAGGAGAACGAGGGAATTTTCCGAAGATTCTTTGCTTCCGATAGCTCCAGGCTTCTCGAGGCTAGGCCATAAACTCCTTCAATTGAGGTATTTGATTCCACCATGTTTGGTTTAGTTGAAGTGAACTCCGGAGGAAACTGTCATTATCATTCTTTCAAGGTAATTAGAAAAACCTTCTAAACTAGGTATATTGCTAAATAGAATAAATAAATGAAAATGATGTGTGTAGTGTCAAAGCTTATGAAAAGTTGAATAAGATGCTTCATTTATATTTTCCACTTCACTTGCACCTACTTATCTCTTAGAAAATAAAAAATGAAAGCGTAGATTGATAGGGGTCCTCATTTGGACAAGGGTTCTATATAAGTTCCGTGGTACACATTTTGAAAGTTTCATTATTATTTTCGAAAAATTTTAAAATGACAGAATTAGATTCTAAGTTCAAATTTTCCTTATAGCATACCGTGCAGCATCACACAGCATAATTTGAAGAGTGTTTTCCCTCACTGAAAAAATGTGAAAATCGTTAAACTTTAGGTGGCCTTATTTGGCGGATGTACCTTAGACTGCGCCACTTAAAGGAAGAACGATTCCACAGTTTAATAAATACCTAAATTAGTTATGAAGATACAAATCGACATTCACACTCTTTTCCATGAATCTTCACCTAGTATATTTAAATTTCTAAATATTTTTAAGTAGACAACAAAACAGTAGCAAAATAGTTAAGTAATAAGAAAATTACAAACAATGAACTCCAATTAAATCAACAGGGGAAAAAGAAGTGACAGAAATAAGATCTGATGCCATATGAACCGTAATATTTTCTTAAGAATTGTTTGCCTCTTACATCAGAAATTTTTAATGTTCACCTGTAAACTAGTGAGATGCTGGATTAGGGGGAAGAGGGGGCCATTTGCATCATCAAGCCTTGGATAAATAAATCTATTACAATCCATCAATTTTCATAATGAAAACCGCATGAAAATTACACATCGATGCCCTAAGATTTCGCTGGACATATGGAACATTCCGACCAGGTGAAACCGGAAATAAATTTCCATTATTTCAGCAGACATCTCATCCAATAAAAATCTTATTCTATGTGGTCTTATTGGAAAGAGAAAGGCAACGTAATATATTTTTTATTTTACTTTTAAAACGGGGATTCATAGATGTAAAATCATTAGAAGAGAAAATCAAGGAAATCGTGATAAGCATATCTCTGAAATGATAATATACGGAAGGAGACGGGCACCACTCAGAGAAAGCGCCGACTGTTAAGAACAAGATAGCTGGAGTTCATAGATACGTTAGTACTGACAGATAACGTTCACTAGTAAAAATATAAGGTGAGTGCATTTCTTCGGTCTTAGTAAAATCATTCATGACAATCACAGTTCACCTGTAATGAGGGTCACAACCTTGATTATTCCATCAATTAACAATCTTACTTTGAACCATGGTGCAGTAAAAAGTAAAAGTTTATCTAACTCCTTTGTAGAAAAATCATAGAGTTTAGACGTCCATCGACATAAGACAATCGGTAGGCCATACGTTATATTTTATGAAAGTCGTAGTAGTAGTTATTTATAGTTTACAAGTAACACACTACGCAATGCAACTCCTCAGCGGTAACACATCTATTAAACCGAATTTTATAATCCATGAAGTCCTGAGTTTAAAGGCTCTACAACACAAATAGTTATTTTGAATCGGACCCACGCCACGTTTCATTGAATAAAATATAAGCTCCGGAACTTGAATCAACGGAATTATTTTCAAGATACCTGGGAAAAATCAGAGGATTTTTCGGGGAATAGGAACTAAATTGGAAAGGTTGACCGAATTGAGCATCCAAGAACCATATGACTAATATCTGAGAGTCCTATTCGAATCTCCGAAGGCGTTAAAAGGCGAGTTCTTCCGCACGCAGAAGTGCATGGTAGGTCAGCTGACTAGTTGGATAAAAACAACGGTGATAAATATACCACGTATGAGTCCCAATGTATCTTGTAGGGTTAACATAGAGTGACATTGAATTAAAAAACACCTTGAGTTGCTTCGGAACTAAAATTAAACCCTCGCTGACATTACGGGGCAATAATCCAAGGTAACGCATTAACACCGTTATTCACTCGGGGAAAGTTATTTCCGAGCAAGGGGTCAATATTAAATAGGCATCTACGAACCTAGAGATGTAAGGGCAATTTTTTTCCAATACGTCACAAATTTACTGAAACACATTAGGTACTTAATAACCTATTCACATTTTTTTCATACGTCTTCAAGTAATCTCCAATGAATGTGTGACTAAGGTCGCCACCTTCATTAAGCACCACAAAAAGCATCTTCGAGCATTAATTTGCTCGAAGATGATGGTTTTAAAATGAAAATGCCACCCATTTTTCCCGGAGGATTGCACTCCTGATGTTATTTTGACCATCGAAAAAAGCACTTCAATGCATGAAAATATGATAACATTTGCAAAACAATGTAAAAGGAGTGCAAACGATGGTAGAATTAGGAAATGACTGTCAATAGTGAATGATTATAGGTAGTGAAAAAGAACCCAAGCACACAAAACACAGATTCAGCATCAGGCTCAGCAATTCCGTTGTTTTAAAGCAAATACCATTGAACAACGTAGCATAGGGAAAGTCCAGAATTAAGTAGTCCTCAGAGAAAAATTATTGTCTTGTATTTTAATAGCGTAATGCGACCAAAGTTTAAATATTTATTTTCTCAAAGCTGACTCGAATGTACTGGCTGACTGAATGTACTGATGGCTTTCACGTCCCCATAGTGGATTACGATAGAAATAAAAAACAATAAAAACGAAGAACAGGGACCATAAAGCATGATAACAAAGACGACTTGTGGAGTCACTTAGATTTCGCCTAGAGACACACTGACTTAGTCATTCTCGCCAAAAACAGGTAATAAATGAAGAAATGGATCAATATTAAGGTACCTTACTTATAAAACTAGGGAACGTGAGCTCTACGGCCTCTTAAAGTTACAAGGTATAAAATTCTCCAATGGCCGTAATAAATTGGCACCACTCGTCAAAAATACGCTACAATTGCTGTGTTGGTTTGCGGGAAAAGGGGGGGAAAATCCACGCCAGTAACCAACCACATGTAGTTGGTCACTGGCGTAGATTTCTCCCCCCTTTTCCCGCAAACCAACACAGCAATTGTGGCGTATTTTTGACGAGTGGTGCCAATTTATTACGGACATTGGAGAATTTTATACCTTGTACCTAACTTATCTTAATGGTTAGCTGATAGGAGATAGGAGTGGAGAGCTACACAAACCAGTCTTTGGATTGATTACTCCTGATGATGAAGAGTCAAGGAGACCAAATATTCTAAAAAAAGGGCATCTGCACTAATCTCTTAAAATACTAGCACGGAACAGCAAAGTTGATTTCATGAAATTTCGCAGAAGTAATTTCGCTAGCCAAAACTCAAACTCGCGTTTTCAGGTGGTAATTAAGACGGTCCCCGGAACAATCACCGCATGGGTTCGCGCGAATATGATTTTGTGGGACGGAGCATTCTATTTCCGGTCAGATGGAATGAGACCAAAAATAATCGACATTTGGAGCGCCGCTCCTATTGGGCCCTCTAACCTACCGCGACAACCTTCCCCTTACAATCAACGATGCAAGCAAGCACCCCACTCGAACACGCCCGACACGACGTTGGCAAACTTTTTGGCTCGGAAAGAGAGCGCCTCGCGGAGTAGGTAAGGGGTTTCAGGGGGGGGGGGGATACGGTTCGAGGAGGAGTGAAGGCGAGTCGGTATGCGACGCGACGTGGGAAGGGGGGCGTCCAGTAATTACGTGAGGCGATTTTGGCGATGTTTCGACCCCCCCTCCCCCCTTGGTGAGATGTCGTGATATTTGGCTAATCTCGCGTGAATTTTTTCAAATGCGTATTTTTAGTGTAAATACGTTAATCTGTGCTTGATTGCGTTGGATTTATTTAAAAAAACATAAGTTGCTTAATTATTTTTATTTAAGACTAGCGAAGACTAGTAATTAAGGCTACTAAGAACGTAATCTAGAATCACAGTGAGAAAATCGAGCAATAAAATACTTAAATAGGAACTACTAAAATTCGTGAAAGAATACTCATTTTAATTCAGTCCACGGGGACTCATGTGTGGTCTCAAGAGTGACTACTGGAACCAACATGTCCATGTGATTTGTTTCCACATATTTTACCTAATTGTAACCCAGTTTTCTCGCACTTTTACACTGTTTATTGCGGGAAAAAAATTACGAGATAGGTATTTGCCGAGAGTGAGATTGGGTGAGATTCGGCTCGACCCCCTCCCCCCCCTAAACGCCTCACGTAATTAATGGACGCCCGCAAGGGTGGTGGCGCGGCGGAAGGAAAGACCTTCCCGTCGTCGTCCACACTGTCAAGGCCGTTCGCGGGAGCGCAGCAACTGCTCAATTTTCTGTAATTCCCCGCCCCGCTACTCGGAAACATGCGCGCGAAAGAGAATATGAAAGACGACTGCAGCGTGCGAGGATGCTCCATAGATGTACTAAATATAGCGTCTTGGCGCACGAAAGAAAAGCTAGTCACAGCGAAATATTATTCACCAAACGTGGCCATGGCGCAGAGGTTGAAAAGTAACTGTAGAACTATTTTGATTCTTGTCAATAATATTTTGTTCACATGTTTAGCTGACTTATTGTAGCATCTCAATGATTCTTCCAGCAATACTAATGTTTCCGACTTATTAGCAGCGTAACTCACCCATGCAAAGGCAAACAATTCACAGTAAACAAATTACTCCGGACAAAGATGCCAAACCAGGGGAATGATTTTCGGAAAAAGGAATACTTTCTATCACCAAGCGACAGTTAATTCGGTCGACCGCGGTTTCGACACTATATCGTGGTCTTGAAAATTACTCTTTAGGGTCGAAACCGCCGTCGACCAAATAAAATATCGTGTGGAGACAGAAAGTATTCTTTTTTCCATAATGCTGAAATTCCAATAAGTTTGTGAAATATCTTCCTTTGAATAGAATGATTTTATAATGATTTTTTGACGTGGATAAGTCATCAATATCATTCCGACAGTGGGGTGTCATGACGTAAACAACGAGGTAACATTTGCAAGATGATCTATTCCGACTCAATAACTTTGAGACTAATTACGGATTGAAATAAACGTGGTTTCTTTCAATTGAGTATACGATTATGATGCGACCTCAAGTTGGCACCGCGCAGGCGCGGGACATAGGTGGAAATAGCCCGCGGCGAGTTGAGGCCATTCGGGGCGTGGGCGAAAACCTCATCGCAGTACACCTCGCGACTCAGATGTGTTGTCGCGCTGGTTTTGCTAGCAGACGAAAGATACTGGCTAGATGTCTATTTCAGGCATAGATGTGACTTGGTACAAGTTTTAGGTCACAAATAGAAAGAAGTGATTCATAAACCTTCCTGTTGTTGACTTCACTTTGCAGAAGATTTGAACGTTAGTATTCATAATTAAATAAATACCCCCAACATTTTACACGTCCTTCCCTAAGGCCTAGTAATGGACGATTGTGAGCGAATCAAAATTTTCAGGCATTCCAAAGAGCTATGCAACGAGCAATTATTCTCGCAACCCCATCCACTCCTTTCCGAAAAAATAACCTTGAAAAACCATAATCTTTCCGCCAGCACCAGCCCTTGATCCACGGTTCTACTTGCCCCAGCCTTTCCCAACCTTTCCCGAACCTTTGTAATTGCCCACCTACTCCCAGTAACTAAGACAACAATTAACGAAAATTAGACACTGACTTAGTACCCGATGCAGCGGCGCATCTAGAACTTGGCTTTGGGGCGAGGGGGGGCAGATAGGTTTTGATAACTGAAGTACCGGGGGGGGTCTGGGCCAAGACTAATGGGGGGAAATTAGAACAAAACTGCAGTTAATAGCTGCATAGTTATAAGTATTTAAAGATATTTCGTACGTTAATTTTATATCAATGTTGGTACCCTTGAACCTTGGTTGGTGTACAAAGTAGTTTCTGGGGGGGCGGGGGGGGGTGTCCGGTTCCGTTCGTTCCCCCGTAAATATGCCCTTGACCTGATACCGTAGGTCGGCAAAACGCGTCGTGCAATTAAAAGAAAAAACTGTAGAAAACTACAAAGTATATTACTTAATTATGAACGCTAAAAGTAATGTAATTAATAAGCAATGTAACACGAAATACAACGAAATTCCACAGAGGAAAAATCATTCGCCTCGACCGGGACTCGAACCCAGGTCCCTCGATTTCGCGCTGAGTAATTCAGATAGTTAAGCTACCGAAGCATCCTTCTCCTTAGAGAATTTTTTTAGGTCAAAGCGAATTATATTTCCACTGCGGAATTCCGCACTTATGTGCACTCGCGGATGAATCCGTAAAAGGTAATACCGTGGCTAGTCCCGGTATCCTCAAAATTCATCAGAAGAGCGAACACTTCATTGTGTTCCATGTTCAACTTTATCCTCGCGGACTGTATTGCTAAGCGCACGCTTTGGACTGCTTCGTGACATCATATGACCGGAATTCCTGAACACCTTGTTCCTATGAAGCCCTCAAAAAATCCACAAGGGTAGACAGTTATGATACCGAGGCGTCCTGCCTCGGTATCATAACTGTCTAAGCACACTGCGCGAAATCCAGGGATACGGGCTCGAGACCCGGTCAAGGCGAATGATTTTATACTCTGAGGAATTTCGCACTTACGTGAACTTGCTGGTAACTTCGTAAAAGTTAACACCGTGTCTAGTCCTGGAATTCTCAAAATTCGAAGAAAGGCAACGCTAGATTTCACCAACCTCCCCTTATTTCACCAATATTTCGGAAATTGTCATAGATTTTGAAAGCATGCTTATAGAAGTGCTTTTCGATGAACGGAATTTAGGAAGTGCCATACGCCAGCATGGAACAATTCGGTGGCCAGGAGTTCCCAGGTCAACTCAAGCTACTGGGTCTAAGGGGACTGTTTTATCAAATAAACAGGAATCCATCATAAGTTGATGTCTCATAAATTTCAAAGACTGAAAGCATTATAAATGAAGATATGTTGCGACTACGCTTGTTGTTATTACTACATATATTTCAGTTGTAAACCACACCTAATATAAAAATACGCGTATTGGGGACAGCAAAATGAGTTAAACAGCATTGTTGAATGACTTTTCGTCCGACGATTATTCAAAAAGAGATACAAATACGATTACACAAGTGACTAGAATCTTACATCAGCTGATCTTGTATTTCCACACTCCTCCTTCGTAAGACAATGTAAGAAAAGTCCAACCCCCTTCCCCACACATGCCTTTCGTAATACTTGAATGGCTCCCACCTAAGTAGGATTGCGGTTCGACTGAAAGATCTCATCCATCGCCGTAAATCGACTCTGAGTCCTCGGAATAGGAAGTCAGCTCTTCAATAAGACTTTTATTTTTAGATAAATGGTACCGTGGAAATTATTTTAGCAACACCACTGCTTATTAATATCGTAAAAAAATCAATCAACACAGGCAATCATTAATGACTTGAATTATCCTCAGCGCTGTCGCACTGTATGATTCTATCTATCTCCTTCATTGAATAATTTGCAATGGATTATACAATGCCATTTCCACAGCCTTCACAAAGCTGTCTATATCCATCTTTGCTCCAAAGCAGAATGTGTGTTATCTTTCAGCAACGGTTGTTGCTAAGACGAATAACCTTTTGCGAGTGCGGGCGTTTTAGTAATATTTAGTAGTTTATTTTTTAGTAGTCTTTCTTATCTTTCTGCAGCCCTCATTTTCGTTCTGCGACAATGCCGTACCATCGCTTGATGTTCTGCTTTGGGGCATCTTTGTATCTTGTATACATTCAGGATCATACTTTTTCCATTTTGTGCAGCCAAATTTAATTTATACTATCATCCGCTTTAAGACTGACGCCCAGAGCATAATAAATAAATAATCAATTTTATGCTAAAGCTATGGGATGAGTATTCTGTGCCGCAACATATCGCGCTCTTCAAACAACTCCTTCCATACCAATCCACTCCAGCTTCGTTCACCAACATACGAGTAGTTCCTATGATCAGCGCGACAAGAAACACTGCTCGAATGAATCGACAAAGAGGCAAAAAGAAGAGGGTTTCATCAGAGAACCTCATCGTGAAGTGACGTACACTAAAAATGTCAAGCACACATCACCCTTAGAGACGTTTGGCCGTTGATGATGACTGATGGTTAGCTTCGTGGTCAACACAACTAACGTGGTCCGAAGACTAAATAAGAACGAAGATAAACGGAAATAGCAATTTATGAAACGATACCATACCACAAAACTGATAGGTATTACCAAAGGTATTAATGTATTGCATACTGTTTAATCTTTGTACCACATTGACATTACAACGTAATACCACAGCATTGCCATTGAGTAAAACATGAAGAGTAAAGTTTCATACTATTTGAGTTCGATAAACAAAACATGATAATGAAGAAATAATATGTAATAAACTAAAAGCCAATTAATCAATTTCAGCCATCGGATACCGGAAAATCTCACTGAAAACCCTTGCGAATATATTTATAGGTAAAATCTGAGATGATGCTCTCTAATTACTTGCTCAATTTTCACGCACTCAGCACATCTATCTATTACTATCCAGCGCTCAAATAGTTTACATTTTCCGAGCACTTATCACTTCAAGGATTCCCATCGGCTCAGGTCGACCAAATTTCCCCGAAATATACACTAAATACGGCTAAAACTTGCCCTAATATACACCAACATGGAAAAATTACTAATATCCAAGGAAAACTGTAAGTAATTGAAAATTACGATCTTCCGCAGAAGAGCTGAAGTACGTATATATATCCGAAAAAAGAATCCCACACCAGGGATAAGGGAGACGGAAGTTCATTTACATGGCGCGACCTTTTCAAAATGCAACGCAGCACTCCTCGAGGACGATAAGCGGGTGCAGAGGAGCAGGCGCGTCTCTCAGCCTTTGTGACTTGCCAATGGAAATGACATCGCGAAGGCTTGTCAAAAGTGAGCAATTAAACAGGCCGAACATTTTAAACCTATAGCTAGAGAACGACGTTGATCTTGATGCAACATGCACGCGATTATATTTACCGACTCCTATTCCTTCTTCAGTTTCAAATGAAACCCGTCGTTAAATCTTATTTTATGTTTCTCTGTACCTCTAGAACGGATAGAAGCGACAAAATAAGAGAGATTCACTGTCGAACTGATAGGTACAAAAATTCCTTCTTTCCACGCACCATTAGTGATTATAACAAAAACAGTGTGGCACTAGCATAAGACACATCGTAAAGGATTGTTATTTTTGGGATTACCCGCGTCAAGATAAAAAAACACTGTTTCTTCTCCTTTGCCGGAGACCACCTCAGGGCTAATGAATGATTATTCATTAGCCCTAATTATCGTTAATGCCTGGATTCAAGGTCGAGCCTACAAGATGGACAGCCAGCATACAACCAACAACACCAGCTCGATTCCCGCTTCCGAATATTTCAAACCATTCATGCATTGGCTTGGGGGCCAGAGTACTTTCTTCCTAACCCGAAGGCTTGGGTTCGAATCCCGGCAGCAGTAGAGATTTAACAATTGAGTTCCCATTCCAACTTCAGTGCAATGAAAAGAGCGCTTCAACTGCAATACTCTGTAAGCCGGATGGACGTAAAACCGCAGACCCCTTGACACCATTCGTAATGAAAGAGTTAACTAATTCCGTCACCGGGTTTCCCTCTACCCCTCAAAATAATCCATCCATTTCCAACCTGTTCACCCATCTTAAACGGCGCAAATTATCTCAGCTGGTAGCATCCCCAAATAATCAACCAAAGGACCAATTTCAAGATATCACGTACGAGATAAGATCTTGAGCATGAGGGGATAAAAAAGATACAGGCCGAGAGTTTGATTGCGAGAGAAGTTTGAAAAATGGGAGGGACTTTTTTATTCTCCGTAAAGACTCACCGACGAAGCCGACAAGTATTTTAAGTTTCCTTGAATTGCTTTTTCTTGAACTTGGAAAGAGTCGAAGGTTCCATCTCCGTTTGGGTGAATTGACTGTTTTTACATGGGTGCTCAATGACCTAGCAAGCCTCGAAAGCATGGAACTTTCCTTTTTAGCACAAAAATCTCACATGCAGAGCTTTTCAAAGGGACCAGTTGATATCTGAAGGGAAAACACCCCATGCCATGCGCCTCAGAGGCTGCTTGTATTTCACCGCATACATGCAGAAGAAAGAGATAGACGAGGAATTAAAAAGATGGCTTCACTTCATTATTCAAGGTGTTGCAAGGAGGGTTGAGCGACGAAGCGGTTAATATCCTCGCCTATATTCTGCAAGGTCAATCGTGGAATCCTCAATAAGAATAACTTCATTAAAGTGAATTCACGAATAGACTTAATTGTCATATTATTAATTCTTAGGCTAATTGTAGAAAAAGTGTCCTTTGTTTGGGATAAAAAAAACAAAAGCATATATTTTTTTGCTATTGAACTTGAAATGACTTGGTGGTGAATGAGAGAAAGGGTTAAACATGATACATTATTCTTAAACTCTTTATTCTAAATGCTATTTTCGAGAAAAAATAAACAAATTTTAGAAGCTATTCTCCCAGATATTTGAATTATGATAAAATTCAGTACCTACCTGCACACCTTACTTTTTGAGTAATTAGTAAATTACTCCTATTGTCGAAGAAAAAATACACTATTTCAATGGAACTCACTCCGCAGTAGGCCCCTATGACTGGAAAGGTGTTCATAAAAAACATATTCGTTTACTAATCAGCATATTTTGCACCTAAATTTGGTTTTTAACAGCTAAGTCATATCATCGACGAAAGCAGTTATTTCTTTTAACGATACGAACGAACAGGTGGAATACAGTATTTATTCCACAGTTCCTCCACCACGACTCACACAGCCGTGGTGGAACTTCTTTGAGAAATATTTTAAATTCTCACTTGTTTTCAAGCGTAGGACACTTAAAGTGATAGGAAAAGAAGAGTGTCCAGTGCGGCTACCCCTTGTCTAATGCTATTCACTTTCGATCCAGCTATTCGAACACTGAATATGCGCCGAGGGGAAACAATGCGCAGGAAATGAGAAGAGTCCACGATTAGAAATGTTCTGTCTGGAACCCAAGGCCTAGATAACCGCAATTCTCACGAGGGTTGAAAGCGCGCGACGATTACCGGCACTATGCAATCGCACGCAATCCCGCAGCAATCACTCGAGAAAGAAAACGCGAAGGACGCAGCTATGTTTACGAAACAAAAAGGTAAAAAAAAACAATTTATCCTTTTACGGACTGCACTTCACGTTTACGAGATGCCCACTACGCATTCACCACGATTGAGAGGCATACGGATCCTTCCATTCGCTCTAGTGCGCTAATAAATTCGTATCGCAGCTTGCCTTCCATTAATTACAGACCCAGCGTACTAGGTAGCGCACTTCACCACAGATCGGGAGCAGAGTTGATGTGCACTAAACTACAAAATAACGTCGATGATGGCATCAGTGATTGTTGTCAAATTTGTTGATTTTCAGTAAAGACGTCAAGCATGCATATTGTGAGGTTTTTAATTGCTCAGCGACAAAAAAACAAACGTTTTTAAATACTTATTTTGAACGAATTCAACAAATGTACACAAAACATTCGGCCGTGACTGCTGTTCAACCACAGAATGATACCAAACGGGAGGTTGCAAAACATTTGGTCAGCGCACATCGTTCCATTCAACGTCTTTCGTGTGCGCTTAGGTGCGCTGATGAGTTCTGATGTGCGCTAACTTCAACACCTTGAGTAGAAAGCTACCTTAAGGTTGTTTGAGCGAAAAATCACTTCACCTAGAAATTAATGAATTTGGCCTCAATTTAAAGAAACAACTCTCATCTTTCCAATGATATAAAAATATCAACCCCTTGCCGAACTACTTTTCGAGCAATTTGCCTGTAAATATAAGCTGTTTTACATGGGATAGATTATGGCTGAGTGCTCCAGAGGGAAAGGAAGGAAGGAAAGGAAGGAAATAGGAATTTATAACACCTAGATTTCGTCAAAAAACTAACGGTGTATAGATTGCATGTTTTATCAACTATTAATAAAAAATAATCTATTACTCACCACAGTAACTTTTACAGAATCGCAAAATAACCTGCCGGTTTGAAGGGTTTTCAGCCGTTCGGCGGGAAAAAATGAGTCAAGTTAGACACTTATGTAGCTTTATTTATTTAATTACCGAGATTTTTGGGCATATATAACTATATGTTTGCGCCAATAATATTACAATATTTATTTCGTACTTCTTACAGACGCTGAAATCAAGGAATAAAATTTGAATATGGTCTTCACTATGACTTAAGGATCTATCTCGCTCAAACCACCTTAAGTGAACCCCAACATTCTATTTTTGACGTTACATTAAAATGCTACGAGACTAGCTTTAACGGAGATGCCCACGGAGGAGAAAAACGAATG
Organism: Pyrrhosoma nymphula; assembly: GCA_963573305.1. Classification (NCBI taxonomy): domain Eukaryota; kingdom Metazoa; phylum Arthropoda; class Insecta; order Odonata; family Coenagrionidae; genus Pyrrhosoma; species Pyrrhosoma nymphula. Next base: position 43,104,784 of record OY754330.1, on the reverse strand, counting down.
CGAGAAGTTCTTAGTAAAAAGAAATCATTTTTCTTGAACCAATTGGGCTATAGAGGCGTCCTATTCCAAAGTGAATTTTAGAGAGACTAGAGTAACGAAATGTTTTCATTGTACAACTACAGGTACAGGTAATGTGCATAAAACGCCATGCATAAAACGTGCGTTTTGCGCCACAGTGCCCAAGATCAAGAGCTTGTTCCACAATATCACAGAGTATATATGAGGAGCCTAGAAGCCAAGGGGTACAAGTGACATTTTTAGTTTTTTCGAACTAATTGTAAGTGCATAAATTTGTTCCTAAAGTATGTGAAGTTGTTGTAGCCAAGAGGTATAAGTGAACGACTGATGGGTGCTGTAATCTAGTGGAGTAAATTTCATCTACTTTAAGAAACATATTGAACAACAACAACAAGTTGAACTTTAAACATGAATAACTCAAAAATAACTTTTTGTCACTTGTACCTCTTGGCTTCTATGCTCCTCATATATACAGATATAGGTACCACATTGAGTTGATGAATGGGAAGACTTGCCGCAGAAGACCAGAGATGGAAGGAATCAGGAAATTATGAAGACCGTAAAAATTGAGACTTATGACAGAATATAGCGGTTAGCTGAAAGGAGGTAGGAGAGGAAAGCTGTAGCAAACCAATCTTCCGATTGACAACAGCTGATGGTAAATAAGGACAATTTGCGAAATTTCTACATCATTAGACGCTCAAGTTTTTTCTAAAGAGCATAATATTCGGTCAATTTTAACCAAGAAATAACGAATGCTGAATACAAAGCATGGCTTTATCAAAAGGGACGCTCTAATAAGGTGACGGCTTAAATGGAATTATACGACAATAAGCGCGGTAGACAATATTTTTTATTTTCGGGCTGCACTCATGACGGTTCCAATGAACAATCCGTTAATTACTCTCTCACAGTTGAAGGCATTCCAATCTTGACAAGGAATTAGGGCGTCGCTATCAAACCACTATCGTAGTGTCAATAAAATACTTCACGTATTCCCAAAGGCTTTCACACTACGCCTAAACTGATTTAGCATTCTTTAAACACTAGCCCAGGATTCAGTTCTGATGTTTTAGGTTCGTTTTTATATTAATAAAACAAAAAATTATCAATAAAGGGTGATAAAAAATTATATTTTAGTAACAATACGATGAATGGTATCATTATGATGACGTTATTAACAAAAATGTCATCAATGCAATGACTAATAAAATATTTAAATGTCCAGCGTGTAACATAATACTAAACAAACAGTGCATAACACTATTATGTATTGCAATAAAAGTAGCACTCAAAACCAATATATTACGAAAAGAGCCAAAGCATGTCATTAACATTACAGCTACTCATTTCAAAATTACTTTCGCTGTGTTTTCAAAACCTATGGGATAGGTAATAACAAAAAACTCTTTCTATAAGCCTTGAAATGGTAGAGGAACGACCCCAATTGGGTCTGGACTCCAAAGCCTATCTTGACGTAGGATATTGACGCATTCAAAAGCTTATTTCGTCACGAAAGCCTTGAACTTCTGACAAAAAATACGACTAAGGGCTTCACCTCAAATGCTAATGAAGTCCTTGAAAAATGGAGTGTGAGAGGACAAAAGTAAAAGGACAAGAAAAAAATGCGCTCTTCCAGAACCGAAAATAGGCGCAGTAAATACTTTTCTTGGGATGGCATCACAAGAGGCAAGAGCTTTGATAAGACGCCAAGGGGAACTTCTATAGCCCAAAACCCATGCGTAAGCGTTGGGAACTCTGAAATGTTTACGCGGTTCGAAAGAGTTCTTTCAAGCCTAAAGCGAAATCAAAGATAGGCACGAGGAAATGCTCATTTATGAAGAGAATGGATCCATAAACCTTTAGCTTGGTAAGTCAATTCCGTAGTCCGTTACGCCAAGTAGGATTGCAAAATCCTTCATAGTAGTACTAGAGACAATTTTAAGTAATTCATAAAAATCAAGCCCTTGTCCAGCGGATGTGACGGTCAGAGGCGAATACAGATGTCGCCTGAACACTACCGACGTCAACTGAGATTTGATCTAGGCGGCAGGCGATGTGACTATGGAAATGCGACAAAATAGATGAAAACATTTTACAATTTTCCTCACAATATTTATTAGTTACCAATCGGTTCCGGTGTTTTCACATCACCTTCAGAATTTAAAAAACCCGTTGGCTTTGTTAGCTCAGGCGATGAAACGAGAAAATCGAAATTGGTTGGTTACAAATAAATATTGAGTGGAATTTTACCAAGTGTTACACTGCACCACATGTGCTTTATCCAGGACCAACGAAAATCGACACTAACGGCTTCGGTGATTCGGGCATCATTCTCATAGGCTATCTGACTTCAAAATTTCAGTTACATAATTTTTTTCCAAAAGTAAGATATCAATTAATCCTTTCTGGACCAAATTTCTCATTATTGAAAAAGGAATTTTCTCTCCTTATCATTAAATAATGGAGGTAACAGAAAAAAAATAAAACGCATTCAAGAATATTTTTTCAACTGCAATCGGGCATTGGTAAATGAGCTGAGATGACTCCTGAGCTTCTACGTCCGTGCTCCTGAGGTACGTTTCGATTTCTGCACACCTGAAATCAAAGTGTTAAGTCTTAAGGCCTGGTTAAACGGTACATGAGAATGTACAAGAAAATGTGTGAATGTCTGAATGAACGCGAAAATTCACCGTGTAACCACACCAAAATGTACGATTGTATGAATGTCTGAACAGAAAATAGAACCAGTTTTAATTTCGTTCAGACAATCGTACAAGTTGACTTCATTACAGAGACACCTGGTGGCAGACGACGCAAATGACACATTCAGTTGTCATCTGGCTTGTGGTGGCGGCTTTTTTGTTACAAGCAACGAGCAAGAGGTCAAAATCCAAAAACAATTCGAGCGCACGAAACCAAATAAACCACCAACACAAGCCAAATGACAACTGAATGTGTCATTTCCATGGCAAAAAATGGTTTAAATAACGCGCCAACGGTTTAAAATGAAGAAAAACAAACGAAAACGCATAATGCGCATCAGAAAATGTACGAAAATCTGTCCGAAAAAAATGTACCGTGTAGCCACCTATTCATTAATCTTGTCCATGAGAATGTACAAGAATCTGTACATGAAACCATTCACACAAATGTACAGAAACTTGTACATTCTCATGTACCGTGTAACCAGGCCTTTACATATATACAACCGCATATGTGTTAACTTATTAAACTAATTGGTGTGACCGAGAAAATCTCCTTTTAGATTTTCATTAACAAGATGTATAATCTTATCATTATCCAAACAAGATGTATAATCCACAGTGATTTTTAACTCCAAGAACGACATGTTGGTGCTGTGTAATGACTCGACGAGTAAACAAAAGCAATTTTCGAGGATTTTAACAATTAGCTTTAAACGCAATGGAAACGATGGCTGATTACAAAGAAATGCGACTTAGGAGGGTAATGCATCACTCATGAATCACCTCTTTATGGTCAATGCTCTCCATACGACAGCGCCTGCAAGGAGCACACCATCAGGGGTTAAACAAGTCCTTTACAGAATCCAACCAGTATCAGGTTAATGTAGGCACGCTTTCCTTTGCGTGGCATTCATCATATGCTAAGCGAACTCCGACAACCAATTGACTCAAAAATAAAGCAAAGATCAGCTTTATCGCTGAAGGAAAACGAAAATCCCAACTGGGAATCTAATCGTGGACCTGCTTGGCAGTGAAGACTTTTTCCATATCTATTTGCACTACAGCGAATATGCCTCGTATCATATGACACTACGAACAATGTTCAATCCACCATAGAAATATCATTTTAATACACTTAAAACTCTGATTATACTACTCGAGAATCTACAAATTTTAACTCAGAAAAATGATATTCCGTTAATAAGTTAATGTATAAGTGAACATAGCGATGAGTTAATAAGGAAAAGGTTTCGAATACGTCATGGTCACTGATTAAGAAAATAGTATTAAATTGTCGGAGAATAACAGAAAGATAAAAATATGAATAACGATATTGTTATTTTTCGCGGTTTTGATAACGTGCATAATCAACCCACCACGTTTCAGCGGCTACAGCGTCACTTCTGAGGTGGCCTTGAATATAATGTGGCCGGATCTGCGGATGCCTGAAGAACCATCCGCCGCTATCTAGGTCGGTTGCGCCTATACAAAGGAGCAGACTCCGCAACAGGGTCAATCTGATATCTTCCATAAAGTGAAGCCGTAAAAAAACAGATGCACGATCATTGATCCCCTAACTATAGGATGCTGGACGGGCAGCTCTGCAGGGAAATGAGGGAGTATGGGTATTTTACTAATAAGCGATGTTGCCAAGAGAAAAAAAGCCTCCTTCAGCAACATATCGTTCACTGACAAATTATGTAAACTCAGAAGATAGCCCAATATCGATTCTCTTGCCATCGATGTCTTGTAAACCATTTCATATTACGATCAATTGCTTTATCCGATGGTTCCATTCACGCCCAAGCATTAAAACATTAAGAAAATCGCCTACGCGATGAAGGAATAAGAATAGTTTCCATATTCATTAATAAAAAGGCGGGAAATGTTTGTTATAATTGGCTCAGAATCGTCTGGAAAATGCGAAGAGTAAAGAAAACATTTATAATGAATTACTAGACGCAAGCAACCACGGAAGAGACGAAGAAGAAAGGCGCATACATAGTAGTAAGACAAAGAAGAACCAGGTAGATTGGACACACCGAGACACAATGTTCTTGTCAAAAAAGTAATCGAGGGAAAAATGGAAGGGAAGATTCCGCGTGGAAGACCACGGGGTAAGTACGTGGGTCAAATTTGTGGGATATTATCATCCGCAGTCATCAATCCGAAGATTGATTTGCAGCAGCTCTCCATTCCACTCTCCTCTCCGCCAACTGCTTCATTCCAACACATTTCTTCACTTTGACATCCTTTATTACTTGCTTGATGTATTCCACTCGATCTTCCTCTATAATTCATTCCCATTAATTTCCCATTTTAAACTATTTTCATTAGGTTTTTGTGTCAAAAAATGTGTAACATAACTTTGTCTCTCCTTCTTCGCTGAGTTTTCATTATGCTTATTTTCTCTCCAGCTCCTCGTAGGACATCTTCGTTTGTGATTTTCTCCATCTACTCTTCATCATTCTCCGGTAACACATTGCTTCCAATCTCCTTTGCTCTGCTTCTGTTATTGTCCAGGCTTCACTACCATATAACAGCATGCTATATGAATGTATGTTTAAATGAAGTGTTTCCTAACTTCCAGGCTTGTGTTATCAGCTGCCAGCAGACTCATCTTCTTGTAGAATCCATTCTTTGCTTGGGCTATTCTGCTCACAATGTCTTTCTTGCTTCTTCCATCGCTGGTGATCCTGCTTCCCAGATAAAATTCTTCCACTTGCGCAGGTTTTTGCTGCCCAAGTTTAACGGTGAATCTGTCTTCTTGATTTCTTCCACAAACCATAACCTTTGTTTTCTTAACATTAATCTTCAGATCGTATTTATTCAGAGTTTTGACCATGCAGTTCAGCACCCTTGTCAGCCTTATTTATTCTCAGCAAGAATTGCCATGCCATCAGCAAAGCGTGGCATGCTGATTTTATGTCCATGCACATGTATTCCTGTTTTTAATTTTTCCTTAATTTCATTCATGACTTTTTCACTGTATGGATTTAAGATCATTGGCGACAACGCAAATCCTTGTCGTTATCCTTTCCTCACTTCAGCTCCATCCACATTGCCGCCACATTTGATCATTGCAAGCAGTTCCTCATAGAGCTGGCAGTGGGCGAACTCAGTAGCGGTAAGCTAGCCCCAAGAAGAGGGATTTGGGAAAGAATAAATACCAGGACGTCACACAGAAATGAATAGGGAAGGTCGGAGGGCTGTAGTTAACCAATCTCAGGACTGAAACAAAGATGATGATGTAACCACGGCGTAAGGACTTATACAGACATATTTTTATGTTCCATTGAGTTTTCACAGACCGTTAGAAATACCTGCCAATAGTTTAAGATCTGTGCTTTCTTCAACTTGATGATGTTAGCTTCGATGATTTTTATTAAAAGTTCACCGCTGATGATTATCCTTGAACGCCCACCCCGTTGACTTATCTCACGAAGGAACACAAACAAGGTTTCAGGGTCACACGCGGCAGCATCTCGCCTCTACATCCTCCCAGCCTTCCTCTCAGGGAATCAAGTGGATTGGTTTGTTTTTTCAAGCGAGATACCCTCGCATAAATAGCCACCGGAAGGGCCTCCCACCCTGCCAAACCAACTACGTTGCTGAACTCACCCAAATTTCCCTTGACCACAGTTGCTCCAGCCACCATCACCTCGATTGGCGGCGATTCACTAAGCTATAGTTTTAAACTTCACTCATAACATGGACACTATATTGCCGGGAAGAACCAAATGAAAGATAAGATATCTTACATAAAAAAATTCGTTACGCTGATTACGAATCTGGGGCGCGATCACGGTTCTTGATAACGCGTGCGATCGCGTTATCGTTATTTTTCAATGCGCTCATGAGAGCGAAACGTGATCGTAATTCTTGAAATGTTTTCAGGTGCTTTAAATCGCTCGTTTTGATTTATGCTCTGCGCTCTTAGGGTAGCAACTGATTGTGAGAGCATTTACCTGCAAAAGAGGTTTGCGTTATGGAGAACGATAACTTGAAAGAAGGAACCGTGATCCCACCACAGATTGTCGTTCATTTACAAATTGCGTTATTTCTGACATAAACGTAGTTTTAGTTGAGAATATCACTTTTAAAAATATTTTATTACGCTATGATTTTTATGCCACTATCAGTGGCAGTATTATTCTTGATTTCTTTGAATGTTTATTGCGTGATACGAACGCATATTGCTTCAATTATTTTCTGCTGAGTGGCGAGAGTGAGAATAGATAGTTTTCGAGTAATTTAACGCAAAACAATAAAACATTGAGAGAATTTTATATATAAATATAAATATGAAAATAACTTTTCTAAAGATTGTACTGTTATCGACTTGTAAAATCATACCGCAATTAAATATTTAAAAAAGTTATATACTTAACTTTAATCTAGTTTACCTCAGAAATAACTAAATCAGAAGATGATCGGAGATTAGGTTCGTAATCAGCATTTCGAAATAATAAAAATAATTAATATGTACCTTCATTTGGTTATTCGCACTAAAATAGTGACGTTTGCCAGTGACAATAACATAAATAGTTGACTGAATTTTGGGAGAATCATGCTGTGAAAACTGTGATGAGTATGCCCATCAACGTGTACTGGGAACTCCTGTTATACATAATTTACATGGAATAGAAAAACATCTAACTGATAAGGACACGCTATATTATTGTAAATGGGCATTATAGAAGAAATTGTTGACAGAGAGCCAGTTTTATAGGCCTAGCGTTCTTTACAAAATTGCGCAGTTCTTTGAATTTACTAACGATCTTTGAGTTACCCTACTCCGAATGGGAATGGCGTGATCGGTATGTACGACTGTACGACTGACGTAAAACAAACTTGATGAAAAATACGTGAGGAACAGGGTCATTCTTGAGCCATTATAATCCTTTGTCATTGCGCAGGAGGTGAATTTTATAGACCGAATCCCGAGAAAAAACGAGGAAGTATTAGGAAAAGTGGTAAAAAGAGGATTTTTTAATAGGAAGAACCTAAACAAAAAAGTAAAAAAGAGAAGTAATTACTAACAACATGGCGTGAGAGTAATAATTAGAGACATGGAATACGTACAGGAAGGTTCCTCGTGGAAAATAAAGTCACGAACACAAGAGACAAAAAAGGGAGCAAAATCATTCTGCGAAAAATACGACAAAATTGGCAGTTCGCAAGCAAATATTACTAAAGGAGCAATTTTGATGAACATACATCAAAACAGGAGCAAGAAACATCACAAAGGACGAGACCAATGAAGTGCCACACCAGTAATATCGCAAAAAAAAGTATGACGAAGTTGGCGGTTCGCTGGCAACAGCCACGCGGAATTCGCCATCACCTCCGCATGTGACATTTCTTAATCGGCGAAAAATGATCTTTGAGTGATTGGGAGAGTGGTGGGCACGTGGGTGGCTGGTGGCCTCGGCTCGCAGGGCGAGGGGGGTTGAACGGTGGAGGATCCAATGCATCGCCAAAGAGAGAGAGAGAAGAGATAAGGGACGTTGAGGAGGAGTGGAAGTGGAGTAGGAAGCGACGCGTCGACAGATGCCGCCGCCAATCGGCTAATATCTCGGCTGTCGCGCGTACTTCGCGTGACTCAGCTGCGGCGAGCGATCTTCAAGAGTGAGCACACACGACGCCTCGCAACCGCACAGAGAGAAGGGAATCAACATCACAGTCAACTCGAATTAGGACAAAAGACAAAACACGGGCGCCACTCGAGTGCGCCGGCCCCATCACGACACACCTCCGAGCGATATAAGTGACGGACGAGGACGGCCGATACCGAGGATACTATCGGCAATCGCAAGATATATAGGCGATAGGAATCGGTAAATATACTACGAAAGATCCTTGAGGAAAGAAGTATCAGTAATGAACTATCCATGTCTATAGTTAGAATATATCATAATTAAAAGTTACACAGCTAATATTACAGAGGCAAAATGGTTTAAAGGAAAATATCAACATACATACCTACATACAAGATTCATCTTCCTATATGCCGCAACAACAATTATCAAGCAATTGTTGAGGCGGCATGTAGACGACTCTGCCTACATACATACCCATCACGCCATTCACTTATGGGCTGGGCACAGTCACAAAACACTTGATCCTCGGTGGTAGGCCTGTTCTGACTTTAATTATTTTCCTCCATACTGTCCTATCCTTGCATGCCTCATTTGCTTCAGTTGCACTCATACACTACATCACACACTCAAGACTTTTAATACTCCTTCTCTTAAGAATATCTTTCACCACATTAATCCACAACTTTTACATACGTAAAGTTTAATTAGAAGTTTCTACATGGCAATATAGGTGAATATAGCCATAAATTGGGATTTATACTTTAATCATAGCAATTTATTAATATTAGTTTCTGCCGTTAGGGACGGCGAACCACAAGTTACATCATATGAAACAAAGCGATAGGTGCGTACAAGAGAGAACTTTTGGAATAATGAAACAATAAGAGTTTGGGATTCCCATGGAATATCTCCACTGATGAGATTCCAAACCAACTTCAGGATTGGATAACATAACCCTTCCCAGGCTGGTGTCTATTTTATGGCGATCCCATACCTTTTGGATCACGTTAAAATTCCTTTATACAACAAAATATGCCAGAGAGCAATTAATTTTCCATCATTGTTATAGAAATCATGCATTTTAATCAGTACACTATTACCGAGTGTTCTTCGTACATAGAAAGGATAGAACCCTGCGTACCACAGGTTTTTTTTAATGAAACAACACGAAAGCAATTTCTCCATCCGAAACAATGATGTTACGCTCAGGGTCGCAGGAAATATTCTTACACATATCCACTTCCATCGCTCATTTTCATGGGTGTTTGAAATACGTGCATTGTAGCCAGTAACATCAAACGCTACGAGACTTCAGGTCAAATTTCACCTTGACCAGAATGATGAAATTCAAGCATTTAGAGTAAGGAGAGTGTTACGGATGTAAGCCATGGTTATTCATTCAGTGACCCACAGAAAAAGAAAGCTAGTTTGCGAGGCTTGTTAACAACCTTTTTCACTCTTCAGATCAAACTGTGTCTATAAGAGACAGACAACACGCTCCGATGCACAGTGGTCGGAAAACGGAAAAAGCTGGCCAAAAGTCCAAAATGACGCAAATTTCCAGAAAAATGCCCGTCTTCAGTTTTCTCGGAAAAACATCCGACTAAGTTGATGGTGAAGTTTAAGGAGGATTTTAATGCAATAAGAAACGATATTATCTGTTAGCATGGTATTTTGGCTTTACAATTCCGTAGTTTTAAAGAATAGCTTCGATACAATCTTGCTGTGTCGTTGCAAAATGGCGGACGCTGTTTGTAGACCATATTTTACATTATGCAGGAGATTCAAATGGGCTTTTGGCAAAGTCACGCGAAGTGACTTACATTAGAGCATTATTTGAAGACTTCTCAAGGTTTATATGCAGTTAACTTTGAAAATAGTTTGCGACGCTGGAAATAAATTTGATTTTTCGATCGCGCGTCGGGGCTCGGAGCTGGATTAGCCGCGACGCGGTAAGGTTATTGAAGTGGTATGGATTTTAACGCTCAGCATTCACTGTTTTTTTAAGCTGTGCTTGTGGGCACCGATCCCCAAGGAGTCTATAATGAAGACATGGGAGGATTTTTAGTCCAGGTACGTGCACGCGTAATCGAAGTTAAGTTAGTTTTCTTTGGATACTTTCGGGAACCATGCCTTATATTCAAAGCGTTCGAACCTTGACAAAGTGAGTAGAGTTCCTGAGACTCATACATAAAAAACTTCCAGAAAGACACCAGCTGGGATACTTATACCCTCCCTCCTTCCCCATCCCGACCCCCCAGAATTCTAGTGCGAAAATGGTCAATTTATGACATCACAGATCCTTTAACGGTCTTAACCGGGCATTTCCAGGAAAACTTACCCTAATTTTTTTTAAGATATGCATCCTACACTCAGTTCTAGCATGACTGTGGTGAAGGAAAGTTCAGTTCTCGTGAGTGCCCAGACTTTGTGAATGTGGATTGAGTTAGTTTGTGAAGAATGTAATCATTTTTGCCTTCATTACCTGGTAACCGTCAGTGGTGTTTTGTGTTTATACATCTTACCTTTATTTCAGGTATGCTATGTGTTTTTTCTTTTGTTAAGCCTCGAATACTTTAACTAAATCGTCCGCTATTTTTTTCTTAATACTTCGTTATGTGTTTTGAAATATTTTCCTTATATTACTCATGTATTTGATGCATTTACCACGCGTTCGTCCTTGTGAACGAATTAGGAGTAGTAATCGGCTAACCTCTGGTTCTATCAATGTAAAATCTATTTTTCGAACTTTTACGCAGGCTTCCTCTATCATTCAATGGGAATTGCCTCCCCACGAGGTTAAAAGACTAGACATCCGTAAAATAATAATGGAATCGGGGAATAAATCAGTGGCCCACGGAGTGGCTCACAGAATCTATTAATTTTCCAGAATTTTTTATTTAGCACTTGCCCGGTACTTCTACAATCGCCAGTTTGTATTTTTGTATAAATGAATCCTTTCTCAATAGTTTAGCTCAATAACTGTCAAAACTTTAGCCTTGTGTGACAAATTTTCAAAAATAATTTACCAGGCACTCCTGGGCGGCCAGAAAAAGAATTTCACACTTCAAGTGATAGATCACGAAGAAGAAAAATTCAAACCTTAAAAACTTCTTTCACTACTGCTGAGCTTGCTATCAAAGCATCTATGAGTTGGAGGAAGGAGGGAGATACTGCAGCAGCTAAGCTAGTTACGGAAATAACAACAAGGACACCTATTCGGGCGAAGAGAGCTCTTTCCAAGTGGAGGAAAAGTGAAAATATCCAAACTGAGATGACATTTGAGGAGGCACTGTCATTGATAATTTTCTCTGAGTTGACTAAGAGTCAACATAGATCTCTCCGTAGCACAGCTCTGAGCCATGGCCACGAATTATATCCCAGCTATGACAAAATAGTGCAAGCAAAGATAGCGGCTTACCCTGAAGGAGTAACAAGAACTGAAACTGTGTGCGAAGTCAACTTTCAAGCTCTTTTGAATCGCACTGCATCGCGAATCCTGGCCTGCGTATTCAACACTCAAGTTTTCAAAGATGTAATAAAATGCACATTAATATGTAAGTTCGGCTTTGACGGAAGTTCGGGCCATTCTCAATATAAACAACTGTGGCAACAAGTGGATGCATCGGACGAATTCTAATTCAAGAGCTCCCTGGTACCTCTTCGTTTGATTAATGTCGCTGCAGGTAAATACTCAAGTTTTTCTAGTTTTCTCTTGGTAATGATGAGCGTTAAAATCCATACCACTTCAATAAACTTACCGCGTCGCGGCAAATCCAGCTCCCGGCGCACAGTGGTCTGAGAACCCACTTTCGCGGTCAAAAATCATTTTTTTCAAATAGTTGAATTTAGGTATTACATGGTCTTATAGTAAAGAAAAATGATTAAATCATCATAAAACGAACGAATTTTCATTGTTTGTTGACCCATGTCCTAAAATTATAGACATACATCTTGGGGATCAGCGCCACCGCTTGAAAATCGATTTTTCACGCTGGAAAAGGGAATCAAATCACAACTCGTAATAAATACATTTCCTTGATGCATTAGGTGATTTACTTATTTTGACATCTGTTTAGTAGTCCTACATTGCCAATTCGTCTCTTCATAACGTCGTAAGTGATAGTGACAAGATTTTATTAAACGGTGCAACGTCAATCACTTTCCCGGAATCAATTGGGCGTTTAAAATAAATCTTGCAATATCTAGTGTTGAGGCTATATGCTAAGGCAAGAGAAAAGCTTTCTGCATAGGGTGTAACAAGATTTTGGCGCTTTTAAGTGCCATTTTCTAAGCTATTGACATTTGTATCTCGAAGCGCGGGCAGCGGTGCTGCCGGTAGTTGCTCATTCACGCGTGCCCTTCGAGCAGTCCGTGCTGAGAAGTAGAGTTCTGTTAACTTTCTCAGAGATGTGAAATCTCTTGAACTGAAGTAATTTCATAATTGTACTCATTGGATGAAATAATACATCTCAGATGGCATATTATATTGTTTTCCTTTCAAAGATAATGACTTGTTTTTCATGAAAATTGACACGCCACTATTTATCTTCCGAATCTATTTGACATGAATGGATGGATTAAAATGAATCCGATTTGCGTTACTATTATGTTACGGTAACCAGGAACCTGGGGCGCGATCATGGTTCTTTATTTTTCGTTATCGCTATCGCTACCCATAACGCAATTTTTCCCTGTAGCGCATTCGCTGCGATCATGGTTCTCACGACTTGCGCTACAATGAGCGAAATTCGCGCTTGCGCTATGAAATACTTCTGAGTCGGCGCCCGCATACGAGGCTACAAGAATCGACCAATGAAATGCACGGAAAAACTTCGGCAAGCGGAAAACATTCGAAAGCGGTAATTATGGAATGTTTATAGCTACTATTTCCCGCGGAATTTCCTAATTATCAATAATATTGTAATAGTGTTCTGCGTAGAAGACGTATAAGCGTTGAAGATGATGTCTGAGTCGGAGATAAGTAGTTTCGCCAAATAAGTACCTTTAACATTTGCTCGAAGTTGATTTTTTATAATATGTATGAATTATCAGTGAATGTGGATTAAACTGTGGAAATGAATCGATCGCGACGTTCAAAGCGACTTCAAAAAATGTCAACGCACGATTTATTAGGAAAATATATACATTATTCTTCGCGAGAAATAATCAATAAGGTGTTGTTAATAAGCGCATATATATATTAAAATTAATTATCACATTAAAATTTATTGGAACAGTTATTTGTACATTAAATTTGGTTGGTAGTGAGACAACTTATTATAAGTCATTAATGCCACTGCAGAAGCCGAGGAGGGGGAAAAACGCCATCACAAAGAGAATGTATGAATAAATATTTAACCACCCATCTAGAAATTTTGAGTATTAATCCTCTTGTCCATTCGGGAGGGTTACACTCAAAAATCTTAGGCAGATATTTGCTGATCAGGCAAATAAAAAAAGTTCCGACAAAAGATGTAATTCACTAGCAGAAGGTATGCTTATTTAAGATTCTCAACCCTTTTACATTAATGAATATAATGACATTCCTTGCCCTACAGAAACATAACATGACTACAACGATAATTCTAACAAAAAATGTCAGATTCAAATTTCGTATCACTTAATTTTATATTCCCTCTTCATCTTATTACAACCATTTCGTAATGAAGAAATTCATTACATGCTTGAACAAGACTAAGTGGTTTCTTTAAGGTAACCTAAGGGCAATTTTTACCCAGAGAATTTCATTTGCATTCCAATAATTTCCATAACACCAAATAAATTATTTATTTTAACAATACCTAATATACGCTTAGCAGTATATTTCATCCTGTCATTAATGAATGTACTGTACTAATATGACTAAGACATTCCCCCTTACCTAACAATCCATAATCATCTACCAATACGAGGAATGTCTTAAATGTAAGCTTACCTCTGACAGGAGATATGATGTCGTCCGGACATTAAAGAAGACCAAAGTTGAAATACATTCTATTATTTGCAATGATAAAATATGAATTGAGACACTATCTATGATTCTCACAGAAATAGGTTATTCCAGTAAATTGGATCATAATATCATATTCCTTAACATCATAGATCCTTAGGTTAACTTTCAATAAATATAAAAATTAGAAAGATCCAATAGCAGTGACAAGGTTTTGATTAGGATGAAGATGAAGTGTTAAATATGCATTTACATCCCATGAATAATTATATCTTGTAATTTAATTTTTCCAAAAAGCTTGTCTACAACTTGCATTATCCTGGCCATAAAGATATGCTATGGATGACAGTAATTAAAAACAAACAAAATTATTTTATAATAAAAAAATTCAATTTATTCATCAGCATAGATAGACATATTTTGCCTCTAGTTTGTATTTACAACTGCCAGAAATATATTCAAGTCACCATTCCTCTTCTCATTGCCAGAGTCATCAACACTTGTTTTTATGACAAGTATATTTAAGGATTTATTTATTATAAAAAAAAATAAAATGAATATGAAACGTGATTTGAAAGCCTAATGGGTATAGTCAGCTGTGCAGAAGGAACGTAAAATAGAGGCTGGTGAAGAGCTTGATATGAAGTGTGGCACTGTATGGGGCAGAAAGGAAGGCAAATGAGGAAGTGCTTGACATGGTGTGTGAGGAGAGGATTCTTTTGAATGAGATTAGGGGAAGACAGGGTAGGTGGCTGAAGGGGATAATGAGGGGTGATGGTTTGCTGAAGGCCGTGATAGAGGGAAGGATGTTGGGAAAGCCGGGAAGGGGAAGAAAGAGAATATGTTTTATGGATGGGATGAAAAAGGTAGGGCTTATGCTGAGATGAAGAAAGAAATACTAGAAGTAGATAGGGCACAGCACGTGTAAGTCTGTTGGATATTCTCTGACTTTCATCATAACCTACCCCTAACCGGTAGATTACTCTGATGATGATGAATGGTAAACCCATTCATTGGTATTGGGTTGAGAAGTTAATGACATAGTTATTCCGTTAAGCCTCCATCAACATTAACCCCGTTTGGTTTACTTTAGTTCCTCACAAGTTATATATCTTTGGATATTTTAATTACAGTTTCTTCAATCATGATTCACAATAGTAAAAGTGGAAATAACTTCTAGATAACCCATAATTTCATAAATCAATGCAACTAATAGTCTTTCCAAGAATATATTAGATTTTTAAGTCCTTCGGCTTTTAAATAAGGAGGGTTAACCTATCAAATACAGGCACCCCCGCAATAACGTACTCCCGATATAACGTTTTCCTGCTTAAAATCTTAGTCCTATCCAACAACAGAAGTAGACGTTATATCGAGGGTAAATTGTACCAATTTTACCTTCTGTTAGATTGATATGAAGAGGAGTGGAAGATTGAGTCAACTATATGATTACTAACTACTTAGGAGAAAAAGTCTAGTCAAATTTATCTACATTAATCAATACATAGATACAGAGGCATTGGTTGACAAAATGCCAAAGGAAGCTGAGTAAGTCATATGAATTTTCGTGGAACATGCTAACTCCCATGCAGTGTTTTCCCAAGCTACATTCCAAAAACTTTTTTCAATTAAGCAGACGTAGGTAGGAAAGCATTGAGTTACAAGACATTATAATTACAAAGCATGGGTTAGTAATAGAGTGGCATAATGAATATAAATAAACTTCCAACAATACCTATACAGATCAAATTATTCTCCCACTAAAATTAAGGTGGACCACAAACAATATGCAATATTTTAAATGCTATCCAGTACTTTAACCGAGGATCATCATCTGTTACAGAAACTGGACCTAAAGATGAGAGAATGTTGAGGGAAATCTGAATCCATCAGCTGGTGAGGAGTTAACAAGCTTAAAATGCAATTATCCAGAAAATTCTTGATGTTGTTAAAACTAAATAAGAAATTGAAATAATATTTTCAGTGAAAACGTTATGATTTATCCCAAAAAAATTATTTCTAATAAATTCTTCTTTTATTCAAAGACTTTCTGAACTTTATTTCACGAATAATGCAACTAACTAGAAATTAAAATTATAGGCATTCACTGATCTCCTGACTTGGTAACCCTCTGCAATACGTGGCCGACCTTCAAGTAATTCTTCCTCCTCCGGTTTCATTACATTAAATCTCTCTGATGAAGTTAAGGCAGGTGGTAAAACTGTCGCATGTTATGCAACACAGCACAAGCCAACACCATTTTTCGAGCCTTGGTTGGGGGATTCATTAGAACTCTCTGACGGGATAGGACCTTAAGCACCCCAAACAACCTTTCTACCACTGATCGAGCCTTGCAGTGGGAAATGAGAAGTCATGGCTCATTTGGGTACCCTAAATCACCTACATCAGTCACCACCATGCTAAGTAGATTTGGGATGTATTAGAGGCATAAGATATGTGCTTTATGAGCCTAATTTTCATCTATCGTCCATCCATGTCGTTTGATATCAATTTCTTTATGAACCCTTGGCACAAGGATGACAATACAAGTGCAGTCAATAGCTGCCACTGCACCAGGGAAAGAATTGGTGGATAAACTGGAAGTTCTTTGTACCTTCCTTCTGTCTGCAAGTGTACTGGGAAATCTGATCCATTGCTGTACCAAATGCTGATTGATTGTATTCATTACACTAGTCATAGCCTTTGAAGTTGTGGGTTGGCTCATAGAAATTAAATAATCCTGCCCTACAGACCTCTGATACAATCCATTTGGCAAAAAACCCTGAGGGCACATAGAACCTATATTGATGCCAATTAAAATCAAATATGAGATTGTCTAACTACTTTAAGATAATTATTGTTCATTAACATTATAATAATTGCATGCAATTCCACACTCAGACCATTCCCTTATAAGCCGAGGTCTTAAGTATTGCGCAGGTCTTGAGCCATCTCCTTCGATACCCTGAATAGAACTAAAAATTGACAAAACTGCACCACCTCAAGGGCAAAATGATCCATAGTATCCCTTAATCTCCTTATTTTGAATACTCAAGTTGTTATTTTGGAGGTTTTCCTCCACAATATTGTCCAAAAAGATCATACTCTTAAGACATTTTAATTAAAATGCTAGCAAAACAATGGGTTGCTCAACAAATATGCACAGAAGTCCAATGCTACATTTAGTGCCAAAATTCAAAGAGTCACTAATTCCATGAAAAAGTTGCAAATATATTTGTTTTTAAATCATTTACATAATTAACATGCAACCATTCCCTTCCTTCACTAATCATTACCATCCAAGATTTCATAAAACTTATTTGGTGTAACACAATCTCAAAACCAACAGCAGCTTTGCGTTTGATTCATCCAAAATAAACCCTGTTCATGAAGATACTGAAATGCATGGTAAGCTAAGAATCCACACTAACGTGGAGTAAATATGATTGGAAGTACTGGCACAAGTGAAGCTTCTATTGAATCAGGGTTATATGTACTAAGTTTGTAAGAACAAAGCATAAACAAATTGCAGTGATAGATTGGCGAAGATAAACAACGTTAAAAGTGACAAGGATAAACACTTTAGCTACACTTAATTCTACAAGTATTATCATTAATATAAAAAAGGATGTGTTGGCTAAATAATACTATAATTACAAGGATAAAATTTGACTCGTACGCAAGTTGTATATTACCAAAGTTTTGGCAAATAATTTCTACACAAACTACACAATTTCTACTCCAGAGTATCGAGGAACTTACTTCCAAGTGTAAATTAGCAAATTAAAATGTATTGCGTTTTAATCAAATAAGCTTATAAATTAGAGTTAAACATTTCTTACGGCATTATTCAAATCATACAAGTTTATCTGCAAGGTGAGATATCTTTCAACGAAAAAGTAGCAAAATAGTTGTGATAATAGAAGGGAAAACTAGAATATCACTATCTCTACGTATTCAATCGTTAAACGACGCATTCAAGAGATGCACAAGTTAATCCATTAGGCAAAGGATAGATTAACGCTGTCATTCTCTCATAGAGTTCATAATGCAGATTATTTTTTGCTGGTCAACTCCTATTACATAGGATACAACGCTTTGGTAACTGCTATCATAAGTAAAGAACACCACATATAGGGTACAAACAGTATTAAAACATAAAAGCCAAAAATCATATGCCAAAATTGCATGCAACAGTTACATAACCAATCATCATGCAAAATAGACATTACTTTGCAAGTAGTTTTGGGCACTTCCAAAGGTCCAACATTCTCTATAAACATTGACTTCGTCTAACCATGAAATTACAACATACCTACTAAAGATAAATAAACAAACTATGGGAATACACAGATACCTACCCTTCAATTAGTAATTAACCTAATCACATACCGCATTACCAAAGTCTAATGATAACAAAGTTAAAACTCATCATAATAAAGACGCTACAAGGCATTCTACTTTCAAGGATATTACATTTCATTTAGTCAGTTGCGAAAAAATCTACCAATTAAAATATGATGGAAATGATATTTAAGGTTAAATAGTTTAAAAGCACAGGACGTTACTTTATCAGCGTACAAATACAATCATAACATAGCTCGACAAAATGCACTTAACCTTACCACAACAACAGCTGATGGGCAACTAAACACATTTAGACTTGCTTTAGCTACCAATATACATTTTTGGGATTTATTAGAACCTTGCAATCATTTCATTAATAAAAATAAAGATTTATCATCGCCAACGACCGAAATAAGTTCTAAATATAAAGATATGTCTATTAAGTGGATTGCGCTTTCCGCCATGCTTTCTGATTTAACGGGGATCACGGCGATAGCGCAAGCTCTTCTATTTTCGCTTGGAAATCTCGCTATGGTAGCGGTAACGCGCGAGATTTGAAGAACCATGATCGCATGGTTCGCTATATAACGCATAATCCCTTGGTAGCGATAACGATAACGTAAAATAAAGAACCATGATCGCGCCCCTGGTTGATATGTACTTTAAAATAAACTTTTGAGAAAACTAAGCACTTCGACTGCTTGTGTGTACTATATAAGAGTTTGAGTATTGTTCTTCCTATTCGTTGGACCTATGGACATAGCAATGTTTAAGAAAAGACAACTATTCGCAATAGATAAAGAAAACTGGAATGCTATCTTTGTAGAGAGGAACAATCGCATTTTTCAATTCGTTAATAAGTAATATTTCAATTTAACAATGACTCATATGATTGTATTCTTATTAGTACGAGAACTAAAATAATATTTCTGTGATTATAGCTCTTCTATCAATAGAATGTATATTTTATCATTTGTCATTTCCACTAGCTTATCGATAATAACCTAATCCTTTTCACGTTTTTCGGTAAACATATTTTCGTAAAAAAATAGGTTGCCGGTCTTGTCATATTTTGTTTTAATTAACCATCTTTGTTTTACGTAGATCTATTGGTGGAGAAGGAATTCCTGATGTGAATATTCGGCATGCAATGAAACGCATCCGGACACATATGCATAATTTTAAAGTAAGATGGAAAGAATGTAGAAGATCAGCCAATATTTTTCTTGAGAAAAATAGGACATGGCTTGATTCAGCTAGCGACTTCAGGGATTGTATTGAAATCCAGACACAAGGAAAACATCCTGACCCGAGTAAGTTAGCCAATTATGAGATACATTTATTGTGAATTATCTCATATCTTATATTATAAATCCCTAATTTTGTTATTTATTTATTTAGCTTCTTCGCGCGGTCGACCAAAAAAAAATGTCTCCGACCTGAGTGTGCGCTCTAAACGGAGACTTTCCAAGCAGATGAGGGCCAAAAATTCGGAGAAGCCAGCAATTGCTGTACAGTTGAATCTTCGGGACGAAGGCAGCTGTGCCGCGTCTACCCCTTTTGAAGTGACTCTTGTGACTCCCACTAGGATAAGGAAACGTTTGCAAACGAGAATAAACGATAAAAAAACGATTGCGTGCAGAAATATACACCTGATGAAGCTCTTAGTTTAATGATCGAGGCCAAATTAACTAAAAGCCAGTATTGCTTACTTAGACTAGGAGCATTGAAAAAAAATGCAAATATTTATCCCGCATACGAGGAAATTTTAAAGGCCAAAGAAAGGTGTTATCCCCCGAAGGAGAGAATCGAAATATCTGCAGGTGGAGCAGAAATAAATTTACAGGCATTACTTGATCACACTACTGAGCGTCTTCTCATGGCACAGGCTCCAGTTATTGCCCAACTAAATCCATTACAGTTAAAAAAACATGAAGCTTGTTACAAAGTGGGGGTTTGACGGAACGTCAGGATTATCCAATTACAAGCTGGTGGTTCCGCATAATAATTTCAATGTCTCAAGTCTTTTAGTTACTTCTCTTGTTCCTCTTCAATTGTCTACCCATGCAGATGATTTAAAAACTACAATTGTCTGGCAAAACCCACGCCCATCTTCACCACGCCTATGTCGACCAATTAAATTTGAATTTGTAAAGGAGGATAAAAATATAATTATAAAAAACAAAGAAATATATCAAAATCAGATAGATAGACTGGTACAAAGGGAGTTTACTTTTGCTGGTTCCAACGTGTTAGTAAGGTATCAACTTCATTTAACGATGGCAGACGGCAAGGTTATAAATAATTTGACAAATACTTCATCATCCCAGACGTGTTACATATGCGGAAGCAAGCCTCATCAAATGAATATTATCGATGAAATAATTAGAAGGGACATTAATCATGAGAGACTATCTTTTGGTATTTCTCCGCTCCATGGATGGATTCGTTCGTTCGAATGTATGCTTCATATTGGCTACAAGTTGGAAATAGGTAAGTGGCGCATTGCGCATTCTCAAAAGAAGGAACTAGAGGAAAGAACCATAGAAATTAAAAAAGCATTTAAAGAAAGCATGGGCTTGGTTGTCGACAGTCCAAGCAAGGATTTGGGAATTCAAATGATGGCAACACTGCTCGCCGATTTTTTCAAGAGGCTGAAAAATCGTCAGAAATAACCGGAGTAGATCAGCAGTCACTTCATCGTATGGGCGTAATACTTCGTGCTTTATCATCAAATTACGCGGTGAATGCAAATGCTTTTAGGGAATAAATACAGCTAACATTTTCGTTGAACTTTACTCCTGGTACCCAATGCCTGTTACAATTCATAAAATTTTAATTCATGGTGCTGACATAATTAATTCCATAGACCTCCCAATCGGCTACTTTTCCGAAGAGTCGCAAGAATCCAGGAACAAAGATAGCAAAAGATATAGAGAACTTCACACCCGGAAAATGAACAGAGAGATTACTAACGAAGACCTCCTCCACATTCTTCTTCAGTCTTCAGATCCTCTTTTATTCACGCTTCGTAAACTACCAAAAAGGAACAACAGCACGATCCCTAACGACGTTTTGGCACTTCTGCTCCCTCCACACATGAACCTGTTGTGGATTATAATTCCACCGATGAAGAGGACAGAGGCTGAATAACGTTTCAACATATCCACTGATCCACTATATCTGTTTTGAAAATGAACAAATCATCTAACAGATGCCATTGGCGCCATGTTAGAAAACCAAACTAGAGGAAAAACAATAATTTTCAAATAATTGGTTTTCAAAATAAGTAAAAAAAGATTTGTTTATTTTAAACTAGAGCCAAAAGAAGTAAATTTTAGTATGAAAGTAAATGCAATATTCTTCGAGAAACAAATATACAATATTCCTCGATTTTAGTGAATAGCAACACTTTGCCGCGCTATCACGACAGCTGGAACAATCAGGTAGTCGAAATGATCTGTTATAGTAATAAACTGCTGAATTCTTTACATAAGATTCGTTTTTGCAACAAAGAACACAACTTATACCATTTTCTACACAGCAGTATTACGCTGGAGGAAGATACTATTCATTTTAATCCATCCATTCATGTCAAATAGATTCGGAAGATAAATAGTGGCGTGTCAATTTTCATGAAAAACAAGTCATTATCTTTGAAAGGAAAACAATATAATATGCCATCTGAGATGTATTATTTCATCCAATGAGTACAATTATGAAATTACTTCAGTTCAAGAGATTTCACATCTCTGAGAAAGTTAACAGAACTCTACTTCTCAGCACGGACTGCTCGAAGGGCACGCGTGAATGAGCAACTACCGGCAGCACCGCTGCCCGCGCTTCGAGATACAAATGTCAATAGCTTAGAAAATGGCACTTAAAAGCGCCAAAATCTTGTTACACCCTATGCAGAAAGCTTTTCTCTTGCCTTAGCATATAGCCTCAACACTAGATATTGCAAGATTTATTTTAAACGCCCAATTGATTCCGGGAAAGTGATTGACGTTGCACCGTTTAATAAAATCTTGTCACTATCACTTACGACGTTATGAAGAGACGAATTGGCAATGTAGGACTACTAAACAGATGTCAAAATAAGTAAATCACCTAATGCATCAAGGAAATGTATTTATTACGAGTTGTGATTTGATTCCCTTTTCCAGCGTGAAAAATCGATTTTCAAGCGGTGGCGCTGATCCCCAAGATGTATGTCTATAATTTTAGGACATGGGTCAACAAACAATGAAAATTCGTTCGTTTTATGATGATTTAATCATTTTTCTTTACTATAAGACCATGTAATACCTAAATTCAACTATTTGAAAAAAATGATTTTTGACCGCGAAAGTGGGTTCTCAGACCACTGTGCGGCGCGCGGAGCCGAACCCCGACGCGCGATCGAAAAATCAAATTTATTTCCAGCGTCGCAAACTATTTTCAAAGTTAACTGCATATAAACCTTGAGAAGTTTTCACATAATGCTCTAATGTAAGTCACTTCGCGTGACTTTGCCAAAAGCCCATTTGAATCTCCTGCATAATGTAAAATATGGTCTACAAACAGCGTCCGCCATTTTGCAACGACACAGCAAGATTGTATCGAAGCTATTCTTTAAAACTACGGAATTGTAAAGCCAAAATACCATGCTAACAGATAATATCGTTTCTTATTCCATTAAAATCCTCCTTAAACTTCACCATCAACTTAGTCGGATGTTTTTCCGAGAAAACTGAAGACTGGCATTTTTCTGGAAATTTGCTCATGTTTGAGCCTCTGTGTCTCAGAAACAGGTAAAAACCAAGCCAAATAAAGTGCTATTCCAGATACATGAATCAATTTTGAGTTTCCATGCGAAGGTTCAAGTTCATATCTCAAAAAACGTCATTTTGGACTGTTGGCCAGCTTTTTCCGATTTCCGACCACTGTGCGATGGTACGAAATTTTCTTAAATACTGTCTAACTTTGATAAATTGAAGTACTTCCGGAAGTGAAAAATTCTCCGAGTTGAAGTAATTTCGAGTTACAGAAAAGTTAATTATGTAAAATGCGAATAAAAACAGTGAAATTTCTTTCGAATTTTCGAATATTCGACTGAATGGCATTTAAATTATTGAGTTCCACAGTACAGGTATGTTACGTCTTTGTGCCACACAAAACAGTCGGTATAGCATCTTTGATTTTTCACCTTGGTTATACTGAACCAGAGTTTCTAGGAAGGATTCTTTGGTCATGTTACTGTTCCAGCTCCTTTTGATGTGATCACTCCATGAATTGGAGCACATTTATATCATTCTTTGCGTCCCATTTTCCCTCAGGTGTCAATAAAGAGACGTAGGAGGATGGTATCAAGCATCGCTGAGAGACTAGGAATGAATAATTCGTCGTTAAATACTTCACCGTAACGCAGGGATAGCAAAGGAATAAAACAATGAATAGAGGAGAATTTAATTGTTTAAATTTAAACTCATGTTAAGACTCGAGCATCAATACGTGAAAGAGATTATAAAGGGGTTTTGACGGGTTTTCGGTATCATTGGGGTAATTTAAAAACTACAAGGACACTTGATGACGTTAAAGAAATAATTAACACTCCCATGGTGGAAGAAAAAAGAAAAACAGTCGACGCCGATGGGATTCCCTACACTTACCAATACTTTATGAATCTTTCATCGAAGCATAAGACGCAATCTGAGCCTGAAAGTAGTGTCGTAAATCGAATATCATTTCCTCTTCAATGCCGGCACATCCATTTCACAAACCTCGGTTTTTGAAAAAAAATAATAATAATAATTGCTGGAAAATTGTAAACAAATGAACAGTGGAAATGACATATGCATAATTTCTCAGGAAGACTAGATGGATTTTACGAAAAAATGAAATAAAAACTCCCATTCCACTTCCAAAAACTTCATCGACGAGGTAACCAGGGGTTTAGAATTTTGTTACGCTAATATAGATGACATTTTGATATTATCTCGATCCCACGAGGAACATGCTCAACACCTTCGCGCCTTATTTCGCCGATTGTCTGATTATGTAATGGTTCTTAATCCATCTAAATGTGTCATCGGTCAATCAGAGGTTAGGTTTTTGGGCTATGTAGTCAGCGATTCTGGCATTCGGCCTCCTGAAGAAAGGGTAAATGAAATTAGAGAATACCCCTTACCAGAGACAGCTCAGGGTTTGCGTCGCTTTATCGGTATGATTAATTTTTATCGCCGATTCTTGCCTCACGCTTCAGAGTATACGGCCACTTTGCATGACGCAATTAGCGATCCAAAATTAAAAGGTCCTCAGTCAGTTACGTGGACTCCGGAATTAAAGGATGATTTCAAGCTTGTAAAGATAGTCTTTCTTCTGTCACGTTACTAGTTCATTCGCACAACGATGTACCTATAGGACTCTTCACTGATGCCTCCAGTCAGTCAGTTGGCGCATGTTTACAGCAGTATGTGGACCAGTCTAGGCAACCGTTAGCTTTCTTTTCGAAAAAGATGTCGGAGAAGGAGAGAAAATGGCCAGCTTTCTACAGAGAGCTTCTTGCAATATACTTGTCAGTGCAGAATTTTCGACATATATTGGATGGTTGCCAATTTACTATTTACACAGATCATAAACCTTTGATTTATAAATTTCATAGAAGTACAGAAAAATTACCCCCCATCCAACTGAATCAAATTTCGTTTATTTCACAGTTTTCGACTGACATTCAGTACATAAAGGGCGCTGATAACATTGTTGCCGACGCTCTTTCACGAATTGAATCAATCTCATCAATTCCCGACTACTTCGCCCTCGCGGAGTCTCAGAATGGCGACAAAGAGCTTTCGGATCTAATTGAAAGCAGGTTCTGCCTTCGGTTAAAGAAGGTTTTAGTCCCTGGAATTGAGGTACCTATATACTGTGACGAATATACGGGAAAACTTCGACCTTATGTCACACCTCCATTTCGTCGTCATATTTTCGATCACATTCACTCTATAAGTCATCCTAGTGCAAGGGTCACGACAAAACTGGTCACTGATTGTTTTGTTTGGCCTTCTGTTCGTAAGGATTGTCACCTTTGGTGTCGAACGTGTGTGCCTTGTCAGGGCTCAAAAGTTCACCGACATGTCAAATCGCCGATCGGAAATTTCTTTCCTCCTTCCAGTAGGTTTTCTCACAGGCACGTTGATATAATTGAACTGCCAATTGTTAATTCCTACCGCTACTGCCTGACTGTGATCGATCGGTAAACTCGTTGGAGTGAAGATCAACCCATGCAATGCATCACTGCGGAGGCAACTACCGCGGCTTTGTTAACATGTCGGATTTCTTGCTTTGGGTGCCCACTAAAGATCACTGCTGATCGGGGGACACAATTCACTTCGTATCTTTTTAGTAATTTGACAAGACAATTCGGCATCGAGATTTTCCATACGACTAGTCTTCATCCTCAGGCAAACGGTATGGTGGAGAGATTTCGCCGCCAGTTAAAAGCCACGTTAATGGCTCACGGAATAAATTGAGTAAAAGCCCTTCCGCTTGTTTCACTAGGAATCCATTGCTCGTTCAGAGAAGATATCAATACTTCTCCAGCAGAATTGGTTTATGGCGAGCCCCTCCGACTTCCTGGTTATTTAATTAGTTCTACTTCTGGCATAATAGAGGATTCAAGTAGCTTCTTATCACGACTTAAAAAGGTAATGTCTCAGTTGCGTCCAGCTCCTGCTTCTAGACACTAAAAATCGGAGGAATTTATTTTCAAAGATTTGTCAAGTTGCAGCCATGCATTTCTACGTGAGGGTCCTATTCGCAAATTGTTGCAGCCACCCTATTCGGGTCCACATGAAATTACTGCACGGGACAAGAATACGTTTACACTGAAGATCAAGGGAGAAGAGATGATGGTTTCAATCGACAGGGTTAAACCAGCATATGTTATTGGGGCTGAAAAACAAACTCAATTCACCCCTGAAGCTACGGAAGACAAGGGTGCACCTGCGGGCTCAGCACCAACAGGCGAAGGGAGAACGATAAAATCCGGAAGAAGAGTTCGATTTCCCGATTTTTACAAACTATAGACGACTCGATCATATTTTAAAGTATCAGGCGAAAGTTTGTGGAAAATTGTCACAGATTGCATTGTAACAGAAAACACTTTGTAAATATTTCCACACCAATTTTTTTTTTATTCAACCGACCTAGGTTTCGACAAACATTGCCATTATCAAGGTTAAGTCACAAATACACGAGCGATATATATATAGGTATGGGATGGAGGAGGGGAGTGGTGGGAGAGTAGAGGCGACTGAATTGGGGAAGGAGGGGGGGGGGAAAGTCGTGACGCAACGGGAGTAAGAGGGGGGGGGGGTTTGTTTACAGGGAGGTTGACGGTTAGGATTTTAGTGGTAGTGACGCAATCGTCAGGAAGGTGACGGATTCAAATTTCGTTCAAGGAGAATGGAGAGTAATGGGGAGGAGTGGGATGGGTACAATTGGTCATTTACAACAGAGACATTTTCGTTTTTACATGACAAGCTTATTTGAAATTGTTCCAAAAAGTCAAGTTTTTTCCCTTTACATTGGGTATGGAGAACCAGAGTTTTAAAATCACTATGATGGTTGTGGTCAAGTAAATGTTTAGCAAAATTCGACTTAGGATCATCATTGTGCCAGCATTTTACATGCTCTCTTACTCGAGTGTT
This sequence comes from Pyrrhosoma nymphula, assembly GCA_963573305.1. Lineage (NCBI taxonomy): Eukaryota > Metazoa > Arthropoda > Insecta > Odonata > Coenagrionidae > Pyrrhosoma > Pyrrhosoma nymphula. The sequence continues at coordinate 43,077,465 of OY754330.1, read as the reverse complement.
TTATAATATATATAATTATGTTGTGACACGCCTAATTGTAATGCCGTATATATTGGGCAAAGTGGGCGTGCAATAAACACTCGAGTAAGAGAGCATGTAAAATGCTGGCACAATGATGATCCTAAGTCGAATTTTGCTAAACATTTACTTGACCACAACCATCATAGTGATTTTAAAACTCTGGTTCTCCATACCCAATGTAAAGGGAAAAAACTTGACTTTTTGGAACAATTTCAAATAAGCTTGTCATGTAAAAACGAAAATGTCTCTGTTGTAAATGACCAATTGTACCCATCCCACTCCTCCCCATTACTCTCCATTCTCCTTGAACGAAATTTGAATCCGTCACCTTCCTGACGATTGCGTCACTACCACTAAAATCCTAACCGTCAACCTCCCTGTAAACAAACCCCCCCCCCTCTTACTCCCGTTGCGTCACGACTTCCCCCCCCCCCTCCTTCCCCAATTCAGTCGCCTCTACTCTCCCACCACTCCCCTCCTCCATCCCATACCTATATATATATCGCTCGTGTATTTGTGACTTCACCTTGATAATGGCAATGTATGCCGAAACCTAGGTCGGTTGAATAAAAAAAAAAAAATTGATGTGGAAATATTTACAGAGTGTTTTCTGTTACAATGCAATATAGACGACTCAACTACGTAGGGGGGTAATGTGGCGACCGTAAATGGTGCCATCATCTTTTATATTGTTGTCAAGGAGGCCTTGCTGCTTTTTTATGTTTATGTAACTAAGTCATGGACTAAGATTGTAAGGGGCATTGCATAAAAGCTCTAATAAATTGATTCGATAAACGTGGAGATCTTCTCACTTACCTATCTCCACAATTGTGTTATGCCCGTATTGAGTGTTTTTATGTGTAGGGCAAGTGATTGATTCATGAGTGAAAAGCATACGCTAGGAAGTTAATCTATATTGGTGAGGAATGATTTATATGTGTTATTTGAGTGAAGTGTTTATTAATTTGTTTGTGGAGAACAATACAGTGCATTCACATGTGCAGTCAGGGCAACAAAAAATAAATAGATCTTTTAATAGCAAGCACGATTATTATAATTATATTTAGTAGGGCTACCTAAAATTTCCCGTAGCGGAGCATATCAAGTGAAAGAAAAGGTTAGTGACATTATCGTGTTAAAGGGTGATGTTACAACGTGAATTAGGTACTTTTCGTAAAATTTATACACCTACATTAGTAAACATTTTAGTTTCAATAAACGGAGGTTGCTAATGTAGTTTAGGACAGATGAAAACTCGAAGCGTACAATGCGTGACTATGGATGCTAAAGAACCCTTTTCTTTACCCACTAATGCTTCCTGATGATAAACTTGGAATGGGAACTTTGCTTATCGGCTCATTTCCAGTCCGTCTGAGAATGCGGCATGAGGGATGAGCTCACAATGCAGCTCTCCCATTAATATGACTAGAGTTGCAATTTTATATGAGAAGGTATGTGTGTCTAATTAGATTATGACGGATGGCCATCGGTAATTAATTAAAAATATGATAACAAGTAGCATTTTCATAAGGCAAATGTGATGATTTGGCCATTTAACACGGTTGGGAGTAAAACCACGCAGTGTCAAAACGGCAGAACAGTTTGAAGGGAGACACAATATCCCAAGACGTTTTGGATTAAACGATGAGGGCGATGCCAACTAGAACTCGATATATTGACGTTGGCGGCCGTTGAGATGGTAGATGAGTAATTGCCCTTGGAGCAGGCGTAGACCGAATATCACTCGGTAAAGCAAAAGAGTGCCCTCCATAAAAGCGAGCCCGCAAGTATGTAAATACGTGTGCAATATTTCACCAAGGAATAAATTGAGGAAAGGGGGATGGAATTTCTGTTTAACATATGGCATGAACTATCAATAAAATTTTATTGGTATATGAATAAACAAGTCATTTCCAAGGCAAATGGAATTCGGAAAGAAAATATGGCAATCAAACAAAACAGTAATAAATTACTTGGACCTGTGTCCTTGGGAATATTTCTCTAATATGAGCAATGGGAGGTGCATACGGACGAAAAAATATCTGCGCATTTTAAACACATTCATCGCAAAAAGAAAACACACACGAAAAATGAGTGATTATGGCATGAAAATTCCTAATGCTAGAAAAAGCCTCATTTTCACACTTGGCAAACCACCTTTCATCGAAACAATTTTTTTATCATAAGTTTAATGATCCCGGGAAAAAGTATTAGCAAAACATTATTTGCCAATGAGGGGCTCGAAAAGTCACACATGCTGGTTAGGAAAAATATTTCACTTACCCTCATCGATAGTAAATTAATATAAATATCTAGCATCCCATATAAAATGATCCAAAAATGAGTGTAACTATCATATTCAAATTATGAAAACGGTTATATGTACTATAGCCCACATTTATAGAAGCTTGGCAGATGATGAGTTTCGACGATTTTTTCTTTTCAAGTGTATTTTCAGGTTTTTTTTGTAAATTAAATTAATCGTTGGAACGCGTCAAGAGCCAATTTAAAATTAATTATCGAAACAAGCATTACTAATGCCTTTTTCTTCAATTCAGCATGATAAACCTGTTCCAAAAAACTTGACAGAAACAGTTAATGTTATGAATACAATTATTTAAGATCTAGTAGCCACATGGGAACTCTTTACACTAATAAAGTTCTTTGAGAAATAGAAAAAACAGCAGTTATTGTCCATAAGGACAGAACGGTGTCGGCTACAATAGCAAGGAAATTATCTTGTAAGGGATGGTTCAAATGTCTCGAACTTAACGGCAATACTACTTAATGTACACAGAGGTTTTCGTTCGAACCAAGTATGTTGGCCGCCAATATAACCTGTATTATACATTTGATATGGCTCAGAGCATTGCGTGCTTTCCAGTTAAGACATCAATTCATCATTAAATAAAATTCACTTGGGAAGCGACACGATACAAAAAATCTAATGGCTATTATATCCTTCTACTCTTTAAAGATACGAAACAGAAAATGCCCAGGAACATTACCTAAACGTAAGAATACCTGTACAGTTTCCCGGAAGAGGAGTGAATTAGGAGGCTAAGTGAAAAAGCCTCCCTAAAGACTACATTTTCCCAGAGAGGATAAGGTAACATTAAGAACGCCCCCAAACCATTAAAAAGATATGCAACACCCAATTTCAAGTTGCGTACCCAGAATTAAAAATGCATAGTAATGACGCAGACTAGAGGGTAAAATTCTCTCAATTTTCCACGATATCCACGGAAAACCCAACATTCCTGCTGTCGTATTCATAGATTTCAAGTTAAACCCAAGCCGAGGAAATTTAACTAGTTCTGGTGCAAGTTAGGCTAAGAGCGGAACTAAATGCTTTATTAGTCGACCACCTCGGGGCCAGCTGTACTGTTACTTTCACCAAACAATGCTTGTATCATACGACTACTCCAATGCTTAGGGTGTGGTATGTTTAAATAAGCCAAATACTCCATTTAACAAGCAATAATTTGATAAATATAATTTCTTTAATTCGAAAATCAGCTTAACCTCTTTTTTTTACCTATACAGTCCTGCCTAGGGATTGGAAAATCGATTTCGATTTTAATCGAAAATCGATTTTAATCGAAAATCGATTATCACACTCCGATTTTTGATTTAATCGAAGTCGACTTTTTGTTTTGAATAATCGATCAAAATCGATTCTAGCCGATCGATTTTCGATTTTTAGCTTGCTTCAGCATTTTAATTTTGCCAATCGAGCTGCACCAGTTCGTAAACCTCCCTCCAGTCGATCGCAAGTCCAACCCCAATCCATTACAAGCCTGGAAGAAGATTAAGGGAGAATATCCCCACGTATACAAACTAGCCAGTAGGATTTTATCTATAGTTTCCTCTACCGTCCCGTGTGAGCGACTATTTTCTCTCGCCGGGTTAATTGCAACACAGGTGCCAAATCGATTATCCGGAAAACATATAAATAAGTTAGTTTTTTTAATGTCCATCCCTGAGGAACACTGGTTCCACGGCTTTGCAAACAAGAAATAAATAAAATTCTGTTTTTCATTTTGTAGTAGGTATGCCCATTTTTCAATATAGGTTCAATTCTTATTGCTACTAAATTATATGTAATTATATGGTATGGATTATTACTTCCCTGCATACTTTATTAATATCTTTAAATAATATATTGTATTAATAAATTTAACCGTATTCAGTTCTTGTCCCTAGTGCTTCCACTAACCCATATTTTGCATTTTGTTACAACAGCACATCCGTATTTCAGTAGACAAATACTTTACTATTTTAAAATATCGATTTCGATTTTTCGATTATTTTGGACAAAAAATAGAATTTTTAGAAAATCGATATTAAAAACCAAAATAGAAAATCGATTCTGGATTTAAATTTCCAATCCCTAGTCCTGCCGCCCTCTGTCTCCAGAAATGTTTGCATGGCCGATAAAAAGGGACATCTTTGGGTAAAATTAATATGTTTATGGCACAAAAAAATATTGAAACAAAAACACGACTGGTTTCAGCACTCGCTCCACAGTGACTGCGACCATTGGCGACCTTTTGGCGTAGGTTTTATTCCAATTCTCACCAATATTACAACGGTACTCATTAAATTCACCGAGTAACTGAATTCCCAGAAATTTTGCCGAAACTTCAAACTTGCTGATTCCGTCATAGTCATACATAATTTTAAAGGAAAAAAACGTTTTTACGATAAAATAATTTTTTGTGAAAGTTTTCAATTTTAATTACTATGTAAATATTGTATGTATCATTTATGACAGGGTTGTCCAACTGGCGGCCCGCGGTACCACTTATTGTGGCCCGCGAAAGTTATTAGACAAAAATTCAGAAATTTATTTTTATACCTTACATTGTTTCTTATTGCTACTTAAAAAATGATAATTTATTACTATATGTTCCGCAACCATATTAAAGGTTAAGTTGTGGCCCTTGAGGCCTTGTAAGTTGACAACCCTGATTTATAATATATATTATTACATATTATTGCATTGTCATCCAGTTATGAGCTATGTTTAAAGTTTCAAGACCCTAGATCATTGGGAAGTTAGTTTAAAATCGATTGTAAAATTTGTACCGAACAGACAATTCAAGAACTCAACCTAATAAAAACGTTTTCAAAAGGGGTAGAATCGACTCCGCTCAGGGCGTAATTTGGAAACGGGGTTGCATCAGCCGCTCCGGAGAAATACTTACCCCTTGCGGAGGACAAGGGGTGGAAACCAGGGAAGCCAACTCACGAAGTGCTGACTCCGGAGGAGTTGTCTGTTCACAGAGTAGGTCGTTTTGGGAGATGAAATTTTAAAATATACTATGAAAGTTTGGACGATTATTTGGGGATGTGACCTAAAACAGAGATCACTTGCGCCATGAAGGATGGGTAGGTTAGCAGCAGATTTTATGGGCAACAGAGGAAGACTGAAGAGGAACCCGACGGCGCGGTGGTATAAGCATACTCTTGAAGTGGTTGGAACGATTTTTGTTTATGTGCAAATTAGCGTAAATATTTGCATGCACGTTCCTATTAGTCTATCTACAGACATAAGTGAAAAAATTGCATCAAACCGATTTGTTTTTTTTTTAAATTTCATGATATTTTAACACGTAGCCTTATGGTAAATGATATATATACCTACTTACTTCGTAATAATTCGATTACACATGTACGGATTTTCTTCTAAACGCAAAATAATACATTTATTAAAATTATAATTGTTGCTATCAAATATCAAGGTGTCAAACCGAGTCCAATATTCGAAAAAATAACATTTCAAAATCACTTCATCTAAATTTCGAATACCAAACAGAAGAGTCTAGTCACAACATGCTTCAATTAAAAGGAAAATTTTAAAAATATAATTCATGTATCATTTCCACTACTGCCAGCTTGGTGAGTTCAACGCATAAACAGATGCACTTAAATGAAATGTGGTCCTAGAGTTTTTTTTCTTAAAAATTATTTAAAGATGCACTAAATGACCCACGATTACCGCTCCAGCCACTTCAAGGCTACTCTACTCTGAATGCGCCAAGGGGACCACGGTCCCATTCGATTGACGGAAATCTCGAAGTACTCTCAACATGGCACCCACGTAGGGAAGCAAGTACTTTAGTCATCACACAAAATCGATCCCCAAATTATTACTACCACGAGGAATATGCATTCTACATTAATGAACAGTAGAAATGTGTGAATTTCTGTAAAATTTCAACACTAACGACTCAGAAAACTGAATTACATTTGCAATAATTCATTTGCGATACATGGTCGTCTTGAATATTATAACAAGAAAAAATATTTTTGATTATTGCTTAAAAACATACATTTACAGGTATGTACGTGGAAGAAAAGTTATGTCACAGAAACTGAATATTAAATGAACAATTTTGCACTCGTGCATCACAAAGATTACATACTCAAATAATAGCGAACACGAAGTAATTTTGAAATAGTCGATTCACAAGGAAACATAATACTAGGAAATTCAAATGTACTAATTAATTTTGATCGAAGTTTAAATATAACTTAAATATAACTTAAACGATGAGGAACAAATTTGAAATAGGAAATTTTGAAAAAAATATATTCCGTTCTATATGAAGCAAATAACAGATGAGAAAAACTAGGGGTGGCTGCCCTTTGAAATCGACAGGAAGAGGAAAGGGATGAAAAGAATTGTTGCAAAAGGGTAAAATATATCCTAAGCAGAGTCTCATCGTGATTATCACGTTGATCTATTAACCTAAGTCACCAAGACCTCTGGCATTGAAAACCTACACCGCGATATCCGAGGATAAGCTTCTTTTTTAAGCCAAAAATGCTATTTTTAGGCAAAAAAAGAAGTGTATAGGAAAATCAAAAGCAAAGATTAAGAGCTTTATTCTTTAAGACACACAACTATCCATCTAATACTGAAAATTTCAAAATTATATCTTGAGTAAAACTAATTCCACAAAAAAGGAACATATAAGAAACCACTCTATGGAATGCGAATCTCTTCTCATGAGAGTAAAAGTTTATAAATATAGGGTAAAAGCAACCCCAAAAAATTATTGTTCGAGGTATTTTACTATTTTTTCCAAACTGTTTTCGGTCACAAACTGTATTCTTGCCATCTTTGGGTGATTTGGGTGCTTCGACGACTAAGGTCATTCGCATTTTCTTGCCATCTTCCTAGGTGGCCTGGATATTCTATAAACAGGCGCGACTGACAATGAAATTCATAGACATTAGTGAATTAGCAATATTTATAGACCATTTGGTATTCTATTACCTGATTGATAGGCTCGCGGACACCCATTGAATCTATAGGTACATATAGTTACTAAAATTCACAAGTGCCTGTCTGTCACGCCTCTTGAAGGGCGTGGAAGGCGTGCAGGCGACCTTTTCCAGGCGAATTTGGTCGGATAGTGACCTAAAATCGATGAGAAAAACCGTAAAATGCGCGGACAAAAATTAAAAGGGATAGCTTTGACTAGAAAACTTTTACTTTTCAAGATAAACAGTGAATTTCGTGTAGGGGTTTATTTTTCATTGCTCTCTTCTGAAAAATTATTTAAATTTAAGGCAGCAGGAAAACGCCTCGATGGGGGAGGTTTCAAAAATCCTTGTTCACTGAAGGGGTCCTCTTCCTGAGAATTCGGGAGAGTTGGCAACCCGAGCGGAAACTGAAAAGACTCAGCTGGCCCCCCTCGGTCGCGTCCCGCGTAACCCGGGCCACACGCCCCCTCCCCTGCCGCCCGCCGAAAAATTCGCGCGCGCAAACGACATGGACCACGCTTTCTCCGATTCGGAAGCACAAAACGGGAACGTGGAGAGGAATAGGAAGGGGAAGAGGGAAACGGCGGGGGATTGGGGAATGGGTAGGAATTGGGGGGGGGGGACGAGTGGCGCGCGTGAGAGGACTTTCTCCTCAATCACGCCACCACATCTCCCACGCTACTGCGCACGCGTAGACACGTCACTAACCCCCTCCCTCTCGAGATGCCTCCTCGCGTGGTCTCGAGGGTTGGTCATCGTGGGGATTCGTCGATCGCTAAAATTACCATCGCGTCTCTAAGATGTATGTATGTACCTACCCGGGTAAATGTTGACGCCACTGCTGACAGAAATGCAGGGTGTTTCACGTGGAATATGCCAAACTCATGGAAGGGATAGGGATTCGATTTCAAGCATTTTTTGTCAAATAGACGTATGGTCGTAACACTATTACTTACGGAGCAATGGACACCCAAAAATTGTGTACAGCAACTTATCCAGTTTCCACGAAAACGTCGAATAACGGCAATGTACACCGATTAAATAGATCTGAAACTTGTCTCAGTGCAGTGGCTGATCCCGGGGGGGGGGATGGGGCAATTAAAAAAATAACAGTTTTCTTCAAAAAGCAGAAGTCAACAACGGATAAGTTTACTCAAAACGGGTAAGTTTGCTCAAGCTAGTTAGTAGCAGTATGCCATGCAATTAACGTTTACAGAAAGATTTTTAAGCAAAACACTAGCAGTGAATCTTGCTTTTTACACTACAGAAAATGAAGGTAGATAACAGAAAACATTGGAGTCATTCTATTTAAGTGGTCTAGGACGGAAGTTATTTATTTTTTCAATCTGCCATCCAAAAGAAACTCCATTATGAATACATACTTAGGAGGTCAGCTTGTCAGTCATTGTGAGACTCGCTGGGTGGAAAGGCACGATGCTGTAATTTTATTTTACTTTGCATTGCCGTAAATAGCAGATACCTTCACAGAAATAAATAATGTGTTTGTTTGATTGAAATTTTGAAAATAAGCCTTCCTCTTAGTAAGTTGCTGCAAATGCCAGCCGTAGACTTAAAAAAAGGCATCTAATGCTGTAGAAGATACTCTTGACATATTTGAAGGAAAGTAAAATAAACTGCGATAACTCCTTTACAGAGATATATTTTGAGGCCAAAACCACTGCTGAAAAGCTGAGTATGCAGCTAGTAAAGCCAATAATTGTAAAGAAGCAACGTCACCGAGAAAGCCATGAGGCTAACACGATTTTAGACTACTACAGAAGATCCACAGTACAATCAACTTCTGGAAAATGTGAATGTTGATCTTCAGACACGGTTTTCCCAAGATACCCTCAATATGTTTTATCTAGATATATTGTTTCCTGTATGTATTCTGAGCACCAACACTACTGCTAAGTACCAATGAAAACGTAAATGCGTAAGAGAGGCTACATGAAGTTGATAGGAACTTCAAACATCTTTTACCTGTTCAATGTGAAGCTGTAATCGATGGGGAAATACATATTTGGAAAACAAAGAGGTTGAGAGAGAGAGAGAGAGAGGAAGGAAATAAAATTCCAGTTCCTGTAAGTGATGTGTTGAAGAGCTGTGATGAAGATATACTTCCCTCCGTAAGAAATTTATTGCAAATCGTCATCATACTGCCAATCAGTGTTGCAAGTACTGAAAGGTTATTCAGCAGCCTTAATTTTGTTAAGTCAAGGCTACGAACCCGAATAGTTGAGGAAAGATTGAATGGCTTATGCATTTTATTTATCCACAGAGATATTGAGGTAAATGTAGACAAGGTGCTTGAACGCTACGCTAAAGGAGGAAAAAGAAGATTACAGTTACAAGTAATTATTTAGAGTTTACGTAGTTTGTAAAAAAAAGTTGTGATTAAATTTATGAATAGTAAGTATTTTGTGTTTTTACTTTCCTAGTCTTTCATGTGTTATGGTATTGTGATATATTATCATTATATGGTAGGTTTATTTCTTGTAGCAGAAGCTTTGTATTAAGTTCTTATTAACTACATAGTATTCTCATAATCTTGTTATTTTGTATTTTAGTTTGTATCACAAAGCATTAAGCTCAACTTTCCAAAATTCAAACTACTCTACTGTCGATGACAATACCTTTTTAAGTAGTCCAGAGTAGCGTAAAACAGTGTAGTAGTTTTGTCATTTTAAATACAAGTGAGAGTAAGATCTTCAGAAAAGAAATAAAAATGGCCCTTTACGAAGCTAAACCAAAGTTTTTAGTTGCCTAAGTCATAAGGCAATAGTCAAATAGTATAATAATTTAAAATGTGAAAACATGTTGAAAACCAGAAAATTTGCACGCAAATTCACCATTCTGTTTTTCATATTTCTACAATTTTCCCGGGGAGAACCCCCCCCCCTCCCATGGGGGATATTCCATACCCCCCCCCCCCCCCCCGAGATATGGCCTGGATCCGCCACTGTCTCAGTGGTGCGTAAGATATGTACAGTTTTTTTCTAAGCTATCAATTGTACTTTTGTTAACGTATTTTCAAGATGGCACCAGAACATTTGTGATAATATCAAGCTGCAATAGGTTTTTTTAGTGAACTGCATAAAATTTTTGCACTTCCATAGCTCCGGAAGAAAGGAGTGCGACCATACACCCATTAGAATAAAAACTCTTGAAATACATCCCCTAAACCTCCAGAAGTTACGCCTGCTGAAACAACACCTTGTATACAACGTAACTCCTTACATTATTTTTGGAGAAAAATAAATTAAGTAACATTATGACACTACGCTTTGATAAATTTATTTGGTTGAATAATAATACAGAAGTTCTAATGCCATATTTCATTATCACTTTATCAATTTATGCTCTTTCATTTTCACTACATGCGATATTTATTCAATCGGTATTAAACAATCCTAAACATTCAAAATAAATGTTATGCACAGTATAAACTATTAAGTCTTTAATTAGCTAAGAAACTATAAAACGGCAACGTCTTTCCCGTAAAAAATAATGCCACGTTTTCCGTACGATGCCGGGTAAATCAGGGCCCCCGACAACAATCCGAAAATCGGCTCCGGAAGGAGAACATCGTAAAGAAGTAAGCGGTTTGGCTTAGGAAGGAGGGGGCCGCTCCTTAAAACGTAAGACTAAAATCAATTTGAATTGCACTTTCTAAGTTACAACAAAAGAAAGTTTAAAGCTTTCGCTCAGTCATCAACAGTCAACAATCCGACGATTGGCTTGCTGCAGCCATTCACTCTCTTTTCAGAAAACTAACATCTTAACCACTTCGTAAATCTTTAATTTTAAATCCATCATTACTCGGTACATGCATTACATCATCAGTTTCACACTGTAATTCTTCCCATTACTTGCACCATCAATTATTGATTTCAGGGGGTTATTCTGTGTCAGGGTGTGCCAAAAAAGTTTGTTTCTTCCACTTCTCGAGTTTTTCTACCCAGCAATACGTAGCACTACATCGTCAGCAATTCCATCCTCACATTTGATCTTCATCACTCTTCCATTAAAACTCATTTTCATTTCGTCCAATCATCTCTCCCACACGGCTATTTGTTTAAGCATCGCTGCCTTACACCCATCCCCCTCCACAGCATCGCACGCATAGCCCCTCCACACACGTCATAACGTAGGACTTCATTACTTCCAAGCTTGGATTTTTCTCATATTACGAGAGAAAAAAAAAGGCTAGAATCTCAAGAAGAGGCTAGACGGACTCAAGTGGCAAATTTTAAACTCCCACTCACCGGAATTTCAGAGGAATCTTTTTCCAGGAGTAGGTTAATGTTTGGACTCTACGGTACCCTCCACATTAAAGCAGGCTTAATCAGACCCTGGGCTTCTTTCCACCCTTCCTCCACTCCCCAAATAATCCTCTACCTTCCATCCTTCCGATCTAATGCGCATTATTAATGGCACAAATGATTCCAGTAGTCGCTTGCCTCCCCATATACATATACATTTAAGTATTTATCACCAGACGGCCACAAGACTACGAATATCTGATTTCCATTCAACTTATCAATTGCGAGGAGATTACTATCCATTAGCAACCATCTAGATACATTTGCCCTCAACTCAATTGTGGTGCAGGCCCTGCATGGAAGAATAATGAATATCTCATTAGATTATCACTGATGGAACAGAAAGCCCCAGTTTTCGAGGAAATTGATTTGTATTCTATTTCAGATGTGAGTCACAAAATGAGTGATCCCTGAATGACGAGGCAACTTACTTGAAAATCCTATGACTCAGGTAACAGATAAATAAACACGGGACTTTGCCCTGTTAAAATTTCATACTTACGCCATTACGCCTTACATATCATACTTACGCCAAGAGAGAGATGTGATGTGACGATATTACGAAGATGATAGGGGGACTAATTTGGTAACTGGTGACTTTCTATTTCACTCTTAGTCGGTTGTGCTACCCATCTGCTCCGAGGATGTACGGACTGCCATGGCAAAGCGCATGACAAGGTGGAATGAAGAAAAAAATGACCTTTCACTAGCATTCAAGAACGCTCAAATACAATACAGCTTGAACTGCTCACAAAGAGTAGATTAGGGATTGGAAATTTGAATCCAGAATCGATTTTCGATTAATCGTCTTTCGATTGTGGTTTTTAAAATCGATTTTCTAAAAATTCGATTTTTTTGTCCAAAATAATCGAAAAATCGAAATCGATATTTTAAAATAGTAAAGTATTTGTCTACTGAAATACGGATGTGCTGTTGTAACAAAATGCAAAATATGGGTTAGTGGAAGCACTAGGGATAAGAACTGAAAACGGTTAAATTTATTAATACAATATATTATTTTAAAGATATTAATAAGGTATGCAGGGAAGTAATAATCCATACCAGATAATTACATATAATTTAGTAGCAATAAGAATTGAACCTATATTGAAAAATGGGCATACCTACCACAAAATGAAAAACAGAATTTTATTTATTTCTTGTTTGCAAAGCCGTGGAACCAGTGTTCCTCATGGATGGACCTTAAAAAAACTAACTTATTTATATGTTTTCCGGATTATCGATTTCGCACCTGTGTTGCAATTAACCCGGCGAGAGAAAATAGTCGCTCACACGGGACGGTAGAGGAAACTATAGATAAAATCCTACTGGCTAGTTTGTATACGTGGGGATATTCTCCCTTAATCTTCTTCCAGGCTTGTAATGGATTGGGGTTGGACTTGCGGTCGACTGGAGGGAGGTTTACGAACTGGCGCAGCTCGATTGGCAAAATTAAAATGCTGAAGCAAGCTAAAAATCGAAAATCGATCGGCTAGAATCGATTTTCGATGAAAATCGAAATCGATTTTCCAATCCCTAGAGTAGATTTACCGATGCGCAAAATGTTTTAGGTGACTAAGAATTCCTACTTACTGCTCATTCCTACTTACACTGTTCACCGTTTAACTAAAAAGTCAGTACTTCCAAGGGTCTATCTTTATTTATCAATATATATTCCATTTTTTAGACTGAAATAACTATACTATAGACGCACAACACTATTTTCCAGATTCTGATACCTTTACACTAAAAAGTATAAAAAACCTTTTCGTTCCAACATTAAGCTTAATTCGATCATGTCTGGTCTCCCCATGCAACTCAGTGCGATGCGTTTCATAAATCAGGAAGGCCACCCGTTTTGTAGATTTTCTATCTCCTATTTTTTTCCCCTGATTTCCCGAAACCACGACTTTTTTTCATTTTTCTCGCACACGATGGAAATCAAATCGATAACCAGCTCAATTGACTTTTCTTTTCCTTTCCATTGGTGATCAGTGGGTACCTCACTGAACCAAAGGATCAAACTACTGCACGAAAGCATTCAACGATGCGAAAATGCTTGGGTGTTTTAAAAACCTTTAAACCTGTTTAAAAACCAGTCTGCAATGGAAAGACAGTGACAGGGGCGAAATGAACTTAGCCGTAAAAGCAAATTAAACTAAATTGTTACCAAAACTTAAAAAAAAAAACTTAGTAGAAAAAATAAATTTGGCATTGAAAAACAGCACAATGATAGGACCACCACAAACCAAAAGTATAAAATTAGAAATCAGGACCGAATGAAAAAGGAAGTGGAGTAACCACAATCCATATTGTTTGAAGGGGAAACGTTCCCTGACGAAAGTCGTAGATCACAGCTGAATAAATAAAAACAATAAAAACGAATACACAATATACCGCTTCGGATTTCACGGCCTGGCGAGCGATACGAATCACATACAAATTAAATAAGATGGTTGTCGGCGTCTGTGCGCATGAAAGTGAAGTCATTTTTCAAAAAATGGTGGAACCTAACATGGTTATCGCTCACGATTTTCCCATATATTGTACAAATAATGAGTTTTTTGGGAAATTATTTCTAATTAGCATTTTTTTCTAAATATATCATTACGGTACAGCGACCCTTCCGTAACTAGAACGAAAGTTTTCGGCGCATTACCTGTATAACCAATCTATTCAATATCGCCAATGTGCAATTTATTGGCTTCTATATTTTCCTGTGGTGTCACACCCTATGGTTCCAAAGATTCTTTCCTTTAATCTATGGAGTCACATAGCCAGGTGCGTAATGTTATCGACACAAAAATAATAGCAATCGGTGGTCACAATAAATATTAACAATTACTATGGCAAATTCATATTCTACCACATTAAAAAAATATGAAGGGATCGAAAATGAAAATGCACTGCGTAGAAATGAGAATGAAAATCATCGAATTATTCTTCATTATCCAAATTGATTGGCCACCCCTACACTTAAAATAGCATAAATGTCACCACCGTTATTGTTCACTGGAACATTCCATTCCATTCCCGCAGTGAAACTAGACCAGAGTGGGGTACTTGGGAGCTCTGAACATTTTCTTCATAAGTAGTATACGTGAGCGGGAGCAAAGATGAGACGCGAAGGAAAACCTGGCGAAAATACGACGCAGAAAGCAGGCGCACGCTCAAATGTGGCGCATTCTCAAGGGTTAGGCAGGTGTTTCAGCTAAAAAGTATTGCTTTCCACTAATGTTATTACGCTTTTACGTAGCAGTGACGCTTCGACGAAATACAAAAAAGGAACAGAGAAGATGCGAGGCAATGGAAACGTGATTACATACAAGAACGACAAATATTACTAGTGAGGAATCACCAACGAATAAGTCCAACGAAGGTGAGGAAAGCTGTTCAGTAAATTGAACATTACCGGGCGTGACTTCATGAAACTACAGCATATTAGCAGTGTAAAAAATCACTTGTTAATAGTTCGTTCAAGATAATAGCGCAATCAGTAAACACGTCCAATACCGTTTGGGGGACATAATCACGTGATCGAGGGATGGTGACCTTGTTTAAATCATACGATCGTGAAAAAAATGTTTACTTTTCATTTCTTTGTTAGCCAAATCAGCATTTACTTCGCTATTACCTTGGGCGGTCTCTACGTAGTTAAATAAATAATAAAGTAGAAATATAAATGCACCAGATGTCATTTTCGGCGAAACAAGTTGTACGTTTTTTAAATGCAATTCAGTGGAATTTACAATTCTACAAGTGATTTTTACGATGTTAAGGTGTTCCAAGAAAACTCCGTGAAGAAGAAGAGAAGTAGGTACCCATTGGTTACATTCCGAGGCATGATTGCCTCTTGAAAGCAATAACTGGAGGAGTAACGAATGGAAAGAATTTCCAGGAAGACCATGGATGGAATGCAAAGAGCATACGATGAGGGATGTCAAAGTAGGGGATAAGAAATAAACAAAGCGGTTAGCTAGAAGGAGAATTGTCGAGAACTACACTAAACCGATCTTTAGATTGACATCTAATGCGTTGGAGCACCTACACGTTGCGTTATCTATGCGTTGGAGCAACGTCTACAATATAGGCGGTACGTAATAGTATTCTTCTTGAAAGTTACCCTTTACGGATCACGGGCATGGATCATTATAAAAACGGATTAGATGTGACAAAGTTTTCGAAACCTGGTGTTGCAGGCGGATGCCGAAGATCGAAATGACGCATAATATCTGACACGCGGAAATTTACAAAAGGAGAAAACCATATGACGCACACCAAGGAAGAGAAGATCCAGATGAATAGGACGCTCTGAGGCAGTAAACTAGTAAGAAGCAGAATAGAGGGGAAAACAGAAGAGAAAGTCTCATGGGGAACGTCAGAGTGATAAATGAATACCTTACATTAACGAGAAAATACGTTAACGTTGGCCAGTTAAAAACCATGTCCGGTCCATGAAACAGAGCAGGTTATAAATAAATTAAGAGAGACAGGAAAGTGAGGCAGGCTACTGTCTAAGCCTGATAAACTAAATCTAAGGATCATATGATGATTACAACGTAATGCATAATAACCTCGATGTGATTCGATTCTTTCCTTCCGAAATATCTCGCCTCCGCAGACGGATATAGAGGCTCGTTTGTTTTTCTTTTTCGGGTCGTCGCTCGTCGTCCCGGCCGCATTCCTCTCCGGGGAAAAAGAAAACCTCTATCTCTCTTGTGTCCGAGCGAGCGATCTTCCGTGAAATGGGTCACGGGCGTGTCCGCTGACGGGGAGAGAGACGAGAGATGGACAAATGACGGGCACGCGAGCGCACGCCTCGTGAGCATCGAAGGAGGAAGGAGGAGGGGCAACAACAGACGACACTTTCTCGAACTTCCTTCCCCATTCAATTTTCGCATTCGACCGGCGGCCTTGTGGAACGCGGTCCAAGCCGGGAATGTAGCCAGAAGGAATTCCTAAGGGTACATGTGCATCGATTGCAGAAAGGTGGTTTCATCGTAAAATGACTAAAATGTCAAATAATTAACATTTTGTCTTTTTGAAAAACTTGCGTTTTGTTTTATATGGAAAACGAAAGTCCAACTTTCTACGCTCTTTTTTTCGCAAATTGATCTTGAAATATCACAGTGTTAAATGCGACAATGGGTGAAGCATGGGGGTAAATAGTATTTTTCTATAATATATATACGCTAGTTCGGTGAAAAACTGTTTAGAAGAAGCGAAATCTCCCAGGTATTTAATCATGATAAAGGCATCATTCTATACAAGTTTTTGAGTTATTAGCAATTAACTACAGGAACTGAAGTCAAAATGTGTTGGCTCAATAGAAAGGGCGCTTAGGTCGGCACCTATGGCTGGAAAGTGTCTATTTAAAAATACTTCCATTCGTCGAATAATCAGTATATTTAGTGCCTTAATTTGTTTTCCAATAGACAAGGCATGTCATCATAGAAAGTATTATTTTTAAACTGCTCAAATAAAAAGGTGAAATTTAGGATTAGTTCTGACTCACATGTTCACTGTTCATTTTACGGGAATTAATTGCGTTTTGTAGAAAGATATGTCCTCCTGTAAACATTTTATGAGCGAAGTAAGACCTACACAAAACAATAGGACCGACGAGAAAGGAGCGTAATCCGTTATTATTATTAATGGCAGTACACCAATTAAGGTGAGGAAGACGATAACATTAACCCAAATCAATATGTCAGAAAACCGTAGGATCCTATCTTTCAACACAATTTCCTTCTTCAATTCTGTTTAAATTTTATCACCTTTAATTTCTCCTAAATGTGTATCTAGAAAAACTATTTCCCCTAAATACTGCTTAATTGTCATGAAAATGAGGATGACTGGGTAGCTAAGTTGTCTGTGCATTGGCTCGGACAGCCAAATATCCGTGTTTTTAATTCTGATGAATATTGGTCTCATGGCAAAGCTCTAAGTGTTTCTTCGCCGTCATTTCGGCTGAAGTTGAAAGCTTCTTTTCTAAAGCCTATTCTCTTAATTCGTCTTCCCCGTTAACCCAACGGATTCCACCACATCTTCAGCATCCCCTCAACATATTTCCTGCTCCATTCATCTACCCAGCTTATCCTTATATCCTCCAACAGCCATCTGTCTTCACCCACCAATTCAAGCACTTTGTCGTTTGTCCTCCTTTCGGTCCATCGCATCCTCTCCTCCACCCATTCTCCACCCTCATCTCACTAGCTTAAACTAATTTCTAATGGAAAAAAATCACAGAGCCCGTAACCGTATTTGTTTATCATCACTGCTCAAGGATAGAAATCATGCTATAGGATAAGACTCCGGAACAATAAACTTCCGAAATTTGAAAAAAGATTGCACAGGCCAATGTTTTAAACCTAACCGAGGGTAGATACTAGGCAGCTATGGAATTCTGCAAGGAGTTTTTTTTATTTTTTGATAGTAGCAGATAAAATAGGTCCATTCTTTCCACCATTCGCAAACCTGTTCACGACCGATACGGGATTAGAGCCCAATACATTCCGATAACCCACCAAGTGCGTATCATCCACTCAGCTAATTAAGCAACATTAACTACTTTTCATTTGAAGCTGCGAACATTTTGTCCGCCCACATGCTTTCCATGTCACTATCATTTACGTTGACTAAAAAACTGAAACAAAGGAAAGATGGCTCTGAAACGAGAATAAGTTAATGGATTTTCAATGTTAAGACTGCATTTAGCAGTTGATACAAGCATAGAAGATAAAACATAGGCTGACAATGTTTTAATGAAATACCGGCATTCTCGTGTATTAATTTCAAATTGAAATAGGAGAACTGAAGTGTGGTTGAAAAACGGTAAACACTTATTTATTGGCAACAAAGAAACTACAAAAACGAATGCAGTTATTTTATCTCGAAGTTTATTACAAGTCATTTCATCCAATGAAAACATCACTACATAAAAACGCTCCAAGTTAAATGCGTTATTTCAGAATAATGTAATTTCTAGAAGGGGTTTCATAAAATTATGATTCGCAAGTTTAATTCAACTACGACACATCTTTCCGTTATCCAGTTGAATAATCATGCAACAAATGTCATTTGTATTTAACGTAACTTTGAAGTGTTCTACAGAAAAAATACGTAGTTATCATGGGAACCACTCGTAATCCTATCTTGAGTTAAGCCGTGTTTACACGATGCATTTACCCCCGCAAGTACGTGGCTGGACAGATGCGTGAACACATTCACCAAATTAGAACAGGGGCTATTTTCTGTCCACGCATTCACGCATTTGCGCAATTTTGAGTGTTTACACGGTGAAATTTTGATGGTGATTGTGTCCACGCACCTACCCGCGCGGGTAAACGCATCGTGTAAACACGGCTTTACATCAGATTTAGGGCACTTTCCAGCTGCCCGAACGTACATACATTTCGTATAAAAATTGGCGTTGCTAGCATCACATGGGCTCGTTTTTTCCTAAATATGTGACATCGTAAATGAAACGAATTCCTGATAAGTACATCCTTGAAGCTTGAGTGCATAAAATTCGGGCACGGTGGAAGAATTAAGAAAAAATACCAAACGGCACAAACTCAATGTCAAGGTCGTTGGACCACGTCGCGAATTGAAGCGATAGAAGCCGCCGGGGGGGATTATGGGCGACATATCACGCGAGATGGGAGAGTTGTGCAATGTGGGAAGTGATCCCTCTTGATCTTGCGAGGATAGGGCCGACCTCGAGAAGCCGGCCGGCTCTGAAATGAGAAGAGCAGTCACGACCAATGGCAACAAACGGAGAGACGGCTGCCGGGGAGAATACATGCACCGACGTCCGCTCGGGCGACCGTAAACATATTTCGTGTGCCGAGGAAAATCATTTTGAAACTCATTTCTTGTATGGAAGATAATTTCATACGGTCACGTTAAGATAGTGCCAAGCAATATTTAGGTAGTACTGAGATATATAGAAGATTACTTTTGGATGCATAAATAATATTTTTTAAATTACTTCATCCAAAATGTGTTTTATTCAAGCTCTAGTTTTATTGAAAATTGGTAAGAAAATGTAACCTGACAATCTGATTTTCTCAATTTGATATTATACAGAACACGAGAAAACAAGATGGTTGGTGCTATCTTACCCAAACCCTTTCATTCAACTTTTACGAACATTATGGAAAGGTCTGGGCAGTACCAAATAGAATTGTCACAAACCAACTTTGACGAAATATCGACAAATATTTGTCCTCGTTTTTTTCTCGAGGCTTTCAGGAAACTCCACCCTCCAGGAAAATACAATCTTCTTCAGCAATACAATACAAAATACAACAGGTTCTTTCTTGGGGATAAATAAGATCGAAACGGAAACGCAGAGAAAATATACATACATATTGATTTAAAAGAGAACGCCTAGACCAGCAACCTCGTCACGGCTGGAAAACCGAAACGTGATTCAACAATCAGCTTTGCGAACTGGCGACAGAACCAGCCACAAAATATTATCATTGATTAAAACCCAAATCACTTCGGCCTATCCTCTTTAGGCCGAGTAAAATTCCGCACACATAACACCCTGAGTACAATGGCTGAATAAGCCAGATAGGCTTGGGCTACTGGTATTCTTTCCCAGCGGAAATCCCGTGAATACTTCACTCGTCGGGGAAGCCCGAAATCATTCATACCGCCTTATTCAATATTCGAATTCAATTTTAAATATTTAAATCCCGGGAAAGCACAGACAGATGGTATCGACAGAGTACGTGACAGAGTCAAGGAGTTACGAGGTAGGGGTTTGCTATAATGCAGAGTATCAACCGCGACGAGCGATGTTCACGTGATATCGCGTCGAACCACCAAGGAATGCGAGGTGTAGCACTAAAATACAACTCTTCGTCGCACGATATTCTATTCCAATATCGGTCCGAGTAATGGGAGCATATCGTGATGTCTGAATTATCTGGCGCCAGTTTTAGACACACCGTCCACATTTCCCAGCGGCAGAGAAAGGTTAATGAGAAACTCAGAGGGGTTTGACCCCTTTGAGTTAAACACGAACACAGGAACAAATTTCAGCATGAACAACGCACAATTTCCACCAGAAGTCGCGACTCCTTCGGTCTTCCCCTTTCTGCATCCTTGATCCATAACATTCCTAAGCCCATATCGTTTAATAGCGAAATTACTTTGGCACATTTTAGGGCACAACAGTAAATTTAAAGCAAAATCGAGGGAAAAAGGAATGGGAAAAATTGCATAGGAAGGCGAAGAATGGAATAAATCAGGAAAATGATCACATGATATGAAGGGCGCCGAAGGGAATGATTAAACAGGAATGAAGCGATTGGTTGATAGCAGAGTAGAGCGGAGAGCGGCCGTAAATCAGCCTTCGGATTGATGACTACTGATGATGATGTCTTCAGGTCGCATTATGTATCTATATTTTTTTCGCTCATTGGATTTTAATATTACTTATTTTCCCATTTTCCTATTTTAAGAATGTTTACGCAATGAACTTAGAAAAGAAAAACCTCTGACAGGAATAATAGACAGCGAAATAGAGAAGGTACTAAGGGAAATGAAGGCTATGAAAGCTGTGGGGGTAGACAACATCCTTTCAAAGTTACTGGAGAATTGAGGAAATAACGGAGGGCGGAGATTTTTCGAACTTTTTCATAGGATCAACGAGGAGGGAATATTTCCAGAGGACTTCGTGAAAACCCCATCGAGTAGAAGAAGGAAGAGCTAGAATTCGAGGTGAGAACAATCAGTGTGATTTCATACGCGGCAAAGGTTGTGCTTAGAATTATTAACAGAAGGTCGGAGACGAATGCAAAAGAGTACTTGGGTAAAAAGCAATTCGGTTCTAAGAAGGGGAGGGCAACCCGGGATACGATTGCGGTGTTTAGAACACCAAAAGAAAGGAATCTAGAGTATAATCCAGATACGTTTGCTTGTTTTCATGACTTCGGCGAGGCGTTTGATTGAGTTCATTGGGATAAAACAAATGAAGACAATTATGAAAAAGAGTAGACGGGAGAGATAGGAGACGAATCCGAAACTTGTATACGGCCCAGACGGCACATATGAGAATGGCCGACGGAGAATTGTGGTGGGCAGTTATATTTCGTGGAGTAAGACAAAGTTGCAAGTTATCGTCTTTGCTTTTAACATTTATGCAGAGGAAATGGTAAGAGGACCATTGGAAGAGCTAGGTGGAATAAAGGTAGAGGACTGATGATAAAGGCGGTTAGATTTGCCGAGGTCCAGGCGTCGATGATTCAGTCATCAAGAGAATTGCAAGATTTGGAAGACGCATTGGGAAATCAGAGCGGGAAATACGGAATGAAGATCAATCAAAAGAAAACTCAAGTAATGAGATTTTCAAGGACAACGAAAGCGAGGGTGATCACGCAGTGAGAGAGATCAAAATGGAACAGATGGAATAATTTCACTACTGGGGTAGCATTTTGGAGGAATGTGTGTAATATAAGTAGATGGAAACTGAAAGGGGAGGCAAGAAATGAATTTAAAGAAAAGGCGTGGAGAGAACTGAAGTTGCCGGAAAGACGTCTAAGAGTGGTGAGAGATGAACAGTTGAATTGTTAGGAAGGAGGTTTGGGAACAACATCGGGAAAAGGGGCGCCTTAGGATTAGGAGGCTTGGTGGACGAGGCTTAAAATATTGAAATCAGACAAAAGAAACCGGCAACATGGGACTTGACTGGAACCAGAGATGACAGAGACACGTAAAGGATAGCAATTTTAAAACATTTACCCTATCCTACTCCCGAGTTTACAGCTTAACACACTAATAATTTTATGAACAATAAAAATTAGACTAAACATGCTGAACAAGCACTCAAATATACATAAATATGAGTTATATCAACAATCACTTGTGGGATTTGCCGTCACCACTCAATTCACCAACATCATTGGTATTCCATAAATCCAAAAATTCAATGTACATGCACACAACAAGAACCACCATGTACGGCGTGTGGAAAGTCGATGAGGCAAATCCACATATCACTTCCCGCGTTACTAGAACGTGAAGTGTGATCGCTTATTACAAGTTAAAAGAGTTATAATTTATAGAGATTTTACAGAAAATCACAGAACGAGATCATGAACGGATATTGGAGCGAATACAAGTCGATTCAAGTCAAGAATATCAGAAACCATCACACTCAAGATTCGAGCTCAAGATTTATCGCAGGAAATTACGCAAAAAAATTTTACCCATGAGAAAGGAAATTTGAGGGTGTTCGTCGCGTTCGCGGTGACGACAATCGCGGTGAATGGGGCCACAGCTCCGGAGGACGCACGCGACAAAACAAAAGCGACGTCCGCAGATATGGCGGGAAGAGAGCAAACAAAGCGAGAACATGAATGACCCGTTATTGCCTCCCTTCATGAGATCCGACACTTTTTTCTGGGAGAGAGAGTTCAAGGAACCCATTTAATAGCATCGTCGGGCGCAGACTCTCCGTCGGTACTTCTCCTCGAATCAGCCTCCCCGTCCCTCCGCTCTCCCCCTTTCTCCTCCCCTCTCACCCACCCCACAGACAACAGATGGAAGGCGCAATGGGGGATGGGATGTCAACACACAGATGCCCATGCAAGCAGGTGCTCCAGAGGTATTCCTCAAAATTTTCAATTCAAGAAAAGGAGAGCGTGATTCTGAATTAAGGATCGGTACATTGATAATCGATACTGAAATATTACATTTTCATTCGTGATTAAAATTTAACATCGTGTTCCCGGTTGTTGTATCCGAGGTAAATATCGACCAATATATTCCTAAAAAAATATATACAGAATACGTATGCATTCAAAAGTTCGAATAATTTTTATATACCTATGGTGTATCAAAAAAGAATCCATGCGTACGGGATGAAGTTATGAATGCGAAACCCAGCGTTAAATACAATATACCATTTTTATGAGCGTAAGGACTCGCCCAGGATAATGACTAATAAATAAAAAAAACCTCTTCCTACGACCGAGAATTTTATAGCGGCTTGGAATTATAGAAGTTACATTATGAATACCTTAATCATCTCACTGGTAGTTCCTGTCATACAGTACCATGGAGGAAGACCCTCTTTATATTGGACTGCAGATAGAGCTTAGCAAGATTTTCACCATAATGCGATCAGAATTACTAACATGCCCTAATTATATATATTTGATCACTGTAAAAACTATATACAACCTAGCGAATGAAGCTCTTTGCAATCTCCCAAAAATCGATTCGGGCAATCCTGGTATGGGTAGCACAATAAACAGTAAATCTCTAGTTTCTTCCCTTTACCTTCAACCATGTGATGAAAAGGAAGTCTTGTCGTGCTTAGGCTCATTATCTAAGTCTTCAACTCCTGGTATTGATGGGGTACCAGGTAGGCTACTTGCAGACTGTAAACACACAATAGTAAAACCACTGACGCACTTGATAAATGATTCTATGAGACTGGGTATTTTCCCGGAACAGTTGAAGCTAGGTCGTGTAGTACCGATATACAAAAACAAGGGGGACAAAGACGATATTGCTAATTACCGTCCAATTTCATTACTGCCCCAGCTGTCGAAAGTAATTGAAAGAATATATTGCAACCGGTTGCTTTCATATTTAGATAAATGTAATATCCTTTCCAATTTTCAGTGGGGTTTCCGTAAGGGAAGGTCAACAGGCGATGCTCTTTTGGATGCCTGGACTTTCATCTCAGATTCTCTAGACAGTGGAGACAGAGTTTTAGCTCTCGTACTAGATTTTTCAAGGGCTTTTGATATGGTTGACCATCAAATTCTCCTAAAAAAATGTTGGAACTATGGAGTAAGAGGTGTAGCTTTGTCATGGTTAGATTCATATCTAAGTAACAGAACACTGTGTGGAAATTGTATCGCATAATACAAAGGGTAAATCTGAACAGATTGTGAAAATCATAGGCGTTCCCCAGGGAAGTATTCTTGGCCCTATCTTATTTCTTATATTCATTAATGATTTGCCATCATCCATCAATGTAAATAGGATAAAACCCATCATGTATGCAGATTATCCTACCTTTATAATCTCTGCTGACAATATGACATAACTGCATTGCAACAGTCAGGACGTATTAAACTCAGTATGGAATAGGAGTACTTCTAACAAATTAAAGTTAAACGCTGAAAAAACACAAATATTATTGTTTAATCATGATTCCTCACAAAGTTTTGGTCAATTAACCCTAAAGAATGAGTCTCATCCCAGCTGATAACAGTAGATTCTTAGGTTTAATAATTGAAAATTCAGGAAACTGGTCTACATATGTCTCCAATTTAACTGGAAAGCTATCTGTAGTCTTGTATGGTATGAGATTTCTCAGAGACACAGTATCTCAAGATGGACTATTGACTTTATATCACAGTAACTTTGTGAACAAAGCCAACTATGCAATTGAATTCTGGGGATCGGCCATAACACTCCTTAACAAAGTATTTCTTATACAAAAGAGGGCAATAAGAATCATTATGGGGAAATCAAAAACACAATCCTGTAGACCACTATTTGTAGAATTAAAGCTCCTCACAGTGCCATGTCTATATATTTATAAATTATGTGTTTTAATTAAGGTTAACCTTCACAAATTACAG
The DNA here is from genome assembly GCA_963573305.1 of Pyrrhosoma nymphula. Taxonomy (NCBI): domain Eukaryota; kingdom Metazoa; phylum Arthropoda; class Insecta; order Odonata; family Coenagrionidae; genus Pyrrhosoma; species Pyrrhosoma nymphula. The sequence goes on along the minus strand of OY754330.1, from coordinate 43,052,222 downwards.
GTTAATAGTGATATTCATAATCACTTGACAAGATCCCATTCAAGTTTACATGTCACCCTCCATAAACAAAAAATAGACTCTAGGAGCCCCATTGCTGTCGGCACTAAAATGTGTAATTTACTCCCCCCATATTTAAGATGTCCTACCCCAGAAAATAAGTTCAAGGCTGAACTAAAAAAATATCTTGTAAATAAATGGTATTACAGTATACATGAGTTTTATAACAAAGTTTAGTAGTTGTTTTGTATTATCATTGTATTTTGTATTGTTCTATCTCAACTGTTAGTTGTTTTTTGTCATCAATTTTGAGTGCAGTGTATCTTGTATATTGATGGAAACATGGAATTCTCTGTTTAATAACTTTTGACGTGTCATATATCTATGCATTGATTTCTTTGACATATGATCTTTGGACAAATAAAATTATTATTATTATTATAGTTTCAGTCTCTATACATTTACTTATTTCAGTTTCTATATATGCACTATTTCGTCGGCTTGAAGCATAAATATTTCGAATATGGATACATGTCGCCCAGTCTAAATTTAGGCCACTTCGGAGCCTCCGCAAACAGCTGTTGTCCGTTTAACAGCCCGTGCCAAGTTCCATTCTCGAGGTAAGTACCGACGCGTCGCGACGTTACCCAAGCATCGCAAGAGTTTATAGTGTCTCTCGGCAAAACACGGCCACTTTGATGAGGACCCCGGACCCCAGGTCATCCAGGATAGCTACCACTACACTCTATTACAGCGGTTACCAAACTTTTTCTTGCGTACCCCTAGGGAGCCCATTTCCCAGTGGCGTACCTGTTTGTACACCAATCAGTTGGATCCCTCGCAGTAATAGAATATGCTAATCACTCTTCCGCCATTGTTCAACTTTTATTACGCACCAAAATCAGATTTTCTCAACCTCGTTTTTTAGCTATCGCTCCCCTTTAAAGAGGTTTAGAAAAAATGTTTCCTAATCGCCCCATTACTTTTTAATCAGGAAAATACTTAATATTTACTCTCTTTATTCAAAGGTATCATTGTGCCTGGGATGCTTCTAAGCTAGGGTTCAATGTTCGGTTTGATGCCAGTAGGTTTAATTTAAATGTCACATATTGATAGTAACTCGGCGCCCAGTTCTGTGGTAACCCTGATTGTAATCCCATGAATTTTTCGCCCTCCAAAATCTAATTTTCGCCCACTTTCGTAATCCCTGCCCTATCGTGATTTAGAATCATAATTTCAAAAACTTAAGCAAGCAGATTAAACTTTAGCACTCCGATAAAAGGGCGCGTGAAATAAAATAGTTAGTCATGAATAGTATTGTAAGGAAGTTCAATAAAAAACTACCCTTCAAAACTTCAATTCAACTAGAAATACCATTTAATCCTGAGCTGTTTTTATTCACTCACACTGGATTTGCAGGGTACGCTTTACATTATTGCAATCACTCAACGCCCTGAGGACGATGGCAGAGTTAGCCATTGAAACGTCGGCTCTGGCTGAACATCTCACCTGGTGGGAATCCCGTGAAGAATTCATTCCCATTATTGTGACCACTTCAAAGCCTCCCGAGAAGTCATAAAAGACACTGGCAACATTCCATATCAATTACATTGATGGAATTAGGCGTTACTTAGTGGAAATTTACAACGTTAATCATGATGAAAAAATACTTAGCTGAGTTCCACACTTATTTTTTCCCGATCGATGTCGACGTCTACAGTGTCCTTTTCAAGGTACTATTGAGCTATATTCTTGAGCCTCCATATTAAAGCTCTTAATTAGAGCGAAGCTATGAAATATTTACGAAAAAGATTATAATGGCTTGTACAGTGTTCAGGTTTCAACAAAAACCAGGGAATAATATATATGAGCATATTTATGAACGAATTATCCAGAGGATTAAAAAAAATAATTTTTACATTTTTTAGAAGCCGCTATGATCAATGATATCATTGGTTCGAGAAACAATACATAATTAACTGAACAAAGGTGTTAACTCTAAACAGCTAAGGTAATTTGCCGATATTAAAAAAGATGAACATGATCTCTTCATAAAGATTAAAAATTCTATCCTCTATATTTACGGAAAAAACAGACGATTCACACATTCCCAAACAACTAGTCGCCTGCTTCTTCAACTTTTAAGCAAGCATAGTTTTTAGATAACAAGGTAAAATATTTAGGACGTTCTCCTAGCCATTTCCACTAAAGACAGATGGAAAAATATGTACATACATTACCGAGCACGAAAATATATCTGATGTCTGGAAAGAGTTAATTCACGATAATAATATGTATTTGAAGCAATCTAAATCGCTTTGATAACTACATTAGTGAAGAAACATAGCCAAGTTTTATCGCCATGAGACGCAAACCTTAGCAAAATAAGCCACTGAGTCCATATTATTGCAAAGTTTTAACCTATGTTTTCAGTCATTATTTAAATTTATGATGTCTATTTCTTCAGAAACTATCCATCAGAAACTATCCCCAGTTTCTGTACTCACTATTCTGTAACCTTCAGCATTTCAACTTGGAAAATGATTTTTACCAAAAGGCCCTGATATTAACCTATGTTTACAAGACGATAATAAGAGCACAAGAAATCTTATCACCAACATTTCGTTTTAGATAGAAAAATCAGCTAATAGAAACACAAGAGTTTGATAGAGTGATTGAAGTGACCGAGCCCTATTTTTGTAGGTCTGCTATAGAGAATGTTCTAACTGCGAAAGCCTACATATCGGCAATTACGATTGTGAAATCATCAGTTCGTTTATAAGGTTAAAGTCAACAGTGCCAATCTCGATGGCGAAATCAAAACATGACAATCCCAATGGATATGGTAATCAGGCTAATAAAACGAATTTAATGTTATTCTGCATGTCGATACACCTGACTGCCGCTGTTAAGGGTGCATAATATAATTTTTCCCACTTAAATTGCGCAAGTATCAATGGCGGTATAGTACAGCCCTAGTCTGCAAACCAGAGGTCGCGGGTTTGACTTCCGCCTACGAGCATTTACACCACCCAGGGAATGCCTAAGGACTTGTCTAAAGAAATAACTTTTCCGCAATTAGCAGGAGCCGTGGCTAATATAAAATTATGTATACATTCTAGATTGATAGCATTTCCCCTCTTCATAATGGGGCAAACAAGCCCTCGTAAGTCCTTTTTTTAACTTTCATGAAGGGATACTAACTTATGCCTGTAATTCAACCAACTTTATTGGGGACAATTGCAAAATAGATCGGTTACGAATTTAACGGAATAGTTCCTAAACTAAACTCATACACTCTAAACATACATCAGAACTTCCTCAGCCTCCGCTGTTCACGCAAACGGGTAGCGCAGACTTCCACACGATTTACATAATCATCTTTCCCCAACTTCTTAAAAGTGGGATAGCGGAGAAATAAGATCATAGTAATGTTTTTTCATTCGATGACATAGATTCATTGATGTAAGATTTAAGGGCTTTCCCGGTGAATGCGTTGATGTAGATTTCTCGGGTTTCCACCCGGGTGATGTTGGTGAGTTGCACCGAAATTTCGACGGCGTAGTCTGCCATCGTCTTCAGGGTGAATGGTCATCGTTTCATTGGTCTGCGTATTCAAAATCAACCGCGTTTCGTTCGTCCAGTCACTCATCTTAATTTACCAACGCCACATTGATAGAGGTCATGACATGACATACATGGTGGAAGAAAATGGCCTCAAGAAAAGTAAAGGAAGCCCCTTCATTCTTGATATTTCTGAAAAATGATTGAATATGACAAAACGCTCTCACTGCAGGAAAAAAAATCAAGACGTGGGGACGAGTCAATCAAAAGCTGAATAAAGTTAAGCACAGAGCTTTGAAGAAACGTAAAACTAAATATACAACATACGTTTCCGAGGGATGAGGGGGAATAATTGTCCAACACTGACTGAAGGTTAAATCCTTTTCGCAAGACATCGTAGAAAGGGCAGCCTTAGCCGAGCGCTTAATGAAACACCATACCTATGCCGTAAGAAAATCGTCACATTCACTTACAGGGCATGGTTTGTTGCGTCTTATTACCACAGTCTTCCACTCGAAAGTCGGTCAGATCAGTGAGACTCACCGAGTACTAAGCCAAACAACGTGTGAAATACATTTTCCTTCAATTCAGTGCCTTTCTCATCGCCGCCTGTGGTTTCCCAGAAATCTCTGACACCCCGAAAACCACAAGGATTGATAAATAAGAGCTTTGTTCTTATAAGCTTTCTATTAAGCTTTTCCACCAAATTTTATACGAGTAAGATTAGTTCCCGTGCAGCGCCGTCATCATCCTGTAAAAATGTTAACTTGGCCGTTGCATCAGATGCAATTGTATTTTTATAGGTCCACAACATTTTGCAATATATACTTAACATTGAGAGCATATATATGTTAAAAATAGACTTATTTTGAAATGCTTTCCTCATTTTTTATTTTTCTAATGCACAACACAAAATACTTACGCAGTGACAGACTTGCATCAATCGTGGGCTACAACCAGATGCAAGAGAATATGTGATTATATGAAATATTTAAGAATAACCTATCGAATACAACGAGCATGAATTAATTTACAAAATAGAGGCACTAAAAAACCTTGCAGGAAGGAGATAACATTAGCTAGGAATTCTCCAGAGGTAAAAAAAATGATAAGAGAACGGTGCAGGAAAAGAATAACGGTTCACCGATAAGAGGAATAAATACTAAGAAAAAACGACGAAAGCATCAGGACCTATAATGCCGTATATTGGCGATTCCACAGAGAAATAAAGGTTATCCATCTTCGTAAAGACCTCCGCTTATCTCCAACAACGGGTAAGCCAGCAAATTATTTGCAAGCATATAATGCGTATTAAGTCATAAATACCACTGACAAGATGAAGTGTAAGTACATTAGTTCCACGATAATGAAATGAAAGTCCTCACTTCTATTTACCGAATTGACGAGCCGACGGCAGTTGAAAAAAAGACATTTGTATTGAAACATGAATTCAAAGGGAAATAAACGCAAAAATTGTTTTTAATTTCCTACAATCCTAAGGTACCCATTGTAGCAGTGGAAAACATTCTAACTGAAACATGAATTAAAAGAGGAATATATACATAAAGAATATTTCACTGCCTAAGCCCGGCCCCGTCATTTTATGGGGAGAAATCATTCCTCTACGGTGAAATCCCTTTCAAACTCCATAGAATTTTATTAACATAAATAATAATTTTTATAATATACTCATCACAAAAATGCTAAAAGATGAATGCAACTGTACACAAAGAGCGGAAAACATGACTAATAAAAGGGAAAGTAAGCAATCCCAGCTGAAGAGGCAGAATCCACTTGCCACAGAAAATCAATAAGCAATGTTGAAAGACTGAAATGATTTACATTCATCGAAATGGGACGTATAAACTGAGTTATCTTTTGTTCGACAGATATATTTAACGGAGATAATTATTTCACCCGATTTTTCTCAGTTTGATATAGATTGAACGAGTAACGAACGCTTATCTCACATGGGGTATTGCGTCAATTTCAAGCGATAGCTTCCGGATAACAACAGTTACCGAGAAAATGTTTTCATCTCAATTCCAGAAAGACCCTCGTAAGATGAGATGCGGCCATCATTCATCGAACAGGACGGACGACTGGAAAACTAAAGCAGTAATCTCAATTTCGAAATTTTCATTGGGGGAGGCCTAACATTGAACCAGAATTACCAAGGAGAGGTAGCAATCAGATGGTATGAGCAGCGAGGAGGAAAAAAACAGACACTACCATCCACCTTCTCCTAAAAAAAAAAAAAACATTCACCAATCAAAAGTTTCTCTCCTCGCATGACCCCTTCAGTTTTACACTTTTTGATGATTTTGTATGGAAGGGTATTACACGCACCATTAAATTAGTAGGTTGATAAGGAAAGGAGTGTTCGGGAAACGCAGAAAATTAGAAGAGAAACCCGGTGCGGCGCCGGCATCGGCCTCCAATGGTGGGGTCCACAGTTAAACTGTCCCGTGGACAGTTAAACAGTGGACGCGACGGAGAGCTACACTTGAAGAGCTATCCACTTGGCTCCCAATAGGGTACTCCAGAGAACAATATTGGTCACCGTCGGGATTAGTGAGAGCCACAACCACACCTACTTGATTTCACTTCAAAACAATGAGAGAAAAAGATATCTCATTATTTTTCCGAGACAAGTGCGTATTACTTTTTTGGACCGACATTCAAACCGCTGCCCATCATTTTACCAAATATGATTGTATTCAGGTGGCTATTATTTAACTTTTCGGATCCAAATCGATAAATAGATTCGGCGGACAACGGTAAGCACATTGGAAATTCGGGAGGAAACAATGGGAAATTTTATCGGGAGAAAGTTATTCGATTAGTACACGGTTTGGATATTCTGCACGACTATGACGTATATTTAGATTTTTTAAACCTAGAAACGAGGTATGATAAAAAAATCCTTCTTCCCCAATATCACCTCAGATATACATGCACATGTATGAAGGACCAGGACTAACGAACCACAGCTTTAATGTTGAAGAAGTCTCCACCATTAGCGGAGATACGTCCTAAAGTCATTTTTTATCATAGCATCATGACCCACAAAAGCTTTGATCATTAAAAGAAACGATCGGTTCGGAAGTTAGAACAAAAAGGAATTCCACTCTACTGCAGATAATGTCCACGAAACTTTAAACAATCTCTTTCTTTACAAATGTAAGCCACCATGTCACTACCATCGAAAAGCATTCTCTCAAAGAAGTCCCAGCCATTAAGATTACATTTCCCTCAATCGGCAATATCTGAAATATATTTGAATTTTACTTTCACAATTCAACACGATTCAAACGCTTCACAAAACTTAAATGGACATAAAGGTTCTAAAAATTTCACGAACCAATTATTACAACAGTGCTATGCCAGATATGGTGGAAATGGATCTTGTGATGAATAAACTGAAATGTGTACAATAATTTTTGCACCTGATAATGACCGCGTGACAGCCGAAATACTTGTTGAAATAATTGTAAGTTGGTTCAATAAAAGTGGACAGGGTAGACCGGGGAACGTTTGGCACAGGGGCAAGTTTACACAATGCCTATTGTTCCTTAACGGTATGACAGAGCGTTTCACTAGTTGGAGTGCAGGCAGCGCCATCATCTCTTTGTCTATGACCTTAGTGAGAGCTCAGCCATTAAAGAAGCAACAGTTTTACTTCGCTTTTCGTATTTTTTTCTGAAAGTTGAGGACATTTTTTCATTTTACATATTCCTTTATATAGTGGCATACTTACTATATATATATATTTCACCATAATGTTTTCTGAAACTGTGTATTATTGCCGTTATTTTAAGCTATAACATAGGTTTTTACGTTTAAATTACGTCTTCCACATAAATTTGAAGGAAAAATATGGCGACGGGGCACGTTTACACACCGTGTAAACGTGCCCCAATGTTTATAGATTATCTTCACACAATACTTTGAGTATGCAACAATCACGCACAGAGTACAACTGTAGTGGTAAGGTATCAAGGCCTCATTTATTAATCCTGGAGTTATTGTGCAAGTGTTTTACTGTCATTCATAGACCTGCTGTGCTAATTACTGTAATTGATGATTCAAAGTTTTCACTATGAATGTGATTAATGCCCTTATTTGTATTTTATGGACAATGGGGTTACTCTGCTCTCTTTTCCGCCTCATACAAGCCACAAGCTCCAGCCCTAAGACCGTGGAGTGTATGGCCCATTAAAAAACAAATGAACACGGCATGTGATGCATGGATGTCGACAAATTATCGTCCAATGACTTTTCCAACATCCCGGCCCTTTTATGTAAAGCTATTCCCTTAGCTGTGACACCAGTCAACATTTTTTATGGGTTTAGGAATCCAGGAATTTTTCCTTTTAACCAAAATGCGTTTACTGATGCTGATTTTATGCCAGCATACGTGACAGACAGGCCTGCTCCATTGTCACAAGTAGACCCAAGCCATGTTCCCTTAACTACTTCACCAAGAAACACACAAACTGCACCGGATAATAGGCCTGAGACGTCTCATTCAAGATTATCAACTGATATTAATGTTGCAACACCAGACTCTTATACGTCAAGACAAGTAGACCTATATCATTCTCCTACTCCTGGACCAAGTAGGTCTATGGCAACCTATCCGACTCCTGAGGATGCGAGACCTTTGCAAAAAGCAGGACCCAGGAAAGAAAGTACAGTAGACTCCGACTCCTGAGGACGCGAGACCTTTGCAAAAAGCAGGACCCAGGAAAGAAAGTACAGTAGACCTTTGCAAAAAGCAGGACCCAGGAAAGAAAGTACAGTAGACCCCAGCTTTACGATGGTAATCCGTTCCATAGGATCGATCGCAATTTGAATTCCACCGTTAAGTGAATCAGTATATTACCGGACAACGGATCGGTTTAACTACATCCACGCCAGTGCATTCAGTGATACACAATACAGTATAGGTTCGACATATGCTGGAATGAAATTATTTAAATAATTAATACTGAATGAATAACAAATTATGGGAGCAAAAAATTGTCGAAATGGGAAATTTTAAAGGGCGCGCGCAAAATCAGTGCGCTTTGAAATGACTTGCATGCAGGTAGTAAAGTGAACCCATCGTAAATCGGGGGTCCACTGTACATACTAACAAAGGAAGGAAAAAATGAAATCGGCTATCTTGGCCGATACACCCGGTAAGAAAGCCTTGCAAGAAGAGCAAGAAATATCAAAGCAGAGAAATATGGCTCGTAAAATAAATCCGAAACAGAAAAAAACTGCCCAGCCTAATAATCTGTTTCCCAGCGGCAAACCGGTAAAAGAGGAGAATAAGAGGCGTCCTACCAAACAAACAAAAATAAAAGATAAAAAATATCGTGCGGACGTTATTCACTCCGAAGACGTTGACGAGAACTGTAATATGTATTCATTGTCTCGAACCTTACAAGACATCTAAACCTGGAGACGAATCATGGATTTGTTGCACAAGGTGCAACAGGGCCGATGAAGATTGTATTCCGGGAGACACAATGTTGATTGATGCAATAATTAAAACTTGGTAATGTTATTTATAAAATATGTCATTATTACATCATGTCGAAATTCTACAAAGTCAACCCTTCAACCATCTTGTACAATTTTGATTGTCATATCATTGATAATAATGATAAATCCGATTCCTCTTCTTAATTAAATGTTTAATTAAAAAATTAAAGCTGTTTTCCAAGCTGAAACCTTGCTTTATTTCTTTAATCAACTCATTTAGATACATGTGTAAACGTGCCACACCCTTCGTGTAAACTTGCCCCGGTCAAGGAGCATGTTTACACAAGTGACAAAAAAATTTGATATAATTATTTTGTTATTAAATGTTGTTATTTAACAATAGTTACCGACACCAAATTAGTATGATAGCCACTATTTACGCTTAGGTAAGTAAAACAGTAAAAAATTTAAAATTTAAAAAATGCAAAAGAAAACAATAAAAAAGTGTGTCAATGCACCCCGATCTACCCTATTACTAAAGACAGTCTTTATTCATCATTTCATGAATCGTATCAAATCACACCCATTTGGTGCCCACTTTCGCTTATTTAGAGGAAGTGAAATAATACGATGGGTTATCATTTTCTACGTGTGAATAAAAACGAAACTACTAGCGAAGTCTAAGACATTTGATGACCTAAGAATGCCAACGCTTCAGAAACGGTGCAGGCATGGATCGCGAGTCGCACCCGGCTAGTCCAGCCTCGCCTGCCGGACGAACGCACCCAAAGATTCACGACAGCCTTAAGCGCTATATTTAGCCGGTGCGCAACCGCAGATTCCAACATGCGTATCTTTCTCGGGCTATAAAAGCAATTGAGGCAAGATTCTTCCGGCGACGCTAGGATAGTCGAGAGAAAATGGTCGTCGAAAGGCCATTCTTGTCACCACCACAGATTGGCGAAGCATAATTCTGAGCGTTAGCTAAGCAAACATCTCATCTCGAGGAAGATTCCGAGAAATACTAAAAAAACAACTGAAGTGGTAATATGCAATTTCATACGCGGACGTCAGCAACATTTCAAAATTTCACCAAAAAAACTAAATTTACAGACTATTGAGCAATAATTAGTTCCCAGAATAACGAACACATTCCGTCATTCGAACTCTTAATTAATTCAATAAAAACACATTTTTTTCCTTCCCAGGCGCATAATGAATCCTCATTCAATTGTTTAAACGTATTACACGTTTGTCGTGCGATTTTGCTGCCCTCAGTATTAATCGCGCGTTTCTTCGATGCCAAATGTATGAAAGAATAACTAGAGAGCGATGAAATATTAGGGACAGAGGTAGGAAACAATAAAATTATGATCGATTACACTTGTAATCACACCAACGATGAAAATGGATAATACACGATTTAACATTGGCCGTGATTAAATATAAAATGAATTCGCATAGAAATTAGACATTGGAAAGTTAAAACGCTAACGATTATCCTTCCCATGGCTTACAAGAGAAAGAGACCCACGTATATCATTCAAGAGATACAATATACTAACTATTCAACTTCAATCAACGAGATAATCATCAGTATACAATCAACTGATTCGTGAGCTCAAGACAAGGTCGAGGTCGGCTTGACGAAGGCGAGCTTATTCGCTGTCTTATTCAACAAATGAGCTTCGGCGACTACAAAACATTACGTGCGAGAGTATTTGCTTGCTCAATAAGGTGCGACTATGAAACCAGTGGAGCTCGTTCTCAAATAAGGCAAACTTGAAGAAACTCGCCTCATTCGACAAATCTTGATGCTGCCTTAATTTACGACCATAAACGAAAGGTTTTTAAGTTCAAGCTCGCGCTTGAGATGATCTTCGTCAAGCAAATGCATAAGACTCGACCATGAATACGGACCTTAAAAGCCTCCTACACCCACATAACACCCTGCAAGTCACCAAAAGAGTGAGTGGCAGGGAGTGAGTTATCACCAACATGAAAAGTGCGATTTTTCAGTATCCAAAAGCTATATGACATCACAAGTGAAGAATACCGACATTCCCATCTTTTATTTTGATCAGTTTGGCCTCCCATGAAATATTACAAGTGATAAAAGCTACTGCCGCGATATATTCCAATCGACATCGACATGACGCGATACATCCATCTATACATCAGACTGTGCAGTAAAGTGTCTCATGTAAAACTGCCATAATTAGCAAAACAAGAAAAAAAAAAGCTTGAAATTTCACAATATTACAACCACTCCTAGATTATTAGTTATATATGCCAGAGAAACATGGACCCTGAGCAAAGACATTCCAAAATATTTGCACACCCAATCATAGGACAGAAATATTACTGTACACAATTTAAACTTTTCTCATAGGTATTGGCGACTCAGACCGGGAGGAAAGATATGTATTGTTAATTGGAATAGACTGCTGGAATTAGGAAAGTAGCTCGTCGGTATAAGCCTGCTCTTAACGAAAGACAGCATGGACTACTCGGTTTAACTCTTTCCAGCCCACATCTTTGTTCCCAGTTATTTTAATCTGGTACATACTATTTTATAACTTTTCACATAGGTCTACAGTTTTCAGTTTGGCCATAAATTTCAGGGAAAATTTAAATAATTTGTCTTTTATGGTGAACTAAATTCCTAATTACATTCTCTTTATTAAACTTTATAGCGAACTCAGTGTGTAATAATGCAACCTAAACCAAAATCAAAAAGTAATAATACAAACTAATCATGTCGATTGACATTTGAGGTTAGACTAACCTATTTCAAGGAAATGCACTGTTGAGTCAAGTTCGAGCGTTATACACAGCACTCAAGTGGGGATCGGACTGATGTTGAATAGTTTTCACCACCACTGTGATTCAAACCCAGGCCCTCCACGCGGGAAGCCAGTTCTCTATCCTCCCCATTAATCCGCCCTCGACCACCAATCCAAACCCATTCTATCCTATTTTTATAGGATAATTTTATCCGAATAGGACCGAAGGACATCGGCTTAGAACAACCTTCACGACTTCGCCATAATTAGTCAATGGCCGCGAATGAAATTATTACTTCTGGAAATGAGTTAAGGTATTTCGAGCGAGATGTCAGTCTGAATAAAATTCTAAGTATTTGGTATCACTACTAAGAAAATAATCTCATATCTCTAGTGATACTAAAGTAACAGACACTTACATGACTCTTCCAAGAGGTACTATTAGAGAGAAATGAAAAAGTTCTGACGCACAGGTCGCATCAGAAATGTAACCGTGTATATATATCGTATGTTTTTTTCAATAGTAAAAAAACGCTTTTATTAATAACTGTATTACTTATTATAAACACGCAGAAAAAAAACTTCACTTATAAGGGCATTTTCTGCGTGTGGCATGAAACGAATAAGTCAATTAAAAGCCTAAAATATGAATCCTTAGTCAACTACTGATAGTTTAATTCTTTACCAACCAAAACTAGTGGGGGCCGCGGAAAATTTGGGAAATTTGGCCACGCTAAGCATGGTGAAAATATCACTTGGCACTATTCTTCTAAGGTTCTTTATTCCGATTGATTATAAAGTCTATGCGTCATTATCAAGGTAACATTTAGTTATGATATTTATTTAAGTTAACCAAAAAACCGCCACTAGGCCTTTTAAATTGGGCATATTAAAATAAATAAATTAATACAAGTAAATTATGCATGACAACAAATGGAGATAACAAAAACAACTAAGTAAATAACATTCATACGGCTATTCATGGGAAAAATAAAGTTGTAAGCGTTATGGTGAGGAGGTAAAGATGCTGTCTGGAGAGAAGAGGTCAAGAGAAGGATATTTGCTGGGAAGGGAGTTAATAAGGGTCAGGATTCGGTGGAAAAGGGACCTTTTGGAAACGGATAGGCGAAACTGGGGTGTGTGAAGAAGACTCGTGTTTCGAGTGGAACGAGATGGGACACGTAGTGAGAAGGAAGTAAGGAGTTCAGGGGATCGGAAGGTACCATTTAAGATTTGTATGCATTGCGTTATGTTATGCATTGTCTATGCGTTTTAGCAATTTCACCTTAACAATGACACATAGACGTTGAAATCGATCGGGATAAATAACCAAAGTGTACGAAGTAATTTCTTGTTAATTGATGTTCATCACACAAAACAAAGTTTTTGAGCCATTAATATAACTATATTTACTTCATGCTTCTTACAGATGCTTAAATTTAAAAATAAAATTCGGAAATGGTCACTATTATGACAAGAAAAAAATCTCGCTCGAACTACCCAATGTGCACGTCTGGTTTAGCTCAACTTACTATATACCTCGAAACGCTTGAAGTACGGTGTTTCTTGCGAAATGTAGAATATCACATGACGCCAAAAAAGCATAGCTGGTATGAAACCACACACACACACCCTGAGGACAATTAGCAAGATCATGGCCAAGGTCAAAACTTCAAATCACAATAGATACCACGCCCAGGTTCACCCATGAGGAATTCTTTTGTCTCTTAACCGGAGGACTTAACAAATGGAGTGAGTCTCCACAACGCATAACACCACTGATTAGAATCTTATAATCGGCCGTCTAATCTCTTTGCACTCACGATCTCATAAGAGTCCTTGACTCACCCGGTTGATTAAGACAAAAACCTTACCACAAGCGTCGGAAGCGATTACCGGTCTTTTTCGGAGAACTAGTGACCGCTTGAATCACAGTTCTAAAACTAGAACCAACGAGAGACTATTTTGGGGAGCTATTTCACAATGTACCTACGACTGGGTATGTGAATAGAAAGAACAAATACGTGACGCAGAGCCCAATAAGTTCGAAACCGAAGCAAGACCAAAATCCTGAATCTGTTAGTCTATCCAAGTCTTCCACCCTTGCCTCTGCCTCGCCTGCCATGAGAGTGATATTTGTCTTCGACAATATAAATATATATACCATATAAGAAAAATAGCACGACCGAGACCTTTGAAACACGCTTAACCTTTTGAAATTTCCCAAATTTTTCCCCAAACCCAAATCTCAAAAGCGTTATATGATACTCAAGATTCCTTAAAGACTACACACTTTATCCCTGATCACGTAATATGCAATATCAATCAGAGAACGAACGATTTATATCTATTTAGACGATTCGAAAGAAGTTCATAACTGAGATGAATTTCCTTTGGGAATACACGTGAAAATCTAAGTTCGAGCAAACATTTATGGAATCATTATAATATTTTTAGCCTAAAAGCAGGACCTTACGAGCGCGAAAGCAGCACACAGCAGCTGTGTTTCAGGAAGTAAAATATATTTAGAAAAGTATCCCACAATTATCAATAATAAGGGCGATTATGAGGTAGGTACAATGACGGTAAAAATTAAGTACAAAGCCTTACAAGACGTAAACAGGAGGCGAGCATATTCTGTAACACGTTCGATTACACTTTTATTATACTTAAAACATTAAAAAAATGTTCATTTCCGCGATTAATACATAGATTTTTTTATACGATCCAATAACTCTACATGAATTTTTCCATACACAAAGAACGCAAAGAAACATAAGAAGTATTTTAGGTGTTCATATGCCTTAAATGTAGCAAGTTCTTCTTCCATAAAATTATCCATTGGTAAAGTATTGATAAAGCTATATGGCTGATAAAAGCAATACTTCAATAATCTTCGGAGTAAGAAAGTTGGAAAGTATTTCCTCGGACAAAGATAACAAAAGTTCAACCAGAAAAATACCTGACCCACAGTCCATCCTAGATAATAACGTAGTTGAAATATTGATTTGACTTAGAAAAATTGAAAAGTAAACAATTTTTTTGCGATCGTATGGTTTAAACAAAGGCTACCATCACGGACACTTCGGTCACGTTTTTCCCTTCCCGAAACGGCATTGGACGTGTTTACAAATTGGCTGCATTTCTATCAACTGCGCAATTATCTTGGACGCGCTCTACGCAACTACAAGTTTGGGATCCATACAGTAACAGCAGGTGAAATCAAATTGCGATGAGCAACATTACAAGCAATGGTAACGAATATAATATTTCGGAAGATTTAAAGTGGAGGGCTTAAAAGGCAGTTGTGAGGGCTTCCCTAATATATCTTCTGAGGGATTTCCTTATATATCTTCTATACCGGGTATGTCGGATTGGCATATCGGTTGCTTCGGCGACAACACGTTGTGTCCTCGAAGCAAATAAAGCTCTTTAACTAGATTGACATCGTTTCCAGAGTAATTAATACTTTCCCTCACGGTACCAATCATTCACGCGAGCAAAAAATGATCCATGAACGACAATGCCGGATAAAACCGAGAGTAATCGCGAACTCGTTCTCTAACGGAAAAAAGTGTTGAAATCAAATCACGAGTAAGAGGAAAAACTGATTTGGCACACAATCTAAATGGTATTGATACGATTGCCGATTTTCCAATTAATAATTTCTATCATTCATTCAAATTTTGATTCAATTGGGGAATATTTCGGCACTGTCCAATCAACGTTTGATTCGTTGAAATAAGGATTTTCTCCTTCCTTCCTCTCGATCGCATAACAAGATTCCGTCACGAGGTCGAAAATGGCGAACGCACCGGGCACATTACGAGACGTTAGGTGGGTTGATCACCTTGAAAAGTAAACGACTGCCTGTAGCAATTAATATTTGAGGTTTTATTAGTTAGATTAAGTTTAGGCTGATCACTGATTGCTTTTCAACTAGCAGGTTTTGGGTCGCACAACTATTACCGATGTTTTGCCTCGTCGTAGTATAAAAACTAGAATGAATGAACATATATTTTGTTAGGTTAATAATAAGAATAATTCCTGTTTTTCCAAGCACTTGTGCTCGCTCAATCATTTTAGCAATTTTGACGCCGTATCCCCCATAGTATGGATAAAGGGCAAAAAATGGACTTCTACGGACATTTTTAAATATCTAATTTCAAAGCTCAACTATGCAATGATGTTCTTGTCTCCCATTCGTTTTCCCCAAAAACTCAGGCTTCCTTTGACCTAAGAATTTTGGCCTTCTTCCATTCCATAATTCTATTCCCCCCAAACCACTTCCCAATTTTTCCATAACCAACCTTCCCATGTTTCTCCTCAATCCCCCCTTTTTTCTTGCCTTCCTACCCCACCCATCAATGTTACGATACATAAGGCCGAGATATTTGTACAACTATACCCTGAAAATTTAATGATTTAAAAATAAAACAAACGGTAAATGCTATGTGGAAATGGAGTCGGCCAAGAAAGAAACGGATGAATGTCGTGAAAGAGACTCTGAAGAAGAAATTAGAACTCGTAGAGACAAGGATGGCATAGTCCGTGATTCATGAATGCACAGATTGAAGAAGAAGAAAGATAACTTCTGCGCGCACTAAAATGAAGTTTCATTGCGAAAAATGACCAACCAAAATGTGAATTGGATGTACTCGTACAGAACAAATACGTAGAGTCACGACCAATAAAAATGTAACGCCATGTTTCAGTGAATCATTTTCGACTCAATTATCTTACGATTAATTATCACGACATTACTTTCAAAAATTTCACTCCTTTCCACCTACTAACTACATAACTGATTCATTCAAAACGGTCCATGGGGCATTTTAATGACTTCAATAATTCCTTATATGCACAATCGTGCCACGAAATTCTGATTATTTTATTTTCTAATCCACGCATCAATGTAACATGAGCGACATAACTACGCAAGGACGAGGCACTGCGGAGGAAATGAGTGAAACAGAGTAAATTCTCCACAACAACAAGAAGCAATTTGGTGTTTTTTTTACGGCAGAGCCCACCCTGATGTGGATCGGCTTGCGAGGCCTGCTCGCTTTCACTTTCACGAAAAAATACAACTACGGAGTTTTTCTCCCCGCGAATTTCAATTCAACCGGATCGAAATTACGACCCAAAGCCGTCCCAGGGCGAGGTTCAAGGATGGGGAGAGATAGGGAGACTTCAATGAACGGCGCATTGACCACCATGGAGGCAAGAAGCGTATCTTCTTCACCCATTTAGAACATGCAATATACGCATGAGGAAATCAAGAAATACCATTCAACGTCACAGCCTGTCGCACGTGGAACTCCTTCTTCCCGTACACTTCTCGGATGCCCTTACTCATTCTCACTCCAACCTTGTGTTGGTTATCAGTAGATCACCTCCAGTACTAAGTAAGAAGGGGGCCACTTTTTGGCCGAAATACGCGTATCCACCTTCCTTCATCCATTGAATTGTGGCGTCAGCCACCCATTTTGGTGCTTTTGTGTGTTTCGTGTACGTTGGTATGTACCTACCCCACGTGTACCTACTCCACGAAATCGGCGATCGGGATTAAACAACCTCGTGAACCCTGTTGTGAAGTCGTGTGTGCCTGGTGTACGTTGGTCCCTGGCGAGGGATTAATGTCCTCCTAAACCTCTTACATAAGTGCGTCCGGCGTGGATTTCTCTTGAACTAGGGTTTTAATTCCTCGTCAAAAAGACACTAGCCGGTAGAGTGATTGAGTACCGCCTCGGTGTAAAGTGGTTGCGCCATATTGTTCAGTTGATCCCTGCCGCGGGTTAATACCTCGTAAATCTTCTTCAGGAAATGCAAGTGTTTACGGCTATTGGGATCATTACCTATAATTAACCTCTATTTGACTTTACAAGAATCTCCTGAACTGCAGTCATTTTAAAGGGCGTGGCATAAGAAACTTTTCAAAACACAACAGAACGACTAGTAAACCCTTCGCAATTTTACTCTGAAATTGCAAAAAAATATCAGTAATCAACCACTGCACCAAACACAACACACACTAACAGTTTTCACTAATGTTTCATTTTTGCCATTTTCATTGTCATTTGATATTGTATAATTGATATGTATTTTCATTTGTATTTTTCTCCTTATCGTATTTACATTAGGTTTTTCTGTGTTTTTTTGTTCTTGATGTAGCAAAACATTAACTAAACTATCAGTAGATTTTCGCAAGTTTTTCACACCCCCATTCCAGCGTAGGTGTTTTGCTGCAGTGGATTTTTCCGACAAGGGTGTAAGCCAAACAATGCTCTAGTTTTTTCCACGCATGTACCTACATGTCTTTTTCACACTTTCTGGTGACATTGTGTCGTATTTAAAACACTTGTGTTATATTATGAATGTATAACTATTCCTCTGCACTGCCTTAATGTTTTGTTCACCCCAAAAAATTATTTTTTTTCTTAATTTCATGTATCCATTGGCGAGGGGTTAGATGACTGAGGGGACTTCATGGCCTCAATCTAGCCCTAGAAAAGCCGATTTGTTATAATTGAGGTAGATTCTTTGCCTCGATGTCTTCACATATCCTTCGGCTACCTTCATTTGAAGTCTTCCCCCCTGGAATCCTCAGCTCCGGCAATTTTGCGTCTCCCGCTTCGGGGGGTGGCTTTGAGATGGGGGGGTGCTGCATGGGGGGAGTGGGAGCAGCTGGTAAATCCGGTCACGGCGAGGCGCTAAAGGGAGAGGCGAAGAGGCAAGGGAGATGCAGAGAGAGAGAGAGGGGTCGCGCCCACGTGGCCTGACGAACAGCGACCAATCAGATGAGACGCTAGGTGATGAGGTGAGGAGGAAAGCGAAAGCATGATGCTACGAGGGACGGAGATTTCATTCCACGGCTAGTCCTCCGCCTTTTTTCCATTTCGCTCTCCGAGAGCATCTGGCATTCCAAACAAAGGAATCCCGCGGATCTGCCCGTACGGCAATTGACGCTGAAGACAGAAACTGAAACGCCCTGAGATTTTAAGGGTGGGTAGTAGAATTGGGTTTTTAGGAGATCCAACCATTACAGTTATGGACAGTTACAGTAGGTGACATGACGAAGTAGAATTTACTCATAATGCGAATTAATAATACTGAAACGTAATTTCCACCATAATTTATTGCTACAACCAGCCCAGTTTCAATGTTTTACATCATTATCATAGGTAATGTCCGAAGTACGACCAAAGGCGGGTTTTATTGTATCATTTAAGTGTTAATTTCCCCGTCAAAAAATTTGTAACCTTAACTATCGTCTTACCTAATGATTTAATTCTAAGGCAAAAACGACATCAACAGTTTAAGTGCAGTTTAGGAAGTTTAGACACAGTCCCATGAACACCCACCTTAGAGAGAATAATGTTGATAGTAAAAATATAATATACCGCATTTGGTCCCGGTTTTATTATGTCTGGTTAACTTGTAACTGTTAAATGTTTTATGTTAGTAGGCTTTGCAAAGACGCGTACATTGTGAATTTGGGCAGAGTAAATCATATAATACTTTTGGTTTTCCGACGGAGGCATCATTAACGGGAGAGCCAATCCACATCACTTATTACGCCGAGAAAATATTTATTCAAAGGTTACAAAACCGGGCATTAGTCAGCAAGTCTCCGGCTTCCCACCGGCCGTGGTTCTTCATTTATCAACACGTTTCGATGAATGACTCCATCATCGCATTTAGGAGTAAAGTACACTTCCGAAGGTTAAGGAGTCAATGAAAAAGTGAAGTGAATGTGATTTTCTCTAGTTAGATATAAACTCGAGCAGGAAGCGAGTATTTGAGATACATCGTAAAAGATTAACTTCATGAATAAATAAGAGCGGATGAGTGTAAATTCGATTAGCCTGGACAATAAAGGAAAAATAGTTTGAGAAGTCTAACTGGATAACTTGAGAGGCATGAAACACTGTTAAGTTAACAGAAATGCGAAAATTCTTGCATGCCGCCACGTTAATAGGTGGATTACTCGACATGCTGACCTCAATACTCCACAGTATGTTAGACTTTGGAATACTCCACTCTCAGAAAGTGCTGACTGATAATCAATGTATTCTGTACGTTGAGTAAGAATACTCTTTTCGCCCACCGAAGGCACTGAAATGTATCGCCAAATATGTGAAATCCCGATGAACTTCTGACAATCGATGTTTTAACAGATTTCAGAACAACTATTTGTCAGTGCTCAATCAGTTCTTGATCAAGAAAATCCTTTGGCATTTATTTATTCTCATTTTGTGCATTACCTGGTTCTTTCAATAATGTATCATACGTAGCTATGACTTTTTTCGATTAAAAGGTTTTCTCACTTGTACACACGATTGAAATAAGAATTACTTACTGCCCATAACTTAAAACGACCCTTTTTGGCTACAGTAGAGAGTTTCTTTGCATTATTTCTCTATTACGTCTATTTATCCTTAAAGGCTTAAAGAGAAAACTGTCGCCTGCGCCAAGATTCAGCATACCGTACCGTTGATTATAGCCCGATCAATTCAAATAAAGTTTCTCGAAACACGTGAGTGAGACTAAAGTTCTCGCAACACCCATGCCCGAGGCAGGATTTGAACCCACGACCTTTGGCGTTGGCAGGTGTGTTGTCCAATGCATAATTACCGGGAAACATAAATATAAGCCTGCAGCTTAGAAGTACTGCGCCCCGACTTGAAATCGGGCATCGGTCAACACGGCTTTTCCTTTCAATCTTAGAACAGGTTTTTTAAATCACGTATATTAACTAAGGGCGGCTACAAAAGATCAATGAAATTTGATTTACCGCCTCCACTCACCCTCTGGATGAGTGTTTTCCCGACACCTGTCTCATTAATGAAACATTTTTTCAAGGCCCAAGAGGCTACAAAGACGCTGTTAGCTCCAATACCAAATCTATTTCTGGCACGACGTTCTCACTCCAATCTTCAACAAATGAGACTTCAAAGCATGAGGGCGTTAAGATGTCTACTGGTGACGACCGTTACTTCAGCCATCCTGCAGGCAGCATCAAGTCAGAAACTTCTGGAATTTATGGAACACATTAGGAAAGACTTCAGGGCATAAATGGGCTAATGACAATCAGAATGACTGAAGAAACATTTTTTCACCAATAGACGCGGACGGACGCTCGAATAACTTGAAGCCTCAACTGAGACACTTCGTAGGTGGTCGACCCAATTTCTCACAAATGTTACTATCTCAACAAGAATCTATTCCCGTGAGCCACAAATTCATTAAAACACGACCTCCACACATATCACAATAATTTGGAGGAAATTACCCAGAAGTGTTTTTCTCAGTTGAAGATCTCAATGGTAGTCAACGCCGCAAGAAAACAGCATTGCTCCACACAACATTCAATTTAATCTATACACCGAGAACTTTCGCACAGCACTCGCACACCGAGACATTGACTTAAGAGTGTTTGAAATACGAGGTTAGATAAAAAATACACGGAATTTGTCCTCGCTGTTTTGTTCAATTTCAACGGCATAGTGGACATTGAATTCTTGCATACACGGAATTTGTCCTCGCTGTTTTGTTCAATTTCAACGGCATAGTGGACATTGAATTCTTGCAACCAGGACCAACAGTCAATAAGTAGTACCTGGACGTTCTACGCCGTTTGCGAAAAACAATTCGAAGAAAGAGCCCGAATGTTTGGGGGAAAAACTCATGGAAATTGCACCGCGATAATACACTTGCTCGCGCTTCACTGCTTGTTCGAGAATCTTTGGCCAAAAACAACACCATTATGATGCCTAAGCCTCCACATTCCCCGGACATGGCCCCCTGCAATTTCTTCCCATTCCCAGAGATTTAAAAAACAAAAGGACGACGTTTTTCCAACATTGAGGAGAAAAAGACAGAACCGTGGAAGGAGCTAAACGCCATACGGAAAATTGCCTTCCAGAAGTGCTTTGAAGATCGGATTAAGCGCGGGAATAAGTGTATTGGGGATAAGCAGCTGGAGACTACGTTGAAGGGGATAAATTTAATATTGAGGAATAAATAACGATTTTTTTGAGAAAAATGAAACTTTTTAGATTTTTTTATTAAACCTCGTACGAGGAAAAAGAAATAACACCACACCACTAGACATCCCTTGCGGCCGAACAAATAAACAACATCCTCCAAACATTAATGCCTTAAATTGTCCCTAAGAAATTCCTCACGAGATGCTATATACCGATTTCTAGAACAACTGTGATAAAATTCCGTCAATTTCGTCGATCTTGGAAGTATTTCTCATGGTATAAAATTCTTAGAGTTTTCCCGATCCTCAATAGTGAGTGCACAGTTTCGAGACAATTGTAAGAAATAACCCGAAAGTTTACTTTGTGGGGGAGAGCTCATAAGTTAATCAGCCACTGAGAACTTCAAAGCACCACAGGAATCTGGAAGGCAACTTAACGCGAATGATCTGCAGAGTAGACTCCATCGTATTCGCTCTAGCACTGGCCGTGGTTTCGACTGGTCAGTTTCTCCAAAGGGCATCTTAAAGTTATCTGAGTATCTGGTAAATCAAGATTAATGGAAAGGAAGCTGAAAGTTATAGCGTAAAATGTATATAAAAATGATATTTAGAAAAATTCTCCTGCCGTCATGCAATAATTCCAGTCGATTTTTGACCCATAAATTGTATTTTATATCTGCTTTCGGATTGACGGGTCTCGACGGCATCCAACTCTGCGTTCGGTTGAAATAGTGCTTTAGGTGAGCATGCTTCGAAAGATAAATGCACTCGTCATTTCACATTAACTCTCTGTCGCAGTCAGAGAGGGAAAACAGCACTCGGAACGAAGTTCAGTCCCGAGTGCCCTATTAAGGAAGGCCTCGGAATATTCGAGCCTCGACAATGACAGAATTTAGGCGTCACAACTTGGAAATTTCAAGTTAAGGGAGCTTTCCATTCAAGATGTAGAAGTCAGCGCAGATCGGAACACACATCAGCATAGACGCATAGCGATGACTGGAACGATGTGCGCAGGAGACACGTTCAATAATCTGCCTGTAGGAAGCATTCTGTAGGTACACGATAGTTATGGCCGAATTTTTCGCAAATATTTTACAAATTTGATCACACTACATGCTGGCAAACTAAATCTCTTTCCCATAAAGCAATTAAAAACTTCACATTTTTCATGTTTGACGTCTTTCCTAAAAATCCATCACAAAAAACAAGTACGGATGCGATTATCTTGGTTCATTCATTCTCAAACACACTCGAGCGAACATCAGCAAGAGTCCCGATATGTTTTGAAGAGTGCTACCTAGTTCCCAAGGTCTGAAACAAAGGGAAAGCAAGTGCACTTTTGTGTTGCTTAGAGGAATTTAGGGCTTCTAGTGTTTCTAAGTGATCAGCGCTCTAAAATGAATGGAAAGCGCACTATGCCATTTTAAATTGGAAATTGGTCGAGGCTGTAACACCACAAACACGAAATTGTCGATGCCGTGCCCTTCTGGAATAATGCCCCTGATCGCTAGGTCCTGAAGATGACGGCGGAGTCAGTCTCCGGAACTTCGACATTGGAGGCACTAGAACAGTGGGAAACTTGAGAAGATAGACCCGAATTCTTCGCTGTTTAACGCTAAATCCTACATCGGATACAAGAAGGAGTTCACAGGTCATGGTTTCAAAGGACTCACCAGCTGCCGCATTCCCTTGCGAACGTACATCCTTGCCTCTTCCTGCAGCTTCTGCTTCTCCTCTTCCAACTTCTCGATGTTCTTCTGCAGGGCGACCTCGTCCTTGTGCAGGACAAAAGCCGACCTCTCGACTTCGCTGATGGGAGCCACGGCTGCTGCACCAGTGGATACTTCGGCGGTGACCACGTCGCTCTCCGGGCTCACTTTGACCAGCGTACGCTGACCACACTTGGTCGTCTGCGCCAAACCACGCCTCTCCAGCATCAGCACGGCCAGTCGCAGGTGCTCTTTAGACTGTTCGGACTTCTGAAGCTCTGCCAGGTCTATCAAATCACCTGTGCTGTTCTCCACGAGACCGTCGGATATCTTCTGCAAGGTCCAATGAAAGAATGAGTCTCCGGAAATGAATACAATCGAATCAAATTAACACTTCGTAATGCTACGGTCATGCACAGTACATAAATCAAAGTCCTAACGCACCACAGCTGGATACAATTCTTGGAAGGCAAAATAAAAAAAAACACTCATGGTAAAGGTAAAGGAAGTCCGAAATGGAAAATTGTCGACGAATAAACATGATGGGTTATTCGATAGGCTTGAACAAAAATCTCACTAAGCCAGTATTAAATGCTCATACAGTAGGCAAAACAAAGCAACACCTAATCGCCACATTATACCGAAACAAAGACTAAAAATAAATTGAGTATACACGCAGGCATATAGAGTTTAAAATCTGGGCCCAAAACTAATTATAAAGATATGAAGAGCAATATGAGTTAAATGCTTCTAAATCTGCATTAAAATTCGACATAACAAGTTGCAGGTCTCTAAACGATTGTACATATTGACACACTGGGGTACTTCTCAGGGCAATTATTCTTGATGACATATTGGATTCTGACAAGGAGACATCGCGTGACTGATGTTCGGGCTCCAAATGAGGCAATTATTTTCTGAAACCACAAAGAGAATTCGGGAAAAGTGTCACGGCTTTCTTCCATTTAGACCCGGGTACACGAGAAAAACGAAACTAAAGAATGTACCTGCGTATAAATCCTTTGCAGTACTCAACTCCACCAGCAGAATCCGTGGGCGAGCGGTTACAGGAGTAGGGCCAGTAATAGTCATGTTGTGACCCGGGATCGAGTACCAGTGAGGTCAATTTTTTTCTTTCGGATATTTTACGGAATCACTGTAAATTGCCCAATCCCATAAATTTACGGCAGTAACAACATTATTTTTTTTTAATTTTCAGCCTATTTGCTGGTTTTTCAATCAACCCGCTTGGGAGACTTTCAAAACTAATTTCGGGATTCTTGTTTGACCGAAAAGAGACTTTTTTAAAAATAATTTCTGTATACTTAACAGCCAAAGGCAATTAATAAGTATTTATTATATGGACGAACACACACAACCATTCCCTTGGAGGTGTAAATTTCCTACCCAGGCGGGATTCATACCATGCCGACAGGCCTAATTGAAAATAGAAGGATACTTCCGTGAATAAGATGGGCATCGATTAGTCGTGGCTCTTTCTCAAGGCGGTAAACAATGAACGGATTATTAATTTATGACATACATCGATTGATGCAATTAAAATTCAGGGTAGGAGGAAGCATTTTTCATGCTGGGAAGGGGTTAGCCGTTATGATAGATTTCAACTTTAATAACTATAACGTACAGATAACACAGTGTTTCTTTTTCTACAACATGCTTATTTAATTGATGAAATGTTACGTCTCAATTATTTATTTATTTATTTCCACATCCCCGAAAACAGCACGAACGGCCTTATACATCGGGTGTATAAAAATGTAACAATAGACGAACACAAACACCTGAGTGGTGAAAAATCCACTCAGGCGGGACTCGAACCCGCGACCCTCAGTTTAGCAGGCGAGGACTTAACCCCGTCGCCACCGGGGCCGGGCGTTGAATTGCATACTTTTGGATTATATTCATCGTAAAAACAATTAAAACAAAGAATAATTATATACTATGCACTTTTGTTAACGCTCCCACCTGAGCAATTACATTTGCGTGAACGCAGATCTTGTGGGAAACACATTTCTCGAACATTTCTGAATACTATTCTATCATCAACCAGTTTTGATGCATACCACGCATATCTCATCATGTCACCGAATGCAGGCGAAGATTGCTGATGGTGCTCCAATGAATGTATTTTAATCGCATCCTCCCGGGATGTAATTTCTCTTTTTTATTTCAACAAATAACTGCTATTTTGTAGCCTCGCAATGGATTGTTTGACCTGCCTGTAAAAATATGCATCGCAGGGTTGGCATAATGGCCTGCACCTGGGTGTTATTATATTTAACGCGCAAGTAGCTTGACGGGTTTTATTTGTGAATAGTTCGTCGTACATTGCACCACTTGCGTGTCCTCCCCACGAATCCACCAAACCTTCGATGTATATTGTGTACCATGTTGTAGAAAAAAGAAATACTGTGTTATCTGTACGTGATATTTATTAAAGTTGAAATCTATCATAGGGGCCCAGCCCTTCCCAGCCCGAAAAATGCTTCCTCCTACCCTGAATTTTAAGTAAATCCATCGCTGTATATTATAAAGTAATAATCCGTTCATTGTTTACCGCCTTGAGAAAGAGCCACGACTAATCGAAGCCCATCCTATTCACGGAAGTATCCTTGTATTTTCAAAATTTAAACATATTATGCCCGTCGGCATGTGCAATTTCTTTTCGGTCAAACAAGAATCCCGAAATTAGCTTCGAAAGTCTCCCAAGGAGGTTGATTGAAAAACCAGCAAATAGGCAGCGAATGAAAAAAATATTGTTGTCACTGCCGTAAATGTATGGGATAGGGAAATTTACAGTGATTCCGTAAAACAGGTTTACAGTGATTTTGTTGTTGAAGGTGAATACAGCAAAGGATTTATACGAAGGTAAATTCTTTAGTTGCATTTTTCTCGTGAACCAGGGTCTAAATGGAAGCAAGCCGTGACATTTTTCCCCCATTCTATCTATAGTTTCAGAAATTAATTGCCTCATTTGGATACCGAACATTAGTCACGCGATGTCTCCTTGTAAGTAAATTATATAAAACAAAACTTGTAGCAAACTTAATTTAATATATAACTCCAACATTAGCTTCATAATTAAGATCGAAATAGCTATTTTTAAAAACTAAGGGTAAGGCCAATCACTACATGTCACCAAGAATGGAAATTGGCCCAATGTAATAAAACGGGAGCCAGCTACGGTGCACTAAATTTCTCATACCAATGGAGCCCTACTCTTCCATAAGAATACACGATAATAATAATAATAATAATTTAAAGGCTGTAAGCATCAACTAACAATAGATGCTGTCGTTTTGAAACCAGTTCAACGACACCGTCGGAACCTTCATGTTGGATATAATGACTATGCAAAAGCTTTCGACTCATCTCCTCACGACTAGCTGCTAAAAACTATGGACATATAGAAAATAGACCATAAAATACGGGAACTTTTAACTGAAATGATGAAAACCTGGAGAATAAATATTCACCTCAAAAACCAGGTTTGTTCTATTACTATCTGTAGAGGAATATTTCAGGTCGATTCACTATCACCACTATGGTTTTGTTTAGCAATAAACCCACTGTCAACGCTGCTTTAAAAAATGTAAAATTGGGTATAAATTAAATCGTAGAAATGATACAAGAATCAATCATATAATGTTCTGGGACGATCTGAAACTCTATGCAGAGTCCAAGGAAAAACTCCAAGGACTCACCAAAACCACTAAAATGTTCAGTGAGGACATTGGTATGAAATTTGGGCTGGAGAAATGTCCTGTAATGCACTTACATAAGGGAGAACCCCAACTATCCGATGAACGCATGGAGGACATAGAGACACTTCCTGTGGACGGCACATACAAGTACCTAGGCTTTCATCAAAACCATCGGATGGACCACTTTTCATTAAGGAAAACACTAACAGACGCATATAAAAAACGTGTGACGAAGATTCTGAATACAAAACTATCCGGGAGGAACTTAATAACGGCCATAAATACCTGGGCAGTGCCTCCTTGTCCTGACCTACTCTTTCGGAATTTTAAAATGGTCAGGCACGGATCTAAATGAACTGGACAGACTAACTAGGCAACTACTGAACAAGTTCCGATGTTTACACGGTAAGGCCTCTGTCATTAGGCTGTATATTCCGAGAAAGGAAGGTGGCCGAGGCCTATTATATATATTGCGACTGTGCAAATCTCAGGAAGAGTCCAATAAATTGACTTTAAAAGCATCAAAAGATGTCATAATGAAACAGATAGTTGCAGTTGACATGGGGTACACACCTCTGAACCTGAGAGATGAGGATAATCAGAAGGAATTGCCAGACATTGCCAAAAAGAAACAAGAATGGAGATCCAAAGTAGGTACTGCACGGAAAATTTCCAACAGTTATCCAGGAAGATTGGGTTGACAAAACTGCATCTTTAAAATGGCTCCAGGATGGCTATCTCTACCCCGAGACCGAAGGTTTTATCATGGCTATTCAAGACAGAGCTATACGCACCCATAACTATGAAAAACACATTCTTAAACTAGAAATATCCGATAGATGTAGAAAATATGGATGCACTGGTGAGTCAATTGAGCACATAATGGCAGGATGCTCATCTCTTGTAGGGAATGTCTACCTGAATAGACATAACCAACTGGCAAAAATAATTCACCAACACCTGGGACTAACTTACGGACTCTTAAAGAAAAATATCCCACCATACTATAAATATCAGCCACCTGCAGTAATTGAAACAAAAACCCACGTTTTGTACTGGGACAGACCGATACTCACTGACATAACCATAGATTACAATAGACCGGATATCCTATTAATCAATAAATCAGAAAAAAAAGGCAAATATAATCG
Source organism: Pyrrhosoma nymphula (assembly GCA_963573305.1). Taxonomy (NCBI): domain Eukaryota; kingdom Metazoa; phylum Arthropoda; class Insecta; order Odonata; family Coenagrionidae; genus Pyrrhosoma; species Pyrrhosoma nymphula. Next base: position 43,023,824 of record OY754330.1, on the reverse strand, counting down.
ATATAGCAGTACCACTACTAAGCCACACTACCACTAGTAAGCCACAACGTAAGGTCCACCGAGAGAGAAAGAGAAAATCTAAAAATACAGAAATTTTGCCGACGAAATAAAAAATATCTGGAAATTGAATGATGTCATCATTCACCCGATAGTAATCTCTGCGGAGGTAGTGATGTCCCATATGTTTAAAAAAAACTGAGAAGCTGGGAATAAAAAAACTAATAACTAACCTCGGGCAAAAAGCTGTGCTATTCAAAGTTGCCAAATCATGAGGAGATTCCTAAGCCAAGAGAATTCGGACACTGTAGGATAGGGTGAATTCTTTCCTGACCTTCCGAGCCTAATCCTAGTCCACCTTTAGGATAGGTGAAATTTTTCCAATTGGAGTAACACTGGCTGAGAAAGTGTGTTAAGTCGAAAATAATAATAATTTATATATACTTAACGGCCAAAGCCAATTACTAAGTATTTATTATATGCCCTGGAAGGTGTAAATTTCCTACCCAGGCGGAATTCGAACCCGCAACTTTCCGTTTGGCAGGAGAGGACTTTACCCCGCCGCCACCGAGGCCGGCCGGAAAGATAATAAATAATATAAATTACCTTGAGGACGGGTAGAAGGATGATGGGCTCATCCGGGTCCAGCTCCGAAGGCGCGGAGCCCTGCTCGCCCCAGATGCGGCCCACAGCCCATGACATGGGCTTCTTCGCCAGCCCCACGGCCCAGCCGAGCCACGAACCGGAGTCTCCGGGAGTCGCGCCGCCGGCGGCGCCCCTCTCGAAGTCGCAAGCCTTGCATCCCTCTCCGCTCCTGCCAGGACAGATCACCAGGAATATCAATTAACAAAGTAAACACACAGTCGGAAAATTTGGGAAAGGAACGAGAAAAAAGACGTTAAAAAAATTAAAATGCTCCATCGGGGAGAATAAGCCGAAGAATTAATACTAACGTGAGTAAAACTTTATCGATAGATTACAATAGATCAAATTGATGACTCAGGCGTTACTACTATTCCACATTTAGTTCACAGTATGGGTTTTTATGGATATTAGTTTCCAGTGCAAATGTCCACAAGGCCGAGGGTGCGATGTTGCCAATAGCAGCAGGGAAGTAACATAGTGCCATAACTATGGCAATATGTGCAGCATACTAACTGCACTCCTTGTAGTCCAAATTTGCGAATATCATGGTCTTAAGCAACTTACTAAAAATAAAGTTCGGAATTGGAACTGGTTGCCTACGTGGCGGAGAGAAGATCACACAGAGCGTAACTTTGGCAACAGCGTTCACCACAAGGCCCATATCGTCCACAAAGTGTGGAGTGCTCTACCAACGCCACCTAGGTGGCGTTTGCTCTACACGTGGCTCTACATATTCACAAACTTATTGCCCTCACAGCCGCCACATTGGCTTAGGCAGAGCGTTTTACGACACCGACCTCGTAGTAGGTACGGTGTAGGGAAAAGAATTTGGGAGATGAAGAGTGAAATGAATGTTGATCAAGTGTCTAATTGTGCCATGCTGTTTTTACTGTAGTCATGTTGTACGAGAAGACGCAATTCTCAAAACTATCAATTCGGCAGTGTATCTTTCATGGTTCATAGCTTCTGTCAGCTTTGGAAATGTAATGCGTCATTAAAATAATACACACTGCGTCACCCTGAAACTCAAATGTGACCGGAACTTTTTTAAGTAACCTTATCCCAGCTCGTAGCCTCCCGGGGCCCGATTCTGATCTTCCACTAGTGGAAGACTGGTGGAAAGTTCCACCATTCGTTCATTGAACGACTCTTGATCCGTTAAATGAACGGCTCAATGACCCCCTCTGGAAAGCCGAACATCACAAACTTATGCCGATTTCCAACTTACCTCGAAACCGCGAACAAAAAAATGTCTACCTTCCGCACGCTTACTTCCGTCGGAAAGTTTCCACCCAAAGGAGGCTCCTGAAGATGGCGGTATTATCAGATTTCTGCTGTCATTTCCCGAGCTTTTTAATGGTTTCTTAGATTGCCCGAACCGTGACGCTGGAGAGCTGAGCGGTCTATCCATTCCTGATTTTTCAATTGCCGGTAGTGGAAATGTTTGTGTGCAATTCGCTTAAAATCGGCATAAGCAATTAGCGGTGGTGTTAAAAGCGGTATTTATAAGTTTTTAAGGCTTAGGAAATGAGGCCGAACCGTCGCTGCTGTGTACCTGGGTGCAACGGAGGCTATGATGAGCCTAAAAAGGAAAACAAGCTGTTGGGGTTACGGAACCGAAGCCTTTTCAAAGCGAAGGTTATTAAGTTTATTAAAGTGTTGTGTGAATCCTGACATTTCCGTAGATTTTGAATATTGATGAAGTAGTGTAAATTACTCGATTTTTTCCAGGGTCAATGTGTACTGAATATTGCAACATTGCGTTATTGTGGTTGAACCGGAAGGGATACTTAAGGGGTTACGTAGAAACTCTCTGTCACCTTTGTCATTATTTTTCTGCACGAACAATATAGATCTTGTCCACATGAGCCAAGCTGTATTCATTTTTACTTGGCAATCCCTTATTTACATTGTTCCAATATCTATCCACCTGGGCACTTGTATTTAGTGCTACCATATGTTTTCAACAATACTTAGTAGCAGAACTCAGTTCAGCCTTGCTCCTTGGAATTATTTTAAACTTTAATTCTGCTCTTGCAATATGTATAGCTGCTATCGTAGTCTTGCCTCTATAATATTTGTTTATTGCTCATTCATTATTATTTTGAATTGTCATCTCTTAGGTATATGCTTTCAAGTAACACACTAGGAATACTTGAGCAAGAAAATGTCTTCACATCTTTTTGGTGGCCTTGCTGACTGCAATCATTGAGCCAACTTGATACTTTTAATGACATGTCGTATCCAAGTTTTTCGATACCGGTGGAAGAATAGTTAATTCTGTGTACGTAGTAGTCTGGATAAAAATGTGCTGAAACTGAAAAAAAACTTAACTGTAATATTATCAGAGCGTCTATAAACGTTTTATACTGAGTATATGCATAAAGATTTCATTCACAATAGCTCATTGTATACAGATAAGTACCCGATTTTCGAGTTACCCAAATTTATGAACCACCTGTCAAGTTTTGTGCAGTCAAGTTAATTTTACTTGGAAGTAAAGTAGTAGTTGTATAGAGCATATACGCATTGTTTTTTTCTGCCTCTCTACGACGGCCAATCAAATGGAATTCATCGATAATGGGAGGGCCATACCTATCGGTCAAAACATACCTTGTATTTATTTTTCGGGATGGCTTGGGATACAACATAGGATAGGGGGCCGATAAACTGAGTTTAAACAGGAACTAAATATAATACGACAAATTGCTCATAACAACGGATACGAGCAATCTTTAATTACTCGGATTTTAAATAGAAAATTAAAACACATTGCCTACAGTTATTCAAGTTCCTTGCTACCCGTCCAGCCTCAAAAGTCAGCCAAATGGTGTAAAATACCTTTTATCGACCCCCTATCCTATGTTGTATCCCAAGCCATCCCGAAAAATAAATACAAGGTATGTTGTCATAATAATAACACCTTGGGAAGATGGCTCAACAATGCTAAAGATGCAATAGAACCTAGTTTAAACCTGGTATATATATGTTAAATTGTGATACTTGTCAATGTTGTTATATTGGTCAAACGGGGCGAAATTTCAAAACACGAGCAAAAGAACACAAGGCATACTGGAAGAATAAGGGCGATTCGTCAGCCTTCGCCCGACACCTTTTGGAGATGGGGCACCGAAGCAGCTTTGAGCCCGAAATTCTGCATTTCACCGGGAAAGGAAGGAGAATGGATGCCCTCGAAATTCGGGAGATCACCCTACAAGGAAACAACCTTGTCAATGACATAACCTTTCCTAACCCATCCCCCCTTATTACTCATCACCCTCCCAAAACCCCAACCCCCAAAACCCCAACCCCCACAACCCGAGTGATTAACCCCCCCCCCCCCCCCCCACACCCTCTCTCCCAGTTACAACACATACTTTGTTCCCCCCCCACCCCTTTCCCCTCCCTGCTCAACCAACCTCACCCCCAACCCCCACCCCCTCCCATAGCAACTTCCGATAGTATATATAAATCTGTTTTTCAATGTTTTTCTTCAATGTACCTGATGATGGCTTGACAACCGAAACCGGTAGTTCAAAATAAATAAACTGTGGAAGTCACAAAGTATTTTCATTGCTAATGTGCATTTCCATACAATTTTCAGGTCGCTCTTACCGTCAGCGCCGCGAGTGGCGACTTAGGTGAAACTATTAAAATGCTCGGGTATTGGTAGCACTCCTTGCGGCAAACTGGGCAATCCTGTATGCATGAACCTTACAATGCCTGTATGTAGTATCCATGTTTCCACCACGACACTAGCGCTGTTCCACCAAATGGATGAAGGGTGGAAGGGAAGCTTGACTTTCCACCAGTCATTGCACGATGAACGATGTAGTGAACGATTCTCTGGTGGAAGGTGGAACATGATGACGTAGTGTCGGAAAGTCATGACGTTTTGGTGGAAACTAATGACGTTTTGGTGGAAAAGTTGAGAATCGGGAAAGCATCAGAATCAGGCCCGGTCAACAGCAGCTCCAAAACAAGTTGCTCATCAACTGTGTCACACTCTCTGTTCGCTCACATCAGGTTTTAACGAAGAGTGAGACTTTCCTTAAATATTAATTAGTTCACACGTTAAATCTTACTTCGCAGGGTACACAATGCTCGACTAAATACGAAATGAACGAAGTAACATGTCTCTTTTACTTGATCATCCGAGGACCTTCCACCTATAAGTTTGATAAATTCTTCTCTTGCTAATGCAGCGTCGCAATGTTCCGTATTTCTTTTTCCCACTTCCATGTTCACCATGATGGAAAAGAGAAACATTGTACTATTCCATACTTATTATAATTCTGCCCACAATACAAAAGATTCGGTAAGTATACTGTTTAAGAAAATGCATGAAGAAGAAGTCACCTTGATGCTGATTACGTCGTTTTGAAAATAAATATTTGCAACGCTGTCACAGCTGACACATTTTCCCTTAATTATATTCGACTAGAGGAGGTACTTTCAAGAAATTCAAGAAACAAATTTAGATCATGCACTAAATAAGAAAATCACAGTGCTGTATCTATGTAAGCCATGAGGTCGATCTTCCGGAGATACCACAAGCAGCGTGGAAAACGAATCCCCCTCCCCCCGACTTAGTGGATTTCATTCACCGATTGAGCTAATCTGAATTCTAACACCATCTACCAGGCCGAAATGCCAATCATCATTGCTTCGAGCTACATATATTTTAAATATGCCATCTAATTTTACAACAAGACAAATTATACCAGATCTTCACAACGAATCACAATTACAAAGTACCAACTAAATTCCTGGCGTAAATGCATAAGTGTAAAAAGGTCAAACAACGGGATGATATTTATAATTATTTTTTCTCCGTCAGCAAAAGAAATACACTATTTAACAATGTATCAAATGGATTTCACAAGTAATTTCCTAATAGTCACCTACTAATAAGTGTAGCTATAATCGTAAAAATAGAAGCCACCTAAAACAGAGGCTTTATATCTTCAGCCTAAGTAAATGACCCACAGATACAACTAATTAATGTCAGGACTTGTGTGTTGACAAGGTCTAAATCTGAAACAAGTCCATAACTTCGGGTGCATTCAGGTGTATACAAACATTGTCAATTGTTATTTGTTTCTCCGTCGGCAACATCTGGCTACAACGAATAGCAATGTAATACAACTCAACGGGACAGAATAAATATCAATCCCTTCCTTCGAGCCCTTCCCCTCCAGTGTTCTTCGAATAATTAACAGTAAATTTCATTATTTTGACCTAGGAAGGTCAGTTATTGGTCATCCTAGAACGGACGGAAGGGGAATTTGAGACATGGACAAAATGTCCCGGCTTCATGTTTCAGTCAGTCGCCATCTATCAACAAAACGTGAGTAGAAATAAAAAATACCCACTTGGCTTCACTCATAAAATTAGTGACATCTGCTTTCTTTGGAACATCGCATTGGTGACGAAGACTGTCCCGATTGCATTTACCGATTCAGGCGATTCACGAATAATGGTTCCTCAGATCAATTAAGGGCTGAATCTTAGGGTGGGAGTAAATAAAGAAACAACTACGAATCACTTAGTGTTTCAACCCGAAGGTTGGTTTGGATAGTTGAGGGTAGAGCTCACCCCGGACTTAGCCACATGCACACATTCAGGGTAAGGGGTGTAGTTCCTTTCCCTCGGCCACCTCGCACTCCGAGGATTTTTTGTTCAGGGGCGTCCAAAGGCTTCTACAACGTCCAAAGGCTTCTAAAGACAACTATGAACATATAGTTATAAAATATATAGTGATGAATAATCTCTATTTATAAAACGGAATGTCCTGACTGACTGACTCACTCACTCATCAACGCACAGCCCAAACTACTGGTGATAAAAACGTGAAATTTTGAGGGATATTTCCGTACCGTGGAGTATAGGCGCACTAAGAAAGGATTTTTAAATAAACAATTTTTGGGATTGTTTTTTTTAACAACCCCAAAAATTGTGGGGGTAAACAACCCCAACCCTTTGGGGTTGTTTACCCCATTAACGTGAACTTTTACTCCCATAAGAAAAGCATTGAATTCGGTGCAGGTGTTTCTTTCTTTGCTTTTTTAAATTACTTGCACTCAAGATATTGGATGGAAATTTATATCATCGAACGCATAAAAGAATGCAGTATTTAATTCTTTCGTTCGATTTTCTTATGCGCTTCGTTTTTGTCTCATTATTGCGTTTGTTGCTTTACATTCATCAATTTTTCTTCCTTTTCAACAAGAGAAATTTCCTTGGCAACCAGGCGTGAATATCCATTTAATAGCGATTTCATGAATGGTCATTCATGCCTGCAGCATTTATAGGCCAGGTTCAGTGACTTAGTAGATAGTGTTTACCCCAACCTCACTACTTTCGTTTAATGGCTTTTACGTAGTATCAGCATTTAGCACGTCAATTTGATTCTTATAGTCACATACAACGGCTTTCATGTTATCTCTCTCGCACTGAATTTTAACGGACACCCTTATTAGCTTAATTTATGGCCGCAGTATGTAATCACATTACCAGGTATTATACCTGGTATTTTTCTGCTTCTGGAATTATTATAGAATATGTATGCCACCAAATATATTCTGAGAATTTGAACTTAAAATCATGATGCGTAAGAACATTTATTTTTCCGAAAAAAAAAAGAATGATAATGGATTGAACTGGAGATCATGAGTTACACAAAAAATAGTCAATTATCTGTGCATAGAAGACATTTTATAGTCCTGAAAGTTTGAAAATTCTACTAAATTTCGTTTTTGAGTTTTATATGAGCATGCATACTTTGTACATTATTTATAAGATTTTCATTACACAGAAGCGAATTTCAATGAGAATCCACTCCGAAGTTACAACATGTGGCTAATGACTGATAGATAGTACCTGAATAGTGAATATAGCACGCGTCATGCATTGATTCATATTGATAACAAGTAAATGGCATTTCTAACTGAAATTCAACGGGCATGATCATCTTACTCTTATGAATATTATTTAGCACTATTTCTGGACCAAGATTGGGTAATAATATTACCAAATATGTGGTTTGTGTACCATTTGTTTTTTCTTCTTCTAAAATATCGATAAAAATACGATTTAAAATATTCTCTAAATTAAACCTCAAATTTCATGTCATGCATACATTTTTTAGCTGAGAAAATGTAAAATTCTCAACATTAGCCCGGTTATTTCTCGGTTTAGCATTATCGGTGCAATTAATTCACAGCTTCCCGTGCGAAGCCGGGTCCCGCTTCTAGTAGTATATAGTATTCTTGGAAACAACCTTATAAATCAGTCACGGATACTTATGAAGCGTAAACCATTGCACGCAAACTATATCATGGAATTAATGAGCCACTATCCCTTTTTATGTCATCATATCTTGCATAAGTAAATAGGGGAAGCTTGGTAAGCATGCTGTCTAGAAATACCCCGGTTCAAAGTATGAACTCTAAAGTTTAGATACTTTTATTTATCCTAGAACTATCAAAAACCACTTTAAATTGGATTTTAATAGCGCATAAAGACTGGCATTGATAAATGCTAAAAGAAAGAGACAAATAATAAAGTGTAGACGTTTTTGCTTGTTTCGTCGATATATACGAGGTGTTCGACAAAGCTAACAGGATAAAATTAATAAAAATACTCACGATCTTGGGTTTGGACGAGGAAGATGGATTGTAAATTTAAAAATACGTAAGAACGTGAAAGGAGGTAGCATGAGCATGAGGGTGGACAATCAAAGGGCGAGAATTAAGAAAGGTTTCCCATTGTTGCTAAAAAGATGACGCTATAGGAATGACAAGAGACGAGGGAAAATCAGAAGTATGGATTAGGTCATCAAGTCGGTCAGATCTGCTCACAACTTAGCGTTCGTAAGGCATTCAGCCAAGGGATTCCGGTTATTGTACGATGCATCAGAAATTCATAGCAAGAAAAATGGGAAGTAGGTTAACAAAGATAAAACTTACGTAATGACGTTTTCCACAACGACGAAGGCAAGGATAACAATCGAAGCAGCAGAGAGCTAACTGAGCCAAGGTAGAAAAATGCAATTACTTCGGAAGTATCTGTGAGGTAAATAAATGGGCATAGAAGCCAACTACGTTGGGAGAATATTCTCAGCAAAAGAGACGTCCACTAATGACATAGAACTAATTACAGGGATCTTATGTAAGGATGCTAGGAAAGAGGTGATCCAGATTTTAATGTATACAGTCAAGGGTTGTGCTTTTTAAAAATTAAACCATGTGGAATCACCAAGTTTTATGAGTTTCATTTTAAGCTGAAAGTTAAGTTGAATGATGCAGAAAACAGAGCACTCGAAGAATGGGTCTTAATGAACTGGAAGAATTGGAGGAAATACGAGATGATGGTGAGGAGGAGGGCAGTGGCGCAGACAGGTTTAGGGTCTAGGGGGTCAGAAAAATTTTAGGGGGCGCCGACTCATAAATTAACCAGTTTACTAAACTTTACAAATTTTGGTGATGCAATAGGCAGATGGGTTTGTACAAAATATGAACATTGACAACGCATTATAAACATTTATTTATACGTATTTATGGCTAAGAGTGGAAACATTCACAGACTTAGGGGCGCCAGAACACGGGACGGGGGGGCTTTCGCCCCCCTGCCCTCCCCCCTGGCTACGCTACTGGAGGAGGGTGGAGAATGCATATACGACACCACTGAGATGTTGAACGCCGAGATAGAGGAGAGGATGTTACGTTGGCTAGGCAGATTGGGAAAAACAATGGGCTTTTTGGATGGGACGAAGTATATCAAATCGGAACTTTCTCTAAAGTATTAAGGCCGATTTACACGGGGCACGAAATTACACTTCAAACTGCATGTTTTTCTCAAACGGGCGTGCAATTATTTTCGAATTAGAGAAAGGCCTATTTTTCCATCTCGCGTTCATGCATTTGAAAATGCATTCTTGCAATTCACGGCTTTACACGATGCAATTTAAAATACACGTTCGTACGTACATCAGATTTTGCAATTACTTACCCCGTGGAAAACGGGATTTAGAGGGAGAAAAGGCGAAATTTATTTCGTAACACACACGCAAAACTCGAATACCCTTGCCCAAGCTAAGCCTCACGTTATTTAAACGATGTTTTCTATATTTGGGACCTAAGGAGTACAATTTATTACCCAAATCTTGCGTTTTCTCAAAATCAGTGAGTAAAATACAAAAAATAGTCTTGGCTTCTTACTAAAGAAAGTCTTAGAGGATATTTTATTATAACTATGTGAAAATATAAGATTTATAATTTTGTTACCTACTTAATGTACATACATGACAAATTTGAAATTCTGCATATCCTTTTTACATGTGCTGAATGTATGTGTGCTATAATGCATAACCAATACCCATTTTATGGTAACCTTAACACAGGTCCTGCTTTACGGCTACCTAAAGTTACTCTCTAATTCATCACTACTTAAATGTAAGGATTACTTATGCTGGAGAAATAGACATTATCTTTTCCAAACGAAAAAGGCGAAATATGTATGAGTATCGAGTAAAATACTCGCGATTTGCGTGTGATGTCAATCCGATGTTACTCTCACCCAAGGCACACCCTTCGTGATGAAATATCAGTAAGGAGGACAGTCCAACAGAACTTGCTCTTAGAAGTTCTCGAGTTTCCTCCCCCGGCGCGCGCTCATTCAAAGCACCTGGGAAAGTGAACATGATGAAAAAAGCAAACGCTTCACTTAACTTTGACCTACGCAACTGGCTGTCGCCTCGTTCACAGCGCCAGTCTTCATCAAGGAGGACTGCTTATTTAGCTTTCCCACGGCAGCCTTTCATGAATCGCATCGCCTAGAAGCAAAGTGGCAAACGTCTTCTCTGACAGACGTAATCGAGGAGCAACATACGAGCAACCAAGTATGCTAACGAGTTCCCACATTTTCATGTCCGGCCTTCGACAAAAAATATAAAAATCATCACATGCGCCCTCGGTCAATGTTAATTGAACTTATCGATGGAGAATCTTGCACAAGTTGAGCTATTTACCATCTTTAGGATATTTCAAAAGACATTCTTGAACATAATGTACCGGGTAATATCAGGTGGGTATTAAGTGATCGGCTTGGTTTGGTGCCTTGATCATTGGCTCGCCATTTAAGGGGCCCAGGTTCGAATACGGAACGTGGTGGAGAATTTCAATGGAATCCCGATTCCTACCAAGGTGGTATGTGGAAAACCCTTTGAGAATATCACTCCGCCTATCGGATGGTATGTACGTTTAACTGTGGACCCCAGGGCGCATTTCCATTTTAGTAGGCAGATCACGACACCGGGTTTCTCTCCTCCCTTCCTCCATTATCTCGCCCAGCTAACCTCTAATCCTGCATTATAGTTCGAGCAAATATGGCATTTATGACGAATGAACAACTTCTGGGTTCGAATAAAATACGATTAATAGAAGGGAAGCATTACGTACAAACATTCGTCGGGAGTGCTGGGTGCTGTAGATCAAAGATATGGACCACTGGAAAAAGGAATTGGAAGAGAATAAACGCTCCACTTAAACATCTCCTGCGCTGAAACCTGGCATTGGAAGTGGATTCTGAAGATCAAACGGAAGGAAGAAATAAGAAACGAGGACGAAAGAATATGAACAGAAAAACACCAGAAGAAAACGAAATGTCGTACTCTAAGGTAGACAACATGCATGTGAATTAGTCACACCCATGGGTACAGAGGACTTACATTATATAGTAAGGAGCAGGGCTATTTTTCTGGAAAAAAAAGGTGGTGGAACTCAGCTGTCACTACTCAGAACTCATTAATGAAAAATCCAAATGACCTTAGACTGATTTATATGAGTTAAGGCAATTTACTTCGACCAAAAAAGGTGCCGGAACGCAGTTACGCCGCGTACAGCCAGAAAAAAACCCTGGTAAGGAGCATATGAGAGAAGTGAAAATAAAATACAAAGTCCCGCGAGAAATGCAGGGATAAATACGTCCGCAAGATAATACAGGACATGAAACATAAGAGATATGAAGGCATAAGAGGAATTGGCAGGGGACAGGGAAGAGAGGATGGCTGCATTCAACCAATTTTAAGATTGAATCATCTTTTATGACGATGTGGTTATTTCAGAGAAAAAAAGACAATATTTATTAGTTGTCAACTGACTTAAGGGGAAACCGTGAGAAACTGCCGTACCAAAGGCGATTCACTAGCCATCAATTCGTCATTTGAAGACATGAAGGTGCATGACAAATCAATGAAAGTGTTTAACTGCTCTTCAGAGAAGGAAATTTCCCTCTTCTCATTTCCCAACATCAGGTTATCCCCCGACTATATAAATAATGAAATGGCAATTTTTCGCGCAAATTAACGCGTCCATACAATGGGATTTCAAAGGAACATTTGTTAACGCATCTATTCGCACAAGAACATGCATCGCGTAAACAGGCTTCTACATTACATTCAAAAGGTAATCAGGTTTTTGTCGGTTTGATAGGCGAGAAAAAAGTTCGCGCCTTACGTGTAAAATCCTCACAATCAGGAATAGCAATGAATGCCAGTATATACGAAATAAGACGATAAGATTTATATGATTAACGGTTCGGGGAAGTTTTTCTCGGTGAAAACATTTCTCACCATCCATTTGCGGTAGCAGGCTTATGTGGAGGAGAGGAACTACGCAAGTTGATTGTACAGGGTATTTCGCAAAACAAGAACCAGAATATGGTACGTCATCCTTTTCCTCGTTAAATCTCTGCATCAACATTAGGTAAATCGCAAGATTAACAGAGCTACTCTATCTCGATAATGAAAATCGAAGCAATGCGCTTCGATTTTTATTTTTCCAATGATTTCGAATAATTTTCCGGAAACTTCACACTATTATCGCCAACAGATGTATAGGTATTAAACTCGATAAATCTCTGAATGAATACAAAATTGAATTCGATGGGTAAAAATCAAGTAGATGGCTTGAACAATGCCTTGTCCTTGTGAAAAGTAAGACTGAAAACTAAAATTAATATTTTAGTAATTTCTAATAACATCTCTCTTCTGACAACAAAAACATTCATGAACCCCAAAATACTTAAATACGGCATTAATTTCGGAAACTCCAATACTTCTCTGTAAGCACATAACAGCTTATTCCAAAAATACAAATGAACTAAAAGGTCTAAAAATTTGAATGTAGAGCATGTTAGGAGAAAATTCACTCCCACCGTGAGACACCTCCAAATGGAGAATCAATGCGCAGAGGTATAACTTACAGGCGCAGTTCACCACTGACAATGAGTAACTTGCCTACTTTTCCGAGGAAACCACCGGCCGCGAAATGCAGTTATGATATACTTAGTGTTGTGGGGAAATATGCTTTACTAGCGACAACACCATTTCCCTACTCGGAGGGAAGCAGACCTTGTGTAAGTATCCTTCCCAGTAATCTCTTTCACCATCATGTGAATGAGGCACTTGTTGGGCGTCAGCTTTCTATAATATACCCGATATATAAAACACCCAACATCGTGTTTTTAAATCTTTCCTAAAGTTTACACTTCGTGTATCACATAAAAACACGTTTCGTTCGCTACCACCAGTTGAAAAACAGAGGCCTATCCGTGGAGGAAAGTAGGTATTACATGAATGAACTACATTATGCTGTCAGCAAATCCTAAGAATATGTATTAAGAAGTTCTAAGATGGATGGCTATTTTATTTAGCCAAGGCTATCAACCTCATTGAACAGATATGTACAGAGGAGACAGAAACTCTCCTCATAAGTAATGATGGGCATCACAGTGGTGAGGATCTAGTTGGCGTGGTGGATAGAGTACTGGCTTCCCATCCATAGGGCCCAAGTTCAAATACCGCCCATAGCGATTTCTGAATGAAATCTCACTACTTGGGTGGAGAGCACTTCAAGCGTGGTCCGTAGGATGGGTTGTTTAATCGATTACCCTCTAGCATCTTTATTAATTATTATATAAAAGCTGATCCCATTTTTCTCTCCATTCCCCTATTCCCCAAGCAATCTTTCCCTACACAACCTAACCACAATCTGACATAATCATAAATGATCTCATGTAATCTCACATATCTAACCAACATCGCGATGAACATACAAAGCTTTCCGGGAGTGTTCAGGTAAATTTACCTTAATAGCAGTAACCGTATGACATGAAAGGCAACAGGAAGCCAAGCATCATAACTGTTTAGAGTGCAGCTCATCAGTATCTATATTCTAATTAGCCAAGAATATGACAGAGCTGACTACAGGTAAACATAAATAAAATCCCCATGCACCCTATATAATGGTGCAAAGGTGGCTTGTTACCCAGCATCAGTTGGCAACCTGCTTTCGCAGAAGATCAGTACAGGGCATTGCCATTTTCGAGAGTCCATGAGACAAGTGAGACAAATGATTTAAAAGTGAAAGCTGGATTGTCCCAGTACTCAAAGTAGATAAAATAATGGAAAATATAGAGGAAATACAATTGGATAGAAGGCTTCTGCCGAGTGGCATGGATGGGTTGAGTCATCCGGGTTCTCTTCCATGTTGGTTCATCTGTGATGACGACATGTTTTGCAGGCGTTACAGTCTGTTTCTTCAAGTCAGAAGTGGCCTTCTTCAGGTCAGAAGTGGGAAACTTCTGCCCTGCAGAAGCAGACAGTAACGCCTGCAAAACATGTTGTCATCACAGATGAACCAACGCTGAAGAGAACCCAGGAGACTCAACTCAATCAGGAAATATAATTACTTAGCATTGATATTTTGGTAATTAAAAGGATAAGTAACTCAAACAAGGTTACATTGCAAGTAGCTGACTTATTGCAGATAAAAACATGTACCAGGCATGGATAGCACTACTTACTTCATTTGAATAATGCTCTGAATGAATGCTTGAGTACTTTGTAGCATATTAAAATTCAAATATCTAAGACAAGTACAATATTTAAAAACACAGTTGCGATGGAGGAAAAACGAGGAATGCTGCATAAGATTTGCTCGCATTATAAAAGGATTGGCAAACATTGTTTTAAACATTGAATTTATAAGAATGAAATAGAAGTATGTAGTCTTGATGGTAATTACGTCCTTCATGAAAATAATTCTCTGTTCAACACTGTCATGGCTAAAACGTATTCCCTTATTTGTATTACATTGTAAGTACCGCAGATATTTTGCTACAATCACCAAACAGAAAATTTTATTGGGTACAATGTGTTGAAATATCTACTATAAATACTAAACTATAACGTTGAATCTATAGGAGATTTTTAGAAAGGCCCATGAAAAAGGGGAAAAATGTTCTCAAAGCTGATTTGATATAATGAAATTGGTAAAGCGAAGGGAAAGCACAGATATTTACAGTCTCAAAAGGGAATGATCGGGCCTTGATATATGAAAAAAAAACTTGAATTAATATAGAAGGAAATGTTGTAATATTGAGTGCTTTCGAAGACTATATGGCTTTTAACTTGATGAATATATATAGTCATGCAATTAAAGAAAAAAATATGAAGTAAAGCATACGACTTGTTGCCCAGCACAACACATTGGATTGATACAAACTGTTGAATGCGGGGGAGGGGAATTTTTAAATTGCATAGGGCAGAGTAAAGAGAGACTGCATGCAAAACAGCTTGGTAAACTTAAGGTGACATAAAAATTACAAGAGATGCAGAATATGCACAATTTCCTAAATAACAAAAGTAAGTATCTCCACACCACGCAAATTTTGGAAGAGTACGTTCGCCTCCTAGCATATATGAACAGATTCATCATCTCCCGATGTACACTACAATATTCAGAAAAAATTAAAGCCGCTCTTACCTTATAATCTCGATCACTACATCAGGCAGGCATAGGGCTCTTCTTCCATTTCGTTCAAACGCTTTTGTGATTTCAGCTACCGTAAAAACAGGCTGCTTATTTTTTTGACACCATGTTTCTATGAGTGACTTCCAAAATTTTAGTTTTGAATCCCAATCTAAGGGATTGACAGAACGTTTTCTAAACGGTGCAAACAAAGAATTCATTCGAACATCGTCGCTCCAGCATTCTGGGAAAATGCCATTGGATGAGGTTGGTTTCACTTCCATAGTTTCAGAATTTCATATCAAACAGTTTCTAAATAAGTGTATTAATCCGAGCACGTGACAATTCAGATAAATTAAAGTGACACAGACTTTATAAAACCACCACTATATTTAGATTTGTATTCCACAAAAGACAAATGAGGGATGATATTCCAATGCCATAAAAATTTACCAGAGGGCAGCAAAGTAGCTCGGCAAAATGTCGCAAAGCAGAAGTATTGACCTATATTTTTAATGGTAACAGAAACTTCCCGTTTCAATAAATTGACTTCTTCAGGTTATGTATATCGCTTTTGCCATTTTACGCAATACTATATGTCATAATTGGTGTTTTCCCCTCAGATTTCTTCGAGAGCTCGCTAATTAACATGCAGTCGTTTTCCTTTATTGACGTCGAATTGGTGGATTTTAGATCTATCTTTACATATTTTTGTTGATATTGGGAATTCTAATCTTCTTAATGGTCATATTTTATGAAAGTATAGCACCTGAAAACCAGTGAAGATATTCATAGTTTAAAATTACGTTTTGTCCAGTGGTGCCCTCTCTGCGGTGTTCAAACTATATTATCAAGCGGTAGCAGAAGACGTCATTCAGTCAGTTTGAGTCTGTGACATGGTCTGTGAGGTTGGTTGCTGATGCCTTGCGTGTTATGCATGAGGGAAATGTGTAGTTGTGAATGACGTAAAGTGAAATCAGTACTGCTGTAACGATCTTTCGCTGTATTATAACATCTTATATTTCCTTTGATTTATGCATGCCCTTCAAGAAGCCTAAGTGCATGAACATAAATCTTGCGCAATGTGGAGGAAAAGATAGTACTGTTACCAGGTTTTTAAACCATTCCGAGAAGAATGTGGTCTGTGGTTCTAATTTTGGTCCGCATCAGTGTCAGTGACTCAAGTGATCTTAACGGTAGCTGTCAGTCAGCGTGGTAACCTCGACGTTGAACCGTTTTTGTGTCCCGAAAGGCTAGTTGCCGGAATTCAGTTCACTAAGCCAATATATCATGTCGTTGTGTGTATTTCTTTTGTAAGTGAGTCCGTCTGCAACTGGCAGTGATGGCTCATATACCTTTTTCTATTATGAATGGGTCTTCGGATATCGATGATAGAACTGAAGTTCCATGTGAGTTAATTCGCCAACAACTTTTCCTATCGCTCGTGTTTTTGTGTTCTTTTCACGAATTTAACCGAATTTTTGTCACCCACAGCTATGCCTTGGTTTGGTATGGACATTGGTGGAACGTTGTCAAAACTAGTCTACTTCGAACCTAAAGATATCACGCCAGATGAAGCTGATGCAGAAGTTGAGACCCTAAAAAATATCCGACGTTATCTTACGAAGAATTCAGCATACGGGAAAACTGGGCATAGGGATATTCATTTAGAGGTAAGAGCATTTTATTGAGTGATACCATGCAGTGCATTTTAGGTGGTCAAATTATTGAGAGTAAGATTAAAGTAATGGCATCTAAACTTTTGTGCATATCTTGCGCACTTTCAACAGATGGACAATGTTGTTATTCGAAGAAGGACAGGTGCCCTCCACTTTATACGATTTCCAACGAGTGAGATGGACACATTCCTAGAGTTGGCCAAGTCAAAGGGGATGGCTAATCTCGTGACAACAGTGTGTGCTACTGGTGGTGGTGCTTATAAGTTTGAAGACAATTTTAAGAAAGTAAGTTCTTATCTTGAGGAGATACTGTTGGTGGAGGTTAGATGGAGGTTTGAAATGTATTTACCAATTTGTGAATTACCTGCACATTGTTCCTAGGAGTTATTAGCCTTGATTCCTAACCACAAGACTTGAGGTGAAACTCGATTGCAAAATTTTTGTTGGTAGTATGTTTTTAAGTCATCAATGTTGCAATTGTTGACAGTGGACCAAGTTAAATTCTTCTAACGTCATTGCTCCGCTCCTGTGGCCAAGCTGTAGCTTTCTATTATTCCTTTAGTCATCCATTAATCTCTGAAGTTATCATTATCCCTCCCAATGCTGCCAGTATTAATCATCGAAATCCCTCTAAATGTATAACTCTTTGCATTTTATCAATAAGGAAATATAATTAAGCTTTGCATTGGTGTCTTGTGCTAATTTTCTGTTCATGCAAATGAATCTTGTTTTCCTATACCTACCATTTTATTTTTTCCATATTCTTTGTATCACGAAAGTTCTTATTTTTATCTTTATGGTGTACCTAATCAATCCTTTTACTATTTGACTCCAATGCTTAAGAACATCTTCCTGTTCCTTTCCATGATAAGTTGTTTCCTCCACAACACTGTTTCAATGTTTTATTACCTGTTCGAATATTTTTCATTTAGGAGGTGAACATGCGCCTTAGGAAGTTCGATGAGCTGGACTCATTGATAAAAGGAATGCTTTACATTGAAACAAATAACCCCAGAGAATGCTACTTCTGGTCGAATCCCACAGAAGATGACCAATGTGAAAAATGCTACTATGACTTCAGCCATCCTTACCCCTTTTTGGTGAGTAAATTATTATTACATTTACCGTATATATTCGAGTATAAGCCGGAGTCTTATTTTCTGGTCGGAAATATCGACTAAAATCCGTAACTCGAGTACAAGTCGAGGTGAAAAAAAGTTGCTTTCTTGACAAATAAGTTGGTGGCGCGTGAAGAATAACGATAGGTCAGCGTTGAGAGATGTGATGTACATTTTTGGAGTAAAATGTTGCCAATAAATGAGGTATTTACTCCGGAGAATGATTTTTGTGCGGTCAGAATTCCCATAGCTTCTAACGAAGAAGATAAAGAAAGCAAAGTGAATTGGGAAGAAGAATTTTTTCAAAACGGACTCCGTTAAGCTATCTTTTTTACTTCAACTAAAATTCACAATCGGCGCAGATTTATATGGAACTAAGAATAACTGCCGGAAAAAAATATATTTACAAATATTCTGGACTCGGATAGAAAGTCATTAACAGGATCCATGAACTAGTGGCGAGTCACTGCTTCAGCTAGCCGTTAAAGTTTGTGGTGTATAGGTATCGGAAAGCGATTCGCGAATACGTAACGAGAAAAGTCGACTTTTCGTGACAAGATTTTGTTTCGTCTTATTAAATTGATAATATTTTCCTCAAAGTTATTTTGACTGGCAGCGTGTAAAAAACGTGCATCTTATCGATCAGTATATTTCGCCGGTTGCTAATCGGGAGATCCTATTGTTTCGGGTTGGGTATCCGATATTTGTACCGTACAATTGACTATATATGTAATGCATTAATATCGCAAAACGGAAGTACCAGGTGTATTTTTCAGTGAAGGTCCTATTACAAAACTTATAACGCAAATCTAACACATTCTCCGTAGCTTATCAGTAATATAGATACATACGGTTTTATGAAGCCGATACGTTGAAATATTGACTCTTTCAGTCGTGTTATATAGTGACTCGAGTATGAGTAGGTTTTCATTTCCCGAAAAAAAGGAATACATGTCTCGACTTATACTCGGGTAAAACTCCGATATAGCGTCGGTAATTAATAACATTAAAATAGACCCAAAACAGCTTTAATAATATGAAAATACACCCAACAAAGCTGTAGTTAACACAGTTTCAAGTTTATTTAAAGCACCATTCTACTCTGAACCACGGCAGACTGTCTAATCACGGATAGTTATCGACAAGCGTAATCAGGAAGTTGGGAAACATGTCTGTGCGCCGAAACTGGTTACGATTGGCAAATTCTTGCAGATATGACGGAAACAGTGCACAACTAGTTGTCTACTAGTTGTCTACTACTAGTCCAAATTGTCTTCTTAACTTCCGCTTCGCTCTCATCCACATGTTTTCGATGTTCTGGGTATGCACTTCGCTGTCATCAGGATCCACGAAATTACGTTCGTGAACAACAACAGAATGCTCGTATATTCCGTGTCTGATTTGATCTATGTATGCAGCCCAGCGATCGGAAACAATGTGTGTCCCTGGCAAGATGTGAGCTTCTATGCAGGCTTGTAGCGTGTCTGCGCCCCTGTCTGGCACTTCCAACAAGAAGCACTTACAACTTCCGTGCTCGATCCCACCAAAGACCTAGTGGCCATCCCGCCACTGACCACGATGATATTTCCTGTGGAAATAATTCGTTTCATCTATCTCCACAATTATAGGTTCTCCATTGACATCTATTCCACCAATGTCGGTCGCATTACGTTCCAGCCAAGTTCCACACTCCTCTCGCATGTAGTTACACCAATCAATTACAAGTTTTTTTGGCAACAACTGCCTCGTGCTGTATCTGCATCTGTGGCATGTCATACGACCAACAATACACCATAGTGACAATTTGTTGTAATGATAACTGATGCGTAAAAAGAATGAATTGTGTCACACTGATAGGCGGGACCCACAACGGTTGCATGCCCATCTCCTACCATCAATTCCCTGCTGGTACGGATTCAAAGTGTATGGCTTTGTGCTTATTCCGCATGATACTGAGTTGCGAACCAAATTGTGGCAGGCACACCACTGTAATGCTGAATCAGGTTCTTGCAAGTGTGGTGAAAGCGTCAACAATCGCCACATTTCATTTAACATATCATTTTTACTCAGTATTTCGTTCAGTGGTACAATATTCATTGATGCTCGTGGTCTTCCTGCCATTGTGGATTTAAATTATTTAAATTTCTTCTTCCTGTTGTCTGCTAAACTCTGCTCTGTAATGCTTCCTGTTGTCTTCTAAAGTATTTCTGGTGAACAATTGTAAACATGCGTAGAAACTTCCTGTTGTCTGCTAAAGTATTTCTGGTATGGTAGTGGATGAATTTGTTTTCTAAATTTGTGTGCCCTCCCCATTCAGGT
Source organism: Pyrrhosoma nymphula (assembly GCA_963573305.1). Classification (NCBI taxonomy): domain Eukaryota; kingdom Metazoa; phylum Arthropoda; class Insecta; order Odonata; family Coenagrionidae; genus Pyrrhosoma; species Pyrrhosoma nymphula. The sequence goes on along the minus strand of OY754330.1, from coordinate 43,003,253 downwards.
GTGTGTTGATAGTGTATCTCTATAGGACTTATTAATAATCATCCATGCCCCTAAAACATTTTTCATCAACACATTGCTGGTGAATTTGCGTTTGGTATTATGTGGTTGTGTTTTTTATAGTTTGTGTAAAAAATATCCCTGTGGTGCATGCAACCACCTCTTAGTACTTCCCCAGCCATTTTTACTGCCTCCCCCAAATATTTTGATAGGTGGTAGCAGACATAATTCTGCTATATGTGTCAACTTTCATTCATCTCCAACCATCTCATCCTTGTTTGTTATATTTGCTATCCAGCTTACCTTCTCTTTTCCTCTCCTCACCCTCATTCCATAAACTTCCAGTCCAGGAAAAGTTTCTTTTTGCAAAGTTCATGTTTCCAAGCCATACAAAGTTAGGCTCCATATTATCATTTGGATAAACCTTACATATTTGTCTTTGCTGAGAGTTTCCCCTTATTGGTTCCCTTCTCTGTATATGTAGATACTTTCGCAGCTATTGCTATCCTGTTTTTAACCTTTATGTTGCTAAACCCATTCTTGTTTGGAGTGCTGCCAATATATGAATATGCATTATATTCTATGCGCTGCTGCCTTTAGATTATTGAATATTTTATACATCCAAATAATGGAAAAGTATTTCTTTTCATTATGCATACCATTTACACTCGAGTATAGGTTAAAAGATTTCTTCCTTTTATTGGCCAATGAAAAAGTGACTTCAACTTTTAGCTAAGTCAGTAAATAAGGTGACTTTTTCAGGGTCAATACTTTTGTATATCAGCTGCATAATACCATACATATTTCTATTACTCATCAGCCATGGAGAATATTCACCCTGAAATTCATTAGATTTAAGTTCCAAGTTTCATATTAGGACCTACCAATGCCATGTACACGTACTTCTGCTTTGCGATATGGATGCATTTCACAAGTGTAATATATCTTACAAATATCGCATAACCAACTCTAAAGCACTAGAATTTCCCAATTTTCTACGGGCTACACTGGGACTGTAAATCCCCCTGATTGTTATCTTACGTATTTTTTTACTTGCCATCAGTGAACATAACTTTGAATACAATGGCTTTGAACATTCTGAATACTGAATCCAATAATGAGATGAAATGAAAACATATAGACTTTTCATCACGAAATCAGTCTCCCCCCGGGCTTCTATGATGCCAGATACACCACACATTCAGAACACCAAATGAGTCAGCCAAGAATTATCAGTAGCTTCACAAATGTGGTATAATATCTTTCTTTCTTAGACCTGAATTTTTAGGTCTTCCAAGCTGCCTCAATTTAAAAGTCGCCTACTGAGGTGGTAGAAGCTCAACGGGAAACTGTGGAGGCGGCGCTGACAAAAATGGAGTGTGGAAAGAATATCCTTGGGTGGGGATGGAAAAGATTACTCCATTGTCAATGCAGGCTTGAACGTTTAACATTGCTATAGCCTTAATACAAAAACAGTATCAATGGCTGTTGATGATTTTTTTATAGGAAAAACGATTCTTTGATTTAAGTGGGCTGAAAATCCTCATTTCGGAATCTAGCCTTCACAACGCCCCCCCGGAATATTACCAAAAGATTTTGTAGAAACCACATTTTTTCTATTATTCATAAAATATCACAACCACATCATTAAGTTACTCCACTTAAATCAATAGATGACTCTTCATCTACAGAAGAAAGAATTGCAAGCCTTCAGCTGTTTCTGCAAAGCCATTCCTGGGTTTGAGGGAAACATCTGAAACAAACTTCTTAGCCCCGGTATAGAGCCACCTTAAGAAATATCCTTCTCTTCCAGCAAATATTCTCATATTTCCATAACCGTCTGCACCAATTATGCCTTGCTGATGGTTGATGTTGGTTGAAGACAAACACGGGCAGCTTATCAGAGTCAGTGTTTTAGAAAATTTTGAAAAAATCACTATAATCTTATCCTTCTCATCTAACTTCACTTTATTTATCATCATCATCAGATGGAAAGATATCATACACAAAATCACTCTCTGGAGTTGATACTTCATTTCATGGAAAAATTTAACATCACAAGCATACATCTCATCTCTCGTCACCGACCTATGTTCTTTCCTCTAGAGTTACTAACTGTCAGGCAGTCATTACTATGGTTGGATACCCAATGCTAAGGATGGTGCAGAAGATGGTGATACCCTCAATCATGATGATGACGTAACTGCCTCATCACACAATGGATTGGAAAAGCATGACATCACAAGCTATTGGTTACTGTGTTATTCTTTTCCAAATATTTGTGAAGTCAATGCTAAATATTGAGGGAAATATTATTGGAAAGTAATTTGACGTCACTACTTTACCGGTCCATAACTCTGATGATCAGGTATAAGAATGCTGTCGATGTCCATATGATCAATTTTGTTGGAGCTAAAGATATTATCGATACATTTATTGAAAGTTTGTCTTTTTTTTCAATGTTTGTTGCTCTTTGCTATTATATTAATACATTAATCCATTACTTGTTCACATTTTTTATCGGTAAACAAGGAGGTTGATCTTTTTTTCACCTCTATTTATAATCGAGTCACAGAATTAGATTGATAGTTTTGGCCCCAAAAGAAGGCATTGGCTTGTACTCAAATCAACTTATACTCAAAGTTATGCAGTACCTAATCATAACTATATATTTTATGCTATTCTGTTCATTTTTTGTTTTGGGGCTTATTCTCTGCCTTTGATTGTGTAGTTATGGATTTCTTTGTCTTATTTATGATTACAACTGAGCCTGCATGTCCAGTTGCATAGTAAGGTAATTTTTTTAAGGTCTTTGAAAAACAATGTTCATAGTCATTAGTGGTGCTTAAGGGTTAATAGAAAATTTTTAGAATTTTCAATCTCTTAATGTATACGTAATTGTTTTTGCATAATAGGCTGTTTTCTAACCTCAGCTTCTATTGGAGTAAAATTGTAAGTTCCATGGTTAAAGTACTTTTTTATTTTCAGATTGTCAACATTGGATCTGGAGTTAGTATTCTAGCTGTGTATGGTCCAAACTCATACAAAAGAATATCAGGAACAAGGTATACACCTTTCTTATACATATATTTTACCTCTCTGCATTAGACCCTCATGAAAATGACCCACTCATAGAAGATATGCTAAGTAAATACATTTTTTTCTTTAAATGTATGTTGGGATTAATTATTTTGGGAGTGGAAGTTTGGAATTGAGAAGATATCTCATAAATTGGGATGTAGTTATATATGGGATGTATGTTAGTATAACGACTGTCCATTCAATTGGTAGAATTCCAATTGAGAAGGAATTAGAAGGCTGTAGAGTTTATGAGCAATGTGGTTCCATGCTCCAAGAACTTGTTTGTAAGATGCATCTTCTTTTGAGATATTTGTATTCAAGATTGTAAACAGAACCCTAGACTCCATCTTGAAGTGTTGTGTGGAGGAATTTTGATTGAGGATCTAGGCCAGTATAACACTTTTTTTTCTTCTTCTAGTTTAGGTGGTGGTACATTCCTTGGGCTGTGTTGCTTGCTGACTGGGTGCAACTCATTTGAGGAGGCAATATGTCTTGCTGCTGGTGGTGACAACACCCGAGTGGACAAGTTAGTTCGGGACATATATGGTGGAGATTATGCACGTTTCGGGCTGCCAGGAGATCTGGTTGCAAGCAGGTAGGGCTATGATATACCAACATCACTCCCCTAAAGCAGTGGTTTCAAACATTTCTCATCTTGCATACCACTCTGTTATTCATTTCCCTGGAAAGTATCTCAGTCCATGGCACTCCTCACTGAATGGGAATATGCTTACCACTCTACCACTATTTGAATTCCTTTCTTGGGTCGGTATCCATAAACCACAATGTGCATACCCCTGTTTGGGAGCTGCTACTTTATAGGTAGAATTTCCTAGATCATTGGCTCCCTGAATGCTTGCACCACTGTTGATCTTTTTTTTATCATACCTCTAAAGTGCTATTCATGTACCCCTTTTACTTATATATACTGCAGGTTGATAACTATGTACTGCCCTGAAGCCTCTTGATAATAATGTGGCTTTTCATAAAGTTTTACCAATGGAAATATCTTTTAGTCATGATAGTATATATCAGTTGATTTTTTCTGTACACTCATATAGCACAACCATTTCTCCAAGTTTAACTGCTCTTGCTTTGTGTAAATTTGAACAACAATGCCTCATAGGAGTGCATGCCTTGAACTAAACGAGGCATGATTTTACTACATATTATATGTACTAAATATGTAGTTAGAAAGCATTGTAAAATCTTTGAGAGAAAACTCTTTGTAACCATAATAGAAGTGTACTATGCCACATAAGGAAGATCCAATCTTCTAATCTGCTTTTAATACTGCATTTCTGCACCAAGTGGCCAGGGATAAAACAAATTGCCCATGTCTCTTTATGACCTATGCCATGCCATAGTGAACTCTAGTGATGTCTGTGTGTAGCGTGCACTCAGATTTAGGAGCTCTGATAAAAATTGAATCAGTACTGTAAGAAGTGTGCTCATTTTGCTTCTCGGTTTTTTTCTAAACGGCACAGATACTTTTGAATTTGTTGATAGTCATGTCTCTAAGTCATTGGTAGAACGATCAACAAGGTGGTTGTATTTTATTTATGATCTTTGTTGCAATTAATGCATTTTTGTAGTTGATTTAATAAATAATCCCACTATTAGTCATGAAACATCATAGCCAGAGTTCATAAAATAATTGGAAGAAATTAAGAAAAATAACTTCTCTCATTTTCATTCCAAATGCATGTTCATACAAAGTTCAATATCACAAAGTGCCAATTTTTTTGTTCCATTGACTTCACAACTTTTTACTTCTGCATTGAGTGCGACTTTTCATACCTCCCTCATATTTTGTGCCTTTCTGTTTTGAAGTCATGCGCTTTCAATGATGGGTAAAGAACATGGCAATTGTATACCCTCACCTGTGACCTTTGGGTCCAGTCCATGGACCATATAATTTTTAAGTATACATATTTGCATCAATCTCTCTGGAGAGGGATTTACAATTGGGTCAGAGGGTTCAGGGAAACTGTCTGAAACAAATATTTACTTTTGAAATATGAAATACTCTCTAATAAGTACTCTGCTCTCATCTTCATTTCCCTCCCATTTGTTAAAGCAAGTTGCACTGATTGTAAATTTGCGTTCTGAGTAAAAAAATTCCAGCAGTTTGGTTCTTTGAAATTTAGGCAGGCCATTCAAAGTATTTATATATAAAGTACGTAGCTTGTTGTGCCATTATTAACTCTAGTTTTTTTTAATGTAAAAACTTTGATTTTGTCTATGTTTAGGCACTGGATTCAGAATAGAACTTACCTTCTTTTGTTTTCCCCTAAATTTGAAATTGTCAGTGCAACAAATTTAATTCTCTAAAAATGTTCTCAAATTAATTATTTTCATTTTAGTGCATTGATGCATGGAAAAAGGAATATGTAGTCTCAAGTTAAATTTTAGTTATCAATGATCTTTTTTCGTTACAATTTCAATTTCTATCGTTCTTTTTTACGTGAGAATCCTGTCATATCTTGGGTTGCACTTCCACGATTTTTTATGCCTATTAAAGTTGAGTACGCTAAACATTGGTGCTAGGTTTCCAGTGTATGACATCTAACATGGAATTTGATGTCATAGAAAGTGAATACGATCATAAGTAATTGAAGTGTTCGAAAATATGATTTTAAATAGCTATCTCAATAGAATTTTTTTGCCACTCAACAAAAATTCCCACAATAATGGCTAAATTAACGTTACAGTTGTAGGAATTGGCTGTGGAGTGATTATTAATAATTTTTGGTATTAACGAGAGTTCCATTTAGCGAGTGATTTTTCAGATCCTGAGAGCTCTCGCTAAATAGGGCTTCTACTGTATCACCGAAGTTAAGCAATGTTGGGCCCGGATGGCGGTTAGATAAGTGACCATACATACCTTCACTGTGGCTCTTGTCCCCTGTCTATATGTGGCAGACAGGCTTGGGGTTGGCACAATGTACCAAGAAGGTCTAAGTGCCCGGGCTCCTGTCAAAGGCTCCCCCCTTCATACAATCTACATACCTATCTATCTTTTCCCGTTTGGTGCCATCTCAGCACAATCAGTGATGATCCATATTTTTTTATGGTCAACCTTTTTCTTACAATCATATTAAATGCATTCCTTAATTGTTGTTTATAAACAAATCTCTTGAACCCCTGATGTTTGATATACCAATTGACCGTATTGAAAAAACTGTGGAGCTAGTCTGTTGTATCAAAAGATATGAACAAATGACAAATACTTTCTGGCGAAGTGAGCTTAATATGTTGTAAAGCTGGAAGAATACGGCATAAATTCGTATAATTTTGGTTCTTAATCAGTAATAAATCATATTTTCCCTGTTGTTTTAATGCTAATAATTGTATAAAAGTTTTTTTGCTGTTCACAGTTTTGGCCATATGAATTCCAAGGAGAAAAGGGCGACAGTATCAAAGGAAGATCTAGCTAGAGCAACTCTAGTGACTATAACCAATAATATTGGGTCCATTGCCAGGATGTGTGCCCTGAATGAAAAAATTGAAAGGGTGGGTAGTTTTTTGTGAAAACATGTATCTACATAAGATTCTCTTTCTGATGAATGGTTCATGATTGAAGATTTTCTTAAGCAGGTAGTCTTTGTTGGGAACTTCCTTCGTGTGAATCCCATCTCAATGAAGCTGCTGGCACATGCCATGGATTACTGGTCCAAAGGAACTTTGAAAGCTCTTTTTCTGGAGCATGAGGTAAGTTATTGGTAGCTTTGCATCACAATAATACCAGCAGTAATGCGCTGTATATCTTCGAGTATAAGTCAAATTCTTTTCGGGCCAGAAATATTGACTAAAATTCGTGACTCGAGTACAAAGGCAAGGTGACAAAATTGCTTGATCTCCTTGTTTTGTGATTGGAAAAATGAACCAAGGGACATAAATGAATATCGAAGTCTAAAGTGACAAACATTGAAAAATAGAAAGATAAACTTTTATTTAAATTTATCGATACATATTATATTTAACTGTTACAAAATCGGCCATGTAGTCTATTATTTCTTGTTTTATATATATATATACTAGTCAATTGATGCTTGCAGTTTGCTAGCTGAAGGGGTAAAGTGTATGATAGTACATTGTAAATCATTATAAAATAAAGCAATAAGGTATTACTGCTGATGGAAATGATTTCAGTTGGGTGCATTGGTGGCCTAAGAATATAATAATGAGATACAGGATAAACGATAGTTAGGTGATTTTAAATGAATATCAGCAAATTATATAATTTAAGGATTCTATCCGAGAATAAATGAGCCCATGATCGATAAAAATGCTTTGATTGTTGTAAATTTGTGTTTAATATATTTCTGTTACAATCCATGAGCCATTTAGCTAGGTACTTCCATTGTTTTAACCCTTTTAATGCCAGCGGGCCGATATATCGGCCCACGTTGGATGTGCAAAAACTGCCACGGGCCTAGAGATGGGAATATTACCGTAATTTTCATCTGAGGTAAATTACCATGGTAAATTACGGTAATTTTCAAAAATTACCGTAATTTTCCAGTATTTTTCAGTTTTAAGCATTAAACAGAAAATATATGGTTAAATAAGAATGCCAATAGCAAAAGGAAGGGAATAACCATGTTTAAGCCATACCTTATACAACATTAATGTATTAGAAGTTTTAAAATTGTAAAAAGAACTACGGCAGCAACACGCAATCTGGCTTTCTTTTGTCCAAGTATGAGACATTTTCAAGAAGAATATTCTAAAGCATTAATCCTATAATGTTATAATTTAAGTAAAATATTCCAAAAATGAGTTGTACATGACTCAATTTATAATTAAACTTATAGGAAATATGAACTTAGCTTAAAAGAACATCTTGGGAATTTATCTGTATGAAAAATTTTCTCAAACATAGGTGAATTATCTAGAAAATTACGGTAATTTACAAGGGACGCGGTAAATTACGAAAAATACCACAGTAATTTGGCTTTCTTTTATCAAAGTATGAAAAATTTTAAAGAAGAATATTCTCCTAATAATCACTGAATAATGTTATAATTTAAGTAAAATATGCCAAAAATGAGTTGAACATTCCTAAATTTATAATTAAACACATCAGAAATGTGGACTTAGCTTAAAAGAACATCTTGGGAATTTATCTGTATGAAAAATTATCTCAAACATGGGTGAATTATCTTGAAAATTACCGAAAATTACGGTAATTTTCAAGGGGCGTGGTAAATTACGAAAAATACCATGGTAATTTACGAAAATTACCGTGGTAATTTTCAAAGTGGCCCATCTCTACACGGGCCGATTTATCGGCCCAACTTTAAATACCTGAATATAATGGCCTTCCTTTAAAAACCTGAAGAGAGCCTTGGCATTCTTCGCTCATCCTACCCGAAACGGGCTGGCAGTAAAAGGGTTAATGCACGCATAACGCACGTGCATTGAAAATCATAATTACTAATAAAAATTTTGGTATTGAATGAATATCAACCCGGTTAAATGAAATGGATTTTCACATTTCATTGAAGTCCGCAGGCTGTCAGTTGTTTTCATCTATTGAGGTGTGAATCAAATTTAAGTTCAAGTCAAATAAGTGTTTGCTATTGTATTGATCTTGGAAAAGAGGCGATAAACGCAATAACCAAGCATTTAAATTAAAATATATTGTGAAATATATGTACCAATACTTTAAAATTGGGGAAATAAATTTAAACCTTGGTCAATTGGGCATATTGTTCACTAAGTTTCATGGTTGTATGGTTTTTTCATGTAAAAATTGGAGAAAGAACGTTGTCATGCATGGAAACTTTTGATTTTACTCTTTTAACAACAAAATACTAAATCCTTTCTGGTCTGGATCTCGAGTAAAAACCAGTTGTTATTTTTATATTAACGCATTGAAAAAAATAAAAGCGTAATAAATATGCTTACGAAGTCCACAAAATTTCTCAAAGATGCGAGCAATAAGCAAACAAAGAAAATTGGCGCAACCTAAGCTTGAATGAGTGGACCCTTAAAGATAAAAATGCCAATGTAGATGAAAATTGTAAGCGGGTTGCAAGTAAGTTTTTGATATAATGTTTCCCTGTAAAACATGAAATGTGAGAGCAGCATGCTTATGGACCTCTTCATACTTCTAAAGGTGATGTGCTATGTCCAAGCCAATAAAATGATCAAGGACTTCTTACCTTCAATGACTTGTTGAATGACTATAAATTCAAATGATTAGCAGCTGTAAGCTATGCGGGCTGAATCAATATTTTTTCGCTGGCCGCATAAAATATTTAGAGGGTACATAGTAAAACGTCCAGCGGACTCTATTCTACATTGAATGTTAATGCTTGTGAACGAAAACTGTAATAATATTTATAATTAGACAATTTTCAATGAAGATTAACAAATAATAATACTCAAGGATTCCAGCCATGAATGAATGAGTCCATGATTGATTTAAATGCTTTGGATGCTTTAAAGTTGTGTTCGATATATTTCTATTTCAATACATGTGCCATTTAGCTACTTCTAATGCATATGCATAGAAGATCATAAAACCTAATAAATAGTTAATGAGGAATAGTCTCCTTTCTATCTATTTAGGTGTTAACCAATTCATGGCCTACACCAAATATATTTTCTAAGCATTCTTGTAATGAGAGTGCTGGTTATTTTTTCTCTGATTTGAATATAATATCAGAGCATGGCTACGGTTTTCATATGTGAGAGTGTAATTACTGTGTCATCTATGTAAAGGGATTCGTAATTCGATTCCTTTCAGTCATAGCTTTCAAGAATACAGGGTTATAAATGACCATAATTTATATATATCATCATCATCATAAAACATTGTAAGTCGTGTAGGTCGGCGGAATAATATCATAAAAAGCTATTGAAATACGCACTGATAAGGTTAAATTCCCTTAAATGAAGCCTTTATAGCCAGTGTATAAGGTACTGCAAGTCTCGGAAACAATGGAAAAATTGCCTAGCAACAGAAATGAAAAAAGATTGAAATTTGCATTTATTTTGCGTTTAAACTTGAAATACTTCAGTTGATCGATCGATACAGGAAAATCGATTGCAAAAATTAAATATTTTGATGCTTTAGCCTCATTTTGGTCAAAGAAGGAAACTTGTATCTTAATAATTTCCTATTTTAATGAATGAAATAAAATTACTCTGCACGGAAATTATTAGTTTTTCTGGTTTAATACCATTGAAAAATAAAATCCTATCTAAGCTCGAAATTTATGAAAAATGTTGAGATTTTCTGATTTTTTCCTGACTTGACACTAAATTCTAGCCTTCCCCTGAAAATTTCCATGTTTTAAATTTGACAGTGTCAGGCGATATATGGTGGAACAGCATTTTAAATAAAAACTACAATCAGCAGACCTGATGTTGCCGCCCTAAGGAGCGTTGAAACACGTGTTGTGTATTTTACATTAAATTTAAGTGGACAGTACGATTACTGTAGTTTTTATTTTCAATGTTTTAGCTCGATTATAAATGCCCAGGAATTCGTATCAATCAGTGAGTCAGCTTTGTAGCTTTATATGTTACTAATATGATGTAACACAAATTGGTTTAGCATGATGATTGTTTGGGACGAATCTCTTGTGTTAAGTGGGGTGAGTAATCTGCACTTGAGTATGTATAGTAAGTTCTGAAGGTTGCTGCCTGAGGTTGTTTTCATCATAAGCGTGAATTTTTAAATTTATTTCAAATTGGGCACAGTATAATTCTAGCTTGGAATGAGGTTTGACCCAAGGAATATGCTAAATTCATCATCTTAGCTCTACCAAATTTGTTATATAAGCCCCTGAAAATGTGGAAATGGTTATTTTTAAATGTATGTATTTTAGTGTGAAATTTTGAATTTATTTACAGAAATAAGAAAATTATCTTGGGGTCTAATAGTTATTACATTGTAGGTTAAAGTAAAGTCAAAGTGTAAAAGTAAGTGCAGGTCCAAAGTCTCATGCCGGGCACCATCCCACCCGCTTGCGGGTCCATATCCTCTTGATATGTTAAAGTAAAGTAGATGAGATAGGCTATCAAAGAGATAGAGTCAAAGGTTTAGTTTTTCATTGCAGTTTTCAGTACCACAGCATGAACATTCTTCCAGAGATGTCTGATTCAATTTACATTTGTTCTGCAAACGTGCTCTGCATATATTGGGGTTACTGTCATTAATTTGTTGGAATGTTCTGCTATAACAAAGTCATTTCAGTGGTTCAATTACTTTAATTGTGCTAACCTCTCATTAGAAATGCCATAATAATAATAATATTTTTTATTACACCATTAGCAATTACATACATGGTTTTGTCAAGAATTTAGGACAGGACATATACACACAGAATTACAATGTTATAATGAACATATATATATATATATAAAAACTTTGTCAAAAGTGTGACTAAAATGAGAAAACATAAAAAAGACACTCACACGGGTTGTAAATTTTTCGGTGGATCGCCGCCACCTTCTTCAGCGAAAGGTATAGGAAGAATGAAGAGGAAATGTTTGGGATGGTGAGGGGAAGAGAGCAGTGAGGAGGGGAAAGGTGAAAAGTAAAGGAGGGGTGGAATGGAGGTAAGGGAAATGGAAAAGACGAAATGGTGAAGTTGCCATGACCAAGTTAAGAGACAGAAAGATACAAAGTTGAAGGTTGGGAGGGGAGAAGATGTTACAAAATTATAAGTACAATGTTGAAGGTTGGGGGAGGGGAGGATGTTTACAAATTAATGGGACCGGTTGAGGCCAGGTGGCTGGAGAGCGTTAAAATAAAATATACAAGCTTGCTCTAATGTTCTCAAAGTAATTGGAGTGGCTGTGGGGGGTAGAGAGGCCAGAACAGCTACATTGTAGCAATTATCAAATTTAGTGGTATGGGAAGCGGCATGAGTAGGGACAGCGTGAGAGAAGTTTTGGGAGGATGGGTTGCATGAGGCACGGTGATTATTTATCCTGATATTAAGTGGTGTACTACAAAGTCCAATATAAAAGGCCGGGCATAGCTTACAAAGAAGTATATACACAATGTTAGAGGTGGTACAGGAGGATGAGGAAACGGAAGGAAGATGAGAATTTATGAATTTATTCGGGAGTCGGTTCGTGGTAAATAATAAGCATGTTTTGCATCTAGGACGGTTACAAGGGGTGGCTGGAGTTTTGGATTGAATAACTGATTTTTTGAGAGGTTTCGTGGCTTTAAATAAGTTTGATAGGTTGGGGGGACGCTTATAAGTAACGGATGGACATTTAGGGAATAAATTAGTAGTTGTTGGGTTATTCGAAAGGATGGGAAATAATTCTTTAAGGAGGTGCTTTAGGGACTGTATGCCTGGGAAGAATGTGGTGCAGATGGAAAGATTTTTAGGGTTTGAATCTGATGTTAGTTTAGGTTGGTAAGACTTTCTGAGTATTTTTTTATACAAAAGGGTATCAGGATATCCTCTGCGGAGAAGAGACACTTTTGACAAAGTTTTTATATATTTGTGTTCACGCTCGTGAAAGCTTCCAATGATTATATATATATATATATATATAATAATTTGAACAGAAGGTGAAAGAAAGAGATAGGAAACATGTAACTAAAATTGGACGAAGACACTGGTGATATGGAAGATGGTACAGCCGAGAAATCAGAGGGTAAAAATGTGCCGTGACCGGGACTCGAACCCGGAACCTCTCGATTTCGCGCCGAGAGCACTCGGCGCGAAATCGAGAGGTTCCGGGTTCGAGTCCCGGTCACGGCACATTTTTACCCTCTGATTTCTCGGCTGTACCATCTTCCATATCACCAGTGTCTTCGTCCAATTTTAGTTACATGTTTCCTATCTCTTTCTTTCACCTTCTGTTCAAATTATTATATATTTATTCGCCTAAAAGGCGGTGTGTGAGTGAGTGAACGATATATATATATATATATATATATATATATATATACAAAGTTGTTCAAATATGATCACTTTGAAATTCTCTTATATCATAGTAGCATTTATTCATTAGGAATTCTTTGACTCTCCTATTGAAAATCACTGGAGAGGTAATGTTTTAAAGTAGTTTGGCAATTTATTGTAAAGTATTGAGGCTGAGTGATAGGTGCCTTTTGCAAAAAGGATGTATGCAAACTGACTGGCTAGTATGCGATTGTTAGAACAGGTGTAGTAGTCATGATATACAGAGTTTATTGGGAATTAATCAGGATTTTCTTTAACAAAGCAAACACATGAAAAGATGTAAATAGAGGGAAATGTTAGTATATTTGCTTCAGTGACAAGTGGTTTTCCAAGAGTACGGATAGGGACTTGGAACATGGCTTTAACCACTTGTTTCTGGGCAGAGAAGGCTTTACTAGCTATGCTTGAATTTCCCCAGAACATAATTCCATACGAAATATATGAATGCACTTTGGCATAATATATCATTTTTAGAATGTCAATGGATACAACAGGAGTTAGCTTTCTAATCATGAATATACCGACAGACACTTTTTTCACAATTTCTAGAACATGGGGAGACCAGTCTAGGTTTTCTGTTATTTGGAGGCCCAAGAACTATAATGGCAGTTGTCTTGTTTAAGCCAGTGGCATTCTTATCTGTTAAAAGGTTACTTTATTTATAGTTTTTACTAGTAAATTGAATGAGCTGTGTTTTTTATTTTTTTATTACTAGATTGTTACTTTTGCACCATTGATGCATTTCGTGTATGGTGGTGTTAGTGTATTCAATTCAATTATTTAGTGAATCAGCTGTAACAATGGCAGTTGTATCATCTGTATAAAGGGTGGTTTTGCATTGTGATAGGTGATTTGGGAGATCATTTATAAAGAGGAGAAACAATAGAGGTCCTAAATTGGATCGTTGGGGAACACCAGAGTTTTTGCTAAGAGGATACGTTTTGGCAGTTTGTGTCATATTGATGTCCCTGTAAGAATAGCTCATTATTTGTTTTCTGTCACTTAGATGTGATGTAATCCATTCTAGTGCTATGCCAGAGATTCCTAGATTATGGAGTTTATATTTTAATATTTTGTAATCAATGAGATCAAAAGCTTTGCTTAAATCAAAAAATATGCCTGCAGTGAGAAGTTTGCTATTTAAACTATGCAGAGCATTATTTAGGAGCTCATAAGTTGCAGAGTTGGTTGATTTTCCTATTTGGAAGCCGTGCTGGTTTTAAACTATGAGTTTATGTAGTTTTAAGTAGTTAAATACCCGAATATGAAATAGTTTCTCAAATATTTTGGAGAATACAGATATTGGTCTATAGTTGTCTGCATTTTCACGTGTCCCTTTTTTAGGAACAGGAGTCACACGGTAGTATTTGAGGATTGATGGGAACTGTCCACTTAGAAAAGAGGAATTTATCACGTCAGTGAGAGGTATTGCAATAGAGTGAGAGACTGCTTTTACAACAGGCATTGGGATGCCATTAATTCCTGAAGAAAATTTGTTTTGAAAGGAATTGATTATTTTTACAATTTCAGCAGGGCATGTTGGGAAAAGAAACATTGAGTGAGGTGAATAAGCATAGTTTATGTTTGGTGGTGGACTAGTTTGATTGGCTTTGGAAGTTATTGAGCAGAAATGGCAATTAAACATATTAGCTATGTCTTTGGGATCAGATTCAGTGATTCCATTGAAAGTTATGGAGGTTGAGTTTTAGCTGGACTAGAGGTTTTTGTTGAGTGGTTGATGATATTCCAAGTAGATTTGATAACATTGCTTGAGCTACTGATGTAGTTTTCAATAACAGCCTTCCTGGTGTTGAATAAAAGTGCTCTGAATTATTGACGAGCTCTCAAATAGGACTGGTGTGAAATTACATCACCAAGTTTACTTTGAAAATGAAGCTCACGAACCTTTTTAGACATAGCAATGAGTTCAGGGGAGTTTATCTTAAATCTATCTCCTGGTTTTTTTAACTTCACCCTTTTCATAGGGAAAGCAGCATTGAATTGCATCAGAAATATGTTTCAGAAGGCATTAAACTTGCTATCACTATCTTCAGCATGAAACACTTCACTCCATGATTCTTGCATTATCATGGTGGAAAACTCCATGATATATTCACTAGAGAAAATTCTCTTATAATTATACACAGGATTTGAATCCACAGAGGATAGCCTGAAATGTATGGCCACATTAAGTCCAAAATGGTCAGATAGGCCTGTGTTAAAAGTTTTACACTCAAAATCCATGATTGAGATATTGGAAATGACGTGGTCTCTGAAGGAAACAGTTTGTAGAGTTATCCTAGTGGGATCAACATTTACAATATGAAGGCCATAAGAGGTCAGCAGATTTAGGAGATCACTCTTCATTGGAGAGTCCTTCAAAAAATTAATGCTGAGATCCCAAAAGATTATTATACCATCTACATTTTTCAGCATTACATACTAGTTAAACTAGAAGAATGGGATCGGACACTGAGAGGTGCGTTAAGGACAAGGCTTGGGCAGTCCTCCATATGTGTGCAATTAGAAAAAAGATGGGTCATGCTACCATATCAATAATTTATTTTTCCATGGCAGTTTTCGGTACTTTGACATTGATACATATTTCCTTTGTGTTGAGCTACTGCTAATAACATAACTTCATTTTTTCTAAGAGGTGGACATTATATGATTAGAAAGAATGTAGTTTATGCAATTAGATCATACAGAGAGGAATTCAACTGTGTAAGCTAAAGTGATTCCTCAGCACTGTCTTTAAATTCTTTGCCCAATCCCACCCCATGTTTTTATTTAAGATGGACATGGCTTGTTTGATGTCCATACTATTCTACTATTGCTAAGATTACTGTACTTTAATACATATGTAGTGATAATGCTTATTGATTTGCATTTCATTTGTGAAATTTAGGGATACTTTGGTGCTGTTGGCTGCTTGTTGGAGTTTGAAGGTACCGATAGCTGAACATTACTGTAAATGTTTAAAAAAGCACAAGCATTCCTGTGATGGAGCTTCCAACCCACTGGCAGTTGCTGCTAATTTCTATTGTTATCAATTGCAATGCATTTTAAGGCATGGGAGGTAATGTTTTGAATTATTTATCCTGTGTACGTGTGTGTTCACTATATGAAAGCCAAATAATAGGGGCCATTGTGGTCTTCACTGTATTGACTACAGTGTTGTATTTTTGTAATAGTTATTATAAGGCTTTGTTAAATGTTATATTTTAAATGTTATGGAGAATTTCAGCAGAAAATTAAATGCCCCTGTGAGCAATTATGATTCATCATTGTTAGGATTATAGGAAAGGTCCACAAGCCATATCATACCTGTTGCATCGCTTGGCTAATAGCCAAGCCATGTCATGTCATTCCAAGTATCCATTGCTCACAATTTCCAGTCTTGGCTTCATGATGCTGTCATGCCTTTGAGATTATATTATATTCAAATCATATTTTAAACCCAGTTCATGTTTTCTTATGTTTGCCAATACATCATCACAACATCATCTCTTTAAGTTACGCTATTAAAAAATAAAATATTGTTTCACCTATTATTTGCCATTTTAATCCATATTTAATGTTTTTATCTTGCATTTTTAATAATGCATTATCACTGTTCAAACTAGGAGCTAAAAAGCGAATGAATATATCATGATGTTAGGACTTTGGTCATTAAAATTTAAGTCCATAATCAAGGGGTAGGTTGTCTGATTTGTTTTTGATTGTATACCCCTCTCATATAGTTCTAAGCCATTGTAAAATTATTAGGCATAGAATGCTTGAGCAAATCCCTTAATGGGTGTCATATTTCTTGGTTAGCCCCCTTGTAAAAATCCATTTTGATAATGGATGTTTTCTTTGTGAGGCAAATCTATGATTTCAGCCCTTGTAGCAGTTTAGTCCATGAGGAAAGCTGCATAGTGGCCATAATGCTAGGTATAATTGTTACTCTTATGTGAAATGAAATATTTATCAGTAAAGTATGCATTGCTCTTCCTGCTTTGCCATCGGGCGATTGGAATGAATCAAGTTGATCTTTGGCTGCTTTACTTTTTACAAGTGATTGGTATTTATTTATTCTTGTAATGCTGAAATGTCATGCTGTTCACTCAACACTAAATTTTCACAGTATATATTGCAATTTCCTAAATGAATGGATTTCAATGTTCATAATATTCTATTGTGTTGGTGGTTGGTCAGAAATGTGTAAATGAATTTTGATAAGTATTGAATGTTGAATTATCTTTTGGAGATATTGTTTTTGAGAACAATTTGTTAATGTGTTTTTAACAAGTTTATGGATGCATTTTATTTAATGCACAGTGAATCAGTGGACTATTATGTACATATATATTGGAAAAAAGGTTATTTTTATGATTTATGCATGAAATTTTTTGTGTGATTGAGAAGTGGATGGCAAAATTTGATTTATGTAACTCTTTTATCTGGGTATATCAACCTTCATTGTGAGGGAAGTTAGTTCAAAAACATGTAAGCCACCTATCTGCTGTACCAAAATCATCATTATCATTAAAGTAATTAAATATTTGGATATTAATCAGAACTTGTGGTAGAATTTATTTCCATTGGTGTTAACATATTTTAAGTACTTATTTTATGAACATAAGGAATTAGGCTCATCAGGAAAGTTTTTGACTAATTTTATTCAAAGCAGCCCTGGTATTACTTTTGTGAAAATTAGTAATTTGGGAAATGGTACTTCAGAGTTTGGCTTTGTGAACCATTTCTTTTAGTAAACGTTTTCAATTGGAAAGGATAAGCATTTGTTCTTGTGGTATTATCGGAACTGAGCTAGCATCAATACTACTGTAGAAACTCAAAAATACGAACCTCTTAATTACAAAATTATGATTTTATGAAGCAAAATCTTTGGTCCCGACCAAAAGGGAATCTTAGTGTATGTAACAGTATGCAATATTAGGAAATAACAAAGTTTTGAAATTACGAACCTCGGGTCTTGGTTCCCGACGTGAAGAAGTTACTCGTTTATACGAATAGTGACAGATCACAGCAATGTTTTTAGGTGCTCCTTATCAGAGTTAAACATTAATTAATCATCGTCACCGCATACATTATGCACTGAATCTGAATTACCTGAACAATAACTCATATTTCAATGCTACAATAGTAAAGGCGTCCAGCAGTCGGAAGTCACTGTCGTACTCATCAAATGGGCTCAATTTTGCTGAGACGTCTCGGCCGTCGCGTTCGACTGCTGACACCCGATGTCTGCATCTCGACTGCCTCGAGAGCAGTCGAGACGCAGAGGCCTAGTTGGGCAGTCCCAATTTTCAGTGATTTTTCTGCTCTCCTCTCTCTGCGTTTTATAATAAGCGTCCTTTCCAGCTCTTTCTGCATAGCTACTTGCAATATTTGGTTCTCCTCTTCTTCGTCTTCCAATAAAAGCAACAAAACTAAATCATCACCATCCATTTCAGCTCAACATCAACTCACTCTCAGGATACCACAAACCGATAATAAATTTGTAATTAAACTAAATACACATTTTCCCACATCGCGAAGCCACAGAATCGGGTCGTGGACGCCTGAATGAAACCACCCGGCCATGTAATCCAGCTGCGACGCCCAGATGCCACGGTTGGACGTGGCTGTTGGACACCCCAGTGAAACCAGACCTTGGACGACTTTGAATTGTAGGCATTGTAGCACATAAAATATGAAACCTATCAGACAAAAAATGTGTTCGGCTTTGTTACCACGAGTCCTCAGAGTTGCCAACGAGTAAAAAAACTTAAATTAGTCGTGTACTCGCCTGCGAGAGAATAATTGCTACAACCAGCATTTTCTTCTCATGATCCCTGGCATTTATTGCAACCAATTTTCCCAAACATAAACCCATGATGAGTATTCCTGGTACAGAAATCGTTTGCTGCGCGCTTGTGCTAAAAAATTATGAGATGTATCGGAGATAGTGCTAGATTGTTCGAGCGATTGATTCAGTCGTGAATATAACCTAAGGAAGCTTTTTTTCTCACTATTTCAGACTAATTACACTTAACCTTGCTCCACGGCATTATTATTCTGACTGGCAATAGCTATTGTCGAAAGAATCAGATTTAATTTCCCACCCTAATTGAGCATTTTAATGTACACATCGAGCTAAGTATAGCTAAGTTCCCTTCATCCGTCGCCAACAGCCAAGAAAACCAGAGAAAATATGAGTTCGCTTGGTTCATATGACCAATTACTTTGACACACGTTATTTCTAAAGTATGACTAGCACTGGGCGCATAGATAATCAAAGGGAAAAAATACTCATGCACCCATATATAATTGTATCAGAAAATGGTGTACCTTTCTTCCCTTTCGCTCCAACCCAGTGATTGAAAAAATATCCTAAAAGAGACCTCAGCTGCATTCCTGCAGCCTGATAAAGAATCTGCCCGAATGGATCGGAAATTTGGGTAAAACATTGGGGTAAAATGCTAAAGCTGAAATTCCCTTTCAGAATGCATCCAGGGATGGATCAGGATAACTCATGAACGACTCAACAAATTATGTGTAAAATTTTCTGATAAATAACTGTAGCTAACCTAGGTACATACTATTATGTAATTAAATTATGAATTGATGAATAATATAGCTTAAAGTTTGTTGGAAAAACAATCTTTTTAAAATGTTACAAACTTGATACTGTTGCTCTTATTGTTTAAATAAAATAATAGATAGTCCAATCATGATAAAAAATAATTTGAAGTACATACTTACATTAATCTCAAACAATGCATATCTACTATGTATTCACTACCTACGGGATGAGACTGTCTTAGCATGGTTATCACAAATAAGCAAATCCTCACAGCATTACATGGAAGCAAAGGTCATGGTTCCTCTATTATAAGTTGCCTTAAAAGATAGTAATGCTATTCAACAATGAGAGAATCATTGCTTCTGTCAGCCACACCCCATTCCTGTGCTATTATCCAGGAGGGGAGGTTATTACAATTTAGGGACGTGAGTTTACATGTAAATAAATAATTAAAAACAGCAATTTAATGGTTTTGACAGTTTTAATGAGTCTTAAATTTCCATTTTTATGATCAACACACACAGGTGCACCACACTTCTACAAACTTGTCAATTAAGTGTAAAATGTGCAAGCGTAACATAACAGCTTTTTACTCAGTAAAACATTATCACAGAAGCTGAGTTGTGTACAACAACACACTTAATATTTCCACTACAAATTGTATTTCATTACAAAGTGCAACTGCAAATGTGTATTCAGATGACTTGGATAACCGTATGAGGTACAGTAAATAAATTTTTTGACAAATTTCCTCTCCCACTGAAGTCAAAAACATTAAGTGACTGATCCAATGCAGCAAAAAGATGGCTGGGATCAAATACCATTCCATAAACTGGAGAACTCCATCTTGTCTTTGAGAAGTAAGTCTGAATAAGGAAAGTAAGACTATTAATCACTTTAAAAATAAATTCTTATATACAATAGTTAAGTTGATACAAGGATGTAATTATATCAGCATTACTGCTTTCTTTGATCACAATTATTCAACACATTTCTTCAGGGAACATGGATATTCCCATTTGCCCTTAGGCTTCCACGGAGTTCCTAATTGAATCTCTTAAACTTTCTGGTCTTCTCCCACGTCCGCTGGTTGGTTGGCAACAACAGACTTGGGAAAGAAATCAGGAGATTCAATAGATATTCCCATCTGGGAGGAGAATCCATGGGAATCAAATTGTCAACCATATACACATAAGTGCGATATTGTATATTTGCACTGAAATGTGTAATATGTGCACTTGCGGGTGACTCCGTAAAGGTAACTACCATGGCTAGTTCCAGTATCCTCAAAATTTGTCAACCATATACAGGAATTAATCTATCATTGTGAATAATTGAGCACCGGTGAGATAGTAGAGCAGTTTTACACCAGCATCATTAACAAGTTTGTATGATAAAGGTACTCCATGCATCAAGATAATCTTATTGAATGGGTGATAATATTTTTACACAGATAATACTGTATTTACTCTTAGGAAGCTATAATAGTGTAGGATGATTACCAAATAAGACAATGACTGAAATGATGCATTAGGTCTATTTCAACTAGATTAATCCTTTTGCACTGACAGGTTGTGATACCCACAAAAAATATGGCCATTCAATGCAATGTGTGGGGATATCCCATGGCCATTTGATAATTCTAATCGGCTGATCCCATAAGATTATTATAAATCATGCTATAAATAATGAATAAATGTTAATTGAGCTTTTCTTAGCTGATTAAATAAGGGTCCAAAACCATTACCATATAAACCATTTGTGACAGATAAATTATTACTTCGTTATTTTTTCTGGGTAGTAGGCAAATTTCTCAAACTTATGCAAAACCTTTTGATGCAGCAACAGGGTTAATGAAAATGGTCGACACTGCTGTTTTTCTAAATTATTTAGTTAGATCCGTAAAAAAACTGACCAATAACCACTGACATATGGACATGGATGTGAAATGATTGTATCGATGTACAGTGTACAATATATGGCAAGTATGTAGTAGAAAGTAAACATTCGATTCAGTCATTTTACTTATTGCTAAATTATGTTCGCTCAGACCAATAAATGCACGCAAGAAAAAAGAGAAATTTCAGTAACCTTACTGTAGGATTGTATGTTAGTAGACCTGTCAATGCCGATGTAGAATTGTATGTTGTTAGGTCTGTCAGCAATCAAGTCAGTCATGTGCAATAAATGGAGTTAAAAAGTCATGTTAAGGTCTGGTGATTATTATTTGAAGTATCCCTGCTCATGTACTTAAAGGACTAGTTACACTTACACGCACAATCAATAACTCGGCATTTAAGAAACACTTTTAACACTTAAAGAGTGCTGCTCTTGCAATAAATGGTCATTTCACATGAACGAATCTAAGTAATGAGACAATTTGCAAATAGGTAACCGTAAGTAGCAGAATACATGGTAGTGAGCTCACGAATAATTAGAGGTAAATTAACACGTGTCATTAAACATTTCAAGGATTTTTTCAGTACTTTAAAATACCTATGTACTTCAATTCACTGACATCCATAAATATACTTATGTATCTATGTATATACAAGAATAATCAATTAATGGAAAATTGAGAGGCTTAACACTTAAATTCATGCTTGGCTCAGTACTCTTTTAATTTAGCCTTTTCTTTACATGATATGTTTAGCTAAGGTCTGCACATATCATATACTTCTCGTGCTATACATTTTCAAGGCATAAATAGACTCCATGATTATCTAGCATCAATCACAGTGCAACAACGTGAAGTCTTTGTGGATATAACTTACAGGGAATCCTAACTACAGCTATGACTCACCTGAATACTGTCTTTCTTTCTTTTGTCCCACAACTGAATTCTGCCATGCTGAGATAAACCAGACAAGAAAGTATTGTGGTTGTCTGAGGCCAGTGAGTAAATGGCTGAATCATACGGATCTTCCCACAAGGAAACACACCGTCCAATCCTGGTGGCATAAATAAAAGTTGTGCCATTGTTCATACTCTAAACTATCAATATTTTTAAGTGATTAAGGAATTTACCTAGTATCCCATAATCTTATTAATGTGTCGTAGCCACAAGAAAGTAGTGTTTGTGGGTTTTCCCAATGAACATCCAACACTCCAGCACCATTTCTGAAGATATAATCAAGGTTGACAACAGAAATTCCACTGAAATATTAAGATGCATCAAATTTAATGGGGCACAATTACTACATAAAAATACATGTACATAAAAGCTTAACCAAGTCAATTTTTGAGAACAATAAGTGCCAAGAAAGATAACTAATTTCAGTGCAAAGCATAATAGGTATAAGGTGAAACTCCCCTAATGATAGTGAGAGAGAACTAGCAGATAAGGATACCAAATTCAACGCTTATGCTCATCAGTGAAGCCCAAGATGGGAATTAAACTACATATCTACCTAAATCTTACAGTGAGTTGCTGGTATAGTGGTTGTGTTGTAATTAGCAAAATAATTATGTACAATACTTTCTACAGATCAAACACCTGGAATTTACCTGGCAGAGTCAAAGATGTGAAGAGGAGAGATGTTATAAAGTCCAGCTGACCCACAACAAAACACATCAGCATTAGGAGACAATGCAACTGAGCATACTCTATCCCCTATGTCAATGGAAAAGCTTTCTTCACATGTACTGGGATCAGAAATATTCCAAACCTGCAAAGTGCACATACATACCAATAAAACCCATTCCCGTTCGGGAGGCAAGGTCAAAATAAAGCTAATACGTACATGATTCAGAGAATTGCCAGCGGCTCAATTTATCTGCCTTAGGTGCTCATGGAAAGACTACCATTGGCTGATATGCATAATGATCTGGATTTTTGTACACATATACATGTGTATAAATTTGTTAATTTTTATTACCTTCAAAACTCAACATAACTGCATTATTTTTCAACTATCAATTCTAAAATGTACACCTAATCTTTGAAAAATCAACTGTAGTAGCATAATAATACCGTATTTACTCATGTAAGCAGCACCATCATGTATCCCCCCTTTTTGGGCAGGTTCAAAAATGAAAAAATATTTTTGTCTAAACACTAATTTTCTGCCCTTGAGCCTGCCTCTCTTAGTTGTAACTTAAAAGCATGGTACACAAATTAAAGGGAGTCTCCAATAGCCGTAAACAATTGGCACCACTCGTCAGAGATCACTAACCTTGCTGTGTTGGTTCGCTGGGATGGGACTTCCACAGCAGAGACCAATCCCAGCCTCTCCACCAGAATACCCTCCTGTGATGGTTTACGAGAAGAATGCTTTCACGCCAGTGACCAACACAGCCACAATCACCCAACCCAGATAGGATCTTTCGCTAGCCTATGGGACCCCACTAATGATACTTAGGGTTATAACCTGGGATCCTTCGTAAGCCTAATGAGACCCTACTAAAGGTGCATGGTTATTAACACAACCACATGCACAATCACAAACACTCAATCACACACACAAATGGGCCCAACTTCTGGGAGAAACTGCTCCAAAAGAGCATGGTACAAAATCTTGCAAGCAAGAACGGACGAGGGTGAGGGACGAATACGCGTATTTCACCTACAAAGTAGCCCTCTTCAGCGATTCGAAGGAAAAGTGTCACAACAACGCAAGATTGAAGTGAGGAATGGTGATGACATCCTAGATGATATGAGGATGGGGGGAAAGGGGGGACATGACGTCAGCAAAAGCGGGGTATGGGAGATCGGTGTAAACAAAAGGCGAAAAGCAACAACCAAAAAATGGGGGTCAGGAGGAGGGGAGGCTGAGGGGGGAGGGGAAGAGGAGGAAGAGAAAGTTAGCGCGTGACCGTTAAAACAATTGCCGAATTGCTCGCAGTTCAAAACTGAGAAGAGGGAGGAATGAGGAATGGGAACAGAGTCACTGTTTAGGAGATCCCCTTTGTTTTTAAAAATAAAAATTCTCTCGTAAGCGTCTTATAGGTTATTATCTGTGAGCCTCAAAAGTTTCAAATTATCTTTTGTGTTGTGACCGGTCTTGATTAAATACTGTGCCACGCTAGACTTTTCGGGATTATTATTTCTGTAGTGAGAATAGTGTTCTTTGAATCAGGTTTGTAACATACGTCGTGTCTGTGCTATGTAAGCTAAATGGCAAGAGTTGCAGTTGATTTGATAGATTCCTGATTTTTCCATTGCCGGAATTTTATCTTTAGCATTTCCCAAGAGGTTTTTAAGTTTATTGGTTAGAATAGGAGATTTTAGTTTTGACAGATTTGAATATTTTATCGATTCCTTTCGTTAAACGGGGATAATAAGGCAATTTCATGTATTTCTCAGTTTCATCTTTCTTGTGTGTGGTGGAGTTAGAAATCAGATGCTTGAATTTGTACTTCTTCACTATGTTATCAACTATTGACTCCCGAAAGTCGTTCTGTTTGGCAATATCTTTTATAAATTCAATTCCATTACATTCAATAGGCTCTGTGTTTTTACATTGGAGAACATACTTTACCGAACTGAATACAGAGAAGAAAAAATAGCAAAAACTATTTGATAAATATAAAACAATAATATGCAAATACATTATTCCAAATGATATAAAAAGAGTATTAATAATAATAGTTTATTTTGTCTAAAGATCTTACAACAGAAGATATAAGACACGTCATGAAAAGATACAATAGATTAATAAATAATTGTATGTTAACGAAGTAATAAGAATATTAATGATTAGTTGGAACGATCAGATAGATATTAGTTCACAGAATAATAATTTTTTCCTGACGGAAAAATTTTAACTTCCTTTTAAATGACACCATAGAATGATTAGCTTTCAAATGACTAGGAAGTTTATTGTAAATTCTGAGGCCCAATTCACGTGGGCCTAACTTTGATCTGTTAGTCTTAACTAAATGATAATGTAGGTTATTACTATTTCTAGTTTCATAATTGTGAACATCACAATTAGGTATGAACATGTTAAGATTATGATGTAAAAAAATTAAAATTGATAATAAATAGACACAGGGGAGTGGGGGTATGTTCAGTGCTTTAAAAATAGGCTTGGAGGGAGCATCAAAAGGTTTTTTGCAATGATTCTAATTGCACGTTTTCTCAAGGTGAACACCTTGGAGGCATGAGGGGATGGGCCTAAAAAATTATATTACATGACATATGTGAATAGAAAACACCATAATACAAAGTAAGTAGAATATTTATGTCTACAGAGTTCCTGAGGTGGCATAAGAGATAGCAAATTGAGCTTAGTTTATTGGCTAAGATCTCAATACTCATCTCCCAGGACATATTACTACATAAGTATGTACCAAGAAATTTAGTATGGGGCACATTCTCAAAGGACTTTTTATCAATCCTAACTAAAATGCTCTCAAGTACATTACTGTTACCACAAAATTGAACGATATGTGACTTTTGTGTGTTTACGGTAAATTCATTATCAATACACCAGCTTAGAATACTTTCATTTGCAGTTACAAAGTTCATAGTAATGTCATTTTGGGTCGGAGCAGAAAGTAAAATATTTGTATCATCAGCATATGATATGACTTTGGAACCTGGAATATTTCTGAGAGATAGAGCTATATATTTATTTTATATAAATTAAAAATAGGATTGGGCCTAAGATGGACCCCTGAGGGACTCCTACGGTGGTGGAAGTACTTTTAGAGGAGTATCTACCACCATTTATAGAGAGTGAGACAGCCTGTGTCCGATTGCTGAGGTATGACTGAAGCCATTTATTGGCAATGCCTCTTACTCCCAAATTATTAATTTTGTTAAAGCCGTTTTACACGGGGCTCTCCGCTTCGCAGGCTGATGTACGGATGAATTCGCAGTGTAAATTGCATCGTGTAAAGCGGTGTACTGTGTGAACGCCTGCGCGATTGTATGAATAACTGCGAGGAAAATAGCCCCTACTCTAATTTGGTGCCCGAGTTCTCGCAGTCCATGAAGCACCTCGTATGTTATACTGTTATTTAATAAAATATTACTTGTTTGTTGCTACAAATACACATGTAGACATGCTCTTGCCACTGTGCCTTAAGTTGAGAGGCATATTTGTAGGCTGTTAGTGGCATAATATGGCAGAATTTAATAATTAAATATTTCTACCGATGAAAGGGAGATCGCTTACCGTCACATCGCATTTTCTAAATAACTATCAATAGGGTATTTAGGCGTACAATGATGATTTATGAATTCTAGTAAATTACTGAAATCATGCATGACATTTATTAAGCAGTAATTGCCCTACATTCACCATGCGTGAACGTAAATAAGTCCGTAATTAGCTTTAGCATACTCGATCACCGGAATACTTTTCATAATAATTGATCTTAAATAGATGATTCCCGTTGAGAGTTTTCAATTATAATCAAATTTCGTTTATGCAGTCACTTACTGAACTAGATTACATACTCAAGTAGCTTATGGTTTCAGAAAATAGGCGATTTTGCACATTTGTGAGCATCGTATTTTGGTTGCGTTATGTTAGCCTCCGATTTTGGGCAAGGGAAACGAAAGTTCATACAGTAGTTTGTTGGATCGTATTTTTACTGACGTTTGTTTGCTTTCAGCCTCTATTTTCGTAGTTAAGCTGATATATTTTAAGAATCTTTTGCATTGAACTGTCAATTATCACTCTATCCTAATAAAAGTCGGATTAATCGTCAAATAATACTGAAAAAATGTGTTGGACAACACCAAGTAGGTACATGTACAATAACAAAGAGTGCTAATAGCAAATTTACTTATTTCTCCACTCAACTTAAATTTATTTCACCATATGTATTTATTTGACACTCATTAAATTCATTTTACATTCAACCAGGAACTTGATGATATAGAATAGGTAGTCGCTAACGCTGGAGAATAGTATCATGAAGTGCACTGGGTCAAACCTCTCTAGATTTGTTATGTCATGATTTATTATTGTACACACAATTTTTAAACACAAAGATTTGAAATATTTTAAGAGAGAAGTGTCTACCCAAAAAAATAAATCTATCCCTAATTACCGACTTTCTCCGAATTCTATTCCCTGGCAAACCAATGTAAACAATAATGCGCACAAACCCTTTTCACTGTCAAAACAAAACACTCGAACGTTATTTACGAAGGAATTTCACGAAGACTTGCGCAGACGCTTGTGTCGTGTAAATCTGTCATATTGTGAAAAGTTCTCGTTCTCGCAGTGTACTTGGGCGCCTTCTACTGCGAGAGCTGAAGCTGCTTCTGCCTGCCCAGTAAAGAACCCCGTGTAAAACGGCCTTTAAGGAGGCGAGAGTGATTTACATAGTCAAATGCCTTGGAGAAGTCCTAAAAGATTCCCACAGTTTTATGTTTTTTGTCAAGTGAAGACAATATGAAGTCAGTGGCTGGAAATAAAGCAGATGTAGTGGATCGGTTTTTTTGGAACCCATACTGATTTGAGGAGAGTAGGGCATATTTAACCATGAAAGACATTAATTGGTTGTAGAAAACTTTTTCAAATACTTTGGATAAAACATTTTGTTTTGCAATCGGTCTACAATTATTCAAATTGTTGGTGCAGCCTTTATTTTTATACTAAGGGTTGATAATGGAATGCTTGAGAGAAGATGGGAAAATCCCTTGTGTGAGGGATTCATTAATCAGAAATAGAAGAGGTTCTTTTATGCGTATGTATGAGAGATATAGTATTCTCCCTGGGATATGATCAGGGCCCAAAAAGATTTTGTTAGCAAAAGTCGAAATTATGGCTTTTAAATCAGATTCCGTACAAGGATGAATAAAAAATGAAGAAACAACAGGATCTGGACTATGGAACGACTTTATGGAAGAAGTAAGAGGGGCGGCTAACGTTGGTTTAACTGTAAAAAGGTGTTTGAATTCGTATGCTAAATTTTAATATTCAATGTGTGAATTATCACCTGAATGAGTGATTTCGGGGAGAATGTGTTGACGGAACTTTCCAGTTGACTCTTGAATAATACCCCAAGACGCTTGGGACTTATTATTAGATGATATTACCCTCTCAGTGTTATATGACTTTTTGGCAAGTTCCAAGAGTATCCGATAATTCTTTTTGTGGGCCAAGTATTCATCATGCAGGAGTGGACAATTTGAGTGTTTCACTCAAATTGTCCACTATTTTGCTATTGCTATTAAGCAGGAATTCTAAGTTTAACATGTGCAACATCTAACATAACAATAATAAATAGGGCAATAAATATAGGGCTTCTACTGTAATGCTAAATGACAAATTTCATTGAGTAATATAAGTTCACCAGCCTATTCTATGGCATGCCAGAAAAATAATTAAAAAAGACACCCTTCATTGATGAGAACCTAGCCACAAAGAACTTCTTTAGAAAATGTTTTTACCTACACCTCTTGAGTCTGGCTGCCATTAACCAAACATATTTATGGGAATCAAGTACGCAACAGGGAGCAGCCAAACACCCTGGACCTAGGCATCGATGATATTAATAAGAGTAAAACACAGTGTAACAAATTTATAACACATCAGATTAACTTTTTTTGTTGGGAATATCTGAGAAAATACCTTGCGATAGATGATAGATGCTCCTTGGGATCCCATATAAAAGTCTAATTTGATCAATAGATCAGCTTCATAGTTTATTTAGAATCAGTATTTGAGATCATATAATTGCAACAAAATACAAAAGGCAATGGCTTTTAAGCCAGAAATAACCTTTGGATATTTTAGTATACTCATCACAATTTTTCAATCAACTTCAAAATGATGCATACATATCAAATCCATAGATCTTTCAAAAGTGCACATTTTTTATGACCTTATTACAAGGTACAGTAGAATCATAAAAATAATAAAAAAAAGGTCAATACCTTAACTGTTTCATCTCTGGAACCTGATACAACTAAGCAACCAACACAGTCAACAGAGTTAACATCGGATGAATGGCCATTTTTTAGCTCAAATGTCTTCTTACCAGTAGCTGCAGACCAACCTACTAGGCCACCATATCTGCAATGTAGACACAAGTTTGTAAGAGTATTGTTTCCCATAAGATTATACATAAAAATAGAATACTTCTCAACTTGCTTACTTTTTACAAAGAAACTAATGCAAAAATTCACCCATATTTGTAACTCAGAGAAAACACGTACATGGAAATATGTATTTCAAATTACCTGCATTGAATGATGAGAGATTTATAAAAAAAGGAAGTTGTAAAAGAACAGTAAAAAGGGTGCAGCTCACCAAAGAACAACAAACAAAAAAATGGAAAAATTGAAACTTGATGAGGATGCATCGTTATACTTGACTGGTGCATGATAATTGATTTACTAAATTAAGCATTTCATATTCCAGGTACAGAGAAATCAAAATTTTCAAACTAATATCATCATTAGTCATTCAATCCTAAGTTTCATTGACAGAAGCCTTCCATTCTATCCCTTCTCTAGCGAACTCCTAAATGTCCTTGTAGCTCTTCTGTTTTATGGCACCTTTTAGCAGGTCGACAGTGTCTGTCCCAAAAGTTCCTGTAATTTTATTTTTCAAAAGTTACGGTAATGTAAAAAAAAATATTTACTGAACATAAACTTACAATCTCTTAAGAACTTTTCAAAGTACTATCCTCCTGATTCGATGCACATTTTCCATCACTTCACCCACACCTATTAGGCTCCCTGTAAGGCCTCAACGGGGACCTCTCGTAGAGTCAGTTTTTGCTGTTGATGGGCACCTTGAGCACTCATCATCGTCGATGGTCTCTTGACCCTCCCAGAACCTCTTGTGCCACTCGAAAGTTTGGTTCTGTGACATTGCGTCCTCTCCGAAGGTTAGCCTAAGCATTTCTAGCGTATCCCCACCAATTTTACCCAGTTTAACGGAAAATTTAATTGCGTAACGCAGCTCCAAATTCTGCACCATCATTTTATTGATGAGGGTATGGTGACACACTTAGCGCTAAGCACGATCTTCAGTTTACCACTGCCCGCAGGCAACTGTGGCCGGTGGCATTCTCTAGCCAAGACCTACACCACGTTTTCTGTCAGGAACCACGTCGCACAAGTGTACGACCGACAGTCTTCCTACAGGGGATTTCCCTTCCATTATGTTCCTCATGAATTTGTCTCGTCTCAACATGTGCCCTATCAATCTGAACCTTCTCTTCCTAATAGTGCTCTTCATATAGTTTTTTCCTCTCCTATTCTTCTATAAACCACCTTGTTTATAATACTATCCATCCATTTGATTATCAGCATCCACCACCAGCACCAAGTTTTGAAAGCCACTATTCTCTTCTGTTCTAGCTTTCCAATGGTCTATGTCTCTGAGCCATATGGCGTAACTATCCACACAAATATTTTAAAGAACTGCTTCCTTATTAGTAATCCTATTTCCTTTGAACACATCAAATGTTCTAACTTTATGAATACTTTCTTTGCTTGAGCTAATCTTCGTCTGTTGTACTTCTTCCATCCCATGTCTTGCAGCTTCCAAGGTAGTTGAAGGATCTCAATTGTTCAAGCACCTTTCCTTGGAGCATAATGCCTGCCTTCAGCTTTTCATGTTCAACCTACGCAATTGTCAAATGTCAGGACAGAGCATTTCACAATTTGCCTAAAATAAATACAATTGGTGCACAATATATCCCTGATCAGCAAGTCCATATTTGACGTTGTTTGGATGTACTCCAAACTTTCTCCCACTTCCCCTCCTTCCTCCTCTCTCCCCCCTTCCTACCTCTCTCTCCCTCCCTTCCCCCTTCTCTCACTTCCTCACCCTCTTCCACCCCAGTAACTCCTCTTCTTAATTCCTCTCTTCCTATTCCTTTCTCCATCTTTACCTCACCCTCTCTCCCTCCACATTTTACATAATGTAACATGATTAAATCTATCATCTACTATAATGTCACCGATGTGAGTATATATATTGTAACTGGTCCTGTTTGGACGGTTTCATAAGCGTCGGGTGGACGGGAGTTGCGAGGGCTAAGGAGGGCCTTATCTATTGATTTTGTGTGTTATGACATGAGGAAATGTCGAAAAGCCCATGTGTGGATGACTTGGCATGAATGAGCGAGTGAATGATGTGGTGTTCCCTAACCACCCCCATTTTTGTCCCCAATGGAGTGCGGTCTAACTCGTCACCCAGAGTTTGAAACCCAAATTGACCAAAACATCAGTGACCGAGTGATAACGGCTGGAAAAACCCTCCCCCACCCCTAGAAGAACGTGAAAGTGTTTCCCCTCCCCACTCCTTTTCCAATGATTTGTTATTCTTGAGTCATAATTAAAATAAATGTGCCAATTCAATCTCTGAGTCAAAGGCTCTTCTTACCCCAAATATTCCACCATCAACCCGACGAGTCGTCACCATTCCCCCTTATCCCAGGCGCACAGGATTTCACCCTTGCCTTGATGGCCTGTGCACCCCCAACCCTCCACCTTTAAATTACCCTTCGGTATTAACCCGCCTCGCTGAGGGGAGGGTTACAATATAAGTCAGTAACATTCACACCAGAAATATACGTGAAGATGAATCTTCATTTGGCTGCAGAAATTTTTTTATTTGCCAAATTAAATTAGAAATAGTGGTTTTCTGGAATTGGGAAAGGTATCAATAGAAAGAAAATAAAGATCCATATTCCTTCAATCGAATTTTGTATTCCAGTCAAAATTCTTAAACTAATTCCTAAAATGTTTGCTAAAACGTAATGAATTTTTGAAATATTTTAGCATTTTTGAGTCTTCTTCCCCAAAACGACCATACTAATTGTTACAATAAGTCGAGATTCCGTGTATATATCCATCAACTTGATGATTCTTTGCACTAAATAAGATATGAATGATTTATTACAATGTATTAGTGTTGATTTTTTTCCTTCCCGTTGAAATTCAATGGGCACCCACTCTAGTTTAATATAATGACTTATATCTTATGTAATAAATGAACAATGTCAATAAAATTTTAATATGTTACAGTGTAAAGACCAATATTTTATAATATACATGCTTATGTATGATAAATGTTGAGTTTATAACATTATATAACTTTGAACCTTATTTCTTTTACAAACAAAAACTTAAAACTAGGGAACGTGAGATCTACGGCCTCTTAAAGTTACAATGTATAAAATTCTCCAATGGCCGTAATAAATTGGCACCACTCGTCAAAAATATGCCACAATTGCAGTGTTGGTTTGCGGGAAAAAATGGGGGAAAATCCACGCCAGTGACCAACCACAACCTCTCAACCAGAAAACCCCTGTGATGGTTTACGGGAATGTTACTTCCTCGTACATTCCCGTAAACCATCACAGGGGTTTTCTGGTTGAGAGATTGTGGTTGGTCACTGGCGTGGATTTTCCCCCAAACCAACACAGCAATTGTGGCACATTTTTGACTAGTGGTGCCAATTTATTACGGCCATTGGAGAATTTTGTACCTTGTAAGAAACAAAAACTTAAAAAAATAAACATTGCTTAATGAAAAGAAAAACATTGCATCATCTTAAACAAATATATAATTATAATTAAATGCAATTTTTTTCTATCAGCATCCAGTAAAAACTTCATTAATGCAGGTGGAACATGTGACTTATGAAAATGTTTTTAAAAAGTGTTGCAATTTTCAAAAATTTGGTGTGAGCTTTGAGAAAGAAAAAGAGCCAAATGCTGTGGGCGCAAAAGGGTTAATTTGTTGTTATAATGTGTTCCATTCTAATTTTAGAAACTGCCCATCCAATTTTAACACATCAGAACTAAAAATTTGACCTGTAAAAATATTTTTGTCACTCTAATTACAGTATCTCCCTCAGTCGGGAAGAAAAGTTTAAGCATAAATACAGATTCAATTATTTATATCCCACAGCAATAAATTAGATCCTGGGTGCGCACTTGCGACACACAGGCACAGCACAGATAATTATAGGATAACATTTGTAAAAAAAAACATATCTCCTGCTTGGTTATGCAACACACATTACACTGGAGGTCGCCCATGTTGCATACACATTCAGGATATAAAAGTAATCCAAGGAAGTTCTCACGATGTATAAATGAAATCTACCAACAAGCTCTCATAAAAGCTGTCGCAGCAGACACATCATAATAATAAATAACAGTAATGCATGTGTATAGGTTATACATGTTCTGGACTTTGGAAATAATGTTGGAGAAATGTTTTGGGGACAAAGTTTCAGTGAAGATCTCATACCCAAAAAGGAGTAACATAAGCCTTGAAAATTACAGTTACCCCTTGAAACCTGGGTTGGTATAGAAAAAAACTGAGGATGAATACAAGTGAATATATTTTTATTTCCTTACGAAAATGAAATTATTCCACCAAGTTATGCCTGAGACTATTTTCTAAATAAAGCCTGACGGAAGGACTATACTAACAATTGGCAAAATAATGCAATTATTACAAATAATTTTCATTGCATCAGACATAAGAGAGACTCACATTAAATGAGCACCAATACATGTCTTGGGTTAAAACTGAAAGAAATGTTTATATCATATTAACCACACAATGTACACAGCATGTAAGCAGTTCAATGAAGATAAGATAATAATAAAAAGAAAGCAAGCATACTGTGTCATAAACCAATGCACAGTGATGAGGCAGGGAAAAACATTAGCCAATAGAATTGAGAGTTGGGTCTAGGCTAACCTGCCAGTAATTTTACTTCACATAGACGACCTTGAGGATATTTTTCAACAATTTAAAAAAGTATCTCATATTAAGGTATGATACAATTGGCTATTAAATAACTGTTTGCCTTCAAGCATAAAATATTATAAATTTTAAACTAACGCCTTTCATGAATTAAAACAAAAAACACCTCAACATTAATGGACGATTTTACAAATGACGTCACGCAACACTTGCACGCGGAAGAAATTGGTACTATCGGGACAAACAAATCATATCCAACCATTGAAGTCTTGAGGGAATCAAGTTAAATAATAGTGAATTTCTCTTTTGATTAATTTTGGTTTCAGTTAAACCTGGAGCCTATGAACTAATCTTTTAACCGTTCAAAACCAGTGAAGGTGGCTCAAAATTTAACTCCAAAAATAAACTCCACTCCCTCCATATAGGGCTTATTCCTATATCTCGTGTCGCTTTTGCACAACCCATAAGCATACCTTTTCACCATTTTAACGCAACTAACAAATCAGCGAGATGACCTTTCCCAATGGTAAACATACAAAAACACGATTTGTTTGTCCCGATAGTTACAGCTACTCCCGACGGCACTACTATCGACCTTCAACTGTGGAATCGTCCATTATTTACAATCAAAACTATATACCCATGAATTACACCAAATCATAAATTAGCAAAAATACTGTACCAATCGTTTTAATCATGCATTTCTAAAATAAGTACTGTAATATTTCTGGTAATGAGTATTCTTGTGGTATATAATGACTCAATTTTCACATCAGTCACAAAATGTCAATAGCCTCAGAATTACTGAAAAATTAAAAACATTTTTTTCTTCATAAGTCAAGCTCATTAACTATTTCTTAATATATGAAGACCGAATTCCAATAAATTTCGCATGAGAAGGCATCTTGCATGCATGAAGCTTTTCTTGAGGTTGTTTTACATGATGAAAGATTTCGTACAAAACGAATGTACGTGAGATTGTATGTTTGTCTCAACGAAATTAGAACAGGTTCTATTTCTCTACCAGGCATTGAGACATTCGCATAAGTGTTCATACAATTTGCTGCTTAATACAATACATTTTGCCTCATGCAAGAGTTCACGGAAGTGTTTGTACAAACAAATGTACAGTGCATAATGGCCTTTAGAGCTCTAATAAGTTAAAGTTATGTAAATTTTACAATGACTTCTGCAATACTCCAGCTTAATACACTCCTTTTCACTGGGATGCAATTGCAATAATGCAATGGTGATAGCAAGAAGGTATGTACAAATCCTTACATAACTATTAAGTCACTCACCTTTCACCACTAATTATAACATTTCCACGTTTAACAAAGTGACAAACATCCTCCTGCTGTCCCTCCAGAACTATTTCTGGGCGTCTGCCGAGGCAATACTCTTTGTCCCTCTTGTAAGCTAAAATTGAGTTACCTCTGCTAATCCACAGTATTCCTCTTTCCAAAACGAGCTTTGGCATATACCTGTAAAACAAAATCACAATCAATGACGAGGAATGCAGTAAGACAAGGCAAGAAATTATTTTTCTTTATGATAGCAGGAATTAAGTTCCCTACTTACTTCACTCTTTGACGCATATAAATATTTTCTTTGTACTTTCCATTCTTCCAGTTATAGTAAATGCGACATTTTTCCTTCAGCGACAACGTCGTAAGAGATCTAAAATAAAAATATAATCACCTTGAGTCATTCTTTTCAACAAACTGCAATGAGAAAACAACAACACAACTTGAGCAAATACCTATTGCGGATATTTTCTGAGATTTGGTTCGTAACCAGAATATTTTTTGCCCTTTCAATCCATACGTAATCCTCGTTTATAATCCAATAAAACCGTTTACATACTTGACTTATGCGACCCAGAAGTTTCAGTTCACAAAATTTGAAAATACATAAAAGAACATCCGTAGGAAGGCTTTCAAGATTTAAAGCATTTTTCTTCTCTTGTCCTTCATCCTCTTCCTGATCGATCATGTTCCTTACAGATATTAGAGGGGACAACAAGTAGTTTCCAAACAAAATTGCTTTTCACTCTCTTAGTTAGCATAGTGCCCCATTAAATTCCTTCATTGACACAAGCTTAAACGTTAATCATGATTGTTTTGAAATATAATCAAATCGCAAGAAAATTATTACATCCTACTCAATATTCTCGATAGTCGAGTATGGAAAATCAACACAACTAAAACTAAAAATAACCTCAACACATACCCACTCCAACAACCATCGCTCAACAACCCTACGTTGTTTCTGAAATGCGGATTGCGCATGCGTCGATAGCAAATTTCGAATGAGCGCAACTTTTAATCTACCACGTTTACAGCAATATGGAGAGGTAACGACTTATTGTTTTTTTAAATATTAACATGCCTTCTGTCATTTCGTTTTTGAAATTTATATTGGCTGTTTTGTGCGAATCAACCCGGCATCTTTAAACCTTGGACAACTTGTTTAATTTTTCGTGAATATTACTACATTACTACTGGCAATCTCAAGACGATGTGTAGAATTTTCATTATGAAATATGAAACCTTTTCGGTAATGAATTAATAGGCCAAAATAATCCCATCAAATGCAATAATAATCAACGACGGAGTATCTAAGTAAATAACGCCAAAGTCGCATCAAACGTTCAGTTTCTATATTGCTATTGTTGTTTGCGTGGTCTGGTTTAAGGATACAAGATACAAATATGGTTTATTTTGCAATTTTTAGCTTCCTCTTAGTTTGTGGTAGTTGTGAAGTTGAAGTTTTAGGTAAGTGAGAAGACAAAGTGAAATACATGAGTTATGGAATCTATTATAGGTATTTCACATGGGGTGATTTCAATATTGGTATACCTGTTGAAATCACCATGTATGTATTCCTATATAGCGATTTTCTCTGCTATTATTGGTTGAATCACTATTCACGGTCATTAATACCCCTTGTAAACTGCTCAAGTATTGGTTTTATTTGATTTAATTATGAAATACTTATCACAATTTTATTTCAAATTGTTTATTTAGTAAAATTACGAACGGATATTCCTTGTACCCTTAGGGCTCATGATTAAGATTAAAAGCAAATTTGCAATGGTATTCCGTAAAATCCGTGAAAGTCAATGAGATATGGCAATTTGTACCGCGATCAACTGCCATTTATAAGGTATTCCATTATGAAGCCAATTTTTAAATCCGTGAAGATTGTAGCAGGCAACATGAATACTTATAGAGCTTAAGCTAGTAATTATTATAAGCTACAGGGAGGAATAAACATGTTGTTTTTAATATATGTAACTTCTTCTTTTGGCAGTTTATAGCACTAATTACTCTAAATGTAAACAAGACTAGTCACTACAACGTCACATTTATTACGATATCGAGTATTTATTAAGAGTACACACACATAAATTGTTTGTGCTAACAATTTATCTGTGTGTACTCATTCAAAATATAATGCAGAATATCTGCCGGGGGAACCATTGGTGGCCTCAATGGGGAGCCGGCTCCAATGGCCATTGCCCCCCAAACCCAGCATATTTCTTTGTCTGTAGACCTTAGATTAAAAACCTAAATTTTTTTGTTGTTTAAGTTTTGGGGATTTTTATTTTTAAATCCAGTTAAATTTTTTATATAAACTAAAATGGGTTTTTAAACCACAAGCTAAATGTGAATGTAAATCGAAATAATCTTGGAATTAGTCGAAACTTGGTGGCAATCTAAAAGGGAAATATGCATTTAGTAAAAACTTGCTCTTATTAAAGGGCAAACTTTGGTCCCTCGAACCTCAGGTCTGGAGCCGCTCCTGGGGGGAACTGAAACTTTTTAATTGATGCGAAGTTAATTGCTGGAGCAAATTTTCTTTAGCAATTTATTTAAAAGTAACCCCCACTGATAGGTTATGCTGTATTTTTTCAAGTTCTGTGGCACAAAGTGATGACTTTTATGTGTAAAATGTATTTAAATTTTTTCTTAGGAAATGCAAAAAATGTCATATTGGTGATTGCAAATGGCATGACTTCAACTTCGGTGACATCCGCAAGAATTCAGGAGGCTAGGCTTTTGGAAAATTCTTCTCATATTCTGTCTTTTGAAACATTTCCTCACCATGGTTTGCTCAAGGTAAGTTACATAATTTTCAACCATTTCTTTTATTTTCCTTGCGTTTACGATGTGTAATATAATGTGTGTTTTAAAATTTTGGTGGATTTCAGACTTATGATAGTGAGTTTAAACCTGGAAATATAGTCTCTGACCATATGCCCCTTTTCTATGGGACATATAATCAATCCAAGAATTTTCATGATGAAAGCAGTACACTCTTCATCAGCGCTCACAAGAACAAAAAGTCCATTGGTGAGTATGTATTATGTTTCTTCATGTATCTGGATATGAATTCAGGGGTCAGATTATTGTGGTGGCTAGCATATTGGGTTACTATCTGGATTTGAGTCATACCCTGATAAAAATATTTCCTCCATGGTGGGTAGGCTTACACTTCATGGAGTGTAGGCAGATGGTAGTGGTACCCTTCCCTTACACTCCACGTAGTGTAGTCGGAGCGTAATTTAGAACATCAGAGGGTAAGGGCTACCCTCCGTGGAGTGTAGAGGAAGGATAAGGCTACCCTCCACGGAGTGTAGTCATACCCTCCGTGGAGTGTAGAGGAAGGGTAAAGCTACCCTCCACGGAGTGTAGAGGAAGTGTAAGGCTACCCTCCATGGAGTGTAGAGGAAGGGTAGGGCTGCACATCCTTTACACTCCACGGAGTGTAGTTGGAGCATAAAGGATGTTAGGACATCAAAGGGTTAGGTCTATTCTCCGTGGAGTGTGTTGGAAAGGTAAGACTACCCTAGCCACGGAGTGTAGCCATACGTCCCGGGGTGTGTAAAGGAAGGGTAGGGCTATCCTCTGCGAAGGGATAATTAATTTATGGCAGCTAAGTTCTGAAATTGGTGCGTACAGTGCATCATTCCATTCGTGTCCACTCTGCGCAGAATCCTTGGTCTTGAGCAATTGCCGTATGTGGATAAATGATCCAAGGCTGTTGATGTACTGCGCTGTCTCCCATCTGCATCCTCACCCGGTACATGAAAGAAACTTGTGAATGCAAAAATGCAAGGAATATATGTCAAAACTACTTTTGAATCAAATTTTTATTTCACATTTCGACTTTAAGGTATACATTTTGGAGATCAGTGGAAAAGAAATGGACACAATGAAACTCCGTAGGAAATTAAAAAGTGAAACAAAGGAAAAAGAAATATCACACATCAAGCCATACTTAAAGAATATTGATAGCAGTAATAAAGTTGAAATATACATACAGTTCCTGATTTCATACATTTTATACGCTGATTGAGTACAGGCTTTCCGGAGAAACTTGCGGCTTCCTGGTCCTGGGAAGTACCCGGTGGTTCTTCTTCCCTTAGGTAATGCCGAGGAAATGTTCCCGGCCAGATGATACGCTTTACCACGGTGGCATTTAGGTCTTCAATGCTCTCTGAAAAATTATGGATTAACAACCACCCAACAAACAAAAACTGTGGACCGGCTTTTGCAGAATTAAGTCCAAAGAACTTAAAATTTAACTCAGAAATTCCTCGTTGAATAGCATTAACAATCGTGAAATAACGAAGCAATCATACCTACCAGGCGACCAATATGGGCATATTACCGCCTATTTCTCCACCATCTGGATCAAACTCCTGGGTTTTAACAGAATACAGCTCTTGGATGCTGAAGTCGTTACTGCCCTCCGGCTTGAAATACTTGTTCCAGTATGTTTTCATTTTATTGACGGGGACATCTCTGATAATGTGGTCTCGGCAAAACCTAACTCTTGCGAACCATTTCTTAGATTAGCCGCTACTGCCGCCTGTTTCCATACATTTGCACGTCTGATCCTTCACTGGAAATGGATAACTTGGAACGTAAAACAAACCACGTGAGAAATACATCAAGCCTGCAATCAACTATCGAAATATGACTAGAACCGAAATGAAACCTAATGTAATTTTTGTACATTTATTGTCCTTAATGTTTTCTCCTATTGTAGGAAATTAGCATCCAATTACCTTGAAAATATAATAAAAATTGCTGACTGAAACCTCTCTGGAAAAATAACTCACAGAATACTCACTCACGATGTTGTTGAAGTGATAAAACTGATGAATGGAACTACTAATTACTTCCAATGGAATTTCAGACTCCAACAAAGCACAAAGATGTTGGTTTTACGGTTCTCCAAACTCGACTCATCACACGAATATGCATCCCTTTCGCAAGGAAAGCTTCGAAAAGTTTTTCCTCGAAACCCCGCGCGTGGGTCCTTCTTGCTTTGTTGGCAACATCTGGAAACCATCGGAGCGCCTTTCTTCCCACCCTTCCCGAACCTCCCTCTCCCTCCGGATGGAAAAAAGAGCGGTCAAAAGTTGAGTGGTTTAGAGACATAGGAGGATGAGGTGTCTAGAAAAAATACAACTCAAACTTTGTTGGGGAAATCAAGGGGAAGGGCAACAGGGAGAGACTGATTGAGTTAACTTACCAAAAGAGGAGAAGAAGGGTGCACTTCATCCGCATGATGCATGAAAATGCCTTGAGTTTTATTCATACTTTTTCGCCAGTTAATGCTTCATTGTGTATCCGTGAGTATGAGAAATTTATGGAAAATGCTTCTCATACTACAATGGCCGAGACCATACGCTAATTTCTAGCAAAGAAGTATAGTGCTGGTTCAGTTCTGAAAATGTCAATGTACAAGAGATATCT
This sequence comes from Pyrrhosoma nymphula, assembly GCA_963573305.1. NCBI lineage: Eukaryota > Metazoa > Arthropoda > Insecta > Odonata > Coenagrionidae > Pyrrhosoma > Pyrrhosoma nymphula. The sequence continues at coordinate 42,962,234 of OY754330.1, read as the reverse complement.
TTTCGACAGTGATGACGGTGGGATCTTTTAGGTGATGGTAGTATTGCAGATTCAATCCTAAATTAAGGCCGTTTTACACGATGAAAGATTTTGTACAAAACGAATGTACGTGAGATTGTACGTTTGTCTCAACGAAATTAGAACAGGTTCTATTTCCCGTGCATGCATTGAGACATTCACTCAAGCGTTCATACAATTCGCCACTTTACACGATACATTTTGCCTCATGCAAGAGTTCATGGAAGAGTTTGTACAAAAAAATGTACCGTGTTAAATGGCCTTCATAGATTTAATCGTCAAAAACTACATGATGCTGCTTTAGAGGAAAATTTAGTTTCAGTTTAATAATAAAAATAAATAATTTTTCCGGAATGCAATGGAAGTTCATGGTCCTTTTCCAACTGCCATGAAAAGCTAAAGACTGAGAATGGCATTGAAATGTGGAATAAAACATATCTTCCCTTACACTCCAGGGAGTGTAGGGCAAGGATAAGCAGATTGTAAGCCGAGAAGTTTCCAGCAAGTGTAAGGGAAGGGTAGCGCTACACTTCCCTTACACTCTATGGAGTGAAGGATGAGGGTAGCACTACCCTTCCCTTACACTCCATGAAGCATAGGCCAAGGGTAGTGCAACTCTTTGCTTACACTCCACGGAGTGTAGGGCGAGGGTACCAGTACCCTTCCCTTTCACTCCATGGAGTGTAGGGTGAGGGTAAGCCGAGGAGTTTTTGGCGAGTGTAAGGGAAGGGTTAGATTGTTATTGGTGGGGCCTTCATCAGGAGCCCGGGCACTTAGGCGTTTCTTGGTCCATTGTGCCAACCCCATGCCTGTCTGCCACTTGCAGACAGGGGACAAGAGCACCACGGTAGAGGTATGGAGGGTTGGCCTCCCCCTGCCTCACCCCAGTACCAGGTATGGAGGGTGTCCTCCCTCTAACTCTCCCGGCCTGGGTATATCTCCCACCGGCCTCCCGGTGGTTTGGAGGGAGTATCGCCTCTCCATCCACGCCTGGTGCAGGTATGGAGGAGGGTCACCCATCCAACCACTGTCCGGGCCCAACGTTGCTTAACTTCGGTGTTCTGATGGGAACCGGTGTTTCAACATGGCTAGGCCCTTGCCCCGTAAGGGAAGGGTAGTGCGACTCTTCCCTTACACTCCACGGAGTGTAGGGCGAGGGTACCAGTACCCTTCCCTTACAGTCCATGGAGTGTAGGGCAAGGGTAGCACTACCCTTCCGTTACAATCCGTGGAGTGTAGGTAGAGGGTAAGGCGACGGTAAGCTGAGGAGTTTTTAGCGAGTTTAAGAGAAGGGTAGCGCTACCCTTCATGGAGTGTAGTCTCCTTCCTTTACTCTCCGCTTACCCACCATGGAGGAAATATTTTTATCAGGGTGGTGGTTGGGGTTTCCTTCAGTTGTAGTCAAGTCCTCTCTTGGTTCCTTTCAGGTTAGCATTAAGTGTAGTACTCCATCTCTGATCCCCTTAGAGTCATTCATTGAGGGCAGACTAATGCTGGTGTCAGGCTTCTCTCCTTTCTTCCGCCCAACCCTCCACATCTATCCCAATAGTTTTCCTCACATATAAGTATTGAATAGTTTAATTAGGCTTAACTTGGTTGGAATCCATAGTTAATCGAAGTAAAAACTGCAATCTATTCACCTGTTGTTGATGTGGATGGTGGATGCGTTGAAACCAGTAGTGCATTAATAAATTCTTGTGGGAAGTTAAATTGTAGCTTTCCTTCAATACATTTTCCTCTTGAGTTGCATTCACCATTTTGCAAAAACAGACTTGAATTATAGTGATTTTATTTATTGCACATAACAAACAAATGTACACGAATGGGCAGTTACCCAGTTATATAAAATATAAGACTACGTTACATTATAAGATACTTTAGTTGTCAGTTAAATTTTACAAAATAAGAAAAATAAAACATGTTACATACATAATAAAACAGATATAAAGTGATTAGTACATCAGTCTTGTAATTCATTACAATTCATAAGAAACTTTTTTAACTTTATCACATTCACATTAAATAAATCTATCTCATATGGTAATTCATCTGCTTCAGGCATCATTATGGCAAAAGGACTATGGTATAAGTAGTTTGTACCAAAAAAATCCGGGTGAAATAACTCATTATTCTGGGTATGACATTTTGGGATTCTAAATTGAATTGCCTGCAATAAAGTTGGACATGATATATGATTATTCAACAATTTAAACAAAAATAGAATAACAGCATTGCAACACCGAGTTGATAGTCTTCAATTTTAGTTCCTCATACATATAATTAATTGAAATTTCATCATTTTCCGTGGCACTTTTCTTGACGCATAAATTGAAAATCTCCTTTGAACCTTTTCTATTGGTTCTTTATGACATATGTAATATGATAAGAATTCACAAATATTTTGTCTTATGAGGATGCATTGTCAACTCAGTCTGGGTTTGATGTACCTACTGTTTTTCTTCAAGTGTTAATATCTATTTCTTTTATTCCTTTTGATGTAGACTTCACCTTGAAGATTCTAGCGATGACATTTTCTGTAATATGTTTTACTTATTGCCATCTCAGGTAACCCTCATGCCCACTGAGGTACCAAGAAATCTTAGACTTCTGTTAGACTTCCTTGTAGGCTGATCCTGTTTGCTACAATTCAATTAAAAAAATATTTGCTGTCATATTGATAGTATCCTTGTTGGGATATCCACTGTCCACCACACACTATGTAAAGTAGTTAAAATGACTCAACAAGTTATGCTCCATAATGTTTTCATTGCCTTTTGCACAACAAGGAGATAGCAAAACAGAATAAGGCGTGTGCTTAATAATAAGAAGTAAGATATTACAATTTTCCACAGATAAAGTTTTAATCGACCCGGGTTTCGATGCACTGCATCATCATCAGGTGATGCAGTGCATCGAAACCCGGGTCGATTAAAACTTTATCTGTGGAAAATTGTAATATCTTAGTTCTTATTATGTTCATATTCCACAACATCACACCTGATTCCTCCCTTTTTAAGGTGTGTGCTGTTTAAATAGTGAGCATTGTAGTGGATAGGGAAGTAGTGTGCAAATTAGTTTACTTTTTATGTTGTTGCTGACTGATGTGGAGACTTTAGCGAATTGAGTTCATTGAGAAATGAGAAACTTCGCATATGCACTAGCCTAGCCTCTTAACAAAAGGTATAGAGGGTATTAGTTGAAAGCCACATTCAACAAACAAAGCATTGCACTTGAGCTGCCTCTAGAGAAACACCCAAATATAGTTTGGGATACCACTAAATTATCTCCACCAATCCTGGGATCCACACCCAAATTCTTTTGGAAGGGAAGTTAGTGCTCTAGCCACCGCACTAACCAGATTCAGTTTAATTTTGTCTCTCCACATTAGTTAGATGTACTTTTTGAGGTGAAGGGATGTTTTAGTGCCTCTTAGAGCATGTGATAACAATGATATGCACCAGTTCCAATATTTTGCTGGAATTAATGGAATTTCTGCATTTCTCGTATTTCATTTATAGTTCTTCTCTATTATTTGTCATATTCCTGCAAAAATTGTTCCTAAGTATCGTAAAAATAAAATTTGAATGAATTATCTTCAATACTTATGAATGTCTTCCCTATGTGTGCCTATTATTTATGTGTTTTCTTTGACTCCTTCCCTACACTGAAACTACATCGTGTATTAGATATTTGATAGCATGTATGTATAATAGGACAGAGAGCATGTTAATAACTCTTTCATGTTTTATATCCTATGTCAGGTGTGGTGACCACTGTTGAAATGGAAAACCTCCTCTCAACATTCAAGCAAATTGGCCTTTCGAATTGTCCTGAGAGCAATAAACCAAACTGCTCCCATTCTTCCTGCTATATTCCTCATGGCTGCTTTGGGATAGATCCTGATATCATTGTAGGGAGGAGATCTGGACATCTACAGCTAGAGAACACAAGCTGTGATTGCTTTCATAATTATAGGCAAAGTAAGACAGAGTTTGAGACACATAGTAGAATGTATCTGAACAACACTGAAGAGTTTAACAAAGTTGAACCAAAAGATGGGGTCAAACTGATTGGTAATTTTTTAAAATTTCAAGCATTATTAAATACCCATTGATTAACCAAATGGTTAATTTAAGGTAACTATAATATATTGTTTCAGGATTGTTTTCTGTCCACGATTTAATGGAAAATCATCCTGGAGGGAAATTAGGCCTGATAAATATCACAAATGTTGTGGAGAAATCAATTAAAATTTTAAGAAATAATCCCAATGGTTATTTTTTGGTGGTAAGTAAATAGGTATATAGATTTTTTGGGCAGATATGGTTTCTGTTCTGATTGACTTACTGAGAATTTTGTTATTTTCCTAATTATCTCCATAGGTAATAGTGAATTACGATGATCCAGTCAAGACTGTGAAAGTGGCATCGGCTTTGACAGAATGTATCAAAAGAGCTTTTTCCATGAAAGATACTATGTTGGTTGTCACTTCAGATATTTCATACCTCCAAAGATGTGAGGATGGAAATATAAAAAATGAACTTTTTGAGAAAGGTGTCAACTCTAGTACAGCAAATATACTAGCAGTTAATAGGGTGGATAAGAATGCTACCAGAGAAATCAATTCTTCTGCTCCAGGATTAGCAACCACATCAAGTAATTTTTCAAGTATTTATGTGAAAAGTCACTGTGCTGAGGACTCTGAAAAGCGATATGTGGATGTTCCAGTATACACATATGGTAAGTATTTCCAGGGGTAGATTAAGGTCGTCGTTTTGGGTGTGGTAGCTTGCTACTTTCCGGAGGTCTGGGGGATATAGAAACTTTATGATTACCATATTTTCTATTTTCCCAGGAATTAAGGGGAGGGGGGGGCAGGTGCCCCCTTGTACCCCACATAATCCACCCCTGAGTGTTTCTTAAATGAAGTGGCAGATTGTTTTCTATGGACTGACCAAAGTACATTTCCCAAGGCATGGTTTTGTGTGTGGTTAATGTTAACCATAAGATGACTTTCATTAATCTCTGATGATTTTCATTAATTTGATGCTAACTTAGTGTTAGACTTCAGTTTATTTCATCAGACTGTTGATTAGTTGACATTAAATTATTAATATTCTTTAGTTATTAATTTAAAATCAAGAAAATATTTAACCAGATATTAAAAAACCTGGCATAAAAATTTTATATTTTAGATGCATCTAAAAAGTATCACATGGTGTAAATTTTGGTGCTGTATGGACTATAATATTTTAGAAGTGATTACACTAGTAATCAAATGTTTAATTTAATGGGATTAACACTGCAGTCAGTGTTGGAGGACAAGCTAACCCCAGTAAAAACTTTTTTTGCATGTCTAGTTATTTTAAAATATTTAATATACAATGTTTATCATTTCAATTTTACCCATTGTCATTTGCAGAACCTGACCTCACAGAAGTCAGGGAAAAGGTTTTGTTATGAAGTTAGACGTCTGGATTAAGGTCAAAGGAAAGCTTACATGGGTGCTTAAGCTTACTTAAGCAGATAGGTCTTATTGTTAGTTATTATATTGAAGGAGAGCCTGACTCAATTGAGATTGTTGTCTGTAATCAATGGCTGAGAAGACATTAGTTTTTCAAGACTATTTCATGTAAATCACTGTGGTTCACATCCCTTGGTGAATTGTGCTAGGATCAATGTCTTTGATGAGTCAAGGGACTCCATTTAGTGTGGGATTAGGAGCTGAGAAGGCCTGTGGCCATATAGGTGAAAGCAAATGGTAACTGTTGTGATCAATCAATGCACTTTGATGATGTTTTCCTGGGTTGTTGCCCTCTGGAACTCCGACTATATTGAGCCAAATGCTTGGAGGAGATATGTATTAATAAGTTGAAGCTTGATACCCTGGTAAAAATGAAGTGTTGAACGAAGTGTCCACGAAGTGCATCGAAGTGTTAAAAGGCGAAACGAAGTGTTGCTCCCTAAAAATCTCGACACTTCGCAACACTTCCCGTACACCCCGCTACCCGGACACTTCCGCTACACTTCTCCGACACTTGTAATGCACAGTTGCTCACACTTCCTTGACCGGTTTTCGGAACTTCAGAAGTCAGTCTTACCGAAGCTAGCCGAAGTGCTTCGTGGAGTCAACTTACAGGAGTTTCTTAGTACTTCCCGTAGTCATTCACAGACTTTCAACATAATATCCATTGAAAGCACTGAGAATGTAAATATTTTTAAAATTATTGATGTTAATATTTGAAAAGTAATTGATGTAAATACATAAATTGAAAAGAATGCACACGCATGTATTGTTAATTTGGTTCTGTTATTTAAGTGGTAGTCAAGCCCTTTTTCCAACCCTCGCTGGTGCTTTGTACTGTGGAATGCAACACTTCATGAACGGTTTCCGGACACTTAGTTGTTGAATCAGGACATCTCCTTGCCAAATGTCGATCCTTCACCTCCACCCTATTCAGATAAATGAGAACACTCCGTCGAAACTTCGAGTCGCCCCAAGCAGCAGACTATATCCATCTGATATCTAAATAAGGTTGATATGTCCAAAAGACGTTGTTATTACACGATGGATATTTTGACAACGTTGCATAGATATCCTATTTGTAACATCCACGATGAGTTGTAAAAATAACGTCACATAGACATCCTATTTGCAACATCCACAATGAGTTGTAAAAATAACGTTACATATCCAAGTTGTAATATCCGTGATATTCTTAATTCATTAAATAGATAGTCCATACGTATTAAACTGATAAAGATAAATAAAATATAATTATTACTTTAAAATTTAAAATATGTAATAATTTTCAAAAATATGATATTATCATTAAAATGAATCCTGTATATCACATTGCAAACAATCAATATATCTTCCTTCCTCTTTATCACCTTTACCATCAATTCAAGAAGTGGCACTTATTTCCTTAAAAAATTGTTATTCCAAACAGTATCCCTGGCGAAAATGTTCCGCTTCCTCGACCGGTCACAGTAGCGCGCACGAAATGTACGGAAGCGGTGCTATCCGCTTTCCGATAAGGAGATTCAAGCTGCCCAAAAACGACAGTTACTGGTTGATACCACATAAATCGAGGTAATATTACCTCGATTTATGGCCCGTAGGCTGTGGGTCTGCAAAGTGTGCCCCTGGCAGCCACCCGCCTGGCCAGACCCTAGCTACAACGCTGAAGCTAATGTGCGGAATTGGAAAAATCTTGTTTATTCGCAGTAATATTGCATTTATATGCATACTATGTGGCAATATATGATAACAGTTATCTGGCATTAATTAATGGCAAATAACTTTTATCAAGATTTTATGGTATTTCCTCAAACTATCACGGAATTATCATTTAATGATTATATGTAGTTCTCGAAGTCACATTTATCCATGGAAGTGACTAGATATACACGTCTTTCTCAACACTTAATTCAGCAGTAGATAAGATATTGGGTGCGATGATTCGTTAGGTCGATAATCATGTGATACTGGTAGCTATATCGTTAGGTAGGTACGTGGTAATATAAAATGGTGAACTACATCATGCCATTGCTCAATAGCACATTCAAAATGAATAATGGCAGAACATCTTTTTTTATTTTGAGAGAGCAGCGAAGGCAGCGGAGAGGTATTACGATATTCCGGCGCGTGAACGTTAAGCACAATAACCATAATAAGCACACCCATTATCTACTCATTAGATGTTGTGAAGATATCTAAGAGATGTTGTAATATGGACCTTGATGTCCACTGTTGGACATCGCGGCAACGTTGTTTGGCGGGTCCTTTGGTTATTTGACAGATATCCATACAACGTTAATTGGATTAACATGGATATTGCATGGATGTCATATGTTAACGACGACAACGTTGTCTGGATGTTGTAGGGATATCGATTGCTGCTTGGGGTCTATATCCCAACACTTCAGTGTTCCAAAAAACACTCCCCTGACCCCTCGTCAACACTTCATTGATCCTTCCAGAACACTTCGCCAACACTTCGTGGCAATGCATTCCGGACACTTCGACGACACTTTATTTTTACCAGGGTATTGAGGGCCTTATAATAAGCTATCACCAAGGCAGGCCTGGTTTTAAATACTTGATGTGTCCAACTTCCCAATACACGGGAATATGCTCAAACATTTGAGAATGTAAGATCCCTCCTCCCATGTACAATTTGCACATTGGGAAAATGCACTGAGCAAGGAATGAATGTAAAATCAATTTGGAGTCCTCTGTGTTCTGACAGTGTCTGCATGTATCTGCTTTTTTACTTTACCTTCTAGATTCAGCATTGACACTTTGTAGGTTCAATTACTTTTTGTTAGCGACTGCTCATTTGATGAGTATACTCTCTTTTTTTTTGAGCTAATCTATATCTGGAGGTTGGCCCACCATTTGCTACCTGGTGGATGCACTTAGTTGCTGTAGGCTAGTGACAATATGTTTTCCTTAATTGGCTTAATACCTGGGTCAGTTAATCTTAATGATCCCAATTCTATTAATCTTTTAGACCTTACTTATGAATGCATTGGGGCTCTTTTCTATGCTAAAATTTTTTAAATTTATACCTTTTTTGCTTCAATCTTATACTCTAGGCCCTTATCCATCCAAAATGCCAGCAGTGCAAGATCAAGCAAGCTTTGGGTTAAAAATTATGAAAATGCTAGAAGAAAAGCATTATGAAGACATAAAATTTAATTCTGAAATTGGAGAGCTTGACTCTGGTAAGTTGGTGACCACATATCTATATCATATCATCTAGCATGCATTTTTATGGAAAATTTAGATAAATATTTGTAAGATTATGAGCTTTTTGCATATATTTCACTTTACACATCTTTTTTTGTTCAGTAATGCTTTTATGAGTGTGCCTCACTGGTATTGGTTGCTATTAGTGTCTACTACTCATATTACGTATTTTTGTGTGGACGCATTGCTACAAGTGTTGAGTCTGTAGGTTCAAGGGAAACAGCCGACAACTTGTTAACTAACTTTAATACTTGCACAGTTACATGATGCCTCTGGTGCATGTCTGACCACTATGCTAGTCCAAACAAGAGAGAGTGTCACCCTGAGAGATCTCTCAGACCACCCCGGAAAACAGAACACTGCCGAAATGTCCCACCATGGCGGACAGCGCAGGCACCAGGGCGGCAAAACGAATACAATGATAAAGACCCTTACAATAAAGACACAACATCCTCCCCCCTTTTAATTAAGAGCAACAACATTCATTTCATAAAAACCCTTTCAATTAGGAACAACATTCATTTCTTGAAAAGTATTACAATCATAAGGTAGCACTTTCAATTCAGCAAATATTGAAATGATACACACTCATTTCATTAAATAGTCCCTGAGGTAAGGAGGTTGTCTGGTAATCCGCTTTGGGCGGTTATCTTGTCCAGTTTCCGCTGGGTCAATCCTTCGAGGTTGTGCCCTATCTGCCGCTGTCGCGAGACCTTCCCTTATAGCATCTGCATCTCTCTCAGGGCTAGGAGCAGTAGAAAGACTTTCGTTTACCAACACGGGCTCCGGTACGTTGTCTAATACTAAGGGAGGTAGCTCATCTCTCCTCTCAAGGAAGCTACTCTCCTCAAAGTCTCTGCTCTGAGAAAATGCCTGTGAAGGGAACTGAAAATAATTATTAGAAGGGTGCCTCCCTTGCAGTTGGTCGACATGACGCCTTTCTAAATTCCCCTCTTCCGTCTCAATCTCAAATATTCTTGGTCCCTCAATTCCCACAACTAGCCCAGGTTGCCAAAATCTCTTACCCCGATGATATTGTCTGAAGTAAACTAAGTCCCCAAGTGAATATTTGTAGGATTTGGATTCATAAGGTCTGTTCCCCTCCCCCCCATTGATTTCAGTGGAAGGAAGCAATCGATCATGCATAGTAGTCAATTTGCGACCCATTAAAATCTCACATGGGGCCATTCCCGTGGCATTAGGGGTTGATCGCAACGTAAGAAGAATATTTTGGAGCTTCTCAGCCCAATCCTTTGATGGGAACGTACTTAATAGTCTTTTAATGGTTTGGACTGTACGTTCGATTTGACCATTTGAGGCTGGATGATACGGGGGAGTTAAATAATGTCTAATTCAATTCCCTTCAAGATATTTTTTGAATTGATGGGAAGTAAATGCCGGGCCATTATCAGAAACTACTAAATCAGGCAGGCCATGAGGAGAAAACCACTTCTGTAGTTGGCTGATGACAGTACAACAAGAGAAGGACCCTTTTGTGAAAGCGACTTCAACCCACTTTGAAGTGGCATCAATCAAAATCAATAATGTATGGCCATGGAAAGGGCCAGCAAAATCAATATGCAAACGGGACCATGGTTTTTTGGGTATGTCCCATGACATTACTTCGGCTTTTGGGGGGCTGTTTTGAGCTAATGCACAAGTTGTACAAGATTTTACCATCTGCTCAATGTCTCCATCAATTTGAGGCCACCAAGCATAACTGCGTGCCAGCCTTTTAGTGCGGACAATGCCTTGATGGGCCTTATGTAACAACTTAAGGACTGATGGTCTCAAGTCTGCTGGGACCACCACCCAATCACCACGAAGGAGACAGCCACTCATCACCGAAAGGGAGCCTGCCTGCCCCTGCAGGAAGGTTTGAACTGCAAGATTGGTGGAAGACAACTTTCCCTTGAGCACACATTCCAAAACCTTGGATAGAAGTGGGTCCTGTCACGTGACTCCTGCAATTGATGAAGCAGTCAATGGAGAAGAGGAGGGGGCTTCTTCCAACAACAAAATCCCTGCTGGGTCGGGGAAGGAGTCATCTTCATCAAGATCAACTGGTAGACTGCTTAAAAAATCAGCATTACCGTGATTAATACCTGGTCGGTGTCTGATAACATAATTGAAATTTGCTAAATAGAGGCACCATCTTAAAACACGGGGAGATAAGACATCTGGTAGCTGCTTCCTGCTACTGTTGAATATTCCCACGACTGGTTTACTGTCAGTTATTATCGTAAAGTGACGTCCCCACAAGTACATATAGAACTTTTATCAAATATCACTGCTAATGACTTTGTCCACATGGAAGTAATTTTTCTCGGCAGGTTGCAGCACACGAGAAGCAAAGGCAACAGGTTTCTCACAGCCATCAGGCATGACGTGGGATAGGATGGCACCTACTCCATGAGGAGAGGCATCACATGCAACAACAATTGGTAAATTAGGGTCAAAATGCACTAGGGAGGCAGTTGTTACCACACGTTTTACATACTCTATGCACTCATCATGTTCTGAGGACCACTGCCATGGAACATCTTGTTTCAATAAATCATATAAAATGTGAAACCTTGAGCCCTTGTTGGGAAAGAATCGATCATAATAGTTAATAAACCCTAAATACACTCGTAGGGCATCCACATTCTGAGGAGCCAGGGCACTGAGTATAGCTTTTACCTTGTCTTCGGTGGGGGAAATTCCATGTTCGTTAATCAGGTAACCTACAAACTCGATGCTCCTCACCCCAAACTGGCATTTCTCTGGCCGGAGGCCTGCCGTAGCCATGCGGGTTAGAACCTCTCGAACTCTGACCCATAGCACTTCATTGGATGGAGCCTGCACCAAGATATCGTCTAAATGGGCAACCACTCCTTTAAGTCCCACCAACAAGGTCTCAATCGTTCGTTTGAAAATGCCTGGTGAGGCACTCAATCCCTGGCTAAGGCGGTGGAGCTCGAATAGCCCCTTATGGGTATTTAAAGTCAGGAGTTTTGCTGTTTCAGGATCCACTGTTAACTGCAAGAAAGCTAGAGATAAATCAAGTCGTGCAAAAACCTTCCCCCAGCTAATTTCCCCCAGATAATCATCAATCGTCGGGAGGGGATACACATCTCTTAGGCAATTTGGATTTAAAGTACATGAATAGTCTCCACAGACCCGAATCGTCCCATCCCTTTTTAATACATTCACCACTGGGGTTGCCAATTCTGATGCTTTCACCACTTCCCTGACAGGTTTTTTTTACAAAACTGGTCAAAAAAAGTCATATTTTTTAATTTCAGATTCAGAAGCATTAAAGGGAGGCAAATCCGAAAATGTTTTCCTTAATTTTTTATTCCAAATAACTATTGATTTATTCAATAATTTCTGAATGTTGCCCCTTAACTTAAGAGAATTAGGCCACCTGCATATCATTATAACTTTCCTTCCCATTAACCTTAGTTAGACATCTTTTGAGGAATACATTTAGTTTATATTACAATAGTACATACTTTGCCGACAACGTTCATGTTAACTATTAATTTTAGTCCATAGTAAATCAAGAAACAACGTACAAACATTCATGGGAGTTATGCAACCCGAATGACGACGACTTTCGTCCTGAAAATGTTATAGCAAAATTCATTTTGTGGCGAAAATCAAGAAACTTTCTTTTACTTGATTCTCTTTGAAGAGAGCTGGATTCCCTTTCCTCAGTGTTCCATACGAGTCAGTGGAGTGTGATGCGAGCAAGTCGGCTAGATCTGGAGACGTATAAAAGCTATCCGTCGTCAGGAAATATCATAGGCCAAATAATGGCTTTATTAGAGTCATCATCACTTTTGAGGCCATGAGTAAACAGGCAAAGTCTTTATCCAACACAGTCCCCTTTTGCATATAAATTGTCGTTGACCACACGCATCCAGTTCTCGATTCACAAAGAACAAATATTTGCCAAATGAAGCTCTTTTCATAGGCATGAACTGCCGCCACCCCAATCTTCCCTCGTACAAGAGCAGGCTCTCGTCGATGGTAACGTCCGTCTCTGGTGTATGGAGTGCCTTGAACTTTTCCTCCAGCTTCTGGTAAATCGGCCGTATTTTATTTATTTTGGCTTTGGGGTGTGTTTGGGGATCAAAATCGTTATTGAAGGCAAAATGTAAATATTGCCTTATTTTTACGAATCATCGGTAAGACATTGTGTGTCCAAAAAAGATAGAGGAGTATAGGTCTCGTCTACCAATAAAACTCAGTATCTGGCTTCCGCACTCTGCTCTGTAGCATTACGAGGTCAAAAAATATGAATTTCTGAGCTTGTCACAGCTCGCCACTGATTTATGCTAGTACTGCTTGGCCCCGCTTTTTCGCGCAAAGTGTTACTGGCGCAGTGATTAGTTTCCCAAGTTATAAAGTCAACAATTTCATCGTTGAAAAAAATATTTTAGGGAACCACAGTCGGGAACCAGGTCGAAGTTCATCGAAGAATTTCCTTCAAAAAGAAACCTAGGTGGTGTCGGAGGAAGATTTGTTGAAAGCATTTCCTCCCACTCCGCTTCCCACGAATGGTCCCTGCGCCTTCTGATTCGGAGCTTGTTTCTCCGGAGAGAATCGACTAGGAGCCTGGAACTTCAATGTCCATTACCTAGGAATCACTGCTGGTCAACACTGATTCCTCTCCTGAATCCATTGCTGATTGCCAAATGTTACCGAGCGAAAACAAAGAATTTGCCGTAGAATTCACTCCTACTACACCGCTCGTATTAGAACGAAAATGTTCTAACTAAAAATGGAATGTTTGCATTGGTAAAATTTTAGCGAAAAAGTGCATGTGCTCTGAAAATCAAGGATGCGTATTCTCTGAAACTCAACGAAAGACTGTCACCATCGTGCTTCCGACAAAGTACTCGTGGAAACAATCACGATATGCAAAGGACCTTGCCCCTAAGTGTGAAAAGCCCATCCCATGCTCATCATAAAATTTTTCTTTTCCGTTCCTACCATTTATTGGGAAATAAACACACGTCTGCGTACCGCAACAGCATGGATTTTTCAACTAACGGTAAATTGATATCGGTAAAAGCCCATTAGTAAAGGGTTGGCTGGTGGGAAAGTAGCCCGGGGAGCAAAGGGTGGCATATTAGCAGGACATGAAACCGGGCGCCAGGTTGCTTAGCGGGCCATCAGCTCTCGAGTGGGTGTTTTCTGACCTCAGGAAAGTGTCAAACATGACAATAGAAGGCATTACACATGTTTGGGATTTATCTCTATCTCTCCTTTTTTCTCGTACTCATGTGAGCTAGGGTAGCACATACACAGGGCACTTGTGTTTGTTTCTATTGAGAATTCTTACGACCTTTAGACGTCTTCATCGTATAGCTGTTTCTGTAAATATGTTTCACCACTTCCGCCAGTATTCGAAGTAGAAAAATGAAAGGGGCTGATGAAATAACATTCGCAACATATCTAAAAATTTACGCTTACGCCATTTTATCTAAAGGGAACGGTTCAATAGGCATTTCCAACATATATCAAAATTACCGGAAGAAAAATGTGCGGCCGAATAATATAGAATCAGATAATATATATAGTAACAAATATATATTGTAACAAAAATATATATATATATATATATATATATATATATATATATATATATATATATATATATATCATTGGAAGCTTTCACGAGCGTGAACACAAATATATAAAAACTTTGTCACAAGTGTGACTAAAATGAGAACACATAAAAAAGACACTCACACGGGTTGGAAATTTTTCGGTGGATCGCCGCCACCTTCTTCAGCGAAAGGTATAGGAAGATTCTTCCTATACCTTTCGCTGAAGAAGGTGGCGGCGATCCACCGAAAAATTTCCAACCCGTGTGAGTGTCTTTTTTATGTGTTCTCATTTTAGTCACACTTGTGACAAAGTTTTTATATATATATATATATATATATATATAGTAACAAACATATAAGGTAAAAAATATATATCTATAGTAACAAATAAGGCAAGGAAAGATTCATGTTCTGTTGCTAGAGAAATATTTTATTCCAATTACTGTGGAACTCATCGTAGCAGTGAAAAAAAGCGCAAAATTAAAATTGCAATTTTTATAATGACCACTAAAATGTTGAATAAAAATGTAATTGAATGCTCATGAAGAGTGAATGACGAAATATAAATGAAAATAACTAATTTAAAAATTATTTACTCATTTATAAAGTTTTTTGTCATGTGAAACAGAAGTTTTACATCATAAATTTGCAATAATTATCTACAAATGACAAAAATTGAAGTTGTAAATTTCGTAAAAAGTTCGCAAAAGAAACTTCATGCATGAAGTAAATAGACGGATAGTTACGAATGACAATGTAGGTGATAGAAACTTCGTAAGGGGATAACTTTTCAGTGCGTAAAAAATTATAACCCTCGAATTGCTGGAAATATTACCAAAAAATGACCATTGTTTTAACATTAGAAATCACTATTTGAAGAGCGCCACTTGCCGCATCGCTGGCTCTGGACCTTCAACAGTGCAGGAGGCGGCAGGAACGCAAACTATGTACTAGCATCGGCCGACTATATGCGGGCGTAAAGAAAAATATACGGACATTGCGGACTTGCCCAAATATATGCGGGATTGTCAGATTTTGCACCACCTTGGTGCCCGAATATATGCGGGCTTGTCTGGGAAGTGGTTAACCCGGACTAAAATTCCTTCATTCACTAGTCTCTCTAGTTCCTCTTCAACTCGAGGAAGCAAGGCAAAGGGAACTGGCCATGCCTTTTTGAGTACTGGTTTAGCATCATTTAGCATAGACATCATTTAGCATAGCATCATTTAGCATTTAGCATAGACGGCCCGCGACCACCTCGGAACCCCTGGTGGTTCTGCTGCCGGACTGGAGGCCCACGATAGGCCCTCTCCGGTACATTCTCCCGCCTCGGCTCCCGGCGGCTATCCTCCTCAGACTGGTGCCAATGGTGCTGCGGCTGGGCTCCCGCATCTGACCTCTGCATCGCCGCCTGACATTTCCGGTAGCAGACCTTCACGATGTGCCCCTTAACGTGGCAATAATGGCAGGTGGCATCCCTCAAGGGACAATTGTGCGGGGATGGAAACCCGCAGCGGTGACACTCCATGCCGCTCTGCGCTGGATCTCGTACCCGATGATGTGGGCCAGCAGGTCCACCACCACCTACACTGGTTGGTTGTCTCGGGGACGACACTGAATGGGCAACTTCAATGGAACCGCCATTTTGGAATTGATGAACATGAGGGGACGACACTGAATGGATATTCACTACTTCAACGGAACCGCCGTTTTGAAATTGCCGAACATGAGCCCTTGCCGTTTCTGCTGCAATGGCGCGATCTGTAGCAACCCTAAGAGTCAATTCCTCGAATTTGAGGGACAATAACTGTTCTTTTAAGCTCAAATTTCTCATTCCGCGGAGAACTTGCCTTAAAAGGGCTTGATCTAAATTATGGAACTTACAATGTTCCGCTAATTGCTTAAGGTTAGCTAACAAGTCCTTGAAAGCCTCGTCCGGCCTCTGCATACGGGCATCAAATTTATCCCTCTCGACCCAAACACATGCGGTGGGGACAAAATGAGTTGACGTAATCAAAACAAGATCATCAAAAGTTTTTGTCCCAGGCCGATCAGGAGCGCACAGTTTTTTTGCAAGCATATATGTATGAGGACCTGTGCAGGATAAGAAAAACGCTCGTTGTTGGCTAGTTGATACCACATAGTGTGCCTCAAAGTAAAACATTAACTGGTCTTTAAAGTCCTCAAAGTCTTCGGGATTCCCAGTGAAATTAGGAATCATACCTACGTTCATTAATGAGGCACCTACGGTACCGACGCCGGGATTTTCACCATTAAGCATTTTGAATTAAGAGCCCCAAATATTAATTCAGCACACAAGAGCACAAATATTAATTCAGCACACAAGAGCACAAAAATCACGGGGAATAGATAACTACTATTATCGTAGCCCTCTTGTTTAATAAGTTCAGTCCCGACAAAAATAAAGGCATAATGGTATCAGGAACGGAAACAAAACGGCCCACATGTCTACATGAAGAGTTCATCATTAATAATCACCTTATAACGTGCGAAACACCAGGAATTCACAAAACGTTCATACACAAGTTCATGAAGAAATAATATGCAAAACAGCAATCACTTAGCAAATAGAATCAAATATCAACGGCAATAAGAGCAGTAAGCACAGCACGCTGCGCCGGTCAGGCAAAGAGGAAAACGGAACCCGGTTACAAAGTGTAAAACACGTTAACGCCAAACAGGCACAAATTAGAGCAGCAGGGAATCCGTAATTTAGTGACGCCGAGCAGGCAAGAGTAATAAAACAGCTAGGTATGTAGCCAAATAAACTTATGACGCCATGAGATGACGACCACGTGGGGAGCAAAGTTCACCATTTAAAAAAAATACTTATTTGGCATCCGATATTGTAATGCTGTCGCTTCCGATGAATCCCATCCTCGTCGCCATTTGTTGAGTCCGTAGGTTCAAGGGAAACAGCCGACAGCTTGTTAACTAACTTTAATACTTGCACAGTTACATGATGCCTCTGGTGCACGTCTGCCCACTATGCTAGTCCGAACAAGAGAGAGCGTCACCCTGAGAGATCTCTCAGACCACCCCAGAAAACAGAACACTGACGAAATGTCCCAACATGGCGGACAGCGCAGGCACCAGGGCGGCAAAACAAATACAATGATAAAGACCCTTACAATAAAGACACAACAACAAGATGGGTATATCTTTTAAATAAATCAATTAATTCAAACATTCACAATTCCCTTCACCTGTGGAACGAATTTTGGAGGGTTTGATTGGGTAAATTTTCTCAGCAGAAAATGTTCAGTTCAGTTCAAGTTTATTAATGGGTACCATAGTCTGTGCAAAATATCTAATGTCTGCCAGGGTATATTGTGTGGTTAATTCATCGTGGCTGTATGGATGGATAAAAGGTGTGAAATTTCCACGAATAAATTTTTCAGTTTTTCACATGGCTGTAATTTTGGGGAAATCTGTATAAGGTTAGCAATCTGCACTGAACGTAATGGAAATTTGGTGGAGCTTAGGCATCTGGAATGACAATATGTGTGCTGTATTTAATAAGTTTTTTTGTAAGCTTGGAATGATTATGAATTTTATCATGCAGAGGGTTGCATCTTTAATGTCTAGCATAACTCTTTGGAGTTCAGAACTCATCGCTTACCACTGAATATTTGATGAGGTGTGGTCAAACAGTCCTCACCTTAGGGAAATGGCTTTTCAAAAGGACAGTCTTCTTCTCTGTATTCAAATCTTCATGTCATCATCATTAATTTTAACACATAATTATGTTGGCATTTTCCTGTTTCCTTGATTATATTTAGGTCTTACTGTATTATTTTTTCTATCCCTCTACCATCTATGATTATCATTCGCTTGGGTAATTTTAAATTTCTACCAACTTTGTATTTATTTTTGAAACTTCTGTTTGTTGGGTTGATTGATCAGTCATTTATGAAGGCGACCAACAACTGAAGTAATTGGCACCATTTAGTAAAGCAATATTAGGTTGATAAAGGAAGGATTTTAAAGGGGGAATGGAGAGAAACTTGGGTGGTTGAAAAATTATTGATCGTTGCTTCTAATTAATAATGTATTTTGCTTTTGGACTCTCACATCCATATCCTGGACTGAAAATTTTACTCCAGTTGCTATGTATGATATTAGGGTTTATTCACTGGAGTGGGATGTACTGCACCACCAGTTATAAATTAATGCTAGGTAATGTAGTCAGGTTCCTCTTGGTGCATGGGCACACTTGGGCTCTGCCCAAAGCACTGTACAAAATGGGGGTCCAATGAGGCCATTTCTATTGTTACTTGTATAGATAGAGAACGGACGGAGAGGAACAGTGAGGAACCATTCCAGTAACTTAACCAAGGCAACCTGATTCTACTAAGATGGCCCTGAATTTAGTTTATTCTAGTTTTAGCTCATGTGCATAAATTGGAATGTACCACTCTGATACATGTCCTAAGTCAATATATATTGTAAAAGAAATAGATAGAATTGGGCATCAATTTGAGGAACTTAATGTTGTTCATCGTGATGGAGAAAAAACACTTGGGATAATTCCATTATTATTTAATTGACAAACCAATTTCAACATCCTAAGCATTGTTCTCAAAATACAATGGTATTTGGTTATTCTCTGGGTACAATGGCCATTTTACCGCGAGTTGTTGAAGTCTTTTGCTCAATTTTATATGTAATTGTGGAATGATGCAAAGTGTTTCTTTTGCATCATGATGATTATCAACGTTGCAAGTTACAATACAATTTTAGAATTCAGCCTTTTTCATTGACATAATAGCTGGGCACCTGAAATATCTACAGCCTTACTGTAGTTATGAAGAAGAAGCACCAAATGAGGATGAAAACTATATGAAGAATACATTTTTGCATTATACTTTTGTACTCTGCTTTTTTTGCTTTATTTGCCTCAAAAGTATGTACATAGTTTTGCATGAAAATAACATCAAATGGATTTTTTTTGCTCCAGAACAGAGTTTGAAGGGAAAAGAAATTGATTTCATTGAATTAATTTTTATTTATATTTCAGAAAACTGGACAAAGCTTTAAATGATTAGTTTCTTTACCCACAAATGTTGCTGGTAGATAAATGGTTCTTACCATATTGGAGTACAGACTCTCATACATTTTAGGATTAATAAATGAAATGACATTTACCTTTCATCACACACACACTGGAAGTAATGAAATATTTTTGGCTTTTCAAAGAAAAATCAATTTACTTAACTGGACCCTGCTTCACTAGTAGTAGGCTCATTACTTTGCTGAAATATCTCGTAGTTTGCTTTCCTATATCTTAAAATATTTTACATAGGCTTTTAAAATTAGGTCGTCAATAGACTTTAGTTTTAATTTGAAAAAGGGATTTTATTAGCCTTTAAGTATTAGGCCTCACATGCACTTTGCCGGTTTTCATTAGAAAAGATATTTTGATACCTTTTTCAAAATTTGAGTTAATTGACTCTCAATATTAATGGTGTGGAATCTTTGTACAGATATGTTTCACAAGGACATTAAAGCAGCAATGGCAGAAATAGATGAAATGACAAAAGAACTGTTTAGTGATTGGCTTTGAAAACCAGCGGACTCTGAAAATTTTATAATTATAGATGTGATGTTTATGTATTTGGTGGTAGGTATATCTAACTGTAATTTAGCTTAATATGCTGGAAATTTTTAATATGTGCATCCAATATTTGTGTAAAACGTGTATCCAAAAAGTTATAAGACACCTCCAAATGCTCAGCAATTAATTTGTAAATGATGAATAAATTGTTTTCATGAGAGTACTTCTAAAGGAACTAGGTATCTAGTCTACTGCTAACTGCCTAAAGGATCCTTCTAAGCCAAACAAGTCCTCCTGTGTTTTTGGCTTTCCAGGACGCTTAGATTCATTAGATCCATACTTTTCATCTTCGATGAACCAATCCCTGAAGCTTTCTATATCCTTTTTCCATTTGCCTGTTGGAATAAAAAATATACTATAATTTTATCAAAGTATTCATTTAATCATAAATGTAATTGGGCTCATTTACAAATACACTGGGAAATTTGTAATTACAATTACAAATTACTCTTTGGAAAATTAATCTGAAGGATTACAAGTACAATTACAATTACTTTTCATTTTGCTCCTGTAAATAGCTAAATCTTCAATGTGTAGCCCAGTTTTGCTTTAATATCAATTTTATGCTAACCAGAGAGCTAATCAGGGCCTTAAATGGTCAAATTTTGAATATGCCAAAAAATGTATGAATTATTTACGTACTAATCAAAATTTTCTGCGAGATCCACTAAAATGCTCATGACACTAATGGGTTTCTTAACAGCCAAGAATCCTAGCTTCACAATGAGGAGAGATGATAACGTACTTCCTTAAATATTAATGCCAATATTGTCTAATCAATTTTTGATAATCTCTTCATTGCATAATGACTTAATGAGTCAAAGAAAGAAGGTGCTGTGCTTTCTTAGGGGGGAAACTATGGATGGCAAAGCTGTTTCATATCTGAGAAATGCAGGGCTAATGCACTCATAAATGCCTTTTGCTAATTTATCCAGTCAATTTTTGAGCAAATATTTATAAATAATGTATTTTTGCATTGACAATTATACTATTTATAAAATATAAAAATCTTGTTCTCATTCAACCAAATTGATTTCAGTATCAATTTGGTTGAACTAGTACATAAATACCTTTATGGTGCTTGATTGCAAAAGAAATATATCCTTATGAGGAACTTTGTTACCTTCCAGACCTCAACTTTATGCATTAATTGCATGTTATATAGTAATCCCTGTAAAGATTGGACATATTCCTTTCGGTATGGACATTTTAAATTCATATAATTGTTAGTTAAATAGATATTATAAAGTCTCATATTTTCTCAAACAGTGAGCGCTGAAATGCAATCCAATATTTTTACTATTCTTTTATGCAAGTAATCATGTTGCCTAAATACTTATGTTCTGCCTAAATATCTCAAAATCTTGATGTATCGGTAACTCGGAATAATTCTGCAGGTATGGGAAGAGAAAAGGCCTTTCTTCCACAACGGTTTCCATAGCTCTCTTGATTAGATTCTTCTCTTCATACAAATTACCAGCGAGGCTTCTTCTCTTCACTACGTCTGCTGATGATATGAGAAAAGATTCAAGTAAAAGCCGGAGACACATAATCTTATATTGTATAACCCACGTCTATTAGCTACATTGTACCATTTACATTTTACCCATTTTCACGTATCATCTGACCCTTCTCAAGTTCTCAGAGGCAACTCCACTGAAGGGGAGTCACCCCTCTGTGAAAGAGAGAACGGAGACTCAGCTCAGGATGTACAATGTAGTTAAAACTACCTCTCGATGCGTTTAATGTACGAGGTATTCAAATTTTCTCTTACGATTACTCAGATGTAACGATTACTTAAATGTAATGACTACTCAAACGTTATTTGAAGTAGATTGCTAGTAAAAGTTACTTTTTGAAAAATGTATTGATTACAAGTAAAAATTAGCAAAAATGTAGGTAATCGTTTTTTTGAGGGCAAAATGTTTCTCATCACCAAAACTGCACCAAAACTGCACTTCTCTTAGCCTAAATGGTAGCTTTTATTGAATAAATGAGTTGGTACCATCTTTAGTATAGAAATACCTCATTTCTGTAGGGCTTTGAACAATGTTCTGTGCAGAGGTGCTGAAATTGAAGTAGGTTTTCTGATTTGGGATGACTGTGGTTTAAGGGTTTTTGACTAGAAGTTGTGTAAGCTTGGATCATTGGTTGGTTAGTTGGTTATTTATGGTGGTGACTGAGAGCTGATGTTGTTAGGATCATATAGAACATGTGGATAGGATGATGAGGGAAGAATTATTTATGGGAACTGAAGAAGGTTTGGAGATAAACCTGGCATCAGCATTGTCCCTACTCCTAATAAAAGGCACCAAGGGGTCCATCGTTTTATGCCTCATCTGACAAAAATAATGCTACATTTGAAGTGCTCCCCACGTAGCAACCTTGTATGGAACAGTATTCAATTGAAAACTCTGTCCCAGCTGTAACTCAGGTCCTCAGGATGGAATGCCAGCTCTTTAGCTGCCCAATGACCCAATCCCACCAGGACTGTGTATACTATAATTGAACGTCTGAGTAGAACAACAGTAATATTCCAAAAAATACAAAAAAAAGTTGAGATAGCCATTTTATAGTTTGAATGTAGTGCTATCGTTTAGCGGAAGAACAGTAATATTCCCGTCCTACCTGTCGTTGAAATAATGCTTAAAAGTTTGCAATGAGTGGAAGAAAAATAACATTCCAGGAATGTTACTCTTCTTCCACTCAGACGCCGCGCCGTGCCGTGCTCGCCTAATACTTGTTTCTACCACCCAGGGCGCTGTCCTCTCACAACTGACAGTACAATAATATTGTTATTTTCGTTGAGTTTGTTGTTGCGAGGTTATATTGTGGTGAAAGCTGTGTTTAAGTTCAAGAATTATTTAAAGTCCTAATAAACTCTTTATTGTACAGATTGCCGGGAAACGAAAGAACCAAAACTATTATGATTTCATAATCAGTAAATGGACTCACATTTAAAAGAAACTCATTCTTCTATATTTAAAAAAAATATGTTTACTTCTCCCTAAACATTATTATTTTCCCTTTTTCATGCTAAATAAAAGAGTTATGTCTCAAAAAGTAATTAAAGAAGCTGTTATTTATTCCTATTTTTGATAAAAACTGTTTTGAGTGGAAGAAATATAATATTCCATGGCATATTATAGTAAATAAATATAAAACTAAAATTTTGTTTTTTTTCCCATTTTCAGACAGTATTTAGTGTCCAAATATCTACATATTTTCAATGGTATGTTTTCTGTAAAACTTCAAATTTCTTATTTATAAAGTTTTTTTTTAATTTCCTGAAAAATGAGATTTTGGAATAATACTGTTCTTCCACTCAGACGTTCAATTGAAGTCTTCCAACTGCCATTTTGCCATAGTGATCTTCAGTTTTTATTTTTCAGCACTGATAAATTTAGGCTAGCTATGTTGTGATGAATTAACCTGAAATACGTATTGCCTGGTTGTGTTAACTCTACCTTAATAGATGACAGAGCACTCTGAACTTGAAACAATTGTTCAGTCATTGAATGGTGCTGTCATAAGTTTACTTTAGAACATTACACATTATTTGTACATTGCACACATGGGTAATGTACTACAGTAGAATTACCATATGATGAACTCATGTAGCAAAATATCTCATTAGGGAACTTTTCTCTGGTCCCGGTGAAATTTATTCGTAAAAGGTTAGTATTACTTTATAATAGGGATGACTAGATTCAGCTTTTTTTCAATTCTGATTCTTTCAAATCGATTCTCGATTCCATTGATACGTATTCCTAATAACAGGTGGGATATTGATATACCAGTAGTGTACGACTATTATTTAAATTCAAGTACTGGCTGGAATAAAATAACAAAGACAATAAAGTCACTCAAAAAGTGTATTTAATGACAAATAGCAAATATATCCTCAGCTTATTGTCTATGTTTAAAATATTTATCTATCTGGAATCGATGGAATCGGAATCGACTTTAGGCGATCAATTCTCGATACCGATTCTAAGTCTGAGAATCGGTGGAATCGAGAATCGACATTTGGAATTATCTCATGCTTACTTTATAATTATGGAATTTCACAAGTACGAGCAAGATGGCTTGAATTCATTTCTATCCATAGGTGAACGATCTCAAGATATTATTCTTAATTTTTTTATGCAGTCCCACCCATAGTTTCTTAATCTATAGCCTGTTATAGGACACACCTTAACAACTTAACAATTGCGGAGGAAAAGTGGGAGTAAGGGTCCCTGATCAACACTAACAGCAGCGAAAACCATTATACAGTCATAGTCCTGTCAACCCTCTTTTTCAATGGCTCCCATGGCAGGGGTATGGGCTTGGACTTGATGGGGATTTTTCGGCGAATTAGTAGTCATTGTCCAGGCAACAGAAATTATTTTCTTTCAATCCTCAATTTTTTGGCATTGTCATGACATACATTGTCCTTTGAGTTTTCTCATGGTATCAAAAATATGACAACAGCATAGATTGGTTAACTAAAAGCTTCAAATTAGAGGGTAATCAAACAGCCTCAAGACAACTGAGAAAATGTTTGAGCAAACGTATGGGTAACCATGATGGAAGAGTGGACCCCTTCCCAAGGAAGCTCAAGAAGAACGAACTGGGGCAATTCAAGAATTTTGTGAGGTGATTTTGGCCTATTTTTTAACATAACCCATGCCCAATGTAAGACAATTTAAGATCTCATGAAAACCTCCCTTCTCTATGTCAGTTACAGATTTTTAGGAAGCATGGGCAATGGGAATAGAACTATATTTTGATGAAGATGTTCTGAACAGTTTGGCTACCCATGGGAATACTGAGGAGAAAATATTGTGTAAATGTTTTTTAGAGCTAAGAGGCAAAAAAGCAAATTTTTACCACCTGCGGGTACAAAACAATTTGATGGGGGGTAGTTCGCAGATCAACTCATACCCTTGACAGAATTTGGTCTTTGGGACAGATTTATTAAGTAAACTGGAACTATCAAAACTTTTCATTGTAAGAGATTTCAAAGTATAGTGTGCAAAGTGAGTCTTTGCCAAATATTATTGTGGGATAATACATGTTCGTGCTTGCTTGTGGAGTAATTTATTAATGCCGTTGGGGATAGCTTGGTGTTTTGATGTGGAGTATTAATGAACTACCTGAGGAAAAACACATTCATTAATTACCTGAGGAAACTAACATTAATTACCTGAGGAAAAACACATTCATGAGCTACTCTCATCGGATGAATCAGAGGAATACAATTAGCATGCAAATAAAAATTTTCGATTGGATATTTTAGTTTTTTTTCAAATATGTATTTTATGAAATAGGAGTGATTTCTCCACTAGGTGATTGCCATGTTTTTATTTTTAAAGAAATTGAAAGCATTTAAAAATTTTGTTGTGCAAACAAAAGAAGCAATTGGAAATTATAGAATTCTTCTTGTCTATGCTGCAGCACCAACGTTTAAAACATTGATCGATTTCTTTGATAAAACATGGCAATCATGTTACCCATTTTTCATTTTTAATATTAATAACAAAGTATACATGTGAAATTTTGCTCAGCATTACAGAATCATAAATGAAATAGAGCAGAAAGTTCTATTGCCATAATGGAGAAATTGCCCGAGGAAAAAATCGTTCCGAACCGCAAATCAAACCACAAACCTTTGGCTTGCTGGGGCAATGTGCAGACCACTACGCTACCCAGGCTTCCTAATTCCGGTGGCTATTCTAATTTACCACCACATTTTTGATTCTTGGTCCAGGCTGATTTTTTCCTGTGGCAATTTCTCTGCTATTTCATCGCTGTTTCTGAGGCAGGCATGAATATCTTCATTCTACTGCCATATCAAAGCTCTGCCTTCATAATATTAAAGGTAGCATATTTGTACCTTAGTTTCTCAACAGTGAATTTTACAATTGTGAATTTTCTACTTAAAGAGTCCCTTAAATTTCATTAGATGTATAGTGGTTCTTCTGTACATTTTAGAGCAAATTTTTCCCTTGTGGTTATGAGATTTTACATGATTGTTTTCTAGTTTGGTAGTTCTTGAATACTTCACTTGTAATTCAAATGTGAGTCAGAAAATGTGCATTCAGGCTAAACTTTTGGAAAGCATGGTTAAGTACAATACATATACATACTTGAAATATCTTTGATTGAACCTGCCTCTCCTCCATATTCACTGGGTAATAGTCTTTGAGGAATTTCCTTGTACAAGGAATTCATGTCATCTCCATGGATGTGGATCTGAAAGGTGTTGTCTTTTATTGAGAAATGTCTAACAGTTATAGTAGACTATGTGATTATTTTGAGACAAAATGGTGTCCCATTATTCAGTAGAAAATATTCCTGGGCGAGATCTGAGAAGAAATATATGCTACATGGTTGTGTGAATTTAATATAGCAATAATGTTTGGAAAAGAATAAAACACCTCGATTGCCAACATTTTTATTTAATTTTATATCATGAGGGCATCCTCCATTGTTAAAGCTACAGTAGTATATGCATATCTAAGGCCACCATTCTGGAATTGTTTTTTCTTCAATGTTAAACATTTTCCTCAGATTTATCCATTTTTTTATAAGTCTTCATTTTAACATCTTGCTTAATTTTCCTGATGTTCGATTCTTGGTCTTACTCAGAAATTCTTACCATCCATTTCTCCTTCCATATTTGTTATCAAGAGACTGTTGTGCCCCAGAATGAGTCCAGTGAGTTGGCCTCTTTTACATTAATGGGTATTAATTAAACATCTTTTCTCCCCAACACTTAGTGGGATTTCTTCATTGTTAATCCCCTCCATCCATTTGATCTTTATCATCATTTGATAACGCCACAATTCCAGTCAGTGGTGTACTTAATAGGTGGTGGGCTGGCCCACACCAGGGGGGTTATTTTGTAATCTCACCTTTTTAATGACTTTTTGCGGTAAGGTGGGAGACCTTTTTCACTCTCTTAATGATCGGCTCATGATCAGCTAAGGTCCCATGGTGGCTCCATTTCACGTTCCTAATGACAGGTGAGATGGAACTAATGAAATGCGGAGCAAAATGAAACGGATCAACAGTCGAAAGAGTGGATGAATCAAATAAATAGTCCGGCAATCTCACCACTTGAGAGCCAAAAATGGTCACACCGCCTGGGTGGTGGAGTTGAACTACGAGAAATGACGTAATTTTCCACATTTTATGACGTATTCTCACTTAAGTGAGATTACAAAATAACCCCCCAGGGGTGCCATCAAGGAGGGGGCAGTACAGCATGGAGTCGATTTTTTCCCCCCAAAAGATAGAATAATGTTGAAGCAAACAATCTCATCTGCATATCCAATTAGAAGAATTTTGAGAACGCAAAGAAAGAACAAAAAGAAGAAAATGCGGCAAACATGAATTTTTGTTAAGGTTATATGAAGTGACGCTAGGGGAAATTTTGTTTGTTGTGGGAGTTTTCTGCAACAGCCCTGTGCCCCCCTTCCGCACCTGTTGTGGTGCCAGGAAGGCAGAGACTCTGTTGCCTACGCCTGGGCTTAGTCATCAGGCTGTATTGACAATCTACGAGGTGTGATAAAAAAATTATGGGAATTTTTAAATTTCGAGGGCTTCATAATTCTGATTTTCAATAATTCCGAGTTAATGCCCCATGGTCGTACAGTCAACAAGGAATACTACCTGGAGGTTATACACCGTTTGTGAATCCGACGAAAACGCCCAGAATTACGGCAAAACAACTCGTGGAAATTGCACCACGATAATGCTCCCGCTCACACCTTACTGCGTAGTAGTGATTTTTTGGTAAAAAACAAAGCGTTATTTCACCTCAGCCACTGTATTTGCCGGACATGCCCCCTTGTGACTTCTTTCTATCCCCGATGCTGAAGATAACCATGAAAGGACGACGTTTTGCCACCATTGATGAGATGAAACAGAATCGCTGAAGTAGCTGAACACTATACCAAAAAGTGAGTTCCAGAACTGCTTCCAAGGTTGGAAAAACTGCTGGCACAAGTGTATTACATCTAAGGAGGATTACTTTGAAGGGAACAAACATTTATTTATTGATTAATAAATAAATATTCTTTAAGAAAAACGAAAATTCCCGTTATTTTTTTATCACACCTCGTATGTGGATTGATTACGTTATGATTAAATAACTTACGTATGTTGTGATGGTTTACAAATACTTGTTATTTTTACATAGAAATAGAAATAAAAAAAATATTTCATCTGTAGCACAAAAACCAGCATTACTGCATAATGAAAAGCAAGTGTTTTAAAGTTAATGACTTTTCTTTGACAGTGGGTGGGGGGGTTACCCATTCTGCGAGGGGCACCAGAAACTCTAGGTACACCAATATTTTCTTTGCTTCTAGTCTTCTTTGTTTTGCAGCTTCAATTGTTGAAGCTTCACTTCAGTATTCGAGTATGCTCTATGAGTATGCTTTTAATGAAGTGCTTTCGTATTTCAATACCTTTGTTTAGCTGTTGTTAGACTCTGCATGTCATTAAACTTCTTATAATGGAGTATGATATGATGTTGATTGACGAAGTATGATATGCTATTATTTGATGATATGATATGATGTTTATCAGATCAAAATATCAGCATTCAAGGTGTTTAATCCTTGTATTTTGGTTTATATCCACTACTACACTACAATGACTACAACTTACCTGATAAAGGGATAAACCATGGGTAATTTTCCTCAAGTTAATAATGCTTTTATCATTTCCTAGGTTTGAAGTTATTGATGGTGGTAATTAGAGTTTTGTTTGTGGAAAATGCAACGTGGTTTATCCCTTCATATTCAAATTCTAAACCATATCAACTTTTTTTGAAGATTTTCGCAGCTCATGTTTATGGTATTCAGGTTTCTGGTTCTGCGATTAAATTATTTAATATTATGCGACAGTTTCGCCGTGCTATGCTGCAGGCTTCGTCGGGCTTTTAAGAACAATGGTCTTTTTTTTTTCAAAAAGTAAATAAACACTTCCAGCAGTTGATGATTTTGAATTAAGTTTTTTACTTCTCAAAATCATCAACTGCTGGAATTGTTTATTTACTTTTTGAAAAAAAAGACCATTGTTGTTCTTAAAAGCCCAACGAAGCCTGCAGCATAGCACGGCGAAACTGTCGCATAATATTAAATAATTTAATCGCAGAACCAGAAACCTGAATACCTCTAAACCATATCGCCAGAATCTTCAGAATGTGTCCAAATTACCAATTGAATCCTCTGGTCAACAATGTAAATTATAAATATTTAGAACTTTGCTTTAACCAGGAAAAAATTTAATGAATTATGTCACAATGAGAAAAATTAGAGCTTACCCTTTTCTTAAGTTTCTCTTTAGCAAATGTCATAAATATATTGAACATTGTTTCCATAAAATGCGGCACGTGGAGATAATGGAGTCCTTTTGGACGAAGAGGGTAGGCATCCTAAATTTCAAGAGAAAAGAATATTATTATATAAAACTTTTTTATTGCATTGTCATTAGATTTTTTCATTGAACTGGAGCTTTTAACTATAATATCCATCAATTGAAAAAAGGGAGGAAAATACTGTGATTAGCCAAGTCATGTCCATTAAACAGTCCTGTCAAAAAAATCGTGCAACTTATATCAGTCGCATAATGTCTGAGGGGAGCACTGTATGCCAATGGGAGGGAGATCAGTGGAGTTTGGTTGAGCCAAAATCTATGAAGTTTGGTTAGTTTGTTTGAGCGAACAAATGATAAAATTTAGTGCACATATGAGCATAGGTTATATGTATTCCATTCACTTGATTTCAAGCTCTTTATCTTAGTTCAATCTTCATTGAAGATTATGGCAATGGGTTCTGGTTTAACTTCAGTGACGTTTAGCATTAATCATGTTTTGTATTTTAATGCAACTGCCCTGTTCACATGGAAAATGTAGGGTGGTATTTTCTCATCATTATGGATTTATACAAGAACCTTAACTAATTAATGGTTTCTATAAAAAATCTGATAAATATTCCAGCATATCCAGGAGCAATTTGTGCTCTTCTTGCTTAACCATTATGGGAAGGGTGTTCTTGTGATGTCTCACTTTGATTTTATTTCCTTCAAAAAGCTTTCAACTCCCTTTAAGAAACTATATTCACTCTCAGTCCCTTTGGTTTAAAATAACTCAGTGCGATTATATTCCACTTTTCAAGTGTCATTAATCCTCCTTTCAATCCATCATTTAGTGAGCTCAGCCTGCACCAAATTATCCAGGATCATTGTCTCAGAATCCTTGTCAACCCCGTCCTTTCATATCTGGGTGAGCAACAAATACTCCCAATGAAATAAAACCCTTCTACCACTCTCACTTGTGTAGATAGTGGACTCATTGTCAACTCTGAAGTGACCGTCAGAGTCTGAATAGAAAGTAGGGGGTCTGAGATCGGCTGGGAGTGGAGGTGAAGGAGAAATCTTGTGGTTTCTCAGGGTAGTTCCACATATTTGGTGGCTGGGTAGAAGTGGGAAACCTATGCTTTTATCAAGTCACCCGTCATCATCCAGGAGTTGAAATTTGACATGAGAAAAGAAAGGAATGCTTGCAATTAACCACCCTTGAAATGTCTTCAATCCCATTATTGTATCTGTAGTGCAAAGGGATTGTATCAATATCTTACACATTTTGTGAGAAGTACCAGGTACTTTGAATTATTCTTGACTTTCTATTATTTTATTCAACTCTGAAGTCTTAATTCGAAAATGTTCATGCCCTAATGAGAATAGGATTGGTGCTGTCATTTTGTGGGGGTTTTCCATGTCAGTGTCCAGTTCACTGTTCTTCCTACCTAAATCTCATACCGAGGAATTGAAACATTGGTGCCATCCAATACTGATGTTGGAAACCTCCACAAAACTGGACAGCATTGCACTCAGCTCCAGAGTTGAGCTGAGTGAATCCAGAAATCCACCTTTGCTCTTGAGCGGAGGGGAGACCCTTGGGGAGAACACAAGCTGCTCCAGAACAAGGCAGTATGCTGGACCCCATTTGAATTTTCTTCAATTTAAATCACAAGAGTTACAATATTCCATCTTCTCTCACATCATCAATGACTATAAGAAACAGGAAGGGAGACAAGGAGATCCTCAAGTGCCAAAATATGTAGCTCAACATCAATGCCCAACAGGCTGCGCTGAGTTGGTGCACCAGGCCAAAGTCAGCTAAAGAGCTGTGAGGTCTGGGGCTGGGCTTCTCTGTATTTTGATGGAGGCTCATGACAAATGTAATTTATTTGTTTCTGTCAAATGACTTGTGCTGGGTCGTTTTCCTCCCCCCACTCGGCTCCGCTGGCGAGTGTCGCCATTTTCAGGGTTTTCCCACTATTGGCAGTTTCGGCCGGCCGGCCTTTCTTCCGCGGTCGCCAACTAGGAGAATTCACTCACCCTTAGGAGTGAGGACTCTCTGGCGGTACCTTTAACCGAGGGTCAGTAACCCTGTCTCATCCGGGCCCTCCTGCCTTCGGCGTGGGTGTCGCGTGGGGTTTTTTCAAGCAGTGTATGTCGAAAGCCGGGAGCGTGTGGACGCGGACATGTGTCGTGCGCTTCGTTGGAAGTCGCGCGGGAAATAAACACAGATTCGCTTCAAGGTGTCCTCGTACTTTATTAATCATAACCTGGGGCACACGGCCCCGAGCGCACATTTTCTGGTCATTCGGGCCGGATCGCGCACAACTTGACTGCCCTATGGAAAATAACCATTTTAGTGGTTATGAAAACAAATGGATTGGGCACGGGCTAACCAAATAATTTTAGATAACTTTTTCTAATGTTATTGTGTGGCTGGGGATTTACTTTCTTTTCTTCTTTTTTATGTATTTGATACTGATTAGTTCATAGTTTACTTGATTTTTATCCCATCTAATGTTGAATTATGCAAAAAACATTGTCATAAACCTCATCTGTGGAACACATGCCCTTTTGTAATTATGTAACCCTGAATGAAGGACCCTATTCCAGAGCAATTAGAAACTGTGACCAAGGAAAAATTTCTTGGTATGGTTATATAATTTGGAGGGGACTAAAATGTGGAAAAAGGTGGTGATCAAATGCAAAATATTTTCCCTGCTGTTACAATGGCAAAAGTAGAAATGTGACTCCTCGTTCCACTACACCAGTCTGCGGCTGCTGAGGTAGTGCTAATGTGTACAATACTATGGTCATTACTCTTCTGATTTTTTATTAAAGCAATTGAATGAGAACAATGGAATCTCCATGTTGATGACATAGAATGAAAATGATAGCCTTTAATTTTTGACTAAAATGAGTTAATTGCTATTTGACTAACCTGGGAACATTTCATGGTTTGTTTCATCAGTGTTGGAGACATTTGTGCTGCATGAGATAATGTAGCTTGGCTCACGTCCATTACTGATACAAATCCTGCAATGTTGTATCTGTCATCATTCACAAGCATATAATCCATCAGCATGAAGTTTACCTTCATCATGTCTGTAATCTTTACTTCATTTGGGTCATAATTTCCATATCTGAACAAAAAACATTTTCTTCCTGGGTGATCTGGCTCTGGTAGTGGTAACATTCCTCTATAAAATAAATGTAAATCATTGACCTTCTCTGTCCCAATTCTTATGAGGGAGTAATGATAATGTGGGTTCACCAAATATATATACTGGATGCATCTCTTGGGTAAAAGCTTCTCCCTTGGAATCAAGCTGTTATGGGGCTGAAACTCCAGTGGACAGACCAACATTGGCCTGAATCTGCCTTTCAACTGCCTCACTTTCAAAATATGAAAGTATCATCTGCTGAAACTCCATTACATCATTCCCTTGCTATTCCTACGAACCATGACTGCTTCTGCCTTGCTGATGGAGCCTTCTTTAAAGGCCGTTTTACACAAGGCACTTTATAGCACAATTTGAAGTAGCATCTGTTTTCGCAATGCAAGAATACAGGCTCGGAATTAGAGCAGGGGCTATTTTCTCTTGTTCATGCATTTGCACACCCATTCTAGCAATTCGCCGCTTTACGCAAGACAAGTTTCAATACACATCAATACGTACATCAGATTGTGCAATAAAGTGCCTGATGTTAAATGCCTTAAAACTCCACTGCTTCTTATTTGTCTTTATCGTCTCCCTTGTCCTTGTATGTATTAACTTACTACTGAGCTACTGCAGAATTTGCACTCCCCCACCCTCTCCATTTTCCAATTTTTGACCAAACTCAGTGGGATGCCAGACCCTTCCTTAGTCTCTGTGGTGAGATAATATCAACCCAAAAGTCAGAATGACTGCTCCACTCATGGCAAGTATAAACAATTAAATTGGTTTGAACAGTGGATTTAATTAAAAAATATTTGTTGTATACTTTGAAGCATTGTTTTATACTTTGAATGCATTACTTATATTTTGTTGTACATTTACAAAATTCAAATAAAGTTTTAACATTATTATTAACAGTGCTTTGGTCTATCGGACACTTCAAACTCTAGCTGTAGTTTATTATAAGGTAATTAATAATAATAATAATATTTTTCACAGTAAGTGATCACTGCATGATGAAAAATAAATAATGTACATCACTTGACAGCTTATTTAATGCAGTTTCAAAGTAAAAATACATACACAATTTTTTCAAGGTATTTTTTTGCAGTTTTTAATGGCTTTCATCAACTTCAGTGTCTGTTACAGGACATGTTTTTAATGTTTTCATTGCTTTACCTTTCATGTAGATAAAAAGTTATTCAATTTGGCATAATGGGTATTGGGTACCTATACAGTGATATTAGAGTAAGTCCCTGGCTTACATGGTTAATTCGTTCTGAAAATATCCTTGTAAGTTGATAACTGTGTTTTTCAAAAATTCTTTGGTTGTCATTCACCTGGTCAGGTACCTACCATACATTTGCGGCAGTTTCACAGAGATGACATTCTCTCTTATAATAAAATTTAAGAAAATAAAAGTACTTGGTTCATATGTACAGTAAAACTTCCACGAATGTGGATTCTAAGTTATGCGGTTTACAATTGTTACCAAGCTTCACCGAGCGTAGCATGAAGCTTCACTTTTACGCAGTTTCCATAAGAGGCCATTTTCACAATTTTTTCCTGGTAAGATTGAAAACTAGTAAAAATTACTCACCATTCTAAGCCATTGATTTTACTTCACCATAGAGATTCTTCACACAAAAATTGACCCTCAGCCACCAACACGAAAATAAGTTATTTTCCTTTCCTGTGCTGTAGCCGAATCTTCGTTGGAATGAAATTGTGTCAGTGTTTTGGCATAATACTTCACCATTTTCACTAGTCTCATGCATTTTATCTTAGCATTTGGTGCTATGCTGATTGTTTCACAAAACAATTAATACAGGATTTGGTATACCCATCTGGTTGGATATACATACAAAGTGCATTTCTGCACTAAGATCTCACTTCATCATGGTGTCAAAAAAATCTCATCGGAGTTAAACAGTGATAAATCCTTATAATTGACTAAATACATGCCGGACAGTCAGCATCTGCTGAGATGCATCTTGTTTTGACCTGCTATTATTCCAGTAATACCTAGCCAGCAGTCTTTTCCCATGCACCCCCATACTTCCTACCCTCCCTCCTGTTCAAAGAAAGGATCCCTTTCTTCTTTCAATACTTCCTACTCCAGGAAGGGATCCCATAATCTATGCCCTCCTTCCTATTCAAGAAGAGTATTGATTGATAGGATGTATGCTGGAAGATTAGCATTTATGAAGGTATGCTTGTTTTGACATAGCCTTATTCGGGAAAAAAAGTAAGCACAATCTTCCCCAGTCAACGAATATGCCAAGGGCAATCACTTATTCCACAGCAGTGAATCGTGTGTTGATCCTAGGAAGAAAGTAGGAAGGTGTAACTTTGTTACTTCTTTCGGCCAGCTTGCACCCCAGTCATGTTTATAACAACACAGTGAGTTACATCAATTGAAGGAAACCTTTTGCCAGTGGGGCATATTGTTATTCATGAGGACTCTGTTGAGAACTACACGAAAATCAGCAAGGCATTATATTGGCTCACTGGGGTTACGATTCAGTGGTGGTCATTCTTAAATCCCATGGGTTTTGTTTCAATTTCAATGTAGCTTCAGGGTGGTTGCAGTGCAGTGGTATTAAGTGGAGTTTCAGTCCAGTTTCAGCTGGGTTTCAGGGGGAAAATTTTTACCTGAGTATTTAGAGGAAAATCAATAAGCTATGTATTTATACAGCCATTTTTGCATTGCCAGACACTGCGTAGCCAATCAGAAGCGAGATCTTTGATGCAGGCTGTATTGCCGTCAGAGATTCCCATCAACTTTTGACGCAGCCTGCATCGTCAAAGCTGTGGCAAGGAATGATGACCAATGCTTTCTGCCTCCCATTTGTTGGTCAAATGGTTCGTTCCCTACAAATTGTTGGTCCTCCTCAGAATGTTGACAAAAATTGAATTTATGTGGTGCATCCAATTGTCAATACTCCTTGTGGTCATGCATTTTTATATCATATCTCCACAATGAACAGGAATAATTAAGAAGACTGAATGCATCACAGTTTTCGACCATCTTCTGCTTTCATCTGATGCTGTACAGCTACTATGAAAACAGAAAATGTGTGTGACACTCAACGTAGTGGCAGAACCATGCACAAATGGCTATGTGAAAACATTGCTTTACTTGGCTTGACAGGATGAACTTTTCTTACCCTAAATCTAGAACTTTTTGTATCTCTGGCCTCATTGGGTCACGATCTTTGAACAATTCTGGAAGAGCTGACCTGGTGGAGTAATAGAAATCAAGCTTTTCCTTTGTTCGTTCCAAACTGTACTTGCATCCACGCAGGAATGCAATGAGGAACTGGTCATCTAGAAGATATATGGGAATGTTTACAAGACAAATAATGAAAGAAATGGACCTAAATATTCCATACCATTTTAATGAACACATTTTTTAATTTCAAATTATAGGTATGTAAACAAAAGTATGCTTCAAATTATTTTAACTTTTTCAATGGATTGTACTATCTTCATTCCTATAATTTGGGTCGCCGAATGAAATACATTTTTTAAATAGCGTTACCATAGTTGCTGACCAAGGGTCACCTGGCATCTTTAAAAATTAGATTGAATTATGAGTAGGTGGTAGATCTATAAATATTTGTCCTGATATATGGAGCATTAAACCAAAAATATACTTACCTGTCCTGGCTGTAAGGTGAGGTTGTTTGGAGAGCCAATCTTTTATGTGTGCTAAATCCTTGTCTATTCTTTTAGGGTCTTCATGTAATTGGTTTGTAGCTATTTCTTGCAGCTCGGCAGATAAAGGCCTGATGTCTGGCATGTTTCTGTTCCTGAAAAAGAGTTCTTCAAATGATCTAGAGGCAAAGTGGCACATATTCCCTCTCCTTTTAGTTGACCTGAATGCTCCTCATTTAGTAGTGGAACTACCTATTTCCTCGAGAAGCTGTTGGGAGATGTACTGTGATGTGGTAATTCAGGTCAGATTCATTCATTCAAGTATTCTACCAGCTGATTGGCAGGTTCTTGGACAGTCCCCATTCTGCATCCCAGCCTCATAGACATTGTCTTGCTTTCCCTCATAAAGATTTCCCGCCATTAGATCCCTCTTTAATTCTTCATATCTTCTACCTCCTCTTATTTCGTCCAGAATTCTTATCCTATTCGTTCCCCATCCACGCGTCCCCAGTGTTCTCCCCTCACTCTCTTCAACATGCCCTCTCCTCTCAAAACCTCCTCCATCCATCTCTTCGGCTTTCTCCGAACCTCTGCCACAAGCTTCCTCTCCTCTCCAACCATATCCAATACCTCATCGTTTGTCTTCCTCGCCATCCAGCTCACCTTCTCCATCCTTCTCCAAACCCACATCTCAAATGCCTCAAGTCTACACACATCCTCCCTTCGGAATGACCAAGTTTCCGACCCATATAGCACCATGCTCCATATTAAAGTTTTCACCAGCCTCTTCTTGATGTCTCTTCTCAGGCCCCCCCCTCATCAATTCCCTTCTCTTCGAAAATGCTTCTTTAGCGAGCGCAATTGTGCATCTGATGTCCTTACCACTAAACCCATTCTCCTCCCAAATACTACCCAGATACGTAAACTGCTCGACCAGCTCTATCTTCTGCCCTCCCACCCTTATATTCAGCCTTGCCTTATTACTTCTACAAAATCTCATCACTTTCATTTTCTTGTGGTTGATCTTCATCCCATACTTTACGCACTGCACCTCTAACAAATTCACCATTGACTGTAACCCCTTGGCAGATTGACTAACCAATGCTTGATCATCTGCAAATCTCACTGATTTTATCAACTCCCCTCCTACCTTTATTCCTACCTCCTCCTCCCCCAATGCCTCCATTTCTTTACCATTTCTTCTGAATACTTGTTAAAAAGCAACGGCGATAGTGGGCACCCTTGCCGCACTCCCTGTCCTATCGTGGCCTTTCCCGATTCTCCATTGGCTACCCTAACCTGCGCCGTCTGGTTCTTATGCAAATTCCGAATCAGATGCCTGTCCCTCCAATCGACCCCTAATTTCTTCAACACTTCCATTAATTTCGTCCAGTCCACCCGATCAAATGCCTTCTCGAAATCTACGAAGCATGCAAAAACTTCCTGCCCATACTCTAGGTTTCTTTGTACTAGTGTCCTCATCACCGCTATAGCTTCTCGCATTCCCGTCCCTCTCCTAAACCCGAACTGGTCATCACCCAGGTATTAATTTGCCTTCTTTTCTAGCCTTCTGTTCATAATTCTCAGAACTACTTTGGCCACGTGGGATATTAAGCTTATTGTTCCATAGTCTTGGCACGTTTTTACCCTACTCTTCTTTGGTATAGGAATTAGTACAGTCTTCGCAAAGTCTTCCAGCCACACTCCATCCTCATAAATCCTACGAATAAGGGCAAAAAGTTTTCCTCTTCCATTCTTCCTCATGCTCTTTAAAAACTCTGCAGGTATGCCATCTATTCCCACCGCCTTATTCCTTTTCATGTCTCGTAGAGCTCTCTCGATTTCGCTATCTATGATACCTGGTCCGATGCCATCTCTGTTGATGTCGTCTTCCCTTTCTATATCTGACCTATTGACCCTTATTTCTTTACCATACAGCTCTTCAACATACTCCTTCCACCTCTCCTGGATCTCTTTCGGTTCTACGATCACCTTTCCCATCTTGTCTGTTTATCGTTGTAATTCCCCTTCCCTTATTACCACCCGTCAGTTCCTTTACTTTCCTATATAATGCATCTGATCTTCCCTCTTTTTGGTATTTCTCTAAAGAGTCGATCTGTTCTCTCCACCACGCCTCTCTTGCTTTCTTTGTTTCTCTTCTAAGTCTGTTATTTAATTCTCGGTATTTTCTCTTACCTTGCTCTGAGTTTACGCTCTTCCATTTCCTTCTCTCCTCCATCTTCCTTATCATCTCCTTCGTGATCCACGGTTTTCTAATTTTAGTTGCACTCACTATGCCTACCATTGCTTTCACCGCTTCTTCAATTCCATTTTTCAGACTTCCCCATTCATCTTCCACTGATCTAACTCCATGATCCTCACCCATTATCTCATCCACCTTCTCTCGATACTTCTTCTTCATTGCTCCAGTTAATGCCTCCGTATTCCACTTTCGTGCCCTCCTTCCCATTCTTATCTTTTTCAGTTTTACCCAAAATTTCATGACTAATAAGTTGTGGTCTGTGTCTGCATCAGCTCCTGGATAAGTATGCGAGTTTTTAACACTTCCTGTATCTGTGACGAACCATTATATAATCTATCTGGAACCTATGTGTGTCTCCCGGCTTGTTCCAAGTGTACCTACCTCGAGGATGATGTCTGAACCATGTATTTGTAATTACTAGGTTATTTCTACGGCAAAAATCCACAGCTTTCTCGCCGCGGTCATTTCTCCTTCCTAGCCCGTAATCGCCCACCTCCCGCCCATCTCTTACTTCACCCACCACCACGTTCCAATCCCCCATTACTACCAAGGGCTTACTCCCCGGTATCCTACCAATTATTTCCTCTATCTGATCGTATACCCCATCTACCTCCTCTTTATGATTAGAGGTAGGCATATAAACCTGAATTATAACTAAATTCATTGGATCAGGTCAGATAATGATCATCAAACATCCTCATACAACTGGATCTCTATCCTTCGTTTTAGGTAGGTATTTTGGACTACAACCTTGAAATGGTGGTATGGCTTGCACTTTCCAGTGCCCCCTAGAGCTGGACTGGAAGGAACAATTACTATTGCTCCAGACAGTCGGGCCACCAGCCTATTGGTATGGCCACCCATGCCAGATTGGTCAAAGGATATGAGCCAGATGGAAGGTAGTTCACGTGATGGTATCACGTTAAAAATACTGTTGGGAAGCAGGGTTGGAAGTCCCTCCTAACTATCAACTACCCAGAATATGAAAGTCATTCATGGAGAATTGAATCCTGGCAACTACGGGACTTGCCCTCTAGGGTAGGTGTTGTGTCAGGTAGCCAGGGAGGCTAGGCCTCTGCAGTCATCACTACACGAAATCCTTGCCCAAGATCATCTTCAGAGGATATAATGAACAGGAGAGAAAGGAAGAAGAAAAGGAGGAGGAAATCAGTAGTAAAAATAAGAACTTGTAACGTAAGGACAATCATGAGGGCTCGGAAGCTAGAAAATATTAAACAGGAAATGGAGAAAGGGAAAATAAATGCTTTGAGGCTGTGCAAGGTGAGATGGAGGGATAGCGGGGAGGATTGGAGTGATAGGTACTTGGTAATCGACTATGGGGGAGATGAGAGTCAACGTGGGGTAGTTATGATTATGAATGGTTTAACACAGTTGTATGAACACAATTGTATGAACACAATTGGTTTTAATGAGTAAACTCTTCTCAGGTTCTCCACCGGTTTAAACTGTTCATGATTGCCAATATTGCAAGGGACGACTCGTCACTCATTCTCAAGGTAAGAATGTCGCAAATCTTAAATTTGAGGCAGATACATACATACTAAGGCTAGGTCTTTTCTGATTGGTTGGAAGCCGATTGTTGACTCCGGAGACTGTTGGTCAGCGAAGGCTTAAATCTTGCATTCTTAATTATTTTGAAAATCGGATTCCAAGCATTGCTGATGTTATAACCAGAATCGTGGTTGAAATTTTTATCCTCCATCCAAATCTCTAAGGGCTCTTTAGTTAGTCGTTCCCAAAATTTTTCTGAACACCAAAGAAGCAGTTTAAATTTTAATCTTTACCCCATGCAGGCAGAGATACACATGGGAAATGCAGAGTAATACCAGGAGATATCAAATTGATTACATTATTGTAAGGCAGAGATATAGAAAGTGTCAAAAACTTGCAATGCTATCCAGGGATGGATGTGGATTCAAATCATAACTTAGTTTTGATCATAGTTGGGATTAACGATTTAAAAAATTAACGATTAAAAAATCATTATAATAATGTAGTTAACTATTAAACTTAACCGTTACTTTTCAGAAGAGTTAACTTTGAATCGTTAAAATTATACACAAAACTAACTTCAGTTAATTTTTTTCGTTAATTTTTGGGGAATGTCGACCTGTTCGAATTATTTTTTCTTTTTTCTGACAGGAGAGGATGGATGTCCGACACAAATTTTGAAATGAGAGTGTTACTTAAAATACTTTTTAAGTAAAATTTAAATAAACTTTTCTTGAATTTGAAGTTTGTATTTATTTTATACTAATTGCAAAAAAAGCTTTTGAAAGTTACTGTTTTAAATTTCTTAAAAGTAACTGGAAAAGTAACTTTTAACGTAAAAGTTACTTTTTTTAAACTTTAACTTTAATCAGTTACTTTTCCAGAAAAGTAACTTTTAACTGTGTAGTTACTTTTTACAGAGATTAACTTAAACAATCAGTTTAATTTATTTTGGTAACTTTCACAACTATGGTTCTTATGAACTATAATTTTAAATTCAAAAGGCTTTGTAAAAGAAGGAGGATGAAGAGGTTGAATGTGGAAGTATTCAAAGGGGCGAAAAGGAGAGAATACCAGGAGCTAGCGGAAAAGAATACAGGTGAAGCAAAGCAAATGGAAACAATTGGGGGAGATGGGAGATTAAAAAAACAGGCATAGTGAGAGCGGCAGAGAAAACAATAGGATTGGTGGAAACAAGGAGCCTAAAGAAACAGTGGGTTACGGAAGAAATTATTGAGAAAATGGAGAAAAAGACCAAGGCAAGAGGAAGTACAAGGAATTAAACAATAAGGTCTAGCAAGTGACCAAGCTGGCTAAGGGAAACTGGTGAAAATGGCAATTCGAGGAAATGAAAAACCTGCTAGAACAGGGGTAAGTGGGTGAGCTTTATGCTAAAGTGAAATAGCTATCGAGCTGTGGGAGAGGGCAAACAATTCCAAAGGTTGGGGACAAAACAGGGAAGATATTAATTGACCATAAAGATATCCAGGATAGGTGGGCAGTATATGTGGAGGAGCTACATGACAGCAATAATAGACCTGAGAACCTAGACATAGAGATTGAGAGAACAATATGTGTTCATATAATGGTTAACCTCGGACCAGAGATACTTGAGAGCAAAATAGAGAGAGCATTATGAGAGATGAAGGCAAGAAAAGCGGTGGGAGTATATAACATAGCTACGCAGTTAGATTAGATTGTTGTTGGGGGGGCCTTCGTCAGGAGCCCGGGCACTTAGACCTTTCTTGGTCCATTGTGCCAACCCCATGCCTGTCTGCCACTTGCAGACAGGGGACAAGAGCACCTCGGTAGAGGTATGGAGGATTGGCCTCACCCTGCCTCACCCCAGTACCAGGTATAGAGGATGTCCTCCCTCCAACCAGCCCGGTTTGGCCTGGCCCCTCCGGCCTGCCGGTATAGGTATGGAGGGAGTATCATCTCTCCATCCATGCCTGGTTGAG
Source organism: Pyrrhosoma nymphula (assembly GCA_963573305.1). NCBI lineage: Eukaryota > Metazoa > Arthropoda > Insecta > Odonata > Coenagrionidae > Pyrrhosoma > Pyrrhosoma nymphula. The sequence goes on along the minus strand of OY754330.1, from coordinate 42,920,300 downwards.
GTATGGAGGAGGGTCACCCATCCAACCACCGTCCGGGCCCAACGTTGCTTAACTTCGGTGTTCTGATGGGAACCGGTGTTTCAACGTGGCTAGGCCCTTGCCCCTAACTACGGAGTTACAAAATAGATAGGCAGTAAGGGAAGATGATCTTTTTTGGAACTCATTCGTAGGATCTGCAAGGGGAGAGGTTGGCCAGATAATTAAGTTGAAAAGACCGTAATACCTATCCCGAATAGGAAGAAAGCATCAGAATGTGGGGAGTATTTAGCAAATAGTCAAGTTTCCCATGCGGCAAAAGTTTTGCTGAGAATAATTAATAAAAGGTTCGAGAGTAGAGAAAATTATAACGGGTGCGATGACCAAATTGGGTTCAGGAAGGAAGGGTTGGGCTACTTGGGATGCGATTGCAGAGATGAGAATACTAATTGATAGAAACATAAGAGTTTGACCAGGGTGTTTTTGCTTGCTTTGTGGATTTAAAACTATTGCAAATACTCAGGAAAATAGGACTAGATATGAGAAGGTGAGTTAGGAGATTTATCTGAAACTTGTACATGGCCCAGAGGGCACGGGTGAGGGTGGCTGATGGTGAATTGGGGTGTGTCATTATAGGTTGCGGGGTAAGGCAAGGGTGCCTATTTTTACCTTTGTTCTTTAACATCTATGTTGAGGAAATGGTAGGAGAGGCATGAGGAGAGCTAGAGGTGGAAACCAAGTAGGTGGCCAACTGATTAAGTCTGTTAGATTTGCAGTCAACCAGGTGTTGGCTAGCCAATCTTCAAAGGGAGTACAAGCTAATTTCAGTGTGGGAAATATGGAATGAAGATAAATCATAAGAAAATGAAAGTTATGAGATTCTCTTGGACAAAGAAAGCGAGGCTGGTCATAAAAGTAGGAGGGCACAAGCTGGAGCAAGAAGAGCATTTTAATTATTTGGGCAGTGCACTAGAAGAAAATGAGCATAGCAGGAAAGACAGGAGGAGAATAGCATCATCAAAGGAAGCATTTAGTTATAGAAGGGAGCTGTTGATGGGGACTTTGGGTAAGGATATGAAGAAGAGGCTGGTGACAAGTTTAATATGAAGTGTAGTGTTGTATTTAGCAGAAGCATGGACTCTGAGAAAGGAGGACAAGAATAGGCTGCATACATTTGAGATGTGGATGTGGAGGAGGATGTAGGTGCGATGGAAAGATAGGAAGACAATTTCTGTTGAGGAAGAAAGTTTCATTTGCTTAAAAGAAATACGTATATAATCATCACAATTAAGCACATGATTGGATTAATTATATATGTAAACTGAGAGAATAATACACGCATTGTAATTTTTTTTGTCCTTTTCTTGACCAAACTCCCCAATTACTGAAATGTTACTTGCTATATTTACTATTATACATGTATATTATACTACGTACATATTTATATGTATAATGTGCTTACCTGTCTTTCTTTGTCAGTGAGTTAGTTTACCCATCCAGTAATGCTTGCACATTGATAGAAAACACTCATGGAGTAGTTGGAGATAAGATAAAGATAATATATTCTGATCTCTGTTACTATGATTAGCTCAGAGCAGATAAGGTGGGTGGTACAAATTCTCTAGTAGGATATTATGTTATCAAAAACGTCAAGTATCAACAAAGTCTATCTTTTTTGGATATCTCTTTATCTACAAGTTGATTTTCTTCTCAGTGTGATATAAAAGTAATTTTCATTGATATAATTGTCAGGTACATAACATCTATATTGCTTCTTGTTTGGAAGAGGAAGCGCCTTATGACATTTTTTTTAATTTTATGGCCTTCATTGGACCACTTCATTCATTTTCTGGATTTCTTCTGTTCTCTGTCAGCCCAGTATTTCTTCATTCGCTCGGATCGTAGTTTTCTTTCTTCATCTGAATCACCCTTCCTATTTTCTGTTTGTTGATCTTGGTTTGTAGTCTGATCTGTTTGTCCTTGAGTTTCACGATAGCATCTGTCTTTTATTGCATATCTTCTATTGTAATGTGTAATTCACTCATGTCTTCCTTAATTTCTACTATCCATCTTGCACTGGTCTTACTGTTCCATAGTTTTTCTATAATCTTTTTGCTTATTCTGTTTTCCAGTGTTCTGATTAGGTGTCCAAAGAATGAGATTCGTTTATTTCTCATCATGCTCATTACAGGTTCTATTTCTCTGTAGACTGTTTCATTGGAAGCTAATCTCCAATGCCTGCTTTCTTGGTATTATTTTTATTTATGCAAGTTCTATTCTCCTTTCTATCTTGAGTAATTTATTTATGTATTGCTATTGTGTTAGTTGTTATGAAGATGGTTTAACTTGCATATGTTATTTCTGGTTGTTTTATTGTTTCATATATGACACTATATGATATCTTAATTTTGTGGCAATTGAGAGGCATTTTTTGTTCTGTATTCTTGGTGATGTATTGTGCTCTTGTCAATTTATGTATTCTATTGTTCCATGTTGGTTTCTCATAAAGGTTGTATTTTATGATTTCCCCTAGATATTTAAATCTGTCCACAGTTTTTATCTCTTGATCTTCTACCTTGATTTTGTTTGCGAGTGGTGGGTCAGTTAGCATAATTTCTGTTTTCTCAAAAGTTATCTAAAGCTCAATCTTATGAGCTCAATTTATGTTATCTTTGGATGTTCCAATAATGATGTTCTTCGGGTTATTCTTGTAACTTTCTCTCAAAATATATTATAGGGAACAATTATTAGTGGTGACAAGCCATCCCTGTTTCAAACCTGTTTTTATGAGAAATAATTCAGAAAGTTGTCCTCTAAACCTGACCTTAGATTTTGTGTTAGAGTTAAGGTTAGCTCTATCATTTTGACCAATTTCGGGTGGAGTCCAAAGTTTCTTAGAATTTTCAACATTGATGGTCTCTGGATGCAATCATATACTTTTCTTAAGTCTATAAAGGCTATTGAAAGAAGTTTGTTTAGTTTTCTGTAATATGCCATAACTAGCTTTAGCATGTTCTGCACAGCTTCTCCACGGTCTGAGCCACCTTGGCATTCCCCTAATTCCTCATCCAGCTATAATATGCCTTATAGCATTGTAAAACTAAAAAAATACTTGCATATGACCAATATTATCAGTTTTTTTGCATTTTCCTCTACAAAAGTTTTGCATCAAAAGAACTTATGCCATGCATTTTTAGGCTTCAGCTTACATACTCCTTGAAAAAAAAATCAACTTCTTTTATCGAACTAAAATAAATTTATATTTTATAAAACAAAGCAAAACCTTAAATGAATAGAGTATCTGTACCTGTAAATATTGCAGGTGGATTTATGGTGCTAACCAAATTGGAATTCAGACTGGTAGAATAATACATTGATTGACTTTTATCTCCATTGACTAATTTGTTGAGAGTAGGTTTATAAATATGTTTAGCTTCATAAAGATAAAACAATTTATATAATTAACTGTTCTCTGCGGTGCAGAAAAAAACATTTTATTCTGCTCATATAAGTTTCTCCACAATATCTCTTCTTTAAATACTTAAAAGAATAATTGCTTCGCTGAAGTAGTTGTCATAGGCTTTTAATGACTATAATGCAAATAGAGCTCATTTTCACTTTGAAAAAAGGCTATTATTAGCCTTATGTCTTAAGCCTTATGTCTTTCATGAACTTGGCAGTTTTGATTAGAGAAAATGTTTGGATGCCCTTTTAAACTTTTAAGTCGATTTACACTCTTCATTATTAATGACATGATATCCTTGTAATGATATATGTATGTTTCGCAAGGACGTTAAAGCAGCAATGGCAATAATTGATAAAACGACAAAAGAACTGTTAGTGAATGGCTTTGGAAATCAGTGGCCTTTGATAATTTTACAATTGTAGAGTTGATGTTTATTTGGTGATACATAGGTATGTCTAATAGCATATTGGAACATTTTAATTTGTGCATTCAATATGGATCATTTGTTTATGTAATCCTACCAAAAATTTATAAGTATTGTCTCCAAATACTCAATAAGTATTTTGTAGCTGACGAATAAATTGTTTACATGGGACTGCTGCTAAAGGAACTACATATATTTAATCTACTGCTAACTGCCTAAAGGATCCTTCTAATCCAAACAAATCCTCATTTGTTTTTGGCTTTCCAGGTCGCTTAGATTCATTTGATCCATATTTTTCATCTTCGATGAACCAATCCCTGAAGCTTTCTAGGTCTTTTTTCCATTTACCTGTTGGGATAAAAAAAATGATATAATTTTATCAAAATATTCAATTCATTACAGGTGAATAGATTTATTCATTTGGACTTTTACTGATCAGTCAGAAGATCTTTGTCCTCACAATGCGAATACATATTCATGAATATATTCCCATTGTGCAGGATAAAGATTTTTTTTCATCTGAAACCTCCTTCACCAAAACTGTAGTGCTCAAAGCTTAAATGTTCTTATTGATAGAATAAATTGGTAGAGGCTTAAATAAATACATAATTAATTTCTGAATGGATGTGAACAATGCTCTGCACATAGAGCTGCTGAAAATGCAGTTGTAGATTTTCTGATGGGTTTAAGGGGTTTTGACTTGAAATTGTGTAAGCTAGGAACATTATTTGGTTGGTATGTTATTTTGGAAGGTTACAGACTACTGCGAGTTTGTTGGCATCATATATGGATAATATGACAAAGGAAGAATTATTTGAGGAACTGAAGAATGTTTGGAGTTACAGTTAAGTCTCTTTATAGCGAAGCTAATGAGACCCTAAATTTTTCCATATCGAATTCCACTACAAAGGATACTATGGGCTGGTATCCTTTTTATACCAGCCATTTAACATGGCCCTTAAATGAATCATCTGTCTGTATCATTGATGGCATTTATTAATTTAAATTTGCCATGAATGCTAAATTTCCTAAATTTTACTTCTCTATGGACAAAGATTAATTTGTTTCACAAATTCATTTCACGTTAGTTCTTTTCCTTTTTATCCGTACCAAGCACACACTCATCATGCCTTTAAATTAATGGTATGAAAATATCGTCCATAACTCATATTTCCTCTCATATCATGATCACTTTAAACATGGAACTCGAGATTCCTTGGTATTAACTATTCTCAACATCAACGTTGGTGTTCTTTTTCAGCATACTGTAGAGCCCCGCTTAACGATGGTAATCCATTCCATTGGACTGATTGAAATTGAATTCCATGGTAAACTGGATCAGCTTATTACCGGACGACAGATCGGTTTAACTACATAATTGCCAGTGCATTCAGTTATACACAATACAGTATAGGTACAAAATATGCTGTAATGAAATGATTTAAAATGTTATTTAACCAATATTTACACTTTAATAAGGTGTTGTAAATTGTCTACCCATCTAATATCATTGCATGAATATGCAAAATGCACCTCGCCTCCATACTCCAGTTCTAACTGAGAGCCAATCTCAAGTGACTTAATATTTAACCGCATTTTCACAAATGGGAAGAAAACATGGAATAGAAAAAATTCAACTCTCATTATACCTCTGCTTACTACTCAGTACTCAGGCATCTTTCTTTTGGCCTCACGTCTTCATCTCTACATCGCAATTACCTGAACGATATTTGTAGAAACGCATCCGTAGAAAGCGTCGTTGTGAACTAAAGTTATGTAGTACACAAAATTAGGCATTGAGTTATGACAGAAATAGGCCAAGTATGAGTGAGAAGTAGCATATTATATTCATACATAGACGACAGATGGATCAGTCGGTTACCTTTCCATGAATAATAATTTACATGCGCATCGTTGCTGTCATTCGCCTGTCTTTTGCTTCTGAAGATCTTTCTTCTCCTTGTCCCAAACCAGAAATATTGATATCATCCTCCCACTCAAGGTCATCCCTTGCAGATTGAGTAGCCAAATAGCAAAAGAGATAGCAGCAGAGGGGAGAACCTTCACTCAAAGCTTTTTTCCTCGGAACTGCTGACCTGACTCTTCTGGGCTGGGAGAGTTATTGGGGGTTGGTTGTTTACTTTAGGGACCCAAAACCTTATTAGAGCATCCATACATTGAGAAAGGGAGCGTGAAACACACGAGAAGAACACTGAAGACATAAAGTGTTAACTCGAGCACCCTCATCATGTTTCTTCAATATCTCCTGCTTGATTTTATTTATTATTTTGTGCCTGAGCTGCACTTTAGGGGGCATTGTCGCTACAGAAACTTCCCATTTTAAACCACCTACTTTTGGCTAGTTTTGTTATCCAATGGTTAATGTGGTTGGAAAAGAACACAGTGCAAACTACTCCCTTCGTTGACAATATCACTTTTCATGGAAGACTGACATTCACATAACAGTTGAGCGTATCAGCCACCTAGATGGCATTGTGATGCAGATGTTCTCGGTATCATGGTGCAAAGTCATAAGGGTCGTTAATTTCAATGCAAATTTAGACCAGCTCTCTCTAAAGTTTGCAATCCTTTCGATGACTGACTGATCAACGCCTGGTTGTCTGCGAATCTAACAGTCTTTATGAGCTGGCCTCCTACTTTGATTCCCACATCTAGCTCTTCCCATGCCTCTCTTACCATTTCCTCCTCATAGATATTAAAAAGCAAATGGGACATCGGGCACCCTTGCCACACCCCGGGACCTATAACTGCCCACCCTGATTCACCGTCAGCTACCCTCACCTGAGCCCTCTGCCCCATATATATGTTTCGGATGAGTATCCTATAACGCCAATCTATTCCTATTTTCCCCAGTATCTGCATTAGTTTCTCCCAGTTTACTCTGTCAAACGCCTTTTTGAAATCCACAAGACAAGCGAAAACATCCTGATCATACTCTTATATGTTTCTATCTATAAGTGTCCTCATTACTGCAATTGCGTCTCTGGTGGCCCTCCCCTTTCTGAACCCAAATTGTTCATCGCCTAAAAAGTAGTTTGCTCTGCTCTCCAACCTATTTATTACTCTAAGCAAAACTTTTACTGCGTGCGATATTTAACTGATTATTCTATACTCCTCGCATTCTTCTTCTTCGGGATGGATAATAATACTGTTTTCACGAAATCCTCTGGCCATACTCCTTCCTCATAGAACCTGCGAATAAGTTGAAAAAGGATCCTCTCCCCTTACTACCTAGATTCTTCAGTAGCTCCGAAGGTAGGTTTAGCTTTTATTAATTAATTAAATGAATAGATTGCTATTTGAAGACAGGCACATGAGATCTTCAGCGTGTTCATCCGACAGACACTGACGTGTGTTGATGACAATGTTCCCACCGAGACTGAACAACCTCTCGGACGCAGAGCTAGTTGCCAGGATAACAAGATATTTTCTTGCTACCTTCTGGAGCTCTCTCTGGCCACCACAGCGACCTCCATCCTCACGTTTGGAATACCCCTGAACCTAGCCATTTCCTCCCTGAAGATCTCCTGTGCAGTAGCAGGAGGGCCGAGGCCGGGCACTGAGCGAGAACGAGTAGCAAGCATCAGCAGCATTGGCCATCGTGCAAAAGCGAGCAAGTTCAAACGTACAATTTGCAATCCATAGTGAACAATAATCGTCAATTAATCGATTACCGGACAATAATTATGAATCGAATAACAATTGACAATTGAACAACAACACTTGAAAACATGAACTTGACACTTGAAAAAAATTGACATTCGAGTCAATTACCACAGTTGACATTGATGTGCTGAAATAATCGATCAATTGTAAAAATAATTGAATCGATTATTCAATTAATCGAATAATCGTACAGGCCTATAATAGCTTATGTTGATGGGCAGTACAGCCTGACTCATTTCCCTATATTGAAATTTCACTATATCTTGTTTCACTTTAAAGAGACTTTACTGTAAACCTAATGAGGTCCTAGCCAGTTTATGACTTGTGCTGATACTAAGCTGTTGAGATGAGCCTTAAGGAAAATGTGGGAAAATGGGATGCCAATGCACTAGCCACCACAATGACCCAACCCCACTAGGATTATACTGTAACCAATGTCTTCCAACTGCCAGTTTGTCATATTGACCAACTCCTTTAGTTTTTGTTTTTCAGCACTGTTGCTTTTAATCTAGTATGCTGTAATGAATTTGCCATACTATACTTATTGCCTTGTTGTGATAAATCTGTAGATAGTTAATATATGAGAGATGTACAATGTATCACATTGTAGAGTTTTTTTTTCCCTTGTAGTGGGTATAAGTTAATTGTCATAGTTTGATAGTGCTTGCAATGCAAATGTTAGAGAGAGAAAATTTGAGTTCAAGCTAAAAGTTTTTAATGCATGGTGAGATAAAATATACATACTTGATAATTCTTTGATGGAACCTGCCTCTCCTCCGTATTCACTGGGTAATAGTCTTTGAGGAAATACCTTGTACAAGGAATCCATGTCATCTCCATGAACACTGATCTGAAAGTGTAGTATTTTATTAAGAAATGTTTTACAGCTATTATAATAGAAGATTACTTAAAAATGGAATTGCATTCTATTGTTCAGTAGAAAATATTCCTGTGCCATATCTGAGAGGAAATATAAACAATAAAATTACTTTAACACTTATTTTTTTGGCTTATATAAAATATAAAAATAATGTTTTTAAGGATTAAAACACCTACATAGCCAACATTTTGATTTTGTGTTAAATGATGAGAGCATCCTTCATAATTTAAGCTTCATTATTGTAAGCATATGTAAGGCTACCGTAGTGGAATTGCTTTTTCTTCAAAGTTAATCAATTTCCTTTACAGTTCTCTCAGTGGAATGCTGTGAGAACAAAGTTGAAGCTGATTATTGTAGAAGATTGAACAACTCCATTAAGATGGACAAACCTACATGTGTAATATTTATCATCAGCTGTCATATCTGAAGATTGGTCTACTGCAGCTCTTCACTCTATTCTCTTTTTAACTAGGTTACTGCTCTATTTATTTATATATAACCCCAGTAGCCTACCACATTGGGCCCATATTGGGCCAATATGGCAATATTGGCTATCATTGGCCATGGACTGCCAATTAAAGCCCATAATGGCCCAATATTGGCTACCCCACGTAACCCCACATTGGCTACCCTATGTGGTTACATTGGTTACCCCATGAAACTCAATTTCAGCTAGGTACTCCATTATATATATAATGGTCAATCATAGAGTTCATTGATATTTTATGCCTCAGTGCACACGTTTTCATGATTGCTTTCCCATTTACATATTAAAAGCCCACTTGTTAATAAGTGGGCCTTGAATATGTTAATAAGTGGGAAAATTTGATTCCAAACTCACCAATGTTTTCACATGTCTATGAACTATAATAAATATACCAGCATCAAGGAAAGAATGCAAACAGGGGCATTACAAGTTGTACTTATGAGGACAATATTGGGGGGGGGGGGAGAGTTCCCCCCCCCCCAAAGATCGTAGAATGTGGCTCACTTTTTAATGAGCACTGTCCAATTTGAAAAATTATTTGCTCCTTCTTCCTTAGCGACTCCTCTCTGATTTTGAACGCTGGGCAAATATTATATGGAGAAGATAAAATTTCCACCCACTACCTCGCTCGTCTATGTAGAAGAGAGCTGTATGGACAAATTTTTATTTTCCCATTTATATGTTCTATAAAATTCGAAAATGGTACGAATAAGAAATGGAAATTTTATTATCACTAAAAATTTCCTGTATCATTGGTACTGTTTAATAGTTATCCCACGTAGCACACTAGCTGGCAAATGCGCTTTAAAGGTGCCTAAAATAGGCACCTGACTACTTCATGTGCCTTAAAGGCGCCCACTATAGGCACCTACCTAAGTAGCCATGAATGTTGGATGAATATTGGCCCAATATCGGCTTCAGATTGGCACATCGGCCCCTCATTGCCATCGTTTTGCCGATGTTGGCCCGATATGGGCAGCCTACATTGGACCGACATCATCTGCTGATCTTATGTTATGAGGCGAATATTGGCAAAGTTCTGAAAGCATGCTGAAGCTAACGTGCGGGAATTGGAAAAATGTTGTATATTCGCAGTAATATTGCATTTATATTCATACTATGTGGCAAAATAGGATAACAGTTATTTGGCATTAATTAATGGTGAAAAACTTTTATCAAGATTTTATTGCATTTCCTCAAACTATCACGGAATAATCATTCAATGATTATAGTTCTCGAAGTCATATTTATCCACGGAAGTGACTACATATATACGTCTTTCTCAACACCTTTATTTCAATTGTGGGTGTGAGATTAGGTGCGTTGAGTCGTAGGTTAGATAAACATCCGATACAGGTAGGCATTAGGTAGATACGAGGTATCATAATACGACGTATTATATCATGCCATTGCACAATAGAACAGTGAAATTGATTAATTCATTTTTTATCGCAGTAGTATTGCAGTGTATCGTAACGGTTTGAGTAAAATGAAAGCTCAAATTGGGATCACTTTGGCCACCCATGGGCTTGCCAGCATTGGCTATTCATAGGTTCTCATCTCATTGCAAACATATAGCCAATATGTAGTGCCGATGAATAGTCAATATTGGGTTGCATGGGGTAGGTCATATTGGGCCCATATTGGCTGCTCGTTGGCTTGCCAATATTGGCTATTCATTGGTTCTGATCTCATTGCCAACATATAGCCAATGTGGAGTGCCAATGAATAGCCAACATTGGCCAATATTGGGTGGCTACTGGGGAAGTCTTCATTTTCATATCCCACTTAATTTTCCCAAAATGTCCCATTCTTCATCAGAAATTTTCCCCAACCATTTCTCTCTCCATAATTGTTTTTGAGAGACTGTTTTACCTAAGAGTGTGAAAAGTGAGCTTGTCTTCTCTAGTGACTTCAAAGGGTATTTATAAAGCATATTTTCTACCTAACCCTTTGCAGGACTTTTTCATTGGTATTTCTCTCCAGTCATTTGTTCTTCATCATTCTTCAATATCACTCTGTTTCCACTGCTTTCAATCTACATTGTTCTCTGGCTGCTGTTGTCCAAGCTACACTGCCATCTTATATACATACTAGTGAAGGTGCCCCTTTGAATATCAATGGGAAGAATATTATCATTCACATTGATTGTAATAAACCATTCATATCTTATTTAGTGCAAAGAATCATTGAGTTAATGGATATTCACGGAATTTCGACTTAAACAATGAGTATGATCGTTATGGGGACAATGACTCAAAAACACTAAAATATTGCGAAAAATCTTTGTTTTAGAAAATATTTCGGAATCTTGACTGGAATACAGAATTCGATTTAAGGAATATGTAAGAATCTTTTTATTATTTTCTTTCTAATGATACCTTTCCCAATCTAAAAAAACTCTATTTCTAATTAAATTTTGCAAATTTTAAAAAGGTCTGCAGCCAAATAAAGATTCAGCTTCACGTGTACGTATTTCTTGTGTAAAAGTTACTGACATATACATATATACACGTCAGTGATTATTATAGTAGATATATACTATAGTATGCTCCATTAGTACATATTTGTACTAATGGAGCTTATATATGTGCTTTTAATGAAGTACTTCATTGTTTTGATACTTGTGTTTAGCTGTTGTAAGACTCTGCATGGTATTAAAGCTTTTATTATGAAGGATCCCCAAATGTTGATTTAAAAGTACATAGTAAATAAAAATTTTAGCATTGGAGGTGTTTTAATGTTTTCCAAAAATGACGAATTTGCTACCCTTTATAACTCCCACCTTATCTTTTGAAATCTGTGGTCAACGGCAAAAATTATAGATATTTGAAAATTTGCTATAACCATGAAAAAAATAATGGAATTGGTTCATTATGAGAAATATTAGAGCTTACCCTCTTTTTAAGTTTCTCTTTAGCGAATGTCATAAATATATTGAATATTGTTTCAAAAAACTGTGGCAAATGGATATGATGGAGTCCTTTTGGCCGGAAAGGGTACCCATCCTAAATTTCAAGAGAAAAGAATACATATTAATAAATTTACACTATTCGATGCATTTTCATTACAATTTTCTGACTGAATTTGTTCCTTCTTTTTAAAATGTGTCAATAAAAGAAGTGGTATAGTAATGTTAAGGCATAGTGAAGGTGATTTAGAAATACTTTGATTTGCCAAGCAATGTATTAGTTACAGCTCTGTTCAAAAAATCATACCACTTTTCAGTTTAAATGAGTCAAATTGACAATGTGGCAATGCTGATGATGATTGATTGGGTGGGCGAGAGCCTTCTGGAGCCCTCCTGGCACTTAGACCCTATTGGGTCCATTTTGCTGTCCCACATTTAACCTGCCCACCACTTGCAGACAGGGGACAAGAGCACCGCGGTAGAGGTATGGAGTAGGGTCACCCCTCCATACCTTTGGTCATGACTATTTTCTGATTTTTTATTAAAGCAATTGAATGAGAACAACATAATATCCATGTTGTATATGTAGAATGAAAATGAAAGCCTTTAATTTTTGACTAAAATGAATTAATTGCTATTTTACTAACCTGGGAACATTTCATGGTTTGTTTCATCAGTGTTGGAGACATTTGTGCTGCATGAGCTAATGTAGCTTGGCTCATGTCCATTACTGATACAAATCCTGCAATGGTGTATCTGTCATCATTCAAAAGCATATAATCCATCAACATGAAGTTTACCTTCATCATGTCTGTAACCTTTACTTCATTTGGGTCATAATTTCCATATCTGAACAAAAAACATTTTCTTCCTAGGTCATCTGGCTCAGGTAGTGGAAACATTCCTCTGTATAAAATAAATGTATTAATTGGCCTTTTTTGGCCCACTTCTTATGAGTTAGTATTATACACCAAATATATACTGGATGCATCTCTCGGGAAACAATTTCTCCCTTGAAACAAAGCTGTTTCGAGGCTAAAGTTCCACTGAACAGGCCAAAGGTCTGAAACTACCCTTCAACTGCCTTGTTTTCAAAATATGAAAGTTTGGTCAACTGAAACTCTACTTTCTCATTCCCTTGCTATTCTCATGAACCACAACTGCTTCTGCTTTGCTGATGTAGCCTTCTCCACTGCTTATCCCGTTTCAGATGCTTCTATTGCATTGGTACTTAGCTGCTGCAGCATTTACGCTCCCACACAATCCTGGAATTAGCTGATTTCTTCTAGGATGACAAGTTTAGTGGAATTTCTGCTATGGTTACATTCAGGGGCAGATACGGACTAAGATTTTAGGGGGGTCATAGGGGGGTCCGCCCCCCCCCCCCCCCTAGTAGCAGAGGACGTTGTCACAATGTTGTGACAACGTTACAATAGGAAAAGATACAAGTGTACACAACGTTGATGTTGGTTGTTGCAACATTGCATGCACGTTGCCTCAACATCCGAATTTCCCAAAAAACCACGTTGCTGCAACATTATCTGTGCAACATCGCTGCAACGTTATTGGTGCAACATTTTTAAGGCAACGTTAAAAAATTTCCCTAGCTTTAGCCATCAATGAAATTATCCCATAATTAACATTAATGTTGATAATTTGTAAACAGACGGTTCATTCCTAGTTACTCAAGTAAAACTTTCTCCCTTGAAACTCCCTAGCCCTCTCAAAATAAAAAAAAGGGAATTCACGTTTTAAATACTATGCATGTTACTATCCCGCGATGAGATGTGTATAAGTACATTGCATTATCCTACCTTACATCTACTTGACGACTTTGCATCTACCTAGTTATGTCAAGTCCTACGGCTCTTAAGCGCACATCCTTGCCCCCGATATTAAATATTTCGCATCTTGAAATGTCTTATATATATCGCCACTCCCGTGGATTAATGTGACTTCGAGAACTAATTTTTAAATTGCGATTACGTGATTATAATTAGAGGCAATGCCATCCAATCACAATAACAGTTATCAGGCATTAATTAATTGAAACCTATTTTGCCACATAATATGAATGTAAATGCAATATTACTGAGAATAAATAAGACTTTTTCCAATTCCCATTGTTTGTTCACTTTCACGTTCACAAGCAGACAACTATAACTAGTAGAATAAATTTTTCAAAATGAAATGTATATATATATGTATGCGTGAAGACAATGTTCACATGCACGAATGCAAAGTGCCGCAGTTTGCCAACCCCTGTGGTATAATTATAGATAAAGTATAATTTAAATCATAGCTGACATCAACATTGCATGCACGTTAATTCAACGTCGACTGATAATGTTGTGTTTGACCGTTGATGCAACGTTGTGACAACGTGAAGTGATAATGCTGTGCTTGGACGTTGATGCAACGTTGTGGCAATGTGCAAGTTGTCATGTAACATTGTGCACGTTGAAGCAACATTGTGAAAACGTCCTCTGCTACAAGGGCCCCGAGGGGGAAATTTTTTTAAAAATTCTAATTGAACTTTTGTTGCAGATTTTTACACATTCCAGAGTGTTAATATCGTATAAGATACAGAAGAGTAATAATTATAACTGCCAATAATTTCAATTTATTATTTATTTAAATTAAATATGCAAATAAACAATTGGAGAAAAAATAACTAAAAAGTAAAGGGTTTTTACAGAAATTTACCAGAAAATGTTAAAAATTTTTAAAATACTCAAATTTTCTTAGTTAAAAATATTTTAAAAAATAACATAAAATGCTTGAAAAGTGATCTATGAACAATAATGTAAGGGTCTTAAATTATAACAATATGTCAGTGTTCTTCTCTATGTTTAAGAAAGAAACCAGCAACTAGGAACCAATAAGGCAGTATAAACTCAGTAAGGATAATATATTGTATAATAATTTACAATACTAAGTCCTGGTGCCTCTTGGTATCAGCGAATCTTAGAATAATGGCTTCTGGGTATAGTGGAATTTCTCGATGGACCGACATGAGAACAAGCCCAATGTGTGTTTCCTCACCGATATTAGCTCGAAGCCAAGTCTTCAGCCGACGCAGGGTAGAAAAACAGTGCTCCACAGTCGCTGCACTGACTGGAAGTATAGCCTAAATCCGTAGAAGTTTGTGGATGTTTGGATACATGTCAATGCCGCAGTTTTCCTATGTTCCCAAAATGGTATCTGGGAGTTATTCTGTTCTTCACGACCCGCTTCAAATTTTGAACCCACAGTGAGAAATCTTGCTTCAGTTATAAGAGTAAATAAGATCCTGATAAATTTTTACAATTTCTCTCATATCGTCTTCATCTTCTGATTGTATTTCAGTTTTGGGCAATATGGCTTGAAGATTAAATAAATTCATAACATCCGTTGAAAGTTTGTCTTTTAAGTCTTTGATGATGTTGCCTAAAAGTGGTATACAAACAGATCATCGGAAATATTTCTCACACGACTCGGCAGGGTGGTTTTGATGGCTGGTTTGGAGGGAAACAAGTCATGGTATCTTTAAATTAACATGTAACTCTTCAGCTATATCCTGAGCTTCATAATAGAGGCCACTAATTAGTACTTTCAAACTTACTTAATTAGTAATATCTTTAAAGATGGATAAATACATCCTTTTCTTGATCTAAAGCTTTCCCGGCGTGTAGCGATTATGGTGGTTCTTCGGGTTTCCAACTGGGTCAAACTCTCCATTTCTGCCGACTTTTCGATAAACGAGTAGTTCATCATCTTCAGGGCATGATGGGCGATGCCCTGAGGATGATGAACGACTCGTTCATCAAAACGTTGGCAGAAATGGAGAGTTTGACCCAGTCGGAAACCCTAAGAACCACCAATATCATCCTTTTCTCGCTTTGCTTCAAATACGCTTTTAGTGTCTTCTATTGTATCACTGCCCTTTTTTATATCAAGTGTTGGTGCTTGAAGAAGGTGAATATAAGTGATACAGTTATTCCTAAAATATTACTAAGACATACAACTGAAAGGAGAAATTTCGGGCTTAGGATAGCTTGTATCAGAGAAAACGCATCAGATGATGCCATTCTGTCATGGAGGTAGAAATTTCTGCAGGAGCGTTGTGAATCTTAATAATCGATTCCCCAGGGAACTGAAGGTGTCCCTCGTGCCTCTTGACCCAACGGGTTTCTTAAATACCTTGAACAGAAGCACCCATTTCCTTCTTAAAAATATTACGTCTCTTTTGAGAGGCGTTTGCAAGAGATACTATTTTCTCCATAGTTCCAGAGGCATTTCTGCATGAAACTACTTTTGAGGAGTTTGCCAACAAATTATTCAAAATGTAGTGTTTGTAGCGCTGAGCATGAGTGGCTATATTCTTTAGCACCTTTTGATTCAGATGCCGTTACTGAACAACTGTCAACCCCAAAACCTACACAAAACTTTAAGTCTAAATCAAAGTTCTTGGCGATATCCTTGACGACATGACTTTAAGTAACTCCAGTCAAGTGACGTTCTCCTTCATCTGATTCAATATCTACCTCTCAAATCATATTGTAGGCATTATGAAATGTAATGAAATATTCCCTCAGCACACGTTCATGAAGGTATCACAAAGAAATACTCAATTGGCAAATTCTAGAAATGTCTGTTGTCTCATCGAACATTACAGAGAAAAACTGTGATTCCTTAACCCTTCTTAAGATAATACTTTGAATCTCTTCCTTGCAACAATCAATTAGTTCATTTTGAGTGTGCTTGCTAATGTATGTAGCATTCAATGGAGCACTCTCCAAGTGCCTGCGCAGATTGCTGTCAACAGCATCCATCCTAAACCGAAGCAACTCTCTGAAATTTCCATCATTGTTTACCATACTGTATTTTTCATCTCTATTTATAAGATTGTCAATATTTTCATTTCTATTTAGAAGATTGTAACTCTTAAAGGAATGTTTTGCCTACCACATGAAATACTTGTTTTTACAATAGGAATCAAGCGCTGCTTATTGTCCTCTATTTGTGCAATGTGCTGCAAATGAATTTCATTTGCTATTTATAATGCAGGATTGTGGTATGTCAAGTGAAATATTTTCCCAGCTAAAACAGCATCAATGTGGTATTGGTTTTCCTGTTGTACAACCAAATCACCCTTTTCCCCTTCAGACAAAATGCGATCAACTTATTAGCAAATTCACAATCGTTTTTCCATGGCAAAAAAGTCGTCTAAGGTTTTGGAGGGGGTCATGTATCCCCCCCCCCCCCCCCCTTGTATCCACGCCTGGTTACATTTCTCTTCAAGAAATTGATCTAGTAAGATTTTCGGTCAATTCATGACTGATGATGATACTATAAGCTGTTGTGATAAACCTAAAGGAAAATTGGGAAAAATGATAATTATTAAATTACTGAAAGGAAATGAAAAGTGGTTAAAAAAGGATATAGATATCAAATTTAAACTTTTTGCAGCTTTCCAACTTTGCAAAATGTACCCTTAAAACTATTACTTTGGAGCTAAAAAGTTTTTAAATACATTCATCTTTTGGTTTCATAGTTCGCTATCAGGGGGCGCCTATTGAAATTGAATGGGGAGGAAGGGAGAGAAAACCATGAACTTGATGTAAAGGTAGAAATGCCATGAGAAAAAATCAGCTTGGCCTGGTAATCGAACCATGGACCTTTGGCTTGCCGTGCCAATGCACAGACCACCACACTACCCTGGGTGGTTATTTTGTAGTCTCACTTAAGTGAGAATACATCATAAAATACGGAAAATTACATGATTTTTCATAGTTTTACTCTGCCACCCAGGTGGCCTGGCCATCGGTGATCTGCAGGTCTTTTATTTGATTCACCCGCTCTTTTGACTCTTGATCAGTATCTTTCGACTCTTGATCCATTTCATTTGTCTCCGACTTTCATTAGGTCCATCTCATCTGTTGTAAGGAACGTTATATGGAGATCTTGGCCGATTGTGAGCTGATCATTAAGAGTGAAACAGGTCTCCTGCCTTCCCAAAAAGAGTCATTAAAAAGGTGAGTTTACAAAATAACCCCCCAGGCTCCCTAATTCCCGTGGAATTTTTGGAGGATACAAGGGAACTAGATGTTAAGCCCTTATGGTCCATCAATGATGGCAGCGCAAGGGAAAACAGGACTTCCAGGAAGTCACAACCCATGTGGTTGCATCCTATACCAGCACTTATGCCCTGCTTTGTTGCATATAAAGATGTGTATACCTGTAGAAAATATTCTCCCGATTGGCTTTAAAGCAGAAAAGCAGATATGAACCCAGAAGAATGATTGATTGATACATTAACAGCAATATAGGAAGTGAAAAACATTTGAAGTTTTCTATTTCAGTGGAGTATAATCTATTCTTTTCAATATCAAAGTATGGGCTGTATGCCATAAATATGCTGGCACCATCCTACCTCAGTCCACTGACAAACCATTTTGGACATTATATCCCTGTTAGATTGATAAGGTGTGTAGCTTGGTTTCTGTCTGGGAATATGTTTACAATTGAGACCCCTAGTTCTAACTGTACATATATAATTATATTGGAATGAAACTCACACTGATGAAATGAAAAAACATTTTCCTATCATCCTCAATGATACTGTCATGAGCATTGAAGACATCTTTGGCATGAATCAATGAATTGCCTTTGATTGAAATTTAAATATAGCTAATGCGTAACAATATTAACATTATCTAATCCACACTTGGGTATTTATCAGGTAGATATAATTTGCTCATATTTGATCAATCATCCAGTTGTTTTCAGTGATTGTTGTGGTATACAACCCACCATTGCTAATGGAAATTCCTAGATAAAAACTGAAATAATACCACAATCGTATAAGCCCCATAGATTAGATTAGATTAGGTTGTAGGTGGAGTTCCTCCAAGGAGGAGCTAAGGCACTTAGACCTAATGGTCCATTGTGCCAACCACCATGTTTGTATTCACCCATAGAGTCCAGTCGCCCTGCTAAAGTATAACATGTCCTCTATGGGGATACCCCTGACTTCGTCTAGTTCCAAAGATGGAGAGTCCAGATGCCAAAATAATCCCCATAAGTTGCAGTCATTCTTATCTCCCTTAGTTTTGTTTAAACTTAAGGATAGTTTCATGGCTGCTGTAGTGCTGTGATAGCTGTATACAGCTATAGTTCAATTCAGTTTCAGTTTGGTTTCAGGAAAGAAATTTTTACCCGAGTATTTGGAGAAAATACATTACTTGGATTGACAGGATGAATTTGTCTTACCCATTACCTAGAACTTTTTGTATCTCTGGCCTCATCGGGTCACGATCTTTGAATAGCTCAGGAAGAGCTGACCTGATGGAGTAATAGAAATCAAGCTTTTCCTTTGTTCGTTCCAAACTGTACTTACATCCACGTAGGAAGGCAACCAGGAACTGGTCATCTAGAACATAAATGAGAATGATTATTGGATAAATAATGAAGGAAATGGCCTTAATATTCAGTTAAATGTTAATGAATACATAATTCTAAATTTCCAGTTCTATGTAGATGAAAGTTTATCTCCATTGTCTCAGGCTCAACTTTGTGGAAGTTCATTATATATTAAATGAAAGGAAAACTTTGTTTTATTCCACCAATTTATTTGTCGGTACTACTAGTTTCGACGCAGCGGCGTCATCTTCAGGTACAAAGTGGAAAGCAAAAATTTGATCTTTATATACCATCCAGGATAGGCGTTGGGGTGGGGGAGGAAGAAGGTAGGTGGAAGGGGTGGAAAACCTCAAGGATACAAAGTAGTGAAATGTTTAGCGGGTGGAACCCGCCACTACATTGTATCCACCCGCTAAACATTTCACTACTTTGTATCCTTGAGGTTTTCCACCCCTTCCACCTACCTTCTTCCTCCCCCACCCCAACGCCTATCCTGGATGGTATATAAAGATCAAATTTTTGCTTTCCACTTTGTACCTGAAGATGACGCCGCTGCGTCGAAACTAGTAGTACCGACAAATAAATTGGTGGAATAAAACAAAGTTTTCCTTTCATTTAATATATGAAAGTTTACTTCAATTATTATGACTTTAAAGTGGATTTTGAAATCTTCATTCATTTTTTCTCAGTGGTCAAATGATTGATGTTTTGATCACTGGTGATTCTGTACTTCCTCACAAAAATATGATATTTCAAATATGCATAGCAGACCAAAGGTCATGTGATGTATTTAAAAAATAAATTGAATATTGTTTAATGGGTCAAGTTATATTTGTCCGGGCATATCAAATATTAGGGTAAGTATTTTTGTGCATATGAAAATGGGTCTGCCAGGAGTTCGAAAAGAAGCACCCTTTATCGCTTTTACTCAATAACATTAAGGCCATAACTTCCATGAATATTTTCAAAGTGAAAGTCAGGGAGATATTTATAATTAGTAAAGCCTACTATACATAGTGTAAGAATTTCTAAAGGGTGATTTGCATAATGGACCTTTTATATTGTATTTTATACTTATTCATATCAAATAGGTACCTATGTATTATCTGTGTACCATAGCTGAATTATTGTTTTGTATTTTTTTCACTTGTTTCAATGTCATGTACCATGATCAAATGAAACTAATAGAACAACAATACATATATGTACTACATACATACCTGTTCTAGCTGTAAGATGAGGTTGCTTAGAGAGCCATTCCTTTATGTGTGCTAAATCCTTGTCAATTCTTTTAGGATCTTCATTTAATTGGCTCGAAGCTATTTCTTGCAGCTCTGCAGATAAAGGCCTGATGTTTGGCATGTTTATTTTCCTGGAAAATTAATTTTTTTAGATATTTTTGAGGCAAAGTGGCACATTTTCCCTTCCCTTTTATTGACCTGAATGCCCCTCATGTATGTACATATAAATTCTTCTATTGCCTCAAGCAGCTTCTGGGATATGTGCTGTTATGTGGTAATTCAATTCAGATATTTTTCATCAATTCATCCACATCTAGCTGGATCTCTATGCTTTATTTTAGGCAGGTATCTTGAGTTATGTAATGTGATGTCCACTTATTTCTCTGGTCTAAAATGCATTTTAGTGCCTTGGCAGCATCATCATTTAACCCATTCAATAAGTGATTTTAATCATCATGGTGATTTTAATACTCTTGTTCTTCATAACCAATGTATAGGGAAGGAATTTGATTTCTTAAAACAATTATAAATATATATGGCATCCAAAGACAATAATATATCTATTGTCATCAACCATTTGTACCCATCCTGCTCTCCCCCATTACTTTCTATTTTCATTGACCATCTCTAACTCTTCTGAGCTTGAACCCATCAAAACTTCCCTAACCTGTAAAATCACACGATTTGTAATATGATATTAATCTGATACACATCCTTAATCCTCACGTTATCCTCCCTCCAAAGAATCCCTCCCTCTTACTCATGTTGCATCATTTACTCCCCACCCCATCCAGTCCCAAAACATATAAAAAGCTTGCGAAATGAACCTCCATTACTTTGATAATGGAAAATTAATGCTGAAACCTATATTGGTTGATTAACCCTTAAGCTGCTGCAGCTAAAGTGCATGTTGTCCACCCTGTGCGGGAAATATCTATTCGGACGGAGCCTGTCCCTCCTTCCCACAGGCTGAGGCCGGGCAGTTATATAACCCATGAAATCCCCTCCCGACCCTTTTCTCGGGATCCCAGGGGGTAGGCATCGGAACTTGTTGAGGGATTAGTGGGACTTTGAACAAATTTTGAAAATTTGTTTATAGGTTTAATGGTTAAAAACGAATATGACAATATTTTTTTCTAGCAATTTTCTGTTTAGTTTGATACCAAACACCAAAGAAATCCGTAGATAATTTAGCCGGGCGCTAACATAAGACAACTATATTGTGAGAGAACCATAACCCATTGAGCGAGCAATCGGAAGAAAGGGTCATACCTCATTGCGGTGGTATGCGATCCCTAAAGAGCGTGGGAAGGGAGTGGTTTGAGTAAAAAGGGTGGATTCTCAAATGTCCACCACTGGAAAGAAAGAGTTCGGGTCATAAAAATATGAAAGGGCTGAGGGAGCAGGTTGACAAAGAAGGTCAAACGTACAAGAACGTTTTTCCTGCAGTTGCCTGTACACACATACATGTACATTTCCCATAGTCTAAGGGTTGAACATTTTATAGAAATGTATAGTATTTTCAGTGATAATGCTATATATTGCTGATAATGTTCACAACCCTTCTGAAGAACTCATATAAACAATTGTATTAAGAGTAACAAAGGACATTTTAGTTGATACGAAAAGCAGGATGAGAAGTTTGAGTTTGACAGCGAGGAATTATGACCTTTAGAACCTTGGTAGTCTAATACAAATCCTGCTTTACTCCCTCAGTACGGAGCTAATTATGAAGGCAATGGATTCTTCCATTGAGAAGGATCCTAAGCACTTCATCCACAATGTTTTACTACCACCATACGTATGAATGACAACAGCCCCTTGACTAACTGGCTAACCTAGGTGTGCTTGGTCATCCAAGAATCTTGACTCATCCATTTATGTACCATGTAGATATGTATGAATTCTCCTCAGGTCTTCTTAAACTGAAAATTATTCATCCACCAGTATGTACTCTGCAAAATCACCTGCTCTCTAATGTAGGGGTGAATGAATTAAGGCTGAATGTCCTCTTCAGAGAATGCCTAGAGATGGGAAAATTACCGTAATCTTCATCTGAGGTAAATTACCGTGGTAAATTATGGTAATTTTCAAAAATTACCGTAATTTTCCAGTAATTTTCAGTTTTAAGCATTAAACAGAAAATGTATGTTTAAATAAGAATGCCAATAGCAAAAGGGTGATGATACAATGTTTAACCATACCTGATGCAACATTAATCTATTAAAAATTTTCAAAATTGTAAAAAGAAATACGGCAGCAACACGCAATCTGGCTTTCTTTTGTCAAAGTATGAAAAATTTTAAAGAAGAATATTCGACTAATAATTACTCAATAATGTTATAATTTAAGTAAAATATGCCAAAAATGAGTTGAACATTCCTAAATTTATAATTAATTACGTCAGAAATGTGGACTTAGCTTAAAAGAACATCTTGGGAATTTATCTGTATGAAAAATTATCTCAAACATGGGTGAATTATCTTGAAAATTACCGAAAATTACGGTAATTTTCAAGGGGCGCAGTAAATTACGAAAAATACCATGGTAATTTACGAAAATTACCGTGGTAATTTTCAAAGTTGCCCATCTCTAAGAATGCCTCATAGTAACCTCAATGGTGGTAGCATTTTCTTTAATAGAAAATTTCATTTTCTTAAAATAAATATGTGCATAATCATCACAACCAAGCACATGATTGGATTAATTAACAAACTGAGAAAGTAGGAAATAGATTTATTACATTTTTTTTGTATTTTTTCACCAAACTTGCCAAATTACATTACACTACGGTTACCTGCTACATATAATTTTCACAAATAAGGAAGACACTATTGGGTTCAACTTGCTAAGGTCTAGTAGAAAAAACCTAGATGAAATTTCTCATTGGAACTGTGAGAAAAAAAAGTATATTGCCTCAATATTTTTACTTTAACACGTTGCGGACCAGCTATTTAAATTCCATCTCTTTGCGTAGGACCGGGTATTTAAAGGGTTTTAACCTAAATGACATTGATGCATGGAAATTGGTCTAGCATGCTTAATTTTTAACGCATTTTAATAAAATTAGAAGCATTTTACTCACCAGAGATTTTAGTATTTCTTTTGGGTACAATATTGAATAAAACATGTTTCTTAATGCAGAGGAACCATGCAGAATCCACAAATATACCAAGTTTCCTTCCTAAGTTTATTTGCTGAACAAACTCGGCACATCCATGATGGATTTTTCTTCTTCCCATACCCCACTATCCTCTCTAGTGTGTGTTTTGCCATTTCCCCCGGTAGCCATGCTGGGTTATCTTGATGAGGCGCTCTCTGAGTCGGCCCTCCTCTCTCGCCGTCCATGTCGTCATCACTGGGAGACGCACTTCTTTCCTTCTCACACTTAGCCCAACCCTTGGCTACTTCCAAAACAAATTTTTCATAGGTCACACGGCTAGATGTGTACAAGTTTTTGTACACTACAAAAGAATTAAATAAGGCACTTTTGATTAACCACAACACAACTTTTTTTGTCCAATTCAAAGGTTTTCTAAGCTCTGAAAAGTGTGCCAAGTACATATCTGCTCTGTCTACTCCTCCCATGTACTTATTGTATTCCAAAATACATGTCGATTTTTTCTTTATATCTCCCATCCACCTGTTTTGTTTTACTTCGCCCATACTCGAGTAATGAATTGTGGAAATCATCCTCACCTCCCTCTTGTCCTTCCACGTGAGCAGCAGAACTTCTCCACTTCTACAGAATGTGTAGTCGCCTTTCTTCATACTTTTGATTTCATTCCTAAATTCAGTGGAAAGTCCCCTGTTGGCACGAATGGTTCCACAAACACGAGTTTTTTTTAGCAGAAAAGAAGATTTTCAGCTATTTGTACACTGTTATAATAATTGTCCTGGAGCACATGATGCCAATGGTGTAAATACGGATCTAGAAGAGTCAATATGGTTTCCTCTAATTTTTTTTCCTCACCTGTGAATATTTCGAAGTTGCAAATATTCACTCTTGCACACCATTTGCTTCAATAACCCATACTTTACCATTTTACCTGGATTATATGTTCTAAATCTCAGTCTTCCTCTCCAAGGTATTACTCCTTCATCAAGAGAGAGCTCGCGCCTGGGCGCATAAACTGTTTTGAATTTTTTAATTAAGTATGTAACTATTGGTCTTATTTTATATAATCTACCTGTGGAGTCAGAATTTGATTCATTATCACTAAAATGCCAAGAATTCCAAATTTGCTCAAATCTGTTCCTGCTAAGCAACTTTCCGAAAATTGGTGTCCCCACAAACGCATCTGTGCTCCAATATTCCTTTATTGAGTCTTTCCTGACCTTTCCCATCAATATATTATTATATAATTGCCAAAAAAACCTTCATCTCTCCTACCATTACATTTTTCCATTTCCAGTTTTCTATGATTCCTTATATTTACCTTCATTTTGCATGTGATACAAATTGGTCTCCGTGCACATAATTTCAAAAAGATCCTTCCCAAAAAACAATTTTACTACTTCCAAAATGCATCCACAGTTGTCAGGTGGATTGATGATTCCTTCCATGCCGTGAAATTCCTCCATAACTCTTGGGATATCGTGCTTGTTCCATGTCTCAGCGGTGTCCTTCACAAAGCTGCTGTCAGTGTCATTTCCTTCAGAACCACTATCAGTGTAAACTAACTGTGTAGATCTTCTATTATTCTGTTTTCCAGAAATTTCCACACCGATTTCACAGTCTGAACCTTCACTAACTTCTACACAATCATCTGGCACGTCCAATAATACATCAATACAAAGTTCTCAGCATATATCCTCCTCCGTCATTTCACTAGATGCACCAACACTTTGACGCCATAGTTATAGATTTCTTACAAGGGCTATTAGGGGTAATTTCTTCATAAAATGAGAAAGATAAGTATTATTGGTAAAACTAATTGATATCACCACATGATTTAACGTATTTATGCACAACCATATGTAAACGCACTACACAATTCATCTAATGAGATAATTCCATCGACTGAGTGACTTGAGAACTCCAAGTAGAGTTCACACAACACTCGGACACCCAAGAAGAGACTAATATGCATCCTCATCAAGAAAAGCCTCATAAGCCTAAAGAAGATAAGTATTTGGGTATCTGGTCCTTTTCTACGATGGATGCTGACGAAATGGTAAGCATTGAAAGGTAACTCCGATCCTTTGGTCTTTCAGATGGGTTTGTTTATAGTCAGATAGGTATCTGATATATATGAAGAGGTCTAGCAAGAAGCCAAAGGGGGAAGAAAGCGCTGATTCAGTCAAAAGCCTGTGTTGTGCCCACGACTCGTAAATTTCTGAGGATGAGTTTTGAGGCCTTCTCCCCCTTTTCCTTGAGAGATAGACGAAAGAATCTTTGCTGCTGGATGAGCGTGAACCAGAGATGACAGGCTCAGAGGGGCCTTAGTTACAAGAAGGCCTTAGCTTCATTACAGGCTAAAATTATGTCATTCATACTTATATAGCGTTGGAACAATAACATATTTGTTTTATTTGAATAAAATAATATGTATATGAGTTTTCCTATGGGATAACGTGCAGTGAAATTTCTGCCTTACATTTGACGAACTTCTGAAACACTTTCAATTAACATATGCTTAAAAAATAAAAATTTGAATGGAATATAGCTATTCTAAATTATTGAAAGAACATTCCCAAATACACCAGAAGCAAACGGGATCATAAGTAACTGATATCAAAATTAGCAGAATAAGTTTTGTTCTCATATGTGGAAACACAGAAATCTCCGTGACCGGTCCTCAGCGTTCGGCACGCAAAACATGGAGATTTCCGTGATCGGTCCGCAGTGTGTTAAGCACCTAGCACATTACATTCACATTCTTGATGAGATTCAGTATGGAAGCATTACTTATTGTTTGCCTTAGAACTTTAACCTGTTATAATATATGTACATATGTATTTTCAGGAAATTTGAGTACATATTTTCATTAAAGCCATCACAAAAATAGAAGTTTCGTTAAATACCCAATTGTATATTCTACTTACAGTACCAAAATAGATTGTTTGTTGTATTTGTTAATATAAATTATAAGTTTAAGAATTCTCATAGAATGCACTCACCTGTCTTTCTTGTTCAGTGAGGTCCGTAGTTACCCCATCCAGTAATGCTTATACTGAGAAAATACTTATGAAGTACTTGGAGATAAGATAAAGGTTATATATTCTGATCTCTATCACTATGATAAGCTCAGAGCAGATAAGGTGCTTGCTGTTAATTCACTAGTTGGAATTGGCATTATGTTATCAAAAATGTCTTGACTCAACAAAGTCCACCTTTTTTTTATGAATCTCTTTTTTCTAAGAGTAGGTTTTCCTATCAGTTTGATAAAAAATCTGGTTATCTTATCCTGGAAAAAATATATATTTTTACATCAGCCTGAAACAATTTAGAGCTGGCATGATTGGGTTCTAAGGTAAAATGTACTGTATGCATCAAATGAAAGAAATTAATAAACAGACAAGGTATTTTGTTCAGACAAGGAATTCCTTAACTTACGGACTTTAGTTACAACCCCAATGAAGAAAAGATTGTTGACATGTGCAAAGTTAACTTCATGCTGATGGATTATATGCTTATGAATGATGACAGATACATCATTACAGGATTTGTATCAGTAATGAACATGAGCCAAGCTACTTGAGCTCATGCAGCACAAATGTCTCCAGCACTGATGAAACAAACCATGAAATGCTCCCAGGTTAGTCAAATAGCAATTAACATATTTTAGTCAAAAATTAAAGGCTTTCATTTTCATTCTACATATACAACATGGATATTACGTTGTTCTCATTCAATTGCTTTGATAAAAAATCAGAAAATAGTCATGACCATAGTCATGTATTGTACATATTAGCACTTCCTCAGCAACTGGTGTGGAGGAAGGAGGAGTTGCATTTCTAATTTTGCTAGGGCAACTGCAGAGAAAGCATTAATATATTGAATTTGATTATCACCTGATTCCATTTTTTAGTCCTTCCCCAAATATTATGACCTTCAATGGAGTGTTTCAAATACATATTCAGTTTCTAATTGCTCTGGAATAAGGTCCTTCATTAAAGAATAATTCATTAATCATCTGGCAAAGCCAGATTGTAGCTTGAAGGACATTTTCGTGATTGGCCTATCCGAGGCCCATATGCACATTTACTCTCATCATTGGTTAAAGTTCATATCAATGCTATGAATGAATTGTAAAGGAAAACTCAAAATTCAGATGCACACATTACTTAGGATCAGGGTCGGTCTATCAGCTGTATTGTTTCAGCCTATTCAGAATCCTTAAGACTTATCAAAATCCAAAATAGGCAAAACTTTGCCCAGAGTTGGCCTACCCAACAGACCAAGGAATGCTGCATGTCACTACCTTTAGGTTGTTAGGTGAGCCATATGACTGGGTTTATGTTCAAACCATTCATTCAAACCAAGAAATCTTTTCTCAATCCACACACTCAGGCAATTTTCACCATAATTGACTTTTTCTTGATTGTAGGTTAAAATCGATTATTCAAGCTTACCTGAATTTGTAGTAGTACCTATATGTTATCAATGGTGCAGAAACCACTCTTGAGCTGAGAGGGGGGGGGGCAAAGTGAGCCTGAGCCCCCACTCTAGAATGATGATAGACAAGGAAAGTAGGTAGGGATTTGAATGTTGCAATGAATTACGATAAATGTCTCTATTACTAAATAATAAATATGGTTGGGCAGGAGTCGCCCAGATCTTACAACTGCTCTAGAAGCCAGTGCTCTAGCCTCCACGCCAACTTGAAACCCCCCCGACAGCACCTCTGTATCTAGTGGTATTTTGTATTTGAATTTAATGTGATAGCATGCTTTGACAGCTAAGATCATTTTAGACTAACATCTGCCACATGCTGACAGAGTCCACAACACCTGAAATTAATTAAAGTATTAAACATCCAAATACAAGCTGAGGACAACATAGCTTAGCTTTGGTGATGAAGTGGGAACTGGTGTTCCCATCATGGCAAACTACTCCCTAAATTTTCTTTACCTGTGTTGCATGCAGCATTCCTTGTTATGGCCCTCTAATCATTAGTTTTGACATATTTCATAAGAGAATCACTGCCCAGTGGTAGGTATCCTATGTCTCTTTCCATGATTCTAGAATAAATATCTAATAATCTTCCGATAAGGCTTCCTTTCTATGGCCATACAGCATAATTGCTTGTATGTGAAACTACTCAGAATGTGGTATCTGTGATCAACTGACACATTAGGATACTCTCATTTGTACAGAAATTGGACTACATAGTAAAAGATTTAATGTCAGCATACAATAATAATCTGTATGGAACTTTTTATACAAGTGACATTTTATGTATATGTAGTTGTTTCATTAGGATAGTTGTTTCATTAGTTGATCCTAGCGAAATGATTAAATTACTTTTGAGTGTACTTTCATAGTTAGTATTATATAGCTACACCAGTTTTATCTCAGTGGTAGGAACTCAGTCTTTTGGAGAAATTCACTGGAGACATTGTCAATATCACTCCACGAAAACTCCACAAGCATTGGTTTTAAATATGCCCCAATGAATGTTTAACTGACACTTTAATCCTGCATAGAATTGTATATTGTAGATATTTTGCTGAAACCAATTAGTCAATTGTTAACTGCCTGAAGGACCCTTCAACACCAAACAGTTCTTCATAAGTTCTTGGCTTCCCAGGCCGTTTAGATTCATTTGATTTGTATTTTGCTTCTTCAAGGTACCAGTCCCTGAAGTTTTCTATGTCTTTTTTCGTTTTTTCTGTGAAAAGAAAATATGCTTGTGGTGACTTCATGAAAATGTTAAATTCAGTGATTTGGAACAATCCACGTAAACAAATGTGTTTGAGAAAAAGATTTGTTTCAACAAACTTGATGTCCACCAAAAGTAGTGCATGCTGGAATCTGCCAATTGGTGCTCTTAATGTGGCACTTTTTGGTAGCTAGGCCTCAACAGAAGCAAGGTTTATATACGATGGTTGCACCTCAATCAAAGAATTTTATTTGTGATTATCGGGTTAACTGCATAATCAATTTGATAGAAATCAAGGTGTTTGCTAGGTTTTTTTTAACCTCACAGCAATTATGTTTTGGTTATTGTTTGAATAGTTATATTACAATGTTTATTGCCAAATTTTACCCTTTAAATTTTTAAATGGATTGAGCTATACATCCCTTTTGGTGAACATTAACATTAGAGTGCATTATTTCTTATGAAGTAGGTATATATCACCTATTTTTACACCTCACAGAAACAAAAGGTAGAATACATAGGTACACGCACTTATTAAATCAGCAGTGGTGCCAGCTTCTCCTCCATACTCTGCGGGCAATATTCTTTGCGGAACATTTTTGAACAAGGAATTCATGTTGTCTCCATGGGCGTATATCTGGAATGTTATACATTTGATGACAATTATTTGAGCTGTTAATATACCAGCAGATTAGTTTGAAATGATGTAATGCTCATTCTCTCGAAGTACATCACCAAAAAGGTAGATTTTAGTGGTGAACAAATAAAATACAAACATATACAAGGTGTGATCAAAATATAACAGGAATTTTTAAATTTTGCAGGCTTTATAATTCCAATTTTCAATACATAATTGTATTTGTTTTCCATATGGTCGTGCGGTAAATAAGGAATACTACCTGAAAGTTATACGCAGTTTGCGTGAAGCAACCCGACGAAAATGCCCGGTGGCAGTTGAGGCAAAACAACTCGTGGAAATTGCACCACGATAATGCTTTCGCTCACACCTCACTGCTTATTTGTGATTTTTTGGTAAAAAACAAACCGTTATTTTGCCTCAGCCACCATATTCGTCAGACATGGCCCCCTGTGACTTCTTTCTATTCCCAAGGCTGAAAATTGATTAATAAATAAATATTCTTTGAGAAAAACGAAAATTCTCACTATTTTTTTATCACACCTTGTACACCGAAGACTGTGAAATTTGCCATGAAAAAAATCATTTGACTTGACAGGGATTCGAACCTGGATCTCCCAATTGCTGGTCAGGTGTGTAAGCCAGTTATGTACAGTGTGACAGTCTGACCAGCAATTTGGAGATCCGGGTTCGAATCCCGGTCAAGTCAAATGATTTTTTTCATGGAGAATTTCACTGTCTTCGGTGTATATTTTCGCACCCATGCACATGACTGAGTCCATGTCATTTGTGCAATCGCAATGATTGGAAAAAAATACAAACATTTTATTTTATCTCTGTATCAATGCTATGTTTCATTTAAAATGATCATGTCATTTAACCATGATGCTTTAAGAAAATATATCATAATAAGGAGCTGTATAATGAGAGTGCATCTAAGGAAAAATTAGACTTACCCTGTTTTTAAGTTTGTCACGAGAAAAGGCTTTGAAGAGATTAAAAATGGCATCAAATGCTGATGGTGTATGGATGAAATCAAGTGCTTTAGGTCTACTTGGATATGCGTCCTGAGGAGGAAAATACTTAGGCAATTAAGACACATATAAAGTCAATGAATTGGCTATCTTATCAAAAATTGATTTCTTTATTTTTTTAATAGTTAATTGTTAATAAAAATTAAAGGTCAAAGTTTTATCAACTCAGCTAATTGCTCATTTAGTGATCATCCTTTAAGTTTGGTGTACCCTGTACTTAGACTAAAAGCATTTGCAACTCATGTATTCTGGGTATGGAGGCCTCTTCATTTCCCAAGGTGTCTCACCATATAAAAGTGTATCAGGGCTGAACTTTGTGGACATAATAATAATAATTTAATTGCTTCCAGTCATTACATACAGAGTACAACATTATTAAGTGAAGCAAGTTTGGTAGCCCCTAAGGTGCACCTGTTGGGGGGCTACCATCAGTTAAATACTTGACAACCTTATCAAATGAAAAACAATTTTAATTTTCCTCACTCAATATATTTTAACAAGTGAAGTACAAGTTAACCGACCATGGTTTCAGCACCTAATGCCATGATCAATGTTTTTACCTTGATAATGGCATTAGGTGCTGAAACCATGGTCAGTTAACTTGTACTTCACTTGTTAAAATATATTGAGTGTGGAAAATTTAAATTGTTTTTCATTTGATATGGATGTCTCTCAGCAGTTTCCTTCTAGTTCTTCTTGACAAAAAATCGTCCTACTAGGGCACCAATTTTGAAAGAGGCATCACTGGGATTTGTATCCAGCACTATTTCCTAATTGTAGCTGGGACCTGAACTGATGAGGCAGTCAGTCATACTGCCTGACTGCACCATGTAATCAGTACTCCTGAGATAGTGGTAATTATTATTAATATTAGGGTGATCTACCAGTTAAGTTTGGTTTTAAGTGGAAGATATTAAAAATCCTCTATACTTTTACAGATGCAAGTCAGTGTCTGCTAACCAAATTTATTGTTTCATCTCTGCTTACCTCCTATCTTTCTTCATGCCATCCATAAAGTATATTCCCTTTTCCCGCTTCCCCTCCTCCTCCTCCTATGTCCTCCCCTCTATCATGGCCTTCAACATCCCTTCACCCATCATTTCTTGTTCCTAACTCCTTCCAACCTACTCTACGTCCTCCTAATCTCCTCCAAAAGTTTCCTCTCCTCACCCACCATACCAAGCACTTCCTCATTTGTCTTCCTACCTATCCAATGTACTTTCTCCATTTTCCTCCACAATCACATTTCATGTACCTGCAGCCTATTCTCATCATATTTTCTCAGATTCCTGGTCTCTTCATCATACAATTCCACACTCCATGTTAAACTCCTTGTCAACCTTTTCTTTACCCTGATACAAAAGTCTCCCTCATTGGCTCCCTCCTATGGATAAATACCTCTTTCGCTAGCATGATTCTCCTTATCTCTCTACTACTGGATGTAAAATAAAAATTTCTATCAAAAAATTGATGCATGTCTATTTGGTTGTTATGACCATAATACAGCCCCAGATCCCCTACATGTCATCTGAGAGTCAATTCTGGAAATTTCGTGATACTTGTTATATGCACAAATAACCAGTTAACGCTTCTAAACTGGGGTTGACCTTTTTTGTGGGTTGGGGGAAGTAGTAATTGTCGAGCATGTGTGAAGATGCATACACTAAGGATTGATTGATTACATTTGGAACCCTAATTGATCATGCAGATCTCATTTACTTTTCTTTGCTATTTTCTGATTATGTATTTGGATACCAAAGAGTGCATAAGTTTTCAGATTTTTGTCCATATATCTTATGTAAGTTAGCAATGTGGTTATAAGCCTTATCTGTGGATCATTCATCCTCTGATTACCCTAGAATGGAGGACATTATCCTGGAACTCAAAAGAAATGTGAGTGCTAGAACTTTTCTTGGGAAGGTCAGGCCATACATTTTTGAAAGGAACTCTTAAGAGGGAAGAAGGTGGTGGTTAAATGTACAAAAATGTTTTCCCTGTAGGGGCTTGAGCAGTCATTTAAATATCCTCAGCCAAAGGGTTTAAAGTAGATTAATTATTATTCTGAATTGACTTACCTGATTGCAGTGAAGGTGATTTGAAATAAGCAAATGAATCGTTTAGACATTACTGACCTGGGAGCATTTCATGAGTTGCTTAACTACTCTCGGAGTCATTTGTGTTGCATGTGCGAATGATGCACGGCTCATGTCCATTACACAAACACTGCCAACTGTACTGAATCTATCATCAGTCATAAGCATATAGTCCAGTATCAGGAAGTTGACTTTGGACATTTCATCAACTTTTATTTCATTTGGGTCATGCACTCCAACTCTGAATAAAAACACTCTTCTTCCAAGATCATCTGGCTCTGGCAGTGGTATCATTCCTCTGGTGAAAAAGTTTCTTTTAGATAAATCTGTTCATACTGTTAAGAAATAGTTGCTCCTAATGTGTAAACTAGTAGTACATATATACCTTGTGAATCTATGAGTTCATCTTACCCTAAATCTAAAACTTTTTGTATCTCTGGCCTCATTGGGTCACGATCATTGAAAAATTCTCCAACAGTTGACCTGATGGTATAGTAGAAGTCTAGCTTTTCCTTTGTTCGCTCCAAGCTGTACTTACATCCACGAAGAAAAGCCACTAGAAACTGGTCATCTAGAATGTGAATATGTATTATTTTATTATAAACAAGGAAGTAAACCATGATTAAATTTGAGTATTATTTTAAATACTCTCTCCAAGTTGTACTATAATTATGGCTATTGCCTTTTATAATTATTTCCAACACTATCACAAGGAAAGGGACCCTCAAAAGTTCACATTTTTTTAGTTGAATATCATCATTTAAAAAAAGGGTAGCCATAGGTATATGTTAGTATCTTAACTTATGATATAAAAAGATATGCCTTTGGACATTGGTTAGACCTTGAGGAACTTTCTGTCAAGCTACTCTCACCATAGTGATATGTAACTACATAGTATGTAATATTGTAGTGATGCAGGAGGACTTTGATTTTCTAGCCACTAATGCCCTTCTAAACCAGAAAACGTTTTCCAAGCTCAGGTGAGAAATAAGGATACACCATTGAACATAATCTTTGGCTAAAATCAGCGAGTACCTATATTTTACAACACCAAACAAAATTACTAACCAACTATGCAAGGGCTAGCCAAGCATTTGTGAAACTTCCAATCCAGAATCAATGGCACAATTTTACATGTATGAGAAGTCAGGTTCTCAGAGAAAAGTAAGTGTTGGCATGGTGTGCTTTGGTTGCAGCCTCATTTCACACTGCATCCCAAACACTGGAAAAACTGATGAAAGGGGTTTTTCGGTAAGGTCAAGGGAAAGTGGGAGTTTAGGATAGTATTGGTAATTGGTAGGCCATGGAGTGGAGGTAATAGTGGGAAGGTTAAATTGGTGTGGTGGATGTTTGCAAGTGGAGCATGAGGAACTGACTTCTGTCTCTGCTGTAGTAAAGCAGAATTTTCGCCTCTGTGACATGCTCGAAATGCAGTTCTCCCTGAGGAGAATGCTATATGTACAAACAAAGGCTTCCCTTGGTGAGGGAAAAGCACAGTCAATAGCAGGGCCAAAGGTACAGTAGAAATCATGGTAAGAAGAGTGTTGCTGCAACTGTGTGGTGTATGCAATTTTGGGTGGCAGACATTGTTGGAAAAATGTTGTTAGCCTGCATGTTGGACATGCTTCAAGTTAGTCCTCAGGGTAAACAATCCACAGAGGAGAAACATTCAAAGAGGGTATTTGAGGGAAAGGAAGGGATGGAGTACATGAAAAATGCCATAATATAAATTTCGTGACTTCAGTCACATATTGTTGCCAAGCTAATGCCTTACTTTATAGTTTCTTTTATGCATATAATACATTTTACTCTTCCTGCATGTATGCATGAAACTGAGAAAATAAAATGAACTACATACTTACCCATTTTAGAGGAAATGTGAGGTTGCTTGGATAGCCAATCTTTTATGTGCGCCAGGTCATTTTCAAGCTGTTTGGGGTCTTCATTTAGCTGGGTCTTTGCTATTTCTTGCAGTTCTTCTGGTAAAGGCCTGATGTTAGGCATGGTGTTCTGGAAGTTTTTCACACAGAGTTAGGATATTCTAAAGGTGTTTAGTAGCCTATGTTAATGTCTTGTTGGATGCTGTTGTTAGATGTAATTATTTTTGGTTATTCTAATAAAATTTTCCTCTGACAGTGGCACTCGATAAAATGTACCATTTATCCTTCTAATCCCTTCCTAGCTCACTTATAGCAGTAATAAGATCTGCCACTTATTGCCAGGTCACCTGGCCTTGTATTTTGTAGGATCTTTATGAGTTGTTCATATGTGAGCACTAAACCCATGGAAACCCTAAAAGTACAATGCTATTCAGAGCCTCCCCATGTAGTGTTTGTCTCATAATTTTCTGTTATAATGAGCTCTCTTTTGAGTTTTAAGATATGTGAATGATATACATACTTTTATTTATATCATTTGAGTTAGTATTGCTCCAGTTTCTGTCTCCCGTTGATGTATAGGTATGTGGTTTCAGAAATATCCTCTCTTTCAAAATGCTATAACTGTTATATGGTGATGGACTGTTTGAGCCAGGTCTTGAAAAAATTGAGTTATTTGTGCTCACCTGTCTTCCTTGCTCAGGTGGTATACACTCTTCCCTTACTGCTTACACACTGACAGACACATGAGAAGTGGTATAAGATAAGATAAAGCTCATATCTTTTAGTCTTCTATACATAGTATGATTTACTGAGAGCTGATAAGGTTGCAGGTGTAAAGCAAACTTTGATTGCCAGGTAGCATTTTATTATTTCCTCTAAACATTGTGATTGACATAATCTTTAAAAAAGATGTTCTATGGCCAAGAGTAGAACGATATTTTTAAATCTTTTCATTAAAATGCATTTCAATCTCAATGCCAAAAAAATGTCAGGCCTGAGATCATCAGTTTTATCCAAAAAAATGGTTTATTGTTATTGTGCTTATATGAGCCATAAGATAAATTAAGCTATGGAAATAAAATAAAGGAAATCAACTCTGCTTGAAGAAATGTTTCTAAATAGTAAACTCACTAGAGAAATATGTGTGCCTTTTGGATGGGTGTACATAATTCTGATTATCATACACTTGAGTACTCATCCCCAAGTCATAAGTGTGTGCCTTTGAAAATATGTATTTTTTTCTTGTGCTGAATTATGCTAGTAAAATTGATATCTTGAAAATAAAATACGACTCACCAATCCATATTTTTATAATTACATGATTCTGCTCAGAAACCTGCCAGTGTATCCATACAAAGTGTATTGGAGAACCATAGTGTCTTATACTTCTTTTTTTTGGTAATGATTAGGTCAATACATAATTAGTTATCCTGGAAATGTTTAGTAGCAGTTTTTTTACCCTTCCATTGCAAATTAAGCATTATTTTTGTCTCTACCAGGAATTAATTCATGCTTGGGGGATTTTGCTATCTAGTATCACAAAGAAAAATCATTTACCTTACTTTTTTTCTTCTATTAATTCGTTTAGGGTCCACTTATTATGAGTCCAGGAGAGTATAACGATATTGCACTAGTATTTTAAGGGAGCAATATTGGTATTTTCACTAAATATTTCTCAGTCTCCTCAGCCTTCTATCTCTCTTATCCCATGATGCTGACTCCCATGCCACAGTACCTCATGTTAATTTGCAATGAATGATATCATTAATGACTTTAACATGTATGTATTTCATCATGAGGTGGAACAGCAACCAGACTGCAGCACTTTGAGGATAAAAATAGTTTTACTTTATACAAGTTATTGTATTATCAATCAAATTTTATAGTTCTTATAAATAGCATGGAATACAGTTATTCAAATTTGAAATTGAATGCCCAATCAAGGTGGAGGTGATGGAAATCCATTTTGTATCATCACCATGGCCAATCTCTACTACCTAATGATAGATATGAGACAAGTAATACACAAGGCATCTTTATTCTTTGTGTGTCCATACATGCGCACTTGTTTTCTTGCAATATATACATACACCTAATATTTTAATTTCAAGGGCACTATGTGTATGCATTAATTTGAATTGAAAAATAATACATAATAATGCATTGTGGCCTAAAATTAATACAAATATATTAATGCTGGATGGTCCAATGGAAATTATATTTAAGGATGTTAAATGTGTTGCTTTCGACGTACCTACTGTTTTGCCTTTGGATGCTTTTTAAGTTGAAAATTTTCCACATCCTCCTTGATATAGGGTTGCAGCATATGAATTGAAAAATATCATTCATATAGTAATCGGTATAGGCTTTAGGTGAAGAGCTAGCAGACTGGTGATCTGGGCACGCTAACAAATTTTGAACTGGGAAATATTTTCGTTTGGGAATATCTGGCATTTAGTTTTGGGAAGTTTGTTTTGTAAGGAATTTGATGGACATTAAGTTTGTTTTCCACAGCTGTTTAACCGGCAAAAATGCATGAGTGACAGAGTTTTGTTGACATAATTGTATGTAACGTCAATTACTGTGAAAAGAGAGTTTTTCCAATTTTTTTAATTTTTAAATTTATCTTTTTATGCAGCCAAGTCCAATCTAAGTCAAAGTAGCTATTCTTTGAGCAATTTAAAAACATTTCTAATATAAAGATGCAGGATATAGCATGTGGCATATTTGACATTTGTGTAAAACTGCACAACATTGTGCAGGATCCTCCCCATGGCTACCCCATAAACTTTTGACCTAGGAAATTTATTGATGAATAAGTGGACTGAAAATTTCACATATCTTGTGACTGTCCACGGTGTGAGAAACAGCAACTAACAACAATTTTTGCCGGAATATGGGGAGGGTATAAAGCTCATTTGATCATTGAAATTATTATTGAAGTTAATCTTAAAACCAGTGTTAATCCTCAATGAATGAGAGCATACCCTTTTGAAAATTGAGTACACAGTCATCACTTCAATCATGTTTCTTCCATTTCAACTATGTTTTTTAGGTATACTGAAATGAAAGCAATACTTCCGTTTCTCTTCATATTATTTTATTATAAATATACATGTTATATACAGTTAGAAAGCCAGGGGAGGGAACTATGGGGTCCAGACCCCACTGAAAATTTGAATTTATTTAAATGCATAATGGGTACTAAAGGAAAAAGTTATATTTATTTGTTTTTTAAACAAAAATATTGATTTCATTTTTTCTTTACTCTGAACAACTTTTCCAATTAACATGCTTGTAATTTTACAAAAGAAGCATAGGTGTTGTATTCTTTCAGAAATTTGTACAGCAAAAATCCATAAAAATCGGCTCTTACCCTGGAGTTGCATTAGCTCTCTTAATTGCCTAAAAACACGGTTTTTCTCTTGAATTCCAAAGGTTTTCACACACCCCTCCGCGATTTTATCCATGGACCCACCCCAAATTGAAATCCTAGCTATGCCACTTATACATGCTTACCAATGATCTAGGTCTAGATATAGGCTATCATAATTGGGCTAT
Source organism: Pyrrhosoma nymphula (assembly GCA_963573305.1). Taxonomy (NCBI): domain Eukaryota; kingdom Metazoa; phylum Arthropoda; class Insecta; order Odonata; family Coenagrionidae; genus Pyrrhosoma; species Pyrrhosoma nymphula. The sequence goes on along the minus strand of OY754330.1, from coordinate 42,881,791 downwards.
TACAAAAGTATTGCTTTGGTTGCATTGTTGAGCTTTCATTACACTGTGTTCAGCTTCCCTTGCAATGTGCAGCTTTCATTACAACATACATAAAATTCCATGAAGTTACTCCTGTAAAAACAAATTAGTTCAGGGTATCGTCGCTAAGGCTGAACTGAGGTGAAATGGAGGTGTGTTTAGAACTATATTTGTTCTGCCATATTCCTCACCTGTCCATTGTAGAAGGAGATATAGGTATTTTATGTAAAAATGGTCATTACATGTCCAATGGTCAGGCAAGGCATTGTACGATGGTCATGCATAGTACAAGAATATCAGCTGCATAGTACGTAATTTGGATTCCACAAAATTTTTGTGTGAAAGACTTTGTGGTGCATATTCCAAAATTTTTTGGAAAAAGTTCTCATAGTATTTCTATGCTAGATGTAGTTGAATGGAACATACTGATGTTGATGGAAAATTTTCTTTGATACATAGGTATAGGTCGATAAATTATGCTCAGATATCATAGTAATGATAACAAAGAAGTGATTGTTGAATAAATATTTATTATTGGCTTTGTGTGAAGACATTTGCCTAGTTGGATGCAGAGCCAAAGTATGAGCATTAAGTGAGTCAAAATGCATTATCAGTGAGTGAATTAAAATGTGCCCTCATTTTTTAAGGATGAAATTCTGATTAAGTATTGGATTGTAACAGAGAGCACTTAGTTTGGAACACAATTAGTCTACTGATAATTGTCTAAATGATCCTTCTACACCAAATAAATCTTCATATGTTTTAGGTTTTCCAGGTCGCTTAGATTCATTTGATTTATATTTTTCATCCTCCAGGAACCAATCTTTGAAGCTTTCCAGTTCTTTTTTCCATTGCTCTGTGGAAAGACGAAGATTACATCTTAGTAAAGACAAATTAAGTTGATTGTAATAGTCTGGTCATGGGGTCAACTTTGATATTACAGTATACTTAAACGTGAAATTACAAAATTTTGATTTTACGAAGCAAAATCTTCGGTCCCGACCAAAAGGGTGTCTAACAAGGAGACATCGCGTGACTTATGTTCGAGATCCAAACGAGGCAATTATTTTCTGAAACTTTAGAGATAATGCGGGAAAAGTGTCACGCTTTCTTCCACATATTTATTTTATTCAATTCAATTTGTTCTAGGAACTAGTCCTGTGGAACATACATCATTTTTATATGTAATTTATTCAATGGACAAGCACAAACAACCCAGGCCCAGGTTCGAGAGAAAAACGCTATGAAAGAATCTTCCTCCGTATAAATCCTTTACATTTCACGCCTCTGTCAACAGAGCTCGTAGCCCAGGTTGAAGTACTAAGCCAGTTATCCTCATATGGGATTCAATCCCAGGATGCAGCATTTTTTTAATTTCAAATATTTTACGGAATTACTGTAAATTGCCCGCTCCCATACATTTACGGCAGTAGCAACAATTTTTTTTAATTTTCAGCCTATTTGCTGGATTTTTAATCAATCCCCTTGGGAGACTTTCGAAGCAATTTTGGGATTCTTGTTTGGCCGAAAAGAGGCTACACATGCTGACAGACCTAATATGTTTAGATTTTGAAAATACAAGGATACGTCCGTGAATAGGATGTGCTTTGATTGGTTGTGGGTCTTTCTCAAGGCCGTAAACAATGAACATATCATTACTTTTTAATTAGCTATGATGTACTTATTTAAAATTTCCCAGGAGCCCCGCTCGAGTAAAACTTCCGCGAAAAGCTGTCGTGGTGGAAATCCCGAAAATTGGAAGAATCTAACTCAGAAAAATTAGTTGTGTTCAACTGTGTACACCCTGTCGGTATGAATACACAAATATACTTTCATGAATTATAGCTTTGTAAATCATGCAAGTACGCCACAAGAGATACTTCTTAATTTAAGGAAACAGAAAAGAACTTCATCGCGATGTTTGTGAAATATACTCGTTCATATGAAATTTGAAATTACGAAGTTCCGATTTTTACGGTCCCGTCGACTTTGTAATTTCGAGTTCCTTCTGCAATAACTTACTGAATGCCTGAAAATCTCAATCCTAAGTTAAGGTTAATTTTATTTCTAAATTGCTCATATATTTTACTTTGGGTTGACAGTTGTTTTCCCTTTTTTATATTTTTCTTTGTGCTTCTCATTCACATTATTCTGCAGTTGCCCATCATTAAGTTCATTCATCTGTTAAATTCAAATCATGTCAGATTTTTTGAAATTAATGTTATCTGAAAATTTGAAGACCTATATAGCAAAGAAATGGTTAAAGCATAAAGTGGTCCAACCTTCGGGTTGAATCACTGAGTGAGATTTAATCTTAAGAGGTGAGATATTCCTCCTTAATGATTGTGGGGAGAGTAGAAGTATGAGATTGCAGGTGAAAATACATACTTGTCAATTCATCTAGAGTGCCTGCTTCTCCTCCATATTCTTTGGGTAATATTCTTTGAGGTACATTCTTGTACAAAGAATTCATGTCATCACCATGGATGTATAGCTGAAAGAGGTTGAATTTTATTATAGAAAGACTTAGCTGATGACAAATGTAAGCTAAATGATTTAGAATACCATTTGGTAGTTCTTGATGGGCTGAGGAACTTCTGGTCAATTTATAGAATGATTAATGCTCCATTTCTGCATTATGTTCTCTATAGGCGAATGAAGTTCCCTTTGCATAATTTATGAGTTCTACGCATAATGTCAACAGTTCCAAGTTATGAATCTATTTGACATATTATGTAATGCATGTTAGTTAATGAAAATAGTTTAAAGAAGGGAGTAGACTACAATCTTGACTCATCAAATTTAAGCCTGCTTGTTTTGTGAAAAGTGATCCACTTTGAATGGTTCTCAAAATGCCATAGGCCTTTTAATTTTATCATTAATGCTTTGCTTTTCTGAAAATTATTTCCATTTTGAATTTTTCAGAATAAATAATTATGGTATCACGGCAATTCTGCCAATAATACCTGTTTTCAGCTTATTAACTTTTCAACTGATCCATTCAATGTAGCTTTTTGCACATTTTAATGGCTGAAGTATTCCCCTGTTCTATCGCACTGTAGGCAGTACCATCTATTCTTCTCTTAAATCTTTGTTTATGGCATCTTGGCTTGAAATTCCTTCAGGATCTTAAATTATTATGGCATTTTTGTTAACATATGTCCACCATAAATAATATAATGAATTTGCACTGCTTGAGAATAATGAGAACTCAGAGGGAGTAATAGAAAAGTCACAATGTATATAGTAAAACCTCGATTTTACACACCTTAATGTTACGTAACTCTCGGTTTTATGGAGATAGATTAATGCCCTAAGTACTAGCATATAGGATATTCCAATGGTAAACTCATGATTTTATGTAGTTTCTCGATTTAATGTAGTTTTTTGTTTCTACTAACCAATAGTAAGTCATACTCCAGTTCCTACAGTCAAATTGCCCTCATTTTTACGTAATTTTGCAATAATTTTTAAAAATTGCGAGAAAACCTATGGAACATAACAGCCAACCTCAACATGTAAGCAAACATATGTATGTAGTCAATTTTCCTGCTACATGCACAGAAAATACAGCACGAAATTCTCGGTTTTCTGAAATATGTAACATTATTTCCTCAGTGATTACAAGTGTCACATTCCGTGTTGGAATAATAAATCTTACATTTGGAGATTGTGTTATTAGTTTGGCCATGTTTTACCATTGTTAAGGCCATGGTATTACAAAGTCTTTTATGGCGACGATTTGACATTCATTACATTGCTCTTCAATATCACAATAGCAATCAAAATGGTATACCATATATGTCCAATTATGGCCCTCATTTTTGTCCAAATATCTATCATCAAAAGAGAGAAGGGGAGCTCTTTTTGACCATGAAAAGAAAAATTCACTCAGAAATTCCATAGCTAATGGTCTAAAGTAACGGAGAAAAATAGGTAGTAATATACGAATATAGCTCATTTCAGTAAAAAATGAACCATAGTTTGAGTAATTAACGAAAAGTTTGAATTAGTTTATTAATCTTTATTCATGCGATGTTGTTATGGTGTTACAGCTGCATGGCAACTCGGTAAATACATTATGCAACCCACAATGCGTATGTGCCGTATTTTTCCACTCCAACTGAAGTCCCTAGTGTTGAAAATAGGCCAGAAACTTTGCTTACGTTATCAACGATAAGTCTAAGAATGTATGAATTTTTTAAATTTTCCATCATGGCAATTGTTTCAATTTACCTAAAACGCAGCGGAAAAGTCCATATATGCAACCAGCGGTACAATTTCGGCTTGAATATTTTTCCTCGCAATAGATTTGCGGATGCTCTGAAACAAATTCCAACGTTATTTTTTATTTAAGTAAGATTTATACAAAGGAAATTCGATGTTGGAGTGTAAATATGGGTGGAAATCAGGTTTCTATTCCCAAAAATATAGATTAAAATTTAAGGGGGATGGCTTATATAGTACTGCTCGTTAATACTTAGTGAAGAGCTGGGTAGTACAGACCATCTGGTGTAAGATTTGTCATCAGTAGAGGGTGTTGTGGATGACTTTAGCCTGTGTTTGGAGTTGCCTCCACATGTAAGACCAAGGGGTGATTTTCAAGCGGTAATTTTGGGGAAAAATATGAGTCTTTTATGGCATCAAATACATTAATTCAAGTGAAATTCACTCATTAAAACAAATTTATGTGAGTCATGGCTTGGTTTGAAATATAATGAAGATATATAAAACACATTATTACATCATGTATTTTTATCATCCTTTGATTTTATACACTTTGATTTTACATACTACCTCTTTTTTGGTCCTTCCAACGACATAAAATTGAGATTATACTGAACATACATAATAAGAACTTACCCTGTTCTTGAGTTTATCCTGATAGAAGGATTTGAAGAGATTGGACATTGCTTCTAAAGCTGGTGGTGTATGGATGTAATTTACTGCTTTAGGCCTAATTGGGTATCCATCCTAAATTAAAACAATGAAAGTTTTTATGTGCTTCTTTTTGGCATTTTATCCTCAAAATTATGAAAAATATAGGATTCATTCTTTTTGAAGGAGTGGTAAGCGAGAAACGAGTGAAATATGTACTTATAATCTCATACTTCTCATGGGGTAGTTTAAGATGTGGGTACTGCGGTTGGTGAAAAAATGAGCCACTATTCTAATGCTCATCATAATGATTGTAGAGGCAGTAATAATGCCCCTCTATCCCTTATCCCCTTATTCATATATCCACTAGGCACAACACCATGCTTTCTTTATATACATAGTATCATTAAGCGTCAAATGCCATTTGCATAATTATGTTAGGGACCATTCAAGTACTACACAGGGGTGGCTCCAGGCAAGAGGTTCGGGGGATTGGGGGGGGGGGGCACCAGCGGCTCTTGGGGCCCCCAGGAAAAGGGGGGTTCCCGGGTCCCAACCCGGAAATTCGTGACAAACTATGTGCAAAGTGGCGCGTTATAAATAGGTTTGGAAACAAAAGTTTGCCTTTTAAGAAGAGCAAGTTTTTACTAAATGCATATTTCCCTTTTAGATTACCACCAAGTTTCACCTAATTCCAAAATTATTTTGATTTACATTCACATTTAGCTTGTGGTTGGTATTAAAAACAGTTTTAGTTTATGTAAAACTAAACTGGATTTTAAATTAAAATTTACAAAAATTAAATAACAAAAAAATAATTTAGGCTTTTAATTTAAGGTCTATGACAAAGAAATACACCAGATTTTGGGGGGCAATTGCCCCTACTGCCCCCCCTTGGGGCCGCCAATGATATTACGTCAATTATTAAAGAGTGTGATAGGAGGGTTGAGCTATACTTACATTGTCTTGCATAGGTGGATGTGGAGGTCAGAGGTCACCTTACTTAAGATTTTATTTATTCATGAGATCATATTTGTATCACTGTTAATAGTCATCAGATAGAAAATCTTATTTTTTATTACTGTGAACAGCCTGTAGTTTCCCTTAAGGAAAGGTTTGTAAAAGCATAAGTATATATTCAGTATCAGTATTGCAAAGTAAAACCAACAGCAGTTTTGGCTGTATCAGGATTTACCTATAACATAAATACTGCTTTGCTATTTGGGAAATAGGGTGTTTAATGCCTCTAGTAATAGTAAAAAAATCCCATAAATATTGTAATTTACCTGTTTAGCACTCATATTATCTAAAAGTTTTACTGGGTATGTCCTCAGCATGCCATGGTAGTGCTTATTTATTTTAAAACCAGATAAATAGCTTTTGAAAGTCTCCTATTTATTGTAAAACTCTTCCTAAAACAAAGTCTGCTACCACCAGTGTAATGAGTTGATCTGAGATTACTCCTGGTCATCGAATTGCTTCATGTCAGCAGATAGGAATAGTTGGTTTCATTGCCACACTGTATTCCCATGAATAGTATTCATTGCCCAAAACATAGTAAATGGAAAAGTTAATCTATGCTTATGCTTCTGAATATCTACGAAAACTTGCGTAATATTGGGAGGCTGAGAGAAGGTTCATGAAATCTTACATTTTTTTACATAAGGGGAGGGGGGGGACAAAAAGCATTCAAAATCATCTTACTTATTACTTGAATGGCCCCTTACCATGTAGGTTTATTTTTTAAATGAGGAACATGCTTAATATTTATTCCTCATACTTGAGCGATTTAGGTAAAAGTTTATTTTGTACAAAATCAAATATATAATCCATATGTATACGTATCAACTGTTGACATTACTGAGTATAATTTTGCACTGTTTGACCTTGTGTTTATTTCAACCCTTTATATTCTCATGAATGTATCATTTTACTGGCAGCTATACTGTTTTGTGACATCATCTGCTGGATTTTTGATAATTTAGTGTTTTGATGGCACCAAGTGCACATCATTTTAACGACAAATATCTTCATAAAACAGCATTGTTTTTAGGGTGAATTCTTGTCCTGTTTATATAAGAATATGCACTTCATGTAAAATTAATTTTAGGTGTAGGTACATCTTTCCCAATCACATTTTCTTTTATTGTATCTCAACCTCTTTTTATGTTTGTGGTGATGAGTCATTGCCCACATCCAAGTCATAGGCCTACAGCTGCTGGAGCTCATAGGGAAAAAATCTCCCTGCTGTTCTTGGCTGTAGTATTTACTCTCATGCACCCTTTCTAGCATCATTATATGTGCAGCTAAGTACAAAAAAAGTACCACTTCCAGACGCAACCCGCACAACAGGCTATTTAAATCCTCGCTGTGACAACACTGTCGCCCCACTTGACTGCCGAACGCTCACTCGTCGGGCTGACGATCTCAGAAGCAGGAGCACCCAAATGAAACAGAAGCCAAGGCGCCGTGTTAAAGGGGGCTGGATGCTCACCAGCGCGGCGACGAAGAGGGTTTTCTTTCCCGAAATAAATTACGAATGCCCTTCGTCAAGGCCGTCCTTGGGGATTGAGGGGCACTGTGCATACGAAAGTCGGGGGCCCCCATAACTTTGAATTCCCTTGTTTATATAGTATCATCTTTTAAGCATATTTAATGGAAATGAGGACATTAACCGACCAATGGCAATTAGTTTCAAGAAATTGACGTGTGCGCTATGTAGTTTCGGGTGATAGGCCGGTTTCCCCGCGCCGTCTGAAAGATGCAATCCCTGGGGGGGTGGAGGGGGTGACATAGGCGCGGGACCCAGTGTAGCGGCACCTGTTGCACTACCCTACAAAAAATACAATTGTAGGGACGGCACTGCCCTTCTTAATGGGGACCACCGTCGTCGTGCCTCTTCATCTCGCTCGCTGACCCTGCATGTGTTGGCACAGAATTTAAGGAGCCCCAGTTTTCCAAATTACTAAGAGATTATATGACAGAACCGCTTTTCGAGGAAAACTCATGGACCATCCACTGCCAATTGTGGCCTCATCGGACTGTCGTTCGCGTAAGTCGGGAAACCCAGCGGACAGTTGTGCCAGCGAAATCAAGCCTCATAGATGCTGAGGAGTGGAAGCTCACGGGCGAGGAGAGAGAGACTGGTTTTTTTCCTGAGTCAAGTTTCGATTGCCTTCCTTAAGTGAAAACTGACATTGTTTCAGTTATGTAACGCTACCTGCCGTTAGTGGAAAACTATGACTTACAATTGGTATTAACTACTATTGTTAACTTAAATTACCTTAGTTTAAAGGCGGAGGAGAATGCTCAAAACAATTTCAATAAAACAGACATCGACACATAATATCAACGATGATTTTCTATTCTAGTTAAAATAATACGATTATGTTTTCCAACATTATTGAAATAAAAATTTTAAATCGAGAAGAAAATATCTAATATATTTTTAAAATATATGAAGGGCAATGCCACAGAGCAATTAATGCATACAGGTTGTTGAGCAATTGATGTGCCAGAGTGTCCCATTCGTCGTGTATAATTTTTGACCTCTAACTTTAGACACTTCCGTTCGTGCCACATTGATAAAATTTGGCGCCAAGCTGAACGAGAACCTATGTTCACATATCAGGTTGTTATTTCAATTCTTTTGCTGTTTCGTGACGATATTTTCTGTTTTTTTTAGCTAGTTTGCGATGTGATGCTGAAACTAGCAATGATGAAACTTGATCCCTTCCAGATAAGAGACTGGTTCCCATCTTTGGAGGCGAGAACGAGAGGTGGAATGATGGATGAAAGGTGGAATGCGCGGGGAAAACACGAGGGAAAATACATCTCCTTGGGCATAGCTCGATGAACGAGATGCATGGCGTCGCGGTTTTACAAGTTGTAGATTAGCGTCAGAAAATCAACTCATGATAATACTCTCTTCGCGTTCATACATGAAGGATTGATGAATATTGTACTCGAGGGAATTTACCAGTTAGGTCCATGCGTGGCCGCGTTAGGCGTTAAAAAGTCTTAAATTCGTCAAGAAAAACTAGGGATTTATTCACTTGTAGGCCTCCTACTGGAAATTCGATCGACAGAAACATACAATGAGCCTTTTTAGACATTATATTTTCTTAAATGGAGGAAGTGTCTACTTCAAAATGGCCATGACACGTAAAATAAAAAGACTGAAACGGCGTTTTCAGGCGGGGTGTTTAACACACTTAACGAGCTTTCATTGACTTTGCGGAAAACATTTATCTTTGTTCTGACACGATAGTAGAACATGGGCGTAACACCATTGAGTTATTTCAGGGCTACCACACTTATTCCCAAGAAGAAAGTAAATGCGTATCATTTTAAGTTGTTTTTCATCGTTGCATTACGCAAGAAATATATTTTTCGGAATCACGCCGTAATGTTTACGAAATGAAAGATTTAGCTGACTCTTCTTAAGAAAGCGAACTTTCGGCTTCATCAGGGAATAATTCATGGCGTAACTATTATTGTATGATGAGTCCAACAGAAGAGTTGACGAAAGCTTGAACTTGAAAGAAAAATAGACTGTTGGAACAAAATATTTCATGGATAACTGGTTCTTTTAAGTTAAATTTATAGCCTTTTTCTATCGGAAAAGTATACATTTTAAGGTTTCGCGTTTGCGTGTATTTATCTGCAACGCGAGATTACGATAGCCGAGCTCCGAAAGCAGGTTTGAGAACGTATCGGCTTGAGAAACAGAAGTGGACGAATTACGCCCAAATCTACGTTGAGCCATTACCCTCCCACCTATTTGTGACATCATGTTGACGCCCACACTGCTTCTGTCCTATTAGGCAATCAGAATTTATAGCCATTATCATTAAGGGTGGACAGAAGCACCTAGGGTGGAATTAACGGTGCAAATTCAAATCAGTTTTATCGTGCTTAATTCAAAGAGCTGGAATTTCAAAGAGCAGGTATTTATTTTTCGCTACTCAGCAAAAACAATGTTGATGACTTTGTCCTTTTGCTGCCCCGATCCATTGGTAAAACAATCAGAAAAAAATGACACGCCTATTTAATGATGAATATAAGTTACTTTTGCATGAAAAATCCACAAGAGTCGTATCCTTAAGCAATTGAAATATTACAGTCAATTCAATAATCATATAACAAGAAAGTTACAAATCCGAAATACCTGCCACTTGTAGTAAATGATTAGTAGTTGATCCATCCTCTATTATTCGCTACTACCTAGCGTAAACGCTCGGGTATGGATTGGACAACCCTCTGGCACAAAGGTGCCCCTATAAAATCCCATGTGTCTTCTATGGCTTCCCAAAGTTGATTTGAATTCAAGGAACTTTCTTTTTCCCGAAGTTCGCGTGCCATAATACCCCAGATATTTTCGATGGGGTTCAGATCAGACCTCTTGCTGGCCAGTCTAACTGGCGAACAGAGTTTTGGGAAAACCAATCCTTCGCTTGTCTGCAGGTGTGAATGCGCGAGTTATCCTGTTTGATTAGAAACATATAAACAGTAGTAAATGTGATTCATTTTTACCACGTTTTTATTCCGTCGCTTTCTTGTTTGTTTGTTTGTTTGTCCTTCCGGGCAAAATCTTGCAACACAAATTTAACCCACTTCCCGATTAGCTATCAACTTAATATGTTCAGTACAGATCAGATCCAGATGACAATGCGTTCTTACGCTATATCTAGCTCTTCAGAGGCAATATGAGCCGCTCTTTTCGACAATTTACATTTGTATTAATTGTTCAGCTGTTTAATTTGACAGCCATTTCCTCGCGTTGTGAGGTGGCCCTGGGAAAGGCATTGGTCCCCTACCCTGAATGTGTGAAACTCACACGCCTTTGGCTTAACCCTCACCTACGCCAAACCAACCTTCGGGTTGAAGCACTGAGTGTGTGAGTGAACCATTTTACCACGATTTTATTAAGTCGCTTTCTTGTTTGTTTGTCCTTCCGACTTGCCACCCGACAAAATGGTCGCGAGCGGAAGGCGTCTGCTGCTCGAAATCGAAAGCGATCAAATTTCTCACCTTGCTAAAGATCGAAAGCGAAAGTTCTTAGCTCGAGTGAATGAGTCTCTGGATGCCTATAAAGAAGAAAAATATATAATAAAATAGATTTAAAAATTAATAAAAAAACCACGTTTTTATTTAAAGTAAAAAGAAGAAAATAAACCACCCTGCCTTGGCCCAAGGTCCCACGATTAAATTTTACAGATAAAAGACTATATGTTCAAAACCAAAAACGTGGTGTGCATCAATTTCAATATCTTGAATCCAATTCTTTCTCTGTAAATATTCATTACAATAGTACGACTAAAATCTCAAATATATGATGATGAATTTATATCACTCCACTGTCAAATGTTAAGCGTCATAAAAATTACCTGTACGACAATACGATTTTAATAGAGACAGGAGATGAACATGAGAGACACGACTCGATTCCTTAAACCTACTTCTGGGCAAGTCACTTAATCATCAAGGCAGCTCAGGGCTCCATAATAAATAATTATTGGAATTGATGCGCACCACGTTTTTGGTTTTGAACATATAGTCTTTTATCTGTAAAATTTAATCGTAGGACCTTAGGCCAAGGTGGTGGCTTAGGCTGGGTGGTTTATTTTCTTCTTTTTAGTTTAATTAATAACGTGGTTTTTTAGATTAATTTTTTAATCTATTGTGTTATATATTTTTTATATGAAGAAATGCAAAATGTACGTCAACGCATGAAGGAGAATTGGGTGTTTTGCTTAGCATTGCACATACATAAGAGAAACTGAAAAGTAGTCAATTAAATTAGAATATGATTGTAAATTCATGGAATTGCGTGAGTAAATGAGACGAGATAATCACCTGTTGAAATAGGAATTCGTCAGGAAACAGGATGCGCATGGATGGAAGCATGACGTTGTCCATTATTTGGACGTACTGGTATTCATTCAAATTCCCGTCAATCTTCCGCAAAGCTCCTGGAACGTCCGCGCAGATCCACCCCCAGATATGGACAGAAAATCGACCACTACTTCCCCTCTGCTTCGCAAACTGGGGGTCGAATTGCGTATTCCTTGGCCTATTTACTACTACGGGAACATAGAAAAAAAGAGAAGAATGTCTTATCGTCGCTGAAGACAACTTTCTTCCAGAACTCTGTCTTCTTCGACATAGCGCCTCGCGAAATCCAGACGTGCAACTTTTTGAGCATCTTTTAGAATTTCCTTCACAGCTGCACGCCTCGCCTCAAGTCCTGCATATTACAGCCTCTGACGCACTGTCTGCGGACATGCCCGAACACCAACCGCATCCAGTCTCTTCGGCAGTCGAAAAAGGATTTGCCCTTACGTGGTCTACTATGGGCACGTCCTCCTGAGGGGGGTTATCCGGGAGTGTCGACAATCTGAAATTTCGTCATCATATTTCAGATTTTCTGAAATACGTCATCAAATTTCCGACAGTATGGCGCCCAGCGCTCATTTGGCAGTTCTTAGTTCACGGACCGACTCAAAACCGAAGCTTCCGTGTCGACCATAATTTTTCGGCGGACGGTGCTAGCGTTGCGTCTGAAATCAAAAAGCATCATGGGAAATCCCCCCCGCAGCCAAGCTTTTCAAGCGCTTTCTGTTAGTGTTTTGTTGTTAGTGTTTTGGCGGTGTTTGCGAATCAAGTGAGTAATGCTTATTTACTTCTAGCATATTTTCATAAATCGAGGTTGATTAATGACATTCCCGACATGCATACTTATAGAAATCCTCGAATTTAATTTATTTAATGCTTTCATAGTTGTATACCTAGTGGAAAATCAGTCTTCTTCGTAGAAATGGTTATTATCGCCATTATAATGAATATGATCTACGCAATCAGAATGTCACTCATCCAGCAGTTATTTCATTTGTAAATACTATTTGGATGCCTTGGGTTTGAGTTAGGTACTTAAAAAGGGATTCCTTTCCCTGTTGAGTTTCAAAGATATCTCAGTATGCCGTTGACGCTCATGTGATTCAAAGTCACTTTCGACTTGCACACATGTTGGACGCATATATATTGAGAGTTTTGTACGAATCATTTTTCATGGATAACCTTCGATCCGTTCACATTTTAGAGACATGGATGACTGGGCTGTAGAAGCGGGAAAAGCGAGGCGGCGTAGGAATGAGGAGGTAGGCCGACGGCAAGGGACTTATGGCTTTCCATATAGGCCAACAGGACTTCCCGTTGATATGGCGTCACCTAATGGTTGCCTCTGATTAATTAGAACTAAATTTTTCTGCCTCAAACTAGTAAAACGGACGTGCAAAAATAAATATTACTACGGAACTGGTAATTAATGATAACGTTAGTAACAGTCTCGACCGCTGTTAATTAATTAAATCCATGTATTCATGACATAAAATATTGTGTAACTCTTCTATGTAACACACAAAAACACATGCTAAATTACACATAATTCATATTCCTAGGTAAAAAACTCACCTTTTGTGGGTTCCATTTTCCTTAGATTTACTTTTCCGCCAAACTGCAAAATAAAAACAAATGCGAAACTCGTAGCGGTGCGCTAAACGCTGAAGAAACGTAACACAAAACTGAGCCAACGGCTCTGACATCAGCTCATAGTATCGTTCAAAGTGTCGTTGCATTAGGTCTTTTTGCCGTTCATTTTGCCCTGAACCCGCCTTCCTGGAAACCGATTGGGTTTCCTCCCACTTTTTCTTAAATTAACTTTTGTCACGTGGGAGACATTCAACTGCCATGCAACCCTCCTCGCCACCGGTGAGTTTTCAGCCCCCTGAATCACCGGCTTCTCCAGCTCATGTTTCATTCGGGTGCTCCTGCTTCTGAGATCGTCACCCCGACGCGATAGTGTTCGGCAGTCAAGTGGGGCTACAGTGTTGTCACGTAGAGGATTTAAATAGCCTGTTGTGCGGGTTGCGTCGGGAAGTGGTACAAATTCTTTTATAAGTAGTTGTACTAACAATAAGTATGGACTACATTTTGTTTGCTCCACATAAATGCATAGATGGCTGAGTTTGAATAGATAGGTGGCTAAATAGTTTGTCTAAATAGATAGATGGCTGAGTTTGAACGTTTTGAATCAGTGCATAGTTTGTCCATAGGTATATGAGAGCACCTAATAATAAAAATCTAGTAGTATATTATAATTTAATACTTCGTATAAGCTCATGCTTGAGTCAATCTGTGATTGTATCATCACACTCAATATCTAAAACATGAGCAGAACATATTAAGGGCTTGTTTTTCTTCTGCTTAGGCTGCCAAGGCTTCTACACCGGCCATCTTCCTTGATCTAACTTTCTTTTTTCAAAATATGTTACCTCCTTGAGCCTAATAGAAGAACCTTTTGATGATTAACATGCAACGTTTTATTCATACCCTAAAACACCTGGGTTTCCAGGCCCTAATGGATACTAAATTCATGGACTTAAAGTGCTAACCTGAGGCATAACATAATGTAGTGATAACGTAGTTGATCAAGCTAGAGTAAATAATATCATTTCCTAAGAGCAATACCATTGTCAGCATACCTAAGTTTTCAATAAATTTTTCAAAAATAAAACACAGTCGATAAAATATTGTATATATGTTTATCAAGTTGAGCTCCACCTTAGTTAGTAGTAGTAATAGTATAGGTAGTGAACATTTACAGATTCATTATTAATAATGGTCAAGGAAATATGGTTCAAATTTCTACCTTTTTGATTTACCTTGCATATAAGGAATGCATTTCTTATTTGGGCTGAGGGCTAACTGTTATTTGTAATTACTAATTATTTCTTAAAATATTGGAAGAAGATCGTAGGCTGTTATGAATAAACCCACAAAGTAATGAATAAAAAGTTATTTCAGAAGTGTTAAATGGCATGATAAAATGCTGACTTCAATGCAACTTACCTGCAAGCAATTAATGATTTCCTTAACCACTGTAGGAGTGACGTGTGCAGCATGCCCTAATGTTACGTGACGCAAATCGAATACGGACACAACTCCAGCAGTATTGATCCTGTCATCATTCATAAGCATATAATCAATCAGCATGAAGTTCACCTTAAATATATCTGTGACTTTTATTTCATCAGGGTCATATATTCCACCTCTCAAGAGAAGAACTTTCCTTCCTAGATTATCTGGCTCAGGCAGTGGTAGCAGCATGCTAATAAAAAAATAGACTAGAAAACTTAAGCTTTTTGTCACCACTCCACCACAGTTGGAGGGATGGGTACTCCGTAAATAAACATCAAGTTTTCAGAATAAATATAGTCCACAAAAATTTATCTTACCTTAAATCTAGAATTTTTTGTGTAATTGGCTTTGTTATGTCACGGTCATTAAAATAAATTCCAAGGGTTGATCTGAATGTGTAATAATAGTCGAGCTTTTCCTTCGTTCGTTCCAAACTGTACTTGCAACCACGTAGGAAGGCTACCAAGAACTGGTCATCTAGAACATCAAATTTATTTTTATAAGAAGGAAAACAAAATAAAATCATATCTCTCTCTACATTTCAAAATATTTATTCTTAAATGACTTGGCTAATTAAAAAAAAATATTTTACCTATCATTTTCCATAAACCATATCCCTATATCTATTGTTTCTTATTGTTAGTAGGTTTTACCTCATGCCTTGGACTAATTGCCCTCCTTTGCATATTGAACGTCGTTACCTCTACGACAAATCAACATCGATACGACAAATTTACTCACCCATCCTGGCTGTAATGTGTGGTTGCTTGGAGAGCCAATCTTTTATATGAGTCAAGTCATTTTCAAGTGTTTTTGGATCTTCATTCAGTTGAGTCCTTGCTATTTCTTGTAATTCTTCTGATAGAGGCCTGATGTCTGGCATGGTGTTCTGAAAAATAGTATGTGGTTCATAATGATAATTTCAAGGTGGATAAGTAGAGTTGTCGTGCAAAGTTTTCCCGTGCGGAAATTTTTCTAGTCAGCAGTAGTCAGGCTGACGTCAGTCTGACTTCGTTCTGTCGTCAATTGACGTCAGCCTGACTTTATTAGCTCTCAGTTGACGTCAGTCTGACTTCGGTCTGTTGTCAATGAACGTCAGCGTGACATGATTCTGTCGTCAATTGACGTCAGCTTGACTTAATTCTGTCGTCAACTGACGTCAGCTTGACTTCATTCTGTCGTCGACTGATGTCAGCCTGTCTAGATACTACTTCATACTAGGATATCAAAACAGAAATAAATCAAATAAATACCCTTAGGACTCTATAAGATAACCTTCCATTCATGTTGGACGAAGCTGAACTCTCAATAACATTACAGCAATTTGTTATGCTGCAATGACAGCTCTTCCGGGGGGAAATAAATCCATGGGAAAAAGGAACACAGTCAAATTACGACGTTGCGCACGTCATAATTTCCATCTTCTAATTTTACGTGGATGAAAACATGTCTTTGATTTCTCGCCATTTAAATGAGTACGGCAACCACACTGAAATCATGCCACCGAAAACCACGCTACTTCGCAAGCAATCTACCAAGAGGAAGTGACGGTGTGATGGTATTTAGTACGTAGCTGCTATTTTATCTGGGTTACAAAATGGTTTATTGAAGGGATAGTTTATCAATGTGATCTTTGAAATCCTAATTGTGAAATGATTGAGGACCCTTGGTCTATTTCCAAATTAAAACCATGAACAAGGTTTCTTTTCTCTCCTATTTTCAAAATAATTTGTTGAGTTATTTGGTAACATTGCAAATTCACGTCGCTTCCGTCTCTTCACTCGCTTAAAAAATGTCAGAGAAATCTCTAAAAGGTGGTTAATGCTTATTACACATATTCCCGTTTGGTGAAGTTGCGTTTTTAACTTATCGTGGCATATTTGTGCTTTTGCACTGAAGAATGGGTTGCAGTCTGTGCCGCCTTTAAGACTGGGCCCGGGCCCAGGGGCCTCGGGGTGTTAAGGGGCCACGAGGTATCAACCCTAATCAAAAAGTACCAAACTTGATTTTCGGAGTCGAAAAAAACTTATGCTCTGAATTTTGGTTCTTCTTTCATACTTTGAACTTAGAACCTAGTAGGTGCGAAAACAGCTGAGAGCGTTTCACAAGCTACCTCATATTTTTATTTGGTCTAGAAAATGTACACTTTCCTTCCGCGTCAACTCATAGATGGCAAAAATTACTTACAAGCTTAGGGCCAGAAAATAAAGTTGTGAAAACATTATCCAATACTCGATTGTCAGCTCGATTTGATGCCGTATCTGCTTTCTACAAAGGTTATGAAAAACTTATTGCAGCTCTGATTGATATATCTGAGGAATCTACACAAGCAAATGACTTTAAATTGAAGCTAAATCAATTTTAGAACAAATGAAAAAAGTCGAAAATATCTTATTGACAGTATTATGGCACGACCTATTACTCCGGATCAATGTTACAAGCAAAGGAGAATTTAGATGTATGCATCGCATTCAGCCTCTTAGTCTCTAGAAATATATTTTTCGAGCTTGAGAGAAGCGCATAATATTTATTTAGAGAAAGCCACAGATTTAACCAACATATGCGAACCGGCGACTACATCAAGAAATCCAACGAGAAGCGTGAGGTTAACTCACTTTGAGAGTTCAAGAAGTGATACGCAGTTTTCTGACAAAGAAAATTTGAAATATTTTTTACCCAGTGATAGATTCTCTTTGTTTCAATTTAAATATAATAGAGGCCGCATACGAAATTGTAAACGATAATTACATGTTTTTCTCAGTACTTTGAGAAATGCACTATGATCAGGTAAAAAATGCGTGTGAAAAACTTGCCAAAAAATATGGCAAAGACATTTCTGCTAACATTTTAATATCAAAAGCTCACATTACAAACATTATCTTAGTGAAAATCGAAAACACGAAGTGTTATTAATTGTAACATTATATTTGGAATTAAATAAGATTGTTTATTGCACTTTTGCCAATATTGAAATCAGATTTACAATATTTTTGAGCCTTATGATAACAAGTTGCAGTAGTGAACGTTCGTTTTCAAAATTTAAATTATTGAAGAATGATCTACGAAATTCCATGACTCAATCAATATTAAATAGACTGGCTTTAATGAGTATAGAAACAGATTTACTCAATTTAATTAACTTTGAAGATATCATTGCTGAATTTTGCTGCTAAAAGATCACGAGGAAAATTTTGTGAAAGTTAGTCAGATTTTTAAGCTTACCGTGACATAATTTTAAATTTTCCATGTTATATAAATTATTCATTTATTAAAATAATATTTTCACAAAATTTATTTTGTTAATTATTCATCCTGATCGCGTGGCCTTTTATTAATTAATTTTATAATAAAAAATAAATTATATATTTTATACCAAATGCAATGAAATTTAAAATATATCGTTTTTTTAGTATGAATGACGAAAAAAAAAAATAATAATAATATTAAATTATTATGTGACAAAGCAATCTAAAAAAATATTTCAATCGCGTATCTTGTGTAATTATTTGAAATGAATTGTGATTATACTGCCCTTAAAAGGGCCACACACTATCTTTGGGCCCAGGGGCCTCTCGTTCTTAAAAGACGGCCCTGGTTACAGTATACGCAATCAGTCAAAAGGTTGGGGCAAGGATTTTACCCTGGGAGGAGAAAAGGATTGTGATCCGGTAGGTCACTGAAATGATCATTAGGTCTTTTTATATATGATAAAACCACAAATGTTTATTATAAAAACATTACTGAAGCCTGTGCTAGATCGGATTGCTTGTTTACACCGTAGTTCCTTATCCTTGACACGCAACTGACTCCGCCTAATGGCAGGCTGACTCCCTTTGACTCTTACTTAGTACAGGCTGACTCCCGCTGAGTACAAGCTGGCACCCTTTGACTCTCGCTGATTACAGGCTGACTTGGGTTGACTCACTTTGACTCTCGCTGATTACAGGCTGACTTGGGCTGACTTGCTTTGACTCGGGCTGAACACAGACTGACGTCAATTGACGTCAGCGGACTACAGTATTTCCGTATGGGTTGCTTTTGCGAGACCATTGCCAATACAATAAAACCATTAAGTTGTGTGATTCTGCTGATTCAAATGCTGGTGGATTGTGGAATAAGTACAGCTCTCGCGAAAGCTTATGACGTTCGGATGCGCGGCGTTTGTGTTGTCCGCGTCGTACATATTCCATTTTTTTAATGCACTCACGCATGGCACAAATGCCATGCCTTCGCTTTCCCCTGCATCCCTTTTCCCTACCCCTTCCACCAAATTTTACCCCTCTATGATGTCTTCTTCTGCGCATCCGAACGCCATAAGCTTTCGTGAGAGCTGTACATTCAAAGGAGGCATGATTTGAAGCCACTAGATTGGTCAACTGAATCGAGGACCAGGGTTCCATCAAACCATTCCAGGGTTCCCTTAAAAAAATTAAACATGAAGATGCTTCCCCTATTACAGGCTTTACCGAGAGTATCAACAGCAGGTAAGAGAGTTGGAAGTGGCTGAAGAGTGACCATGGGCTCAAGGAAATTATAATAGTAGTGGTGATGCTAATTAGCCTGAAAAGTAAATGGACAAATTCAATATTTTTTTGCCAGAGGAGGTAGCAGTGTGGGGTAGGACCGATCATGAAACAACTTTTTTTCTATGTTCGACATACGGCAAAACGTAGCCCGTAGTACCCAAGGAACAGAGAAAATATTTTGTTTCGGTAGGATGACTTCCTACGGTGCCGCCGAGTTTATGTTGAGGGTAGGCAACCACAACGCACACCCACTTTTTACGCTATTTTGGCTGTAAATGTCGCGATTCAAGCATTTTTTCAGTCGATGCTGTACCAGTCATATCAGGAATTGTTGAAGTAAGCCACAGAGATCGGATGATCACGTGTTTATACGATAAATGGTCTTAAAATGCAAAGAGACGTGGAAAACTGTGAAAATTGCTTAATTAATGACTTATTTTGTAATTTACCGCACTCTTATGGGTATGGCAGTACGTATATGGCCCCTTACCCTCTCCTCTGGTCTCGAAAACCCCCCAATTCTCCTATAACCCGCCCACGAACTCATATCAACGACATTGTACTGGCTAAAATGTCTACGACCAAGGGTTTTGTGTTCAAAATGATGCAGCTCTTTGCCCACCATAAATGTCAAAATTGAAGTCTCAGGCTGCACCTTACGTAAATAATTAAAATGTTACTCATGACAACAGCACAATTTGGAGCCAACTAGCGGAGCAATTTATGCGCCTCGACTACCCAAGAATGTCTTTTGCTTAGCGCATGGTCTGCCGAGGTTAGAATCGCGTGTCGGAGTGAATTATATTATTTTTTTGTGGAGTAGCAATTAAAAAGTGCGATGAAAGTGGCGACACTTTCGTCTTTGGAATGAAGCAATTCTTTTGGCGCTCCTCAAAAGTTGTATGGAATAAATCTGCCCACATTTGAAGATGTTATGAAATACTAAAAGTGGGTGGAGATGAAAAAGCGGCAAGAGAGAGAAGGATTTGATCCATCGGCCCAGGAGATTACGCAGGTTGTCGCCGACAGTGTGTAGCAAGTGTGGAACGACGCGTATTGTACCTGCCATCTTAAACCGCGGCATCCTCACTTCAGTTTTGAGATATTATAAGAAATGTAGAAACATTATGAAGAAAGCAGAGAAGGGAAAGCCACCTGTTGTCCAAAAAGACTTGAAACAGTTTAAGAAAGATGCTAAAAGTCTGTTTGATATTTCGTAATGCAAGTATCTTCCAAAACTGGCCAAGTGCACCTGTAAGCCAAAGATAGTATCTAAGAAATAATAAATACCATTCCTTTTTGACCAAAGATCAGCCAGGGAGCTTGTCATTGGGACCTTTGATTGAAAAACGACGGAAAAAACATAGAAAATAGTGTGTCAAAGAAGAAAGAAAAGTGGAAAAAATGAAAGAAACATTTAAAAAGAGAGCGTCAAAATCCTTTGCCCAGGAAATCTAAACTGATGTCTTTGAGCGCCAAAGTTCCAGATGACACTCCGTCTGTGCTCAAAGATGAATGGCAGCCACCCTCCCACCCGTCCTCAAGTCGCTCGTCGCGCAACACCCTGGATGACCTGCAAATTGGCGGAGAGATACAACGTAGCCAGCGGTACTGCAGCAGCCCTCGTGACTGCAGCGTTTGAGGATGTCGGCCAAGTCACACCTGAAGATAAATCAAACGTTGTTGACCGGATGAAAATTGCGCACCAAAGGAAGAAATAAAGAGAGCCGATGACTGCAGAGGATCTGCAAAAGCTAATAGACCAAATGTGGATACTGTGGAGGTGCCTTGTACTTCGATGGGAGAAAAGACAATACGCAAGTCAGGGAATTGTGCAGCAACAATTGAGTGCCCATCACGACTACCACCGAAGAGCAGGTAGTTTTTCTCGCAGAACCCGGCGGGGTTTATTTGGAAGATGCATCACCTTAAACAGGAAATGCTTAGAGCCTCGAAAACTCTACCCTCGACTTTTTCGAAGCCGCTGAAAGTGACGCGTCTCCCATACGGTGCATCGGTTGTAATGGTTGTCCGACGAACACCGGCTGGAAGGGAGGTGCTATAAGTTTATCAAAGTGCGTCTGGGGCGTGCATTACAGAATTCTGTGTGCCAGATGCATGCAAACGAATTCCCCCTTCGACATATAATGGAGAAGTTTGATGTGTCGACGACCGGACCAAGTAGCTACAGTGGGCCAATAGGCCGCCAACTGAAGACCTGTGTGCAGCTGCCTGTGGTGTAATGTCAGACAATTGATCTTGATCTGCCTGACCCTGAACTAGATTCATCACTCATCAGCACACCAAAAATACCCGCTGGACATGGCTCGTGGTAATGCCAGTGGATGCATCCCACAAGAGCTGGCTGGTCGCAATCCTGGTGAAATTGATAACAGCAGGTGCGGAACGACGGCCAACAGCGTGATGCGCGTTTACATAGGAACAAGACGACCTACAGTGGCTTTGAAGACAATAACCCAGATTATCATACAGCTCTATGTGGTTCAAAATAAATAAAAACTGGATGATTACCAAATGAGCAAAATATGCGAGGGAAATGCTTCAGAGATGAAGAAAATTCCCTAAAAAGTACAGAGGTTCTTGAGAAATTCGTCCAGAGCAACACGTTCTTCGCTCATCCAGAGAACAAACACCCTCATTGCAATGGTGAGTGATGAAAGGGCTGAAATGCGAAGAGTCGACTTCCGGAGGATAGCCAGAAGAAGAAATCAAGACTTTTCACAGCCCTCTAATAAACTTAAATGCATCTGACTACACCAATACCATTGGTTGGGAGTACACTACAGTCACCGCACCACCTCTACTGGATCACATCTCGACAGAGGAGCTTGAATCTATGCTGGCTGACCAGACGGAGGGAAGTTCACCCTGGATCAAAATCCCTGACTTACACTAACACACTCAAGCCGTCGAAAGACATGTGAGAATGGTGACAGAGGCATCGGGGAGCAAGAGCACAGCGGAGAAAAGGGAAGGAAACATCCGTCAGAAAATCCAATCAAAGAAACAAATGCCAAAGTTTGGATCCAAAAAAGATTACAGCGTGACTGGTAAGTTATAAGACTTGAAGGGTGGGTGGATACGGGAGGAAATCGAGTTGCAGCGACCTCCACGTGGTAAGTAATGGGTCACCCTGAGAGCCTGAGTGGCACCGGTCCTCATGGTGGGCGAAGAGCTGCAAAATTTTGGAACAGGACCATTTTCATATACGATGTAGGTAGCCATCGCAGTGGGCAGATAGGCGGGCCATAGTGAGAAGGAGAGATGGTTGCTTGAGAGAGGGAACGGGTGTTGTTCTAGTGAAGGGGAAGCGTCATATGAGTGCTATCATGCCCATACGAGTGCGGCAAATTACAATATAAGTCATTAATTAAGCAATTTTCACTGTTTTCAGGTTTATTTGCATTTTAAGACTAGTTATTGTATAAACACGTGACAATCCGATCTCTGTGGCTTGCCTCGACAATTCCTGACATGACTGGTACAGCATCGACTGAAAAAATGCTTGAATCGCGACATTTACAGCCAAAATAGCGTAAAAAGTGGATGTGCATTGTGGGTTGCCTACCCTCAACATAAATGACCTCGGCGGCATCGTAGGATGTCAACCTACCGAAACAAAAAATTTTCTCTGTTCCTTGGGTACTACGGGCTACATTTTGCCGTATGTCGAACTTAAAATTTCGAAAAAAGTTGTTTCATGATCGGGCCTAGTGTGGGGTCCTCACTTGGATTGGACCATATTTCTTTAAATTTTATTTGTTCCCATCATCAATCTTGAGGGCCAATGTTATACCTCTTCTCCTTTAATTTATTCCTCATTCCACTATCATTTAAATCAGTGAAATAACACAAATTTTAAGTTTCTTTAATGGGCAGTGTTATTGAAACTATGATTTTTGACAGTGAACTGCGTTAGCATTTTCATTTGTTTGCTTTTATATTTTGCTTGGAGTAACAAATATAGGAGGAATTTATAACATTAAATGCCTGCTTCTTATATTGATAAATCATTTGCTCTAAGTCTCACTATGTAGGGTGGGCACCAGTTGTGTTCCAGTGTATAAGTTTGGTGAAGTAAACATCAGCTTCTTTGAATTAAAATGTGTTTATCTTGCAATTGTCATGGGGCAATTATCTCTTAGTGCTTGTCTATTCTTAAGAAGGCTTTCATGGTGTTCAACAATGAAATTTGGAGCATCATAATGCTTCTCCTAATTTATTTTCTTGAAATGTTTGTTTCTTCTCTTGTGTAGTAACACGTATAAGGAAATAATTTTCGTACTCACTTATCGTGTTTGATATTAACGGTAGGGGAAGGACCTCGTTCTTCTATTCCAATTAGCAATGAATGAGGATTAATTTCATTTTGTAATCTTGCCATGTGTAAGATCATCAGAACACTGGACGCCTGTAGGAGGGATATTTGGCTTGCAATTAATGTGGATATTCAAAATTTCGAAATTAATTCACCCTCAATGCCCATTTTATTTTAGCAATAACATTTATTTTGTTATCGTCTTTTTTTGTATTTTCAGACAATAAATATTTGTTTAACATTTTTCCATGTTTAGTGATCCCTCAAGTGGAAAGATAATTAATTTGGGAATAGAGCTGGCTAAACATGATATCAGTACACCCTCGTTGAGTACATGTTCATGAGTGAAGCGGTTTCTCATTTTATACTACTCCTTGGACCAACGTCGTTTCCTGCTAACTTGTTTTTCCGTTTGAGAACAACCAATTTCAAGGCAAGATAGGCCAAATCTGTATTTGGAACCATTTTCAGAGACAATCCACGACAAACTTCACTTTCCGAGTCGGAAACTCAACTGAGAATGAGTTTTGGTCAAAAGATTGAAGGGTTGATTGATGGTTGGTTGAAGGTTGATTGACGCGCGAGTCAATCGATTGACTGAACCGTTTTATCAAGCAGCTTGCTCGTCTAGGGCCTACTTAAGGTTATTTGAGATTTTTATGCTCAAGATTTTTATAGTGGTCCCCTAATAGTAAAAAAATAGGGCCTCCCAAAACTAATAAATGGTTACGTGTTTGTCCATTTTTTGGTGCTCCAAAAGTTTTAAGTCAAAGTGTTTTCTCACTTGTGAAATTGTATTGTTGGCATGCTTTGAAGAAACATCAAAATCTGTGAAAAACATATCTTTTTCCGAGATTTCTCATTGCGTTGCTGCTTAAATAGAGGAAGTTTACTGTAAAGCTTCTATAACAACGGTGAGTCGTGAACGTATTGTAAAATTAATTAAGGATTAACATGATAAGTACTACACTTTGAGAAAGTCGTTTAGTCATGATAAATAGAAACTTAACATCAAGACAACACTCAATCAGCTTGTCAGTTAAACACAGGGATGGATTAAAGTCGTTGTTTTGGGTTCACTACTTTCCGCGGCGCCTGGGGGGTATGCAATACCTATCAACTAAACGGGGGTCCGGGTGGACCTCACTCGGAAAATAAAAAGAAATTAAGCGCTTGGAACGTAGTTTTGGTGTGGCTGTATTACATAGTAGATGTGATAAATTATTGAGTAAAGCTCTCTAATCAAATTTGAAAAACGTAGACAAACGATGTAAAGATTCTTGTGAAGATGCAGGTCAACCGGGCGTCATAAGGGCGATTTCTCGTATTTATTTATTTATTTGAAAAGTTGATCACATACAGCATTTCTGCCAATTTACAGTGACATAGTAACAAGATAAAAAATGGGTATCCGTAAGAGGTGTAACAAAAAAACAACAAGCATAACATCAGAGACAAGATTACAAAATACAAATAAAAAAAAACAACAAAATATGAAAAGGGAGTCTTAGTTATTAATAGATATGTGGGACATCGCAAGGTTAATGAAAGAGTCAGATGATAGCAGGAAAGGATCGACATTATCAGGTAGGGAGTTAAGAAGTGAGGAGAGGCGGTAGTATAGTGAACGTTTGATAAGAGAAAGTCTGGGGATAGGCAAGTGGAGAAAAGAATGGGAACGAGTGGATCGGCAAGGGAGGTTCGGTATGCCAAGGGAAGATAAGATGGAATCAGTCGGCATGTCGCGGAAATGGGGAACTCTGTATTTTACAATCATGGCAAAGAAACTAGTTAGACTGTTAAGGGTAGCAAGGTTAGTTGTGGCAGAGATGGTCCAAATGGGAGAGCAATATGAAGTGATTGGAAGAATAAATGTTGAAAAGAACGATCGTAGTGCTATGGGATGAGAGATTTCCGTGAAGCGGTAAAGTAGACCTAAAAGTGACATTGCTTAAAAAATGGGAAATGTATGGGAAAATCCTCTTATCTTTTGTTGTAGGACCTCTCTAGGTCTTACAAGCAAATCATCGTCAGAGGCGCTGCTGTAGCCTTACCCAAATTACATTTTTTGTTATACGTTAATTAAAAGAATTTACATTTTTTTCATCATTTTAAGATATTATAAAACCCATCTATTACTCCTCTCAATGAAAATAAATTGTTGTATAATTTGAGTTGTAGCCTCGTAGCCAGCGATAGTCACGTTGGTGCTTGCTGGGAGCGGCCATATTGACTGCCGCCAGAAGTTTGTGTACAGTGTTTGTGGTGCGAGACGATTTATCTGCAACTTAAAATTTTTTAAAGACTCGTAGTGGTTTAAAGAGGCAATTTACCATGGCCCAGAGAGAGCCATGGAGTGTACATTGTCTTCCACTGTACTCATGATTCTAAATTCTCATGCTGAAGTCGTTTGTGGATGAGTGGCTGAGAAAGATTCGAAGTGGGATGTTTTGTTTTAGCAGGTGAGTACCTATCTAACTTTTGTTGACTGTGGGTATATGTTGAGTGGTTTATGTATCGCATGTGAGACTTGTTGGTTTTTCTCTGCAGTGATGTTATGGGCGTTTGAACATGCCATGTAAATAGTAAAGCACCATGGAGTGTAAATTATCTTCCACTGTACTTAAGATTCTAAATTCTCATGCTGAAGTCGTTTGTTGATGAGCGGCTGAGAAAGACTCAAAGAGGGATGTTTTGTTGTAGAAGGTGAGTGCCTATCTAACTTTTGTTGACTGTGGGTATATTTTGATTGGTTGATGCTATTCATTTTCAAAGCATTCATTTTTGTATCTGTTCTTTTTTCCAGTGCCACCATGGATTTAGGAATATTCTTTGAGGGTGACCAAAGAATATGAATGAATATCTGATGTACTAGGATTTCTCAATAGATGTTCGTTTAACTTATGCTGGTCTTCGTTTAACTCATGAAGCAATTGTCGAGTTAAATCAAATATTCATCCAAATTGCCAATAAAAGCTGAGGGCATGTTATTCGATTTCATTTTCAAATATAAATTCTCATCATACTTGGTGAAAAGTTCGTGATTAGTTGTTAAAATTTGTTTTTGCTATTTGCTTGATCTGCTATATAAGCCGACGCACCTATCAGTCGAGAGAGTCTCAAAAAATCCAGTTGCTGCACGTCCTAATGCTGGATAGCGGGCTCACATTCGTACTGTATGATTTTCACGACCGAACGCGGTCCTAACTAAGCTCATACGATTAAAGAAGAAGTTCTTTATTACTTCCGCCTTGAGGCTCGTAGCGCTGATGTCTCGAAACTTATACGCATTGTCCTTATGGGAGTGTCGTCCGGTTGATGCAGGTCTTCCGGGTTTTACACCGCATTGGTCCATGCTTCATCGGACGACAGTTTCGGCGGCGTTTCAGTCGGCTTCTTCAAGTCGGTGTAGTGAAGGTGCAGCCATTCGTCGTCTTATATATCTCACCCGTTGGAGTCAGGTCTAACGTTTGTGATATATATAACGACGAATGGCTCCACCTTCACTTCACCGACCAGAAGAAGCCGACTACCACGCCGACGAAACTGTCGTCCAAGGAAAAATAGATCAACGCGGCATAAAACGCGGAAGACCTGCATCTTCCCATCCATCAACCCGCGACAGCCTACACAAGGATTTCCAACTCCTTTCTTCTTTAGTGCCGTACAAAATGAAAATTGGGTGGAATGAAATAAAAAAATAAGTATTCAGAAAATACTATTTTCCTTTAATATTTTTATTTTATCAGAAAAAGTCAAAATGATAACATTCAAAGAAGAACTAACAGGTGGTAGAATACATTTATAATAGTTTTAATAACGACTAAAACAAGTAGGCCATACTTAATGTTAAAATTAATGAAATAAACAAAGTATAGACTTTTGATTTGAGGTAATGTAGTCACTTACAAATACAGATATACGGGCTGACGTAAATAAAGAAAATATTATTTTTTTGTTATGTTTTGAGCACCAACTTCAATGCAAATAGCCTAGGTCAGTGGTCGGCAAACTCGTTAGTCAAAAGAGCCAAATATCAACAGTAAACTATTGAAGTTTCTTTTGAGAGCCAAATTTTTTAAACTTAAACTTTATAGGTAGATACATTGTTACTTACTTCATTAGGATACCCCTAAGCTGCCCTTTGCTAAAAACGCCCTCAATATGATTGAGGTACGTTCGCTGAGGTCGACCCCCTTCAACTCTTCCTTCCACACTCGTCTTGTATATGTCCTTTTTCTATCTCATTTCGTTCAGCCTCTCAATATGTCCAAACCATTTCAACGTAGGTACTATTTTCAATCCTCCACACTACATTTCACTCCACAACGCTCCCTAAAATTAGCTTAATAAACTTTACTAAAGTTTTAAGTCTTAGTTAAACTATAGGTGCATTATAAAATTATATCATACTTAATAACTATTGTATTTATTGATAAAATTAAATTTTAAGGTATCCGTAAAATTAAACCATGGCAATGACTGAGGAACACTAATGTGAACAATGGCCTTTCATTTACTTGGTAAGCTTGGATAAGTCAGGTTTGTATGTTGTTGTTTTTAATTTTTGGCACGATTCCAGGTTCTCATCAGTAAGACGACTTCTCAATTTACTCGTGATAAGGTTTATGCTTGAAAATTTTCTCATGAATATGTAGACTCAAATAAGGAAAGAACTGCAAGCGCTAGTTTTTTCTGCTGATTATATGAGCCTGGATTACTGTTCCAGGCGTTAAAAATCAACATATCTTCCTTCTCCAGGTCTTTCAAGGCAGACAACTTGTGCTGTGAACTAATTTCACATTTGTTTTTCTACATTATCTCTATATCCGCTTAAATACGTTCAAGTTTCGAGCTCTACAATTCTTTGTTTATAAATCCAGCGATTGCATTTCAAAGTCGCCAATGTCAATATTAATGGGAGAAAAATTTAATTCTGGTACAGTATCATTAAGAGGTTTTTTTTAACAAAGGCTAACATCGCTTTGCCTTTTGTGAATTCCTGAAACATGTTGAGAAAGCTTCCCTTACCTTTAAAAGTGTGGTTTTGAAATAGCAAATGTCAATATCAGAATTATTTTCTTGGCGATATTTCAACAGGCTTGGAAAGTGAATCAAATTTTCTCTTTCAAATCTTAAGCAAAAAGAAATAATTTGTTTTCAAATGAAATAACTTCTAAAATCGAAAAAAAATGTGTTTCTTTTCCTCTGTAATTTACGAGTAAGCTGATTTAGATAAGACGTAACGTCTATCATGAAATAAAATTTTTGGATCCACTGATCGTTCGTTAGTTCTGGATAGTGAACACCCTTCTCAAGGAGAAATGCTTTAATTTCTGTTAATAAGGAAACGAAACGTTTCAAATGTTTCCCCTTGATAACCAATGCACATTGCTATTCAGTAGAAGATCTGCGTACTCACTCTCCTATTTCAACAAAAAATTCTTGAAATTGACGATGATTAAGAGCTTTAGC
Organism: Pyrrhosoma nymphula; assembly: GCA_963573305.1. NCBI lineage: Eukaryota > Metazoa > Arthropoda > Insecta > Odonata > Coenagrionidae > Pyrrhosoma > Pyrrhosoma nymphula. The sequence goes on along the minus strand of OY754330.1, from coordinate 42,852,577 downwards.
TATAATGGACTTGATAATCTAAACACCAATTCCATAACTTTGAAAATTTCTTCTGGAAATGTCCGCGCACAAAGCGCTTCTTGATGAATGATGCAATGGTAAGAAAATAACTCGGGATTAATTTTTTCTTTCAAAATAGCAAAAAAAACCGTTTCGTACCTTTGTCCCCGTCTGCTGAATTTGAGACAATTTTATCGAGTGGAATATGATGTTTTTCAATGAACTTAATTACAGCATTTGGTATATCTTCTCCACGTGTTTGACTTTTGAGTGGCAATAATCCTAAAATGTCTTCTTTCGGACGTGTAGATGAAATAAATCGTACAAAAAGTGAAACTTGCCATGCATCATTTATGTCACAAGACTCGTCAACTATTATTGATAAAGCAGAAACCTATTTAAGATCTTTGACCTGCTGGCTGGTAGATATTATTCGAAGACATTTAGACAGTTCTATTTTTCAGCAGACAATGGTAACTCTATAATTATTTTTAAATTATCCGCTTTGTTCTTAAAACCCTGGCTTAGCTCTTCGGATGCATTTAAAAAATGACTTTTTATGTATTCGCCATCTGTGTATGATTTTACTCTCTAATCAATCTCTTGACTAACCACAAAACTTGCAATATTAACATTTTTGGAAGATTGTATCCAGTAATTAAATACAGAACTAGATTTTTCTCGACTCTTCTAAAGTTCCTCAACTGCTTTCTTCCTTGAATCACCGACAGGATATTTAGTACTAAATGACACGTGATTAGTTGTAAATTTTCTTTGCAAATTTGATTTCTTGTTATGCGCCAATTTTGACTGACCAATAAGACAGGTCGGAAGGCCATTTAAGTTTTGAATAAACGCGGAAGTCTCGGCCCTTACAACTTTAAATTCACGATTTTCGTCTTCCGTTTTTCTGTGCTTCTTCTTTGTAGCCATGCCAAACAGGGCACCGAATAAATATTTCTTTTTATAATAATAATGCCAACGCAAAATAATTACAATTCTTAAATTGATGATAAAAATACCTGTAGTATTTGCAGCTGGTTGGAAAAATACAAGTAAATTTATGCTTCGAGTAAGTATTTTACTTTTGTCACCGACGCGCGATTTACGGACGCGACTAGCACTAACCACTGCAAAATGTGACTGCTGACTGACTGGCTCACTCAATTCGTGCATGCGCGCCTCCACCGTGCTGCGTATTCTGACCGACCCCACACCCCCACCCGTACAGGCCGATTGAAACTTCGTAGCCCCTAAATGCGCCTTCTTCCTTTGGGGAATCTTGCAGGGGAGGCAATGCGCTTCGGACAGAGGCAGGTGGAATTGCCAACCGCAGGGGTGCGGATTTTAACTACAATTCTAGTCTTTCCTACGGGGACACGCGCTCGGAAGTAATACATTGTAGAGCACGATGCAAAGATACCACTTGGCGATACGCGTTGTCATTTTATCTTTCTGGAAATTTTTTCTCAATAAGTTGCTTCAGAGCACTCACCTAAAGATAGAGACACATAAATACTAAATAAATATGTAAAAATAGAAATGAGAAAACCACTCATCACGAAGTTTCAATCGCACTGTGCGTGCGCGCCCGCGTATGGTATTTTGTGGAAGAGCCACACTCAAGGGGCCAAAGAGCCGCATGTGGCTCGCGAGCCGCGGGCTGCCGACCACTGGCCTAGGTCTTGACAGTATAAGATTTATGTATACAAATTACAACAACAAATTTTGCTTTCTAGTTTATTTCTACTCAGCAAACCGGTTTATTACAATTGACACGTGGAGGTGATTGTAAAAGGACCATGGACTCAGCTTGAGTCTCATTGTCAGTTGCGCAGCATGAAGGCATGATGTTATCAAATTGTGTATTTCCTCCTACTGCTTCTGGTGTCTCTTGTTGTTGGACGCAAGAGAAAAAGCTTCGAAGGTCCGCGGAGGCACTATTAGGTTTTCGCTTTATACCAGACCTACTAGAAGAGGACGCCGGTAAACAAAAGTAAGCCGTAGCTATTCCTTCTGCGACGAGTTGCAAAAAAAAATTATAAGCATATATTTTTCTCACCCTCTAGCGAAATACTTGAAAATTATTTGGCTTTACTTAGAGAGTCCTCTATTTTACTGCTATCAAAAGGAGAGGGGTCAACACTACGGCGGGTGGACCTCTTACAGCATTTTCATGATAACACAATGGAAATGAAAGACCTGTAAATATGTGGGTCTTCAATTCCTTGATCAAAAAGCAGATAAATAGCAAAAGAGGCTAATGTGGGCCCGAGCTTGAAGCCGGCCGTCCGACCCTAATGGCGAGCGCGAGAAAGCGCAAATAAGTTATGTGATCGTTGTAATTTATCGATTGAACTTACCATCTCTGGCTGATAGGTTGATCCTCTCGTCAAAGGATATATCACAGAATAACGGAAAAAGGACCCAGAATCCTAAACATGTGAAAAACTCTTGAACTTGTCACTCACTACAACTGGAACAATACACTCGCTAGAGCCGGGCAACTGACATGTCGCGACGAGCACGAGAGGAGAGGGTGTGGCATAGTAGGCAGTGCTGATGGAGGGCGTGGAGGCTGTTTTCCCCTCTCGCAGACCTACTACGACCCAACTGCCCAAACTCGCGGCACCCGCGGCACGATTCTCTGCATAGTACATATATATATATATACCTTATAATTTTTCCGTTACGGAACCAAAGCTTTAACAACATTGTTCATCAAAAGACCTACAAAACTACAATTGCGAACATTGAGGATGCTGTCTGTGTCTGTTTAAACAAGTGGCTTTAAGATATTTTCCAATTTTCTTGGAACATTGTATATTGAGCTGGTGAAATAAAAACTTGCATTGGAGTACCACCTTAATGATTACCATCTTTTCTATTTTCCCAGGAATTACGTGGGGGGCGCCACCCCCACCCCCGCCCCGCAAAATATTAACCGTCAAATCCGGTCTCAGTGTCCATTTGACATGTTTCGTCGCAAAAGATAACTTGCAATTTTTTGGCACCAATCATGCAATCCGTTTTGGTCAAAGTAAAGGAGACTGGTTTGTATGAGAGCTTCGAAAGTGACTTGTGCAACAGTTATGCCCCCCATCCAGTATTCGTCACTCACCGCTGACTTCGTAAGGCGTCTCCAGCCACAGATCAGGTTGTCAACCGATGCCTTCCTCGTCGATAGCTTGTCAGTCAGGTAATGTCTGACGGCGCTTCACGGCGAAACGAACCCCTCAGAAACAAAGCGACTCGCATGTACACAAAAAATTCTTTGGCGTTGTTTCGTAATTCGGCTTACGTCCTTTGACTAAAAACGTCAACTCCGTAACTAAAATTGACTTCGCTGCCGAGAGATCGTCGTCGTCGGCGTCTTGAATATGCGACTGGCAAAAAATACACGGAGAGTGAAGCACTTAAAAATTGCTCAAACGATTCCCGAAAAAGGTGGGGTTGTTGGCAGTTGATTAGCTTGCTAATTGTTCGTGCAGTATTCATGTCCCTCCACTAGAAAAAACAGCGAAATGTGTCTATCAAGCTAAGATTTTGCAACTGAAAAAAACGCCTTTGACGTTTTTGGACCGAATTAGCGGTTACTAATGCATAGCGATCTCCTGGCCAAATGATATGGTTTTGTTTTCGATAGTTCTCTCCTATTAAAATGGCCACTTCATGAGCTCACGTTAGTTGCCATATTCGAAATGCCTTCTAACCTCTGGAATTCTTATAAACTCCCTTTGTCACACGCCATTTGAAATACTGGTTTAAAATTTAGCTCGGTTAACAGCCTATTCTATCAACATAATTTTTAAGTATGTCGGTAATTTTCTTCATAAAAGATAAGCAAAAGGAACCATTTTGAACTTAAGCACATAAGTGGATGATAGTCCAGGGAAGGGCATCTTTTTAGCATTGAACCTGAAGGGGTGGTTAGCAGATGAAGGAACTTAAGTATTAGGGTGAGGCCTTGATTGACCCTGGGGAATAAAACAGAATGCTTATTTCGAATATTGGATTGAACTTTTTGTCGGATCTATTACCGTAAAACCTTGGCATGGGATTGGAGAGAAGGCTTCCACAGAGTGGTGTGGTTGCATCTTCTGCATCCTCCTCTAAATGAGTTCGTCTGTCCTTCAGGATGAACCCACATGTAAAGAGAAGGAGACCTTTTTATCTTGCAATTCTCATTGGGCAATTATCCCTTAGTATTTGTCTATTCTTAAGAAGCCTTTCGGTGTCCAATAGTGAAATTTGGAGCATCATAACACTTCTAATAATTGATTTTTTTAAATGTTTGTTTGTTGTCTTGTGGAGTGTGTTAATATGCATATGTATGTGTATATGGAAATAATTTTCGTATTCACTTATCGCGTTTCACGATAAGGGTTGGGGAAGGACGTCTTTCATCTATCCCAATTTGCAATTAAAGAGGATAAATTTCATGTGGTAATCTTGCCATGTGTAACATCAGCAGAGCACTGCACCTCATTCGGAGGGATATTTGGCTTTAAAATAATGTGGATATTCAAAAATCCCTAAATTAATTCACCCTCTATGCCCAATTTTATAGCAATTTGTACATTAATTTTGTTATTGTCTTTTTTGTATTTTTAGAAAGTAAAGATTTAACATTTTTGCCATTTTTTGTGATCCCGCAAGTGGAAATATGATTACCCTACTAGCACAAAAAGGATTAAATCTTCATAAAACACAGATTCTTGTATACATGGCTTCTAAAAAATATCTGGATTAAATCTGAAGGAATCTCTACCAAATGTCCTCTACTTTTCATACATTATCTAGGAATAATCTAGATTTTATCCATTCTGTAAATAAATATTAAACAAGGATTATATCCTGTATCTGTATACATTTTATATTTTTCTTTCTACGCAGATTTTGCATTTAACGGTGGCCCACACCCAATCCTATACCAGGACAGTTATAAAATGAAGATTGACCACCCAATAGACAAGCTAACTATTACTAATTTCTTAACTACTCTACCACAAAAGTCAGTCTAAAAGTGAATTTCATAAAAAAGTCTTATACGTTTGGAGAACTGCGCTTACCAAGTCCCCATCGACAGAAAAATATCACTAGCACAATGCACAATGTCACACCAAACACCTATATATGTAATTCATTTGCACCAGTTGCAGTGATTACCTCAATTTTGGAAATTGTTATTCAAGATACCACTTTATTTTAAAAACAGCCACAAGAAATCACATGACTACCCTCAATTTTATTGCAAATTATATACTACGCAAATGGGAGCAATAATGGTTTCAATCGGACAATGGATAAAGATAAGCACCTTAGTAATTTTATTGCAAAGGTAATATATAAAACATATGCAATCACATCTTTAAACAAGAATTTGACAGTATCAAATTATTACCCTAGCAAAACAATTTGTTTTCAGCATATGCTTATAACATTTGCAACTTATATGTGTGATGTGTTAAGTATATTTTGAGCATGTGCAGAGATGTACATGTCCAGGTTTTTGCATCAGCGTATACCCATATTTTTATGCCATAACGAGCTGGTTTTGGTTTGGTTCAGCCCTTACTTATCATCAGGCATCTCGTTCTCCTCTTCTGCATTATCTTCTTCTTCCTCACTTCCCACATTTCCGAAGAAAGCCTGGCCACTAGGAAAATTGGCTGAATCATCTAAACATAATAGCTTCACTATTTCTTCCTCACCACAGTGTTTGTCAGCCGTCACTCCTCAAAGTCAATCAAATCACCAAAAATGATAAAATTTTAACAAATAGGTACACATCGTCTTGAAATGATTTTTACACGCACTGAATACATGGTACAGGAAATATATCTTCTTTATATATATAAAAGTCAATGTATGTATGTATGTATGTATGTATGTATGTTCCACATCTCCTCCTAAACCACAGGGCCGATTTTGATGAAATTTGGAACACATGTTTGTTACTGGTAGACAACAAACACTGTAGGGTTCAATTAACCGAAACCCTATTTTTTCAGGGTTAAGGGAGTGATCCTTACTAATATGTATAAAAATGTAATGGTCTCTTTCTGTCTGTTGCTCCATCACGCAAAAACTACTGGACCGATTGAGCTGACATTTGGCGTGTAGATAGAATAAATATCTGGTTGTATCATATGCTATATTAAAAAGATCTAAGGGCCCCCAAAGGCCCCCGAAGGTCCCCCCTGGTGGTCCATGCTAAGCATTGTGTTCGGTGCAGTGGTTTCATTTTTTGCTTTTCAAAAGTACATTCACTCAAGATATAGGGCTGGAATTTTTTTTATCGGATGGCTGAATCAATATAATTTCTAATTTTATCAATCGATTTTCTTCTACGCTCCGTATTTGTCTGAAATTCATGTTTTCAGTTGAAAAATCTCACATTTTCCCTGAAATCAACAATAACATATTTCCTTGACAACCAGAGATTTCATTTTCATAGAATATTCACGCCTCTAGCATTTTAATATCACGCTTTCCTGCAGGCCCATGATAGTACGTAGAAACAAAATCCGTATAAGAAGATCCTGGAGTCCCAAGGCCCCCATGATAGATTGCTTCGGGGGGTAATCGTTAAATTCAATGCATATTTAACAAGTATACTCTTCACCGTCTACTCTCAAAGTAGCTCTCAAAGGGGCATATATATGGGAGAACACTTACGTAGTAAACGTTACACATAAAGGAATTAATAGACTAAACACTTAAAAGAATATTTACGTGCAGTGAATATCAATGGTAATAATGCCTCTGTTGCTACAGCAAACACGGCGTTGTTTATTATCGTTTAGTACTCAGGTGTATTACACATAGTGAAACCGTCTGCCTCTCAGTACATTCGCGAACTGTTTTTAGACCAATTCCCACATCATTAACGTCACGAGTTATTTATATGTTTAAAAGTGTTAAAGTGCAGTTAACTTACATTCACTCATTTTTGGGTTTCCCGTGCATAAAGGTGGACCAATAGTCACTCATCTCTCCGTGCACCTGGAAAACGGTCGGCGTGTCCACCACAACGAACACAACATACAGGATAGGTTACGAACTCCTCGAATGACCACGTATATAGTTTTTCTTCAGGCTTTGCGGTTTTCTTATAAAATAAGTTTAACGTTTTTCACACCCGTTGAATTTCAACGGGTACCTTCCGCTCGTAATTTATAAATATCTGATTATATGTAAACAACGCTGCCCCAACTTGCGGACATTTCTCTGCAGATGGCCGAAGTTTTACCACTCCACTTACTGGTCCCCGAAACGTGAAAGACCTCAGAGGAACAAAGTCTCGCAGGCTAATGGAGTTCTTATTCTTAAGAAGTTGCAGCAGATTTGCAGTAACCATCTGTGATATATTTTGCCGCGCTGAATAACTTCTGACGCAAGCAGGAATATCAGCGAATCGTATCAAATTAGTGATGTTCATAAGATGGAGACTGCTGAAGGTAGCACAAATCTTTGATTTGGCGTGCCCCAAGTGGCTATGAAAATGCTAACTTAAGTGTCCGCTGAGGTTGATAACTTTCATTTCTCATTTGATACTCATACGTTCCACCAGAAAGAAAACACTGTAGCTGTCTTATGCACCTACCTGATTGAAAAAAAATTGCTACTTTTTGCAGCCTTCTATCTTATAAGCTTCAGTATGTTGTAACAACTCACAGATTTTCAGGCTTCCATGATATCTAGCGCGACAGAATTTGCAACCGGCACAATTATTGTAACTCTGCAGTCACTTTACCGAATGGAAACGTCATCAGCGTCTAATATTTCCTTTCATTTAGTCATCTGATCTGACATATGATATTATATAATTTGTAGTGTCCTTATTTCAGCACTAATCCATTGAAATATTATATAATTTGCAACATGTCATAGAAAACAGTGATGCTCAGCAAATTATTCTCATACTAACTTTGTCATTTTATTCATTACGTGCACTTTTCTCCACAAAATCAATATGCACATTGCCAAAATCAAGCACAACAGTACCTACTACCTTAGATTTACCACAAGTAAATACATAAAAATTTAATAAATAAAGTTCATATATGATAAAATTTACTAAATTGTTTAATAAAAGTAATGTGTAATACAATTAACTATAAATTAAAATAAAAAATAATAGCAAAAGCACCTTAATGCGTAATTGAATTTTTCCATTACTAAGAAAATTGGTAAAATATTCCAAAGAAATATCGATAAAGTTCCCATAAAAAATCAAAAGTTTATTTATTTCCCCTCTTGAATAAATACACATTACAAAATAATAATAAACTTTACTGACTGCTTATTTTTACTTACTTGAGTGTATTTCTTTAGTAAACCGTTTCGATACTTTCGTTACCAGCGGAGGTAACCTGGTCACCCCAAAAACATTTTCTCAAAATTATGTATTAAGTTTAAATATAACAATGTTTTTGGCATAATAATGTTTCAAAATCATTCAAGAACAAGTAAGGTGAAGCTTAACATCCCCCCCAAAAAAATTGTAGGTTATGCGATTGAAAATGTTACTTGGGGTAATCTCGTTACCCCCCTTGGTAGTCTGAGGGTTAAGAAAATGCGTTTCAAACCACAATTAGTTCAGTATCAAAACTCTGTCTGAACAATCAAAATCATCGACAATGTTGAACTACATTGAACTAAAGGTATCTCGCGTTTCAGGGCTATTAAAAAATATTCTTTAAATATCGGAAGACAAATTTTGTTCCCAGTAATGACATTTTCATGAAACGGAAGCTTAGTCGTCAGTTACAACTACCTATATACCCTGAAATAACGAAATTTGAGATTAAATATAAATTGATTCTGTATATCAGTGCACGTCTATGCAATATCCTTCTTTTCCCAAATGTTTCCAACTTTAATCTATTTCGCGTAGCGTTGAATCAAGATTTCATACATACAAATTTGTACTTACATAGATTAACAAATACCTACATATATCATTCTTTTCATGCTAGTAGGGTAATTTGGGAAAAGAGGTGGCTAAATATGATATATAGTAGACCCAAGCTAAATCGGAGTATATGAAGTGAGGTTGTCTGGCCTACGGTAGAGTTCGGATTCTCCGGAGATTTATCTAAAGGAATATCCTTGGAGTTTTTTTTTCTGATATTTCGGTCACCGACGATTTTTATTGCTTTCAATGTATCTGAGTAAAATGGTGGCTTTGATATGACATACAATCGTGAAGAAAATGTAGTACGCGATATTCACAAATAGTAAAGAAAAATATTACATTTTCAAATATCCTGTTACAATGTCGGGAAAGTTGCCCCAGGAAAAAAATGCTTCGTTATTTCACTGCCGTATTTGCGGCAGTCTTGAATATCTTCATCTTGTTACAAAATTGATAACATATTCACAGTTATCGTAAATGCAGTATGACTCCGTTTACCGTTATTAATATCTTGTAAACCAAATTTATCAGGTTAACTTTTATTATTGCCATAAGTTTTTCGTACTTATTATGTGCCAGTCAATCGGTGAGTATGGCCGACGGTATGATGCAGACTCCGGTGCATGATCGAAAATTCTATTCCTTTTACGGTTGCAACTTCACTCTTACTTATAAATTGAGTCTCTTGATATGATTAACTTCCCTTATGTCAGCCTACAATTAATGCTTTTTTACTGCAGAAACTAATACAATTGACTGTGAAAAGCGTTCACCATTTTGTTTAACAACGAACACAAATATTTATGAAACAGAGTAGATATAAATTACGCTAATTTAAAGTAAATGAATTGTTTGGTATAAGTATAGGATTAGTGAGCTCTTACTGGTACCCAACAGCTTTAATCCGAAAGTTTCCAGAGGAAATCATAGCAGTGAACGTTTTTCAACTTTGACTCGTTATTTTTTTATAGACAGTGATAACCACGGAAAATATCTGTCAGTTTCACGTGCAACAATTATTAACGAGCCACCATGCGAAGTTTCAACTTCTATGGTCACTCGTCAAATTTAAGCTGAGGAGAACAATTATGCTCTTTGGCTAGTTTTTTTTCAATTTCTGCCTGTTATGTGTGGGAAAAACTTGCGGGACGAAATGAAATGGTAGGTACGACATCGGGTTGCACAAGCTAAGGCGAATCTCGCTTGGCCGACCGCGTGGCCGGCAATAGTTTCAGGTCACTTCGTATAGTTCCCCTCGTTCAGCAGATCAGGTGTAGTGGGTAATGACACTAAATAATGCTGCCTAATTATTATTTAAGTGCATTAAAAAAATTAAACGCTGTTGAATAGCATTATTTGCTTTAATCTCACCCCTTCAGCAAATGTTGCTATTATATGAAGAACGAGGAGCAATGCAAAAAAATTATGCGACAGTTAAATGGTGAAGTTTCAAACGATATTTTCCATAATAACAACTTTCAGGTTATGCGTACCGTTCTCATTGACGGAAAGTTTGAATTTTAGTCGATCGGTTCCTCCCTAGAGTGCGCTATTGGAATAAGGACTCCCGGCGATATTCCGCGCGAATTCAGCTCTCGCATACGGTATTTGCGAACCTCTCCGGGTTTTGCTGTCTTTTACCGTGATATAAAAGCAAAAATAGGAAAAAAAATTTCTAACTCTTCAATTTAAGCGACAAGTCAACCTCGTCAACCTAAAACATTGGTTCAGAAAATTATTTTGAATGATGCTATATCACGACCACTTTATCAACCACCCGCAATACACGTCGGAGGCGAGGCCTGTTTAAAGCGAGTCCGGAGAAGTAATGATCTACGATCTGTGATATGAGAAATTGCGTTCAAGGTTTCTCCTCTCAAGAGTAAACTTCTCATTCATGCCCTCAAAGCCTTAAAACTCTTGTATTTATTCCACGAAACATTATTTTACCTTACATAGGGACACTAATAAGGACTTATTTTCGTTTCTTTGCCCTTTTGCCTCAACAGTCCAAGCCTTCGACCCTACCAGGAGGCTCATGCAGAAAGGTGCATTTTGGACACCGCGGAACTTTTGGTTGTTCAACGAGAATTTATACAATAATCTTTCATCTTCCCTATGTTACAATATTTCCCTTTTTTATACGTCGCATTAAACTTAGATTCATCTAGCAAAACTTTAGTTTCTACTTGACTTGAAATATGCTCACAGGAAGGAAACAAATTATCGAAAATAGCTTAATATTGAGGCACAGCCAAATAAATCCTGTACGTCAAAACCCTTAACTTACATTATTTTTACTCACTTTCCTCCTATTACGTTTGATTGAGAGAATTCTATTGAAAGCAAAGCTTAGTAGAAGTTAATACTCATTGCATTCATTTTAATTTGGGGTTAATATAAATATCTGCACATCTCTCTACTGTGGTCCACGACACAACAGTTAGCTTTATTTCAGCTGAACCACTAATTACAATTTGAATTTTGCACTCTTAATTGCCTAAACACAAGGTATTTCTCCTGAATTCCAAAAAATTTCACATGCCATTCCCTGCTTTTACCTATGTACCCACCCCAAATTGAAATCCTAGCTTTACCACCTATACATGCTTACCTATGATCTAGGTCTTGCTATAGGATATATCATAATTGGGCTATGACAAAAGTATTGCATTCATTGCATTGTTGAGCTTTCATTGCACTGTCTACAGCTTTCATTGAAATATACTGATTACAACATACAGCAAATTCCATGAAGTTACTCCTGGAAAAACAAATTAGTTTAGGGTATTGTAGCTAAGGCTGAACAAAGCCGAAATGGAGGTGAGTTTTGAACTATATTTGTTCTGCCATACGTATTCCTGACCTGTCCATTGCAGAAGGTAACATAGGTATTTTATGGAAAAATAGTCAATACAAGTCCATCAGGCAAGAATAGCAGCTGGCTAGTACGTAATTTGGATTGCACCAAATTTTTGTGTGAAAGACTGGTGCATATTCCAAAATTTTATTGGAAAAAATTCTCATAGTATTTCTATGCTAGATGTAGTTGAATGGAACATACTGATGTTGATGGAAAAATTTCTTTGATACTTAGGTATAGGTTGGTATTATGCTCAGATATCATAGAAATGATAACAGGGAAGTGATTGTTACAAAAATATTTATTATTGGCTTTGTTTGAAGACATTTGCCTTGTTGGATGCATAGCCAAAGTATGGGCATTAAGTGAGTCAAAATGCATTATCAGTGAGTGAATTAAAATGTGCTTTCATTTTTTAAGGATAAAATTGTGATTTAGTATCGGATTATAACAGAGAGCACTTATTTGGAAACGATTAGTCTACTGATAACTGTCTAAATGATCCTTCTACACCAAATAAATCTTCATATGTTTTAGGTTTTCCAGGTCGCTTAGATTCATTTGATTTATATTTTTCATCATCCAGGAACCAATCTTTGAAGCTTTCCAGTTCTTTTTTCCATTGCACTGTGGAAAGAAGAAGATTACAACTTAGTAAAGACAAATAAAGTTTTTTGCAAAAGTCAATGGGATGGAGTCAACTTTTATATAAATAACTAAGTGAATGCCTGAAAATCCCATTTCTAAGGAAAGACTACTTTTATTTCTAAATGTCTCATATATTTTACTTTGGCTTGACAGTTGTTTTTCCCTTTTTTATATTTTTCTTTGTGCTTCTCATTCATGTTATTCTGCAGTTTCCCATCATTAAGTTCATTCATCCATTTAATTCAAATCAATTTTGAAATTAATACCTATGTTCTGAAAATTTGAAGATCTATATGCCAAAGAAATGGATAAAGCATAAAGTGGTCCTTATTTAATCTTGGGAGGTGAGATATTCCTCCTTATTGATTGTAGGGAGGGTGAAAGTATGAGAATACAGGTGAAAATACATACTTGTCAATTCATCTAGAGTGCCTGCTTCTCCTCCATATTCTTTGGGTAATATTCTTTGAGGTACATTCTTGTGCAAAGAATCCATGTCGTCACCATGGATGTAAAGCTGAAAGAGTTTGAATTTTATCATAGAAAAACTCAGCTGTAGACAAATGAAAGCTAAACGATTTAGAATACCATATGGTATAGTTCTTGATGGACTGAGAAACTTCTATTCAATTTGTTATATGCTTAATGCTCAGTTTCTGAATGGTGCTCTGTATAAGTAAATATGACTTTCCATATGCATAAATTATGAGTTCCATTCAATATGTCAAAAGTTCTAAGTTATGAATCTATTTCATATTGCGTAATTCATGATAGTTCATGACAATAATAGTTTTAAAAAGGGGGTAAAATGCAATCTTGACACATCAAATTGAAGCCTTCTTGTTTTGTGAAAGGTGATCCACTTGGAATTGCTGCCAAGTGCAATTTGTCCTCAAATTTTATCATTAATTCTTTACTTTTCTGAAAATATTTCCATTTTGAACTTTTCTGCATAAATCATTATGGCATCACAACAATTCTGCCATTAATACCCATGTTTTCAGCATATTAAATTTTAAACTGATCCATTCAATATAGCTGATTGGACATTTTAATGGCTCAATTAATCCCCTGTGCTATCGCACATATTCTTCTATTAAATATTTTTATAGCATACACATATTTTGGCTTGAAATTCCTTCAGAATCTTGAATTATTATGGAATTTTTGCTAATATATGTTTACGATAAATAATATAATGAATTTGCACAGTATAATAATAAAAATTACTCTGAGGGAATGTTAAGAAAGAAACAAAATACAGTAAAACCTCGATTTTATGCCCCTTGATTTACGTAACTCTCGATTTTATGTAGATACATTAATGTTTGGCTGGGAAGAATTTAGGATTTCCATATAGTAAACTCTTGATTTTACGTAGTTTCTCGATGATATGTAGCTTTTTGTTTTTACCAACTAATTGTAAGTCATACCACAATTCCTATGGTCAAATTGCCCTCATTTTACGTAGTTTTGCAATAGTTATTACAAATTGCGAGCAAACCTATTGAACATGAAAGCCAACCTCAACTTGTAAACAAGCCTATGTACATACTCAATTTTCCTGCTACATGCATAGAAAATACGGCAGGAAATGCCCAATATTCCAAAATATGTCACATTATTTCAGCAGTGATTATACAAGTGTCATAATCCGTGTCGGAATAATGAGCTTACATTTGGAGATTGTGTTATTAGTTTGACCTGGTTTTACCATAGTTAGGGGCATGGTATTACAAAGTCTTATATGGTTACGATATGACGTTCGATATATCACAGGATCAATCAAAACAGTATACCATATATGCTCGAATATGGCCCTCATATTTGGCTAAATACCTGTCGCCAAAAGGGGAACCATGAAAAGAGACATCCACTCAGAAATTCCATTTTAATGGTCCAAAGTAAGTAAGTACTTACTTACTTAGTTGGCCATTCAAACCGTAAGAGGTTTTTGGCCTCGTCAACCACTTGTCTCCACCTTGGCCTGTCCTATATGGTGTTTTCATCCGCTCCTATTTTCTTCATGTCCCTCAGCATCTTGTCAGTTCACCTCAGCCTTGGTCTTCAGTGATCTTTTTCCTAGTGGTCTCCTATTCTTCATGTCCCTCAGCATCTTGTCTGTTCACCTCAGCCTTGGTCTTCAGTGGTCTTTTTCCTATTGGTCTCCTATTCATTATGGTTTTTAGTAAAGACTTATCCTCTCTTCTATTTACATGACCCACCCATCTCAGTCTTCTACATTTTGCTTCTGCCACGATTTCTGCTTCCTTAAAAAGTTCTCTTAGCTCCTTGTTATTCCTAATTTGCCACTGTTCCTCTTCTTTTATTGGTAACATATATGTATATTTAATTATTATTAACATTATAGTATTGTAAATGGTCCCAAGTATGCCAGAGATTATATCGGAGAAAAATAGGTAGTACCTAATACGTGAATGTAGCTCATATCAGTGAAAAACGACCATATTTTGAGTAATTAACAAAAAGTTTTAATTATTTGATTAATCTTTTTTCATGTCGATGTTGTCATGGTGTTACAGCAGCATGGCAACTCGGTATATACATTATGCAACCCGCAATGCATAATGTCTTAAACATATTTCACTCCAACTGAAGTCCCTGTCGAAAATAGACCATCAAATTTGCTTATATGATCAACGATAAGCCGAAGAATGTATGATTTTTTTTAATTTTCCATCATAACGATGTTTCTATTCACCTACAACGCAGCGGTAAAGTCAATATATGCAACCCGCAATACATTTCCGTCTTGAATATTTTTCCACACATTACATCTGCGGATACCTTGAAAAAAAGGCCAATGTTATTTTTTATTTAAATACGATTAGATACGGTAAGATTAAAATGAAGGAAATTCTTTGTCCGACAGTAAATATGGGTGGAAATCAGGTTTCCATTCCCAAAAATATAGATGATCATCCTTCCTGATGAGATATAAGCCTTCCCCCTTAACTTTTCGAAAAGTTAAGGGGGAAGGCTTATATCTCGTAACGGTAATACTAGTGATGAATAATAATACTTAGGGAAGAGCTGGGTAGTACAGACCATTTGGTGTAAGATTTTCATCAGTAGAGAGCGTTGTGGTTGACTTTTGCCTGTGTGTGGAGTCGCCTCCACATATAAGACCCAGAGGTTATTCTCAAGCGGTTATTTTGGGGAGAAAGATGCGTCCTCTATGGCATCAAATACATTAATTGAAATGAAATTCACTCATCAAAACAAATTTATGTAAGTCATGGCTTGGTTCGAAATATAATGAAGATATATAAAACAAGTTATTACATCATGCATTTTTATCAACCTTTAATTTTATACACTTTGATATTTTATATACTACATAGTACCTCTTTTTTGGTTTCTCATATGACATTAAATCAAGGTTTTACTGTACATACATAGGTGCATAGTAAGAACTTACCCTGTTTTTGAGTTTCTCCTTAGAGAAGGATTTGAAGAGATTGAATATTGCTTCAAAAGCTGGTGGTGTATGGACATAATTTACTGCTTTAGGCCTAATTGGGTATCCATCCTAAATTAAAACAATGAAATATTTTAAGTTTTTTTGACATTTTATCCATTATTTGGCATATTGGTAGTTAGAGATGTGGGTACTGGGGTTGGTGAAAAAATGAGCCACTATTCTAATGCACATCATAATGGCTGTAGAGGCAGTAATAATTTCCCTATTCATATTTCCTATCCCCTTTTTCATATGGGCACAAGGCACGACATCATACTTTCTTTAATTGGTATCATTAGGCACCAAAAACCATTAGCATAAATATGTTAGTATTCAAGTATTACGTCTATCATTTAAGAGGGGTGTAGGAGGGTTGAGCTATACTTACATTGCCTTACATAGGTAGATGTGGAGGTAAAACATCATCTAATGGAAGATTTAATTTACTCATGAGATCATAACTGTATCACTTTTAACAGTCATCTATTGCAAAATCTTAGTTTTTATTACTGTGAACAGCACATTGTTTCCGTTAAGGAAAGGTTCGTAGAAGTGCTATTATATATTCAGTAACAGTATTGCAAAGTAAAACCATCAGCAGTTTTTGCTGTGTCAGGATTTACCCATAGAATAAATATTGGTGTGACAATGGGGAATTAGGGTTTTTAATCCCTCTTGCAATAGTTCAAAAAATCCCATACATATTGTAATTTACGTGTTTAGCACTCATAATATTTTTTAAAGCATAATATAGCAGTTGTACTGGGCATGTCCTCAGCATGCCATGATAGTGCTTATTCATTTTAAAACCAGATAACTAAGGCATTAAATAGCTTTTGAAAATCTCCTATTTGTTGTGAAACTGTTCATTAAAAAAATGTTTACTACCACCAGTGTCATGAGTTGATCTGATTACTCCTGGCCATCGAATTGTTTAATGTCAGCAGATGGAGAAATTTATTTTCATTGCTACACCTTGTGTTCCCATAAATAACCTTCATTGCCCAAAACATGGTTCATCGATATGTTCTGTATGCTTCAGAATATCTATGAAAACTTAAGTAAGATTGGGAGGTGGAGAGGAGGTATTCATGAAATCTTTCTTTGTATTACATAAGGGGAGGGGGGGCAAAAAGCATCCAAAATCATCTTACTTATCTATTACTTGAATGGCCCCTTATAATGCAGGTTTATTTTTATAATGAGGAACATGCAAAATATTTATTCATCATATTTGAGTGATTTACGTAAAAGTTTATTTTCTAACAAACTCAAATATATAGTCCATATGTATACCTAGGAATCAACCGTTGACATTACCAAATATACTTTTGCACTGTTTGGCCTTGTATTTATTTCAACCCTTTATTTCTCAGGAATGTGTAATTTTACTGGCAGCTATACTGTTCTGTGACATCATCTGCTTGATTTTTGATACCTTAGTGTTAAGATGGCACAAAGTGCACATCATTTTTAACGAGAAATATTGTCATAAACAGCATTGTTTTTAGGCCGAATTCTTATTCTGTTTATATAAGAATGTGAACTTCATGTAAAAATAATTTTAGGTGTACATCTTTCCCCAGAACAAGTTCTTTTATTGTATCTCAACCTCTTTTTATGATTGTGGTGATGAGTGATTACCCACATCCAAGTCATATGCCTACAGCTGCTGGAGCTCATAGGGAAAATGTGTAGCAAAAGATCTCTCTGCTGTTCTTGGACATAGTATTTACTCTCATCCACCCTTTCAAGCATTATTATAGGTACTAAGTATGAACTACATTTTGTTTGCTCCACATAAATGCATAGGTAGGTGGCTGAGTTTAAAAATTTTGAATCAGTACATGTTGAACATAGTTGATCATGCTGGGATAATCTCAGGCTGTTATGAATAAACCCATAAAGTTATGAATAAAAAGTTATTTCAGAAGTGTTAAATGGCATGATGAAGTGCTGACTTGAATTCAACTCACCTGGGAACACTTCATGACTTGCTTAACCACTGTAGGAGTCATTTGTGCAGCATGCCCTAATGTTACATGACCCAAATCAAGTACGGACACAACTCCAGCAGTAATGAACCTGTCATCATTCATAAGCATATAATCCATCAGCATGAAGTTCACTTTGAATACATCAGTGACTTTTATTTCATTAGGGTCATATATTCCAACTCTCAAGAGAAGAACTTTCCTTCCTAGATCATCTGGCTCAGGCAATGGTAGCAGCACACTGATGACAATGATAGACAAGAAAACGTAAGCTTTTTGTCACCACTCCACTATAGTTGGAGATGGATACTCCGTAAATACACATGTCTAGTTTTTAGAATTACTTATCTTACCCTAAATCTAGAATTTTTTGTGTAATTGGCTTTGCTATGTCACGGTCATTAAAATAAATTCCAAGGGTTGATCTGAATGTGTAATAGTAGTCAAGCTTTTCCTTCGTTCGTTCCAAACTGTACTTGCACCCACGTAGGAAGGCTACCAAGAACTGGTCGTCTAGAACATTAAATTTATTGTTATAAGCAGGAAAACAAAAAAAAGGTTACCTCTCTGTACATTTTAACATATTTATTCACAAATGACTTGACTAATTTGTAAAAATGATTTAACTAATCGTTTTCCATAAACCAAGTCCCTATATCTATTGTTTCTTTTTGTTAGTAGGTTTTACCTCATGCCTTGGACTAATTGCCCTCCTTTGCATATTGAACATCGATATTGCAGCAAATTTACTTACCCATCCTGGCTGTGATGTGTGGTTGCTTGGTGAGCCAATCTTTTATATGAATCAAGTCATTTTCAAGCCTTTTTGGATCTTCATTCAGTTGAGTCCTTGCTATTTCTTGTAATTCTTCTGATAGAGGCCTGATGTCTGGCATGATGTTCTGAAAAATAGCATGCATTTCGTAATGATAATACATATTAATAATTCTTAGTAATTTCTTAATGATAATGGATAATTAGAATTGTCGCACAAAGTCTTGGTTTTGCAATACAATGCCATTTCAATAAAACCACGAATTTGTGTGATTATGCTGATTGAAAGCCTGGTGGATTGTAGTAGAAGTACATATACTCAAAGAAGTATGAATTGGAGCCACTAGATGGGGCAACTGAATTGAGGATCAGGGTTCCATTAAAGAAATTAAATATAATAATGCTTTCCCCCTTACAGGGCTGTCCCTGGGGATTGAGGGGCCCTGTGCAAATGAAAGCCGGGGGCCCCCTTAACTTTGCATTCCTGTATTGATATAGTAGAATCATTCAAGTATATTTCATGGAAAGAAGGAAACTAACTGAAAAATTGTATAATGATTTAGAGAAATTTACATGTGTACCAAGAAGTAGGCAATTTCGGGTAATAGGCGGGTTTCTCCGTGCTGTCTGAAAGAGCCAAGACTGGACGGGGCCCCCATAGGAGCTGGGCCCAGTGCAGTGGCACCTGTCGCACTACCCTAGTGATGGCACTGCCCCCTTACAGGCTTTACTGAGAGTAACAGCAACAGGTTAGAGAGTTGGAAGTGGCTGAAGAGTGACCATGGGCTTAAGCAAATTAAAATAGTAGTGGTGTTGCTAAATAGCCTGAGAAGTAAATGCACCCATTCAAAATATTTTTTGTCAGATTAGGGAGGTAGCAGTGTGGGGTCCCCACTGGGATTTGACCATATTTTTTTAAAATTTTATTTGTTCCCTTCATCTCGAGGGCCGGTTTTATACCTCTTCTTCTTTAATTTATTCCTCATTCTACTATGCTTCAAATCAGGAAAATCATACAAATTTGAAGTTTCTTGTATGCAGCTATATTTATGGAACTATATGATTTTTTGACAGTGAAGTGCATGAACATTTTTATTTGTATGGTTTATTATTTTGCTTGTAGTACCAAATATAGGAGGAATTTCTAGCATTAAATGCCTAATTCTTATATTGATAAATCATTTGTTTTAAGTATCACTATGAAGGATGCGCAACAGTTTTGTTCCAGTGTATTAGTTTGGTGAAGTAAACATCTGCTTATTTGAATGTAAATGTGTTTATCTTGCAATTATGAAATTTGCAGCATCATAACACTTCTCATAATTAATTTTTTTGAAATGTTTGTTTGTTCTCTTGTGGAGTAACACGTGTTCGGAAATAATTTTTGTATTCAGTTATTGCGTTTGATGTTAAAAGTTGGGGAAGGATCTCGTTCTTCTGTTCCAATTTGCAATGAAAGAGCATACATTTCATTTGGTAATCTTGCCATGTGCAACCTCAGCAGAACACTGGACGCCTTAAGCAGGGATATTTGGCCCACAATTAATGTGAATATTCAAAATTTCTAATTAATTCACCCTCAATGCACAATTTTTTTAGCAAGTAAATTAATTTTGCTATCACCTTTTTTGTATTTTTAGGCATGTAGATATTTATTTAAAATTGTTGCCATTTTTTGTGATCCCGCAATTGGAAAGATGATTAATTTGGGCATAGAGCTGGCTAAATATGATATACAGTTGACCCTCGCTAATGCGGACTATATGGAGGGAAGTTGTCTGGTCTACAGTGAAGCCTGGATTCTCCGGATATTTCTTTAAAGAAATATCCTTGGAGTTTTTTCTGATATCTCGGACACCGACGATTTTTAATTAGTACTTTCAATGAATAGGAGGCCCTTCTCAGTAAAATGGTGGCTTGGATATGACATATTCGTGAAGAAAATGTATTACGCGATATTCTCAAATAGTACCCAAATAGAACACTGACGTGGAGAAGACGTCTTAAGGTCGTCATAATGGTTTTAATTTGGTCTAAGGTCAAAGTTTGGTCTTGGATGACCAAAGAATGACCACCGAAACTTGTGTCCAGAAATCTGCAAGACAAGTTTTTTTGCGTACTTGGAAGCATTCTCCAAATCATGAGTGGTTTTTGGCAAATGATTTTGGACTTAGTGAGCAATAAAGTCACGTCTTGAGGGAAGTCATGATTAATATTCCTAGACGCGTAAAAGACGTCGATCGCAAAAACCTCTTCCATATAGCGCAGCGAAAAAGTTTTACCGTGGGCTTGGAAACATTCTCCAATTCATGAGTGGTTTTTGGCAAATTATATTGGACTTGGTGAGGAATAAAGTCACGTCTTGAGGAAAGTCATGATTAATATTTTTATACGCCTAAAAGACGTCTTCGAAGGCGTAATCAAGACCTCTTCAAAATGTCTTCCATATAGCGCTGCGAAAATGTTTTATCGCGGGATGGAATGTGTTATTCAGATCATGAATGGTGTTTGACCATTGATTTTGGAGCTAATGAGGATAAAAGCCATGTCTTGAGATCAAAAGGTATTTCTAATGTTCAAGAAGACGTCTTTGAAGCCGTCAAGAAAGCGTCTTTGAAGACGTCAACAAGGCCTCTTTAAAACGTCTTCAATAGCGCATGATATGCGCATATTATATAATTACGCATGTATCCTCAAAAAAAGTTGCGCACGTAACAGCGTAATAGACAGTTACAGAGGTTGAAAGCTACTCGCGTTGACTTAATGAACGCAGTAATTTAGCTAGCTGCTATAGTAATGTGAACAATCCCTTCGAACGGTAGGCTATTTTTCCATTTGGACGAATTCCTGTTGCTACCATTGAAATATTCTATAGATGTAGACCTTCAAATAAAAGTTGTAGTTTCAGGCTTAATTTTATGGAGTAACATCATAAATGAAAATTGCCAGTCATTTTCATTTATAGACCTTCAAAAATTATATACACGGGACACCAATTATTCCTTACCCTCACGATAAACTGCTAATCCCTCTGAGTCAGAAAATATGAAAATAAAAACAGATTTAAACCCTGTGAAATGCTGTTCGATCCCCTGGTACGGAAGTTTTTCTTTTTGTTTTTCATAGATTTTTCCGCTTATATTTTAAGATATTGTTTTTTCGTCATCATAACTCCTATTTTAAATACTTTCACGCAATTTCTTATTCTAGATTACTTGTACTAGGGAACTATACGACTTTTTGACGTCTTTTTGACCAATGAAAAGACGTCTTACTTTGGTCAGGAAATCGGTTTTTTCGACCATGGTCTTGTGACTTTTTTTTACCATCTTCAAGATGTCATCTTGGCAACTTTTTGACTCGAGCAAAGACACATATTACATTTTCAAATATCTTGTTACAAAATTGATAACATATTTACAGTTTTCGAAAATGCGGTATGACTCAGTTTCCCGTTATTAATAAAATTAAATATAAATTTATCAGGTAAACTTTTATGAATGCCATAAGATTTCTAACCTATTATGTGCCCTAGTCAGTCGGTTAGTATGGCCGACGGTCAGACGCAGACTCCGGTGCATAATCGAAAATTAAATTCCTTTTATTACGGTTGCAACGTCACTCTTACATATAAATTGAGTCTCTTGATATGAATAACTTCCCTTATTTCAGCCTACAATTAAAGCTTTTTACTGCAGAAACTATTACAATTGACCGTGAAAAGCGCTCGCCATTTTGTTATACAATAAATGCAAATATATTTGAAAGGGAGTATAAATTATGCTAATGTAAAGTCAATACATTTTTTTTGTTTTAAGGATTAGTGAACTCTTACAGGTACCGCAGCAGATTGAATCCGAAAGTTTTCAGAGAAAATCATAAGCAGTGAACGTTTTTCACGGAACTAGTTCAACTTTGAGCCGTTTCTATTTGTTATCCAGTGACAACAACGGAAAATCGATGTCAGTTCAACGTGCAACAATTTAATAACGAGTCACCGTGTGAAGTTACAACTACAATGGTTACTCGACAACTTTAAGCTGGGGAAAGCAATTATGCCCTTTGGTAGTTTTTTTTTTTTTCAATTTCAGCCTATTGTGCGTGGGCAAAAGTTTTGCGGGACGAAATGAAATGGTAGGTGCGATAGGGAATGGTACGATATCGGGATGCACAAGCCTAAGCGAATCACGCTTGGCGGACCGCGTGGCCGGCAACGGTTTCAAGTCACTCCGTACAGTTTCCCTCGTTCAACAGATCAGGTGTAGTGGGTAATGACACTAAATAATGCCGCCGAATTATTATTTAAGTTATTACAAAATTTAAACGCTGTTGAATAGCATCATTTACTAAAGGGGTGAAGAACGAGGAGCAATGTAAAAAAAACGTTATGCCTATAAGTTAATGGTGAAGTTGCAAACGATATTTTCCATAATAACAACTTCCAGATTATGCGGCCCGTTTTCATTGACGAAAAATTTGAATTTTAGCCGACCTTTTCCTCCCTGGAGTGCGCTATTGGAATGAGGACTCCCGGCGATATTCCGCGCAAATTTAGCTCCCGCATACGGCATCCGCGATCCTCGCAGGGTTTTGCTGTCTTTTACCGCGATATAAAAGCAAAAATAGGAAAATACATGTATAAATCTTCAATTTAAGTGACAAGTCAACCTTGTTAACCTAAAAAATTGGTTCAGAAAATTATTTTGAATGATGCTATATCACGACCCCTTAATCAACCACCCGCACCACACGCCGGAGGCCTGCCTGGTTTAAGCGGGTCCGGAGATGTTAACGGGCTACTGTAATAGCGATTTCGAAGTAGCGGAATAATTCATCCAAAATTCATTCTGCAAAATATTTAGACAGATAAGCAATGCCTCCGATTCCTATCTCCTTCAGGATGCCTTATCTAAGACCTCAGAATGGTGCAGTCTCTGGCAGCTTAAATTAAATTATAAAAAATGCAGCTCCATGACAATATCTGTTAAAAAAAGCCCTATTAATTTCAACTACACTATAAATTCAACATCTCTGAATCGCGTGTCCTCCATCAAAGATCTGGGAATTATCGTGGACCACAAACTTCATTTCGGTGAGCATATTCATACAATTAAATCGAAAGCCATGTCTCTTTTAGGTCTTCCCTACCGCTTCACGGATATCACTTGTACACAAGCACTGCAGTCCTACTTCACATCCATTGTTCTTCCGGTACTCACTTTTTGCTCCCCTATATGGTTAATGTCAGCTGCCTCAAATCTTGCCACCCTAAACAGTATTACGACTTTCTTCGCAAAAATTGTGAAATATAGAAACCCAAATCTCCGCAATGCGTCCACGGACGCTGTATTATTTTCACTATCTATCAGCAGTCTCTCCCATTATAGACTTCAATCAGATATAAAACTAATTTACAATATCATTAATTCCTACGTAGACAGTCCCGATATTATTTCTACCATCAATATCAGAGTACCTTCTCGTCCTACCCGAACTAACTCACTACTCCACATGCCCACACCCAGCGTATCATTAATTAAACGCTCTCTTTTCTTCCGTCTCTCCTCCCTAATAAATTCTCTCCCTACTGACATTGACCCCTTTTCTCTATCCCCTAAAAATTTCACTGACTTGGCCTCAACTTATATGTTCGGGAAAAAAACTATAGAATATAGTCAATAATCTGCATATTGCTTTCATCTTGGCTTTGTTGCTTTTGTTATTGTTTGATATTTAGTTGCTAACGTGTGTCTCTTTGTGATTTTTATAAGTGCACTTTAAATTGGCAACATTGCTGTATGTGTACCATTTTCTTTAAAATAAAAAATAAAAATAAAATCCCTGTTGTCAATAGTGTTAATTGAATTTTTGAAATTAAAATTTTGAATTTTTGGGTATCACTGTTAACTTTTTGGTATTATTGGATATGTAAGCCTATCAAAATACAGGAAAAAGACACTCATTGAACGCTTTATTAATAAAAAAATAGGTAGCCTGAATGTGAAATTGCACTTCGAAATTTTGATTGTACATTCAGATATTCAGTGTCACATTCCAGTGTGGTAGAAAAGAAAGGTTATCGTCTACACTTTTATCTGCCAGCATATTTAAATTCATGTAATTTTGCTATTAGTCAATAGAAGGCTCAATTAACTTTTAAATCCATTATTACTGGTGGACATCATTTGACTATGTTTAGAAGACTAAGTGTTCTCATGATCTTGATAACTTAGCTCGCTTTTTCTCTATGCTTTTCCATTTCCTAACATTTGTTAATTTTAGGTAGGTAGGTAAGTACACTTTTTTTCAATTGTCGTTTTAATGCGCTGCTTATAACTAGTGCGTGCAAAGGGCAATTTAAAAAATGAGTTGCAATGTCGTTTTTACGTTATAAGTCAGGACTGCTGCGTATTTTAAACGCTTATTTTTAAATTTATTAAGGCAGAGGACTTACATAATATAAACTATGTCTATGCGTACCGCAGTATACATATATACTGATACTAAATAGTGTACTGATTTACACAACTAATCCTGTATTACTTCACAGTTATTTTGCCGAGGTCGATTATAATACTTGCAAGGATCAATATCAGCTTGGAGGAAGTGTTCTCGGCTTTTCCACAGGGTCCCAGGGTAAATTTGCACCGAAGGGAAAACTGCCTTCGTCATCACTCGAATGAAAAGGTACTCGTCACGGCGTGTACTATTCCCTTGTAAAATGGAGCTCAAGAGGCAGATGAGTGTCCGTTGGAGGGCTAATGCTGCTGCGTTTCGCGTGCGCCGCCGCACTCTGGCATATTACGGCTATGCGAGGGGCCTGAGGGTGTTTTGACGAGAGAAAACTGTCGCAGCGACTGTCCCACTTCTTTATGCCTCGTCCATAATTGGTCAGGTGATAATGAGATCCGTGCTCCTTTTTTAGACGTTGCATCGGAAAGGATGGGATATTATATTGTTACAAGACGTGAAACCTGCTTATTCGGAACCTGACGCATTTGAAGTGGAATTTGACTCTGATCCCAGGAAATATGTTTCAACTTCACGTCTCCTAAATGATAGTGATTATTTTTTTAGTACTTTGGCGTGGTAAGCGAAATATTTTCCGTCAGATCTGGTCTCAGTGGACGTTCGACATGTTTCGTCGCTAAAGATCACTTGCGATTTTTTGGCACCAAATCATGCAACCCGTTTTGGTCAAAGTAAAGTAGACTGGTTTGTTTGAGGGCTTCGAAAGTGACTTGTGCAGCAGTTATGCCCCCCATCCGGTATTTTTCACTCACCGCTGTCTTTGTAAGGCGTCTCCAGCCACAGATCAGGTTGCCAACCGTTGCCTTCCTCGTCGATAGCTCGTCAGTCACCTAATGTCTGACGGCGCTTCACGACGAATCGAACCCCTCAGAAACAAAGCCCGCATATACACAAAAAATTCTTTGGCGTAGTTTCGAAATTCGGCATACGTGCTTAGACAAAAAAAACGCCGAAGTCGAAACTAAAATTGGCTTCGCCGCAGAGTGTTCGTCATCTTGAAGATTCGACTGGCAAAAAATACAGGGAGAGTGGAGCACTTAAAAATTGCTCAGACGATTTCCCAAAAAAGGGGGGTTGTAGACAACCGATCAGATTGCTAATAGTTCGTACTATGTCTTCATGCCCCTCCTCCAGAAAAACAGCGAAAAGTGTCTCGTCTATCAAGCTGAGAGTTGGCATCTGAAAAAACGTCTTTGACTTTTTTGGACCGAATTCGCGGATATTACATCGATGCATAGTGATTGCCTATACAAATAATATGATTTTGTTTTTAATAATGTATCACCATTTAAATGGCCACTTCTTGAGCTTACAATAATTGTCATACTCGAACTTTCTTCTAACCTCGGGAACTCTTAAAAATGCCTTTATCACGGGCAATTTGAAATACTGGTTTAACGTTTATCTCGGTTTACAGCCTATTCTCTCAACATAATTTGAAAGTATGTTGGTTAGTTACATTATAAAAGATAAGTTATTGAACCAATTAGTTTGAAATTTTGCACATAAGGAGATAATAGTCCAGGGGAGGACGTCTTTTAGCATTGAACCGTGAAGGGGCGGTTAGCATGTCAAAGAACTTAAGTATTAGGGTGAGGCCTTGATTGACCCTGGGGAAAAAAACAGAATGCTTATTTATAATTTTGGATTAAACTTTTCGTCGGATTTATTACCGTGAAACCTTACCATGGGATTGGAAAGAAGGCTTCCACAGAGTGGCGTAGGTGCATCTTCTGCATCATCCTCTAAATGAGTTCATCTGTCCACAAGAATGAACTCACATGGAAGAGAACCCAGGAGAGATGTCTCATTAACCCTTCAAGTCCGAAGGAGATTTAAATGAATGATCCCATCTCGTAGGTCGGAATAGATGTAAATGTAACCGCTGGTTTTCCACTGATTTAAATGGAATCGCCGCGACGTAGTCACTACGTCGCTTATTATGAGGGTGTTTTATTTTTAATGACTTCTGGTTTCATACATCGCTTGAGATATGGACATGAAACTGTTTCCTGGTGTTTGACCCTTACAGTCTCGGGTCAAAATGCTGACATTAGGGCTCCTGAACAACCCCTGGTAATCACAGCATGCGGTTAAATATGTATTGGGTATTTTGAACATTTTTTTCAATTTCTACAAACTCCAGTGAACACGGTATGAGATTAAATATTGGCTATTTCAACAATTACTCAATCTGACATTCATCAGATGATAATCTGCTCTCAGTCTTCCCAGATATTCCCACGTTTTGTTGATACCACAGCTAATGAAAATAATCTATGTGGTCTCTGATTATTTATGAGCCAAGATAAATAAAATAGTTTCTAACACGATTAAAACATGTAAGTTTGGAGTAATATAAATACAGAGGTATGATGGTTTTTTTCGACAAAATGTATACAGCACTGCTTTAGAAATACATCCTAGGGCATTAAAACCTGCATAACTACGAAACAAGCACATTAATTAATTGACCACTGCTGGTCAATTGATTCAAATATTTTCCTCACATCAAATTTAAAAATTACAATGAACCTTCAACACCATTCTCATCCACATATTACCATTAAATTTAAGGTAATTAACTTCTTTTAAAGATTTTCCATAATTTTATGATGAAATCATAGTTCTGTGTAATGAGGAATTAACATCAAGTTTAGGTAAGCTCCGTGTGCAGACGTACTCCTGTGTGGAAATCAATGGATACAAAAAATACCTGCTGTCAATGAATGGCTCTCTGTTACATTAGGGGATGTACTATATATGAGTTTTTTAATGGCATCCAACTGGAATTTTCTTCTGAGTGTTAAGCTTTTTCATGTGTTATTATTGGACTCATCATATGTATGTTACTTCATTTTGCTGGTTTAGTTAATATAGTCATAGGTATTCTTTGTGGTTTAATTATGTGTTTCCTGAGTTATCTGTCATTTTATACATATGCACTTGAAATTTTTAGTGAAGCTGTGTTTTAACAATAACTTTTGGACGTTATCTACATAAAAACATAGTTTCTACTATAGTCTGTGTTCACTGAAATTAAATGCATATATATGTATGCAGTCTGAATATCTGAATGCAGTATATGGACAAAATGGAAAAAGAAATTTTGCCTTGTCATGCTTTATAATATTTTAAGTGGCATTATTAAAATGATAACCTCTGAGACTGGGGTTTTTCAAAAAGAGGGTAACATAAAAACATTCATTTAATTTGGTCAGTTGCCTATTATAATATGTGGAAAATAATTCCTATTTTTAAAAAGAATTTTTGATTCTGAATTTTGGTCTGATTTTGTACAAAGATCAATCATGAAAGTGAACTGAATGTTGATAATCTGTTAAGTATGTGCATGCTAATATCAGATTTTATTTAGTTATGAAAACTTAGTGTGTGATTTAATCATTGGGCTAATTATTGCATATTTAGGAGCTACATTTAAAGCTTTTGAGCATCGAATTCAAAGCATACATTCAAAGTATTTTTAGCTCAAGATTATGGGAATTAGGATTCATCAATTGAATAGGTTGAGTATCTTTGAATGAAAAATTAAAGTGGAGATGTGATTTCCGCATCATTAGGCGACATCGTTAGTATGATGCTAGCACATGTGGCCCAGCCCAATAATATTTATTACATAAACTCAACAAAATACAATGGAGAGGTGTGGATTTATTTAGAACTGCCACAAGCAAATTGAAAGTGTGGCAAAACTATTTGGAGGACTTGGCTGGGACCTGATGGAGATTCGGTAAAGTTTCTAGAAAAATTCAGCTCCCATGAGTTTTGGGTTGGCACAGCAGATACATCTGATTTTACCCCAACACTACATTGGTAGGACATACATGACAGAAAATAAGATACACTGCCAATATGCTGTCAAAATGATTGGCTCAAGAATCTTTTATTCACACACATCATTCATTACTAAATCAAGAGTAGATCGAGGCAAACCTTCTACCATAACACTTCACTAGCGACTTTCTCCTACTGCTTCCTTTCTTTACCTATACCTTTAATTTTTTTGACTGTTGTCCTTACATCCCTAGCTGCATGCCAATGTAGTGGCTCATGAGGTAGCTACCTATCTACATCTACATCTATGAACTAGTTCATAGATGTAGATGTAAATACATATGTGTTCACTTAAAGGCTTCATCATTAGTGCTATTTGGGAATACATACGAGATGTGATAAAAAATAACGGGAATTTTTGTTTTTCTTAAATAATATTTATTTATTAATCAATATCAATTTTGTTCCCTTCATATTAATCCCCCTTAGATATAATACACTTGAGCAAGCGGTTTTTCCAATCTTGGAAGCACTTCTGGAACTCACTTTTCGGTATAGAGTTCAGCTCCTTCAGCGATTCTGTTTTTATCTCATCAATGGTGGCAAAACGACGTCCTTTCATGGTTCTCTTCAGCCTCGGGAATAGAAAGAAGTCACAGGGGGGCATGTCCGCCGAATATGGTGGCTGAGGCAAAATAACGCTTTGTTTTTTTACCAAAAAATCGCGAATAAGCAGTGAGAGGTGAGTGGGAGCATTATCGTGGTGCAATTTCCACGAGTTGTTTTGCCAAAATTCTGGGCGTTTTCGTCGGCCTGCTTCACGGAAACGGCGCATAACTTCCAGGTATTATTCCGTAATGACCGTACGACCATGTGGCAGGAGCTCGGAATTATTGAAAATCGGAATTATGAAGCCCGCGAAATTTAAAAATTCCCATTATTTTCTTTTATCACACCTCGTATATTGTTTCAAATAATCTCCTGCATGCACTGCTAGGGTGATTGTAACTCTTCTATAATGGAGTTGCTCTGTCTGTAGCACACGAGTGGTGAGTTTAATATTTAGTTCATGGAGTTGCCACTCCATGATTAATTCATTATAATAATGAAGTGCTATATACACTCACCTGTCTGCCTTGCCCAGATGATGTATTCCCTTCCTTTACCACTTGCACACTGAAAGGGGATACTTGTGAAGTGGTGGGAGATAAGATAAAGCTCTTATCTTTGGATATCTTGTGCAATGATCAACACAGAGCAGATTAGGTAGCTTAGTAAAAGGAGACGTTCATTGGTAGGAAATAACATTTTTATTGAAAACTCCAATCAGTAACATAATCCTTTGAATTTAATTAGATTCCCAATATCCAACAGTATAATTTACTATCTGTGTGGCGATAACACTTTTTTTCTTTTGAACAAAAAAGAACTTAAACTTTGTATAAAACAAATAAATTAATGCTGAATATGTATTAATGGGCTAACAGGTGAAAAATATGGTGAAAATAATATGAAAGTTTATTATTGTGCAAGAAATAATATATGCAATGGTAGTCAGTGATAACAAAATTAATACCTATTTTAATGTGAGCTTGTATCACATTGGAAATTATGCTCAGTAGGTAATAGCACAAAAGCCTTCATAACACTATCTCAGATACAAGTACTCCTAGGTATTTCATTTAATTAATCAATAGTTAATTTTCGGAAGGAGCCGTCAACTCCAAATAGATCATCATAGGATTTTGTTTTCTCTTGACGCATGGACTCATCTGCCTTCACGTTTTCCTGCTCAATGAACCAGTCTCGGTAACTCTCCACCTTCTTTCTCCATTGCTCTGAAAGAAAAGGCAAACATTGGTGACAATTTTTCTAAGGACAGAGTTTAACGTCATCACCATGTCATCATCTCTGAATTTTTGTTTATAAATTAATGATATTCTATGGCTATTATGAATTGTGAATTTAGCACTTGAAATGAGATGCTTTTAATTGGGGCCTGAATCTATATAGGCACTTGAGACTCAATCCCCCAAATGAGACATCGGGCTTCATTTTCTATTAATAAATATTTTCCATGGAATACCCAGAAAAAACCAATCAGCTTGTCAATTTATCGCAATAATCTTCCAATGCTGTTATGACATCATCCATTCCTAGGAAGTTCTGTACAATGTGAAGGTTATGTGAATGGGTTTTTAATAGTGGATGAAAAATCAAATGAGTACTGTTGATGTAGATAAAGTAATTATGATCCAGGAGGTATAGACATTCTAGTTGTAATGAAGGTCTATAGTTTTGGTGATTTTGTTTTGTAACTATGTATCAAAGTACCAGCTAAAATTTTTGTGCTCACTTTTTTGTAGTGCATTTGTTTTGAATTTTTGCCTATCAAAGAGGTGGAAAATAAAAAAAAGCAACTCCACGATTGCCAAAGGCAGTCTTAGAGTGACTGAATGGACTCATTTTGAACTTAATTGAGTCATCATTTTATGCCCAGGAGTTATGATAATGTTTTTAAGCTCACATTTGCAGAAAGGGGCAAAGCTTTAATTATTGCATGCGGTCACTGTTAAAGTAGTGGTAAACGATTTGAATATTTTAGTTCTGATTTTCCTAGTTATAGATTTTTTTTAGCCTGGGCATGTGAAAGGATATTTATTTTTAAAGCCTACCTATTCACATATATTTAAGCATTGAAGAGAGGAGATTACAGCAGTTGTAGCTTGTGAATGATAGTGCAGTGAGTAGATCAAAAGTTTCAATTATGTTATGCTCTTCAAATTCCTTCAGTGAGGATTTCATTGTTCTTAAAGGGCAGTCATGGCTGTCACTGCAGTGTGTTTGTCAAACTTACCATTTATTTCACTGAGTGGGCCTGCATTGCCACCATATTCTTCGGGCAGCATCTCTTTGGGCACAAATTTATAAAGAGACTCAAGTCCATCACTGTGAATGTGAATCTGGAAAATAATATAACATAATTTCAGTTCGCTATTCAATCTACATCACCAATCAATACATTAAATCGGATGTGTTAATAACATGGAGAATTTCCCTAAGAGCTATTAGTTGCAGATTTTGAAGATATGATGATAAGATTTCATTTTAATAAAGTTTCTGCCATTTTCGTCAATGTTATCAGTACCTCAAATCTCTCAACAATTAGACTTCCATGCTGCTCTACTCTACTGAATGATATGAGAGGGAAAATGAAAAATTTGAACGTTAAATAAATATATGCTGTCATCTCGTCATGTCCTGCCTAGTTATGTTAATTTGTGCGGTCAATATGAATTTATCCTTTTAGTATTGTATACCATTTACGATTGATCAGTATAGGTTGTTAAAATTGATCATCTTTTCTTCTTGGGCATGTTGACTACAAAGCTGCTCCAAAATCTAGCTTTCAAGATATTCTCAATTATGTATAACATTTTCCGGTATGAGAACAGTCACCAGTGCTGACTAAAGAAATTGAAGCAAAAAGTTGAGTAGCAATCTTTTTATGCATATTTTCGGCGAGAGAGAAGGGACCATTACCTTAATTAATGGATAATGGTTGTGTTTATTATACTTGTTTATACTATAACTTGATACTTGGACAAGATGCATGCGTTTTATTGATTTTATATTCTCCGTTTTGGCATTGAATGGAGATGTGTTTAGTTGATATATAGTCTAAAGGCCGTTTTACACGGTACATTTGTTTTGTAAAATCTATCTTGCGAACGCATGTATCAGAAAATTGAACCGTGTAAAGCGGCACAATTTTGCGAACGCTTGTGCGAATGTATGAATGACTGAACGAAAAATAGAACCTGTTCTAAATCCATTCAGACAATCATAGAATTTCGATCCGATTTTATTCAACAGATGGCGCAGATATGGCGAAAACTGTGGTGCCTGTGTTGCAATTGAAAATAAAGTTGTTAATAAAAAGGGTTAACACTTTCCCGTCGAATAATATGAGTAACTATTATCCTGTGTATATAATCTTTAATGAGTAAACTCTTCTCGGGCTCTCCACTGGTTTAAACTATTCATAATTGTCGACTTTTCGAGAGACGACCCGTCACTCATTCTAAATGTAAGAATTAATTACGTCGGTAATTATGAATAGTTTGAACCAGTGAAAAACCCGAGAAGAGTTAACTTAAAGTTACTCAAATGTTTACATCGTCATTTCGTCGTGTTATTGGTGTTCTGGTTTTTCAGTGTAATCGCGATCTTTGGGTTAAAATTATTTATTTATTATTTAAAATTATATTCCCGCAAATTTTTGAATGGTCGCGTCCTCAAGTAGAGTTCTTGATACCCCACGTGATATAATAATAATCATTTTATTTCTGCTGGTTAGCAAGTAAAGAAATCGTAAAAAAATACATTAAAAATTGGTACAAATACAAGGGAGGGTAATTCGGAGGGACTAAAAAAAAGGGTCCCGTGTTCCGCTATTCCACTTGATAATAACACTTTGTCACACACACACGTAATAAACCCACGAAATTTGTCTATCAAGAGTGGAGATCCGGCGAGAAACGTCAATAACTTGTCGCACTAAAATCCAGATGAGAAAAAACGAAACGATGCAAAGGTCGAATATAAAGCCAGAGATAAGAGTCCAAGAGAGCTTTGTCTAAACCGGGAGAATTACCGGAAGGCAGATGGTCGAGTCTAGGCTCCGAATTTCAGGTGAACAGCTTTTCAAGCTTGTCAAATACGTGGGTGAAACATATGTTCACGAGTGAAACATAAACATGATAAACAAAACACTCGCGAATTCCGATCGATTTCTACCGCTAAATTGCACGGAAAATTGTGCGTTTGAACTCATCGTGTAAAGCGACATTCAATCTGATTCAGTCGTTCGTACAATATTTTCATGCAAACATGACTGTACACGCACGATAGATTTTGCAAATAAATGTACCGTGTAAAACGGCCTTAATGGTGCGGCGAATGTGGCTTCCTGGCCAGATCGAGAGGTTTTTGATTAAATGTGGGTGGTATAACTCACAGGATACGAAGAAAACATTCTAGTGAATAGCTGAATATTTTGTGACGATAATGAATCTCTTCAGTTCATTTTAGTACGTGGTTTGTCTTTAGTTTGTGTGAGAAAAGTTAAAGTGGGTAGACTCCTCGCTGTGTATTCATCTGTCTCGATTTGCTTCAAGTTACGACCTTAGGTGACGTGATGGAAACTTCTGGCCGATTCCGCACGCCTGTGCTGGAAGGAATCGACCTCGAAAATGTCGTGACGTCACAGTATCGAGAAATCTTAACTTTTAAATGGCTTTATTTGAAATTTTCGATGTTGTGACGTTAAAATTTCATTATTTTCGAAGCTCAAAAATGTCTTGGCCTTCCTGAATAGAGCACTTGATCTGCGAATAGCTGTGAAAACTGCAGAAATATTTGTATACTGAATGCATAAACTGGCAAAATTCAGTGATAAATTTTAAGAGGTACTTGCTCATGTATCCATCCTCTACAGCTCTAGTTTTCAACCGGGCGTTTGATAATAATAAGGATTACGCGCTTGGTGGCGATGGATTTGAATTTTAGCGGTTGTGTCCTCAAAATTTCATAATTTTTGAAGTCCTAAAATTCCAAAGCCTTCATTACAGGCACTTGATTTTTGAATAGCCGTGATCAGTCCAGAAATCTTTGCCTACTGAATGAAGGAGCGCGCAAAATTCCGTGAAGAAATTTTGAGAGGTATTACTCCTATATATCCAGCCTCTATAGCTCTAGTTTCCAGCCTAGGGTGTGTTCACCTTAAGGGTTACGCACTTGGTGGTTTAAGGGTACGCGAATGAAATTCAATAATGGTGGAATGAAGTTTTTAGTATTTTTAAGAATAAAAATTAAGAACTTTTAATCTGATGTAAGGGGTACAATTTTCAGAAATTGGTGACAGGGTTACGCGAATGACGCGCTTGGTGGTTTAAGGGTACGCGAATGTAGTTAAATAATGGTGCAATGAAGTTTTAGTAGTTATTATAATAAAAATTAAGAACTTTTTTGTAATTTAAGGGGTACAGTTTTCAGAAATGGGTGACTTGGGTATGCGAATGAAAAGTGGCTGTAACAAAATAAACCTTGACTTTGAGTTGCCCTGAATTATTCTGTGCAAGTTTTCTCGCTTGTTGCCACCTAGACTGTGTAAGCCTAGTGTTACTGAGCATTACGTTGATGATTTCAGGTTCAGATCTAGTATCCAAGCTGTTTGATTATCTGGGTATCAGGTCTTTCTGGGAGGCGGCGCAGTGAAAGGGAAGGACCCCTACCCTTCTACCCTTTATGTGAATTTTATACGCGCGCCACCTTTTAGTTTAATACTGTTTAGTCTCTACCTTTGATGGGAGTTTTAAAATGCTTTAGTGGTACAGGTAATTAATTCTTAAAGATTATTTACCTTCTCCCTTGGTACAAAAATAATATTCTGTATTTTTTAAATCTTCCATTTCACGAAAACATCTGCATCTACATCATTCTATAGTAAAAGTAATTTTCTTAGCTCCATTGGCTTTGACCAGCGATCGTTACAGTGACGATCAAATATTGCTGCTTCCCTGGTTAGGGTTGCGTGTATAATGGACCAGTTAAAAATTCGTAGCACTCATTGAACCTTCAGCATTTTTAGTTCCACTACACATATAGATTGGAAGCTCGTCTTCAACACATTTCCAATTTCACGCCTCCTACTACTTGAAAGTATTGCGATCGCCTTCTCTCATCTTCCTTTTACTTGGCCTTCCCAAACAGCTCGAGCGCTATGCAGCCACTGAAAAATCTGCCCAACACTTACGGCAAAGGGTATTGTTTCATTTATGTCAAAAAATAAACGCTCATCCGGTAAGTTAAACGCAAGCAAGTGTTTTACGGGAATATTGAGTGTAATTTTTAAATAAAATTAGCCAAATGTCATTTCACCATAATGATTCATCTTCTCGAGCATCCATGCGATTAGGATTAGTTTTTTGGAGAGAAGTAAGAAGTGAACCAGTTTGAGGAGGTAATCTCTTCAGTGCTGAAACACTATATAAGGATCATCACGATTTCTTCACAAAAATATTTACTTGGCAATTAAATATTCGCTAGACATGATCTTTGTGGTTTTTAATACTTATAGCTATTTTGTTATAAATTCAAGGATACTGTGAGAAAATTAGGGCATCTTTCAAAGTTAAGTTATGATGACGTAAATAAAAAATGTTAATTTTAAGGTGTAGAGAAGAAAACTAAATTTTATCTTAATTCGTGCGTTGAATTTTAATTCAATATGTGGATATTTATGGCAAAAGTCATAGCTCGTCTGCGTGGGTCTTTTTGGCTTCATAATTTCGATTGAACAATGGAAGCTGATGTCTTTTTAGGCCCGTCTGCAAAACCGAGATCACTCACCCGATCACGGATCTTCTCCTTAAGGAATGGTTTCACGAACGAAACGATGGAATCCACCAATGGTGAGACGTTGACCACGTGAACTTCCTTCAGCTTGACGGGGTACGCCTCCTAGAATGTTGAGGAAACTGTATTAGCATGGAAACTGGGATTCGTTTCAGAGCGATATCAAAGTTCCGTCAAATAATTAAAGAGTATTAACGCATGCCTAAGACGAATGCCAAATTATTTAACACTCCACTTCGTAATCACAAATATCAGGGTCGAAGCATCTCATATATTGAATAAGTTCAGCAGAACTTCACTAGTATTTTTTCGTCATTTCCAAACGCTCACTCAGAGCGGTCAACGGTAAAGATCGAATAAATCAAAATTTTTGTTGGACCATCTTCGTTTAGTTTATTACAGTCATAATATGAAAAATGACCTGTGTGAATTGTGGAATAATTATGCAATCAATCATTTTTTATAAGAATATGTAATTTGAAAAAAAATGTCATAAATTTTCAGTGAATGAATAAGTTTAACTAGCACCAAATGATAGTGGACAACGGGTCAAATCATGTTATTGTTTAAGATTTACTTTTACTGCACTTTTTACCAACATGCCAACTTGTGCAATTGGACATAATTTTTAAAATGATTGGGGGAAAGAAAACGTTGCAAGGATCTTGCCAACACGGTATAAGTAAACAATTAAATTTTATATTTATTACTTTCGTCCTTATTTAGTTTTGTTCGATATTGTGGGATTCTTGAAAAAAAATCTAGTAAGTTACGTCATGCTGAGTGAATTTATGGGTTCGCGAAATAAATATAAATCTAACGTAACTTTGATACTTTTTATTAGACTAGTGCGAACAAGAACAAAAAGTACTTCTTCCACAGTGGGCAAATGACAAAGAGGCAGAATGAAACAGCTGACTGTAAACGATATATCTTAGATCAGTAATGAACAATCGATCTAAGATACGATAACACGTTAAGTTATGATAAATCTTAAACCGAATCAAAACAGAAAATTAAGCATTTATCCAACAAGTCATCTTGTATGTGGCCTTGTCTTGCCCGTATGATAATCCAGCAGTCCCGTTGCTTCTTCGAAAAATACTGTCGAGACTCACCTGCACGCAGACGAGGAACTTCTTGATGAGCAGTGGCGTGACTTTGGAGAACTGGGACGCGGTGGCGACCGTGGCGTCGAGGATGTAAACGTCTCCCGCCACGCCCACCTCCTCTTCCTTCAGGCGGATGTCTCCGACCATCAGGGCGGCCTTCGAGAGTAAGCAGAAGAGGTAGGCGAGTGATCAGAATTGGTTAGGGGCATTTGCATCCCGTCATACTCATGCGAAAAGTTGTGAGAGATTTTCTGTACAATATAAGGTTTCCGGCGATACAAATTGGTACTGATTGATCATTATGAAATAGACGAAACAATTGTGCAGTCCACAAACTTATATGGTTGAGCACTTATCGCAATTTGTTTCCACGCTTAGAAACTTGAAAATTTGAAGGTGAAGCAAACCCTCGGAACGCATTCCGCTATTCCAAATCAATTATTGGACTGTAAAATTGTTTTGGTCATGTAAATTTTCTAGTTCTTCGTCAATACATCTCCAGGGCATGCGCTTAATCGCATCATAAACATTAGTTTAAAAAAAACACTAATGCAGATGTTAAGAGAACCCCGATTACGAGATATTTAATACTGTACGAATAGAACAATTTGTGCTTTGGTGATGAAAACAAGGGCTTGAACCCTCGACCTCAGGGTTAGCTGGCGAGGGCTTTGCCGCTTTACCACTGAAGCAGGTAATATTCATGTTCTCCACCAAGCAAGGGCCCAAGGAACTTTAATTTCTCCCATTTCTTGTTTGGAAAAATCATTTTAATTAATGGATTTGGATTCGTACTCCCCTATTTACTGTAGTAGAAATTTTATAACCGCTATCCCTTTTTCATTTGTAAGTGCAAACGACTTGAAAAAGTCATTGAGTCCATGGGAACGAGAGGAAATATTTCTTCATCGGGAGATGTCCTCAAATGGGCTTATTTTCATATAGCTGTGGTATATGTAGTGTCATATCCTTTGTGGGAGGATTGTGCAATGTGCATGGTTGCTTTTTGGCATCATGTTGATCAATACTCACAAAAAAGTTTTCAATTTTGTCCTTAAGTTAATGGGGTATACAGTTAGCCGGCTACATTGGAGTGGACGGGTCTTTTGCTATAGGTGGGATTGCGGTGCTTGAAAACACCATACGGAATGTGGTACTCACTGAGTGGGGCATGGTATCCAGAGAAAACTTTGAGCTACTTTCCTTGAGGCAAGATATACAATGGATTTATGAAATGCGCGAATCGGGTAAGTTTTTTGAAAGTATTTCATGTAAAAATCACTACACTTAAAAGATGAATCAATAGGATTGGGCACCCTGAGGGAACATTAGATTTTTTGATGGTATTGTAGTTCAGAAGGTTCCACGCGGAAGACGAAGGGATAAAATTTTAGGCTGAGCTAATAAAATAATAAATAAATAAATAAATATGAAAAAGGAGAGTAATCAGGACAAAAGGAAATTAGTTCTGATTGTCGAAGAATGGAGAGCAATGTAATATTTTAACGAAAAAAATAATCAATGGAGAGGGATTTGAGGAATTGGAGAACAAGCGGAAACGGACCATAGGTGTTAGTTCTCTCTCAATAAAATTTGCAGATACGTTGTTAGTTTCACGTCCTCTCCGATGGACGGAGTAAAGAGCTTGAAACGATCTCCACTTGGCACCAATTAGGGATTGGATTTTTCCATTGGGCAGTTCAACTAAGCTGGGAATCAAACTACGGACCATTTACCTTCTGGTAAAATGTTCAAGCAATCACCATACCTAGAGTTCATCCTTCATAATGAAATTTGATGGGGAGATAAAGGAACTGATTGTTGCTGCACATGAGGTCCATCAATGATGGCACTCGTAAGGAAGAAGAGGGGTTAATAAAAAGCCACTCTGTGAGGTCAAATGCTAAAAGCTATCTCCTTATGTCATGCGGTGTTATGCCCATGGTATGTCATGCGGTGGTAGGTCAAAGGAGTGTGATTAGACTCGAATTCCCGATGAACGTTTTCCCTTGGAATTTACTAAATGTGTAACATCTGTGAATTCCATCTGGATAAGACATTTTAGTACATTACGTATGGAATAAATGACTACCATTCAGGCTTCGATAGCGGATTCTGTGTGTTAAGACGCTGATAATCCCACCAACCGTGCTTGCATACCTCCTTTCTGTATGAGAAAATGCTTTTCACATTGGAAAAAAATGCTGGACTACTGCTGCGAAATAATGCTTTTGAATTTTCTCTGATGTAAGGACAATTACCTTGAAGTCTTCCGACACGATGCCAAGTTCGTTTCCACTGGCTCTCATCACGACGACTCGGCGGCCCTCGGGGGTGAGCCCTGGGAGCGGTGGCATATGTCTGGAATAGAAAAGCTTTTGAAACCAACCGATTCTCTCTCTTTCTTTCTTCTTTCTGCCCGTTTCTTCTAAAATGCAGTTGTGCACGTAATATTGCGCTTTGAATTCAGTCACAGCCAACAGTCTTCATTCAGCTAGTCCAGTTGCGATCATTAAAAGAAATTCAACATTTTTATGGCCTCTGCAACGGTTGTATTGTAATTGGTTGTTTTCATGAATATCATATTATTCTAATGTCTTTTTATTGAATCGATCGCGATTCAACAAGGTCATTGTCCAGTGTTATATGCGAAACAAAATTAACCTAGGATAATGTGAATTTCGCATTTTTACAATTTTCCATTGAACCTGAAAATATCATAAACGCTCTTAATCATCATCACTTATCTATGAGGAATTTTTGCATCCGAGTTGTACCAAACTATTGGGAGAGCCAAATTATAACTCTTCAACTTCAATTCTCAGATTAAAATTTCATGCCGTCTTGGTCCCGTTATAAGGATCATGAATGTCAGAAATATTGAACGTAGCATGAAAACTATGCAAGTAATGTCTCTAAATGTTGGAATCGAAACTCTACATTTAAATAAACATGGTAAACAAGTAACCTTCTGAATAGAATTTGTAATACTTACATATCTTTGAAAACTTGCTGGATTTCTGGCCGCAGTGGATCTCGGTTGGCGAAGAACTCAGGTAAAGCCGTGCGCATCGTGTAGTACATGTCCAGCTTCCTCTTGGTCTTCTCAAGACTGAACTTGCACCCTCTCAAGAATGTCATCAGCCTTTGATCATCTGGGAAAAGGAATCATACAATTCGTGTAAGATAGCTGTCGACGTAATCGCTCAACGCTCCTGGGAATAAGTTAATATTGATTTCAATACGAAATTAGTTACTTCTGGAACCCCTCGAGTTTCATAAAATTTACCCCTATCGATCGTCGCACGTTCCCAATGGACACAGAATAGGCTGTCTGTTCGCACTGCGTTTTCACATTTTCAAGTTAAATGTGCCTGTTAATGTCTCGCGGTGAAATGTTGGACGTACCTGTTAAACCTTTGCGTAGGATGCATGCGATGGCCAAATGATAAGATAGTTAATTCCGGAGGAACCAGGACAGAAGAGCATAATTTGAGTTATCTCCCAGCAGATTTTTGGAAATTTCTCAAAGGTTTTATATTTAAAAAATACATTTCTTTTTTGTCGGACCGTATAACGGAAGCATGTAGAAATAAGATTTTCAGGCTTCCGAGATATGTATCTTAATGATCGGAAGCTGTTTATGACCAAAGTGGGAAATTCTACGGGCTTGAATGAGTAGTATAGTCGGGCTTTTACGTATCACTCTCCCAGTTTCCGGTTGGACTGCGCACTGTTCTCCTGACTACCTTTGGCCTGCGCCTAGAGCCAGGGGGAGCGTGCGAGGTTCGGATTTGTTCTGGGACGAGTGCTGCATGCCTGGTGTGGAATCACCCCGTGCCACACACCCTAGTGGTGCTTGCTTGCACGGTACATCGTAGATGTAGATGATGTAGTAAAATAAGGAACGAGACGAGAGAAGAAAAATATGTCAATGCATTCTCAGTGAAAGTTGTTTTTCTCCTCGGTACTCGATGATAATTTTACTCCGCGCAAAGAGGCCCTTCTCGCGTTCCCCCTGAGAAAACCGAGATAACCTCGTTGTTTTCTGTCAACCTTTATTTTTCTTTGAATTGGGGCTTTGGTGGGCCTAATGTTTCCAGATTTCTCGTGAGAGAGCACTAATCGAGTTGAAAAATGATAATGCAACTCTTAAAAGATAGTCTTTAACTAACTTCTGAAGCTTCCAAGCTTCAGTTTACTGTCGAAGATAGAAACAACTTTATAATCAATCACCCTCTTCCTGTTTACTCCTTCTTTCTTGATTTAGAATCCGGCCAAAAGTCCCAGGTTTGCATCGAGGGAATTATCATTGAAGCGTGGAGAAAGTGGACCGGTTCACTACGTTTTTCATGACTTTTTAATAGTATTGACGGGGCTTTAAAATGCATCCGACTCTCCATGCACTCGTTATAAAATGCTATTTGGTGAAATTTTCGGTATAAATCGCGTTTTGCACGAAGGGAACTACAAATATTATTTTGCGCCAAAAATGAAGCAATCACATAGTGTGCGGTGATCTGAGCGTGGGATTTGTGAAGAGAATCCGTACCCATTACTTGAAGGAAGGTGACTATGTCAATGGCCTGGCGATCTCTAGGTCAGTCACAAGTCACTTTTCAAAAATATATATCGGAAATGCGTTGATAAGCGATGATCTACATGTATCTTATTCATTATTCATAAGTGTTCACTATAGCTTATCGGGATTTAGGATATTATCATCATCATTATCAGCAGTCATTAATGCGAAGATTGGGTTTGGAGATTGGCTCTCCACTTCTCTCTCCTATCAGCTTACCTCTTTATTCCCTCATAGGTATTCATTGTAATATCTCCCACAATTAGTAACTCTCAGGATTAAAGTGAACCAAGTCCATTTTTTCTATTTCTTGGCTTAAAATTGTGTAGGATGGCTAGAGTCGTATATTTTTAGTACAAGAGAGAGAATCAAGATCAGTGTTAGAATACCTGCCTCTAAATGGTAGTAGGTGTCGAGAAAACTGAGTAACTACAGCTGATTTACGGGAGGAATATGCAGAACTTAAAACGCATTTTCCTCAAAAGTCACTCCAATTGGCTTGGCCCAATTTAACCTTTAGTCCTCCATTTTACTGATGTAGTCCATCCATAGCCTTCCTCGATAAGTCTTCTTATTCATTTTTTTACCATTATATAGTTTTTAAGAAGCTATTGTGTGTCAGAAATCTTTATTATTTAAGTTCTAAAATGTTTGCTTTGCAGCCTTTGTGATGATATCCTCCTGTCCTGCGTACAAAATCCTGTTTCATAATGATGATTATTCTTCGTAAATGCTTTTTTATATAGCGTAGTACTTATCATTTTGATATTTCTCTTGAGAACTTTCCTTGTTATGTGTTACAAACAAGTCAATTATACCCCATAGTGTCACTTAATGCCTCATTTGTCACTTTTCATGGTTCATATTTATCATTTAGGACTCCGTATTGATATTTTCTCTTCTGCTTTTCTCTTTGCCTATTCGTCTCAAGTATTGCCTATAATTTAAGGGTAAAGTGGTGTCGATTGTGAGGCTTCCTTTTGTGATTAGTTCATTTGCTAACGGGGCGGGGAGTAATCGACATTTCCATCTTGCGAGGCACGTTGTGGAGATCGTTGGACGGAAGCGTACCTGGTGCCGGTCAAGAGTTCCGTTCAATATTGGTAAGAAGCGGAAATTGGCGGCCTTAATTATTTCACGCGTGCAGTGACCGTTACGTTGCACATGCTTGGCCTAACCGAAGATCGATTAACAGGAACACGCCGAAGCACACCTGTTTTATTATTTTCTTTCGGGGAACAAGTGGGATGTTGAGTATGTCTCCTGATGCGTAGTCTGTGTGAATTGTATTCTTTTCATTCCCTTGGGCAAGCTGAAGTTAAATACTAGGATTTAAGACTTCCTACGGGTTATATCCTTGCATTTCATGAGATATATTAGGAGGGTGTGCCCTCGGAGTACGTGCATGAAATAAGTTTCCAATAATCGGGTTGTCCAAGGAATAAAGGATTCCTACTTCTCAAAAATTACCAAAACGATTGGAATAATTATTTCTTGTTGGGTTTTGGAGAGAAATAAAATGCCTTAAATAAAATATCTCATTATGTAGCAGTACCGAGCTATTGACCTAACTTGTTCTTTGTGTGTGGCTATTTATTGAGAAAAAAATAATCTGAAGAAAGGCCCTTGGCAATGCCAGTCA
This sequence comes from Pyrrhosoma nymphula, assembly GCA_963573305.1. Classification (NCBI taxonomy): domain Eukaryota; kingdom Metazoa; phylum Arthropoda; class Insecta; order Odonata; family Coenagrionidae; genus Pyrrhosoma; species Pyrrhosoma nymphula. The sequence continues at coordinate 42,808,810 of OY754330.1, read as the reverse complement.
CGTTAACTTTTATGAACGAGACGAAGAAATTAAGGCATATTCTCGTTCTCTTAAAAAAATGGAGCTCTGAATCATAACATAAGTTCAGTTAATACTTTGGACTTTTTTGTGTGGTGAGCCAATTATTTGTTTTTGAAAGTATCATGAGGACGGCAATAACCTCAGGTTTTTTTACAGCAAGAAAAGTCTTCCTTGTTTTTCAAGCACTCCAATAAAGACAAGGTTCCATTTCAATGGCTCCCATTTTGACGATAAGATTGTTAATGCTCGACTTTTAATGTCCTGAGGAATAAAATCGAGCTCATACTTCTCTTCTACAGCCTCTTGTGTGCTTTTCCCTCATTTTGAGAAGGGGAGATACCCTATGTCGTGTAATATTTGTGAACTTGGTGAATCGATTCCTACTGTCCAAATTATCTGCAAACGACGTCTCATGCGTTTGTAACAGTGCTTCTCAAAAGTGTTTAGCCATTAAATATAAATTTAATATCGTGTCAGTGGCACGCATGTGAATAAAAACTTTTAGTCAGTTTCATTTAGCCCATTGAGACAGTTTTTGGAGATTATTGCGGTGTGGAGGATTTTATTAATTGAAAATTGGAAACAGGATTCTTAGGAATAAATGATCATTAGTTACCCTGTTATGATTTAAATTCTGTGTGGCAATTGAAATAAAATTTAGTGCTATTGTACTCTTGTCGCTCCTTAAAAGCAGTTATGTTTCACAGTTTCATTAAAGACATATCCGACAAGCTTTTCTGGAGTGACCTTATGTAATGAGTTGCTTCCAGATGATGGTCAATACGCTGAGGTGGTTTTTGTGTGATTCACATTTTGTTGCTTGAGTAAAATATGTTAATGGATCCCAGCAGCAAGGGTATTAAAAAAATAGAACTTTGTTATTTGATGTCATTCCTTCTACTAGTGAGACGTTTTTCCGCTGTTCCCGCTATGCGTCACTAGGCCTACAATTCCGCAAAATTACGATGGTATTCATCCCTTATGAAAATACTCTTAAGTTAAGGTAGTTTGAGCGAGATAGTTCCCTATTCATAATAGAGACCATATTCGAATTTTAATTTTTAATTTAAGCGTCTGTAAGAAGTATGAAGTAAATATTGTAGTATTAATAGTTCAAAAATTTAGTTATGTATGACAACAATTCTCAGTAAATAAATAAATATTACCACTCAAGTCTCTAACTTGTCTCACTCTTTCACGGCGTACGGTGGAAGGTTTTTTTGTACCTCTGTAAAAGGTACTGCGGTGGAGTAGTTGATTAATTTTTATACATTTTGGAGAAAACATACAAACTACACACCGTTAGTTTTTTGACGAAATCTAGGAGTTAGAAATTCCTATTTTTTTTCAATATTCTCCTTCTAGAGCGCACATCCGTAATTTATCCCATATAAAACAGCTGATATTTTTGGGAAATTGCTCGAAAAGTAGCTCGGCAAGGTGTTAATATTATGATTTTATTGGAAAGATGAGTTTTTTCCTTAAAATGAGGCAAAAATTCATCAACTTCTAGGTGAAATGATGTATCGCTCAAACTACCTTAAAAGATGGTGAGCATGCACCCTTCTAATGGGAATACTTCATATGTGCCAATAGGTGGCTGCTCGTTAACAGCGGAAACACTCAAGTGCTGTTCATTCTCACCGTCAACGTGAGGTAGGTGAGGTTGTTTCTCCAACCACTCCTTGATGTGCTGAAGGCTCTCTTCGTTCTTGGACGGCTCTTCGTTGAGGTCCTTCTGGATGCGAAGGGACATCTCAGGGGTTGGCTGAACCAGAGTCATGGTGGGTTATGTTGCTCTCACTGACAGCTGGAAAATAAACCTGAAATATAAAGCATTGGAATATGAGAAATAAATCCATAATTTATTTAAATTTGGTCGATTCTAGTTATCCCTCAAATTTACTTAACATTACAAAATAATGGCTAAGTTTAGTTTATATGGATTGACATCTTGCGTATTTCACTTGAATCTTGAGGTATGAATTTTAGTCTTTGTTTATTCATTAATTTCAAATTATATTTGGTTAGAACGGCCATATCTTATGTTAACATCATATCGTACGTTAATATCACCAAACTATGCATGATAACATTTTTACTTGAGTATTCCTAGTTTTACAGTTAACTTACGGCTTTGCGACTTGCATATACTTAATTTCAGCAGACTTACTAATTATTAATGATATTTAAATTATAAAATTTTCATTCATAATTAAAAGTTTCTTTTGCGAAACCCACCAATTTTGTGTATTTGAAGCGTTAGTAGCCGACCAAAATATGCTTTAATACTGATGGGGCGATTTTGTCCCGCCCGTAGTTCTAGGGGGTTCAGAAACCCCCGCTGTTATAGCGTCAAACTTTTAAATTGTGGTGCTGGGTATCTTAGAAATTTATGTTACGAGAAATATAGCAGAAACTTGATATTTTGGTGGGAAGACGATGAGAGAGGATGGGAGGTGGGCTTGGAGAACGAAAAAGTATGCTAGGCGGAGAGGAAGTTAAATATTTCCATATGATTGGAATGTGGAATGGGTGCTCCGATAATGGACCTATATGAAAAGAGCTTGCTCCGTTGGCTTGCCCACACTGAGAGAATGGATGAGAGTCAAAAAACTGAACAGATACATGATAGTGGAGTGAATGGCGTGAGAGGAAGGGGTAGACCGAGAAAGTCATGGTTGAATGTCGTGGAAGAGACTCTTAGTAGGAGAACTATTAGGAATCTTGAGAACTAGAGAGCGTGTATGAAGCAATTCGTGAATGTGGTAGAGACAAAGGAGGTTAGCAAGGATAGGATAGTATGGAGAAAATTTTTGAAATGAACTAGTAAGCTCTTTTGACTATGCCTACTCCGAAAGGGTACTGCGTGATGGGTATGTATGTATGAATAGTATTGGGGAGAGAATGAGAAATATGGCTGGAGGATTGATGGCAAAAATCCCGTGGCAGTTGAAGGAGCGAGTGGAAGACGCATAAAGAGGGTATTACAGCCTGGTATGTTGGGCAGGTGGGATAAGAGAGAGATAATGTTTTAAGAGGCCATGGAGGAAGGTATAGGATATCGAGAGATTTATAGGGGCGTCATGCTAGTCAAACGATGTATAGTGATAAATATAAAATTAATGAAGACAATAAATGGCCATTATGTTGAGGGAAAAGAGAGTCAGTGAACGTTACAGAATCTATCGATATTTGTGAAATTCCACCGAATGAATGAATTTTGGTGGTTATTTTAGTCATCAAGACGCCTCCTTCGGGTAAAGTAGAAGGGAAACTTACGATGTTAATGTAAAAATATTACTAAGTACCATAGCTAAATTTAAAAAAGTACCCTCCCTCCCCGAAATTTTCGCTTCGCATCGTGAATTATCGTGTTTACGAGTTAAACTTGTGGGCCGCAGGATCGAATACCCCATATAGAATGCATTTCGTGTCTTGAAATTGAGACTTCATTTTGGATTATCCTCTTTTATTAGTTACACCAGCGATTCCCAATCTACGTGTAGTCAGAGTGTAGCGTACGCGTTTGGCCGTTTAGAGGGACGTGAAATAAGTTTTAAAAAACAGCGGAAGTAATTTCCACTCGCATAAGAATGCAAATATCAATCTTTCTCATAATGTAAGCGGTACTGTTTTTGGAAATTGGTGTCCAAAGGGTATGTTTATCAAAAGATGTTAAAAACCGATGAGCTATAAGATGTATTGTTAGTTTGAAAGAGAAAAAAAAATAACCTTACTATGTGAGGCGAGTTTGAGCAGAGTACCCTCTTCCACCTATCCCCTTGTCACGTAGGAGAAAATGATACTAGCAATCCTAGCAAAATATAAAATAAAGGCATATCGAGGCAAAATGTAAGAACATTAACAAGTTTACAGAATAAGTTCAGCAGATTAATATTGGTCTGTAGAAATATTTAATAGCACAAAAAACAAGGATTTGGATAACCAAAACGTCATAAAGTTTACACACTATAATTTAACTTTGTAGTACATAAAGTATTAACAAAAATATGGCAGATTAAAATATTTGCCTGAAAACATTAAAGATTTGGCTCCAATCCTTAACTAAAAACCCACTTAAGAAAAAAATCTAAGCCTAGTAATATTTCAGGCTGGCGTACGACAAAAAAAACCTCGCCGAATGGAGACTAAAATATTTCTTGGACCGAAGCTTTGAAATTTCATGTGATCCCCTCCCTTGCCTGCCCCCACCCTCTCCAACCCCCCCCCCCCCAACCACCCTCTTCCTCAGTCTTCCCCGGATTGGCGATGGCGCGTGACTCACTCACTGGTTGATGCAACCTTTAGCGACCGCCCGTCACACACGAGTTCTCTGCGAAATACGTGAACCAGGTTGTATTTCCGGGGATCAAGCTTGCTCGAGTCTCCTCGTTGGCAATACTGAGGTTTGCTGGAAGAAATGATCAGCGCTTGGGCTCGGTCAAGCATCTCTGATCGCCGATGAAATCTTCAAGCAATGCGGTGTGCTCGTTATTCCTTAGAATTCGAAGATCACTTCAGATTCCCATCCACTCATACTAGCATCGAGGAATGTGACTTTCCCCAGTAGTTGCATTTCGAGCACGGAAGGAGGGTTCGGCATTTCAGTAAATTTCGTTCCGCTCCACCGATCTTTTCAGATACGCGGAAAGAATTATGCTCGCAGTGTTATGTTTCTAGCAGGTTTGAACTATAATATTGCCACTAATTTGAGATAATAACGTTTGACTCTGCAATACCCTACGCGACGATAGTTTAGTGGTATTATCAAGGCTCACAAAGTCCTTCCTTCAACTTGTGAATTTCTCATAAAGGGGTACTTTCTTCCTTACTTTCCTTATCTTTGCTTTCCCTGTCAGGTATTTTCTTGATTGATCTGGTATCCAGAACATCACACAGATTGGTGTAATCATTGCGTGATTCTATGTATGTATCCGAAAGACTTGAACTGCGGACAATAATATCATTATCCATGTGCTCTACCCGTCGTTTTACAACGCCTTCTTCAATATAATGTAAATTTGTTCATGGCAATGAGATGATTTTTAAATGCTTTGCGTGTCTATATGGCATTCTGTTTGAAGAAACACCGCGTGGACTTGTGTGTTTCCTCAGTCTCAGTGGATTAGTTCTGAAAATAGCCAAATGGACGTTTCTATAAATAAGGCAGTATTACGGCAATTTAACCAATTTAAGAGGGTTAACAGAGAAATGAAAGGCTGGGGCTGAACAGATTTTCGTGGGTTGGGTGTTATTAACAGGTATGAATTGTTAAAAATGCTCTCAAAATAATAGATATCAGTCAATTATTCGTAGTTATTCAGAGTAACATAGAAATTTCATAGTGAATAGTGCAGCCTGGCCGTATTGTCCTTTTTGGGAAATGTTCGAATTGAGGATCGAAGTTTTCCGCCTTGTCGTGTGTCTCACTGCACACAAATGTTCTTAATAGAACTGTATGGCCTTCTAGGGGAATGTTGGACCTATTGCATCATTGTCATTTTCGGTTGCATTCCCTTTTTTTCAAAAAAAGAAGGTAAGATCATTCGACCATTTTGGAAAAGAATTCGATATCTTTACATCATTGGCAGAATTAATGCAGTATGCTCTTTAAATCCTTTATGCCTCGGAATACTATTGTTGAACATAACTTAAAGAGGTTCTCATTTTTGGTTGGCAGAATTCTCACCAGTTGCCATATTTCTTTGTTCGGTTTAAAATATCTTATCACGTCTATTAACATCACAAAATATCATATCATCATACCACGGTGTATTGCTATCGTTTTCCAGTTGATATTCCTGAATAAGAAGTGCAGTGGCGATGACAGCATTAACAGCACTTCCTCAAAGAGAACAAGTGTTACCTTTTTTCAATTTCGTCATAAAAAGAGTTTTTTCGATTATGAGAAAAGAAACTATATTTTCAAGCTTTTTTAAAGGTTTGACGAATAAACCATGTTGCCTCGCAGTGGTAGGGTTTAATGGCATCCCTCATTGCTCGTCCTAATATTCCCTCGCATCAGGAATGTGGTTTAACATTACTATAGTGAGCAGGAGTGTATACATAATAATTGTTGAATTCGAAGGAAAAGGCATATGCTTTCATTTTGATTGGCTCTCGTTAGAGTTGACATAACCCTCATTCTTGCATAGCAATTCATCTCCTTAGAAACAGTGTGGAGTTCTGTATTTGTATTTTCTTGAGAGCATCTAAGAGTTGGCGCTAAAAACTGTGAATCTACTTCGATCAATTCGAGTGAAATCAAGCACCTAATAATCATGCATGCATGGTAAAATCAGGCCTTCAAAAATTATTTTCTGTGGCTGTTAACATCGCTAATGAGCCAAGTTTTTATGGTCCCTCGGGAATAGATTGCTCTTTGATTTCTCAAGATTTTAAGTGTCCCAGCCCCCCACTGTGTGGGGATAGATAAACCCTACGGTGCTAACGTTCTTTGTTGATCAAACAAAAGCGGTTGGTGGCATTAGCAATTTACGCGTGGCCCTTTCCTTCTTAAACTTTCCCTCTTCTGTAAAGACCACTCTTCCCCCATCCCTTAGCGGCTCAAGTCTCTAGTCTGTCCCACTTTGATGAGCGGCCTGGGTACCAACGTTAGGGGACTCTAGAAATACGATAGATTTATTTTTTCCACAAAACGGCTGAAGCATTGACTTATCATGACTGATGGGAGAAGTATTTATGAAGGGAAAAATTTTTCGTAATCTAAGTCAAGCGTGTGCTTTTTCTTGCCCTATTTTCGTCATTTCAATTTTTCGATTCCTGAATTTAAAGAGCGTTCAAAGTTTTAACTCAGCTCGATAAAGGTTAGTTTCATTGACGTCTAATAGAAGAGTTCATTGATAAAAATGTAAAGCTATGAATGTACACATCATTTGCAGAATTTTATGTATGTTTGATCAATATTTAAAGATGTATTGAAAATAATATCTAAAAATGGTTTTCAGTTATCAGTCATTTCCAATTTTTATTTAATTGAAATGTTTTTGATTTTATTAAGATTTTTTCTTCTTCTTATTTTGCCTGCATGATGGATTTGAGATATTTGGAAATCTGTCGTCATTCGGAATCGAATTCAGATGCAAGAATACGGAGGATTTATCCCGTATCTAAAGTTCATCTTTTGAGTGAAATCAAATTGTTACAGAGGCTAATATGAATCGAATCGTTTCATTTTTCTTCTTTGGTTTAGAGATGCGGAGCCCGTTGTGTTGGCCGCTGATTTGCCCATTTCTGTTCTCATTGTTTCGCAATTCATCGCTTAGAGATTTTCAGGAGGCCTTGATGTATGTTGCGTCATGATCCATCAGTTGTCTGCGCAACTCATCCTCATGATGAGGTATGTTTTTTTGGTCCCTCGGGAGTTAGCTCCGGCGGGAGCGTTTGTTTGAATGAGATTTTTTCGACCTTCTGAATTGTCTCCGTATTCCTGGTATGATTGTATCGATATTAAATCCTAAGTAACTCGTGCACACAACATTTATGAATCGGATTCGAGAACTCTGAATGTAATTCATTGGTATTGGAATTGAAATAGTAAAAGTTGGAGATTTCCTTCCTTATAGTCACAGCTAAGTACCATCAACTCGCATTGAATGGAATGAGAGAGCTATGACAGTGGTAAGAGTGAAACGTTTGTTCATAAAGGCTTAGAGAGTGAGAGTAAATGTTTATTGCACCGTACCTGCTGGGAATCTCATCGTCATTAGGCAGTTTTGGGATAAATGTGAAATCGACGTTTTGTTTTTTGCTTTATTATTTACGTCTTAAAATGTTTTCACGAAGTTCTTAGTGGCGCAATCATACGTGCCAGAGCTATATCACGTATTCATATTAAATCAATGCTGATAGTGACGTGATTAAGTCTATCAAGCCATTATATAAGCCGGTATGTATACCGGGAAAATTTCACTAATGCAGCCGTCAATGATATGCACTCTCCCAAGTCAAGTTCTTTTGTAGTGTAGTACGTTTGACGTAATGTTTTTGTTATTTTAGTACTTTCATAGAAACCACCCAAATCCGCCGACCCGATCAACAATTTGAATTTAAGTGTTGTTTTTTTTTTGCTTAATTGAAAAATATACTTTCAGCGATTACTAATTAAAGTGCCGTTGGCTGGCATTCCCAGCTGGGGTCGATCGCTTTTATCTGCTCGAGCGGTTGCTAAATCGTCATAAATATCCGAGAGCTCATCGCAGCATCATCGGGGAAGGTCAAGTAAAAGTTGATAATTGTATTGATGATGAGAAGTCAAACGTTTAGGTCTATCGCACACAATCATGTGAATCTTCCTGCCTCAACGATCCCCCCGGGAGTTAAAGACACCAATTAATCACCCGTGGAAAAGAGGATCAGGAATATTCATCTCGTCATGAAGAATATACAAACGTAATGCAATAGGAATGCCTGCACACGGAAGAAGTTTGTTTGAGACTTAGTTCCTTATGAGACCCGGAATGAGAATCTAAAGGCTCTAAGAACGTATGTCTCTTCATAGTCAGTCACAGCTCACCCAAATGGAAAAGGAAATCTTAAAAAGATCCTTTGCCCTTTGGTCTATCTAGAAAATCTCCGATAAACTTTTAATCGTTACGCTTTAATTTGTCTTACAACCTGTGGTCTTAATTCGTGAACGAATAAAACCTTGTGAGCTAAAAAATATTATATAATTATTTGACATTACTTGGCGATTTGTAAAGCCTCGATTTTTAATTCACACATCTAGTTTGTTGATATGAATGCCACCAAGTTATTGAAATTGAATGCAATAAATTATTTTAGATTTTGATGAAAACCTGTGAAGGTTCTATAAATTGAAAAATTCATCTGCAAATTGAAAAAGCCTGCCCATTATTTGACGAAGAATCCCTGCAAGCCTCCCCAATGGGACCTCCATTTATCTCAGCTATACTTTAGTCAATCCCGTTTTCCTGTGAAGGGTATGACGAGGAGCAATATATCCGGTCTATTACATGCCGAGTTGATGGAGAAAGCTCTACATGCACTTCTATGACCCACATGAAGCAGTACTTGTTTCTTCGTCATCCCAGTTTCCCATGCCAAATAACCTTTAACAGGCATCAGAAAAGTCACGAAAATCCTTTAATTTAAGCCTCCGAATGCATCATCATAGGATCATCCAGGGTTACTAACGTATTTTTCGAAGGTTTTTAGTAGATAGTTCTTGGTATGATCAGAATAACGATTCGCCCACCCGCTGGCGTAATCACCGATTCGTGTTTCAGTATGTGCCGTTTTGGAGTTCGGGTAGGGGTTATTGGGAACTCATTAACTCATTTCCAAGAGGGGCATGAAATCTATTTCCCGTGATGTATTTCTACTTACCATACTCCTTGCACCAATATAATTAGTACAAAAGTACAAAACTTTGAAGTAAGTTTCTATGTCAGTCACCCTTCGTTTTGGAATCCTCTCATTCCAGGGCAATGTCTCCAAACCTTTGGCAAAATTATGAGATCTCTGAAAAACATTCATTTGTGTAATTATAATTGGTGAGTGTAAATATATAAAATGCTTTATAGTAATGATTGGAAGGTGTGGGAAATCTTTTCATCGTAAATGTATGTATGAAAAAATTACGAGGTGTTGCATCTTGATTTTGAGCTGAGGAGCTCGATCCAAAAGGAACGAAATGCTCCAAATAAATAGCATCCTTGTAACCGGTGCCACCTCCTCCTCCTTCCAACCCCATATCCTCTTTTTCCCAATTACCTCAGACGATAAAAAATGACGCATGGGTGAAATGAAATGACCGTTTTCATGCTGGATATCCTCACGGGAAAGGGGATCAGCCATTTATTGATTTAGGTGATGTCAGAGCGAGTTTATAGATGCATAAGCCGTAACTCAGTGAAGTCTATGTTGTCATCTAGCAAGCACGGGGAGGTGCACCTCAGCGTGATTTTCGATTAATACCCCCTGAGTGTATTCATTAGTGGCTATCTGATTGAGACAAAGATGTGCTATCGATAATGTTCGTTTTCATTCGAAAATCTTGAAATTAAACGTTAATATGATATAAGTTTTGGGTTAATTAAATTTCATTTTTTTCTATCGGGATTATAATTTTTTTAAACCAATTTAAACTACTTCCAAGTCCTTCAAATTTGGAAGTAGTGATAATTTTTTATTGTATTTAGATAGGTATCGTAATTATCGGAAATATGATTCGATACCCTACCGTGGGACTTGAAAATTGTTCCTAGGAAATACGAAATAACTTGAAATGGCTTGGGTCTCAACTTTTAGGTCCCAGTTTGAAGGTGATTTTAGGGACATTTTTATGTGGCCAAAATAGAGACAATTTTCGAAATTTATTTCAAAACTTAAAAATTTTCGTATGGAGCTTGAAGAAAGTATGCCAAATATTTGTGATGAGAAAATTTGAGCTCAATGACTGAGATTTCCAGTAATATACTAAGCGTACGTCGTTGAGGCTTTAACTTGCCTTTTTTTCAACGCCGTATGCTAAGTACCTACGCCTGCATGCGATTTAATGAAAGTTATTATGGTGAGCGATAAATTTACTTTTGAAAATAATTGATAAAAATAGGATCTAGACCCCATTTATTTCCGATTTCCGACGCGACATTAGCGTCATAACTTGCTTATTTATTTAACAATGTCTCTGTGGAGTGCACAGCCGCACCATATTCTGTGGAAAACGGCTTCTGTTTTTTTTTATAACATCTGGAAAAATAATGCGATAAAGAGCTGATATTTTGGTATCATTAGAAAGATGATATCTTATTTTTTTGTTTTCAAAGAGGCCAAATTCATTGCATTTTCCGTGACGTGGTATCTCGCTCAAACTTCCTTAATCTCCGGGAAACGAGTCCCAGTCTGGAGCATTTCCTTCCCTCCAATCTCCTCTCCATCTCAAGATGCCCGCCGCCTCCTCGGGTCTCCGGCGCACTCCGCGGGGTCGCTCTCCAGGCGAACAGAAGCCCTCGCGGAGAAGAGGAATGGGGCGGGGTGAGGTGGCGGAGGAGGGGGAGGAGGCCGTGGACTTTCTCCGGGCTTGGGACCGTCACACGCCACCAGCTCGCTTTCACTCCGTGGAACTCCCCAAGGAAGGGGGGGGGGTAGATGGAGTGGATGAGGCCTGTGTGTATGTGTGTGTGCAGTGCGCGGTGAAGAAAAAGATGAATCCGAGTGGTAATGGCCGGAGAAAGTCCTCGAGGGGGGATTTCCAGCGCGCCACTTTTTCTTTTCCGTTCCGTTATGCAACGGCGCGCGGTGTGGCCGTGCTCTCTGAGTGACTCATTTCGTGCTGGGCCGGACCTGCATTTTTGGGGAGGTCGAGACGTCAGCGTAGTGTAGCGGTCTAGCGTTAGGTGGTACGCAAAATGGAGAATTGCCATGAACCAAAATAAGACACAGCCGATTAGGTTTTTGAGACCTAAGGCGCAGGCTTTTAAAGCTGAAGTAGTTAGAGTTAAACAGCAACCGATAGAATGGGAAGAAAAAGTACAATATCTGGGTATAAAAATTGATAATAGATAAAATTTTAAAGCACACTTAGACAGCATAATTGTCAAAACAATTGGAATGAGAGTGACATTATCTCCTATGCTGAGGAATAATGTGACGCCACATTAGATTGAAGGGATATTATATAAAACATACATCAGGCCAATTATAACATATGGAGCTCCGGCCTGGGCGGGATTTTTATCTAAATCCAGCATAAATTACCCAGTTGCACATGAAAAGAGATGCCTGAGAAGTATATATAAACTAAGATACTGGCATGCAAATTTAGATGCCACTAAAATAACCACCATTGAAACAATAACAGAGGCCATTAAGCAATTATGCGAAAGATATTTGGACGTTATTAAAAATAGCAAAATGGTGGAACATGCGGACCTAATCGATACGAGCGGTCGCAAAAGAAAATAAAGAAGGTCTGAAATGATAATTAAAAATCAATTATTAATAAATAATGCGGAGAATAACCGTAATACGGGAAAATAATTTAGACATGGGCACAGGGCAAAATAGGTAACACCATTATCCCCTGATAAAGAGCTGCTTCGTAGCACATCACGCTTGATGATGACGTAGTGTAGCGGGCTCCTTTAGCCGACCCATAAGGGCGCGTTTCCTGTTTCCGGCGATTAAAAGGCAAACTTCGAATGTGATTCGCCGTTTTAATGAAGTTAATTGGGTCATGCACGCGTGCGTCTCAGCGTGAGACCTATGGCTGAGCTGAGGATGGAATAGTTTGCGCTAAACTTTGAAAAAATTGCTCGAGTGGTTAAGGTTTAAGACTATGGTTTACGATTCTATAAGACAGCTTAAACAGAGTTAGAAAGTTCAAAGAGGAATGAAAATACGTAATGTCAGTTTGAAGAACAGTAATGGAATGATTCTATATTTTTTCGCTTCCTTGAAACTCCGACTGTCAAAATCTGCTGCGTAACCTTCTTGAAAACGGTTTTATTTAATCCTGCGAATAAACTCGGAAGACCATGCGTTGTATTTTTGTCTGAATTTATATCGCATTGTATTCAATTTCTTAGTGTAATATGTGCTGAGAGCAGGAGTCAAAAATGTAAGGCATTGGAAACACCATTTTCTGTCTTATGCAACAATTTAGGCGTCATTATCTTAACAGTTAAATTTTTCTGCAGGTGTATCAAACTGTGGGTGCTGTGGAGCTGGGTGGGGCTGTTAAGAAAAGTGATTATTATTTTTGAATTGATAACTTACGGGAGTGTTTATTGGAATTATGTTACTACTTACCTTCGTTATATTTTTTTATCATTGCGGTTTTCTCGCGCAGAATTTGTATCTTCAATTGTATGACAACCCTGGTGGGACCGCATCCAAAGGTGCCATGACTTTTGCAATGAATTAATTCTACTTATATTTTAAATTGGGTAGTAGTATTTTAGTTAATATGTGAATGGCTTTCCCGAGTTTTTTTGTTTAAATTTTTATTGACTGGAAGAAATGATTCCTGGCATCGATTGTTTTTGACGTCACCTTTACTCAACTTATCACGGTGGTTTCGTTGACCAATGCGTGAATATCCAACGATGTAAGCATCGTACTCGAATGATTCGTGTTTTCTCTAAACGAGTTAACCCTTGCATGTAATCCTCATGCTCCCTCATCCTTGAGTTTATCACTTCCTTGGTTGCTTAATATTATTTTTATGCTTTCCCTTTATTTAGTTTTGAAATCGACTCATATTGTATTAACTTATTCGTGCGTTTTTGCGGAGAGCGTATCGCATCAGGAGAGCGACGCAGGGTAACGCATGACCACGGATGCATTGCTTAACACCTTTCACTTCGAGATGCGGAAGGGCTACGCTTGACTGCTGATCTCGCCTCCTTCTGCCGTCATCACCATCGCCCCCCTCCCGCTCTCTAACCTATAATCCAGTGACGCAGTTGACGTCCCCTACGTAAAGGAAGTGAACTTCCACACACCGTTGCGGTGGTTTTCAGGGTATTATGACGATGTAGAACTGGGAAGAAGGGGCAATGGTTTGGACTTGTGTGCCCATGGCCGTGAACTTTTTCCTAGAAGGGATCAATAAACTAATTGACTGATTTTTTTTTACAATATCATCGTGGAGATTTTAGCGCTTCGCAGAAAGAGTCCAATAACTTAACTCCAAATGTTTATCGTCGTTTTCATCTACGTAAGGATTGGAAGCTAGTGCTAAAATAAGAAGATCTCGTTATGAGGCCAGAGCGTTAAAGTTTGAATTAATGAAAGAAAAGCGTCCAAAACCTTACTTATCTTTGGGGAAGTGAGCCATCGTGGAAAACCTGCTAAGCTTGACTTCGCGACACCACTGCTGATGTCGTTCGCTCATCGTAGAGTGAAAAATGACCTCATCTGTCGAGCGACTCTCAACAATGCGTCAAACGCTTCTGGGACCTTTTATTCCCAGCTTCGTTAAGAGCATTATTTCGTAATATGGGAAAGGCAAAAGATTCCTCGTCGAACAAAAAGAGAAATTCCATCGTTTGAATTTCAGGCTGAAATGATCATTGAGCTTCCGTGATCCGTGGACTGCGCACGTAAAACGTGGAGTCGTTGGGAACTCAGATGTGTTTGCGAAGTTCGAGGGATTGAATCAACCGGTTTCGCTCAGTGGAGAGGCTGCGTTAGTTCTAGTTTGAGGGATCTGATTCGCTTTCATTCAATAGCGGTTTCAAAAAGGGTAGTATCGGTTTTCTCATTCCCTCCCTTATTTCTGTGGTCACTGTGAAAAGTAATAACGATAAGCCATTGAAGAGGGCGTGGCAATGGCTCGACCGCGTTCATGCCATCTTCATGAATGCCAGGCATTGCCATTATAGGTTACCGGAGGAAAGTAACAGGATTTCTATCCTCTCATCCGCATTAAATGATCTCGTTATTCATGATGAATGTAACACTTAGCAATCTTCCACAAATTTACTGAATTTCACGACGTGCTTCAGCACTCTGTAGTATAATCATGTGCAGGATTCTTCGGTTTATTTCGTACATAAATAGCCCTAGACTGAAGCGTTAGGGGGTAGGGGAGGAGGGGAAGCGTGGGGAGGTAAGTGGGGTGGGGAGGGAGAGAGCGGGGGAGTAAGGGTTTTGAGTGGACCGAGGAGGGAGCTTGCAAATTGTTACTTAGGTGAGCTTATTGTGTAAACTGAATCACAGCGGGATGAATTTTCGGATTGTTTATTTATGGCGTTAGATGGAATGGACCGGATGTTTTTCTCGCAATATTCGTCGGTCTAACAGTCAGATTTGGCTTCATTGCGGGGATCTGGTTGGTGCGGTGGCTAAATTACTGTCTTCCCAACTCGAGGGCCCTGGTTCGATTACCAGCTGCAGTTGAAATTTTTCAGAGGAATATCGATCCCCAAATCAGTGCTATGTGGAGAGAATTTTACGGGTAGCACTTCGTCCGTCAGATTGAACGCAAAGCTTTGGCCCCCTTGATGTCCCTCGGCAGGAGTAGGCCAACACTGACGCCGGTTTTCTGTCTATCCTTCCTCCACTCCCAACATTATCTTACCTTTATCAAACTGCCCACTTATCTCAGTTGCGCAAATGGCCTCAGCTGTCAGTCGCCTTCGCCGAATACCCTAGCAACCAACTATTCATCATGACAATTTGTCTGATTTTATCTATACTTCTGATTCGTTAGGAACTATGTATATAATATCAAATAATTATAGGAAATTGATCACATGGAAAATATGTGATAGAAAAATATGGGTCTAGACATGATATAAGCAATTATTAGAGTCATCAGTCGGCTGCGTTGGGTTACAATCCTCTGGAAATTGTTCACCTCTCTTGCTGGCTCTTATCATCCTTTCCTTCGCTTCAATGCTACAATCTATCAACTGTATGGCATGGCTGATCTGAAAAGAAAACTTTTTTGCTGCTCCGGCGGTTAAATCCTGGGAATATGCTTAGCGTTTATTTATGCCCGAATATGTTTTGATCCGACAGACTTGGGAAAATATGGGAGAAAACGAATAAAAATGTTCTGCTCCAATATTTCGGAGTGAAGGATGCCTTGCGATTCTGCAAATGGAGGGAGAGCGGTGGTAAGTGAATGATGCTGTCTTTCCTGTGACAGCCTTTATCCAAAAAATGGTATATCACTTTCTTCGTCTACTTTTTACGTCTAAGTTTCATGTCTCGAGTTATGAGTTCTTCGGCATTGACCTTTAGTGCTGAGGAATTCGCCACAGAGGTTCCTCTATATAACTATCCGCACAAATCCGCAAGCCATCTCAAAGACGTGAGGCAGGAGGTATTAGAACTTGAGCCATGAGACGTTTATAGAAGAAAGTCTCCAAAGAGCGAATTGATATATTTTATAATATTTGCCTATTTTTGTTAAAAAAATTTCCTATGGAAAACATCTCATCGAATTTTTCTGTTCGGCTGCGTGTGTAGCTAATAATAATTGTGTTTTAATCATTGTCC
This sequence comes from Pyrrhosoma nymphula, assembly GCA_963573305.1. NCBI lineage: Eukaryota > Metazoa > Arthropoda > Insecta > Odonata > Coenagrionidae > Pyrrhosoma > Pyrrhosoma nymphula. The sequence goes on along the minus strand of OY754330.1, from coordinate 42,792,790 downwards.
CTTGTAGATCCATGTGATGTGATACGGTGTTTTAATTTAACCTATGGAGTAGCACATCCCCTTAATGTCATCAAGGGCTCATGCAAGGTTATTTTAAGTGTGATAGAGACAATGCTCCACAAGCTGTGGGCATATTTTTCGATTTTGTTCCAATTCGAACCAATTGCATCTAAAATGGATCGAAATTTGATGTCCAAAGTTGCCCATGTTTGATGCTTAGCCTTAAACTTTCCTGCCTTTTTTACCTCTCTCAATGCGCAAATCCCAAGATGTCACGCATGTCCTAGCTGTCCAAACCTACCGGAACGTTCCCCCGAATGAAACATTTAACAGGGCCAGGAGAAAGCCCGTGGGCCGTTGTTAATGTTCCTTCATTCTTGGGTTTTTTCCGCGTTGGTTGATTTTAAAGATAATAGTTTCGCCCGTATTCCAATGGGCGTCCTCAGGTCGTAGTGTCGAGACTGCATTACGCTTCAACGCCACGGAAACCGTTGCCGCCACGGGGCCGTTGTTTGGACTCCAAAGCCTCCGATGACCACTGCTGCGACCCCCGAGGAGATGTTAAATCACCCAAATGCACGGACGTGGAAAGACAGGGAAGAGCGCAGGAAAACTACTACCCGTAGCATATGTATTCCATTATGTCGATTTGGATCTTTCACCGGATTTTTGAACTGTTCCCGGTCACGTATCGGTGCAAATGCCCTTTGCGTCATTCACGGACGCATGACTTTCGAGTCACCGTAAAAACCAGTCGGAACTGGTTTTTTGGTGGGTCCAGTTATGAAATGCTTACCATTGGCTGGTCGGGTGTTTCTTTCCTCCCTCCTCTCTTCCTTTTCCGCATATACTGGGTTTCGAAAGCTGCATGCTGCAGATGCTGCTTGCATTGATATTTATTTCCTTACACAGTTACGAAAACGCTGCATGTCCATTTCTGGCCTGACGATACATCGAGATGCAAGTTATGTGGGACACCGTCGATGCATTGCTCGGGTATTTACAGGATTGTCCTTTTAAAAGCGTTTTGAATGCTTAGTTGGCTGTTAAACATTTATGAGATAGCCCAAGTGTTGTTAATATATTGCTCACCAAAATATTCGTCCTGTAAATTTCTGTAATATATGTAAGATAAGTATTTCTGTAATATATGAAAGATTTTTCGTCCAGGAATCTGTTTGGAAACTAATGTTGTTAGCAATACACTGAAGACTTCGGACTCCTAGCTCCTTGTGCATGGTGACTGTTGATGTTTACATCGACAAATTGCAGATCATTTTAGAATTGCTTAGTAGATTTATTAGTGATATAGTGAAAAGATTATTTTCAGGTAGGCATATGTATTCGAATACCGTCGCTTTTTCTGCCTGCCACGATATACGTGCCTATTTTCTGGGGTAGCGGTCCATATTTTCCTTTACCAGTTGTTTAAATTTATCCATATTTTCACCATTGTAGGTTTTTTCGACGTTAGGCATGAATGGAAATACCTAAGTTTTAAGTTAGTGCTCTTAACGAGAGTGTCAGGTCAGTGATAGTCTTGTCCTCTGGGAGGTGGGCGGTACGCTTTATTACTTCCATCCCTTATTTTCCTCTCATTTTGAACCTATAGTTTCCCATTGTACAAAAGCCATAAAGCTTGCTTTTCCTTCTTCGCGAAAACTAGCATTTATTACCCATTATGAAAGCGGGAGATTTTTTGGCAGAACTCAGCATCCTAGAGGAAAGCATTTTCTCTCCGAGCTCTGATTTGTCGCGAGACAAAGGACTGAACAAATATCGGCGTGACAGATTTTTTCGGAAGTACTTCCCTCGCTTTCTTTTTTTTACTAGAATTTCTTTAGTTTACGATCTTAATTAAAAGTTTTAACTAGCCAATGGTTTTTGCACATCCGTTCTGGTGGCTGGTATCTCTCCTTGCATACTCTCAACGTCTCGCGAGGCGGGCTCATCAAGATTTCAAGACTTCAGCTATTCCACTTGACGATGAAAGTTGGCGGGTGTGATAGGAAGTTGAAAGTAGGAAGGTAGGAAGTAGAAAAAAGTTCTTTATCGGATTTTCGATTGGAAAGCTCAACGGAAGGAGATCCGAATGAAATGAGATCCTCTGAGAAATTATTATCTTCAATAGGATTTTCGCGGAAAACTGAAGCAAAATCAGCATAAAAAATGAAAGTCGACTATGCAATAGTGACGTACTGATTGTGATTTACAGATCTACCTAATCTATGATAGGGGAATACTGCAGGACTATTTCCTAAATATTTTAGGTTTAGACGGAGTGCTTAAAGTTTTTCTTACCAAGTATTGAAACCCACGGACTTCGTGCCAAATTAATTATGAAACTTTATGTCATCTCTATTTCGTAAAAGTGGATTCAGCATTGACAAAATCAGATATTGTTGAGTTTTCGTAATTGTAATCACCGTTTAAACCTTGGAGACGAAAGTTCTCAGACTTGGAAGCCCGGGTCGAAGATTTCTCGCTACTCTTCCTCAATTCCTCAGAAGCATTGTTTTTGTAAACAGATCTTACGTTGTGAAGGAAGGAAGCCTTTTAGAATTTTATGAACTAGAAACTGGTGTTGTTTTCGCGGGTATTGGCATGGAATTTGAGAGTGCAGAGGAATGGAATCTTGCCTCAACTCACCGGTACTTTCTTGAAGAAGCTAACTCTTTCACCTTTTTTCTCCTGTAAATGTATTTTCTTAGTTCCAGTATTTGTGAATTATTTGTGCCTCAAGCCTGAATTCGCTTCTTTTTGCCCTTATTTTTTGTTTCTTCCCTGTTTTTGGCCTAGGGTGATAGCAAATATTTTTGCTGAAAACTATCTTGATTTTTATAAATATTTGTTTGACCTTGGAAAGGCATCTTTAAATTGGATCCGGGACTTAGCATCAGCTAATACATGCGATATATGTAATTTGAATCCCGTATTTTTAAGTCATTTCTATTTACTTATCCCTTGAAAGTAGTTTTTTTTTACAAATTACGTTCAAGTGGACATTCCCATTTACGAAATTCGCTGTAATTTATGGTGATACGGTATATGGCTAATTAGTATCTGCCGCTACGTATTTTACTTTTCCTGATAGTCAGTTGGCGCATCCTTTAACTGTACCTATAGTTTTTTTTCATTCCAGTGAACAAAAATTAAAAGGTTTAATTATCCCTATAAGTTTAAAGCATTCTTCCTCGTAAAGGTCGCTGAGGTATTGATTCCATTTATAGGATGTATGGCATTCGGAACAACAGTTAAATTTTCCGTAACACGATATTAACAGTTTCTCGGCGTTGCCTGAAATTTACCGAATACTCCAACTGTTTATTTGTGGAATTCGCATGGCATTTAAACTGAAAATTCTTCTACGATACATTCATTAAGACAGTAGCTCTAGGATTTCGCAATCTCTTTAGAATCTCGGGTATATTGCCTCATTGTAAAAGTTCCGGGATTTTCCTGCATACAATTTAATAAAAAATAGTTGCGTAAAACTAAGTATGCATTTGCTTGCCATTGAACATAGAACAATCTTAGTTTGATTGCCGTATTTGAAACCCTTGATGAACCTTGATTGAAAATCGCTTCAATGATGTGCGTAGCCTCCGTTTTAACCGACTGGGAAATCTGATTTGCTTCAAGTCCAACCGTCCTTGTAAGAAAAGCCATGTTAAAGATCTAATCTCCTGCCTTTCTAAAATGCATCTCCTTTGTGGAATCCTAGAGCTTGCTTCTCTACTCAATGTGGGAAAAGCTACAGAAAAGCTTTGGCTCAAACTCATTATTCAGACCGTGATGGTACTCCTCTCGTCTTGTTAACCTTCTGTGATGGATAAGAGGAAATGAAGGGATGATAATATTCGGGCCGATGATGTTACAACAGTGTATTTCGAGGGAATTAGTATATGAAATATGAAAACATCACAGAGAGAAAAACATTTTTTAGTCATTACACGTACACATCGTGGTATTCTCCTAAGGATTAAAATACCCTCAGAAATTGGCATAACCTGTTGCATACCGGAAAAAATAAGCTCTTGAGCACATTCGTGATGAAAACTGTAAAACCTACTGGCGTATTTAAAATTGTATGAAATAATTTGAAGGATTCTTCTTAATCTAGTTTTATCTAGATATGTAGGTAACTAGCAATGGAATGTGGGGCTGATATCTATTGCCATACAGTCATTTTTGAAATGTATACGTTACCGTAACTTCTTAAAGAAATACTTGGAGCTATGGTTACAAATGTAGAGTTAAATGTTCATTCTCCACCCTTGTCTATAATAGGCGTCTTTTGTACCGTAACCCTTTGTAACTTGGAAGTAATGGATGTCAAAAAGATTGTCAAATAAATTCAAGTGTTGACCATGAAAAAGGGATAATATTCGTTTTGCCTATCGTTGTAGTTTCATTGCTAGTCGTAATGTAGTTGAAAATGTGTATATACTTCTTTTAATACTAAAATAAATTATTTCCTCCGGGTTTCATCTATTACACAGCCGTTTTGAGAGAGTAAACGTTGACAATGATAATGAATGTTGAAACATTGGTCGTTAATAAATTGTTTTTGGACTAATATAAGTATTTTATTCCCTCCAGCATGCCTTTCCGCCTGGTATAATATGTGTAGTTTCAACTATAAATACACTTCATGACCTTGGACAGATTTCCATGCATTCTTTTTGAGTCTACATCCTGCTGAGAATTTTTTATACAACGATATTGAAGGCCTCTGGATGATCCCGCGACCACGTTCTCTATTGAAATTCATGAGCCATGCGAGGAAAAAAGCAGTGACACAAGCCGTGCGCACGATAACTGCGTTTCAATGCTGAAAGTTAGGGGGCTTTGGTTGAAAAAATATCTGTATCGGATGGTGCTCAGTGGTTTGGGGGAAAGGAGAGCGGAAGGCCCGCATGAGCAGCGATCGTCGAGTATGCGAATATTTTCCATCCTCATTCTGATTACTGCGAGTCGCGATTTTTTTCATTCGCTAACTGCTTCCGAGCGTACCTTCTCCATATGCGGTTACGCCAGAGCGGCAATCAAGCCATCCCTGTTGCGCAACGGAGCGTGCGGCTATAACGCGGTCATCTTCAATTCATGACGTTCAATTCCTCATCCTTTCCACGTATTTCCTACGTACTGGTCACATCCACCTTCCGATATCGCTGTAATTCCTTTCGTCTGAGGTTGGCCCCGGTGGGGACGGACTGGGTTTTCATCCACTGTCGTTTAGACGAGGAGAAATGTAGTGGGATACTGAAATGCTCTGTAGTCATGCGGTGAAGCTATTTCCGTCTGGTATGCAATTTTAATGATGACTAATAAATTAATAAATAAGGTCGAGAGCATGGATTTTTCGCTTAGAACTCGGGAAAAAACATACAAAATCCCTTATTTCGTTCGATTCAGTGACGCCAAACCTCTGGCCAAAAAAAGTTAATGCACCACCAATCTCTGGTGAAAAGACTGAAAATGAGCTATAACTCGTATTATGAATATAACATATTTGCGTCATTTTTCAATACATGTTGTAAGCAGTGGATGTTGCATTGACTTAGATTGGATTTTTGATAACTCATAATTGGAATTTTGCCAACTCAAAGATATTTATTGTCCAATTACGGTATGTGCTGACAAAAATGTGTGAGTATTTGTTGGTTCATAATATGAGAAAACTATACGGTAATAAAAAATTTGTGATTTTTTTTTCTCGTTCGCTTGATGAGGAATCAAATTTGCTTCTAACAATATGCATAATTTACTTGTCGCATGGGAAGTAGTTTGGATTCCATAGCTCTCCGGTGAACATATTTTACAAGCTTTAACATGTCACCTTCCTATGCTGATGCCTTCATCCGTAATCTCACATATTTGTTTGAAATTTGGCATAAATATATTTGCCAACGTTACTTGCTGCTCCACGGAATGATTTGGTGACTTCAACGCCCTAAGGTAGGCGAACTTAGTCTAGCGTAGGGTGCGTAACTCCCTCAATAACTCACTGCCATCGCAATTGTGAAGTCACCCGGAAGAGAAAAATTGCCATTTCCTCCGTTTCCTGTAGAACCACTTGTGGAGTCTCACCTCCACGTACGGGGAATTTTGCGGCGGAACCTACAGTCCCCTTGGCTTTCTGAAGCCTTTCCATTCCTTGGATTTTAAATGGTGGTCCTTGTTTGAGGTCACATCGTATTACAAACTCCACTCGCAGAAAATTGACGGCAAAGCAGTCTCGTCCGAGACAAGATTTGAACTCGCTTGCCGAGGTTTTACTGCGCGGTAACTAGGCTTCCTGCTTGAGAAAACCACGTAATCCATTCACTTCCAGCGGTCTCACTCCCGGTGAAAATCGGTTGGTATTTGCCTCAGGTACCATCCGTTATGTATTTTTTCGCTCCGTACCCTACTTCCGCAAGCCTGTCTCTCTCTCTCCTGGAAGTCACGTCTCCGCATTACGTCCACGCGCTTTCCCTTTGGCGAATAGCGGCGAAGGAGCGAGGGAACAATTGAACGCCGCCCCGGCGAGAACTCGTGCTAATTCCTCCGGCGTGATTTCGGGTAGGTCCTCCTCTTCGCGAGCGGGAAACAAAATGTAACAAAGCAATGACGCACAGGTGGAGGGGGGGGGGGCGGTGGGATCGGCGGCACTTACCGTCCTCGGCGGGAAGACGCGAGTCAATCCTTTGAGTTATTCCCGGCTCTGCTCGTCTCCCTTTCGCGGCGCACAATCGCCGTCACCTTCGGATCTTCTGAGGATTCTTGCCTCTCTTGTCTGCCGAGGGAAACCAGGGATTTTCTCGCCAACCGCGCTGTTTGCTCGCGACGGGACTCGACTGGGCACGGGTTGAGCGGAGAGTGGAGCTTTCTGTCGAGTGAGAGCACTGGCACTGCTGTGTGTGAGTGACGGTTCTGCCAAGTGCACGCTCGTATAAAAGAATGGGAGGCGCGGGAGGGGCGGTGGGAGGGGGGGGGCGGGGGAGGGGGGAGTGTGGAGGGAAAGGAGGCGGCGAGGTGCAACTCCTCCACTGCGAACTGAAAGCGGAGGAGGTGCAGGGTCGGTGGTTAGCGAGCGGGGAAGGGGTGGCCGAAATGTACGTGGAGGTGAGGGCGGCCTCGACGGAGCGATGTAGCGCTCGAGGTGAGAAGTTTATATGTGGAGGGGGTGTTATAATTACCACCGGATGGATATTATTTTATCCTCGCAATATCGCTCTTTTTCAAAACCAATTAAAAGAGCGTGTTCAGGGTATAGAATTAATTCATTAATCAAAAGTTGACGGAGGGATTTTTCACGTTTCTGTATTCACGGCACTAAATCTTGGCTGTGCGATTTTATGGGTAAAACCACTTCTTGACAAACCTCAAGTGGACCAGGAAAAATTGCTGACTCCCCTTCCACCTGCGTGTGAATTTTGCACGCTTTTGGGCTTCGCATGGTGTGAGCTTCTTGCAGTCGTGTCAGAAAAAAACTCTTGGACTGATCACTGAGGGAAGAAATGGATAAATCCGCATTGTTCATCATTATCAATTCCTCCTTCTGGCGATTAGTTGACTGTTCTCCTACATAATTTGAAATCACATGCTACTTCTCCCGCATCCCTATTGGTCGTATTTATTGCAACCCTCTTTATTTAGCCAACACATTTCTGAGGATTCTCGCTCTCGAGCCATATGTCAACATAATGGGAATACTGTCACTTATGTCAACATTAATTCCATCATGCTTCAAGAATATTTAATTTCTTTGAATTTTTGTGTGGTGTTTCTTTTTCGTCTCGTCGCAAAATCACTCGAAGTATCCAACCTTCGATCTTTTTGCTTTAACTCTCTTTATTTTGTTCCTTCTTAGTTCCTTTGAAATTCATGATCTCTTCGTGGGCCCAGCCTGTCATATTGGTTTCCAACGTGTTTTTCCTTCTTATTGTGTGTACATATGTTCCCTAATATTTTTAAAAAAGTGTCGGTGATACCTGATCTAAAAATATAAATGGAATAAATTAACTATATCAAATTATTTTTAAATTAGAGCAGGGGTGTTGATATACTATTGAGTGCAATAAATTCGATTAATTCACCGAGAAAATTGAAGTAGACGTGTATTTCCAGGAATAATACAAATATTCTTTTTTCTTTGACGAAAATGAGATGACAGCAGAATAAAATATCTTGCTTAATCTTTTAGCCATTTCGCTTTTTACCTACCTTTCGCCCTTTAGCCTACTTTAGAGTGCCACTGTAGTTGTTGGGAGCTGAGAGGAATAATCAACAAACCATTTATTCTGGGTGAATCTGGTCAGTCTCTGAATTATTTTTTCTTTGGAAATAAACAATTTGAGAAACCCGAGTATCATTACTATACTCATGGTTTACCCCAAGGTAAGTTGGGTTACAGGTGCCGTTAATAATTGTATGTGCGTCTAGTCTGCTGTTTTTTCCGCTCGTCACTAATCTACCAGTAGTGTGAGTGTCGTCAGGCTACTCGTAATAAGTACGATCTTCCCGAACGGGATCATGTCTTTATTCCGAATTCCGAAGCGCTTCTTGCCAGTTTAAAGAGGCTCTGCGGCTCGTAATTACGTTTCCGCTTTCCATGCGAGGCGGAAGTGGAAATTATTTTTTGATCCGCTAAGTGAGGCAGAGAAAGGAGGTTGTTCTGCATCAATCACTGGTGAATCTTTGATCTCATTCCTGATATTAATGATATGCGTAGGGTTATGGGATCTTTTTATCTCTCAATCTGCTGTTTGTAAATGCCAAAACTATCTGTTCTTCAATTAACCTGCCTTTAGCTAGCCTTTCCTCCTGTCTCACCCTGGAGTTGATAAGTCAGCATCCGTCTGTCTTCTTTAAGATGAGGGTTGATTTGTTGTTTCACGTGAAGGGATAAAATATTTCTTTGATTTTTACCTGCGGTTAGGGAGGGCATATTTGTTTTTAGCTGGATTCTGTGACATCGACCTCATAATGAATCTTCTTAGCCAAACACGCCTTTCTTGAGAGCCAAAAAATTTAAGTTTTGCCTTTCGCATTCACTCGACCTTTTATGAAAGTCTTTGGCTTTATTGAAGAGAATTCCCTTGAACGTGACCTTCAAAGAGCGCGTGTGATGATCCATGTGAAGATTGAGCCCCATATGGATGTAAGTATGTGGTTGAATTTTAATAAGGGAAGCGGGTGATTACTAAGATAATCAGCAAAAAAAAGCAAATAAGAGTGGAAGAACATAATCTTGCCATTTTACCATACTTTTACCCTGAACTACGGGTGAAAACATTGGCTAAAGGCTGATGATGGACGTGAATCAGTAGAAGATCAACTTCGTAACCGCAATATATTATTTTATTTTTGGCAAAAACTCGTGTAAGATACGTATTTTTTTACGAAAGTTGTGAATTGGTTATAATGGCAGCGGTGTGGGTGGCTTTTTCGAAACTTTGAAGTTAATAGTGATTGTCGAAAAATTCGATTGTTCATTTTAAAAAATGGCCTTCTGCTCCGTGTGCTTGAAAATACTGTTTCTATAGATTATAGTTGTCAACTATTCTCTATCAACTGTGCCTCACTTTTACTCTACGGAGGCCTGGGTTAGTGACAATGTGATGTGTTTTTAAAGGCCAAAATGCACATATGAAATTCCTTATTTGTTTTGATCCATGCAGCCGCGGTTCAATCATGTAAAGAGGTTTAGAAAAGTAGAGTTTCTCCTTATGTGAGTAGAAAATAGCATTTTTTCAGTTATATGAACATTGGTAAAAGATCGAGCATGTCTTTTTTAGCCTTCTTTAGCCTTCCCATCAATAAATATTTTCCTTTGTTATAGCCAATGTATTCGCCTTCGGGGTGGAATAGAACGAAATAAAAGGTGATGTTCTCCAGTTAGAGGCTAAACTTTGCGGATTTTCAAAGTAAGAGTTATATTTAAAGTATGTTGAAGCGCAATTGTATGTAATATTTGAACTGGCAGTGGTTACAATGAAGATTACGTATAATGATATCATCTATGTATGTAAAGGTATTCAATGTCCAGGTATAAGATCTGGGAACCCTAAAAGAAAGCATGCTTGGGTACGTGGACATATATTTCATCTTTATGGTGATTTTTAACCGTCCGAGACACGCTGAGGGGAGCTCGTGAGGTCAGTGGGGTTATTTTCTCCAAATATGAGTGGAGGAAGCACGGGAGAAACCTTACATGACGTGTCTCCCTTGAAGAGAATAAATTTGCTACCCGTACGGAAAATGATATACAATTTAGGTTGTTGAATTCAAGAGCTGTGAGAAGGGTTGGACTTCATAAACTGAGGGTAATTTTGAGAGAATAAAGACCCCAGTCACTGTCATTGTCGGATCGTTACCGGTTTGAATCTTTAATTAGCGGAACTAAATGGTCATTCAAGTGGTGATTCTTTGGCTGCAACCCGGCTAGTTTGGTAGTATTCATGGGTGGAAAAAATCAATAAAATGTTATACAATTATAATATTTTGGAAACCACGCTGTAGATTTTTTTCCAGAAAGTTGGAACAACTAAGGTTCGAAGAGTGAATTGATTCTCAAGATTTATTCCCCTTTAGTTTCCATAGCTTAATTAACGGGATGTTGAAAGCAGTATGATAAAATTCTCTCTGTTTCTGAGAATCTTAGCTTTGCAGTTCATTGCCGAATAATCTCAGGAGCTTTTGGATTTGAAGCGCAACTAAATCCTAGAGATACCGTAAAGTAGGTAGCTATATTACACGCACACTGATTGCCGACATTTGCATTTCACCTGGCATCATTTACCGTCGCGGACCGGATATGGGAATAATTTCGAGTGCGGAATGGAATCTCAATCTTAATTCAGTCTTGTCCGTCTGCTTTACCTTTGAGAACCTGCCCGGTGATTAATGTAGCATGGGCGGCGGGAGGAGGGGAGGGGTCGAGGGGGGGGGGGGCGTGGAGGGACGAGTACTGAATTTCTATGACTCCATCCGCTCGCGCGCGTGCAGACGAGTGATCCCGATGCGCGCCGGTTTTTCTTTGACGAACATAGGGAGCAAATGCGAGCGCAATTACGCTTTTACATTTTCAAACTATTTTTCAGGGTCAAATATAACCAGTACGTTCCCTCAACCGCAGTTAACTTTGAGATACATAATCCTCTCAAGGTAGCTGTTGCGATTTTACTTCCACATTCATAATAGACGCCTTTGAAGAGTGATTTACAAAGTAAAAGTAGAGAGAAACATATAAATTACGTGGGTACTGCCTTACGAAAACGGGAATTGAACCACTGTCCTTTGGTTTTTTCTGGGCGAATGAGCAGTTCAACACGCTACCCAGGCTTCCTGATTTCTAAGGCCATTTTGGAGGGGTAGAGGAACAATATGTTTGGCCCTCAAGATCGATCAAGGATCACACAAGTAAGGGAATATGGGATTCTAGGAAGCCTATACCCACAAGGATAAATCCTGTAACATAATTTATGCTTCGTGTGGGGATTATTAACCTCAGCCAAGAACGGCGATGAAATCTTTGACTTTGTAATCTCTCATTCTGGAATATTTTTCTCCTTTTTGTAGAAGTCCCGCAATAGTAGAGCTAGAAACAAGTGTCTGATTTTCAAAGTGAATTCCATTTAATCGAACATATAATATCTCCCAGGTGAATCCTTGCTTCACAGGAGGGCGTATATGACTAAAAATACGTTACAGTATTAAATTTTTTTCTTCTTGATCGCTTTTAAAAACCTGCAATTGTTTTATCTCATTTTTAGGGGCTTCAAGTCTCTTGTTTGCTCATTAAGTTACTTTCAAAGATAACTGTAGAACTGATTCGCTGGCCGCAGCGTTGAAAGCATTAATAAGAGCGGAGGAGACAGTAGCTGAGAGTTAGTTTGTAATTCGGATGAAGACACTTTCTTAGTCAATCGTTTGATAGGACTACGATTGATGGCGAAACTTAGGATTTCCAATTTCGTATATTGTCTGTGTGGTAGCTTTGATTTTGAATGGGGCAAAACCTACCGAACAGCTGTGGTTCATAACCCAGCTCCTTTTGTCTGCTCGTTCAAATGACTGTTCGTTCAAATGACTGTTCGTTCAAATGACTGTTTTTTAAGTACATACTTAATGCAAAACAATTTAAACCCTCCCCTTTTGAGCCGTGACGTGATACCGTATTTTGACGGCTTTCATGTCTCCCCTATGCCTGACGCTCATGATTGTGATTTCGTTCGGCGCAGATCTGCTTTAAGGAAAAAAAGTGTGTTTTTATGTGCTATGAAATGCTATTCATTTGGTGAATTATGGTGCTAGCTAAATTAATTTTGAGTTCACTGCTTCTGAGTGCTACTACTTAATCTTTAGATATAATGAGTGTCCCTTGGAATGTGAATCTGTTTCAGGGTCTATCAATTTGGAAACATTAGCGACCATTCCAAGTTAGGCATAATCAATTTTGAGTGTTTGAATTGTTCATTGTAGAGTAAATGCGTTCTGTCAGTTCTATTTTTACATGCTGGGTATTTTATTTGGAAAGTACTTTACTTTTGGGGCCTATCAGAAGTTCTGATAATTTTTCTGGAAGATTGGTTAGTAATGCACTAAATCATGTGGTAACAGTTGTAATATGCTAAACATAGCATTTATCGGTAGGATGCGATGTGATGGTGGAATTGGAGCACCCACCAAGCCTCCCACAAAATTGAATAACATCCTTAAGCCCACCTTTGGAAGCAATGCATGTTTTTATTGGAATAAATCAGAGAGGAGAGTTATCTGATGAGATCTGTAAGCTATCCACGCAACAAACTTAATTCGATAGCTTCATTATAATATTAGAAGAATGAACCCATGGTTATCGCTGTATCCGACTGAAGAAATCCGCAATAAACAAGTTAAGAAAAGTAGGAAGAAAATTAAAAATACCTATATGATGAAGATAAAATCACTTTGTTCTACTATAAATGAATTATTCCCGATACGCCATTTTTTATCCTTAAAAAAATTATTTTGAGCGGTCTGTAAGGGAAGAGGACTTATCTTTGGAGCTAAAAGGGTCGGATTGAGATACTTTGAGGCCATTGGGTTTAGCATGTAAGGCATTAGGCGTTCCCAAGATATGTAAAATCAAATGAGAAACATTATTTACCTGGAATTTTCTATTGATAGTCTAGGAAAATCACGTATACTGCTGCTGTGTCATCTAAATAATAAAGATATGTTTTATGGCTGCAACTTGTCTATGAGGTGCACGTATGAAGAATGTGGGTTTTAGGATCATCACGTCAAGAGTGCTAGAATCATAGTCTTCCGTAGCTTGATTGATTTAGCCCTCGCTATGGCCGTGTTTAGCAAACTTTTAGGAAATACCTACCATTTTCTAGTATTTTTTTTATTGAAACTTGCGATTCAGTATAAATTTAGCTTTGTTCATTATCGTGTTCAAATAGTTCTTTTGTAGGTGCTGAAAGTGTTTCGTTGTGTCCAGCGGCTTACACAATGGGGAATATTAAGCTTTATGAGCGATGCATTTTTAATGTAAGAAATATAAAGTGCGGTTGATTCGTGTTTCTGTTCTTGTGCTTGCGAAAGGCTTTCAAACATTCCTGAGGAAGAGTTATGCTCAAGAACAATATTGCGTAGCCAATTTGATTTGATGCTTACCTGTGCGCACTCTATTGAGAAATACTATAATTAAAATATTTGTAGCAGTATACTCTTCAGATCTCAAGGATTTGAATTACTAGAGTTTATATGCAATCCCATTATATTTTCCTCTCTTGGATATTAATCTTGTACGAGGAGTGGTCTTAGCACTCAGGGTGAATGTGTTAAGAGTCAGAGAAAAACAGATGACCACCAGATATAGGGAAGTAAAATGTGCTCCCGCGCCACAGTAGACCTACGCTTATTTTTGAAAATTGGTTTTTCTTTTGAATTCGTCCCTTCAAAATAGTTGTTTTGGTAAGAAAACAAATACATTTCAGGCTGGTTGATGTACGACTACCCATAGCCGTGCCTAAGGGGTCAAAGTGCAGGTGCACTAGAATAAGCGGATTTTGATGCCAGACACACGTCTTTGTAGTAATTCGCTGATTGTAGAAATCCGTAGGGAAGAAAATTTTAACCATTTTTCCGTATCTTGAAGCCATCATGGAGTAATATTATTCCGCACCGGCCTAGCCGACGCGCCGTACGGGCGCGATCTGCGCCCGTAGGGCGCCGCTCGCGCCCGACGATTTTCGATATTTTTTATCGTCAATTCAGCCGAATCGTACGCTCGTTTTCCTTCGCTGAGTGTTCTTTTCACTCTGAACAGACACCGAAAAGCTAATAACCTGATAGTTCTGCTATCTTATGATTGTGTTTTGGTGAAGTGGTTTGATACAAAACTGCTTAGTCTATAGTGATACGATGCATATTAAAGCATTACTTTGTAATCATTTTGGTATCTCCTGTTATCCTTCCAAGCTAATGATTTGAGCCCTGTGGGATGGGGTTAAATTATCGGCAGTCCTCTATGTTTCTCTGCCTTGACATAGTGAATAGATAGAATATGAGAATCGCAGTCGCTTCTCTTTTGGCCAAAGCAGTTCAGTGAGGTGTTTCCCTTGCAAACGTGTGGTTGCGTTTAAATCTATTTCAAGTGAAACAGTTTGTTTACACAATGGCGTGGATGCGGAGTGGAGCTGTGATTGACCTTGTTGAAAAAGAATCTGAGGAGCTTCAAGTATTATCAAAGCTTCCAACAATACGTGAGGTACTGTGTGTGTTCTTTTATTACATGAGAAAAAATCATGGCGTTCGGGACGCAGCTAGGATTGCAGTGAAAGAAGTTGTTGATCTGTGGAACAAAACTAAAATTCCCCGTATCCAAGACATTCGGATTATTGAAAAAATAGTGTCGTTTTATCAGGAATGGAGGAATCTCCATAAGAATACCTCCACTAATAAACCGCCAAGTGCAGCCGCGATGGCTAAGAAAGAAATGTTTCAGAGTAAGCTAGACTGTATGTTTGACTTGAGCAAAAATGATGCAATGGAACGGATGGAAAAAAGGCAAATGATGCAACTAAAGAAGCAGAAAAAAGGCTTGGATGGAAGAAATACTTTTCTTGTGTGATCAACGCGGACCGAGGTTATGAGTTATCGGGGGTGTAGATTTAAAGATAAAGAAGGATAGTAAATGGAAAGGAAAACTTTGTTATATTCCACCAATTTATTTTCAGGTACAACTAGTTTCGACGCAGTTTTACTCTTTGTACCTGAAGATGACGCCGCTGCGTCGAAACTAGTTTTACCTGAAAATAAATTAGTGGAATATAACAAAGTTTTCCTTTTCATTTACGATAAAATGAACTTCCACAAGGTTGAGCCTGAGACGATGGAGATAATAAAGAAGGATAGTAAATGAAAAAGTAAAACTTTGTTATATTCCACCAATTTATTTTCAGGTACAACTAGTTTCGACGCAGCGGCATCATCTTCAGGTACCTGTACCTGAAGATGACGCCGCTGCGTCGAAATTAGTTGTACCTGAAAATAAATTGGTGGAATATAGCAAAATTTTTCTTTTTCATTTACTATAAAATGAACTTCCACAAGGTTGAGCCTGAGACGATGGAGGTAATAAAGAAGGATGATCAGAGAAGGGCAGTGAGGAAAGGTTGATGAGAAACTCACTGAAGAAGACAAAATGCAAGTTGCACACCGGTATTCTCAATAATGAAGATTCAGAGGAGCCCCTGAAGAAGAGACAGGTGCAGTTGAGGGATCTTCCCAATATGACACTTGGTGACTTAGCCACAACAAGCTCCGTCAGATTTTTTCAAATACTAGGAATTAGTCAAGAGTTTTTAGAGTACCCTGTGACTGAATGGGCTGAAAGAGAGGATTACAAAATAGGAAAGCAAAATGCTACTTACCTTAGAGTGGTTAATGATCATACGGAGCGAGGCGTAAAACTTATGTCCGATTTCAACAGAACAATAACACAAAAAGAGGACGCCTTTCAAGACTTGCACATATCCGTAGATTCTTACCGGAAGTCCCTACCTGACATCAAAAAGTCAACATTAATTCATAAGTATGACACACCATCTACATCAAAAGACCGGAACTGAATTGTGTACTTACTCATTGTATCTTCAAATATTTTTATTAAACACATCGAGGTAATTAGATAATCTCGACCATTTATTTACCCTCAGAAGTGCACGAGGAAGTACAAAGAGAAAGAAGGGGTGGGGACATAGGGGGGGATCGCTCATAGCTCGGCACGGATACCAGCCTAGCGGCGACCGTCAGCCAAGCGCCCGTACGGCGGTTAGGCCGGTGCGGAGTAATATTACTCCATGATGGCTTCAAGATACGGAGAAATGGTTAAAATTTTCTTCCCTACGGATTTCTACAATCAGCGAATTACTATAAAGTCTGGCATCGAAATCCGCTTATTCTAGTTCACCTGCACTTTGACCCCTTAGGCACGGCTTTGGGTAGTTGTACATCAACCAGCCTGAAATGTATTTGTTTTCTTACCAAAACAACTATTTTGAAGGGATGAATTCAAAAGAAAAATCAATTTTCAAAAATAAGCGTAGGCCTAGCGCCACAGTGCTGTGTCATTGCCCAGTGAGTATGAATCGTTGTCTGAGTCCGAACGGAAAGCAAAACATACCAGTCAGGTTTACGCTCCTTGAAAAATTATGGCGGTTGTTTTCGTATGGCATAGAGGGTCACACCACTCTCACCCTATCTTAACTTTTTGCATTTTGTATGGCAAATGTTGGGCTCAGTTGAATTTTACAAAATGAGTAATAATGTAACTGGCGAAAAATGGAGAGGGTGATTGGGTATTGATGAAAAAAAACGAGAAAGTGTTGTGTACGTTGGGAGAGGAAAGGAAGTTGGTGGTGTTATTTCGGAGAACGTGGAAATATGGATGCAGTACGTGTTGAAAGGTGAGGGCATTTTAAAGAGGGTGGTATAAGAGATAACGCTTAACAAGCGTGGAAGAGGATTGAAATTTTGAACAGCATAAAAAGGCATAGAATGTATGATGAATTGAAGACAAACTTGATGCTGTGCTAGTAGAGTAATATGCTACAAAGTTAAATGATGACCCCGGAAATGGGAAGCTTAGACAGGGACTGTCCACCTACATTTTAGCTGGTTGCATCCGAAATAATGTACACTTTTACATCCCGTTGAACCTTACATCATTTTCCTCGTAAAAGTTCTTCTTGTATCTTTTTGATGTTGAAAAGTTTTCGCAGTTTATCATAAAACTCCGTTATGTGTGATTATTTTCCCAGGTTGTGAATTGTATTTGATGTCAAAAGGCTAGTTAATGAATAAAACGAAGTAGTTTTGTGGTGGGGATTAAGAATAAATTTGTCTTCCCGCGTTGAAAATGCATTTGAGTGGTGGAAAGGGTGTTAATTTTCCCCCAAAAATGCCGGCTAACTCCCTGGTTAGGACTTTAATGAGAAAAATGGACCATGATTAGGAAAGGCTCACGTTTTTCACTCATTCGCGAGGTGGTCGAATACCAAGGTTTCATTCCTATGGAGAATTGCTAGCAGAACTTCGTAGTTGTAGTTTTTGTTTTTTGGTGCTTCGACAGCCGAAGTCATTGAGTATGCTGGACTTCGGTTTTTAGTTGCACCATCCGTGTGGAGTTACCACTGTGGCAGGTGATTGGAAACGTTCATGTTAATTCTTCCTTCTTGGAAACAGAAAGTAGGAAGTGGAAGCATATTAAAGGGAAAGCAGAAACTTGGCCGTTTGCATTTCGGGTTTCTTGCATCGGTCAAATACTTTTCTGTTTGCTCTTGGATTTCCATATTTAGGAATGAAGTTTAGCAAGTGTAGCATGTGCATTTTTAAACATCGAGCGCAGGCTTCCGCATTGGCCTGAAGAACTGGATCCCATTTTTTCAGGTTCAACTGTGTGCGTCAGAATAAAGATAACAACAAGTTGTCCTCCGTTACAGGAGGACAAACTGTTGACGCTCGCAGGTGAACCTAAAAAAATGGAATACAATTGATAAAAATATTTTAGTGTATATGTTGAGCAAGTGGAGCAATTTCATTAATTGGATAGTGGCGTTGGAAGAAAATGGGCGTAGAGGCAAAGGCATTGGAAGGAGAATAGCGCTAGCGAAATAAGAGTTCGGGAATAGGAGGGAGCTGACGACGGGGATCTTGGGTAAGGACGTAAAGAAAAGGCTGGTAAAAAGTTTAATATGGAATGTAGCGTTGCGTAGTGCAGAAACGTGGACACTGTGAAAGGTGGACGAGACTAGGCTGCTGGCGTTTAAAATGTGTGTGTGGAGGAGAATGGATAAGTAGCGGTGGACGAAATGGAAGGCAAACTAAGAAGTGAAGATCGAAGAAGTATTATTGGTGAGGAGTGAAAATAAGTATTAAAAATGAAGAGGATTATGTGGTTGGAAGAGATAATTCGATGCGAAGGGATGCTGGAGGCCCTAATAGAGAGGAGGGTGTTGGACAAGCGGGGATGGGTAGAAAGGGCTTTTTAGATAGATTATGAGTGGTAGGACGTATGTTGAGATGAAGAAAGAAATTTGTTGGTTGATAGGGCCCTGCGCCTGTAAAAACGGAGTCGATTTTTACTCTTCAATTTAAACCTACTTTAACCAGTAGATTACTATAATAAAAATAAAATATTTTTCTGGATTATAAAAATAAGATTCTGGCTCAAGTTTTTAACCGATTAATTTTGTGCACTCGTGCAACTCGGTGGTGGAGAGATCACGAATCGAATGGGAGAGAGGGTGCCGGATTTATCCCGATTTACGCGTTTGGGATCAAGAAATCAATGCATTTTTTCGACACGCGGTGGTAGCTCCACAGCAAACCTCCCATCCGGAAGTCCATACTTTTGATCCATGGTCGCTGTTGCCCACGAGTAAGCTGTCACTGCCCCCCCCCCCCCCCTGTAAATTATTTTTCTTCTCAGCGAATGCTGCACTGAGCCATCGGAACGGTCTCGAAAATTGAAAGTCACCAAAATTGGGGCAGGTGACTGTGCCGAACTGGGCTCCCTTTTGCTCTCGTGAGCAGAGAGAGTTGTTGCATCACGGAGCATGATGGCTGCGGTTTTTATTTTCAGTGTAATTTCGGAGCACTTAAAGCTTTCAAAACGCGCGGACTTACGTTAGTGCTGTGATTCTGTGGGAACTATTGGAATGGCTTCCGTTTTCCTCATACCGTTACGTCATGTTGGTTCATTTTGAATCATACTAAAGTATGGAGATTCGAGGAGAAAATTTTGAACGTGTACCTTATATGAACCCTTCAACTATTTTCGCTTTTTGAATTTGCATTAACATTTTCATGAAACCATATTAGTGTAATGTACTACCGGCTACGTCAGTCTTGTGATTATTATAGCGCCACCTCCCTCCCTTTTTTGCCCAAAGGCCCTCAATTTCGTCTGAGAGTTTGTGTTGTGATCTTTGGCTTTCAGCCTCCTGTGAATGTCTTGTCAAGCTAGAATGGTCCACTAGGGGCTCACGGACAACCAGTTGGGGAAATAAAATATATCTGCTTCATCTACTGACTACCTACATATATTGTGTTATGCGTTCAAGTATGGCTGATTGTACCAGGTAACAACCGTTGTTAATTTTTTGCTTTCTGAATAGTTACCTATTTTTATCCCAACAAACTGAATACTGCGAGGGAACTACAAGCATGTCAATGAATATACTCAACCCGCAAATCCAGGAAATTTTTGAGCTGAATTTCTCATCGAAGTCCCATCCTAAGCATTACATATCTCTCGGCACAGTTATTTTTTTCGTAGCTATTTTTAACATACTTTTTTATTTCAAATATTATCTTTAAAATTTATATAATGTTTCAAGGATTTTCTGATGTGACTCTCAAATGCTAGGAATACATTTGACTTGGGGTTCAATTAAACCGGAAAACATTACTCACATGATTGGAGTTGATACCAGAATATTTTTCCGCTGAATGGAAAAATAAAACTTCCCAGTTTTTTCAGCCTGTCAATAAAGTTTCTTAAATGAAGAGCTCGTATTGTTTGAAAGCTAATTTGTCGAAAATTGTTGACATTGTCAGTGGTAATGGTAGGATTAAAACTTCTTTTTGGACCATCTCTCTCTTGCAGTTATCAATCTGTAGATTGGTTTGAAAATAGACCTCCATTCCTCTCTTTTCTGAGCTTTCCTTTTCATTTCTTCATAGGATGTTGCCCCAGCATCCTTCCTCACTTGCGCCAGATATTATCCCACGAAATTTTTGTCGAAAATTGTTGACATTGTCTGTGGTAATTGTAGGAGTAAACATTCTTTTGGGACCATATGCGTTAATTTTTCAATGTTTCTCTGAAATTGGGAGATTTAACTTCATTGCAGTTATTCAAGTTTGTTTCATTTAGCTACTCAGTTTTTGGTCTCTTTGTCATCATTTGTAGACATAACTAAAGAAAACTAGCAACAAAAAGATCTATGGACGCCGAATCCTTCTTTGTCAACCCCCTGCAAAAATTATGATCTATGGATAATTGTAGAGTATAATCGCTCGGAAAAAGCTGGAGTCCTTTGAAATGTTGTGCTGGAGAAGAATATTAAAAATATCTTGGACAGAAAGGGTTACCAACCTGGAAGTACTACAATGAATTGGGGAGGGACAAACACTGCTAAATTCAATATATAAAAGAAGAAACGCAATGATTGGAAACCTACTACGTCACCCCGAGTGGATGACAATATTTATGGAAGGAGTGGTAGAGGGCCGTGCTGGAAGAGGTAGACCAAGAAAAGAATACCTGGAGGAGATATTAGCAGGAAGAATATACATAGATGTAAAGAGACTTGCTATGGAAAGAAGAAATTTGGATGCCCACCAACCTTAGGATTGAGGAGAAGAAGAAGAGAGAATCGCTTCGACTATTGCCGGCCCAATTGATTTCATGAGGTGGATTTCAAGCAGCCGCCTATGGTCATGGATACAATATCCACCCTGGAAATAGATATTAATCGTATGCGTATTAATGAAGGATTTAACTGTGCTAACATGATTAAAATCTTCTTAGCCCAATTGAGAATCTGTTATGCCACTGTAAGAGCTATTACAAGACGAGGCCTCATACAACGAAAATTCAGTTTGAACACACTAGCCCAATTCCATAAGGTTATGAAAAAATTTAATATATGGTTAGATGTAATAGGAGAGATATCCTGTGGAGCTAAAGAACATTTTTTATTTCTCAATTGAAGTTTTGTTTTAACAACTTACATCGAAGTTCTCCTTTCTCTAAACCTTTGTTTTCGTACTGTAAAGTTGACTACGTAAAAGTCCTTGAGTAACATTAAATGAAACTTTATACGGCCGATTGAATAAATAGGAGTTGGGATGGGGAGTCTCCTTCCGAGGGGATAGGATACTTTCTAGGGTAAACATTCTAGTTTTGCTCATGCGTAGATTTGGCACGACTGTTGTGATTCAGGAGTTGTAGGTATCATGCTCCCGTTAGTTTTCTTTCTTCAGGGAATGTCTCGCGCAATATGGCTTACGAATTGTGTTATCTTATCAGAAAATTAAGAAGAGAATCTTAGGGAGAGTTGCGTACTCACGAAAGGATATTAATTTGCAAGTTTGTAGTTGAGTAACGTCACGGACGGTGAGCATTTAAACATCATCATCGTAATTGCCGCGGAAAGAAAAAGCTCATCTCCATTACGCTCTGCGTTTCACGGTTTTCACTTGTCTCCATTTCCGCCTAATTACTCCAACAAAACTTTCTTTTTCCTATGAATGGGAGTAGTGCACGTCTTTTCACCGATTAAATCCTAATTCATCAGCTAAATGTTTAAGAAATAGGGTTCGTTTAGGAAAATCTCTGACACTACATCTCCCAGTCGGCCCTCATGAGAATACGGCTTGTTGAATCACTACAATCTGAGCTTCACCGTTGTTTTTTTATTTTGCTAGATTTTTTTGTCTCAACGGTTAGGATAAGCGATTAATTATGTTGCAATCAGTTAATGATCGACAATCATTGTTGACACAAGTCATCCTGTAACAATTCAGTCAGCCATTTTCCCAAGGCGTAACAGCAAGCCGAATTGAGAAGCCTCTTTTTTTCTTTATAATCAACGCTTTCTGACATTAACTCTCATTAGTGTGCAAATGGTCGAGTAAAAGTTTCTTAACGAGTCGTTTCACGTCTTGCAAAGTCATTATTCAAACTATAAATAGGTCGGAAATGGTTGGAGTAGAAATGTCAACTCAACGCGACAATATTTAGCGACATAATCTTATGTGAATTCAGCGTAGTTATTAATAACAAGTGATAATGCTTATGCAATGTTAAAATTAACTTCTCCCATTGCCCATTTGCAGCTGGATTCTGGTAGCAGGCAGTTCCCAAAGAGTCGTGGAATGATTGGCTGTTCCTTATTTTAGGTTTTCCCCAATTTCTCCTTTACAGCACCTTGATTCTTCCTTTTCCCTCCACTCTTGCATTGGATGAAACTGGCTGTCATTCAACCAATACGGAAGCTCTAACTTTTTTCCATGCGAGTGACAGAAGTGGCATTATAGCTTGCATAATTTGTTTGCCAAATATTAGTTTGGTGTCAATATTGTGTATCGTAGTATAGCATCACAAATTTGGGAGTACTGATTGAAGAGGCTTTGATTTATTTTGTACTTCGATATAAATCAGCATTGACGTTTTAACTGAAGGTTCATATCAAATTATGAATACACGTCTGTGCGTTTTGAAAAATCAAGTACGATTTGTTCCTTCTGTGTGGCACGACATGTAGGAGATAACATGGTCTGAAATTCCCTGCTGAAATAGTGGATTTCATAAGTCTGCTGCAACAGAAAAGGCTTAGGTGTAAACCTCTAAAAACGGCATGTGTGTGATACTAATGTCTTGTGATATTTAGTGTGAACGGTGCCTCATTGAGACTGTTAGCAAAAGTGAGTATTTTGTTATTGGTAATGGTGACTTGCATTGTGTTATTCAATTTCTCTCATTAATTACTTCCTTGAACTAAGGTGAATGAATAAGATAAGGAACTGACTTTAGTTGAACGACCTTATAATCATTTTTTATACTCTGGTGTAAGTCCTTTTCTATGCTTTGTTTCGGAGTGACAGCGCTTCATATATGATATTTCTTGTAACATAAGGTTATGAGATCATGAATAAATAATTTATTATAAATTTAATCAGCGTTTATTTTTTCTTTCACGCAATGTTTTCTGGAAAAGTAGCTAGCGATATTATTTGATTTGATGAGTGCGTACTTACGCCTCAAATACCGAATCCACTCTTGCCTAGGCATTTCAAGAAAATGAAATTTATGCGAAATTTGTAGAAGCGTTTTTAAAAAATCTCTTCCCTAATTTGAGAGCCTAAAACGATAGTTCAAATAATAAAATCTTGAAATCGCTCGATGACCTTTGGTAAATCCCTAGAGCGAGGTTCTTGCATCACCGTACTTCCGAAATATGTCGGTATGTTTATGAATCCATTTTTACGTGGTTCACGGTCTTCTCATTCTATATGCGTGAAGTAGCCGACGACGTTCGGAGTCAGGGGAGCGATTTCGATTGACTTTGAACAAACTGTTTTTGGGAGAAATTCTTGACTGGATCATCAAATGAATGTTTGGAAAGTCATTTCCCCAAGGTGTAAATAAAAGAGGAAATAAAATTGATAGCCGACTATGATAGCCAGTTAAGCAGCGTTTCATCCTGTAATTCGAGAAGAGAGCAATTGACAAGCAAATTTAAATTTAACATGAATTGTAGTTGCCTATAAAAACAATAAGAAATTATACTCCTATGCATGCATTTCGGTCATCCAAGTGACCATTGATAGGGAGAGTAAAAATCACGTAAACACGCACGTTTACGAGATTTTAACTCTCACCTGTTGACAATTCGGCTGAATGTTTAATTTTTAAGCGTGCCATTCTGATTATTCAACGGTTTAGGGCTCGAATCGAACAAAGCCTAGATATTATGTTTGTCCTTAAAAGTCAAGTCTGGCCGTTAATCGGGAGGCCGATCATCGAGGATTTTTATTCATAGGCGAATACATTTAGAAATCACGCGTGCTGGGAGATTTAATATTTGGAATGCCGTTGAAAATCACGCTGTTGCAAGTCCCTTAATTGCTCACTTCTCCAGCCACTGCTTGTGACATCCTTTTTTGCCAATAAATTAACGTGTATAACGTCGAATGCAACAGCGGGCGTAACCTTTGTGCTCATATTGAAAAGGGTTATAAAAATATCAAAATATTGTGTTTGACATTATTTATTTGAATTTATTGGCTTGCAAGTGTAAATCAGTTGCTGGTAAAGTTTAAACTCTCTCGCGCAATTTAGTTTAAGTCTCAAAACCATATGTGGGTTTCATCGTAATTTAAAGTCGTCAAGTGACGTATACTACATTGAACTTCCTGTTGATTCTCATGCTGTAAATTATTTGGCCTTGAAATATATTCTGGGCTCAAACTCTGTCCCTAATCTGCTTTTCCCGTTTATCAGACGTAGCCAAATAAATTCCTCGTGCCTAAAACCCTCAATATATGATGTTTCATCAAAATGGTTGGTGCCGTTTTCGAGATAAATTTTACATGACCAGTATGACCAGTTTCAGTGATGCAGTGGCCATGGTGGCAATAACAGTAAGTTTCGTGTGACTGGTAAAGCAGCAGTGTGTGATGATCGGACTTCTTAATTAATTTACTTTTCTACGCTGAATCCGTTTCATGAATGGATCTGTCATTAGTAATGTTTTTATAATTTTTTATGCTAATAAATCCTTGCGGTGTTTGCATTGAGTAAAGAATAATGCTTATTTGAAATAGCATATACACGGTAATGCTCAGCTATTCTTTTTTTCTAGCTCTCTTTGTCATCCGTTGATTATCTACTGAGTTTTAGGCGTTGATTTATGTGTATTTAAAGAGACAAATGTGAGGGAGTGCGTATTTACTTGGATAGGGCGTGAAGCCGATTCTGCCAAAAATAATGATTATTGCGTTGATTTAAAGGAAGTAAAGGTAGTTTTTATTGTCTGAATTAATTGGGTGGAGATGCAACAATTAGGGGGTGCCGAAGCAAGGTGCCACAAGGTATGGAATATAATCTTAGGGAGTAATTTTTTTCCTCGGTTTCTGTATCCCCATTTTTTCATTACTTAGCTTGTTTGTTGAGCTCTCTTCTCAATATCCCTTTTGTTGTTCATGCAGTAAAAATATTCCTTATTATGTCCAAAGAATGTGAAGGTAACCAATTCCATTACTTTGCTATTGAAAATTGTATCTTGGGTAAAAATCAAGGAATGATTTAACAAGGTAATTAAGGTTTTGATCAAAAAATGAGAACTATTCTTAAACTCTTAAGTTTCCGAAATTCTTAACTCTTTTTCAAAAAGCCATTATTCTCACGCTTTGGGCTTATTTTTAAGTAAGGTTTTCTTGTGAGTCCATCCTATGAATATGTATTTATTATATACCAAGCGGAAGAGACTTGGACTGTTCTTCATTGTTAAAAATTCCTTTTAGTCAGAATTTTTCGAAGCTCTGTTGATGGATAAGAAATACAGATTCATCCGAAAACCCAAAAAGATCTGTAAAAAATGTTGTCGGATGGTTAAACTTCAGCTTGTCATCCTTTATATTTTTTTAGTTATTTATTTTATCCATCCTTATTAGTTAATATGCTGTAACTTGGAATAGTTCTCGCTGACATGATTCCGCGACCAGTAAAGTGCTTTGTTGTGACATCGTGATTCATTTACGCCTCTAGTATCTGGTGTGAAAAAATTGTCCCCTTTTTAATATTGATATCACATGGAACAGCAGCCCGTGGATATTTAGGTTTTTTCTATAAGCGTAGCAATGATTTGAAACTGTCGCGTCGTTTGGGAAAGAAGCAGAGGTATATTCACTGGAACAATAAAATTTTGTAAATTCACGGATTATATACTGAGACCAAGTTCTATGCTACGCATGCTGTTTTATGCAATATTTTTTGCGCGCGTCCACAGTATTCTTTCAGCCACTTCTTAAGGGTGGATTTACACTGACAAGTTACTACTGCAAGTTTATTCTGCAAGAGTTTGCGGGGAATTTAACTTAGACGAAAACGTTTCCACAATTTGCTGCAGAGCCAGATTGGTTGCTGTTTACACTGTCAACAACACGCTTCTGCAACTTGCCAACACTTAAAAGCCCTGCTAGTGGACTTGCATATCCGTTTAATCGTGCAATTTATATGGAAAATCTCTATTTGTGAGTAACTTGAGCAATAAACTTGCCAGTGGAAATCAACCATAAGGCCTAGAGCTTGAAATCTTCAACAGGTGGACAGTGAATTTAGGCAAAAAATGCGTGTTTATAATCGATTCGAAAAGGAAAAAATCTTGGAAATGGTGCTGTAAGACCAAGCATAATTTAGATTTCTGAGAACGATGTATAACTACGTCCTTTCTAGGTACAAGAACATCAGAAATAAAGTTGATGTTCGCCTTGGAAGCTAATTACGAGTTATCTTAAAAAAAGCTATTTTCCCTCCTCGTTAACTGCTGCTTAGAACCGACAGGTCGAGATGGCACGTGCTAAGAACATGGCAGAGTATGAAAAAAATAACTATAGCCATTTTTGATATTCGCCTCTCTGCATGTACTCTGATGTAATTTTCACAATGGTTTTTTTCCAAGTCGACCGGCTTTATCCTACATTAGTCTTGAGTCTCTGTTCATTTGTGTAGTTACAAAATACATACTATATACTAACGGTTCCACTCCATTGTGAGCATATCTGTAGTGTAGTGCATGCTTGTGAGGCTTCGTCTCGTGAAAATCATTAGCGATTTATGCTAATGCATAATTAGTCGTAGTTACACTAACTTTAGGTTATAGTGTAATGCATGTTGGTGGCTACTCACCCCCTGCCACACACCCCTGAGGTGGCTTGCAGGGTATTTTGTAGATGTAGATCCTTAAGGCGACATCATCACCCGAGATATCGCCTTAGAGTGGACCGGTTGACTTCAAATAATCCATTTTGAAAATGAAAAAGTTTGATTAATTTAGTAAGAATGAATTTTCAGAAAGTTAAACCTGGAGCAACACTATTGAACAGGGATGCATTTTTGTCTGATAAAGTCAAAATGGGTTTTAGAAGTGTAAAGAAATTTTACTACTTACTAATATTCAGTTTTATTACATTTCATTAGCTCATGTGTGGTATAAAGAGAGGTCTTAATAAAAAAAGTTTGATCAGCGAGGAGTGTTCAACAAGATTGAAATCAGTCAAACTAAGCGGACTTCGCCCGCTAGGAGGTACACAAGAATGGGCAAAATTCACAAAAAATAACATTATTTTTCTAGATCCAGATCCTCCTAACATGTGCCGAATACTTAAGCCTCGGTGAAGTGAGAGCATCTTATATTTTCACAGCATATGTCTGATTCTGCGAGAAAGAGGATTCTTGGTTAAATTAATTGGCTGCAGCATTCCCTTTCAAAAAATCCTTCGAATTGAACTTAACTAGCAAAGATATTCTGTCTTTACTGCTACTTTTAAGGGCCTTTTCACTGTTTACCCCTAATTCCACCCTCCTCCATTCTCGATCGTCGTAATCTTCTTCTTTCAAACCTCGATCCCTCATCACTAACGCTATTCCCTCATGTGGGTTCATCCCTCCTACGTTTCCTTCTCTCTGTTGGATACTGATGTTTCAGGGTCGTAAGGCATCTTTCCTTGCCTATTATTTGGACGTGGC
This sequence comes from Pyrrhosoma nymphula, assembly GCA_963573305.1. Classification (NCBI taxonomy): domain Eukaryota; kingdom Metazoa; phylum Arthropoda; class Insecta; order Odonata; family Coenagrionidae; genus Pyrrhosoma; species Pyrrhosoma nymphula. The sequence goes on along the minus strand of OY754330.1, from coordinate 42,764,988 downwards.
CGTACCATTAGACATCTCGTCTTTGTTGTCTTTGTATCCTCGACTTGCAGGATTCTCTTGTTTTTTGAGATAAAACTCAGCTTCTTAGAACCTCATTCAACATTTTAATAGCTTCCCATGCCTATAATTTTCTGAATACCACATCATGTCCACAGCTTGTGAATATGTGATTCGAATAATGGCCCCTAAATATTTCAACTGTGCTACTTCATTGATGATTTCTTGGGGGAAGTTTTATCTCCAAATATCCTCCAATTGCCAGATATTCGGTTTTATTTTTGTTTAATCGTAGTCCACCTATTCCAAATGCTTCCAATATTTTCTTATCAAAAACGTAGCATCTCTTGGTAATCAGTTGGTACCTGATCTTCTGCGAATAGACGGGAGTATATTCTCCCATACCGTCGCACGATCGATTCTAGCCTTCCGGGCAACGGCCTTCCACGATAGAAACACCGGTTCTCGATCAGTCACCGAAGTTAAGCATCGTTGGGCTCGGCTTGAGTTTGGAGGGGTGATCCTCCGATTCGTCCGAGTGCTGTTGCCCCTATCTGCACGTGGCAGACAGTAAGTGCGAAATGACCTTAGCCGTCGAAGTACGTTAAACAAAAATACTACCCTTCTAGCCTTCCAACACATAATGTGTATGTTTTATCCTTTTCATATTCTAAATACCTTTTTCCTCATGTTCTTGTTACCCCTACCCAATTTTACCAACTTTTCCCTTTTTGAAATCCGCATTGGTATTCGCTGAAGAAGTCGTTCTTCTTTTGCTCCAAACTTCGAATAATGAATTTTTGTATCACTGTTTCAGCGTGGAAAGTTAAAATAATCGTGTAATGGTCTTCATATTTCACTTATTTCCTCTTTACCAGGATGCGTATCAAGACAATTTATACGAATTTCCTTGACCTAACTCCTTCATTCAGGATAATGTGATTCATCCACTTTTCCTTATATATAAATTTTACGGATTTCTTCAACCTCCTTTCTCTTCATGCTTTTCCTATGCTTATCTATATTCCCTGGCTTCTGTTATCTTTATCTATGCCGTACTCCTTTCCTGTGTCTTAGCTCGGAGTGCCATTATCTTTATGATAGAGTTCTTCCACATTTTTTTTGCACCTAGTCTCAATCTCTTGCGGTTTGATGAGTAACTTTCTTTCCTTATTTCTTGAAATATCCTTGATAGAGGTTGATTTCCCTTTCTTTTTGCTGGAGAGAATTTTCACTTTCGAGTGTTACGCACCCATTTATTTCCTTCTATTTGCCAATTTTCTAATTCATCTCGTTGTTCCATCCATAATGCTTCCTTTGCCCTCATAGTTTTTCTCCTCACCGTATTAACAATTCCTGCGCACTTCTTTTTCCTAACTCGGTATGCATTCAAGTCCTTGTTCGTCCTCCTTTATTCTATAATCCACCACTTCTCAAGGCTTCTCATTTTTCCGATCCTTGCTAGGATGACAGCGCACCTTAAAATAGCCTCTCCTCGCCGAAATCACCTCTAGGGGATCGGGTTGGTGTGTTAACTAGAGTGCTGGCTTCACAAACTCAGGGCCTGGATTCGAATCTCGGCAGTGGCGTTTGTATTTCAGTGGAATCCCGTTCCCTTCTAAGGGGCTATGTGGAGAGCACGTCGAATGGAATACTCCGTTTGAAAAGTGGGACTTTGGTCCCCTTGCTAACTTTCTTTTAGATCAGGCTAATTCCTTCGCCGGATTATTCTCCACCCTTCTCCTATTCCCTATGAAATTCTCCACTTACCGAATTATTTACCTCTCCTCAATGGCGCAAATGACCTCAGTTATCGGTCGCCTCCCCAAATATCCAATCAACCTAACCCACCCCTCTATCCCTTACCTCTTCCTTCTTCGTCACAGTAGGTGGTCCATTTACTCCATGTTTATCGCTAATTATGACTTGGAGAACGAGGATAGTGTTGAAAACGGTGGTCAAGCTCAAATTCAGCGCGGAATAAGGATGGTTTGAAGAAAACATGATCAGTTGAGATCGATAGACTATCGAAGCTGCAGTTCAATGTTTTCAAATCATCGATGGTTGAATCATCGATGTAATACATGTGAACCTTTTATTCGTCGGAATATTCTTCGATAATGTCTCGTGCGCGCAAAACGTAAGCAGAATTTTTATACTATATTCATTCCATGAAAACTTTTAACAAACGAGCCAATGATTAGTGTCTTCACTCCCAAAAGGAGTACGGAATTTTTTCAAAATGAAATGGGCAATATCATCAAAGCCGCTGTGAATTTTATTCAGTTTGTAGTATTTTGTTTTCATGTATTCAGTTTTTAAAACTTACTATTGTGTTGAACCATAGTGATTACCAAACATTAGGATGTCCTGAAATCAGTCTTTAACGTAATATGTAAATATGTAATCTTGGGCAACAATATTTCCTTCTAGCGTATTTATTTTCAAAATTACCTGTTTGCTGATTTTTAAAACACACTTACATATTTAGACCTGCCATGTGGCAGTTTCATCAAATTTTAACCGAAAATCAACGGAAGTTTTAAAATTTAATGCCTATTTTTGGCCAAAAAATGCAATCGAATGATTCGTATTCAAGCTTTAAGAAACCGAGCTCCGTAATATTTGTGTTATAAAATTTTACAGATTAAAAAAATAAATATTACTGGCTACGGTTGCAGGAAGCCATGAATTAGAAAACATGGAAAAAATCATCCATTATGAGATAGCATCGAAGTATAACCATTGTTGACAGCTACCACATCCGGATGGTACTCAAATATCGACCGTCGATACTCATCCTTAGTCCAGTATGACTTAGTGTTTTGGAGGAAATTTTCTATTGTGAAATAGTCCACCTTAACTAGGCATTGAACTTCGGACCTTTAGCTTGTCGTGCCAACGCGCTGACCATTACGATACCCTGGCATTATTAACTGTTACGTTGTCATCTTTGATGGACCCCAACTGCAGAACTTTAAAAGCTAAAATAGCAATGTACCGTAGCTAATAGCAGCTAAAATAGCAATGTAAATTAGGAATCGAGGGAGGCGCAGTGAACTGCATATTTTCCTGGTAATCCAACTGTTCACGGATCAATAGAATTTCATAGGAAGACCAAGTGGAAGGAAAAATAGCGTGGGACGCTCCAGGTTGAGTTTTTTTCTGATGGAAAATTTCTACGTATCTCATCGCCGTTGTTTTGGCAGGAATTAATATTTTCACGGTCTTTTCTTTTATCTCAAAATATCCCGATTTCTCTTATAAGTGGCGACCTATCTTCTTGTTGGTCTTGGTCTAGTAGTGGAATTGTGCAGGGAGACCTATTTGCATGTGAAAAATGCAGGGGACTGGATAGTGCGAGGTGAGAGAAGAAGGCGGTGCAATTGAAATTGTCCTTTGAGGTATGTTCAACGTGTCTTCTTCACGAAGTCGTCGTCTATCAATACTCATAAATAAGTAAGCGTCACCGACGCAAACCTTGTTTTCCTGTAGATAATGAGAAAGGCATTTCCACTTTTCAATGGGATGGCTTTGCAGTGTGAATAGTCCCGGTAGTCTTCCTCAAGTTCTTTGCATCTGATAAGTCTGTTTTAGTCCGCTGGTTTTGGGAGAAAGTTATGCTTTCTTGTGAATGAGTCATCTCTCGCCCAAGCGGTTGATGGCCCCTTGGACGTCGACTGTGGATCTAAGGCGTCCCGCGTTGCCCTCGGGTCTCCTTCATCAATCCGTTTAATGGTCGAGAGAGCATGCGTGACACTTCCGGAGCGCCTAGTTTGAAAAGCTTGGTAGGAGGAAGCCAATAGGCGGATGGAGAGCTTTTTTGGCGTTCTTTAATGGCCACTACAATTCTTAGAAGTAATAATACCGCTAACCGATTGAGAAAATCGACGTCATATTGCAACGGACTTGCGCACCAATGATTAGCTTGGGGAAATAAGTGATTCCGGAGTATTTAATCTAAAAAAAGCAGTGGATAATTAGTGCTTGCTGTTCTCGACTCCGGGGGAGGTGTCATGCTGACTTCTATATCAATTTTCTAAATCATAGTCTGTGAGACAATTGTTTGCATTTAAGCTTATTTAAGAAGGCCTACCAAATGTGGCTTCAAACAACATAAACGGCATTGATCGCCTAATGGGAATAAGTTGACTATCTTATAACCGGCTCAGTATGTTCCTTTTTACTCATCTAATTGATTGTTCGTTGCGTGGATTTCTAGAAGAATTTTTGACCTTAGTATCATCGAAGTCAAGTAATATCACTAGATTGTGGTACTAGTATAAATGATGTGGTGTTTATAGCATTATTATGAATGAAAATATTTTTACGGGGCCGTTAAGTTTCCCCGAACTTGTAACTGCTATGTTACATTGCCCTGAATCTGCCACGTTGGAAATGCAACATCAATGAATGAGACATCCGGCAATAGCGTTGTATTTCTAGGACTAAGTATCATTTAGTTGTTCTCCAGCAGCAGTAACTAAAAAGTTTAAAAAATTATTATTAAATATTGATCATATTCAACAATTAAATCCTTTCTCGTGAGCAATACTGAATTGGTCAATGCTGAATTGGTCGAAAAAAAGCTAAGGAACCTTCTTTGATCATATAAAAAAACCTTTAGATTTTTATATCGATTATCTTCTAGTATACCAATAGAGAAAGTGGCAACAGCAATTATGACAATATCTTTTTTAATTTTTGATTTTTTTAGAATATTTTTTATAATATCTTACGTGAGGTCGTGATTACTTACCCAGGCAGAATAGTCAGACTTTATACAATCCTAGTAAGTTAACGAGGATTATTTTTAAACATCCAAGTTATAATGGGGGATGAAAATCTTGATAAATTTCATGGGTGCTTTAGTTTGTCAGCTTAAGAAGGAGTCTGTAAAAAACACGTAAAACAAATCACGCCGTGATTCCATAGTCTACACACGTGCCTGGACTTCAGTTACCCATTAAGAGGCCTCACGATAGGCGTCGGAATGACAGATCGTCTGTGAATCGACCAGTCGCACGGAACGGAAAATGAAGGCATCGCCCTAAAATGCTCGGTGGTCACAAATCAAGAAGGCCTTGGAATAACTGCATCACCCGAACTCTCGTTTTGGGCAGTATATCGTTAGAATATTGGTGTTCCATCCTGAAGGACATGGGTTCGAATCCCGGCGATGGGAGATATTTTTCGCAGGAATCTCAATCCCTACTTGGTTCTTATGTGGAGGGAAATTCAAGAGCCTACAGTCCGAAGGATGGCATTTTAAACCGTTATCCTCTTGGCCCCTTTCCTTAAGAGCAGGCTGACGCCGACGCCGGGTTTATCTCCACCCTGCTTGTATTCCCAATTTAATCCTACTCAAGCCAATCCTCCCAACTGCCCGTTATGGCGCAAATTATGGTGTGCTATTTACTGACTCTTGTAATTTGCTTATTGGATAATGTAATGTACGTTTTATTCTAGCAAAGTGATAAAAAAATCACTTTTCCAAGTAATATAAACATGGAGGTGAAACACTGATTTTTGTACGTGTAGAATAAGTATACCGGTTGCTTCTTTGGGCTTAAATGTATTTTGGTATGTTTCATGTAATGGCATAGAAAATCTGTGGAAAAAGACTAAGTTAATACTATCCTTCAAAACGCTTACTCCCCTTAAGCTAGACTTGATGGATGTGGAAGAGTTAACCTCTGGACGAACTGCGCAGCTACTTTGCTTTAGGGGATTTTGCAGCCAATTTCTGTTACAGGGTTGCTAAAGGCCTGGAAAACCTGGAAATGTCATAGGGAATGAGAAATAAGCCTGAAAATTTGCTCTTCCGAGTCAAAATCTGATTGTTTTCAATAAGTCATACCACTTTAGTCAATGTCTGTTGGTGTGTGGACTTAGGATTTTTAGTTCCTTGCCTGAATGAGGCAGTGGAGCTCTTATTTGGTGTTTAGTAAATGGATGTGCCCCTAAAATAAACTTTCAGGGTCTATACTTTACACTCATTCTGAGAAAGATAGACTATTTATTTCCCCTCAGATTTTTTACAAGTAATCCGTGGCCGAGACCTAAGAATAGTATGCCATCAAAAAGGAAGACGATTTTCCCGCAGAATGGTGGCAGTGGCGGCGCACAGTGGTCCTAAATTGAAAAAAGCTGGCAAAAAGTCATTTTTTCAACTTTTTACGGGGAATTTTGGAAAATTTAATTAATATTTTACAGCTTGTGGTCCACAATATAGGTCAGGGGATGAGCAGTACGATGGTCATTGTACTGCTCATAGTACGCAATCTGTGGAACCCGTAAAACATGGGTCATTTGGGGTAAATACGCTTGTCACCCGAACTCCGTCGATTATGGAGAAATTTACCTTAAAAAAGAAAGCACTCGGACAGTATATGTAGTTTTAAAAAATTACCACACGAAAATTGGTAGCTCTAAGCATCATTGCCTGATGATTTGGTTTTCTTCAAGCTTTTTCTTAACCTTAATAAAAATGTTTAAACATTAAGCTATTTTTACTTGTATTTTGAAATAAAAAGAACAATATCGTTTTTAGCACCGCTTTGCTCCCCGGATATTTCGACATGGATTTAAGGAGTATAGTGTACAGAAAATTTAACAAAAGAAATATCTTGAATTCGATTGCGATTTTGACCTCAAAATCGTTTTAAGTCGACCGGTGCAATGTGTTGCCGTGGGCGGCGGACGGGTCGGCACAAGGAAATCCAATTTTTGTGGCTAGGTTTCCCTGATGTTGTAGGCGTTGCTTCGTTTTCCATATCGGAAACTTTTATAGGATAAATTATTCTCTCATCTCGGGCACTAGAGGTTCTCCAGTTAGTCCAGGGTATATAAAAATGGCTCGACTAAAATACTCTCAGAGAGGCTCGATATCCATCAGTAACATTCTGAGAGCTGCAACGGTAGCGAATGGACGTGATTTTGGAACATGTATGCTGTACAAATAGTTTATAAGTATTCCTGAACTTTAAAGTTCCTTTAATAGCCAGAACTACCTTTTCACCGCATCCATCAGGAAAGCGGACTCCTCACAGGCCGCTTATAGTGCACTTGTCCGCAAATATCCTTGTAGCCGCCGCGCAAGGAAAATTGCTGTCGAAAAAGGTAGCGCCATGCCGCAGTTTTATTGCCCTCCAACGAGAAAAACCCGAATGAATTGTACTCTGGCTTGGGTAAGTAATATTTGGCTCTGGCCACCGGGAGTGAACCTTATCACTGCATATGTGGAGCATTTATCCCATTCCTCTACACTAAGCCTCTCCACAAAACTAAACCTCTTGATGACGTAGTTTTCTGCCCATCCGCCTGTTACCAGATTTTGCGAGAATAGTCGGTACCTTGAGTAGGACCACCTATTTGCCGCTTGCCCTTCCTGCGGGTCTATTAGCGTTTCCCGCGTGCCTTTCATCGCGAAATGGCGGACACACACTGATTAGCTCCCCATTATTTCGCTCCTCTTTTTTTGTGCCGCGTGGCGCATTAGGCATATTTCTTCGTCGAGAAACCGACGGTGGAGATTTCATAATGATTGCGTGGAGATGTGAGTCAACGATCCTTGTCATTAGCAGAGCGCGCTCGCATTAATGTCAAACATTTCTGGAGGAGAAGTTGTCGGTTATCAGGGAACATTTTAATGTAAGGGTTGGTGACGGCAACACCGTGATTTGGAAACCAGTGAGCGAAAATTGGTTTCATTTCGCCAGAGAATCCTGCGATAGTGAATTTTATTTGAAAATTATAAATTGCAGGTCTTTGGGCAGTGTGGCAACGTATTACCCGGCTATTGTTTCCTGATACGTTTTAGCTTGTAGTGGATCTAATGACGTCAACGTTGTTCCAGTTGTGATGGGATAATGTTATCGATATATTCTCAGTGCATAAGGTATTATAATGGGAAACTAATGTTTCTAGTGTGTATTTCTATACCGATAGGTATCGTCATTTTGAAGCAGGATAGTAATAAGGGAAAATATTGTGTAAGCCTGGGAGAGATAGGACAAGAGCTAATGGTGTAGAGAACCTGGACTTGGCTGGGAATTTAGTTGTTGAATTGGACAGCCTGGGTGGAATTTGAGTGGGGAACCTGAATTTAAAAAATCACTATTCAATATCAGTGGTAGTCATTAGGGTTGGCGAACACTACTTTAAATATTGTTGGGTAGGTTGATATGGCTAGGATCGTTTGAGGAATATAAAAAGAGTCCACGGTTTTATCCCCACCCAACGCCCAGAGCAATGTGCTTGAAGTGTTCTTCTAACAGGATCCAACTAGGGATCGAGATTCTTCTGTAGAATCTCAGAAACTTCTGGGATTCGCACCAGATCTCCGCGGTTCGGAGGCCTGTCACCACATCGAAAAAATGCCCCAAACGTTATCACTTGTGTCATATAAGATGGATGTGAGAGCCAGTGATGAGCAGAGGATTTCAGCCCCCATGTATTTAAGCATTGAAATGGGATAAACAGTGTAATGGCTATTGAATTTAGAATAGCAATAATTTTAAGTTTTATATTATTATTAATTAAATTAATGTACCGATTCCCTCAATAACATTATCTTCTGTACATATAATTAGCGAATGATACCATCATATCATCAATGTAATTTTGCAAGCATGTTGATCGGCATTATTAACTAATAGCGGCATTATTCGGCAATAATGGCTAACTTCCTGTCAAACTTAGACTCATGGTTGGGACATGAGTGATGGAGGTTGCACCTCGGTCTGATCCAAAGCAAGAGGGAAAGGAATCACGGTCTACGTCCATCCACTTGAACTCCTCAAAAATCTTAATAATGAATGAGAATACTTCATTCGCGGTCAGTAACTTCGTTGAAAAAATATGGTTTAAAATCAATGGAGGTGAGAAAAATCGGCATGACGGAATTTGAGTTCCAAGTGAAGAGTCCGCTTTAAAGGAGGATCGATGAGTTGATGGCAATTAATTGGGGCGATATAAGTCGAACAAGTTTTGCACGCCAGTTAACTTACAGGCCGAAAAATATGCATTTTCTGTTCGAAAATACTTCCTTAATTCCTTTACCCCAGGTAATAATCTCTTAATTTATGCATAATTTGAGTGCATTTAATCCACTACCCTCGCTTCTTCCGGTGGTATTGAAATGTAATCTGGACGTGAAATCAGTCATTCAGGACGCGGAAAGTAGTTTAGAATATGTCCTTGTGAAGGTTATTCTCCATTCTGCTCCTGCTTATTTGTAATGGGTACCCAAATAAATTTCAAGGTATTATCTCCATTCCTGGGAGAAGATAGGTTTTCAATAAACTGTAGAAACTTTCAGTACTGAACTGTGAATGCTTTAAGCTGTCTATCTAACCTAAACTAAAACTATCTAATAGCCTGAAATCCTATTGCGAACATTTTCATAAATATTTAACATTTTTAAACTTCCAGAGATACTTTTATATTTGAAAAAAGAATGACGGAGTCTCGCTGTCGGGTAAATTTGGTTGAGCAACCATTCCTGTTCCTTTAATATTTTGTAGAATACGTAGGTCTGGGGTTAGGTCAAGGGAAGGTAGATCATGGGAAAATTAGGGGCCCGGCATATGTCAACTTCTGATGATGCTGTCTTTAGCAAGAGAAGGTAAGACGTAACTAACTTCATTGAAAGGTGAAGCACATTAGCAGATTATCTAATAATTATCCCTGTACAAGATATTTGGTAAATTTTTTGACAAATCTTGCGCAAATTGAAGTTACCATGCGGAATAGATCAGTTTTTCTGGCGTTAATCTCGTCAGCCATGCTATGACTTGACTATTAGCCCTGTAAATAAATACAAACAAAAGGGTGAATTCACTATTTTGAATCCCGAAAGAACATAGGTATTTGAAGTTAGCATTAAGGCTAATGATTGGTTCTATGATTGAACCGCTGAAAGTTATGCATATATAAATAATTAACTAGGCCACGATGGAAACACCGGTTCCCGATCACTCACCGAAGTTAAGCATCGTTGGGCTCGGCACGAGTTTGGAGGGGTGATCCTCCGATTCGTCCGAGTGCTGTTGCCCCTGTCTGCACGTGGCAGACAGTATGTGTGAAATGACCTCAGCCGTCGAAGCACCTTAAATAAAAAAATAATACTACCAAGAATTAACTGGTAATTAGAATCCATATTTGTCATTAAATATTTATGCGAAACCTTTATGCTTAAGTTGTCACAATACACTCGTATGCTCTGCTTATCCTCACAATATTCTTTTCAGTCGCGATAAGCGTTGAAATACAATTTCTTAAACTGCATTTTTATAAATCATTCTCTTATTCATAGCTCAAAAGAAGTCGTGTTAATGTGGTAATGCATTTTTTTTAAATACGTGGAATCCTCCAGCTAACCTTGTACTCCTCGTTAAAAAAATTTCAAACCATTTACATCAGGCCACATGGATGTGCACCATTTGTTCCTGGAGGACGTCCTGTACTTATCGAATAGTCGGTTTCCCTTGATGGTGGATGAGTTAATTGCTTTCATCGCGGTATGTATGCGGTATTTGAAAAGAATAACTGCTCTTGGGACCGGAAAACGTTTTACTCTTGACTTTTTTTAATGAACTATCGACCGCTGGATTGAGTGGTGTACATGAGCTGTTGCCTTATTTCCCGTATTGCCGGAAAATTATTGTCATGGTTGAAGGGAGGGATGAATGCGCGAGTCGAATGCGCCTGAATGGAGCCATTTTTTGTCGGAGTAAACAGCAGTCTTGGAAAGGTTCACATAGCCTGCACATCCGACCCTGGTTCCACTCTCGTCATGTGAAAGGAATTCATTGGCCACTGAAACCGCAAGTCTTGAGTCAGCCTCAGCCGTTTAACTATGGCAATGACGTGACTTGGCAATCGGATTATTGCCAGTAAGCACAGTAAATTTCTATTTAGAACTTCACTGCAAATAGTTAAATCATTTGTATTGAGGGACAGTGATCAGGCTCCATCGGGAAAAAGCTAAACTTATTTACTAAGAAACATTACCAAGTTTTTGAAGGTTATTTAATATTATGCTATCCATATGAATTTTTTGTATAGATTATTGGCGGAATGATCTTTTGACGATTAAATACATAGTTAGTATTGTAGAGTGCTGGGATAGAGGAGAAAAGGGAGGAATTGCATTGGTATGTTGGAATAAATTAATGGATATAAGAAGTATGCCGATCTGAAGATAAAATAGTTCGAGGAAAGAGGAGTATGGAATTGGAAAAATAGAGTGGTGATATAAATCCATCAAAAAGTACTGTTATGTGTAGAATACCGTAGTTTCCAGCTCTATGAGTCTTCCAGTTCAGAAGTCTTCAATGAAAAAAGATATTGCACACGAAAATCTGATGTAGGACACGTTGAAAAGAATACCTTCATACTTGCAAGACATTAGAAATTAATTTTTTTATGATTGCTTAGTATTGATAATTATTCTCGGTATTTTCATCATTGTGTCGTGCATCAAATATTCGTGTGCAACGTTTTTTTCTTTGGAGGATTTCTGAAGAAGTAAGAGTACTTTTGGAAGAGTACTTCAGCTGGAGACTCGGGAGGAACGACAATCAATATAGGCACCGGTCATGTCATATTTTTTTCTCATGGCGAGTTATTATCTCTATAGATTTAAGTTTCACTATTCTTTGGAAAATATTGGAAAGCGCGATACCAAAACCTTTAAGATAAATGGTTCGACATTAAGCTATGTTTCCAGACCCTTGGCTTTTATCGTCTCCTAGCGGTCTGTGGTGTGGTCTCTTCCCGACCGTTTTAATTAATTACCCTAGATGACGGAGTAGGCTGTCCCTTCCCTCCACTTTCCAGATTAGAAACATGTCGTTTACTTTCTTTGAACTTAGTGTGAGGAAAAACATCGTTTTCGAGTGAAAACTCAGGATTCAAGATGTATTCTAAGCATCTACGCTTATTTATGTCTTCTGAGCACATTGAGACCATGTTTGTGTTCTGGATGTGTTTATATGTATATGATCGCTTTTCATAAAAGAACCCATGAGTCGGAAAATTCCCGATAACACAAAAACATGTGACAAAGTTACCTCCAGAAGCGATCCTTCACTAGGGAATTGCTTCATCATTGTTATAGGATGACTGTAGTGTCAGCGGTTCTTATTATTGTGATGTTAAATATTTTAATGTTGTGCGAAGATCTAAATTTAAAAAAAATATTTTTTTCGCCATTCCTCATCGTTAATTTGATATCAACAATGGATGAAACGTCTCTTCTGTAATTCAGTCTTGATGGAAAGGGCAATGTTGCACCTTGCTTTTTTCCCCTCAGTACTTTAAGAAAGGTGAATCCTGTACTGATTCAAGGATTATAGCAAACATCATAGCTAAGCAGTATATGGAATTTAGAATAACTTGCTTGTTGCAGGACCAACATAATCGGTATCACACGTGACACATTACGTCGTCCAAAAATAATTGTGTATGGAATAGCAGATTTATCATGTACTTAAATTTGATTTATCTTTTAAAAGAAACTGGAGCGCTTAACACATCGCTGTGGAAACTTAAAAGCGTGATGGCCATGCTGGTTGCATCGTGTTTTACGGAAAACGGACTTCACTATTGAGTTACCATAGTGCCATTAATCCCCTTAATTACCAACGTGGTGCACCCGAAACTTGGCAATTTCCGTGAAATATGAGCTTTCTCTCTCTGTCGAGCCGTCATCGCCTTAGTTCTGGAAGCACTCAGACCGGCCCCGGGTGAGGGTTCGTCGGCGGGACTTCCTGCTCTGATTCCTGCGCCGGCCAAGTGGCCGTCAGTCATCCTTCGATGGGGGGAAACTTAATTTTTCTCGCGGGAGGCGTCTTAATTGCCGCCAATTTGCAGCGGCTCAAACCCCGAAGCCAACGGCGGCTGATACCACCCACGCCACCCAAAAACCGTCCCTAACCCATTTCCCCCTTCCTCTCTGCCGTCGGTAATTAGTGGCGTCTTCTAATTGTTCCACACTCGATTTCTAAAATAAAAAAATTCTTACCCTGGGGTTTTTGACGTCTCACCTTCCAATTTTCGCGAAAGCAGAGGTTGATATCTGATCTGGCCAGCACAGTCTTTTCTCGAAATGGCAGGTTATATTTCTTTTCGAGAACTGTTGTGTTGTTTGTGCTATGGTATAAATTTTCCATCGCCAGTTCAAAATAGATTATTCGATAAATAAGATGTTTCTCCCTGCCTAGCTTCAGCTTTCCCATATCTATTTTTTGGTTATGACAACTCTTGTAAAGTCATGAAGATATGACATAATTTTTGTGGAAAAACTGATGCAAGATGACATTTCCTAGAAAATAAAATAGCACCAATATCTAATTATAAGTAATGGTGCAAATAATAATTGAAGAATGATTTGATGCTTTCCTGGAGCATGTTGGTAAAGTCTATTTGGGTTGTCCATCAGGTCACACTGCATTTCTGACGTCGCGACGTTTCGATGTACTAGCCATTCATCGTCATCAGGGCATGAGTTTGGTTTTGGTTTCTCAGAAAATCAGAGCAGTAATCGATGAGAGACTGCATGCTGTTCAAGTGGATGGTAATGATGAAATATTCTCGGGTGTGGCACCACGTTAGGAATTCCATAGCCGACGTTTCGACGAACAACTCTCTCATTTTCCTCAGGGCAAAACTGAGTGCCGAGTTGGGTTTTGGCCAGGTTTTTATACTTTGGCTTATAAATTCATGTGACTTTTAATTGGTCGGAATTTTTTTCGTTTTCGCGCGTTTCTTATATTTTCTATTATTGGGCTCCAAAGTTTGCTGACCGTGTGTTCTATGTCTCTGTTCAGGTTTTTTTTCCTCTAAACTGATTTAAATAGCCTCCTTTTCTAGGCAATCCTAGGCTGTTGGAGAGGCTAAGGATTTCAGCATCGTCAAAGCTATTGCTGGCTTAATTCATGTTTGACTTAAATAGAGCGTCAGTCATCTTATAGGGCTGTAGTAATTAATCACTCAAGATATATATGTACTTATTCTTCGACTAATTTTTGAAGGCCTTCTTTTTCTTTTCGGATGGAATTCCTCACTTAGTTTTTCTCATGCGTCAGCTAGTCACACTACTATCAACCCGTACCTCACGATAGGTACCGTCTTAATTCAAGCCCCTGTGAATTAGCAAATCAAGGACGTAGGCTTGTATGATTGGAGTCGTCCTTATAAAGCATTCACACGATCTTCAATCCTACACATACGTTAGCGTGGAACATTGACATAGGTGCCATGAAAATGACAAATTATGAAGGAATGGGCTGAGTTTACCCCTATGTTAAAAACACCAGCATATTATATTCTGTTGAAAGGTCGAATTAATATTTCGGGTAAAAATGCTGTATTTATACATCGGGTTTCAGCTCTAACAAATCTATTTCTTCTTAGCTATACATAGCAATTGGTATACCTTCAGCAATTTTAACACATAGTTTCGCAGACCTGCCTTCAGCTATGAAAGGGAAATTTCGTCCCAATGCATAGATCGATTTTAGCGACAAAATAGTCGTGATCAATGCTGAGAGCAGATCTTGAGACCTACGGGATAGCCATTGAGCGTTGTCCTTCATGATACTAAACTTAAGTTATCCAAGTGAAGAATCATCCCTGAATTTTACACCCTCAAGTCGTAGGATACAATAGAAGAATAGTATTTCTCTCCTTCAGCCCTCATATGGGGGGAAACTATTTTTAACTGAAGTTTCATGTCGGATTTTGAGCAAAAAAGGAAAAACTCGTCATAGTGGTTATATAACTTTTTTCTCGATATTTGCCACTGTGTTTGTATTGTGACCCGTGAAGCAGAGCTGGGTGATGAGATAACAACATGTACAGTCATCTCACTTGAGATAAGCTTATTGATTTGTGTAACTAATTTTTTGTGTTTGGGGAAAGGATTTATGGGCGATAAATTTTCTATTGTGAGACTAGAAAGTTATCTCCACCATAAATGCATTCACATTTAGCTGTTATAATTAGGGCACAAGCTGAATGGTGTGTGACTCATGGTGTCATTTGGCCCAGTAATAGTTTTAAATTTATATTCGAGGTATTTAAGGTGAAAGGCATGGAAAGGGAGAGAGGGAGAAATAGTTTTGCAGAGACAAAAAACTTGTTTTGAACCCAATTTTACCATTGAGAAAACGAATTATTCTACGTTCAATGCTTTTCTTTGAATAATAAATATCCGCTTCCTGCGCTTAATAAGTACCATGGCACGGCTTTTCGGTGTATCGAAATTGCCATAGAGAGTTTGTTTAGTGAATAATTGATCCATCCTAACGATATTATTCCTATGCTATCGGTGGTGACTGTAGGTGGGTGATGCTGTCATTAAGTGTTAAAGTGCTAAGTGTTGTCTTAGAGTATTAATATCTTATCCTCTTAATCATTATTATCTTATCATCTCTTATTATGAAAGAAAATTGTTTTTAGGAAACACCGTGATACTACAATGGTACTTCGTGATACTACGAGGCACTACGCGGTACGTAACGTCCAAATCGATTTTTCAATAGATTAGTTTGTGCGCAGGCTGCTAACTCGGCTGGTGCTTTTAATCCCTAACTTTTTGTGAAATATAACGTTAAACTTCGTTGAATAACTCTTTTACTACTGATACCTGCGTGCTTGTCTTTGCTGCAAATTCAGCTTCGGGAAAAAAAGCAATCTCCCATCATCATAACATAGATGATAGAGGGAAATAAATCTCTTTCATCAACGTTTTGGCTCAAGGTTATTGTCAGAGATCTGACATTCCTATCTTCTTTATCTTTTCCCAATACTCTTATCGAGTTTTGCTTACTCTACTTTTTGTCTATCAAGTGAGGTAGAGCTCATTGATCTTATAAGAAATGCATAAAGGAGTCAGAAGGGGACAGGATAGAGGACCGAAGTCAACCAATCTTAGAATTGATTGACTTATAATGATAGTTCTTAAAAATTCATATTTATGATAGGTTTACCGAATTGGAGGCGTTTGAAAATTGACCGTAGAAATTAAACCACGGACCTTTAGCTCTTCGGGCAGATGCGCTGACGACCTTGCTTCTGAGGAATCGCATTTCCAATGGCAATTTTTGGAGGGTTTATGGGAACCAGCTCTCTCGGCTTCAATAAAATTTACTGTTGACAGATTTAGGATTAATTACTGACATTTATTCCCAAACGACTTAACTTTATGATTTTGTGCTGCTCATTTTAGGCCATTCCTGTTCCGACTTCACTTAGGTATTGACTGGTAGAATGTTTTATTTCGTCGGCAGACATTCATATATCCTTTAGTTTTCATCGTCATCAGCAGTCATAAATCCGAATTAAAAATGAATATTCGAGTAACCAGTGGTTTTTAAAATGTTTTGGTTTACCAATTTCCTTGTTCTTTAATGGGCATGCACAAATGAAGAAAAGTTCTTGAACAGAACCCGACGCATGGGCTTTGGTCAAAGAAAGAGAGAACGGTAGCTTCAGGTTTGCAGTTAATTGAGAGGCTGTCGGTTTGTATCACATTTCATATAATTTCAGTTACGGCTTTATCTTTGAGCAGTCTGCAGGAGTGTCCATTTTCCTCTAAACGCACTTAAGGTACCGAGTTTGAGCGAGATATTATCACTTCACCGAGAATTTGATGAATTAAACCTCATTTTAAAGAAAAGCTCCCATCTTTCCATTGATATCAAAATATAAACACCCTGCCGTACTATTTTTCAAGCAATTTGCCTAAAACGATAAGCTGTTTTACATGGGATAGGTTACGGCTGTGCACTTCAGAGGGAGAATTTTGAAACAATTAGGAATTTATGAAACCTAGATTTTATAAAAAGAACTAATGGTGTGAGGTTTGTATGTTTTCTCAACTATTTATAAAATATAATCAATTGCTCACCGCGGTAATTTTTACAGAATCTAAAAAAAACTATGTGTTGTAAGATGTTTTCACCGTACGGCGTGAAAAAATTAGTCAAGCTAGAGATACAATAAAATTTTTATTAAAAATAAATTAAAAATATATTTATTTAATTACTGAGAATTTTTGTCATGCATAACTATATTTTTTGTGCCATTAATATAACAATATTTACTTCATACAGACGCTGAATTAAGAAAATAAAATTCGAATATGGTCTCCATTTTGACTAGGGAAATATATCGTTCAAACTATCTTTTACTTAACTTCAGTCCTATTGGCTCTCTGGAATCCATTTCGCTAGCATGCTTGCTAAATTACACGAGGCTGCTGATTTTCATTCGTTAACATTTGTGCAATAGTAATTATAGCAATTTTATTAAGATTTCTTCAAGTTATTCTTCAATTTAATGGGTGAGTTCATAATTATTTCCTCACTCACTCGATTTTCCCTCGTCAGTGACTCATTTCTTTATGGTCGATTAAAGTGTAGTTATAACTGTGTTTTTACGAACGTTTCTTAAGAGTTCTTGCGGTTTGGTCGCTAGGCCTTATTGAGCAAGTGGTAACGGGGATACAATAGAAAGGAGATTTTCCTTAATTTTTTCATTTGATCGAAAAAGTAAATTATTTAAAGTGGATTTAAATTCATCTAGATCAATCATAAACAGTGAGTGTATTTACTTTAACTTCATGAAAATAGTTTATTGCCGCATTCACGTATACTTTAATCATTCAGCGTATATGAATACCTTTTAATTTTTTCTTCAATCCATTTTTATCAAATTACTGCAGGAGAAACGATTACGGTTTATTTGCGGTGAAATTCCAGAAAATATAATGTTACCCTTCTTGAAGTTATTGGTGGCGGCCGATACTTTGTGGAATTCCACTGCAGGAAAAGGATAAAATACTTTGCACTATTCCACTGGAGAAATTTTATTTATTGAGTCGACATGTTTCACTGAACTGCAGCATCATCAGGGCTGACATTGAGTCCTGATGATGCTGCAGTGCAGTGAAACATGTCGACTCAATAAATCAAATTTCTCTAGTGGAATAGTGCAAAGTATTTTATCCTTTTCCTGTTACCCTTCTTATTTGTATTTTGAAGCGAATGTACATCTTCCCACTCTATGAAAGACTTGGTGTCCTGCTGGAGAGGATCAAATGCTTCTCACAAAAAAGTTCTAAGTTCTTAACTATCAGTGCATTGAGTCTGGAGCCACTAGGTGAAACTCGAGGACCTTGGTGAACTCTGTATCCATTTCTTTGTATGCTGGTGAGATTACATGCGCCGCTGGTCTCAGTACGAGTTGTGCTCACCCCTCGGAACCATCCCTCTAAGTTGATGTCTGGGGCGGCGTCAGGGTGACCTCCTATGAGTTTCATTTTCCGCACATTCCTCGGAATACTCAAAGCGTGAGGGAAAAGTCTGGAGTAGTCTAGACTCGGTGGGGAATGGAGATGCAGAGAACTAACTGTAGTCTCGCATCTCCGTCATCCCGCGTGCCATACGCCATCGATTTCGGGAGAAGAGGAGCCTATATTGGAACCTGCCACTTCTCAAACTTAGCATTCATTGATTTAACTTAATTTTAATTGTCATTTAGGTTATAATAAATAAATTATTGAATCGATTTATTCCCATTCTCTTAAAAAATGAAGAAAGAGTTTATGGAAGTAACTTTTGACTGTTTTTGAATAGCTGAAATTTATTCCCCAGCGACGTAATCTTCTGATTCTGCACTGCGCATTGTAGGCCAGTTCTGTTCCGACTTCTCTTTGGTAAGAATTGTACTCAGGTTTTTTTTCGTTTACCGATATTTCTTTCTCCCATTAGTTTCCTCATCATCATCAGTAATCATTCCGAAGACTGGTTTGCTCCAAGTCTCCACTCCTCTTGGCTCTCAGGAAACTGTTTCATTCCGACATAAATATTCACTTTCTAGTCCTTCGTAATTTGCGTGACATATACCTTTCTTGGCATCACCTGTTAATTCTTTCCAATCATTCATCCTTCCATTATTGCTTTGGTGATGCTGCTCTGTCGCAGATGGTGTCCAATAAATTTTTCTCTTCCCAGAGTTTTCATTATCCATTATTTCTCCCCAACTCTCAGTAAAATTTTTTTTCATTGGTGACTCTCCATCCATTTGATCTTGATCATTTTTTAATGATGCCACTAACATTGCTCCCAATTTCTTTTTTCCTCCTAGCTTCACTGATGTAAAATAACATTCTCCAAATGCTAAACGGTGGCAAATTAACTAACCCGTAAAGGCTGGATTGACCAATTGGAGATCATGGAAGCTAAGGGATGGAATTCAGATTTAAAACTATTGCGGAAGCTGTAATATGGTCGGAGACAGTCCCTTTTTTCGTAGCGTTTAAATGAGTAAGTCTGAAAGTGCAGAGTTCATTATGGAGGAGAAAAATTTGTGGCAGTTGTATCTTTGGGGTTACAACATGCATACGTACCCTACACGCCATTAACTTTCGGAGAAGGCACATTCAAAAAACTTAGTTATTGCTGTTAGGTTTAGGGAATTAACTCTCTTTTAATAATTTCATTCAGAATGCCCTGTCCTTACCTACCTCTTTCGCTTCTGTTACATTCATGCATTACTTCATACACGCTGTCCTATTCTTAAGACTCCTAATAACCCTCCTCTTAAGAGTCTCTTCCACCACATTCACCCAAGACTTTCTCGGTCTACCCCATGGAATACAAAATTACTTTTTATGCGAAGATAAATCAGTCGTTATTTTTTAACACGGCCTGCACGTGTATCCCAGTATATCTTCCTATACAAGCCTTGTGAAAAATAATGACTTCAAGGCTGTGGAATGTTACAGGAATGGCATTCATTAGTTAAGATTTGTCGAGGGTAATACGTCAAAAATTCGACGCAGCAGAGTTAGGTACTTGTTGCTCCTACCACTAAGGCTTTATTGCGCCTTTAACCCTGGTGAAGAGACAGATTGACATCCGCATCCGAGGCGCGATTTGAACCCGCGACCTTTGAGTCGTGAGGCTGGGGCGTTACCAATCTGGCAACCGCAGTCGGCGTCAAAGCCACGATATTGCCGAGGTTCCACAGATTCCTGTTATTCCTAAAAAAAACCCTAGTGTGAGTGAAATTCACTGAAAAAATATTATTGGCATGAACTGCGATTCTAGCCCTATTTCCTGACATCGCGTCGGGTGCTTTAGCCAATGAAGCTGCCCAGGTATGCTGTTACGGTGTGAATTTTGTCGAGGCCGTTAATGGAAAAAAGTCCACATTTCACAAGGCTAAAGTCCATTTGAATGTATACGAATTCCTCTTACGAATTTGAAACATAAAACACAAACGGGCCTTACCCACTTCAGAGGAATGTGTGAAATTTTGTGTGAAAAAAATCATTTTCCTGTACGATGATTCAAACCCAGACCTTCCGACTTCTATTCTGCTTCAACCCAGCGATGCTGCTGGGAGTTTTAACCCAGTGAACGGCAACCTATGATACGCATGCCACCAGGTGGTACGCCAAGAGAACGACGAACAAATATTCTGATATTTTATGCCTTTACTTAGGGGACGCAGGTGCCTTTTTTGTATCTAAACTTCATTCAAAATGTAGCGCGCGTATACACATCAGTTGCCGACCGCTGCTTTAGCTAATAATGCTACCCATGCATCATCTTTCTCTGTGAATTTTGTCGTGGCTTCAAAGGGACAAGATGTCGCGACGAAGTACATACCTTGCAAATGATGTGGGTGCCTTAATTCGTAGCGAAATTGGGGAATATTTGTTCGGATTCCAGTCCAGGTAGTGGCTTTTTTAATGTCAATTTCACTCATTTCTTCAAAGCAGGTAGCTTCAGTTGATGTGTCATGCTTTTATTTCCTCCCTGTGAACGAAAATTCCAGCCCTTACTTTGGTACAAATCTCGTGACACCTCTGCCATACGCCCTTGGCGCCTTTCCACTCTCCCTCCTTACCTCCCCTATGCACGCAAGTGCCCTTCTTTTTATTTCTATTCTTCTTTTCACGAGGGAGGAGGGTTAGAGACGCGATGAGCAGGCAGACGTGACTTGTCGTAGTCGCAGCGTCGTCGGTGTCTCTCTTTCCTCCGCTGAGCGCCTCTTCAAGGACTGAGCCGTGGGACAGGTCGCGGATGGCGCGCTATGGAGGGGATAAAAAACAAGCGGGAGAATGGGATGACACGGTGATTCCCGGCGTCTTTGCGCAACCCGACTTCTCTCTCAGCCTTGCTCCCATCTCTGCCTCGAGGACATCGCGGGTTGGCAGCGAGGGAAGCTGGAGGTCGCGGTTTCGATCCTCGTCACCATCAATTGGGCCATCCGAATCCCGAAGCCGTTAGCCCAGAAGCGTATCCTGAACCCAAAAAACAGCCAAGAATTCATCAGGCTCGCCGAGCGTGCTTGGGTTGTTTCACTTGGCCATAATTATCAAGTGGCATACGAACCGCTTGACACGATTATTCCATCCTTAGTGAATGAGCTTTGGTCCAGGATTCTCACCTTTTTGGAGGTAGTCTACCTATTGGGATATGTTTGGGCGGATACGGAAATACTGCTATATGATCCGCTGAAAACGTAGCACCAACCTCTACATTGTATCTGCTCCCTCGGCTCGGCATATTTCCTGCATCTCCTCGTCGAAACCAGAAAGTGTATTTTTTCTCGCCATTCTTCTCTTACCCAACGTCTTCCCTCCTATAATTGCCTCAGCATCACCTTGCTCCTCATTATCCATCCCAACCCCCCGCTTCCAGCAGTTTCTTCACCTCACCCACCATGCCCAGTACTTCCCCATTTGTTCTTTCCTCCTTCCACCGCTTCTTCTATATCCTCCTCCATACGTACATCTCGAACGCTAACAATCTATTGTCAGCTCTTTCGTATTCAACGCTGATTATTTTGATCCCTAATTAGGTATTCTAGTAATCTCAGGAACTTAGGCGTAGTCGAGTCATTTTTAGTTGATTCGATTGTTTACTATTTTCCTCTGGAGAGTTTGTCGGGGCGGAATGAATCCAACAATGATGCGAGTGAAACAGTGTCGCAGCGAAACCCAAAAGCCTGTCGAAGTCTATCGATGGGCTTAATCATGCTCCCTTACAATGCTTCTTGGAAACATCCGATTCAGGGAAGTTGGAAAGCCTAAATATTTTTTTAGAGATAAGGGACATATTAATGGGCAACGGACTTGATATAAAAAGTAATTAGGCCAGGTATTATAACGACAGGTTAACGTTAACCGTCAGATGACGTAGCCCTAACGTTGATGTGATACTAGCTGAGAGTTCAGGTTTTACCAAGAACTTCACACTACCGGTTAGTTGATTTGAGTGCTCTAAATGGAAGAGTTCATTTTCATATTTTGTCATATAGAGATGTCTTTGAAAATTTTCATGTCAATCGTAATTGTGTTTCTTGTGATGTTGATGTATTTTAAAAGTTTTGATTTAGAATTAAGAACAATAATTCCAGCCTAAGATATCAGCGAAATTTCATGCGTATTTTGCTAAATTAATGATTTTTGTAGTTTATTTATGAGGACCAACTTGTTTTTTAACCTTCTGTGTGCAATCGTATGTTTTATTTCATTCAGTTTTTTCTTCATAAGCGTTATTCTTGGATTGGTGTTTTTATGTGCATTCAAAGACGTAATTTCAAATGCCACGAATCAATAGGAAAAGTATATTTACCGAAAACAGAAATCAAAGCGCACTTTCAGTCGCGAGATTGACCCGCCAAAGAACCCCAAACAAGAGATAAGAGGGAGAAAGTACTCGTGGAAAGATTCTGTGCTGGAAGAAAGCAGCAGTTTGAGCGTGATGGAGAATGGTGGGGGGGGGGGGAGGGGAGATTAGAAGTGGGAGAGTAATTGAGATCGCGCTGGTCGCTAATAATCGTGGAATCTCAGGGTAACGGTCGATGTGGTGTAGACACGCGATCAAATTGGCATACGGTCGGCCTCCGAAGCGAATAACGGAACGGCCATCGCCACAGATTGAACAGTAAGAGCACGGAAAACTATGAAGGGGCGATTTTGGCGATATTTTACCCTGCAGAAGAGTCTCAGTAAATAGTTAAGTCTTATTTATTTTTTCTGCTAATAAACGTTCTCTCATAATTAATTTTTTTCTGTTGACCCCGGCCGTAAGCGTTAAAAAATTATGCTTCCTGTAAATAAATATAAACCGGCGTATTTTTACGGCAATGCGTTCCAAAAAGAGTGATTGCATGAACGGCAATGAAATATATCAAGCAAATGTAAGGAAGGTTCCCAGGTTTAAAGACAGAGGAGGTACATTTGCACTAATTAGGATTCATCTCAAGGACTCTGCGTGCATTTGGGTCCCAAAGAGGTCGATACACTTCCCCAAGGGTCGATTGGAGGCCGGTGGAAAAAGTTAAGTAAAAATCATTGGTTTAGTAAATAAATTAATGTAATTTTATTATGACTCACGTTTCCATGAGTCAGTTGATGTGATCGTTTGAATGACCACTAATTAGTATGACGTGTAAATTAAAAATATATTTTCGCTAATGTCTTCAATTTAAGTCAGGTCATAAAAAAACTCCTTTCGTTCCCTTTTAAAATACGGCATACATTAAAACTCATCTTAAACTAATTTGTTTAAGACTTTTCATCCACTCTTTGCTTACTTAGGACCTTCAGATTTCCATTCATGATTACTCCTAATTTTTAATTGGTCTCTTATTACTTTTTGTTAGTCTTACAATCACAAAACGTCTTTTTTTGCTCATTCTTATTGATTTATTGGTGTTAAAGTAGAATGGGTTGATAAAAAGTTGAAAATATCTTTAAAGGGTCGATGGTCAGGAAAGTTTGGAGACCTCTACACTACAGAAAGATTTTATTTGCTAACTCATTAAAATACAAAGGAAAGCTGCGTTCTTGGTTTTAAATTGCTGTGAGTGAAATGAAGGTTTGAAACAGCTATTGTAATAAATGGGATGGAACTCATATGAGACTCGGAAGCTAAATGCATGACTTAGTGTGCTCGAAAAACTCAGATTACACTTTCAGATCAGAGTTTCAAGCTTACCTGTAGCATATCATTTTAGATCCATGTTACTGATACAAAAAGACTGGAAGCCCTAGAGATGTGGATATGGAGGAAGATGGAAAAAGTGAGTTGGAAGGATGAAGTGAGAAACGAAGAGGTGCTGAGGATAGGGGGCGAGGAAAGGACTCTGATGGAAACGATTAGAAGATGAAAGAGGAATTGGATTGGTCGTTCCCTGAGGAGACATTGTCTGCTGACGACGGGAATAGAAGGAATGCTGAAAGGAAAGCGGGGAAGGAAAAGAAAACAAATGTTAGACAACATTAAAAGAGGCGGTAGGTATGCGGACACAAAGCGTCTGGCTGAGAGAAGAGTGGAGTGGAGGAGGAGACCATGAGAAAACTTGCCATCTGGAGCAGAAAAAACATGAATGAATGAATTACAGACGCAGAACAGATTAACCTACAAAGTAGGAAAAATACATGGTCGAAAAATTGCTATAAACATTAATTCAGCTCAAGTAACATTGACTTCTTCAGCGGAATCAGCAAGATAGTAATGCACCATAACGCATCTCACTTTTCATTCATACACACTCCCATCATCTTTTTTTGCCTGGTGTCCTTACACCTCCAGTCACTACCCGGTGCAGCCGCTCTCAGATTAGCGCTGACATCGATGAAGATCCCCTTGATTTTAGCTGGAAATTCCCTTGAAAAGAAGGAATTGGTTAATGGAAGCTTTCTTTTGTCGCTCACACGAAAATCCTTACTCTGCCACAGAAAGAAGTAGATAGTAAGCAGCTGATGAACTGCTTGCAGAAAATACGATGGAGCACTTTTGTGGATATTGCTTACAGAGAAATCTCTTTTATTTATGGGAGAAAAATAACAAATGAAATTTATTTGCGTAGAAGTTCATCACAAATTTTCTCCCTCAATTTTTATGATATTAATGAAGGGATATAGCATGGGACGTTGATATACTGAAGAGACCGAAAATCTGTTGTCATTTAAATCTTGGCTGTGAGTGGAGATTTGTAGTTGTTAATTATGAGAAGTATCTGTCATCTGTATTCGTAAATCTGCCATCTGATCGCTAAGTTGAATTCTGCATTATTTTTCTCTTGCATTCTTTAATATAAAATAACTTTAAGAGAGCACAATTTTAGTGCAGGAATATTTCGATACAGCCGTCCATTTTATTTTATTTCGTTTGCAGCTGAATGTGGTATCAATGTATGACTTTTTTTAAGTTAACTATTTTATAGTATTTTATCAATCCTAGATGTTGTACCTATTATGCCTCTAAGTATTGGCTATATTCTGAAAACAAGACGCTGCTACTTGAAAAGATATTTTTACTATTCTTTTCCCATCTAGTCGTCTGACTTCTATGACGCCCAAAAGTACATTAGTGAAATTGGGATTCTTTTCATTAAATATCTGAGTAAAATCAATGAATATATTAATCACATGTGGTACCTACACTGAAAAAGATTCCTTTACAAGTGAGAATATCTCATCTAATTTTTTTCTAATTAATCGGTAGATCAAAACGCACATCATCTTAATGCCAGTGAACTAATTTGCTCGCTTTGTCCAAGAATTTTTCATGCGGAAACCTAAGGGGCACAATTAATGAGACACCTTGATATAAATTGTCTTTCACGCTCATGCAGACCCAAAGGTCATCCAACTATGACCGCGCAGCTTTTCTTAATGGCTGATGTACACATACTTCTAACGGCCCGCCAATCCAATGATGGCGGCGCACTTTCCACACAATTAAGGAGCCATTTCATGTAGCCAATTCAGTTACAATACTCTTTATCACCCTGAGGGAATACATGCCATATGCGATGGATGCCCCTTCCCAATCAAGTTTCTTTATGCTAGAAAAATTCTTATCTCACGATTTTCAAGTAGACACGGTGGATATATTATATCCCACCCCTGTGTCTATTGAACAAACAATGGCTAAAAAATGAGAGAGAAATTACAGTCAAACATATGAGTTTTTGGATTCTTTCTTCTCGCTCGCCATTCACGAGGTCTACAAGCTCAGATCGAGACTACTTTATTCCACCGGAACACAATTTACTTACCCAAATTTCTTTCCCTCATACCCTCCTATTTATGACTTGTATCTTAACACCCCCGGCCATACGCTTCTGCGGTAGCTCGCGAGGTTATAAATGGATGCAGGTGTGGAGTTTATATGCGAGATTAGTATTTTGTGGAACTATTTGTATGAATCAGCGGTGTTATTTAAAAGCTTAGAGACGCGGCTCAGGTATTAATTTATCTTTTGATGGCAGAAACTCTTCGCATGGATCTACATGCGACCCCGCCAGCCACCTGAAGGGTGTGTGGCGGAGGGTGCCATCCATAAAAAAGAAGGGTGGGATTAAATGCAGGGAGAGGACTTTTTCGCTCGTCATCGCGATTGGATTAGCTACTCTTCGTTTCACCGTCAGGCAGGACGGCTTCAGAAACATCCCTATCATATCTTATCACGTCATATCGGTCGTTTTGTTTGTCTACTTGCTTACATAAGCTGTGGGAGATCGCGGAGTTTGATTTCGTACGTTAAAATGGTCATCCCTACGCCAGACAGTGTGCAATCTTATGTACATGAATAAACTAACAAATTCTTAAAGGATTTGTATGTTAAAAATGGGGCATGTAATGCAAATACTCACTTTTATAAATATTTTACTCTCATTTTTTTTTTAACTATTCTGGCGAAATAAAATGACGAATTGTCAAAACTAAATATTTCCTAAGGTATCCAACGTGTCACTTCCGATCCTGGATTTTAGCTTTGTGGGCAATGGCTCACTCGGAGCAAGGTGCCAACCATGCGCATCATACGAGAAGGGTCGCGTCAACGAAAAAAACAATCAAGCGATCAAATGCTGAGTGAGCTGAGTAATATCGTTAGTATCTCTATTATACTCTAATCTCATGCTAATAATATGTCTCTTCATTAAGCGCACGATAGTGTAGAGCAATGGCTCAGGTTATAAAGCCACAATTTATTCATTCCTCCGTGTAAGCTAGGCAAACGGACGAGATAAAATTTGGCCTGGAAGCGTAACCTTGATCTTTAAGCATGTGAGATAACCCAACAGGTGGCTTGCTTTATCGTCTTTGCGGATAATTAGTTGCTATGCTCAATGTCATTGACAAGAAACCTCATCCCGTTATTTGCCGAGGTAGAGAAAACCAAGCATTCGCAAAGGTTGAATCTCTCCGGAGTGTCTATTAGCCGCATCTATCTTTTGTATGAATAACTTCGTCTCGTTGCCGCTGGAATTAGGAAAACACCGCAATTATGGAGATGGTTTCATTAATAATGCAAGGGTTGGTAAAAAGATAAATCGGATGACGCAATTCCACCGAATATTTCGTCAGTTTTCAAGCATGAGGAAGAAACGCGTGTGTTTGTTGCTTACGCAGTGTACTCTTGTGTTTAGATAACGGGTGTTACAACAGGAGTATGCAAATGTCTAGGGTACTATGACTTTTGACAATCAAAGGTTGACCATTAAGATTGAAACTCAACGTGGCAAAAACCACATAGTAATCCACAGAGCTTTGAGTGACGTTTCTCTGTCGAACCTCCGCTATGGATTAATCGTGGATTAGAGACTTCGAACTGGTGTTGAAACATCAAGTCGAATACCTGGAGAGGTTCATCCTCCCTTTAACCAATGAGATTTCGACTGGCGCAATCAACCGTTTGGCAGATGGTGATCTTTGCTTATGATCATTAAGGACTCATCTCTCCAGACCAAGTCCCATGTAGATTCAGTGTAACAGCAGCATGTTTCCGGGTTTCCTGCAAAGTTTCCCTCAGAAAAATGCTCAAAAACCGATTTCAGTTCTTAGAGGATGGGTAACCCATTCTGCATGGCAATGTATGCTATTGGGAATGTTGTGACCATTTTTTTTTGCGTATTGTCTCATGCGCTATGTATTCCAGCCATGAGACCGTCTTCTTATAAGTGAAATATTATGCATCGTATTTTTACAGGTTTCTCTGTCACACAAATGGTTATTTCTAGATACAAGGGCAAAAAGTAGGGAAAGTGGATATTTGCGAGCGACGAATAATTGTTTCATCAAATTCTCGGAGATAATGAGGAGTATATGATGCGATAGAGAACGTTAGGGTAGGAAGCGTTCGGGAAAGCGCTGCGTCCGAATTTCTCCTAGTCTGGAATGGAAATCAACGGCACTCGTACATAATTTGTTACGGAAGGGGATGCTGCGTGGTTTGGTAGCGGATATAATTTAGTAACTGGTGTTGTTTATTTTTTCCACCATGAGGATTATGTCATTGTAAAGAAGCTCAATTCCCAAGGATTTCCGATCGACGTCATTTAAACTTTTAATAGAACACGGCAGTAGGTGATGTCTAATATTTTGCCAAGGTCTGGACAAATTCTCCGAAACTGTCATGGTGTGGATTTGCATGTACGCCACCACAGCTCAATTTATTGATGCTGGTGCTCCACACTTACAATTAGTGCGAAGTAAGTTGATAGGAAGTTACGAAATTGAGCGCGCTACCGACCAATCCATGGTGTCCGTCACTCGTTCACCACTTTGGCGAGAGGGAGTGCTCTCGGCAGGAGCGAACGCTGCGTCAAGCGGACAGCGAAAGAACTAGATCTGCTTTGCGGCTTGCGGCTCATATGGCTCCGTTTTTAAATTCCATTTTCCTCCTGACTACGTTCCTTCACGACGTTGTTGTTTTTTTAAATATTAAAGTTAATGAAGGATGGACCGTATTGGGACCTAGAGGCCGTTAGAATATATCACAAATGATTTGCCGACAACCATTTATAAAAACGTTTTGACTCATGCTTTGAAGTGCGTGGTGTTCATCAGTTTATCGATCATTGTTGATGCAAATTTATCGATTGTTGTTGCGAATACAGAACTTTTCAACTGGCGCAGCCGTAACTTTATTCCACTCCCGAGTCATCTTTAAAACTTACTGACCAAGCTATCCATCCATTTCCTTTGCCTTGCCTCTCAAACTCCCCGTACTTTCTGTCTATCCTGCTACCGTCCATCTTTTCATCACCTCTGTCAGAGTCCTCTGTACGGTATTCTTTGTTTCCCATCTACTTTACTCCCTCACCTTGTAGTTGTAAATGGCAATCCAGAGGACTCGGCCTCGCCTAACAGGCATTCTCCCTCTAACATCCTTTTCAACATACCCTTCCCTCCAAATACGTTCCCCATCTACTTTTTCCGCCTCAAACAAATCTCCGTTACCTACTTATTTTTCTCCCCTACTATTTATTATAGTTACTTTTTTATCTTCCTGGCAGCTTTGCTCACCCTCTCCATTCCTTTCCACATTTTAAAAGCCTCCTGTCTACACGTAGCCTCTCTCGGTGTGCCTAAAGTTTGCTGCAATGAATTAGCGTTGCAGCCATTACTTCAGTATTCTGTTTATTTCGGGACTGCGTGGAAGCCCAGTGGATAGAACTAGGATAGACTATTCAGACCGGTGGGTCACAGATTCACTTACGGGTCAAGCTTCTTTGAAATTATGCTCGTAAAAAATCTAGCTGGATTCGAGAACTCCGTAGAGAACCTTATGTGGCCCTGGGAAAGGGAGTGGCACCCTCCTACGCTAACCACATAAATTTAACATTTGGTAGGTACTTATCAAACCGACCTGCAGGTCGATCGAATTTGAAGTGATTCTAATTTGAATTATCATTCGCTGCGGTTTTAACCCTCCTTACCTAGATGGGCTTTGCAGTTTGACCCCACACTAAAAAAAAAGCCTTGGTCTTAGAATTTTATTGATGCTCCTTAATTAATGCCTTTTCACTCAATTATTTTCTCGTGGATGTACGTTGGTGTGTAAAAACAGCCACCGTGAGAAAAGGCCGTAATTCAATTTTTTTGATCCGCGTAGATCACCCGACATGGCTTGGCTAACCTGAATCCTCTCATTTTCATCCAAATATTGGATTTTATGATTATCATATCCGATTTATCCATAATTGTATTATGGGGAAATCGGAGTAATTTATAAGAAGCAGGTAGAATGTGTACAATTTTCGTATTTTTTATATTTACAAACGATGAGCCAATTAGCTTGGTGCTAACTTAGATTAACTTGATAATCCTGCAATAATATCAGAAATGTAAGGACCATTTTCCTAGTCACACCTTAGAGGGATAAATTTTGAGTAACCCTGTAAAATTGTTCTCGATTTCATCAAAATGATCTTCCATTATTCATACATCTTATTCCTAATGATTTAATTCAGAAAAACGACCCTTTTTTGTTCTCGATTTCATCAAAATGATCTTCCATTATTCATACATCTTATTCATAATGATTTTATTCAGAAAAACGACCCTTTTTTCATCAAGATAGAGAAATATTGTAAAAATAGTATACTATTCTGAGACTAAGCTAAGCGTCGTAATAAAGAGCGCCACCGTTTAAGCTAATACATAAAGGATTGTGTTATTGATAAAATCAAATTAATGATTTTAATGAATATATTTGTATTGTGGGTGGGGACGTTTATTTTCATATTGACTTGGCTGACTTCTCTATAAAATTGTAAAGAATTCTTGCACAGGGCCATCTAATATAATATGCTTTACAAATATTTGAGGAAGTTAGTTACTTCTTCATTTAGGAGACACTTATTTAAGAACCTCTGTGTCAATGAATGGAAAACTAATAAATTTAAAAAAACTGAGCCAAGGTAAGGACTTTACCATCTGCATTGCACATATACTTCGATTTAGGTGGCAGTTAGTCAAGCGAAGCATTAATTCCTAATTCAATAGTTAAAACACTTCATTAGAAAAATTATGCGCTTTGGGAGGATCCTTTGTCTGGCATATTTTCCATTTCTTTCTGTTTTACATGATATAAAATCATTACTCCTCTTAATGTCAATGCTATTTTACTCGTCGAAATTGAGTTCCTTATTTTACTTTCTTTCTACTGTCATCGACATTCTCTCAGAGTACATCCCTGCATGGCAGATTTTGGTGTTGGTTAATATTAAAAAATAAATGGATACTGGTAAATTCGGGTGAATATGACAACATTTGTAATTTATCTTCCTTAGATTTTCAATAATAACAGTAATTTGATTTTTATTCTCCCCGGGTTTCCTTACAATTTGCCTCTTTATGTGTGCTTTCATGGTAAAACGAAAATGATAAAATTTGCTTCTCTCACTCTCAGTGATTGAACCCGAAGGTTGGTTAGCTATATTTTTATAGGCCGTGCTGTTAATTCGTGCGACCAAGGTCCCAAATAATGCGTGCTTGAGTTATAGTATTTCATTTGTGATTAACATATTCCTTTAGAAAGAAAATAATTATAGTGGTATACTAGTGCGGTACACTATAATGAGTACTATATCCGGCGATGGAATACGAGAGTGGTATTTCCTTAATCCTACCTTTCCACACAGGGAAATGACTCACTCACTCAGTGATTCAACTCGAAGGTTGGTTTGGTGAGAGTAGAGCTCACCCCGGACTAAGCCACAGGCGAGTGAGTTTCACACATTCAGGGTAGGGGGACCAGTTGCTTTCCCTGGGCCACCTCGCACTCCGAGGATTTTTCGTCCGGGGGCGGCCAAAGGCTTCACCCGGATTTGACCCCGCGACCCTTCGATCAGTAGTCAAGCGCTAAGCCCACTAGGCAACCACGCTCCCTAAAATTTGCTCAATGCAAGGAAATTTCTTCTTCATAGTTGATGGCATGCAATTTTTTTATCAGCAGGTTTTGCTGATATAACCATCGAGCAATATAGTTAATGTTGAAACTCTGTTGCTGTAAAGTCTTTTTGTCTAAAAGCTATCATGAAGCAGGACTTAACATGGGGTTAAATTTCTTAATTCGCCTCGGAGGAAATGTAGCTCTGAGTATATTATTGAAGCACTCTCTTGTTTGGGTGGATCTTCAGGGTTGCTACAGGTCAGTAAAATCAGTAAAGTCAGGGAAAAGTCAGGAAATTTAAAATTGATCAGTAAAATCTGGGAAAAGTCAAGATTATCAGGGAAATTCTATGCGGAGTCAGTAAATTTGAAAATACTGGCGGCCAATGCACTTTTTATACTCGAATATTGCAACGAAAATTTCGCTGGCTGTCAGCTCGTAAAAAGCGACTACTGGCGCAGGGGTACAACCACAGGCGGTACCTGACAGTACGTCTTAACCCATGGGATCCTGTGGAGGTTGGAAGGGTATAGGTTATGGGAAAGATGTAAATTAAACCTTAGACACCTGAATCTCATAATAGGAGAATCAGACATCGTTGCAAAACCTTTATTTGAAATCTCCAAAATCTCAATGAACGAATTTATTCTCCCAAGGGGTGGTGAGGCAAACGCAATTGTGCCCGTACTGACCCCTTGAGCCAGAAGCCAGGGCCACCAATCAGGGTCACTCCGCATCACGGTGGATGGCGGATGCGAGGCTCTTTGATCATCAGACTCCAACCGTGTACCCGCCTCCCAACTGGAGTGCCGGGCACAACAATCTTCTCCGAAGATCCAGTGGACCTCACTTTAGCGGAAACCCCTTCGTCAGAGCCCATTTAGCTACCGAAAACGGCACCCAGCTTACGCCACGAGGAGGGTGGGTTGACTTCTCAGACTTGGTAAAGGGCCGTACCAGCGGCCTGAGACCCAGCGGTCTGAGCTTGTAAGTCTATCGCAACAAGAGCCAGCGCTACCTCTGTGTCTGCTAAGGAGTCTGCATACAATCCTTGATGTATTCTGTGAAAGAGGCATTGAATAAGGTTACCAGTGTGCCAAAGAAGGGCATGTTAAAATTTAAAGAAGAATGTGCAGCTTTTGTGAAGGCAATGACTGCCAAGCTTTTAGAGAAGTCCCCGCTAAAATACAAACTGTGCAAGGCGATTACTTTTTGTGATCCCGACGTGATTGCTAAGGCCACGGACGCAGCTAATGGTCGCATCTGTATTTGCATTAGTTTGCTCCAGAGGAATAATTGGATCTCGACTAAAGCTTGTTACAAGATTGTTGCTGAATTTATAAGCCTAATACAGAAGCCCAATGTTGTGCAGTGCATTAAGGATTATGTCCGCGGCATTACTCGTGTATATCACCATTGGCGCACTGTACAAAAAAGTCGGAATTGTTCCGATTTGTTGGCTGCTTTTATCCACATGATTTTGATAATCAGCCAAGGCAATGCATTTCTTAAGTGTGGATTTTCAATTTACCGAGAAATTGTTGTTGAAATCAATTGGGTGTATCACCAGTCGCGCAGAGGTGTATATGATGCTGTCAATCTGGCAGGTGGTATTGAGAATATTACTATAGATAATTAAATGATCTACAGGGTACGTAACGCGCGTTCAGAGTACGACGAGGCACTCAGTCAGAGGTCTAAAGGGGGCAAGGAAAAGAACCTATGAGAATTGGATGTGAAGTCAGGAAATTTAATGCTAAAAGAGCGAAGCTGATGTTAGAAGCCCAACTGAACTGCGAAGCCATAGATGAAAGGCTAAAATCTTTGACAGGCTGTGGTTAAATTTGAATTTTTTTTACATTAATTCATTTTATTACGCTGACTTAAGTCATATTATGATTTTTGGCAGTCCTATTGGACATTTTATTCTGATTAAGGTAATGTAAATGTAAACTCCTGTACTTTGGAGAAATTGCACCTGAATTAAAAAAATAAGATTATAATAAATACTCATGTATTTTGGTCAATTTTTTCTACTGTAGAATTGCGGAATTTGGCTTTCTGTTGCAATTCCAAAAGGCAGTAAAAATCTAAATGTTGGTTTGGAAAAGTCAGGAAATTTGAAACCCTATATCTTGTGTAGCAACCCTGATCTTTGATTCGTATATAAAGGTATCATTTCTCCTTTAGAATTGGTCAATGTACGCCATTTCAAGCGTGCATATTAAACCAATATTCACTATTTCTTGAGAATGTATGTCAAATGTTTTAAAGAAATATAACGATATAGGATCGTTCTTAGAAATCCCCGTCTGAAGCTTTCGCTGCGTTAACTTGATCAAAAAAGTTAATCGCATGTCATGGAAGTTTCAGAGCGGAAATCTTCAAGTGGCTGAAACACTGCTCAATCACAAAAATCAATGTTCGAGTTCCGGAGTAGATTATTGTGTCTGCTATTCTTTCTGCTTCCTGGAACACAGTCAAGTCGTGATAGAGTAGAAGACATTTTAAATGACTGCTCGTCACGAGAAATGCTCATGTAAGTTTGGTTAAAACCGTGGCTTTCCGCGTAAATCGTTGTGATCACCTAATGGACGCGGATAATCTCGATTTGGTTATCATTTAGTGAATTGTCTGACTTTACCTGAATTGAAAAGTGGCATGCTTGGTCGCGATTTGAAAACATTCTCACGTATTTCTGATTTCTCATTTTCCTATTTGCTTAAGTGTTTCAAACCAACATCCGTCGGTTCTCCTCGGTTCCATTCGGTCTCTCTCTGATGTCTCAGCAATTTTTTGGCTCAAGTCAGTACTCATTATAGTTATAGAGAAATTTAACCCCATGTTAAGTCCTGCTTCATGATAACTCTTAGACAAAAAGACTTAACAGCAACAGAGTTTCAACATTAACTATATTGCTCGTTGGTTATATCAGCAAAACCTGCTGATAAAAAAATTGCATGCCATAAACTATGAAGAAGAAATTTCCTTGTACTAAGCAAATTTGAGGGAGCGTGGTGGCCTAGTGGGCTTAGCGCTTGACTACTGATCGAAGGGTCGCGGGGTCAAATCCGGGTGAAGCCTTTGGCCGCCCCCGGACGAAAAATCCTCGGAGTGCGAGGTGGCCCGGGGAAAGGAACTGGCCCCCCTACCCTGAATGTGTGAAACTCACTCGCCTGTGGCTTAGTCTGGGGTGAGCACTACTCTCACCAAACCAACCTTCGAGTTGAATCACTGAGTGAGTGAGTCATTTCCCTGTGTGGAAAGGTAGGATCAAGGAAATACTACTCTCGTATTCCATCGCCGGCTATAGTACTCATTATAGTGTACCGCACTAGTATACCAGTATAGTTATTTTCTTTCTAAAGAAATTTGTTAATCACAAATGAAAAACTAGAACTCAAGCACGCATTATTTGGGACCTTGGTCGCACAGCACGACCTATAAAAATATAGCTAACGCTTTGGAGCTCAATGAATCAAAGAAATGTTATTAAAATACTCAATACTAGCGGAATTACGTGTGAAAATTTCTCCACACAAGTTCTTCCGCACCATTAGGAAGGCCCAGCGCAAAGAAATAAGTCCTGAAAAACATGTTCATTGTATCAAAGAGTTCGAATTAAGTAGAATGGGTAAATGTTATCTACGGCGCTTGACTTTTGAACTAAGGGTCTAAAAATCGAGAGCGTGTTTTTTTAATTCTAAAATGAGTATTCATGAAAAGTTCTTAAAATGGGAATCTTATTGAATGGTTATTAAAGGTCCTACACAAACCATTATTCCAACATTAAAATGTTTAAAAATAAAATTTCAGTCTTAAATTGATTCCAACGATAATGACGAGGGAAAATAAACACTGGACGACATCGTTAAAGTCTATCTTTAAAGGCCTATATTTTACATTTCATTAATTTTGACACTTCCGTGATGCGAGATAACGAAAATTCAAAATGAAGAATATTGTGAAAAAATAATCCGCATTTCTATTGTTTTCAGTAGCATAGAGTTCTTAGACATGGCAGAATCAAACAGATACTATACCGAATTCTTACTTTATTCTGCACAGTAGATTCTGACCTAAGCATGCAAGCAATGGCAAAAAAGTTAATACCGCTGAGAGATGAACTTTAATGTTGCGATATTTCCGCGAATGTGTGCCTTTATTCATGTTCCCTTCATGGATTTTGCGTTTCCATGAAGGGCTGACGTGAAGAACGGCGCGGGTGGTGTAAATTTATTTGCAAAGTGGAAACATTATAAGAGGAAGATTTTAGTGGGAATATTTTTTACCTTTTAAAAGGAGGTAGTTCGCAACTTCTACGACAACCAGCGTCCTTAAAAGTGAATGCGGGAATTGCAAAAGTGAAAAATTAATAATAATAATAAGGAATATATTCCTCAACATCATTTATCAACAACACAATATTGTCCTTTCAGCGGGGAATATAAGGTACCCCTTTAGAGAAACCCTTTTAGAGTTTAGGGGTTACTGACTCATTCATGTACAAAAACAGAAATAATTTTATGAATACGAATTTATACATGTGCTTCGGCTTTCTTTACTTAGCCATCTTCAGGTACAATCACCTGAAGATGGCTAAGTAAAAAATCCTAAACACGTGTTGTAAATTTAAAATAAAGTGAACAGTACTATATTGATTACTTTTAGTTTTTGTTTATGAAAATGACTTTGTGTTGTCGCATAATTTACATGGACCATGTCTTTTAAGCTGGTATGGTTCACTCGTTTAAGCAAAACGAATAAAAATGAAGAAATGAACTTAGCAAAGTTTCATTCAAATCATCGATTAATTAATTCGTACTATGAATTTTATGAGGCCACAAAAACGACTATAGGAATAGTGGGCGTATTAGGACTCTTAAGAATAGCGGAGCGTGTATGAAGCAATGCATGAGTGTAAGAGAAACGAAAGAGTGATGCAAGTAAAGGGATTATTGAGGAAATTATTTGAAGAGTGCCAGTTTCCTAGGCCTAAGAGCAATAAATAAGTTCGTTGACTTTGCCTACTAGTGCAGTAGAAATAATTGAAAAAACGCTTTGAAGTGGAACTAATTGCAACAAAAATGATTCTCGTTGTGAATGGTAAATAACACGCTCCTAATCAGCATACTAAAAATATACATCCGTACTGTCGCATAAAATGCGTTTTTTGGCCGCCATCTTGAAAAAAAACATCAAAAATTTTAAAAAATCACGCGTGGTATCAAATTATAGAAAATGTCATGCTGAAAAAGAATATGATATTGGTTTTTAAAAATCAAAGGAAATAATAAAATGGTAGCCGAAAAACTGAAAGCTTTTACAGTATTGAAAGACATATTTATATTATTTTTAACACAAATTTTTAAAAACTATTCTTAGCTTTAACTTCACTCACAATTAAAAAGTTGTCAATTTAAAAAATTGATTATTTAAAGTTAAAATTTCACATCAAACACAATGTATAATTTGAAAATGTTATGCAATAAATGGGTTTATTTCATCAAAATCAAATCTCATCTTGATCTTCGTCTAAATCAAAACTCTCTCCTGTGTTTGTACATTCCTTTCCACAGCAATTTTTACAAACTAAGGAACATGGAAGTCCATATCGGCGACATGTACATTTCATGGTGTTACATGGTTCTTTAACTGTAGTTTGACAGGCACATATAATCATATTTAAGAGTTCGTCTGGTAGTGGGCTCGAGTCTGTTAATATCGGATGGCATTCTCCATCAACCAAGTGCAAACCTCATAGTGATGAATCATGGGTTGGCATATCAAGAATTTTGCAAATATAAACCTGCAAATGCAGTTGAAGTAGGTGGTATTTCGCTGCATTTTGTATTGGAGGCAAACAATCTATATCAAATTCTTTTTTAGCAGAAGCTATTTTCCTAATGCACTGTTCATAACGAAGGACATTTAGTTTGCTTGTGTCGATGTTACCTCCATACAGTGACACAATAAATTTACAGCCAATTTCGACCAAATCTTCCTTAGAATCATTTTCGGATAATCCAAAATGGGAAGTCTATTCGCATAAGGTTTTGGATTTTATGATATTATTGAAAGCAGAAGATTAAATTTTGCCAAATAACGCGCTGGTGGTTAATGTGTGTACAATAAGTAAAGTTTTGCAAGGCTCCTCTCCAATAGATCGTTACATGGCTTGAATGTCACGAACTTTATCTGATTGTGTGGCAGACTGAATTAAAATGTTTTTAGAGGAACGATATATCAGTAGGACTAAAATATCAGTACATATCATCAGCTACTTCAGTGACATTTTTTTCCTGGGCTATGTTTAAAGCTTCTTTGACGATTAGTGTGTCTGCATGAGTGATGGAATGACCTCTTCCTTAAAAATAACTCCCCAGTATATTGATAAAGCGTTGTTTGTTTGTTGAGTTAGAAAGAAATTTGTTTTTTTATTATCACAGGCGAATTTTACGAAAAGTATGTGTGTAAAAAAGCAATTATAAAATTGGAAGTCATGATATAATTTCTTATGTGTCTGTATGGTTTACGAATGGACGCCGAAGTAGTGAACATGTACGATTTTCCTGCATCCAGTGAATTGTAGGTGTCAGAAATGTGTTAAATGCTTACGGAAATGTTAAATTAATTTTTTCCGAAATGAACCTTCCGTCGTGTCCCTCCGCTCCGTGCCGGTGGAATTCTCTCTCTCCCGTTGTTCCGGAGAAGTACGCTTCTGATGATCCTCATATCTCGTGTGTGCCGCTTTCGTGATATTTTTCTTTCTGGAGCTGTGTCGATCTTATGAGGCTCTTACAGAGTGATCAGTTTCAGAATATGCATAGATTTTGCTCATATGGCTTCCGAGTGTTGCTACGTTGGGAGCATCTTCGGCTCAACGTTTCTCTCGCGTTGCAGTGATCGTCTTCAGGAACGAATTGAGTGTTGCTGTGAACATCTCTGTCTTATATATGCATGTTCTGGCCGTCGAGTGTTACGACTGTAGGATATATTTAACTTTATTCGTCGATATTGGCGACCGTTGTGGATGTTTTTGTTAATATCCCGCTGCCTCTTTTATCTTTTTGTGAGCCAAAACCCCCCCCCAAGTATCGTAAAAACCGGCGAAAAAAGAGAAAGGTATCTGTAGCCTGAATTACGCGATCATTTTTCTCAATACTTTTCAGGGATAGCGCCAATGGTAGCTCAAATGATAGCTTAAAAATGAACATATGATACAATCACTTTCAGGGACAATGGCAATGATATGGATGCATTTTTTTTACATTCAAGCACGTCCTTTTTTCAGTACAGAACTCCGTCATTTAACCAATCTGAGCACGCGACCGTTGAAGCTTTCAAAGGGTATTTAAACGATAATACCTCGCGAGTGGAAATGATGCGAGAAGGGAAGGTGAAAATGAACGTAGGATTGACGGAATGATAGCTTGAGCTGTCAATTTTGGGGTCCCTGAAAGGCTAAAGCTTAAACTATCCCTGAAAACATAGTTAAGTAGTGATTGTGTGATTCAGGCTTAACGGTCGCTACATTCTACGGCCAAAACATGCAAATATAAGACTGCGATATTCACAGTAACGCTCGATTCGCTCCTGAAGACGTTGACTCGAAGAAGAAACGTATGCTCCCAACGTAGGAGCACTCGGAAGCCACATAAGCCTCTTATCTACATCTACGAAATACCGTGCAAGCCACCACCAGGGTGTGTGGCAGCAGGAGAAAAATGCAACACCAAACCAGACACCCAGAGAGTGCTACGTTGACAAACATGCTAACATGCAGTACACGACTAAACATAGTACAATAATTAGTATTATTAATAATTTTAATTGATAGTTAGTAGAAAATATTATTTCGTGCAGAAAATCAAATCATTATTGAAATTTCAAGCTAGGTGATGCGATAGTAATAGCGGTAAGTTAAAAAACAGAAGTACACATGAAACACTTATGAAGGCTTTTGTCCAAAATCACAGGCTTTTGGCGCTATAGCTGGCTTAAAGTTGTCACAATCGGAGCTGTGACAAAAAAACACGTCTCATCCCATCCCTAGTAGTATGTATGTAGATGGAAAAATGATATTGTGCAAGGTAAGGAGACGGAGGAAAGGAATTTGAGAGACTTCAGGAGGGCAGCGGATGGGAGCTGTTAGTTATCCTATAGTGGAGGTGAGCCTGAAAGGAGTTGACGGAGCGGACGAGGAGAGAGAGAAAGAGAGAGAGATGCCGCTTTGAGGAGTATCTGTGAGACGTATGGGAACTCGTGCGTATCGCGGTTTGAAGTGGCGATATGTAGTCGAAGGGAGTAATGCGCCTGGACGAATAAGGGAGTTGAGGAGGCACTCGAGGAAATAAAAATCTCAATTCCGGCGGGTATTGCTTCCCCTTGTAATTACCTCTCTTTGTACTGCCTCTTTGGAGGATGGTAAGTAGAGCGGAGAATCGATTCCTTGAAACTCTTTCCCCCCTGGGGCTAATTGGCGCACATCTTCTTGCGCGCCGCTCTGCGGTGGCTCTGGTATGAGCGCTGGGAACGTGCGTTCTCCGGCCAGGTGCATTCCCAGAATCGCGGAAACTCCCTCCCCCCGAGCGTGCCGGGAGGCTACTCGTTAAAAGGCAGTCGCGACTTAACCCAAGGGAAATACTAATCATCGCCGTCCCATCTCTTGAGGAACACGGCAGCTTCGCGGTCGCTCTGTCCCAGCCGCGATATCCGGCAAACTTCTTAACAAAGTTCTTAATTGCACTTCGCATTGATATCTCCGTAGGTATTATTGAATTCCGGTCAATGATGATTTCCTGAATTTTCGTGGACAAGCCATTTTTTAAAACTTAAAATGAATGATGGTACTTCAAAGATTGGTAGGTTTAATAAAATATTTCTTCATCGCCTTCGGTAGTTTTTTCATTCAAGGTGTTGAAGTAAGTATAGATGGGGGCACATCAGTACACTTCAGCGCCAACTGACGACGATGACTAAAAATATGTGCGCAGGTGAAACGTTTGATAATTATCCTGTAGGTTAACAACAGTTTCAACTGAATTATTTGTAAATAATTTACAACTTCGTTCAAAATGCGTATTTAAAAACGTAAGCCGTTTACCACAGGACAATTAAAATTTTTATACTATCTATTCATGTGACACCTATACATAAAATCAACGCATAAATAACAATCACGGAAGCGATTATCGACGTACTATTATTCTCTAGCGCACATCAACTCTGTTGCCGATCTGTTTTGAAGTGCCCTTCCATGTGCGAAGAATCTGAAACGATTGGAAAACAACTGCTCCGTTGTATTGCCAAGTGAGTAGCGCACTAGACTGAATGGAAAGCTCCATTCATCTCCCTTCACCTCTAAAGATGGTGAAGTGGTATCTCATCAAATCATCGGTAGCAATCGAGAGTATTACCCGGTGGCCTGAGTAAAATTAATTCAACTGTATTCTAGCTTCTATCGCGTTCTTGGAGGTCAGATGTTAAGGAAGTATATTTATTCTAATGACTTTTTCCATTGTATTGGTACTACTTCTATTAAGTTAATGATTCGCTTCAAAGTCCCCAGTGCTATATTTGTGGAGTTTAAATTATGTCATAGCGATTTTCCACATTGTATTGATTCACAACACACCTACTGCGGTTTCGTTCGACATTTTTGTCTCAAATTTGCCCGAGTCCATGGTTGGTTTGTATTGCACTGAAAAAATTATTTAAATTGCAATGGATTTATTGCGTTCCAATATTCTGTCCACCATGAAAATTAATGAAAAATAATCTTCAAATGGCATCGTTGTGTGTGAATTCACCGTTACAAAATTCGGTCGTTTGGATCTTTTTTTGTCTGTCCTCTGTGTTAGCTAGTTACTAACACATCTGAAAGGCATTTGGGTTCGAATAGAAT
This sequence comes from Pyrrhosoma nymphula, assembly GCA_963573305.1. Classification (NCBI taxonomy): domain Eukaryota; kingdom Metazoa; phylum Arthropoda; class Insecta; order Odonata; family Coenagrionidae; genus Pyrrhosoma; species Pyrrhosoma nymphula. The sequence continues at coordinate 42,723,363 of OY754330.1, read as the reverse complement.
CGAATCCATCCGAAATCGATGAATGGTGTATTCGTATAATTTTTCGTTATTATAATTCGTATAATGATATTCAAACTCCTTTCCTTCATTTTAAAGTAAGAATATTTATTTAGCTTCTCTTGCATTCATCATTCGTCGCTAAGTAGATGGCCTTCGTAATTTAAGTCGCGGTGTCTATGACGACAAAGTTTTCATTCCTTTGGTAAAATTTATTTCTCAATATGAAGCCGGAGTTTATGCATTAAGGACCTTTAAAATTTGCTGTCTGTTTTGGAATTCGAGATGCATGTGATAAAATGATACATCTACCATGTTAATATCTCCCGCATCTTCCTCAAGACATTCACTTGGAGTACGGGGAAACCTTACTCCTCGAAACTTTGAGCTTGGGGGTGAGGGCAAATCCATCCAGCAAATATTTCGAGTGGAGGCAGCTTCATGTCCCGAATTCTATGGCCATTCAGACGAGTGGGCGAGTCCGACGGTGGGCAAATGAACCACAGTTTCCGGAACTTTAGCCACGAGAAATCTTGTGGTTTCATTGATCTCCATCTAAGACGTCATGCTTATAATGGTATACGCTCTTCCTCGCCATTCATTGACTGCATCTTGTATACGCTGAATCGTTTGCGACGGTTTAAAAAAAGGGCCTCCTAAATACCCAGTAAAACATTTGATAGACATAGTTAAGGAATTTCTAATGCAGAACAGTGCACAAAATATTATATGCATCCTCTTATCATTTGACATGTGTATTTTCCTCCAAGCGAGAAAAATAAAATACTAAAGAATAGATGTGGGAGGTCATAACCTGGAACAGGCGTTCAAACTGGAGGGACTTAATTCTGGGATATATTTTGGATGGAAATGGGCGTAATAGTCAAATTATGTGGTGTAGAAATGCATTGGCCTTGTAAGACTAAGAAAAAGAAATTACTGAGGGGACCTTAGACACAGGCTTAAATCAAAGATTATTTAAAGCTTTAATATAAAGCCCACCTCTGCATGGTAGGAAGTTGGTCTTTGCGGGAAAAAGATGGACGTGGACTTGAAGGTTTTGAGATGTGAGACATCCGAAAAAGAATACGAATTTAAGGTGACGCGAAATAAAGCAGGAGAGACTCCGTGCTGGACTAACAGTTTTACGAGAGTACTGTTAGGATATAACTCCACGATTGGGGAATTAATAGCTGCAACCATGGAAATGGAAACACTGTGCCTAACTATTTGTCACAAAAAGTAGAAATATTGGTACACTATGTTTCTATTTAATTAGACTTTAATTTCTCTCTAGTCCAGCCATAAAATATCGATTGTTCTTGAACTGTTCTGAGGCCTACCAATATCGGCAGAATACCGTTTTTTAAATGCAAACGGGCGATGAAAGTATGGCAATCACGTCTTCTGTGACGGTCGTTGCTTCCGTTTATTGTCCATTCAGCCAGTGAATGCTTAGTGTCACGCGCCATCTTCTGTGGTCCGCCTTTGGTCGGAGGTTGGACTTACAAAAGCGTTAGTAATGATTAAAAATACTCATGTTTTGGGCGCCGGAGAATCATGGCCAAAATCCTTCATTATTGTTGCGATGGACAACTAATAATATACCTAAGGCAACAATTACCTGGATCATGGATTTAGTTCGTTAGTTCGAATCGCCATTTCGATTGATGTACGTGGATCATGACTAAGGCAATGTCTGATAAAAACGCAGCTCTCTCAGCATAAAGGTTTGTGATGAAAAGAGCTGCTTGATGAAATGATGCTCTCTCGGCAAGTTTTGATTGTGAGCTCTCCTCGAGCTTTCCTACGAGTAAAACTCTGTTTCGCTCGAAACGTCGGCAACGAATGCAGAGTAGCATAAATTTGCATACTTGAAGTTATGTTCATGAATTCGTTGACGAAGGAGTCACTAATTCAAATTCTTAGTGATTCTTTTGGAGCAAAAAAGGCCCAGAGACTTTTAATTCGCGACGATGAATATGGTTACTGAAACTTAGCGAGCCACTGTTTTAGATATATTTATTTCGGCTAGTTGCGTGGCACTTCAGGAATAAGTGAATTTAGGATTCCTAAATTGACTTAACCTTGGAAACTTTACTGTCTAAAAAAATAGTTTAAATAACTACCTACATATTGTAACGTGACATTTAATGCCTCGGTGTTGTGTTTTTGGTCTAGTTCTTATTATTTTTATTATATATTTATTTCTTTAAAAGAGTTGTTGTTTTCCTAATTATTGCTATTTTTTGGCTGGTTGTTGTGAGGGGTTTGTTGACGGAGGAGAGGAGTGGAATGATTGGGAGTGGTATGGGATGTGCTGCGGAATACCTTAAGAAAGCTACTTTGTATTGTAAAGAAAATAAAGAAATCGCTGCATAGAGGATAGCAGAATTCATTGAAAGTGGTTCGACGCTACAGTATGTATAAAACAGTACATTGCTAAGTTTCAATTACTATATTCCTAGCCGAAAATAACAATGGGATTGAAAGCCTAAGCCGCATCCATCAATTACTGTGTATGTGCGTAATTGTGTGAAATTCACAGTGAAAAAATCATTTACATGGACTGGGATTCGAGCCCAGACCCTTCAATTTTTCGCCGGGTTGCCTAGCCGGTGAACCCAGGCGTCCCTTTCAATGTGAATTTTTCTCCATTCCACTGTGAATTTCCCTCCATGAACATCTCCACTGTGTGACCATCAGCGGATAACTCCGTTGAACCCGACCCGACCTGATGAAAATATTAAATTTTCTTTACTTTAAAATAATATTTATACATGATTTGCTTATGATTGTCTGCTGCGGAATCTTGGATTCCCATTCTTCCTATCGTCCGATTCGACGTTGCCAAATGCACCTAAAAACTTCGCGCGCAATAATTGAAAATCTAAGGAATATTTTATTTCTTTCGTATATACGGAGGAAATAAGTCAATAATACTGGTTGATTATCTCAGAATAAAAATTCTTGACCAATATCCACATAATTTCAGTTTTTGGTGAAAATCTGTGTGGTAGATACATAAGTAATACATAATTGACACGAAGTGGGGTGCACCTTAAGGTCTTATGCTAAAAAAAACCCAAATAGTCCAGTCATTGAAGCTTTTCACCTCAGAAATATTTTACTATGAACCGATTTACATGAAATTTTGGAATTAGGCTTATCTCACCCTTAACTTCAAAAGTGATATTGACCCGACCTCCGTTCTTACCCTGGGGGTGGTTACCACCCCTTCTCGTTAGTGGAAATTATTTTGGTCAAAATAACCTCGATGATCGATAGAAGACCCACTTCTAAGCAAATAGTGTTCTATAAAGTTTTTTTCAAAAACTCAATACTTTTCGAGTTATTGGCGATTGAAAACTCAGAATTTTCCCACGTTTTTCAACGGTTTTTTGCAAATATCTAAAAAAATATGCGTTTTAACGATAATTTCATAATAAACAAAATTGTATCAGGTAAGAAAATGAACAAATTGATTTTTTATAGAGTGTTTTAAGTGCAATATTAAGCGAGATATTGAAGATAAAAACAGTTTTTTTTTGTCTGAAATTTAATCGATGTCTTCAATGCCATCTAGCGGGCAACGGATATGTTTTATCGATGACAATGAGAAACTTTTATATAGTGCTTAAAATAATCTTTAAAATGAGCAGTGTTAAAAGTCTTTTGCACGTAAAGTGAGTGAGTTGTACTGAAAAAAATAGGGACATCTAATATTTTTTTTTAAATCGACGTTTTTCATAAGTGCCATTTCCACCAAAATTAAAATTAATCGTATTCCGTCTAGAATTAACTTTAATATGAAGAGTCTATTGGATTCCAGCGGTTTGGCTGCTTTGGAATAGCATACTTTAAAAAAAAATCACGATTATAAGAAAAAAAAAATTACATTAAAAAAAACACCTTTTTTTCATAATATTTCAAAAACAATCAAAGATACGTAAAAAACTGTAATAATAAAAAATGTAGGTCTTTTTTTGACAAAAATTTTGTTTTTTTTTGTCAGACCAAAATTGACGGAGATATGACTGTTTAAAGAGCGCGCGGTAGCGCAAGCGCAGTCTCTCTCGAGCCCTTTGACCCTTCACCGTTTCAAAATAAAGGGTTTTATACTACATGTCATAATAAAAAACGTTGTAGCTCTTTTAATTACCTAAAAAAATGGTTTTTTGTAAATTGTGATAGCTTTAAAATTGTTGGAGTTATGGTCCAAAAACTAAACGTTTTCTTTTCTAGTTGAATTCTTTGTAGAGATGCAGTGGAGATAACTGCCAGAATAGCCCTCCAATTGACCCAGAAGAAGATCTTGATTACGACAGCAACTCCGATATTGAGTCATGAATAATAGTTTTTTTATGTATTGTAATGCTCTTGTTGCAGAATTTTTTATAATTAATTACTAATTTAATTTTGTAAATTTCCAGATAACTTGTAAGTTCATATTTTATTCAATAAAAAGTGTGATTTCTTACTCTATAATTAGATTATTTTTAATTGTATAAACATATATTTTCAATTTTTTATTTTAGGGGTAGTTTTGAGGGTTGAAAAGCTTAAACAAATGATAGTCATTATCGAGAACAAGGAACAACATTTAAATCCTTTTTAGTTCATCAAAAGAACTTTTTTTATACAATTTTTAATAGAGGGGTTGTTTTTAAGGGTTGAAAGGGGGTTAAAAATATGATAATTAAGGTAGAGAACGTAAATCAATATTTACTCTATATTTAAATCTTTTTAAGTTATTCAAAAGTAATTTTTTGTAATTTTTTCAATTTAGGGGTGGTTTGCAGGGGTTTTAAAGTTTTTTAGGGGTTGAAAATGAGTTAATCATGAGGTAATTGTGTTAGAAAACACTTTCCAATTTTACTCCTTATTATTGAATACGTTTTCTAGCGATAAAATGGCTCAATGTCAATTTTTCCATTGAGGGGTGGTTTTCACCCCTTAAAAGTAAAGAACGGAGGTCGGGTCAATATCACTTTTGAAGTTAAGGGTAAGATAAGCCTAATTCCAAAATTTCATCTAAATCGGTTCATAGTAAAATTTTTCGTAGGTAAGACCCTATTTTTCGCTTCAATGACTGGACTAAAATGTTTTCCTTAGAATTCAGACCACAATTCAAGGAACAAATACTGCAATTATGAAGAAAATCTATACACTTCAAAATTTCGAATCAGCCACCTTAAAGTTACTATGCGGCCATTTCCGAATTCTTTGAATAGTATTCTGCATGTGCTTGTAATATATTAGCTGGTACATTGTATTACGGTAGAATTTTATATACTGTGTAGAACTATGGATTAAAACATTATGTTGATGGTAATCATTTTTTTTCAGATGAACTCACGTCAGGAAGCCTGGGTAAAGATGTTGAGCAAACGTTTGCGAGGACTTTGGTATGGAGCGGTCATGTGGGTGATAAACTTGGACCCAGGGTAGAGAGGATGAGAATAAATTGGTAGCGCTCGAGGTATGGGTGTGGAGAAGAATGGAAGAAATTGGAATGGACCGAGAGGAAAAACGGAGAACACGGAAGATGAAATCACGGTCGCGTCATACTGACTTGTTCGATGGGTAAAATTCATTATTCGGGCCGCGTATCGGCCACACCTCTTGAAAAAGGGCAACTGGTGGAATGAAGAACTGGAACCTATTTCGGAGAGGAAGCTTCTGAATGAGTGGTAAAATTCACGTATCTTACCATCGAAAGAAAGTGAGTCCGTCTCCAATCTCTCTCCATCTATGCCACAACTGCTGGCCAGGTGGTTTTTAAGACGTTATTTTGGGGAATTCATTAGAACATTTATGACATTTAAATAAATATTAAACTGGAGCAAGTGAATAAGTTGTGCTATCTAGGAAGTAAGACTACTTTTGATGGAGGAAAGAGGTTAAGAGTTGCTCAAGTAAATGAGCCATTCTATTAGAAGAAGAAACTACTATCTGCTACCAACATAAGGTTGGAATTAAGAAAGCACTTAATTAAAACATTGGTACAATTTATATTGCTTATTCATGGAAGTGCAACTTTGGCGATAGCAGCAGCAGAAAAGAAAAGATTGGAAGCAGTGGAAATGCTGTGTTATTTAATAATGATGATGCTCAAACGTACGAAGAGAATGATTAATGAAGAAGTCTCACAAAGAGCTGGAGCAGAAAGAAGCATGGTGAAAACTCCGATAAGAAGAAAAGACAAACTTATCAGACTCATTCTGTGACAGAACAACCTCCTAAATAACTTAAATGGAAGGAGATACAAATTATAAGAATTATCGAGAAATACGAAGGATGGAATGTGTTATGCGAATTTTGGAGAGTTACAAAGTGAAGAAGTACGAAGGAATGAAACGATTAGCTGAAAAGAGACTGGAGCTGAATGCTGCAGCGAACAAATCTTCGGGTTGATGGCAGCTTATGATGATGATGAAAGTGATGCAGCTACTGAGGGGTGCGGATCACGGTTCTCCATAACACGTGCACTCGCGTTATCGTTATTTTTCAATAGCGCTCATGAGAGCAGAAACGTGATCTTCATTCTTAAATGTTGTCAGGTGCTTTATATCACCTATTTTAATTGATGTACGAGGGGGGACCCAAAAATAACCGGACACAATTTTTTTTAAATACCAGAATTTATTTTTTTGAGTTAGAAACGTTAGCCACCTTCGAAGTATTCACCATTAATACTAATGCATTGGTCCAAACGCTTTTTCCACTGCGCGAAACACCTTTGGTACTCGTTCTTTCAGATGCCTTGCAGCGCCGCCTTCGATTTTCTTTTCACCTCCGGAATGTCTGCAAAACGTTTCCCTTTCAGCTCTTTTTTCATTCGGGAGAACAATAAGAAATCAAAAAGTGCTAGATCTGGTGATTAGGATGGCTTAGGAAGCGGTGTCATGCAGTTTTTCGCTAAAAAAATCACGCACAGAAATGGCTGTGTGAGCGGGTGCATTGCCATGGTGGAAGAACCAGTCCCCACTCCGCCACAAATCGCGCCGTTTCAATTCGTCTCATTTGCAATTCTTCAGATAAAATGCGCTGCACTGAACTCCACGAAAGACCAAATGGTTCAGCTAGTTCATCAATAGTACGTCTTCTATCCTGGTACACAAGCATGAATTTTTCCACGTTTTCATCAGTTCTGGACGTGGAAGGCCGGCCCGGGCGTTGAATGTCTTCGATCGCCACGTTGCCGCGTTTGAATCGCGAATACCACTCATAAACTTGATTTCTTTTCAAGGCGTGTTCTTTATAAGCTGTAGACAACATATCAACCACATCCGACGCACTTTTACTGAGCAGAAAACAAAATTTCAACGTTCCACGCTGTTCTCGAATATCAGCCATTTCCAAAATCGAAGAGGTCGATAAACTCGTCGAACAAAAACTGTCACAGGGGCTCGCTACAACCGTCTAAAAGGACGCCGCTTGCAACAATGACTCAGGAGAGGTTACTTAATACCCATGTAGTGGGAGAAGCCCGAACTACAAGAACGACGCACGCAGCGAATTCCGTCCGGTTATTTTTGGGTCCCCCCTCGTACTTAGTTCTAAGAACAGTAACGGTGAGCTTTGTCCTTTATAGGGCCATATTATTATGTAACTCATAACTCCGGAGTTATGGAGAGTAAGGGGTTATAATGGCCGCCATAGCTCCTTTGGCTATCACAGAACTGAATGTAACTCCAATCGGAGTTACGAATTGGAGTTATAAGGGTGGGTCTTGGGTTGCCGCTATCAAACCTCTGAGATAACTCCAATTCGTAACTCCGATTGAGTTATTTAAAGTTCTATAATAGCCAAAGGAGCTATGGCGGCCATTATAACTCCTTACTCTCAGTAACTCCGGAGTTATGAGACACATAATAGGCCCCCTAGAGTGGTTAGCGTTTTGGATAACGGTAACAACAATTCGAAAGAAGAAACCGTGATCTCACCACAGGGGAATAATATTATTCAGCGTATGTCTAAAAAGTATTTTGATTAAGGAAAGCACAGACAGTCAAATTCGCTTAAGATCGATTTCTTAAAATATTAAAGCCATAGGCGATGGACCAGGCCAGAGATGAACGTTAGAAGAGTCAAACAAAGGTGATCCACGACCTGCTCAAGCTCCCTTCCTTTAACCCAAGAAGGATTCCATTCCTATCTCGTTTCGGAAGTTTGGACTGCCAAGAAGCGGCCTTCGAATTTCGATGAAAGCAAACGACACGCGCGTCGAGTCCAGTTCTAGAGGGAGAGAGGACGTGCCGATTAGTTTGCTGTTTTCGCCGCAAGGGGGCTGCAGTCGCAAGAGCGTGCGCCCGTGAACTTGTGGCGTGCCATCTCACCTCTTCTGGTCTTTCCCCCTCCTCGTCTCTCTCTATCCTTCTCTCTCTCTCTATCCTTCTCCTTCTAATGGACGAATGAAAAGAGGGGGGTGGGTCTCTCGGAAGGAGGGAAGCAGGTGTGACAAGAGAAGAGGAGGAGCACGGTGGTGGGAGAGGGCGATGGTGGTGGTGCAGGACGAACCGGGGGCCGACTCCTCAGTGTCTCCGCCGCGCCAAGTGCCGCAGCCGTCAGTAGCCGACGAGCGGACTTAAAAAAAGTTATCCCGAAGGAATTGGCTATATCGGCCTTCGCCTTGCGATCACTCATCAGCCCCATCTTACGCATTCTGGAAGCCTCAACGGGTCTCCACTCTTGTCTCCCCCGGGAGTGTCGTCTCTTCGGCCGCTACTGCCATTGTGCTGCCCGCTTTCTTCCACTCGTCAAAGTCGACGGGAGAAAGTTTGCGAGCTCGTCAGACGGTGTCTTCGTCGACTGTTTCCCGCCTCTTGTGTCGTCGCCGCTCTGAGTGAAGGAGATTATCCGTCGTGTCCCACGAGGCCCTCAACGTCTCCACCGGTGAGTACTCGAATTATTTTTTGGCGGGTGCGTTGGTTCTTGGATTCGGTGGGCGGGGGAAATACGGGAAGTGGGAGTGGGCGGTTGGGGAAAGGGTGGGGTTTGGGATGCGCTGTGCTGGTTGTGGGAGGGAGGATGGGTTGGATCGTCTGTGGAGGGAAACATAATTATAATCCATCTCCTGGTGTCGATGTTCTGTATTTATTTCACTTGAAAGAGCAACATAGAAACATAACATCTGCATTCAATATTAATTTTAGAGGATCTCAGTAATTATGGAAGCCGGACCATCGCGAGTGATGTACATACTTTCGACTGATTTGAGGAATGATTGCGGTGTGACGGACTACTGAATACCTGCTGCGAATGTGATAGAGGGGCGGTCAAGAGTGTGATATAGTACTTCACTGTTACGCCGCTTGAAAGACCCATAAGGCAAAGTTGTGAGTTTATTTACTCCCACTATATGCCTGCGAGATTTCCATGCGAAGTATATTTGTTCATTTATCAGATCCTTGCATAGAGGCGTCTTATCCACAATTGTATCGTCATTTCAACGTCGCAGAAGAAAAAATTGACTTCAACAGCCCTTGTAGTCATTGTATTTCCCATCACATTACTAAACCTTGGCCTTATGATTTGATATATTTTACGTTGACCTGACTATAATCTTATGAATATATGTCCATATAAGATTCAAAAATTCATATATGGTCACTCATCTTTTAATTGAGGCGAAAACGACACATCAATTGTTTATTATGAGGATCGAAATGGAGAAGCTACGAGCTTACCATTGGTCTACCAACGGTTACGAAATGCAGAAGTCCATTATTCACCGAGCGTACGGCTGGCGAAAACCGACAGCCCCTATCCTTGATCACCTGTTGATCATCGTTTCTTCGGACTTGGCCGCCTTCCAAGAAGCATTTTACTTGAGGCTCCCATCTGAATCCTGAGCGTCAACCGTCCGTCGACCTAGGCGGAAAAAGGCACTCCTCTCTATTTTATGGGACGGACCTTCAGTGAGAGTTTATTATTTTATCTCACTCGCAGTCTATCAATGATACCAGCTATGTTTCTGGGACATTCAGATGCATAATCACTATGCATCCATGAAAACTTTTCGTGTTCATCGGGAAGGGAGAACAGTTTCCTCCCTTGCTGCATACGAGCCTTCAGTATCAGTAACCTCTATTTTTTATTAAATGAGTTTTAATTTGTATTTGACTTTCTCCGATGACCCTACTGCCGAAGCACTTGTATTATTCGAATCTATTACAAATGTATACCTTGTTCTACGTCTTCCGTATACATAATCTCTTTTCTTATACTTGGTGGTATTCCTCATCTCCTATCTGATTTTTAATGGCATCTTCTGGCTCGTCTCGAGTGTGGGTTATCATCGATGGAAGCATATCTGTATAGGTGGTGGAGAAAATACGACGCTGGGTGAAATATTTTTCATATATTACTTCTTTACTTTTTTCCGAAGGAGAAAGAAAAATGTTTTTCTTGATTATCAACGTTGAATGGTAGATGTTTATTTAGTCGAACAATTTGGTCAGAGCAAAATATTATAGTTGAAACCTGTCTTAGGTTATATAAGTTACAAAATCAATACAAACTTCGTAAACTTCAAAATGGATTTTATTTAATACGCCTGGTTTCATCGCATAGGCGACATCTTCAGGTGAAGATGCACCTGGCAGGCACCTGAAGATGTCGCCTATGCGATGAAACCGGTCGTATTAAATAAAATCCTTTGTGAAATTTACGAAGTTTGTATTGTTTCTGTCAATACGGATTTTCACAAAGTTACGCCTGAGATTATCGAGTTCATATATAAGTTATGTTTAAACATCACTAAAATCTTGATAAATTATCTTGGAAAACCTCTTACTGCTTTGATCGTGCAATTCCCGTGATATCAATTCGAAAAATGTTCTCGATATACCAGAGAACCTTTTTCTGTTATAGTGATCTTGGAGAGATTTTCTGACTTTATTTTTCTGTGATGGAATTATTGGTTGTGATCCTAAACATGGCAAATAGTCTGCTTGGAGTGATGAGTCGTCTGTATGGCAATGGATGAAACCGCTGAAGTATGCTTCTGAACTAACATCATACAATTTCTGATATTTTAATAACGGCGACCAAATGGGTGTATTCTCACTATTGATAAGTAATGCGTTACTGGTCGAATAGATGAATAGGTCGGTAGAAGTATAACATTTTATTCTTTGAATTGGTAGATTATTTCCTATTCACAAAATCGGAGTATTTTGTATGCGTTGATATTTCATCTTAATGAACTCTGGATGGACATTGAAAAATATGAGAGTATTACTAGTATTTTACTTTAGCTTCATGAACTAATCCCAAATCCCTCATCCCTAAATTTCCCATTAGGTCACTTTCAGGCAAAAGTGGTTACACTCGTAGGTCCTACGGGTGTAACCACTACGGCTTAGGCGTAGTCTCTTTCTCTATGCCTAAATTAAACTAGAATATCCCAAAGGTTGGGAAAACTGGATATTCGTGAAAAAATTCACAGTGCGCATTGAAACCCGATCTTTTACCCGCGAAACTATCCACTGAAATATTAGCTGCAGTCACCTGATTACACCATCGATGTTGAATCCAAATCATTGCGCATTATTCACCATTGCCTCCTCTCGTGAGTTTTTCATAGCGTATTTAAATTTTCTGTTCATTTACTGGGAGCTGTGGAGTTAGTGACGTTCGCTGAAGGCGACAACGAAGGACTTTCATTCGACCCAAATTTCATATCCATTCTATTTGAAATAGAATGAGAAAACTACAATAGGGCGCAGTGAAGCTCTTGAGATGGAAGTGTTCGCCAACATAATATTCTCACGAGTTTTTATATACGTAACACTGGAAACAATGCAAAATCGCACCAAAGATAAAAATATGTCTACGCTTCGTGCTAATCATATTTCGTAAGTGTTTTGGCTATCAAGATTAGCATTGCAGTTGAATTATACTCCTAGACTCTTACCAAACCTTTTGCAGATGCATTAACATAATACTGCCAGTGACTGTAATACGATCGTATGAGGATGATAGTAAGGAACACGAAAATATTTGGACGTGGACCGTCTTTGAAGCTACTTTTGAGAAGCTACTTAACGAATTCACCGTCATTATTTTTAAAAAAGTATTTCAAAGCGATAATTTTGTGGAAATCAAATTGATTGTCCGTTTCCTAAAGATCTCAAAACAGCCTCTATTTAGTATTTGATACAGCTTACCGTCTCTAAATATGTAAATATTCTCCACTTGCCATTCACCTGAAAATTTTATCGACGTTTATTTCAAGGACGCATCACGATTTGCATACACGCTCGGCCTTCACCCTCTACCTGTCCAAAGTAGACTCAATGAAATGGCCGTAAATGCTGCTGCTCAAATCTGTTTGATTATCACCAGTTCTCTGTCATTGGCAGAATTTTTTTTCTTGTTTACCGACTAAACCGTAATGCATAATGAAAGCTATGGAATTTGAATAAAATGGATCAATAAAAGCTATTGATCATCATACATTAATAACTTCGTAATGCCGTTTTTTCATACCCATGCTACGTTCGTGATGCATCGTCCGAAAGAATTGTTTGTTCGAACAGGAGACCACCCGTCAAAGGAATATCTTCACCGTTACAGTGTCCATGCCTTCAAAATTACGTCTCAAATAATTATTTTTACTCACATACAATAATTACTTCACGACACCTGCATTGCAGTAGTGGCAGACGAGTATTTTCAGGGCTGACTTTTGTATGGTTCTATGAATGCTCACTGAGACCTAAGTAATATTATTCTCTAAAACGGGTCATCGCAGCGGTGATTTAATAAGGTATTACATACTTCGGTCCATCTCTGCGTTCGTAATGAGATGACTATAAAATATTTTAGTGAGGAGTCAATGGGTAAACCTTTGCCAGCGACAAAAGAAAATTCATTCATGCGGTTATAACTGCATTATCTTGGGTTGGTAGTGAAAAAAATTTCTTCCCAGATAAAAATGTGAGTCCGCTTTACCGGACTTTCCGTATTGACTTCGATACCTTTGATTGAACGTTAATTTCCATTTGTTTTTCAAGTGAGTCAGTTTCATATAATTTGATTTTTCACAGTCATTAGTAACTAATGATTGGATTGAGATATTGAATTTGAGTATGGACAATTTTAAGATCATCGTATACAAATGAGGTGCTAACCTTCATATAAGTAAGATATATCAATACTGTGAGCCAATCCACTGAAGCGTCTTTTTCCGAGTTCTCTTCTTCAGTCATCATAGGTAGCGTAGATATTGACAAATATTTTCTATTCACGCAATGGAGGAGTAAAACATTCTTGTGGAATCTCGTTTATGACCACAGGCATATATTCAGGAAGTGATCCTGTTTGGTTGAGTTCATTCATTCTATATACCTCATAGTTAATTTTTCTGAGCCGACAAATGAGGGCGAAAAGAAGAGATGTCGTTCTTAATTGACGTTAATAGTTTACTTCTTTTATCAAGGTTTGCAAGACATTCTCTGAAATGGCAAATATTACCTTTTCGTGCTCCAGTCGTGATTCAGAAATGATTCAGCTGTGTCTCCCTCGTGACATCCCTCTCGCTCCTAACCCACTGTGTTACCTACAACTCTGAACGACTGGGAATACTTAGGATACAAGCAGGCACTTAAGGATAACAAATAACGCAGAAATGTAGTAGCCTAGTCTCAGTAGGTCTAAGCTGTATTGAGAGCCATTTCCTGTTAGTTGTAAGGAGGGATCCAACTTGATAGCCAGCCTCCGTTTGCATTGGCTACACTCTCCCGGAGCAGTTACTGCTCTCAACTTCTTGAAACTGATGCTACACTCGATCTCCGAAGATTACTTCCGTTCGTGGTCGGCGGCGGGCATTCCACACTAAACGGTCCTACCCCACCGCTCTCTTCCTAAGTGGTCCCTTAAAAAATAGAAAAATCAATACCACTTTTGTTTCTGCTGGAAAATCTTCCCGGATTAAGGCACTGGGTAGTTTTATCCGTAGCGTGTTTGCTTAAGGCTTTGACTAAATGTATGGCTGAAGGCCAGATTGTTGAGGATTCATCCACATACCTCGAATTCTTGTAATTATCTGTTCGACAGTGAATTTCTCGTTTTTGTCGATTTTGTCTGTCTTACATGTCCAGTGTGGGGGTAAATTAATAGCCTCCGTGTTGATCTGAAACAGCTGAAATATGAAATTCGCTAGTAACTTCACGGCCTAGCATGTCACCGCCGAGTTTCTAGCGGCTCCTCTTCCAGTCCTTCATATAGCTTTGTCACGCTTTCTGTTCGCGCGTGCAAGTTTTTAATAACACATGTATATTTGTATTTTTGTTGTGCTTGCGGATAAATCTTTCTGCCATGGGTCCCAAATGATTACCTCATATTCGAGATGAGGCCTAATGAGGGTGAGGTGACATATTTCAGGTACCTTTTTCACTTTTTCAGTCCAGGCTCTTCCAATATATAGATCGGTATTTAAGGATTTGCCATGATTGGAAATAACGCTAGTAAACGACCGAAGTTTGGGTGTATGGAGCCCTAGTAGGTATGGTTGGGAACCTCATGCGATTCCGCTGGTATCCTTCCCACAGAGTCAGAACGGCGACCCTTCAGCTGGAGTTTCATCGCAGGAAATAAAGAAGTCTCACGGTGTTAGGTCTGCTGAGTAAGAGGTGCGAGTCATTACGATTTTATTAGAATATTTCCTGGCCGCGAGCAAAGTGTGTACCAGCGCGTTGTGTTGGCGCAGAATGCAGTTTTACAGCCTATCGTATCAATCGTGTTCGACTCTCGGCCCTCTTCAAAGCGCTAAGGCCACTCAAATGTTCTTGCCCGGCTCATAGTTTTATCACCTTTAAGGCTTTTTGTTGCATCCAATGGATGTTAAGCTGCGTTTTGTCTTCCCAGTTTCGAGCTAAATTTCGAGCAGAGTCGCTGCTCGTTTATTCATTTAGCCATTCCGGAAATTACAGAAAGACGAAAGACACTACTGTAAACAATCCGTTCTAACATCGACTCACGTACAGGAATGGACTATTCAAGGATTATTTTAGAATTTTTGGGGGAGGGGGAGTTAAGCTCTTCCCATATCGTCTTACATTGGGGGCTGTGGGGTTCGAGATCATCTTACGTTAGATTTTAGTATTACTCGTGAGATATTTATAGCATCACTCTTGAACTTAACATAGGAAGGAAAACCTTAAAGGTACTGCTAGCAGAGCACAGTTTCCCTTCTTTAAAATTATGCAATTTACACCTGCGAAGCGCCTCTGATCTGCGTACTTTCGGCCATCGAATTATTTAAGGTGCAGCAGACGACAAACACTTGCTCCATCGCCGATAGTCTCAAACGAAACCCTTCAACACCTTGCGCTCAATATTCCCATGGGTAGCCGAAAAAGAGCAAATCATCGATCATCGGATAGTTTATCTGTGAGCATGGATACCTACTAAAATCTATGAGAGCTTACGTTACCTTGGGAGAGGAGAACGGAGCTTCGTGACATCTTGCATTGAGGAAGTGGCCAAATTCGCCTTACGTGATACTTAGAAGAAGAGCGCTGCTTGGCACCTTAGTTCCCAAATGGTGAGCTATGGTGCTTTCTTGTGGCGAAATTCCGCATTTTTATGCTGCTATGTGCTTGTATCATCTGTACATTTAAAGTCTTGAAACTTTTTAGTAGCATATCGTGTTACTCATAGTTCATATTCATAACTAATAACTCATACTCAAAAAATTTAATATATTGGTCCTCATTATTAAGAAATAAATCTCATCTTTCTAATTTAGCCTTACTTAATGATAGCGCCCAAGTACTTCATGTGCTTCATTTCTATCTGCTTCGAATAGAGTTCGTCTACTGACCGCGGTGATCCAGATTCAAATCCGGATGGGTACCTGCCGTGCTCTTGGAGCTTAGCGCCTGCCGTGTGATTCCATTGGGATCATCTATTCCTAGGGAATGTTAGGCAGCTCAGCGAAGGAGAATGTTGGTAGTGGTTGCAAAAAATGATTGGGTCATTGAGCTCAAGTTGCTCTCGAACCGTTTGGCCTTTATAAAATAAAGTGTTGTTGATTAAAACGTCTTGTGCCGCTGCGGTGCGATGCTTGTTTTGCATTAGCCATTTCCCCATCAGTGAGTGTGGTCGATAAGGTAAACATTCTTCGACTACAGGCTAATACGTTTGTCGTCGCATGCTTCTCCAAAAATGAATTTGTAACAGCGTGACAATTGTCTCTGCGCTGCAACATCGAAGTCGCTTTATCTGCAAATATGTCGGCCTTTGAGCAACTATTGAACGTCACTTTTTGCCAGCTGCTCTGCTCATTGTCCAGAGAAACACCGAAGAAAATAAAAAACGGTATGTGGTGACGAAGCGCCCAGCCACAGAACGCTTCGTTGTCGCTATTTCGGAATTCCAGTGTGCGTCATTGCAATTTTATCCGTGGTTATCCGTGCAACTTAAGGGTATGCTTGTCAGCCGTGCTGCACGATAATAAACTGTCGCGAGTACATTTAAACTGTGTAGAATCGTGTTGATATGTTTTTGTGTGAAAAATTAGAAAAGTCTCCCACTCATGGTTGGTATCCCAGCTCTGTCCACTTGACAACGGTACTTTGACGCACTAGTGCATTTGTTAATTGGCAAGGGAATGATTGTAAGGGAATGATTGCAAGGGCTGAAATGGTGAATGATTCTTCAGGGACACATGTAGTGACAAGATGGATATTTTATTTGAAGAAAATGTATGACATAAGAACATTTCCCCCTAAAAACTAAAGCTTCAATTTTTTTTCTTTAAGATAAAAATTGACATATGATGTGCATATTCATTTCATGTTAAGGATCCTATATAAATCGACAACTCCTATCATTTCAGAACGTATATAATATTGCAAAATGTATTACTTTTCCTCCCATTCTGAGGATACAATTTGACACAAAGAGATCATCTCATTGAATAGTTACGCGCACTTTACATGGTTTAACATGGTTAAAGCAGTGAAATTCCCTCGGGCTTCCGACCGGAACAGGTTCTCCATTTCCGCCGACGTTTCGATGAGATACTTTTCCGCCGGCCTCAGGGCCGTAGATTAATTTAACATGACTAAAAGTTGAGGTTTGAGTGAAGTTGAATTTATGTCAGTCGATCCGGAGACCTGAAGAGAACTGAAACATATACGTTAATTAGCCTATACGAAGGCAGTGAAAAAGTAGTGATTGGGGGCACCATCCATACATATTTTTATACTTCATTTTTGTTTCATATTCTCACATTATAGTTGATGAGATCTGACATAACTTTGTGGAATTGCTTCATCGTTTTAATGAACCTAAATCCCTTTGCCTTTCCACAATTTTTTTACTTAAGTACGACCCTGGCTTTCGCTGTGTCGCAACATCATCGATAACAGAAATTTGATTTTTACAGATTATATTAAAGTAATGGTATTCGGAGAGACGAATTGGAGGGCATACTCTGCGTTTTGAAATTTGCAAAACTCATCAGCTACAGTTTGTTTACTTGATTAAGAGAGGTGGGGTTTCGGATGTACATCACCAAGTATATAAAGTGCAAAATTCAAATTTTTGTTGTGGTGGCAATGTAACGCAATAAACTGGTGGCAATGTAACGCAACGAAATCCAGGTCGTACTTAAGTAAAAATTATGGGAAAACCGAGGGAGTAGAGTTTCATTGTGATTCTCACATTATATCTAGTTTAATGTATACACATACTTGATTCACGTTTTCGCGTGTTTATACTTTTGTTTTATCTCCCTATGAACACCTACAATGGAGAATTACGCAATTTTCCTACCCGAACGGCGTAGGGTACAAACACATTTCTTTCTTTTTATCCATAATGTGTTATTTTTTCAAAGTTTAGTACTTTTTGAAAGCAGAAATACGATCGTTTAATTGAGTTTTCTTATTTACTAACTAATTATTAATTAACTAACATTCATTGACCGCCAAACCTAAGATTACAGCGGATGCTAACAAGCTCTATGTGAATTTCGACCTTATAACCGAACATGCAGGATATTGGTATCGCTCTATCATATCAACTCTTGTTCGGGTCGAGGTGTGGCCGGGGGTGGGAGGGTCCAGAGGACGTGATTCCGAAAAACCTCTCCGGATGCGTGACCACATGGTTCGTGCATGCGTAATGGATGGTGAAGAAGCCGCAGGACCTGCCGACCCTGGAAGGGAAAAGGAAGGCTGTTACGTACCGAGAATCCACGCCTCCAGCTGCCTCCCTAAATCTTTTCTCAAATTCTTTAGCCTTTAACTCATAGAATATTTTACGAATTCGACTTAATTGTATATAAATGCCAATAAAAAAGTCCTGTGAAGAGTGGGAGAGGAAAGAATTAAGATGAAAACTCTGTGAAGAAGAAGAGCCCAGCATATTGGATTAATTATGTGACACAATAGCCAATTGAAAGCAATGGTGAAAGGAGGAATGAATGGGTAGAATTACAAAGGAAGACCAAGAATGGAATGCGTCAGGCATATTATCAAGAACATGGAAGCGAAGAATCATGTCGGAATGAAGTGGTTGGCTGGTAGATGAGCAAAATTGAGGGCTGTAGCAAACCAATCTCCGTATTCATGACCACTGATGATTATCTCTAAATGAGGAGTGGCCTAGAATCCCAGCGGGTTGAGCATACAGTCAATAAGGTCCTGGGTTCATGCCTGAGAGAGGTCTCTCTGGTTTTATGTTTTGTTTATTTGTGAAGACGACCGAAAATTGAGGTTATTTGTACCAAATCTCGCTCTTTTTATTCAGTGAGCAAATTCGAATTCTAGAATTCTTCTTGCACAACCGTCTTTGTCCAGAAAATACCCATTCTCATATTCCTAAAATTTTTAAATATTAATATAAATTTCCTTGGATAGATAATAATTTTTAATTTCGTACTAATAATTGAGTATTAGTAATTCCGATTAACGTCCATTTACTGCTGAGGTTGTTTCGTGATTTCTGTCTACCTCTTGCAAACATTGGCAACAGCCCTCAGTACGAATTGGATTATCAGCCATTCAAACTCCTTTATACTTCATGTGAAAATAAAATCGTTATACTTCAATCCCATACCCTGCATTCGTAACCCTATTAACAAATGTTTTGATACCGCTTAAAATTAGAAATACAATGAGAAGAAAGAAGGGAGAATGATAGAGATGTGAGCTTAGAAAAGAGGATTTGGTCATTAATAATGAATGATGGTAGGCGCTGTTATATCGTGTAGTGTTTTGTCATTCTCGTGGGAATTGCCATTTTGTGCACCAGCTGACTAAAATTTTAAACTTTTTCTCGGAAAGGCAAGTATGTACATATTAAATGGGTTACAGTTTCGATATCAGCCTGAAGCTGAGGACTTTCAGAGCAGAATGCATGCGGTAAAAAGCCTTCATTTCGAGGGGTTGCGAAGACATTTATATCCTCTATAGCTGGAGTTCTAATTACGTCAGTCCCTCACGGCATAAACGCTTTCTTACGTTTACCAGTGCATTGACCCAAGGGACATGCGCGGGCTAGTGTATAGCGGTAATTCACATGAACTGAGTCACTGTGCATGTTAATGGCCTTCCTTGCTGAACTTTTATGACTGTAAGGCAAAGAGGCTAGCTTCATTATTGAATGGGGTGTTTTTGTTTCTAAACGAGGATATAATCAGTAAGCAAAGTAGGTATATTTGGAGAAATAATATCAAAAACTTTAAATTGGTCCAAACGTTTTTCATGATTAGTTTAGGTAGACGGTTTAAATTTATGCTAAATAATTAGACATATTTCTATCACGTGTAAACCTTATGCTATTAAAAACTATAAAATTAAATAATGATTAAATATTTTCCTATAATTTGGGAATTCATGTCTCTAACATTCCTGCTACTAATGTTCTAAATATTATATTTTTTCATTCGCATAAGTTTCCATCCATATTCATACATAGAGTGTATAAAGATCGTATTCTTAAAAACTAAAAAAAAGTCAATTTGTGGTTAACGCTAGACCGACATAATAAATCCGGCCCTTATAGTGTTTTAAGTATTCGTGGACTTTAAATTTTGTTTGTTGGCCATTCACATTTTATCTTCCTTTCGTTATTTTTTTTGGATAAATAAAGTATTATAATAAAGTATTATAATAAAGTATTTCGTCTTTGGCAATTATCACGCTCGATCACTGCTATTTTAACATATTTTTGATGTAGAGAGCCGGACCGGAGCACTAGTTTAAGTCGGACGAACATTTAGGTGATAATACGCGCCCCATGTTGTATGTACTTACCGCCTGAATACACGCGAGCACACCCACGATGGACTTTGGCATGCGTAACAGGCGCATCTGATAATAATAACTTCGCACTTTGGGAATCGATGCATGTGCAAGCGGAATACTTGCTTAGCTTCGTGTGCACGCACGAAACTGGGAGCTTTGCTTTTGAGTCCTTTCCGTTGTGACGAGCGAAGCGGTGCGCGAAAACATTGGTTTGTTCCCTCTGGGAATCTTGCCCCGCCAGCGCGTCGAGCTTCACTTGATTCAGCCCCCAGTCCATTAGCTTTCTCTGCCTCACCTCCGCCCCCTCCCCCTGTGTCATTGATTAGAACGCTCCCCTCTCTCCGCTTTCGACTACACATTCCTCGGTGGCAATTCCACCTAAACTGGGAACGCGGGGGGTCGGGGTGAGAGATTTGAGAGGGTCGGCTAAAACTCCTGTTCGCGGGGTCCTCCTGATGAAATATTGTTCCGTTTGCTCAGATTCATGCCACCGTACATTCAGGTTTAACCTCGGGGGAGATATGGAAACTTCTTTTTCCAATTCCATAGTCTGTCACAATGGCATGAAAGGTGGATAAGATGACATTATGGTACCACATTGAGAGTACCTAAGGCAAGCAAAGTATTTTAGTGACGAGGTTAATATTTGGCTGCGACAAAGTCATGGTAGAAGACTCATAGAAATACCATAAAATACCGGTATCCCTATGTATCCCTATGTGTGAAGGAGAATGGAGAAAGGACGGTGGACTGAAAGGAAGACAAACGAAGAGGTGTTTGTATGATGGGCGAAGAGAGGAAACTTCTGGATGATAATTGGAAGAAGGCAGAGGTGATTGGAGGAGATAATGAAGGACAAAGGGTTGTTGACGGCCATGATAGAGGGGAGGATTCTGAATAAGCGGGGAAGTGCAAGAAAAATTATGGGATTTAAAGATGGGATACATATTATAAAAAAGAAATATTACAGGTAGATAAGGCCCTGCACGTGTAAAAACCCACTTGAGTTTTACTCCCGTTTTAAGGTTAAACGATACAAGGTTTCAAAAATTGGGATGCAGGATTAGGACTGTCCAAAAACTTGCCAATCAGCTGGTAGAATACTGAAAAAAATACAAAGTCTGTCACATTTGTATATGCTATAGTGAATGCAGTGTTCACAACTAGTTCCAAGTGCGGCCGATTGAAGATAATTGGAGCATTTATTTTGAGGAACGTATTCATTTGAAGCCTATTGTGTGCCATGAATCTTAAGAAAACAAACATTTTTTCCATGCAGCTATGTTTTATGTAACGATGGAGATTGTGAAAAATTCAGTGAATATTAAAATTAGGTTCGATGAATGCATTCCATGAGATCGAAATTTTTTGACCGGTCGTTGACTTGGGAAGGAATTTAAAGAAATTGTTTTAGCAACCTGTATAGAAGAAAGACAAATTTCTTCGAGTTGAAGGAACACTTCTTCAAGATATATTTTAGATTCAAGTAAAATCATAATAGCGATATATTTTTCATTATACATGACTTTAACTTTATAATCCTTTTCAAGCAATTGTTTTTCATCCCAATAGTTCATAGTTTTTTTCACTCGTGTACAACGTACAAAAAACAAACATGCGTTTTAGTAAATGGTACTTCGTCGTTTATTCTAAATTTAGGTGCATGAAATTCAATACTGATCCAAATGCTATTGCACATTTTTATTTCAATTAGCTCTCCTGCCATTCTGCCTGTGTTTAATGGTTCCATCAGGTCTGTTCTCTAATCTGAGTCGCTGGGTTGAATGGAAATACTACCTGAAAGCTTGCGAGCCTCAGCCTGTCACAATAAAGTGAAGTATAAGGCCCTGGTGCATCGACTGCTTCTCCGACCGCGTGGCCTTGCGGGAGTCGCTTACTTCGAATCGCCGTGTATCGACGCGACGAGAGAGTGCGTGCGTGATCATAGAGCTCCGGCATTTCCGCCCGTCAGAATGTTTTCAACCCCTGTCACGCGTGGACGATGGATTCGGAAGAAATTGGAGTCGTTTTATTTTAATCTTTGGAACTTCTTGTGTTTCGTCATCGGTTTGGATTGGAGGTCCTCATTATCCCTTTCTGCGCCTCTCCTCTGCTACCTTTTTGACATTTTCCATGTATTCATGTTTTTCAATGAAAGGTTTTTTAGCGAGATCTTCATTTTGATCCATTTCTCTTGTGCAGTGAATTCCCAGGAAGACGAAGTTTTTACAATGATTTTAAGTAAAAAAATGAAAAATTGACTAATCATCGGTAGGTTTTCAATTGCAGCGTTTCACACGCACGTGATGTGTAATCTGGACTAATTTTTGAACAATAATATGAAAAATTTAATTGAATGAAGTCAGCAAAAGCTAATCGTTGTGTGAAAAATTGAAAATTTTGTGATTTTCACGACTAGAGTGAAATTTTAATAAAAAATGCAAACGTTCTATTAAGGCACGAAAAAGCGAGCCATATAATTTTACTTAGCATCAACGCAAATGATTTTTATAGACTCAATGAAATTCTATAAATAGGCAATTGTTTAATGAATATTTTCATTTATTTGAATTTGAAATTATTGCTTGTTTGTGCTAACTATTTTTTCATTTCATTAGGCAGGAGTGTTTTCCATTTTAGGGACAATTAACTTTATTACAACAGTAATTAATATACTTGCAGACCTGCTGCCTTCTTTGCAGGCAGTCTTTGTCTGGTTTGCTCTTGAGGTGAACTTGGTGTTTCTCCTTTTTTTTGCACTACTCAAGTGGAAGCAGTGGGAAATATGGCTAAATGAGTGTATATGTTTCCCAAAAATGAAAAAAACATTCAGAATAATTTTTCTTCCCCAAAACAGAAATTGCATTGTAACCTATTTAATTGAACCCGTGAGTCCCGAAAAAGATTACTACCAAATCATACAGACAGAGAATCCACATTTAATGCACCAAACCTCATTTATTTAGCTCAAAACTTGAGAGAGAAATAAAAAAAATGGATACAGATAGGCTGACTGACTGACGCGCTACAAAATTAATATGTATATATATATATATATATATATATATATATATATATATATACTCAATCATTCGAAAACATGACGCTCAAAGGCGCGAATAAATTCATACATTCATAGGAAATGGAAATGGATAGGAACACATAAAAGGACGAACACAGGGTTTGGTGGGGAAGATGAAAATGAGTCAAATCCAGACTGAAAAAATTTCACTTTAACCAGGATACGAATCCCGGTTAAGGTGAAATTTTTTCTGTCTGGATTTGACTCATTTTCATCTTCCCCACCAAACCCTGTGTTCGTCCTTTTATGTGTTCCTATCCATTTCCATTTCCTATGAATGTATGAATTATATATATATATATATATAGATATTAACGTTGAGTTTACAGAAATTTGACATGAACCTTACCTATTGTTTTGGAGTGGCATACATTTAAAGATTCACCCGGATAATTTCTAAATGCCTTCACTAAATAACTTCGATTGTCACACTTAACTGTACCTTTCATTTTCAACTCGACTAAAGTGCAATCAACATTTATCCGAAAAAGATAAATTAACAACGTTTATATGCCCATACGGTTTGTAACTGATTGTAATTTAATGAGTACTATTTGTTTACTTCACCGTTGCTAACCTAAATAAATTCATCGTTGTTTAGCAGTTTTTACACGGTTTTTGCATTTTTCTTTGCACTACCAACTGCTAAAAATCCAAAACTACTACCAAATCATACAAGCAGAGAATCCACATTTAATGCACCAAACCTCATTTCTCTATCTCAAAACTTGAAAGAGAAATAAACAAAATGGATTCAGAATGACTGACTGACACGCTACAAAATTAATATACATAGAAAATCACCTGGTATAAAACTAGACCAATTACCATTATTTGTATGAGCAGTAGCAATTACTGCAGTACTATTATTATTATCATTACCTGTCTTAGCAGGTGAAATCACATTGTTATTTACAGATCGAAATATTAATGCATTATTTTTTGATCCAGCAGGAGGAGGAGATCCAATTTTATATCAACATCTTTTCTGATTCTTTGGACATACTGAAGTATATATTTTTATTTTACCTGGATATTTCACGTGTCTTGCGCCTTTCCTTTGTGTTTTGTTTGTTTCGCGGATTAAAACTGTATGTCCTTGGTGTCTTATATCTAGGACCTGTTTAGTTCCATTCTTAGCCCAACCCCCAAAAATCACATTATTATTTACAGATCGAAATATTAATGCATTATTTTTTGAAATTTTTTGGTATTGCTGCCGTAATTTGACACGCCCATTACATCTGTCCAGCTTTAATTGTGGGCAACTCGGCTCCCTCCACCACTGCCTGAACCCCTATGCTTCCTCCTCCCCAGCCTCCCAAAAAATATAAATCCTCCTGCTTATATAAATTTACTAATGATGCTTTAGAATTGGCCAGAAAGAGTCTCATCTGGATAAAGACATTAAATCAGTAATATGATTACGGAATCACAAAGTTTTGTGGTTCCAAACAGATATTCGTCACTTAGACGAAGTCACTCTTACAATCGCCGCATTTAATCGTATTTTGGGTTTCAAAGTAATTTAGTAAAATCTTACTACCAGAATTGGAAAAGTCCAACCATCATGTAGAATAACAATTCCAGCATTCATTCAATGGCAATTTGTTTGACGCTGATTGTGTTCTGTAACTTAGTAAGTGAGGAGGAAGGGTTAGGGTCCTGAGATCCCCGATGTCGTGGCGAGTGCTTCAATCGATCATATTAGTGGCAAAATGCTAAATTTCCCACTAATGGTGGGGAGAGTAAATACTGAATGAGTCGAGTTTTGGATACCTGTTTGTTGATATTGAATGAGCATTGGCGAATACATTAAAACAGTGGTTCCCAAAGTGGGCGCTACCGCCCCCTAGGGGGCGGTGCCATAACCTAGGGGGGCGATAAGAAACAAGTGGCGGCAAGTGGCGGCTGGAGGCAGGTATCTGACCGAATGGTACCATACATGTCCTGGGATCAATAAAATATCAATCTGTTGTATTTAAAATAGGCATTAATTTAGTCATAATTGTTTTAAATTTATTTTTATAATCTTCCTAATTTGGTCAGGTAGTCTAGTACGATTATAGAGCTCACGGTTCAGGGGCGTTGGGGGGCGTTTTGTGGAACCAAGGGGGCGGTGACTCGAAAAAGTTTGGGAAACACTGCATTAAAATGCCGATTTTATGAAAGGAGCGTGCTTCGTTTGTTTGACCATTTCGAGAGAACAGGAAAGAGTCGAGTAACTGAAGAGATTTGTGATAGAGGAGTGAATGGAGTGAGAGAAAGGTTATACAGTCGTAGGCGAGTGTGCTCAGCTGTAGGTACTAGGCGAGACGTGGTGGAACAGTATCTTGTATCGATAAAAAGTACTAGTTGTACTGCCCACGTGTTTTATTATGAGGTGAAATGTGACAACTGTGGTGCAGTATGTATGGTGCAAACGGGGAGAAACTTTGGCATAAAAATCGACGAACATAGGAAGTGATTCCTTGGCAATAACCCAAAATCATATTTAGCAAAACATTTAATGGAGCTATTCCACCACTTTGACTTAAACCAAAAAAATCTGGAGATGGAAAGTAAGGGACGCGATATCTGGACGCGTTGGAGCGATGGGAGATCACCCAACGAAAGAAAAAGGTCAAGCTGCTAAATTATATTGATTTTGAATTCCCTTCACCTATCTTATCCCCTTCCATTTAGGCAGCCAATTGACTTAAAAATTACCCCTCCCCCAATTCCTCCACTCACTGAATACCACCCGGTTACCTTCCTCTGCTGACTACCTCACTGTAGAGTGATGACTAATTCCATGCCCTAACTCACTTCTACCCTTCCCCAACCGCATTTCATCATGTTCATTACCTCTCTGGGTCATGTATATAAAGGCTTGTTATTGTGATTTCACTCATATTTTACCTGAAGATGACGCCTAGGAGCTGAAACGCGTTGTAGTAAATAAAGCAAGTGGTCAGTAACACTTTTAGTTCTTATCGATAACAAGTGAATGTGTTGGAGAACACTCTCAAGAGGAGACCTATCATGCATTTACATCTACGAAGTAACGTGCAAGCCTCCATTTGTGGCACGGGGTGATTCCACACCAGGCATGCAGCACTTGTCTCAGTTCAAATCAGGACCTCGCACGTTCCCTCGGCCACTAGGCCCAGACCAAAAAGCAGTCAGGAGAACAGCGCGAAGTCAAACCAGAAACTGGGAGAGTGCTGCGTAAACGAAAATGCAAACATGCAGGACACTGGTAAAGAGACAATATCTGGTTGATATTACTAATACTTTAAATTTATGAATGCTACGAGTTACTACTTCATGGAGAAAGCAAAATAATGCCGGACATTTCAAGCGGGGTGAAGTGTTAGTAATGATGCTATGTTATTAAACACAAGTGAAAAGTCTACCTAGTGACGGTGGGAGTTTAATATGATTGATCTATCACAACTATTATGATCCCTTATTGCACGCGGAAAAAAATGGTAACTTAAATCTATCGGTTCTGCAGTCAATTTCTTTTTTCTTATTCCTATGGTCGCTTCTACCGTAATACGTTGGCTCTAGCAAAATATGTTGAACGTCCGGCAAAAAATTGTCTGCTTCGAACTAGCTCAAAAGATTTAATCTATATTTCCCCCTTCGATCAGTTAGAGATTCCCACCCTGATTCCTTCAACAATTTGGTAACACTGCTAACTTTATCGTAACAACTTATTACAAATCTTGCTGCTCTCCGTTGTGTTCGATCTATTTCTGAGACTAGTCCTACTTCTTTAGGGTTCCATATGCTTGCGGCGTACTCAAAGTGAGGTCTCACGAGTGAAAAATAACATCACTATTTAACCTTCTCATCACATTTTCCTAGGTTTCTTTTATGAATCCCAATTTGCGACTAACATGTCTGCAGATTTCCCGAATGTGTTTCCCCCAAGACAAGTACTGAGCAAGGGTCACACTTAAGTATTTAACTTACTTTACATTTGATAATTATAGGAGTCTTATGGAAAAGCGATCGTGAATCATGAAGCAATCAATGAATGTAATATGATGCAAGGGTTGGGCCGTGTTAGAGAAATTAGTAAAACAGAGCTCGTTTCCCAGGCATAACACCAATAAATTAGCTCTTTTGACGTTGCCTGCCCCGAAAAAGAAAAGCGCGATTGGTATGTATGCATACGAGTAATATCCGCGCCCCTAGCGTACCTGACTACTTTCCCTCGGACCACACGCAGTTGGGGCCGGATGTGTATATCTGAAAGGTTAGCGAAAGGCTGTTGAGCAGAATACATAACTGAGAGTTAGCTCGACCTCCGTTTTAAAGGGCTTCACGTTCTTTCCTCTGCGTGGCGTGGAAATAAACTACCATTTCCGACTGTTTTTGAAATCGATAGAATGCTCTCTTCGCCCAAAAGGTTAAAAGGCTACAGCTTACTGCGATAAATGTCGAAGAAATGCCTCGAGTGACGTATTTAGGTTTATTTTTCATCTTTGTTGATGACCTCTAGGTATAAAACAACGTAGGTTGGTGATGCTTCATTGAGTCCTTTGGTCGATTTTAATTACGAGTGTAATGCCTTTCATTTTTAATTTCATTTCATTTCCACACGAACTATCTTGCATTACGAATCGGTGGTCAGGCAATCCGGAGAATGATAAATTAACCCGGTATATTTTTCCATGTTTTCTTTCGGGGAATATTGATGAAAAGAATGATTGACAACCAATTGCCTGCTCCAAAATGTACTAATTATAATAAAAATCACTTAACGTCGTTTTTCACTATATGATTGAATTTCTCTTCATAAATTTATCTGCATTCCCTTTTTAAATGGATCACTGCATAGAAGCATACCAAGTCTGAAAATTCTGTGAAAGCGAAGCACTTATTGCTTTCATGTATGCCCGACATTCATTTGTGGTTTTTATCTCCTATCGAGTGTGATAAACATGGCAGCTTTACGTCCAAGAATAAAGATATTGTTCGGGAAAGACTTGCTAATATTCTCGTACTCCGTGAGGCTTCTCGGTGCCTGCTCTTGTGGCTAATTGTGCTGCTGTTGCCTTTTGAAATTTTAAGGAATTTTTTAGGTTTGTATATGCTTTTAATTTCCGGCTTGGAGAATCTATCGCGATATATGGTTATTTATTTTGATATAATTACAAATATTTGAGATTTATTTAACTTAGTTTCATTCATTTCGAAAATCAATTATGGCAATTATGGAGAGAACAGCATCCCCTTGTCCACAAAGTGGAGACTTGGTTATCAAAAGCATGCAAATTATCATAATTGATTCCCTACTAGATGGGTTAGCTGCGTTTTCATTCCCTCATCTCAAAAGCTGATGAGGTAGATTTTTAAAGGTTTGTTGCCTCGTGTAGCAGATTTTTGCGGGATCGATGACAGATGTTATAGCAATTATCCTAATCCAGAAATGCTCTTTGACGTGAGGCCAAAAGCGCGGGCTGTTAATGCTCCCTTGGGTTCTTTGGTTGATTGCGTATCGAATATACGATGCTCATCAAATTGTAGTTGGAAGTCCAATTTGAAAGCATTTAAAGACGAATTTATTGCTCCATTTCAGAGAATATCGTAAATTACTAATAAAATATTCTGTGCCCTTCACATGGTCACATTTAATTGTATGAAAATTAGGCTGAAAGAGCCTTCTTGTCCATTTGCCGTTAGGTGATGAGCGGGAGGCCCGCATGCTACACGTTTATTATCTTGCTTGCGCACGGCTACATTTCGGGTTCTCCCATAGGGCTTGTTGAATGACAAGTATTAGGTACTCTTTTTTATCACTCCATTTACAAAGCACTCTGGTATAATGACGTCTGGGGCGATGCTGAAAGACGTATCATGTGGAGTCGGGTCAGATTGTTCTTTTCTCATTTATTGGTTGTGGCAAAATTGATGTAGTAGTAAACGTAGACATATAGAAGGCGGCATGATACCCTAGTCTTCTTCGATCAGGAGAAGTTGACAGAAATAAGTTGTAGTCATGAGGCTGAGAAGTTAACCTCACTTGTATCTCTTTCCCTCCACCCTACCCTGATTGTGACTCCCGTCTGACTATATGGCGCCTCCCCTTTATGGAATGTGCAAAACATCAAACGCTACGTGACCGCTGTGAATTACCTGGCTGGGAATAAAAGACAGGCCTGAAACAAGCACCCTAAAAGTTGAATTATTAATTAAAATATTTTTTTATTAAAGAATTAGTGACTAGCCTGAATCCTTAACTGCTCCCTCTTCAGCCGTTGTTAGTGCATACCTAATCATGAGTAAATTCCAACACCCATTTCCGACCAAATTAATTCCAAAATACAAGAACTCTACCTGCTATATTTTATGCTTTCTCCCCGTTATGTTCATTATGGTCAGTTTACTTCGAGACAATCTCACCACCTTCGTCGTCAAGCGGTTTATCTTTATTGCATGCCTTAGACGAACCTTCAACGTACGCAGTCATTGACTGAAGCCACCCGGTTGAATTATCAACCGCTTGATCATTCGCGTATGTGACTTTATCAGCTCTCCCCCTGCTTTTATTCTTACTTCAGTTTTTTCAGTTCTAACGAGTAGTGATATCAAATTATTCTCGGAATAATGACAGTCAAGTCACGCTGAACTCAGAAAATTAGTAGGAATGAACGATGCGTGACAATTGCCAGCTCATAGAAAAGAAATTTTAGGAATAGCGGCGGATGAATGACCCCTAAGAAAAGTGAATTCATTTTTTTTTACGGCTATATACATTTTGGGAGAATATTCGGTCGCTCTATTTGCGACCCATTGACTGATGGCGCCATAATGTTTCAAAGTAAAAGGGAAAAATTAGCGTATTATGGCTAGGAGCTTTCATAAGCACATTTGATTGTCACGATATCACTAAAATGATGACGCAATCCCATTCCCTGAAAATGAAAAATTGCACTACTCCATTACTATCGGAAAAAATATTTTTTAAATCACCAACCACCAGGCCCCAATCCTAACTGATTGTTAATCAGGAGCATGCAGAGAAGAAATTGATAATTACCACCATCCCCTAGGCTTTATTATTTATAGCTCTGTGGGCGCATGAATAAATTGATCTCTCCAGACAGAATTGGCTGTTAAAACATGGTGGATGGGAAGCAAAGTCCAGCAACCTTCATAGCGGCTGTCAAATGTGTTTGGGGGCGATAATTTCAAGAATTGACCAAAAAACGTGATTGTACACTGATTTGTAATTCGTTTCAGGAAGCTTACAAATACAAATTTGTTTATTTCGCGAAGAGCATGGCCTGCCAGTCAACGGGACAAACAATCAAGAATTCGGAAAATTAAATACCCTGCAGTCGAGTGAGCAATCCTTGACGGATTCATGAACGTGGAAAGGAATTCCGCTTCGGGCCGTTGAGCGGGGAGGAGACATTGGCTCCGCTCCCTTGAAAGCCTAAGGTCACCAGCGGAGCAAATCATTTGCATGCCCAAAATATGGAACTGTAGTATTTGACTGCTAAATTAACGCCGAGATTATCCGTTCCATGCCTACGAAACGAAATGATATATAATAAACGAAATTTGATCTCATGCCTTGAACTAAATTCAGTTGTAAGTGTACCGACAAAGCGGCTTTTCTACGTGAACAAATGTGTACGCATGAACACTGAGATGGAAAAACAGAATTTCAATCTTTTGCAAATATTTTATCGACGATGTAACCACAGTTTATTTGCTTTAATGAAAATCTTGGACAGAAATATATTTCCATTAATTTTCGTATTTCAACGAGCCTTTTAGAGAGACACTGGGAGACACCTCATTCACTAAGTCAGAAAAATCAGGCTTAATGCTTTGATACGCAAGTATTACAATTTGTACAATATGTTAACAACATGCCGATATGTACATCCTAGGTAAAATATTTTGCATATGGCGTGCACAGATGAAGTTAAGTATCTTGATTGGAAAAAGAAAGCCGTCTTCCATCACGAAATGTATCCACTGGTACGAAATGTATTCACTTAAATTATTTATTTTACTCTTAATTGTCTCCTTTCCTACTTGCTTGTCAATTAACGTCTCTACTCATAAAGCCTCAAACATAACATTCATCAAGCAAAGCCTAATATTTTCCCACGGCCCTACTTCAAGTAAATTGGTTGGCTATTGTAGGAGGTGACTGACTACTGAAGCCATTTGCTCCATAATGGATACGTGGGATTATTATTATTCGGGGAATAGAGGAAGGGTAGAGAGAAACCCGGCGTTGGAATAAAGCCCATTCACATATACCGTAAGATTATAACTAAGAAAGTAGCTTATTACGGTTGTATTTGAGCATCGTGAATATGATGGAGAGATAAAAAAATGAGCCTTGAGAACATGACTAAACTACCATGTATAACATGTTACTTGTTTCGTGCCCCATTTTATCTGGGTAACGCTTTTATCCCTGTCTTTTTCACGGGATGTAAGCCTCTACCTACTTTTCGGTCATGCTCCTTAGGGGTACCTTAGGAGTTTCAGCCAAGTTCTTCAGATTACTGCGATATCGCGGTAATTTGTGCCGCGTTTTTGTTCCTTGTTTTGCTGCATATTGTTATTTCGCTGGTATTTCACAAGAGAATTCTTGTTATGGACACCCGTTATGTCATTTCTTTCCCTCCTTCAAGAGTCCGCTTACTTCTCCAAACTCATTTTCTGACGCAGATCAATCGTTGCACGACCACCCCATCCGTTTCCCCTCTCCCTGCATTTTTTCTTTCCTCCTTGTCGTTGTCATTCCTTGCCTTGCCAACTGGGAGTAGGAGGTAATAGGGAAGAACCTGAAATGTCGTTTATGAGGAATAGACAGCTGTTGAAGTTCACCGCGAGGAAAGATTCTCCTCCTCGACACTCAAATTGCCTCCTTCTCCTTCGCATCTCCTCTCCCTCCCCTCGCGAGTCCTCCGTTTCCATGGAAACGATTTCATTGTCGACCGTGGGATTTGCGAGAGAGTCGAGGCGCAATGCCGAACGACATTACGTGACACTAATAAGATGATGACGGGCTTGTTTTAAAAAGCCACGCGAGTGTAGTACATAGCTCGGTGCACACCCCCATCCCTTCGTCGTCATCTCCTTCCCTGCCTTTCCCGGAGTTCCTCTCTCTTCTCTTTACCCGCAGAATCCCTGCAAGCCCTCCGCCTTCGCGGGCCTGCGTTGAGCAGGACGGTGTTTTTGCGACGTGTGCGAGCGTATTTGACCTGGCGAAACCTCCCATCATCCATATGCAGTTCCGATCCCATACCTGATCTTTTGCTCCCTTGGAACTGTTTTAAGTGACCATTCTTCTGTCGCGGGAATCTTTCAGAAGTATATAAGGTTGAAAAGTAAAAAGCAATTTTCCACATATACAAATTTTAAAAGACTTTATTACGACCTAGGTTTCGATGTTTTGCACATTATCTTTAGGTTGTCATTACCTGATGATGATGTGTAAAACATCGAAGCCTAGGTTGTAATAAAGTCTCAAAATTTTTACCTGTGGAAAATTGCTTTTTACTTTTCAACCTTATTAGGTTGAAAAGTAAGTTCCACGCCATATCACGTTGATCTTCGGAATTCAATCTTCCAGAAGACCAGAGAGTCATAGATGACATAGATACATCAATCGAAAGTAGCTAATCCGAATGGGAAAGCTTTTTATAAGTAAAGAAAGCCATTAAATTAATTGGCGAATCTGTATCTGTCTTACGAAAATTATTGTACGAAGAGGAATTCCATGAAAGCACTTTTCATTTACCGCTAATTAAGTTATAATTCCTTGAATAATGGTAGTATTAGGGGAGACGACTGGCTGCTGAGGTGATTTTCACCACTGAGGGTGGATTATTTGGGAAATGGAGTCAAAGGGTGGAAATCTGGCGTCGGAATCAGTCTACTTTCAACAAAAAGCGCACAACGGATCAAAGTTTTACTTCCCATTAAATGGCCGAATAAATGCATTTCAAGGGATTTCCACACCAGGGCAGCCAAATAGAGATCGGGATTCCCCTTAAAATTTCCGCGTGGTGATGGATCTTTAGGGAAGCGAATCCAACGCATAAACCTAATTGACAACATTCCTGAAACTACACGGGGAATTAATTATAATATTTTTGTCGTGGTTTTCGGGAATGCACTATTCCACTCTTATAAATTTATGGTCCTCTTGATCATACTTCTACAGCCTTGTAAAAAATATTTGTTGAGTCGGTAAAACGGCCTTTTCTTCCCTTTATTTCTGGCAACTCATCCATCCTCCTATCCTTCAAGCGGCTACTCCTTTGAACTCCTTCACGCATGTCAGGTTTTTTCCTTGCGATGACATTTGTCATGTCCCTCACGCCTCACTTTTGTCTCGTACTCGTACCTTTTGTGTTCTTGTGGTACTAGCTGTTCGCAAACTTGTCAGAAACGTCAATATGGCGTGGTTTCCGACATGCATTCTGTTCCACAAAGGTGTGGACGTACATCCTTGCGGAAAAAACCTTGTCAGGAGGGGTATATAGTAATAAATTTTAGTTGCTATTTATTAATCGCAAACATGGAAATCAGTGTGTTTCGTTGGTTTAGCCACGTTGCGACAATGGTTGCGAGTTGAATTACTAAATAGAATAAGGTTGGAATGAATAGTGTAAGAGAAATGGATAGACCGCGGAAGTCATGAGTTAATTGGAAGAGGCTCTTTAGATGAATATTAGGAGTCTTAAGCCAAAGGGAGCGATTATAAACTAATGCATGAATGTAATGGAAGCATATGTATATTTCTCCCATATGGCAGAAATTGTCAAAAGCAGATTAAGTTTCCTTGGTCTAATGCCGAGTATGAAGCTCTTTTGCATTTATCTACCCGGTAAGAGAAGGGTGGGATGTGTATGCATGTAGTCATCAATTGCCCCCGCTGTTTGCAATGCGTTTTGGGCCGAAAATGGTATCCAGTGTCAGTCGATATTTCCTAATATGTGGGTTGAAAGGTTTTAAACACCATCGTGACCAGTTTGGTCATTTGACGGATACATTTGTTTTTTCTCCGAATTGCTGAGGTTATTTTTCGGATTAATTCAAATAGTCAATGAAAGCAAAGAAATTTTGACTCCAATGCATACATTTCGGTCATCCAGGTGACAATCGACAGGGATAGTAGGAATCTCGTAAACACGTGCGTGCAACACACTTTCATTGACAATCTGGGTTATTCTTAATCTTAAATTTACTTGTCTATTGCTCTCTTCTCGAATTAAGTTATTTTTCGGGTCAGCAAGCAAGCGCGTTGTCGCAATTTAGCCAGCATTACATTTTTAGTCCATATTTTGTTTACCTTTTTCCAATCCATATTTTTCCCTTCGAAGGCTTTTTCTCAATTTCCATTTGAAGGCCAAGGCACTATATATTCCCAAGACGAACTTAATGTGAACGAAGTGGTTGTTAAAAACAGGTTCTTGGGATGAGGATATCTGACGAGGATTCGTAAATATTCGGACATTTTTGTATATTTTGGTTGGCAAGCTACTATTTGTTTTATTCGGCCACTATTTACTTCATTCTTCTGTCGCAAAATCTTACAATGGGTTATTAAGAATTCAAGTTACCAGTCTGGTTTTATTTTATCGCATCTGCAAAAACTTGGAAAATAAATTATCAAACTGGTTTTGACTTTCTGAAAGGTATCAGGATCCTTGATACCTCTACCTTTCGGTCGTAATCCGTTTTTGTTCTAAGAGGATTTAATTAAAGTTTCATTCATTTTACAAGTAAAACTCGCCTTGAAAATGATGGCAATACTCAATATTTTTCTGAATGTAAAAGGATGGTTGCAGGAATATGAGAAAGCTAAAGGGGATGGGAATGTGCAGCATGAAAACTGGGAATAAATTTCTCAGCTCGTGATGATATTCCGCTAGGTATGGATTATGAACTAGGTATAGTGAAAAAGGTTTAGGCTCATAGCTCGATGTCCCGGGTTAAAATCCAGGCGTGGTGTTTGGGTACTGTCAGTTAAACCCAAGCTGTGTTATTTCCTCAGTGCACGGTCTCCCTAGGAAACTACTGGAAGTATTGATAAGGAGGTAACCCTCCTCCCTATATCCGGTTATGTGAATGAAACTTTGAGTTGGGTTTTGTACTTGTTAAGATCTAACCCCACAGATCGAAGGGAAGCTTTGAGAGCTTCAAAACCTCGAGGGGCCGCGAAAACTGGAATTTTCTCGAGTGGGCATAGGTTTGGGGCCGTTCAAGTGTTGCGTAAGACGTGTTCGGGGGAAGGGGGAGGAGGTTTGGCTCCTCTTGCATTGTCTTATGCAGGGGGATGTGGTGGCTCCAAGATCATCTTACGAATGTACGTATGTTAGTTTCTCGAGATATCGTAAGTTTCACTCTTGGATTAATACCTGACGAGAAATACTTCTTTAACTGCGTAGCGTAACTGCGTTAACAGCGTAAATGTATATACAATTAAAATACTGCTAAGTGGAACAAGCATCAGTTGTTGCTGTTTTAGGGTTCTGCTATAGCATAAATACTGGCGTCACAACGGGGGATTTGCACTTAATCCCTCCTGCAAAATGTAAAAAAAATCCAATATTCTATTTTTCGTAAATAATATAAAAATGCTGGCGGGTCCTCAATTTATTCCATTTGCACTGCGTAAATACTAGAAAACTATAGCAAAAAACACCATTTTATACTTTCCGGTTTATTTTAAAAGGCGTTTCAGAGGCTGAGTTTAGCGACTGCCTGTGGCATGAGTTGATCTTCGCAACCCCGGCTGCCGAATTTTATCGAGATGACAAACTTGTTTTGCTGTCGCACAACTAGAACAAAATCCTTCAATGCCTTGTGCTCAGTATTCCCATGGGTAACCAAAATTTCGCAAAACATCGTTGTTCGAAAACTGAAATGTGCGTATGCTACCAAAAATCGATGACAAGTCACGTTAGATTGTAATTAGGGTAGGAGGGGTTCATGAAATCTCATGTTTTCTTATATCGAGTGGAGTTTGGGAGATTGGGGGGGTGGGGGGGGGTGGAAAGTGGACAAAATCGTCTTAAGTAATACCATAATGGGCCCTATGGACAGAGTTCGCGCCTGCACTTAAGGTATGAGTATTATTTTTTCCGCTGTGTCGCTGTGGGTGGGAATCGCGGTGGGACTACCTTTCATCTGACTCCTACCCTTAGACCTATTTGGCAAGGGTAGTCCTACCAAGAGAAATTATTATTGCTCCCACCAGTTCAGCTCCAGGGGTCATTGGAGTGAAAGCCATTACTCCGCGTCAATGTCGTAGTCCGAGGATAAATAGAATTTTCTCCTCCTTAGCTTTGCAGTTTCCAGCGTGAATAATTTATTTCACAATCATTAACTTTTACAAAACCAAAATGAGACTAAACAGGACCAGAACTTAAAAGGGTAAGCATTGTTTCAGCATGCTTATGCGTTGTAACCCGTGTCGTACATATTTTTTTTTCCTTTTTCGTTTTTTCAACTTTATAGGTGTCTAATGATTCATCGACGCTGAATATTACTTACAGTTTATATATTTCTGGTGAAATACATTATTTAGTGTGTTTTTGAAATTCGCGAATGTGGAAAAATTTAAAAATTTGCTTAGTGACTCCAAAACTAACTCACGACTTGCACTGAAGTTTCGCGTGGTTATTTTTTCAAAAATGTTGTCCCCTGAAATGTTGTGAATCATGTTTCCTCCCCAATTCGACTCTGTTTATTCAGGGCATAGTCTGCTACAACGTAGCCCAGTCAAAATACATACAAATATATATATCCTATAAATTCACCGCAAGAAGATCGATTGAGAGTTATATCGTTCTCCCTCCTTCATTCGTCTCATCCCCATGTTAGGTACGTCTCCTGACACGGCCGGCCGCCGATCAATCCACCTCAGGTGTTTTAATTGATCGTCCGCTCGGCATTTTATTGCCCCGCAATGATGCGCCACTTAATACGTCCGGTTGATGCCTGCCATCGTGATGCGAGACGGAGGAATTCGATCTCATCCCCAGCCACTCGACGGACGTCGTCCCTTCTTACGCTCTAGCGCGCTGACTCGGACGAGAGCGAATTGATCCGGTGAAAGAAAATGACACGTGCTCTTCGTCGGCACTAGTCATTCCGGGCTCTCCTCTGGATTTCTAGTTCTACAAAATACCCTGCAAGCCACCTCAAGGGTGTGTGATAGGGGGTGAGTAGTCACCAACATGCATTACACTATACCCTAAAGTTATTGTAACTACGACTATTGATGCATTAGCATAAGTCGCTAATGCTTGTCAGGAGGTGAAGCCTCACAAGTATGCGCAACACTATAGATATGCTTCCAATGTTAGAGGAACCGTTAGTATTTATGTATTTTGCAATTACATAAATGGACAGAGACTCAAGGGTTATGATGAAAACATGCACAGCAGCTGTAAGTACCAGGTAGCAGATAAGGATACAAGTACAGTCCTCGCGAAAGCTTACGGCGTTGCGTATTAGACGATTTTGGGACTGGAAGGGTCTATTTTTCTAAAAACCGGTTGCCGCGGGTGAAAGGGTAGCATCGGTATTAATAGAATGGATTCAAGCTTGATGTGATGGAATAGAAAAGACTGAAAACATGCTGTTGGTATTGGTGGGAAAAAGGTTTTACTAAACAATGATAGTGTGGTTATCATCTCACCTGCTGAAGGAAACGAAAACCTAAAAACGGGGGAAGACACGAAAGAAGCTATCATGAAAGTGGTTAACCCAGTTACTCTTGGAATTAAAATAAAGAAATTTGTGAAAGTTCAAAAGAATAGTGTTCGTATTGAAACAGATTCCCCGAATTTGGAAGAAAAGCTCAAGAGTATTCCAGGCTTATGCAAGGACTTTAATATTCAGAAGAAAATGAAGAATAAACCCAGAGTTTGTCTATACGGGGTTAAGAATAAGGTAACTGAGGTGGTATTATTGGAATCATTGACTAGACAAAACAATCTCTTAGATAAGGCTCACCTCAAACCACTATACAAATTTGGACTACGAGAATCCCATACCTGTAACTGGGTGGTGGAAGTAGAGCCTGATTTACGTAAGATACTCTGGAACAACAAACGAACTTTCATCGGTTTTGGCTCACACCCAGTAAATGATCATCTTCGCCTAACACGCTGCTACAAATGCCAAGCCTTTGGCCACCACTCAAACGTGTACAAGGCGGATGAGGAGGCATATAACCATTGTTCCGGTTGCCACTCACATAAGAACTGCACCAAATTAGACGAAGAACCGATCTGCATTAACTGCACACGCAATAAAAATACTACTCGTGACCACAAAGCAAGTAACGTAAAATGTCCAGAGAAACGTATAAGTATAAGAAACGTATGGATAGGCTAATTGAGTCTGTCAATTTTGGGGAATAATAGAGAAATACTTAAGCTAGGGCAAATAAACCTCTCACTCACTCAGTGATTCAACCCGAAGGTTGGTTTGGATAGTTGAGGGTAGAGCTCAACCCGGACTAAGCCACAGGCGTGTGAATTTTACTCATTCAGGGCAGGGGGGCCAATTCCTTTCCCAGGGCCACCTCGCACTCCGAGGATTTTTGTTCGGAGGCGTTCAAAGACTTCACCCGGGACCCTTCGAAGATTTGAATCCGGGACCCTTCGATCAGTAGCCAAGCGCTCTGCCCACTAGGCCACCACGCTCCCCCGCAAATAAACCTAGGCAGAGCGAAACTCAGTACAATGGACATTAAAAAATCGGTGATAGATCTCGGAATTGACCTACTCTTAGTACAAGAACCGTACACCTACTATAATCAAACGGATAAGATATAGAGAATCCCCGGCTTCGGAATCAAACTAAAACATCACCAACTTTTGCAAAGGACTCATTCAGTCATTCCTGGCTAGCGTAATCTTTTTCAATGATGACTTTGACTTACTGTCAATTGACTCTTGCAATTCCAATTTTTTTGCCTCAACAGAAATCATAACTGGAAACCAGTCCCTGGTTTTCATATCTGGATATCTTCCCCCATCGGATGACATAGAAAATGGGATAGAAGAATTAAGGGAGATCCTCCGGAAATCAGAAGGACGAAAGATCATAATCGGAATGGATACCAATAGTAAAAGTAAAACTTGGTTCTCCTCAAAAACAGATCCCCGAGCTAGGGCTCTTGAAGAATTCCTCATTTCTGTGAATTGCTTTGTACTAAATGAACCAGGATTCCCATCAACATTCTCTTCAGTCAATGGTGAATCAAATATTGACCTCACCGTCTGAAGTGGGAATATAACTAGTCGCATCATTAACTGGGAAGTACACGACAAACTAAACATCTGTGACCATCGGCTAATTCTGACGCATCCACGATTCAATCTTGGCCCTGCTAACTGCAAAAAATATAAGGTGATCTTCGCAAAAACCTCATGGGAAAATAGTGAGAAAATGAAATGGAGCTTGGGAAAGGAAAACATCGATAAATGAGTGAGCCAAATTACCTCCGCAAAAAGCGCTACCCCAAAAAGGAACCGTAAAATTAATGCGATTTCTTGGTAGAATAACAATCTCCAGCAGTGGAAAATGAAATGTAGACGCCTGCGGAAAACATACCAGAAATAGCAGTAAAGAAGATTGTAAAAAATACTACTACCAAGCACTTGACAGATACAAAAAGGAGATTTAAAAAAGTAAGGAAAGGTCATGGAGAAACTGTCAAAAACGATCTGCAAGATAACCCTTGGGAATTAATATATAGACTTGCTAGCCGTAAACTAAAAATCCCACCGGCATACTGTTTGAACACCCTTAACCAAGGGAAAGCGGATCTCCTAAAAGAAACATTGGGAATGATCCTTGAAACCCTGGTGCCAAATGACGATCCAACAAACGAAACATCAGAGCATGAAGAAATTCGCCAAATCGCGGAAGGGGACGGAGACTGCGAAACGGTGATAGAACTCACAGAAGAGGACCTTTGGTATGCGATATCATTAATCAAGAAAAAAAAGCTCCGGGCATAGACGGCCAAATGGCCAAAAGCTATGGCCAAATGCTCTCTCAAGTTAAGGATCAGCTCGCACCCTTGCTAACCAGACTGTTTAATGACTGCATCAACCAGAATTACTTCCCTTAAGATTGGAAAGTTGGTTTACTCTGCACAATATTGAAATCCACAGACAAGGAACCATTAGACCCTGAGTCTTACATACCCCTCACTTTACTCAATGAGTTAGGAAAATTACTAGAGAGAGTCATCAGACAAAAAATAGAGGAATCCTTTCCAAATGGATCCCTCTTCCACCGAAACCAGTTTGGTTTCCGGAAAGGAGTAAGTACAATTGACGCAGCAGAAACCCTGATGTAAACAACCATACTCGTACAATTTAAGATACTCTGAAATAACACAATAATCCCAGCTAAGGACAAATCCTGATGCCTATTGCTAATTAGTCATGACTTGCCTTCAATATTTCAACAAAATCACATTGGAAAAACAATGCAATGAAATAAAAATATGACACTAGGGGTGACAACATTCACTGAATGAAGAATAGTAAAACACTACACTGTTTATCCCTTCACTAGGACGTACACAACCACATAAGACAAGAGCCATCCACCTATTCACCAGCTTCTTTTTAATTCACATAGATTCCACATTTTTATTTAGTCAATAGTAGAAACAATGAACTTATTGCTGTTACGTCTTCTCCAACACTTACTACGCATTTGTTACACTTTTAATACCATTCCTGTCATAACACATTATTTAATGAGATTAAGTCTGACTAATTTATGTAAAAATATCACCACTTACACACACGCGATCCAGCGCAGCACATAAATATTGCTTGTAATCACTGGCATGCCACAATGTACACAGTCAATACACACGATAAAACGTTGTTTAAATATTAAGGCCAAAAATGACCTGGCTGTTAATTGCAAAATGAAACTCAGTGATGCCAACTTTATTTAAAACTTGAAATTAAATGCTCCACTGGGATAATTTTCTTTAAATCGTTACAGCTAAAATCCATAACAAGACGTGCGATCGAAACTATCTTCCAATATAACGTTGCACGGCATTCT
This sequence comes from Pyrrhosoma nymphula, assembly GCA_963573305.1. Taxonomy (NCBI): domain Eukaryota; kingdom Metazoa; phylum Arthropoda; class Insecta; order Odonata; family Coenagrionidae; genus Pyrrhosoma; species Pyrrhosoma nymphula. The sequence continues at coordinate 42,681,924 of OY754330.1, read as the reverse complement.
AGACCACTATTCGCATTTGAAGTCCAAGAATAGTATGTTATAAATGATTTGTTGTTCACAAAATATATCACACTGCGATACTTCTTCAAATATCATTCAAATTAAAAACCAAAACAACACCATCCACACATTTTTACTCTCCAACAACATTGCCGACTTCACGCTTGCGCAGAAAAAAAATTCCCACGAGAAATCGGTGGAGTGCCCATTCAGATTACGTATGTCTCTATTCGGTGGCTCGAGCTTTAAGACTCGTTCACAACAACTTAACTTGGCGTAACTTGACTTATTCTCTCTTCGAAGGCGAACCAGTGCGCGAAATTTCTAACCAATCACAGCGCACCACTGTTAAATTCGATCTTACAATCTATTCGAGTAGCCTATGGATAGCGTGAGTTTCGAGTGTTGTAGTCAGCTCCCCCGTAACAGCTCAGTTGAGGTGAAGTATCTATGGTAAATAGTGAGTTGAAATATAGAAGTATTAAAATGGAAGGTTTGTTGAACATGTGAGGGTTATTTCGCACTGACTCGATCAACTTATCCGCATCCATTTTCGCTGAAACGTATCTTCACAGCACTTTTGCTTCAGCTTCACAGCAAAATTGCGTGTTCAGTATGGCTGCTCGAGGAGACATCGAGAGTAGCAATCGATTGCTGCCCGACTATCGACAGTAGAGCATGCCATGCTATTGGCTGGAAAGAAAGTTGATCTGGACTCAACTCCATGCTACGCCAAGTCAAGTTACGCCACTTCAAGTCGTTGTGAACTGGAGACGCTTTTCTCAAGGTCTCATCTCTGGCGTTGCACCGAGTCAAGCCAAGTTACGCCGAGTTAAGTTGTTGTGAACGAGGCTTTAGTCGTTCCGAGCACACTCGGGGCGTGCGGCTTTCCGTGGACGGCGGTGGGACGCTTAGGGAGGGGGAGTGGAGCGTGTGCGGTGCTCGCCGGAGGGAAGGGAGCCGTGGGTGCACGAGGGCAACAATTCCCTTTATGCGTGGAAGCGGGCGGCTGGGTGTTGACATGCCTATCGGAGTGGAGGGCTCAGTCTGCATATTAACTCGCCTCGTGAGTAGTTGGGAGGGACGAAGCGATGCCCTTAGGCGCGTTTGCGGTGGGGAGGAGGCGCAGAAGGAATGGGATATGGGCGGTGACTTGCAGTCAACGTTCTTCGCAATTTCGAGAACTTTAATGGATTGTAGATGGGGAGGGGGAAAGTGCTTTCTTGCACCAATTTGCATACAGCGAGAACTCTTCGCCCCGGCCAAAGTGTCAATTTTGTTTCGTACAGACTTGTTCTTACAGGTTGTTAATGTTATGCCGCACGTTTTTACATTAGGACTCCATGTAGTAGGAGCTAGATTTTACTCTAGACATATAATGGTCCATAGTATAATTTAAATTGTAAATTTAAGCATTGTCAAGAAGCATGAGGTTCATACAGTACTTTCGATGGCGAAAAAGACTGTTTTATCGCTACACTTCTCAGTAATTGACTAAATATACATATTTGAGGTTTTTACTTGACAAATTTGTTTCACATCGTACGCAGAAAACGCATCTGCATCTACGAAGTACCGTGCAAGCCACCACTAGGATGTGTGGCACGGGGTGATTCCACACCAGATGTTTAATAATACGCATGCGCGATTTAATAATAAGTATTGCACCCGCGGTGCAAAAAATAGAAACAAAATAATCGAGATAGCAACTAACAACATTACATTTTTGCGAACTACACAACATTACATTTTTGACTCGATCCGTGCGCCAGAGCTCCCCCTTCTTTTTATAATGTCTCTCAGAGGAACACATCCGTACCATATCCTATGGCAAACAGTCTCACGTTGGAATATTCGATGAATTTAGTATATAGTGAAATCTTGCTCAAAGTATCTTAATACCACGACGAATGCAATATCCGTAGTCGAAGAGGGCGTCAAATCCGCGACCAGTGTCATCAGGTGGGCGCCCACAGCCAACTACGCGGCCGGGGCTTTGAACAACCGTTAATTACAAATCGATTCTCCGAGCGACTTTGTAAACGTTTTCTGTAGAATTCAGTAAAAACATATCTCCGTCCTTTGTAACTCCTCGTAACTGTCAGTCTTCGGAGGTAAAATTCTGATGACATGTAACGATGCAACCAAAGCTGGGTTTTTAATTTTTATGTCAAAATTATGGAATTTCATTGAACTTATCTATCACTGACCCGTTTTCAGAGTGCAAGAACTCCATCAAATAATGACCGATACATTTTACGGTATGAGGAAAGAGTGCTAATAAACTACATTAACTTTCGTCTGTATATCTTCGTTTTTTTCTCCCATATTATTTACAGAATTTATTTTTAGATGAACTCCAAGGCGCAACAAGCCCTTGAGTTTACATTTTTGTAATTAATGGTGAATTTATGCATTTCTTCAATTTAAAATTCCATGGACATGGCCCTCAACTTCCAATCACTACTTAATAAGGAATATCAGGTCGGAACCCATTGCGTGTATGACATGCTATTTATTTGAGCATTGCATATGAACAGAACAGCCTAATTAATGTTCCATCAGTGCCTTTTTAATTTTAATTATTTGTTAACTGGAACTTTTCGTAATAAACAATTGCCCCGTTTATCACTCTGTAACTGAATAAAAATTACTTCCGGTGTACTCAGAATGTATAATTTTAATACTCTAATTCTATTTTTTTGCATAGAACCCCGACCAATTCTCAAGGATCCTTTGGAGACACTTTGGACACTTTAAATATACACATGCATGCATTCTTGACTTGTTAATGCTAACCTAATTCAGGGGGATAGCCGTGAGCGATGTTGAAATCGCAATAGAACGACTGAAAAGCAATGATGACTGTCCCAGTCCCACATGGGGGAAAATCGCTGTTCATATTGCTCTATAATCATTAGGTGGGATTTCATTGTGAGCATTCATGGAGAAATGAGAAAACGAATGTAATATCTTACCAACAGGAGATTAACTCAGAATACGCCAACTAATAGATATGGTATAGTTATTCTTCAGGCACTGGTTAAAAACAAATTTCAGTATATTTCCTAATTTTTGTGCAAGCCTCCCAGTTCACCTCATTTAAGTTTTATTAGTTAGCACATCTTGGCGCTTTTTAAAACATTTATAGCGTTTTAGTGTTAGACTTTGTTAATTATTTTTAGCGTTCACATATTTCAGAATAACTCACAGTATTTTTAGAATAGGAAGATTTGTCATCCATGTTGTCATCGTTTTTATAGGAGTGAGGATGCAGTCGAAATATGGGTTTTCTAACCATCCTGAGTGTGAATTGAATAATTGAAAGCGGAAATTTCTCCGGTTCATACCCATTGACACTTGTTATCCGGGTGTGAACCCGTAGCAGCTCGAGATTCAGCCGAGGGAATTTTCACGCCATTTGGATGAACGATTGGGAAAATTTAATTTATATTTTTAGCTGATTAATATTATAATTTTTCCTCTATTTCTGAAAAGTATGGTTGTAATTTTTCATTAAGTTTTGGTGTTTTAACGGGGTGGCGAATTTTGACGTCTGAAAATTTACTCACATTGAGTTGATTATGTCCATTGAGCGACTTGTACACAGGGATAGGGTACATAGGATTCATGCGAAAGGACACGTTTTTGAAAATTAGAAAGGGGTTGCAGTCGCAATTAACTTTTAAATGAAGCTTTTTTTCAGTTTTATTCTCAATAGCTGTACTGTGTCATTCGTTCGATTCTTTAAGGCTTCATCCTTAATACTTGAGGAACTGCACGTTCGAGGCAAGTTAACGAGGAGCATGTGGCTAATGCAGCAATCATTTCAGAATAGTTATGCATAAATCACTCTGTACGTAAGGAAGGTATAATTTTCCGGAATCATAATGGTACTATTTACCTCCGAGGCACCTTGTGCAGCTTTTTCTTGGTGTTCATTTCTCTCTTTTCCACTTCTGAGAATTCTCGAGTAAAGCCATAGCGATGAAGTCATTACGACTCCGGGATCCAGGTAAAATACGAAAATGACTGCTAATGATTGCTTTCAAACGGTACGTGGCTCGTACGCGCTTAGAAAACTACCCCGATCACTCCGCAATTGCTGCTCTTCTTGAGGTCGTTCACAGCAAAGCAGGTGTCTTCTTGTACAAATTGATACTTCTCGGAAAAATTTCGCTGTGTAATTCCCTAATCAATAACTTCGTGGTCTCGATCGCTCTTGGAATGTTTATCGCCTCATTATTTCTTCTTGAAACGAGCTAGACTGGTAGTCAACGTCATTAACTGCTGCGAGCAATTCTCCCGTTTTCCTTCTCATCCTTTACTAGACTTTTATATATTAATGTCATCCTTGACTCTTTGAAAGGCACTTGTATCTTCGTTCCTTCGTTTTGTGCGTAATAATTTGGAATATATCCGTTTGCATTAATTCTCTAAAGGAAGAGCTGTTTAGGAAAATTTGCTTGAAAATGTATTACTGTATCATGGATTCAAAAAATCCATTTAGGCTCCTTTATTTTTCAATGAATTCCATATCCAATCAGTGAACTTTGACGACAATTACTGTATCCGATGTCGCTGAAAATAGTTTAAAGTTGGAGATTTCCCTCCCTCAGATTCCCTGAGTCCCTCAGATTTTTTATCGTGTAGTTTTTACCTCTAGTTGCACCTCACTCCTGCCTTCAATCTTGCATTCTAGAATATGCTCAAGATTTTTTTCCCTGAGTGTATCAAGAGAGCGCAAAAAAGTCATGACTTTTCATTTTGAGTGACATTTTGGAGATAACTTTGCTAATATTCATTAATTGTTTCATTTTAAACTTGAGAATGAAGATGAAAGCACTTTTATGACTTCAATTTTTACATTCAGCAACTTTATTTGATGACTGAGCCTAATTGAAGATTTTTTCGCAAAATCAACTGTAATTCAGGGAACGATAAAATTTTTTTTCCAATAATATGTTTTGGTTAAAAATTACGCCTTTGTTTTTAAACTAGATGCTTTTTTCACTCTCGGTGTTCCTCGACTCATTAGAATGTAACATTCTTTCACTTTCGCAACAGTATTTATGGGGCTCACATATAAGTCGCAAATATGGAGGTTTCACGCTGGGGATTCTCCATTGTGACGACGCCACAAGCTCTTAATGTAAAACTCGTGTGCTATGCAAACCTCGGGTGCTATGCAAAACTCGGGTGCTATATTTCATCTTGCGATGACCCCTCTGTTAATTTTTTTAAACCATGTTATTAATTTATGTACGCACTTCGATTGAGTCCGCTGATATTTTGAGAATCCGATTTAAAATGTACTTGACGAGCTAGGGATCCTATTTCTCAAGATCTGCACACAGAATTTTATCAAATACTCGTCGAAGGATGCTCCTCTTATAGTGTGCGGAAATATATTTTGAAGCATGTCAAATCATATACCCACCTCAAAATCTGGTCTCTATAGATTCTGAGCATATTCATGTACTATATACTAGGGTTATATACTCAAACGGATCCAAAAATAACTCCACCTGTGCATGTGTTACTCGGTGTGGTTAATTTGCGAATTTTTGGGTGCACTACGAGTAATATTTATGCGACCAAGTTTCTGATGATCATGGCTGCCCTTGAATCTTTTTGCGTAAATCTCTTTCGCTCATATTCTTTAAGGTGGTTGGAGTGATTTCTGTCTATGTACAGAATTGCGTGAAATATTGCATGTGTCCTTAATAGTACTCAACTAACTATGGATAAAAGTGGAAAAAATTGCATGTCACCGATTTGCTTTTGTAGTAAACATCACTGTAGTATTATTTCGTCGCGCAAATTTATATTATCTCGAAAATATAAGAATTCCGCATTGAATACCTAGAGCAAGAATCCTATTCCGACGGAAACAAGGAAAGGAATTCTTTTAATTAACTGACTTTCATGCTTACCTCATTTTCCTGATTATTATCCGAAGACTGATTTGCTAAGTTTTCTTCCTCGCCAGTTGATATGTCCATTATTTCCGAAATCATGCTGCGGGGTTCTCTTTTCACTGCTGCTAAACGTGGAGGCTTCTTCTGGCAAGGCCTTCTTTCCTCTTGGCAGTAAAAAAATCGAGGAATTACGCCTTCTTTTAATTTAAAGTACCCAGTAAACTTCTGTTTCAGCACATTCACATTTAGATTATACTGGATCCAATTTTGCATATCTTCTTCTGTCTGTAAAGGAGTTAAAAAAGACGATTCTACTAAAAATATGCATTTACAACGTCACGATAACACTCAAGTATGACAAATATAATTGAAAAGCATTGTATACCATATTAACAATATTAAATTCTTTAAGAATGAGTAGGTAAAACAATAATATTACGGAAATATACTTCAGTAATCCGTTACTTTAAAACTTAACATTTTTTAACATAAGATTGAATAAATCACAAAAAGCAAGCACTACATACGGCATGAGCTTTTTAAGAAGGTATCTAAATTTACCTACTATGTTTGTTATCTCACCACATCACTTGTCTGAAAACAGCCATGTTCATGTCTGAAAACAGCCATGTCTGAAAATAGCCATACGTTATTAAAAGTCATTAAATGAATAGAAACCGCTCAAGTGTAGTAAATTTGAGTAATATAAACTTACCTTGAAATGATCCTCGCAACAGAAGCTCACAGATTTACCGGAGAGTGGCTTCTCTCTTCTTGCTGCTATGCACCATTTCTTTCTCATTCCAAGATCTTTGGGCACATTAAAAAAAACTTTTTCTGGTGTTCTAAATCCAGTATTAGTGCATCTCGGCACGAAGCAAAATTTATATCATTTACCCTTTTAGGCTTACTTCCCTCCATCTTTCCTGGCGTCCCAACACAAGAGTTCTGTGCATCCCAGGCGAAGTATCAGAACATTGACGTCACAGCTCGTTTTCTATCGATATGGCGGCAATTGATAGGAATTTAAAACGTGTTATTTTTCGGCCGGAATATTATATAACTAATCGTTACCGGAGAATTATGAGCGAATGATTTTTATTGATAGTTTTAATTGTGTATTCAGGCAAACCAATAAAAAAATTCTCATGCACGGACCCTAATAAGGACCCTGTGGTACTTAAACACGTGACGTGTGGCACTTAAACACGCCTTATGACAAATGAGATACATTTCGAAATAATTCAGTTACATATGTACCAATGTAATTTTTTCTAAAAAATATCATGGTATAATACCGAGTTGAAAAAGCGTATTTAGATATAGTTTTTGTCTAAATTGTGAATACCACGCCGTAAAACCTAGTCATAACAATGATTTAATTATGATAAAATTAAAAAAATATATTTCTTGCATCATTTTTATTACTGCATGTATGGTCGTTTCCGCCGTAGAAACAGATGTATAATACAAATACTTAAATGAAATTTAGTCCAAACATTTTTTTCGCGTTATCTGAAAAGTTATGAAAATTTGCACTCAATGACTCACGATTACCGCTCCGGCCACCTCAGAACCATGCAAGCAGCAGCGAGTTTCTCGCCAAGTAACCCAATTTTCGGGAGATAAATGGTATTTTAACTTATATTTTGTTCAAAAGGGGAACCGGCATTATGGATAAGTAAAATCAATGTTGTATAGACATAGCTAGAAACGAGCAAGCTGACTCGGCAGCGGAAGAAGCCCTCCGTGAAGGATTTGAGTTTTGTTTTGTACCTTGCCAAGACGAACATTGTATGTTTAAGAAAGTACTGTAAAAGGAGCGACATTTATCCTGGTTTTAAATTTTGTGTATTAATAACACATATATCAATAATAGTAATAGCTACTAGTTATTAATAAATGTTACCTTTGACTTCGAGGTTCTTGAAAACACCAATCTTACTACATCAAGTGGAAACATATATGTTCTTCCCTGTATGATAGAGTAATTTTTTTAGACTAATTGTGAATTTTTTAACCAAGAAAGGAGGCTGCTTAGCGATATTTTTGTGAATATTAGAGACTATTTGTGCGCTCTCTAGTGATATCATATGAGAATAAGGCTGCAGTTCGCGGTTGTTGATGTGCGTCGCAATGTTTTTGTTTTTATCAGTTAATAAGGGATTCTCACTTAGTCGTGTCAACTTGCAGTATGAGGAGCGTTAAACGTCACTTTTCAAGTGCCTCCGGTATATTTTTGTTCTTTTGCTAATTGTTATTCTTTTGAACTACACAATGCGCGTTATTTTTAAGTGCTTCTCGGAAACAGCAAAATGGATTCTTGGAAATATTTTCATGAATTAATATGTATGTAATTAGCTGTTTTTGAACCCAGAGGTCATTGACTTCCTTTCCTTATTTTATTTATCACTGAAAGTACCTGGACGTAGAGGTTCGGGGTATTTTTCCTTTTCCTGTACTGTGTATGACACAAACGAGAAAACTCTCGTAAGATTCGACCCAATGTCAATCATAAGGCGGCTTTACACATGGAAGGTACTTCCATGACAGTAGCCTTGCAAGTCGCTTGTAAGTGGTACTACGATGTGTAAGCACGTACTTCCATGGCAGTAGGGGTCGATAGCGGAACTATTCGACCGCGGTTCGCGCTTGCAAGGAAAATAGACTGGCTTCTATTTTGCCTGCAAGTAGCATTTCGAATCAGCGATAGTGTTGCAAAACATCCGGTGAAATATTCTGCCTGGTTCATCTCAGTTAAAAAAACCACAGTTATATAAAATAAGAATTTTCTTAAGATTGAAATTTAACAATGCTGAAGTACGAAATTAGTTATCAAAATGGTAATATAAATTAATATTTGAAAAGCAATAGAGTTATCGTAGAGAGAAAATTTGTTTACATAAACCCATGAGTTGATTTGATTAATATAACTCAATAGATAATTATGTATGTTGATGAAAACAAAATATTTCGCATAATATAATACATCATGAAGTCGACAAAGATATAATCAACAAATATTTAACCCAAAATGAACTATAGAAATGAGTACAATAAAACTTTTACAATTATATGCTAACATTTCCGTATCAATATACGATTTTAGTACCTGAAGGGTTTTGATTTAATTATTCATTGGTTGTTTGATATTACCTCCTCCTTCTCCGCCGCTTGTTTATTATTATACCGCCTCCTTAGTTCTGCTATTCATTTATTTGCGGATAATCCGGAAGTAATGTGTAAGCAGAGCTATGCCTTGCAAGTTTCGATAAAAGTCGATACTTCACTGCACTCGCTACTTCCATAGAAGTCAACTTCCATGTGTAAAGCCGCATCTACATGTAGTTTTGTGAGGTATACGAGGACTGGATCAAATCGATTAGTGACACTGACACTTTACATATAGGTTTTTCGCTAGTTAGTGCAGCTAATTATTTTATTTGCTCCCTAATTCTTCTATCTTCATTTAGTACTTGGCACTAACAGCACGTATCGTATGCTTTCTGCTACCTCTTGTATCTGTGCGTATTTATGTTGCATAAAAATACGTTAATACTCATAGTGTCTGTAAAATTGGAAGGGTATAGTGTATTTCATGTTGGTGAAATTTCACCTCCTAAATAGTTGTACGCAGGTTTCTGCTGATGCATTAATAGTCGCAGTTTCACTACCTTTAGTAGGAAATCGTAAATTGCATGTTGGCGAAAACTCACCCCCTGACAAACCCCCTTGAGGTAGCTTTCAGGGTCCTATGTAGCTCCAAGTATTCTATGGTATGATGTAGCTCCAAGCGAGAAGGTAATGGGAAGATTCGCATGGACCTCTCCGTTCGTCCCCAGTGCGTGGGTGGCGTTGTGCTGTGTGACCATTCCCAAAGCGGGAGTGGGGCCGGTCCGAGAATGCAGTTTTTTTTAAGGGGAGGTGGGAGAGGGGGGTTCGTTAAAAGGGCGACCGAATGCAGAGGTTTTGTGTCCGTGGCCCCTGCTGCTGCAGCTGGAATGCAACTGAAATGAATGTCCCGGGAGCAGGCGGCCTAAGGGAGACGAAGATGGATGAATGGGACCGCGATGGGGCGGAGAGAGATCCCTTAAAAGGGCAAGAAATTTGGTGATGCAGTTTTCAAGGCGCAGCAAAAGGGCGATGGTCCCACGATGCTGGAGCCATTTGCGTGCACCGGTCACTGACACAGTGCTGCCCAAATACCAGGTGGCAGAGAAGCCGGTGCAACGAAAAAGCCGTTTTTATTTCCTCGGCGTTATAGAGAGGGTTTTTTTTGGGAGCGCCAATAACCTCTTGGGCTGCTGAAAGGTTGCTTGGGGTCCAAATGGTGGAGCCAGTGAAGGACAATGATTTATTTCGGTTTCGAATCGCACTAGGACTTAAAGGAAGGTAGATCCCGTCGTCATTGACTTTTTCACAGGTGAGTGTAATGCCCTCTGACTATTTGAATTTTATGGAGTTTTGGCCCTTGAGGAGTAAATCCCTTGAGAAATTTGTTATAAGTTATTTTATGGCTATTGAAAGTTTTTTCGGCTTAAAACATTTATTTTAATGGTCTTATGTTTGATCTATAAGAGCTGTTCTGGCTATCGACTACTGAACATAATGCTCCTCTACCTTTGATTTTCCGTTTCTTGGTAAGACCCGAGCTCTGTCTTCAAATTAAAAGTTTGCATCGTTGATTGCAAAAAAATGAGGCCATTTTGTGGCATTTTCCGGAATAGGTGTTCTTTATTCATTTTCTTGAGCAAAATAGGCTCTATATCTTTCCATAGTGCTTTTTTACAAATTCTCCATCAAAATAAATTTTATGGAATTTGATGTCTTCATTGAATTAAAACCTTTATTTTAATGGAATAAAGTTGTCTTTTTTTGTGAAGAGAATTGTTTCAGTAGCATAGACAAAGATGTCGAATTACCTATTTATCTTGACTTGCGTCTGTTTAGACTCAGCATAAAAACATTGGTGTAGATTTTAAATAATAACTAACTACTCTAATACTTAGTTATTATTATAAAGAATATTAGTAGTTTAGTATCTACTTATCCGCAATGATGTGTACTTAATTTCCCATCTTTATCTGGCAACTGATTTCCATTTTCAAGATACTATGCTATTGTTTTTATTTAACTGACCGGTTTCCACAATAGAGTATTTGCACACTTTTAGGAAGTGACATCTAAAAAATCTATCGATACTTCAGACACTAAATTTTCATTCTGACGCTCGAGAGGCTTTTCGTTAATTTTTTATTAGCTAATAAAATCTAATAAATTATTATTGCACCGAAACACTGGTCCGCCATGTTTTGTAGGCTCTGACGTCATCTCCCATAGTCGACCATTTGTTGATTTGGAGATTGTGTGACTGTGTAGTCTTAGCGTGCGGACGAAACTTTAGCTATTAATTAGCAAATATCGAAATAACTTCGACAAGGCAAATACTATTTCACTGCAAACGCACAGCTAGGCTATTTCGCTTCTGCTAATATGGGAGATGACGTCACACTACGAAGAACCGTTTGGCGTTGGGCGTTTAGACCTAGGCAATTTCGATTCAATAACAATGCATATTAAAAGCTATTTATTAAATTAATAAGTTGGAATTATACCTTGGTATTTCGTACGTGGCATTTCGAAACCAAACACTACTCGCTATAATAAATTTCAACAAAATACCTCACTTACGCAAATACTCTATGCTAGGCCTGCATCAGTCTCTTGAATATTATCGAGACCTGGAATGTAGGCGAGGATTCATGTAAAAAATCTCTACTAAAATGGTAAAAATCATTTCTGTAAGGTACTCTCACATATTTAAAAAATGCAATGTACTACCTTGGTATATTTACCGAGGGCATGGAGAGTGGTTTAAATTCTTACTTTGTGTCTGTCGGAGACCGCTTATATTTGCGGAAGCACTCTTGAGTCTCTCGATAGCGTGAGCCATCTCACGACGGCATTTGCGTTCTCTCGCAAACAATTTGTTTGGCGAAGCTGTTTGTTCCCCCCACTCTCTGTAGAGGGTGTTCCTGATGTTTGACTTAAAGCGCTTCGAGGGCAGACTGGAACTTAATTTAGCAAAACAGACGGAGATTATGGTGAGAAAGCACTTCGCGGTGATTCCAAGTGCAATGACCTCTCTGGGACACTAATTCGTGTTTTATTTTATGTGATAATTATCTGCATATATTTCGAAGATTCTAAATGGAATTAGAAGAGCCTAGGTTTTTAATTATATAACTGGAAGTTTGAGTCAATTCCGCTTCTCGTGTCAAACGGGATAGAGTTATGTGATAAAACGTGGGTGAAATTTTGAGGGATTTTGGTTTAGCTATCGTACTCGTCAGGAAATTAATTTTTTCCATTTCATCACAAAATGACTGCCCGAGAATCTATCCTGTTAGTGGGGACTAGAAACAAATATTGATTTCCTACTTTTCGTACGACCATACTTTCAACTTGTATGCAAGTCACGGTCGTTCTCTAAATCAAAGGTGTGCCCATTTTTTCATGAATACTTATAGCAAGTAAACTCTTTTCAGCTCTGCAATATTTAAAAAAATGTATTCTAACACGCAAACCGAGCCACTTTTTTGTTAGGCAGTTGTAAGACATTTCGAAATTTAACATAGTGTAAAAAAATGTATTCTAACACGCAAACCGAGCCACTTTTTTGTTAGGCAGTTGTAAGACATTTCGAAATTTCCTGTTCGCTGCGGCGTATCACGCTCTGAGGTTACTTGGTCATTTAGAGTTTAGTGGTCATGCACCTTGGGCTAGAATAGGGATGCGCATTAGATGGTTTGGCAAAGGGTAAAAAGAAATTTGAGAAACAACGACGTCCTTGTGGTCTCAGCTCATCTGTAGTCTTAGGCCACAAATGGAGATTGACAGTCATTTTGTGTTTACTACCACCATTTTAGCGAATAATCAATGGGCAACATGAATCGTATTTAATGAATAGATCATCAGTTGTTTCAAGAGATTGCAAGTCTAAACTCGACAAGAAATTATCCTCGTATTTATCCAACGATTACAGTACTGGCCAACACGACTGATACAACAAATGTGATTTTTTATAGTACTGTAGACTATTTTTAATCCATTAAAAACGGCATTTTTAATATTTTGTATCATTCATGGGGTGATATACGTGAGAGAAAATGGGCCGCATACCCTTTTTTAAAATACGAAGGATTTGTAAAAGTTACTTCTCGAATTGCGGCAGTAAATATGTAATACGCGTGAATTGCCTGAAAAACCCAATACTAATATATAAAATCCAATGGTATCTGCCTGTATGTCTGCCACTCAATCACGCAAAAACGGCTAAACTGATTACATTGAAATTTTACTTGTGGTTAATTAAGTGCACCGGAACGAACATAGGCTATACTTAAATATCCTCAGGACCCTAAAGGCCGCTAAACGGGCCCCTAGATTTTGCTCCTATAAGACAAGCATTGGAATCAGTGCAGAGTTTGATTTTTAAAAATTACCTTCACTCATGATACAGGCTTGAAATTTTCGCTATTGCATAGCTTAAACCCCTAAGTATTTAATTCTTGCATTAGATTTTATTTTACGTTTCATCTTTGCTTAAAAATTAGGTATTCAATTCCAAAATTATCAATTTTTCTCCTATTTCAACAGGCATATTTCCTTGGCAACCTGAGTAATGGCTATGAACGGGGAATTTTGCCTTACATTATGGCTTCTTTATGGCATTTTATAACTTACGTTGTAGTGAATAAATATTTAAACCACATTTCAATGAGATTTCAGTTCGGGCATATTTCACCCCTACCTCTCATTGTGCATTTAACGGCTTTTACAGATATTGCATTCAGCGCGTCACATTTATTTTAAAAACTAGGGCCAATATGTATGCTTAGTACATCGTTTACTACGTATAATTTTTCACACTGCTAGATACCGACGTATTACACCTATTAAACCTTAATACAGTCCTAGAGCTCAAGTGGAGTCTTAGAGCAGCAGTTGGGGTTCCAATCGGTTCTAAGTCCCCTAATCACTGCTTTCTATGTAGCCTCGGAATGAATGAAGTAATCAGCCGTTTATCTTGAAATTTTGAGCGTAGGTAGATGATATTTATTCCAAATAAAAAATTTAATATGTGGTCTATTGGTACTGGAAAAACATCTCGCTCAACTCACTTATGGGAAAATTTGCTCGAAATTTATGGCGATCTTCCATTGCTGTTTCACTGTTTTGAGAATAAAAAATTTCAGTGAAATAATTTTTTCGTGATATAAATAGGTGTGAGTTTTGCAAGAAAGGGTTTAATTATGCTTAAAAAAAGTCCCTGCTTTGATTGAACTTTTATTGATAAGCAAGGCTTTCACCGTCACTTTTAATAGATTTTTTTTTCAAAGATCAAGGATCAGGATATGATTATTTAAAAATATTAGAAGAGTTGAGTCACTCTTCCCTCGCTCCATTTTTTCCCTATGAGGCTTCTGGGCCATTGTGTATCTCAGGACTTGAGTGAGGAGGGAGGAACGAGGATGGCTATCATCCCTTCCTTCACCCGTAACTTCTCAGATTCTTTTCTCTTAAGCAATGCTACGCCCCAGATTGGTCCTCGCAACAAGGAAATGTTTCAGGATATTGACTTTAAAGAGGAGCGGAGGAAGCAGGGTAGGTATTGCTATTGAAATTGCTATGGAAACAGTACAAAATAATTTTGTTTCGACCCGGCGGGAAAATAGGAGGCTGAAGTTTCGCTCTGTAAAAGTGGGACATAAAAATGCATCCTTCAACCCCTGAAGCAATCAATGTGACTTCTCATGGGTTATTTCTTTCAATTATTATGCTATAGATATTGTGAGAATAGTTAAAATATTTCACTATTTAACATCTTGATGGGTTTTAACGAATACTTATTCATTTTTACCAACTGTAGCGCATTAATATACTATATCTTACGCCTAACACTTGTGAAAAAGCAGAAATTTGACTGAAAGTCTGATACATATTGCTATTTTTAATTGAATGATATAAATTGATTTTAAAGAAGCTCATTAACTTCAAAAGACTAATGAGAAAGCAATAGAGAAGGTTCACATTGCTATTATAACATTTATATGAAAACATTTGCTAAATTAATATGCATGATTCAGTAAGAAAACAGATACTTTATTCAATATATGCTTTGAATTTTACATATATATATATATATATATATATAATAATTTTACAACCAGAGGTGTACACTTTAAAAATCATAGTTAAAAGAGCAATAATCCTACGAGATCGAAAGGCAGTCAAAATTATCAGGATTATGGTGAAAGTGCACGAAAAAATGGTTCACCCCAACTTTACACCTAGTTGATTCAGCATCATAAGCATAGTGACAAGAAAAGTAATCGTTACTGACTAATTGTAGGTCATTGTGCTGCAAAGCCATGGAGGTTTCTTTAAGCCACTGTTCAAAAGCTGTGATTGCCCAAAAAGAGGAAAAATACAGTTGCATTAAAAATGCACAAATCAGGTCGTGAATTAGATATATCACTTATTGGTCGCATTTCATTTTTTTCTCGCTCTTAATTCTTCTTTTTCGTCCTCGTAATTTCATTCATTCAAAAACCAGCGATTTTGGGGTTCATGTGACAACTATTGCAAATGATCCGTATAGGTATAGCGAAACTTGACGATATTTACGCAGAACAGCATTGTCAGTGGACGAGTCCATGGTACTAATACATTGTGTTAGTACTATGTGTTAGTACCATGGACGAGTCGATTGTCCTCAAACTCGCGCGGGGGATATAGGCAGTCTTCGGGTGAGACCACCAGGGCTTCTTCTCTACGACCGTGAACCAGGGCTTTGTAGCATTCTCTTATTGCCAACGTCAAAATGTTGAAATAGTTATTCGTATCAGAATAAGGGTAGCGAAATTTGACGTTGCTCAAATGGAATACGAATATATTTTAACAAATGATAACTATGTTAATTGATGCAAGTAAAATTTAAATATGAATTGATAAAATATAGAAATATAGTATGACATGACACGAGTAACGACATCAGTACGGCCGTTTACAATTAATTTAGATTATTTGCTGACGACGCGGTTTTGTACGGAGAGATTTTGAAGTTGAAACACATACAAACAAAGGATTTTGTAGCAATTCTGGTACGAAAAGTGGCAGTTGGAAGTAAACTTAAATAAATGCGTTGCAGTAAACTTTTGTAGAAATAAAATACACCAGAACGATCGTACACAATAAGAAAATCAGAAATAGTCAACGTTGAGTCCATTAAATGTATAGGGGTCACAATTAGTCAGGATCTATTTAGAATTAAACGTATACGGGAAATATGCGATTAAGGTAACAGGGATCTAGGTAAATTCATTAAAATAGTACTCGGAAAATGCGATGAGAAAGTTAAAGAGCGCTGTTATTATTTCTTGGTAGACCACACCTATAATAAGCTTCTAGTATTTGGGATCTTTACGAAGTAGGTATGCTTTCAGAATTGGATCGCGTGCAACGACGAGCAGCTAGGTTTGTAAAGACATTTTACGAAAGTCTAGTAGTGTTTGTTGGAATCAAATGTTGTAAACCTTTCCTATGAAATGTAATTTTATCACTCTGCACTGCATTTATTAAACCTGAACGTGGGCACTCGTGTGATATACGATGAGATTGGGTCTTTTTATCGTAACGTCGAACTACTTTTTAACAATTCTGCAATCTCTTATGCAACAATTTCTTTATAATGCAAAGCAACTTTCGTACAGGAGTCCACAGCACATCCTCACTCTTTCTCATTAATCTCCCCCTTCTTCTCTGTCAATAAACCCCTCACATCCCACCAACCAAAAAACATAGCAACAATTAACAAAACAACAACTCTTTTAAAGTAATTAAAATAATTAGAATACATCCAAAAACATAACTCCAAGGCGTAAATCGCTACAGTGTCATGACTCATTCGAGGGGTCGAAGCCCATTACCATTTGCCTGCTAGCCTTGTGTGTGCCTGATTCGTACGTCTGCCGTGTGCGTTTTGGCCTGGTTGCAATCCTCGCGATCACTTCACAGTTCTTTTTAAGAACTCTTTCTACTTCCTTCCTTACGGTTTCCATTTCTTTTCTCTCAATCATCTGTTTTCATTTTCCCTTATGATACCATTTTTTATTTATTTTACCTTTCCTTTCCTTTTAATTCCAACACCACTTCATTTTTATTGGTTACCTCTTTTTATTTTCCTGCATATTCATTTTCTGAGTTATATTTGCATTCTATACTACTATGAATCAAAAACCATCTAAAGTGAGGATGTGAAGATTTTAGTTGAGGAAAAGTTTTGAGAAACAGACAGAGAAGAGTGGAAAGCTGTGTGCTCAAAGGTGAAACATAGGTATATTGCATCAGAAATGAACATGGAAAATAATAGTTGAGATAAACTTCCTGAAAGTGATTCGAAAAGTGAGAAGGGTGAGGAGTGGGATAGTGATTGACGCTCGTGAGCTTGTGTTTGTATATTCTTTCTTTGGAATAAAAAGTTATGTTAATTATCTTATCGCTACAATCACTCCTGTACAGATTACCATTTCCTGCTACCAATGTCAAAGGTTTTAATGTCCTGTGAGTATCTAAGAGTTCGTTTACGTGTTGTGAAAGTTGAGTTGAGAGACGCATTGTCCCGTCAATTCCTTTTATAATCAGTGACGTAGGTAGCCATGATTTCGTTTCGGAGGACGAGGGGTGAAAAGTTTTGTAAATGAGTTGTAAAATTGTCTTGAGGCATTAAAGAGTGAAACTTCAACTGAAGTGTAAAAGTCGTTATAAAGAGATTTTTGCGGTGTAAATATTTGAAAGCTTACAATACCCAAGGTATTTTTTTTGTTGATTGCAAGCATAATAATTGAAAAGGTATTCAGAATAAGGAATAAATAAAATCAGCATTCTATTTTTTAATAAAGCAAATATAACTTTTACCTTTAGTACCCTTAATTTTGATTAATTAAAAATTTATGGTCCATGGTGTTCGAACCCCACGAGCCCCTCCTCTGACTACGTCACAGTGTTAATGCTTTCTTTCTTACCGATGAAGTTATTTCCCACTTCACTATATCCAGTTCACGAAAAAAGCAGCATTTCAACGTTATACCGACGCGTTTCGATATTTATCAGCATATGTACTTTGCTGCGGCTTAGTTTTGATCGCAAATCATTGCCATGTAACGTACCGCTAACAGTTTACCGCCCTTTAAAGTTTAGTGCAGTCATGTTGGCAGCATTCCCCACCATGTGCTTTCCCCTCCCCTCCGCTCCTTTGTCGACCCCTTCCACGCGCGCCTTCCCCTCCTCGTCGTCAAGCTTCGCGCATGTGACTGCCCTCAAGTTTCGCTATACCTTGTTAGATAAAAAGATTAATGTCTCACGCTGTGGGTGGCAAAATGTAAAATAAAAGTTTAATCTCTTTTGTCTTATGCAATTACCATATCCCCTGGCTGCTCATTGGGTAAAAAAAATGATTATTGCACATACATTTAGTTAAAAAAGAGCATTTAATAATAAATCAAATAAGCTTTATCAAAATTTATCACAAGAGACTTTGTGACCTTAGCATTTACATCACAGTTTTTAATAAGTTTACCGGCTTCTCCTTTATGCCGTTCTTACTTCAATTCAAAATTCAAAAACCGTCCCTTAGGACCAATTATGACCACGCAGTATATTTACGGGAGATTCCTAGCGCTGAGTAGCCCGGGGATGATTCCGTCTCAATCTTGCCCTGCTCTATTCTCATGCAGTCCTCCGGTTCCCCAGCCCTCTGCGTCTAGCAGCTACTCTCTCCGCGGATGGACCACTTCCTTCTTAATCACCGCACCCCATCAACGCGGACAGCCCAACTCCCGATACTCCGTGCCGTCTCCTCAATGTCTCGTGCCACTCCTTTCTGTTCACTTCTGCCTCTGTTCACTCCTGACTCATGACTCTTAAAAACTCAATACTCGTATCCAATGACACCCCAACCAACGAAAACTTCCCCTCTCACGCCACTTTCGTTTGTTGCCGGCCTCTCCTCCTCCTAATAATATGTTCACGAGATTCTCATGGTATATCACGGTACCAGCCTGACCATGTCCTTCCCCTCTTGCCAACGTGATCGCGTTAAAATTAACCTAGTGGTACACCTGTACCACCACAACCTATAATCACTAATGATGATTTCTCTCTTGCTATTAGTTTGGCGAGAGACACGGAAATGGAGTGAATATATTCGTAATTTACTTTTCTCTTCATAACTAGGTGTATATCGATAGCTTGGTATAGTCCACACTCATTTGATTCCCATTTGTATTAAGTCCTTTCACATTGAGTCCTATGTCTCTTGTCTTCCCTCCTCTGAGGGTGGTGATTCGCGGTGATCCCCGTGTCGGTTCGCCTTCACGAATTCTCGCGCCGTTTGTCCCACGACGGGTTTTGAGCGCCGAGTTCCAACTCAATCTTCTCCTCGCCTGCTTGGTGCCGCTTGGAGAATGGTCGCTGTTTGGAGGAGAGGGGGGGTGGGGGAGTGTGGACGAGAGGAATAAAAAGGGGAAGTGGTGAAGAAAGAGGGAAATGGGAGAGTCGAAGATTGAGGGGTGCACGTGGAAAATTTCAATGGCATTTACAGCCAGTGGATCACATTCAAAAGACACGCATTCGATGGGAGTTCGAGAAAATTATTTTCAAGATTTTTTATTTTTTCCCTACGCCCTACATTTCATCTACACACTCGATAACATGCTCATCTGTACGTTCCAAGATGTGTGTGATCCATGTTCAATAACTGCACAAATGATCGCCCGCGCTAATTGAAATTTAAGCATGTTGAATTGAGTGATACGCCTTAATTTGGCATGTTTTGTAGTAAGCTTAGAGCTACTATTGCACGTTTGCGAATGGTTTAATTGTCTTTTCACTTTTGTGAAAAACGCTGGAGTCCGTTTATTAGTCAATCCCGAGACTTTACGGGACCAAGTGAGAACAATTTTCGTATTACTAGAAGCTGAATAAAAAATTAACTGATGATAATTATTTTTTAAATCTGTTGCTCCGATCGATATTTAGGGAGTCTAAATATGATTCATTAGGTATTTATTGTATCTACGCTTCATTATCGTATGTGCGAAAACGCGTGCTTTTGTTTTCTGTAATCTCTATCTGTAACTCTTACCATTCCTATTCAATAGCTCTTGCCGTTCCAGGAAAACTGACCGACGTTTTACCGTTATTAATGTTGATTTCATCGATCGTTGCGGTTTAATTTGAGTTTCAAACTCTATTTTAGTGGCTTAATCTTCAGTCCATGATCAGTTTGAATGCTTCAGTGGAAACGGAAACTAATGAATCTTCTGAATACCCGGTGCCCCTCAGGCTTGTTCATCACTACCTTGGTCCCAAAGTATTATGCCATCATTAGTTGCGTAAAACTTAAACTTTTTTTCCGTCTTAATTGGAATTGATCAACCAAAGTGGGGATTTTCATTGAGGCGCATTTCATATACTAGTAGAATAATACGACTTTTAAAGCTATGCCTGGGTTTTGGAGGATATAAGAAGCTAGTATATTCGCCTAAAGTAGGTCCAATTGTTTGAAGAAATAACCAACTATAGCGTGTGGTGGTACATTTTGGGTATTTTTTTGTCTTCGGGCTGTCACATTGAAACAAGATGGAACTCAGGTTAAGAATTGTGTTACTTAACGGTGAAGGCTTACTCTCTATTATAACTTTTTAAGATATAAAACGCTTTACGCTGGCCTCAACAAAATTCAGAAGACAATAGCAGCCGAGAGAGCGTCCTTCCAAGGTAACCGAAGCTTGATGAATTGAAGCATCGGGAATTAATATCATGTATCAGCATTTATCAGCATCGTCTAATTTTTTAGATGAACTGAGAAATACTTCATTGAAATATCTATGGAGCATGCTATTTGACCACGGTGAAGATTGGATGGCTACAGTGACAGGAAGGAGAAAATTGAAAGTAATGGAAATATGGAGTTACAGAATGAGATCAAATATTCGGTTAATTTCACCAATAAGTATTTCTCCGAAGAGGAAAGAATGCACTGTGGAGTGAAAGGGACATACTCAATGGCCACTCTGAGAAATAATACCTTCTTGAAAACGATGATGGAAAGAGAAGTTAATAGGAAGAATTATCGATGGCACACATCAAGGAAATTATGAGGTTGCTTAGGTGAGCGATTACGGAATGAAGCGGTTAGCTGTAAACAGAATGGAGTGTGCAGCTGTAGCCAACCAATGCGCGGATGTGTTAAAGAGAAATTAATTGAATAAAGTATTCGTCATCAAAGTATTTTTGCGAACTTGGTTCAGTTAGTCTAAACGTAATAGATGCCACATTCGAATTTAATTTTAAAATTTAAACCGTTGTAAGATGCATGAAGTAAATATAGCCACATTACAAAAACTAAAACTTTGTTTTTACTTATATATTCCGAAATTTACTTAATACACATATTTGAGGCTTTAACTTGATTTATATGCTTCACGCAGTACACTGAAAACGCCTTCTCAGCCGAATTTCCCGTAATAATATTTTTTAATAGTATTTCGGTAAATAATACGTTTATATTTAAAAATTATTGAGCAATTTCACAAACTGTGCACCGCTTCATTTCTAAGGAGATATGCGTGTGAGATCTTTCACATGTTTAAAAAAATATCTCTGGAGAGCGAAGTCGTTTGGAAAACGGCTTCCAATTTTTTGCAATTATCTCAAAAAGTAGCGCGAGAAGTGGATGGTATTTTTGTGTCCTCAGAAGGATGAGATCTTTATCTTCAGTAATGAGTCCAAATCCATTGCGCAGCGCAGTGAATTCTTGCTCAAACTACCTTAACTGAGAGAATTGTGTTCGGCACCCGTGGATGCTCACAAGAGAACCCAGTCCAACCATACCGCCATCAATTTTAAGAATGTATGGAACATGTCAGGCCCAAGGATGATCGTAACGTGCCATCGCACGCGTTAACGTGTCTTAACTCGCAGTAAAAGGAAGCAGTAAAGAGGATAGGAGGGAATCGGAAATGAAGTGGAGGAGGAGGGGAAGACTTCGGTGGGGGTAGGGGTGAGGTGAGGTTAGAGGTGGGTAGCCTTGAAAATTCGGCGGGCCGGCGGGGGGTGGTCGGGCTGTAAGAGGCGCAGTCGGATGCTCTTCTCTTTTTGTTCTCTTCTCTCTGCGCGGGGTGGGTGGTGGGGTGGCGTTTCGGGAGTATGTGAGCTCTGGCACAGACGGGTGGGCATGATTCAGACGAAGGAGGCTGTACCATTGAGGTTGAAATATTCCGGAGAGGACAGTGAGGCTTCAGAGGCCTTCTATTTGGAAAATTAGGACCTCTACTACGCTCGGTAGGGTAGCATGGGGTTCTTCGAACCGGAAGGCCCCGCCTACTTCGATGAAAATATTGGAATCACCATGGGTAAGGTAGCTTTAAGTACGCTGTTCAGGGTCAAGTGTTAGCCGGAACTTATGCACAATGTACTTTTTAAAAATTACTAGTATTTATCTTAGGTATTCATTCTAATTTTGCCAGGTAATTCACGAAACTCCAATGGATGCTATGTTCTGAGGCAAAACGATAAGGATAACTGTTTCATATTTTCGGACATATACCTTAGGTATGGTATATTAAGGGCATTTATATTCTAATTTCTCTCTGAAATTTGATGAGATGGTAGTTATACTATATTCATTCATTTTTTAAATTATTTTGAAAGAAGGGAAGCCCACAAAGAAGTGACGAAAGTTGAAAAACCAAAATGGTGGAAGTTTTACCATGCGAACAGCTCCTAGGTTGCGCCTTCAGCTTGTATGAGCCTCATTGGGCGGAGAATAGAGACCTTCGCGGTGTGACGGTTTTTTAAGCGACTCTGAGCGAGCCGTGCGAGACGCCCTCTACAGCGCAACCGCCTTTAAACTCCTCCCACCCACGAACGTACACATGGAGACGCAAGAACGCACACAAAGAAATCCCTCCTCACCACCCTCCGAGAAACATCTCACGAACACTTTTTTCAAGCCCCTCTGGGATTCCGGCGAGGACGGCGAATTGTGAGTTTGTAAGGGAAAAGAAATAAATGGTACGAGACGAAAAATAGGGGGAAAAAGAAGAAATCATCCCATTCCTCCTTTTCCACAACCGAGACGATGCAACAGCGGCTGTTCTCGTGACTTCCCTTCCCTCTTCTCTCTCTCTCTTTTTCGTCTTAGAGACGTTCCGAGAAATCGTCCGTTTTTTCCCAGAAAGGGAATCCCAACTTTGTTCCTCTCCCATCCCCCCCGACTGCTACAGCCGAAAGAGAAGGTATTGCGTGCCCCCGTAGGCGGCGGCTGCGGCCCATCCGGCCGGCCGTGAGAGGCCCCATCCTCCCGAGGGGGCCTTAAATGTATTCGCGTGGATTGATCACGCTCCGCCCTTATCATGTTCACAAATGATGATCCGAGCTCAGGCACGTAGTCGAGCCGTCGAATTAAAGGATCACACGCCTGTTTATTTTAATTCACCATACCATCGAATCTTGGTCTGATGGACCAGTGACGGAGACGGGAGTTGTCTGGTGGGAAAACCTTTTCGTAGATTTTGGCAACAGTCTGCGCGTTTTTAAATACCTCCAAACAACTTCATGCACTCAATCTATAGACGGATGTTTGGTCAATGGACTAACTTCTTATTCCGGGTTATATTAAGTCGTCTACTACGGCTATAGGGTCTCCTAGCGATTGATCTCTTTTGAGATGGAAATTACAGTTGCCAACCTCGTTGTTTTTCTCAGAAAATGAAGTAGACATCCCGGTAGCGTTAATTGTTTTAAGAGGTAGATTTTATTATTATAGCTTTGAAAAATAAATGTTTGGAGTATTTATTTTAGCCTTTTAAAGTTTAGGGGATATACTAGACTGGAACCCCCTCTGCTGAGAAATGGGAACAAAGAAAATGTCTCTCATGAAATATATGTAGTACACTAGTCCAGATGTGACGTCGAAACAACATTTTATAGCTCTCACCGTATCTGCATGTTAGAATATGTAATTAAAACTCCATAAATTACAGAATTACTTTTTTTCCACGCTTAGATTCTAGGTTGATGGCTCCCTAAGTTTTTATTGATAGTCAGCATTTTAAGGAAGTTCTACTGTGTAAATAAAAGACAATTTTCATGTACTTGCGACTACATGATTAAAATTTGGCCCAATTGCCAAAAAAGCAATTAGTTGTGACAGTATTTTTTCTACATAAATAGTGTTATAATCAGTATAACCAGTTTAATGATGTAGGCCTGCTAATTGAGAGAATTATGATGTTGCTTTGATGCCCTTTCTTGAAATTAGTTTATTTTAAGTGGAGTAAATCCATTCCAATTATCATCTTTAAAAAAACCCGCGCAATACCTCAGATCCAAGAAATGATTATCTCAACCGGTTATTTTGTATTTATTATTTTCGTGGAAACATGCTTTCACGTTGGTTAGGTTTCCTCCGGCTGTTTGTGTGACTTAGAACTTTCTCAGGCGGTTCTTTGCGCATTTTTTTTCAAAATGTGGAATAATTTGTTTATTTTTTGCCCCTAATAATTATTTATTGGGAATATTTATCTACATTTTTTATATTTTAGTAAGCTCTAGAACCTGATTGTGCTGTCATTTCATGCACTAGAGTGGGTAAATTTCCTCCCTAGTTCCAGCTAGATCGTAAAATAGACGTTTTTGACTCAAGTAATCTTTATCAATTGTAAAAAAAATTGATTTTTCCGAAAACATATAAGATACAAATTACTAAACAACCCTATCGCAAGTGGCATTATTGAAGAGGAAAACTACACAAACTGTATAAAAATCAGACGAAAGAAAAGTAGGTTTATGAAAGGTCTTTATGAAAGTAGGTTTGCTGAAAAAAGTTGGCGAATGTGTTGCTGCCTGCGCTGTGCAGATTTTAATTCGCGTGGATTCCAGGATTGTTTGCACTTATTGCTTTTCTGTATTGCATGTTACGGTACAGTCAAATAAAAACTTCTCTGCTTTTCACGACGACATTGATGCGAAAGGTTAAATCCAATAAAATATGAATCTAATACTCTATTGCGAGAAAAAAGGCTTATGTGCGCACAATGGTATTCGTATATTGAATCTAAAGTCCACATTCTAAATTTGACGTCACTTTGCATCTTATTTTCCTAGAACAATTGAACAATCATCACATGGTGAGTTATGTATTGAGTTTTTCATGTGAGTCCTTCTAGATATTGCCAGTTACAGTTATATCTGTGTCATTACTCAAAATTGAAAAATTATCTTTTGTTTAATATCATATATGACGTTTCATGGCTTATTGGCGAGCAAAATATATGATGCCCTATCAGCTACCTACTACAAATGAAAAATATGTTATATTTCTATTACAAGTCGTTAGCGTAGAGGTGAAATCACGCTTCTAAAATGTTTCAGCTCGCTGTCTTTCTTGAATTATATACGATAACATTCATTCTTGGAGATTTACTAGCTGGTGGGAGTCAAGCTTAAGAATATCAGCTATGAGGTGGGCTTGGGAAAAGACTAGTGAAATTAAAGTAAAGTAGTAGAGCCTGTCTCTTTGAGTACTATTACTTTCAGACGTAATAGCCTCTTGAATGATACATGGAGATAAGAGAGATGTCTTTAGGATAGAACACGTTACGCGGGCCGAGAGAGGCCCGAATGCAAATCGGTAGTGAGAGCAGCAGTTAAATGAACTTTTATTTGAAGAGAGCTCATGGTGAAATATTTGATGAATTTGAATATTAAGGAGTTTTATGTTTTCCGTAACCCAGATTTAAATTGGTCATCTTGGCAAATTTAACCGTAGGGATTCAGTTTCCTCTACCTTATTCAGGCCTCCGGTTTCGGAAGCGGTTAACTTGTCTCTTTTGGAAAAGGAACGAACATAAAAAATTCGGTCGTTAATGCATTGTTCAATTGCTATAGAGTGGCTAGATTGTGTTTTAAATTTTCATATCATGCATCAAAATTGGAATTGCTCTTAAGAGCGTGCTATTTTTTTTCAGAGAACACCGGAGTGTTAGAATCGTCCTCTCATGAGAAAAATACTGTGCAATAAATATTCACTGTTGTTCCTAAAAGATAATCCCCCAGTATTTTTGTGGAATATCATCAACTTGCCAGCGTTCATTAAAACATGCTCGGATAATATACCTACTCGTGGGCAGCTGGGATAGATGATTCTTCTTCCCGCAAGAGTCTTTGAGAGATGATTTCAAATTTTACCTCGATCTAAATAAGTCGATAATCAGGCTAAAACACGCCCAAGGGAGCTGAATACGGAATATTAAAATGGCTGTTGCCACATGCGCGTGAGTTCTCGGTGCTCAGAGTTCCAAGTCCTTTTTACGGTACATCCAGTCTTGTATTCAATCGATTTCGGAAATCGGAAAACAAGTAAAAAGTTAGCGTGGCTCTTTTTAACGTTCAAGGAACTCATGGTCCCAAACACTCGGTAATCAATGCAAAACACATGCATCCCTTAAAAGGGGATAAAGGGAGATTGTTGACCTTTTGTGTTTCCGGGTACTCGCCGATTCGGGAGCATGCGAAAAATCTTAGACGGCGGTCCCAGGACGGCGAGCAAGTGGTCGACGGAACGGATCGATGGGTTGTGGAGTGGAGAGAAGAGATGGGACCTACGCTTGGGTGCCCTCTCTTGTTCATCGCACGGTAATTGCGCCTCAAATCGCGACTATTATCCTCAAAGTGACCATCCCCGCTCTTGGCGGCCTTAATGATATCTTTTCTCTCTCTATCTCTCGCCAATGTCCTGATACCGAATACAGCATCGAGGCATTATTACGAGCCCTTGGATTGGCAGAATATGAGATGGAAATTGCGTCCCCCCTTGGGGTTGAAAAGCTGATTGAGGGAAGCCAAACATGGTGATCACGGTCCTATTAATGACGGGATTAAGTGTCGTTGAACTCCATATCAACTTGGGGTCGCCAATTAAAGGAGTCTGCTCCTCTGAAATTTGTTTCCATCGGCCCTGTTATGGTAATTTTTTAGAGTTGCATACTTGTTGTTTGTTGGTACTAGCAAAGAGATATCAAACGGTCGTTTATGCTTTACTCGCAAATATTTTTTTCCATACTAAGCTGTTGGTATTATCACCCCTTCCCTCCACTTTGACATGATAGATAGCCTCCAAAATTTCTTTCTCAACATACATAGCCTTTCTGTGTATATGTATTTCTTGGGCATAGATACATCGGACGAATCTTAACGCTGATTTCTGAGTTCTAGGTATTTCAGGCACGCTTTCAAATTTCGAGGTTAAAATTATTTTTTCTCAAATGCAGGGAAAATTAATGTCATAACTACCACCAGTAACTGAGAGAGTTATCTACTATCTGCATATCACATGTTACTTTGCCACTTTTGCCTCGTCTTAGAAAACTCTAAGCGTGTATATTTATAAACCTTTTCTCCAGAGCGAACTTGCCCGCTGAAGCTTGTGGTCATTTACAGATAATATTTAGTATTTTTACCTAATATACATGTAGGTATACCATTTTGTTTGACTATATATAGCCTTGAAGTGGCGGAAGAGCTTGCGCGTTCCAATACCCCTAGGGCTCCACTGGTTGGGGCAATTTCTCTCTCGAGGTTGGAGACTAGAGAAAATCGCTACTTACTACCAACGAGCGACGTAACTAACCTGGCGAAGGAAAACTGGGGGAGAGGACAATGCGAGGAAAATGAAAAACTAAAGAAAGAAGGGGAAGTGGGAGCGCTATACGCTAACGTGAAAATGCTATCGGGCGGTAAGAGAGGACAAACGATAGCAAAGGCCAAGGACAAAACAGGGAAGATATTAATGGAGCAGGATAATATCCAGGATAGGCTGAGAGAATAAATAAAAGCGAAAAAAAATGACAGCGGTAATAGACCTGCGAGCCTAGATATAGAGAATAAGATAACAACATATGAAGATAACCTCGGACCGGAGATATTCGATGGCGAAATACATGATACAATACACGAGAGATGAAAGCTAGAAAAGCTGTGGGAGTAGATAACATACCTTCGAAGTTACTGTAGAATTTAGGTTTTAAGGGGAGATGATATTTTTTTGTACTCATTCGTAGTATCTAGGTATGAGGATGGAGTTAGGCCAGAGGATTTCGTAAAATCAGCCTTGATACCAATCCTGAAGAAGAAAAAAGTGTCCGAATGCGAGGAGTATAGAACAAGTAGCTTAATTTCACACGCGGAAAAAAATTGCATAGAATAATTAATACAAGTTTGGAGAGTAAGGCAAATGACTACTTGTGCGATGACCAGATCGAGTTTAGGATGGGGAAGGCAACTCAGGATGACATTGCGGTGATGAGAACCCTTTTACAAAGGAGCCTAGAGTATAATAAGGAAGCTTTTGCTTGTTTCATTGATTTTGAATTGGCGTTTGGCAGAATTAATTGGGAAAAACTAACAAATATACTCATGGAAATAGGTGTTGAATCTCATTCTAAATCCGTGTTTAGCCCAGGCGGCACAGTTGAGGGTGGTTGTCGGAGTATCAGGGTGGGAGGATATAGGTCGCGGGGTAAAGTAAGGTTGCCCGTTATCGCTTTTGCCTTTAAAATGTAGATATGCCGAGGAAATGGTAAGAGGGTCAAAGGGAAGAGCTAGATGTGGGAATAAAAGTTGGAGGCCTGCTGATTAGTTCGCTGAGATTCAAGGACGACCACTGGCCAGGCTTTAGCTAGTCAATCATCCAAGGGATTGTAAGCAATGGTGGATGTATTAGAAAATAAGTGCATGAATTATGGAATGAAGATTAATTATAACAAAACGAAAGTAAAGAGATTTTATGGACCAAAAAAGAACGAGCCTGGTTATTAACGTAGGATGGCCCAAATTGGAACAAGAATAAAAGTTTAATTGCTTTAGTAATACGTTAGAGGAAAATGGGTGAAGTACCCAGGGCAGTAGTATGAGAATTGCTCTAGAAAAAGAAGCAATAGGTGGTTACGCGGACTTAGTATGAAAATATAAAGAAAAAGTTGGTGGAGAGTTAAATATGGAGTGTGGCTTTGAATGATTTAGAAATTTGGATTCAGAGAAAAGAAGACGATGACAGGCTGCAGGCGTTCGAGATGTGGGTGTGGAGGATAATGGAGTTTTTGCGGTGGACGGAAAGGAAGACAAACGAGTAAGTGCTGGTAATGTGGTATGGTGGCTGAGTAGAGGAAACTTTGGGAGGAGATTAGGAGGAGGAAGAGTAGGCGGGTGGAAGGAGTAATAAGGGGCGAAGGGTTGTTGTGATTGAGAGGAGGATGTTGTGTAAGCGGGGAAAGGGAAGAATGAGAATAGGCTTTATGGACGGAATGAAGAGAGGTGGGACGTATGCTGAGATATAGAATGAAATCGTGTATGCAGAAAGGGGCTGGCGCCTGTAAAATTCTCGAGGATTTCTACTCTCTTCCATTTAAGTCTACCTCAACCGGTAGATTATACCAGCAACGTACGCCTATAGTATTGCAAAATGAAATAATCTACGGCGAGTAAGATATTAAACTTTGAGATGGAGGAGCGAAACTCAGTTTTTGGGAAATTATATGATTTTTCGATTACCGTATATACTCGAATGTAAGTTGAGAAACTTCTTCCTTTTTTAGGCCAATGAAAACCAACCTTCGGCTTATAGTCGAGGCAGTAAATAAGGTGACTATTTCCTAGTCAACACTCCTGCGTATCGGCTGTATCAAACCATATGTATCTCAATTACTGATAAGCCACAGAGAATATTCGCCGGGAAAACCGTTGGATTTACGTTCCAAGTTTCGTATTAGGACCTGCCTCTGACAAATACCCCTGATAGTTTTGTTTTGCGATTGTAATGCATTCCACAAGACCAATTGTTTTGTACAACGTCGCATAAACAACGTGAAACAAGAAGGTTCAGAAATGTTTTCACTCCAACGCGTGAATTCACCACTCGAGTCGCGGGTTATAATCGATATTTTCGGGCCAAATAGACGTTCGACTAATCCTCGAATCGACTTATACTCGAAGATATACGGTAAAAACTTTCATTTCGATGCAAATTGTGAACTTTTTGGAAAAGAGACTATTGCTCCCTTTTTTATTCGACTGTGTAGGCCAAAATGACGCTGAGTTAGCTTTCTGAACGGCTGATGTGATGACTGCAATTGATATTCATTTGTACGTTAGTGATTATTTAATTAAAAAGTATTTCTTTGAAATACGAGTAACTAAACAGATATATGATAGATAGGTGAATTATGTTAGAGGAAGGGGTAGACGGCGGAAGTCATGAGTGAATACTTTGTAATAGGAGGAATATCAGGATTCTTAAGAACAAGAGAAAAAATGCATGAATGTGGCAGAAGTAAAGAAGGGTTGCAATGATAGGGCAGTATGGAAAAAATTAGTAAAACAGAGAAAGTTTTCTAGGTCTAATGTCGATTTTTTATTTCTTTAGAATGTGCCTATTCCGAAAGGGAATGGCATGAGGGATATTTATATATGTAAGTATTCCTGTTCGCTGTATGTATTTGTCTTGATATTCTTGTTCTTATTTGTTGCCATTTTTTGCATTGTGAACTAACCACTTTTGTAGTTGTTCTATTCTACTAAGGTTTGTTGTACCTAGACCATGAATAAATTTACTATTGTTATTAGCAAGTGGTCAGTTAGGCTCCAAGCGTAAAGCTATGAAGTGTAGCTTTAGCTTTCAGTTGAGAATCGCTCACTCAATTCGGTTGATTGATAGAGGGATAAATGGTAAGGATTGTTACCTTAAAAATTTTGGTGGTTTATATTTTCTGATACAATCTACCAAGAACAAAACGACATGTCAAATAAAATTAACGCTTTCTAGAGAATGTGTGAAACAATAAGAAGACTGTACAAGGTAAAACAAGGAATTGCCCAAAGTAATAGCTGAATTGTACAAAGGAATTGCTGTCTCTACTCTGCTGTTTGGATCAGCATGGTGGACAATGAGACAAAAGGAATTCAAACAAATCTCAACTTCGGAAATAAAAAAAATTCCGATTAGTAAATGGCCTTTAAAAAAGAAAGATCAAGGAATATAGATATAGCAATGCTTTTTGGCACTCTACAGTGGAGAGTCTCAGATCACTGAAGGTCAGTAAATCGTCGATGAGCAGGCAGAGGTACCGATGGACTCTTGTGTGAACCTCTTGAGGGACGTTCGGACCCTTCGTCCCACCATTCTTTGATGCTTTCTTCTTCCTGACGTTATGATTTTCACCAGTGAGTGCCACTAACTTTAGTTACATCTATACACACATAAGAGAAATGCTAGGTGTACAACCCATTACATATTATATGGGAGAATACCAAGGCAAATAGAGAGAACATGTAATTCGGATGCCTGGAGAGAAGAGACAATCTTATTTTCAAGCGATCAGGAAAGAGAATTGTCCGAATGTCGAAGATGTGGAGCAACTAAAGTCGGTACCTTAATTGGAGCATAATTATGAATAGTAGAAGAAAGAGAAAGGGCCATTCCACATAAATAGGGACAAAACCCATTGGAATTACAACAAGTCATTTACCACTTAGGTAATTTTTCCTACTTCACAAAAGTCTAAAAAACGAAACATCGAATGAGATTTCAATTTATTTTAACTTTAGCCTGAAGGAATTGCTTTTTAAATTTAGGTATCGTCAGATGACATTTAGACTACCCGAATGACAATGTATTATGGAATGATTATTTTGTACTTTAAAGTTAAGTTGAAGAGTTTCAATGCTTTTCATTTGATGTTTTTTCTTATTGATAACACATTTGGAGGCAACCAATTCTTAAAAGGCAAGTAAAAATTAACATAATACATAAAATATGTAGTAGTTATTTTTGTGTCCCGTACGTAACACAAAACTGGGTAAAGTTCAATTTTAATATTCAAAACAACAACCAAAATACCAATGGCTTGTTATTGAAATCTAAAGTACTTAATGTATTCTTGTTTTATATATAATACTTTTAAACATTCTAGTGTGCTTAGTAAAAAAGTTATTTATTTTTAAATATTGTCCCGTACGTTACGTTACGTATGGAACACAACACATATGGGACACACTGAAAAGTGTAAATAAAATCGAATCTATTTGGTAAACTTGTTTTTGAAAAATCATCTGCAGTTCATGTTTATGCACTAGAAATATTGCAAACTGTTAATTTATGCTATTGGAACATAAATTATACCCAAATCTTATAATGGGAAGGCGTCAAAATCACTCCTACACTTCAGAAAATTATTTCTTAAAAAATCAAGGTTGAATACACTGTTTAGGAAACAGCAGGCATTTGATCTCAAATATTATATGCTTGATCTCGAATTGGAGGGTACAAAATACGATGTTTTCTTTCTTCCATTGCATGACGACTAAGATGCTAGATGATCACAAGTTAATGTGTTTAGTTATTTCTAAATATTTTCATGTGGATTTTTGAGTCATGATTCAAGGCTGATATATATCGGTGAGTTTGTAAAATACTTTTCTCTTAGAAACTGCTACAAAGTTTTATTAGATGCATTTAACACATTATTTTGTGTTAATATTGCGTGAAAAACGTTTCAGTAGCATGCCCCTACAGCAATCCTTGGCCAATTACTCAACCACTTCAAAAGCATCAGTTTGAATTAATTTCATTAAATATAGACCCACATGTATGTATTTAATAAAATAATTAAACAATATTTTTTTGCTAGAAAAAGTCTTGGAAGAGTGCTAAAACTGTTCTCCTTTGGTTTTCTAACATTAATGTCATTAAGTGAACTTACTCTGAATTAAGCGTTTTCGCTGGCGAGACGAAATCTCACCTTTACCCAAATTTTCAAGATGGATTAGAGTTAATTAATATTACCCAGGTTTTGATCATTACATTTCAGAACCAAACTTATGTGCAAACACTAAACACAAAACAAACGGCAAAACACTATTAAGGCCTCACCAAAAATTGTAATTACATTAACATATTTATAGTAAAAGTTAACTGTTATAGCGTAAAGTTAACACTGTAATGTTAGTGCTGAGCGAGTAACCTACATTTTTTTAGATGAAATGATGGATTCTTCAAGCGGGAAAAAGCAGTCTATGAGTGGAGCTGAAAGAATCAAGAAACTTTGGGAAAAGCAGAAAGATGAAAATTTACAAGGGTACCTTGAGAAGGAAAGGAAAAGAATAGCAGAAATAATAAAAAAAGAAAAAAAGAGAAAAATGACTGAATGTGAAAAATAAGCTCAAAAAAAATACAAAAGGGATCGAGAGCGACTTCAAAGAGCCAAAGCCAAGGTGAAAACAAGTTCAGGAACATCATGATGTAATTCTTCGCCTGCAACTCCTTATAGCTGCAAACAGACATACTGCAAAGCAGTATTGAGAAGCTTGAGGGCACTACCACAATCTTCTCGCAAGCAAAAGGCTGTAGTGAGTGGCTTAGCGGAACGAATTGGCTTAGACCTAACAGCTAGAATGAATAAGGATGTTCCTACTGGTCCACTGGAAGAGGTAACCCTTGTAACAAACTTTTACTATCGTCCTGATATAGTCTATGCATGCCCTGGAATTAAAGACGTGGTCACTGTTTCGAAGGATGGAAAGAGAGTGAGAAATTGCAAAAACATTACCTAACTAACAGCTACAGACCCATATCTATGCTGTCAAGTGTAGCTAAGTAGTAAGTGTATGTTATCATATCTTTTGTTGACTACTCTAAGGCATTTGATATGATATCAGTTGATATAATGCTACAGATTTTGTACCATATAGGTGTAAGAGGAAATGAATGGTTATGGTTCAAGTCTTATCAGACGGGTAGATCAGTGATTGTAAAACTGATGAATACTCATGGCGAGGTCAAAAATATTTATATGGGTGTTCCACAGGGTTCAGTTTTGGGACTATTATTGTTCTCAATTTATGTTAACTCCATGTCTTATTATGTCAAACAAGTTAGAATTCTCCAATATGCAGATGACACAGTGTTGATATCCTCACATTATGACTTCAAAAGAGCACAGCAAAAAATGCAGTGTGCTCTTGATGATATGGTGAAATGGTCTCATCATCATGGATTGGTAATGAATGAAGGTAATACTAAGGTAATGTATGTGTCTAATAGAGTGTCTAAGCTTAAGATGTTAGAGTTAAGACTACATCGAAGTTCTTGTTTGTATAAAGGAAATTCTAAGAACTGCGATTGTGCTGTTCTTGAGGAGGTTGAAAAAATTAAATATTTGGGAATTATTATCGATTAGCACTTTAGGTTCAACGACCATATTATTAACCTTAATTGTAAACTGAGGATTGTAATGCATAAAATTTATCATTTGAGAAATTTGTTGCCAGTACAAATAAAAAAATATATATGTGACTTTGGCAGAAAGCTTAATAAGATATGGAATTACTTTTTGGGGTAACACTAGCAACTGTTATCTAACAATATTTTTTTGGACTTGTTTTGCGTGATGAATTGCTTAAAGATCTTCCAAAATGATGCATCACGTAAATACTAAGAGAATTCAGCAGAAAGAGTTTGAAAGGGTAAAAGGTGAAGGTTCTAAAAGAGTTCTTCAGATAGATTTTGCTATGTCTTTCAGTGCTGAGTACCAGAATGAAATACAGAGTGCGCTTTGGTCCCGAACCAGTGTACTGCTGTTCACAGCTGTTGTATTTTGTCGGAATAAGTGCAGCACATACTTAATCTGCTCAGATATTAGAAATAAGGACAAGGGTACAATATTTGTGTTTTAGACTTACTTTTTTCTGAAGTTTTAAAAAAAAGACTCGTGTATACAAGAAGAAGTCATTTGGAGTGATGGACCTTCCTCAGAATTTAAAAACAAGTTCTTGGTGAAAGCACCTGAGATATTGTCTCAAAAACATGAAAGAAATATAACATGGAACTACTTCGCCACGCCCCATGGGAAAGGCGTTCTTGATGGTGTTGGCGGAAATATTAAACGCCTTGTACGGTCCAGAATGATTTCTCAAGTGGAGGGGTGTGTGATACTATCTGCTAAGGACTTTGCAGAGGTTGCTGCACAGCTGGATGCCAAGACAAAAGTATTTTATGTTGAGGAAGATCACATAATGCATGAGATTGATTCAAAAAAACCATGGGAAAATGTCTCTACTGTCCCTGGGATAAAGTCGTTTCATCAGATATCAAACAGGGATGAATCCATTTTTGCCCGATTAAATGCTTTATCACGAGAGATTAATATTGGAGTAGAAGAACCGAGGTTTGCCTCTGTCTTGGACTCTACCAAATTAAAAAAGGGAACATGGGTAGCTGTCAACTACGAGGACACTCATTATCCAGGAGATTTTTAAAAAATAGTTAGTGAAAGTTTGTTTGAAGTGTCAGTGATGGTACTAACCGCTGCCCCAAACCATTTCAAGTGGCCAACACCATTAGACTGCATTTGTTATCATAAAGAAGAAATTGCTCAAATAATTTTGCCACCCGTTTCGGTGAATAAGAGGGGACTTTTCAAAATTAACGATATGTAAGACCAGGTGAAATTAATTTTTTATGGTACTCTAATAGGTCTTGTGTTTGTGATTCCTTACTTGATCTAGGTCTACCTAAGTTTTATTTTTTTAATACTAAGAAGTTTTGATGCTTTAAAACAATATTGGTAAGCATTATCTTTGTTGCCTACAAACTATTTTTCATTAAAATTTCTAGATTGATTAATTGGACAAAATTAATTTAGATTAAATTCACCTTTATAAATCAATAAAATTGAGGTAATTAATTTCCATACATTTATTATTTTCGAAAATGAGTTAGTTTTGTGAATGAAAAAAGGGAAGGTAAATATATGCTATTCATTATTTGCACAAGTCCCGTACGTAACAACCTTTGTCTCGTTCGTAACAAACACAAAACATTTCGATGGTAAGTTGCCCCCATACATTTAAGCGTGATTACACTCTTTTATTTAAATCTATACTTGTAATTTAATATTTTAAAAATTGGAGCTTGATATCTTTTGTTATTGAGCTGATTTTAATGTTTATATTGCATTGGACCAGCTGGTGGTGGACTTGACATGTGCCATACGTAACGAGAGCATTTTTTTTATATTATACGTACACCAGCTTACAAAATGTTAATTACTGAGAATGAAAACTTTTATGAAACAAAGTATAATGCATCCTGGCATTAGTAATGAATCAAGTTTTACCATATGCGAGAAAAACATTAAATAAAGAAAAAAAAATGTACAAATGCCCCGTACGTAACGGTGGAATGCCCCGAAAACTTTTTAAATATAACTGCCTAAGGTTTTATGTATTTTTTACTGCTTAGCAGGTTGGCGTGAATTATTTTGGCAATATTTGAGTGATTATTTGTGACCATGCTTGTTTATTCTAAATGGTCATTGGGTGACAAATTGAAGAATGAGTTTAAAAAACTCAACCAGAATGAAGTTTTTCGCGCTGCTTGAAAATGTTTGCTGGTAAGAGCTGGTTTTTAGCAATGCTATAATGTTGGTTGGTTGATTTTGACGTCCGTTTATCGTGTGAGCTTCGAATTAGCGGAGGAAAGCCGAATGAAAGTCATCAATTATCACTTGGAGGATGGAAAGGGAGGTCTTTGTCTGAATCATTTATATTTGTTATCTTCTCGCAGACTGCCAATATGATCACATTCGGATCGTAGATTGTTCTGCATGACGGGAAATTCCAGCGAACTTTTACGAGAAGCGAATCTATATAGTATATTATGTTAATTGGCGAACTGAGATGGTTCCATAAATATTAATGTCAAGTCACCGCATGTGAGCTTATAACTTTTTGTTACAATCTGAGTAGAATTCATACTTGCAGTTTTAATTTTATCTTCAAACTAACAAACCTGGCTGACGAAACTTTTTTCCTCAGGCTCCATTTTTGACACCATGTCATATCAAGTTAAAATTGAAAAAAATAGTGTGGAAAAGTAGGATATTGTTTATCATATAATGGAGAGGGGACAATGTTCAATGAGTGGCCAGAAAATTAATAAAAGGACAATCAAGTCATTTTAAGGATAGGCATACCAGACGGGATGAAGTGGGACTGGGAGTATTCTCAGCTGAAGATAGGGATAGCGTAAAAAAGTAATCGGTTGAAAAGGGAAAATCATCATAGAAACTGTCTATCAAAACCTATCCTAATCGGTGGAATGCTGTTGCATATAGCATCTCACCTTGGTTTTAACGAACCAGTGGGAGCGCGTCATTGATTTGCATCTGAGATGGCCTCAGTTGAACTCGATGATAATCCATTGTACAGCTATAGAATAATTGGATCGGCTATTTAGGTGACATTTCGTAACTTGAAAAAGGAGAGTCTCAGGCTTGACTTCGTGGAATATTTCCATATTAAGAAGATTCTCAATTTCGTATCTTATTTTTCATACTATCGTGCGTTTATCGAAGCTCGAGTAAATTTGTTTGAAAAACCTTTTCATAGTCCTATAACTTTTGTAATACTTCTTCCTTTTCTCGCGCCTTTTGGTGTGTTTATAATCGAGTTGAAAGCATGTTTTGACGTAGTTTCTGCCATAAAGTGAACTCATAGTAATAAGTACATGGTAATAATATTATTAATTATTAATAAGTGAAAGTACATAGTACATATTACTGACTGGTTTCCAGCTTTGGCGTATCCGTCTCTTTCAGGTGTTGAATGCTACGTATTTCTGAAAATACTTGGTTGATTTTACCCATACTAAACAATATCTTTTTATAAACCGATGATAATTGGCTTTGAAAGTTATTCCAAATATTTGTCAACAGTTTTGTTTTGCAAAGGTAATCCCTAAGTCTCCAAACACGAAAGTTTACGAATTACTTACTCGATATTTGACGAGAAATTCAATATTTCATTGAGGAATTTGTGTATTATGATTTCCCGACAAGAACAGTGAATACGATTGGATGGAGCCAATATTTGATTTACGTTTTCAGAAAAATCCAATGACGTAACATGAATATATAAGATCGTTCATTTTTTTCTCTTGGTAGTTGGCTTAAAATGAGTCGGTACAGGATTTTGTCTGAAAAATGTTACTAAATTTACCTGCTTTGGTTAGTATTCCCTGAAAAGGAGTTTGTGAGTTGTCCATGTGTATTGTACCTAGATATGAAATTGGTCATTAGAAATATATTGTCTTCAGTAATCACAGTGTAAGCTTTTTGCTTTCGGTTAAATATTTTTCCTTCGTTCAGTAAATAGAATATCTTTCTCCAATCCATGCTTTCTTTCAGTTTGATGTTTTTCGTGACCATGTTCGTGACTTAAATTTTATTCATCCCTACGCTTCGCGTTTCTTTTTCGTGGTCGTCATATCGGAACACTTAATTTGCCATTCTTCCGTTGACGGATACAGGATTGAGGGCGTATCACAGAAGTTCTCAATAATTCCGCATCCTCTTTCCAGAAAAAGATTCGGCACTTGCCCTCACTCGGTGATCCATTGAAAAATTCCCTACCCCCGAGAATTTTTTTTGCCCTAGGTCGGACATCTCCGGCCATTCAACCCCCTGGGAGAACGTAACTGTATGAAGTGTCCATTTTCGGAGAGTCAGAACGCACCAACTCAAAATATTCGAAAATGCCCCTGTCTTTCATTACGTGCGGCCGAAACAATGAAAAAAATGAGAAAAAAATCATCCTTTACCGCTGACTTACCTTGATTCTTCCAGAGGCTCCCTCCATTTCCGTCTTTCCCGCCTTCGAGGGGTTGAGCCCTTGCTTCCTGGAAAGTGACTTGCTCTGAAACATAACCCCTTAGTAGTACGGTGAAGGCGCGGCCGGGCTGGAAGGAAGGGAGCCGGTGTTGTGCGAGCGAGGGGTGAGTTTTCTTCCGAGACAGTTTTACGATTACAGAGCAACGGGAGGATGATGAAGGGGGAGAGGAAGAGTGGTGGAGAAGGGGTGGACTGTGGTCAGAGGGGTGGTTTTGATCGAGATCCTTTGTGGGACCGGCGGACGAGGTTTGAATTCTTCATTATCCCGCGGGGTAATTTGGGAGGTGAACGGGGTAGTTGAGGGAGGGAGGCTGGACGTTGAAGACGTGCCAGAGTGGAGCAGTGCTCTGATTTTCCGTCCAAGCAACTCCGTTAAAGTGAGCCGGGCAGGGGTTGTTTTGCAGTTTATGCAAGGGCAGAAGGTCCGCTTGGAACGAGGGCGGGCGGACACGGGCTATTTTAGGGGGAGAAAATGAAGCCTTCTCATGGAAATGAATTCCTTTTCAGACCTTCCATTCGAATAAGGGACCCAAATGAATAATCCTGATATTAGTTTCTATTATGGGCAGTTGGCACAATAGAGAAATGAGTATGGATTCGATAGATACGGGCTTTGTATGCT
Organism: Pyrrhosoma nymphula; assembly: GCA_963573305.1. Taxonomy (NCBI): domain Eukaryota; kingdom Metazoa; phylum Arthropoda; class Insecta; order Odonata; family Coenagrionidae; genus Pyrrhosoma; species Pyrrhosoma nymphula. The sequence goes on along the minus strand of OY754330.1, from coordinate 42,642,532 downwards.
TTCTGATTCCATTTGGCTTCGTTATTGAAATTTGTTGTGAGAAATTCAGCTTTCACCTTGTCTTTGATACTTATTATGTCATCACTGCATAACATCGCACCGAAATCGATTCCCTAATGCCAAAATAAAAACGTTCATAATTTTCTTTTGATTGCTCTCCATTTATAGTTATTGTTTTTTATCCACTACTTCTGTTCACGTCAATTCCTATATAATCTAATGTAAGGAGTTTTGTAATTTTAAGTGCCAATTGCTTACGAATTATTAAAACCTCAAGAAGATCAAATTTTTTTGTAACGCAGGGAAACGATATATTAAGTTTTACCCAATATTATCGATTCAACTCCTTTCACAAATTTAAATTCATTTATTAATTCAAAACAGCTAACGGATTTATGTAGTAAACCTTTACTTGGTGTTTGGATTTAAAAACTGGCGTGATCTCAGTTGTAATATGCCTTATTTTTAATCTTTCAATAATATAAAGAGAAAGACTTGCTTAAGGTTTGTTGAAAGTGCCTCTACAGAAAGAGCCACATGTCATTCTTAAAGAGTATGTGGCATTAAATTTAGGAAATTGAGGAGGGGCTTCTTCAAAGTATTAGACATTTCGCATATTGACCTCCGTTTTCCTCCGAATACACGAATATGCAGCACCTAACGACGCTCCCAAAACTCGAATTTAAAACCGTAGCAACGTTCTAATCCACAACAGTCTAATTTTTGTATCCAACTGGCTATAGCCAATTGTAAACAATAATGGATGGAGAAATGAATGGGAAGAATTACGGAGGAAGATCAAGAAAGGAATACATCTTGTAGAATTAAATTCTTTGGCTGGCAGGAGGGCTGCTGTATACCAATATTTGGAATGATAACTACTGAATATGATAATAATATTAACGCTACCTATATCCATAAATGGCAACCCCAGGGATCAAGTCCTTTCCGCTGGATACTGATACGCGTTTGGGACCGTTCTCGGCAGAGTATTCTGCTGCCATGGTATTCTCGGCTTTCCTTAGGGCTTGGAGTTAGAATGAGCTAGGCATTTCATGTATAGTTACAATATATCCATGCTGCGTAACTTTAGTACCCCCTATTAGTTATTTGAAATGGCTACCAACAACTATGGTCATTTGTGCCATTTGTGATAGGTGGGTAGGTTGGTAAATGAAGTTTATGAAGGGGAATGGTGGAACGTTGGAGAGAGCCTCAGCATTGGCATTTACCTAGTTGTAACGAAATATTTCTGGGGGTTTGCAGTTTTGCGACCCATGTGAAGGACGGAGTACTATACTAGGGCCCAGTTTCATAATCTCTGGCTAAATATTTTCTCGCTATGAAAACCGTAGTCACTACGATCTCCCATCGAAGACGCTCACGCCAAATAGTCGAGTCTGATATAATATACATAACCTAAACTCTCAGTTAACATTAAGGTAAAATACAGGCTGCGTCGTCTTGCAGCTAACGTTAATCAGACGTTATAAAATCGGTGATCTCCTCATGTTATCCAATTAGAGGTCTGGATTCCGTTAATAAATCTTTGTACCGTTGGGATTTCTACTCTCTACTGTCGGGATTCGAGCCATTCTCTAACGCCTCGATTAATCTGCTCCCCCCCCCCCAAGCTCAGTGCAGTTCGTTATTTTCTGGAAGCGATTTGATTACCGGCTATTTAATTGAATTCTTAGCTGCGCATATATGTGTGATCGCTCCGCGGAATAAATTATTGGAATTCTCACCCAGTCATTGATTTTTTCTTGTAAAAAATCTTCAAACTTTATTTTGATTGATTGATTACTCAAAACTTATTTCTCTCAATCTTGTCTCGTAGTTCTTGAGCATTGGGCACCATGCCATTTTCTTCGTTTCAATCCATACCGTTCCCCCTAGTTTCAGATTTTCTTGTTTCAAATTCCACGTACGAAACTGGAAATCTGCCTCTGTTATTCATAAATGGTTAGAGTTTGATAAGTCTCCGGATTTATAAGAAAGTGGCGTAATGTGCTGCATTGGGGAGCCAGTAAGTATGAGGCTACTGTGTATTTTTTCGAGTTAAGCAGCGAGGTAAGCATTTTGTGGCGCAATATTTCGTCTCGCGTTGCAGCGAGCGTCTTCAGGAGGAAGTTTACCTCGCCCCTGAGGTGAAACTACAGGAAATTCTCACTGCGCAGGCCAACTCGAAGGGATCCTTAGCAGTCATGAATCGCTACGAAAGTCCACGATCGCATATACTTTAAGGGTTTAGAATAAATAAGCTTGAAACTCAGAAAATAATGAAAAGAACAGATTGTCAATGAAGAAGAGGAAATCGAGTCCATAAGGTGCCGTTATCGATATATGCAGTCTCCGTGGGGCGTGGCACGTTTTCGATATTTGCTGAGCTAAGCAAAGAGCAGATCAGATGGCAGTGAGGAAATTAATTCTTAAAGACGTGAAACTTAAATTTTGAATTCATAAAACTTCTCCGTGTAGAGCACTTATCAGAGTGAAACATAGACACATTCTCGCAATCACTAGCAATATTGACATATTTTATTTTACTGACATAGTTCCTAATTGCCTGTGCTTCCGTTAGTAGATATTATTTTTCTATTTTAAGACATATTTGAGGGTCGTGTATATCCGTATCCAATATCCATTTCCTTCTGAATAGCCCTCAGGGAAACATGTCGTACAGATGACGTTACCCTACCTCAACCATATACTGATTTGGATTATGGAAAGTTGCATACATACCCATCACGCCATTCCCATTCAGGGTAGGCAAAGACAAAGAACTTATTTTTTGCTGTTATGCCTAGAAAACGGACTCTCTTTTTATAATTTCCTCCGAAATGCCCTATCCATTCATACCTCTGTCGCTTCTCTTACTTTGATGCATTGCTTCATATACGCTATCCTGTTTTGAAGACTCTCCTCTTGAGTCTCTTTCAATGCATTCACCCATAAATTTCGTGGTCTACCCATTCCTCTCACACCATTCAATCTACTATCATATATCTGTTTCGATTTTCATCATTTCTCTCCATATGGTCAAACTAACGAAGTACACTCCATTCACATGTCCATTACTGGACCATCCTACCCGCATTCTTTCATCACCCACTCATTCCTAACCCTGTCCTTTCTACTTTAGCCACAAACACTTCTCGGGCACCCTCTGCATTTAGCCTACTCTTATGCTTATCCCGACACCCCCTGGTTTCACTGCTTTATAATAACGTCGGGAGGAGTACACTTATGTACACTGCGATTTACGCTTCCCTAGACAAACGCTCCTTCCTGGATTTGCTCCACATATTACCTACGACTTTCTTTCCGGAATTAGCACGCCTTATAATCTCTGCATCTATCCTTCTATCTTTTGCAAATATTTGGCCAAGATACACAAATCGTCTACTTGTTCAATCACATTATTATTTACCCTAATGATAAAATCATTCTTACCTCTACCCTTATCACAAACTTTTACTTCGGTCTTTGACGCATTTATCCTCAAATTCATTTTCCTCGTTGTTTTAGTCATGTTAGCCCCTTGTGGAAAGCTAAAATGATTAAACGGCCATTTTTCCGTTTTTTTTCTGCCTATGCTCAATCCAGAAGACGAATTTCACGATCTTGAGAAATGCTAAGTCGAGTATTTTTTTCCGTTTACCGAGCATTGGAAACGTTGAAAGAAACCACCTTCGCATTGTGATAATTTTTTGTCGCTCATGAATATTAAATCTATCATTTGCAAGGAGTTTGTTTGGTTCATTAGTCATATTAAGATCGCGTTGGTAAATATATTGTTGCAATTACATTTCTATAAATGTGGTTGAGTTTTAGCTGCGACATAGTTCTTCCAAATTCGGCCTAACACGCCAAAAACTAGAATCACGACTTCTAATGTGTCTTTCTGGGCCTTTTTCTCTCTTGCCCGGACATGACTCCAAAGAGCACACGCCTGTGCACAAAATTGATGGAGATTTTGGGAGCACGGTGCCACATAAGGGATGGTGATGTGAAACAAAGCTCATCACAGAACTTCCTTTTGTTGTTTTAGGAGAGGATTCTTCGTATTATATACTATGGTTAAAGGAGCCTGCTTAAAAATCATGGTTAAACAGTGGAAAACTTGTCGTATTTACGAGGGCTTTCTTTCTAAGTACTAAAAATAAATTCGCCTACGTGATATCTGGCCACTGAATGGCCATTTTAAGGAAATGGGTATTTGGTGCACTCTACTCATCCGTTGTCCATCCTGTTACCACCTGGCAAATAGCCAACTTGTAACGATTTGTATAATAATAATAAATTTATTAGGTTTCTATCGCTTATTTTATTAGTTAATAGCACAGGGATCCGCCTTTGCATGGGAAACTGCGTTTTAATTTCACCGATTATGCACAAAGGAACCGGGCTAATTTTGAGCATTTTACGTTTTCTCAGATTTAATGTAATTTATGCATGACATGAAATTTGAGGTTTAATTTCGAGAATATTTTAAATAGCTTATTCTATGGATATTTGAGAAGTTGTCTACAATTGTTTCCTCTATATGATTATAAGAAATAATATCACTCTCACTCAGTTTTGAACAGTTGAGGGTAGAGCTCACCCCGGACTATTCATTCAGCACACATTCAGGGTAGTAGGGCCAGTTCCTTTCCCACTCCGAGGACTTATTTTTGTTCAGGGGCGTCCAGGCTTCCCCTGGATTTGAACCCGGGACCCTTCGAACAGTAGCCAAGCGCTCTATCCACTAGGCCCCCTATCAATAATCAATATGACGTGCTATATGCAGGTACTATCTATCAGCCATTATCCGCACGTGGGGACTTCGGTGTGAAAAATAACCCTGATGAATTCTCAATGAAATTCGCTTATATGAATTGATAATCTTATAAATAATGTTCAAAATATGTGTGTGTATATGTATGTCTGCTTAAAACTTAGAAACAAAATGTAATACAACTTTCAAACTTCAAATATTATCAAATGTCTACCGTACATAGATAACTGGCTACTTTTCACGAAACTAATGATCTGCGGTTCGACCCCTTTTCGTTCGATTTTCTCGGCAAAATAAATGTTACTACGTAATGTGATTTTATGTTCTATTTCCCAGAATATTTTAGTGAATATATTTCATAGATATTCCAGAAGCAGAAAAATACCTAATGTACTATTTGGCAATGCAATTACATATTGCGACCATCAATAATGCTAATGAGGGAAAGATGAGGGTGCCGGTTCATATTCAGTTGGAGAGAGAAAACATGAACGCCTTATGTGATTATAAGAACGTGACCAATGTGACGTGCTTAATACAGATACTCTGTAAAAGTCAATAAACGCACATAAAGGTTGGGGTAAAAAATATCCAACTAATATCTCCAAGATATTTGCTCTCATTATTCATTCAATATTATGTTCGCCATAAAAGGCCTGAGCGGCGAAATTTCCCTCTCATAGCCATTAATCAGGTTGCGAAGAAAATGTGCTATTGTTGAAATCGGAGAAAAATTGATAATTTTGGAATTTAAAATCTATGTTTTTTGCAAAAATCGAAACGTAAAACATAATCGAATGCAACAATTAAATAATTCGTTCTTGCAGCCATCCGATAGTGTATATTTCATTTCTATATCATGAGTGGAAGTAATTTCAAAAGGAAAAAAAAACAACCTCTTAACTGATTCCAATAGTTTTCTAATGGGAGAAAAATCTAGGGGCCTATTAAGATGTCCTTGGGGCCCTGAGGAAATTTTAATGTATCCTTTGTTCGCCTCAGTGCATTGAACTACACACATGCACAATTTCAACGCAATCGGTTCCGCCGTTTTTGCATGGTTGAGTAAAAGATACACACAGAAACCACAACATTTTTATATATTAGTAAGATATTCGGAAAAGATCAAGACCATAAATTCATGGCCACTTGACGCTCAGAAGAGTGATTTCGTCTGTATTGTTAGTGCCTAGAAACCCTTACAAGTTTAGTAAATCACAAGGACTCAATTTACACGGGCATTTAGTTGATTTTGTATCGAGGTCCACCGGGGGAAGTAAATGCGCCACCCACCAGGCTGTCACGCTGTAGATGTCACAGCTGTCCTCCAAATACGGTCAAGACGAGAAGATTTCTGACGTTTGCTTGCTTTACGAGGTGTTTGCAGAGACCGGCCGAAGGGATGGGGATGATCGGTTCGCAGGGATGCAGGACACTGTGCCGTCCTGTTCGCTCATCAGCCGTGCTCATCCACGTGCGGGGCTCGGAATGCCGATGTCGAACCATGCATGCCCAGTGCATATTGCCTCCTCTCTCTCGTCGGAAACGGTTTCCCAAAAGGAATCGCTTGACCGTCTTCGGAATTAAAAAGAGAGCTGCTGAGCTCAGAACCTGCCCAACTCCACCCCCTCGCTTGAAGAGGAAAAGAGTACCAGGCCTTAATTCTTTTGTCTCCCCAAACGTTCCTTCCCCTCCTGTGCCGGAGCTCACTGAGGGGCGAAGAGGAATGGGGGTGGTTATGGAAGACCTTTTATGCGAAGAGGAGATGCTCCTTAGGGATGCTGGAAGGAGGGGGTGGTGTTTGAGCGGGAGGTTGCGCGTATGCGTGGGAAGGGAGCGTGGCTGAATCCCGTGGCAGTGTCGGGGCAGAGAAGAGGGAAGGGAAAAAGGGAGATATCTGGCGGTTGAACCGGTCTTTGGGAAAGAGGATCGAGTCCTTTTGTCAAAGCGGGGTTTGCTCGCTCTCTGTGTTAGGATCGCGGCAATCCTCATCCCCTCGTGGAATGGGGAGGAGGAACGGTGGAAGAAAAGGATGGGTAGAAGGGCTTTTGCCGCGGGTGTAAAAACAAAAGAAGTGAGGGTTTGGCGCGTTGGCTGCATCGGAAGAGGCCTGCCGGATGAGGTCTCTTGTCGGATAAACCCGTTGTCGAGCGACGTTCTCCAATACGAGCCCTTGTCTCTGGGTGTGGCTCCAGTTCCAAAGGGTTATAGAAAGAATAAGTGGGCTAATGGCAATCAAGCACCGCTATCGATTTGCGTCACATGACGCGGGATATGAAGTTCACGGGGCCAAGTTCGCACGCGCCTGCGCGAAGTGGATTTTTTTATTCGGTTACCGGTTATTTTCAACCAATTAGTTCCAATTTCATGTCCATTCTTCTATCTTCTATTGATTGGTATGTTCCTTTCTCGGTTTCATTGTCAATTCAGGTATCTAATATTAAATGACATGAGAAATAACTTCTTACATTTGAAGTACTTACCCATGTTTTTCGTGGGGGTCACTTTTGGACACATTTTTAATTGAGATAATATCCCACCGACTCTAATCTATACACTGAATGATATGAAGTGAAAAATCTCACAACAATACCGAGCGTAACTAAAATAAATAAATACAGAAAATAAACAATTCAATGCATAAATTACACGTACCAACACGTACCTTTCAGTAGCATTTTAGTTTACCAGTGGCACTCTTTTATTGTTCAACAGCTCTAGGCTGCGGAAAAGTCTTGTTTTGATCGCTAGCATTCTCATACCTTCATTGAAGAATTCCCCTTTCGCCTTCCGTCTCCCATTGTATTTTCGGCCGTGCGAGGCTATTCTTAGACATTTCGTGGTAAGTTGGAATATATAAAGTAAGATTACCAACCTTTGCAGTACCCACGCCACGTGCAGCTATCCCAGCTAACAGCTAAGGCGTTTCACCGATCAGTTTTGGAACATTTTCGCCAGTATGACGGTATAGAAGCAAAACCTAGTAATACCCTAGGCCCACTTTCACTATTCTACATCAGCTAGGATCCCTTCTAAAAGGACTGCATAGAGAGCTAGCCTACCGTTTCCCGCGACCCACCACTAGGAAGCATATGTGGTGTTCTGGCACACCGGGACGTTGTTCTCTCCCACTATATCGTAGAACTCATTACCCCGCCGCGCCGGCCCTAGTGGCGGCGGGGTAAAGTCCTCGCCTCCTAATCTGAGGGTCTCGAGTTCGAGTCCCGCCTGGGTCGGTTTTTCGCATACCCTGGGCATAGATATTTCTCTCAAGTTCTGGTGGTTCGGCCCCTGAGAAATCTGAACACAGCCAATGGCTTATCGGGATCGCAGGGGCATATGAATCACCAGAATCGTCCGAGAGAGGAAAACAATAGAAAAAAACTGGCGATAATGGGTAACCCTGCTTCACTCTCCAACCTGTATTCCATATCCTCTGCTCTCTCTTGATCTGTCTGAGCCATGCATACGTTTTAAACGAATAGTGTCTATCTGTCCTATCCCGTCGAATGATTCCAATACCTTTTGTTATGCTTTCCGGCTTACTCTGTTGAACGCCATCTTATAATCAAGGAAGCAACACCTCTTAGTCATGGTCTCGGTTTGTCTTCAGCAAAATTTGTCATTTGAGCAGTGAAGTCACAATTAGTACCCATACCAAGCTGAACGTAAGCTGATTCAGTCACCTTTGAGTTCGCCATTGAGCACCTTTGAGCAGCTTTTTCTAACTTTCTCGAAATTATTCAAAGTATATTCTTCGCCACGTGTACGTGTGGCCTTACTTTTAATTTACTCATTCATTTTTAGTACTCATTTTTCAGTAGTCTTCGCATTCAATGTATTTTTTCCTTTAGCCTATTAGTGCGTCTTTATAAATACATGCGGCCCAACTCCCTCCTTTTAGGCCCTGCAATTAGACCCGTGAAAATCCTCGTCTTCTATTAGTTTTTCCAGGTCCTGCAATAACACCGCAGAGTTATCAATTCCTACTGTCTCCCCGCGCTATTTTTATTTAATGCTTTCACAATCATGGTTGGTTTCCTCAAATCCCCATTACTTTTCAGATCGTATAATCCGATTTTTAATTTAGTTCTTCCAAATAGTTTTCCTTCAAGCTTGGATCTCCTCCGAATGATCTACTTGCCTTGTCCTCACAGGATGGTGTTTTGTTCCCTCACTTATTTTCTAGCTACATTTTTGCCTTCACGTTTAGTGCTCTCATTTATTCCTCTCTTTATGGCTTCTCTCTTTCACTTCACCCATCCCTTCTAGTTTATTTTGATCATTTAGTTTAGCGTCTCGGTTTATTATTTACTAATTTGAACTCCCTGCTAACGAACTCCGTGCCAACGTTCTTTCACTTCTTTCTTTAATTTTAACTATCATAAATTCTACCGTTCCTATTGTTTTATCTTCCAGTTTTATAATAACTATTTTAAGCTTCTTCCTGTTGTTTTACTTTTTTATAATTATTCTTTTGCACTTTCATGGCTAACTGTGGCGTCTATGTTTTGAAAATATGTATAGTTATTTATGTGCTATTATATAGGAAATGAGATAAGCTAATCGGTCGTGTAAGATTATTGATCTCTCTGTCACATAGCTTCCAGAGAATTTATTGCGAAATTGTGACGCATTTTTAAACTCGCCACAACTGAGGAAATACACAGTTTGTATTGAAATATCTTATATTATGAGAGCGAAAAGCCTCCAACATAAGTAAGACCCCAAAGTAAGAGACGTATAATAGTCCGCTCCTGTTACATGGTAATTTAACTGTTTTTTATAATATTTGTATTTACGCTATAATATTATACTTACAACGTTTGTAGGTAGCATGGTTTCTTTAGGTTATAACCCTTCCTTGTGATCTATTCTGCTGTATATGATGTGCTCTATTTGTCTTTCTCTTTTCTAGAATGCGATTTTTTCACTCCACTGCTTTTGAAACAAATCTCAGAGAAGGTGGTTCATGTTATTATTTATAACCTTTATTTTTTAATTTATTATAAATTTTATCCTTAGCCTATCGCATATTTTATTTCTGTCATTCAGCCTTCAAGATGTTCTTAAACACCAGTCACAGTCCCTACTACCTCAGAGTGCTTCTTACTGGGCCACATAGCTACAAGTACGAATAGAAATATTCTGATTTTTAAATCTGACTCATTTCATGTTTTATTTTAGAGCTTCAAATTAAAATTTACCGATAATATACCTACTACGTTTTCAAACCATGTGAGAACTCAGAATTATAAAAAAAACAGAAATAATGCCTAGCACTAGATAGAGCGCCTGTGAAAAAACAAGTGTTATTATGAGAATAAAAATTCTGTTTAAATTGCTTGATTCCTTCCCATACACATAATCAATTCTTTAAATGGCTTACAATGTTGCTCTTTTTGAGGGTCTGATTAGGTATATACTCTATAAAACATAATTTGTCTGCACTGGCTGCACGTTCACATCTATTTTCATCGTGAAAACAGTTACCTGTTGACCTACTTCAGCTCGTAACATAGGTTGGCTATTTGAATTTTTCGTTGAAAGTTTTTTGTCGTCCAGAATAACATGTTAAATATGTCTTCCAGGGATTTGACGACAGCGCTACGAGTACCTTTAAATCTTTATTGCAAATGAATTACTTTCATTTTGATCTCCAATGCTTGACTGCGATAAAGTCGAGGATATATTTTTCTGTTCTTTAATTATATATTACGAGAATGGAATATGTAGTATAAAATTATTTATGAGTGATTTATACTAACACGGGTCATTTAAGTGCGTTATTTTCATTATCTGCCAAGTATGGCTTCCATATTATCATGACTTTGTTCTTAAGGTCTCATTCGCTTTGGAGATCGTTATATTTTCATGGCTCTAAATTACTGAAATTCAATTTTTAATTTAGTTGTATTATTTTAATTTAATTAGTGATGGTAGAAGATCACTAAGTTTTCAGCTTTTGCAAAATACACTAATGGGCTCTCAATTATTAATTCACACGTAAGTTTCCTGGAATCTATTATTTTCGCTAAATTATTTATGAACAAGACTAGCAGGTATGCATCGATAATGAGAAACTCGATGGTTTCAGGCTTCACTTTGTGAAAATCCATTCTAAAGAATTAAATGAAATGGTACTTTTTTCACAGTTTATATCTATAAGTCGACCGGTTTCGTCATATAAGCAACCTGATGATGTCGCCTATGCGAAGAAACCGGTCGACTTATAGAAATAAACTGTGAAAAAATTACCATTTCATTTAATTCTTTATCGATGATGAGCTTTTTACGGTCACCGTTATGTTTTTCCAAGTTGTTATGTTAATCCAAGTGGTTTGTTTTCATTAAATTATCCATGTGGTAACATGCTAAAGCTTTTATTGTACCCCGTGCGTAGAAAATAATTTAATTTTACGCATCCGTTGTCAAGCTAAAGGATTTTAAACTTATCATCAGTGACGGTAATTATGCTTTGCATATTAACTCATCTCAGTTGAGATTTTTAGCATTAGGTATTATAAATAGTTTGTTTTTTCCTGCGAAGTTACGTAGTCTATTTTTATATTAAGTACTTAGAGTACCATATTGATTATTTCTATTAATAGGTAACAGGAAAGCGACTTGAAATTATTTATAATTGAAATACTAGATGATTCTGCGTGTATTTGGAAATAAATGTAGTAATTCCTGTTCCCTTGTAGTGGCGGTTCCTGTTCCCTTGTATGCTTCACTGATGCTAATAATGGAATGATGGATTATTCAGCCTAACCGATTTAGTTGGTTTTGGTGTCATTTTTTTCATATAGCATCAATTGTATCTGGAAAAATCCCCGAGTTTTCATTTTCGACTCAGATAAAAAGGAAATTGAAAAATGTACACACCTTAAATCAAACTCACAAGCCCCATGTTAAATTTGCAACCATCTAGCTACCATATACAACGTTGCATTTAATCACAAATGGTTATATTTCGTCAACATTAGTAACTACCTCTAGATATTAAACCATGAACAGTAAATTAACCTACTCAAAACAAATGCTTGTAAATAAAATCTATACTAATAACTGGCATGACTGGGTATTTTGCCCGTCATTTTGACGGATTTTCAGTGATCATTCATTAATAACGTACCGAATTTTATGAATACCAGACATTCTAACCATGTGTGGAAAATTTTTTAACTTTTTCAATTATATACGGTATTTTGTACTTGAGTTAGACGATACGGTGCTAATTTGCAGGCATTGCTGGTCAGTGTATAAATAAGTGGATTCTGTACTCAGATGATCGGTAAATATAATGAGGAAACCGTAAAAATAGATATTTTCTGTAAGTATTGCAAGTATTTGGGACTCATCGTAGAAAGAGCAGATGAAATATTTAGATAAAGTTCAAAGAAGACTTGGCAGGTGTGTAAAAAAGAATATTTCACGTGAGAAAGCTAAAGATAACTATGTTATTGGGTGGACTATATTGGAATTGGGTGGGTGTCCCTCCATGCACCATGAAAGTAAGGAAGCAAGAGTCCGGACATTAAAACCGACGTAATAGCATATTCATTGAAGTTCTTTTCATTCTCATTAGTAAAAACAAAAATGGTCAGTACACGACCTACTGGAGGATTGCTGGGTAAAACAGATGCCGCTTTCTGTAATCACGAAAGAAATGCCGTTTCACATACACCCTATTGGTTTCCTTTACTGTACCCACATCGGAAATGTAGATGAAAACGTGGTTCTAGTAGAGAGAACATCATCGGAGTTTCAGGCAGTATTTCGCTCTCTTTGGAATCCGAGTTGGTTGGTGGGTAGGTGGAATTTTATTTCCTTGTTTGTGATTGCAACAAGGCCGGGATTGAGCAATGGAGCTGACCCTAACGACCTAAATTCATTTCCTGGGCTACTGCATATAAATGGAATGGGGAGAGACGAGAAGGGTCAAGATTCTGTCTTCCTTTCCCTCCATTAACTGCCTATCCCTTGAGGACGAAGCAGCACTCATCTCTGGGAACCATAGTGACCGCAGCGCAGTTTTTCCTCGTGAGTTTATGATCACAGAAGCTTGCTAATACACTTCCTTCTCTCCCCAATTATCATTTTGCGAGTCGCTGGGAGCAGTCGGCGGCCCTCTTGTGTATTAATATAAACGCGTCTTCCTTTTTCCCCTAGTGACTTCACTCCATAGCCACGTGGACACGAGTAACTCCCGCGGTAATTGATTGGAGTCGCTAGACGAATGGTAATGAAGGGAGCGTTTTGTCCCGCGGCCGTGTGGCTGGCTGGGGTAACGTCATCCGCGCGCGGAACATTCTTTGGCGGCAGCACCTCTGGGGCGGAACGGGAACGCATGCGAATTAACGCATCCCACAGCTCGACTTCCAAGAAGGGCATCGTTTCAAGCGTTTCATCCTGTTTTCCTCCAACATATACGTAATACACCGCTAGTCGATGCAAAGTCGTGTGGTAAGGGGTGTTAGGACATCGGCCGTAATAAGGAGGGGTAGAGGAAAAATGTGTTGGGGAGGGAAAGGTATGGTGTGTTTTGGTAAAACAAATGTTTCCATCTGATTTTGCTGCAATCATGAATACTGTGGGTGAATAAAGAAATCTTCAACCCGCCTGTTGAATAGTGAGTCCCTCTTAAGGAGGTTCCGCCGCGGCTGTGTGAGTGAAAAAAAAAACAAATTCCACATTTTTGTTAATTTGGCTTAAAAATTTCTTTAGTCGGTCTTGACCTGCGCTGTCTATTGAACACCAAAGTTAAGGTGCAACATGTGCAGATTATTTCTCGGATATATTTTAAATGAGCACTTTTTTCCAGCCATAGGAGCCAACTGCAGCGCCATTTATTTGGTGTTACCGCATTTTGACTCCAATAACAGCAGTAATTCGCTAATAACTAAAAACATGTGGTGGTAAGGTAACTATTCTTTATTTTTATTCGTTTTTTTTGGGAGTTTTCCCTTCTCAAACACAGTTTTTCGCCAAAATGGCATTTATATTTAATGGAAAAATACTATTTTTCTCCGTGTTTCTCCCAATCTCCCATTTAACACCATGTAATATCAAGTTTGATTTGCGAAAAAAGTGGTGTGGATAGGTAATATTTTTCTATTCATATCAGATAGTGGACACATTTGTCTATAAGTGGCCAGAATATGGATGAAATGACATTTAAGTCGTTTTCCGGTGGAACCACCTTAAGGGAGATTGAGCGAGATTTCTCCCTAGTCATAATAGACACCATATTCAAGTTTTATGTTTCAATTTAAGCAACTGTAAGAAGCATGAAGTAAATATTGTACCTAACATTAATGACGCAAAAACTTTGTTAAATATATTACTGAAATTCTCAGTAACTTACTAATGGTGTTGACTTGACTCATTTTTTTCCAAGCCGTACGCTGAAAACACCTTCACAACCGAAGATATTTTCCGATTGTGAAAAAATTACTGTGGAGAGTTACTGAAATCATTCAAAAAATAATTGAGTAAGCATACAATTTACACTGTAAGATTTCCGACGCGATCTATGCATTAAAATTACTCATTTTTTTAATAGTCTCTCTGAAGTGCATACCCGTACCATTTCCCATGGAAAATGACTGGTATTTTTATTTGGCAAATATCATGAAAAGTTAAATGGTAAGTGGCTGATATTTTGTTACCATTGGAAAGATGATACTTTTTTCTTTTTTATGAGGCCAAAATCATCGAATTTTATATGTAGTGATATCTCACTCAAACTACCTTAATTTGTCGCTTATCTCTGTCCAATGGTGGCAATAGCCATCTAGCAGTGAGATTGACGATAGGGAGTGTGAATTAATCTTGTTTGAAGGGGTAGAGGAACCTAAGATGTGTCAGGGCCACTTCTAGAGTGACCTTCTGCCCCTTTGTCCCAGTCTTTCCTCTTTCTGATGTCCTTCTTTCCAAGCGAATCACACCAAGTTTTACTGCACCCATACAGATTTATCCTTTTCCAAATGCATTAGCCTTGCGTATGACCATTTTGGGTCTATAAATAAGTACTTCTAAAAGCTTTGCCTTCATTTTTGTACATTCAGTAGGTTTTAGCAAAACTCCCGGCTTTCCTATAAGTTTATTGAGTCTGCGGTTTGAATGTGCCCAGTCCCAAATTCCAGGCGAGTACTCAGGATGTGGCCCTACTTGAGTGAGGTAAACTTCCTCTCTTAATTTGCGTCCGAGGACGTTCTAATTATTCGCTCGCTAAGTCCCAATGCAGTGCCGCAAATCTTTCGAATGCGTAGTGTAATTTGTTTTTTATTCAGAAGTCTGAGAGTCAGTTAGTTGAATGACTAATGATAATTCGCAGTTCGTAATAATGAATGATATACTTGAATTAGAAATATTTAGCTCCTCCAAAAGAATTTAACGGAATAATACATCTCCTGAATTATACCTCACTAATTTTGGAATGCTATTTTTCGAATGGGGAAAAATGATGCAATTTTCAGTAGAGCATTTTCAAATGAATTATGGATGATATCTATCCTGATTGGATCTTGCTCTTACAAACGTACAAGAAATTTAATTGCCAATTACGTGAATTTTAGTTGCAGTACCTACATCCATCCCACTATCTTTTTTCGTTTTGTTTCATTTTTAAATAAAATTCAAAAGTGTAAAATTCGTAATTGATCTGATTTCAATGCTATGAAATAAGGAAGAGTTGATGCTACTTTCAAATTATCAATTTTTGATGGCATCTTTTTTCATATTGTCTTAATAGAAAGATGATATCCATAATTGTAATAAAAACAGTAATTCTTTTCTACAAATATGCTGGAGAAAATTTGTAGAATTCGTTTTCCAATCGAATCCATAGACGTTGGAGAAATTGGCGCATAAAGTTCAATTCTGTTCATGCTATGAAAGAGGAAATATGGATAAGTATGTGATCCTGGCTTTCGTGGAATCTAAAAACGAAATTTTAATTCTGCTTCCGGCACCCAGATGGTCAAATCATAATCTGGTCGTCAACTCTTATTTAATAGTATTGCTCAAAAAGGAGTGTTGACTGTGACTTGAAGTGGAGTCGAATTTTAGTTTCAGGTACTCCAACTGCTAAGGAAGGTTCTATCCCACCATATACCCTAAAATCTTTATCCTAACCCACGACATTTATATCCGGGGTGGCAGTCGAACCTGCGAACTTAGGGTTATGTGATTAAGGCAGAGGCCCCCAAACTATATTGTTATGGGACCTATCCTAAATGTTAACAATTTTTTTTCGCCTCACCTAATATATAAATGTCACTGTGCTTGCCTAAGTATGAAGCATGCCGACTGTTCATTTTCACGTAGTATATTTTACATATTTTTAATTATTTTTCTTTAAATTCGTAATATCTGTTTGTTATATTTTTAATGCAAACAAAATTAAAAATATATTCTTTTGGCGTAACTGGTCGTTCCGCGACCCACCAAAACATCGCCCGCGATCCACCGAAGGGTCGCGACGTATTCTTAGGGAACCGCTGGATTTGGGTATGTTTTGTACCCTTTTCATATTATTTTTTCTTGAATAAAAAACCGGAAATCACGAAGAAATGTTTTGGCTATGACGTCACCTCTCGGCGCCAAGTTTAATCAGTGACGAACGATCTTCTTCTTCCCATATGAGCGTCTTTGCTGATATTGTGGTCGGAAATTTTTACCTACTAGTATGGTAACTGATGGAAACGAATATTTTTTTTTTAATTCTTAAGCTAGCTGACGTTGACCGTGAATAAATCTGAGCGTCAACAGACGTGTACCACCCGCCTTGATCGTGCCTCGGACTGGGTGGCGATCACACCTTGTGAACGCATTCGTATTCGCTTCTCGCCCTACGTGTTCGTCACGAAATTGAGATGTGGGATGTCAACGACTCCGGGCATTTCGGAGGCATTCTGAGTTCGGGGGGGACGCTAAATACGCCCTCTTCCTTCGCGATCTCATTTAACACAGATTCCCACCCTCGATCCGCTTCCAGGAAAGTGAGAACGGGAGATGAACGCGCGCCAAAAGCGATTTGAATGGAAGGTCCGTCTGCCTCCCACTCTTGCCACGGCCACCGCAGGCCGCATGCGCACAGCCTTTAAAAAAAACTCCGTTTCTCGCCGCTAGGCTTCCCTCCAAAGCACGGCGGCACCTCGGGTCGCCGACGTGATACAATCTCGGCCGAAAACGCGATTCTCGGAAGCGGGAGGAGAAGTTGAGGATCGTGCGGCGATTGCGACGTAAAAAAGGGGAAATAGGAATAAAGAGTCGAAGCAATGCATGTCCGGGTTGACCGGTGACACGGAAAGACATTCCTGTGACAGAAAAATGGGAGAAATATTTCTCCTTTTCGAAAAAAAAAATTCTCAAGAGGGGTTGTTAATGAGGCATTAGGAGGTGAGGAATCCTTATAAATTCGTCAAGGGTTCTTCTGAGAAAGATTACTTCATTGCGCGAGAAAATTAACGAAACAATACGTCACCCAAGTGCGTGCTACTTCGCTCTAAATAAAATTATCTGGAATGGTTTCAATTCTCGGAACGTTCAGGAATGTGATGAAAATTTGCAGAGTTTCCCAGACTTCTTGAAAGATTTTCACAACTTATTTCTAACTGGGAGAGGTGACGGTGAATTTCAATACCTCTACAGTAGCCTAAATAAATAAATAACATTACCTGTACTGTTTAATACACCAGACCGGATGAAATCACGCTGCAGAATCACATTCCCGAAGCCTCTGAAACTGTATCATTCATTAAAGAATTGCAACTTAATGTTTATAAGTTATGCTAATAATGAATGTAGTATTTGTTACCGATCGTGAAGAAATTGAAAGGATTAGATGGATAATCTCGAGCAAATTCCCATCTTCCACTTTCCTCAGTGGAATAATTTTAATATGAATCCATGGATATTTAATTCACACTTTTGTGGATGTAATCGTCAAAGTTACTATCACTAATCTATTCCGACTATCTTGACTTAAGCTAACTTGGTAAGGCAATCAAATTCGTGACTTTTTAGTATTTTCACGTTACTCCGTAAACCCCTCTGTAAACAAAATAAAATTGTTTGTTGACTAATATCCAACCCTAATGTCATAATATTTTATATTTGAGGGTCATGAACCGTTCATGAAACTTAAATCGCATGTAAAACTTTTTTTAACTCTTAAATATTAATTTTAAGTTAATAAAAGTTATTATGAACTTCAAAAGGTTTTTGGGTCATTTTGAAAATATTTGCGATGACCTATCTCCTTAAGAGTGGTCCTTATCTTTTTTGGCCTGTACTAATCTAATCCTATCAGCTAATCACTTTCCTATTTATCCTCGGTCCATTTATTTTATAAAGTATATAATGTCTGAGTACCACGCTTCTTTCCTTAAACACCATTTTATGTTTAATTTTTATTTACATATTCGTATAACTTATTTCTTATCTTCGATGTGATAATAAGCGGGAAATTGTATAAGATGCCTCGATTGAACGCTATACCATTTACTGACGGGCCTCTTGAATATTTCATAGTGTGGACTGGCTGGCTGGTAAATTGCTACTGATTACCCTTTCTGTCCAATTCCATTTTCGTCGAGCATTGAGTGATAAATCATCTTTTAAGTATTTTATTTCTGCATTAGGTCAATGGATAGCGGAATGGTGGCAGCTTTAGCATCACGTGGTTCTAATTTTAAATGTTTGCATGCACCTGTGACCTTCCGGGATGCTGGAGGTTGGAAATTGGCAGAGTAGAGGTCATTCCAAGAATCCATCAGGTGCTCTTCTCCCAAAATTGCGGCGAGTAGAATGCGCTGGCTGTGGTTTGGGACGGGATGTGACAGCGTCACCAAAATTGGGAAGTATTTTTTAAGTGGCTCTTTGATGTACGAAAATAAGCTTAGAATGCCTGGGCTCCTCTATTTTCTCTGTTTGCTTACTTGTTCAACTCAAAGCTTTCAGAGTGTATCCTTTGCAATCTGCTTGGTGAAAAGAACACACTAGATGACTATAACTTAATTCAAATGAAACTCCGCTTAATTACTTTTACGCTCCGGCGAAGGTAGGTCTGCGAAATAATTATTTCGGGAAACTGAAAAGAAAGGATGGAGTGACCAAAAGTTTTAAAAATGACCTCCTTGGTTGATGAAAACATTCCTAATTTAGATCTGCTGAAATATAATCAAGATTCCCCTTTTTCGTGCTTAATCACCAGAATTTTGGGCTTAGCTGCACATGTCCGGAAGTAGTGATGTGTTTTAATAAAGGGGGAGACCATTTCCTACCGGAAATCCATATTGCTATAAAGCTGTTTAATAGAGCACTAATCTCAAATCGTCTACAACTATTTCATACATAAAGTCTTATTATATACATGATAGCTATTGAATTGTACTAATACATGATAGAATTGAATTAGAACACATCTTGAACTCTATAAAGGGCACTTTTTTATTTTAATAAGAATTTTCAGATAGTAACCCTCTACTGCGCAATATTTAGCAAGTATCTACATTGCTTTTTTCATTACATTAATCTACGTTTGTCCTTGTAAATACTTTTTGTGTTCAACATTTTTGTATCAACCAGCAACCGGAAAAGATGGTTCTTTTGGGAATAGAGCTGGGTAAATGTGATAATTTCGTTTCCAAAATTGTAGATAAATTCTTCCGCGTGGGCAAAAGAGGGTTATGTCGTAAAGCAACTTCGAAACGTGCAAACTCCATTATAAATCTCATAAAATTTATTTCTTAATGAGAAAATACGTACGTCAACCCTTATTTAGAAAAGCGTGCAGAGTAATAGCCAGACGTGATTAATCAGAGTCACAGTAGTAAATTCACGGAAGCGTATTTTTAAAGCTCGGCAAATAAAGAGTAGCGCAATTTCGAGCAAAAAACAGCAAGAAGCAATGTGGTAGAGGTGGGGCTGCACGGGTAAGAATGGAGGGAAAGATTTATTACAGCCAGGAATACAAACGATGATGAGGACACTCTGGTCATTGAGCATACTTTTGCGGACATTATATTTCGATTTTCTAATTCCAATTTTCGATTGCTTTTGTGAATTTCCGCCAACTCAACTCAAAGAATGTGGTGCTACGTCCCAAATATGAATTTTGTATCAGAACAATAGCCATTGCGCAAACAAAATTGTGTGTGCAACATTTCACACACTTGCGATGATTCAAGGAAGAACGTTTTAACATGTAGCACTATTGAAAGAGCAATTTCATTGTCCAGATATGACGATATGTTGCTGGATGCGAAGGCGAATTTTATGAAGAATATATTTTCGGTTTTATACCTAAATTAAATCTAGTATTCCTCGTTAACATTGTTTTGTCGCGTTTCATAAGTTTCCGATTTTTCTTCAAGGAGTTTTACCGATGACTCACAGTAAACAATGTTCGAGCATAAAAGTGCGGTTTACTATTAAAGCATTATGGTAAACAACAGCTAAATACAGTTATAAATATAGACGCCATTTCTTAACTGTTGTTGGTCTGTTTTTGTCCCAAAGGTCCCTTGTGCTTGCTAAAATACCTACGGTAAACATCTTTGAAATAAATTTTCTTCAAATAAAGTTTATTACATGATGTCTGGGCTCCTTCGGTCAACAGGAATGGATTATTTTTTTGAGAAATAATTCGACGCTTAGACAGAGTAAAAACAATTATTCTTGCAATTTGCCGGGTATTCACCGCGTTGGTTGTATCTGCTGACAACAGTTTCGCCCGTGCTCTAACGGGCGTCATCATGGGGAAACTAGTCAGCAGATACAACCTACGCGGTGAAGCCCCGTAAAAACGCACCAACGCAGTGGAAAACTACAATTGATACGAAAATATTTAAAAATATAACAATATGGTGGAAGTGAAGGCGATTCTGATGGCATTAATTGGAAATTACGCAAAACACAAGTTTGAAAAAAATTACGTATTTCAACAAAAGCATGACATAAAATATAACTAATGTGAGACTCCAATGAGAACGCACCTGCAAAAATTGAGTTTCAATTTTCGAATGACTGTTTTTAAAAAAAAATTGAAGAATAATTTTCCAAATGTTTTTAAAAAATTACGAGGATTGTTGGAGGGAGTTGAAATTTTGATTACAACTCACGGAGTTGACTGAAAATCTGTCAATTTCGACCAAATATTTGACCACTGTGGTGCTTCTCTACGTTGCTCCTCGGCAAGTTGATGGATCCGTCTCTAATCTCGTCCGCTCATCACCATTCCCCCCCACCCGGGCCTCCCCGAGTTCCCGAAAACAATACGCCGGCGACGGACATCCCACTTCCGCGCGCGGCGACACGCGTGTGACCAGGGCAACGCTACGGTGACGGGCGTCTCCCGCCACCGCGAGCGAGACTTGAGGCAGGCGGAGGAGGAAGAGAGGAAGAGTGGAGAGAGAAAGATTTTCGCGCGCGGAGAAGAAACGTCTCATGGGGAGAGAAGGGCTAGAAAGAAGGGGGGGGGAAGTTCTCGAAATAATTTCGCCGCGTGAGGGAACCTCCTCGATCTTGGAAGCGTGCCCTTCGAGCAGATGGAGTTGTGGTGGGTGGGTTTGATACCGTTAGCGCACCCTACGGGTACGCAGGCGCACTAGTGCCTTTGCATCCGTGATGCGAAGGTCCTTTTGAGATTCGATCGACGTTCGGAAGTGGTTGAGAGGTGGTGAGGGGGCGTGATCTTTCTTTCTTTTCCAAAGCGAAAAATACCCAATGAGAAAAACTGACGAGGTCCGCACGTTACTGCCTGCACACATGTCATTAATCCTAGCAGCTTAAATGCGCAGTAATTTTTTTACCTTAGCAAAATGGTGAAACATGAAATATTTAAAGGATGAACGGTGGTGATACATCGTTATTGGGACTAGCATCATGAGAAAAATTCACAAATGACTTAGTGCACCGTAACACGTACGGCTGCAAAGATGTTCGCCTTGAAAAATCATTTGACGCCAGTTAAAAGAGTCAGTCACACTTCACCGGCAATTGCTGCTGTGCTGGAATCCCGGTCAAGACAAATAATCTTTTCACAGTAAGTCTCATAATTTGTGTGTATATTCTAAATGGGTTTAATTTTTTTCGTACCTATACGTTATTATCTATATATCTGAACATAGATATTATCTACATATTACATTCCTACATAAAATTTACGCACATATATGTACCATAAATTTCTTTCCAAAATCCGATAATTATTTACCGCGAACGCAGGACTCCGTCATCAGCGGCCGTCGTGTTATGGATAGATCCAATTGAGTTCCAGAGATCATGAACTATTTGACACTATGCCTAAGATAGGTTGTTCCTAAGAAGTTTTGAAATGTCAAATTTGTTTCAACATCATTAATCCGAAGATTTATTTGGTACAGCTCACAGGTCCATCGTCTTTTCATCTGACCGCTTCGTGTATTCATCATTCCATAGTATATCTTATGGTATAGTTGTTTTGCTAATTGTAGTTCCCTCCAGTATTGTTTTTAGAAGGCTATGTTCTGTCTGAGAGTGTGCCCAATAAATATGCAATATTTGTTTGCGGAATTATCATTGAGCATCTTTTTTTTCTTGTCTTCAAGATCATTGTAGGCATTTTTAATTGATATATCTCAATCTCCATTTAATATACATTATTATCCTGTAACACAACACATAAACATCACTTATAACCTTCTCTCTTCTGCTATTTTTGTCGTCCAATCTTTGCGTCCAAGCAAAACAAATCATAGCTTACTCCTTTAATACCAGGGTCCACTTTCAGTAAAAAATTAGTTTCTGTCATCTACATATACGAAATACCGCGCAAGCCACCTCTGGAATGTGTGACACGAGGTGATACCACACCAGGGAGAGCCGAATTGTGTAATTTTCAATTCGAAAAACCGTAGCGGAATCTCCGCCATACTCGATGAATTCCTTGCGGAATTTTCAAATGCGATTCTGAAAGCTTCAATTTTGATCTACGTGGAATTTTTTATTCCATGCGGGTCGGAGTAATTCCACCTGGCAAAGAACTGTCGGAGTTGAACGAATCTATCGAAATCTCCATCACAAAACTGTAAATAACTGCCAATCGGTTTGCTTTGCCACTATTCCAGGCTGAGGAATGCCACGATAATATTAATTTGAAGTACCTAACATTGACTTTTTACACATAGGTACCTATTTTAACTATATGTGTATAGTTATTAGTCTTGTTAGCAATTTTCTTGCTTAGTATGCGACATCCAGAAAAGTGTGGGACTCTGCCGGCTATTCAGAAATTAGTATTCTGCTTTGGTGTTAGTATATTCAATGAAACTATAATATCATGAAATTTTGATAATTCAAAATGATAATAGCTATCTTGAAATGTCTATATCTGAAAAGATATATCACAGCAAATATTGGAATTTTACAATAATGTTTTTATGAGATATTACGGAAATTATTGCATCGCAAGTTATTGTTTTGTACTAAATTTGAAATTTAATTAATATTGGAAGCTCTTCAAAAAGTGTGTACTTCCTTTGAATGTGAAACTCTGTATTTTTGGCACTTGAAGAATGCCTTTCGTCACATCATCTTCCTTGTTTACAAATGATTGTTTGGATAAGAAATATCATAATAGCTCTAAGAAAAATCCTTTGTAATTATATTGCCTTAATTTTCTCCCACTCATTCTCAAACAAATAGACACAGTAACAAGTGCCACAAGAATTGGTATAATATGTATTTGCACAAGCTCCTATTATTTTTCCATATCTTGGGTTAGATTATATATGTATGTACCCTCTAAAGAGGAATTTACTGCGGAAACTACCGGCATTCATTAATAGGGAGATATCCATTGGGATTAAAATTAGGCATGCATGTTTTAGAAAACATATAAAAAACTCTCTCATTACTTGCTTGTTTCAGATTCCACAACATCGTGTTTGTGAGTCGTTAAAAATGTTGAATTAAAGGCAACGTTACTGAAACCTATCCCTATACTTATTGTTAGTGGTAGTAAATAAGGCATGTATAATATAGGATTATTTTCCAACAACGTATAATACTATTTTCGTCCTGTAAAGCACTCGGAAAATGTAACGGGACGCATATGATTATATCTACCTTTACCTTTAAACTCAATCTATTTTTTTAGGATATTGATATGAAATTAATAGTTTAAGTAACGCTCAAAATTAGTTTTTGTGCATAAGATACTATAGATTATCACATTTTTGACCAAAAGAAATAATTTGATTACTCAAAAAACTGTCATATTAATACGTGAAGAGAAAATGCTTACCTTATCGTAATGTTTGTTTAAGGTTAAGAACTATTGAGAGTAGGTCATAAGCGCATTTCCGATTCCTAAAAATCCATTGTCACATGCGTAGAAGCATAGATTTGGCAACATGTAAAATTTCACACGGAATTCCATATGAATGGAATCTGGCTCCACGAATGAAATTGGAATGAGTTATACAATCGCACATCGGATTTGTTGCCGGTTCAATTCCTAACGTCTTTCGAACTACGGCTTTCGTTCCGAACGGAATCACTAAGTTGCACGATTGACCCTCAGGCATCCAATACTCCTTCCGGTTCAAATTCGAACCGCTAGGCGAGGACCATAGAGAAGTCAGGAGAACAATGCAAGGCCAAAACCATAAACCAAGGGAGTGTTACGTTGACAAACATTCTCTCATGGAGTGTACGGGTTAACATACTACTACTGATTAATATTAATAATACTTTTAATTCATGGATACAGCGAGATATTAATTTATACAGAAAATAAAATCATGTGGAACATTACAAGCGGGATAGTGCAGTAGTTATATATAACTACAAGTTTTAAACACAAGTAAACACTAGGCCTAGTCTACTAAGCGACATTCAATCTCGTCTTCGTGCTTCATTCATTGACTTTCAGTGTCATTCATAGACATGGCTGTCAATGCTAGTCTAGTCATGCTGACATGCAAAAATGTTTAGAAAATCACCGAAACGTAAAATTAATTAGCATCCCATGCAGACATTAAAAACTGAAAAAATATATGAAATACCTTTAAGAAAATAAACTTATTAAATATAAAAAAGATTTATTGCGGTCCGCGTAGTACCTACTTCTGGCATGCGCCCTAATTATTTCTATCAGCGGGCATGCAGTCATATGTAAAGCACAGACATGTGCAGCCAGGCGTAATCGTAATGCATCGGATATGTGAAGGATAATTGCATCTCAATTTTGGTGGTTACACATTATGATGGGGCTCCATTGTGATTACAAAACTATATTTTTAATATCTTCATCGAAGATTTCATAAAAAGTTGTACAACTTCAGGCGGTCTTACTTAAGTGTTTAATAACAGGTGGTCATATTGGTTCAAGTACAGTAATTTACGCATAAATAGCGTTATCTTAACTATTCGATTTCGATAATCTGTATTCGATACAGATTTCGATTGATCCGGGACCGTGTTCCGGACCCGGATTCATCAAAATCGCGTCGAGTGCTATAGTCAGTTAATCAAATCAATATTTTCATGGGTAACTTTGCGAAAATATATTTTGTTTGAAACAATGATAACTTTGTAATTTTCACTTATATTTTTATTTCAATACGACTGGTTTCATTCGAAAGATAATCGGATACCAATATTTTGATCATATGCGTGCAATATTAAAAGTTTGTGACAAAATTTGACATTATAGTGAGATTTTAAACCATGTGTTGTGAGAAAAGAATACCATACAGACCAAAGGAGACGTTGTGTATGTGGAAGTTACTAACTGCTATTGAATGTGGAGAAATGCTGAAATTTTCTAAACTGAACCTGGTGCTCCTTCGTGGCGTGAAATGATGCGTCTTCAGCAGCTGCTCAGTTGGGGATACGTCCCACGGATTCCAGTTGTCAGGGAATAAGTGGTTTTCATTCCCATGTTAGTTTGCTCCTATGAATACGAGATCTGTTAAAAAATTAACCGAATATTTTGTATTGCGCATCAACGGATTGTCCTAGATACGTCTGGTTGGCAGTGCTTCATTCTTCAGAACCTCTCGAGTAACCATGATTTTTTCGTTTATTGACATTTTGTTTAGTTGCCGTAATATCGCTGTTTAAGTGGAGGATATATTAGTCGTCGTGCCGATTTTAGCAATGCCCGAGTTGCAGCAGCAACGTTGCAACGTGAAATTTTGCATGAAACCAGGAAAATGTTTTACGGAAATCTTCAAACTTTTGAAGGAGGCTTACGGAGATGATGCGTATAACGAGGCTTAAGGTGGATTCACATTCATGCGTTTCACGCGTACTAAGCGAAGGATTTCGCGCGCAGCCAATCAGGTGCTTCGCCTCGTACGCCTATCTTCGCGTCGCCGAAATTGAATTGTGCTCAACTTTCTACGCGCGCGACGCGGCTGACGCGTGAAACAAATGGCGGATACGTGGAGTCATTTCGTATTTACTTAAAAGATTCACTGGGATATATTAGCATGCATAAATGAATTGTCCATTTCTGTTAATCATTGCTACAGTGCTTGATATATAATAGTTGTATTATTGGCACCTTGAGAATTTTATGGGCTAACTTTCGTGCAATAAAATCCCAGGCGACAGCGGGACGCAGTCGCAGTATTCATTATAATTAACGATTTCCCCGTTAATGGCCGCAAAAAATATGAAGTTGGATCAGATACGAGCTATTAATAATTGTTTTAGTGCAAATAAGAACCTCAATAAGTGAACAATGAGCAAATGAGCAACAAAAAACTCCTCAAGGTGGGGACCGACATTCTCAGGCCATAACCCGAGTTTCATAGAAAATGGGATGTATAGGCCTAATCCCGTATGTCTTCGGTAGACCGGTCGGTAGCGCGCCTAACTGCGAGCGTGAAGGTTGCAGGTCTAATCCCAAGAGAAGTTAATTTTATTTTAGCCCTATATATTTTTCCTAAAGATTTAATTTAGCCACTACTTTAGCGATATATTTTAAAAGAAGTGAATAATTTTATGAAGGAAATTTTTCTACCTCAGTTTTCGAACTAATTCCTAGTTAATCTTGGATGAGTAACATTTGAAAAATTCCTTTCCTCATAATTCCCAGTACGATTACGTGCATTCCTTCTCCTAATGAAACACATTTTTTATAGATAAAATGCAATTACGTTCTATCAAAATTCGTTGCGGTTAATGTTTTCCATTAGTTGAAAAATGACTATCTCATAAATGCAGCTTAACTACGCGTTTTGGAGAGCTTGGCTAAAACTATTATTAGCAGATATTTGAAGATGGTATTTCCGCTAAACGCTTTAAGGATTCGGGTGGTTTTATATATTATAATCGGTTAAGGATAGGGCGGGTTATAAATTAATGTTAGTTATTATATAAAGTCTAGCTCCAGTGGACTTAACTGCTGGTATTGAAAAATGAAAATTGAGCTTATTATGTTAAGTGTGAGATCATTCACATACCTATCAGACAAGTGGTAGCAGCCTGAAACCGAGGAGAACGTAGCAATAAATTAGTACGAAAATACTTTTTCGCTAAAGATGTATTTAAGCTATTGCATGTGTGGAGCATTATCTTTAATTTTCACATTAATTTTTTTCATTAATTTTTCATCTATGTGCGTTATAGTTCCTTAGAAACACACGAATCTTTTATGCAATATTGCTTTTACATCAACCGTTAAGGCTAAGTGATTTCAGACGACTACCTTCCATATTTCGAGAATTTTGCTTGTCCTCTCTAGATTATAACTAGATTATAAATATTGCATTCTGATTATAGATTTCCACGATTACAATGTTCAGTGAGGGTTTCCGTGGAATTCTGTTATCGAAGGCTCGGTTCCGGATTTTCTCCGCGTTGGTATCTTGTTATTGCGACGCTCCAACTACCCATTTTGCACTGAATTGCCTTGGAAGTGGGCGCCTGTGGCTAAGTATGCGGACCATTGCAATAACAAGGTCCATACGCCGAGAATGCCCGGAGGCCAAACCTTTGGATACCGTGATAAAACCAAATGCTCTAAAATCAAAACAGAAATGATCGGTAGAATTTCCATCATCTTCCTCTCTCTTGAAGTCTTCATGCACATCAGCGATACGATCACGATGCAGTTGCCACTTTGCTCACGATACGCAATACTTTACGAAAAGCCACTCTCAATATCTATTCTCGGACGATATTTTCGTGCTAGTTTTGAATACGTTACGAGTGCCCTGGGATTATCAAGCAGATCCTTTCCTGGAATGTTCAAGAATTCTTTCTCCTTCGATTTGGGTGACGTCATCCTTCTTTGAAAGATCCATAAGTACAGAGAGGGGACAATAGGCTAATATTCTATCCATGACATCCTACCGGGTAGGTTTGGAATTTTTTATGACCTGGTAAATTGAAGTAAATTACTAGAAATAGTATATATTTCTATTTTTTAGCGTTTACTGGGCAAGGATATTCATCGAGTGAAGCCAAAAACGATGTCATTCAGTTCTTGTGTTGTGCAATGAAGCGGAAAATATCACACATCGCAAAAAGTGTTGTTACCATGGTAGTGAAGCCTAGGTGAATAACAGTCGAGTCCGAAACACCATGTAAAACCATTGCAAAATTAAGAGAAATTTCAAATCAAAACTTTTCTACTCATTTGCTACAGAAGAATTAAAATAACTTAGTTAACTCCACTTGTAATTACACTCTAAGTTAACTTCACTAAGGAAACTCCACTAACACACTTAATTAGTTAACTTCACTTGTAATTACAAGTGGAGTTAAATTAGTTATTTTAATTCTTCCGTAATGTATAACTTCCACAAAATCAAGCCTACAACCGTTTCCTTTATTTTGCTACACTTTACGGAACAACCATGGTAAATTGTGGCGAAAATAGTTGACATAATAATAAAAATATATTCTGTGGAATCGCAAAGTTTTTACCTGAAATGTCTTTTAATTTCGGGATATAGAGTAACTATAATAATGCGTAACGTATCTTATAAAATACTCAAAAGAAAATATTTAGATCTCTAGTTTTAATAAAATTTGCGGTTTCAGGGTGTATTATGTGAATTTTTTCCATGTTAGGAATGATAAAAAATTATGCGAATTTCACAAAAGTAGGTTTATTCATTCACCTGAAGATGACATAATGTGTTGAAACCCGGGTCGTGAATAAACCTACTTTTGTGAAATTCGCATAATTTTTTATCATTCCTAATCTAGTTTTAATGATTTGGTATTGTTTTCGGGTCCAACTGATTATTATCAATGGTATTCTACCGGCAAGGGCAAGTTTTTATGTATCTTTTTAGGCTGTACTTGACCATTTGAAAATACATCTCTCCTCGCAAATTTCCTTTCCAGTTCAGCGTACCTCCAACATTGCTTGTGCAACATGAACTGAGAATAAACATCGGGTGACGAGCCGAAGTCAATGCGGGTAATGATAAGTGAAAGTAGGTCGTTCGTAGCTCCTCAAGTAAACGCGAATTCAGGGCATGGCGGATTTTTCCTTTTCCTCTATCAATTTTGTCTTAAATAGCGAGTTCATCGAAGATCGAACAGAAAACTTACATTTCCCGTATGCCAATAACTTCATTAAAATGTAAATATTCTGCTTTTTGAAGATATTTAGGCCTGAGCATGTAGTTTTCTTCAAATTTACATAAATGTACTGGTACAGTGGCGTATTTTTTCGCTAAGTAAATAATGTGTTCGTTATTTAGTACATTTATTCCAATAAGCCCAAGATGTTTCACTCAAATATTTATTTCAAATAGTTGAACCGGGTTATTTGCACAAAAATGGCTCTAATCATTCTAATTTTATTTTTTAGATTCTTTGCAGGGTAGTTTTTTTTAATGTGGCGACATTTGTCTCACAGGAAATAATTTCCTCGATTTGCTTTTATAAGAAGATCTGATGTACCGACTGAGGACAAATACTTTTTCCGGCTGATGGTTATTAATTTAGCCTATTTTAATTAATAAGTTTATCCTAAAACATTTTATCAATGGAAATGAGATTCTTATTTTGCATTTCCTGCAGCCACAAAAGCTTCTTTTTCAATGGTACAACTTTGATACAATAAATCTTCAAGGCATTAAATAATGCTGTGAAAATAGTTCCAAAGTCAGCGGCGAAACTTAAATAAGAGGAGAATGGATTTGATTAGTTGAGTTAGGGTGAAGGTATATTATTCATGGGACAATAATATAAATGTAGCAGTGTCTTAAGGGGGTGGGTGTAGCTGCAGCCGATATAATATTAATAACTAGTGGTTTACTCGTAGCATGAAAAATAATAATTATCAAATAGACAAAAAATTCTGAACCCTTGTAAAAAATAAGGAAGGTAAACGTTTAGATCCGACTGTTTACTGTGCAAGACGTACAACTACCATTGCCTCTTGCTGCTTCAGTCAGTCTTTCATTGGAAAATATTTTCTTCTGGTATTCCAGTCCTTTTTAATTGGTTATCTGTCCACCTCGGTTGCTGGAGCTGACCGCAAATTAATGTAGAATCTCTCCTTTAGTTACCAACTTGATTTCATACTGATCACCACAGCGAATTCGGTATTAATATTTACACTAGGTGTGCTGTGAATGTATCATGCCACGATTATATTCATTAAATAAGTTGATGCCAAGCGAAGGACTAAGAATCTCCAAGAAATACTGTCAATCCTCTTTTTTCAATAACTATTTGTGATTTTGAATTTATTTTTTTCGATTCATTTGATGTCTTTGAGGTAAATAGCTTATGTGACCAAGTGACAATCAGGGCATAAAGGGGGGGCCAGGTGCAAAGTTGACCTTCGGGGCCTTGGAACAATTTTCGTTCGACAAAATAATAATTTATTGCAATTTACTGTTTATTAAATTGCACAAATTGGTATAGTAAGGATAAATGAAAATTAGCAACATTTAAATTATTTTAATAAAGTTAACATTTCAATCTCTCAAAAATTCTTTATAAATTAAATAACAAAATAATAGCTTCATGTACTTATAAGATATTATTTGTTATGCGTCTTACTGAAGGTCACAATTAATTTTTTGGCTAATTTGTATTCGATAGATAAAATTAGCTAAGAAGGTAAATTTTTCTTGACGGATGCTAGATCTCAAGTAGTGTTTCTACTGTTTTCAATCTAGAGAATAATCATTCTGCAGATGCTACGGTAATTGGTAAGGTTAATATAATTTTCAGAAAAGTAACCTAATTTGGATACTATTCATATACATTATTTTAAAATGGATATAGTAAAATTTGTAATATTGTGATCCTAAAAGGCAAATCTCAATGACAAATTTTTATTTGATTAAATAAATCAATGCAATCAATATCGTCTTGCGAAGTTGCATTTAAATTTTTGCAGTAGTTAAGAAAATCGTCTTCAGTCAGTTTCTAATGCTATCCAAAGTTATAAAAAACACATGATATCTCATGCTCGTGATTTATTTCGTATACGTTTTAAAATAAATAATTGCACTATCGATTATTGTGAGGAAATATTGAATTCGCAAATATTCTTCGCCGGATGAAATCGGCTGATCAGTTCCTTCTTAACGAAATTGTTTTGTTTTTCGTGCAATTCTTTCATTCTTAAATTTAGATGACTTTCCATTCATTCAGCTATTTCCATTGCTGTTATTAAAGAAGATTTGAATCCCGATTCACGATACTTTAAAAAAAATTAAAAGGCCTTTTATATATGAATTTGCAGTACCGATATAGTCTACTACTGGAATGCTCTGCTTTGGAATTCTATTGGAGGACAAGTTTTTGCACGCCTATATATAAACCTCTCACATTAGTAGCTACGTTATTGTACCCTTTTCCTTGACAGTTCTCTTGATCTAATTCCTACTTTCCTAATGTCTATGCTTTATTTTTGGCTGTTAACCCTTTTTCTGTCAAATCCTTTACTGTTTCAAAAAAATAAATCATTCTTGCATACTCACATTACTTTCAGAGTAACCGACATTATCATATCATAAAATAACAGGCAATTTTTCTTGATGTCTTACATCCAGAGAACAATCTAATAAAATTTTGAAATACTTAGATATCTTAACTAGATTTATTATATACTTTATATCTTTTTTATCAAATTCAGAAATCGGTTCATCTTATACTCTATGAGATAAATAGGAATGCGATGTGTTTCATGTTGTTTCATGATTGGGTCAAATCTCGCAAGTAATTCTACAAGACCTTGGAAATTACCGCTATCGTAACTTTCCCTGAACGCCAAATTCTGCTCTGATAAATATCCAATTGCTGCATATATTCGTTCACATGCACATTTTAAACGATGTGTTTCGTTATCAATTATTTTTAAAATGTTCTTTGTCAATAGTGTTTCCCAGTTTTAAATTCTTTTCAAGTTTAACAATTTGTACATTGCTTGTGATGGATATTTTGATCTTTAATGACTTGATCTCGAACTTAAATGCACCCAATCTTTAAGTCCAGTCAAACACAGAGAATTATTTGGTATTCGAAGAGAATAACTCGCACGCATTACAGTCTTTGTTCCCAGAGGAAAGTTCTTCTTTAATATATTCGTTCTAAAGGTTCCTCATTCGTTAATTTTCTTAATTAATAATAATTTTCAGAAAAACTTCTATTATCTTTAGGAAAATCCTAGTTTTTACTTATGCCCCGCCATATAGTATGTTACCCATTCTACCTTTATCAGCTATAATTTCAGGCCTAGCACCAGGGTCATTGATGTCGACATTTTCGTCTTCGTCGCTATGTCAATTCTCTTGAAGCTGCGGTCCTTGGAATAATTCGTCTTGTTCTTTGTTCGACGCTAACAAAAATCCTCCATGTATACGCTTCCCTCTGCTTCATGTTTCTTCTTCTTATTATCTTTTTCCTTTTAATAAGACGAGATTTATGATGATCAGAATCGATTTCGTTGAAGTCACCCGCCGTAATTTCATGTGCACAAGTCTGTTCTTCCAGCAACTTTGAATTATGTGGTTCTTCATTTTGTTGCTCATTTTCGTTTTTTTTTGTTTTGCGAGAAAGTTCCTCTGTTTTTTCACAATTTCTTCTCACTTTTTTTAATTTAATTTATGGAAGCCTCATATGTTCTTTCTTTCTGCATCTCTGTCTCAACTAGTCATGTTGCGAAATTGTCTAAAAACAACTTTTTTTAAACCTACAAACACTACATGAAGTTAAGAATAACGTCATACATAAATGAATAAAGTAAACCAAATATATATACTTAAAATGCTGACAACTCACGTTTTAATAGCATGATTATATTAGCAATGAAAGTAGGTAATGCTTTTCTTTGTTTCGATAATACGTATATTTATAGTCATATTAGATATTCAGTAAAGTTCAGTAGGTTGTATATTACATTATAATTTTGTCTTCCTCTTAAATACGAATATCTTATCTATCTCACACCTCGCTATAGGAACGTACTAATCACGATCACCTCTCACAACACAAGCATAACGAAATATATGGTTTTTACTCTTCACACTAGTCAGCGCTATCTGCAACCGTAGTGATTGACTCAAAGCGCCCAACCGGGCCTTGGATTGGTTGACGTGAAGTGTGCCCAAATTGTGTGACAATATTAAAATGTTTGTATATTCGGATTAAAACAAAAAAAGAAACAAACTATTTTTATTTTTCAAAACCAGTCAGTGGCGCACTGGCGCTGGGCCTTGTGCGCTCGCACCGTTCGTACCCCCCTCCGGCCGGCCCTTGTGTGACAATAATAGAATGATACAATGCTGTTAGAATAGCTCCTCTCGCAGCTAGTTGATATCAACAGAGTGACAATTTCGGGTGTGAAGCCGGGAAATCCCGTGCAGTAAAGGCCATTGCTTTGGCGTAATGGATCCGGGCACAAGGCAGTGATGGACGGCCTTGGAGACCATCGGTGGGAAAGTGTAGACTGAAGTTAGACCGCGGCTGTTATTATTCGCGTGTCTGATGCTAGTCCTTAACTCAAATGACTGCCTTCACCTAACTACCACCACTTTTTATGTAAAAAAAAACTACCGTTCTTGACCTTATGTCCGGTTTATGGCGGTTTCTAATGAGTTAATGTATCCCAATCATTGTGAACATCGTTTTTCATTCACGGCTCCCCGATTAGTAAATAGGTTGATGTAATATTTGTACCTTTTTTATAGTGTTTCGCTGGGTTTTTCCCTTTTGATGCGTCAACGATGTTAGATTGGGTTTTGAAAATGTTACCTGTAGTTTGCTGTAACTTACGTAATGGTAATCAAAATTTCCACTCCAGAAAAAGTGTGCTGCGGTCAGAAAGCGCCTTAATTTCCTTTCTGCTTCTGTGGAAATAGGACAGAAATGAGGATTGCTACGGTATCATCAGTGAAATTATTTTTGATAAATATTATTGATTGACTATATGTAAGTGATACTGCGATATTAAAATTTTAGGTAGGAAGTTTGTGCAACACCCATAATTCAGTGTACAAAGGGTCGTAAATATAACGTTATTGCTTCACACTGCCAATCGTCTGCCCATTTCTATTTATCAAACATAGTAAAATAAGACACTTCGTTCTATTTCACACTTTTATTTTACTCAAAACCGACCATGATTTCGGCACTATGTACCAATATTATGATAATGGTACATAGTACCGAAATCATGGCAGGTTTTGAGTAAAATGAAAGGGTGGAATACGACGAAGTGTCTTACCTAACAATGTTTGATACGACAGTTTTCCTCAAGGTTACGCCGAAGACTTTCGCTAACATTTCTATTTAAAATTCCAGTACCTGAGTAAGTATCCGAACCATACTAATCCAAGGTAATGTTACTTCATTAAATTCTACACATAGAACCGTTTGTCAATCGAATGGATTTCATCGGAAATGTTTTCTGTGATAGAAGCTAGCATTATTCACAACAATATTTTTTCATTCCCTTACGACCAGACATAATTTTGAATGCATTGAGGAGATCTGAAACATTACGGAAAATTGCCATTGTCGTATTATCTCAGTTCCTGCTCTTTTGAAATGGCGGGAGGAAGTCCTTCATGAATGGAAGGCAGAAGATTCCACAGATATTAACATTGATCATACGAGAGTGTGACATTAGAGATTGATTTAATGACGTGCTTCGTGTGTCTTTTTCTTTAGGCGTCCTTCGAACGTATATTCTTAAAGCCCAAACCTCTTACTCAAATTGAATATGAAGGACACACAATTGTGTGAAATTCACAGTGAAAAAATCATTCTCCTGGACTTCACAGTGAGTGAGGACTTATTGGTAGCTTAACTGGTCAGAGCACTCGGCGCGAAATCGAGAGATCTGGGTTCGAATCTCAGTCCAGGCGAATGATTTTTCACTGTGAATTTCACACAATTGTGTGTCCATCAGCGGGTGACTCCGTTAAAGTTTCTGCGCGGCCTGTTCCGCAGTTATTTGAATACGAAGGAGCTTATGAACATATATTTGCTCTATAAATTAGTTATTTCATTACAGCATGATATATGGCCTTGGTTGTGTTTGAAATGAATCTTTAAATTTTTCTTTATCCATTAGATATGGAATCATATTTCGTGTTAATCTTGGTTCATCTCTAAATTGGATTTATCTGTGATTAGTTTTGTCTTCAAATTCTTTCTTTAGTAATATGTTAATGAACTCGCTGTATTGACTTACAAGGTAATTAATTATGGTGGAAAAATAAAAGTCGCGAGAGAAATGTACAACGTGCAATTATTCTTTTTAATATGCACTTACGATAACTTGCATTATTTTGTGTCGAATTTGGAAAATTATTACTTTAATCTAGCATACCGGCTCATATTTATTGAGCAAATGAAACGCTCTGTAGTTCCCTTACATCCGTGGAGTAAAAAATCATTTTTTTGCAGTGTCTCCGCAAAGTTGGGTAAGCTATCCAGCTAATTGGAAACATAGAATGTTGTTAGAAAAAAAGAAAGCCTTTGTTTACTTTCACATAGACTTCTATTAATCGTAGTAGTTCCTTTCATCCGTCGTTGAGTAACAAGTTGGAGGGTCTGGAAGGGTGTATAGATTTGGAATTATATCCAAGAGAAAGATAATACATCATAGTCGAACTTCTTAGTGACTGTTGTGTAATCTGCTCAGTGCTGAAAGATTATAGAGCTGTAGTGAAGCAATGCTCCTGAAATTTTTCGATATATTAGGGACTTCGTCGAATATTTCACCAGGTTGAAATATAATGTATTTTTATAAGAACTTATCAGGAGGAAACATTACTTTTACGTGAAATGAGGTGTGTCACGAAAGGCGGCAGATTGATGAGGTTGCCTTCTGGCCAAAGTTTTTCAGGTTCCTATCCTGGCTCTTTTCTGGTTATTTTCATCTAAACCCAATACAAGAAGTTTTCTCTGCTGCTAATATGTTGTGGCGTTGATGTAGAATGGCGTTATTAATGTGGAGGCTAATAGAAATGACAAATTGTGTATTGTAATTCAATTATCCTTTCTCCTATATGGGAATTTCCCCCTAAACCCAATATCTAAAAGAGGTTGTCTCTGCTGCGACTATTTTGGAGCTGGCTTAGAATGCCTTCATTAATTAGGAGGCAGATGGAAATGGCTAATTACGAATTTAAAGTCAATTTTACTACACTGGACGTTAGAAATCCCGTCATCCATAAAATATGGCATCATATCGTCTCTAATCTTTTAGCATAAGGGTGGGCTTCAGAATAGCTGGAAAGAATTATTTCCAGTTATGATGTGGAACGATTTCCAGTTATTATTATTGTGTGGTTGTGTTCTCGTTGGAAATCTTGCCAGTTATTATATTCAAGTCGAATGAATTTTTCCTTGCTGGGCAAGACGGAAGGACATCTACAAACACATTAGTTATTGTTTTTATCACCTTGTTTGCTCTATCCTTTTCTGACTGCGTCTTTGCATTGCCTTTGATGTTTCATGCAGGTGTCATGCATCCGGAAAAGAGCAGCAATACTCCACACCTTAATATTATTTTACCATGTCTTATCTTGTGAATCCTGCCATGCCTACCAAGTTGAGAGTTGGAGATAAATTTCTGCGAAACCTAAAGGGAAAGGTTTTATGAGCCCTGCAATTATTCCGGAAAACGTAGATATTACGTAATTGCTGACAAACGGAGATGATGGAATCGATCGATGTGGAGGTGAAGAATACTTGAGGGAATGTGGGCTAGAACATGCGAGAATTTTTAGGCAACGGTATGTGCTATATTCCAAATGTAATTCGATTTTATAAGCAGTTCTACCCATTCGACCATTTGGGTAGAAAACGAGATGAATTATTCCCTGACCGATAGTTTTTAGCTTCTAAGTGTTACACTCTGCTCACTTTTATGGGTATTACAGATAAGCTTTTTACTTTTATGCTTTATAATCTCAGGCAATGAGCACTACACAAAAAGGTTGCTTCATTAATGTTCTCAGATTTTTTTGCTCATCCTGAAATGAAATTTTCCATAGAAATTTTGTGAGACATCTTGATTTTTTAAGAGCATGTTAAATGTGTTCCCACGAGGGAATATCTCATACCGAATCTATGTTTATCTATAAGCTTTTAAGAACAATATTATTTTGAAGGTATCTATTGACATTTTTTTTTTTATTGTTAATTTGTGAATTCAATTTTAACTCCATCTCATGTGGAAATAATATTATTTGCATAATTTTGTGGGGTATTTTACAAAATTTGGCAATCAATCTTTTTGTCTGGGGTTACTAAGCGTCTAATCAGATTCTCTTCGATGCGTTGGCAGCGTTGCTTGCAGCGATGTCAGCTTGCTCTAGCTGTGGCAGTTCATGATGTCCTTTTTCTGCTCCTTAACATCAATTCTTCGTCTCTTCCTTCGCCCCATCTATATTTTTCTTGCATCCTGGCTCTGCAGATGGTATAAATGAGGGCAAAATACTTCTCATAAACGCTAGATCACTGCCAAGATGTTCGCTTTTCGGCGAGGAAATGAGAAAGTTCCTAGCGGCAAGCATGGTCTCGGAAAGAGGGGCTAAATCGACGGGCAGTTGTTGGGGAATCCCCTGGAATTCATCGCGGGAGAGTTGGAAAAATACACGTTTTTCTGCCTCTTCTTAAGCTTTTTCGATGGACCTAATCGAGGTAGTATTTTCTGAGTTGATCTTAATGCTTGCGATCCTTTATCGGCCTCTTTATCGTGGTCTCCGACGTGAAAATTGCGGAAATACTGGAAAATGATGCGGGGATGCAAACCGTTAGCCAAATAATAATGATTCATTTTGCGGGTTTTTCCCGTGAACGCCATGTATTACTCCATCATTAATTGCATCCGAAATCCTTCCCCATTTCTTTCCTGCGGATTCATGATTGTTTCATTTAAAAGTAATCACAACCTCTTCTTTATCCTCTCTGCTGGTACAAAGGTTCCTATGCCGCCATTCAGTTTACAAAATTTTGGAAGGTTAATGATGTTTTTCATGAAGAGAAGACGACAAATAGATGTGTATGGGCCATGAACTTGAGTTAAGTATTTTAGTGTGATCTTGCATTGCGCATCAGTTCGGGGAAACCCTAATCCCTACTTTGGTATCAGAATCGTCTGCGGAAAAGTATTAAAGTGAGTTGAAGTTTCAAGTGGCTAAAATAACAGTTAGCATAAAACTTTGAAATTATAATTGAAGAGAGTGAGGCGAAGCAGTATGTTAAAGTTACCTACCTGCGGGATTTATGGGCCTCTTTATCATCCAAGTTTGGGTAATGCTCTCTCCTCGACGTTCAGAATTTCTTGAAATAAATGGAAGAATCTTAGTGTTTCAATGGGGTCATTTAATGTGACTCCCTGATGGCTAGGAGAAAATAGATTCGTTTACTCATGATGCACTGTGATTTAGGGAATGACTTTTACTGTGGGACTATAATTCGGAAAATATTGTGGCTTCGGTACGTAGTAGATTTACAGATTATTTGTTCATGCGCGAGGAAATGATATAACTCTTCATTTGCGTAAGATATAATCTGAGCTTTGAATTTTCTACGTGCTGGACGTCTACTCAAATGTCCTGAATTTCTTCAATATCTTAGCTTGTTTTTTCTCTTAAATGTTGGAATGGATATCGTATTTCTTCTCTTGCCCTAAATAAATTAATAGATATGCAATTTTTTTACCCGTTCTCCCTTCATGAACCGTTGTCATGAGAAATACACCGATTTCCCAACTTTTGGGCATATTTGTCTCAGGAGTGATAACTTGGGATTTTGTATTTACTTTAATTATACGTCTGTTGAGGAAAAACATACTTTTGTATTCTCTGATAGCGATTTTTGCCAAGTTAGCTTTCTGAATTATATGCTTGTCGCCTTGTCTGTTGTTTAGGAATTCCATCTTCGCTCAATTGCTTGCTTTGTGTGAATGTAGTTCCTGCTACTTTGATAATTTATTTTATAGGATTTAGCCTTCAGTGAACCCGAAGTTTGAAGGCTCAGTTTACTGTTACACAAAGAGCAAGCGTTAGAAATGACGCGGTAATGAAATTTAATTGCCTGTCAACGAGTGTATTTTTATTTTCACAGGGATAGATATATATTGAATATGCCTAATTTTGTTGATAATATCAAACGTTTTGGATCGAGATTTGGTAATTGATGAAGTATTGGAGAAATTGTGCTTTCAACGTGGGAAATTTCACTTCAATTCATTAACACCACTGTAACGTCGTTTTCATTACAGGAAAATAAAAATTCTACTTTATATAATTTGTTTTATATTGAGAAACGTGTGAAGTGAAAAAGCAATGAATTTATCTTCGACATAAAGATGTAAGAACAAGTAAATGAGTGAGGGGTTGTTGTGTGAGAGGCTAGTGAGGTATTCCGTTTACTTGTAATGAGCAATATAAATTCTATCGGTGTAGGTATCTTTTGTCTGTCTTGCAATTTTGCTATAGCTTCCTCTAAAACGTTGAGTGAACACAATGCCATTCGTGAATGCAATAAAAGTAGAATCATTGTGTATTGGGAATTCCCCGCGATAAATATGTCAGTTTTATTGAAAAATGACTCTTCCCGGTGGCAGTGAATATTTAAATAACTTCCGAGAAGTGAAAATCGTGTCCTATATTGAAAGTATCATAGCGTTATTTTAAAGAAAAAATTAAAGTAACTGTCATTCGTAGAAGACTGACGTCAGCTCACTTAGTGCTACTATTAGATGTGCACATTGTGTGAGGTACAACATTCCGGGTTTGAGCGTGTATCATACATGAACAACATATGTCCTGAGGCTGAGAGCGATTTAGACTGAAAAACGTATCAAAATCGGCTCTTGGGCGAGCAATTTTCCATGTTTCCCATCGTAACTTCTTAAATTTCGGCCTATTATATTGACAGATGACGGTTGTGATTTGGAAAAAAACATAATAATACGCCTCACTTGAATCACAAGATGGATGGGTGGATAAACCCCACAGCTTGGGAGTTCTCGGGAAGACAGAGGCTCCCAAAAGAGAGCCTGTGGGGATTAACGTCATACAAAAGAAATACATATAGATTCAAAATTGTTAGCATCTTGTCCGTTTGTTTTTTGCTCTCTTTTAATATGTCGAAGAGATGATGATATCACCTTATTCCAGCTTTACTTTGTCTACGATTGGAATGGAGTCTGTTTCACATATACCTAATTACTTAATTTTAAAAAATGTATTATTTGAAGGCTGTTTTTTAAGGTAGCATGTGCAAGATATAGCTTTCCATAAAATTCAATAAATTTTGTTTCATTACACGAGTTTTATCTTTCTAACTATACCGAATTATTATATATTTATTACACTATATTTCGAGATATTTGCTGAAAAATAGAGCCCGTTTTCCATGTACAATAGCTTAGTACGGCTTTGCGCTAAAGAGATTCATTATTTAGAAAAAATGAACAAATTCAGACGCACACATTGCGTGTGTAGTTCGTACACTTTTTTTCAATTATTTCTAAAATAAATTTACCAACCACTTCGTTAATATTGATAAACTTGTATGAAAACCTTCGGTTTTTAAGGTCTTTTTAGTGTACGGTGTGCAATAAATAAGCAAAGTGAAAGCATCTTATTTCCAAATTTAGATAGTTTCTGAGAATTTCAGTCATAAAAACACGTATTTTACATCAATAATCTTACTGCATTTACTTCATGCTTCTCGTAGCTACTTAAAACCTTAAAATATAATTCGAATGTATGTATAATCTATTATAACGAGATAAAAATTTCGTTCAAACTACCTTACTCAGTGGGATGACATATTTCTAAGTCGATCATTGTTTAAAACATTCTTCTGTTTTCATGTATGTAAAAAGAATGAAACCTATGGTTTGTATAAATGACAACAAAGTACTTATTTATTGAGAGATTTGAAGCCTTAAGATCCATCAAGATATGTGGTGCTGCTCCTGCTTATTGATGTGCATATGAGCTGAGACATAGTGTTTTGTTTCGCTGTAGTGTTAATTTCATGGAGTTTTTCTCGAATAGCCTGGCACTGTATGTTTTCTCTCCTTTTGTTTAACTGAAGTTACCTCTCGTACATTTTACTCAGGATCTTGCTTGTAAAATAATGTACCTTTTGTAAAACTATTATTCACATTTTTGAGTAAAGTGAAAATATATTGTGCCCGCGGCAGCAGGAGCGAGTGTTGTCAAGCTATTACTCACGTGAATTTTCATATGATGCACATTAAGCTAAAATCAAAAGTTACATTTTCATTATTTTTAAATGGAAGTAGGGAAATCTTCATTTCAACATATAATTTAAAATCCGATTTCCTCGCAACACAGAATCAGGTTTATTTATCTAACAATACATTTTACATGACAGAGGCATCTGGCGAGAATAAAGGAGGAAGGATATGGATTTTCAAAATAAAAAAGGATAACATGGGGGAGGCGATTCACATTACACAACTAGAGTTCCTCTCTGGCTTTCGAATATCATTCCCTCTTGATATTGCCAATATTATAATCGCAAAAACGTAGGAAGCATTTTTTTAGAGGAAAGAAGAAAGGCGCATATTCCATTTGTTTCGTCAAATAAACCTAATGTGACAGGCCTGGGTTTTATTTTTTGGCAGGAAAGAAAAACAAAAACAAAAAAAAATAACGAAGCACCTCTTGACAAACTAGTCATTCAAAATCGTTTTGGTTAAATGCTGTCAGAGATACTCTCGCGAGAAAAGATTACGAGAGAAAAAGCTACTTCAATAATAATAATAATAAGCCCGGGGTGGAAAAATGCTGGAATTTTCCATTAATGATTAGTACAGAAAGATGTAACATTAAGTGGCGCCGATTCGCTAATTGGGCGTTCAGCGACGCGCGTGTAGGACGCAGACGTTGGCTTTTTTCCCCTTCGCCATTAAATGTGCAGCAGCGATTTAGCTGAATGGAGTAGATAATCAATCCAACTAAGGTCATTGCACCTATCAAGTTACAGAAAGATTTATCGGCGAAATAAACAATATACTAAGGAAAGACGCACGCTTCGTTTAAAACTGCTACTAGCGAACAGAAAGTGGAACAGAGCTAATGAAAGGAATAGGTTGGAAGCCGAACGAGACTCGGAGACCACATTCTGGGCCTAGATAGCTTGAAAATTTCTGTAAAGGCAAGTCTCTGGCTGACACGGAGGTTATTATTTTTAACCCTGTATTCATCTACGAAGTACCGTGCAAGCCACCACTAGGGTGTGTGGCTCGGGGTGATTCCACACCAGGCATGCAGCACTCGTCCCAGAACAAATCAGAACCTCGCACGCTCCCCCTGGCGCTAGGCGCAGACCAAAAGCAGTCAGGAGAACAGTGCGCAGTCCAACCGGAAACTGGGAGAGTGATACGTAAATGAACATGCAAACATGCAGAGCAATGCAATAGACACATCTAGTGGTTAATATTACTGATACTGCTAATTTATGAATACTACGAGGTGCTACTTCATGCAAATAACAAAAGTATTATATCTATTTAACTGATAGAAGCGACAAAAAATAGATACGCCACCAAAATTATAGGTAAAAAATTCTTTTCCTTACGCACTATTATTAACTGCAACAAGAATGGATGGAAGCACAAAAACACTCAGTTAACATACGTATAATTCACTTTCGTTCTTTTCCCCTTCCTGTCCCTTCTTCCTATTCTCTCTCCTCCCCGCCGGAAAGTTTGTAGATGTTGTTGTACATAACTCCACCGAGAAATCAAAGGCCAGTTAAGAGGATTATTACCCAAAAAACCCCTGGGAATCCGAATATTCAATAAATTCAAACTTTAAATTTCGTTTTAGCGCTTGAGGAGATGTTAAATGTGTGAAGGGATGCATGATGAAATTAATTGAGCATGAGCCTAGATCTATCATTATGTTCATGTTTTGTAGAATGTATAGGTGTCGGAATACATGCTAGGGTTAAAGAAGCTTTCCCTACTGGTTGAACCAGGTTTAGATGCGGAAAGCACATTTTTAAGGTCGGTTAAGACAGAGCATGTATAGAAGAACATAAGACAGCTCACTATGTGCTCTGCACAGTGACTTCTGGGAGTTCTGAGCTCACTAAGTGCTAAGCCTGGAAGCGTGCGGAATTCACACGTCAGGGCCCGGCGCCCGATTCCTTTCCTGTGCCTCATGCAGTATTCAAGAAAGATCTAGTGATTAGAAAAACACAGATTGGGATTAGTTGGATCTATGGATATCTTCCGTATTTGAACCCTGGAACCATAAACCAATTGTCCAGTGTTCAAATCTTAAGGCCGAAGCACCGTTCTTTTAGAAAGAGTATTCTCATTTTCTCTACCTTAAGCCACAACTTACTCACTTAGCATCTGTACTCACTCCTATGCATTCATTTATCTATTACTATTTATGAACTTGAATTTTGATTGATCGATATGGACTTACTCAGTGTAAAGCA
Organism: Pyrrhosoma nymphula; assembly: GCA_963573305.1. Taxonomy (NCBI): domain Eukaryota; kingdom Metazoa; phylum Arthropoda; class Insecta; order Odonata; family Coenagrionidae; genus Pyrrhosoma; species Pyrrhosoma nymphula. Next base: position 42,598,809 of record OY754330.1, on the reverse strand, counting down.
TCTTATATTTATTCGAAAATAACTATCCTAATCTTTTTTGATGATTTATAGTTTCATCTTTATGTCATGGCCTACGTCATCACCTACCATGGGAGCCGGCATAAGGGTGCAAGAGGGTGTACTTGCACCCCACTGCCTCTTGGGAAATTGGAAAATATTGGGAACATTTTAGGGAACACAAGTATTTACACTCAATTATCAATTTTTAAATAAGAAAATGGGCACGAAATAAAGACTTTTTAGCGCATTTTGTTGGGAATGAACCAGTTTGTGAAACCCCCTTTTCGTTGGCTACGAGCCACCACTGAATGTACCCCTCTGTAAATTTTTCTGCCGGCGCCCATGTCACCTACCGATAGGATGGGCCGATATGAGATATATCTATGAATGTTCTACGTTGAGATCCTAAGGGTCTAATAATTTTTCTCGATTATATTTATGAATAGTAAAGTGTCCGGTAGAGAAGTGGCTAATGGTAGGTACATAAGTTTTTCCAGGATAATTACTAGGTATTTTTGCTGTGCTTTCATCACAAGAAAATTAATGCCAAGTCCCTCCTTTCACTATTACGGAGGTATATCACACTTTTTCCCGTTAGTATGCTGTTTTAAGTTGCAGGAGTCCAGATTTCGTGAGTTAATTTGACTCACATTAATATTTATTCATGCTTTCACCATGTGTTCTCTCGTACTGTTCAGTGGGATCCCATTTAGGCTCCACTTAAATTAAAAGTGAGGCCTTCCTTACCTGTGTTACAAAATTTCTTTTCGTATTCAGCGGCTCATGTATTGAACTTCATAACTATAATTCTTGTAGTTTTTCGATGGGTTTCATGTGCGTTTAAGGTCCCAATGTTGAACGAGGAGATATAAAAGATGCAATTTCTTTTTTACCTATTATTCTCAAAATATTCACTACCACGTCTCAGCAGGAAACAGAAATGTGTCTTGCGACGTGATACAGCCCTTAATTTGCTCCGGAAAATATGTTTGCCCGCAGTGTCTCCAGCGATGTGGCTCAACCCTTAATTTGCTCCACAAAATGGGATCGCGTGCTCGCTCTGTAGCTTTAGATTTCGACAAGAATGCATTCTGGTATCTGCTTTTGAGTGTGCGCCAGACAAGGACCGTTTTTTGAACAATGCTCTCGCCTCGGGGGACGAACGGCTGACATCGGGGCCACAATTAGCGAACGTTTTTAAGTCTCGTCTCATCCTTTTCTTCAAGGAGGAGCGGGGAATGGGGAGGGGATAGAAGGTAGGAGACATCCCCCTAGCCTTGCGAATTGAAGAGAGAAGAGGGGAAGAATTCCCCCCTTAACTTTCTTCCCCCCCTCCCCGACAACGTCTCTCCCCCTCCATCTTCCGGAGGATTACAGTGTTCGAGTCTTCTATCTCTCAGTCGGGAAGGAAATTGCGATCTCCCTCTTCCCTTCCCACCTTCGGACGAGTGATCGAAGGAGGGCATAATGTCGAAAATTCCGCGTCCGCGCGCACTTTGATTATGCTCAGCCGAGCGGCATATTTTTCTCTCTCCCGCGCCATTCGACTGGGCGGGAAGATGTTTGATTTACGCACTAGTCGCTACCCACCGCCTCAGGCGGTGGATTCGGGAACTATGGCCGCGGATGGGAAAGTGAAGGGCGGAACTCAAAAAAGGATGAGGGCGACTTTGTGAGTTCTTTTTTCCTTTCGAGTGAGGGGAATCACTCCACGCATGAATATTAAAATCACGTGGACTCGATTATGATTAGTCCATGGCGACATGTCTGTGCGCGCGGGTAAAATGCTTTCCAAGTATTCTGCAGTCGTTTTTTTTCAGTTTATCTATGCTATTTTAGTGTATAAACAATGGAATAACGTCTTGACGTGCGATTAAGAGTCACTTCTCCGCGAAAATCCGTGGAATCAGATCCCATTCCGCTGACATACCACACATGGGGAGACGAGGAACCTTGATCAACCTTCGCACAGAATCGTGCTCGAGTTTTCTCTCCATTCCCCTTCTTTTGTTTGTCGGAGCTGTGTTTCTTTAACGGCTTCGTCTTTCCTTTCGAGTAAATTACCATATTTATAGCCGAGGCACGGACAAACTGAAATTCCGAACGCCAAAGTCTTAAACTAAATATCACCGGGTGATATGTGGGTGTGAGTTCTTGGAATAGTGTGGGTCCTGCTTCACCGAGCTGCTAATGTATGTGGATGCAAAGAAAAGCTCAATTTACATCAGATCATTTCGATGACACAATTTTTCTTGGATCTGATCAAAATAAAAGTACTTCCTGCTTGGAAGGATTATTGTTCTGGATTTACGATAGGTACTTGTTACGATGCCAGAGAAACAATCGAAATGGAATCAAATACAGTTCAATGCTCCTTGGTAATTTAATATATGAATATTCATTAATTTCTACCAAATCTTCGTGACGTGTATGCTGGATTTTCCACCCTTAGCCGACTCCAGGTTATAATGTGTCACTCTAAGGGCATTTTCCTGTGCATTTTTTATTAGTTGCTCTCATCATTTTATTCGTGTGGTCACCTGGAGGTTTTATTCCTCTGGAAAAATGTAGCCATTTAAGCTGATTTCGAGTTTTAAAAAATAAGAAAACTCTTCATTCATGCTTTTATTTGAGTACCTTGGTCATCAGCGGATGTTTTGAGTTTGCTAAGAGTCTTTCTGAGGACAATCTTTTAGAACCTGACCAGTGTTAGGGTGTTAGGCTGTATGCCCTAAATTGTAACCGCAGAACCTTAATATCGTTGTTTCCGCTGTTCTGTAGATTCAAATAAAATACTTGAATGTATATTTTCCTAAATATATATATATACATCTGATTTATAAATTTCTCTTTCCTGCTGTAATTATTTTTTCTTAAAATTTGAACACCTTTCCTCGATTAAGGTGGATCGTATGCCACTTATGAAAACTGTATTCACATGCAAAATACGTTTTTCAAATATATTGCCTATTCCTTTTCCTAAGGGATAATGTTTTATAGATTAAGGTAATAACCCGTTAATGATGGCGTGTAGAAAGAAGATGCATGCGATGGAACACTCATAGCGTTTCCTGGATTTTGATTTTTTCATCCTGAATTGCATGGTGGATATTGTTCATGATAATGTAAAACAAAAATATTACATCTCGCGGTATCATCGCCCTAATTGCTCCAATTTAAACTTTGGACTAGATTTACACTTGCATGTGGACGATTAGATCATCTGTTTAACTGTCGCAGCTCAAGTCAATTGCGCCGTAGTTGAAGAAACCTTTTCATTTTAGTTGACATCGCGTCTGCAATTGATCTCGAAGCTGCAATAATCAACTCTTAAATTCTTATCAACAAGTCTACCTGGCCTTTTGGATTTGTATCTACTCAAGAATTTTGCAATCCATCAAATGATTTGTTCCGTAGTTTCTATTTTTAAATCGTGAATTTTAACTGATGACCGCTAACTCTCACTGTATAGAATTAACACCAGTCCCATTGGGTGATAGTCAATTTTAGCGTAAAAGGAACACTGAAAACTGGTGTACCTATAAAGAGAATCCCACCGAATCTTCCAAGGAGCCTAATGGTTATTCCAGCTGTAGGTATCTCACTCTTTCTTGCACTAAAAGTCATTTCCCTTTATCTGTTCCCTACTTACAGATAATATTCTCACTCCAAAAAAAAAGTCTTCATCGGAATCTGGTGAAAATTTATCGTTTCTAGACTGATTTATTTGAACGGCAATGAGCTTATCAAAATCAGTCCAGATCGCGTCAAAGTAAATTGTAATTTTTTATTTTTTTTCTTAACGTCGTTAATGTTTCTGAGAATTTTAACAGACTGTATAGTCACGGAAAAATATATAATAGTTGTTTACAGAAAGCTACTTAAAAATTCTTTGAGAGCTGGGTAGAGAAAGCTTGTTGAAATATAAATACCCTTTCCTAGCAGGGAGATATGTATTATTCCCTCCCTCACATAGAAATAACTTCATGGTTGGAAGTCAAACCACATTGTTAGAGGCTTAGACGTTACATACAGAATGTTAAATTTTTATAAATTCTTTTAATATTTTTCAACTGCTTGCCCAAAACCGACGACTAATTTAGAAGTTTTTTACCTCTCCTCATTGGTATGAAAAATAGCTCTAAATCAAGAATGAAATATGTTCTTTTGATCCTTAATTTTCAATTAATGTAAGAAGAAGTATACAGATTCATAAATAACTGTACTGACAACCGTGACATATACTTGTGTGTCTTAAGTTTTTAATAGAATTTTTTCGAGATCTTTTCGAAAGAATTTTGCTGAAAAGATTGAAATAAAGATAACAGGGCAATTTTCTCAATAGCCATTTCTATTTTATTTTTAATTTTAGTTTTAACTCGACAGTTAGTACTTAAGACCATCTGGTTTAAGTGTTGTTGCTATGGAGGTTCAGCGACAGCCGTAAGGATTCCTTAAAAGATAGTCAATGACAAATGAGAACTTTGGATCACAGAGAATTACTGATCGATATTTAAAAAATATGATTCAAAACTTTGTCGAAAAACTGAGCGTTTCATCATGAAATGTTGAATGAACTCCCCAGTTCTTCCTAGATTTAGAAGGGCTGGGTGTCTTTGATCTCTCATGAGTAAATCGGTTGGATAATTTTAATATCATAGAAAGCCGTGAAAAAAGTCACCAAATTTTCTTAATATACTTTCAAATGATAAAAATGACTGTCCTTGAACTAAATCATTCTAAAACTTATTCTATTTGAAATATTGCCTTTCAAATAACGAAAACTTATATATGCTTGCGGCTTCGACTTCTAGGCATAAATTATTATTCCGTAGTTCACCTTTATTACCGGTTTTTACTTTGATGATGTCGCCATAAATTGGGAAAATTGATTTTTCTAATAAATTTACTTTTACTTCAATTTGACGACCTGTATTTTTAATCGATGAAATTCTTAAAAAAACGCTCTTGTAAAGCGTTATTTCACTTAAATTCACGTCGCTTATTTTAATCAAATAAATTCTTCGTCTAGTAGGGAAAAATTAACGGCATAATTTTATTTTAATAATAAAAACATACTACTGAAGACTGATTAAAAAAATTTTCAACATCTCCACATCTTTTGTTTTTTATGTGAACCGAATATGTTTTGTTGCTTGCAACAATAAAAATGGTATTTTTTAAGGTGGCGGTAGGTAATCGTGGGTTATTGTCTGTTCATTTTTATAATTTTTCAAATAAGTCGAAAAAAAATTCTGGGGCATCTTTTTATTTCATTGCATTTATTTATGAGTTGGAACTCACCATTCATGCAGTCGTGGAAATGATACAAAAAATATATTTTACATTTTTGCCTTAGTGAAAGAAATTTTTGGCATTAGTTTTCAGGTCGGTATACGAAGTTTAGGAGAAAATTATATTTAAAGGCGTTTTGTTTTTAATCTTTGACTCGGGGTGACACTTGATATTTGTTAGCAACCATTATAATAGAATGAAATGTATTATTTCGCGTTTATAAAAATATATGTGCTTATGTAATCATATTATGCAATGTGCCGAAAGGCTACATGTTAAAATAGCATTGAATTTCCAAAAAAATCAGTAAATTGCAATTTTTTCACTTCCATCAATAGATATCAATAATAATTACACACATTCAAAGTTACGCATTAATCTATGCGTAGACAAATCGCTCCAGCCACCTTACCCCGATAGAAACTATCCGGGAGGTGAAAACGAAAGCTAATTTGTGGCCGCGTCCGTTCTCGATTCATTCGTCAAATCGGCGAATGGCCGGGACCTCCCGACCATGAATATGCAAACGCTCGCGAATAATTTCCTCGCCGGTCCTTTTTATCGCGCTCCCGAGAAATAAATTCGATCGTGCGGCGTAGGTACCGAGGAGCCGAGGGAGGAGTCCCGGCCGGAGTGGCCGCCGTCGGCGACCGACCGACGCGATGGGCAACCCCAAATACGGCGGAGAGGGCACGCGGATTCGCCGGCGGTCACACATCCTCCGCACGTGAGCGGGATTTCCGCGGAAATGGCTGAAAAATAGAATTGCCCGCGGGGGATGGAGGAGCGGGTTGCTCGTCCGAGGAGATCATCCATTCTTGGATGAGAGGAGGAAGCAGAGACGATGACACCCTAAAGTTTCGTGTCCCGTTGGGTTGGTGGGCTAGTACAGGTATCTGAAGGAAATATTTCCCGTAAACACGTCACGGCACCCACGCAAGGTTTCCTGAACAGGATGGCCATATGTAATGCGTCACCTCCAGAAATGACCATTCTCTAATATTCAGAGCTTAATAATATCACAATGATTTATGTAAGAGAGTTGTTCAAAAGGACTAATACATTTAAGTACCCAATCAATATTTTAGTGGCGCTATTCGTGACTAAAACAGTTTCCTGGTAAATCAAAAATAGTTTTAAATACAGCATAATTACATTTCCATCATGCTTTATTTCAATAAAAAAATACAAAAACGCTGAAGCCCTAAGATCCCTCGCCATACTCGCCTGTGACAGCTCGCTGAGTAGTACTCTTATGTAGCTATATTTGTTAGTTAAAGCATTGCTGGTGACATAGTGTAGCTAGCATGGATAGCTTCAAACGAGTTAGACTTTTGAAAAATTATGGTAAAATGGTCCAGATTATTTTCAGTATATGATCTTCTTCTTCTTCTTGACCCCATAGCCCTTTGTGGGACTTGGCCTTCACAGCAACCCGTCTTCATGACTAATTTTTGTAGCTATTCTCCTTCCATGGGAACTCATACTGGATAGGTCCGCCGTTGCATCATCTATCCACCTCATTCTTGGTTTACATTTCCTGACTTTTAGCAGTTTCCCATTCAGCAGCTTTTTGGCATCCTATCTCCTTTTATTCTTTCCACATGTCCTACCCAAAGTAGCCTCTGTTTTCTCGACCATTACAAAATATCTTTTCCTGTATCAACTCCTGTAGCTCGTTATTATAACTTATTTTCCAGTTTTATCTATCTCACCCTCTCTCATAGCTTTTTCGTAAATTTTGCACTAAAAATTTCTCAAGACATTTTTATTCTTTTCTGTGAAGAAACAGTACTGCGGAACCTCATGTAACCAAAGGTCGCATCGAAGATTAATAAACTGCCAAGCTAATGTTTCTTGTCAGCAGCTTTTTGTTTTAAATATTTTTATTCGAAAAATATGCTCTGTTTCCAGCATCTATTATTTCCCCTGTGCTCTTCTTTATATAATTGTAATTTGGTAAACGTCGCTCCCTGGAAGCGGAAGGAAGTTACTTCTTTTCTTTTCTGTATTGCATCTACTATTAATAATGAAATATTAAGGAATTGTTCTAGGTTACTTGGTTGACTTCACCATATATGTTGTTTTTGCCTCGTTTACTTTCAGGTTAATTCTATTCACTTCTTCCTCCAATATTCCTATCCACTCCTTTATCGTCTGGAATCCTGCCTATAAATTTCCGCCCGACTAATATTCCAAATGCATATGTCTATGCTACAGTGTGACAAAATACGTGTTGCGTCAGTATAATTGAAGTTAATGAAAACTACCAAGTTTGTTCATTCAGTATGAATATTCATTGTTCGCGCCAAATTATGATAACATCAGTTCTATCATCAGTAAAGTTTATTTAATGATAATAATCCCTCTATTGACAACAGCCGAAGCTAACTACTGCCAATTTAATATATGTAGACAAACGCACACAACCATGCCCTGGGAAGTGTACATTTTCTACCCAGGCGGGATTCGAACCCGCGACCTCTGGTCCGGCAGGCGAGGACTTCACTCCACCACCACCTGCGCCGGCTTTTAGAATATGAGAAATAAGAATTTTTTATTTATTTTTTTAATGTTGAGAACTTCTTATTTCATTCAACTGCCCTAAGTACTCCTAATCTCCCGCTGAAAGTTGTTGCCGCCTCCAGAAGTCACCTTGTTAAATGGATGTTCCCATCCTCTCTGTTGCTTAAGAATTATTCGTCTTCATTATCACATTTCATAATAATTCAAATGGTGGACTCTGAAGCTGGACCGGCGATAGCATGTTATTAGTATATACATAATGAAATAAATTAAAATTGCAGTCATGGAGTAAATTTTGCTGTCGGTAAATTCATCGTTTTTAACTTCTCGTCGTAATTAACACCATTGTAACTTGACCCAAGGGCAATTGGTGTTCGCAGAAGGGTTTATGGAAATGCATATCATAAATTATAATTACGGTTTAGTTTTCCAAAAACTTTTATGAAATTAAACTTGCTACTAGATATTGATTTGAGTACCTGCGTGATGGTTACGTGATTACAAATAAATGTGGAATAGACTGGAATACTTGAGAAAATCGTAATCTGATCTTTGTTAGTTAATTGTAGTGTACTTTCAAAATAATACTAGTTTTTGCTCTTTAAATGCAATTTGTATAAAATTGAAGTGTATAGTTTTTTATCGTGTATACTTGATATATTATTTATTTTTGAGTGGCTTTCATGAATTGCTTACTTGATCTGAGTGTTTTTTTAAATGCTTCTCCGCTGCCCTTCTCAAAATATTAATTCCACGAATCTTCCTTTCCCTGCCATTTTTACGCCTTCCTCCAAGTTAGATCTTTAGTAAAGAATTTTCCCGCCAGCTGAATTAAAAGAAAATTATTATTTTTTCATATTCTCTAAATTTCCAACATTCCACGCGGAGCTTGTCTATTCGCAGTCTCGAGTGTATTACTGTATATACCGGACAATATGTAAACTAATTTTATAGAAATTAATTTTAATATAATCGCTCCAAGTGTGCTAGAAATACCTTTTTTTTTAATATTTACATTTGATATTGCTCCGTTACTCAGTATTCATGAAGAACAACGGTCCTAATATCATTTATCTTTATTCCTTAATGAAAAAGTTTCGGATGAAATGGGCGAAAATTCTAAAAATCGGGAAGAAAAAAATCCTCATATATGACGGAGTCTGGTTGGAATTACAATCCTGATTATGTTTATTTGCTAGGAAAGGCTTTAACGGGTTTTCTCAGAATCTTGAAAATATATTTAAGTTGTTTATTTTAGACAGTGGAAGCCAAAGTTAAATTATTTGATGTTCTAACATTTAAACGTAAAAATTGTAACACCGGCAAGTAGGAGATTGAGGCAAGACCAAACATCTATAAAGTCCTTCCCAAAACTTTCCTACTTCCTCGTATTTCGTGATAACCACTATCATTCTGCTATTTTTGTCTATGAGCAATCAGGTTAAACAATTCTCAAGCAAAGAATTTCACTCGTAGAGTTGTGGTTGATGATAGCAACCCTATCTACTGCCGAAAGACGGTTAAAGTTTTCAGAACTAATTGTCTTTTAGTGAATTAAACAAATACAACTAAGATATTCGGGGTGAACGGTACGATGAGAGTTTACTTTCAGGACTCCCGCATGTATAACTTCTTTTTCTTTTCCTGTTACATTGAAATTAGTATTTGAGTGGAGGTGAAGGAAAGTCTTTGTTGTGGACTTGCGAGTAAATTAACTCCTGGCGGTGAAATGATGCTCAATTGATAAGGCAAACTCCAAGGTGATAAATAGTTCTTGCAGCACCAAACTATTCATAATAGCGTATTCCATTGAAAAAAATCTATTAAAAATTTTCCGATTGGTAAATGTCTTAAAGTAAACACCGACCGAAGCTCCACATTAAAATCAAATCCAGCCGATTGTTCTTTCCTGCAAAAACAACTATGAACTGTTCACTATGAGATATGCCTAAAGGCATTTCTCTCAAGCTTATTTTAAATCATCAAAGTTATGAAAAAACTACGACTCTGAATCGCTTCAACGTCCTTTAATGTTTCCTTGGCTGTCATTACTAAGCTGAGGACATTGCCTAAAATGCCTATTTTTTTTTCTCAGGAAACCAATTTTATGAAGTTACAAGTTCATTTAGGATCATTTATGGTGAAATTAAAGCGATTTCTTACTGCATAAAAATGCCTATTTTACCTGTTTATGCCTTTTTCTTCTGATATCACCTATTTAAGGACCTAAAAAAGCAATATTCTTTTAAATGTCGCCAAACTTCTCTTTAGTACAGAGCTTGTCTGTTATTTCAGTTCCTTTTTTATTCTATCAAGGTTGAAATAATGTCATTAAACATGCATAAAGAAAAATCATCCAAGGTATTATCATATAAAGAGTAGAAAAACAGCTATGGTAATTTTACGTGATGCGTACATGCGATGGTTTCAATTGCCAAAAACTTGTTTTTGAAGGTACCCTCAGTATTGCTGAGTGGTAACTTCAACTTAAAGGCAGATCAACTTCAGGCATACTGCCTGAAGTTGATCTGCCTTCACAGCCAGCATTGATATTACGGGGAACATGGCTAAATACTGCATTATACTCTGCAGATAAAATTATTGAAATACGTGAGGTATGTCACAGGAATAATGTGCGCCTCCGATACATCAGTTCGAACGTCTTTTTCAGCCACTTGAAGGTACACTCCATGCCAAGTGGTTTGGTGGTGCCCGCTCGACCATCACGGATTTCAATGAAATTTTGTATGGAGATTCACACATATCCCAAATAAACATCTGTTAAGTTTTACGTTCACCGATGGTATGCTTGCTGATATAAAGTAATAAGTTTGACCCCGTGCCGCAGCCTTCTTCAGTATGATTATGAGATTTCGATAAATTTGAGGCATAGTATCTCAGGAGATATTTTGATAAGAGAAACAAAAATTGGCTATCTTGTTCAAAGTTTGAGCTCTATTAAAAAACATAATAAAAATAACTGTAAAAGTGACCTCCTTGTAGAACATTCAGGGCGAAACTGGCCCGAAAAATTACGGACCGAAAAAATATTAAAATGTTGGCTTTTTATATTTCAGGAAGTAAAGGTATAATCAATATGAAACTTTGAGCATGATAACATATAATACATAATATTTCATATTCCTGGTGATTTCCATTATTTAAAAAATCAGTCAAAATGTGACAATTTTTGTAAAAACGCCAAAAATAGGGTATTTTCTCCCCGCTTTTCCAGGAAAAGACCCTCTGGTATTTCTTTTTGATCATTTTCATTATAAAGAGAATTTTTTTAACCCTCTGAAAAAGTATATCTGGTTTTTCATTGCGGGCATATAAGGCCCTAAAAATAGGGACAACGTTGAGGATGACATTTGTAAAAACGACTAAAATAGGTTAATTTCTGCCCGCTCTTACAAAAGAAAGACCTTCTGGATACTCTTTTGAGTCATTTTCATTTGAAAGAGCATGTCTCAAACCTCTTAAAAAAGTAGACTTGGTTTTTCATCGCGAGCACATACGGCCCTAAAAATATGAACAACGTTGAGAACGTTGCTATGGTGGCGCCAAATGTATTCTGTTGTTTGTCGTCCTGTTTGTTTTATGTAGACATTTTTAGTATATTGCGTAGGTCCATAATGACATTGTCACTACCAGTTCAGGCATTTGAACCGGTAACCCCATCGCCGTAGAGGTCGCGCCCAATTGCCGTGCAATACCAGCCACGAGTGGGTTTCTTGGTTGAGGATCCCAAGCCTGCAATTTGTATCTTCGACAAGGTTCCAAATCCTTGTGTGGGTATCTGTCTGGTTCCAAAGCCAAAGGTTAGGCAGCTTATCCTAGGTTCCCAAGCCTAAAGTTTCCAAGCCGAAGCTCGTATGGTTTTTTTTAACTTGTATAAGGAGACTATACTAGAGACTTGGGTTAAGTCGTGGCCGTGTGGCCGTTCTGTACTGAGTGACTTCGAGTTTTTAAAATTGTGAGTGATATCATGTATTCATTTCTTGGATCCTTCAAATTTCATCTTAATGAATCCGTTATTCCACTAGAGGTGCTTCTAGAATAGTGACAGCTGTTACTGGTATCGACCAACTCTTTGGGGCCAAAGTTAATAATTGAACTTTCGTCGATTTATCGGTTTCTTTAATTTTTGTTTTCATATCTTCGATCAAATAATATTTTAACCCCCTATTTTAAGTGCCTATTTAGGCTGCCTATTTCTTCATTTTTAGTGCCTAAATGTCCTCAGCTTAGTCATTACGTAAAAATCCGCCTCGGTTGCGGTGGGGTAGAGTCCTCGCTTGCCAACTTTAAGGTCGTGGTTTCAAGTCCTGCCTCGGTGGAATTTTCATCATGCAATAAAGAAATTTTAAATTAAACATAGCTTTCATTTTTCGCTGAATATTTATTTAACTCAGGATGAAATGGTGTGCTTCATTTGTTGACCAAGAGTTACCCTGATGTCATATTTTATCTGCATTGTACACGCAATTGGTCTGTTTTCCGTAAAGGCTTGGTGTTTTATGAAATATGTAGCTAATTGCCTCTTGGTGCTCTGTAAACGTTGGCTCAAATGTTTTGTAGCCTTTTTATTATTTAAACGGCTTATTTGAAACATCCTTGAAGTGGATTGAAGAGACTCCAGGGATCAATATGAGATTATTGTATCGCATAATTGCCTTTGCTCCAGCATTCAGAAAAATGTTATTAGGAAATTTTTATGTTCCACTTAAGTCATCTCCTTTACCTTGTTAATAAATCGGCTAATTGGTTAATCCCTGTATCATACACGCTTGAGCTGATTGGTGAATGGATTTATCCTTTTCATTCTAATGAAGCATCACTGCTTATCGATATTCACTTATCAATAATCGCTTGACTCTTGACGGTAAATATTTGGTGATGGGTGTGTGAAGGGAAATATTTTATTTCCTACTTGTAAATACCAACGATGGAGTGTGATAAATAACGAACATTGCCCGACTCGCTGGGTGGTGGCCTAGATTACGTTCTTGGTAATGGCCCTTCTCGCCTATTCGAGTTATGAATCATCTGAATCAAACTGGATGTTTAATACTAATGTTATTTACAACGCACAGGTACATAGTACTGCCCCTCGTATATGTGAATTTTATAAATATTTGTTAATTAGGTACTCATAACTACCTTCTTCAAGGAATATCTCGTACTAGGTGCGGAGTGATCACTAACCATGGGCATTGGACATATCCTATCAATCTTGAGCTAATGAACTAAATTATTGGAACTACCTTATCTTATGACTGCAAAACCTTCCATACATTGGGAATGAATGCGAGTTAAATCTGAAGTCGGTATTGTTCTTCCAAAATAGCTTGCCGCCCAAAGAAAGTGTTGGGTCATATTGCGTTGCGAACTAATGAAGCACTGCTGGAGCAAATGGTCTTCTTTTCATTTCTGGGAGACTTAATGATAGTGGCGAGCTATTTCAGGCCATGATAGAATGGTTTCCAGATGACTGGATCCAGGGAGCATTTATCCATCATACTATGCAGTAGAACGTCATCGCCTTTTGTCATCCGCAGTTGGGCATTACCATAGATTCCATCATGCTCTATAAAAGTGCCTAAGGCCTCAAGTTGTGGTAAACCATTTGGGATTTCAGCTAACTAGCCATGTCACTCTTTTCCGCTCTATTAATCTCACTTCTCTGTTGAAGACAGTGGTAATATTAAATCAGTTTTTCGCCGATTCTCTTCTTTTTGACCTTAAATTACACCCAAAGACAGATAATCGTATCATCCCAATACAGCGATGGCAAGGGTCATATATCACATCCGGCTATAATTGTCTAACTATGCTGATAGAATAACTAGGACGATTGAAGTAGGTAAAGTAATATCTCGATAGTCAATGATTATAAAGTTGAAACAGAATGACCCTTAATACCCATGGAGCGAAAAATGTATCTTGTTGAGAGAAAAGATTGAAATGTATTAAAAACATAGAATTTGAAAAAATGAAAATAGACGTGGAAACAACCGTCATATCTGTACGTGGTCTCGTCGCAGGCAAAACTTTTTTGCCAATATAATTTAGATGCCCTGGGAAAAATCTTGTTTATGTAGCCTAAGGATTAATTTTCGGTGTCCTGCACATTTTATTCTCTCTATCAGTTCAGTGTTAGTTGAAAAAATAGATGGTGAATTGCCGAAAGATAAGATGAAACATGAATATTAGCCTTGAAACTTGACCATGCTCCTCCCACCAACCTCAATCTACCCGTTTTCACGTAAGATAATAGCTTTTACCGGCCACTGTGGAAAAATCTTTAGAGAAGGGGGCTTATCTGACTTCGGAATTCCCTCTGGAGTGCGTTTTGAAACATGGCTTCATTGGCTTACCAAAATTTGTGTGAATACTGTCAGTAAAATTTGATTCAATGAGTATATATTTCATTTGTGACATCTTTTATCCTGAGAGTTTATAAATTTTTACAAGTCATGCACTTTTCAAGATAAATTGATGAATTTTTTTGAGGTTACCGGGACTAGCCACGGTAGTTACTTTTACGGAGTCACCCGTAAGTGCACACAAGTGCGATATTCCACAGAGGAAAAATCATTCGCCTTGACCGGGATTCGAACCCGGATCCCTCGATTTCGCGCCGAGTGCTTTAACCAGTTAAGCCACCGAGGCGTCCTTCTCCCCTGTGGAGCCACCAAATAATCCACAGGGGAGAAGGACGCCTCGGTAGCTTAACTGGTTAAAGCACTCGGCGCGAAATCGAGGGATCCGGGTTCGGATCCCGGTCAAGGCGATTGAGTTTTCCTCTGTTAAATTGATGAAGTTTAAAAAAATAATATGTGTAATAATCTAGTATGGAGTATTGATTTATTGAAAAAAAAACTCATACAGTTATTGCTCTTACTAATTGCTAGCGTTGGATAATATCTAATTAGGAAAAAGTCCTTAAAATGTAAACTCGAAATCTTCACTTGAACAGCCCTCTGCTACGGAAAAAAACTGCTTCGCTCTCTTAATGAAATCTGGAGATGATGAAACGGCAGGAATGATCAATTTCCTTTACGTATAGAGATGACGCCTACCTACGCGTTGAATATATTAACAAAAAATATATTTTTTCCTTCCAGTAAAATCTCTGTGACTCGTTACTGGATGCACACAGGTCGTTTGCCGAAGGATTTCCTAAATTTACCCGATAACTTTAAAATCTGCTGGCACTGGAGCCGAAAGTATGGTCTTATTACACCTCTCTTGAGGTCTTTCTTCATTAGTTTGTAACTTCGGCGATAATTCCTGTGAAAGAGGTGAAAAAGTGTGTTTATCTCATTATTTAGACTACAACAAATTGGCGAGGCATCATCAATAAGTTTACATCATCAAAGTCTTTGAACTCGTGAAGAAAATTAAAAGACGCTTGAGGATTGATCTTAAAGGAGACAGCGAAGAAACTTAAAAACAGGAAGTCTGCGGAACCACCACCTTGCCCCATAATGTATGCAGATTGCCACATTATTTCGCCTCTCAGTCAACACGGTACCAACATTCTGACTCTGCGGAAGTAGTGTGACGAGCGATTTGTTATGTTTTGAGGAGCGCTTAATCTCGTGAGTGACTCTTTGCGATAGGTAAAGCATCTTAGAGTGGCTCCGTATCCATTTTATCTCTTTTCTCTCAGTAGGTATGATTAATGCCTCGGAAGAAAAATCCCATGAGTAGCCCCTTTCGCCATCTATGGTATGAGGCATTTTGATATTATCATTCTATGGCTCATTCTTTAGTTTAATAATTTTTCTATTTGAAATCCGCCGTTTAAAAAATATATTCGTTTCCAGGCTATTCCAATTTGAAGTAAGGTCAAATGTCGAAGAACGTTCGTCATTATCAGCTTTAAAAACTTGCTATAGACGATGCGAATGGCATGTTAAGTTGATTTTTACAATGTGTTATGATTCCAGGAATACGAATTTAGGTTATTTAATAACTGCTGATAGTTTTGGGTCCCAATGTCCACAGGCTATTCCACACGTATTTCGGAGAAGATGACATAATGTGTTGAAACCCGGGTCGTGAATAAACTATCTATTGTGAAATTCGCATAATTTTTATCTTTCCTAACACGTATTTCTTGTCTTTTTGCAGTCGAAATATATCCATAGTCCATCTAGCCATAGCAAAACTCATAGTCCATTCTAAGAAATATAGGTTATGCATTAAGAAGTGATCAGCAGGGTGCATAGGAAAATTTTGCATCAGATCAAGGTGGGAAGTCAAAAGAGTTGTGCAATTTCTGAAGGACATTTGAAGGTATAGGCGTGGATGCAAGGGGCATTAAGAGATATTGGGACGCAGCAGGCCTTGATAGGAAGGCTAAGATTATAGAAAAACATTTTTCTCAGAAGACCATAAGGCGTGAGAAATTACAGGATTCTAAAGGTGGTTACCGTGTGAGGGTTTGTTTTTAGTGCTTCCAGAAGAGTTCCAGAGGCTGTAATAATTACTTATTTGTTGTTTAGGAGGCCTCCCTCAACAGTTCTCTAAAATTCAGCATATCATAAACAGCTCTATCTAAAATTCCTCCAATTGGAGAATTGAAAAGTTGTGTTCTTATTGCTAAATATTGTAAATGTTCGATAAAATTTCAATTAGCCTTAAACTGTTATATCTTTCTTATGCAGTGGGAGTAAGAAAATTACTGGAGTGGTTTCCGAGGAAGTCTGTTCTTTCAAACGCCAGGGATTGGTCCCTCGTGTGTCTAAATACGCAATTGATTTCCCCATTAAAATATGCAATCTCAATGATCCATTTGATCCAGTTTGCCTAATCTGCAATGCTTCAATTTGTGTTTCCGGAGTTTTTTCTGTAATTTTATCTTTGTTCTGTGGTCTGCCGATGGAGTGCAATACCCACGGATGAGGTATCAAGAACAAACTCATGTTCCCTGAAGTTTTGTGTTTTGCGTTTTTTCTCCCTGATTAATTCTCCCATTCTATGTTTTTTTCTAAAAGACCGTTAGCGTTATTGGTTACGACTTAATTAAAACTCTGGCTGATATTCTCTGGATTTAATAACTTAGTTAATTCTCTATCTAATGGGTTATAAAATCGGCATGGTAGACGAACGCTTGTTATTTGTGGCTGAAGAGTCTCCCCTGTTAGGTAATGCTGCATTAGGAGTACAAAGAGGCATTGAAAGCACTACAGGATAATCTGCGACAGTAACTTCAGCTGGCATCACCCGTAAAGGTACGCACCGTGGGGTTTATACCAATCAAGTTTTAATCGTCTGTCTAATTTGATTGGCAGTCAAATTCCCCAGGGAAGAGGAAGCTCAGATAGCTTATTCGGCAAAATCTTTCGGTGTGCGTTTAGAGGATCAAGGTAAGAATCCCTGTCCAGACGAATGATTTTTCATGCAACTTTCGCACATTTCAGTACTAAAAACGTTCTTCATATGGGCTGGAATAGTGACTGTAAGGGGAAGCTATTTACTTATATAAACAATCTAAATTGGCATTTTAATTATAATATAAATAACAAGTTCTTGAGCATCAACACTACGTAGAGCAACAAAATAAAATTGATGATAGAAACATTAATATGGAACAAATAAAACTTGCTCGGGGCTAACTTTTTGGTATTGTAAAATATTTAATTTATCAATTGAACTTTTGCAATATCACAGATTAAAATTGTACACATCTCGATTTTCTTAGCGTGCAATTTGAACTTAAACCTGTGGATTTGTGAGAGATCCAAATAATAAATTAATCATTAAAGCGTTAACTAAATAAAGCAGCAGAAAGGAGAACTACAGGGTAATTAATTAATACAGGTATCCTAAGGCGATCGGTGAAAGCTTGACAGGGTGTGAAAAGTTGAATCGAGAGATTGATAGACGTAATGGTAGTACTGGGTGTACATATTTACCCCGCGTTATAGCCGTGTCGAGGTAGCCGGAGGCAGGGGCGCCTTGTCCATCTGCCACTCCCCATGCCGTCCGACGCGGGACAGGGCATCTTACGGTCCGGGATGAAGCGCTAGAGAAACACGAAAGAGCATCGGCGGACGTGAATTCGTGGTCGAGGGAGTGGCGAGGAGAGTGTAGGGAATGGGGGGGAGCATTGATGCAATCGCGGAGGCGTTTGCCAACGCCCGTCCCGGATAAATAATTGAATAGTTCCGAGAACTGCCCACCCCACCCTACTCTTGATATCCCCCTCCACAGCGTTCCCCTCGCCGCGACGATATGAGGAGGAGAAGACCGCCCAACAACCCCTCGCGTATCAAAAAATTTGAGGAAAAGTGAAGGGGGTGGGGGTCGGATAAAGTTGAGGAAAAGGATGGGTGGGAGGGTGCTGCGAATTTCTGGTGGGGGACTCTTTTTTTTAAGGGAGAGGTGGGGAGGGTGGAGGAGGAGGAGAGAGAGAAGAAGAAGGGAAGGCATTAGACTATAAAAAGGGTCCGACGAGATCCGGGAGTTTCAGAAAATTCAGACGCGCTCCTGAGTGAGGACGTCTTGATCGTCTTCTTTTTTTGCGGAAGAGAGATAAGTGTGGGAGCCCCCCGTACTCTTCGGCCACTTCATCCTCCCCTCGCTCAGCCACCCCGTCGTCAACCCGTCGGGGAGAGAGCCTTGACGGAGTCCGACTCAATCGTCTCCCGTCCGGCAGATCCGCGGCGTTACGCACGGTAAGTCGCCAATTCCTATTTTGGGTGATGTCTCCCTCAGCCGTGCGGTGAGCGTGTGTCATCGGTCTCCGCTCTCTTCGGAGATGGATGTTGGAACTTGGGTGGGACTCTATCTTTTTCTCCGGCCATTCACCGGGTCTACTTCGTTGTCTCCTCTCCCGCCCAGCTGCGTTGGAAGTTGTTCTGAATCGTTGTGTGCCTCCTAATAATAAGTGGCTCTATCAAAACCTGACTAAATCGCGCGCGTAATTTTATGCCTTGACTTCTTCTTTAATTTTTCTGCACGCCAAGTGATTAACGCTTGCTGATGAAAATGTAGGTTTTGTCTTATTTTCATTCCTTTAGTCGGCAGGTGTACTTTGGGTCAACCTACCTGTTTCATTATCTATTTTTCATTACATTATTACTAAGTTGTTTTACATTCCCATCGCTAACTTTGTTAAGGAAATATTTCGCGGACGGATAATGATTTCACTGCTGGGATGCACGAAAAGAATATTTTTGCACTGTCGGAAAAAGTTTTAAACGAGGGATATTAGTAAGACTGTAGCTCCTAATTCAAGAACTGCATCAATTTGCACTAATCGATATTGAACACTCATCTCCAGAATCAGGTCAATTCATTGGGCTACGTTATGTGGAGATTTAAGTTCCTCGTTGGACCTCTTGTTATTTATGATTGTCTAAAATTCATTTTAGCAGCAAAAAACGGGGGAAAACTAGCAGGGGCTATTTTCTTATGCAAATCTTCTTTCAGCGTCAAGGTTTGTAAAAATGTGAATGAAAATAATTCGGGTGAACCATAATTTTCATTGCCTGATTGTGATAATTGCGCTCTTGCGTAACGGTTGAGCATGTGATCACAAAAAGAAGTTTTCGCCACCCCTGATTTCCCAAAAACGAATACCGTTCGTCAAATCGCAAGTATTCGGCGTTTTGCGAATTTAAGAAATTCGCACTGAACAATTTCACGTACTCGCACGCATTTATCATCATCAAGCGAATCCGATAAGGCTACTGCCGTGCTATTTTTCCACTGGTTTAAATTTCCACTGGACATTTCCTGTGTAATTCACATCAACAAGGAAAGGGGATTTTTGCTTTCCCCAATCGAGTGATAGAATAATGGATAGAAGAAAAGTTGGAAAGAATTATAAAGCTTAATGAACCTGCTTTCGTTGTTAAACCATGTTTGACAAGTCCTGCGGACCAGGAAATTGAGAAACGACTACCTAGTGCATTTTTTATTTTTCTCTAATGATGTAAATTATTGTGCGGTATTCATGATTCTTTCAGATGTCGTGGATCTCCCCTAATTCTCGACCGTACATCATATGTTCATCGTATGATTAGTTAAGGTGAGTGCAATTTGGGGTGTACAAAACATTGTTAAGGACGGTATTACCGCAAAATTCTGTGTGCTTCGGCATTACTAAATGAGAATACTCTTATTTTTGTGAGGTATCTAATTTCACAGTTCAGGATTATAATGATTAAAATTAATTAAAATTTAGTTATATTTTAATAAGTATTATATTTCAAGTGGAATAGACTTAGCAGCGTATTATGGTATTTGCGGATCCAAAATAAGAAATGTGCCCATCATTTCTCTTGTCACTTTCATTTTCCAGCAAATTTATTAACAGTTGATTTGAAAACAAAGCCCAACTGATTTCCATTCCAAAGGTAGGATTGCAATACTGCCACAGGTATCATTTCGAAGAAATCATTAATGTAGTAATTCCTTTGAGTAAAACACCCTAAAAACCCTGCGGATCACTTTTCTGGAATTCACAGCTATTTGAAAGCTCGCTGAAGGAGAAAATGCTGTATTTCCTCCGTTTTAATTTCATTGAGGGAGAAAATGGGTGAAAGAGGTGAATTCAGGTTCATAAACCATGGTGAAACATCTTCGTTCAGCCAAGTATACAAGAATTGAAATTTCGTGGATCGTGTAGGTTTCTTGGTGGAACTTAAACAAAGAACGACTAGCGTTCTTCCGACAAACCAGGAATTCAGTGATCATCAATATTTTCCCCAATTTTCAAGCGCATTGTGATGTGAATAATATAAATGTTGTTCAGCTATCATCTACGAAGATAAGTTGGTATACTGATTTGAGCATACATGTAAAAGACACATGCAAGCCAGTCTATTACCTATAAAATAATGGTAATCTGTTATGGCTACCGAATTTATATCCTTCCTGCGCCTAGGTGACGTTGGCTTCAATTTGTTGATGCAGTTCATATGAGATTTTAAATGAAATTTGGAATGAAATAACGAGAAGTTCATTACACAATTTATGAAAAAATGTTTCAGTTCGGTGAACGACTTAAATGTATTAAGAAAACGCGTATATCAGGTAAGCCGAGTGGTAGTTTAATGTATAACATTTGCCCTTACTAGTACCATGGAGTAAACAGTAATCTTTATAGTAAACAATATATATTTACTCTATGCTAGTACTTATCGGATTTTAAATTATTTTTATTTATTTTTTTATTTTCAAGCAGTGATTGTTTGCATCCACAAATTTAATTCAGCAATGAAGTGATTTCCCAAAAACGTTCGTATTGTTTTACGAAAAAAATAAACGTTCGTTTCCGCACGGATTCATTTGCTGGCTTTCGCGAAACTGCCCGCGGCTGAAATCAAGATGGAAAAATAATCCGCAAAATGTGAACGGGTGTAAGGACTGAAACACAGCAGTTAATTTTTACTGGGGAGCCAGAAGATTCTTTGATCCACCCACCGCCACCCGCGGTGACGTATGAATGGAGGCTTGATGGCTGAAAGGACCTTGGATCCACTCGGATCCCGCTAACCAAACCCAAATCCAGATGCGAGCATTCAAAGCTTGCCCACTTTCCACGCATGTGAACGCAATTTCTTTGGGCAGTTCGCGAATATAAGGGCCGATTGTAACGAGGCCTTGTGCGGGCCGTGTATCAAAAATATATTGGTGCTTAGCTTTGCTTTTGCTCTCATGGCGATGGCTACGAGGAGAGAACGACTATTTCAACCCATCGAGGTGGCAGATTGTTTTTACTCTTAAGCCCGTTTCTCACGATACTTGATCTAGTTTGAGGATACTCGCTAGCATTATTGTTTTCCAGTATCGTGTGATATAGAAATAGCATAATCACTATCATATTGGCTGAGCTACTTGCTATCATAATTGATGCGGTACTAGTTTGCTACTATCTCCCCGTAGGATCTGGTAGCCTCCGACTAATCTATCTCCTTTTGGCTATCAGTAATTTTCAGGCTACGAAATCAGCGATGAATAAACGTACCCCAACTTCTGTTTTGGTCACCTGTTGTCATTGCGATTGATTAATTTTATATTTTAATAGACATGCGCTAAGATATGAAAGAAAATGCCGCTTCCCCGCCAGTAAAAGTTCAATGATCGTGTGAAACCTTCCTTGACGGCACCAATGATACTGGATTCCGTCCTCAATATCTAGTACCGGCCAGTATACTAGGTCGTTTTCTGGAACATGCATATTATGATTTGGGCTTTATCTTGTCTCTATTCGTGTAATCTGCCGTCATTATGTGACTAAACACTGCTGGAACTTGAACGTAAACGTTTGCCTTCTGCATGGGCGCCTGTATCTAAAATGCATTTACCTGGTTTTAGTCTCTTTGTTATAGAGGGACTTTCATTATTAAGTATGCAATAGCCCCATGGATTTTATATTATTGAATTAATATTTTTGACTCATCTGTTTGATTTTTTTCAGCCATCCGTAATCGACATTTTTGCTGATCTCCCAAATCTCTTTCTCTGGGCTGCGATGCGGCCAACTTCTCTTCAACTTCTCTGGCCTTAAGACTTTCAATACGTTTGCCATGATATTAAACCACCATGATTCATTTGTGCATTCCCCATGAAGAAAAGTTTTCCATCTACTAAACTCGTTCAGGCTACTCAAATCACTCAAACTTCACGATCTTTTTATAACGTATTATTTTGCCATGTATTCATTTATTAATACCTCATGCTTTTCTGAATCGAATCTGCCATTACTTTTTGAGTAATCTACTACAACATTTACTGACGTAGATGTAGATGGAGTGCTGGCTTCCAATCTCGAGGCACCGATGTCGTATCCTGGTAGTGATTGAGATTTTTTGCAGGTGCCCTGATCCCTACTATGGGACCATTTATAGCTCTTCGAGTGTAGTACTCCGTCCGTCAAATGATGCATAAGACTGCCTACCGCTAGGCGACTTTCCAAGGTTTGATAAAGCCGAAGTTGGGTGTCTCTCTCTTCCCTTTCTTAATTCTCGTTTAGATTACTCGTGAACCAACATATTATAAAGGGCGCAAATGACTTTCAAAGCTGCCGAGCTCCTCCCTGAATACTTAATTACACTGAATGAGTCAAAAGTGATGTAACTCAGTTTTTTTCATATTTTATTTAGGTTCGCAGAAAGATTTCACTGCCTGCGCTGTTGTGTGGATGAGAGGATTAAGGAGTTGTATTTTCCCCCCAACAGGCACCGCTTTGGGTTTAATTTATTGCTTACTTCACTTTAATCCTCTTGCTCTCAACAACATGTAAAATGGCATTCAAGTGCCCATATTTCACAGACAGTGCTCCACACAAATATTTCAGAAAAATTAATTCCTCGAAAATTTAATCAAAGTTATATTGATAACACTAATATTCTTTTAGAGGAAGGCTCAGTTAAAATAAAGAAATTAGCTCTCTTAGTATTTTTAGGAATACTTCCCCCCATGAGGCATAATTTTTACAGCTTTCGCTGCTCTACGTGGCTCGATCAATGCAAATCGAGGACCAGCCATTAATTTTTAATTGCGTTTCTCCCGAATTTTGCGGTCCTTATCTCTTCGCCTAGTGCAGCCCGTTAGCGCGTGGGACGATGTATCTGATCCCTATCCTATTTTCTGGATCACTCTCAAACGTCAGCCCCGCCTGGTCCGTTTAGTGAACTAGCTTCTCTGAGTCATCGGAGGAAAGAAAAACAGTCTCTCTCTTAAAGGTCAAGAAGCGTTCATTGAGTGGACCCAAAAAAAATAGAAAAGGAGTTCTGCGTGGAGGCGGCAGAAATCGAGTGTGGCGGAGTAATTAACAAGGCCATGCCAACGTTTATGGATATAAAATCTGGGAATTAGGAATGGAAGCTGTTTTGATGATTGAGATCAGCGCCCTTTTCAAACATGATTCTTTATGAACTCTTATAGGTATCATAGAAGTGGTTTCCAAGGCTCGGTCTAACCACGAGACATAAACTTTGAACACTTTCATAGTCTTTTTTAAACAGTTTTTTACCTGAGTAGTTAAAATTAAAGTCAAATTGTCTTATAACTTAACCCCATGTCAACATTGGCGGGTGGAGTATTTATAAAAAAGAATTAGCGTCAGGCAGTGTCATCATTTTCCTTTGTCACTATCTTTAGTCGTAAATACTGTCAATAAACTGTTTTCTTCCCTTCACTCTCTCACTCAGTGATTCAACCCAAAGGTCGGTTTGGATAGTTGAGGGTAGAGCTCAACCCGGACTATGCCACAGGCGCACAGTGGTCTGAGAGCCCACTTTCGCGGCCAAAAATCGATTTTTTCAAATAGTTGAATTTAGGTATTACATGGTCTTACAGTAAAGAAAAATGATTAATTCATCATAAAACGAACGAATTTTCATTGTTTGTTGACCCATGTCCTAAAATTACAGACATATATCTTGGGGATCAGCGCCACCGCTTGAAAATTGATTTTTCACGCTGGAAAAGGGAATCAAATTACAACTCGTAATAAATACATTTCCTTGATACATTAGGTGATTTACTTATTTTAACATCTGTTTAGTATTCCTACATTGCCAATTCGTCTCTTCATAACGTCGTAAGTGACAGTGACCAGATTTTCTTAAACGGAGCAACGTCAATCACTTTCCCGGAATCAATTGGGCGTTTAAAACATATCTTACAATATATAGTGTTGAAGCAATATGCTAAGGCAAGAGAAAGGCTTTTTGCATAGGATGGAACAAGATTTTGGCGCTTTTATGTGCCATTTTCTAAGCTATTGACTTTTGTATCTCGAAGCGCGGGCAGCGGTGCTGCCGGTAGTTGCGCTCACTCACGCGTGCCCTCTGAGCAGTCCGTGCTGACAAGTAGAGTTCTGTTAACTTTCTCAGAGATGTTAAATCGCCTGAAATTAAGTAATTTCATAATTTTACTCATTGCATGAAATAATACATCTCAGTCGGTATATTATACTGTTTTACTTTCAAAGATAATGACTTGTTTTTCATGAAAATTGACACACCACTATTTACCTTCCGTATCAATTTGACATGAATGGATGGATGAAAATAAATAGTATCCTCCGGCAGCGTAATACCACTTTGAAGCAAATGTTATACGCTGTTTTTTGTCGCAAAAATGAATCTTATGTCAGGAATTCAACAGTTTATAACGATGACAGATCATTTCGACTACCTGATTGTTCCAACTGTCGTGATAGCGCGGTAAAGTGTTGCTATCCACGAATGTCGAGGAATATTGTATATTTGCCTGTCGAAGAATATTGAATTTACTTTCAAACTAAAATTTACTTCTTCTGGCTCTAGTTTAAAATAAGCAAATCTTTTTTTTTACTTATTTTGAAAACCAAGTATTTGAAATTTATTATTTTTCCTCTAGTTTTGTTTGCTAACATGGCGCCAATGGTATCTGTTAGATGATTTGTTCATTTTCAAAACGGATATCGTAGATTATTGGATATTTTGAAACATTATTCAGCCTCTGTCCTCTTCATCGGTGGAATTATAATCCACAACAGGTCCCATGTGTGGAGGAAGTGGAAGTGCCAAAACGTCGTTAGGGATCGTGCTGTTGTTCATTTTTGTAGTTTACGAAGCGTGAATAAAAGAGTATCTGAAGACTGAAGAAGGATGTGGAGGAGGTCTTCGTTAGTAAACTCTTTGTTCATTTTCCAGGTGTGAAGTTCTCTATATCTTTTGCAAACTTCGTTCCTGGATTCTTGCGACTCTTCTGAAAACTAGCCGATTTGGAGGGCTATGGAATTAATTATGTCAGCACCATGAATTCGAATTTTATGCATTGTTACAGGCATTGGGTACCAGGAATAAATTGTAACGAAAATGTTAGCTGTAATTAGGCAGTATACCC
Organism: Pyrrhosoma nymphula; assembly: GCA_963573305.1. Taxonomy (NCBI): domain Eukaryota; kingdom Metazoa; phylum Arthropoda; class Insecta; order Odonata; family Coenagrionidae; genus Pyrrhosoma; species Pyrrhosoma nymphula. Next base: position 42,573,126 of record OY754330.1, on the reverse strand, counting down.
TAAAAGTATTTGCATTCAACGCGTAATTTGATGATAAAGCACGAAGTATTACGCCCATACGATGAAGTAACTGCTGATCTACTTCGGTTATTTCTGCCGATTTTTCAGCCTCTTGAAATGATCGGCGAGCAGTGTTGCCATCATTTGAATTCCCAAATCCTTGCTTTGGAAGGTCGACAACCAAGCCCATGCTTTCTTTTAATCCTTTTGTTATTTTTTTGGTTCTTTCCTCTAGTTCTTTTTTTTTTTTTGAAAATGCGCAATTTTTGAAAATGCGCATCACTTACCTATTTCCAACTTGTAGCCAATATGAAGCAAACATTCGAATGAACCATCCATGGAGCGGAGAAATACCAAGAGATAGTCTCTCATGATTAATGTCCCTTCTAATTATTTCATCGATAATATTCATTTGATGAGGCTTGCTTCCGCATACGTAACACGTCTGGGATGATGAATTATTTGTCAAATTATTTATAACCTTGCCGTCTGCCATCGTTAAATCAAGTTGATACCTTACTAACATGTTGGAGCCAGCAATATTAAACTCCCTTTGTACCAGTACTCCCTCCCCTATCTGATTTTGATATATTTCTTTGTTTTTTATAATTATATTTTTATCGTCCTTTATAAATTCAAATTTGAGTGGTCGACATAGGCGTGGTGAAGATGGGCGTGGGTTTTGCCAGACTATTGTTGTTTTTTAATCATCTTCATGGGTAGACAACCGAAGAGGAACAAGAGAAGTATCTAAAAGACTTTAGTCATTGAAATTATTATGCGGAACCACCTGCTTGTAATTGGAAAATCCTGACGTTCCGTCAAACCCCCACTTTGTAACAAGCTTCATATGTTTTAACTGTAACGGATTTAGTTGGGCAATAACTGGAGCCTGTGGTATGAGAAGACGCTCAGTAGTTTGATCAAGTAATGCCTGTAAATTCATTTCTGCTCCACTGGCAGATATTTCAATTATCTCCATCGGGGGATAACACCTTTCTTTGGCCTTTAACATTTAGTGCTTAGTTTTCTCATATGATTGTCTTGAAGTACATAACAACCAGGTTCCTAGTCACCGTAATATAATAGTTACGCAAATCGGAATCATATTAATCCATCCATTCAAGTCAAATTGATACGGAAGGTAAATAGTGGTGTGTCAATTTTCATGAAAAACAAGTCATTATCTTTGAAAGTAAAACAGTATAATATACCGACTGAGATGTATTATTTCATGCAATGAGTAAAATTATGAAATTTGTGTTTGTGTTTGTGTCTGTGTTTGTGTCCTAGACATACATTAATTTTAATATTCTCTTGGCTGAAATAAGGGTAATATCATTTCAACGTGACTGTTGTTTGATTTAGAATGGAGAGTTACTCTTGGTGGTTTATGATTTATTAGTAGTCAAAATCCACAGTATTACACACACACACAAGTATCGAATTTTATTGTACCTGAGCAGGCTTATTTGTATCTCAGGGAATTTTGTCGAGGAAAATCAGTTTTGAAAGCAGTGTTTTATTTGAATGCGATAGTTTGAAATTTGAGCGTGTCCGCACTTCGAGAGGCATGAGATATTTCCTCTATTCTTGATTGCCATTTAGATTTACCTAGCTGCGCCCGAATATATCTCATCTTGTGCTAACTAATGCCATTCGTTTTAGTAGAAGTGAACGTTGACCAAATGGCAATCCTTGATAGTAAAAACTGCTCTCGAGAGAAAAGCAGGGACTCTTTTAGTGTGGGAAAACTATTTTTTTAAATATCAAATAGCTCTTGGAATCAAAGCGTCCCATTGTGACTTCATTTTAGAATCTTTTAGGTTAAATTTCATTACAATACTCACTACGGGAAACTCGGCACTTCGGCATTGTGGCAGGTAAAATTAAAAAAAGTAAATTATAATTGTTAGAAGGCACATGATTTTAAAGCTGGTGAAGATTTATTTTGTGACTAAATGAAACAACTGATCTTGGCGAATAATGAGTGTAATTTTGCGTAGTTGACCAACTTTTCTCTGACACACCAAGCCTCTTTTAGATATTTTGCACTTACAATTAGATTAGAACTGAAATAAATGTATGCTTAAAAATTCCAATAATGCTGTTGGTAAAACCACGGACCACTTTGAGTGGCGGGGGAATTTAAAGAAGTTGGGAAAGCCATATTCAGTGACTTAGTTTTTTTTAAATGCTCCTACGTGTATTTCATCTCATGTGCTCGTAATTTTCCTTTGCCAAAAAATAATCTGTATGTTCATGTGAAAAATTAGCTCCCACTTTTATCCGTTTCTCTTTACTATGCCTCTGATTTTTTGTTCAAAACTATGAAATAAGACGTAGCGCTCTTGTATTCTCTTTGAAGAGGCCGTCGGCTTAGTACTGTGGAGGTGAAGGAATGTTCAAATTGCTGGAAAACAGGCACGACAGGTAAATAATTGATACAGCGTCCCAAAAGAACTCCTCCGTTTCTCAGAAATAATCTCTGCTGCAAGATTCAATACGCCCAAATTGCGTCACAACAGACCTTTACCCACCCCCACCTTCCGTCTAGTTTTGTTCTCATTTCCTTGTGCGAAAAATGGGAAAATAATGGCCTCATTAGAAGTAGTGGTTTGGATTTTTTACGTCACCTTTGACACATCCTTCACTCGCTTGAATGAGCATATTTTTTTCCGTGGAACAAAATTACGGGCCTGTCTGTCTGTACATGATTCGAATCGGAGATCTGATAGGCGATATATCTTGCAGCAAAGAATAAGTATTGAAAACTTTGTTATTCCTCTTGCATTAATCGAATGCTAATATTCTACTCAAACTTTTCGTGCCAGAACACACGCCGTTTCTTTGGATAAAAGAGGAAGGATAGTAATTAATGGAAGGATATACATACACGCCCCGCCATTAACTCATCCTTGATGATATACGCGAGTGCATCATTCTGCTTTGTCTCATCTCTTGAGTTCTCCGCATGGAATACGTTACCCTTGACGTGAAGACCAGCTCTCTGTAGTAGTAATGAGTATGCTTCAACAATATGAATATTACTTATGCAAAAATAAGATTTAATTTTTAAAAACCTATATTTTAGCTATATTTTATTGGTTTTATGTGTTTCTTATTTGGGCTACCTATAGAAAAACGGGTCTTCTGCATGATTTGAGCAACATCCCACCATTCCTCGCCATTTTCTTCAGAAATTGAACTTGAAATCACATGCTGTTAGAGGCGAGAATAGATTAAACATCCACACATTACTCAACCGCAGTGGCGCGTGGCAGGGGGTGATAGCACACCAGCCATGAAAGGGAAGGGAATCGGGAAAGGTAGGAGGAGGGAGAAAGGTGAATTGTATGCCAACGATGTGTCTTATGTCACGCTGTTTTTGTAATAATAAGTAATGGTGCGTGGAAAGAAGAAATGTTTGTACCTCTCAGTTCGGCAGTTTATCTCTCTCATTTTGTCACATCTATTAGTTCTAGAGATATAGCGTGGGGTCAAAATAATATTCTCCGTGTAGTACTGCAACTCGCCTAATTTAAAAATTTCAGAAAATCTAAGCTTACTGAGTAGCTTCCGAGTCTCTGGGAAACAAGGTATAATATAAAAGTCATTTTCACGAAAAACTCTTAAAAACAAGAAGATTCTTTCTGGGAATTGAATGGTGATCGAATGAGGCTCCAAACCATCTTGGTTTTTGAGTTACTATTAGCAAATAGCTAACGAAAATAAAGTCAAAACATTTTAGTTTTAGAGTTATCGGCTCTCACGGTGGGAAAGTGTTTATTTAAAAATGATATATTTGTCGAAAAATCTGCATAAAGAGTATTCTAATTTGATTTCCTAATTGCTAAGTCTTGTCATCAGTGAAAACAGCGTATTTTAATAATACAAACTAAATGGTGGAATTCAGTATTTGTAATTCAGTGTTAGTGTTACTCCTTAAGCCCATGGTTTTGATCATGAATATATGTATATTCATGACTGTATTAATTCAATAGAAATGGCGCTGCAGTCTGTTAGAGGCATTCTATTACCATAGGTTGGCCAAATCGAAGACAGACACCATGATTAGTTCGGCGGAGCTCGTCTCCTACGTTATCGCGAATGGAAGTACGTACTAAATACGTCAATTTTATTCACTTTTCTCCCTCTCAGCCAACTGATTTTACTTCTAAAACACACGTAGCAAGATCGGGAAAGTTTCTGCATAAAATTAAATGATCTTCACGTTAAATCTCAGCTGAACATCATAATTATATGTTAAAGCAGTGTCGCTTGGGCGAAGTTTAGGTGTGTCACAGACAAGTATTTCGTGATACCTCGACTAGAGAACATGCTGTTAGGAAATTAGTTGTTAATAGAGCAACCGATATTGTTGATTCTTAAGCAATGGAAAAGGCTACTCGTTAATGATATCAGAAAAAAGGCACGGGGCTATACTGTTGTGTAGCGGTAGATAAATGCTGCCAGAACTGCGTAAGCTGACAAACACCACGTTGCTTGCTACTATAACATCACGACAGTAAACATATTACTCGGAATTTGCTTATGAATACCATTCATACATGCGAAATGTAGTTTAAATTCAGGCACGGCTTCTTGAGCCAGGACAAAATACTCTCGAGGAGAGAATCCTCAAAATAAATACCTCTTACAACTAATTTCCAGTATTTCTTGACTGCGCTTAAGATTAGCCAGACCAATTGATAAACCTTAGGTCCTTTCGTATGAAATACTTAAACATTACCCTCATAAAAGGACTGCGATGCCCTCTAAAGGTAACTCCTAATATCTAACTCTGGAAATTAAAAAGAACTACCGGGAATAACACAGCGAACAACTTTAATAATACAAAACTCAAGGCAACAGTGTGAAAATCCACGAGAAACAGCCAAATCCGTTTCTAGAAGGGGATCCAACATAGAATAAAATATATTTAACGATAATAATAGCAGGCGGTGGGTCTTCTAGTCCATGTCACAATTTGGTTGAACGTTCAGCACAGCTTTTGGTTGACCTTCCAGCTCTTGACTTAATCAGCCACAACTTAAATTCAGATGGCATAACTGAAAGTGAAAAGAAATACATATCACAATAAGCACAACAAAAATAAATAAGCAGACATCAGCTTACCTCCTATTACTACCTAACACTCTATTCGCCAATTTTACTTTAACCGCATCACATGCACAAGTTATTTCTTTTTGTTAACAGAGTATGCTCATGAGCTCATACTGTTGACAGAAGCAGGACGGAAAAGGTCTTCCACCATCTTTAATTTCACAATAAAAGAACCCCATTAGAGTTTTCTACCATTAAACCACTAAGATCAATTAATAAAGATGCTAAAAGTTAAAAACAAGAGGGAATTGACCGAAGGAGGAATGTCAGGGGAGGGTTATCACCTAAGTCATATGACAGATGCGTGTGATACATCATAAAATTACTTCTCAAGTTAATATGACTAATAACACAATACTGGCATGTAAATAAATTAAATTGTGAATTGCAATGTGCACCCATATTTTTGCGCCAAAGTATAAAAATTAAACATCAATGCTCTCATTCCGGAGACAATCTCCACCGACTGGAATGAATTCCTGACTTCAAAGGTAATCATTGCCTTAGTGAAGGCCCTTATGGGAGAGTAAAATAGGTGGCGTCCTTCCAAAATTGATCATCTAAAAAAACCTATACCCATTCGTGAAGTGGTAATTACAACATTAATCGCTGCACCCAGGAAAAAAGGATATCAAACTGCTTACCTCTCCAAAGGTAACATCACAACTGAAAGGATATCAGAAATTATTAATTCAAGTACGTTATAAGGTATAAAAATTCTTGCAATAAATTAGACAATCAAGCACTAATTAAAAACAAAGAAAATCTCTGCAACTCCAAAAAATTACAAAATACATATATGTGCAATTACACTTTAGTAAATACTAAGGAAAAACGGCAAGTGTGCTAAACAATAACTTTCGCAGAAAGCCATCATTTAAGTAATAAGGGCACCATTAAGTACATACCGGTGATTCTGTAAGCCACCTCAGGGTTCCACCCCTTAGGTGGCTTGCAGGGTATTTTGTAGATGTAGATGTGACAGGAGAACTTAAAGTGGCTAAAGATAATTAAAGCCAAGATTAAGATATGACATAGTAACCAAGAACATGATCACCATAGTCACTGTACTAGAGATTTGACTGGAAGGATTGTCAGAGTAAGGCACTAGTCATTCACCATGATTACAGCACACTAAAAACATACCTGAGAAAGAAATATAATTTATTTAAAAATAAATTAAAATCAGTCTGAGAATCAACACAGCGGAGACCACGCCGTCTCGTGTTTCCTTTTATAGCATTTTATTAAGAAACTAATACATTCAGCGCTAAGGAATCGTTAATAGTACAATAAATTCATCATTAAAAATATCAATACAACAAATCAGCCCCATACGTAAATAAAGGAAATCAATATAGGAGCATTAGACACAGTGGTTGTGAATGACATCTGCGTCTCAGGATCACTTTCAATCCATTTTGTATTGATAATTATAAAGTCAGAGCTTAAGCAAACTGAGCAATGAAAAATATTAGAATAACTTACTATTTAATAACCCAATATTCCAAGATAAGATGGAGCAATAGGTCATGTTACTTGCACGTCATTTCATGTTGTTTTAAATAGGATAAAACAAAGGAAATCACATTTCAATGACTTACACTGATTCTTCACTCTATTAACAAATAATTTTAGTAAACATATCAGCGAACTTACTTTCACAGAGCCACTGAATGACAAAATAGCTTAATGCTCCCGTTCACTGCAATGCTAATGAAGAGGCAGGCCGAACTAATCATGGTGTCCAGTGCCTTCTGGTCAGAGGGATTCATGGGTAAAAAAGCGTCAGCCAATAGAAACGAGCGGAAAACTTGGCCAACCTCTAGAAATGGTAATACAGTGCCTCTACAGTCTGTTTCTTTACAGAGTCCACTAGATGATATTCACAGCACTACCCATAAAGGATTTGAGGTTTTCCCGGTGAATTATATTCGTTAAGGTTTCTCTGGTTTGACATCACAACGGGTAAGGTTATTCAAGTACATCAACATTTCGATGGTTGACTTAGCTACCGTCATCAGGATAATGAGTCGAGCGAGGATGCTGGCGATTATACATATATAGCCGCAGATGCCCCAGCGCTTTGGGAGCCGTTACGGTTCTTTTAAATTTCATCAATTACCGGTCTCCAAGTCTTACTTAAGCTGAAGACGCTATCTCTATTGATATTATTTTGTTGTACCTGTATCAACATGGTTTCTTTTTTTATTCTTTCCCAATATTTGGACGCCCGCAAAAGTAGGGTGGAATTAGGGAAATCGATACGATGACCAAGGTCAAGGTTATGCTCTGATAATGCAGACTTTTCTGGTTGGAAAATCCTTATGCTTATTTCGTGCTCTTTGATTCTATGCTCTTTGATTCTATGCTCTTTGATTCTATGCTCTTTGATTCTATGCTCTTTGATTCTATGCTCTTTGATTCTATGTTCTTTGATTCTATGCTCTATATAATCGCCATCATCCTCGTTCGGCTCATTTTCCTGATGAAAATGGCTGAGTCAACCATCGAAACGCTGATTTATTTCAATAACCTTACCCGGTGTCAAACCCTAGATACCATTACGAATTACTCCCATCGTTTTAAAAATGTAATCCAGAGGAGTCTGATTCTCGGTTATTGTAAAATAACGGATATCAGTGAAGATATATTTTACACTCTATTAGATATTTTCTACACTCCGTGTATTTAACCACGCTTATTTTAACTTACCCTGTTTTTTTGTTGTTTGTCTGGATGGATGGAATCTTGTAATAGAAATATAACCCACTTCCCAATGTTCAGTCGAGCTGAAATTTGACAAACGTACTTACTCTTGATGACAATATATGAATCAGTAATTACATTCACTAATTACCAAGTTAAGCTACTAAAATAAATTTTATATTCGCATTAAATATACATGCATCTACAAACCTGACCTTGTAGTATCTTAATTTTATCTTCCAGCAACTAAGGTTATTCATCAGTGAAAGCTTTATGTTGGTAACATGACAATTGAGGAGACTGGTTTTCGTATTTGTTTTATCCTACGCTGTCACGAAGGGAACTTTTTCCAACGAGGGAATTCAACTAGCGCGAATCACTCACTGCGTGGATCAGGCAAGTGCATCTCCGTATTTATCAGAAGTGTTGTATTACAGGAAGTCTTGCTTGTAACCATTCTTCTAGAAGTCAGCACGAGATAACGGTCGAAGTGCTATATCCTTATGGCGATGATGGCTTTAAAAGTTTGAAAAAAATATGAAACACAAAAGAGAAAGGAAGCAAAGAACCGGGTCACGCTTTAAAGATCACATCATTTTTCATTCCTTTCCTTTGGACTACTTCCTTTTCAGCGGTTACAGTGGCAGGAAATTTTGCATGATAACACTATATATTTCGTTTAGGTTATCTGCATTTCCTTTGCATTAGTTAAGTTCCCATTTCTAAGAAGTGTCCAGTTTTCTTATCTGATGACAATGCACTGCCAACGTCCAGTTAGTGGATACTGATAAGTTTCGGAAAATATGCCGGAAAGAGAGGTGGCCACAGGGGAAATGGAAATCAGTGCATTGCCATACATTTTTATCATTTTTGCTGATGCATCCTGGCCCGGGTAATAAATAAAGTCGTCCGTGGCAAAAGTTTTGGAAATTCAAGGACTTCATTCGATGTTTTTGGCTACCATGTGTGATTTTTCACTCAACGTTCCACGGAATACCCAGCACGCCACCTCTAGAGGTTGCAGGATGCCGTGTATTTTCATTGTGCTTGGAAAAATGCTTTATTTGGATAGAAACGACGCTGTTAACGACTGATTAGTTGTTAGAAAGATAATTGATAAAAATATGACTTTTTCAATACATCTGTATGGTTAGTATGTACCTGAAAAATACCTTAAAGTTACCATCTGTTTTGACGGAATGTTTTTACTCAATTATAATAAAAATTATAATTATTTATTTGTTTTGACCCACTAAATCGCTATCCAGCCTTAAACATTTTTTCGGTTAAAATGTATACCTTTTATCAGTGTAGGGAGAGCAATCCAAGTTCAAGTCATTTTCTGATAAAGGGGTGCTCGTAGTGAGAGTAATAGTTATGTAAGCAATATCTATGCACTCTGTAATAGCTCCTTACTGTTCACGGAAAAGTGACATATTTGATCTCTTGGTTCCATGCTCTATTTCCTCAAATTTCTACGTGTGACTGTTCCTAACTTTGTACGCTAGAGTTAGTAAAATATACTAAATGTCCCCAGTGAGATAGTCTGGTCAGCGCTAACGTGAAAGTTTGCAAATATAACTTAGGCTTTCGTCACACCGCTAATGTCATTATGATAAGTTATAATAATAATAATAATAAAACGTCTTTATTGGGCGAGATTGGGACTAGAAAGTCCCATCTTCCATCTAACCCCTCGTCAAACATAAAATTATTGCAGTTAAATACATTGTCAAGTTGCTCTTGGAATTACATTCAACAAACAAAATTATAAGTTAGCAAAGTGTAAAAAGATGTGAGCAAACGTGGGAAAAACCTAAGGATATTGACTGTCGTCCTTATTGGAAAAAAACCCACTGCAGGAAAACGCCCACACAAGAAGGGGGGCGTGAAAAACCTGCGAAAACCTACTGAGAAAGAGCTAATGTAAACATGGATGTATACAAATACAAGAAAATATCACCCAGTACCTGGAAAGAAAAAGAATATTAGATGAGGCAGGAGGAGATTAGTGTTGAATCTTTCCTACTGTTCCCATGGTGTTTTATGTGTCTCGTTGTTGTTCTCGGAGAAGTTTTTCGTATAGTGCCCTTTTGAAGGATGCGAGTGATGATGATTTACGTAGCGGTAAGTCAATGTTGTTCCACTCGCGACATGCGGTCACAATGAATGATTTATTGAATCTGACTGTCCGGTGGTGAGGAATAACGAGTCATTATGTCGAGAATATAGTGTCATCGAGAATATAGTGTCATTATGATAAGTTATAGTGCTGTCATATGAAGACTATTTGGCAAGGTAATAATTTTGGCAAAATTATAGTACTTTAAAGTATAAAAAGTATGGTATTAAATAAAAAATCGAGTTGGGCATTATTTTATTTGTATATGTAGCTAAATGGCCCTAGCGGTCTCTTCTCACTCACTTATCCCCCCTGATTTAATTGGTCATGTTCTCCAGTAATCATTTCTGTTCTATTTCGAGTGCAGTAAAAATACGACAGGTTCTTCGTCCACCCAGGATGCACTGCTTCGCGCCGTTGACTCATCCGCTGTTGCCCTCATATCTCCTCTCACCGAATTTGAAGTTTTGAGTCAGCGGTGACTCCTCTCGTTTGCTAGCCGTTCCCAGCACTCCACCCTATAAGGAATCCCATTCCCGGGAAACAGTTGCCCATCTCTTCGCGAAATCCGATTTTTGTTCTCGGCCCTTAAAAAGCTGCCGTATGCGGAGTGTGTGTGACGAGGTCGAGTGAACGCGACCGAGAGACCAAATGAGGGGGGAGTGCACTGAAAGACGATTTGACGTGAGCGGAGACTGTCAATGAATCGTCAAGTGACCTTTCGCCGCGACAATCTCACCTTATCCGTAATGCCCTCCTATTATGCTTCCTCTCCAACCTCTCTCAAAAATTTCGATTCGCAGAAGAGCATAAATGGAATGTCATGCATCTATGATATTGATTGTTTGGGCAATCTACTGTTAGTTATGGGCCAGCGTCCACTGTGGAAACATCGAATCTTGCTCGGCCACCGAAGTTATGATAGATTCTCCTTTTCGAAGTACTATTTGCATAAGACAAACAAAGTGAGATGGAACTAGATTACGTTTCAAAATGATGACGATATCAATAAAAACTAATTTTCCTTCGTTTATGATGGTTTATATTGTCATGAACATCACCTTCGTGTGCCTATATATTTATAGTTTTGTCAGTAACTCCCTTAAGAAATACATGTAAAGCTGATTCTTCGTTTGGTTACACACATTTTTTCTTTTCAAAATTTATTTATAAGTAATGGACGTACGAAATTGAGTGAGGTACAAATAGAAATAGAATTTTTAACAAATATTTTTTACCATGTTTCCAGTCTAAATTGCGTATACTTTAATAAAAACTTTAGCTAAATTACAGCGTTTTGGATAAATCTTCCCCATAACGACCATACTGATTGTTGAAGTCGAGATTCTGTGAATTTCCATTTACTATGAACTAAATAAAGAATAGATAAATTATTACTATAAATTATAAAGAGGTAAAGAAAATATAGATGATGATTAGGACTTAAGTATTTAAAAAAATTAACGTTGTTTAATAGTTTGTGGAAACAATGTAAGCGTGATAAACCTATTTGAACAGACTTAACGCTAAACATGATTGACGTTAAAACGTCATATTGAAATGATTCTTTTAACCCTAAACATCAATTTTATTTTTTTCGATTGAAATTTAGCGGGCGCTCTCTACAAGTATGATATAAGAGTTTAGTTCAAAGTTAAGTAATTCAGAGTTATAAAGATAGGCACCATACTATTTTTTAAATACCAATGAAATTGAATATTATTGAAATTGACAATAAAATAATGTAACATATCCGAATAAAATCTTTTGGCTATTTCATAGGAACGTAAATAAAGCAATTTTAGTTTAAATTATTGTTAATGATGCTCTTTAATTAACTGTAAACAAATTCAAAATTATTCTGTATTTATCAATAAAATACTAAGGAGCATAAATCCTCTGCACTTGTTACTAGATACCCGAATTAAGCTAGTAATGGATCATTTTGTTTTGATATCTTCCATATCAACATTGTCAAGCTGTTTTGGAAATGGATGGCGGCTACTGATCGGAGGTCTGTTACTCGCTTTCCGGTCTTAAATATTAGTCGTATATGATCGATGATGTGCCTCGGAAAATGATATCTTATACTGCTTATCAATTGACAGCATATGTGTTTTTGAGATAGCCTTTTCGGGGGAACTCTCGAGGTATTAAATATTGTGGTGAAAGAGGTAGTAATTTCGACGATTCCGACGAAAAATGAGATTTTCAGCCTCAAATAGCCGACTACCCCAATTATTTTTCACTGATTGGCAAAGATATGCTTATTCTACAAAATATGCAAAAACCGGGAAATGTTATCGAAGGTTCGTGTCTTTGAGATTATAGCCCTCAGCATTCTTGGGCTCAACTCGAATTTAGTGAAGTATCGCAATCCTACTACAAATACAAGGATGGGAATAACTATCTGAATGCAGGTGAACACTTTGACCGAATCTTTTAATTAAGTTTTTTTAGCTGGCCTTTTTCTGAAGCCATCAATAATATTTTGCTAATCTTTACTCACCATGGTCGACTAAATTGTGGCATTTAATTTTGTATCTAAGACTGTCGAACGGACATTCCTAGATGTCATTTATTTCCGCGAACAATCAGAAGGTTAACGAAGATGTTGAAAGACTTGATAAATGCGTTGTTTGGCTGGTGCATCAGTTGGTTGAATTGCTGTATAAATATGTTTTATTAATTAATGTACCAACCAGTAAAAAATGCACGTCTCAACATCAGCTTCTCAATAAAATTCCTATGTCTCTATGCATATCTGTTTGAACCTTATTTATTGGAAAACGTAGTTCCCATAACTTTCGAAACATATAGTGAAGTTATTTGGTGAACATTCACTTACTGCTACAAGGGCCGGCTACTCTACCAACATGCACTATACTTAAAATATACCGTAGTCGAATAAATAATAAAACTCCGACTATTAATGCATTAGCAAAAATTTGCAAGTGCTAGTCAGATAGCGAGATTTCTACACATGCACTGTACTATATATACCACTATATGCTAGAGAAACTATTTGTATTAATGCGTTTTGCCCCGAAATAAATGCACAGAGATACAAGAGTTATACAGGAAGCATACAAGACGTACTGTTTGTACTACGTAGAAGATTAAGAAACAAGCATTAGGGAACAAATCACCTAATTAGCTACACTATCTATCGACAAACCGAGTTAAAAGTCTCATTGGCAGCTATTATGGTATCTTTTCTTTCGCGGAAAAAATGGCATTTTAAACCTGTCCGTTCTGCAGTCTATTACCTTAATTTTATTCTCGTGGTCTAATCAACCGTAGTATGTCAGGTTTCGTAAAACGTTATTGGCTTCGTCACAAAATAGATCGGCTTGGAACTCAAATAAAGTATTAAGTCCAAAATCTCTTAAGGTAACCTACCCACAGCTCTTAAACCTTTGAGACTGTACAATGTTCCAGAACTGCATATTGTTAATTTGATTGTACTTAAGACATTCTGACGTGCCGATTTCAAAAGTTTGGATTACGAATATTTGAGGCGAGATATTGAAGATGGCGGAGTAGTCGACAAATGAACTTTTCTTAGCGTTCTTAGCCAAAAGACTAGAGTCCTCTAGATTGTATTATCTAACTACTCCATTACTTCGTAGTTAATATATCGCAATTAATAGGACTCTGCAACAGACCAGAGTCCTCTGGATGGCCGTTCTCAACACTACTCCCTCATAGGGTTGAGTCGTCGCATACATTTCCACTATGGGAATTGAGAATTCCGCCATCTTTGTTCCTACGTCTTTATTGAGTCTTATGGGGGAAAGTGAGATTAACTTAGTTTTTACACAATTACGCGATTCCCGTCGCATTTCGGGTGATCATATAATGAAATAAATTTATCCTGGACTTATTAGAAACATTTTACCAATAATTTATTAATTGGAAAACGTGAAAAATTACAAATTAAGCGCGCATCCGTCAAATTTTTGATTCTTTTCTCGGGACGTTTTTCCGGATATGAAACTTACTATATTTTAGTGTTGAACAGGTTAAGTCATTTCCAAAAGTACTATTATTACTCTCATGGCTATTTTAGCGATGCTTATTCTTTAAAAAAAATAACAGCATTTAGGAGGGTAGTGTATTATCGGCAATCCAGAGGACTCTTCAACAGACCAGACTGCAGCGCCATTTCATCTTTCGCTCGCATTTTTTCCGCGGTAATTTCAGCAAGTTGATTAAAGTTAAGCAACTTTCTGTGTACTATTACGAGAAAAATACACATTTAAGCCATTTTTTACAAAAATAACACGGAATAACGATGCTATAAATAGCTTTTTACTGGAATATTTCTTTCTACAGAAATGAGATGTTTATGCAAATATTCACCCTGAAGAGTAGAGAGGTATCATTGTCTACGTACACACGTAGACAATGTTGCCCCTCTACTCTATGATACTCTACTCTAAATTTCTGTCCCGCAAACGTCGTGAAAACAGCTACAGGCCATCAGGCTAATTATACATCAACACGACATGTTTTTTTCGAATTTGACTACCCATTAATTAATTAAGGCTGCAATGACGCGTGAGTGAAAGAATTTCGTGAAAGCGGCGTTTAGAACCACTTTACTTTTCATGGCTCCCGCTTTTCTCTTTGTACATACCTCATACAAACATTTAGGGCTATTAGTCTTATTGGTCAAAAATAACATTTTCTCGGGATGCCTTTGAGTATTTCGATACAGAGAAAATAGTTTGCTCGTACTGAAAGCTTTTTTCTTATTTACTGCTTCAGCCATTTGCATTTACAACAGCAAAGTTTCTCATTTTGTGGTGAGGCTGCAGTGTTAGAACTGGTCCACTGGCATAATCTCTTTCTCGATGAGTTTTTATGCTGTAATACTTATTTAATATTGTACAATCACCTACGTAGCGAAGAACATACTAATACTTTGTACTGTTTACAGTGCACTGTCTGTTGCTCTAGGTTATGTAGACTGCGACTGCCTCAGATAATCAAAGAAAAATAATACGAAAGGGTTATGTACGAAGAATTTTGTTATCTGGGAAGCAGGATCACCAGCGATGGGAGAATCAATGGAGACATTGTGAGCAAAATAGACCCAACAAAGAAGGCATTCTGCCAGAAGAGGGTTCTGGTGAAAGCTTGTATCACAAGCCTAGAAGTACGGAAGCACATTACTAGACCATATATTTGGAGGATGCTGCTATATGGCAGTAATGCGTGGACTATAACAGCTTCAGAGCAAAAGAGATTGGAAGCAATGGGTATGCAGTGTTACTAAAGAATTATATAGATCAAATGGACAGAGTATCACTAACGAAAATTTCCTACGAAGAGTTGGACAGAAAAAACATCTAATGAAAACTTTGCGAAGAAGTAAAGGCAAACTAATTGGACACATTTTTCGACACAGCAGTCTAGTGAAAACAATAATGGAAGGAGAAATTAATGGGAAGAATTATAGAGCGAGGTCAAGAATTGAATACATCAGGCCTTTTATGATGGACGCCAAAGTGAATAATTATGTGGGAATGAAGCGGTTGGCAGGAAGGAGAGTGGAGTGGAGAGCTGCTGCAGAGCAATCTTCGGATTGATGACTACTGATGATGATGATGATGCGCATAAGAAAGATGCTCCCATGCTTTACCGTATTTCAGTTTCTGTGACTCTTAGGATAAAATAGTGATGTGAACCCCTATGTTTATGAAAAGCAATTCCATCGGTGAATTATGACCTTTATTTGCATGACGTGAACTGGCGTGATACAGTCATAACGTTGGAGTTTATACCTCGGGTAATTGGGAACTTTGGAAAATAGAATAATCAAGAATTGACTCTACTCTGTACTCATGTATGCATAGAACACTCGCCCGGATGATCGGGGAATCGGCACTCACGGCACTGATCAGATTAATCAATGTAGAATCCAATCTTTTGATTGGACCCCAGATACAAGGATATATTGAAGGAAACATAAGCCTTGAGGGAAAGTTCTGCTGGTTCACATCAAATCTAAAAGCGCCCGAATGAGATTTAAAAAAAAACATCAAGAGGAAAATCACTCGTCGGCCTATAGGGCAAATTGGACGAGATAGCTGAGGAGGAATTAGTTTTTTTGTTTCTTCTCTTTCTTCTCTTTCCATCTGCGATCCTCTGTTGAGGAAAATTCACCGGCATTTATATTTTCAATCTTTTCCGGGAGATTTGTCGAGATGCCATTCGCTCCCGATCGTGAGAGTGGAGGGAGATGAAGCGGGATGTAATCGGGGAAGTAAGAAAGTGACTCGTGAAAGTACTGAGGCAGAAAGCTAGCAACCGATGGAATATGTGACGAGACAATCCTCTCCCTCCTCTGCCCCTACTGAGCGCGCTGGCTCAGCCAACCACTTTAACTATCTTACGATTGTCTTCAAATGGATGAGAGTTTCCAGGGAAGCTATGCTAAAATAATGATCTTGAATGTGTACTGGAGTCTCAGGCATGACGTGCAACAATCATCTTAAAGGGAGTTTCGCCTACTTTTCTTATGATAGAATGATTAAAACTTTGTAATTTTCCACACTGTTTTTATTGATGGTACAAGCCTGACCGGTTTCAATGTTCACACATCATCATCAGAGGCTAAATTAGCCTCTGATGATGATGTGTGAACATTTAAACTGGTCAGGCTTGTACCATCAATAAAACCAGTGTGGAAAATTACAAAGTTTTAATCATTCTATCATGTCGAAATTCCACCAAGTAAATGATTCAACCATCTTGTATACTTTTCTTATGTTTTACTATCTAATTTGACTTATGTTTCTTTATGTAAAATGTGAAAAGCACTCGGGTTTTCCATTTATAATAATATAGATATTGCGAAAGGCACAGAAGGATTTGGTTTTACGAAAGTAAGGACGCACTTTGAACCTGCACCAAGTGTTTGAGGCCCATTCGGGAAAAGAGTTTGCGAAGGAATTAGATAATGTTAAAATAAAATACGCCGGATTTGTAGAAAAAATCTCTTTTAAGGAAGGAGACTTAAAATGGGAACTGGGATAAGCTAGGATGATAGTCCCTCCTATCACGAAGGAAGAAAGCTAAATAAAAAATTCTTGAAAGATACTGAGGGCCCTAGTTAACTGCTGGTAACGAGATAGTTAGGCCTCCTCACTTCATGGTTGATGAAATAATAATCTCAGATGAATTTCAGATGAAATAGGTGGTGTAGATGCTTAGAGTATTTGGTTTGAATATATCTTTTTCCCTTGCTGCGCTTATTACCATAAAAACTACAATAAAGCAAGTCTTCATCAATGGTTTATAACCTAGCCAAGACGCTATAACACTGTTATACATGCCCTTGGGAATCCAAGCTCATGAGTCCTTTCCTGGTGCACGAAACTCGCTGTTGGTAATAATTATCGACAGAAAATATTTATGTGTACAAAATAAATTAGGGTGTTCAACGAATTATTTATCAATTGTTTTGCCTCTAGTTGTACGTGGGATGAAATACGTTTTTAACCATTCCGTTTTTCCCGATCTCCATAATTTTGTGCCTAGAAAATAGAGTATATATCCCAGCGTGATGACGTTTCTAAAATATTTTACCGTCATTCGACGGCATCAAACTTGCTTCCTGAGTCACTTTTTATCATATTTTTACGCTAAGGTAAGCTGTAGACCTTTATTTTCAGTCAAATTTAAAAATGGGTAATTTATTTTTTTTTTCGACAGAGTTTTGCAAAGCGGCTTGGATAACCTTCTTTTAAGTTTTGAATATTACGCTGAAGAGAAATAATGGCGGAATTGCCATTGGCTGTAACTTGATCGATCTACTGAATACCTTACGTTGCGTACCAATTCCCATCCTTACGTTGTCTGATTGAGTTTGCGACGCATTTCCTCACCGTCAGGAAAGGGATGTGACTTGAATATACGCAAGAAATCCTGCCACTTATTTTAAGGGAAAGATAAGAAGTGCGCACAGTAATGAGACGGTAGCCTTTCGCTTGCGCACTTTCTCTTTTTAGTTACATTAGCGAGAGGCCCTTAAATTCAACGGCCACTGGCCCCTGGTCTTTCTCCCTTCGCGCCCTCCTCCTAACCCTTTGCTGGGCTAGTTGAACACCCCGGGGTGATTACGAAAACGGAAGAGAATAATACCACCCTCGCGACTCCCACTCCTCCCTTCAATGTCCCTCCAATCCACCTTCCATCTTTTGTCTCTGCCCCTTCCTCTCCTGCCTCCCCACCAGCCTCTCCCGTATATCTCGAGACGCCGACGAATGACCCTGGGAGGCGCCAAGACTGACTGACGCTCATATCCCTCTCTTCATTTTGCTGCCGACTTGCGGGTTCTTTTCCCTCCTTGATAATGGTTTGCCGGGAAGTAAAGGTTACTGGTTGAAATCCGAGGAAATTTGTAAGTGCAGGACAATGGACGACTGCTGGCATTCTGAGCCGAATCGTTTCGAGGGTGGTCGGCTCTAAGGTGTCACTTGAAACATTTTTCTACGGCCATTTTTTATTCAAGCGTTCTCGTTCAAAGAGTCATTTGAATCGAAAGACTTTTATCCATGTCACACGATGATCAATGTTTTTTTCAAAGGATGCAGAGTAAAAAGTAAGATGCTATCATTGTTGTAAATGGCAAATAAAACAAAAAAATGTCCACAGATACTGTATACAGTCATTAGTTTTAGAAGAAAATTTGACTTCCCTTTATTCAGTAGTATGTTCAATTTCTATATGATCGACTGATTCGGGTTCGAGTCCCAGTCATGGTGTTCCTCAGTGGAGTTTTCGCACTTATGTACGAGCACTTTGTTGTCACTAGCAAGTGTACGAGTGCACTACGCAAAAGTTACCCTGAGGCTAGTTTGCGGTATAGTACTAAAAATAATGTTTCATTAAATTTCATACCGCCAAAAAATTTTAAAATTTCCCTGGTAAATAATACCCTTTGATCAAATTTGTATCAAGAATATTACCATGAGACTCCGGCTTAAGAATTGTTTCGACAGATATTTACAATAATTTGATATTTTGAAAGATATATGCGTTGAAATTGCTTGTATAAATATGTATTAGACGCTAGTAAAATGTTATTCGATCCAATTACTCTGCCATTTTTATTTTTTCTACAGGTTTAGGAGAAATATAATGAGTGATTAAAACACCTCATCCGTGAAATGAGATTTTGGTGAAATCCTTTGAAGATTATTTCTCTTATTTTCCAATATCGTTCGCAAATTAAAAATACTGGGACGGAATGGAACATTCTGCAGTTGTTTTTGGGGGTATTAGGAAGATTAGGGGGTTATAGAAAAAATAGGGAAATAGAAAAAGGTGTAAAGGCTAAGATGTGTCAATTGTAAAAAAAATATATATATATATATAAATTTCCTTGTGGAGTTTCCATGAGATCACACCCGAAGACTTTGCAGGAGCTGAGATTTCAGTGTGAAAACTATGCTAGGGTTGATTTCCGTAGAAAAATCGTTTCACTCACTCTTAATCAATCTTCCTCCGGAGCAATTGAAATCTTTCATGCAATTATTTTTGTAGCACTATATTTCCATTGTGCAATCATTAATATGCTCAGGGAATGAAGCATGTTGAGCAGAATTTATTTATTATTAAAAACTAGTGTCGTTTTCTTTGGTCGTCTATCATTTTGAAAATTTAGGAAAAATTTAACCCAACACCAGTAAAAACCTGCAAATACTTGTCATGAGATGATATCCACCATTATGCACGGCACTCTAGGTATGCTGCCAATATTAGAGAAACTATTTATATTAATGTACTTTGCCCTACATAAACGCATTCAAGGGTTTATTTATTTATTTTTTATTAATTTCCACAATCCTGAAAAGAGCTATACTCGCCTATGTCTTGAGCTGTGAAAACTCCACTCAGGCGGGACTCGTGACCCCGCGACCCTCGGGGTAGCAGGAGGTCGCCACCAGGGCCGATGAATGAGTTGTACAGGAAAAATGCAAGAAGTGCTGTTAGTATTGCGTAGCATATTAATAAACAAGCATGAGGAAGAATATAAACTAATTTGCTACTCTACCTATCGACAAACCTAGTTAAAAGTCTCATTGGCAGCCATTATGGTCTCTTATCGTTCACGAAAAAATGGCATTTGAAACAAGTTCGTTCAGTTACGAAATGGTGACCCTAAAAAAATGCAAATTCTTCCTCTTGACCACCACACCCCCTGGAGGTGGCTTGCTCGATATTCATAGATTTAAGATTTGAATCAAAGCCTGACTAAACAAAGCACATAATTGCGCGAGCAGAGATCCAATAATTAGCATTAAAACGAGAAATGTTTCGTCATTTCTTTATGTGCTCACGATTTAGTGGTAAAAGGTATTAAAATTTGACGGCGATGGTGGCGCTTACATTCTGCTGTCTCTGTCTGTCATTCTGTAGTCTGCTGAACGGACAGATTTAAAATGTCATTTTTCCCGCGAACGATAAGAGACCATAACAGCTGCCAATGGCACTTTTAATTAGGTTTGTCGATAGGTAGTGTAGCTAGTTAGCTGATTTACTCCCTAATACTTGTATCCTTATCTGCTACCTAGTACTAACAGCACGCCGTGCATGTTTGCGGTATAACTTTGTATCTCTGTCCATTTATGTACATCTACATCTACATCTACATCTACATATTACCCTGCGAGCCACCTCTAGGGTGTTTGGCAGGGGGTGACAAGTCACCAAAATGCAGCATGCAAGCGGACCGCCACATGCACACCGCTCGGTCATGAATATTAAGGATACTAACCAATTCCATCATTAACTAAAAACCATCATGCAGCATGCAAGAGAATCCCCACATGCACGCCAAACATGTACGATGACACATAATATTCTACATGCTACTTAAGAGGGCAATATGCCTATGAAGCTAGAACATGCAAAACATGCTGTAAGAAACACCATAAAACTCCGTAAACATGCTTTAAGAAATACATAAGTTAGTAAGCTACACTACCAGTCAACTAATCTATTTCTAAGTCCTTACACAGCCGTTATAGTCTCTTATCGCTCGCGGAAAAAACGACATTTTGAATCTATCTGTTCTACAGTCTATCTCTCTTATTTTATTTTTATGATCTAATCTACCATAGTACGTTGGCGGTCGTAAAATATGATCAACTTCGTCGGAAAATAAACTACTCTTGAATTTACATAATAGATTTAGTCTTGTTTTCAATCTACGGTCTGACAGTGATTCCCATCCGAGTTGTTCTAAGAGGTCAGTAACACTAACAAGACTATCGTAACGGCTTTTCACGTACCTGGCTGCTCTTCTCTGTACACGTTCTAACTCTGTTTTTAAGCCTGTTTCATGAGGATCCCAAACACTGGAAGCATATTCTAAATGGGGTCTAACGAGGGAGAAGTAGCTTATTTCTCTCACTTTGTCGTCGCACTTGCCTAGAATTCTTTTAACAAATCCCAATTTACGATTAGCTTGACCTGTTATTTCCCGAATATGTTTATTCCACGATAGATCATTATTGAGCCTAACTCCGAGATATTTTACGGATTCTACCGTCTCTAATTGGGTATCCTGAATGAAATAGCTCTGTTGTGGGGAGTTATTTTTCCCCCAGAATTTCATTACTACGCATTTTTTCAAATTTAACTCTAGCTGCCACGCATCGCACCATGCTTGGATTGCAGTAAGGTCGTTCGTTAGTTTATCCTTATCTTCACTGCTACGGATTTCTCTGTATACTACAGCATGTAGCTGCAAAATATATTCTAAATCTATAAAATACCCTGCGAGCCACCTCAAGGGTGTGTGCCAGGGAGTGAGTAGTCACCAATATGCATTACACTATGCACTAAAGTTAGTGTTACTGACCATAAATCACTAATGCTTGTTAGGAGGCGAAGCCTCACAAGCATGCGCTACATTATAGATATGCTACCAGTGTTAGATGGACCGTTAGTACTAATGTATTTTGTAACTACATAAACGGTCTGAGATTAAAAAGTTATGCTGAAAACATGCACGGTGTGCTGTAAGTACTAGATAGCAGATAAGGATACAAGTACTAGGGTGTACTACTACTACTAATAAGAGCCACACTACCTGTCGAAAAGCCTAGTTAAAAGTCTCAATGGCAGCTAGCAATTGGCAATCTATATTAATACATACGGTCCATACGGTACGATCTACGTCTACAAAGTCCTACTTCGTAAGGGTCCCATATGCTAGCGGCAAACTCCAAGTGAGGTCTCACGAGTGAAAAATAACATCGCTCTTTAACCTTCTCGTCGCATTTTCCCAATATTCTTTTGATAAATCCCAATTTGCGACTAGCCTGTCCGCAGATTTCCCGGACGTGTTTCCCCTAAGACAGGTCCTGAGTAGGGGTCACACCTAAGTATTTAACTGAATCTACATTTGATAAGTCTGTTTGTTTAATTGTGTACGTTTCGTTGACTGAGTTATTCTTTTTCCAAAAATTCATAACAACGCACTTTTTAAAATTCAATTCTAACTGCCAAGTATTGCACCATTCATTTATAACATATATGTCTTTTTGTAACGCTATCTTGTCAGACTCATTGCCTAGATCCCTGTACAATACTGCGTCATCTGAGAAGAGGCAAATTTCGCTTGTAACAACGGTTGTGATGTCATTAATATACAAAAGGAACAATAAGGGACCGATGACACTTCCCTGGGGTACACCTGATGTAATTTTCACCACATCTGAACTAAAAATGCATTTTTAAATGCGTTCAAGAGTCATAAAAAAATTATCTTCCTGACTTCCAAGAATCAAGCGTAAAATTAGACATGGAGGGTAGTTGGAAAGCTTTTCTTTCGATCGTACATTCGGGGATCAGAAAATATATTCCAAGCAATGTAAAAAAAGAGAGCAGCGCACCAAGCTAGTACAATGCAGAAGTGAGAAAATCGTAATGACGTCATAGAGTATGCCACGCCAAGATGAAAAAACTCAGTAGAGATTTGTCCACTGGTGAACAAAATTTAATAATGAAAAATACAAATTATCTAAAGCCACCACAAATGAAGCATTTCGGAATGCATTCATGGATTTTAAAAGAAACACATAAGTAGAACAGTTACAGGATAACCCAAAAGCATTTTGG
Organism: Pyrrhosoma nymphula; assembly: GCA_963573305.1. Lineage (NCBI taxonomy): Eukaryota > Metazoa > Arthropoda > Insecta > Odonata > Coenagrionidae > Pyrrhosoma > Pyrrhosoma nymphula. The sequence continues at coordinate 42,550,025 of OY754330.1, read as the reverse complement.
TGATACGTAAGGGAAGTTCAAGGCAATAGATCAACAGTTATTCCACTACGAAACGAAAAGGGCGAATTATTAACAAGCAGTTCGGACAAAGCCATCTTATTAAATTCCTACTTTCAAAGTGTGTTCACCAAGTCATCACAGATTAGATCTGTAAAGGTAAATTATCACCTCCAGCAAAAAATGCCGCCTATCGATAGTTGCACTCACGGAATAGAAAACTTGTTAAAATCCTTGTCCAAATAAATTCCCAGGTCCTGAAGAAATTCCTGCCCGCGTGTATAGAGAATTAGCTTGTGAAATAGCACCTTACTTTCAGAATATATTTATTAAATCCATCAACTAACACAAGTTTCAAGTACCCATGAACTGGAAAATTGCAAATTTCACTACTCTATTCAAAAGCGGTGATAAGGAACAGCCATCGAACTACAGACCGATATCTCTCACATCTATATCTTGCAAAGTCCTTGAACATATAATTGTAAGTTCAGTTATGAGACACCTCGATATGCAGCACTTAGTAACAAAAACGCAACTCGTATTCAGAAAGGGAAGATCTTGCGAAACTCAATTAGCACTTTTTGCCCACGATATTTTAGTCCCGGGTGAACATAACGTTCCAGTTGATGCAATTTTTCTTGACTTTAAAAAGGCATTTGATAAAGTTTCTCCCAGTAAGCTACTCATGAAATTAAAATCCTACGGTTTATGCGACGACTTAATTTCCTGGATTAGAGAATTCTTAAGCAATCTCGCGCAAAGTGTTGTGTTAGATGGCGCTATTTCTAATGAAGTAAAAGTCACATCGGGTGTTTCACAGGGAAGTGTCATAGGCCCACTTCTGTTTCTTTTGTACATAAACGAAATCGGTGAATCAGTTGACAGTAAGCTTAGATTATTTGGAGACGACGCAGTGGTGTATAGAGAAATTCGTAGCCTTAATGATAAGCAAGCGCTAACTAAGGACCTCGAGGCAGTACAGGAGTGGTGCGATGCGTGACAGTTAGAATTAAACCTGAAAAAATGCGTTGTTATGAATTTTTGGAAACGGAAAAACGCTCCTTGTAACAGATATTGCATAAACAACAGCAAATTAGAGATTGTAGAATCGGTTAAATAGCTCGGAGTTAAACTGACTAATGCTCTCTCGTGGAGTAAACATATTCGAGAAATTACATCTACATCTACATCTACATATTACCCTGCGAGCCACCTCTAGGGTGTTTGGCAGGGGGTGACAAGTCACCAAAATGCAGCATGCAAGCGGACCGCCACATGCACACCGCACGGTCATGAATATTAAGGATAACTGAAAACCATCATACAGCATCCAAGAGAATCCCCACATGCACGCCACACATGTACGATGACACATAATATTCTACATGCTACTTAAGAGGGCAATCTGCCTATGAAGCTAGAACATGCAAAACATGCTGTTAGAATCACCATAAAACTCCGTAAACATGCTTTAAGAAATACATAAGTTAGTAAGCTACACTACCAGTCAACTAATCTATTTCTAAGTCCTTACACAGCCGTTATAGTCTCTTATCGCTCGCGGAAAAAACGACATTTTGAATCTATCTGTTCTACAGTCTATCTCTCTTATTTTATTTTTATGATCTAATCTACCATAGTACGTTGGCGGTCGTAAAATATGATCAACTTCGTCGGAAAATAAACTACTCTTGAATTTACATAATAGATTTAGTCTTGTTTTCAATCTACGGTCTGACAGTGATTCCCATCCGAGTTGTTCTAAGAGGTCAGTAACACTAACAAGACTATCGTAACGGCTTTTCACGTACCTGGCTGCTCTTCTCTGTACACGTTCTAACTCTGTTTTTAAGCCTGTTTCATGAGGATCCCAAACACTGGAAGCATATTCTAAATGGGGTCTAACGAGGGAGAAGTAGCTTATTTCTCTCACTTTGTCGTCGCACTTGCCTAGAATTCTTTTAACAAATCCCAATTTACGATTAGCTTGACCTGTTATTTCCCGAATATGTTTATTCCACGATAGATCATTATTGAGCCTAACTCCGAGATATTTTACGGATTCTACCGTCTCTAATTGGGTATCCTGAATGAAATAGCTCTGTTGTGGGGAGTTATTTTTCCCCCAGAATTTCATTACTACGCATTTTTTCAAATTTAACTCTAGCTGCCACGCATCGCACCATGCTTGGATTGCAGTAAGGTCGTTCGTTAGTTTATCCTTATCTTCACTGCTACGGATTTCCCTGTATACTACAGCGTCGTCTGCAAATAATCGAACTTTACTGTCTATTATGTCACCAATATCGTTGATATAGAGTAGGAAGAGGAGTGGGCCTATGACACTACCCTGAGGGACGCCAGATGTGACTCTAACTTCGTTGGAGGCTACGCCGTCTAATACTACTCTTTGCACGCGATCGCTCAAAAGTTCTCTGATCCAGGAAATTACATCATCGTCTAGGCCGTATGATTTTAGTTTTACTAATAACTTATAGTGGGGCACTTTATCAAATGCTTTTTTGAAATCAAGAAAAATCGCGTCCACTGGAATGTTGTCCTCTCCGGAGACTAAAATATCGTGGGCAAACAGCGCTAACTGAGTTTCGCATGATCTACCTTTCCTGAATCCGTGTTGAGTTCTCATTAACAAGTTATGCGTGTCTAGGTGTTTCATTACTGAGCTGACAACAATGTGTTCAAGGATTTTGCATGAAATGGACGTTAAAGATATCGGTCTGTAATTACATGGCTGTTCCTTGTCTCCACTTTTGAATATGGGCGTTACATTGGCAATTTTCCAGTCATTTGGTACTCCGTGTTGCTTTATGGATTTTGTGAATATTAGCTGCAAGTAGGGGGCAATTTCTGACGCTAGTTCTTTATACACGCGAGAAGGGATTTCGTCTGGACCAGGTGACTTATTTGGACTGAGCAATTTCAATAAAATTTCTATTCCGTGAGCACTAATATCAAGGGGAGGCATCTTTCGTATGCAGTGATTATCAACCGCCACGGATGAATTCTCAGATGACTCGGTGAACACGCTCTTGAAGTAGGAATTTAATAAATTGGCTTTATCGGTCAAGCTAATCGTAAATTGGGATTTTTTAAAAGAGTACTTGGCAAGTGCGACGATAAAGTTAGGGAAATCGGCTACTTCTCCCTCGTTAGACCTTTGGAATATGCTGCCAGTATTTGGGATCATTATGAGACAGACTTGGAAACTGAGTTAGAATGCGTTGCAGCGAAGATCGGCAATATACGTTGAAGGTCGATACGATAATCTCGTTAGTTTTACTGACCTTTTGCAGCACCTGAGATGGGAAACGCTTTCAGACCGTCGATTAAAATTTAGGCTCAATCTATTATGTAAGTTCCAAACCGGTTTATTTTCTAACGAAGTTGATAATATTTTACGAAATCCGATATACTACGGTATATCAGATCATGTGAATAAAATTAGGGCACTAAACTGCAGAACGGACATATTTAAAATGTAATTTTTCCCACGAACTATAAGGGACCATAACAGCGGCCAATGAGACTTTTATCTAGGTTTGTCGATAGATGGTGTAGCTCTTAGTAGTATTCGTACTCCCTAATACTTGAATCCTTATCTGTTACCTAGTACTAACAGCACGCCGTGCATGTTTTCTACATAAATCTTGAGTGTTGTCCATTTGTGTAGTTGCAAAATACATATATATTAACGGTCCCTCTCCATTGTGATAATATCTGTAGTGTAGTGCATGCTTGTGAGGCTTCGCCTCGTGACAAGCACTAGCGATTTATGCAAATGCATAATTAGTCTTAGTTACACTAACTTTAGGGTATAGTGTAATGCATATTGGTGAATACTCACCCCCTGCCACACCCCTGAGGTGGCTTGCAGGGTATTTTGTAGATGTAGATGTAATATTATTCTTTCTTCATTTCCATTTTAGTATCTCTTATCCATCCATCCATCTACCTATGTCTCTTGTAGCATTGGTGCTCATTCTAATTCTTACGACATTATTATGCCATATCTATTTCCCTGAACGAATCGCGTTTCACATTGGTATTAGTCTCTACTCTTTTGAGTCATTCCATGTAAAATCACCCCAATAAAAATGAATTGGTTACATTACCATTTGTTAAATGACAAATAACAAAATTGCACCCGTGTATCTACATATATTGGAAGTTTAATGCTACGATTTCAAATGCTTTAACCCGCTTCTTTTTCTCGCAGAAGCCATTTGTCCAACAATGTGCATGCGTTTTTTTGAGAATGTTTTGTATACTCTCTCCTTAATATCCCAAGAACTAATTGTGACGGAAAAAATTACTGAAATCATACTAGTCTACATATATTGGAAAATATTTTTCTTATTTTTTCATTTTAGATTCGTTTTTGGAAATTAATGATAACTCTTTTTCCTCCAAAAACCTATTTTCCGTTCGAGAAAACTGTGTATGGAAGGAAAGTTTTCGATTTGAGAGATTTCATATTTAATGTAATGTACCTTGTAGAAGAATAATATTTGAAAATGATGTACCTGTCTCTCTTGCCCCTCTTATTCTAGACGTAAACAAAATGGCTTTTTGCTAAAAATCAGACTTTTTGGACTTCATTTTCTCCGTTGGGGGAGCTATATGTATCTGGATTACAGGATTTAAAGGTATGCACAATTGCAACATGGAGTAAAAACTTGGAGAGCATTGTAGCCAATAATCATCCCATTTGCATTTGCACAAGAAATCACGCCACGCGTATATGTGAAAACCCATACCTATAGAAATTCATTCATTAGAGTTTGGTGTGGATTTGTTTACTTTTCGCTGGCTAAGTGAGTGCCTCCGTTCAGGGTTTCTTCGAATTTCAAGATTTCTGGTAACTTGGGTAACCTCCTCATTTCCATGCTTTCCTTACCATCTCCTCCATCCTTCGCCCCTCTCCCCCTTAACTCCCTCTCGGAAAGGTATGCAATGCGTTCACGTGAATGTCGACCGAACCCCCATCCCTCCTCCCCCCTTTTCCTCCTTTACCCTTCCTCTCCAAGCAGCAGCCTTTTTTCCTCAGTCGTCTCATTGTTAGCCCAGAAATTGTTTCCCCTCCCACCGAGTCCCGTCGGTCACTGTGGACGGTTGGTTGGTCGGAGGGGGAGAGAAAAGGTTTGGAATCCCTAACAAGACAGGTTTTGGGAGGATGGCGAAATGTTGCGCGAGGTTGGGTCCATTTCCGAGAATTCCACCAGCAATTCCAGGAACCGTGTGACTCTGGTAATGAGCGGTAGACGATTAGGGGCCGAGACAGGGCAGGCAGGCTTCCTGGCGTCGCCACCCGCTGTGTCTTGAGGCCCACCGTCCCCCAATGGCCAGTCCTTTCCAGGACTGTATTAGCCCTTGCCCATCCCCTTCCCTCTGGCGTGAAAGAGTTTCGTGGCCATTGTTATAAGGACGCGAGTTTACGTCTCTTTCTAGGCCTCATGTCTTCAGTCTAAATATACTTGTTGCTTATATGTATAAGGTTTCCAGGGTTTCATGGACTGGGGCAGAGGTCCAACTCTGCATCTTATACCTTTCCTTACTGAAACCGCGCAATCGGGTGAGGATATGAAAGATACACCAGCTACATAACTATTTGGTTCTGGTACTGAATCGTTAGTGATTTCCTATAACTCAGGATTTGATCCTATATTACTTACACCCTTACCTTCCTTCGTACCTTCACTACTGTGCTGAATTCATGAATCTGATTGGTTACAGATATTCGCATGGAAAAGTCTTGGAATCGGACTGCTTTCCAGATAGCGATCCTGCAGCCTCTTCTTGTGTGGCCCAATACAAGATCATGACTCTACATCACGACATCTGGAGCGAAAAATCTTTCGGGGAAAAAGCGACTTAGTAATTTCATAAATCTTGAATTCAGAGAATTCTGAGGTTATCGGGGAGGTTTCTTGCCGTAAAGGCTTTATTAGGTATTCACTGACTGTTTTCACTGATTACATTATTAACAACAGCTATTAAGCTAAGCAGTTTGTGGATTGCACACCTAGTGATAGTATGTTGATCCAAGTAGATTAATCAGATAAAAACTATGCACGCGAGCGTTCCAATGTTTATTTTATTTAGTTGTCCTACTCTCGCAATTACTATTGACATCACGGAATATTCAGTGCAGGAAAAAAGTGTTACAACCGTGTGACTAAATATTTATGTTAATGCATTAAGATAATTTAATTGTATGTTATTGGAGGTTCATATATCCATTCCAATTCCAACAACGTTGAAGGAGAGTTATAATATGTCGAACGCGCAAAATCTGGCGCGTTGAGAAAGGTCGGCCATATATTCCAGGTTATGGGAAGAGAGGATTGTGCGGTGAATTGACGACCTGCATCGTTAAGGGTGCATCTTCTTATATTACGACGTGGATAATTTACGGCCTCAGTAACGGCCTTACGGTGATTTTATGGCCATTTTTGCAGCCGGTCCTCCCAAAAAAAGCGCCAAGAATCACGTCATGCGGACCTGAATGTTGCAACTTCTGCCATTTTAATTTTTGTATGGCTACAAATTGCTACACTCTTCATTTTCGGAGGTCATCGTGGCTATTCAATGGGCAAAAAGATTAGGCGAATAAAGATAAGTTATTACAATTACTACTATTGAGACTATGTAGTTTGATTTTTCGATTAGTAACTTAGTTAATAATTTTATTTACTCCATCACACTCCCTTGAGGTGGCTTGCAGGGCACTGTAAGGTGTAGATGTAGATTCCGTACTTAAATATTTTGTGACAACAAACATTGTCATTGTCAATGCGCCACTTTGGATTCTGATAGTACATCTACATCTACAAAATACCCTGCAAGCCACCTCAGGGGTGTGTGGCAGGGGGTGAGTAATCACCAACATGCATTACACTATACCCTAAAGTTAGTGTAACTACGACTAATTATGCATTAGCATAAATCGCTAATGCTTGTCACGAGGCGAAGCCTCACAAGCATGCAACACTACACTACAGATGTCATCAAAATGGAGAGTGACCGTCAATATATATGCATTCTACAACTACACAGATGGACAGGGACTCAAGACCCATGTAGAAAACATGCTAGGCGTGCTGTTAGTATGTACTAGGTAACAGATAAGGATTCAAGTATTAGGAGTACTACCACTACTAAGAGGTACACTACCTAACGACAAACCTAGATAAAAGTCTCATGGCAGCTATTATGGTCCCTTATCGTTCGTGGGAAAAAAGATATCTTAAATCTATCCGTTCTGCAGTCTAGTTCCCTAATTTTACTCTCATGATCTGATCTACCGTAGTATGTCGGATTTCGTAAAATATTATCTACGTCGTCAGAGAATAGTCCGGTTTGGAACTTACATAATAGATTGAGTCTAAATTTTAATCGACGGTCTGAAAGCGTTTCCCATCCCAGTTGCTGCAAAAGGTCAGTAAAACTAACGAGATAATCATAACGGCCTTTAACATATCTTGCCGATCTTCCCTGCACGCGTTCTAACTCAGTTTCCAAGCCTATCTCATAAGGATCCCAAATACTGGCAGCATATTCTAAGTGGGATCTAACGAGGGAGAAGTATATTGCATGCATGTATATTGACGATCACTCTCCATTTTGATGACATATGTAGTGTAGTGTTGCATGCTTGTGAGGCTTCACCTAATGACAAGCATTAGCGATTTATGCTGATGCATAATTAGTCGTAGTTACACTAACTTTAGGGTATAGTGTAATGCATGTTGGTGATTACTCACCCCCTGCCACACACCCCTGAGGTGGCTTGCAGGGTATTTTGTAGATGTAGATGTAGATGAAGTAGCTGATTTCCCTAACTTATCAGGATCGCAGGATCAGGATTCTTATCAGGATCGCAGGGGCATACGGACCACCAGAATCTTTCGAAAGTAAAAAAAACAATCAGGGATAAGGAATTAGTATTTCGAGGAGGCCTTCACGCTAATTTTCCCATCTGAATATTTTTATTTTCAATAATAAAGCAATATATATACAAGTCTCATGCAACTCCAATCCTCGTCCGCTTAAGTAGTGCTATTTGAAAGACTCCTTCCAACATCCGAATCAATTTTTCCCCCCAAATACCTCATTTTGCCTCGTTTTTCAATTCGAGCAAAACATTGTTGCAGAACGTTCACTTTCTTCTCCATGAATGGAAAGATAATGCGACCTGCTCATGGCGGCTCCTGTGTCAAGCTTGTATAGTGCAGAGCGATAATCGCTGTAATTAGCGATAATTGATAACTCTCTCCTCCCTGAAACATGGCGAGAGGAATCTTTGAATTCGTTTCTTCTACTCTTACCTGTTGCTTGCCGCGTAAATGCCGTGACGAGAGTCATTTTGACGGAAATACAAGCATACTTGCTTGACAACGTGCAATAAAAACGAAGCTGTGTATTCCAGGTGCAGGATTAATTTTTTTCTTTGAAATAGCCAACCTTCGTGAAAGAGAATGAGGGCTAAACAATAAATGAAACGGCGGTTGCCTGCCTTAATATATTCCGACGAGGTGGCTTGATAAACAGTTGGTATCCATTTGAGAAACCACAGATTTTGTGGCTAAATTTAGTTTCTTCTAATTTAATAGGAGCTATGGAAAAACTCTTCGTCTACTTCTACGAAATATCGTCCAATCCACCACCAGGGTGTGTGGCACGGGGTGTTTGAACTGAAAATATTTATTATTAATGATTATCCATGAATTTTCATTTCTTTTCGGCCTAGTTATCCCTTTGGGACTTCATTTCTCTCATAAAATTTATATTACCTAACTTCACAATCCATATATAGTTTAATATGCCGTCATGGAATTATAGTGGACCATTAGGTAAATGCAAGCATTTAACGGGTATATTTTCATCACTGCTCAAAACTTCAATTCGATCCATAACTGTATTTTCTTGCTTGCAATTTATGCCAAGATTTTCAATCGTGGACCGGCCGTAGATCGCTTCAGACCGGCAGTTTTCTGAGTTAAATGAGTGCCTTTTGACGGATTTTAGAGGACCGTAAACCGGGGTGAAGTCGGGTCGCGGGGTGAAGATGGTGCGAATACGAAAATTTCGAATCTGGATGGAATTGGCAGGTAAACGGGAGAGGGCGGAGGGCGAAGACCACATTGGGACACTGTGGTCGTTGCCTACCGCTCTCTCCCGTTTACCAGACAATTCCATCCAGATTCGAAATTTTCGTATTTGTACCATCTTCACCCCGCGACCCGACTTCACCCCGGTTTACGGTAGTGAAAAATTAATATTTATTTTGTTAATTGATGGGAGGAAAGGAAAATAGACTCTTAGTTCATTTTCATGGAGCGATGAGGATATTTCTATTATTATCTCCGTTGTCTTTTGTCAGTGTAAATAATTTTAATGGTGCTAACTATTACGTTTTCAGGGTTTTAAGTAAGGTCGATTTTATTATAGCTTATATAATCATGCATGGCTTTGTCGAAAAAAAATGCTGAATAACGATTGATCTATTGACTTGTCTTTCTCATTTACTCTGTACCGTTTTGTCGGAATTTTAACAATTAATTTTATTATTTTATCCCTTTATTATCCTCTGTACACGTTTGGATAACTTGTGTATACTTCTCCATCCATGAGGATTGAGGAATGTGACAGGATACTTCATTGAAAAAACAGCTCTCCTCTAATGCTGGCAATATTTCCAGCTTAATGGATGAGGAGTAAAACGCTATGAAAATGTGTCACTTTATCTTTGTGTAGGTAGATAGAAAATGTTCATAGTTTACGACTTCCCAATAAAAACTCCACTCTTCCTCACGTAGCAGATATTTAGTTTTCTGGTCTTCTCAATCGATAAAAAGCATTCGACGCAACGAAAATAAACTCGCATTCTTCATTATCTTGCAAAAATAAATTGTTTTGCCACATTTCCCATGCTGGGAGTAATCTGTTGCTTTAGGGTGCACCACTACCTCTCAATGTTTGGCGCATAACCAAAGATAAATTTGAACGTAGCAATGTAATAAAAAACTGTCGCAAAACAAATTTGAAAATGGTACTTGTAGATTAATATTTAAAGCTTTTAGCTTGTTTCAATTTATTATAATTATCTCTTTTAAACCGAATGGGTCTAATACAGTTTGATATTCCCACAGAGAGCTTTAAATAATTCTTTAAAGTAATCTGAATTTTAAGCAGCTGATACTTAGGATTTTCCTGATTAAAATTTCGTTCCTCTGAAATGGGATTTCATTTTTCAATCCAGAAGAGTGCAGTGGTGTTTGAACCGCGGCCACGTTTTAAGAAGCGCTACTCACTCAGTCTTCATGAGATCGTACTTAGCGCTGTTATGTACTCGGTTACCGATAATAGAGTCGTCACTAGAGAGCTCTGGGGAAATATGAGTGAAAAAGGGGGGATGACTTGTTTTGTGTATTCGCTGGCCGTTTTTTCTGACGTGAAGGAGAATGATTCATTTGTCTCGCCGTTTCATTAACTGGAGCTTGCATCCATAACATTCCGGTCGTGACCCAATTACCGGAAGTAAAAAAAACTTAGTTCTTAGCTTTGATGCAGTTTCTTTAGTGAGCGTACGAAATGAAGAAGAAAATTAATAAAATAGTCATAGCCTTGCTAAAAAATTTATATAGCTTCCTGACAACATGGGCAGAGTATAAGGGTTCTCTTGGTATTCACCTTGGAAGCAGTTAATTACGTTGCATATTTTGAATTTTCACCCACACTGTTCATCTACATCTACGAAGTACCGTGCAAGCCACCACTAGGGTGAGTGGCACGGGGTGATTCCACACCAGGCATGCATCACTCGCCCCAGCACAAATCGGGACCTCGTACTTTCTCCCGGCCGCTTGGCGCACACGAAAAAGCAGTCAGGGGAACAGTGCGCAGTCAAACCAGAAACTGGGAGAGTGCTACGTACGAACTTGCGCAAAAGATTTAACCTGTATTTCTCCCTTCGATAAGTTAGAGATTCTCAACTAATTCATTCAGCAATTAGATAACACTGCTAAATTTATCGTAACAACTTTTAACAATTCTTGCTGCTATCCGTTGTATTCGATCTATTTCTGAGATTAGTCCTACTTCGTAAGGGTCCCATATACTAGCGGGAAACTCCAAGTGAAGTCTCACGATTGAAAACGGTATGTACTCACTGTTCTGCATTATATGCTATAAATTCCTAGGATCTTTGAAATGGTACAATGTTTGTAATGGCTACGATATTTACAATTGAATACCGCTAGCTCGTATAAAATAGAATAGTTGTAGTACCTAAATGACAGCTGTCACAATTTATGTTCAGTATTAATGATTACTTATTAAAACTAGTTACTCTCGTGGTAAGTGAGTATGTTCACAAATATGTCCAGCCAAAAGCCACATTTGATATGGAGACCAATTCACTAAGCCTTACATAGCTTATAGACGTATGCATTCTCGAATTTGAAGGGGATTGATTCTTGGCCTCCTTAGCCTGGCTAACAATGTGTACGTCTTTTGACACTTGCGTTTCACTCTTCGAGCCCCTACTACGGGAGGTGACAGGACACCAGTAGTCGTTCACAAAATAGTAAGACGATTTCAATAAATATAAATTCATGGGGCACAGATTATGCGAGAAATTGCATTGAGTCACAGGCACGGTGCAATTTAAAACACCGATGATAGGGAGGTCACCATAAAAGAATTCGCCAACGTGCCTGACCTGCAGTTGAGATACCATGATTCGTAAGTCGAGCTTCAATTTTTTTCTGTCAACGTATTTCCTAGCTAATATAATGACCTCTGAATCTCAGATTTTAATTTTTTTAAATCAACGTGTGTTAACCGTTATTGTAAGAAAATGGGAAGATTTAACGTTCAAGTAACTTTAACCCACAAACACGAAGAGTTTGTTTAGAATAAGTCAAGATTAGTCGTAGATACACGAACTTTAGGGTATATTTTAATGCATGTTGGTTACTACCCTACTGCCTAAATTCCTAGGATAGGAACTGTTACTACATCCCCTGCCACACACCCCTGTGGTGGCTTGCAGGATATTTTGTAGATGTTGGAGAAAATTTGTGAAAGGGTGTCAATATACTGGAAGCATGGGACTGAAAGCGCTATATCGTTTACGTGCTCGATGTTTTAATTTAAAAAATTGATGTATTAATTAAAATTATTGCTAAATGCTGTCAAAGGAATACGAAAACTATTGGCAACTACTAGTTTATATTAATTCGCGTCACGTATTCCTGGCATAAAAAAACTTACCCTCTGCCCATGAGACGAAGGCTTATCACATTTTCGATTAAAAAACGCGCGGTTTATGGACCTAGAAATATAGTAACTTATTTTTATGGTGATCTGTAAACCTTATTAGACCTACGCTGTACCCTGCAAGCCACGTCAAGAGTTTGTGGCAGTCTTCACTAATATGTAGTATATCCGACGAATAGTATTAAAAATAAGAATGTGGATGATCCTAGTGTTGAATGAAAACAAATTGGTGTTGCAATTCATCTACAAAATACCCTGCAAGCCACCTCAAGGGTGTGTGGCAGCTGGTGAGTAGTCATCAACTTGCTTTACACTTTACCCTATTAAAGCTAATGTATCTACGACTATTCATGATATGTGTAAATCAGCATTGAACTTGCTCTCTGCGTTCGATCACTGCATTGCTTCCTTTATTCTAAAATATTTTGCACGTTGGAATCCGTATTTTAAAAAAGGGCGCGGGCAAACTTGTTCGAAATCATCCCCTTTCCAGAAGAAAAGTCCCCAAAGGGCTCACCTTACGCACTCTCCCACATTTTCTCTCCCGTCTCCCATTCCTGCCCTCCTCCTCCCAAATCCTCACTTCCCTCCCTCCCTCCCGCCACCCCCCTTCTCATCTCCTCCCACTCTTGCCCAACGCACTCTCTGCCCGCCCCTCCCTCGCCCTCCCCCTCTCATTCCCCACCCTCTCCCCCTTCTGCGACGCAACCGGCGTGGAGGGATGATGAATTGATGATGATGAATTGATGATTACAGATGAATTGCAACACCAATTTGTTTTCATTCAACACTAGGATCATCCACATTCTTATTTTTAATACTATTCGTCGGATATACTACATATTAGTGAAGACTGCCACAAACTCTTGACGTGGCTTGCAGGGTACAGCGTAGGTCTAATAAGGTTTACAGATCACCATAAAAATAAGTTACTATATTTCTAGGTCCATAAACCGCGCGTTTTTTAATCGAAAATGTGATAAGCCTTCGTCTCATGGGCAGAGGGTAAGTTTTTTTATGCCAGGAATACGTGACGCGAATTAATATAAACTAGTAGTTGCCAATAGTTTTCGTATTCCTTTGACAGCATTTAGCAATAATTTTAATTAATACATCAATTTTTTAAATTAAAACATCGAGCACGTAAACGATATAGCGCTCCCATCCTTACTTTCCGGCCGCGAGGGGCATGTGCGTTTGGCATTGGCCTCGTAGCCGGCCGGGGAGGCAGCCCCGTGGAGTATGGGCGGGGGAGAGAAATCACCCCTCCACCGTCCATCCCTGTCCACCACCTCCTTCCTTCATACTCTCTCGCCGTAAAGAATTCTGACGAGTGACTACAGCGCCCCCCCCCCCTCTCCGCCTGGTCAACTCATAAGGGGCTGGGAATAAGTTTAGGGAGTTGAGGTTGAGACGAGGAAAAAATGTTATGCCTTTATTATCCTGGTTCCACCAAGAGTGCGTACTTGGCTCGCACTTTGACTTTATGTTCAAAACGTATGGCATAAGAATTCACTTAAGATCTGGTGCTTTCCCGGTGGATGTTGGAGGGGAATTCTTCTCTGGCTTATACACCGGGTCAGGTCCTTCAATCTTCATCTACATCTACAAAATACCCTGCAAGCCACCTCAGGGGTATGTGGCAGGGGGTGAGAATTCACCAATATTCATTACACTGTACCCTAAAGTTAGTGTAACTACGACTAATTATGCATTTGCTTAAATCACTAATGCTTGTCACGAGGCGAAGGCGAAGCCTCACAAGCATGCACTACACTACAGATATTATCACAATGGAGAGGTACCGTTAATATATATATGTATTTTGCAACTACACAAATGGACAGAGACTCAAGACTTATGTAGAAAACATGCACGGCGTGCTGCTAGTACTAGGTAACAGATAAGGATTCAAGTATTAGGGAGTACGAATACTACTAAGAGCTACACCACCTATCGACAAACCTAGATAAAAGTCTCTTTGGCCGCTGTTATGGTCCCTTATAGTTCGTGGGAAAAATGACATTTCAAATCCGTCCGTTCTGCAGTCTAGTTACCTAATTATATTCTCATGATCTGAGATACCGTAGTATGTCGGATTTCGTAAAATATTATCAACGTCGTCACAAAATGTACCGGTTTGGAACTTACATAATAGATTGAGTCTAAATTTTAATCGACGGCCTGAAGGCGTTTCCCATCCCAGTTGCTGCAAAAGGTCAGTAACACTAACGAGATAATCACAACGGCCTTATCCGGTTAGAGGCGCGGCTCGCTCCAGTGGTATAATTGGTGGTAGATGGCGGAGTTGTCCGGTGTGCAGTTCGAGGTGAGTTCTGTTACAATCGGAGTCTCCTAGTGTCTTATTCCTGCGATTTGGACATTGGTCTCGCCTTTCTTGGTCCCAATTCTACCTAAAGTCGATCTCGATGCATTGAAGTACCTCCGAAACTGAATAATGCTTCGAATTTAGGAAATTGCGGGTAACCCAAAGTGTAATTAATGTATAATATGTACAATGCAATGGACAAAGATGGTATTTGTATCAAAATGTAGAGAATTAGAGTTTACTAAGTTGGAAGTTGAACTGTGTATCCTGCTCAACATTTACCATGTCTTGGATGCGTTTCTACCCGCCAGATGGGCTATTATTTTTGCCTCTCTGGGTACTACGGAGGAAAGGTCGCCCAGGCCTTAAATTTCATTTCTTCGGTCCGGGAGACCCTGGTTTTAATCCGGGTGAAGCCTCTTCGAGTACCTTCGACTTTCGCCGAGGCAGTGCAGTTTTCCTGTTAGCAATTCCTTCTAGGAAACTACGGGCGGTGGGGAGACGCCCGTTGAGACCGCTGGCATTTGGCGTGCTCCACCTCCGCATAGTTTCAGCTTTAGTTTCGTATGCACTGCAGTGGCTTTTACTCGTATTATATTCTTACGATCTCCCGTGGCGTCGCGGCCGTCGAGTGAAAGTGAGGGAAAAACTTTCCTGCACGAGCCGTTGACCTTGTTTTTCGGGGGCCGGGGGGAGGTCAACGCTTGCAGTGCTCTCCTCGTTGGCCTAGTTACTCCGGCCATTTGTTTGTTCTGGCTTCCTTCAACGCTTCATTTCATTCCCGTCGTCGATTCTGCGAAATAAAATGAGTGCAGGTTTGTTTTGGAGATAATGCCCGCGTGAGTCGGTGGAATATTGCGAAACTTCCACGTCCGGTCCAACTGCAGCGGGATTAAGAGCAAGATGTTTTTGTGGTAATCTCATTTGATTTCGTCGTCGCTGCGAACTGACTGTTGGCTTGTTTTCAATCGCTTTCTGAGAAGTAAAGGTGAGGTAAAAATTCTTGTTTTTGTCTAGTGCTGTGGTTAATTCTAGGTTTAAGCTGTTTTCTACCATTTCGTTTTCACTCACGCTCTAGTTAACGCTTAAAACGTCAAAGGTGGAAGGAACGAAATTTTCTATTTTGTGTGAACGTCAGTCGGTGCTCTTCACGTACGAGTTACGAAGTAATTTCAGGGGCTGCGTTCTCTTTTCCTCGTCTCTGCTAGTCTTATTGGCTCGCGGGCCATTCTCATTTCTTCATTTTGATTGCGTTACAAAATTTGCAGACCTGCTTATTCTCTCAGGAATCCCTTATGAATAGGTCGAGTCCAGTGGTTGCTAGGGGATGATCCACGCGCGGGACAAATTATAACATATGCTTTTTGAATTCCTGGATCGTCCCGAACCAAAGCTGCTCGCACCCGCTAAACCCGTAATGTTCTCCTGACTGCTTTTTGGCCTGCGCCTAGGGGCCGGGGGAGCGTGCGAGGTTCTGATTTGTGCTGGGACGAGTGCTGCATGCCTGGTGTGGAATCACCCCGTGGCACACACCCTAGTGGTGACTTGCACGGTACTTCTTAGATGTATATGCTCGTAGAAGGTGAAGTCGATGCGTATCCCGCAGCGGGCACGTGTTTACGCCGCCTACATTTCACTCGCGATACTACCGGACACTATATCATTTTATCCCGACGTAGGTAAACTGACGCAGGCCGCTAGCGTAGAGTATCATCTGGAGTAGGCATAATTAATTTAAAAAAAGGTCTGTGCTTGGTAGGACCAAGAGACACGGTGCCGGTAGGAGAAAAAAATCACATTATATAACAGGTGGTGAAACTTTTCCGCGAAGTCCGATGATAGCGCCCGAGATGAATCGAAAAGGGATTAGAATGAGAAATGAAGCTTAAGAGAGAGGCACATTTTCTCGTGGTGAGGGGATAGTATGCGGGGAAATGCTTCTAGCGGAGGGAGAGGGTGGTGGATGGGAATTTTTCTCGTTTGCTGGCCGTGCCAATCGGGAATCCCAACCCTTCACTACTCCTTTTTATGCGGGTCATCGATTTTCGGGTTTGAGAAGGAAGTGGGGGAACCCAGCTGAACGTTATCTGCGCTGCGCCGGGGAGTGTTGTGTGGGGGAGGGTGGGTAGCAGTGGGCAGCTGCCCGCGCCATGCGAATGCATTGTGGGGAGGGCCACTTAAGGGAAGTTCAGCACAAGTCTGCTCTGCACAGCTCTGGCTTTAAATCCCCCGCGGGGTGGGAAGAATAAGGTTCTTTCAAGACAAGGATAGGATGGGGTTTGCGTGGGAAGGGATGAGAGGGAGTAGGGTTTTTGTTGGGCGCGAAGGCAAAAGCGCTTGACTGAGTTAGTGGAATCGGTCGCTCCGTTCCGGGAAATTTGTCCCCGGTTCCTCGGAAGCGCAGAGGGTTGGAGGGGACGCCCTTTTCTGAGTATTCTGTGGTTTGGATGGGTCATTCCTCCTCGGATCGATTAAGGGCGTCTATCGTAGTAGATTTTCCTCAATGGTGTACGTAGTTCCTGACGGCATGTGTAATGTCTCGATTCGATTATCCCAAGAGAGTGGTGAATTTCATGTGATACGATACAAAATGATGTTATGACGTAAAATACCGACTAACCCGCACGAGAGGATGCAGTTTCTTTAGTGAGCGTACGAAATGAAGAAGAAAATTAATAAAATAGTCATAGCCTTGCTAAAAAATTTATATAGCTTCCTGACAACATGGGCAGAGTATAAGGGTTCTCTTGGTATTCACCTTGGAAGCAGTTAATTACGTTGCATATTTTGAATTTTCACCCACACTGTTCATCTACATCTACGAAGTACCGTGCAAGCCACCACTAGGGTGAGTGGCACGGGGTGATTCCACACCAGGCATGCATCACTCGCCCCAGCACAAATCGGGACCTCGTACTTTCTCCCGGCCGCTTGGCGCACACGAAAAAGCAGTCAGGGGAACAGTGCGCAGTCAAACCAGAAACTGGGAGAGTGCTACGTACGAACTTGCGCAAAAGATTTAACCTGTATTTCTCCCTTCGATAAGTTAGAGATTCTCAACTAATTCATTCAGCAATTAGATAACACTGCTAAATTTATCGTAACAACTTTTAACAATTCTTGCTGCTATCCGTTGTATTCGATCTATTTCTGAGATTAGTCCTACTTCGTAAGGGTCCCATATACTAGCGGGAAACTCCAAGTGAAGTCTCACGATTGAAAACGGTATGTACTCACTGTTCTGCATTATATGCTATAAATTCCTAGGATCTTTGAAATGGTACAATGTTTGTAATGGCTACGATATTTACAATTGAATACCGCTAGCTCGTATAAAATAGAATAGTTGTAGTACCTAAATGACAGCTGTCACAATTTATGTTCAGTATTAATGATTACTTATTAAAACTAGTTACTCTCGTGGTAAGTGAGTATGTTCACAAATATGTCCAGCCAAAAGCCACATTTGATATGGAGACCAATTCACTAAGCCTTACATAGCTTATAGACGTATGCATTCTCGAATTTGAAGGGGATTGATTCTTGGCCTCCTTAGCCTGGCTAACAATGTGTACGTCTTTTGACACTTGCGTTTCACTCTTCGAGCCCCTACTACGGGAGGTGACAGGACACCAGTAGTCGTTCACAAAATAGTAAGACGATTTCAATAAATATAAATTCATGGGGCACAGATTATGCGAGAAATTGCATTGAGTCACAGGCACGGTGCAATTTAAAACACCGATGATAGGGAGGTCACCATAAAAGAATTCGCCAACGTGCCTGACCTGCAGTTGAGATACCATGATTCGTAAGTCGAGCTTCAATTTTTTTCTGTCAACGTATTTCCTAGCTAATATAATGACCTCTGAATCTCAGATTTTAATTTTTTTAAATCAACGTGTGTTAACCGTTATTGTAAGAAAATGGGAAGATTTAACGTTCAAGTAACTTTAACCCACAAACACGAAGAGTTTGTTTAGAATAAGTCAAGATTAGTCGTAGATACACGAACTTTAGGGTATATTTTAATGCATGTTGGTTACTACCCTACTGCCTAAATTCCTAGGATAGGAACTGTTACTACATCCCCTGCCACACACCCCTGTGGTGGCTTGCAGGATATTTTGTAGATGTTGGAGAAAATTTGTGAAAGGGTGTCAATATACTGGAAGCATGGGACTGAAAGCGCTATATCGTTTACGTGCTCGATGTTTTAATTTAAAAAATTGATGTATTAATTAAAATTATTGCTAAATGCTGTCAAAGGAATACGAAAACTATTGGCAACTACTAGTTTATATTAATTCGCGTCACGTATTCCTGGCATAAAAAAACTTACCCTCTGCCCATGAGACGAAGGCTTATCACATTTTCGATTAAAAAACGCGCGGTTTATGGACCTAGAAATATAGTAACTTATTTTTATGGTGATCTGTAAACCTTATTAGACCTACGCTGTACCCTGCAAGCCACGTCAAGAGTTTGTGGCAGTCTTCACTAATATGTAGTATATCCGACGAATAGTATTAAAAATAAGAATGTGGATGATCCTAGTGTTGAATGAAAACAAATTGGTGTTGCAATTCATCTACAAAATACCCTGCAAGCCACCTCAAGGGTGTGTGGCAGCTGGTGAGTAGTCATCAACTTGCTTTACACTTTACCCTATTAAAGCTAATGTATCTACGACTATTCATGATATGTGTAAATCAGCATTGAACTTGCTCTCTGCGTTCGATCACTGCATTGCTTCCTTTATTCTAAAATATTTTGCACGTTGGAATCCGTATTTTAAAAAAGGGCGCGGGCAAACTTGTTCGAAATCATCCCCTTTCCAGAAGAAAAGTCCCCAAAGGGCTCACCTTACGCACTCTCCCACATTTTCTCTCCCGTCTCCCATTCCTGCCCTCCTCCTCCCAAATCCTCACTTCCCTCCCTCCCTCCCGCCACCCCCCTTCTCATCTCCTCCCACTCTTGCCCAACGCACTCTCTGCCCGCCCCTCCCTCGCCCTCCCCCTCTCATTCCCCACCCTCTCCCCCTTCTGCGACGCAACCGGCGTGGAGGGGAGGATCGCCGCACCTCCTCGCAGCCGTCGTTGTTTCCCCTCACGAGCGCACATTCGACGTTCGGATTCGCTCAAGACAGCGTGTTTTGTCGCACCACTCTCCACACACACGGCCGTGCACGCCTTAAGTTTCAACTGCTTCGCTCCGCTCTCCGTCCAATTTCGTGGCCAGTTACAAAAAAACACGTTCGTTCTTGGACCGCCGTATTCGCGCGCCCAACTTGCATTCTTTTGTTGTTTTTTTGTAAAACACGCCCCTCCCCCTCTCTCGCGCCTTGGAAGGAGTTTTTTTTCTCGTGTGTGTTTTATTTCTGCCCACCTTCCGTGAAGCCTGTCGCGTGTCGTCACGTCTTCCGCCGGAGGAAACAAACGGAGGAGGGGGACAATAAGACATTCTTTCGTGGCCCGCTCGTTTCATTATCTTTTGACGGGCGCGAATATCTCTCTTCGTCGGCGAAGTCGGCGTCACTCACCGGGCTTCGAGCCGCCGATTCCCGGTAACTGATCGGAGACGCACCGGGACATTGGAAGCGAGGTGAGTGTAGACTGTGTGTGTGTGTCCCTTAGTAGGTGGAGGTACCAATTACTTTCGTTTTTCATGTTTTGGCGACCGCGAAAGGTTTTATTTCTCTCGCTCGTGAGCATCCACACGTTATTACTAATGCTTCATTACCTTTATTGTGGTACAGTGTTGTGAATGTTGGTGATGACTCACCCCTTGCTCCACACTCTTGGGAAGGCTTGCAGGGTATTATATAAATGTACATGCTGCTGTATGGTATCATGATTCTACAAGGCACTTCTAAGGTGTGTAGCAAGGAGTGTTTTCACCAACATGCACTGAATATTTCATTGGAACGACGAGTTTTGATTCATTATCAAAGTCCTGTCTATATGTGCCAGGGGTGAACTTTCACCAACATGCACTACGCTAACCAAGAGAACCAATCAATTGCTATTGAACGTGCGAGGTTCTGATTTGTGCGAGGACGAGTGCTGCATGCCTGGTGTGGAATCACTCCGTGCCACACACCCTAGTGGTGGCTTGCAAGGTACTTCGCAGATGTAGCTGTAGATATGTTACAGAGGCTATGAGTGCTAATTGATATTGTGACTATATGAATGGAGTGAGAGGAGAGACACGAAAAAGTTGTGTAGATAGCCCCGTGAGTTGCTTACCGTCGTTCTTGCTGATTTTTCCGTGTTTGTCCCTAGTGATTTCCTGTGTAATTTCGGTGAGCGTCGTAAATATTTTGATTTTGCGCTCGAAAGAGGCAATATGGCTAGTTTCACAAAATTCCTCGTCAGGTTACCTCCCACGCTTGAGTCGTGTTTATTTTGTTATTTAATTCCACTATCGCGTAGTCTGTGTGACCTCGATCAGCTCAAAAATTCTTGGCATTATTTCTTCTGTTGTTTTCATTCAATTTATATGAAAGTTTTCACCACAGCCTTCAGTCGTGGAATGTTGGATAATATTTATGCCACCCGACGTGAAAAAGTTGCGCTTATATTGACACGAGCAGCTCAAGCTTTTGGCATTTGGTCTTGTTTTCATCGCGTTGCACGAAAATGCTTACTTTGGTCTTCGGGCTCGGAATTCGATCTAATATTTACGTCACGCTTCGTGAAAAATGTTCGTTTCTTAGTGGGTGTCCAGCTGTTTTGATTTCATTTTAGCACTTTCCTTCCGGATTCCACCTGATATTTTCATCGGACTCTTCATTATGAGTATTTTCTTCTATTAGTAGTGTTACGTCTACGTCTTTAGTTGTGCTTATGATAAATATTTATTGATTGGCAGCTAAAAGTTCCAGGAAAACTTTAAAAGCCAATATTGTTTCTGGCCGTGATGGTAGAATGCGTATCGATGGGATGCCAAACGTTCGACATCAGACGATTTTTTTAAGACTGCAAGCCGATTAGCAAGTCATCGTAAACGTGTTGCAATGCTTACTTTCAGCCTGTTCATTTGATGTGAGAGGTGTAGCGAATTCTTTGCTTCAAGTAGCAAGTTTTATAATATGCTACAATTTTTTTCAATGAGTGGCTTAGGTTAAATACAAAACCTATTGCATCCTAGGGTGTGAAATTATGATTAAGGGAAAATTAGAGGTAGGTAATATTCATGACCGTGCGGTGTGCATGTGGCGGTCCGCTTGCATGCTGCATTTTGGTGACTTGTCACCCCCTGCCAAACACCCT
This sequence comes from Pyrrhosoma nymphula, assembly GCA_963573305.1. Taxonomy (NCBI): domain Eukaryota; kingdom Metazoa; phylum Arthropoda; class Insecta; order Odonata; family Coenagrionidae; genus Pyrrhosoma; species Pyrrhosoma nymphula. The sequence continues at coordinate 42,528,119 of OY754330.1, read as the reverse complement.
AGAGGTGGCTCGCAGGGTAATATGTAGATGTATGTAGATATCGCCATCAGGTAATTACTTAGGTGCGAAAGTGTTAATTGATGCCTTTTTTTTTGGAATTGGATCTATTCGAGAATTTCGATCTTGTTTACTGGGGAAGAGTTATCTGATTCACCCCCGCAGATCACGCTGGGGTTTTTTCAGGAACTAGCTTCTAGTCGCGCATGTGTAGTTTGCTTCGAGTGTATTGCTGTTGGGTGATTTCAATCGCCAGACATAGGAGAATTGGTTTTTTTTTGCAAAATTGCGGTGGTGGCAGGAATTCAGGACGCTTGTGCACCGTGGGTGCTCCCATCCTTACTTTCCGGCCGCGAGGGGCATGTGCGTTTGGCATTGGCCTCGTAGCCGGCCGGGGAGGCAGCCCCGTGGAGTATGGGCGGGGGAGAGAAATCACCCCTCCACCGTCCATCCCTGTCCACCACCTCCTTCCTTCATACTCTCTCGCCGTAAAGAATTCTGACGAGTGACTACAGCGCCCCCCCCCCCTCTCCGCCTGGTCAACTCATAAGGGGCTGGGAATAAGTTTAGGGAGTTGAGGTTGAGACGAGGAAAAAATGTTATGCCTTTATTATCCTGGTTCCACCAAGAGTGCGTACTTGGCTCGCACTTTGACTTTATGTTCAAAACGTATGGCATAAGAATTCACTTAAGATCTGGTGCTTTCCCGGTGGATGTTGGAGGGGAATTCTTCTCTGGCTTATACACCGGGTCAGGTCCTTCAATCTTCATCTACATCTACAAAATACCCTGCAAGCCACCTCAGGGGTATGTGGCAGGGGGTGAGAATTCACCAATATTCATTACACTGTACCCTAAAGTTAGTGTAACTACGACTAATTATGCATTTGCTTAAATCACTAATGCTTGTCACGAGGCGAAGGCGAAGCCTCACAAGCATGCACTACACTACAGATATTATCACAATGGAGAGGTACCGTTAATATATATATGTATTTTGCAACTACACAAATGGACAGAGACTCAAGACTTATGTAGAAAACATGCACGGCGTGCTGCTAGTACTAGGTAACAGATAAGGATTCAAGTATTAGGGAGTACGAATACTACTAAGAGCTACACCACCTATCGACAAACCTAGATAAAAGTCTCTTTGGCCGCTGTTATGGTCCCTTATAGTTCGTGGGAAAAATGACATTTCAAATCCGTCCGTTCTGCAGTCTAGTTACCTAATTATATTCTCATGATCTGAGATACCGTAGTATGTCGGATTTCGTAAAATATTATCAACGTCGTCACAAAATGTACCGGTTTGGAACTTACATAATAGATTGAGTCTAAATTTTAATCGACGGCCTGAAGGCGTTTCCCATCCCAGTTGCTGCAAAAGGTCAGTAACACTAACGAGATAATCACAACGGCCTTATCCGGTTAGAGGCGCGGCTCGCTCCAGTGGTATAATTGGTGGTAGATGGCGGAGTTGTCCGGTGTGCAGTTCGAGGTGAGTTCTGTTACAATCGGAGTCTCCTAGTGTCTTATTCCTGCGATTTGGACATTGGTCTCGCCTTTCTTGGTCCCAATTCTACCTAAAGTCGATCTCGATGCATTGAAGTACCTCCGAAACTGAATAATGCTTCGAATTTAGGAAATTGCGGGTAACCCAAAGTGTAATTAATGTATAATATGTACAATGCAATGGACAAAGATGGTATTTGTATCAAAATGTAGAGAATTAGAGTTTACTAAGTTGGAAGTTGAACTGTGTATCCTGCTCAACATTTACCATGTCTTGGATGCGTTTCTACCCGCCAGATGGGCTATTATTTTTGCCTCTCTGGGTACTACGGAGGAAAGGTCGCCCAGGCCTTAAATTTCATTTCTTCGGTCCGGGAGACCCTGGTTTTAATCCGGGTGAAGCCTCTTCGAGTACCTTCGACTTTCGCCGAGGCAGTGCAGTTTTCCTGTTAGCAATTCCTTCTAGGAAACTACGGGCGGTGGGGAGACGCCCGTTGAGACCGCTGGCATTTGGCGTGCTCCACCTCCGCATAGTTTCAGCTTTAGTTTCGTATGCACTGCAGTGGCTTTTACTCGTATTATATTCTTACGATCTCCCGTGGCGTCGCGGCCGTCGAGTGAAAGTGAGGGAAAAACTTTCCTGCACGAGCCGTTGACCTTGTTTTTCGGGGGCCGGGGGGAGGTCAACGCTTGCAGTGCTCTCCTCGTTGGCCTAGTTACTCCGGCCATTTGTTTGTTCTGGCTTCCTTCAACGCTTCATTTCATTCCCGTCGTCGATTCTGCGAAATAAAATGAGTGCAGGTTTGTTTTGGAGATAATGCCCGCGTGAGTCGGTGGAATATTGCGAAACTTCCACGTCCGGTCCAACTGCAGCGGGATTAAGAGCAAGATGTTTTTGTGGTAATCTCATTTGATTTCGTCGTCGCTGCGAACTGACTGTTGGCTTGTTTTCAATCGCTTTCTGAGAAGTAAAGGTGAGGTAAAAATTCTTGTTTTTGTCTAGTGCTGTGGTTAATTCTAGGTTTAAGCTGTTTTCTACCATTTCGTTTTCACTCACGCTCTAGTTAACGCTTAAAACGTCAAAGGTGGAAGGAACGAAATTTTCTATTTTGTGTGAACGTCAGTCGGTGCTCTTCACGTACGAGTTACGAAGTAATTTCAGGGGCTGCGTTCTCTTTTCCTCGTCTCTGCTAGTCTTATTGGCTCGCGGGCCATTCTCATTTCTTCATTTTGATTGCGTTACAAAATTTGCAGACCTGCTTATTCTCTCAGGAATCCCTTATGAATAGGTCGAGTCCAGTGGTTGCTAGGGGATGATCCACGCGCGGGACAAATTATAACATATGCTTTTTGAATTCCTGGATCGTCCCGAACCAAAGCTGCTCGCACCCGCTAAACCCGTAATGTTCTCCTGACTGCTTTTTGGCCTGCGCCTAGGGGCCGGGGGAGCGTGCGAGGTTCTGATTTGTGCTGGGACGAGTGCTGCATGCCTGGTGTGGAATCACCCCGTGGCACACACCCTAGTGGTGACTTGCACGGTACTTCTTAGATGTATATGCTCGTAGAAGGTGAAGTCGATGCGTATCCCGCAGCGGGCACGTGTTTACGCCGCCTACATTTCACTCGCGATACTACCGGACACTATATCATTTTATCCCGACGTAGGTAAACTGACGCAGGCCGCTAGCGTAGAGTATCATCTGGAGTAGGCATAATTAATTTAAAAAAAGGTCTGTGCTTGGTAGGACCAAGAGACACGGTGCCGGTAGGAGAAAAAAATCACATTATATAACAGGTGGTGAAACTTTTCCGCGAAGTCCGATGATAGCGCCCGAGATGAATCTAAAAGGGATTAGAATGAGAAATGAAGCTTAAGAGAGAGGCACATTTTCTCGTGGTGAGGGGATAGTATGCGGGGAAATGCTTCTAGCGGAGGGAGAGGGTGGTGGATGGGAATTTTTCTCGTTTGCTGGCCGTGCCAATCGGGAATCCCAACCCTTCACTACTCCTTTTTATGCGGGTCATCGATTTTCGGGTTTGAGAAGGAAGTGGGGGAACCCAGCTGAACGTTATCTGCGCTGCGCCGGGGAGTGTTGTGTGGGGGAGGGTGGGTAGCAGTGGGCAGCTGCCCGCGCCATGCGAATGCATTGTGGGGAGGGCCACTTAAGGGAAGTTCAGCACAAGTCTGCTCTGCACAGCTCTGGCTTTAAATCCCCCGCGGGGTGGGAAGAATAAGGTTCTTTCAAGACAAGGATAGGATGGGGTTTGCGTGGGAAGGGATGAGAGGGAGTAGGGTTTTTGTTGGGCGCGAAGGCAAAAGCGCTTGACTGAGTTAGTGGAATCGGTCGCTCCGTTCCGGGAAATTTGTCCCCGGTTCCTCGGAAGCGCAGAGGGTTGGAGGGGACGCCCTTTTCTGAGTATTCTGTGGTTTGGATGGGTCATTCCTCCTCGGATCGATTAAGGGCGTCTATCGTAGTAGATTTTCCTCAATGGTGTACGTAGTTCCTGACGGCATGTGTAATGTCTCGATTCGATTATCCCAAGAGAGTGGTGAATTTCATGTGATACGATACAAAATGATGTTATGACGTAAAATACCGACTAACCCGCACGAGAGGAATGATGGTCAAAAGTCTCATTGCATGTGAAGTCTCCTTCCTTACCTTAAATTAACTAAAAAGTGCCAATACAAAGTGAACTAGCTAATTACTTTATGATAGTGTGTTTGGCGGTTGTTGCATGTCTAGTGTCGAGTTACCTCCTGTGGCACTCCCTTGAGGTGGCTTGTTGTAGCCTTGGTTACGTAGGTGACAGTTATCTGTCTACGATGCCAACGGCTTTAGCTTCGAATACTTTGATTTAGTTTCTCGGTTTCAAATCCATCTCAATTCCTCAATTTATGCAAGTTTTTGTTTGTGAATTCATTGTCTCGTCGAGCATTTCGCTTATGCTCACTTTTCAACATCTTTGGGAAATATTTTATTTCATCTATGGACGCGAAAAATATAATCGCGGTTCCAGCGCTTAGTTTGGCCAAATTGATCACAGAAGTTGTCATGAAAATCGCCTCTAATACTTGAGTTAGCCTCAGGTCACTGTTTTCTTTCGTGTCACTTTTTTTTACCTCAGTGCGCGTGGGCGTCGGGTTGTCCTAGGCGATGCTTCAGGGCCGACAAGTCCCTTGGATCTCTTACTTGTTCCTTAGGGACTACATTCCCGGTTGGGACATCGCTCACTAAGAAAGTGTTCCCATGCCCACCATTCAGGTTAGAAGGCACCTTCACTCTCCTTTAGGAGTCCACTGAGAGTTGGTGGATCGTTGTGGTGGGCGGGGCCGTCCTCCACTCCCCCTGGGGGCCTCTGTTTCTCGTCCGCAGAGGTTAGGGGGAGTTCGTGCCGGAGGAGGTGGCAGGGTGGCCGAGGGGAGGGAGGCGTGGGAATTAAATGGATGGATCGGCGTCGGCTTCCTTATCTGCATCTGCGTGTTTCCCGGTAATCCATATCAAGGACGGCGTGATGGAAGCCGTGTTATGAACTGTTGCGCGGGAGATCCTCTTCACCTTTCATGCTCCGGGAGCTTGGGGGGGGGGGGGAGTGACACTGGTCTGCTGCGCTTCTGCGAATTTTGTGCTATTGAAATTGTTTGTTGAGCGCCGTGTTAAGTAGGCCCTAGACGAGGAAGCTGCTCGATCAAACGATTAGTTCAATCGATTGACGATCACACTTCAACCAACCTTCCATCAACCCTTCAATCTTTTGACCAAAACTCATTCTCAGTTGAGTTTCCGACTCGGAAAGTGAAGTGTCTCTGAAAATGGTTTCGAATACAGATTTCGTCTTTCTTGCCCTAACATTGGTTGTCCTCAAGCGGAAAATACATGTTAAGAGGAAACGACGTTGGTCCAAGGAGTGGTACAAACTGAGAAACCGCTTCACTCATGAACGTTCTGCGTCGTAGTTTAAAGTAATATTTGCTTTTTACTTTCCAAAGCTCATGGTAATCCTTGGATAACTCTATCAGCGGGCTGATAAACTCGCGCTCCGAACTTTCAGAAGTTATTTTACACTGTTTTTTTTTGCAAATTTTCAAAACTTTGAGATTCAGTTTCCGCGTTTTGAGGTAACGATGTGTCCTCCATGGTTGCCGGAGAGTGACTGACGCAATGCTTGATCAAAATTAGTCTAGACGGTCCAGCACCCTCGTCAACCGCTTGGGCCATTCAAATTTTCCTTCAATCTCCGTCAACGCTTGACTCAAGCGTAAATCGGACGGTCGTCCGTTTGACGCTTTAGGCCGTCCGTCAAAGCGTCCCCAGACGGCCAGTCATGCTTGATTCAATCGATTGACTCAAGCTTTTGATCAAAATGATTGACCATCTAGGGCCTCCATTAGGTAATTACTAACAGACCGAGGACTGTGGTGGCGGGAAACGCTTGCCACAATTGACTATCTAGCTCATAAGAGGACGTAGCTTGCTTGCGCTTAATTTCAACCAATCATTTCGCGTGAGGTTTGCTATCACATTTTTCCATAGGATTGCTTGCCATGTGGATTTTCTGTGCTCTTTTGGGCGTTCTTACTCAAATGAAATGTACTTACTGGATATTTTGAGAGAGTGAAAACGGAAGCTAAATTCCACGGTTTAAAATGCTTAAGCTTGGGCAATTTGTTGTGAACTTTTATTTACCTGTGCGGATCTCATCTACCGTACGAATTGCAATCACTTCCCAATTTTTAATTGATCAACTCATGATTCAGTAGATGGAAGTAAATAATGCATAACAGTTCGTAATCCGTGATTGCAATTGCATCGTGAAGCTGATGTATTTTTCTCCATTCATCAAAAACGGCAAATAATTTAGGGCGTAATTACGATCGTCGTCCATATATCTCCTTGATGTTCTTTTCGCTTGAATTTAACTGATTTCTCTCTAATTTTGCTGCGAAAGGTACGTGATGTATGGCAGTTGGTGAAATTTGCCATCTCTGTCAGGGGGCATTATCTTGAATACTATGCATATTCAATGCTGTGTATAAATATGCATCTACGCACCTTGCATCTGCTGTGAAAGTAGCTTTATATAGTAGGTGTAATGCATGTTGGTGAATACTCACCCCCTGCCACACACCCCTGAGGTGGCTTTCAGGGTATTATCTAGGTGCAGATGTGGCCAAAAGAATTGAGTAATAAGTATTGGACAAGACTGGAGCGATGGTCGGAGATATTGTTTTCGGTAATTTATACTGTGCATGAAGGTGGAGATGGCAGGAAATGATGTTAGAAATTAAATTAAGTGTCATGGAATCCATTTTCCTCTCCACCCACGTTATTACCTGGCTCGCTCCTTTTGGGGCGGTGCGTATACTTAGTCTACTCGTGCCCATCCTCGACGTACGAAGTTTCATCGTTTGTCGGGTCAGCGAGCTTCTCCCGCCCCCAATCAGCGTCGAAATTTTGATTTAGTGTAGTTTGAGCGACAATTAGATTTGCGCAAAATTCGAGGAATGTACCTCATTGTAAAGAAAAATATCTCAAAATTATAATAGTATTAAAATTTCAGCCACTTAACGTATTCATTTTCGAGACATATGCCAGTTAGTACTTGCCGTTTTCCACGGGAAGTTTCCATGTACTCCAGAGAGACATTTTTTTTTAAATGGGGAGTTTCTTACGCATAAATCGCGTCAGAAATTTAGCATTGTGTAGTTTGTATGCTTCCCAAAATATAAAAAAAGCAAATCAAGTACTCACTGCTGTAGTTTTACATATAATCGCAAAAGTCTTCGATTGTGAAAATTTATTCAGCGTACATCGATAAAAGTCAGTTAACCCATATTTTCCCGGATCTTATTTTTCCGAATTTATGTCTGATTTTTGGATATGTTGCTCTATTTGCACTACTAGTTATGGGAAAATAGTTTTAAAAATCAGAACTTCGTACATTTGCTGGGAGAGGCCGTTTGTTTAAACGCACGGTGGGATAAACCCCAGATCAGACTTGTCGGCGATGAATGTAAGGGTAGCATACATAATCAAAAATGCGTGAGTTCTTAACACAAATTTATTTCATTAACAACTAATAAGACATTGTGTTTCTTACATATTATATGATTGCATTTGATTTTAAGTCTTGATTAATTGGAAATATATATTTTCATACTTAATAAAAACTTCCGGCACTTTTCTAGGAATATTTTACTTTCTATTTAGCAATAATACAAATAGGCAACCAAATTTTACATTGTCTTTAGAAATATTTTTGTTACATTACATAAATTAGATTGATATATTTTTATTGAAATTAACAATGCTTCTGTTCAGATAACATCTAAATAAAGCCCAGTACCACTTGTTTGACCTTATTTTCACACGATACACTGCACATTGTTGACCAAATAAATTTACAACTCCCATGCTATGGTTACACATTTTCACAACTTGTCGCTGGCATAATTTCTCATGTTTTTTACACTTTTAATTCCAACGGGTGCATGAGCTAAGACCGAAAACAGTTTTTTAATCCATGTATTGGCAGTACAGTGCGTTCAGTGACTGCGGAGAATGCACTTCGTATCATCTTGCTCACATCTACAACAGGCTCCTTCAATGAGGCCTTTTATTATTGTTCCAATGCAGTTTATGTTACTTTCTTTCAGTTTTTCTAGTAATGAAAGTGAGGTATAAAAGTTGTCTAAAAATAGGTTTGAACCACTAGGAGGGAATTCCACACGCATGGATTCTGCCAATTGGGCACCGAGAGAGACGACTTTGGCTTTGTCTGTTTTTCCTGTATAAACTCTAAATTTAAGAAGGTACCCTTTCGAAGTGGTAGCACATCATATTTGTAACCAAAACGGATGGGCTTTCATCTTATGAATTGCTTCGATGAATGAACTCAAATTATGGCTCCATGCCCTCCTCCAGAGAAAACTCGCTAATGAAGCATTCTATCATCTCAGTAATTTTTTGATTCTTGTGGTCTACTACAGGTCTAACTTCATAAATCCCATCATCCTTATCTATCCGGGTGTTATCATTGAAATTAAGGTATTTGTGAATCAAATTAAACTTATTACGGCTCATTAATCCAGCAACTAGATAATGGAAAGTGTCTTGTTTGGTTTCCCAATACATACGCCTGAATGGAACATTACAGTAGCCAGAATGTAACAACACGCTAAGGTATTTGTACAAGTCGTCCAGAGAAAATTTGACATTTGGGAACCCTTTCTGAGTAGCATACTTGTTTGTTTCTACACATATCATATTCACAAAATTACTTACGCCACGTTAGAAATGTGGGCGTACAGAGTGATGAAGGTAGTCGAAAAATGCTATGGCCTAGATAGAGGAAATTGGAGCTAGTGTTAAAAGAAAAGGATGACGTAGTGAGTGAAGAATGCGAAGATTGGAATCCAGATTTTTAACGATCTTATAGATGAGTTTTTTTTGTGCAGTAGCAGTTTAGAGATGCGAGTTAAACTGCATCTAACGGAAGAGGAGGATTATCGAAAATCAGAGGCTCCGAAAGTTTTATTGGCATAGTGACAGCAAACCAAAACACTTGCAGTTTTCCAATAATAATTAGTGAAAAATTGCAACTGCAATTTTGGGACAGTTCCACCACATCATACATTAATCTGTATTTTTATTTGCATATTTATTTGAAGTTATTTTGTCAGATAGAATTTGAATTGCTTCTCTCTTCTGCTTCGCACTAATGGAAGTTTTTACTAACGTGCCTTAGAGCGTCCCTATGCACTTTTGTGACTCATCTACACCCTAATTCAAAGTCTACTAGTTACAATTTTCCTTACTCATATAATGTCAGTGGTCTCGTGTATATCGAAGAAGCCTAATATATCCCCGTTAATGGGCTCCTATTTGGCATTCTCCTTACGATAAAGTTATTTATACAAATAGGTAAGGGCTCATAGTAATACGGAATATTATGTTCTGCCTACTATGCCAGATGGTTCCATTTCTTTTCGTAAGCGGTTGATCAACAGTATATCCCCACTAAAATAGGCTTCGTGGTATGATTATGAGGGACGGAGAGCATTTGACCTTGGAGCTTTCTCATGTGCATATCCAGCGTTCTGGTCGTGTCCACGTTTTGTCTCGCGGTAGTCTACTGTGGTTCGGGAACAACCCGGAACTTGAAATGCACGCTTGAATCGTGATATTGGCCGAAAAGATGGAGTCGACCTTCAAAAGTCGACTTGAGCAATCCCCTCGGCTGGCGAAAAAGGCAATACAAATGAAGACCAGCTCACGGTAGACGGAAATCAATTTGTTCGCAGCTAGCATTCCGTTTCTTTGCTGAATCCCTTTAGCTTCCATCCCATGTCCACCTTTTATAGCGTCATGTTCCTGGCTGCCGCCGAGAAAAAAATTTCAGCGACCTCTTCTTCACTCTGTCTCGCGGGGATATTCGCTCTTAAGTCAGCCTCGCTTTCAACATTGCCGCTTTTTCATTTTTTGAACACCACCAATTGGAGGCAAACCAGGCGTGGAAAATCGTTTTATTCCGGCGCTGGTCGGCCAGTTTGGACTTTTTTATTGCTCCCTCACCGCTCCGACCGCCACACTCCTCGAATTAAAACGAAAGGATAGGATGAGAGGGGGTAGGACGTGCGGGGAAACAAAGCTTCATCCCGAAAGGCAGAGGGGTAATTTATTTCTGAAAACGAAGCTTTCGATGCTCCCTGGCTGAATGCACCTTTTCGTCTTAACTTGAAATGTGGAAATGAATGAAGAGTACCTACCGTGCGTATGTGGTGCGAAATTATTCTTTCAATTCTTTAATTATTTGTCAGATATGATCCCCTGTAGTCCTAGTTTCTTGTGTGGCGGAAATTGCGCCAGCCGATTGATTTCTGTTGTTTCTCTGTGGGCATTTTTTTGGGGATGGCTTACGAAGTATGTTACGCCGTATTTCTCAAAACACTAAATACTGCTTCGGTTGTCGTTAGTACAATATTTCCTTTTCGTTAGAATGCTTGCGCCGTTTGTTTTCACACCTTTATGCAATAGAGCGGGATTGAACGGAAAAAATATACCAGTCCTGCTTTGAAATTAGCCCTTTACTCTTCTGTGTCATTTTTCAATTTCCCCGTAAGAGGACGTAAACCATCTGCGCGCATCCCCTCCCCACTCTGGGCCTCTCTTATCCATCTACTACCTCACTGTCTCCTCCTAGCTTCCCAACCTTTAGCCTTTGACTCTCTCATTTCAAATTCACCCTGACCATCGCCCCACACTCCTCCTCTCCACAACTCACCTTTCTCTCATTTCCATTTTTCGATGCCCCTTCCCCGTCTCCTCATCTCCATATCACTTGACGGGTGCTGCCTAGGCATGAATCTAAATTCGTGTCTTTTGCCTAGATTTAAGTATCGATCCGTGATACGTGGGGCGTTTTTTTCCTATGTACTACATCAGTGCTTAGTACTTGCCGCATAGCGCTCTTGCACGCAGACATTACAATATACTAATATTTAATTCTTTGCTTTTTTTACCTCCTTACATGATCAATCACATTTTCTTCGCGCATCACTTATTGCCCCCAATTTAGCGAAACGATGTTCTTGCTCCTGGCGAATACAGTTGTTCCATCACTCTTGGGCACATCGTGGAGGCGTAATATCTATTCCAGATATCTTAGTGTGAGGATGAAACATCTTTTCTGTGTTTTTCAATATTATATTTGAGAATCTCGCTTAGAAAATGGTAAAAAGCGTTGCATCCATAAAGCTTTTTCGGTGTTTCCTTACTTTTCGTCTCTCTGCGATTAGTCTGATTTGCCATGATTCCTTTATATTCCTTTGTCTACATGGGAATCGTACACTTAATAATAACTCTCCGATAATTTGACCCTGGCAAGTCATGAATATTAATTACTTGGATGGGGTCGAATAATTAAAATGGGGGATCATGTTCGTTTAACAGTATATATTTTTTCTGCACGAAGTTTGCACTGAGTAATTTTCACGGATTGATGACGAGGAATGCAGTATTATGGCCATAGAATGCATCACGTTTAATCTTCTCGCATTGGGAGAGTCCTATTTGATGTTTCTCCAGTTACCGATTGATGCCTTTTCTCCGTTTTAGGAGGCTCTCTTTTATATCGCCCTCCCCACTCGCTTCGTATCTTTACGATACTACTATTCACTCCACTGATGCCCCCCTGCCAAACACCCTTGAGGTGGCTTGCAGAGTATTTTGTGGATGTAGGTGCAGTCGGCGGGTTAGTCAAGGGTTTAATTCGTGTGGGAATCGTGTGCGACTGCACTTCACGGGGAGAGTCGAGGCCGATGATGGCCAGCGGGGATGCGATGGGATCATCTTTCTCGGACGCGCTTCTCACTTTCAACTGTCTTCCCTCTCTCACCCCCTCCTCTCATCCTCCGCCTCCTCCGCGAAGCTCGCCACCTCCCTCCTTCTCTCCCCCTCATCTTCACCCAATTGCGACGCGCACATACATTTAAAATAATTCCCAAAATGGATTTCAATATGTAATAAGGTGTTGGTATCCAGTATTCATCATTGGAGTGAAGAATTCCGCGGCATTTTAGTCGAGGTTTACTAGTTTTTGGGTGCTCCTCTACACGATGAAGTTCACTTTCCGCGAATGTTTCTATAGACCAGAATAGCTGATGGAGAGACTTTACAAATGGGTTTTTGATAGGCTATGTTGCTGATTAATTAATTTGATCTCCAATGTTTTTTCTTAGCTTGTTAGTTATTACTAAGCTTCAGAAATAGCTCCTGTCTTGCAGATAATATTTAGAAAATTCATCAATGATCAAGTAGTACCCAAGGACTGGAAAATTGTCACGCCCCTATTAAGGAGTGGTGAGTTAATGAGCGGCATAACTGAAGAAACATTCCCCGCTAATCTTCACGCGGAGGAATGCTCGGTATTCATCATCACTGATGCGCGAGCGTTTTAATCAGTAATTTGCTGATGTTTTAGGTTTGGCCCAACTGCTAACTTCTTCGTTGATGTCTCGTCTAACTTAAATCCATGCCGACGCGTTAACGTCCGGACAACCGCTACTGCTATAATTCTATTTTTTAGTTGAAATTGACTCCAGGTTTATAGGAGAAACCCCTCGGGTAAACTCCAGGTGCCACAACATTTCTGGAAAGCTCAGTGTGTGTGTCCTTGGAGAAGCAACTGACCGTTTCTCTTATTTCCAATGCCTATGAGCTTTGTTTTTTGTATTGTTGTCATGAAAATTAGCATAAAAACACGGAAATGACACGAGGCGAAGCTGCGATTCGCCCGTGGTTATAACGACTGTACTAGCATGACGCCTCAGAATCCGATCGTATAAATTCTTTCGTAGACCAGGAAAACTGAGAGCGCTTTTCATTGCTCGTGACTCCCGTTAACTCACTTCAACCTGAACTTGATCCGCGCTGCGATGGGAATAGTTGTTTTTGATTGTGTCAAAAGTCTGCCTTCTCTTTTCCAAAAGTCAGCATCGTATATTAGACAATTGGCGGTCATTTATCCATGGGCTTATTGGCATTGCCTGCGATTCCCCAATATTAAGAGCCGGTTCCTACTTGAGACGGATTCGATAATGCAAATTTTTTGCAATTGGCAATATTTTGGATCTCCAAGCACATCTGCTCGTTGTGAAATGTTTCTATGTGATACTAGGTTTATTCATGGACTTGATGAAATTGTTGTAATGATGATGAGGGGCAGGTATCGTCGTTGTAAAGTCATTGTCTAAGATCAGGAAAGTCGACGCCAAGTCCAATTTCCTTGGTAAGATGAATTTTTGTGTACAAGGGGCGAGAGTCTACTTGATGATATTTGGGGGAGTGTCTGAATGGTCCGAGTGGAGCTTTTCATTATCGCAGTAGGCGATTCACTTCGTTCGTGCTACGTTTTTCAAGTCATTAGTTATTCGAGTTGGTTAGGAATCTCGCTGTCCGTAATGGGATAAACCGTATTTCGTAATATGCTTGACTGTCAGTTGGAGGTTAGTTGTAACATTATATCACGTGTTGAATTGAATTAGTCATCGGTAGCATTGCGTGATTCGAAGTCTTTTACAAATATGAAGTCAGAGGAAAGCCGTCACCCTTGTTGAATGCGATATGACGTAATCGATTCCAATTTTCCACGAAAATTGCAAGGTAAATCACGCAATTCCGTGATTATACCGTCTGTTTGTTTCTTCGGAGTCTCGTATAAGATCGTCTACTACTGATCGCCATTACTTCTATTTTCTGTTATTTATTTTAGATGTTCTAGTTGTTTTTTGATGAAAATATTTACCTGGTATAACCTGGTGTTAAAGAGCATTTTAAGCCGTGGAAAATATTTTACTCCCTTATGTGTCTGGACACAAAGCTAATGACGCTAATTACATCTATGCATACGTTTTAATTTATTTGGGTTAAATCATTGTGAGTGCTCCACCGATCCCGGGCAGGTCAGTGGGTGTCCCGTTAAAATTTTGGGCTAGTCTCATATCCGTTGCCCTTTTCGGTTTTTAATGTTCTCGGTAGAGTTTTACTATCATCATTTTTTTCCGTACGTTCAGCCAATCTGCGTCCTGATATGTCTCCCTTCGTTGGGGGAACTGATGATTTTTTCACTGAGTGTTTTCAAGTGTTTTCAAATATGTGCCACGTAAATGGGGTTTATTATTTATTGTGTATTAATTGCTTCTCATAAACGGCCAATTGATTATCTTCCTGAGCCACAAAGCTTATATTTTAAATAATTTCATGTTACAAGCAAATATTCTTTTTGTCGTGTGAGAGACTCACCGATGTGAGTTCACATATTTGAGCTCGTCCTCAGGTCATCTTCATACTTCTTGTTTCCGAGGACTCGTCGGAATTTCCTTTCCTCCATTTCCTCCCTTATTTCAGCATGTTTTTATTATTTGTTCCACCAGCAAAGTACATATATGATAACAGATAATTTTTTTGCACTCACTATCCCAGTTCTTCTGTTCTGGACCACAACCTTTGATCACTTAATGGTGGTGCCTATTTAATGTGTACTTCATTTCGGTGTTACATTATGAGATCGTTTTGTATTCCAGATAAGCTCTGTCTGTTTAACCGATTGCATCCTAAGAGCCTTACATGAGTTGTAATTACATGAAGTCTTTAGTCAGATGATGGATATAATATAATCAACTTCATTTAATTGTTGTAAATTTATGATGCCGATCCCCACCTGGCTCCCGGCTGCAACAAGTCGTTTGAGTTGTGCCATTAAAAACGAAAGACGATCTAATATACTCGATGATATACCGTAGCAATACGTGCATTTTATTCCCCTCCCCACTCACTTATGTTCCAGCCTGCCGTAATTTTTGGTAAAAGAGAGTAAAGCTTTTTCCCTCATCCAGTAACACTTTGCATGTGCATGTCGATCAGATTCTCTGATACATTCTGCCGTGGCTCGAAAGTTGGTGTGGGGATTGATCGATTCAAGATTTCCCGTTTCCCTCGTTTCGTTTCCGCGTAATCTCTTCGGGTACGTGAGGTTCCAATCGCCGAATTTCTCCGTTCCCTCCTCCCCGTTGGACACACCTTCCCGGAACGAGCACGCCGCCAGCCTCTCTCCCCCTCTGTCTGCCGGCGCCAAAATTCTCACCTGCCCCGTCTCCCATTGTCTTCCCTCCAGGCTTAATTCCGAGATGGGTTCCGCCGCCTTTTGGTCGCTGCTCGCCGCCGCCTTGATGGTGGTGTCGCTTCTGCTCCCGCCGGCTCTGGCCGCCGCCGTGCCACCCGCCAACCACACCTCTAAGTTCCTGCCCCACGTGACGGACAACAAACTGCCAGGGGACCACGGGTCGGCGACGTCCAGCGGCAAGCCTCCGCAAGGGCCCCCCTCCGAGTACGACTACGACAAGGTACTCGAGCTGTCCCTGCTCTTCTACGAGGCCCAGAGGTCAGGGAAGCTGCCCAAAGACAGCAGGATCCCTTGGAGGGGAGACTCGGCCCTCGGGGACCAGGGGCAGCACGGGGAGGATCTCACGGGAGGATACTACGACGGTGAGTCGACCACTTCCGTGTTCATAGCCGGTGTGGTATTTGTATCTACTGTTACGATAACTGTTCGGAATGTATGTTCCGTTCGGTTATTTACTAAATAATCAAAACATGTGTAGCCTTTTCATTGTATTTTAGTTAGGCCCGGATCTACCATCTCTGATTAAATATCTTCCCGACATGAAATCCGATGCTGATGTGATTTCCCTCTGGTAGCACTCACGCCGACTGACTGACTGTCTACTGTAATATAGAAAACCCAAACTCTTAGGTATCATAAAATTAACGTAAAGGTGATATTATATCATGGCTATTGTTAATCAGACACTGAAAACCTGGACCTTAACGTTATTTTTATCAGCTATATTTCAGCAAAGTTTCCAACAAGAGTAAGGCCATTGTCTCATTTGGTTGAACGGGTTTATATTGCCCTCGTATTAGAACTCAGCCATGCGTTGACTATGTGCTTCAACTCCTTGTCTTCCGAATACCGCTATTACCCTGGCCATTTTTTTAAAGTTGGGAAAAAGATGATATTCATTAGAATCTAAATCAGGACTTTACGGACGGGGATGAAATAACTCCCTATAGAGGCGAGCCTTTGTGTGTTTGTGGCACTGCGAGGTAATGCGATTTCATAGTATTACTCCCTGGTCTGAAAAATAGCAGAAAGTCGTGTCTTCTAGTCACGTACATTAAACAGCCTCTATATTTATTTTATTAGTTACCATACGGCATTTACTTCCGAATCTCCCTCGCATGGATGTCATTAATGGGATTTTCTACTGTAAAGATTGAGGGGTAAAAATTTTTGAGTTAGTAGGTATAGATTAGAGCATATGTAAATGTGATATGCTGATAGCAAGTGATATATAAATGTCTGGGTTGCATTTTGGTGGAAAATGGGTTTATTGGCATATACATAAGGAGAAGTAGGTGAACCTCTGAGCAAAGGAGCGTGCAATAAGAGAAGAGGATGGATAAGATAGATAATTGGGCCGGAAAAGTCCTTGAGCGTACCGATGTCCATAAATTGAACACGTTAGTGATGATAAGAAAGGTAACCGCAGGCGCGCTTTAGTGCTTGGTGAGCTTAACCCTTTCATGCCAAATTGGCCTTATGGGTTGAAGAATGTGGCTATTTGCATTATGCTCTACAGTTAATTGGAAGGGGGGCGTTTCTTCACCAGGAATGTGGCTGAAATATCATTCCCCCCGCATATGTATAAATCCCATGGCTTGCACCGTGTTGGTTTCCCTCTCTCCCAGTTTTCCCTCTCTCTTGAATTTCCCCCGAGGCCTTGCCTCGTGACGTTTATTTTTCATCTACTTCATTTGTTTGATAGTATGCTCCAATTTGCTTGCTGCTCATGGCCTACGAACTAATTACGAACGAGTAGAAATGACATACGTACACTCAATGCATATTAAGGGGAAATGCAGTCGAGCATATTTATTTTTGGCCGAATCGTTTCGAAGCGTGCGTTTCATCATCAAGTAAAGCACGTTTTTCCTTGAACGTGCGATAATATTTATCCTTCCCCTTCTCTGCTCCGACTCCACCCCCCTAACTATCGCACCAGGTGGAAATGCCATCGCATGTTCAACGAAAATCCTGTGCTATTTAATGATGACGCTAAAGCCATTGCATCTGTCGCCTTAGTACACATTAATCGTACAGCTCTAGTTACATCTTTTTTCATCATCGGCAAGCATCAGTCCAAAGATTGGTTTGCTGAGGTGCTCAATTCCATTCCCTTTGCAGTTTCCTCGAGATTTATTCCATTTTAATTTTATCTTCCCTCAAACTTTGCTTTATTTATTCCATCCTTGGTCTTCCGTAATAGTTTTTCTCATCAATTTATCCTTCTAGTACAGTTTTCAAGAGGCGGTGTCTCAGAATCAGTCGAATAAGTTAGTCTCTCCTACCTTCCAGATTTTTCATTAAAAATCATAAATTCCACACAGGACTTCTTCAATGGTGAATACTTTCATCCTTGTGATATTTATCGTTCTTTCGAAGCACCACATTTTCCTTGATTCCAGTCTTTCAGTTCTGCTGTAGTTATCGTCCAAGAGGTTACGTTTCGCGGTGTCACAGAAAACTGATGCGCGTTTGGATGGACTACTGAAATCATTCCACCTACTTCCTTCTTCTTTGTCTTCTCCCTTTTATCAAAGTATTCCCATCTTTTTCTTTATTTTCGCTTAAACTTCTTTAGGCTTCCTCGGCCATCCCTACTAGTTTGAATTTAAAGCGTTTGTAATCTCTGTTGACAGCTCATTAAATGTCTTTCATTTATTCTCTACATTCACTTTACCCTTTTAGGGTTACTCTCTCCCACATCTGTTTTGGTTGTTTATTGTTTATCTTTCTCCGCGTTCTCATCCATCTATGAGGCCATCGTCAAATCAATAACGTTGGGTAATTGAGGTGGCGATCGGCAACTTAAGTTATGTGAGTAATTAATGACTGGTCGACAAATTTTTAAGGGGTGCATCAATTGATAAATGGAGGTTGTGTGGAGAGAAACCCGGTTTCCGCATTGCCGTATGTTCTCTTTGTTTGCTCCATCAAACAGACGTGGTAGTGCAATAGACGCGCTCTCCCCTCGTCTCTCAAGTATGGATCGATGACCTGCTGAAAAATCTGATCATGTTCTGGAATTGTAACGTTGGCCCGTATAACAACACTAAATCCTTCCTTGTTCCCTTTCATCAAAATGTAGTTTCAAAATTGTTTACACGCTCCACGTTGAAATCTTCGCAGTCTTTCCTCAGCGTGACCACTTCCGTTCGACTTGGCCATGGTTTCCCGCCTTTTGGAAAACCGCAGGAGTCTCCGATTGCCTTCATATTTCCTGGAAGTTCCAGTCCATGGAGCCATTGTATCACTTGCGCTTATAAACTCGGACTGCTGCATGTGATCGCCGAATTTGTTATCTAAGGGTGCTCTGAAATTCCACCGCTACCATTCCCTCGAGCTGTCTAGGCGTTCGTATTAAAATTCCATTTCGTGTAGTGGGCATGGAGAGGGGTATTAATGATGTCGAATACATTAGGCAAAGGCAAATGGCAAGGCATACGACTAACCATTAGGGAAAGGCAAATGATATTTTATTTCATTTTCAGCTCAAGGTCGAGTTTCAAAGGCCGTGTGTTCAAGCGCGTGCATGTGCTATCCGGGCAAGGGAGGAGGGTTGCGATTTCCATGCGATCCCGTCGAGCGCGATGCCGCTCTCGAAGACATCGACATTGGGTTGTTTCGTGTTTTCATCGTACTCCTGATAATCGTGCGAGTACGTACGTCTTTTAATCGTCGTTCTAAGATGAAAAATAACAGTTTTATAGATATTGGTAAAAAGACGGTTGGACACGACAAGAACGACGTAGACACGATCCTATCGAAGGATGGTTGTACCGTCTTTCATGAGTCGCACTCGATTCTAGAGTGAAGGTCATAGATCGCGCTCGACGGGATCGCAAGGAAAACATGCTGTGTTACATGGCCTAAGACCCGGAGCGAATGTTTCCGCTGTGAGCGAACTGCCGATACCTTCTGTGGATCGAGAGAAAGGGAGGATCGTTTGGTGGAAGTCATAAGCGCGTGAATGTCACTCGTGGATAGGATAGCATTGGTGAGATTGACATTTGCCCTTCCTTTTGCTCGAGGATCAGGAAATAGCTGTGTACATGGCTTAAATTCTCGTGACAACGCGTCCGTTTGCCTCCTTTGTAGTGTACACTACTCCCGCATCCGTTCGACACAGTCCATTAAGGTAGTTTGAGCGAGATAGTACCTACCCTAGTCATAATGGATGCCATATTCGAATTTTATTTTTTATTTTCAGCGTCTATAAGACGTATGAAGTAAATATTGTAACATTAATGGTGCAAAAATATATTAGGAATATATTTCAAAAATTCTCTGTAATTAAATAAATATATTAAGTAATCTACTTAAGTATCTAAGTTGACTCATTTTTTCACGCCGTACGGCTATATAGCCTTCAAAACACGTTTTTTTGGCGATTCTGTAAAAATTACTGCGGTGAGTATGGATTAAATTTTATAAATAGTCGATGAAATACAAACTACACACCGTTAGTTTTTTTACGAAATGTAGGTGTTATAAATTCGTAATTTTTTCCAATATTCCACCTCTAGATCGCACAGCCGTATCCCATCTATCCCACGTAAAACATCTAGTATTTTCAGGCAAATTGCTCGAAAATTAGTTCGGTAAGGGGTTCATATTTTGATATCATTGGACTGATGGGAGTTTTTTTTCTTTAAAATGGGGCCAAATTCATCAAATTCTAAGTGAATTGATTTATCGCTCAAACTACCTCCAGGGGGTTTGAGCGAGATTTTTCTCTAGTCATTATAGAGACCATATTCAAATTTTATCTTTCAGTTGAATCAACCCTAAGAAGCATAAGTAAATATTGTAATATTAATGGCGCAAAAACTTAGTTTTAAATTACTGAAAGTGATGTTATGAACTGGATATACAAAGATAGGGTTTCAACTTGACTCATTTTTTCCACGCAGTATGCTGAAAACGCCTTCAGAATCGAAGATTTTTTTGCGATTCTGTAAAAATTACTGAATTGAGTAATTGATTTATTTTTAAAAGCAGCTGAGAAAGCATACAAACTACACTGAATTGAATTTCTTACGAGATCTAATCGTTTGAGATAACTCAATTTTTAAATAATTCATTTAAACAAGTCTCTCTGGGGTGCATACCCGTACCTACCATTTGCCATGGAAGATGGCTGGCATTTTTGGAAAATATCTCGAAAAATGGTATGGAAAGAGGCTGATATTTTTTACAATTGGAAATACGAGATATTTTTCTTAATAATGAGGGCAAATTCGTCAAATTTTAAGTCAAATCTTGCTCAAACTGCCGTAATCACTGATTAGTCACTATATTCGGCGTCATTGAAAACCTACGAGCTGAAATTAGGCGAGTTAAGGTCGTCATTATGATATTGAGTAGGGCGTAATTTTGTGATGCCTCCGCCACGCTTGTGATATAAAGTCAATATTTGAGGCCAAATATATGTGCACTTGATAAAAATAATTGATCAAGTCTAAATAAGATCCGTCAAATCCACATGTTACGATAACCATGGAAAGTGTGACTGGATTATTGATGAAACTAGGATAGCAGTCGCCCAAGATCATTAAGATTGTAGGCGAATTTAGGGAAGTTTTTGATGGCCTAAATTTATGGCTAAAGGAACTTTCTGGTCTCATTGAATTTATGAATTATCTTGTAAAGTCCTTAAGCAAATGTAAGCTATAATCTTTTACTATTATACTTCAACTTTTGTTGAATCTGTTGTCACAGAGGCTGTTGTCCTAAGGGTTACCTACTTAATTTCCCCAAGACTTAATATTTTTTGGAGTTGGAGTCCTTGCTGAGGACCAGAAAAAATGGAGATTATACTGAATTTGGTCTCTGTGACTAATAATGAGTTTTTGAAGGCCTTTTCTTTAGTATAATTTCAGTTTTCTCCTGAGGATGTTTGTGAAATTTTTGTTGAACATCACTGAACTAGATTCACACTCCTTCCTACCACTCACAGTTTGAATAACCATAGCTTGATGACATGCTGTCTTTTCTTCCCTAGACCTCATCCCTCTCCCTACATTTCATCTACAGCTACATGTACATCTACATGTTACCCTGCGAGCCACCTCTAGGGTGTTTGGCAGGAGGTGACAATTCACCAAAATGCAGCATGCAAGCGGACCGCCACATGCACACCGCACGGTCATGAATATTAAGGATACTAACCAAAAAGAAACATTCGTCACATTCCCTTCCAGGATATTCCATCCGCAATAGTGCGTAGTACACGAGAATTGTATTCCCACCATGGAGAATTCCCATCGATGACAAATCGAATTCCAAAGATATGGGTAAAAATACACGGTAACTGCCACGGTTATACCAAATTATAACGAGAGATAAAATGAAACTGCGAAGAAAACGGCTAAATTTAGGAGAAATAGGAGCTTTAATTTTTCGAGTGAAGATATTTTAAGAAAGTGGCATATCTGTCCGCACAATGAAATTTCTTGGATGAAGCACCAGCATGAAGAGTCGATTGTTGATTACCATTTCTTCCGCTAAGACATAATGCACTCATAAAAACATGATTGAAAGATGTATCCCTCTGGCTTGCAAACTTTTAACGCCTCACAGGGTACAACGAAAAAATTAGAGATGTGGAAAAAGACATGAATTCTCGTTGGATATTCTGCAATACTTGGAAGAAACCGTCGTATCTGTTAGTAAGTGAACGCAATTTTCTCAAAACATTTTCTTCTTCCCTTCGAAATCCGCACACCTTCCCCCAATTCACGATCCCCTTCTCTTTCCCTCCTCCCCACCCAAAGATATCCTCACCCACTCCCCACTATACCCCCCTCCTCCTCAACCTTCCTGTATTACCTTCTCACCCCACCTATCCACTCCCCCATACCCCCCGCCCCCAACTAACAATCACCTCCTCCTCCCCACACCTACGATTCAACTCTCCACCCCACCCCCCGCCACCATCTGCATCGCATTTGCCTTCATCTTCACCCCCCACCCAAAACCCTCCTCCTCCCTCGCCTCCATCCAATCACATTTCACCCCTCTAGGCTCCCATGTACCTTCCTCTAGAGTTCGAACGCAGTCTGATTAAAAGTTCTGCTTGAGAAAAGTCCACATTCCCCTTATGATGATGACGTCCGTCCAATATGTGACAGTCGTCGGGAGATAGTTATAAAAAAGACGTACGTCAGTGAATTTTTTGTTGATATTCCCCTCTGGTGTAAATCGGAGTCTAACTTTTCGCGAAATCTTTGCATTTCTGCTGTCGAGAGATACGGTCTTTTCTCCAATGTCACTATCGTGTGAGAATGTCAACGTCACTACATGTGGAGATTGACGTCAGAGTCAGTTCGATGAAAGACACTGTTCTTTTCCTCATGAAGCTTGATATTTCCATCGTCCCTCCTCCACGACCACCTGCGTCAACGCAAGGTACGATAAAATTTTGTAATCGCTGGTCGTTCGTTAAGCTTCCCATGGTGGTTCCCGTGCTCCAATTCCTCGTGTGTACTGGGAGTTGGCGTGAGGACTTCCTCCGTTCCATCCTCCTCGCCGAACACCCCCTGGACTACTTATATGAATGCCATCCTTGGTGACAGCTGCAGCTCTTGATTGCATCAATATTGACATGAGAAGGGCGTGGTTTTGGACAGATTCGTAGAGTTTTCGAGTCGTCAGACGTTGTTCGATAACGTGAGGATTTGATTTCAATGAAAGGATTCCATACAACTCGATATCTCTGCGCAGTGCTTATGAATCCCACAAATCCCCTTATTGCCTGTGCTGGGAGTTGTAGTAATCCTCTAATTCGACGTAGAAGTTCAGTATTCCGTAAAAACTATTTGAGTACCTATTTGCAATTTTATACCCTATTGCATCCTATTTGTGTGTTGATATTGCGGCCGTGATATAAAAAAAGGAAAACTGGGCTGTTTAAGCCAATCGCGGATAGCGAGAAATTTTAAACCTTTCCGCTTGCTACCTATTTTCCATTGTTTATCTTTATAGATCAATCGGCCGTGGTGTGTTGAGGTTCCCAGATTTTTGGCTTAATCAGAACAGATTTTAGCTTATAATTTGGTTTTAAAATTGTCTAAATTTTAATCTAGGCTTTGAAAGTGATTCCAGTCCTAGATTTTGCTGTATGCTGTAACTTACAAAATTATCATAGCGGCCTCTTTCTTATTTAGCCTATTTTCGCTGCTTATTTTATGATTGTGTTAATATCTACTTAATGCAAGTCATTTTAAGTCCTACAACCTACAAGTTACCTTAAGGGTAAGTGGGAGGGGGTGAGTTATCACCAAAATTTACTACACTGTTACCCAATAAAGTTAATGAAGCTACCGCTAATAGTAAATAAAAAAACATGCAAATACTGGTAGGAATGTGGCATTTCACTGACATGCATTTCGCTATAAGCATTCTAATAATTCTAGAGCAACTATTTGTATAAAAGTATTTTTAAGATAAATAATTTAAATGGTAGTTTCTAGCGTCGGTAAATGGAATCGATCCATTTTAGAATGAAAACTCTGACCTTGTGATTCCTCATTATTTTATTAATAAATTATCCGGATTTCGACGTTCAGCGTCATCTTCAGGTCTACTCTGAAGACGACGTTCCACGTCAAAACTCAGGCCAGTTACAGTGTATAATGCTAAAGAAATCTACCTTGTAACCATCCAAATATTGATGGCTTTTTCTTGATGCCTAATTATGGGGGGGGATGTAGAAAACCTCTCTTATGTTATTGTCGCACTTGCCTACTACCCTAAAATTCGCTTCTTATTGTATAACCTGGCGTCACCGTAATGTTTTGAGCTTCGCCTGCTTGTTTCTTTAGATCGTACACCCTGATATTATTCTTCTAAAAATACCCGAAACTTGCCACGTGCTCTCTCAGTGACCAGCCTTTCGAATTCACGAGTTAAAACCATACCTGGACTACATCATCACTTTTTCCTCCATCGAGTCTTCATACTCGAGGGATCTACATCTACAAAATACCATGTTTTCTACATAAGTATTGAGTCTCTGTCCATTTGTGTAGCTGCAAAATACATATATATTAATGGTCCCTCTCAATTGTGATAATATCTGTAGTGTAGTAGTGCATGCTTGTGAGGCTTCGCCTCGTGGCAAGCATTAGCGATTTATGCTAATGCATAATTAGTCGTAGTTACACTAACTTTAGGGTATAGTGTAATGCACGTTGGTGAATACTCACCCCCTGCCACACACCCCTGAGGTGGCTTGCAGGATATTTTGTAGATGTAGATGAATACCCTGCTAGCCACCTCAGGGGTGTGTGGCAGGGGGTGAGTTTTCACCAACATGCATTACACTATACCCTAAAGTTAGTGTAACTACGACTAATTATGCATTAGCATAAATCGCTAATGCTTGCCACGAGGCGAAGCCTCACAAGCATGCACTACACTACAGATGTTATCACAATGGAGAGGGACCGTTAGTATATATGTATTTTGAAACTACACAAATTGACAGAGACTCTAGACCCATGTAGAAAACATGCACGGCGTGCTGTTAGTACTAGGTAAAAGAAAAGCACTCAAGTATTAGGGAGTACTACTACTACTAAGAGCTACACTACCTAACGACAAAGGGATGTGTGAAGGGTGGCTGTAGAAGGAACGACGCTGGGAATTCCCCATTGTGGGCTCCACCCACGTGCTCTGCTGTCCTTGGCCATCGCCCAACGAGGTTTTGTCAACCTCGGGAAGCACCCGGGGTATGCTGCCCCCCCTCCCCCCCGCCGACCGATGTTAGTGGACGAACCGCAGGGAAGCGACTCGGCACTCCCCGCTGTGTTTTATTTGTTCATATGTTATTTTTAAAGGTCATGACGTCCGCGAGAATATGCAAGCCTCTCTCACAAAGAGTGGATAGCAACTCTTTTACACAGAGCTGCATCCTCTTGCACTTTTTCTTTCAACTTCACTTGTCCTTGGTTGCTGTGAAGAACTTGCATAGATAATTTCCGTTTCATACATTTTCGCACTATTCGTGGGCGCTGTAATGGGTTTGTCAGAACGACCTTTTCTGCCGGAATTCCTTTTTCTCTCACTCCAGTAATGCTTGATGTAAAATTTTTATTTTTCCTTTATTTTGATATCATTGAAATTAGCGTTACCATATACACCTCTACTGTTGATCACACTGATTAATTATACAGTAGAAGTTGCCGATGACTTAGTCGAAAAAAGCTCAATTTATTCACCAAGTGGCCACAAACCAGGTTATCTGGCAACTTTTTACGTACACGGGTTGAGCTATTCTGGACCAAATCCTCTACGTTTGGTATTGTTAAGTTATCATTGAAAACCCTCGTCCTCCACCTTTTGCGCAATTTGTCAGCGTTATTTTTTCACATTCATATTCCCCTTAGGCGCAGAAAATATGAGAATTTCCATCCGGAGAAGGGTGTGAATATCACGCCCGTTTTATAGCCCTTGCGGAAAATCAGGCGCATGCATGTCCAGAATTGATATTCTTTTCCTAAGAGAAGAGTCGAAGTGAATTTGAGCTCGGGAGAGGGAGGGACATATGTACCGCGAGATCGTAACAATAATTTTTTAAGAGTCATAGTTCATAAAATTTCTTTCTCCACACGTTGGTTCACAGTTTGATCCAATCCACAGAACCAATGAGAAGACCAATTGATTTTTTTTACTGGAATCATCTCGCGTTCGACAGCTGTGGTGATTACTTTTAGGGATAATAATACACTTCTTCCACGAGCATGAACGATAATCCCGAAAGAACGAGAGTCGCCGCACAAATTGCTATCCTCCCGGAGCTCTTTGTGTGAATCGTCGGATTGATTTCAAATCTCGTCACGGATTCGGTTTTGCAAGGCCTCGCCGCGTCACGGCGCACGCCTGTGGACTGTTAAGTCTTCCTCCTCACACTCGACCGCGGATGCAAGTGTATTGTACTTGGCGCCCCAAGAGAAAGGATGGAGCACTTCCCCGAGGAAACGACCATTTGCGATATTTTATGTTCTCTCAATGAGCTGCTCAAGTGCGTGATCTCCATTCTGCTCGATTTCTCCCTAAGGAGGTAATTTAAAAGCATTGCGACTTTGCACTAGTGCGTATGCTAGTTTGCTTTATACTACATAGTTTGCTACAACTTTGCACTAGTGCGTGTTGGTGAATACTCACCCCCTGCCACGCACCCCTGAGGTGGCTTGCAGGGTATTTTGTAGATGTAGATCAATCGAGTATAAAGACTCGATGCAGGAAAAAGTGATTATGTAGTCCAGGTATGGTTTTAACTCGCGAATTCAAACGCTGGTGACTGAGAGAGTTCAATATACTTCTTTTTCATATTTGTTTTGATTTATTTTAAACACTCAAAAACAGCCGATTTCGGCCTTTACATTGAACATTTACAACTTATAATCTGCAGCATTGACAAAATAAAATATGAAAAAAACGTGTTGGTAAATAGAGTCCAAATAAAAACAAAGAGACAGTAACATAATCAATACACTACAGCATCATGGAAAATTAGGGAATCAGGAGGAAATCGCTTTTCTAAGCTGACGCTTGAATGATCCGAAGGGAGCAGAGAGATCGAGGGAAGGGTAGTCAGATGAAATGGTGTTGTACAAGGCAGAAAGCCTGTAAAAAAAGGGATCGCTTGCAATATGTTTATCGGCGAATATTCAGGATTGTAACACCACCTATTATTTACTGAAACAATCATATTTTTTTTGCGAACCGCAATTACTGTATTTATGATTTTCCATTTCATTTCTCATCCTTAATTTCAGTTAACAGAGTTATCACTCGGCTTAGAGATTTTAAAAACAGTTAAAAATATATTTTATAAAGTCTTAATCGCTTTGTATGGATTATCACTCGCAACAGTCCATGATCCAGATAGAACAATTATAACTGTACTATTTTCACACTTATTTTATTTGTCTACCAAAGTTTAAACTCTTTTTCGTCACTGTCAAGGTAAAGCATCTTACTTAGCGAGACCTTGTGGACCTATTATAATGTTTAACGTCCATTATGAACCTTGCTCATAATGGGCGTTAGATATTTTCACAAAGTGACGCCTCAAGTTACTTCTTATCCAGATGTTCAAACGTCTCTATATTTGGTTATTGAGCTTATTACCTTCAACCAATTAGTAATCCGTCGCAGTTATAAATTTTATTTCTAACATTTTGTTTAAAAAATATGGATTTTATGATCCTAATTTCCAAAACACTTAGCTTCTTGGTTTGTCGTAGCTCGTTACTCAAAATATCATTTCTTAACTTTCGACGTACTTGTGACTAAACATGCTCCACAATTCGAGGATGTAAAATACACTATCAAGGTTTGTGCTATTTTTAGCATTAATATATAACGTTGGTCTTAAAGTTTTCCTTTTCTTTTCTCCACAGCTGGTGATTTCGTGAAGTTCGGGTTTACCATGGCTAGCTCGACTACTTTGCTGGCTTGGGGGTTGCTGTCTTACCATGATGCTTATGCCGCCTCAGGTGAGCTCTTTTATGTACCTGATTGTCACATGAAAGGGTAATGCATTGTTCACGTGCTGGACAATCATTAATACCCTAGTGATATCTTACCGTGAAATATATGTGCATTCTTTAACTTGTTTCATATGGAGCCATACCAACGTGATATTTCTGATAGCGTTAAATGTTTAGTGTGGATGTTAGCTACGATTGTCGGATGACTGATATTTTCCGCTTAATCGATAGTGCATAGCATTTAGAACCATATATTTTGCCAAATTCTCCTCCCACCACTGTGGAGAACAATAGAAATATAACGCAGCAATTTCATAGCAGAAGGTATAGTGCTAAAATGTCCGACTCGTAGAATCACTTGACGAAGAACATTATTTTATTATCTGTTGAAAGGTTCTTCCCATTCTCATGTATTTCATAAGAATGGAGCATTTTGGTTTTGGGCAATCGTGAAAGCATAAATTAATTTTCCGGCATCTATGGTGGCAGAGCGCAGTCCCCCTTTGCTATTCCTGAGTTTGTGGGTTCGAGTCTCACCTGGGGGAGTTTTACTCCTCAAAACCTGATTGTATGTGATCGTCCAACGTTGTTTGTTAAATATCCTAAATTTGTAAGTTGGTAGGGTTTGTTTTTTTGATCGTAATGAGTAGGCGTGTAATAAATATATTTTCTCGATATTATTAAATATATATAGGTAGCTGTTGGAACTCTGACAAGGTTTGAAGAACTTTTTACGCTACTGTAGAAGAAAGAAACGCTTTCAGACCTTCGATTAAAATTTAGACTCAATCTATTATGTAAGTTCCAAACAGGTCTATTTTCTGACGACGTTGATAATATTTTACGAAATTCGACATACTACGGTAGATCAGGTCACGAGAATAAAATTAGGGAACTAGACTGCAGAACGGACAGGTTTAAAATGTCAATCTCACAAACTATAAGGGACCATAACAACGGCCAATGAGACTTTTATCTAGGTTTTTCGATAGGTAGTGTAGCTCTTAGTAGTAGTACTCCCTAATACTTGAATTCTTATCTGTTACCTAGTACTAGCAGCACGCCGTGCATGTTTTCTACATAAGTCTTGAGTCTCTGTCCATTTGTGTAATTGCAAAATACATGTATATTAACGGTCCCTCTCCATTGTGATAATATCTGTAGTATTGTGAATTCTTGTGAGGCTTCGCCTCGTGGCAAGCATTAGCGATTCATGCTAATGCATAATTAGCCGTAGTTACACTAACTTTAGGGTATAGTGTAATGCATGTTGATGAATACTCACCCCCTGCCACACACCCCTGAGGTGGCTTACAGGGTATTTTATATATGTAGCTGTAGATGAAGTCTGTGTATTACCATCATCAACATTACAATTAATGGTTTTAACTGGTAGTACGAGAAAGTCAATCCGAAGGAGATTATCTGTTTTGGGTCAAAAATGCTGTCGATGTTGTTTCAAGTATTGCTCTACAGACTGCAAGTTCCGTATCTTGTGGTGGAACGGATTTCAGCACTGTGCCGCCCCCGTTTACATTGTTCAATGCGGTTGTTGGCACTTGGCAAAGGTGTCGCGGGTGTGCTTTGACTTCCGCTCGGCCCTTTTTCTCACCGCTCGCCGTGAGTGTGTGACTGGAATCCTTCGCTGGATTCCCTCGGCACTGGCCAATCTGCGGCATTCTGCTGGAAGATCGCCTGAGCCTAGCACGGACAATTATTTAACATGATCCGATTGAGCGCAAGGGCCGCTCGGGTCCTTTATCGTCGATTTTGTAAGGGTTTAATGTTAATTTTTATTCTACTGAGTTCATTATTGGCATTTTGACTACCGTCGAAGCTGGATTTTTTATGTTATCGCTCAGGGTACCAAAAGGTTGAAGTTATTTGATGTCATAGATATTAGTTTTAGTTGAACGCTTAATGCCCTGTCGTTTATGTTTCTAATATTGTATGGCAGAAGATAATATTACAGTTTTAATTTGAAAAACTGAGCTGTTCTTAGAATATATTTGGAATATCTTAAAATCAACAGAATTGGTGTTCGGGTTAAACGTTCAGAAATCTTGAAATACCCAAATTATGCTGTTAAAGGGATTATGTATATCATTCATTTTTCCTTCGAATGAAATAGTGAACCATGGGAGTTACATTTAGGAAGAATGTTTAATTTTAATTCAAGTAATTAATTTCCTGAATTTTTTCACAATTTTATTTTACCTTAATTTGGAGGGAGGATATATTAGATGACTGCTATAGCCACATTCGCCGGGAAAGCATGAAATCTATCAAGGTAATATTATTTCAGTAATCAATGTAGCAATCGATTACAGTTCGTTCTTGCAAATAAGTGTAATGGTCCTCCAAATCATGTATATGATCCGCTTGTGATTGGTGTATCTTTAACGATGGTGGTACCTTTTAAAGATATAGCGTAGCTTCAATTATTTTTTTGAATTTAACCAATATCTGTCCGAAATATATATTGCTGTAGACAAAGTGACTGAACTCAATTTTCTCCTTCAGGTCAACTTGGGTCAGGTATCAAGGCGATCAAGTGGGCCACGGATTATTTCATCAAATGCCACGTTCGTCCAAATGAGTTCTACGGGCAGGTTGGTGACTTCAATCTCGACCACAAATTCTGGGGTCGACCCGAGGACCTCAACATGTCCAGGCCATCGTACAAAATAGATGCCAACCATCCTGGTGAGTAATTTGGGAACTGGTTTTGGACGAAGCGTATTCTTTGTTTTTCATATACAGTGTTGCATTCCAATGCCACAATTTTCGTTCACCTTATCGTCAGCATCTTGAGGAATCTATAATTTATCATTTTTGAGAAATATTTTAACCATAAACTTTCCTTGCCATGGCCACTTTAAAACCTCTGTAAGTATTTTGACTTATTTTTAAGTCATGGAATGACTGCCGGGGATACGTGAAATCATATGATTTTTCAGTGGTTAGCTGGTGATTTTCCTAGTAATGAGTATATTTTATAAATTATTACTGCGGAAGTAACAAAAAAAATCAGTCGCCTGGACTGGGAGTTGAACTCAGATTCCTTGATATAGCATTCGGTTTGGGATCTTTGTCAGGACGTTTTTTTTACGGTGACTATCGTACACGTACATTATTCGTACATTTACTTAGCGGATGACTCCACTATAATAAATGTGTGGGTAGTTCCGCAATAATCAATGGCTTATGATCTGGTTATCACCGCGTAAGGCTCGGTGAGTTTTGCCTGAAGTTTCTTGTCCCTTACTGGTCATTTTTTCATGTGGGTAACCGGCATATAACGCCGTACAAGTCCCACCTAGCCTTAACGCGGCGATAACGCAATTTGAAGCCGCGGAAGCTTTTGCGAGGAGTCTCGAAGTAGTTTTAAGTAATCCGTTACCGTCGTTCTTTCGGGCAAAATTTGTAAGCCGCAACTAAATTATTAGTGATAAGGTATCGAATTAGCCCTAGTGGTAGGTGTTTGTGTGTGTGTGAATGGAACTACCAATGCTTATACAACCCTGTGCCTTCAGGTTCGGATCTGGCGGGTGAGACAGCAGCTGCCCTCGCCGCAGCTTCATTGGCGTTCCGCGCCACGGCCGACGCCTTCGACGCCACCGTCACCTCGGACGGCACCGGCGCCCCCGCCATGGACGCCCGGACATATGCCGACCTCTGCCTCATGCACGCCAAGCAGCTGTACCGATTCGCCAACGATTACAGGGGTCTCTACCACGAGGCCATCAAAGGAGCGGCGCAGTACTACGAGTGAGTACCCAGTCAGCAGAATAGTTCTGTCTTCGATTCCTAAACATGGAATCGTCGTACCATTTTTATTCCCTACTTTGGCACCCAGTGCGCCGTCGTTCTTCATGACGAATTCACCGTTAGAATTTGAAATGACCAAAAATACCCAAATATTTGTGAGAAATTAGGACAAGGCCGAATTGATAGAATTTTCCTCCAAAGCAAGATATATCTACACATTCTTGAAAATTTTGAAGTTTAGCCTCTCCGAGTGGTCACGTTGTAGACCCAATTTTGACATTCCGGTCATGACCGAACTGCCATGGATCAAGTGTCTTTTCGATTTTCAATTCTGTTCGGATTAAAATTTTTAAAAATCCCCCTTATGACGTCATTATTTTAGATGGTGGCTTCAATGAGTTGTCACAATGCAAAATTATGTCATTAAATTATTTTGACACTAAAAATTCCGAAGATCAAAACGCTTGCGTAAATTTTGATCTGGAACAATATATGAGCATCTTAAGCCCCACTTTTCAAGTTATGTAGCATCGAGAGTATGAACTTGTTAATCATGAACTGGAATGTCGGATGGCAATTCATATTGTATCCTCAGGAATTTTTAGGCTTAAAATGTTTTTGAATAACTCTGTGAGCATTTGTGTTTATTTTTGAAAGTATCCGATACCTTTTTCGAGTAATTTATTTGGCACATTAATGCACTAGTACATTAATACGCATCGTGAAAGTATACCAAAATTTTTGATACGTTTTAAAACTATGGCCAGTTTAAATTTCAAAGAAACTTCTTTGCGTTGAAATAATGAAATATTTGCCAGATCGAAATAGCCTTGTCCGTCACCCAGTTTTAGCAAATAGTATTTCCTCCCCAGTCACATTTAACTCGAAAACATTCGACAGCTTTACGGGTCACACGTATTAGTCATCTTCCTCTCCCTCTTCTTAGAGACTGAGTTCCTTCGGGTCTCCCCATCTATTTTCACTAATAGTATCCCATATGCTCTCTTCTCACATTTCCCACGTTTCTCATTCCTGCGCAAAACAATAACGTGATTTTTTTACCATAAAAATCCCTTGAGGAAGGTGAATATTTTCCATAGTTTTACCGAATTTATGACTCTGTACTCAAACTTAGTTTTTTTTTCGTTTTGAAGCCCCTCAAAGAGAGTCGTTGGTCGTGTGATTTCTGTCTCTGTATTTGCTCTCCGCCCACTGAGTATAATTCTGTTGTGAAAGAAAAAGTGTTCCTACACTTGTTTGGAAATTCCTCAGGTGAAGAGGGAACCAGGCGATCAAGTCTTTAAGAAAGTTACCCCTGACGAGTGTTTACTTAAAACTCCCTGAAGATCATTATACTCCCATGCTAAATTTGTAGATTTGACGAGCCAGATAAAGTAACGGAAATGGACACCGGAACTTATAAACAAATTCTTTTTCTCTCACTCCAGAGTACCAAGGTCAAGCTTCCCAAAATCTAGGTAGAATATGAGAAGGTTCATCTGCCATTTTGCGGTTCTCAAGTTTCATTTGTGGAAGGATGATTAATTCCCGTTGTATTAACACCCCCTGCTTTGCATATCCATTTGGTGGTTATGTAAATACATCATTGATAAAGTCTACTGTCTTTATTTTATTATTTTATGATTTTTTTCGAACTTTGAAAACAGATAATAAATATTTTTAATTTTATCTAACGATTGCAATCAATTGCACGCCGCTCAAATTCCCTGGCAGCGAACGGATTTTAAAACTCTTTTCTCCACATCAAATCCGCAGGTCCACTGATTATGGTGACGAGTTGACCTGGGCTGCTGCGTGGTTGTTTAAGGCTACGAATGACACACAGTACTTGGATGAATCCGAACATCACTACCGGCAATTCAGGCTGAAGGAGAGACCCAACGAATTCTTCTACAACAAGAAAGTCGCCGGTGTACAGGTAAGATCAAAGGTGGCATTTCTTTCCATAAATGTTAAAAAAGACAGCGAATTTTCATGATGGGGCAATGAGTTGTTAAATCATGGGGTCATTTAATATACCATGGGGTAGTTATCAGAATTAAGTCATGGAGGGCTCTCATTTGTTGATTGGTCTGCCAGTATGCAACTAAACGACGTTATTCTCCCTTTTGATTCGTGTTTATGTTATTTCTGGCAAGTGATTATGACCTGTGGTTTTTGCTCGCCGTATTGAACGCAAGTAGCGCAAATGTTCAGCGCTACTGATATATCTTGCACATATCGCTTCAGATACAGCTTGTCGATATATCCTAATCAATCGGCCAGAGGGTTAGTTATGTTGACCCATTGCGCTCGCCTTTCAGTGAACCTTAGTAATAGTGTGATTTTGTTAGCTATGGGTCATTGGAATATTGAATCAATTCGCCATCAGTTCTGCTGAATTTGGAAAAACCAAATGAAGATATATAAAAATGTAGGTTTTATTTGGCGAATAGGCTTAAAATAATGTATTTGCTATTGTTGGTTTATCAAAGTCGCAGAATTTGTTCTAAGTGCCTAACGTGGTCCAGCTCGATGAAGTTGTGTGTGCTAAGATAGGGTACGTGTTAACTTAAAAAAGAATCCTTATAACATATTTTATTATATCTTATCATCACAGTAGTATGGAGAGGCGTTAAGAATTCAATCTTTTATTCCTCGTTTTCTATGAGCAGTTCAAAGTTAACTAATTATTCTGTATTGGCTCGTTCACAATTACACTCTTCTTTTGAACTAAATACATAATAAAATTATTCGTAGTTGTCTTCTGTTGATTCGTTTAAGTTAAATGAGAATAATATACATTTTTCATAGTTTTTTTTCTTTTCAATTTCTGCAATTCATCAATGGTGTTTGAAAGAGGTGGGCCATGTGGATGGAGTAAGTTATTGTAGGTGGGCTAAATGATGTCGTTGTCGATGGAAGAACGCTGAGAAACGGGAAGAGGGAGAAGAAGGATAACCACTTTAGGCCGTATTAAGAAAGGTTTGCGTTATACTAGACTATGTATTTGGCTATGTAAGACGTATGAGACTATCAGAAAAGAGTAGTAGTATGAAGAAAAAGATGACTAGCATCTAAAAGAAAATTGGATATAGTTAATAGGAATGATATAATATATTTGATATTATACAGAAGCAATATAAAGTAAATACGTGTTGATAATGAATAATGAAAGTATTTTGGAAGTCAATGTTACCAGTGAAGTGACTGGAGCGATAATCATGGGTCATTGAGTACATATTTTAATAATTAAATTCGAAAAATAAAAGTCTTTGACTGAATTTCATGTAAGTGCCTAATGTGAATGCGTTGGAACTCGCCATACAGTCAGAAATGGAAATGATACAAGAATTACATTTTTTAAATTTCCCTGAATGGATGTAATGACTAGAGTTTTTTACGCCGCATTCGAAATTTAGACGAAATTATATGGAAATGTGCTTTTTTTCGAATATTGTACTCAGCGTGACACCTTGGTATTTGTTAGCGACAAATGTAATTAGAAGAAATGAATTATTGCGTGTTCAGAAAAAATCTGTGAACTTGTAATAGAGTTATTACGAAATATGTCATGTGTCATAAAATATGTTACATGTTAAATTATCATTGAGTTATCAAAAAGAAATCCAAATTGGTATGCAATTTTTTTCTCTTTTATCTATAGAAATCTCTTATGAAAACATGTAGGGTCATTCCATTTTAAATCAACCAATTGTCGGAAAAAATGGTGCCTTACCATTTCAGATTTCAACAAAATTCGGCACGTGGGTAATGCGTACTCTTGTGACCCATTGTCCGTTAACAAAAATTAAAAAAATCCCATAAGTTATAGGCAAATGTAGTACATCACTTAAACGCTTAAGACCGTCATTTTACGCCCTATTTGTATGAGCTTCATCAACTTGTTTTACTTAGCACAAATGTCAAAAAAGGTACCAAAAGAAAGGTAAAAGACTATACTCGATACTATAGATCTTGAACGCCGACTTTGTGCCGTTTTTAATGCTTCTTCAAATGCCCTAAATCAAAGTTCAATATGTCGTTTTTTTGTAACTTTGGGCAACAAATAAACCCAGAAGGGCTTTTAGTAACTGGCTTCTTCTTTTCTCGCCTTAATACTTACGCGTGTGTAGTGTTTGATTAAAAAATTAAATATAGATTTAACCAACCATCACCGAGGAATTATCCCAAGAACCTGAGACATTTGGCAAAAAATACATTTCCATACATGTTAAGTTTCACGCAAATCTTTGCCTATTATTAAACTAACATCGCTGCAACCATCTTAAAGGGATTCTTTTTCTCCAGCATTCAACTCCAATTCTTTCCTCTTTCTGTGTCGTTTTTAGGTTCTCCTGGCGCAATTGACCGGCAGGCCGGAGTACATTGACTCCGCCCGTGCATTCTGCGACTTCTCCGCCGACTTCCAGAAGAGGACGCCCCGCGGCCTTATCTACATTGACAAATTCGGGACCCTCTGCCACGCCGCAAACGTTGCCTTCGTCTGCCTTCAGGTGAGCCTATACTTTCCCTTTTGTGAGTCACATTTTGGTCCGGCGGCTTTATGGCCTATTATCGTGTCGACAAACACGTCTGTCTCACTTTTGTCAGACCGATAAAAACCTAAATGTTGACTAATTACTTGGTTCACTGAGAGGTTTACAGCTTTCTCAAAGAGCTGCTGGAAAATAATCTATAGTTTCCCAACATTTGGATGTTGTGGCTGCGTATACTTAAAACGTAAACTGCCAATGTCTCTTTTTTATTAATGATGGCAATGTGTCGGTTTGCATTGAAATCGACTGTCAGGATGGGTTTTACTACCAATTGTTTGACCGGTCTAAGGATTTGTTTAATTTAATAACGGATGAGTTGGGAGGCAAATATTTCCTTAATTGAATCTTGATTTTGTACCTAGGAATTGTATTCATTCTTGTAAGTTTAAGGGTCAATTTATAGCTTGTCTGTATATCTGCATTAATACTGAGTTTATATCTACGAAACCTTACAATGATATACATATTTATGAATAACTGAATACCATAAAAGCTGAATACTATATTTTTGTTAAGAAAAATGTTGGTCGTCATACGAATAATTGGTTAATAAGCTAATGTTTCCGCTTTATAATAAACTTTTCTAATACAATTTACCGTTACTTCTTTGAGTCTCGTCGTATTTGAGATGAATGGGAGATTTCCATAAGAAGTGATAAATAGTGTCAAACGTCAATAAAGGCACTATAAATATATCACTTGACTTGAGCAACCCTGGTGTATTCTGCTGACAATCCTGCTACTTGAGAATGAGTGAAGTCACTGCGGTCCGTTCTATTTCGTTGTTGACGTAATGGTGCTCACAGAATGTGGTTTCACTATGAAGACATGTCTACAATCTTGAGAGCTCTTAGTTCACGTTGCGGCTTTAATTCAGAAAATTTGATGAAAGAGATAGTATTCAGTCAATGAATTCATATCAAAATTCCTTTTTCATTCCGAGAAATGGCTTTTTTTAACTTTCCTAAGGAATTGGTGGCATTCTCGCTTTAGTTTCGCCATTTGAAACTAATGTTTCATTTTTTTTCAGGCTTCGGAGCTTGGAATATCTCACGGCAAGTACGAAAATTTCGCCCGGCAGCAGATACACTACATGCTTGGAGATTCTGGGAGGAGCTTTGTCGTTGGGTTTGGAAAGAACCCGCCTAGACAACCTCACCACGCAGCTAGGTAAGTTTATCAGCTTTGAATCAGTTTCAAAGAGTATTCAATCAAAAAAAGGATACAATATCCTTGCGTTGCTGATTTCATTTGTGCAGTCTATGGTAGCGCTATCTTCATACTTACATTGACGATTGTTTTATTAGAGTTTTGAAATTTTATGCTGTGAATACTTGTAGCTGACCTCTTTGGTAACTGATTTATTCGGTCTCTAAATTTATCATTTGAAGCCCTTCATCACCATACCGTTTGTACTTTAAATATTAGAATGTTTACCGCCTATGGGGAAATCTTATCTCTTAGAACGAGGTTATAATACTCAAGATATCTTAGCTGTGACCCAGCTATCCATTTTTTGTATTAGCGGGATTGCGTTTTTCTCAATTCCGTATTACCTTGTCGATATCTCGTTTTTGGTACGTGGGAAGTTCTGTGCTATCGTAGTTTCAAGATTTCCATTTCCTTAAAACTCTACTGTGCTCTGCTGTCATTCATTATCCTTTTATTTTCTTTAAATGCCACCCTAGTCACTCTTAGGTAGTCGTAGGCACTCGTCCTGCATGCTAAATGCATTTTGTAACCTTAGGCAATTGGCGATTTTAGCGCATTTAAATGTATGCCTACCCTAATATTAGGAGCCATTTAATCTCTAGTCCGGTATATGAATCATTGCCGTGTATTTTACCCTTCGCCCTTTCAGTTAATCGGAATTTTTTTCTCGCTTAGTGATGTACCGGACAACTTAGATCGGTGTTTGCCTTTATTGAACTTCAATGAATGTTTATTTTCTGCCGGCACGTTATAACTCGGTTCATTGGCCATTGAGTCGGTGGCTATGAATTAAATTTGTTCCCTTTACTATAATGGTCAGAGTTCAATTATTTTGGTCACTCCTCATTAAGTGCAAGACAATCTTCAATGTTAGATAACTGTTCAATGCCCAATGTTCACGGTAAAAGTTTCCGTTAGCCGTTCTATAAATTTTGTCTTAAATTGCTGATATTATAAAATCATACTCCATCACGATTAAACCTGTCCTCAAAATCTGTTTGTGCAATACGTTGTATAGAATAGTCCTGGTTCCTTTCTCAATAGGATCGTTTTATTAAAGTTGGTCGAGGAAATTTAAATAATTACAGTGTGGTTGATGATATTAACGTTAAAAATCTACCGTCAGCAGCATGCATACGGCCCTTAACTTGGAAAATGCTGTCTTGAAACATGACATTTCAGTTAGTACTTCCTTCACCCTGACCAACATTTACCCAAACCATAGCATCTGGTTTTACACCAGAGACTGCGAAATTCATCGTGAAAAATCATTTGACTTGACCGGGATTCGAACCCGGATCTCCCAATTTCCAGTCATGTACTATGTACAGTTATTTGCCAGTTACACCTTGAATGGCTTGGTTGTTTAAATGGCTAACACACCTGATCGGCAAATGGGAGATCTGGGATCGAATCCCGGTCAAGTCAAATGATTTTTTCATGGCGAATTTCACCGTCTTTGGTGTACATCGTCGCAACCGCGCGCGTGACTGCGCACCACGTCATTTGTGTAATCGTAATGATTTAAAATCATCTGGTTTGTATTTATTTATTCGACTTTTCTCCGTTGTTCCTCGCAGTTCCTGCCCCGATCGCCCAAGCTCCTGCGGCTGGGACGCCTTCAGCCGCCGCGGCCCCAACCCGCAGACCCTCAGGGGCGCCCTCGTGAGTGGCCCCGACGAGAACGACTACTATGAGGACCAGAGGGAGGAGTACATCTACAACGAGGTGACGCTCGACTACAACGCGGGATTCCAGTCGGCCATCGCTGGACTGAGGCAGCTCCGCCTTCTGGCCGAGGAGGGCGGCCGGCACAACAAGGCGGGTCGCAGCGGGGGCGGCGGGGGCGGGGAGGAGCTGAGGCCCGAGCTGAGGTCGAGGGGGGCGGAGGTGAGGATATCCGCCGTGCTGCCCACGCCCAGGAGGTCACGGAGGAGAAGGAGTGACGAGGAGGCCCGTCAGAGTTGACCGGTGCGGCCAGAGACCGAGCTCATTGTCAACGGAGGAGAATGAAAATGTTTTCTCCTCAGTATTTGATTTTTTTTGGAAACCAAGACGAAAGGGAAGGAAACTTAAAATGGTGCGCAAAATATACAGAAAGGAACGAATATGGAAGCGGGCGAAATTTTTTTATCGGTTTTCATCCTTTTTATTTTAAATTAACGAAGCGATGTTTTTTCGTCACTATTCGCTCCCTCTGCGCCATTGGTCTTAGTGGATCACTCCAGTTTTTAAACCGCCCGGTCAAAAATTGAAATAAATTTGAGAATAGAAAAAGATTTATGGAAAAAAATGGTCACGTGCTTGCGTGTTCGACCGTGTAATCACTGGCATATTTTATATAAATAATGAAAACGTTATACATAATTGTATAGTGATCTTAGGGGATGGTATAACCTGTGCTGGAGGTATGGTACCCTTGGGTTATAGAATCATTCTGGGTCTCGATATAGAGAGGTCAGCAATGATGGAAGGCGGGGTGTGTTTAATGAGTCATCTGGAGGGTGTTAGCCTCATGGAGGTGATAGATGGAAATGATTGCATAGAAAGGGTACTAGTAATGTATATTTTTATTACCTGTGACGTTTGATGAGTCTTTGGTGAATAGGCGTGTTGAAAGTTGAACACTGCCGCCGTTCTGAGGAATTAGCCGAAAGAAAGGGAATTAGATCATGCGAGTGGGTGATAGGGGGGTTTTTCCTTAAGGCTAATAAACAAGCTCTCTTGCCAACAGCCTTTTAGAAATTTTTGTGGGGGTGAATTTCCCTAATCCACAGCTTTTTATCACTGTAATTATTATATTAATATTATTATCTATAAATTTATTTTTTGTTTTATTTGTGAATGTATGTGACATTTGCCTTTTGGGTGCTCCTAATGGTTATTTTTGCATATATAGGAGATACATATGTGTGAGTGTACAAATGGAAGGCTTACTCTTCTTAGCAAAGTCGTTTCGTTGTTGTCATTGGGGTTGCTTAGCGACCAAGTGTCTGATCTCTGGGACGCTACCAACATGGCATCCCGCGCACGCCGCAATCTTGTGGCGCGTGCATTTGTGTGTATAGTCTGTGTTTATTTGTATTGAAAAGGTGCTCTCAACGCAGTGTAGATTGTTCTGTCTCGGTGTCGTTTCAATGTTTTTAATTGCTCTGTATTATACTTTCTTTTTTGTACTGTAATTATTTTATTGCATAATCCAATGTTTTTACGTTATATTCCTTCGAAATCAGAGTAAAAAACATGCTGTTGTACTCTCGTTTTTTTACTGAAGAACCAGGATTGTCCTTACCACTTTTAAAAACAAGGAATCATAAGTTTTTCTGCTGTTATGACCTGATGGAGCTTATGGTAATAGTTTAGTTGCTAAGCTTACCTTATGGAAGAATAAATAAACTCTTCTTAAACTGTCTCTTGAGTTTTATGATTACTCTCCATAACTCTCAATAATTCCAAGGTATTCTACGACTACACTGCTGAAGCGTTACACTACGGTACATTAGGTGTAGAATACCAAGACGTTTGGGCTTCATGTGCTGAGCAAAAGAGCGTGGTTTTCTTCCTGCATATGTGCAAAGGGAAGCTTTTAACACCAGCTTAAGAAAATGTTTTGTTAGGTAATAGCAATTATTATTCAAATGATGTCGGGTGTATATAGTGTATATTAAATAGGGTTTTCCGGAAAAACTAATAGACGTGGAACATTTAAAAATGATTTCACGTAGTAATATTCCACAAACAGTTTTATTTTCTTCCGACCCATGTTTCTTGATAATGGACCTTGATAATGACTGTGTAACAGTCGAAACCATGGGTCGGAAGAAAATAAAACTGTTTGTGGAATATTACAAAGTGAAATAATTTTTAACTATCGTCATGTGGTTCTACCAAGTCAAGCCTGAAAATGTGAAATATAGACAAGGAAAATGTAATTCTTCAAAGGTTGTACCAGTTTTATATGATGGAGGCCATTATTTTAATTCTTGCGAACATCCTGAAAAAATTGCCTTTGATCCCCAACCATCAGAATGCAGCCCTCGATAATGTGAATTTACAAGTATTAAAATATATATAGCTCACCCATCAAACTGTAATACTGTCAGCTATGTGTTCAATGATAACGCGGGAAAAAGTAATTGGGTGAAGGGAAGCTACTCATGAGAAGTGTCACTTCCACACACTTTTGCAAATTATTTAGTGGAGATCAATTTGCGTGCTGACATCATTGTTTCCAGGCACATCTTTGGGCCGGGTGATACGGCTGTTTAGTAACGAATTAATTAAAATAATAGAACGAGAAGGATACTTGTTTCAATTAGAAAAATAGAGGAAACTTGTTCTGGATTTTTCCTGGAGAAAGATTGGGATGAAATTACAAAGAGGTGGGATAGATTATATGATATAATAGTAGATTTCGGCTGCAAAAGAAGGACGCATGATAGAAAAGCGATGAAAAAGTCGGAGGATGGGTTACAGGTTTTAGATGGAAGAGTAACTATAGACTAAAATGAGCTAGGAGATGTATGAATATGAAAAATGAGAGTGCGAAGCAATGTTCAAGTTCAGTGTAACACCTTGGTAAATATTGTATGAGGCACCTGAGCCTTTTCACTTTTCCAGATGTTGGATGGCAAAATGATAACAATGATATTTTTTCAGTATTTGCGCTACTTGAAGAAATTGACCTCCGCGTAAACGAATCATGATTTTTCAAAAATAATGTTGAAATGGTATTTACATGAGGGCAAGGGAAACATGCTTGAGAAAGTTGATTTTTATTTGAACGCTTCTTTAAAAAACTGAAGTACAATATTGATACAACTGATATTTGCTGTTGCAAAAATTGGGAGTTGAAAGAAGGAAATATTGTACGAAATTGTATAAAATTGCATCTCTCTTACTTTGTCGATTTATTATATTCTACATATATAATATTTGTGGAGGAACAGACCGATTTTTTAAAACTTACCGCATCGGAGCCGAAAAATGTCTAATTCTAAGAACTGATTTTTTCACTGTGAACTTCACACAATTGAAAAATTCCTAACCTGATCCTCTTAAAAGAAATCCTCCTTGTCAACCTGAAACTCTTGCGACGTGAATTTCGAAAGTAATCTCAGCCATGTGCGAAACATCAGGAGGGAGTCTCTAGCGGCTCCCAACCCAGTACCTCCAACAGCTCCACACTAGTAGCAGTTTCTTATAGAACGCTTTTATTCTTGCTATCATATTTTGCTGAGTTGAGTGAATAAAATCTTTCTGGATGAGAAACCAGACGATCAGAACTCTTTTGCGGAACCAGACGATTCGGTCGTTAGCACCAGCGAGGAATGCCGGGGAACCCTCCGCTAAACCAGGGAGAGTGACAGACACTACCCCTTTGAGAGACAGCGCCCAGACAGACAGACAGCGCCCCCGGGGTTGATATGCCCCTGTCAGCTCCGACCCGCATAGCTAACTGTACGCACGTGTCTGAGGCTGTCTGGAGCAGAGGCAGATCTCTTAACATGGGGAAGAAGGCTCGCTTAGGTTTTGCTCGAATACTTTGGTACCCTGAGGGCGAGAACCGAGCAATGGTTTCGTGCGATGAGGGTTCAAGGTACGTCCCACCCTTCTTCCCCTGACCACTGTTCCTCGCGGTCAGCGCCGACACGCGCAGACACGAGTGGCCAATCAGAGAGCAGATCGCTGATTCGGCGGCGTCGGCTTGGAGGTCCCACGAGTGAGCATTGAGCAAAGTTCATCGGCTCTGCTGTTCTCACCCGCCGGCAAATCATCAACGATGACTCTTTACGGAATCCCTCTCTTTCTCTTCAAGGAAGAAAGAATCCCACTCAACTACAACCACTTCGACTCCCCACTCAGTATGGAACATCTGCCTAATCCAATCAATAGGTATAAACCCAATGTTAATTTTACTCCAATTCTATAGTGGATGAAATTTGCTCAGGGGTGTGGAAGTGGGCATGAAATGACTCCCCCATGTACGTTTGACTCGAGATTATGGGTGGTTGCTAAATATCTAGTGATTGTTTATAGGGCGCCGAAATGACTTTTTTGTTATTATTTCAATAAATAATGAATTTACAAACAAATGTTTCAGACAAAAGATGTGGGTAATCAAAAAACCTTTAATTTAAGTCTTGGTACGTCGAAATCGATGAATTAGAAATAGCAAAAAATCCAAACAACCGGTGAAAATGGGCGTTTTTTGTAAATTATATATTTATTGCAAAAATAATTTTTCACTATTTTTATTGCTTTGAAAGGAAGCACTTGTGATTTTGAATTCAACGATATTTTGTATACGGTGATTGTTGTATTATTTACTGACATATAGTCTATTGTTAATCCAGGGACAGTTTTTTAAAACCAATAATTGCTATCTTTTCACGGAAGTATTGAGTCTAATCCAACGGGATTCTACTCTCAAAGACTTGCGTTTAGTATTAACACCAATTCGAAATATAATTATAAAGTCATAGAAATAAACGTTTAAAAAGCATACTTTTTCAGACAAGCGTTTTTTTATAAACAAATAGGGTTACGGCGCCGGCTGTTGGTCGCACGAGTTTCTAAATTAAATATTCTGAAAGCTGATTTAATTGCGCAGATTTATGAAAAACAAAAAGTCCTTGCGACCAATAGGTGCCGAGATAGGATTTTTTCTCTTTAAATTGCAGAGGCTTCATTTATAAAAGTTAAGAAACCATTTTGCCGATCTTAAACGGACAAAGGCTTATATTTGCTTATTGCAATTACTTTTTATTAATAAAAATTATCTTTTATTATAAAATTGCGTGCACAAAGTGGAGCGTATTCACGGCGGACGCGGCAACCAACATGGGGACGTGTGGAGGGGGTTAAGAGCGGCGGTGAATCACGGAGCTGCCGCGCGCCTGAAAAACTGAATTGGAAACTTCAAACGGAGGAGCGCGTACAAATTCGCCCTATCTCCGCTATTTATCGACCAATCTCGACGTTTATTTTTTTAATTTGTGGTACCTTGGAAAAAAATTAACAACTACGCTACGTAAAAAAGCGCACATATATATACGTTTTTTACGTAGAATATCAGTATATATTTTAACTGCTTTTTGTGTGTGTATGGATGAATACGCCTTGA
This sequence comes from Pyrrhosoma nymphula, assembly GCA_963573305.1. Lineage (NCBI taxonomy): Eukaryota > Metazoa > Arthropoda > Insecta > Odonata > Coenagrionidae > Pyrrhosoma > Pyrrhosoma nymphula. Next base: position 42,483,756 of record OY754330.1, on the reverse strand, counting down.
TAAATTCGCATTCCGCGGGAGAAAATGGGGTGAAACCTTCAAGAGGTCATCGAACTCCTAGGTCTTCAGGCAGTGGGGGTCAGAAGAACATGAATGTGACCCTGATACGAAGCCAGAAGTATATTTTTCTAAGAAAATTACCGGAAAAAACCTGTAGACAAACTGCTTTCATCTATGACCTTGAACATTATTTTTTGCATGTTTACAGTGGTTTGAGGCGTCACTTAGTGGAACTCCTCCTTGATGAATCAGAATAAGGATAAACCTTGCTGGTTTGCCAAAATTGTATTCACTGCTTGCTACCGGCTTCAATGCAGAATATTATCTTCTGGCACAAGTGTTTTCCCCACGCTCTGAAAAAGACCCCCACCCCAAGGGTTTACTCACCATCCATTTACCCTCTCCGTGTCTCAAGGGGCGTGGATCCCCACCCTTCATCCTTCCTCACCCTAACCTCCCCACTCCACCCAACCCTTCCCTCCCTCTCCTTCAATCCCTATATGACCTGAGGGAACATGTAAACATGTGCCAGGAGGTTATACATTGGAACCGGTCGCAAGTAATACATAATGAATTGTGGAATGAGAGGAGTTTATCCTTATTCTGATTCATCATTATTATTTGCTTTACCTTACAAATAATTTGCTGTTTTCAAGGCTCTTCGGTAAGATTGCGACAATTTGATCCGAAGTAACGTAATAACTGAGCGCTTCAACCAATTTGTTGCGAATGGTGCTTACTGACTATCCTCGTACCCGCATCTACTTAGCAGAAGCCCGCACGTCACTTTTAGTTCACGATTCAAATACATATTTTGTGCCTATTTGTAATAAAACAAAAAGCGTCGGGAAGATAATTGTTGTAAAGTATCGGTCTTCTCCACTGAAACACATGCATAATAAAAAAGAGATTATATATGCATGGTGAAATAAAGGACAACACTAATTCCATACATAGCTTTCATTACTTTATATCAAAGACATCGATTTCGAAGGCCTCCGCAACCTAAATTTGCGTAATTGCGTATCTACATCTATACCCAGTGAGCCACCTCAAGGGTACGTCACAGGGTGCGAGTTATCACCAACATGTACAACCAAGTACCCCAATAAAGTTAATGAGGCTACCACTATTATTACATTAGTAAAAAATGCATATACTTGTCAGGAGGTAACATTCCATCGCAACATGCATTTCACTATTGGCATTCCATCAATGTCAGAGAAACTATTTGTATTAATATATTTTCAAACTGCCTAAATCGCACATTCTGTGGCATGTGGTTCCAGTCTGAATTCACTTTTAGTTGTAAAACTTAATTTCTAAGTTACTGTGGATTCTACTAGTAGGAGGAAATATTTTAAGAACAGTGGAAGTTGCATAGCTAAGGGCGAATTTTGTAGGAAATCACTTTCTTTCGAAACGTTGGCATTAAATCTGAGACGTCACATTGAGAAAAAGCACTCTGCGTTTTAGCCGATGCTCGGCATCAAGACTTTTTGCTCATCATTTGAGGGACGGGCGGATGAAGTATAAGGCCCGTTTCACATGGACGCGGACGATCCACGCTCCGCGCTACGCGCGCGGTCTAAGTTCCATTGGCAGTAATGCCAAGCTTTCACATGAACGCGAACCGTCTGCACGCAGTTCCATTGTCAGTAATGGAAGTTTCCACATATACGGGGACCGTCCGCACGCGGTGGAGCCATCCGCGGGGCCCCTCCGCGCCGCGGTCTATCCGCACGCGTACGGGCCACAGGGACAGGTTGGTGCATACATATGAACGCGGACGGCTTGTACGGACGAAGCAGGTTGTAATTTGTTGTGAGAGCTCGGTGAAAGACCACTGCGAGTTATGCTATGGATCGGCACATAGTACTTCAGATATGGCCACGGAAGCGCCTTTTAAAAATCTGTGTCACTATAGGGTACAACCAAAACCACCTTTGGCGGGCATTTTTCTTCCGTTATTTTCAAAACATTGTATATACCAGAAGTAATTAGGGGTCGATTGGAGGGACAGGCGTCTGATTCGGAATTTGTATAGGAACCAGACGGCGCAGGTTAGGGTAGCCAATGGAGAATCGGGATAGGCCACGATAGGACGGGGAATGCGGAAGAGGTGCCCACTATCACTGTTGCTTTTTAACGTGTATTCAGAAGAAAGGGTAAGGGAGGCATGGGGAGAAGAGGAGGTGGGAATAAAGGTAGGATGGGAGCAGATAAAATCAGTGAGATTTGCAGATGATCTAGCATTGGTTAGTCAGTCTGCCAAGGGGTTACAGTCAATGGTGAATGAGGTGCAGTGCGAAAAGTATGGGATGAAGATCAACCACAAGAAAACGAAAGTGATGAGATTTTCTAGACATAAGAAGGCGAAGCTGAATATAAGGGTGGGAGGGCAGAAGATAGAGCAGGTCGAGCAGTTTACATATCTGGGTAGTAATTTAGAGGAGAATGGGTTTAGTGGTAAGGACATCAGATGCAGAATTGCGCTCGCTAAAGAAGCATTTTCAAAGAGAAGGGAATTGATGAGGGGGGGTCTGAGAAGAGACGTAAAGAAGAGGCTGGTGAAAACTTTAACATGGAGCGTGGCCCCATATGGGTCGGAAGCTTGATCATTGCGAAGGGAGGATGTACGTAGACTTGAGGCGTTTGAGATGTGGGTTTGGAGACGGATGGAGAGGGTGAGCTGGATGGCGAGGAAGACGAACGAGGAGGTATTGGATAAGGTTGGAGAGGAGAGGAAGTTTGTAGTAGAGGTTCGAAGAAGGCAGAAGAGATGGATGTAGGAGATTTTGAGAGGAGAGGGCATGTTGAAGAGAGTGATAGAGGGGAGAACACTGGGGAACCGTGGAAGAGGAACGAAGAAGATAGGAATTCTGGACGAAATAAGAGGATATAGAAGATATGAAGAATTGAAAAGGGATGTAAAAGCGGGACATCCTTAGGAGGGAAAGCATGAAAATGTCTATGAGGTTGGAATGAAGAATGGGGACTGTCCGAGAACCTACCAATCAGCTGGTAGAATACTTAAATGAAAATGGTATATACCAATTCCTTTGATTACACTAGGTTGCATGACGTCATTCCAGCTTGGCAACCTCAAAACAGCTGGGATTGCGTCCTACGTGAACACGCGGACATACCTAGATATGTCGTCCGCGTCCAGGCCTAAAGAGTTTCGAAAGTGCCAACGGCAAATTTTTTCGTGATAGACTTTCGTTTGAGAAAATAAAAAAACAAAAGTTTATTCGGGTTCTCCATCGGGTCACACAGCATTTCTGCCAATGTTTCGATAAAGGAGTCGTGTTTGATTTCTTGATGATGATTGAAGACTTGTGCATCGAAACATCGGCAGAAATGCTGTATGTGACCCGGGAGAGAACCCGAATAGACTTCACTAACATCATAAGCCGCAAAAGCATCAGATTATTCTTCAAAAAACAAAAGTTTCACCTCCTTATTATTAACGTTATAGTTTTTAGTAATTTCCACCGTTGAACAAAAAAAAGAACGAACATCAGGATATTCCCAACGAGGAGAATGAGGAAGTTTGCGATAAATATAAAGAATCCAAAATAGCAAGCAAAGCACTGAGGGAATTTAAAGTAAACTATGAGTTGAATGTCGATCCAAAATTAAGACTCAATCTATTATGTAAGTTCCAAACTGGTCTATTTTCTGACGACGTGGATAATATTTTACGAAATCCGACGTACTACGGTAGATCAGATCATGAGAATAAAATTAGGGAACTAGACTGCAGAACGGACAGATTTAAAATGTCATATTTACCACGAACTGTAAGGGACCATAACAGCGGCCAATGAGACTTTTATTTAGGTTTGTCGATAGGTAGTGTAGCTCTTAGTAGTAGTAGTACTCCCTAATACTTGAATCCTTATCTGTTACCTAGTACTAGCAGCACGCCGTGCATGTTTTCTAAGTCTTGAGTGTCTGTCCATTTGTGTAGTTGCAAAATACATATATATTAACGGTCCCTCTCCATTGTGAAAATATCTGTAGTGTAGTAGTGCATGTTTGTGAGACTTCGCCTCGTGAAAAGCATTAGGGAGAAATGCTAATGCATATTAGTCGTAGTTATACTAACTTTAGCGTATAGTGTAATGCACGTGGGTGAATACTTACCCCTTGCAACACACCCCTGAGGTGGCTTGCAGGGTATTTTGTAGATGTAGATCAGTTGGAATATTTCGCGTAATATTACTAACACAGTATAGTAAGTAGGTTTGGCAGAGTTAGCTGAAATTGGGCGACCAAAAAAACAATATCATGAGTGAAAGGTCAAAGAGTAGAAATACAGGGAAATGTCGAGCTAGTATATGACCAGCTGAGTTAGACTTAGCTACATTCATGAGCTATCGAAGCAGAGGTGATGAGTCGGCTGCAAAGCTAATTAAAGAGGTGACGACAACTATTCCTAGAAGAACGTGACGCGTTTTATCGAAATTGAGTGTAAAGGAGGGCAAACAAAGCTAAGTATCACCGGAAGGAGTACTAAACTTGGAAAGTGGTTTAGAGATCAATGCTGCTCTATTCAGAGAATATTGTTTTTCTACGGTAGATTTGTTGTCCATCTTTACGCATAGTATTACATTCCACCCGTCCTACACAAGCTGCTAATTCATGGTGCAGCCATTGTCAAGGGAATCATCCTTCATATTGGTCAATTGTCAGAAGAGGCTATGGAGGCCAGGAACAAAGATATCCGAAGATTCCGGGAGCACCACATAAAGAAATCTTCAAGAATGGCAACAAACGAGGATTTATTCCGAAGAATGGTGTTAACATCCGATCCCTTCCTTTCCACCACTTCAGGTGTCCAGAGAAAAAAATACGCCCTTATCAGCAGAGGTATGAAGTCCTCGTACTCTGGATGAATCGTAGATCGACAGTGAGACTGATGGACTATCAGGCGATGATTTGAATATCTGCCATTGTTTGCTTCAATAATTAATAATATAACTATGGAAATAACTTCTTTATTTTCTTATTGCTATTAATAATAAAGATACCCAGTTAAATATTAAAACTGATAAAATATTTATTGCTACAGTTGGTGTATATATATTAGTTTCCAATCCTGGTATTTAACGCACGAAATGGCTCTACTGAAGGTCGTGGGTACGAATCTCGCCTATGATTTGAATTAAGTGATTTATATTTCAAATATCACAGTACAGAACAGAATATCACTTATCGGATTTCTTTATACATACGATTACAATGGCCATTAGTGTGTTTTTTTATTGTTTAAACAATTTTCTCGTCAAAACAAATACATAATTCAGTGACACAGTAAAACTAACTTCATATTCGGATTCTGTGGGTAGAAAATATGCAGGAACCACGATTATTGTTCAATTTTAATTAGTTACAATAATTTTTTTTAACAATTATAAAGTATAAACAATAAAAATCACAGATACAGCAGAAAGATCATCGCATTCGGATTACACGGATATAAAAACATGCGGAACAACCAATAAAGTTCAATTTTAATTTGTTACAATTATTGTTTAAATATTTGGTCTTGTAAAAACAAAGATATCAGACATTCAAAAAATAAACGTCAAATTCGGATTCAGCGGATCGCAAACTTTAGGAACATCGTTCAAGTATAGTAAGGATGGCAAAATGGAATGGCGGTGTTAATTTTGGCCAGCTTTTTTCGATTTGGGACCACTGCGCGTTGTGATTTAAACGACAAGTGACGATTGTGTATGAGAAGACATTGTGGCCAGCATCGCGAAAGTACTGCGAGAGGAGCCGTTTTAAATGAAGGCCGAAATTCGCGCCAAGCGCCTCATTCAAAGAGCTGGCCTCTCGCGGAACTAAAAGACTGTGGCAATGAAGTTCCTGCATTAGGTTGCAGAGAGCAGCACTGACAGACTCCCAGCAATTCTTATGACCAGTCAGTGGCGGATTTGACGAAGTTATTAGCCAGCATTAATGTAGAACATGCATGATATCGACGGGGAAATTTAAGTTTTTGTCCATACCAAGAATTAGTATTAAATATGTGAAGTCATAGAATCTGTTCGTTAGGACTTCCATCTCAAGGAGGAGGAAGTCACGAAAGTGAAATCTGGACAGCCTTGAATCGGGTCATATTCTACCTTTAAACTGAAGGCCAACATGAGGTTTCTTAATGAAAGCTAATTCTTGTTTTTTACTTCATAAGAAAATCTTTTCAAATTTATCCTCATTTTCCAATAGTGCGTCGAAACGAGATCACTTCCGGTCCTCTGGTACTAAGCGTTTTATTCGCGTGTTTTACTGCAAAACCTCTTTGGAAAGTGGAATGGAGCTTGCCAACCCCTGATGATTATTTGGATTTTCAAAGACATTTTGAAAGAGATTCATCTGCTTTTCCAATTCCCTTTAAATTAAGACAATGGTGATCAATATGTAGGAGTTTTTAATTCCTGCGTTCAATTCGAATGTCTATTTGACGCGTTTCATGCGTGAATATAGGCCAGACACGCGCTTCTGCATTCATTAGTTATATGGAAAGCTTCCGCTAGATATAAAGCATAGAAGGTCGTCATCGCTGCTAGATATCTAATCAAGATCGACTTTATGGTTGATCTATTGGATGCTTTTGGATGCCATTAGTTTATCCGGAAAATGTTCGCTTTTGTTTTTAATGTAGTAAACCTCCAATCATTGCGATTGCACATGTGATGTGGTACGCATTCACGCGCTTGACAGAGTAAACTGGGAGAAACTAATGCAAGATACTGGGGAAAATAGGAATAGATTGATGTGATAGGAATCTCATCCGAAACTTATATATGGGGCAGAGGTAGGCTTCCCAGATAGCACGTAAGTTTGCAGCAAGTTTGATCTAGATTTGATTTTCACTTGCTAGACTTTCCTTGCTTTGAAAGTTTGCAGAAAGTTGGTAGCAAGACACCATGCAAGTCTGATGCAAGTTTGCACTAGACTTGATTTTCACTTGCCGGTGGCTTGCTGCAAGTTTGCTAAAAGTGAGTATTGTTAACAACTGTACGTAATATTTTATCTAATTAAGTGAATATTGTATGTATTCAAGAATAATCACGAATATGAATATAATTACTATATTCATGATCACGAACAACTGCGATCTTTTACGCTTTACTGTTGGTATTTGTATTGACCTGTGCTTGCGCTTGGCTTCGGGGCCAAAGTGCCGGAGCGGCCATTATATCGATCGCAGAATAGTTTGTTTTTGTTGTTAATTTGAATTATATTAGAAGAAGTATCGCAGTGTGATATATTTTGTGGACAATAAATCATTTTAAACATACTATGATTGGACTTCAAATGTGAATAGTGGTCTAGAATGCTCTGCAAAGCTATATTGGAAGATAATTACGATCGCACGTCTTGTTATGGATTTTAACTGTGACAATTTAAAGAAAATTATCCCAGTGAAGCATTTTATTTCAAGTTTTAAATAATGTAGTCATCACTTAGTTTAATTGCGCAATTAACAACTGTGTGATTTTTGGTCTTAATATTTGAAGGAAGTATTTTCGTGTTTTGTTTGCGTGTACATGGTGGCATGCCAGTGATTACAAGCGTTAATTATCTGCTGCGCTGGATTATGTGTGTCTGGTGGTGATATTTTTACGTTAATTATTCGGAATTAATCTCTTAAAATAATGTGTGTTGACAGGAATGGTATTAAAAGTGTGAAAAATGCGTAGTAAGTGTTGGGGAAGACATAACAGCAATCAGTTCATTGTTTCTACCAAGGAGTCTATTTCTACCATTGACAGAATTAAAATGTGGAATCTATGTGAATTGAAGTGAAGTTGGTGACTAGTGAATTGCTGTTGTCTTGAAAGTGTGGTTGTTTACGTCCCAGTGAAGGGATAAACAGTGTACTGTTTTATTATTCTTCATGCAGTGAATGTTGCCACCCCAAGTGTCATCTTTTTATTTCATTGCATTGTTGTGTCCAATGTGATTTTGTTGAAATAATTGACCCGTATGCGTTTAAGGCAGGTAATGACTAATTAGCAATAGGCAATTGGATTTTTCCTTGGTAGGGATTATTGTGTTATTTTAGAGTATCGTAAATTATCGAGTGTGGAGTCCAAGTGAAAGGATGATGATTTTTTTTATACTTATGCAATGTGAGTTGTATCATTATGTTTCATTCAATAAATGTTACCATGTCAAAAGTTATCTTTTAATTTACTCGACTTGATGTAATTACCAAGTATTGTTCCTTTATTTGAGTGCCGCTGTACATGTGTCTCTGGAGATATAGTGGAAATGATTAACAGCTGCCATATATATCTCAAGCTATGTAATCATATTATATATTATAGATAATTATATTATGTACATATATTTGATATTATTTGTACTGACCCATTAACTGACCTGATGTGCCTTATGCACTTTTCCAATACATTATACTGCGGACTATCGGACAAATTAATATATTATTATTGGAATAAATATGTATCATTTTTAGTCCCAAATGCCGATAGATATAAAATAAGAATACGTTAGAGTGCGCTATATAATGTAGACCTGCAGTGCACACTTGCAGCAGACTTACTGTGCACACTTGCAGCAGACTTACTGCGCACACTTGCAGCAGACTTGCTCTGCAAACTTGCTGCAAGTGGACAAAGTGGAGACTTGCAAGTTTGATGCAGACTTGCTGCAAGTTTGCAGAGACTTTCAGACTTGCTTTGTAAGTTTGCTGCAAGTTTGCAAGACTTACTTTGCAAACTTGCTGCAAGTTTGCAGCAAGTTCACCGTGCTATCTGGGTTGTACGATGACCGATTTTGGTCATCGATTTTCGATGAAAAACTTTCATCGAAATGTTTCGATGACGATGGCTGTCATCGATCATCGTGTAGAGTGTACACGATGATCGATGACTATCGATGAATATCGATGATCGATGAATGTCGATGATCGATGAATGCCGATGATCGATGAATTACGATTATCGATGACTCTCGATGAACTGTGCAGTAGTGATGAGCGATATATCGCTGTGATTGAATCACCGATACTGAAAAGTAGCAATCACAGCCTGCGACTAAATAATCGAAATCACAGTGACTGTGAATTCGGTGAATTAAGCCGATTTAGCTCAGGGTCGCTACCGCTGCTACCAACTGCACCAGTGCAACCAACGAATACAATGCTACCACTGCTACTGCGTACTTTCTGTGATTGAACGTGATCGCTACTTCTCTATCGTCTTCCACAAACTTGAGGAAAAACATGAATTCCAAACATCCCACTGTGGCCCTGCCATCTTCCTCAAAGCGCAATAGCTGGGGTGCTTATACTTTATACATACATTTTAGATCTAAGGCGTTCAAATGAATGGAAAAAAAGAAGAAAAATTAGTGATATAAGGATATCGATCATCCTCATCGATGGTTCTCATCGACTCATCGACATCAATGTTTCGCATCAACTCATCGACTCATCGGGATCGATGATTCTCATCGACTCATCGACATCGATGGTCGATGACATTCATCGTCATCGATTACAGTCATCGCACCGCGATGACTAAAATCATCGTCGATGACTTCGATTAATCGACTCATCGCACAAGCCTAGGCAGAGGGCTCAGGTAAAGCCCATTTCACACGACACTTGATCCAGCACAAGGTCTAGTATACTCGCTAGTATGCTAGCTTTCCAGTATCGTGTGAACAGAACCAGTATACTGGCCAGCAAGCATGCTAGCTAGTATACTCGCTGAGCCACTGGATTTCGTACTTGATGCGGTACTAGTTTGCTACTAGACCCAGTAGGACCCAGTGGCCATCTACCAATCACGTTCACGTTACGGACGCTGTGCGATCTTCTCTTTTTTAAATTAGTATGGAATCATATGGAATAATTGCTTAATAGCAAGCACAAGGTCGATGATCATGTGAAACCTTCTAGTACGGTTTCTAGTATACTGGGTTTCGTCCTCAATATCAAGTACCAGCTAGCATACTAGGTCTTGTGCTGGATCAAGTGTCGTGTGAAACGGGCTTAAGGGTAGCTGGTTTTTTTTTTGTTGGTACAGTTTGAGTTTCAGGTGCTCCAAGAGATAATTTTACATTGCATCGTCTAACCTAATAAATTAATCCGGAGTCAAAACGCGATTCCCTTCATCCTAAGCGTGATTCGAAGCCGTGAACTTTGGATTGCCAGGCCGATACGTTTCCAATTAATTTTTTTTTGCCGCCTCGGATTTAAATTTAGTCTCCTCTTATTCAGGATGTTCATCATCAAGCATCAAGTTATCACTTATCGTGGCTTTAGGTCTAGCGACGGGGAATCCCTGCGCTGCATCTTTTGGTCTCTCCGGCACGAGAGAGAATCTCGAAGGCGTCCCGCGTCATTTGCATCTCTTAAGTTCAAGCGAGATATGACCCTACCTATAATTTGATTAATTTGGCCTCAATTTAAATAAAAAACTCTCATCTAACCAATTATATCAGAATACTAACCCTTTTCTGAGCAACCTTTTTCAGCAATTATCCAACAAATATAAATTGTTTTGCATGGGATAGATTACGGATGTGCCCTCCAGAGGGAGAATATTGAGATAATTAGGAATATTTTAACACCCAGATTTCGTCAAAAAACGAAACGTGTGTAATTTGTGTTTTATCAACTATTTATAAAAATTAATCAATTACTCACCGCAGCAGGTAATTATGACAGCATCGCAAAAAATCATCTATCGTGAAGACGATTTCACTATACGGCGTGAAAAAAATGAGTCAAGTTAGAGACTTATGTGGATATATTTATTTAATAACTGAGAATTTTTGACACATATAACAATATTTTTGTGCCATTAATATTACAATATTTACTTCATGCTTCTTACAGACGCTGAAATTAAAAAATAAAATTCGGATATGGTTTCGATTATGACTAGGGAAATATCTCGTTCGAAAGATATGTACCGTATTGCAATGATATTTACCTACCGAAAATGAGTCAAGTTGGAGACTAATGTGGATACATTTATTTAATTGCTGAGAATTTTTGACACATACAACTATATTTTTGTGCTATTAATATTACAATATTATTTCATACTTCTTACAGTGACTGACATTAAAAAATAAAATTCGATTATGGTTTCCATTTTGACTAGGGAAATATCTCGTTCGAAAGGTATGTACCGTATGTACCATTGCAATGGTATGTACCTACCAAAAATGAGTCAAGTTAGAGACTTATGTAGATATATTTATTTAATTATTGAGAATTTTTGACAAATATAACTATATTTTTGTGCCATTAATATTACAATATTTACTTCATACTTCTTATAAACGCTGAAATTCAAAAATAAAATTCGAATATTGTCTCCATTATGACCAGGGAAATATCTCGCTCGAACTAGATCGCTTAATAGAAGCGCGACAGAAAAAAAAGAATGGAACTTTACATTAAGACACCACCTTTGAAATTTACCTATCTACTCAGGGTGGCTGAAGCGGTAACCGCGGGCCATTGCGTGCACATTTTCATATTGTTTTTAAGCAATTCTAAAATGAAGTCTTTGACCGCATTCCATTTAAGTGCATCCGTTTATGCGTGGGAACGGTGCGTACTGGGTGTGTTGGAAATGATACTAGAATTATATTTTAAAAATTTTCCCGAGATTAAAGAAAGTTATTATTAAAGTTTTCAGCGCCGTATTCGAAATTAAGAATTAATAAAGTAGTAGTCGAGTACTCAATAGCGAAAGAGAAGAAAGGGGAGTTTCCGGGCGTTTGTGACTCACTGTCCCATTCCTCGAGTCACGCGTTGCGCCTCTATCCTTCGCCGTGAGTGTTTGTGTGATTATTCAATTTGACACGCTTGCCCAAATCATTTCGAGTTGTTGACGCGGCCCACATAATTTCCCTCGAACACTCGATTCTTTATCCTGCAGGAGAAAACCCTGCGTTTTCTTCATTGTCCTAGAATGAGCTCATCAGTGTTCACTCTTGCCTGGAGATTAGAATATACTAAATAAGGCTTAGTAAGGCTTAATTTTTACTGAAAAACATGCTTTATCCTTCATGAATTCAAATGGAAAAGGATTTCTGCAAAACCGAGACGCTCATAGCCATGCGTAGATTCATGTGGGTTAGTGGGTTTTATTTCATGCTAACATGAACCTGAGAACATTTCAGAGCACAAGAGCTATATAATCCCTTAAGCCCGGTACACACGGCGACATTTCTGGCTACTAAACTGTCGGTAACTTTCCCCGTGTGAATAACCAAATCGTATATCATCTCCTCGCATGCGATAGGATCGCTTGCGATTTCCTTTCTCTGGTACAGATTTGATCACGTTTGATTTTTCTAGCTATCTGACAGCAAAGTTGCGCGCATTTCCGCTTTCATTTGTTTGTGAAGAGAGAAATAAAAGTTTTTATGACGTGGAATACTTTAGAATCGTGGCGTTGAATATTGATCCAACCACTTCGCGAGTACTAAAATCCTTATTTAAATATATTTCATACAAATTTATTATTTGAATGTAATGTACTTAGAATACAAGTATATTATTTATTCTTATGATTAATTACGTACAAACATGATTAGTGAGTAAATTTCCCGTTACAAAGCATTATAATAACAATGATGATAATAAATAAACTTTAGTCAAATAAATAATGCATAGTATCACTATTATCGCTAATACTATCAGAACCCCATCCATTTCATATGCGAATTGGTTATCCACCTTCTGTTTCCAAGACTTGGTCACAGCTCGTGGCTTTGTGTGTATGTCGATTGCCGATATTCCATCGACATCTATCGGACATTCCATCGGACAGAATCGCACGCAGATTTTGGCGCAACAGAAGTTCCCGTGTAAACAGGGCTCCACTTTATATCGAGGTGCCACTTGCATAGCGTGAATCCCTTTTGCAGCCGCTTTCCCGATGACACCCTCCCACCACCCAGGTGCCGTTACTTTATTGATCGTGCATTTTGAACTTAATTATTTTAATTTTCCAATCATTGCGATTGCACAAATGATATGGGACGCAGTCAAGCGCACGAGTGCGAAGATGCAGTGTTTTGTCGATTTTACGTGAAGTGTGCATGTAGTTGTGAATCCGATGATATTATTTTCTCTTTCTTGGTAGTTTTTCTTGAGGTGATACTCATATCTAACGCGGCGGAAGGATCAAGATACCCAAAGTATTTATTTTTAACCAATAAATCCCATCCCTGTTTACATCATGGAAAAATTATTTCGATGTCAATATTGCTGCCTTACTTGTCTTTCGGAGATCAATTTGTGAACATTAATCGATAAAAACGTGTTTTGCATGTACCTATAGTATTCCATTACAATTATACAATTACATTGAATTTCTTTGTCATTCATACTGCTGAGATCGTTTTTTAATTAATAAAACTAGGCAATGATCAAAGTCGTTAGGAGCAATTCCTTTGTCATAAAACATTTGTTGTGATGTTTTCACGTATGTTCTTACGTTGATGTTGTTAACCCGCAAGTGTATGATCGTAAATTCCATTTTTATAAACTATAATGATCAAATTTTTGACTATTGTAAAGCAAGTTCTTAATGTGTGGTCGAGTTCGATTATTGCGCTTACCTATTATAATAACATTCTTTCGACTGCAGTCCAAGGTATTAATCTACAATCAAGGTTAAGTTACATTACTGCGTGGAGAGAAGGAAAATACACGATAGAATGAAAGGTACGTCTATGGAAGTTCAAACGATGACAAAATCTGTGTGTAATTGCATGTAGGAAATTGCATATATATGTTGAAGTGATAATACGCATGCACTCGCAGAATGATTGCTCATATGATCAATCACTTTTAGAATAAAGATGACAGCCTTGAACAAAGCCTGTGTCTGACCGTGCTAATTTTTTGAGTTCATAATGATTAATATTATTTCTATCTCTATATCTTCCTAACTGTGAAAACTAATTTGTGCTCTATTTTCCGGCAGTAGCAATCTGTTTTGTGAACTGTTGCAACTTTTGTCAAGACCAAGAATGTTAATTGGATACCAAAAACGTGAAAACTATGAACAAAACATAATGAATACAATGTACCATTGCTAAAAGATGGATCGGTGATATTTTGTCATTATTTTGAGAAGAAAATGTACAGTGCATTAAAGAAATCCATAAGTAATATCTCGCAGTCAGCACAAAGTGTCGTAACAAACGAGAGCGTTTGAAAAAAATGAAAAGTGAAATTTAAAAACCTTGCCGACTTGGATAGAATTAGAATGTGGTATTCCAGAAACTAGCGTCATTTCCTAATTGACCAAGGTGATATTCTAGAGCCGGGTCGGTAACTGTCTCCACCAGCTACTCAGACGGCCATTGGGAAGAGTCCGTTCGAAAACAAAGAATTCATGGCGAAAAGATATTTCTCGTCACCGGAAGAGATGGATGGCATTTCTGGTTTTTCCCTTCTCAGGGCCAAATATACTCCCACTCTCTATGCATTTATTCTTCCAGCACGTTGGATGAGCGCCTATTCTTACGCCAACCTATGTCCCTCCATACTCCCTCTTTGATCTCCCGTATTGAAACGGCAGTAGAGCACACCCATGGAATTAATTGAGTTACCATGCATGCGCTTGTTTTCATGACTAGGCAAATTTCATATTCATTATTTATCACCACCTACTATTCACGAAAAACGTCAGCCTTGAGAATTATACATTTCTAAAAATAAAAATGACAGATAATAGCTAAGGGATCTCTTTTTCTGCCACCAACGATGATGGCGTTGTAATGTTTCCATTGAAAAAAAAATTAGTGTTATCATGTATGTGCATTGTCTAAAATACCGCGTTATTTAAAGGCAAACTTTAATTTAGTATACATTTGAGTAAAGTTGACGTTTACATCTGCACTTGAAACTGAGTTCAGCACCTATGAAGAAGAATATCAAAACAAATCTACATCTACATCAACGAAATACCGCGCAAGCCACCACTAGGGTGTGTGGCACGGGGTGATTCCACACCAGACATGCAGCACTCGTCCCAGCACAAATCAGAACCTCGCACGTTCCCCCGGCCGCTAGGCTCAAGTAATTGCAAAGACTTGTAAACATCTCATTAGCTGAACAGATATTTCAAGCGTATAACTCACCTAAAGCAACCAGAAAGTTTTGAGGCAGTCATGAGAGGTCTAAGGTATGTTTTTATTCACAGTTACGCGCATACTGCCAATTATACTTCGTTTTTCTATGCTTCGTTTCACTGCTTTAGTCAACGTTTCGTAGTTCACTTTCAGCTTGGAAATATTTTCCGTACAAGAATCAACCGGTTAAGGTTTTGGGAGATTTCCATTCACTCTATTGTGCTCTGTTCACCTCACAGCACAAAAGTGCACTTGATTTCCATTAGTTCCAGACCCTGTGCATAGGCAACGCACTTAAAAACAAATCGGGAGCATTGTTGATATGCGCTGAGATAGGAAAAGATCGTCGATAATCACGCCCGCGATAGTTTTTTATTGAGTTGATTCTCAATAAATACGTCAAACATGAATAATTGAAAGTTTTAAAAATTTATTTTACCTTGTTGTAAATGCTTACCTTTTAAATCATGTAGTTTGAATAAATAGTTTAGATTTTTAAAAATCAATTCGCTGTGATTATTAAGTACTTCCTGCAAAATGCTATCAACCGGCAGGTTGCCGAACGTTTCGTCTGCACGCATCGCTCCATTCATCGCCATTCGTATGTACTAAAGTACGCTGGTGTAAGTATTTCAATCTGCACTTAATTAAGCCCCTTGAATAGAAAGCTGCCAGTACTAATAGAGAAAAGAGCTC
This sequence comes from Pyrrhosoma nymphula, assembly GCA_963573305.1. Lineage (NCBI taxonomy): Eukaryota > Metazoa > Arthropoda > Insecta > Odonata > Coenagrionidae > Pyrrhosoma > Pyrrhosoma nymphula. The sequence goes on along the minus strand of OY754330.1, from coordinate 42,467,901 downwards.
AAAAAGTAGCCTCTACTTTTCTACTAAAAATTTAATCGCGGGACTAGGATTCAATTTTATTAAGCTCTGTTCTACATTGCATTGTTATAAAATTCTTCAAAGCGGTAATATGATGAGTATACATTATGAGCATAAGGATCAATTAAAAATAACATGGAGAAGACCAGGTGGGCTGAGGTTTAAATTTAGTTTAGGTATATGCATTGTATCCCTTTTTATTCGTACTCTTTAACGTTTGAACAGTGATTAAATCATTCTTTTCCTGTATTTCAGTTGAACTTAAAACTGGCAAAGAGATACCCAGTTTCCTCTCTTGAAATAGACCTAATTTTAGCCTTCTAAAAATTACATGGATTTTTCTTGTTCGTCAACGGCGATGCGATCGTAACTCGTAAAGTCTGAACTCGTGTACACAGTTGCGGAGAAAATTTTATTTCTGCTCGACGCTTTTGTAATCTCTCAATGATTGCGTTGGCGAGATGAAAAATGAAACCCGAAATACTGTCGTATGTTTGTCCACTCAAGTAATTCAAACTTCCATACTTGACAAAGACACTTTTCGGAGCCATGAACCGCGACCCCCGATAGTTTCCAGCTATTTCGACAAATAAGGCATTCCAGTAACTTATTAAATAATCATGATTCATTATTAGTTTCTAGCTTTAACTTGAGGAAGTTGCCATGTCAGCCACTAAAGTTTCACTCAGTGTTTTCATGTGCATTATTTTTAAGCGTTTTCCCCACGACACGGTTTATAGAAATGGTGACGTGCATTGCTTAACAACATTTATTTAGTTTGTGAAAACTTGCGTGTGTCGATAGCTATTTAATTAGAAGCGGGAATTATTTAAATTCCCAACCGTGCGCTTGCTTAAAGGAAACTTTAAGCTTGCTATGAACGTACCCAGTTCGAAAACTATAATCCGTGGGACAATGGAAGTAATACAAAAGGTATGAACGTTGCTTTTTAGTGTTCGTGCGGTTCGTGCCGAATGTAAACTCTTTTCCAATTGAGTATTCAAAAAATAATGTAGAATCGTGGGAGGTAAAATGGCTCAAACTGTTTAAGAGACAGCCAAGTTGGAGGATTATAGATAGAATAATAGAATGAAAAATTTGCTCCCTTTAGGAGTGGATGGATGATAGCTAACGTGTTGTGACACACCATGCCCTGAGAGCAGGAGAGCAACATTCTCTCATTGACGCTGAGACGAGACATCTTGTAGCAGCCATTTAATTGGCATTTGAAATCAGCCTCACATTGTACGTCTCGTTATGCACTTGTTGCCTTTTGGGGCCACTGATGCTGCAACACTTCGATGTCAATGAAATTACAGTTTCAAAATAAGAGCATCTTTTATGTCAAGGTTCTCTGATAAGTGTACACGGTGTCATGAATATTTCTCAATGCTAAAAAAAATAAACGACTTCAGACGGTTTCAATCGGGAGAAACAAAATAGTAATGGAATTTTTTGCCATTTAATGAGTAATTAATCTCCTAACCAAAGAAATTATGACTGACTTTATGGCATAAATATAAAAGTTGGCTTCTTTGAATATCAAATGCTAAGCTTTATCATGAATATTGGCCGTTTTAATGATACTATGCCAATATAAATATGATACCTTCTGAAAATAGACCTAGTTATTTTTGCAGTTGCGATACTAATAACAGCTTTTGGTTAATAGAACCGTTAACGGAATTATTGTGTAAAAGAAACATTATTTTCCCCTTCGTATGGCTAGGAGTACTCCGTGGTGAGTAGGGGATTGAATCGACCTCAGCCTTTTAGTGATTCCTGGGACGAAAACGGCAATTTACACCGGGAGACTCCGAATTCATTCCCTTTTGTGAAACTTTTACTGGGTCGATAAAAGTATGCATGCGGATTAGCTGACTTTATATTATTACCAATTTTTCATTCATTTACACAGAATTACTCCCAGTTCATGCGATAGTATCTATTTTCATAGAATTAATTCAATTATGACTTTTATACTCAAGTTTAGTGTTCCATCCGATATTATCCGTTTGATTTTCCATCCGCGGTGATTCGTGTCATTCCATCAAAGCATGCGTGATCATAGCCATAATAAGACGACCTGAATTAGATGTTGATTATTGAAATGGAGATTGATTAAAATCAATTATTCTTTTATTAAATGAAAGTTACCAAGTCCTAGGCTGCGGATATGAGTTGCACTGGCCTTATTGGGCAGAAAATGGGCGATCAAATAGAAATAAGGCTCATAACAAACACGAAGGATGTAGATCGATCCTAATGCAATTAGAATAAAAAATTAAATTATTCCATCAGAATTAGCAGTCGTTAACCATATGATTAGTTTTAATCTACATCTACGAAGTACCGTGCAAGCCACCACTAGGGTGTGTGGTTTCAAACATATTTTAGCAAAATGACTCTTTTATTTTAAGCCTCAGTATATTGCGTAGCGTGATGATGACATAAAATAGTATACATGGAATCGCTTCAGCAGAAGATCTACAACGAAAGTGTAAGTGAAACTGTACCGAAGATATATTTCCAGGATATAAAATCGGAGGAAATATTGTAAGAAAATCCATGATGAGAAAATCGCCTTTGTTATTTCCACAAAACTTTATTACGCAGGCACGACGCGCGTTTCACCACACTGTGGCATACTCATGTGCACATCAGTATGCCACAGTGTGGTGAAACGCGCGTGGTGTTTACGTAATAAAGTTTTGTGGAAATAACCAAGGTGGTTTTCTCATCATGGATATCCATAATTTCCACGAGGTTAAGCCTGATATCATCAGTTTTATTGTAAGGAAAGTTATTGCGCGATAAAAATTTCTTATCATGTTTTAACTACGGTAGAATATTAACACTTTCACATTCTCGTTAAAGGTAATCAATCTAGAAAAAACTTCTTTGTTCCGATTTTCTTGATTTACTGATCATTAGCGTCGGAAAATTGTTTTCCTGAGATGACTAACCATTTCTTAGGTTATAGATCTGCAAAGAATATCAGGAAAAAATTTCAATTTTACTCGTCAGATATTAGAGAACTTGAAAATAAATTCCCTTGTGATATCAAAGCCATTATTACCTCCACATTATACGCATACGTGTTAGATATTTTGCTCAACCAAATTATATCCCAAAGATTATCAGCTATTATAAGTAAAAATTCAAAAGCCATTTGTCTACTTGATTTAAACATTATTGGGATTCAATTTAGAAAAGAATAGATAGTTTTCTAACTTCATACCCCGTATATTTCAAACTTCTAACGCCACTTCGACCGTTTCTCGATTGCAGGAATATTTGACCTTGCGAAATTGCAATGCGTGCATTCTTTGAGGGAGATAGTATCTGTCTCGCAAAATTCTTATGAATTTCATCTTTGCTTAGATGAGAAGGATGGGATATCGTTGATATTTAGTGTCACTGGGTCAGTAACATTCCCTTCGGCTTACATTTTCATGGGAAATGTGAGTCGCCTTTGCTTGACTGCTAGCAAAGGGTTATCACATATTCATATCCTCGACCGATTATCTGAAACTCCAAGGAGGCCGCTGCATGACGCATGCTCGTGGGTCAACATTGATAAAGTTGTGTGCGTGGTTTTAATGAATGGAGATTATGATGTTTTGATCAGATTTCCTTGCACTAGTACCCCCCACTGGAATTATTCCTCTAAATCGCTCATGGCGCGTAAATAGCTTAGAACTCTGAGACTAACCGTTATAATTGTTAGACTGAACAATTTCTCATATGCACAAAGCAAAAGAAATATAAATAATGATATGTACAGGTATCCAACTTATGGTGACGTAATAATACAGATCTTGTTTGTTGTTGGATGGAGTTCTTGTATCGGAAATGTGGTTGTACGAATTCTTAAGAAAATACAAAAGACAATAATAATGATCCATAAATGCAGCACGGACCGGAAAAATTTACAATTAAATTGGTAAGATTATGGCACATTATTCACTAGAAATAACCTTACAACCTACCGTGTTGGTTATGTTTATCTGTAGGTATTGTTTTGCCTTAAAAGAAACTCAAAAAGAGCTAAAGGTATATCAGTTATGCAGGAAAACGGCTGGGAATGGTTTTTAAAATAGCCTAGGAATTTAAGGAAAGGAAGGGTGAATGAAACCACGAGTACACCTTTTTGGTAAATAAGATATGTCACCACAATTAAAAAATAATTTATTTTATTCACAAATCAATATTTTACTTTGTAATCAATCACTTATGAGAATGTATTTCAATTAACAGAGTACCTGAGATAAAGCTTCAAGCTAATTCTCACACAATTATCACGACTTTGCTTAAATGATCGATGGTGTATCTAAGGAAAATATTCCAGAGTCGTAAAATATGAATAATGTATGTGCCATTAAGTGAATAGAGATTTGTGTAAAGCATCTTGGCTGCAGACTCTGTATCCTCAACTTATGATTGCTCTTAGTCACTACTTGTGAAGAATATTTGTATAAGACATTTCTTTGGCAGTTTACGACTGTACTTCCTGCTCAGATGATCAGTCCAGCTATTTATTCGTAATATGGGAAAAGGAGGGAAGCATTTCAAATTAAATTACATCAAGGGAAGACGCTTCCTCTTAATCATTTCAGTCCCATGATGCTTCAGTAATTCCCTGTGGTTTTTCACTGCTTACTTGCGTCTTGTATCTTTGGTATCACACTCCAAACACATTGAGATCATCGCCTTCCTTCCGCTGTGAAGGATGCAGGGCCCTAGGAATCAGTGTTGTGCAAGTGAACCCATTCAATGAAAGCACTTGTTCTAGACCAAAACATGCCATGTGAGATTTTTCAGTACAAGACTACAAAACGTGCATATAACCGAATGTTATTTTGTAAAATCGACCCAGGCGAGACTCGAACTCACAACCTCAGGATTAGCATAAGAGCACTCTTTTCTTTCAGCCACCTTGGCAGAAAACTTAGTTAAGATAAAATAAAAGGGAAAGTTACCGGAATAACCTAGTATAAGTGATTAATAAATACAATTGTTTGCCGGCCCCAGTGGGGGCGTGGTTGTCTTCACCCGTCATCGCTATAGGATCACGGTTCGAGTCGACATCTAAATTTACGAAGTACCGTGAAAGCTACTTCTAGGGTGTGTGGCACGGGGTGATTCAACACCAGGCATGCAGGACTCGTCCCAGTTCAAATCAGGACCTCGCACGTTCACCCGGCCGCTAAGCACATACCAAAAAGCAGTCAGGAGAACACTGCGCTGTCAACCAGAAACTGGGAGAGTGCAATGTAAACGAACATGCAAACATGCAGTACACTGGTAGAGGGACAACTACTGGTTAATATTACTAATACTATAAACTTGTGAATGCTACGAGATACTACTTCATGCAGGAAACAAAATAATGCCACACAATTCAAGCGGGGTGAAGTGTCAGCTCACCCCAATTGGGGTCAGCTGTCTAGGGTAGAGAGTAGGACAGAGATTAGATCACGTAGAGGGTTATTAAATAAAGGGGTCGCCGTAAATAAGGTACCAATGAAAGCTTTTTTCAAAGTTAAAATAGGTTAATATCCGAAAGAAAAAGAAACCGCGGCTGAGGTACATAAAAAACCAATGCCATTAATGACATGAAATACTCTAAAAAAGGACCTATAAGTCGAATACCAGATATTCCATTTCCATCATGGTCGTTAATTGCCGCAGCATTGAAAAAAAATAATAATGTCATTATCGGTTTTGATTTCCATGTTCCCTCGACAGACTGGAAGACATATAGTTTCCAAAATGGCGGCAAAGATAAGGAGTTCTGCGGCACTCTTCTCTATATATTTACCTCTAATTCCTTACATCGATTATTGACAACCCCTACCAGAGGAAACAACGTTCTAGATCTTTTGGCGGATCTACTAGTGTAGTAGAAATAGTATTAGAGGTGGAACTAATTGTAAAAAAAAATTATTTTTGTCGTAAATGGTAGGCAACACGCTCCTAATTAGCATACTAAAAATATACATCCGTACTGTCGCGCAAAAGGCGTTTTTTTGGTCGCCAGCTTTAAAAAAAAAAACAAAAAAATTAAAAAAATCATAAAAAATCACGTGTGGTATCAAATTACAGGAAGTTTCATGCTGAAAAGGAATATTATATTGGTTTGTAAAAGTAAAATGTTAACAAAGAAAAAGTAAGGGAAAAAATGATGAAAAAAGTACACCTACATGACCCTGTATTTACACCTTAAATTATGTTACATTACATTACACCTATACCTGACGCTGTGAGATTAATTTTGATTTTCTTTATTAGGTATCTATTTCAGGTAGGTAATTTTTGTTTTGAGTGAAGAAATAATCATAAGAAAAATGGTAAAAGAAACCTGCATTTTGTTTTCCAATGTCCTTTGTAACGATACTCCATAAGTCACATTAACAGATTGATGCGAATTATCAACGTAAGCGAGCAAAGAAATGATAAAATTCATGAACTTTTCAACCCCATGGATACTGGTGGGGTATAGGTATAGCAAAACTTGGTGGCACTCACCAGCGGATGATTAGTGGACACTGACCGTAAACCAAGCGTAGATTAGCGGGCAAAGTTATCGAAGGAATCCTACAGGGTCCTCTGGAAAAAGACTCGGCCGCTTCATCCCACATCTCATATATGCTTTCCTCTCCTTTGCGTCATGTTCTTCACAAGTGAGTGCCACCAAGTTTCACTACACCTATACATACCTACACCTAGTTTCGACGTGTTCCTATCAAAATTACGTCCATCCTATCAAAATTACTTCAATGCTATCAAAATTAAAAGTGATATATAAAACTGAAAATATTGCAAAATGATATTTCTTCGACCAGCTCGAGAACGCTACGAGGAAGTGTTGGATCGTTCAATTTGTGAGAGGATTGTTTGTTTTGTGGCCAGATTATTATGGATTATGAAAAGGGTAAAAAACGGCAGTCATTCCTGTGCGTACTTTCCAGATTCGCGACATAATTTTCAAACTATGCATTACTAGAAGTGATCCATGGGCAGCAAATGTACACGCCAAGATGCTTTCAGTCATAGATTTACCTGCTGCAGAAGTTTAATATTACCAAGTGAGCAGTATCAGTCTTAGGTGCCGCAAACCCATTCCTGAGAAGTATACTCCTGAAGGTAGTGGAGTATTTCCGACGTCAGTAGGCCGTCCGAGTAATACTGATAGTTCTGATGCTTTTGTAAAGGCATGTGAGGGGTCACAAGAAAACTGTCAAGGGTCAATATCTGTCAGCGACTTATTGGAAAAATGTGTTGTTTTTTACCAGAGCGAAGTGAGCCTTACACTTCTAGACATTTGAAGAAAAAATTGCAAGAATGGTTTGGTGACGTCATAGTAACAGACACAGATGGGAAATGTAACATGATAAAATTTGGAAAAATTGTATCACACATAATCTCGGACTATCATAAACAAAAAAGACTTGAGGACCCCGATGAAGAAAAATTTAAATTAATCGAGTCTGTAGCGAAACTGATCAGAACATAAATAAATTTGCTGTACCAAAATAAGGACTTTCATCCTAGTGCATCAGATATTGCGTCCGTTGAAGAAAACAAGACATATCTACCCCCTGTTTTACTAACTTTTTTGGATATCCTAATTGATGGTAAATGTAATGATCTGAAACAGGTTTCGATTAGTCAGACTGTAATGCAAGATTGCAGGCCTCGTTCTCTGATATGACCAATTCCTCTTGCTGTAGGCATACACATTCATAGATATTTCGGGTATCGTTTCCTAATTGATGAAATTGCAGCCTTGGATTCAGTGTGTCTTACGATGAAGTGCAAAAGTACATACACTCTTCTGTAATGGATGAAATTAACCAGAACGTTGTACCAACCGGCCACTTCTCTCAATTGGTCGCCGACAATGTCGACCATAATATAGCAACAATAGATGGCCATAACACCTTTCATGGGATTGGAGTTATAATGTGTGCATCAGGAGCATCTTTTAACACTTCTAAATTGCTCACAGAATAAATAAAACAACTCAAATCCCGCCCTTTAGCGCATGAGATTATAAAGAAAGCAAAAATTCCCCTCCACTACATTCAATCGCCTAGATCAGCGGTTCCCAAACTTTTTCTTTCAGCGACCCATTTTAGCCCATACGTTTTAGCCGCGACCCCCTAAAAATAACAAACAATGTGTACATTCAAATGATATTGTTTTTAAAGTAATTACAATCCTCATCTCGCGACCCCTTTCCGAACGGCCCGCGACCCCCAGTTTGGGAACCGCTGGCCTAGATCAACAGCGATAAATAAACTGAAATTTCAAAAATTATTCTATGAACCAGTTCAAATTAATCTCCTTGATGTTCTTTAGAGTACCAGTAAGTTATTTAAAGCACCTCAACCAGGATGGTTAGGATATATGCAAAATGCTATAGAAGGTTAGCACAGCGGTGTAACAGTAACTTCTTTTCTACCAATGATTGTTCTTAATCCAAATTCTCACAGCTGTGTATAAACCACATTTATGTTCATAAGTAATGAAGCCAAAAGATTGAATGTGAAAACTCCTATTGTAACCTATGATCAGTGCTTGTGGATTAAAGCAATGGAAGTTATATGCGCCAATCACAAAGGAGAACTCTGGGACACTCTGGACACTCTGGCTGTTGTATCTGACCATGGTGGATTTTGTAAAAACAGTTATTTTGGATAAGCAATCAGGATATTTTGAAATGCACTTACAGGTGATTGAGCATATGCTACCTTTTGCGACTTCAGGTCATCGTAATTACGCAAAATGAGCAAGAATGTACCTTCAACAAGTGCGGGAACTAAAAACAACGTATCCAGAAATCTGCAGAATCCTGAATAAAGGCCATTTTACTGTACGAAGAAAGGACAGGAAGTGGTCTGGTGTTTCGACCGATATGTACATTGAGCAAACGCTCATGAAATGCATTAAAGTAGTTCTGGTATAACTCATGGAGGAGGAATGGCTGAGAGTCAACGTGCAACTTGTATTATGAGTCATTCTAAATGCAGTGAAGTAATATGTGCATTGAGTTTGCTGACTAGTGTTTGCTGCCAGAGATTAACATTTTTTGAAATTGTGAGCGAAGCTGAAAGCTGAAAATAGGTTTTTAAAATGTTTGTTAAAAATAATAAAAAGGTTTTTCAATACAGCAAAAGCTTTAAGTTTTTCGGCCACCATTATTTTATTTCCTTTGATGTTTACAAACCAATATCATATTCCTTTTCAGCATGAAATATCCTGTAATTTGATACCACACATGATTTTTTTATTTTTTTTTGTTTTCTCAAGATGGCGGCAAAAAAAACGCATTTTGCGCCATAGAACGGATGTATATTTTTAGTATATTGATTAGGTGCGTGTTACCTTCCATTTACCACAAGAATCATTTTTGTTACAATTAGTTCCACCTCTAATACTATTTCTACTACACTAGTATGTTAGTCGCCAAAAGATCTAGAACGTTGTTTCCTCTGGTCGGGGTAGGAATGGATGAAATTGACAATGAAAAAATCATTCACTTGGACTGTGGATTTGACTGTTGGATGTGACATATTCAAATACAGCTTATCGCGGGTCAGGGATGGAATCACGGTTTTCCTTCTTTCGCGTTTTCGTCACCGTTATCCAAAACGCAAACCGATCTATAAGGACAATTCTCACAGTTACTGCTTCAAGATCTCATTCCAACAATGAAACTAGTTCTTAAAAGCACCTCACAAAATTTGAAAAATGGCGATCACGTTTTCACTCTCATGAGCTACAATGAAAAATAGCGAGTATGCAAGCGCACGCATTATGGAGAACCGTGATCGCACTCCGAATCATTCGCTAAAATATCTTTATCCGTTTCGCCCCCCTCCCTATAAGGCAAACAATGAAATTATGCGTCGCCTTAAAAAATGTCAATTTTCTATTAGCATATTTCAGTCGGAATTCCCCCCATTTCTTGCCCAAAGATCTTGTCAGATCTGAACGACCAATTTATTCAATTTAACCCTTCGTATTATTTTCAAATTTTTAGTTCATGAAAAATAACAAGCCACACGGTATTGATTTAAACCTTTGCGCCGGAGGAAATGGCAGACAATATGGCGAATACGCGCAATAACCATTACATAAAATACCATCTAATTTGGCCACTCTGTGTAAGCTCTGCGCTGCCAACGCTACATCGGATGTGAATCGAACCACAAGCGTTTCGCTAGCTGGACCAATGCAGATTCCACCTCGTTGCCAAGAAATGAAAAAGTCTGCGGAGAAATAATAGTTTATTTTAGACCTTCAGTTTATACGTGCAAATGCCTCCGGAAACTAGATGAAATCCATCTCCTCTGTTGTAAAAGTGCCTTTTCTAGATTATTTATAAATTATTGAATTCATGTGCCAAACATTCCGTGGAATATGCAGATGATCAAGTAGTGCTGACTACAGTAAATTAGAAGATTTACACAGTTTAATGTAGGGCATTGTAAGAGTGAGGAAATAATTCGGAATAAACGCAAATGAAGCAAGAAACTGCTGAGAGTAAATAAGAATGAAGCAAACATTTGCATAACCATAGCAGAAAAAACTATTGGGCAAGAGCAAAGTTTCCAGTACTTGGGAAGCTTAGTAACTTGAAACGGAAGCTGTCCTGAAGAAATAAAAAAAGAATATCTAGAGGTGAGAGAGCTTTTGAAAAGGCCAAAGGATTTTTGACACCTTATTGAAATCCAATTGAGCTGAGATAGAGATTTGCTGAATGTTTTTTATAATTTAGTGTTTCATATCAGCGAAATATGCACAGTCAAAAAGAAAAATGTAAAGTTCTTGTAAATCTTTTGAAATGTGATTGAGGAGAAGATTGATTACTGTGGACTGATAGACTGACAATGAGGAAGCACTGATGGTAATGGGAGAGGAAATAAAATTGCTGAGGGAAATTAAAAAGATAAAATTATCTCGCTTGGCTCATGTATCGCGCCAAAGTTACTTCATAAGTAGAATCTGAGAAGGAAAAATTGCAGGAAAGTGAGAAAGAGTAGGGAAAAGTATTGGGATGCTAGATTGAATAAAAGTGGTAGAAATTTCAGACAAATGAAAGAAGTTACTCAGGAGCGAGTGGGATGGAGAACATCCCATAGAAATCTGACGGAAAACAGTTCACAAATGACGATGATGTCCCAATATTGGACGCGAGTAACATTTTCTCAAACTCTGGTGGACTTGGTTACGCAACCTAGCTCCTCCCCCGAACTCATGTTTTGGCGCCCGTGCAAACGGTTCTGTTTTGAGTTTTCGCTGAGGTCGTTATTTGTGCATTAATGATAATGAGCAAGCAATGTTTTTGAAGTCGAAATTTAAAAAACTGACAGGAAGAGGAAACCATTGCTGTTGTAGCCGTTGGAGTTCAGTTGCCTACGAATTCAATTTCACAGCCAGCCGATCACTCAGTTTTTGGGGTTAGCTTGAACTTCTTACTTTCTTTGGAGTTAGTTGGAAGTTGAACTACTTCTTAATTTCACTCAAATAATTAAATTAACCCGTAATTTAGATCTCGCTTGAAAAATATTTCTGGTTACGCCGATACCATCAGCAATCACTTGAAATTCCAATGTTCAGCTTTGATCAATAGCTGCATGCAATTATCAGAAAAAACTGCGTCTCATCCTAGTTCCGTTGGCTGAAAATTAAACTCAATTCCATTATCGATCTCGATTTTACGTTTTTAAGGATTATTGTATGCGACCTCATTTCAGGGCTGAAATGGGAATAGCGCAAAATTTGTCAATTTGATGGACCTTACCTTTTGAACCTCTGTCATGTGAAAGGCATAGTATTTAATTTTTTATTTCTTTATTATTTTTTGGGTCATGAGTTATTATTAGTGATACTATTTCTTGTATAACATTTTCTGGCTCGCTATCAAATATCAAATTTGGTAAGATGTGGACAGATGCAAGAAATATGGATACATTCAATTTGTGGGTCTTTATTTCGGTGGCTAATGAATTGATTCCAATGAAATTCACTAAAAATGCAAATATTTCACACATTCGTCATATTATTGGAATTAGCGATTTTCAAAACAAGCGATACAATATGTTCGGCTTCATTTGATGGAGTCCACAATTTGTCCCCTGAATAAATCTTTATCATCGATTTAAACTCTTGAGCACTAAAACAATACGCATCATATTGCATAGTATTGGTAATAATTTAATGAACAGCTATTTTAAGTATATATTTTTATGCACAATTTATTTTACCAGAACGCTCATTCTGAAATTTAATAATTTTTTAAGTGCTGCTGTTTGTTGCTTATGGTGGCTATGAAATTTAATGGTGCCAAATCACCTTATTGAATCATTCAATCAATAAACAATTAATTGAAATCTCCAGCTCAATAATTTAAAATGACCAACTTCCATTAGTGCTCATTGATGAACGCTGCTGTAGTAGACGAGTAGTGATATGCGTGCACCAGGGAGCAGGATAGGGGCCTCCTACACCATTCATTGAAATTTTGGCGCCAAAAAAATCGCATTAAGAAGACTGAGAACACGAATACACGCAAAGGGAACATCCAGGATTTAACTCTCGAACCTCTGGTTTGTAAACAAGTGCACCACACCAGGTGCCACTTAGTATTTTTGAAATTACTTCAAAGTCTTCATTTTTTCAAACGTCTTTTGATTGAATCATTTAATATTCTTAGTTTAATCTATTTATGCATAAAAATATTTACAGCTCAAAGCTTTAAAGGTTTGTTCCACTTATCTCCGGGATTTATCCATATTGTCAAAATTGCAATTCTGTTCATTTACCATCCGACTTCTATTTAATAGAAAAATAACGGAAATGTTTACTTTATAAAAGGAAATTAATCTGACTCTATTTTTATAAATCGGTCGTGTATCAAAATATCATATTTCTGCACCAAAAATAGTGAGAGATTTTTTGTACAACAAGATGATCATTTATGAAAGATTTCAAGGAAAAATAGCTCATGAAATAGTGGATGGTGATTCAGAAACTGCCGACCTTCAAGCTCACATGTGATTCACGCTAAAAGCATGGCAGAGTGGAAGTCGTCTCCATCAAAGTATGTATCATTGCTATGGTTAGGTCATATCTCGAACATCTGCGAACATTAGGAGCTATGAGCCCAGCACAGAAAGATTAAATACGCGAAGTAAATAAAATGCGAATGAAAGCAGAACGCTTCTTTAAATAATAACGAATACGAACAAACAAAAGTGTTGCACATCTGATGGAAGGACTAGGTTGGGAGCCGTTTGAGATTCGGAGGCTACACGCTAGGCTTATATTACTGGAATATTCAGATCAAGCGAATTTCAATACGACACGGAGGATATTGTTTTAACCCCGCGACATATCACCATTACTGATAGGAACGAGAAAATAAAAGTTGTACAAGGCCGCACTGATAGGTTTTCCTATCACCTATATCTACATCTACAAATACCCTGCAAGCCACCTCAAGGGTGTGTGGCAGGGGGTGAGTAGTCATCAACATGCATTACACTATACCCTAAAGTTAGTGAAACTAAGACTAATTATGCATTAGCATAAATCGCTAATGCTTGTCACGAGGCGAAGCCTCACAAGTATGCACTACACTACAGATATTATCACAATGGAGAGGGACCGTTAGTATATATGTATTTTGAAACTACACAAATGGACAGACTCGAGAGCTATGCTGAAAACATGCACGGTGTGCTGTTAGTACTAGGTAGTAGATAAGGATTCAAGTATTAGGGAGCAATTCAACTTACTGGCTACACTACCTATTGACTAACCTAGTTAAAATCCTCATTGGCTGCTTTTATATTCCCTTATCATTCGCGGGAAAAATGGCATTTTAAATCTGTCCGTTCTGCAGTCTAGTTCCCTAATTTTTTTCTCATGATCTGATCTACCGTAGTATTTGGGATTTCGACCGTAATTATCAACGTCGTCAGAGAATATATTGGTTTGGAACTTACATAAAAGATTAAGTCTAAATTTTAATCGACGGTCTGAAAGCGTTTCCCATCCCAGTTGCTGCAAAAGGTCAGTAACACTAACGAGATTATCATAACGGCCTTTTACGTATCTTGCCGATCTTCGCTGCACGCGTTCTAACTCAGTTTCCAAGCCTAACTCATAGGGATCCAAAATACTGGCATCATATTCCAAGTAGGGTCTAACAAGGGAGAAGTAGCTGATTTCCCTAACTTTATCGTCGCACTTGCCAAGTACTCTTTTAACAAATCCCAATTTATGATTAGCTTGACCGGTAATTTCCCAAATATGGTATCAGTTTGGTTCGCACCATTTGTGATTATAACAAAAACAGCGTGAAGTAGCTAGTGCTACTAGCCATACTTCAATAATTGCCCAGATTAACGAATATTTTTAAAGAACCAAAAAAAGGTATTTGTATTGAGTTCGATGAAAAATCATTTGAGCATTGACTGACTCGTGAGTAAAGGAAGTTTCGAATACGGAAAAAATTGAGAGACCGCCCGAAGGTAGAGAGGTCAGTACCAATGTCTATTAGAGACTGACAAACAAAGCTTGGCTCTATATTTTCAGTATGACTCTTGAATCTGTGTCCATTTATGTAGTTGTAGATGTAGTTGCAAAATACATCAATACTAACGGTCTCTCTAACATTGGTAGCATGCCTTAGTGTAGTGCGCGCTTGTGAGGCTCCCCATACGACAAGCATTAGCGATTTCTGCTAATGCATAAATAGTCGTAGTTACACTAACTTTAATAGGGTAATGTATAATGGTGGCTACTCACCCCCTGGCACGCACCCTTTTGGTGGCTTTCAGGGTATTTTGATGATGTAGATGAACTCTGGGAATAAAAGTGGGAGCATAGAGAGTACCCTAAGGAATGGTAGGACAACGTTTAAGAAAATTATATTCATGCGTGAGTCTCGCAAATTGATTCAACTTTTTCCATAATGACAATACATTTAGAAGCTAAGACAAAGGAATTGAGTTGTAAGCAGTGATATTATTGTAGTGCGTTAAGAGCTGAGGTCATTAGATGTTAACAGTCTGCAACTCACAGACAGGAAAAACAGCAACCGTGACGAAATGGTCAATCACCCATCGGAAATGTAATTGGGCCTAATGATGCTCAACTTTGGTGATTGAGTGGGAACTGGTGTTTCCATTGTGATGGCCTGTTGGCCAACTATTTACTCATTTTTAGATAAAAACCTATCTCTACTCTATTAAAAATAATCATAGCATTATTTTTCAACCTCTTTTGGTCAGGAGGGGAAGCCTCACAAGCCCGCACTACACTATAGTAATGCTAACAATCTACATCTACGAAGTACCGTGCAAGCCACCACTACGGCGTGTGGCACGGGGTGATTCCACACCTGGCATGCAGCACTCGTCCCTGCAGAAATCGGGACCTCGCACGATCCCCGGGCGCTAGGCGCAGACCAGAAATTAGTCAGGAGAACAGTGCGCAGTCAAAACAGAAACTGGGAGAGTGCTACGTAAATGAACATGCAACCATGCATTTCAATTCTAAAGCCAACAATGTTAGAAGGACCGTTTCTAATAATGCACTTTGCAACTACAAAACTGCACAGAGATACAAGAGTTATACTGGAAACATCTACAACTACGAAGTACCGTGCAAGCCACCACTAGGGTGCGTGGCATGGGATGATTCCACACCAGGCATGTAGCACTCGTCCCACTTCAAATCAGGACCTCGCACGTTCCCCCGGCCGCTAGGCGAATACTAAAAAGCAGTCACGAGAACATGTACGGCGAGCTGTTAGTATTAGAATAAGGATTGGGGAGTAAATCAACTAACTAGCTACACTACCTTTCGATAAACCTATTTAAAAGTACTATTGGCAGCCGTTACGGTCTCTTATTGTTCGCGAGAAAAATAACATTAAATCTGTCCGCTTTGCCGTCTACTTCCCTAATTTTATTCTTATGATCTGATCTGCCGAAGTATGGCGGATTTCGTAAATTTTTATTAACATCTTCTGAAAATAAATTGTTTTGGAACTTAAATAATAGTCTAAGATTTAAAATGAATGAGAAATTCTATGTTGAGAAGCATGCTAAGATGCAATCAAATAGCTAATAACTATTTCATAGTGTGATCGACGATTACTGGATACCTGGTGTGGAGTCACCCTCCACCATACACCTTTGAGGTGACTTGCAGGTATTATGTAGATGTATGAAGTCTGGAGGAGGGAATAGGACGGCAGAGGTGGCACCTAAGTAACCTGAGAAAGAACGGTTAATGTCCCCATGGAAAATCTATGTCGGAAAATGTCGAATAACTCATTCCCAATGACCCTCGAAACAAGGGGCATGTCTCTCCCCTTCCACACGGCTATTTTTAATGGACGAGGGGTTTTCCTGCACATAGGTGCACGTGCGTGTGTACGTTAGTGCCACATGCTGTGCAGGTTTGCGTGAGTGCATGAGCAACGAGTCGGGTATACACTAATGGAGGGGAAGAGAGTCTCGTGGAAAGGGGAAAAGAGTTGAGGGAAAGCGAAAGGTCGAACACCTCTCCCCAATACGGGATTATCCTTCCTTCGAAGGCGCCTTATCCTCTCTTTGTCATCAAAGTCCATCGTCAGGGGAAATACCCAGCTGGAGGACTCTTACTTCGTCTAATTCGCTTCCGCCTCTCCTAAACTCCCACCTCTGCCACAGAATACCTTCGCCCTCCTTGCGTTCTTGCGGGTTTCCCAGCGTGGATAACGATCCCGAAGAAGAGATTTGTTTATTTATTCAAAATTCATAGCCAATTGGTCATACTCCATTTAGCAAGTGTAATAAGGTGAGCAAAATATAAAAATGAATGGAAACCTTCATTAGGCTCTTAATGTAAGTAATTTTACATTATCCTATTATATTTCCTTGAATAATGTTTACTTGCTCATGGAAAGGATTAGAGAATTCTTTCAGTAGCGCGTTTCATTGAAAAATGTCTCAATTTTGTTACGAGCATAAATTTACACATGCATTTTAGCGTCAGAGTTTGATCTTGATATAATGGTCTTTCATTCCTGTTAAGTCGGTTCTTTTCATATTTTCCCGTATTTATTTTCTCGAATGGTGGCTGCTCTAGGATCAGTGTTTATTCAATCTTCACATGAGCATAGCTCCTCCTTAGTACTTTGGAGGCCATCTAAAAGTTGTATGGCACACAAACAAAAAAGGTGTATCGCATTTATAATACTTTTACTTTTCTAAACATTTGCAGCAAAGTTCAGGTATTTTGGTTTCGATTACGAGTACCAATAACTTCTATGGAGTGAATCTTAAAAATTAATTAAAGGTCATTCAACTATCCTGCTATACCAGTTTTGATGTGAATGGAATGAGCATCTTATGGTTCGTTCTCGGTGTCATGTAAACGCTTTGGGAAAAGCTTTCAGACCGTCGATTAAAATTTAGACTCAATCTATTATGTAAATTCCAAACCGGTCTATTCTCTGACGACGTTGATAATATTTTACGAAATCCGACATACTACGGTAGATCAGATCATGAGAGTAAAATTAGGGAAATAGACTGCAGAACGAACAGATTTAAGATGTCTTTTTTCCCACGAACGATAAGGGACCATAACAGCTGCAAATGAGACTTTATCTAGGTTTGTCGTTAGGTAGTGTAGCTCTTAGTAGTAGTGGTACTCCTAATACTTGAATCCTTATCTGTTACCTAGTACATACTAACAGCACGCCTAGCATGTTTTCTACATGGGTCTTGAGTCTCTGTCCATCTGTGTAGTTGTAGAATGCATGTATATTGACGGTCTCTCGCCATTTTGATGACATCTGTAGTGTAGTAGTGCATGCTTGTGAGGCTTCGCCTCGTGACAAGCATTAGCGATTTATGCTAATGCATAATTAGTCGTAGTTACACTAACTCTAGGGTATAGTGTAATGCATATTGGTGATTACTCACCCCCTGCCACACACCCCTGAGGTGGCTTGCAGGGTATTTTGTAGATGTAGATGTTAGGTTTTGCCGCAACCAATATTTGTGTAATTTCGAGAGCTACGTGTGAAAAAAAACTATAAGGATTACAGAATATCTAAAACTATGACTGGATAGCCCGTTTCGTCGACTACCGGAAATGGTTTGTTGCGAGCAGAGGGGGGGTTGCTTGGTGACGTCACAGCGCTGCGCGTGGGGGTCGATATTTTGGCCTGTGTAGGCACGGTGCGCGCTCAGTTCAGTTGTATCTCCGGAACGAGTTGGTCGATGTTAGAGGTAGAGGTGTCTACGGAGAGCTGAGAACGTGAGTTAGACGATAATAACAAAAGAAATATAAAGTTAACATTGAAAAGCAGAAAATATTAGTTACCTTCGACCAATTGTTCATCGGTTAGCCATTTGTACTAATGATTTCGATGAATAAATTCTATGTACATTTGTGTGGTCCAAAAAAAATTTTTTTATAAACATCCGCTCCACATGTTTGCCCCTGTTCCAATTGGTGTTAGAAAGCTATGAAAAAAAATTCAGGCAAATTAGTTAATAATTAGAGGTCCCTATGATTTAGCACTTTTTGGGTGAATGCGGATTTTTAGCTAAAACAATGGTATTTTAATGAAAAAATTTAATGGTGACATGACTGAATACATAAATAATGCTAAATAATCATGATTCATTTACTGTGACCATAAATAGGTTTCTGAAAAGGTAAAAGATATGTAAAATACAAGATTATAATATGTTTTCTTCACTAAGCACCATCATCATCATCAGCCATGAGTAATGCCTTCTTACAAGTTGGATACTTGGTTCAGTTTGATTGAACAATCCGAAGAAGATACTGAAACAGGTCTTCATTCTTGATTATACACATATTGAATGTTTGTATCAGGGCAATACCCCTTTCAGCACAGTCATTAACTACTTTCATCTCGCGAACAGCCTGTTTGAGTTCTATGTAATCGGGATCCGAATCCCACAACTTAGGTTCTTTGCAAAGAAATTAAGCAGCCTTTTCATTCCCATATTTATGGAGAATGTCAAAGAGTTCTGCAGTTCGCTCTGTCACATATGTTTCCAGAGGAGTGTCATGTTTAAATGTTTTACTCTCAACTGTCTTAAGAGCCTTAGCTTTTGGTGAGCGCTGTAAGTAAGTAACCGTTTTAACTTTGGTAGAGTCACAGGAACGGGAATCAAATGAGGCAATTCCAACCAAATGCTCTGAAAAGAACCACAGATGGCGGTGAAAAGCTACCAAAGCAGCCTTCTTAACATTGCAGTTGGGATAAGCTTCATTATGTTTTAGAAGAATCGCGTCATTCATGTCAGCTTTCTCAGCTTTGGGCGCCTCATTCCAATTTTGACCGTAGATGAGAGCCACAAACAAGCTTACTTCAGTGATTTCTTTTTTTCTCCAGCTGTAAGGGTGAACTGATCTCTAAATAAGTAAATTTTAAGGGAATAAATAGCCTTTGCCATCCGACGTGCATTGTGCAAACCACCTGGTGCTCGGGATTTTGCTTTGGATCCATTAGGACTTTGACCACCAAGAAAGGTATAACACTCGAGGTAATCATCTCGAGGCTGCTTTGATTTAATTGGGTCTTCTAAAATAGCAGCATAATATCCCATCATTTCTCCTATTAACATTTTGATTTCATTGGAATCATACAGATCATCACTGACTTGAGAAAATATTTCCTTGTCTATACGAGGCCAGTGTTTCTGGAAACGCTTAAATATTGCGACATCTGGACCCCCAATAACTCCAAATGCTGTGGTAAAAACAGAAGACAACACGATTTCAAGTACATGGTGCCTGCATGGAATCCACACAAGACTAGTTCCTAAACTCTCCTCGAGAATAGTACATGCTCCACTCTTCAGGCCTGTATTGGCAGCTGTTGTGTCAAATAATAGAGCCCGCACATTTTGTCTGAGATTCCAATAATCCAGGGTATTAATGCAAGCAGTATGTAGCTTGTTCCTGGCCAGTTCCTCGGACAATCTTAGGGACCCCCAGCAGCTTTTCTTTTCCCCCTCCAGAGACAAGTATTGCCACTCTGTCAACCTTTTCCGTCCCCCCTACAATATCAGTGAGCAAATTTCCATCCCAGTGAAGAAATAGCGCATCTTCAGGTTGGAACGTCGATTTGTCAATATCTGATGCAGACTCACGTGCCTTCATGCGGTTACGCCTAATTGTGCTGCGAGACGCTTATACCTTGCCTAAAGTCACACCACATGCCTCAGAAACTGCGCTGACGACAAACATAGCTTTACGGTCCGATAAATTTACTCGGACAAATGATGCTGCGACTTCGGTTGTGAGGATATTTTTCTTTTTTTACGGATCGTCGTGGAGTAGCAGGAGTAGTGCTCGTCGAAGGTAGGTAATGACAATCAGATTCATCAGAAGCACTACTTGTGGTCTCTTCATGTACTGTTGATGTACTTGAGGAGACACACTCACTGATTTCTTGCATTTCATTAATAGAACGTTCACGTCTAATCTCTTCTTGACTTTTTCGTACGCGCTTTCAAGATTCTTGAGCTGCTAGATTCTTGTTTACTCCTGCCATGCTGCAGCTCTTTGTATCTTGCCGCTGGATTATTAAAAACAGCTTGTCTTCGTCAAGTTTCATTATTTGCAAAGCATCTTTGTGTGCTATGTCTAAAAGATCTAAGAGATCTGCTTTTAAGATTTCTTCTTTCATGCGACAGCTTTCGAGAGGTGTCTTCATGTTTTTTTTTCAGATTGAGATAATCATTATACAATTTATTAAGTTGTCTTACAATCGCATCTATTCTTTGAGTAGGAATTATTTCCATTCCCCATATTTCCAGTGAATCCTCAACAGTGGCTCTTATTCCTTTTTTTAAACCCAAATTTTGGTTAATGTGGTGGAAAACAAGTCGTTGTAACATATCTCGTTTTGACGGAAGTCTAGATTTGGGCAGAGACTCAGTAGACTTTCCAATGAGCCACACTTGAGCGGAAGATCTAGTAGTTAAGGTAGCCATGGCTATCTATTGGCCTGCAACCAAGAGATTGGTATAAGATCTACCATATTAACCTTAGCAAACATGCACTCCAAAGGTAGGTAGGTTAGGTAGGTCTGGTAGGTACTCAATATTTTAATTTAAATATTTATTACTCTTCCTTTATATTGTGTGATTCATCCTAATATCTAGGTATTATTACTTATATATACCTTGTGTTGTGTATATACAATGCATTTCAGATTAGTTATAACAAATGTTTAGGTTATGTTTCCAAGGTGAACATAAGTAACAATATACAACATGCTAAACAAAATTAACCTAAATCTAGTATTATTCAGTTGTGAACTATCTAAATGTACTTTAATATTTACTTAACAAGTGTAAAAAGTTTAAATGCAATTAATAACGATTCAATATTCCGAAGAGAAATAAACAACCCACAGCTTTTGCTGAAATCAACATAGCACTGTTACTGCTACTCTCTCTATAAAAGAGGAGCATTCTCAGTGATCACCGCCGCCATTTTGTGCCTGAGACAATAGACTGACCATAGAATAGAGATTTACAAAGTATGATAATGATACTGACAGCTAGCACAAAATGGCCGCCTGTCAGTTTGATGAGAATACTCAGGTAATACTATAGGTTCTCTACTGCTACTGCTTTCTAGTGTTGTTCTATGGAAATACTTTCTCAGTAAACTCTGAAACGTGCTGCTATCTATTGAGAACTGATATAACTAAGTTAAACTTCTTGTCTATTTACAGAACATTGTAATAGTACAGTAATTTTCTAACAGGAACCTGTAAATGACAAACTTTTAGAAGTGATTACCAAAAAATGCTTATTTCTTCAAAACGTTCAAATCATAGGGACCCCTAAACATCATCTTTTTGATCCCAATTTCGGCATGGTATTTCAGTTTACCTAGTGGAACAAGGGCAGCGATGTGGAGATGAACATTTTTAACTTTTATTTTTTTCTTGCGATTTTGGACCACCCTAATGTACATACATAGTAATTTTCTTTTTTTTTTAATTTCAACTTTCTTTCTGACAGACAAAACAAAAGAATCTCCCAATAACGAGAGTAACGTATGTAATTTCGCATTCACGAAATAAAGATCCGACGGGAGTATCAAGAATACTCCCTGTATTTTTTTTTTAATTTAGCCTCAATGAAAACCATAAAAATATCTAATTGCTCTTGGAAAAAGGTGACTTTTAAACCAAATCGTTCTTGGCCGAATCCCAAGATTTATATGGACAAGATAATACCGACCGTTGTAGGTATGCCGGGGTCCATTGATTTGTATTGGCGTTGGAAAAAGATCGGCCTCTGTGTTAATCAAAAGATTTATTCTGTTTCCAACCTAATGTGGGATTTTCACTAATAAATTTATGTAAACCACCTTTTTGCATTTGTAATCTTCGTTGCACTCAATAAAATACAATATTTTTTCTTTCCTGGTTAGGAAGTATTTTACAATATTTTACTGAACACCAAGAGGCGTAAGGCTTAAGTGTTTAACTACGCGTGACATTTGTTCATTATTTTCCAGTGAATACTGCCATTGTGGTCATTCTCTTTTCCCCATTCAAATGAGGCAATAAATATCCATCCTTAATTTTATACTTTGCATTTTTTTAACAGTACTTTCACAGAAATACTGAGGAAAAAAATACAAAATGTATTTTATGGATAAAATGTATTTAAATATTTAGTATGGATACTAAACATTTCTTCAATGCAAAGCCTGAAACCATAGAGTATTAGAGGCTATAAAGCCTTTGTGACGTTTTAAGGGATTTTTCAAATAAATAAATAAATGCCTTTCGACTTGAATTTATCCCAAAGAATAGTGCACCGAGAATACGACCTCGCGCGCTTTCGCGTAGTTGAGCCGTAGTGACGGCCGCGGCGCTGCCGGCGACTTGGAGGTCTCAATTCCATGAACCGGTTTGAAGTTTCTGTCATGTGGTACGACTCACACTCACTCACAAGAGGGAGACCCGGCAAGTCCGAAGGCTCGCTCTACTCTATGCCCCTCTCCACCCCCTCATTCTTTCACTCCCCGTGCCGACTCCTCCTCCCTCCCCCTCGCGCCACCTCCCCTCTCTCGGCCCTCACAAGTGGCGGTAGGGAGGGCAAAGGCGGAGGGGTAAGGCGGTCGAGGAAGAAGGGAAAAACAAGTCGAAGGCAGAGATTAGCGCAGTATTCGGGCGGCGAATCATCTCTTTGCCGCACAAGTCCCGACGTTCCAATCGGGAAATACACTTGAGATCGACTGTGAGGGGAAGGGTATAGGTATAACTTAAGGAGCTATCGACCAGAGGTTTTTAAACTCCCGCGAGGATCCACGCTCTCCCTACGCCAGTGTCCAGCCAGTCCCGTCTGTGTAAGCGACAGCCGCTTTCAAGGGAGCGGCGAAAAAGAAGACTTCGAGATTTTCCAAGCCGGAATCCGATTATTTCTCGCCCGTTTCGAGTCGACATTTTTTAAACTCATATTTTTTTAAACATATCACATCCGGGTGCTCTTGGACTGCCACTTGACGCACCGTCGAAGGGCAGTCGACCAGAGTAAAAGTGTTCCGCCAAGAGTTTCCGGGGATCGGATCGTGCATATATCTGTGGTGTCGATTTCTGAAGTGTTTGTGTTGGGCGTCTTTGTGTCTCTGGATATCTCTCTCTCTGTGTTAAAAAAAATCATCAAGTAAGCGACCAGAATAATTGTCACCGCTTTCGATTCCGTATACTATGGATGGTTGAGTAGCTTCAAAGATCCCCAAGTGCGCATCCCAAGGAGAATCCTGCTTCTTGAGGAAGGCGAGATGGTGAAACAAACGAAGGTAAGTCTGGATGAGTGAGAAGATAGACGAATTGGTATTTAATGCTCGGCGACGGCTAATAATTGCAGACGTGATGCTTAACAGTTGCTCCTCCGCTCATCTTGAAAGTGTGCGTCATTTCACCATTTTTTCTTTCTTCATTTATGTTCAAATGCTTTGCCCTGTGCTGGCTGCTGGTTATTAGCAAATCGCCTGACCGTACCGCATTCCAACTTACCGGTTTAGAAATTAGTCTCTCTCACGCTTCCTCGTGAGACGAATCTTGTGTTTGTGATCAATTAATTGACGAACGTTGTATCACTGCTGTGTCCTAGCTTTAAAATAACGCAGAATGTATTAAATAGCGTTCGGCATAATGAATTAATCGCGTGAAAATGGCAATCCTATTTTAAAAAATAAGGTCCAAATTCGGCTAAGCAGAGCCTATGACTTTAGACCCACTTCCACTGCGAATGATAAATGGTACCTCAACTTAACACAGTATTTTATTCGGTGAAAGCTCAATCTCCAAATCACACCTATTATGTGACTTGTAAGTTAACCTACTATCTAGAAATGGATGAGCGGAGTATGCCATAAAGAGCGTTGGGGTCCATTAAACTTAAACGAATTCATCGAAGAAACTTTCACGCAACTTGACCTTTACTCAATATTTAATCTACATCTATTACGTTCGCAACGTTGGTAATGCGTTTTTACATTTTTAATGCTGATGTAGGCATATTGATTATATAATTACATGTGAACCTATCATTTGAAATAATTTAAAACTAAAACCGTGGCAGTAGTTTTGAGTACTTGTCACATCAGGAAAACTGCAGCCGGCTAAGGGGAAAGGGATTGCCTTCTCTCGAATTTCATCTACATCTACAAAATACCCTGCAAGCCACCTCAGAGATTTGTGGCAGGGGGTGAGTATTCACCAACATGCATTACACTATACCCTAAAGTTAGTATAACTACGACTAATTATGCATTAGCATACATCGCTAATGCTTGTCACGAGGCGAAGCCTCACAAACATGCACTACTACACTGCAGATATTTTCACAATGGAGAGGGACCGTTAAAATATATGTATTTTACAACTACACAAATGGACAGACTCAAGACTTATGTAGAAAACAAGCATGGTGTGATGCTAGTACTTGGTAACAGTTAAGGATTCAAGTATTAGGGAGTACTACTACTACTAAGAGCTACACTACCTAACGACAATCCTAGAAAAAAGTCTCATTGGCCGCTTTTATGGTCCCTTATAGTTCGTAGGAAATATGACATTTTAAATCTGTCCGTTCTTCAGTCTAGTTCCCTAATTTTATTCTCATGATCTGATCTATCGTAGTATGTCGGATTTCGTAAACTATTATCAAGATTGTCAGAGAATAGACCGGTTTTGGAACTTAAATAATAGATTGAGTCTAAATTTTAATTGACGGTCTGAAAGCTTTTCCCATCCCAGTTGCTGCAAAAGGTCAGTAACACTAACGAGATTATCATAACGGCCTTTTACGTATCTTGCCGATCTTCGCTGCACGTATTCTAACTCACTTTCCAAGCCTATCTCATAAGGATCCCAAATACTGGCAGCATATTCCAAGTGGGGTCTAACGAGGGAGAATTAGCTGATTTCCCTAACTTTTATCGTCGCACTTGCCAAGTATTCTTTTAAAAAATCCCAATTTACGATTAGCTTTACCGGTAATTTCTCGAATATGTTTACTTCACGAGAGATCATTAGTCAGTTTAACTCCGAGGTATTTAACCTATTCTACAGTCTCTAATTTGCTGTTTTTTATGCAATAGCTGTTACAAGGAGCGTTTTTCCGTTTCCTAAAATTCATAACAATGCATTTTTTCAGGTTTAATTCTAGCTGCCACGCATCGAACCACTCCTGTATTGCCTCGAGGTCCTTAGTTAGCGCTTGCTTATCATTAAAGCTACGAATTTCTCTATACACCAATGCTTCGTCTGCAAATAATCTAAGCTTACTGTCAACTGTTTCACCGATGCCGTTTATGTACAATTTTAACTCACGTAGAGGGCCAAGTGTGACGGGAGATGTCGAATTGACTAGACTGCTCGAACCGACCTTTCTGTCGAAGAAAGTGACGTTACGTAATTAATGGGCATAAGAATTTCCATAGTGACGCACATTGGGCTGGTTGTGGTAAATATATCTCTCTTATTGGCGTTGACGTTCTTTCATTCGATGAAATTGGAGAAATATTGCTAAATTGTCACTGAAAATACATATACAAATGTTGCGGACCTTTCAGCGTGGGAATAAAATTATCTTTTTAATTCACCTTTGATGGTTTAAAGGCCTATGGGCAGTTCCAAAGTTTATCTCCGAAATAGCACGTTTTTATTTTACCCTAAGAAAAACGAATGCCGTATAAGCGGGCGATATGAACTTTTGGTTACACCAGTGAATAATTTTGGGTAGGTACTTACTCATTTTTGCCTATTCCTATTTCAATCTCCAAACGTACAATAATTCGAGAACCTATTCTTATCTAACACTCAGGGTTTTGAGTCCGTTACTTAACGAGCGGTACTTCTCAAGAGAAAAACCTGCCTTGTTGTCAAATGTAGCCACTCTCCTCACTTGGCTATATGACTCACGTTAAATGCAGTGTTTATATGAAGTAATCCCATTTTATTTCGTGTCTAACGTCCGAATAGCAGTGGTACCGAGGCATCTATGGCGTGAAATGATTTACGTCTGACTTACGAAACCAAAATGTGTGATGATGGTTATGATTTCAAAAATTTTCCGTTCGTTTTTTTTGATTTGTCAGTGTTAGTTGACCGCGGAATGATCGGAGAATACCTTAGCGAAACCAGATCGGCCGCCGAAGAGATAAGCGATCGGGAAATAGCCTCCGGGTGGTGTGAGAATATTGCGAAGGCCGAGGCTCGATTGTAATATAACGGTGAGTCTACCCATAGGGGAGAGATCACCTCCCAATTCCTGTGGGCACCATTACTACATCTGCGTAGAAGTTGAAACCCGTGAGCCGCCGCAAGCCGCAGGTGCGTTAGGACTTAGGACTTTTATTTACGTAATAGTGAATTAAAGTTTTACTTGATGCATAACCAGTTTTGCTGTAATTAATATCTGTGCTCCTTGCCGTGGTTCTGCTTTTTGCTCAAGTGTTGCGAGGGAGGGGGGGGGGTATTAAAATCTGCCAGTTTTCTTTCTCACAATTTGGTCTATCAACATTTTGTTTCCAAAAGCTTTTTGGTCTACGGCATAAATTTATCGATATTATGGTCTTTAGAATAAAATATCCGAAAAGTATGAAACGAATTTGATTTAATATGAATGAATATCAGGTATCACACGAAGTGACACTCAAAGACTTTTTCAGTATTGTTGAGTTACCCGTACCGTTTAATATGAGTAATATTGCTTGCTTTCTACGTAATCGGAGTGAATCACATCCTAGCTCAACCGTTACCTTGGTTTCGGTTCGCTTTTTTGTCTTGGGAGTTATTCACATATCCGGACTCCTCTCACCCCAGGCCTCACGGTGAAAGGCCGAAAACTCCCCTGGTTGACGTCCACACACTCAAAAAGGCTTTCCGCATGGGCCGCCATAGTGGCCGGGACCACCTTTTTGTTCGCAAAATCCTCTCCAGTCCATGTCCGCACGTCATTTCGCCCCCGAGGAAGCAGCCGCGCTGATCGAAGGCCGTTCGGCGGGCGACCTCTCTGTCCCTTCGAGCGAGCGCAGGTGGGAGAGATGGGGGGAGGGTGAGTTGGAGGGGAATAGGGAGAATGGCAGCGAAACTACGATGTGTAGAAGTGGTTAGGAAGGAAGGAATAGCGTGGAGGATCAATGCGCCGAGACCTCGACCTATCCTATAAGGTTGGCGACGGAAAATTGTCTGTGTTTTCTTAGACTAGGGATTGGAAATTTAAATCCAGAATCGATTTTCGATTAATCGACTTTCGATTTTGGTTTTAAAAATCGATTTTCTAAAAATTAGATTTTTTGTCCAAAATAATCGAAAAATCGAAATCGATATTTTAAAATAGTAAAGTATTTGTCTGCTGAAATACGGATGTGCTGTTGTAACAAAATGCAAAATATGGGTCAGTGGAAGCACTAGGGATAATAACTGAATACGGTTAATTTATTTATACAATATATTATTTTAATGATATTAATTAGGTATGCAGGGAACTAATAATCCATACCAGATAATTACATATAGTTTAGTAGCAATAAGAATTGTACCTATATTGAAAAGTGGGCATACCTACCACAAAATGAAAAACAGAATTTTATTTATTTCTTGTTTGCAAAGCCGTGGAAACAGTGTTCCTCAGGGATGGACCTTAAAAAAACTAACTTATTTATATGTTTTCCGGATAATCGATTTCGCACATTTGTTGTAATTAACCCGGCGTGAGAAAATAGTCGCTCACACGGGACGGTAGGGGCAACTATAGATAAAATCCTGCTGGCTAGTTTGTATACGTGGGCATATTCTCCATTAATTTCCTTTCAAGCCTGCAGTAGATTGGGGTTGGACTTTCGGTCGACTGGTGGGCGGTTTACGAACTGGCGCAGCTCGATTGGCAAAATTAAAATGCTGTAGCAAGCTAAAAATCGAAAATGGATCAGCTATAATCGATTTTGATCGATTAATCAAAACAAAAAGTCGACTTCGATTAAATCGAAAATCGGAGTGAGATAATCGATTTTCGATTAAAATCTAAATCGATTTTCCAATCCCTATCTTGGACCAACACTACAGAAGAAAAGAAATACATAGTCTGTATTATCTGGGTTAATAAAATTAGGGAAATAGACTGCAGAATGGACAGATTAAAAATGTCATTTTTTCCGCGAACGATAAAGAGACCATAACAGCTGCCAATGAGACTTTAAACTAGCATTAGCTTTGAAGACGATGGACGACTCAGCCATCGAAACGTCGGCACCAATGGATTCTCTCACTCGGTGGACTGCCCGAATCGAGCTTTTCAACATCTCACGCCGGAAAAGCCTCGGATCTTACTTCACTCTTAACTAGGTTTGTCGACAGCTAGTGTAGATACTTAGTTTACTCCCTAATACTTGTCTCCTTATCTGCTATCTAGTACTAACAGCACGTCGTGCATGTTTGTGGTGTAACTTTGTATCTCTGTCGATGCATGTACTTGCAAAGTGTATTGATGCAAACGGTCCCGCTAACATTGGTAGAATACCTATAGTGTAGTTCATGCTTGCGAGGTTTCACCTCCTGACAAGCATCAGCGATTTATACTCATGCATCAATAATCGTAGCGACATTAACTTTAATAGGGTAGAGTGTAATTCATGTTGGTGACAGTCACCCTCTGCCACACACCCTTGAGGTGGCTTGCAGGGTATTTTGTAGATGTAGATGCTAATGTGGTCTGAAGCCATGTGGGATAATCGAAAACCAGGAAGGGTCGCTTGGCGTGTGTAAGTTATTAAAAATACACGCTATTTTCCTGCATTTCTGCAGTGAGACATACTTTAAAAAATCACGTAATAATCACTTAAATCATGAAATATATGTCAATTGTCAAATTGTAGGTATCACTCTTTCCTCGTATTATCTCTTGGTATCTCGGTAACAAAATATTTGACGGGATGATATCCTCAAAAAATTATTGAATCAAATATTATAAGCATTAGAAATTCTAATAAAGCAAACAAAAATTAAACTATAGTTCCGAAATAGCTACCTTAATTATGCAGTGATCGAATTAAATAAGTACCGCGAATAATACGGAACCTCAGTGAAGCAGTACTCGGTTAATTGAGACTCCACTGTAGATATATGAAAACAATATTACTGTGCGGATTCCAATTGTCACATTCACGTGTGATCGCCTTGGTCTGGTGGCTGTAATTCTGTTTATTCAAGTTAATGGGGCTACGCATCGAATTCTCGCGGTGGTGGAGATTTTGTTGATTGGATCTGGATCTCATTAGCTCCAAGTGTAGAGAGCACTTCGCCTAAGGCACTCCGTCCTTCGGAGGGGACATTACACTTGTCAACATCTTGTCGCCATTCGATCAGAGCCAGGCCAACCCCTCGGATAGTGGATTTCTCTTTTCTATTTATCAGTGGACGGGGTAAAGTCAAGACCATCAAGATATTCGATATCATGGTGGTCTTGGTAAGTCCACATCTGCGGATTTGAGTTTCACCTGGGAGCGTATTTTACCATCCAGGGAATGGTTGTTTGTGTAGTTGACCAGTTAATCAACCTAAAGGGTCATAGAGTTTTAAATTCTATTGAAAAAAGCAGAAATGGATACTCCTCACGTAATCCTACCATAACCTACTTTCCGCTATTAAATACTTGATGACAAATTTGACCTCAGTTCTATGATCGCCTCTATTGATCATATCTACAATGAATTCGATTAAAGTAGGGATTCCAGATATGTTACCAAGTTAGCTACATATAAATTTTAATATATTCTATGATAATAGGTGCCAGCTACGCTGATGCAAATGGATGTTTCTCATCTTACGCAAATATGACTACGTGAATCTTAATAGTAAAAGTTGATTATATGCTAATGATCATGAGGGATAATGCAATGACGTTATGCGAGTGTTTTGTGAAGTCAACTGCTACCTACCAATTAATTCAACCATGCCCTGGCCTGCAGGGTACTATGTAAATGTATTTTAAAAGTAATTGTGCTATTAAGGTTCAATGTATGACTGGCAATTTAATTCATTCATTTACAAAAAGGTGAGTATTTTAACCTAGATAAGAGTCGAGGAATACGAGGCGATTATGAGAAATCCACAAACGTTTGGACATCCCTAGCAGATTAGGCCAGTGGTTGTTAGGTCTAACTTCCAATTTCAATGTACTCATTTATCGGGAGGAAAAACGGAACATTACTTATCGATAGGCAAATAAGCATGCAAAGCCAGCATACACCCTTCTCTCTATTTTACCAACGTGGCTATGTACGAGAATAGCCTGCTAGATGCCGCAGGGAGATCTTCAGCTAGCTACACCTTCATACCATTACGCTCATACCGAAATGCAATTGATGAACTCTCCTCGGGCTCTACACCGGGTGAATGTTGCCGACGTTTCGGGTAGCGACTCGTTATCCATCTTCAAGGCAAATATCACGTAACTAAACTGTCCGTTGGTTTTATACGGACGGTGGCGGTGGGGGATTGGTCGATCCCTGATTGTTGAGCCGGAGGACCGTTGACCGTTGATATTTGGCCGTTGATCGTTGGTCTTGCTCTGTCAACCTGTATTCTTTTTAGAATCCTATTCCACGAGCTGCTGATGGTATAGCCCGAATCCCGGTTTATGTTCCTCCTTTTCATTTTAATCTCTATCGCTTCCTTTGTCAAGCGATCCCAAAAATTTTCTGAGCGCCAGAGAACTCTCGTATCGTCCCATTTAATGCGATGGTCCAGACTGAGGCTATGTTCAACCACCGCTGATTTCTCCGGTTGTCCGAGTCGAAAATGTCTTCGGTATTCCTTTAGTCGAGTGGAAATCGTTCGACCAGTCTCTCCCACATAGACCTCGCCACATTCACAAGGTATTTTATAGACCCCCGGAGTCATGAGGCCGACTGGGTCCTTCGCTCTCACGAGACTAATTGGCCATTGGTCTGTGAATGGTGTCGATATTAAACCTCTTCAGAACCCTCGAAATTTTTCCAGATATCGTGGACACATATGGTAAAACGGCTCTGGCTGTCAGTTTAGTGTGTTCATCCTCTAAAATCCGAAATCCTTGAAATATTAGAGGGTCTCTTGAAAGCCAAGGAAATTTGCCGCTCACCGTATCCATTCTGTCGGAAGGTTCTTCTGAGGTGTTCTAATTCCATAGGAAGATTTTCGTCGTCGGAAATAGCCTTTGCGCGTTGTATTGGTGTGGAGAGGACCGCGCCGCGCTGAGAAGGGTGATGATGACTTAGGCCGTTCAGGCAAAGATCAAAATGCGTCGGTTTACGGTAAACACTGTGCCCAAGTTTGCCATTTTCCTTCCGGTGGATAAGGACATCGAGAAAGGCTATCATATTATTTTTCTGTTTCCATCGTAAATTGGATATTGGGATGCTGCTAGTTACGTGACATTTGCCTTGAAGATGGGTAACGAGTCGCTACCCGAAACGTCGGCAACATTTAAATCACTCACCCGGTGTAGAGCCCGAGAAGAGTTCATCACTGCAATTCGCCGGGAAAGCGTGAAATCTTACTTCGAAATGCAATTATTTGCCATGCTGTAAAACATTACAAGGGCGTATGTCAAGGGGTGCAAGGACATCAGTCAAGAAAAGGGAGAGAATAGGATAAAGAAATGAGGAGAAGAAGGGACAAAAATATGTCTTTAGTGGGTTATTGTCTCGCTCTGCCTTACTTGCAAGTCCCTAAAGTATATCATTGCAAGGTATACCTTGTGCTATGTTAATCATAACGCAACATGTTACGCCAAAGTCAACCCGAATTTTGGAAAAAAGGGCGTGCAACATAATACTTTCTTTCTACAAGATATTCACACAAGATATTTTGAAGCCGGAAGAAAAAGTTATTCGGAAAAGGCGATACTGAGTTTCAATTTCAAATTTCAAAAAGCGTTCAACAAGGCCCCGTATGATGAACTGATAAACTCAACTGTTTATTAATTTTGTGAGGAAGTTATCACCGAGATTGGAGGTCTTTTATACGGCCGCAGACAGAGTAGTAATTACGCGCATGTATGTAGTTGCATGAATAATTGACACGTAGTTCCTTATTTTTGTCATATAATTTATGCGAGTTTGGTAATTGTTCATCCCCTTTTACACACTCTTTGAGGTGTCTTGCAGGATAACGATGTAGATGTATCGCCGATGTTAGGCATGCGTTCAGAATTGATGGATTTGGGGGGTTATGATTTGGGGGCTAGAATTGCTGTTTACATCGCTTGAATGTTTCGCAGTACCACATCGCCAGAGCCGCACGGCAATAAATACTTAATTGGAGGGAAAATGTTGGTTGAAGAGAATAGCTTCCGTCGAATAACGGAATAATTCTTACATTGTCCAAATCCACCGGAATCCCTCTGTCCTCGAGGGCTACAACTTGTCGCGGTGGAAGGGAAGGCTCTGCTGGCGGGACCAATGAAAACTTTGCTAAGGGGCCATTTGAGTATTACGTAAGGCAAACTGGCCCACTTTTTAACGCCCCAATAGAAAACATCGTAAGATGTCATAAATCCTCCTACCCCCTCCATATCTTACGTAATTTGTAATACATTTTTCGAATCATGCACGTGGATAAAAACACATTGGTAATGTCATATCCATGTGTGAAAAAACTGAATCAACGCCCTTCGGTCTTAAAATGTTTTTTTACATAATCATATGCCCTTTAGAGAAACCTGTAGAAAAATAAATATTTATTCGGATAGGTATCGATAAATTTTTCCGAGATTCCTCAATTTACAGTAAGCCCGATTCGCAAAACCGGGATCATCAGTAATGCGATGTGTCCAATCTAATGAACGCAAAAAATTGATCATGCATTATTTTTAATTTAGTATAAATTCAGGCGTACACCGCGACGGTAAACCTACAAATTAAGCTTTTTCGTCCGGCAATTATTTAAAAAAGTGATAAAAATACTATCTAAGTCGTGACTAAAATCTTACGAAAGATTGTCTCGGATCCCCTCACTCCCCTACATAAGACAATCTAAGAAAAGATCTACTCCCTTCCCTCCCCAAACATCTTATGTAATACTTGAATGGCCCTAAGCCCTGGCCAACTTTTCCCTTGGATCATTCATATCAGATGTAGGTGAAAGGGTGGAAGTTGACTGTTGTTAGTTGACAAATGGTCTTTACCACAGTGAGGTGTCTACAAAAAGGCTTGCGGCCTCACTTAGGCGACGTTTTTAGCGGTTTCGTCTTTAAAAAATTATTTTGTGTATGGAAATGGAAATCCACCTCTGTTTTCTATCCCGTGACATGGTGGGAAGATCCGATTTGGAAATGATTCCTGACAACCGCAAAAGCCGGTCCACTGAGGAGGGGGAAGTGAGGCTGTCAGAGCTAAGACCCCTGTGCATGTAATCAGCTTTTAGTCATCGCACGACACCAGGCCTTAATAAGTTTTGATATGACGCTTTAAAATCACAATTGAGGAGGGAAATTGAAGATTTAACGGGAATATAAATAGCCGATTTTAATTGTAAGAAGCCAATTTCAAAAGCCGAAAATCCAGGAATGTAAAAAGCCGAGGATTTTCCCCTCAAAGCGATCCGGATAGTTGGAGTTCGGATAATTGGAGTTGTACTGTAATAAAAAAAATCGTTCAGACTACATGCTTAAAAGGGAAATTGAAGATTTATATGTCACAATAATAAAGGCAGCATTAGGCGAATTTATTATGTTATCGTTCATTTTATGTATTGACATTTTACTGAATAAGAGCACAGCCTTTCTTTTTCAGTCTCAATAACATCACATATCTGTGACAAAAAATGCGTTAATGAATTGCTAATTAAAAAAGGCTGACGGACAGCAGCCCAGCTTAAAGTTAGGGCTTAAATTATTTTGCCATCTTGGCAATGCAAATGATTTCAACAAACTATCCAATCAACTTACTCAATTTTACTCCTACATTATATCAATTCGTGGATGGAGGGATGTGGTGGAGTAAGAGATTGGGACAATACCTTAGGAAAATAAATCAAGGATATTTATGGATTTGACCACTTAGCTTTTGACTTGATGCTCAGTCCTAATTTCCGAGATTATTTAATGAATGCTATTTATTTTTTTGATAGAAGCATACATACCAGTTTTGCTGAATAAGTGTTTTCATATCAGTTTGCTGTGAGCCACATCTAACCCATTATTTCCTTCCTGATCTAGCAGGATAATCCCAACAAATTATAATAATTTTCTCTTTTTATCAATTCTACCATAAAGTTTTCCCTTAATAATTTAGGTTTTTAAAACTAGATGTATTAAAATTATTTTCTCAATTTGGCAGCATGAGCTAAAATTATACATGCATTTCTGTACGATAAATTAAGTTTGAAATGATGATTCAAAATTCTTGTAAATGTTGTGTTATAATTCTTGTAATTATTGTGTCATGCAATTGCAAGAACAACGAACGTACTTGAAACCAATACGCGTAAGAGCCGTTTGCGGTAAACGGGTGATTTAAACATTCTAAAAAGATTCAAACTGAATGATTTCTTCTCCATCATGGTGCATATTTTCCCTCAAGACCGAAGAACAGATGTTTCCGAAATACGATGGGCTCTAAAGGTTTCTTGCTAAGGAAACCGTTTAGTAGGAAGCCGTGCGACGATGGTGCAATAGCGTCTTTTGCCCGGAGGAATGTAAAAGTGAAAGAGTTTACTTACCTTCACGACTGTTGAAGTCTCCCGTTGCGACAGCGGGCCTGACTACCTGCCACTCCTCCACGACGAGAATATTTGACCAGAAACAGTTGACAGATCTCATTAAATTACTTCGGGGATTTATCTTTTGAGGCTAAATCAGGTTTTTTTTAAAGACAAAGAGTTCTTTATAAAAACCCTTTCGGGTTTGGTAGTATTTTAGTTATTCAGGGAATGCCATTACCTTGTAGAAGGGCTCTACGGGCCACGAGCGGTTAATACGTAAGTATTCGGCAGCCACGGGAAATATGAAACGCTGAGTTTGGCCTTTTCGGGTACTTGCTGGGTCCTCAAACGTAAAGGTCAATAGCCTCGCCAGGGTTGTCGTATTTCATTTTGCCTCTTATTGGCCGACTTTCGACGATAGCATCACTTAGTAATATAAGCGTGGGCAGAAGTACGATCAATTTCTGAGCAGGTGATTCGCAGTGCTTTAGGGGTTCAAAACATATTACTTTTTTACGGAAGAGGAATTAACTAAATATTTTCAGGATGTGAAGGAACACTTAACTATTTGCATTGACTCGTGTGAAGAAAATCCAAAAAATTCGGAATCTATGCTGGATATTCAATTTAGCAGTTTTGTAGAAGTTCTCATAAGTCTTTTCGGTCTCATCCACTTGCCCCTTGAATTATTCCGTCTCAGTTTCTGAAAAAAGAGCATCCAAGATTCATATTCTTGAAAATAAAATAATTAGGGATGCATTTTAATTGTTTTCGATAATTGTTTCTTTCGATTAGGAATTGTTTGGTCGTCCTTCAATGAAAATACGTCTACCTTGGATAACAATTAATTTTTATCCATTTCCACTGAGTAATCCTTTGTATGTTGTAGTATGAGCCAGTTGCAATATGAATTCGATGGTGCTTTTTCGATTCGACCAGCGTAGAATCGAGTTTCTAATGGAAGTTTGTTTAAGGCGATTCTCACCAATTATATATGTAGATTGTGCTGGCAGACATAATTGCCATTTTAGTTACCAAATATCGTCTTTCTGAATATAGGCCCACTAGTCATATAAAAACCAATATCGTGATTCCTAAGTCAAACATTTCTCCAGTTATTCTGCAATTGCAATTTTTTTCGAAGAAGAATTTAATTGCATAGGTTTCTTTTGTGTTTAACGAAATATGGACTGAGGATTACAATAAAATCTTTGATCAAATCTTTCGAGTATCGAGGCTAACTAATTATTCCAACGATGCCTTAAAAATTGCTAACTCCGTCATACTTCACTGAGTGAATTCTATAATCAGATAGCCATCTGCAGTAATCAATCTTATTTGATCATTCACATAAAATTTTGGTATTAAGACAGCCGTACGGATAGGTTTTACAAAGGTTCTATCCATGAACATTCGAGGATTGAACCGCTATCAACAACACTGGAGGAATAAAATGTTGAACTAGTTTTCTAAAGTATTGCATCTGTGAAAAATGCTCTTTATAATGCTGACCACTAGTAACGCCTCATCTCTCATGCTAGCTTTAATTTTCACAATTTGAATGTCACTGTACATTTGCGGCTAACTCATTTGTGAGAGTTAAATTACTACAGCGTTCATAATACTTCAGTTAAAGGTCTTATCTAGATTTTTTGAAAAAATATTCTCTAATTGTCACGCACTCTTAAGGTGCTTCATGAGCACGCAGGGGGACTGACAATGTAGGTGAAAAAGTTGTAGGAAACTACTTCTCTGTTAGGTGTTCTTGGGATTTACATCGGGTTAGGATATTGGCTGCTGCCAAATATTTCTGCTTTCGATAGAATACTCTTCCATCATCATCCTGGGTGTTGATGCCTGGGGCCCATTTGTCCTTGTTTATATACCAATGAAACGATAGTACACAAGCAATGGTATATTAATGATGGTATATAAACTAGGACAATTGGGCCCCAGGCATCAATTAATGATGGCCCTAATGACGATGGAAGAGTATTCTGTCGAAGCGTTGGCAGCAGTCAATTACCAAACCCGGTGAGAATCCCGAAAAAACGTAACATTTGCTATCTGCCGGCAAAACATTATATCTTAATAACCACTACTATGCTTCGTGAGCAGTA
Source organism: Pyrrhosoma nymphula (assembly GCA_963573305.1). NCBI lineage: Eukaryota > Metazoa > Arthropoda > Insecta > Odonata > Coenagrionidae > Pyrrhosoma > Pyrrhosoma nymphula. Next base: position 42,430,482 of record OY754330.1, on the reverse strand, counting down.
AACTAATATGTATCGTTAATAATTTCAAATTCTGAAAATAGTGTGGATGAAATAAAAGGCCTTAAAAGGGATAAATCTATATTTAGAGTGATTTTGGTCATCAAGGAAAGAAAACGAACAGCTTTAACACTTGTTTTCAATTAATTGGTTGGTTGAACTCAAACATTCGCTTATGAATCGCTTGACCCATATCAGCTGTTCCATTTCCATGGTTCCTTCAACAAATATGAAAATTCCATTTCTGCTCTATCGAATCTACTTGTTATTGATGTAACCACTTTTGTAAGAAGTCGCAACTCGTAATGTCCTACGGGAAAGCTTTGTTGCAGTGTGAGATTTGTCAAAGTGCCTTGGCGCGGGGTTCTTCAATGCATTCTTCCCACGAGGAACTTTTTCCTCCTTTGCCTTTTACTTCTTTTTTGATGCTTCTTCTCCATCTCATTCGCTTCCAGCATCTCCAGGGGAGGGGGTAAGTTATCGGTTCTCAGCTGCCTGGAAGTCAGTGAGTGCCAACATGACCATGCTTTCGTCCATTATCTTTCTACACATGAGTAGGCAACTGCCGGACTCTTTTGGAAAGGGCCAGGCAGCGTGTATTTGTGGTGCAAGCAGCGTGCAAGTACAAGGGCCAGACATTGTGTATTTACCAGTTTCAAAATATGGTTATCTCTTCTAAAGACCGTTTCAAACCACTGTATTACCCTCGAACAAGACATATTGGACATGAAAAATTGTACGGAAAACCGCGTCAAAGATGATTCAATACAACAGTTCAAGCCTATTTGATAAATAATAACTAAAAGGACTCTTCAAATGCCGAAGGAATTAAAAGCACTTCAGACGGAACCAAAACAAGGAAATTACAAATGAGCAACATAATACGCCTTTGTTTACACTTTCTGTCACGTAGTGTGCTCTGGAGATTTTTGCTTGATATGGGTAGAATTAATGAAGATTATTCATAATGAATAAAGACACTTGGTAATCTTCCACAGATTTATTTATTTGACACGACGCGTTCCACATACTGTGGCATAATCATGTGCACATGATTATGCCACAGTGTGGTGAAACGCGTCGTGTCAAATAAATAAGTCTGTGGAAGATTACCAAGTGTATTTATTCATTATGAATATCGAGAACTTCCACCATATCCAGCCTGAAACATTTGTATTTAAAGAAGATTAATGAACTCTGATATTAAATTAAATGGAAAAATTGCAACAAATTGTGACTCGGCATAAAAATCAAGTAAATGGAAATGAACAACGTATGTGGGACTTACGTCTTATCCGCTAATGGCGAAATTCTTGACGGAAATAGTCCAATGCAAGTTAAAAGTCCAAGGCATACGTAGTGATCACTAAAAAAATCAAGTCATTGCAAATCCTAATAAGACTTTAAACATCATTGGAACCGGCTTGTACCTGCGTGAAACTTCCTTAACCCTGTTTAACACACCTATGAGTACGTGCTGTTGGTGTCCACAGACTTCAATCCGTAGGTATTTTTGATCAAAGTTGGCAGAGCTAAAAGATTACCAAGGTTAATTGGAGTGGAATTCCCTCAGTTCCTTTTAGTGTGTTTTATGTTGTTTCTCTGAGTCTGCTGTTGCCCATTGTAGTCGCTCATATTAGTTTTATCTGGGTAATCGTGTCAGGGGAATCAAACGAAATTTGAACCTGAGATACTCTGGGTGCTTTCCGTATACTAAAATAGCCGAATGTCGCCGGAAATCGGTGGCTGTCGTCATAGAGGCGAGCTCAAAAAATGAATCAAAATGCGCATCCGTTTGTAGCAAAGACGAGTGAGCAAGCTGTATGTTTGCGGAACGGTATTAGAGAAGATTCACAGCGAGACGTGTGCGCAGTTGGGTCAATCCATTTCAAATCACCCAATATAAATAAAATTGGTTGCTCAAAATTTATTTTTCTGGATTTTTTTTCCATGTTTTCCCTATAGGTAGACAGTCACAAAACAACTATTTGAAAAAATTTATAAGCCATAGCTTTTTTTTCTGGCAGCCTTTTTAAAATGGCGTTTGGGCAAATTTTAATGAAAAACGTGGTTTGCAGAAAGTTTAATTGCTACGCTATTTTTAAAGATATCAGAATAACACAAACACCAGTGTGTTTATCATGAAATGAACTTTAGATAAATATTTTTAATTTTTCTATCATGCAAGAGAGTTACTCAAACTCCTTCTGTAAAAACTCGGAAAAATTTATCAATCGTTATTTTTTAAACCATACATTTTTTATGAAGGAAACAAGACTCACCAATAATATGTAATTTCTGTATTGAATACTTACAGAACTACATGCGGTGCAAGTTTTATTTCTGAGAATGTAATACTTTTTTTCTAGAGCTTTTCAAAAATGGCCGAAGGCCTTTTAACGTCCATTTTCTCAGGTCAATATCTAAATAGGGACTGATAGAAAACATATGTAAATTTTACAGAATGTTTTTTATACACACAAATATCTCACGAAAAAAATTATCACTGAGACTCAACTACATTTAGAGCAATAGAGCAGTGAATTTCACTAAATACGCTACTCTTCTACACGCTCGTGCAGTGCCAAGTTAGCAAACATGGGCTTGTTTAAATCATTGCATTAACAATTTGTTTTATCTAAAACAATGAACTTATATTTAAATTTTTTTTAAATTTTTGTATTTAGACCTACCTTATATTTATAATTAAAACTGATTTAAAACTAGAAATATTATATATAAACAAAAAACAATACTCAACCATAACATAGCAATAAGTTAGAGCACTTATGTTTAGAAAAAGTATTTATTATATCTATTATACTTAATAAATATATACAAAATATAAGAGGAATATGTTTGTAACTCCACGATCTTGGAAAGAGCTTAATTATCTAAATATTATCGTCTTTACTGGAAACTGTAATTTTCTTTCAGTTTGGTAATAAACATATCATACTCACTTTGTATATTTTCTGTACTATTTTGATTCTGAGCTTCTTAGTCATTATGGAAAAATTCTTTCAATTTTCACTTGACTACGCTTGTAATTTTATCAATTTTTCTTTATAAAGCTCACAGTCGCTGTTCAGTGTTAAGCTTTGTTATTTTACTCAAAGGACATAATTCCAAAGTTTCACAAATAGATTCTACTTGATGCAAAGGATTATCCTCAACTAATTCAAAAGGCCCAGGAAGAAATTCAGGGTCATTTTCAACACTATTTGCCGCTTCTTCAACTGGTTTTTATACACAATTCTTGATGCACAAGTTGGACATAGAGCTTGTCCAGGAATTAGGTCAATGTCCTCATTTTTACTCTCGGAAAGTTGTTCAATTTTTATTTCAAGCAAACCATTTTTAACTTTTTTTTTGTGCGTACAAAATGGGTCACAACATTTTTTTCCCAAAATGTGGTTGTTTTTGTCTAAATATATTTATCTTTGTGGTAATGGCAAATATTAGTAATTTATTTCGAAATTCTTAATTTTAGCTAATATTGTTCTTCAGCTGGAAATTCACTCACCATAATTAATTCTTGAGGCACTTCTTTCTTGCAGTGTTGTTTATGGCACTGTTCACTTATTAGTTCACCTACAAAACAACTCATACTTAATACTTGAACAATCTATTATTCTTGAAAACTAATATACTTAATTTAATTCATTAAGATATTTCACTTTACAGCTATGGAAATCCAAATTTAAAACTATACTTACAAGATTTGTTCACTAGTCAAAGAACTATCACCAACTGAGCTCCATCTATGTCAAATCGATGAATGTATAAGGGTGGAGTTCATGTCACCACTTGCAGAGACATGTAAAACAGGGAAGTTGTAGGTTGTACAGACAGTTGCAGATGGGAGAGTTAAAGTCTACACTTGCAAAACTCTAATTGACTTGTTGCAACATGATAACTGATATATCAATTAAGAAAGGTTATTGAGTTACAAACGTATTCCTCTTATATTTTGTATATTTTATATATATATTTATTAAGTACAATAGATATAGTAAATACTTTCTCTAAACATAATTATTCTAACTTACTGTTTTGCCGGCCTCGGTGGCGGCGTGGTAACGTCCTCGCCTGCTAACCCAAAGGTGGAGGGTTCGAATTCCGCCTGGGGAGGATTTTTCACTTCCCAGGGCATGGTTGTGTGTGCTCGTCCACTGTTAATATTGTTAATACCCCGATATAAAGGCCAATGAGTGCTGTTTTCGGTGGTTATTGAAAATAAAAAAAGAAATAAATGTTATGGTTGAGTATTGTTTTTTGCTTATATATTGTTTTTAGTTTTAAATCAGTTTTAGTTATAAATATAAGGTAGGTCTAAATAATAAAAAAATAAATTTAAAATATAAGTTCATTGTTTTAGATAAAACTAATTGTTAATGTAATGATTTAAACAAGCCCTTGTTTGCTAACTTGGCACTGCACGAGCGTGTAGAAGAGTAGCGTATTTAGTGAAATTCACTGCTCTATTGCTCTAAATGTAATTGAGTCTTTGTCATAATTTTTTTTGTGAGATATTTCTGTGTATATAAAGAACATTCTGTAAAATTTACATATGTTTTCTATTAGTCCCTATATAGATATTGACCTGAGAAAATGGACGTTAAAAGGCTTTCGGCCATTTTTGAAAAGCTCTAGAAAAAAAATATTTCATTCTCAGAACTAAAACTTACACCGCATGTAGTTCTGTAAGTATGCAATACAGAAATTACATATTATTGGTGAGTCTTGTTTCCTTCATAAAAAATGTATGGTCTTAAAAAATGACGAATGATAAATATTTTCTGAGGTTTTACAGAAAGAGTTAGAGCAACTCTCTTGCACGATAGAAAAATTAAAAATGTGTATCTCAAGTTCATTTCATGATAAACACACTGGTGTTTGTGTTATTCTGATATCTTTAAAAATAGCTTAGCAATGAAACTTTATGCAAACCACGTTTTTCATTTAAATTTGCCCAAACGCCATTTTAAAAAGGCTGCCAGAAGAAAACTATGGCTTATACATTTTTTCAAATAGTTGCTTTGTGACTGTCTACCTATAGCAAACACATGGAAAAGAATCCAGTGATATAAATAATGTTGAGCAACATTTCCTGGGTGATTTAAAATGGATTGACCCAGTCATGAAAATCCGCGTCCGAGTTTCATTTCATTTGTCGCTGGCAACTGCCGCACAATAGTAGAGAACAAACTTAGTAGGCCAGCACTACCTTAATATTCACCACGTCGTTTTGGTTCAGTAATCAAGAGTTTATCTGGACCCCTATTTTCCTGTTCCAATATTTTGATTATAAGTTTAGGTGATTTTTGAGGCCGTGAGCAGGATTCATCTTGAAGTGATCATCTGGTCAAAATCATTGGAAACAAAAGGGATTATTATATCGGATAGGTAAAAAATGTTGATAACGTACGAGAAAATCAGTTTTACTTGGGATTGCGACTCCTCGTTGTGCCTCTGACGTCAGTTTTGAACCGTTCAAGATTATTCCTCTCACAAATGCTAAATAATTACGTGGAGTAGTCACGACCGGGTCGAAATTTTTGCTAGTTAGAATTACTCCGTAAAATTCAGTCCAGTTTAACAGAGCGAATAATCTCTCCTTGGATGAAATGATCGGCTGCAAACAGAAAGAGAGCAATTACCACGAAAAATGGGAGATGAAAGTAATTTGATCTCGATATCATATCACGTAAAATTCAACAAATTTGGTCGCGTTGTCTAGAAAAATGTTACATTTTTCTAATGACACCAAAATATAAGCCACCTATAGCTCTCTCTCTCGAGATATTTGCCAAGAAAGAGGATGTTTCGGAGTTCGGGCGTATGTTTTCATTCGATGGTATACCGCGCCTTTTTCCATGTGATGTGATACAGCTATAGAAAATAATAAATACAGCTCTTGAGATATTATCAATAAACGGGGACGCTCTGACGCACATATGGTACGATTAAAAGTAACGGTTTGTAATTCGCTACGTTTACTCAGCTATTTTTTTATAATAGATTTCTCGCGGTAATGCTTTTTATTAAAATTGCGAATGGCGTTGTCAGCGTACGACGTGAAACAAATTAGTCACGTTAAATCCAAAAATAGTTTTATGTTGTTGATTACTGAGAAAAACGTTCAAACAAACAAAACTTTTGCGTCATTTTTATTACTAAGTCTACTGCATGCTTCTTACAACTTCTAAAAAAAGGAATTTTTTCTGTCATAACTATAGAAAATTTAGCTCCAACTGCTTATAGAGAGGCTTGATAATGAAACTGTAGCGTTGAAACGGGTCGGTTAGCAAAAAAAGTTGTGGAGTATTACAAAGTCATAATACATACTCATTAATCATGACTTAATTCTAAATAGTAAAGCCGCGAGCACTTGAAGTTATACCTTAAAAGTGACTGGATGAAACATTATTTCGAACTCATTCTCCCCCAAACAAACCCTCCCGTAGGGTCGATGTCCTTTGACTATGGACCGATGTCCTAGAAATTTGCCGTCAACGGCCTCACATGTTGTCAATTACGAATTATTAATTTGAGATCTTGGTTGGTCTGGGTTTGGTTGAGAGACCTGGCACAGCATATTGGCAAAACAAAACGTGTAGGGGAACTTCAAACTCTTAACCTTCATTATATTTTGTATTTTTTATTCCAAAACTATGCACTTTTCCATATTTTCGTGTCCACTTTTCAACAGTTTCCGTAGTTTATTGAGGAGAAGTAGAAATTTTTGTCATGGCAAGTCATCACTTTTACATGTGGTTGAAATAATAAAATGTTTTAAATTGACATTGCATGACTTTACTTTCCACTGCATTTTTCAGGGGGATAGTAGATCAATGTTAAATCAGTTCCACGATAAAGCATAAATCCTCCTCGTACTGAGAATTTTGCCCGTTTAAGCCCTACTGTTCATTTCCTTTCGCTTATTTTCTTCTCTCCCCGTTAAGATCGTGAGAGTGAAAATGACAGCTGATGAGCGAATCTTCATAAAATTAATATTCATGGGATGAGATTGAATCAACGAGCTGAAAAAGACCAAGGATATTCTGGGTTTGAATGTGTTTGGACTGCGTACATTTTTTACAGCCTCAGGGCGCTATGCGGTACGTACTTTGCGATGAAAAACATGTTTGACTCGAGTGACTCAGGGAAGTCCTCGAGAGCCAAAAAGAAAACGATTTCTCGAAACTAATTCTTTAAATATGAGCGCTTTCCTGTTGACTGGCCTGCAGTGAAGAAGGCGTTTGAGGATTTCTGAGAACGACGCACTCAGCCTCTCAAGGTCGCATTGTTAATCAGGAAAATTGAAAAATATAAATTCGACCTTTGGGAGTCTCGGTCGAAGGATCTCTCGAATGCGAAGAGCGCAGAGCTGAAGCAAATGACTAATGGAGGGATTAGAACATAATACACCTTTTCACCTGCAAATTAACCAGCTACCTGCGCAAGAGGAAACTTTTGAGTTTTCAATTCCCCTCAAATAATTTGCGACTAAGTTTGGTTGATATTCTCAGTGGGTATCTCTGCGATAAATTAAAGTTCCATTTGCCGATTATGGTAATGGAATATCATAAATAATTGACCTTTACCCTTAGAATTAATAGCTTTGCTTTGCCTAAGAATTTCAACTCTGTTGAAATCATTTATGAATTTCGATTATTCGTTTACTTTCTCTGCCGGAGAATTCCAATGAAGTTACTTTCGCAGCTAGTTGCTTGTTAATTTTTTCCATTTGATAAATGAAATCCATGCAAAATTATTGGTACTTGTTCGATGTCGACGACATGAGGGACATCACGAAGTTACATAATTTAGGCAATAATGAAACCTCAGACGACTAAATACTAATCTTTGTGAATGCAATTATTCAAAATGGATATTAAAAACTCCCACCCGAAGGAATCTCATGTTTTACCTTTATTATATAATTCCTTTCTCTGAATGTTATAAAATGGCGTCCCTACTAATGAAATACCACGCCAGTTGAGCCCACTGGGCTTATAAGGGCCATCATGTAAAAGCTGTCAACCCTCTAAAGTCAAGTGTGGCGAATTTGGCGCATATCTGTAGTAATCTCAGTTAATTTATCAGTGCCCAAAGCGCCAAATTCAATACATTAAAAAAATTATTAAAATTTAAAAAAATACTTGAAACTGTTCTAACATTTTCTGTAACCTCCATTATTCAAGGATAAGGAGAAAAAATTCTTTCTCATTAAATATTTTGGTCCAGAAATGGTAAAACTCAGCGGAGATGGATTTGATGCCGAGAAACAGGACAGAAAGAATCGTGTAAAGCATGTAGTCAAGTTCGAGGGCCACGAAATTCTGTCTAATTTAATGTGTAGCCCGTCCCTTTGAATTCAAAACTCTTAAATTCAAAGATTATATTTAAACATCAACAGTGAGATAAGTGTAGACATTAAATGTGGAAGTGAAAAATGATGTAGTGAGAAAAGAAACTTTACTGTTATTGGATTTACTTCGTATAAGTTTTGAGTTGGTACTAATAATTACAACAAAATACGTTCTACTTTATTATCCCTATCTGTGGCAACAATCAATGGAAAATAAATAAACACTCTGAATATGCAGCATCTAATGATGCCGCAAATCGGCAAAACAATTAAAAGATAAAAGTGTAGAAAAGTGCAAAATATTTTATTTTAATTATGAATGTATGTACTCAATGATTACAAAATAGGTGGTACTTTTTATTTTTAATACTGATATCTGTGCTCAAAATTCCTATCCACTCTTAAGATGTAACAATATGATGAGCTGAGCTACTTCAACAGAAATGATTAAAAAGCCTGATTCTAGATCACCGAGAGATTTCACGCGAAGGTAAAGTCCTATGAGAGTGATTTTTAATTGTGTCTTTCACTGGCTGAAGCCATTAACCCGGAGTCTGATGGATGACGTTACATACTGACCGATTCCTCTCTCCATGCGTAGCACTAGTTCCCCGGGCGATGTCCGCGTAAACTTTGCGGATGAGTTCTTCTGATGTCCCTTATCACGAAAACATTTCTTAAGGGCTTAGATGACCAATGGTCAGCGTTGGATCTTGTCGTACCTTCAAAATTCTGAAGGGAAAATAAATTATAATATTGACTCCGGTTAACTATGGATTTCCACAAAGTTAAACCTAAAACAACTTAATACATAAAATCATTGAATATATTAAATATATATGAAAATATTTTTTTATTACATCTTTATTATTATTAATTTACAATTTACAGAAACTTTTCTAAATGATTTTTAAACAGAGATATAAGTCCTCCTGAGCCTCTGGCACGTCAGGAGGTGCTTGTGTATACAAAACATATTAGAGCACTGGTGGAGATATCATAAATTATACACTTTACACTTTTACTTGTATTGTGGAGAAAAAAAATACATTTCTTCATTGATTTTCCAACAATAAATTCTTACAGTCTCTTTTCAGTTGTGAGATTGTACTTAAATTTGGTATTTTAATATTTACATAATTAAGTAATTTAGGTATAATTACACTTAACATTCTATCACCGTAGTTTGTGTATGACTTTGGAATATCATATAATTCCATGTATCTTAATTGCATTGTAACTTTGAAGTCTTTTTTATCCTATATTTATTATAGTATTAATTTTAAGTAATGAGGACATATTCAAAAAGCTTATCTACGGGCAGTACACATGTCCTTATAGACCTTATTAAGATCAGATAATCCCACATCACTTCCTAAATTATATTTACATCTGAAAATTGTTTTTATTATTCGATTTTGGGTGCTAATCAAAATATTTTTATGTATATTAGCGGTGCTGCCCCACACTGTCAGACCATATCTTATTACCGATTCAAACAGAGCATAATAAACCTGTGTTTGGATGTCAGTATTTAAAAAGATTTGTTTAAAAAGTCTATAATTTGATATTTTTCTTTGAACCCATCCGTCGCCTTCCCGTTACTATGAATGTATAATTATTTTTCTATTTATTTTACTGTATTATGGAATCCTTCCACTTTATCTCGACTAAGATTGTCAATAGCATTTGTATACTACGAAATCCTAACGAATTTGCGAATGGATTTATTTTTAGTGCGTCATGGTAGTTATTTATTAAAAATTGCTTACGTCCCTAAATATATTTCATACCGTCAATTCGTATCACGTGCGTAGCAGTCGAAGGCAAAATTTTATCTTTCTGGCGAAATAGTTGGGTTCCCTTGCCTCGATCTCGGTCGTGTTCCTCATTAACTTCCTCTCCGTCCTTTTCACTTCACTCCCTCCACTTTACCTTCCTCTTTCCTCCGCACAGAACTGCGACAGGATATTTTGCTACTGCTGTTCGAAAGAGAAGACACATTACTGTATGGTTTAAAAATATACCCGATTATTATATTTTAAAGCTGTTGTTTGCACCCAATTATCATAATATAGGTAATTTGACAGAAACATTTAATAATGGTGGCCAGATGAACGTAACTGCTGTCAGTGGACTCGTTGATATTGAAACAAATAAAAATGTGTAGGTGTCAATTTTATATACATCTACATAATACCCTGCAATCCACCTCAGGGGTGTGTGGCAGGGGGTGAGTATTCACCAACATGCATTACACTATACCCTAAAGTTAGTGTAACTACGACTAATTATGCATTAGCATAAATCGCTAATGCTTGTCACGAGGCGAAGCCTCACAAGCATGCACTACTACACTACAGATATTATCACATATAATAGTGGACCTGGACCTAACTCTTTCAAGCCCTGGACGGCGAGTATGATACACATAACTTCCTTTTATGGTGCCCCGATCAGTTCCTATCGCTACTTATGGATTTCACCAAATGTAGTGACGCACGTGAAACACGAGAAGCTTTGGTTTCTTCTGTGATATGAGATGTGAACTGGACTCAAACCCAGCTGCCTCCGAGTTAGTCAAAGGTTTCCTACGAGGCTTCTTTTTACATCGTCTTTGCCGGAAATCGAGTGAGTGTGAGAGTATAATCTACTTACACGTCATCTTTATGTTTCAAACCTGTTTATAAATATTATATTGGTGTTGGTTCATCGAGTTTACGTTCTAGTTCTGGTGTCCAAAGTTGTACGTTCTCGAGGCACGTAACCGGTCATGAGTGGGCGTGGCACCCTATCCAATATGCATTCATGGCTTGAAGGTGACTGGAGCGCTAATTGTGAGTCATGAGTGCACATTTTTACTATTTTTCAAGTAAGTGGAAAAAATGTTGGACTGCATATTATCTGCACATCTGTTTATTCGGTGGAACTAACCATACACGCAGTAATGGAAATGATACAAGATTTATAGTTTACACTTTTTGCTATAATTAAAACATCCTATGTCATAGATTTTCGGTTTGTTATTTGAAATTTGGGCGACAGTTATAACTATCTAAATACGGTTTTTTAAATTAGGAACACACATGCATAGTTTCACACAAATCTGTTCATAAACAAAAATAGCTTCAGCCACCATAATTTCATGTGAAGTTTTGACCGGATGAAATTATACGTTAACCATTCCCTAATTCGAGCCAATTAAAGGAATTCACTTTCTCGCGTGTCCTCTAGCAGGCATAAACGCCCTGTAAAATACGGCTATTTTGAAATGCAGTATGAACAATGCCCTCCCAGACTAAAGCCCCAAATAACGAACCCCTGGTTGAAGTCGCGATTGGGTCAGTGGTGAGTAAATGTCATGAGGTCAATGGAAGATGTTGCTTCACTTGACTAAGATCGCGCTGAGAAAAATGGAGCAAGTATTTCGGATACATCATAGCTAATTTGATAACATTCAGAGAATATCAGGGAATACCACGAGGATGGCAATCCCTCTGAACCCGAAAAAAAGCTAGCAAGGTTAAAACTCCTAGCAAGGTGCGTTTGACTTAAGTTTAATTCCGAAACTGACGAGATTATCACGCTACTTTGTCGGTATATTCCATCATCCAGGTGAAAAAGGGAAGTAGGCCTCAGAATTGATAGATAGAAATATTTTGCTTTCCCTCACACAAATCTTGACCACGGCAGAAATACGGGAAAGCATCCATGACTTCCGAATTAAACCTATATTCTTATGCATCTTACAATTGTTTCATATAATGGAACATAAATGTTTATTGTTCCAAAATACCCTATGACACGTCCTTGTGGCGAATTACGGGTACAGCGTCGGTGAATTTTTTTAAAGAGGCACTCTGTTACGAATCTTTAACACTCTCCTCGCTGAAAAAACTAAAGACGAATAAATTCTGTAGCTATACCATAATGATACTAATCTAACAAAACCCTGTGAGTTGTTAGATATGAATGATATTTGTGTTGATACAGCATTGTTCTTATTGATTCAGAGAGGAGTTTATGTAGGATATATATAAGTGACTTTTTAAATCGAAATTTACGTCTACGCTGTATCTTATAATCATTTTAAAAAAGGACCTGCGGAAGGGTGTGTTAGGACAATTGACAGTTTTGTTTTAAGGGTAAATTTATAAAGTGTTAGGTGCACAAAGATTTGGATTAATTGTAAATCATGGATGCTAGTTCGATCTTTTGCTCACCCGATCGTGGTCAGCCGTATAAGTGAATGAGGGCTGAAGATGTGTGTTCCTACCAGTGGCTCCTCCGGACGTGGACAGCAGTGAGAGTCAACCGGATCACACCGGATCCGTCCAAATGAGTTCCTGGGCATTTTGCAAACCTGAAAGCCGAGCCGCGGGCGATTGACCGAGCTGAAGACGTGGTATTTAATGCGGAATCTGCCGACACCTGGGGAAGATTATATAAACCGCGTTTTAGTTGTCTCTAGGAGACGTGCTGTCAACTCGTGCGTGTCCATTAGTCGAAATCGCCATTAGTGCTTGGCGCTTTCTTTAAATAGGATAGAGAAATAGCGAAAAGTGGGGTCAAAGAACGAATGTACACCTTTTATTTTTCTGGAAACGTGGACCTCATTAAAAGAGGATAGAACTTAACTAGAAGAGTTTGTAATGGGTTTGGAGAAGGTTGGAGAGAATTAGACGAATCGAAAGAAAAACTAGTAAAGAAGTTATATTATATTCCAGTTATATTCACAATTGGGAAAGTAGAGTAAGGAGTATGAGAAGATAAAGAGTAGACGTATGAAGCAGGTTATTGGTAATAGCAGTGTTCTGAAGGCTGTGATGAAAGGGGAATGATTGGTAGATAGGGAAGATGGAGGAAAAGGAGAGACATTTTTAATGGAATGAAGAGAGTTCGGGAAGAAAAGGAGATGAAGGGAGAAACAGTGGGGGAATGTTTGCGTTCCGGTGGAAGTTAACGTGTTGGAGGATTAGCATAGCATTGACCTCTCAAATTGAACGAACTCTAATGTCCTGATCAGTATAAAAATCCTAAAGTGCAAAAAAAAACGAAATAAAACGTATATAAGGAGAGAGAAAAGTTCTTTTTTTTTACTGCTAATGCTCCAGGTTTCCACTGCCTTAGAGCAGCACGAACAAAAAACATTTTTTTCCTTGAGGTGCAAGGTTTAAACAATAGAACTAATTAATTTAGCGTGATAATTTCATAGATTTGATGAAAAAGGAGGTTATTATGACGCAAGAGCGCAAACTAATTAAAAACATAATTAATAACGCAAGTCTATATTAAAATACAGATGATTGTCCAGTTATAACGTTTATGTACACTACCGAGTATATACAATGAGAGACGAGGGAATACGATGGCTAAAAATGCAGTCATTCAATTCCATGTGGCAGTAAAATTGAAATTCATTTTATCCATTTTCATTTGAAAAATAAAAAGAAAATGGCCAAAAGTCTATTCTTCCTCCAATGAATGTTTGCAAAAGCTGTTAAGGTTTTTGAGGAGCTATGAGTGTATGGTGTAATGGCTTGAGTTTCTTCGGCAAGGAGAGGGCAAAGCATTGGGTTAATCGAGGCGAATAAATGCTACGCAAAATCTGAGACCTGATTGGAAGTGGACCGCTGGGCGAGATGTTTTCCGGGTATCTTTCGTATTCTATATATTTGGGAGTCGACGGTTTAGTTACCATCCCGAGTATCATAATCTGACAATTTCTGTTGAAATCTCGTCTTTATGGGCTTTTGGGTGTGTCAACTGGCTAATCTTTGCATTAACTGTTACGTTCGGATTCGCTCCACATATTCCTAATTCTTTAGGCAAATAAAAGTTTAGTTAATCCGGCACTTTTCTTTTATGTTACAATTTACTCTATCCTGCAAAGTTCTGCAGAACAAAATATTGCGCTGATAGGAATTGGATTGTACCCACAGCTGAAAACTTTTCCAACTGTGCCACCATAATACCCCGCCTGCCGTTTTCGAAAATGAACATCATTATCGATCCAATATGGGAGGATACGTAGCCACAACAACAAATAAAAATCAAATTTACGTGCGCACGGGAAACACATTAGGAATGTGTTAATATTGCAATTATGTCTTGCTGTATTTCCTTAAGGCCATTAAGGGACTAATTCCACACAATTAGTATTCTTGAAATGCGTTCACGATGACTTCAATGTTAAAGCAGAGAGTGGCTTTATGTTATGGAAAAATTATTTTATTCACGTCCAAAAAAAGCTCAAGGCCAATTACAATAGACAAATAACAAAATTAAATAGATTAGTAACAAAGTAGCGTTAAACACTGAAACAAATAGAACCAAAGAGACAGGGAGCGAAATACGAGAGCAGATCTAGGATGAGGGAGGAGTGTGACAGATACGGAATGAATGGAATTATGAAAGATTTTACGCTTTCCCAGTGTATTATTTATGTGACTTCATCTCGAGCTTTCGACCGGATTAGGTTCTCCATTTCTGCCGAAGTTTTGATGGAATTCTTATCCTTCGTCTTCAGGGCTGATCAACAGCCCCGAAGACAATGGAAAATGTTTTCATCAAAACGTTGGCAGGGATACAGAATTTAATCCTGTTGGAAGCCCAAGAAGAATTCACATCAGTGAAAAATTACGTTTGAAATTGGAGTAAAATTAGTTCTATGACAGTGATTGATCCTTGAAAACCATGAATCAATACTGAGTGAACTTCGATATTTACTACAGAGGAACATTTTCCGAAGCAGAACTATTTTGTATTAGACTTGGAAGATAAGAATACATTTCGTTGGGTGCCTCCTCCCACTTTTTTGTACCGATGAATCGCTTTTCCCTGTGAACATATCCAATCAACCATTTTGTCATGGTTGTGGAACGTGCCACCTAGTTTTAACCCGCATGTTTCTAACGCGTCTAATACAGGTAGGGATTATCAGTGGCATTGATAGCTGGAGGACATTAATGTCACAAGCACGTCCAGCTGATTTTTTTTGGGAAAATTTCGAGATATAAACATAAAAAAGCAGTGGAGGTTGAGAGGAAGGACCATATACATGATTGGAATGAGGGGAGGGGTGTCTTTCCCTCCAAATGCTGTTGATTCGTTTTTATGATTACGAAGCGAGGATTCAGGAGCTATCATACCACTATCATTTTCCCCATAAATCAGTCCACTACGAGAGGATTATTGTAATGAAGAGGATAGTAATCCCTAGAGCTTTTTTTCATGTTTCTATACTGAAACTGCTTGGATAGCGTTCGATGATTGGGAAGTAGACCATCTCGTAGTCATGTGCAGTAATCCTGTCCCTTTGAGATTAGTTAGAAGTAAGGTGGTGCACAGCACTTGCCTTTGAGCTGCTATATGTATGAAACTCACTGCATTTAGGTTTATCTTTGACAGTGAAAATGCTAGTAATAATGGAATTAGAACCACCGTTTCCCAAGTTGCTGCAGCTAAAATAAATTTTGTGATTCCATGTCGCATGAGTGATAAAAGAGAAATTTTTAATTCATTTATTTTTCCTGGAGAGTAATTTAAACTTAAATTGTAATAGGAATGGAGAAAGATTAGCTGAGAGTAGTAGCTCGGTGCGTGAGGTCATCAAGAAAGCGAAAAGATTTAAAAAACCAAAGGTTGGCTGGAACTAATATTTTTAGCCCAGTGCTGTAAGCATAGTTTAACTTAATTCATAGCTTCTGGTGTGGTTTGGTGAAGTCTTTCTATATTACAGTAATTAAGATAATATAGTAAACTTTGTGTGCGAACAAAACAATATTTAAAATTTTTATGCGTATTAGAGACGCGTTAAGACACCTTGAGTCACCATTACATTTAAATGTCTAAAATAGGCTTTAAATTAATCGATTTTGAATTTCTTGGCGATTAAATGCTGGTCACGATTCATGTCAATGATGGAAGATCCAGCTTAGTGCAGTCCACAATTTGAATGAGCCTAAAACCCGTGTCCTATCTGGGCGCGGGCCTTGAAAAACACTGGTTCCTCAGCCTCTGGGAAACCTTAATGCCAGTCAAACGCGGCTTAACTGTACTCCAAAACACTCGAGAACCATTAGGGCACCTGAAAAGCCATAACATTGTTTTGAGTTTGGGAGATATTTCTTAAAATCAAATGTCCACATTTCGCAAATGTTTCTAATTGCAATTTAATTTTGATAATTTTTGGAAAAACGCTGCCTTAAACATATAAAGACTTCAAACCAGAGGATGTACCTCCTATACGCATATCAGTGAACAGGTTTCTTGCTAGTTTTATTGTAAAAAGTTGGGTCAGTCTTACTTGGTAGAATTAAATTTGAAAAAGATTTTATATATCTAAAATTAGATACTTACCGCAGGTGCAATGATAATATAAACTTCTTTTGAAAATATAATCCGGATCAGAAGTTCGATTATTTCTGTAATGCTATGTGTGTCTTCAAATTAAGGCTCGCGTTCACGTTGAGTGTTTTTAAACGAGCAATTACGCGTATTATAGATAACTTGCGCTGGGTCAGACTATTGTTGCCATTTTAGCAAGATTGCTTTCGGTCTTCATCAGTCTTCCTTGGCGGCGCTAGGTTGGATAGAGATTTGATAGGATGAGCCATGGTGATTACCTACGGCAACGCTTCGTGAAGAAGAATTTGCAACCATGCTAGATGTAATTTTATCGCTTGCAGGAAATTCATCGTGGATTCATTTGGCGACTCGATCCTCTTGTTCACGCCCCCTGACGGGGCTGCGAAGCAATTACCCGAGCGGGGCAAGTAATAATTACGGTCAGACAGTTGGGCGGATTGGCGACTCGTGGAGAACCGGTTGCTTACGGCTGGTGGCTCCAGGGGGGGCATCTCCGCGTGGTTGCTGCCACCGCCGCCTTCGGCGCAGGTGATAGGCGGGGCATTTGAGCTTTGGCTGGAAGCAAGCTAGGAGGGTGGTGACGGGAGCGGTGCGGGGTGGGTGAGAAGAAGCAGAGGGCAAAAGTTCAAGGCCTGGGGAAGGTCATTCTCAGCGTATCAACACGCAGTCCATACTCCGGCGTAAATTACCACAGTCGTGAACACCTTAGAGCTTCCTCAGAGAATTTATGAGGCGTTCCACGTGAACTCGGTAGGGAAAGGTGCGTTTTGAAGGCCGGTTGGCCCCATCTAGATCCGTGGTTGGTTGTAGAAATCTCCGTGTCGCGAGTTTTAGCCTTATTTTGAAAAATGTTTTTTTAATAAAATGCCGAGCTAAAGCCCTCTGAGAAAATAAAATTGGTCAGAATATTTTACCAAATGTGGGATACCGTGTAACAGGCAGAATTCGAAGCAAATTTTATTTATTTTTTTCAAGTTTTCAATCAACCAATCAATTAAATTCTTGGAATAAAGTAAATTGCCTTCGAATTCCACTATTCAAACGACACTGGAACCCGGTTGGTCTGACCTTTTGCCAAAAAGTTTGATGGTGAGACATCGGCTTAGCAATCTTTACGATGTTTGTGGCGTTCATCTCCCAGAGAGCTGTAGATAGGCTAATGACTAGCAGACCTTGCAAACCAAATACACTTGAGTTCGGATTCCATATCGGACACTGATGTTGTCATTTTTTATTAAATTATTCTGTTAGCATTAGCTTGACTGTTTAAACCGCCCGTTACAAATGCTGGGGATTTGTGTCCGAATCCCGGTCCTGGAAAATTGTTGTCATTTTTAATTTCACGCACTCGTGGATCTCCTAATCGGACAACTTCCACCAAAATTAATGCCTCTCCCTCGGTGCTTCTTGATTTTGCGATGAATCAAGACAAAATTGCACAGAATTGCTGCATTTGAATAGTTTTTAAATTAGCGCAGAGCAATCTTGAACATGCAATGACAATTATTTTACGCTTATCAGTCGTTAATTGTTGAATTTTTGTGTGTATATTGGGAAGATCTCAGCTGTTTGGCTTATATTGCGGATTAGTCCGATCCATGATAAAGAGAGTCACTGGATTACCTCTCACTAATTTAAGAATCGCTCGGATAGAATAAAGATTGCATACTGCCATTATTAACCTACGGGATAGTCGATTTGATATGTAATGGTGGGCCATTATAGATCCGTTCGTCGTTTCACTGACCTATAATACATATCAATGGCGCAGAGTTCAAATTTGAGGCCATAGGACTTAGTAGTGAAATAAGTTTGATCTGATCGAAGAAAAAGGCTAGGCATTGAAATCTTTTGGCTCACAGTATTAATTCCATAGGACTTTATTATATGGAAGGATGGGTAATGATCATTGCTCTGCTTTCGAATCAATGTTAAGTTGAATCACTAAGATACAAATTCGCTCATCTTTCTTCAAAATTATCCACATAATTACTAATATTTGGTGGAAACAATATCTCTTAATATTTAGTATCTTGGAAAACCATGATTTAAGCAAAAAGTTATCAATTTTCACCTAAATCAAATAGCCGGCCATCCTTTCGATTTGGTGAAGTGTTTATAACTTAATGCGGTTGTGTGAACTATTACCAGGAAATTCGTCAAAGTGTGCTCCGCATTCTAAGTACGCATAACGTTTGGAATTGACGCAAATATTTTGCATTTATGAGTTCTTTGAAGGAAAAGCTGTTAAATTGCATTTAATGTATATTTTCATGGAGGATTTTGCTAAATAGTGGTGATCATCAGTAGTCATGAATCCGAAAATTGGCTTTCCCCATTCCACTTAATCTCTATCAACCGCTTTATTTCTACATTATTTTTAATTTAGACGATTTTTATGATTTTACTGATAAATCCCATTCTTGGCATTCCTCAGTTATTCTTCCGTGTCATCTATCCTTAGATGATTATTCTCAAAAGCCTGGTGAGTTGCCAAATGCGTCAAAACAGTTTCTCTCTCGTATACTTCAAGTTTTAAAGAATTTTCTTCCTTCTTAAACATTTTGCCAGACATCTTCATTGGCGATTCTTTCCATTCATTTGATCTTCATTACAACGACCATATTCAACATAAGGATCATCTTCGGTATCACCACATTGCATTTGCTTCCGATCTTCTTAGCTCTGAAGCTTTCATTGTCCAGGCTTCACTGCCATGTAAAAGCATCCTCCCTATATGTGCGCCGATAGTGCAAGTCAAAATCGTCACTTTTAGGATATAAAAATGGAACAAAATGGAATAAATAAAAAATAAAAGCATAAAAGCAGCTTTACTGCCGAAAAACACGGAAGGTAGACGAACATTCATGAAATAAACAGAATGCAGGTAGAGGAATGCTTCTGCACACCTAACTGAAGTGTGTCAAAGAACTGGCTTACACAACTTTTGCTACTAATGGCTCATATATTTCAAGGAAGTGCTTCATTACTTCCAAAATTGTTAATGACTGCTAGTATACTCTTCTTCCGAATAGTGTATAAAATGTATATCAGTGGCCAATAAATCGCTAGCACTTATATTTATTTCACAGATAGAGCTCTATTTTAGTCCACCATAACCTTCAATCTAACTTTACCACATGTTGCTTCTGATTGGCTGATGACATGACCTTAATTGTACGGCGGGAACCTTCTGGTCTCAACTTCAATTCAAAAGTTGTATGCCATTCATGCCGGCGAGACTTCTTCTCAAGCAGCGCAGGAGACGAAAAGCCGCCAATCTCTTCTTTATATTCATAATCTATTAAAATGGGCTAAAAGAAAGCGCAAGGTTGTGTAACAGGAATACCTCTCTCTTAATATGAATTGTGTTATATTTTCTTTACAGTCAAGAAAACATAGTAATGAGCTAACGTAGGTAGAGTATTATTTTTATTATTTATTTGTCCTTGTATAAGGTCATACACATAACGGTATAATAAAGAATTGAGCAATGGAAATTTTTATAGGCACTCTGCGAATACTAACCATGTTGTTGGACTGTTAATCATGCTAAAGGGTATTGTAAAGGAATGCTTAACTCGTCTTCATCTAAAAATTAAGCCAGAAAATTCAATTCGGGAACTTGTAAATATATTATTTTTACGGAGCCCTGGTCTAGGACTTCATCAATGTTGCTTTCCGATTCCCTCCATAGATGTTATTCTGCTGAGTAACCCACGCTTCCTTCCTTTCCAATCTCTTTAACTCAGTGACTCTGCGTGCATGATGGCTTCTAATTGCATTCGCTGGGATTCGAATGAAGCTTGAACATGAATTCATTACAAGTTCTTCATAAATATAATCGTGATATCGGAAACGTGGCTGTGTCGTTTTGTCTCAAGGCCGCAGACCTTTCTGAACATTTCGTTTTAACAATCGACGTTTTGGCACTTCTTTATACATCGCAAAGAACAAATTGCATGGGCTTTTATATTTTTTCAAATTTCCATTCCATGTCCGCTTCTCTTCCGGTTTCTCTTCAACATTTCCTGTGAATGGAAGTGGCCACAAGGCTGACACATTGGGAACCTTCAGCTACCGACCTTGCCCTCTCCCTGGGCTACAGGGCTAATTAATTGAAATTCGTTAGTTTTTGAGTTCTGACTCGCGCAGTAACGACGAACTGTCCGGTGAAAGAAAATCTCGTATGGATCTCGCTCTTATTTTTCACCACAGAATTCCCCAAAAATTATCAGTTACTATCATGCATGATTTCAGCGAAAAATAGCTGTATACATCTCTTTCTCAAGCAAGATAACCCATCCCTTTAACTGCTACACACGTATGCATGCGTTTGAGCCGAGCAGTGCCGCCAGCGCCTACACTCGCATATATGCGTTTGGGCCGAACAATGCCACCAGCGCTACGCACGCATAGGTATACTATTCGCTTTACGTGCAAACAAGTTTAAATACCGAAAAACATATGCGCGCTGGAGGTATTTAAATGCCTAGCAGCGTTGCGCGCTACGGTGAGCGCTCTCTGGGATGAAGCTTAGCAGTGAAAAGGTTTTAAAAAGTGTTCAACTGACATTCTTGAAAACTCTTCCGTCAGTACACAAGAATGCGTATCGTGCGCTCCATGCCGAATCTCTCCATTTTCCTCCGTCAACGCTGGTGTTAATTTCCATTGCTGGCCTTTTTATTCCTCCATCAAAGATGAATGTTGCTGTAATGCGTACAAGGGCTTTCCACATATTTGTTCTTGAATTATAGTTTTCCCAGTCGGAATTCTGCAGTTCAGAGATGGCTTGTGCTTCAGTCTCGTTCTAATAAAAAAGTAACGAATGAAAGCGATCTACATCTACGTATACAAAATACCCTGCAAGCCACCTCAGGGGTTGTGGCAGGGGGTGAGTATTCACCAACATGCATTACACTATACCCTTAAGTTAGTGTAATTACGACTAATTATGCATTAGCATAAATCGCTAATGCTCGTCAAGAGGCGAAGCCTCACGAGCATGCGCTACACTACAGATGTGCTCCCAAAGGAGATGGACCGTTAATGTATATGCGTTTTGCAACTACACAAATGGCCAGAGACTCGAGAGTTATGCTGAAAATATGCACGGCGTGCTGTTAGTACTAGGTAACAGATAAGGATTCATTTATTAGGGAGTACTACTACTAAGAGCTACACTACCTATCTACAAACCTAGTTAAAAGTCTCATTGGCAGCTGTAATGGTCTCTTATCGTTCGCGGGAAAAATTACATTTTAAACATGTCCGGTGTGCAGTCTAGTTCCCCAATTTTATTCTCACAATCGCTGAGATCGGGGTGGTATGTTGGATAGAGTATTTAATTCTCATCCCGAGAGTCCAGGTTCCAATTCCGGTGGTGATTTTTCAGTGGAACCCTGCGGAGCTATTAGGGTGCCATGTGTAGAGCACTTACAGCGCATTACTCCGTCCGTCGCATGGGACGTTAAACTGTGGATACCCTGGCGTATTTTGTTAAGGTGGTTGTATCGTTAATCGTGGGTCATTGAGTGCACATTTTAATAGTTTTTTAAGTTATTCGAAAAAGGTTTTGGACCACATTGCACTTAACTGCGTTAAAACTCTCCATATAGGCAGTAATGGGCATGATACAAATATTTTATGTGAATTTTTTTATTAATTGAAGCATGGGTAAAAGACTAGGAGTTTTCGGCACGGTATCCATAATTTAGACGAAAAATATTGAAGTATGTTGTTTTCGAATATTGAACTTGGCGTGACACCTTGATAGTTGCAAGAAACAATAATAATAATAATAAATATATATTATTTCGCATTTATAAGAAAATCTGTACATATGTAATGGAGTTAGTACGAAATATATGTCATGTGCCATGAGGTTTGATAAGTGTTCCCTTTTGATTGCCAAAAAAATGTTTTTCAGAGTTATCTCTAGCATAGTTGGGATTAACGATAAAAATTAATCGTTTAACATTTAGTTAACTATTTAATTTAACCGTTATTTATTAGAATAGTTAACTTTTTAACTTTTAATCGTTAAAATTATACATTAACTGATACAAAACTAGCTTCGGTTAATTTTTTTCTTTAATTTTTGGGAATGTCGACCTGTTCGAATTTGGGCGCAAAGCTTGCCCGATAGATAAAAGGGAAAATAAAACGGTATTTAATAATGGAATATAGCTGAGTAGTTATGCAAGAATACAATGAATAGGCCCAGATGAATACATCCAAACAAAATCGGGATTGAGTGGAGTGACCACCAAAGTATAGGAACCTCCTCAGACGAGAAATCACGAGACCACTCGAAGATCATGTCCGCGAGGGCACGAATGTCTCTCGGCGACGTCGCGACGATTCATGACACGACGCGTCGTGTTAATGCACGTCGTCGTGTTAATGCACGTGCACTTGCACTTTAACTTTAATCAATTCATTTTTTTTGGTAACTTTCCCAACTATGATCTCTAGATATCACTATGCAAAGTTTCAAGCAAACATGTCTTTAACAAAAATCGCTCCAACCACCTTAAGTTTAGGCTAATGCTAACAACGGGTCTCTCTCTAACCTTTCTTTTGTCCCCAGATAACCCTTACCAACCTACTCTCCTGTCCTAGAGGGCGCAAATGATATCAGCTGTTGGTCACCTCCCCAAACAACAGCCAACGAGGAAAGTGATTGATTTCAATTCGTACAACTACTTACGGTTGAAATAGTATTATAGTTTTTTGGTCCCTTTCGTCAAATCTCCCAGTTGTCGACTCGGAAGGAATAAAAATAGGTCACGAGATTTGACGGGAATGCAAGTGTTTGTGAGTATGTACATATTCATGAAGTCCGGCCTTGGGCCGCCCTTCCGTGCCCCGCCCTTCCATCCTGGTCAGTCGGCTCCCATACGACCCTGTCCTCCATAAACGCCGTGAATAATTGCAGATCAGCCGACGGCGTTTCGCTTCATTCCCCACTTTGGATTCAGGTATAGAAAAATAGATTGTGCCACACACAGAGGAAGAGTTTATTCCTTAAATGTTTGCACTCAGCATCGGTATGCTAAAAAACGTTCATGTGCTGTGGACGTCGTATTCGCGCGGTTGTTGACCTTAGTTAAACTGGTTTGGTTTGTTCGAGCGATATTTATTTTCTCTTGCCAAAATAGAGACCATGTTAGAATTTTGTTTTAAAGTTTTGGCGGTTGTAAGAAGCCTGAAGTAAATATGTATATACTATGTAATTATGAGATGTTATCATATGCCTTAAATGCCTTCGATTAATTTAGAAGTACATGTAAGAGACGATATATACATTTTCTTCTATTAAGGCTTTGGCATTTTTTTCTAAGGTTTAACATCTTGCTAGAAAATTCTGGCGGAATTTTGCATCACTATTCTTCTATTTACTGCTGATCTGCATTCCTCTAAGATATTACCCGATAGTTACTGCGACAACCAATAGGACAAAGCTGGATCAATCCTCGATTAATCCAATTACCATTATAATCCTAATTTTTCTCAATTTTGCATCGGTAAAATCGTAAGAATTAACATGCATTTCTACTTTAGCACCCGAAACACGCATATAAACATAGTCTCTACTGTCTACAGTCCGGGAAACGACGTTAAAAAGCAAGGAGTCTATGGCTGGGCGTTTTAGCTAAAAACATTGCTGCGAAAAAAATGCTCAAGAGATCGTTATTATATTACAAGCTAAGTAGAATTTGGTGCTGATAGCTCAAATTTTACATTATGGCAGCACAATTTACCTACTACTAGTGGAAAAGATTTTGAATCAATTCTTTAAAAACACTTTTGGGCGCCCTATCCGATGAGATGAGCTTCCTTGTGTTTCATCTGTGCTTTTTGGTGAAATGGACTGACATATGAAACTTTACTTGAAATTTCCTCAATTATGTTTGATTTTTTACCAACGAATAATGTAACACATCAGTAATTTTTAGTTTGAGTACACAGGTGCAGGCACAATGTTTTGATTGTCACCAAAAGCGGCTCGATTTCTGAATGGTGTCAGGAGACATGGTAGGAGGACATCAACACAAGTATAGCTCTCGCTAAAGTTCCTGGAGCAGCGCGGTGGACGATTTTGGGATATGAGCTATGGACTTTCAAAACCCTGTGAAACGTGGAGGAAGTGTTAAGGGTCAGAAGAACCTTTCTAATTGTAAGTGCTGCGAACACAAGCGCTTCGAGAATTGGGATAAATGACCACTACCTACCGTCCCATTTCTACTCATTTCACAATGCGACCTCAAGATAGGGTCCCCGGTAAATTCGTAGCAATGATTTATTTTAACCACTTGCCCTGCGTGAGTGCCTTTTTCGTGAAGTATTGCGGTTCTGCTGCCTCAATCTCTCTCTTTCTCTCTCTCTCCACATTCGTCTCCTTCATCTCCTCCACGTCTACCTCCCCTCCTTGCCGCGCAGGTCTGCGCCAGGAACTTTGGTGGGAAATCTGGCCCTCCAAAGACTTCCCAGAAGGGATGAGCGACTTTCGAACCGGGAGAAGGGAGAGGAAAAAGGCCCTAGGACGAGGTTGGAAGGGCAGGAGGAGGGTGACGCGAGGCCAAAATATGAGCAGGTGCCTCCAATGGAAAGCTTGACTAGTTTTAATGAAGTAATTAAGCTTTCCGTTCAGTTTCCGCTCAGTCCAAGTAACAGATGAAGCGTATAAATTTTCCACTCAAAATAGAAATACATTTATCGTATTTTTCAATTCCTTGTTTGTCCAAACGATTTAGCAATATAGGTACTGACTTTTACTATACATCAAGATTTGAAGTTATGATGTGGACCCATCTCAGAACTAAAATCCTGTAACTTTCCTCATTTGACTTCATCACACATTAATTTTACTCGGAAACTTATTTCGTGCATTTAGTTTGAAAAGTGTTGATCACTTCGTCTGTGGATTAGTCACATATGCTCTAAAGTAGCTTTGTTTTGTATTATGTAGATGTTGTATTGTGTAGATTATGTAGATGTAGATGTATGTGTGCCGGGGACAATTACGCTAATGAGTTGTTCGAGGAAACATTTTTCACTTTCACCTTCCATATTATTTACGGAGTGCATAATTAGTTGCTGCCCTAATCATGTTGAGAAGATTTCGCACGCGCAATTTTCTTTCGCTGTGTTGCAACATTTGTGGGAAGCCTTCTTTCAAACTGGTTTATTAAGTTTGTCTTTTGATCAATCTGATCCTGGATGCAATCAAGTGGAGATTTAGTATTCTGAGAATTTACTCATTTAATTCTAACCATCTAGAGTCAATCTTAGATCTAAAGTTACAATCTATCGCGAATTAAATTACCGATCGCAATAAAATTCACTTAAGGTGACTCTGAGTAAGTGAAATATTGAATTGTGACTTTTGCGGTTGCTTAAGAGCACCTAAAATCCATAATCTTGCATTCAGCCATTGAAAATCCTCTTCTTGGAATGGCTGCGTACACTGCCAAGGTGAATTTAATAGCCTGTTGAGCACATATATCATCGACATTAATTGCATCACTGCTTAGTTTTATCGTTTCACTTTTGTTTAGGTCGCGTCAGTAAGTGTACTTTCACAGTTGGATTTAAAGTTAAAAATTACTGTATTTTGGTCCGGCGAAATATTATAAGCAATAGTTTTAAGGGTGCAGAAGTAATTTAATAATCTTTTCGTAAATATGAAAAAGATTATCCAATCCAAATTCGCACTGTAAACAGTAGCAGACCGTGTATCTCGGCGCCTGTATGTCGTCTCGTAGGTACGGGTTGTTTCCAATGCCATGCATTTAGTGTCCTAATAATTTGGAAATATTCGACAATCTAGCAAGGTTTTCAATGTTAGATTTTGTAGTGCAAAGACTACCTCTTCTTGTTCTTTCCTCTGAAGTTCTCTCAGCACTCCAATACTTTTAAACAATTTTCCTGGGATCCACTCGAGTGAAAAGATGGAAAACTTTTCCCGGCTAATTGACTACATCCGCAGGTGGACTTCACGGGAGTGACCACGCTGAAGACGGCGGACTCCACGTGTCCTCCCCCGTCTAATTGCTGCCCAGACCTCCGACCCTTCACATCCTAGTTTATTTTTCCCGTGACGCACACAATACTTATTCCATTGCACGTCGTGGTTCTGTTTTCTTACGACGCACGGCAGTGACATCGGCCCTCCAGTTTCAATATAATCTAGACCCACAAAATGATAAACCTTTGAAGGAGTTAATTGCGAAAAATTACTGTGTATCTTACTGGCTTTTCATACACCGAGGGCCTGGGTTCGTATCCCGGTGATGATGGAGATTTTTCAGAGGAATGCCTTATGGAGCGAGAATATTAAGCTTGGTTAGTACCCCGTCCGTCGGATGGGACTGTGGCTCCCTTGATGCCTGTCGCTAATAGTAGGCTAATGCCGACGCCGCGCCGGGTTTCTCACCAACCTTCCTGGCAACGGCCTGCCGCGATGGAAACACCGGTCCCGATCAGTCACCGACGTTAGGTATCGTTGGGCCTAGCTCGAGTTTGGAGGGGCGATCCTCCTATTCGTCCGAGTGCTGTTGCCCCTGTCTACAAGTGGCAGACAGTATGTGCGAAATTACCTTAGCCGTCTAAGCACGTTAAACCAAAGTACTGCTACTCCACCCTTACTCGTTTTCCCTTCCCTTGTTTACCCACCCACCTGATCTTAATGGTACAAATGACCTCAGTTGTCGGCGCTTCCAAACATAACCAACCGAACAAACAATCGATTTTATGTTGAAAGAGACATTCCATTTTCATGGGGAATGCGATCGAAGGATATGTATTTTCAATCCAACTCCGAACTCATGTTTAAACCTCGGTGGGAGGGACGTTAATGACAGTGGCCACGTAAATTGGTCAGTTAGGGAAAGGTCTCTCTCTCTTCACAGTAGTATAATAGTCTGCATTAAGTTCCTTGAAGAGGCTATTCGCAACTTGCTCTAGTATTAAATATTAGAATAAGGCATAAATGAAATAACTTGTGACATACCTTGAGCAACATATAAAATATTTCTGCGCTCTTTATTTTCCTATTTGATTTTTACGACGTGATGGGAACGGTGAGTGGTTAGCGCATTTTCAGTAGTTTACTTCTCTTCTTCAATGTTGGCAGTTTGAGCGAGATACCATTTGCGCAAAAAAATCAATAAATTTGGCCTAAGGTGGAGCTCATCTTTTTTGACCAAGCAAAATATCAGCCAAACATTGCTCTACATTTTGAGGCATTTCCCAAAAAATGGATACCGTTTTCCATTGGATATGATACGGCTGTACGCTCCAGAGAGATATTAGATAATATATGAGGAAGATCTGGCGAATATATTGCGTCAGAAAAGTAATGGTCTGCGCTTATAATATGTTGTTGTTAGTATGTTTTCTCTATTTCTATAGAAATAAATTTGTTTCTCACCGTAATCGTGGCTAAAACAGAGGATAAAAGCACTGATGCATCATGGAAATATTTCTTAGACATTCTACGCCAGGGAATCAACGAATATATTCCGAAAAAATTGAAATGTGATAGTAAAGAACCTCGCTGGTATAACAACAATGTTAGGAGGGACCTTAAGAGATAGAGAAAACTGTACAACTTGTTCAAAAAGTCCATTACGTTAGGTGACAAATCGAAGGAACTTGAAGCAAAAGAAAGTTACGCTGCGCAACGCTCAAAAACCAAGAAATCAATGCGTACTGCATTGCGAAATTTCAAGAAAAAAGTACTAGGTGAATCACTCGAAGAAAATCCAAAATCTTTTTGGTCATATGCGAGAGACCTTCAGGGAAAATCTTCAACCGTAGATTCGTTATTTGATAAAGATGGCAAACTTGTCACCGAAAATATTAACAAAGCTAACACGTTAAATTCCCACTTCGAAAGTGTATACACTACAGACGATACTGCAAGTAATTTTGACATTTTATTCACTGAGGAACCGATGAAAGAAATCACTATTCAATGTGATGGGATAACTAAACAGCTACAGTGGATAAAAAATAGTAAATCTCCGGGTCCGGAAGGAATACGAGCGCGTGTCCTCAAGGAATTAGCGCCACAGATCGCACCGTTCTTAGACATAATATTCAAGAAGTCATTGTCTGAAGGAAATATACCAATAGACTGAAAAATTGGAAACGTTACACCGATATTCAAAAAGGGAAACATACACGACCCAGGGAACTATCGACCAATTTCATTAACGTCGATTATACGCAAGATACTAGAACATATCGTCGTTAGCAATATCATGACGTTCCTGGACAGTCGTAAATTCCTCCATGGCTGTCAGCACGGCTTTCGGAAAGGTAGATCATGTGAAACACAGCTCGCGCTCTTTCTTCATGACGTTCTCAAATCTGGTGAATCGAAAACACAAGTGGACGCATTATTCCTAGATTTTCAGAAAGCTTTCGACACGGTACCTCACAACAAACTTTTATACAAATTACAGTCATGCGGGCTGATCGAAACAGTAGTAAACTGGATACGCGACTTTCTGAGTGATCGTAAGCAAAAAGTAGCTGTTGACGGAATTAGCTCTGATGTAGTTAAAGTGACATCAGGTGTCCCACAAAGGAGCGTAATCGGCCCCCTTTTGTTCATTATATACATAAATGACCTATGCTCTCGAATTAGCAGTAAAATACGTTTATTTGCTGACGAAGCTGTCATCTATCGCGAAATTAGCGACCACTCTGACTTTGAAATTCTATCATCGGATTTAAACAACATTCATGTGTGGAGCCAAGAGTGGGGACTCGAACTTTATCTGAGCAAATGCACGGCGGTACATTTCTTGCAGAAGTCGTCCAACTATCCCCATGTATATGCTGTGGATGGTGTTAACATAAAGGCGACAGATGAAGTGAAGTACCTGGGAGTTACGATAACCTTGAACCCCTTGTGGGGAACACATATAAGAAATATTTGTGGCAGAGCTCTGAAGGAGCTAGGATTCGTCAAGCGTATTGTGGGAAGATTTTCGGATGAAAAAGTAAAAGAGAGGTGCTATTTCGCACTCGTCCGGCCACACCTTGAATATACAGCGAGCATATGGGATACGGTGCAGAAAGACTTAATTCGGGAACTTAATAAAATACAAAGGAAAGCTGCGCGATTCGTCAAAAACTGCTACGGGCGTACAGACAGCGTTACACAGATGTTAAACGAATTAGGCTGGGAGCTGCTAGAGACTCGGGGGCTGCGCGCTAGGCTTAGATTACTTGAGCAATTAAGAATAGATATCTTTAAGAGGGCACGGAGAACATCATATTAGAACTCCACTATATTTCCAGATCCGACAGAAACGATAAATTAAGATAGATATCCTTTTTATATGCAAACGGCTGGTGTCCTAACACCCCCCGCCACACGCCTATTGAGGCGGCTTGCGGGGTAGTATGTAGATGTAGATGTAATGGTTTTTATAAAATCGCGAAAAACTTTCGTTTTGACGGCGCTTTCAGCGTTTGGTAAAAAACGTAAGAAAAGTTGCAAACACGTATGTGTAGTTAATTACTGACAAGTTCTGTATCAAAGTTAGTTTTAGCGTGATTAATATTGCTATGTTTGAATTCTGATTCTTGCAAGAGCTTTAATTTAAAAATAAAATTTGAATTTGGTTATTATTATATAATTACAAGCGATATTTCGTGAATTGAACTTTATGGATGGATGAAATGTGTGCAATTTTCCAATTTGTGGGAAAATTGCACGTATTTTATCCATCCATGTCTTCATATACTTCGACAGCTGATATCATTTTGCGCTGCATGCCTGCCTCCTACAGACGCTCTGATGAATAGGAGAATCAATCCTTCAAATTCGAGCGGGTCCTGACGGTGCTCAATGTCGGCCATTTACCTACAATGGAAACCGGTGTTTCCATCGTAGCAGGAAGTCGATCTCAATTTTCCGACACAACTCGGTGCAGTGGATCCATTCCTAGTAAATCTAGGATCATTTGGGATATATTAATACTCTGAGCACGTGGAAAGCACTAAATGATTAATTATTTATCTTTCAGGATTATTGCGAAACTTTTTTTTCCTGCGCCGCGCCGCTGGCAGTTGCTATGAAGTCGTTAATCCGAGGTCTATAGTGTCACAGTAATAATCCGTTGGCTTGATCTGAGCTATTAAAATGGAAATAGTTCTTTATTTGCCTCGTGCAATTTTCTACCAAAAACTTTCGTAATAATGCAATTTTTTATGCTTCTAAATATCAATGTTATATACTTGCTTAATGATTTATTAAAAATAAAAATTATTTTTGTAGCTACTAATTTACAGTCCAAAGATATTCGGCATTCAATTATAAGCACGTATGACATTCATATCTACTTTATCGGTTTGCAGATCATGTAATAATTTAGCAGAAAATTGTGGCTTTCGGGCTAGGGACCATTCTTCAGCAGGAAGAGATCTGTCTCCCCTCTTTTCATTCCGCACTTCTCAATTTTTCACGCCCATATCTCTGATAGTCAACCTGTACTTCTTCAATTTCACTTTTCCTCCAGAAATTTCCTAAAGATTCTATTTTGGCCCTTTCTGTTGAGATAACGAAGCCATCTTAATCTTAATTAGCTCCTTTCTTTTTTGTCATTATTAGGCTCCTGCTCAAGCTTTCTCGGATTTTTGTTTCTCTCTAGCTCTCTTTTAGTTTAATTTCTTATCTACGCTCTTCAAGAATTTCATATCCGCTGATAATATTTTTCTTTCTGTTCTGGAATTAATACACCAGCTTTCAGAGCCGTGAAATATAATAGACACATCAATTCTTATATATATATATATATATAAGAATTATATATATATATATATATATATATATATATATATATATATATATATATATATATATATATATATATATACATATAACTTCTTGGAAAATCACTCGGGTGATAAATATATAATATGCCAAGAGGGTGGCCGATAAAAATATAGAGACACAAAAAAGGACACTCACAGATTTAAACTTTCGATATTTCGATGGGATCGTGACCATCTTTCTCAGGCTAGAGAGTAGGAATCATCTCTAGCCTGAGATAGATGGTCACGATCCCATCGAAATATCGAAAGTTTAAATTTTTGAGTGTCCTTTTTTGTGTCTCTATATTTTTATCGGCCACCCTCTTGGCATATTATATATATATATATATATATATATATATATATATATATATATTATTGTTTTAGAGCTTATTTATCTTTTCCCATCATAGTTTTAATTATCTCGTAGTATATGTTGCTGGATAGTTTTATTATATGCTGCATTTATTGAGTGATTTTCCCACTTTTTACAAAAATTGTTCCCAACTATCTTCCCACAGTTTCTTCTCCAATAACTATTAGCCCAAACAAAATGTAAGCTATATTTTCGAAATGGCACAGGAAATCCTCCTCAGTTTCATCTCTCTCTCCTTCTGAGAAACACAACCACAGCAAAATATCGCAATTAACATATTTCGGGATCGCGTCGTTTTTTACGACTAGAGAAAGTAGGTCATTATCGCTGGCACACTTAAAATCGTAAATCCCATGTCACGTATCTGACTAATTACTTCAATTGACGAAAATTGCCGTGTCGGGTAGCTCATTCAGTTTGCGGCTTCCTTTCGTCCGGAGCCTGTTGCCGTATTTGTCGGCCCTGACCTGCTCTAAACTCACTGCGACTGGGCGTCAACAGTTAATGTCACACCGAAATATGGAAATGGATCCAGGTATGACAGAAATTGAATCGGACTTGATGTTAGTTTCATCGATTTAAAAATGTGATTTTGAGAACCAGCGATACTCATATTGCCCAGTAAGGGTCTTCTCTAGAAATGTGAGCATTTAAAAATGTGATTTTGAGAACCAGCGATACTCATATTGTCCAGTAAGGGTCTTCTCTAGAAATGTGAGCATAACTATGCATTGTTTTTCAATCAAAACGTAGACCGGAGGCAAGTTATGAAAGTGTTTTCTTAGCTTTATTTAAGACCAATCTGGAAAAAATTATGAGATTTTCCAGCAAAATAATTTACTGAGGGTAAGGGATGAGCTTAATTTGCAAGAAAACTGACCATTCTCGTCGTATTCATCCCTATGTAACACCTCACTGTTGAATAAAGCATGATTTATAAATTGATATGGGATGATCATTCGAAGACCATAATTAATAAATATCAACTTTTTTAAATCCGTGTTATGATCTTGAGGTCCATCTGCACCCTGAATAAAATGTAAATAGCCACTCCGGAACTTTGTAAAAAATGTAAATAGACAACCGGAGTGTTCAAATTGTAAACTTAAAGGATTCTGCGCTTGAAATTTTGACTCGATAATAATATTATCTCGGAATGCTGCGGGCGTATTCAGCAACGACCTTCCTTCGGTGCCATTAAACTTTATTTGTTATATCCATGATAGTTATTTTATTTCGGTTGGTGGCCTATTTGAAGGAGGGGACCAACAAAATAACAACGCCTTTGTGCAGTTTTTGCCACATAATTTAGGGCCATTTTGAATGGGTGGACTTGAAGGTAATTGACAATAAAAATGATAAAACCAAGATTATGGTTAATGGAAGAAATCAAGAAGATAGAATAATGGCAGCTCAAACTTGCGCATGTGGAAGAATTTTGCTCTATGCTGGACCACAATCGATGGAAGGAGCTAGAAAGGTATTGTGAGCAGAATCACCCAAGCAAATAAGATATTTTAGAGGAAGAGTAGTCTGCTAACGGGAAATAATACAAGCCTGCAATAAAGGAAGCACAGAAAAAACATATTTGGAGCATGCTCTTATATGACAGTGAAATATGGGCGCCAACAGCTGCAGAGCTAAGAAGACTGAGAGCAGTGGATATGTGGTGTACTCGAAGAATGAAGAAGATCAAATGGACGGAGAGAATCAACAATGAATAAGTCTGACGTACAATTGGAGGGAAATAAATAAAAATATAATACCTTAAGAAGGGAAAACCATATTGGATAAACTTCATTTACTTATTTGGCTCCACTTCGTAGAACTTTTTATAGTTAGTATTTTATTTCAATTATGACTGTGTGCACACCGAATTGGACACTTTAGCGACACAATAACATGTGGAAAACAATAATGGGAGGAGTTGTGAAGTGATTGCTAGCTAATGTTCCTCATAAAATGAGTGCATTGATAAACAACACAGAGTATTTACCGATGACTGGATGAAATGGCGATGATGGGATAGAGTTATACAGAAGGCTTAGGCATTTTATTCCACACGTTGCAAGTAATGGAAACATGTGTACCGAGTTCCCTTCGTTCTGACCTTCACGCTTCAGCGCTTCAAGTGGCGAATACCCCCAGCCCAGAAGAGCCCCACTTACCCGTCGCAATAAAATCTTGCAGTTGCAATGCAATCTTTTTCCAATCACCGTGATCGATCATTGCGAACGTGACGACCACCAACTTTGTAATAAGCTAGACAAATGCTCCTCATGTTTATTTCGAACAATGTATATTTACTAGATTGAGCATCAAAACAACTTTTATAACCTTATAGAGGTGTTTAATATATTGAAATTCTCCTGCAGAGGTCATCCAACACCATGATTTTTTCCATAAGGAAAGTAATGCTAGGATATCATATCAGTTAGTCCTAAGGCAGGACTCCATCCAACGGCATTTAGGTTAGTCTTCTGAGTATCTTTTCTATCATTTGTCTAACATAGCCGATAAAACTACCATGGCTCATTTTTTTAAGAAATCGTTAGCAAAGTGCTCGAATATTGACAGGATTCCAATTAATGGAAATTGATGCTTTGCAGAAAAGGCTCTTTATTGTGGAAGAGGTTATTAGCGGAAGTTGAGAGTTCTTTTGCTTACCCGATTCAGCCCTGCCAGCCTGCCCATGAATTTGGTCCGGTTCTCCGCTCGCAACCGGTTGCCATGGGTGGTTTACACACGATTATCTCTGTGGCAAAGAGCCAAAAACTGATATGTCCAAAATCACAACTTTACAGGGTGAACATTTTAAGTTTTGGTTGAACTATTTAATTATACTATGTAATGTATGTAGTTGGAATACCAAAGTTAATTAGAAATGGCATTATGTATGGTAGACATGTCAGCTTTTGACCATTAAAAAATATCATGATATATCAATCAAAACCTAGAAAAGGCACGTTTGGACATATCGGTTTTTGGCTCTTTGCCACAGATTTGTGCACATTATTGAAAATTTCTATTAATACTGTGGACGATTTTTAAAGAAAACGTATCACTGGTACTCACAAAAAGTGGCTATTAAAAGATTATGAAAATGAATACCCCGTAGAGGACTCCCCGCATTACTGCAGTATACTCGCTAAAAGGTGGTTTTGTGCATTTGGAATAATGCATTGGGTCGCTCCTTGCGTCAGTACTATGAGGTAACAATGGAGGTGGTAGATGCGATTTATAGTCTTTTAAAATGGAACAGTTACCCGAAGGACGCGATAAGAGTTTTTGAAGGCTCAGGAGTAGACGCTTGACCGAATATTTGAGATGGTCAACGGTGGACAAAGTTTTGCTCCGCCTAAGCCCACACAGGCCTGACTTAAATCATTCAGAATATGCGGATTTTGGGTCGTGCAGATCTCTTCATTGAAAGATGGTTTTGTAGTCATTTTTAAATATTTATCTATATATATATTATAGCCTAAACTAAAAGTCAAGGCCAAGCTCTGTACTCTGAGGTTTTAGTTTTTGTTCAGTAATTGTTTTTCCATTTTTTAGGCATTAAGGTTAATAAGTTGAAGTTGTGAAAATTGGTACTTTAATAAGACTCTTTATAACCAAGAATGTGTATAAGAAAAACAAATGAGGACAATTCATTTTGTTGAACCATTCCATGACCACTTATTCCGTGGTTCGGCTTTACATCAGAACCCCTGTTGATGGCTAGTGGACAGAGCACTTCACTGGCTTACGACCAGTTCAGTCATCGAGTAAACTCAGTGGTTCAGTGTTTAAAATCCAGTTGATTGTGGCGTGAACGTGAACTCAAGCCAATTTCCCTAGAGATGTCATCTTTTTTTTTGCTAATTTTCTTTCAAAAATATAAAATTATCATTTGCTATGATATTGGATATTTCAATGAATATTTATTCTTATCTTTAATAGTTACGGATTTAGGTAAAGGGTATAAAATATTTAAAGGTTATTTTAATCACAGTTTTTCTTATTTTCGTGAAAGTTTAACTTGTATTTGAAATTAGACAGAAGTGGAGGTAAGAGAAGAATAGTTGGACGAATAATCTGGATGATTTTACCCAGGCTATCTTTTCCGGAGAACATGGACATTAACGGTCAAATCTGCCGAACTACTGGATAGCCTAGAAAGAAGAATGCTGAGGAGAACCTATGGGCCAGTAAACAGTGAAGGGATATGGAGAATTCGTTGGAACCATGAAATATATGGACTCTATTAAGGACCCCAAATTTCCGTGCACATTAAGTTAATGAGGCTCCGGTGGGCAGGACATGTCCAGCGGATGCCAGAGATGCAGGTGGCCAAAAAAGTATTCACTGAGAGTATGGGAGGAAAGAGACCAGTGGGCAAGCCAAGGGCAAGATGGGAAGATAGTGTAAGCAAGGATGCATGAGACTTATTAGGGATCAGGAGCTGAAGA
Source organism: Pyrrhosoma nymphula (assembly GCA_963573305.1). NCBI lineage: Eukaryota > Metazoa > Arthropoda > Insecta > Odonata > Coenagrionidae > Pyrrhosoma > Pyrrhosoma nymphula. Next base: position 42,394,070 of record OY754330.1, on the reverse strand, counting down.
GAACACTCAAGAGACCGAGATGAATGGAGACGGAAAATTGACGAGGCTAAGGCTCAACTAGGGCTGTAGCGCCATCGGAGAGAGGGAGAGATCTTTTCCGGAGTGGAGGTATAATAACTTTGTCACAATTTGTTGAGAAAATTATTTTGTCATAATTATATGAATTATGTTCGCTGGAAATATACGATAATGTAACAATTGGACAAACTTTTGAAAGAGTTGTAGATGATAAAACTTTTATTAAAGGCCTTGAAAATGACGCTTTAAGTCGTCGAAATCGATCGCGAAAATAAAAAAGTTGGTATCAGTGCGAAATGATTTACATTCATCGACATAGTGAAATTGTAAACTTCCATGGAGTTAAGCCTCTAGCAGTCATTTTTTTGTCTTCATCTGTCATGTGACTAAGTCATTTTCTGAATTGGTACCCATGACAGCGGGATGACAGCATCAAGACCATATTCCTCAACGTCTTACATCACGTTTGTAATGTTGTATCAGGACTGATGTGGTGCAACTTATGCATGACTAAAGAAGAACTCTTTGCAGATTTCCACATTTAATTTTCCTATGCGGCAAGCTTGGATGTTTTACTTAGGGCATGATGTTAAATATATAAACCGCTCGCATTAAATATCTCTCGGTTGAATTCTGCTAAGAGTCATTCTTTCGCTCTTAAATCTCCTTGCATTCCAAAGCTCACTCAAAGTGGTGGGTAAATCATGATTTGTGTGCTAGATTCCCGACATAATGTAGTTGGTAATTTTGTTAGCATTCGGCTTTATCGAATAAACTTTAAAAAATTGAGTATCCTCATTTTTTCTACAGGACGATTGTTGATTTTCCGTCGCAATTATTAGTTCTATTCTCATGGTACCAGCTTCAAAATTTTACCGAACGGGGAAACGTTCTGACAATGCCTGGGATAAATACTAGATTCCCACGCTGACAACTCGAGACCGATTTCCGTGAGTGGCACGATTCAAGGTTTTTTCACGGAATTCCTCCGTCCGCACGAACGTCTCTCTGGGAGCACTTCAAGTGCAGCGTGTCCCCAAGGTTGTCCGTCGAGCGGTTTTAACCTTCCGGCTAAAAGTGATCCTCCCACTATAGATTTCCTCCAAGAGTTTGTTTATCGTCGGTCTTAATGCCTCTTGCATATTATTCTTCAACCTTCAATCAGAAACTCCGAAATTTATCTCATTAAGACCTTCCCCAAAGACGAACAAAATCATGTGTCTTCATCTCCAGCCCTCCAACTGACTGTAGAAAGGACACCATCCTGAAGTCAGGTTCGTTAGGCATGAGCTGAGAGGTAGTGGATCCTCCGAAGGACAGAATAAGGAGGAAACTTTCAGCAGCCTTGAGGAATCATCCGGTCCTTTAACTATTTTTAGAAACAAAATAAAATCTTCCCAAATAACTACGTCCTACGTCCTCTTTTGCATAGAAGAAAGTCTCCAGTGTTTACCGTTTCAAGATATACTGTTATATGTACATTTTTTACGCTTGCTAATGTAATATACAAGTGTTAAACACGTTTTAATCTCGAATATAGGCTTTGGCAGCTGTTGATGATGGCTTTCGAGTTAAACTGCGTTTGGAGCATATTTGGCTCAACGTTCTCTCGCATTTCAGAAAGCATCTTCAGAAGCGAAGTCTCTCTTGAAGACCCTCACACAAATTATTCACTCCTGGAGATGTTCACTGGAACGCGAGAGAAACCCTGAGCCAAGTACGCTCCAAATTCAGTTTTAACTCGACATCCACATCATCATTAAACACTGTCCTTAGTTCTCTACTGCTACCCTGTCGCCATCAATAGAACGAAGCCAACAGATATTTGAAAGGTAAAACTAGGCGATTTGAAGATCAGAATCTATATCCATGAAGATTTTGGGGAAATAAATATTTAATTAAAACTACTGTGAGTATAAGAGTCCAACTTAATCTGAGACATAGCAGCCTCCTGGAAACAGCAATTACCGTGGGGGGTTAAGGATGAATTACAACGTGCAAAGAATGTGGGCCTTTGATGGTAAGAAGGGATTACCTGAAAGGGGCTGTCCATAATCCAAGTAGACAAATATAGGCCACTTATTGACTCATCCACCCCATCGTGGACACTCGAAGACTTCATCCGGACCCCCCGTCCCCCAACGAAGACGAAGACTTTTCCTTTTGGCGGAAGAAGTGATGTCCACGAAGACTTTTTTTTCGGAAAAAGCTGTGAAACGGGTTATTAATTGACTGTCATGGACTATCTGTAATATAAGGCAGATTTTAAGGAAAGGTAAGTAAAAGCAAAACTTCTCTCGTAGCTATGATAATCTATCATTACCTATAGAAGAGATGCCATGCCGCGCCAAGCCGGCACCGAACGGTTGGCACCGGCCACCGACACAGCGTCCTCGCAACCGTTCGCAACACCGAGTCATGAGTGTGCCGTGGTAATGTCACTCCCGCCGCGTCGTGTCGACCATTGTCTGCGTAGACATTCCTCCAACCCCCCACCCCTGTTTGGTGTCTATGTAGATTATGGACAGTCCCAAAGGAGTAGAGGTGCGGCAAACGAATCTTCGGATTGGTGATTGCCGATGGTGATACACCCTCTGATGTTATATTATCATACGCTCGAGTACGCAAGCTGCGTTCCCATACATAAGAATTTCCATCCCCGAAGCATCTCTACCCGGCGAAAACTCAAATTTCTTCGGGTGGAGCTCGGTGAAATTTATTGCGTGAGAAATCATTAGTTTTCACACATGCTGTAGTGACTAATTTTTCCGTGCAATTTTCTCCGTGGGTAAATCTGGGCTCTGACTCACCTAGCACCGGGCCTAGAGATACAGGGCCAAGCCTGTTTAAAACAAAGTACCATTTTGAACAAAATGCTTCCTGCTAAGAAGCTACACCCGCGTATTTTGCCAACCCGATTTCATTTTCATGAAACTTACCTGAATCATTCAGCAAGATTTATGAAACATATTAATTTTAAAGCCCAAGTTCCCCACGAAATATATGGATACGAGTGTTGAAAATACAAGGGGAAATTATTGTATTGCAGGATGAAAATCGAGTACTTCCTCAGTGAAAAAATAGAACGAAACACTCTAAAAATTGATTGCCATTTATATTAATATGTTTCGCAATTCTTACCTAAAAAATTAGCATTGTTTTCCACTCTTATGAAATCACTTATTTTGGAATACGCGTCTCACTTTGTGATACCTAAGTAAGGAATGCCACCATGTCACTCCTGAGACTATTTTATTTCTATGCCTACGACTTTTCCCCTTTCCTCCCCTCTCACTCGAAACTCATACTATCGCTTAGGTCTGTTTTGGAGAGCACTGCTTATATTAGTCAAATTTTTAAATATAATTTATATCTCCAATTGTATTATTCATGACTATTTTTGTACAGTATTTTTCTGCGCCTACTTTTAAGGAAAAATATGGGACTAATAGACAGCTTAAATCGCGAATTTATCACGTATTTGAAATTGTTTTAATCGCTGTAATGATAATACATGAAAACGTTTTCTGGGGCAAATGTTTTGGATTTTTTCCCCTAGTTTGTTAAAATAATAATGAACCTTTTAAAATGTAACACCAGTGATAGGGCTTATTTTAATTGGATGAATAATGTTGTTGAAAATATGGGTATTTAATAATCTATCCTCCTCCTTAAACTACAACCTTGACGTGGTGGAAGGGCTTGTGCGTTCCTATGACCCCTAGAGCTAGACTGGCAGGAGCAAGGACTATTGCACTTGGTAGCCTGGCTGCATTTTTCTCCTAGAATAAGAAGCATAGGGATTCTAAATATACTCGTGCTGCATTGTAGTTGTATTGTTTTGATATTCGATTCGTGGAATTAATATAGGAAAACCTTGATCAGTGAACACCTCAAACATACGGACACCACTAACTTGTACTCGAAAACCCAATTAGAAAACCCAAAACAAGGAATTATTTTTTCCAAATAGGAAATCATTTGGTGGGTTTATTTAAAACTGAATACTCACTAAGCCACAATGGTATCTAAAAATTAGCATTATAGTTTCGTGACCATTTTTTATTCCTATATGTTTCCAATTATGGTTCCACGAAAAAACCTTTTAAGTAGTCGTAAATTCCTTTCAGATATCGATGCATAACTTTTATCCATAAGACAGGATGCATGTACCAATCTGCTGGAAAAAACCTCAAACTTAAGGACACCTCACATAAGTATTTTCATGGACCACCGCTGTTCGTGAGATAGAGGTTTTACTGTAGTATAAATAAAAATCAAGATAGAGCATAAGTGTGTGCTAATTTTATATGGCATCACTATGCGTTCGAGGGATTAGCACGGGAATATTACGAAGCTCTATTCGAGGTCCCCAATAGCACGAGGCCCCGGGCATAATGCCCGGTTGTCCGACTTTAGGGGTGGAACTGATCTTAACTATCCAGCTGCTTTACTCGGGATTCAAGCCTGTTCGACCTTTGTCAGTTCACGGTGCATTCCGCAGTTTATGTCGACTAATAGATTTAAGTATTAGTACTTCTACCCAGTGTAGGCCGCGTATTCCCTAACCAAACTGTTTTCAGCTTTTTTTTGCCATCTTTGTTCTCATTTACATTGCCAATTGAGACGTTGGGAGCAAAAGTGGGGTAGGTCAAATTTGTGCCATATACATAGGTACTCTAAAGTATTCCTCAACCCGATTTTTTTGCATTCTTAATGTTAGTCTAGCTTCAGTGTTTCTCTACTTCATTCATTCAAGTATTCTACCAGCTGATTGGTAGGTTCTTGGACAGTCCCCATTCTGCACCCCAATTTCATACACATTGTCTCGCTTTCCTTCCTAAGGATGTCCCGCCATTACATCCCTCTTCATTCTTCATATCTTCTACCTCCTCTTATTCCGTCCATAATTCCTACCCAGATAGCAATGTAAGCTTGAATCAAGCTTGCCGAAAGCTTATTCTTGCAAGCTGGTAAGCTTGCAACAAGCTTGCAAAAAACAAGCTTTAAGCTTGCGGCAAGCTTAAAAAAAGCTAACTAGTCTCCACGCGGCAAGCTTGCAAGCAAGCTTAAAATGCAAGCTTGCAGCAAGCTTAAAATGCAAGCTTTTGGCAAGCTTGCGCTTCAAACCGAAAAAAATTAGTTCCACCCTGGACAGCTCCCTTAAACCTAACATCGGAATTCATCTCACAATTCGTATTTGCCTTCGGAAACCTATCTTTCAACTACCTGCAACATATGCATTTCTTAACTGGTGAATGAATGTCAAGAAAGTTGTATGTATACGGCCATTACCGTGCGCAAATGTGTTCGCGAGAACTAACTTTAATGTCAATGCCGTGATAGTTTTTGGGAACGTACCATCCAATCGCGATAACAGTTTTCAGTCATTAATTAATATATACCTATGTTGCCAAATTAAATGAGTATAAGGTAAATATTAATGAGAATAAACAAGATGCTTTCCAATTATTACACGTTTGTTTACATTTCAATGAAGACAACTCACTCGCGGAAATGTTACGAACGTGAATATGCATGTATTATCAATGTTACGAACGTGGAAATAAGAAAACTAATGAATGTACCAATAAAAGCATTTCAATAATTTAGTATATAGCGGCATTTAATTACACAAAGCTATCAATGAAGCGTTGTTACTGGCAGAAACCAAGGCTCTCCGATTCGTTTCAAAGCTTCCCATTTATGCCAAATTTGCGGTCGAAGAATGAACCACAGGCTAAACATGTTGCTATATTTAAGGAATATATTTCATGAAATAAAACAAAGGATACACATAGTAAATATTTAAAGAATGAGTATTTATATCTTATAAATAATCATTCACATTCTTTATACAAAACAACGCAGCACGGCGCAGCAAAACATATGCCCGAACAGACGACATAAATACTGATTATTTTACACAGACCATTAGATATGTTAATAGGTAATAATCCGTTAAAAGTATCAAGGTACCTATATAATGAAGAGATTATTACGTTTATTATCCATGAATAAATGCACTTCTAAGGTCATTAAGTAGATCTAAATTGGCATTCAATTTCAGGCATAGAACTTCATTTGCCATTTAAGTGATGTCATAGCGTTGTATGTATTATTCTGCAACGAGGGCCAAATTATGCGATATAAATCTCTGCTCAGAAGTGTGTGGTGATGTACCAGGTATCGAACTCACACCCTTTTAGGCATTATGCAAATTATGCGATCGCATAATGTGCACATCTCTGAAGATGCAAATAAGATTTTCACATGTGTAGCCATGGCGTACCTGTGCACAATGTCCAATATTAACTAACTGAAATATGGAATAAACCGGCGCTCACGCATTGTTTGAGTTCAAACGTAGATAGTGGCGTTGCGCTAAGGGAGAAAAATATTCAAGGTATGCAGACTTGAATTAAGCTTGCCATGGCAGACTTGATGGAAACTTGAATTACGCTTGCCGCGGCAAGCTTGCCATGGCAGACTTGATGCAAACTTGAATTAAGCTTGCCGCGGCAAGCTTGCCATGGCAGACTTGATGCAAACTTGAATTAAGCTTGCCGTGGCAAGCTTGCCACGGCAAGCTTTGGCAAGCCAATATCTAAGCTTGCGGCAAGCTTACATGCTATCTGGGTATCTTCTTCCTTCCTCTTCCACGCTTCCCCAGTGTTCACCCCTCTATCTCTCTCTTCAACATGCACTCTCCTCTCAAAATCTCCTCCATCCATCTCTTCTGCCTTCTCCAAACATCTGCCACAAGATTCCTTTCCTCTCCAACCATAACCAATACCTCCTCGTTCGTCTCCTCGCCACCCAGCTCATCTTCTTCATCCTTCTCCAAACCCACATCTCAAACGCCTCAAGTCTACGCACATCCTCCCTTCGCAATGACCAAGTTTCCGACCCACATAACTTCACGCTCCATATAAAAGTTTTCACCAGCCTTTTCTTTACGTCTCTTCTCCCCCCTTCATCAATTCCCTTCTCTTCGAAAATGCTTCTTTAGCCACGGCAATTCTGCATCTGATGTCCCTACCTCTAAACCCATTCTCCTCTAAAATACTACCCAGATACGTAAACTGCTCGACCTGCTCTATCTTCTGCTCTCTCACCCTTATATTCAGCCTCGCCTTCTTACTTCTAGAATGTCTCATCACTTTCGTTTTTTTGTGGTTGGTCTTCATCCCATACTTCTTGCACTGCATCTCTAACGCATTCACCATTTAATGTAACCCCTTGTCAGACTGACTTAACCAATGCTTGATCATCTGCAAATCTCACTGATTTTATCAGCTCACCTCCTACCTTTATTCCTACCTCCTCCTCCCCCTATGCCTCCCTTAACATTTCTTCTGAATACACGTTAAAAAACAACGGCGATAGTGGGCACCCCTGCCGCACCCCCCGTCCTATCGTGCCCATCCCGATTCTCCAACGGCTACTTTCGTTTCCCTACTATGAAGCAGAATATTAGGGTTTCATCAGGTATTTATTTTACTTGAAGCCTAATTTGCCAAAGCTTTAAATTTTGAATTATACCACTTTTGCTTTTGTCGGCTCAATTAATGGCGCAAGTTTTCAGTATTTGTATAAAAAAATTTGCATTTCTACTTACATAAAAATGTGACCAGATATTTCTATCACAGAAAATACATTCATGTTTAAAAGGCTCTGAAAATGAAAAACTTTTACTCTGATAGAAGTGATAATAACGCACTATCATTTGTGTTTTTTGCAGATGGAAGCTGTTCTTCTTCTCGTCGCCGTGCTCCTTGCCCTATTGTCCACGTCACCTGCTCAAAACGTGAGGGCCGTTGAGCCTCATTACATCACGGACACGGCGCCGGTCGCCGAAATCGGGGTCGGAGAGGCCTCACGGGCCAGGCCTAGACCTCTGCAGCCCCAGTGGACCGAAGCGTCCAAGAATTCCATGATGTCTGGCACTCCATCACGAGCGTCTTCATCCTCCACGTTTTCGTCCCAACGACCTGACCCGCCGCCGTACTTATCCAAGGAGACGGAACGCGCAGTCTCCTACGTTGAGGACGTCTTGGCCGGCAGAGCTGACGTCTCCAAAGGGATCCAGGACGAAGTGTTCGAGTCTCACGACAAGGTCCCCGAGAGGACGAGGCCCGTGACGACAAGCGGGTACTCGAGGATCGGTTCCTCGTCTTCTTCTTCTTCGGACACCGCCATGCTGGACCGCGTGAGCGGCACGAGGGACGAGGGCTCGAGAGAGCGGGTGACGTCATATTCATCACGTGACATGGGGATTCCAAACCACCGAGACGAAGGCACCAGGCCTGCAGTCTCCGGTGGACCCCGTGAACCGGCAAGGAACTCCGATTCGGGAACTGAGACGGGTCAGTCTTTTTTTTGTTTTTTTTCCAATTACAGGTCTAAAAGTTCTAAATATAAATTTATGAATTTCTATTTCCATAAGTATATGTTAATAACTCTTCCTTGAACTACGACCTTGACGTGGTGGAAGGGCTTTGCGTTCCAATGACCCCTAGAGCTTGACTGGCAGGAGCAAGTAGTTGCTCCTAGTAGTTCCAACATGCCAGATAGGTCGAATGGTAGGAGCCAGACAAAAGGTAGTTCCATGATGGTGCCACGTTTAAAATACCGTTGAGTGGCGTGGGAATACCTCTCAACTATCACTTCCTAGAATATGAAAGTTATTTACAGAGAATTGATTCCTGGAAATTATGGGACACCGCCCACTAGGGCGGGTGTCGTGCCCGGCAGCGGTGGAGGCAAGGCCTCCACAATCGTCATCACACGAAACCCTTGCACAGCATCATCATCGGTGGATACAAGGGATAGGAGGGAGAAGAAGAAGAAAAAGAGAAAGAGAAGGAAGAAAAAAGCAGTAAAAATCGAAACTTGGAAGGTAAGGACCATTATGAGGGTCGGGAAGCTTGAAAATATTAAGCAGGAAATGGAAAAAGGAAAAATAGATGCTTTGGGATTGTTCGAGGTGAGATAGATGGATAGTGGGGACTATTGGAGTGATAACTACAGGGTAATCTATAGTGGGGGAGATGAGAGTCAACGTGGGGTAGGCATGTTACTGAACACAATATTGGGGCTGAGGGTGGTAAACATTGAACAGGTGAGCGACAGGATACTAGTGGTAGAAATAAAAGCACGCCTGACGAATTTCGTACTGGTCCAGGTATACATGCCTACGAGCAACCATAGGGAGGAAGAGGTGGAAGAGGTGTACGAGCAAGTAGAAGAAATAATTAGAGAAGTGCTGGGAAAGAAAACCTAATAGTGATGGGTGACTGGAAAGCAGTGGTGGGGGAAGGGAGTGATGGATTAGAAGTGGGAGGGTTTGGGGTAGGAACAATAAATGATCACAGTGAAAAGGCAGTTGAATTTTGTAGAAGAAATAAATTAGTAGTGACAAACACTTGATTTAAACATCACCCCAGGCATAGGTACACATGGAAAATGCCGGGTGATATTGGGATATACCAAATTGATTATATAATGCCAAGGCAGAGATTTAGGAACAGTGTAAAAAACTTGCATAGCTATCCAGGAGCGGATGCGGACTCAGATCATAACAGATCAGATCATGGTGATGATGAACTGTGAAGTTAGATTCAAAAGGCTTTGTAAAGGTAGGAAGAAGAAGAGGTGGATCCTTGAAGCATTGAAAGGGTTGAAAAAGAGGGAATACCAAGAGCTGGTAGTAAAGAACATAGGTGAAGCAAAGCGGATGGGAACAATAGAGAGAAGATGGGAGGTTATAAAAACAGGCATCGCGGGAGCAGCAGAGAAAACAATAGGAAGGGTGGAAAAGAAGAGTATTAAGAAGCAGTGGGTTACGGAAGAAATGATAAAGAAAACGGAGGAGAGAAGGATATGGAAAAATGTCAAAACCCACGTAGGCAAGAGGAAGTACAAGGAATTGAATAATAAACTCAGGTGAGTGACCAATCGTATTTCTCATCTTGTATTTTATTCAACTTCACATATACTTTATGAATAAAATTGTTCATATTTGCAACATACCTCGTTTATCTCAATTTTTGCCGGTACTGTAACCTCTACCACACAAACCAGATGAAGCTTTTAAGAATGAAATGCAGGATTTTCCTTAATAATGCAGATTTTGTCCGATTTGCCTTGATTTTCATGTGTATTATGAGTCAGATTTGGTCTATATTTTCTCGGACTTGGGGTCTATAAAGTCTATATTTTTTGCCCTGAGCTTATGGGATGCCTGGGAGAGCATGAGAATCACATACTATTGGAAAGAGGGGAAGGAGAGATCTCTTAAAAGATAAGTCAAACAGACCATTTGGAGATAAAAGAAATGGGGCATAATTGTAAACAACCCTGGAGCTGACATTTAGGGCTTGGCACTGCACAAGTTTGCTGTCCACAAGATCACGACTCCAGACAAAAGTATCATCGATAGTGAACTGATTTCAGAGTAATACGTAAAAAGCATATTATTGTATATAAACATTAATTATTATATTCGCTTCCTCCTTATGTATACGGATCGATTTCAGTCGACTGATTTTTGCCAACTGGAATATTTAAGTCTCTGAAGCAGTGGATTAAGGGGCCGATGAGCTAGAATACCCACTTCAATTACCTTAGCTTCGCCACTGGTACCGATGTTCCTTCATCCTAAAACAACTCTACAGTCATTTACACTGCCTTGGGATTACAGGTGTTAACTCTGCGCTACCCTCTCCAGGAATAGCAGCGATCAAGTTAAAACCAAGCAGTTAATTCCGAATGAAATTAAAATTCCGCTACCATAATATCTTTTCAATATTTGGAATGATTTCGAAAGCAAATAAATCACTTCTTTGTTTGTTAAGCACTATAAAATTACGCCCATATTCATTTTCTGTTCATTTTATGACTATCACACAAACCTTCCGATTTATTTTCCCCATTCCCTCCCTCCTGCACACGCCAATGTGGCAGCTAGTAGGACTAGATGTGGACAAATGTGCTAAATTTACTGTAAAAAATGTTTAATTTTAATTTATTCTTCCGTTTATTTGTGGAATGAGTACATTGAAAAAATGAAAATTAACTTTATTAAACGTGAACTTTTTTCAAATTTTCTAATCAATGCGATTGCAGAAATTACATGGTATGCAATCACGGCATGCACGGGTGCAAAGATTGTGAAATGCACCAAAGAGGGTGAAATTCACCATGAAAAACGATCACACCTGACCGGCACTTGGGAGATCTGGGTTTGAATCCCAGTCATGCCGAACGATTTTTTTCATGGGTGACCTCACTCTCTTTGGTGTATGAACTTTATTTTGTAATGTGTAACCAGTTTTCGCGTGTTACCCTCACAATACTTGATGTTGCAATTATAGGTGCTGCCGGTTGTGTTAAAAACTTCCTGTGGAATTATTACGTGTAATTTCATCGAGCAATGAAAAGAAAAAAAAAATATGCTGTCTACGTTGGAAATAGGGAGTTGATTTGACTTTTTTCCACTCTAAATTTCACTCTTTCCTGCTATGATTTGCGTAAATTATTACTTTTTTTCTTCTTCTCAAGTCATCGACCAAAAGGTTGGTTGGCGGCAGTTCTCCATTCGTTTCGGTCTTGTGCCATTCTTTTCAACTGCACATAAGTGGAGCAGCCTAACTCCTTCATTAGTTGTCCCATAAACTCCAACCTAGGCCTGCCCCGGCAGTTGGTTTCCTCCACAGTGCTTTCTAAGATGGTGGCCAGCAAGGTTTCGTGCCGTTTTTGGTGTCCGATCCAGTAATTTCTTCTTTTTTTAAGTAATTTCAGCAGACAAGGAGACTCCCCCACACGTTTGAGAACCTCCTCGTAACTGACTTTGTCCACCCAGGGAATCTTTAATATCCTCCTGGAACACCACATTCTCCTCTCTTCTGCCTTGCCCAACGTCCAGGTCTCACTCATACCATATAAAAATATGCTCCTCACAAAAGTTTGAAGAAGGCATTTTCTTAGGTCTAGACTGATGTTTCTGGATGTTAGTAGTTTTCCTTTTTGATAAAAAGCATTTTTTGCCTGGTGATCTCGACTAAGTATCTTTTGCTCCTTCCATCGGTTATTATTTTGCTTCCCAGATAGGTAAGTAGGTAGGTATTATTACCATTGGCATTTGGTTATTCCACTATATCAGCATTATATTTCCCATTGATAGTAATTTTATACAGCATTCTTTTGGTCCATGCATAAAAAAGTTTGGAATAACTGAGTGTCAACTTCATATTTCACTATGAATTGATTTTGCAAATTTACGGGTGAGAGTTCAAATTTAATGATTACCACTACTGTACCTATTAGGATCAGTTTTGATTTACCATTTTTCCTCAGCTTATTCATCATAAAATGCTTCTTTCCTCGCATTTTCTATCTTCAAATCTGTATATTTTTTTACTCCACTCATTGTTTTTAATGTACATCCCATTTAATTTCTCCCTCCTACACTTGGTTAGCATTCTTCCTGCTAAAAAGCTTCAAATCCCCTTATTTATCAAATCCCCCGAACCATTTATTCTCTCCACCCTCTCTCCCTTCTCATTTCCTCCATCAGTGTCCTTCCTTTAATTCCATTTCCAGCACTTCTTCATTTGTTTTTCTCTATTCGTTATGTTTTTTATTCACCCTGATTCAAACCTGCATTATAAACGACCCCACATTTTTTCTACCAGTCTCGGTGGCGTTGCCTGCCATGCGCATTCCTCTTATGCCACAATCTTTCGCTAATACTATGAGATGAAAGTGACCATAGCTCATTCATTTCCTCGCAGGATACAACAGGGACGAGATCCAGCCAATTACTTCCTCCCGCGTCGTCCCAGTGAACTCTGGGTCCCTGCGGTATCCCCAGGAAGATGTGAGAAGTAGCGTTGGGAGCGGAATCACCCGGGACAGCAGCAGACCACGGTTATCAGATCCACTGCTATCGGATCCGTCAGACCTTCCCAACTCGAGATACGACGGCGGCAGTTCCGGGGTCTCTCCCTACGGATCTTTGAGCGAAGACGATCGGGGATCGTTGGTCCCCGCCCGAGGCTCGGCATCCACTTCGAATGCTCATGGCTATTCCTCAGAGAAGGACGAGGATAAATCGATGTACCCGCTGGTCGCCGGTGTCGCTTCAAAGGATTCTTATTCTGGAAACGTCAGAAAAGACTCCAGGGACCCCACCTCGCTCAGTTCTCGTGATCCAATGGTGAGCCCCTCTCGGGATACAGGGTTTGGACACGATAGAGACACTGTGGTTGACCGTCCTAGGGGCAGTGCTTCACAGGGTACATCATCTTACGACTCACGGGAACAAATTTTTGATAATAATCGTGGTGCTTCGAGTGGTTATTCGAGGGATACAGTGGACGATCATTCCGTAAGTGTTGTGTACGACGATTCTCTTCTTTCAGAAAGTGACTATCCGCACGATGAATTGCGTGACCATTTGCGAGAGACAATGGTTTCTCCTTCTAGAGGCACAGTGGTCGGTCATTCCGGAGGCACTACAGTTCATCATCCCTTAGATGCAGTGGTTGATCGTCCAAGAGTGGTTAGTCGTCCTGGAACAACAGTGGTTGATCATCCTAGAGGGACAGTGGTTGATCGTCCAAGGGACACAGTAGTTGATCGTAATAGGGACACAATAGTTGATCATTCTAGAGAAACAGAGGTGGATCATAACAGAGACACGATTGTCGATCGCCCCAGAGAGACAATAGTTGATAATTCACAAGGCACACCAGTCAATCATCCCAAGAATACATTAATCAAGCAGTCCAGAGGAACAGAGGATGAGAAAACTCGCGTTCCCATGGGTGATTACTCACAACATACCTTTGTTGATGATTCAAGAGAAAATGTTCCATACAAATCAACAACAGCTGGGTATCACCGAGAGCCCACAGCAAGCAACTCTAGGGATGTCTATGGGTCAGTTGAAGAGAAAAGTGAGCGTGATAGTGAGTTGGCACGGCCTATAGAGCATCCTAGAGTTGGATCGGATGAAGAGGCAGTTTACACCTCTAAAACTATTGAAGATCTGGAGTCTTCATTCGGTTTTCATAGCACCGAAGATGAAGATATTGATGGGGCTCATTCTTCTAGGCCTCTACCTAAGACGCAAATGCCGAGGCAGGTGGCCGCCACGCCAGATAGGCGAGGACCAAGAGGACCTCATCCCCCATCTCCATGTCCGAGTGTGTTTTCTTACGAGGGTACTCGAGCTGCCAAGGAGAGGTGGTTTGGGGTGGTGCTCATATCCACCACTGAAACCCTTACTGGAATCAGGCTAGAGATTGCCCTTGAAAAACGAGCTGACCTCCTAGCGGTAAGTGTCTGTTGTTTTCCTCAATATGTCTTAATAAGACCTAGCTATAGCACAAAGTTGGAGAATCCTCTCGATTTGTTTAAAATTGTTAATCCCTTTTGATAATGTGGACTGTTTTTTCTAAAACATATTCTACAGAGTTGGGAGAGACAAAATTATGTCCCTGACATATTGCTTTTGTGCTGAGAAGAGTGGGTGATTTGAATATATAACACAATTAACCTCCTGTTCATAGATCTGGTCATCATCATTGTGGAAAGTGAAACTGATAATTTGCTTAACTTCTGCAAACAGTATGCATCCAATTATTCATTTGCAATATTTCCTCAGATTTTATCATCTATTATGATATTAATCTCCATAAATATTTCCATAAAGGCATTTTGAAAAAGAAGGTGAATATTCCAGACCACTTATAACCAATATTTTCCTTATGTCATCAAGTTAGTGAATTGTTTTGTAATTTTATTTCAGACCAGCATCTTGATAATACAAGGAAAGGACAAAAAGTTTTTTTTCCAAGTCACCTTTTCCTATGTTATCTTATAATGCATCAGTTAATATTCATAGTGATTGGGATGCCAGGTTTTCTGATCACCTTCATGTATTGACTTAGACTAAAATCCATTACCCGTCCATCAACTTTTTATTAGCCGTTCATATAAGAGTCAGAGGGGAAGGTGAAAGGGGAAGTTTATACATGATTTTTTCCACACCTTGGAGAGGTGTCTCAAAGAAAAGTGCAATTTGATGTTGATGGATGACAAATCTCATGAGCTGTCAAAAGCATTTGAATATGTAGGTACATACATAAAAAAAGAGAAACTGCTAGGAAAGTTTTCATGCATAATCGATCACCTATAACTTACATATCAGTCCTAACCCTGTAGCCATATTAATGATTGAAACATTTTTACAGCGTCTTTGAAAGTGAGCTCATTGATGAAATGTTTCAGTCTACTTCTCATCGCTCTTGCCACTGGCCAGCATATAAGTCACATAATAATGATGTTAAATCAAAAGGTTGATGAAGTTATTGCTTCCATTTAAAATTGACAAATCTCTAGTCAGGAATAGATTGGGGCTTGAGTTCTTCAGATGGTGCGGTTAATTGCACCCTTTTTGAAAATTGAATTACCTATTGCAGTGTCTTTCAACCTTCTTGAATATGCGACCCCCCTATTTGTGTCTCAAAAATAGAACCACGATTTGACAAATTGGTAAAAAATAAACAGGCACAACCTTTTCACTGAAATTATAGTTTTATCATTAATGTAGTGCAGGTGTAGATTGTAATATTTAAAAATAAACTCTTATTGTAGTGTAGGACGTATCACTCACTCAGTGATTAAACCCAAGGGCTGGTTTGGATAGTTGAGGGTAGAGGTCACCCCGGACTAAGCCACAGGCGTGTGAATTTCACACATTCAGGGTAGGGGGCCAGTTCCTTTCCCTGGGCCACCTCAGACTCCGAGGATTTTTGTCCTATAACCCTTGCTTTTTATTTTACCTGGATTTCGACCACGACCCCCCCATCAAGCCTTTGTGTCCCCCCAGGGGGTCACGACCCACAGGTTGAAAAACACTGACCTATTGAATGAGAGACTGTTGAAAGCTAAAGTACTAAACTAGAAATTAGCTATCATTTTTTATTGGCTTCTATTGGTTCTTTACCAGTTGGTATTTTCTATTCATGGTTAACAGTTAAAATTAAACTAATGCTGTGATTACTTTGGATTGTTTAAATTATTCTACAGACACATGTAAAAACTCATGATACAACAACAGAAAGTACCTTAAGACCACCTTCGTGAAATACATTTTCACTTGGGAGCTTTTATCAGAATTTTCTGTTTTTCCATTCAATTTCTTTTGATCCCTGTGATTTAATTGCTGGTCTGTTCATTTATTGACTGAAACTTAATGAACTTCAATGAGACTTCAAAAAAATATTAGGTGTGAGCGTGTATTGATTTGTAAGTGGCCTGTTCATTTTCTCTGGTTTAAGTACCTATGTGGAGAGCTGCACATTGACATTCTTTACCTGTCAACAGTTTACAATGCTATCACCATTGCCTTAAGAAAATATAGACAAATTGATTGTCCTCTGAAGTATTCATGTATAATCGACTGCCTATATCTTACATATCAGTCTAAACCCTGTAGCCAAATTAATGGTTGGAACCTATTACTGGAAAGCACTCAGCCAAATATTGTTTGAGTAAATTTTCTTTACTAATTTTGAGGATACCGGGACCTGCCACGGTAGTTACCTTTATGGAGTCACCCGCAAGTGCACATAAGTGCAATATTCCACAGAGGAAAAATCATTCCCCTTGACCGGGATTTGAACTGGGATCCCTCGATTTCGTGCCGAGTGCTTTAACCAGTTAAGCTACCGAGGCCTCCTTCTACCCTGTGGTTAATTTGGTGGCTTTATAGGAGCAAGGTGGTCAGAACTGCTAGACATACGATGCCATTAGCAGTCCAAATCGTGCACTAAGCGCCACAGTCCGCAGTCTATGTCTAGCAGTTCTGACCACCTTGCTCCTATAAAGCCACCAAATTAACCACAGGGTAGAAGGACGCCTCGGTAGCACTGGTTAAAGCACTTGGTGCGAAATCGAGGGATTTGGGTTCGAATCCCGGTCAAGGCAAATGATTTTTCCTCTGTGGAATAAATTTTCTTTGCTTTGGCAAATCATGCTTGTAATTTGGAACATATTTTTTTAAATTTCAAGATATGTTTATGAAGCTTGCATGTAGTGGTGTGCATTGTGAGTAAGCTAGGTAATCTGCACTTGTCCACGCTGGTTCTTTAAAACATATGTATCTTTATTATTGTTTTTGGCCAAGAGTGGATAATCTGTAATGTTTGATGTGGCAGTAAATAGATCCCAGTGCATCATACCATTCAGTCTGTGAGAAGCAGTTGGAAGCCTTGCCCAAGGGTAAGTTTGGGTGAGCTCTGTGAACTGAGATCCCCTACGCTCTCTCCCTAAAACCAGGCATTTGCATTAATTATTCATGATGACTGATGAATTTATTTGAGTAACTTTCTTAACATTCTGTGATAATAAACTTTCTACCATATTTCAAGATAGTGAGAATTATGAATTGGACAGTGAATTTCATTGTTTAATTCTCTGTAATTAATATTTTTTCAAGGTAAACTGTAGGAACGACAACCCCAAACCACGAATGAGGTGCGGTGCAGAGGTCGATCCCAGCCCTACCTAGCTCCTCTTTTATAACACCATGGGCGTACCCAGCAAGGGGCAGCTTCCCCCCCCCCTCCCTAGAGGCTCAAAAATAGAACCTTGAAAGAAGAAAAGTGATTTTATAAAAATTTGACTGTTTTGACAAACCAATGTTTTTTTCCCCTCCTTGATGCAAGCACTCTCAATTTTAATCGCAATCCCAACCACTACGGCGACTGTAGAACGGTCCTTTAGTACCTACTCTACGAAGAGTAAAGACATAGCTTAGGAGCATTATGGGAGAGGAAAGAATGACTGGATAATGTCTGATGAGTGTGCGTCAAAATTTTGTCAAAGAAAATCGTGAAATGGTAGAGAAGAAAGTTAGAGAAAAATTTTCACCAAATCCAAGAAAATTATTTTGAGCCTAAAACTAAAAATCTGAGTGGTTAAGCTGATAAAAAGATGAAAGTAATGAATTTTGTAGGTATTTGTAATGATAATAATAACATTTTTTCCAAAACCAGTCATTTTAATTTGCTTTAACCCCCCCCCTCCCTCCCCCCCCTATTTCAAATCCTGGGTATGCCCATGTAACACACACATAGCACGTGTATTAATGGGAATCAGCAAATTTGTGGATTTTCTCTCCTGCTCAACTGCCGCTCTATTTCCACTCAGGATGTCCATACAGAATATATGTGGAGTTGGTCACAGTGCCACATTACATGCAGACACATTTTTCATTTTTGCATGCTTCAAGTGTGGTAACCATTCCCAAGAAGCAATATCTTATGAAAAAAGTATTTTAAAATATATTGTAAGAATATTTTTAAATAATTTTATAATAATTTTGAAAACATATTAGCTCTCTCTTTTTAGGCTTTTAAAATGTTTTTTTTTATTATTTAAAAATGATTTTAACATAAGTTTCAAAAATGTTTAACTCTTTAATAAGCTAAGAATTATTCCATTAAAATTGTTTTAGCATATCTCAGGTGAAAATTTGAAACTCCCTAGCCCACAGTAATTACTTTCTCACACTAATTTCTCTTATATACATTTATACCCATCACGCCATTCCTTTTGAGAGTATGCAAAGTCAAAGAAATTGTTATTGCACAAACTTCTCAATGAGGAAATATTTGGGAGTGCTTATTATTTTGCTGTATAGGTACGTAAAATACATCTTTGAAAATGACTATTTGATCATTACTGGAAATAAGCACATTTAATATACCTATTTTCAATTTAGGATATATTTATTAGAATCAAATATCATTCTTGCCATTAATTTTTAGTTTTTAATTAAGGAACTCACAAATAATTAATCAACTTTATCCTGTGGGTTGCATACCATTATGATGTGCGAGAGCAAATTATTACTGCACACCACTACATAGTAACATGTTGCCTACTCGTGGTAAAATTTATTATTCAGGTACTAATTATTTATTGCAGACAGGGCTGGGTGAGGTATCCAGTGTGGATAACCTTCGCTACACCATTTGGAATGCTCGGAGGAGAGTTCAGCCTGGTCCCCCACTTTCAGTGAGGATATTTATCAAATTCAGTGAGCAGGAGTATGAACCTCCAAGGATTAAAACAATCAGCCTTAATGGAAGACAGATTTGCCCCAAGGATCAAGGTCTGTATAATGCTCTGGAAACTAAAACCAACATATCATAGAGAATTGAGTTAAGAGGGTCTTTATAAAGAATTGAAATACATGCTAGGTTTTTTAATACATACACAAAATGAGAAAAAAGTAGTGTTACTCAATTGCTACTCTTATTTAAGAATTTTGGCTAAACATAATTTTGTACATTGTTACATATAATGCTAATGTTTAAAAAGGAACCTATTATTGAATGACGAATTATCTAGTCATTATTGAAACCTTCACCTTAAATTTAGTAATGTATACACCAACATATATATATAAAGGGGAAAGTGCATTAATTTGTTTGTTTTGATGCTTGAAATGTTTAGCCACTTCCAGGTGTCTGACACCCATCAAGTTACACTCAAATTAAGCATCTTGATGAGCTAATTTCAGAATGAAATTCCAAACGTTTTTTAAATTTAAAGTATGTAAATTTCTTTATGTATCTATATGTTTTTCAGTGACTCCCATAAGAAAAACATGTGAAGCTCTGATGTTAGGCTTCATTCAGACATTTTTTCAATTGCAAAATTTATTTATAAATAAAAGTCATACGAAATCAGGAGAAGTACCAATGAAAGAAAATTGATTTGAGATTATTATTTATATAACTGAATGTTGTTTTCCAATCAAAATTGTGAAAAAAGTAGTAAAACGTATCCATGTGTAGCAGACTTTAGCGTTTTTGAGTCATCGCCCCTATAATGACCATGCTAAATGTTGAAGCCGAGATTCCGTATATTTATGTTCACCTTGGGGGGGCTATTTTGTAATCTCACCTTTTTAATGACTCTTCACGGGAAGTCGGGAGACCCGTTTTGCTCTCTTAATGATCGGCTCACAATCAGCCAAGGTCCGAAGGAATACTTTAATTTGACTCTGAATGGTGTACGAATGAATTAGAAAAATACTCATTAAATTTATGTCAACTCTGTTACGTTGGTAATATTTAGGCCATTTCTTCCTGAGATATCATTACAGGGCCACCTTTAATTCCTCCAGTTCCCTAAAAATTTCCCATTGTTTCTTAGGATTCCCAGAAAAATGCTGACATTTTTGTGCATAATTATTGTCAAAAGCTAATCTTAGTTGAGTTCTAAGGCTATTCCAACATTTTTTGAAAGCATTTCTAGAGATATAGCTTGTGGTCAAAATAATATCCTCCCTACTGTACTGAAATTCTCCTGATCCAAGTTTTTCAAGTATGTAATCTAAGCCTAGCATATAGCATCTTGAGTTTCTAATGGCTCCCAACACAATTCTTCCATCAGCTGCATGACGCTTACTGTTCGCTCGTAGCAGTTATTAAGGAAGTATGTAGATTTTCTTTTTATTTCCTTTACTCAGCAAATTAAATCATTCTGAGCAGTGTCTCAAATGTTCATGGGGTATTAGAGATTTGGCCTAACTAGACCAAAGTAGCATCACTCTCACATTTCCATTGGGGAAACTTTGTACTATTTGCTTGATAAATCCAATTTTCTGTAATATAGGTACTGTCGCAAATGCTTCGTGTTTCCCCCACGCTAGGCTGAAGTCAAGATGATTCCGAAGTACATAATTGACTTCATTTGACTCCTTTATAATTATCCCTCTCACTTTATAGATATGGTGCTGTTGTCATTTATTTTGTATGAAGTGTGTACCATGTATTTAGTAAGGTTAAGTTTGAACCCCACTTAAGACACTACAAGTTCAAGTTGATGAGGTCCTATGAGAGAACTTAGCATCAAAAACTTATGTTTGAAATAATTTCTCTATTTCAATGATTTGTAAACTTTAGCCTGTGTATCTTTGAGTGATCTGTATTTACATGCACTTCTTGGAAATATTTTATTTGAATTTCTTTTACTGTCATACCAATCTTTCTAATTTCTGTTCATTCATTAGCAACAATGCCTGCACCTCCAAAGCCTCCTGCAAGACCTAACCTGCCAGCAAACAGACCTGGTCAGCAAGCAGGAAGACCAGGTCAAAAGCCAAGCAGACCTGGAAATGCCGGAGTGCAAAGACCTAAACCACAAGGCACTGCAAGACCTAAACCACAAGGCACTGCAAGACCTCAGCAAAAACCCACTACCAGTGGTCAGTCAACTGCAGGAGCTGAACTAGGTGAGATTTTTTGCCAAAATTCATGGTCAGATATTAATTTTTATCCAGAGAAAAGCACAGGTATGGCACAAAAGAACTAGGTGAGGATGAAAGGCATTTATAAATGCTGTTTTATTTGCTTAAAAAAAGCAGTCCCTAAGCGCAAGAGTTTAAAACCCAGGTGTGGTGGAAAATTTTCATTGGAATCATATTCTCCATTTGGATGCAATGAATGAATGAATTGCTCCAATATTGATATTACAATGAGAAACATTATGTTATTCAACCCTTTAACGACTAGCGATGTTGTTACTACGTTGGGCACGAACTTCACATGCCGTTGAGCCAGTGGCGGATACAGAAAAAACTTAAGGGGAGGGTGCAAGTTATCGCAACGATTGTAGCTTTCAAACTGACTGCCTGGCAGCAACTCTGCTTCCCTTATATATGTAGCTCGGTTGTTTAAAGAAAATTCGGTGCCAGAATGTTTACTTCCAGACTTTTAAGGAGTGTGAACAAATACAAACAGTAGAATATTCGCGACTTTTCTCGAACAAATGCCAGACAGAATAACATATCGAGATCACTAGAATGGCTGCAACTTTTCTTGTAGGTTAGCTATCTATGTGCCGGACAGAAAAGTATAAAATACGATGATGCGGACGCGCGCGCGTGCTACATAAGAAAGTACAACTACTCAATAACTCGACTCAAGAGTCGACTGACGAAAGACACGAGACACGAACGAATAGCGTGCGGGCTGACTGGTGGGGGCGACGCGGGCGGCCCCGCAAGGGGGGGCACTCGCCTCCCGCACCCCCCATATGTATCCGCCACTGCGTTGAGCGATGCAGTAACTATGTCGCAGCGATTCCATTTAAGCAGTGGAAAACCAGGGATTCCATTTAAATCTCCTTTGTGCTTGAAGGGTTAAACAGCATCTCAATTTCTCAACAAAAATCAGAAAAGTTGCACATGGTGAATAGGACAGATTAAAATTAATGGACAATAGATCCTGGAGCTTTAGGTACCTACTTGTTAGATGAGACTTAGAACCTAAGTTGCATATCATTGAGTAGGCTAATACTGACACTTGAGTTTCTCTTTGCCCTTTCACTTATCCCCCAAAACATTCTTCCTTTTCTAACCTACTGTCCTGTCTTTAATGATGCATATGACCTCAGTTGTTGGATGCCTCCTTAAATAACCAAATAGTTCATGTATGTGTCTCTATGGCTCATAAAAGCTTAGAATTAAAATTGGTAGTGCTGTCGACAATCATGCCCGAGTGAAGATGTAACTGCCTGGAAAAGACTTAAGCAGTCAACTTTAATCAAGAACCTCATTAAACATTAGCCTTAAATGTGCTTACATTTAGTTTATGCTAATTCACTGAATTAAATTTTCTTTCATCTTTAAAGTCGATGGTGTTGCTTGTGGGCGTATTGATGTTCAGCCATCACCTCTCATCACCTATGGCCAACGCACATCAAGAGGACAGTGGCCTTGGCATGCAGCCATATACCAATCTAAGGGCACAGACTTGTCTTATGCTTGTGGAGGATCTCTCATTGGAAAACGTGCAGTTCTTACAGGTGATGAAAATGAGTTAGCTAATCTTACCTGAGTTAATTGTTATTAAAGAGATTGATGAAGTCTATGGTTTTTGGCTTAACTTTATGAAATAGCTTCACAATTGGAATGATAAACTTTGTAAATTCCTCATAACTGTTAATTTAACAACCTAGGTTTTGTTGATGAGCAACATCATCAGCTGGATGGCTGATGTCACTCAGCAGTGAAAACATAGGTCATTAATAAAGCTTAGTTATGTGTAATGTACTAAGTTCTTAATTTCAAGTAAAGAGATTGACTCCTAAGTGTATGGATCATTAGGAAAGAGAAATTACATCTTTTTATTTTTGACAATTTTTAAATAAATCTTGCTGCCAATGGCATTTAGATAATGCTATTGACAAGTGAAAAAATAACACTAAAGTAGTAGACTATCTGTAAAATATAATTCTTTGGAAATACGATGGAATATAGTTATCACCAGTTATTTTTTCCTGTCTTTTCTTGCTCATTAATATATTTAATGAGAATTTTTTCTGTTATTTGCCAGTGGCAGAAAATTATATTGGTTAGTACATTCAATACATGTATGCATAATCCTTTAACCTTTTCAATGCGGCACCGCAGGATGGTACCTTTGCCAATGTCGGAATATTTTTTATTGCATATTTCCATTTATTTTGCCTAATTATTAGGCATAACATAGGTATAAATTGTGTGTACTTGCCTTTTTTCATATTATTTTAAAACAAAACTTTTAAGAAACTCATGACTGTCATCAGCTCCTGGTGAAGTTTTCCTGCATTACGCAACAGCTGATTCGGTGACTTTTTTTAAACCGAAATTTTAGAGGAAATCATAAAATTACTGCATTTTATCATGTTTAAGTTCATTAACAGGCAAATAATGGCATTTATGAATGCAAAGACGTTCAAATGGGAGAGTTTACACACTGCTTTATCTGCTAATATTTTAAATTATGATTTTTCCCGTAAGAATGCATGTAATTTGTACTTATCATGATTGCATTGTGTTTTTATTGCAGTAAATACTTTGGCTTTCGGTAAATACTTTGGTTAAATTATATTAATATGCAATGTGTTTTCTATTCCAATTGTTTTAATATATTTTACTTGGTAAAGTTTAACATTTGCTTTGTTCTCTTTTGTAATGTACAAGAAAAAATCCCATATCTCTAGTTACGGCAATTTTTTTTCCTTCATGAAAGCAACTAATAATTATAAAATTATATTAATAGTAACTCAGGCAGAACCATTACCAATGCATATATACATTTCAGCCTAATTCTGCATAATTCTGTAGTAGTTATTTAGCTTGGCATAATTAGAGATCACGCCAAAATAAAACTTATTCAGCCAGGTTCCGACCAGGCATGTTTGGCGATGGCTGAGATCGGATGTCTTTTTTAAAATAAAACTTCTGAATCTCAGCCATCTTTGAATATGCCTGGTCAGAACCTGGCCAAAACGTTGATTTGTAAAACACCAGGGTTAACGGGAAGGAAAGAAGATACTTCCAATGGGTAATTTGCAAGGCCATTGAAATTATGAAGAATCCAAAGAATTTCAACAAAGAGAATGGATATTCACTGGAAAAAACATTGACAAAGTTATTCATCCCCAAACCAATGGAAACACAGAACCGAATTGAGCATGTAGTTTTCAAGAATTTCAACAAAGAGAATGGATATTCACTGGCAAAAACATGGAAAAAGTTATTCAACCCCAAACCGATGGAATCACAGAACCGAATTGAGCATGTAGTTTGGCATCACTAACTTGCCACTATAATCCGGCTACAATCCAACATCTCCATACGACCTGAAGATTCCTCCTGTAATGGAGGAGAAAACGTTTGTCATCTTAACGTTAACATACATAGTTGAACCTGAAAATGGAATCCAATGTAATAGTACATGTTATATGAAGAAATACAACATGTATTCATTTTGAAAAATAAGTCTATTACAGCAATGATAAAGTTCAGGGGTGTCACCAATAGTTAAACAAATTAAAATATTTTCAACAGAATTAAAGTTGATGACATAAAACCTTGAAAATCACAAATTATTAAACATTATAATAATGAAAATAAAATATTATAAGAAAAAGAATAAATCTAAATCTTGATACTTTACAAAATGTATTGTATTGGAATTCACAATTTTGCAAACAAACATCCCAATGATATAAAATATACACAAACACTTAAATTTGTAAATGAAGTGCCCAAAAAAAAAAGGGCGCAAGCAAAGTCCTGATTCACCCATACAATCAGGACAGATGTACACAACAGTTTTCCTATTTCCCTTAATGTGGCATACTCTACATTTCTTCTGTGGTTTTTCCCTTTCTCCCCAACAGCTGTTACAGAGGAAAAGAGTGCGTGACCACTTTTTGATTGCGGAGAAAGAGACAAGTTATTTGTCCTGCTTGAAATTAAGGACTCTGTAAACTAAAATCATCCAGGATATTTTTATTCCCACTATATTTGTTGAATGGGATATAGCTGTTCACCAGAATAATCAGTAAAATGTGGATTTCCAGTTTTTTTTACCACCTGAACATTTTCTGTTCACAAGTGAAGTACGACAAGCGCTGGTCACAATGAACCACCCCCTACTCATTAACTTAATATTTGCAACTATGGCTTCTGATTTTCCTCTGCCTGGTCGCATAGTTGTAATAAAGTTGCTTCCAAACCCAGAAGAAATTATGGCAATGTCTCTCTTGTCTTTCCATCGAAAGACTCGAATCCTATCCTCACTCCAGCCAGTAATGGCTTCACCCTTGGCAATGTTTGGCCAAAAACCTCCTTAGGATTTCCTTTTCTGTTCACTAGAAGGATTCTTTTGCAGTAAGTTCCACTTGAAATCAGACCCATAGATAGTGCTATATTATTGTAGTAGTTATTCAGGCAAACAATATATCCATAATTCTTTAAATTATCTAAATGTTTATGCACTACTTTATCGCCATTTCCTCTTCCACCCAAATCATAATGTGCGGAGCCCGCATAAATTATCAAATGGTGGCCTAACCCCATAGGTTCACAAAGCATGTACATTTTGATACCATGTTTGCATTTTTTATCCATAAGTGATTGGCGAAAAATCATGTGGCCTCTCCAGAGTAGCATGGACTCATCAATGAATGATTTCCCTCCTGGGGAAACAGATGCCACCATCGCCTATTGGAAGCAGTTTAGAGGGGGACTAATTTTATACAGACAATCTCCAGGAGCACGATCCTTCTCATTGGGATTTTACCAAAGTGCAGTGCTTGCAATAGTCCCTAGACAATGATCCCTTGGCATCGACTCCCAGAATAATTCCTCTCTCACGGGTGGATAGGGTTCAACGCTGCTTACCGAGTCACTTTCTCTAACGCCCGGAAGCAAATTGGAAGCTTGATGACCCACTTGATGAATTGTCATCCAACGACTCCCGTAAGGCCAAGGTACATAATTCCTCTTGTAGTGTTTTTCTCAGGTGTTTATATGGCTGCGGGGCTAAAGTAAAATATTGAAGTATTTTGAGCTATGTTTTTATTGGTAGATGATTGGGAAAAAATACATTAAATAAATGTATCATGCCTGAAAGTCCAGAAGGAACAGGCGTTATGTCATCGATCGGGCCAGTAGTAGATGATGTTTTCTGCTTTTGTAAGTGGCCTGAGAGATTCTTCTCTTCATTTTGAAAGTCGAAGAAAATAGCCTGTTGATCCAAAATAAAACATATAAAATCATATCTAATTTCAACAGATTGGTAGATAGGAGCTAAGGGAATAATAAATGAGAACATAAAAAAAAATGGTATGATTTATGAAAAAAATCATGATTTTATAGAAATAGCAGCCACTTTGAGGATAAATTACGAGGATAAAATAAATACAAATATAACTAAGCAAATGAAAATGTCTAAATTCATGCAGCTCATTAATGTGTACAAAAATCAATTTTCATTGAAAAAATACAAGTGCTTACCTCAAGAGTGAGTGAATGAATCCGTTGAAGGATGAGATCATATTCAAAACTTCAGGGAACAAGCAGGAACCACACGAAAAATATCCAAAAATCACAAAACAAAATATTTACAAAGAATAAAACGTTACCCTGATGATCAATTGTTAAAATAAGACTGTAATGAGTCAGGAGTCACATGTAACACAAAAACAACGTCCACTGAAAAAATCACACTGAATCTGCAGCGAAAAAATCACAAAAATGCAAAAAACTGCAGAAAGGCAAAAATTTTGTGAAACCAGAAACGAAGTGTACAACAGGACGGCCAGAAACCAACTCCAGATCGGAGAAAAGAAAGCACTTCCAAACAGTCACGTGTAGTTCTGTTATACCCATTCAAATCTAGCCCAAGACCATGACATGGCTGTCATCCGCTCCCAGCTGCCGGCGTGGATGACAGCCAGGGCTGTCATCTGCATTGAATGGGTTAATGTACTGGAAAAATGTGCATTTTTTCTCAAGTTTTTCATAAAAGTGATATACATATTTCCATAATTTAAAATATATAAGGGAAACTCTAATTCATGTAATTTTTAGCGTGATATTGAAAATAGTTTTCCCCAATATTCTAATTTTATTGGCTAACGCCCAACTTAGTGTAGTGCTGGTCCCGATGGTGGTGGGGAAAAGTCCTCACCTACTAATCGGAGGGTCGTGGGTTCGAGTCCTGCCTGGGTTGGTCTTTTCCCTGATATGGGTGTTTCTGTCAAGTTCTGGAGGTTTGGCCCCTGAGAAACCTGATTTGAAACACCAGGGACATCTGGACCACCAGAATCATGTAGGAAAGAAAAAAAATTGGCGTGACTCTGAGAATACACATTTCTCAAATAACTAAGATTATTGCTTAAATATTTCTTCTTCATTTTCCATTTTGGCCTTCAGTGGACAATGAGAAACAATTGATTTGTTTGGTTCACTCTCTCTTCACCTTCCAAAATTTCTAAAATATTTCGCTGTGGTTCCTCTTCCTTTCTTCTGACCAGGTATTTTTGGCTTGTTTACTTTGTTTTTCAAGCAACCCCTAAAATCTGTTGATCTTCCTTCTAAAAACCTCTTTATTCCAGATATATTCTGGATGGGTACTAACTTCCTCCCTTTTTTGTTTGCTCAACCCATTTTGTTGTAGTCTTTTATTTTAGTATATGGCTGAATATTTTCCTTGTCAGTCTACAAATACCCATGCTGAATATGTGTTTATATAACTTCAGTCTTCTCTTGTGCATTGTTTCTGTGATCTTCTCTACTTTTTTGTATAGATCTTTATTTACCTCTTCTTCTAATTGTAAGTACCATCCTCTCCGTTTACTGGACCAAGGATCTTCCTTGAGATTTTTCATTCTTTCTTCTCTCTACATATTTACCCTTCTTTGTTCGGTATTAGGCAGTCTGAACTATAAAGTCCTTACGGCTGTTTTTAGTTTTTCCATCTATGCCAAATTTTTCCAATATGTTAAAGAGCATCTGTTGGTCCTTGATTAGACATTATTTGCTAGTGTTAGATTCATAATGGCTGTAGTTTTTCCATCTATTCCAAAATTTTCCAAGATGCTAAAGAGCATCTGTTGGTCAATCCAATCATTTACTTTCTTGAAGTCAAGAAACACAACTACCATATTTTTGCCTCTTAGTGCTCTTCACCGCTTAATATCCTGAATTAATTTAACCAGAAACTAAAAAAATCTCTTTCCCTGAGGAAGTGAGGACTCTCAAATCATGCAAAACACATGAAGCTCAACCTCAAACAAATATATAGAGAGTTATCAGATCTTATGAATATCCAAATTCCAAAAAAGTGTTAGGAAAAATAGTTTATGAGCATGAATTGTTTCTTATTTAAATAATTAATATGCACTTATTTCTTGCTTCACAGCTGCCCATTGTGTCACTCGAAGGTACATTGACAGACCTGTTGATTCAGAGTCCATAGTGGTTTACCTTGGAAAGTACACCCTTAAACTTTGGAGTGAAGGTGGTGTTCAGGATAAGCAGGTAGATAAAATATTCTGTTTTGAAATCTTCATAAGACAACCAGAATGGAATATCTATACTTATCAATGTGTGAAATTATGCATCAAATAATTGTGGATTTTACAAACTGGGACAGTTATTAATGAATATCTGACACTACATAATTAGCATCTGCCACTTTACACTAAACATGGCAGTGCTTAGTATCATATGTGGAGGGCTCATTGTAGAAGTGAACCAGGTCAATTTTTTTTCATTTCCAAAATAACAGCTCTTTAGGATTGCTAGAGTTGTACATTTTTAGTGCCAGAAAGAAACTATTCCAAAGTTCACATATTCGCCTCTACACGGAAACAGTTCTCTAAAGCAATGAGTATAGCCAATTTCTGGAAGGAATATATGGAACATTAAATTTGTTTACCTCAAAATTCTCTTCAATTAACTTGGTCCACTTTAACATTATACCCTCCATAATTATGTACTACATGCATACCTTTTAGCAAGTCAATATGTACTTTCAGCAAATCATAGTCTTCCAAACATAGACCAAAGATCATTTGATTTGATAGTTAGTTGAATTAATTAGGTACCTACTTACAAAGCCCAAGGTACAATATTGTGGGTGTGTATCTCACCATGAGGTTTCGGGATTACAGTCTTTCTCTACACCTATGCGAGGATTATATTTTCAAACAGTGGAATAATACCAAAATACCAGAAAGATCAACTTGCCATTTGCAGGGGCTTATCAATTCAAATGATCAATATAATTTATTTTGAGTCATCTAAATTAACCCATGGGTGAATTTTCACAATTAGGTACTTAGTGGGTCTACAAATACTTAAGCGATTCCATGTCAATTTTTAGAGATCTGCTTATTTTCGCAGATCCACATGTTTTAATGAAACTCCACAAATCAAAGTAGATCCTCATTATGTTGTGGATTCACTAATCATGTGAAAATCATATAACTTTTAGAGTAATAGAAATCAGATTCATAAAAAAAGTGGACATCCCCATTTGGTGTCAGTGGATCTTCTATTCATCCAAAAGTGTTTTGTGGATATACCTATATGCTACATAGATATCCACAAATATTGGTGGGCATGCTCTATATTTTGAGTGGTTATCCACAAATTCTTGTGTGCATCCAGAAAATTTATGGATAGCCAGGAAAATGTAATGTAGACTTAAGCACATGGTTGCTGTGATTAATGTAATCAGGCAGTTTACGAACTAGCATTCGGGTATGTGGAAATGAAATATTGTCTGATCCATTTTAAGAAAATTGCATGATTTTCTGGTATCATTTTATTCAAATAAGTTGCTAGTTAAATCCTATCATTTTCCTTCCATTATTTAACATTTGATGTTCAACTGACAATTTTGTATGATTGAATACCTTGGCCTATATGTATGGAAACTACATATTTTGAGTCATCCAACAGCCCATACAGCACATGACGTCCCTGGGATATCCCATTTTGGTCTCAAATATCCTATTGACGTCTGGGATATCCCTAAGACATCTTTGGGATATCCCGTCAGAATTTTTGTATTTTAGATATTTTTTACGTTCTAACGTATATTTATCCTTTTCATGAGTGGATCGTCTCAGAAATGAACTTATAGTTGACATATACTGAAAATTTGCATCTTACTCCTTATATCCTGAATACGTCCCATGGACGTCTCTGAGATATCCTGTTGGAATTTTCGTATTTTAGATACATTTTACGTTCTAATGTATGTTTATCCTTTTCATGAGTGGATCACCTCGGAAATTAACTTATAGTTGATATCTACTGAAAATTTGCATCATACTCCTTATATCCTGAATACGTCCCATGTACATCTCTGAGACATTTCATCACAGAAATCAATGATTTTTGTTGTTTCTGAAATTCTACCGAGGTGTGTAATTCGTGGCCTTGCCTTCGACCAGTGAGATCGATTTTTCTTGGTTTTGAAAATGGCGTCTTACATACAGAGGCACATTGTTACATGTGCAGTGTTACCGGAACATGTTTTAATTTATGTTAGCGAGTTTATACAACGTGATATTAGGAGGAAAGATTAGCCAATGGTTGACGTTGACGTATTTCCAGACTATTCTTCTTCTGCCACTGAAAGGAAAACATAAGAGTTTAACATACTCGTTGGAACTTAAGATTGCAAGTTCTAATCAACATGTTTAACTTTAGATTTTTATCTACATGTATTTTCAGGCATTTCACAAGGAAATTGTAATGAGCATCCATAGTGACAATTTATAAAACCTGATTTTCATTGCACCTACGCAACAATGGGTGATCCTTGGCCTTTTGTTTCCTCAAGGAGTACTGTGTACGCAGCAATTGTGATTGTACCTTTGGAGCGTCAAAAAAAGTTGAAAAAATTGGGAACATGATAAAATTGTTTAGTTTCCAGGAGTGTGTTTGTAATTCTTATCCAAAGAGTTAATTGCAAAGTGTGGCTTGATTCAGTGATTCAGATAAGTCTGTGGTTTTGTGATATTTTATTTCTGTCGCCTTATGGTATTCGACGGATGTGTGGTGGTGTTGTCAGTAAGCTACGTTCTGAGAGTAATGGCTTAACTGGTCTTTTCATGCTAATAAATGCAATTCAGTTTCATTCGCAGTTCTTTACTCTTCGTGAGAACTCTCAGGGGTCAATGATATTATTTCTTGTTGTTACTCAACAGTCATAGTTGGATTCAACGGTAGCCGTAGCTGCAAATAAATTACATGTAAAAGGTAGAACTATTGTTAGTTTGATCTAGAATCTCAATTCGCAGGCTAACCCCTCCGAGCAGTTCTCAGTACATAGTAAGTAATCGGGTAGTTGGCCCTATATGCGATTCTCAGTACGCCGTACGTTGCGCTGCTCTCCCTGGGTTTATCTTATTTTTTGATACCGTCAATGTGATTTCTGCTTATCTGTGGCTGCCCTTGGCCTCTTGGAAGATAAGTCGGTCCTAATCGACTAGAATGGTCCGCTTATATGTGCTTCGTCGTCTGGTTTCTGTCCATCTTGCTTTCATGAGATGAGCCCTATATCTCACTTCTCTGGAGCCATGCAATCATCCTCCTCCCCCTTTGTTTAGTCTTGTGAGATGGGTGGTCAAGAGACCTCGAGGCCCTTCACTCTCAGTTGCCAGCTTTCTTTCATGAGAAGGAGAAGGAAGAGAGGCCTTGTGAAAAACTCCCAATGGAATCGAAGGGGAGTAAGTTATTTTTGAGTGAAATAGAAATAGAAAATTTAGTGGAAAATGTGAATGAAGAAAGTGTAGGGTGCATAGAATCTGGTAGTGCAAGTTCAAGTGAGGAAGACACTGATTTTTCTGTGGACATTCACGAAGATAGTGATAGTGAAGGCGACAGTGCAATACCAAAAAGTAGTACGGCTAAGACATTTCATGTACAACTATATTGAACATTTAGCTAAATAACGCTTTTTATTTGAAGAATTTATCTTTAGTAGTTATTGAGATATTGACGTTTTTCGTGTGAAGAACAAGAAAAAATTAAAGAGCCGGAATTAAATCCTGCAGTGAAGGTTGACTGTTGGACATTTAAATCCGACTCTTTAAAGGTCAAGCAAAAACATTTTTTTTATAGCTATGTGAAGAAATCATGGGAGAACCCTAATGTAAAAATACGCATGCGACCCAATTATGAAGATAGAAAGGTTTTTAAGACTGATCAGAAAAGGAGTTTGGCAAGCTTCATAGTAAAATGTTCCAAAATGTTTTATAGTTTGCCCATGGTAGAATGTCGAAAGCTGGCATTTGAGATGGCAGTGAATAATAAGGTGGCAGCACCAAAACCTTGGGTGGAAAATAGGACAGCAGGAATTGAATGGATGCGTTCATTCTTAAAACACCACCCAACATTGTCCCTTCCCACTCCTGAAGGATGCAGCATGTCAAGAGCCACATCTTTCACAGGCATAATATCGAATTATTTTTCAAGAATTTACATGATGTTATGTAATGTTCAAAAAGCTTTGCTGATGGGACCCACATATTCAATCTGGATGAGACCGGGGTGTTAACTGTGCAAAAACCTCAGAAAGTTATTGCTGAGAAAGGAATAAAGCGAGTAAGATGAGCAACAAGTGCAGAGAAAGGGACACTTGTCACAACATGCTGCATAATAAATGCATCTGGTAATGCCTTGCCACCAGGAATGATATTCCCACGAGTACATTTTGAGGAATATATGTTGGCTGGTGCTCCTCCAGGCACTCTGGGCTTAGCAACCCAATCAGGATGGATTAATACAGAGTTGTTTGTGAAAGTAATGCATCAATTCATAAAACATTCAAGTAGCTCTCTAGAGAACCCTTCGTTGCTGATATATGACAACCATGAAAGCCACCTCTTAATAGAAGTCTTAAACCTTGCAAAAGAAAATGGCGTTACAACCCTCACGGTTCCACCACACTCGACAAACAAATTACAACCCCTTGATGTTGGAATTTTTAAACCTTTTTCCACTTACTACAATGCAGCAGTGGATTCACGGATGATGCAACACCCTGGAAAACCTATATCCATTTATGAGGTTGCAGGTTGTGTGGGAATAGCTCACCAGAAAGCCATGACCCCCAGCAACATAATTCTTGCTTTTAAAAAAACTGGAATTTATCCCTATGACAGGCATATTTTTACAGAGGTAGGTTTTATGCCAAGTGAAGTTACTGACAGAGCAGCATCAACTCTAGTTCCTGAGCACCTGGAGCAAGATACTGATGGAAAACTGGGACAGAATTCATCTCCGCGAGTTCCTGTTGCTAGTTGTAGTCAGCCATCAGTCTCATTCCAGAATCCCAAAGATTTGAGGGGTTTTCCCAAAGCGGGTGAAAGGAAAACTTAAGGGAAAGGGAGACAAAAGGGGAAAAGTATTGTAGCCACTGACACACCAGTCAAAAATGCCATAGAAGCTGGAAAAATGAGAAAAGGGAAAACGAGGACCATACCTAAAAAACGACTTTTTGAAGAAGACATCCATTCATCTTGTGGTTCATGCGATGAAATTGAAATTTATAGTACAATGTGTGCTGAAAAGCATTCGGAAGAAGTTGCTCCTCCTAGATCCCATGAATTGGAAACAGCACCACAGGAAGGAGACTATGTGTTAGTTTCCTTTAAAAGTGCCAGTAGAATTGAAAAATCGCTTTTTATGTAGGGAAGATATCGAAAGTGAAGAATGAACATGACAATGATGATGATGGTGATTATGATATTAGATTACTTCAAAAGAGTGAAAAAGTTAAGGATAAATTTGTAATGCCAAATGTTCCAGATATTTCATCTGTGCCAAAGAAATACGTTAAAATGGTGTTGCCACAGCCAGTTTACCATGGAGGGACCAAAAGACATCAGTCATATATTTCTTTTGATGTAAATTTTAGTTATATTGAGATAAGATAAACTAAAGAATTAACTGTTTATTTACATACCTTCAGTAATATTGAAACAGACATCTATCAAAATTGTAAGAAGAGCTTATTTTAGTTAAAAACACATTTTTTTAAATCTTAGAAGTGTGATGCAATAAAAATTTTGTCAAAAGATATGTATTTAATTGTAAGCCACGAATAAAAATTGTTTTTTTAAAGTACTATAAATACCAGTTGTTATTTTTGTAAGCACATAGGTAGCTATAATCTCTCACCCGTGGGGAACACTGAGACAACATGCACTACTCTATTTATTTATTGTTTAAAATTCCAATTTAAGCATTAAACATGTAACGATTGAGCTGCATTATAGATAAGGCCTCAATATAACTACTCTGAAAAATATTGGTGATATGTGTAAAAATGAGCTAGTTATCTGGAATAAAAAAAAGGGTCTCACTGTTACCCACTCTCCCTATATCCGAAAAATCTGAATACCATCAGGGTATCCCAACTTGCATTTAACAGGATTCTATGGTGACACTTGTGGTAATGACATACCTAAAATGATTGTAATTATATAGCATGCTTGATACCCAAGGGGAAATGAAAAGTCAAAATTATGTCAATGTCATCAAAATAAGGTCATTTCTCAAAAGTCAACATGACGTCAAATAGAGTGCCAATTGTGACCATTTCGTGACATCCCCTGACAAAAATGTTTAGTCCTTTTTGAGTCCGTAATCAGTCCCTTTGCTATGTTCCAGCTCTGAATGATATACATACGGGAACTAGTCCCTTTTTAGGGTCAATATGTGTCATTTTATACCCTACTGGGTTATTCCCACAGAACTGTGAATGGTACTGGTTGAAAATAGTTTCCCAATTGATGAGGTAGGTAGTGGTAACTGGTCCCGCAGGAGTCCATAAATAATTACAGTACTAATCCCAGACAGGCCCTAGGCCAAAATTATAACCATCGAAATAATTTCCTTTCTTGGATTAAAAAATAATAATGTTAATTGGTTGTCAACATGTAACATACATAGTGATTCACACTGTCAATTCTTGACGTCAGCATATGACATGAAATTATTCTACTTACCCAATCGCTATGTTCAACATATATCTCATGTCTACCTACGCCGTATAACTCCCAACTGAAGATGGTGCTTCCAGAAAGTCTTAAGATATCTGGTCATTCCAGTGCGTAAAAGTAACTGCGAGAACTAACTTTTAATGTCAATGCCATAATAGTTTGGGGAAATATACCATCCAATCACGATAACAGTTATCAGGCATTAATTAATTTAAACTTATGTTGCCACAAAGGATGAACATAAAGTCAATATTAATGATAATAAACAAGATTTTTTCCAATTATCACACATTTGTTTAAATTTCAATGAAGACGTAACTTACTTGCGGAACTGTTACAAACATCAATATACATGTATATTCATATATAGTTACAAATGTGGAAATGTGGAAAGGAGAAAACTGATGAATGTACCAATAAAAGCATAAAAATAATCTAATGTGCAACGGAAATTACTTATTCAAAGCTATCAATGAAGTGCTTACTGGCAGAGCCCAAGTCTCTCTTATTCATTTGCAAGGTTTCCATTTATGCCAAATTTTTGATCAAAGGATGAACCACAGTCTAAATATATGTTGCTATATATGAAGAATGTAATTCATGAAAATAAAAACAAAGAATAAACACACTAAATATTTACAAAATAAGTATTTATGCTGTCATGCGGCTTCAAAGTAACCATATATTAAGTTTAAAAAGGCATTAAGTATATGTGATAAATATGTAACACAAGGTTTACACAATCTGTGCGTATTTATAAATCTCTTGGTTGGTTATTCTTCTGGTCTTCATTAAGGATACAGCCTCGGGAGTGGGAAGATATGCTGTTTATTTTTACTCTGTGATACAGAGGCACTCGGTAGCTTTTGAATAAATACGTTATTTGAAAAAACCTGAACTGCTTATAGAATGCTTAATTATGGTCCTCGGCTTCATTTTAAGTAAGGTTGACGTGAAGAAGGCATGGCGTAAGGCATCCATGGTGAAAGTTCTCACAGGTATACACTCGCACTCAGCTCCCACCTTTTTCGACCCCTCTTAGCGGGGACATCGCCATTAGCTCAGACTCCAGGGGCAATTATGCTTAACCCGCGGCAGGTTTACAACCTTCCCAGCAGTATGGGTTCGAGGTCAATTAAATGATAATATATTGGGTTTACTACATTACATGTTTATTTGTCGCTTGCTCTCAAATTGTAGAATTTGATGTGAATTCCTCGTTCTTTACTGTGCATTTACAAATTTTAAACAAAATTCCATCATCAATATTAATGGATTTATTGCATAAACCAATTCCAATGCAAAATGTCTTGACTCATACCTTGAAATCAAGATACTAGTTAATATTGATGGTAGAATTACAATTAAAAATTGTAAACACTCACCATAAAACAAGGAGTACAATTCTGATTTTATATTTTTTGCCAAAGCAACAAATATTTATTTAGCAAAATAACTGAGAAAACAATTATATGTACGTGGACCCATGCCACAAAGAGGGTGTTAATGCGAGGAAGAGTCCAGGTACCTGCTCCCGGATTCCAAGGGAAAGGCCTGACTCCCGCTGTGTGGGTTCCCGAAACGTAGAAGCTGTGTACCTGCGAGCGACAGAAAGGGAGGTGGCAGAGTGTCGCAAATATGCGACGTTCATTCGTTTGCGTAGAAAAATCTTCATCACATATTTTCGACGTTCGTTTTCCTGGTCAGGAAATGTACTGTCGCATATTTCCGACGTTCGTAGCAAAAGGTTAAAAAACATCAATTTTGTTTTTTTTATCAATGGCATATCATATATATTTATCAATGGCATACATTTATCAATGGCTTATCGTATGGAATATCAATGGCATATCAAAATGACGTTCAGATGACGTCATTTTGACTTTTGTTTCCGCTTGGGTATGTATTTTCTACAATTTTGGCTCTGGGATCAGTAGGTACTAACTCACTTCATGATTGATCCTAATTCAATCCTGGCTGGACATAAATGATGACCATGTTGATCACTCTAAATAAGTATACATTATATTTTTAGATATTTTTTCTATTTTTCAATAGGTTATGCAGATTCACGTGCATCCAGACTACAATGCCACTGACTTCCGAGCTGATATAGCCATTCTAATACTATCAAGTCCAGTGACATTCACACAGTATGTGAAACCAATCTGCTTATGGGATAAGAACCGACCTGGATTGAATGAAGTAGAGGGCAAAGAAGGAGTGGTATGTGATAATTATGCGATAATGAAATAATATTATTAGACCTAGATGTCATTCAAGGGTAATATTATTTGCCTTTGATACCACCTTCCTTTTTGGTCAGCATGTGAAAATAATTATCATAACATGAACTACCGTATATCTTCGAGTAGAAGTTGATTCCAGTTTTAGCCAGTCTTATTTTTGGGCCGAAAATATTTACTTAAATCGGCGAATCTCGTTTCAGCCAACGTCAAAAAATTGCTTCATCTGCTTGTTTTGCCATTGGGAAAGTGAACCATTAAAGGGGCATGAATGAATATTGAAGCCAAGAGCAACAAGCATAGAAAAAAAGATAAACAATCTCAATAAATTTATTGATAATACCTTTTAACTATAACAGAATCGGCCGTGTATATGTCTACAGAGTTATTTAATGCAACTGTTAGAATCTGTGATAGGGCAGTTACATCATTGTCATCTTCTTGATTGATCATCTTCCACAACATTCACCATCGCTAATGTACCTATAGTGTTGACAGTGTGACAGTTGGTAGTGCTGGAAGAAACATGATACGTCGGCGACGAGAGATGTGATGCACGCTTGTGGTGTAAAATGTTGCCTGAAATGAAATATGAACTACTGAGAGTGATTTTGTGTATGCTGAGATATCCTAACATCTGCCAAAGAGGATAAAGAAATCAGAGTTAGATGAGAAGAATATATAAGTGATCCTTCGGAATTTGTTTTGGATCACGGGCTCAGAAAAATGGCTTGTTTGAATTGAATGAAAACGCACCATCTGCAGAGATGGTTATGGAAATTTGAAAGTAGGATATTTACAAATATTCGTGACTCAGACAGAAAGATGTAAGATGGGATCCATAAAGCTAGTGGCGAGTGTTGACAGACTCAGTGGGCTGTTTGAGTGTGGGGCAAGCATAGAAGCTGGGAAATTCCAGATTTCGTGATGAGAAGTCAACATGCTTTCATTTCAGCTCATTACTAAGTTCAAATTTCACAATATTAGAATCAAAGAAATAGTTCAAGAGCTGCATCTTGTTGGGATAATGAGCTGGTGGTCTCTCGTTGCCTTCCTCCTCCCAGTACTTCAGCCGTTTAGGTAAATACCTTATTGCACCTATTGTGTGATGAGTGCCCCAGTACCAACCCATGGGGCCTCCACCTTCACTCATGTGAAAAAGGGTTGCTGCCTCCTCTTCTGCGTAACTGGCTGCTAATTATATGATGGCAGCCATCCACCAAGTCATGGCATCTGCATGGGATTTCATAGCATTTTTGAACTGTCTTACCCAAGGATGGCTAGATGCAGCTGCTTTTAATCCACAACTGCTTATCAATCAAGTAAACTTTTTTATTTTGCAGCTAACCTCTATATTTAAAGGTTGACTAACCATCCTCAACCCAGTAGATGTACTCGGTAGCGGTAAGCTAGCCCCGAAATTTTGATAGTACCAGAAGAAAAAATTTACAGTATAATTCTAGACTAGGTTATAGAGCCTGAGTGTTACTATGTCAACTCTGTTTGCATTGGAAGGCAATGTATTAAATTTATTTAGTTTAAGGGAGGGGAAAGTACTATGCTCAACAGCATGTGAAATTCGAACATCAAGGTAGTGGGGCTTGTTCATATCCCTTTGCTGCCCATGATTTCTCAGGAGGATCTGTTACTCCAGAAATAACATAGCTTGGCCTTAGCTGGATGTGTGTAGAGGCTTCTCCTGGAATCGAA
Organism: Pyrrhosoma nymphula; assembly: GCA_963573305.1. Classification (NCBI taxonomy): domain Eukaryota; kingdom Metazoa; phylum Arthropoda; class Insecta; order Odonata; family Coenagrionidae; genus Pyrrhosoma; species Pyrrhosoma nymphula. The sequence goes on along the minus strand of OY754330.1, from coordinate 42,354,702 downwards.
GCCAGGCCCTCCAGTTAGCAGCCTAACGCTCTACCCACTGGGCTAGGATAAGTTTAAAATTTTGGTAATGAAAAATTTGATTTGGTTTTAATCATGTATATCTTGTACAAGAAACTCTCCAGAATTGATTTACCTCATTGAACTAACTACCTACCGGCTGGAGTGTGAAATTTGGGACAGGATGTAGGATAGTTTTTCACGTAAATACTCATAAAAGTAAATCTCTTTCTGAACATCCTTTTGGCTTGGGTATTTTTAGTAATGTCAAGTCATTAGTGAGTCAGGGAATAAATTTATAAAGAAATGGAAATTTGCAGCCACTTATGGAATGAGGTTGCAAAATTGTTTCTTGGATGAAAAAGGGAAAATGTTAAAAGCTGAAGAATTGAAACTTCTAGCCATGTTCACTAATGAAGTTAATTAGAACCAGATTAGGAAGTATTGGTATCAAAGGCTAGTACAGATTGCTAGTTATTACTCACTGAGTACCAGACTGAGGGTTCCGAGGACTTAGATATTCACTGTAAATCATTAATGGTAGAATGTAAGCACTAAAGTACTGATGGTTCAATACATAATGCTGATGTCCATGTACTAAGTATGTACTTTGATTACCACTTTTTGGTAAGGGTTACCTATGATCATTATTCCATATAGACTTGATAAATAATGAGTAAGCATGGTAAAAATAAACAAGTTTCATTTAATTGTTAATTTCCTATCCATCTCAATATTTTATGCTCCAAATTCAACTTCTGCTTGGTTATTTTCAGGTACTACCAGTCCTGAATTATGACTAAAGCTAAAAACTAACTTTTAAAACTGCTTTTTTAATTCTTTTCCAGGTTGTTGGTTGGGGCTATGATGAAAGTGGAACAGTCACAGAAGATTTGATGATGGCCAAGATGCCTGTAGTTTCCCAACAGACTTGTTTATGGAGCTATCCACAGTTTTTCTCTCAATTCACATCTGATAAGACATATTGTGCTGGATTTAGAAATGGTACGTGATTTTTTTCTGACATGGTGATCAAGGCATACATATGTGAGGTTGGGCCTTCAACCACCCTTATTTCTGGGTTATGCCATCACTTTATATGCATCATGGACTATTTGGAAGTAATTTATATACCTATCCCAGCCGGCACAAGGTGGCACATATCCCTAACAGCACAGATAGCATCCGTGGTGTTAGGAATAAGTCATTCCGGTTAGGGATAGGCTCTCCCTAAAATATAGGAGAGATTGGAGAGGGATCGTGAATAAATCATGGAGAAATGAGGGATGAATGACCGCATAGATTGGGAGAGAGGAGAAATCAGGGAGAGATTGCGGAGAATCTATCCCAAAATCCCTTTCTTTAATTGGTTCTGGTTAGCCAATGAGGGCCAAGGGATACAAAAGAACAATTGCAGTGCCGAAAATGGCAATATATGGAACTACGCGATGTAGGTTGGTCTTCAGTGCCACCTACTGGAAGTTTTAGGAACCTACTTCATATTCTGCTGCTCACGATTTAATTATGCAGCTAATATTTATTTTAATTTTAACCTGTCATTTCATTGGCACTTTCATGATCTTCTATCAGCCACAACCAACCATGATGCTGAAGGGCGTCCACGCTCCGATTTCCACTCTCAAACAGCATCCGTCATTACCTAAACTGAAATCAGAGAACACCCAGACAAAGGACAAAAAAGTGCATTTGCACGACCATCGAAAATATAAATTAAACATCCATAGGAAAGGATATCAAAGAATAAACCAACCACCAGAAATAATATTCACTTAAAATAATGAAAGTAGCTGTGTAATTTACAATTCAGCATTCATACTCAACAATGATCTTTCCAGCTTAATGGCTTCCATGATGTCCTTGAGTGGTTTCAAAATGGTCTGGAAAATATAGACAAACAATAAATTCGTTACGTTCCATCGCTCTGATATTAAAAAAATACTTTGTACACTATTCAAATATAATTACAAAGGAGGATTCTTTATCATACAATCTGGACATTATGTATAATGGCGAATTGTGTAAACTTTGACTGGGTTCACTTAGCACGGGAGATTCATACATACTTTTAAAGGATTGTTTCAACGTGGCATCATCGTAAGCAGTTAGGTAAATATAATGCAAACCTTTACCGTAAGCACCTTAATATGTCACTGGAGAGATAATTCTCTCCAGTGATTGATCCAAAACCATATTTTGCTGAAATATGTGGCACCTAAAACCGTAGTTTTCCGAAAAATGGCCAAGTTCAGCCCAATTTTTTGTAGTGTGGGGCATAATCTATTGAAATATAATTTTGACAATTAAAAAATTGAAGCCTTCTGCTTTTTAATGAAATAGGTTTAAACATTGATATTTTCTTCATTTTTGAGATACCGGGCTTTCCGAACGTGATGTCACACGCTTTGCGGACAGCAGAGTGGCACTCTGAGATGACGTTCCTCAGGCAGCGGCGATGGCTGGGACACGGGCAAAATTAGGCCAAAGAGTAGAAATGATCTATGACAGCATTTTAATGGTTTTAAGTTGAAGGAAACAATGGTATCAGTGCAAAGTAGGGAATGAAAAGGAATTAAACATAGTAATGCAAATTGGAGAAATTTTCATTCAAAAGCTATGTTAATGCTGATGTGAGGCTTATTTTTAACTAGAAATTATCTTTGTCTAGCAATAGCAGTTGGTAAATCCAGACCAAAATTTAGTTGTAGTGAATAAAACAGATAGCTTTTGGTTTTCTAGATATCTTATATAGACAGTGACGATGCAGCTGGGGACATCAATGCCATAATTGCTGCATAGCGTCTACCGTCGCAGTTTTAGTTTCCTAATAAGCTCCCCTGTGTTGTCTGACTTATTTTTTAGAGGATCAACTCCAAAAGCAGACATTTTTTCTGAAGGGAGGCCACTTCTTGTTCATATGTATCACAAACAGCGGAGAATCTCTTTTTCTTATTAAGGTGAAGGATTTTAAAAGTATCCAGCTTATTCAAAAATTATATTTCAATAGATTATGCCCCACACTACGAAAAATTGGGCTGAACTTGGCCATTTTTCGGTAAACTACGGTTTTAGGTGCCACATATTTCAGCAAAATATGGTTTTGGATCAGTGATTTTGACATTAATGCATCAATATATAGACTTGTTCTATCATATTCTGAAGTTTTATTTATATGTATAAGTAGTTGGGTGAGTTACAGGGCTTTAAAAATTGTTCAAATTACGCTTGAGAATGATATTTTGGAGGACTCAAAAATTATCGATTGTTATAATAAAACGGAATAAATATCAGACTTATCAAAAGATCCAATTTTCAGCCTAGGATTGGCAATGTTTGACTTTCATTGACTAGACCAGCATTGAGCAGCAACGCATCGCGTGGGACCACACAAACAGCAAAAAATGACATTTTGGAAAACTTTGGTGGCTAATATCTCCACCATCTGTACGAATACAGAGGAACTATTGGAAATTTGTCATGTTGACATATTGGTTTATACATGGTATGTGATGTAATTTATATTCCTAAAAGGAGTCTCCAAACAAAATCACTTTAGTTATTTTAGTGGAACGGCGAGAGAAGCAAACACTCCATTCAGGTTTTCCGACAGAACGAAAAAACGTTCGTTTATTTCCCCCCCTTTTTTTACAGGCGACAGAAGAGGGCAGCACAGTACAGGAGGGTTAAAACAACATACACTCGCATAGAGGCATGGCGCAAGAATACAAAAGAGAGAAAATAGTTCGCTGGTAGAATTTTGCTTATCAAGCTTAGTATAATATGACACCTCTCCTCAAAATTCGAACAGCAAGAACAAATAAACAAAAAAAAAAACTCGATACAAATAAGAAGTGAGAGCATAGACATAGCTCAAAACTATCAGCACAAAGTAACAACAAAGTATACTTGGCAAATATTTTGGTGCAATTTCAGGCATAAAAATAGTTATGTCGATGCCCTAAAAAAAAAACGACATACTTTAAGGCTACCACACTTTGATAATTGATAAACAGAGACAAAAAAACTTAGTCTTCAAATTACTCACAGGCTTGACATTAACAAGCAAAAAAAACAGGACTTCTACTCTACTAGCCCCATAGCTTGGACAAACAATTTTGTTTTAGGTTGAGGCAAGATTTTTGTTAAGATGTCAGCTACATTGTCAGATGACGGGACATGGTTAACTCTAATTTCACCATTTTGAATACACTCTCTTACAAAATGATACCTCAGCCTACAGTGCTTATTTTTGTCTGTTAATCTTATTGATTCAGCCAAACCGTTGGCCCCCTGGTTATCAGCATACAGCTGCACAGCTCCTTTTACAGGATGACCTAGCTCGCTCATTAAGTCTCTTAGCCACACTATGTCCTTACACGCTTCAAACATTGAGTAATACTCAGCCAACATAGTACTGCTTGCAGTGGTAGATTGCTTTTTACTCCGCCAAACTACTGCAACACCAGCCATTAGAACTACATGACCACCTACAGACAATGAGTCTGTTTTATCATTTGCCCAGTCGGCATCACTGTACACTTTAAATGCAAAAGAGGGGTCACTCTGGAATACCATTTTGTAGCTTGCAGTCCCCTTTAGGTACCTCAGCACACGCTTCACCCCTTCCCACTGCACATCAGTAGGCTCCTGGCAATATTTACTCAAATACCCAACTATGAAGGAAATATCAGGTCTCGAGCAAGTTGATAAATACAACAAACACCCGATTGCAGACCGATACCTCTCCTGGTTAAAAGGTTTCCCTTTTTCATCCATCTTGGCACCTAAAACACCTGGAGTAAGTACACTAATACAATTAGCCATATTAAACATTTCCAGTACTTCCTTAATATAGTTTTGTTGGTCCATTTCAAGGATATTTTCAGTGGGTCGAGAAAAATTGAGTCCTACAAAGTTTGTTATTGGTCCCAGGTCCCTGATCTCCACAATCTCACTTAGGCCCTGTTTTAAGATAGATAGAAATGATTTCGTACCACAAGCAATGATATCATCCACATACGTTCCCACGTAACCCTCCTGGTGTACAAAAACACATGGATCTGAAATACATTGCTTGAAACACATTTTACACAAGATTTTAATTAACATGTCATTCCAAACCATGCCTGACTGCTTTAGACCATACAGGCTCTTTTGAAGGAGACAAACCATTCCCTCATCTCCCTCGTACCAGAGTTTGGGCTGCTCCATGTAAATAGTCTCATCCAGAGCTCCATTCAAGTAAGCTGCAACACAGTCAACATGCTCAATTTCCCATCCCTTGCTAATAGCTAAGGCCAACAAAACTCTAAGACTACCCTTAGATAGCACGGGGCTGTACGTTTCCCAATAATCAAAACCGTACCTTTGGCTAAAACCCTGTGCCACCAATCTAGCTTTGTACACAAGATCACCAGAGGAACTCACTTTCGGTGGGGGAAAAACCCATTTGCAGCCTACCACATTGACTCCCTTTGGCCTTTCCACCATAGTCCAAGTACCATTCCGTTGATGGTTTGCCATCTCCCTCTGAATTGCTTCCATCCACTGCTTACGGTCAGGTCGTCTCATGGCCTCCTCCACGGTCTTCGGAGGCCCGGCAGGGTGCCAGACATCTCCGCCCACGGTGTCGTCCACCCTGACGTGCGACAGGCAGCAGGGCAGCTTGCATGGTTGCAAGGGCCTCCTCTGGCGCTCCGAGCGTCGTACCCCCACTCCTGGAGGATGGCCCCCTCCATAGCCATCACGGCCGTTTGGCAGCAGTGCAGCTTCATCCACAACAGGGATCTCGCCGCCATCATCCTCCTCACCCAGGGCATCAGCAATTGGGCAAAACACCTCCCTGGGGGCAGGCTGCTCCCACCTCAGGCTTTCCTTGTGCTTGAAAGGGAATCGGCCCTCCCTGAACACCACGTCCCGGCTGTGGAACACCCGCCTCTCCTGGATGCTCCAGAGACGGTATCCCTTCATTCCTTCCCCGTATCCTAAGAAAACGCACTCCTGCGCCCTGGGAGAGAACTTGCCATCCCTCCTCGGTTCGGGCGTCCAAGCCCAAGCGAGACAGCCGAAGACCCGGAGATGTTCCACGTCTTGCTTCGTTAACTTCCTTCCGGTCCACCTTTCCATGGGAGAGTCATAGTTGAGCGACTTCGATGGGCGTAGATTTCGAAGATAGACCGCCGTCTGCAGTGCCTCCGCCCAGAAGTACAGTGGCATGCTGGCTTGAAACAAGAGACACCTTACAATATCAGCCAAAGTTAAGTTCATTCTCTCTGCAATACCATTTTGTTGGGGAGTGAATTCTACAGATGTTCGGTGCACGATCCCACTCTTCTCGAGGAATGATTGGAAATCCCCGGCCAGGTACTCAGTCCCCCGGTCCGTTTGGAGTTCCCTCACCCTCCTGCTGTGCAGAACTTCACACCTCTCCTTGTACTTCTTGAAGTTGTCAAGTGCTTCGCTTTTCCGTGCCATCGGCGATGCAGACACATACTTCGATCCCTCATCGACAAAAGTTATGATGAACCTCCTCCTCCCTAGAGATTCTGGCCGAATTGGTCCCATGATGTCCGAATGTACTCGGTCGAGAATGCCCAGCTCCTCATGATGGTCCTTCTTGGGGAATTTAGATCTCTTCATCTTTCCTTGCACACAAGGGTCACAAAAATTTCCATCAATTTCATTTCCATTTTCTCCCTTTGACATCAGGCTGGAAAGCACCTTCATCCTGCCCATGATTTCACTACATGGGTGGCCCAGCCTGCGATGCCACACTTGTTGTGAGACTCGGGATGCTTTCTTCTCATTCTGGTTGTACTCTTCACGTAGAGTCATAATTGAAACTCCCTCCATGGTTGAAATAAAGTATAATCTCCCTATACGATGGGCCAAGAAAACTGGTTTCCCTTCTCTAAGAACTTGAGTTTTCCCTTGTTTTGATATAAATTCCAGCCCTTTTTCCTCAAGCTGTCCCTGAGATATCAAATTATCTTGCAGCTCAGGGACATACAAAACATCAGAAAAGCTAATATCTCTGCCTCCACATTCCTCTGACAGGCGTAGAGTCACGGTCCCCTTACCCATTATTTTCAGGGGTCTGCCGTCTCCTACTTCTACCTCTCCAGAGTACTCTTCCAAAGTGGTAAACAAATTTTTCTTACTGGTCATGTGGTCCGATGCGCCCCCATCGAGGATCCACACTCCATTCTCCCCAGGGGTGTACTTCTTTGCATACAAGGCTATATGTTCCCTTGTGGCGATTGAAGCCTTAATAGAATGCTCAGAGTCCTTCTCTTTCTTCTTCTCTTCTGCCTCTTTCACTTGTTTCACCTTAGGGCAATTTCTGGCTATATGGTCTTCATCTCCACAGGCATAACAGAAATTTCTATACACTTTAGACTTACCCTTCCCCTTGTTTGAAAATTTCTCTCCCTCATTCTTTTGCTTCGACTTACTTTGTACCTTCCCCATTCTCAGGGCTGTGTGTTGGTCGTCACTTCTACCTTGCATTTCCCTTTCACATTCCAGGAGAATTTGCTTCACAGATGACATCTTTATTTTGTCTGGTTGGGCACAAAGGGTCTTAACAGAAATTTCGTATTCAGGGGGCAGTCCTGACAAGCATAAGTAGGCGAGTTGACTGTCACTTATTTCAAGTTTATTTGACTTCAATGTCCTATTCATCTCTTGCATGCTATTCAAATACTCAGAAATAGATTGATTTCCTTTTGTATGTGAGGCAAGCTCCCTCAGTCTCATCATGGCTCCATAACTTGTGTTGTTTGTGCAGAGCTCTTCAAGGATCCTCCATGCCTCTGAAGCTGCTTCACAGTCAAGAATGTCATTTATTAGGTCCTCACCTGTCGTTCGCATGATGAGGGCAAGCGCGGTATAGTTGCTCTTCCTACGCTTCTTGGCCTCAGTTGCAGATGGCTGAAAATCATCGTCGTCATCATACCCAACGATGGCCTCCCAGCACTCCAATTTCAGCAGCTCCGGCTTAACACAAGCTCTCCATGCCGAAAAATTACTCCTCGTTAATTTCGGGATCGAGCTTACTGATGAAACCTCCGCCATGATGCTGCTTCACCTCTAGACAAAAGATCCGTCGAACTGCCGGACGCCACGCCACAACACAGAATCTTCTCCCAAAACGAAACTTGTTGAACGTCCGCACTAGTTTTACTTCGCTATTCACGCCGAGCCAGCTGGGCCCATAACCTGATGTAATTTATATTCCTAAAAGGAGTCTCCAAACAAAATCACTTTAGTTATTTTAGTGGAACGGCGAGAGAAGCAAACACTCCATTCAGGTTTTCCGACAGAACGAAAAAACGTTCGTTTATTTCCCCCCCTTTTTTTACAGGCGACAGAAGAGGGCAGCACAGTACAGGAGGGTTAAAACAACATACACTCGCATAGAGGCATGGCGCAAGAATACAAAAGAGAGAAAATAGTTCGCTGGTAGAATTTTGCTTATCAAGCTTAGTATAATATGACAGTATGAGTATAAAAAATATAGGCAGGGGTCGAGCAACCATATTGGCTCAACTCCCGTGGAATTGCCCCATTCTTTTTCGTCATTACATTTCCATCCAAAAGACTTTGTTGTGTCACCTCATGGGATGATTTAGGGATAGAATTGGAAGGGGAGCACTTATCCCTCATCTCTCCTTGATTTCTTCCAAACAACATATCCTTTGTACCGGCTGGGATGCTTTTTCTGAAATTGGGTTTTTTAAATTTGGTACTTTATATCCTTATTTTTGGTTAAATTGTAAAGCTGCAATATATAAACTCACCATAGTGTAGAGTAAAGAATAAATGGAATGGGGGCTAATACTTTTGATAATGGGAAAACATGGATCAAGAGTTTTTCAAATCTCTGATTTCAAGCCTCAAGAAGTCGATAAAGGGGACAGTACAGTGTTAGCCAATTATTCATAATGAGAATGTGGATGAGGCACAAAGCACTTTTTCTCTGCAGAAAAAATAAATGGTCACATTGCAATTGAAGTGATATTTTATGGGTCATGTGATTGCTGTAGTAAGCTGTATTTGTGCCCAAAACATTAATACCTGTGGGAGTGGAAATTATAAATGTAATTGAGATTGAATGGAAAATACTGAAATGACAAATTAGATGAAATAGAAGCTAAGGAAAGAAAGTTTCTAGTGTTCTATAGTATGAAACACCAGAATCTTTGTCTTTCATATACATATACCTATTCCATATTATATGGAGGTGCCCTTTAAAACATCAAGTACCTACTGGACAAAAAATGCCAAATTTCATCTCAGCATGACAATGACTGCCATAGTCTATCCACCCTTTGCTATCAGGACTGTTCCCTACCTCTCACAGGGTCATTTATTGTCTTGACTGAGAGCACTCACCCTCTCCCAGAGCAGAGGGAGTTCTTGAGAGACCTGTGTTCAACTTGGTGGCAAGCTCATGGAATTGGGTGGGATGGGTGTGGGGATGGAGGGCCATACATATTTTTTGTGAAAATCTCCTCCTGGGCCATTTCTCACCAACAAAAAAATTTAGTGATAGTAATATTGTCTTATTAGACCACATATGAGCTATTTTAGTTTTTTACCACTCTGCGAGTCCTCTACATATTCTTTACTCTATGGCAATAGGTAAGAGGCCTTCCTGGCAGTGGTTGTTGGCTTGTGTCCCCCATTGTGTGTGATTGTTACATTTTTCTTAACCCTTTTGAGAGGGCGGAATCCTCTCCTATTCATGTCTACTGATCTGAGTACCAAGAGAGACTTCCTTACTCTCTGTACGGACCATTTTTGTACGGCATCTGTGGAGGTAGTTTCTCTCAGGTAAACACTCACCCTTACCTCCTACCTTTTCTGACCCCTCCTAGCGGGTACCTCATCATTATCTCGAACTCCAGAGGCAGTTAACCTCAACCTTTTGCAGGTGTACAACCTTCCTAGCGGCATAGGTTCGCGTTCAACTAATTGATTATATACTTGTTTTACCACATGTATATTTGTTGCTTGCTCTCAAATAGTAGATTTTGAAATGAATTCCTCATTTTTTAATTTGCATTTACAAATTTTAAACGAAACTCTACCATCAATATTATTGGATTTAATGCATATACCAATTCCAATACAAAAATATCTTGACTGATATCTTGAATTCAAGATATCAGTTAAAATTGATGGTAGACTTTCACTTAAAATTTTAAATGCTCGCCAAAAAAAAAGGTAGTTCAATTCTGATTTTATATTTTTTGAGATAACAAAAAATATTTATTTAGCCAATCACTGAACAAACAATATGACCATGGACCCTTGCCACAAAGAGGGTGCTAATGTGTACAACGAAGGGTCCAGGTAAACACTCACCCTCCCATTCCTGTTCCCGAATTCTGAGGGAAAGGCCTGACCCCCGCTGTGTTGGGTCCCAAAATGTAGAAGCTGTGTACCTGCAAGCGCCAGATAGGGGGAAAGCATAGCAACAAAAATATATGGTGTTCGTTCACTTGCGTAGGAAAATCTCCAACAAAAATTTTTGGCGTTCGTCTTCCTGGTCAGTGGACCTACTGCCATATATTTCCGGTATTCATCGTGAAAGGGTTAAGAATAAGGTCATATGTTAGATGGTTTGGCATATCCCATAGATGTTGGGCACCTAAAAACTGATATCTGATCAGAAAAAGGAAGTTGACAGCTTGGTTTGTTTTGCAATTAAAGTATTTGAAATCAAACTCTTTTGCATGGAAACTCCTTGGTCTTAACTTCACTTAATGTAGAATTTACTGGCATCAAACAATGCTGGTTCATGAAAATTAATAAGAATTAAAAGGCACTCCAAAATAAAAAAACTGTAAATGCAGTGTTACCAGTTAGTAAATGGATAACATTTAAAGAAGTCATCAATTTATAATGAAATGTCTAGTCTTTGCTCATAAATACTGCACTCACAAAGTGCATCTTAGTAATTCATTTCAATGGATGATACTAAGTTAAAATAGGACAATGAAGGATGATATAGAAGTTCATTCTACACCACAGTGGAAAAAATAGTAATGCTGTTGATGCCTTTTTTGAAATAAACAACATGTTTTGAACAGTTACTGGGCTCTTCAGGCTCGTGTGTAATGAGATCATTTTAGCACAACTAAAGATGTGTTCCATGCAACATCAAAATTTAGAAATAAATGCCTAAAAACCTGTTTACACATTCCATTTATAAGAATTAGGCATTTTTATTAATGAAAGGTGCAGAGAAAGTGTGCACTCTCATGCCTTAGATCTGAGACGAAACCCCAATATTGACTGCAAAATTCCTTCTGGAAAGTTATATTTTTTCATTTGGCACTTAAAGCAGTTTCTGTTTGACCCATTGAGTCCTTGGAAACTGGGGTGTGTCATTGGTTAAATTTAAATCAGGATGAAGCATATGGTAAATTATAAATCCCCCGAAAAGATGGGTAGGCCATATGAGGTATTGAATCCTGGCAACTATGAATCTAGACACCCACAAGGATGTTGATGTTAGGCCTAAAGCTAAAACCCTTGCTCAGCAGCAGCGTGGAAAAATGCTGGGGAACAGAAGACTAGTAAGGAGATCTCTGCTGTTAGAAAGAGGATTTTATGACTGCCACAGATGGGAAGCTTGGAAAATGTTGTCCAAAACAATTAGATAGGTAGTAGTTTGGTTGGTTATTTTGGGAAGTCAACCAGCAATTGAGGTAATTTGTGCTATCATATTTTATGGATCCAATGGGCTGAGTACTAAAGTGGAAGTGCTGTCATATAGAACTCAAAAAGGGATCATCATCCCACTTCAAAAATATCCACCAGAGCTGGGATTGAGACCCAGGCCAATAGGATAAAATGTCAGAACACTAGCCTCCATATGAACCTGATGACAAGGAATGGCATATGACATAATCTAATCTGAGAGTAAAGTGATAATATTTATGACCATCTGAATGAAATAATACTCTACGTTAAAAGTTTTGGCTTGTTACGTATTATGTGTGACTTATTTCATTCTATACACTGTATTGATATCTGAATTTCTATTATTTTGTTATACTTTATGTAGTTCAATAAGAAACTTGCTGCTTAGAAAACATTCCTGGAAGTAATACTTTTGTACTTGTGAAGGATTGGAATACAGTGGTAGGATAAAGGAGGGATGGAACATTGATGGATGAATGTAATCTAGGGAAAAAATGGACCCTGAGCAATTATTAGTACTGCTGCCATTCAAATGTAGTAGGTTTATGCTACTGTTTATAGGAGAGCAAGCCTAATTTATGTAAGCATATCTGTAATGTTTTTCTAATAGTTGTGAGTGCTGCATTGTCAATTATTATTGAAAGATTTTGTTTTCTTATTTTAATTCCTGGTTTATCACACATATTTTCTTTAAAAAGTAAATCTTACTAAATGCATTCGATTCAGGTTATGTCATAGTTACATGAACCTTTTTTTCATTTCAGCCATTTTAAAGCTAAGATTAGGTGGTAATCTTTGAAATTTTCTTTCTGTTTTCAGGGACAAGTGTTTGTAATGGTGATAGTGGTGGTGGGATGGTTTTCCCAAAGTCTACTGGTCTTGCCTCAGGTGGAAGCACAATAACATGGGCCCTTCGTGGAATTGTGTCTTTGAGTACATCTCAGGCAAATAAAAGAGTGTGCAATACTGACCACTATGTGGTATTCACTGATGTGGTAAAATTCTACGACTGGATTAACAAATACCACTGAAAAAATATTTTAGGACTTGCTCAGTTTTAGGTGCCATATGATATTTTGTAAGTATTGTTTGAATGCTATTGATAAAGCAAGTCATGAGTAATGACTCATGACTTAAGAGGTTATGTGCCAGGTTCAGAGAGCAACCTCAGGCATGAGCTTTGAGAATACTTCAGTGTGATTGGCCAATTTGCCGAACTTCAAAATTTTAGCATACCTTTTAGCCTGAAGGGAGCTATAAATGTTATTGCATACATATCTATTCTGTATGATTGGTATTACCAGAACTGATATGAGAGCTCTCTAATATTTGAATGCTATGGGATGCAATGTATATTAGTGCCCATTATCTGTCAAGTGAATTACTACATTAGAAAATTCTTAGATAATAAGTTGACATTCACTATGTTATTTGTTAGTTATTATTTTCAGTATTGTATTTCCTTTGTCCAAATTTGAATTTTTTAACTATGACAAGTTAATTATATTTACTTAACATGTGTTTGAAGAGTAATTAGGGTATAACACTGGTTATTTACCGGAAAAATCAGAACGATAGAAATGGTTATGATGGAATTTTATGGACTGTTTAATTCTTCTTTTATGAAGAAAAATTGTTTAGGGAAAGGAACTCGATTTCAATTTTTTTTAAAAATGAGTGTGAGAAGTAATAAATGTAAAAATACAGAACTCCTGCTGCTAAGATGCGACCAATATCAGTGCCTTGTGACCCAATTTTTATTAAAATTTTGAGAATGCTTATGATTGTTTTACAGCATTGAATCTGGTTGTTTGAATAGTAGCATATAATGACTGCTGAGTGTGAAAGTATTCCTTTAAAGGTCAATTTTTTTCTAAATGATCTTATAAAAGTGAACAGCATATTTCTCAAAGAAATTGGAAGTGAGTGCCTCCACAATGAATGAGAAATGCATACCAACCTATTTCTGTTGCACTTTCTACCTTCACAACAAAATTAATACTAAAACCTTGTCATTAATTGCTAAACATGGGCCATTTTAATTAAAGTTGCCAATTATTGCATGTCTTCATTCCAATGGCACCACATACCTTGTTGTTTTATAATAATGAAGTATATTGTGTCCTTGTATGTATCAAGATAATTTACTTTTTATACATTTCACTGATGACAAAAATTAGTCCATAAATATGTATTAATTGGTAGAAGTGTGTGATAATTTATATTTGTCATTTTTATATAACCACCTACAGAAAATCCCTGTTAACACATTGGGTACAGGTATCCCTCATGAGTGACGCACTGCACAAGTGGCTGGCCAGTGTCTCATATGAGTGATGACAATAAGTTATTTAAATAGCTGCATTGAAAATTTTAGGAACTGGGAAATGATGACAATATCTTGCACTCAATGTATCAAATTTATGCTTTTTCAGTGATCACATTATTTCTCATGCTCTTGTAAGTCACATAAAGACATAAGAAGTTCCTTAAAGGTTCCATCTCTCAGCAATCAATGAAAAGGTCACATACAAGATTGGCAGCTTATTCTGTTTCAATTGCATTATTTCTAAAAATGTTGCAGTCAAAATGGAGAAGCAATAACCAGAGTACCATGAAAATTTCTGTTTGTCCGTTTGGGTGAAAATAGAATAGGAGAGGCAGATTTATTTTGTGGAATAGCCCTATGGATGCTAATTCCCCTATTTTTCAGCTGATGCTGAAAGTTTGTAATCGGGTAGATATACGATGTCAGTTTCCGAAGCAGATATTTTAAGAGCTGCTATAAGAACACTATTAAAGACTGTGAAAATTATCATTTTTTTTAGGAGGAAGCAGTGAAGGGAAAATTAAGTAAGGTTAAGGGGTTGATGTATTTGATATTTCCAAGGTAATGCAGATTAATTTTCAGGCAGGCACGCCCTTAGACCTGCATGTGTTTTGCAGGAAAAAGAGAGAATGACTACTAATAAGTTATGCAAGTATCTTCCTTATTTTTGAACCCTTTGAATGTGAAGTTTCTATAAAATTACTGACATCAATAAATTATTTTAATTAATACAAAAGGAATTCTATGATAATATTTTGATACTTTTATTATATAAAAGGTTATCCCTCTAACCCCATTAAAGAAACTGAAATTATCTTTGATGAAAATAGTCCTGATAGTATTTTCCTTTTTTCCTGCTGTACATGTTCATTAGGAAGGAAGGCCTATTGTAAAATGGGGAATATGCATATTCGTAATGTTGAAAGCTGAATCTTTGGACTTGATAATGCCATCACGTGAAGTAGATAATCCAAACCAAGGTTTTTCTGCAACTCTCCACTCATATCTGTTTTTAGTTAACTGCTTGCTCCCTTTATAATTCCTCATTTTGACTTCCTTCATGATTCGCTTCTTGTAATTGGTCTTTAGTCTTCCTCTGTAATATTTCCCATTTGTTTTTCCTTCCATTGTTCTTTCCTAGAGCCTTTTGATGTCTCAGAACATGTCCTCTAAGGTTGTCTTCTGCTTTGCAAGGTTCATATTAAGCATCTTTTCCCAAGCTCTTTTTACACAAAAAGTCGCAGATGATTGGAGGGGGATTGAAAACCAACGGACTTAGGCCCGGAACTATAAGCACTAATTAAATATTTTCTCAGTGTTAAAACCGAGGTTAATTCATTCTCACATGAATAACGCTCATGTGAACAAACCAACAGTCTTACATCAAATGTGAAACTCGAACTCTGTCAACAGTAATCTAAAGGAGCGCTACACCATCTTGCTCTTAACGTGAACCAGACATTAAAAAACCTGGCCTGCCTTTGGAGCTAGAGCACTAGCTTTCATTTAAGAAAGCCCATATTCGAACAGTGGAGGAGAATGTTTTTCAGTGAGATTTCAATTCCTAATAATGTTTAATGAGGAGCAAGATAGCAGTGTTTTCTGCGTCAGATGGGATGTTAACTGTGGACTCCTTGACGTCTTTCGTCTAGAGTTGGTTAACCCCGACATAAGGTTTCTCTCCACCCTTATTATATCCTAAGGCAATCCTTCCCCAATCGACGCACTAACCTGCCCTTAATGGTGCAAATTACCTCTGTAATCGAACACCTTCTCAGTTATCCAACACCTTCTCAGTTATTCAACCAACAAATCGGACTAATCGAACTGACTAAGGGGATCGGGTTGGTGTAGTGGCTCGAGTACTGGCTTCCCAACCCGAGGGCCTGGGTTCTCGTCAGAAAAATCTTTGTCAGTGGCCGAGATTTTTCAGTTAAATCTCGACACCTTACTTGGGTGTCATGTGGAGAGCTACTTATTGTATTACATTTCTCCTTCCGTGGTCCCCTTGGGGACTTTCGTTAAGAGCAGGCTATTGCCGAGGTTTCTCTACACCAGTGGTTCTAAACCTTCCTAATGCCGCGACCCTTCAATTCTATTCCTCATGTTGTGGTGACCGCCGGAAATATGGAAACCATCATAAGACCATCGGAAATATGTGTTTTCCGATGGTGTTAGGCGATCCCTGTGAAAGGGTCGTTCGACCCCCCAAAGGGGTCACGACCCACATGTTGAAAACCATTGCTCTACACCCTTCTCCCTTTCCCCGATAATCCTTCCACCTGTTCTTGATGGCGCAAATGACTTCAGCTGTCCTCAGTCACCTCCTCAAATAACCAAACTAATCGAAGGTAAATGTTTCGGCGTGACTTACACAAGTACCTAACCGTCTCTTGTAGTCGATGCTTTCCACCGTACTCGATTTCTTGCGTCACCGCGGTTGAATGAAAATGTGTTTACGTGTAAAGACCGAGTCTTGAGGTTTTTACTTGAAGGTGTGTATACGTGTCGCCGAATGGTAACATGGGCCGGCTCCGTATCACTCGCTCAAATCCACTCCAGCCTCCCATCTCCCCTCCTCCAAAACCCCCTCCCCTCCACCTCTGTTCGCGAGCGCCGTCTTGCGGCGAAATTGGACACTTCACCCCCGCGCAACCCAACACAAGCCATCTCTTTCGCGGACTTATTTCCCGGCGGGAAAGTTTTCCATTTGCAGTATTGAAGAGCAAGTTAGTGCATTGTCCTCGATTTCCTGGGACGGTTTTCAGTTTTTTCTTTTATCTGTATCAAACCGGGCGCTCGGACAGACTTAAACGTAGCAGGAAGAGCCAGATGGAATTGAAGGTAAGAGGTTGCGGAACGTGAGAAAGGAGAATGAAGAACGCAGAGCCCGTGGATTAGTAGAAAATACGCGATAGAAATCCCGCGCATTTCTCAATCTTCTCCTTGTGACCTAACCCGAGTGTCGTGATTGAGCGAATGTTTGGAAACATCAGTCCCGAACTCCCGCGCAAAGTGACACGATCATTGTTATGTCTACAACTGTGTCCTAGGGAGTTTTTCAGTCGTCTTCAAAAGAATAAGAAGTATCGGGCACTTGTCGGATTCCCTCATCTCTCACGGTTACCTCAGCATTTCATGGATTTTCGGGATGGATTTCACGGGGAAATAAGGGAAGAGGAAATATAATCGACGTGTGGGAGTTACGAATTAATATCAGCGACAGCCACTCTGCATCAAGCGTGGGATGATCTACTGTTAGGCGTGAAAAGGTAGGTGAGCGGGAAATCGGAGGCTTAGCTGTCCAGCAGTCTTCTCAGAGTGATAAACCTTAGAACCTCATTTCCCAAATTAAGTGCTTTAGCGCTATTAGTGCAGCTGACATTAATGACAATATGTTTTTTTACGCTTCAGAGGAAATTTCGAAAACCAATAAGTGGAAGGTAATTGCAACCTAGCCCGAAAACCGAAAAACTACATCATTCTGCATCAATGATGTAGTTCCTGTCATGTTTCGCCAATGTAATTATTTGACTTAACTTTAATCTGTGTCATTGTTGTATCTAGAATTTGGATCTAGGGATTGGGGATCCCAAATACTTTTTATAGGTAAAATACTGGGGGTCCGGGAAATTTATGAAAATTCTAAATAAACTGCATTTTCTAGCTCCTTATGAAGCATTTAAAAATATTTAGAAAGAAATTTTTTTGCATTAATTTTGGTATCCTTAACAAATTTCATTAATTTACAAAGTTGCTTCTTGGGGGGGGGGAGGGGGGGGGGAGGTTCCGGTTCCGTTCGTCTCCTCCATAAATACAGTACGCCCATGATGTGTATGAATAATTGCAGAAAAGAACAGGATTCCCAAAATTAAGGAACGATGTGAGGGAGACGTAATTGGTATTAAAATGTCTATGAAAGATAGAAAGGAGCAGGTGTACATCGTTTTATAACTTTTTGAATTTCCATGGTTTTTAACCCCAACCAGGGAGCCATTTAAACCTCAAGTCAATGATATATGGGTACCTACATTCACCCATTTTATGCGCTACACATTGTTTGAAATCGCTGATTTTTAGCTATTCTCATTCTAGGAATATCCACTTAATTGTCCATTGCCATAGCAGACTATGGTCTCCGCTAAGATCGAAAGGGAAGCTAAAATGAGTCTTATTAGTGCCCATGAGATTCCTTCATTGCTCATTACGTTGATGTGCTTCGTAGCCTATCCTTCGAAGTTCGTCCATATACATCGTCTTTCCCTCAATAAGGTTAAATCGCTATATGCATTCGTTGTTCATCTTTTCCATCCAGTCTTCTCAATATTCCATCACCATGGAGTGTTCTCTCATAGCTAATGAATCTGATCATTTTGTTTTCATGATTCTAGGATGGCAACACAAATCGAACACCTCTTGAATGCTTTTCCAGATCCGCTCTTTCACAATTCCAAAAAAAACAACTCCGATGTATCTTGTTGGAGAGTTATCCTCAGACAACAGTGATAAGGTACTCTCGAATTGGATACCACAGAGTTAAATCGCTTGGGATATCTGAGGTAATAATTCAATTCCTGTTCGTACATTAATATGCGATGAAATGGCTCTTTTCGATTTGATCCCCTACTGCAAATAAATTTGACTTGTACCCTGAAACCCCGTGAATGCAGGCATTATGCACTACATATAATTATTCTGTCAGCATAGCTGCAGGCGTTCAGAAGAGTCAGCAAGCATCAGGCAGAAGAAATTACATCGCTAGTAACCATCCTATTGACAACTGCAGTCGCGACCGTTGCGACTAACAATTTAAACACAAAAATAATCGTAGCGTATGCGTAATTCACATGAACTCCGTACTGAAGATCAAAAATAAAAAACATTAAATGCATAATTTATATTGATCTCTGCATTTTCCGGGTTCTCTTCCGCGTCAGTTGGCTATGTTGACAACAGTTTCGCTGGCTATCCTGCCAGCGTCTTCAGGTCGAAGGTTTCGGCGTGTGGTTTCTGCCTTGCTTCAAGCCTTCTTGAAGGCCATTTCTATGGCCTTCAAGGAGGTCATAGAAATTCATGAAACACCGTTGAATTTCAACAGAGAGGACGGATATCACCTTCACAGCGCCTGGAAAAGACTCATCCAAGAAACAGCCAATCAGAGAGCAACACCCAGCCAGCCTACGGTATATAAGCAAGGTAGAAACCACACGCCGACACCTTCGACCTGAAGACGCTGGCAGGATAGCCAGCGAAACTGTTGTCAACATAGCCAACTGACGCGGAAGAGAACCCGGAAAATGCAGAGATCAAACCACCATCACCGCGGAAACTTCGCTCTTACATAATGTATATTGTATTGTGCATGTGATGATCCTATAAAATCCGTTTCCGATCCTATAACACAGCGTAAAAGCCGTCGAATGATGTTTTCAGACCGTCGTTCGTGAGTCACGGGGAGCAAATGGCTAAAAAATAAGGATAAAATTCTCATTAAAACATCGTTTGATTGAAACAGAGCGTTTTGACTTATACATGAATATAAACGATTGCTTCTGAGATCGGGATACTTCTACCTGAAAATCAACTCGCGTAACCTCATCGACTAATTATATATATCAATTATGGACACGATGAGTACAGGAGTGACTTGAAAAAATGAGTAAGTCATCAGTCGTGCACAGGAGGATAGAGGAGGACATGCAGTGCGTAAGTGTCTATCCGTCAGTGGCAGATTAAGGGGGGGCTGTAATTCCTTGGACAATAGAAAAAATGTTGGACATAGAGTATTCCATACCCCTCCCACACCCCTGAAAAGTAGCAATACCTATATTCACCACATCTATCCTTGAACCATAAAAGTAAAAGTCTCGTGCTGGGCATCAACCTAAAGAAAAATAAGACTTTTAATCATCCCACTCTTGCTTGCGTCTGATTTTAATCACTCCAATATCGATATTGTTTCTTTCTTCTGGGAAATTTGTGAATTATCGTCGGAGTTTCCTAATGGCAGCCTCAAATAACGTTCCTTATGATGATTAAAACATTTCTGCAACATTCAGCAAGGTAGAAAACAGGTTTTTAAAAACTGATCGCTGCTGATGAACAGACAGTGTCTTTGTTTACTTTGAATATCCTGCGTCAAAGATGCAAACGGGAGAGAGGTCCTAAGCTCTAATATCACATTTAATTTCTGCTGTATATAAGGTGTGACTTGGTGCATGGTAGCCGTGATGTAATGCATTAAAGTGGCGTGTGACGTGCAGCAGAAAGTTATTCCAAGTTCTCTTAGGGGATCGGCTTAGTTCGGTGTCCTCCCATCACGAGGATCCGGGATTTGAATCCCGGCAGTGGCGGATATTTTTCTGCGAAGTCTCAATACCTGATATATCGTTATGTGTCCGTCGGATGGGACGTTAAGCTGTTGAACCCTTCGCACCTTTTATTAAGAAACGACCAATGCCATCGACGGGTTTCTCTCTACCCTTCTTCCTCCACTCCCCATGCTATCCGGCCGTTACCAACTTGCCAACCTATCCTTCATGTTGAAAATGAACCCTGTTGCAGGCAGCCTCCCATACTAATCAACCCAATCAACCAAAGTTCTCTGCAACGCGGCGAGATGTTTCATTACTACCTTAAAATATGACGAAGGAACCCTCTTTGCCCAATAATTTTTGGAGCACTTCTTTTAGTTTTTGAGTATCGAGTTCCTTTTATTATGTGTCATTTTGAAAATTTATCAGAGGAACTCTTACTTTAAGCGAAAAAAATCATTTTCGCCTCACCTCGCCATTTTTCGAAGGCCTTGAAAGATGCCAGAAGCAGATTTGTCCTTGCAAACACTACTCCTTTGCGGCGGCTTGTGGTCAAAGCAACTCATTCTATTACCAGCCTCCCGAAGATTATATGCAAGTACCTTGGAGTGAAAGTAACGATAGGTGTCATCACTCTAAAGAAACTTATCAGCATATTCTATTTTAATCACATGACGTTTGATGTGACCTTTAGTATGACGCAAAATCGCCATGAACGTAAAGAAGGGTCAGTAGGGTTAGTATCAGTTTTATTTTTTCCTGCTGTAATTTTTCATAACAAAAAGCAAAACACAAATGATGACATGAAAATACTTCACAACGAAAGTTTACGACCGTGCATGTAGAAGTTAGTCCTCTAAGAAACTATTCGTATTTTCTTTTTTATCATGTGACTTTTTATGCGGCCATTATTATATCGAATTTAAGTTTCTGCAGAAAGTTAAGCATCTGCTACTTTTTCTCTTTCAGCAATTTTTGTTCCAAAGATCTTTCGTAAGTATAATCAGGATAGGGGAACTTAAAACTTTCGTTCTCTTCGTTATTATGAAGAGAATTTTGTAACATTATACAAACGTATCTTTGAGAGCAGTTTCAGTTGTTTCAAAGACAAATTTATGAAAGTGAATGCGAAGATGGCAGGGTGCATGAACATATTTTTTGCTTATTTAAGCAGCTCTTCTGTTTTTTATTATTTATTGTTAACTTTCGGGTTTCCGCTTTTTAGGATAAAACTTTTCATATCCTGTAGCCTGAGGTAATAGACATTGGAAATGTAGAAATCAGGATATCCTTTCCATTCCATTATATTTGTTTAATGTGCTTTCTTACTTGAGGTATTTACCTCCACCAATTTATTTAATTGATGCAATAGTTTGAGGAGTCACTTGGTAGAACTCCTTCATATTGAATCAAAATAAGGAAAAACTTAGCGTATTCAACAAAAATATTTATTTAATTTTGACTGGTTTTGATGCAATTTATCATCAGTTGTTAGATTATTGCATTTTTTTTCATCTTTTCCTTATGCCTTTGGCGTCGGAGCCACCATAGACTGCCTCCACCTCTTTCAATCACCTTTGTGGTTTTCTTCATCATCTTTTCTTTTTCCCCTCTTCTCTTTCCATACTTTTTTATGAAACATGTACATAATTCTCTGAAAGCCACCTCAAGGGTGTGTGGCAGGGGGTGAGATTTTTTTCCAACATGCACTGCATTATATTCTTATGAAATTAATGAAACGATGAAAATTTTTGCATTTGCAAAAACTTACAAATGTCTTTCAGGAGGTGAAATTTAACACTCATACACTAAACTGAATGATAATAAATTTATAGAAACTATGAGCATTGATGATAAATTACTTGCATACACTTCTCTCTCGGTCTACCTCCACTTCTTCTTCCATCTGGTTTTTCTTCCAACACTTTCCTGGGAATTCTATTAAGGCCCATTACATTGAGATACCATCTAAGTTGATACCTCTCTATTTTTGTCATTAATGGTTTCTTCTGGAATTTTTCACGGATTATAGAGTTAATTTCCAGATCTGTTTTCGTTTTATTTCCCATTCTCCTCAAGAGTTTCATTTCTACTGCTGTTATTCAGCTTTCTATTCTGATTGTAATAGGGCAACTATATAAGTCATGTGCTAAAATAGATAAAAACATTGTTTTATGCATTTTAACTTTTGAATCTATCTCTATTTTCCAAGCTTATATTTTTCATCTGGTTATATAGGGTTTACAGGAGAGGGGGGGGAGGATCGGAAGAAACGGGAATGTGCTCTTTGAGACACTTTGGCGGTAAATGTGTAAATATTTGAGGTGGGGAGTCTTTTTGAGAGGGTAGGGAAAACACTTATAGGAGGAATAGTTCCAGGTTTACAATTCTTCATTGGCTAAGCTAATGCTGGGCAAAGTTTGACATTGAAGAATTTAAAGTTGCTCTAAGGTGTTAAGAAGATGATACTTTATATTGAAATTGGCCGCAAGCAAATAAATATAATTGCGGATCTAGCCAAGTTTATCCTAATTTTGATTCATCAATTAAATTCATGTTTAGTTCGTTGCTTGTTATTAATTTCGTAACGTACGATATCTCTCGATTAGTTTAGTCCGAAAATAAATCGAATTAATCACATTTTCCCAAAATATGGGGAAATAAAACAGTGTAAGCTCAGGAATATTACTCTAATACTTTGGTATCCATATTTAACTGGCCCAAAGTACTTGTCTATGAGTGATTAAGAGAATATCTATTCTGCACTGAGGAAAAACAAGAGATATCGTTGAAAATGAATTCTTACCAACTCGACAGTTATTTACGCTTAGTTTACACTTTCACTATCGATTCCCAACGTAAGAAGTTTAAATTTTGGCGATTTAAAAGGACATATTGCTGAAAAACTAATTTAGTCGCTTTTGTTTGTATTTCAAACTGTCAGGTAACAGCCAATATCTATCGGAATGGAAAATCGCCGTCAAGACAAAACTCCGTTTCGTTCCTAAAATGAAAGTTTGACTCTCCCGAAATATTCCGGCGGTTATTCTTGTGAATAAATATATTCTTTGATCATACCTGATGAGATTTATTTTTAAAAGTGAGCGCTTTCTTGCTGCCTCGGCTTACGGAAACGGGAATTTCTGAATGTTGGGATGTCCCACTAACTACTCACCAGACTCAAGTTCGTGTCACCAACAAGATAGGTGGAATCACTATTCAAATGGAAAAAATGCAGATGATCCCACGAGAAAAAACATGCGTTTAAAGTGCTGGTTTTTAAAAGATAATAACCTGCTAAATTTTTCCTTTCACTCAGTAGAAAATTTCCGACGAAAGTTAAAGATTCCGACGATTTCCGACAGCGAATACGATTAATGAGAAATTTTGAGGATACCGGGACTAGCCACGGTACAACCTTTCACGGAGTCACCCGCAAGTGAATGTCAGTCATGGCGAATGACTGTTTTCTCTGTGGAATGTCACACCCTTAATGAGACTTTTTGGTCCGACCAATAGTGAAAAAGTGAAATTTATATGTGTGTAAAACTCACAGTTTGCTTGTAGCAGTCCAAACGAAGCGTGTAGCTTTCTTTTGCATTTTTTTATTCTACGAATCTTACTGTGGTTCCCAAATGTGGCCCACCCAGAGTGAAATATCGTTTCTCTTTCACTTTTTTATTCGAGGACTTTCCTCCTGTTGGCTTCATAAATCCTAGTATCTCTCCAATTCTTCATCCCATAAAACCCACATTGCACAAAATGCACATTTTTTCACAAAATCCATATTTTGTGAAGCAAGATTTATCAACGTGTATGTCTCGATGTCACACGAGCAGGAAAAATTCTTGAATTTGACACTGATTGGCAGAGGGCCTGAAAGATAATCTGTTTGTACTGACATAGGTACCTATGTATAATATTAATCGCCGATGTGTATATATAATTTGTCAGTAACTTTCACATAAGTAATACACGTGAAGCTGAATCTTCATTTGGCTGCAGACCTTTTTTTATTTGCTAAATTTAATTAGAAATGGTGGTTTCTGTTATTGTGAAAGGTACCAATAGAAAGAAAATAAAATAAAAGTTCTTATTCCTTCAATAGAATATTGTATTCTGGTCGAAATTCCGAAAGTTTTGCTAAAACGTAATGATTTCTAGCAATATTTTAGCGTTTTAGAGTCATCGCATTGTCCCCATAACGGTGATACTTATTGTTTAAGTCGATATTCCGTGTATAGCCATTAAATCAATGATTATTTGCACTAAATAAGATATGAATGGTTTATAACAATATATTAGTGTTGATTATTTTCCTTCCCGTTGATATCAATGGACACCTTCTTTAGTAATATATAATCGGTTCGAAAATAACAAATACCGAAGATTTTTCGGTGGAATTAACACGTTATACCGCGAAAAGATTCCTCGTCACGTGCGTGTACACAGGAGGCATCGCACCGCGCAAGAGTAGCGTCTCCCAGTGGTGAGTCGTGGGCAACGGTATTCTGGATCTCAATGTAGTCCTTTTAGAGAGGATCCTAGCTTTCGAGTTGAAGAGTGAAAGTGTGCCTAGGGTAGTACAAGGCTTTGGTTTTTCTTGTGGTATACCGGCGAAACTGTGTTGAATCTGATTGGTAGAGCGCCTTAGCCGTTAGCAAGGGAACAGTAAGTCCATCAAGAGATGGACTCGAAAAAACTACCTGGATAATTGGTATCTACGTGGAATGTGAAAGGAGTGCATGGAAAACGGAAAGACTTAATGAATGAAATGAAAATGAGATGAGAAGTTGTTTTTTGCCTGTAAAACTAGGCGCAAGGGACTACTAATGATACGGTGGTGATGACGGCATTGTGGTCAGGAGTTTAAGATAATATTCATGAAAGTCAAGGTTTAGGCTTGATTCTCATTGAGAGAGCTAAGATGCTAGTCAGGAAGTACGATAGGTACTTAAATAAAACTGCAGTAGTTGTACACTGTACAACTGTGCACTGACAATGTTCAGTCCACTTAAATTTTAATAAAAAAATTACACAACACGTGTTTCGACGCTTATGGCGTCATCAGCAGGTCTACCTAAAACTGCAGTAGTTGTACTGTTCACTTAAATTTTAATGTAAAAAAAATACACAACACGTGTTTCGACGCTTAGGGCGTCATCATCAGGTAGACCTGGTCACCTGATTATGACGAGCTTCGTTGAAACCTAGGTCGTATTGTTTTAATAAACCTATGTGGAGTAAATAAGTTATTATTTTCATTTACAATAAGAATATTCATCTACATCTACAAAATACCCTGCAGGCCACCTCAGGGGTGTGTGGCAGGGGGTGAGTAGTCACCAAAATGCATTACACTATACCCTAAAGTTAGTGTATATAGCTACGACTAATTATGTATTAGCATAAATCGCTAATGATTGTCACGAGGCAAAGCCTTACAAGCACGCACTACACTATAGATATGCTCAAAATGGGGAGGGACCGTTAGCATATATGTATTTTGCAACTACACATATGTATACTTGGAAAAGGGGCGACTGTAAAAGCATGATTGATTTCATTGTGTATTAAGAGTGATTCAGAGAATTAGTGTTTGATAAATGGGTGATGACGGGTGTCGAATATGGAACAAATCACTATGTGGCTGTCTCTATAATGAATCGGGTTAGAAAGTGGGTTCTGAGGAAGAGAAGTGAACGTAAGCAAATGTGAGTAAAATTGGAGTGGTTGTTAGACAATGATATGAGAGTACAGTATTGATGCATGTTTGGGGATATGCTACCTTCTAAGCAGAGAGAATGGGACAAATATATCGGTCATGGAAATGTGTAAGAGGCTTCGGTGAGTTTAAAAGGAATTACTGTTGAATGTGCAGAAAGTATGTGGAAAAGAATTGTTTGGGAAAAGGAAAGGTGATGCATGGAGGGATTAAGAAGTGAAAGTAGCAGCGAGTGGAAAGAAAGAAGTGTATAATAGATTGACTGCAGCCCAATCTGAAGAAGAGTGAAAGAAGGCATGAGATGAATACAAAGAAGAAAATAATGAATGCAAGAGCGTTGTGAAAGAGAGCAAGGAAAAATGCGTGCGGATGAGGCTAGGAAAGTCCTAGGTGATTTTTAAGGTAATTTAAATTTATTTCGAAAATGAGTATAAAGGGCAAACCAAATCGAGGGAAAGGGAATTGATGCAATAAAAAAAAGTGAAAGATGGTGTGGAATGAAAGAAAGATCAGGAAATGTTAGAAATATTACTTTGAGAATAATAAAAATAGTGGTGCAGGCGATGTGGATGAGTCTTGTGAATTAGTTTGCAAGAATGTAAGTTTGGAAGAGGAAAAAAAGTGAGAATGAGGTGGTGACGGCAGTGAGCATATTAAAAAATGGGAAGGCTTCAGCTGTAGATGAGATGCCCTGTGCAAAGCTGATGTGTGAGAGTAAATTACTCATAACTCCATTGTACAAAGCGAATGGCGGGACTTCCGAATATAAATATTGTAGAGGAATTAGTTTATTGAGTATGCGGGTAATGTGTTCGGTAAAAACATTATCGAACGAGTGAGGCGGATTACTATCCACAGAATATGGCGTGTATAGTGTGTTGTAGCGCGCCCTATCAGTTCCGCAGTTCTTTAACTTGAATAACGGATATTTACATAAAATAACTCTATTCCTGCTCTTAAATTAAATTAGATCACGAATTAGCGGAAATTTACGCTGTGAATAATACTTGCCACCTCATCTCATAGCAACTGGTGATAAACATGGCGGAGTTAAGTCACGTTTTATTCTCGAGTCAAAATGGTCTCTGGCAGGGGAATGGTCGAAGCTCCTGAGTGCAGAAAAAAAAGTGATCGTCTTTCCTCAAGAATTTATTTAGTTCCCTAATTTAATGAATTTCACTGGTTATTTTTCCAGGCTGAAATAGAGAATTCAGGAATATATTTACAAAACCATTTACCGCGAGACCCGGGCATAACGCAGCAAGTTGTTTCCCCCTGTCTAGGGATGAATGTATGGTGGTTCCTATGTATTTGACTTCATTTGACACCTTTATACTTTCTCATCCCACTTATAATATACTTACTCCCCCAAAGATATGACGGTGTGATTTATTTCGCAGGAAGTGTACTGCAGTGCAGTTTCAAGATTTAGATTGAGCATTCACTCAAGACACAACAAGTTAACGTTGCTCAGGTCCAATGGGGTCCAACTTATAGATCAGTTATTATGACAACGTCTCGGTTAGATAGCCGCATAGTCAGTAAAAAATCTAATTTGGCTACATACGCCAGAAGTTATGTCGTTTATATAAGCAAGGAATAACGAGATCCATCACGTTTTCGTGTGGAACGCCGGATATCACTCACACCATGAAGGAACAGTCAAAACTAATGTCCTCGGTTACAGCTTCTTTCATGCGGTCATTTAAAAAATCATGTATGCGACATGACTTTAGAATGAAATAGACAAAGCGTACAAGCTTAATTTCGCAATATATTCTTTTCCGATAGCCTTTATAACACTCACATCTTGACGGCGGGAAATCATTCACTATAAAATTTGTGACTTCCTAGTACATATTCCCTGTTGGCTAGTCCTTTTTGTCTTTAAATCTTATAATTCTCTTTTGAGAAAGAGTGCGAATAATATCCTGGCAAGCAGCAGAGAGAAGCCTTAGCGAATAGCCTCGCCATCGCTGCCGAGACTGAGTCCATCCCTATGGCCACACAGCCATGCCCTACGCTGCCAGACGCCCTATTACTAACTCCAGCTGGAAATATATGCATAATAGATACTTATATTTAAATGCTCTATCTATGTGACACATCTTATTGTTTAGTTCGTGATGAATGTTTAAAAAGTAACGGAATAAGTGTTAAATCAATCAATTTTCAAAATGTAGTGAAATGGAGGTTTTTATGCGTTGAAATCAGTTTATCAATCTTTAAAGATGTAACAATAATTAACATAAACATCCATTTTAGTTTAAAATTTATTACTCAGCAATTTAAGGGAAAACAAACGAAAAGAAATAGACATTATACATTAGCAAATTTCAAAATTTTGCTTCAGAATGAATACAGTCAAAACGTGGAGGATCTGGTGGGCCTTGCCTAAATTTTGATGCAATTCCATAAGGTTTTTATTTAAAAAGAAGGTCCAAACCCCGAGTCAGCCTTGGTTTCTTCGTCAAATTTTGCTTTCTTATATAAGCCACCGACTCACAATATATTATCCTCAGGTTCTATTGTTTTATTTGGCAGCGCGGGTCCTTTCCTTCTTGCTCTTTTACCTGTAAGTAAAGAAAAGAAAACTGATTGGACAGTGGTGGTGGTTTGTGGTTCACAATGCTAATATGATTTGCACGACCCGGGTTTCGCCGTACTATAACGTCATCTTCAGGTGAAGAATCTACTTAGCTTGTAGAATGTGATTTTTTAGTGTCTTCACCTGAAGATAACGTTTTAGTTCGTCAAAAATCGGGTCGTGCAAATAAAATTATCATTGTGTAACCACAAAGTTTAATTTTATCATTAACATTCTGGCTTCCATTTATCTTTCGTCTCACATTCGCATTTTGACTAGACTTATATCTAGTAAATTTGGTACACAATTCGTATTTCGTTGTAGCCCATTCCTAGTTTTTCCAGCAGCCCGAGCATCTTATTCCGCTTGACGTTGTCGAAGGCTATCACCAAGTCAGCGAGTGCCTTGCATAGTGTCTTGTTCATGCAACATTTTCTCTACCATTACTCTCAGGCAGTATATGGCCTCCCTGCTTCCTCTGTTCTTTCATATTCCAAATTCGTATCCTGATAGATTTTCTTTCACTCTCTAATACACCCCTCTGCTAATCTGGTATTTAGTGAAAGTTGTTTTGACGTGAATTATTCCAGACTCAAGGTTAAATGTTTCCCACACATCTTAGTTCTTGGCATGTTCCGTATGTCAATCATTACACCCCTTTGAAAGTCCTCCGGTGGTCTTTCATTTCCGTAGTTGTCATTGACTATTTCGCGCAATTTGGCTTAACGTCTAAATGTCTTGATGATATTACTCTCTTATGATATGACTCTGTTATTTTATCTTGATGTTACGTTATCTTGATGATATGACTCTGTTATTTTATCTTCACCAGGCAGTTAGATATTATTCAGATCTTCCACTATTCAATCTAATTCGCATCTCAATATGTCTATGCCATAACATTTGTGGCTAGATAGTACTACTTAAACTTATAGAATAGATGGAAACGAGTAAGCGAGAAATTGAAATATGCTTGTTGGAAACAAAAAAAACTAAGTACTACGTACTCGAAAAGAGGTTCAAAATTGTAAAAAAACTTACTTTTACCAACTTACTAGTAAATTTTGCGGGGAGGAAGCAAATCCAAAACTGGAACATCCCCCTTTCACGGATGAAAAATATTACTTCAAAGATGTCACTGGAGATTTTGTAGGGTGTATCAATATAAATTGATTTCTTCCGTTGTAGGGCTGATTCCTCGCTTGGACGGAGAAAGGGTGGAGCATTGAAAGTAGGGGGTGGAGTAATTGGGAGAGGGGAAGGGGCAGGAGGGATTGAGAGGGGAATGAAAGAATGGAGAGAAAGGGAGCGTTGGGGAGGTGAAGGGGAATGTGGAGAAGTAGGGGGGAGGGGAGAAGTTGGGACGGGTAGATTGGGGGTGGGTTGGCAGGAACGGGGAAGGTTAAACGAAGGGCTGGGGGTAGGTGGAGGATGTTGGCTTGGGGGAGGGGTCGAGACGGGGATGGAGGGGTGTGTGGGGCCTTCACCAGTCTCCTTATTCTCTTGTATTTTACTTAAAGTTCTTTTCTCTTCCTCTTTATCCCGCAAGTTTTTATATTTTTTGTTTTTCTTCTTGCAGCAGTTGTTGCCTCCGCTAATGCACGACACTGAAACGTGAAATAATCAAATTATTCGTTAGCTACGCCATAATTGGTGTACCTTGCCAGAAAGCATGTGACTAGTATAGTACTACTCCCAACCCTGCGCATGTTAGCTTCGTGATATCACTGTGGGGTTAATTTTTTAAGATTATTATTTTTAGCCGAAGGTGCGTAATCAATTACTTCTATTTAACCGTACTTAAATGAAAACCGCATGTAGGAAGGTTGCGTTGTATAGCGGTCTATGGGAAAGACATTACTTTAAGATTGTATACACAGTCGATTCCGAATTTTTCCTAATGCAGGTTTATGGCCATTAACCGTTTCCATGTAAATCGTCTTTTTTATGATGTTATAGATTACACAGATTGTTCACTTGCACTTGAGAAAATAAATTTCTCCGAAAAGTTAGTTTATGTTAATGATAATAAACAAAACAGTACTCACATAGTCCTCCCATATCTATCACGTTTTTCTCTGTGAATTATTAATCTCTTGCTTAACCACTTACTTCACGTCACCTTAGACAGCAGATAGCTTTACGCTTCTAAGTTAATGTTTCCCTGGCAACGATTATCAAAAGTCCCTTCTGGTGTCTGACCATTGTTGTACATTGAAGTTGTTGATTTGTATGGTGAGAGAAATCATGGCTACAATTATGTAAGATTACATGCGGGCATACTGGCGGTCATCTAGTTCATTTAATAACAATGGCTTTATTAATCACGAGTTATTATTCATTTCATTATTGTCACCGTTAGAAATCAGTTGTTATCCAAATATGCTAATTGCTATTAGAAATACTTAATTATTTTGGCATCTTTTTCAATTATTTAAATTTCATTTTTGTGTCAAGGTGTTTCAAGAGGGGTGCATAAAATTATTTTCTCATTAACGCTCTTTCTCTTTTTGGGAAATCCTCAAAGTCGCAGTGTATGTCAAGGTTTGTTAGGATATCGGCCATAAAGAAAGGAGGGGACAAATTCCGCAATTATTTGTTGCAAAATAATGTTCTGATATAAACAGGAATTAAAATATGAAATAATTTTGTTAATCTACCGGTTACGATCCCGACTTCCTCTAATTATAATTGCTTTTTTATTTCCTAGCATTGTCTTCTGCAACATCGCGTCTCCTTGCAATTGCATACTCACCCGACTTTAATATTTTTTTCAGTACACTTCAACCAGCCAATTTTGTTGTTCCGCGGTCTCCACTTCCTTCTCACTTTTATGTTCCCTACTATTTCTTTATGACCCATGGCTTCTCAATACTCCTCTCAATACTTGTCTTTGATTCTACTGTTTTCCCTATCGCCATTACTATGTCTGTTTTATGCTCTCCCATCCTTCTTCAACTGTTCTTAATAGCTCTTCTTTACTTTAGCTACTTGCTTTGGACATTAACTCCGTTTCATCTCTTTTAAATGCTTAGTCATTCCGCCTCTTATTCGTCCTACTCAGCCCTTTTAACCTAACATCACATTTCTAAGCCCCCGCCCATCTGCCCCCGAGGAGGAGCGCGACATTTTTTGAACACCGTTCCAAAATCACTTCCTACCATGGGATTATCTAATTGTTAACTCCCCCCATTTCCCTAACTTTATTCATGTGTACTCATGTTTCAGGTGATTTTAAATCGTTTTTTTTTCTTATTAATAGGCATGGAATTCAAAGGGAAAATATCATTTTCTAACATATACGGTGAAATTCACCGTCAAAAACTCATTGACCTTGATTAGGATTCGAACCCGCATCTTTAAGTTGGAGGAAAGGCCTTTTAGTCAATTGAATGGCCTGACCGCCAATTTAAAGATGTGGGTTCGAATCCCGGTCAAGTCAAATGAGTTTTTGATCTCGAATTTCACCGCCTATGGTATATATGTATAAGAAAATTATATTATCACTTTGAATTCCATGCCTATTTATACAATGAATCACTTGATTTAAATAAACTGAGACATGAGTACACATGAAGAAAGTCAGAGAAATGTGGAAAGTTATCATTTAGATAATTCCATGGTAGGAAGTGATTTTGGAACGGTGTTAAAAAACTTCACGCTGCTTCTCGGGGGCGGATGTGTACATTTAGGGTGATCGTCAAAAACTTTATTCGAATTTCAAGGGGCTTGGGGTCAGAAAAGTTGTGTATGCGGCTCAATATAATGCAGGAATTTTTTCATAATTTTGGTCAAACTTCCTGAGGTTCCGCCAAGCGGTTTAATTTTAACAACTTTAGGCCATTTTGGTAAAAATTTGAAATTAGCGAAAGAACGTGCCCCACCACATTTATTGTAAGAACCACTTACATATTGTCAGATGGTAAGTGAAAACGGGCTTGGAAGTAGTTAAAAGTTTTAACTTAAAACCAGTAGAAAACTAAAAAAAAAAGTATTAATAAAATTAAGGATAGGCAACCCGGCGTACGCGAAGTGAATATCGCTTTTAATGCCTGCGTAGCTCTTCGCTTGATACCGTTTCAGTAACAACCCAGAACTCACCACGAGGAGGTGGCTTCGCATTGAGTTCCACTCGTGCCCAACCCAACCTCCCAACCAAAATGGACACTTTAAGCATTTAGTTTGAATCGTGGACCTTGTACTGACTTTCATGGCGGAATTCAGGCATATACGCTCTCTCCGCAATGATAGTTTTGATGAACATATCTCTGTTGTGTCTCCCATTGACTGCTGCAGACGCATCCTTCACGAGACGAACATGTCTCTCAACACTTTGAGTGTGGACAGGAACTTGTAGGAATTTTGGCAATTCCGATCTTATTACGTTAGTTGCCATTTTTCTGATGTCTTCCTCAGTCAAACTCTTTAGAAGTGGAGGCTCAGTCACAACAATGAATTTCCAAGCTATCAAATGATGATACGTCTTTGCTTTCCATTGTAATTCGGGCACTTCAAATTATCTCACTTGTTTTTTTTTTTTTTTTTTTCGTTTTTTGCATTTTTTTACAGCTTGCTCTCTTACTTTCTTACTTTCATCCGTAATCATACACGTGAGCATGTTTTCAGGATGACACCATAAAGCACCACGTTGTAAAACTGGATCGACAACATTCAGCTGGTCTTCTCTTAAATACCTTGTGAGGTGCATCAAGTGGAACATATGTCGAGCTCCATCAACGCAGTAAAGTTTCGATTTAATCATGAACCACATCTTAATGTATACTTTCTGTATATAAGTGACAAATATCAGCAGTTCCTCTGAAGGATCCTCCGTTGACAACCACAAACGTAAAATTCTAGCGGCTGTTGTAACCCATCCGGCGTGGGAAAGTTTTCCGGTGATCGTTCAGGTAAACCCATCGGGCATTTTCCGGACGCAACTGCTCTTGACACATCTATTAGGTATGCCTGATCACTATTTATGTCAGCAATATATACATCGGGGTGACTAGCTGGGATGGTTTCAAAGTCAACAAAAGGTAAATCTTCACAGTTTTGGATCTGCTTCCCAGTGTAGCTCTTGGGTCCAGTGGTAACTCCATCTAAATGAGCAATAAGGTGTCGGAGTGGGAGTTCATTTAAATGGAGAAGACAAATGCATCACTGCAATGGCTTATTTAAATGCTCTTCCAGAATCCTAATGATTCCACAATTTTTTACTGTATTTACAACAGTGCCATGGCAGCCGACTGCGCAAATATTTGAGAGTATCGCAGGATGCTCTCCCATGCATTGCATGATTGAACTTGAAATATCTCTAGCATTACCGGAAACTGGAGTCACGTGAGTTATGTATTTCGAGTCAGGCTCGCATATAATTACAACGTGTTCTTCTAAAATGGTACTTCTGTAATATTTCCCCCCTTCTTATTTTAAATTACTGTCTGATCCTTTCTTCCATCAAAGTAAATCCCCACTGCGGGGCCACTATGTTCTGATTTTTCTACTCCTATTCTTGATTGTAGTCTCTGTCTTTTAAGTTTCATGCGGTCTATGACTTGGGATGAGTCCTCCTTGTTCACGATATCAAAATCTTCTAATATTGCTGTTGCTAATGCTGCTCCTATAGCTGATGTAACTTCGAATCTTTCGCATACCCTAGCAAGCGTAGTTAATTTTGTTGAATTGCGATTAAGCCGTTTTCTTTGTGAGGTTGATGGTCGATACTCATAAGCATTGTCTGACTGATCATCTTCTTTAGTTTCATGATTTTTCTTGGAATCATTCTCACTCGATTCAATTTTGTTATCTTGCCGACGAAATGTACTCACTTCCTCTTGTGCCGAACTGGCCAAAGCATTACGGTCTTCCATCTCTCTCCTCGACAAACATTTATTTAAAGTAGTAGTAGTTTTCGTGTCCAAGGTAGAAATTACAAAAAGACGATCTCCACGCTGATCAGAGAGGAACGTCCATTCTTGCACAGGAACTTTACGTTGAAGAGGTCAGTAACAAGATTCTCTGTTTTCACATTTACAAGAGCATATATAAAAAAGTTTTTTAAAAGCGTTTATCACCTCATTTTTCTTCTTTTCGAATATGGTGGATCTATTAGGACCATGTCCTTTTAAGATTTTCTTGTGGAAAGGTGGACTTTGATCAGATTTACAACTCTCCCTTTGCTTACAGTTGGAATGCTTGCAGCTTGCCATCTCATCAGTATTTTTCAGCGACTTGCTTTAAAATATTAGATAATGGAGGATCCTTTCCGTTCATTTCTGCTTTCTTTGTGTACCGAACGCTGTTGTAAAACCTGATGACATCCTCAATGGTATGAAGCTGCCACGATGAGATGTCCTTAGGTGGACCAAAAATTGGACACCTCAAATCCTCTCTTGTTCTATTCCTCTTTGAATTCATTTCTTCACGAGAAAACACTACCTCTAGAACTTTAGCTGAAAGAAGAAAGTAAGAGAATGCTCCCATCTTTCCGCGCGAGATTGCGTGAACCAGAGTTGTAGGGAAGAACATTGTAAAAATAAAACACTTTGTAATTTTGAAGAGTACATGATATTTTCCCGAAACATTATGATTCTACATTTTCACTTCCACTGTGTTCACTATATAATAACAAAGTTTCGTTGAACTCCATCGGAGAAAAATGTATTAAACTGCAAAAAATGACGATGTTTCATACGCAAGATGCACAATCTGTACCTCAAAATGCCACAAAGTATAGCTAGATAGCAGTAAATCGATTAATGTTATCTCCCTTCCCACATAGGTGTAGCACACTGCTCAAAACTAGTAACGGCAATCCCGCGGCCATCGATCACGTCCCGCCCAACCAGGCCATCATTGCGTGATTTCCGGGTTGCATATCCTCAATTTTATTAATTATTTTTTTTAGCGTTTCTAGGGGTTTTAACTACTTCCAAGCCCCATTTTGCTTTCCTTCTGACAATATGTACGTGTTTCTTACAAATAAATGAGGCGGGGCACGTTCTTTCGCTAATTTCACATTTTTACCAAAATTGCCTAAAATTGTTAAACTTTAACCTTTTGGCGGAACCTCAGGACGTTCGACAAAATTTCTTAAAAAATTTCTGCATTATATTGAGCCCCATACATAACTTTTCTGACCCCAAGCCCCTTGAAATTCAAAAAAAAATTTTTGACGACCACCCCTAGTGGACATGGAGAATAATTCAGTGCATATCTTTGCACCCGTGCGTGTGACTGGGTACTATACCATCTGTGCAATCGCAAAGATTGGAAAATCATTTTCAAAGTCCTTAATTCTACCTGTGGTTCGGATTGGCGTAGTTTTATTGCGGTATTCATTTACCGAGGACCATAGAAGAATTTCCGCAATTAGTTGAGTTTTGGGTGACATGTATGTAACACTGCAAGCACAAAACTACTTTCAACTTACAATAGTTACGAGACGGTTAACTGACTCGAAATGCAAAAGGTGATTGCACTAGTTGAGCGACATCGTGACATTTTAGCATCCGCGTGTTCGTTTTTTAGGGATGTGAAGTGTTTTAGAGGATTAATTGTGCTACAGTGTGACACAGAAAGTATCATTTTGAAGCCACACTACATATCTAGGTCGGACAAAAAAGATAAAATAAGAGGGATATTTTGCCGAACATATAGATACAAAATTTTAAAATTCGTTCATCCCACGGACAAAAGGTGACCATCAGAAATACTAATATCCACTGAAAAAACTCCTTAAATACGTTTCAGCTCCCTATATCATTCTCTATTACACATTAATGCGGCTGGTATCCTAACACCAACTTCTTCACGCCCATCCCTTGGCTTGCAGGGTAGTATGAAGATGTAGGTGAGAGTGATCTAGGCCGGTATTTTCCAGATATTAATTGTTTCTTTTTTTCATTTCGGAGTAAATTTGGCTATTTTTAGAGTTGTTGTACTTCATCTTTGGATAATGACTTGCTAAATATAATTTCGAGAAACCGTACGAAGTATTGGGCTAACTGCTTGAGCACGCATGCAGGTTCTGGACCAGGGAACTCGTAACATCTAATCGAGCATTAACGTTAAATTATTCAATAGCGATGTGTAATAAAGTCGCCAATTGATTCTCTAATGACAGGAATGTCTGCATCATGCATGGTGCCGTTCTTCGTGTACATTGCAAAGAAGTCTTTAAAATTGTGATACATGTCGATACTGATAGACAACTTGGCCATTTTGGTCCCGTAATTACTCCACGGATGAACGTCAACCCTGATGTTCTCTTGTGTAAGACAATAATGATTTAGGATTTCATTTGGTAATTTACCCAGCGTTTTTTCTTGAAGTCTTCTACTTACTCCCCCAAAGGTATGACGGTGTGATTTCCTTCGCAGGAAGTGTACTGTAGTGCATTTTCAAGATATATATTTTGAGCATTCACTCAAGACACAACAAATAAACGTAGTTTCGGTCCAACT
Source organism: Pyrrhosoma nymphula (assembly GCA_963573305.1). Lineage (NCBI taxonomy): Eukaryota > Metazoa > Arthropoda > Insecta > Odonata > Coenagrionidae > Pyrrhosoma > Pyrrhosoma nymphula. Next base: position 42,317,549 of record OY754330.1, on the reverse strand, counting down.
TATAATTCAATAATTGTGGCAATTTCTCGGCAAAAAAATATAATTTGGCTACTTACGCTAGAAATAATATCGTTTATATAAGCAAGAAGTAACGTTGTCTAACCCCTTTATCATATGGAACGCCGGATGCAACTCCCACCATGCCGGAACGATGGAAACTAATGCCCCCAGTTACGGCTTCTTTTTTAGAAAATCACGTATCCGACATTAATTAAGAATAGCATGGAGAATGCGTGCAAGCTGATAATATTTAAGCAAATATTTTTTTCAGATAGCCTTGCTGACTGCTGCGGAAGAAGTTTCGATTATACAAGAAGGTCATAACATTACTAACAATTATTTGCTCGAGAATCTTGCATGATATCAATGAGAGCGTTGATTATCTACTCACCCCCTTCCACCCAACCTTCAGGAGGACTGCAGGGTATGTTGTAGTTATAGATGCATCTTTATGGGTCCTCCGAGAATATTTCATGTTTCTGTCTTATCTTTTATTGGGTGGAAGGCAACGTCGAACATATCCCCTTCCCATTATGGAACTCATCTCTTGACCTGCGGGATATGATTCACGATAAAATTTGAGACTTCCTAGTCCACTTAACCAGGTCGGTAGTCCTTTTTGTCCTTGAATCTTATGATTCCCTTATGATAGAGAGTGCGAATAACATCATGGCAAGGAGCAGGGCCAGGACTTAACGACTAGTCTCGCCATCGCTTCCGTGACTGCTTCCATCCCTATGCCTACACAGCCATTCCCTACGCTGCCAGACGCCTTTTTACTAACTCCAGCTGGAAATATAATCCAAATAGATACCTACTTCTATTTAAATGCTCCATCTATGTGACACACCTTGTTGTTTATTTCGTGATGAGTGCTTATAAAATAACGGAATAAGTGTATTACACTCTCTATTTTTATAAAATATGTTAAATGAAGGAGGTTTTTATGCGTTGAAATAAGTTTATCAATCTTTAAAGATGTAACAATAATTGACATAAACATACATTTTAGTTTATATTTATTAATCAGCGATTTAAGGGAAGACAAACGAAAATAAATAGTCATTATACATAAGCAAATTTCAAAATTTGGCTTCAGAATGAATACATTCAAAAGGTGGAGGATCTCATAGGCCTTGCCTAAATTTTGATACAATTCCCAAGGTTTTTATTAAAAATAAAGGTCCGAGCATGATCACCGAGTCAGCCTTGGTTTCTCTGTCAAATTTTGCTGTATCATATAGGTCACCGACGTACAATGTATTCCTCTCAGGTTTTATGGTTTAATTGGGCAGCGCGGGTCCTTTCCTTCTTGCTCTTTCACCTGTAAGTAAAGAAAGGAATACTGCTTGGACAGTGTTTTAATAAAAATATTGCTTTTAATTTGCTGCCACTTCGTTCCATTGTCTTTCATTATTTCATGCGTCTCTCGCTCAAGCTGATACATTTGCCGTTCAATCTTAATATTGCTTTACTGCGGTTCTCCATTCTTCAATTCTTATTTTATCCGTTCATTTGATATTCACCATCCTCATCCAACAACAGTTCTGGAATGCTTATATCTCCTCTGGTCTGCTATTAAAATGGTCTATGTTTCCAAACATATAGTACCACGCTTCACACGAATGCTTTCAAATACTTTTTCTTGTAGGAAGTTCCAACTTCTTAGACCAAAGTGGCTGACTTGTTAATATTAATGCTTATTTCACTAGCGATATACTACGCTTAAAGTCCGCTGCACTACTTCCTACCCACGTGTTGTTGTAGTAGTTGTAGTATCACGTAGTACAGTTGATCAAAAATTCTTCTTTCACCAATTTCTATCCCCTTAGTGTGATTTCTGAATTCAGCTTCTCTCTTCCACATATATAAGATAATATTTTTAATGAACGTGGTCCATCGCATTCAACTACGATTTCTTGCTGTGACTGCGATTTCATCTGCGAAGCGTAGCCTGTTTATTTCTTGTTTATTTACCTTAATTCGGTTGAATTCCATTTTGTGCTTCCCTTATTTCTTCCTCCAAGTATATGTTGAACAGTGCTAGTGCATGGTAGTATACTTATCAAACTCTATTGTTTATTTTAGCTTCTAGTAGTTTCAGGCGTTACTCGGTGGAATTTATTCATTGCATACATGAAAATGTTTAACATTGTGGTTCCACAATGATTTGAGTTTGAAAGGAATGACCTTTGAATGTGCAGAAAGTATGTGGAAAAGAAGTGTTTGGGAAAATGAAAGGTGATGCATGGTGGGATTAAGAAGTGAAAGTTGCAGTGAGTGGAAAGAAAGAAGTGTATAATAGATTAACTGCAGCCCAATCTGAAGAAGAGTGAAAGAAGGCATGAGATGAATACAAAGAAGAAAATAATGAATGCAAAAGCGTTGTGAAAGAGAGCAAGGAAAAATGCGTGCGGATGAGGCAAGGAAAGTCCCAGGTGATTTTTAAGGTAATTTAAATTTATTTCGAAAATGAGCATAAAGGGCAAAGCAAATCGAGGGTAAAGGAATTGATGCATTTAGAACAAAACGGCGAGATGGTGTGGAATGAAAGAAAGATCAGCAGGGCTATTCCCATTATCGTATGGCCGGGCCATAAGTCGAAATCGACCATAACTACGGCCTCGGGACATACGTATGGCTTCGAGCGATTCCCATCCGAGCAAAAGGCCATAAGTCGGGCGGTACGTATGGCCCGAAGGCCGTAATATTATGACCTGCCTCGGAGGCCGACATAAGACGGGCCATACGAAAAGAGTTGCCCACCTCGGAGTTATAAATTGATTTTGCGCATCAATTATTGATCTTTTTCTGTTATAAATATACCAAATCATTGACCTAAGTTAGCAAAATGACGAAAAATAAGGTTTCTCTAATTTATAGCCACGCATAGCGAAGTTATCAATTGCAATCTAAGTAATTTACCACATTTACCACGATGCATCATTTGTGCATCTATTCCTGAATTTTGCCCCTTTCCCTAATGAATCTCTTTCGGAACTTTGTTCCGTCTTCCAATACTTTCAACGAGGGCAGTTTTTCGGGGAAGTAATATGCTGCCAGGGACAAGATGTTTCCCAGTAAACACAAAATGCTGCAGATACGCATCTGATGCGCTGCGCGGTAGTGCTGCAGCTATCACGAAGGCGCTTCTGCAGCGCGCCTAGCACTCCTAAACTTCCCTTTTTTGAATGTCGAATGCGCTGCTAACGGGTGTCAGGAGCGCTGCACAAGCGCGTCAGGAGCGCTGCATAAGCGCTGCACAAGCGTGTCACGATTGCTTCAACCTGCAAAAAATAGTTTACTCAAGGACCGAAAGTAGATGGTATCTCCGTACTGCATAGACTCAACTTCATTTTCGCATCTACCTACGGTTAACCTCACATCCATCTACGTTAAGCCTATCACGCAATTACCTACGCCATATCCAACTATCAACTGCTACATCTGTATCTTGAAAGTTGTATATATACGGCCATTCCCGTGCGTAAATGTGTTTGCGAGAACTAACTTTTAAATATCAATGCTGTGATAGTTTATGGAAACGTACCATCCAATCACGATATCAGTTTTCAGGCATTAATTAACTGAAACCTATGTTGCCATATTAAATCAAAATAAAGCCAACATTAATAATAATAAACAAGATGTTTTCCAAATGCAGACGTTTGTTTACATTTCAATGAAGACGTAACTTACTCGCGCAAATGTTACGAACGTGAATATGCATGTATACGGGTCAATCCATATATAGTGGTCCAGAGGTGGTTGCTTGATGATTTTTAATATTTTTTTATATTTTTTACCATACAAATTACCATTTATTGTGAATACAAATATATCATTTTTTTTATTTTTTTTTCCTGATAGTGGCCATTTTTATGCTAACGAAAGACCGATTTTAGGCGATTTCAGTGTTTTGCAGTTAAAGCAAATATATCCAATTCTGTGTATCCTAGAACAATCAAACAAAAACCAATCGATTCAGTAAATAATTAACTTAAATAAAGGTCGGGTGATGTATCGACCTAAAATTAAGTCTAGGGTCCAAATATTGCTTCAAAGTTTTCATCACTTTACTAAAAAATCAATTTTTACAATTTTTTACATAGGAAGACAGGATACTTAATGTTTGTAATTTTTTTATTTGAAAGGTATAAAGCCATGCTTTAAGTTTGCAGAATTTTAAGCTGTGGACTTCAGTGGTGTTTTTTATTAAATGTTTTTAAATTTCTTGATTTTTCAAATTTTCCAAAGTTTAATGCCCATTATCTTTGTTGGGCATAAAAATAAAAATTTGAATTTTAGCGCATTTAAAGTCCTTTAAATGAGGAATAACCGGTAAAAATTTTGTTTAGTGGACTCAACTATTAAGAAAGATATTAAACATTGAAAAGTACCAAAATATCGACGAAGTCGACATCAGCACGGCACCATTTAGTACCCTCTTAAGCAGGGGCGGATTAAGGGGGGGGGTGGGGGGAGGGGGCTACCGCCCCCCCTCCCCCCGTAATTCCCGGGAAAATAGAAAAACGGTAATCATCAAGGTGGTCCTCCGATGCAAGTTTTTATTTCACCAGCTCAATACACAATGTTTAAAGATAATTGGAAAATATCTAAAAGCCACTTGTCTGAACAGACACAGTATCCTCGTTGTTCGCAATTGTACTTTAGTAGGCCTTTTGATGAACAGTGTTGTGAAAGCTTTGGTGCCGTAACGGAGTAGTTATAAGCTATTATACTATGTATGCAGACCTATATACACCTTTTTAATATGTATGCAGAGAACAGTGCCGCGAGTTTGGGCAGTTGAGCCGTAGTGAGTCTGCGAGAGGGGAATACAGTCTTCACGCCCTCCTTCAGAATTGCCTACTATGCGACACCCTCCGCTCTCGTGCTCGTCGCGACATGTCAGTTGCCCGGCTCTAGCGAGTGTATTGTTTCAGTTGTAGTGAGTGACAAGTTCAAGAGTTATTCACATATTTAGGACCCTGCGTCCTTTTTCCTTTATTCTGTGATATACCTGACGTGCAGATCAACCTTTCTGCCAGAGATGGTAATTTCAGTACGTTAATTACAAAGACATAACTTATTTGCGCTTTCTCGCGCTCGCCATTAGGGTCGGCCGGCGGGCTTTAAGCTCGGGCCCACATTAGCCTCCATTGCTATTTATCTGCTTTTTGATCAAGGAATGGAACACCCACCTATTGGACTTTCATCTCCATTGTGTTATCATAGAAATGCTGTCAGAGGTCCACCCACCGTAGTTTTGTCCCCTCTCCTTTTGATAGCAGTAAAATTGAGGACTCTCTAAGCAAAATAATTTTCAAGTATTACGCTACAGGGTGAGAAAAAGATGCTTATAATGTTTTTTGCAACTCGTTGCAGAAGGAATAGTTTTGGTTTACTTTTGTTTGCAGGCGTCTTCTTCCAGTAGGCCTGGTACAAAGCGGAAAACTAATAGTGCCTCTGCGGACCTTCGAAGCTTTTTCTCTCGCGTCCAAAAACAAAAGACGCCAGAAGCAGCAGGAGGAAATGCATAATTTGTTAACATCATGCCTTCATGCTGTACAACTGACAATAAGACTCAAGCTGAGTCAATGGTCTTTTTACAATCCCATCCACGTAGCCACGAAAAATCGACTGAAGCTTCAATTTATTTACTTCCTTTGGCAAAAAAAATTCAACTGTGACATAGGTTTCTTCATTGTACCAGGAAAGGAAAGACCTGATGATAGGAAAAAAGCAGAACTTTTGGAAGGCCCTTGGATATCCACAAGCGACTACAAGTATCCCTTTTCAACTCATAGGAAGGGAACCGCGGAAGAGCGTCGTTACGTGAGGATAGAACATCATGAAAAGTACCCTTGGCTTGTAGTTTCTCCCTCAATGAATGGACTTTTTTGTACGTATTGCCCTTTTTTCCCAATCAACGGCAGCTTGCGGTACAAATTTGCAGTAAAAATCCCTCGATACAGAGCCGTTAAAGTTTTCAAAACTGCTAGGGAAACTAGATGATCTGGAAAACCACCAACACACAGTCTATCACAAAGGTGCAGTGCCCAGTTGGCCCTGAATTTTCTGAAAAATACAAAAAACCTGAAAATCAAAACACAAACCAACTGGACGGCTACAGAAGGGAGAAAATCAAGGAAAATGGAGAAAATCTGAAGCTGATACTTAAAAATGTGATTTTTCTTGGCCGTCAGAACATACCATTCAGAGGTCATCGGGACGACGTGACGGTGCATTATCATTGGAAGAGCCCTTGATGAATGACGGTAACTTCCGAGCATTACTGCGTTTTCGTTGCTAGGTATTATAAAAAATTATAAAAATATTAAAGAAAATAGTATTTTCTGAATATGTACTTATATTTTTATTTCATTCCAACTAATTTTCATTTTGTACGGCATTAAAGAAGATTTATTTCAAGGAGTTCGAAATCCTTGTGTAGGCTGCCGCGGGTTGATGTATAGGAAGATGAAGGTCTTCCGCCTATTGCACCGCGTTGGTCTATGTTTCCTTTGACAACAGTTTCGTCGGCGTTGTAGTCGGCTTCTTCTGGTCGGTGAAATGAAGATGCAGCTATTTGTCGTCTTATATATCTCAAGCGTTAGACCTGACTCCAACGGGTGAGGTATATAATACAACAAATGGCTGCACCTTCACTCCACCGACCTGAAGAAGCCGACTGAAACGCCGCCGAAACTGTCGTCCGAGGAAACACGGTGTAAAACCCGGAAGACACTTCACTTCTTCACAAGAATGGCATTCTTTACATCGTTTTTTTACGTTTTTCAAATTTGATCAGATAGATTTACTCAATAATTTATCACATCTCTTGTATATAATATAGCCACACCAAAACTACGTTCCAAGCGCTACATTTCTTTTAATTTTCCGAGGGAAGTCCACCCGGACCTCTATTTTGTTGAGATGTATTGCATACCCCCCAGGCGCCGCGGGAAGTAGTGAACCGCCCCCCCCCCCAAAAACAACGACCTTAATCCGCCCCTGCTCTTAAGTAATGCTTGATGCCTTTAAAATCATTATCATAACTCATTTGTCAGTTTTTCACCTCATTTTACAAGTTATTCATTATAAAGTAAACATTTGGTATAGTAAACTTAAGCTAAAATGTAAATGCAGGCCTTAGAATACAAAGAATAATTGGGAATTCAAAGAAACATACCCATATATTAAAATTGGTCATTCCATAACTATATACCAAATGTTTACTTTATAATGAATACCATACAATTGTATGGTAAAAATATTAAAAATCACCAAGTAACAAATTTAACTTTTTCTGGACCACTTAATATGGATTGACCCATACTCAATGTTACGAATGTGGAAATGAGAAAACTGATGAATGTACCAATAAAAGCATAACAATAATTTAGTGTACAACGGAAATTAATTACACAAAGCTATCAATGAAGTGTTGTTACTGGCAGAACCCAAGTCTCTCCGATTCGTGTCAAAGCTTTCCCATTTATGCCAAATTTTCGGTCTAAGAATGAACCACAGGCTAAACATGTTACTATAATTATATCAAGGATATATTTCATTAAATAAAAAAACAAAGGATACACATAGTAAATGTTTAAAGAATGAGTATTCATATCTTCCTCTTTCGATTGAGACTTTCAACATCTCCCCTTACTCAAAAGACTACCTGCAGCGCTGTGGCAGTGCGTCCGCAACTTGTGGCTGCTGCACTTCAAACACGAGCAGCGAATGCGCATTAGATGCGTTTCTCGATAATTCGCTCTATGAGAACGCTGCTGAGACGCTGCTGACGCGCTTCAGTTGACATGTGCTGCACTTGCAGCGCTGACATCCTTGTGAAGCGCTGCTGCAGCCATGTGTGTTTTCTGTCTTAACGCCAAATTGATGACAAGGGAGAATACGACCGTCGGGTGGCCAATCGAGCTCATAATATCTGGTCCTGTAGTTAAAGATTATTAATTCGATATGCCAAAGTGAGACGACACCGTAATTGTTTAAGAAAAAAGCATCTAAAAATCTTAGAAATAGCATGTTGCGATATGTAACTCGTGTGAAAAGACGTATGATTCAGGGATCGTGATAGCCCAGTGGATAAGGTGCTCGCATATGGTCGGGGTGATCATGCGATCAAATCCCGTTCATTGACAATATTTTTGTAGGTTTTTATTGCTTTAATTTTTATATACTTAGTTCTTATCATGGTGACTTCACTGAAAAATATTCTTAGGCGATTTAAAAAATAATTAAGGAGTTGTTAACAGGGTAGGGATTGGAGCAAGGGCGGTTATATATTTCTTTTTTATACTAAAAGATATATTGATAATTATTGCGATTGTAAATTATCATACCTAGGGATGGGGACAAAATAATGGCATTGGAATAAATGATTGGGGGTGAAATCCACCCTAAACACTTCCATGCTTATGCTTCCATTGGGAATGTAATGCTAGGGATTGGGAACATATAGGATGAAGGGTGGATAGAAACCCGGCATCAGCATTAGCCTAGTCTTTACGAATGGTGCCAAGGGGACCACGATTTAACTGGTTTAACGTCCCATCTGAAGGACGGTGTACTGCACCATGGTGTAATCCACATTACACGCAAGGATCAGAATGAATTTCGGAATTCTCTGCAATTCGTACACGAGAATAGGACGTGGAAGGCCAGTACACTACCTAACCACTTATGTTACATCTGTATTTATCATTTGCATGATTCAGGATGATAGTCATCGTAGAACAAACATCATATGCATTGAATCTCGCAAAGCACGTCGTAGAAGCACGCAAAGCACAATGATTGTCGGCACCTCGAGCAAATGGAGAACGCGTTATTCGAACACCTTATTAATGGATTTAAATAGCACTAAATGTCATTAAGAAAAAATTAACAACGGGTAACTTACTCCGCTCCTTCCATTTTCAGATATTTTCCGGTCAACAAAAATTCCACAACGTTTGTCTAGGTTTGTTTACATAGAGCTCTATGTTTGTTTACCACGATTTTTACCATTGTGCTTTGCGATCGTCCGTTTTTTTTCGATATACTTCCAGCAACTGCCGGAAAAATGACATTTTCAGTAGCGCTGGTAGTGATTTCAAAGCATTTCAACGTACTGTACCGCAAAAGATTCTCATACTCACCAGTGAAATTGGCGTTAAGACTTATGGCCGAGCCATACGATATGGCCCCTTGAGATGGGAATCGACGTAGGCCGTAATTTCGGGTCAGGCCATACGAAACTTACGGCCGGCCATACGTATGGCCCCGTTTATCAGAATAGCCCTGCAGGTGTAGATGAGATGCCCTGTGCAAAGCTGATGTGTGAGAGTAAATTACTCATAAGACCATTGTACAAAGCGAATGGCGGGACTTCCGAATATAAGTATTGTATAGGAATTAGTTTATTGAGTATTGCGGGTAATGTGTTCGGTAAAAACATTATCGAGCGAGTGAGGCGGATTACTATCCACAGAATATGGCGTGTATAGTGTGTTGTAGCGCGCCCTATCAGTTCCGCATTTCTTTAACTTGAATAACGGATATTTACATAAAATAACTCTATTCCTGCTCTTAAATTAAATTAGATCACGAATTAGCGGAAATTTACGCTGTGAATAATACTTGCCTCCTCATCTCATAGCAACTGGTGATAAACATGGCGGAGTTAAGTCACGTTTTCTTCTCGAGTCAAAATGGTCTCTGGCAGGGGAATGGTCGAAGCTCCTGAGCGCAGAAAAAACAATAAGTGATTGTCTTTCCTCAAGAATTTACTGAGTTCCCTAATTTAATGAATTTCACTGGTTATTTTTCCAGGCTGAAATAGAGAATTCAGGAATATATTTACAAAACCATTTACCGCGAGACCCGGGCATAACGCAGCAAGTTGTTTACCCCTGTCTAGGGATGAATGTATGGTGGTTCCTAGGTATTTGACTTCATCTGACACCTTTATACTCTCTCATCCCACTTATAATATACTTACTCCCCTAAAGATATGACGGTGTGATTTATTTCGCAGGAAGTGTACTGCAGTGCAGTTTCAAGATTTAGTTTGAGCATTCACTCAAGACACAACAAGTTAACGTTGTCCAGGTCCAATGGGGGACCTTATAATTCAGTATTTGTGACAACGTCTCGGTTAGATAGCCGCATAGTCAGTAAAAAATCTAATTTGGCTACTTACGCTAGAAGTTATGTCGTTTATATAAGCAAGGAATAACGAGATCCATCACCATTTCGTGTGGAACGCCGGATATCACTCACGCCATACAGGAACAGTCGAAACTAATGTCCTCGGTTATAGCTTGTTTCATGCGGTCATTTAAAAAATAAGGTGTACGACATGACTTTAGAATAAAATGGACAAACATACAAGCTTAATTTCGCAAGATATTCTTTTCCGATAGTCTTCATAGCACTCATATCTTGACCTCTGGAAATCATTCACAGTAATATTTGTGACTTCCTAGTCCATATTCCCTGTTGGCTAGTCCTTTTTGTCTTTGAATCTCATAATTCTCTTATGTGAAAGAGTGCGAATAATATCCTGGCAAGCACCAGGGTCTGTCATTAGCGAATAGTCTCGCCATTGCTGCCGAGACTGTTTCCATCCCTATGACCACACAGCCGAGTCCTAAGCTGACAGACGCCTTTTTACTAACTCAAGCTGGAAATATATGCATAATAGATACTTCTATTTAAATGCTCTATCTATGAGACACATCTTATTGTTTAGTTCGTGATGAATGCATAAAAAGTAACGGAATAAGTGTTAAACCAATCAATTTTCAAAATTTAGTGAAATGGAGGTTTTTCAAAATTTAGTGAAATGGATATCAATCTTTAAAGATGTAACAATAATTAACGTAAACATCCGTTTTAGTTTATATTTATTACTCAGCGATTTAAGGGAAGACGATCGAAAATAAATAGACATTATACATTAGCAAATTACAAAATTTTGCTTCAGAATGAATACAGTCAAAACGTGGACCTGGTGTGCCTTGCCTAAATTTTGATATAATTCCTAAAGATTTATTCAAAATTAAGATCCGAAATGGTCACCGAGTCAGCCTTGGTTTCTCTGTCAAATTTTGCTGTATCATATAGGTCACGGACGCACAATCTATTCAGGTTCTATGGTTTTCTTTGGCTGTGCGGGTCCTTTCCTTCTTGCTCTTTCACCTGTAAGTAAAGAAAAGAATACTGATTGGACAGTGGTGGTGGTTTGTGGTTCCACAATGATAATATTATTTGCACGACCCGGGTTTCGCCGTACTATAACGTCATCTTCAGGTGAAGAATCTACTTAGCTTGTAGAATGTGATTTTAGAGTGTCTTCACCTGAAGATAACGTTTTAGTTCGTCAAAAACCGGCTCGGGCAAATAAAATTATTATTGTGTAACCACCAAGTTTAAGTTTATCATTTATATTCTGGCTTCCATTTATCTTTCGTCTCACATTCGCATTGTGACTAGGCTTGTGTCTGGTAAAGTTGGTACACTATTCGTATTTCGTTGTAGCCCATTCCTAGTTTTTCCAGCAGCCCGAGCATCTTATTCCGCTTGACGTTGTGGAAGGCTATGTCCAAGTCAGCGAGTGTCATTTATAAGGTCTTGCTCATGCATCATTTTCTCTACCACTACTCTCAGGCGGTAAATGGCCTCCCTGCTTCCTCTGTTCTTTCATATTCCAAATTTGTATCCTGATAGATTTTATTTCATTCTCCATTTCACCTCTCTGCTTATCTGCTTATTAGTGAAAGTTGTTTTGATGTGAATTATTCCAGACTCAAGGTTAAATGTTTCTCACACATCTTAGTTCTTGGCATGTTCCGTATCTCAATCATTATACCCCTTTGAAAGTCCTTCGGTGGTCTTCCATTTCCGTAGTTGTCATTGACTATTTCGCGCAATTTGGCTTAACGTCTAAATGTCTTGATGATATCTCTGTTATTTTATCTTCACCAGGCAGTTTGTTATTATTCAGATCTTTCACTATTCAATCTAACTCACATCTCAATATGTCTAGGCCATAACATTAGGGCTAGATAGTACTTAAACTTATAGAATAGATGGAAACGAGTAAGCGAGAAATTGAAATATGCTTGTTGGAAACAAAAAAACTAAGTACTACGTACTCGAAAAGATGTTCAAAATTGTAAAAAAGCTTACTTTTACCAACTTACTAGTAAATTTTGCGGGGAGGAAGCAAATCCAAAACTGGAACATCCCCCTTTCACGGATGAAAAATATTACTTCTAAGATGTCACTGGAGATTTTGTAGGGTGTATCAATACAAATTGATTTCTTCCGTTGTAGGGCTGATTCCTCGCTTGGACGGAGAAGGGGTGGAGCATTGAAAGTAGGGGGAGGAGTAAATCGGAGAGGGGAAGGGGAAGGAGGGGATGAGGGGGGAATGAATGAATGGGGAGAAAGGGAGCGTCGGGTGGGTGAAGGGGAATGAGGAGAAGTAGGGGAGCGGGGAGAAGTTGGGACGGGGAGAGTGGGGGTGAGTTGGCAGGAACGGGGAGGGGTGGACGAAGGGCTAGGGGTAGTTGGAGGAGGTTGGCTTGGGGGAGGGGTCGAGACGGGGATGGAAGAGTGTGTGGGGCCTTCACCAGTCTCCTTATTCTCTTGTATTTTTCATAAAGTTCTTTTCTCTTCGTCTTTATCCCGCAAGTTTTTATATTTTTTGTTTTTCTTCTTGCAGCAGTTGTTGCCTCCGCTAATGCACGACACTGAAACGTGAGAGAATCGAATTATTCGTTAGCATAATTGATGTACCTTGCCAGAAAGCATGTGACTAGTATAGTACTACTCCCAGCCCTGCGCATGTTAGCTTCTTGATATCACTGTGGGGTTAATTTTTAAGATTATTATTTTTAGCCGAAGGTACATAAATACATAGTGTTCTTTGGGAAAGACATTACTTTAAGATTGTATACCCAGTCGAATCCGAATTTTTCCTAATGCAGGTTTATGGCCATTAGCCGTTTCCATGTAAATCGTCTTTTTTATGATGTTATAGATTACACAGATTATTCACTTGTACTTGAGAAAATAAATTTCTCCGAAAAGTTAGTTTATGTTAATGATAATAAACAAAACAGTACTCACATAGTCCTCCCATATCTATAACGTTTTTCTCTCTGAATTAATAATCTCTCACTTAACCACTCACTACACGTCACCTTAGACAGCAGATAGCTTTACGCTTCTAAGTTAATGTTTCCCTGGCAACGATTATCAAAAGTCCCTTTTGGTGTCTGACCATTGTTGTACATTGAAGGTATTGATTTGTATGGTGAGAGAAATTATGGGTGCAATTATGTAAGATTACATGCGGGCATACAGGCGGTCATCTAGTTCATTTTAGAACAAAGGTGATATTCATCATGAGTTCTTATTTATTTCATTATTGTCACCGTTAGAAAGCAGTTGTGATCCTATTATATAATGCTATTTGAAATTCTTAATTTTTTGGCATCTTAGTCAATTTTTTAATTTCAATTTTTGTTTCAAGTTGTTTCAAGATGGGTGCATAAAATTTTTTTCTCATTAATGCTCATTCTTATTTTGGGAAATCCTCGACGTTGCAGTATATGTCAAGAATTGTTAGGATATCGGCCATAATGAAGGAGGGGACACAGAAAGTTTACTACAAAGAGTTTACTACAAATATATTTTCTCTTACGAGTCATAGTTATAATATTCTTTATTGTTCTGTAGGTCTACAATGGCATATAATATTGTTAAATGAATTTAAAAAATGCCTATGCATTGGGTGGACTTTTGGTATAGGCATAAACAGTATACTATACTATACGCTATAGCGTAAACAGGATTGACTTCTGGGGAGGGAGGTTCATTAATATTTTTGTGCATCATCATAAAATGATATTTATATTATTATTCATTAGAACAATACTGAAATTAACATTCTCTTTTTGTGAGGACAATTCAACTATATTTTTCAGCCCAATAAGCAAAATTCCAAACGCTACTTCAGGTAATTGAACGAAAACGAATTAAGGTAAACAATTTTTTTGAGGGGTAGTTTTTAAACCTAAAAACCGGTCCGAATGCCATTGGGAATACAATCAAAATGCTGACATTCACTTTTGGTCAAAATAAAAGAATCAAAGATTCAATTGCATATTAGAAATTTAGGATAAGGAGTCTATGTACAACCTTACTTTGTCATGGAGGAACTTCTCCATCGTATTATAATTTTTGAGGTGCGATGATTCTCAGAGTTTCCTCTTAGAAATAGCAAGAGAAGCAGGTAATCGATTTAATGGATCCAGTCAGCTCATTATAAATCTCAGTGGTAGAATGGTGAGGACCTCACTTTGAGTAAGTTAGGTTGTGATTATTTATACGAATGTTCTTTTTTCCACTCGCTATGGGGTAATGAAAACTTGTTAATCGAAAAAAAGTGTTATTTTTGACAAACATAGCATATTGTAGCATATAGATACAACAATGTGGAAGGGTTCTGAGGGATATATAGATATTTGCTGGCCTGAAGTTCTAGTAGTTACCCCGAAAATAGCTTTAATTGATTTTTGTAAGGGAAATACTTTGGAGGCAGGCAGAAATACTAGCCCGTAAGTTGCCCCAATAATTAATACCATATGAAATATGGGAGTGAATATTAGAGAGGTAAACAATTTTCACGGCATTTCACGAAATAATTTGAGCTATCTTCCTTGTCAAAGTTTGACGAACAGGTAATTGATTTGCGTTGAATAGTTTAGATCCTCACGCACTTTTGTTGAAGATGAGATTAGATGGCGCCTTTACGCATGGAATTGAAACCCTTTTTGCGAACAACGATCCACTGAACATGGCTCTCGCTTACAATTTTTCCATAAATTTGATGAAAAATGCAGATTAAAAAAAATTAATTCCTCTTCTAATTTTTCCAGATAAATCATTTCACAACACCATGAAAACTCCGTTACGCCCATTTTTTCGGAGTACAGTAGAACTCCAATTATCCAAATCAATTGGGACCGGACCCAATCCGGTTAATCGAACATCCGGATAAATGGATAACTCACGAAAAAATGTAATCTCTTTGAAATTTTTTTAATGTATTCGCTTCGGATTGATTTAATAACGCTTAAGAAACGTATGTGCTGTAACCAATCACTGTGAAACGAAATCAACGGTATCAAAGATACAGTACACGTTTCGAATAGCCTATTGCCATGACTGTAAAAGGCCGATTTTAGAGGATTTTTTCCCCTAAAAGCGATCCGGATAATTGGCGATCCGGATAGTTGGAGTTCGGATAATTGGAGTTTTATCGTATTAAGAAATTGATATAAAATGTAGGATATTGTCACTCACATTGAAGAGAGAACGTGTTTTTATATCTGTAGCCACAATATAAATTGCATGAAATTTTAGTCATTTTCCGGCGACGCTACCTAAACGGGCGAGGACTACTACCTCGCCACCAACGATCCCGGCACTCAAAAGAGATTATTCAGAAGATGGATAAATAATAGGAATAGGAAATCAGAGTAACCTGAACAATTCCACGGGAAATGCGGATGTAGAGAGCTTGGAGAAAGATGCGATAGGTATAAGAAGCAATATTAAATACCAAGGGGCCAAGGTCAGACGGCGAATGTACTCACTAGCTTATAAATCAAACGGGGTGCATTGGCGTTGATTATCGGCGACGCGCAAGTGATGCCATCCTCGAAAAGCTTGGTGGTTACGGAGAAATTGAGCAACGGCTACAAGCATGTAGCTGTACAGTTATAGCTGATCTCTGCCCTTTGTGAAAGACACATCTGATGTAATTTAAGTATTAGCACCAGTGGTATAATTTTTATTTACAATTAAGCCGCACGATAAGCAAAGAACAAATCTCATCTTCGAGTTCTTTGGAGTAGGTGAAAAAGATGGATGTTTGAAAATAAGCAGTTCATTTCTTACGTGTTTATCTTTGGCAGTGATTCGTAACTTCATTTTTAACAGAGAAATCATAAACGATGAGGGAAAGATTTCTTTAGGCTGTCGTACATTATTGTGCCTACGCCTCCTGGGTAAGTTTGGTCACATTACTAACAAAAGTATTTTTAATTCCACGTCGATTATAACGGTTCGATATTGTTAACTTCCTGTAGTGGATTTCATTGAACACTTTGGTGACATTTTCTGTTTCTACTTGAACTCCTGTGCAAGTAATAAAAGCTATCAGCGTTTAAGAAGTCGTCTGACCCTAGCTGGCCGGTGTTGATATTTAACTTGACCCAATATTTTAGAAGAGATTAAATAGCGTTTTGACCCATTAAATTGAATCCTTTTTTGAGAACAATGATCCACCTAACATGGCTATCGCGCGTAATTTGTCCAAAACATTTATGACTAATGCGGATCATTTTTTGGAAATTTTTTCTATTTAGAATTTTTTAAATAAATCATTGCGGTACCGCAACAATCCCGTTACTAATACCTATGTTTTTGGCGTAAAGACTGCACAACTTATCCATTCAATATGACCAAGTGAGCATTTTAATGGCTTCAGTATTCTGTGCTATCAAACCACATGGTTTCATCTATCTTCTGCAATTTATGAACTTGATATAAACTTGACGTTTTTATACACAATATATGTAGCCTTTTCACAGCTATAAATCACGTTTGGGTAATCTGTTTAAGATATAATTTAAGTTAGTACATCTTATATCTCGAAGGTGAATCCCGTAAATTTTTTGCCGATTTATATAGAAAGTGACGCGAGCAATGGTGCTGCCTTCCGACGGTATTATGACGATCGCCCACCCCATACAAAATCATGTAGTTGAAAAAAAGTTTTCAAAGTTACCGGTTCTCCCGGATCCGCATTTTGGTTGTTCTCTAAATGTTTATCCTATTTTTTCATTTTGGAGATAAATGAATATCACGACTCACCTACTGTGGAGAAAGTTCGAGACACGTGAATTGGTAAAATTCACGAAAACTGCGACTCGTGAAGCCAAGGACGATATAAACTGCGCGTACCTCAGAGGAACATCTTTGTTCTTATCTTCACTTCCTCGTTATGCAATTTCCTTCTCATGCATCACGATAAAGTCTTAGATCATCGCAGTTTATGTATGAAGCGCAAGAGACCAAAAGGTAAAAAGAGGTGAACCTGTTTGCTAAGCGTATTTTATGTCTTGCATCTCAGTAAAGTGCGAGAATAGAACACAAAAAATACCAAAATTTGACTCAATCTTGGTCTAAAATAACAATGGGTTCCGAATAATTAAAATAATTTAGCTGTTTGCTACGAACTCAGCGCCTTCATGAGTTGTTGAAGTTATCTACTTTTAACAATCTATGCAAATCTATACAATCTATACAAAAATGAAATTTCCTGAATTTCATCTCGTTCTCCGCACTGGGATTCAAATGCATGCATGCAAATATTTTGTTAATATTTTCTCCTTGGATTGGTTTAATTTATTATTTTTCTCTTGACAATGAAAAATTTAGGTTCTTCGATAGGCAGGGTAGGTAATTATTTCACTTGCTATCTTGTGCTTTTGTCTTACTTTTCAAAGCAGTACTTACACCATGTCTCGCACGCTTCCTTTAAAAACCGTGTAAGTATGTCTGGGTACTGGTTTGGCTGTAAAAATACATGCTGAGTTTATATTTTACTATTCTATTATACTAAGAGCGTCAAAAGTTGTACATCGGTGAAATTTCACCTACTGACAGTAATGTGCTGGCTTCTGCTAATGTATGAAAAGTTGTCGCTTCAATAACACACGTAGGATATAATGCAGTGTATATTTGTGAAAAATTACCCCCTTCCGCACATCTAAGAAGTGTCTTTCAGGGTACTAAGTGCTTGCCGACATATATAAATATTCCTGCGAAATAGGTTAAATGGCTCCGACTGACAATGAGAGTTTCAGGCCCTCTAGATAGGGAGATCTTATTTCCAATCATTACGTTTACAATTGATGTGGTTCGCAGTCACGCGCACGGGTGCGAAGTTATACACCGAAGACGGTGTAACTTGCTAACACACCTGACCGGCAATTGGGAGATCCGGGTTCGAATCCAGGTCAAGTCAAATGATTTTTTCATGGCGAATTTCACCGTCTTCGGTGTATAAAGGGAGATATTATGTCCGCTGTGAGCAATGATGCATATTTTTTTCCAATGAAAGTAAAATTATTGTAAAAGTGTCATCCGCAATAGAGTATTTGCACACTTTTGGGAAGTGACATCTAAAAAATCTATCGATACTTCTGACACTAAATTTTCATTCTGACGCTCGAGAGGCTTTTCGTTAATTTTTTATTAGCTAATAAAATCTAATAAATTATTATTGCGCCGAAACACTGGTCCGCCATGTTTTGTAGGGTCTGACGTCATCTCCCATAGTCGACCATTTGTTGATTTGGAGATTGTGTGACTGTGTAGTCTTAGCGTGCGGACGAAACTTTAGCTATTAATTAGCAAATATCGAAATAACTTCGAAAAGACAAATACTATTTCACTCTCAACGCACAGCTAGGCTATTTCGCTTCTGCTAATATGGGAGATGACGTCACACTACGAAGAACCAATGTTTGCGCGTTTAGACCTAGGCAATTTCGATGCTAAAACAATGCATATTAAAAGCTATTTATTAAATTAATGAGTTGGAATTATACCTTGGTATTTCGAAACCAAACACTACTCGCTATAATAAATTTCATCAAAATACCTCACCTACGCAAATACTCTATTGTAAAAAATTTTATTTAAACATGCTGTCAACGCATTTCTAATTATGGACAGCCAGAAAACATCGACGGTAGGCTATTTCCGTGTCACTTAAGCCTACATTATTACATTTGACCGAAAACTCTTTCAATTCCGTTGACCTTATGAACGAGCCCGCAGTACGGCTGTTGTGGTCACCAACAAAGGTCACGCGTGGAATGCGTTGTCTCTGACTTTCAATTGACAAACGAGGAATCCGTGACGGCGGCAACGTCGTCTGGGCTGGGACTACAGTCTGGGCTGAGGAAATTCTGTTAACGTCAAATTCCTCATCGCTGTGCAACCTCCATAAGATGAGCCTCTAACTTCCCCTCTTGACGTTCATGGTCTTGGAAATGAGCCATTAGATAACAAACGCGTTTGCACATTAATGACTCCATTCAATTTTTCGATTATGGTGGTTCACCGCCAACTAATTTATATGTTATTTTATTCATATCATGGGTACTTATAGAAAACGGAGTCCATTACTTGATATGAACAAATAAATCATAATGTTAGTCCGTCTCGGGTTATGTAACGTCGTGCCTTGTCAAGCTCCATTTTTATTTGGCTTTATGTATTTAATTACGTTCGTTGTTTTGTTTTTGATAGTATTAATTTGTATGTTAATTAATGTTACGATGGGTTGATGTATTAGGTTGTTTATTGTTTTTGTTTGAAGAACGTTGCTATGTATGGTTGATAAGGGAGGGGATTGTTGAAAAAGTTTGAAGAGAAAGAGACGTGTAATAAAAAGGGGCAATGCCAACTGAGTTTTGAGAAGGTTTCTATTATTTGAGGGATCCCGACGTCACAGTTACGCACCGAGTCAGGTCCTTCAACTCCGCCTCGTACAACTTCTTCAGGGTTTCAGGGATCATCTGAAGCCCTGAAGAAGATGGTTGAGTCGTATATCAAAACGTCGGCGGAGATGTAGATATGGTCTGGTCTGTCATTCGAGAATATTTTACATTCAAAATTCGCCGGGAAAGAATCAGTCATTACTAAACAAAATCATACCTTTCTACCCTGGGAAATATTGTAAGAAACGATTTTTCGCAGAGAATTGAATGTTAATAAAATTCAGATACCTACCCAACATATATATTATTTATTGGTAAACAACTACCGCAACTGATGCCAATACGTGGTAACTCAATGAAAATTGAGCTGTAGTGGTTTACTAAGGCTGGAAAAAATGTCCATTAAAATATTTTCGTCGTAAATCTGCACATTTTGAACCATAATATTATTTTTGATTTGCTAAGACTTCATTGAAAAACGTACTCCCAATATTAATGACGCAAAATCTGCTTTTTTATGACTGAAATTCTCATTAATTAACTAAAATGGTACTATTTTTACACTCTAACTGGTTTGTGTCACAATGCACTTTGATCACTCCTCCATAAATCGTTATTTGCGATTTCATGAATATTATTATGGTGAGTAATGTATACATTTTTAAAAATTCCATAAAATACACGAAATACGCACTGTCTTTTCTGACGTGATCTGCGCGACAAATTTTCCTCAAATTTTTAATATTTTTTTTGAGAGCACGCAGCTGTACATTATCTCATGGAAAACGGCTTCTATATTTGGGAAAGTATCTACAAAATGTGTGCAATAAGTGGCCTGTATTTTGATTCCATTGGAAATAAAAGATCTTCTGCGTCAAAATTTTATCAAATTCATTGAGTAGTGATATCTTGCTCAGACTATCTTAAACAGTCTGATAATGGTAGATCAGAGTAGTAAGCTAAAGCAAACCTATCATCAGATAAAATTTTGATATTGAGATGAAGATAAAACATTCGGTTACCTATTGGCACATGTATGACGTATGTGACAGGCGTTTCGGTGCATGGTGCGATGGTGCAATCACATTTCCATTCTCAACCTCCAGACGCATCTTCAAACGGCAATGCAGCACGCCTCCAGTCACGGAGTACCTTTCACTTTCCCGCTTCTCCGTAGTCACGTGCTTACTTGATCTTAGTCCAAAGAGTACCGATTGTTGTAGCTAGGAAAAATATGAGGGCCTGGGAAGAATATTTGCTGATTCACGCGGAGAAATCTTTCTGATCAGCCTCCCTATATAACATCTCTGGACCTGAAATTGTTCTAATTTCTACTGGTCGGTAATCAGCACAGTACTCTTCTATTTTTTGCAAACAATGCCATTGTTGAATTCCACTCAAAGGTGCACGTTACACCCCGTCATGACTTTTGCGTAAAATACTTTTGATTTTCATAATATATAATATCCCAAGAATTTGAGGTATGAGAAAAATATTTTGATTAAAGGAAAAGCAATATGCTCTGGGTTCAAAAAGTAAAAAATTAGAATTTAAAATAAATGACTCTCTCATTAGTTAAATGAAAAAATATGTTTTCTAAGAAAAAATATGCACAGAAAGTTTATTGCTAATGGCGGCAATAACCAACTAAAATTCTGATTTTTTTAAAGTAGTAAACGATTCACGATTGTAAAATTTTAAAAATATCTATTCACAAATCATATTTAATGTTTTTGTATAAAATACAATGGACTTGAAAGTTGAACATACTTTGAGAGTATATCAAAGCAAATGCAACTGTCTTCACTGAAATACTGGTCATCGGTCCATTGTGACATTTATGTTTCAACCAGTATCTCTAGAGCTACTGATTGAATTTATATATTACTAACAAAAGTGCATAATATTGAGATACGGAGAACATTCTGATTGTTTGGAAAATTTATCTTGAAATAAAGTGTGAGTGGATTTAGGCTAAAAATGACATTGATGGATTCATTCCGTTTTCATTTAAAATATAAATAAAAATGGTGTAAATATATAATACAGTTATTTTTACTGTAAAAAAATAATTTCTGCAACATAAATAATGCAATTAATTTGAAATACTTTTAGCAATGTTAATAAAACGGCTACCAGGGCTACTAGGGCTAACCCGACATTTGAGTGGAACGGGAAGGCGGTGATGTTGGAGCTATCCCCACACTCGAGGGTAAAGGGTTAGTTATTTTAAATGTTAGCATCAAATGGGGGCGTTTACTCGGAACCGAAATTGCTATTTTATTCAGGAAATACTTATATGGAAAAAAATGAATTTTAGTGACAAAATCAATCTTCTAACCGTAGCCATTTACTCATAAATTGAAAATGAAAATACAATAGAGTCCCGCAAACTCGTATACCGATAACCCGGAAGTCCGGATAACCCGGAAACCCTGGCTGAGTGGTAAATCCCCGCACGTCAAACGCAATGGCACCAACCGGAGCACGACGCGACACCGACCGACCATCGTTAGGTTTTTTGAAAAGCTTAAGTTTAAGTTGTAGTTTTTTGTATTTTTATGCAAGTAATAAATGTTTAATATAGTAATAATGTATAAAAACTCGTACTTATTCTTATTTTTACTCCTTTCCTGATAACCCGGACATTTCACAAACTCCGACACCCTTCAGTCCACATTAGTCCGGGTTTGCGGGACTCTACTGTACACAAAACGTGACGCCCATCGAATGAGCTGCGCTGAGACTTCTACGTCATCCACCTTCCCTCGTTGGCTGTTTTGGAGAGTGGAGTGGGGGTGGAGTTGGGGAGGGGAGGGAGGGGAGGATTTTTATTGGGCTAAGTAGCTGTGGACGAAGAGATGACGTATGAAGTCTCAGCACGCCCATTCCAGCGAAAGGGTTGTGAACATCAGTTTTTCGTCGCTTATAATTCGAGAACTAGGTGATGGATCGAAAAACGGAAATATACGGGTCTTTTTATTTTACAAACTCTATCAGATTTGGCAATTTAAAAAAATGGTAAACGCCCCCATTCTTCTCAGTGGCATCGTGTATCACTGGATAGGTTCAATCCTCATGATTGTAAGCATTTTAGAAATACTAATCAGGGTTCTAACTAACTAATGGGTTCGTGGGAGCCAGAGCTCCGCTCATCTCGCGGGTACCGGTTAGAAACCCGGCATTCGCAGAGATTTTTCAGACGAATTCTGATTATCCCTTCTTGGATTCTATGTGGAGAGCACTTTTAGTGCAGTAGTCCTTCAATCGGGTATGACGTAAAATTGTGGGCTCTCTAGTACCCACACCTTTCGCAAAGAGAAGGCTTATTCAGACGCATGGTTTCTCTTCACCCTTCTTCCATTCTCCTAAAAATCCTTCCTTCAAAAACCTACCCTTAATGGTGAAAATTACCTCAGTTGTCGGTATCATCCCAAAATTATCATCCAGGAATATACATTTCGGTGATAGCACTTTATACTTTTGGGCATATTTTTCAAAATAGATACGCTTAAAACTGTGAAGTCATATATATTCGTAAACTATAAACCATCAATAGCTATGAAATCTGGATTTGAGATGCAAGTAGGATGAGAACGAAGTTTAGAGCGGAGGAGTTTATGCGGAATTCAATTTAAATTCAATTCCATACGTATTATAAAATACAGATCCAGGTTATGTGGTGGTATCGTTCCAAAATGACAAAATCAAAATACTTGCAGTCTTCCACTAAGCAAATATTTTATGCGACTAGTTTTGATGTTGCTATATCAACCAGATAAGATATTTCTCCAATGGCCGTAAAATATATGCACCACTCGTAAAAAAAAATCAAACACTTACTGTGTTGGTTTGCGGGAATGGGGACTCCGCAACAGGGACCAACCACAGCCTCTCCACCAGAATACCCTCCTGTGGAGGTTTACGGGAAAGTAATTTCCTCGCCAGGGACCACCACAGTCACACACACACACAACCCAATTGGAATCCTTTGTAGGCTAATGAGACCTAGCTAAGGATTCCTGGGTTATAACCTGGGATCCTTCGGAGAGCTGTAGTGACTCTACTAAGGCTGCCAAGTTATTAACACAACCACACACGCAATCACACAAAACACTCACTCACACACACAATAGGGCCCCAAATTTCTGGGAGAACAGCTCAAAAAGAGCGTGGTCAAATAGAACAAAAACTACAAACAGGGAACGAGGGTGAAATTCGTATACGCGTATTTCGACCACAAAGTGGTACTCTTCAGCAAGCTGAAGGGAAAAACACTAGAAACACGAGGTTGAAAGTCACTTGAAGATGATGTAGTAACATTGAAACTAGTCACATTAAATATTTTACTAGAGGAAAACTGAAAGTGTTTTGCATCTGTCCATAGGTAGTGATGGAATAATAACAGGAGTAAAACTGATATGTTGGAAGGAAGTAAGATGAAGACGGCTTTCAGTTTATAAAGTACATGTAGGAAGACTGGCGAGTAATAACTGCTGTGAGAGAAGCATCACTAGCCCTTGATATGACTACCAAAAAGATGGGCCTATTGATACATGAATACAAAACACAATATATAACCACATGGAGGAAATCAGCATGATCATGATGGATGCAGATTTGCGACTATTGATTTGAAAAAGTTGAGCAATTTAGGTATCTTGGAGAGGCCAATAATAACATGCAAACGGAGAGGATCATCATGGGATTATAACAGCTAGCATGTGCTAATAGAAACGATAGAAGAATCATACGAGAAGCCTTACATTGTCATGAAAAACCAAAATATTACTTTATGAAGCATTGAAACGTCCAGTACTGACAATATGGTGCATAAACAAGGACCATGACAATGACAACAGAGAAACTATTACAGAGATTCGAAAGAAATATCTTGGCTAGAAGCTCTGGCTCTGTGAAGGTAGAAAATACATATATGGCAATGGCCATATAATAATAAACTGGCTCAGTTTTATGAAGAACTTGTTATAGTGGCACACGTCAAAATTGCCCGATTACGTTGGGCTGGACATATCACTAGAATGGTGATTCTGACATTTCCAAGAGAGTATTGACGGTACATCCAGAGGGGAGTAGAGGTACTGGAAGGTCTAGATTGAATGACGAGACCAAGCTTCTGAGAATCCGGAGCTGATGAGTGGCAGCTAACGATAGAAATAAACGGCGTGGAATTCTGGAGGAGGCCTAGACTCAGTAATGGGTTGTAGAGTCACAGAGGAAGAAGGAGGAAGACTGAAAGTCATATTTATCACAAAAGCTTTATTTAAAAAGTCACAGTTTTGTTAGAAAAGTATGGGATAAAAGCCCTCATTTCACACACGAAAATTTTTATTCCGAATTCTAGTTAACTATATCAATCAGTAAAATGAACATGACTAAATTTTTAATCACATAAAAAAAGTTTCATTTCCAAAAAAGTTAGGACAATCATTCCACTAGAAGCTCCCTAGTCATGGAAAATACTGAACATTTTTCATTCCAGTTTTTTTTTAATATTTCTAGTTTTATTTTTTCAAAATAATGCTGAATAGCTTGAAATAAAAAAGTGTTTGGCATTATTGATAAAGAAATGTATTCTTAGAACTAAAAAAAAATCGTGGCTGAATATTTGAACGATAGAGATATACCAGCTATATGTGGCAGAGAAAACACAAATACTGACACACACATGACGTTGATTTTCAACGTCAGTAGAACACAAATGAGTACCTATTAGAGAAGAAATCGAAATTCCAAGCCCAAAAAAGTTGCATAAGAATTTTAAAGTGAATGAATTCTCCACAAATATCTGATAGAGCCTTCTTTGACGATCAGTTTTATAGCATTTTCAACTTTTTTCCATTTTAGGCTTCATGGTTGGTGGTCTTCTTCTGGATTAGACCTCAAATAACGCGTCCAATCAGTGGTGAAATTATTGTGGCTCTCCCGACAGGACTAGCCCTTTGGACAAATCTGTCTCCCATTGAATCTTACTGATAGTATCTTCGGTGGGTCAGTCTCTTCTCGGTCATACTTGGCAAAGATCCTCACGACAACGGTTTCACCGGATCCTATCTCTGCCCAAGGATTCCATACACTATAGTGCACGTTATCCGTGGTTGTAACTTCGCCCAACCAAGCCTGAAAAGAAAAAGATCGGCCGTAAGAAATCAACTCAAACTTTGCGGTCATTTTCAGCTGTATAAATGTTTTACAGAGAGGAGTTTCACCTTCTTTGCACAATGGGAAATAGGAAATTGGTAGGTATTATACTGAATCATATGCATGATATATGAATTTCGTCAAATTAATCCAAGAAATATTTTATGGGCATTGGCAGATGTTGATTTCCTTTACAATAGATAGCTGAATGGTAATAATTCTTCTGAATTTTCATTCAAGCATAAAATGGGCCATTGTCATAAAAACAGGGAAATATAGAATACTGGGCCTTGGCATATTAAATCATTAATACCTAGTTAAAAATATCTTTTTTTTGTAATTTGACTGTGGAAAGATAGAGAAAATATCAGAGGTGCAAACACATCGTACGAATGAGAAAAATATGTGAAAGTTATTTAAAATATTCTGAGAAAAACAAGTAGGTACCTTGGATGGGAAAAATTGCAGGGGAGGGAGCAAGAATGGGATATGTCGGAAACATCCTTAGGGACATTGAAGGGACGACTTACAAAGAAATCAATGGGTTAGGTAAAAAGAGATCAAAGTGGAGAGCTGCAGAAAACCAATCGTCGGATTTAATTGACTGCTGACGACGATGAGTTGCTCAAAAATTCTTAAGGAAAATTAGAATCGGCCCTATAATCCGGGGAATAGTGCAATTCTCATGTTACAGGAGACATTATTTCGAAAAGGAACGAGTGTTAGGGAAAATATCACAACCCATGTCGTGAGAAATGAAAAGTAGGTATAGTGGAAGCAAATATCGTGGCAGATGTGCCTAAGGCCATTTTCAGTGTATGTACCTGTTACCCAATTAACTATAGTTATGACTTCGCTCGGGTGAAGTAAATCAGTGTCCGCGACTAACTAATAGGATTCCCCAAATGCCCCGTTTCCACTACGCTCATTCTGACGCAGACAAGAAAAATCTGGGTAACCGGCCTGCGTTCCAAGAGGGAAGCGGTGACCCACGTAAGGAATGACATGCTGGGGACCGATTGTGTATCTTTACATTAGAAACTTCCCTAGCGGAATCTCAGCACAATCCACGTGTGAAATACGTTGGTCACTTGTTGATAAATACAGAAATAGCGATCCCATTACGATTTATGACCCGCGTCATCGGCTAGCAAGGGTCAGCTAACCGTGGTTAGAAATTAAACCTTAGGTGGTGGTAACTGGCGTTTTCATCACCAAATGTAACCAGAGTCAGGCCTAACTGTAGTAATAGAAGCGGGGTAAATGACTTAAGCCTTCGTTGCCAACTTCAAAACGATCACACTGCTATTCTCACAACTAAAATATCCTCTTCAACTGAAACGAATTTTACAAATGGGATCCTCAGATTGGTTGCAAACACAGTGAGTGAATTTCCACGCAGATTGATTTGGATTGCGTAGTGGAAGTGGACAACAGAACACATGGTAGAGAACGCTGCCATCATGGCTGAATTCAACTTGATATGGCGGGACAGTGACAGCAGCGCGTTTCACTTTAATTCTTACGATCCAAACCAAACTGAATCAAAACTCGCTGATATTACTCGCCACCTATCGGAGAACCCCATCCAAAAATTGGAACTATACAATTGGAGAATTATTGCGCGAGAAAGTATATATGAATAACGGATTGAGCATTTTGAAGCTGGTAATGAAGACTTGCGACCTTGGGAACCCTGGTAGTCAGACGCGAAAGCTCTTTTCCTCCGTGTGTGTGTGTGTGGAGGAAACTCTTAGGAAATGGACTCTTTCGCAGAAAAATTCCTTCTACCTAACTGACACCATGGTTATCTCCCAGTTTAAACATTGTCGTGTAATAATGCTTTGATGAAACTTTCCCGCCCTCTCAGGTAAGTTCGATTGTGTCGGCAGGTTGGTGACTGCCACCATGTTTCGCTACCTCTGTGGTAACTTTAATACCAGAGAGAACACGATATTTCATCAGTAACATGACGATGGTGGAGGCTGCTGAAGATGAACGCTCACCCCGAAGACGCGAGCTGGTTTGTCCAACTCGAAGTCCAGCCGGATACCGAAGATTTCTTCACTTGAGGTCAGAGTGAGGATGCCGAACCAAGTGTCACTCTTGATGGAGTCCGTGAGGTAGGAGAAGACGCCTTCGCAAGGGGAATTCCACTGGGCCGGATCCCCTCTCCAGCCGTCCAGCCTGTCAAAGAGAGCAGAGCAATATATCATGATTACACTTTTATGATAAATCGAAATTATATAGTCTGAATACGTGTTGCCAAAGATGTATTCCTTACTCTATGTGATTACTTTTGGAAGTAAAATTCCGAATAGACTTTTTCTTTATAGACCTTCCGAAGTATTTTAAAAATATCTCTGTCAAGTGTATTTTTTAAATAATATCTACCCTTTCCTAATACTACATATCCACATACTCTGGACCACACGCTTAAGTGGTGGCTTGCGGACTTGCTCGTGGAAGTAGATACACTAGACTACTAGAGTCTCCATTA
Source organism: Pyrrhosoma nymphula (assembly GCA_963573305.1). NCBI lineage: Eukaryota > Metazoa > Arthropoda > Insecta > Odonata > Coenagrionidae > Pyrrhosoma > Pyrrhosoma nymphula. Next base: position 42,289,289 of record OY754330.1, on the reverse strand, counting down.
CCCGAGTTCCGATTTACCGAGGTTCAAATATTTATGCAATGACTGTACCATACCGGTTGAACTCTTACAAACGAACCCCAGAATTTGATGATTAGTCAATCTTCAAATAACAGGCGAATCACAGAAATATTTGGTCCCAATCATGTCAAAAAATTAATTACGGAAAAACATAGAAATATTAAATTTCGGTCTCAAATCACACTCGAAAATAAGCCCTGCGTGTTACCCGAAGTTGCCTCAGTCCACCTTATATCTCCTGCAAAAGCTCCTGGAGGAGACCTACGTAGCAAGGAGGGGAGGCTGAAGTGGAGTGGGTAAAGGGAAAGGACGGAAGGGAAGAGCGGGAGACAAAGAGAGAGAGAGAGAGACATGGGATTCTGGTCCAACTACTTCGCGAAAAAGGCACACACGAAAAGCAAGTGGTAAAAATCAACCATCTCTATGACATTATTGGGGATCCATGATCATGTGAAATTTGATTAAAGATTAATGTTAAAATCAGCATATCGCGCGTACCTGTTAGCCAATCCGGAAGTAGGACTTGACTGCCCGCCCGAAATCTCAGAGCTCGAAGTGAACGGAGGTTGCTCGTCGTCCTCGTCAACTTGGCCCTTCTGTTTGCCGAGGACTTGGACCACGGTGGGCGAAGGGGATCCGTTGGTTTGCCTCGGCTTGTTGAACACGAAATCCAGGATGTCTTCGTAGCCCTCCGTCTGTGCCTCGACCTCGCCATCCGGCGAATCCTTCACCTTTGGCGGCCGTGCCACAAGCAGGACTACCAGCGAGGCGTTCGAGTTTATCTTCAGAGATAGGGACAAGAATAATGTTCATCAGGAATATGCGACCGTAAAAACGAGGCAATTTCGGCCATTAATAATTGGTGGGTTGTGGTCATTACCAAGGGTTTTCTACCAAATAATTAGTGGCTAAATTTGTAAGGAGGCCGTTGTAATTTCATGCCCTGAAGTTCACTCTGTATCTGATCCAGTGTATACCTGCAGACGACGTACATATCCATAATACCCTGCAAGCCACCTCAAGGGCGTGTGGTAGTGTGAGTTTTCACCAACATGCTGTACACGTTGATGAAAAGACAAAAAAATGGGGAACGATCTGACTCGATGGAAACACCGGTTCCCGATCAGTCACCGAAGTTAAGCATCGTTGGGCTCAGCTCGAATTCGGATGGGTGATTCTCCTCTACGACCGAATGCTGTTGCCCCTGTTTGCAAGTGCAAAATGATCTTAGCCGATGAAGCACGATAATCTAAAATACTACTACTACGACAATGAAATGTCAAGAATCTTAAACGAAACATGCGAGAAGGGCTAGGGAAAGTACTACGTAGCAGATTAAAAAGCAAGAATTTGGGAGAAAATCAACTAATTTACTACACTACCTGTCAACTTCATATTATTATAAGGTGTTTATAAAATCTTAGTGGCAGCTATTATTGTTTCTTATCGTTCATGGGCAAAATGGAATTTTAAATCTGTTCATTTCTATGCAGTCTATTTCCCAAATTTTACTCTCATAATCTAAACTAAAGTAGTATGTCGGGATTTGTAAAATTTTCCACGTCATCAGAAAATAGATCGTCTTGGAACTAACATAAAGGATTAAGTCTAAATGTTAACCAATAGCTATGCGTAGTAATAGCTACTACTGATTAGTATTACGTATAACATTAACTCGTGGATACTACGAGATATTAATTCGTGCAGAAAATACAATCGTGCGAGATATTTCCAGGGGAGGGAGGTGATAGTAATAGTGAAAAGTTAATATACAAAAATGCAAAATTCAAAATTGCTCTTCTATTTGCATCCAGATAAGAATTCCCCTGATAAGTCTCTGCCATTACTTCAATTCCAACCCTGACCTTAAAGATTTTGAAATGCTGTCCTGCCACCGCCGTACCAACACGATTCTCGGGGAAAACAGAACCGATCCAGTCGGTCTGGCGTTAGCTCAACTCAATGGCCTCGGTGTAAATGAGGATGGATAATCTGAAGCTGATAGAGAGGAGACCAATCGGTGAGTCGGGCCGAATCATTTGATCATAACTCCAGCAAACTTTTGAATAGCCAGGATAAAAATTTATGTCAGTTTCAATAGCAAATTGACTACTCTAATCACTAAACTATTTGCTTGTAAATACATATTGGATACCAATATTGTATCCCTTTGGGCAGAGCTTTGCACTGATAACCGAATGCTCAGGGTACTAATCCGGGAAAACAATACAAAAAGATAAAATTACGATCAACGTCTAAAGTAATGATTGAGGTAAACACCAAAGGACCCGTTTATTATCGTATGATATCATAATTTATAGAAAGGATGTTCTCGGAAGCATTTTTTCAGATTGAACCCTTTACCATGTGCCAAGCCAGAAGAGAATTTACCTACCATGCCATGTAATCCAAGGCTGATACAATACCAAGGGAACATTTCCGCGGATAAATTGCCTCACTCTGTAACTTCATTCAATCAACCTGTTCATAACATACTTTCTTCATAGATAATGAAAATAATTGAACAGTTTTGAATGGAGACATCATTAGAATAGACCAAATCGTATTCACATAATTTATTTTTCGATTTTATCACCTTGAAATTTCCGTTGACTGCATACAATTCTGGGCTCACCACTTGCCGTATTTTTTCTCCTGGGAGGCGACTTGAAGCTGAACTGCTTGAAACCGTTGATGTGGCTGAAAATTGGAGACAAAAAATAATGTCATGTGAGAATATGGAGGATTAAAAATAATAAAAGTGCGATGCTATCGAAGAATGATGGGTGTGAAATGGATGGAGATAATAACCAATGGAAATGGCAAATGGAGAGTTCGGGAAAAAGGATACTAAATGATAACACTGTCAGGTAGAAATGGATGGACTCATTGGCTACAAACTAAGACACAATCGTCTACTGAAATAAAATATTTGAAGGAGAAATGAATCATCAGAAAAACCGAAAAAAACCAAGGATAGCATACACGAGTCAAATTATAGAGGGTATCAAAAGAAGCAAATGTGAAAGAGTTAAGCGGTTTGCTGAAAGGGTGGTGGAGCACAGCAATAATCGTATTGACGACAAATTATGATTATGATGATGAGATATGTAGAGCATAAATTTTTTTAAATGCGTCAGGCATGCCCTACGCCTATATCGCAGGGTTTTAAAGGCTTTCGTTTTCACTAAACACATAATTCTGCATAGAATATTGTTTTCACTTCTGTACTGTACTTTGTCCGGGTGTCCTGTGTCTACTGTACGGGTGCAAGATATTTGAAAAAAATTAATTACCACTCACAAAAAAAATCTTCACACTTCACATTCACTGTGGATCGGAAAGGAGGTAAAGCTATGTGACTTTCGTGTTGCCCACGAACCATCGTCAAAAAATGAATTCGTTAGAAAAAATTAAAAAAAGAAAGCTGTCAAGTCCAGACTATTTTCCTCAGGAAATGCACATCTTACATGCACCAGGGACCCCAGTGTTTCAACCCCATGCAAACTGCCTTTTCCTATTATTCGCCCATTAATTTATCTATTTCTTTAAGCAATGGATAACTAAAAGTTTTTAATTCGATGAAATCCATCCTGTGAGGTAAATGACTAAGAAAACAAAGGACGTGAACAAAGGGAAAAAATGAGAAAAGACAATAAAATGAAAAAATACAAAACATGGGAAAACAAAATAAATATATAATAAAAGTAAGGGTAAATAGAAGATATTGAGTCCGTCGTGGAGAACGATAAATGTACAATCTGGTGGAATTACTCCTTGCTAACCACCAAGCAGCTGGAGGTGACCAAGTCCGACATCGTTCTCCTCTACCACCGCACACGCTCCATGTTTTCGATAGAGGTTTTGGCTCCTGCTGAAACGAGCATGGATGCAAAAGAGGTGGTAAAACGGGATAAATATCAAAACCTGCTTTTTGAACTTTGGTAAATCTACCCCGGGCACTCCGTGAAACTAGTAGCCCTCATCATAGGTGAGCTCAGCGGAGAAAAGGGCTCGCCGCTGAGTACCATGTAGTGAATTCATTCCTGCGTCGCACAGTTCCTGCGAATCACTTGTAGCATGCATGCAGAAGGCCGTCATCCTGGGGTCACTCCGTCTACTGCGTACGGATGACCCGAATGCAGCGTAGCCCCCTATCCAAAGGGCGTCGGACGTGGCAGCGAAAACTGCCCCACCCCTTCCGAGTCTCCGCCATTATGACGGCAATGAAACGAGATGCTTGCCGGGGACTAGGAGGGGCCTGTTACATTAGTAACTACATAAATAAAATGAGAATAATATTGAAATTAAATTTCTCTCGCAGTTTCCCGCGGCGATTAGCTGAATATTCCATTCTTCTTCCGGGATATCTGCCGTGTCGCTGTTTTTCTTGGCAACGTTTCTCCTCACATCCTGGAGGCGTCTTCAGGTTGAAGATGAAGGGCTTCAATTCGCGACCTGAAGACGCCTCTAGAACGGGAGGAGAAACATTGTCAAGAAAAAAAAACGACGTGGCAGATATCCCGGAAGAAGAATGGACTTTTCAATAAAATTGAATGACATTGAATGTATGAAATTGAATGTATCATTATTACTTGAAATTCTGAATGTGTTAATCTCAAATAGTTTAGTTCTTGGTTTTAACTTCGTACAAAGACCACACACAGCGAAAACGCAAAAAAAAACTGTGAGGGCGCTATTTGGACTGATTCTGGACCGGTTGGGGCGAGTCTCGCACTAACCGGAAGGGTAAATGGACTGAAAGTAAACCGCAGACTCGGCCTCTCGAAAGGTCAGTGATGTTGTCCTCACACAGGTTCACAGTGGAATTTTAAAGAAGACGAAAGTTTTTGTTTTGCGGCTCTAATACGAACTGTTATGAGATAAAAAATATGCTTTTGCAATGCGAATCTGTTGCAAGTTAAATACCCGATGAAATTAGAATTTTCCACTTTTCTAATGGCAATATTTATCCACGAAGAGTTTCGACGATGACCATCATTATCAAACCTTAATTTTTTGAGACTAGACATTAAATTGAGATAATAATGTTGCATAAAATCGAAGCGTGTAGTGAATAAAACTTAAGATAATGTGGTGATTAGTCATATATTTGCACAATATTTTGTGAAATGAGCACTATTACGAGAAATAATTACTAGCCGAAATGATAAACTAAGGTTTACATTCTATTTTTCATGAACATGGAGTAAATAATGCTTCTTAACTATATCGTAAGTTTTTAGTGAGCAGTAAAACTCCTGTCTAAATCCTTAGAACCGTCAAAATCCTTGACTTGAATCCTCCGCGCCAGAACCTTGGGGCGTCAATGAGGGGAATAATTATGAACAATCAATTCGATTATATTATAAAGCGAACAAAATTCATATTACTTTTTGTGTGTTCTATAAATAGGATAATATCCAAACAGAGGTTGCTGATATATTACCTTGCCTGTAAGCTCAAGTTCAATAGCAATATGAGGAAATTCATTTTGTTCGATATATCCTTAGATTTCATTGGAACTGACCTAGGTTTCGACTCTTGGTGTCATTATCAATGTGACATGGATAAACTAGTGTAGTTTTAGTGACGGGGGGGGGGGGAAAGGGGGGATATGGAAGGAAAAGAAGTAGAGAAAACTCAAGAGGGAAGTGGTGTGGGATTATTTAACATGATCTTTAAGGGCCCCAAATCATCTACAAGACAATAGTTCACAATCAAAGAAGTTGACACGAGGATATGAGAGGTATGCAAGCTCCTTTGATTCAGGAATTCAGGGAGAAAGTTATTGGGGGAGGGAGGTGAGGAAAAAGGATCCAAACTGAGAGTAGTAGTCAAAAGGAATGTGAATATTAATCGATTGGTAGTGGGTAGGAAATGCTTGGTCATTATATACTGTAGATTAGCGATAACTGAACTATCATCATAAGTCATTCAAACCTGAGATCGGTTTACTAGCGCCCTGTCCCATGGTAGCTTTTTAACGCGCGGAAGTTCCTGTGTTTCGCATTTCGTTTTATCTGGATGACGTACTTATCTCGTCTGCTTCGCGACACGTTCCCTTCCATAATCGTAAGTAGATCACTGTGCCTCAGGTAGTGGCCAATCAATCTGTTTCTTAGTCGATGTCCCGCCGTCAAAATTTTGACCAGTTTTTAAATACAGTTTGTTTACAAAAAAGTTTGGTCAATTTTTTATGAAACATTTGGCCAAATGGTTTAATCCTTTAACACGATACTGAAACTTATTTGAATGCAGGTGTTCAGGCCTTTGTATCTCGTAGGGTACGAACCGTGGTTTTAGTATGTTGGAGACTGGTTTGCTTTTGAAATATTCTTTTAAAAACCTCTACCGAGGTTCATAAGTGACGATGGTGAAGCTATTGCCATATCCAGCTTCACTGCTTAGCGTTCAATTGCTTACAGAAAGGGAAGAAAGGCGTATTTTCGTTTCATTGCCACGTATTATTGAGATAAGTATACGAAAATTGAACTTTTCCCTTATTTCGATCACCCATACTCAGCTGCATGAATAACATAAGTTCTATCATATGCAAAGATATTTTTTCAAACGATACGAACGAAAAATTGGAATTCTGTATTTCTTTCGATTCACATAGTCGTAGTGGAACCTCATTAAACTTTGGGATTTTTCGGCTGGATTCCCATGTCTAAGGGTGGGTTTAAATCATCAAGTTATATCCGCAAGTTTTGTCTGCAAGATCTAGCGGAGGATTTTACTCTGACGAAAAATGTTTCACAAATTAGTGCACAGCCATATTGGTTACTGTTTACACTAGCAACGATGCACTTCTACAAGCGACTTACCAAAACTTTAAAATTCTGCAAACGAGCATGTAGACCACTTCACACCTGTAGTTTACGTTGAAAGTCACTTGCTGCAAGTAACTTTCACTATAAACTTTCCAATGTAAACCCACTTTAATGTAACGCGTCTCGTAGTTTCTGAGGAGACAACTTTCTCCGCTGAGGGCGTATCTAGCCTTAAGGCCGGCTTACATTGAATGTCAGAATAAAAGGTTAAGAATTTAGCATAAAGTTATGAAATCACGATCGTTCACAATGCCGTATGACTTAGATCAACCAATAGGAAAGCTTCTTGCGTCGCTTAGGTTAGCCAATGAGGAATTCCCTGCCCTATACAATGGACTGGTAAAGCTTGACGTCACGAAGAATTCGTTATCAAGGTATTCTTTTACGAGTAAAAGCGGATTCAATGCTAAATATACGGGGAACTATTGCTTGGAAAGTAATTTGACGTCACGACTTTTCCAGTCCATCGTCCCTGGCAGGCTTTATCCTCTGAGTAAAATAACATTCACTTCACAATTATAATAAAGACATGCGTACTAATCAACTATTTGCCATCAGTAAAATTTCAATGACATACGACAAAAAACTAATGAAGTTAAAATTCATCTATTAACCATCAATGCCGAAATTGATGATGTCTCGATCCAGGCATCGATCTTTTTAATTTCTCTTGAAGTCTCGATTTCTTTTATTACCCCGCCTTACTTATTTTTATTACAAAATCTATGAGGTCTAGTAGCATTCCCATTACGTTATCGTTGCTTTTATGACTTTCCTTTGTCGTCGGATCACCAGTACAAATCACTTATGATTGTCAAACTTAAATCCTCGCGCTTCTTTGTGACAGAACAGCTAAACGTCATAATATAAACGATAAGCATGAACCATGTTCTACCTTCATGGACCTGGAAGACACCTGGACCCTGGACCCAAGCAAAAAGATTTCCAGGGTCTTGATGAAATTCAGAATCATCACAAGATTCAACTGCGTGACCAAAGTCTTCGACTTAATCCCGCGTCCGAAAGACAAAATCCCACAAGAACTCAATGAGGGAGTGTACCAGGTACCTAGTTCTTGAGGGAAAGCATACATTGGTGAGACATGCAGATCCATGAAGACGCGTCTGAAGGAGCACCAGAGGGCTACCACGAACAAGAAGTTCAGCTTGTCCGCCATCGCGGAACATGCGTGGTCCGAACCAGGACACGTAATTAAATTTGACGAGGCCAAACTAATCGCCAAAGAAAAGAGATACTTCCCTAGGCTGATAAGAGAGTCAATAGAGATATTAAAAAAATGACAATTATAACAGGGAAGACGGATACCGACTAGCAGGCCCGTGGAAGAGGATTTGGCGGGAAGACATGGACCAATCATGACACTTGGAGGGAGAATTAACAGGAAATAAAGTCGACGATTTTGGTATCCAGGCACTTGGACCTGAAGACGCTCGGAGGAAACCAGGCGAAACTGTTGTCCAAAAGTCAAAATGAACGCGGAGGAAACCCGAACAATAAACAAGCCTTCATTCAAGCCCCGCGGAAACCTACGCCGCAATATTGCTTTAACAGCAATGAAGTATTGGGGACTTTCAACATTTAAAAAAGAAAGGGTCAAAATGTCATCAGTTAAATGAGTAAAAATTTAACACTTGACTGTACCTTGAATTTCAAAATTCTGCTCGCTTGAACGAATAGGCGCTAATGTTGTTGGAGGGGGTCTAGTGGTAGAAGTGGTTGAAGTAGTTGAAGTAGTGGACGTGGTAAAATCGTCGACTTCAATGTCGATTGGTGGCGGGCTCGTCTCCGGTATTGTGTCTGTAGAAACAGAAGGAAAATTATTTATATATCACTTAAATAAATATATATGTTTGCAGAAAAGTCGATACATTTATGTTTAAATACGTAATCAACAGCAATTACCATGTCATGAGTTAGAATTATCTAAAGGAAGGAGGTAAGCTAACTTTATGGTGACATGATAATTGAGAAAAATCTGGTTCTTTTACCACAGAAAAAAAATACTTTTACAGATAAAGATGCTAAATTGATGTTTGAACACAAAATTAACATGCTTTACATGCATTGATATTCAAAAACAAAAGAGGATAAGCTTAATCTTTAGTGAATTGGTGATTGAGAAAAATTTGCTCTCTTTTCACTGCAAAGCAATATATTTTTTACAGAATAGGACAATGATTTTATGCTTAAATAATTAGTCCATGTGATTTTCATGCATTATAGTTCTCAAGTGAAAGATGGGAAGCTAAATTTTATGGTAAAAGAGTGATGGAAAAAATTGGAATAATGAGCATCGTCTGATGCGAATTTAAAAAAAAATCGCGAAACAGCTGTTTGTGCACATTATAGATAAAAAGCTCCTTTTTCACGGCATTTCACTTTGCAATTTAGTTTAATGCCGAAAGAAGTAATTCAAGCTATTTAAAAAGACGTTAAACGTGATTTAGGAAGTGTTTCATGGCAGAGGAACACCACAAGAAACCGCAAGAAACAGACAACATGAAAGGAGTCGAGGAGGTAAATAGTTTTAAAAAATCAATGAATAGTGTGGCAATTTTCCTAAATTTAAATATAAAGACTACAAGCGGATTTGGCCTAATTATTTACTATCCAGAGGAAAATTAAATTTCTTCCCTCTGTATCACTTTTTTTCTGGTCTCAGCCACCCAAGGATAAACCCTCACCCCACACCGCACCTCACCATAAAACCTTTCCTTCACAGCCAGCTCAATGTATATGTGTACCATGCCAGCCCTCTGTAAAGCACCTGAATAAGTACATATGCCTCCGTTTCGAAACTGGTCGTTTTTCAATAAAACTGTGGGGTTGCAAAGTAATTTTTCATTCATTCATTCATTACAGTAATCTACCGGTTAGAGGTAGGTTGTGACGAAAGTCAGAGAATATCCAACGAACTCTTACACGTGCCGTGCCCTTTCTACCTCTAGTATTTCTTTCTTCATCTCAGTATAAGTCCTACCTTTCTTCATCCCGTCCATAAAACCGATTCTCTTCCTTCCCCTTCCCCACTTACCCAACATCCTACCCTCTAGCACGGCCTTCAGCAACAGTCGTCCCTCATTACCCCTTCCAGCCACCTACCCTGTCTTCCCCTAATCTCATCTATAAGTTTCCTCTCCTCGCCCACCATGTCAAGCACGTCCTTTTTCGTCTTGTCTTCCTTTCCGTCCAACGCATCTTCTCCATCCTCCTCCACACCCACATCTCAAAAGCCTTCAGCCTATTTTCGTCTTCTTTTCTCAAGGTCCACGTTTCTGCCCCATACAACGCCACACTCCATATCAAGTTCTTCACTAGCCTCTTTTTTACATCCTTACTTAAGGTCCCCGTTATCAGCTCCATCTATTATTGAACGCTTCCTTCGTTTCTTTTCGTTTCGATGTCCTGTTTCTTCTAGCGTACTACCCAAGTAATTAAATTGTTCTACTTGCTCCAGTTTGTGACTTCCTACTCTTATCACCAGCTTCGCTTTCTTTGTCCTACAGAATCTCATTACTTTTGTTTTCCTATTATTTATCTTCATTCCGTATTTCTCACACTGCTTTTCCAGTGCATCTACTAAAGTTAGCAGTCCTTTCGATGACCGACTGACCAACGCCTGGTCGTCTGCGAATCTAACAGACTTTATCCACTGGCCTCCTACTTTCATCCCCACATCTAGCTCATCCCATGCCTCTCTTACAATTTCCTCAGCATAGATGTTAAAAAGTAAAGGCGACAACGGGCACCCTTGCCGTACCCCGCGACCTATAACTGCCCACCCGGATTTACCGTCAGCTACCCTCACCTGAGCCCTCTGCCCCAAATATATGTTTCAGATAAGTCTCCTATCACGCCAATCTATTCCAATTTTCCCCAGTATCTGCATTACTTTCTCCCAGTTTACTCTGTCAAACGCTTTTTCGAAATCTACAAAGCAAGCGAAAACATATTAACCTGATTATGCTCTATGTTTCTATCTATAAGTGTCCTCATTACCGCAATCGCGTCTCTGGTTGCCCTCCCCTTCCTAAACCCAAATTGGTCATCGCCTAAATAGCACTTTGCTCTGCTCTCCAACCTTCTATTTAGTATTCTAAGAAACACTTTTGCTGCTTGCGAAATTAAACTGATTGTTCTATACTCCTCGCATTCTGATGCTTTCTTCTTCTTCGGGATAGGTATTAATACTGTTTTCACGAAATCCTCTGGCCATACTCCTTCCTCGTAGATCCTGCGAATAAGTTTGAAAAACGATTTTCTCCCCTTACTACCTAGATTCTTCAGTAGCTCCGAAGGTAGGTTATCGGTTCCCACGGCTTTTCTACCCTTCATCTCCCTTAGTGCCCTTTCTTTTTCACTCTCAAGTAACTCTGGTCCGAGGTTATCCTTATCTATTGTTCCTTCATCCTCTAGATCTAGGCTAAGGGGTCTATTCTCGCTGTCATATAGCTCATCTACGTATTCTCTCTATCTTTCTTGGATATCTTCCTGTTCGATTAATATCTTCCCTGTTTTGTCCTTAACCTTTCGTATCCTTTGACCTCTCTTACCACCCAATAAAATTTTCACCTTGGCGTACAAAGCGCCCACTTCCCCCTCCTCCTGCATCTTTTCCATTTCCTCACATTGTCCCTTCCACCACTTTTCTTTTGCCCGATTGGTCTCATCTCCCCCACTATAGATTACTCTGTATTTATCACTCCAATAGTCCCCACTATCCTTCCATCTCACCTCACACAATCCCAAAGCATCTAGTTTTCCTTTTTCCATTTCCTGCTTAATATTTTCAAGCTTCCCGGTCCTCATCATGGTCCTTACGTTCCAAGTTCCTATTTTTACCACTGTTTTCCTCCTCCTCTTCCTCTTTTTCTTCTTCTTCTCCCTCCTATCCCTTGTATCCGCCGATGATGATGCTGTGCAAGGATTTCGTGTGGTGACGACCGCGGAGGCCTTGCCTCCCCCGCTGCCGGGCACGACACCCGCCCTAGTGGGCGGCGTCCCGTAGTTGCCAGGAATCAATTCTCTTTGAATGACTTTCATGTTCTGGGAAATGATAGTTGAGAGGTATTCCCACGCGACTCAACGGTATTTTTAACGTGACACCATCACGGAACTACCTTTCGTCTGGCTCCTACCCTTCGACCTATCTGGCATGGGTGGCCCTACCAGGAGCAATGTACTTGCTCCTGCCATTCCAGCTCTAGGGGTCATTGGAACGCACAAGCCCTTCCACCACGTCAAGGTCGTAGTTCAAGGAAGAGAATTTTTCATTATTAAATGGTAAAATCTTTGGCGGATTTTATTTTACCTCCACTTTGTGAGTGGAAAAATGGAAGTAAAAAAATAAAGCTGATTGCCGAACAGCTAGATATAAAAAAATTTCATCCCGCATATTAGTTTGGACTTATTTTTTTATTATTACTAGAAGATTGAGACTTCATATTCCACCGGATTTTACCCCTCTGATTATTGCTTTCCTCATCCAGGTCCTATTCCCTAAACTCTTCATCTTAATGACCTGATACCTCCCGCCACACGTCCAAACGTTGCCTCGCGGGGTAGGACATAAATGAAGAGACTAATATGGCATTGAATGTGCAAGTCTCGCAAAGGTATTCATTGTGCCGAAAAACATAGCTTAGTTAGGGAACAAAAACCGTGATGGTAATTTCAGTCACTGTGATTGCATTGAAATAGTATTTGTCACTGACCATCTTCCTCTGGGCATATTTGTCTTCCGTTGATTCTGATCGTTCTTACACCGGGCGGATCTTCATCTCTGTTAAACTTCACAAAGAATCGGATTCCAAGTACTTGACCACTTTCCAACTGTATGTAGTCATCCCTGATGGTGTGAGTGACGCTATCAGTCGAGTTAACTTCACCAAATGACGTCTGGAAAAAGTAAAGGAAACAGAGTCGTTAATTATAAGGGCTACAGTGGTAAGATGAAAGAAATTAATGATTCATTAACTCAAATAGCATATTAATTAGTTAACACAACCAAGTTTCATGGTATAGAAATCCTTGTTAAGGCTTTCGCGGAGTATTTCTTTGGTAAGATTCGGTATTTAGGATTCTTTGATGGCGTAGAGCTACTTTCAGGCGTTGCATAAGGATATTTTATATTCTATTACCATCGATAATGCCCCTAACCTCACAAACATTAGGCTCATCATGAATTTCATATCAAATATAGATTTGCTACAATATGTTCCTCCCTAAACAACTCGGCGTGATCAGCCCCCTTGAAGTGGATTGGGAGTACACCGGAATCGGTAAATAATTTTTAATATCCCCCGCTTCATTGATTGAGGCATATTCCTCCTGTTGTTACTAAAGAAGGCAATTATCTTCCGTGTTGCTTATTATGACGTTTATTTGTTAATGAGTAGCTCAATAAAGGCACATGAGTTAGATACTCTAGGTTATGTAAGCATAGAGATCTGATGAACATAAAATTTAGAAAATTATTCAACTAATTTTTAAGATTATGGTGAAGAAATCATGTAAAACCTTCGAAAATTATGTATATTCTCTGGTTATATCTGACGTAACTTGAATAAATTTCCATGAATACTGTGTAACAATGAGGTATACATATTCCGCATTAGTTGTAATTATTATCCTTTCAACTTTTTTAGCTCCTTGAATATTTAGGAATTTCCAGTCCTTAAAACTATTAAAATCAACACTTCATGATTTGACACAACTCCCGGTTCATTTATCGAAAATTCATTCACTGTGTATAAAGTGGTAGCTTCAGCGAAAGATTGTGGCTCCGGCACAGAAACCCGTTTTCACTAGAGAAATTGTATTGTATTGAGACCACAAATGCACCTGATACATGAATTAAGTAATTTACGAATAAAATTCAAGGGTCCAACATTGGAACATATTTGTCACAACCGAGGGTTCGATAAACGTTAGACCAAAAATTCTATACACTGGTACTTACGCCGATCAAATCGGCGCGTTTGTCCAGCTGGATATCCAATACGACTCCGTATCTGTTCTCGTCCGGAGTGTAAGTGATTAGGCCCGCCCATCGGCCTCTTCCCGGAATAACCAAGATGTTGGAGAGGACTTCCGGGCACGGCGATATGACATTTGGCCGGTTTTCTTGTCTTTGTATCCGTAATAATTTTCGGTGCGGTGAATTGCATAGGGCAGCAGCTGATGCTGCCGGAACTGCACACATGATGCTCAGGAGCAACAGGAAAGAAGCACTTTTGGAGATCATCTGGAAAAGAAGCCATTTACAGCATTAGTTTCATCATCATAATTAGTATTTCAACAAATGGTGGATCCACGGGGGAATGGGCAAATTTACCCCGTCCCCAAGGAGTAATGCGAGCAAATGAAATAGCATAGGATTTGATAGAAAAACTTTATTGATAGCCAGCAAAAAACATTTCTCCCTCCCCAATGAGCATGAATTGTGTTTTCCGGTAACAAGTACCGAGTTAGTTTCGACTACGAGTCTGGCAGCGGAAGACCAGCGTCCGACGGAGGGGAGATGAGTCACAGCTGGGGATTCATCCATCCCACTTTTGTCTTACCAACGCCTCTTGCAAAGCTGCTTCCTCCATCCGCTAAAAGTGATGGACCTCTGGCATGTGTCGGTCACTTTGTTTCAAGCAGCCTTCCCTGACTCCTAAAAAGACAAAGGCTCATTTCCCATGTATGTAGTTTGCGCTGGTTAACAAACGGTATTTATTAGATTTGGTCAAAGATAATAGTGAACTTGAACATTATAAATGCAATCAATCAGTAAACCCATTCAATTCCGGCTGCTGTTGCAAATAACGTGACCGAATAATCCAGGAACGATTTCTTTTCAAAGTCTTCCGTATATTTTTCTTGTTCATAGAAAGTGTTGGTAGCCAAGACTCAATTATCCTTTGTCCTTTGTCTCTATTGAAGTTGTTTTTGTGTTTTTTCATTTCCAAACCCTCCCTAAAAACTCTCGTATCAAAGTATTTTCTTTTGCAAGGAGTTTTGGGTTTTCAACGTCAATGTCATCAGCTAGGTCGGTATGTGCCGCAGCCGCTGATTTTTTCCTGGTAGCCCAGTTGAATCGCGGCCCTATGCTCTTAATTCTCGTCCAGATGTTTATATCTGTTACTCCTACGTACACTCGGTCGCATGTTTGGCATAATAATTGATGTACTCCATCCACCTAAATTCTATTTTTTCTTTTATATTACATGTTATCTCTCATATTTTCCTCCGTGGTTTTAATGTAAAAGAAAAAGATAGAACGAAGATGGAAGGAGTACTATTTCAATTATTATAATACGTTTTATTTTTCGTAAAAATGTATCAAAAAAGTCAAATTTTGGGAAAAACATCGCGCATTGTATTCTTGTTTTGAGAGATTTGTTCAGCAACCGAAATAAGAACGGTTATTTTCATAATTATCTAGGCTATACGGATTGCTTGAGACGATTTTTTAATGGTAGCGGTATCCAAGCGCCAGGTGTTCATTCCATTGCGTTCTGCAGAGGGCGGGTCACAGAAAGACTTCAGGGACGTCAAATCAGCCAAGACTTTGCTTGCTTCCCTTCGAGTAATTCATAAACGATGTATATATCATGCACATTTTACAGATCATGATAAATACCGACGTTTTTTAAAGCCAAGTGGAAGTTCTGGGTCTGCATCCATAGCTTTCAGCATTGAGACACGGCAAGTATTCAAAAAGTTCGTTCCAATATTCAAATTGTTATTAATTAACTTATTATGGCAAGAATGTCATCCTTGTCGGAATACGTGGGAACCCGAAATATCGTTAATATTAAAGGTGCTTAGATGTGGAGAAAAACATATCTGGTATAAAACGCTGTCATTTGAGAACGTTTTCATAAAATACTTCGCAATTACATAATACTTTTTATTTTTCTTTTATGTGAAAAAATGTAAGGAAAGAGATCAATTGTATGAAAAACATCACTCATCGTATTCTTGTTTTGCGAGATGTTTTCAATAACTATAAAAGGGACGGTTATTTACATAACAAACTAGATTAGAAACATTGCTTAAGACGCTCATTAAATGGCAACAGTATCCAAGCACCAGGTGCTCACTCCATTGTGTTATGCAGAGGGTGGGTCAGGCAAGGTAAAGCTCTAGATTTCCATCAAGATCTTTAGACTTCAGGGACGTCAAATCAGTCGCGACTGGACTTGCTTCCGTTGGATAAACGATGTCTATACCCTGAAAATTACACAGATCATGATAAATACCGACGGCTTTGAAAGCCAAGGGCTGGTTTAGGGACTGCATTCCTTTTCATTCAATATTAACTACCGGCAAGCATTCAAAAAGTTCGTCCCAATATGCAAATTACTTGAATTTATCATGTTGTTTAAAACACCGAGAACATATTTTATTTCCTACGTTTTGATTTTCATTCCACTGTCGTGAGTTAACTTCAATATTGAGTGTGCCCATTCGTTCACAAAAACAGTCTTAAAAGTTTGATTGGCGGCCCATACTAGTTGCCATGCTCGTAAATTATGGAAGAGAGCAAAAGAGCTATGGTCGTTTTATAATATCTGGTTAGCGTTAACCGTAAGATGATGCCCTTTTTCATTAACTTGACGTTGAATGAAATTTTGAGTTTTGAATATTACAACAGGTCAGTTCACGCGGGCGTTATTAGTGGGCGAACCTATTTACATAGATTTTCATACCGAGAAAGTAGTTATTCAGAGATAGTAAAACTATGTATAAGTGTACCGTACCATACCACCGTACCGTCCCACCGCCATATTCCAACCTCACCAGTAGCCGGGACTCCACTGCGGATATGCGACGAGGCCTGGAAACCACTTCCCGGGCAAACAACTCGTGCGCTGAGGCAGTTCCGAGACTGTGTGTATTATTAGCCAGACTTCCCCAACGTCCGATTATCCTTTCCTTATACTCATTCTCACGTAAATTTGAGGGAAGTCCCATTTACCTTGAGTCGCCCGTCATGAACCCGGGAACGTTGAGTCGTTATTCGTCCTCCTGCTTTGCCATGCATCTGACTTCAAGGTGGACACCAAATATCGTGGCACCGGTTAGGTAAACTCGTTTCGAAAGGTAGATCCAAAAACCCCGATGATTGAGAAATGATTATTGGCCTGGATATTTATAACAGGTTACACATACATACCCATCACGCCATTCCCTTTCGGGGTAGATAAAGGTAAAAAAAAATATGTATTACCGTTAGCTCAACAAAACTGGCTCTCTTTTAATAATTTCCTCAATAATGCCCAATCCTTAAAAGAAACTTTCGTTTCTTTTACACTCATGCAATTGCTTTATGCACGCTTTCGTATTCTTAAGACTCCTAACATTCCTCCTCTTTAGAGTCTCTTTCACCACATTCCCCCATGACTTTAGCGGTCTACCTCTTCTTCTCACACCATTCACTCCTCTATCATTTGTTTCGTTATTCAACATTTTCCTATTCTCTCGACATAGCCAAGCAAACGATGCACACTGCTTACATATACGCCCATCACTGGAGCATCCAATCCACATTCTTTCATTATCCACTTATTCCTAACCCTATCCATCCTCTTTTTCCCGCAAACACCTCTCAGGTACCCCATTCCAAGTGTACCCAACCTACTTTCACGCTTATCCCGACATACCCTGGTTTTGGAGCCACATAATAACGTCAGGAGGAGAACACTTTTATAAACTAAGATTTTTGATTCCCTAGACAAACACTCATCTCTAGATATGCTCCCCATACTACCTAAGACCATCCTGCCGGCATTCAAACGCCTTATAATCTCTTCATCTGTCCTTATATTCTTCGCAAACATTCGGCCAAAATACACTAAATCGTTTACTTGTTCAATTACTTCATCATTCACCCTCTTTATATGAGCATTCTTATCACTCTCCCAAACAAAAAATACTGCCTTGGTCTTTTACGCATTTATCATCAAGTTCTTTCTCCTTGTTGCCATTCTCTAACAGATTGAAGGATAGTTTTAAAATTTTATGTAAGTCCGAAGTTGATTATTTTTTGGAATATTTTCATTATATGTAGCTGAAGCCAACATATTCCACTAGATTTTGTGAAGCTAACGTATTTTGATCGTAAGTATGATAAAGAAAATATTTAACAGAACGGATCGATTTAAAATGTTTTTCTACAGACAACTAGGGACTTTAATAGTCATAATAGATCTATTCTATGAATTTCCCGCTCTCGCTATGTACTGCTGACTTGGTACTTTTGTTTTATAACTTACCAATATTACTAGCACTTCACCGTGGAAGAAATGGCCTGCAAGACTTGATTTTCTGAGTAATATCACACAGTATCCATGAACTAATAGTAATAGCCATACTTGTAATTATGAGTACATTAACCAGTGCATTGCATGTTTGCCTACGTAAAATTCTCCTAGTTTCTGATTAATCTGTGCACCGTTCTCCTAGCATCTTTTTGGTTATCGCTAAGCGGGCAAAGAAATGAAAGATGGGCAACGGCAATTACAGCGCAGCCTGCGTTTGATATTACTCTTGTAATTGGCAACAATGCCTGCAGCTAAAAAAATATATTCATGAAAATGTAACATTAGGCATTGCTCATAAAGGGGTTTTGAATTTCTTTACGATGCACCGCCGTAGGGCCGTCGACGCATGTGAAAAACAGGAAAGCCGTAGGGTATTTTTTACCTAGACATTTCATTTATTCGCAATTGGTTGGACCAAAATAGCTCATCAATGGTATTACTTTAACCGTCATAAGTCACTACTGAGTCAAAGCAAAACTTTTTTTGGGGAATTATTTCTCAGAAACCGGGTCTTCTAAACGCGTTTTTCTCGTGGGGTCATCTGCATTCTTGACATTTGACTAGCGATTCCAGACTTTCCTGTTGATGACACGACCTTGAGGCTGAAGGGTATTTTTCGGGGCATCCCGGCATTAAAAGGTTCCCGTTTCCGTAAGCCAAGGCAGCAGGAAATTGCTCACGTTTAAAAATAAATCTCATTAGGTATGATCAAAGAATATATTTTTGCACAGTAATAACCTCCGGGATCATTCGAGAGTCTGACTTTCAATTTAAGGACGAAGGCACAAAGCTTTGTCTTGATTTTCCTGTCTGAAAGGTTTTGGCTGCAACGTGACCGTTTTAATTTACAGACAAAAGTAACTGAAATAGTGTCCCAGGTATAAATCCTTTTTAATCACCAACGATTTGAACTTATTACATAGGGAATCGGTAATGATTGTGTAAACCATGAGAAAATAACTCTCAGGTAGGTAAGATTTCCTTTTCACCGATTTCATCCGTTTTTCCTCCTTGCAGGATGGGATTTCTCTTCATCACTGATAGAAATTTTGGCATTGGCGGCTTGTCAGGTGAAGTGAGTGAAGTGCCACTTCACCTTCATTTTGAGAGAAAGTATAATAATTCCAATACTTACACCATTTGGAAAGTTCAAGAGTTTCCAACGTACAATGTTGAGATCGTGATTTAAAATTAGTCATACAGAGCTCCCGTAGGGGGCTGACACGTCCGTCAATCTCTGTATCGTGTCGGTAGGTGAAGTGCTACTTCGGCACTTCACCTACGGGCTCTCTAGGGGTGCTTTTCTCAACACGTCACTTGCGCAGTACGCTTCTACGCACCTTCCTAGTCTCGCCCGCTCACCCCTCTGCCCCTTTCGGCGCTTTCGCACAAATTTTATGGTTTCTTGGTTTCCACGATGTTAGCGCAGATCGCACGGGAAAGTATTGGCCTTCTAAATGATTTTTTATCCCCTATGACTACAGAAATAAACTTGTAGGACAGTGCTACGATGGTGCTGGAGTTATGGCTGGGTATATTAGAGATAATCTCCACTTGAGGAGATTATCTCTAATATGGAGATAATCTCCACTTGAGATCTTTGTTGCCGCTTGATTGTTTACTTCATTTGGTTCACAAAAACACCTAAATTTGGGTTTCATTGGTTGGTTATTCTTTTCACAACGTTTAAAAATAAGGATTCAAGCTTAGATTGGTGAAGGTAATTGTCTTTATCGGTAATTCAATATCAGTTCCATGCATGGAAGAGAGCCGTCGAAAATGTGCTCATGTAACGGTACCGTTTAAAATGCCATATCTTCGCTAAACATTAAGATATGAAAATAATGTTACCAGTTATGGAAATAACATTAAATTTTCCAATTTTTATGACTGTAATAACCTTTTCGTATATCTCAAAATAAAAAAGTTATTCTAAAAAATAATTGTTTGAAGAAGAAAAATTTTGACAATTTCAGATACCACTTCCGAAAATGTGAGCAATATGCGTAAATTTTGGCAGAAAAAGAAAGATACAAACTTTAAGTACAATTTAGACCAGTTTTTATTTGTAAGTATTGCTGGATGCCACTGCTTTTGGGGGTTTTCATGGTAACTGCAGAATGCTTGTGACAAAATGTTTGCGTTGCCATAGCTCGGTAACTAAGGAGTTGCGACCCCATGTTCATAGGACAAAAAATGCTTAAAATCACGTCCTCAACCTCCTCCAGAAGTATTGCCACTTCCTCCTGAAACACCCTGTATATCTAAAAATGAATGTTTGTATGTTTGTATGTTTGTTTGTCTGTCTGTCTGTCCGAGATTAATAGACTTGGAAACCGTATCACCGATCATCATGAAAGTTGGCACATATATGTATTTTTTCAAGGAGAAGGTTCTTATGCTATTTAAAATACCTCAGGGCCCCAAAAGGTCCCAAAAAGCTAAGCTTTGGTGGTTTAAGCTACAAATTGGGTACTGTGCAGTGGTTTCATTTTTAGCTTTTTTAAACTACTTCCGCTCAAGATAAGAGGGTTGGGATTTTTTTATCAAATGGCTAAAAGAATGAAGTTTATAATTCTTTCAATCAATTATCTTTTCCTATTCATATTTGTCTGAAAACCGCGTTTTAAGCTGAAAAAACGTACATTTTTATCAGAAATCAACAATAGCATATTTCCTTGACAACCAAATTTTGGTCTTTAACGCATTTAAAATTGATTTAGTTTAGTTAAGCTGATTAGGAATGCTAAGCATTGGGTTTCATGCAGTGGTTTATTTTTTTCTCAGAAATCAACAACAGCATATTTCCTTGACTACCAGCTGTGGTCTTTAACGCATTGGAAATTCATTTTGCTCAGTTAACCTGATTAGCAATTCATAGCATTGGGTTTTGTGCAATGGTTAAAGTTTTCTGCTTTTAAAAAATACTTTCACTCAAGATAGAGAGATAAAAATTATTTTATCGGATACCCGAAAGAATGAAATTTTTCATTTTCTTTAATCTATTCTCCTCTTATATAATAACTTATTAAGGAAGTGTTATCCCGAGCTTCGAAGGGGTAATTCTGCTATACATATATAAAAATGTTATGGTGTCTGTATATCCATCTGTCTGTCTGTTGCTCCATCACTCAAAAACTACTGGACCGAATGAGCTGAAAATTGTTATGTAGATAGAAAATATAGGTATCTGGCTGTAACATAGGCTACATTGAAAAGCCCTGGGGGACCCCAAAGGCCCCCCCTGGTGGTCCATGCTAAGCATTGTGTTCGGTGGAGTGGTTTCATTTTTTGCTTTTAAAAAGTACTTTTACTCAAGGTAGAGACCC
Organism: Pyrrhosoma nymphula; assembly: GCA_963573305.1. Taxonomy (NCBI): domain Eukaryota; kingdom Metazoa; phylum Arthropoda; class Insecta; order Odonata; family Coenagrionidae; genus Pyrrhosoma; species Pyrrhosoma nymphula. The sequence goes on along the minus strand of OY754330.1, from coordinate 42,267,770 downwards.
GGGATTTTTTTATCGGATGGCTGAATAAATAAAGTTTTTATGTATTGATTTCTTTAGGCTTCATATTTGTCTGAAATTTATTTTTATAGCTGAAAAATCTCATATTTTTCTCTAAAATCAGCAATAGCTAATTTCATTGACAACCAGAGATTTGATTTCAAAGAATATTCATGCCTCTAGCATTTAAAGAACATGTTTTCTTGCTGGTCCATTATAACACGTAGAAATAAAATCTGTATAAGACGGGCCTAAAGTCCAAATGGCCCCATGATAGATTTCATCGGGAGGTTATCGATAAATTCAATGCATATTTACAACAGTTATACTCTTCAATGTCTATTCTCAAAGTAGCTCTCAAAGGGGCACTGCATGTATATGAGAGAACACTTACGTTGTAAACGATACACATAAAAAGGAATTAAAGAGGCTACGTAAGCAATTAAACGTGCAAGAATATTAATGTGCATCGAATAGTAATGGTAATAATGCCTCTCTGGCTACAACAAACACAGCTTTGTTTATTATCGTTTAATACTCAGAAGTATTACACGTAGTGGAACCGCCTGCCTCTCATTACGATTGTGAACTGTTTTTTAGACCAATTCCCACATCATAAACGTTACAAAATATTTATGTATGTTTAAAAGTTTTATAGTGCAATTAACTTACATTCACTCAATCATCGAGTTGCCTATTAAAGAGTCTCACTCGCCGCTGTGTTTCCCCTCCTTGGACTTAAAAATATATCCATCAACATGCTTAATTAAAATAAAGAGTAACCTTTCGAATACATTTTCAAAAGCTAGAGGAATGCGCTATTTGCGAGAAAATGAGCCCTTGCAAAAAGAAACGACAAATGTTGGAGTTCGGTGCTCAAATACATGTCCACCAGCGATCGCATAAGTATATCCCCGTGGTTTTTCTCGGGTTACGCTAAGAACCGCACAAATTTCATCTCAACCGTACCTACGGTCGGGTAACCAACTACAAATCTGGTTCAAATAAAGATTCATCTGTTTCGAAACTTTACTCTGTTTTAAGATAGTGGAAACTATATTGACGTCACTACATGCTTCTTACCCAAAAGAAGAGCGGAAATTCACAATGAACAACATCCGTGCATGAAAATCGGCAAGTTCACTAAGAACCACCATAGATTTTTTATTTAGCAATCGTAACCAATGATAATGGCTACTCTTTACCCCGAAGGCGCAGTCCGGGTGACGGTAGATTGATAGGTCAAATAAACATGGCTCAAATAGGTCAAATAAACAAATTCTCCTATAAACGTTTTCAACCGCTGGATTGTACCCTACTATCCAATCCTGATTAAGATACTAAACACGCATATCAAAGTTGAATAGTGCTACTCAATTAAGTCATTGAATGCATATATATGTATGTAAACAAGGGAAGCCATGAAGCCGTCAGTCACTCAGAAGACGGCTCAAGAGAACCGGAGGGACGAGGTGACCATCTATCAACCTGGGTACTATGTAAGTAGTAATGAGTCTGCGTGGCCCATTTTTGGGTTTCCCGTCATGATAGAGGACCAACAGTCACTCATCTCTCCGTGCACCTGGAAAATGTTCAGCGTGTCTACTACAATGAACACAACGTACATACACGATAGGTTACAAACTCCTTAAATGACCACGCTGACACTATTCTTCAGGATTTGTGGTTTTCTTATAAAATAAGTTAAATTTTTTTCACACGCGTTGAATTTCAACGGATATCTTCTGCTTTCCACTACGTTTCGATTTAATTATAAACCATCATCTTTGTATTATCAGCATACCATTATTCTGTTTCCGATTTGTTTATCTTTTTGATATAAATTTAATAGCGATTTCATTACATTTTTTCTTCTCGAAATCATTTCTCTTTAGTATAAATAGTACTACTACATTCTTTTCAAGTTTTTTCTCTCCCGTTGAGCATCAACGGGTATTTTAGCTAGTATATAAAAAAATAAAACTTACAGGAGGTAGGACAAAGAGATAAAGAATTTGTTACCCTTTTTGTTCTGAAGAACCAACCGGTCCATAAGAACATATTCTTTGTTTCGTCAAGTCGTTAAAACTTTCGCGGTCCATATTATGACTTATATATGTTTCTTGGGTTTTCCGCGTCTTGCTAGCTGGTTCGAAGGTGGCCGACGTTTCCTCTCCTTTGCCGGAGACTTCCTCAGGGCTACAGAGAACGTAGCCCTGAGGAAGTCTCCGGCAAAGGAGAGGAAACGTCGGCCACCTTCGAACCAGCTAGCAAGACGCGGAAAACCCAAGAAACATATATAAGTCAAATTCTTTGTTTCTTTCTCCTACCTCCTGTAATTTTTATTATATATATATACACACACACACATATATAATCTCCAAATCAGTCGATAGGGATTAAAAATATACTAAATCCGTCAATATGAACTTTAGAACTCCATTTAAAATTTCTGCACGCTCAGAAAAACACAAGGAATTTATTTTTTATATAAAGAAATCGATGCAAGCAACAAATATTTGTTTATATAAAACACTAAAATTTCAGTCAGATGACCGTGGAATCGCGCTGTGAAGGTGTCTTTAATCCTTCTTGGGTCTAAGACAGTGGCGGAGGAAAGGGATGGGCGTCCCGCTGAGTTGGGTCACAAAACGGTAAGGGATCGGACCTCTGCCTTCCGTCCACGCGAGAGAGCTTCGTACAGGGAAGTGCAAAAATTTTTCAAGAGTCTCGTAACGTGGAAGAATTTCCCTCCACGAGGCTTCGGCGCGAAAGGGTTAATAACATGTATGCATATTATAATAAAAATATGTATAAATAATACGAATAATTTATATAACCAGTTACAAACTACTTCTTCAACCTCCGCGTAAAAACCATTAAACTTTTTGGAAAACTTTTTCCGATGAATATATGAATTATATATATAACCAGTTAGAAACACCTTCTTCAACCTCCGTGTAAAACCCATTAAATGCTTTGTAAAACTTTCAAAGAATATTTTATGTATTGCCTTCCAAGCCTTTACCCACCTGCTGGAGCATAAACTAATTTTACGTCGCTGCTTACTGCCTTCCTTCAACAGCCTTTCAATTTTTGAAACGGCATTATCAGTAGCACAGAATGACAATCGGTCATTTTCCCAGCGAGAAAAAGCACGAAAATTAATAACTTATCTTCTACTGCATAAACTATGGACTCTTTGGGCAATTCATTCAAGCTATGTTTCATTCCCTCGACTCAAACTCGCTATCTACTCCTTAATATTAGTTGACTTGAGCTGCATGTACATAATTCAACTTCCGTATTACCCAAAGCCTTCACGCGAAGACAAAAATACATCGTCCATGCCCGAGGAGGGATCCGCCCACACCATCTTTGGGTTTCCAAAGAACGGATTCAGTAACCTGGGAACTAAATAAGATATTAGACCATCGAACCTCTCACCAGCATTCATCTCTCCCTAAAGGTGGTGGCTGGCAGTAAACTCCGGACACTACGCCACGGAGGAGGTTATTATAGGGCAATGATCCCCAAAGTGATCAATATAGATCCCCAAGAGATCGATATTACACTTCGATAATATTGAGCCCAAATCCATCTATCGATCGATTTGGGCTCAATATTCGATACATTGGAGGCCATTAAATATCACTAGTATAATCAAAGCTGAATATTTTTAAATTATATATTATATTTCGGCGTGTGATGAATCATTTTACGTGATCGCTTGCCCAATAAATATATTTTTATCGTTATTTCAATTAAGATCAGATCGCCAGTACTCTTCTATTCTCCATTTTATAATACAGAACACTAGACTCTTTTAAATAAATAGTAAACAATGCTAAATAAGCAAAATATAAATCATAAAATTGTCTTTTTTTAAGTCTTATTAAAATAACGTAATGTTTAATGCAAGGGGGGCGATAAAATGATGGGAGATTCTTGCAGGGGTCGAGGGTTAATATGTTTGGGGAGCACCTGGTTTAGTGGAAGGGTTAATTCGAGGGAGCGAAAGACGGAGGAAGGTGAGGACTGGGAGAAAAAAATTTCTTTTCAGGTAATAGTCTAGATTATCGTGGGTGCATTTCACGCAGGGTATTTCAGGTAAACGAAGATACTGTAACCTGATGCGCCGGATTTTCCTTCTCCGAAACACCTTTAACTTTTCCTCTCTCCCTTCACGACGTATTTTTTAAATTTAGTTTTTTCCGTCCGTCTTTCCGCGTATATAGCTTTCTTCTCTCGCCTTCTAACTTCCTTTTGTTATTTTGTTTAATCCTTTCTTTCGTCACCTAGTTTCACCATATTAATCGTTATTTACTTACGCATCCTAAATTTTGTAATGTTTCCTTTCGAAAATATTATTTATATCGCCAATTTTATTTAATTGATCCAGTTTATGGACGATGTATTACAAAACTGTTACTATCTATATATCTATCACCGCTACCATTTTTAAAAATAGATCCTTACGACCGTATTAATAATTTTGCTAGACCGGGCCTAAATCAGATTTAAGGAAGCCGTCCTGTATTTACATTAAACTTGTATTTTTAGTCTTGTTTTGTCACCTTCGGACATTAGTTGTTGTAGCTTTGTTTCTGAAAACGTTTAACCGATACTATGCTTTATAATTATTTTGAAAACATATTCGTTAAGCCAAATAACAAATTATACTTCTTTTTGAATTTCCACCAAGAAACCAAGTAAAACATCCGCTAACGGCTTTAAAGAAGAAATCTATAAATCAAGGTTGAGGGATATGAGATGGCTAGACATAAAATTCAATGAATTCGTCCTTAATTAAGAAATTTATATCATCTTTCTAACGGTACCAAAATAATACCCACATATGTATCTATATTTAGTTATTTGCCAAACAGAAAAAGATGCCGTTTTCCAAGGTATATGGTTTGGCTATGCGCTCCAGAGAGACGTCATTTTCAAAAATTAGTAAACTCTGCCGCACAGATGGCGTTATAAATGTAACGGTGAGTAGTTCGCCTGTTTTCTCAATTATGTTTTCAACAGATTTATTAACCACCGAACATGGGCGCCGGCAGAAAAATGTACAGAGGGGTGCATTCAGTGGTGGTTCGTGGCCAACGAAAAGGGAGCTTCAGAAACTGGTTCACTCCTCGTAAAATGCGTGAAAGTTTACTTTATGCCATGCCCATTTTCTTTAAAAAAAATCGATAGTTAAGTGTAAATACTTGTGTCCCCTAAAATTTTTCCCATTACTTTCCAATTTCATTAGAGGTGACGGTGCCCATGCCAACGAAACTCATTTTTTTTATTCGCAAAAACAAACCTTCGATCGCGCAAGCGTATTCAGTGTACAATGTGAAACCAACGTGTAAAGTTAAATGCATAAACATAAATATTTCATTGATTCCTTTGGAGTTAATTCGTGAAAACAAATTGTTTACCTCATCATCACTACTCGTCATTCTTTATACAATATTCAACGGCTTTAATGTTGACGTTAAAGTCGAATTTAGTATATTTTAGGACTACAAATAATCTCACTCAAACTATTTTTAGACGGTGGTTCCAGTCCCAAACTAGTCTGCCTATTTTTTTAAATAGGCATCTGCTTCAAGACGTTGCGGGGGCCGTAAATATTACAAATGCAGGTGAAAAAAGAGGAAATAAATAAATCTCTACATCACAGGAAGTTTACTGTTGCTAGCTTCTTTCAACTGTAGCCTCACGCGCTCTAGACAAATGCTATCCCGGTGATAACTGAATATTGGTTTCATTTCTTCAAGCCGGCGAACAAGCTGGTTAGACGTCCACCCTATACACTGACTGACCTGAGATAGGGTCTTGCACCGGTTGGGAATCGAAATGTGAAGGACGGGACGAAGTTATAAGGACTGGTTGAATCTTGTGTGACCGCATCTTTGGCATTTGGAAGCGCGTCACCTCCTTCCCAGGTAGAGCGTCTCAAGGAGAAGAAATGAACCGGTTCAAACCAATCGTTCACGAATGCCGCGACCCCTGCCCATCCGTTGTGGACAAGGAAAAAAATGATGAAGCCAGAATTGCGATCCGACGGAAAATGAACACACCGTGCCATGCGTTACTTTATGAGAAAGGTGAGGCAGACGAAATTAGCATTTGGTACGGGACAAGTTTTCAAGTGGGAAGCTCTTGATTTCTCTCAGGTCACCTTTCGCGATTCAAAGGTATGAGTGAGGTTTTCCTAAGACTTTCGGCTTTTGTTCCAAGTCATCAGCATAATATTTTATTCTTCCCAATACATTGGTTTATTGGTTAGTTACCTTGGGAGGTAACTACAGCTGCGGTCTTTCCTAGCAATTGAGGAAAGGCAGGTGGGTCGGCAAAAGTTGGATTATGCGGGGAGAGGAGAAAGAGTGGAGGAAAGCCTGGCCGTATACTAATCTAAACGAAAGTCTCCAAGGTATACACAGACGGATGGTGTACTAAGTACTATATTAACGTTTCTTCCACATGGCACCCGATTAGGGATAAGGATATCAGTGAAAAATCTTCGCCTGTGCTCGAATTTGAACTTAGGCCCTCGGGAAGGAAGTCAGTACTCTTATCCACCGCAGCAACTCGATCACTTTTCTATTAGATATATAGATCCCCCCCTTGGACATTCTTGAATAACAATAGTTTCCTCGACTACAGGGAGTCTTCCTCTACGTTTTCTTTGTATTAAAACGGGAGAACATTTTGAGTAACTCTCTTCATTTAGCAAAATCATAGCGTTGAAACCCAGTTTGAAAAATATTTTGAAGTGAACTGTCATATTTCGCATTTATAGTTTGTATATATTTTGCTCATATATAACATCTGAAGGTTTATTTTTGGAGACTATTTTGTGTCACATGTATGTCCTTGAGTAAACCTACATACTTTTTGCTTGTTCTAATATATGTTGACCACACATGATTCTTTAAATTGAAGGTAGTATTTAAACTAGAAATACCTTAAATACTACCTAGAGCTTCCAATGATTGTGTTTAACCAAGCATGTAAAAATTTGTTTTTGTGGAAGCAATAAATGCCAATATTATTGAAACAGTAGACCAATTCAAAGGCAGTTTGAACGAGTGACCATATTCGAAGAAAGGTTTTTCAAAGAAAGAATTATGGTGTGTAATAAATGTTTTTTCAAAAATAGTTGAGAAAACTTGTAAACTACTCTCCATTTAATTGATTACACGATCTGTGACAAAGGCTTATCAGAGATAACTTTTTTAATGTCTCTCTCGAGAGTACAGCCGTACCGAATACCAAGGAAAAATGCTTCTATTTGTTGGCAGGTCTCTCGAAAAGTAATGTATCAAGTTACCGATATTTTCGTATCTTTATAAAATGAGATATTTTTCTTCACAATGAGGTTAAATTCATTGAATTTGTACAGTAATATCTCACACAAGCTGCCTTAAGGCAATTCCACCATAAAATGATAACTGTCAGGCTACTTCTAGAATAAGTGTCCATTGACTGATATGAACAACCAAATTATACCTTTCATCTCTTCTTTTTTTTTCAAAAATTGAACTTGAAATTAGATTGTATTAACACTAGAAGGACCAGGCCCGTCATTTTGACGGGTAACCTCTACTTACTTAATCATATTGCCTACAATTTTTTTTCTGTCGTCTTAATTTTTTCAGACTTTTATTTAATTTGTATGGTAAGTATTCTGTTAAAATATAATTTAATTTTTTCATATAGAAATGGAGTTATACCACCTGTCTGCCTTAAAAGACCAACACCCGTCAAAATGACGGGTTAGGTGTTTCTATTTTATTTGTAACGGTAACGCGTGTTTTATCCAGGAAATCAGTACACTATATTACGTCTGGCCTTTTTGATGTTTTAGTTAAAGAGTGTTAGTTTAGTTTTTGATGTTTTAGTTAGGGAAAGAAAAGGCAGAGAAAGGTTATATCGTGCGTGGGTGGCCTTCCAGCGCATATATGAGTGTGGCGTCAGTAGCTTTGGCAAGGCTTACGGGAACAGTGCTTCTTCCTCGAAATTATTTGTAAAAAATTACTCATTTGTATTGATAAATAAAGAAAAAGGTTATATTTAATGAAGTTATCAATTAATTTTAACATAAACGAAGAAATATTTAAAATAATTACTACCCGTCAAAATGACGGGTAATGGTCCTTCTAGGTAGCCATACAACCCCGGTCCTTCTAGTGTTAAATTTGAGAATGGGTAAAAATACTAGGTATTTATTCAGCGAACGAAAATGAAAATTCCCGAATAATTCTTTTTAAGAGCCAAAAACCTCTTAGGGAATCCAGTAAAATGCTTTTGACACCTGACTATCTTACATTTGTTTAGTTATTACTAAATAAAAGCGAAAATCGAAGTCGAAATGCGGGTATTGACTCAATATAAATACAACTGCCATCAACTAGTATGGCTAGAAAAAATGTTTTCATCAAAAATGTATTCGTCGAACATATGCATATTTTGTACCTTGACTATGTTTTTGAATAACTTAACATGCCATCAGCGAAAGAAAAAGTTTACGTGCAAAGCAAAAATTCGTGTTGAGTTGAGTGTACGTGGTGGCTAACAACGCCGCGGTGGAACCTCCTTATATTCCTTTTCGACTCTACAGAATTGTTTCCGACCACTTCATGCTGTTAATCTTCTCCATTTCCCACGCTCGTCACACGGTCTCCGCTTTGACACACTCGTCAAGATGGCGTTTTTTCTCAATACATCCTCCAGCCAATTTCAGCGTCTCCTTCGAATCTCTCATCAATTGTTTTTGCTCTACCACTTAAACGTCTTCATTTGTTTTCCTCTCCATTCAGCTCACTCTCTCCATCTCTCTCCACATGCACATCTGAAAAGTCTTCAGTTTACTTCCATCTTCTATACGCATTGACCAAGCTTCTGAAATACGTAACGTTACGTTCCATGTTTGGGTTTTAACTAATCTCTCCCTTGTTGAATACTGCAGAAAAATTTTCATCATCATAAGGAACGTTAGTTGGCACTGCCGTTATGAAATTCTGACGATTAGTCGTCGATTTTCGCCGAAAAAAAAAGCAAAACGGGTATTGAAGTGATTGCAGTCCGACGTTAGAAAGTGTGGGATGATACAGTGTCGTATTTTCCCTTGGCTTAATACCCAGCACGTGACTTTCACATTTGCGGTTCAAGGATAGGCAGTAACGCACTGCATGTCCTCATCCATCCTCCTGTACACGACTGATATTCCATTCGCCTGTTCAAGTTTCCATTCTTCTGCTCATCGTGTTCATAACTGATCTACATAATAGGGCGAAGAGGTTAAGCGAGATGATTTTCAAGTGTAAGTATCCCGATTTCAGAAGAAAATCGTTCATATTCGTTTATAAGTCCAAACGCTCGGTTTCAATAAAAAACATTTTAATAAGAAGTGCATTTATATTTTACTAGCTGAATTACCTTGAGTTGCTTGGGATCACAGGTCCTTCATAACTCATCATATAATAGGAAAGGGGTTTGATAGTAGTTGTCAAAACAGACTAGTGCCATTAATTACTGTATTTATTTAAATAATTTGCTGACAGCGCAGTTTTTAGACAAATACGATGCGTAAAAGATAATCGATTCAAAATGTGTAACTTCATTCTTTCCGGTATCTGATGAAATAAATTTTAACTCTCTATCTTGAGTGAAAGTAGTTTTAAAAAGCAAAAAAATAAACAGAGCAAAAGCGAATGCTTAGCATTCATAATCAGCATAACAAAGCAAAATGAATTTTAAGCAGGTTGAAGACCAAAATTTGGCTCTCAAGAAAATATGCTAATTGTTGATTTCAGAGAAAAATGAGCGTTTATGCAGCTAAAAACGCGATTTTCAGATAAATCTGAATTGGAAATGATTATTAATTTAAAGAATCATAAACTTAATTCTTTCAGCCATTTGAAAAAAAAATCCCAGCCCTCTATCTTGAGCGGAAGTAATTAAAAAAAACTAAAATGGAAACTAGTTACAAGGTAAAGTCCTATCTATCTGAGCTAGATACAACATATCAAGTGTATTTAATTCCAAAAAATATTTCTGATGAATACGTTGTTGATGCTCATTACACATACGCTACGGTTAGTATTGTGTTTCAGTCGTTAGTCGCGACTACTGTTTTCAATGGGGTGGCTCTTCGCGATGTTATTTCCTGTATCAGGGGCTTACTAACAGCTAGAAACGCCTGCAGCTATGCTGGCAAAATAATTATCTGTAGTGCACATTGCCTGCATTCACGGAGTTTCAGGGTCCTATACAATATATTCTTATCAGGGGATCAAATATGACATTGAGTTGAAATATAATGTGATAAGGAATGAAACGATTACCGAATATGCCCCAAGAGATTTGAGTCCGTGATATCCCCAAAGATTGTACCGTGAAAGTCTTAACTGAACATCACTTCCCAAGAAGACATCTACATGTAGATGTCTTCTCTGGGATTGCGAAAGAGCAGATCTGAAAAAGCATTCAAGAGGTGTTCGACTTGTGTTACCATCCTAGAATCATTAAAACCAAATGATCGGATCCTTTAGCAATGAAAAAACACTCCATGGTGATGATACATTGATGAGGGTGAATGGATAAGAGGAACAACGAAAGCAGGTAGCGATCGGCATGCAACCTTATTGAGGGAAAGACGATGTATGTGGACTAATTTTGAAGGTTAGGCTACGAATCACATCAAAGTAATGAGCCATGAAGGAATCTAATGAGCGCTAATAGACTAATCTTCGCTTCCCTTTCGATCTTAGCGGATATCATAGTCTTTTATGGTGATGAACAGTTTTAGTGGATATTCCAACAATGAGGATGGCTAAAATTAGTTGTTTCAAACACATTGTAGCACGAAATGGGTATCCGTATCATATTTCATTTGCTTGAGGCTATTGCTGCTCCGTGCGTGGGTTTACAATCCATTCTAAATTCTAAAATTCTAAAAAATATAAAAACGACTTTTAATTGCTCCTTTTTATTTTTCATTGAAATTTTAGTTCCAAGTACATCTCCCTCACATCGTTCCTTAATTTTAGGAATCCTGTTCTTTTCTACAATTATTCATACACATCATGGGCGTATTTGCGGGTGGGGGGAACCCTTGCAGAAGAATAATTTTGAATTTACTTAACTTTGTTATGGTTACCAGCATTAACACATATATAAAATAATTAACATTATAAATATAATTATGAGACAAAATTATTTCTGTTTTGTTTTTAAAATAAATGTCTTTTTCTTCGGGAGATATATGGTCAATCTATAATACTAAAGAAGAAGAATCATCTAAAATAAATATCTTAAATACTTCAAAAAGAGATAGAAAATGCAAAATGTTATAAAATTCAAAACTTCCCGGACCCGCCGGTATTTTGCCTTTAAAAAGTATTTTGAACCTCTCCCCTCCTAGAGCCACAAATACAGATTTAAGTTAAGTAAAACACTTGCATTCGTAAAAAAATGAGAGAAAATACCTCATTCATTCTGAATAGTATCACAATTTTCTTCCACTTATTGGTTTTCGTAATTTCCTCTGAAGCGTAGCAAACATATTGCCATTGATGAATAACTGTCCCCTTGAAAAATGGAGGGCCAGTTGCACAGCTAATTCTAGAGTAGCTAATTTGGGAAATGAGGTTTGAAAGATCATCACTCTGAAGGGACTGCTGCACAGCTGAGACTCCGATTTACAGCTCACCTACCTTGTTCACGTATAGCAGTATATCCTCTCACGCTTGATGCAGAGTCACCTGCTGATATTATGGCACTAAGCAGAGTAAGAGTGTGTTCAACACATCCACACGTTGATTAAATTTCTTCCTCCCTTGTTTCCTCGTGAAATCCAGCCTGGAAATCCTTGAAATACTGAGGTATCCTTGAGAGATGAGGAAATCCGACCAGAGTTCGATACTTCCTATTCTTGTGAGGACCACTAAATAACTCCCTAGGAAACAGTTATAGGTATACAGCAATGGTCGTGTCACCGCGGACCGGAGTTCGAGACTATTGTTTCTAAACTTTCACTCAATCACGACACTCGGGTTAGGTCACAGGGAGAAGATTAAGAAAAGCGTGGAATTTTTTGTCACGTATTTTCTATTAATCCACAGGCTCCGCTTTCCTCATTCTCATTTTTCACGTTCCTTAACCACTTTACTTCAATTTCATCTGGCTCCCTGCGTCTTTCCGAGCACCCGGTTTGATACGGATAAAAGAAAAAACTTAAACTGACTCAGGAAATCGAGAACAGTGCACCAACTTGCTCTTCCGTAAGACAAATGGAAAACTTTCCCGCCGAGAAATAAGTTCGCGAGAGAGATGGCTTGTGTTGGGTTGCGCGGGGGTGTAGTGCCCAATTTCTCCGCAAAACGGCGCTCGCGAACACTCCTCTGGGAGGTGGGTGGAGGGAGAGGGATTGGGAGGAGGGGAGATGGGAGGCTGGAGTGGATGTGAGCGAGCAATGCGGAGTCGGCCCATGTTACCATTCGGCGACACGTATGCACACCTCCAAGGAAAAACCTCAAGACTCGGACTTTACGTGTTTACACATTTTCATTCAACCGTGGTGACGCAAGAAATCGCGTACGGAGGAAAGCATCGACTACAAGAGACGTTAACTTGCCAAAGTCACGCTGTGCCGAGGCCTTTCCCTTCGATTAGTTTGGTTATTTGGGGAGGCGACCGACTGAGGTCATTAGCGCTATCAAGAACAGGTGGAAAGATGGTTGGGGATTGGAGGAAGGGCCAAGCGGAACTTGGCGTCGGCATTTGTCTGCTCCTAACGATAGTCACCATGATTGCAACGGACAGAATACTGCATTAGAAGATGCATCTCTCTAGCCACTATACCAACCCTACCCCCTAACTTGTCGGTAGGTGGTGGTATAAAAATGACATTATTTCACTCTTCTACCAAATACTCTTATACAAATTACAGTCATGCGGCCTAAACGAAACAGTAGTTTACTGGATACGCGACTTTCTGAGTGATCGTAAGCAAAAGGTAGTTCTTGACGGAATTAGCTCTGATGTAGTTAAAGTGACATCAGGTGTCCCGCAAGGAAGCGTGATCGGACCCCTCTTGTTCATTATATACATAAATGATCTATGCTCTCGAATTAGCAGTAAAATTCGTCTATTTGCCGACGAAGCTGTCATCTATCGTGAAATTAGTGATCACTCTGACTTTAAACTCTACCATCCGATTTAAACAACGTTCATGTGTGGAGCCAAGAGTGGGACTCGAATTTAATCTGAGCAAATGCACGGCGGTACATTTCTTGCGGAGGTCGTCCAACTATTCCCATGTATATGCTGTGGATGGTGTTAACATAAAGGCGACAGATGAAGTGAAGTATCTAGGAGTTACGATAACTTCGGACCTATCGTGGGGAGCACATATAAGAAATATTTGTGGCAGAGCTCTGAAGAAGCTAGAATTCGTCAAGCGTATTGTGGGAAGATTTTCGGATGAAAAAGTAAAAGAGAGATGCTATTTCGCACTCGTCCGGCCACACCTTGAATATGCAGCGAGCATATGGGATCCGGTGCAGAAAGACTTAATCCGGGAACTTAATAAAATACAAAGGAAAGCTGCGTGATTCGTCAAAAACATCTACGGGCGTACATACAGCGTTACACAGATGTTAAACGAATTAGGCTGTGAGCCGCTAGAGACTCGGAGGCAGCGCGCTAGGCTTAGATTACTTGAGCAATTAAGAATAGATATCTTTCAGAGCGACACGGAGAACATCCTATTAAAACCCCACTATATTTCCAGGTCCGACAGAAACGATAGATTAAGAGAGATATTTTGCCGAACGGATAGGTATAGGAATTCGTTTTTCCCCCGAACAATAAGGGACTATAATAAATGCTAGGCGTAATTTTATTAGAGCGTGTCCATTTTATATGTAAACGGCTGGTGTCCTAACACCCCCCGCCACACGCCTATTGAGGCGGCTTGCGGGGTAATATGTAGATGTAGATGTACCAATTAATGTACAATTATGGAGGAGTTTTTGTCATCAGTTATAACAAAATGTGAAAATATGTAAATTTTCTTGATACGAGAACACTTGATACTTCACTATCATAAAACAACAAGATCTGTGGTGCCATTGGGATGAAGAAATACAATAATTGGCAACTTTAAAAAGACACAAGTTCTGCAAATAATGACAAGGTATTGGTAATCAATATGTACTGAAAGTGCAAAGTGCCTAATCATCTAATTTTTCCGGTAAATAACCAGTGTTACGCCCTAATTGTTCTTCATACACATATTAACTAAATATAATTAACTTTTCACAGATAAAAAATAGGAATCTCTTGTTGTTTCTAAAACGATCTCATCAATCACTAATCTGAAGAGCACAAAATCTCTTCGAAACATATTGTTTATTTCAAACATGGCATCAATTACATTACTTATTTTTCTCTTTTAATGTAGAATGAGCCATGAATTCACTAGCCATTACTTTAATTTATCTTATGTATAATTCATTGAAATGAATTACTAAGACGCACTTTGTGAGTGCAAAATGCATGAGCCAAGACTAGACATTTCATTGAACAATGATGACTCCTTGATGATTGATCGCAAATCAATTCAAAGTTTAGATACATTGTCAGCACTGGTAAGGTCCTCTCAGGAAAAATCACATGTCATTAATAGGAGGAGGATAGGGAATGGTTTCCTCATTATCACAAATATTAGACAGCTTTTCAATAATAGCAAGGTAATCAATGTCAAGGCATTTCAAATAATTGGGGACTAAGATGAAGTTGAGCCAGGTGGCGAGGTTCCCTCATTAACAGAAAAATTAGATAAATATTCAATGCGAGGTAGGTAATCACAGTCAAAGGCACGTCTAAGTACTGAGCGCTAATTGGAGGGTGTCGCTCCCTCATCAGCATGAAATTTAGAAATTACAGTAATTATTGCTTGCATTTAATCAGTATTGACAGCTAATGTTGGCTAAAATAATCACTGTCATAGTCATAGTAATCACTGAAGGTAAAGCCTTGTATCTTCCTATCGTGCCAATCAGTGCAGTGGTAAGCCGAGCAGCAAACCATCTGTGAATACAAAGTAAGTTTTTTTCTTATTCTGGCCAAAAGACGTTCTTGCGGAAAGAAATAATAATATCTAATATAATAGAATAAAAACTAAGTATTTGCATACCCATAATACACTTCAGAAGTAACATCTAACGACAAAGCTGGAGATTTTGCCACCACATGATCCAAAACTAAACATGGTTAGCTGATTGGAACACTATGGCTAAATGCGCAAACTGAAAAAAAATGACTGGCTACACCTTGCGAAGCTAACGCCATCTCCAGTAACCTCAATGAGTGGAAGGAGTGACATGTTTGCGACGAGTCGTTCCAAATGGAGAGAGGGGTAACGCGGTCCGCCATCATCTCCAGTCAACTCAATGAGTGGAAGGAGTGACATGTTTGCGACGAGTCGTTCCAAATGGAGAGAGGGGTAACGCGGTCCGCCATGTGGTCCGCCATGACAGGTTGCTTCTGAGGTTATCCCTCTCTCCATTCTCTAAAGCCGTGTTTTACACGATTCATTTACCCGCGCGGGTAGATGCGTGAACACATTCACTATCAAAATTGCACCGTGTAAACACTCAAAATTGCGTGAATGCGTGGACAGAAAATAGCCCCTGTTCTAATTTGGTGAATTTGTCCGAGATGTCCGATCAATTTTCAGTCGTTTCGCAGTGCCATCTGGTGGTAGCTATCATAAACGACATTTGCATTCAGTTGGAAGCGGCTTTTCGTTTTTGCTTTGGTGTGTTCAGGCGCATCTTACTGCTTTTTATATTTCGACCCTTGCTTTGTCTGTACATCTATTCTACCTGTTTGAACCCTGATCTTCTTGGACCACTCTAATTTGGTAGATAAAGGCAGTCAGGTACGAAAATAATAATATTTCATTCATTTCATTTTATTACGAATGAAGGAAAAACACCGCTTCTATTGGAAAATGAAGAAATGCTCAAATATATTGTGGGGTCAGGTGTCTGATAGACGCGCCGACCGGAGTATGTGTGATAGTATGAGTGAGGAAGTGATTGAGGATGCGGAGTGGTTGTGCGAGGTTGTGCTAATTAAGGTGATAAGGTCTAATTGTAAGTAGAGGTCCAGTGAAAAGCAGGGGTCGAAGTATGTAAACAACGGATGTCATACGTAAACATTACGAGCAGCGAATAAGTCAAAAGCTGAACAAAGGAAACGGACCTTGTGAAATTGATCCATTACGGAATATTTATAGTAACTTTAAGGGTTGAAACCCTGGTCGTGGTAATAAATAATTAGTGGAGTTAACAAAGTAATTATTATTATTCCTCAATAGCTGAAGTTCAGGCATGATGTCGTCTGCTTCGTAGAAGTGAAAGTAGCGCTTGATACTAGTAAAACAAAAGCAATCGCGCAATGCGTATCGAGAAAATGGTCGAACAATTGCGCGAACACATGCATCGTGTAAACACTCCTCAGGTACGTGAACGCACCTCTGTCCAGACATCTATTCACGCATCTGTCCAGCCACGTACTTGCGCGGATAAATGCATTGTGTAAACAGGGCTTAAAACTCGTTTGCGACGGCTCCACCCGGCGAGGCATATGTGTTGAGGACACCATACCCCAGTAGCAGTTGACTGTCCCGCAACGTTGCAGACACGTCGCATTGCGACCAATGTGACGGTCCCGCAACGTCACAGGAGTGGCGGTTACGTCGCTGCGACGTTCCAGCAACGTGCGAAGTTTTCGGGAATCAACGTCGCGGGACCGTCACATTGCGACCTTCCGATAAAAATTTTGCCTGGGTACCAGACTCCATTACGATAAGCTAATCAAACGTTTGGGCCGCCTTACATGGTTCTTTCTTCTGTTCAAACGCTTGCATAAACCCCCTCCAATAGGAACATTGTGAACATTGACCCTTGGTGCCCCAAATGCGCAAAGACATCCCAGGTAAAAACATTTGGTCTGTAACTAATCTGGAACAGGTCTGGATCCTGGCTCGAGTTAGAGGTCTGTAGGTGGTCTGGAATTGATAAGAAATTAAAACAGGGCCCCAGACCAGTATTCCTCCCTGCTCTCTCAAAATAATATTAATAATATTTATTTATATACTATGAATACACTATCACGCGGTATATGTGTTAATGTTTTATTTGACCTACCTAGTATCTATCTAACGACGTATATATCTCGATTTTCAGCTATCCTACGGAACTACACGCATTACCTCGCACGCGAATTGACATATCGGCGTCTATTCAATTCAATTCAAAAGTTTTTATTTCCAACATTTGCCAACAAGTTACAGGAAATAGAAAAAGCAACAAAACAAAGTTGTCTAAGTCTAGAAAGCCTTATATATCTGGCCACTTCCATGCCTTAAAGTGACTTCGAGAACTAATTATTATAAATGGCAATTCCGTGATAGTTTGAGGAAATACCATTACATCACGATAACAGTTTTCATGCATTAATTACTTGAAATCTATATGACACCATAGTACGAATATAAATGCAATATTACTAAGAATAAACAAGATTGTTTCAAATAAATATAATACCGGACCGACCAAAGTTGGTTAAAACCGATAATTGGTTGCAGGTCGGTCACAAATTGACGGTCAAAATGTGACGTGTCCGAAACGTTCCTGCGACGAACCTTTGTGACCGCAACCTTTTGTTACGTCGCTGCAACGTTGCGACCAACTCTGCCACTGGGGTACAGAGGTCTGCAAATAAGCAGACGCCCCCGCCATCTGATGGCTCATTGCCAATACCGAACGCCAAGAGCGAACTAGTGTAGGCGAATGTGGCGGCATCGTCAGCCGTTCCGCGAACCGACTTCAGGATCTCCCATCGTCGTAGTGAAATTGAGTGACATCGCGTGGCGCATGTGTCGGACGAAGACACGCCCAGCGGAATCGCAGCTAGCAGAAGTAGAGGAAGTGCTGATCATCCTGTAGCACGTGTGAACATTTTGAATCCGCGGCAGACCACTGCATCGCTTGTTGTTCTCGTATAGTTCTCAATAAACGTTTCCGAGGAGTGATCTTATGAAGGAGTTTCCGAGGAGCGATTAGGAATTTGACGTTGTTAGGACCTCCTCAGCCCTGACAGCAGCCTTGCCGCCGTCAAGGATTCCTCGTTGGTCAATTGAAGCTTAGAGGCAATCCATTCCATACGTGGCCTTTGTTGGTGACCGCAACAGCCGCACTACATACCCGTTCATAAGGTCAATGGATTTGAAAGGGTTATCGGTCAATTGTAAAAAGGTATGTTTAAGTGACACGAAAATCTCCGTGTCTCTGGTAGATGTGTTTTGTTGTATTTAATAATTTTGAATTTGTTGACAGCATGTTTACATTAATATATTTTCAATTGTGGATTACATACAGCAATTCTCATACTTTCATTTGAGAAAATATGCAAAAATCTTAGGGCACATATATTATATCTCCCTTTCTAGAGGGCCTGAAAGTCTCAGCCGGAGTAATTTAACCTATTTCGCAGACATATTCATCTACGCAATCATACACTTAGTACCCTGAAAGAAACTTCTTAGGTGTTCGGTGGGGGGTAAGTGTTCATCAGATTACACTAAACTATATCCTAGAAGTGTTATAGAAGTCACGAGTTTTGTACCATTAGCAAAAACCAGCTCCTTCGTGTCAGGAGGTGAGCTTTCGCCAATATGCACAACACTGCATGTTCTTAGTATAATAGAAACTCAATAGGGATACATTATTGCAGCCACATAGGTGCACAGGTCTACAAGAGTTCTACAGGAAGCATGCGAGATATTGTGTTAGTACAGCGTAGAAAAGAAAGACAAAAGCATTAGAGGGCATAACTACTAAAAAAAATATTCTTAATTTAAGTTGGATCCTCTATCAGAAAAAGGATTTTCCTCTTATATATGAAATCGAGCGTAGACTTGATTTTAGTGACAAATTAGATAAGAGATAATGATATTCTTCCATTGAGAGGATATAATAGTCTTAACTTAAGAGGAAATTATACTAAAGTGAGCATGTTTTTTTTGGGTGAAGCCGTCGGCATTTATTCTTGTAGACGAAAATAACCTTGAGGTGCTCTTTTCCATTTGAGAGGGCAAAATTTCTCCTGGAGAATTTATTTTGAAAGATGTATAACATTATATTATTCCATTTAAACAATTTATCCTCATATTCTGTTGAGGAATATATGCATATATTTTATTCCCTCTAAACTTTCTAAATCGCTGGAAAGCCCATTTCATTTTAGTTAAACCAATTAATTATCCAATAATTAATGGTCCAATAAGCCTCTTTATTTAAAAATGAATTGACAAATAAGACAATGCAATTGCTAAATATAATTGCAAAACATTCTATACTGTTAAATAGTAAATCAGAGCACAAAATTATTAAATACAGTTTCAGTTTCCTGTTATGGCGATTTGGTGTTGATTTTGAACTCATTAAATTACCCCTGGAAAGTTTAATAATTCTTCGTTACAACATTGAGGATTGTTCAGAGTAATGTTTACCTCGACTGTTTGACGAAACCAAAACAATATAACATAGCAAATAACATTTATGTTAAGAACATAAATAAATAATAGGACATACATGCCCAACACCTGAGTTGATGTTCATAAATGTACAAAAGATATATATATATATATATATAAATTAAAACTTACAGGAGGTAGGAGAAAGAGATAAAGATAGAGAATTCTACATTGGAGGATATGCAGCTGCCATGGGCGGAAATGGGAAACGGGATTGGGGTATTGGGACTTTGGAACACTGGAATATTTCGAATTAAAGGGCAAATTTTGCACCTAGGTCTATGGCAAGGAAATGAACCGGGAACTTTGGAAGGAATCAAAGTGGGAGTGGGTTTGGAGGGACGTAGAATACATTTTAGGTTTGCTGGTCTTTTGAAAGTGATGATATCCTCCAATGTAGTTTACCTTTTGCAGTGTAATAAGTGCCCCGCCTTCTACATCGGTGAAACATCCACGCCCCTATCTATCCGTATGAACGGCCACCGAGCTTCCCCTCCCCACTTCCCTGTCCCTAAGCACGCCTCAAAACATGGACTCAAATTCGACTCATGCTTTTCTCTTTCCGTCCTCAATGCTCTTCCCGCCAATACTTCGAACACACAGCTGAGAAATAATGATTGTGAGATGTCCGTGATCTGGTTTTGTAAAGATTTTTCCTCACCCGGAATCAATGTATTGCATTAATCCCATGCAATACCTCTGCCCCCTATTGTCACAATTATAATTTTCCTCTGCCTTGTAACACTGTTGCATTTCTCACTCTTCAAGAACTCCTCCCTACTTCAAAATTTTCCTTTGATTAGCTGACACAACATTGTCACACTGAATACCCCTTCCAGTTCCCCTCCCCGAACTCCATTTCTCCCCTCCCTTAGTCACTGACCCTCAATATTTAGTGCCCTCAGTATTGCAACATTGTTATAATTCTCCCTGCTTGAAACTTCTCCCATCCCAAAACAGCCAGGTGCAACATTGTTCCCTCTTACAATTAGTTCCCCTCCCCTCCTAGTTCCCCTCCCCTCCTTCATTTCCTCCCCTACCTTCCCCATCCCCAGGGCAGTACTAACTGCTCACTTCTAAAGCGGACGAAGGACCAACCGGTCCGAAACGTTCCCGTAAGAACGAATTCTTTATCTTTATCTCTTTCTCCTCCCTCCTGTAAGTTTTAATTTATATATTTGTGGTCAATTGGCGAAAACTTCTAAAGAATAAATAAATATATATATATATATATAAATTGACGCATAAAGTTTAAGCGCAAACAAGGAGAACATGTAGAACTGGACGCACTTACTTCAGGCACTACTGGAAAATTGAATGTGTAGCCATTTCGATCAAATTTCCCCAAAGCTAACCATTCAGCTCATTAATAAGACAATACAGCTTCTCCATTCCTCTGTTCTTTCAGAGCTTCCTATAAGCCCCGCGTGAAAATGAAGAGTCACAACACAACGGTCATAAATCGAGACTCATCCTACCATAATGTATACCAGTGTATACGTTTCATCCAGTCACACGTACTAAGGCATAATTGTACAACAGAGAATTGCATTTCCCTTTATCCTAATAACTATGATGGTATATTCACATGAATTCTTACTGCACGCAGAAATTACGATCTGCTCGATTTAATTGAGTTAATAAAGTAGTCGCTTGAGGTGTGCAAATAAAAGTGTAATCCTGGCAAAAAGTTTTAAAATAAATATATATACAATAAATATATATGACACAGCAATAACTAAACAAAATTGCAACTTAAGCAACTAACAGGATTCGTGTTGTTGTGGGCATGTATACTCGCGTCTCTGAATTCGAAAGGAGATTCTTAATAGTAGGGGGTTGTCCGCTAACTCCTAGAGACAAAATTTTAAATTCAAAGTGAAGCTTGCCAGAATGATTTATTCTTGGAATAAGAACATGAATTCCTTTTCAAATAAGAGTTTCCTCTAATGGTAAGAATGTCGCGGAAAAATAATGAAGAGGAAAAATCCGGACGAACTAAGAATGCATTTTTGAGTGAAGTAATTAGCTACACTGTCTTTCGAAGAACCTAATTAAGAACCTAATTCTAAAGTGTCAATGGTGGCTATTAATGTCTATAATCGTTCGCAGAAAAGTTGGAATTTTAAACCTTTAGTTTTTAGACTATTTATCTGGTTGTATGTTCATTATATAATCTACCGAAGTATGTCGAGTTCCGTATAATGTTTTTGGCGACGACAGAAAATAGATTGGCTTGGACCTTACTCAAAGATTACATCTAAATATGTACTGGAGGTCTGATAGCGATTACCACCCTAGTCGTTGCCGTAGGCTTATGATAATTATGTCATCGTAACGACCTTTTACAAATCGTACCGATCTTGGATGCACTCGCTCTAACACGTTATTTAAATTTATCCAATGAGGATCCCAAAAACTGACAGCGCATTACAACAAAGGTCTAACAAGAAAGAAATAGCTAAGTGCCCAAACTTTAACGTCTCATTTCATCAGCATCCATTTAAAAAACCCCAATTTATGATTATCTTGACCCATTATATCCCAAATATGCTTATTCCACAATAGGTATATCATGAGACAGTCTCACTTCAAGGTATATAAAATATTCTACGCTCTCTAACTCTCTATTCTGCATGCAGTATGTGTAATTATGAGAGAGATTGTTTTATTCTACCCATTTCAAAGAAATTTTATCCTTGGAGTAAAAGAAATCAGTTTATTATCCCTATTATTTTGCTGGACTAAATAAATAATAATTATCCATCGGAAAATAATTTAGCAGATAAAAAAATGGAGCATTTTATTTCGAGTGAGGTGGTTTCTTGTTTTTTGTGCATGATGCGTTACAGAAAACTAATTAATTATATGTATTGACGGAGAAAGTGTTAACAAAATATTTGCATTCTAGTGCGGCGAACGAGCCGAAATTCTGGAAATTTTATTTTCGCCAAATTAGGCATGGACATTGTACTCCGAAAGCAAGTGACAGCATCGATTGTTAAAAATAGATGATTTCAACATCTATTATTCTCATAAAAACTCTCTATTCATATTAAACAGTTATGTTATTTTAATCATATAATTAGGAGCCTATTGTCATTTTATATCAAGATTGAATCGACATTTAGTTATTTTGTGTCCTACTTTCACACTTTACTGAGATGTAAGGAATGAAAAACTCCTAACAAATTGGTTTACGTCTTTTTACCATTAATTTTCTGGCGTTTCATGTATAAATTTCGATTATAGAAGACTATTTCCCGCGACCAACGAGCGGGAAATTGCATGGCGAGGAATGGAAAACGAGAACTTAGATGTTCGACTAAGATACGCGCAGTTTATGTCGTCCTTGGCTTCACATGTCTCGCAACATCTTCCGCCAGCGAGTGAGCCAGGATAAACATTTAGTTCCAAAATGAAAAATAGGATAAAAATTTAGAGGACATCCAGGATGCCGACCTGAGAGAACCGGTTACTTGGGAAAATTCCTCTTCAACACCATGGAGGGATGATTCTTTTGGAAGGGGAGATTGTCAGCTTGTATTCTTCAGGCAGGACCAAGGTTTCAACGTATTGGCACCAAAGCCGATGTAGTCAGAAATGATAAATTAAATAATTAAATACACCGCATGTTATAATACCTTCAACGAATAGCCCGAACCTGATTTATAGCTTAAAAAGATTACATTGGGTGGAAAAACGTTGAGAATTTGTCAAAAAAGAGAATAGATGGAACCATATGATTCTAAGATAGCACAGGGGAATGTCAATGGCTTTAAAATGCGCAATCGGCCATGTCTAATGGATAATTTGTGCACTTTATAGACCGAAAACATAGTTATTAGAGCAGGATTACGATCCAAGTTTCCTGACGTGACGGAAACGGGCCGTGGAGTACAGTTTCCCGTCGTCTTCCCGTCCTGGGGGATTATATAACCGTTGACGGAAATATCAGTGCCAATTGCAGGTCGGTTTTACAAGCGGAGCTCCGAATGTTTGTGAAGTTGCTGTTTATTTTCTTATTTTGAATCGGAATTAGAAATAGTTCGCAAAAAAATTGCTGATCGATTTATCTTTTCAAAGTTTCATTGCAAAGTTAAAGGGTATGATGGGCAATTTGGAAGAGAAATTTTGTAAATATTGGAAATAAAATCACTCCTCTGGTTGGCCGCAGTCGACGTAGCGTGACGGAAAAGTAAGGCTTTGACAAGGCTCACTCATCTTCCATTGATGTCAGCGTCCATCCATCGTGATACGTTCCTCTGCATCAAAATCACCAAACTGAGTGAACGCCAAAGTAAATTTTCGTCTCGTCAGAATAAGTTGTTTGTAATCCCGCCCTTAGTAATTGTCGCGGTACCACAAAATATTTTGTAAAAAATGCAAAATGTTTTTAAGAAAAGAACTGCATTAGTAATAAATATTTGGAAAAATTTGGCCGTGTTAGTTCGATCATTGTTCACGAAAATATCAGGATTTTCTTTCGTGCCTCATCACGCCATCTTATCTCGTCTTCAATCTATGTTCAAGCTAGCAATGAACGTAGGAAAAGTTTGGCCAGACAATTTTTTCGTTATGATAGCTGTCGTTACTTGTGAGAGGATTCATGTAAATAGAGAAAATGTTAAGAAAGTATCGTTGGAAGTTCAGGGGGACACACCAATAACAAACTGTTATAATCAACGTGGAATCAAATATATTTCGGTTCGTATTGTGGACAAATTTGCCAAGGTGGCATAGGCATTGTAATGTACGAAAAGCCTTGAGCAATCATCTTCCCCTCAAAGTTTGGAATTTTTTATTACTAGTGCAGGGGAAAAACCATTTTTACATGCAAAATGTCGGGTAGTTCTGATTTTTTGATATGTTGTTTGTGTTTGGATCGATATAATAAATCCAAGTTTTTGACCTCGGCGCACGCGTCATTTGTTTAGAGAAACCCGTTAAATTTTGGGCCTTTTTTAGTTTTTGCCCAATATCTTCTTAATTAACTACGATTCCACAGAAAACGATATACATGTATTTTAAATAGAGTAAATATCCTACGATTTAAGTCCAAATAAAGCTTTCTAAGTGAAAAAAGTACTGAGGAATGGCTTTTCACAGAAACACCATTTTTTGGAAAAACCTAAAAGATTTCAATTTTGCATTGATGCAGGCGAAATACCTTAATAACTGAGAGATACCAAATAATACCCAAATACTTCTGAGAAGAAGTTTACGACTTCCTATTTTAAAGTAAATTAAATTATCTTTAATAAAATATGATATGGAGGTCTATGTGTATAATATTTTCTGAGATACTTAGCATTGAAATGCGTTCGAAAAATGGAAAAATCTCAATATTTATCGGGTAATTCCGAGATATATAGATATTCGTTTTTAATGCAGGTATAGGAACGTTACAACTTGAAGAGTAAATAGGAGGAAAGGCGATGTGGCATTAGCAACAGAACAACAAACTCGACAGCAAACATTTGTTTATTTAAGCTTCAGTGCCATTCTGATGATACACGTTTTGGTGAGTGTAAGTACGATATGATTCAATGAGTTTTGTACTTTCACTAGTTTTGAAGTTTTGTTTGAAAGACCTGTTTTGTTATTTTAGACCAACCACTGTGCATCAAAGCACTAGACACCGTTCCTGGTTGTCAACATTTCAATAGTGTTGTTATGCGACTAGGAGGCTTCCCCAATCCAACCTTGTCCATAAATTTGATGAGCGATGCAAGTTTAAAAAAAAATTAATTCCACTTTTCATTTTTGCAGATAAATCATTATTCGGTACCACGACATTTCCGTTTATACCATCCATACTTTCGGCGTATTAGAAAATCGTTAGAAAATGTAGAATATTGTTTTCCAAATCAAAGAGAGGACGAGTTTCTTTTTATCAGTAGCCAGAATATGAATTACATGAATTTAAGTAATTTTACGGCGGTGCTGCCTAAACGGACGAGGACTTCTACCTCGCCACTAACGATCTCAGCTATAAGAAGATAATACTCAGAAAATGGATAAATAATAGTAGGAGCAGGAAATTAGAGACATCAGAACAATTCCAAAGGGAATGCGGATGTAGAGTGCTTGGAGGAAGAAGTGATAGGGAAAAGAAACAATATAAAATATCAAGGGGCCAAGGTCAGACGGCGAAGTTACGAGCATCACCCGCTTATAAATCAAACGGGATGCATTGGCGTTGATTATCGGCGACGCACAAGGGATGCCATCCTCGAATAGCTTGGTGGTTACAGAGAAATTGAGCAACGGCTACAAGCATGAGGAATTTCAGCTGATCTTGTCCCTTGTGAAATACACATCTGATATAGTTTCAGTACTTGCATCAGTAGCATAATTTTTATTTACAACTATGCGACACAATAAGCAAAGTACGTCTGTCATCTTCGAGTTCCTCAGAGCTGATGAAAAAGATGGATGTTTGAAAGTCAACAGTTTATTCAGGCTCACGCGTGTTTCTTCGGAAACGATACGTAATTTCATTATTATAGTCCAGGAGATAAAGCAAAAAAAGCGTTTATATGCAATAGGTCAGGTAGTTCTGATTTTTTAAATGTTGGGTTTGGATGGACATTACAAATCCAAGTTTACGACCTCAGTGCACCACCGTGCGTCATTTTGTTTTGATAAAAACAGAAGAAACCATTTTTTTGGAGAAAAGAAAAATTGGGAGTTTTTTCATTTTGTGACCAATATCTTCTTAAAACTATGATTCCAGAGAAAAAAAATTTCATCTATTTTAAAAGTAGTTTAAATATGCTGCGATGTAAGCTTAAATAAAGCTCTCTACGTTCAATAACTACTGAGGAATGGCTTTTAGTACATAAAGTACAGAAATTTATCTTTTATATGAGATGATATAGAGGTCTATTATGTCTTATATTTTCTGAAATACGTAACATTGAAATGCTTTTGAAAAATTAAAAAAATCTCAATTTTTATGGCGTAACTCCGAGAAAATAAACGTTAAAAGCCAACGCAACAATATAAACCGGGAGTCATTTTCAAAGCTAGTAGAAGAATTTCTCATATGGCAATGTCTTCGGTTGGGAAGAATAGGGAGCAATACATATTTTTAAGGAAAATGACCTTGAAAATTCCGTATTGATTTGCGCGCTAAAAAATAGCGCCCCCACTAGAGAATCGCTGTGACATCATAACTCAGTCCGGGAGCCAGTCCCTGCATTTGTTTCTCGCTAGTTCGGCCGTATTCATTATGTATAACATATCGCATTCAAAACATAATTGGATGATTTTAGGCCTAGGAGAGTACACACTTCAAATTAGTAGGTGGATCGTTTGTGTTCCCCAACTTCTGAGAGAATGTTGAAATTTCAGAAAATAAATTGAGATCTCATTCACGAGAAGAAAGGAACTCAATTCAACACATTTTTTTGTATTTAAAATATGATAACATCCATCTACATACTATTACGTGAGGCTTGGGCCATATTTCGACGAAAAGGAAAATTATTATTTTATTCAGTGCGCTATGCCAGTAAGGATTAAAGATAACCCTCAAACGCATGACATTTTTATCATCCCTTCCTGGACCAGCACCAGCGATGACCAGCTTTCTTGCAAATGACCACAGTCTAGAGTAGGCTGCTTATGACGTAAGAGCTATTCCGTGTTCATTTTTTAAGATAACGAATTGGCCGTACATATGGAATCTTTGAGATCGGTCATTTTTATCAGTATCAGAGAATTGCAGTAGAATTAATTCTAACGATGTTTTGAAACTTGAAGGAATGTTTTCAGACGGAGATGTAGAACCTATAAAAAATCTCTCAATGTCCGTGTTTACCATTGATCAAATACTGATACCCATTTAATGACCTTGATATGATCAAATACTGATACCCATAAATAATTTTTCCGCAAAGGTATTTTAGTTCACAAAGAGACGGTATTTGATGTGAAATCTTAGAATAACCGTCCCCTTATAAGGTATGCTGATTGTCTTCAGGGCACGAATACATCGCAAACATGCTTATTGCTTGCTCTATGCAAGAAACGTTTATTGATGAATGTAGTACATAGCCTCGCACCAAGCTTAACTCTCCACTTGCTTAGGGTATTTAGTTGTGCACTTTTAAAATACGATTAAATCCAGCTACGATATTAGAGCTAGGATAAAATTAAGACTAATTAAAGGCTAATTTCGCTTTTTCTGCATAGTTTTTGTGGAAAGTTTTAAAATTATCATATTCAAGTTCTTACGCAGGATTTTAGTGTTTCATCGTCCTTGCAACTGATTGTGAGCAATGAGTACAGTTATTGGCTAGTATCTTACCCCTGTAGTGGCACCATGGTCCAAATCCGTTTCCATTAGTTTAAGAAAATAGACGACGAATTTGCATTTGTTTCCTGTGATTATCAGCATATTTCATATAATTCTTATGAGTGAAATGCACGTACATCGATTATGACGATTGATCTACTCTGAAAAATTGTATTTGGCGCAGATGCAGTGGGCAATGGGTGCTGGTTTGGTTCCTCTTTGTACGTATTAATTTCGTAGCGGTGAACATGTAATGACAGTTACACATTGCATTTAGTTCAGGACATCGTAAGAGTTTAATGGTTTTGGAAGTAGTTTCAAGTGCTTACATGTTCCATTTCGGAAATGAATCGCCAATGATCCATTTAATAATTATAAAAATAACATTTTCCTAGTAGTAGACTAGTAGAGTGGAAACAGCTAAAGTAGACGGAAAACCAGTTTCATGAGCATTAAATTCCTGTTTGGGTTCACAAATAGCGGGACCCCTGACTTTTACATTTTTAAAAGTAAAATCACCGATTAATGATATTTTATAGTTATTTTGAGCATTATTTCGGCCATCATGAAATTGTAATTTAGCATCCATAATTGGTTGGATAAATAGTTCCTTATTAAAAAGGCGTTGCTCATACTCATTTTCGGTGCTCTGAATTGGCGTGATTACGAAGATTTTGAAGGAGCACTAAAGTAATTTAGCAATAGAAGACAACTTGTACTAATTAACAATTTGGATTAACCGATTGCCACGGCATGAAATGGTGGTTTCCTCCGAGTACACACCCTCGCGAATCCTCAACACAAGGCGCATGGAGCTGCTACTGAGCAGTGACGTCACTTTGCCGTCAACCAATCATCGGGCGTTGTAAATTCTCACTAGAGTTTGAAATTTCTCCTCAACTTTGGCTAGCTAATGCATGGGAAGAATCTCAAAGACAAATATGATACTTTCCCTGCACATTACATGTGTATATTTTTCATCAATTCTATGGTTTTCACTAATATCTGAAATTTAGGAAATTCCCCTACTTTAGCCGAGGATAATCGCCGCTGCATATAATTTATTGCACTCCTTAAGGTTGCACTAAATGGCGCAGGCGAAGTGGCGATGAGGTTTGTTTGTTGTTTCATTGATAGTAACGTCATTCTGTCGTCGTCTAAATATAAATGGAGTCGACCACTGAAATTCATCGCGTGTCTTGGATTTTCCTTCGCCCACGGCCAATGCGACAAGAGCACTCAACCCTACCGAGGTTACACGGCGTCCATGAGACGCCACAGGGCGCGTTCCGAAATTCTCTGCCAGTACTGCCTGTGCTGCCGTGAAACGGAACGCGAAACTGTACAGCGGCTGCTGCAGTAGCATGAATTTCGGAACGGTCGGCAGTGGCTTGAAATTCAATATGGCCGAATTGCGTGGTTATTTATTATAAGCGATCATTCAATGCGTTAATTCTTAATGCTAATCCTTATGACATTGATAAAGGTCATGCTAATTGTATTCTAATTTTCATTGCCTTGCTACTTAATGCTACTTTATACTGATTGGTTACTTTCTCTGACGAGAATAAAATGAATTCGCGTCAGCTACCCGAGCATGGAGAAAAAACCCTGTGTTATTATAAACAAATCTCCGTTATAATTAACACTATCGAATTCATAGTAAGCAGTTTGAATCTTGGGCTTATAAGCAAGTCTTAGAATATATTTTTCAAGCCCTGGATTTTCTTCATGGCCAGTCGTACGAAGCGTTTCCTAGAGTGATATCGATAATTAGGAAAATATACGGGTTGTTGAGGATTGCATCGCAGAATATTTTCCCTGACAATTAAATTTATGCAACAAATTACGTTTCCCGACAATTATTATACATACCAGTGTTATGCTAAGTTACCACTCTAATAAGAGGCTGTATATAATTACGTGTACCACGATTATTCATGACACTAAATTAATTTTTGGTACCTAATTTCAATAGTCGCTGACATTCGCAAATATAATTGCTTCTCTACTTGTATCACTTCTGATGTTGTTCACTCCCTCGTCATTTTATTAACGCTTTTATCCTATTGAAATATTCACCGGTACTACAATTGATAAATAAATGCGTTTTATAAACTATTATACGCTAATCAGGTGTTGTTAGCTATTTAAGTGCATCGAGAATTTTCTCTCTCGCCGATATAAACATTAAAATGTTCGAAGCAGTGTCTCTGATATTATTTATTAACGTTGTAGTTTTGATTTTTCCGCCATTTGTTCGATGGCCTTCTGCTTCTACTGCCGCTGCTGCTGCTCTTGGGCCGCAGTAGCGGCAGTAGAGTACACAGTGAGAAACGTCATCAATTGGCTGACGTCATTGGTTACTGTGCGGTTCTGCCAGTAGATTTCGGAACGTTTTGGCAGCACAGCCAGTACTGCCAGTGAATTTCGGAACGCGCCCACAGTTAGCGTAATTTTGTTGTTCATTTTTGCTGCCTGCGGCACAGATTTTCTCCACTTTTCTACTCATTCGAGTAGTGAAATGAGTTTTTATTAACGAGATATAATGATTTTTTTTACGTGCAGATGTCTTTAAAAATATGACCGGCAAATGGGTGCCGTAGCAAACCACACTCTTAACTACACAACCACTTCCTAAGAAATTACTCGCCTATGAGCCTAGCCAATGTCAAATAAAGTAAGTTCTTCTTTGGTTAAGTTCATTATCCTATTGTTTTTGTTTAAAGTTATGCCATTCTTACTGTACATCTACGTGGTATCCTACAAGCTACTCAAAGGGTGTGTAGCGCGAGATAACTCCACCAGGCATACACTAGCTGTCGGACACAATTTCATACTGATTTTAAAAATTGAGCTACATATATTCTTTTAAGTTAATTAATGCATGTGTGATAAGAACTCACATGCAGTACGGCTTTTGGAAATCATTCTACTCATGCATAATAGATACTGCACTAATACATCACGTGAACTATTATTTTTAGTACATATATAATCTAATAAATTAGGGAAAAAATTGGAATGTATCAAAATTCTCTCCTTGTCTTTATTGTCTTTTAACAATAATTACATTGTATCCGAAGATTACAGTAATGAGGGTGTGTACTAGTGTTTACCCCTCTATTTGCATGTATTTTAAATTATGTATTATCCTTAGAGAATGAAATAATAATTTGAATTGAGCTCATATTTTTGTGGTCAAACATCTTTTTTTATATTTCTCCATGCCGTCTTCTTCATACTTACTCCACCATCTCCACCAGTAACGCTAACATACAAAACGATTAAGAGTATTACAGACACATAATACATATACAATTACTGTGAAACTTCCCCGAACGCGACTTCCTGCAACGAAGATTCTGATTTACGGGGTTTGCAATTCGGCACCAAGCTTCGCCGAACGTGGTATGAAGCTTCACTTTTACGAGGTTTCCATAAGAGGCCGTTTTCACCATTTTTCCTAGAAAATTGAAAGCTAGTAAAAACGAATCACCAAAATAAGCCCATTGATTTTACTTCACCACAGAGATTCTTCACGCGAGAATTGACCCTCAGCACGGAAATAAGCTATTGTGTACGCTCCTGCCGAAATCCTAATGACATTTCCTTTCCTGCGTTGGAGCCGAATCTTCGTCGGAATCAAATTGTGTGTTTGTGTCAGCGTAATGCTTCGTCATTTTCATGTCTCATTCATTTTATCATAACATTTGGTGCTACGCCGATTGTTTCGCGGAACAATGAGTACAGTATTTGGTGTACCGCGCTAAGATCTCACTTCTTCATGACGGTCACAAAATCACAGCGAAGTTAACGAGGGATGCATATTTATAATTGATAAAATACATCCTGGACAGTCAGCATCAGCCGAGATGCATCATGCGTTGACCTGCTGTTTTTCGAGAAATACCAAGTCAGTACAGTCTTCCCCCAGGTACTCCCGTTCTTCACACCCTCCCTCTTATTCAAAGAAGAGATCCCTTTCTTCATTCCCACCTTCCTACTCCTTGAAAGGATCCCGTAATCTATGCCCTCCTTCCTATTCAAAGAGGGGATTGATTGACGAGATGTACCTATCCTTAAAGGTCAGCACTCAGGGAGATATGCTTGTTTTGGCGTGGTATTATTCGGGGAACACGAAGTAAGCACAATCTTCCCAACCCGATGAATATGCTGAAGGGAATCACTTATTTCACGGCAGTGACTCTTGATATTGATACTGAACAAAATGTATTGCCCTGGAGCAGCAGCTCCGTTAGAACAAAATACAGTGAATGAGTAACTGAACTCTCATGAGGATTACAATATTGAAATTACATACAGCTATGAATAATAATACAAAGAAATACATGGAAGAAACAAACAAGATATAGAAAAATAAATTTTCAATCAAAAAAACAATAATGATTCTGTCCCTCATAACAATAAATAATAATTTACTCTTAAAACTATAAACGAAAGAAATAGAAGCATTTACATATTATTTCATGAGACTTTGTTCCTCCGTCAATAAATTATATACACTGGATTTGAAAAGATGAGGATTGGAGCATCTCTCACCACTTTTGGAGCACTCTTGAAGCATCGTGTGCGTCTAATATTTTTCTCGTGTGTCACAAAGTGTATGATCCCCTCCTTTTTTATTTCTCGAAATGGGTCCAAGAAGACCAGGTGAAATTTCTTTGATCCTGTACCAATGATCCTAGGAAGGAAGTAGGAAGGCGTAACTTTTGCAGGATAAACTTACAATATTAAATAAACTACGAGATAGAAGTTCATCCGTACCGCATAATTCACCAGGCCACGCAGAATCCCTTGCTAAGGGTCTCAGTGAAATAAAGATGGAGCTATTACCACCTAATACTACTCCTCTTCTACAGCTTTTACATAAATCATAGTGTTATTGCTGCCTTGAAGTTGTACTACTGTAGCAGAAGTTATTCCAACATTATTTTTATGCTGGAGGCGAATCCGTCCCTTTCAGTGAGCGATACCAGCACATTCTCAGTTATTTGTGTCCTTACTGCCTCCGTATTTTATATTGACGCTTCATTGGATGAAAAAAATAGGAGATGAATTATTGCATAAACCTGATTAAATATATGCCTTGTGGGAGAATGTTCAGCAAAGAGTAAATACAGCCGATTAGGGGACTTGGACCTTAACGTAGGATGTTAATTATTATTAATGGAAGTACTTCTAGCCAAAAATCACTGATCTGATGTATTTTGTGTCTATTCAAGTTATTAATATACTTTTAAATTTCCAACTCTTCCCTTATGATTCTTATCTTAAAGTGCTTTTGTGAGGGTTGTGGGGTTCTCAGCGTTAATTTCGTGGCCTTTGGCAGCATGATCGGCGACCCCTGGCTGGTCTTGGTCGTCGAATGGTGGCACTCTTCTCCTTGATCCTAGTCTTCCCGTTTCCGTTATGTTTGCTCTCCTACTTAATTTCGAGCTGCTTCTTCTGGCACTAACACTATACCAGAGTCCATCTTTTCTACTGTAGTTGCCGTTGTGGTCTTCACTGTTCTCCCGCAAGGGACTCTTTCAGGATACTATCAAGGTTTTTCTTCAAGTGGCGTTACTCCTCTGTCACTCACCACTTTGTCCTGGCTTGTGACTGGTAGAGCCTAGCTTCCGATACATCGTGCCCAGGTTGGCAGGTTTTTATGACACCTATTGCATACAGCGTAGCGAATTGGAGACCGTAGAAACTTTTAAATACCTACCTGGGATTTAAATTGACTCAACTCGCGTGGAGTAAACACATTTTGGAAATAATTAGTCAAACTAATCTTAAATCTGAATTTGTTAAAAGAGTAGAGGATAGTATTTGGTAAGTTAGACGATAAAGTTAAAGGAACCCATCTACTTCTCCCTTGTTTGATCTTACCTGCAATAAGGTGCCAGAATTTGAAATCCTTAGAAGGTAGGCTTAAATTTCGAGTTAGGAGACATGCAGCAAAGATCCTCTAAATATTTTGTGGGTATTTCGATAGTTTCATTAGTGTCACAGGCCTTATGCAAAATCTAGGATGGGAATTGCTTTCAAACCGTGAGTAAAAACTCAAACTAGATATTTTATGCAAGTTCCTACACGATCTATTTTCCAACGGATAAATATTTCACAAATACCTAAATACTACGGTAAAATAGATCGTGAGAAAAAAATAGAGAAATAGATTAAAGTAGAGACAGGTTAAAAATTATCACTTATCTCTCAAATGGTAAGAGACCAATGATAGCTCCCACTGAGATTTTATAATAATGTCTTCTTCCTTTTAATAAAAGAAAAGTATCTATTTTTGCCGTGCATTCATGTTGATTTCTCTCATCTAACATGGTCATCAATCGTAATTTACAATAATTGAATTGATGATAGTGGAGAACATTTTGATGCGAATGAGCGTCTTATGAACCATTCTCGGTGTCTTATAAGATTTTGCCGCGACCAATATTTCTGTAATTTCGAGTGCCTCGTGTGCAAAATTATAAGGATTACAGAATATATAAAACTATGACTGGATAGCCCATTTTGTCGACTACCGGAAATGGTTTGTCGCGAGCAGAGGGGGGGGGGGTTGCAAGGTGACGTCACAGCGCTGCGCGTGGAGGTCAAAATTTGGGCTTGTGTAGGCACGGCGCGCGCTCAGTTCAGTTGTATCTCCGGAACAAGTTGGGGCGCGTTCCGAAATTCACTGGCAGTACTGGCTGTGCTGCCAAAACGTTCCGAAATCTACTGGCAGAACCGCACAGTAACCAATGACGTCAGCCAATTGATGACGTTTCTCACTGTGTACTCTACTGCCGCTACTGCGGCCCAAGAGCAGCAGCAGCGGCAGTAGAAGCAGAAGGCCATCGAACAAATGGCGGAAAAATCAAAACTACAACGTTAATAAATAATATCAGAGACACTGCTTCGAACATTTTAATGTTTATATCGGCGAGAGAGAAAATTCTCGATACACTTAAATAGCTAACAACATCTGATTAGCGTATAATAGTTTATAAAACGCATTTATTTATCAAGTAATACCGGTGAATATTTCAATAGGATAAAAGCGTTAATAAAATGATGAGGGAGTGAACAACAACAGAAGTGATACAAGTAGAGAGGCAATTATATTTGCGAATGTCAGCGACTATTGAAATTAGGTACCAAAAATTAATTTAGTGTCATGAATAATCGTGGTACACGTAATTATATACAGCTTCTTACAAGAGTGGTAACTTAGCATAACACTGGCATGTACAATAATTGTCGGGAAACGTAATTTGTTGCATAAATTTAATTGTCAGGCAAAATATTCTGCGATGCAATCCTCAACAACCCGTATATTTTCCTAATTATCGATATCACTCTAGGAAACGCTTCGTACGACTAGCCATGAAGAAAATCCAGGGCTTGAAAAATATATTCTAAGACTTGTTTATAAGCCCAAGATTCAAACTGCTTACTATAAATTCGAGAGTGTTAATTATAACGGAGATTTGTTTATAATAACACGGGGTTTTTTCTCCATGCTCGGGTAGCTGACGCGAATTCATTTTATTCTCGTCAGAGAAAGTAACCAATCAGTATGAAGTAGCATTAAGTAGCAAGACAATGAAAATTAGAATACAATTAGCATGCCCTTTATCAATGTTATAAGGATTAGCATTAAGAATTACCGCATTTAAAGATCGCTTATAATAAATAACCACGCAATTCGGCCATATTGAATTTCAAGCCACTGCCGACCGTTCCGAAATTCATGCTACTGCAGCAGCCGCTGTACAGTTTCGCGTTCCGTTTCACGGCAGCACAGGCAGTACTGACAGTGAATTTCGGAACGCGCCCTTGGTCGATTTTAGTGATCGAGGTGTCTACGGAGAGCTGAGAACGTGAGTTAGACGTTTATTACAAAAGAAATTTAAAATTAACATTGGAAAGCAGAAAATATTAGCTACCATTTACCAATTGTTCATAGGTTAGCCATTTGTACTAATGATTTGGATGAATAAATCTGATAATAGCGTAATTCTTTTTCTTTAATTTCAACTTTTTTTCTGACAAACAAAACAAAAGAATATTCCAATAACGAAAGTAACGTATGTAATTTCGCATTCCCGAAATAAAGATCCCACGGGAGTATCAAGAATACTTTATGTATTTTTTCATATTAAATCAGTACTTTGGTCGCCAATTACTATTATTGAGGACTGTTTACGCGAGGTATATACTTGTGGAAGTAAATGTATAGACTACTTAACCTTTTAAATTGCTTTGTTAAAAATGTTGTGCTGCTAACATGCGAGCAACTGACCAGGAAATAGCTCGTCCTGTTTCTGAGCACTTGTTGACGCTTGTTCAGGCATGGTCAGGTTCATGCTCTTTCATACTATTGTCTTTTGAAGACCCCTGTCGAGTAACAATTTAGCAGTGTTATCAATATTATATCGGTGTAAAGCGCGGTAGTTATCAGTCTGGCCGCAAATGTTGAGTCTTTACAAGTACACTCTGAGAATTATCGCTCTCCGTCAATATGGCGACCTCAGCTCCATTACTTCTGACGATTTTTGGACACGCTAATTTTGCGGACTTTATTGAACGGAGGTTATTGTTATTTTCTCTGTAAATCCTTACAATTGATGAGGACTACGCTTATAAAAATAGATCATCGCCAGGTACATAGTTATCAGAGATTACGCCGAGCCGGTGTCCACCATTATTGTTCATTTAAAAACTATCAGATTTTTAGTATTTTCCGTAATAATTACTTCCTGGCAATGTGGTAAAATATCTCTAGTTTGTTAGGAATTGTTTTTTAGGAGGTCTTACAGTTTTTGTACTCTCTCAGGCATTCGCAGAAGAAGATGTGAAATGTCAACTGGAGGGTTTCCGTTTCATATCCGCCTGATTTTAGAGGACCCTTAGGATGTTTCATGCTGATCTCAAGATGCCCTTAATGAAAGTATAGATTGACACATCACTGGAAAAATTCCGGCCGGATAGACGGGATAGAGGCTTAACCCGTTTTCTTATTTCAGGAGAATAAAAAAATTAAGAAAATATTTCCTTAAAAAAATTCACAGTTTCATCTTCTAGAAAAGTAAAAGCTCGGACTTGGGCGAAAATACATAAATCATAATAATAAATAATATTAAGCATAATGAGCTAATAACATAAAGCGTAGCTCCATCCGAGATGGATAATGATATACTTCTATGGTAAGTGAATTTGATCTCCACCATATCAAATTAATTCAATCTGCTTTAAATACATTTTCCAAGGTGGATATTATTCATAGTGAATCAAGTAACTTTGCTTGATGTTGTTTTAAACAAGTTTGAAAGAAATTAGCTCGCGGTGATTCACATCGGTAAATGTTAAATAAAAATAATTGGCGATGATCTTAGCATAATTACCTAGTGTAATGGAATTCACTCACACAAGTTTATGGAAATACCGGTCTAATTAAGTCAAATTTACGTTAATTTGCATTTAATTAATTAAAAAAACAGTACAAAATTCCGATATATCGATGATATTGCGTCGGTACAAGTAGTGATTTAAATTACTCGTCGGTTATATATCGGCACCATTTTTAGGAAGTGCCTGTGCCAACTCTGGCCCACTGTGTGCCGAAGCCGGCATTTACATAAAGTAAACGATAGAGTTAACCAGGTATTACAAAATTTAGAATGTTTCTTGTTTCTTTTTGTGCAGATGGGGACCGTTCTTGCTATCATCACGGTCATTTTCGCAACCTCCTTGATTTTGTCAGCGCAGAACAAGGAAGAGGTAAAGAAGCACTTTTACCTTAGCGATCATTCACATCTCTTGAGAACTGGAGTGCAGGGGATCGCAGCAGCCGAGAGAAAGCACGAGGAGAGAAAAGTCGCGGACATGAAGCCTGCTGACACCGCTCCTCATCCAACTGCAGCAGAGCCTGCTTTCATATCGAAGAAGAAGGTGGAACTCGATAAGGAAAAAACACGCGAAAACCAGCGACGCACAATAGAAGTTTCTTCCGGTAAGGCAAGTTTTAGGACTGTATCTCGCGAGACATCTGTACACAGCGCCGGCCCAAGGCGTAGGCAACGTGAGAAAAAGCCTCAGGTGGGCGGTTGTAGGAGCAGCCGGGCCAGTCTACGCATCATTATCGGATGTGAAAACTGAAAATGGATGCAGAAAGTGTAAACATCGGAAAATTCGACTAACTTCCTGCATTATTTCCATCCAAAATGGCCTAAAAGTGACTGGCACTCATCACTTCTCATGCTAATGTAAGGAAGAGCGGAATAAAACCTACGGAATCGCAATTACCCATGCAGCACGCGAACGTTCGCGGAACGTTCGCTGGCCGTCTTTTACATGTACGTTGCAATAGAACGTTCGGGGAACGTTCGCCGGCCGTCCTTTACATTTACGTTGCATCTACTACATTGCAATAGAACGTTCGAGGTACGTTGTGATTCGAACCTTAGGCGCTCGGTATATAGCAGCGCCATCTATCGCATCTACATCGTAATTTTGGCAGAAATGGGAAGCTTGCAAGCGAATCGGATAGACGGGATCAGCCAGTAAACACTTCACAGAGAGCTTTGCGTAATTAATTTCCGTTATAATTTATATTATTTCTATGTGTTTATTGCTACATTTAGCCATTTTATTCACTCAACATTTCCGCAAGTTAGTTATGTCTTGATTGAAATGAGAACATACGAGTGGGAATTGGAAAAAAATGTTGTTTATTCTCAGTAATATTGCATTTTTATCATACGATGAGGCAGTATTGGTTTCAATTAATTAATGCCTGATAACTGTTATCGTGATTGGATAGTATTTCCTCAAACTATCACGGAATTGCCATTTAAAAATTAGTTCTCGAAGTCACTTTATTCTTCCGAAGTGGCCACATACTATATAAAGGCCGTTTTACACGGGGCACGAAGGAAAGCCTATCTGCCCTGAAGAGGCGAAAGCCTATAACAGGGTCCACATTTGCGTTGTTATTTCTGTCTTGTTATTTTGTTGTTACTCTTATATTCTCTGTATCTTTTGTTGATTTTATTGTTGTTATCCTTCTATTTCTCTGTATTTGCAAATGTGGAAATAAACACTTTTGAACTTGAACGGGGCATGAAATTGCACAACTTCAAACTGCATGTTTTTCTCAATTGGGCGTGTAATCATTTTTTAATTAGGGCAGGGGCTATTTTGCCATCTCGCGTTCATGCATTCGCGCATGCATTCTGTCAATACACGGATTTACACGATGCAATTAGAAATGCACGTTCGTACGTACATCAGATTGTGCAATTACGTGCACCGTGTAAAACGGGCTTAAGACTTCCTGGACGTGGGAATTTTGAATTCGGGTGCGAGATTATACGTGTTGAATCGTAGGCGAGAATGATGCAATGTTGTTAGGTAGATGTTAGATAGGATAATTCATTGTACGCAAGCATATATTATAACGTGATGGTAACATTCATAATATTTAAATTATAAATTTTTCTTTTTTTTTGAGAGAGAGTAGGGAAGACTCAGTAGTGAGGGCAAGGGAGTGTAGAAGATAGTTTCAGTATTGTGGGATAGGGAGTTTTATAACAGACGTCAGTTTCAGTTTAGTTTCAAGGCAGGAATTTTTACCTGAGACGTGTGGGCGGAGCAACATTGCAACGAAATGGGAAACGTGGACGGCGCGTACGTCCGCGGAACGTTCCGGTCGGGCGACATGGGAACCATTTGGGAACGTTCTTGCGGTTATTTTCCGTAACATTCCGTCGGTTCGAATCGAACGTTCCCGTTACGTTCCGCGAACGTTTGTGTGCTGCGTGGGTATCTTCATTAGCATTTTTGTCACCAGCAAATTGAAAGAAACTGTGACTAGAATTGCTCTGAATATTCTGAAATCCGGGATAACCCCTCAAACTTACGCGCAGTTAAGGTGGCTGGAGCGATTTTTTGTGTGCAGATTTTCGTGAAACTTTGCATACATGTTCTCACTGGTGATATCTATAGATAAAAGTGAAAAAAATGCATCATACAAATTTGTTTTTTTGGCAATTTAATGCTATTTAAACATAGCCTTATGGCTCATGATATTTCGTAATAATTCGATTACATATGTACAGATTTTCTTCTAAACAAGAAATAGTACATTTCTTATTACATATTATCATTTTTGCCAACAAATATCTAGGTGTCACGCCGAGTCAAATAATTTAGAAAAACATATTTTAATGTAATTTTGTCTAAATTTGTGATATAGCACCGAAGACTCTATTCATAACATACTTTAATTGGGGAAAATTTTAAAACATAATTCTTGTATCATTTCCATGACAAGAATTTTTGTCGACTTAATTAAAAAATTATTAAAATGTGCTCTCAATGACCCACGCTCCAGCAACCTTAAAAAATCACAATTGGTAAGTAAGTTCTATTTTAAGAGGGAGCAAATTAATCTTTGCCCACACTATAAAAATAGCCTAGGCCGGCACAGTCTGTACATACTCCAGAATACTAGCTAACATCATAGCGTAGTCATGCATTGTGATACCGAATAAGTATGATTGTGCTGTTTACTTTCTAGGATCTTTGCTGGGGTCCTTGATTTCATATTTTGTGCGGTCCTATCCTGGTACTTGCTCCTGGCAGGACCAAGCAGCAGCCAACCATTCATGGCGAACGTAACAGCCACTACGTAATCTTCAACTATAAGTCTCAAGACTAGCAAATGCTTTGCATTTGTACAAGTTCAGGTATCATGTGAATGACTCGAGAATGGCTTCAGCAAAGTTAGGCTCCACTCCAGATATCTAGCCCTCCCTTGCGTTCTGGGACTTGCTAGGGATCAAGTCAATGGCTTATAAATTTTAACTATTTGGGGCCACATTTCAGGAGAGCAATCCGAACAGGCTGACCTTCTAATGCCGTGGTTTTTCCGAGGATGCCCCATTTTACTCGTCACTGGGATGAAATATGGGATCCCGAAGTTTTAGAAAGAGTAGCACCTGTTCGGGCCAGTTTGGCTTAGGCTGGGACATAGCTCCAAGAAGTCATCCTAGTTAATTCTGCTATTTGTTGGATGATTGATGTGACTGTTGCTTAGAATAGGTTGTTTGAACAATTTCCTCAGTATTTTTGGCGGGGGTTCCTAACATATTCATCACCAAATTTGAAATATGGAGAATAATAAGAATATTAAGATAGTTCAAAAATGCCACACCACGGAAAAAGCTATCATTTGCATGAAAAAATTTCTTCAGTATGTTGAACAATTTAACCATTAGTTATTGAAAATCTCTGTGTAAAAAAACAAAACTTGTAATATGTAGATCTGGATACTCTGATAAATTATTGGTTCAACGGCCTAGGTATGTACTTTATTTTTTAAGATAGATATTTATAACAATGTATTTTTTCCAGAGACCTTCTCCGTTAAGTTTTAAAGATAAGAAACCTTGGAATATTGAAAGCAAAACACGTCAAAGAATGGAAATAAGGTATCCTTTACACATACTCATAAGAACCCAAAGGAATAAAAATCAATTACAGGTACGGCATTCGTAGCCATTTCATGCACCAGTGTTATTGTTTGAACAGCAGTATCAGTAAATTTTCCGAGTCATACACTTTCATTGGTAGATTTATTTAAGTTGTGATTTGTTAAGATAGTATGTAATTCTCTCAAATTGCCAAAAGTTAATAATCAATTTCGCAAAATATTACTTCAGAATCATGTCAGTGTCGCAATTTTGGATCATTCGAAACAAAATATATGTTGATGAAACCAAAATCAACCATAATACTAAGAAATGGGAAATATAATCCAATCGTCTGGGTAAGGAATCTTATTAACTTAGAAGTCAGACCAGAGTCTTTAAACACTAGAAAATTGATACCCACTATCCCTCGCAGGTTTTCACGGAAAAACGGAAGAACAATTAGCAATAACCTTGGTTTGGTTACCCCTCCCGGAGGTGGGGATATTATTTTTCGTGCATTAATATACCATTATATAAAATTCATTCGCCAATATCTCCAGTTTCACTCTTCAATTTCTCCATCAAGGTATAAGTGACCCTATAAACGTTCTCTGCTTGTTCTCATATCATTATTAACTTGATTAAATCATTGTTTATGGAATACCTGCATTACTCAGGCCCATCGCTTGTGGTCCTCGAACGTTGTACCTACTTTAAATCGGCACTCGCCTGATTTTTAAAACCTGTGCCACGTGGATTTTTTGAAACTCCGAAAAACCATTTTTTGCCAAACTTCTCAGGTTATTGGGATATATCCTCGGTAAAGGTTGGTCAGCATCCATATATTATTTTTTTAATCATACACTACACACGCGTGAGTATTAAGATGAGAAAAAATAGCCTGTTACTCGAAGTCCTTCTGGGTTTATTTATTGCCCAAAGTTACAAAAAACAATATTTTGAACTTTGAATTATTTAGAGCAGTTGAAGAAGCATTTTAACTTGCACAAAGTCGACGTTCAAGATCAATAGTATCAAGCATAGTATTTTTCTTTTCTATTGATACCTTATTTATACTTGTGCTAATTGTAAGTAAAATAGGTAATTTTTCTGGAGCTCATACAAATAGGGCGTAAAATGACGTTTTTAACCGTCCAAGTGATGTACATTTGCCTATAACTCAGGGGCAATTTTTTCCTGTGAATTTAGTAAATGGATTATGCGTCACAAGGGTAGGCACTACTCAAGTGCCGAATTTCGTTGAAATCTAAGATGGTTAGGCACCATTTTTTTCGAAAAGTTGGTCGATTTAAATGGAATGACCCAGAAGTGATTGCATATGCTAGTGGAATAGCAAAAACATAACCATCATTTCCACCAAATATTCATTTTGAATGGGGTAATACCTAAGGGGTATCATATTGGCTTAGGAATCTGCCTTTATGAAGATATAATAAAAATAATTTATTGATACCTGACGTTTTGTAACACTCTCAATAGGTGTTTGCAAAACTGGTATCACGTCAAAATATATTATAATTTGTTTTGTTTTACTAGATTAGTCATAATTAAATCTGGTCATACATTTTTATGCAGTTTCTTAATTTTAGGCGAATCGTCAGGGATGATGCCACGTGATCAAAGTCAGTGGCCTCTGCCGTTAGGGGCAAGGAAAAGGATTAGGAAAAGGCGCAGTGCTGTGAGGTCCCACCCATCTTCCCCCTGCCCCCAGGTATTCTCTTACATCAAAGATGGACCCAGAGGGGGCAAGTGGTACGGTGTCATTACATTGACCTCGGATAAAATAATCACAGGAGTTACAATGGACATCCAGCTTGACAAACCTGCATTACTCCTTGGGGTGGGTGACAGCACAATAATTCTTATGATAATCACCATTTTGCAATCTACCAATACCCTCAGAAAAGTATATGCTATGGGACTATATGGGGTGATTATAGATATTTTCATAATCACCATTAATAGTTGTCCAGTTATTGGTAGCAATCACAATTGAATTACATATGTATATAGCATTGATTATCCAGCCGGGACTAATCTCTTATATGTACATATAGTGATTATAGCATTTCCTTCTGTGATTATGAAACTATGGCCATAGTGATTATACTACTATAGGACTATGGTTCTGGTCTGTAGTGATTATCGATCTAATCACTCTAGGAATTGCTATGAAAATAGTGATTACGAAAAATTTCTGTTCAAAACATATTATCCCACAGCATTTTTTTCTAAGATTATTAAGTTTTTGCACATTACCGACCATTAGCTTATCAATTTCATGGTCATAATTATTCAATCTTGTTGTTTTCTCTTTCTTAAGCTTTTCATTTCTTCTACCTTCCTTCATACAGCTGAAAATCCCTATCCATTTCCATCATCTCCTAAACTTCCACCATTTTCACTTCTATAATATCTTCCCCTTCAATATTCTATTTCATCTTAGGTCATCATTCTCTAGACATGACTTTGAAGGTTAGAGGCTGGTAGGAAGTGTCTTAATGCTTTTGCTTGAATTTCGTCCATGGGTTCCCATTTTCCATCTCTTAACAATTTTTTATGGCTAATGAAATTCTGCAGGGTAGTTATGATATAAAATAGCTTTTTTTAATCAAAAAAATGAATTTATTGCTTAAATATTTGTAATAAACATGTATATTTTTAGTGTTAAATGGAGGTTAAGTTAACATCCTGTTGTTTACTACCATGAATAGTTAATAGCTTGCACCCCTGGATATGCTTCAAGTTGCATTTTTTATACATATATACATATACCAATAAAATAAATTTTACTAGTATAAAAGTTTTCAATTCATGAGTTATATTTCCAAGGTTACTTTTTACTTGCTCTTTTAGCTAAATAATCCAAGCTTCAGATTACCTTCTACCACTCAAGTTATGTCATAATTTCTGATGACAACTGTGATGTCTGATGATTTTACTTTTTTTCTGCCTCAAATCTCTCCCAGTAAGCCTGATTTTGCTTAGATGTCCTCAAATATCTTTCTTAGGATGATGCTGATTGTTTCTGAGGGTGAGCTTTTGAGTTCTCTCTCATCAGCAGAGTTAGCAGTCTGAAGATTGGATTATGGCAGATCTTCTCTCTGTTCTCTTCCTAGAATCCAGCCTCATACTTTTGTAAGTTCTCAGCCTTATATCGTTTGAGCAATCGGTTTTCACCATTAGTATTTCCCTTAAATCACCTACTCAGAATCAGATTATGATTTTGTATATTCAATGTC
This sequence comes from Pyrrhosoma nymphula, assembly GCA_963573305.1. Taxonomy (NCBI): domain Eukaryota; kingdom Metazoa; phylum Arthropoda; class Insecta; order Odonata; family Coenagrionidae; genus Pyrrhosoma; species Pyrrhosoma nymphula. The sequence goes on along the minus strand of OY754330.1, from coordinate 42,223,106 downwards.
ATGCATATATGAACGACTATAGTCAAATTCTAGCCATGATGTTTGAAAGAGACAGCATATGACAACACTATAATATTACTAAAGTACATTTTAGTTTAGAATTGATTAAGCTATCTAAGACATAATGTTCAAGTTATATTCTGGCACACAAGTATGTGTTAAGAGGCACTATTTCATAATACACTCTGAAATGCATTTGGGATTTGGTGTTGATGCAAAATGAGGATAACTTAAATTTCCTATTTAACCCTTCAGGTGCAACATACCCATTTTTGCCTCAGTTATTATCTGGTACAACATTTTTCTAACATACCATGGAAATGGTAATTATTGAACAGTAGTGAAGAAGCAACTGCTTACAATAGATTTATTTTACATGGAACTTTCTTTAAATACACACTCATCATTCACCTACTTTCTATGATGTTTCCTGATTAATTTAACAGTAAATAGTTTATGCATTCATTAATTTTCAGCCGAAATATATGATGCTAAAATAATTAAGTGGGTCAGTCATTAAACTCATACAAGACACACATGCCTTTCCCTAATTACCGTCTGAAGGAGTATCCAATTTCAGAAAAAAATGAAACTGTAGTATTTGAGTTGAATCACCAGGTTTTAGTTCATCTTTGTGTGTTAAATATAAAAGTTGTGCAAAGGCAAGTGACAGATGAAAAATGAAAAATAATTCCTTGCATTACAATTATAAAGTAAGTGTCTTGCTTACCAGCCTCTTTGAATTGGGAAACTTCAAACCGGGTACACAAAAATCTTAGCTCTTGTGGAAAAACTTTTGTTAGTATTTTTACTCATATCTTGTTGTCAGTGGACAGCACTTCAAATACATGAGTTAGTCTTCCGGGTTCTCTTCCGCATTCGTTCATCTATGATGTTGACAAGTTTTGCAGGCGTTACAGTCTGCTTCTTCAGGTCAGAAGACTTCTGACCTGAAGAAGCTGACTGTAACACCTGTGAAACATGTCGTCATAACTTATGAACCAATGTGGAAAAGAACCCGGAAGACTCAACTCATCCATGCCACTCCCCGGAAGCCTTATATCCAACTTCAAATACATGTCTTCTGAAGTAAGGTAGTACATACATGTTAATCAAAATGAAGAACACCTTAGAATCATCAATTAGCGATGACAAAATTTGTTACTGGCTTCTCTCATCCCTTACTCCCATCCACTCATTCCCAACTCTCTGTTTTTCCTCTGAGCCCCAGGTAAGGCTAACCTCAAGCTAGTCTACCTCATGTGTAATATCTTTGCACTCTGATTAATGTTTTCTTCATCCTTCTTTAAGATTAATATCTTTTTGGGAGCATCCTTTAAATTTTGGTACAGAATTAATAACCCAAATAAATACAAAATACAAACAAATAAATTCTCTTAAATGTTACCTAAAAAAATGAATTCATGCTTAACATTATCATATTTCTTGGCATTTAAGACCCATGTTCATTCCTACATGACTAGGTAATACTTAGAAGAAATCAGATTTTTGAATGATTTTTCTGGAAAAATGTTGTTTATGTAACATCAAACTGACTATTAAGAATGAAATTTTGTTCTTCTCAGTGAGATACATATAATACTCTCTTTAATTAAAACTTTTGGGGCATTTATTCTAAATGCATTCCTGTCTGGTCTGTAATTCATATTGGCTATCAGTATACTTATATGACTTTCCAATACATATTTTCCAATAATTATTTATTCTATCTATTAATTTCAATTAAAATCGATTTAATAATTATTTTTATTTACATATTCTATTTAATGTTTCCCACCAATAAAAAAAATTAAGAGCTACAACCAAGTACCATGACTTATACAAGAGTAGTGTGTTGCCTATAATGTCCACTTTGATTTTGTAGAATTTATATTTTTCATCAGGCATGGCTTGGTGGAGTTGAGACAGAGAATAATAGAGATTTCACTATTAGGAACAAGGAAAAGGTTGTGAAGCCCAATGCACCCCTCTCAGAGAAGATTTTAGTCCAGTATAATGAGGGTGAAGCACAACCACCAAGAATAAAAAAAATTATGTTCAATGGGAATCAGATATGCCCTATAAAGGATGGTAAGATACATGCATAAAATATGCCAATTTTTTTAGTTTCTTAGATTTATTTCATGCATTTTTATTCATCTACATTAGTTTAATGAATATTAATATGAAATTTCTTAAAATCAGCAGGCAAGTCCAAAATTTTATCACCTGGGCTTCTTCAGTTTGAGGAAAAAGCTAATAATGATGAGAAAAAATATCCTTCCATTGTTAATACCAAAGGAGTAGTTGATGTTGAAATAGGTAGGTCTTTTATCTCCTTCCATAGCTCTTACAACCCAGAACATCAAATGTCTCTATGGCTTTGTTGAAAGTGATGTACATAAAAACTGTATACTGTGAATATAAGAGCTTACTTTTTACTTCGAACTGATGTGGAGAATGGTAAAATCGAGGGATCAGGGTTTGAATCCTGGTCAAGGTGAATGATTTTTCCTCTGTGGAATATTGCACTAATGTGCACTTGCAGGTGACTCCATAAAAGGTTATACCGTGGCTAGTCCCGGTATCCTCAAAATTTGTCAAAAAAAGCAAACAGCTCACTGTGTTACATTTGGCTTTATCCACGAGGACTGTGGCACTAAGCGCACACCTTGAACTGCTTCAGTGACATTATATGTCCAACTGTCCAGAACAACTTGTTCCTATAAAGCTCTCAAAAATCCACAGGGGAGGAGGACGCATCGATGCATCAGTAGCCGATCGGTAGCTTAGCTGCATAAAGCACTCGGCATGAAATCGAGGGATCCGGGTTCGAATCCCAGTCAAGGCAAATTATTTTTCCTCTATGGAATATTGCACTAATGTGCACTTGCAGGTGACTCCATAAAATGTTATACCGTGGCTAGTCCCAATATCCTCAAAATATGTATAATCGCCTTAGCAATTGTTGATGTCATAATTTCTATGTACATATGTATTTATTTCTTTTTTTTCTTCTTTATTTGAGCATGAAGTTGATGTTTTATTTTTTGCATTTAATTTTATATGTTATTGGTCATCACTTCTGATAATATATTTGAACATGCCATTCGGTTAATACACCATGATAGCAAAAATTGGCATTATTCCCTAATTTGTTGTTACTCATAACCCATAATTTCAATCAAACAGTTATGTTGTAAATCTGGCCTCTGAGCTACTATGTATGTCATTTTCGACAACAGAAAAAATTATTGATCGTCACCTGGTCCATAGTCATGAAAGTTATTCTTATGTTCAGTGATAATCACTGGCATGGAGGTAGGATCATCTGTTTATATGGGTCTTAGCAAGTAGGTAGTGACTAAAGGGTCTATTGCTTAAAAGTCAGCTAACTGGGGATAAACATGATGCCACATTGTACATACATGTTTAGATCAACTTGATTATTCATCATAACATCACATGTGATTATTCCTGAACCACACCAAATTTAACCAACTGTTTTTCAGCAAGAGGTACTTTATGAATGATAACTTGATAAATTTCACATTGAACAAGTTGCCAAATTTTGTCAATAGTGTTAGTGAGCATGCTATTACAGGGTCAGATCATTAAATTCTGGGCCTTCCCGCAACAATTTGTTAAGCTCCTCCATTACCCTTATGTAAAAGACGAAAGGGGAAAGAATGCTGCAGGCCTCCTTGGACCCCAATCCTTCCCCTCCCCACCTCTCCTCCATATTACATGGTTTAGCAAGTTATAGATTCAGCCTTGTGCTGACAACTATCAATGTTGATTATTGACTCCTTTCATCACCGCAGAGGTATAAAATTAACAAAAGGATATAGGTATGTACCACGATGAAAAGTGATTCAAAGTTTAGATAGTTTAAATTTCCATCATTTTTTTTCACTTTGAAGTGGATGGTGTTCCATGTGGCCAGATTGAGCCTAGTCCAAGCCTTCTCATTGCCAATGCCGAGTCAACTGAACGGGGAGATTGGCCTTGGCATGCTGCTATATATGATTCAACAAAAAAGGAGTTAAAATACATCTGTGGAGGATCTGTGATTGGAAAACAGACAATTTTAACAGGTACCATTAGATGATGGGCTAACTTTACCCCAATTCACTAGGTACTTGTTCATACAAAAAAATATGTATAAATCATGCAATATATGCTCTGTGATGTTAACTATTTTCTATATTACTTTTGTAGGTTCTGACAGTGTGCCACATGAATTTCATATGCATAGAAATTCCCTTGTAATTGTTTTTTAAGTTGGGCCAATATTGCCCCAACCTTGGGTTACTTTGTCCCACTCCCAATCTTTCATGGTTATGATTTTACTGATGCTTGATTTTGTTTTTAATGATGGGTCATGTTACCCCAAGAACTTAGTTAGCCCATCACAATAAACTTAAATAGGTACTTTCAACAACTATTTTCTTGAAAGCAACATTTCTGAAAATTACAAAAACAGAAAATATATGAGGTTAATAAAAGAAAATATTAATTGATTGGTTTTGAAAATAGTATTGTTGTTTTTATTAGAGCTACCTAATACTCTTTTTTAAGTGTGGGCCAAAGTTGCCCCAATGGGAAAAAATATCCCCATCTTACGGTAATTGAATGAAGGAATGTAGGAGTTTTGAAAGAGGCAGAATCTGTTCAGTATCCATTTGTGATTGTTTATAGTTTTAACTGTGCATTTTATTGCTCAAGGGATTTTTCACTTTTAATTAATAAATTCCATAAAATGTTTTGCAAAATGAACTTTGCTCTTTTACTACAACTCTGATTGATTTATCAACTCTTGGTTTAGGCTTAGAATGCAAGGTTACAGAATATGTATGTAGTATGCAAAGCAATTACAGAATGGAGAACTTATATATAATTATTGAATAATTTAATGGAATCGATGGCATTGTATCTCTGTTTATTATAAAAATTTAGACCATGTTACAGTCATTCTTTGCAGCTGCTCATTGTGTCAGTGAACGTCGAGGAAGGAAGGATCTGGCAGTAGCTCCCGACTCACGAATAGTTTTCCTGGGGAAACTTCAACTGAAAGGCTGGGAAGAAGGGATACAAACAAAAGAGGTACAATAATATACTGTTCTCCAAAGTCAAAAACATCTCCATGAATATACATATGGATCCTAAACTTGTCCCAGTAGGTGTTGCCAAACATTCCGCAAGCACCAAAAAATCAGAACCAAGCAGATTGTAGCGCTGCCACTCTAGAGAAGGTGGTTCTAATAAGGAAAGGCCGTGATTCAAATGGAGATACTGGAAATAAAGTAACCAGAATTAGCCTCCCTATTAACAATGGCGATTTTTGACACACACAAGTGAACCATGCCGAAGGAAAGTCCTTGATTCAAATGGAAATACTGGAAATAAAGGTACCGGAATTGGCTTCCCATTTAAACCGGCCATTCTTGACATGCAGTATCGAGACTATGCCGACTGCAGCGCGACCTATCTTTTGTGGAAAGCTAGGCAACACTGCTGCCTATATAGTGGTGCCGGAGATTTCGATCCATATGCATACTCATGAACATGTCATTAATACCAAGACCTCAGCATTCTGTGGCAAAAGAACTCTTGCAACTTGAGTACCTAGGTCCACTGCGAGATTACTTAAGAGCCATTTAATTCATACTCGTATTCTTATAGGAAAACATGTCCTACAAACAACAAAATTTTACCAATCCTTGCTACTTTCATTGCATGGACTTGAAAGAACATGGTGCAAAATGCAGGAATGGGTGAAGCATGGGTAAAAATAGTAGTTTTCTGTATAGTATAAATGTCATACCTATTCATTGAAGAGTGATCATTAGTCAGAAATTCTTCCAGGAAATAATAGAATGGTAAATAAAACTTATGCCCAAATCCATCAAAGTTTATTACCTTTTAGAAAATAACAACAGAAATAAATCAAAATACCTGAGTATAATCATTAGAAGTGGCACTGCAGTTGCCTCCTATGACTGGAAAAAGTATTTATTAAAAATGCATTGACCAAATTATTTATCTCCTCTTTTGTATCATAATTTTTCTTCTGGTATCAAACCCTTTCTCTCAGTGAAAGTAATATTTTTAATCAATAAAATCAGAAAGCTGGAATTCATTATATACTATGTAGTTGTTTTAACTCTCATTGGGGTCATTGCAGTAGAACTTTTTTTAGTAATTAAATGAGTAATGATGCACATTCTAAATCAGTTGGGGTGCAGAATAATTTTGGATAAATGAGCTGTGGCTTTCTTAGATGTGTGTGTGTAATTTATTTGATTAATTTATACAAACGATGATAGCCTTCCTATCACATGGGGATTCTAAACTTCAGGAAAATACCAATCAAATAGGATTCTTTAACCCTCTCCCCTCCGAGATTTAAGTGTCACGATTTGCACTCATTCCTAACCCACCTGAAGCCGGCAGCTGGTTTTTAAAGCTCTCCTTCAATAGCCAGCCGAATCAGGCCAATCTGCCCTTCTATGCTAAGGGTGATCTTCTACACCTCATAGGCATCTGTTTCCTCTTGAGATAGTTTATCGTTGCCAACTCACGAATCATTCTTATCTCTCATTCTTCAGAAACAAAGCAGAGCCCCATAATATCTGTCATCATACTCTCAAGGGTCAAGAGACCCTAACATGGCAAAGCAAAACCCCATATATCTTTCATAATCTACTCTCCTCCTAAAGCCCTCGGTAATGATTACTATGGGTAGTCTTTCTTCGAAATCTACCTAAAGGAGCAAGAATAAATCCTTGCTGGCATTCTATTCCCCATGTAGCAGAGTTGGTCGCCGCAATGTTGCAGCGACGTAACAAAGGTCGTCCTAAGGTTGCGGTCACAATGGTCCATCCCAGGAACATTGCTGACACGTCACATTTTGATCGTCAACTTGTGACCGACCTGCAACCAACTATCAACTTTGGTCAGTCCGATATTTTATTTATTTAAAATATTTTGTTTATCCTTAGTAATACTGCATTTATAATTATACTATGGGGCCATATAGGTTTCAAATAATTAATGCCTGAAAACTGTTATCGCGATGTGATAGTATTTCCTCAAACTATCACAGAATTGCCATTTATTATTTAGATCTCAAAGTCACTTTTACTCACGGAAGTAGCCAGATATATGAATATGGCTTTCTAGACGTGGCTCCTTCGATTTTTGGTGCGAGATAATGCATGTAGAACCATAGTATAGCTGAAAATTAGAGATAGATACAATGTCGTTCGGTAGATACTAGGTAGGATAATTAAAACTTTAAACCATGGTATCGCGTAATAGTGCATTTATAGTATATAAATGAAAATTATATAGTTTTTATTTTGAGAGAGCAGGGAGGAATACTGGTCTGGAGCACTGTTTCAATTTCTTCCCAGTTTCAGACCACCTACAGACCTCTAGCTGCAGCCCTGTTCCAGACCTGTTCCACATTAGTTACAGACCAAATATTTTTACCTGGGATGTCTTTGGGCATTTGGGGGTCAATGTTCACAATTTTCCTAATGGAGGGGGTTTATGCAAGCATTTGAACAGAAGAAAGAACCATGTAAAGTGGCCTAAACGTTTTATTAGCTTATCATAATGGAATCTGGTACCCAAGCAAACTTTTTTTGGAAGGTCGCAATGTGATGGTCCCATGACTTTGATTCTCGGAAACTTAGCACGTTGCTGGAACATTGCAGCGACATAACCACCACTCCTGTGACGTTGCGAGACCGTCACATTGGTCGCAATGCGATGTGCCTGCAATGCTGTGGGACTGTCAACTGCTACTGGGGTTGTTGAGAACAACTTTCCAATGAATTTAAGCCTTTAGGTATATTTCCTAATCTTTTGGGAATTTTTAGACAAGAATACAATAAATTACCTATAGCTCATTTTTGTTTTAGCTTATTTTAAAATTTGCACCAAATACCTAGCAATATTTGTCATAATTCAATCTCAAGTGATAGACAATGACTCAATATGTACATATATGTATACATAGGTATAATGTGAAAAAAATGGATATGGAACTTTAGGTGAGTTTAAGCTCAGCTGTTTCCTTTAACTATTATACTGTAGATAACCATGGTTTTGTTGCAAAGCAATGTCATCTGGTGCTTTTCAATGAAACTATGGTCATCATTGCTGAAATGGTTAGTATAAATCATTATTTCAAGTCCACCATTTATTCAAAGCGTGAAAGATTTCCACAAAAGTTATTTCTGAGATATTAAAAATGGAAAAAAAAATTGATTACAGGTTGAGAGAATCCATGTGCACCCGGAGTATTCCCGCATAGGCTATGAAGCTGATATTGCCATTCTGATATTATCCACAGCTGTGGAATTTACAGAGTATGTGAAACCAGTCTGCCTCTGGAATGGAAATCGACCACACCTCAGCGAGATTGAGGGCCGTGATGGTGTTGTATGAAATTTTCATTATCAATTTAATGTAGCCACTAAATATATTCTTAAATAATCCTCTAATTTGATCTGTCATCAAAATCAGTACTATCACCATAACCGATTGCTCTACTACACTCTAGAATAATCCAAGAACATACCTACATGTGGTGAATTTCCTGAAGTAGCAGTGTTGTCCTGGAAAAAAGTTTAAATGAATATAGTGAGGGAACTCAAGAAATTTGATACTACTTTAAAACATTCAAATTTGGGGTAGTGAAATTGGCAATTACCAATTGAATATTTAATTTTCTCTCCACGATGAGTGAGTATAGTATGACTAAGTGAGTATAGTATTAGTACTACATATTGGTAAAAAACAATAGAATATTTAATGTTCATACCATGATGAGTGAGGGTGTGGATTGTTATTTCTGTTCATAGCTACGTAATTTTGAAAAATAAAAACTTGATAAGGACTACAATATTTTATTTTGGAGACATTTTTATTGTAAATATGTACTGAAGTTCATTTAATATATCTTGGTACTTTCGATTTGGAAGTACTCTTGAAAGTCAGAGCACCTCCATTCTCTAGGGATGGAAAGGGCAAAATGATAGTAGGTAGCTCTAGTAGACGTTGCCAAATTTCACTTTGAGAGGGAAAGGTTAGGAGTAAGAAAGTGAAAGGCTCATTGCTTCTGATGGGTCTTGCAAAGGGTAGCGATGGCATATGGCAACACAGCACACAGGAGCACAAAGTGAAAACAACTGAGGCTTGATGATGACCAAACGTTTTAGAAGCTACGCTCCAACCACTCATTTCCCATTGGCCCTCTGCAAGTCATATGCTAGAAGATTCCTCTCCCACTTTATGTCAGAAACACTGAGATATTTGAAATTAAGTCTTATGGCTATTGTTTCTATCCTTAACTATGCTATGTGGAAATAAAAAAATTGATCTACCTTCCAGGAAAATTGTTCCTTGCCTAAGGTTGAATTAATGGAAGAGTTTAAAGGCTTCAGCCTTAATAATGGGGAAATTCATTTTTAATTGAGAGAGAAAAAAACTTTGTATCTTTTGACTGATTTTTACATGGCTTTATTCAACTTGCTTTGTCTGTCTGTTGGTTTGGCCAGAATCTATTAATCGATTTTTCACCGACTTATACTCATCAGATTTCCTTCAAATTTGGCACACAGGTGAATCTTCGATGAAAATACAATATTACAATGTAAGTGTCATGGCCTTCTCTCACATCGGCCAGATTCACGAGAAAATCGTTACTCTAGAATTTCGTTCCATCTAAATGCTTTGCATTACTCTGCTTTATTCACTGATTACTGTGGCCATGCCGGTAAAAGTGGTTGTAGAAATATATTAATTAGGTCAGGTGCTGGGATTGAAGCACTTTGTCTACGGCATTTTTTTTGGTGGAATATGTTTCTGAAACAATGCAAGATGCCCAATCCAGTACATGTGCAATGGTAACAATGTGCATCCATGCATTTTACATGGTTTTATTTTACTTGATATCTCTGTTTTTTTTGGGTCAAATCTTAAAATTGTAATACATTTTTCACCCACTTCCAGAAAGTCGATTTTCTTGAAACTTTTTTCACGTGTGTATTTTGGAGTACAGTACAATATTTTCTTGATTTAAATAAATTAACACGGAATGTTCACATTAATTTAGCACAAAAAAATTAGTTCCATTCTTTTTCATCTTAAGGTTTCACTGTAAATTTTTGAATTATTTATATAAACATAGAATAATGACATTATAATTGAATAAAAATTTATGCAAAATTATTAAATTAAACACTAAAAACTATACCATGAAATAAATAAAAAGTTTTAAAAACATGGTTTCAGGAACAAATGAACCAATAAGTATAAATTAATTTTTGAGTTGTTACAACTGGCATACATGTAACGTTCACAAATAATCACGTTCTGCCTGTTTCAACAGGCAGAATGTGATTATTTGTGACTAAAAAGAAAACCATGGGGGTGCAACCAACATTTGTGATGCAAAAGACATTTCACTGGAAACACCCAAGTCCTAATCACAACTTGTGTTACTAAATACTTTTCAACAAATTTCTGTAAAGGTTGTTGCAAGCTTCGCCTGTCGGAAATTCTTGGTTTTGTACAAATTGGAATACTAATTATTTTTTACCATGCCACCTATATAATAATCTGTAGTAAAGTCTTTAATATCACTAATGTTGATTTTGCCTCAATTGTTTTATTTGTAGTAGTAGTTAGTTAGTTTTTAAGTAGGCCAGTTATGACAGCTCAAAAATTAATTTCTACTTTTTAGTACATTTTTTAATAAAAACTGTTTTTTTTTTAATTTAACAGTTATATTTTTAAATTATAGAAGTTACAATGCTCAACGAGTTTTGAGGCAAAGTCGTCATCTTCAGGGGCAAAGTTCATTACTTATTTATTTATGGCCATTGTTGCTAAGTAACGTGGAATTATGGGAGTAAGGAATTGAGGAGGATAGTGGAGTTGCCAGGGCTGGATAATGGATGCTTGGTATTTCTTTTATTATGCATGATTAGGGTGAGGATGAGGAAGGGAAATTCCCTGAAGTTAAGAAGAAGCCCCTTTTTTGACGAAACCGGGACTAGCCATGGTAGTAACCTTTATGGAGTCACCCTCAAGTGCACATAAGTGCGATATTCCACAGAGGAAAAATCATTCGCCTTGACCGGGATTCGAACTCGGATCCCTCGATTTCGCACATGCTTTGGACTGCTAATAACATCATATGTCTAGCAGTCCTGGACAACATGCTCCTATAAAGCCACCAAATAATCCACAGGGGAGAAGGACGCCTTGGTAGCTTAACTGGTTAAAGCACTCGGTGCAAAATTGAGGGATCCGGGTTCGATTCCCGGTCAAGGCGAATGATTTTTCCTCTGTGGAATATCGCACATAAGAAACCCTTTGTTCCCTGAGAGAGAGGGAGACTATGAGGAGAGGGGAGTGGTTCTCAAATAAAATCTTGTTCACCAGTTGACCATCCTTCAGGTTCCTCCTAATCTCAAACTCCTCCCACACATCCATTCTCTTCCCTCTCTCCATGCAGTGCAAAATTCCAGGGGTGAATTTGCTGTAGTGGTTAATTCCTTCCATAGATGTTTTGCGAAGTGTGAATGCTCAATGTTGCATTTAAGGAAATGCCTCTTATGTTCTTATGCCCTTGTTTGGAAAGACCTTCCAGTTGACGAATACAAACAGCACTGCAATTACTGCATACCAATTTATATACCACACTATTTTTAAACTCATCAATCAGTTTTTTGTGACAAAAATCCTTAGTATGATAATTTAAAACTAGCAACAATTCTTTTCCTTTGCATTTTCATGGCTAAACAATAGGTATGTTTTGAGTTCTGATGGAACATTTTTTGATTGACATTTTTAAATTAATTTTTGGCGGTGTCAATTTTTTACGGCAATTTTATTAATGGTTTCCAATTCTATATTGTAATTGACTTTTGAAAGAAGGGACATATATAATATGCATGATGATGTAAGGAATTAGGCAGAATGATGCAATTAATAGCACACAAGTAAAATTGAACATCCCATTTAGGCATTTCCTTTTTATCTCATACCGATTGTGTACTTCACTTCCTAGTCAAGGTTTTCATATGTATTTAAATATACAGTAATATCTACTTGGGATATTGAATTAATCCCTCCACAATTAACATTATGGCTGTCCCATGGATTCTTAGAACTCAGGATAAGATCCCAGAACAATACCTCTCCCTTCAGAGAATTAGTCTTTGGCACTCCTTATTGTCAATGCAAAAAATGAGGACCTAATCATTATATTAATCAGGTTTTCTTCATATCAACCTCATTTAATTTACAACTCTCACTGTCTCATGGGTTGTTTGAAAGCCAAACTCCTGGCTCTACTATCTTGATTAGCTCTGAATATGCAATGGTTGACTTCCTAAACATTGGCCAAGACTAATGAAGTTTTTTTGAGCTTCCAACCAACCCATGAGACAAGAGTCATATTAATGCTTTAAATTGAGATCATGCACTGCATATTATGTGTCATAACTTATATCCATTATAAAATCACTTATTTAGGTAGTTGGCTGGGGCTTTGATGAGAATGGGGACTTATCAGAGAGCTTGATGATGGGTAAGATGCCTGTGGTTTCTCAGCAAGATTGCATATGGAGTAATCCACAGTTCTTTTCTCGCTATACATCAGACCGGACATTCTGTGCTGGCTATAGAAATGGTTAGTATACTCTTTATAATATCTTAAATTACCAATTGAAATTTGAGTTTCTCCATATCTACCTCATGCTCATTCTTAGAGGTTATATCATTAAACATTGAAAAAAGTTAATTTGTTTTCTGCAGACATACATAAGTAAAATAAACTTTCAGCCTGTCTGGGAAATGTCTGTGGAAAACAAAAAGTTTCATCCTTATATTGAAAGCATTCCACCAAATATGGTTTTCTACCTTCAGAATGGCATATGATGCCACATAATATATAGGTGCCTAGAATAGCATATACATAGTTTATTTGCAAAGCATACATTTTCATCAGATGTGCATGATAAGTCAGTCTGACAAGAAGAACCTTCCTAAATGATAACGTTCAGTAATCAGGCATAACGAGGGTGACTAGATCAAAATTTTCAAAAGCAGGACATTTGAAGGAAAAAAGCAGGGCATTTTGAAAAAAAAGCCTGACAACACATTTCTGTAATTCCTTTTCACTTGGTTTTTACTTTTATACCATGTGGCCAAAATGTCAATAGAGAAGATGAGTAAACAAAAATGCATCACACTGAAAATCAGAAAATTTTGCATTTTTTTATGTCCTCCATGAAAAATTTTGCAGTTTTGTTACTTCAAGTTCAACATAGTTTGTAAGTCAAACATTTTATCTGCCAAAAGTGTCTAATAACGATTCTTTGAATTACTTAGTTATGCCTGTTTGATTGCAATCCTCCCTTTGGTCTTTTCTCTGCCCCGTGTGTTCTCTCATTACAAAAAAGCACATGTTATCGCAGGTTAAAACAATGATTCATAAACTAGAGCAGGAAGCAGAAATAGATCTTAATGCCAGAACAGCCAGACTGTTGCAATCGTTGTGGCTGCTAACTGGAAGCGGGACCGAAACTTGTCATTTTACAAACAGAAAAATTCTTTTTAAAATGCCCATCTTTCATAAAATGACAGAAACAAAATAATACTGTTGCTCTCGGATATTATCTTATATGCTGTATTTCAGCATTTGGTACATAATGTTTTTGAAAGGTTGAAAGCCGGACAATTTGGCTTTATCGAAAAATGCCAGCCTGACGCTCACCTACCTAATATATATTAATAAAAAAGTAGGACATTTAAATAATTCTGGCAAAATCCGGACGTCTGGTCACCCTATAGGCGTATTCCTATTTTACTGCACTTAATGTGCACTAAATGATAGTATATACCCAAATTGAAGTGCAGTCATGTATCTGCAGTGCACTTCCAAAACTTAGGAGAGATAATACATTAAAATTAAAAAAATATATCACTCCATATAAGGTTATAAGAATAAAATAACAATAATGAATTTAGCATACATAAACAAGATTACCAAAGATGAAATATGTATGAGAGAATGATGATCCATCTCTTATCCTCTTAAAAATGACATTTGCTTAGTGTTTAAATTGGCTGAGGTCACTCAAAGTGTGGAATATACAAAGCTCAAATTTATAATTCTTTCATTATGTTTACATCAGTAAATTTGCTAGTTATCATGTTAATGATAATCCAATTTAATAAGCTCTTCATTAGTGTAATGAATGACAAGTATGTTCGTACATTGATAAACATATTTGCATTCATCCTAAGTCTTACATTAAGTGGAAATAACTTTTTGTTTGTGAAAATAAGGAAATAATGAAAATTTTCCTGCATCATTTTCAGGAACAAGTGCTTGCAATGGTGACAGTGGGGGAGGAATGTTTTTTGCGAAGAAAGTACCGGGCAAGGCAGATGAATTTGTGTTGCCACTGACATGGACTCAGCGTGGAATAGTATCATTAAGTGTCTCACAAGAAACCAAAAAAATTTGTGACACCAAGCACTATGTAATATTCACTGATGTTGCCAAGTATTACTATTGGATAAAGCAGTATAAATGAGAAATGAATTTACTTCCAAATGTTAACTATTACATGCCTTTGTTGTTAGAAAATATGTATGTCACAGTATTTGAAGAATTTGTCAAAAAAATCCGAAGAATTCCAGCCTTCATAGCATTGACTGTTTTTGTATTTACACATATTTTTCAAAAAGCTATCATTTCAATAATTTCTATTGGCATAGGTAGTGATCCAATATTAAGTTATCCTTTAGTTTGGTCTATTATGGAAGTCGCAGCTGGCTTAGGTTTTTTACCTAGCAAGTGTCATCTCATTTTTTTCATGTGATTAATAATGGATGTAGGTACGTTTGGAAGAACATAGCAATTAAAAACAAGGTTGACATGATGTTTCTAACAGATATAGTTCACACTGTAATACAGCACAAAGGCCCATCCATGCCATCTTGTGTCACAAATGGGGAGGATCACATTTTTCTCTGCCAATTGAAACTTAATCATTTGAGTGCTGGCCATTATATTTTTTCTGCTGCAGAAGTGCTGGCTATTTTTGCTAATTTATAGAACTTTTGTAAATTTTACCCCACAAAACATAGGGAAATGCAAATGATACTGCCTTTTAGTTTTTTTCTTCATCATAGTCGAATGATTCCTCAAATGGGAGTTAAACTTTTTTTGATGATGTTTTTATAATGTAGGCCAAGTATTAGTTAAAATTGTAAAGGAACATAAAACTGAATTGCCAGCAGTTCTTGGGAGACTTACAGCACGTAATATTATGTCATTGGCACTCAATAACATGTTAAAGGACTGGTGACTAGGATGGCTACCATTGGCAGTGTACCAAGGGGAATGGGGGGCACCAAGTTAAGGTTTAACCCATATTAAACACTTGTTTTTAAATTATGTAGTATGATAAAATAATGTCTTAAATTATGATTAATAAGGATTAAATATTTATGAATTTGCTTTTGTGAAGGCCTCATGAGAATTTTGGCAAAAAAGACAAAGCAGGATGGTGCCGAGAGGTATATCACTGTGCCTGGGTGAAAAAATCCTAATGACCTTTCTTTCTCAAAAGTTATGTGCTATACATGGGGAAAAATTGAGACAGTGTCTGGCAATTACCACAGGATGTACATTTGGCATATATTCGATTGGAAAAAGCAAAAATTGAGGACTTGTTTGCTTAAATTGGTTGTGCAAAATTTCTCTTTACAACACTCACTGGGGGATTTGGACAGGATTTTTCCTACTATCCTAGTCTCCTAGGAAAATGCCATTTTGATGCTACAGCTTGTCAAGGCTTAATATAATGCCAGTGCCACATGTTATTCAATCATCAAAATAAATGGGGTTAGGGCAGTTGCTTAAACCATACTCCCTCAAATACAAGGTTGATTTTACACATGTTTAAAAACACGGTTGAGCTGAAGATTTTATGCCTTATTAAAATCAATTTTTATACATACATTACGTTCAATGCCACAATATGTTTTCAGTCATTGTTGGACATTTCATTGCCATGGTCACATCCAGGGCCATGGAGAGGGTGCTCTGAGGTGGATGCTAAATGAAATGGCTTGAATATCTTTGCGATGGTAGAGGTGTAAAGATATCCTCAGGGAAGAATGCTATGTGAGAGAAAATTATATTTAAAAAAATATATAAAAATATATTGAGAACAATGCTCCAGAGGACTGTCTTCAGCACTTTTTGATGGTTCAGTAATGAAATAGGCTTGAGAAGTATGATTTCAAATCAGCAGCAGCAGGCAGCGACAATGGGGGTGCATATGTACTTGGGGTTTCGTTTGGCTAATTGAGGAGGTGAACTATGACTGAAGTCATTTGCACTTTAATATGTAGGTGGGTTGATTGATAAGGGAAGGACTTTGTGGGGAATGGAGGGAAGAATGGAATGGAGGCAGCGGAGTCACGAGATAGAACTCTGTTTGCTCAGCTTTATGCTCGGAAGTCTAGCCTCATTAAATATGCTGAGCACACTCTATGCAGAACTTTGACGCTAAAATAAAGTCTTCTCGGCTGGCCAAAAAATGGAAATCAGTAGTTTGGCACAGAGCAAGTCAAAAATATATCATACTAGTAAGAGAATGACTGAACAGTGATATGCGTTGGGTATAAAAATGCTCTTAAATTTTTACAGGGACGAATATATTAATTTTGAAGACGTTTTGAATGAAGGAATGAATGTTTAGGTATGCGTTTGACTGACATAGTGGCCAGCTTAAAATTCAAGATGGGAGACATCGGGAGCCCTGCAACCAAAGGCAATGGGCTAATCGCCCTGCAACCAAAGATTACGAACACAAGCCTGCAACCCCTTCAACTCATCCCTGGCTGGGAATTTCCTGGAGTTTTCGCAGGCTCACTTCTCCTTTGGCGTTCATTCATCGGTGATCAGTCTTATAAAGCTGGTGTGCTGTTTGCCTTTGTGCGCTCTGTGATTTCTAGCTTTACCTCGCTTTTAAAAACGAAGCGTTTTGCGTGAAGCACGGTTTTGGATTTGGGTGGGTACGTGAAAAGTGCTTGTACCAGAACCTAGTAAAATGTCAAAAAAGATTGTCTTGGTAACTACTGATATCCGATGCATGGACTCTTAATGAAGTTATCCAATTTTATTGCATTTACTATGATTGTTGTTGGAAACCTAGTGAATGGGGAGGATGTTTTTTCTTGCTTTGTAGATTATGAGAAGGCGTTTGATAAGGTGTACTGGATGAAATTAATGGGAGTGTTGAAGAAATTAGGGGTCGATTGGAGGGACAGCTGTCTCATTCGGAATCTGTATAAGAACCAGATGGCGCAGGTTAGGGTAGGCAATGGAGAATCGGGATGGGCCATGATAGGACGGGGAGTGCGGCAGGGCTGCCCACTATCACCAATGCTTTTTAACGTGTATTCAGAAGAAATGGTAAGGGAGGCATGGGGAGATAAGGAAGTAGGAATAAACGTAAGAGGGGAGCTGCTAAAATCAGTGAGATTTGCAGATGATCAAGCATTAGTTAGTCAGTCAACAAAGGGGTTACAGTCAATGGTGAATGTATTAGAGGTGCAGTGCGAATGGTATGGGATGAAGATAAACCACAAGAAAACGAAAGTGATGAGATATTCTAGAAATAAGAAGGTGGGACTGAATATAAGGGTGGGAGGGCACAAGATGTAGATGAAGATGGAGCAGGTCGAGCAGTTTCGGTATCTGGGTAGTATTTTGGAGGAAAATGGGTTTAGTGGTAGGAACATCAGATGCAGAAGTTCCCCCACTAAAGAAGAATGTTCTAAGGGAAGAGAATTGATGAGGGGGGGTCTGAGAAGAGACGTAAAGAAAAGGCTGGTGAAAACTTTAATGTGGAGCATGGCGCTGTATGGGTCGGAAACGTGGTCATTACATAGGGAGGATGTGCGAAGACTTGAGGCGTTTGAGATGTGGGTTTGGAGAAGGATGTAGAGGGTGAGCTGGGTAGCGAGGAAGATGAACGAGGAGGTATTGGATATGGTTGGAGAGGAAAGGAAGCTTGTGGCGGTGGTTCGGAGAAGACGGAGAAGAAAGAATATGTATAAGAAATTTACACAATATATAATGGAATGTAAGAGCTATTATAAAAACATAAAATATACCCCATAATAGTGCAGCATTTGTGACGTTTGAATTCGCAACCTGGGCCAGCTTCAAGGAGAATAGAGAACGACTCTATTCATCTCTATTCTCCTTGGCCAACTTCCAAAACTCCTGCCTGAGCCGCGTTGCCACTTTTAATTTCCCGTAATCATAAGTTTGGGAACGATTTAGCGACCGTAAGGAGGCTGACATCATACAAGTAGCTCGACACAAGGTGTGACTCTTCCAAAGGAATTCCCATTGGCTTTACGGGAGCGAGGCGACGTAATTCTAGTTTGGCTTGCCCGTAAAAACAGATTTGTACATTTGTCACGTTATAATTGGACGGACGGAAGTAATCACGAAACAATGTTTTGCTTGCTAGATAAGGACAATAGAATATTCAGCGCATTGAAACATGGAATTAGTGGCACGATTACTGGCAATACGCTAGAGTGCATCGATATAGATTAATTGCCTATAATTTACTATTACCTAATAGAAATTCAGTACAATGCAACTTTGACCTCATTTGACATATGACATTAGCGGAAAAGTGAAATTTTGAATCATCATTGTGTTCATGTTCCACAATATCGAGATATTTGCAACTTGTGCAATACTTACTTTTTTTGCCCCTATACCTTTATACTTCATTTTATGTCGATCAAAGTCCCGCTAAAAATTTTCACAGGTGCAACAAATTTCCTTAGAACAGGGGTGGGCAACCCTTGGCACGTGTGTCAAACTTGGCTCGCCGATGATTTACTTCTGGCACGCGAAACAAGACCTTGCTAAATTATTTTCTATTTTTAATCGAAAAAGGACTAGTTTATGTCAATATCTGCATTTATGCCTATAATAATGTCTTTAAATCGTGTAAATATGTATGGCGGTTGCAGTTATATATAGAGGATAATAATAAATATCCACAAAATATATTTCGTAAAAACTTGCCATAATTTTTTTCAATCAGTCATTTTTACATAATTTACATAATAACTTGAATATCAAATATATAGATATGAAATAATGTGCTCTTAAAATATTTTGATTGGAATGTGGACAATTTTTTGCCAGAGATTTGGTCGGTTTTGGCGCGTACCCTCAAAAAGGTTGCCCACCCCTGCCCTAAAATGATATAAACTAGGGAAAACCTGGGAGAAAATAATCTTTTTAACCGCTACTTTTACTGCATCACAAAAATACGTACACTCCGCATGTTTCACTGAACATATTGCTGCGTGCAACATGTTTCTCCTTTTTAAAGCCTGACGAGAAGTGTTTTTTACCCTTTGACAAAACGTAATTTGTTCCTAAAAAGCCATGTCGTTATTTGCTTTATATTTCCACTTGCTTATTCCACTATTACATAATTAAATTCGCATCGCATGTTTGGTGCATTCAGCTTCGATAGTTGCTACGTCTCACGACATCCAGGTAGAGATCATAGTGACAGTGATTAATTTGCCTTCTCTAGGGGATGCACTATCCCTTGCATGGAGGGCATTTCCATGATTTCCATTCTTACTTACGCCCAGTATAGGGGCAGCAAAACTTAGTGGTTCCCGCTTGTGAAGGGGTCAAGGAGGTGTGAGACAGAGGGAGCCTTCAGAGAGTCCCGCTTGTGTTCTTTTCTCAGTCAGTCTGCTCATCATCAACGCTTGATTCACGCTAATGTACCTTTTTCCGATTACGAGTGCCACCAAATTTTGCTGTGCTTACAGTTCACCGAGGTGGGTAAAAAACTGTATCAAAACCCTCGCGTGTATTATGGCTCCTCTCGGAGTTTCATTAGTTAAGACGATGTATGATTGGATCAATTATTAACGAGCGACCTGCCATTCGCTCATATTTCATAACTTCTCAATTTCCTCAATTTCATAACTTATTTTAGGTACTCGCCGTTGTTTTAAAACTCAAAATAAAAATTAAAAATATTATTGCGCAAAGGGCGCTAGAGGAAGGGATAGACCAAGAAAGGTCGTGCAATGTATTACAGACGTGAGATACATAACAATGCAGGGATTGAGAAACGAGAAAAAATTGGGGAAAACAAAGTTTTTTTTTTTTGAGGAAACCGGGACTAGCCACGGTAGTAACCTTTACGGAGTCACCCGCAAGTGCACTTCGAGGGATCCGGGTTCGAATCCCGGTCAAGGCGAATGATTTTTCTCCTGTGGAATATCGCACTTAAAGTTTTCTATGCCTGAAACCAACACAGTCATTTGACTGCTCCAGTTTGAAAATGGAACGGCGTTGGAACATTACTCTTGCAAAACCTATTTCAACTCAGCGAAATGGCATTGAAACCTTTATCCTCACTCATGACCTTTGAGCACCACCTTATGAATGGATGTAACTTATTTGTAACTCGGGTGAACTTGCTTGCACCATCATAGCGTAGCACGAGTTAAATATTTGGGCTTTTGCCTTTGAATCGTTCTGCGATGACATCAGGCAGGTTCCGAAAATAAATTGTAACATGAATTTATTCGGCGACATTTCTAGGGGGTGGTCCTTAAATACCGCTCCCCCAAGGAGTTTTAATTAGTTTTTAAAAATAAGGGCACTACAGGAGAAAGTTTATATTGTTCTTTTAACAAAGAATGTGTTCATTTCATTTGTGAATTGTTTTTCAAAAATCCCTTCAAATAAATATGTGTTATTTTCAAATATAAAAAACCGTAACCACTGTATTATTTGAGAAATTGACACAGCAGAAAAAAAAAGCTGTTGTTACACATCAGTTGTAATTGTACTCTAAATGCCTTATGAAACATTTTTCCCTTGATTATCAAATTTTCCGCTGGATTTCCCCCCACCACCCGACTGTTTATATTGAATATGGGCTATATAATATCTCCCTGAAACGAAATTCTGGCTACGTTACTGGATTTATTAAAATGATAAATTATATATGAAACGGATAGGTCACTAAACCTATTCCGGCGAAAGTTTTTTCAGGAGTAAGAAGAAGCTATTTTAAAAATTCACCACTATATTTCAAACAATACAAATGCATTTGTTATATTTTCACCTAACGCTCGGAGCGCATCCTATCCTCAAGGTGAAAACTCCATTAATGGTTGTCCGCATTGAATCCAATTGATTCTCATAATTTGCAGAATGTCAATTCCTACTGTGACTTAGGGGTAGTCTTCGACTCTCAACTTACCTTTCACACGGACATTCAGGATCCTTTTGCTCTCCGTACAGTATTTTTTGGCTGTGTCCTACCTATTTTAGAATACTGTGCTCCAATTTGGTCGACCGCTTGCCCCACAGCCTTGAAAACGCTCAATCGCCCTGTTAACTTCTTTCTCGCCATTGCCCGCCATAGAATCCCTTCCCTCAGAAACTTATCAAAAGAATACATCCTTTCCTCCCTTACAATCCCAAACCTCTCTCTCCGTCATGTACTATGTGACATGAAGTTCCTCCATAGCATTTGGAGTGGCTCTCTCCGCACCAACTGCCTTCTTCCTCTCTTTCCTCTTCATGTTTCTCCTCGTTCCCTGCGCAATAACTCCCTTCTTGACATTCCAAAATTCAGACTCTCAATATCCCAACGCTCCCTATTCTACCGTATCCCAAAAACTTTCAACTCCCTAGCCTCGCAGTTACCCTCCCTTGACCTCTTCTCCACACCCTCCGTTTTCAAATCAGTCCTCAGAAAACATATTGCCGAGTTGACTCCTTCTATCCCATCTCCTTGTCCATAAATCCCAATACCAATCTTTCTTTCCAATGTATTTATCTGTTATCTTGTACATTTTAAGAGTTTATTTTGTTAAAATTTCTATTTATTTCTTTGCTTGTCAACCAATGTAATAAGCCTTTGTGCCGTTTTTGGGGACTTTTTAAATAAATAAATAAATAAGTAAATCAACAATGAATTTGCGCGTCTTGAAAATAAGAATCGTGTGAAAGCTTCAGACCACAATACCCTCGTAATTTGGCTCCTAATATCTTTTTTTTTATAAAATTGGTGTGTGAGCCCATATTTTTATAGCCTTTAACAAGACGTAAAGTTTCCATTTTAATTTTATTTCATCATAAAATGACCGAAGCACATTCACCCCAATTTGTTTTGTCTGATATTCTTTTACGGTGATTTTGGAGCTATGGGGATCTGGAGTAAGGCGATGAAGCTTCTCTCTCCCCGGATAATTTACGAAGTTGAATATGCATGTATTTTATTAATCCAAAGACTTCTGGAATTTATACGAGGGCAGACTTAAAAGTAAGGTCTCCAATTTTTTTTGTCATAGAAAATGACATTTATTTACATTGTTGGATACATCGTTGCCGTATTACAGTATTGTTGGTAGATTTCATGCCCCGGGGAACCACTATCAATAAGAAAAGATACTGCCACATACTACAAAAGCTTCGGCGCGCCATCAAGAACAAACGTTCAGGAATGCTGACGAAGGGGGTCTCATTTCATCACGACAACGCGCGACCGCATACGGCTAGTCCGACGCAGGAACTGATCTCGAAGTTTGGGTGGAAAGTGATCGGGCATCCTCCGTACAGCCTCGACGTCGCACCAAGTGATTTCCACATGTTCCTCACCCTGAAGAAACACCTAGGAGGGATGAAGATCGCGACGGACGAAGGAGGTGCAAGAGGAGGTCAACGCCTTCGCAACGCGGACGGAAGCTGGTATGACGACGGTATTCAAAAGTTCATCATGCGGATGAGGAAAATCATCGAGCGCAAGGGTGACTACATCGAAAAATAGCTGAAGCCATGACCTTTCCAACGATGTATCCAACAATGTAAATAAATGTCATTTTCTATGACAAAAAAAATTGGAGACCTTACTTTTAAGTCTGCCCTCGTATATGCTCGAGTAAATCCCTCCACTATCTTTCCCGCCCCAGTACAACATTTTTACACCACCATTTGTAAGGATATGTAGGGTCATAATGGTTTGACGAGTTAGGAATAATCGCGTGGATTATATGTATTTTCATGCTAGACTTAAATATAAATCCCTAAAAATGATAGCATAACCGACTAGAGCAGTGGTGTCATTGATCAGGCTGGGAAGGAAAATTGTTTCCCTTCCTCATTGGTTTGATATATCAGCATCAAAATTGATTGATTGACCTGCACTTATAAAAAAGATGGTGTGATGACTATGTTTATAGCTTTGAAATATTCCGATTTTCAAAATGCTTAAGAAACAGGAGATATACAACACAGGTGGTGGAGATTAATGTCTAAAAAAGGGATAAGGTTGTTGGGGTTGGCTTGAATACTGGTTTCCTTTACAGATGTTCGAATTCCTGTGACGGTAGAGTTTTTACAGTGGAATCCCCATCCCTACTTGAGTGCATTCAACGGTGCCTTGCGAGATGTGGAGGAGCAGCAAAATGAAATTAGATGTATAAAAACTTAGTTCAGTACAATGAATATTTTATTTTAACACACACTAAGCGTCAGATTGATAATTTTACCTGAGAATTACTCTTATACGTGGAAAGGCGTAGTGCAATAAAATATTTAGTGGAGAGAAATAAGTTTTATTTTATTTAAGCTCCCTATATATTCATGGTTTATGGTAAAAACTACTTTGGTGTCACGAGGAGAACAATTCAATTACAGTACTTAGCCTGTCAGATGTGCCGTGAAACTGTGGACCCCTTAACACCTTGGCTGGTTATTTTTGGAGAGACGACCGACAGTTGAGGTCATTTGCTGCATTGAAGACATTTGGGTAGGTTAAGCAGGGAAGGAATATTTAGGGATTTTTTTCCTAAATATTTAAGGAATTTTTTCTAAATATTAAGGGAAACTTAGGAAGTGTGGGAGAGAAATACGGCGTCGGAAACAACCTAAAATGAACTGTAAGCGCCAGGGGGACCACAGTTTAACGAACCATACAATAGACGGAGCACTACAATTGAAGTGCCCTCCACAGGAAAACCGATGAAGGATTTGAGTTCTACTTAAAAGTCTTAGGCACTTACAAAATTCGAACCCTGCTCCTCAGGGTGGGAATCCAGTACTCTAGCCACCATACCAACACAATCCCCACATTGACACCTTTAGCGAAAAGAGGGCTAATATCGACCCCGGGTTTCTCTCCTCTCTTCATCGATTTAAAAAATAATCACCCTCTACTTAAGCCCGTTTCACACGATAAATGATCCAGCACTATTCCTAGTATACTAGCCAGCAATAAATATTGAGGACGGAATCCAGTATGAGTGGCGCCGTCCTGTTTGGTTTCACACAATCATTGAACTTGTGCTGGCGAGGAAGCGGCATTTTCATTAAAATCTTAACACATGTATTCAACGGTGTTCGGCGAGATGTTGTGGAATATATTGCAATGATAAATGAAAAGTGAAAAACTTTGTGTATGTCCACAGTATTTATTATAGTACGACGCGTTTCAGCGAATCATCTTCGCTATCATCAGGTACTAATGCCATTTGTCATTTGTACCTGATGATAGCGAAGATGATTCGCTGAAACGCGTCGTACTATAATAAATACTGTGGACATACACACAGTTTTTCACTTTTCATTTATCATCTTAACGCATGCCTATTTAAATATAAAATTAACCAATCAATGACAGCAGGCGACCAAAAGAGTAGCTGGGAAATTTTTAATTACTGTTGATTTCGTAGCCTGAAAATTACTTATAGCCAAAAGGAGTAATAGATAGCGCTGATGTCAGAAAGTAAAGCTCGCACAGCGTTTGTGAAAGCTAACGACATTGGTCGAAGGCATGAATATACATATGGATCCTAAACTTGCCCCCAGTGGGTGTTGCCAAACATTCCACATGCACCGGAAAATCAGGACCAAGCAGATTGTAGTTGCAGTGCCGCCACTCTAGAGAAGATGGTTCTACTAGGGAAAGACCGTGATTCAAATGGAGATGCTGGAAATAAAGGTTCCGGAATTGGCCTCCCAATTAAACCGGCCATTTTTGACACACGGAAGCGGAACCATAACGATTTAAGCGTAACTTATTTTTTTCGGAAAGCTAGGCAACACTGCTGCCCGTACAGTGGTGCCGAAGATTTAGATCCATATGTATATTCATAGTCGAAGGTAGGCATTGGAAATTTAAATCCAGAATCGATTTTCGATTAATCGGCTTTCGATTTTGGTTTTTAAAATCGATTTTCTAAAAATTCGATTTTTTGTCCAAAATAATCGAAAAATCGAAACCATATCTAAAAATAGTAAAGTATTTGTCTGCTGAAATACGGATGTGCTGTTGTAACAAAATGCAAAATATGGGTTAGTGGAAGCACTAGGGATAAGAACTGAATACGGTTAAATTTATTAATACAATATATTATTTTAAAGATATTAATAAGGTATGCAGGGAATTAATAATCCATACCAGATAATTACATATAGTTTAGTAGCAATAAGAATTTTACCTATATTGAAAAATGGGCATACCTACCACAAAATGAAAAACAGAATTTTATTTATTTCTTGTTTGCAAAGCCGTGGAATCAGTGTTCCTCAGGGATGGACCTTAAAAAAACTAACTAATTTATATGTTTTCCGGATAATCGATTTCGCACCTGTGTTGCAATTAACCCGGCGTGAGAAAAAAGTCGCTCACACGGAACGGTAGAGGCAACTATAGATAAAATCCTACTGGCTAGTTTGTATACGTGGGGATATTCTCCCTTAATCTTCTTCCAGGCTTGTAGTGGATTGGGGTTGGACTTGCGGTCGACTGGAGGGCGGTTTACGAACTGGCGCAGCTCGATTGGCAAAATTAAAATGCTGTAGCAAGCTAAAAATCGAAAATCGATCGGCTAGAATCGATTTTGATCGATTATTCAAAACAAAAAGTCGAATTCGATTAAATCGAAAATCGGAGTGTGATAAACGATTTTCGAACAAAATCGAAATCGATTTTCCAATCCCTAGTCGAAGGCTACTACGTCCTACTGGCGAGTATCCTCGAACTTGCGCTGTATCAAGTACCTATCGTGTGAAACGGGCTTTGCCCACCTGTCCTTAATGGCTCACCAGTTAATTATATTTTCTATTTACTATTGCCACTACAAAAACTACAATGATGCCACAGTAACGGAGAATCAATTCTTCTTTCTCACGAGCAGAAATAAACGGTTAAGCCGTTTGTCGGAAGTGGTATCGGGACTGAGAAAAATTTAGCTTATTATCCCGGAAGAACAAGGGAGTGGAGGACGGATCAAAAACGGGATCCTCTGTTTCCCTGCGCAACATTCCACGCTTTACAACAATAGAATTGTCTCGCGAAGAGGAGGGGAAGGAAAGGATGGGGGAGAAGACACGCTAACGAGTTAATCGACGAAAACTGTGTCAGCAAAGAGAGGGGGGAGAGTGAAAAAGAGAAGACTTTTCGAAAGCGAGAGTTAACACATGTTCTTTTGACTGGGCCGCCTTGCGATAATTGCCATCACCTGTGGGAGCGCTTCGGGATCTTAGTTCCCCCCGTTAGAGCGATTTCCAACAATGGCCGGAGATCCGGAGGATGCGATGCTGTTGCTGATGAGAGAGTGGAGCCCTAGCTCCCAAAGTCTTGATGTGAATAGCCATCTAGGCTGAACATTGCTGCGGTATATCGTAGCGAGTATTGAGGACCATAGCCGATATTAACGACAGTGCGCGCTTTCGATTTTTTTACGATAATCATATATTAAATAAGAGAATATATGGAACCATGCGGCACGATAGCACAGGAGAATATTGAAGTTATTGAAATACGCAATCGGCCATATTGAATGGATCAGGATTATACGCCGAAAACATAGGTCTTAATGTACTTGCGGAACTGTCACTGAACCTTACTGGTTCAACTATAAAAATACAAAATGGATATAATAAAAAAAAATAATGAATAAAATTCATGGACAAATTACGCGCGATAGCCAAGTTAGTTTAACCGGTGCAGTAGAATATGCCAAGAGTAGAAAACCCGAGTAGAAAAACCTTGGTTGGTAACGTCTTTATACCATAGTATGAGGACCTTGATATATTCCGATTAGGACGAATAAAGGTTAAGATAAAACGTTAACACCAATGGTATGCTTCCAAATGAAATGAGATAGCAATTAAAATACAGGGCTAAAAACAGCATTTTATACTTTCCACAGGTTGTTTGTATTGAGTCAGTGTACTTGTACCGATTTTCTGATCATGGTGAATATGAGAATGAAAAAGTCCTTCTAAAACCTGGAAGACCATTCAGGTCTCGTCAGCATTTGTGATGAACCAACGTAAAAAGAGCAACGGATTTGTAAAAGATTAAATCTTACTACCTTAGAAATATTTGACATGCATCATCGTGATTTATTCATATTTACATAGAAATTGAAGGCGACTAATACCAATGCCACAAGGGAGTTAATATTTCTATAGGGAATCACAGAACATGTACATACCACCAAAAAATAATTTTTGGGAGGAAATTTGCGTATGTTGTTTTTTTAACATCACATCATGAAGTACAAATCGAGAAATAAAATAAAGCTGATGTCCCAGTAATTGTCAAATTTTTTGACCAAAACATTTGCCAAAAGTAAACGATTTTTGTGCCAGCAGGATTTGAATAATATGTTATTTGAATCCAAGAATTTGATTAAATGCCCACTTGGAACCGAACTTCATATTATTGAAGTTATGTTTCTCTCACAAAACTCAAACTCGTTTTTTTTTTTTCAAAATATTTGCAAAAACCTTTAGCCTTGGGATATCGGCTGAAAGGACCTCTGCAAAGAAAGAAATGCAAAATTAAAGAAATAAAAAAAACATCGCACTTCCGTTGGTCAAATTGGACATCATCGACCGGTAACCGATCGCTAGTGCCGTCGGCATTTGACGTCACAATATCGTTCCGTTTTCTACCGCTCGGAACTCTCCGCTACTCCGAGTGAATCGCCGTCAGTGAGCTGACGGATCGCTTGAAAAGAACCGGTTTAGATTCTTTCAAAGCGTGCGCAAGCGTGCCTTCTTCGTGCTCAGAAGGACGACACGCGGGAGCGCTGCATTCAAATGCCAAATCGTGGGCAGAGACGGGAATGAAATCCACCAATCCCTGTGGTGGTGCCCTCCCTCCCTACTTGCCGCCCCCCCCTCCCGCCAACCACAACAGACTCGCGGCCCCCATTTGGCTCCCGGCTCGAGAGAAGACAGCAGGCGCGGATGAGTAGTCAGTTGACGTTCACCCCTCGCCACCCCTATAATTCCCCCCCCCTTCTCCTCCTTTCATACTCTTCATCGAGAGAGCTCCATCAGTGTGCCGCAGTCTTTTCGGGTGTTAAGGCAGCTGTTCAACGCACGCGCGCGCGCGTAGAAATTAACCTGCGCGGGGATTATGGGCCTGGCGCGCCGTTGAAAACGCGCCTTCTCCAACAGTGACACCTTTCCGTGGGAATCTATTGTGTGGGCGGTCAAGGTTGAAGCCTCGAAAGGTAAGTGACTCTGCTTTAAGCCCTTTAAACCTTTTTGGTAGTAGACACTAGGTAATCCGTTTGCATTCTTGCAGGCTACATAGTATCGCCTGTCATAATACATCTTGTACACGAACTTTTCCGTAAGATTTTTCACAGAATAATTACTGAATATTCTAAATAAATAAAACTGTGTGTACTTGCTCGCGAATAACCTTGCAGTTTAACTTGTTTACGTTTAACGAAATATTGAATAGGCCTTGTTATATCATGTGACAAAAATATCGTGTATAATTTTACAACAATAATTATGCTATGAGCAACATGTATACGACTTCAATTATGCAGCAGGCACAACAACCATACCCAAGGTGGTAATATAATCCACGAACTTGTGGTAGACAGACCTGGCTACCACAGTTCGTGACTTGTAATTTTCTGTATCAATAATCGCGGTTTCTTTCTTTGAAATCGGCCAACTGAGGATCTCTTCGTGCCCTGATTCTAGAATACAATCTTTTTCCAGCATTATTTTGCAATGGATCTCTTATTTCAGTTAAAAATGTTTTATTTAAATGTTTATGTTAAAATTTATACACCCCGTGCATTTGGCAGAATATTAACAGATGCGGAAAAAACACATTTACGGCTCACGGGCCCTGTTTTAAGATTTTGGCATCTTCTGGTTGGGGATATTGGCCACTCATATAGGGCGAGCTCGTTGATATTTTTGATCTAGCGTTAGTTATCACGAATATACTCATAGTAAGGCTAATTAGTGTTCTAGATTTTTAGGTGAGTCGGACTGCGTGCCCTTAGAGCAAGGATCTGTCCCTATTCCATTATTCCTTAATATTAGATCTCCTAGCTATCAGTCACCTTGAGATGGTTGCACATGGACGGTTACACTGTATTAGTGATGATTAAGGACTTTTTCCTTCTTTGAATGACAGTAGATTCCATTGTGAAATCATAACGTAAAATGTGTTTTTTTAAAATTAATGCTACTTTTCTGAGTACTGAGATAAACTAAAAGATTCATACTCGGAATTCATTTCTGCCAATAACAATCAAAGCACCGAAAAATCACGCAGGAATTTACCAGAATTTCTGCGTGGGGGAATCAGTAACTGCGTACTTCCATGTCCTGCATTACCAGAATGATAATATACTTGCTCTTGTTCGAGGCTTGGGGTTTCTCTCTTCACCCACTCATAAGCTCGATTTATTCAATGGGAATTGGCTTCTTCCATTTCACTTTCACCTCGTCTTTGTATCTATGCGTTTTCATTCCACTTCATCCTCTGTTTTCCTCGCTGTTAATAGCTGTGACTTGTATAACAACGTACTGGATAACAACGCTTGCTATAGCTTTCATGAGCAGAAGTTTGCTTAGTTTGTTTACGTAATGTCATAGACTACAAACCAATGAAGCAAACTTCAGTCGCTGGAGCTCCAAAAGCCATGGTTTTAAAGCAACTCCTAACCTACGACCTTAATTCTGGCACAGTCACAACGTCCTTCCCCTTGGCGGGATTCGAACCAGCGAACGGGTGCTAGGCCGGCGCTTTACCGATCTGACTAACGAGTTTGGCTGGAGTGATCTGTAACGACTGATTGCAGTTTAGTTTTTGCATTTACATGTATATAGCGTACATCTTTCCATGCTTAGTTAAAAAATTCTTTCTTCTTTATTCCAATCAACTTAAATAATGGAGGACAATAAATAGAAGAGTAATGGTGAATTCTAATACAAGGTTATGACACCCAAGTTGCTGCTCGTCGAGTATTTGCATTGGCAGATGAATGAATTTTGAGTTGAGAAAGACGAGGCCCTTCCCTATTTTTTGAAACGACATTTTTCACACATTGCGAAATGGTGTTGGCTAACGAGTAGCCGTTAGATTTTTTTCGTGCCCGTGTAGAGTGGCGCTGAACAACACACCGGTGTTGTTCCACGCTAAAATCCGGCGGACGACGGTACCCTCCGCGTTTCTCTTGGCTAAAACGGTGACTATATAGCAATCAAATTTATCAAGAGACAGCTCAGGACTCGAGTCCTCCACAATGACTCACTTACAGTGCAAGCAGTCGTGAAGGATATACAAGGACCTCATTTTAAACTGCCCATTACTGAGGCGTTGAAATCTCCGCTCACACGAGAAAAACAAATGCCAAAACATAGTCGTAATTTTCTTACTTAGTTGTTGACTATTGAAGTCTTACTAATGTTAAACATTTCGATTGAAAGTTAATTTATTTATCTTCTTCAGGGCTGAAAATAAAGTACAATGGAGAGTTTGAAAAGCCAGAATATCAATTAAGATAGGAAATTTATGAAACATACTACAATGTAACATACTGGTATTTGGTATTAAAATTTGTGGTATTTGGTATAAAAATACAATGTAACATATCATTGGTATTTGGAATAAAAATTATATTTCATTCGACTCTTTCATTGTACATTTTTCAATGCTTTTAAATTCGAAGACACAATTTCTTTGTAGATTCAAATACTTCCCACATTCAAAGACAACTAAAATATTTCCGTAAGTACTATTGAAAGACTATTTAAAACATTGTAGACTATGCTCAGATAAAGAAATTGTTGAATATAATGTGATTTTAATGAAACACCAAATACCAATGATATGTTGAAATGTAGTATATTTCATATAGTATTAACTATCTTAAATGATATTTTGGTTGCTCAAGCGTTCCATTGTGATTATTTTTAGCTTTGAAGGAAAGAAGAATTTGTAAATATATCGAAACATCTGCAGGCATATTAAGTATCTATAATAAATATGACCGAAACTTCGTAACGAAGAATTTTTAAAGTGGTGTGGTCAATTAACTGGTAGGCAATAGTAATGATCTAATAGAGTTTCAGGGGAAAATTTTTGGGTATATATTTTTGGGTGTATGCGTCTGTACCTACGCTCATATGTAGCACATAGTTTCTTTTCGTGGTGAACACAGTTCAAAATAGCTATCTATTGGTCCTTAGAAACCGGCTCCGTTAATTTATTCCACAGTATTCTTTATTTGCATGTTCTTTTCTTTAAAATACAAACATTGCCTCACACACACTTTCTTTTCCCTGAGATTCCAAACATTCCTTTAAGTGGCTTCCACGACATCAAAATTTATCGTACGAATGGCGTGTACTTTAAGGCACCGCTAAATGCATGTTCCAGTTAGACGAATGGTACTTTAGGTGACATCATCAACACCTTCAAAGCTTTAATACTTAAATAGAGCTCAGAACGTCTAACTCACTATAAGATACATACATACTTAAGGTAGTTAGAGCGAAAAATCAATTCACCTAGAATTTGATGAATTTGGCCTCATTTTAAAGAAAAAACTCCCATCTTTCCAATGATATCAAAATATTAATCCCTTGCCGAACTACTTTTCGAGCAATTTGCCTAAAAATATAAGGTGTTATATATGAGATATATTATGGCTGTGCGATCCAGAGGGAGAATATTAAATAAATTAAGAAACTCTAGCTCCTAGATTTTGTCAAAAAAGTAACGTTGTGTAGATTGCATGTTTTCTCAACTATTTATAAAACATAATCTATTACTCACCACAGTAATGTTTACAGAATCGCAAACAACCTGTTGTTTTGAAGGGTTTTCAGCCGTACGGCGGGAAAAAAATGAGTCAAGTTAGAGACTTATGGAGCTTTATTTATTTAATTACTGAGAATTTTGGTCATATATAACTATATATTTGCATCATTAATATTACAATATTTATTTCATACTTCTTACAGACGCTGAATTAAAAATAATAAAATTTGAATATGGTTTCCATTATGACTAGGAACTAAATCGCTCAAACTATCTTAAATACTTAAAGCAGTACGATTAAGGTTGACCCATGTTTTTTTAAATCTACCATTACCCTCAGTTTATTTTGATGTAATTTTCTAAATGTGGAACCTCGCGATTACTACGCATTTATTGATCTGAGTTCTAACCTCTATATTTCATTTCCATCATGTTTATTAATTCTTTGGTGATGGTCTGTGGCTATTGTTTGCATTAGCTTTACAGGGCGCATTGTCTCATATTTGCAAACTCTTTTTAGAAAAAAATTCCATTTAGTGGAATTTGTTAGAAACAACTATTTTAGTACTTGAAAATGTGGCTTCTTCTGCTTTCAAAGATTTTTTGCATCTAAATCACCGTAATTAACAATTGTGTTCTGTACTCACCCTTTCTCTCCCCGCATTCACTTGCCTATCATATATATGTTGCGTCATTTGAGTTTTACATCGTCTCTCGACATGACCAAACCGGCTAAGCACGCTTTTTCTGAGTTATTTATCACCGAATCATCTATTTCATGTCCTCTCGTGACGCACCCTCTTCCCTCTCCCTCCTACTCCTTCTGAGAAAACATCTCGTGTACTCAGTACCCACTGAGTTTAGGCTTATCACGACACACCCAAGTCTCGCTTCCATACAATAGGGTGGGGAGGAGTACACTTTTATATGCCGCTATAGTTTTCTGTCTCCGTTTCATGCTAATTCAGGGAACACAATGGTGTCCTTTTGAACATTTCCGTTGCGGAGGTTCCTCGGAAGGGTAGAGCACACAATGAAAAGGTTTGAGTCGTGGGTTTGAATCTCGTGCCAGACTTGATTGTAACATTATCTCATCCTAATAAACTTTACTGAATTAAATTTAGGGTTGGTTGTATCTTTAGCCGCTGGAGAACTTTTCAATAGTGTATTTCTACTAATTTAAAGCTGTCAATCTTTCTTCTAATTTAAAGGTACTATTTTTTATCTCAGGGTTACAATAAGTAATTTTGTAGAAAAATTACAAATCCATTACAAAATAGCCAATGCTTCCTCAGCCTAATACATTCGCCTGAGAATTGGCCAATGATTGAAGTTTTTTCAGCGCTATTGAGCCGAGCTTTGATAAATCATTAATGAAAGCCATAGTGAGAAGTGTTTGTATTTTGATCGCTACAGTATGTTTTCTATTGGTTGGGTTGAGGTTCTGAGTATATACGGAGTGAATGATGGCTGGATAATCAGTAACGCTTATTGTGCCAGTAGAGTATATTTTAAATTAGTTTTTAACCATGATTGTGTGCTAGATTCGGGAAGCTTTATTAGTCCAGTTGTGGCATAAAATTGTTAGCTTTTCGATGGATTTCGTCCCGCACCCAATTCATGATATATTCACAGCATTCAAGTGAAAATTTATCAGGGAATTTAGGGAAACTATTGGTATATAACCCGGACTTTGAAATAAGAATTACTTTTTTATTTAGATTCTTAATTGGATTCAAATATCATCAATAAGGCTGAGAGGGTTATAAGGAATAAGGAGAAATGCGATATAAGTAATATTCATCATAAATATAAGGCATGACTATCTATTAGCTAGAGCTTTCATGGCAGTTTTCCGTGCTCGCATCTCTAGTCCATCTCATTCTCTTTAAAAGAACAGCCTCCTGAAGCTCTGGGGGAGAAAATGTAGCCTTTTAAGAATCGCAACCGTTTTAATCCATTCATTCTGTTGGTTTAAAAGTTTAGAACAGGATGTAATTAGTGGTGGGAGACTTAATTTTTTTCTCGCGAATGTAAACGACCACACCGCTCCAGAATTTCTCTTCTATTGAAAAAAAGACGTTAACACAGCATTCTTGTGAATTGTGTGACTAAAGGAGCGTCCACACTTTCCTAATTAGTCCACCACCGAGAAAGAATACTACTCACTGCTGATTTTGGCGATCTCCCACTGACCCTGCCAGACTGATTGCCTGAATGGGAAAATTCAAATGCGTCGAGAGATGGAAAACTTTCCTCTATCCTTCGCAAGGTCACGCTGTTGCCAGAGAAAGTGAATGAGATGAGCGGGAAGGATTTAAATAAGGAGCCTGACAACGACGAAGACGCGACGCCGCGCCGCCCGGGGCGAGAAGAAGTAGGATGTTGAAATCGCGCTTGGCGACGGAGATATTCATCAGAAGTTATTTGCGAATGCTCGTAAGGACTGTTTAGTGGGGCATTGGCTGCTTAAAACGGGGACTCATGTGTAAATACCTGAAGCAATATTCAGATATTTAAAGTTAAACCTGGATGAAGTAGTTTTTTACCAACTAAATTCTGGCCTATGAGAGGATTCGAATCGGACTAAAATTTTGTATTACTACTAGTTAGTGTAGAGTAGGCTCCGTCACGACCATTATTATTTTGACCATATAGCTTATAGGGTAAACATATAAGTTAAACGTTATGCATGTATATAACTTTCTCACGAATAAAGCTGTTTATGAAACCTGGTTTCATCGGAACAGATGACTAATTGACACATTTGTTCACTCACAAAGCGTTTCAATGTCATAATTATTTCGACAGTATGTAATTAATGATTAAGCTTAGACGTTGTAACACGAAGTTATGTAAAAAAACTGAGCGGAAAATTTCGAATATTCTTCTTACGCAATTCACAATGGAATAGCTCTACGAAGTCTCACCCGATATCGTTGAATAACTCATTGGCTAGGTGATATATGAGAAATTCTTTGCTTCGTGGGACCAATCTGGAATGGGCAATGCTCAGGGAACCAGAGCAAAGCTTTTGGGAATGATCTGTATTACAGCGTGTGATTTTTTTAAATGTGGAAATATCATAATAGGCAACAAGACGGTATGAGGTATATCTCACCCAGGAGACATGGCACAACTATAGGCGAGAACGCAGTTCACTTAATCCACTTCGGTGGTGCAACATAGGTGGGCAATGGGAATTCGCAGCATAACTCTACCGTATTCATATGCTGACATCCTCGAATGACTGGATTCCCTACCGTGAAGGTGAAAGTGTCATCTAATAGGCGTCTTGGATGGGTGCTACTAAAAGTGGTTTGTATGTAAAATGCATCACGTATTAAGGGCTCGTACTCCTGAAATGCGTAGTGAACTGTGCTCCTTGAGGATGGAAGTAAAACTGTAATTAAAAAGAACATATCACGTTGTAATTTTCCACTTCTTTCATGCATCATGCTTTTAGCTTATCACATACATTTTAATTTGTTTAGCTCTGAGATTACCGGCTTCGTGAATATATATATATATACTCTTGTTCCCTCCCTGTCCATCATTTTGTATCCTTCTATCTTTGAGAAAGGTTCTAGAGCAACCGAAATATCAACGTATAGTGTGAGTGTTCTTTTTTATGTGTTTATATTTAATTCCGCCCCACCTGTGGCATAGTTTATATATATATATATATATATACACTCAATCATTCGAAAACAAGCAGTTAATTGAGTAGCCTTGATGGTGTAACTGGGAGCACACCTGACCGGCAATTGGGAGATCCGGGTTCGAATCCCGGCTAAGGTGAAATTTTTTCTGTCTGGATTTGACTCATTTTCATCTTCCCCACCAAACCCTGTGTTCGTCCTTTTATGTGTTCCTATCCATTTCCATTTCTTATGAATGTATGTATATATATATATTTCCTTTTATATATATATATATATATATATATATATATATATATATATAAAAGGAAAGGAAATAAATATAAAAGTATATGCTAGCAACAAGGCGTTGAGGTTGGGGAAGGATAGGAAAGTAAATCAGTGGGCACTCACAGGCAATGATCAATGACGACACCGGTGTCCACTGCTTAGGGGTAGCTTTCGGGCTAGGGACCCTTCTTCAGCTGGAGGAGGAATCTCCTCCAGCTGAAGAAGGGTCCAGAGCCCGAAAGCTACCCCTAAGCAGTGGACACCGGTGTCGTCATTGATCATCTGCCTGTGAGTGTCCACTGATTTACTTTCCTATCCTTCCCCAACCTCAACGCCTTGTTGCTAGCATATATATATATATATATATATATATATATATATATATATATATATATATATATATATATATATATATATATATATATATGAGTTCGTGGAAAATCACACACGCGATAATTTAAATAAAAATAAACTTTGCCACAGGTGGGGCGGAAATAAATATAGAAACACAAAAAGAAGAACACTCACACACTATACGTTCTGATATTTCGACAGCCGAAAAGCTGTCTTTCTCACAGAAGGAAGGATACAGAAGGATTCTGTATCCTTCCTTCTGTGAGAAAGACAGCTTTTCGGCTGTCGAAATATCAGAACGTATAGTGTGTGAGTGTTCTTCTTTTTGTGTTTCTATATTTTATTTATTTCCGCCCCACCTGTGGCAAAGTTTATTTTTATTTATATATATATATATATATAAATAAACTATGCCACAGGTGGGGCGGAATGAAATATAAACACATAAAAAAGAACACTCACACTATAAGTTGATATTTCGGTTGCTCTAGAACCTTTCTCAAAGATAGACGGATACATCCGTCTATCTTTCTCAAAGATAGACGGATACATCCGTCTATCTTTGAGAAAGGTTCTAGAGCAACCGAAATATCAACTTATAGTGTGAGTGTTCTTTTTTATGTGTTTATATTTCATTCCGCCCCACCTGTGGCATAGTTTATTTATATTATCGCGTGTGTGATTTTCCACGAACTCGTATATATATATATATATATAATAAAAACACTTGACAGGGGGTGGGGAAAGAAAAGTAAAAAGAGAGAGAGGACTTACTAGACGTTTCGGGCATGTAGGCCCTTCTTCAGCTGTAGAAAATTTTCTACAGCTGAAGAAGGGCCTACATGCCCGAAACGTCTAGTAAGTCCTCTCTCTCTTTTTACTTTTCTTTCCCCACCCCCTGTCAAGTGTTTTTATTATATTGTGGCCTATTGGCGAAATTTTCGTTACGTGTATATATATATATATATATATATATATATATATATATATATATGCTTTTTTGAAGATACAGATTGATTATTGATAAAAAAAATTTGTGTACTGATTTGAAATTGGTTAACAAAATATAAGCACTTTGTAGCAAAACAGTTCTTTATTTAACAATAGATATATGTTTGCAATATATGCAACAAGTGGTTCATACTCATTAACAAGTGTTCCTAGGTGAAGATAAAAACTACAATTATAAAAGTACACATACACCATTTTAATTTTTCAGGCAAAAAAATTCATACAGTTTTGATTAGATTACAGATAAGAAAATTGTTATCACAATCTATCAATATGTAAAATTGCTGTTTTTAAGTAAGAATACTATATAAATTAGATTTTTGGGACTGTTTCGATTGAACTAACACGTCAATGTCAGGATTGAATGAAGATGTTTTTAATATTAAGTCACTCAACAACGAGTTGATTTCTGTATTTTTTTTTAGGAAAACCAAAGTTGAAAAAGTACGTTCACAAAAATACGTAGTGGTGAATACCACCAGAAACCTCAATACAGTTACGGATATTGATGTATATTCTGTCTTCGTTTCCATCCAAAATGTTGTTAAATCCTTCTTCTTATACACTGACTTCATCATGGAATCACAAGACAGTCCAATGAGTTCATTTTCCTGCAAAATAAAACAAAATAATTAATTACTGGTTTTTCAAAAAACACACCCAAAAAAATAAAGGGAAAGCTAAAATAGCCACACATTTCATACTTAGTATTTGAATATAAAACTTCACAAAAATGACTTATTTTGCAATAAAAATTTAATAAATACAGTATTATTTTTTAGAAAGAATTCAATTTTGTTAAAATATTTTAAATTGATGCATTTACATTTTATGATTGTGATTAGTTATACATTTCAAATTGTTAAAAATAAATAAAACATGTTTAGTTACGGTAATATTTTAAGATTTAAAAGAGTAGTAGCTTATCTCGGAGGTCGTGAGGTTAAGATTCTTTAAGTTGTCCTCATCGAATGGATTTTTAATCCACTGCTTACCTTCTTCTATGGGTGAGAAGTAGCGTCTTAGGTTAGAAGCCAAGGCTTCGAGATGATTCAAGATCATTTTTGAAGTTTCTTCCTTTACTTTAAGATCATTCTCGTCCAAAAAATCGTTCAGAAGTGGGAAGGCATCAAAGACATTTTTCTGAACTTTATCAGACCACCGTTGTATCTTTTTGATAGTAGCATCAACTTTGTCTTGCACAAAGAATTTGTGGACATGTTTTCCTTATAAGGTCAAATTGAGTATTTAGAGAACTGAAAATATCCGATAAGTAAGCCAACTGTATTAACCAAATCTCATCATTAACGCAGTTGTCTAAAAAGACTTGAGCTTTCAATTTTCCTTCTGCTTGCAATTGTGATAAGAACAACCGTACCTCATCACGAAGCTCAAGCAACCTGGCCAGAACTTTTCCTCTGGATAGCCAACGAACTTCACAATGCAGGAGTAGTTGTTTATGCTCACTCCCCATTTCATCGCACAACACACCAAAGACTATTGAGTTTTTAGGTTGGGATTTGGGATCAGGGCCCGCTCTACCATATAGGCGAACTAGGCGAAGTGATGGGGCGCCGCGATTTGAGGGGCGCCGAAATCACAAGTGAAGAGAAAAAAAAGAAAAAAAAAAGGGAAAACAATCGAGAAACATATTGAGAAAAAAGAAAAAAAGAAGGGGGAATAGTAAACCCTATAGTCCGACAACCTTATTGCCAGAAACTCGATAACATATCTAACCCTATTTCATAAAGTAAAGGGCTTGTTAGCTGCTTAACCTTCCGGCGGGCGCGCCCGTTTACAAAGTAAACTGTTTTCAATTTACGGTCGATAAATCTGCGAAAAACAATGAAATATTTTCGAACCAACATTGTATTTCTCTATCATTCTTTTTCCTTCCAATGTATGTCGGTGTCAGCGAAATATTCAGTCCAATAAAGAGTAAAATTTTTATATCTAGTGATTAGTAAATATATGCAAATATGTATAAGAAATAAAATGTATCAAAAATAAAATTATATTAATAAAAAATAATTGAAATATATGTTTAATGATATTTTTGGGGAAAAAGATTGATTTTTGGCGCCGATCGCGCGAAATTTTTTTAGGGGCGCCTTTTTCAACATTCGCCTAGGGCGCCTGTATTGCTAGAGCGGTCCCTGTTTGGGATTAAATTTACGATTTTAACTGAATCGTGAAGTAAGTCTTTGAGGTTTTCTTTCATTCCTTTCACCGCTAAAGCCTCTCTGTGAATACTACAGTGAACCCATTTAACTAATGGAGAAACTGCCTTATTTTCGCTGCTAGTCCTGAGTATTTGCCAGACATGGTACGGGCTCCATCGGTTGTTACTCCGACACACTTAGACCAGTCAATTTCGTTTTCTTTCATAAAACAATCCAAACAGTTGAAAATATCAGCCCCAGTCTTATCAGTAGGTAAAGGTCTGCAAAATAACATTTCTTCTTCTACTGATTCATTGGTCTCGAGTTTTACAAAAGCTAATAAATTGGCATTACCAGCTATATCAGTGCTTTCATCCAATTGTAAGGAGTAAAAGTCACTTCGTTTCAAAGCAGAAATAAGTTGCTGATTTCTATTTTCAGACATTTCTTCTATTCTCCTTTTACCGTGTTATTTGATAGTGGTATTTCCCCTATTTTCTTCGTTGCTTTTTCGTCAAACAAAGAGGCATAAATAATCCTAGCAGCTGGCAAAATGATATTCTCACCTGCTGTATGAGGTGCACCTTTTTTGGCAATCAACAGTGACAGTTTGTACGAAACCATTGTAACCTTTTTATTTTCACGTCCTGTTGAGACATTTTCCATACTGGTCCTAGTCGATATCAGATCTCTTTTCTTATTTTGCACGGTGGTACATTTCTTGCGGAGGTCG
The DNA here is from genome assembly GCA_963573305.1 of Pyrrhosoma nymphula. Taxonomy (NCBI): domain Eukaryota; kingdom Metazoa; phylum Arthropoda; class Insecta; order Odonata; family Coenagrionidae; genus Pyrrhosoma; species Pyrrhosoma nymphula. Next base: position 42,182,689 of record OY754330.1, on the reverse strand, counting down.
TCCAACTATTCCCATGTATATGCTGTGGATGGTGTTAACATAAAGGCGACAGATGAAATGAAGTATCTGGGAGTTACGATAACTTCGGACCTATCGTGGGGAGCACATATAAGAAATATTTGTGGCAGAGCTCTGAAAAAGCTAGGATTCGTCAAGCGTATTGTGGGAAGATTTTCGGATGAAAAAGTAAAAGAGAGGTGCTATTTCGCACTCGTCCGGCCACACCTTGAATATGCAGCGAGCATATGGGATCCGGTGCAGAAAGACTTAGTCCGGGAACTTAATAAAATACAAAGGAAAGCTGCGAGATTCGTCAAAAACTGCTACGGGCGTACAGACAGCGTTACACAGATGTTAAACGAATTAGGCTGGGAGCCGCTAGAGACTCGGAGGCTGCGCGCTAGGCTTAGATTGCTTGAACAATTGAGAATAGATATCTTTCAGAGCGACACGGAGAACATCATATTAGAACCCCACTATATTTCCAGGTCCGACATAAACGATACATTAAGAGAGATATTTTACCGAACGGATAGGTATGGGAATTCGTTTTTCCCCCGAACAATAAGGGACTATAATAAATGCTAGGCGTAATTTCATTAGAGCGTGTCCATTTTATATATAAACGGCTGGTGTCCTACCACCCCCCGCCACACGCCTATTGAGGCGGCTTGCGGGGTAGTATGTAGATGTATTTGAAAACAAGCTATAGGCTTATTAACACATTCTGGGTGTTTGGTTGAAATGTGTCTTTCTAGCTTAGAAGGCTTCAGCTATGGTTTGCCAATGTTTCAAAGCAAATTACACATTGAGGTAATGGTTCTTCCTCTGTGCCTACAAATATAAACCCACATTTAATATAATCGGTACTTTATTTCCTGAAGAAAGTTTTGGTTTCTTTGCATTCGCCTGTACTTTACCTTTTTCAGAATTTATTCGGATAGTATTTGATGGGCCAGGCTCACCTTTATCAATAGTTACTTGAAATATAGTCCTCTTACCAAAATATCCCGTTTTCAACCATTTGTTCATCTTCAAAACTTTACTAAACCACAACACAACCACAAAGCGAAAATTCAAACCAAACACCAACACGTTGCACAACTAGCTGCACCAAATATGTAACTCATTGCACGATGTCCACAGTAAGACTGAGAGACTGAGGTTAGTAAACAATAGTGCTCACGTGGCGTGACCTTCGACAGTGTGGTGGCAGAACGGGAGTGAGAGCGGCGTAACCAGAGTGTGCACCACCTGTGTGACTGTGTGAGTCATCTGGGAGGGATGTAGTGGTTCTGTTGTCTGCCCCAGATGCCGAAAATCAAGAACCAAGAAAACAATCAAAATAAATTCGATTTGTTTCGATTTTTCTTATATTTTCTGATGGTTTATTCGATGGTTTCTGATAGTTTTAGGATCGTGTCACGACCACCTGTAACCCTTCCGCGACCCACCGGTTGGGAACCGCGGGGGTATACGATCAGCATATATCTGTGTAATTGCAATTGCAAAGCAGTATGCGTGGGAATGAGTACGAATGTTCTTGTAGCTCCACGATAGGTATTGATGGCATGATTATTTGGAAGAGCGAAAATACAGAAATTGATCACTTGCACCACAAGATATTTGCAAATAATTTGGGGAAGGGGATATTTAAAGGTAGTGGAGCAATGATCGAGAGAAAATCAGTGACCACAGAAGCGCATTCTAAACAAAGAGCACCTAGAAACCAACCTTTTCATCAATTGAGTTGAGGTGAGAAAGATGCTGAGAAAGATAGGTTATTATGGCATAATCTATGATAATCGGAGGAGATAGCAGAACAGAAATTAGTCACTTGCACTGCCAGGCTTATGCAGATAACTGGGAGTAGGTGGGCTTCTAAGGTGGTGGAGAAAGGATTGAAAGGAAATCTGACGAATGAAAGGAGCTAAAAATAAAATATCGACAAATCAATTGTGGATGTAAAAAATATCTATTAGAAGCTACAGGAAAATTAGGTAACTTATTCATTAATGAGAGACTGATCGGAAGCAATCCTATCATCTTAATGCCGTTATTAAATCGAGAGAGCATTCGTGTCTACATCTTAGCGGTATATTTTTCCCGGAGTAGGATTTTATTTTGGGAGTCTTGATGCGGTGGTGGAGGTATGCGGAGAGAGGACATGCAGAATGGAGTGGGGTGAGAGCCAAATGCCAAGGAGAGAGATTGTCTGCGCCTCGCGTTGAGGAAAACTTGATACCCGACGAGTGAAGATGAGCGCGTGTTGTACGTTCCTCTGACGCATCATAATAAAATATTCCGGAAAACATTTATCGAGCCGTTTGGAAATGGTGATAAGTCAAGGAGACGTAACGGTGTACCTTTGGAGATGTACCGGTGGACCTTGCAAAGCTGATTCGTGAAAAACTACGCAAATTTTATAAAAAGACAAATGGTCCAAGCTATGAGACAGAAAAAAAATTATATTACAAAGAAGAGACAAAAAAGTGATCTGAGTCAGCAATATCGATTTAGTGATAGTAGCAATTGGTATTGAATTGACATTACATGACATAATTGGCATTAAACGGCTGAATGACTCGTAATGGAGCTTCGTGATATACGCGTTGATTTTTTTACGTTGTCATGGGAATAAAAAAATAGACCGGTTTCGCTGCACTCTGGGGAGTTACAGGTGATTCATCAATCATATAAAAAAATCTTGACCTTTCTGCTTTGAAAAAAAGAAAAGCGATTTGAAAATAGTCTCTAAACTTGGGAAATTGAGGTTTTTTTGTTGAGCAAATGCAATAGAGGAATCGGTACAGTGCCGCATTTTTTTAAAATTTCATGGAAAATCTGAGCTGTTTTTTTACCTCAATACTCAAATTTAGAACAACGTTGTACTTGAATGTCATCATGAGAAGAAATTACGATATCAAGGCTGAATGGTTGCATAAATAGGACTGATGAAACTAGTTAGGGGTGCGGCCGGAGAAAGTGGAAGGAAGTACTTGTTCATTTAGACACGTCCAAAAAGAAAAGTGTGCAAAGTTGACTCGCGTAAGTGCTACTAGTATACGTGTTTATGACATCAAAACTGTTAAAGTTTTATCGCAATATCCTGATAAAATTCCGAAGAAAGTCCTTATAGATCTTAATCTTCAGATGCACAATACACAATGACCGATACGGGATTTGGTCCATCGAACTTGCACCGGCGTGTTACTAGTTCGGCTGGATTTTGCGAGGAATTGTGAAACTATAGTAGTAGTTGTACGATATTTTAGTTTAACGTGCTTCGACGACCAAGGTCATTTCGCACATACTGTCTGCCACTTGCAGACAGGAGCAACAGTACTCGGACGAACAAAGAAGATTTGTCAAACTATGGTAAAGTAAATATCGAAAGTGTTTAAATAAAAAAAGCCACCAGCAGATTGACCAAATGTTTTATAAACTTTCAGGACGATAATTTGTACCGTAATGCCTACCCTGTTCTTGAATCGGAATCCCGGCCTTCAGGTGGTTTGCTTGCGTGAAAAAGCGGTTGTTTACTCGTGTTGCATGGTACCTAACTTGAAGGGCAAGCAGAGATGTGAAGCTCGTTGACTATAATGCCTACTACCACAGAGTAATACCTTACTCTATGCTACTACTCACCCATTTTACCCATCCGATTTCTTCTTTCCACGCCTACCAACTCACCCCATCTAAATTTAAAACAAATCCTCCATTCAATGTCATCCACTCATATCCCGACTTTGATCGACTAATATCAATTAAATTATAAACCTCCGTCTTATTAGCCATAATAAGGTCATTTTATTAGATTTTAGTACGAAGTATAGAACTCCACAGAAAATGAAAATTGAGTTCCTGACAATAAAGACACTAAGTAGTCCTTCGTATGACGTGAGGGAAGTTGGCTGTCAGTGGAGATTTGGCAGGGAAATTGGGTGGTGCTAGTGATTAGAGGCGAAGGGTTATTATTTAAACCCTCTATAGAAAGTAGAATGCTGGGAAAATGGGAAGAGGGAGGAAAAGAATTGGGGAGTTGGACGAGATAAATAGACGTAGGTAAGTATGATGACTGGAACAGGATGAGTTCTTGGCTGGAACAGGAATGCCTCGGAAGAACCTTCAGCGGTTTGCTAGAAGTCATAGGTATCTTCGTAGTCGTAGGCGGGATGATTGCTTTCTTATCATCATTTTAGGCATCAAAACATCGATGAGCTTATTACAGCTGACCAAGCCGTTTTGTTTCCATACAAATTTCCAGGGATACTCACCGTTACCTAGAATTGAACCGTAGGCATTTGCATACCTGAGCTAATAGTCATATTTATTTACTTAACCAGTTACATTGCATTGGGCATTTGCCTGGTGGTAATGGTCCTTGTATCACTCACAACACTCAATTCTCACACAATGATCAATATTTTTCACAAAAAAGTTATGAATTGGTTTGCTTAATTTTTTGTAAGGTGAAGTCTCTTCTTGAACTCATAACATTTTGGGGAAGGATTTAAGACTTCTACAGGTAAGGAATTCCACTCCTATATCGTCCTGTTAAAGAAGGAAAATTTTCCTGTGTCGGTTTTTTGTTGACGTGCCCTTATTTTGAAACTATTAACATTTCTTCCGATTCTGCTTGGGTCGAGCAACCTTTTACTGATTTCCTCTCATCCCTTATCCTTTCTGTAGGCCTTGTACAGGTTGCCTAGCCTGTCTGCATCCCGCCTTTCCTTAAGACTTTCCCAGCTCAATCTAGTCAGCATATCTACTATATAACTACGCTGCTAAGTTCCTTTTTTTCTAAAGCATGTGATTTAGGGTTTAAAGGTAATTTGGTCTGAAAAGCCAAATGCCCGAGGTTCGATTCCTGATTAAGGTGAGATTTTTCTCGGACAATATCAAAGCTATTTTCATGAGTATGTATTCGGATCAATCAACACCGTTACCACTTTGATGTCTGTCACTTTTCACTTCTCCTTAGATGCTTCAGGTGACTTCTCCTGCTCCTGCCATTCCGTCATTAATCATTGCCTTCCCTTTTTGGACCTTTCCATCTGTGCTCCCTAGCATTTGAGCGGTCGGGAAAGCAGTTGGCCTCTTAGAAAATGAAAATGTAGTTTACCTCTTTCCTTTTTGCCGGTGCCCATAAAGGAATACGGTGAACCTGTTTTTGAGCATTCGTTACCTCTTCACCCACTCTTCATTGGTCGTTCAGTGAGACCGTTAAAATTTCATTGTTTCACGGTTACCCAAAATGTCCTCGCTTCCAATCGCAGCACTACTTACAGGAGTTTCACTCAGTTTTAAAATTACAATACTTTCTTAGGTTTCAATTATTTGCTGTATCCAAGATAAAGATAGTATTATCTCGTAGTTGTTACGCACTTACGGAATAGCTCCAATCTTTGCTTGGGCTATTCTACTTAGAATTTCACTTCACTTTATCGTATTCGTACCTTAACTTTTTCGACTGTCGAGTCGCTGGCTATAACTCTGATGCCTAAGAAGCTAAGTTCTTACTATTGATCAAGTGAACACTGCAAACGTGGAAGTTTACCTCGCTGACAATCATTCCTGAGAATTGGTTAAAAATTGTGGTGAGCAGATATTTACGAAATGATTTGGAGCTTTCAAAACGTGCTTTATAAAACGTAAGTGGGTGATAAAAATGGGATGAGTAGGAATCGTTAGTTTTAGTTGAAAGGTAAAAAAACTAGAGAATTATTACTTGAACATAAATGTGTGTCTAGTCAAATACTCTTTAACACCTAGTTTGCGCCGAAACAAGCAAGTTGTTATTCTCATTGGTGGCAGCAGGTTTGAAATCCGCTAATCAGTATGTGAACAACTCGTTGTTCCTATAACTGTCAATTATCACGTTATTTTAGATAAAATATCCACTCATGACTTTACGTTATTGGAAAAACAATTATTAGTGTTGTAATTTACAGCAAATATTCCTAGCGAACACTGCATGGCAACATTATTCGGGGAAAATACAAATGTAAACGTGAAATTAACTTGATCAACTGGTGCGATAAATGAATGAAATTCGGAAAAAGAGAATAAAACAGTGGGATGAAGGAATTTGAGTGGTATGAAGCAACAGTTAGATATTAATCTCAGTCAGTTATAACTTAAAAATGCAAACAAATAATAACTCCTCCTATCGACCATCGATCAATCTCGAATGACTTGTGATATATGAGATTACCCTTTGGTAAAGCTTCTTCGAAGCTTAATTAAACTTCTTTGAGAACTGAATGACTCAAGGTCACATGTGACTTGGCGCTTAGAGCTTCTATTGAAATTTTCTGCACCAATCACAGGCGAGATCTTAATGTTAAGCGTGCCAAACATGACTAACTACATTTCTCATCTTTAATCCTTCCGCGTGAAACTCGACAAGCCACCATTTTGTGTATTTACGACTTGACTCTTTGTATTCCGCAAATCTTATAAGGGAGGGTATCCAATTAGGAAAAAACGAGTTGTATGAGAGTATGCTTCAGGGTCTAAACTTTTCGTCGCTATTGGGTCTGCCAAAATATTAACTTGATATTTTACATAGGTTTCAATTTACTGAGCAATTTTCTGTCTTGTAGGTAAACAATTTATCGTGCCATGAACCTTCCACCCTTTTAACTAACTCAATTTTTAATTTAGGAATTGATGTATACATTTAGGTTGTTTTTATTTTGAACCCGGCCAGGTTGTTCTGGTATGAATCTCGTTCACCAGAGTTTCGACTTTCGATTTTACACGCTTCGGTGGGACCTACCTGTATTCACGGGATCAAAAGTACCTCCAAAAGATGTTTGCGTAAACATTGGCTATTCAGCCCGAAAAAAACACGATCATAAGCTTTGAGTGGCTGATGAAACTCATGGGAACACGTGGGACGCGAATAGCGCCCTTAGCGCAAGATAATAATAGGCTCTCGGATTGAAGTTTGTCAAGATGTTATGCTTTTCTCCAAGCTTCATAACATTTTTCAGAATAACTCATATGGAAGATGCAATATAACAAGTTTTTGGTGTATGATGAGGTAATAACGTGTCCTTAATACAAAGGCAAGAATATGAAAAAATATCTAAAATAACATTGATAAAATTACCGTCATGACATAAGCATTAGAAAAATACAGGAAGAATTTTACTCTGAGTACGGAGTAATACAGAATGGTAAAATATTTATCCTGATGACCATGTAAACCTCATTGGAAAGAAGAATAATTACAATACGGGTAACCTACCGGTTATGGTAGGTTTAAATGGAAGAAAGTGAAAATCCTCCACCTACTTAGAGGCGCAGGCGCAGACCAGGTACTTAGAGGTGGGTAACCTACCGGTTAAGGTAGGTTTAAATGGAAGAAAGTTTAATCATTTACCTACTTAGAGGCGCAGGCCCCTACTCCCTTACACGATTTCTTTCTTCTTCTCAGAATATGTTATATGTCTCCTCGCCCTTCCATATAGCCATCCTTCTCCCCATTTCCCCCTTAACCAACATACCCCCTCTGTCACGGCCTTCAGTATCCCTTCGTCCCTCATTACCCCTTCCCACCACCCAATCTGCCTCCTCCTTGTCTCTTCCAGAAGTTTCTTCTCCTCACCTTCTCTTCTCCACACATTTATTGGAAAAATCTGCATTTGGAACCTTCCCCCACTCTCAGAAATGCCCATTTCCACGTTATCGCTCCCGCGAAAAATGCGTTTTCCGCTTTTCCAACTCACGGAAATGCCTTTTTCACGTTTGCAAATGGCCAATTCGGGGCCGTATACCGTCCCACCCTAGCACCCCTGTTTCTCTCCATAAGCCCGCAAGCTTGATGGGGGGGGGGGGGTTAAAGGGCATATTCTAGAAGAGAAATTAGTCACAACCCCCCAACCGGTTGTTCGTAAAACCTCCAAATATGGCGTCGAAATCTCACCAAAAAAATCGCGAAATTGCTCATTTTCAAACGTTAATATTTCAAAAACTACTAGTCACCCGGGAATGATTCTTACATTTTTACAAACTCGCATTCTTTCTCTACTCTTAAACATCACATTCAATTTCGTCAGTTTCCTGCGTTTTTCAAAAATAAAATATTAACCGTGCGAGACGAAAGCTCACCTTTACCCCGAGCACTTCCTCGTTTGTCTTCCTTTCCGTCCATCGCCATTTCTTCATTCTTCTCCAAAACCACATTTGATCTTCCTGCAGCCTATTCTCGTCCTCTTTTCTCAGAGTCAAGTTATCTGCACCATTCAACACTGCACCCTATATAAAACTCCTTTCTAAATTTTTCTTTATAATTCAAGAAGAATATCTGGGTGAAATACGAGAAGTAATCAACTACAATAAAAGGAAATTTTCTCAAAGTTTAAGAAACTTGCATTTTCAATATTCTATTCATTATGTACTGATATGTAACATTGTTTATGGTTTAGAATCCATGGCAATGATGAACTTGGTCTTGCAAAGACCCGAGCAAATTGAATTGGAAGAGTGAGGCAATGATGTAAAAATATCAAGGATACAGAGAATATTTCGCGCAATACATTTCGGCTTATAGAAGAATGCAGGCTGCATATCCGTCCATAGGTGCCAAAGACATAATCATTTACCACATCGAAAGAGAACGTGCTTCGCGGAACTCAAGCAACATAACGACACGTGCTACTACCTCTTCGGTGCTCAAGTGGGGGCCACATTCAATTACGAAACAAATAGTAGACCCGTAGATTTACAATGTACAATTATCGGATTGAGTATACTTAATATGCAACTACCTATACTTTGCCAAATTTTGCGGGAGCATTGTCCACATTCACATGCACAAATGATGGATATAACGTCCAAATCATTCGACTTTCGACTTGAGTTTCAATCAATAGAAATTCTACATATTACCGGACATGTTATTTAGCCACCAAGGCTTGGGATAACAGCTGGTCAACACACCTGGCCGGAAAAGGTTTGTAGATTCGGGTTTATACCCCAGTGGAACATGATATTTTGGTTAATTTTGGCAAATAGTAGGTAGATATTCCATAAAATACATGTTAGAGGATCGGTTTATCACCATCATTGGCTCCACCGCCACTGGGCTATTTACAAGCGTGGTTATTTTGAAACTTAAAAAAATATCAGGAGAAGGGGTTCCGATTGTGGCAAATATGACGCTGTGTTTTGTAGTTGATAGTTTTATGGCACGTGCTCAAAGATTTAGCGCCTCTGGAGACACGGTCGCTTCGGAATTAGTCTCCGAATCTCAACTGTCTCAAGGATAATGGCAAAAGTTTTCGAATAGCCATACTATAACGGGTGGGGTTTCCGCGGTGACGTTGTTGATCTCCTTGTGAATTCATAGTGGGCAGAGGAAGTTATTTTTTCGCGGACTTTGGTACGCGCGAAGGTCAAGAGATAAGTTAAAAAATCAGCGAATCAGATGAAATCTATGGTCAGCTTCATTTCCTTAAGCATTAAGAGGAGCAGAAGGTGGAGTGTTTGAAAAATTACAAGGGGTTTTTATGTTGGTTTGTTTCCAACACATAAGAACGCCAATATTGTTTCACTCTAGTCTTCACTGGGCTTTTCAAGGAAATTTGACCTGAATGAATTACCTAGCCCAAGAATCATAAGGCTTTGAGAATTTTTCTCCAAAATAAATGGAAAATACAGCTGTTGAGCTCTATCCAAAGGATGGTCCAAGAGGTAGGTTTGAAATACAACCAAAATGGTGACGTAGGATATCAATGAGTCAATCCGTTGATATAAAATACAGGTTAATATGCTGTTACAATCTATATATTTTTTAAATATTTGTATGTGCATGAAAAGAAATTATTTCATATGTTTTGTAACAGATTTATTATCTTTGTTCATTCACTTGACGAGTTCCTCCTCAACTTAACGGCTAGTCCTATATCGTGTTCATCAATAAATCATAATGTATAGATTGATTTTCAAATGGTTTTGTGAAGTGATATATGGGTATTATGTGAATGAAATAAAGGTACCATGCTGAGAAACTTTATCTAGGTTAGGAGTCAAGGGAAAGAAAGTTGTTTGCATTAATTATTGAGTAAGCGTTATGGGCTCTTCGAAAAAAATAATCAGAGGGGCCGAGGGTGTACCTACCTTTGCCATTGATGTTGTCAATATGTTTTTTCTTGGAAGGGAGGAGAAAGTGAATTGAATGGAGAGGAAAAAATGGGAATAGATTTGAGTCCGGCTACGAGGATAGCGTTGGTTTCTTTTAAAGACAAACGGGGATTGAGAAAGGTGACAGTCTCAGATTTGGAGAGATTCCTTCATGATATGGACAGAGGAAACACATGTATGCATTTGATCACATGCACAGTTTATATGCTGCACATCTTCACCAGGTGAAATCACGCATGCACACACACAACGTGACGCTCAGTGTATTGTAGTCTATTGATTTACAGCACATGTTTACAAAGAAAAACGGACGTGAACCAAACCTCGTGGAATTGCCGTGTTTCCTAACCGTTATTAAGGAGAATAGTGAATTTTTCGAGAGGTTGGTGCAAATTGAAGAAAGTGGCCAAGGGAGAAATCTTAACGGCTGAGAAGTTGCGAGGATGAAAACAATTACTTCGCCAAATAAGAGGCATTTCTTTCTTGAGAAATATAAAGAAAAGGATGGGTACTGGAGGGTAAAAGTTTGGTGCACTGAGGAAAAGCTCAAATATTGCATAAGCAGGGAGACAGTCGGAGGAGGAGCGAATGAGTCACTCATGGGTGTGTGTAGAGAAGACGAATCATGAATATTTACAGATTCGTCTCGAGGCAAGGAGCTTAAAATAATGGCGCTGGAGACGAGACTGTAATTGGAGGGCAAAGGAGGCGGAGGAAGAGAATAAAGGCAGCCAATTTAGGTCGGTTCGAGGATGTTAGACAATACTTGGTCTAAACGATGACGTTGTTGTCTCATTTTTGAGTGGGCTATTACTGGGGAAAATTTACGAAACTTTTTTAATAAGGTTATAATGCAATTCTTGATGAAAGATTTGGCGAAATAGCATTGAATATCTATGTAGCGCCACATTAATTGTCAACCAATCAATGGTCACAATCATAATCATCACTAAATGCTATGTTGTTATTTCAATAACTAATAAATTATTGTAAATATATTAAATTTAAGTAAAGAATCCTTTTAAGACGAGAGAATTTTTAAAATTGAGTAAATACTTTTTCCTGCTGCAATACACAACAGATATTATTTGGTAATACCACATTTGTTTCTGTGTATGCAATTTTTCATACAATTTTCTCATAATGAAAAACTCTACTTTTTTCAACAGCAAAAACACATAAGTATAATAATGGAGGGGACGCAAATTAGATCACGATCTTTATTTTTTTTATTATTTTGGATGATTATTGGTGTGATACGGACTAATTCCCATTTCTTGTAGGACATGCGCTGTCTCTTTGAGTACCAACAATGAAGCCGTCAGCGGCAAAAGTATTTAACTAAATCAATTTAAAAATATACGGAATTTTTATCGCAATATAATTGAAATACGCTTGCTTTTGGAATTAAAAAAACATTTAAATTATTAAAAATACTCAGATTTGTATTCAAATATTATTTATTATTAACTCACTCAGTGATTCAACCCGAAGGTTGGTTTTTGATAAGTGAAAGTAGAGCTCACCCCAGACTAAGGCACAGGCATGTGAATTTTACACATTCAGGGTAAGGGGGACCAGTTCGTTTCCCTGGGCCACCTCGCACACAGAGAATTTTTTGTTCGGGGGCGTCCAAAGGTGCCTTTATCATTAAATATTAATTAAATACAAAAATTAATTAAATAAATCAAGCATTATCACAAGAATAGTAATAGTAAAAATATTAGTACAAAGTAAATTGAATGTATGCAAACTGTTTTCTGTGAGGCAAATAAACAAATATTCTTTCTTTTGGACTCAGAAAAAAATAACTATACATAAAACTATCAAAAGCTTCATATTTTATGCTCACCATTTAGTGTTAACTGGACATTTGCAAAAATTCAAGCAAAGGGTAAGTACATTAATGGGAAACGATGATCTCTTCGAACGAACTGTGGGTTGCACAATGCATATTAGTAAAATTATGTTACAAAATAACGTACTTAATATAACGTGAGTTTTCAGTGATTCATTGTTTGAGAGAGCAGCAATTATCATACGAATGTAATAGTTATGAAAAAGAAGCCCCAAACCCTGGTTTTTGAGAATGTGAAAAAAGGGGTTTTCACTTGAAATGTGAGGAGAGCACAGGCGACCCTGAATTGAGTCTCATGGCAACAATGTAGTAGATAAGTGCTGCGGTAAAAAAGTAGAACTAGCCTATTTTGACTAATACTTTTTTTCTAAATAAATAGTCCTATGAAAAAGTGAGACCACCAATCTGGATATTGTAAATGCGCGAGGTAAATGTATGACCATAAAGAATTTTATTTCTTGCATTTCTGCCTTAGATATCTGTTCCATCATTCTATCGTTACTGAAATTAACACAAAGGGGGTATCATAAAAAAAAATTTAGAAGGTTCAGGGCGTACAATTCAACGCTACAAAATTGGTAGAGAACAATTTTAATTACTTTTCACCAAAACTATTGGATATCATCATTGATTCGTGACAGAAAGGGAGATTAGAACTTTTTAAACAGATATTTTACTTTTGGACCGCTTATTGGACTCAAGTGCATGGTTTTTAAGGCCTACAGTCATGAAAATCACGCCATAGTTCGCAATGAAACCGCGGTTTAAAAATCAAATATCGCGGGGAATTCTTTTCTAAGCAATTAAGTTGAAATAAGTAAAGCCTGCTTACCTTTAGTTGCGATCATTTGTCGCAATGATATAAAGTTTGTTCCCATTTACTATTGGTTATAAATTTATTTTCAGATGGGCATGTTTAAGGGACTCTTCATGCTGCTGCTGGCAGCACTTTCCGAAATTGAAGATGTCACTTCGGCGAGCTACGGCGGTGCTTATGGCGGGGTGAACGATGTGGAGGCCTCCAGAAGGCCGGTGAGTCACTCCACGGGACCCCACATCGTGTCGCCCTGCCCCGATGTGCTGCTGAGCGTCACGAACAACAACAAGACCAATCGTTGGTACGGCGTGATATCCTTCCGCGTTGAAGAGCCAATCAGCGGCATCGACTTGAGTATCCGTCTTGATAAACGTGCCGAACTTCTTGGAGTGAGTATGATTCTTTTAACCAGTTTTTATTGGGAGCAATTGTGAAAATGCAACCCTCCATCCTTTGGCTATAACTTTCTAAATACTCTACCTCATACCCTCTCTTTTTTACCCTACCGAGGAAAAGTAATCAAAATCTCTATCGAAGAAAAGGAATGCAAAAACGTGCCAAGGCTAAAGGATTGACTTAACATACGACGCGGCCAAAATTGTTCTTAAAATTTTAAGTAGAAGGCTAGAGAGCAAGGCTAACGAATACCTAGTTGACGACCAGTTCGGGTTTAGGAGAGGGACGGGAATGCGAGATGCTAAAGGAGTGATGAGGACGCCAGTAGACAGATGCTTAGAATATGGCCTGGATATTTTTGCTTGCTTTATAGATTTCGAGAAGGTGTTTAATAAGGTGGATTTGACAAATGCTATGGAAGTGCTGAAAACACTAGAGGGGCATACGCCTCGTTCGGGATCTGTATATGAACCAGACGGCGCAGGTTAGGGTAGCCAATGGGGAATCGGTATGGGCGGTGATAGGGTGATGATTAAGGCAGGGGCAAGGCCATGGATAGAATTATATCCATGGCCTTGGGAAGGGGTGCTAACTATCGCCGTTACTTTGTAATGTATTCAGAAGAAATGGTGAGGGAAGGAGCCATGAGGGAGATGGAAGTGGAAATAAAGGTAAGAGAGGATCTGATAAATCAAGCGAGATTTGCATATAATGAAGAGTTGATTCGTCAGTCTACCAAGGGATTAAAGTAAATGGTGGATGCGTTAGAGTTGCAATGCGAAAGGTATGGGATGAAGATAAATCATAAGAAGATGAAATCGGCGAGACTTTCTAGAAGCAAGAAGGTGGAGCTGAATTTGAGGGTGGGAGAGAGCAAAATAGAGCAGGTTGAGTGGTTTACAATCTGGGTAGTATTTTGGAAAAAAATAGCTTTATCAGTAGGGACATCAGATGTAGAATTTCCCCTGACAATGGAAATGTTTCAAAGAGAAGGGAATCTGATGAGGGGGGTGAGAAGAGACGTAAAAAAAAGACTGGTGACAACTAATATGAAGCGTAGGAAGGCTCGAAGAAGGCAGAAGGTATGGATGGTGGACGTTTTGAGAGGTGAGGGAATGTTGAAGAGGGTAATCGAGAGGAGGATACTGAGGAAGCGTGGAATAGGCAGGAAGAGGATAGGAATACCGGACGAAATGAGAAGAGGTATACGATGCGAGGGATTTAAAAGATATCTCTATGACGGAAAAGAAGATTATGTCCCATGATTTGTGATTTTAGGACAAGGCCTGTCGAAAAACCTATAAATCAGCCGGTAGGATACTCATACGAATAAATTAATTAATGAGGATGTGCAAATTGAAGCTACTAAAATAGGCCACAAGTATGGTGTAACGCATCTATTTTGATAAAGGTGTTTTGAAATAACCACGTTATTGTTAGTTTCAGTTGCGCCTTATATTCATCTGGTTATTTATAATTATTAGTAAAGTAAATTTTTATGGTGATAAAATGGTAAATAATTAATCAAAAGGCGGAATTTCTAGTATTTTAAATACCTAATCTGATGTTTCATAATTTATTCCTTTCTCAAATTTTTTTCAAAACCTATATTGTTTATTTTTTTATTGATATATGTCACTCCACGTGATTCCCTGGCTTTTAATTTGTGCCTAAAAATTCTTTCAACGAGCATAAAGCACAAAACCTACTTAGTAGAGATTTCTGACAATGGAGACAGGAAATAAAATTACTAAAGTACGATGCTGAGTTAATTATTAAACGTAAAAATATGACCCTTAAAAGGTGCTGTTTGGTCGAAAATGGTGGCTTGATAATTCTTTTCGTCACTTGATTTAAGTTAGGGCAGTAACAACTTTAAGGGTTGAGTTGTATACAGTAATGTTCATAATTTGTGACATCTATTTTTCATATTTGATTAATCTTCTGCCAAATCTGAATAATTTTAGATTTTTTATATTCATTGACAATTTATAATTATGTACCGATTACTGATATTTTTAAAATCATTTTTCATCCCTATAATAGTTGCTTTTATATTTCTGTGTTTTGTAATTATCACAGCATCATCTGCTTACGGCACCAATTCATATAAATCACTAATTATAAATACTTCATTTTTTTAAAGAAGGAATAATATCGGACGAAGGATAGATCCTTTGTCTGATCATGTGATACCTAATTTTTACTCTGGTAAAAATGTTATGATATTATATAATATGGCAATATAACATACGGCCTCATTTGAAACATTTTTGGGTATTCAAAAGCAGACCAAGGCCCTAGTGTACTTCTTACAGGTTTTTATTAAACATGCTCCTTGAATGTTTTTTTTTCATGCTTTGAGGCTAATCAGGCCTTAAAGTTGTGTAATCGATGCCAAATATCATAATATATTAAAGCTATTCTAATTCCTATTTAAATAGTCATTCATTCATGTCTAAAAAGTTATGACATTTTGTACCGAGTAATGATCTAGAAGAAACAGATATGTAGTTACGCGTTCAAACAACGCAATCCCCCCTATTCTACACAATTCTCCATTTGTCATAACCCTCTTGAGTTCAAGTGTGAGAAATCATTTCAGCCACCGGAGGAACTTGTATTGTTATCTGAGTGATTTTTCATTCCATTCCATTTCATTTTCATTTTGAATGAAATGTGGAAAATATTTTTTGCCGTTTGCTATCAATTTACAATTTTTAATTACTCCATTTATCGACACACAGTACGATAACTCTTTATTTTTTAAATTGCAAGCATTCTTTCAGATATGATATATTTTCATGATTTAATACCTATGCAATTGAAATAACTACCTAATATCAAACGATTGCTAATAAAAATCGCTTGATTGAATGATTCCCAAGCCTCTCTCGCTTTTGGTTTAGTCGAACCAAACCAAACGAACCGATGGTGTAGTCTTTAAACGGATACTGATGTGCTAATCTATTATAAATTGTCAATTTTCCAGACCTGGTTGGGCGAAGTGTTCACGGATGACAAAACCTACTTCTCTGTCATCGATGACCAAGCGAAGGTATTACCTGGCGAAATCTTCACAGTCCGCTTCTTTGTCAAGTACGATCCGTCAGAAGCAGAGCCGCCAAATGTAAAATCGATTACTTTCAATGGGAGGCAGATATGCCCTCTGAACAAAGGTCTGTCGTAATCTCATGCTTGTCCTTTGTTTGTGAACATAATCCATGTGGGATGCAAGTTGGGCGTGACTAAACTGTCTGCTAACACATTAAGTCGTCGCCTTGATTTCCTAAGTTTCAAAACTAAAAACATATTAAGTAAAAATAATCCATATTAAACCAGCGAATCTCTAAAGTTGGTCTTACACTTCTTCTATTTATTCATATTCATCCATCTATTATTTGTTTTTCATTAAACCTCCATCTAATCAACTTAACTAATACTATATATTCTGTGGGTATCTATGACGCTCTTACAAAGTTTTACTAATTTTTATTGGTTTCTGGGATTTGGAAGAGAATTTCCCCTCTGGTTATGGTGTATTATTAGAAGTCTTTGTATAGTAAGAAATGTATTATTAAGTGTATTAGGTCATTAGATGTTCAAAGGGAGCCTTAAAGATTTTTCATCAACTATCTTCACCGTGGATGTACCTAGAAACAAATTAACTGGGAGTTGGTGGCCTTGGAGTTCATTTTGCCTGAGGTAGTCGACAATGCTTGTTTCTTGGAGTAGCGTTTCTGTGATTATGTTTATACTTTACATTCTGCATCCTGCACGTTTATTCAGTATTATATCAATATACCGGAATGAATTATCCATAGTTTCAGTAACCTGCTTTTACTTACATAGTTTCAGTAACCTGCATACAGAGCTGAGTCTTCATTTATGCCGAACTCTCCTAATGATTAAAGTTTCTTTACAATGATTTTTCCGGGACGCCGCATTCGTCTTTTGGAAATTAAAAGCCTATTTGTTATTTTTTATGCCTAATAGCTCGTTATTTAGCCATTAAACTATCGATTAAGCACGTGCCCAACTGAAAAATGGCTTATGAAGTAGTTTGCTGACATCCACAGTTTTAAGTATCTTTGGTTGCTATTGCAGCTTACCGCTAACAAATAAGGGGGACTGTAGTTACCATTCCGCATCGAAAATACTCAAATCAGCAATGAATGCACTGAACATGCCTCAAAAGGTGCTTGTGATTAGGTCTAGGCTCTTCCATTTGGAAACATTTCTATACTCAAATATTGTGATATTCATTCCGAGGTATGTTTGCTACTGTTCAACATACTGCTGTTCGCTGTAATTATCACAGATCACTATCTATTCCAGAGTCATTGGAGCTAAGTGATTCCGCCGAAAGCGATTCTTCTCCATTAGTATCGTCGGAGACTACTCAATCAGTTGCTGTGGATCATGGCTCACCACTTCCTCCTCGAATATGTAAGTTCCTTTTCGTGTAGAATTTACTCCTCATTTCAATTTTATTCCACATGAGGAAACTTTCATTTCAATATTGTCTCCTTTGCCTTTATATTCAACAAATTATTCGCTTCATTTCAATACTCCGAGAGCAAAATTAATTCATTCTAATACAAATGAATGAAAGGGCCAAGGGTTGTGGAACAATAGTTTTAAATTTATATGTCACCAGAATTTTCCTATCAATTTTTCAGTGTTTTACAAATACCTGTAATAATATGTTTATAATTGCAAAAATTTCAGTATGCTCTAGATATTATGTTTTCCTCGATTGTAAAATTTAGCGAGTGCTTTTTTTAATACAGTAAATTGACTTTACAATACTTTTACTTTGCATAAGTTTGACTTTGCAAGACTTTGACTTTGCATAAGGTCTTGAATTTAGAACTATCTGTTATATGAAGTCATATCTGAGAAAATATCCATTGATTTCTGATCACTTTGAGCTTATTATTTTTCAGATTTTATTTTTTGACAACAGCCTCATCCATATCAACAAACCACTCCTATTTTTGCTAATTTTGTAAATTAATGATTTGATAAATGATTATACTCAGTACATCCATGCGTTGATTTTATGTTCTGAATTTCGCTTCACAGCCTCTCCGGATATAGTGACAACTCTATCGCCCAGGCATTCTCACAATGATGATTCAAATCAGCACGAGAAAACTCAGGTACGCAGTGCATGACGGAATATGATTTTAAGCTTTTATGACCTAAAGGGTGCTAACGATCAAGTAACCGATGGAAAAGATTTTCGTAGAAATGTATTAGTTTTACTCAGTCGGAAGGGAATTTAAAGAAGCACAAAGTCAATTTAAGGTGGTTGGATCGATTTTTGTCCATGAATATACTTGCGTGAACATATTTGCATGCGTGTTTTCATTAGTGATATTTATAGATAAAAGTGAAATAAATTGCATCATATGGATTTGGTTTTTTGGCAACTTAATGCTATTTTAAAACGTGGTCTTATGATGAAATACTTTTCGTAATAATTTATACTTACAGGTATTCTTCTAAACGCGAAATTATACATTTCATATTATGATAATAGCGGATAACAAATATCAAGGTGTCACGCCGGATCCATTATTCGGAAAAACATATTTCGATATAATTTCGTCTAAATTTCAAATACCACGCCGAAAAATCAATTCGTAACATTCTTCAATCACGGAAAATGTTAAAAGCATGATTCGTGTATCATTCATATTACTGCATGTATGGTGAGTTACAACGCATAAACATAATCTCTTAACTGAAAGAATATTTGAGACAAAATCGTAAAAATGTGCATTCACTGACCCACGGTTACAGTTCCATGGAGATTAAAGGCATTAATGGGGATTTTCATTCTATTTTATTTTTTAGGAAGAGTACCGAGTCATAATCGGTATTGCACAGAAATGGGAAAGTTTTCCTCTAGTGCTATTTTGCAAAATACTATTGTTGTCTTGCATTACTATCGTTTTTTGGCGGCAGGTTCTACGGAATAGATATTCACGAATCGCACCGACACAAAATACCTAGAGGAAATAGGGGTTTATTTATTCATGTACTATTTCAGAATTCATTCCGTCCATTTCAGTCTTGTAATAGTCCTTGAGAGACAAAAACCTGCTCAGTAACGAGCATTTCTATTTTGACTTAATTTTTTTGGCTCTTTAGGAATTGAACTATCTCTGAACTATTCTTACGGCCACAGTTACAATACTAAAAACTGAGCTCAAGTAGCCTGTCGTGTCTTAGTTTGTGGAATGCTTTGTACCTACTGATTTTTATTTAGCCGCTTAAAAATCAAATACTTGCGCAAAAGTTGGTGGATTGGCGTAACCTTGGACGCATATATGTTTATGTAGTTGTTATTAGGTACTTTTCGAGTATCTATTGGATCTTTAATTATGGTATTCCTCCTTGATGAAAGCACATTTTAGAGGAAACAACATCTCGCAACCGCACAGTGAAAGGAGCGATCCAAAAAATTCAACTCCATGAAAAAAGTGTATATTTTCCGAAACTGTTCTGTACAATATTACATATAAACTTATATAAGCCGATGTTTTTCAGTAGACATTTACACGCTTCCTGCTTTAGGAATACACTACTCTTCAGGGTTTGGTCATTTACATAATTGTTTTTTTTTATCTGTTCAGCTATTGCATTTCGCTTGTAAGTATTATGGAATCTATTCATTAGTTCTGATCTATATAGGTACCCTTTTAAAGCTGATGGCAATAATGTTTTTGCTAGTCTAACCAATCACTTGATTTCCCATTAATCTTTCTCAATCCTTCTCCATCGATACAGTTGCAGGAGCATACTCAGGCCGCCTCCATGTTGGTCAACCTACTCCGACGCCTGGCTCGCATTCGAAACGCACCAGACGACCAATCAGTCTTCGATGAGGTGCACGAGGGCTCCTTCGGGAGCAGGAGAGAAACCCCTAGGGTTCCCCGCAAAGAGACCCTAGAAGGACTCTTGACAACCCTGCTCAGGTTACTAACGACGGACGAGGAACGGCCCTTAGACCTTGGAATCCCCAATGCTCGTTACGATGTGGAACCTGAGCAAGTCGACAGGGAGAAGACCATGCTCTCAGACGCAGAATGGGCGGTTCCCCCGGAGGTCAAAGAACACATCACACCAAAGAGGATCACGGTAAACGAGGAGACCAATCGTGTTTCCCATAAGGGAGAGGATGTGGGCGTCGGCCGACCGTTCAAGATAAAAGATCCCGAGAGTTATTACGACGAGACCGAATATGGTGATGATGCCTTGGCGCTATTTATTTCCACTCCGAAGGATACTCCTCTTCTGTCTTCAGAGCCTCTGGAGATACAAGGAGAGACCACAACGGTATCCACTACAATACCCGAGGACCCCAGTCTCGCTTCCAGCGAGTTTGGGTCGTCTTTGGGGGAAAGAAACTTCGAACCTCAGCACACTGAGCGTTTTGACATCGGCGAAGTGACCCGAGATGGCACTGAGACCACGCCTACAGTTGAAACTACGGTTGAAACGGAGAGACCGACAACACTCCTGGTCGCAGACCCGACGGAAACTACTCTTCCTTCGGAGACCCAGGCACCTACTACTTTGGAGCCGATCACTGTGGATTCGGGGGCTAATGTCGCATTCGGCCAACGGAAATCCGTCGAGGAAGAGGTGGAGAAGGGTGAAGGGCAAGGTGAAACTCCCATCATGACCACTCCGTGTCCCGGCGTCTTCTCTTACTTCAGTCACCTGGCTGGGCACGACGTGTGGTACGGGAACATCACACTCACCTCGGACGAAGATCTGATCGGGCTGCGAGTGGATCTAGAGCTGGACAAGAGAGCCCAGGGCCTTGGGGTGAGCATTTTTTCTAATATACTTTGGGAGGTTTCACTGCGACTGTGCGAGTCAAAACAAATACTAAATTCCAGCTATTTGTTTAATTGGTTTAAAAAAATCTTGCTTTCACTGATGACATGCCTTACCTATTGAAAACAAAAATGAAGGTGTAAAATATTCAGATTATTCCACGAACATATTCTTAATGAGCACTTTCTTATAGCCATAAAAGCCGACTACAGCGCCATTTCCATTGCACTAACGCATTTTGACTTCAATTATCGCGGTATATTGCTAATAACTATAAAGAAGGTGGAAAGATGCATCTATTCTATTTTTAGCAATTTTATCGGGAGCTTTCGCATCTTATTAACCGTTTTCCATGAATATGGCATTATATTCGTAAGAAAAATACTAATTTTCCTCGTATTTCTCTCGTTCTTCCATTGAACTCCATGTAATTTCAAATCCAATTAGAGAATAAAATAGCGTGGAAAGTATTCATTTTATTGTTCATATCAGATAGAGGAATTTTTCCTCTGTGAATAGGTACCCAGAATATGAATAAAATGACATTTATGCCCTTCTACGGTGAAACCACCTTAAAGGAGGTCCCTCCATGAATAACTTAAATACCGTGGAATAATTTCTCATCTTGTACAATCCGCACGTTTTTTGTTTAAGCTAAACCTTGAAAATGACGTTATGTTTAGAAACCATGATTGGTAAAAATAAAAAAGTGTGGAATGAACAAAGCGTGAATATTTCATGTGTCACGTTTCCGCAAAGTTAAGCTTGAAACTATACCTCAGACTTAAATGTCAATTAATTCGCATTCTAACTACTGAGAGAAAAATGTGCCCTCTATTTCGCATGAACAGCAAATTCCTATTATTCCACGCTATTCATCTGTAAATTGAACTTTGGGACTGGGAACACATTCAACTTCATATCAACTGCGAGGATTGTTGAGACATGGGGAAAAATTGTACTTCTTTACTTGATATAAATGCAATTTTCGTGGAAAACTGCTAGTTAGAGGTGAATTTTCCCAGGGAAAGGAATGGCAATGAAATGTAGGCTTATTCCCATCATTTTTTTTCATTTAGGTAGATGGAATGGGCACTTTCTACGGTGGCCAATAATTGAAGCTGTAACGTGGGCGTGGTCGGTCCGCCATCTTTGTTTTCCCCGATATATAGGTATAGCGAAACTTGGTGGCACTCGCCAGTGTAGAGTTTAAGGTCATTGGGGACGAATTAAGCGTTGAAGAGCGGGCAGAGGTACCACAGGGCTCAGTTGGGGACCTCCAGAGAGAACCTAAGCATCTTTATCCCTCCTCTCTTATATGTTCTCTTCTCCCTGACTTAATTTTCTGTATGAGTGAGTGCCACCAAGTTTTGCGACACCTATACCTCAGCGCATACGGGTTGGCGCACTAATTTTTCAATGCTACGATTTTTTCCATCGATATCTCGCTAAAATCAGAATTTATTAACTTCTTGAAAATACATTCCACATATATACATATTTTCATTTATTAAAATCAATAAAAATCCATACCCCAGAGAAAAACTAAGGTAAAATCGAGCACAATCCATAACTTCAAGTAACTAATATTTTTGTTAATAGTTACTTACCTTAAATTTTCAAATGAAGGTAGATATTCTTACTTAATATAGGCATCCGAAAATGCGTCCACCCGCCCGTACCATCCAAAGGAAAGCAAGGATAGAACGGGGAGAAGAAAAATGGTGGATATTTCGGTTGTCAGATGACACTTTGATAATGTCATGCCCTCTCAATCTACCGCAATGATTATTTTTAAAGCTTGAAATTAGATGGTGTTAAATGCTAAGATGTGTTTAACATGGAGGAAAATAGGAATCCTCCATCTAATACAAATGCCGTTTTCGTGAAATATTATTTATGCCAAGCAAATTTACTCAGGTAACTGTTAAAAAACAACATGTTGGCACCTTCCTATCATTATGTTTTGAGTTATTATCTTTTGGCTGCAATAGTTGATGTCAAATGCGTTAATTAATTGAAAATTGCACTGTAGTAGGCTCCTGGGGCTGGAAAAAGAGTTATTTCAAGATTGATCTGTAATTTGACTCTCGCTTGCCTTAAAATATTGGTCCCGATAATTTTGACAAATCTATGAATTTTGGTGGTTCGGCCCCTTAGAAAGCTGAAGACAAGCCAATGGCTTATCGGGATCGCATGGGCATATGGACCACCAGGTCGTCGAAAAGCGAAAAAAATAAAAATATTCAAAAATGAAATGGTAAGATATAAATTTCATATGCATCAAAATTTCATCACTCAGCTCCTCTTTACCAATTGAAGCTCGTGTATTTGGGTACTGAACGATAAATTAATCTTTTAACAGTTATTAAAATGATTAACTTAATTATTTCACCTTTAAAGGTGTTTAGTTTTTTCAAAATTTGTTCTCGGAGTGATCATTACTTTATCATCTATTACTCTTTGTTACTATCTACTATTTCCTCATCATGCAATAACCATTATCTTATGCCCTAAATGATATTTCCTCCTTGGTATCGAAAGGTTTTTTTGATAATTTTATAACCTCTTCCTGGCTATTTTTCCACGTAAATAAGTTCACAATTTATCTAGATTTTAGATCCATTATCATTGCATTTTAATGATATGATTATTGATGTTAGTGAATATTTTACTTTTTCTAAAAAATCTGAATTTATGAATCTGCATATTTCGCATTAAGAAGTTTGCAGAAGAATTAATTATCTGGAGACTGCTGTTCGACCAGATTGTAATTATTTCAGCATATTCATAAAGAAATCAAGCGTGGACCTTTGCATACGTGTTATAATTAGTAATATCTCTACGTAAAAGTGAAAAAATTGTCTTCTACTGATTTGGTATTAGGGCAATTCAATGCTATTTTAACACGTAGCCTTGTGGCACATGACATGAATTTCGTATTAATTAAATTAAATATGCATTGATTTTCTTCTAAATACGAAATTATACTTTTCGTATTGCTACTATGGTCGCTAACAAATATCAAGGTGAAATGCTAAGTCAAAGATTCTAAAAGCCATATTTTAATATCCGCCTACATTTTTAATACAGCGCCGTATTCAAAACCGTATTTTAATATAATATTCGCCTAAATTTTGAATACTGCGCCGAAAATCAAAGTCATTACTTTCATTATGGCGAAAAATGTAAAATATATAATTATCGTATCATTAACATAACTGCATACTTGGTTGCGTCACCATATAAACAGATGTCCTTAAAAATAAATGTAGTCCCAGTGTTGTTTTTTGGCTCTCTAGAAAAATTATTAAATTGTGCACTCAATGACCCATGGTTACCACTCCGGCCCCCATAAGTTTCTTCAGCTCGTTCTTGCTGTCACTTTTCGCCGAATTGTTTCCAAGTGCTGTTGAAGTTCTGCGGAATTTTCTGCTGCTCTTCGTCGTCTATTTATTTTTTATTTTTCTACTATTATTGCACATTAGGAAAATATTAACTGTTATTTTTTTACTGTTAAATTTAAATTATTGTGCGTTGTATTCTATTTGCTTGTCCTTATAGAACACACAGTACTACGGAATGCGCCATATTTTAACGGAAATAAACAAAGTTGTCATGGTGCAAATCTTGAGGAGGGCGTTAAAACAATAATGTATTTCATCTTAATTACCTATTTTAAT
Source organism: Pyrrhosoma nymphula (assembly GCA_963573305.1). NCBI lineage: Eukaryota > Metazoa > Arthropoda > Insecta > Odonata > Coenagrionidae > Pyrrhosoma > Pyrrhosoma nymphula. The sequence goes on along the minus strand of OY754330.1, from coordinate 42,157,923 downwards.
AAACGACTAGTAGGTCTAACTGGGACGCTTGAAAAATGCAATTTAAACATTCTAGGTCGATTTAGTGCAAGTCTTAATAGCATTTTACCATATTTTTAAGTCTTAAGTAAAATACTCTACCTTGAAAGTATCCCTTGAGTCCCATGCTATTCATGTTTTGACCAGGAAATCATTTCTAAACCCTTAAATAATTTTCTCGGTTATTAGACCTAGTTGGGGAGCGTGGTGGGGACCTAGTTGGGGAACGGGGAGCGTAGTGACCTAGAGGGTAGAGCACTTGGCTACTGATCGAAGGGTCTCGGGTTCAAATCCGAGTCAAGCCTTTGGACGCCTCCGAACAAAAAAAAAACCCTCGGAGTGCGAGGTGGCCCAGGGAAAGGAACTGGCCCCACCTACCCTGAATGTGTGAAGTTCACACGCATGTGGCTTAGTCCGGGTTGAGCTCTACCCTCAACTATTCAAACCAACCTTCGGGTTGAATCACTGAGTGATCAGACCTAGACAAATCGAATTCTACCACGTAAAACCCCCAAGATATGGCATCTCATTAGAACCACGATAGCCGTGTTTGAGATAAATTTTACGTTCATACAATTAATAAATGTCTAAGAGTAGGTATGGAACACACACGTAGAAATTTAATTGAAAATTGACTTGGGACAACAGGATTGGAACAAAGGCAGAAAAAACTTGAAATAGGTATATAAGCAAAATATTTTGTATTAGTTTGACAAATTTGAACATGTAACAGAGCATATTTTCTGAAACCATGAGATTGATTGACATGAAAATTATTATTTATCTCCAATTTTCTAGTTCTTGGTTGTGAAAACGCTATTCTGAATATTAGTTTATACGCAATTACATGGCAGAACATAGGTTTATCCTACCATTGAATTAAGAAGCGAGAATAATATCACAAATCTAAATTCATTGAACTAAAATGTGATTTATTACTGTCGGAAATGAAAAAAATAGAACGCAGGGCAGAATATTGTCAAGGTTCCATTTCCATATTCATTGAATTTTCTGATAAATAATGTGTTAGTAATTCTAGCTTAATGAAACCTTGTGTCTACCTGCGAGTAATTTGTGTTTCCTTTCAGGTATTGCTGGGCAACGTGTCCACCAGGGATAATATTCACTTCACCGTTTGGAATGCCTCGGCTACTATTGATCCCGGTGAATCAATATACGTGTACTTCTTTGTCAAGTATGACCCCGAAGACACTGTGCCACCCAAGATTCAAACTATCCGGCTCAATGGGATGCAGATTTGTTCTACCAAGGAAGGTCAGTCAAAACTCTTAAGAATTTATAGATATTTCTGTATTTAATAAATTGTGAGATATGTTGTGACGTACGGCAGAAAATTATGATATAGGTATTCATTTTTAGAATGCCGCATGGCATCTCATCTCTTTTTAGCGATTTTGTTTTCTCAAATCACGTCTAATTATGCCATAGTCAGAATGCTATTTTGTATTCATGCAAATAAATGTGTAATTAAAGCATACAAATGCACGAGATTTCGCGTTGATTAATCACTCGCCTCCTTCACAAATTTCAAGGGATGACATTTTCTCATAATTTTACTTAAGTAAAGAGCTTACCATAAACAGGTGGCTAACCTATGCCAATATTTATTTGACAACCGACCAGTTAATTGCAGGAGTGAAATTTTATAGTTTTGTGCTTTGAGTTTTATTAGCATTAAGCAATGTGGGAGTTTTAGGTTAATGGTTATGTTCTTCTCGGATGGCCTGAAGATGACAAGGAATATTTTAATACATTTCATTTTTGAAAAGACACAACTATAAATTTAAAACGTTTCTGCCCTTCGAAAAAAAATAATATACAAGTATTATAGTGGTTATAAGATTTCTGTAATCACCACATCAATTTCCATTACCGCTATAGAAATTGCTATAATCACCCTATCTATAGTTCAATAGTTGCTCAATCACTATAATCATTGGCGAATTTAACAGTTGGCGGACTGTGTGGCCTCCGGAGACCCATGAGCGTGGAGAGGCCCACAGAATCCCAAGCCAAGATATTAAAATCTTATTGGCATATTGTTTCTTCAATTCAGCAAATCTTAATTTTTATCCAGTATCTCGCGCACACTTTGCACGCACAATTGCAATCCACGCAGTTAATTTTATATATGTGACCTCTAATTCATACATGTATTATTTTGTACGTGATCAAGCAACTAATCGAAATATAAACCTGCTGTTATTTTTATTAGTATTGCAATTGTTTTTCATTCGATTCCGGGATTAATTTAAAAAATTCAATTTAAAATGCAGTCGTTAGGTAAGTGCATCGTTATGGATCTTATAAATGGCATTGGTGAATTTATCATATTACTTCTATACACGGCTATTTTCAGTTTTTATATCCGAGGCGCGGCTCCCTAACTCAAAAATTATCCACTGGCCATAGTACTTGAAATAATCATTATTAGAGTGCAATAATAGCTGTAATATGTCTGTAATTATTGGTCCAAATAATTATAAAACTATTAACAGCCAATACGAAAAATACTATAATCACTATATGTATGTAGTACTTTAGTATTTTTTTCTAAGGTTTCTAAGTTTCTAAGGTTTTTTTTCTAGTATTACTGGCAGAAAATGTCAATCATTGTTTTTAAAGTGAGAAGGCGGTAGATGAATTCCAAGTTCTCTTCCTCTCATTGTCAGTCTAAATTCCTCTGTAAGGGGGACTAGGTTCTTTTTTGGGGTAGGAGGTACATAGTTAAGATTGAGCCTCGTCAAATCTGCAATTCACGATGACAACCGAAACCTTTCACACTCCCCCGCCCCTTGGAAGACCCACGCTTCTCGACTGGTGGGCTGAAGGTTCCTTTTCCCCGACCACATAGCGATGAGAACTACGGATTGTTCGCCTGAGTCAGGGAGGGAGCGATTCGGAGAAAGTCGAGAGAGAGAGGGAAAGTAATGGATAAATAGGTTCCTTGAACTACGCCCGCTGAGCTCGAAAGGGTGAAGGCTTATTTGAAGGGGAGCCACCTCATTCCCCTCGGATCGTGAATAAAGCTGATCTCGCACAAAACTATTGTTTCTCCGAACTTTCTGAATTTAAGACTATAAATAAATCGAATTCTTTGGAGGTAAGAGGAATTTCTTGGGAAATGGTTCCCACTGTGTGAGAGAAACAGTGGAAAGATTCAATTCCCATTGTTCGGTGAAATATCTCGTTAACTCATAGTGCCTAGCGACTCTTTAACGGAATAACCATGTCCAGAACTTATTTTAATTCTAGTCCGATGGGAAAAAAATAAAGTTTAGCAGTGAAGGGCAGTCTTTCGGGAAAAGTGTGTCATTAGTTTTGGCGGTCAAGGATTTCCAGATTTACATATCACACGTAACGGATTAATGTGTGGGTGGTATAAATCCAAGATATGTACTTTCACTCATCTTGTTGGCATTAGGTACGTTATGTTATCGAGACTTGCTTAATAAGGCTCTATCAGTGAAGTGAAAAACTCATAAAAGTACAGGCTTATGTAAGGTGATATGTACATCAATACGAGCTGCGAATTGGAAAAAGTTATTTTGCCATTTGAGCTCCTTGAATGATTAGTCATATACTATTATAATTTCCCTTATCTTTGAAATACAAACTTCGGGAGTCCTGCTGATTTTAAATAGACTAAAGAATGAGGCTTACATAAATTACTCCATCGGTTGCAACAGTACCCTGGTGATATTACTCTTTCGTTGGAATTGGAACTGACTCAAATGGTGACGGACACATCCGGTAGTCAGAAAAAAATACTTTTTAACAGATTTGGACAGTTTTATTTTGTACCAATTTTATTTACCTAAGTGAATAAAACTATTTGTAGCAATTAAATAAGCCCAACCATGAGTACGCCTTGAAAGGACAAGGCGAATGATGAGAAATTATTTTTTAATTTTTTAACAGCGGATTTTGTAAAAAATAATTTCAATACTTTTTTGTTTTAATTTGAAACTTATCACTATTGCATTTAAATATTCCTGTGACTTTTCTCTTAACACACCATCGCCATCAAGAAAAATTCTTGACTTGACCCTAATTCTTAATTCTAATAATTCTAAAATTCTTAATTTTCGTAATTTTTTCATAAAAGTTCTTTATTTGATACTTAACATGGAGACAATTCTGTCATAATATTGCGTATGTTCTAAAGGGATGAGTAAAATTGAAAATTCTTACGCATGAGAACCATTGCCAGCTGTTTTCCTTTAATTATCAAGTACTAATATCTTACTGCCAACATGCCCTGAGAATATCATAGTTAGAACATTTTTTTCCATTATTTATTCCAACGTAATCAAAACTCTTAAAGAGCCATTTCCATGAGATCAGCGGAGAGTGTCCATGAGTTAAGATGTTATATTCCCAGTGGATACTCATGATGTGTGCCTGTTGACGGATGAGGTTGAAATACAGAGTTTCTTATGAAGTTAAATGTAACGCAAACATGCATATACTAGGCTAATTAGGTCACGTTTTCCTATTTTTATATTTTTCATTCCATCGGTATAGGAAAAAATAAACAAAATAAATAAATTATGAGAAATAAGAGGAGGTGGCCGACGGCTAAGGGGCCATTCGAGTATTACGTAAGACGTTTTTGGGAGGAAGGGGGGTTGAGCTTTTCTTACGTTGTCTTACGTCCGGTCCGAGGGGGTCCAAGGCAATCTCACATAAGATTTAAGTTACTTCCGAGATCGTATTTTTATCAATCTATTAAATTATCGTCGGACGAAAAATCTTACTTTGTAAGATTATCGCTGCAATAGTACGCCTGAATTTATTCTAAACTGTAGAACAACGTATGATCAATTCCTTGCGTTCATTAGTTTGGAGACATCGCATTTGTGAATATATGGTATTTTGCGAGTTGTGCCTACTGTGAATCGCGAAATATCGAAAATCTTTATCGATACCTGACTAAAAATTCTTATTCCTACGTTTCTTCCTATGATTTTGCAAAAAAAAAATTTAAAAACTGGCGGTGGTTAGGTTAATTTTTGTCGAATTGGACATGGAATCGTCCATGTATTATTATCTATGTTAATGGTTCCAAAAATGCGTGATAACTTACGTAAGATTGGGAGGGGAGGCTTTCATGAAATCTTACGTTGTCTTATATGAGGGAGGAGGAGGTTCAACAAGTTGCCAAAATTACCTTATGCAATACTTGAATGGCCTCTAATGTCGTTACGCCATATAGGACTCTTGGGAAGGATGGCATAGGAAGAATTATTCGCTGAATAGAGAAAAGATTGAGAGAAATCTGGCGCCAGAATTACAATATGAATGGCCTACTTTTAATGAAAGACGCCAGAAGGAACACTGCTTAAGGTGGCTGCAGCGGTAATCGTGGGTCATTGTAATTAATTTTTGAGTAAGCCGAAGAAAACCCTGAAGCACATTTCAATTGATTGCAACTTTTATACACTGGGACTCACCATACAGGAAGTGATGGAAATGACACAAGAATTATAAGTTAAATTTTTTACCTTGGATGAAGCATGTTATGAATAGAGTTTTTGGCACCGCAGTCGAAATTTTATTTAGACGAAATTATATCGAAATGTATTTTTCTCGAATATGGACTTGGCGTGACTTCTTGATATTTCTTAGCAGCAATTATTAAAATAAGAAATGTATTATTTCTCGTTTAAAAGAAAATCTTTACACATGTATTCTAATTATTACTAAATATATAGCACGTGCCACAAGGCTACGTGTTAAAATAGCATTGAATTTCTGAACATCCAAATCGGTATTATGCAGTTTTTCACTTTTATATATAGTTATCACTAATGAGAATATGTATGCAAAGTTTTGCGCAAATCTGTGCGTAAACAACAGTCACTCAAACCACCTCAACGTCCCATCCGATTGGATAGAACGCTCTTTGGACAGTACTCTCCGCAACGCACCCAAATAGGGGTAAAAATAGCAATTTTCCCTGCCGCTCGCTGCGTTCTTTGAAGGGGCAAAGGTTTGAGGGAAACACGGCGCCAGAATTTGCCTACTACTAGCAAAAGACGACAGAAAGTCCTACGAAGAGATGAAAGAGGTGTAGGCTTTCCCGGAGGATTTTATGGATGAAGTCTTCTCGGGTGTGGCACGGGGTTAGGGTTTCTATAGCCGACGTTTCGGTGAGAAACTCGCCTACCTTCCTCGGTTTTGCCCTGAGGAAGACGAGCGAGTTGTTCATCAAAACGTAGGCTAGGGGAAGGCTGACCCGTTGTCATACGTGAGAAGACTTCATTCATCTGAATTGATTTTTATATTTGAAGCGTTCTCCTCAACGCACTCAAATAGGGGTTCAAAAATAATTAGCTTGTGAAAATATCCATTACCACTGCGATCTGACTCGAACTTAGTCTCTCCGTGTCTGATACCCGAGAAGACCAGAGCACAGAGAGCTTATCTCCTAATCCCGCAGTGGAGACGAAACGTGCGCGTTTCGTAGCGTCATGTTGGCATCGATGTCAAGCGAGTTGTATAGCTCCCGGATCCCTCTGGTATTAGTCATCCTACTTTCTGCCGGAGAAATCAAGGAGCGAAAATGTACACTTTTTTATGATAATTTTTTCGATAGCCAAGGAATCGAAAGAGGGAATAGAAAAGTTACTTCGTAGAATGCGCCGTACTAAAAGGTTAATTACTCAAAGTCGAGACCAAAAGTACTGTAAAAATTACAAACACAGATTTTCTCCGTCTAAAAAATTTTCTTGGCCTGTGGAAACCTCTGGGTCTTAATTCCACCTTCCAGGCGCAACGGATTATTTTTTTTGTAGTGAGCAGTCGCCCCCAGCTCGACTGCCTTGCCACTGGAATTCACAGACCTCGTAAACGACGCAACCCGCACAACATTGATGACAATAATGGCGATCACTGTGTTCTGGTCCGAGAAGCCTTCAGCCGTCGCTCTTATCCAACCCCTGGCTGTTGGAATAATCTTCAGCGATTGTGATTTACCGTATTTCTTTTGAAAACTATTTTCATAGTAAGTTGTTACTTTTCTTAATTTTTATTTTATTTTTCAATCATCCTCACCTTCGTGTTGTTTTAGCCGAGCAATCTACGCCGTCTGCCACAGCATCGTCGACTGTGTTGCCGGTCGTCGGTAAGCGACGCCCTCTTCCGAATGAGCGGATAACTTTCAAAACCACGTCCAGCCAGCCAACCAACATCCGGCAGTACGAGCAACTGTTTCAAACAACGCACTCAACGACGAACTCTCCAAAGGAGAAATATTGGGTGGAACACACTTCAGATGACGTAGAGAACCAGCAACCAGCTCGCACAACAAAAATGACCACAACAGAGCAGGGTAAGCAATATTTGTTGGAAGTGGTTTTTTAGTACCCATCGACTAATGTTACGTCAAATTTTCCGAGCTTTGAAACCTTATATCATACTTGTTATAGGGCATTCCACGTTACGCTGACGATATGAGCCCTTATGGATATTCGTTTCCTATTTCAATAACTAAGAGACTGGAGGTGCGACGTTGCCAATAGCATCTGGAAAATTAACATTGCTCTACACAATATATTAACTGCACAACTAGGTGTCTTGCAATATGAAAATATTATTTCCTAAATAACTAAATTAAATTTACGTTTACCCCTACGTGACGTAGGGGTAAACACACGGAACGTATGTTTGGCAACAGCGCTCTCCATTAGGCCCATGCTGTCAACTAAATTTGGAACGCTCTTTAGCAATGCATTGAACCCAACAGCAGTCGAACGTTGAATTATTATTCTTTCAATACTAGAGTTTATTTAAGTATATGCTTCAGTGTTTTGCATCGGAAGAAAAATGGCTTTAGTAACGTATTTTTATTCATATTCTTTTTTCGTGTTTGGTGTCTAAATATCTTCAGCAGTAGCAGCTACTGTGGCAGTTACACCACCAGTGAAAATCTCGTTTACCAGCAAGGAATATCAACCCACATTCAGTGATGATGCGAATGCCGAAACAACGGTTAATATCGTACCCACTGATGCGCCTTTGAAACAATCTGAGGAAAAAAATAGCGTGGAGGAAGATTCAGACTTCATACAACGGCCAATTCAGCCAGTTACAATTACTACAGAGAAAGGTAAAGGTTTCCATTCAAAATAAACTTGAGCTACTGGTAAACTTTTTAGTATTGGAAATAGTTTCGTGTGTCCAGCACAGCAAAGTGTCAGAGAGCTCACTCACTACAAAAGTAAAACTAGATATGAAATATGAAATGGCATCTCTTGCAACTATCTTTGACTGCAGACCAGATATCTCTGTGCAATGTTTTGGTCCTTGTATTTCTTTTTTATTATATCGACTTGAAAAATTATCATGCAATCAATTATATCCCAACGCTTGCTGCAGGATTTTATCCGACTTTCAATAAACACTACCTTTAACCGGTATCTAGATCACTCAAATGAATGAATATGATTATTTAGTAAAAATCGTTGACGGATTCAATTATTAGTCTCAACTCTGCTGAGAGGTAAATTTCCATACCATTTGCCAATTCGTTGACTAATAATATGTGACTACCATAATTCCGGAAGAAATAAAATACATTAGTTAATTCCACTTGCATGATTTGTTGTCACGACCCGGATTTTTATACTTGGTTTCATCTTCAGGTGAAGGGAAGGCAAAAGGAAGGAACCCTGAAGGTCGTGACAGTAAATTTTACAAGTGGAATTAACTAAGGTAATAAGAAGTTAGAAGTAGCAATTTTCCACAGATAATTTATCTGTGGAAAATTGCTACTTCTAACTTCTTATTATGTTCATATTCCACAACATCTCGCCTGATTCCTCCCTTTTTGTGATTAACTAAGGTATTTTTATTCCTTCTGTAATGGATAACTTCAACAAAGTTAATCCAACAACCGTTACCATTATTCCCTTTATCAAAAATTAAAACAGAAAAATTTAATGTGCACTCAACATTTCAGGCAATCTTGAAGATGACGGAACAACATGTGGCCAGAAAGGGATTGAATCATCGAATACTTATAAACAAGGTAAGGTGAAGGAATGGTGGCCTTGGCACGCAGCTATTTACGAAATAAGAGATGATAACTTACACTACATCTGTGGCGGTACCATAGTGGGAAAACGGACCATTCTGACAGGTAAAAGCTGTTTGAAAATCGTTGAAGTATATTATTCGCATGGTTTTCATATTCTCATAAGTTTTGCTCTTCTTCTACAGCCGCTCGCTGCCTGAGTGATGGGGAAAACGGGGAACTGTTTAACCCAAAGTCTCTGGCAGTTTACGTGGGAAAATACGATCTTAATCGCTGGGATGAAGCTGTGCAATATCGGGAGGTACGCCAAATTATTTCCGTCATGTTAATTTAATTAATTTTCTGTTCATGCATACCAATTTACCCGATGTTTCAATTAAGAAAGTGATAATTAACTTATTCACAATAAACAACTATATTAAAAATTTATTCAACGGTACTCAGTGATTTGCAATTTTATTTTCACACGCCATGTGAAAATATAATCACATTTCATTGACCCAGTGACTCTAAAATTCGGATACGCGAACCACGATTAATGAAATTCCCACTGGGAAAATTACGAGGAACCTTCCAAAATCTCAAGGAAGGCGAAAACGAAAAAGAGTTGAGGGACTTAACATTGATCTGATCCCATATTGGTTGCGTCTGGGTTTGAATATTTCACGTACGACGGTTGACAGAGTAATCGAGGACACAAGTCATCCGCGTTAGTATCAAAGGGTCCTGGATTCAAATCCAGGTAAAAGGTTCGGGACACTCCATAATATTACAGTAGCTCTAGTACTCTCCCGGCCTTGCGTGTTATTTTTATAAATGCTCTCTGAATTCATCTGTGGTCTTCCGCCGGGTTAGGACTTCCACGCTGACCGACAATTCCATTTTCGACGTTTTATGCCTCAGGTCAACTCAAATATTACCGCAGAAGACGATGTTTGTGTCGAGCATAGAAACGTCGGCCAACATGAACTTTTTAACCGGTGTTAGATCCGAGAAGTTGGTCATTGCGAAGGGAGTATGTGCGTAGACTTGAGGCGTTTGAGATGTGGGTTTGGAGAAGGATGGAGAAGGTTAGCTAGATGGCGAGAAAAACGAACGAGGAGGTATTGGACATGGTCGGAGAGGAGAGAAAGCTTGTGGCAGCGGTTCAGAGAAGGCAGAAGAGATGGATGGAGGAGGTTTTGAGAGGAGAGGGCATGTTGAAAAGAGTGATAGAGGGGAGAACACTGGGGAAGCGTGGAAGAGGAAGGAGGAGGATAGGAATTCTGGACGAAATAAGAGGAGGTACAAGATATGAAGAATTGAAGAGGGATCTAATAACGGGCCATCCTTAGGAGGGAAAACGAGACAATTTCTATGAGGTTGAGATACAGAATTGGGACTGTCCAAGAACCTACCAATCAGCTGGTAGAATACTTGAATGAGATCCGAGAAGAGAATACGATAACCAAGCTGCAATTTGAGGAAAATAAATTACTTTAAAGAAAGAAATGCATTGATTGCCTTTGCAATGTCATTGGAACGAAAGGTTGACCTTAAACCCTGCAATTTCCTCTAGCTAATTTATTACTTGATTATGATGCTGCTTTGCCAAGAAACCATGGTCGAAAGCAATAAAATAGTTCAAGGAAATAGCCTTGTTTGCCTTTCAAGCATGAAAAGATTCCTCACGGTTACGCCTGACTCAAATTTTATGTCAATTTCTTACACAATTGTGTTTGGAAAATATTTGATGTTATTGACCCTTACATGTAAAAATAACCTCCTGATTCCATGTCAGTGCCTAAGAATCAACAAATATACTGAAATACCTTTGTGAAGTGCAATTATGTTACAATACGAAAATATAAAAAAGAAGAAATATTGCGTAACTTATGGCTCTATGAATCTGTTACGTATTTTATTACAGGTTGAAGAATTTCACGTTCACCCGGATTATGACTGGAAAAACATTCACGGCGACGTAGCTGTTTTGATGCTCGTAAGCCCAATAGAATTCTCGCCGATTGTCCAACCGGTCTGCTTAGGGAAGGAAGCAGAACGGAGTGGTGACAGAGAAGAGGGACTGGTAAGAAAATTTAAGTATTTCGACAACGAAAGATCACCCAATGCTCCCCGTATCATATGTATTTGAAGGAAGAGAGTTGTTTTGCGAAAGCGATAGCATAAAAATCGCTTTCTCATTATCATCACTAGACGTTGAGTAGTAAGGCTTCACCCTTTAACTCTTCCCTGTCCCCTACTAATTTGTTTTTATGCCCTGATAGTTTTTCAGTTTCAGGCCCCGTTTTGTTTGGCTAGCGTTAGTATCCTTGTCTTCATCGAGGGGCTTTCCTTTTCATCATTAAAAGTTCAATGTGTGCAGTTTTATAGCTTTATGCAATAAAATATAGCTGAGAAATTGATCTTTAATTTTGAATTTTCAAAACATTTTGCCAATGACTCTCAGAAGGCCTTGCTATATATCCGTGGAGATTTTTTTTTATTTTCCTTTTTCAAAATATTTCATTCCTATTTCAGGTTGTTGGCTGGGGATTTGATAGACATGGAAACGTGTCAGATGAGCTGACTACCTCTAAAATGCCTCTTCTCACCATGCGGACTTGTTCTTCAAGATATCCAAAATTATTGAACTATGCCCTATCTGACAGGATCTACTGTGCTGGTTATAGAAGTCGTAAGTGGTCCATACAATGGAAACATTTTACATCCTGTCTCCTCACTTTTACTCTATGATAAATAACTTACAGATATACTTATTGATCGGTAATAATTTTTCTTAAATGATCTACAAAATATCTACAAAATACCCTGCAAGCCACCTCAGGGGTGTGTGGCAGGGGGTGAGTATTCACCAACATGCATTACACTCTACCCTAAAGTTAGTGTAACTACGACTAATTATGCATTAGCATAAATTGCTAATGCTTGTCATGAGGAGAAGCCTCACAAGCATGCACTACACTACAGATATTATCACAATGGAGAGGGACCGTTAATATATATGTATTTTGCAACTACACAAATGGACAAAGACTCCAGACTAATGTAGAAAACATGCACGGCGTGCTGTTAGTACTAGTTAACAGATAAGGATTCAAAGGATTCAAGTATTATGGAGTACTACTACTACTAAGAGCCACACTACCTATCGACAAACCTAGATATGTCTCATTGGCAGCTGTTATGGTCCCTTATCGTTCGCAGGAAAAATGATATTTTAAATCTGTCCGTTCTGCAGTCTAGTTCCCTAATTTTATTCTCATGATCTGATCTACCGTAGTATTTCGGATTTCGTAAAATATTATCAACGTCGTCAGAGAATAGACCGGTTTGGAACTTACATAATAGATTGAGTCTAAATTTTAATCGACGGTCTGAAAGCTTTTCCCATCCCAGTTGCTGAAAAAGGTCAGTAACACTAACGAGATTATCATAACGGCCTTTAACGTATCTTGCCGATCTTCGCTGCACGCGTTCTAACTCAGTTTCCAAGTCTATCTCATAAGGATCCAAAATACTGGCAGCATATTCCAAGTGTTGTCTAACGAGGGAGAAGTTGCTGATTTCCCTAACTTTATCATCGCACGTACCAAGTACTCTTTTAACAAATCCTAATTTACAATTAACTTGACCGGTAATTTCTCGAATATGTTTACTCCATGAGAGATCATTAGTCAGTTTAACTCCGAGGTATTTAACTGACTCTACAGTCTCTAATTTTATGTTGTTTATGCAATATCTGTTACAAGGAGCGTTTTTCCGTTTCCACAAATTCATATTGACGTATTTTTTCGGGTTTAAATGTAGCTGCAACGCATCGCACCACTCCTGTATTGCCCCGAGGTCCTAGTTAGCTTGTCATTAAGGCTACGGATTTCTGTATACACCACTGCGACGTCTGCAAATAATCTAAGCTGTTTCTGTCAACTGTCAAAGTCAACTGTTTCCCCGATATCGTTTATGTATAAAAGGAACGAAAGTGGGCCTATGACACTTCCCCGTGGGACACCTGATGTGACCTTTACTTCATTAGACGTTGCGCCGTCTAATACAACCCTTTGCACGTGATTGCTTATGAATTTTCTAATCCAAGAAATTACATTGTCATCTAACCCGTAGAATTTTAATTTCATGAGTAGCTTACTGTGGGAAACATTATCAAATGCCTTTTTAAAGTCAAGAAAAATTGCATTAATTGGAAGGTTATGTTCACCCGAGACTAAAATATCGTGGGAAAAAAGTGCTAATTGAGTTCCGCTAGATGATGTTTCACTATGGGCAAAGTGGGCTCTTCGACCTGAAGACGCCTCCTGTCACGGATTAGAAATTGTCGTCAAATAAACATTGACTCGCGCAGCTGCTCCTGAAGAATGAACTCTAGCATATTATATGTATTACGTTTCTTTGATTTTATTAATAATTTTTGCACGTTTTGTATATTACCATGACTAAATATCCCTGTAGTGTATGAGTTCAGTGTCCATTAAAGAATGATTATAATGATTGTTAAAAGCCATGTTGCGCGTGGAATCTCCTTCCACGTACGTACACACTTAGCGCTATTTTAAAAGTAAATTATCTAAATACTGTATGATTACGTGTTTGACGTGTGATTGATGCATGCCCGTTGTGGAGTCTCCCCCAACCTTACTTCCTTTCGGTGGTTTTCAGGGTGCCGCGTAGATGTAGTTGTACCCTCCAATTTCTCTCAAAATTGAAGAACCACCTAAGCTTGCCACTAGTTCGTGACTTGTTGAAACCACTACTGAAGACTTACACACATTTACGCCAATCTGACGTCCCTCGGCCAATCCTGCATTTATAGTACCTATTTTAGAATTAAAGTCCGGCTCTCCCTTGAAGGAACGACCATCTGCAGCGGAGAAATGGGTGACGGGATGTACTTTCCCGCTTCGGAGGACCACAGAGGTGAATCAGAGGAGCGTGGAGCTTCGACGACGTGGACCATGCGTGGCATCGCCTCATTCACCCTGTCGCGGAAGAGCAGCCTGGGATGCAGCGACAGAAATTACGTAGTCTTCACCGATGTCACCAAATACCTCGACTGGATTGGAAAGTATCGCTGAGCCTCCAAGTGGATCCTGCGAAGGCTTATGATTTCTTCATCACATTCACGGGTTTCGGATGTTAAAGCGAGTGCGATTTGAAGGTTCACAATATCTAGATACAATAAATGGCAATCGTTCTCTCTTGGATCAATTACAGTGTTACAAATACGACTTTTTCCAAGTAAAAAGGGCCAATTATTGAGTCTAGAGACGATTATAACGTATGAATTTTCAGTTGTGTATACCTAATTTTGTGATGCACCCATGAAATGCAGGTGTTCCGTCAGCCATTATTCTGGAAGATATTTTCTAACTTTCTATATTTTCCACCAATTTTGGTGCTCTGGCTCAGTTTCCCTGCAGTGCAAATTCAGTTCACCTAGTTCCTACTTGCAATTGGAGAAAGAGAATGTGATCAAAAGGAAATAAGGGTAGTTATACCCACCTAAATAACCTTCTGCTCTTCTTCAGCCTGTCATTTCTTCATCGAAAAATTGCGTAAGGAGTACCTGAATGATTTCGATACTTTATCTGCATAAAGGTTGTCCCCAGAATTGATGACTTTGAGTTTTGTAACAGAGGGAAAATTAGGGTTGTCCTTCTATGCGGCCAGTAAAAATATTTGCTTGGTACTCTGAGCTTCTGAGACCTACCCACCAAATACTTCATCTTCGTTACTATCCCTTGATAAAATTACCCTAGCTGCAATATTTTATTCTGCAAATATATAGAAGCGTGTGTGTGTGTGCTCCTGTGTGATCCTGTGTGAATGCTTAGTTGATGTAAATTTAAAAAAGATAGCATATGTCATTGTATGTCAAGGTTTGAATGTTAGGATTTCACACATAACTGTGTTACCTTATTGTTTTTAATATTTCACTCATTTTACACATAAAAATTTAAATTGTTAATGACACATAACAATACATGATGAAGCACAATTGTGCTTCGTCATTAATTTAGATAACTGTTAATCATGTATCCCAAGTACCCATGTACATAATTCCCAAAAATCCAATTGATGGTTGAAATATATTATGTAGTCTCAACAAATTGACCTTTCATTGCATTTGACGTACATTTATGAATAAAATATTTGTTTTGTACAGACCTCTATCCACTAATTTGTTAACTTGTTGACTGAAAAATTATTTTGTACTTCTTAATAATAGTTTTTGAGGTGCAATTAAAGTATTTATTGTATACTTGATGTTATTTGTTGAGTTATTACATAAAATTTAAGTTTCCATTCCTAAATTTGAAATCTCAGAAAAACCAAGGTTCCTCACTCCAAAAAATCATTGCAATATCTTTTCTCAAGATTCAGATCTGTAGATACATATTCATATCTAACATTTTTGCTATTAACCCTTTCAACAACTAAGGAAAAATGATAAGACCATCCCAGTGATGAGGTTCAATACATAAAATATTCTAGTAAATTATTATGCCTTCTTGAATAATCTTAATATCTCAATTGAATCACAGCTATCATTGTACTCCACTGCCATTCCAGAATGGGAATATGTATGTGCTAAATGTGTTCAATGGTTAATCACTGGTATTCTTATCCCAACTAGTATATCAAATGCACATCAAATCACAGAGTGAGGCAAAGGTATGAACAAATAGCAAAAGAAGCAAGAACAAAAGCAGAGATGGCTGTTCTGTATTTTTTAGCATTCTATATTACTAATACCCTCTATGAGAATATTCTTGAATGAAGTCAACTTCATTCTTAAATTCATGCTAGTAATTGGATGAGTTAATTTGCTATCCAGATTATTTTTAAAATTTTCATGACTGGTATTAATAGCCGTCAATTTCAGTTTCAAAATTTAACATAATTATTCATGAGCTCGATTCAGAATATTGATGATGTATTCAATTTAATGATGTATATTTCCAATAGAATGGAATAGCCCATTAATGAAAAGGACTAACTGATCATTAGGTATGTCGTATGAAGTGTCATTTTAAATATTTTTCATGCTATGCTAGTAACACCCCATTGCTAGGAGCAGGTTAAGGCCCAGGCAAACAAGGTCAACTACCTGGAGAGTCGTCTCAGGGTGGGTGCTAATTTTAGGTTTCTCCATTAGAAATCATTGGTTTTAACTGTGTTCGTTATAAATTAATATGCTTGTTTAGATAATTCTATAGTTTACTAATACAGTTTTGTACATTTGCTCTCCCTAAACATACAAAGTATTTATTTGAATAACAAATGATCATGGTTTGTAACAATTCCTCATTATAATTTTGGCCAGGCAGGCTAAGTCAGGGTACAGAAAAGTAACTTTTCATAAGTGAAAACTTTCCCTGAGCCAATAACTTATCTCCTTACCTCCAAAGTATCATTTCATCACTGATATTCCTGAGATTCTAAGGTTTCTTTGACCATTGATTCAGGAGTAGTACCTAAATGATATGCAAAATAGATACCTACCTAGTAAATGTATGTATGTATATGCAAGTTTGAGATACTTACATAGATACACATTTTTTTTAGTTTTCATCTTCTATGGATGGACTGATTAATACTATACTCTGAATATTTTCCTATCAGTTTTTAATTATGAATGAAAGAATTCTAACATTTTACTTCTTAGTTAATTATTTGAAACACAAAGTTGGTAAGATCTTAAAGGAAGGTACAATGAAAATAGGTAGGTAAATGATTACCTTCATGTGTCTTGCATGGAGAATATTTCAGGGACTCACGAATGGGAAGAAAAATTAACTATGTTTTCTGAATAAGTAGGTATTTGTTTTCTGCTAGCACTGCTGTTCTCCTTCACCATCAAAGTTGTTAGTACATAACTCTATTATTCAGGTTTTCTCTCCATAGAAAATGCTCCATTGGGAAATATATTTGAATAATTATTTATTCCAACTGTAAATACACCAACACAGAAATTTCTTGGGTATATTCCAAATAATAGCTGCTTTTGCATGAATAGGCACTGTAATTCAGTGCAGTTAGATATCTACCCACATAAGTTTAGTTACTTGACTAGCCCTAGTATTGATTATCCAGTTCTTTGATGTTCTTGGTGGTTGTGTTATATCACTCGGTCCATGATTTTTTGTGTCTCACAAATGTTCAGAACAACTTCATCTCTGGCATTATCTGATTTCTGTGCCAGAAGTGGTCATTCCATAATGATTTACTTTGGCAGAAACTTATCTTTACAGATTAATGGGAAATAATTAAATAAATTGCAATTAACCTACCTAATATACTTATTATTACATGCTTCCTTATCAGGGAAAGTGGATAGTGAGTTTAATGAACTGAAAATTTGGAAATATACCACATCATCACTAAGTAAGTAAATACATAATGGCATTCTGATTTAACACTCTTTTCAAAGCAGAGTTATTTTACCGAAGGTGTTTCGGTGGGATGAATGACACAAATAAAATCCATTTCAAATTCGACTCACATTGTTGATCATCCACCCCTGGAAAGCATGCATTCACCACTCACACATGAGAGTCTTTCACACTGGAAGGGTTAAGTAAGTAAACCTTATTTATTTCTCTAGCATCACAATGCTAATAATAATTGTAAAAAATTAATTTGGACAAAAAGTATTTTTTGTTTTAATACAAATTTAAGGATTTTTAAATTACACTAATATTTATTACATAACCCTCAATTTTTCCTGAAATTTCATCTAAGGTCAGTAAATGATAAATATTTTTAGCTTGTATAATGGATTTTCAAAACTTTAGCTAATGAATTACTACGTCCTTAAATATCATAATCTATAAAACTTTTCATTGTTTTATTTACAGTATAGACTATATGGATAGGACCTGTTATGGATTTCGTTATTCTTTTGTTTAAACCTATAAAACTGCCCTACAGCCTGTTTGTGGGGCCAGCCAGTATTGTAATGTCTCATGGAATAAACAAGTACCACACTGCAGCTAAGGAGTATCACTTAACAGGAACTAGTCAACAATTATATAGAAGGTACCTAGTATGTATGCACATAGCAACAGCATGGGAATAGGTATCATTGTGCAATAGCATTATTTCTTAATATGATAAAGCAACTTTTCAGCAGGCTGTCAGAACATTAGATTTATTCTAACAATTCACTTGAATTAGTTCAATTATTCAATTAGTAGAATTCTATTTATCAATTTACAACTGAGAACTATTTGTGAAAAATGCTTCTATGATAATTAATAAGCTTTCTTTAATGGTAAGTCGTTGGGGAGGGACCTCCTATTTTTGAATTCATATGTAATCTTCTGTAATCCCCTCTCTTTTTCCTTCAATTATGTTCTTCACAAACCCATCCTGCCTCAGGGTGTGCCCATTCCATCTGGTTCTTCTTTTCTTAATATAGTGTTCCATATGGCCCCTTCCTCTTCCACTCTTCTGTAAACTTCTTCATTTTTTATTTTATCCATCCATTGGATCTTCAAAATCTACCTCCAACATCAGGTTTCGAGTTTTTAAATCATTCCAGGCCTACTTCTCTAAAGGTGTACCTATAGTGTTTAATGTAAAATTGAGAAAGAGGGCTGTAACCACAGCACAGGTGAGCAACAGAATACTAGGGGTTGGAATAAAAGCACACCTGATTAATAAACTTAGTCCAGGTACATGTGTACAAGTAATCTTGGGGAGAAAGAGATGGATGGCGATTCCTAGAAGAGATAATTAGAGAAGCCCTTGGCAGGAAAAACCTTATAGTGATGATGGATTGGAATGTCATATTGGGAGAAGGGAGGAATATGAAATGGGAGGGTCTGGGCTAGGAATGAGAAATGACCACGGGGACATGGAAGCTGAATCATGCTGGAGGAATTATTTGGTAATAACAGAAACTTGGTTTAAACATCACGGCAGCCGTAGGTACCCATGGAATCTGATGGGGGATACAGGAACATATCAAATTGATCACATCATGGTGAAATAGAAGTTTCAGAGCAGTCGCAAATACTCGCACAGCTTCATCATAATTTAGAGCTTATGAAATGTGATTCTAGAATCAAAAGTGTCGTGTTCTTCCGACACTCTGCTTACTGATTAATAATCAACGCCATTATTTTAACAGATTTATTACTCACACTATACACTCAAGCCACATGGCCCCGGACAAACCGGATTACATGGGATACCACAACCACGCCACCTCCTGCGGCAACCGTCAACTTTATCAGAACAATCGAATATCATAATGCCATACTCCACATTCCTCCCCTACTAGATTACACTACAAGACGAGCGTTTGACGAACTACAGCTTTGGATTCACGAGGAGAGAATATGGCCAGAGGACTTCATGAAAACAGCTTGGATCCCTATCCCAAAAAAGAAGAAAGCACCAGGATGACGGAAAAAATAGAACAATTAGTTTAATTTCGCTCATGCCAAAAGTCGTACTATGAATAAGCAATTAAGGTTAGTGACTAGAGCATATCACCACTCTAATGATGAACAGTTTCGGTTTAGGAAAGACAACTTGGGATGTGATTGAGGTGATGAGAGCACTTGTAGAAAGGAATCTAGAGTATGATCAGTAATGTTTTGCTTGTATAGGGGATTCCACCCTTCTGCCCCCCCCCTCCCTCAAAAGTTCTTCCTCTACAGCCGAATGTGCCACCAGCAACCCCATATCTATCACCTTTCCAGAAATTTCTGCCCTGCCTTCTACGCAGGCAAATGTACCATTCCTCTGAATATTCATATGAAGAAGGAGGTAATTGGAGATAAAAATGACTCATCAAAATTTGTGTATGTCCCAGAAGCCAGGTGAGGGTGGATGACGGCGAATCAGGGTGGGCAGTTAGAGGTCGTACGGTAAGGCAAGGGTGCCCGATTTTGCCTTCAGTTTTCAAATTTTTGCTGAGGAAATGATAAGAGAAGCACGGGAATAGCTAGATGCAGGAATCTAAGTAGGAGGCCAGTTGATAAAGTCGGTTAGATCCACGGACAACTAGGTGTTGGTTAGTCGATCTTCGAAGGGATTACAAGCTTTATGGATGCAATAGAAAATCAGAGCGGGAAATACGGAATGAAGATAAATCATAAGAAAACAAAAGTAATGAGGTCCACGAGGGCTATGAAAGAGATGCTGGTCATAAAAGTGGAAGGTACCAAATTGGGCCAAGTAGAGCAATTTTATAACTTGGGGAGTACGTTAGAGGACATGGGCATAGTAGCGAGGGCATTAGATGGAGAATTGCGTCAGCAAAAAAAGCGTCCAGCTTATAGGATGAAGCTGATCACGGGGATCTTGGGTAGAAATGCAAAGAAAAGGTTAGCGAAGAGTTTTATATGGAATGGAGCATTTTATGATGCAGAAGCCTCAACTCTGAGAAAGGAGGACGAGAACTGGCTGCTGGCGTATGAGATGTGGTTGTGACGGAAAATGAAGAAATTGCGGTGGACGGAAAGAAAGAAAAACGAGTTAGTGAGTGCATGATATGGTGGTTAAAAAGAGGAAACTTCTGGATGAGATCATTGGGAGGCAAATTAGGTGGTTGAAAGAGATAACGAGGGACGAAGGGTTGCTAAAGCCCGTTTCACACGACACTTGATCCAGCACAAGACCTAGTATGCTAGCTGGTACTTGATATTGAGGACGAAACCAAGTATACTAGAAACCGTACTAGAAGGTTTCACACGATCATCGACCTTGTGCTTGCTATTAAGCAATTATTCCATATGATTCCATACTAATTTAAAAAAGAGAAGATCGCACAGCGTCCGTAACGTGAACGTGATTGGTAGATGGCCACTGGGTCCTACTGGGTCTAGTAGCGAACTAGTACCGCATCAAGTACGAAATCCAGTGGCTCAGCGAGTATACTAGCTAGCATGCTTGCTAGCCAGTATACTGGTTCTGTTCACACGATACTGGAAAGCTAGCATACTAGCGAGTATACTAGACCTTGTGCTGGATCAAGTGTCGTGTGAAACGGGCTTAAAGGCCGTGATAGAGGGGATGATGCTGGGTAAGCAGGGAAGGGGAAGAAAGGGAATTGGCTTTATAGGTGACGGGATGGAGAGAGAAAGTTTATGGACGGGATGAAGAAGGGTAGGACCTACGCTTTATATCCTACCTGTAACCGTATGCTGAGATGAAGAAATGAATCGTGTTCGAGGATGGTAAGGAGAAATTTTGGAGGATTTTTACTCTCTTCCATTTACACCTACCTTCAGAGGGAAGCTAATAATGGCTCCAGTCTCCCTTCTGTCCAGCTAAGTGGATAATATTTGCAATCCTTCTTCAATTTCTGAAGTTGTTGCTTGTTCTCCTGCTTCAAATAATTTTGGATAAAACAATTCGAAGAAATTCCTTTTTTTAAAGTATAACATACTTTATTAAGGAAATTGATGTTAGCTCATTAATATTGCACATGCGCTGTCATTTTTAAAACTCTATACCTCAATGGTGAAAATATTTTCAGCATTATTTGTCTACGTAAGTAGAAATTGCATTCGAAGGTCTAGAGTATTGTGCAAAATTTCATTTTCTCAGTTTGATTTCCCTTCAGAATAATTCACCCAGCTGAGAAAATTATCAATGGTTGTTTTTTCTACGATTTCTCCCAATTCTCTTGATGTATATGTATTTAAACTGGTTATTGTTATATTACTTTATGTTTTGGTCTTGCAATACGATATGAACTGCTCATTCACTGAAAGTCACTACCATCTATTCCCTATGAACAAAAAATTATTCATTTAATGACTAACATGAACGAGCACAACATTGAATCAACTATATGCCATGTCAACAAATTTCCAAACTGCGTTTGGAAGACTGAGACCAGATAAGACCAAGTGAAATCGTTTAACATCACATATAAGTCAACTGAATGAGTAACTTTTTTTTAATGAAAGAAATTGCATTAAAGGCAACCAAGCCTATGCCACTTTCATTATAATTTCCTGATTTGTGAAGTTTCTAGTGTCCTAAAAGAAGCTGCGTGTGGAAATCCGCGCAAGTTAAGTAATACCTATCGAACTGGTGTGACAGCTAGAGTATTGAGTATTGGGATCCAAAAGACCCGTTTTATTTGCCTCGCTCTCTTGGAGATTTTTCTCATGAATCGTAAGCTCTTTTTTGATGTCATTTGGAAGGCTCTTCAAGTTAAGCACTCAGTCCGTGGAATTGAACATATAGCCGTTGGCACCATGGCTCCCTATTTAAGAGCAGGATAATGCCTACACCAGGTTTTTCTACTTTCATCCTGCCTGGCCAATTATATTTCCGCAAATGTCCCTATTTGTCGGTCGACTTCCCTAATAACTACCCCTACTCTTTTAAAGGTTACAGAGCGCTCGATTATTTGATAGAGTTTGAGCGCTTGCTTACTGAAGAGAAGGCCTCGTTTTCTAATCCTCCTTGCAACATCACCATTTAGTTTTATGTTTATTTAATTATTTTTATTGTGATATTCTATGTTATTTTATTAGGGGAAGTTCGAGCATAGGCGTTAAGATAAAATAATGAGCCCCACCCTACTATTACAAAAAGGGTCAAATCTGTTTGTACTCTTTCAAGAAAAAGTATGTATGAAGAAAAATAAAAAGGAAGACTGCTTTTATCCATAGAACATAGAGGTTTTGAAATATTTTGCAATGTGGAGCGTTGGTTTGTATGGTTCTAAAACTTGGTCGCTATGGAAGAAAGATGCGCGTCAACTGGATGCCGTTTAGATATGGGTGTGATGAAAAATAGACCGAGTGGAGAGAAAGACAAAGAAAGGAGTTTTAAAGGCAGCGTGGGAGAAAATAAGCTGAGAGAACAAGTTTGAAGATGGCAGCAAAAGTTGGCTTAATGAAGGGCTAACGGAATGTTTTGGGGGCTATTTCGGGGTTGAATGTTGCGCAAATTTGGGAGAGGGAGGAGAAGGATAGGAATCTTGGACGGAGAAATGGGAAGCAGAAGATAGGAACGGCCGCATTCATAGATTTTAGGTTCAACCCGGGTTAAGGCATTTTTCACTTAGTCCTGGTCTCATTGAGGATTCCAACGGACTAAAATTTATAACGAGCTTTGCAGTAAGCTTTAACTTTCAGCGCTTGCTCAGAACGTCATAAGTTTAACATTCCCTGAACATATTCTGCCTGGAATAAAGCAACTCGGGAATAAAACGACCCTATTAATGGAAGCGCCAGACGAACATCCTTAGACCTAGGCTAAAAATATCATGAATAGAGCCGGAAGAGTTTAAAAAGGATTTAATCAAGGAATGTAGATAGTTTTTCGGAGGAATTGCTATAAAGTAATACGCGTGGTTGGAGAAATTGTTGGCAGTAGAGTCCATGGACCAACCATTTAATTTTTGGCTAACTATGATGATTCTTATGGTAGTACTTTTTGACCTCATCCGTACGAAGACCAAGAAATGTCCTAAATTTACCATAGCTGTGACCTTACAACCCCGCCGCAGAAAATTTTCTCGGATGCAGCGAATGGCATTGACTACTCGAGCAGGGATCGAGGCGGGAGGCGACCGTGGTCACTCGGTGAGTAATCGTGCAGCGCGTGGCAAATATTCGCGACAAAAAGGAGCCAACGCCCTAAAGTAGCGGGCGGCTGCAGGGAATAAAAATGGACCAAAAAAAGACAAGCTCCACCTCCTCACCTTGGACGGAGTTCCGGTTTCGAGATGCAGCTCCCGTCCGAGTAGCCGGAAATCGACTTGCGAAAGAAAATTCAAGTACGAGGTGCTTTGGCGATCCTTGTTCATTTCGTGCATAAATTCACAAGAAGATATGAGAAAATTTGGCAAAAATTGTACATGGTGGTGGTGGAATGGCGCAAACAACAGTTGTTCTACTCCAATGCATAAATTTTTGGTTCCCCAGCTAGTTGATAGTGATATTTTCATAAATTTTCTTTCATTAAGTTGCTATATCTTGAATTTCACGTCAACAGATTTTGAGGAGTTTTAACAGGAAACTTAAGGAATTACTTAGGAAAAAACAAACCTTGCCCTCTTGAGTATGCCACGGTAGTAACGCGATTTATTAATCTTAAAAGATAACATAAAATGTGGAAATTTAAATATTTATTCGGTATAAGAATCCCGAGAGACTTTTTGGCCTTGAGTTTCGATCAATGTTTCAGCAATGCCATAAATGGAAAATGTATGCAAGGTGACATTAAATTGAGGTGTCATTTTGTAAAATTGTTGATAGGATTCAAGCCCCATCAAGTTGATATAAAAATTTTGTAAATGAATGATTATTTATGGATTCATGCTAAAATAGCAAGATATAATTGTTCCTATAAGCTTATTATATCTATTAAATCATGCTTCCATAGCTAGCTCTAGCTCTCTCTGTTTAATTAGACAAATTAAAAATTAATATAAAATAATAGCATTAAAAGTAATTATGTTATGATAATGTCACAGAACAAATGTGCTTTTTATGTTGAATTAAGTATCTTTTTTCACACGCGGTTGATAAAGACAAGATACCAAGATAATCTCGTGTTTAATGTGCATAGAGGAACAGACAAGTAACTTGATACTACTTCCCCCTTTCGCGTACATAATTTACCTTCACCGCCAAGGAAAAACTGAGGTGACGATTCAATCAGGATATGAAATAAATATGCTTGAATAGTCTTATTTGCATAATGTCTTTTAGCATTTAGAACCAGTCATGAAAGTAATTTTAGAGTGTAAACAAATTTCAGGGAAGTGAGGTAGGGTAACCACCCTCTCAGCACTCATATGTGTCAGGAAAGGTAGTTTGAGTGAGATATTTTCGTAGTCACATTGGAGAGCATTTTAGGATTTATTTTAAAATATCAGCGTCTATAAGAAGTATGACTTAAATATTGAAATATTAATGGCGCAAAAGTATAGTCATATAAGTCAACAATGCTCAGTAATTAAATAAATATATCCTCAATAGTCTCGAACTTGACTCATTTTTTCACGCCGTTTGGCGAAAACACCTTCCTAAAATATGTTTTTTCTTGTGATTCTGTATAAATTACTTTGGAAAGAGTAATTGATTATGTTTTATAAATGGTTGGGACAGCATACAGAGTACATACCCTTAGTTTCTTGACCGAAATCTAGTTGTAATAAATTCATAATTTTTTCAATTTTCTCCCTCTGGAGCGCACAGCCGTAATCTATCCCATGCAAAACAGCTCATATTTTTAGTCAAATTGCTCAAAAAGTAGTTCGGCAAGGGGTTGATATTTTCATATTGTTAGAAAGATGGGAGTTTTTTCTTTAAAATGACGTCAAATTTAGCAAATTCTATGTGAAGTGATATTTCGCTCAAACTACCGCAAATAAAGAGGACGCGGCGATGTGGTTTTCACGCGGAAACATACGCGAAGGTCATGGAAGCGATTGGCTATTTAATTGTCGGCGGGGTGAGGGCGATCGTGATGAGTCGTGAGGTGAAGATGGGACCGAAGCACGCGGTTCACTAAGAATCATCTCCGGAATAACCAACTACCCTTGGGACCGCTACGAGCGAAAGGTCCGACAAGGGGCCGTGAATCCTGGAAAATGTTATACTGACTCATCAAGCTTGCGTCACAATGCCATAACTTGAAGGCTGTTTTCTTTTCACTCTGTTTGAATAGGAACGGGAAAACGTGGATCTGTTGCTGTTTTGCAAGCATTAATTACATGTACAAATGTTTTTATGCCGATACTCTTTCTGGATCTTACGTAGTCATATCTCACTACTTTTTCCTCATATTTTCATTTATAAACTTCTATTACAGTCAAGTTATTCTAAATAGATTTATGAAACATGCTTCCAATCAAGATACTCATCTTAATTTTTTTTTAGTTTGTATATTACAGCTTAAACCAGTGCTTTGGAGCTGGAGCCGGAGCTGGATCTACCCGGAGATTCAGCCAGAGCAGAGAGAAGCCAGAGCAGAGGCCGCAGCTTGAAAATGTATAACTCTCCCGCTCCGGCTTCTACCAACGGTTTTTTTACCCTAGAAAAAGATGCGGGAATCCTTACCAGACTATAATAAAAAAATTAACTCCTGCTAGCATTTCATTTGCTGATTATTTCTAAAATACTCAAGAGTACATTTGATTGTGTCATAATTTTGTCCTCCCTTTCGCATGAAAAACCTAAATGTTAGAGGGAATCCACACACCCCAGTCTTTATTTAGTTATCTCCTGATAAGCCCTTTTGTAAGGGCTTGTCAGTAGGTGCCAAACTGCTTCAAACTTCTGTTGGCTCTAACAGTTTTATGTTACAAATTATACATTATTCGCCATTTTTAATCTGTTTTTAGTTGTCCAATTGCGTTTATATTTTTTGTATAGGGTTTTCGTTGGAAGGTGCAAGTGGATTGGCATTGATTTCATATCTTCTATAGTCAGCGCAGAATTCCGATATTTTAAAAGTTATACTGTTTTTCACAAGGTGATTTTTTTGTATTACCGGAGATAATTTCTGCTAGGCATTTCTTTTTCATTTATAAATACTATTAGACATTTGTTATTAGTTTATCTAACTTTATTATTATTGATTAATTATTACTATTTAATTATCAACTTAATAAACCTGCAGAGGTGCGGCACGAGTGAAATACTTTAAAAGGGGGTATAATCCAATGTTATGTATCATACTAAACACCCTTAGTCTGTTTCAAAATACCATGCTAGAGTTTAATAAACCATGACTAACATTACTTACTGCTGTTTATATGAAAATATTGGTAGTTAATTTAACAAACAGTCGCACAGAGCCCTAAAATTGTATCACCAAATCCTCCCTGTATCATCGTTCAGATGAAGCATTTGTAGTCACCTCCGTTAATCTTTCCAGCCAAACCTTTTCAGACCTACTAGTCATAGATGTTTAAGAAGTGTTCTACCTTGCAAGATGTTTAAATTGTCATCTTGAACGGCTGAGAATGCGATGGCAACTAGGAGTTGGAGCATAGAATAAAGGAGACATCCTTGGCGGGAATTGGACCACTTATAAAAAAACCCTCAGCTTTCCGGGCTAATATCCAGACCACACATTAGATTTTATATTTAATAGAAATATATTTAATAAGTACCAGTCTGCTTATGCATCCGGAAAGCAGAGGCCCGTGGTTGGAATCCCGATCATGGTAACTATTATCTCTTTAGTAATGCTCGGACCATTATTTTAACTTAAAATGGAAAATCACCAACAACGGGGCATATAATTAGAGTAGGATTTCGGAGGTTATTAATGGAAGCTGCTCTCTCATGCCCTTGTATCTACGCCACTTGTATCCATAGCTAACCACACCTCAACAATGCAAGTAGTACAGAAAGGGAAAGTTCGGTGAGCCTTTCGTGCATCGGAGATAATTGCATGTCACCGGGAAGAAGCGGAGCCAATCGCAAATCCATCGAAAAAGAAACGTAAAAAGAAACAGCAATCTCTTTGGAGAAGACGATCAAAGGCCAACTTGGGACCTAACGGAGTGAAGAGCCCTCATCGACAGATACAAAATAACTTCGGCAGTCGTAATTAATAGCTGGGCGCGCCCGCTTCAAGATTGGTCTTGCAATAAGAGATCCAGCGGCCAGTTAAATGGTGTCTTTTTTCCGCCTCGCAATTATATCAGAGGAATCAAGTTTGAGTGAAGGACTTGTAGGTCGTTCTCGTACCAGTTATTTCTCGCCCTTTCCTCTTTTTACGCGCGCGATTCGAAGTACAACGAAAGGGAAACTTCACAATAAGTTGGCACGCATGCTCCACTTATTAGCTTGTTAATCAAAGAGAGTGACGGGATTTAATTTTACGTTGTGAAATGAATATTTTCCTAATGAAATGCTACCTGCACATTTATTTTTGTGCAGCTTTACGTCAGCGGTGCTGCAAAAAATTAATGCTGCTGCAAGTCAAGCTGGACAAACAGAAATGCATGTTGAGCATTGAATTTGGAAGTAATCCATTGCTCAAAGCCAAATTCCTCCGCCTCCGCCTGACTCAGTAGAGTTTAGAAAGATGAGGAAAATTAGGATGATTTTAACTTTTAAAAGCACAGTTATAAGTCGTAGGATTCTTTTCACTTTGATATAAATACAACCAAACTATTTATTTATGAGACATATCGTAAATATTATTTTAAATAAAAATCGGCTATAAACATTAGAAAATACCATCTAGCATTTAATATATATCTGGAAAAATATTTCCTCACTGCTCGGACAGATCCATGAAATAATGTTGCAAGGTGTTTAATACTTGTGTATTATGTTTTAGATATGCTGTTAATGCAAAGGTAAAAATTATTGTAAATACTATTTGTATAAATTAAAAAAAAATTCCAGCCCCAATGCAACTTTGATGTATGTACATCGCTACCAAGTATACGTAATGTGGCGCAATCAATTTCTAAAACATCCACGCGTAAAACGAAAGGGGTTAAATCAATTTTTTACATGTATAAGGGTCAGTAAAAATGACCTATGTATAAAATAATGCTGAGAAAAAGTTCAAACGGCTACAAATACATTCAGATGATAAAATCAAAGATATTTCAAGGGTAAATAGCATTCTAAAACTGAGTTCTTCAAACAGCATAAATTCATTCTATAATTAAATGTCAGCGAAATGGCAAATTATAATATCATGCCAGCAGAAGTTTTTAAACGAATAAAAATATATATATTAAATTTTAATTCAGTGCAATTTACCCAAATAGTATTGTGCTTCCATCAATCCTGGACATAAAGGTACATTCCTCTTCTTCAAGCCAACGTTGGATGCATTAAGCAATCGTTTTGAATTGAAGGAGGATAATCCACTCCCCCACAGTTTGTAAATCTATCTCCAATGCCTACGACCAGCTAGACTAAGTCACGATAATAATTTCCTATGGGAACCATTTTAATTCGCACCATTGCGAAACCGATACGAGACCACTAATTATTGTAAAACGGTCCCGAAAAACTCCGCCGCGTCAATCGCTTTTGGTTTCGCCGGCCACGAGAGGCGTCGGTTCCCGGGGACGAAAACACCTCGGAACCGGTTTGACTCTTCCTCTCTCGTATGGCACGCGGTCCAATGAGTCTGAAGGACGATGCCAGCGCCGCCGTCGCAGCGCTGCTTTCAAATTCCAAATCGTGGCCGCTCAGTCACTCAGTCCGTCCTTCCCCGCCGACACTCTCAGTCTCCCTCCCGGCCGAGATAAGAGCACAAGCCGGGCGAGCGAGTGAGTAACATCGGCATCCCCCACCGAGCAAGCACCATTAGACCTTTCCATTTCGTGAGAAGGACCCGCGGATTTCGGGACTTCAAACCCTCCCATTGTCACTGCTTCGCCGACTAGAGTGCTCCAAAATCCTCGGCGAAAGGCGCACCTCCTGAGCAATCAGGTGATACGACTCCGGCCAAAGCGGTGACCGACGAGTCCGTGCGTTCTTGAGAGGAATCTCTAAGGACAACGACGGGGAACTTGGCGCATCTCAAGGTGAGTGAATGACGTATTTTTCCTGAGTGTGTTTACGCGCTCCCGTGTTGCGTGTTTACCCATTCGATAGCTGTAATATACGACGATCTGGAAAAGTGGGATTTCGACATGTTTGGTGTGTTTTTGCGATGAAAACGGTAATAGACAAGTTGGTTCTCCACCTGGGATACGTGTTTGGCTGGTCTTAGGTGTAGCTACGCAGAATAAGTTACATCAGGGAGTCAATTTAAGTGAAAATTGTTTAGTGCTATTGCCATTATAGCATATATACATTTATACTACAGGTATTATTTGCCATGAAAAATTAATTTGATTGGACCGGGATTCGGACCCAGATCCCCCAAAGTGACTTCAAAGTGTATTCTCCATAGCTGCGGTGCATCATGCCCAACCACGTCTCCTGCACTACAATGTACTCTGAGGACGAGAATACCTTGTTCGTATACACCCCTGCCAAAATGGATCATATTATTTATCCCATAATTGTATACAACAATAGCCCTGTGTTTATTATCCACAGCTGCGGCACATCATGCCCGACCACGTGTCCTGCACTGCAATGAGGAGGAGAACACCTTGTTCGTGTAAACCCCCGCCAAAACGGATCTTATTATTTATCCCATATTTATATACAACAATAGCTCCTTATTTAGGAAAAGATCCTCTTCAGGATTTAACATGAAACATGTAGAATTTCATTTGATGCAGAGGTGAATTATGGCTAGCATATCAACAAATTGCGCTGGTTCAGCTAAGAAAATGGGCTGCCAAGGGGAATTCATTCACGACAAGAAAGGTTGGGAATCGCAGGTATTAGATGACGGCATTGTGACCCTGTGGACAAGGCATTGAGTCACTGACCACGAGTCTCGGTTTCAAATCCGGTTGATGCATATGATTTTACTGTCTCTGCTAGCTTAAAGGAAAGTGTGGTTGCGCAGTGTGAGGAAATTTTACTGTGCGTTTTTGTGTTGCGTTCAAGGCATTTGTCGATGGCCTTGTAGATCTGTAGGCTAGGCGTTGGGTCACTGACCACAGGTCTCGGGTTCACATCAGGGCTACTGGGTACTATCGTTTTCACTGAAATGTAGACACCCAAACTGATTGTACTGATTTGATAAAATGGGACCGGGTCGGAAAAAAACATAAGAGGGTTGGCACACGAGGCTAGCTGCGGACTTTGCCTTAACGTCACCGAGAGCCGACGAGGACGGACGTGGATGCGACCGGGCTAGCAGAATTAGAGTCAAATAAACTCCGAGAGCATAAGCCCTAGCGAAAGGAATGCACTGAGGAAACTCACGTCCACGCATACGCGATCGGAGTATTTTCTTTTGGGCTCCGTCGCGAGGTTTTTCCTCTCACTAGATTCAGCTTTAGGCTCACCGTGAATGTATCGGAGGGAAGCGGCTCCGTAGCCGAGATGGTTAATTCCATTCGCCGAAGTTGGTGTGCGGTTTTGGCAGGGTTCGAATCCGCAGTCAGGCCAATTTTTTAATATTTTAGATTAAAAAGATTCATTCTTCATATCAACACAATTTATATTGTTGACCAAAGAAAGAGTTAATGCGGTTTTTTATTTACGGCTTAATTTATAAAAATAATGACTTTCTACGTTATCACATTTATTTCTTAACAGATTTAATTCTGATTTTAATTAATGAATCTCGAAACATCCTGAGGAATCGTGGTTCTGGACGCATATCCCTAAGCTTTTGGGGGTGTATGACTGCTGCCGGCCCAGGACCTCTTGTTAGAACGTCTCCAAGGATGAACGCACGAGAGTATGTCGGCATATTAGAACAATATTTAAAGACCTATGCCAGAGAGATTGTTCCAGAAGGAGAGATACATTTCATCCATGATAACTGCCCCGTGCACACAGCAGCTTTTGCAGATGATTTTTTTCAGAAAAACGAGGAGATAGTGGTTACACCATGGCCGGCTCATTCACCCGACCTAAACCCCATTGAGAACTTGTGGGGATTTATGGCAAATGAATGGCTACCAAGGGGCGTTACAACAGTGGAGGCAATAGAGGCCCATGTCCATGAGTTGTGGGACTCATTTCGTCGACGGCCTCAAATATGCGAGAATGCTGTCGCATCTATGCCTCGCCGTCTGCAGCAAGTTGTAGAATCAGGTGGTGACGCCACTAAATATTAAAAAACTGAATGAAATTTGAATAGTTTTACTTTTTAAATACCCTTTCTACCCCGAAAGAAATACATCATGCCAAAATTACACCTAAGCCTGATAAAAAGGATGCAGATATCGGTGACGTTGATTTCGGTCAAACATATATAACTATTAAACATCATAGGATAATTTGGGGTAAAAGAGCTGATATGCGTATTTATTTCCACCTGGTCCATATAGCTTACTATGGTTTGCACACCAAGTGACAGATTAACGCACTTGGGGGCCTGTAGGCAGTACAAGCAACGGGGCCCACGTTAATAAACAAGTCGCAAGAGAAGAAAGGGGAAAACAATTCTCATAACAAGGGGCCTATAGGCAACTGCCTACTTTTGCCTCATTGTTAATCTGGCTCTGCGCACGCCCACTGAAAGGAAAGCATTCGTTCCTTAAAACACCTTACTTCCCACATTTTTACGTGAAAAAGTACTGGAAGTTTGAAGATGAAAAATATCAATTGAATTACAAACCTTTTTCAAACTCTAGGGTTTATCAAAATGATCGAAACTACGAATGCATTTGGTTATTTATAGAGGATTGTAGATACAATGAGTAGGTATTTCACTGCAAGGACACAAAGATGCAACCACTGCCACTTCCAATGATTTTTCCCTCTCAGTGAATTAAATCTGTTAAGAAATAAATGTGATAACGTAGAAAGTCATTATTTTTATAAATTAAGCCGTAAATAAAAAACCGCATTAACTCTTTCTTTGGTCAACAATATAAATTGTGTTGATATGAAGAATGCATCTTTTTAATCTAAAAGATTAAAAAATTGGCCTGACTGCGGATTCGAACCCTGCCAAAACCGCACATCAACTTCGGCGAATGGAATTAACCATCTCGGCTACGGAGCCGCTTCCCTCCGAGACACTCACGGTGAGCCTAAAGCTGAATCTAGTGAGAGGAAAAACCTCGCGACGGAGCCCAAAAGAAAATACTCCGATCGCGTATGCGTGGACGTGAGTTTCCTCAGTGCATTCCTTTCGCTAGGGCTTATGCTCTCGGAGTTTATTTGACTCTAATTCTGCTAGCCCGGTCGCATCCACGTCCGTCCTCGTCGGCTCTCGGTGACGTTAAGGCAAAGGCCGCAGCTAGCCTCGTGTGCCAACCCTCTTATGTTTTTTTCCGACCCGGCCCCATATTATCAAATCAGTACAATCAGTTTGGGTGTCTACATTTCAGTGAAAACGATAGTACGTCAACCATAGACCCTCGTAATTTTCAGCTGGCTCCTATAACTGTTTAAAAAAAGCGTTAGTAGGGTTTATTGCTTTTGAGAAATATACATTTCGTTTGCTTGGTCATTAATGGAGGCAGCTGATGGCTGAGGTTACTTGCGGCGTCGCGATGCGTTGCTGTAGGAAGGTTAACTGGGGAAGTATAGTTTGGGTGGTGGAGGAAGGGTGGAGAGAAACCTGGCGTCAGCATTAGCCTACCTACTGAATGAAAATTCGCCAAGGAGAACATATTTTAACGTTCTATCCGATTATCTCCTCATTGCACTGAAGTAGGAATCGGGATACCAACGATACATCTCTGACACTCTACCTCCATTCCATCTCAGCCAGGATTCATACGCGGACCCTCGGTATGAGGAAGCACCACTCCAAACTACACACTAACCCTATCCCTACAGGTGCCTTGGGTTCAAACCCGGATGTGACACGTGGGCACGTCGGGAATATATAGTTTGAATTTTTAGTTGGCTTCTGAGACCAACGTAGCTAAAATTTTATGTCTCCGAGGTGCACATGTACTTTGCTGCTCCTCCTTCATGAAATTTCCGGTGTAAGAACCAAAAAAATAGACTGAATAACAAACATGTCCAAAAATGATAAAAATTATGTTATGGTAAAAAGTCATGGCAGTTTCCTCAATAAAGAAAATTATCACAGGCGTTATCCTTATTAGGTGTGGTATCCCAGTGATTACAGCGTTGACTTTCTTCCACTAATTCTCATGATCAAATCCAGATGAGGCCTTTGAAAATATCAAGCTAGCTCCGGTTGGGTGTAAATCAGTATGTGGATTTATTATTGAGAATAACTCCCAATAGCCCTAGGTGACCTAAATGCTGCCATAGGACTTCATCTTCTTTTCCATTCAACTAGCTATCAGCATTTTTTTCTCGATGACAAATGCAAGCTGGGTGCTTTTCTTGAGTATAATGTCTTTCTGGGAAACCACAGAGAGAGTAAATATCTTTCTGGGAAACCAGAGAGAGAGAAAATGCCTCGCTCCATCCTGAATTTGTGAATTTTACAAGCTCTTGAGCATACTTTGCGCTGTCTAGGCATACCGTCATCCGTCACACCGACCTTCAGGTCGAAAACCGTGGTTATAACGGCGTTTGTCGTGCGTGATGATGCAAGGACAGTGGCGCAGTTCAAAGGCCGGTGGTGTGGGTTGCCAGCCCCTGGGTTAGATCCGCAAAAAATAAAGCTGGTCAAAATAAAAAAAAATCCTGCTCACTTAATGAATCCGAAAGTAGTTCGGCCGGTCAGTGATCAACTTCAATGTTGGTTTAATGCATGAGGATAGAGCTCTCTTCACATTAATCTCAAATGCGAAGCAACAGCATATCAGCAGGCTAAGAGGCGCGGTTTCTTTCTCAGGTCCACCTGATCATCATCAGTTGTCATCAATCCGAAGGTTTGCAGAAGCTCTCCATTCCAATCTCTTCTCTACCACCCGCTTCATTCCTACGCAAGTATTAACTTTGACATTCTTCATGAATTGCTTGATTTATTCCATTCTTGGTCTTTCTCTATAACTACTCCCATTTATTTCTCCTTCCAATATTGTTTTCATTCGGATTTTGTGTCGAAAAATTTGCCGAATAAGCTTGTCCTTCTTCGCAGAAGTTTCAGTTTCTTTTCTCTCCAACTCTTCGTAGGACTTATTCGTTTGTGATTCTCTCCGTCCATTATCCCCATCTCCATCTACTACTAATCTCCACCATTCTTCGGTAACACCACATCTCCATTGCTTCCAATCTCATTGGCGGCCACTCCTTAAAAGTTCACACAGCTAGAAAACGCAAAATATAAATTTAGAAGGCGATGTCCAAATATCCAGCCAATTCAGTAAATTCCGGTGATATGGTTCTGAATTTGAACATGAATGGATAAAAGATATGCACATGTGCCCAAATTAATAGAACTTAAATTACGACTTAAACATCAATGAAATTCTATCATCATCAGGTGAGGTACCCCGAATGACGCTGTAGGTAATAATATTGAAGCCTAGGTCGGAATTAAAGCTTTATTCATTGGTATAAAATGGCGCATATCTTATCCATTCTTCAGATATCTACTGGATTTGAATTCTAGCCACAAGCAAAAATTAATTAGGCTGATATTTCATGCAATATAATGGGTCATTAATGGTTCAAATATTTTTTACCCCAATTGCTCTCTAAACTGTAATTTGCGAAATGAACCCAATTATATCGTATCGCAGTCACAGACATTTACAAGCGTGCATGATACATTGGTCTTGTTAGCCATGGAAACGACATCACGACTGGACCACATATTAACTTTTGTTTATTATTAAAATACATTTTATCGATTGAGTTATATCCTAATGCAAATGTAAAGGTTTGTAAGATATTGATCTCCTTACCTCCAATTCCCACTGCTTGTATTTAAAAATAATTTTGACCTAAATAAAAGTTCCAATTTATTCTTTTTACGCGAGATATATTCTCCATAGATTATGCGGTTATAAGTTTTACATGCTTTTTTTGGGATTTCATTTTTTGATGAGGCTATTCTAAAACAATGCTATTTATTTGAAAAAATCTGAAAATTTCTTTTAAAATTGCATTTTTTTCTGTGGTAAACGTTGTATTGTATGAATAAAAAGAGCATCAAATTTATCTTAATACTCAAGTCATTAATATAAATTATTTTTAATAGTTTTTATCACTGTTTTTCAAATTTTCAGTATGGTATTTGAAAAATCGCAAAAATATATATTTAAAGAAAGATAATCGCTTCT
The DNA here is from genome assembly GCA_963573305.1 of Pyrrhosoma nymphula. NCBI lineage: Eukaryota > Metazoa > Arthropoda > Insecta > Odonata > Coenagrionidae > Pyrrhosoma > Pyrrhosoma nymphula. The sequence continues at coordinate 42,122,119 of OY754330.1, read as the reverse complement.
GAGAAAAATGCTGAATGCACACTATCGCAACAGCCATCAATGAATAATCATTCCCCAAAAGTTGTGCTCAAAGCGCACGACCACGTGTAGATGAATCATTAGTGTGGTTAGTTTATTCGGTGACGGAAGAGCTTACTGACGTGAGGAAGAAACCGTGTGAATTCTAGGCATTCAGTGTGGGAAGCCCACATCCTTCCTCTGGGAAATTTTCCATCTCCTAAGAAGTTCTGATGACCGGAAAATAGCTAGCTCTGTTTGAATTTAAGGTGCGTAAGTCCAAAGAGATATCCGGAATTTCCTAGTGAATTCACTTGCGCTGGTGGCGGAACAAAAGTTAGAAATCCTCGGGGATTAAGTCACCTGAAGATAATAGTTAACTAATGAAACCTGGGAAGTGCATAAATACTAGTGTGGGATAGTAAAATTATATGTTCCTGTGAAACAATGCATTCTACAAAGGTGCCAAATGATCTATATTTGAACAAATGACATATTTATTCAACCTTAATTTGAACTTGGAACCACCCAAGGTATACGAACGCTCTATTCCGAGGGGACACACATTTATACTGCCCTACATTTATAATTAAAACTAAATTTTGGGGGATCAAGCTGGAGTAGTGGCTTGAGTTCTGGATACAAACTCTAGGGCCTGAGTTCCAATCCCAGCGATGGCTGATCTTTTTCAATGGAATACCGATCCCTATTTGAGAAAGCTATGAAGAGAACACTTCCAGTGTTGTACACCGTCCGCCGGATGAAACGTAAAACTTTGGACCCCAATGTACCTTTCTCCAAATGAGAGTGTGCAAGTGCCGAACCCAGGTTTCCTTCCACCCTCCTCCCAAATGATAATCCTATCCTCACTCGCTTTCTCTCCAATTCAAGTTGATGCAAATGACTTCAGTTGTCTACCACCTCCCCGAATAACTACTTCCAACTTGGTTACCACTACTTGACGTCAAACAAAGTTAGCGAACCCGGATGAACTACGTTCGATTAGACAGTAATGAGAAAATTAGAGAATAAGACTGCCAAACGGACAGGTTTACAGAATGTCTTTTTTCCGTGAACATTTGAGGATCGTAGTAGTTGTCATTAAGCGGGATAAATAGGCCTGTTCCTCTAATAGGCTTGATCGTTGAATCGCTGTAGTGAGTTTTCATTTATCTAGCTAATCCACACCAGCCTGTTTTTCGCAATATAAATATGTCCACGCATCTATGTATATGACTAATTAATTAATCCGGGAAAAATTCTAATGTGTGTGGCAAGATGTGGTGAAGCAGCACGTAAAAGAATGAGTTAAATTAAAACTTGGTACTGGTCACTTAAGCATTTAATAGTACCCCAGCAACGCTTTGCGCCAACTTGAAAATGTTTCTGTGGACAGCATCTAGTTTTATTTCATTCATTCTCAATAACGCAACAAGTAATAGATAGTTCCTTAGATGCTCATGGCATTTATTTTAGTAAGCATTCGTTGAAACTTCATCCCCTGCCTCTTAACTCTGGTATCTAATTGCAATTAAACTTCCCCTACTACGTTATTTCTGTATTTTTAATGGGAGAGATGGCATTGCTATTCCTTCGTGAAACGCGTGGCGTTCTGAAATTTCGAGAGGAGGACCGGTGGCGGTTCGGCAAGGGAGACATTCGCTCAGTTTATTGCCTTTCTCCGCTGGGACCCGGTCGTGACCTGCCCGTGTCTTAAGTGCAGTGATAGTTCGAGGGTGACGTTCCACAGCGCGGGCGACGAGTCATGCAGACGCAACTACATCATCGGATGAAAGCGATCCGGGGGGAGATAATGGGGTTCAGGGAGGCGAGGCGCAAATTTCTCCGCCGTGTCATGGAACGTTCTCTCGTCTTCACTTCTGGGTTTCGTAATCGATCCTTCTCACATTGTTAAGTTCCCCTGTTTTCCCTCCGCGGGAATCTATTATCCCTTTGATCACCCATGTCAATAGTTACCACCCGCAGCCTTTTAACCATTATCGCCAAATCGCTTCCAAACTTCCATTGTATGATTTAAGGCAGCGAGCGGCAACCTATGGCACACGTTCAACCAAGTGGCACGCCAAGAAAACATTGATGTTTGATTCCCTCTTAATTTATAAAATTTTATTTATTTCCTTAATAAAGGTCAACTCTCATTTGGCCCGAGCCCTGCTTGTTATTACAATTTTAAGTGAAATGTGGCACGCGTACACATGTCGGTTGCTGACTTGTTGATTTTAGGGAAAAACTAATAGTGATGCACTGTCGAACAGCTTGGAATATTACATATTTCCACCTCTAGATTGAACATCTATCGATATACCAATCTACCGACGGATATACCAATTTTCTTGTCTTGTTTATCTCGATTCCTTTTCCCCATTTCCTCCTCTTTCATGGCTGGTGTCGGAACACCTCCTGCCAATCATCCTTGCGGTTGCTCTGCCATTGCACCCTTGCGGTTGGGGAATCTAAAATTATACTCTGTTTGCGATAGAGTGATATCGTTGAGATCGGATTGATTTGAGTTGACTTAAAAGGACCTTTAGGTTTTTTAACTGCTATGGTTAAATCGCTCCGTCTATCCTTGAATTAGACCTGAATCATGAGTCAAACTGAGGCAGATATCAAACGTACGACCTTTAGATTTCCAGGCCGGTGCGCAAAAAAAACTTGCTATTACGGTTATATAGTGTCCGCCTTCCTATTTCGAGAGACAGGGTTTGATTCCCATTAATGCCGTGTTGCTTTTACTGGAGCTGTTTTGATATCAGGTGAGGACCACTTCGGCCATGGGCACCTGCAAGGAGGTGCACTTGCAACTTGGGAAATCGGAAGATATTGGGAAAAAAGTTTAGATGACTCAAGTATTGCCACTCAAATATTGAGTTTTTAAATAAAGTGGGCGTGGCAATAAAGACATTTTTCGCGGATTTTGTTGGGAGCGAACCAGTTTGTGAAGCCCCCTTTTTGTTGGCCAAGAACCACCACTGTATGCACCCCTCTTTACCTACATTTTTCTGCCGGCGCCCATGAGACTTCGGGTACGGTACTTCGTCTGTCGTATGTGATGCACAAATGTAAAAGACACCGTGGCGCCCGTCGATATGAAGCCACATATGCCGACGCCATTTTTCTCTCCTCCACGCCAAGCCATTGAGGTAGCCGGAGCGGTAATCATGGGTCATTGAGCACACATTTTAATAATTTTTTAAGTAAGTCGAAAAAAATTACTGGGCCATTTTTATTTAAGTGCATCTGTTGATTCGTTGGGACGCACCGTACAGGCAGTGAAGGAAATGATACAAAAATTATACATTTTTTCCTTGATCAAAGCATGTTATGACTAAAGTTTTCGTCGCGCTATTCAACATTTAGGCAAATTTACATAAAAATATATTTTTTTAATGCTAGACTCGGTGTGACACCTTGATATTTGTTAGCAAATATTATGATATTTATAAATTTATTATTTCATATTTTAAGAAAATCTGTATATATTCAATCGAATAATTACGAAATATATGTTATGCGCCATAAAGCTATGTCTTAAACCAACATTGAATTGCTTTTAACAAAAACGCTGTGTGGCAATTTTTTTCAGTTTTTTCTATAAATAATATCTATACTTCCTCCTCGTCCTTCTTCCTCTTCCTCCCTTCCTTCTTTCTTCCATCCTCCTCTTTCACAATTGATTCTTCCTTATTTCCGAGCTCTTATGACGAAATTTTCCTCAATCTTCGGTCACCTACAATAATTTATTTACCGCTTGAGGTATTTATCCAAGCTTGGAATGAGAACCGCTGGAAACGAGGTAGTCCAAATTCTCCCAATTACTCTCTCCTTTTTCTCGTATGTACCCTCTGCCACACACCGTTGTAGTAACTTGAAGGGTAATGAACAAATGTAGATGGTTTGCTTGAAGCTTAAATGCACACCGCTACTTTATATTATATTTCCATTGGTTCTCATCGCGACATTCGATAATTATTTAATTAGCATTTTGTTTAAAAGTAAACTACAAGATTGTATATGCAGATAACATCATATATTTGAGATACCTCTGTATTTCTCCGGTAAAAATTGATTAAACTGATTAATACGTTTGGTAAATCTAATTGAATTTTATGAATGCCACTTTTTCCATACTTGAGTAGGTAAAAAGCTGAAATATTAGCATTAGAGTTAAAATTTAAAATCTGGTTCTAAAACATGGGATTGTAGCTAAATTTTCATTCTATTGTGACCATTTGTTTCATAAAGCATTAACCGGTAGGTAGTCATTTTTCGTCATTTTCATAGCGTAGTAAAAATGTCACAAGCTGAGCAGGCAGATCCCTCTGAGGGAAACGGGGTCACGTTTTCAAATGAGTGCATTATAAAATCTTAACAAATTTATGAATATGTCCTATGTCACCGAGGATAATTGATATAATCACACTCTCCAGTGGATTTTTTAAACTGTAGGATAATGAACAATCACCAAAATCGCAGGGAGGAAACAATCACGGGATCTCTACCTACTGCGCTATATGTTTTGATCCGGTGGAATGTATTTATAACCTCATGTATCGCATTTAGACATCAATCTCTCTTCAATTAACACGATTAGGCTGGAATAGGTTTCTCTCTGTTTTTATGTGCCACTAAATTGATTTTTACTGTGGATAATGAAGAATTTCACCATAACATATTAACCAAGTGGATAATTAGAATTTTATTTCACGATTTATTTCCTATGAACACTGAATAGTTAGTTTCATAATATAACGGAGGAAAAAAGATTTTGTAATATTCTCTCTACTAAACAATTTTCAATTATATCCCAACTGGAATGGTATGAAATTCATAGTTTAACTGCATAGTTTAACATATAGTACTGGGTTCAAAGCAAAATAGGCGCGGATAGAAATGAGTTACTATTTAAAACTGGTTCACATGTTTAAAATATTATCGACATAATCAACTATCCATAACTTAATAATTCATCATTCGTATAAAAACGTTTAATTTTGTAATTTTCCGGTCCACTGAATGCATCCATATGCACAAACACTTACTCCATTGCGAAGGCGACCCACTTACATGGTTGCTGGAAAACTTGTCTCTTGTCGTTCTCTCCTGTGGAGAATGGTGCGTAAGGACCTATAAGAGTGAAAGTATATTCCCCACCTTGCAAGAAAGCTAACGCCACCTAGAGTCGTACTTTTGAGAGAATAACGACGCCGTTGCACGAAAGCGCAAAGGATTGCGTTTCCAATAAAGTCGACGCTCCAGCCCAGCTACCCACACCCCCCAATTGGAAAGCTTAGGGAAAAGTTATTGTAAATTTCATGTGGGTTCCAACAAGAAGTCTATGAGACGATAAACCGGTTAAAGCAAAGAATTTTAATGGTTGAGGAATTTGACTTTAACGAGGAGCTCATCTTCGCGAGAGATTAGGTACTGAAATGAGCGCAAAAAATCATAATTAATGTCCTTCTGTCGAAAAATTTCATGGGCTTGTTTTTTCATGAGAGTATTTTGACGATACGTATGAATAATTTCTCCCAAATTCGTCAGATTGATAGCAGGTATATTATGCAAATTAGGGGTACTTTCGGTAACAGAGTTCAATAATATGCCTCGGAAGCTTAATTGCATGCGCAAGTGGTTTTGTCTAGACTGTACAAAGCATGTTAATATTCCGTCATCCTTTTATTTTTCTACAAAAAAATGATTCCCTCGCGTCCATCCAATTAATCATTGAGAGGTTAAGATGTTCACATTTTTCAGCCATCCACGTTTTTTCCTATGAGTCCATTAAGAAGTACATATGTGTGTTTTTATTATTCCTGGATCATGGTTTTGAAATAGGTACTGAATTATTTTTTACATTACTTTCGGTTTCCATGCATTTCGATAGAGGACGATACCGTGAATAATAGTTTCCTTTTAACTGCTAGTTATACCTCTGTTCTTGGCCTGTATAATACACAATGGCCCATTTGATAGGGGTGATAGTGCATTTTAATGGCTTCAATATATCCTTTTACTAAGATGCTGTAGTATTGTACCATTCTCTCATTTGGTCTACTGATGATTCCACGTTAGGCTTTCTCCAAGGTTCTAATATTCTTCCGTTAATTTTTCGTCATTTTTTAAGTTTTCTCCAACAAGTCATTACGAAGTCCCTTCATCCTGCATGGATGCACTGAGTTAAACCACCTCATCCTGTCTGGCGGCTTCCAGTCAAGTCATCCATCCTGTCTTGAAGTAAGAGCATGGAATCTCGCAAACGTTTCAGTCACTTTGATAAGGAGAGAAGATATGTGTCTTTTAGGAGAGCTCGCTTGTTTCACTGATGCTGACGATGATTCGCTATTTTTCACGCGGGCACTCCTCCACAGCCCAGACCACTGAAATGGAAAAATCGGAATCCGGAATGTCCACGAACGACCGCCCTCTCGCCTCAAGGTCGTGTCGCCAGCAGGAAAAGTGGTCTCGGCTCCGGTGAGCATTGCAGCGTGGAAACCGGATGGCGCCCGGTAAAAGGCGACGTGTGTGCTGGGATTCGGACGTCGATGATTAAGCTGAATGCAAAATTGAACCATGGAGATTCAAACGTCTCAGGCATTTGCACTACATATCTGTGGTAAGATGGCAAAATATAATGTCATGTTTTGTAAATTTTGCAGGAGAGCAATTTTAAAGTTTAGTACGCTCTGAAAAATCAGAATCTCAAAGTTTAGGTATTTTTGTAACAGATGCATAAATCTGTTGCTATCATATATTTTTTAACTTTCCAAATCCAACGTTATTAGCACTGCAAATCCAACGGTATGCATAACTCAATTTTGCAAAAAATGGACATATCCTATTTAGGCATCTTACCACATATATATAGTACAATCCCCTTTCATTCAAACTGCACATAAGGCAATCAAAAATCTTTTGATTTGTATTCGATGACTTCAAGCCGAACTATGTGAAAATTCAAGTCAAATTAAAATACGCTGTATACATTTTTGAGTACTACATAGTTTACATTATTAATTGTTTGATATTATTATTGTTTGGGTGTTAGGGGGATTGAATAGGGCGATAGGGAAATATGGAAGGCCAATTTTGAGGATACCGGCACTAGCCACGGTATTTATCTTTACGGAGTCATCCGCAAGTGCACATAAGTGCGATATTCCACAGGGGAAAAATCATTCGCCTTGACTGGGATGCGATCCCGAATTCCTCGATTTCGTGCCGAGTGCTTTAACCAGTTAAGCTACCGAGGCGTCCTTCTCCCTTTTGGAATGCATGGAAGGGTAGTAAGTTTTGATGGAAGAGATTAAAATTATTCTAGAATTTTACCCAATTTATTTCTCCAGCTCGAAATAAGTTCTACCTCTCTCCGTCCCATACGCCAAGCCTAATCTCTTTCTTCCCCTCTCCCACCTACTCAACATCCTACTCTCTCTATCCATCCTGGCCTTCAGAACCTATTCGCCCCTCGTTAATTGTCTCTACCACCTACTCTGCCTCCTAGTTCTCTCCAGAAGTTTCCTCTTCTCACCCACCATCCCAAGCACTTCCTCGTCCGTCTTCCTTTTCGACCTTGTTCATGGCAAAATGTATTTAGAAACAACTTATTTCAAAGATCTGTATTTAGAAAAAACTTACCCTTGGCCGGCCCTAGAGTCATTTCCCCTTCCCCCTAATTCAAATGTTGATTTATCGCCCCCCTCTCACAACCATGCACGTGAAAACACTTCTTCGATCCTTACAACTTCAAAATAGTAGAGTGGTAAACCATAAGGGCAAAGCCCATGGGCATAAGTGATAAATAATGGAATGTATATGTACGCATAACTCATATACGCATTTATTGTTTCACAGACAACGCTTTAAACATTAAAAAAGTAAAGTCTAGCAAAACCGTTGATTTTACGTGAATAAGTGAAAAAAATTGAGATTTATCGACGCCCCCACTTGCAATACTTAGCAAGCTTAGGCCCAGTTTCGTAATGTCTTGTTAAAGTTAACTTCATGATGACGAAACCTTTACGTTTAGTTATTGTTAACTGAGAGGTTAGGTTTTGCATATAACATCAGTGTGTCAGTTGTTTGACGTGAGCGTTATCGATGGGGAAACGTAAAGAGCATCGGTTTTCATACCGAGAAAGTATTTAACCTGAGTTTTGAAAACGGGTATAAGTGTATTGAGGCGGTGCTAATATTATCTCCGCTCTCCTTCCTGTTTCTCTCTCTTTTTTGAGATTTATTCCAGGTCATAATAGATGTCTTATTCGAATTCTATTTTTCAATTTTAGTAGCTGTAAAAAGCATTAGGTAAATATTTTTATATTTAAGACTAAAAACTTGGTTTAATATGACTGAAATTCTCAGAAATTAACTAAACTAACATATAATTTAAGCCTTTAAATTGATTAATTTGTTTCACGCAGTACGATGAAAACGCGATTTTTTTTATTTTGTGAAAATATATTTAGTGAGTAGTAAATTTATTTTTTTAAATAGTTGAAAAAGCACAGGAACTGCACTACGTGAAATTTCTGACTCGATCTATGAATTAAACCTTGCTCGTTTTTTAATTGTCTCTCCAAAGCGCGTACCCGAACAATATACTATAGAAAATGGGTAGTAACTTTTGGCGAATATTTTGAAAAGCATATAGGTATGGTGGGAGGCTAACATTTTGGTCTCATTGGATAGATGAAGCCTATTTAATTACGTTTAGACCAAATTCATGGAATTTTATTTGCAGCAATATCCCACTCAAACTTCATTAATTATTGTCCCTGATGAAGATGCCGATGTGTCGAAACTTCTGGCAACATATTAGAAACTGAAGGATAATGGACAGTATTTTTATTTCATCGTTCTTTTAATCAGATTTGTCCTTTTAAATTCTCAGGATTATAGACGAGCAAATAGGAGCAAGGCATGATAGGGAAAGATATGCAGGAGGAAATTTAGAAGAGAAAAATTATCGAATGAGCTGAAAGTCTCCGATAAATATAGATTTTCTGGACTAGGAATCGAGCAATAGATCTTTTTACTATTCTTACCAATGCGTAGAGACCACCATGCTGCGCAGGTTTATTGGTATTTGGTTCAATGTTCGGTCCACGTTTCCTTCCGCAACTCTCAATGTAATCAATGGCCGTTCATAGCGGCTGCATCAACATCATTAAAACAGCAGAATAATATCTAATCGGTGGTTGTTAGGGGCTATAGGATTTAGACCCTCAGGTTTAACTGGAGAGTCCATCTGCCAGATTCCCTCAAATTTCGGACGTCGAAATCAATAGGATAATTCAATGCTCAGACCTACTCAACCATCCATATAAATAAAGGAGGTAAAATAAATATAAATGCTTTAGACTGGACATGGAGGAAGTTGTCAATATTCCTGATAAATGAAGCAGCTTCTTTCCCAAATTATTTAACCGTCACCATGCGTTTCACCACACTGTGGCATTATTTAAGCGAGTAGGTGACAGTTTTGTTTCCTTCTTTTCCATATAATTAATTCTTGACTGCAATATGACCACGGCAAAGGTCCAGAGTAATAAAACGTAGCGTAATTACATAAAAACAACACTCAAGTACCACATAATTTCAAATGTTTGGAAGTGTTTTCATTCACAGCAATATAAAAATGACTCTGTCCTTTAGCACGCTCTCCTTACAGCTCGCGGACCAAGCCCACGCGTAGATACATGAATGCCTTTTCAAAGTCATGCTTTGCACGAAAAAATCCCAGCTGTAGCTTTCAATACTGTATTATAATTCAGTTCGGACGCAGTTGCACGCAGTTGCTTGACGCGGCCATTCGAAAACAGAGTTAAACCAGGATTTTAGAAGGGAGAACGTTCGTTGACAGGAATGAGAAGATGAGTGGACGGTTTCGAGTGAAATGAAGAGAGAAAGGTAGTGTCACGACCCGACACGATTAAAATAGTGCAAGGAACTCGAGTGTCTTTGAGGGAGGAAGTAGTGCAGAAGAAGTTTACCGAAACCTGACCTTGATCGTCAGGAGGCCAATAGCACCAATAAAAATAGCAACCAGGATTCTGGCTGTGGGTGGAATGAGAACTTTGTGGGCCTGTAACTGTTAACTTGGGCTTTACGTCGCTGGGCTACTACGTCATCGTTGAATGGTGTTACAAAGGTTAGGGTAGGTTTCAGTGGATCATTGCTCTTTCCTTATTACTTAATGTAGGGTTGCGGTACTTATTCACATGATCTCTACTTCATTTCAGTGTAATTTCTACCTCTCTTCTGAGCATCCAAAATGCATATCTTCTCCCCACTATCTTTCCCTCTTTCTTAAAATCAGTATTCTCTCCAATATAGCAATCAGTGTGCCATCTTAATATATTATAGAGCCCCATTTCTTGCTCCATGTACTAACTTCACCTTCTTTTGATTTCCTCATGCAACTTCCTTTCTTCTCCTACCATCACATGAGCTTAGTAGTTTATCTTCTGTCAGGTCCATCGAATTTTTTTTATACTCCTCCACAACCACATTTCGGACGCCTCGATGTCTTTTCGCCCTCTCTTCTCGTCCAATTGCAGACAGAAATCAGGGAGAAGCTGTTTGGACCAGGTAATTAAGAAGGATGATCAATTATATGCTATTGAGAATAATTCTGGTTAAGTGGGAAACAGGAAAGAGAAGGGAAGGCCATTTAGATGGGAAGGCAACTTATGTCGAAAAATGTAACAGTGTGAAATATTTGGAGTTTATGGATGATGTAGACCAATTATTAGAATCTGTTCATTTAAAATTACCTTAAATACTAAAACAAACATAGCATTAATTTATAAAAAATAGTATTAATCAGAGCTCAGAAATATTAATAATACTCAGTGGTAGATAATGATGTACTGAAATGAAACAAAATCTGATACGGAATATCTGGAAGCAGCAGTCCACTCAAACCCATCTTAGATGCTTAAAAAGCCCTTAATAATGTTAATAATGGTATTAGTGGTGGCAGCAAATAATGATTTACTTCAGTGATACAAACAAAAATGAAGCATTGAGTACTTAAACTTTCCTTTTATTTTCCACGCCCACACTCCCAAGCAACTTTTTTATCGCCACTCTCAAGAAAAGATACCATGCAGTCATATGGTCCATTTCTAGCTTCTCATACATTTTTTCATTGCATATTTAGTGTATAATTCTTTTATTACATCGGCCCTATTCAAGAACGCTCTTGTTACGACACCAAGTACATAATTGTTTCCACAACCACTCTTCAGTTACTTGAGAGGTCACGGCACGGCATCTTTCAAGGATTGAGATGAAGAAAAGACCCCAAATATATGTTTCTCTGTGAAGCCAGTGATGAGTGAGCAGACGGCAAGATGGGAAAGGCTATGTGACGGCTGCGAGTGAAAGTTTAGGTGATGAACCTTTGCGAAAATAAGATTTGAGGCTCAAAAATGTAAATTATTTTTCTCTTTTTTCGTTTCAAATAAAAGGGAAAGGATACGAGGTCAACATGAAGCACCGTCATTGAGGATCATATTAGTAACTGGGAGGCAAACCATTTAAAAAATCTTTAGAACGCAATGTAATAAATAAATGACTTCATATTCATCTGTGATCGATAAAACATTTAATACTTAAAGTCATGCGCTGTAAATCTTAGTGTTTAAGTTCATTGAGTTTTTCAAAGTGCATATACAATTCTTTAATTAATTATCCTTCCCATGTGAATACGATTATAATTCACTAGGGAAGAAACACCGCTAAATTTGTCAAATCACGTATATTTTCGTAATAATGAGTGAATAAAAATTCCCTCAATCAATTTAGCATTTATTGGAACTTTTGACTTGCGATTAAATTTTGTGAAGCGGATAGTGATGACATGAATTCAAACTGGTAAACAGCCTTTATTGCAACCGATGTCACTATATCACACTAATACTAAATCCATTACTTATTTTTTCGGTCATTCATATTAACCCTGGAATAGAGGTATCTGAACACCCAATGTGAACACTGTGGACGCAAACATAGCAGTCCTTTTTTTAACTCAGCTCAACTGCTTGACATGAAATTTGCCCTGTTCGCGACAGAAAACGATGTCTGGAGAAGTCTACTTGGGAGCAGTAGTCAGGAAAGCTGATCGCAAACATGAAAACAATGTGAAATCATTGTATTTGGCGGGAACTGTTTGGTTCCTTGGGAAAAACCGGTTGCTAATGAATAAGCCAATAAAGTCCCACACTCTCAGAGAAAAAGTCCACCATTGCCTCTTTCCAAGATGCTCTACGCGGTGGGACGTGGCCCGCCAACTCTTTTCATCTCCTTTGTGTTGGGAGTTGCGCAAATGGACAAATTTTCCCGTGTGAGGTGCCTGGTATAACATTTTAGGTGATTAAAAAATTAAAGTAGTACTTTCGAACGCGTGGAATCGTGAGTCATTCATTAAACTACTGGAATTTTCGGCACGGGAGAAAACTATTTTTTTTAACGCTATTAATTCATTAAGTTTCTTCGGGGAAACAAGAGTGTATTTCACAATTGTTAGATTTAATTTCAAGGAATTCACCAAATATAAAGATATATTTTTTTATGAAACGAGAGCACGACATCTGTTCTGGATACGATAAAGTCAAAGCTCTGTTTTAAAATTAATGTTCTAAAATTAAGATGAAATGGTTTTTGTTTTATAAACAGTAACGGAAGAAGAAATGTATGTGAAGAATTACCGAGTATGACCAGGGCTATAATATATCAGTCTAATTATGAGGGACTTTAAAGTGAAGTCTAGTGAAGGAATAAGATAATTACCTGAAAAGTGAAAGGTGTGGAGAGCTGCAGCAAACTAATCTTCGGATAGAAGACTGCTGGCGATGGGTGTAATGTGTGCTATGAGTGACTAATACATCTCATCTACATCTACATCTACATACTACCCCGCAAGCCGCCTCAATAGGCGTGTGGCGGGGGGTGTTAGGACACCAGCCGTTTATATATAAAAAGGAAACGCTCTATGAAATTACGCCTAGCATTTATTATAGTCCCTTATTGTTCGGGGGAAAAACGAATTCCCATACCTATCCGTTCGGCAAAATATCTCTCTTAATTTATCGTTTCTGTCGGACCTGGAAATATAGTGGGGTTCTAATATGATGTTCTCCGTGTCGCTCTGAAAGATATCTATTCTCAATTGCTCAAGTAATCTAAGCCTAGCGCGCAGCCTCCGAGTCTCTAGCGGCTCCCAGCCTAATTCGTTTAACATCTGCGTAACGCTGTCTGTACGCCCGTAGCAGTTTTTGACGAATCGCGCAGCTTTCCTTTGTATTTTATTAAGTTCCCGAATTAATTCTTTCTGCACCGGATCCCATATGCTTGCTGCATATTCAAGGTGTGGCCGGACGAGTGCGAAATAACACCTCTCTTTTACTTTTTCATCTGAGAATCTTCCCACAATACGCTTGACGAATCCTAGCTTCTTCAGAGCTCTGCCACAAATATTTCTTATATGTGTTCCCCACGATAGGTTTGAGGTTATCGTAACTCCCAGATACTTAACTTCATCTGTCGCCATTATCTTAACACCATCCACAGCATATACACGGGGATAGTTGGACGACCTCCGCAAGAAATGTACCGCCGCACATTTGCTCAGATTAAGTTCGAGTCCCCACTCTTGGCTCACTTACATGTGCTTGGCTTGCGTGGCTTGGCTTACATGTGCTCACTAAGTCACATCGTTGGATTCATTAGCCATAAAATAGGAGAAAATGAGTGTTAAATAATAATTCTACCTCACCGTCATGCTTCATACGCACATTTTAAGCGAAAAATCACTTTAACTTCGTATGAATTTTGAAAACTGTTTAAGCATGCCCAAAATTATTATTAAAAGTTTTCATGTAGTCCAAAAATACGACTATGAATTACATAGACATTTCTATGGAAAGTTTTGCTTGAACTGGGTACCAATCCACGGAGCTTTTACTTTCTGGTAGATGTGTGTACCGGAAGGCCTCCCAGAGTTTTTGATTGAGTTAAGTTTAGACATCCGCCCTGCTTGGGTACACATTTTCCCGGCAAGTCAAATCTACATACGTCGTTCGATTCTCGGAACCTTTTTTTCATTGCAATTTTTATTTTCTGAAAACAATCCAGTCCTTTGAGTCATCGGTTTCGGAGTATGCATGCTCTTACGCAAAGTAATGACATTTATCACTAATGGAAGAAGCTAGGAAGATGCGATTAACACATTTGCCGAAGAAATGACGTCCTGTTGGAAGAAGGTTCTACCAATTGATGGAAGCACAGATGTGAAGGCAAGGAAGCACATCACTGAAACGTATATTTGGAGCATACTTTGGTTTGAAGCATTGTATGGCATATGGAAGCATTTCCTATGGTGGCAGAATGAGAGAAAAGATTGTAATAAGTGGATGTTAGATGTTATCGAAGAATGATCATCATCAAATGAATGGACATAAACACCAATGAAGAAGTAGCACGTAAATTCTGGGGAAAAGATACGTGCTGATTGTGAGAACTCGGCATAATAGAAGAAGAAAACCTTTTGAACCATTTCTGAGTCATTAAAAAAATGTTGAAAAACGTTTTGGAACTAATTTAAAAAAAGAAATGAATGGAAATAATCAACGAGGAAGACCATGGATGTAATGTGGATGGATGTAAATAGTGAGGGATGTCAAAATAAGGATTTGTTTGAAACATTCTGAGGGGCTACTTCTACCAATCTTTTATCTTCGCAGGCCTTCCTAACACAATAAATGTTCCAGCCTACTTCTAATCATCTCATCCATAAAGCCTCTTCTCTTTCTTCCCCTTCCCCCAACATCCTCTCCACTATCACGTCCTTCATCAATTCCTCGTCTATCATTACCTGCTCTATCCGCCTCTGTCTCCTCATATTGAAGAGATAGATTAACGCCCAATCTCTATTGTGATCACATTTTGACAAAGTGACGGGAAAAAGTATTCAAATCTCTGGGTTGGGCAATGAGGAACGGTAATGATAGAAATAAGGAAACTAAATAAATAGCCTAGGCAACATTTGTTTTTCCTATAATAGAGTACGTAACAGAAATTTGGGAACTATTCGGAAAAATTATTATTATCAAGCTATAGAAATTAGAAAGGGAAGCAGCCAGGTATATTTAGATAGGGAAAGACGGACAGTGTCACAGCAATGTTAGATTACTACTGTAGAATTCTCAGAAAGTGGGGAAGATGATTAAAAGATTATGCGGGCTTTTTAGGTCGCTAAAAAAGAAGAGGATTGGGAGGAAATGGCTAGAAGGTTGGATAATAAAATATAATATGCAGAAAATAAATATGTATAAAATAAAGCACAAGCATTCTAAAACACTTCTCCTTAAATCAAGAAATTAAAGAATTGAATGCGTCAGTAGAGGGCATTTTAAGGATATTTCCTGATATTGAATTTTTTTTATATATTAAGGTACAATATTTTTCAAATATGGTTTTTAATCCTTTTTGACTCTTTTTCTCTGCTTTTCCTTTTAATCGTCTAATTTTGCCACCAGGAAAACCTAATTACATATATAGATATACCTACCTTTAAATGAATAAATAAATGCTCTGCCCTAGCATTTTTCTCTCCTAACCCGTTATGCCAAATATTTTCTCGTTCGTCTTCCTCTCCGTTCATCGCACTTTCTTATTTTTCTCTACACCTGCATCTCAAACATCTCCATGCTGCTCTACTCCTATTTCCTCAGTGCTCACGTCTCTGCACCGTGGGATTTCACATTCCATGTTATGCACCTCAGCAGCTGAGGCGTAACAGGTTCGTGAAATCAGCAGAGGGAGAAAACATGAAGATTTACCCGGGAAGGCAAAAGTTGGAAAACTATTGGTGACAATGAACGAGAATCGGATTCTAAACGAGATCTTGTAACGTGCATAATTTAAAGAAAATGGAATTTGAAAATATTCATCGGAATAGGGTAGCTTCCTTCATCAAAGAAAACAGAATTCATTAATTGCGAATGGTGCCCCACCATAAACGTATTCATTACACGCAAATTATTTGGATTAAAAAGTCTTAGTTTCCAAGAAAATTGAATGTTAATTTTTAGCTCATTTGAAAAGGCTCCGAAATGGCGGGACAGCGGCAGATTTCATGATGACGTAACAGGTAGATAGTCAACATTGCGAGGTATGTGGAATTATCATCGACTGTACTTACTATTGTATTTCAGAGTCCCTAAAATCTGGTAAACATATACTAATATACCTAGATTAAAATGCCCAAAGTTCGGACAGTCTCCTCCATTGAGCATGGCATTAAAATACGTTTTATAAGCTCCTACGCTCCCTGCTAGTACAGAGCTACCGCGAAGGCGTTCTTCACGGCGAACGTCGCATGCGCAGTGAAATGAATAACGGAACTGCGTACCTGTGACTTCGTGTTCTGTGGTGTTCCGGCTTAGTTGCTTACGTTTTGATCACTTTCATTTTTACAAACATTTCCTTTATCTCATCTTCTATTCCTTTCATTTACCATTCATACCTTGCATATTCCATTAGTTACCTTTCATTATCTGTTCCTTTTGCTGATATACTGGTACTCCTTGGGGAATATGATGCTGATGCAGTGAATCACGAGTTTCGATCAATGGTCTGTGATCACGGTGAGGGGTGATTTACGCATTTTAGTTGTTTTAGTATTTGCTCATACATAGTTTGCTTCGAGATTTTGCCATCCATTATGGTATTGACGGTCAGCCTTTTTTGCTAATTTCATGTTCTGGCAATGACACCTCGACAAAGTGGATGAATTAAATTAATGTGTATTCGTATCATAGCGGCGGCGTAGCACCTGCTCTCCGTATAGTTATTAACTGACGATTTCGTGCTTGCTTCTTTCAATATTTTGTGTACCAATCTCATGATTTCCCATTTATAGTACTTTTCATTTCCTACTGACGAATTTTTTCTGAACTTACATTGTAGGAAACAGTAGGTAACTGTTTCATAGTGAATTATTGAGGTGTATCTCATTTCTGTAGCCATTATTTTTTCCGACTAGCCCCCTCGAACATTTTTGAAGCAAAATATGTTGCTGTGCATAATTAGGTATATTGGTAAACTATGTAAGTCAAACTTGTTTCTTTTAAAAAGTGGGTCAAACTATTCGAGCAATTTCACATGTCTGCAGAAATATGTCAGAAACTAACATTTCTTTAGTCAGTAGTCTTCCATCTTCTGTAGTATGCTGTGCAGTGTAATTGTTTTTAGTAAAATTAGACTCCACGTATAGTGAGCACAAAACCAGAGCGAAAATAAGACTCATCATGTTACGGAATCGATTTCAAGTTTGGGAAATATTTTGAAATTAATACGAACAAAATGATTTATTTCATGCCTTTCATACTAACTTTACCTAAAAAATAGGAGCTAGCACCATTAACTTTAAAATATATTATTATACGATTTTAATTCCCCATACCGTAACCATAAATTTATTTCATTATTTTGATGAGGTTTCTCTATGCGACTAAAGCCAAAGCTAAATTAATAAGTAAAGCTTATTTCCATTTTACCCCAAGTTTACTTTGTAAATGGGTTTTTTCCCGTCAATAAATTTATTATTATTATTATTAAAGCTTTCTCGGCGGACGTCGCCTGCAGATAAGCAGCTTACGGCGAACCACAGCGGCAGATTACGTTGCGTACGTACTTACCTGTGACGTCACACGTAGGATTAACCAGCATGCAATAGTTTGCCGTCGCGTTTTCGCGCCGTTGAATTTTTTCACTTTTTAATTTATAAGGAAAATTACTTAACGCCATTTTTAAATCGAACGGCTTCAAATACGTACTCCAGGGGTTATAAACTTCAGATCTAGGCAATAAAAAAATAGGAAACCACCCTATTATTAAAAGCCAACAAGAAGTGTGTAAATTTTACCTTTGTGACCATTAAAGTAAAAACAGAAATATATCAGTCAGCAAATATCGACGATGTTTAGTACTTACTTCATCTAGCTGTTGTTTAGCTTTATTTTTTACATAATAAATCGTTCTATCGGTGTTTTTCTAGAATGTTGTTTTCGGTGAGGCATACGTTAAATTCTATTTAAAATCGAAAACTGATGATGGAACTTGGTAAAACAATGTTAACAAGGGGTACTAGATTTAATTTTGTTATTCCACTAACAGCAGACTCCTCATAAAAGTCGCTTTCGCCACCAGCATTATTTCGTAGAATCTGAACAATTAGATTACCTCATGAGACGTTTCAATGGTGCCATATACTTAAACCTGCTTCCAAGAATCATCGAAGAAGCTTGAAATGTTGCACACAGATGTTTCCTTGCGCGATAGTGATTGTTGCGATATAAATCGATATGTGGCGCTTCACACCGTTTTATTAGTATTGGGCCGGAGGAAAAATAAAATAAGCAATAAAAAATTGGAATTAAAAAATCAAAATAGAATTTACCCCTAGAATGCTCAATGGAGGATTTAAAAATAAAGGATTTGAATGAGCAAAGCAAACCTGCAAGCGGTTATTAGATGGGAGAATAGATCAGAGAGCTTTAGGAAACGTATACATATTAGGATTGATGAGAGAGCTGCTGATGAGTTATGATGATGCTTTATAGATTTGAAAATCTTAACCTCCAAAATCTGTCTTCTTTCCAGATGTCTTTCAAAGGTGTTTTTTCGCTCCTGTTGTTGGCCGCTCTGTCCGCTTGCTCGGTACAAGAGGTATCATCAGCGGAACTCAGAAATGAGGAAGTAAGAGGGAGATCCCTCAGGCAGTCACCAGGGTCCAATAATTTCCGACCCCGCGTCACATCTCCATGCCCGGAAGTCCTCTCCAACATCAAGATGACTCGCAACAGGGGTCGATGGTATGGACTGATCTCCGTCACTTCGGACAGGGAGACTAACGGAGTCGTCTTCGACATTTTGTTGGACAGCCCCGCTGAATTGATTGGGGTGAGTGTCTCCATTCTAAGTATGAAGGAAAAAATCGATATGCCTATTGTCACCCCTACACCTTATGCCTTATTAATCACAGAGTAACGCAACGCAAACAGAGTAACGCAAATTTAAGAAAGTAAAATCTGACCGGTGGCTAAATTACCTTCATTTACCCTACATGAGGATGTTTGCATGTTCCTAAGATTGAATTATTATTGCTAGGGTTACACAACTTCCTCTTCAGTCATGTATAATGCCTATTGTTCTTCAGTACACCTGAAACTTCCATTTTCCTCCATCTCCATCCCTCCTTTCCCAGCATATTCCCTTTCAAAACGACATTTATTATCCCACCCCTTTATTTGCTGTACCATTCACCTGTTTGCATCTTCTAGCATTGAAGTTACTTTATTTCCTCTCCCAGAGTGCAAAAGTGTATGTACCTATACATATATGTAGTAATGTTCCCCCTTTTATTTAGACTTAATTATGTGCAAGATAAACATCTTCTTAAATTGTTATGGGAAATTCTTTTTTCTTCGATTAAAATCGATTTTTCTAATTTTTCGAGCATGTTTTTCATTGCTCTCTTCGTTTTATTTAACTTTTTGAAATAACGCATTTAAGTTAGAGATGACCTTTGATTGATTTTTAATGAATTTGCCTTTGCATGTGCTTATCTAAGCACCTAATACTGGGTCTGATGAGGCATGAAGGTGATGTAAAAATAACTTTTCTGGCTCTTGATATCAAATTGTAGAAAGAGAGACCTGTAGATACTAGGAACTTTTTCCACGTGTAAAAATTGCTTCGCAATCCAACAAGTCAGTCTTTTGCGAAAACGCATCAAGTGGCCCAGGACTACTTGAAATGTGTAATTGCACATGATGTAAACGCTAAGTTCACTGTCATAATTCCTGATGAGGCCAACGAGGTAACTAGTTTTATTTTTTTAAGTATGCCATTTTTAGAAGAAGCGCAAATAATCACTTTCGGACGCTTGGTTGATGATGAGAGTTTAATCAGGGAATAAAACGAAATATAACTGTTTTTGCATTCAGTGAACAAGTTTGATTTTTAAGCCTTTCTTTCTAATTAGCCTACCGGAAAAATGTGGCATAACTTGTTACCGATTTTTCCTCTTTATTTTAATTTTTATAGTGTAGGTCACTTTTGACGTTTTTCATTGCCCTATTTACGTGCCTCTCAATACAACCACTGCTGTTGGTTGTATTGAGAGGTCCAGTGTCCGGACTGTCCGTTAATCGGGCTGTCCGGTGGTCATCTACTTTTTCTTTTATGTGATCACTTTCATGGAAGCACTATTTTAGACTAATGTTCTTCCTCGCAACTTTGCATATGGCCGTAATATTTGAATCTACTTTAATTTCCCTCCTCAGCATCTCATTATAGTGACGTTATTACTCTTCATTTCATTGCATGTGACTTTCTGTAGCCTGTATGCCTTGCAGTTTATCATTACATAATCTATTTATGAAGTTCTCAGAGTTCATAGCACATCATTTAAAACTCCCCTCTCTTTAACAATTCTTCGTAATATAGTCCTTTGCTTTTTTTTGTTTTCTTCATAATATTACTTATACGCCAAATGAATAAATTGTTTATCTGATACACTTCTCAGCTTTGGATTTTCTAATAAAAAGTTCCTCTTGCATTGGATCCCTCTTCTAAAATCGTTACATTTCGTTAATTATATTCTTGAATCCTTTTAATGATGTTTCCATTCCCTTCGAAGTGTTTTTGATCTTTCAGAATTAGTTTGGTACATTTTCCGATAAATTTATGTTTCCACGATTAATATGAGGCAATTCTGATTATGAGGCGATTAATATGAGGCAATTCTGAAAGTTTCCTAATAATTTATGAACATTTAATCATTCCAATCATAAGTTATCAAATACTGTGATTCAAGGTAAAGGAGTGTATGAAGATCACCGTCAATATTCACTCTTGTGCCTTCAATCTTTCCTCACATGTCCAACACGTGAAATTCAGACACTTTTTATAAAGTGCCGATGAGAAATTACATCTCGGCCTCAACACTTTTTTGGCTATGATATATCAGTGAAAATTAATTCTTTCACTTTACTATATTTAACAAATATTGATGATGGTGCTTAGCTGCTGTGAAGAATTAATTTTTGTTGAAATTTTAATAAATAGTAGTCCCACTAAATCGCGTTAGAGACACACAAAGGTCTTTTATTTAAAAAAAATCATTCGGAGAACGATTATTGGACCCCTTCTTACCCGAATTCGAGACGCAAAAGAAAGAGGAATTATCATTAAAATTGAGCCTCGGAGAACTAATTATTTTCAAGTCAAAGTAAGCCACTTACGGCGTATTACGGAGGACTTCGAGAATAAGCATTAAAACACACACCAGTAAAAGCAGCAACAAAGTATGCCGCAGTAAAAGTTGTACACATCTAATGTAATGATCAATTTGATGAAAGAATTACATAATGCCTATATATTTTTAAGAAAATCTTCAACTCATACAACAGTAAATCTCTAAAAATATATTGTGACGCGCGATAATTAGGAGTAATTTGAAAAATTAATCCAATGTAATGATTAAAAAACCTTAAAGTACCACCACCGCGCCATAGTGACTTTGGGAATTTATACAATTGCTCTGATTGCCTGAGTTGATGCCATGTGTTATCTTAATTTTCTAGACGGCGTTCGGTGAAGTCTTCACCAACGATAACTACGTGTTCACCATCAGGAATGATAATAGAAGGGTTAATGCTGGCCAAATCATACCATTCCGATTCTTTGTGAAATTCAACAGGACAGCGAGCAGTCCTCCCAATGTAAAAGCCATTGCTTTCAATGGCAGGCAGATTTGCCCGAGCGACGAAGGTCTGTATTCGGTAAAAAGGTATTTTAGTGTCATTATTACTTTTACGCCAACCATTGTTGTTTCATCATAAGGACGGTGAGGATTATTGAACAAGTTTTTTTCACAAAAACCTTTTAACCAATGCATTTAAAAGCGTAACCCGAACTATTGTATAAGATGTACTTATTTATTAATATATATGTATGCAATTAAAATATTTATTTAAATTTTAAAATGCATTAAAAGGGAGAAAATGATTAGATGCATAAATTATGACTTCCAGCTTGAGATAAGGTATGTTTTGAATGATATTTTATTATGATAGGGACCACATCTGGTAAGGGGAACAGCTAAACATTGAAAATGAGACTTGAAAAATAGAATATAACCTGCTTTAGGAATTTAAAATCTAAATTTTCTGGATAAAAAGAGGGCAATCGCTATCTATATAAAATAAATTTGAGAATTGATGGCAAACGATTACGAATGCAGATAGCTAAAATAGTGTACACCTGGTGTCTATTTATTTATTTTCGTTCTCGGAGGTTTAATGAGAATTATAGTATCATTGCTATCATTATGCTGCTTGTACATTTTAGCTTCAAATTACATAGCTTTATTAATTATTTGATTCTGAATACTTTTACATTTTACGGCTTAATTAAGCTCTTTACATCAACTACTTGTGTGGTTGCGACCCCACAAATCCCCATCTATCGTTTGGGTATCCATATAAATTCATGCTAGACTAATGGTATGCCACAATGTTTGATTAACTGAATGACGGTGCCTGTAAGCCATTTGAGAAAATAATACAATGAAATGAAATGTCAAATTTAATTCTTATTATGAGTTCTTCATCCCGGTTTCATGGTCTCTTGTTCAATGCTTTCTCGGAATGAAAACCAATGATAATACGTGCTCCCATTGATAAACAACCACCATCTCACAGTTAACATCCTGGTTATATAAAAATAATAAGTCATCTGGAGGTTAAAGCCAACCAAACTTCATGAAATTGGGCCTTAGTGTTTTTTTTTCTGAGCGCTAAAGTTTTTCATCTTTCACCGACCATAAAGAGCTATTCGAGCATTCCTGTCACCCGCAAATCCTGGTCGATAAAAATCAATGCTCGTCGCAAAGTTAATATTAGTTTATGGCTGTCATGTGCCTAAGTTGCAGGAGAAACTGCTGTAAAATGTCCCTCTGTGTGTGTATGAGGAAAACTCTTGAAACTTTGATATGAAGTAGTTCTATTAAGTCACTCGTTAAACTCTCTCAAGTTCATATTTTCAACTTTGAGATGTCTTTTTTGTGTAAAACGTTATCAATAATTACCACTTTTCACAGGATTTATACAAGATGCATACCCGTCTTCGCCTGCCGGATCAGAAAATACTTTCAGCAACCCAACTTCAACAGCCACATCAACGCCAACAGAAACAGTGAATCCATTTGGACTGCTTGGTGGTACAGTAATATTTCTAAGAAGTTTACTCACCCTTGTATCTTGGCTTCTCTCATATTTCTTCCTCTTACAAGCACCCATTGGAAATGTGTTCGGTGTTTCCCTTTCTAAATTTCATTGTAGCGGAATGCATGGAAACGTACGTTGTCTTTCGAAGGGTGGTTTAATGAATCATTCAAAATCGTCCTTTGTAATACTTGGATGACCACATGGAGGTTTTAGCATTAAAATGCATTAAATTTCATTGTAACAAACTAGTATTTAGACGTAATAATAACTTCTGTCGTAAAACATGAAGTTTGTACAATGTATTGCATTGTGTTTAGGGGAAGGAGTGATTCATATATTATTCGTGTCCTAAGTGGAGGAGGTAGCTCGAAAAAATCAGGACATGGAAAGAGGGTGAATCCAACGATGGGCAATAGTGAAATCACTCGATAAAAGGTCTAAATTTTGAAGTAAAATCGAAAATATTACTACGTTACTAATTAAAGGAGCTATTTTTTCAGCGCAAAAGCTCATATATTTTAAATTTCAATCAAAATTCAAATTTTTCCAAAGGTAGAGTTTTGCGGTGACGTAATAGTTGCGGGTGCTTTAAATATACTATGCCACTCCTTAAACTTTCATAAGTTCATATTTCCAACTTTTAGATATATTTTTTGTGTAAAGCAGTACAACATCTTACCACTGTTCACAGGATTTATACCAGAGACATACCCGTCTTCACCTTCCGAATCAGAAAATACTTTTAGCAACCCAACTTCATCAGCTACATCAACGCCACCAGAAACCGTGAATCGATTTGGACTGCTTAATGGTACGGTGATATTTATAAGGAGTTCACTCACTCTCTTACCTTGACTACTCTAACATTTCTTTCCCTTGCAAACACTCATTGGAAATTTGTTCGGTGTTTCCCTTTCGAAATTGCTTTTAAGCGGAATGCGTGAAAACGTGCGTTGTCTTTCGAAGGGGGAATGGAAGGGGTTAATCATGAAGCATTCAAAATCGTCTTTCGTGATTCTTGGATGGCCCCGTGGATGTTTTTGTATAAAAATCCATTAAATTAAATTTTTACTGACTAAATTTTTTTCACGTAATAATGATTTTTGTCGTACAATATGAAGTTTATAGAATTTATTGCATTGTGTACCTATAGGGGAAGGAGTGTTTCATATATTACGCGTGTCCTTAGTGGAAGAGGGAGTTTTAAAAAATCTGGGCATGGACAGAGATTGATTTAAAAGATGGGTAATAGTAAAGTCACTCGATTAATTAAAGATCGAAATTTTGAAGTAAAATCGAAAAAATAACTACGGTAATAATTAAAGGAGCTTTTCTTCAGCGCAAAAGTTACCATATTTTAAATTTCAATCAAATTTTAAACTTTCGATGAGGCAGAGTTTAGTGGTGACGAAATAGTTACGGGGTCAATAAATAGTTGGATGGTATACTAAAGATGGTGAAAAAGTCGATGGCCCATGTTAAACTGTCTCTCACTTAACTCATGGTCAAATAATCGAGATAGCCATGTTTCCATTAACTGTGATCTCCATAAGAAAATTTTGACGTAGTATATCCTTATTGATCTTTTTATTTGCTGCAATGATAGCCCGTTTTCTTGTTTCAATTTTTCAGAAGAATCGACTTTACCAGCTGTCCTACCATTAGATAACTCGGCGGGCAAATCATACAGGCGAGAGCAGAGTCAAGGAATAAGTGGAACCAGAGATTCGAATCCGAACGAGTATCAAATCGAGTGGAAAGGAAATCCAAAGAAAATAATCGGGAAGCTCTCGGACACACCTGACCTCTACATGATCAACGGAGAGTTTAAGGTAAAGACTGCATTCTTAACTTATTCGTGTCAATGCCATCCTAACTTTGGCAGTATCCGCCTTTCCGGTAATGGTGGCGTACGGCGGTGGTGAGGAGTTCTCTCCTAAGTTCCTCTCACAAAATTATATTACTCTTACTACGCATGATCAGAAATTTTTCTATGTAATTCCTCCGATGAATTTCTCATTTTTGGACACGTCTACTCAACTAGCGTTGTTTCTCAGACTGTTATGTGTAAAATGCCCAATTTCATTTCCTTAGAAAATCCTACATTGAGAAGGGTATTGAGTACTTACTCTAACGTGAGGAAAAATTAGCTAAAATCAAGCAGTTAAGAAAATTTTCCTACTGCTTCTTTTATTGCTGTTTGTACTTAAATAATTTACGGTATTTAATGGTATCAGTGCTTTTATAAGACGCGTTTACAGATATAATATTCCTCAAACGGACCCTCTTATGGATATAATCCTTGTGCATCTGCACTAGTTGTATTTTTACGATACATTTTTGAATGGACATCTGTTCTCTGATCTTAGAATAGAACTTGACGCCTCGTACTCTCTGTAACCCAGTGGGCGAGGATATCCGCTCCCCTCTCTCCCAAAATATGGCTTCCTGGAAGGCGATTCCTGGGGCAAACCCAGGTCCTAGGAGGAGGCTGTGGCTTAGTCACCCACGAGAACAAAGATTGCTCTCTGGCTGGCACATCCAAGGCCGCGGGTGCGAAAAGTTCCCGGGCCGGACTCCGTGGGCGGGGATTCGACATGAGTGACGTGACGCCACGGGCGACCCAGAATAAATCCAACGATGGCGCAATGACCTCAGCGGTCGAAGCATGCGTCCATTAAAGACCTGCACGACCGAATAATGAGCTGTAAGGTGGAGGTTACCGTGGCGGAAGGCTCGCTGTGTAGATGGGAGGGGATTATAGCTACTGACGCCTGTGGATTCCTTAGTTCGGCCGTTTAGTCGACGTGGGTCGTCGCATTCAGCACTCATATTTTTATACTGATACAAACTCGTCAAGGCAAAATACCCAGTCATGCAAATCTTATTGGTATACATGTTATTTATATATTTTTTGTGAAGGCTATTTCACTGTTAATGATTTAATATCTGTAAGCCGTTGGGGCGGGATAAGATAGACGTTTTCTGACGTGACGTTATCGGACGGTGGCGTTCAGCAAAGGATGCGTACGATAGCCTATGGACATATAATACTTATTTCATTTGGGTAGATGGAGAGGGTGCTTGCTATGGTGTGGCCAATGCTTGAATCTATAACGTGGGCGGAACCAAAATGGCGGGTCCACCATTTTGGTTCCCCCAATAAGCCTCAGCGTTTACGGGCTGACGCACTAATTTTGCAATTTGACGAAGTTTCCCATCGATAACCCTCTTGAAATCCGCATACATTTACGTTTTGAAAATTCAATTCACAACATTGAAATATTTCATAATAATTCCATTACGCATGAGCAGATTTTCTTCTAAACACAAAATAATACATTACTTGTTACTCTAACTGTCGCTAACAAATATCAAGGTATCATCGCGAGTCTAATGTTGAAAACAACATATTTATGTAATTTTCGCCTAAATTTTGAATACTGCCCCTAGAACCCAAGTCGCAAAAAAATATAATATTATTCTTTTGCCATTTCCTTTGCTGCATGTATGGTGAGTTACGCCGCATAAGCAGATGAACTATACTGAAATGTGGTTTGAGAATTTTTTTTTAATTATAGTAAAACTCCAACTATCCGAACTCCCAACTATCCGGATCGCCAATTATTCGGATCGCTTTTAGGGGAAAATCCTCAAAAATTGGCTTTTTATAGTCACGGCAATAGGTTCGAAACGTGAATTGCATCTTTTATACCATTGATTTCGTTTGAAAGTTATTGATTAACGCACTTACATTTCTTTGGCGTTCTTTGATCAATCCGAAGCGAATAAGTCAAGAGGTTTCCAATGAAATTACCTTTTTGGTGAGTTATCCATGTATCCAGATATGTGATTATCTGGATGGGGTCCGGTCTCAATTTATCCGGATAGTTGGAGTTCTACTGTACTTGAAAAACTGTGAAAATGTGATCTCAATGGCCCACGATTACTGCTCCAGCCATCTTAAAGGCCTTTATAATCGATGCTTGCTTCAATGCTGAAAATTGAGCTTAATTCATAAATACCCTGAATATACTTTGTGACTCCTGTATTATACAATTTGCAATTTTTGTATTCGTCGGCACCAGCCATTTTCCTGATCTAGTATAGAGCCCTCGAAGACTTCCTCAGTCCCAACGCCAAATCCTTTCTTTTCGTTCAATCATTTACTTTTAGAAGCCATTGGGTCTAAGCATGTGACAAATCCACCACGATCTTCTCTTCCTTAAAGAGTGTCGTACACCTTCGTCGTCCTCCCCTTCAATTCTCCTGCAAATATTCTTCCTCGTTTCTAATTTTTATCCCATGATGCAATCATCAGTATTAGCCTCCGACATCAGGTTCCGAAAGCGCGTTTATTCTCTCATGATCCGCAAATTGCAAAACGCTGCGCGAATGTTTTTATGTTCTTTCCTCAATCGTATTTTCTCGGATCACGGCAATTTTTTTTCGTCCTACGTGACATTCCTTGATTGTTAATATAAAAATGTATCTTTAGGATGGGCTTATACAGCTTACGATGCCGCATTGGCACAGTTCCAAGAGTTAAAACTAATTGTTCTTTAAGAGAGATTTTCGTCGTGTAGTAGTCAATTATTGAGGTTAATCACAAATTCCTTCTCAATGATCGGCAATTGAAAAAGCAATTCACATAAGAATAAGATTAGAGGTGAATTTTCAGCACAGCTTTTTCCATATATTGTTTGATACATCACGACCATGGTTTTGTTACAGAGTAGCACCAGAAGATGCTACTCTGAAACGAAACCATGGGCGTGATAAATAAAACAAGATGTGGAAATAGCTGTGCTAAAAATTCATCTAACTTTTCTACTATGAAAGACTTCCACAAAGTTATGCCCGAAACCGTTTCTTATAAGAGGATTAGAGTTTAGAACACAATAGATATGGAGAAATTGAATGCTGGAAATAAAAACAATTATGCGTTAAGGCATGAAGTCGGTCACAACCATCGTCTACGTGGTGCTATGTGCGCACTTTTACCTAAGAGATAAATGTATTTCTTCTTTATCTATTTCCATGTAGTACAGCCGTCAACAGCCCTCCATGTAGTACAGCCCCAACAGAGAATTTTGCAAACCGTCAAGATCTCGTTGCGTCCACCTGGAGCACAAGTCTTGCGTTTACGTGATAACTAAACGTAGTATTTTAGGTAGTTTGAGCGTGATATCGCTTCTTACAATATTCAATTATTTAGGCCACATTACAAGGATAAAAGATCTCACCTTTCTAATGATAACAAAATATCAACCACTTGTAGACCTACTTATCGAGATATTTGCCCAAAAAATAGAAGCGTTTTCCATGCGTTTGGGTACGGCTCTGTTCCATTGAGGGACAGTAAAAATCATGAAGTTCTAAGTTCAGTTTACGTCAAAAATGTAACGTTGTATATTTAATATTTTTTCCATTATTTTTTAAAAACAATTTATTGTTCTTCGATATACTTTTTATATATTAGTAAAAAAAACCTCTGGTTTTGAAGGTGATTACAGCGCAGGGGGTGAAAAAAATATATCAAGTTAAAAGCTAAAATAAGTAATGGCGTGAAAAATCTAACGTGGTGTATTTCATATTTTGTCTATATTATTTTATAAAAATACTTTATTACTCTTCGTTATACTTTTTATATTTTATATTTTTTTATACTTGCCGGCCCCGATGGTGGCGGGGTAAAGTCCTCGCCTGGTAATCCGAGGGTCGCGGGTTCGAGTCCCGCCTGGGTCGGTTTTTCACAGGCCCAGGGCATGGGTGTTTCTGTCAAGGTCTAGTGGTTCGGCCCCTGAGAAACATGATGACAAGCCAATGGCTTATCGGGTTCGCAGGGGCATACGGACCACCAGAATCGTCCGCAAGGCAAAAAAAATATCTAATCCAAAAAACCCTCCAGTTTTGAAGGCGATTTCAGCGTTGGGCGTGATAGAAATAAAACAAGTTAAAGGCTGAAATTTTTAGTTAAATGCCGATCAGTTACGTCTATTAGAAAAGTTATTGCACCATTAATAATTTAATACTATATTAACTCCAAGCTTCCTACAACTCCTTGGATTTTTAAATAAACTTATAAATTGGACTCCATAATGGCTATAGAAATTCTCGCTAAAATTAGCTTCAAGTTGACGTCATTTAGAAAAGTTCTTGCACCAATAATAATTTAATACTATATTAACTCCAAGCTTCCTACAACTGCTTGGATTTTTAATTAAACTTCTAAACTGGACTCTATAATGGCTAGAGAAATTCTCGCTAAAATTAGCTTTAAGTTGACGTCATTTAGAAAAGTTCTTGCACTATTAATAATTTAATACTATATTGACTCCAAGCTTCCTAATACTGCTTGGATTTTTAAATAAAATTCTAAACTGGACTCCATAATGGCTAGAAAAATTCTCGCTAAAATTAGCTTTAAGTTGACGTCATTTAGAAAAGTTCTTGCACTATTAATAATTTAATACTATATTGACTCCAAGCTTCCTAATACTCCTTGGATTTTTAAATAAAATTCTAAACTGGACTCCATAATGGCTAGAGAAATTCTCGCTAAAATTAGCTATAATTAGACGTAATTTAGAAAAGTTCTTGCACCATTAATAATTTAATACTATATTAACTCCAAGCTTCCTACAACTGCTTGGATTTTAAAGTAAAACTCTTAACTGGGCTACATAATGGCTTGAGAAATACTCGCTAAAATTAGCTTTAATTTGAAGATATTGATGTCCTGGTGTTGAAAAACACACGGATCCAACGCTGCAAGCAATTTTTGAGCAAACTATTCAGATTCCGAGTGCTTGAAATTTGAAGGGAAATCTGTGGGACTCCGGTCTACCTTGAGGACTCAGCCGAGCGAGAACGGGATCGCAAGAAATTTGACACTATCGTTTGAATTAAATCTGCCATTTAAAGTATTAATTTGAATGACGGGCTGTCATTCGTGAACATCATGGTATTCGTGCACCACACCTCCCTAAAAAAAGTGTATTATCATGTTTATGAGTATTAAAGTATTCGTTTGCTTTTACCAGTGCAAACGAAAATGATATCCGCCTTTTTTTGTCACAAAGAAATTAATTAATAAGAAGTTAACGCTCGCTGGTTCACATAAACTACAAATGAACCAAAAGGATTATGGTGTTTTTGATAAATTAACTTCCAAAAATAACCTCTTTAGGTAAAGTTTTAGTGCAGCAAAATATTTTAGACAAATGTAATAGAGAAAATTTAATTAAAAACTAAATAAAAACACTCACACTGTTTACTTAATTACTATTTTAAAAACCGTAATGACTGACGAAACTTTACTTAAATTCAAAGGAAAAAAAAGATCTCAAGCGGATAAAATGAACTCAGTACGTGTATTTCCTGATGGGAATTAGCAGACAGACAGAAAAACTTTGCTTTTGATATTTTAATAAATGCGTCTTCAAAATCGCTGGATTTAATTACTCCGTCAGGAAAAGTTAAGTCAAAGCAATTAAGCTATTTCGAAAAAATAGGCGAGCTCTGGATTTTACATCTGTTAATCCGTAATGCAGGTGATATAAGTATTGTTATAAGCCCGCTACGACGGCCATGCGCTGGTATGGCAAACACTAAGTCTACGGGTTTGAATCTTTTTCCTGGCAAGGCTTTGGTGTTGTTTGTCTTTTGGGGAAGTACTTTGGTTTGAAGGTACTATCCATGGTACTATTAGCTACGAAATAACTATGATACCATCATTTACATTATAGCGTCGCAGTCGGAGGATCTAAATTCCAATGGCCTCCTTAATCATAGATTTCTACTTAAGCATGTTTAACTAACAATAATTCCTGGACGCCAAGTTTCTAATTGTAAGTAAGGCTTCCGATAAAAGTTGCTAAAGACCTAAAAGCTGTACTGCGCTTCGAATTAAATTTGAGCTTTCAACGCCAACTCAGTTTACTGTAAGTTTAGCACTTTTCAAACTAATTATGCTGGGAATAACGCAAGTTGGGGATGAAACGACGATGTAAACTCTGGTCTCATTCCGCCATGGGCGCCAGAAGAACTTAGACCTGGACTAATAAACTACTAATGCAGCCGCAAGTGTACTGCTGCAACTTGAAACATTGTGTGAACAAAATCAATTTTGTCTTCAACCGATTGGGATTCGTTACATTTAGGTTACAAAAGTTAAGAGCCTTCTCTTCGAGCGGAATGAGGATTCTCCCACCTTCCTATGAAAGTTTACATCTTCCCAAGACACAAATGAATTAAGAAATCGTGTTTTGCGACGTGACCCTACTCGATGAAGCAACGAAAGCGCAAGTCTTCTGCCCCTACTGGAGGCATTTTACAATTTTATCTTCGACTGATCAGGAAACATTTAACTCCAACCCTTCATTCGTGTCATGGAGTGAATATCGCCTTCTATCGTGATCACCGCCCCTGACCCGAATGAGTTAGGCACCCGTGTTTCGCAACGCGGTTCATGCTTCATTCTCCCCGACCCAGGTGTTTCCTCACTTCTTTCCCATCCCATTAGCGCCTTCATGGTCAGTCACCCGGGGGAAGGTGATCTCGGTCATTATATTTTCAGTGCGAGACAATGGCTATGGAATTCCAATTCCTCAAGCTCTTCCTCCAAAAATTCAATTTCACATATAAAATCACCCTGCAATCCATCTTATGGTTGTGTGGCAGAGTGAGACTTTTAAAAAAACATGCGCTTTACCATTTATTAGCATATATATATATATATATATATATATATATATATATATGAGTTCGTGGAAAATCACACACGCGATAATTTAAATAAAAATAAACTTTGCCACAGGTGGGGCGGAAATAAATATAGAAACACAAAAAGAACACTCACACACTATACGTTCTGATATTTCGACAGCCGAAAAGCTGTCTTTCTCACAGAAGGTTCTGTGAGAAAGACAGCTTTTCGGCTGTCGAAATATCAGAACGTATAGTGTGTGAGTGTTCTTTTTGTGTTTCTATATTTATTTCCGCCCCACCTGTGGCAAAGTTTATTTTTATTTATATATATATATATATATATATATATATATATACTCTATGGCTACACCAATTGATTTAAGATTCTCCCGGTGAATCTTATATATTTACAAATTTTGTCTCGTGCGGCATTCAGTAGCCCTAATGATGGCGAGCAAGTCGTCCGTTGAAACGTTGGCAGAAATAAAGCCTATAACCTGGTATCATCTACATTTACATATTACCCCGCAAGCCGCCTCAATAGGCGTGTGGCGGGGGGTGTTAGGACACCAGCCGTTTACATATAAAATGGACACGCTCTAATGAAATTACGCCTAGCATTTATTATAGTCCCTTATTGTTCGGGGGAAAAACGAATTCCCATACCTATCCGTTCGGCAAAATATCTCTCTTAATTTATCGTTTCTGTCGGACCTGGAAATATAGTGGGGTTCTAATATGATGTTCTCCGTGTCGCTCTGAAAGATATCTATTCTCAATTGTTCAAGTAATCTAAGCCTAGCGCTCAGCCTCCGAGTCTCTAGCGGCTCCCAGCCTAATTCGTTTAACATCTGTGTAACGCTGTCTGTACGCCCGTAGCTGTTTTTGACGAATCGCGCAGCTTTCCTTTGTATTTTATTAAGTTCCCGGACTAAGTCTTTCTGCACCGGATCCCATATGCTCGCTGCATATTCAAGGTGTGGCCGGACGAGTTCGAAATAGCACCCCTCTTTTACTTTTTCATCCGAAAATCTTCCCACAATACGCTTGACGAATCCTAGCTTCTTCAGAGCTCTGCCACAAATATTTCTTATATGTGCTCCCCACGATAGGTCCGAAGTTATCGTAACTCCTAGATACTTCACTTCATTTGTCGCCTTTA
Organism: Pyrrhosoma nymphula; assembly: GCA_963573305.1. Taxonomy (NCBI): domain Eukaryota; kingdom Metazoa; phylum Arthropoda; class Insecta; order Odonata; family Coenagrionidae; genus Pyrrhosoma; species Pyrrhosoma nymphula. The sequence continues at coordinate 42,088,924 of OY754330.1, read as the reverse complement.
TGTTAACACCATCCACAGCATATACATGGGAATAGTTGGACGTGGTATGAAACCCGAGAAAAATTTATATGTGACTATACTACTCAACATACGTAAGTAATCGTCTCCGGCTTAACTTTGTGGAAGTTTGTAACATCCATGATGAAAAAACAACTTAGTTTCAATCCACAAAATTTTATTCGATACGACCCGGGTTTCAGCAACTTCGTGCCATCTTCAGGTAACAAATTTCACTGGTGGCCGGGTATGTATAACTAGGAGAGTGACCAAACTCGGGCCCCAGTCCCTAATTCGGGCCCCCAGTATATTGGCTCTGTACGGTGCTGTCGGTTGAAGGTGGGGAGTGAGGAACAAATGGGTTGGGCAGCATGTAAGGGAGGGAGGAAGGTTGAGTCTCAGTCTTCAATTCAAGATGCATGCATGTAAAAATGTCAGAAGCACAGCAAGCATGCGAGACATGCATTAATTAGTTAATATCCTTAATTAACTAATAATGCAAGCTTATCGACACCACTGATTCAAATTTTCTCAGTCTAAGATTATTGCAACTTTTTTCATTTTAATTTTAGGCATTCATATTTCTGACAACATTTAGATTTATTTGTAACTCTTCTTCAAAGCTTTATAAATCACAGTGGAACTTTGAACAACCAGGATATCATTTTAGGTAGAAAATGAATGAAATATAATATGGTGCAACATTCCATTAGTATTTGGTTTTATATTAAAATCATAGAACATTCAATCTTTTCGTTAATCTTTACTTTTTAATGCTTTTAAATGTGAAGCTGCAGTTTTGTAATGCATAAAAATACTTCCCGCAATCACAGACAGCTATAAAAATTAACAAGAGCAGCCATAACAATGTGCTTTATATTAGTTTATTATAACAATGTATCTAGTTTATTAGCTTTGAAGTATGTTCTATGTTTTCTTTTGGATACGTTTCGTATTAATAAAATTTTCATAATATGAATAATGGTATTTTAGAATAAAAATTGTCCTCAATTAGTATTTTCGGAAATTTTTTATAGTCGGGGTTCGAAAAACGTTTTCGTCGTCATCAGGGAAAAAGTCTGCTTCGAAATTGCTTAAAATAGTTTAAATTTTAACTAACTGATTTAAGTAGGCACGATAAATTCACTCATCCTTGTTTTTGTGGAAGTATATTTACAACGCTAATAAAGTTATCATATCGGCTTCAAGCTCATTTTGTCGATATTTGCTCTATACGTTCTAACTTAGTGTCTACGTTAAAAATATCAAGGAGACGAGCAAGGCGCGGTCGTCGACCTTCGATCAATTGATGTCTTCATTCGGCTATTGATCCCTCGTGGCTGACTTTTTCATTCCTTTTCCTCACTAATGATATCGGTAATTGTGTCGGCAAAATTTTTCCGTCCGGCTGGGGTTCTGTAGCAAGGCTCCAATGCATGGGAATCACGAGAATTCAATTGCATGAGGACATAATAGTCCTAGACTTGTCGTGGTTTGGGTATTATACAACCGCGTTGACGTAATCCGTCTCGTACGGGGCTCTGATGGATGGAGCCACTTATCCCATAAGGTCAACTTGAGAAAGTCCATTATCTGACAATGCATCAACCAAAATCAAGGTGAGATTTTTATCTGCGGCCTTTTGGATTTATTGCGGTTGTCCTGTCCGCCAAAAAATGGGGTAGTCCACCCAAACCATTAATGAAAAAGGGTTCCAATGTAATGCGATAAAATTTGACGAGGGGGAAGGGACTTTACTAACCTCGTGAGGACATATAGCGGGAAGCTCACAAATCGTCCTTTTTTTAGAATTCGTTTCAGCCATCTATGTAGCCCTTACACAGCTTCCTTCAATGCCTCACTTTCTCTTTTTCCAGTATTCCTTCATTCTCTGAATTACTCTTTCTCGTTCTTCTTATGAGGGTAACCTTTTTATTCTTGGTTTCTCTTTGGCTAGTTCCTCCACCTCCGCAATTTTCATGCTGAAAACTTTTGTTTCTTATATTCTGTTCCCTAACTTCTTTCACCCATTGGACCTAAATTTTTCTGTTCTTTAAGAAGGTAAGGTTATTGTTTGTGATCTACTCAGGTCATTGTGTTGGTTCTTGTTTTAATTACCCTTCATAAGTACAGAATTATTACATTCGTGCAGAAAAGACACTTTGTGAACACCTACAATCTTGTTTCTGCGGCGAGTAGAAATGCGGGAAGGACGTAAACATGTGATTCAAAGGAAAACATATGAAACATATTGAACGCCATCGTTTCCAGGAAATAAACCATTACACTAATCCCCATAAATGTATTATACAAATCAAAATCGAAGAATATAGCTCCGGTTGCCAAAATGATAACGGGGGCACATGTTGTTCTCTTAGGATGATCTCACGTCTCTAATGGGCAGACAGTGACCGACTCTACTGTCTGTTTCAAAAGTATATATACCCGAGTTTGAAGTAACGTAGTTACATAACGACTCGTCCAATTACAATGCAATTTCCTTAAAAATGTAGCTTATTTTAATCTGCGTTGAGCACATGTTATGAATAATTTTTATTCTGTTTTTAAAGGTATGTTATTGAAGCGAGAAGATGAAAACTACCCGTTTTTCGGCACACTCCGCGCAATCACTGAATTGACGGCCCTCTAAAACCAAAATCAATTGCTGTATTATCGTCATATCATAACCACGAATAGAGCTTAATTTTTTAAATGCGATTCCGAAAGTTTAATTCTATAACTGTATTTTAACATAAGCTGTTCTATAGTTGAAGAAACTGGCCCACGTTTGTGCTTTTCTCAATCGATGCCCTGTCCTTTCTCACTTTCCAGCCTCATTGGCGATGGGGTTAAGTTCTCGCCTGCCAATGATGAGGTCGTGGGTCCGAGTACCACCTGGGTGGGTTTTTCCCCATCTGGGGGATGGATGTTTGTGTAGATTGGAATGAGTTAATTGTAAGAAAGGACTTGACAAGACTTAAAATTCGCTCAAATGAAGACAAAATTGTTATAATTATTACTATTTATTTCACTTCAGTATCATCTGCAATCATCAATCCGAATATTGGTTTGCATCAGCTTTCCATTTCAATCTTATCTCCACCAACCACTTCATTCTTATAAAATTATTCACTTTGACGTCCTCTATTATAATTGAGCCGTTGGGAGCAAAAGTGGTGTAAGTAAGTTTTTTTTGCCACACTTCAGTTAGGTGTGCAGAAGCATTCCTCTACCTGTATTCTGTATTGTGAATGAATGGTGGTAGTCTACCCTCTATCTTTATTCGCTATTAAGCAGCAATTAGGGTTTAACTTGTTATTCATTCCGCTTTGAGCCCCATTTTCCAAAAGTTCTAGTTGTGACTTACACCATGCTTGCTCTCAACGGCTCATACGCCTGATGTATTTCATTCTTTGTCTTCATATGTAATTATTGAATCCTTCCGATTCAGTTCTCCTTCCATTGTTTCCAATAGTCATTGTTTCACAAAAGGTGTCAAACAAGTTTGTCTCTTTTTCTACTCATAATGCTTCTTTTTTCTCCAACTCTTAGTAGGACTTATTTGTTGGTGATGCTGTCCGTCCAGTTGATCTTCAACATTCCCCGATAAAACCACATCTACATTGCGTTCAATCTCTTTTCCTCAGCAGCTGTTATTGTCCAGGTTTTACTGCTATTAAAGGAGTATGCCCCAATTATGTGATAATATTATACTACACAACACGGAATTCAGCCCTTCAAAGCTATTATTAGGGGTAGCTTGTAATTTTTATCCATGTAATTGTGCTATTTTAATGTATTTACAAGTTACACCTTATGATGGCTTTGTAAAGCTGAAGCGTGTTTGGTATGTAAGTTTAATTTTTTTATGTGGAATGGAGTCATGTTATTCTTTCTCTGGCAGATTCTTACATAAAGGAATAAATATACAGAATAAGATTTAAAAACTATTACAAAAAGTTTACCTACTCTATATAAGGGGCGAACCAACGTGCATCAAACTGCTTCTTCATGTTTTTCAACCAAAACTCTCTACTTCTTTCCGACACAGATCAAGTCGAACGCTTCCCTGTTGATCCTGCTGATAGCTCGACCACCGCACCTGCAGACGCAGGACCACGAGATCCCCGGCGGGGAACTGTCCATCTTTGGTGGGGAGACCATGGACAGGAACGGGAAGGGGATAACTATGGAGTCTCAGCTCGAAAACGTGAATCAACTCTTGACTAAAGTTTTTGGCGGTGGATCGAGGAAAGAGTACGGGTTGACCGAGTCCGCGTCAACAGGGTTCCCTGTTTCCAGCACGGAGCATAACGATGAGAACGGTGAACTGCCGAGCTTCACTTTGGATGTGGAGACATCGTCCGTCCCTTTGGTCGAGCCGGAGCAGCCGACCACGTCCGGTCGCCCGGAAACGACAACTACGCCCGAGTCACCCCCGGAGGTCGGCGCGACCACCCCCGAGATTCCCGGCGAGACTGAATGGTAAGGGCTCTGCAATGCACAAATTTGGATGAAGCATTTCTTCAAGAGGTTCCCGGAAGCAAAGTGATTGGAGTGCATTGAGACTTATTTTGCGATAGCTGACTTCAGATTTAAGTAGTTGTACATGTGCGATGGTCACTCGAAAAGAAATGCCTTCTATTTATTTACATGAGTACTAAAACAGTTGCACGGTGAGGAAGCACATGTTTAATAGAACAAATGTTTGACAAAAAATAATGTTATCCAAAGGGAAATAAGACGACTTGGTAAGATTACACAAAGCGTTTAATACGCCTTGAGTAAGGAGCTTGAAAATGATTGAAAATTCAAAACCATGGTCGATGTATTTGCAGTTTCGTGGAATCTAAACTAATCGCCTTATTTCCTATCGTAACGAGGTTCCATCTAGTCAAATCTGACAATTTAATATGGACGTAATTGAGACTTTTTGTGCAATAGCTGACTTAAAAGTGGAGTAAAAGAGTTCGAGTTGAGTGGTTGCTCCAAAAGTAATGCCTCCTATTTCTTTCCATGAGAACTAAAACAGTTGCTCGGTGAGCATTCAAAATATTTGGTATCACAAATGTTTAGCTAAAAAATACTAATTTTAAGCATAGCCAATACCATGGCCTAAGCATTTTCTCCGGCTCTTATTCCGCTTTGTGATATTCCATCAAATTTGTCCATTTCAACCGATAATTATTGCGTCTAATCTCTCACAGTCCTACAGAGATGGAGGGAGGCAGGGAGACAGACACAACTCATCTGTGGACCTCGCCCTGCCCGGGAGTGTTCTCCTACCTCGCGGACTCCATCGTGGATGGAGCGTGGAACGGCTCACTCTCTCTGCCCACCAAAGATGACATCCTTGGCATCCGACTGGACGTCCAACTCGATAAGCCGTCAAGCCTCAGCATTGTCGGTGTAAGCGAACAGCACACACTAGGGTGGTCCAAATAATATTCATATTGTTCACGTCGCCGCCCCTCCCCCCAGTTGTCTGCCAAATGACTAGAGTACTCTTAGTACAAAAAAAATGTGCTCTATATTTCCAGCAGGGGTCGTGCCCCACGCAGTTTTATATTTTGCCTGAACGCTCTTAAAGACTTTAAGAGAGGCAACACGAACGAGGGCATTTGGTATAGCGCATCCTCGAAGCCTCCTGGAGTGGATTAGAATTATAGTTACTAAGATACTCCGTATTTGTTATCTCTCAGAGCAATGAAAATATTGCCAATTATTGATATTTGCTTAAGTAGTTGGTACGCAATGTATGCGTAGTTGTAGTCGTCCGTAATCACTAATTTGCTAGTGCGTTATTTTCCTATAGTGCATCCGAAATAAGCTGTTTTTCATGTCGAATTGCAATTCCTCATGCCGTACTGAAACAGGAAGTGATGAGGAGACGTGGCTTTAAGTAACGGAGTTAGAAGTTTAAACAAAATAAAACATACACACCACAGACGGTGAAATTGCATTGAAATATTGCATTGAAATTTACGGTGCAATGATTGCAAAATAAAACAGGTGAGCCGTAAGGTAATACAGAGGAAATGCGAGATGGAGAAACTTGAACTCATCTCACAAATATAAAAAGCTAAACATTCATAGCAGCTAATCCTTTCATTGGTCAGCATGTAACAAATAATGAATCATTACAACTATATCGCTGAATATCAACCAACACCAGGAGCCCTCGAGGCTTCGATATATCAAATGACCTCGTCCGTGTTGCCTGCGCTATACGTTTCAAGGGCTTTCACGCACAAACGTTAAAATGCATGGGGCACGAATCCTGGTTGAAGTTATGAGCTAATATTTTGCACAAAGAGTTTTCTAGATATTTGGCATCTCATTGGAAAAGGGGGTGTGAAAAATATGAAGACTTGATTTCTTTGGACCACTCTAGCGGACACTCATATTCCCACAAACTGCCATGTAATTAAATGAATGACTTTTTTAAACATCCATGAAAAAGAAAGTCTTGGTTTAAAGAATGACATAGATCAGGTAAGCTTTACAGTGCAAAATCAAGATTTTATCAAAATCTTGATATTTATAGTGAGCCTTCAGCATTTTCTTGCCCTAAAGCCTCCACGCGTTCGTACAAGTACCTAATAAAATATTTTACGCCCCTGCCTATTACCGACGACATATTTGCCATAACCATTCTTGCTTCTAAGACTTATGCACAGGGTGCCAATTAATATTATTTTCTAAATGTCTTATTTCATTTTTACAGGAAATTTTGTTTATTGTAAATTGTAATTTTCAACTGAGCATTTTACTTCTAATTTTACTATTGATAAAGTGAAGTAATTCACATGAAATGTCACGGACAAAAAAACAACTTAATTTAAATAAGACTTTTCACTTTCTTTTTCTTCCATAGAAATGAAGACGCTTCATCTCTAATTATAATTAGTAACTCAGATTGCAATATAAATTTTTTTCAGGCTCTTTTCGGTGAAGTTATGAATACAGGGAATATCAGCTTCACTGTCTGGGATTACACGACGTTGATACCATCTGGCGAGGCCATAAATGCGGAAATATTTGCCAGGTACGACCAGCAAGAGGATGAGCCTCCAAGGATAAAAGCTATAAGGCTCAATGGAAGGCTCATATGCCCAGCAAGAAAAGGTGGGTCTGAACCTCAGCAAACCGATATGTGTCGGGGCTTCATCGGGTAAAGGATGTTAGTTCAAAACGGACGAACTGAATTCGTGTGAATATAAGTTGCATCCCTTGTAAAATCTCGTGGTAGATTCGTAGTGGACGATTTTAGGACTGGAAGAGTGAAACTTCTAATAACCACTCAATTTGGGTGAAAGGGTGGAAGTTTTGTGCCTTGGGTTACTTCGTCCAACCCTATCTGTAATGCACCGACTATTATAACTATAGCGCTGCAAATAAGACTCACAGGATAAAAGTTTTTACCTTCCACTCTTTATCTTCCTCTTTGCCGATTTTCCTTGCCACTTGCTCAAAACAGATTATAACAATAATCATTAATTCTTCCAGACAATATATTTACAAAACTTTGTACAAAGAGGAAGTTATGTACCCTAGAAAGCCATTGGTTTGTTTTTAGGGTACCTACAGCTAAATAGCATGCGTTGCTAAGCTACCACGAAGTAATTCATTGTGATAAATTAATTTCTCTTTGCAGCGCCTTATATCAAGCACGTGAAGGGTCTAGTCCCCAACAGTTAATAATTATTTATCGTGCGATGCTCATATTCATGCTATGAGCATTGTTAATTAGCATCATCAGTGAACAATAAACTTTATAGTAAAGCACAAATGGTTTGGTATTGTATTTCGTGAAATTTTGTAGACATGATTTAGTAGATGAACGTTATGAATTCAATACTTTTAATACGCGCAAACTCGACCGGTTTCAACGCTCTCGAGTCATTTCCAAGGGAGATTACGTTTTTTCCCAAGTCAAACCAAGAAGGCGTTGATTTGCCATTGCGGCAGACATAAAATTGCATCAAGACATAACAAAATGGAAAATATGTTTACAAACGCTGAATAAATGCCTTCCCATTTTAGGAATGGTTTCCTCTTCGGTGTCTGCAGAGTCCATGAGATAGATTGCCTTTGACATGTAAGCACTCGCCTTGAGTTTCAATTAGGTCGTACGAGAGCGGTATTGACACGGCATTTGCCCTACTGTCGGATTTTTTTATACTCGAGTTTAGGCTTTTATTACAAGCAAACTATTAAGCCTATTGCAAAAAGATCTACACCAATATTTTTCTGGTATAATTCTGCGTCATTCTATTTAGAACAAGTATTTTTTTCGAGTTCAATTATGACTTTTTTGTGTGGTTGTAGTGAAAAAAATGTTCCTGTTTTTGGATTTTCCTCTAGAAACTATTCAAAAAAATATATACTGGTAAAAATGTGTTTGATGGTAAAGAATTTTTTTAATTTTTTAGACACATATGTTGGTAGTGTAGGTACTCAAGTTATAAATGTTTTCAATCACCCACCCATCATCTGTCACCCATCTAATCATTTTTCTAAAGTAACTTTTTCTCAGCCAAGGATAAACGTACAGCATGAAACTTGAGCTTGTTTTGAAGCTCTCGATTGTGGTTATTGGAAACCACAACCACTGCAAATCGGTATCACACTTTATCTTACCTTCCGTACTCCATACCTTCTCCATTCTTCTCCACGACAACATGTCGTCTCTCTCCTCGTCCTCTTTTCGGCTTCATTCAACGCTACACTCGCATGTCAAACTCTTCAAAATGGTGAAATGCTTTTAGGAAAATAAGTCGTAAAATATTGAAAACAATGAGAATTTCAGGTAAAATATCTAAATATCTCCTAAATAATATCAACAATTTTTTCGGGTGACGTCCGCGTATGTTGCTTAGGTTCACAACAGTTTTGCCAGCTATCCTACTGGCGTCCTCAGGTGACTTTCAAGTTTATTAGTCTCCCGCACAATCATGATGCTGCTTCATGACTGGGCGTGGAATCGGCCGAACTTGGCACCAAATCTAGCTAAATTGGCCCCTATAAGAACTCAGCGATACTCTCGCAATCCTTCACCTGAGGACGCCATCAGGATAGCTGGCGAAACTTTGGTGAACCTAAACAACATACGCGGACATCACCCGAAAAATGTTGATATCAACTGATCAACACCGGGGGAACCTTCGAACGAACATCTCCAAAATAATAAAGTGAATGCCTACTGATAGAGGCTAAGAGATGAAAGAGCATCAAATTTTTAATCTATGAAGCCCATAATGCCATCCAAGGAACGCTCTAGAAAATTTCGGGATCGATGGAAGCATTCACATCCTCGACTCACAAGAGGGTGTTTCAAGCAATAAGCTCCTGCGGTGTTGTCGCAGGCACTTTCCTGTTATTATTTTAGCATAGCATTCCTCCTCTCTCTTTTTGTTTCAACAGTGACGACTACCACGGTTCTACCGGGCGAGGATCTCTTACAAGGGAACGGACCCAATCCTTTTACGGATAGCGCGAATATCGACGCACCAACGACATTTAGCCCTGATGTTCCAACGGACGAACCAGTGACCTCACTGAGCCAGGAGAAGATGCTAAGCGGGGAAGAAGCTTCAGCACTTCCAGACGAGCAAAATTCACTTAATTCGGGGTCAGCTTCTGGAACAGTACAAGGTACGAACCTTTTTGTGAAACTGCCTTATTTTATTACCTTCATCCTTACCTTACTGTGACAGTGCTTCCTCTAAATAAATTCCTGCTCGGAGGGTGTTATGCCGGTACGGTTGTAACTAGGGCTGACACGGTAACTCAGCTTTTGCAACAAAATCATATATCAATGCTTTACCACCCGATATTCATCCAAACCTGTCCCTCAAAAAATTGTACAAATTATTCGAAAGCCATAAACAATTTTTTTACCTGTGAAGAAAACTTAAGGCAACATTATATCGAGTCATAATATTACTATGAATTTTTAAAACGAAGAAACATCACCAATTTGTAGGTGAATAAAATGCTTTAATAATTGATTAAATAATGTTATAGTTTTGTTTTAATTTTCAATTGTGTTTCAAATTCACATTTACGTGGCCAAAAAGTAGCAGGTTTCCGACCCCTGGTCTATAAAGTAAAACTAGTTGAATAAAGACTGATGAAGGTTCTCTCACAAATTCAATCGCGGTTAATTATCTACTTGCTATAAAATACTTCTATACTAACCTTAAATACTTAGTGACTAAAACGCCAAGTCTCTTTCTTTCAGGAGAGTTGACAAATTATATATTAACCGTATCATTTGATTTAAGACTTTGATTCTACGATTTCCAGGAACGCCAGGAGATGACGGTATGGCTTGTGGGAAGATGGGGGTTGAGCAGATTCCTTTGACTTCTTACGAGCAGCGCACCACTCGAGGACAATGGCCGTGGCACGCGGCAATCTACCAACTTAGGGGCGATGATCGATTCTACATTTGTGGAGGCACTCTCATCGGAAAGCAGTCCGTTTTGACAGGTTGGTACCCATTGCAATAAACACAGTTTTTTCATGTCAAGGACTTGAGCTTTTCGTCAACTATTGTTAAAAGCTAACGCATTATTTGGTGAACAAGTTTAATTCAAGTATTTTTATTAGTTTAGAATGTCATCGGCGGAAATACAAGCAACAAGTAAACACTCACAAATAAAGTGATTATTTTGCCGAAGAAAAAGTTCTTCCCTCAAGTTAAAAACTAAAGAAAGGTCATTCAACATTATAACTTCCCACAAGTAATCTAAGCCCATTTTTCGACCTTTCAGTTCTTCAACTCGTAAACTTCTGGTCCTCCAATTTTATTCCTCAGCCTCTCTTCAAATGCAAATTGACGAGCATCATGTACTTTCTCTCTTTGTTCATAACCTCTGCAGTTGCTGCGGCCAAAAAATTAGGACTAATGCAACTATGGACAAAGTAATGACCTGTCATAAAATGTTTATCGTCGGTCTACATTTTTTGTCCCGCTGCTCTAATCCTGCCTTTCGCTCCTTTACCTTTCTTTACCGATCTCTTCAAACTGTAGCAGGAGTCCGTTTTCCAACCGAATAAGCCCTTCCCTCAACGAGTGTGAAGTACATAACTTTTTGGCCCACAGGTTGTGACTAATTTCAATCTTTTGTCGTTTCAGCTGCTCGCTGCCTCAGCGATGGACGACCGGTGGACCGCGAATCTCTGGTGGTTCACCTGGGGATGCATACTCTCCATCAGTGGGGCGAAGAGGTGCAATCTAGAGAGGTATGAAGAACAAATTATTGATAAGAGTATAACTAGAAATATAAAACAATGAAGAAGCTTAGGACGGCCGCTGAAAGCTAGTTCATGAACATCACGCCAAAAAGGCATTATGAACTACATTATCTACATACTCCAGAGAATTGCCACGAGAAAACATTTACCTGGAGGTCGAATTGAACCACAATCATCTGGCTTGCCGGGCCAATGCGCAGTCACTAAAAATATCATCGCACTACGTCCTTATTTACTTTTTCACGAGTTTTCACCCTAATCGTGCAACCGTAAGTAGCTAATTATCTTCCTTCTTATAACCTTCCTACTGCGATATTCTTCCTTTAAAAATACCCCAGATTACAGAGGTAAAAAGTGAAATACATTATTTCCAATAACATTTATTATGGTTCGACTAGTTTTGACGCAATAGCGTTTTTATTACCTTATTAATTACCTTATTTACCGGCGTTGCCAATGCGTTGAAACTAGTCGTACAAGAATAAATTTTGGTGGAAATGTGTAATACATTGTGCTTTTAACTTCAGTAATTATTCAGGAATAATAAATGTTCATAAATTTCAGCCAGAAGCCATTGAATACCCTTCATTAGCCCTCTCAATTACTAGCCCTTCCACTTATTTCTGTGTTGAACATATTATTTTCATCTTCAACCTCTCTCAGCCACCATAACTTTGATAGCCTTCTCAGTATTCGGTCTTGCTCCATTGATACTTCTTAATGTCTAATATTCACACCTGATTGGTCACTGATCCATGCTCATATTCTATACTATTTCAACAAATCTCCGAGACAAACGGTGGTATTAGCCAACAACATTATTTTTGAGGTTTTTCTTGACCATGAAGTTATTAATCAGATTGGGTTTTATTGGAGATTTGGTCAATTAAACATAAAAATCTTCAGCCAACGTTTCGACCTTTTATGAGATCATCATCTGGGCTTCAGCTTATAATGGTTTCCTAGCAACAAAAAAAATACTGTTACTAAAAAAAATGTTAAAAACTACAAAAAATAACAAAAAAAAACAGTAGTTTTTTTTGTTACTAGGAAACCATTATAAGCCCTGATGATGATCTAATTAAAGGTCGAAACGTTAGCTGAAGTTTTTTATGTTTATGTGACCAAACCTCAAAAAAAAACAATCTGATTAGTTAATAACGACTGTGTGTTTTTACATGACTGATATGTATTAATTTTCGATTGCTTTGTTTAAAATCTGTCTTCGTAGACCACAGCCTTGGCGTCTTGGAATGACGTGTTGGATTCAGTGACATCTAGGGCTTAGCTAGCGATTTTTTTGTTCATACTTTACTTTTTGAGCAATTATACTTCGATTTTAGATACAATTTATCATTCGATGGAATCAGCAATGCATATTTTCAACTTCTCTGTAAAAAAATTTCCTTTGTTTACACTTAAATGATTTAGCCAGAATGCACTTTCACATGTGCTTAGTTTTTAAATCAGTTTTCTTGCGACAACCAACTTGAAACCGATTTTAGTTACATAGCCACCAGCACTACAATGAAAGGACACCCCGTGGTCGAATTGATTGACCTTCATCCTAACGAGGAACCCATTGGTCGGCATCCTCTTACTCATTCGACTGGCTCTCATAGAATAAAACATTCATTTCTTCCTGTTTCCTCTTCCTTACGTTCACTCTTCCAATTATCCAGTCATTTTTATTCGTGCTTGTACTCAGGACCATGAGTCGAGACGGAGCTGCTTGTTAAGCGATAACAGGACCAGAGAGTGCGGAAGAAGTACTCTCCGGTCGTGAATGGAGCTGTAAAGATGATTAAAGGCAATTGCCTAGCTCTATGAAAGAATTTCAATAGATTGGGAAGATGGCAAGGCCAAAATCGGTGTTGGAAGTGATAGGAAAATAGCGCTTCTATAGCGTGGGACGTGGAACTTAAGACAACATAATGGGCTGCAGCCAAGGCTCATGGATAATAATGAAGAACATCTGAGCAGAGATGGAGTAACAATAAAACAAAATAACGCCAAATTCACATTAGCGCAAAAATGGCGTGAGTTCCCAATTCCTTTCCGGAAATGAAGACGCCGATTGAAAAAATAAGCGTGAAACCCGTTTTAAATGACGGAAAAGGATAGTAGGACTCGTTCAAATTCACTAAACGTGAAATTATCATTATATTTGTTCTCGCGCTTTTTGTCTATCATTTTTATTTTATTTTCGAGCGTACCTTGGAAGGAAAGAATTAAAACAGAGTTAAAAATATTAAGTCACCAATCTCCAACTATAATCGATTTCTAGTTCAACAAGGACGATACACACCTAATACTTATCATAAATTTATTTTATACGAGCAGAGGGTAACCATTCCGCAATATTTTTATGAATGTTCTCAAGTCCTTACATAATTTTGCGTTGATTGTTTGTGTTATTTAGCGTCAACGGTTTCCATCAACTTAAAAAAATGCTTATTTTAGAAAAAAAGGTTTGTCTTATATGAAGTCAAATACGCTGTCATATACAGCTGACCAAACCTTCCATTAGATTTCCGCTGGTGGAAAAATGCTCTTGGTTTATTATAATGCTCAGAGATAATGATAAAACCATTTGTAAAAACTTATTGAGGAAAATTTATTGGCCTGATTTGCTTACTTGAAATTTCTTTTTCCGCAGGTTCAAGAGATCCACATCAATCCGGATTACAACAGTACGAATCTGAATGGCAACCTCGCTGTTTTGATTCTCTCCAGTCCTGTCGAGCTGTCGACATACGTTCGGCCGGTGTGCTTGTGGAACGGGAAGGATGAGGAACCGAACGACATTCGAGGAGAGGAGGGCGTGGTAAGATGAACAATTTAGTCCTTCGATGTTGCTCTTAATCTGTTACGTATCATAGTTGAGCAGGGGAGTGGTTAAAAAAATAGCAACAAGTTAGGATATTGCAGTAGCATATGTTTCAATTAATTGGTAATACCGTGTATTATTGGGTAATATATCTGGTCACAGTGCCTTCAGAGGAACCTAAACAACACATTTTACCTGAGGAAATACTATAAGCATAGTACAAAAATATTACGGTTAGCGTTTGAATTACTGCAGTAAGCTATGCGTATGTTATATTTAAACAGCATATTTCAATGTTTTCAATTGTAATAGCTCTCCGTCAAACCTTCTGCTCTCGTCTTCGGGGTACTTAGCATTTCTTTTACTCCAGCATGAAAAAAATCCCCCCTTTACTTCAGCTACACCAGAAATTCTCAACAACTCAATTTTGTGTTCTCTGTTATCTTGGCGTTTTGATGGATCATGAACTTAATTGCACTGAACCAAACCAGGCAATTGAAATCAAATTAATGTCTCTTTTAGGCCTCCTCGATCGCTTTCTGATTATCGAGCTTTGATTACACTAATATTTTTTCCTTTCAAAAATCATGAATTGCTCCTCCATATGATCCCCATCAGCTACATCCAGTATATTGATTCTCAAAAATTTTACTAATTTCTTCAGTAAAATTGTTTAATGCGGATCCTCATTTTGTGATGATGCTATTCTGTCCATGGGCATATTTACCGTGGGGACGAACAGGACCCCACGCCAGAAGCAACTTTGCCAAGAGTATCGACATCAATATACATATAAAATTTAAAAAACAAAATATATTTAAATACTTTAAAAAGAGCTACGCTCGCTTCTCTTCTGCCTCTCCTAAACAAATCCAATTCTTGATAGAACTGATCCGTTTCCACTTTTTTGCAACACTTAACAGCAACGCTCTTTCTCATCTCTCAGACAATAGTTAATCACCTCTCTTTCTCTATCTCCCTCTTTCAATAGGCATTTGAAGTTATAGTTGCTTCGTTTATGCTTGCATGTGTACGTTTATATTTTATTTTTCTGTAATATTTACCACTGTAAATTGGCAGTAATGCTGTTTATGGTTAATTTCCTGATTGATTGAAAAAAATTAATTGCAATTTAGACAGATTACAGCGACTGATTTCCTATACTTTGATCTATTTTCATTATTTTACAGGTTGCTGGTTGGGGATATGATAAACTAGGACTGTTAGAAGAGTCCTTAATAATTGCCAAAATGCCTGTGCTTTATCAGCGTGCCTGCTTGTGGAATTACCCGGAACTATTCCAGTTTTTATCTGAGAATATTTACTGCGCGGGCTATAAAAGCGGTGGGTATTGTATTTTAGTGGGATAATACCTATATCTTCATTGATTTTCCTAGAATCTCTAAAACACAGTTTATTAATTTATGCCAGTACCTCTGGCTCACGCTTCCTTCCATACAGTTTGTGAGAAGAAAATATAGTTTTGCAATGGTGGGTTGCACTCATAATCATAAGCCAGTCGCTTCGGTTAATAACAGGGTACCACTAGGGTACATCGAAAAAACGAGTTGTTAATTTCGACTTGAAATTTTGGGAAAAGGTGGGATTCTAGCCCCAAACACACAGAAAAAAATATTTTCTAAAAATATTAATATTTAGGGGTCTCTTCCCCCCCCCCCCCTCTCCTGAAGTTTTAGCTGATCTAAAATCTCCGTTTTGGGGCCAATTCTAGTGATTTTCTCCCGGATTCTTTTTAATCGTAAGATTGATATAACAGGGAACTCAATTCTGCTCCGGCAGTTGCTAGTCACTATTTTCCTTTATTTTTTCAGATAACTACAATACTTTTTTGTGAAAAGAAAGGGAATTTGGCTGAATTATAGTGTTTTAGGGTGAAAGCCAGTCGTTCCTCTTGTACATGGAGCCGCGTGGAGACGTGGGGGGTCACGAACACATTCTGCAAGGGAAAATATTCATTACCGCATAGCTAAAGGCAGTACCTACATTGTTAATATGAACTCTATTTTACGCTAAAGTACCTAAGGTTTGGTTGAGAAGACGTGTACTTGGAAGTCCTTTTTTTGACCTGAAAGCTGCTACTTGTCTCTTGTCTTGACTCTTTCACGTGAACAGCCAGGTTTCTAACCCTTTCACTCTCATCAAAAAGTATTGCAAGAAGTACATTTTCTGGATGCTCAAAATATGCATTTTGCTGAATGACTGGGAAAACTACGTCATTGGCAATAATTTGACCCGGTTAATGTGAAACCACAGATGCCTTGCACCGTCAATGCAAGTGGGATAATTCTTCACAGTGAACTACGTTGGAACGTAGACGTTCAAAATATATTTCACTAGCAATGCTAAACTTGATGAAGGCGTGGCCACGGGCGTGTAGAAACAGAGAATTCGTACAGGACTTGGCTTTGCGTGTTCCAGGTTTACAGGGCACTCGCCAGAACTAATCGCCATGGCCATTCGGAGCAAATAACGTTGATCGTTGGATAACACTTCCATATCTACCTCTGGGGCGATGAAATGGACATTCTCGAATTTCACCACTGGAAGGGTGTGGAAGATATCTAACTTCTGGTCCATTGGACCTGAGTATGCCATAGGACTTTATGTTGATCCGTCAAGCGCCATGGAAAGATACCGGAAGGGCAACTCATTAAAGTGCGGTAGGCAAATAAGCCATTGCAATAGTCTACCTAGAGTAACTTCCATAAGACGTATCTCACCTCCCACGTGGCCAGTGCGCCCCCCGCAGCCGTCTGACCCTGCTGATTTCGTTTCACTCAAATCAAGCTGCTTCTTCGTTAGGTTCTTCACTATGTTTTGGTGAATGTTTTTGGAGCCGCCTTTATGAGTTAGGTTCTCCACTATGTTTTGGTGAATGTTTTTGGAGCCGCCTTTATGACCTTGTGTTTGTGACCTATGTAACGGTTACCTGGCTCCTCGTGTGGCACTATACGCTCTTCTGTCATCGCAGTTTTAGCCCTTTTATTTTCACCCTTCACATCATAGGTTCAAGTAACATCCTGCCTACCGTCAAAATAAAGTGCCTTTGGCTTGTGATCCTTAAGCTCTGCGTCCAAGTTGTCTAATAAGACTCATCGGTGAGACGTCACTTCCCTTATTAATTTGTTAGGGTCGACGACTTTTTTTGTGTCAACTGGGGAAACTAAATCATAGTCAGCAAGGGCAACCTTTTCAATAAGGGCAACAGAGGGGATAGGAACTCCGGTGCGGACAGCTACTAAGGCAACATTCGACATTTTCAGTCTATTCTGGTCCGTAGGGTGCTTCAGTTTCACATCCATCCATGGATCCTTCCTGGTCAAAATTGAGTCACGACGTGCTGTGCCATCTTTCAGGTCAAAAAAAGACTTCTAAGTACACGTCTTCTCAACCAAATCTTAGGTACTTTAGCTTAAACTAGAGTTCACATGAACAATGTTCTGCCTTTAGCTATGCGGTAATGAATATTTTCCTTGCAGAATATGTTCGTGACCCCCCACGTCTCCACGCAGCTCCATGTGCAAGAGGAACGACTGGCTTTCACCCTAAAACACAATAATTCAGCCAAATTCACTTTCTTTTCATAAAAAAAGAATTGTAGTTATCGGAAAAAATAAAGTAAAATAGTGACTAACAACTGTTGGAGCAGTATTGAGTTCCCTGTTGATTCAATATTATGGTTAAAAATAAAATCCGGGAGAAAATCACTAGAATTGACCCCAAAACGGCGATTTTTGGTCAGCTAAAACTTCATGAGGGGGGAGAGACTCCGTAAATATTAATATTTTTCGAAAATATTTTTTTCTGTGTGTTTGGGGCTAGAACCACACCTTTTCCCAAAATTTCAAGTCGAAATTAAAAAAAAATGTTTATTCGATGTATGTACTTATGTACATACCTTACCCTATCACTGCTATTTAACTAGTAGAAGCGGGTCATAACAACATGAGGCCATAATCAGAGTGGCAAAAGATCAGAAAAAACTCCTAAATTTTAATTGGTGTTACCCGATTATGAGACGTCAGAATCTACCAAATATAACATGGCAGTATTTGATTTAGTGATAGTTGTAGGACATATATTTGATGTTGCTCAAACGCGTGTCATTGGAATTTCCCCTTTGATGGGCAACCGCTACAGAGGTATTACTATTAATGTGCCTGAGGGTATTATTAAAACTTTATTAGAGCAAGTTTCTCTCCTGGAAAATAACTGACGGGTAAAATGTTTTGTCTGGATTCGACACATTTTCATCTTCCCCAACAAAACCTGTGTTCGTCCTTTTATGTATTCCTATCATTTCCATTTCCTATGATTGTATGTGTGTATATACATACATATATATATATATATATATATATATATATATATATATATATATTCGGTATTCCGTTACTCTTTATCTCAACAACTTGCAAGTTTTACGTGAAAAAGCCAGTTATATTCCTTACCTTGAGTCTAATGATTGAAAAGCTCTCGGGTTTTCCACCACCTAAGATACTCCTTTTCTCCATTCATTACTTCAACTTCTTCTACAAGCACAGCCGTCCCTGGGGATTGAGGGGCCCCGTGCAAACGAAAGTTGAGGCCCCCCCTAACTTTGCATTCCCTTATTGATATAGTAGCATCTTTTAAGCATATTTCATGGATAGAAGAAATCAGCCAACAAACTGGCTAATGATTTCAAGAAATTTACATGTACACTAATTCGTAGGTTCTTTCGGGTAATAGGTGATCTGAAAGAGGCAAGCCCATACCTATTATATATATGTAAGCCTCTAGGCGCGGGGCCCAGTGCAGCGGCACCTGTCGCACTACCATAGGGACGGCACTGTCTACAGGCGACTAGCCCATCAGTCATTATGGATCCTGATATCCAATGTTGATGGGCGAGTCGACTGTTGAAACATTAGAAGGTATGGAGAACCTGACGCGGTGGAAATCCGAGAGCTTTTCAATTATCACTACACTTGTCTCTAAAAGAGGTGGATGCGCGCAGCTTCAATTTACAGTTTCTGTCCTAAGGCCGTGGCAGCTTATAGAGGATAATCTTATAATTTCTTTTGATGATTGGTTCAAGGTGACTGGAGCGGTAGTCCTGGGTCATTGAGAGCACATTTTAATAATAAATAATAAGTCGAAATAAAATTCTTGGACCATATTTTAGTATCGTGCATCTGTTTATGCGTTTAAACTCACCAAACTGGCAGCAATGGTTATTATGCAAGATTTATTATTTTCCTTAATTAAAGCATGTTATGAATTTAGTTTACGGCTCGACTTTCGAAATTTATAGGAAATTATATGTAGGCATATATTTATGACATATGTTGTTTTTTTGGAAATTGGACCTAGCATGTCACCTTGATATTTGTAAGTCACAACTATTATAATACGACATGTATTATTTCGCATTTAGAAAAAAATCTTCACAGATATCATCGAACTAAAACAAATTTATATCGTGTGCCATAGGGCTACGTGTTTAAATAGTATTGAATTGACAAAGTCCACACCCGTGAATTTCGATTTTTTTCATCTATATATTTTTATATCATTAAACATAACATGCATTCAGGGTTTCGCGCAAATCTGCTGGTAAAAAATCGCTCCGACCATTTTAACTTGCGTTTTTCTTGCAGAGACGACCATTTGTAACGGAGAGAGCGGCGATGGGATGTACTTTCCGATCCAAGAGAATCAGACGTCGGGCTCCGGAGACAATTCGCCATCTTGGACAATTCGTGGAGTCGCTTCCTTCGCATTGTCGCCTAGCAATGGAATTGAGTGCAGCGCCAAGAATTACGTCGTGTTCACCGATGTGACTAAATATCACGGCTGGATTGAACAGTACCGCTGATGGGGTATCCCGAGTTTGCCCTGTTTAAAAAAAATACTACGCTTGTTACGCTGATTGAGAGACTAAAAAAAGACACAAAATGTCGTGAGATCGACATTTCTCATGATCATTAATCATCCTGCTTTCTTAATTAAAACAACCAAGTACGTTATTACGAATGCTTGAGATCCAAATAAAAAAATAGTGCAAGGGTGACATTGCATGAAGTTGGTAGCTTCCACACTCGTGAAATGGGCTTTAATTTTAAACATATTACATCGAACATAATGAGCACCTTTTACAAGGCATTCTGTTTTTCGTTGATTGTCACAAATTTCACTGCATATTTAACGTATATAAAGCGCCTAAAATGGCGAAATATGAAAATCCTCACTCACTCAGTGATGCAACCCGAAGGTTGGTTTAGATAGTGGAGGGTAGAGCTCACCCCGGACTAAGCCACGTGTGTGAATTTCACACATTCAGGTTGGGGGGGCCAGTTCCTTTCCCTGGGCCACCTCGCACTCGGAGGATTTTTTTTGTTCGGGGGCGTCCAAAGGCTTCACCCGGATTTGAACCCGGGACCCTTCGATCATTAGCTCTACCCACTAGTCCACCACGCTCCCTATGATAACCCATCCAACCCTAAAAATTCTAACTACCTTTTATTATGGTTTACTCATGCACAACTTTTGTTCAAACAGGACTTGATATCTCGTTTTTAAATTTAAATAACACATACTGGTAGGTATTTATACGACTAAGAATTACGATATTTAGTATTACAACTGCTCTGATTGAAATATGTCCAATGAAAATCTCTTTGAAAGAAAGTGTTCCATTCTATTCTGTCGTTGTATTCTTAGATATATTTTTTCAATGCATTTATCCCTTCAGGTGCAGTTATAAGAAATGAAAGCTATATTTTATTGTAAATACAAGTTATTTTACTTTCTAAACCAATGTCACGTTTTCAGTACAACTCCTTCGTTTTTTTCACCTTGAGTTTTTCGTAATTCCGCTTCATTTTTCTTCAGACGCCCATATGGATCTGTATCCATTTTCAGCATCACACTGTCGTATCCCGGACTACGGTATTTCATTGAATACATCCAATGAGAGTAATGTGGCTTATCTGGTTTAATCAAAGAGGCCAGCGTATCCTGTGTGAAACCAGTGTCTAAGAGAAATGTAAACCAATCGTGATATCTCTTCCGAGTTTTTTGGATAAGAAAATACTAGCTTTTTTGCCCTGCCTATTTCAAATCCTAAATCAAAACGAACTTAACATCGGATGATCACATGTTTTTTATATGAAGCCTATTTTTATAAAAGTATTAGGACCCAATGTACCTAATATTCAGTTACCCCATTGTACGAGCACGTTGGGCACGAGACGCTACCGAATTGGGGCAAACGAAAGTGTTTCGGTAATAGCGTACGTAAATCTCGAGGAGAAATATTGCCCTTGACGAAAAGTTTTTTTTCCATCACGTAGACGTAACGGTAACCGCAGCGCTTATGAAAATATTGTTTCAATAAAACTATTTTTTTTAAACTACCTCCAGTTTGTTTTCTTATAAAAAATTAATGCTTAGTAATTTTTTGACCACTCTGCCCATGTCCTCGTTTTGGTATTCCTTTTTTTATTGTATTCAAATGTTATGGCATCCAAGATATCCGCGAATTCATTGCGTACTTTACACATGATTATTACTCTTAAACGCTGCAAATACATTTTCTCCATTTTTGCATGTAATTCAGGTTGAATCACTTCGATTTGCACATAGACAGTGAAATCTGTATAGTGGTAGCGAAACATGGTGTACGTTTCGTAAAGGGTCCTTTTCAGAGGAAGAGTCCATATATTCGAACTGACTCTTAACAGGGGAGAAATGTGGTCTCTGCGTTTGAATGCCAGGATTCCCATGGTCACAAACCTTCATTGCCAGCTTCAATATGCTCAATATGTTGTCCACTTCAACTAAAATGTTCTCTGCTCTTCTTCATCCAGCCCTTTAGATGGGATTATCCTATTGGTCGCAAACATGATGGATGTATTTTGATTCAGCTTTGCTTGAATCGTAAACATTGCCGTTAAAAAAACAGAAGCAAAAGACTTGTAGTCGTCCACTATTAAAACATTTGATGCGACAATTTCCGATGTTACTACATCATCTGCATGGAAATTAGTCGCTTTAAATATTTTATCAGGTGGAAAATTTCTAGCGTTTTGCTTCTGTCATTATGGAACGGTTCCACCACATCACACATGAATCCGTATTTTATACTGTCGTTAGACTTAAGTCATTTGTTTACACTACCTCACTCTCTCAAATCAAATGAATTAAAGTTGCAGCAACAGGGCTTAATTCAAGTAAACTAAAGGCTCCCATGACAAAGGAAGGCAACTATCGAATTCATACAGTTGAGTGTATCACGAGATCGAGGTTGACGAAGAGAAATAGGGTTAAAACTGAGTTTTATCATCAGTATCTAAACATTGTTACATTATTCCAACTTTTTGTGTGGCGTTTTGCTTTACTCTTCGGTATAGTAACGGCTCAGAAATTTCATTTTGCAACCAAGTATGTTGTAAGCATTTTGAAGACAAGTATCTCAAAGAGGCTAACGGAGGAAAGTACTGTCTTCTTAATGCAGTATCTTCCAGAAGTTTATATTCAGGAAAATATGATTCTGCTACCTGTAAGTGATCAAACACAAGGTTTTCAATGTAACATTAGGCCAAATTATATCACATTAAACAAGACTTTTAAGTTATATTAAATTAAAATAATGAAAATTTATTTGAAGCTGATTTCTTGAATGTGTTTAGATGACTAATCGTTCGTCAGCAAACAATGGAATGTCAGGATTACATTTGGCATTTATCCACGATTTACAAGCCAGATATTAAAAAAAGAGTCGCAATAAATGAGAAAATGTTACATTGCCCCAAATCCAGAAAAAATCAAGCTTATTTTACGCATTTAGATGTAAGACGGCCGATTCAACACGCGAAGAAGTTCAAATACCGCGACTACTTTACTTTTTTCTGTCATGGCGTCGTAAACGCCAAATTACATAAAAAAATGGCGGGTTGTTTGCCTCCCTTATGTTTACTGTAGTTCGTTGGTTGGCAGCAATGCCTCCCCTCCAATCCTTAGCCCCACTATTCCACTCGAGTCTTCCCCTCCTAAAAGTTACGCTTCACGCAGGCTACTGCCACCATGTTTCGCTACCTCTATACTCCCCTGAGTATTCACGTTGGTACGTAAATATGTTGGCTATGGATATTGTGTTTTTTTGTTTTCTCCCAGATAACCATTGAAAACATTTTACAAATAATCTATCTTTTTTATAATAGTCACTTCTCCTGCCTGAATCTTCATCATAAGTTGAAACTTGATGGAATAGATCACTTGAATTCCTAGAATTACTTGGATTAATTACTTTTCAGCTGAAACCCTTAATGGATGCATCAACTTTGATGAGAAATGAAGGATCATAGGTTCTACTCGTGAATGATCTAAAACCAGAATCGTAAAACAATGCAACCTGGTGGGTCCCGAGAACTCTTCACTCTTAAGTTGGCTTAGCAAAAGTCTTCTATTGATATCATTAAGATTTTCTTCAAGAAAAGGTAAGGTCACCAGGATATTACAGGGCATGCGTGTTAAGTAATTAAAAGGAAGCAATGATAGTAAGACTATGGCAGATGATGCGAGCCTGGATGATTTTCTCGTAGACCTAACATTGTTGGAAAAGATTTGGATTTTTAGGAGACTAGTTTTCCAGTCAGTAGCTATGGGACCAGTGTCTCCAATGATGCCATGGCTCTGAGTTGCCTAAGTGAGTTCTGATGCGTAAAAACCTGCACTGAAATTTTTTGGTTGATGAAGGGCCCTGAAGGAAACTACAAATACTTAAGGAGGTTCCACCGAGAAATGAAGTAAATGTCATTTTCATGAAAATTTCAAAATATGTCCTACTTAGTACACTCTATCGATTGTCGTAGAAAAAAATTAGGCTTTCCACGTTATATTTATCAGAAATCGCATTTAAAAACCAGCAAATTTGTATAGGCTCTTATGGCAGTGCTTGCCTATGGGTACAAGAAATGTGGATTACTATTAGAAAATAAATGTCGTTTTGACGAAAAACTGATATAAGGTGCGCCAAAATATAAGAGTCGTGGTAGTGAAAAGAAAAGGGCTCCTTACCACGTTGGTTTAAATGATATTAACATATTTTTGCGACAAAAATAGCAGAAATCAAACACCAAATCAAACACACGCCAACACGAGAACCAGGAAGACAATTGAACGCAGTCGTGGAGCAATGTTGCACTTACCACCGTTGCCAAATCGTTCTTCACCATCATTTTATCAATAATATTTAAAATTAGAAGCAATGTTTCGATGTAATTATTTAAAAAGTAATTTTAAAATTATGGAACATATTTCAGTTCACGAAATAGCGGTGATTAGCGCGAATTTATAGTCAGAGAAATTTAATGTGACAACGGCTTGCCAGCCACAAACCGAGATCAAAATAAGTTACTTACGAGTTTAAAAAATTGTTTTCCTCTTCTGAGCGCTTCGATACAACATATTCACAAAGTTGTTAAGTTATTGATCAAATACTATAGGTAACTACGTAAGGTAGGGTTTTTTTTAATCGGCTTTCATATACTTAACAAGATGGATCTTTCACGGGCTTTTGACACACCGAGTCGCAGAGGAACCTCCTTAATTACGATCATCATTAGTAGTCATCAATCCGAAGATTGGTTTTCTTCAGCTCTCCACTCCACTCTCTTCTCAGCTTACCGCTTTATTATCTCATATTTTCTTCATTTCAACGTCCATAATATTTCAGGCTTGGGATCCTCAACCAAGAAACCCACCCATTGTTGATATGTTTGGCTATCGGGCGTGATCCCTACGGCGATGGGGTTATTGGTTCAAATGCCTGAACTGGTAGTGACCATGCCACTATGGACCAACGCAATATACTAAAAATGTCTACATAAAACAAATAGGACGATACACAACAAAATGCATGTGGCGCCACCATAGCAACATTCTCAACGTTGTTCATATTTTTAGGGACGTATGTGCTCGCGATGAAAAACCAAGTCTACCTTTTTAAGAGGTTTTAAACATGCTCTTTCAAATGAAAATTATTCAAAAGAGTATCCAGAAGGTATTTCTTTTGTAAGAGCTGGCAGAAAATAAACTATTTTTGTCGTTTTTACAAATGTCATCCTAAAAGTTGTCCCTATTTTTAGGGCGTTATATGCCCGCGATGAAAAACCAGATATACTTTTTCAGAGGGTTGAAATCATTCTCTTTCTAATGAAAATGATCCAAAAGAAATTCCAGAGGGTCTTTTTTTGTAAAAGCGGGGTGAAAATACCCTATTTCTGACGTAGTTACAAAAATTGCCAAATTTTAACTCAATTTTTTAACTAATGGAAAGCACTAGGAAGATGAAATTTTATATTCACAAACCATGTGTTGATATGTTGTCACGCGCAAAGTTTCACGTTGGTTATATCTTTACTTCCAGAAATATAAAAAGCCAAAATTTTATTTTTTTTCGATCCGCAATTTTTCGGGCCAGTTTCGCCTTGAATTATCTTCAAGGAGGTCGCACTTAAAGTTATTTTTAATAACTTTTGTTCAATAGAGCGCAAAAAGTTGTACAAGATAGCCAATTTATGTTTACCTAATCAAAATATCCTCTGAGACACTATGCCTCAAAGTTCACGAAATCTCATAGTCATACTGAAGAAGGCTGCGACACGGTGTCAAACAAAGTACACTATCTCAGAAAGTATACTATCGGCGAACGTAAAAATAAACTAATGTTCATTGGAGGTATATATGAATGTCCATATAAAATTTCACTGAAATCCGTGTAGGTGGAGCGGGGCACTTCTCTGAAATCCCACCACTTGGCATGGTATGACCCTGCTGTTTCAACCTTGTTTGTTTTCCAGCAATTATCGTCAAAGCTTCACTGTAAGACAATGGGAGCGAGGAAGTGGCAAGTGACACTCTCTAAGGATTTGTTTCATCTGCACGATGTTAAAACTCAGGACATTTAAGTGATTTATTTCTATTATAAATAATGATCATAACCAGAGATGGTATATTTTTTTGAATTAATGATTGTTTGTAAAATCATGATGATATCTGACGTTGTATGGCATCGCGTCTTCAAAATCGGACTCAAATTTGCTATCCATTGCCAGTATTTACCCTATGATTCTATCACGCGCAAATGAACTCATTCCTTTGCCGCATCCTTGAGTATTAATTGACACCCTTTTGATAATTGTTTTTTTCTTCATTTCCCTCCTACAAATTGTATTTTTTCCCCTATTGCATTTTTTGTTACTCGGATTTATAACTAACAGTTAACGCTAACGCTTGTTTACTTGTGATACTCCTTTTTATAATATTGTTTCTTTAAAAAATATAAGCTGAAGCATGATACACGTAGGTATTTGCGTATACGAAATTGATATTTCTCGCTTTTTGTTTTTACCTACGTCTTTCATAGATCACTCCAGGTTTTCTCTTTACAAATACATAAATATGTGTACAAAGTCATGTCTGAAAAGATTATGATTCAATTATTTCAAGGTATCAAGGTTATTCTCCATTATGCACTCCCCTGGATAGAGTTGAATGCGAGCGGAGAGTAGAGGACATTTTTCTCATCTCAACCTATCCTCCGGCTCCCCCTTATTCACTTGCTTTCGCAACAAAGCGTCGCTGTGTTTAAATGCTCGAAGTTGCAGCGCACCGCACGGCCCATTAGACTCGCTCTTCAATTCGATTCCGATAAGTGTTCATATTCATCGTGACTCAGCCGGACGTACTCGCGTTCGGATGAAAAATAACCGCCGTTGATGGCATCATTTGGGCTCTTCATTCAACCGTAGCCTTCGATATGTAGTACAGGCTGTAATACTACCCCCTCCCACCCACTTTTATTTAGTAGTCCCACGAAAAGTGCGATAAACGCGCTTGCTGTGATCTTCTTATGGCGAGGTTCCCGAAAGTTAGGCAATTATTTCGAATCTTATACCGCATTTCAAGGGTCATTTCATATTTATAAACAATATATGTGCATTTAGGAAAGCATTAGCACTATTTTTGCGAGGCTTTTTAGGCAATTGTTAGGAAAGCGTTTGATAAATTAGCAAATGTACGTCCATCACTTTCTTGATCGATGGACACGTCCTGGCACCAGATTGGACGTAATAAACAAGCAGTTTGACTCCAAGCAATAAAAGAGATGATAAAGACTTACTAGTTTAAGAGGAGGTAGAAGAGTAAGCAGAAATCTTTGGTTGAAAACAGTACGAGTCAATTGCTACCTATTTGTCAAAAAGTTACATGCCTGTTTAAGCGATTACGTCCGCAGTACAACTGACAGCCGCTTTCGTGATACGCAAGGTGCTATTTTTTTAAGTGGTGTGTGATCCAGATAAGTCGCGAAAAACATTTTTTTCCAGGAGTAAACATGCTCAGATTTTGTCCTTAAAATGTTATTAAACCGTGTTCCAGAGGTTTATGATTTTCTGAATCTATCAGTGACGATTTATAATCTTATTTAAAGAACATTTACGGTAATAACCAAGTATTAAATGTCGTTATTACCTTCTATTCGATTTTTTCCCTTAGCTCCGAAAGGGAATAGAAAACTTTCGGCCAACTATATGCCTACAGATGACAATCGAAATTCGCATGTTCAGGCCTGTGTGTCTCCGAGGCTACGACTCAACCCTAGCAGCTACAATCCAAGTTAATAAGGGTATCTTTTTATTGTGCGAGGTGTTCACACTGACCCACTGAATTCACACCAGTTTTTGAGCACTAATAGGGATATGCACCTAAGGTATGAAATCCGCCATGGAAAAAACATTTGACTTGACGAGGATATGAACCCGGATTTCCCAATTGCCGGTTCTGTGTGTTAGTCATTTACGCCACCGAGCCATTCTAGTCCAAGGCAAATTTCAGCGGGGGTTTAGCGGTGGATTCGAATCCAAGTCAAGTCAAAAGAATTTTTAATGGTGAATTCCATCCCATTATTGTACGCAGTATGTCTTTATTTGCTTACAATATCACCCCTGAAATCGCAGTGATTTGGAAACTATCAGGGATCTAGGGCCTGATTCTGATGCTTTCCCGATGTTCAACTTTTCCACCAAAACGTCATTAGTTTCCACCAAAACGTCATGACTTTCCGAGGGAAAGTCATGACGTTTTGGTGGAACGTTTTGGTTCATTTAACGGATCAAGAGTCGTTCAATGAACGAATGGTGGAACTTTCCACCAGTCTTCCACTGGTGGAAGATCAGAATCTGGCCCTAGTTTCCACCAAAACGTCATGACTTTCCAACACTACGTCATCATGTTCCACCTTCCACCATAGAATCGTTCACTACATCGTTCATCGTTCAATGACTGGTGGAAAGTCAAGCTTCCCTTCCACCCGTCATCCACTTGGTGGAACAGTGCTAGTGTCGTGGTGGAAACTTTCCGACGGAAGTAAGCGTGTGGAAGGTAGACATTTTTGTTCGCGTTTTCGAGGTAAGTTGTAAATCGGCATAAGTTGTTGACGATCGGCTCTCCACAGGGGGTCATTGAGCCGTTCATTGAACGGTTCAAGAGTCGTTCAATGAACGAATGGTGGAACTTTCCTCCAGTCATTGACTGGTGGAAGATCAGAATCGGGCCCCTTGATGCTGATCTGCATCATTTGGACGAGAAAGCTGGACATGCCCTATTTTACTTTTCTATTTTTCCCGAGTTGTTAGGTGAATCGAATGGAATGTCGCTATGCATTCTCTCAGCGATGAGAGGTAAGTTAGCGATTGGTTTCATACTGTTTTCTCGGAGGAAAACGAAAGTTTCCTGTGCGCATGTTTTCTTACTCGTGCCTTCAATCGCCGAGGACCCAGTCCCGGATATTTGGGTTAGTGCCTAATAGCTGGTGGGTACTCTTCCCTCAGTCGTGATCCGCGGGCACGCTAGGTCACCTGGGTCGCATGTTGATAATCGCGTGAGTGCCGTGGAGAGAAAGATGAAAATACTTCGGCGCCTGACTCATTGAGCGAAGGGTTGGAGTTTGGAGGAGAACTCTTTTCCAATGGTATGTACGTCCGCATTCCTCCCCTACTAGCACAAAAAGGGTCACATCTTTATATCTGAGGAAAAAGTAAATTCAAAGGTACTTACATATGAAGACTCTTTTTTGTCCACATAATATCCTGATTTTTTTAAATCGCTTAACTTCTGCTGATGTAAATCAAACATACTTCTTCGTATTCATTGAAGAGTGAATGTATTTTTGTTGTGAATTTTATTTTTACGTGCTATTCCACTTGAGTCATCATGGATAGTTTGTGAAAGAGCAACTTTCAATTGATTTTCCAATGCAGACAATTTGAAAATGGCCAAATTTATTTTGTTGAGCTATTTCCGTGCTAGAATGCAGCACATCTCTTGGTAGAATATTAAAATTATGGTGGAGACTGTCGAGTTTATCACTTGAAACATTTCTAATTATATTTTTGCATTATACGCGCAAAAGTATACAAAACTAATTGTTCTGTAACTTTCACTACGAAGCAATGACCCTGCGCAAACTATATCACATCCACATTTTTTTCATTTTAGATAAAACTGTATCTTTTATCCAGGTAGTTAATATAAAAAAATTATAGGACTTTTGTTATACTTTTGATACCAATTTAATTTAGCTATTTTTGCATGTACTGTTTATATAAAATCATGTAATATGAAGATTAGATCCTTTTTGTGCTGAAATGGTCCTTGCTCCTAACTTACTATTTTATGCCTAAGTCGTCTTTTTTCTTGTTGAACATTAGCATTTACCCAAACATTTTCTTTATTTGTTCCACCGTTACTGCCTTGAGTTTCATAGTAAATTTAATAGTAAATTAATTCATCGAATGCCTTCACCACCAACATAATCAATTCACTCTGTTTACATATTTAAGTGATGTGCCTATAATTTTCACCTTGAACACCGTGGTTGATTTTCAATATCGGAAAGCCCAAGGTAATGTAGAGTCTATAACAAGAGGGGGGCATCATGCTCTTCTTTCTTTACCTTTCTTTCCGTGATTTCCGCAGCCTCACCACTCCAACTATTGATTATTCAAGTGAAGGTTTTTGTCATTTGTACGATTGATAATGAATCTCACTAAGGGAAAAATACGGAATTTTCTGCGTTATTGCTGTAGAATACCTCTTCGACCGTCGATGGAAGGGATTGACTAGCCTTCAGTGGGAATGATAGTGAAGACTAACGTGAGGCAATTTCACGAAACGTCATTTTTTTATCTGTAGATTGCCATTTTCTTAAACATTCACAAATTCATTCAAGTTTTATACCAGCTGATTAGTAGGTTCTTGGAAAGTCCCCAATCTTCATCCCAATTACATACACATTGTCTCGTTTTCCCTTCTAAGGATGTCCCACCATTAGATCCCTCTTCAATTCTTCATATATTCTACTTCCTCCTACTTCGTCCAGAATTCCTATTCTCTGCCTTCCTCTCCCATGCTTCCCCAGTGTTCTCCCCTATATCACTCTCTTCAACATGCCCTCTCCTCTCAAAACCTCCTACATCCATATATTCTGCCTTCTCCAAACCTCTTCCACAAGCTTCCTCTCCTCTCCAACCACATCCAATACCTCCTCGTTCGTCTTCCTCGCCACCCAGCTCATCTTCTCCATCCTTCTCCAAACCCACATCTCAAACGCCTCGTCTATGCACATCCTCCCTTCGCAATGACCAAGCTTCCGACCCATATAGTGCCACGCTCCATGTCAGAGTTTTCACCATCCTTTTCTTTACGTCTCTTCTCAGATCCCCCCTCATCAATTATCTTCTCTTCGAAAATGCCATGGCAATTCTGCATCTGATTTCCCAACCACTAAACCCATCCTCCTATAAGATACTACCCAGATACGTAAACTGTTCGACCTGCTCTATCTTCTGCCCTCCCACCCTTATATTCAGCCTCGCCTTCTTACTTCTAGAAAATCTTATCACTTTCGTTATCTTGTAGTTGATCTTCATCCCATATTTTACGAACTGCACCTCTAACGAATTCACCATTGACTGTAACCCCTTGGTAGACTGACTAACCAATGCTTGATCATCTGCAAATCTCACTGATTTTACCAGCTTTTACCTACCTTTCCTACCTTTATTCCTACTTCCTTATCTCCCCATGCCTCCCTTGCCATTTCTTCTGAATACACGTTAAAAAGCAACGGCGATAGTGGGCACCCTTGCCGCACTCCCCGTCCTATCGTGGCCCATCCCGATTCTCCATCGGCTACCCTAACCTGCGCCGTCTGGTTCATATAAAAATTCCGAATCAGACGCCTGTCCGTCCAATCGACCCCTAATTCCTTCAACACTCCCATTAATTTTGTCCAGTCCTCTTGATCAAACGAATTCTCGAAATCTACGAAGCATGCAAAAACATTCTGCCCATACTCTCGGTTTCTTTCTACTAGCGTCCTCATCACCTCTATAGCGTCTGGCGTTCCCGTCCCTCTCCTAAACCCGAACTGGTCATCACCCAGGTATTCATTTGCCTTCTTCTCTAGCCTTCTGTTTATAATCCTCAGAACTACTCTGACCGCGTGGGATATTAAGCTGATTGCTCTTTAGTCTTCGCACATTTTTGCCTTACTCTTCTTTGGTATAGGAATTAGTACAGTCTTCGCGAAGTCTTCCGGCCACACTCCCTCCTCATAAATCCTACGAATAAGCGGAAAAAGTTTTCCTCTTCTGTTCTTCCACATGCTCTTTAAAAAATCTGCAGGTATGTCATCTATTCCCACCGCATTATTCCTTTTCATGTCTCGTAGAGCTCTTTCGATTTCGCTATGTAGGATACTTGGTCCGATGCCATCTCTGTCGATATCGTCTTCCCTTTCTATATCTAACGTATTGGGCCTTATTTCTTTACCATACAGCTCTTCAACATACTCCTTCCACCTCTCCTGGGTCTCTTTCGGTTCTACGATCACCTTTCCCGACTTGTCTGTTATCGTTGTAATTCCCTTTCCCTTATTACCACCCGTCAGTTCCTCACTTTCCAGTATAAAGCATCTGCTCTTCCCTCTTTTTGGTACTTCTCTAACGAGTCGATCTGTTTTGTACACCACGCCTATCTTGCTTTCTTTGTTTCTCTTCTAAGCCTGTTATTTTATTCTCGGTATTTTATTTTACCTAGATCTGAGTTTACGTTCTTCCATTTCCTTCTCTCCTGCATCTCCATTATCATCTCCTTCGTGATCCACGGTTTTCTAATTTTAGTTGCACTCACTACGCCTACCGTTGCTTGCGCCGCTTCTACAATACCATTTTTCAAACTTCCCCATTCATCTTCCAGTTATCTAATTCCATAATCCTCACCCACTATCTCATCAACCTTCTCTCGATACTACTTCTTCATTGCCTCTGTTAATGCCTCCGTATTCCAATTCCAAACCCTACGTCCCATTCTTATCGTTTTCAGTTTTACCCGACATTTTATGACTAATAAGTTGTGTTCTGTATCAGCATCAGCTCCTGGATAAGAATGCGAGTTTTTAATATTATTCCTGTACCTGGGACGAACCATTGTTTAATCTATCTGGAACATTTCTGTGTCTCCCGGCTTCTTCCAAGTGTACCTACGTTGAGGATGATGTCTGAACCATGTATTTGTAATCACTAGGTTATTTCTACGGCAAAACTCCACAGCTTTCTCGCCGCGGTCGTTTCTCCAGTTTCTCCTTCATAGCCCGTAATCGCCAAACTCCCGCCCATCTCTGCCCTACCCAGCACCGCGTTCCAATCCCCCATTACTACGAAATGCTTACCCCCAGGTATCCTACCAATTATTTTCTCTAGCTGATCGTACATACCATCTACCTCCTCCTCTTTATGATTAGAGGTAGGCATATAAACCTTGAGTATAACTAAATTCTTCGGATCTACCTTTAGTTCCACGACTATTATCCTATCACTCACCTGTTCTGCATACACTACTTTTATACCTAGTTTCCTATTCATTACGAATACAAATACGCGCTGACTGTCATTCCCTACACTATATATTATTCTATAGCCATCGCTCCAGTAGTCCCTGCCATCCTTCCATCTTACTTCACCCAGATCCATGATGTCTACACCCACCCTCTCCATTTCTTGCTTTATATTCTCTAGCTTTCCCACCCTTAGAATAGTCCTAACATTCCATGTGCCTATTCTGATTGTTTCGTTCCTCTTCTTTATCTTCTTTTCCTCTGCTGCTGTATTTTCTGAGCAAGGATTTCGTGTGATAACGACCGCAGGGGCCTTGCTCCCACCGCTGTCGGGCACGACACCCGGGCCCGGGCCCACTTGGCCGAGTCCCGTCGTTGCGAGGATTCATTATCATTTGTGAACTGTCCTTAATTTCAAGGTTTTAGTTTTAATTGAGATGGTATTCCGTGACATTACTCAATAGTGTTTTTTACGTGACACCATCACTTCAGAGGCCGCCCCACTGGGGTCAGACGCCTTTTGCAGCCGCCTCACTGAGGTACAGACGCTGCGCGGACTACCATTCGTCTGTCTCCTAACCTTCGACCAATCTGGCATGGGTGACCCTACCAGGAGCATTGCTCCCGCCATTTCAGCTCTAGGGGTCATTGGAGCACGCAAGCCCTTCCACCACGACAAGGTTGTAGTCCAAGGGAAAAGACATTCACCAATAAAGACCATGAAACTAATACCCCCTCACGCCCTTTTGGCTGCCCGCGAGGAGGAGATACAGATGCACCCCAACATTTTGGCTGGTGTAATGACTCATTTTGAGGAAACCGGGATTAGCCACTGTAGTAACCGCACTTTGCGTCCGCACGTGTGCGTGGAAAATCCGCACTTTGTTCCTCCTTTCTGATATTCTCCGTGGATTCCGTTGTATCACCTTGGAATATCGCACTGGTGTAGTGAATTGATTGACTGATTATTGTTAAAAGGGGAGTTCCCTCACTTTAGTCTTAAAGTATTTAGACCTGTTGACCCATTGTGCCACCTAATTGAGTTTATCTTCTAGAGGTCGAAAGCCTTGGAAAAGGCGAGAATGAATCCAATGAGTAAAAATGTAAACATTCTTGGGGTTTACAGAAGCACAAGAGTCAGATTCACCCCTTTTTGATGGATAATCCGCACTTTGTGCCTCCTTTCTGATGTTCTCTGTGGATTCCGTTGTATCACCTTCCTTTCCTCCCAATGGGTACAAGGTATGGCAATAGTATAGTACAACTACTCACAATATTAGCGCATTTATGGAACACACTAACCTCTCTATCGGCTTCACAACCCTGCGGAGCGGCATTGGACCGTCGCGTCGCGTCGTGGCACACGATTGCCCGGCATGAAGGTGGACTTACTCGGGTTGCTTCCGAGCGAGGAGTATGGGGAGGGGTTCTTTGTGAACATTCAAGATGAAGTAAACATAAGTACGAAGTTACTTTAAGGGTGTAATGTAGATGTTAGTAGCCCTTTTTAAGGGACCTTTCACTTTTGGTGACCAAGACCCCTTACGGTGAGTATAGTCAATTTTTCCCATGAAATATGTCCTAAGTTCAATGTCGTCGACTTTTCAACTTACTGCTTACTCGTTTTAAAATGTAAATTAAGCGATTTTAACGACACTTTCGCATTAATAACAAAAATAATATATAATTTGCCACTCTCTGGGCATATTAGTAGAAAACAAATTATCCGTTGGCGGTGCTCTTCATAGGTTACCTTCGAAAATAGGTTCCATGCTGTCAAAACTATTCGTGAATGAAGAAACTCTTCCGAACCAATAATATTTCGCTTGAAACCCAGATATGATTTACATCTTCACTGGGGGTATTAACAATAAGGATATCTAGATATTGTAACCGTTCCCGATTGGACGGTTGCAATGGGTTTGTGGAAGAGGCGGTTTTGTGCTGTATATTGTGTTAATTTTAAGGTCATCGCTGTGTGAGTGAATGATTCATGTGTGTTCGAGTGTGTGAGTTCCCTGCACCACGTTCTCCCCCCCCCCCTTTCTTAAGTGTATCTCCGCCGTTCGGCGGACGACCTTCCCTTTTCCCCCCCCCCCTCCATCCACCGCTCATGCTTTGCAAGTGACTGTGCTTCGAAATATAATGCGGCCTGCGTCAAGTGAAGCCACCTCCCCTTATCCCCCTATCCCCCCCCCTTCTCACCCCGCGCGCTAGCGCATATAAATGGCAGAGGATGGTCGGGGCGGGACTTACTTACATGTGATGGTTCTTGTGGTGGCGGCTGACACCCAAAAATTAGGAGGGCTGAAACATTGGTTGGAGAGCGAGAGAGACGCATTGTGCGGACGAGGAACGGAAAGGGAGAGACGACCGACGCATAAGGAAGCTGAATTTAAGTCGTGTCCAGTAGCGGTCCCAAGGAATCCGTGGCCATCGCCGTCGCCTGTCTCCGCTCAAGTAAAACCAACTACATCATCAGCTGCTACGTGCAGAGCACGGGGCGATCATTGCCAGCGCCGCCGCAGTTGCACCAGTTATCCCCGATAACGATAAGTACCACTTATATCCCGCCCGCCTAAAACGGCCATTCCTAGACCAAAGAAGAGCCCCCCCCATTCCCAATCCAAGAAGAATAGTCCTATTATAGTTCAAAGAAGAGATTCCCCAACCCAAGAAGAAAGTGCCCCAAGTTTCGTACTGTCGACATATTTATTCCCGTGTTTTTCCCCCCTGGTCCCGTGTGAATGTGTTTAGTTTTCAATTGAGGGTGCGTGATTGTAGAAATTGTTAAGTTCAAACCGTTAAAATATTGTAACTTTTCCCTAGTGATTCTCGAAATGGGAAAAAGGACCTTGAAGGGTAAAACTGTTTCATTTGATTGACATTTTGCGAATGTTCGCCATGTATTGTTGCAATTATTACGCATCATAATTTGTTTTGTTTAAATTTAGTTTTAGATTAGTATTTAGTGTTATTCTCTGAATTAAATAGTTCGATATTGCAAAAGGATATTTCCATGTTTTACTGTCTCTGCCCACAAACCTGTCCTCGCGGAACCATCCGTTCGCCATTATGCATTAAGTCACTTCGAAACCCCGCGATCGTTGATGAACCCCAACCCATTTGCTCAAAAGCTTAGTCGGCATCCCTCTTTCCTCCCCGCCTCCCCGTCCCTGAATTCCTTTCCTCCCACCTTTCCTCCCATTTCCCCTTCCCCTTACTCGTGTGGACACGGGTTACAAATGGCGCCCACCGCGGGGATTGTCATTCGACGATGGGTTTAACGTGTGGCTGGAATTTGACATTGTGGGACATTTTGAACTAATTGCATTCACTCGCAATTCGTTGTATTTTAATTTAACGTTGGCCGAGATTTTGACCTCGTTAAGCGTGTTACCCTTTGCATTTAACGTACGGGCATTTAATCACTTTAAATATAGCGTATGTTCATTTTCTCTCGTGTATTTTCCTTTTTCTGTGTTAAATTTCGGCGGCATGGCTTACTCGGGCAGTAGCTTCCAAAATTATAGGGAACCCCCGAAGGACGATGAGGCGGAGTCGGTTGAGGATAATCCGTTGAGTTATTCATTATCATTTGTGAACTGTCCTTAATTTCAAGGTTTTAGTTTTAATTGAGATGGTATTCCGTGACATTACTCAATAGTGTTTTTTACGTGACACCATCACTTCAGAGGCCGCCCCACTGGGGTCAGACGCCTT
The DNA here is from genome assembly GCA_963573305.1 of Pyrrhosoma nymphula. Taxonomy (NCBI): domain Eukaryota; kingdom Metazoa; phylum Arthropoda; class Insecta; order Odonata; family Coenagrionidae; genus Pyrrhosoma; species Pyrrhosoma nymphula. The sequence continues at coordinate 42,052,145 of OY754330.1, read as the reverse complement.
TTGCAGCCGCCTCACTGAGGTACAGACGCTGCGCGGACTACCATTCGTCTGTCTCCTAACCTTCGACCAATCTGGCATGGGTGACCCTACCAGGAGCATTGCTCCCGCCATTTCAGCTCTAGGGGTCATTGGAGCACGCAAGCCCTTCCACCACGACAAGGTTGTAGTCCAAGGGAAAAGACATTCACCAATAAAGACCATGAAACTAATACCCCCTCACGCCCTTTTGGCTGCCCGCGAGGAGGAGATACAGATGCACCCCAACATTTTGGCTGGTGTAATGACTCATTTTGAGGAAACCGGGATTAGCCACTGTAGTAACCGCACTTTGCGTCCGCACGTGTGCGTGGAAAATCCGCACTTTGTTCCTCCTTTCTGATATTCTCCGTGGATTCCGTTGTATCACCTTGGAATATCGCACTGGTGTAGTGAATTGATTGACTGATTATTGTTAAAAGGGGAGTTCCCTCACTTTAGTCTTAAAGTATTTAGACCTGTTGACCCATTGTGCCACCTAATTGAGTTTATCTTCTAGAGGTCGAAAGCCTTGGAAAAGGCGAGAATGAATCCAATGAGTAAAAATGTAAACATTCTTGGGGTTTACAGAAGCACAAGAGTCAGATTCACCCCTTTTTGATGGATAATCCGCACTTTGTGCCTCCTTTCTGATGTTCTCTGTGGATTCCGTTGTATCACCTTCCTTTCCTCCCAATGGGTACAAGGTATGGCAATAGTATAGTACAACTACTCACAATATTAGCGCATTTATGGAACACACTAACCTCTCTATCGGCTTCACAACCCTGCGGAGCGGCATTGGACCGTCGCGTCGCGTCGTGGCACACGATTGCCCGGCATGAAGGTGGACTTACTCGGGTTGCTTCCGAGCGAGGAGTATGGGGAGGGGTTCTTTGTGAACATTCAAGATGAAGTAAACATAAGTACGAAGTTACTTTAAGGGTGTAATGTAGATGTTAGTAGCCCTTTTTAAGGGACCTTTCACTTTTGGTGACCAAGACCCCTTACGGTGAGTATAGTCAATTTTTCCCATGAAATATGTCCTAAGTTCAATGTCGTCGACTTTTCAACTTACTGCTTACTCGTTTTAAAATGTAAATTAAGCGATTTTAACGACACTTTCGCATTAATAACAAAAATAATATATAATTTGCCACTCTCTGGGCATATTAGTAGAAAACAAATTATCCGTTGGCGGTGCTCTTCATAGGTTACCTTCGAAAATAGGTTCCATGCTGTCAAAACTATTCGTGAATGAAGAAACTCTTCCGAACCAATAATATTTCGCTTGAAACCCAGATATGATTTACATCTTCACTGGGGGTATTAACAATAAGGATATCTAGATATTGTAACCGTTCCCGATTGGACGGTTGCAATGGGTTTGTGGAAGAGGCGGTTTTGTGCTGTATATTGTGTTAATTTTAAGGTCATCGCTGTGTGAGTGAATGATTCATGTGTGTTCGAGTGTGTGAGTTCCCTGCACCACGTTCTCCCCCCCCCCCTTTCTTAAGTGTATCTCCGCCGTTCGGCGGACGACCTTCCCTTTTCCCCCCCCCCCCTCCATCCACCGCTCATGCTTTGCAAGTGACTGTGCTTCGAAATATAATGCGGCCTGCGTCAAGTGAAGCCACCTCCCCTTATCCCCCTATCCCCCCCCCTTCTCACCCCGCGCGCTAGCGCATATAAATGGCAGAGGATGGTCGGGGCGGGACTTACTTACATGTGATGGTTCTTGTGGTGGCGGCTGACACCCAAAAATTAGGAGGGCTGAAACATTGGTTGGAGAGCGAGAGAGACGCATTGTGCGGACGAGGAACGGAAAGGGAGAGACGACCGACGCATAAGGAAGCTGAATTTAAGTCGTGTCCAGTAGCGGTCCCAAGGAATCCGTGGCCATCGCCGTCGCCTGTCTCCGCTCAAGTAAAACCAACTACATCATCAGCTGCTACGTGCAGAGCACGGGGCGATCATTGCCAGCGCCGCCGCAGTTGCACCAGTTATCCCCGATAACGATAAGTACCACTTATATCCCGCCCGCCTAAAACGGCCATTCCTAGACCAAAGAAGAGCCCCCCCCATTCCCAATCCAAGAAGAATAGTCCTATTATAGTTCAAAGAAGAGATTCCCCAACCCAAGAAGAAAGTGCCCCAAGTTTCGTACTGTCGACATATTTATTCCCGTGTTTTTCCCCCCTGGTCCCGTGTGAATGTGTTTAGTTTTCAATTGAGGGTGCGTGATTGTAGAAATTGTTAAGTTCAAACCGTTAAAATATTGTAACTTTTCCCTAGTGATTCTCGAAATGGGAAAAAGGACCTTGAAGGGTAAAACTGTTTCATTTGATTGACATTTTGCGAATGTTCGCCATGTATTGTTGCAATTATTACGCATCATAATTTGTTTTGTTTAAATTTAGTTTTAGATTAGTATTTAGTGTTATTCTCTGAATTAAATAGTTCGATATTGCAAAAGGATATTTCCATGTTTTACTGTCTCTGCCCACAAACCTGTCCTCGCGGAACCATCCGTTCGCCATTATGCATTAAGTCACTTCGAAACCCCGCGATCGTTGATGAACCCCAACCCATTTGCTCAAAAGCTTAGTCGGCATCCCTCTTTCCTCCCCGCCTCCCCGTCCCTGAATTCCTTTCCTCCCACCTTTCCTCCCATTTCCCCTTCCCCTTACTCGTGTGGACACGGGTTACAAATGGCGCCCACCGCGGGGATTGTCATTCGACGATGGGTTTAACGTGTGGCTGGAATTTGACATTGTGGGACATTTTGAACTAATTGCATTCACTCGCAATTCGTTGTATTTTAATTTAACGTTGGCCGAGATTTTGACCTCGTTAAGCGTGTTACCCTTTGCATTTAACGTACGGGCATTTAATCACTTTAAATATAGCGTATGTTCATTTTCTCTCGTGTATTTTCCTTTTTCTGTGTTAAATTTCGGCGGCATGGCTTACTCGGGCAGTAGCTTCCAAAATTATAGGGAACCCCCGAAGGACGATGAGGCGGAGTCGGTTGAGGATAATCCGTTGAGCATAATCGAAGTGTCTAGTGGGGAGGAAGACATTGTCACGCAGAATATGCCGGGAGTCGAGCAGAGTGATGTTAGCCCAGTGGCAGTTGAAAGCCCCTGTACTATGCAAGACATGATGATGTTTATGAAACAAATGGGAGAGAATATAAATAAAATGGGAGAAAATAATAAAAAAATGGGAGAGAATATAAATAAAATGGTAGAGAACATTAATAAAAAAATGGAGGAGAATAATAAAAAAATGGAGGAGAATAATGCTAGAATGGAAGAGAGGATTTCGGGTCAGATTGCAAAATTCCGGGAGGAAATCCATGAGGTCCGAGTTGAACTTGCAGGGCACGTAGAGAAAAGAATAGGCGAACAGGTTGGGGAGGTTAGGATGGAAATAGGTGCCATTGAAAGTGATCTAAAGTGTCGGATTGAAAGATTGAACGCCCAAACCCAAGCTGACCAAGTAGAGATTGGGAACGTGAAAAGCCAAGTCGAAGTAGTGTTACAGAACGTGTCGAGAAACGCGAACGTATTGGAGGAAGTCAAAATCGAACAGAAGAGGAAGATGGATGAGATTATGTCCGAAATTGAGGGCAATCAGCACAAAAAAATAAATGGTGTAAATTCTTCCTTAAATGTCCCCAATCCACCCCCGAAACTGGTTTTCCGTGGTAAGCCATCCGAACACCCCGTGGCGTTCATGCGCGGTGTGGAAAATTATTATTCCCTCCACGCCATACCCCAACGGTTAAGACCCATGTTGTTCTATCAAATGTTGGAGGACGGTGCTAAGGGCTGGGCCGACGCCATATTCCCTTTTCCTGAAAATATGATAGATTTTCAAAAATTGTTCTATGCGCGATACTGGAGTAACGAGCATAGGATTAGTTGCAAAATGCGGATAATGTCGGGGAAACTAAATGCTAGAACTATCGCGGAAAACGACCGACCGCCCCAAATCGAAGAGGTCCTCAGAAAGTTTAATGGAACACAGTGGTTTTCTTCCATGGATTTCACCGCTTCGTTCTTGCAGTTGAAATTACATGAAGATGACCAAAAATACACTGCGTTCCTATTCAAATCGCGCACATACGTATTTTGTAGAGTCCCGTTTGGCCTAAAAAACAGTGGGGCAGCCTTAGTTCGACGATCGGATAGGTTTAAAGACCAACTGGGAATTATTCATATAAGAGTGGGTAGGGATCGGCCCGAGTTCCGAATATGGGTCCCGTCCGGACAGGCAGAGCGATTAATTAAACATGCTCACACTAAGTTCGCACATTTTGGAAGTCAGAAGATCGCCTTGATCCTTAGGGAAAGGTTCTTTTGGAAGGGTATGGGACGTCACATTAGAAAAATAATCCGCCAATGCGACTTATGTCAGAAAACCAAATACCCTAATAGAGTATTTGCAGGCCCCATGCAGAATATCATACCCTCTAAATCCCGGGAATTGTACGCCCTCGACTTGTATGGCCCCCTTCCGAAATCCCGGGCGGGCAATAAATTTGTACTTGTAATTGTGGATGTCTTTTCCAAATTTGTGCGAGTCTATCCTATTAATAAACCTACCAGTAGGAATTGTTTAACTCACTTAATGAATAAATTCATTGTTGAATGTGGTAGACCCGAGAAGGTTCTTACTGATCATGGAACGCAGTTTACCAGTGAAGTATGGTGTAGAACGTTACGTGACCGAGGGATTAAAGTAATCCATTCTTCTATTCGCCACCCACAGTCGAATCCAAGTGAGAGGATCATGCGGGAAATATCCCGGCTTTTTCGTGTGTATTGTGCGGACCGGCATACGAGTTGGCCCGAGGTGATTCCCCTCATCAATAAATGGCTTAACGAAATCCCCCATGAATCTATCGGAATGTCACCTTACGAAGCCCATTTCGGCGTTAAGCCTAGACGGCCCTATGCCATGCTCCCGGAAGAAGAAGAAGGGGACGAGCCGGAGCCAGGTAGGGTTACTCAATTGGTTCTTAGAAATTTGCGACGTTCCGGTAGGAAGCGGAAAAACGCTAAGAAGGCGAAAACTTACGAATTCAGGGAAGGAGATAGGGTTCTCTTGAAAGCTCCGAAGCAGTCCGACTCGAAGTTAAAACTATTTCATAAATTCTTCCCTATTTTTAAAGGCCCGTATGTTATTCGCAGGGTGGTCGCACGAAATGCGTGTGAGCTGGGAAGTGAGGAGGGAGATGTTATTGGCGTCCACAATTTCCACAACCTGATTCCTTATTTTTCCGAGACATTATAGTCTTTTGTTTTCCTTTTGAGTTTGACTAAGATTTCAGCGCGTGGGACGCGTTAAAAGTTTGATTTATTTTACCACCCTTTATTTTGTGAGGGTTGGAGTTGTTTTTCTTTTGTTTTTCTTTTTCTTTTACAAATAAATTCCCGTGTCTTTTCCCAGCGGCAATTTTTTGTCTGGGAGAGGGAGGCAGTTGTAACCGTTCCCGATTGGACGGTTGCAATGGGTTTGTGGAAGAGGCGGTTTTGTGCTGTATATTGTGTTAATTTTAAGGTCATCGCTGTGTGAGTGAATGATTCATGTGTGTTCGAGTGTGTGAGTTCCCTGCACCACGTTCTCCCCCCCCCCCTTTCTTAAGTGTATCTCCGCCGTTCGGCGGACGACCTTCCCTTTTCCCCCCCCCCCCTCCATCCACCGCTCATGCTTTGCAAGTGACTGTGCTTCGAAATATAATGCGGCCTGCGTCAAGTGAAGCCACCTCCCCTTATCCCCCTATCCCCCCCCCTTCTCACCCCGCGCGCTAGCGCATATAAATGGCAGAGGATGGTCGGGGCGGGACTTACTTACATGTGATGGTTCTTGTGGTGGCGGCTGACACCCAAAAATTAGGAGGGCTGAAACATTGGTTGGAGAGCGAGAGAGACGCATTGTGCGGACGAGGAACGGAAAGGGAGAGACGACCGACGCATAAGGAAGCTGAATTTAAGTCGTGTCCAGTAGCGGTCCCAAGGAATCCGTGGCCATCGCCGTCGCCTGTCTCCGCTCAAGTAAAACCAACTACATCATCAGCTGCTACGTGCAGAGCACGGGGCGATCATTGCCAGCGCCGCCGCAGTTGCACCAGTTATCCCCGATAACGATAAGTACCACTTATATCCCGCCCGCCTAAAACGGCCATTCCTAGACCAAAGAAGAGCCCCCCCCATTCCCAATCCAAGAAGAATAGTCCTATTATAGTTCAAAGAAGAGATTCCCCAACCCAAGAAGAAAGTGCCCCAAGTTTCGTACTGTCGACATATTTATTCCCGTGTTTTTCCCCCCTGGTCCCGTGTGAATGTGTTTAGTTTTCAATTGAGGGTGCGTGATTGTAGAAATTGTTAAGTTCAAACCGTTAAAATATTGTAACTTTTCCCTAGTGATTCTCGAAATGGGAAAAAGGACCTTGAAGGGTAAAACTGTTTCATTTGATTGACATTTTGCGAATGTTCGCCATGTATTGTTGCAATTATTACGCATCATAATTTGTTTTGTTTAAATTTAGTTTTAGATTAGTATTTAGTGTTATTCTCTGAATTAAATAGTTCGATATTGCAAAAGGATATTTCCATGTTTTACTGTCTCTGCCCACAAACCTGTCCTCGCGGAACCATCCGTTCGCCATTATGCATTAAGTCACTTCGAAACCCCGCGATCGTTGATGAACCCCAACCCATTTGCTCAAAAGCTTAGTCGGCATCCCTCTTTCCTCCCCGCCTCCCCGTCCCTGAATTCCTTTCCTCCCACCTTTCCTCCCATTTCCCCTTCCCCTTACTCGTGTGGACACGGGTTACAATATATGTAACTCTATGAAAACATAATTTAAAAAATCCTGTATCCCGCGTTTTTTATCAAGTATTTCAATAGTAAGCAATCTTCTAAATCGTGTTGGGGAAATGCTGCTCCCACTGCTATCCATTGATCATTTGTTAAAGCCTAATAAGGCTACTGAAAATTGTTAATTTACATATTAACCTCCGATTGTGGTTAACTGTTAAATAGTCTAATACTGCATTTCCAGCCATTTTTGTCGACCATTATTAAAAGGAATGAAATTCACAATTTCCGTGGAGGTAATTTATTACATTGGTGGCCAGTTTAATTCACACTTTAAATTAAGACTATGCATTTCCATATATTGGATCTATTTAACCTGCACAGACGAGGGCCTTCTAAAAAAAACCCCTGTCTTAGAATAAATAACATCCGACGAATTCCTCACGGAGCATGTCTTCTGAGGGATGGAAAATCAACAGCGTAATTTTTCTGATGCTACGTTTCGGAACTGATTCACCTCAGAGTATTGACTTTTATTAATCAAATGCAAGTTGATGAGCCAAGAAAAAGTTAACCTACTCCAATTAACATATTCTTTCTATAGAGATTTCGATGATAATCAATACTTAAACTTCGGATGATGGAGAATACCTGCATTTATACATTTCCTTAGTTATACACGGTTACACATCAGAGCTAAGGAGCTTAATATAGGTACCTTTTTTAAGGTCCTTTATCAGTACTTCAAACGCTTCTCTCAAGCTCGCCATGCTAATCCTCAGTTGTTTAGTTTCATTGTTTTTCGTTCTTATTTTTGTTCTCATCGTTCTGACGCTGCAGTCAATTTAAGGCTCGCATAAAGTGTACGAGTAGAGAGCATACCACACTTTATGTAAAATTAAAGTGAAATCACTTGAAGTAAGCCTGTAGTGCAGACCCGGCAGAGGAGTTGCAATACAACTTTCATGACTCAGTCCATCTGGTTGCCAGCGGAGTGGTACAAAGTGAAAACTCAGATATCGCGTTGACACCGAAAACCATGATCGAGGGAGAGAGGTCGTGCGGTTGGAATGCTAATCTGATTCCAATAAAAATATCCCAATTTTTTTAGTTAAAAATACCAGAGAAAAACTAAACCCACTATTTCATTGCTTAAAATATTAATAACTCCAAATTAATCATAAGGCCAACAAAAGAAAAAGCGCAAGTTGTGAGGTAAAATTGTGTATTTATTCCGAATTTCTTTATAGGGTCACCAATTTAATTTTCATTCTGGCGGGAAAAACTTACATTTCTTTCATTCATTCATTCAAGTTTTCTACCAGCTGATTGGTAGGTTCTTGGACAGTCCCCATTTTGTATCCCAACCTAATAGAAATTGTCTCGCTTTCCCTCCAAAGGACGGCCCGTTATTAGATCCCTCTTCAATTCTTCATATCTTCTACCTACTCTTATTTCGTCCAGAATTCCTATCCTCTTCCTTCCTCTCCCCCGCTTCCCCAGTGATCTCCCCTCTATCACTCTCTTCAGCATGCCCTCTCCTCTCAAAACCTCCTCCATCCATCTCTTCTGCCTTCTCCGAACCTCTGCCACAAGCTTCCTCTCCTCTCCGACCATATCCAATACCTCCTCGTTCGTCTTTCTCGCCATCCAGCTAACCTTCTCCATCCTTATCCAAACCCACATCTCAAACGCCTCAAGTCTACGCACATCCTCCCTTCGCAATGACCACGTTTCCGATCCATATAGCGCCACGCTCCATATTAAAGTTTTCACCAGCCTCTTCTTTACGTCTTTTCTCAGACCCCCCCTCATCAATTCCCTTCTCTTCGAAAATGCTTCTTTAGCGAGCGCAATTCTGCATCTGATGTCCTTACCACTAAACCCATTCTCCTCCAAAATACTACCCAGATACGTAAACTGCTCGACCTGCTCTATCTTCTGCCCTCCCACCCTTATATTCAGCCCCGCCTTCTTACTTCTAGAAAATCTCATTACTTTCGTTTTCTTGTGATTGATCTTCATCCCATACTTTTCGCACTGCACCTCTAATGCATTCACCATTGACTGTAACCCCTTGGCCGACTGACTAACTAATGCTTGATCATCTGCAAATCTCACTGATTTTATCAGCTCCCCTCCTACCTTTATTCCTACCTCCTCCTCCCCCCATGCCTCCCTTACCATTTCCTCTGAATACACGTTAAAAAGCAGCGGCGATAGTGGGCACCCTTGCCGCACTCCCCGTCCTATCGTGGCCCATCCCGATTCTCCATTGGCTACCCTAACCTGCGCCGTCTGGTTCATATACAAATTCCGAATCAGACGCCTGTCCCTCCAATCGACTCCTAATTTCTTCAACACTCCCATTAATTTCGTCCATTCCACCCGATCAAACGCCTTCTCGAAATCTACGAAGCATGCAAAAACATCCTGCCCATACTCTAGGTTTCTTTCTACTAGCGTCCTCATCACCGCTATAGCGTCTCGCGTTCCCGTCCCTCTCCTAAACCCGAACTGGTCGTCACCCAGGTATTCATTTGCCTTCTTCTCTAGTCTTCTGTTTATAATCCTCAGAACTACTTTGGCCGCGTGGGATATTAAGCTTATTGTCCAATAGTCTTCGCAAGTTTTTGCCTTACACTTTTTCGGTATAGGAATTAGTACAGTCTTCGCGAAGTCTTCCGGCCACACTCCATCCTCATAAATCCTACGAATCAGCGTAAAAGGTTTTCCTCTTCCGTTCTTCCCCATGCTCTTTAAAAACTCTGCAGGTATGTCATCTATTCCCACCGCCTTATTCCTTTTCATGTCTCTTAGAGCTCTTTCGATTTCGCTATCTAGGATACTTGGTCCGATGCCATCGCTGTCGATATCGTCTTCCCTTTCTATATCTAACCTATTGGGCCTTGTTTCTTTACCATAGAGCTCTTCAACATACTCCTTCCACCTCTCCTGGATCTCTCTCGGTTCTACGATCTTCTTTCCCGTCTTGTCTGTTATCGTTGTAATTCCCCTTCCCTTGTTACCACCCGTCAGTTCCTTTATTTTCCGATATAATGCATCTGCTCTTCCCTCTTTTTGGTATTTCTCTAACGCGTCGATCTGTTCTCTCCACCACGCCTCTCTTGCTTTCTTGGTTTCTCTTCTAAGACTGTTATTAAATTCTCGGTATTTTCTCTTACCTAGCTCTGAGTTTACGCTCTTCCATTTCCTTCTCTCCTCCATCTCCCTGATCATCTCCTTCGTGATCCACGGTTTTCTAATTTTAGTTGCACTCACTACGCCTACCGTTGCTTTCGCCGCTTCTATAATTCCGTTTCTCAAACTTCCCCATTCATCTTCGACTGATCTAACTCCATGGTCCTCACCCATTCTCTCATCCACCTTCTCCCGATACTTCTTCTTCATTGCCCCAGTTAATGCCTCCGTATTCCACTTTCGTACCCTCCTTCCCATTCTTATCTTTTTCAGTTTTACCCGACATTTCATGACTAATAAGTTGTGGTCTGTGTCTGCATCAGCTCCTGGATAAGTATGCGAGTTTTTAACACTATTCCTGTATCTGTGACGTACCATTATGTAATCTATCTGGAACCTATCTGTGTCTCCCGGCTTCTTCCAAGTGTACCTACGTCGAGGATGATGTCTGAACCATGTATTCGTAATTACTAGGTTATTTCACTGGCAAAACTCCACAGCTTTCTCGCCCCGGTCGTTTCTCCTTCCTAGCCCGTAATCGCCCACCTCCCGCCCATCTCTTCCTTCACCCACCACCGCGTTCCAATCCCCCATTACTACCAGGTGCTTACTCCCAGGTATCCTACCTATTATTTCCTCTAGCTGATCGTACACCCCATCTACCTCCTCCTCTTTATGATTAGAGGTAGGCATATAAACCTGGATTATAACTAAATTCGTTGGTTCTGCTTTTAGTTCCACGACTACATTTCTTTAGGAGGGATAAATTACTCACTTGCTCAAGACGTTTTTTGTCCAAGGCGTGAGGCTTCTTCGCCAAAACCCATACATGTGCTATCTCCATTTTGGCCTTGTTGTTTATTTTTAACGAGTGTGGCGATAGAGGCCGCGGCTTAAACCCACCCAGAAGTAGGTTTGGGAATTGGCAGCCTTTGAATCGCGATTTAGTCTGCGATGTGGTGAAAACCTCGTTCTTGCTAACCAATAATAGCCGTTTTCTTATTTTTTCGGCAAACGCGGCTCAAATCTCGGTTTAAACCTAGTTCTTGCTCACCCCACTCATACAATACCACTCATACAATCATCGTAGCTGCAAGAACCGATGCCGATAGAAAGGGACTTTTAACTGCGCCTGTTTACGTGATGGCGAGGTCTCCAGGACTCTTCCCCACTTTCTCCGCCCCCTTCTATCGCCTGATAGCCTTTACGGGGCGCGATTTCGTCCGCAAACCAGGCGAACAGGGGGGTTATTTTGTAATCTCACTTAAGAGAGAGTACGTAATAAAATGTGGAAAATTACGTCATTTTTCGTAGTTTAACTCCGCCACCCCGGCGGCGTGACCATCTTCGGCTCTCAAGCGGTGAACTACCGGTCTATATATTTGATTCATCCGCTCTTTCATTTCTTGATCCGTATCTTTCGGCTCTTGATTAGAGCCCTGCAAAACGGCCTCCGTACTCGGCTATAATCGGTCGGCTGGTAAGGAGTCACCGACTCGGCTACGTTTTGGACGGAGAAACAGGTGGGGAGCTCACACCCTGACGAAGTGTTTGGAAATCTGAGCCCGAGTATGGATGTACTCGATGTTGCCAAGTACACTTATACTCGGCCGGCCGCCGCTAGCAATCGCTCCTCGCCTTTCCAACCGGGAAGTCGCTCGCAGTATTTGTACCCTTTTTCGATTTCCCTCTATTACGACAATTTTATTTTTCCCACAGGCAGATGAATCGATGGAATGTATCCAAACATATAGAGCCTCCTACTCAGTTCAGAATTTCTTGCCGGACAAAATCTTATTCCAAATCGGTGAACTATGGAATGTTTAGAGACGATGAAGTTTTTTAGCGGATGAATATTAAGGGCGATATAATTTTTAAATGAAGAACTCGATACATTGCGCCATAAGTAGGGTATTTTTTGTCACGCAGGAGGTCATATGATGTACGCCATCCTACGAATCCTAATCGCTGCGCTCCGGCTAGCCTTGGCGGAAATCCAAGCTGCCGTCGAGTGTGTTTATACTCATCGGTTGTTCGTAGATTCGGGGCGAGTGATCGGCCAAGTAAATCCAGACTCGGTTGACTCTGCACTCGAGTGTGTGCATTCGATTCAGCCGGCAACCGAGTGAACGTGGGCGAGTATGGAGGCCGTTCGGGCGGGCTCTACTCTTGATCCGTTTCATTAGGCTCCGCATTTCATTAGCTCCATCTCACCTGTCGTTAGGAACGTGAAATGGAGCCACCTTCGAACCTTGGCCGATCGTGAGCCGATCATTAAGAGAGCGAAACAGATCTCCCGCCTTCCCTCAATGAGCCATTAAAAGATGAGATTACAAAATAATCCCCCAGGGAGGATTCCGAGACGGGCAATCATATGTGGTCAGCAATCGCATGCCGCCCAGCAGGATTGTCAAGTCGACTCAGAAAGAAGCCGTGTCGAGCGGGTTGAATCGAAAGTTGATTGTTTTTTTTTATATTTTTTAAATATCAGTATGTTAAATATCCCTGGTGGGGGCATCCAGAGACTGAGTAGATGCATTTTGAGGATGGGCCCCCTTACTCCTTTCGGCTCCCTCCATGTAATCAGTCACCGGTTCACTCCAGTTTTCAATGTCTTGAGCCCGATCCGTGCGAGAAATCGGGAGAAGTTCCCTTTTAATCTTTGCCGTCCACGGTGGCGGCGGGGTAACGTCATCGCCTGCTAACCCTAAGGTGATGGAATCGAGTCCCACCTGGGTGGGTCTTCTTCACTCAGGGCATGGGTGTTAATGTGTGGTGTATGAGTTAAATGTAAGAAATGACTGTACAGCCCTAATTTCGCTCAAAAATGAAGTCGTCATTATTATTATTATGCAATTTTTTTCTCATATTTTTTTGTTTTTCGTTTTTTGTATGAAGGGCACAGTCTACATGACGTCGGCTTCTTTAGCCTTTCAAACTCTTCTGCCTCTTCCAGCGGTAAGTGGAGAAACTTCCCTCGTACTGGACTTGGGAGTCTACTTAGGATTGAACAAAATCGAGAAGTAAGTAAGTAAGTAATTACTTGGGAAGCGACTTCTCACATAAAAAAAATCCTTGCTTGAGGAAATCGTCTTTCTCTACATCACTTCCTTCGACATCTATACTATCTCCTTCACTATCATCAGTATCCGTATCGTGATCACTTCTGATGACGTGTTTGTCTTCAATGTCACTTTCCACTTCTTTCTCATCTTCTCCTAAGTATTCCATAATCTGCTCCGTCAAACCAGGTGCTTCTGGTCGTAGTTTACAAAAAGGACCGTGTCACTCATGGTTACAGGGGATATTCAGTAGCATTATGAGCCACAGCAATGTGTCCATAATCCTCACTGTTGTCGAGCGTGTTCAGGAATAGCGTTCCTGTGAATTTGCTTTGATTCGCTGAACCCAAAGACTTGATAAGAGCTCAATTACCCAAAGAAGGGCACAAATGAATGGCGCACGCTCGAGGCGTGGGCGCGCACCATTTCGGGATTCAAAGGGTTCTGTCATTCTTCCAACATACATGACCTGCTTATTACTTGAAAGGGGTACAGGCATAATGACACAAGACACAGAAAATAAACCGCTGTTTAGATATAATTTTAAATAAAATTTATAACATGTTTCACATTTATAGAACTGGTAGCGTGATTATTCCAAAATACGAGCTCGTACATCAGGATTTTTATTTTTTGTGAGCGCCTTCAGCATCGACTTAGGTATCCATTCTATCTTACTGAACGTATTTTCAAAACATTTATAAATAAACTATAATAATTACGTGACTAACAAATAACACAAACAAGGAATTGTTGACTCTTATACTTGTATAATCACTTTGGTTTGCTTTTTAACCACCTTCGGAATCATATCCACAAAAATAACGACTAGTGATATTCCAATTTAGTGGCGTGAGGTCTCACAGACCGCTCATCAAATTCAGTTGTCATTTTACAGAAATACAGAATGAATGTATAAAACTTTAAGAATGATACATTCTTATTAGACAAAAATAAGAAGGGAATAAGAATAACAGACGTTTCGAAAGTAACTGTTTGAAAATATTCATAATTTTAAAAACGCGGCGGTCTCTCAGACCACACGTCACCGGTTAAGGGTTAAGGTGGGTTCACACTGGCAAGTTAATTGCGCAAGTCACTTGCAGCAAGCGACTTTAGGTGTAAATTGCAGATATAAACGGTTATTCAAAGTCCGATGGGAGAGCTTTCAAAAGGTTCGGCAAGTCACTGGCATAATTATATTGCTGCCAGTGTAAACCGCAACCAGTCTAGCTCTGCCCTAAATTGTGAAAAATGTTTCGTCAAAGTTAATTCCTCCTCAAGTTCTCGCAGAAGAAACTTGCGGAAGTAACTTAACAGTTGACACCCACCCTCATTTCCCGTTCACATTAATAGCTTTCTATTTCAGTAACTCAAATGCTAGTTAGAAGTTCACCATTTGAACGCAAGTTAGCACCAACCCTAGTAAACTTACGGAATAATTATAAAAATTTTGTTAACTCCACTAATTTATATAATGTCACGACCCGGGTTTCAACACTTGGTGTCATCTTCATCTTCATCAAGATGACACCAAGTGTTGAAACCCGGGTCGTGTTATTAAATAAATTAGTGGAGTTAACAAAGTTTTTATAATTATTCCGTAATGGGTCAATTCCACAAGGTCAAGCCTACAACCGTTTCCTTTGTGCCTAGTGAACTTGTTTACCACGCAAGGGTTTAGGGTTGAATGATGGTTACTCGCATATGCCTTTCAATCGCTCTATTGCGCTAATCACTTCGTAGCACAACAGCGAACTTGCCTTCCATTCGTTACAGACCTAGCGCACTAGGTAGCTCACTTCATAAAAAATCGGGTGCAAATTTTATGTGCGCTAAACAACAAAAGAACGTCGATAATGGCATCTGTGACTGTTGCCAATATTGTTGATTTTCATAAAAGGCGTCAAAATTGCATATTTTTAAGTTTTTAATTACTCGGCAAAAAATTTAAGTTTTTAAATACTTATTTTGAACGAATTCAACGAATGAATAAAAAACATTCGGCCGTGGCTGTTGTATTTCACGTAGGTACAAGATACCTAATTTCAAACATGGAAACTGGTTTAAAATCTTCTTTTACCGGTGAAACTTCCTTGGAAATGTTGACTTTTTTCAGAATAGCTCATTGAGTATAATGGAAAAGAGTAATTGCAATCGATGGGTTATGTGTTTGCTTTTTCTTTGTACTCAAAATAATATTTTCGTGATTATTTCAGGCTGCACACTTGTACAAAACTGGCCCAAATATCTGAGCGTCGATTGTGAAACTGGAGCGAAGAAGGATGAGTGTGGCTGCAAGAGGGAACTGGATGAGAATCAAACGAGGGAAAGTCGATTGATTTCGTGGAACCATTTAATTAGGTAGGCGCGGACGATGATCCAAGATTAAATTCGTCTGTATGGAGAGAGAAAACTGTATAATGAAGAGTCAAAAGGTCAAGTCAGAAGCCGAACCACAAGTAGCAGAATATCCATTTCAAATTTTTCCCTTCGTAGATTAAACTTTCATAAACTTTCTACCTCTTCTTTTATGCTATCTCTTCTTTAAACGGCATAAGAGATTTAGGAGTTTAAATAGGCTTTAAAACTGTGAATAATTAGCTTAAAAGAGGAAATGTTTTGCTACGTTGCCTATCACTGTAAATCGAATTTGGAAGATTCCAAGAAAGTTGCCATAATTTGTACTAAAAAATATTTAAGTTTTACTTTGCTGTAAATATTTTATTAACTATTCGTCTTCGGGAATTGAAAGTCATTTCGAAAACATAGAGAAAATACGATACTCTGAAGAGGCAATGACTGATAGCACTTAACATTATTCCCCTGCAACTACTTCAGCAGCCTACGGACAAGCGATACGCGAACTCAGGATCATACAGGTTCTGCAGGCAGAACACGCTCGATTTACCGCCAATATCGTCTTGCGTGGCGAAGAGCCACATCCTTCAAATATTAACCCTAGTTTGTGTTGAAGAAGACGGATCTAGACCAGGCTGGTTGTTAAAAAACTCTTTTCACAATGGTGGTTTCCCTATGCCACAGTGACTCCTGCGGGGAGGAGGGCAAGAATTCTGAAGGAGAAACGCCGGACAACCAGGCGGCTTCAGGTTTTATTGAGTTTGTGGGTCTTCCCATTATTTCCCCAACTCGTGTGACCGATTATGGAAACAAGTAAAAAATACTATAATAATAATAATCTAGACCATTCCTCTTCACGACCTCTTTTTTATCATGTATTTTTTCTTCTAATATTATCATGTAGACTGTGCCCTTCATACAAAAACGCAAAACCTCGGTCTTATGTTTCCAATACAAAAAGCCTCAGTGCATGGAATGCACACAATAAATTCTTAAGGCTGTGCCAATATGGAGGTGTGAGATATTTTATGACAAAAAATTTAATTTTGATCAGCTGCTGATTTCATCAAAAAATGTAATAAATTAAATAATTTCAATCGTGAATAACTATGTGGCATTCCAACTTAAATATATAAGGCCACATTTTCAACTCTAGTTAAATGTTAATGATTTAGGACGCTAATAATAAATTATTGTTTTTTCTTTCCATTTTTTTACTTTGTTTCAAATAATAATTTACACAGAAAAATTGGTTGATATTAGTGATTTAGAAAATTAAATATGAGTTGGAGACTAAGTTTTGTGAGGCATTAAAATTAATTTATACCATAAAAATATCGTAGCAACATTTTATTAAAATTTAATGCATTGCGGTCTCCCAGACCGCACGTCACTGGTTGTGTGACAAAAATTGCACGTCACTGGTTAAGGGTACTTATGACTCGGTTCTTTGATCAATATGAGAATCAAAGTGAGATTTTTGTTGAACCATTTTTCACTCCATCCTCTCCATGTGTGGTTCATGTACTCTAAATGTTGCACGCATTTTGCACGTCACATCATGAGGATTCTTTTAATTCTATGAAGCTTTAATTTTTAAATTATCTTCTTCCCGTTGAATTTCAACGGGCAACCTCTCCTTGTCTCTATGTAAAGCCCTTGACGACACTAACGAATATACTAACAGTACGTCTTCCAACCCGGCTAGTATGCAATTTATGTTCAAATATGATGGCGCACATATACTTTTTCTCGGCTGGTTAACACCTAAAAGTTTACAGCGAGATGATTCTTGAGCCGTCCTTATGCAAGTGACGTGGTAGATTTCAGATGAAACCCGCTGCCACACACACACTTGATGGGGATTGTGGGTCTCAAACGTAGGCGAATCCTCTCGTCAACGGGATCCTTCATTTCCAAGCCAAAATCAACTGGTTCACTACGTTTAGATCCCGGTGGGACCAATCTACCGGTAGTTAAGTTAGCCAAGACACGCTTTTACTTTTCATTGGCCTAGGTCATGGAGTGGCCCACTAACCTTTGGAGCAAACGGAAACTGGAAACTTTCTCTCTTCCCCATCGATGGATTTATCTCTGCTCGATTGGACCCCGGGGGACGGAACACTCGGTAATCAATTGTGACGTCGTGAGCATCATCTTGGGGGTCATCGTGAACGTTTTACATTCTCGTGCAGCTGATCCGTTAACCCCGAGGACGTGAGCCAATGAAACAGGAAGGGAAAGACTTGCTGGCAAAACAAAAACACTGAAAATGAAGGGACAGAACAATGGCTCGGGACCAACATGATTATAAATGAAGTTTTCCTTTCCAACCACGGGGGCAGAGGGTATTCAGTGGTGAAATTCAATTTTCTTTTCATTGAGTAACTATTGTTCTAGATTGGATTATTCACCACCGTACTCAATCATCTCCTCTTAACCTGAAATCTCGATGGTTTGTTTAACGCTTATTTTAAATTGCATAATGCACTAAAACCTCTATCTTTCGGACAGAAATGGTCCTTGAGAATACGTCCTTACGTGAGATGTGTCCTCAAGTTTAAGGTTTTTACAAGTAGGTGGGTACTAACATTCTATCTCATGGATGAATATTGTGTGTCAAAGTCTAAAAGACACTTACCACTATCCTGGGGGCTTTTTCGTGGAGTCATAATTGAAAAGAGATATGGCGATTAAAAATTGTCGCGAAACTTTAATGCTAACGCAAGACACGATGCAATTGTTTAAAGAGTTATTCAGATTTTAAGAAATCCGCCAAAATATACTCATTTTGGAAAAAATGTTTCCTAAGGATGTCCGTATCCTCAGCGTGTCCGTAAGTGAAAGGGTCTGGCCAAGCAAAGTTGCATGCATCTCAGCCCGTGATTTGAATACCGACTGTAAGTTAGAGTCCCTGAGAGGTCCGTTTATAAATGTTTTACTGTAGCTATAATTTGAGTTAAAGTCATTTGCGTTTTCAGTTTCTTTGCCCCTACCGCAGTACATAATATTAAATCTATTCACCGAAATGCTGACATATAGTTACTAAAAGAAAGTATCACATTAAATAAAATATATAAGCCTCTCTTTTGATTCGTTGCGTAAGCTATCCGTTTTGGTGCATCCACTATTGCGTAAGCGTTACGAGTGTGTAAATCATTCTCGGAGTCGATGATCGAGATAAATAACGCCGAAAGCCACTTGGTGAAACCTAACTTGCTTGAAGTAAGCTGTTCACTGGTCAGGAATTAATTTTCTCCCCGTTCACAAAGCTGAATGTCTTGTTGGTGTCGCTCCCCGACGAGGTGGTAAAAACAACTCTTCGTGAAAACAGAGGTAAAAACAGCTCTACTCTTCCACATTGTAATATTTTAATTTTTCTACCTGCTGCTGTACAGCATCTCCAGCATCAGCCTCTTCATAATCTTCCTCTGCATGAAGATGCTGCACAGCAGCGGATCCTACGTTGAGCAATAAAAATATTTTAAGGTGGAATATCAGTGTTGCTTTTTCCTCTTGTTTTCACGATGAAAAGATTCCAAGAAGTCAAGCCTGAGACTCTCTCCTTTGAACAGAAAACTTGTTTGAGAAGCACTAACTGGTAGCGTGAGCGTAAGTATAACATTTTTTTATTTTGATTGTTTTATTTTTGTTTTCATTACGGTTTGAGCTGATCACTGGCTTGGGTTATCCCCCGTTAATTACTCAACACCTGTCCTTACCCTCTCAACCTCCAAAGTGACGAAAGGTAAAATTGTTGAAGACTTTCGGATATATTCTTTTCATTGATATCGTCAATCCGTGAAGGGTTGGTCTTTCATTTAAGATTGGCAAAAAGCGGTGATTGCCGAAAACAAATCTTTAAAATACAACTCTCATATTTCGTAGACATGGGATTTGGCAGCCTCAACTGCTGAAGTTATTTCGCACGACCTAAATTTAGGTCTTAATCATAAGACAAACATAACATCCGCACGCGAGGTGGGAATGGAACCCGTGATCTTTTGTTTTCCGTGACCGTGAGTTGCAAGACCGTGTGCCTAACCAGCGTGTTACACTGTTCAAAAACTTTGGCTCATTATTATTTTATATTAGAGGTTCTTAATGGTGTTCTCAAAAACGCATGAGCACGCCCTTGTAAACTTATTGCTCGTTTTATGCCGCTTTATGTGTGGTTAAATAAAAATTCCGATACGGTGTACGAAGTAATGATCTCGAATATATCAATAGCGTTTTCACGCCCAGAACAACCCCAGTAAATTTTGGAAAATTGAATACTGTGGAAAAAATAAAAAGTATATAATTCAGTATTAATACTAAATATTTATACAAAGTAAAGTCTAAAACCATAGGATGTATGCATAATAATTTTCTTAACACAGCGTTTACCCATCAGCCTGACTGAAATGCATGCAACCAACGATCTTCATAACAACTTTGTGGTTTGCAGAAAACTTCGTATTTTTCGAATTAAACTCATTTCTCGAACTAATTTCGTACGATATCTCGATCGTCTTCTTCCTTCGATAACGATATAGCAAAATATGTCGAATAAAACGACCCTGTGTTCGAACAAACTATTTTAGTAAGCTAACAAGAAAGACAGATCTTTTTCTCTAAACGATATATTTAGTACGTCACGCCTAAAAAATTCAAGCGTCTATTAGTAGTTCTCAGCTCAGCAACTAGCAAAACAATTTTTCCTTCCTGCACACAAATTAAAATTGTGGTTCAAATGTTTTCTGGACGTTTCCGTGTCATACTTACGAAGCGAGAATCGCAAATTTGAATAGGTTTTACTTCAGGCTCTGAAAATGTGATGCACAAAAGATTAAAGATTATCCCCTTTCCCTCCATTGATGTATTGAGGAAGTCCTTCCCCCCCCCTCCCCCCATCTCTCCTGACGGCCTGAGGTGTGTATGGCGTGGAACCTTGAAACTTCAGAGGTGAGAATAACTGCCCCGAAAGGTGATTTACTCTCCACAAAACTTACAGGGTCAAGTCGTTGACGCAGTCTTGGAGGAGAGTTTGGTGGGAGGTAATAACTTTCTCTGCCAGAGCCTCTGGCAGAGGGGAGGGTAAGATAAGAATGAAGAGAGTCGAAACAAATGTAGATGTCAAAAGGTATGCTCTGGCGATGAGTGGTCCAGGTCAATGTAATGCCTAAATATATTCATAAATTAACCACACTTTTCCTCAACTCTCTCTTCTTCATACAGAAACGTCTTTTGAATCAGATAGACAATGGATGGACAATTTCATTTAATTGACGAATTTCACTTCACTTATTGTAGTGATTCATCACTAACAAACAAGGGTTTTCAAGTGCCAAAGTTTTATTACCATTCAATTTCATGGGAGAATTCACCTGCTATGATCACTTATGCGAGAATGCGTCATTTTTTTCATTTAGAAAAACACTATTTTTCCCATTTTTTATCCAATCTCGAATGTAACACCATGTTATTTCAAGTTCAAACTGCAAATTAAATAGGGAGGAAGTGTGATTTTACTGAGAAAATCAAACCAAGGATACGTTTTTCTATAGATTGTCGGAATACGAATTAAATAACAATTTGAATCATTTGACAGGGAAACCGCCTTAAAGTCAACCCTATGGCCTTGTCCCTGACATATCCGCACCCTTATGTTTATTTTCTAAGATGGAAATTTACGTTTCTCATGCTGATAAATTATTACTTTTTAATACGAGGCCTTCATAATTAAAACATTCACTCTCTCCTCAAATAGCTTGGAATCTTTTGTCCCCTTGTTCGTCATGCGAATCCCATGCAGCGCACTTCTGCTGTGAATGATTGAGCTGATCAATGAAACTTTCCTCGTGGTAGAATACTTTGGGTATTCACAGAGGTCAGAGGAAGTTGTTTACGGATAAAATCAGGCGACATTCTGAATTATGCCCCTCCTCTCTTTCCCCAAAAGGCTATTCCTCTGTTCTTTCTCGTGTGCTCCCTCAAATAATTCTTTTCAAAAATGACTTTCCCGATTCACAGAACCATCAAGAATACCGTTCAAAGTTGTCAGCGGTGATAAAAAATACGTGGAGAAATACAAAGTGCCTATCACATCCTAACCAAAACTACTCCTAAGATTCAACGAACTCCGAATTCGTCTGCTCTTTGGAAAGAGCACTGAACGGATATATTTCTCAACTCATGAACCAACCGTAACTCAACCGTGAAATGTCGTTGGAAGTTGCAGAATTAATTGGAATAGCTCGAATGGAGATGACGTGCCATTAGAGTTATTGCCATGCCCTATATCGAAGTCGCATTTATATTTTTTCTTTCGTAAGATTTTCAGTGAGCCATGGCCTCTAATGGGACTGTAAATCAATAGGTCAGCAATATAGAAGTTTAGAAGATTAAAAAAAACAAATGAAATCAAAGTTAACAACAAAATATTTAGTATTACCTAAAGTGGGAAAAGTTACCTCTTTCACTGGACATTATGAAAGAAACTTATTTAAAATGGAATTTCTATTTTCTTTAGTAAGAATAGAAAGCTGAAGGAAAACATCATTGGAAAATTATAGAAATATATATGCTTCAGTGGGTCTCCAACATTTCTGTTAAAAATAGATGTGAATTAAGAATAATAGTGTAGTGAAATAACTGTAAAATTAGAAATGTTGAAAGTAACAATATTTCATGCTTACAGTAAAATATAATAAATTGGAAAGGTTGATACCATTTTGATATTATAAATCTATATGGTTAATTAGTAAGAGAATCCGCCGCCTCTCGGAGCGAAAGCGTTCTTCCAGAAATAATTTTTTTACGATTGTCGAAAGGATATCGCATAGGCAGTTGGTGATTAAAATTCCCATGCTTCCAGTGAAAAACTTTTAACATTAATTGATAAGGTGAACGCCGACTATTCTTGGGGCAAAAACTTCTTCTCCGAGCTAAATCATTAGTTACGCTTGCCTCCACATCTAACCTCACAATCCCTCCCACACTTTCCTAAAATAAAATGAACGAATCAGTTTCCTTATCTAATTTACTCGCTTGCAAATTTTTATTAACTTTCAATCATAAATTACCAGGGCTTAGACACTTAATTGACACTTAATTCATTGATTTTTTACTTCATGGCTGGTATAAAATTAGGTGCTATGCAAGAAGGCTTCTCGGGTTTCCATCCGGATAATTGGGTCCATGACCGACATTTTGGCAGCGTACTCTGCTACCGTCATCAGGGTGATGAGTGACGATGAATGGGAACTGGCTACAATACATCTGTTATCCCGGGAAGACCGGTGTTTGCTGATTTTTCCTCGTTTTCTCCCGATTAGGTTGCGTTTTAACTAGGTACTATTATCCGAAAGTCGACAATGTTCTACAATTGTATGGATAGACAGTTGAATTCGATCAGGTTTCAGGCGGTGACCATTCTTTAGTTGTATGCCTCTCTCATGCCAAATGCGAGAGGATAAGAAACTGTAGCCAATTAAGTTTTAAGAGGAAATTTATTTCCAGAGTATTTAAAAATGTTGATTCTTATATTTTCTTGGGTAAAAGACCTTTTGACTCTTATTGCTACTTTCTTGAAAGAAGGACCAAGCAATGACATACTATTCTAGGCGTTATGGAGCATAAAGCTCATCTCCAAGATAGCTGGTCTAAATAATACTAATTGATTCAGATTTAACTTTTCTGATCTTTCCATGGTAAAATGAGAAGATGCCTCCCTTGCACTATACACCAGCACGCTTAAATTGTATTAGGTGACCACAGTATCGGAAGGATTTCCATCATTTTCAAGCTAATAGACTTCACTTGTAAGCTCAAGTAGAGGGTAAATGAATTGGTGTGGTAGATAGAGCATTGGCATTCCATCCAAAGGGGCCGGATGGGAATCTCGGCAATGATGTAATTTATTTGGCTTCATTATCTTATTGTGTGTCGTATTAGAAGAGCACCCATAGTGAACTACTCCTTCCGTCGTATGGGATGTAAATCTGTGAAACACTGGGCGTCGTACTTAAGAGTACACCAGTCTCCACCTTTTCTCCAACTCTAAAGTAGTCCTTCCTTCATCATCTCACCCAACTGCTAATGGAGCTAATGGAGCTCTCATTGGAGCTAATGACCACAGTTATCGGTTGGTGTCCTCTTCATATAACCAAGCAACCAATCGTTTCATGCTATCTATACATATATAAAAGGCTAATATCTCTGACTCACTCACTGATCACGTTGTCTCAGAAACCACAGAACATATTGCAATGAAATTACCACACAACTCATGTCTTAGAGCCTCTTATGTGTCCAACAAGTAATGTGTTAACAGAATAGGACAGGACTCTAACAGGACATCGTTTTTTTTAATCTAACGAGTATTGCGGGAATCCATGATGACAAGTCGCGGGGGAGAATTATAAATTAACTCAAAGATATTAAATGATTAAAACCTTACAGGGTTTTAAGAGTTTAATTGTATTAAAATGTGTGTAATCAGAGAGAAAAGCACTGTATAAATTTTCTCTTATTTAAAAAAAAAAAATTTCACCCGGGTTATTTCTCACCAAGCTTTGAGGCGAACTGATTAGCTCAGTTCATTATACGGTTTTCTATTGATCAACTATCTCAGGATTTTTGATATTAAAAAAAAATTCCCCAATGTTAATATTTGGTATGTATAAGCAAGACTATTATTCTTGCATAGAGTGAAATTTGCAGGTAATAGTGAGAGCAAAGAGGGTAAACGGTAAGTAGTTTAATATGAAAGTCGGAAGATTTAAAAGGCGTACGAAGCTGTTGGTGACAGCCAGTTGTGCCATTTTTTAAAATGCATATCCCCTTTTTTCTACATTTCCCTCTTTGGACATGTTTCCCCTCGGCGGACTGCTTTGCCCTGCGGACATAGCCCAAGGGTTTACCGCGCAAGTCGGACGCACCTCGGCTACCACATCGCGCCGACGACAGTAACAATACCTCGCCACTTCTTGCAAGCAGCTTCGGCCGCGAACTTTGGCAGTGATATTTCCCATGCCATGCCAGCTATTGTTTCTATGACTGTTTCTATGCCTCTAAATGACTCAGCTGAGGTAAGATCATGCGCCATCAGGCGCGACTCCCGTCCTAGTGGATTGGATCCTTAAGCTGCCAGGATTCAAAATCTGTTTCGACCGCTTCAACATAAAGCTCATGGAAAAAATAATTCGGGTGGTTTTCCGTTTCCATATTCAATGGTATTTTTTTGAGAGATGCACACATATGGAAAACCGTCCTACTTCAGCCAGGCTCCTTTTTACAGCCGCTTAACTCTTGGACTACAACATTGTCGTGGTGGAAGGGCTTGCGTGCTCCGATGACCCCTAGAGCTGCACTGACGGGAGCAATGCTCCTGGTAGGGTCACCCACGCCAGATGGGTCGAAGATTAGGAGATAGACGAATGGTAGTCCGCTCAGCGTCTGTACCTCAGTAAGGCGGCTGCAAAAGACGTCTGACCCCAGTGGGGCGGCCTCTGAAGTGATGGTGTCACTTAAAAAACACTATTGAGTAAGAGTCGGAGAGGAGAGGAAGCTTGTGGCAGAGGTTCGGAGATCTCAGATCGGTCTGAACTCAGACCGATCTGAGATCGATTGGTAAACGTAGTGAATGGGTATGAAATTGGAATGCAGAATGGGGACTGTCCAAGAACCAACCAATCGGCTGGTAAAATACTTGAATGAATCACTGCGGTACAGACGCTGCGCGAACCACCATTCGTCTGTCTATCTCCTAC
The DNA here is from genome assembly GCA_963573305.1 of Pyrrhosoma nymphula. Lineage (NCBI taxonomy): Eukaryota > Metazoa > Arthropoda > Insecta > Odonata > Coenagrionidae > Pyrrhosoma > Pyrrhosoma nymphula. The sequence goes on along the minus strand of OY754330.1, from coordinate 42,026,920 downwards.
CCTCGCTACCCTCGGACCTATGTAGCATGGGTCAAGGTCTGTAGAGTACAGGTTGTCTCGATCCCTCACTCTTCCGTCTCGTGAAGTCATTGGAAGCCAGCATCGGCCATTTACTTGTGAGAGCTAATTGCACGAGAGCTGCTGAGTTACGTTTTGAGCGAGGTTTTGGAGCTTTTTCTCACGTTATTGAGTTTATTTATACTCTAGAGCATTTTTATAAATACAATTATTAAATTTGGCCCCTAGTAAGCGAATAAGGTGAGTGAATGGCAAGTGAGAGAGAAACACATTTCGTAAGTTTATCCTCTTGTTCACGTTGACATTTTTATCAAGCAAACAGTTACAGTATGAAGGACTATAACCCACAGGTATGTAAAAACTTTGTATCTTTCTCTAGAAAATAAGTAGTTGTGTATAAATTGTATTTTAAATCGTGTATATCTGATTTCAGGTCGATAACATGTCTGGAACTTCCTGTGCCGTTTCCTTGTGAACAAATAGCATGGCCAAAAAAAGGCATTTAGTGGGTGAAAATTCTGTACGTTATTACAAAATACCCAATAAAAAACTTTACGGGCCATCTGGATTGAAATATGCAAGAGGAAGGATCCTTTTAATTACGAAACGTCTCGGGTTTGTTCCGCGCCTTTTAAGGGGGAGGATTTCATTCGCGATTTAATAACGCGATAACTAACTGCTGGAAAGGTAATGGATAGGCGTGAAACTCTTTTTGTCTTTTGAAAATTTTTTAATTCCTTAAATTCTTGTCATTATTTTAAGACAAACAAATTAAGAATCAGAACGAGCTCAGGAGTCCAAAACTGATTTGGAAGAGCTAAAAGCCTTCATTGGAGTGTTAATTTTGATCGGTGCTAATGATGTTATCAAGTTAGATTATCATGATTTGTGGTCAAATAAATTCAGAAGACCCTCATACATTGCAACGATGATTTGAAACCTATTTAAAGAATTGGTGACTATTATTCGAATCGATAACAAGTCTACTAGGGAAAGTTGGAGAGAAAAAGATAAATTTGCACTTATTAGTTCAGTATTCAACTGCGGTCAATGAGACATTCCCCATATATTACACTGCTGGACCAAACTTTGTGGTAGATGAAATGTTATCTCTGTTTAGGGGCAGGTGATAGATAGACAGGAATAGATTCAATTTCCAGCTACAGAAACTTGAGGGCGAAACCAACATCAATTAATTCAAGATGAAAAATGTGCTAAATTTCAAGCAACATTTATACCTATTCTGAGCAGTCAACTCAACCGACGCAACATATTGTAACTCAGTCACATTTAGAGTCATAGAAGGCAATACAAATATCACCTCCAGGTTTTAAATTCAGTACAATAAGTTAGTTTCGTTGCTAGGCGTCTCATGGGAAAATCGGACGGAGTATCAGTGCTTCAATATGAATTCCACATAAGGTTTCCAAAGTGTAGGCTGACCTTGACAGGTATGGATGGGCTCGCCGAGGCGAGATTACCCACGACAGGAACAGAGTTAAATGAGAACGAGAGTCTTAAAAAAAATTCCTGTGATTATTATTCCTCTCAGGCAAAAAAGTAAAATGTGATGAAAAATACCACAACATATAAAAAAGCAAAATATTAGTTTACTTTTGATTTCTTCTTATGCGGTATCCGGCGTGAGTCACTCCTTTTTCAAGATAGAGTGGAGGGGAAACCCGGTGCCGGCTTTAGCCTACTCTTAACGATTGGCACCAAGGGGTCACACGGCTTATAGTCCCATCCGACGGACTCTTTTATCTTGGGGACTTGAACGCTCGACGGACTCTTTTATATTAAGCGGACTTGAACGCCCGACCCTCGGATCGGAAAGCAAGCGCTCTCACCACCGTGCCACGAATCCACGAGTGAAATGTGACGCAAATATGCCATTTGTCGAAAAGGTTGTGCCCAGGGCGATGGGGGACAGCTGTGCTCAGGGATGAATTCCTTCCTCTCGTACGAAGCCTGCCAGGCACGAGAGCAATTTTTGAATGAATCTGAAAACCACTGTGCATCGCGTTAGAGATACGACCATCGTGCATAAACATCAGTTGACGTCAATGTCTTTCACTATAACACGCCCTTATTTTCAACCAAATATTTTCTCTCTCTAAACGCCAAACGGGTGCCGTGCCACCATTATATTGTCTGCGCTTAACAATTGCAACCCCAGCATTTGACGCTTCGGAACATTGTTAAGTGTTTTCCCGAGGTTATTCTAAGGTTGCTGGAGCGATTTATATGTACATATGAGTGAAATGTTTGCACATTAGTTCTTATACGAGACATCTATAGATAAAAGTGAAAAAAATACATTTTACTAATTTGGTGTTTCGGCTATTATGACACGTTCTTGTGGCGAATGAGATGTAGTTCGTAATAGTTTGATCAAATGTTTAGTTTTTCTTTTGAACGCGAAATGATGCATTTCATAGTTTTATAAAGATTGCCAACAAATATCATAACGTCTCATGCCGAGTCAAACTCTCTTGGAAAATTCTTTCTTAAAAGTCTTACAAGAAATTATTATAATAAATCTGTTAGACTTATATAGTTCTTTTAAGAATTTCTGAAAGACTTAAGAATGTTTTATAGAATTCCGTAGGTTTTTGGAAAACTTTTAGGGCCTAAAAAATCTATAAGATTATCGATCTAATTGTAAGTCCACGGGGACTTCAATTTTTAAATATTAGGCGATTTCCTTAATTTTTTTATATGACCTAGTTTTTATTTTTGTACGGTATTCTTCACAAATGACCAAATCGCGCAAGCTGTATACGTACAATATATGTATTTGTGTCCGCGTATATTTTTACAGAAAGAGGACATATTTACATGACAGAGAATCAGGGACGATATATATAGCCTCTCCGGCGTCCGGGGCAAGAATGTAATTCGGCGCCCCCCCCCCCCCCCCCCCTCCCCTGATTTAGATTTATCGCCGCAATGACGAAGTATGAGTATAGGCGTATCTAGAAGCGTCTGAAGGGTGGTCACCACCTGAAGGGGTGTCTGAAGGGGGGGCTATGGAATACCCTCCATGCAAAACGGGGGGTCCGGGAATTTAGAAAAATATCTTAAAATGACGTTTTAAAGGTTTTCCATTATGTTATGGAAGGTGATCTATAGATGTACTGTTAGCATGTGTTAAACACATCATTTTTACGTTTTTTTATCAATGTTGGGGGTTACAACCCCCAAAAACCACCTCCTGTATATGCATATGAGTATGAGGTCTATTATAAACAAAAACAGCTGTGGTTACATTAAGTTCTTATATTTATGAACAGGAGAACAGGTAGGGTACGAATTACATCATATATTGATTCTGATGTGAATTTAAAAAAAACAACATAGAGGCCTTGGCCTAACTTAACAATCAACTTAACAATCAATATTCTTGAACAACGGAAACTATTTAATGTTAAATAAATAATAAACGTAGACTTAAAAAGTCAAGTATAGTTTTATTTCAGCATAGGTACCATGATTTTCTCAGCATAAGAATGCAATTACTGGAAATATAAATAATGCCTTAATACCTTATAAAGTTTATTTTTAGGAATATAACTGTTTAGTTTTTAGCAATTAAATGTACCTTTAGGCACATTTCATTCCTAAAAATAAACAGTATCAACTATCTTTTGAGTACATGATTCAACTATTTATAAATAAATAAAGTTCACAAATTCCTAAATATTCACAAAGAACTAGTCAAAAGGAAGATAATTTCTTAATGTGTAATTTTATAAACAATTTTCAAAGTAAAATATTTGGAAAAATAATTTTGACAATCACTGAAACAAAGAAGCAGTATCATAAAAACAGTAACTTAAAACTTAATTTTAAAAGCTTTTCTTTCTGCAAAACTTTTAATAATAGCATCGTATGAGATCTTTAACGTTAACTGATTTTCAATGCTGATAATACTCAAGTTTATGAGGCATTGTTGTGCCATCTTGTTTCTTAAATATGTTTTTATCAGTTTCAGTTTACTGAAACTCCTTTCATTTGATGAAACTGAAACAGGCATTGTTATAAAAATCCTAAGTGTCGTAGACACGCTCGGATATGCATCCTCCTGTCCAATTTGGCAAATAAAGGTTATACGTTTTGCAGGAGTTGCTGTTTCCATGCTTGATATTAAATCAAGAGCATGGTATTTAAAACTGTACAGTTCTATTATTAATTCATCCTTATTAAGGTCATTATTATACATATCAGCTATCTGCGTTGCCCGGATTTTAATGTCATTGTCCTTTAATGCCTGCAGCTGAGCTCAGTCTAAAAACCCAAACAAATTGTTTATATTTTGTAATGCATGAAACCTGTCATTAAGGATATGGTCTATTATTTCTACGATCTTGTTGTGAGACCTTTTTTCAGCCGTCCAATCCCAGCTTTCATTTTCACAAATTTTGTCGACCATCATCTTCTTATTCCAATTCCGCACCTCTTTGAACTGAGGATCCAAATTGAGCCTTTCAGCTATGGTCTCATCTTCCGAAATTATGTCAGATTCAGTTTTAGTGTTCGTTCGAGTTTCCTGAAACTATTCGATAAGTTGGGTGATATGGTTGACAGTCCTGCAGGACAAAATTCCGACACCTAGGCATCTGTTAAGGACTAGTATCTGGGACAGACATTAAACAAATAACTTTCTTCTTATTATTATTATTATTATTACTAATAGGTATAACATTATTTATGCTGTGGCTTACATAGATTGGTTTAGCTCATTTCTTTAAATAATTTTAATAATTATTCAAACGCTTCTGCCCATTTTGGCACCCCCTTACCTCTGCGCCAAGGGGAGCTTGCCCCCCCTGTCCCCGCCTATATCCGTCACTGCAGAAATTGTGCTTTTCAAGTTTCACTTGACACAGACAAATAGTTTCAGAACTAGACTATGTCGAGTCCCGCCCAACACTGGAGTGGAAAGGGTAAGCGGCCAACTGATTTGAAAGTATTTGATAAATATATACATGCCACTGCAGGACATAAAGGAAATGGCATTGTGGAAAATAACTAACTAGTTGATATTGGGATCGTATTGGTTTGGCTCCTACATATTGGGTACCAGATACCAGGCGATACATTCCCACGGGCAGTGAAGGATGTGGAAAAGAGAAGATGTCGTGATAACTGATGAGAAGTGATAAGAAATCCCCTACTTACTGTTTCAGTCAGAGGTCATTCTTGCTATTGTGCTCAATGACCCATTCAGCAACAAGAAATTGAGAAAAAAATCTCCACCTCAAAAGAACAACTCTGGCTTATCTGGTCCGCACATGGTGGCCCAATGTATCGGTCTGACAACAGATATAATGGGTGATACGCTCCAAAGTGATTTATTAAACCTGAACGCATAGTAGGTTGCGGTCCTCAAGCAGTAGCAGTATACCAGCTGGTACAATGGCCATGACAGACTGTATTTAGAAGCTTGGTTGCAATACAGCTTTTGTAAATTTTGAAACATATATTATGCGGAAAATATTTCCAGTGGAGATCCAGCTTCAGAATAAGCTGAATGGGGTAGTGTCGAAACAAATATTCAAAATAACCAACTGTAAACCACTGCTCATGCAGTCCACAACATTAAAAAATCCAGAGCAATCGCCATTATCTATGACCACATATGTGTCAATTACAAATTACTCAAAGAGTTATCATTAGACAAATGCAATGATTCTTTTGGAGTAGGTTACAGTTAAAACAACAATTTGAAAAAAAAGTAACTATTACTAGAGGAAGTAGGTCAAATTCAATCATTAGATAATCAGATTACTTGAAATCAATTACTTCCCATCACTGTCCTTTATCACAGCTATTGCAGGGAAATAAAATCAGCCTTCAAAATAACCAGACTACCACTTGTTAGCATAAAGGAAATTATACTTTATTTGTAGCTCATCACCGAGCTCCATTATCAATTGCAAACAAATTTTAAGAAGCATGCACCTGGAATGTTTAGCCTGTTTCATCCTTCATTCAAAAATTTTGGAAAAAATGGGAAGCTTGCAAGCCAATCGGAGAGACTTTGGTTCAGCCAGTAAACACTTCATTGATAGCTTGGACTAAGTAATTCCCATTATACATTAGATTATTTCTTTGTGTTTATTGGTACATTCAGCAGCTTTCTCCTTTCCACATTCCCAACATTTCCACAAGTAAGTTATGTACGTATTGATTGAAATGTGAACAAACATGTGGAAATTGGAAAAAAAAACCTTGTTTAGGTATTCCCGGTAATATTGAATTGACATTTATACTATGTGGCAACATAGGATTCAGTTAATTAATGCCACATATCAGTAATTATGATATGATGGTATTTCCTCAAACTATAAAGGCAATGGCATTTAAAAATTAGTTCTTGAAGTTACATTGATGTATGGGCCCAAGTAGCAAAAGAATGTTGAAAAATGATTTTAAAATGATTTGAAATAATTTTAAAATGAAAATATCATAAGATGGGTAAAATCATGAGTTTTTCAAGATTTTAAAATAATTTTAAAATAGTGTATGATATTAAAGTTCTGTATCCTGTCATCTCATTTTGTTGATAACATATATATATATATGCATATGTAGGAAGTACTGAGACATTTATTTGCATGAAAAGTCTTTTTTTAACATTTCACGTTAAAATAATGAGAATATTATTTCAAAATCATTTCAAAATTATTTTAAAATTATTTTTAAAATGATTTTAAAATATTTTTAAAATGGTTTTAAAATATTTTTGCAATATATTTTAAAATAAATTTTTCATAAGATATTGCTACTTGGGGGAGTGGCCAGGTAGGTATATAAGACTTTTTTGAAGCGTGTAATTTGATTTTGGGTGCGAGTATACCCAGGTAGAAATTTTCTGCTCAGTAACTGGGATGGGACTGGGGTGTAACTGGCCTGTATTAAGACCTCTGTAACTTGGATGGAACTGGGAATGAATTGAAACAAGCAACACCTGAGTTACACCCCAGTTACAGAGCAGCTGGGATGGGAAAATATTTGTAACGGGAGTTACGGTGATGAAAACACAACTTCTAAAGATAAAAAGTAAAAAATTATTAAAAATAAAAAAGTAATAATTTCCACACCAGAGTATCGAACGCCTTACCTTCCGCTCCTCAATCCACCACCTTACCACTTGGCTACCACTGCCGTGTAGAAAATTGCAGTGTACAGGGGTGAAATCCTTTTTCAGTTTCATAAATTCTCCCTTATAGGAATTGCGCACTAAATCATGAGTTAAGGAAGCTTATTCACTCTTCTCCTTCATAAACATGGTATGGTCATCAAAAGGTTATTGCAATAAATTACATAATATACTTCTATCAGCAAACAAAAAGCTCTCTCACATCCTCGCATATATACTGCAAGATTTCCACATTCTCCAACTATGCACCCAAATTCAGTAGAAGGAATGTGCCCTTCATTACATTCCTCATTGCCTCCCACCATTGCTTCTTACCAGTGGCCGTGGAACCATTAAACACAGTAACCTCTGTGCATTATAAAGAACCTTAAATTTGGTACTTCGTGAGGTTCCAATCGGAACAATTTAAAATTAATCGGAACTTATTGTAACCAAGAGAAAAGAAATCTTTCCCTCACTCACTTCAATCCTTCATTCATATATGCACCCAAATATGAACCACACTTATATTCAGCAGAAGGTATGTGGCCTCACATTCTTGAGCATGAAGCATTGATCAGTAAAGCAACTATGTAAATGCATAAATAATCAGTACTCTTATGGCAACACATGGTATTGCATATTTTGTAGTATGTATACATTAAAAAAAATCCATCCACATTTTTTTTGCTATAAAAACTTAAAACCTAAATTCTATTTCTGCGTATGTTTTACATATCAAGATAGGACCATCTAGTCCCTAAGGATTTAAGACACTGAAGTAGTAAAGAATTTCCATGAGTCTTTAACCATGTTTATATCACTCTATTGCCCACGCTCTCCTCATCAATAATATAAAAAATGCAATTCATCTACAGAGAGTGAAAATATTTTTGGCTTCATACGAAGTCTGATATGCAAAGTCGTTGAAGACTTCTCTCATAAGAGCTCATAAGACTTCTCTCATGAAGTATGAAGTCTTCTGACCTCATTGCGACTTCATAGGCACAAATTGAAAAAATATCTCACAACACCCCATGTAAGAGCTCATGATGACACCTGTGTTGCCTGGGCCCTAAACTCTAGCACCCTCATTTCCACCTCTGTCGCTCATTTCTCTCGATCATTGTTATGGTGAACAATAATGGTCAGTTCATGGGCTGAATTCTGCTCTTCAACCTCCTCTAATCTCAAGACAGCTTGAAGGCCCGGGGCCATGAGCAGTTTTATATTATAACTTGAGATCCTTCTCTTACACAGCCAGCCAGATACAAGGGCTAGTTTTTGACGGACCCTGAAAACTGATCCGAAGCATGTTTGACTTCGAAAAATTTCTGATTGGCATGGATTTCATTCACTAAAGCATTATGCCTAAAATTTCTTTGGTGTAAACAGTCTTACCACACTGACACAACTCCCAAGTCAAAGGGACAACAAATAAAGCAAATATGTAGCAGGAAATGAGCACCTAGAGCAGGGTGGCAACAGCTTAACGATGACCTCAACAGTGAATATCTTCTTCCATGGGCAGCCTCCCATGGAAATAAGCATAAAGAATTCACATATGTATACTACACATATATATATATACACATAGCAACGAAAATTCAAAGAAATTATAAGCTATAGCTTATGCTCAGCTGAGAACCTCTTTGCATCATTTGTTAGGATTTGGCTTATGCATACATTGGGTTTTTCTCCACCCTTCCTCCATTCCCCAAATAACCCTTTCCCTACCAACTGACCCATCATAGAGCAAGCATAAATATGCTTGCTCTAAGGACCCATCTATCCTCTATGGTGAAACTTACCCCAGATGTCCGTTACCTCCCTGAAAAACTATCCTATTGTTTGACCTCTTCCAATAAAATGGCAGATGAAAGGAAATATGATACAAATAAATAACAGGATACTTGCTATTAGTCTTGCAATAATGTAGAGAAAAGAATACATGGTATTCTTTAATGCAAGGCATTAGCCATTAATTCTATGTGGGAAGTAAAAGTGATGATTACATAGTGAAAAGATTTCATTGCTCTAAGCTTATTCACTCTTCTCCTTCATAAACATGGTATGGTCATCAAAAGGTTAAAACGTAGTCTTCAGAAACTTTGTGGTATTCCATCACAGCAATTTATTACAGCGAGAAAACTTTTACAAACCACATAACAATAAACTCAACCACGACCTGGGTTTCAACGGCTAAGCGTCATCATCAGGTAAATGACCTGATGATGACGCTTAGCCGTTGAAACCCCGGTCGTGGTTGAGTTTATTGTTATGTGGTTTGTAAAAGTTTCCTCACTGTAATAAATTCATCAAAAGGTTATTGCAATAAATTACATAATATACTTCTATCAGCAAAATGCAGCTGATAACAGTCATCTAATAAACCCAAAAAAATTCCAATGCTGTATAAGAGCATTTTGTACTTAATTTAGCAATTGATGCCTGGCTGTCATTGTTTACATAGAACGGATGTCGGATTTGGCTGTCAGAGTCCAAAGCCAACTGTGACAGTTTTCCAATTACATGTATAATGACTTTCCACCTGCAATGGCCTCAAACCAGGGTAATACATGATTCTATATTTGAAATAGTACAGAAGATTACTAAACTTTCAGACCATCTAAGAAACTAAAATCTCATAGTCACACTCTAAAAATAGCTTAAAACAGCTTAAATAATACTTAAAATATGGTTTAATATACATTTGTACAGTCATTCTCCACTTCGTCATAATTTAAATGCACGTATTACACTTTCAAATACAACTCAATGTATAGTATGTATTCCTTGTCGTGAACATTATACTTAAAAAATGGTTTTACTCAAAACATCGATACTGAGTATTTGCTGTCGTATCCTTCATTCTGATTCCACAGATATGAACACAATCAAAAGAATAAAAAAGAGTAGCTTCCAGCTACATGATAGTGATATCAATTTCTTTTCAAATGATATCCATGATGACACAGAACTATTTATAATTTCACTGAATATTTAACCTCAACACAAAATGATGTCCCTTATTCACATCTTTACCAAATTACATACACCCCCTTTTTCTGTAGCAACTTGTTCCCTATCAGCTACTGTTTCCATTTCCCAAATCTCTTTCAAGCTTTTTGACACACACATTGTTTTTCAATCAATTTTCCATTAGAGTTCACAGGGTTAATAAAAATCACATAAGTATATTGAGAGGATACCTACTTAACCCTTTAACTGCTCCCATCGTTTATAAGCGATGGACGTAGTAGTCTGCTCCCATCGTCTATTGGCGATTTGAATAAATTTTGAAAAAAGGTGTATTTCGTCTTTCAGTAAAAAAACACCTCCTGCAATACGGCATTCAGAGTAAAAGTATTAGTAATTATGTACTGAAAAATTTTTAAAACAATTTTTCCCTTAAATATTGTGATAAGTGATAAAATTACGCAAAATAAGAAAAAATAAAAACATTTTTTTTGCACCTGTGGAGAGCTCTTTTTCAGATTAATTGCGCAGTTAAAGGGTTAAATATCTGCACACACAAATAGATTTGAAAAACTTGTGGCCTCCTAAAAATCCAGGTAAATACCAGGTAAAAAGCAGATTTTTTGGTTTACCATATAAAATTTCCATACTCCATGCCTCTAATGACTTAGCTGAGGTAAGGTCATGCGCCATCAGGCACGACTCCCGTCCTAGTGGACTGGATCCTAAAGCTGCCAGGATTCAAAATGTGTTTCGACCGCTTCAACATAAAGCTCATGGAAAAAATAATTTGGGTGGTTTCCCGTTTTCATATTCCATGGTATTCCAAATATCCATCAAAAGACCTGAATATCTACTTTTTTGTAGGAAGAGCTGTAGGTAGATGTACTAATCACTCGATACATTGTAAGCAGAACTGAAGATAATGAGAACACTGACATTTGCATTGATCAAGTTAGATCAAATAATAACAATCCAACTGTCTGGATGAATTTTTATTTGGCATAAAAGTGGTTAGGATTAATCGGAAGAAAAATCATTCACACAAAAATGAGTGAATCACCAGATCACAAAACATGAGCCTTCACAATAATTAATTTTTTCCTTTTGCACAAAGAGACTGGCCTTCTCCTGAAAAGGCGTTAAAATCATTTTGAGCCCCTTGTTACTGCAAAAAAATTCTGAGTACATATTAATAACCAATCAACAGGAAAGACAGAACAAAACAAAGTAAACAGCCTATTCACCAAGATTTTAATACTGTGTGAAAGATAAAGACTATACGAAACAAGTGAGAGTGAAACATTTAGATGGCTCACTAGTTCACACGTGTTTTTCACGCCGCTTGTTATGGACAGCTCATGAATTTACTCGAGTTTCGTACATTTACTATTTTTACATGTAGTTTTCAATTTTATTGAGATTATAGTTCATAAAAAGGTGATAGGATAAGAACAGTTTAATAGTTCAGTGCTAATGAGCAGCTGTGAAAAATACCCAGGCAAAGGAGAAAGTTAGAAAAAAAATGTACAGAGTTCAACGTGTAATGGAACACTGGTGACATCATTGCTGATGAAAGTATACGGTTAATAATAAGAAAAGTAATGAAGATAGTACATTTCTTGTTTTCCTACTGAGGCAAATGACATCTTCATACTCATGATAAACTATTTTTGCCATTGCATTTTCTTGATCTAACATGGGCCATGGTAAATAATCACTGACAATTACTCCAAACTATTTGAAATAAAATAAAATTTTCTACAAATAAAAATTAACAATTAAAAATAAAAATTAAATTGTGGGAGAACACCAAGCTGGATTTATGGCCGGAAGATCAACGACAGACCAGATATTCATACTAAAAGAGACAGCATCTAAGTACTGGGAGTATGACAAGGATATATGTACTGTTTATTGACTTTTCAAAAGCGTATGATAGCATTGCTAGGCCAAGAATGTGGGATTTAATGAGAAACACCATATCCCTGAAAAACTGATCAACCTAACAAGAATGTGTACAGTAAAAATCAAAGCAAAAGTTAAGATAGAAAACTAATACTCTGAGAGTTTTAATATCAATACAGGCCTAAGACCGGGAGATGCACTTTCTCTCCTGCTATTTAACCTAGTTATAGAGGAGTCCCTAAGAACCATAAGTCGTCTACAAGGGGGAGCAGAAATTGGCACTAAGATAAATGTTCTAGCGTTTGCGGATGATGTAGCACTCATTGCTGAAAATAAGAAAGATATTAAGAAGCTAGCGGAAAAGTTAATTACTGAAACTAAGAAATTAGGACTACAAGTAAATAAAGGAAAAACCAAGTTCATGAAAATAAGCAGAAGACCTGATAACCAACCAGATTTTAAAGTCCTAAATTTCAAGTTTGGAAAAACAAATACTTTTAAATATTTGGGTGTTACAATAACAAATGAAAATAAACAAGATGATGAAATTCTATGCAGACTAGCATCAGCTCAACGATGCTTTTGAAGTCTATCAAAGCTATTTGGAAGTAGACTACTGACCAGGAGGACGAAACTTCAGATGTATAAAGTTATCATACAACCAGTACTCTTATAAATAGAGTGGAAGTCTGGACACTTACCAAAAAAAATAGAGGAGACTTATAGTCTTTGAAAAGAAGATATTACGTAGAGTGTTTGGACCAGTTGAAGAAAACGGAGTGTGGAGAATAAGGAAGAATCGGGAACTTAGAGCACTATATAAGGATTCTGACATAGTATCACTGGTAAAAAGCAGAAGATTGAGATGGCTGGGACATGTGCAAAGAAGAGGGGAGGACCAGCTACTGAAAAAAGTGTGGACGGGACAACCAGTAGGGAGGAGAGCACTAGGTAGACCAAGGCTCAGATGGAGTGACCAGGTGAAGGGGAATATTAGGAGACTAGGAGGGGATCTGGAGATGGCAGAAGACAGACACCAGTGGAGGCAACTTTTTGGCGAGGCCAAAAATTACTTTGGATTTGCATGGCCACAGGAGTAAGAGTAAGAGTAAAAAATTAATAATCGTCAAAACTAAAAATTTCTAATCATTGTAGTTGCACAAATGTTGTGGTACACAGTCATGCACATGGGTCCAAAGATATATGTATCTACACCGATACGTATGAAATTTAAGTAGTGTGTTACTCGCATCACTCTACTGCTGGGATGGTACAAAGCATATCAAGTCCTTTAAAAGTTGAAGCCGGTGTTCCACAAGGGTCAATACTTGGTCCACTATTGTTTCTCCTTTTCATTAACGATCTCCCCCATCAGTTCACCATGAGTCACACCATTATGTACGCAGATGACACAACTAATCTGTTAACTGCCAGCAATACCTCCAATTTAATTGAAGGTGCTAAGAAAACAACTCAAGAGATGTTGCAATGGTGTCATTTGAATAATATTGCCTTAAATGAAGCCAAAACCTCTTACATTCGTTTTCACATTAAAAGTCCCCAACAAGCCCCAGGATTACCCCCTGATCCATTGCTCAACTTTTCTTCATCAATGAAATGTCTTGGTATTCACATTTCAGATACTCTTGACTGGTCTTCTCATGTTTTAGCACTGAACAAGAAGCTTTCTGTTGGTCTTTTCATGATCAGAAAGCTTGCCCCTATTGTGTCTACCAACACACTCACAACGCTTTACTATGCAAAGGTACACTCTCATGTGTCTTACGGCATTATATTTTGGGGAAATTCATCTCTTTCCATGAAAGCTTTCTCACTCCAGAAACAAGCTATTAAAGCTATCAGTAAAGTCCCTATTCGCACCCCAGGTAGACCACTATTTGTATCTCTTGGTATTTTAACACTCCCCTCTATTTATATACTTACCTGTGCCATGTTTGTAAGAAACTATCCCCATTTTTTCCCTGTTAATTCCAGCTTCCATAATCACGACACTCGCTCTAGAAATGACATACATAGCCAACAATATTCCTACAGTCTATGTCTGAAAGGCCCATATCACTCCATTTCCACAGTTTACAACAAGATTCCAATTGAAATTCGCTCCATTTCCTCAACATCATGCTTCAGATCCAAATTTAAAAAATTGTTAATTCATAAAAGTTATTATAGCTTAAGGGAGTATCTATCTGATGATTTTCATTAATGTATGTATTTTTGTTCTCACACTCTTTTATGTTTGGTTTCATTTATTTATTTAGTGGCAACCTCTGTATATTTGCCAAACTACTTGTAAATACTGTGCTGTAATATTTTGACGAAACTCATGGATGTTATATCCCGATGATGTTAATAAATTATTATTATTATTATTATTACCACAAAAAAATCATATGACTACTATCGCCGCAAAAAAGGTAGAACGCTGAACTTTAAACATTCGTACGAAATTCCGCCGGAGCTCCAAAGAGCCGTGTTATATATCGTTTTACTCCTTGTTTATTTGACTACAAAATGCATTCATTTAATAGTGTGTAAGTGTAAACGTTTAGCTCCTACGGTCGAAAGAGTGAAGAAAAACAGGCGAAAAACTAGGAAAACGGCGAAACGGTCGTCTTCCTCATCTCGTCACGGCCAAAATATTTAATTGGTTCACTTCATTATTTTTTTTACGAAGACGACGACATCTCCGCATTACAAATATACTTTTAAAATTTTATTTTACCCATTCTTTGATTTTTTAAATGGCCGAAAGCTAGATTTCATTTTCCGAGGTGTGGAAAAGTATATGCATATCGAAATTACGTATGCTTTATAGAAAAAATATTACAAAACTTCTCATGTAAGGAAATTTTTATATTCTTTCCCTTACTTAAAATAAACGACGAAGAAGAAAATCGCCCCGCGGCAATGCTCACTACCATTTTGCTCAGTTGGCAATTGTGATACTCCTAGCCGCGCGTGACTCAAATCTCATTGCCAAGACCCCTCTAGAGAGACCTCTGTCCAGCGCTGATTGGACAAGGAATGGGTAAGGCTTTAGGTGTTTTATATTCTTTTAACATTATGTGGATGGATTTATATTGCATATTTCGTAATTAGATATTAAAGTCAGTCTCAGAAATTACACACTTTAATTCAGTTCGTGGCAACAATACAATCCATAGAATCAATATACTTCTAACACATAAACAAACAGTATTTTGCTGAATTAATGTGTGTAATTTCGGATATGGAAATAAATATCTAATTGCGAAATATTCAATATAAATCAATCCACATAAAGTTAAAAGAATATAAAACACCTAGAGCACCTAGAGCCTTTCCCATTCCTTGTCCAATCAGCGCTGGACAGAGGTCTCTCTAGAGGGGTCTTGGCAATGAGATTTGAGAAACGCGCGGCTAGGAGTATCACCATTGACAACTGAGCAAAATGGTAGTGAGCATTGCCGCGGGGCGATTTTCTTCTTCGTCGTTTATTTTAAGTAAGGGGAAGAATATAAAAATTTCCTTACATGAGAAGTTTTGTAATATTTTTTCTATAAAGCATACGTAATTTCGATATTCATATACTTTTCCACACCTCGGAAACTGAAATCTAGCTTTCGGCCATTTAAAAAATCAAAGAATCGATAAAATAAAATTTTAAAAGTATATTTGTAATGCGGAGATGTCGTCGTCTTCGTAAAAAATTAATGAAGTGAACCAATTAAATATTTTGGCCGTGACGAGATGAAGAAGACGACCGTTTCGCCGTTCTCCTAGTTTTTCGCCTGTTTTTCTTCACTCTTTCGACCGTAGGAGCTAAAAGTTTACACTTACACACTATTAAATGAATGCATTTTGTAGTCAAATAAACAAGGAGAAAAACGATATATTACACGGCTCTTTGGAGGTCCAGCGGAATTTCGTACGAATGTTTAAAGTTCAGCGTTCTACCTTTTTTGCGGCGATAGTAGATTGGGATACAAACCCAAATCTCCCTATTTGCAGTGAGATGTGTTATCCAGTTACTATTGACCAGCAATTGGGAGATCCAGGTTCGATTTCTGGTCAAGTGAAATGATTTTTTTCAAGTAGAATTTCATCCTCTTCATTGTATTATAAATAAAACTTCAAAAAATTAAAAAATGCCAATAATTTTTTCTCCTCATAATAATTACTGAACTTATGCCGTCAAATTGCAACATCTGTTTTCTTAATTAACTGTTATATTTTTTCTTAATCATTTATAATTCAATGAACATTTTTCTTTGCAATCAATTAACAAAATTATTAACTTTAGCACACAGGTGTAAATTATTTTTTAAAATCAGTCTGAT
The DNA here is from genome assembly GCA_963573305.1 of Pyrrhosoma nymphula. Lineage (NCBI taxonomy): Eukaryota > Metazoa > Arthropoda > Insecta > Odonata > Coenagrionidae > Pyrrhosoma > Pyrrhosoma nymphula. Next base: position 42,010,528 of record OY754330.1, on the reverse strand, counting down.
TCTTCTGAAAGCTCTACATCCTTGCGAGTTGTGCATACATCAGTTTTGATACGGTGCTTTCCGCAAACATACCTGTTAAATTTATTGGATACAATCGTATTTTTCGATAATTTGTTTAATTTTTCTCTCTTTGCGGCCAATGCATCGCTGCACATGTGGCACCTGCATTTACCATTTATCTTTACACGTATATTTGGCATTTTCGGTGGTAAAAGTTTTCTATCCAACTATTTTTCTCTCTATTTTTTTCAATTTTTTTGTCCATTGCCTTTAAAATATGGCGCTGTAAACCACTAGTGTTATGCAACCGATGTTTTGTATGGCCGCACGAGTTCAAGGTCAAGCTCCTGTAAATACAGTCGTCGTCGATTGCGTCCTCCGACAATCCACTATAGAAAATTCAGAGTGAACAGAGAGAACCCATTTAGGACAGCAATGTCAATTAGGGCAAAGAAAACAGACATTGGCCACCTTCTGGTTCATCTTTTTGTTGAATACTTTCGTTCCATTTGATCAATAACATCCACTCCTCCCTCGGTGATGCTGTAGAACAAATTCACATAAGATTTCTTTTTTGGACAACTACTGACCCTTTTATTGGCGTGCTCTGTTGAAAGAAAAAAAAAATTTTTCTTAGGCTTCTCTCTTATAATTAAGCTGAGGACATTGCCTAAAATGCCTATTTTTTCTTTTACTCAGGAGACCAATTTTATGAAGTTACAAGTTCATTTAGGATCATTTGTGGCGAAATTAAGGCAATTTGTTACTGCCTAAAAATGCCTATTTTACCTGTTTGTGCCTTTTTCTGCTGATATCCCACTGATATATTTTTCACCCACTTAAAGGTACACTATTGTAACCGATTTCGCTAATCTTTTATACTATGTATCAATTCTGTCTATAAGAAAATTAAGCCATCATGGCGCACGAGTAGGTTTTCTTTAGGCAACAGAATATCCGGATGAAGAAGAAGCAAACTGCATTCTCGCATCCAAAGCTGCGGAGTTGAATCTCGATGTCAACGCAGATCCTATGTTTATCAGATGCAATTTTGGTTAACTGCCGTCAGTCATGCCATTGCTGGAGGCAAGAGAACTACTCCTTGCAACGGCTACAGAGAAAATCTGAAATGTGGAGGGTGACCTTTTTGATATACCAAGTGATGTGGGAAAATCCATTGCTCAAGAATTTAAGACGTTATGCAGATAAACCCTGGATGGGAATACATTAGTAAGGTTGAAAACATTTCATAAGGAAATGATATGGCTCTAATGATAAAGAAGAGTCCATAAGAACTGAGATATGAGATATATTACCAAAAAGTTTAATTTTTCTTATTAGGGAAATAAATTTTAACGAAGCTAGAAATCCATTCAGGGCTATTTATAACGAAAAATATCAAGTTATTACTGCATTTCAATGCTAATAAATCGCTTTGTGCCTTTTCATGCTTATATTGCCGATGTGAAGGTCTTAAATTGTAAGAATTGCTTATCGTCCCGAATTTTTATTTCCACATCTACATAAGTTATTTTAATTTGTTATTTCGTCGCATCGTTGCCCGTTTTTCTTTCTGACCGGGGCAAAAGAGCTCTCAAATGTAATTTTTTTTACTTCTAAATGAACAGTTAAATGAAGCTGAGGTGTTAGCGCCGGGTTCTTCAATTTCACCATGGGCCTCATCCCATTCTTGTACCCTGCATTCGCACTACCCGGTACAACACGACTTTCAGTCACTAGTGCCTCGTTTCCAAATAATGGTAAGCTACAACAATATCCTCCTCCGACGAGCTCATGATTACAACTGAGAGATGGAAAAACGTCACCGTCTTATATTTTACCACTTGACGTATCGCGCGTCGTATCACAATAATGTGCACTCGAATGTCGCTGGGTCAAATATCGCGCCGCGCAACCACCATCAAGTAGTTAAGTCGCGTGTTGCATCCCTCTGGTGTGCACACCGCCTAGTTGCCACTGAGAGTTCTGCCAGAACAACAAAGACCTAGCATTTATAACATGCTAATTTGGTAAATTACTAACCACAATTCAATCGCTGGAGGAAAGAGAACTATTCCTAGTGGCAGCTGTGGAAAAAAATCGAAAGGTGGAAAGTGAACTTTTTAATATACCAACTGATGTGGGAAAAGCCATGGTTTGAAAATTCAAGAAAGTTATGTAAAGGAACCCTGGTTGGGAAGATGTCCATAAAATTGCGTACATTTTATCAGGGACTTCGGTTGCTCCAGATCCAAAGATGACCGCAGAAGAGCTTACATCATTTAAGTATTGCCCTATCACCTCGAGTGATGTTGAGAGGTCATTTTCATGCTATAGAAATATCCTGATTGACTCTCGGTATAAGTTACAGGAGAAAATTTAGAGAAATATCTTATTGTAAATTGTAATGAAACTTGAAATAAGTAAACCTTTTGAATTTTGTTTCTTCAATTTATAAGCTAATTTTATTTGGAGTTTTATCCTCTTTCCTCTCCATCAGTTTTACCGAAAAGTAATCGTGTATTTCAGCCGAAGCTTTAAATTTTAGATACTTCTTTGTGGCAATAAGCCGCATTATGTTTCTAGCCTGCCACGGTGGCGGCGGGGTAAAGTCTTCGCCTGCTAATCTTGAGATTACGGGTTTAAGTCCCGGCTGGGTGGGTATTTCACCACCCAAGGCGTAGATGTATGTCAAGTTTTGTTTGTATGGTCCCTGGAAAACCTGATTACAGGCTTAGCCTTTTGGGATTCCAGGACCGACAGAATCGTCCAAAATGCCAAAAATATTTTTAGTGCCTATTTGAAGTGCCTATTATGAAATTTTTAGTGCCTATTTAGGCTGCCTATTTCTTCATTTTTAGTGCCTAAATTTCCTCAGATTACTTATAATGTACGATATCGAAGTTACTGGTGGACTACCTGTGCTGGGGTCTGTAAATGCAAGCAAACTTGAAAAATTCTCCCAACCAGCTGTCGTTTTGAGTTCTTCAGGAATGTTTTCTATTTTTCTGCATAGTTCCTACCACTGTCAATCCAAAATCGTGATACATTTCTTCTGCTAGTTCCCCAGACGTATATTGCCTGTCCATTGTCACATTTTGTCTAGAATTCTTGATTGATGCCACCAGACGATTCACAATTTCTTTGGGACCTCTGCTCGGAGATGGTTCATTATTTTTCCCGGTGTAGACTTCCATGCTGAGCACATATACCTCTCGCTGCAGAATGTAACTATCATTATATGAATGCCATACTTTCCAGTTTTTTCTTTAATGAACACTTTGAATGGACCCTATTGAATATATCTATTCAAATTTATGCATGTGATCTATCCGACAATAGTAGTAATATAATAAGAGTAATTATAATGCACTATTGTAATACTCTCATGTCACTCCGGAAGAGCTCGGCCAATCAATAACTCAGCGTACAAGCCTCCCTACCGCTTTCAAGTCCCCAAGATAAAAGAGTCCGTCCGATGGGACTATAAGCCGTGTGACCCCTTGATGCCAATCGTTAAGAGTAGGCTAATGCCGGCACCGGGTTTCCCCTCCACTCTATCTTGAAAAAGGAGTGACTCACGCCGGATACCGCATAAAAAGAAATCAAAAGTAAACTAATATTTTGCTTTTTTATATTGTGGTATTTTTCATCACATGTTACTTTTTTGCCTGAGAGGAATAATAATCACAGGAATTTTTTTTAAGACTCTCGTTCTCATTTAACTCTGTTCCTGTCGTGGGTAATCTCGCCTCGGCGAGCCCATCCATACCTGTCAAGGTCAGCCTACACATTGGAAACCTTCTGTGGAATTCATATTGAAGCACTGATACTCCGTCCGATTTTCCCATGAGACGCCTAGCAACGAAACTAACTTATTGTACTGAATTTAAAACCTGGAGGTGATATTTGTATTGCCTTCTATGACTCTGAATGTGACTGAGTTACAATATCTTGCGTCGGTTGAGTTGACTGCTCAGAATAGGTATAAATGTTGCTTGAAATATAGCACATTTTTCGTCTTGATTCAATTGATTTTGGTTTCGCCCTCGAGTTTCTGTAGCTGGAAGGTGAAATTGCGAGAAATTTAGCAAAACTTGCCTGCTTCATTATGTCGTCACGGATTATATCGGCTTAGCGAATGATTCAGTTTTGCATTCGACGATAGCCCCTGACTTCAGTGAAGTTATTACGCCCCTTCTCAGGCTATACTTTTTCTACAGTGAAGTATCGCTCGGACACTAAATAATTTTTTGTTTATGAATCCTGGTGATACTAAAACATTCATACTTGCTTATGGAGTGACGAAAGCTAAAGAAAGAGATAGTTTCATCTTTTACTAATTATCAGTCACTTTCGGCCATCTATCTGATTTTTTAAATTCGGTAATAGTTTAAAAAATATTTTTGGCGCATTAGTTCTTAAAAGTAATGCTGTTATAGGAAAAATTCTCTTTAATAACACCGACTGCCGTTATACCAAAATTATTACCGATGAACCTTCAGCATGGGTATTGGATTTGGATATCACAATACTTCTTAACAACTCTTAACATTTTGTCATTGCCCCATACGTATATTGCCCCCGACATCATTTATGTCTTAGTGACAAAGAAGCATCTCTCTAGGTCCTGGTTGTATATTTTAAACTGTCGTTAAACTGATATACCTATTTAACTTCTGAAGCTCGTTCATGATTTCAACCCCTTACTGTGAAATCATTAAAGTAAGGGACGTAAATGATACATTTTTTTAACCTTAAGAAATCGTCGATTGCAAAGGTGGTGTTTCTGTTGCAGTACGTGTGTTGGCAAAGAACGCAAGCTATACAACATTATTAAGAAGAGGAAAATGGCATATCTAGGACATATCATGCGAAATAAAATATAGTAATTTTTGGAATTAATAATTGAAGGCTAAATCGAAGGCAGAAGGCGAGTTGGAAGAAAGAAGATGGTCAACACAGTTGGATGCAAACCGATAAGCAATGGACGCGGCCACAGGATATTAAGTTTATAATACACACCGCAGGAAACAGAGAAGCAATGGACAATTTAATTGTAAATCATCCGTTAATAGATATACATTCGAAGAAGAAAGGTTGTGCACAGAAAAAAAGATCATATCTTCCCATCCAGTGGTGGATTAAGGTCGTTGTTTAGGGCGGCATGGAAGACCACCATTATTCCTATTGTACCAGGAACCACAGGGGGGGGGGGGCTCCTCTCCTCACCTCCATTTATCCACCTCTGTTTCCATCAAAATTCATTATACTTCCGATTAGGTTTGCTTCTAACTTTCAAAGACGATCAATCATGATTATGCAAAGAACCCCGTCAATTATCATGGATACATCCAAAAGCTGAATGCTAAAATGGCCACACCCTATTACATACTATTCCGACGAACCATATCTTCTGGACCACAGTAAGCCTCCGCCCAGTTTCGCCTCCACTTGTGCCCCGCCATGAAACAAACAACCAATCAGCCACAAGTCACTATGGCACTATATAGGTACTACTATATAATTTTAGCAATGATTATGCTATGACTGGGTCTCATTATTGTGGTGGCTACATTACTGGATTACCTCGAGGAGATTTTTTAGGTGGCTGGAGTGGTAATTGTGGATCATTGAGTGCATATTTTAATAATTTTTCAAGTTGGTCGAAAATGAACTATAGGTCCACATTTCAATTAAGTAATCTGTTTATATTGTGAAACTCGCCGTACAGGCAGTAATGAAAATTATACTAGAATGGCATTTTACACTTTTGAGCTTATTTAAAGCATGTTTTGCCTTGAGTTTTCAGTGCGGTATTAGAAATTAAGGCGAAGATACAATTTTAATGTTTTTTTTTTTAAATCTTTCACTCGGTGTGACACCTTGATAGCAACCATTATAATTACGTGAAATGTATTATATCGCGTCTAGAAGAAAATATGTGTTAGCAGAGGGCGCGTTCTTATATAAGTTGCCAGAATATGGAATGCGTGTGCAAAGGACGCGTTCTTATATAAGTTGCCAGAATATGGAATGACATTTAGGTCATTTTACAGTGGCCATAGATACTTATGTATCTATGGCCTTGGGTGGAACCAACTACCGTTGAGACCAAGTACCGGTGGTGGCGGAAATTTGCATCAGTCATTCCTATCCCTACTTGGGTATATTATTCTATCCTTCGCATTGGAAGTTCGGCAGTGCCCCCTTGGCGCCCTTTCCCGATTGTAAGAGTAAGCTAGCCGTACTTATCCTCTTTCTGCCCTACCTACCCCTCCTATCCTAAAAAATTCCCCCGAGATGTGCAGGACAGACTTAAATTACATAATGTGTGGTGCAGAATATTTACTCCATGCTCCATTTGCGCACCATTTAACTTTCCTCCAAGCAACCTCTGGCGTGGAGTACTTGATACGTGTCTGAAATAGAATAATATTTCCCTCTGTTTGATTCCGCAGTCGTGGAATGGCATAAGTATTTCGCTGTATGTCCATACGGACCATTCAAGTTTTACGTAAGGCAATTTTGGCCGCTTTTTTTAACCCCTCCCCTCCCTCATGTAAGACAACGTAAGATTTCATGAACCCAACCCCTCCCCATATTACGTAAATTGTCATATATTTTAAAACCAGGCTCATAGATAACGATATACTTAAGGGCGATTCCCTGTCCAAATGTGCAAAAATTCAACTCACCCCCTCCGGTGTTTTTATTTTTTACATAATAATAAATAAATTTAGACATGATTTTTCAGCCGGGTATCGATATCGTTTTTCGAGATTTCGCGATTCACAGCAAATGCAATCGCTAAGAAATGATCATACGTTTTTCTGTAACTTTGCGTCAATTCAAGCGTACCGTCGCCGCGGTAATCCAACAATTAAAATATTTTTGTCTGACAATAATGAAAAATATGATGAACCTCAGACGTGACTATAACCTTACGTAAGATTGCCTCGGACCTCCTCACTCCCCTACGTAAGACAACGCAAGGAAAGCTCAGCCCCCTTCTCCCCCAAAATTTCTTGCGTAATACTTGAGTGACCCCCATTCTCGGTGAGGTTAATTGAACTTTATGTTCGTATGATACTATGGTGTGATGAATTCAGGCAAATGATTTCTTCACGGCGAACTTCACCGTCTTTGTTGCATATCTTCTCACCTTTTGCGCGTGACTGCGTACCTACCATATCATTTGTTTTATCGCAATGATTATAAAATTATCAAGTTAGTCGTTCTATAGCAAAAGTGTATGGTTTATTCTCCACGGCTGTGGCGTATCATGCTCGAACGCGTCAACTGTGCCACAGTGTAGACTGGGGACGAGAACAACGGACTAACACACCTGACCGGCAATTGAGAGATCCGGGTTCGGATCCTAGTCAGATTAAATTAATTATTCATGGCAGAATTCAGTGTCTTTGGTGTATATCTTCGCACCCATGCGTGTGACTGCGTACCATACCATTTGTGCAATCGCAATGATTGTTTAATTGGCCGCTTACACGGTTCGTAATATTAAAGAAAACTAAATAGAGAAGTGTAATATTTCACCATACTAGCCATCTAATGGTGAAATCAGACGCCTTTTCGAGAGTGTTACCCTTACTAAGAACATGTAGGGGAGAATGTAAGGTCTATTAAAAAACAAGATTATATAAATGTGTTACCTCAATACATAGCAAACGTGAACTACGATAAAATAAAACAAAAAAATCTAGAAAGGCAGATTAATTGTCCCTTATTAGAAGGTAATAATCAACTACTATTAAGTACTATTATTATGTACGCATCATCAGTTTCTCCAAATCTCAGATTTCATCATCATTTAACCAAATTAATTCATAACTATGATGTAAACTATCGTGAAAAATATACTCCCAGAATCAATGGTATGGCTACGCTTCATTTTTTATCTGCACAAATTGCGTGTGCAGCTTCTTTTGCTACGAAATCTTTTTTAAGCTTCTCGCGTCTATTACCTCATCACTGATTTTGAGGGTCGCCTCGGATGGTTAAGGTTGCGAAGGCGGGATTTAATGTTGCTGTGTTGTCATAAAACCCACTCTTCATGGCGGTTTATTAATATCTCCTCAGCATCTCTCCCTGCTCCTTCTCTCCTCAAAGCAGCCTGATGGCATCTGCTCCGACTCCAAAACCCATCCGTATCTTCCCCTATGGATCTGAGGAACCAACCGACGCTGTGTGGCGAGCTGGAACGAAAGAATGTTCAGGAGAGTCAAAAGGTCGCAGTGTCAAGGTTGAATAAAAAATTCCGAATGCCTTACTCATCTACGCTATCAATCCCTTGATTCCTCAAAACAATGAGAATAGCATATCTAAATCTTGATCTAAAAGGAAAGCGGAGGAGAACTTATTCATTCACGGTCTCGACCCAGGAGCTATTTTTTTTAGGTTTTTTCAAGAAATATTTTTTATTTTCCCCCACCTTCTAAAATCAAGAAAGATAAGCAACTATCAAAGTGGAGGCTTTGGAGTAGAAATGTGCGGTATATCAAAATAAACCGATATATCTGAGTCCGATATTTTTAAAATATACCGATTTGCTGATAGGTATATCGTTAAAAAATATACCGGTGTAACGGTATTATGCTACTATTTGTGCTGGTATTTGCTATCTACTTTTACCTACTTAACTACTATCTTTCTATAATCTTAATTAGTTCTCTGAACGCTAATAAGCGAAGTAAAATCATGTAAACTACTGAGAATACTGAGGAAACGAGCAATAAATGGGTAATTTACATTTTTTATCTAAAATATTTCCGAGGAAATATTTTCAATAGTTTTATTCAATTCATTGTGCGGTCCAGTCCAAGAATAGGCGGAATAAATGCACAACTATTATATGCTAAACATGAATTCATCAGATAAGTACAATGTTTCAAATATATTTTTTTCTGCAGAAAGCACATACTCTGTTAATTACCAAATGCTATTTTCATCGTTCTTACTTAGGACACATTTTCCATGCGTGATAGCTTCTATAAAAACGCAAAAATAGACTTAAGAATAAGCCTAAAACAACGTCATCATCGTATTATTACCTGCAGATTATGAATATATTTGATGTTACCAAGGTAAAGACACACAGTGCACAGGTCTCCACAAAGTATTCAGAATTAAAATATGCCATGCATTGATGTAATATTTCCAGGAGTTTGGTTTTGGCTTAACACATTCATAGCTTGGCTGTTGATTTAGTGAAAAGGCAAATGCGAGTGATCTCAAATGGCATTCATTGAAACCAATATTTTTTCCATTTGATCCAAAAAAAACAATAGCCGGTTAATATGATCACTATTCAATCTGCTCCGTTCATCAGATGCAACATTGTTGACCAATGAGACGGTGCGCTCAGATGGTACTGAGGATCCCCGATCAACCATGTATTTAAGAGCCACTCCGGCCAAAGCAGCAAAGCTGTTCTAACGTTCTGCAAAAACTTCAGAGGGTTCATCGCTCTGAGTGATAACGCCTAGCTGAGATATAATTGCAGCTCATTCGGTAGTGAATGTGACATGCAATATTCGCTCCCTTGTCCTATTGCACTATTTCATAATGATTCGCCAAAATGGATGTAGAGGCTTCGTTATCACTTATAACTTGGTTTTCATGAAGACCCTGTGGGGGTGATGAGACTTGACCAAGGCGATGAAGGTCAGCGTTTACTTCTATACTTATGACATCTATGGCGTTAGATACAACTGAAGGAATGGAAAAATGAATTTAATATATGATTATATAATCCTATAATTTATTCATCTCATTAGACTACCAGAAAATCGATTGACAAAAAAGATTCTAGATTATGTAACCTCACTTAAGAATTCAACACCTTGGCTAGAAGAACTTCGAAAGGATCTCAAAAACGCGAATATATGTGCAACAGACATTTTAGAAAGAGACACCTTCACACACAAAGTAAACAAATGGGAAGTCAAATCAGATCAACCAAAGGAGAAACAATATAGACCGAAGTGGTCGGAAGAACGAAAACAAGCCCACTCGGAAAGAATGAAAGCCTACTGGAGCAACAAGAAGAACCCGAAGAAATCTTGATTGAGTTGTTTGCTTAACGTCTTCCATTATTGGGAGAATACGCTAATTATAATAATAATATATGATTATTCTGTGAATATGTTTTTCTCGCAAGAATGTTAAGGAAATATGATTTCGGTAAGTGATATATGATAAATAATCAAGGATAAATCTGAGTGAGTCGTACGTGGGACCTCTCGTGAAAGATTTCAATATGGCTCCCCCATAGAAGCAAGATGAATAATATCGCGCCGCGTCGAGATAGAGAATCGCGATATAAAAGTTTTAATTGTGTTCATTTCTTGCGTTTACAGGTGGGCAATTATCACCACAAGCGTTGTTTGTGCAGAAATTTGTTCGCGGCATTTCATTATTTTTAAATTGAAGCGAAAGGCAATCTTTTTTAGAGAAAAGTGATTATTTATCTGAGCAAGAGCAACGGCTAGAAACTGTATCAAATCAATTAACATAATTTATTAAAATTGAATAGAAAGAATGATTTATCCTCGCTTATAATCACATTAATCACATTTAAAGTTATTGTTGCATTACGACAATACAAGAAACCATATCACTTTTGATATGACATGTGGTGCCAATGATGGGAGCTTGAAAGGATAGTCATAGCAACTTAAATGGCTGCAGTCTCTCCAAATATTCCATGGGTTAGGCCTTGACGTTTCATAAGTGTGTTCTATAAATTAATTTAGGAAGAAATCCAAGTTAGAGTAAATATCTGTTTTCATTGCAAATGTATTGCGTGCGGAATGCCGCAGATCGTCTTGATGGAGGGTATAATACGGAGGTCAATCTCCGCATCCTGATCAGCATCCTAGATATAATTAGTACATTCAGGGAAAAACAGTGCGTAACATTTTTTCTATGATTGTTATCATTTTTTTTATTATTAGATTTGGGAACATTAATTGTGTTCCACCCAATTCGGATTGAATTCTGTAAAGAAAATTAACATCCGATTCAAAGCAATACCGTCTCAAGGCCTATGTTTAAGGCACGGCGCTTTACAGAATACGCAGTAGCAGCGCCGAATAGGAGAAACACTTCATTAAGATAATTCAAAACCAAGGCATAGAGAGTTCATCATACTTTTAAAATATTCTTAGTAAAGCAGTAAAAACCATGAAATTTTACTTCCCATTTTCGTTTGCTATAGGGAATTTTCAACAAATCTACTCTCTAAAATCATTTCCCTAACTTAATTACTGAACTTTGGTATGAAAATTTTCATTTTGAGCAATGTATCTGGTACCAGTGTTTTGAAAATAACACTGAATATACCGGTATATTGACTTAAAAACATACTGGTATATGTCGATATATCGGCAAAATATACCAGATATACCGGCATATCGATATATACCGCACTTTCCTACCTTGGAGACGATTACCATGAGCCAGCGCTATTGTGAAATTCCTTCAATCGGCTGTTTTTATCATATTTTTAACGCCTTTCCCATGAGTGATTTAAATAAAATAATTTATAACCCATAGACATCAGAAATAATACTTTACAATTCAAAATATAAACTGAAAATTACGAGTTCAGGATATTGCAAATCAGTGGAAGAATGAAACATTTACATTTATATCCCAACAAACTAGAAAAAAATGACACTCTTTCAATTAACATGAATAAGAAGCAGTGTAAAATATAAATAAAATAAATACAAGCAAGTTAACATACTAAAGAAACACTTATTGAAACTTGTCTTAGCTCATAAGTGAGAGTATTTTGGAGGCAATGATTTATCCCCTAATGTGCAAGGAGTAAATTTGGACTTCCTCTGTCTATTGGACACTTGTACCGCTGTGAATAGAAACAGATATCAACTTTTGGATGAAATTCAACTTATATCTTGCTCTTCGTTGGTGTTTTTGTCTTTCCCTCTTCATGAAAAACCGTGACCTTGACATTCTGAGATATTTTGAAATTTTATTACCGGTATCTTCTAGATTCCATCCCCAGTTTTCACCTCTGCTCAAGTAAATGCACCCCACATCAACGTCACAGCAGTCCTCAACTGTAGGTTGGTTTGTTTCAGATGTTGAATTGTTGGATAATTCAATCTCTCCAATCCATTTTCCTCTCCGCCTACCTTTTATTTCTCTCGTAAAATTTCATATTTACGTCCGTCACAATTGGCATGGTGTATTTTGTGTTTTTTTTATGTATTGGTATGATGTCCTTGGTCTTTCGAGGAAACTCTTCTCGTTGATTTCTCATATAAACTCAGTTTTAAGAGGCTGTCATGTGGTATAATGTATCCTAAAAGTTTGTTCCTTCTACTTCGCAGATTTTAATTAATACATTTTCCCTCCCATTCTTTTACGTCTTCATCATTGGTGTTTATCTCCGTCGTTTCATCTTTATCATTCTTCGGTAACACTAAATGTACCATACATTGCTTTAAATATCCTTTGGTGTGCAGCTGTTATCCTTCAAGTCTTATAAGCCATATGATAGAATACTTCGAAATACGTTTTAATGAAGTGCTTCCTGACTTCCAACCCTACGTTGCGAACAGCCAATGGATTCCTCTTTTGATTGCTTTGGCAAATATGTACCCACTTAGCACTCGGCAAGTCATCACCAGGCCAGGTGGAATGTGGGGTTGCCATCTCATGAATAAGGGTGAAAAAATAATCAGGAAGTCAAAAGAAGAAAAAGGGTGATTTGTTTGTGTGTTTGGCATGTATTTCGCTCCCTTAAGGTTGTTCATGAATGGCGAATGTTAAGACGAAAGTAGCAGATGAAAAAATATTGTAAGAATTAAAATCGACTCATTTTCTGAAAGAATGATGAAGATAAATTGGTTCAGAGGAGATAAAATATAATAGATAGAAAAATGTTAACAAAATAAATAGAAAATAAAAATGCAGTCAAGGACTTAAAGTTCCTTCGCAGAGCTAGGGAGAAGGATGATGAGTGCTCATGCATAGCTGCAATATAAACTTTACGCTCTTTCAGAACGAGGAAAGGTGTATAGTGTGGCAAGGTCTCGCATAAAGAACGAAATATATATGGAATAGCCTCAATTTTTTTAAAATGCGTCACACTTAAGTAAATCACTCGAGTACCTCTCATCATGTGTTGTCTTTAAAATTGTCATGTCATGTCTTTTGGCGAAACGGATCGGCTCTTCAGACCAGAAGGAACACCCCTGTTCTCGAAACAGTCAAGTCTGTCTCTTTCTCAATTTCATATTTTTTCTGTCTTTCATATGCAGTGTGCAATGATAATTTTACCCTCCGTGTTAACCTCAAACTCATAAAACTTGTACTTTATTAGCTGATCTGGCTTTCGAGTTTTGCTGCGTAGGGAGCATATTTGACTCAACGTTTCTCTCGCGTTACAGCAAGCATCTTCAGGAGTGAAGAAAAGCCTACACTTGGGTTTGAATTTCCCTTTTTATTTGTTCTGCTGAGTACCCTTTGAGTCTTTCTGTGCTTCCGTTAGCCACATACGCGGTTTAAACTCCACTCCTATTTTCCAATATCACCTCCACCTCGACTTCCCATTTTCCATTTCTTGTATGCCTCTCTGGTTTGGTTTTGTCTTCAAACACATTGAATTCGCAACGCGATTACCTCATTCCTCCTTGAGAATTTTTGCTGCCTTTAAACCTCGGTGAGCCTTGAAAAAACTTGAGTTCAATAGTGTTGGATTTATTTAGGGATTCCGAGATGCTTATGAAGCTAATCAACCCCCACTCCTTCATGTCTGGTGCGCTATTGACTAATAAAGCCACGCACCCATATGATGGCTCGCGAGGTAGTTCATAGATTTAGATGAAGAGCAACGTTGAATTCAGTCTTTCCTTTTCCCTGCCTTTGACCTTCAAGAAAAATCCTCGCCCTTAAGATAAACATCCAGCCACTCCTTATGGTCGACCATCGTCTGACCTCCTTGGCCCTCTAAGTGAAATGACATTCGTGCTACTTTCGCGAGGAAAGTATTCTCAGCTTCTCCAAAACAGAGTAGTTGGGGTTCAGTGTATAACCTTAGCGACAAAGTGGACCATAATGAGGAATTAAGGTTAATGGAGAAAAGTCGAAATCAGTCATCGAAGTCTCCCGAAAAAAAGAAACACCTGAAGATGACACAAATTTGTCGAAGCCATAGTCGTATCGTAATTAAAAGTGTGGAAAATACCGAATTATTTTATTATGTGTGACATAAGGAATTTCCACCACGTGAAGCCGGAGACTTTGTCTAATATTATGAATGATAGATACTAAAAAGAATACATTTGAGAAAATGAAATGTTTATTTGTAACGAGAATGAAGTGGAGGGAAGTAGCGAACTAATCTTTGAATTTTTTTATTGATTACTGCTTTTGATAATGGCAGAAGATCCTCCGTGTATTTTTTTGCTACCAAATGGCCAAATATCAAGGTTATTTCCACCAAAATTTAGAAAATGGTGATATTTTGGCGTTTGGGAAAACGGAAACTATTGTTAGCTTTCCATTCAAGGTGTAGAATACATCAGTGCACTTAATGGAACAGGAACGATGGTGTATGGAACGATATGTGCTGGGAAAACGTTTAGTAACCTGCTGCTAGCATTCTGATGGTAGGTATACAATAATCACGACCACGTTGTTCGTGTAAAGCTATTATATTCGTTCAAAATATTTATTTAAAAAACGCAAGCTTTTCACCACGAAGTAATTAAAAACTTTATTACATCCTTATTTAATGTCCTCAGTGAAAATCTACTCAAAAATGACAATCGATGATCGAAGTTCTTTTGTTGTCTAGCGCACATCTGCTCTGCTTTCCCGATCTGTTTTGAAGTGCACTTCCTAATATGCAGGGTCTGAAACGAATGGAAAGCAAGAGCACAGCTGTTTGCAACAGCGGGTCAGAGACATAAACATATGTGAGGTTTCCCAGGCTAACGTTAGTGCATTAAAAGCAAGAGCAAGATTGGAATCAGGTGTCACTGCCTTTGTTTCGGTGAGACATTTGTTATGGTTTCGTTCCGGATTTCTTTAGTGAGAATTGAGTATGCGTCGGACACCATAGATATAACTGATATCATCGATCGATAAATATCATTAATTTTACGCCAGCAAGGCTGCACTCAGAATATGTAATAAGTACTTTGAAAACACTGGAGAAAAAGTCGATGAAGGGACAAGATGAATATTTAAGAATTTTTTTAATTTTAAGAGGGATAATTTTATGAAAATAATGTTATGAATAAAAAGAAAGTTTAACTATTGGCTGAACTAACAAAAGAAGGAAGTCTCTCTAAATGCGAGGAAGTAAAATGACATTAAATTCCTTAAAAGTGATCAGACCAGAAGATGAATGATTTCAGGCTTTCCCGGCGAAGATTTATATCAGGGATCTTTCGGGGTTTGCACCGGGTAGTTAGGTCCATGGCGGCCGACGTTTCGATGCTCGAGTCGAGCATCGTCCTCAGGGCAGAGGTGAGAGTTAACGTCGGCCGCCATGGACCTAACTACCCGGTGCAAACCCCGAAAGATCCCTGATATACAGACCAGAAGACTTTACCTCCGACACCAATAGGCTCCCTTATTACATCTGCAGATTCAAATATTCAGATAAATCAAGGGAGATTTACAAATATTATAATAAGGACGATAAATTTATTTATTCCTGTTTCCCTCAGACAATTCGGGACAACAATAGAACCACAGCTCAGCGCATATCATGAATTTAAGTAAAATCGACATTTTTTATGATACCGAGACCAGCTTAGGCGGTCCCGGTCAAGGCGAATGATTTTTCCTCTGTGGAATATCGCGACAATCGATATAGTTTCTCAGACATCAAGTACTTTTTTCAATCATAAAAACATAAAAGTCTGGTGTTCCACGTCACACAATCTTTTGGCGTCTTCGAGAGTAAAACGTAGAGTCAGATGAATCATCTTTGAAGCTTAGATATGTGTGCAACATTATGCGTTCAAAATTTCGTAGACGGTTCCAGATTCAGAATTCATCTCAATGAATTTTAATTGGCATTCAGAGTGTGGTAAAATCTTTTTTTTGTAACTTGAGAAGGCGACCGACTATCGAGGCAGCATCGACAATTTATAGGCAACCTCAAATCGACATTTGAAGGTACTGTGAGATCTCCGCATCCGTCAGCATTCGAACCCGAGCCCTTGGTATGGGAAGTCAGTACTAGATCTAACATGACAATCTGATTCTAATAAATATTTTATGAGGATTATGACACTTTTTCAACAATTACGTCTCCAGAACAAGGGATTCAGCTAATGCAGAATGAGCAATCTTAAGCATTTTGAAGGAATTTTAGAAAAATGCATTCACGTATCACAAAAAAACTGAGTCTGATGTTTTATCAACTAATTATAAAAATTAATCTATTAATCACCGCAATAATTATTGCAGAATCGCAAAAAACAGCTGTTTTGAAGGATTTTTAGCTGTACGGCATGAAAAAATGAGTCAAGTTAGAGTCTTATGTTGTTATTTTGATTTAATTACTGAGAACTTTTGTTATATATGACGATATTTTTTCGCCAATAATATTACAATATTTACTTTATATTTCTTACAGACGCTGAATTAAAAAAATAATAAAATTCTAATATAGTCTCCATTATGACTAGGGAACTATCTCGCCCAAACTACCTTAAGAGAGGAATTAGATACGACAGAAAAACCCACCTACTACCACTTACGTACACCAGCGATTCTCTTTATTCCATTCACTTTTTCGCCATGGACAAATTTTCCTGGTACCTAAAACGGTACCGACGTACATACACTGGAGCGTTCGGTACTTCCCCCAGTCGCAGTCATTGGTGCGATGCTGTGTCTTCTTGTTTTTTAAGAGGTCATGCTTCCTCAGCAATTCCCGGCCTGTCGTGGGCGTATTTATTCCTGTCTTTGGAGAGCAGAGACTCGCGACGAATGGGCGTGCGACAAGATGTCAGACGTGCGCAACTGCGGAGCAGTGGGTGTGGCGCACAGAGGAAATGGAGATCGAAGAGTTCAAAAAAGTCCCCTTCAAATTCTGGATTCCCGATGAGTCATATAATTTCTCTTGTGGGAGCATGGGAGCCGAAGGTTGGTTCGCAAATAAAATTGCTGAAAGCTAATTCTACCTAAAATCCTTCGCTATCCACGGAAAAGATCAGGTACAGAGAAATTTGGACTGGGTTTTTATTGCACCAAAAATTTCTATTTCTCTTGAAATCCCCTCCGAACCAGCCCTCTCCTCCTCCTTCCACCCACGTTGGACACTAAAATGAGAATATGTACCCTTACGTTACTATCTAATATGTACCCCTACCCTGCATTATAGATGCACATGGTTACCCTACATTATAGATGTCGAAACCATGGTTGGATATATAAAAATTTGTGGAATGTACGAAGGGAGAAATAGTTTCATGTGAGTTAGTTCCATTAAGTAAAGACTGAGAACTTGTTTTAGATTTGCCCATCGATTCCAATGAAATATAATTAAAACTAAAGCCTTGTTCAAAACAACTTAACTTGGCTTGACTCTGCGCAACGCCGGAGATAAGACCTTGAGAAAAAGCGACTCTTCCTGTTCACAACGACTTAATTCAAGCGGCAACCTTTCGCCGCCGCGTAACTTGACTTGGCATTGCCTGGAGTTGAGCGCAGATCAACCTCTCTCAATTCCAGCCCATAGCATGGCCTGCAGCGCTATCGAAAGTCGGGGAGCTATCGATTGCTACATACGATATCTCCACGAGCAGCCATATTGAAAACGTGGTTTTGCTGTGAACATTGAGGTTGTGAAGTCGCCTATGGATACATTTAAGCAAAAACGGATACGGAGAAGTTAACGGAGTCAGTGCGAAAAAACCCACACATGTAAGTACAGCAAACCTTCCATTTTAATATCTCTACAGCTCAAAACACCATTTAAAAATGACACTACCCCTCAACTGAGCTGTTTTGGGGGAGCTGACTACAATTCTCGGAGCTCATGCTATCCATCCGTCTCATCAATCGATTGAGAGATCGAATTTGGCAGCGGTGCGCTGTGATTGGTTAGAAATTTCCGCTCTGGTTCTCCTGCGGAGCGAGAATAAGCTAAGTTACGCCTATGTAAGTTGTTGAGAACGAGCCTTTAAAGAAGATACGTAATAGATATAATTTAGCGATTAATGCACTCTAGCGGGTAGTTCTGTTTTCATTGTCAATTTATCCATCCAAGTCGCAGCCCCTTTTTCGTGTCTAATGCATCGATTTTGTACAAAAGTCACTGTACTGTGTACTGTGCGCCATTTTGTTGGACGCGTAGTAGTCAAGGCGGTGAGGTGGCAGGGATTATGATGAGATCCTTGTTATACACATTATCGTTTGATGGTAAATACGTATGGTGTACAAAAATACCAGAACCATTAAGGAAGCTCTAGAACTGCCGATACTATTAGGGACATGTTTAAATATTATCAAAGGGGCGGCTACAGCTAGTTTTTTTCAGCTGGCAGCGCTCAGTCCAGTGAAAATTGTCCTACATTAACGGTGTAATGCTTTCGCATATTCGAGTATAAGAGACTCCAGTCGATGATGGAGAGTTACACACACGTTTTGTTGAGACCGCTGACAAAAGTCATTCAGCGTTGACATTCATCCGATTAATGACATCCATCGATGAATAACATCACAGCGTTGACATCCATCCGATTCATCAATGACATCACTACCGTTGTTACGAGGAAAATTCGCCTCTTCGCAGATGACGCAGTGTTGTACAGGGATCTAGGCAATGAGTCTGACAAGATAACGTTAGAAAAACACCTAGATGCTATAAATGAATGCTGCAATACTTGGCAGTTAGAATTGAATTTTAAAAAGTGCGTTGTTATGAATTTTTGGAAAAAGAATAACTCGGTCAACGAAACTTACACAATTAATCAAACAGACTTATCAAATGTAGGGTCAGTTAAATACTTAGGTGTGACCCTTACTCAGGACCTATCTTGAGGCAAACACGTCCGGGAAATCTGCGGATAGGCTAGTCGCAAATTGGGATTTATCAAAATGATATTAGGAAGCTCTGGTCATTTATTACGAGAGTCGGGAATGATCGAGTCTGGTGAGTCCCTCAATTAGGCCACTGAGACGTTGATCGAAGAGAGCTTGGAAATTTACAGTCCCGACGGTTCCGACAATGACGGCATTTCTGACGTCTGAACTTCCGTAAATCCCGACAAAGCCATTCAGTGGCTGGCATTTTGTTTTTCAGTGAAATCGCCGGTGGCGTTGGAGGTGATAACTCCAAGAAACTGGTTTGGGTTCACCGTTAAAAGAATTAACTCATTATTAAAACTTTTGCGGGCCATATTCGTAAAATACTCATCTTTTGGGATTACCCGCATCAGGATTTTTAAAAACCAACGTTTTTTCACCTTTTCCGGATACCTCTTCATGGCTAATAAATGGAATACATTACGTTAATTAGGCCTGAGGAAGTCTCTGGCAATGGAGAAGAAACGTTGTTTTTTTTAATCCTGGTAAGGGTGATTCCAAAGGAAAAATCCTTTACGAATTTACTTACAATATTTTCGCAAAATCCAAAATATTATAACTTACGAGAGAGTCACCCGCTGAGTGAATTATACGATGAAAAAAATTGATTTGCCCAAACTGGATTTCGAAACCAACACCCAGTCTAGGCATTTATTTTATTTTATTTGCGAATTTCACACACGCATGTATTTCTCACAATTAGATTCAATAATCTTATCCCTCTGCTTTTATTAAAAAACGTGGAATATGTTGATATTTACCCTTAGAAGACATAAATTATTTTTTCCGGTCCAACTCCAGGTATAATTCAATGTCAATAGTGAGGAGTTTCCTTTCACTATATTATATAATGAGTCTTGGAAAGAATATGTTTCATTCATTTAAATTTCTTTTGAGTCAAATTAATTCCAAGCCCTGCTCTTAATGAACTAACACGTTATTTGTCGATAATCGACACATATTTATAGTAACTTCAGTCCAAGATCCGGCGTACTCTAATGATGTTGGTGAGCGAACGATTACCTGATTAAAGTGGGACAAACATAATCTTAACTATGTATAAAAATCGTTTTTTTGCATAACTAAGACAGTCGTGTACCTTGAAATACGTCCTTATGAAAAATAACTTTCAACAAAATCATTCGTGGTTTGACCGTTTTTGCTGTCTGCTGGCCGATCCATTGGCTCTTGGTGAATGAGCGAGAACAGCTTTTGGCCGATATCGTTGCAAAAATATTAATTCATTCGAGCACTAATTTGTTTGTTTTGCTTACCATCAAAAGCGCATATTTTTCACCATTTAATCCCCAATTCTGAACCTAGGGTTTTGAGTAAGTAAAATAAATAAATAAGTTTTTAAAAACTTTAAAAATAAAACTTTTAAAACGGCATGAAAATAGCCTTGGCAGTCGCCGCACACCCTACCTTTAGTTAAATGGTTAAATGAACTAGACATCACCGCTCATTAATGTAAGCCAATCTTATCGCTTACGGCACAAAAACAGAGCCTTTAATGAGGCATTAATAGAAAACTCATGCTCAATAACCATTATGAATAGATCATATTTCAGTTAAAAGTGTCTTCATTTTTGTTGAGTCAAGGCGCCATTTTCCTCCCACTTTGTGTGGGTTTCAGTGTCAACACACTCTGCCGTCACACGCGGAAGGTTGGGAAAATTTTTGAAATGGCAACTCATGCTCTTGGCGAGCAAAGGAGAAGAACCAGAACTTCTGTTTGCTTACTATCCAAGGGGTAAAGACCAAGAGAAAAAGGGAGGAATCATCTTGATCTATGCATGGTCTATGAAGATTTTGACTCTGGAAGGTTGCCTGAACTGCCGACTGCCGCTTTAATTTTGGCGGATTAAGCGCGTCATCAACCGTCGGCGAAGTGGCTTTAGGCGTTCGTCCTTGAATGCCGAAAATTCTGTAGGAGGACACCCCAACTTCTTCCAACCCAGCACTTCCCTCGGAGGTAGGTACGAGTGAGAATTCTGGATTATGCAACATTCGAGCGAAGAATAGGGGTAGCCCGAGGCGACGGAAACCCATGTATCACTTAAAAGGGCCAAACGAGACTACGAAAGGACGAGGACGCATGTGTCGCACGCCGCGAGGAGGTATTTATACAGTCGCATCAGACGTTGTAGGAAATCGTAGCTTAAAGTAGTGGAACTATTAGTGGTAGAAGTAATTATCAGGGTGATAATTAAAAAGAAACGTTACGAACCTTCCTTTTTGCTATTTAAAAATTTAAATTTGCTCCCACTGAGGCATTTGTGTGTGTATAAAGTGCTTGAATTCTTTTTCTTGAGGAGTAGTGCAAAAGTACGAGTATCAAATGGGCCATGCTTGTGGAATTTACGTAGTGTTTTGCAACCTTTTTCCTGGCCCAAAGTGTCTTTGTTCAGGCGAAGGATTTTATATATTAGGTCAAAAGTGTACAACATACCACCTTCTGTCTGCAAAAATGTATCAAACCTAACTTCATTTTTAAAAAATGTTAGGTATTGGCTATTTATCTATCAAAATATTGATGACATTTTGTTTTGGAATTATTTTTAATACTTTGGTACATTTTTTCATTTTAAATAACAATGTATGGCAATTTATTTATTTATTTGATGGTAACTTCAATGCAGGTTCTCCTTATAGGTCATCTAAAGCTCCCTATCATTTTGATATTGTATTATAGATATATTGTCTGGGAGTAATAAACATATTATTATTAATAACTATGAATACCGTTACTTATCACGGAGAGCACAATCAAAAAGCGCTCATGTGTGTTGTCGATACTCGTTAAACTTTTATCGCTTTCTTCCTCGCTGCTCACTAGCTTGCACTCGCTTGAGGCTGTCCTGGCATTTCACTGAAAAGTCCCCGCCGATGCCGCAATTTGAACCCAAGACCCTCGGGACGGGAAGCCAGCACTGTGGCCATAGTGGGAACAAGAGAACTTCACCCGAAGCCATCCCAACTTTTAAAAAATAATTGCTATCGATCAACACTGTATACAGAACAACATCACAGCAAAAATACATTGATAAAAACGGTCCCTCTAACAATTGCATCATACCTATAGTGTAGTGGGCCTTTTTTTACGTTTACGTTTAGCCAGCCACACACCCTTGAGGTGGCTTGCTGGGTATTTTGTAGATTCAGTGTATGCTTGTGAGGCTTCGTCTCCTGACAAGCATTAGCGATTTATGTTAACCCAACCCCCGCCACACACGCTTGAGGTGGCTTGCAAGGTATTTTGTAGATGTAGATGAAGACAAAGAATGTTTTAATCGGTCATGCGCAGCGATGCAAGAGGAAATATTTACTTGAGGGTTAGCTTTTTTGTTAAAATATAGTCATCACCAATATTGGCATGCCGCGTTAAACCAGTGCAGTGTGGCAATTCCCACGGTGAAGTTCGAAAAAAATATTTTTCGTCTCTTCTTTAGCATTGAAACCCAATATGGCTTGTTAGACGTGCTCATTTTACCCCAATTTTGGGTTGAAATCTCGGTAAAAAAATGAAAAAGAAACCAAACCATCAAAGTTCCCTAAGGGACTCTTGACACCACAAATCGCAACCCAATCGAAAAATGGGTTGTATTTTTACATGCGGGGAAAGCTTGACAGTCAAAAATATACTATTTTGTGCTTTCATACGTATGCTTAACACGTTGCACAACAGTACCGATGTATTGTCTGCTATGGGATGGACAGTCACTTAGAAAGAGACATCATTATGTCTCTTCTCAGTGACAGTCAATTCTAAACATGTCCTTCTGGATTCTGATGACTCGTACGATTCCCAGCCAATTTTACCCGTTGATTATCGCATGAAAACAAGAGACCGTATTGTCATGATGTGCAGAGTCATTCAATTCACTTGATTTTTGTTGCAAAGAAACGACCTTTAGGCAAGCCTTGAGGAATGTTTAATAATATCGTTGGCATTTGTAAAAACCTTGATTATTTTCTGTCGAGAAAAGGACTTGTATATTTCGTAATGATAAACGATTTCATACAAAGCATTCAACAATTTTACAGAATATGTTTTTGCAAACACTTTGCAAAATTGTTTTCATTTTTCTCAATAAGATAAACTGCGAAGTTAAAGTTACGACGTCATATATAGCCGACTAAAATTCCCAATAATGACTGATTTCTACATCTACATCTGAAAAATACGCTGAAAGCCACCTCAAGGGTGTGTGGCAGGGTGTAACTTACTTTTCAAAACTTCTTTGTACGCCACATGTTCATCATTGTCCTTACTTATTGTTAGCTCAAGAGAGTACGTATATGTACCCATTTATACATTCATAAATACACTCGTCCATTGTCTTCGTTCATAAAATAGCTACGAATGGGATACATGAGCGAAGGTAAACAAATTCATTGATCAACAATAACGATAAAGTCGGGTCTACACTATGCAACAAAATACGATATATGACAGAATGCAACAAAGTGATACATTATGCTAAAAAGAGCAGAAAAATATTTTATAACACGATGTTATACAACAATTTTCGTTTTTCATAACTTGTTACATGTTACCACTCTATAATGTTACCCATAGAGTATCGGTAAAGATCAAAGAAGTTATGCAACATCACGTGATCAGGCTGTTCCCCTTCTCCCCTCCACATTTCTCCGCTCGTTCTTCATGCTGGAATCACAATTGTAGTCGAGAATCCACTCGTGTCTTTGTAATACTGTAAAATCAACAATTCAAAATGGATTGATGCAAAGAAAAGGCAACTGAAGAATCAACAGTATCAGTTGCCACCGCCATGCGCACAAATTTTAATGAAACAAAAACGCTGCTTTATTTAAAATAATATGGATATTTGACATAACTACGCGTAGCTACGGTTACATCTGGATGTCTGAGAAACAGAGTTGTGTACGTCATTCTTCTAAAGTTTCGAGGAAAATCACATTTTACGTTCGCAGCTCTAAAGCATTTAATAAACTGATTTTAAATAGGTTTAGAAGGGTCTTCGGAGACAAAGATTTAATTACTATGGAAAAAAGCTGTTAAAAATAGTTTTTTCTAGGGGTGTTAAATTTCATAAAAGTAACTTACACCGTAATATTTCTCAACTTTCGGAAAGATGTCACCACAAATTATAAATATTTATCTACATCCTAATATATGATATCACTCAGCAATGTAACTATGATCGTGAAAAATATGTAACTGTGGAATACTGTAATATGTAACTGACTTACACCGTAATATTTCTCAACTTTCTGAAAGATGTCACCACAAAGTATACATATTTATCTAAATCCTAATATATGATATCACTCAGCAATGTAACCATGATCGTGAAAAATATGTAACAGTGGAATACTGGAATTTCTGTTTCATCAGCTTTCTACGTACTTATGTACCCAATTCAAGTCATTGTCTAACCATTCAGGTAGTAATGCAATGGCTTATAAGAGCTGGATGCAAATTAATGGAGTAGTGTTCACTAGTATACCAAATTAGCAACCAAGGATGAGACATACCCCCTTGAAAACGATTATTCAACAAGTGACGTCGTTTATGGTGAAGTACGTCACACATTTCCTTTTAAGCACTCTCGCAACTTCTCACTTTTGGCAGGGATTTTCCACCCCATACCTAAGACTCTATCTGCGCAGCCTTGTAAAAACAGACCTGGCGACATTAGCATGTAAAAATGGAGACCAAGTGTGGCTATATATTACGAGCGGCAGGATAGTCAATGAGTTGAGAAGAATTCTGGACAAGAGACCTTGATGCGCCGAGTTTAATGCCAAGAGTAAAACCATTCTTTGTTACCTTATTAAAACATGTAATGAACCTGTGGAATTTTGGGCTAATTATGGGCTCTTAAAGTCCTTAATTTTGTAACGCCTGATTTGTCTCTGCTGTATTGTGTTGGGTTTGTTTTCATGTGCAAATTTTATTTTTTATTCAATTTTTTAACACTCAAATCGTATTTATTAGCTTATTGAAGTTTATTTCACAACCAGGGTTTCGATTTTTTACATCATCTTCAAGTGATGATTTCAGATTTTGGTTTCATGGCCTGAAGATGACTAATAATATCGAAACCATAGTAGAGAAATAAAGCGTATATTCTGTGGAAAAATTCACTTAATCAAAGTTATTCATTATGGAAAAATCAACGAAATATCGCCCGAATCAACGAATTGTTTACGGAATATGAGATTATGAGTTGGTTGTTATGCGGCTGCCTACGATGTTTTTTTGCTTAGAGGATTGTAGAGGTGGACTGGTGTGAGGGATGATCTAATCTACATCTACAAAATACCCTGCAAGCCACCTCAGGGGTGTGTGGCAGGGGGTGATTAATCACCAACATGCATTACACTATACCCTAAAGTTAGTGTAACTACGACTAATTATGCATTAGCACAAATCGCTAATGCCTGTCACGAGGCGAAGCCTCACAAGTATGCAACACTACACTACAGATGTCATCAAAATGGAGAGTGACCTCAATATACATGCATTCTACAACTACACAGATAATGAGGGATTGTTAATGTGCTATTTGAGTTATTTGATTTTGAAAAAGATAATTCCTTATCGAGAGTGACGGTGTGATAATTTTAATTACAGTGAGTAAGGCGTCTTGCGCTATAACTCTCTTTGCTTGAGCTGGTTGGCTATCGCCGAAATCTCACTTGTTCCTGGGAAATCCGCTGCACTGAACTTGTAAAGTTAATGCGGTCCTTATGAATTGAAATATACCATCAAGCCGCCCCATGAACATGTGACAGGGGTTCTTGTAGGTCTTAACGGTCACAGCCACAGGAAATATAAGGAGGGCGGCTAGAGCGTATCTGTAAAGGAAACAAGAGAAATGAGGAAATATATTTTGGAATGTGAGTGCTCCTGCATGGTTTGCTGCAGACATGAATGGTGCAGGGGAAAATTGAGTTATTGATCCGGCAGTCTCCAGATGGATTTATGATGTTGTCACTAGCACGCTTACACCCAATGATTATTTTTCTATGGAACCAAAAAATCATATAATTTAAATAGTCATCACTGGCATCGATACAGGTGTGTAGCCGATCGTGGAACAGTCTTTGGGTGTTAAAAGGCAGAATTTGAAAATGTAGGTATGCCTTTACATTTTAGGAGTTAAGTTAACATCAAAATTCGACGCAAAAGTTTGGAAACCATTTAATTCCAGAGCTATTTTTTATGGATATCGGTCAGCAACAGTCTTTTGAACGCAGCTAGAGCTATAAGTCATGGTGGACCATAAGCAAGTTGGAATGCTTGGC
Organism: Pyrrhosoma nymphula; assembly: GCA_963573305.1. Classification (NCBI taxonomy): domain Eukaryota; kingdom Metazoa; phylum Arthropoda; class Insecta; order Odonata; family Coenagrionidae; genus Pyrrhosoma; species Pyrrhosoma nymphula. The sequence continues at coordinate 41,984,125 of OY754330.1, read as the reverse complement.
GAAGGGTGTACTCAAAGATATACCTAATTTATGTGCAACATGTCTCGGAGTAAAAAAAAAGCTGTTGCCTCGTGACAAAAAAATTAATTCGACTCGTGCATAAATGGGTGAAAACTGAAACTGTTGAGCCTAGTCATTAACTATTATCTTGCTTGAGTTGCGCCGTGTTAAGTAATTGTGTTTGAATTTCTCAAATACCTTCTACTTTCAAACCTGAAGATGCTGTAAAAAGCGAAACCGGTCGTGCATTAAATGTCATACTTGTGGAAATTGCTCTTGTCTCATTAACTGTAGTGACCTTCTACTTGGTCATGTCTCCTTTAAAATAGCAACGATGCTATCATAATTTAGCTTTAGATACTGAAGACGAGAGGTTAGGGAATAATATAAAAGACTCTGCCATGAACGTAACCTGGGGTGTGTAAAACACACTGCTCGAGTAACGCTGTGGAAAACGATGACGTTGCACATACATTAGTATTTTCTTTTTTGTCTTGCTCCTATAACTACGCGCAAAAATAGCTCGTTTCAGAACACCCTGCCTCACGTTCTTGTAGTGGCTCGCGGAGCATAGCTTCAATGATGTATGCCATTTATTCTTTACTCGGTGTTTCTAGCCATGAATGGTGTTGGGTAAAAACGAATTCCCATGGGGCTATTCCTATGGTAGCATACATATGATGAAGCAAATGCTCGTTAGACTTCGCCTCGTGACAAGCATTAGTGATTAATGCTTATGCATCAATAGTCCTAATTACATTAACTTTAATTGGGATTAGTGAAATATATATTGATGACTACTCATCCCCTGCCACACACCCTTGAGGTGGCTTGCAGGGCATTTTGAAGATGTAGATGTATTTAGTAGTACCATGAAGGGTGTCATTTCTACGTCGCGTATGATCCGGAAAATAGCTGAGATGCCACTATCTTCGGAGCTTCGGAGCTTCATCTACAAAATACCCTGCAAACCACCTCAGGGGTGTGTGGCAGAGGGTGAGTAATCACCAACATGCATTAAACTATACCCTAGAGTTAGTGTAACTACGACTAATTATGCATTAGCATAAATCGCTAATGCTTGTCATGAGGCGAAGCCTCACAAGCATGCAACACTATACTACAGATGTCATCAAAATGGAGAGTGACCGTCAATATACATGCATTCTACAACTACACAGATGGACAGGGACTCAAGACCCATATAGAAAACATGATAGGCGTGCTGTTAGTATGTACTAGGTAACAGATAAGGATTCAAGTATTAGGAGTACTACCACTACTAAGAGCTACACTACCTAACGACAAACCTAGATAAAAGTCTCATGGCAGCTATTATGGTCCCTTATCGTTCGTGGGAAAAATGACATCTTAAATCTATCCGTTCTGCAGTCTAGTTCCCTAATTTTACTCTGATGATCTGATCTACCGTAGTATGTCGGATTTCGCAAAATATTATCTACATCTACGATGTACCGTGCAAGCCACCACTAGGGTGTGTGGCACGGGGTGATTCCACACCAGGCATGCAGCACTCGTCCCAGAACAAATCTGAACCTCGCACGCTCCCCCTGGCTCTAGACGCAGGCCAAAAGCAGTCAGGAGAACAGTGCGCAGTCCAACCGGAAACTGGGAGAGTGATACGTAAAAGAACATACAAACATGCAGAAAAATGCTATAGACACATCTAGTGGTTAATATTACTGATACTGTTAATATATGAACACTACGAGATGCTACCTCATTTAAATAACAAAATAAAATAATGCCGGACTAATCGACCGGTGTGAAGAGTTAGTAATTATGTGGTGTTATTAAGCACAAGTGAAAATTCTACTCTACCTATTGAGGGTGGGAGTTTCAAGTGACGTGATTATTATACAAGTGATTATCAACGTCGTCAGAGAATAGACCGGTTTGGAACTTACATAATAGATTTAGTCTAAATTTTAATCGACGGTCTGAAAGCTTTTTACCTTCCCAGTTGCTGCAAAAGGTCAGTAACACTAACGAGATTATCATAACGGCCTTTAACATATCTTGCCGATCTTCACTGCACGCGTTAACTCAGTTTCCAAGCCAATCTCATAAGGATCCCAAATACTGGCGGCATATTCTAAGTGGGGTCTAACGAGGGAGAAGTAGCTGATTTCCCTAACTTTATCGTCGCACTTGCCAAGTACTCTTTTAACAAATCCCAATTTACGATTAGCTTGACCGGTAATTTCTCGAATATGTTTACTCCACGATAGATCATTAGTCAGTTTAACTCCGAGGTACTTAACGGATTCTACGGTCTCTAATTTTATGTTGTTTATGCAATAGCTGTTACAAGGAGCGTTTTTCCGTTTCCAAAAATTCACAACAACGCATCTTTTCAGGTTTAATTCTAGCTGCCACGCATCGCACCACTCTTGTATTGCCTCGAGGTCCTTAGTTAGCGCTTCCTTGTCATTAAAGCTACGAATTTCTCTATATATCACTGCGTCGTCAGCAAATAATCTAAGCTTACTGTCAACTTTGTCACCGATGTCGTTTATGTACAAAAGGAACAGAAGTGGGCCTATGACACTTCCCTGTGGGACACCCGATGTGACTTTTACTTCATTAGAGATAGCGCAATCTAATACAACCCTTTGCACGCGATTACTTAAGAATTCTCTAATCCAGGAAACTACGTCGTCGTCTAAACTGTAGGATTTTAATTTAATGAGTAACTTAATGTGGGAAACTTTATCAAATGCCTTTTTAAAGTCAAGAAAAATTGCATCAACTGGAGCGTTATGTTCACCCGAGACTAAAATATCGTGAGCAAAAAGTGCTAATTGAGTTTCGCAAGATCTTCCCTTTCTGAATCCGTGTTGTGTTTTTGCTAACAAATTTTCTATATCGAGGTGTCTCATAACTGAACTAACAATTATATGTTCAAGGACTTTGCAAGAGATAGATGTGAGAGTTATCGGTCTGTAGTTCGATGGCTGTTCCTTATCACCGCTTTTGAATATGGGAGTGACATTTGCAATTTTCCAGTCCATGGGTACTTTGTGTTCGTTGATGGATTTACTAAATATATTCTGCAAGTAGGGTGCTATTTAACAAGCTAATTCTCTATACACGCGGGCAGGAATTTCATCAGGACCTGGGGATTTATTTGGACTTAATGATTTTAGCAAGTTTTCTATTCCTTGAGTGCAAATATCGATAGGCGGCATCTTTTGCTGGAAGTGATCATTTAACTTTACGGATGTAATCTGCGATGACTTGTTGAACACACTTTGAAAGTAGGACTTTAATAAGTTGGCCTTGTCCGAGCTGCTTGTTAATAATTCTCCATTTTCGTTTCGTAGTGGAATATCTGTTGATCTATTGCCTTGAACATCCCTTACGTATGACCAAAATGGCTTTGGGTTGTCCTGTAATTGTTCTACTAATGTTTTTCTTTTAAAATCCATGAATGCATTCCGAATGGCTTCCTTTGTAGTGGCTCTAGACAATTTGTGCTTTTCAAATATTAAATTTTGATCACTAGTGGACAAATCTCTACGGAGTTTTTTCATCTTGGCGTGGCATACTCTCTGACGTCTTAACGATTTTCTCACTTTTGCATTGTACCATCTTGGTTCGCTGCCCTCTTTTTTTACTTTACTTGGAATGTATTTTCTGATCCCTGAATGTACGATCGAAAGAAAAGCTTTCCAACTACCCTCCGTGTCTAATTTTAAGCTTGATTCCTGGAATTCGGGAAGAGAATTTTTTAGATGACTCTTAAACGCATTTAAATCGGCTTTTTTAAAAATGTAGAATTTTCTTCTTTGTTTAAAACTTTTAATGATACTCAAAGAGAACTTTGCGGTAACTACTCTATGGTCACTAATGCCCTCAACAGTGTTTACCTTAATTATTTGTTGCGGTATATTTGTTGCCAATAAATCAAGAATGTTGTCCCCTCTGTTAGGCGTCGTAGCTATCTGATGTAGGGCATTTGATGAGAACGTGTGCAGCAGGGACTCGCATATATCTTTGTCTCTTCCTCCTGATATGTAACTGTAGGTCCTCCAATCTATAGAGGGCGTATTGAAATCTCCACCTATGATTAAATTTCTTTCGGTGTTCCTGGATGTGATGTTCTTTATTTGTGCTTCGAGTTCTAAAATTGAGGTGACGTCGGTGTTAGGTAGCCTGTAGTATGCGCACACGAATATTGTTTTTGATTTAGGGCATCTATTAGAGCACCATACAGATTCTATTCTGGTATCTGGGACGGTTTCCGCTCGGCTGACTATGGTTTTCTTTACAGCTATAAATACTCCGCCTCCGGTTCGGTTGGACCTATCTTTTCTGTAAACATTGAATGATTTAGGAAATATTTCACTATCAGAAATATCGTCCGTCAGCCAACTCTCTGTGCCAATAATTACGTTACACTCCGTGCTATGAATAAGGTGGTGAAATTCTGGAATCTTATTTTTTAAACTACGGCAGTTAACTACTGCAACGAATGTTTGCGTATAAGCCTAAGACAAGGCGCGAGTATGAGAGGCGACAGTACAATATAGGAATACATTTTTCCCGGAGTACATTTTTCCCGGAGACAGACCCATTACATAGTACACTTTTCCCGGAGACAGACTAGCTGCCGTTTGCTCGAAGAAATGCTAATGGCTGCAATCCATCGTTCCAAGGTGGAATTTTATTTCTCATCCATTTAGTGTCCAGGTGGAGGGATAATAATAAAATTCTCATCATCGCTAAGCCGGATGGACTAATGTTTATGCATCAAGAGTCCTCCTCCTGCGCTTCTTCGTTTACGTGCCTCGCCGCTTGTCTCCCTTCTTACCCGCGTCGACTTAACCATTCGCAATGCGTGTTCAAACGTCTTACGCACAACGCGTGCTTTCTGTCGCGAGCGAAACGAAGCGATTGTTTCACGGGGTCGCAGTCGCGTGCTGATATTCACGTTCAAACCTTCGTAACACACCGAAGAATCAGCTTGCTTCCCCCTGCGACTGATGGCAAGAAAGCCCAAACAATCGCTTCGTTTCAACAATTATACGTTTACTTTCTACCCTGTGAACGGGAAAGTTAACTTCGTTAATGTAAAGCCACCGTACAATGGCTTAAATGTTTGACTCATATTATAGCTATATTTGTGCAAACATGTATTATGTATTTTTGAAAAATAAAATCCCACATTTCTTTGCTTTTTTTCGCAAGTTGAACATAAAATAAAATGATGCTTAACGCAATTTTGGGTGTTACATGGGGAAAAAAGTAGTTTCCTATTTATTATAACTGTAATTTACGAAAAAACAGATATCAAGAAGCTAATTATCCCAGGGTATTAAATATTAACAAAATTAAGCATAAATCCATCTTTTTTTAAGTTTTTATTCAAATAACTATAGAGACTGAAGTGAAAATGTGTCCGTTTGCTAGAAATGGTGCCGCAGTCGGCCCATATGCCCAGAAAAGATGTGTTCATTAAAAATTAATTAGTCGAATAATCTGAATATTGTGAATATTAATTTTTTATTCTACTAGCCAAGGTTTATCATCGGTGAAAGCAGTATTTTCAAAACAATACGACCGGAAAGGTTGAATTCTGTATTTGCTTTGACTCACACAGTAGCAGTCGCGTTCATCGTTGAGATCAAATTCAACGATTTTGGCGATATTTGGTGGAAATTGAAGATAGAATTCTCTATGACAAAAACAAAGTTGCAAATTCCACTGTTTATTTTAATGCTGTCGACCGGTTTCGACGTCTAAAGCGTCATTTGCAAGACGCTATAGACGTGGAAACAGGTAGACAGAATTGAAATAAATAGTGGAATTTGTACTGAGTCTTTTGTCTTAATAAATTCCATCGTTGAGATGTTAACTTAAGGTCTATAAATACCAACACTGGATGTAAATACTCCGCAGATCAAACCGAAATACGCGTACATAGTCGAGAGGTTGCCCCAAGGTATGCATACCGAATACCTAACCCAGCGCAGACATTGCGGGTATCAAATGCAGGTAGGTCTTTGCCGGAAAAAACAATTGAATAATTTAGGGTGCTTTATAAATTCCTCGTCGGTGAACTTTGGCACTTTCCTTTGCAGTAATTGAAAGGAAAACAACATTATGTTGCCCTACCTTTAGTATTAATCATTTAGTTAAGTAACGAACATGGTAGGGCGTTAGTGGTAAAAAATGCTTGAAAATCATTTGTGCGTCGATAATATTCAACATGATAACTGAAGAATACAGCGCCATTTGCGTAATGGGCAATTCGATAAATCCTATTTTGTGAAACATCTGTGAGAATGTGACCACAAAAGTGACTTCGTGCTGGAAATTCTTAGACTGGAAGGAAAAGGGCGCAGGATGGACTCACTGGAGCAGTTATAGATAAGAAAGCATCTGAAAAAAGAGTACGTCTTGAACGAGAATATTTTTTTAAACTATTCCCCCCTCTTATATATCCCACTGTCTTTAGCCTTGACCCTTCCCCAACCTTCCCTTATTGGCCAAAACCCTTCCTGAATTGCTGCCCCCCTGCCGTGAGGTCCTTTTCTTAGCCAAAGTCCTCCTAATGCAACCACTCCTTCCCCACCCCTCACACCTACTTCCAAAAACATCCATCCTCCCCTTACCCCTTTTCTATCCCTTACCCGCCCCCCCTACCGCCAACCTCCTCCTTCCTGCCCCCCCCTTACCTTCGTCTCCCTCTACCCTCCCAGTTAAGGATACATGTATATATTTTATACCGGCCTTGAAAATGTATTAACATCTACATCTACATGTTACCCTGCGAGCCACCTCTAGGGTGTTTGGCAGGGGGTGACAAGTCACCAAAATGCAGCATGCAAGCGGACCGCCACATGCACACCGCACGGTCATGAATATTAAGGATACTAACCAATTCCATCATTAACTAAAAACCATCATGCAGCATGCAAGAGAATCCCTACAATGCACGCCACACATGTACGATGACACATAATGTTCTACATGCTACTTAAGAGGGCAATCTGCCTATGAAGCAAGAACATGCAAAACATGCTGTTAGAAACACCATAAAACTCCGTAAACATGCTTTAAGAAATATATAAGTTAGTAAGCTACACTACCAGTCAACTAATCTATTTCTAAGTCCTTACACAGCCGTTATAGTCTCTTATCGCTCGCGGAAAAAACGACATTTTAAATCTATCTGTTCTACAGTCTATCTCTCTTATTTTATTTTTATGATCTAATCTACCTGAGGATGACGCCCTTGCAATGAAACCGGTCGTCTTGGAATAAAACCTTAGTGAAAATTGCAAAGTTGTCATTGTTTCAGTCACATTGCATTTTCACAAGTTTACACCTGAAAATATCGAGTTCCTTCCTATGGCCAAAACTCCTATACATTCCTGCTCTCCGCATTCTCAATTTCGCTCAATATTCTCCCCCTTACCGTACCCTTGGAAAGCATACACCTCAAATGACCTTCCAGGTATTTTTTTGTCTCCTTTGAATATTCTTCGTATGTTATATTTTCCTCATCTACAATAGTATTACGCCGTTGTAGACAGGTTTATGATGAGTCCTTTCAAATCAGGGTTTCGAATTCGTCCTAGGGTCGTTCAGTGAAAAAGGACATCGCACTGTTTCCTCATTTATTTAGATAAAAATCACGGCGCGTTTTTCAACCCTTTTGTTTCTTCATCAGGTGTACTGTGTGTCCCTCCTGCGAGCACCCAGCAATCCAATATGTTTTCAATTACTAGCACTTTCAGCCTCTTTACGTTCCATCCGAAATGAATATATTTTATCATTAACCCTTGTCGTTTCACAGGGTTTCAGAGTTAAGTATAACAGGGTGTTGTGCATTTTGGTGAATATTCATCCCCTTTCACACACCCTTGCGGTGGCTTGAAGGACATCATGCAGCTATGGCTGTATATATTCTCTGTGTCGCCCTTCCTCGTTTACCCAGCATTCTCCCCTGCACCTTAACCCTACTTACTTAACTTTACTGAAGAACCGAAAGATTTAAAATGTCATCTTTCTCAAGTACAATAAGGGATCATAACAGTTGCCATATATCAATCATATGAAACTCCCACCCTCAATAAGTAGAGTAGAAATTTTTCAGTTGTGTTTAATAACATAACATCATTACTAACACTTCACACCGCTTGATATGTCCGGCATTATTTTATTTTGTTCTCTGCATGAAGTAGTATCTCGTAGCATTCATAAATTAACATTATTAGTAATATTAACCTATAGATGTGTTTATAGCATTGTTCATCTACATCTACAAAGTATCGTGCATTGCGTGCACGGCGTGCAAATCACCACTAGGGTGTGTGGCACGGGGTGATTCCACACCAGGCATGCTGCACTCGTCCCAGGACAAATCAGAACCTCGCACGCTCCCCCGGCCGCTAGGCCCAGGCCAAAAAGCGGTCAGGAGAACAGTGCGCAGTCCAACTGGAAACTGGGAGAGTGATACGTAAATGAACATGCAAATATGCAGAACAATGCTATACACGCATCTGGCGTTTAATATTACTAATACTGTTAATTCTTGAGTGCTACGAGATGCTACTTCATGCAGAGAACCAAATAAAATAATGCCGGACAAACAGCCGGTGTTAAGTGTTAGTAATGATGTTGTGTTATTGACCATAAGTGAAGATTCTACTCTACGTATTGAGGGTGGGAGTTTCATATGATTGATCTATCGCAACTATTATGATCCCATATTGTGCGTGGGAAAAATTACATTTTAAATATATCGGTTCTGCAGTCCATTTTCCTTTATTTTATTCCTGTGATCGCTTCTACCGTAGTACGTTGGGTCTAGCAGTTTATGTTGAACGTCCGGCAAAAAACTGTCTGCTCCAAACTTGCGCAAAAGATTTAACCTGTATTTCTCCCTTCGATCGGTTAGAGATTCCCTCCCTAATTCCTTGAAAAATTCGGTAACACTGCGAAGTTTATCGTAACCATTTTTCACAAATATTGCTGCTCTCCATTGTATTCGATCAATTTCAGAGATTAGTTCTACTTCGTAAGGGTCCCATATGCTGGTGGTAAACTCCAAGTGAGGTCTCACGATTGAAAAATATCATCGCTCTTTTACCTTCTCGTCACATTTTCCTAATATTCTTTTGATAAATCCCAATTTGCGAATAGCAAGTTCGCAGATTTCCCGGACGCCTTTCCCCCAAGACATGTCCTGAGTAAGGGTCACACCTAAAGCCGGTGTCCCACTGTCCAATTTGTATCCAAATTTTTGGCCCAAATGCTATTGGTCCAAAATTTGTATACAATGGAAATGGTATTTCCCACGGTGCATCACATATGAACCAAAAGATGTAAAACGAACGAAATACTATAACATAGTAAACATATATCTACATCTACAAAATACCTTGCAAGCCTACTCAGGGGTGTGTGGCAGGGGGTGAGTATTCACCAACATGCATTACACTATACCCTAAAGTTAGTGTAACGACGACTAATTATGCATTAGCATAAATCGCTAATGCTTGTCACGAGGCAAATCCTCACAAGCATGCACTACTACACTACAGATATTATCACAATGGAGAGGGACCATTAATATATATATGTATTTTGCAACTACAAAAATGGACAGTTACAGATATATGGAAGTTACGGATTGTGAGAATGCCGTCTTGGCAGTTTTAGCAGTCGGAATTGGCTGCGCAGGCTTATTAAAAATAAAAGAGGCGAATAAAATAAATCGATGGCAATGGTGGACTCGGCCTTGGCTGGAAAGAAAAGATCTACATCTACATCTACAAAATACCCTGCAAGCCACCTCATGGGTGTGTGGCAGGGGGTGAGTAATCACCAACATGCATTACACTATACCCTAAAGTTAGTGTAACTACGAATAATTATGCATTAGCATAAATCGCTAATGCTTGTCATGAGGCGAAGCCTCACAAGCATGCAACACTACACTACAGTTGTTATCAAAATGGAGAGTGACCTCAATATACATGCATTCTACAACTACACAGATGGACAGGGACTCAAGACCCATGTAGAAAACATGCTAGGCGTGCTGTTAGTATGTACTAGGTAACAGATAAGGATTCAAGTATTAGGAGTACTACCACTACTAAGAGCTACACTACCTAACGACAAACCTAGATAAAAGTCTCATGGCAGCTATTATGGTTCCTTATCGTTCGTGGGAAAAATGACATTTTAAATCTATCCGTTCTGCAGTCTAGTTCCCTAATTTTACTCTCATGATCTGATCTACCGTAGTATGTCGGATTTCGTAAAATATTATCAACGTCGTCAGAGATTATACCGGTTTGGAACTTACATAATAGATTTAGTCTAAATTTTAATCGACGGTCTGAAAGCTTTTCCCATCCCAGTTGCTGCAAAAGGTCAGTAACACTAACGAGATTATCATAACGGCCTTTAACATATCTTGCAAATCTTCGCTGCACGCGTTCTAACTCAGTTTCCAAGCCTATCTCATAAGGATCCCAAATACTGGCGGCATATTCTAAGTGGGGTCTAACGAGGGAGAAGTAGCCGATTTCCCTAACTTTATCGTCGCACTTGCCAAGTACTCTTTTAACAAATCCCAATTTACGATTAGCTTGACCGGTAATTTCTCGAATATGTTTACTCCACGATAGATCATTAGTCAGTTTCACTCCGAGGTACTTAACGGATTCTACGGTCTCTAATTTTATGTTGTTTATGCAATAGCTGTTACAAGGAGCATTTTTCCGTTTCCAAAAATTCACAACGCATTTTTTCAGGTTTAATTCTAGCTGCCACGCAACGCACCACTCTTGTATTGCCTCGAGGTCCTTAGTTAGCGCTTCCTTGTCATTAAAGCTACGAATTTCTCTATATATCACTGCGTCGTCAGCAAATAATCTAAGCTTGCTGTCAACTTTGTCACCGATGTCGTTTATGTAGAAAAGGAACAGAAGCGGGCCTATGACACTTCCCTGTGGGACACCCGATGTGACTTTTACTTCATTAGAGATAGCTCTATCTAATACAACCCTTTGCACGCGATTACTTAAGAATTCTCTAATCCAGGAAATTACGTCGTCGTCTAAACCGTATAGATGAAGGCGTCGGAAGAGGCGTGCTTATCATGTTGGAGAAGGAGCTGGTTGCCGACGATCCTGAAAACTATCGGAATTACTTGAGAATGAGTGAAGATGTTTCCATGTCCCTTCTCAGCTAGGTTGAGTATTAAACAAAGCGCCAGGGCACCAATATGAGGCGGTTTATTCCCGCAAGGGAAACATGCATAATTTAAACACGGACATAGTTGTTATGATGATGTATTACTTATACCGCTGTAGTGCTATAAACGTTCATTGAAATGACATTTGTCTTTCCAAATTAGCCTTCGAGCAGTCGCAAAGAGGACCTTAGTCATGTATTAATCATTGCGATCGAAACGGGCGGCTCCAGGGTTCAAAGTAGTACTTTCTCCGGTGGCTCTAGGGAATTATGAATACCCTCCAGGAAAAGAGGTATCATGTAATTCGTGAAATGTGGAAATTGGCGTTATTTAAGTGGTTTAGTGATTAATTAAACACAAGTGAAAAGTCTACTTTGTCTAGTTAGGGTGGGAGTTTCATATGATAGATCGACCGCAACTATTATGATCCCTTATTGTACACTGAAAAAATTTCATTTCAAATCTATCGGTTCTACAGTTTATTTCCTTTATCTTATTCCTTTGATTGCTTCTACCGTAATACGTTGGCTTGAGCACAATATGTTGAACGTCCGGTAAAAAAATATGAAGCATTAAAGTGGAAGGTCAAGGATGGAAAACATCAAGCAAATTATGAAGCACGTCAAAGTAATAATTATGTACGAATGAAGTGGTTGGCGGAGAGGAGAGTGGAGTGGAGAGCTGCTGCAGACCAATCTTCGGATGGATGACTATACTGATGATGGAAATAGAAACGCTTTTCACTACACCACGCTGATAAGAGGACTTTCTCTTCTGAGAAAATATGCAATCAACACGTGATTCACTCTTCACCGATACTGCTTAGATAAGCCTAAGAGCGCAGCTCGCTGAGTGCTTTTTCGAACACGGATTGAGACGCAGTCATTGATCGGGAGCCACGGGTCCTGGCGCCATCGGCTGACAACGGGCATGTCCGCAGTGACTGAATGACGTCGTTTGGTGTGTTTGGGCGGAAGAGGCCAAACAATGCGTCATAAATGAATGCCATTCAGGAATGGTCGTGTGGAGACATACCAGGGCCATGCAATCATAACAGATGCGAAGAATAATCATCGAATCGAAAATTCAGGCTGCTCAGACCAAGCGCATACGTACTTGAGTCCGCTAAGGAGAGCTCGTGCACATTTTGTTCGTCTGAACAAAAGCTTCGCACACTTTAATGTCGCTGTTTTAGATTATATTGAGCTGCCTTATGGGTTTCCTTATGATACCAGTGCTATTGTTAACCTTCCAAACTATGACGGTAAACATGACTGGTTTCCATGAATCTCATATCACATGGTATCGCGGGGTACATCGTAGATGTGGATGGTGAATGGAAGTGCGTAATTATAACAGTTCGAACTAATCAGAATGTATTTAACAAAAAAATATATACCTACCTCACATTTGAGTTGAAACGTAAATATTAGTTTTATTCTAGGTATTAATTGTCAGCTGGTCTAACTGGAAGTTAATTGGTAATTTTTTTCCGGCATTAATTTTTTTTCATTCACGTCTTTAATTCTTTTAATCCAACCACACCTTTAAATGTTATTCACTCTTTTCCGAATAACTTTTTTTTCTCTTTTAGGCAAGGGATAATGTGAGCTTTTTTCGCGACCTGCTCGTTAGCGTTGCTGACCTTTGCAGCAACTAGGATGGTAATCGCTTTCAGACCATCGATTCAAATTTAGTTATAATCTATTATGTATGTTCCAAACCATTTTTTTTTCTGGCGACGTTGGTATCATTTTACGAAATCCGATATATTACGGTAGATCGGATCTTGAGAATAAAAATAGGAAACTGGACTGCAGAACGGACAGATTAAAAATGTTATTTTTCCCGCGAAAAATAAGAGACTATAGCAGCTGGCCATGAGACATTTAACTAGGTTTATCAATAGGTAGTGTAGCTAGTTAGTAGATTTACTCCCTATTACTAACTACTAACTAACTAACTAACTAACAGCACGTCGTGCAAGTTTTCAATTTCACTCATATCTCTGTCCATTTATGTAGTCGTGGATGTAGTTGCAAAATACAGAAATACTAACGGTCCCTTTAACATTGGTAGATTGAACATGTTAAATAAAAGACTTTTTACCTTTCCACAATATGATTTATATTTTTTCCCAATCGATTTCAACTTAGCGTCATTGTCAAGGTATTGATGTATACCTTGACAATGACGCTAAGACTTCGAAATCGATTGGGAAAAAATAAACATCATATTGTGGAATAGTACAAAGTCTTTTATTTAACATGTTCAGTGCAACTAAATTCCACAAAGTATCGCCTGCCTCCATTGACATTATTGGTAGCATACCTAGATTGTAGTGCATGCTTGAGAGGCTTCGCCTTGTAACAAGCATTAGCGATTTATACAAATACATCAATAGTGACAGTTACTGTATCTTTTATAGGGTACTAGCGGAAGGTAGGTACCCGTTGAAATTCAACGGGTGTGAAAAACATTGAACTTATTTTAAAAGAAAACCACAAAGCTTGAAGAATACTGTCAGAGTGGTCATTTGAGGAGTTCGTAACCTATCTTGTACGCTGTGTTCGTTGTAGTAGACACGCTGACCGTTTTCCAGGTGCACGGAGAGATAAGTGACTGTTGGTCATATTTCATGCACGTGAAACCCAAAAATGAGTAAATGTAAGTTAAGTGCACTTTAATACTTTAATAAAAATCGCAGCCCTCTATCTTTAGTGAAAGTTCTTTTAAAAAGCAAAAAATAAAACCACTGCACCGAACTCAATGCTTAGCATGGACCGCCTTTGGGGGTCCCGAAGGATTTTCAATATAGCCTATGTTACAACCAGGGGGGCTATTCTCTATCTCGAAGCTACCGATGCCGTAGCTTCGACCAGCTACCAGAATTGGCTTCCAAACGTATTCTCTAACTCGCGGGAGCTTTCTCAAGAACGTAATAGGAAGTGGAGAGAGGTTTGGAGAAAGGCGGGTATGAGAATCTTTTTAAACCAAATCCGCGGAAACTTCATTTCTGGTGACGTCATTCTTAGAACCAATGGGAAAGCTCGTCTCAATGTTTTTCCGTGGATAAAACTGGTGAAACCTGTTTTAAGGCCGATTTAGACGGTGAAGATGTACGTGCATCGTTTTTAGCGAAAAAGTCCACGCATTAAAAATCATGCGAGCAAAATTCTAAAATTTTTTATTTTTGCTAACATAATCTCGTGAACGATCTCATGAATACGAACGCCCGACATCCATCTTGGCTGTTTTGATAAATTGAAATAAGATTGTTCGTAAATATATTCGGGAATTAGGGTCCATGTCGATGATATGATTCAATATTATTCGTGCTATTTGCTTTCGTCAATTACTTGCTTCAAATCATTTAAATAATATACGAAGATGAAACTTTCAAAAGAAATGCGAAGGTGATACACGCCACTACGGCCCAATAAGTATCCCATTATGGGCTGGGATCACGTAACTCACCGAAGGTAAATATGGCTTTCCGTCACTCCAGTTAATATCTTTTTTTGTGAAAAATCCCGCTAATGGCGAAAATGACATAGTAACCCAGTGAAAGTACAAGGAATGCGCATTTAATAAATGTAGGAAACATACCCGTGCGTTGGATAGTTATATATAGATAAGAGTAATAAAATGACCAATATTTAAGCAGGGTATTCGGAGGCCGCGCTTCGTGAGACTACCGTGGGAGCTTATTGGGGCTACGGAAGTAGCTTCTTGACATTTACAGAATATGGGTGGGAGCCTAATATGCTACCGGTAGCTTCTGATTGCTATTTCTCCGGTAGCTTCCATGATAGAGAATACCGATTGGAGCAAGTAGTTTATTGAAGCATCTTTTCGCCAGAAAGCTCCGATGCTTCGGGTTAGAGAATAAGCCCCCAGATACCTACATATATTTTCTATCAACATCCCGAGTTTCAGCTCGATCGGTCCAGTAGTTTTGCTGAAAACGCGATTTTCAGACAAATACGGATTGGAAAAGATAATTTATTGTAAGAATTATACATTTCATTCATTCCGCCATTTGATAAAAAAATTCCAACCCTCTATCTTGGGTGGAAGAAATTTTAAAAAACAAAAAACGAAACCACTGCACAAAACCCAATGCATAGCGTAAACCACCAAAGGGCTCCTTTTTTGGACCTTTTGGGGCCCTGACATCTTTTTAGATAGTATAAAAACCTTCACCTTGAAAAAAAACATATATGTGCCAACTTTCATGGTGATCGGTGAAACGGTGTAGAAGTCTATTTATCTCAGACAAACAGATATACAAACATCCATTTTCATATACATATATATATATATATATATATATATTCTTGTGAATTTTTCGCCAATTGGCCACAAATATATAAATTCAAACTTACAGGAGGTAAGAGAAAGAGAAAAAGATAAAGAATGCGTTCTTACGGGAACGCTTCGAACCAGTTGGTCCTTCGTCAGCTCTAGAAGTCTAGACTCTAGACTTCGTCAGCTCTAGACTTCTAGAGCTGACGAAGGACCAACTGGTTCGAAACGTTCCCGTAAGAACGAATTCTTTATCTTTTTCTCTTTCTCTTACCTCCTGTTAAGTTTGAATATATATATATATATATATATATATATATATATATATATATATATATATATATATATATATTTGTGTCTGCTTACCTCCTGCTACACACCCTTGAGGTGGCGTGCAGGGTATTTTGTAGATGTATTCTCCTCCTCCTAACTTTGCCACTATTCCCGCTTCTAGTGTTCTGCACAAGTAATTAAATTTCTCTATTTGCTCCAGTTTGTGCCCTCCTACTCCTCGACCAGCTTCGCTTTCTCTGTCCTAAAGATCTACTGAGGGTTCAACAAAAGTTCTTGACACCGTCTGAAAAGAGGCCACAAAATTAGGTAGGTACTTAAAAGGTTTAAATTTACACCCACGGTCTGAGAGTTACTCCCATCCTTGTTGTCATAATAGGCTTGCGAAAGTGATAAGATTATATAATGTCCATTTACAAATCTTGCCCATTTAAGCTGTGCAAGCTCTAATTATATTTATTTTAGGAGCCTTCCTAAAGTTTGGCGGCGACCGATAGCGGTGACTCTTGATCTTTCAGAAGCCTCCTGCCAATGTGAGAGAACGCTAGGTTTCACTGTGCAACCAAACCGTTAGGAAGAGAAAGGTTTGAGTGTGCTTGTGTGGAGGGACGATTACATGAAAGGTCATGAGAAAATATGCACAGGGCGACCGAAGAGGTCGTCCACGTGTTTCACCTGTTCAGTGCCCATGACAATGAAAAATCGTTTACGTATTCATGATGCCATGCCAGCCACTTTTAGAGTGCGTGACTGGAGGTGAACTTTTATTTACCGACTAGAACTACATTTGCAACAACAACAACTACATATACATCTACATACTACCCCGCAAGCCGCCTCAATAGGCGTGTGGCGTGTTAGGACACCAGCCGTTTACATATAAAAAGGAAACGCTCCAATGAAATAACGCCTAGCATTTATTAAAGTCCCTTATTGTTCGGGGAAAAAACGAATTCCCATACCTAACTACGAGAGTGAATTCATAATGCCATGGAGTAAAGAGAAGCCAATGCTTAACCTATGGTAATACAAATGCATGAAGGGGTATCTACGTCTACGTACTATCCTTCAATCCACCTCAAGTGTTTGTGGTAAGGGGTGAGTGTTCACCCACATGTACATCTACACATGATTATACCCTACAGGCCACCTGAATGGTGTGTGACTGGGGGGGGGGGGAGTTATCACCAACATGCATTGCACTTTACCCTATTAAAATTATTGAAACGACAACTATTGATGCATTAGCAGAAACCTGCAAGAACTTTTCAGGAAGCGAAAATTCATATGCATGCACTACATTATAGATATACTACCAATGTTAGAGGGACTGTTAGTATTTGTGTATTTTGCAACTACATAAACGGACAGAGATTCAAGAGTTATGCTGAAAACACGCACAGCATGCAGTTAGTACCAACTAGGTAATAGATAAGCAAACTAGTATTAGGGAGTAAATCAAATAACTAGCTACACTACCTATTGAAAAACCTAGTTAAATGCCTCATTGGCAACTGATATGGTCCCTTATCGTTCGCGGGAAAAATGACATTTAAATCTATCCGTTCTGCAGTCTAATTCCTTAATTTTATTCTCATTATCCGATCTACCGTAGTATGTCGGATTTAGTAAAATATTATTAGCGTCGTTAAATTTTAATTTTCGTTTTGGATCGGTCGTTGACATAGAAGGAATTCTCGTAAACCCGGTGTGTGAGTGTGAATCACGGAGGTCGCCTAAGAATTCGGGAGAGTGAGTGAGTCCACTTCATTTTGTTTTCCCTTTGCTTTGTTTAATTTCTTTTTTTGTCCGGAAACCTTTCTATTTTCACCTTACCTCTTCATCATGGTATTTTTAGTGAAACTTCAAAGAAAGAAATTCCTAGCGAATAATTGATCGAGTAAAGTGGAGAGAACCTAGATGTAGAGCACACACACCCCTGCCACACACCCTTGAGGTAATTTGCAGGATATTTTGTAGATGTAGATGCTTAGATGTAGAACAATGGAGATCGGTAATATTTCTAAAATATTGTTGAGATAAACTTAGTAGTGTGGCTTAATAGCCAAATGACAGAGGTTCTGCATATTTTACTAAAGCCTTTTTATTGCAGTAGAAATGATCGCTAGTATAAGATAAAGAAAGAAGATTGCCAGACTGATGTATTTCAAAAGGTATATTTTTCCATGGACAGTAAGAACCGTAATAGTTGCCATAGATCTTTTTTTATGAAATTCTCATCCTTGATAGTTAGAATCGAATTGGTACTTGTGTTCAACTATATTATTATTACTAACGCCTCATCCCGGATGAAATTTCCGGCATTAATTCGTTTCTTCAACAAATTTGTATTGCATAGCAGTATTCATGAATAAAATGCATTGGTATTTATAATCATTATTAGTATAGTAACCCATGTAATGTGTATGAGCGTACTCGATAACGTAGCCCTCTCTTAGTCCCTACTTTAGCCGTGCCTTGTAACTACTCCTGACTGCTCTCTGGTTCTCGCCGGGGAACGTGTGAGGCTCAACCTTGAATTTGAATGAGTATTGCATACATACATCATTTGGAATCACCCCGAGCCACACACACCCTTCTAACTTGACTGAAACCGGCCGTATGGCGTTCTCTGGCCGCTCGGCGATTTTAGGTAAATTTCCAGTATCCGGAGAGAAGAATCTACGGTCGGTTTCGGCCAACTTAAGAGGGAGCGCATTGAGCATTTAAATTTCAGAAGGGAAAGGGCTTGCACGGCACTTCGTAGATGTAGTTGATTTTTTTGTCCGAGGGTATTTCTCTCCAAAAGTCGTATTTTTAAAATAGATTCAAAATATCTAGTGATTTTCATCTACATCTAAATAATATCCTGCAAGCCACCAAGCAAGGGTATGTTGCAGGGGGTGAGTAATCACCAACATGCACTACTCTCTACCCTAATAAAGTTAATGAAGCTACAACTGTAAGTGCATGACCAAAACCTGCAACTACTTGTCTGGAGATGAAATTTCACCAACATGCGCTACACTATAGATGTGCCACCAATTTTAGAGAAGTTATTTATATTTTGCAACTACATTAATTCACAAGGATACAAGGCATACACCGGAAATATGAATAACGTGCTGTTATTAATTGGTGGTAGGTAAGGATGCAAGTATTAGGGAGTAAATCAACCAATTAGCTACACCACTCATGAAAAAAGTCAACAGTGTCATTGGCAAGTTTTGTTGGTGCCTCGACGGGAAAGAACATTACATATCTTATTCAGATGCAGGAATATTTCATCGTCATTCAATCAAACATTGACAGCATAATTGATATTCAAACCTTGAATCATTAAAGAATGACTGCTATCAAGATCGAATCAATAGCCCGATTGAGGGTTATCCTAACGTTTAGTCTCTCTTAATAAAGAACAATGAAAACCAATAGAAACAGAACATCTAACCAGTTGCTCATGTATCAACTCGTATATGCCATTGTATATGCATAGCTATATGTTTCCCATATTCCAAGCTTTTCGACCAGTGGTTTCTATTTCTTTAGCGGAAACGCAGCGTAATACGTCTTTGGTCCCTTCCGCATTCCTTAGCGTTGGCTCACGGGAAAAAGTGCATATGAACAGAAAGGAAGAGAAATTCTAGCATTGAAAAACTTACGACTTTCGCAATATTTTTCTAACATACTTTCTTTCCATTCTCAGTGCTGGTTATCTGTTCACCATTGGCACACCCCACTGTGTAATCCTTTAGTCTCAGAAATAGATTGAGTGCATCGGAGAGCGGTAAGATTTGCAATAATAATAATAATTTCTATATATCTAACAGTAGACGCCAATTAATAGATACTTATTAAATGGAAGAACACACACGACCATGCCCTGGGAGTTGTAAATATCCTACCCAGGTGGGATTCGAACCCGCGACCTTCGGTTTTGCAGGCGAGGACTCTTTACCCCCCCCCCCCCCTCCACCCCCCCCGCCACCGGCAAAAGTTGTGACGATAAGCTTAGCAGTGTTATCGAATTTCTGAAGGAAACAGGGTGGGCTTCTATCTGATAGAAGGGAGAAATTCAGGTTAAATCTTTTGCGGAAGTTCGAAGCAGATAATTCTGCCGGACGTTCAACATATTTTGCTAGAGCCAACGTACTACGGTAAAAGCGATTACAGGAATAAGGTAAAGGAAATTGATCGCAGAACCGATAGATTTAAAATGTCATTTTTTCCTCGTAGAATAAGGGATCATAACAGTTGCAATAGACCAATTATTTGAAACTTCCATCCTCACTAGGTAGGCTTTTTACTTGTGTTTAATAACATTGCATCATTACTAATACTTCACCCAGCTTGAAATTTTCAGCGTTATTTTGTTCTCTGCATGAAGTAGTGTCTCGTAGCATTCATAAATTAATAGTATTAGTAATATTAACCACTAGATGTGTTTTTAGCATTGTACTGCATGATTGCATGTTCATTTACGTAGCACTCTCCCAGTTTATGGTTTGACTGCGCACTGTTCTCCTGGCTTCATTTTGGTCTTTGCAAGCGGCCGGGGGAGCGTGCGAGGTCCCGATTTGTGCTGTAACGAGTGCTGCTTGCCTGGTGTGGAATCACCCCGTGCCACAGACCCCAGTGGTAGCTTGCACGGTACTTCATAGATGTAGATGAATAAGTTGTACATCTACATCTGCGAAGTACCGTGCAAGCCACAACTAGGGTTTGTGGCACGGGGTGATTCCACACAAGGCAAGCAGCACTCGTCCCAGCACAAATCGGGACCTAACACGCTCCTCTGGCCGCTAGGCGCGTACCGAAAAGCAGTCAGGAGAACAGTCCGCAGTCAAACTAGAAACTGGGAGAGTACCTACTACGTAACTGAACATGCAGTACAATGCTAAAGACTATAATATTATTAATTTATGACTAACCGTAATGGCGTATGGCGGGGGATTTGGTAAAGGCCAAACCTTTTATTATTTTCTTTGCACTTACATCTACGAATCACAACACTAGACAACTACAGGTTGTGTGCAACTGGGAAATATCACACTAGGTGTACAAATACTTGCCTCTTTATAACCCTGGTAGAATCCTGCACGCTTCTGGCCAATAAGCAAGGGCTATAAAGCATAAGGTACAAAATCATAACTCGGTGCCACGTTATCGATCATTCTCGCATAAATTACACATTTTAAGACACTAATGCTAATAGATAAGGGTTTTAATTCATCTACATTATAACCCTCAAGCCACCTCAAGGGTGTGTGGCAGATGGTGAGATATCACCAAAATTCAGTACCCTGAACTTTTAATTTGAATTCGAATAAAAGTTAGCGGAAATACGACTGCCAACGCATTAGCAAAAACCTTCAAATACTTTTCCGGAGGTGATATTTCACCAACGTGCACTATACTATAGTTATGCTGCCAATGTAAGAGAAACGATAAAAATGATATATTTTGCAGCTCCATATGTATAAGTACAGAGATATAAGAGGTTTTCAGGAAGAATGTGAAACGTGCTGTTAATACTACGTGGTAGATTGAGAAACATTCATTGGGAAGAACATCAACTAATTAGCCACACTACCTATCGAAAAGCCTATTTTAAAGACTAGGCAGATTTAGATTGGCCGGTATTATGGTCTCTTATCTTTTGCCGGAAAAATATCATTTTAAACCTGCTAGTCCAGCAGTCTATTTCACTAATTTTATCCCTGATGTAATCGACCGTAGTATATCGGGTTTCGTAAAATGTTATAAAAGTTGACAGAAAATAGTTTGTTAGGAACTTACATAAAAGATCAAGTCTAACTTTTAATCTTTGATCTATGGATCGTCTTAAACCCGAAAGTTTATATGAAGAATGAGGATTCAGCTGACGCAATATCTTAGATAATTTTAGTATTTGCTACACGGTAGTCTTGAGCTGGATTACTTCCGCATTAGAGAACGGGTTCAACTACAGGAAGGGCCTTTAAACCCTCACTACCTGTGTTTTTGGTTTCGTAGAAAGTTTTAATGGCTACTTGAAAAAAAAATGCAGCTTAGGTTTATCTGAGCGTGTCCGAAGAGGCCACATTCGGATTTGTCGGTAACGGGCCACTCTAACCTTTATCTTTAAAGCATTCCGTTAGTGACAAATCCGGATGAAATGAGGAACTACAAAATCGCTTTCAGCCTTGGTCACCATAAACGAGTGTCTACAAAGGAAACTCCCGAGTAAATATTCAAAGAATATTGGTAGCATAAACATATAATGAAGTAAATTCTCGTGAGCCTTCGCAACGTGACAAGCGTTAACGATTTATGTTAACGTATCAATAGTTTTACTTACACTAGCTTTAATAGGGTTTAGTGTAATACGCGTTGGTACTACTTACCCCTTACCCTACACCCTTGAGGTGGCTTGCAGGGTATTTTTCAGATGTAGATATTTCTTTCTTGTATAAAGGTTATTCTTGACCATTGTAATTATAATTGAATGTTTTTTTTCTGGAGCTTTGGCCTACAATTCAAATATAAACCTCTAACTCTCTTTTTCTTATTTCACCTGAAGCCATGATTAAGCTTTACCAAAAAAGCGTAACGTTGGTGAAGTGGCGGTTTATATTTTAGTTGTAGACCAAAGCTCCAGAAAGAAAAGAAACATTCGATGTTTCTTTCTCTATCCAAAAGTTCGTTGCCCGCGATCATTCTTATCGTTCGCATTCCTATTGTTCTCGATAGTGTTCTAGAGTGCGTTGTTTCAGCTCTCGTTTTTTAAACGTATCTGCATAAAGCTCTGCAAGCCCCCTCATAAGTGTTCGGCAGGTCACCAACACGCATTACACTATACCCTATTAAGTTATTGTAACGGCGGTTATTGATGAGTTCGCTAAAACCTGCTAATACTTGTCAGGAGATGAAATTTAATAAACATACACTACACTACAGATATGCCACCAATGTTAGAGGGACTGTTTGCATTAATCTTTTTTGCAGCTTTATTGTGCACGGAGATACAAGAGTTGTACAGCAGACATGCAAGAAGGGTATGTTATGGAGGTGATGAATGCTTTCTAGTTTTCTCCTAGCGGCCTACCTTGCAAGTCTTGACCTCGAACTGGGACGAGAGTTGCATACCTAGTGTAGAATCACCCTGTTCTAAACGCACAGCCTAGATTTGGCTTGCAAGGTATTTAGTAGATGTACTTCTACTTCTACTTCTACAAAATACCCTGCAAGCCACCTCAGGGGTGTGTGGCAGGGGGTGAGTAATCACCAACATAAATTACACTATATCCTAAAGTTAGTGTAACTACGACTAATTATGCATCAGCATAAATCGCTAATGCTTGTCATGAGGCGAAGCCTCACAAGCATGCAACACTACACTACAGATGTCATCAAAATGGAGAGTGACCTCAATATACATGCATTCTACAACTACACAGATGGACAGGGACTCAAGACCCATGTAGAAAACATGCTAGGCGTGCTGTTAGTATGTACTAGGTAACAGATAAGGATTCAAAAATTACGAGTACTACTACTACTAAGAGCTACACTACCTAACGACAAACCTAGATAAAAGTCTCATGGCAGCTATTATGGTCCAACTATTATGTAGATGGGTCTCACACCTGTTTAATTATGAAAGATTTGCATTCCGGGCATATGTATTTATTAATCTAGATGAATTTTAAGTGTCCCGAGACTAACGCCACCTATTTCACTGTAGGTACTCTTTGCTTAATTTTTAAGATTTCCATAACAATATATTTTGTTTCCCAGATAGGCCAAGTGCATCACTCGAGGAAAATTGCTTGTAATAAATCGTGCAATTCCTGTGTGACATGATGCACGCACGCCGTGCATGTTTTCTACATAAGTATTGAGTCTCTGTCCATTTGTGTAGTTGCAAAATACATATGTATTAACGGTCCCTCTCCATTGTGATAATATTTGTAGTTTAGAGCATGCTTGTGAGGCTTCACCTTGTGACAAACATTAGCGATTTATGCTAATTCATAATTATCCGTAATTACACTAACATTAGGGTATAGTGTAATGCATGTTGGTGAATACTTACCCCCTGCCACACACCCCTGAGGTGGCTTACAGGGTATTTTGTTGATGTAGATAAATGTAGATGCAATATTTAAGTAATCGTCTCCGGCTTAACTTTGTGGAAGTTGGTTCCATCCATGATAAAAACAACTTCAATCCACGAAATGTGTTACCTGAAGATGGCACACAGTTGCTGAAACCCGGGTCGTATCTAATAAATTTTGTGGATTGAAACTAAGTTGTTTTCTTATAAAGGATGCAATATTTAATGAAAGGCCCCCGTGAGAGATAAATCCTCAGAAATACCTCTGTCTTGGTACAAGGGCTCCTGAAACGCTTGACTAGATATAATGAGAGAAATAAAAGTAGTTTATACAATGATGTAGATATAGTGAATAAACCTAGCCTGACAAAATATTGGGTGACTTTGAAGGGAAATAGTTAAGGTTCGTATCGTACGCGCACACAATAAGCATTTGAAACGCCTATGTCGATGAAACTCAAACGAGATAAAAGTGTTTTGACCTTAGTAGTTCCTCGAATTTAACTTCAACGGATGGCTATTAAATCTATGGACTCAGGCTTTGCTTTGTGTAACAATGAGTTGTTCATCATGATGAATTGGTTGTTTTAGGCGTAACTTGGTGAAATCGATTCCTGCTGGAATGAAAAACTAAACTTTGTGATTTCACTTAGATTTTTTATTCGCACGATCCGGGTTTTGACGTACAATGTCATCTTCAGGTCTTCGACGTTGTACGTCAAAACCCGGGTCGTGTGAATAAAAAATCCATGTGAAATCACAAAGTTAAGTTTTTCATTCCAACATCATGATGAAATTTAACTTTTTGTACAGTTCCACACTTTTGTCACTGAGCGATCGATTTCGACACATATGGTGTAATTATCAAGTACGACAATTGATTGCTCCTGTCGGCACAATTTGGTATTGATTATTCCTCTGCTCCAAGTTTCACACTTTTGTGCACTTTCAGGTGAGGCTGTAAAAGTAATAATTTGGATAGTTAGTGACAAACTCATAATCTGTGGATGCAATTGTTGATTGGTATGAGATAGAGCCATATTCAATAGGAATTCAATATTAATTTCAATATTTTTGTCTCTCGTTGCTAGTAAAAGGAGAAACTTGGCAGATATCACTGGATTTATTTGAAAACAACCAGGTTTATCGAATAGTCGACATTGTCTGGTGATGGTGCCGAATATTTACTGAAATCAGTCTTACTACAATAAATCCCATGAAATCTGCAACGTTTTTTCCATTGCTTATACGATTCAGATGATTGATTATATAAGTTCGTTATTGAGCAAAGTGTTCTGACCATCAGAATTTTCAGTAATTATACTATCGAGAGAATTTTTGCATAATAATTTCAAATACGTACTGCGGATTATGCAAACAAATACCACCAAATTGACATAATTCTGACCTTTTCATCATGACAAGTTCTGAAGTTTTCATTCAGATTCAAATTCTGGCCTTTTCATCATGGTGTTTAACATACCTATTAGAAAAATACGACCCAATGAATGTTTGTATTCTGGACTAATGTGTCTGAAAGCACTTCGCTCCTAGAACTATCTCCATACTAAATTGCTTAAGACCTTCGAACAAATATAGACAAGAATAATCCTCTCTGTTGCCGGGCACCTCGGGCAGATTTTGTCTTGAGAAGTACCTATTGGAAGAGGCTCGGGTTCTTGATTGAGATAAGGGCATTCCCACTCGGAATTCCACAGCTTAGATGGTGTCCCGGATAATCAGAGGTCGATAATTGAATATTCCTGGTAGTTTGCATAACGTTCGAAACAGTGAACATTCATTGGATTGATATTCTTTCGGAAGGGTATGAAGGCATTCAAAGTAGCGCGACTCGCAAAATTTTTATTGGTTTTTCGAGTAATACCTTGCGGTTCGTGAAAATGCCGATTTTGTACTTTGTTCATCTGCAAAGTAATTTCATGTATCCTGCAGCATGCTGTCAGTAATTTAAACGATGCAAGAATTATATTTTTAAAATTTCGTCTTAATTAAAGCATTTTTATGGCTAGTTATTTCAGCGCAAAATTCGAAATTTAAGCGAAAGTAACATGCGTGTTAAAATAGCATTGAAATTCCAAGAAACCAAATTTGTAACATACTTTTTTATTTTATACTTTTTTCTATACATATTAATAATAAGTATATGTATGAACATTTTCAAAAAAGTCTGTACATAAATTTAAAAACAAAATTCACTCCAACCAGCTAAAAACAGAAAAGTTTTGGGCATGAAAATTCGTGGAAGTTCAGGTTTATTACAATATCCTCCTCGTTTATGCTGACATCTTTAACGTTTCAGCGACTAAAACAATACCGAATTGTAGCCTAATCCTAAGGATATCACTTCAAAATAAACCAGATTAGCAGTTCATAATTATCAAAGGAAATTGTGAAATCTTTTCCTGGAAAATAAAAATTAATAGAATTGGAATTCCATCCGTACTTCAATGGAATTACATTCGCTCACGTACTGGGATATACTCTTTCTCAACTTTTTAATTATTGCCGATCCATTCAAGCTTTTTTGCCTTCAAGAATGAGTGGAAAATCTGTTATGGCTTTTGTCTTAATGAGTATCTAGGAAGAGATCGGTAATAATTTCTATTAAGTTTTCCAAAAGGTATTTCCACCACGCTCGGAGCAAGTTTTCAAATTTATCGCTATGCAAATTAGTTTAAGTTTTTTTCCGATAGTGGAAGTCATGCAATTTGAGACTGCCAACAGTGGTATTCAGCTTAGTGTTACACATATAGGAAAGAAGTATTGGATAGTGGATATATCGATAATATGAAAAATATTTACATTCAATTTCAATATATCGAAGTGAAAATATCGAGTAGCTATATAATTTATCGAATATTATTAGTAGTTGTAATGTCAGAGTCAGTAAAAACTTAATCATAAAAGAATTTTCTGCTTAAAATGGCACGAAAGACCCTGCGGTATTTTTAATATAGCACCATCACGTAAACTACCCGTCGTCTGGCTCCTAACCTTCGACATAACTGGCATGAGTGGCCCTACGAATATATTTTCCTCAATCATTAAAATATATAAGCTAAAAAATTGTATTCTAAACTTTCAAAATTTCGCATTAAAAATATCGAGCATTCAATGAATCGATATTTAGTGAGCACCACTGAATCCGTTTAACGGCGAGTGAGATTCACACTTGTAGGTAGGGGTGGCAGTTTCCTTCCCTGTATCTTTTGCGATTTCCTAGACAGACGTGGTAGTTTCACTCACAATCAGCGTGGAAGCCAACATATAACAAGTATTTCAACCCTGAAGGTCCAAACACTGGTTCTATGCTCTACCCATTGGGATAACACACCGTTTACTTGTCTTTTTTGCCTATCAAACAGATGTAGGGTATGGCTGAAGTGATATACTCTGTGTCATCTTGTAACCTGTTGGAACCTGCCTAAAATGTTGCTAGCAATACACTGGGCTCTCATCTTTCTAATTGTTCTCTGACGTCCTTCAGCCACAATATCAACTATCTTATGACCACATTATGAGTCACGTATCAGCATCCGCCTGGCAGACACGTGATGTCTCAATATTGTCTCTTTCGTGAGGAAAAACATCTCGATGGTCGTTCGGAGTTTTATCGTTCCGAATTCACTACTAATTTAGCTTAAAATACAGAAAAATTATTAATTTCCGAATAAATCTAAATCAGATAAGATTATATACAATTATTAAACCAAAACATATAATCAAACCAGGAAACTATACGTTTCCTGGTTTAGTTCTAAGAGTAAAAGAAAATCGTTAAATACAATACGTCAGCGGTTCCCAAACTTTTTCTTTCCGCGACCCATTTTAGCCCATACATTTAAGCCGCGACCCCCTAAAAATAACAAACAATGTGTACATTCAAATTATATTGTTTTTAAAGTAATTACAATCCTCATCTCGCGACACCTTTCCGACCGGCCCGCGACCCCCCTGGGGGTCGCGACCCCCAGTTTGGGAACCGCTTCAATACGTAATAAACGTATCTACATCTACAAAATACCCTGCAACCCACCTCAGGGGTATGTGGCAGGGGGTGAGTAAACACCAACATGCATTACACCATATCACCTAAAAAAATCTCTTCCCGAAATACAGGAATCAAGCTTAAAGTTAGACACGTAGTTGGAAAGCTTTCCTTTCGATCGTACATTCAGGGATCAGAAAATACATTCAAAGTAAAGTAAAAAAAGAGGGCAGCGAACCAAGATGGTACAATGCAGAAGTGAGAAAATCGTTAAGACGTCAGCGAGTATGCCAAGCCAAGATGAAAAAACTCCGTAGAGATTTGTCCACTAGTGATCAAAATTTAATATTTTAAAAATACAAATTGTCTAGAGCCCCTACAAACGAAGCCTTTCGGAATGCATTCATGAATTTTAAAAGAAAAACATTAGTAGAACAGTTACAGGACAACCCAAAGGCATTTTGGTCATACGTAAGGGATGTTCAAGGCAATAGATCAACAGTTATACCAACCGAAACGAAAATGGCGAATTATTAACAAGCAGCTCGGACAAAGCCAACTTATTAAATTCCTACTTTCAAAGTGTGTTCACCAAGTCATCGCAAATTACATCCGTAAAGTTAAATGATCACTTCCAGCAAAAGATGCCGCCTATCGATATTTGCACTCAAGGAATAGAAAACTTGCTAAAATCTTTAAGTCAAATTAAATCCCCAGGTCCTGAAGAAATTCCTGCCCGCGTGTATAGAGAATTAGCTTGTGAAATAGCACCCTACTTGCAGAATATATTTAGTAAATCCATCAACGAACTCAAAGTACCCATGGACTGGAAAATTGCAAATGTCACTCCCATATTCAAAAGCGGTGATAAGGAACAGCCATCGAACTACAGACCGATATCTCTCACATATATCTCTTGCAAAGTCCTTGAGCATATAATTGTTAGTTCAGTTATGAGACACCTCGATATAGAAAACTTGTTAACAAAAACACAACACGGATTCAGAAAGGGAAGATCTTGCGAAACTCAATTAGCACTTTTTGCTCACGATATTTTAGTCTCGGGTGAACATAACGCTCCAGTTGATGCAATTTTTCTTGACTTTTAAAAAGGCATTTGATAAAGTTTCCCACAGTAAGCTACTCATGAAATTAAAATCCTACGGTTTAGACGACGACGTAATTTCCTGGATTAGAGAATTCTTAATTAATCGCGTGCAAAGGATTGTATTATATGGCGCTATCTCTAATGAAGTGAAAGTCACATCGGGTGTCCCACATGGATGTGTCATAGGCCCGCTTCTGTTCCTTTTTTACATAAACGAATTCGGTGACAAAGTTGACAGTAAGGTTAGATTATTTGCTGACGACGCAGTGGTGTATAGAGAAATTCGTAGCTTTAATGATAAGGAAGCGCTAACTAAGGACCTCGAGGCAATACAAGAGTGGTGCGATGAGTGGCAGCTAGAATTAAACCTGAAAAAATGCGTTGTTGTGAAATTTTAGGAAACGGAAAAACGCTCCTTGTAACAGCTATTGCAAAAACAACATAAAATTAGACACCATAGAATCGGTTAAGTACCTCGGAGTGAAACTGACTAATGATCTATCGTGGAGTAAACATATTCGAGAAATTACCGGTCAAGCTAATCGTAAATTGGGATTTGTTAAAAGAGTACTTGGCAAGTGCGACGATAAAGTTAGGGAAATCAGCTACTTCTCCCTCGTTAGACCCCACTTAGAATATGCAGCCAGTATTTGGGATCCTTATGATATAGGCTTGGAAACTCAGTTAGAACGCGTGCAGCGAAGGTCGGCAAGATATGTTAAAGGCCATTATGATAACCTCGTTAGTGTTACTGACCTTTTGCAGCAACTGGGCTGGGAAAAGCTTTCAGACCGTAGATTAAAATTTAGACTAAATCTATTATGTAAGTTCCAAACTGGTCTATTCTCTGACGACGTTGATAATATTTTGAGAAATCCGACATACTACGGTAGAGCAGATCATGAAAAAATTTAGGGAACTAGACTGCAGAACGGACAGATTTAAAATGTAATTTTTCCCACGAACGATAAGGGACCATAATAGCTGCCATGAGACTTTTATCTAGGTTTGTCGTTAGGTAGTGTAGCTCTTAGTAGTAGTAGTACTCCTAATTCTTGAATCCTTATCTGATACCTAGTACATACTAACGCACGCCTTGCATGTTTTCTACATGGGTTTTGAGTCTCTGTCCATCTGTGTAGTTGTAGAATGCATGTATATTGACGGTCCCTCTCCATTGTGATGACATCGGTAGTGTAGTAGTGCATGCTTGTGAGGCTTTGCCTCTTGACAAGCATTAGCGATTTATGCTAATGCATAATTAGTCGTAGTTACACTAACTCTAGAGTATAGTTTAATGCATGTTGGTGATTACTCACCCTCTGCCACACACCCCTGAGGTGGCTTGCAGGGTATTTTGTAGATGTAGATGTAGTAGATGGCTGGAACTGGTATGCTGAAGGCCGTGATAGAGGTGAGGATGTTGGGTTTGCGGGAGAG
This sequence comes from Pyrrhosoma nymphula, assembly GCA_963573305.1. Lineage (NCBI taxonomy): Eukaryota > Metazoa > Arthropoda > Insecta > Odonata > Coenagrionidae > Pyrrhosoma > Pyrrhosoma nymphula. The sequence goes on along the minus strand of OY754330.1, from coordinate 41,953,629 downwards.
GTGAAGAAAGAGAATAAGTTTAATTGACGGGATGAAGAAAAATAGCACGTATGCAGAGCTGAATAATGGAATTTTAATGAAAAAGGGTCATGCAGCTGTAAAAGATTAGTATCGGTATCCCTACCTCCATCTAAACGTCGCTTTACTCGTAGATCACCCCTAATGAGGAATATACAACGTTTATGTATAAAGATAAAGGCGTGAAGTTTTGTGTTAGGATTAACATGGATTAGAACTCCTCTCCAGCCACCTTAACGTAAACGTAGACGTAAATGTTTTTACTTACCGCATTAAATTTTACTTTACATCGGCTTGTATTAGAATCTTAAACTGTTTATTCCTTACTCTCTTAGTTTGTGACCTAGACTTGGAATACTCTCCTTTATTGGCCCGCATTGAGCGGTAGGGGAAGCAGTGGAGGGTTTGTCATTACATCTACAAAATACCCTGCAAGCCACCTCAGGGGTGTGTGGCAGGGGGTGAGTAATCACCAACATAAATTACAATATATCCTAAAGTTAGTGTAACTACGACTAATTATGCATCAGCATAAATCGCTAATGCTTGTCATGAGGCGAAGCCTCACAAGCATGCAACACTACACTACAGATGTCATCAAAATGGAGAGTGACCTCAATATACATGCATTCTACAACTACACAGATGGACAGGGACTCAAGACCCATGTAGAAAACATGCTAGGCGTGCTGTTAGTATGTACTAGGTAACAGATAAGGATTCAAGTATTAGGAGTACTACCACTACTAAGAGCTACACTACCTAACGACAAACCTAGATAAAAGTCTCATGGCAGCTATTATGGTCCCTTATCGTTCGTGGGAAAAATTACATCTTAAATCTATCCGTTCTGCAGTCTAGTTCCCTAATTTTACTCTCATGATCTGATCTACCGTAGTATGTCGGATTTCGTAAAATATTATCAACGTCGTCAGAGAATAGACCGGTTTGGAACTTACATAATAGATTGAGTCTAAATTTTAATCGACGGTCTGAAAGCTTTTCCCATCCCAGTTGCTGCAAAAGGTCAGTAACACTAACGAGATTATCATAACGGCCTTTAACATATCTTGCCGATCTTCGCTGCACGCGTTCTAACTCAGTTTTCAAGCCTATCTCATAAGGATCCCAAATACTGGCGGCATATTCTAAGTGGGGTCTAACGAGGGAGAAGTAGCTGATTTCCCTAACTTTATCGTCGCACTTGCCAAGTACTCTTTTAACAAATCCCAATTTACGATTAGCTTGACCGGTAATTTCTCGAATATGTTTACTCCACGATAGATCATTAGTCAGTTTCACTCCGAGGTACTTAACCGATTCTATGGTGTCTAATTTTATGTTGTTTATGCAATAGCTGTTACATGGGGCGAATATTGCATTCCTACTTGGATTAGAATCACCCCGTGCCAACTACCCTATTGGTATGAACATTCTCAAAGAATGCGCTACCTTATATGGAACAAAATTATTCGTTTTCGGAATTAAATGGTAGTAATTTTGCAGAGAGTGGGTTTTATGAAATATATAAATTGATACAGCTCAATGGAAGTTAAATAGCTGTAAATTTTCATTTATTGAATTTTGTGAAATATTTAAATTGATACATCTCACTGGACTTTGATTACTACCACGCAAAAACCCTCAAGACTCATCAACGCTAAAAAAAAGTTCCATAGTGCGTTACAATAAGTGTCTACTTCTTCGAAACACGATGCAGGCCACCTTCAGCTTGTGTGCCACGGGCATACATGGTATTCAACGCAAAGGGCGGTTTGATCGTTCAAGCTAATCAAGGACAAAGTTCACGAGGAAGGGAGGTTAATGTCTTTCCCTGTACCATCTGTTGTTTCCAAGAAAGATCCGGTTCTTGGAAAGTCACAGACCTTGAGTTTATCGGGACGCTCCCAAAGGTCCCCGCGTTGGTGCTTGTCCAAAGGTTCCATAGTTAAGCAGGAGGTGTTTAAAAGATTCGAGACCGTAATAGCTGCCATTATAAAATTATGAATTGGTTGCTCGACAGATAGTCATTTGCTGCACACTTTGTTAAATGCATAATTTAAACAGCATTTGCAGCACGTTCAGCAATCTATCTTTACTTGCAACGCTCATATGTTTATTTGTATTTGTGTAATATATTAACGTACGTGCTTTCACAAACTATTGAAACATATCTACATATAGCTGCCCTAAAAGCAGATGGATGAGTTGGCCATGAAAACCTCGGCGGGAAAAGAGACATTTGCCACGAAAACCGAGAGACCGACCTTAACTGGCGAAGATTCAGAGGAATCTTCATCCTATCGTAATAAAATTAAAATCTCAGTACTAAACCCCACTTATAATTTATTTACCAACCATGGATTATTCAAACCATAGTCATTTTCGAGAAACATTGATGCGAGGTACCACGCCAGCTTTGTCCAGGGTAGGCGGTAGCCCGGGGAATGTAGTGCTTGCAATGCTGAAAATTTAACCAATGTCGCACACCCCTGAGGTGTATTGCAAGTTCCTGCTTGGAAGTAAATATCTTAGGTGTGCAACCTTTACGCTTCATCCATGAAGCAACCACGCCGTCTTTTATGAGAGGTCAAAATACCGTAAAAAGAGTTTATTATTGATGTGAGAGGGTTAACACTCTCTGATCTACCATAAGAAATTACAGTTAGATATGAAAACCGGTAATGTGATTTGCGTCTTCTCATTCATTTTCTCACTCAACTCTGCATCTATTTACATGATCTTCATTGCTCCTTGACTTCATAGCTCTCCCACAATGAGTCCAAGAGAAGTGATATCATTCGCCGGCTTGGCTCTTCGGGGAAACACCTCTGAGCAGAGGAGAAATTCGTGGAACGCTTAAAATATCAGGCTGGTCTCTCGGTTTTATATTATGATTTTGTAGACGATCCTCGACTATTGAGAAAACGGAAAGTATCAGCTGAGCGGAGAATAGGAGGAAAACCAAGAGATAATGAATATGGCAAATGTGTCATCCCGGAAACAACGTACCGACGGTTAAAGCAACCGCCTTACCACCCAGTAGGCCGTGATTTTTTCAAGGAAAAATGACAGCCGTATTTAGGTGTGCAATAGAGGTGAAGTGATATTAATTAGATTTAATGCTCGTCCAACCAAAGAAATAAACCTATTCATCTCTGTAGTACACTGTAAGTCATCTTAAAATTGTTTGAGTGGGGGTTGGTTTTCAATGTTATTCACTATGCGGTATCTCACAAATGATATTCAAACTACTATCCTTGATGCATTAGCAAAAACCTGCAAATGTTGTCAGGAGGGAAATTTTCATCAATACGCACTGCACTATAACATGCTATTTTTGAGACTGAGATAGAAAATATGAGCATTAATGTATTTTTGCAACTACATAAGTGCACAGGGATACAAGAGTTATGCAGACGGCATGTGAGACGTGCTATTAAATCGAGACAATAGCATTAGAGAGATAATAAAAAACAAGCTATACAGCATAACAAAAAACCAAAACCAACTCGAAAACTGCTAAGGTCTCCTATCGTTCTCGGAAACGGTAGCATTTGAAACCTGGCATACTGGAAAGTGGAATGGTGGAACAAATCTTAAATCAATATTCTAAAGGAAGAGCACTCCCAGGAAGGCCAAAAAAGATGGAATGGCCAATTTAATCTAAGTAGGACTTGAGCGAGATGAGTATTACTGAGGAAGATCCAAAGGTCTAAAAGAAATGAAGGCAACGCTATGGCGAGGCCAAACACCACTTTGGGTGCTAAAGGCCATGGGGGTATGAGTAAAGTAATATTTTATCAATTTGACCATTTTTGGTATTATGCTGGTCAATTTTTGAAGGAGGTCCCTCCGAGAAACATTACATAAATTTAATTTTTGTAAAAATAAAAAAATATGCACTTCTAATAATGCAGTCTGCCGATCTCAGGTAAAAAATGAAGCTTTCAACGTATATTTTGCGGAAATCGCAAAAAATCAGCATATTTCTTTAGGCTTATAAAGAAATGCCTGCCTTAGGCTACAAGAAATGTAAATTACTATTAAATCACCAGCAGCGTAATTCAGATTGACGCAAGCATTATTCTTCTCCTTCTTTCCTCCATTTCTCCAATACTTTTCATCGCCGCTGATGCGGCCAAGGCAATGAACTTTTTTTTATTTTCTCTCCAATGCTTTTGTGTCGATTTAATAGCAGGTGTCACATGCCGTCTGTATAACCCTTTTATCTCTGTGTACTTATGTAGTTGCAAAAATACATCAACATTCATGCTTTCTATCTCAGTCACAAAAATAGCATATTATAGTGTAGTGCGTGTTGATGAAAATTCCCCTCCTGACAAGTATTTGCATATTTTTGCTAATGCATCAAGGATAGTAGTTTCAATATTATTTGTGAGATACCGTATAGTAAATAAGTACCGTTGAAAACCAACCACCGCTCAATCACTTTTGACATAGCCTACAGTGTGCCATAAAATAGATAAATAGGTTTATTTCTTTGATTGGAGGAGTATTAATTAATATCACTTCACCTCTATTGCACACCGTTATTTCGGCTGACATCTTTCCTCGAAAAAATCACGGCCTATTGGGTGGTAAGGCAGATGCCTTCGCCGTAGGTTCGTTGTTTCCGGGGTAACACATCTGCCACATTCTATCTCACGGTTTCCCTCCCATTCTCCGCTCAGCTGATACTTTCCGTTTCTCAGTAGCCGAAGATCGTCGACGAAAACAAAATTATAACTATCCTACTACCCTAAATCCTACTAACAAAATATCCCCGCCCTTCATTATCTCTGTCAGGTATACTTTTACATTCCTCAAACATCAAGATAATTTGCAATCAATGGTTAACACAGCATTACCACAATTATCTTGGTGTTTGAGGAATGTAAAAGTATGCCTGGGCAGGGATAATCGGGATAGTGAATGACGCGGATATTTTGTTTGAAGGATTTTGGATACAGAAATTCTGGCATGCACCAAGTTTAATATGACCACGTGGCCTAATGGATAAGGCGTCGGACTTCGGATCCAAAGATTGCAGGTTCGAATCCTGTCGTGGTCGAATTTTTTTTCTAATCCTTCAAGGCCACAAACCGAAGGCCACAAACGCTGCATCGATATTCTCACAGTCGTCTCATCCCTTCCCAGTCCCCACCATGGGATGACTTGGGTTTACCCAGAATATATAATGTAGAAGGAATGCCTTCACTTCAAATATTGTAAAATTCAAGGCTGCAGCTTCTAGGAAGGCAAAAGTGTTGGTTTCATGATGAATGATGAATAATTCTTGGATAATAACAAGGAGAATGTCACTCATATGCCGTACATTTCGCAAAATTAATTTCAGCACTAACAACAAAAAACGAAATTATCTAACCCATAAAATGATAAATATATCAGTAAAAAACCTTTAAAAAATATAGTTTTTATCTTAAAGTTGAAAGTTCAATACACCTTCCACGTACATATTTAATTTTTCTCAGTGAAAACGTACTTGCACTGACGAATTTACTGTAATCCTCCTCAATAGTTACCTATGTAGCCTTCACATCTAATATAGCAAGAAAGTCCTTGAGGCGCACCTTTTAAATAATGATTTCTTCAGTACTCTACCGGAAAATACCAATTAAACGTCAGAAAAAACATGGGAATTATTTTAAAAAGGCATTTGATGAAGTTCCCCAGCGAAAGTTACTTATAAAAGTAAAATCTTACAGTGTAGTGTATGTTGGTGAAATTTAAACTAATTACATGTATTAGCATATTTTTGCTAATTGTATCGCTAGTCATAGTTTCAGTAACTTTATTCGGGTATAGTGTCGTCCATTTCGGTAATAACTCATCCCCAGCCATACACTCTAGAGGTGGCATGCAGGGTATTGTGTATATTTATTTATAGGAATTATGCGGTAGCTGAGAGGAGGAGTTATTTGGAAGCGCGTAACCAACCTTCGAATTAATAATTGCTGAAGGTGTTGAATTCTTTTAAAGAGTTCATTATTTGGCATGTTATTTATCTTTTGCAAAATAAATCAATTACATACGGCTATCTTTGTACAATTATTTTTGTAAATGATAAGAATAACTTAGTAATTCCTCATAGATTTATTACAACAAGACGACCGAGGTTTCAACGAAGCTCGCCAAGGTGATGCACCTAGGTCGTCTTGTAATAAATTCATGTGGAATAATTAAGGTTTACTTATCATTTACAATGCTAACCAAATTCCACGAAGTCATGCCCGAGACAACGGAATGTACAATTATCTTCCCAAGTAGGTCCCTTGGTTCATATAGTCTATATTTTTGGGAGAGCCATTCTTTCCCAAAATGTCATCACATTCATTCTAAAATGTAACGAGTATTCACAACATTTGTTTTTTTGTTTACGTTGCAATCCAGGGTTTAATATTTTTTAAAGTGTGTGTAATTGACCAGCGAAAAATTCCTCCGTCTTTATTAAATTCATAAAAGAAATACAATTTCCACTGACAAAAGGCCAAAAACATCGAAAAGTAAACGCTAGGCCCAGGAGACGACGAGGAGCGAAGAAATACATATATTACCTTGACCATTCTTAGAAGCCAACCTCGGCACCATTTCTATGTTCTCCAGATAATCTACATTAAACGACGATAAAGTTAGGGAAATCAGCTACTTCTCCCTCGTTAGACCACACTTGAAATATGCTGCCAGTATTTGGGATCCTTATGAGATAGGCATGGAAACTGAGTTAGATCGCGTGCAGCGAAGATCGGTAAGATACGTTAAAGGCCGTTACGATAATCTCGTTAGTGTCACTGACCTTTTGCAGCAACTGGGGTGGGAAAAGTTTTCAGACCGTCGATTAAAATTTAGACTCAATCTATTATGTAAGTACCAAACTGGTCTATTTTCTGACGGCGTTGATAACATTTTACGAAGTCCGACATACTGCGGTAGATCAGATCATGAGAATAAAGTTAGGGAACTAGACTGTAGAACGGAAAGATTTAAAATGTCATTATTCCCATGAACTATAAGGGACGATAACAGCGGCCAATGAGACTTTTATCTAGGTTTGTCGATAGGTAGTGTACCTCTTAGTAGTAGAATTACTCCCTAATACTTAAATCCTTATCTGTTACCTAGTACTAACAGCAGGCCGTGCATGTTTTCTACATAAGTCTTGATTCTCTGTCCATTTGTGTAGTTGCAAAATACATATATATATTTTTATATATTAACGTTCCCGCTCCATTGTGATAATATCTGTAATGTAGTGCATGCTTGTGAGGCTTCGTCTCGTGACAAGCATTAGCGATTTTTGGCAATACATAATTAGTCGTACTTACACTAACTTTAGGGTGTAGTGCAATGCATGTTGGTGAATACTCACCCCCTGCCACACACCCCTGAGGAGGCTTGCAGGGTATTTGGTAAATGTAGAAACATCTAAAAATACCCTGCAAACCTCCACTCACTCACTCTTACTTATATCCTTATCTACTACCTAGTACTTGCATCTGTGAACAAGCGTGCATGTTTTCAGCATAACTCTTGAATCTCTGATCATTTATGTAGTTGCAAAATCCACCTCACCCAACCACCCATTGGTAGCATACCTCCCTTGTACAGTGTAGTGCATGCTTGTGTAGCTTCGCTTTCTGACTAGCATTAGCGATTTATGCTAATGTATCAAAAGTCGACGTTACACTAACTTTAATCGGATATAGCATAATGAATGTTGTTGACTACTCACCCCCTGCCACACACCGTAGAGATGGCTTGCAGGGTATCTTGTAGATGTAGATTGATAGCATTTTTACTTAAGCGTATAGTTCATCCATTTCCTTCACGTTTTCCATTTCTTCGCATTGTCCTCTCCCCAAGTTTTCCTTCGCCTGTTTCTACATCTACATAATACCCTGCAAGCCACCTCTGGGGTGTGTGGCAGGGGGTGAGTATTCACCAACATGCATTACGCTATACCCTAAAGTTAGTGTAACTACGACTAATTATGCATTAGCATACATCGCTAATGCATGTCACGAGGTGAATCCTCACAAGCATGCCCTACTACACTACAGATGTCTTTACAATGGAGAGGGACCGTCAATATACATGCATTCTACTACTACACAGATGGACAGAGACTCAAAACCCATGTAGAAAATATGCAAGGCGTGCTGTTAGTATGTACTAGGTAACAGATAAGGATTCAAGTATTAGGGAGTGCTACTACTACTAAGAGATACACTACCTAACGAAAAACCTAGATACAAGTCTCTTTGGTAGCTGTTATGGTCCCTTATCGTACGTGGGAAAAATGACATTATAAATCTGTCCGTTCTGCAGTCTAGTTCCTTAATTTTCTATTTCTACATCTACTAAGTACCGTGCAAGCCACCACTAGGGTGTGTGGCACGGGGTGATTCCACACCAGGCATGTAACACTCGTCCTAGTACAAATCCGAACCTCGCACGCTCTCCCTGCCGCTAGGCGCAGGCCTAAAAGCAATCAGGAGAACAGTGCGCATTCCAACCGGAAACTTGGAGAGTTTTACGTAAATGAACATGCAAACATGCAGAAAAATGCTAAACACACATCTAGAGGTTAATATTACTAATACTCTTAATTCATGAATGCTACGAGATGCTACTTCATGCAGAGAACAAAATAAAATAATGCCGGACAAATCGACCGGTGTGAAGTGTTAGTAATCATGTTGTGTTATTAAGCACAAGTGAAAATTCTACTCTACCTATTGAGGGTGGGAGTTTATATATAGAGATAGAGAATATAACCCCCTGAATCCCAGGAAATTTGAAATCAGAAATTTCGGAGTAATTAGATGGAAAATGTATTATTAACTTGTACATTTCATGGCGCTTTTTGCTAGCAAGTATATTCCTAGCTAATTAAGGTAAGCCGAAATAAAATTCCCTTGAACATATGAAGAACAAATTGGCATTTATCTGAACCTTACCGTACTTCTACAGATGGAATTAAGTGAAACAAGGGAAAGAAACGAATAAGAAAAATCATTTGATTATTTGGCTATGCAATGCCCTAGACGTTTTTTCTGGTGTATTTTAACCAACAGTCTGTGGGTGATCCCTGCCCAAGTTCATTCAATAGGAGTGTAGCAATGGCAAGTAATGCGTGCGAAAATTCAGGTGACTTTTTTGTGCTAAGCAACGGCCTTGAAGTTTTTCTTTCCATATTTTTTTATACCAATGATCCCTATCTAAGCTCTTGTAATTGGGCTTGTAGGCACTAATCTATGGTTAGTATGCTAACGCACTCCGTCCCTGGGCCGCACGTGGGACATTAGCAGGGGCTCGGTCATGCTGAGAGGAAGGACGAACGCCCCGCGGGGGAACGTGCGCCTAAAACCCATTCGACGAGAAACTTGGCACTCAAAACACTCCTCCCTCAACAAGAATTCCTCTCCAACTCCCCCCATACCTCAGCGATTCGCCCTGTGGCACCCTACCCGTCTCCGAGGTCCTCCCACCTATCCACGCACTCAATGTTCCTTATCTCCCCTCTCCTCTGCATGCTCCCCGCTTCACCTCTGCCCTGTCCAAACCCATCCCCTCTCAAATCCCGCCCTAATGAGACCTTCCCCCCCTTCCCTCCCCAGGCAAACGTCTCAAGCTTCTCGGCAGGGAAGACGACTCCCAAACTTGTTGCCTTCTTTCCCGTGGCCCATTCTCTCTCGTATTCATCCACCTTCCCCTTCACAATTCCCCCGTTCCTCTTCCTCCACCTTTCCCCCTCCTCACCTCTTGTGTAGACAGTCGCGCCCTCCTACTCCCTTGGCAAGCGAGCTTCCTGATCGCTGAAGAGAGCCAATCCCGTAAGTTGAATAGTCAAGCGACGGCTGTCGCCAGAGTAGGACCGAGGCATTACGCTGTGTATATAGTGAAGAGAAGTGAACACGGTTGTGACCTCCTCGCTCTGTCGATTTTGCTACATCGCCCGTGTCTTCCCACTGGTGTTGACGTCGAAGGAGTGATTACATTACGTGCAGTGCCAAATTATTTCATAACAGGACGTATGGAATAGGCGCTGACTGTCAGTGTGCGCTGTGAACTCTGGTGATTGCCGTGGGTTTACGGGATTAATTCCTCTAATCCGAATCAACTCTTGGTGGTGCACGGGGAAGGAATTGCTAGTTATTTTGGTCCTGTCCTCCCTGAGGCTATGCCGAGTCCTCACTGATGACCGTCCTGTGGAACGGGGAAAATAGAAATTCTAGCTGACCTCCGGCATGAATGTGAGTACCAACTTAGTAAATTTTAAGGCGTGCTATTGAGTGCGAAGGTGCAGGCGTGAGGTTCAGTAGGTGTGTCCAGGCGCCAGCGGGAACCTTGTGGTCCCTCGCGCCTCTCTGGGTGGTTGGTGACCAGTCTAGAGACGAGGACAACAGGGTAGATGGCCTGTTCCGTTGACGCAGTGATATCTTCTCTCTTTCGGGTCTGCGTTGCCGCTGCCTTGTTCTTCTTTCGGGGTGGATTATTTTTGTGGTTATAGAGGTTGATGTAGAAATTATAATATCGTCCGCTTTTGCTTGTTCCGTGTTCGTAAGGTGTCATCCGTGCCTCCCTGGATAATTCATCTATACTATTTTTGCCCCTCCTAACCCCTAACGTTCCGTAAATTAAGTTTTATGATTCACCCAATTGCCTATAAAATTCCATGAATGGGAAACCTCCATCAGGAATTGGGTATTTATTGTTGCGTTCACGTCGACATGGAGTTGTTTTTTTTCCAGTGTAGTGTTGTAGACGTAACGTTAAGGAGTTTCAAATATTGGAATCATTATTATCAATCAAATTATGGTGTAGTGGTATTGCAGGTCCCGAATATACATCTACAAAATACCCTGCAAGCCACCTCAGGGGTGTGTGGCAGGGGGTGAGTAATCACCAACATAAATTACACTATATCCTAAAGTTAGTGTAACTACGACTAATTATGCATTAGCATAAATCGCTAATGCTTGTCACGAGGCGAAGCCTCACAAGCATGCACCACTACACTACAGATGTCATCAAAATGGAGAGTGACCTCAATATACATGCATTCTACAACTACACAGATGGACAGGGACACAAGACCCATGTAGAAAACATGCTAGGCGTGCTGTTAGTATGTGCTAGGTAACAGATAAGGATTCAAGTATTAGGAGTTCTACTACTACTAAGAGCTACACTACCTAACGACAAACCTAGATAAAAGTCTCATGGCAGCTATTATGGTCCCTTATCGTGCGTGGGAAAAATGACATCTTAAATCTATCCGTTCTGCAGTCTAGTTCCCTAATTTTACTCTCATGATCTGATCTACCGTAGTATGTCGGATTTCGTAAAATATTATCAACGTCGTCATACATATATGGTAGATAGCGACAATCGAGTAGGGCAATTAATTCGCAAAATTCTGGTGGGATATTTTCTTATACCTTGCGATCTGTTTTTTAGAAACAATAGTCCTTAAGCTTTACGCTTCATATATGACAGGGAAAATTCCCAGCACCAGGTCTTTCATCCTTCCTCTTCCCGTCGCGGTGAGTAAGGTCTTAAAGTAGGCGGTATTTAACAAGTTCCCCCTGGAGTCTCATTAAATAGCTACGTTAATGAGGTCGTTTCCCGATTCCTGTGAGTTATGAGCATTTATGGGGTCATAATTATTAAAAATGTGCTTTTGGTGGATCGTCGATAATGCAAACACTTTCATTTTGAGTTCACATCCTATTATTTTAGGGAGGCCCTTGTTTACGTTTCGTACGAGACTGTAAATAATCTCATTTCTTCCATCAAGTAAGCTTATTCTGTGATTGTACGTTCGGACACATGGTCTCCTCTCTGACGACATTAGTACTATTTTACGAAATCTGACAAACTACGGTATATCAGATAATGAGAATAAAATTACGGAACTAGACTGAAGAACGGACAGATTTAAAATGTTATTTTTCCCGCGAACTATAAGAGACCATAACAGCTGCCAATGAGATTTTTAACTAGGTTTGTCGATAGGTAGTATTGCTCTTAGTAGTAGTTGTTCTCGCAAATACCTACTTATATTATAATCTACTACCTTGTACTTTCACCATGCCTTGTATATTTTCGCTATAACTCTTGATTGTCTGTCTGTTTATTTAGTTTCAATATACATCAGTACAAACGGTCCCTCTAACATTGTTAGAATACATATAGTATATAGGGTATGACTGACTTTAGGGTATAGTGTAATGCATGTTGAATTGTTCAGCATTTTTGGGTTTCCACCGCGTAGGTTGACAGTTTTTAGGACAACAGTTTCCGAAACAGTCAGAAACCCGAAAATGCAGAACAATTCATCTGGATTTCGCGGAAATCTACGAAGAAAAATATTGTAATGCATGTTGGTGAATACTCACCCCCTGCCACACACCCTTGAGGTGGCTTACAGGGTACATAATATGTAGATATAGATAAACAAACAGTATATATTTAGATAGTCTGTGAGACTTCTTGCATTGAGTAACGACGGCACTTGGGTTGGGCAAATTGCGTAAATTAGGGGAAGTGTTTACTGTCATTAGCCGGAGTGTCATATGCCAATGTGTAATTGGATTCTTCATTCCTCCTTGTTTTTTAAAGTGATTTATCGCTATTTGTTGTGTTGGAAATGTTTTCTATTCTATTGGATAGTAGAGCGAATGGTTCTGATCCTCTCTCTTCATTTATAATATTTATATTATCACATTTGGTAGTGGCTAGCGCGGCGCTGAGGTTGCATTACTTATTAGAGGTAGAATTTCCTCTAAGAGGTTCTTTACCGAAGTTGCGTCAGTTGTTATTAGATTCCGGTGTCTCTTGAGGTCACACTTGTAAAAGTGTTCAGTAAATGCCGTGCTGGAATCGAAAACGTTGTAATCAACTATTTTTTTGTTGTTGTCGATAAGTTGGTTTTTCTGCGATGGTATTACAGCTACATCTTCGATGTACCGTGCAAGCCACCACTAGGGTGTGTGGCACGGGGTGATTCCACACCAGGCATGCAGCACTCGTCCCAGAACAAATCAGAACCTCGCACGCTCCCCCTGGCGCTAGGCGCAGACACCAAAAAGCAGTCAGGAGAACAGTGCGCAGTCCAACTGGAAACTGGGAGAGTGATAAGTAAAAGAACATGCAAACATGCAGAACAGTGCTATAGACACATCAAGTGGTTAATATTACTGATACTGTTAATTTATGAATACTACGAGATACTACTTCATGCAAAGAACAAAATAAAATAATGCCGGACTAATCTACATCTACAAAATACCCTGCAAGCCACCTCAGGGGTGTGTGGCAGGGGGTGAGTAATCACCAACATGCATTACAATATACCCTAAAGTTAGTGTAACTACGACTAATTATGCATTAGCATAAATCGCTAATGCTTGTCACGAGGCGAAGCCTCACAAGCATGCACCACTACACTACAGATGTCATCAAAATGGAGAGTGACCTCAATATACATGCATTCTACAACTACACAGATGGACAGGGACTCAAGACCAATGTAGAAAGCATGCTAGGCGTGATGTTAGTATGTGCTAGATAACAGATAAGGATTCAAGTATTAGGAGTACTACTACTAAGAGCTACACTACCTAACGACAAACCTAGATAAAAGTCTCATGGCAGCTATTATGGTCCCTTATCGTTCGTGGGAAAAATGACATCGTAAATCTATCCGTTCTGCAGTCTAGTTCCCTAATTTTACTCTGATGATCTGATCTACCGTAGTATGTCGGATTTCGTAAAATATTGTCAACGTCGTCAGAGAATAGACCGGTTTGGAACTTACATAATAGATTTAGTCTAAATTTTAATCGACGGTCCAAAAGCTTTTCCCATCCCAGTTGCTGCAAAAGGTCAGTAACACTGACGAGATTATCATAACGGCCTTTAACATATCTTGCCGATCTTCGCTGCACGCGTTCTAACTCAGTTTCCAAGCCTATCTCATAAGGATCCCAAATACTGGCAGCATATTCTAAGTGGGGTCTAACGAGGGAGAAGTAGCTGATTTCCCTAACTTTATCGTCGCACTTGCCAAGTACTCTTTTAACAAATCCCAATTTACGATTAGCTTGACCGGTAATTTCTCGAATATGTTTCTCATCCGTGGCGGTTGATAATCACTGCATACGAAAGATGCCTCCCCTTGATATTAGTGCTCACGGAATAGAAATTTTATTGAAATTGCTCAGTCCAAACAAGTCACCTGGTCCAGACGAAATCCCTTCTCGTGTGTATAAAGAACTAGCGTCAGAAATTGCCCCCTACTTGCAGCTAATATTCACAAAATCCATAAAGCAACGCGGAGTACCAAATGACTGGAAAATTGCCAATGTAACGCCCATATTCAAAAGTGGAGACAAGGAACAGCTATGTAATTACAGACCAATATCTTTAACGTCCATTTCATGCAAAATCCTTGAACACATTGTTGTCAGCTCAGTATTGAAACACCTAGACACGCATAACTTGTTAATGAGAACTCAACACGGATTCAGGAAAGGTAGATCATGCGAAACTCAGTTAGCGCTGTTTGCCCACGATATATTAGTCTCCGGAGAGGACAACATTCCAGTGGACGCGATTTTTCTTGATTTCAAAAAAGCATTTGATAAAGTGCCCCACGGAAAGTTATTAGTAAAACTAAAATCATACGGCCTAGACGATGATGTAATTTCCTGGATCCGAGAACTTTTGAGCGATCGCGTGCAAAGAGTAGTATTAGACGGCATAGCCTCCAACGAAGTTAGAGTCACTTCTGGCGTCCCTCAGGGTAGTGTCATAGGCCCACTCCTCTTCCTACTCTATATCAACGATATTGGTGAAATAATAGACAGTAAACTTCGATTATTTGCAGACGACGCTGTAGTATACAGAGAAATCAGTAGCAGTGAAGATAAGGATAAACTAACGAACGACCTTACTGCAATCCAAGCATGGTGCGATGCGTGGCAGCTAGAGTTAAATTTGAAAAAATGCGTAGTTATGAAATTCTGGGGGAAAAATAACTCCCCACAACAGAGCTATTTCATTCAGGATACCCAATTAGAGACGGTAGAATCCGTAAAATATCTCGGAGTTAGGCTTAACAATGATCTATCGTGGAATAAACATATTCGGGAAATAACAGGTCAAGCTAATCGTAAATTGGGATTTGTTAAAAGAATTCTAGGCAAGTGCGACGACAAAGTGAGAGAAATAAGCTACTTCTCCCTCGTTAGACCCCATTTAGAATATGCTTCCAGTGTTTGGGATCCTCATGAAACAGGCTTAAAAACAGAGTTAGAACGTGTACAGAGAAGAGCAGCCAGGTACGTGAAAAGCCGTTACGATAATCTTGTTAGTGTTACTGACCTCTTAGAACAACTCGGATGGGAATCACTGTCAGACCGTAGATTGAAAACAAGACTAAATCTATTATGTAAATTCAAGAGTAGTTTATTTTCCGACGAAGTTGATCATATTTTACGACCGCCAACGTACTATGGTAGATTAGATCATAAAAATAAAATAAGAGAGATAGACTGTAGAACAGATAGATTTAAAATGTCGTTTTTTCCGCGAGCGATAAGAGACTATAACGGCTGTGTAAGGACTTAGAAATAGATTAGTTGACTGGTAGTGTAGCTTACTAACTTATGTATTTCTTAAAGCATGTTTACGGAGTTTTATGGTGTTTCTTACAGCATGTTTTGCATGTTCTAGCTTCATAGGCAGATTGCCCTCTTAAGTAGCATGTAGAATATTATGTGTCATCGTACATGTGTGGCGTGCATGTGGGGATTCTCTTGCATGCTGCATGATGGTTTTTAGTTAACGATGGAATTGGTTAGTATCCTTAATATTCATGACCGTGCGGTGTGCATGTGGCGGTCCGCTTGCATGCTGCATTTTGGTGACTTGTCACCCCCTGCCAAACACCCTAGAGGTGGCTCGCAGGGTAATATGTAGATGTAGATGTACTCCACGATAGATCATTAGTCAGTTTAACTCCGAGGTACTTAACGGATTCTACGGTCTCTAGTTTTATGTTGTTTATGCAATAGCTGTTACAAGGAGCGTTTTTCCGATTCCAAAAATTAACAACAACGCATTTTTTCAGGTTTAATTCTAGCTGCCACGCATCGCACCACTCTTGTATTGCCTCGAGGTCCTTAGTTAGCGCTTCCTTGTCATTAAAGGTACGAATTTCTCTATACAACACTGCGTAGTCAGCAGATAAGAATAAGAATGGCAAGAAATTTTTTTGTGTGACTATGCATATTTGCTTAGAAAACCATACAATACGGGGGGGGGGGGCACGGGTCTGATGGGCAAACGGGTTTCTCATATTTGGGATTAAAAAACAACATACAACAATTAATGTACGAAATATACTTTTTATTTTATTATAGAGATTACTAATATGAAAATATTAATTAGTTCCATGTATAATAACGGCATTTTTCTATTATGTTTCCTGTTGAAGATGTCCAGTACTTCATTAACGTTCATTTTTGACACAATGTCTTCCTTCCCACTTGGGCGATGTTTTTTTTCGAGCGCTGACTAGCGAATCTGTCTTCTTGACTTGTGTTTAAGGCTAAAATGAATGAGGCTCCGTAATACACAAAACAAAACGAACGTAGTTATAACGGGATCGTATTAAAAATCTTGTCCATTATATAAGCGTCTGGGGGGGGGGGCACGTGCCCCCGAGCACCCCCCCTAAATCCGCCTATGCATACTTGTACACACAATCAATTTTTAAGATACTAATAACGCAATAAGGGCATTAAAATAATACCTTAGAATCCATCTCAAGGGGTATCGGTGCTATGAAGGTTGGTGATGTCACCTCCTGACAAGCATTTACATGTTAGTTCGTATTTTTCCGTGGCGTTCTGGATTCGTGGATCTCTCCATTTTTCGGGTTTGCGCCGCGTTGGTTGTCATAGGTAACGGCACTTCGACCTGAAGACGCTTGGTGGAATCCCGGCGAAACTGTCGTCAACCTATGACAACCAACGCGGCGCAAACCCGAAAAATGGAGAGATCCAAGCATTTACATGTTTTTCTAATGCGCCAATGGTGTAAGCTTCGCAGAATATTATTGGAGCATATGCGCCCATACTTTATTTATTGTTTTTGTGGGATTAAAAAAATAATTTAGTAATTTAGAAAAATGTCATGTACCAAAATGTACATACTCCTGAGACCTCATATTCACTAAAATTTCCAGGAGAGGGCTCTTCGAACCCGGGCTACGAGGCACTGTATTTCCAGTGAATACAGTGCAGGGTAGGAAAGTACGGTCAACGAAGCTGCATTTTGGTGACTTGTCACCCCCCCCTGCCAAACACCCTAGAGGTGGCTCGCAGGGTAACATGTAGATAGTTGTAGATGATCTCGAAATATGCCGACAACTGAGGCTTCTGATTGGTTCCCGCCATTTTTGTCCTATGCGAATGTTTTGTTGGCATAAGTTGCCGGCTAGAAAGCATTGGAGTCGTTGTTTTACCTAAAGCAGCGGAGCAGCGATTTGTCCGGCATTATTTTATTTTGTTCTCTGCATGAAGTAGCATCTCGTAGCATTCATAAATTAACTGTATCAATAATATTAGGTACTACTTTTTTTTAAGTAGTTGTGTATGTAGTATTGTTCTGCATGTTTATTTACGTAACACTCTCCCAGTTTCCGGTTGGACTGCGCACTGTTCTCCTGACTGCTTTTTGGCCTGCGTCTGGCGGCCGGGGGGAGCGTGCGAGGTTCTGATTAGTTTTGGGAGGAGTGCTGCATGCCTTGTGTGGAATCACCCCGTGCCAAACACCCTGGTTGTGGCTTGCACGGTACTTCGTAGATGTACTGTGGAAATATTATGACTGCTGAATTTTAACCGTTAAATCGGGACTTTAGACTTGTTTTATTATGCTGTTCGACTATGATATCTTATGAATAGTAATTGTGCTGTGTGAAGTCTTTACGTTAATTCGTGCAAAGAGTAGTATTAGACGGCGTAGCCTCCAACGAAGTTAGAGTCACATCTGGCGTCCCTCAGGGTAGTGTCATAGGCCCACTCCTCTTCCTACTCTATATCAACGATATTGGTGAAATAATAGACAGTAAACTTCGATTATTTGCAGACGACGCTGTAGTATACAGAGAAATCAGTAGCAGTGAAGATAAGGATAAACTAACGAACGACCTTACTGCAATCCAAGCATGGTGCGATGCGTGGCAGCTAGAGTTAAATTTGAAAAAATGCGTAGTTATGAAATTCTGGGGGAAAAATAACTCCCCACAACAGAGCTATTTCATTCAGGATACCCAATTAGAGACGGTAGAATCCGTAAAATATCTCGGAGTTAGGCTTAACAATGATCTATCGTGGAATAAACATATTCGGGAAATAACAGGTCAAGCTAATCGTAAATTGGGATTTGTTAAAAGAATTCTAGGCAAGTGCGATGACAAAGTGAGAGAAATAAGCTACTTCTCCCTCGTTAGACCCCATTTAGAATATGCTTCCAGTGTTTGGGATCCTCATGAAACAGGCTTAAAAACAGAGTTAGAACGTGTACAGAGAAGAGCAGCCAGGTACGTGAAAAGCCGTTACGATAATCTTGTTAGTGTTACTGACCTCTTAGAACAACTCGGATGGGAATCACTGTCAGACCGTAGATTGAAAACAAGACTAAATCTATTATGTAAATTCAAGAGTAGTTTATTTTCCGACGAAGTTGATCATATTTTACGACCGCCAACGTACTATGGTAGATTAGATCATAAAAATAAAATAAGAGAGATAGACTGTAGAACAGATAGATTTAAAATGTCGTTTTTTCCGCGAGCGATAAGAGACTATAACGGCTGTGTAAGGACTTAGAAATAGATTAGTTGACTGGTAGTGTAGCTTACTAACTTATGTATTTCTTAAAGCATGTTTACGGAGTTTTATGGTGTTTCTTACAGCATGTTTTGCATGTTCTAGCTTCATAGGCAGATTGCCCTCTTAAGTAGCATGTAGAATATTATGTGTCATCGTACATGTGTGGCGTGCATGTGGGGATTCTCTTGCATGCTGCATGATGGTTTTTAGTTAACGATGGAATTGGTTAGTATCCTTAATATTCATGACCGTGCGGTGTGCATGTGGCGGTCCGCTTGCATGCTGCATTTTGGTGACTTGTCACCCCCTGCCAAACACCCTAGAGGTGGCTCGCAGGGTAATATGTAGATGTAGATGTACTCCACGATAGATCATTAGTCAGTTTAACTCCGAGGTACTTAACGGATTCTACGGTCTCTAGTTTTATGTTGTTTATGCAATAGCTGTTACAAGGAGCGTTTTTCCGATTCCAAAAATTAACAACAACGCATTTTTTCAGGTTTAATTCTAGCTGCCACGCATCGCACCACTCTTGTATTGCCTCGAGGTCCTTAGTTAGCGCTTCCTTGTCATTAAAGGTACGAATTTCTCTATACAACACTGCGTAGTCAGCAGATAAGAATAAGAATGGCAAGAAATTTTTTTGTGTGACTATGCATATTTGCTTAGAAAACCATACAATACGGGGGGGGGGGGGGCACGGGTCTGATGGGCAAACGGGTTTCTCATATTTGGGATTAAAAAACAACATACAACAATTAATGTACGAAATATACTTTTTATTTTATTATAGAGATTACTAATATGAAAATATTAATTAGTTCCATGTATAATAACGGCATTTTTCTATTATGTTTCCTGTTGAAGATGTCCAGTACTTCATTAACGTTCATTTTTGACACAATGTCTTCCTTCCCACTTGGGCGATGTTTTTTTTCGAGCGCTGACTAGCGAATCTGTCTTCTTGACTTGTGTTTAAGGCTAAAATGAATGAGGCTCCGTAATACACAAAACAAAACGAACGTAGTTATAACGGGATCGTATTAAAAATCTTGTCCATTATATAAGCGTCTGGGGGGGGGGGGCACGTGCCCCCGAGCACCCCCCCTAAATCCGCCTATGCATACTTGTACACACAATCAATTTTTAAGATACTAATAACGCAATAAGGGCATTAAAATAATACCTTAGAATCCATCTCAAGGGGTATCGGTGCTATGAAGGTTGGTGATGTCACCTCCTGACAAGCATTTACATGTTAGTTCGTATTTTTCCGTGGCGTTCTGGATTCGTGGATCTCTCCATTTTTCGGGTTTGCGCCGCGTTGGTTGTCATAGGTAACGGCACTTCGACCTGAAGACGCTTGGTGGAATCCCGGCGAAACTGTCGTCAACCTATGACAACCAACGCGGCGCAAACCCGAAAAATGGAGAGATCCAAGCATTTACATGTTTTTCTAATGCGCCAATGGTGTAAGCTTCGCAGAATATTATTGGAGCATATGCGCCCATACTTTATTTATTGTTTTTGTGGGATTAAAAAAATAATTTAGTAATTTAGAAAAATGTCATGTACCAAAATGTACATACTCCTGAGACCTCATATTCACTAAAATTTCCAGGAGAGGGCTCTTCGAACCCGGGCTACGAGGCACTGTATTTCCAGTGAATACAGTGCAGGGTAGGAAAGTACGGTCAACGAAGCTGCATTTTGGTGACTTGTCACCCCCCCCTGCCAAACACCCTAGAGGTGGCTCGCAGGGTAACATGTAGATAGTTGTAGATGATCTCGAAATATGCCGACAACTGAGGCTTCTGATTGGTTCCCGCCATTTTTGTCCTATGCGAATGTTTTGTTGGCATAAGTTGCCGGCTAGAAAGCATTGGAGTCGTTGTTTTACCTAAAGCAGCGGAGCAGCGATTTGTCCGGCATTATTTTATTTTGTTCTCTGCATGAAGTAGCATCTCGTAGCATTCATAAATTAACTGTATCAATAATATTAGGTACTACTTTTTTTTAAGTAGTTGTGTATGTAGCATTGTTCTGCATGTTTATTTACGTAACACTCTCCCAGTTTCCGGTTGGACTGCGCACTGTTCTCCTGACTGCTTTTTGGCCTGCGTCTGGCGGCCGGGGGGAGCGTGCGAGGTTCTGATTAGTTTTGGGAGGAGTGCTGCATGCCTTGTGTGGAATCACCCCGTGCCAAACACCCTGGTTGTGGCTTGCACGGTACTTCGTAGATGTACTGTGGAAATATTATGACTGCTGAATTTTAACCGTTAAATCGGGACTTTAGACTTGTTTTATTATGCTGTTCGACTATGATATCTTATGAATAGTAATTGTGCTGTGTGAAGTCTTTACGTTAATTCGTGCAAAGAGTAGTATTAGACGGCGTAGCCTCCAACGAAGTTAGAGTCACATCTGGCGTCCCTCAGGGTAGTGTCATAGGCCCACTCCTCTTCCTACTCTATATCAACGATATTGGTGAAATAATAGACAGTAAACTTCGATTATTTGCAGACGACGCTGTAGTATACAGAGAAATCCGTAGCAGTGAAGATAGGGATAAATTAACGAACGACCTTACTGCAATCCAAGCATGGTGCGATGCGTGGCAGCTAGAGTTAAATTTGAAAAAATGCGTAGTAATGAAATTCTGGGGGAAAAATAACTCCCCACAACAGAGCTATTTCATTCAGGATACCCAATTAGAGACGGTAGAATTCGTAAAATATCTCGGAGTTAGGCTCAATAATGATCTATCGTGGAATAAACATATTCGGGAAATAACAGGTCAAGCTAATCGTAAATTGGGATTTGTTAAAAGAATTCTAGGCAAGTGCGACGACAAAGTGAGAGAAATAAGCTACTTCTCCCTCGTTAGACCCCATTTAGAATATGCTTCCAGTGTTTGGGATCCTCATGAAACAGGCTTAAAAACAGAGTTAGAACGTGTACAGAGAAGAGCAGCCAGGTACGTGAAAAGCCTTTACGATAATCTTGTTAGTGTTACTGACCTCTTAGAACAACTCGGATGGGAATCACTGTCAGACCGTAGATTGAAAACAAGACTAAATCTATTATGTAATAAATGTACTGTAAAATAAAATAAGAGAGATAGACTGTAGAACAGATAGATTTAAAATGTCGTTTTTTCCGCGAGCGATAAGAGACTATAACGGCTGTGTCAGGACTTAGAAATAGATTAGTTGACTGGTAGTGTAGCTTACTAACTAATGTATTTCTTAAAGCATGTTTACGGAGTTTTATGGTGTTTCTTACAGCATGTTTTGCATGTTCTAGCTTCATAGGAAGATTGCCCTCTTAAGTAGCATGTAGAATATTATGTGTCATCGTACATGTGTGGCGTGCATGTGGGTATTCTCTTGCATGCTGTATGATGGTTTTTAGTTAATGATGGAATTGGTTAGTATCCTTAATATTCATGACCGTGCGGTGTGCATGTGGCGGTCCGCTTGCATGCTGCATTTTGGTGACTTGTCACCCCCTGCCAAACACCCTAGAGGTGGCTCGCAGGGTAATATGTAGATGTAATTAGATTTTGGCGGTCGCTTATTGTCCCTTTCCTTGCAAAGTATAAAAGATCGGTTCTCGAATAATTAACGACGCGTTGATAATCGCTGATGTATGGGAAGATTTCAGTTGTGCGTCGGGATGAGCCGCGTGCGGAATGATTTCGCCGCGCGCTTAGGAATGTCGAGGCGGGGGGCGCGGCTCTTTTCGATGCGGGCGCCCGCTGCGCGTGTTAGGCAACGTCTAGTAGGCGGCGGTTTGGTGTGGGAGTCTTGGGTGAGGGAAGAAGAGGATGGGGTCGAGGAGTCTTCCTTTGTTCTTGGCCTTGAGGTGGCTCGTTTGTTTTTTACGTGACTTCTTCCTCATCGCTTGTGGCAGGCCACACGAGGCCGTGCCTTCCGATGGAATAACTCTTCACCGGCTGTCTTCGCCACCCAACTTACGTTGATCAATTGTCACTCTTAATCTCGAGCACTTCCCTACATCCAGGTAATACCCTTCGAGTCGCGTCACGGGTTCAGATTTTTTGGAATGGGATTTCTTTCAGATCATCGATGTAAATTTATACTTAATCTGTGATGTGAGTTCCGCACTATATGTACAAAATACCCTGCAAGCCACCTCAAGGGTGTGTAGCAGGGGGTTAGCTTTCACCAACATGCATTACTCTTCACGCTGTTAAAATGATTGGTGAAATACTGACACAGACATAGATGCAGCTGTTGTGGTGATATTTTTTCCGAAATCGTAGTTTCCATCAAGATATCTCAATTTTCATGTTGAGTTTTACTCCTTAGTAGGCCCTGTGAGGCTTCGCCTCCTGACAAGCAATAAGGATTTATGATAATGCATCAATAGTCGTAGTTGCATTAACGTTGGGCTATAGTGTACTCCATGCAGATGACAGCTGCCACACCCCCTCGAGGTGGCTTGCATGGCATTTTGTAATTATGGATGTCGGGTCCTAAATGGTTATGGTCCTTCCTTCAGGATCACTCTTATTTAATTCCTTCCTCATATGTTTGAGCTTTCTGCAACGAAGGCATCTGTCTGCTCACTGCACATTTGTGTACTTCCTAAGCTTTTAAGATACTCACTCTTTCAGTCTTTGTCTTTCAAAATCCCTGCATTATTCTCCTTCCACGTTTACCCAGCACTTTCCCCCTATTAACTCTTCCTCCGCCTGTCAATACGTCCACCTTACCGTTCTAATCTTAATATCCGCAAAAGATTTTCTGTATCTTTGCTTTACCCTTATCGCCTTTACGGTTTCTTGTTTTGCATACTCAATACCCAATTATCTGTCTCCCAGTTTCCTCTACAATCTTATTTCCAAATCTTCCGGTCTAATCGCGTCCTTTATCTGTAACAATTCCGAATTCCTTACGTAGTTTGCGTTATATGTCGATTGATGGTTAGATTCCTTGGTAATATGCTGCGCTACGTTTGATTCCCTTGCCAGTTTCCATGTTCATAACGTAGTCTTCGGAGTTAAAATAAGTAGTTTCGTCCACCATAAGTTAGTCACATAGATGCTTATAAATATGTAAGCTCTGTGTGCATACGAGTTTAATTACAATTTCTCTTTATCTTAATGAGAACCTCTAGCATATGCTTGTACAGGTCTCGCGAAAGCTTATGGCGTTCGGATGCGCGGCGTTTGTGTTCATCTACATCTACAAAATACCCTGCTAGCCACCTCAGGGGTGTGTGGCAGGGGGTGAGTAATCACCAACATGCATTACACTATAGCCTGGAGTTAGTGTAACTACGAATGTTGTGGTGTTGTCCACGTCATCAAAATTCCATTTGTTGTAATGCACTTATGCATGGCTCAAATACAATATCTTTACTAACACTTCACACCGGTCGATTTGTCCGGCGTTATTTTATTTTGTTCTCTGCATGAAGTAGCATCTCGTAGCATTTATAAATTAACAGTATCAGATATATTAACCAATAGATGTGTGTATAGCATTGTTCTGCATGTTCTGCAGTGTATAGCATGTTCATTTACGTATCACTGTCCCAGTTTCCGGTTGGACTGCGCACTGTTATCCTGACTGCTTTGGCCTGCGCCTAGCGCCAGGGGGAGCGTGCAGGTTCTGATTTGTGCTGGAACGAGTGCTGCATGCCTGGTAGAAGCTTTTCGTAGATGACATGACATGTCTTCGCTTTCCTCTACGTCCCTTTTCCACCTCTCCACGACGTCTTCTTCTACGTATCCGAACGCCACAAGCTTTCGCGAGAGCTGTATGTGTCATCGTTCTTGCTTTCACTACGCCTGCATAAGACGTCGTAGTTCTCTCTAATACTTGTATTCTTATCTGCTACCTAGTGCATACTTACAGAATGCCGTGTATGTTTTCGCTATGTCTGCATCTACAAAGTACACTGCAAGCAACCTCAGGGGTGTGTGGCAGTAGTAGGTATTCACCAACATGAATTATAATATATCCAAAAGTTAGTGTAACTACGACTAATTAAGCATTAGCATAAATCGCTAATGCTTGCCACGAGGCGAAGCCTCACAAGTATGCACTGCACTACAGATATGCTCACAAAGGAAAAGGACCGTTAATATAGATGTATTTTGCAACTACACAAATGGACAGGTTCTCAAGGCTTGTGTAGAAAACATGCACGGCGTGCTGTTAGTACTAGGTAACAGATACGGATTCAAGTATTATGGAGTACTACTACTTCTAAGAGCTACACTACCTATCGACAAACCTAGATAAAAGTCTCATTGGCTGCTGTTATGGTCCCTTATCGATCATGGGAAAAATGACATATAAAAGCTGTCCGTTCTGCAGTCTAGTTCCGTAATTTGAAACTATTGAATCTCTGTCCGTTTAAGTAATTGCAAATTACATAAATACTAACGGTCCCTTTAAAATTGGTAGAATATCTATAGTGTAGTGTATGCTTGTAAGACTTCGCCTCGTGACTGGCGTTAGCGATTTATTCGAATGCATCATTAGGCGTATATACACTAAATGTAGGGTACAGGGCAATGTATGTTGGTGAGTATTCGCACCCTTGGGATGGCTTGCCGGGTGTTCTCTAAATGTAGTCTACTCACCCCCTGCCGCGCACCCTTGGGGTGGCGACCTGGGTATTTTGTAGACGTAGATTAGTTAATTAGAGCGGTAATATTTTTGTTGGTGCTATTCAATTCTACTAGTAATCGGTTGCTTTACGGATGAATAATAAACTCCATGGGACTTGCTCCCTGTTACCTGTCAATAAATGTGCCTTAATAATGTCAGTTTTCGTAATGAGATAAGGTTCATGATGTTGCCAAGGGTTCCCTCCTGGATAAATCAATAGTCCGTAGGGAGCCTGTTATCGGTTTGATTCGACGAATGGGGTATGATAACTAAGTCTAAGGTTTCCTATGTCACTTAGAATGCCCTCCTAATGCGACTTTAAAGCACAATTGCCATATATGTGACGTTTACGGTAGTTGGATCGAGACATTTCCCTTGATTTAAGGTGTCATTTTTTCCACGTACAATAAGGGATCATAATAGTTGTGATACAGCAATCATATGAAACTCCCACCCTCAATAGGTCGAGTAGAATTTTCTCTTGTGCTTAATAACATAGCATCATTGCTAACACTTCTCGCCGCTTGATATATGCGTATCTCGTGTCATTCATAAATTAAAGCATTCTACATCTACAAAATACCATGCAAGCCACCTCAGGGGTGTGTGGCAGGGGGTGAGTAATCACCAACATGCATTACACTATACCCTAAAGTTAGTGTAACTACGACTAATTATGCATTAGCATAAATCGCTAATGCTTGTCACGAGGCGAAGCCTCACAAGCATGCACTACTACACTACAGATGTCATCAAAATGGTGAGTAACCGTCAATATACATGCATTCTACAACTACACAGATGGACAGGGACTCAAAACCCAGTATGTTTAAAATTGATGGAAAGGAGCAAACTTGGCAAATTTCACCGTAAGCCTTTTTTTATTCGCGACCCCGGTTTCAGCAGTCTATGTCATATTATGGTGACAGATCTGAAGATGACATCAACTGTTGACACCCGGGTCATAAATAAAAAAAAACTTACAGTTAAATTCGCAAAGTCTGTTCCTTTTCCACTATGGAAAAATCTCACATAGTTACCCATGACAATGTATGTACGATTTGATATTTAAAATTATTGACTACAGCAAACTAGATCGAGCACTACTAAGACAATCCGTTAAAGTACATTTTTTCCATGTACCATTTTTTCGGTCCTTTCCTTCTTTCGGCTCCTTTCCCTTCATTTTTCCTGCTGTCCCAATACCGCCCCTGCCACTTGTCACTGTGGTGGCTCGAAGGTTAATACGTAGATGTAGATAGATATATAAACGTCTTTATTGGGGCGAGATTGAGACTTTAAAAGTGCCTTCTTCCATCTAACCCCTCGTCAGTACATGAATACAGTCAATATGATAATCACTGCAATATATCAGAGAAATAATGCTAAAAACAATAGAGATAGAATATCAACTTGACATGCAGATGATTCATTAGCATTCATAAATTAATAGCATTAGTAATATTAACCTCTAGATGTGTCTTTAGCATTGTGATGCATGTTCATTTACGTAGCACTCTCCCAGTTTCTGGTTTGACTGCGCACTGTTCTCGTCACTGCTTTGTGGTCTGTACGTACCCTAGTGGTGGCTTGCACGGTAATTCTTAGATGTAGTGATAATGGAGCCCATATTAGAATTTTATTTTTTTCTGCGTCTGTGAGATGTATGAAGTAAATATCGTTATATTAGTGGTGCAAAAATGCTCAGTATTTAAATATATATAATTACATGAGTCTAACTTAATTCATATTTTCACGCCTTACGGTGTAATCGCCTTCATAGCAGCAGGTTTTTTTGCGATCCTGTTAAAATTGCTGCGGCGAGTTAATGATTATTTTTAATACATAGTTGAGGAAACATGCAAACTACATAGCGTTGATTTTTTTTAGAATTTATAATCGAGGTGTAAAAAGTTCCGAATTCGTTCAATATTCCCTCTGGGGCGCACAGGCGTAATCTCTCCCTTGTAAAACAGCTTATATTTTATATAAACAGCTCGAAAATTAGTTCGTCTAGGGATTAATATTTTGATAACATTGGAAAGCTGAGTTATTTCTTTAAAACGAGGTCAAATTCATCAAATTCCGAGTAAGGTGATATCTCGCTCAAACCACATTAAGCGTATTTTTCAATAGCATTTCCCATGGATTGTCGTTTTTTTGGGTGTGAAATTTCATTCCTGCAATTTTGGTTCCTTTCCGGCAAGCTCGTGGCGGGGTTCGATGCCTGTTGTTCTTAGCTTTCCTGGTTCTATTTCTGGAAACGCATGGAAGCACTCCGTTAAGGGTCTTTAGAGGGTTGGTTCTTTTCAAAAGCCAGACCTCTTGGGGGAGCTGGTTCGTCACCATGGATTTATTGCTCTCCATTAAGTTAGCGGAGTGCCTTCGTCACGCGCACCTCCAAGGCGTCGACGCCAGGGTGTGTCAATCGCTTCTCGCGAGGTCATTAAGGGTGGGCCAGAAGGTCTTGGGGCATCCCTTGGTGAGGGTCTGGATGGCGACTTGAGTGATGAGGGTCATGGGAGTAGGGTACAACAATGGAGTTGTGGTCATTGAGTGTGCCTCTATTGTATTGAGGTTGGGATGCATATCGTCTTCCGCTTTCTCTGTCTTTCGACCGTATGCCTTTCGAGACAAAGAACATTCACGTCATTCATCCCAATTGCTTTTTTTACACACTTCTTCGCACGCTTTCTTCCGAACGACGGGGTTCGGCTTTTCCTTCGTTCCAGGTGGGGATCGTGGATATCCGTTCAATATATTATTTTTCCAGCGGCATACCTGGTTGACACACCTGACCGTTGATTGGGGGTTCCGGGTTCAAATCCTGGTCGAATCGAATGATTTCTTCATGGTTAAATTCACCCACTATGATTTTTAAATACATAATAACTAACGGTCCCTCCAACAATGGTAGTATATCTGTATGTGGTGTGTGCTTGTGAGGCTTCGCCTCGTGACAAGCATTAGCGATGCATCATCAATCGTAGATACACTAACTTTAGCGTATAGGGTAATTAATGTTGGTGACTACTTACCCCCTACCTTACACCCTTGAGGTGGCTTGCAGGGTATTCTGAATATGTATATCTTTACACCCTACGCATGATTTCGTATAGCATCAATTTCACTACCGCAATCCTCGTTATTTCATCATTTCCACGGCAGTTAGGTCTCACGATAGTGTTTTGAGTTTGTTTTAAATTAGCAAGAATAAATGTTTTCTATTTTGCTGCTGTTCATCTGCTTATTATGCTGGCAATTTCAATGTTTACTCATTGGCGTGGAGTCTGCAGACTTTGCCATTGTCATCGAGTGATGCAATGCGTTTTCCCGATTTGGATTTTGGCAATTCAATGCTTTTCTTTAACTCCTAGCGTTATGGGTCGTGAAATATTTCGAAATGATTCGATTACATTTACCTGACAATCACTGATTTTCATCTTAACGCGAAATAATGCATGTCAGTTGAATTCCAACACTTTGATGTACTTTCCAATGAAGTGTAGTCCTTGAGTTAATTTTCGACTTATCGTTAATTGAGATATTATTAGCGTTGTATTTGATGGCCCACGATTACCGTTACAGCCATCTTCTTTTTTTACGTATGCCTAGTGTCTCCTATTATATTTGTGCGACTATTTTTCCTTTTTGAATCTATGTAGGTGATTAATACTTCAAGGTGTAATTCGCGTAGTGCATGCTGGTAAAATTTACCTCATGTGGTAGTTTTATGCAGATTTTTGCCAATGCAATAATAATTGTAGTTTCATTAACTTTTGTGGGGTATGGTGTGGCGAATAATGGTGAAAACTCATCTCCTAATCAACCGCTCGACCTCTTGCTTCCAGCATGTCTTACTTTCTTGTTATAGTTTCGTAATTCCTAAGCCCCTTTGTTTGGGCGCCTAAGCCTTAACCAAATGCCCTTCTCATTCTTGGAGTTTTTGTATCATATAGTCTTATAGCATTCATAAATTAACAGTATTAGTAATATTAACCACTAGATGTGTCTATAGGATTGTTCAGCATGTTTGCATGTTCATTTTCGTATCGCTCTCCCAGTTTCTGATTGGACTGCGCACTGTTCTCCTGACTGCTTTTTGGCCTACGCCTAGCGGCCGGGGGAGCTTGCGAGGTTCTGATTTGTGCTGGAACGAGTTCTGCATGCCTGGTGTGGAATCACTCGTGCCACACACCCTAGTGGTGGTATGCACGGTACTTCGTTGATATATTTGTCTGAACAAGTCTCAGCAAACATTCACCCCGTGCATTAATACCTCGAGATGACATGCCGAGAACTTTGAAGGTCGGGATCACGGATACTATATACAGTATCCGTGGTCGGGATGTAGCAGTCCCTCGAGACATTTGCTTGGATCCCTTCCTTGCCCTCCAAATTTATGTTTATTATTGTTTCGGCCCGTGTTTGTTTCGACTGGCTGCCCGTTTGTTGTAGGATGACTTTCGTTTTGAAGTGGAGGAGCAAAGATTTTATGTGGAGGAGGGAGAAATATCGAATGGCCAAGCGCTGAGTTCACCCGTCTAGTCTTTGTTGACCACCTACCAGATACCTACCTACAAAGTACCCCTCAAGCCACCCAAAGGGTGTGTGGAATGAGTCGGCAAAGCGAACCCCGACTATGGACCGTGGCGAATCCTCTCCTCACCAGTTCCTCTGGGCCTCCATTGTTCTAGTAGTCGTCTTAATCTCATCAGGCGCCAGGGTAACGTCTCCACTTCCTACGAGGATGAGTCATGGTTGTCCTACGAATTTTCTTTTGTCTGGTTGTAGTACATGTTCTCGAGGTTAATTGCCCTTCCAATTTTTCAGATGTCCTAATGACGTAATATTGGTGGTGAAGTGGACGAGTATGTGGCAGAGACTATTGGTATTTTTATTAAGAGTTACTTTTGTTGGGGGATGCATTACTGATAGGTTTTGTTATGAGTGGATTTCATCAACTTTAGTGATTTGGGAGCTTCGTCAAATTTGGCGGGCACGCTTAGTTGGCTTAACTTCGTTTGTTCCACACCATAACATTATCCTTTATCCCGACTGGATTCAACAATATCACGACATTTACCTAAGGGTTTAAGGAAAATGTGTGGAAAGGCTAAGTCTTATTCATTTTCGCTTTGATTTACATGATTAATTGGAAATTATTTATTATAACGGGTTATTTTTATGCATCTCCCGAAGTAATTGCCGGCAATAGACTTTTTTGGAAACCATTTACATGCCATTGTTTAGCTCCGTAGTATCTTACTTTTGTAGGAAGGTATTTTGTAACGGTAAGTGTATGTAGATTACTCGGCCAGCGGAATTTGCTTAGTCTTTGATGTGGCTTATTCAGTGTTTTTGGATAAAGGAGCGTTAGCCTCATGTTATAAGATAACAATCACATCGGTTATCTCAAGAGTAGTGTCATTGGCTCACTACTTTTCCTATTGTATATTAACGATATCGGTGAAGTCACAAAAGTTTGCCATGCGTTGGCAGCCAGAATTAAATTTGAAAATTTGTGTTGCCATGAATTCTCGATTTCACTCACTCGGCGTAGATTTAAGAACAGGTTTAACCTCCTGAGTCAATTCAAGGCCGCTTACTTCTCCGAAGATGTAAAGAACGTACTATGAACTCCATGCTACTATGGTAGGTTAGATCACATTCATAGAATTATAGAGGTAGATCGCAGGACCGGAAGGTTAAATGTATCATCTTTCCGCGCACGGTTAAGGACCACAATAACTATGATTGCAGTATCAGTGGTAGTGGTAGTTGGATTTATTAATTTTGCTTTTTTAATCATTTTTTCGGCGTTTAATGTCTACTTGGATCGATGGATAATTTAACAATTTTGTAACAATTTATACATATCTGCATGTATGTCGAGGTATGAAGGCGAAGGTCAGTGTTGCTTGGTAGGCTGGATATTTTACTTGTGTTTAACAACTTACCATTATTATTATCCACTCATCTCACTTGAAATTTCACGCGTGAATGTGTTTTCTGTGTGAAAGGGTATCCCATTGTATCTGGAATGAAATCACCCTACCTATTGGGGAATTTTCCCTTGCCGCACACCCCAGAGTTGGCTTATACGGTATTTCGTTGATATAGACGTAGGCTTTCGGCGAATATATCTACATCTACGTAATACCCTGGAAGCCACCTCAAAGGTGTGTGGCATGGGGTTTGCTGTCATCAGCATGAGTTGCACTATATCCTATTTAAGTGGACAAATCTCTACGGAGTTTTTTCATACATCTACATATTACCCTGCGAGCCACCTCTAGGGTGTTTGGCAGGGGGTGACAAGTCACCAAAATGCAGCATGCAATATTGGTCATATTGGCATGACATACTCTGCCGACATAACGATTTATCATTTCCGCATTGTACCATCTGGGCTCACTGCTCTCTTTTTTGACGGTACTAGGGATATATTTTATGATCCCCGAATTCTCGATCGAAAGAAAGGCTCACCAAGTACCATCCGTGTCTATTTTTACGCTTCATCTACGTCTACAAAATGCCCTGGAAACCGCCACAAGGGTATGTGGTAGGGGGTGATTAGTCACAAACATACATTAGACTATACCATAAAGTGAGAATAGCTACGGCTAATTATGCATTAGTATTAGTCGCTAATGCTTGTCACGTGTCGATTCCTCACAACCATGAACTACACGCAAATGTAATACGCTTGATTGGAAGTC
This sequence comes from Pyrrhosoma nymphula, assembly GCA_963573305.1. Taxonomy (NCBI): domain Eukaryota; kingdom Metazoa; phylum Arthropoda; class Insecta; order Odonata; family Coenagrionidae; genus Pyrrhosoma; species Pyrrhosoma nymphula. The sequence goes on along the minus strand of OY754330.1, from coordinate 41,921,310 downwards.
TGGAAGAGATTTTTTTATATGACACTCAAACGCATTAAAATATCTACATCTACGATGTACCGTGCAAGCCACCACTAGGGTGTGTGGCACGGGGTGATTCCACAACAGGCATGCAGCACTCGTCCCAGAACAAATCAGAACCTCGCACGCTCCCCCTGGCGCTAGGCGCAGGCCAAAATCAGTCAGGAGAACAGTGCGCAGTCCAACCGGAAACTGGGAGAGTGATACGTAAAAGAACATACAAACATGCAGAGAAATGCTATAGATACATCTAGTGGAAAATATTACTGATACTGTTTTTATGAATACTACGAGATGCTACTTCATGCAAAGAACAAAATAGAATAATGCCGGACTAATCGAGATTTTTGTAAATGCTTAATTTTTTTCTTTGTTTAAAACTGTTAAAGATATTCAAAGAAAAATTTGCGGTAACTACGCTATAGTCACTAATTCCCTCAACGGTGGAAACCTTAATTACTGTTTTGTGGAATATTTGCTACCATTTATTTAAGATTATAGTACCCTCTGTTAGGTGTCTCAGCTATCTGATGTAGGGCATTTGAATAGGACTAATATATGCTGGTATTACTCTCAAGTACCTTTGCAAGCCACCACTAAGATATGTGGCACGGGGTGGTTCAACACCAAGCATGCATTGTGATAACGTGTGAGGTGGCAACTGTGTATGTAGAAATGTGTGTTTTAGTTAAATTTAACTCTTGCCTCGCATACTTGGGCTGAAAATTAGGATACTATGTAAAAGTAATGAGGGGGCCTAAAATTCTCGCTTGCCTTCTTCATCTCTGAAGTGGTCCAAAACCCATAAACACTTTCATGTAATTTTAAAAACAAATCTGGCGTATCTTTATGTTAGGCGGTTTCATTTATTCATCTGTTCTCTCTTCATCTACATCTACGAAGTACCGTGCAAACCACCACTAGGGTGTGTGGCACGGGGTAATTCCACACCAGGTATGCAGCACTCGTCCCAGCACAAGTCAGAACCTCGCACGCTCCCCCTGCCGCTAGGCGCAGGCCAAAGCAGTCAGGATAACAGTGCGCAGTCCAACCGGAAACTGGGAGAGTGATACGTAAATGAACATTCAAACATGAAAAACAATGCTTTACACACATCTAATAAAAAAATAGTACCTAATATTACTGATACTGTTAATAAATGAATGCTACGAGATGCTACTTCATGCAGAGAACTAAATAAAATAATGCCGGACAAATCGACCGGTGTGAAGTGTTAGCCTATTGAGGTTTGGAGTTTCGCATGATTGATCTATCGCAACTATTATGATCCCTTATTGTACGTGGGAAAAATGACATTTTAAATCTATCGGTTCGGCAGTCAATTTCTTCATCTACATCTGCAAAATACCCTGCAAGCCACCTCAGGGGTGCGTGGCAGGGGGTGAGTAATCCCAAACATGCATTACATTACACCCTAGAGTTAGTGTAACTACGAATAATTATGTATAAGCATAAGTCGCTAATGCTTGTCACGAGGCGAAGCCTCACAAGCATGCACCACTACACTACAGATGTCATCACAATGGAGAGGGACCGTCAATATACATGCATTCTACAACTACACAGACGGTAGGTATTCTTCTTCGACGGGTCTGTTACGTGCTATTCAGTTTACATCTACATCTACGATGTACCGTGCAAGCCACCACTGGGGTGTGTGGCACGGGGTGATTCCACACCAGGCATGCAGCACTCATCCCAGAACAAATCCGGACCTCGCACGCTCCCCCTGGCTCTAGGCGCAGGCCAAAAGCAGTCAGGAGAACAGTGCGCAGTCCAACCGGAAACTGGGAGAGTGATACGTAAAAGAACATACAAACATGCAGAAAAATGCTATAGACACATCTAGTGGTTAATATTACTGATACTGTTAATTTATGAATACTACGAGATGCTACCTCATGCAAAGAACAAAATAAACTAATGCCGGACTAATCGACCGATGTGAAGAGTTAGTAATTATGTGGTGTTATTAAGCACAAGTGAAAATTCTACTCTACCTATTGAGGGTGGGAGTTTCATGTGATTGATCTATCGCAACTATTATGATCCCTTATTGTACGTGGGAAAAATGACATTTTGAATCTATCGGTTCGGCAGTCAATTTCCTTTATTTTATTCCTGTGATCTCTTCTACCGTAGTACGTTGGCTCTAGCAGTATGTGTTGAACGTCCGGCAAAAAACTGTCTGCTCCGAGTTCCCGCAAAAGATTTAACCTCTATTTCTCCCTTCGATCAGTTAAAGATTCCCACCCTAATTCCTTCAACAATTCGGTAACACTGCTACGTTTATCGTAACAACCTTTCACAAATCTTGCTGCTCTCCGTTGTATTCTATCTATTTCAGAGATTAGTCCTACTTCGTAAGGGTCCTATATGCTAGCGGCGTACTCCAAGTGAGGTCTCACGAGTGAAAAATAACATCGCTCTTTAACTTTCTCGTCGCATTTTCCTAATATTCTCTTGATAAATCCCAATTTGCGACTAGCCTGTCCGCAGATTTCCCGAACGAGTTTCCCCCAAGACAGGTCCTGAGTAAGGGCCACACCTAAGTATTTAACTGACTCTACGTTTGATAAGTCTGTTTGATTAATTGTGTACGTATCGTTGACCGAACGTTTATTCGCGGCCTTTATTTCTCGGAGCGTGTGGTGATAACTCTCCCTGACTCTAGACACCTAACCATTATAATGCCTTCACGCCCGTCTGATGAACGCGGTAATTTGTATTTTCTTACGTGCGGGGAGAGTACGTGAGAGTTCCGTCAAGCTCACAGCGTCCTGCGGGAACCGCAAACGAGTCCGCGCTATAACTCGGGTCGCCCCACCCTCTCTCCACTTCCGCTTCCCCTCTTGCCTGCCCCAATGTGTTGCGTCACTTCCTATTGTCGTGCAGCTCATTGTCACTGGGGGCTTGATGCCAAGTTCAAGGTGCTTTAAAGATCCCGATTGCGCTCTCGTCTGCTCTGCGGCGTCGCAAGATGTCTGCCGGCTCTTGATCGGCCTCTTGTGTCCGACGTCTTTGTGTCCAGGCCGGCTTTGTGTCGGCCTCGACATCTTTTGTTGTTTATCTATCAAAATGTGAAAGTTCATTAGTGGCCCAGATGTAATCGAATATCAATTTAAAACTATGATTACTACTCATAGAATTATTTGATGCAATGAGTTTACTTGCATCAGAGGAAATGATAGGTACGGATATTCGTAAAATTGGTTGAATAAGAAAAGTAAAGTTTGTCCTGACGGAAAGTAGTCGGAACCCAGGATTTTCTTTTATTTTCCAGGTTTTTATTTGATTTTTTCTGCAAGATCTAGTATATTCTAGTACCCATGCATTTAAAGTATTAATACTACTAATCAGTAGTAGTATGCGAGCCCGAGTACTGCATGTGAGTGTGTTTGTCTACGTAGCACTTCTTAGCTTCTGGTTTGGCATTGTTCCCCTGACTGCTTTCTGGTCCTCTCCTAATGGCCGGGAGAGCGTGCTAAGTTCTTATTTGAACTGAAACGAGCACTGCATGCCTGGTGTGGAATCACCTCGTGCCACGCCCTCTGGAGGTGCCTTGCACGGTATTTCGTAGACGTAGATGCAGATTGGAACACATTTTAAGCATAATTTCACGTGTCTGTAAATTTTAGGATAACATGAGGTATAGTGAAACTGGAATCTCCGATTATCAACGACAATTTTCCCAGAAGACAAGATTAACATTGTTGTGATAGCCTAATGATGGAGTCGAAAACAGCAGACAACGCAACGTAATACATTTCCATAAAACGTCGATTGCAGTTAGAGGAATGCCTGTCACCAATCCCGGATTAAATTATTATGGCATGCGTGCTAGGGTTGGGGAGATTCTTTGAAAAAACGTAATCACTTCCGACGTCATGCTCTTGACAATGCTTCTCTGCATTTATAAAGCCAGGTACGAGAAAATTAGAGAGGCATGGGCTCCTGTGGCGTCACAATCACTTGCGTGCCTGCATTATCTGAATGTTGGAAGAGTGGCAAACATTTAGCTCTATTAAAGTAATTAGAGAATCCTGATACATCATGCCTCCACACACTGAGTCATCTAGCCGAACCCAACGTGGAAGGACAGTCCACCATCCACGTTCAAACCGCAGGAGTAAATCTACCACAAACCATGAGGCAACAGTAAGAGTGTTATTATTTTTATACTAACAACATTATTACACAGAAGTTCGCAATCTAGTCCACCAATCAGCATTCAGTATCGTCTTCAAACTTCGTTAGTCGTGCTGGCAAGTAAAAGTTATTATAAATTTAATGACGCGTAAAATTGATTAGCGTACCATGTAGGCATTAGGGAATGGGAGTGTCATTGGCCCACTTCTGTTCCTTTTGTATGTTAACAATTTCGGTGAAGAGGTTGAGTTATTTGCATGCGACTTAGTAGTTAATAAGGAAATCCGTAGCCTTAATGCTGAGCAAGCGGACGGAACTCGAAGCAATACAGGAGTGGTGCGATACGTGGGAACTAGAATTAAATTTGAAAAATTGTATTGTAATAAATTTTTGAAAAAGGAAACACTCCTCATTACAGCAATTGTACACAGCAAAGCCCAATTACAGAAGGTATAATCGGTTGAATGATCTCTCATGGGGTAAAAATATGCGTGAAAGTACCGGCAAACCTTATTGCAAATGGATATTTGTTAAAAGAGTACTTGGCAAGTGCGAAGGTAGAGTTAAAGTAATCGGATACTTCTCTTTTGTTAGAACCCACTTGCAATATTTTGCCAGTATTTGGGATCCTAATGAGGTAGGCTTGGAAACTTGAGTTAGAACGCGTGCAGAGAAAATCGGCAAGGTACTTTTAAAGTCCGTTATGATAATCTCGTTAGTGTTACTGACCTTTTGCAGCAACTAGTATGGGAATCGCTTTTAGATCGACGATTAAAATTTAGACTCAATCTATTATGTAAGTTCCAAACCGATTTATTCTCTGATTACGTTGATAATATTTAACGAAATCCGACATACTACGGTAGGTCAGATTATGAGAATAAAATTAGGGAACTAGACTGCAGAATGGACAGACTTAAAATGTCATTTTTCCCGCGAACGATAAGGGACCATAAATGCTGCCAATGAGACTTTTAACTAGGTTTATCGATAGGTAGTGTAGCTATTAGTAGTTGTAGTACTCCTAATACCTGAATCCTTATCTGTTTCCTAGTACATACTAACAACACACTTGCAGGGTATTTTGTATATGTAGATGAATGCGCCGAATTATATATTTTAGAGGTCTGTCTCATATATTAATGCCATAGCTTCTTCATGGAAAAATTAAAAATGCGGGTTTTCTAATAATACGGTGGTTATTTGAGAATTTTACATTTTTATATACAGTATAGGAGAATATTAATAGAAAACATTGAGAAGAACTTTTGTATGCTCATATTATAGGCCACCAATGTAGACATAAATTCAGTTTTAGAATTGGGAAGGCAGGTGAAGCGCACATACGTCAAAATAACAAAGGTAATATAATTATCGGTGGTGATTTCAACATCCCCTCCTTAGACTGAAAGACATTTAGTTTCATTGCATGCAACGTAGAATAATAGATCTTAGGTGAAGTGAAATTGCGCAAGGAAAGAAACAATTTGGGAACTAAAAAATTATATACCTGCCAGAAGGATAACTATATTTTTGAATATTATGCAGTTGCCGGTATGTTGCGTATAAAGGCGTGCGCGTGAATGATAGATGTTGTCTTACTTTTTCTTAACGGAGATGTACTCTGATTGGCATTTCTACTGCCTAATCCGTGCTTCTTCCGTGTGTTAAAATAAAATCAATGAATTTTTGATTAGTTGTTTTTTCTGTGAAACAATTGTTCATTTCGAAAATCAGCTTACCTAAAACTGCAGTATTTCCTTTATTTGACTTTGCGTGTACCTTCCTAATAATGGACCTTCATACCTGCACCTATTTTGGAATACGTTACGGGATATTGCAGGCGTGCTGTCCATGGTGGAGCTTTACAACCGGACTATTTTAAGACTTTTCCTTTGCCTTGCTGGTTAGAAACTTGGCTTTGCATTTAAATCCCTTCAAAAAGTATACTTAGCTTTCTTGGGGAATCAACCTTGCGAGGAATTGCTCCCAAATGTATTCTTTTGCCGCGACTAATCTGTTTTTGGAAAGGTAATATCTTGGGCCAAAGTTAAACGGGTGTTTTCTTTATTGTCGGAATCTTGGTCATTGAACTGCAATAGCATACGAGGGCGAGGTGGAACGTTCTCGGCCTGGCAATGAAAGGCTGTTAATTTTATGTCAAAAATGCATTTTTTTCTACATATTCCCCCTTCATGCCAATTCACTTTGTCCAACGTTTTTCAAGTGAGTCGATTCCGTGACGGAAATGCGATTCGGACAGGTCCGCAAAATAACCATCTGCGGCTGCCATAACATGTTCATTTGACTCAATACGTTTTCCAGCCACAAATTTTTTTAAATGTGGGAATTGGTGGAAGTCAGAGGGTGTCAAATCTGGTGAATAGGATGTATTTTCCAATAATTTGTACTTCAAATCCCTCAGTTTTCCCAATGCCAAAGCAACTTGTGGGTAGGTGCATTGTCCTGGTAATAGATGATTTTCTTCTTTTGCAACCCAGGCCTCTATCCAGTTGATCCAAAAGACTTGCGTTGTATTCACCATTTATTGTTTTACAATTTGTAAGGTAATCAATAAGAAGAATCCCTTTTGCATCCCAGAAAACACTGGCCATCACCTTTCCGGCAGATAAAATCGACTTCACCTTTTTTGGGGCAGGTCCGCCGGCTTCCACCCACTGCTTCAATGGCTATTTAGTTTCTGGCGTGTAGTGGTGGACCTACTTCCCATTGACAGTAACAAATTAGCGCACAAAATCAGTTCGATTCTTTTGAAAACAGTCCAAAAATTACTTAGAAATTTGTTTACGCACTTGCTTTCGGTCAGAATTTAACAAATGCGGCAATCAACATGCACAAATCTTTTTTATATTTAATTCTTAATGAAAAATTTACCGTTTTCTTTCTTCTGATATACCTACCTATGGCATCAGCTATATAATACAAGTTAAATCGCCAATCGTCCAATATTTTATTGTGCACTTTCTGGATGTTTTCATTTGTGGTTACAGTTTTGAGACGTCCTTCACATGGTTCATCGTCAAGAGAAGTTCGGCAACGTTTAAATTCTGCTTAACTGTCGAAAATGAAGAAGACTCCTTATAAACCTTCACCAAATTTGGATGAATTTCCGTTGGCGATAAACCGTCTAAAACGAATAGTTTGATGACAGCACGATACTAAAATTTATCCATTTGAACGAAATACACAACACGTCTACTTCGAAAAGCCGTAATGTGGCAGCTCAAGCTGAAATTTCAATTACATTGTTGGGAAACGTGTACGAACATAAACGAACCAAAATTTCATTGGTACTAACGCCATCTCTGTGTAAGGCAGAGAACCTTTCACCTCGCCCTCGTATGTAATTGCTTATTACTAGTGAACACAATTGGATTTGTACCTTTTAGCCTTTCCAATTTTATGGAAGGAACTGCTACCTAAGTAGTTATTTTTTACGAAAAGATGAAATATTTTTCCAGAAGATTCCCATTTGAGTAAACATTGGGTCGAAGTTATTCGTATAGTTATTGTTTCAAATATTTAACGGATCTGTGCTCACCTTCCGTTTGCCGCTTAATACCTTGCGGTTAGATTAGAAGGTTGCTTGGCCTCACCGCGGCGGAGGTTTCACTGAGCAGCCTCGAGAAGAATGAGGCGGGAGTGAATCACGTTCCCCAAAAATCAAAGCTAAAGTGCACTTGGGCCCTTTCCCCCGGCAGCCTGACTGCAGTCAATATACCCGACAAAAGGCGTGGTTTCAATGACCCCCTCCACATAAATATGGAAGAATTCCTGGTTTTTCCAGTGGACTTTTTACCTCTCCAGTACCCATTCGTCGGGAGTGTAATATTCCCGCTTCGTCCCGGTGGTTGCACCTTCTTTTGTCTAAGGACTCTTCTCGCTTTTCTCTTGTCGTCTCCGTGGACCCTCGCATTATTCCCTGGGTTCGCGAAGCCACGCATTCCTGCGCGAAGTCCATCCCTCCTTCCCATAATCCGATGGGTCCGGTATAGGTGTCGCAGCGGGAGCACTTACCCGCGCCCCCGACCACGGTCCAAACAAAAGTCGCCACACACCCCCCCCCCCCTCCCTCGTCTCATTTGCCGAACTCCCGAGGGAGGATTATAGAGGATCAACCCCCCGCTGTCTGTCCTCCACTTCTCAGGAAGGACGCGAGCAGGGGGAAGGAAGAAGGGAGCAATGGCAGCGAAGGTGGTGGAACTGCCACCATCTCGGGGAAAACCCAAATACCCCACTTGACTTTCTCCTCGTTCGGGGAGCTCACGATTCGTTTCCATTTAGGAAAACGGATTTAGTTGACTTCCGTTCCCTTCTTCGTTGACTTGGAGACTTCAACTCGCGGGAGTGACTTCAACGACCGAAGCACTCCCTGGCCACGATTTATTGTGTTTTCACCTTGTGAGCGGCCTCGAAAAAGAGAATATCCTAGAGGATGTTCTCAAATTGCCGTGATAATTATACAATGAGAAAATAACAGCTTGTTGTATGATATCTTTGGGAGTATTGTATGTGACAAAACACAATATTATCGTATGTACTATTCAATATTGGCCATGCAACAATTACAGAATTCGAACAGGGTTCGACAACTTGAGGGTGCTGAATCATTGGAGGTTTCGGTCTGCAAGAAAGGGTTGGCTGATGAATTAAGCATTAATTAAAAGTAAACTTTTGTTAAAGCAGTAGTTAAAAGTAAACTTAGTAAACTATTTGTCATTGACTATTGGCTGCCGACGCAAGTGTATGTAGTGAGATTTTGAAACCGGGAGATAGGGACTTAGTAACAAAGATTTAGTAGCAATCCATGCCTGGTGCGAAAATTGGCAGTTGGAACTAAATCTAAAGAAATATACCACACTAGAGTTAATGGATTGATCAACTGTTTATGCATTAGCAAAAACCTGCAAATGTTTTTAAGGAGGTGAAACTTCAACTGTATACACTACACCATAGGCATACTCCCAATGTTTAAAGGCAGTTTGTATTGTATTTGCAACTACATAAATGCAATGACATCGATTTATCCCTTCACCTGACAACATATAATATGTCACATCTCTCAGTCATAGGAAGCGTAAATACCCACGCCTACGGCAGGGACATCAAAATTCGATGGATTCTTAGAGATAAAGCACCAATCCTTCCTGCATAGATAAGTTAAATAATTAAGGTTATTCTGGCCTTGAATAGAAATTGCTAACACGACTTAAGGAATAATAGCTTGAATTCATAATGAATAAAGACACTTGGTAATCTTCCACAGATTTGTGTAGATAAATCTGTGGAAGATTACCAAGTGTCTTTATTCATTATGAATATCGAGAACTTCCACCATATCCAGCCTGAAACAGTGGTTTTTAATAGCTTGAATTTTGTAAGCACAGAATTAAAAACTCATTACCGCATAAAATATTGCGCGCAGAATGCCGAACTAAAGAAGAGTTGGAATGGATAGGGCAGCTATAAAATTCTCCCAGTACAGATTCGTAACCTGAAGCACTGCCGGTAAAGCGACACCAGACAACTGAAATTCACCAATGAGTTTAAGGTAGTTTGCGCGAAAAATCACTTCACCTAGAGTTTGATGAATTTGGCCTCATTTTAAAGAAAAAACTTATCTTTCCAATGATATCAAAATATCAACCCCTTGCCGAACTACTTTTAGAGCAATTTGCCTAAAAATATAAGCTGTTTAACATGGGATAGATTATGGCTGTACGATCCAGAGGGAGAATATTAAATAAATTAGAAATTACTCGCACCTAGATTTCGTCAAAAAACTAACGGTGTATAGTTTGCATGTTTTCTCAACTATTTATAAAAATTGATCTATTACTCACCGCAGTAATTTTTACAGAATCGCAAAAAAAACCTGCTGTTTTGAAAGGGTTTCAGCCATATGGCGGGAAAAAATGAGTCAAGTTACAGACTTATGTAGTTTAATTTATGTATTTTCTGAGAAATTTAGTCATATATAAATACATCTTCGCGCGATTAAAACTATAATATCAATTTCATACATCTCTTAAGAAGCTGAAATCAAAAGGTAAAATTTTAATATGGTCCTCATTATGACTAGGGAACTATCTCGCTCAAACCACCTTCATATGTAAATAAAACTAAAGAAGATGTCAAAATTTAAAAAAACCTGCACAACAGCTCTACCTAAAGAGTCATCATCAGAGTACAAAATTATGCTGCGAAGGAAGTTTAACTAAAATCATTATAGCCAGACAGGCTTGATGAATACTTTTCTTCCTATAGCTCGAAAACAAGGCAAACCTGGCGCAGAAGGAATTTAGTGAAACAGCGTGTTCTGCCGTTTAAAGGTAGGTTTCAAAGTGCATATCCAAATATGAATGAAAACATTTTTAACGCTCAATTCCCTAAATCGTTTGTTATTTTCAAATCCATTCACTGACGGTTTAAGTTTTAATCAAGCGTACATCAAGTATTAATGCGCAGAAAAAGGGAAAAAATCACTACTGCAAGAATTCTCGTCGTGGTTCTAGTAAAAAGCTGAAGAATGGTTTATTTTTCAATGGCAAAAAAGTTAATCGTTCACGTCAGCTGTGTCACTTGATGCGTATGTTGTTAATAATGTAAATTAGGGTAACTAAATGCCATTTTATAAACAAAAGAAACGTTGTGTTTGTTACGGCCGACTTCACAAATTCATCATCTACATGTGCGAAATTCCGTGCAAGCCACAATCGTGGTTTTTGGCACATGCTGATTCTACACCAGGTTCGTCTTTGCACGTCCCAGTTCAAAAACAATACAAACTGTCTTTACTAACATTGGTAGTCTACCTGTAGTGTAATATGTACAGGTGAAATTTAACATACTGATTAACAGGGTTTTGCTGGTTTTTGCTAATGCATCAACAGTCGTAGTTCCGTTAACTCTAGTATGGTATAGTGCAGTGCATGTTCATCTACATCTACATATTACCCCGCAAGCCGCCTCAATAGGCGTGTGGCGGGGGGTGTTAGGACACCAGCCGCTTAAAGATAAAAAGGAAACGCTCTAATGAAATTACGCCTAGCATTTATTGAAGTCCCTTATTGTACGGGGGAAAAACGAATTCCCATACCTATCCGTTCGGCAAAATATCTCTCTTAATTTATCGTTTCTATCGGACCTGGAAATATAGTGGGGTTCTAATATGATGTTCTCCGTGTCGCTCTGAAAGATATCTATTCTCAATTGTTCAAGCAATCTAAGCCTAGCGCGCAGCCTCCGAGTCTCTAGCGGTTCCCAGCCTAATTCGTTTAACATCTGTGTAACGCTGTCAGTACGCCCGTAGCTGTTTTTGACGAATCGCGCAGCTTTCCTTTGTATTTTATTAAGTTCCCGGACTAAGTCTTTCTGCACCGGATCCCATATGCTCGCTGCATATTCAAGGTGTGGCCGGACGAGTGCGAAATAGCACCTCTCTTTTACTTTTTCATCCGAAAATCTTCCCACAATACGCTTGACGAATCCTAGCTTCTTCAGAGCTCTGCCACAAATATTTCTTATATGTGCTCCCCACGATAGGTCCGAAGTTATCGTAACTCCTAGATACTTCACTTCATCTGTCGCCTTTATGTTAACACCATCCACAGCATATACATGGGAATAGTTGGACGACTTCCGCAAGAAATGTACCGCCGTGCATTTGCTCAGATTAAGTTCGAGTCCCCACTCTTGGCTCCACACATGAACGTTGTTTAAATCCGATGATAGAGTTTCAAAGTCAGAGTGATCACTAATTTCACGATAGATGACAGCGTCGTCGGCGAATAGACGTATTTTACTGCTAATTCGAGAGCATAGATCATTTATATATATAATGAACAAAAGGGGTCCGATCACGCTTCCTTGCGGGACACCTGATGTCACTTTAACGACATCAGAGCTAATTCCGTCAAGAACTACCTTTTGCTTACGATCACTCAGAAAGTCGCGTATCCAGTTTACTACTGTTTCGTTTAGGCCGCATGACTGTAATTTGTATAAAAGTTTGTTATGAGGTACCGTGTCGAAAGCTTTCTTAAAATCTAGAAATAATGCGTCAACATGTTGGTGATAACTCACCCCCTGCCACACACCCTTGAGGTTGCTTGCTGGGTATTATTATTAATATATCATATTACTTAGTAATAATTATATCATTGGTTAGAAATACTGTATTGTTATCATATTTATGATACATGTATGTTTTTAAGATTCCTTTCGATATTTTTTAATTTTTGGGGCACATAAGTAATTGTTTTATAATGAGAAATGGTGCTTCACGAGAAAAGCTTGGGAAACGCAAGAGTCCGAAGCCCTGCTTATCCCTGGAATTTAGTCGGAGATCTGAGATTTGGACGGCGTCGCCTCAAGTCTTGGAAGGTCCCCCAATATCGCGTAATTCCACCCCACTTGCCAATGCATTCACACCCCATGCCATCAATCCTCTCACTTAGCCGGCGGACATGAGAAAATGACTTTCAAGCAATCCGGGGAAATCCCTCGCTTGGCCACCTCCACTCTTTCTTGCAAGATTACAATCGGAATGTTGAGCACATTAGGGCGTAGGGATTGATAAGATTGCCTCGTCCAGATGTCGCCATCAAAACTCTCGGTCGAGTCATATTCACCCCAAGCTAGTCCCCGATCACCCGTGGAGAAAATTGTATTATTCCCAGTGGCGTAACTAGTGGGGACGGTCCAACCATCACGGTCGGTAATTTAGGGATTTAAAACTATTTTTAAACATAGTTTAAATGCGAGTAGTGTCAAAACATCAAATATCCCGTGAGTAAACGATTAGGTGCAATTTATCCTGTCCTATACTAATATATATTATTAAAATCTAATTGTATCTCTCTGTCTCTCAATCACAAATAAACGGCTGAACCCATTACTTCGAAATTTTGCACTTACATTTTGCATAAACTATATTTGAATTTTCTCAGGGCCCCAAGGGTGGCTAAACGGGCCCCTAGATTCTACTCCAGTGAGACAAAAATTGGAATCAGTGCAGATGTTGACTTTTTGTTTTTTTTATTACTTGCAATCATGATACAGGGTTGAAACCTTCTCTATCGGATGGTTTACAGAACGATGTATTCAATTACTGCATTTGATTTTGTTTTATGTTTCATCTTTGTTTAAAAATTACGTTTTAAATTCCCAATTTATCAATTTTACTCATTTTTCAACCAGATTTTTCCTTGAAAACCGGGGCATTGGCTATTAACGGAAAATTTCGCCCGGGCCTTTTATGGCTGACATTATATTGAGTAGATATTTAAACCAAATTTCAGCGAAATTTCAGTTTTGAGTATTTTTTACATTGCATTTAACGGCTTTAACAACGAGCAAAGTATTTATCACGTCACATTGATTCTTATAATTAGGGCAAATCGGAATGCGTAGTAGATCGCTTACAACATAGAATTATGCACACTGCGTTAGACCTACGTCACTTATCTTGAAGTTTTGACCGTAGGTACATTATAACTATTTCGAATAAAAGTTCGAATATGGCGTCTATTGTTACTGGAATAAAGTCCCGCTTAAACTTACTTTTGGGAAAATATGCTCGAATTTTATGCCTATTTTCCCTACTTTTGAGAAACTGGAATAAGTTTTTAGTTTTACTGTTCTAAGAGTACACAATTTCAGTAAAATAGATTAATACCATGCTTCACTTCGCAACAAAACGGAAAAATCCACGTACAATTAGTAATTAAAACTAAGATGATAATTGAGTCAAGTAAAATTCTCTCCTGTTTGAATAAGAGTAATATATAATGTCTTACATATCTCTCCCGCATATTCCTCTCGCGTAGAGAATCAACGAGCATTTACGCTAGTTTTAAATAATGATTAACTAAAGGTTTTACAATATCAGTAGAGAATTGACAAACAAAGTAAATGCAACAATTTATTACAGTGAGGGAACTTTTACAAACCACAAAAAATATACACAACCACGATCCGGGTTTCGACGGCTGAGCGTCATCATCAGGTGATCAAAAGTGTAAAGTAATCCCTTATATACTATCAGTCAGCTGAGGGGGGGGGGGGGGGGGGGGGTAGTGGGGTGAGGGGGACGGGAATGGTCAACAAAAGAGGAAAGGATAGGGGAGTTGGCGGGCAGCAAGGGTCAACATTTCGCTTGATCACCTGATGATGACGCTCAGCCATCGAAACCCGGGACGTGGTTGTGTATATTTTTTATGTGGTTTGTAAAAAAGTTTCCTCACTGTAATAAATTGTTGTGATGGAATACCACAATTAGTATCCCAAGGATACGTTTTAAAGTAAATGCACTTGTGTAGAATTTTTACTCGTTTTTCTCTTTAAACAAGAATAGTCAAAATACAATTTTCTTATTGTATTTTAATTTGTGAATAAAATTTTGAAATTTTTTCCCTTGAAATTCTTTTTCGAGTTGTGCCCAAATAAGTTTAATATGTTATCGTCTATTTCCCAAATGAAAGCTTACCATTTACAGATCTTTCCGGTCGGCTGAAACTGTAGCTACGCCATCGATAATTCCTTTGTAATTTATAAATTTTAAGATCATGCAGAACCAATGCTGCATGCGCATAAAATTTATAAAATTACTTTCCTCATTAATTAATTAATTCCTTAGGAGTGAAATATAATGTGACTGGTATGGAATATATGACTATATATCCCTAATCATTCCCTTTTCTGTCATTCAGCGGAGTCTAACACTCATTATACTTCCTAACCAGGGTTAATTTCATAATTTCTTCTTTACACAGGATCGGGGAAATAGAATGGCAGGGATTCTCTTATTACTTGTTTTGCTGCAAGCGTACATCTTGCCAGCGACGAGTCAGAGGGTGAGAGTTTACCCAGTTGACTCCAGTAGTGACCAACAGTTGCAGGTGCCACAGACTCCATGTCCTCGATTTTTCCAATATCAGTATGGTACAAATGGATGGACTGGTTTGATCGCCGTTCCTCCTCCTAGCACTGATGCCAACTTGAGAAGCATGATTCCAATCAAGCTTGAGGTTCAATTACGAGTGTTTGGTCTTCTTCCGACGGTAAGTTAAAATTGGTGAAGATCTCATGCCTTATAGGTGACGTGTGATATGATGGAACTTTAATGCATGCTGTTAATGTAAACAAAATGGCAATATTCGTTTTAAAATGTTCTCATTAATAATGTACCATTACTTCACAAACCCAGAACAAGCTTTTAAATACAATAGGAATCGCCATTTCATTATTTTTGTGCGTGCTCAAATTGCATGCTCTTTCCTATTTCTGAATTATTTACTTAATTTATAAGCAATTGATTTTCTTTGCAAGAGAGAAAGTTTAATAAAAATTTATTGATATAATTTAATTTCCTTATTATAAGCGGGGTCATTTTCGAGTCTAAGCAGGGTGGGGAGGGTGAAATTTTTTTTAAATTAAGAGCAAATTGGTGTGTTTAGGCAATAAAGAGTGTAATTGCAACTGCCGATATTTAAATATTTTAGCGTTTGTTTAAAAACTACAAAAATAGGTATTTAAAAAGTTGTTCAAACTGAAAAATTAATGTCTTCAACTTCATTTTCCTACCAAATGTGTCTTTCTCCTTAAGTGGTCTTTTTTAAATGAAGTCAAAATTTCAAGGGGTTCCGAACCTCATTGGGACCCGAACCGAACCCCCCCTTGGGCCATTGAGGAGGGTCATATTTTAGCAAGCATATATTGTAAACCCTAAATGCACACGATACTCAGAGAGCCTCCTGACAACCTATTCACTTCATCACGTCGTATAGTTCTCTAATGTATTTCTTTAAATAACAGTTTCTTGTGCCTTCCACTATGATTATTATGAACAATATTAAAAGTCCTTAACCCGGCGTTACTCGCGCGGGGTGCCCTGAACACCCCACACCTATATTCCCAAAAAAGGTAAAAATATAACTTTTTGGCAACGATAATAACGTAAATCCAAGAAGCAAGATGTATAGATCAAATTTCATACGAGAAATTGCGAGGGAAATGACAAAATCATTTATAAGAAGAAGATCGTAAATAAATTATCCCAAAGGAACTGAAAGAATTATTTCAGTGAGTCATCAACGTGTGAAAGTTCAAAGAAAAAGAGAAAAGGAAAAAATGGTAGATGTTTTGTATGTCTGAGAAATAAAGACAATAAAACATACATTTTCTGTTGCTCGTGTGGTAAGTGGATGTGAGCGAAACATATGATGAATATTTGCTACTGTTGCAATCAAAAAAGGTAATTGATCATCTAAGGATCATTGAAGTTAAACATAAAGTGCCAAAAGTACAATTTGTGATTTATTTTTTCTGAAACCTGGACGATGTATTTTTGATACGTTATGGCAAAATTTGTGAGTACGAGGTGACAACGGACTACGGTGCCTATGCCATAATAAAAGTATTATCAGTAGTTCATATTCAAAGCTCTGATAAAGTTATTTACGTAAGAGACAGAGGCGGATCCGGACATAAATTTTGGGGGGGATCCCCCCGCCCAAATTAGAAATCAGCAACTTACGTATATTCTAAGTTTCCCGGTGGATGTAGAAAACAAGGAGATTCTCGGGTGGTACACCGGGTCGCAGTGTTCATTGAAGCAGACATTTCAACACTCTAATCGAGAATCGTCCTGAGAGCAGAACTAACTCTCCTATGCCCTGAGAACGCCGCTCAATTAATGATGAAACGTCAGTTAAAATGAACACTGTGACCTGGTGTACCACCTGAGAAGCTCCTCATAAACCCAGCAAAATAGACTTTGTTCAGCCCCATTACGCCTCGGAACTTAGCCTCAGCAAAAATATTTTCTTGTGGATTTGGAAGTGGGAATTCCTCATCCTCAGCATAAAAACTATAAGAAAAACTTAGATTTAAATAACAAAAATAGTTTTTACAAAGAAAATATTGTGTAACCCATTCTGAAACAAAAATGTTCATTGGGGTGTCAGGAGCACCCCGCGCGAGTAACCTTGATCGGAAAACGCGCGCGAGTAACGCCGGGTTAAAGCCACATGACACACAGGTTTAGTATTTGAGTTTTATAACAGTAGTACTAGACAATATTTTTTTGAAGGACATATATTTTGATCTTATTTGAAGAAGTGGTGCTGAAATGGTGGGCACCGGGGAGTTTCAAGAGCTGGTGGAAGAGGTCGCTTTGGAACTGCCGGCCCTGGTCAGTGGTGATGCGCCGTGGAGTTACAAACCGGGTTATCCATTCCTGAAAAAAACACTTAGGCAACCGTTTCAGCAGTGATGTTAACAAGTGGATACGCTTCAGGCCAACAGTTGAAGCGGTCCGCACATGATAAAATATAACGATAACCGTTACTAGGGGGAAGTGGCCCGACCAAATCGATGTGAACGTGGCTGAATTTGGCATCAGCCATGGAGAAATCACCGACAGGCGCTGACACATGCCGCGTGGCTTAATTCTTCTGGCACAGCAAGCACAAGCGGGCCCATTCGTGGCATTCCTTCTTCATGGATTGCCACTCAAAACGCTCTACCTCAACCCGGTTGTTTGACGGTTTCCGGGGTGAGACAGGTTATGTAATGAATTAAATACCATCTTGCGGAAATGCTGTGTGTTGAATGGTCGTGCCGCGTTGGTGGATACATCGCAGACCAAAGGCTGAGTGGACTACGAGAAGGATTCTTTGAGGACCAGAGAAGAATTGCTGCGGGCTTCGGCCAACTCTGTCCGTCTTCTGCGATTCTGCCAGCATTGGAAAGTTAATGGCAGAAGAAATTCCGTTAACACAGAACATGGCATCTGCAACAGTGTTATCCCGACATGCTATGTATTGGATGTCCGTTGTGAACTAGACAATAAAATCCAAATGCCGGAACTGGCGGGGAGAGCACTTATCACGTCTTTGGGAGAAGGCGAACGTCAATGGCTTATGGTTAGTGAAAATGGTGAAGTAACGTCCTTCCTCCGTGTGACGAAACTGAAGTACCGCCATGTACACCGCAAATAGCTCCCTATCGTAGGAACTTCGTAGGAACTGTACTGATTCTCTGCGTCGTTTAGTTTCTTCGTCCAGAAGGCCAGAGGTTGCCATCCATCCGTGGCAAGCTGCTGGAGGGCTGCGCCTACTGTTGCGTTAGAGGCGTCAGAGAAAAGACCAAGAGGGAGGGAATCATCAAGATGCGCTAGCAGCGTACACTAACTGAGAGCTTACTTGCAGTTGCGGAAAACCGATCCCAACTCAGGAGTCCACTGGATGGCGTCGTCGCTCTTAGGATTACGCGCGAGATCATCTGTGAGTGGAGCCTGAAATTCGATGGTATTAGGGATTAGTCGATGGTAGTAGTTCACTATCCCCAAAAACCACCTCAAATCCCGGACAGTTTGGGGGACGGGAAAGTTTAGCACCGCTCCCACATTATCTGGAAGTGGGCGCATGCCTTCTTTGGATACCGAACACCCTGAAAAATTCACTTCAGCTACTCCGAAGCTGCACTTAGCCGGATTCACAACGATGCCGTACTCCTTTAAACGACTGAATAAGGTTCTCAAATTAGGAATGTGTTCTTCGTCTCTGGGTGCCAGTAAAAATTTCATGAATATACGCGTAGGCGAAATTGAGACATTTAAGCACTTTGCCGATCGAGCCTTTGAAAAGTCTGTGCCGCGTTGCGGAGGCCAAATGTTATGAATAGAAAATCAATCAGTCCAAAAGGAGTGACAATTGCTGTCTTGTGATGTGAGCAGCATGCGCTGGAATTTGATAGAAAGCTGGTAAGAAATCAATTTTTGAAAACCCTGCCTTTCCGCTCTAATTCTGGCCGAAATTCTCAATGTGGGGGACAGGATATCGGTCTGGCACAGTCCTGGCGTTCAAAGCGCGATGATCGCCACACAAGTGCCACTAATCTCCGATTTTGGGGACTAAATGAATTGGGCAGAGGACCCGGAACTATCAGATCTCCGCGCGATGCCCGTCTTCACCATAATTTCGAACACCCGTTTAGCAATGGCCAGTCTAATAGGAGCGAGACGTCGAGGTTTGGAATTGGCCTTTGGAATTGATTCTTGATTAGTGTTGAAATGTCCGCTTCAATGAACACTGCGACCCGGTGTACCACCCGAGAATCTCCTTGTTTTCTACATCCACCGGGAAACTTAGAATATACGTAAGTTGCTGATTTCTAATTTGGGCGGGGGGATCCCCCCCAAAATTTATGTCTGGATCCGCCTCTGTCTCTTACGTAAATAACTTTATCAGAGCTTTGAATATGAACTACTGATAATACTTTTATTATGGCATAGTTGGCCATGGGTGGTGTGGATATAGTGCTCAGTCGTGTGCTGCACCCGCCGAGGAACTCTCAGAGGTCTCTGAATTAGTTGCCCCTCGTAATGTGGGCCAAGTGCGAGTGATTAGTGGTTCATCCCCATACCACTGCCTTTATTTTTTCTATCTCATTTACCTAATAAAAATGTTTTGTGTTTTGTGTTTTTGGGGGTAGGGGAAGTGGGTCAGGAGAGGGAAGTCAATAAGCAATAGTTGGAGGATGGAGAGAGAGAGAGAGGGGGAGGTAGGAAGGTCCTTCGATTTGAGTAATAAGTTTCGGGGTAACATTGGAATGTCTGGGAAGGTCACCGAAAAATAGCTGACAGGCCAAAATTCCCAAAATCCATAAAAACCCCGCATTTTACTTTTAGATTGTTGGCTGGGGTATCAAAATAAAACACAGCAATGTTATTGGAAAAGGGAAGGAATGTTATTGGAAGTCAATAGTTTGTGACAAATGAAAGGGATCTATGATAAATCTAGTAGGCACATGCTCCTCAACATTTTGTCTGTTATGTGATCCGAATCATTTTTTGCCATTCAAATGCTATATCAATATAAAAGAATGCATTTCATGCTTGTTAAAAAATACCTACTATGGTACAACTGATGTTGAATTTATTATCTAACCTTAATAACAGTTTCAATTATACCCATCCTGACAATCCGAAGGTGATGCTTTGCCAGGCTATTTGGGGTCGTTTTGTGTGGGTCCTGTCATTGATTTCCAAAATCAGGATATGGAGGGGAAGTGTCTTGCCCTAAGTAATATACAAGTTGTAAGTTTGCATTGTAGAATCTTGTAAATGAATATTTTATATTATTCTTATTTTGCAGAAGTATGTCGGGAGATTGGAATTGGGTGAGAGCAAGAACAATGTCCTACAAAAAGTTCTCCAAGGAGATACTTCAAGAGGAATGATTTTATACAGGCTCCACTTCCCTTCTTCTGCTAATTTACCCATACTTGTCTTGATCAGTCTAAATGGCAATACCATTTGCACAGGAAATCCTAGTAAGTATCAATTTTCATCTAATGAGTGAATGAATTCTTTTTTGCGTTTGACTGAACTTATGTGAACGGCCACAAGATGTTTGAAACAGTCCATAAGGACAATGTGGAACATGAACCGATGTGGAACGTCCACATGAAACCAATGTGGAACAAAGCTGACCTTGTGAACTTAGCTGATACAGATTTCTTTCAACACTGATATTTTCTGATACTACCACATCACCAGTTACAAAACAAAGATAAGGTACATCACGACCAGGAAGTTGGCACACGGTAACACTCATAGTTTCACGAATTGAAATAGGCAACTACGGTAATGCAATGAACATAACTCTCCAGGTATAATCATTCTAATGGAAATGACTATGAAAATTGGCAGAGGATAACTTTGGAGAGGATATCTTATAGCAAGAGTCTTAAAAGACCAGGGCTCTGACATTATGGCATGTATGATTAAGGTTGCTTAAAATGGAATAAGTCTAATTTCAATGTGTTATCCATAATAACAAATTTATTTTCAAATAATTTATTAGAATTATAAATTATGAGTTCATATTTGATATTAAAAAACTTACAGTAAGTAAAAATTCCAGCTAGAAATTGGACACTTCCAGCTGGACTTTTAGGATCCTACTAGATCCACCAGGACCCAACTAGATGTAGCAGGAACCAGCTGGATCCTGATGGGTCTAGCAGGAACCACCAAGACCTAGAATGTTCCAGCAGAATGTGACCAATTTCGAGCTATAACCAGCAGAATCCATTGGAAACTAGTAGGAACAAGTTGCATCCACGATGATCAGAAATTCACTAATTATTATGCAGCCAGATCTTATGAGAACTATTCTCGTAGACCTCAGAGTAAACAATTGAGAATGAAACTCAATAGCATTTATTAGCCTAAAAAGACCAGTTAAGTTATCACTCTCAGAATGTAGCCTCCTTGGAATACCACCACACATGCTGAATGCCATAAGGCGATCAAATATAAAATTGAAAAACCTCAGGTCACGTGTTTGAATCACTGAATCAAGTCACACTTTTGCAGTTAACTCTTTTCAGTAGAATTACGAACGCACTGCTGGAAACTACACAATTCTAT
Organism: Pyrrhosoma nymphula; assembly: GCA_963573305.1. NCBI lineage: Eukaryota > Metazoa > Arthropoda > Insecta > Odonata > Coenagrionidae > Pyrrhosoma > Pyrrhosoma nymphula. The sequence goes on along the minus strand of OY754330.1, from coordinate 41,899,658 downwards.
CATGCTCCAACCATTTTTTTTTTCAATGTTCCATAGGCACAATCACATTGTTTGTCAATACTCCTTAAGGAAACAGAAGGCCAAAGATCACCCATTGATTCGAAGATGCAATAAAAATCAGGACAAACAAATAATCACTGTGGATTCTGATTACCATTTCCATGCAAATTTAAGCACGGCACTTAACCACTGCCACACACCCTTGAGGTGGTTTGCAGGGTACTCTGTAGATGTAGATGTAAGTCCCTGAAAATACTGGTTGATAAAAATCTAAAGTGAAACATGCTGCAAATTTGCTTTGTTAAGTCCCGACGAGCATGTTAAATTCTTACCTTGTTCTATCAATGGTAGAATAAGTATTGTCCGGAATTATGGCAACCTCAAACATTAGCTAATCTTTCGAGGAAGTATAACATTTCATAAACTCCTTGACATAAATAAAAATATGTCCCGAAATCATTGCACATGAATCTCTGTATACGTAAGACACCATTTTCAAAATTGATTAATCACTCTCAAGAAAGATCGATCAGATCCCCGCTTGGATTGATCTCACTGGTCGAAGGCAAGACCGCGAATCATAAAAGCACTCGAATAACAGGTGTTGCCAAACGTCATGGAAAAAAATATACCTAATCCAAAGAAAAATGAGAGATTATAACATCAACATTGAACTAATTTCTTAAATACCATATCAAAATGATTTTCATGATATAATATGCAAAGTCAACGTTTTATGTATTCATTTGAAATAATAACTGAATTTTTATTAAAATTAAATTAAAATCTTAGGCTTGTATATATTATAATTGCTCACATTTAAATATTAATGAACGAATTAGTTACTACTTGGCCTAAAGGAATGGATGATTTATGAGAATTAGATTTCGAATCGCTACATCCAACTGGATGCAGCAAGATCCTAATGGATACAACTGGAATTTAACATGCCCCTGCGATTACTGCAAATAGTTATACTTCCCCCTACATCTTGCATCATCTTACAAGATCCACATATAGCAGGAGCCAACACTTATTGATTTATCCTTAAGTTATTGCTCCCTGCTGGATCCTACTAAAATCAAGCTAGTGCCTGCTAAATCTAGCTGGATCTATCTGGAATCTGCTAAATATTCCAGCTGGAATTTTTATCTGGGAAGTTCTCACTGGATGTTGTCATTTATGTATTTCATGCTGATCTCATTCCCTTTTTTTTAATCTTTCCTGCATCGGTGACTTTTGCCAAAATCTTTTTGTATTCTGCATAATTACTAGGTGAATTAAAAGTTACTTATTTCAGTTGAAAAATCCAGGCTTTATAATTTTCATTTTAAAAAACAATGTTTCCATTTTCATCTTTCTTGTGTCTTTTATGTGAGAGTAGGTGGCAATGTATTCTTAAATTGAGACAAAAATAGTAAGTCCCAATTTGAAGCCTTCTAGTATTTGTTATAGCACTTGATGAGGAACAATGTGGACAGTGGGGAACGCAGGGCTGTCCACATTATTTTTCACATGCCATATTATTTTTCCATTTTGCCCACATCATTTTCCCGCTTCGTCCACATCGCCACATGGACTTTTGATGTGAAATGTTTTAACCAGGGATGAATTTAATTCATTCCTTAGAAAAAATACTAGAGTACTATTTTGTATTGTGATTACAGAAGCTTTTCATATCCACTCTAATAGTTCTACCTATAGCTATATATTTGGAACAATAACTGAATATATATACATATGTATTACTATTTATTGTGATTTATGGACTATAAATGTGATCTTATAGTAATTTCTATGGTGATTGAGACTATGGCCATCGTGATTGTGCAACTATAGGACTAGAATGAATATTTTTAGAGAGTATTGCCATTGCTGTGATAATTATGGAAATTTCTAATCATTGCAAGAATTGCCATAATCACTACATATGTACATATATCCATAGCCCCATATTTACATCATCACTATGGCCTGAGTCTAATAATCTATCTATCTCTTCCCTGCTTATCCAACATCCTCCTCTCTATCATGACCTTCAAGCTTCCCCATACTCCTTGATCCCATCTATTAAATCTGCCTCCTAATTTCATTCCATAGTTAAGTAGGTAGGTACCTCTTTTCACCCACCATGCCTGGTAATTTCTCATTCATTTTCCTTTTTGACCATCATACACTCCATTTTCATCTTCACCTACATCTCAAAGGTACTCTGCATATTAATATCCTATCCTAAATACCTAGACATCTTAATATACCAACAATCTGGAAAAGACAGATAAACCGATATCAACTCCCATCAAAAAAGTAATGCAACATGTTTAATGATGACTTTATCGTTATTTATGAAAATGTATGTTGGTTGTTGGAGGAAAGGAGATTAGGAAAGTAAAATATGTACATATATGGGTAATTTTAGTGATGCTATTGTTCATAAAAATATTATTGATTACTTAATGGCCTACGCTATGTATATGCTATTGTGATATGTATCATGGCCTAAGCTATGTATATACATGACTACTCTGTAACATTATTAAAGTATATCTAAAGCTAGCTTTCTTTTACAGATTTAGTTCCATCACAAGGCCGAATCATCACTTCTATTTCCCTTGAACATACCTTTTATCCATCTGCCAATGCTCTCAATGTGGACACTGCCTTTAATAATAATAACAACAATAATAGAGGTCAAAATTATGCCCAGAGAAACAATTTCAATCAGGGGCAAAATTTTAACCAAGGACCACATTTCAACCAAGGACAAGATTACTTTCCTGGACAAAATTTTGATCAAGGCCAGAATTTCAATCAAGGACAACATGTCAATGGAGGTAATTTCGGAGCTGTAAATCAAGGGGATGCATATAACAATCCCCAATTATCAGGAAGTAATGGTGAGTTTCTTTTTAAAGGAATTAATGTAAGAGTTCTAAAATTTGTGCTTACATAGGTATATTTTTTGTAGTCATATCTTCCTAAATGCTCAGGCATATATCTATGAATTACATGCAGAAACAGAAAATATTTGTTGATACATAATATGTAAACACAAGGTAAATAGAAGGCTAACTCAAACATTTTGGGAAAACTAAAAATTTTCATATAGCCGGCACTTGTTAAATTGGCTTGCATATTTGAATATACAGTAGAAGAACGGGATATGCCGTGAATTTCTTGTAAATGATTGGAAATGAAAATTTTATTAATGAAGTAAATTTCCTTCTATGTTTGTAAGCTTATGTATTGTATGTCACAAACACGTGTGTCGTCATATGTTTTTTGAGCAGAAATTTACATCCATGTAGTTCATCGTTATATCACTTGCATTACTGTAAAAAGATGTTGCAAGGGCCAGAACTGTGTTAACAATGCATTTATTGAGCTCTACCATCGTTCAACCTCATTGTTTTGCTCTTCAATCAGGTTTACATTCACACCAAAAGTTTTGTAGCTAGAGCGTCCAATTTTTTGTTATCTGCCTTCAGAATGGTGTACTGGAGGTGAACTTAAAATTGCCCTAATCTATATTTCCTATACCGTGTGTAATGGAAAAATGTATTCTTTGGAGAGACAAAATGGGAAGGTAAGACCGTCCTGCCCTCCCCCACCCCCATGAATGAGTTCACGGAAGAGGGGGGTCCTTGTCTGTCCCTATTGGGTATCAGGTGGGAAGCTGTAATTTTTTATGCTTTGAAAATATTCTTCGGAACCATCTGTTTGTAATTCGACTGTCATCAGATTCTAATTAGGTCGTCTTCACACGAGGCCACTCAGTAGCAATTCTAAGTGGTTGGTTAGTGGCTCGTTAGTGGCGCTTCCAATGTACCACTAATGAGCATCAAACCGGCGTTTTCAGAAACACGCACGGGCGTGCGTGGTGGTTCTAACGGGGGTGAAAAGCACTTCTAACTAGAGTGAACCTGCAACCTTTGCTTTACTTGAAATTGGAACGCTCATTAGCAGCGCTTCTGCAGGGCCATGAACGTGCTGCTTGAACAGTGGTGTGGCAGCCGCTCCGTGAGAACACCAGCATTTAGCTACGGCTAAACTCACTAGGCACGCCACTTTTCTACGCCGTCATCTGCGGCAGAGGGAACCACTGAAACCGTCTGTGGTGCTTCCATCCGGTGGCTGTGGCCCTGTGTGTACTCTTCCATTCTACCCCATTATTTGCCAATGGCAGTGCTGCCGAGTGGCTCCATGTGAATGAGCCATAAAATATACTATAAATGGTTAATTTTTTTTGTTTTGGACGATTTAAAAGCAAAATATTGCATAAATGCATTCCCTTGATCAGTACAATCTGAAGATAGGCTTTCAAACTAGGCATAGGAGGAATAAATTTCATTGCATTTGATTGAGTCTTACGAGAATTCAGGCAATGTCACATATGATATTTACTTCTCAGCTATTCATCAACTACCTATCAACTAGAAGATTTGGAGAAGAATATCATTTCTCTTCTTGGAACAACGAGCATACATGGGCAAAACATAATTCCTTCCGTCCACGTAAACATATGCATCTCTACAACTGAAATGATTCAGAACAAATACATTGCCTTCATTACTTAATATCAAGCAAAATATATTAAATTAGGTATTCACTAAGAACAATGGTTTCATAATTCATGATTTCAGGTACACAAAATGACACTGACAGGAACATAGATTTTTATGAGAGATAAATAAAGTTGTAGTAGAGATAATGAGCGGCATATGCAGAAAAAATTCCTCTCATTTGGTGAAGATAATGTAATTCCTTCTAGTTTTATGCCATCAATTGGGTGGGTTATAGAGCAGAATGTTGTTCAAAGAAAATATAACATGTTGAGGAGAGAGAAAATGCATTACAAGTAGTAAAGTTGGTGGAAATGATGTGTCACCTAAAACTCTCGTCGAACTGAGAAAGTCACAATAGCTGTTGTACACCATAAATGTAATATGTACCAGTAAGGGTTAGCAAATAGAGAAATTGTCAAATTTTTCAATATTTAACAAATATTTACCATCTAGTAGATCTCCTAAGCAAGTAAGATCCCCTCAAGTGATAAAACGACTGCAGTAGCCATGGTAGCAATGAGCCTGCCTTAGGGTCCTGATGTAATGGTCCTGGGTTCGAATCCCACCTTAGAAATGAATTGAGTTTCCTTAGAATTCAGGTTTTTAAATCAATGGAATACAATCAGAGCTATCCAGTTCAGTTGAAACCCATATCAAGTGCTGCACAGGCGATAAGAAAATGTTAGCGGTCACATGATCCCCAGCTGTCCTTCTAGGTACTGCAAAACTCCTGTCCTCATAGTGTTCTAGGCCACAGCGAACCTACCTAGTAGTATGAAGTCAGGAGTGCTATAGTGCTCTACCAATTGAAAGGTTCATGGGGAATGAGTGGTTGTTGTGAGACTCTCAATTGGTGTGAAAGTAACTTAAATTTGTTAGGGGCTCTGTTGGTTTTGAGAAAATGTCATTCAGAAACAAGCACCTACATTCATTTGAACATTCTGTTGTAAGGGGTATCTATTAATTACGTGAGGCGTTTAGGGGGGGGGGGATCAACCCGAATCTCAACCAATCTCATGTGGGGGGAGGGGGGTCTCGGCAAATATCATGTAATTTTTTTCCACAAGAAACAGGGTAAAATTGTAAGAAAAATGGGTTCAAATTAGTAAAACATGTGGAAACAAATCATATGAACATGTTAGTTTAGTAGTCACTCTTGAGACTAAGCATGAGTCCCAGTGGACTGAATTAGAATGAGTATTCTTTTACGAATTTTAGTAGTTCTTATTTAAGTATTTTATTGTTTGATTTTCTCACTGTGATTCTAGATTACATTCTTAGTAGTATATTACTAAGTAGAAGTCTTAACTAGTTTTAAATAAAAATAATTAAGCAAATTATGTTGTTTTTATAAATGCAATGCAATCAAGCTCAGATTAATGTATTTTCACTAAAAATACGCATTTTAAAAAATATCACGTGAGATTATGGGGGGGGGGGGGAGGGGGTCGAGCCAAATCTCACAACATTTCATAAAGTGGGGAGGGGGGGTCAACAAAATTGCCTCAGGTAATTAATGGACGCCCCCTAATGACCATTTGGTGTTACCTGAAGATTTTTCATGGTCTCTCTTTCCCATTGATGGCTGAATGTTTTCTTCTTGTGTTTACATTACCATGGGAAATGGATCAAGGCTGCCATATGTGATGACCAATATTTTGTGCTGCTTTCATGTTAACTGGCTCCCTCTGTACATTTTGACCCAAGTTCTCTGAGCTCCCCTAGAATGTTAGTGATGAATTGATTTTGATGATGATGTTTTACTTCCAGATTTCCATTCTGTGCCCTCAACAAACGTAGATGGGATTCATTCGTACCCTCAGAGGCCACATTCAGTCTCAAGGCCAAGGCCAGCTCAAAGGCCGCAAATTGTTCAGAGGCCTCAGATTAATAGTAATCCACCTGTATATTCGCAACCAGAAGATATTGATGTGGAATCCCTACCTTTCAGAGTCCAAAAATTGACGCAAAAAATAGTTCTAGTTTATATGAGAAACAGTTCCTAACTGGTCAATACAGTGAGTATTTTACGACTTTTCTGTTAAATGATTTTTAGAGTAGATGAGGCACATTTATTTCACCATAGAATCGTTGCATTTCCTGAAATCAGTGAATATGTATGTAACCTAGATTTTTAATGAAAAATAGTTAAATATAAACGTCAGTAATAATGTTTGTCTGCATGCACACACAAGTAGGCATGATAATTTGTTACTCACATAATATTCACTGTCTCAGGCATCACATTGTGGAAATGAGACTCACTGGGTAAGTACTAACAGAAAACTTTTCCACGGTTTGTATATAAAAAATAATAAAAATATAAACCATATAAAAAATACTTTGTAAAAATAAGTTCCCCATTCACCCCAAATTCTATTCAGGCGTCTAAAGGCCAAGTGCCTTAGCTGTGATAAATTCTATGTCTGGGAGATGGGTAGGGATTTCAGCACCAGACTCCCAAGAGCACAGAAGGTGCTTGGATCAAGGAGACAATTTGCTAAACACCTCCTGGAGACATTGCATCACTGCCTCTTTCAACCAGAGATTCTATATGTATAAAGAAAAGGCCCAAGATTAGACATGTGGGAGCAGTGGGAAATTGTGCAAAGTGATACCTACCTAATAATCTACTGCTAAATGATCAACTGTTCCGAAACCATTCCCCACCGCTTGCTATCCCCTTTCCACAGAACCTACGCTCACCAATTCCCTATCCCTCTTCCCATTAGCCCTTCAAGCCCGGAGGAGATTTAAATGAATCCTACCTCATAGGTCGGGGGAGATTTAAATGGAATCGCTGCTTTGCCGCTGATTTAAATGGAATCACCGTGACGTTGTAGTCACTAGAAATTAGTAAATTGTATGGGTGGGCAAGGGCCTTCTGGACTCCTCCTGGCTTTCATAAATTTTGGTCCATTCTGCCATCCCATGTTTAATCTGCCTGCCACATGCTGACAGTTGACAAGAGCTCCATGGTAGAGGTATAAAGGAGGGTCCATCCCCAACCTTCCCTGTACCCAGTCCTCCCTCCTGCCTTCATGGTCTGGGTTCTCCCTCCATCCTCCCAGTATAGGTCTGGAGGGAGTGTCACCCCTCCATCCACCTTGGTAGAGGCATGGAGGAGGGCCACCCATCCAACCCCTATCCGCGCCCAATGTTGCTTAACTTCGGTGATGTGACAGGAATCGGTGTGTCAACATGGCTAGGCCCTCGCCCTTGACGTAGTCACTATGTTGCTTGACAGCATGTGACGTTTGTGTCCAAGGTAGTGATTGTGTCGCTCGTCATTTAAAGGGTTAACCTTCCAAGGACGAAGAATACTCCTCACCTCTCCTGCCGTCACACCACTGGCACCTCACTGTGCTCCCCCTCTCCTTCACCCTTCATCTAGTCACCCCCTCCCCCTTTCCACTTCCTCCTCTCCTCATCCCCTTCCCATTCCATATATGACGGTACCTCATTTCATGGACAAATTGTAAGTGTGCACCTGATGATGGCATGGCAAGCCTAAACACAAGTTGTGTCATTATTATTTTTAAATACAAACTGTGGAAAAGTACTACTGTGTTTACTTACCCAGTGTTATTCACATGCCAAAGAAAGGATCTTTGAAAATGCAAATTTTGAACTGTTCAATGGGGAGAGTATGTGTTAACCTATTATTCATCCCGACCAAAATATCTTTTTCACAGAAACATGTGGAAAGCCATTACTTGGCAATCTTTTAGTGGCCAAGGGTAAAAGGGTGAAGAAAGGGGCTTGGCCATGGCTAGCTGCTGTGTTTAGAAAGAATGCAGATGTGAGTGGACTGCGGTTTACATGTGGTGGAACTCTTATCGGCGATAATTATGTTATTACAGGTATGTTATTGTGTCGGAAGTCCTTGTGGTATGAACCCTAGCAACACTAGGACAGTGCATTGAGAGTACATATTTGGAATTATGTAAGGAGAAAATAAGTCTAGCATGAGTAAGCAGTTACTGCTCAAAAATAAAGTTCTCTCTATAGTCATGATAACTAATGCAAACATGTTCATGCATTTGATTAATCATTGAAAATGAACTCATATGTGTATTCATACCGTGCGCATCAATTTGAAAAGTAATGTCATACAAGTGCAGTTGACAGAAATGAAATCAATTTGTAAACTTGTCCAATGCTGTTTGGGCAATGGAATCATGTGATGGAAGAATCCATGATGGTGGCCTTTGTTTAAATCTAACGATTGTGAAAGAATTGATAACTTTTCATTTATTTCTTAACAAAATCAGTATATTTCAGCTGGACAATTATATTGGATTGTTATATACTGTTAAAAATAATCATATTTCAATTATTTTTTTCAATTATAAAATGCATATCTAAACTATCCCTACATTTTTGTTAATGGCTATATTTGTTAAGTGCCTATATCGATCATCTGCAATGCTTCATTATATTTCCCTTACTGGCTTAATGCCACCATCTAGTGCCACCAGGATGAATGAGTATAGTTGTTTTAATGAAATAATTATGCTGAAAATATAAATGTTAGGTATAAATTGAGTCAAATATGTGCAATCAACACTATTCTGTGTTTGATTGAATGTTGTGATGTTGAAAAATCCTGAAAACTGAACAACCCAATGTATTTTTTTGGTTAAATTTAGGAATAAAAGATCATGAAAGATCTTTTAAATTTGATCCATACTAAGTTTTCCCAACACAATGCTCTTCAACCTATCGATTGGAGAAATAACATAGTACTGTGGTTATGCTAATATAGTTATTGACTGGAAATAAAACTATATATCATATTTCTGTTAGTAATGTAATGAATTAACCTTTTGATGGAGAGTGTTAAAACATGTTTTGATTTTTCTCTAGTCATTATTATTTGTACCTATTATTGCTAGGCTTTTATTCACTGGTGTTAGTATAAAAATAAAATAAAAACTCTTTGTATATTACACAAAATAAAATTTAATTCACCGACCAGGCTTTCGCCTACTCCGTAGACATTTTCAGGGTAAAAAATATACTGGTATTAGTTTCCTGATGAAAAATGTTGTCTTTCAACTAGCTGCCCATTGTGTAGCTGAGGAGAAGAAGGTGGTGGAGCCTAACAGACTGCTTATCTATCTCGGCAAATTCAACTTGGAATCATGGACAGAAGCTGATGTTCAAGCCTTGGATGTGAAGGCTATTCATGTCCATCCTGACTACAAAACTCTAGGGAGTGATGCAGATCTAGCACTATTGCAGCTCAGTTCAAATGTTGTTTTTAACCAGTTTGTACAGCCTGCATGTTTATGGCCTTTTCAATCACAATTACACGATGGCAAGGACTACTCAGACCTAACTCCTTTGATTGGAAGACGAGGAACGGTAAGAACCAAGCTGATTTATTTTATATATAAGGCTATGATTTCTGTGTTGAGTGATATTTTTTATACAATGGGCATATCCTTAAAAAAGACAAACATATTTTTGGCCATGGATAAAAAATTAATTACGATTTATTCCTTAGTTACATTAAAATATAGTTATCATGCTTAAGATTGAAGCTCTGATTTCATTCATCCAGACCCAACCAGTGGACCACGCTCTTGGAGAGTGGTAGCAATTGCTGCCTCCTCTATAATAGGATTCAGCTTGGCAAGCGCTTAGACATTGAAAGTTGTTTCATCATACCTTTACCTCCTGACCCATTAATGGTTTTGATGTCGACTGTTCTATTCCTATTCCTTCACTTTTCCTCTACTTTTCTCAGTAATAAGCTAAATTCCTCTACTTTCCTCAGTAATAAGCTAAAGCTTGAGGCCTGGGGAGGAGGATGTTCCACAGGATTTACCCTCAAATCACCTGTTCCAGTCCCAATCTCTTTCCTAAGGCTCGATTGTAGATCTACTTTGCTGCGCATTATCCCTATAAATAACCAAAAAGCAAACGTCCATCTTCACAAACTGTTCACAGTCACAGTTGTACAAATGTAAGAACTGTATTTTTTAGAACAGTTGTACAAAAAGAATGTTCATCAAATTTTTCTTACTAATTAGAGGTACTTTGTTACACGTGCAACAAAATCACTAAAATGGGAGTGCAAATGGTATAATGATCTTCAATCACACCATCCCTGATCTACCTATGTTCTCCTCTTCCTTTTTTTAAATGTTAATGGTAATCTGCTTTCATTGAAGCGATTTTGTCATCTTACAATTGTCTTTCATAATCTCATTCAGTGATAGGAATGTGATCAAGTTACCAATTTGCTGAAACCTTAAGTGCTAAATTTATATTTAACATATATAATTATTCAGCTTGGCACAGTTTTCAAGATATGAAGCATATATTAGCTTAAAATCTCTAAGCACAGTTGACAATATAAAATACTTTTCCCCGTTAGCCAATGGTTGAAACTTTTCTTTTCAGATACAAAGGCTTTGATAAATAATGTGAAAAAAGATGTTTATCTCAAATCCAAGTCTCAAACCAAATAAATTAGCTGCCAGTCAACAAAATTGATCAAAAACAAATTCTACTTTTTTGCTGCTTGAAATCACAAATGCTTCAAATAATTCATGAAAATGGAAGCTACCTACTATGAAGATGGTGCATAAGCATCTTTTTCTTCATGGTGTGTATTGATACTTGAGAGTGATTTATGGCTAAATACTATTGTTTTCATTTTTTTCATAAAGGTAATGGGTTGGGGGAGAGATGAGTTTGGGAGCATAGTGACCAGTGAACCAAGGTTTGTGAATGTTCCCGTGGTTTCTCAGAGAGAATGTTTTGACTCTCACCATGGACTAAGGCATTTTACTTCAAACCGAACTCTGTGTGCTGGATCTCGAGATGGTATGTATCAAAGGGTTTACCTTCCTTTCAATTTTGATGGAAATACTTTCCAATCCACAGGAATAGAAAGAAATGAAGCATGCACATATTCACCTGTATCTAACAAATTTGTAATTGAGATATTTTAGCAGTGAATGTTTGCTGATATTGCGAAAAATACCTCTCCAGTTCAAAATTTAAATTCAATTTAATAACAAAAAAGAATAAAACTTGTACAATCCCAACACGAGTTTCTGGTTGTAATGAATGGTGGTAATGAGAAAGTGGTATTTACTTTTACTAGTTGTGATTATTATTAACACTTGATAGTTGCATTAGGGATTTGTTCTATGGTGGGTTTCACACTGCAGAAAATCAGACTCGATAATTTGTTGATGCTTCAGAAAAAGTCACTTGGCTCAAACAATATATCTTTACTCACAACCAGAGATCAATCAGAGATAATCATCTAAATCAGTGCTTCCCAATAGTCCAGGCAACGAAGACCCAAAAAAGGCCAAATAGAGGAAATAATTCATGTAGAAGTCAATTTTGGCACAGTTGTAGGGGAAGGTGTCCTTAACAAGATACTAAAAGTACTGATGGGTGGGAGTGAAGCTAACAGGGGGGGGGGTCTCTAAAGGTCCCTTTTTTCAGTTTTTCATTAATAACTCGAAAACTACTGCCTCTAGCGAAAACATGTGCTCATGCTAAATCAATCTACTTAAAATTCTCTTCAAAAAAGAACTTATACACTTTTTTCTTAGGGTCAATACTTAGGGAGATGAAATGGAAAATTATAAAAAAAATTATTAATTTCGAGGATACTGGGACTAACCACGGTAGTTTCCTATACGGAGTCACCCGCAAGTGCACATAAGTGAGATATTCCACAGAGGAAAAAATTTTTCTCTCAGTGGAATATCCTCATTTTTCCTCTGTGGAATATCACTCTTATGTGCACTTGCGGGTGACTCCGTAAAGGTAACTACCATGGTTAGTCCCGGTACCCTCAAAATTAGTCAAAAGAGCGAACTCCTTAATGTGTTCTATGAATGGCTTTATCCTCCCAGACTTTGGTGCTTAGCGCACGATTTGGACTGCTAATGGCATAATATGTCTAGCAGTTCTAACCACCATGCTCCTAAAAGCCACCAAATAATCCACAGGGGAGAAGGACACCTCTGTAGCTTAACTAGTTAAAGCACTCGGCGCAAAGTTGAGGGATCTGGGTTCGAATCCCGGTCAAGGCGAATGATTATTCATCTGTGGAACATCGCACTTATATAAAAATTGTTTTTATTGTTAAAAATCAAGTTTTAATGATATATATTAACTATGTTCAGACCACATATTAATTATTTTTGTTACCTTTACTGCATGCAAGTGTACTCATGTAATATATAAAGGAAGAATTGTGTGCGGAGGGGACCACAATATTGTGCGTGTATTGAGAGAAGGGGAGAACGATGAGAATGTTGTCAGGTCTCTCCTCCCTACTCTATTCGGTATCCCCTTCCTAACAGTGCTTGTCCCTTAGGGACAGTTCAAGTATAGTGTAAGACGATTTATGCCAATTTTGACCTCCCCCTCCCCTATGTAAGACATCGTAAGATTTTCCTTACCTTTCCCCCCCCTCAGTCTTACATTAGGCATTGGATATTTCAATCCCTGGCAGGAACCAATGCCACCTGCATACGGACAGCTTTGGTTGAGCATGGATTTAATGTAGCTAGCCAGTCAGGCAATCTGGAAGCAATGTTCTGGAACGGGCCAATGTCTCAGGGGAAGAGAAGAGAGAGATCTTGACTATGTTGCCCAAGATGGTGGAACTTACTCCAGACAAAAGTGAAGAGAATGCTTTCTTGATGTCAACTTGGACAAAATTGCAGAATCATCTGAAATCCCTCAAGGAGAATGGGCCTACCGCTGCTTTGTGTGTCCAGTACTTCAATATGGTTACCCTGATGAAGACGTTTATTAATTCTGAGCATCATGGTGATTGGGACGGCCACTTGGCCTGTGTAAAGCAGATGATCCCAATCTTCCATGCAAGTAGCTACTTCCAGTAGGTTCACAAAATGTGCCCATCTTTATGTGCATCTTTAAGACATGATGCAACTGAAAAATAGCCATCCGCAAGCATACACAGAGTTTGCAGAAAAGGGGTCTGCATCATCATCAGGGTAACCATATTGACTTGGATGTGAGCATGTTTTATTTTCAACTTGTATATTATACATTCACAACATAGATACAATTTCAATTAATAAAATTTAAGAAAAAATATTATTGGTACATATATTTTATTGTAGTGGATAATACCACAGTAGCAGTTGACGGTCCCGCAACGTTGCAGGCACATCGCATTGTGACCAATGTGATGGTCCCGCAACGTCACAGGAGTTGCGGTTACGTCGCTGCGACGTTCCAGCAACGTGCGAAGTTTCTGGGAATCAACGTCGCCGGACCATCACATTGCGACCTTCTGAAAAAATTTTGCTTGGTACCAGACTCCATTACGATAAGCTAATCAAACGTTTGGATCGCCTTTTATGGTTCTTTCTTCTGTTTAAACGCTTGCTTAAACCCCCTCCAATAGCAAAATTGTGAACATTGACCCTTGGTGCCCCATTACCTTGCACCTTATTTTAAAATATTGGCGTCCAGAAAGCCTTATATATATGGCCACTTCCGTGCGTTAAAGTGACTTCGAGAACTAATTATTATAAATGGCAATGTCGTGATAGTTTGAGAAAATACCATTACATCACGATAACAGTTTTCAGGCATTAATTATTTGAAATCTGTATGACACCATAGTACCAATATAAATGCAATATTACTAAGAATAAACAAGATTTTTTCAAATAAATAAAATATCGGACCGACCAAAGTTGATAATTGGTTGCAGATTGGTCAAAAATTGATGGTCAAAATGTGACGTGTCCGCAACGTTCCTGCGACGAACCATTGTGACCGCAACCTTAGGACGACCTTTGTTACGTCGCTGCAACGTTGCGTCAACCAACTCTGCTACTGGGGTATCCACCGATAATTGTTAAAATAGTATTTCATTTGTTAAATCTTAATTAGAAATTGTGAGAATTTCAATGGTGTGTCATCAGAATTCTATCACTGTTGCCGTTTCACCGAAAGCTCATCACCAGTTGTCTTTTAGGAAAATCTTGCCTTTATAATGACAATTAAAAAATATGCAGTGATATTTTTCTTGGCTTTTTCAGGAAAGAAGAAAGATTTTTCTGGATAGATATTGTAAGAAAATATAGAGTATATTTAGCTGGATTCTCTCACTGTTTCACCAACCAAACAATTAAAAGAGCATCAAAATAAAAACTACATATGTATATTTGTATTCATACATGAAAATCGATTCACATAATCTTTTTCAATTCTTAGAAATCCATTAGTAGACATTTCATGCAAAACTTAGTTTTGTGTAAAAAAATACCTCTGTATGCCTCTTCTGTGCATTAGTTGTTTTTACTATTTGATATGTAATGCCTTAATTGATGTAATTTGTGATGTACTAAAATTGTTCTTTTTCTTACTCCAAATAGGGTCTGGTCCATGCAATGGAGATAGTGGAGGTGGTCTCATGTTTCTGGTGACAGACGAAAATGACTCAAGGTGGTTTTTACGTGGAATTGTGAGTTTATCCCTAACAGATGCAGGTAGAATGTGTGATTTAAAAAACTATATTGTGTACAGTGATGTGGCAAAATTTGGTGATTGGTTGTCAAGGTATATTGATCCTCATTGGCTAGGAGGTGCTAGAACAGGAAGTGGTTTAACTAGAATAGAGGAAGAAATGAACTCCAACTGGGACCCAATTCCATTCAAAGTCTTATAGATACACACTATGTTTCAAGGGAGTGAGCCACCCTTAATTATTTTTACTGAAGCAACTTACAAGTTCGTGAGCAAATTAACCTCTCTGGTGAGTAACAAAGTTTACTGACTATCCAGTGTGTTGCTGAAGTGATGCCATGTCGTTATTACTGGCATAAATGGCCAGAAGAGACAATCCTAGAGGAAAGGTGTGCTGTGAAATCCCACATGACTGTGATTCCAAGTGGTGGGTATCAGATACATTCCAATGCTCTAAGTAAGCATAAGTTTACAGTGAGCCGCCTTCTTGGCATTATTATAGACAGTGCATCAAGATACTGCTGTTTTGTTTGCCATGCCTATTAATCTGCAACAGATTAATTGACACAAATAAAATAAGTGAATGAATCAAGGTACCTAGTGTCTTTGTGGATATTATAGAATGACTTCGCGGAGTAAGTACCTGAATTTGGGTGAATCTGTAAATATTTTATCACATAAACTTTTAAATGTTTTAGTATGTACACCTTTTTAAGTACAAAATTATAGATAAGCTGCAATTATTTTCTGCATTTGTTGTATGATAGTGTATATATGTACAAAATATGATCATCTTTGCTGAGAGTAGCTCTCAGAAAAACCCATTTTGGTTACGGGTATAAGTTTATGTGGGCCAAATGGACAAGCAGCATACCAATATTTTATATGATAAAATTGTTAAATAGGTGCCTATATACATTGTTTTTCAGGTAGCATATCCATAAAATTAAAGTCAAGGCTAGTTCAGTGGAAAATTTGCCATGGAAATGCTCTAGCAAGATCAATATTCTGAAAATGTACGTGTGCTACTGGCATTGATGCTGAATGCTGTATAAAGTTGGTTTTATTTATTAAAATTTATTTGGTTAAAATTCATCATTATCATTTGTCCAATCAGGGAAAAATTTGTAACTAAAAGACATGGCCATGAATTAATAAGAGTGACTTGAAGGTGTCAAGGGTATTTAAGGAAGAACATTTGTTTCAAACAAATGCCTCCTGAATAGGTGACAGAAGTAGGTACCTTGGTACCACCTCAGTACCTTGCCACTAAGGAGTTATAAATTAATATTTCTCCCTTGCAATTATTTCCTTTGGTAGGTACTTTTATTTCCTCAGTGGGTCATCATGACTGGAGCTATCTAATTTTGAGCTATTAAGGAATGGCCGACATTACGCATAGATGAATGGTGAAGTAGAGCATTGACTTACTCAATAAAAATATTTTTGGAAATATTGTTTTGTTTAATAGTCTTATTTAAGGCTTTTATGAAATTATTGAATCTAAGATTTACTCTGCACTTTTATAGTACAGGTTCATCTGTTTTGAATACCTGGAAACGCACTTATCAGTATAATGGGTTAAAGGGTCTCTACACACTTAACTAATCACCTTTTTTTGCCTTTATTCCTTTTTTGTATAACTATCCTTTGTTTTGGTTTCGATGGTTTCATAGCATAACACATAACATGGCTATGTTCAGTGACAACCGTGGGGGTGGGGGGATCCCCTGAAAATTGGAATGTATTGAAATAAAGGGTCCTAAAGGAAAAAGTTGTATGCATTTGTTATTTTTCAACAAAAAAGCTCTTTCATTCTACCTATAATCTGAACAACTTTTTCAATTGATATGTAATTATCAAGCATATCAAACCATGGGAAATTGTATTATTTCAGAAATTTGCGGAGGAAAAAACTTTAAAATCTCAGCATTTACACTGCAGTTGCAATTGTAATCTTCAATGCCTAAACACAAATTTTCTCCTTATTTTCTCGCTACCTCCTTTTTCGTCCTACCTTTTCTCGCTACATGTAACTGCCACTGCTCTACATGGATCTTCACCTCCCCTGAAAGAAAATCCTGGCTACGTCACTGACCTCACCACATGCTCTCAAGAAATGTTGTTGATTGAAACAGATGCATCAAATTAACCCTTTTTGGTGGTCACTTAGGTAGCAATGTGATCATTATGCTATTGATCCCTTAATTAGTAACTAAGAAATGCAAGTAAGTAATGGCAAAAACACTACTTGACCTGCTCTCTCATGTAACATCACTCGTGAATTGTTGTAATGAGAAACATCCTTCAAAATGAGTTCATATTTAAGAAGCATCTTGGTTTATATGCGTGTTGAATGGCCAAATGAAATGCATAAATAGGAAAATCCTTGGTTTTTTCACTAAAGAACATTCTGCCTAAATATGGCAAGATTTAAATTTAAATAGGAGCATAATAGGGCTCATTTGCTTAGGGTGTTCATCAAGTGTCATATGATATTCCCAAATTTCCCTTGTGGATCTCCCTCAGAAATGTACATTTCGTTAAGGGTGTCATGGGGTCTTTTGGAGGGTTGCCGATCCCATCAGGTTGACATTGTGCTTTAGGCATTTTCTGACATTCCTATATTTGGAGCAGTTTTGGAAAGTGTTGGCTCGAGTTTCCATTTCATTGATCATAATGTCCCAGTTTCAAAGTCCAACCCTTCATCTCAGGAGTAGGTGACCATTACGGCACCCGAAATCTGTTTGCACCAGTGTCCAGCCGTTACCAGCCTGTGGTGTGCATGCACAGGTATGTGCCTGGTGGTCTAGGGGTGCATATAATGGGTTCAATTTTTGGGATGTATGACCCGGAGAAATGCTTATGAAAATAGATTGGGAACCACTGAGCTAGGCAATCAGCCATGCTTTACTGACAGACATTCATTGGAGCTTTGATTTAAGTTCGTATTCATAAAAAATTAAAATATAGTACTCTTCTACAATATTGTAGAAAAGTGCTAAGTATTTTGCTTTATTATGAATACAAAAAATAAGAAATTATACGAAGTGAATCCTGCAACAGTAAAGCTTTACTTGAAGTTTAATGTAAGAAAAAAAATCATATGAACTGTGACATAACCAGAATTTTGCTTGTGTAGGTTCATGATGAGAATTAGCGGTGGGGAGGGGTGAACATTTTTTTAAGTTTCAGGGGCTAAATTGTGTGTTTATGCAATGAAGAGTGCAATTGCGACTGCAGTGTGGCAGCCGATTAAAAAAAAGTTATGGCCGTGCAAACTTCGAAAAGAATGCAATGCCCACAGTTTTTTTATGTATGAAAATAACAAACATATCAATTGAAAAAGTTGTTTAGAATAAATTAACTTCGAAATCAACAAGTAAAAAACATGTAACTTCACTTTTTCCATTAATACTACGTACCCTTTGTTTGAATAATTTCAAATTTTCGGGAGGGGGAGGCTTGAGGGGGTAGGGTCCGGACCTAATGGATCCTCACCCTGGCAACGTTTCTGGCAAGTGAAATATAAAGATGGGAAATGAAACTCAAAACTGATAAATAGTCTGCATCACAAACCAGATCTCGATGCGATTCAAGTCTGTCCCACTAGAATAAAGAATCAGCGCCGTTGAAATTAGCCTGCCGTGAATGTGGTTGGAGCTAATTTTGTTTATGTACAGATTTTCGTGAAGCTTTGTATACGCGTTCTCATTAGTGATATCTAGAGATAAAAGTGAAAAAAATTGCATCACACCGATTTGGTTTTTTGATAATTCAATTCTATTTCGTAGGCTTATGGCACATTGGATACATTTCGAAATAATTCAATCACGCATACCCCAGTGAAAAAAATGTATAAAAATTGTATACAATGTATAGGGCCAGCTTGTATACAAATTGTGCACAATTTGTATACAATGTGTACAAATTGTACACAATGTGTATACAATGTACACAAAATGTATACAGTTGTACACAATGTATACAGTGTATACAATTTTTACATGGCCTGGCGAAAATATTGTAGAGGGATGCGGATACGAATCGTCGACGAAGCGGAGATTTAACCGTACACGAAGCGAATTGGAATGTGAACGAACCGTAACTAAACCGTCTCCGAAGAGAAATGAAACGTAAGACGAAAACGTTCACGAGCCGGAATATCGTATTACCTCACCACTGACTTCGCTGCTCTCTCTAAAAAAAAAGATAATTTGCCATTTATCATTTTGAATGTGCTATTGCGCAATGGCATGATATAATACATCATATTTACTCCATCATGTCTACCTATGGCACTTATGGCACCCTTATCGTATGATTACCAATCCTAAGACTCAACACACCTATTCTCACACCCTCTACTGAAGTATTGGTGCCAAGAAAGACGTATATATGTAGTCACTTCCGTGGATAAATGTGACTTTGAGAACTATAATCATAAATGATAATTCCATGATAGTTTGAGGAAATACCATAAAATCTTGAAATAAGTTATTTGCCATTAATGCCAGATAACTGTTATCCTATGTTGCAATGCAATATGCACATATTGTATAAAATGTATATAAGCATGCCTTTTGTATACAGTGTATACCTTGTATACATTGCATACATATCCTATGCACTGTGTAAATTTTACACAATTTATATAAACTGTATACAATGTATACATTTTGTGTACAATTTTTATACAGAATATACACATTGTATACAGGGTATACAATCTATACAACTGTATACACCCTATACAATGTATACAAAATGTATACACTCTATAGAGCCTGTATAAAAAATGTATACAGTTTTTTCACTGGGGTACGTACATATTTTCTTCTAAAGGCGAAATTTTAATTTCTTGTTATTGTAATTGTTGCTAACAAATATCAAGGTGTCACTCCCCAATATTCGAAAGAAGCATTTCAATGTTATTTTGTGCCTAATTTTGAAAAGCAGGCCGATAACTCCAGTCATACCTTACGTACTTTGAAGCAAAATATTTAACCCTATTACTGCGCAAATAATCTGAAATATAGCTAGCTCTCCCTAGGCGCAATTTTTTTTTATTTTTGCGTAATTTTATTATTTCAATCACTTATCATTTTTGGAAAACATTTTTTTTAAATGTTATGAGTAATAGTCTTCCGATTTTATTTTAAAATAAGAATTGATGGACTTTTTTTGACTAAAAGACGAAAAAGGTTATAGCATTTATGTATATGGGTCATCCTACCTCAATTCAACAAACGTTTGTTGAATTGAGGTTGGGGAGAGAGGGGGTGTGCACCCGCACCTAATATACGTGGGAGGGGCAGTGGCAGCTGAGTTCTTTCGTCGCGGAGACGAGAGCGAACGTCTCCCGAGTGTTATTGGTTTTAGGACGGAGTCCTGATCTGGGATGGTTTGCCGACGGCCAGTGAGTTTACTTCCCATTCCCTGCTCTTCACTCGTTCCTTTTTTTATTTTTTTTTATTAATTCTCGTGGGTCACGCGTTCCTACATAGTTACTTGCATAAAATATCTTAACTAGTCTGTTATTTACTTTTTATGAAATAAAAGCAGAGTAACTATAGCGAAGAAAATGCAATTTAAAAAATACGAAAAACTTTTTGTAATCAGCTTTATTAGAATAATGTTTAAATATACTAATACTATACTACTTCTCGTTTTTTCGTGCCCACAATCGGGCTCAGTACCTTATTTCAAAGAAACACATGCAATGATAGTTTGATTAGTCTTATTTTCATTCATTCAAGTATTCTACCAGCTGATTGGTAGGTTCTTGGACAGTCCCCATTTTGTATCCACAGATCAAAAAATAAAGTCAGACCTTTAAGAATATTTAGATTGATTGGTTTTCCAGTTCTTTTCATCAGGACTCGCCTTCTCCAAGTTTTGTGTTCCATTCCAATTTTGGCGCCCCTCCGAATTTTTTGGGGGGTGCCGCAGCACCCAAGGCACCACCCACTGTGCGCACCCCTATGGCGGGGAGGGGAGTTATTGGGACGGCTTACGACCTTGTGCTCTCTTCCACACTTCAGTATTAACAATGCCACTGATCTATTCAATAGTATAGAGATGCTACTTTTTTTTTAAAACCTTTGTACTGTTGCATTAAATTATGTAACGAACGTGGAAGAAAACCCCATTTACAAAGTACCCTGCAAACCACCTCAAGGTGGTGTGGCCGGGGGTGATTGTTTGCCAGTATGCGCCTCAATGCATCCTAAAAATGAAACCACGAGTATTGATGCATCAACAAAAACCTGGAAATATGTGAAATATGGTGAACTTATCCCTGCGGAACGGAATCCACTAAGGATAAAGGCTGAAGTAAATACGAGAGACTTTTTTTAAAGCCGCTATTAACGGAAGAGTTTTGAGAGAGAACCCTCTTTCATAAAAAATGCTCTTAACTATTGGACTATTTAGCATAACTCACTGACGGTTTACGATAAATTTTATTTCCATCAGCAACCACACCGATGTTGTCACAAGGCGGATTTCTTCGCAAATTGTCGAGGGGTATTGACTATAGAATGAAATTTTAAGATAAATTTGCACCATGTTTTACTCCTAATAATTGCTAAATTTATTGATTTTGGGGGAGGAGCTAGACGAGTGTGCAGCTAGGATCAAGCAAATTAAATGAAACATCGTAGCTTACCTTACTCTTCTTAAATGGGGAAAATAAATATTCTTTTGATTGCACCCGCACAATTCCTTTCACTCTGAGCCCAGTCCTAAACTTCCCTAGGCAGTGGAACAAACAACTTGATTCAACTCCGTATTAATTTTGGATATCAATTCAAGTATCACAGACACGGAAATCGCCCGAAATTAAAGTGGTTTAGTTCGTCTGTATTACAGTCCTTGTTCCACGGTAAATGTATGCGTTAATTTAGTCATGAAATCTACATTCATGAAATCTACATTCATGAAATAAGTTTCATCAGCGTTTATGCCTCGATGTCACACGAGCAGGAAAAAAATCATGAATTTGGCGTTGATCGGCTGACGGCTTGAATGAGAATTTGACTGTGCTGGCATTTTACTGTGGAAACAAATAGTGAGGCGTTTACTGATGCAGTCTAAGAGTCTACGTAATAACGGATATCATTATACCCTGACGTATCCACAGAATGTATTGCATGAACAAACTTACTGGTTTACTATAGTGCACACAAAACATCATAGTAGCCAGTTTCCTAGCAATAATGATCTAGTTGGAGCGAAGGCTTCCACAGTGAGTTGAAGAACTGGATCCAATTTTCAGGTTCAACTGTGTGCGTCAGCGTTGTGGTGACAAACGTATTCTCCTCCGTCTTCAGGCCGAACTGGAGATTATCTCCAGTTCGACCTGAAGACGCCTCCTGTAACGGAAGAGAAAACGTTTGTCACCATAACGCTGGCGCACACAAATGAACCTGAAAAATGGGATCCAATGCATGATCTATTGAACGAATTAGAATAGCTTATTTAACAACGAGTTTGCACAAAATTTCTGCGTCTGTCCTGCAGTGAAATAATTTCACCAATTCGCTCAAATGTACCAGTTGCATAAAATTTTCCTCATCTTATTTTAACTGCCGGTGAAGACTTCATTTATGTTTTCTTCTCAAGCCGTCAAAGGATTTTCTGTTAGGGGGAATGTTCGTATCGGATGCGCACATATACATCAGCCGATGTTCGTGCTTCGTCAAGAATTTAGAGACTTCCTATCTAAAAAAAAATATTCGCAGAATATTAGCACGCGAATGCGAAGTCGGATTCTGAGAGTTCTCATGAATTATTCATGAATGAATTCACGGAGAAATTTACCGTTGGACACCGGCTCGCAATCGCACAGTCCATTCAAAACTGCAGAGAGTTATTATTGCGCGCGCGCCACAGAGCGATAAAACGTTAAAGCGGCGATGCGACTATTTCCGAGGCGTTAAACTATCATCAGAGAAATAAACATCTTTTGAATATACCCAAGGTCCTTAAACATACTCGTACTCTAAGAACCTTGGGATGTACCCATGTGGAAAAGTCTGGGAGGAAGCAGCCTACGGCTTTTGACCAAAAATCTCATTCCCCTCCATTCTTCCCAATCTTTCATTCCCTGTATTGATTATTCTCTTTGCTCCGTCTCTTCTTTCCGTCTGTCTCTCTCTCTTTCTCTCTCAAGTGCGTGTAAGCGTTTTTTTACGAAAAAGTACAGGATATAGAGAATTTTTCACATCCGCATGGACTGACTGAATGGACGCCGATTTCAACTAATGTTTGGGAAAAAAGGAAACTTTTTATTCAAGTGATATGTACATGGATAAGAACTCATACTTTCGTGGTCTTTGAAAGCAAACCCAAGGAACTGGGAGGAGTGGGTAGAGGAGTAACCAAGCACTAATATAGTGTTGCTAGTGAAGTTTAAAATTGCTACATACTCCTCAATTGATTTGATTCCCCTTTGTCCTCTTAGTCAATCTCTCGCGTTCACCCCCATCCTCCTACCGTATTTCTTCCCCCACCCCCACTCTCACCTGGCCATGTCATGTATATAAGGCTTGTGCTTCTCTTACCTTTTGCCTGATGATGATATAAATCCACGTTGAAACCCGGGTTAAGTTTTAGTAAAATTCGTTGGTCCTACTTAGTAAAAGTTGTAATTTTCTTCCTTTGATAATTGATCGATACAGACTTCTTTTTATGGATTTCAACAAGGACTCATTTGAAACCGTCAATTTCATACTTAAGGTATTAATGCTACGGCTACAATTCAATTTATCTAAAGATGTATGAAATACGCGGAACTCAAAATGCTTCTAATCTCCAAAACTGGCCACCACAAATCCTCACAAATGGCTCCAACGGAGTACAGTTGGGGGGTTGGAAACATTGATGCTACCTCATATAAGCGCATACAAGGCTTGGATATTTCTCTACCCCCAGAAAAGTATCGTTCCAACTACTCCATTGGTGCGCGTCACTGGAAGATGGAAATGGAGCAACACATCTAGGGCCTCGGTTGGGGGGCAGGTCCCATGTAACAGACAAAACATTATCCCCAACAGCGTATGGAATCCGTTGTGATTAAATTTAAATAATCCTCTTATAAAAACCGTTGCCCCGATGGAGTGTCTTATAGGCAGCAATGTAATCTTCATTGTGACTAAAGAATAATGAATTTAAAGGTATATGTATATTGTATAATAACTTTTGTAAGTCATTGTTTATCTCCAGATCATTTTATTTTTCAAAATAGTGAAAATAAAAACTACTCTATTTTCATATATATATATTTTCTGCACATGTTACTGAAGAACAGGTGTAAGACTATTTATGATTTTTTTCTGGATGTGAGTGGATTGATGAAGACTGCTTCACATCACACCTGGCTTCCAGCTTGTCACCGACCTTTCTACCTTGAGGAAAACTTGTAAGTGGAGGAGGAGGCTGTTCGACATCTCTGGGTAACGAGCCTTCACATCAAATCTCCATTCATTCCCAGGAACGTCTTCTGGCATGTTTTTTTCCTCTGGCCGATAATTATGCATAAAATAAGAACCCTGAAAATGAAATCAATCGCTTTATGTTTTAATGGCTTTAATTTCTTGATGTTCTTAAAACTTATTCTGAAAAACTCATGTGATGAGGAATTTGCTCCTAAATTCCTTGAAAAAATATACAAAAAGCAAAATCACTTGTCTACCACACCAAGTTGAAGGGATAACCAATAGCATGGTACACTCAGAAATAATAAAACATTTCTTTAAGTAATATTTAGTTTTTTCCCGGATAAATTTATTTAGGAAGTCTTCTCGAAACGTCGAGAGTGCTAAAAAGCCTATCCCAGTGGTAGATCCGAGGAGACTTCCTTAATAAACATTTCTTTGTTGGTTAGGATCGAAGCTGCCATCAAGTCAGTCCAACAAAAATGGCAGCAAAAAGAAGTTGAAAATGGTTAAATATTCAGTTTTTGCTTTTGAGAAGATGTTAAAGGTTTTTTGAAGTGCAACTCTCACTATGGATGGGGTAATTTCACGAAAGCCCATCGTCACGTTGCACCCGACCCCCGGACGGAATTTTCAGATCAGTAGAACATTTTTCTTTCGTTCAATTAAATATGAAAAATTCAAGCTAAAAGTTTGATATCTCGTTCAAAATGAGGCCA
This sequence comes from Pyrrhosoma nymphula, assembly GCA_963573305.1. Lineage (NCBI taxonomy): Eukaryota > Metazoa > Arthropoda > Insecta > Odonata > Coenagrionidae > Pyrrhosoma > Pyrrhosoma nymphula. The sequence continues at coordinate 41,874,443 of OY754330.1, read as the reverse complement.
AAGCATTATATATTTTTTGTTTTTCAATCGTATTCTTTCAAATAGATTAACAAACTGAAATTTTTTCAACTTCACGCGAGTTATTTATACAAATTAAGAGTTTTTTTAGCACTTTCGTTGCCAAGGAATGTTTACATTGCTACCGAGGATTTCCATATGCTATGCAGAGTATAAAAGCTACGTAAAATGGAATTTAACTTTTGCGGCGCGTACTTAAATGGCTTTTAACGACATAATACCTTTTGTCGTTGTGGTTACGTATGTATAAAGGAAACTCCGTTGCACCTTATGACAAAGTGTCCAACGTGGGCCAATCTTAGGAAAAATAAGTTGGGGGATTTCTTCCCCACCACTGCAGTAGCTTCTGGAGAGAGGCAGGGCTGCCTGAGTGAACATCTACCCGAGAGATGGCATAATGAACTTCTCTTAATGGAGTCTTAAGTGCCTGGGTGTGGTCGTTGTTCCCTTTTCCCTACCATCCCCTGTCCCCTTTAACTAATAAAATAAAATACGTATGTATGAGCACTTCGAATGAATCTACAATACTATCACTAGGGGGATATAGTGTTATTTAATGTGAATATTTTAAGTCTGTGTATTTCATTAAATTATCGAAAACGCATAAATATAATTTTCATTATATTAATATTATATAGAATTTTGGGTCGGCCGACGGAAGTGGAATACAGAGTATGGATATGACCGGCTGTGGAGAGTACAGAGTATTTTCCAGAAACATTAATTTAATTATTTATGTTTAATTATATACAATAAGGTGTACTCCCAACTTCCAGTCATATCCATACTTTGTGATCCACTTATGATGGCCAACCCGCGAAAGCCAATCCTTTTTTCGGGCTATGTATAGCTTGATTTAAAGAATTCTATGAGACCGACATTCTTAAGAAATGGCCGAATTACAAAGTGAAGGATCGTTATATGATTCATAGGTACCTACCCTAATTGCTTACCGTGTCATTCCCCAACACTAAGAACTGATTTTGTTAAATACTCGTCCCGTTGCAGCATTTTTTAATTACTGAATGGTAAAGAAAACAGGTATGATGTTTTATATCTACCCCGCCGAGGAGGGCGTTTCGCATCGTTTTCGGCTATCATGGTTATCACGATCACAAAAATTCTACGAAACCAACTTTCATGAGAATTGACAGCATTCAAAGGTGAAGGATTATTGCTTGACCCGAAAGTTATTTGGTTTTCCTATCACTCTCCATTACCTGTTCTCTGTTGCAAATGGTCAATTTTTAAGCGAAGTGATGAATCTATTTTTTTTTCTTGGCATCTTTCAATTTTTTACTTTCTTTGAATCAACTTCATAAACAAACGTTTTCCCTATTTCTCCATCCTATAAGCGCCAAGCCTTTCCCCTTGGACTACAAAATTGACGTGGTGAAAGGGCTTGCGCGTTCCAATGACCCCTAGAGCTGGCCTGGCGGGAGCAATTCCGATTGCTCCTGGTACTGGCAGCCATGCCAGATAGGTCGATGGACAATAGGCAGTTCTCGTGATGGCGTCACTTCAAAAATAATATATTAGGCATGGTCAAGGGAAGCCCACCCAACTATACATTTCCCTGAACATTGCAGTCAATTACAGGGATTTACATCCACAAAGCATCCCAAATCCCGCTCCCACTAGGGCGGGTGTCGTGCCCTACAGCGGGAGAGTCAAGGCCTCCGCGGTCGTCATCTCACGAATTCCAACAGCAACACCATCACCAGAGGATACAAGGACTACACGATATAGCAAGAAGAAAATAAAGAAGAAGAGGACTGAAGTGGTAAAATTAGGGACTTAATGGGAACGTAATGTCAATGATCAGGGCTGGGAACCTAGAAAATATTAAACAGGAAATGAAGAGATGGAAAATAGAGGCGTTGAGGCTGTTCAAGGTGCGATGGAGAAATTGCGGGAACTATTAGAGTGACAGTTACAGGGTAATCTATTGTGGGGGAGATGAGTCAGCGTAGGGTGGCAATGGGATTGAATGGACAATTGGGGAAAAGTGTACAGTTCTCGCGAAAGCTTACTTAGATGCGCAGAGCAGAGTGGGTGAAATGTGTGGGAGGGGTAAGAGAAAGAAACAAAGAGGAAAATGAACGCGTGGCAGGCAGAATGGCCAACATAGTGTCTCTGCGTAGAAATGTAATTCCGAGCCGTATTTGACAATTCGACTCGTCGTGGAGCAGGTAGTTGACACTTCTCAGCCGTTCCTCCGTTTCGCGGCCGGGGCTGTGGAATGGAGGTTCTTACGCGATGACTCATTGCTGAGGATTTAAATTACTTTAAATGCATTAATATTTATTCAAAATTATTAAAAAATAACAAATATAGTCGTGATTCCGCTGAAACACTGTGTAGACACCAAATGTGTGTAGTATAATGTGGAAGCATTAAAAGGTATGAAAAGGAGGGAATACCAGGAGCTAGTGAAAAGGAACATAGGAGTAGCAAAGTAAATGGGAAAAATCGAAGAAAAATAGGAACTTGTTAAAAGAGGCATAGTAAGTGCGTCAGAGAAAACAATAGGATCAATGGGAACGAGAAGGATAAAGAAGCAATGGGTCACGGAAGAAATGATTAAGAAAATAGAGGAAAGAAGGAGGTGGAAAAACGTCGACAAGGACCTGGGCAGGAAAAAGTATAAGAAGTTAAATAATAAACTTCGGCGAGTAACCAATCAGGCGAAGGAAGACTGGTGGAAAGGACAGTGCGAAGAAATGGAGAGATTACAGAAAGAAGGGGAAGTGGGTGCTTCATACGCTAAAGTAAAAATACTATCGGGAGGTAAAAGGGGGTGAACGATACAAAAGTTTAATAACAAAACAGGGAAGATGTTGATCGGGAAGGATAGGTGGACAGAATACGTGGACGAGATATATGACAGCGGCAGAACACCTGTGACCCGATATATAGAGGATGAGAGAACAATAAATAAGGATATCCTCACACCAGGGATAAACGGCAGTGAAATAGAGAAGGCAGTGCGAGATTTGAAAGCAAGGAAAGTGCTGGTAGCAGATAACATACACTCGGAATAACTCGATGGTAGGCGAAGTAACTTTGTGGAATGCTGGATTTAGGTTTTCCGGAGCAGCTGCGTGTGTCAATTAACATGACGACTGTTTCTCCCCCGTTACAGGAGACGTATTCAGGTCGAGGACGCCTCCTGTAACGGGGAGCTCCAACTAACTTGGTGGAATTTCGACAAACTAGAATGACGAGACACTTGGTTATTTCCACGCTTTTTATTTTCACTGACCGGTTTCGATGTTTTAGTACATCATCATCAGGGTCATCATCATAAGACCATATCATAACAAATAGATATGGTGTTATAACTCTGATGATGATTTACTAAAACATCGAAACCGGTCAGTGAAAATAAAAAGTGTGGAAATTGCAAAGTGTCTCATCATTCCAGTATACACTTGGAGTAGCTGAAAAATTTAGGTATTAATGGAAGATGAAATTTTTTCGACCATAGTCGTAGAATCTACGAAGAAGGAGTTTGGCCATAGGATTTCGTAAAAACAGTTATGATACTTATTCTAAAGGAGAAGAAAGCGTCAGAATGCGAGGTGGTCAGAATCATTAGCTTGATATCACCCACAGCAAAAGTTTTACTTTAGTAATTAGTATAATTGATAAAAGGTTGGAGATGAAGATAGGAAAAGAAGGCTGGAGACTTAGGCAAACTGATACTTCGGCGATTACGAGTTTGGGTTAGGGAAGCGGAGGGCACCTAGGGATGCGATAGTGATGATGAGGACACTCATCGAGAGAAACAGTATAATCAGGGTGTTTTTGTTTGATTAATGGATTTCGAAAAAGACATTCCACCGAGTAAATTGGGAAAAAAATTATGCAAATATTGATGAAAAAGGGAATAGATTGGCGGGATAGGAGACTTATTCGAAGCTTATTCATGGCTCAGAGAGCACAGGTTAGGGTGGCTGATGGTGGTTAAAGGTGGTAGGCCGCGGGATAATGCAAGGTGCCTGTTTTCACCTATTCTCTTTAAATGCCGAGGAAACGGTGTGAAAGTGTGTTATGGGAAGAGTTAGATGAGGAAATGAAAGTAGGAGGCCCGCTGATTAAGTCAGATTCGCGGACGACCAGGCGTTGGTTAATCGATCATCGAAGAGATTGCAAGCTCTAGTAGATGAATTAGAAAAGCAGTGCGGGGAATAAGGAATGAAGATAAATCATAATAAAACAAAAGTAATGAGATTATCTAGAACAAAGAAAGTGAGGCTGGTCATAAGAGTAGGAGGGCACAAACTGGAGCAAGTAGATTTAATATACTCAAGTAATGAAATTAAATTAAATTGCTTGGATAGTACGCTGAAAGAAATTGGGCATAGTAGCAAAAACATTAGGAGGAGAATAGCTCTAGCAATAGAAGCGTTGAGTAATGGGAGGGAGCTGATGACGGGGACCTTGAGGAAGGATATAAATAAAGAAGAGGCTGGTGAAAAGCTTGATATGGAGTGTGGCGTTGTATGGGGCAGAAACGTGGACTCTTGAGAAAGGAGGACGAGAATGGGCTGCAGGCGTTCGAGATGTGGGTGTGGAGGAGGGCGGAGAAGGTGCGGCGGATGGAAGGGAAGACAAAGGAGGAAGTGCTTGGTATGGTGGGTGAGGAAAGGAAACTTCTGGATGAAATTAGGAAGAGGCAGAGTAGGTGGTGGGAGGAGGTAATGAGGGGGCGACGGGATAATTAAAGCTGTAGGGAAGGGGATATTGAGGGGAGGATGTTGGGAAGGGGAAGAAATAGAATAGGTTTTATGGACGGGATGAAGAAGGGTATGAAGTATGCTGAGATGAAAAAAATATTGGTAGACAGGTGCCTGCAAAGTCAAATCATTCAAGCCTACCTTAACCGGTAGATCACCTAATAATAATAATAATAATAAACTTGTTCGTCGTTGTGTGTGTGGTTTTCTTAAAATACGATAATGTAGAACATTGCTTACCTTTAGTATGGGGCATTTCATTTTGAGGTTGGTAGTCTCTGTGTCATCCGGTGATATTATTATTTTTCCGAATTTCTCAAATATAATGCACAAGGGTTCTTCCTTGACTTGTATTGCGCTCAACATGTATTGAGTTCCGATCTTTTCGTAACCGTCGATAGAGAGCTACGAAAAAAAGTAATGAAAAATTAAATTTTCCAGGAAAAAAATTGTGAAAACATGTCATCTATACATTTCTATTTTAATTCAATTACATATTTTTTTTATCTTTCATTCACTCGAAATATTGCATTTATGAGGTTTCAAATAAAAGATATGGAATTGTCGAGCCCTATACACGCTGACGCTCGCTAATGGTAAATAATTCTGATCTTAATAGGGAGAGTACGAAGGCAATAATGAAAATTAACTCGTTTAAATGTTTTTCTTTGGGCAGTTAAAAATATAATAATATTTTTTCTATTTTATGGAAATTTACTAAAATCTTGTCTGTTGATTAAGTACGAGAATGCCTTATTGAATGGTGTGGACTTCATTCAAATTCCGATGAAATATCTTAGGCTTTCGGGATAATGATATGTACCTAATTAGTATATTATATTCATTAAACAGATCTCACATAGAAAATTTCAATGTGGAGAATAGCTTCGTAGGCACTGAAGCAACTCAATCTAATTTAGGTCTTAATAAAGGATTTGTGTGAGCAGAAGAAATTTTTACTTGTGGAAGTGATAGGTGCAAACTAATTAGTTATTGAAAAAAGAAACACCCCCGCATTAAGGTAAAGGATGTGATTACACATTTTGTACATTTTACTAATATTGAGTGTTTGTATCAACTCTTAAGACGAATCATTGCGTGTGCGAAGAAGTTTTAGAAGAGTAATTGCATAAGGTGATGCCTCATTCCATGAACATCACTGATAGAAAATTATACAAAATTCGGAAATGATAGGCATTGTATAAAAACAGCTGAAAACGGTTGTTTTATAAATTAGAACTGTATTATTTGAATATTGCGATTTCAGAAAAAATTAACTGGTTATTAAATGTAATATTCAAAAACTAGTCGACCCGTGCGAAGCATTCGCACTGTATCCTCCTCAAATCCCACTTAATTGAAGTGCACACCGTATAGTTAGTACCGTGTAGTTAGTGCGTCATTGATGTAGGTGTGGGTTGAAGTAAGGAATAGATGTGTGTTTAAATTTTAGATTATATATTTTTTGAAACATAAGGGAAAGGTATTTACATATTCACAGCATATTTACATGCTTACAGGACCTCTTTGAACACTATGTTTGAAGTGATGATATGGTCATCTGTGATTGTTTGTTGGTGGGTCTGTTTTACACAGACATAGATGTCACTGAAAGAGCGCACCCTGGAAAACGCCACATACAACTGACCATGTGAAGAAACAGGGTCAGGCAAGTACAATCCTGCCTTTGTTAGCGTCTGTCCCTGTGCCTTATTTATAGTCATGGCAAAGGCAACTTTTATGGGAAATTGCTTCCTAGTCAGTTTGAAAGGCATGGTAGGATCTGAAGGGGTGAGGTTAATGCGTGGTATGACGACAGTTTGACCGGAGTCAATCAATTTCGCTGTGATAGTGTAGTTGCCCAAGTGAGTTACAACTAATCTGGCGCCATTAATTAAGCCCTGCTTAGCGTTTAGGTTTCTAATCAACATGATAATAGCGTTCTTTTTTAGTATGAGTTTATGAGGTGGCAAACCTGAAGGGCTTAATGAGTTCAGAAATTCTAATCAAGCAGTCAGGGGAAGTAAATATAAATTCAAGTTTTGATTAATTTAATTCATTTTATAAATAGATCAGCAGATCGAATACCAAAAGTCAATATTTTTGGCCGAAATTAAATGCGGAATGAGATAACGGATGAATGATATCGAAATCGGTTTCATTTCGATATATCTCGATATTCTCGATAGAGGATCGATAGGTCGAGGGCGGGATTAAAAAAAACCGTTTTTTTCAATTGTAAGTTTTCGAAAAACAACTGATATGTGAGTAATTTGTATATTTTTCCGGTGTAGCGGTTAAGAAAAGCTTTAAAATGATACCTCATTTATGAAAATTGATGAAGTATTAAGGAAGTTATGGCGTACCGACAAAAAAAAGCCCTTGAGAAATAATATATATGATTGAACAAATGTTGATCTCAACACGGAGTTAGCATCGCCCAGGTATTAGAGTTTTGCCTTTCAAGAACGCACGATTTCAAAATGACGATGCAACACTTTAGTCTAGGAAATGGGACTAACCCTAGTGCCGTGTAGTGTTTATCTCTGGAGATGAAATTAAAATAAAGAGTCGTCTTACCAGAAGGTCAGGCCGTGGGTCCGTCGTAAAATCGAAGGTTCCCGAGAGCACAGTACTGCTGCGGTTGTATTTAGCCATTGCCATGCCGGAGAAGTTAGCAAAAGATATATCGTAACTGACGACCACGAATTTTTCAAAATGGAGCTTATATTTTCTCTGAAAGATGATACAAGTCAGTATGAGCGCAATATAAAGAATAAATAAAAGATGATGAAAAGTTAAAAACATGTAGAAAACGATCGTTCGTGAAATTAACATTCAATTTGAACGAGCACCATGACAAGACTAAGCGTTCTCAGAGAGTTGATCATCTTGGGCATCAATAAAATAGGTTTTTTAAATAACCAAACAAATATAAAACGTTGGCGATAAGAAACAATAATGAATTATTTTTTTATACAAATCGAACATGTATTAGTGATTAATTACTCTCGTACCTTATTTCCAACCATGGTCTCACCAACTAATTGCCATTTTCAAGATCGTTAAGTTGCTGAAACCATGGTTGGATATCAAGTATAAATGTCTATAAAGTTATAAGCTTCCGCTTCTATTGAAATGTCTTGTTTCCACAAAATTAGGCCCGAGTCAGTTCCTTACATATGAAATATTTATATTATCCACGATAGCTATTTGAAATATCGAGTCCAAAGGACACGTTATACTTGGCATCGAGAATTAAATTCAATTTTACGATGCGAACTCTTTTTAATTCCCTGATAGCATTGTATCTGGATTATTTGAAAGATGAATCCAGAGAGTCCTACCGGAAAATGTCGCCGAACGATGGGTAAGGCAGACAGAGGTACAAGAACTTTGAACAAGATGGTGAACAAATAGGGAGTGGACTACAGAATGAAAATAAGGTGAAATGTAGAATACAGAAAGAGAGAGGAAATAGGTGCTCGCTCTTTAGACTGTCATCAGGTAAGTGGTTATAAAACGATGAAGCGATTTCTTCGGTAGTGACAGAGAGTACCTAAAAAATGTTAAAGTAAGGATATAATCAATATTTCAAAACTCAAATGTAAAAGAGAATACGCTTTGATGTAGAGCTAAATCAGTTTACGATTTTTTCTAATATTTTTGGGAAACGGGGAGTTTTACAAAGGAATGGAAAAGCAATACGTAAATAATGGTGTCATTAATTGAAAAAATTGATTGATTGGTACGTCGATATTAGATATTTAAGGAATGGACGATAAAAATTATAGATAAGCTTCGTGGAAACTAAGTTTTTCGCAACCCTATTTCATTTGTTAGCTTTGCTTGCTTTGTAGTAATTTTATGTCATTCAAAAATATAGCTATTTTCTTCCATTTTACTCAAAAATAATATCATGATAGCTTTAATCAGTTTTCAAAACCAGAGTGTTTTTACAATGTAATAGGAATAAAGCATTAGAAATCATTTTTATCAATGTAGTGGATTATATATTTGCAACTGTTACGTTGGTTTCACATTGCTGATTTTTTGGGTTGTCTCATTGTCAGTCGAATAGCCCGCTCGTGTTCTTCTAAGCGGGTTTTAACGCAGCGTCCGGTTTCACCGATATATTTCTTCTCGTAAGTTTGGCATGGTATCTCATACACTGTTGTTGCGTCTTTCACATTCCTCAGGCAGTTTCCGGACCTCCGGAAACCAGAAACCGGACGCTCCGTCAAAACCCGCTTAGAAGAACACGAGCGGGCTATTCGACTGAGACAACCCTTAAAATCAGCAGTAGTGGAACATGCAGCCTCGGGACGCGCGATTAACCTCAGACAAACAAAGATAATCACCAAAATGAAAAACTTCAAGCCCCGGCTGATCCGCGAAGCTTTGGAAATAAGAAAATGCCAGCAAAATTACAATAGGGACTGTGGCCTCCAAGTCAGCCACATGTGGGACCCTGCTTTGAGCCTAAATAAAAACGCAATGACTACTCCTTCCACTCCTCCCCTTCCCATCCTTTTCCCTCCATGAAACCCTTATAAAAACTCCACCAACTCGACAGATACCTATTGATAAAGTGACCAGCTCGACATTCCCTTCGATAAAGTGACCAGCAACGGCCACGAAACGTCAGGTATCATATCTGGTTATAGTACTCGGGATACACCCGAAAAACAAACATACATAGATAATCACTGTTTTGTCGTTAACCCTATATGATTGTAATTTAAATTTAAATATTAGTTTATTTATGAGAAAACTTGTCAAATGCTTTCTTGAAATCCAGGAATAACGCGTCAACTTGCATTTACGCTTCGCCTGATATAAGAATATCATGGAGGAAGAGTCCAAGCTGGGTTTAGCAAGATATACTCTTCCGAAAGCCGTGCTGACTGCTTTGGAAGAAGTTTTGATAGCCCAAAGGTCATGATATTGCAAACAATTATGTGTTCGAGAATCTTGCACGATGGCGTAATATGTAAAACCTGAATATTTGCTTTTTCCGTTAATTTCTAAAGGATATGGGGAATGAAATTTGGATGGGACGAAGAGGGATACTAGGAAATTTTCTGAGCTGAAGAAAAAAAACCGTGAGAGAAAGTGGGAGCCTGTTATGATAAAGTATTTGATAAAAGTACTGATGTCTACACCCTGTTCTATTTTCTATAGTTACGGCGAGATATCAGGACATGTAAAATTCAATGAAGAAATTCAGTTTGAAGAATTATTATTTCTATTAATACCAAAATATCAGCCACGTAACGCCTTACTGTTAGAGATATTAAAAAAAACAGAAGCCGTCTTCAATGATACGACTGGACGCTCCAAAAAGATATAATTGAAATTATGAGGAAGTTCTGATGCACAGTTCATTTTTGAGTCTGGAAGGCAGATTACACACGGCTGCTACTGATATATAATGGACACAGCCACCAAACTTAGAACGAATAACGCCCGGATAAAAATTATTGGGTGACATATGACCCCCTCGTGCCTAACCTATGACATTGATTACGGTTCAACTAGTTTTTAAAATTTTTAAATACATGTATTCTGTCGTATAGCTTTAATTACACCAATTTGGACTATATTTACAATGTGGAAATCGAATCGCTTAACGAAAGATCTGTGCTACGATTATTTTCTCGTAATATTGATATTCAATATTACTATTAAGGAACCAGTGCATATTATAAATGATTCCGTTTCTCTATATTTATGGAAAAATGGCCTTAGGTGGAACGGAAAAAGATATGCCTTTCCTTTTTTTTCAATAAGCCATCATGCCGACAAGTTGCGAGTTCTAATAGCAATATCAACAAGTCGTCGTGTATGCGCTTAGCTCTTCTTGGAAAATATGGACACTGAAAGCTAGAATTAAACAAATCATTTTATGGTAAATTTCGTCATCTTTTGGCCCTAAAACGTTCTTGTAAAAACAATTCCATGATTCTTGTGAGTAAAAGATAGCTTACTTCTGCTGAAACCACGACGAAGAATGCAAAGCACACTAAGTACGCTAATATCGGGTTGGTTTTGACCCAAGAGTTCCGACGTGATCTTATCCAAGGGTCACCGAATGAATATTTGGCCGCCATAGCTGCACGTTGACGAGAGGTGTTCGATCAATGGATGCTGGAAACTCAGCCAGTGGCTATACCTCCCTAGATGGCCTGAAACGAAATGAGTAATTAATTTACTTATTAAATATTGTGCCGAGAGATGTTATGATGGGCTATGAATTCGCCCAGACAGTAGAAGATAGCTAACAAGAAAAAGTTCTATCTGAATTCATTGGCTGACAGGTTCAGAAAATGATATCGTGATAATAAATATAAATTCAATATACTCCAGAGCTATATATCAAACATAATAAAATTTTTAACCTCCGCGGCATGCACACGTGGAAAAGAACATGAGTGGCAGTTCTGAAAAGTTACAAAAACTTGCTATTATAATGTTACAAAGCTGAGATATCAAGCAATAATTATGAAACTGTTTCCCTTTGTGGCAAATTTTAATGCACAAATTTGCATGTTTCCTATTTTGTCTGGTTGTAAATCTAATTGGTAAATTTATTGGATGCTCTAAAACTCTCCTGTAGCTTTACTAAGACTTTATAAAGCATATAGTTTAAATATATTATTAATGAAACAAAACAAATGAATTTATACGATTAGGAATAGTTGTGAAAATAATATTTCAATGTTCCCTGATCCCCTGATTACAGTTCAAATGGTTACTCGGGGGAATGACTTACGGTGATGGAGTGTGTTGCTGCGTCGGCCGGCGCTTCAGGATGCATCGAGAGGCCAATCGACTCTCCAGTTATAAAAGGTCACAGACGGAAGCGGAAGGCGCACCATTGCGCGTGTGATTACTTCGGATGAGATACATATATAATTGCCGCGATCAGCTAGATCCGACACGACTGACCCCATTTTTGCGTGTCAATCTCAGCTGCGATATTCTCCAAGGTAAAATATCAATGGGAGAAAGAGAGAAAAAGAGAAATAATTTGTTGGTTGGTGAAAGAAGGGTGCTTAAAAACTATTTTTTTCTTCTTCTGCAAATAATGACATTTTTTTCGAGGTATTGCGGTGGATACGCATGTTTACCGTGTCGTGAATGGAGGACGTGATGTCAACGTTTGATGATCCCACGACAACACAAATAATCTCCATGGAGATCAGCAGCGATATTTCTCCAAGGGGTAATTATCAAACGGAAATGTTTTTGCGCACACAATGAGAGTTAAACACAGAGAATAATAAGGCTTCAGAGATCGTTTCGACGAAGGCCATGTGTTGCATACACCTCCGTTTTTATGACAAACTAAATAATATGTCTAATGATCGTCATTACAACTAGATACTAGTGTATGATTACACATATTTCATAGTGTATATGCATTCAATCGCAATGATCTAATGCAAACTACATTCCCAAATGCTATCAAAGTGGTAGAAGATGTTTAAGATGGGAGAGTTAGGACCTACAGTTATCCTTGTGCCACCAGAGATTATTTTGCAACACAATATTAATCTTTGATAGGTTGAATTATTTTAATAGAGCTTCGCCATCAACTATAAAAAATACCAAAAACCACGGACATTTTAATTATTAAATTTATTCCATTTGTTATAATATATTATATTTAGGAAATAGGTGGACATTATTGTGTTTTACGATTTCCAGTGTACTCAATGTTAAATGACTTTGTGTAAATGTTTTCATAATACTTCATGCTTCACTGAATTGAAAAAAGTAACTCACTATCGCTCATATGGACCGTAATTATGTTAAAGAGTTGTAAAAATACAGTACATTCTCGATTATAAGGAGTTCCGATATACTGGGGAACCTCATTATCTGAGATACAGATCCTTATGCTGTGGCTGTACCAAGAAAGTTCAGATGATGAAAACGAGCATCAGAATTCGGCAATCAGTTCGATCTCTAAATAAAAAACGAATTACAGAAATATTTTTTTCGCCAACCACGTCAAAAATTAGTTGTGGCAGAGCATAAAAATATTTTATTTTTGTCGCAATGCGTTAGGTATTTAGAAAAACCTTCGATGAATGGGGAATTTACATGCGGTGGTAGGAGAAGAGATGGATGGAAATGAAGTGGGAAATTATTTGACAAAAAATTATCGCGGCAAGAAGACAGTTGAATTTTGGTGTGGTGAGCTAAACTATTACGACAGACACTTGCTTCAGTCATCCACAAATAGGTAGGCATGCATGGAAAAGACCGTTACACAGAGGAAAGTTTGAAATAGGTTAAGTCATGGTCGGGCAGGGCTTTAGGAACATTACCGAAAAATAGCGCAGCTTTTCGAGAGCTGATTAAAATTCGGATCATAATCTACATTCATACATACCTATTGCGTATCTCCCTTTTAGGGTAGAATCCGTCAAAAAAGCCAACTTCTCGGCGATATGGCTGTAAAGCCAGGTAAAGCTGACTCAGCTTTAAAAAATTCATCCAGCCTGCCCTACCCTTGCATACCTGTTTTGCTTCAGTTACCCTTGTGCGTTGCTTCATACTCTCCCTCCTTTTCTTACGACTAATAATATTCCTCCTCTAAAGTGTTTCTTCCACCACATTCACCAATGACTTTCGTGATCTACCCATTCCTCTCACACCATTCAGTCCTCCATCATATATTTGTTTCGCTATTTGATTCTCTTCTGTACTCTCGGTATGGTCTATCCAACGTAGCACACTCATTTCATATATGTCCATTACTAGAGCATTCTACCCACATTCTTTCATTACCCACTCATTCCTAACCCTATCCACCCTACTTTTGCCACAAGCTCTTCTCAGGTGCCCCATTCCCACTGCATTCAGCCTACTCTTATGCGTGTTTTGACTTACCCAGGCTTCGCTGCTACATAATAAAGTCGGGAGTTGGACATTTTTGTATACTGCTATTGTCGCTTTCCTTTACCGAAAAAGTGTTATGTTTCATTGAAAATCCTTAGGAAAAGTAGGAGGGTGTAGAAGAGGAACGTGGAAGCAACAAGTAGGATGAATAGAAGGGATTACCAGGGGCTGGTGATTGGGAGCACAAGCATAGGCGTATCCAGGGGGGAGTTGGGGGTTGTAACCCCCCCATTGATAAAAAATGTAAATATAATGTGTTTAACACATGCTAATAGTAGACCTATAGATCACCTTCCATAACATCTTTTTTAAAAATCGTCAAAAAAATAACGTCATTTTAAGATGTATATTTTTTTAAACTCCCGGACCCCCCGTTTTACATGGGGGTATTCAATTTCCCCCCCTTCAGAAAGGGGGGGACCTTTAGACACTTCTAGATACGCCTATGAGCACAAGTAAGGATAAAGAAACGGAACAGATGAAGAAATAAAAAAATTTGAGTAGTAAGAGCAGCAGGGATAACAATTTGATCAGTGGAAATAATGAAGGTTATGTAACCATAATGATGAGGGTGAAGAAGGATCTTGGAAGAAATGATTGGGAAAGTAGAGAAGAGATTGAAGTGGAAAAAAAATCGACGTCGAACTAGGCAGGAGGAGGAGTAAGAAATCAATGAATAAACTACAACGAGTAACGTAAAGGGCGAAAAAAAATGGATTGGAAAAAGCGGGGAAATGGAAAAGCTACAGAAACAGGGTGAAAGTGCTGCCATCAGGGCTTTCTCCTCTAAAACATATCTCTCTTGGCCAAAGTGAAAATAGTTATATATCAGATATCAGACCATCTGGAAAACCAATTTTTGTTCCTTGAATAATCCCTTGGCGTTATCCTTTTACCATCCACATACATTTTACAAATAAGCTTTCTTAACAGTATAGTCCATCTTTTTCCCAAACCACTTAACTATTCATCAGCGCTCACGTCGTTCCAAGGACAGTATTCACCAGAAGTACTTTTAACTATTTCTAAGCATGTATATGAATATCATCCTTTTGCCTCTCGCTCATCTACAACAACCCACGTAGCACACTGCCACGAAAATATGCCTGGAAGGCGCCTCGGAGGCACATAAAAAAAGGCACAGAAGGCACCTGTTATAGGCACATTGAAGGCACCTTTTTCACGGAGCGAAGGTGCGCCTTCAAGGCGCCTTAAAATGGCACCACTTTGAGGCACATTTTAGGCACTAGTAAGGCTTTTGTAAAAAGGGTGACAAGCATTAATATATCCTTACCAATCCCATGGCTCCTAAAATATTCAATAGAAAATGTGAGCCGGAAACCTAGCAGACGAAAACGTTCACGAGCCGGAATATCGTATTCTCTCTCCACAGCTCTCGCAATATAAAAAAGAGACAATGATATCAATCAATTTCACTGATCTTCTGTGCAATGGCATGATATGTCGTTTTATGATACCTCGTATCTTCTTAATGCCTACCTGTAACGAATTTTTATTTTAACTACGACTCAACACACCTAATCTCGCACCCACATTTGAAATAATGGTGTTGAGAAAGACGTATATATGTAGTCACTTCCGTGGATAAATGTGACTTCGAGTACTATAATCATTAAATGATTATTCCGTGATAGTTTGAGGAAATGCAATAAAATCTTGATAAAAGTTTTTCACCATTAATTAATGACAGATAACTGTTATCCTATTTTGCCACATAGTATGAATATAAATGCAATATTACTGCGAATAAACAAAATTTTTCCAATTCCCGCACGTTAGCTTCAGCATGCTTTCAGAACTTCGTCAATATTCGCCTCATAACATAACATCAGCAGATGATGTCGGTCCAATGTAGGCTGCCCATATCGGGCCAACATCGGCAAAACGATGGCAATGAGGGGCCAATGTGCCAATCTGAAGCCGATATTGGGTCAATATTCAGCCAACATTCATGGCTACTTGGGTAGGTGCCTATAGTGGGTGCCTTTAAGGCAGTGGCGGATACATATGGTGGGCGCGGGGGGCGCGAGCCCCCCCTTGCGGGGCCGCCCGCGCCGCCCCCGCCAGTCAGCCCGCACGCTATTCGTTCGTGTCTTTCGTCAGTCGACTCTGAGTCGAGTTATCGAGTAGTTGTACTTTCTTATGTAGCACGCGCTCGCGTCATCGTATTTTATACGTGTCTGTCTGCCAACGCTAACCTACGAGAAAAGTCGCGGTCATTCTAGTGATCTCGATGCGTTATTCTATCTAGGATTTGTTCGAGAAAAGTCGCGAATATTCTACTGTTTGTAATTGTTCACACTCCTTCTGTCTGTCTCCTAAGTCTGGAAGCGAACATTCTGGCACCGAATGTTCTCGAAACAACCGAACTACATATATAAGGGAAGCAGAGTCGCTGCCAGGCAGTCAGTTTTAAAGCTACAATCGTCGCGATAACTTGCGCCCCCCCCTTTGAGTTTTTTCTGTATCCGCCACTGCTTTAAGGCGCATGAAGTAGTCAGGTGCCCATTTTAGGCGCCTTTAAGGCGCATTTTCCAGCTAGTGTGCTACGTGGGAATTTGCCCTTTGAAATTAAGTAAACTAAAACTTTCTGTGTATTAAAACTTCATAAAAAAACATAAAAAGGCTCACTACTGGAAAAAATGTATAACGGACTAAAATATAGTCTACTGACAAACTGATGGCTCCAAAAATCTGCGTATGAAGTCATGAAGTATGTCTATGTATTTTTGTGTATACACCTACATGACTTTATGTTGTATTTCAACTGACGATTTCCATAATATACACTTTAAAAAATGAATAACAGTTATTTTATATCGTATCTCATTACATGGCATTCTATCGCATGATATTATTAAAATTTACTGAAGTCGTTATATTTGAAACGTTGAAAACATTAAGATTTTGAAGCTCGTTCTTGAAGTATTATCTTCTAAATCAGTTTTAAAATGCATATTGTTCATAAAATCGATGGAAAATACATTTTTTATGTCATGAGCACAATTACAGCCGTATTTCAAATGCACATATGAACTAGTACCATGATATGAACATACTTAATTTGGATCTATACTTTTGAAGTATCGTAAATCGCGCAGTCTTATATTCCGATTATGTTTTGTTAAAATAGTTACCGAGCTGACCGATTTCGCCTAGCGCACTTATTATTTCGCGCCGTTTTCGTGAAAAGTTTGGTTACGTGTATGAATATAGAATACTATCTATATTCAAGGTTATATGAATTGACTAGCAGGAGAGGAAATGTATTGACACCTGTATAAATATACCTGGAACTGGGTAAATTATAATGGATCCACCGTGCAACACAAATGAAGAAGTGGAAAAAATAGTCCATTTATTCAGTCGACTTAAAGACGAATATGATGGGCTAGGTAATTATTTCCCGTCACTTAATCTTAGGTGTATTTGTTGGCTTGTTTTGTTTTTACGTTAGAAGGATGTAGTGTTCAAATTCCTTTTGTCTTCAGCTTCGAAAAACCACAGAAACCTGGCACTGCTGGATTTAACTATCGCTGCTTTACCAAAGGACATTCGTGACTCTTCGGAGTTGTGTGCTACGTTTAACCAGGTGAAGTGCTGTTAATTGATATTGTATTTTGCCCTAATTTGCATTTGATAGCGCCCAAAAATGTTGTGGGCATTTTCTTATACTATAGATTAGAATGCTATTTTTATTGTCTCCTTAGTTTATGAGTGCTATTTTTTTGTTAGATTCTTGACTTGGAGAACATTGACATAAACTCCTTGATGATAAAAAATAATGAGATGTTATTGGCGGATCATAGAGATCATTTAAATCAATTTGAAAGCAGGTTGAATGGAATTAAAGTGAAAAAATGTTTGAAGGATTTGCAGGGCCAAACATCTCTTATCAAAAGGTATGATAGCGGAAGCATCTTGTAACTTGTGTTTATTAGTTTGCTATTTATACTTTAATATTGTCTTGATTCGCCACCGTCAATGAAATTACCTTAGTTTCAACAATTTGTGGTGTTAGTCTATGCTTTAATCATATAAAGTTTTGTTGAAAACTGTTTCATTCGCCCTTGGCTCAGCTTCCAGCATTTCTGTGAGGATCGAATGAATCATTATCCCCCATATTAGGTTACACGCTTGAACCCTTATATGTTCGAATCTTAGTGCTGTCAGCTTCAAGCTGTTAACAGCCTCGCCTGTCCAGTTCTTGATGGTTATCACTATTATGACTGGAATTTGAGGGGACAAAGGATGTGCCTCAGGCAATGGTGGCTATATTTTACTGGATATTAAATCTATCAAGACAATTCTAAATCAAGTGGATGTGTGGTCATTATATTTGTAAACCCATCACAAGAATCATGCAAATTAATAGGCTCATGTAACAGCATTTCAGCACATTAGGTTTCCACTAAGTTTATATATTTGATTACTGCTGAGAATGGAAGGCTAAAATATTCAGTGAATAACTCTTGGGTCTCAATTCCAAAAGTGACATTTTTGTCCTAGGAGTAACCCTCTTAATTGTTTAAATAAAACAACCTGAACTATGATACAACAAATAGCATGAACGTGTCTGTATTATGACAATAGTGCAAGCACTTACTGAACATGTAAATAGTTTGTCAACATCACCTTTGTTGTATCTTAATCATGGATTTTTACTTCTTAATAGTATTTACTCAATTTTCTTAACTGTAAATTAAAATTTGATGAAATTATTATTATAGCTAGGTATATTTTTGTGGAGAATAAATGCTAGATTGTTTTACTTCTAATTCTCACTTGAAGGAAATACGAAGGTGGTGCTGTGTTCTTCACCAAATAAATCATTTGCACCACTTAATGTAATTTATTGGAAACCAACAAACCAAACCAACGTAGAAGGCAGTGGGGTATATTTCTTACCTGCCAACTCTTACTTCTGTTATACATGAGGGCCTTTTCATCTCAAATCAGGCAGATAGTGCAAAATCATGTCAGGTGACCATCACCGATTTCTCTTAAAGTTATATATGTGAAAGCAGTATCCTTATGATGAATTATGATCACTTTATCTCAGCTCAGAACCGAACCAATATAAAGATTTGATAAAGATCCTTTGAACATTGCTGAGTCAGGCCTCAAAGTAAAAAGTGAAAAATCACATAAATGCTAATAACTAAGGAACCATGGCCCATAAAGCAGTGGTTTTTGTTTCATTTTGAAGAAAATGCATTTATGCACAGTCTGAAATAACTTTCAAATAATTTGAAGTAATAATAAACAAATAGGAATTATTTAAACAATAAAAATTAGTGATTATTTAACAATTTATTTCTCAAAAAGGCCACCTTTTATTTGCTTTAAATTTTCTCAGTGGCTAGTTTAAATGTCTTGCTATCAATAAAAAAAATAAAAAAAGGTAGTATTTTTATATTTTTTGTTTTAATGCATGTCAAAGTTAGGCATGTTTTCGACCCAATCTGTTTATGCACTCCTCTCGTACACCAAGATTGCATACCTATGAGGGGGAAAAATGAAGATTCATTCTACTTAGCATGCATAATGGATAAATAGTACATACCTGAATCATTGGTTACATCCACTGACTGAATGCAAGTTCAATCTTGTGTACTTCCATGGCGTCAAATGTGTGCAAACGCCCACTGCTACTAACTGGAAACGGTGGATGAGGCAATTTGTGCAGATCATTTTTCAATGGCACTTCACATGAGTCTTATAATTTGGGCCACCTGAAACCATTCGATGGACCATGTGGATGCATAAACGAGACACTTATGTCATTCTCTTCTAAAGACACTGCAGTGATTTTAGCAATCCACCAGGTTTTTCGAAAACACACCCGATGAAGTCATTTATGGTGATATCTTGAATACTGTATGTCTTTATATCTAAATTTGTTAGTGTCACAGCGTGTATGCATGTGTGGTTCGCAGAGCGAGCAATAGTTGTCCCATGCCTGTTATGAACCCAGACATGACAGCTTTTGATGCCATGTACAGGTGCCACTTTTGCCCAAACATTATGCTTTTTTTGTCTAAATTGAGCTACTTCGTCATGTGGCAAATGCAAAAGTTTGATATAAGGCAAGAATTTACTTACATGCTCCACAAAGGACACTGTTCTGAATGTACTCGCCAGAATAGTAAATTTCTCAGGTTGTAGTTGTGGCATAATGCTTGACTAGTCCTCCAACTCCCGGCCCCGGTGGCGACGGGGTAAAGACCTCACCTGCTAAACTGGGGGTTGCGGGTTCGAGTCCCGCCTGAGTGGATTTTTCACCACTCAGAACATGGATGTATGTGTTCGTCAATTATTACATGTTTAAAACACCCGATGTAAAAGGTCGTTTGTGCTGTTTTTGGGGATGTGGAAATAAATAAATAAACTCCATCATAGGGCCCCTTTCCATGTTCAGTTGCACTGAACAACCTGAAATCTGTTTTTAAAATGAGCTGCTGCCCCATTTGAAATGTTTTATCTCTCTATATAATATTCATTTCAGACAAGTGTTCTTCTATCTTATTTAACCCAAGCAAAGCATGTGCAGTATTATGTGATAAATCTTCTGAAATAACTGCATAACTCTGCATGCCTTTGTCACTATATCCCACACAGGTAAATATTGATATCTGCACTTTTTGCCAATGATAGGTTTGTACTTCATCTGGAAGAATCACACTCCAATTCTCGGCAGAGTCGAAATGAAGCACCAATTTCACACCATTTAGTGCAACCAACTTCTCTTTATGAATAGCTTCCCTCTGTATTTTCCGAATATAGTGGTGATACACAATTTTCTTGGTGCAATCCTGAACTTTAGCAATGAATGCTTCCATTGAAACAATCTTTAACAAATCACCTTTTTCCCAAAAACCATAAGTCACTTCTTCATCTTCTTTGTCATCCAATCTTAAAGTGGTCATTGTTAGGCCCTCAATGCCTGGACACTGGCCACATTCTTGGAACCAGCACTCTTCTTTAGGGCTTTCACAAAGATACAACTTATATAAATAATCATTTTCAATGGCTGAGTTGGTCAAATTTCTTAAACTGCTACATATAAGTTTCAAATTGGAGCAATAAATACATCTGCAAACATCATGCACTGGTTGAATTTTGACCCATCTTGGCCTAACTGAGTAGAACTTGGTCAGTCCAATTTTTATTTCACGATGTTGTTCTTCACTTTAATATCATTCTCAATGACAGTCAACACATCTCGCTGCTTAGGACTTTGACGAGAGCAATCTTTGCCATCATCCAAGTAAAATGAGAGAGCAATCTTGATATGCTCAACAGGAAGAGGATGCCCACAGTATACATCAGCATTGGCCCATATTCCTTGCTGTTTTTTTTGCTCGTTTGTCAATCGTATGTTTGGTTGAACTTGGAACAGCAGCCATAATCTCTTGTGTTGGAATAACTTGTGGGAAAGAGTGTTAAAATTTTAACTTGGTCACTGATAGATTTTTCGCTTTATCAAAAGCTGCTGAGATATTATTTTCTCATGAAGTACATGTTTCACATTTATCAATTTCAGTGGGATCAGCTTCATCCTGAACATTTATTTATATATTTATTTTTTATTTATTTTATAACCACCGAAAACAGCACATATTGGCCTTTACATCGGGGTATTTTAACAATCAACAACGGACAAGCACAAACAACCATGTCCTGGGAAGTGAAAAATCCTCCCCAGGCGGGATTCGAACCCGCGACCTTTGGGTTAGCAGGCGAGGACGCTACCCCGCCGCCACTGAGGCCGACAAACATCATACAATAAACTAACCTTTGCCCTTAATGCCTTTGTGGAATCAATAATTTGAGTCAGCTTCCTTTTACCATAAGAAATCCTTCGATCTGGTCGGATTTTCGTAGGGATTCTCTGGGGGGAGACAACTTGTTCTGGTTCACTGCCTAAACTTGTCACTGTCTGATTCACTATATCCACACTGTCTTCTAATGACAAATACTGATTGTCATAGGCATCACAGTTTGACTCAAGTTCAACTAAAAGGCCTTCATACTTCTTGTAGCAGTTCAAGCAGAGTTCATCACTAGCTTTGATGACCACATGTTGCAATATTTTTTGGAGTTTCTCAGACATCTCCCCCACTGGTTTAAATGTCTTCTCATTTTTCTATAGCACTTTTGTTTTATGTCTCTTCTCATAGTCTGCACAAAAATATCCTCTTTGCACTATATGTCCCTGTATACATTTTGGAGAGAAATGGTATATGGTAATGTATAAAGAGAGGCAAGAAAGAGGCTAATATAGAACTGCTTGAGAGGTAGTCTTCTCAATGACTGCACATAACAGACTGACAATATGTATGGGACTTCTTGTACATAGTATCATTCTTAGTTGTTACTTAGTAACCTGATCTTATGCTAGGTTATTGAGAGGACAATGCTGAGGTGGGTTACAATGTACAAGAAGTCCCATGCATATTGTCAGTTTAGCTGTGGCACTAACAAATTCAGGTTTAAAGACATACAATATTCAAGATCTCACCATAAATGACTTCATCGGGTGTGTTTTCGAAAAACCTGGTGGATTGCTAAAATCACTGCAGTGTCTTTAGAAGAGAATGACATAAGTGTCTCGTTTATGCATCCACATGGTCCATCGAATGGTTTCAGGTGGCCCAAATTATAAGACTCATGTGAAGTGCCATTGAAAAATGATCTGCACAAATTGCCTCATCCACCGTTTCCAGTTAGTAGCAGTGGGCGTTTGCACACATTTGACGCCATGGAAGTACACAAGATTGAACTTGCATTCAGTCAGTGGATGTAACCAATGATTCAGGTATGTACTATTTATCCATTATGCATGCTAAGTAGAATGAATCTTCATTTTTCCCCCTCATAGGTATGCAATCTTGGTGTACGAGAGGAGTGCATAAACAGATTGGGTCGAAAACATGCCTAACTTTGACATGCATTAAAACAAAAAATATAAAAATACTACCTTTTTTTATTTTTTTTATTGATAGCAAGACATTTAAACTAGCCACTGAGAAAATTTAAAGCAAATAAAAGGTGGCCTTTTTGAGAAATAAATTGTTAAATAATCACTAATTTTTATTGTTTAAATAATTCCTATTTGTTTATTATTACTTCAAATTATTTGAAAGTTATTTCAGACTGTGCATAAATGCATTTTCTTCAAAATGAAACAAAAACCACTGCTTTATGGGCCATGGTTCCTTAGTTATTAGCATTTATGTGATTTTTCACTTTTTACTTTGAGGCCTGACTCAGCAATGTTCAAAGGATCTTTATCAAATCTTTATATTGGTTCGGTTCTGAGCTGAGATAAAGTGATCATAATTCATCATAAGGATACTGCTTTCACATATATAACTTTTAGAGAAATCGGTGATGGTCACCTGACACCCCTCTGCCTGATTTGAGATGAAATCCCCCATGAGGCACTTTATTGCACAATCTGATTTATTAATGGATGTGCAATGAAAATTGTGGCGTGTAAAGTGGGGACTTGCTGGAAGTACTGCGCAAATGCATGAACAAAAGACTTAGGAAGTAGCTCCTGCTCTAATTCCATGCTTGCTTTCTTGCTATTTCTGTTCACCAAACTGCACAATTAAGTACCTGATGTAAAACTGCCTTAATGTCTTGGGTTCGAGTTCTGCCTGGGTTGAATTTTCATCGTCTAGGTCGTGGTTGTAGGAGTCCATCCACGGGGTGTGGGGAAGAGGGGACATTCATATATTCTTATTCACCCAGTTAAAATAAAAGAAATACAACAACCAATTTTGTCTTGCAGAATCAAGTTTATGCCAAGAATGAATGGGAAGTTTTTATAGGAAGTATTTGGTAAAAGCACAATATTATTTGGGTTTTCTACCACTTGATTGGTTGGTTTTTGTACAGTCCTTCAACAATCTAACATTACCTCCCCATTCATCTTCCTCACTTTCCAGCTTACCGACTCTATTATTCTTCAAACTCACATCTCAAATGCCTCCAGTCTACTGGGTACATCCTCTCTCTGTGTTGACCAAGTTTCTGACCCATTAAGCACCATTTTAATTTTTTATAACAAAATAACAAATTTAGATTAAGTTATCACCAATCTTTTCTTTACTTCTCTCCTCAGACACCATCCATTCCCTCATCCATTCCCTTCCCTTTGAAAATGGTCATTGGAAATTTAATGTGGAAGCTAATGTGCTGCATCACTTGCCAAAAATATTTAATCTATTTCTTCATTAGAATGGAAACCAAGATTGATTCATGTTTCGTTGAGGTGGGCTTAGATTATTTATATTAATCCCTTATGGCTGTTGTAAGAACTTTTTTGTTTCATTTTTTAATATTTCATTCCTTTTAAAAAGATGGATGTTTTAGAAAAGTTAATTTCATATTGGTTTACCATTTATGAGCCCTACTAGAGCCAGAATTTTGATGCTCAGTACATATTTTCTCTCTGAATGCATATTTTTCATCTCTTCGCCTAACATTATGCAATGCTGTAATTTTATGGTGGAATGCTAGGGACTGCAATGGAAAGGTTGTATGAGTGGAGGGGAAGATTGAGGTTAATTGAGTTGGCATTGTAGGTGCCATTAAGAGGAATAGAAAGTATGGAGAGCATATGAGGGCTCTTTGTATTTCCGGAGGAATATTATGTAAGAAGTAATGCCACTGATACCCTGAAAATTCCTGTTTATGTTGGAATGAGAGCAGCCAAAGACCTGCCTTATATTATTTTTGGTTACTATTGATGATACATATGCATCCAATTTCATTTTTAATGAACCACAATTTGTATGATTGATGAAAAAATAAGCATTCCTTGGGAATGTGAGTTTTTCATTGTACCAGCTGTGGCAATGATGGAGAATATTATTTTATTCATATATACCCCACACTAAAGCTCCAGAACTTACAAAAGTGGAAATTAGATACCTAAGCTATTGAATAGATGGGTACACAAATCTCCTTTCCCATGCACCGTTTATGACTACATACCAATAAAACAGAGTGAGGTGCAAAGACACTCCATCAAAACTCATCTCACTTTTCATCCTTCCTATCTTCTAATTCAGTTTCTAAGTGCACCTCTTCCATCGTGGTGGGTATCTGAACATACCATGCCACCAGGGTCGTCCCTGGGGATTGAGGGGCCCTGCACAAACGAAAGTTAAGAGCCCCCATAACTTTGCATTCCCTTATTGATATAATAGCATATCTTTAAAGCATATTTCATGGAAAGAAGGAAATTAACAGACAAACTGGCTAATAGTTTCTATAAATTTACATGTGCACTAAGTAGTCAGTAATTTCAGGTAATAGGCGGGTTTCCCCATGCTATCTGAAAGATGCAAGCCTGGGTGGGGCCCCCGTAGTCGCGGGGCCCAGTACAGAGGCACCTGTCGCACTACCCTAGGGACGGCACTGCATGCCACACACCCTTGCATCGATGCAGTGCAGCTCTTTTTACTAGTATAGTGGGCCATGCAGGAAGGGCGATTTATCTATCATAAAATCAATTCTCTGATTGCGACCATCCATGTGAATATTTAATCTTATAAAATCTCCACACCCCATTTGAAAAATTTTCAGGACCATGCATGTAATAGAATAATCAATTTTTACATATCAGAGACTATGCTACATATTTTTCCATCCAATCGCTTAAGAACTATTAAGATATCTGTTGCATATGTTCTTAACTTTCTCAAATTCTGCTTAGAATAATTTTGTATACATACACAATAAATTTTTATTTATAGGATGTGTGCGAGATCTTTGGATGACAATGAGACATTGCTTGAGAATGATGAAAAGATAGTTTCATCAGTGGCTTTTATGAAAGAAAAACTGAAGGGATACAGTGAACAGGTTAAAAAATTAGATGTGAGTTACAATAACATTATTTAGATTTATTTCATCTTCATTTTTTCTAACAAAGTTTTGTCACAGTTATATTTTTTATAAAAGCTGGTTATTGAGGGTTTGGTGAGGAATAAGTAGATGCCGTTGCCCAACCAAACCCTCAATAACCAGCTTTTATCAATGGATTTTTCTGTGGTGGAAAACTATGATGACATTTATTTTTTTTGCAAATCAGGAAACCATAGCTGGAATAGAACCAAAATTAATTGTAAAGGAAGTAATTAAATGTGATGAGCATATTAAATTAATGGATGAAGAAATTAGCAAACTTCAGTCAGAGTTGGACAGGTGCAGGAACTTACCTCCGAACATGATCCTGGCCAGGGAGAAATTGGATGAGGAGAAACTGACATTGGAGAAATGTGAAGAGGAATTGGGCAATTTTATTGACAACTATGTGCAGATTTTTAAGTAATGGTGCAGTAAACATTTTGTGATGGCTGCTCTAAAATCTGTGTATGAAGTCTGCTGTGATTAATAGGTAATTTTATCCTTTACAAACTTGTTTTATTAAAACAATACTTACACCACAAATTATTGAAACAGTTAGGTAACTTCATTGATGATGGCGAATCAAGACAGTCTAAATCACAGTATAAAAATCAAATAAACATGAGTAACAAAATGCTTCTTCTGCTTTCATACTTACCTTTTGATAAGAGATGTTTGACCCTGCTAATCCTTCAACATTTTTTTCACTTTAATTCCATTCAACCTGCTTTCAAATTGCATTTCATGGACTCTATTTATCGTCAATAACATATCATTGTTTTTATCATCAAGGAGTTTTTATTGATATCCTCCAAGTCAAGAGTCCACAAAACAAATAGCACTCATTAACTATGTACTTAATAAAAAATAGTATCCAAATCTATACCTTACCTTACCTCCTTGGCAATTCAAACCTCAGAAGGTTTTTGGCCTCGTGAACAATGTTCCTCCATTCTTCTCTGTTCTCCACTTCCTGTGGTGTCCTCTCCATTCTCGCTAGTTCCTTTCTAAGCTGGTCTTGCCATCTCAACCTTGGGTCTCCCAAGTGGATGTCGTCCATGCGGCTGCCCCTCACAAACTGCTTTTATAAGTGACTCTCGGCTCCTCTGCCCTGCCCACCTTAGTCTTCTACGTTTTATTAGAGCAACTACATCTGAGAACTTATACAGCATTCTTAGTTCTCTATTTTTTCTAATCATCCACACTCCATTGTCGTTTATTGAGCCGCATATTTTCCTAAGCACTCAATATTCAAACACTATCAGCTTCCTTTCTATATCTTTACTCAGGGCCCGTCTCAGCTCCATACAGTAAAACAGGTAGGATTATAGTATGGTATATTCTTATCTTCGTGTTCCTTGATAGCATTCTTGACTTAAGCAGTTTTTCAAGAGCCCAGTAGCTTTTTGATGCTGACACAATCCCACTTATTATTTCATACTCTTCTCGATTGTCGACTCCCAAATCTGTAGCAAAAGTAAATTCCAAGAAAATTTTGTGGTGCTGTTAAATGCAAATTAGGGCAAAACATGATAAAAATTAACAACACTAATGTGTGAAATTCACAATTAAGTAATCACCAATAGCTTTGGTGAATGATTTTTTCAATTTGAACTTTGGGCATTTGTGTATCTCCAGAGTGGATCATGCCTGTTGAAGTTTAAATACTTTGAATGTAACTTATGTGCATGGCATAAAGGTCAGCGCAATGAAATGTAAAAATTACAGAGTGAAGGTTTAGGTGTCCATTAGACAAGCTCCTGGTACTGAGTGCTTTTCTAAACAATGGATTGTGAAGTTTATATTCAAGTGCCGGCCAGGCGAGTGCTTTTCTTACACCAAACATCTCAAGTATTTTTATTAACACCTGATTGCACATGGAGCATGAGTGGAAATTGATCCAATGGGTCTTGTATGCCAATCCTATGATTATTTTGAGGAAATGAAAATTGATCATCATTTGTACCACTATTTTTTTTTATTTTTTATTTCATTTTTTTTTAATTCATCCCAATCTAGGGTTACCATATTTTGAAACCCCAAAATGAGGACACCCTTAACGGGGTTGATCAGCCCGGCACCAACCCATTGTATACCAGTAGTGCTATCTATCAACAGTTTATTTAAGTACAGAGAAAATAGCATACCACGAAGCGCCATAAATGATGCCATCCCCTATTCAGCCAGGATTCAGCAAAATCGACAGCACCGCGGTGTTACGATCTCCATCTATAGCCCTCTATCGAAAGCACCATAACAGATCGCTAACGGTGTAATTCAATATTGGATATAAAAATCTATGTAATTAGTTGGTGATTCGAGATGAAAACAAAAATAAAAAGATCTTACTTCACAAAAATTAAAAATATGGACATTACCAAAAATCGTAAAAACGTACGAGGACGCTACATTAACGGTGGAAAATAAGGACATGTCCGCATAAATGAGGACGTATGGTAACCCTATCCCAATCATCACATCAGTTGAGTCAATCAGATTGGATTCCCTGTTCATGGCCTTATGTCCTGCCTGTCCTGTCATGAGTCTTGCCTCAGGCATGAGTGTTCTGTAAAACACATTCAGCTTCCAGAAATATATTTTGCCTAGTGACTAGCCTTCCATGTTAGTATGTGCATGTGTATTTCCTTAACCCTCCAAGTTGATGTAAAAAGTTATGATCTGTTATGGTGGTTGATGTTGTGTAAATGTTAAGCTTTGGGGAGTATTTGTTGGCTAGGTGATAGGAGTAAGTTACTGTCTGTAAATGCCCTCTCAGGCATGATCCATCCTCTAGTTAGTGAACCCATGTGTTCAAGTACATAATTGGGGTATGAATTTTTGTGATGATTCTGAAAAAGTTTCCCGGAGTTGCATTTACAGAATTATGTGAATGATCTTAGCCATCAGGACTTTATAAAATCTAAGAACAAGCTATGTTTTAGGGCAATGTATTTTATTATTAGAATACCTGTGAGATTGTTCACGACATTTTGTTCAGGGTGCCCACAACTTTTTCTGAATCATTTCCCTGTATTTTCCATGTGTTTTTCCTTGCAGGTTTCTCCATAATACCCTAAGAAATGTAACTATAGGGTTTCAATACATCCTGAAATTGCACCTAAATAAATTTGCATAAATGGGAGCAAAGATCAACACACTTCTCATCATAATAGACTTTTATTTTTATGAAAAAATATTATGATAAGAATTAACAATAAAAAATGAGACTGTACAGGCAGCAAAAAATAAACATGTCAATCGATCCTCTAACTTGAAAGATCAAACAAAACTAATTAAATAATCTGGAACTTTCTGTGAATGCTGTCTTACATTAAATGACCAGAAATTAATTATTCAGGTAACATTAAAATTACACTAAAAAAAGCAAAGATTTTCATTTCTTCATCCTCTTTTTTTTAATTTACTTCTTCCTGTTTTTATTTCAGGACTTGATTCTCTGCTTTTAACTTATCTAGCTCATTTTTCTTCCTTTTCTCTTCTTCTCTCTGTAATCTACTCTTCTTCGCCATTTCAGTTTCTCGCCTCTTCTGAAGTGCATCTCTGTGCTTGGCACTTGCTCCATGCGCATTTCTGATCAACTCCCGATCAACTTCCACTGACGCCTCGCCTCCCGCATGAAAAATCCCATCCCAAACTCTTCTCAGAGCAATGAGAGAGTCTTCATGTAGGTTCTCAACTAACATGTCTTTGTTCTCAGAGAACCCACTCTCGACAAAGGCGTTAACGTGCGAGAACATCAGGATAATTTAAACAGCTGCCCAAAGATCCTTTAAGTCCTCTCATTTGTTATGTTGACTTGAATAGAATGAGTCCAGTCTATCCGTATCCCTATTAAAGCCCGTGAGCTGTACTTTATCCACCTGGGATACAAACCTTTTGAACTGGATACCAGTGCGGTCTGCCTGCAGAGTGGTCATGTGGTTTGCAGACACGAGAACCCTAAGACAAGAATCCATGTCAGGTTTACACTACTCAGGTTTTTTAAGAATTTTGTTAGGATCCAGACATGATGCTGCTTTGGTAAATTTGTACTTTATTGGGCTTCTTTCAACTATTTTCTTCTCAATGGAGACCAAACACTTCTTACATTCCAACCTAAATTTGTCCTCTTCGATGTCCTTCACTCTTGCATCACAGAAAGCAAGGGTTGCCCCCACACCAATGTTGATTTGGGACAGTTTGAAACCATTCGCAACATCATCTACATTAATATTGATCAGCTTGTAGGCTGTCTTCGCTTCGTTTAGGACATGTGGCTTCTCAAACTGCCCATACACCTCTCGGAGAAGATCCCTAATGTCACTCAACAATAAACAACAACAATAGATATCATGAGGAGGAATGCCCGAAAGCTGCTCCAATAGTGCTTGTTGTATGTTTTTACTAACCTCCAAGACTGCAATTTGTCCATCACTGAAATGTGCTTTGAGTCAGTCCTCCATGCTCGTTCATCTGGTGATGTGGTTTTGTTTTGACTTCGATCTCTCTCTGCAGTGATGTTCATTCTCTGTAGCCCATACTTTCAACCCCAGCAATGATTTTTTTGTGGAGCACTTCATGAATGACCTTAGGCTTGAGTAGTTGAACCTCAACTCTGCATGTAATTTGGCAGCATTGAATTTTCTTCTGTTTTGTGTTTGTCTCTCCCCTGTGGTCTTGGGAGGAACATGTTTACTTCGAACCAGCCCCGCCAAGTTCACTGCGCTTTCATTGTTTTTTGGTTACATTTTTTGGAAGCTGTTTGATAGGTGGCTTAGTGAGGCTTATGAGGGTGTTTGTTAAGTTTTTTAATATCATTGTCACTTTGTTTACGCATGGTGGGATGGTGGCTTGTGGAGATTTTCAATTGTTGGTATAGAAAAAGATTGATTACTCAACTAAAAATGGGTGAGAGATCTTACTTTGTTCCTGGATGCTCCAAAGGGTATTCTGTACCCGTGAGAAAGAACAAAAGTTTAGGTGTGAAGAATAGACGCTTGTTTTAGGCTAATGTGAGTACCCTGTTTTATTCTTCACGATACTGTATAGCAAGGCATGGTCGATGATGATGATTACCTATGCATCAATTGCTCCTCTTATTATTTTGGCAGATTTTGGTATTTCTTCTCTATGTGATAAAATTTTCTTTTATGTGATCATTGAAAGTATGTATGTATCACTGAACTCAAGTATTTGTGAATTACACTCATTACCGACACTGACGCTAATGATTTTGTTTTGTAGTCGTGATCGTTCTAACATATCGTTGTTTTTAGCTTATTTACTACACATAGTTTACTCTTAGGCTGCGATGGTCTATTGATACTTTGATAGGCTATTAAAGGGATTCTCTGTGATTATATTGATATCAGATTTAGTTAACATTATCATCTGATGGATATAGCCATTAGTTGCATCCTAACTAGCTATAACTTCCCTCAGTTTGAAATGGAAAAAAGCAAAACTACGTTTCATTACATTGGGATCGTCTGATTCCCTCACCTATGACAGTGGCACCGCGGTTGGCAGCTTCAAAAAAGTTATCATGCCAAAGTTAGGAGTCTGCAATCTTTAAATTCTAGTATCCATGCTTCGAACCATGAATCACTAGAGTGTAACCTCACCCTGCCCCTCCCCAACCTTTGTCACTCTACTCCCTCTCCTGGTCGGTTGGTCCTTAGCTGGTCAAGTTCTTGGAGCCTAGAACTAGTTAACAGTAAGTGGATGGGCCAGAACAGGACCCTGCCACTCCTTCCCTAGGACCTCCTGGAGTGTGACACCCCGGAGGAGGGGCTGGATGTGTATTAAGACCTTAACAGGGTCATATTTGACTTTGTCCCTTATAGATGTATCTCCAAGAAGTGGCCCATGTGATATTCCCCTGAAACCACTCTTGCACACAAAATAAAATTTCATGTCTGGAAACTGTAAGTCAAACCCAAATCCCTGCACTCATGCCTCCTTTGTCGCCTTATGCCGACACTGCAACTTTCTCCTATAGTGAATTGTTATATCTAGATATGTTCAAGTTATTAAAGATAAAATTTGTGGGAACTCAAAAAGGTTAAGGTCTAATCAATTGTAAAAGGAAGTCCTACCACATTCATAAGTCCATTTCTTTGGAGGGTGTTACATTTGTAAACGAGTTGTGCCCCTTGCATTTAATGCCAATTTCTCCTCTAACTTTGCAGCCTCCTCCTCATCCAATCTCCTTCAACCAGTCTGCTCTCACCCAATTGCTCTAATTTAAACAATATCTGATGAAGTCATGATTTATCTGACTTCCTTTCCACGAGCTAAGTCTACTGGCTCCAACAATATTGACTCATTGTTTCTGCTCTTGCCTTTCCCTTTGCTAAACTTTAAACAGACGTCTGGATGCTATGTTGTTGTTTTGTTTCCTATAGTTTTGGAAAATTAACGTCATAAACTTTTCTGTTCTGTGTACAGTAAATATGTATTAATTTTTATATTTATCAAATTTATTTGGATGCAGTACCTATTTTAAGCCCAGCTAATTCCAGGAGCATCTGGCTACTATCGCTTAGCATTATTCGTTTGGAGTACATATGTATATATTTTTTGGCATATGTGCATATGCGTCTGTTTTGTGTAGCATCAATACTCATCTTGGCTGGTTTGATAGGCATGGGTTGACCTTAATTGGAAGTGAAAGGCTAATACCTAGCTTGGGAAACTCACTTTTCTGGAAGAAGGGTGCAAGTTCCCTTAATTTTATAGCTCATTAACCCTTTAACGCCTAGCGTGTTCGTATGATCACAGCAAACATTTCTTGTTCTATTTTGCCCTCCTATCCGCATTTTTCAAATTTTTGTAATGCGGTTTTGGCAACAATATCTTGATATATTTATCGTCCACAAGACGAAATATTAAATAAATCCAATGGAATGTATTTGATTCACAGCTTTCTCAAAGTGGTGGCCTATCCTAAACTCCTTCGAGTGAATGCATGACTTTAGTTTACTACATAGTACAAGAGTATTTTTCCTTAAATTCTCATGCACTTCAGCACATGTGCTACGAATGCTACAATATATTCTACAGCTTAATATTGTTCTAAATTATTCATCAATGATAATGTTATTTAGAAGAAATGTTACTCGTGATCGTATGATCACGCTAGGCGGATACCGTGGCAATAGGGTTCCACGAGGAAGGCAGTGTTACGAACGCTTTTTTCGATAAAGGTAATAAGATATTTCTTATTCGGGACATTTTTATAAAGCGCTGGTGTTTTATAGCTATCATGTATTTTTTTACTTTATGGTTGTGAGTGAAAAATTGGATACCAATCATTCTTTGGCGTGTCTGCATTGAAGCTACTTTGTGGCACATTTTCACAACTCTCGGCTGAAGCGTTCCTACAATTTATATCCAGCTGCTATTTTACAATATAGCTAGTAATAAAATAAGGAATGAAATACTATTATATAACAATATCAGTTAGAAATCCATGAAATCGGAGTGTGGAATGCTACAATGTAACAAGGGTGATTCACGCTTTATTTTCTCTGCACAACGTTTCAACTGAAATTTCATTACTATGTGGGCAACTTCAGGAGGCAGGTGCTCCGTTCTTCTACTAAAAAGCTGAGCTATTTTACATCAATTTACTACTGCAAATATAATTGATATGTTTATAAATTATTCATTCGTCGTGTCTGCTTTTATGGGAATAACTCTTCAAGAAGTTTTATCAGCACTGGAAGATGACAACGACGACATTTTAGGCATCTACATAGAACCTCCGGAGAGTAACGTGTTATCTGATGTAGATTCTGCTGAGGAGGATGGTAGTGGCTTCATAGATAATCTGTCAGGTCGTCAATTTCGAGTGGGTGCTGACATATTAGTGAGTACTCAACGAGGGGAATGTGAAAGTGATGGACTCGAGACGAGTGACAAATGGGTAAACTCAAAAACAAAGAGTAAGAAAGTGAAACGAGCATTGACTACTTAGAGAGATCTTTGTGTAAAAAATTCATTATTTCCGGATGCAAATTATTGTGATATTGGTAAGAAGTTGCCGACTGAAATTTTTGAGTTGATTATTGATGATGAATTTATTGACTTCCTAATTTCGCATTCAACAGATTATGCCGCGTTGAAGAATTTTCGTAATTTGAATATAACACCTGCTTAAATGAAGGTCTTCTTGGGAATTTTCATTCTCTCGGGTTAAAATAATGTTCCCAGTAAACGTGATAACTGAGATTCAACGGTGACTTACGTAATTAATTTGTTGTGAATCCTATGCGCCGGGATAGATAGCCCTAATCTGATGAATTTATGTAGAAAATATATAGGTTTTTACACTGTGCAAATAATTCCCAGCCTAATGCATAAGACAAAATGTGGAAACTAAGGCCAATTACGAATCTAGTGAAAACCCAATTTCTAGCTTTGTTCTGCCCTGAGGAGCACCTGGATTTTGATGAGTGCATGGTTGAATAATTTGGACGAAACCCCTGTAAACAGTTCCTACACGGTAAGCCAATTAGGTTTGGCTTCAAAGTACCTATGGTCCATAAATACCACTACCGGATATTTAGTGAGCTTTGAGGTTTATGAAGGTAGAAACCCTGCATCGAATTCCGAATATGAGAATATGGTTGGGAAATGCGCTGCTCCTCTTCTGCAAATTCTGGACGAAATACCTCAAGAAAAAAGGAACTATGCCTTTATACTACATTTTGATAATTTATTTACTGGGTTTTAACTTCTAAAAGAGCTTAGGTCGAGGGGTTATGGAGCCACAGGAACTATTAGGTAAAACCGTATTCCAAAAGGTTATCCAGTAATGCCATATAAAGAAATACGTAAGAAAAAATAAGGGGGATTTTATGAGAAATGTTGAGTAAGGAGGACGATATCCTTTTGGTAAAGTGGGTAGAAAATTCCACAGTCAATGTGGTTACTAGGTACCTGTCATTGCATTCAGCCCGTAGCTCTTGTGCCGCGATTTTCACGGGCAGAAAAGAGGACTGTTTGCATTCCTCGCCCATTAGTGATGTAAGAGTACAACCGTTACATGGGTGGAATGGACGAGAATGTGTCCTACTACAGAATAGGGATAAGAGGTAAAAAAATGGTGGTGGTGCAGATTCACACGGCTAGTGGACGTGGCATAGCACAATGTGTGGGTTCTCCATAAGAAAATAGGGAAAACACTGTCACTAATACAGTTTCGTCGCAGCAGCGTTCAAATGTATCTGACAAAATACAAAAATCCTCTGTTTAGTGTAGGGCGACTTTTGAAGTCAAGAAATAGTAGTATCCATGTCTGAGTAAGTGACGAAATTTGCCTTTACGGTATAGGCCAGTTGATTGAACCATGTAATCTTCACCGCTGTGCAGGTGAATATTGCCAAAGTACTGTTCGTACCCTATGTGTAAAATATGAATTAGGCTGTGTGTACCATGTTTTGCAAATTTTCACCAAAAAAATCTTTACTGTTCACAATACGTTTATATGTTTTTGACATATATATTTGCAAAATTTGTTAACGCAATATAATCGTTATGTTCAAAAGAATCAATAAAAATAACTTTAAAAATCAATATTTTTATATATTTTAAAGCCTTAATCCCGGAAGCAAGATAAATTTAGTGATTATTTGAAGAATTGAATGTACGCAAATAGGGATGCTATTGCTACGATATCCGCCTAGCGTGATCATATGAACCCAGGTCATTTTCATGAAACCACTGCACATATTTCTATAATATTTGGGATATAAGTTTTAAATACAATAATGATCAACTCCTGAAAAAAGGAAAAAAATCGGAAAGAAAAAAAAATTCCAGCGTTAAAGGGTTAAGGTGTGCCCAAAAATCCATGTTACCAAAACCATATACATACATATGTGCATCTAGGGTTGGCTTATTTATGGTGAAAAGCCAAGATTTGCAGGTTTCTCATTTAGCTCTGTGCTTACTTGCTACTGTAAGCAGTACTTATTGAATACTTGATAAGATTTATTGTCCTGTAGGTCAAGTATTTTGACATAGAACATGGTCAGATCAGTTGATACATACACACATGCAGGCATTACAAGGAATATAATATGTGTAATCTCATAATGCAATACGCAAACAAGGAATATAATATAAATTCATATGTTAGGGTAATTATAATTTGTCACTTAATAATTCAAAAATGCTTTAGTAGCATTTTTGAAGCGATATCTCCTTATAAGCTTTAGTCTAGAGGTAGACTATGTGGATTTAATTTTAATGCTAGTTGACAATTTATTGTAAATATTTGACATAGAGTGGTATGGGCCTTTCTTTGATATAGCAAGTGGCTGAGTTCTCAGATGAGCATTCTCCCTTCCACGAGTCAGGTGACAAAGGCAAAATTAGGGATGGATTCTTTTTGACAAGTAAACTGGAGTGAAAGATATACCTACCTATATGCTAGGTAAAGTCATAATTTTCAGTTTCTTAAACAGTGGCCTACCTGGGGTCCTGATGGGTACATTCACCTTTGCCTTCACAGACCTCTTTTGCATGGGAAATGCCTTCATTGCTGCACTAGAGTTACCCCAAAGGACAACTCCATAGGCCAAGTAAGAGTGAATTTTGGCTTTAGTACATTAGTTTTGAAGCTGTAGGGACACGTTTCCTAATTATAAATGTCTTATTAACCCACATGTCCATTTTAAGAGAAACTTTTATTGACAGAATCTTTGATGAACTTATCTACATTTGTAGCCAATGATATCAAGGAAATGACCTAAAGTCGAAAGACCTATAATTTTTGTCAGTTTTGGTGTCAGTGTGTGAGTGGAGTGAAGACTTTGTCTTACCAATGAAATAAAATTAATAGAAGATACTGATAAAAATGTTTAATAATTTAGAGAATAATCCCTACATGCTAGGAATATTACCTGGGTAAAATACTTCGATGGTCTCAGTATATATACATACATAATTTCACATTTACTATGATCAGCTTTTTGTTTCTCAGCTCTGCCATTCTGTGTACAAATATAACTACCACACTTCATGAGGTAGGTACATGAAAAATTTTATTTAAAGATTGACTGCAACACAGAATGACATTAAGGTCCAGATTTACAATGCCTGGATTTCTTTAACCACAAGTTGATGTAGCAATTATGTTAACTTAACGATAACTGAGAGCTTGGGTTTTGTGTATGTATTACATCAGGCTGTCCGTTGGTGGACATCATCACTGTTGATGGGAGAGCATATTATCTTCAGTTTCCATGTCAAAATATTCAAAAAGATATGAAACAGCCTAATCACATATTTCCATCAAAGTTTGCTGCTACTGCATGTTGTGGTGTGTGCTTATAAAATATTGTTTATATTTCGTGAGATTTTTTTTACAAATGAACATGATAAGATTATTCACGGGATGGAGCAATTTAGTGATCAATTAAATTTTTTCTATCTTCTAATCTTGCAGGAAGTGAGTGAATGGCTTCCCCTACATAGAGAGGGTTAGTGTTCGGAGATATGAGGTAGAAAAATCATCCAGATAGATTTGTATTCAAGCTCTTTGATGGCGTGAAGAACATGAAAGCTGTTTGGATCTCAAGTTCCTCTTGCATTTGATTATATTGGAATTCAACACCTTTCTTGACTTCAGGTGGAATCTTTTGGTGGGAAATAAAATTATATTTCTTGTTTATATTATGGCACTTATTTCATGAGTACAAGGTCTTAAAATTAAAACAAGTAACATAGATATGCCATGGGATGGAGCATAAATATTTATGACTATTTTGTGAGGGCGATATGGTTTTTCTGCAGTTGAGGTTTGAAAATTGTTAAAGGGAACCTACCAGTGAGAAGCTAGAGAGGCCATGTGGCAGCGGCAATGGTAGTGCCAATATATAATTGAGGAAGCGTGTTGGGCTAGTAGAGGCCGGTGGATGTGTGTGCACTGTGCGGATTTAGTGGGGCATCTTCTTGCAACCCACCTTCTTTCTCAATTCAGCTTTGTTACTGCCATTGCAGCTGCCACGCAAATTCTCTTAGCTTGCTGATTTGTTATTTTTTCCAATTTTTGTTGCTCAATTGTGGAAATGCTATTGCACCCTCATGAAAATTTCCAAGGAAAACTTGTTTGGCATTTTCATCCTCTATCCCATTGTACAGATATTCTGCTGATGCAGCTTTGACTTATGCTGCAGTCAGAACATTTTAGTTCAACATTTCACTTGTGTTGCAGAATCTTTAGGAGCAAGGTGTTAGCTGCGAACATCTTCAGAGCCTCACTCCTGAAGACTCTCGCTGCAACATGAGTAAAACGTTGAGCTAAAAAGGCTCCAACTGCAGGATAACTCCAAAGCTGCATCAGGGTCTTTCTACATTCTAGAGTACAGTTATGCTACCTGATTATTTTAACACCGTGTGTAATTAGTGAAAAAATATTCTTTCCCGGATGCTAAGGTGGATTTTGTTGTGACTTATCTGCCAAGCGGGTTTATGTTATGGTTTGAGGTTAATCACCTATTATCAAGGTCTATGAGGTCCCTTGTCGTTGGCCATTTATAACTCAGTTTCAGTGAACATTATGGCTCTGAAGTTCATTGAGGAAATGATGAATAGATGCACCTTTAAATATTTTCATGCTCAAAGTTCACATGTGCACTCACATGCCGTTCTCTGAATTATTGCGTTTCACATTTTTGTTGCCTCAGGTTCATTCACTTCACAGCACACCTTTTAACTTAACAACTTTTACTCAGTTCTCACTTTTATCCAGGTGATTATCTTCTGTCAGGCATTCAATTTTCCAGAATTTATTTGTCTGCAATCATCTTCCCATTCTTCAATTTATGACCCTGATAAGTTTTTCGTAGTGGTAATGAATATGGAGCTGTTGAGCTGGTTCTTAAGTAATAATTCCCTCTCGCCCTGCAAAGATGAACAAGGAAATTATAATGGAGGAAACATATATGGCATAATATTTTATTATTTCAAACTCCAAGTTCATGTATTGCAAATGATTGATGCTGCAAGTAGTGGATGAGAAATGAGAATTTTGTTAGGATTCATAAACTTGGGTGAGGACCACTAATGTGTGAAATTCAAAATGAAGGTATCACCATTGGTGAATGATTTTTTCAATGTGAACTTTGGGCATTTGTGTATTTCCAGAGTGGATCATGCCTGTTGTAGTTAAAATGCTTTGAATGTAACTAATGAAGCATGGTGGAAAGGGAAGCGTAGTGAAATGTATAAATTGCAGAGTAAGGGTTTAGGTGTCCATTAGACAAGCTCCTGGTACTGAGTGCTTTTATAAACAATGGATTGTGTAGTTTATACTCAAGTGTGGGCTAGGTGAGTGTTGTTCTTTTACCAAACATCTCAAGTATTTTTATTAACATCCGATTGCAAATGGAGCATAGGTGGAAATTCATCCAAAGGGTCTTGGATGTAAATTTAAATTTCCAAACAATTCAATTACATTAGGATGCCCTAAATTGCATGTGCCGAAATGGTATATCATTCAGGTACTCAGCCAACATCAGTGCTCATAGGGGTCTAAGTATGCATAGCCAAGATATCTAGATGTTTAAAAGTCTGAGCCAAAGGTCTTGCAAATGGTATTGTAAAGTGATTGCGTTTGAAAAAAATGCTGTAAATATAAATAAGCTCAGAAACTTGGTCACTGAGGAAGGAGGGTGGATATAGATCAGAGGCTCTTGGGATGTGTGGAGGAGAATGGAAAAGAAAACTTGGATGTGACGGTCATGGCAGCATTGGAAAGTAGGTTGTTTGGAGAAATAAGGTGGAGACAGCTAAAGTGAGAGGTAGTGACTGGTAGGAGAGGGTGATAGGGGTGAGAATGTTCATTAAGTGGGGTTGAGTTAGGAGGAGAAATTTTTTCGATTTCATCCTTAAGCAATCATCCCTTAGTACAAAGAGTCAAATTACTGTATTACCATTGATATCTTGGTGGAGCGCTTTGATATGGTATAGCCTTCTTAGTACATATTTAATCGCTAGGTGCCGGGCCTTGATGGGGGTCAGGAGTAGGAGAAAGAAGACAGTGTTGAGTTGGTCGCAATATTTATTTGGGGCAGTGACCATTACTCTTGGCTCGAGCCCGCTGAAAGATGGGGCTGGTAGATTCCTGCGTGGTGCTTATTTTGCTTGAGGTGAAGAAATGATATATGTAATGATATTGGAACCTTTTCGTGAAAACATTTACGGATTCCAAGTATGTATTTCAATTCTGTGACTCGTGTAAAAGGGCATGGGTGCCCTCTTGAGTATCGCGATGGCAAATCAGTTTATTTTTTAGCTAAGTGATTGCAATGCACATTGCTCGATAGTTGCAAGAGGGAAGTGCATCTAGAAACACCCTTTTCAAGATAACAATCAACTATGGATAAACATAATTTGTGAGCACCAAATTTTCTATCATTTTACAGATGTCACTGTTGCCAGAAGTTCAAGAGAAATAAATCATTTTCCAGGGCTGGGA
This sequence comes from Pyrrhosoma nymphula, assembly GCA_963573305.1. Lineage (NCBI taxonomy): Eukaryota > Metazoa > Arthropoda > Insecta > Odonata > Coenagrionidae > Pyrrhosoma > Pyrrhosoma nymphula. The sequence continues at coordinate 41,834,330 of OY754330.1, read as the reverse complement.
TTATATTCAAGATCCTGTTCTAGGCTAATGTTTTTTCCCAGTAAAAGTTTTGCCTTTGTGTGAACATTAGTGGGTGATATTGCTTAAATTACTGTAGTAGCATTTCCTGCAATTTATATTTATCTCATTTTTAAATTTATATAAATTTTGTATACATTCTGCGTCTAGCTTGAATTTTAAAAGCATTAACTATGAATATTTATGATGACAGATAAGTTTCTAAGAGCAAATTTCTTAACTTTGTACCATCAAAAAACTGTCATTACAAGACAATGATTACAGTGAATTTGACCATGAATACCATGTTGCTTAATTCCTTTGTATTTGATAATTTTCCAGGTAAACTGTGGGTACGACTTGTTAAACCATGTATCAGGGCTCTAACCCAAGGCGACGCCCTTGCTATACCTAGCTCTTCGTTGTTCAACATAGTTGTAAGTGTGCATATCATGCGAATCAGCGAATTCATAGATTTTCTCATTCGCTCAGCTTCTCCGCCACTGTCCGCTAAGAATACATTCGAAGTTAGTAACAATATCACATTTTATGTAATGCGTTTTTCGTTTCTGCGTGTCTTAAGTGTGAAATTCAATTGGAGAATGGAGTATTGGAGGTGCCTAATGTCGGAGATGATTCCTGTGATCAAGGAAATCATAGGTAGGACTTCTATGGATCTAAAATTCATTATGGGTAAAATATAAACCTATCATGATGATAAGTGAAAATAAATTCTAGTTGCAAATTTCGACTCTGTTACCATTCACATTGGCTTCCTGCAGCAATTATACAGTAAAAAATCTCAGAAAGTTAGCTACACAGATTGAATTATGCCAATCTTGGCGGTTTTGAGTCAGTGATACCACTGAGTTAGTGCGTTTTGGAAGAAAAACTTGGAAGTATTTTCATAAATGCAATTTAAGCATTTGAAATAAGCCAGGCAATTTTCACTTTGGCCTCTCTTTGGATGCCAGGGATAAAGGCAAGTTAGTTGTGTTTGGGTTAAGCTTGTTTTATCTAGAATTGCGTGTGAGGGAGACCTTACGTTCGTCTTGCACCCAGGCCCATGTACACCGGCTCCTCCTGAGTCTTCCTCGATCTCTTGTTGATGCACAGCCCTGCTTCGAACTCCTTCCAGCTGCCACAGCGGACAGCCTCGAAAGACTTCTCATTCAGCATGGACTCTGCAAAGAACGCCCAGGCACGCCAGTGACTGCACACGTCTACAGGGTGAAACGGAAGGCAAAAAATCAAGGTATGCATGATTGTCATGAAACAGTGTGAACGGTGCTGCCAAACACTTCCATCCAAGGGTAAACTCCTGCCTGGGCGTGCTAGGCAGCTGCCTAGAGCCCCAATCTCAGAGGGATGGCCGGCTAAGGGACGAAATAGTACCTGCATATAACAATGTCAACACTGGTTCAGGAGCCGGAAAATAATTTCGTTTTTGTTAATGAGGTATACTTGGTAATTGTGTATTTAATGACTAAGTCTGCTTGGCTGTTTTCTAAAGTCAAAGCTCGTTAATTTAAAAAGTAAAAATATAAGTAATCTGTTATTTGTTAAATTACCAAAAAGGAATCCCCGACTCTGTTAAATTTCGGGGAGCCATAGGTGTCCAAAGGTACGTTTTCATGAAGCCGTTTTTGCGTTGTTGGACTCTGCGTAGTCAATCAGAAGTGAGGTCTTCAACACAGGTTGCGTTGCCGTCGGAGTTGCTCATCTTTCAACTTCTGACGCGGCTTACGTCGCCGGAGCTGCGTCAGCAAGTGAAGACTGACATTTTCTGCTTGTCATTTCTTGGTCACGTGATTGTTTCTCGAAGAATTGTGGGTCATCTTCAAATTGTGGATAAAAAAATAAGCTTAGGCCGTGGATCCGATCGTTAATACTCTTCGTGAGCATCCATTTTTCTCATAAACTCCACAATGAACAGGGGTAATTAGGAAGACAACGCGTGGTGGTTTTCCACTGTCTTCTTTTTTCATCAGTTGCTGCGGCTGCCATGAAAATGGGGTACGTTTGTGACGCACAACGCAGCGGCAAAACAACGTTAAACCGGCTGCATGAAACTGTAGCTTTGTCCGGGCCTGGCTCCATTCGATCACTTAGGTTTTGGGCAGTGGCGGATACATATGGGGGGCGCGCGCGCCCCCCCCCCCTTGCGGGGCCGCCCGCGCCGCCCCCGCCAGTCAGCCCGCACGCTATTCGTTCGTGTCTTTCGCCAGTCGACTCTGAGTCGAGTTATCGAGTAGTTGTACTTTCTTATGTAGCGCGTCTGCGTCATCGTATTTTATACGTTTTTGTCTGGCACATACTAGATAGCTAACCTACGAGAAAAGTCGCGGCCATTCTAGTGATCTCGATACGTTATTCTGTCTGGCATTTGTTCGAGAAAAGTCGCAAATATTCTACTGTTTGTATTTGTTCACACTCCTTAAAAGTCTGGAAGCGACCATTCTGGCACCGAATGGCCTCGAAACAACCGAGCTACATATATAAGGGAAGCAGAGTCGCGTCAGTTTGAAAGCTACAATCGTCGCGATAACTTGCGCCCCTCCCCCCTTGAGTTTTTTCTTTATCCGCCACTGGTTTTGGGTGCGATGCAGCAATTACGAATCTTTATGCAGTAAGTGATGTGGGGTGCAGCAATTACGAATCTTTATGCAGTAAGTGATGTGGGGTCCTATGTTCCCAAATGTGCTAGGTAACAATGACCATCTCTAACTGAAGACGTGGAGAGGAGAAATGTGACAATAGTGGGGAACGTAGCGGTCGATACCCAACGATTGTAGCGTTCATAATAGATATTATGCTCGACTATACAGTAGTTGACTCTGCCGACGGGTGTACTCGGCAACTTAACACGTTGCGTACCGGGGTATTTAAATGGGTTTTAACCCTCCGTTCCCGGCGGTTTTTTAAAGTCTAGTTTTTGAACATGCATTGCTTCAGTAAAATTGTCATAACTTTCTTAAAAATTAAATTTTTTTAATGGAACTTTGAACGTAATACTCACAAATAATTTTAGTATTTCTTCTTTGTGTGATACTCCATGAAACATTTTCCTTTGTGGAGTGGAACACCGCAAGACGAGCACACATATCTCGTCTCCTTCCTAATTTTCCTTGAAGCACACACTTTGCATCTTCTTGTGTGGTATTTTTTCTTCCCCTTACCCACGATAGGAACGAGATGATGTTTACTAAGGTCTCTCGAGAGACGATGTGGGTGATCCCTTGACGAAACACGCTGCGTCGGCTTATCACCGCCGTCGGCCTCCGAAGGTGACTCATCTGGCTCCTCTCTACTCGCTGCCCACTCTTTGGCGGTCTGGAGCAGTAAGCCTTTGAATCGAATGGTGTTTGATTCATTTAGGGTTTTAAAAACTCTAAAAGCATTAAATAGAGCACAATTTATAAGCCACAGCACTACTTTCTTTGACCATTTCATTGTTTTTCTCATGATCGTATAATACGATAAATACATATCCGCCCTGTCTACGCCTTTCATGAACTTATTGTATTGCAAAATGCAGATAGGTTTTTTCATTGGCAGTCCTGTAGCCCTATCTGTCAGTTGTGTATTACCCATCCTAGCGCTGTGAATAGTACTAATCATCCTCACTTCCCTTTTGTCTTTCCAAATCACCAGAAGCACTTCACCTTTACGAGCAAACGTGTACTGTCCCTTTTTCAATTTTTTCGCCTCACTCTTCAATGTGGCAGGGAGCCCTCTATTTGGCCTGATGGTTCCACAAACTCTTACTTTATTTTCAAAGAGCAGTTCTGCTATTTTTACGCTGTTATAATAATTATCTTGATAGACATGATGCCAAAGATTGAGATGAGGCTGCAGAAGCGAAAGGATGGTTTGTTCTAATTTTTTTCCCTCGGCCGAATATATTTCTAAATTACTAATGTAGCCAGAATCACTTTCACAAACCATACGAACTAGTAACCCATACCCATGATTTTGGCTGGATTATAGGTCTTGATTTTTAATCTTCCTCTCCACGGAATCATCGCTTCATCAAGTGATAGCTCCTGCTTTGGTTTGTATATTTTTTGAAATTTTTCTATGAAGTATTCCAGTACGGGTCTTATTTTATATAGCCTGTCTGTGGCAACCAACATTTCCTCGTTATCACTGAAATGCCATGCTTTCCAAATCTGTTCAAATCTATTTCTCGTCAGTAATTCTCCAAATATATTCGTTGCAATAAAAGGATCAGTGCTCCAATACTCCTTCAGTGAATCTTTTCTCACTTGCCCCATGATAATCAAAATCGCGAAGAATTTTTTCATTTCAGCAATGGTTACATCTGACCACTTCCCTGTTTTTTGTGATTGTTTGTATTTATGTTGGTTTTGATGGTAATACAGATTGGATTGAATGCACATCATTTCGAAAAAGTCATCGGCAACAAACAGTGAGACTACATCAAGGATACTGGAAGAATTGTCTGGTACACTTTTTACTCCAGGTTGGCCCAAAAATTGTTCTAAATCCCTCTCAGAATCTATTTTTTTCCATGTAGTAGAGATTTCTGGTGAAGTATTGTCTTCGTTGGCACTCATATCGGAGTCACTTTCACTTATGAAGAGAGGAGCGGATTTTCTATTTCTGACCCTCACTACAATATCGGAATCACTTCCGCTCTCGTCGCTCTCTTCGTCATACTCTAATGGCACATCTGACAAATCATCGGTGCACAGATCTAATAAAATTTCTTCCTCGCCCAAAGCACTCTCTTTCCTATGTGATGCCATTACATGGAATATTCCTTTAAATATTTCGAAAAACACGGATTGAGAAAACTCTCTCGCAAGACAAACACAACACCAAAATCACAATTCACTGGGACTCAAGAAAACGAACTGTTCAAGACACATCGAGAGAAGGAACTGACCAGAGCCGTAAAAGAACTACGGACGATTCGTTATTGCCACCCTCATTCTTTTCATAATGAATGTTTACATTGGAGCAGAGCTGAGAGTGCATCCCATTTGCCGGGAGTGGAATTGAAGGCGAGGCAGATATGGCCCTCAAGGCGATACAGATAAGGTTCCTTGCGGACGCGACGGCTCAGCTAGGGCCATGTGGATAAACACTAGAGAAATAATGAGGAAAAGAGTTGGGGTACCCGCGAGGAAGAGATGAAAGAAGTATTACCTCCGAAATGAAGAGGGGCGAAGAATAAGTTTCAAGCTGTTGAAATTGAGATTGCCTGCCATTACAGAAAACCGATGTGGGATTTAAATACTGTTAAATGGCTAATATCGTCAAAATTAATTAACGAAAACAAATATTATGTTGCGACTATTCTTATGTATTAACAAAAGGCAAATGAAAAAATTACCACAAAAAAAGTAAATAATGTAATTTAATAGTTTAAAATGGTGCTCCAAAATGACGAGAATTCTCGTCATCCGTCCGCAACGGTTGGGATTTAAATGACGAGAATTCTCGCCATCGGTACGCAACGTGTTAATACCCTGAATTCTGAGTCAGCCATCGAGCTATCTAAATTTAATGGCATGAAAGAGTCGCTTGCAATTTTTCACATTATGCATTAATTTAAAAAATCAGAATTAATCACCGTATATATTTGAGTATAAGGTGGTCGAGTATAAGTTTTGGTTTTTATTTCGACCGAAAATATCGACTCAAATCCGTGACTCTAGTATTAATTCAAGATGAACAAAAAATGCTTATTCTCCTTGTTTCACAACTCTCTAAGTTGGCGAGGTTTGGAGTGTTTTGGGGAATGAAGGAAGATAAGAGGGAAACCAGGCGTCGGCCTTCGTTTCCTCGCGACGAAAGGTGCCAACGTGTCCAGAGTTTGACGTACCATCCGACAGACGGAGTACCACTACCACACCTTCAAGTGCTCTTCCCTTAAGCACCCAACTACACATTTAGTGATCGGGTAAACACTGAAAAATCTCTTAACTTTTCCGTTATTTGCAATAAGACCCTCGGGAAACTTGCCTCTTCGGCGTGGACTACCTACTGAATTATAATCAAAACCTTGTTGAGAAAGGAGTCGAGCTCGCCAATGTCATGGACGAGACATCGCATGCTCGACAAGTCTCTACTTATAAATGCCATTGTTTGAATTTTTCGAGGATGTGACGCGTAAAAAAAATTTCGGTGTCAAGAATTGAAAAATATTGGCTTCAAAACCACATAAAATCCCAAGTTTATCATCCAACACGCGGGTTTATTCTAGTCTCTGACGTCGCATACCTTTTCTATTGTCGAGGCTCAGTTCTGGATTCTTCCTGAATTTGGTCTCAAGGTCCTTATTCAGGAAGGACTCTTCCTGGACAATGTCGTGGATGTAACATCACTGCCGTGGCAAATCTCAACCTTGTAAATGACAATATTTTGATTTCTTTTTCGAAGATGTGACACGAAACATTCATACATTGTCGTGGCTGAAAAATCCGAGGCCTTCCCTGAATAGGGCGAAAGAGTAGTTGAGAGAAAATGCGGCACTCACATTTGGCAAGCTTGTTCCTGCAGCCCGGCTGGATGGCCTTCCCGCCGTTTGGGTAAAAGTCCACGTGTCCGACGGGACCATGCGTCCCGTAGCGACCGGCGCACGTGTGGATGACGTCGACGAACTCGGCGTCGCTCGGGTCCAGCCGCTCTGTGCGCGGAGCCAGAAGGTCGATCATCGGCAAGGCGGGCTCGATACCTATGAAGGAAGTGAGAACGTATAAGTTACTTCTTATATATGTGGGGTATCTCTCGAAAGTCTAGCGTCACGCGACACCCGACTTCAGGGCGGAGATAGCTGTACGTATGTGCAATACGTATAAGTTACGTATATCTATGGGAGAGGTGCTACAGAACAATGTACTCACTTTTCCGACTGTTGAGTCGTTGCGTGGTTACGTACAGTCGCCGCTAAAAGTCTGGCGACATCGACAAAAGCGCCGAATAAGCGAAACTACGATTTTGTGTGGCTCCACTGATTCAAAAGTGAGGGGAGATAGAGAGGAGGGGGGTGGGAGGGAGGTGAGAAAGTGGCCCGAGTAGTCGTGAATCAGAACCTCGTCTTAGGGGCTAGTGAATTTAGGGTAAGTTGCCGATGTCGCCAGACTTTATACGGCGACTGTACATGTACACAAGCGCTTCGAATTAATTCGCAAAACTATCTCTAGAGGAATATAGTTTAATTTCATATCTAGGGCGTAACAAGAGAAAGCTCTTGGGGGAGGGGGGGTGGGCGATTAGTATTTGTGCCCCTCCCTTTAGCGATTCTTACCAGTGATGATCGCCACAGTTGTTCCTAGGAAAACGTACCTTTAAAAAGGAATTTACCTACAACACGTCTGAACCGATTACGGTAGCTTGATTAGCATTTATCTAAATTTGAATGTAGGATATTAAAATTGAGTTTATTCTCCATCGTGGGGGGGATCCTCCGGTTACGCCCTTGCATATTTATATTTAAGTCTGTTTGTTTTTCATGTTAAATATTTAATCTACTATACCTATATGTAAAAATATAATTTTCGTATTCATATTTGCAGAAATATTAATTGAATTAGTTATGTTCATTTATGTATAGTACTGTGTACTCCCCTCTGCCAGTGATGTCTATACTCAAGTGCTCCACTTCTGTTGACCGTCCCGCGACGGCTACACCTTTTTTACATTGGAGGGAAATTAGAGGTTTCATGGACCGCAAATTGAACTGTTGGGGAAAAGAGGCAGCGAAATATCGAAGTAGTTGCGCAGAAGGTCCTTTTCTGTAGAAGATCCATTCGCTACGAACTGGAGATTAAGGTAGTTTCCGCGTTTGACAAACAGGGTTTCAAAGGTCGCCGAACAAGGGGTCTTGTTGGAAGGACTTGACGTGGTCGAACCCTGGAAACATCCGTGGATTGGAAGTCACAGCCCCCGACAACTCTCTACATTTGAATGGCACTATTGAAATTTTCGAGGCTGTGACGTCCAAATTGCGTCCCTGTTTAGGCCAGAATATTCCGAGGCCATACAGGAAAGGTCACCAGGTGGGCTCTTGGGTATGAGCTCAGAATTCTCAACGACGGTGACGACATTTTGACGACACAGCCTTTAAAATTCAATAGGACCATTCAAAAGTTTAGATTTTCCGGGGACTGTGATGAAACATTCACGGATTTCCTGAGGTTTGACCGTGCCGAGTCCTTACTGAATAAGACCCCTGGTCGCCGACCATGGTTGCAGACATCAAAATGCTCAATCTCTTATTCGCATCGGGAGATTTTCATTAAAGGTGTTGAAGTTTGCGCAGATCGGAACATTTCAGTGCGCTTTAGGGCTCACGAAAGATGACGAATGAAATGATGAGTGCTGGTGAAACGTTCGATAATCTGCCAGTAGGTAGCATTCTGTTGGCTCGCAATAGTCGCGGCCGAAATATTTGTGTTTCTTGATCGATTTCGTTCGGAATACACATTTAAAAACGATAGCTTTTTAGCGCAGTGTAACTAAAATCTTTACGATATCCATATTTAACCATTTTTAAAGAAAATCTAAACAAAAGCAATCATGTGGGCAATAATCGAATTTCGTTTTATTGTCCAGTGTTCATCAACTGTCAGTCTGTTTCGATCTGTCTTGAAGTGTGCAAGGCCTGTAACGAAAGGAAGGCGACTGCACCTGCTGTGCTGCGAAGTGCTTAGAAGCTTACTAGTGCGAATGGGAAATTCCTATTTACTTTCTATATCTCTTTGGCTCTTAATCCAGTTGCTTAATTAGATGCACTAATAACATGGGTTTCGAATATAGAGGTAAATAGAAAGGGCATGACTTCATCAAACTCTTACCTGACAACCGATATATCTTCCCTATTGCTTCCCCTTGTTCTTTCCTTGTTTGCCTTTGGATAGAACAGAAGAGTGGACGCTTTAGCGGATACCCATATAGTGCCTTCTGTTGAGGATTAAAAGTAGGTAACTCTTGAAACATATAAGTTACTTGAAACTATCGATTCTACCCGATTTTACAATGGTTTTGCGCTGGTAATAGGGGTAATTATTAATTTAAATGCATAAAAATATGTACACGAAGAATGCATTTTCAAGAATTAAATGCCTGCTGATTTCAATCGAGTTATCGATGGCAAACAGTAAAATTGCAAAATTTGTGCGTCAGCCCGTTTAATGCTAAGGTAAATCGGGGTAAACAAAAATGGCGGACCGGCCACGCTTACGTTACAGCTTCAAGTATTGGCCACAATTGCTAGCGCCCTTTCCATCTAACTCAATGGTTGCGAACAATAGCAGCGTAATTTCCACCAGTTTTGTTTGTATCGTAATAATTGTCGTGATACGCGCTGAGGACACTTTCCCGCCATCTCAAGGCAAATGCAGTTAAAGGTGGATGGCGCATCCAAGGTTTAGCGAGACGGGAAAAACGGTACCACGGTACTACTAACACAATATTACATGGTGCTTCTAATAATATTTGTAGTGCCATGAATGGCACGAACATCGGTCACATGGCATGTGTGCAAATTATGCGGAAGTTCAAAGAGGGCTTTCGCTAAGGCGCGAACTCTGCGATTACCAGCACCTACTCCTATCTTTGATTCTCTCAAAGAGCTATCAAATGGAGAGTTTAATATTGACGATTACATGTTTATTTCACCTCGCACCGGGTCCAGCGGAGGATGAAATTAACTGATTCAGGATATATGACCCGGCAGCCGACGCGCGAAACACACTAGCCATAGCTTCAATTTAACAGACTCTCTCATCTCAAAAGGTTATTGAATTAATCTTACGAGTGTTTTTACGTTTACATTTTTGTAGTTTGCCTGCGCTTCTCCCAGTTGCACCCATAAGGTCGGAAAATAAGGCGTCCCGCGCTAGTGGTGGCCTAGCACTGGCTGTCTTATTCGTTCTTGTTCATCAGATAGACTTGTGCGAAAATCTAATGGAAAATAATGAATGTTGTATGTTTTATTTTTATGCAATAAAATTTTCTTAAGGTATTTTACAGTCACTGTAGCGACATCAATAATTGGGAAGAAAATGTTATTTAACGATTTTTTTCTGGAAAACTATAAAATAATTTCAAGTGATCTTTTTTTCATTGCTGAGGACACATTTATATCACTTCGAATCAATGTAAAACCGTTCATCAGAAAGAAGACTATGGCTTAATTTAGTCTGCTTAGCTACAAGTAGGATTAAGTCGTCACCTGCCAACTCAATGCTTACATGACCTGTATTTTTATCTAAGTAAATTAGCAAAGTCTTCCAGTGGCTGCGAAACAATTTCACGATTTCCAAATATTTCAAACTAGTATTTAAATAAAAAATACTATGAATATCCTGAAGAATTGATTTGATCACTGTGAATTTTAAGAAAACTGAAATTTTTAAGAAAAAATATGAAGGGAAATCAAAAGCCTCAATTTATTGGCAAAATCTCAGTAACCGTTTTCAATCTGCTGGAGTTTTCTGATGATTTATTTGATTTTGGTGCTAAAATGTTTCTTGTTTCTTTCTCCTCAACTTACCCCATTTGCATATGGGGTCGCTGTCTTTAACATGTGTCCTCCACTCCTCTCTATCTATGTACTTCCACCTTGTTTGAGATAATGCTCGGCTTCTCTTCCCTTCTACACTCGTATTCATTGTCGCTTACCCACGTAATCGTCATATCGTTTCATTATGCGTCCATACCATTGAAACCGGCTTTATTGGGCTGTATTTGATATTTCCGTGACTCTATAGCTCATTCTCTGTCTGTCATTCCTGATTATTTCCCCTATTATTTTGCTAAGCTTTACTTGTTATTTTTGTCATATAGTCTAGTAAACCTATTTAAATTTTACTGGATGCACGCCATAATCTGAAGTTAGCTCAAAATACTCTTAGAGGCCATAGGATTAATTATTGATGGCAATGGAGGAATTATAAACAGGAAATTTATTGCTGAATTAGAAAATTTTTAAAAATAAGGGTCTTATAGTAGCCAATAAGCTAAGATTAGCTCACATTCGGACAATTCCTCCTTCACATAATTCCTAACTTCCTTGATTGATTGATCCACTAAAATTGTATTCATAAGAGTTTGTATTGATTTATTTGACATGATTTGAAGTAGGAATTATTTGGAGAAAGGTTCCAAGGCTTCTATGAAAATGGACAATGAGGAACTGTTAATGAAAAAAAATCAGAATGCAGATCATATGTTGAAGGGCATAAGACGGACCAACATATTCCTCTCTAGAAATAGATGAACAGGGTTTTTTGGTTATTTAATTTTCACTTATAGTGCGAGTCATTGTATCAGACAAAAGGATGGGATGCATAAGGGATCCTAATAGGTAAGCTTTATTTGGTTGCAGTTTTTAAAAGTATTTTAAAGACATATCTTATCCTAGCATCGAGAATTAAAGCCGAAAAGTAATAATATATAGATTTTTTGTTTAACACAAATATTGGGGCCTTCTAATTTTGTTGTGTGAGTTGCTTTATGGAACTGGCTTTTCTCCGAGTACTTGGCGTAAAGACATGGTTACGGTCATGGGCAAGGGCAAAATGCGGCATTTTTATCGTTGGCACCCCCAATAGCAAAATCCTGCGCAAGCCTATGGAAGACAGGCACCTAGTGACTTCCACAAATGTATTCTCTCTCGACCGGTTTCGGCTGTTTAGCCGAACAAAAAACTTGACTGTTTATAGGTACTGGCTCTTGAGAGAGTGTTTCGCCACTGTACCGATGGCTTGACATCCGAAACCGGTCGTGTGTCAGTAAATTTGTGGAAGTCAAAGTGTCTTTTTTCTCAATCTGTGGAATATGTTTGTTTCCGACGTCAGACCAGGTTTCAAAGCTTGACGCCATCATCACGTAATCCTTATACCTTAAATCTTATACCTGAAATTGTCAAATGTTTCATTAAATCATGAATTGCTTCCACAAAGTTACGCTGGAAACTATCTGGCGCAGAATCCCTGATGCTAAAGGAAGGACTGCCAACCGCCGTCAGTTTCCCCGACATGACCTCATTTTTATGCACACCGTGGATCGTTCGAGAAGAATTATGCAATGATCGGAAGTTTTGCTCTTGGTATTGCTCTGTTTCTAATTAAATATTGGTATTAATGGTCATGATTAATCGAGGTAAAACAATTCCACTGTCTGATCATTATATGGGAGCTATGTCCTCGAAAATGTTAAGATAACAATTTCTAAATTCCACAAAACGAAGTTCGCCGCCTTATTTTACTAATTATGCTGCGATACGATGCAACACTGGCGCGTTGATTCAAGGGATTCCGCGTTTCACAACAGTTTGGATTGGTTGTTTTTGGCGTTTCAATCTGTAATTTGTGTCACATCAACGTACTCATTGTGTAAAATAAGCAACTCGATCTTCTACATGAGAAAGCTGCTCCTTACAATTGGACTTAATACTTTTCAACTCGTGCAATGTATGCCCTCATATTAGACGCATGTCGCTAGGGCTGGGTGGTATTTGAATCCCAATATCATCATCCAATATCTTAAAATATTTAAAAAGGGAACATATATCAATAACCTGTATTGGAAATAATGAAAAAATGAAATATTGGAAAATATTGAACATAGCAGTATGAACAGGTAAAATTATCTTGCTTACAATGGTTTGCAAATGCTGCCTGTGTTAGCTATGAAAAAGTCAGTTCACAAAACAAGAAAAGCAATATAAGATTATTTTCCCCAGTTATTGCTATGAATAATGGTGGAAAAGGAAGTGCTGGTCTGAGTGCCACGCGCGCCGTCTGTTTTCAAAGATAAAGGCACTCTCCGACCACCCTCCTCGTTCGGTTCCAATATTCAATATGTACTTGAATTTTTAACATTGGTAATTCTGTATTCCAATTGGAAATAATAGTCCTTCAATATACAATATTGTATTTTCCGACCACCAATATCCAATACAGGATATTGGTATTGGTCGTTCAAAAATTGTGATTTTTTTATTATTTAAAAATATTGATATTGGCACCAATATATTGGAAAACCGCCCAGCCCTACCTGTCGCTATCCATTTAAATAAGGTATAACAGCAGGAGACACGCGGATCTTCTGCGTTAATACCAATAAAATCATATTTACAGGAGCTAGGACAAAGTCTATCGAGTCCACTCAGTTTTTCCGATAATGGTTTATTTACGACACCATGAAGCATAAGAAATTTATTTCCCATATGTGACCTCCTATGAAGTCTTATATTACCCGTCACACTTTCTTCGATGATGAAAAGCTACTCATGCAGATGGGCATAATCTTTCAAAAGATCTTTATTTTTACATTTTGAATTTTTAATGAATGGTAAGGAGAAGAAAGTCCCTATCTTGATCATTAATGGTCACACAGTCCCAGAGAATTTTGGCGGCTCTCCGTGTCCGGTTATCTCAAAGCTCTAGGTTACCTTGTAATCTACAGCTTTTTAAGTTATCTTGATGCATCGTTTCAAACCCTTTCGCTCCATCATTCGCGCTGAAAGAAATTTTCTTCCTGTGGTAATTCGTGGAAGTGGACGGTATTGGACTCCCATTAATGGATAGGAGCACGTAAAACCGGAGTTGTTGACAGTTTTGATCGATCTCTTGCGTCGGTAATGGATCTCGTGATAATTATTTCCTACTTCGTTTTCTAGCTGGGGAAGACGACGAAATTTTTAGGTTAGGCATGGGCGGTATTAAAAAAAACGGTATTTTTTTCCGACAAGTATTTTAAAGCCATAATAGAGTTGGTAAGGCAGTGCCGGTTCACCGATATCCGCTTGGTTGTTTATGTGTATTTATTAAGTTCTTCTAACACGAGTGCACATCTAACCTAATATTTGCCGTAATTCTATGAATTGTTACACCTTAAAGCAATTTATTTGGATTCCATTTGAATATTCTACTAGCTGATTGGTAGATTTTTGGACAGCCCTAATTCTAACATCCAATATCCTGATGCATCGTCTTGCTTTCCCTCCTATTGATGAGTTAAAGTTCAGCATCGGTTATTCATGATTTACATTGATAGGGAAATGCAATTAAATTCGCTTTAATCAAGGATTGTATCGTGTATAAATATATTAACTGTCTTTGATTGGCTATTAAACTCTTGTCAAACATAACTTTTTGCATGGCGCCTGTGCTCAATTTACTGCGATAGGTATTTTATAAACTGATAACTTCGGTAATACCGCGTGAAGGTACACCTCCGGTAATACCGCATGTACTTCCCAGTGGTGTTGAGTGTTTAATACGGAACTTGCGTGGACAGGAGATATCGCACGATACCAGTATTGTAGGATATTCTATTAGGGGTCTCATTAAGATGCCGTACGATAGAATGCGACTGAACTCATAAATTTACTTATCCCGAATATATGACGTCAAGTGGAAACGAAAAAACTTAGGCGACGGCGATACTGAGACAAAAGAAGAGCGAAAATGGCTAATACCTTTGTTGCTACTTGGCTATGAAAATAAACTAAACAAATGTGGTGCTATTTTCATTAAACTCGATAGTTTTAATCCCATCACTTTTGCTTTTCCGTAGAAAATAGAGACGAGTTGACAAGTGAGTTATGATGCCCATAAAATCTGTTTTAGTTATAATGAAGAGTTAATTCATAAATTTAAATAGTGAATTAAACTAGAAGAGTTTAAAAAAGTATCACGGTGAGTAGTAAATTTATTTTGTAAAATATTTGTTTAACAAATGCGTACTACTCACAGTTACATTTTTGACACAATTTGTGCGTCAAAACTTCCTCTTATGTTTAAGGTCTCTCTGGAGCTCGAAGCCATACCATATCCCATGGAAAACGGCTTCCATTTTTGATAAAAACTAGAAAAGTTGTGTGAAGTAGATGATTCGTATTATGTTATCATTAATAGAATGAGATATCTTTATTTAAAATGAGGCCAAATTCATTGAATTACATGTGTTGTGTTATCTTGCTCCAAATTTCAAAGAACTGCAGAACTAGCCCCGCGGAGTCACACGCTAATCGAGGGGTCTGGGTTCGAATCCCAGTCCAGGCGAATGATTTTGCACTGTGAATTTCACAAAATCTTGCTCCAACTTCCTGAAAAAGATAAATTCCCTTCGATTCTCCAAAATTGGTATGAGAATTACTTAGGAAGCCTGAGTAGCATGGAGGTCTGTGAAATGGCGCGGCAATGAAAAGGACCGGGGTTTGTTTCCTGGTCCAGGAGCATTTTTTTCTCGTAATTTTCTAGGCCTTGTGTTTTTTTTAAATTTTTGTTGATTAGGTTTCCAAATATTAGAAGATTTAGATTTTTATGCGCTCCTTTCAACTGATGTTACGTAGTCCCGTGTAACGGAAGATCTTAATCCTAAAGAGAACATAACTGCCACAGCCGTGGCGGAACTCGAAACCAGGACTATCGAAATGTCAGGACAGTGCGTTTCCGTCACGTTTATCATACCTCAAGCGATCAATTCTATTACAGGGGTCATTAAGCAATAAAATGGAGGTTGTAAATTTTGAAAGCCGAAATACCGAACGTGTATAAAATCCTCCCGGACATTCCATGTTGAATGAGAAAAGGTATGTCGAAGACGATGCGGACGTTTGTCAGCCCTAGCCATATGGGCAACGACCCCTTTCCATTAGGTTTTTTGCATCATAAGGTCGATAACACTTCGTGTATTCCACCCACGGATCGTTGATACATGGGTAGGGAATGAAACTAGTTTCACCTTTTTTCAGGTTTGATCAGTCACAGCCATGTAAGTTTTCGTTAAAAAGGTGAAAGTGACACAGAATAATATTGCATTTACCAAGTCACGCGCGCGGATGCAAGATGCATTTGTGACCAAAAGCGTGAAACCAGTTTCTCCTTTCTTAAGGCATCATCTCGTACAGGAATCTAGTTTATATTTTGAAGGTGTAAGTTAAACAAATGAACACTGCATTTAAACAGTCCCGCGCTCGGATGGAGGATGCTTATGAGATCAAAAGCCGAACGGTGGTTTTGTGCATATGGGTGTTGAAAAAGTGGAATTAGTTACATATCCTTGCAATTAACGTCCTGTGGAAGACGCCAAGCGTTTTTTTATAATAATAATAATATAATTTTTACTGTTCACAGATTTAAATCCGATATGAACAATTTGCATTAATCAAATTTGAGCTCAAAATACATAAATTTAGTGCGCAAAGCACCAATTAATGAAAAAAGTATTACAATTTACTGAACAAAAAAACCCATCATGCCATATGAATGGAATAAACATCAGAAACAAGACACTATAAAATATAGAATACGAAGCAAGTTCACACAGTGAATTAAATATCAACAGGATTAAAGAATTTGATATAATTTTGAAATAAATAACAATGGAAAATATACCACAATAGTACAGCCCATACATGATTTTAAAGCATTGAAATGTGTAAATACGGCTTATGGAGGGCAAGTTAGGTAAGAATATAATTTATTTTTGAATTGGGGCAGCGATGAGGAATCTTTGATTGATTTAGGTAGGTAGTCCCAAGTTTGAGAGGCGGCAACGGTAAATGATTTCTGAAATGTGGAGAACCGATAATGTGAGACATGTAGGTAGTTAGGGTCGTCTCTAGTAGCTATATTTGGCAATATGGTTCTCCTGGGATAAAAGTCAAATTGCACGATTAAGTTTCTTCACAACGTCGCGCCGAATTACTTTGAATTTAGGTGTCTGTAGGTGTATTTTTATCTGCGCGAATTATATTGCCTGGAAATCACCATTTGGTATGCGGGTCGTCGAAAAGTTGAATGGCTGCACCGAAGTCGCGGAAAATAGAAGCCGTTCCTATGAGCAGAGCTCGCCACAACCGGTCAATAGTAGGCAATTAATTCAGTGCATCACAGGGTAATAATGAATGAGCGTTTGAGACGTTGTTTATGTGAAATTATTAAACCTACGGACTAACGGCATGATAGATTACTGCACCTTGGGAAAATGTATTTACAATGGGAAATACAGAGAATTGAAAAATGTATTGTGTACATATTTACAGGGTCTTTGAGTGACATACATCGCCTTTTTTCAGGGTTCTTTTGGCCAGTGTAATAACTTTTTAAACTTAGTTACATGCCTTGTATTTATTTTTAATTTTTTCTGCTCTTGTTATATTTGCTTTTTTTACGATTTTGTTATCTAATTTTTATTTTTTAGTGTTATCTATTTTTTCATTTTTAAGTCGCTCCACCATCTTTGCATACGCCCACCACGCTGGTGGGAAAGCATAAACCTCTGCTACCTTTATCTCAAGTAATTAACAAATTTATAAATCTAGAAAGGGAATTAAATTTTGCCTCACACTTATATGTTATGTTTGTGCGAAGGTTAAACGGAGGAATTGATCAAGACGTGAAAGTGTATGCGGGAGACCTTTACGACGGGTTTTTATTGATCGCGTGAGATTTCAAGCTGCACACTTAAGTGACGCCAAAGTTTTCACGACGTTATCTTGAGAGCGACTGAAAGGCAGACTGCCTAAGCACTTGGGTTTCCATTGGGGAATATTTATGGCTATACATTTTCACAGGCGTCGGAGCGAGTCGCTTTTCTCGCTTTTAGTCTCATTTTTCATAGTTAGTCGCTAAATGTCTCTTCTACACGAACAGTCTGTGAAGTCTCCTTTTTTTACCTTTTACTTGTTGGCCCTGTGGAATTCAAGTAACATCGGAAGGAAATGTGATCAAAAATGACTGTTTTTCTTGCCATAGTGTTGAATATCACTATGGTTTGTATTTGGCACCCTTGTCCGCACTTCGATCGGAAACTGAATTATTTTTTCTATTTGCTAGTTCTTGGAATTAACAACCACTTATTCCAATTTATTTTTGCCGGAGCATGAGTGCCTAACTCAGAAAGATCAGTAAGTCAGTATGGTAAACTCTTGGAAGTTTAAAGTTTTATTGGTAGTTTGCCACGTGGTTATTCATTCATAAATATCGATCATATCAACTTCTTTTAAACAAAGTGGCATTCAATCTGCTATTTTCTTG
Organism: Pyrrhosoma nymphula; assembly: GCA_963573305.1. NCBI lineage: Eukaryota > Metazoa > Arthropoda > Insecta > Odonata > Coenagrionidae > Pyrrhosoma > Pyrrhosoma nymphula. Next base: position 41,816,307 of record OY754330.1, on the reverse strand, counting down.
CTGAAGCATATGAAAGAATTCCTGAAAGGATGTGGGGATAGATAGGTATGTTTTAGTTTGTTTGCCATTATTGAGTTCAGAAAAATTCGAGGTGAGTGAATCTGTATTTGTCGTCATTGCAATCAACAATGAAAAGTTAAAGTGACGAAAAGTTCTCGTGAAACGTCCGATATGGTTCAGCGTTACTTTTCAGTTTTGAAAAATTCTAATAATGCCCAATTATAACCTCACATTTCAGTGTACTTTTGAAGAATCAAGATGTGCTCGTAAACTTTATCTTCTCTGCATTTTATATTCATTTATTGCGTGGAAAAATGTTTAAAAAAAATAGTTTTTATGAGCTTGCAATATGGCAAAACCTCATGAGCGATGCATTTTTCTGTTTAACAGAGAAAAGCAAACCATAGGCCTTAGTTAGTTGCTGAGGAAAACCACTAGGGCAACCGATGTGAAATGTTATACATAAATGCATCTGGGCTTCAGAGTAGGAATCTCATTAATTTGAGTTCTAATCATTCCATAAGTTGTTCATGGACACTCAATGGATTGGGGAATGATAGACGATATGCTCAATGGCGGGCAGGACGGTGGTCTTCGATATTTATGCCCCACAATTTTGAACTACAGGAAGTAAATCAAATGTCATGTTAATTTAAAAAGAAACAATTAGCGAAGTATCGGAAAAAGCTCGTAATCCTACACCAAGCCTTGTCGTTCGAAGTCTCTTCTCCAGAAATCCCTTTTCATGTCTTTTTTGCTTGCAGTATTCTATCTTCACAGTCATTTGATTTTAAAAAATCATTGAACTATGGTTATTAAAATAATATGCTAACTCGCTGTTATTAAAACAATATCTGGATCGATGTATACGCACTTGAAAGGACTCATCGGCAGTGGAGCTTTTCGTTCGGTCTACTTAGCCGATTATTCTATTTTATAGAGAAAAGAAGGATGCTGGCCTTTGGAATTAATTTTTTGTTCTTTCTTGAGCGAAAATTCTGTCAACTACGCATTTTCTAGCTCTAAACAGACTCTTACTCTGACCAAAGTGCTCTTGATAGGTTATCATGTTTCATTAGTGCTATTAATCATGACTCAAGAAATTCAAAGGGCTACTTATTAGCCTGCTAACGCTCAGGGCGCGTGTAAATTTTCGGAAGTAAATATTGATTGCTTCTGTTACATCCAGGCATCGTTACATACGCGCTCTACCTATTTTCATTCATTAACGTATTCTACCCGCTTATTGGTAGGTTTTTGGACAGCCCTTATCCTGCATCCCAATTTCTGACAAATTGTCTCGTCTTCTCTTCTAATGATCTCCCAAAATTAGATCCCTCTTATATTCCTCATATCTTCTACTTCTTCTTTTTCGTCCAGAATTCCTATCTTCTTCCTTCCTCTTCCACGCTTCCCCAGTGTTCTCCCCTCTGTCACCCTCTTCAATATGCCTACCCCGCTCAAAACCTCCTCCATCCATCTCTTCTGCCTTCTCCAAACCTCTGCCACAAGCTTCCTATCCTCTCCAACCATATCCAATACCTCCTCATTTGTCTTCCTCCCTTCCCAGCTCACTATCACCATCAGTCTCCCATACCCACATCTCAAACGCCTCTAGACTACGTACATCATTCGCAATGATAAAGTTTCCGGCCCATACAGCGCCACACTCCATATTAAGAGTTTTCACCAGCCTTTCCTTTATGTCTCTTCTCATACCCCCCTAATCCATTCCCTTCTTTTCGAAAATGCTTCTTTAGCCACAGCACTTCTGCATATGATGTCCCTTCCACTAAACCCATTCTCCTCTAAAATACTATCAAGATACGTACACTGCTCGACCTCTTGTGCCCTCCTAAAGACTCCTAATATTCCTCCTCTCTGAAGAGTCTCCTCCACTACCTTCTCTGGTTACTTATTTCTCTCAATGTATGCACTCCACTGCAATGTATTTTTAAAAATTTTATTCTCATCGATTCTTTCAACATGGCCAAATCAACGAAGCACACTACCTTCATATACGTATACCCTTTACCGGAGCATTCATTGCACATCCTTTCATGACTTAGTCTTTCCTAACCCTATCCATCCTACTTTTTAATTCAGCTACCACCGGTACCACTCGTTTCGATCGCACAGCACCTTTGGCAACCCTACCTGTTATCCGACCTACTCTGCCCATTGTGGTCAAGTGGCCGGCAATTCCCGCGACGTGTGCCCCCAGGCTAAACCCCACGAGGTGGAGGTTCTTGAAGAAAGCGTCTGACGGCAGCGAAAGTCCTTTGCTGCTGGGAATGTAAAGGTGCTCCTCGTTGATCAACCTCGCCATCGTGTCGAGGAAGATGGCGAGCAGTCGTCCGACCGATGGGACGTTGACCACGGCCCATGGGTACCATGGTCCGGCCGCCAGGGCGTGCCAGTCCACCAGGATGATGTTCCACCGATTGGTCTCCCTCAGGCCTGCGTAAATGGAGAGGAAGGCGATATGAAGTGTTGTGGGCGTCAGTAATTTTAAGTTTTGAGTTTTCATAGCACAGTCTCTCAAGGATACCCTTCCGCTTTAGGCTATGAAAATAACTTAGTAATATTTATAAATACTGACGTGGTATAGGTACATACTTGACGGCCCAAACTAGCGCAAGTGAAAGAATTTTTCCATCTGAGAAGTAGGAAAATCGATAATAAAATAAGCATGAAATATTTACTGAACAGTGGCGCAAGCAAAGAAGGCATCCTGCAGATAACATAATGTATAAATTGTCACCGAGGAAAATAATTTGTACCAAAATGTTTTTCAAATAGCTGCCATCTGATGGTGTGTACAACTGTATGATTCAGAGACCTGGACACTAAGAAAATAGGATGAGAGTAGATAGGAAGTATTTGATGTGTGGGTGTGAAGGGGACTGGAGAAGTGTTGTGGGCAGAAAGGGATACCAACAAGGAGGTTCTCGACAAAGAGGGTTAGGGGAGAAAACTGCTGGAGGAGATCATGAGTCAAAGTAGGTGGTTGGGAAACTTTTTGAGGGGTAAAGGCATGCTGGTGGTTCACTACAGAATTACTACCAAATAAAAATATCAAACTCATAGTTGAGTTTATGGAAGTATACTCAAGGATTTTTCCATCTCCGGCTATCCAGCCAAAATAAGTATACAGATCCTTGAATATACTTCTGCCTACTTAATGAAAGAAAGATATTGGCCTTTAGATATTGAAAGATATATTGTCGGCCTCGGTGGCGGCGGGGTAGCGTCCTCGCCTGCTAACCCAAAGGTCGCGGGTTCGAATCCCGCCTGGGGAGGATTTTTCACTTCCCAGGACATGGTTGTTTGTGCTTGTCCGTTGTTAATTGTTAAAATACCCCGATGTAAAGGCCAATATGTGCTGTTTTCGGTGGTAATGAAATAAATAAATAAATAAATATTTGGAGTAGACAAATCCATGCGAAGAAAGTTCTCTACTAGAAAAATAGTCTATCCACGGCCAGTGACGTAAGCGTATAAATAAAGAAGTACTTCATTGAAACATACCATATTGTATGACAGGGAAGTTTAGGCAATTTCAGCGGAGCATTGGCGATTGGAGTAGTAGTAGTAGTATTTTAGTTTAACGTTCTTCAACGGCTAAGGCCATTTTGCACTTATGTCTGCCATTTGCAGACAGGGGTAACATCACTCGGACGAACAGGAGATTCACGCCTCCGAAGTCGAGCCGAGCCCAACGATGCTTAACTTCGGTGACAGATCGGAAACCGGTGTTTCCATCGCGGCAGGCCGTTGCCCATAGAGATTGGAAGTTATGGGAATGTGGAGTGAAGAATGATGACGGAAAAATGGGGGAAGAGAATCGCCAATGACGAAATCCAACGAAGATTTTGGATAGGAAATAAGTTCAATAAAAACTTTGCAAAGCCAAAAAAGCAAGTTATTCGGAACACATTCTGCGATATTGCTGCCCATTGAAGTGCTGGAAAAAGAATTGCATGGGGAGAGTTATCAAGGGAGACCTGGGATTGAATTTAAGAAACAAGTTATGAATCAAAATGAGGAGTTATCTGGGAATAAAACTTCTGATAGGAAAGTGGAGAGATTCAAGAAGCCATTCGCTTCAATTAAAACAATTTATGGCAGCTGCTACTTATGGAACCTAGTCGTAAATACTTGTATTATTTATTCTCATATACCTTGGTTTGTAATAGTCAACTTTCCGCATCCCCAGACTGCTACAGAAGCGAGTATAATCGGCGTTATTTCACAAATAATCAGGAATTTGAAGAAGTTTTTCCGATTTTTGTTTTACTTGAATTATTTTAGGTCGAAAAATGAATTGAATTTTAAATGAAGATTCAAATTTCAGATGTTTTTTGTTAAAAAGCAATGAAACCGCGCGCGGTTTACGTCATTTTTGTCACACGTTGAACGCCAGTGATGCGCATTGAATATAATATTTTTATTTCAATGTATGCATTTGCTTAAAAAAAATAATGCACCTGAGCAATATTGTCAATTGAACTTCAAGATTTAAATTACAAAGTCAAGCATATGTCTTTAATTTCACTGCGTCAACTCTCTATTATGCCTTTACAAGCAACAGCTTATGGTTTATATGTGAAAATTCCTAACGAGGGTAACCATAGTGTCTTTGTGCTCTGTATTGTAGTAATTTTTTGTTTCTCCTTTTTATTTGAACTTTATAGTCATTTATGCAGGCAACATCTTTCGTTGACATAGTTTTTTTTTCAAATTTATGTTTGGAATACGATTTAAAAAGTTTATAGTGTCTTTGGTTTGGCAACGTTTCTGGTTTTGATGTAGGAGAGCGATGGGGGGTGAATAAACTCACCTGAAATGAGATCTGTAAAAACGTTGGGCTTTTCCGTCTCCTTATACCCATGTATGAATATAATCGTAGGAAGGCTGATGTTCATGTCGCGGGCCACTGCGTACATGTTCTTGCCCTCCATCAGACTGTAGTCTTCTTTGTGCATTCCCGGCGATCTCCGGTGCTGACTCGAGTGCCCGGAGACCTTCCTGAAAATATAGAGGAGAGGGAATGAGGAAAAATGGACCGTGGATATTATTTTTTTTTTACTTAGTCCCATCATTGAGTAAAAAACACGTGCATTCTTTTCTCTTATGATCCCAGCTGAAGATCTCGTGTATCCATGTGCGGACTAATCCACTATTTCTAATTTCAAATGTAAAAGAGGCGAGTGCTGAAGCTAAAAGTAATATTTGTACTTCCAAGTTTTCTATTATTTGCATGAATTTGGATAATTTCATCTACGTTCGTCAATTGATTTTGTCTCAGTGAACTAATGAACTTTCACGATGTGAAGGCTTCCGCGGTGATGTGCAGATTACGCAAAGGTTTTCGGGTAGCTTCCGCGTTGCTCCACACGACTGGACGACGGTTCCGCTGACGTTCCATTCAACCCCTTCAGGTCCAAAGAAATGGGAACTGCTGAGTGCAACGCCTGCAACTCGGATCTGAGGATGCTGACTACAACGCCTTCGAAAAGTAAATTTTTGTACCCTTGAATAAAACACCAATGTTAAGCGTTAAAAGATCTTAGGCTTTTCCGGCGAATAGTATTTGTAAAATCTTCTATCTTAAAATCTTGTAAAACCGGGTAAGGCTTTTAAAGCCCAACGTTTCGATGAGTGACTCCCTCATCGTCATCAGGGCTGAGATGGCTGAGACTGATTGCCGAGTTTGGTCCATGCTGGGTTTTTATAGCTCAAATGGATACTGGGTTCGTTTAATCAAAGAGGCTATCGAGATTAGTTTGGAGGAGAAGAAGCTAAATCGAGACTCTGGGCAGTACATCAGCCAAATATGGAGACCGCTACTCAATAAAGTTAAACGGTTGCGGAGACAATTCAAATTCAAACCGCCTTGAACGAATTAGAATTAGTCGGTCAACAATGGGTTTTCAACCGACCTTGGCCAGCTATAAAAATCCGGCATGAACCAAACTCGTCAATCAGTCCCACCCCTGATCACGATGATGAAGTCACTCATCGAAGCGTTGGCCTTTAAAAGCCTTACCCGGTGCCAAACTCGAGAAGATTTTTACAAATGTTAAGCGTTGTTCTTGGCTATGAAGAATGAATAATCATAAATTTATATGCATTACGAATGCCATATATATAACGAAAACTACGACAATATATTGCAACTATAGTAAATGAAAGTCTTAAAATACTAATACTATAACCGATAAGATAATGCTAGGAAATGCTAAATATTTCTTTATTTACACTCCGTACGTATCCCTGAATTTTGGTTGATGTTTTGCAATTCCATTCCCTTAGACTACATCCTTGACGCGGTGGTAGGACTTGCGAGTTCCGAAGGCCCCCAGATCTGGACTAGCAGTAGTAATTAGTAATTAATATTGCTCCTGGTAGGGCCACCCAAGCCAGATAAGAGGAAGGGTAGGAGGCAGATGAAAGATAGTTCACGTGATGGTGTCACATTAAAAGTACCTTTGGGAAGCGGGGAGAGGAATCCCTCTCAACTATCAATTACCCTGAACATGGAAGTCAATCACAGATAATTGAATCCTAACAATTACGGGACGCCGCCCACTACTTCTGGCAGGGTCTCCGCGGTTGTCTTCCCACGTAATTCTTGCGAAAAAACGTCATCAGAGCATACAAGTATTGCAAGGGAAAAGATAAAGAAGAAGAGAAGGAAAGCACCGGGAAAAATAGGAACCTGGAACGTTAGGACAATGATGAGGGCTTAGAAGCTAGAAAATATTAAACGTAATGAAGAGAGGGAATATAGATGCTTCAAGACTGTTCGAGGTAAGATGGAGGGATGCGGGAACTAATAGCGTGACAGTTACTGGGTAATCTATTGTGGGGGAGATGAGTCAACGTAGGGTAGCAATGGGACTGAATGCAAAATTAGGGAAGAGGGTAGTAAACATAGAACAGAATGTTCTTCTGAAGTGAAATCCAGCAGAAAGATTTGATATATTACCTTTAACAACTAATGTTAGCTCCAGTTTAAAAAAAATACCCAACTTACTCCAAATTGTCAGTACTAATGCAAAAATCTCTTCGCAGAGATGATCGCCCTCAGCCTACCTATGGTTAACACCCACGCTTTGCTCCTACATATAACCCCTTAATTTGGGGTGATTCGTAAATGACCAATTATGACTGACTGCCCGCTAGCATTCGTTAACTTCCTTGACCCGGCTATTTGATTGCCCCCTTGTTAGAACCACACACAAGTTTCGAGTATCATTTCAGATTCCCGCTTTCTTTAGGGGTTCAAAATGGTGGATTAGCCAACTTTTCTGCATAAAGGGCTCAAGTATCAGCTAAAACAAATTTAAATTCTCAAAAGTACACCTATATTGCAAGCATTTAAGGTGGTTTGAGCGAGATAGTTCCCTAGTCATAATGGATACCATATTAAAATTTTATTTTTTTTCAGCGTCTGTAAGTAGTAAGAAATAAATATTGTAATATTAATGGCACAAATATATAGTTATATTTGACCAAAATTCTCAGTAATTAAATTAATAAAGCTGCATAAGTTTCTAACTTGACTCATTTTTTCCCGCCATACGCCTGAAAACCCTTCAAAACAACAGGTTTTTTTTGCGATTCTTTAAAAATTACTATGGTGAGTAATAAATAAATTTTTATAAATAGTTGAGAAAACATGAAAACTATGTACCGTTGGTTTTTTGACGAAATCTAGGTGCTAGAAGTTCCTAATTTTTTAAAAAATATTCTCCCCCTGAAGCGTACAGCCATGATCTATCCCATGTAAAACAGCTTCTATTTTTAGTCAAATTGCTTGAAAAGAAGTTCAGCAAGGGGTTGATATTTTGATGCAATTGGAAAGATGAAAGTTTTTTTTATTTAAAACTAGGCCAAATTCATATAATTCTAGGTGAAGTGATTTTTTGCTCAAACTACCTTAATCGGTAACATATGCGACGACTGCGAGAAGTGTGTGGTTCATCGGCTCACTCACCTGTTGTGCATGTAGAAGTGGATCCTCCTGTTATCCAACTCCACGAGGTTGGGATGCTCGAACTCGGGCCAAAGTCTGTAGAAAAGTCCCCTCACGGTGAAGCTCCCCATTCGGGATTTCCGCATCGCCCATCCTTCGGGATAGAGAAAGGAAGAGAGGCACGTTTTACACGAAGATGTTCCACCGCGACGTTCTCAAGTTCCGCCGCGACAAAATTCTCAGCTCAAGAAATTTGTTTGCTTTGTTTAAAAAAATTGCTTTAACCTGTGCCAATATGCCTTAACTATTAAAAATCTAATTTATAGTACAAAATATGCAGGTGACAGTCTCTGGCTTTACAAAGTGGAATTCCTTCATGATGAGGGTAATGAAACACTGCAATTCCACAAAATTATAAATTTAAACGGCCATGCTTTCGATGTTGTGCATCATCTTCAGGTTATTATAGAAAATAAGCATGTGTAACATAACATATTTTATGTATTACACAAAATAAATTTATGTATTAGGAACATAAAATAAATTTATGTATTGCATAAAATATATAAGTACCTACCTATTAGGGTAAGTCCGGGAGAGATGGCCCCACTTTTTTTAAGTGTTCATATTTTTGTTAACTATGGTATAATCGGTTCAATCGTTTGTTGTCCTATAAAATCATAGATAACGTTATTAGTATTTCATAAGAAATAAGTGAAATTTAAATGGAAAATACCTTTACAAAATCAATATATTTTTTTCTCATTGGTCCATCTCACCCATATGCTATGGGTGAGATGGACCAAGGATATTGGGAGAGATGGACCATAACTAAAGGCCATTAAATAAACTTGAAAAACACTTTCTCTGTACAAAAGAATATTTTAATAACACTCTATGGTTACTAACAATGTTACCAAACTATAAATTTGCAAAATTAGAACATATAAGACACAAGAATCTAACCAAAAAATTAAACGGCCCATAAAAAATTAAAATGAAATGAAAAGGCCAAGTTTTAATAATGGAATTACTACTAACTACAATTTCCTTAATTATTGGTTCGATTGTATTTGTTTTTTTAACATTTCAGCCCTTTGATAAAGCAAATCTAAATTGTCAGCTTTTACTTATAGTGTAAAAAGTTGGTCCATCTATCCCGACACGAACTGGTCCATCTCTCCTAATTGTATGGAAGAGATGGACCAGGCCATTTTTCTGCTTTCCCCAATGCCAGGGGTGCCGCAGTAGTGTATAATGAACAGTTACATATTGTTTTCATTAAGTATAAACATGAAACTCAATAATATGGACAATTAAACACACCACAACAAAAAAACGTTAACTATGAAAAAATATTTTACTCTCCTGATATCTTTTTCTTTGAATAGCTATCAAATAAACAGGTCTAAGCGGCTATGAACAACAATACGTGTCTACGTAGTCAGCCATGACACCAGCATGAGAACAGTGGCGCTCCAGAGTGGCTACAGTCCGAACTATGCAATCAGTCCATCTCTCCCGAGGGGCCATCTCTCCCTGACTTACCCTAAACAAATAGCTTCAGGCTTGAACTTGTGGAAATATTTAATAATTACTGAAAGAAGAAACTTCAAATAGTGTTTATCCGCACTGTTTTATTGGCACGACCCGTGGCATGGTCCCGACCCGACCACGAGGTCGTGTCAATAAAACAGTGTGGATAAACACCTTTTGAAGTTTTTTCTTTCTTAAAATATATGTACCTATAAAATCTGATACATATATTGGCTAAAGGCACTCTCGTGGGGACGACCGATGGTAGACCCTCTTAATGACTTTCCCTCCTCGACTGCGAGCCTAATCCGACCCTTCGCGAGGGATCCAAGCTCAGAGTAAGATATTTACTCTGAGGATCCAAGTCCCTCACCGTGACCCTGGTCACCGCGGGTGGCCACCCCGCTGAGCTTCGCCGATTGCAGTTAAGTTAAACGTTTATAAACTCCAATTGTTATAAACAATTTGTAACTTTTTTCGTATAATGGGTTAAATGCACGAGAGTACCTTTAACCCACATATTTTACTCATATTCACCTGAAGATGATGCACTGCATTAAAATCATGGTCGATTAAATGTATCATTTTGTGGAATTGCAGTGTTTTTACTCTCATTGCAAATTATGCAGATTATTCGAGGGTTTTTTTTTATAATAAGCAACTTTTTCAAGCCATTACAGCCGAATGCAGCGCCATTTCTATTGAATTACCCATTTTGACTTCAGTTATTGAAGTTATTTGCTAATAACTGAAACCTTAAGATGTTAAATTGCCAGCGTTTAATTTTTATTAGATTTCGTATGAGTTTTTGCTTCTTATAAACGTTTTGTTATGCATAAATACTATATATTAGATAGAAGAAATTTTAATGAAGAGTAGAAGTGGAAAGGACCATATGGAACACAATACGGAAAAGATGAACCAAATGTATTGGGTACACCCTGAGGCACAATGGGTTTGTGAAGAATTTAATTGAAGGAAAAATAGAGGGAAAAGTCCCAAGAGGAAGGCCAAGGAATAAAAATACCTATACCAAGTAAAGAAGAAGGTAATTAAGAAGAACTAACAGGGAAAAAGACTACTACCAGGCAGAAAGAAACTAGCATTAGACACGGAAGGGCTGCAGTCAACAAATCTTAGAATTGAACGAATAATAATTATGATGCATGAGTAGGAGATTTGCAGGAAGAATGACCATGCCTTGTTCCCGATTCTCAAAGCTGATCCTGATTTTCACGTAAATATTATTTTACTAACGTTTAATAAAAATAAACTGACGATGGATCGTCATGTGATGATCCTTCACCTTTTGAATTCAATCATTTCATGATAATGTACGTTTTTTTTAATGTAATTTTTGTAACCGCGATAGGCGAGAATATCAGATAGTCTTCCTCGGGGGGCTGCAGTGCAGGGAGCCCGGTTTTCTCCTCCAGCACCCCGCTGTCCTCCCGATTATCTCCTCTTCAATGCCTCCACAACTACTATTTGCATTTTGGCGTGCTTCCATTTTAATCTTCAAAAAGTATCCACTCCCCTTGAGCGTACACGGTATGTCATCAACTGTGAAGTAAGCATTGCGCCATTTACATATCTCCTGAGGCAAAGGAGACAGGCGATTACGCGAGTCTAGAAAGCTCATCAACTTTCATCCATCATAACTCTTGGGCATACATACATGCGTAGTACTTATCAGAACCGGATGTCAAAATAAAAAAAGAGAAGGTTTTCACAGAAAAATCCCCGCGACGTTAAGGTCCGAGGAAACTTTCTTTAGCAACCCTTCCTTCGTGCGTTATCTAGTCAACTTTGCAGAACCGGAATAAAAGTTGCTTGGGTCTCAAATGTTTACAAGCTTCACTCCCGGGCCGGGATTTACCGAATGAAAAGTATTATTATGCTGTAAGGTCAGGAGATTGAAAAATATCTCTTATTAGAATGACCTTTTTCCTGTGCGCTCCAGGTGCTGAGGTAAAATGCTGTAGAGGCAAAGGAAGGGCTTAAGAAACCTGATAATTGCTTTCAATCATTTTAATCAGTCGTTCTGTGATTAAGTTGGATAGCCGGGTTTTCTTGGACACGCTATGGTAGAAGTAAGTGCACTTTCATTTCTTCGCTCGACAACACTCCGGAAAAACTTCAGGTCGATTGATATCGGCCGGAAAGCACTTTCCCTCCAAAAAAAGTAGGCTACTCCTGAATGATTTTTTCAGTGCTCCGTACGATTCGCTTTACATAAGTGTGGACGCAACTAGAGAAATATGTTTGGGACGGTTGTTTGGTTGCCTAAGAATATGTCTATGGTAACCACATTATGCAGTTACCTTGAAAACGCCGTATAGCAGTGACTTATCCTGATTGGGAAGATCTGAAACTTATCTCAGTGGTGCATTAAAGATGTATCTTATCTTTAAGGGTGTCATACAGACTTATGGATACTTATTTATGAGATGGCATCCGATTAATCGACGTGCCCCTGACAAGATTTCATTATCAAAATTCGTCTTCAATTGTGAAATACTGCAGCTGACTGACTTTACGAAAATGAAAACATTTTTAGGTTAATATTGTTCTTCTTCACAAAAAGTGGTGAGAATGAATACCAGTTTAATCCTACTCATGGTGGTTTTAAGTTGTTTTACAGTAGACCAGGGTTTTGTAGCCGAGGTCTTGGGGAGTGGCTCCGGCTCAGGTCAAAATTTTCGGTTTCAAAATCATCATCATCTGAGTAATCTACCGGTTAAAGGTAGGTTATGATGGAAAATACAACAGGCTCTTACTCGTGCAGTGCTCTATCTACCTCTAGTATTTCTTTCTTTATCTCAGCGTAAGTCCTACCTTCCTTCATCCCGTCTTTAAAACCTTATGCACTCGCAATATTCCCTACAGGGTAAAGTAAACGCATCTAAGGATTTTGGACTAAATTTATTCTTTGGCCTCGATAGAGAAAATGATGAGGTGAAGTCACTTGAGAAAATATCAAGTCGAGAAATAAATAAGAGGAGTCACTCGGGCGTTTTTGTTTGTCACACAAAGGTGAGGACAATATTCTGACACTACCAAGAGTACTTTTGAGTAATAAAAAATCATCAGCACACGGAATGTTAACAGGAATGAAATTTACTTTATTGTAGTATGGCACAGGTACCCCCTTTGTTTACTAGCTTAATTAAAAATCAAGAGCCGGAGCTGAAAAAATATACAATTTTGAACTCCGGCTCCAGCAAATATTTGGAGCTCCGGGTAGCTCCAGCTCCGATGCCCTTCATTATACATTGAAGTCTGGAGGTTACTTTATATGACTCTTTAACATATTCCTACATCTGTGATGTTTTGTGTCATTGTCATGGTTTGTAATAAAACAATTTAAAAAAATCCCATAAGGTCCGGCATTGAGAGACAGGTAGATTTCGAAGATTTTATAATACATAGACTCAGCAATAAGGGTTAGTAGTATCAAAAAAATTTTTCAGACTAAAGTTTTTGATTATATTTAGAAGTTTTACTATAAATTTGAACTAATCTGATGTTGTATGATCTGGTGCTTTCCCAGCTCAGTTTATGAATGTATTCTTCTCGGATTTACAACCGGGTTAGACTCTACATTATGGCCGACGTTTCGATGCCCGACTCGTGCATCATCGTCAGGGGTGTTGAGTGCACGAGTTTCATATCGATGCACGTGTCGGGCATCGAAACGTCGGCCATAATAGAGAGTCTAACCCGGTTGGAAACCCGAGAAGAATTCATGAATTTGATGTTGTTCCTACAAGTTGAACTATGATTTTTTCCCGAAAAACCCGATTTTTCCACCCTTTGAGCTAATGACTGATGTTATAAAAAATCTTTCAAACAAAAATGTTTCGTAGTAGTCTTAGGAAGTATCAAAAGTTCAAATTAATACACTATATTTCATATTAAGAGAGTTGCGTAGGCGTTACGACTAATACGAAGTTGGGAAGCAAGCCGCAAAGCAACTCAGAGGTTGGAGACAGCCATTCGGCGGCGCACGCGTGGTGTAGACAGGGAAGGAGCCGACAAAAACACTAAATGGCGACGGAAACACACTCAGTCCGCTAATTTTCGAATCATTCCAGATTCGTCGTCCAGGCGATGACAAGAGGCACTGCCCTCTATGTGGGCGCTGTGGGTCAGGGTCAATGTCCACAAACTAGTAAATTGTCTCATGTGTCACTGTGCAGGAGCGAACAGAACCTCAGCTACGCCACTAACGACCCGAAGAACCCATTATTTTTCTTTCATCCATTTTAGTCACTATTTAAAAGTTACGAATTTCTTTTTTCACAAAAACTGCTGTAAATGATGTTGCTTAGAAAGTTGAGGACGTTTTACGACGTGTAATTCGCGAGCATGCTTCTTCATAACATCGTTGTATTGAGCGGTAATGGGTTTCAAGATAATGATATAGTTACGATTCTTCGGGTAAAAGGTTCTGAGTAATGTTTTCTTTTCAATCTGTTAATTATGATGCTAGTAGACTGTGACCGCTCCTGCTTGAACCCAACACTATAGTTTTGAAGTATGGATGACTCGATTCCAAATGTCGATTCTCGATTCAACATATTCTCAGGCTTAGAACCGGTATAGAGAATCGATCGGCTAAATTCGATTCCGATTCCATCGATTCCAGATAGATAAATACATACTTTTAACATATACTTTAAGCTAAGTATATTTTTGCTTTTTGTCATTAAGTACACTTTTTAAGCGACTTAATTGTCTTTGTTATTTTAATCCAGCCAGTACTCGAATTTAAATAATAGTCGTACGCTACTGGTATATCAATATCCCTCCTGTTATTAGGAATAAGAATCGATGGAATCGGAATCGAGAATCGGGAATCGGTTTGAAAGAATTGGAATTGGAATCGACTCATCCCTATTTTTAAGTATGGAAATTCTGGAGCAAAGGCGTGATTTAAAGATTTTAGCGGTGCGTGCTGAGAAATCTTACAATGCCCGAACAATCATTTGGGTCAATAATAGAGTACCATTGATTACACATGTACTCACAAATCTATCCTTCGAGTTGACACTGCACTTGATAAAATGACGTCGGCTTGTATTTAGGTGAAAAATTTTTCCTCCCAGGTGAACATAGGAGGCTCGGCATGCAACAGCATATCACTGAAAAACAACTGAAGTAAAACTATAGTTCGAAAAATGGTCAAAATAATGTTTTCAAATGCCCTGCTTGAGCACAACAAACTTTAGAAATTAGTGAATGGTAAGGGTATCATTCTGTTTATTATTAAAATCAATTGCTGATAAAAAAATCACATGCATGGCCATTTTTCCCTCGGTAATTGAGTCTCTATTTCTTTCTGACACTCGGGTTTTTTCGGCTATTTTCTCTCAAATCCCCCTACGCTTGATTTTTCCTCACGTCTTTCCTTATATTTACGAAAATAGTTAAATATTTTCCTACACATGTGCAAGCCCCATTCTGATATCTTTTTCAAATCGTGATAAATTATATTAAGTCCCATCCCAGTAATTTGTGATGCTTTTTGTTTCACAGTGGCTGATTTCACATTCACAATTTTACTAAAGCTCAGAATATGGGATAATCAGGATAATCACCGACTATCACGGTAAGAAGATGGATTCTTCTAATACGCATACAAGTGTCATGTTGAAAACATAGTTTTCCTTGGCTAAATTTGCGTGGATCATATGGTTTGCGTTGTAGGCAGGGATGGCAATCGAAACGAAACGAATATGTTTCGTTTCGAACGTTACTCTCGGGAATGTTACTCTCGGGAACGAAACGAAACTGTTAGCAACTCCTTTGCACGTAGTTAAGTTTCAACCTCAAAAGCAAAGTGAAGCGGGAAAATAGGCGATAGTTTCTATCCATGTATAAGTGATTGTAGCAATGGAGATAAGGGTAAAACATTGAGTGTTACTATTTATCTATCTTTGTAGTATTACTAAATGCTATGCATGAAATGCACGGGAATGTCCTGCTATATCCATTGTTGGCGCTCGCTAAACCAATATTGTAAACAGCATTATTTGGCATAAGTGTACTGGCAACCTTAGCGCGATACAGGATATGCATGAGTATTTATTTATTAATTTTCCACTACCCCGAAAACATCTCGCAGTGGCCTCTTACATCGGGTGATGTAACATTAGCAACGGACGAACGCAAACGGGTGGAGAAAACTCCACCCAGGCGGGACACGAACCCGCGACCCTCGGATTAGCAGGCGAGGACGTTGCCCCGTCGCCACCGGAGCCAATGTTTCTTGGCGTTGGTTTTGAATAACCTTTAGGTAGAGGCATTTTTTTTAAGATTTTCGCAGCTCATGTTTATGGTATTCAGGTTTCTGGTTCTGCGATTAAATTATTTAATATTATGCGACAGTTTCGCCGTGCTATGCTGCAGGCTTCGTCGGGCTTTTAAGAACAACAATGGTATTTTTTCAAAAAGTAAATAAGCAATTCCAGCAGTTGATGATTTTCAGAAATAAAAAAAACTTAATTTTGAATAAGTCTCTTCCAGGTATAAGGGAGTTTTAACTATCCTCTCTATTGATGTTATTTGGTCTTTTTTCTATTTCAATTGCCTCCCTTATGAGCCGTGGAAAGTAGTGATGGGTCGGTCGTGAGAGATGGAATTCCGAGAGCAAGTTCTCTTAAAAGAAAGATCGATGAACGACGTCTCTCCAATGACCGAGGCGTTCATCTTCACCGATCGCGACAGGAATGATTGTATGACATCAAATATCGATCACGAGACTTGAGACCGATCAAAAAAATCTTGAGTGAGTTTTATAACGAGAGATTCCAGAGTTACTCGCTCTTTCGTGAGATGTAGGCAGTTATTCGATGCTCCGCTCGGTTGCGCTAACAAAGACGCAGCGTAATAACAGTCAACAATTTACATCACGACATAAATATCTTGCATTGAGAGAGTTTTACCAGTTAAACTTAAATTTGCTGGCTCGCTTTTTAGTAGAATAATAACATCATTAAAAATGAAGACCGAATCAGTTACACTGTCGGCAAAGAGACAGCTGGGTTAAGATTCAAAAGGAATGCAATGGAAATTAAACATGATCCAGGTACTTATCCGTTTGCTAATTCGCCAAGCAATGCATTATTTGTTACTGCGTTGGCTATGTAGTGCCGTTATTTATTACGTGCAATAGGTTAATCGTCACTTGTAAGTAGTATAGTACAATACTATATCCCTATGAATTGTTTTCCTTTGCCGCGACGAGTCGTAAATTGTGTGATAATTAAATATCTGAGTCTATGACGTGATCGCTTAGAAATCAAATCTGATACCCATGCCGCTGTTTATATATATATACCGGCCGTTTGTATAAACAACTATGATTCATATTGCCAATGAATTTTAAAAATTCAACTCCGCTCCTCTCTTCAGTCACTTTTTCTAGACTTTGATGGTGTTGCTGTCAATCAAGAATGTTTCCAGTGCTTCATTGGATGTCCGTTGGCTTTCCCTTCGTCTGAATTTTCTTCCCATATGTCTTCCGAAGTACCGGCGTGTTAAAATCACCGGTGAATTCATCCAGCATTGTTTGTTTTTGGAATGCAGTTTGCTTTTGGTGTTCTTTCACATATTTTTAACTGCAATCTCATCAGCGAATCCTTTTTTCGGAGAATAAAATTTCGTATGTGCCAATAAGTCTCCTTTTCATTTAGAGGAATGGTATTTGAAGAACTTGATTCAGGGAATAATAGCGTGATTCCAGTTAATATAGGTTAGATCCAAACACCGTTCGAGACATGATAACTGCAAATTATGATTACCCACAGGTAATTTGATTCATACTTTCATCATTATACTTTTGTAGTGAATAGTAAGTGAAAAAAATGTACATAGGCTTGATCAGTAAATATCAGTATGAGTTTCCGGAATTAAATTTGCATTTGCACTGAGTGCAGCTTCAATAAAAGGTACAATTTAAATATCGTAATACTGTAATTGGTTGTAAGCAAAAAATGAATTACATGAGTGGGCTATTGCATCAGCCTTAGGCATCCCATTGAAATGGGCAAGGAGTTATTTCAATCAAAATGTACTAACATGTTTAGTAAGGCAATATATGACTTCATCTTCCGGATTGCACGTTCATGTTCCTTTAATCGGCATCCAATTGCTCTCTTGGTTTGCCCCACATATGATCTACCACAACTGCAGAGAAGTCGTACACACCCTCATACATTGTAGGTGGTAAAGGATCTTTAGTCCCTCTTAGATGATCTCGTACTCTGGAGGTAGTGTTGTATCTTGTGATAATGTTATACTTTTTCATTATTCTACCTATGCGATCGGTCGTACCCGCAATGTAAGGCAGCATAACATACCCCAGAGGTTTAGAAGTTTCCTTCTCTGTAGGTTTTTTTGATGTCACTCTTTCAATTAATATGTTGCTAAAACCATTATTTTTTAATGCCTTCTTCAAATGGTGTATTTCTTGTGTGATGGAATCAAGATCGGATTTTTTATTTCTCAAAATCATCAACTGCTGGAATTGTTTATTTAATTTTTGAAAAAAGATCATTGTTGTTTTTAGGTAGAGGCACTTTGCTTGAGAGTAATGCTCACGAATTAAAAAGAGAATTAAGACTAGGTATAAACATAAATAGCAATAATCGTTGGACCGGTAGGTAAAATAAACCTGATTATGGGGCTCACCTAAATTCTTCCATATCCTAGTGCACGAAGTTTAATGAAAGCACGATCACTGCACTGACAAGTGAATACAAGAGTTAGTTAAGTCAATAATCACCATTCCACGAGTGGTGCGAAACTAAACCGTGCGACGATGAAGCACATGTTCCCACCGGTGTGAAACTTTATTCGTGTTTGGTTTCGTTCCGGGGCATTTATTTAGTTTCGACTCTGATCTCGTTTCGTCATGAGTTTAGGTCCTCGGGTTTCATTCCATTTAGTTTCGCTTCTGTATTTCGCTCACAACTATGAAACTATTGAAAATTTACTGGTTTTGACTTTCGTTTCATTTTGATTGCCATCCCTGGTTGTAGGACCACATATAGTTCACCGTTTGGATGAAAGTTATGTCAATTTTGTCAGGAGAATGGAGTGGTGTGAGAATGTCAAGGCAGGAGAGAGAGAAGGTAACGAGGTGGGAGTGGAATGGGGAAATTTGTCTCTATATTCTCTTAATCGGTTGCTGTCACAGTCGCCTTAGGTAGAAGCACCCCTCGGCCCCGCATATCTTCCTCATTCCGTGTCGGAAGAAAGGACGATGAAGACCACGATCTTTGAAATAGTCTGCTTCCTCCTCCCTCATCTCGCTATTTCTTCTTGAGAGGAGTTGGAATATGTTTTCCTCGGAATATGAGCGACCCCGCTTAGCAGGACGTCAGTCGTATTTTGACGACGGCGATGATATCAGGAAGTCCCTTCATCCGTTATATCTTCCACCGCATTACGACCCTTATCACATCCCGCCCAGCGGTTTAGTAATAATTGTGAGACGGGTCAACAATTACACGGCAACGGAAGCTCCTTGCGTGTACAAAGGGAGGGGAAGATGCAGACCGCTGAGGAAAGACCAGTACGACGCCTTGATAAGGGACATCGAGGCCAGCAAAGCGTGTGAAGATTTCCGTACGCCAAGCGAACGACCTGAACGTAGGCTTTGAAGCTATTTGGATGAGGTGTTGAATTTGAGCAAAAGTGATTAATTGAGCAATTAAATTCTCAAGGTTAACTGTGTGGTATTCCATCATAACGAAGAAAAAGACAGCTTTTACAAATACCATTGAATTTATTTAAAACTCGACCCGGGTTTCGACGTGGGTTAACATCATCATCAGGCCTGATGGCCTGTCTGATGGCCTGATGATGATGTGAACCCACGTCGAAACCCGGGTCGAGTTTTAAATAAATTCAGTGGTATTTGTAAAAGTTGTCTTTTTCTCCGTTGAGCAAAAGTGTGAAACATTTGATCTGTGGTCTTTTGTTAAGACAACTTTAGTAGTTTCGATTTGTATTGATGTTACTCGGCCATTTGTTACTTCGGTATGTTCTCCAAAATATATTGTATGTGATTGACCTTTGAGGAATTATTTCTCTTCTAGATTTCCAAATGTCTGATAATATAAGTTTAATAAATGGCATTATCGCATTCAATGTGGAACTCACTAATTGAGCAGAATATAGGTTTGAAAGAATGCTATCCTTTGATTGGTGATCTGTCATTGAAGTGTTAGAAGTTTGGTGCTCTGTTTTTCAGATTTGGAAACCTAAGAATATCGTCGACGTGTTTGCTGGCCATTTATAAAACCATTATACTTAGCACGATTAGTTGCGTTTTTTAGTCACTTTGTGAAATCTGATATGAATTTCCAGCAATAATGTGACATGAGTAATGGATCATCGGTGGGATTCCCTATACATATTAATTTTGGAGTGATGTAAACAGATACGGAGGAATGATATCATTTTTATGTTATCCTTTAAACTTTGTCATCTACTTTGCACGGACAAGGTTGCCATCACCTTAATACCAATTTGTGTTTTGCAAATACTCGATTTTTGCTATGACCTAGAACGTAATTACGACATTTTGAATTCGTAGTTTATATTCGGGCATGAAAATTCTAACATATTTATCTCTAACAAATTCTTTTTTGTTATATACATTAGGAATATCGGAATTTGGACTATTTCCGCAGTGGTGTGTCTTGGAATATTGTCTGCAGGGATATAATTGGCAAAAACTTTAATCATTGGGAGGGGAAAATAATCAGTTGCTTTTTTTTTACTGATAACAGAGTTCCGAACAAACTTCATTTCCCTTCACTTCCTTCTCCTAATCATTAAGGGAAAATAGATTGGTATTGCATGTTATAGAAATGACAATTTGTAGGATTTAACAACTGTATTGCTCAAAATTTGAATGCAATATTTGGAAATATCTTATTGAATGTTCTATTCATTAAAAACTTGCTCTTTGCCTTTAGCCACAGTGAACCGTAAGAATTCCATAAATACAGTTCAGACATCTGGAATCTGCTAGTTAGCCTATGCTTGTAGACACATGCTATTAGGAACACATTTTGCATCATTATTTTCAACGCATAAAAAGATTCGTGGCAAAGAATTAGCCATGATCATTTAGATCATTTAGGTGGAAAAATAAAAACTTCCTATTTGATCTTCTTCTGCCACTTGCTGGAGACGGCAAAGAGAGGAAATATGTCTCGCTACGAAATTATTGATTCTTAGACTAAATGCTATTAACAGGTCCGCAATATCATGGATCTTAAAGACGGTCTAAATGGTTATCTCGAATAAGAGTTCCAAGAGCAGCAACACAAACTGAGGTCACAGACCTTTTCTTTGCTTGCTTGCAAAATATTTTAACCACCCCTCTCATATCATGAGTGGATTGTTTGTTTTTATAATTTATTTATTATTTTTGTATTTTTGTTACCTGTGGATGCTGTAGACATTGTGTTGCCATATTTTGTTTTTAGTGCACCATTTGAACGGCATTGTTGTAAGAAATTTATATTTTTTGTGGACATTGGTTATGCAATAATAAGAGTTACCGCGGTAGAGATTAGGTTCGATTAGTTCTCTTCATATAATATTATTTTTTAATATTCGAAAATAAAGCCAGCTGTAATTCAAACGTTTTTTTACAAATGAAAAACAAAAACTTGGTCTTATTCCACCAATTTATTTTACGACTAGCTGCGTTGAAACTAGTACCGTAAAATAAATTGGTAAATTAAGACAAAGTTTTCTTTTTCATTTATAAAATGGACTTCCACAAATTTGAGCCTGAGACGATTGAGACAAACTTTTTTCATATGTTCAAAGTGTGTTGCCGCTCCCCGTAGATTGAATTTCAGGAGACCATTTTTTTAGTTTGTAGGTCAATTAAATCTTTTGATTTATTGTAAGTGCATAGTTTCATTAAATTTAATATACCATCCTATCAGTAATTATATTTATTACATTATCAGTATTTAATATACCCACCATCCTATATCCTGTCAGTTTGTCGACTACAATTTAACGTGGTAATAGTTTTTTGAGGGTTTGCTCTGTTTATTGCAATCACTTATACACGTTTCAATTTATTTATAAATCTTCTTTATGGAATTGGTATGATATTAAAAATAATTTTACATTCCAATTTTCAATTAATTTGTACATCATTCAACGTTTTCTTGAACGCGTAGAGCAAAAAACTCATAAGATCAACAACTTATTTTCATCAATAATCAATTTGTGAGATTACTGAAGGTATTTTGAACTTAAATTTTATTGTTGAAGTGAAAAATACATTGCTTGTGTTCTTATTAAGTATTAAAAAAAGAAAATAAACCTCCATTTCACCAGAATCAGGATCAATATTGGAGTCACTTTGGTATTTCAAAGATTTGTCGTGTTAATTTACATATTCTGGAATAGACAAATGTTGAAAAATAAGTAAGAACTAAGGTATCACTAATTGGCGTAAGTGTTCTTCCTTCGAACGCATTTTTCAATTTATAGAAACACAAGATCAGAGCGAGAAACTAATCTATCAACACTACCACAATTTATTGCTCCTTTCCACTCCCAATTTTTTGAAACTATTCCCTCACTGTTAATGGCCGGTGGTCACCAAAAATACTTGCCTCAAAACTGCTTGATACACAGCAGTATAAATGCCAAATGCGTACGAATTCTATTAATACCGTGTAGATCTAATTCGTGCATCATTAATGCGCGAAAATACCCGAGGAGAAGGATAGATAAGCTCCAGCCCAGCATCAAGTGGATCAGTTTTGATTCTTCGGCGGGCGGCACCTGCGTCTCCCATCGTATTCGCACTGTGGTACAGCCTTCACTACGTCATCTGTCGACCTCCCAACGAACATCGAGTCTTTGAAGCCGTGGCCAATCGTTCGGAAGATAACGGTGGGGCGTCGCTCGTGAAACATAGGTATGCCGTAATTGTAGTATCGTATCCCCTCTACGACGAGGAGGTTCTTCTTCCGTGGTACGACCAGGTCGTAGACAGTGATGTTCCCTCCCGACCTGTATTCATCCCCGATTGCTTGAATCCGGACTCCATGCTGACGTCTCCCGCACCGATCTTCGCACCAGGCCGTGGGGTCAACTCCCCGTTGCCAGTGCACGCGGCAACAAGTCTTGCGCCTGGAAGGATGACGGAAGTTCAGGGAGACCTCCTCGATACCATGCTCCGTGAGAACGCCCCAGTCAGCGGCCAAGATCCTGATTCGACAGGATGATGGGTCACGAGGTATCTCCCGATCCAAGCAATAGTAATCTCTCAACGTATTTCCAACGGTTGAAGAGTCCCTATCGTTCGCGATCACCAGCAAGACGTCCCCAAGTTCCTCAGTGGCCGTTAGACTGTGATTGGCGAGGAAAACGGCGGTGAAGGCCAAAGCGGCGAAGTTCCACCGCTCAAACGACGACATTCCGGGTTTTATTCTTAACAAAGTGAGAAAAGGCTTCCGAGAGTGCTATTCGTGGAGTTACCGCTGGTCACGTGATCGGTCGGGAAAAAATATATAAACGAGGCGTTGCGGTTTCATATCGTCGAAAGTGTTGGATAATCTTGCTTCCAGACTTGGCTAGGTAGGATACATTGCTGAATAAAACACAGCTGCTTAGTATAAATCGCTCCAGACTTCTCGAAATATTAACTACGACGGCGGAAATATCACCTAGGAAATGTAAATTATTTGAAAGCCTGCGTAACTCACTCCTTAGTCAGTATTTCTCGTTCGGAATTTGGCTCTTATATGTGTAAATCTTTTGGTTAAAAAACTTGGCCATATATGATTTCGAACCATCCACCTAATACATTATTAGCGATCTTCAATAATTCACTCTGACAAACAACAAATAGTTAGGCCCAGCCTATGCTTAGAGCACAAGTATTACTGTCGAACTAAATGATAGAATACATTTATCATATTTCTCATAAGAGCGGAATATGAAACTTCGTTCTAATTATATGTAAAGCTATTACATATTTTTTTTTCTGTTAACAACCTATTTTTTATAGCTACCCCAAAGGAGAAAAAGAAGTCCAAAAAAGTTTGATTTTTTTAGTGTGAAGGAATTTTTGTTTCCTTCTCGAAGAAAAAGGGTTAGTGCCTCACATGTAAAAATGCCTAAGAATATTCTTCTACTTCATTATTTTAAGTGAAAAAGATCTAAATTCTGAGATTTATCCTTTGTATAGTTTTCTCGAGTCGAAAACCAGTTTTTTAAAGGACTAAAATTATGACTTTAAGTTCAATTTAGTCAGTGAAGAAATAAAAAAATTAAAAAATCATAGAAAATATTGTCAAGTACTATGTGTAAAAATGTATGGTTTAAGTATCGCTCTCCTCTGTCATTATAAGTTCTTGAGATATCAGGGATAGAGTAAACATCAAAATTCTCAAAAATGCTCATGCACCATCTTGGAAAGATGGCTGCCGCGAGAAATCGAGGAGGGATAATTATTTAATCAACCGTCGCATTCAGTTGTCAATATATGTGCGTACAATAAATGGATTATTAAAAAATAGTGATGCAGCTATCATTGGATGGAATGACCCATCTGTATATTCATCAAATTTGTCGTCATTTTCAAAGATCTTTCGTGGAATATATTTATTATCTTAATAAAACTGATGATCTCAGGCCTGACCTCGTGGAAATTATGGATATCCATGATGAGAAAACCACCTTTGTTAATTCCACAAACTTTCTTACGCTGGCACGATGCGCGTTTCACCACACTGTGGCATACTCATGTGCATTTAGCGGAAGGTTGCGTGGGAATATATAGCCTGGGTTTGTGTTGAGGACAGGAGAGGGGGTGGGTTGGGATGGGGGAGAGGAGAGGATTTCCTTTAAGTTTAAAAATGAGTACCAAAGATGCTATGGGTTTCTCAGAAGACTGCTAGGCGACTCCGATGGCTGGGGCGATAATTTAAAACCTGCATTATAACATAAATATAATGGAACTTCTCCGTAACGTGCGAATTAAATTTCAATCTGACGTACTCGACCGAGTTTGAAGAACGTAGTCATTTTAATATATTACTAGGGCTATTCGTTTAGCTCCTTTCGGTCTTCCTCGGGACTATAGGCCAGCATAATTTCCGCATAATCTCTTATATCCGCACGCCCAGTGAACGACGTTACATGGTTTGGCGTCATTATTACGAGAAACAGCTTCATGACTGATGCACATGGTTTAGGAAGGCAATAACCGATTATGAAGAATAACATTTTGTTATTGCTGCCAGCGGATTTCGTCTTTCAATTTGTGTTTGTAAGACTATCGACCCTCACCATAAGCGCGTTTTCAGTAAAATATGTCATATCATTAGATAATAGTGGTGGAACAAAGTATTGTCGGAGCAAAAAGGCTGCAGCCGCAACTGTGTCGGTCGGACAACTGTTTCAAATAACTGTTGCTAGCAACAGGTTAGTTACTAGATCGTGCCGCCACTGCGCCGTTGCGCTCTATGCTGTGCAGCGGCAACTGATGGATGAAGCTTACTGTTTCATGTTCTCTTCTGTTCCAGTTGCACTGATTATGTGGCTGCGTTGCGGATATAAGCTACAATCTGTTGGACTTGAATCAGTTGCAGGCAGTTGCTGGTTTATTTAGCCAACACATGTCCGCCCATCGTTGCAGATAAAACTAGAGCTGTGAAGTATCTTACATGAACTCAAATGAGAATGTAACTTTTTAAGTGAAATATTTCTTATTACAGAGAATAAAGAACTAACAGCAATTTTCTAACAGCTCCGATCGATCGCCTGCTGTTTGGTGGGCCTCTGGCTGCTGTCCGTAACAAGGTGTTTTGCAGAACTGTTTCGTTTTGAAACTGTTTCGGTCTCGTAACAGTTGCAATGAAACTGTTGTGTTATTTTAGTGCTACCACTTTTAGATAATTATTATTGTACTCCTTTTTCTCTGTATTCCCTTAGCGTATTCCTAAATAGACACTCCCTAATAGTTGAGGGGTTATTTTACATTGTTAGCTGAGATTTTAAAATAATCCATTTTAACTGTGATTATAGCTCTTAGTGATGTTATGATGGCTTAACGTGCCTAAGGTTGATAAATAAAGGTATGGAAATATACCAGTGATTTTATTTTTTCCTCTTTGAATATGGGTATTAAGAACTTACCCAAAGCTAGTGCCAGAACTCGTTCATTTTTTCACTTTACCTCTCCCTTCGTTCGCAGAAGGTTCTATACCATCACACTCACTCATTTGGTGTCATTTATTGTTTGCCCTACGTCTAAATGCCTCATGCTGATTCTCAGAATGGTAATACAATTCTTGTGTTTGTTGTCACCATTCCTTCACCAAAACACATTCGAAAAGTTATTCTCTAAGTATTATGCTAACTGTATATTTATTTACAGTGGGGATGCACATGCACCGCTTCTGTTAAGGCCTGGTTACACGGTACATGAGAATGTACAAGTTTCTGTACATTTTTGTGAATGGTATCATGTACAGATTCTTGTACATTCTCATGGACAAGATCAATGAATAGGTGGCTACACGGTACATTTTTTCGGACAGAATTTCGTACATTTTTAGATGCGCATTATGCGTTTTCATTTGTTTTTCCTCATTTTAAACCGTAGGCGCGATATTTAAACTAATTTTTTTTGCCATGGATACGACACATTTACTTGTCAATTGGCTTGTGAATGTGTCATTTGCGTCGTCTGCCACCAGGTGTCTCTGTAATGAGGTCAACTTGTACGATAGTTTGAACGAAATTGGAACCGGTTCTATTTTCTGTTCAGACATTCATACAATCGTACATTTTCGTGTGGTTACACGGTGAATTTTCGCGTTCATTCAGACATTCACACATTTTCTTGTACATTCTCATGTACCGTGTAACCAGGCGAGTACACGAGTACACGAGTATTCCTTCAAACGATCAAATATAAAATATAAGAAACTAATTGAAAAAATGGGACAAGTTCAACAAAGCAGTTTTAACAATCACTATGATCTATAAACTTGTTTCCTCTTTCTATAAGTTGAAAAATCACTATGATTTATAAGCTTGTTGTCTCTATACCTAAGTTGAAATGCAGAAAGTCGTTACAAAGACTAGATAATGCGTGCATAAATTAAATACGGGGTGTGCTAAAAAAATTGTGGGAATTTTTTTAATTGAACGGGATTTATGATTCCGGTTTTCAATAATTGTATTTATTTGCCATATGGCCGTTCGATTGATTTGCCTGCCTCGGTTCCGGCGGGGTAACGTCCACGTATGCTAGCCCAAAGGTCGCGCATTCGAGTCCCGCCAGATTTTTCGAAGATTTTTCACCTCCCTGAGCATGGTTGTCTGTTATTGCCCATTGTTACGTTCAATATATGATGTAAAAAGCCCTTGAAGCTGTTTTAGGGTCGTTAATAAATAAATCAATAAGGAATACTGCCTAGAAGTTATCCGTCGTTTGCGTGAAGCAATCCGACGAAAACGCCCAGAATTCTGGCAAACAATTCGTGGAAATTGCACCACGATAATGCTCCCGCTCACACCTCACTGCTTATTCGTGATTTTTGGTAAAAATACAAACCGTTATTTTGCCTCAGCCACCGTATTCGCCGGACATGGTCCCCTTTGACTTCTTTTTATTCCCGAGGCTGAAGGGAACCATGAAAGGACGACGTTTTGCCACCATTGATGAGATAAAACGGAAACGCTGAAGGAACTGAACTCTATTCCGAGAAGTGAGTTCCAGATGTGCTTCCAAGTTACTTTGAAGGAGACAAAATTGATATTGATTAATAAATAAATATTCTTGAAGAAAAAAGAAAATTCCCGTTATTTTTTACCACACCTCGTGTTTTACTAAATAGGGTGACTTAATGAGGGTTAATTTAACTTAAAACAGGTTAATGGCCGTGAAAGTACTTTTGATCATTAAGAAGACACGGAGAAATGTGTGAATTCCCATTAGGAATATTTCCCTCCTCCCACCACTCTTCTCTCTTTCACTTCACCCTATTTCACTATTATTTTACTAGTCAGAGCAATAATGAGGTTTTTAAATAAATTAATGATAAATTTTACTCCTTTAAAAATCTAGTTATTATTTCAAAGGGGAACCCTCCAAGTCTTAAAGAACAGACCTTAATCCTTCAAAACCAGTTTACGCCTTCCTAAACGTTATGCACCAATGAAGCTGTTGATACAAATTGTCTCACTGCCTCAAAGAAGGCAGTAACGCCGAGTCCAATATTCGAAAATACATATTCCAATATTATTTTTTCTAAATTTCAAATACAGAGCCGAAAGCTCTAGTCAAAATACACTTAAATTAAGGAAAGAAATTTAAAATGTTATTCTTGTATCATTTCCATTACTAGTAAGGTGCATTACAACCCATAAACATATGCTCTAAAGTGAAGGGCGTTCCAAGAATGTTTTTCGACTTACTTCTAAAACTTAAAATGTGCTATTAATGACCCAAGATTACCGCTCCTTTCACATTCAGATAACTAATACTATTTGGAAACGATACAGCGGCGACCGCGACATCGGTAGTTTGTAGCAGTAGTTTGAGCGAGATAGTTCCCTAGTCATAATGGAGACCATATTCGAATAAATGTTTTTATTTCAGCGTCTGTAAGAAGTAAGAAGTAAATATTGTAATATTGATAGTGCAAAAATATAGTTGTATACTTCAATATCGGCCGGTTGGGAAAATCACTGATCTACCCTAATAAAATATCCAAGGTGGTGAGGCGTCCTCTGATTTCTTTCTCAAAACAAAATGAGAGGCCTTTCCTGAACGAAATAATGGCCCCTTATGCAACGGCGACCGCGACATCAACTCATTAAAAAGCTCACCCAAAACAACTTGAGGTGATTATTCTCGACCCCTCTCTCAGCTTATTTCTCATCCCTCCCTCTGTTCCCCTCACGCTGAAATCCACCTTCCCCTTCGCCAACCACATCCTGATGACGTACGTCAGTCTCATACTCATTTGTTGACTACAGCTTAGCGACCGAAACCAGTGGTAGATCAATCGGAATATATCAGCGGAAACTCGAATTTTGCTTGGATTATCATAAGATTATGAGGACTAAAATGCCTTTGTTCATTTTTTCAATGTCATTATATCGCTCTTTTGTGCCTATCACTTAAAAATATGTCTGAATGTAATTATTCTACTTCAATCTACTGATCGAAGGGTCACGGGTTCAAATCCGGGTGAAGCCTTTGAACGCCCCCGAACAAAAGTCCTCTGAGTGCGAGGTGGCCCAGGGAAAGGAACTGGCCCCCCTACCCTCAATGTGTGAAATTCACACGCCTGTGGCTTAGTCCGGGTTGAACTCTACCCTCAACTATCCAAACCAACCTTCGGGTTGAATCACTGAGGGATTATCACCACCTAATATCATCAACATTGATTTTTCGACTCGAAATTTCGATTGCCAAAGAGAATGAGCACAAATATATTTTAGAGAAAAATAGTATTTGTTGATTTTACGCTAATAAAACCGTTTGCGTTCCACAACAATTAAATGAAAAGAAAATTCAAGAAAACATCGTACCATATTATTTAATTACTGCTGCAGAAGTTATTAACCTTTCTAAATCATCAACAAAACCACCATTCTATAAGATCACAATTGTTCCCTTCGCAATTAAATACTGTAAACATTCTTTGAAAATTGTAATTTTTTTAATGG
Organism: Pyrrhosoma nymphula; assembly: GCA_963573305.1. Classification (NCBI taxonomy): domain Eukaryota; kingdom Metazoa; phylum Arthropoda; class Insecta; order Odonata; family Coenagrionidae; genus Pyrrhosoma; species Pyrrhosoma nymphula. The sequence goes on along the minus strand of OY754330.1, from coordinate 41,787,038 downwards.
GACATTTGTCCCGAAATAGAGTCCAGGAAAATACAGATTATCGCAAGTAACGCCTGCCTCACAAATTTAAGGTAAAATGTCTTAAAGGGGTTTATTGCAAACCTCAAAGGGATTACAAAATAAACATGGATCAAATGATCCCACTTATGGCCCAACTAAGGACGTGCAACAGTCACTCTTTCCGGTCTACACCTCCTTCTGTGTACGTAGACACACGGCATCTTCTTCAAGTTTCTTGGCAATCGCCCGATGACCATAGAAAGCTGTATATTGCTTGGACGGGTGTGAAAGACCACCGTGGGTCTTTGTATGGGAAAACCAACCAAACCGTCTTTGTAGTACGAAATAGTCACCACATCGTAACGTGCTGATCCAAAACCGTAGGTTACGATGTAACCTTGTGTGACGTCTTGCCCCCAGTATGTCCCATCATCCGCAAGGAATCTCGGGAATCTTTCTTGCGTCGCGGGCCCGACGTCTTCGCACTGCGTCGAAGCGAAATTCAAAGAGGACATCACGGTGCATGTTACGTTGGAGTTGGAGGGATGACGGAACTCAAGGGAAGTCTCGACGATCCAGGATCTACTGTAGATGTTATTTTTCGGAGTCAGGACTCGGATCTTACAGGAGGAATCTTCGGAAGGAAGCTCGGGGTCGAGGCAATAGATATCCTTGAGAGTGAAGGGACCAGTGTTGTAGAGGATGTCGTCATCTTGAGGAATAAACACGAAGAAAACGGAGCCCAGGTCTTCCGAAGCAGCACAATGGAAGGCGACGAGGGTGCCGAACAAAGCGAAGCAGACGAACTTCATCTCTGCCGCTCCTCGAACGAAATGAGCAGATTTTTTCGATAGGCGGCCTGAGTGAGCGGGTGAATGAAAACTGAGGTCAAATTGCCGATTGACCCAAAGAGAGGAATTTGATCCCAAAATCATCCCTTCCCGCCAAGATATACCATTTTCCTCGTTTTACGAACCTAGCATTTCCGTACATGGTTATGATTTTGTCTAGTAATGAACAATCGGCAGTGAGAACCAGCGGAGTATGGTGGTCCTTTGGTATCAGGTTAAAAATTAATCAATTACGAGTCGAACTCAGTTCCTTATTCCTAACCTATATAACATGATCACATATACCTCAGATTCAATAAAAGCACGTGCATCAGCAAATGTTTTTGCAAAGAAAAAATATAAAGTTTATCCGGAAATCCATTGCTGTAACTATTTTCTGTCAACTGGAGAACATAATTTGTTAACCAAGACATCAAGATCACATATACCTCAGATTGAATAAATGTTCGTACTTCAGTAAATATTTTTCTTCTCAATCTCAAATGTAGCCTGGAATCCAATGCTGTTACTATTATTCTATTGTCAACTGAACAACATAATTTGTCAAAATCGAAAACCTGAGTCCTGAGAGACAACGGCACGCCACTTAGTGCCTGCGATTTTTTTCTACTACTCAAATGATCAAATAATTCTGACTTTCGTGACATAAGGACGAAAATGTTGATGCATTTGTTAAATAACTCGCCGCGATATCAAGAGAAATGATTTAAAACCGCACCAAAAGCGGTTGATTTTTATTTTACTATCACTATAATATCGCCCATTGATCAAATCAATCAATTGTGGCGACAATTATTGGAGATTGAAAATAGAATTCATTATGAAAAAAACAGTAAAAAATTTCACTATATATTTTAAATGAAAAATAAAAAAAAATAAAAATAAAAAAGAGGAAGTTTGTACTGTTATTTTGCCATAATGAATTCGTCCATTCTTGTTTTCTACAGCGGAAGTCTCCGCTATAATTCCTGTCACGTAAATTATCTTTGGTTTTATTGAAATTATTTGATACTATAGGCCTTTGATATCATTTTTCAATTCACTATAAATCCTTAAATTATGTACTTTTTTAATGAACTTGTAATTTAATGTTAGCGTATCGAAGTGGATTATACTCAATGGTACTCTTGCTGCACATATAATACGGGAGTGAATTAATTGAGTTCACCCTGCTCTGAAGAGCCAATGAGTTTAAAATTACATGGCAAATTGACAACAAAATTCATTCTACTTTCAATTTAATTTAAGGAAACTGAAAACGAAGCTTTCCGTTCGCTGTAGTGCGCTACGCAAAACAACAGCGCACTTGCCTTACATTCGTTACAGACCCTGCGCACTTGTCATCGCACTTCAAAACAGATCGGAACCAGAGTTGATGTGCGCTAGACAATAAAAGAGCTTCAATGATCGCATCCGCGATATTTGTTTTTCTTTTGGTTTTCCGTACAGGCGTCAAACCTGGGAATCGTAAATTTTTTAACGACTCTGTTGTAAAAATATTACGTTTTTAAATACTTATTTCGAGTAAATTTGATAAATACGATATCGGGTATCTCGTATGCACAAAACATTCGACCGTGACTCTTGTGCACCCACAGAATGCCCTACGCACCTATCGGCAGGTTTCAAAACACTCTGCCAGTGTAAGTATCTCTCAGCGGAAACAGACAGAAGGAAAGGAAAAACAGATAGAACCTCACTCACCTCACAATCGCTTTTAAACTACCTTATGAAACACTTTTCAGCCTCAATTCTTAGCATTTCTCAGACTTCTTGTGCGTTTAAGGGTTCCAATGTGCGCTTACTTCAACTCCTTGAATGGAAACCTCTCCATATTACACGGTAATCTTCAATGAATTGCTACGTGCTCACTTAAATTCAATGATCTCTCCACGGTGACTCATATACGAACGCAATAAACAATGGGAGACAAATTGTGAAATCAGTTTTTGGATCATTCGTGAGTAGAAAAAGCTTTTAGCACATGGTTCCTTTAAATCAAATGCGAAAGAAATTGATAATACGTGTGAGAGTAAACGATAACGTAATTGGACGTCAACAAAATTGAGATGAGATGGTAGCACTATACTTGAGAAACAGTTAAGAAAAACAATACAAATAATAAATCAAAAGTTAAAGGTTTGAAACACTGAAAAATTGAAGTTGATTAGAGTTAAGCATAAGTGTCACTTTTCACACATTTTAGTTAGCACAAAGAATTTTGGCTTGAATTTGAGTAAATTTCAAGATCGTAGGCTTTGAATCATTAAAATGTATACAGGAATAAAGGAAATAGAGACAAAAATGGCGGATTGTATGCGCATTCTACAATATATTATATTTAATTTTTATATATACTCCTTTGAACATACAAATTATACCACAATGTTATACTTTTCTTTCATTATTTCACATGAATTCCATTTACGTGTGGGATTTGAGCCAAACGAATCTTTAAGGCGACGCATCTTCTGGGCGTGACATAATGGGCTTTCAACGTCATGTTTGACATGTCGGATCCTTTGTTAAGCGGAAAACTGCTTTATCCGGAAGAAGATAATGGCCCTTAGGGATTCCACAAACGAAAGATTTCACCTTTTTATGTTGGTACTGGAATTTTGTCAATTCAATTCAATTTTGTTTTACCTTCCAAAGTTTTGAACCTCACTCACCTCATAATCGCTTTAACTACCTTATAAAACACTTTTCAGTCTCAATTCTTCTCATTTCGCAGAATTAAATACAAATTTTTTAAGAATAGTTTGAACATCTTGAAATGGAAAAAAGTTAATATTCTTTAATATTAGGGAAAATCAAAAACTGTTAAATAATATAACAGTTGTAAACGTAGAACAACGTAGGAGGCTCATACTTAAGTATTAAAATGCGCCGAGGTGAAAGGAGGTTTTTTGAAATTGTACCTATGTCATAAATGCAAGGTAAGCTACTCTTTAACAGTTTATTCCTTGGAGTAACATATATAATTTTAGGCTTCTAATTTTTGTCCCTTTAGCAGTTCCACCAATTAAAGTTTTTAACAAGTTTCATATGCTGAATCTAGTCTTAAGCCTTAATCACTCAATCATTTTTCACGTACAAGTTCAAAGATAATTTGAGCTATTCTTTTCAATGGTGGGGTAAATGATAGCTGAAGCTATCATTTACCCCACTAATGATAGCTGAAGCTATCATTTTCCATATCACACGATCATTTGTGTCGTAACTACGATCATTCTTTCCGTACCCGGGATTTTGTTTACATAATCATCGACCGTAGCTGTTTACTATCTTCATTAAGTTACATATATCAATGCTCACTAGTGGTGCCGCAGTTCGTATTTTCTGTCGTGCGCTGTTATTGGTTGCAGCTAGTTATCACGTACGTGTTCGGGGACGGAAAACGGGACGCTTGTAATGACGGAAAAAGGGATAGGGATCCCGATCATTGGCGCTATCCCTGAAAATGAGGGTGTAGAGAGAGCCATCATTTGAGCAATCATTGACACTATCCCCGAACCTGTCCGTGAAAAATGATCGTGTTATTCAGGCTTTAGATAGAAGTGTTGGCATAAAGTGTTGTCGGAGCGAAATGGCTGCAGCCGCAACTGTTTCAGTCAGACAACTGTTTCAAATAACTGTTGCTAGCAACAGGTTAGTTATAGGTATAGCGAAACTTGGTGGCACTCACTATCGGAGGATTAGTGGACACTGACCGTAAACCAAGCATTTATGAAGGGGGAAATTTATTGAAGGACTCTTACAGGGTCCTCTGGAAAAAGGCTCGGCCGCTACATCCAACATCTCATGTATGCTTTCTTCTCCTTTGCGTCATGATCTTCACATGCGAGAGCCACCAAGTTTCGCTACACCTATACTTGCTCGTGCCGCCGCTGCGCCGCGCCGTTGCGCTCTATGCTGTGCAGCGGCAACTGATGGATGAAGCTGACTGTTTCGTCTTCTCTTCAGTTCCAGTTGCACTAATTGTGTGGCTGCGTTGCGGTTATGAGCTACAATCTGTTGGTTTTGAATCAGTTGCAGGTGGTTGCAGGTTTATTTAGCAACACATGTCCGCCCATCATTATAGATGGAACTAGAAATGTGAAATGTCTTTCATAAATCCATATGAGGATGTTACTTTTTTTTGTGAAACATTTCTTATTACATAGAATAAAGAACTACCAGCAATTTTCTACTGGCTCTGGCTCCTGTCCGTAACACGGTGTTGTGCGGAACTGTTTCGTTTTGAAACATTTTCGGTCTCGAAACAGTTGCAATGAAGCTGTTGTGTTATTTAGTGCTACCACTTTTAGATGATTATTATTGCACTCCTTTTTCTCTGTATCCCTTCGGCGCGCCGGCGCTCGCCGCGGCGAGAAAAAGGAGTACAATGCGCCGCGGCGTATTCCTAAATAGACATTCCTTATTAGCTGCGGGGTTTATTTTACATTGTTAGCTGATATTATTAAAGAACAATGCATTTTTGCTGTGGATATAGCTCTCAGTGATGTTATGATGGCATAACGTGCTTAAACCATGGTTGGTTGATAAGTAAACGTGTGGAAATGAATCTGTGTTTTTATTTTTTTCCTTAATCGAAGATTGGTATAAGAACTTGCACAGATTTAGTGTCAAATCTCTTTTCATATTTCACTTTGCCTCTCTCTTCGTTCGCAGAAAATTCTATACCGCCACACTCACACATTTTGTGTCATTTGTTGTTTGTCCAACGTCTAAATGCCTAATGCTGCTTCTCAGAATGGTAGTGGAATTCTTATGTTTTTTGTCACCATTCCTTCACCAAAACCCTCCGAAAAGTTATTCTCTAAGTATTTTACTAACTGTATATGTCTTTACACTGAGGATGCACATGCACCGCTTCTGTTACTCGAGTATTATTTCAAACGATCTAATATAAAATATAAGAAACTAATTTTTAAAATGAGAGAATTAGCTTCTCTCATTTTTTCTCAACTCAACAGTTTTCAGAAACCACTAAGATCTATAAACCTAATTCCTCTTTCTATAAGTTGAAAAATCACTATGATCTATAAGGTTGTTGTCTCTTCATCTAAGTTTAAATGCATAAAGTCGTGACTAAGGTTAGATAATGCGTGCATAAATTAAATGTTTTATTAAGTAGGGTGACCTAATGAAGGTTAATTTAACTTTATACAAGTTAATGGCCGTTAATATACTTTTTCTGGTAATAACATTCACTTTTGCTTAGAGTAGGAGTGTCGTGTCTGAATCATTGTGATTTACTTCCTTTGACGAGTCATGTGAAAGGGTCAGTGTTCTCGAAGAGTCAAAGGGCTAGACTGAGTGTTTTGGAGTGGGAATCCAGAACGATGGTATGTAGTCTTCGAGATGTAAAGGCCGTAACACTACCGCCATCACTTTAATTTCTTAGACCCACGAAAAGCGCGGGGCTCGCTGTGATCTTCTTACGGCAGGGTTCCAAAAAGTTGAGCAATTATTTCGTAAGATATTCCGCATTTAAGGGCCGCTTTACCTCTATTAACAATATATATATTTCAGAAAACTTTAGCACTATTTTATCGAGGGGTTTTAGGTTATTATAAGAAATGTTTTAATAAACTAGTGACTGCGTATCACATTATAAATCTTTAAACATGTTCTGACACCAAATTTGATGCAATAATAAGTTAAATATGGCAAAAAGGTATTAAAGCGATGACAAAGACTTACATTGACTTCTTAATATCATGTGATCTTCGAGTTTGAGAGGAGGTAGGCATTCTTGGCTGCAAACAATATGAGTCTGTTGCTACTTATTTGTCAATATGTTATTAACCTGTTTCAATGATTCCCTTCACAATTCAACCGACTTCGCTTTCATGATTCGCAGGTGCTCTTTATTTTAGAGGCATGTGATCAAGATAAGTAGCCCAAGAAAATCTTTTCACCTGGAATAGGCGTCCTTAGATTTCGTGTCCTTATACTGTTATATCAGCGCATAACAGCAGAATTAAGAATTTCTGAATCTATCAGTGATGAGTCTTTATGTAATTTAAGGAAGGTTTATGGCACTCACCTAGTCTGACAACCCATTATGACAACCCATTATGACCTAATAATCAATTTGTTTCCCTTAGCACTGTAAGGGAATCGAAAATCTGAGGCCTACTATTTACAATCTGATTTCGATCGACATTTGGGTGTTCAGGCCTGGATATCTCGAGGGCTAAAGGCGGTGTCTCAGGAGCGATAAGAGGGATGACTTCTGCGGTCTAGGAACACTCTTCGATGGCGTTCCCCTTGGTTTCTGGCCTCTTGACCTTCCATTCCCCTCCCCCCACTCCATTACATAACTACACAACAGAGCCACCCCCTAGTGGGAGATAATTTAAAGTCGACGATTGAGATGGAGGTCCTCATCATAAAGACAAAACGGAGAAACGCGTGCATTTCCATTAGGAATATTACTCTCTCCCACCACTTACCCTAGCCTCCTCCACTTCTCTACCGTATCCAATTTCACCTCGTTCCCTTCCTACCCGCTACCCTCATCTCTATCAATTGTTGTGTCTTGGTTTCGTCATAGCGGATATGGATAGTGGGCGATATCATGGAAACCTCACGTAGTGTTGTATACTAACCAGATAAGATATTTCTCCAATGGCCGTAAAATATATGCACCACTCGTCAAAAAAATCTAACACTTACTGTGTTGGTTTGCGGGAATGGGGACTCCGCAACAGGGACCAACCACAGCCTCTCCACCAGATTACCCTCCTGTGGTGGATTACGGGAAAGTTATTTCCTCGCCAGGGACCACCACAGACACACACACACCCACAACCCAATTGGAATCCTTTGTAGGCTAATGAGACCTAGCTAAGGATTCTTGGGTTATAACCTGGGATCCTTCGGAGAGCTGTAGTGACTCTACTAAGGCTGCCAAGTTATTAACACAACCACACACGCAATCACACAAAACACTCACTCACACACACAATAGGGCCCCAGATTTCTGGGAGAACAGCTCAAAAAGAGCGTGGTCAAATAGAACAAAAACAACAAACAGGGAACGAGGGTGAAATTCGTATACGCGTATTTCGACCACAAAGTGGTCCTCTTTAGCGAGCTGAAGGGAAAATCACTCGTGGGCACTACCGCTGGTGGAGAAGCTGTGGTTGGTCCCTGTTGCGGAGTCCCCATTCCCGCAAACCAACACAGTAAGTGTTAGATTTTTTTGACGAGTGGTGCATATATTTTACGGCCATTGGAGAAATATCTTATCTGGTTAATCTATAGAGGCCGTAGAGCTCATCTACCTTGATTTAGTGTTGTATAAATATAAACTCTTCTACCAAACACTATGTTTAAGTTCAAAGGTTTGAAGCGTGACGTTGAGGAATTCACTCAAAGGAATGAAAAGAGTAACTTTGTTTTCCACACTGGTTTTATTTGCAAGGGATGCCTTCCTTACTTAACTGGCGCACTTAGTAAGTTCAACTGTTTGAGGCGTGACTTATTGGAATCCACTCATTTGAATGGAAAGAGTAACTTTGTTTTCCGAATTGATTTTATTTGTTTGGAATGCCTTCCTTGCCACCACCGTATGAATAAAAATAATGTGGAAAACTAAGTTAATCTTTTAATTCCTATGAGTGAATTCCACAAATTTACGACTCGAACCGTGGAACTTATTAAGTGAGCCTGTAACGCAAGGAAGACATCCTTAACAACTGAAACCAGTGTGAAAAACAAAATCACTCTTTTCATCACCATCTTGAAGAATGATAAAACCGTTCATATCTTCTCTAAGAATGCTTGTTTCCGGCCCATTTTGGATTACTTCCTACCTCTTGTTTCTACTCTTACTATTCGATGTATAACGCAAATGAGCTCGGCAACCACTGGGCGGGATATGATAGGGGTCGTAGCGAATTGGAAGACGCAACGGATGAAGGGACTTCCTGATATCAATGCCGTCATCAAAAGACGACTGACGTCCTGCATAGCGGGTGACTGTTCCCCCGAATGGCAAGGCGCTGACTCAGCCCTATAATTAGTAAAGGGAGGGGTAGGTCAAGAAAAAATATTTATTTCTCGGGGAATGACCACTTTTCATCGGTTCCCCATGCCATTGCACATTGCCATATCTTTTTTTCTAGTTAGAGTAAAAATTAGGCTTCCTTATTAAATTAACAATAAATTTTACTCCTTTAAAAATCTTGTCAATATTTCAAAGGGAAACTCTCCATGTCTTCAAGAACAGGCTCTTTATCTTCAAACGCTGTTTACGCCTTCCTAAATGTTATACACCAATTCTGCTGTTGATACAAAATGTCTCACTGCCTCAAAGAAGGCAATCACGCCTAGTCAAATATTAGAAAAAACATATTTCAATATCATTTCGTCTAAATTTTGAATACAGCGCCTAAAGCCCTTGTCATAAAATGCTTTTATTAAAGGAAGAAATTTAAATTTTAATTATTGTGTCATTGCCATTACTGCCAGCATGATGCGATACATCCCATAAAAATATGTACTTAGATAGTTTGAGCGAGATAGTTCCCAAGTCATAATGGAGACTATATTCATTTTTATTTTTTTATTTCAGCGTCTGTAAGAAGTATGAAGTAAATATTTTAATATTAATAGAGCAAAAATTAATTAATAGCGCAATTCACAGTAATTAAATAAATATGTCTACATAAGTCTGTAACTTGACTCATTTGTTCACCCGCGCCGTACGGTGAAATCGCCTTCACAGCATAAGGATTTTTTGCGATTATGTAAAAAATACTGTAATTGGTTAATTTTATAAAAAACGTTGAGGAAATATAGATACTAACTACACACCGTTAGTTTTTTGACGAAATCTAGGTGTAAAAATTCCTAAATTTTTCAATGTTCTCGTTCTGGAGCGCACAGTCGTAATCTGTCCCATGTAAAATAGCTTCTATTTTATTGCAAATTGCTCACGAAGTAGTTCGGTACCTAAGGGGATAATATTTTGATATCATTGGAAAGATGAGATTTTTTTTCTTTAAAATGAAGTCAATTTCATCAAATTCTAGGTGAAGTGATGTTTTGCTCAAACTAACTTGAATAAGTTTATTGACTTACTTAAAATGTGCTCTCAATGACGCACGATTACCGCTTCATCCACAATTCCACATTAAGAGAAAGGATACTATTGAGCAACGAGACAGCGGTGACCGTGACATCGGCCGATTGAGAAAATCACTGATCAACACTAATAATATATCCATGGTTGTGAGGCGTCCTCTGATTTCTTTTTCAAAACGAAATGAGAGGCCTTTCCAGAGCGAAATTTAAATGAGGGCCCCTTATTGCGGCGACTTCGACATCAACTCGTTAAGGTAGTTTGAGCGAGATGGTTCCCTAGTCGTAATGGAGACCATATGCGAATTATATATTTTTTTAATTTAAGCGTTGTAAGAAGTGTGAAGCAAATATTTTAACATTAATGTCGCAAAAATATAGTTGTATATGGCAAAAAAACCTCAGCAATAAAATAAATATAACCACATAAGCCTCTAACTTGACTCATGTTTTCGCCCCGGGCGGTGAAATCTCCTTTACAATAGAAGGTTTTTTGCGATTCTGTAAAAATGACTGCGGTGAGTAATAAATTAATTTTATGTAAATAGTTGAGAAAACATACGAACTGCAAACCGTTAGCTTTTGGCGAAATATAGGTGTTAGAAATACCTAATGTTTTCACTATTCTCCTTCTGGAGCCCACAGCCGTACTATATGCCATGTAAAACAGCTTATATTTTTATGCGAATTGCTCAAAAATTAGTTCGGCATGAGGTTATTATATTGATACCATTGATAAGTAGATGGGCTTTTTTTTTTCTTTAAAATGACATCAAATTCAAATTCTAGGTTGAGTGATTTATCACTCAAACTACCTTAAAAAGTTCACCCAAAACAACTCGAAGTGATTATTCTCACCCCCTCTCTCACCTTATCTCTCATCCCTCCTTCCTCTGTTCCCCTCACGCTGAAATCCACCTTCCCCTCCGCCAACCACATCCTCATGACGTACGTCCATCTCTTACTTATTTGTAGGGCTGTGCGAGTCTCGACTTTTCGAGATTCGAGCGAGATAAAAGCGCTGCTCGATTCTCGCTCGATCTCGATCTCAATATTCTCGAAAAACGAGTCTCGAGCTAGTCTCGAGATGGCTCGAGATCTCCGTCGTGGTGGACGTAATTTTACGGGTCCTTGCGTTATAATTAGGGATGAGCGGGATCCCGAAACTTCGGGAAATCCCGAAGTTTTTGGCCTTCCCGAAGTTCGAGATGGCAAAGGTCTTTCCCGAAAATACTGTTTCGTGAAATTTTTCCTTTTTTTGCTTTTCCGACTTCCGGCCTTGAAATTTAAATCAATCACGTGTCGTTTAGAGCATTTACGATTAGTACAAATGATACAAAAGTGAATTTTTTGTATTCATTTTGAAATTTTAGAAGAGAGCGCAATTTTCTCTGAGGATCAAAACATTTGTCGTATCATGAAACGAACTTCCGTATCCCATAGTACATACCTGTGCCAAGCTGTCCTAAACTTTGCATAACTTACGACATTTCAGGGGCAATGACGAAAGGAGAATGCACGCATGCGCTAAAACTGTTATAACTTCCTTATTAACAATAATAGCGCGGACATATGTAACGAAAATAGAAACCTAACATTAAAGTATGTAATGCATAAAAATGGATGGAATGGGTCCAGAATTAACGGAGAAACGACACCATGAAAAACAATGATTTTTTTTTCTCAACATCACAAGTTATGTGGAATGATTGTGCCCTCCTTAGATTCACGTGAAAACATCGTCATAGTAATCCCTGCAGCAGCAGCGCGCAATTTGGTTAAAAATAAGCATTAGTCGTGTATGAACAATACTGATTTTACAATAAAAATATGTAAAAAATGTTAAATCACTAAGCGGTTGTGCTGGAAATATTTTTCTACATTAAAAAAAAAATAAAGGAAATTAACAAATAAAAATATCAATCATTTAAAGTTTAACAACAAATATATCAAAAACCAGCAGATAGATTTTTTTTTAATTTCTTACATATATCAACAAACTTTTACCGAGTGCCTTCTTTTACAAAATATATTTTAAATGGTAAATTGTCGTAGCCAAATGCGTATGCAATTCTTTAATAAAAGCAGCAACAAGTATATTCAATTGAAATGAATACGGTTGAATGGTAATACGATGCACGATTTCCCAGTTACTTGGGATACATCTAAATGTTAACCATGGTTACATATCCGATCTATCGCAAATTTTAATATTGTCAAAGACTCTCAGAAATTTATCATCTGCGCTAAACGAAGCGTGGCTGCATCTTTATCTACAACTATTAGGGAAATCAATGAAGACCCCAAAACATCAAGCTTGGGAAATAATTAGCGTAAAGCTGAATTTTATCCCACTGATAGACTACTGCCAGAGGAACATTTGTACAAATGTTCCCAAAAATCCCCCAGGAGCTCCCCCCCGCCCTCAAATACCAATATTTACGGAACACCCATTATCTCTGTTACTAATGATCAAGTTCAAATTTTTTCTGCTTTGTTTGTTATTAAATGTTCTACAATATTAATGCCTAACATATTTACGTTGAACCTAATAGTTCTTGATACATTTATGAAAATATTAGGAAAATTAGGTTTTTACTTTGAAACCTTTTATTTTTGCGCTTTAGGTTTTTTATGTATCATATTATGTAAAAACCCTTCCTATTAAGTTATAGCCTACACTGATTTGAATCTATTGACATACAGTATTATTTATTTTTGTGTGATGCTAACGCTGGAGAGGTGGAGAAAACAAGAAGGTTCGGCTCTTTCCCGATTTCCCTCCCAAAATAATCAAGAAAGTTTTTTTCCGCCCCGTCCCGTTCCGAAACCAGAAATGCCTTTCCCACTCATCTCTAAATAACGCGACGCAGTGAAGTAATATTTATATTGATCCCCTCAATTACAATTTGTGGAAAGATCTCAGATAGTGAACACACTTTTTTTCTTAATCTTTGAGGGTGAAACACCTATCTTATGTTTCTTAAATAAAAACCTGAAAATCCAGGTTGTGTTTGTTTTCGGTAGGCGGGTAGGCCCTATTATAATTTCATAAGATCTAGATAAAGTTTTTCTTTTGATCTTGTTAGTTACATGTTGTCAATAGCTGATTCATGATCTCAGGTAGTGAACCTACATTTTGTCTTGATCTTTGATGGTGAAACAGTTGGCTTATGTTTCTTAAATAAAAACCTGAACATCCAGGTTGTGTATAAGATTGTTTTCATTTTTGTAATAATTTAATAAAGATCAAGCTCAAGTTTGAAATCCTGTTATGTTATTTTATTTAAAACGTATTTATGTGAATATGGGCCCAGCAAATAAAAAGATACCAGGTTAAAAATGGGGTGTGAACATTTTGCTCAGGTATTGGTGATGGTATTTATAATCAAAAATATTTTTAAATTTTAGTGGTAAAAGTAGGGGTGCATACATAATTTGATGGAGACCTGTCATCGCATAAATACAGGATACCTTCATCCTAATGATTCCACGTAGATGTTGATCTCCAAAACTAAATGTTAAAGTTACGCTCAACAGAATTTGGTTAATAACGCCTAATCTTAAACTTATATTTGTGTAAGTACAAAATTAGTACAAAGATTATAATCTGTACTTGAATTTCAATGCGCTCGAATCTCGCTCGATCTCGCTCAAGATTCAAGATTTTTTTCAAATTCTCGCTCGATCTTGCTCGACTTAAAAAATCCCTTCTCGCACAGCCATACTTATTTGTTGACTACGGCTTAGCGACCGAAACCAGTGGCAGATCAATCGGAATATATCAGCGGAAACTCGAACTTGGCTTGGACTATTATAAGATTATGAGGACTAAAATGCATTTGTTCATTTTTTCAATGTCATTATATCGATCTTTTGTGCCTTTTACTTAAAAATATGTTAGCTGAAATGTAATTATTCTACTTCAATGTGTCAAACATATTTGTATCATGTCGCTATGCATGAATATTATGGAACCTTCTGACAAGCCATGTACCTTAGATGGACCATGAATATACATGTGCAATAAAGGCATATTCATATATCATATTACAAAGAAAATTAGTGTTAGTCACCCCGAAAGCCAGCGTGCGCGTCAGCACACCATACAAGAAATTCGGAAATGAATGTACTCGAGAAAGGAAGATGTTATTGAAGCAGATATACAGCAGTACGGCCGATATAGATAGCAAGTGAGAAAAAGTAAATTTGTATCGATTAATATGGCTGCCTATTAATTAGCCGCTTTTATCGGTCCTGTATATCTAGGCTGAATGGTTTTTAGAATAAGACTTATAACCCTGTCCCAATATTTAACAGTATCATACACAAGGATATTATTTCATACTTAGAATTATGAGCTTCAGTATTTCCCCTTAATGCAGGAATACAAACAGCGGAATGGAAGAGCTGGTTATCAACGTTAACCAGAGTTGAATGATGATTTGGTTTATTAATTGTAATTAATGAACAATGAAATTTAATGGAACAGTAATGTTTGAACTTGAAATGTACATGATTTTTGACAGTGGTGTTGTACATACCTAAGTCGCAAATGATTAAAGTTGGATGACTTATGTGATTCTTGCGTCCTTCCGACTCATTGAAAAAAAGAATAATTGAGGTAATGAATAGAATTGTGTAATCATGTAAGGTAAAGTAAAAAGGAAAAATCGTGACACACCCCAATTGCTCCAGTCAATAATTTCTCTAACTTCGGAGAATTTTCTTAAACGCTTCCAAAGCAAAACTGCCTGTTTTGTAATAATAATTACCTCCAGAAGTTATGCAGATTCCTATTGATACTCCGGGTATGTATCCAAACTAATCGAGTTACCCGGCTTTCCCTGGTAAGCTTTGGATTGTTTGTACAAACATGAAAAACCTATTTAATTGTAGCTGCGCTTTCTCATTGGCGTTGAAGAATGAGAATTGCGGTTGCTCTACGGCTCGCCGCCCAGGGCGAGAGTGAGTAATGTTTATGTGCTACAAGTGAAATTAATTAATAGGTAGCCGTCACGGTGATCGTTCTTAATGATCACTGGGCTCGTTAGTCGTGCTTGTGGCGTCGCAGCTGGAGAAACCCGCCTTGAAAGTGAGCTATTGCAGGTCATTTGACATCGACATGAAATTTCTCCGTAGTTTATTTTTATACCTTTCAACTACTAGCTCCCTATTTTCCTTCTCCTTCGGTAAACAAAGAAATTGTTTTCGGATCTGTAACCGACGCACTTAGGCAACCAGGTACCAAGAAATGTTCATAATCACCGAATTTTGCTCAAGCTGGGAAAACTAGTAGATCTATGACCAGCTTACAGATAAAAAAAAACAATAAAAATATATACCCACCAATAATCAGTTTTTGACGATGTAATGGTGTTGACGTATTACACCTGAATAAATCCGTCTTCACTCAATACAAGCATGAAAAGTTTTATGAATATTTATTAATATTGCAATATAATACGCTGTATTTAGAAATTTTAATAATATTCAGGAAAATCGGGGCTTCACGAGAAAATTTCAAGTGTTCCCCCGATCATTGGGGGCATGAATCTGCATTTCCTAATTTCCATTTCCGCTGATACTTTTCCTTTTTATAAGTAAAATGATAATTTTTTCTTAGTCGTGCCGGGCATGAAATATTAATCTATCTGATATTTCACTCTCTATAAACTTCCACAAATCAATTTTATGTCCTCCATCACTCCGTTCTCCATGCATACAACCTGGATTGCCCAAGTCCGTCGAGGGACGGGGCAAGCTGTTGGCTCCCGCCCCCTTCCAAGACCGTTTTTCGCGGCGTTCAAATTTCGACTGCTTCGCGAATTTTCATCTCCGAACCTTGGCCTCACTTTGACCTCGGGAAAACACATCTAATCCATTCTGCGAATGAGTAGCAATCGCTAGGATTCGGAATCGTTATCTGGGTCCTCCCATTCCAGAACCCAGGGGCATGCCCATTTGGGCAAGGGTTTACCCATTGGGGACATCATGGCCTTTGGCAAGGTCATATGGGTCTCTCATGAAGATGGTCGGTACAATGGACCAATAGGTCTAAGTCCCTTAGGACCCTACAGGAACTCCATCAAACTTTAATAAGTCAATGACACCGGTCTGTCGGGATGGTATATTGAGGAGCTGTGGACAAGCTATCCTATCCTCTCGTTACTAATCAAGCAATATATTGTTGAAAAGTATTCTGTACTAGCGCTGAATGCCAATGTTTTTTCTTGTGGAATGGAGGGGACGTAGAAGTAAAACTACAATAACTCCTAGTTATTTCTCACCCAGGTTTGCGACAACTTGATTGAATTAAACTATGCTGTTTTGCGTTGGTCAATTGTCTGTGTGGTTTAAAAAAATATATTAGATGTTTCTTTTGTTCGAGTCAGTTATTTTAATTGGCTTTAATAGGCACTTCAATAATTTCCAATGATCTGGGTGGGATAGGGGCGGACAGTTAGTGAAAAGAGGTAGTTTATTGTAGTAATAAGAAGATTTATAAGCTAAACGAAGCCGCGAAAAACTGCTAGTTAGAGCAAAAATTACGTAGCAACATATCATCTTACAGCCTTTGACCCAGAACATTTTTTTTTCGTTGCATTATACGTGACAGCGTGTCAAAAAATCATTCACCAGCGGAATCATTCACTGCTGTGTTTAACGAGATAACGCGTAAGGAGGGTTACGTACTGTAGGTATGCTCATTTGGCTCAACGGACACTAGGATGAGCCATCTAAACATCTTCCCGCGGAGAGTGAATATTAATTACGGTGGGCGGTATTTTTAATCGTGCACCGCCTTTTGATAAAGGGGGGGGGACTAGTGTGTTAAACCGCTGATGGAGTTTTCTCCTCCCTTTGAGTGAGATGGATTAAATAAGATTTCCTTGCAACTGCGTGAGCCAAAAATTCCACTTTCCATGGAGTATAGTGTTGTATTGTGCATAAACATGGACTCTGAGGAAAAAGTCTTCAGGCTTTTGAGATGTAGGTGTGAAGGAAGAATGGAGGAAGTGCAATTGACGGAAATGAAGACAAACGAGGAAGTGTTCATTGTGGTACCTTATTAAAGAGAAAAAGCTTCGTGAAACTTTGCATACGCGTTTTAATTAGTGATATCTATAGATAAAATTGAAAAAAACTGCACCATGAAGATTTGGTTTGCTGGCTATTTGATACCATTTTAACACTTATTCTTTTGGTTTATGAGATATATTCCGTAAAAATTTGGAACATCGTGATTCAGCGATTTCCGTAATTTTCAAGTGTGCTGTAGACACAAAAATATCTCATTTTATTTCAAAACTTTTTTGACAAACACATTTGTAATTTTAAAACTTAAAAAACTGTTAGTATTGTACTCTCTCTGAAATGAGAAGAGCAAAAAAAACATTTTTTTATCGACTGTTACCCTGCGGTCCCAATTTAACTTAAATGCCTACAAGTAGGTACAACTTTACTCCTTATTTAACAAATTTTTCCGCTTATATTATTACCCCATCCATTTATACCTAGTCAATGTGAACGCCCCCTCCCAAAAATGAAATTCTAGGTACGTCACAGGTGCCTTTGAGTGGAAAATTACAAATGGACGGTTATGAGCAAAGGAATATGATCGCTGTGGTCAAAATTCCATTTGTATTAAAAAATACAATGATTTTGGAACCGAAAAGTGACATCAGTAAGAAAAATTCTTTTGCCACCAATGCGTTCAGTCGTTGGATGGAAATGGTAATGCGGATAAGTTTTCAGCTAATCAAATCTTGTCACTTCATCGTTAGGCTATCTTCACGTGTGGGCAGAGAATGTTTTTATAGGGTGTTAAAGTCTGCGATGGATGAGTGGTTTTTTGGTGAATCGTGAATAGGGGAGGCAAATGGGAGCAAAGAGGATGGAATGAACGGGGAGAGATTAGAAACCATAAAATCCTGGTCTCAATGTCGACCTAGTTCCGACGGACGGACGGACTCTATTTGTTTTAGGCCCGGCTTTGTAATATGTGGTTGAATTTTTTATCGGTATGAAAATCGAAGATAATAGGTTCTCCCATCGATAGCTCTCGAGTCATCTAGCCGACAGTTTGATTAAACATACAAAGCACGAACTCTCAATTAGTGCGTCAAGTAGGTATATATTACATCATAATTAAACTAGAGCACCATGTTATGCTGATAACGCGGTGCTGGTCGCTGAGACTGAAGATAGTGTACAACGGCTGTTTTGTACAATAGATAGTGTACAACGGCCAATTTAATCAAACAGCAGAAAATTATAATATGAAAATATCTTATAGTTAAACAAAATCTTTAACGGTGTAAGTTTGGAACTTGTAAACAATAATAATATTATTGATAAAGTGAAAAAACTACTTAGGAATACGGTTTACGGTTACTTAACGGTTGCGAAGTGCTTTGAAATTAAAATAACAAGCTATGATATGATATATACACAAGAAATGAAAACACATACAGACAAGGCAAACAGAGTATCATGTGCCCTATACGATATGCTCTGGAGAAATAAATGCATGGCCAAAGGGACGAAAGCTAGAATATACAAAACTATATTTACAATTAGACCAAAAACAACGTATAGATTTGATGCCAGAATTAAAAAAACACATCGATAAATTGCTAGATACGACTGATATGAGGAACGTGATAAAAATACTTGAAACAAGATAAGATCGAATAATCAAGAGAAAAATAAGAGAGGAATGCCAAAAACTCCAAGAAATACGCAGACTAAAGAGCGAAGAAAGATGTGGAATTGTGTACGTAAGCTGAATGACCGGCAACAATATAGTAAATTTAGTAACATTCAAAAGGTTGTTGAGGATTTAGAGCGATTATAGAGCGCAAAGGTAAAGAAATGCTTCACGATCCTGGAAGATATGGAGATAATGTATGTGAGGGTAATGAATTGGTAAAGAACAGGCTGCAATCCTACAAGAATTGGAGGAAGAATTTACGACAGATGTCGCTTGCATGTCTAATGAGTTACAGAGTAGTGCTCCTGAGATGAGATGAACTCGATCAGGAAACCTGTATAATGCTGTTACTATTAGGTGGTTACAAAACATCAGTCTCAGAACACCCTTCCTTCTTGCTCTCAAAATGGAAATAAATTTCGCGTAGTTGTTCTTCTCGTCGTGATTTTTTTATGTGCACTACAATTTTCCTTAATCCTAATGTAAAAGTTTCTTGAAATCTACCAAACGCGAGCTCCAGCACAATCTTTATAGACTAGGTCATAAGTTTCAAAATTGAAAGTATAAAAATAATAACAATAGTTGCTGTATATCTCCACTTTAATGTTTAGCTCTACAACTAGTTTCGACGCATTAATGCGTCATCTTCAGGTACAATTTCTGGTTCCGGGTGAAGGGAGTCCATATATATGGGTGAGCAAATGAGGGGAACGGCAGGGGGATGGGGTTAACGGAAGGAGGGGGCGGGAAGGTTGGGACTCCCAACTTGGGAGTAGATTTTAGGGCAAAAGGGACAGTATTGGGGAATGGGTTTGAAATTCAATGTCATTCATTAGACTTAGTCCTCTCTTCCTCCTCTTTATGATTTCCCACCGCTCGTATAAAAACAAGTTTTGTAGACGCCTTTCTGGAAACACTTTGCTGCTTTGCTGCTGTTCTTCCCCACAAAAGGAAGTTTTACTCATTTCTTGGATTCAGTGTCACCTTGGAGTTTCGTAATAGATGCGAGGGCCGATTTCTTTCTTAGTTTTTCTAAAATATTGTCTACCATTCATATCCATTAGCAGAGGTGATGTGGCGGATGATGTCAAGTTCCTTTAAAAACCAGTTATTAGACAAGGGAATCTTTAGCAGCCTTCGAGTCAAGAAGTTAAAAGCAGCCATTTTGTGAGGCA
This sequence comes from Pyrrhosoma nymphula, assembly GCA_963573305.1. NCBI lineage: Eukaryota > Metazoa > Arthropoda > Insecta > Odonata > Coenagrionidae > Pyrrhosoma > Pyrrhosoma nymphula. The sequence continues at coordinate 41,767,197 of OY754330.1, read as the reverse complement.
TAGCATGGCATTAGTCGCGATGGACGACTATGTCTGTGGTCGTTGGTTTTTTATAGATTCCTATAAAAATAAAGGTTCTCAGAAATGGATATATTTAGGTCTAAAAAATTCCGTTGATCAGCGTCGTCTTTTTCAATAGTAAAAACTATGTTGTTGTGAATGGGGTTTAAAAGTGTTAAAAACATGTCAGCTTGGCGACGGCTGCCTGTCCAACAGCATAAAACATCGTCTACGTAACGAAACCAATAAAAAAAATTCTTTACAATTGCGTTATTAATATTAAAAAGTTTCTTTTCAAAGCTGTCCATGAATATCTCCGCAAGTAAGGGCGATAAAGGGGAACCCATTGAGAGGCCCACGTCCTGTTGGTAAAAGCTACCGTTAAAAAGGAAGTAATTTTTTTTACATCTTTCCTCCAAAATTATTAATTCCTCCGTCATGACTGGGTTATTCTATGAATTTATCAGGATTTATTTGGCTGTGTCTAGTGCTTCGTTAACAGGTAACGGAGTTAAACAGGTTTTTAACATCAAATGACACAAGTTTGGAGTTAATTGGGACGCTCATATCCTTCAATTGTTCAGCAAGAGCTACCTAGTTTTTAATGCTGTATTTGGGTACGAAATTTGAAAATTTGCGGTAGAGGTGATTCACTTTGTGAGCCAGTTTGTGAGCAGGCGATCCAACACTGGAAACAACCGGGCGGATTGTAAATTATGGCTTGTGGACTTTTGGGAGCCCGTATAGTTGTGGTGGAAGTGGATTCATTTGAATCAATTGATATTGTTCACGGTGGGTAAGTATGCCCTGGCATGAATTAATTGTTTCCTTCACTTTCTTGTGGTATGCCTGAGTTGGATCATCATTGAGAATGGTAAAAGGGTGTTCACGTAGGAAAGCTAAGCACTTGTCAATGTACGTATTTCTATCCAGTATCACCGTGCAGTTTCCCTTGTCTGCTTTCACAATAAATAAATATTTTTGAGAGATGGTTTTAGAAAGGGCATGGATGGTGTGGCGATTTTCATCTCTCTTATATCCTGTATCACTTTTAAACAATGCACTAAGCGTGTTTGCACATAGATGTTACATACCGTGGGTTGTTTAGCAAGGGCAACTTCACAGTCTATGGCAAGTAATGAAATTGCTCACTCCTCATTTGCTCACCCATATGGACTCCCATTACCCGGAACCAGCAATTGTACCTTAAGATGACGCATTAATGCGTCGAAACTAGTTGTAGAGCTAAACATTAAAGTGAACAACAACTATTGTTATTATTTTATTCATTATGTTCCAAAACATCTCGCCTCATACCGTTGATTTCATTTGCAAGTATATAAAAATGCATGTTTACATACGCAAGTAAATAATAATAACAATTCAATCAATGTCCACAGGTGCAACCAATCAACGTGATTTTGAACTCAATCAAACTCTGAATTACGATTATGTTACCAGGATGTGAAATATTCTGAAAAATAGCCAGCGAGATTAAAACGAATGATTTATGCCAAAAAGTTGCAACACGGAAACGTCAGTGTAACACTGCTCTGCGACATTGCGCGATAACATTTAATGTAAGACATCACGTGATATTACATATTATCACCCTAGAGTCCATAAATACATATGCTTGATAAATATAACAATCTTCAGAAAGAAACCTTCAGAATGCGAAGCCAATACTCTTGCCACCAGAACAACTCGATCCCCGGGCTGCTATCTTCTGGACATCGGCATTTCGTGGGAAAATGCTCTTGGCGATGGGGACGTAAAATTCATTCCAACCTTTCACCTAAATGTGTGCGCTTAACAAGCCTCTCCAAAGAGAAGGATGAGTTGTGAAGACATTCTCATCTTCCGAAGCCACCCTCCGGATTTATCACCATAAGATGTGCGGATATGAGCAGGTTTTTCCAGGAGTGTCGGTGACCTGTAACCGGTCCGATGTATAGTTCCCTAGTTCGTCGAGTTCACGAATTAGGTTCTGCGTCAAAACGACGCCGATCTAGCGTTTTCGCGGTTTTCACTAACCTTTCGCGCCGTGCCTCTAACGCGCTCATCATTGACTGCTTCCACTATTCCGTCTTGCTAACCAAGGTTTCTTCATTCTAAAATCTGAATGACTTTTATAACATCCCCGCTAATTAGTTTTCTTGCTTCCTTCCATCTCATTTGAGATATTCCTCAGTTTCAAAAAGAAGCCAGGTTCCATTCGACCAGGAACGTGTCTGTGGACGGAACGTTTCTCATTTTCCGCCCACCGCATTTTCTCTCTCTCTCCGAAAAGTCCCAGATATCACTTCTGGTTTTATCTCGTGGGGGAGTTCATGGAAACTGACCCGACGTATACGCAGGAACGCTTGCTGACGGGGCAGCCAGCAGTCTTGGCCAACCGGACCGATGTTATGCGGGTAAAATACTTGTTCTTCTCGTTTCAATGCTGTCGTTAAAGAGATGTGTATATATATATATATATATATATATATATATATATATATATATATATATATATATATATATATATATATATATATAACCATTCATTCATTCACTCAAACCGCTCACAGGCGTAAATAATAAATATTTCGTTCAAACAGGTGGTGAAAGAAAGAGGATAGGAAACATATAAAATTAAACAACACAATGGTGATGTGAAGATGGAATGATGGCCGATTCCAAGTGAAAAAAATTCGTCTAGACCGGGAATTGAACCACGGACCTTCCGATTTCGCGCCGGCTGCTCTGACCACTAAGCTATCTAGACTACTAAAGAAACACTGGAATCGGCGGGGGGTTTATAGGAATCAAACACCCCCAAGATTAGCCCATATATATATATATATATATATATATATATATATATAATGTCTTGGTAGAAAATCGCTTTCGGCGACGATGCACATGCATAAATAAAACAGTGATACACTAAACAAACACAGAAACACGCAAAAAGGACACTCACAAAAGAAAACTTCCCATCATCATCGGCGGTATCTACCGCCGATGATGACGGCTTGACCATCGAAACGTCCACGTTTTCTTTTGTGAGTGTCCTTTTTGGGTGTTTCTGTGTTTTTTTAGTGTATCACTGTTTTATTTATGCATATAGTTTTTAATCTTGACCACTTAATTATGATTTAAAGCTTTTTCTGGAGCTTTGGTCTATTATTTTTTCAATTAAGAAACCACCAATTCGCCAACGTTTTGCCTTTTTATGTAGGCTTCATCAGGGCTAAAAATACAATACATAAGTCATACATGAACAAACGTGCTTGAATTTGCATAAATATTGTTAACAGCTATTCAGTACAGGTATACTTTTAGGTGACATTTAAAGAGGAGAGTAAAAGGTTTATCCCAGTATGTTTCCAATACAACGATGTTCCTCTTAGAAACAAAAATTTTAACATAAACAAATATTTTAACGAACAAATATTTTTTATTTATTACAAAATATTAAATTAATAATCATTCATCATCAATAACATTCATGTAGTTGTAATTATATGTTCAATTTGAGAATGAAATAACGTGTTCAGGAATGGATTTATTGTTCATTTCAATTCGGAGGCACATTTCTCTACAAGTAGCCAAAATATTAAATTTATGACATTAAACTTGAACTTATGTTTCAATTCATTTTACGGTGGTTCATCCCCAATGAAAGGATCCAAGTGGAACACGGTTTAACGTCCCATTCGACGGACGAATAACTACACTTGATATCTATATGGTACCCAAGTAGGGATCGGGACTCTACTGAATAAATCTACCTCTTCCTGGATTCTTGGGCCCTTAGGATGGGTGGCATTCATGCATACATTTAATAATGTTTACAACTTCGTTTAATTTATTTTTGCTCACTCACTCGCAGCTGCTTCTTAAACATAATTTCTTCTCAAAATTTTCTGCATACAGACACGTCTCCTTGACACAATAATTATTAGTTGCCTAGTCAACGGTATTTCAGTAACTGCTCTCAATTCGTGGATGTGGAGATTTACACATATCTTCTTTTCTCCCATTTAAATGTCTCCAATCCATATTACGTTGAATTGGAATAGAACCCCATGCTCAGGGAGGCATGTAAATGAATTAGAATATATTTTAGATTCGACCCCGTATTGCATCGCAGATTCTTGGCAATTCCATTTCACAATGGGCAACTCCACATTTGTGCAAGTGTGGTTATTCGGCCACCAACGATTTTTTTTCACATTCACACTTAAGATAAGAGTACAATAACTACTGCATGAATTTGAAATAATTCCTCTGGATTCCTACAGATAGCGGAGATCTGTAAGTGAATAACAGATATTTTGCCGAACGGATAGGTATGGGAATACGTTTTTCCCCCGAACAATAAGGGACTTTAATAAATGCAAGGCGTACTTTCATTAGAGCGTTTCCTTTTTATATGTAAATGGCTGGTGTCCTAACACGCTCCGCCACACGCCTATTGAGGCGGCTTTCGGGGTAGTATGTAGATGTAGATGTAGAACAGTGACAATAAATATAGCAGTGAATAAAAATAATGCCAAACATTATGCCAACTTGGCGACAGACCCAAGAGAGCAATGAAGACACTTGCAATGATTAAATAAGAATACACAGTAAATACAATAAAAGTAAATTAAAATACTGTGCAAACATTATGAGAGGCTAATCTGGACATTTGAAATGACAAAAAATTATTAAATAAAGTTCAAAATAAACACAATAATAGTAAATCAAAATAATAATGCAAACATGTTAAGAGACTAATTTATGAACATCTGGAAAATTTTATCAAATTATGTAAAAACGAGGGGTTTAAGTTTAGGTACCCTCATATCATGTATTGATGAAAGGAATCAATAAACAGGGGAGGTTCATCCGAGCCTCTCCCATATTCTTTTTTAGACAGCTGAGATATTTGCATGGAATGCCTTAAAAATGTCGTGCTTTGCACCATGTGGGGTTTCGCGCGATGAATCGCTTCGCGTCGTTGGCGAGGCCAAAGCGAGCGAAATCAGGTCCACTGTCAGTGAAAAGTTCGATCTCTCAATTCAGGTCACTTTGCAATGATCAGTTGCCGTGCAGCTATCTAAAATAGCCTGCGCATCCGCCATTTGTCCGTTTTTTGACTCCATGCTTTTTTCTTATCTTATCCAACTTTTTAAAAACATGAATCGTACTTCTCAAAACGGTAGAAGCACACCAATATATCGCCACAAAATAAAAAAACGATCCAAAACAAAAATAATACCGAAGAATTAGCCACAGAATATTGGTGTTCTCCCGAAATTCCGATCCCATTATTTGAGCCTAATTTTCGAGATGAGGGGCAGGAGAGAATTTTGATTCGTTCAAACCAATTAAACTTCCAACCTTTTCTGGCACAATAGATTTTTAGGTTGATACTTTCTTAGTTTAAGGAATTTTCGACATTCCGAACACGATGTTGCGTGCTTTGAAAACAATAGCGTTGCCCATCGCGGGCAGAGGAGACGCTATCGTTAACAGCTGCAATTTTAATTTTGTATTTTGTCAGAAGTAGAAAGTTTTTCTTGGTGGAAGGTCGTCATATTGATAGTAAAACGAATTTTGTAACTTCCACAGTTTATTACATTGTACCTGAAGATGGCACAACTGCCAAAACCGGTTGTACATATTATACACCGGATATACATTCTGTAAAAAAATTGTGGAAGTTACAAATTTCGTTTTACCATCAATTCTTTTATTTCCGTTGTGTTTCTACGGGAATCCTCTGTGCGTCCATAAAAATATGGGTATTATCCTGAAAAACTAGGAATAGTAATTGATGTAAAACAAAAGTATAATGGACACCCTGTTCCCGCCACGCCACCCGTATATACGACCCGTATATACGACCGTGACCCTGTTGGCACAAACAGTCGAAGAGAGAAATTATGCCCATCATAGAGAGTGAATCCAAGCTGAAAAGAACAAAATTTGTTCTTTCCGTTCTAGTTATTTTCCCAATCAGCGAGGTAAAACCTGCGTCATATCACTGAAACTATAATAATAACAGCATCTGCCTTTACACATTACCCTCAGAGTCACCGCAGCGGCATGTTGTATGGAGTGTTTAGACACCAACCTTGAAAGAGGGAAGAAATGGGGAAAAGTAATTAGAACAGGGAACAGACGAGAGAGAATTGTATTTTAACGGAGTTTCTTGAAGTCTCGCTCTCCTTTCATAGTAGTCTTTAATGGTGTGTGTGGAGAAATGGATTTTTGTACCTGCCAGTTTGGTAGTGTAAAGATGGTTAAAAGAAAAATTAAAGAGTTGAATAAAAAGTATAAAGAATGAGTGAACTTGGAAACATGGAGTGTGTGTGTGTAACCCAGGCATCCTTAGCAGGGTCTCATAAGCACAGCGAAGTATCCTTATTCGGGTTGATTGTGTGTGTCTGTGGTTGTCACTGGCGAGGAAGTAACATTCCCGTAAACCACCACAGGGGTTTTTCTGGTCGAGAGGATGTGGTTGGTCACTGGCGTGGATTTTTCCCCCCATTTTTTCCCGCAAACCAACACAACAATTTTTGACGAGTGGTGCCAATTTATTACGACCAATGGAGTATTTTATGCCCTGTAACTTTAAGAGGCCGTAGAGCTCACGTTCCCTAGTTTTATAATATCTTCTATTACAGAACCAACCAAATTTGTTCTTTTATATATTGATGTGAATATTTTCCACCATGTGAATTCTATCTGGTATTAAGGGATTGTAGTTAGAGCTTCTTGTGGTGCTATCATATATTCAGTCGCGTCAAAGTTGTAATTAAGTTCAGCTATGATCGGTGATTCCCAATTAATGGGGCGCGGATTTGTGATAGTGGAAAAATTAAACTTTGAAGGAGAGATGACCTAATATTGTTTCTCGGTAGGTTCTGCCTAAATGCCTTTCAAATGCTTAATTTGTAATCTAGCTAGATATAGCTTTCCAGATTGTTGCTAACAATATACCTGTGTGTGAAAGTTCCACCGCATCGAATTCCGTAAAGGTAATCCAACGATTTTCCGAGAATACGATTTAACGCTGGTTTAAAGATATTTTTGAGCAATGAATTTAATATTTAGAGTAAAACTTTATAAATAAGTCCCTATGGGAGTACTATTGAACCGAAAACAATAATAATAATGATAATTGCGCAAGCTATAATTGCTGATTTTCAATTTAACCCGAGAAAAAAACTGTTTTGACGTTTTTCCAGTCGAATGAAAAAAATAACATTTTTTATCGGGAGAAATATTCTGTTTTTTTCCAACGCACCTGTCTCTTATTTTAAGAACGGAAAGAATAGAAAGTCCAATTACCGAAGCAATATTAAAATTAGTGCATAACCCGTTTGGCGTATGGCGTGATAGCCGTAGAAGTCGACATAACATTTTGAAATGAAAAATTTGGATAAGCATCGAGGCACTTGGCGTGAGTGAGGCAAGGCTTGGAGGAGTTAATTATATAGATTCTCCCTCAGGTGATGTTTTTTTCAAACATTAATTTTATGTTTTTCCCTCCGTGAAAATTTCCTCCAGCGCTGGCTATTAATCCCTTATTCTCATTTATTTAAAAAAAATTTACTTGTACGTAGTGAGCCTCCTCTTTTATTTGCTGTGGATTCGAATAAATTCTCTCATTAGCATTTATTTAGTCGAGGAAAAATGTGTAAAGACTGTGGCCGTATTATACACTTCTCGAAATCCTCTCCTCATTTACGTGTACATTGTTTGAATATGATCTCAGAATAAGAAGGAAATTTTCTATGAGGGAGATCTACTCAGATAAGATACGAGCTAAAAAGAAAGTAGAAATAAATGAAGATTTTATTAGAAGGTATAGAAAAAGGCTTGACCCGGAATGAGGAGCAATAGGCATAGCTTTGCCAGTAAATATTTGTAATGTAGATTTGATATTTTTATTCATAAAAGTGTATTTAAAAGTCCAGTCTTCGATTAACGATCTAGAGCGCGTCCAATGTTAGTAATAAGTAAAAAAATAATTAAAAAACAAGTTCATATTCAAGTGCACTAAAAAGTAAAAATTAATTTTTTCATCACTCTCCTAATATAGAAGGTGGGCGTTTGTGGAATAGTAATTGATATAAGTGACAGAAGTTGGATGTTGATTTTTTTAAAGCGCCTACGCTTATATTTTCCGAGTAATGAAAAGATTATTTTTTTACTTTTTATTACAATTGAATATAAGCGTGGTTTTTTTAAAAAGGATTATTTTTACATGTTATTATTTTGTAATTTTTTAGTTTTTATATTATTTGTGCAACGGTTCTTTGAAATTAAAATTATTAGCATTTCTTCTTACTATAAATGATAACTTCTACCAGCGCTGTCTTTGGCAAAATAATTTTTTCCTTACAAAATGTAAACCATTTAACTTTAGTAGATTGCATTGGTAATTAGCGAATAATATGAACATGAAATTGAACATGAACTGAACATTGGGAAGTGGGTTAGATTTAGATTATAAGATTCCATCCAAATAAAAAAAGAAACAACAAAAAAACAAGTGAAGTTAAAATAAGCGTGGTAATAATAGCGTTCTGGGCAGAAATGCAGCCAATCAGGAAACACGTCCAATGCCTTTTGGGGAAGGAAATCAAGGTACCGAAGAATCCATGATTGTGGCATTTGCTTAAATCATACGATTAAGAAAAAAATGTTCATGGAAGGGTCGGAAACTTGGTCATTGCGAAGGAAGGATGTGCGTAGACTTGAGGCGTTTGAGATGCGGGTTTGGAGAAGGATGGAGAAGGTGAGCTGGGTGGCGAGGAAGACGAACGAGGATATGGTTGGAGAGGAGAGGAAGCTTGTGTCAGAGGTAAAGAGAATTCAGAAGAGATGGAAAGAGGAGGTTTTGAGAGGAGAGAGCATGTTTTATGATAGAGGGGAGGACACTGGGGAAGCTTGAAAGAGGAAGGAAGAGGATAGGAATTCTGGACGAAATAAGAGGAGGTAGAAGATTTGAAGAACTGAATAGGGATCTAATGGTGGATCCATCCTCAGGGCTAACTCTCGACTCGAGGTCCGAAACGTTGGCAGCGACGAGAGGAGTGACCCGGTAGCAAACCCGAATTTCATTCAAGTATTCTACCAGCTGATTGGTAGGTTCTTGGACAGTCCCCATGCTGCATCCCAATTTCATACACATTTTCTCGCTTTCCCTCCTAAGTATGTCCCGCCATCAGATCCCTCTTCAATTCTTCATATCTTCTACTTCTTCTTATTTCGTCCAGAATTCCTATCCTCTTCCTTCCTCTCCCACGCATGCCCAGTGTTCTCCCCTCTATCACTCTCTTCAACATGCCCTCTCCTCTCAAAACCTCCTCCATCCATCTCTTCTGCCTTTTCCGCACCTCTGCCGCAAGCTTCCTCTCCTCTCCAACGATATCCAATACCTCCTCGTTTGTCTTCCTCGTCACCCAGCTCACCTTCTCCATCCTTCTCCAGACCCACATCTCAAACGCCTCAACTGTACGCACATCCTCCCATCGCAATGACCAAGTTTCCGACCCATATAGCGCCACGCTCTATATCAGAGTTTTCACCAGCCTTTTCTTTACGTCTCTTCTCATACCCCCCTCATCAATTCCCTTCTTTTAGAAAATGCTTCTTTAGCCACAGTAATTCTGCATCTGATGTCCCTTCCACTAAACCCATTCTCCTCTAAAATACTACCCAGATACGTAAAATGCTCGACCTGCTCTTATCTCCTGCCCTCCCATCCTTATATTCAGCCTCGCCTTCTTACTTCAAGAAAATCTCATCACTTTCGTTTTCTTGTGGTTGATCTTTATCCCATACTTCACGCACTGCACCTCTAACGCAGTAACCATTGACTGTAACCCCTTGGCAGACTGACTAACCAATGCTTGATCATCTGCAAATCTCACTGATTTTATCAGATCACTTCCTACCTTTATTCCTATCTCCTCCTCACCCCATGCCTCCCTTGCCATTTCTTCTGAATTCACGTTATAAAGCAACGGCGATTGTGGGCACCCATGCCTCACTCCCAATCCTATCGTGGCCCATCCCGATTCTCCATCGGCTACCCTAACCTGCGCTGTCTGGTTCATATACAAATTCCGAATCAGACGCCTGTCCCTCCAATCGACCCCTAATTTCTTCAGCACTCGCATTAATTTCGTCCAGCCCACCCGATCAAACGCTTTCTCGAAATCTACGAACTATGCAAAAATATCCTGTCCATTCTCTAGGTTTCTATTTTCTAGCGTTTTCATCACCACTGTAGCATCTCGCGTTCCCGTCCCTCTCCAACACCCGAACTGGTCGTCACCCAGGTATTCATTTGCCTTCTTCTGTAGCGTTCTGTTTATAATTCTCAGAACTACTTTGGCCGCGTGGGATATTAAGCTTACTGTTTTATAGTCTTCGCACGTTTTTGCCTTACTCTTCTTTGGTATAGGAATTAGTACTGTCTTCGCGAAGTCTTCCGGCCAAACTATATATTCATAAATTCTACGAATAAGCGCAAAAAGTTTTCCCCTTCCGTTCTTCCCCATGCTCTTTAAAAACTGTACAGGTATGTCATCTTTTCCCACTGCCTTATGTCTCGTAGAGCTCTTTAGATTTCGCTATCTAGGATACCTGGTCCGATGCCATCTCTGTCGATGTCGTCTTCCCTTTCTATATCTAACATCTTGGGCCTTATTTCTTTACCATACAGCTCTTCAACATATTCCTTCCACCTCCCCTAGATCTCTTTTGGTTCTACGATCACCTTTCCCGCCTTGTCTGTTATCGTTGTAATTCTCCTTCCCTTATTACCACCCGTCAGTTCCTTTACTTTCCTATATAATGCATCTTATCTTCCCTCTTTTTGGTATTTCTCTAACGAGTCGATGTGTTTTATACACCACGCTTCTCTGGCTTTCTTTGTTTCTCTTCTAAGTCTGTTATTTAATTCTCGGTATTTTCTCTTACCTAGCTCTGAGTTTACGCTCTTCCATTTCCTTTTCTCCTCCATCTCCATTATCATCTCCTTTGTGATCCACGGTTTTCTAATTTTAGTTGCACTCACTACGCCTACCGTTGCTTTCGCCGCTTCTACAATCCCATTTTTCAAACTTCCCATTCATCTTCCACTGATCTAACTCCATGATCCTCCCCTTCTATCTCATCAGCCTTCTCTCGACACTTCTTTTTCATTGCCCCAATTATTAACTCCGTATTCCACTTTCGTACCCTCCGTCCCATTCTTATCTTTTTCAGATTTACCCGACTTTTCATGACTAATAAATTGTGGTCTGTGTCTGCATCAGCTCCTGAATAAGTATGCGAGTTTTTAACACTCTTCCTGTATCTGTGACGAACCATTTTATAATCTATCTGGAACCTATCTGTCGGTTTCTTCCAAGTGTACCTACTTCGAGGATGATGTCTGATCCATGTATTTTTAATCACTAGGCTATTTATACAGCAAAACTCCACAGCTTTCTCACCGCGGTCGTTTCTCCTTCCTAGCCCGTAATCGCCCACCTCCCGCCCATCTCTTCCTTCACCCACCACTGCGTTCCAATCCCCCATTACTACTAAGTGCTTACTCCCTGGTATCCTACCAATTATTTCCTCTAGCTAATCGTATAAACCATCTACCTCCTCCTCTTTATGATTAGAGGTAGGCGTATAAACCTGGATTATAACTAAATTCGTTGGATCTGCCTTTAGCTCCACGACTATTATCCTATCACTCACCTGTTCTGCATACACTACTTTTCCACCAAGTTTTCTATTCATTACGAATGCAACCCCGCGCTTACTTCCATTCCCTCCACTATAAATTACTCTATAGCCATCGCTCCAGTAGTCCCCGTCATCCTTCCATCTTACTTCACCCAGTTCCATTATGTCCACCCCCACCCTCTAAATTTCTTGCTTTATATTCTCTAGTTTCCCCACCCTCAGCACAGTCCTAACATTCCATGTGCCTATTCTGATCATTTCGTTCCTCTTCTTTTCCTCTGCTGCTGTATTTTCTGAGCAAGGATTTCGTGTGATGACGACCGCAGGGGCCTTGCTCCCACCGCTGCCGGGCACGACGCCCGGCCCTCTTGGCCGAGTCCCGTAGTTGATAGGATTCATTATCATTTGTGAACTGTGCATAATTTCAAGGCTTTTTATTTATTTGAGATGGTATTCCGTGGCCTTACTCAATAGTGTTTTTTACGTGACACCATCACTTCCGAGGCCACCCCACTGGGGTCAGACGCCTTTTTCAGCCGTCTCACTGAGATACAGACGCTGCGCGGACTATCATTCGTCTCTCTCCTAACCTTTAACCAATCTGGCATGGGTGACCATACCAGGAGCATTGCTCCCGCTAGTTCAGCTCTAGGGGTGATCGGAGCACGCAAGTTCTTCCACCACGGCAAGGTTGTAATCCAAGGGAAAGTTTAAGACGCTATACGCCGGGAAAACACAATACTTTACTTCAAAAAATGTTTATTTTTTATCTATTTCAAAGCCGAACCATTATATTTCAACGGATCAATTATCTTGTGCGGACTCTAGGCGATACACCCATTTGCATCTGATGAGTTGCCAAGAAGCCGCGACTGAAGACGTAAGCATTTATAGTTACGTATGTTGGTTATTTCTTTTCCAAGCAAAATACTGATATTTTCTAGGTTCGTACCTGTGGTAAGGGTATCAGATAGAGATTCCAAGACTTCAGAGATTTGTTACCATGCACGAGGAGATTAAGGCAGTTTGAGCGAGGTAACAGTCATAATGGAGACCATATTCGAATTTTATTTTTTTTTTAATTTTAGCGTCTTTAAAAAGTATGAAGTATATATTGTAATATTAATGGCACAAAAATATAAGCTATACAAGACAAAAATTCTCAGTAATTAAATGATTATAACTACATAGGTCTTGACTCATTTTTTCACGCCGTACGGCTAAAACTCCTCTTCAAAACAGCTGGTTTCTTTTAGATTCCGTAAAAATTATTTTTGTGAGTAGACAATAGATTAATTTCTATAAATAGTTGAGAAAACACAAAATAGACACCTTTTATTGTTTGACTAAATATAGGTATTGTAAATTCCCATTTTTTTCAATATTCTCCCTTCGAAGCGCACAGCCGTAATCTATCCTATGCAAAACAGCTTCTATTTTCAGGCAAATTGCTCTAAAAGTAGTTCGGTAAGGGGTTGATATTTTGATATCGTTGGAAATATGAGAGATTTTTCTTTAAAATGAGGCCTACTAGTAAGTCATAAAATTCTAGGTGAAATGATTTTTCGCTCAAACTATCTTAATACGTCCAGGTAAATCCTAAAAATTCAACGCTGACGAGGTTCAACATTTCCGACTCCGTGTGCAACGTACCCACGGGCCGGATTTGGTTTTCCTGGATTGCCAGAGGGGAAGGCGGAGGAAGTTGAGTTAACGTGATGAAGTCTACCGGATTCGCCGACGGAGGAACGGGTCAAAAAATCCCGACCCCTTGAGCTGGGAAATTCAGGTTCTGCCCACGTGCTGCCGTCTTTTGTACGTGATTAATCCTCGCCGGTGGATTTTCAATACGATTGAGAGCTCCTCGGAAATGAATGATACGTCCCACTGATCGAATTTCGTGAGCATGAAATACAGGAATTGAGAAAGAAAATAAATAGACTTTCGCGAGTTTCGGCTGTTCGGTGATCTCCGAGAAAGTTCCCATACAATGAGTGAAAGAAAAAGAGATTCGTGGAGGCGCATGTGATCAAACCAGAAAATGTACCCTGGGCCGAACCTGCCCTGTCGCCACACCCAAGTCAAGGGAAAATTGCTCCCCTTAGGAAGTTGCCTTGTTCCCTCTCTCTCCCACTCATCGTATCATTATCAAGGGTGGAAGGATTTGAGTTATATCTCTCCGTTCGATATGTGGAGATCGCCCAAATCTTAGCGCGTATCATCTTTTTTATCTATTTTTATCTTACAAGGTACAAGGTATAAAATTCTCCAATGGCCGTAATAATCTTCACGTTCCCTAGTTTTATTTTTATCTTTTTTATCATTCCAAGTCTCTCACACCCGCAGCGGATATCTTTATTCATTTGTCAAAATGAGAACATTTTCAGGCGATTTCTCTTCCCTCTGGGATATGATCTCTTTGGCGACTGTAGGCGTAAAGAGAAGAACCAGTATTTTACGCGTACAAAATTGGCCGGGTTGGCCCGAACTGCACGCCCCGTGGGCACGCGTGCCTGCATGCGTCAGTTGAGTTTCCAAGAACTCCCCCGCGAGGCAAAACCAGAAGTGATGGCTGAAATATGAAGAGAAGTGAGGATATGCAGTGGGTGGTGAAATGCTCAAAAGACACGTTTGTGGTCGAACCTTTTTGAAATACGAATCCTTAATTCTGACTCCTTCTAAGGAAATTTTCATCTGAAACAGAAGGAAAATGGGAATTATTGGAAGTAATAAATGAAGTTAGCGGGGAACTGATAAAAAGCCATTAAGATTTTATGATGGCCGAATATTGGAAAGTTGGCATAGCGGCAGCAGTCAAGGAATAGAGTGCTAGAGAGACTCTACGAAAGCTTTGTAAAAACTTAAGATCGTTAGAAGACAAAAGTGATGAGAATCTCAAACTTGCTTTAATACATGTTAATTCGGAATAGAATGAACTAAGCAAGTGGAACACGTAACGTATAGTGAGAGAAAGTTTTGGTGGAAACTAGGAATTGTGGTAATGGTTTAAGGAAAGAAAATTGACCCTGTCAAGAAATTATTCTGCTGGTCAAAAATAAAGACGAAGAATGAATCCATTAAAGCGATTCTAATTAAATGAAAAAGTTTTTAGGTAAGTCGCAGAAAAAATTCTTGTACCACATTTCACTTAAGTGCATTTGTTTATGCGTTGGCACTCACCGTACTGACAGTAATGTAAATGATAAAAGAATTATATTTTAAAATGTTTTTCCCTAATTATAACATGCTACGAGTAGAATTTTCGGCGTGGTATTCGAAATTTAGACAAATTTATGCAGAAATATGTTGTTTTCGAATATTGGACTCGGCGTGACACATTGATATTTGTTAGAAAATGTTATAATAATATGAAATGTAAAATTTTGCGCTTAGAATAAAACCTGTACATGTGTAATAGATCATTACGAAATACATGTCACGTGCCATAAGGCTACGTGTTGAAATAGCATTGAATTGTCAAAAAAAATCGGTATTTTGTAATTTTTTCACAATTATCTATAGATATCACTTACGAGAAGACAAATGCAAGTTTTCACGTAAATCTGTACATCTCCAACTACCTTAAATGGCACAAATGGCCTCAGCTGTCAGTATCCCGTCATAATGCGAGAGCATACTTATATATCCTACGGAGTAAACACTCGTAAGATAGATCCTGGTTATTCTCGCACGTACTTCAGTCGTCATGGAAATCACATCCACGATATGTGGCAAGACTTCGCGACCAATGTAGGTCGGGAACGGGGCCGTGGGGGTTTCAAAATTACTCGAGCCTCATGCCGAAGGCCTTGGTTCACCTAAAGTGTCGGCGAGTTTGTCGTAAAACCATAAGAAAAATGAAGTTTCAAAAATTGTAGCTCCTTTAGGCCTTTCGTTGAGTTTAGGCGAAGGGAAATGGTTTCAGTTGTCGGTCATACCCCAAATTAGCCTGTAATAGGCGCAGGTAAATGCCAAATCGGGAGTTCTTCCCGTCATCTATCCTCTATCCGAATAAACGGTTACGTAAAACAGCACAACAATATAATCGTTTATTTCTATGTACATCCAGAAATTCAATACCTGTTTTTTCTATGGTGGAGAACAATTTCCTGAAGACCGCATGCGACATCGTGATTTCGGCTATAGACCGCATTCGAAATGAAAGCTTATCCACACAACACTCCTTTCACCTCTTGATGCCTGAAATATCGCATTTTCCTCCTGGAGCTCACTTCCTTCAACTTTTTATTATTAATCGAACGTGGGAAGTAAAAGGGAAAGACGAGAGGGGTCGGAGACTTGAGTTTGTAAAGGGTGGAGGTCGCGAAAAAAGGACGTTCTATTCTATCGGATGTTTTGATCACTCGACTTCGCGGGTCGTGACGCCACCCGGAAGAGAACCAATCAGCTTCGTTCCATGGCTGTTCACTCCCACATGAGGGTGAATGGTGGTCGCAAGTGATACCACAGTGGAGATGAACCCTTCACCTGGCCGGGAAAGAATGGAGAATTTTGCCGGGCTCAGAGTGAGAGACGGAGATTTGCACTGTCCGTGATTAGTACTCTTTTCATTGACAATTTGCGGGGCGGTTCCTTCTCGCTTTAAAAAAAATGACTGCCTTATCTTGATTATGTTGCTCGTTGTGTACCTACAAGAAAGATTTTATTTCACGCACCGTTTCTGATCATGACGAAAACAGCGTGACACTAACGCAATACATATCGTTAGCACGCCATTCACCTCCGACCTCTCCTATAACCTTTTCTCTATTCCCTCCCCTTTCATGGCTGGTGTCCTAACACCCCCTGCCACACCTCTCTGAGGTGGCTCACTGGGTAGTATGTAGATGTATTCCCAATTGCTTATGAGCTTACTCTTACTCCCATGCCCATTTTCACCCAAGGTGGTATTTGGCCTCGCCAACACGTTCCCTCCTTATCTTCAAATATGAATTACTTTGGCAACTTACGTTAATACTGAGGGTACGTACTCTCGGTTACCTCTCGTTAATCTTTATTATTTTTAATATATTTTAATACCTAAAATAAATTAGCTTTTTATATCTGTGAGATTCTATTTAAATTGTGTATATATTTGATTTTACGCAGATAAATGCCACACGAGGCCATCCCGTTATCTTCTTTCGTTCGTCCTCTTCTTATCCTTTCTTTCTTCGGCCCTGCTCTTCTCATTTTTTCGAGGTCTTCATTCTTCTTTAGGGACTGCTTCTTCTTTCTTCGGCTCTTTTCTTCTCCTTTCGACGAGGTCTTCTTCCATCTCTTAATTCAGTTTTTCTCCTTCTTCTTCCTTGGTCCTTTTGTTACCGCTATCTTGGAGCATGATGCAGTCTCTCTCAAGTTCTTCGAACCTCCCATTTTTCATGCAGAAGGTTATTAGATCCTCACAGGTTTCGGATCTAATCGGTCTTTTGCATCTTCCTCGGTAATCCACATCTTGTTCGCGCTCTGTTTAATCTGGTCTTTCCATCGTTTTCTTGGACTTCGCGGAAGATCTTCTTCTTTCTGTGTTTTGATTCCAGATATCTCTTATCATGCTATCTTCTAGACTTCTAATGGCACGGCCCGCCCAACTCAGTCTCTTACCTTTGGCTATTGCCCAAAGATCAGGAACACTATATAAATCCCTAATTTATTACTGAATTTTACTCTCTTAGGCCCGGTTTTATAATCTCTGTTGCATTTTTTTCTCGGTATTAAAACCGGAGTTCCCGATTCCAGGTGATTGACGGTAACTTATTCCATCGATAAGTTCACGTCAATCAACCGACAATCTTGTTAAAATATATATATATATATATATATTACACAAAGTCTCTGTCATCATCTAGTTTACAAAAAGGCTACGTCATATTACGGTTAATTTTAGCCAGACTTTATTAAACCGAGCCCTAGCGTTCCCCTCCCTAAATAGACCCAATACCATCTATCTATATAATTCAAAATTAATATATCATTAATAATATATTATATTAATTTTGTAGCGTGTCCGTCAGTCAGTCATTCTGTATCCATTTTGTTTATTTCCATCTCAAGTTTTGAGCTAGAGAAATGAGGTTTGGTGCATTAAATGTGGATTCTCTGTCTGTATGATTTGGTAGTAGTTTTGGATTTTTAGCAGTAGGTTGTTCAAAGAAAAATGCAAAAAACCGTGGTAAAACTGCTAAACAACGATGAATTTATTTAGGTTAGCAACGGTGAAGTAAACAAACAGTACTCATTAAATTAAAATAACTTACAAACCGTATGGGCATATAAACGTTGTTAATTTATCTTTTTCGGGTAAATGTTGATTGCACTACGATATCTGTATTACTTTATTTTCATTTATTTTATTTCCCTTTATATATTGCTACTTTTACGCGAATGAAGGCAAAATTCGGCAATTAGTCGAGTTGAAAATGAAATGTACAGTTAAGTGTACCTATCGAAGTTATTTAGTTAAGATATTTAAAAATTATCCAGGTGAATGTTTAAATGTATGCCACTCCAAAACAATAAGGTTCATGTCAAATTTCTGTAAATTCAACGTTAATATCTATCTATATATATATTAATTTTGTAGCGTATCAGTCAGTCATTCTGTTTCCATTTTTTATATTTATCTCTCAAGTTTTGATCTAGAGAAATGAGGTTTGGTGCATTAAATGTAGATTCTCTGTGTGTATCATTTGGTGGTAGTTTTGGATTTTTAGCTGTTGGTGGTGCAAAGAAAAATGCAAAAAACCGTGGTTTTTGAGAGTTTAAATTTAGTTAGATTCCGGGGACTAAAGTTTTTCGGAACTTCCGGGTTCACTTTTCCAGAGCGAGTATATCTTTCTCGGGACTTCCGGGTTCACTCAAATAGGTTAGCATATGAAATGCATGTCAGCAACCAGTGGGTTGTTCCCTACAATCTATATCTGCTGCAGCGGTACTCTGCTCACATTAATGTTGAAATATGCGCCAACATCCGGGTTATCAAGTACATTTAGAAGAACTTTTTCAAGGGTCATGACCGCGCTACACTGGCAATTGAAGGAAGAGGGCCTAATAACTGATAATCTAGTTCATCTCTGGACTCTGCTTGCTGATCACGTGAGCATTGCACAGAAAAATGAATATTATGACTTTTTTACTCCTAAATGTTTACTTATGTTTCAAAAACCATTCTCGATGTTTTTTTCATTTCTTGGGAACCATATACACTCATCTAGCCACATTTACCTCTGCTTCCACTTGAGCAGTGCAAAAAAAAGAAAAAACACCAAGTTCACCTCAATAGCATACCAGACAGAGACTGCCTGCAAAGCAGGCAGCAGGTCTGCTGGTCAATAGAATTATGTTGCGAATGTTGCTCACCTTTTCTTCAAATTCTGGACTAACTTAAATTTTTCTGCTCCATTAAATTAGCTTGGTCCAATGAATGTTTTATAGATATCAGTTTTCTGTGGTTCGGTGACAATTTTGATGTTGACATACGGATAATTTGTGTTCACTGTCCTTAACTCCGATAGTAAAATTGGAAACTAAACTCTAAATACTTGATGTATTAATCATAAAATAATGTCATCCCTGTTCCGTTCCTAGCAAACTCCTTTCACCACCACCTAGAGGGCAAAATATGTGAAGCACTTCCCACATTTTTTTATTCCTTGCTCTAATTGGAGTGAATATTTTTGATAAAAATTGAGTCAGTATTTTGGAGTTGATAGATGAACACATCTAATATTTGTTCATATAAAAAAAACTTATGAAACAAAAAATCAAGATTTTCAACTATTTATTTCATTGCTACAAAGACCAAATGGATATTATTTAGAATGTTTTTGTCAACATGAAATATTTCAGACTTTTCGAAGTGGCGGGAAATTTATGTATTTTTTCCTCAATTAATCCCATATTTCCAGCTTAAAATTTTTAAACACAAACTAAACGCACACATTGAGCAAAGTTAGCCAAAAAATCACATTTGTTCGACATACATGCAGCATTTCTGTGTTGGAAAAAAAATTCGCACCTTTTACTGGGATAAACACTGTATCAAGTTTTCATTTACACCTCAATTCCCTTTGCATATATTTTTTTTCACCATGATCTTTTGAAAATTATCCAAGGAGGAAAACAAAGTAGAAAATTATCTTTTTCCACCCACTAAGGTTATACGAGCCTTTCCGAGGAACGAGACCCAGAATACTCCATATCGCGAACCTGTCAACAATATATATTGGCTTGTTTTCATATTCTAACTTGTAGAAATTTCACCCATCTCAACTGAGTATTGTCGATCTTCTGAGGTACCTTTATTATTGGATACCTCTTTGGTGAAAAGTCTAAAACAAAAGTTTAAGACTAATTTAAACCTTAGAGGTTCTATATATTGGCTAAGTGCTCCAATAAATTATTCTTTTATTTTTTATGACAAATGGTCTACCTGATGGGGTAGATTTTGATGGGACGTTTCTTTTTTCATTTGAAACGCTTCTTTACCCTGATTTTTTTCTTCTTAAATTACTTTCCACCTCTCTTTTTGGCTAATTTGTATACTCTTTTCCCCTCCTCTCGTCTTTCCTTCCATTCTACTTTCAAGATTTAACTTTAACAAGCTTAACAAACTTAACAAGCAAGACTTTAACACCCCCTCGCCTATTAATTTCTTGCTCCACTCACCACTTCTGCCTCTCTTAGTCTCTTCCAGCAACCCAAGTCTCCCCTCCTATGCTTTGTATTTCTTTATTTGCTTTGATTTACGTCGATCGGACCTTCTCCATCCTTCTTCACGCTTTATAATCTTTGTTATCGATTTATCGTGTTAGCGAGCTCTTTATTTTATCACAATTATTTGCCTAATATTGTTATTTGTAATTTAATAAGTAATTAATATTTTTCCTTTTCAAAGCAAACTTAATAAAATATACATTCAATTCACTTGGAGTAAAACAACAACATAACAAAAATAATGGAAGAAATTGAATTATATTGCAAAAGAAAAATGATGAAGAATAGATAGATGGATAGAATAATCAAAGGCGAATACAAAGAGTTCGGGAGAAAAGAGACATAATGAAAACTGGGAATCATAAGAGGAAAACTTATTGGATAGATTTGGTAACATAACAGCCTCCGTAAAACAGAGTTGGATAGTAAAGGGAACGGGAAGAAATACAAAATAAGGAGAAGGATAGAAATCCTTCCTCCTTTGTAATTCTTCCCGTTCCCCTTAGACCGTTTACGGTCAAATCATGAGGGACGTTGAAATGAAGACTAGCAAAGGAAAAAAGCTGTTAGCTAAATGAAGAACGGAATTATGAGTGTCCGTCAACCAATGCTGTTTCCTAAAGAAATATTGCTTATCTCTCTCCGTGCTGCTGTCGTGTATATTTCGATGGAATAAAGGATCCTTGGTAGGCTAATTAGGGATGCGACCCAAAACTGAGGTCATTTGCGCCAATATGAAGACCTTTACATTGTTTTGGGAATTATTACTTGGATAGTGGAGGAATGGTGGAGAGAAACCCGACGTTATTTACATTCACATTCACAATTTGTGGCGAAAATACAATACCCTGGAAAATTAAGATAAAAATGTATTAAAATTTATGCGTCCTAGAATCCCAGAGAAAAATGAATGATGGAAAGAGCACCCTTACATTGCTGCCGCAACGCAGCTTGCAGTGAAAATATTAAGACGGGGCCACCTCCGACGGCACCCCAAAATCGGATACATGGAAGCATAGCTTAACCCTCAGACCACTAGACGCAGGACTGTTTGAGAACGCCTTGCCGAGAAAAAAACATTTGTCTTATGTGCCGGAAAATACGGCATTTTGGAGAATTTTAGTAGGTTATATGCCTCTAAAAATAAAGGAATAACGAATGACTTTTATCAATGCGATACTAATGTATGTAGGCTTACTCCCCAATTTAAATTCAAATAAGCACAGCATGCAGAATGATTATCATAACGTGAAGATTTATGCAGAGGTGCTTCGTGCAAGGCTGCCTCTCTGTGCTCTCTGCTCAAAGCTGGAAATGCCTCATAAGCGTAAAGACTCCGTTGACTTAATTTCTAAAAATATCCTTGAATTAATTATGAATTTCATCCGACAATCTAGTTTCTTTTTCTCTGATACGATATATCAAGGATTTGCGCCAAATTTCAAAGGAGTATATGCTTATTCTAATGGTTATCAGGTGTTATGGACGGTTTGACTTTAGGCCGTTTTATACGGTAAATGATCCTGCGAATGATCATTCGAATTAACATGCGCATGACGTTCATGCATCGCGTAAAACGGCAAAGTCCACGCATGAAAAATCATACGCATGATCATTCGATCAAAATTAGAACATGTTCAATATTTGATCGCATGATCCCGTGAATGATCGAATGATACGAGCGCACGGCGTCCATCTTGGTTGTTTTGGTTAATCGAACCACCGAAATTCAATGGGAATGAGGGAAATCTGGTTCATTTTGATGATTCGATTCATGCGATTTGGTTCATGTCTTTTACTTGTTCTTTCAAATCATTCAAGTTATATTCGAAGATGACGCTTTCAAATGATATGCGAAGATTTCATTTATATTACCCTAGCCCTAGAACACAAAAATTATCCCAGAAGGCGCCATTATCACCCAACTGAAGACGATGCATTCAAATGATATGTCTACAGATACGCAAAGGGTAATTTCATTTATAATGTTTTTGAATGCTACAGGAGATAGTGCTATGCACCTTTTAGGGCAATAAAGAGAGAATCATTTTGTGTTGTCACCACTGAAAAAATTTGGAACTGCTATTCTCCTTTTACTCTTACGTAATTCACAATTTTACTTAACTGTTGTTTGTTATCACAACTGTCATGTGATGAAAAAAAACAATTGACACGTATCAAACCTTTAAAAAATCCGCTATCATATTCCGATGGAATATGAAAACACTTCGGGAATAACTAGACTTATAGTACTCTCGTGAATTCTTGTTCGCCGTGTCTTATCTTTCATAATCATGCCTGGTGAGAATTATGATAGCATTAAATTTCTCCTCCGTCATCCTGAAAAAAATTACGGTAGGCCACAAGGTCCCCTATCAAAAGCTCATCTTGAATCAGACTTAATATCCATGGACCTCTGTTCCTCCTCTCTTTCCAGGGTCTTGTCCTCACATTCCGTCTCCTAGCTTTCTGCTACATGATTGTGGCATCCAACATAATAATGGAAACGGTGGCAATGGTCGTAAATATTACATCCTTCCGGTCCTGGCCCACAAGCAGCTTGACTTCCCTTGGATTAAAGTAAATTTACGACGCTACAACCTTTTTTCCCACTAAGATGCACTACCATACGATGTAAACAAACCACTCCTACCGTTGATAACCAAGATCTATGATCTAAACAAATGCGTCGATCGAAAATTATCGCTGAATCGATAGAAAATATCGATAGGCGTATCACTGCGCATCCTTTCAGCGCAGAAAATTAACGGAATTTACTTCACCGTGTTACTCAGACTCTCTTCCAGGTCATCGTTGAAATTCATTCGCGAATTAATGCTTGAATGAACATTTGCATGACCATTCGCCTTGTAAAGCGGCCTTTGAAGCGCGTGGCGCGTCATTTCTCATCCTTGATTCGAATATCTTAAAGAAAAAGGGACGTAGACGGAGGAAGAGAATAGATGGTTGCATACAATACCTGAGCGCAGGAGAAAGCTGAAGCATTAAAACATTCGATCGGCCATATTGAATTAACCCATTCAATGCGGATGCCTTGAATTCAAGGCATCCCATGCAAGCCAGAGGCGCGGATGCCTTGAATTCAAGTCATCGGTCCCGTTACTTTTCTCGGTTTTCCCTAGTTCCCAAGCGTCGGCGCTGACGCTTGCAACATCCTCCAGCGTCTTATTCTTGCTCTAGGCACACGTGGATGAGTTTTGTTTTTTGCTGGATGTGTTTTCGTTTTATATAAATAAACGAAAAAAACCCTTCAGCGTGGGAATAAATGTCATGTCAACAGGTCGGCATTGAATGGATTAATCTATTGCGCAGTTAATACCTGGAAAACGGAAGAATAGGTTGTAGAGTTGTTGCTTTGCCATGATGTATCCGAAAACGTGTGAAACATTTAAAGGCTTACAATTAACGTGTGAAACATTTAAAGGCATTAATAAAATAATAATAAAATAATTAACAAAAATGATATAAATTTATCTAATTTCACTGGCTAGAAAATCATAAGAAGACGAAGGTTGTAAGTTTTACCAGGATTACGATGACGGGAATAAGAGTAACGGTAGGAGGGTATAGATTTAAACAGGTGGAAAAATGTCAGTACCTGGGTAGTAGGTATGATGATAATAGTGGTTAGAGAATAAGGTGCGGGACTGCATCGATTAATGAAGCATTTATCAAGAGAAGGGCATTGATGATGTGGATTATTTAACAATGACACAAACAAAAGATAGTGAAGTTAAATTTCTAATATATTCTCCATTTCTGTATTCCATATATGGAGATAAAAATGTCATGGCTTAGATGATTGGTCGTTGCGGAAAGAAGAAAAGCGAGGGATGTAAGCTCTTTATTGTTTTGGTAAAAAAATGGAATAAAATGGTGGGATATTACGGAAGGAAAACGAGGAAGGGGTAAAGATATTGTCAGAGGAAAGGCAGTTGGTGGAGGAATTCCTGATGATGCAGATGCTCAGGGGAATAAATGACAGGCGAGGCTACACTGTGGAGTGTGATAGAGGGAAAATGTTATGCAAGTGGGGAAGTGGATTAGAATTGGAAAATTCATTCGCCGTCATCTCAGCTATAGGCAGGTTCCTTGTCGTATAAATAGTAACAAATAATCCGAAGTTTTCCGAGAGAAGCTAAGCCCTTCGGCTGCTTATTCGTTGATTTCACTTTTATCCATAGCATCCATGTTATATTCATGTCCAATTAACGGAATATGATGGATTGAGGTGGCTTCGTGTAATCTTCCTCAATACTGTTTTATGCGTTACGCACACGGACGGTTACGCTTAACTGCGTAATGATGGCGATGCGACCTCTGACCCCAATGGGGCCAGTCGAGCTGCACGTATCATTTTTCGTCGGTCCATTGCCATAAAATAAATGGCGGCAAGCCGTCGGCAGGGCTGGCCGAAGGCGTGAGACTCGTTGACAAAACCCACGGGTTCCGTATTTGGAAAGTACGGCTATTCCTTTGCGCAAACTTTGCCGCCGAGCGAGAGACGTGATTGGTCAAAACCGAGTAACGAGTGGAGTCCGCCATTTCATGCTTTGGACCGCGTTGTGAGATGCGTAAGTTAATATTGAAGACGTAAGAGTGTTTGCTTGAGATTTAGTCGTTTTTGGCCACTGTAATGCCTCAATGCAGCAATTGCTCATTCGATTATGAAGAAAGGGACTGCTGAATGGAGAGACATGGAGCAGAGCTAGATCTACGAGGAACGAAGTTCGCAGCAAGAAAAGAATGTTCCGATCCAACTTGACCTCGGCGGAATAGGCTGGCCTTTGGTTGCTCCACACGACTTAAGACGCAACGAAGGTTGATACACCCATCCTTAAGAGGTTGGTTTAGGTAGTGAAAATAATCCCTATCGACACTTTTTCTCGTAAAATGGAAGCTTGGAGATAACTCATAGATTAAAAATAAAGTTTCTTGCGTGAAAGGATAAAAAAATGTTAAGAGGATCATTCTGAAACCCCAGTGCATCCCTCGAATTGACGCTCGGTTTAAGATCTCACAAATGATAAATAAATTGTTTATTTAGGGCGGCCATATAAAATTTTTCCCACACTTAAAAAATAATTTGGGCCGGCACTGGTTTACGGTCACCACCCCCAAATAACCTACCTCAACAATCAATTGGTACAACACCGAGGCTTGGTTTCATTATGTCTACTCAGCATTAACCGGGGGATTAGTATAGCCTCTTCGTTAACTTCTACATCTATCTATATACGAAATACCCTGCAAGCCACCTCAAGGGTATGTATGCTCCTAGTATGCACTATAGTATAGATAGCATATCTATACTATAGTGCATACTAGGGGCTTATACTATTTCGCAACTACATAGTCAAACATCAAGTTGATGTTTGACTATGTAGTTGCAAAATACGTTAATACTAACGGTCCCTCTAGCATTGGTAGCATATCTATACTGCAGTGCATACTTGGGAGGCTTCGACTCTTGACAAGCATTAGCGATTTATGCTAATCCATCAATAGTCGTATTTACACTAACTTTAATAGGGTATAGTGTAAAGCATGTTGGTGACTTCTCACTCCCTGCCACACACCCTTGAGGTGGCTTGCAGGGTATTTCGTAGATAGATAGATGTAGAATTTAACGAAGAGGCTATACTAATCCCCCGGTTAATGCTGAGTAGACATAATGAAACCAAGCCTCGGTGTTGTACCAATTGATTTACATTATTTCTGAGAGTACATACCCTATGATGACATACCCTACTTACTCTATGATGTTACATAAAGTATCAGACGTTTTGATTTTAACTTTTCAGTGTGTTGCATGATTTTTCGTTCTTGCTTTTGGTTACAAGCATTATATTTTTAAAGCGCAAGCTTTCGCCGACCCTTCTGCCGGCTTCGTCAGGCAATATTATTAATTATATTTATTAAACTCGCGCTTTAAAAATACAATCAGTTTATCCGAGACAATAGTAATAATAAAAATATTTATTAACCTTTAGCACAATTAAGGGATTGGTTTTGTCCAAGTTACAAGTATAAAACACATAAAAACAACAAAATACAATCATGATCAATACAAACAGATTACAATGAGGTACTTGCGAAGTCAAGTTCGAAGTATTCTTCAATGCTATACAGTGGTCTGTCAACCAACCATTTCTCTAATGCCCTTCGAAACGTACATGATCTGGCCATTTTAAGGGAGTTTGGCAGCATGTTGTCTAACTTCAGACCCATATTTAAAGTTTTGTGTGTTATTGTTAATCTGCACTGTGTTATATTCAGACTAAACTTTGCTTTTTTGAAGTTATACTTCTTTGCGCCCGTTGGAGACTTTTGGGATGGGATGTTGGTCGAGAAACCGCGTCACGCTCTTTTTTGGGTGAGAAAAATCCACAATTGTACGTTTTTGTATGGTTTTTTGTACGTTCGAACTTTGAACAAGAGCATCGATGGGTGAGTCGGTAGCGCACTCGACTTTCACATAAGAGCCCTATGTTCGATTCCCGGTTGGGGCGATTTTTTTTTAAACAAAACTTCTTTTCAAAGTTCGAACGTACAAAAAACCATACAAAAACGTACATATAGTATATAGGTGTATATAACAGATAATATATAGGTGTATATTATAAAAATTAAATCACTCATAACAATATTTCGAAGAGAAATATATTGAATAATAGAGAAAAAATGTCTTTTATTTCATTTATATATCCTGTCTGCCTGTGTGTGTAAGCGGGTGTGTGCGACCGGCCAAAGAAGTATAACTTCCACCGTCTGGTCCGACGCAGACCACGTTTTTGTGTTGTAACTGTGTTGGTCAGCCCAAGTTAGGTAGTCATCACAATTATCTTTGGTATAAAGGAGGGAATGCATTTCATATTGATTGTAAATGGTCATAATGCCAAAGATAGAACGTAAAATTAAACTGTCGGTAATTCGACGTGAGTGTCATTGACGGGAGAATATATTGACTTCGCATTCCATCGCGGGAAAATAACCACAACCATAGATCATGAAACCTGGTTCAAATAAATGAACGGAACTAGTTTGCGCGATTGCGATTTTGAACGAATGATTAAAAAAGAGAAAGAAAACGGCTTTCACATTCGTGAGAAAATTCGACAGCTACTATTCTCTCCATCAATATATGCATTGGGCGGGATGAGGAAGTTGGATTTCTCCACGTCAGGGCACGTACCGGTCTCCACGAAACACAGGCCCACCGCGGCCGGTTCCCGCTTGACTGATGTGAGGCCATCCGATGACCCCCACGGCCGTGCCGCCGCCGCCCGCCTACTCTCAGTCAGCACGATATATTTCTGTAAGCCAATGGATCACATCACTTTCCTTCACTTAAGCTTGTTCCCACGGCAAACCCCCAACGTCTCCCCCCCCCATTCTCCCACCGCTGCGGCGTTGGTGGGTACCGGAATCCAGAGATCGCTTAGTCTGGTATTCTATCCCGGTTTAGGATTTAGCGCCGCTGGATGAGCGGGCGACATTACATGATATGCCCCCACGCTCTACTCCAATTTAGGTGGGTGGCATATATAATCACCCACGTTCCTTTCTCTAGATTGTAAATCCTATCGTTGGTGACGTCCATTCATTCGTTGTTGAATAGGTATCACTTGTATGTTGTCATACATCCGAATGATACCTATTCAGCATTTTTTCTGGCCGTTGGAAAAAAAGCATTCGTATCTGTTCAATCAAATGAGCGTTTCATTTACGAGAACGAGACAAGGTTATGTTATCTATCATTGTGTTCGTTTTTATGACTCAGTTTATAGTTATTTAATGTCCCACATGGGTTTTTTGCTGCAGGAATGGATATCTCGTAGTATCCATGAATTACTAGTATGTATTAGGTACCTTATAGTCTCCTATAGTACCCTTCAGTCCCTTCACATTTACAATTCACGGTTGACGCCAGCGCATGGGCAGTACCTGCCATGAATGTAGTTATTCGTTTGCTTGCCCAGTCTTTTGTGTAGGTAAAAATCTAAGATGATTAAAGGCCCACATCTTGATATTTGTAAATGATAAGAGCTAATATTTTGTAAAACGTATATTTGTCTTAAAACCCTCCAGTATACCAAAAATCGTGAGAATGTAGCCGATTGTATTTGGTATACAGCTTGTGAGATATAGCGCAAGAATAGAGAGTACATTGACGGATCTTGCTAGGGCGAATACCAGCCATTTTCCATGGGAAATGGTACGGATATGCACTCCAGAGAGACTTAATTTAAACAATGAGGAATTTATAACGCATATATCTCGTAAATCTCATAGATAGAAATTTTAAAGTGTGTATTTTCTATGATTTCTTGACTATTTTTAAAAACAAATCAGTTACTCTCCGCAGTAAATTTTACAGAATCACAAAAAAATCTTCGGTTTTGTAGGCTTTCTCAGCGCATGGCGTAAAAAATGAGTCAATCAAAGACTTAAATATTCACACTTAGTTAATTACTGAGAATATCAGTCGTAGAAAATAATATTCTTGCGACATTAATGTTATTGTATTTGCTTAATGATTCTGGCAGCTGCTGAAATTAAAAAAAATAAAATTCGATGGTGGTCTCTATTACGACTAGGGAAAAATCACGCTGAAACTACTTTAAGGAGGCCAAATAATAATACAACGGTGGGGATAGAGGGATGCAGGGCCATGGTAATTTTTTAATTTATCGCAATTTCAGGGCTCGTATGCTACTAATAAGCTTATGATACTATCAAGATTAAAACAGCGTAATTCTTTTCATTTACTATGCTGTCCGCGCGTATATCGTAATCAACGTAGATAAATATACAGGGTGATTACAAAGGAATGCGTCGATTTCAAAGATCTGTATTTTTCAAATGGCATGACCTACAGAATGGGGGCGACCTCTTAAAATGGCCGATACATTCTCTAGTTTTGTTGAAAAAAAAACATCATAAATGTTCAATATATCCTCCTTGAGTAACCCGAAAAATATCATGTCGATATTCAAATTCCTCCCACACCCTGTGAAGCATGTCAGCAGTTACTGTCTTCACAGCCAAAGTTATGCGTGCTTTCAATTCCTCGCTATTAGTAGGCATTGATTAAGATTGGCTTTTTCTAGTGGAAGCAGATTCCAATGTTTTTGTGTTTCAGAAAGACGGGGCTCCCCCCAATTGACATTTTTCAGTTCGTGCTCATTTCAATTTGACCTACCCACAAAGATGGATTGGTCGATTTGCAAGGCCAGACCTCGCCCTTCATCTATGGCCTCCGAGGTCACCTGATCTCACACCATGTGATTTTTTGGTGGGGATTTGTCAAAGGTCAAGTCTTTGTGCCGTCATTGCCTACTAACAGCGAGGAATTGAAAGCACGCATAACTTTGGCTGTGAATATAGTAACTGCTGACATGCTTCACAGAGTGTGGGAGGAATTTGAATATCGACTTGACATTGTTCGGGTTACTCAAGGAGAACATTTTGGACATTTGTAATGTTATTTTTTCAACAAAACTAGAAAATGTGACGGTCATTTTAAGAGGTCGTGCAACTCTGTAGCTCGTACCATTTAAAAAATAGAGATCTTTGAAACCGACGCATTCTTTTGTAATCACCATGTATATATTCGTGCTTAAATTAATGGCGGTTGATGTTTACATGATGCAATGCAGCCGAAGATCAGCGAAGATTGACGACGATTGCCGATGCAAATTCCGGTTGGCAGCCGATCCTAAATCGAAATCGTAAACGTGAGTCCAGTTCACGTTTAGCGTTTCAAACCGACTCCAATCGTAAATCAACCTCTGGCGACTTCCTGACTGGGAAAACCAGTTATCTTGAACCTTGAAACACGGCCAGATTACCTATATCTTTTCACCTCATCCTTCGCAAAATAGCATACATGAGCGTTCATCAATTGGTGGATTATTTTCTTTCAGGCAGGCCTCGAAATTTTCGAGCCGCAGAAATGACGGACTTTTGTCGTCACAACCTCGAAAAATTCAAATAACGCGAGACTGTGGCATCACGACCATGACTCTGTTGAGGTCGGATTTCTCCAAAGTAAAATGCCAAAGCAGTTGTCGCTAAAGATTGTTAAGGCCGTGTTAAGCGGTACATTTGTTTGTACAAACTCTTCCGTGAACTCTTGCATGGGGCAAAACGTATCATGTAAAGCGGCAAATTGTATGAACGCTTGTGCGAATGCTTCAATACCTGTACGGGAAATAGAACCTGTTTTAATTTCGTTGAGACAAACGTACACTCTCACGTTACACTCGTTTGTACATAATCTTTTATCGTGTAAAACGGCCTTTATACCCAACACTTAGGTCTGCACTAAAATCTTTTGGAAATAGTAATCCACAGTTATGGAAATATTAATTTATTCTTTCTAGAAGACTTAAGATTGATCAGCATATTTTGCACAACAACAACAACAATAATAATAATAAACAACGAATCTCTATGAAAACAAATATAAACGTTTCTTATGTTTCTAACACACCTTCACAATTTTGTGTGGTATATATTTTAACACAAATATCATCATTACTAATCATTTTACAGTATGAAATTAATTGACTTTTAATGCATTTATAAAATTGTTAAATTTTTCTTTGCTTAAGGCTTAAGTAAATACATCAGATATATTATCTTCAGTTTTTGAACACTGAATTGGGATTATTTCTTTAGTAACTAAATCTTTAATATGATGATGTCTTATCTCAATGTGTTTACTACGTTTGCTGTTTTAAAACTTTCCATCATGCAAATTGCACTTTTGTTGTCTACCCTCAATACTGCTTTCTGGACACACTTCTTCTTATTCAAATCATCAGCTATCCCTTTCAATGAGACCAACTCTGTCCCTGCTGCTGCTGCTATGTATTCAGCCTCCGCTGTTGACAAAGCTACGGTGCTCTGCTTCTTTGATGACCATGCAACTGGATTTCCACCGTAAAAAACAACCATGCCACTCACTCTCTTCCTATCAATTTTATTAGCTGCCCAGTCTGCATCCGAGTAAGCAAGTAATACAGTGTGGTCATTGCATTTGGTATATGTAAGTGCCAAATCTTTCGTCTCCTTTAAATACCGTATAATTCTCTTATTTTTCTTTAATGGGCACTTAATCTCCCTTTACTGTTCTTCTGGGCCCATAACCTTTAGGAAATAGTAATCCACAGTTACGGAAATATTAATTTATTCTTTCTAGAAGAATTAAGATTGATCAGCATATTTTGCACAACAACAACAACAATATTAATAATATACAACGAATCTCTATGAGAACATATATAAACGTTTCTTATGTTTCTTACAAAATCAGCACTAAAATCAGCGCAGAAAACACGAGAACCCAATTTGGAACTTAAATCGGATTCGATGCCTCGGGAACTTTGTTTACACGATGCTAATTTCTGTGCCCAGTCTGAGCATAGAAAGGGCTAAATTGTTTACAATTTTTTAAAAAATTAGCTCCAGTAAACCAGCTCTGCAAGTCTCTGGAGCACACATTTTCTTGACTACAGTTCACCATACTCCTCCGAGGAATTATTTTGTCAAAATCGTTCGATATCTCGATCGTCTTCCTCCTTCGATTGATATCGATAGTCATGTATCTCGATTCGAATGACCCTGTTCTTTTGGTTGCTTCAAGCTCCACCTAGGTATTCTATCTAAAAACTCGACTTACCTGTGTGCCTGCGATTGGTCGTTGGATCTAAGAATGGGTCGGAAAGGTAGGATCGTTCTAGTTTTTTTTCAGGACTGGTAATCTAATTAGATTTTTCTTAGGATGGGATAGTACCCTTTTACACGGTACGATTTTCGGAATAAATAATTTAGTTTGTTTTAAAGCCCATATATTTTTTCCCCTTTTCGTCCATTTCCACCCAACCCAAGACCCGACCCTTGGCCCATTTCGCGCAAAACGGCCTTGAGTCAGGTATTCAGGGAAATCTTCTTTCTTTCTTATAAGCCTGGGGCTAGTTCTTTGTCTAGAATTGTAGAAAATCCTACAATCTTTGCTTCGGTCTTTCAGCTCTTCTGTTCCCTTCCGGTCTTTCTTCTCTTGCCATTATCATTTTTGTCTCTTGCTCCATTATTTTTATATGTTCATTCCATCATCTCCTTCGTGAAGCTATCCAAGCAGTGATTGGCTTATTCTGGCAACGCTCTCTAATACTCTCAATTCGTTCTCTATCTCAAGATGTGTGATTTGTAATTGTCCTCAGCACCTTAGTGTTCGCGGCCTCCAGCTGTTGTTAGATACGTATCGCTTCTTGTTTATCCTGCATATGCTAGTATAGGTATTATCACAGACTGTTATAAGCTTACTTTTGAATGAAGGCAAAAATTGGAATTTTACTTGGTAAATGATTTTAATTCGACCTAGGTTTCGATGTACTTCATTATCATCCAATCAGACGAGTATGTAGTACATCAAAACCTAGGCCGAAATAAATCTACTATTTTATAGTGGAACATTGCAATTTCAGTCTTCATTATGTTGAAATTCCACTACATCTTGTTTGATACTTCTCTTTTTCTCACTTTTGAATCCTGTTGCAGTTACTTGTTGCGCCATATTGTATAATTGAGGCAGCCGTCGATATTATTACCTTTGATAATTTGTTCCTTTGATTATTTTTCTGGATGTTTCGAGCTTTTTATTGTTACTCCCAGGTACTTTGTCTCTAGAAATTTTTGTATTAATTCATTATCAACTTCCAATTCACACTAAATGGGGGGCTAGCAATTTTCATGGCCTTTGTTTTCCCAGGGGATATTTTCAAGTTTAAATTTATGCAACTTTTACTGAATGCGTAGATTAATCGTTGAAACTCATTTTTCTCGGCAGTTGCACTAAGTCTCGCAAGTCTGCGTAACTTATATTACTTATATTGTATTTTCTAATCTTATATCCCTTTTTGTCTTCCACTGCTTTATAGTTTTGTCCATTATTACATCAAACAATAGGAGTCTTCGCGAATCGCCTTGCCCCATTTCTTTCGATGCAGGTATAAGGGAAAAAAATAATTCAGTCGCTTTTTAACTTTGTTTTCTGCGTACCTATATATCAGCTATCAACTGCGGAAAACTGTAAGGTATACTTTCTTTTTTTAATAGTCTGCTGACGCCCTTAAGTCTAATTATGTCAAAAGTTTTCTTTAGTTCAATGAAGAAAAGAAAAGGCTGCTTGTCGGACTCCAGACATAATTCCACTATCAGTTTTACTATTGCGTCGGAGCAGAATTTGCCCCGTCTAAACCCTTGTTGATGATCTTACCAGTCTATCAAATTATCTAGGGTGATAGTCATATGCTTTGCTATAATTCTGGGAAATCGTGGCTGAAATTCATAAATGCGCTTCACGCAGCATCTATATATCTCCGCTGCGGGCTCCCTCTTTAATTTTTATTCTAAACTACAGGAATAAATCTTAATTTGGGAGATGATTATTTTTTTATTCGCCAGCGTTTAAAACTCAACGAACACGGCGTCCAGTGGTCGTTGCGATAAGTACCCTTCATAAATTTCTACTTTCCCGCTTTTTTCCCGCGAATAGCTCTGTTATTTTACTTTTTATAAGGCAGCGCTAAATTCCTTGAAAAGAAGAGGCTGCGGAAGGAAAAACGCCGGGCATGCTCCTTAAGAAGCGATGAGTAAATCACTCTTCCAGAGACGAAGTCGACGAGTCAGAATTTTCCTTGTTATTGAATCGCAACATAAAACTGGTAGGATGATACGATGGGAGATCATATGTGTCGGTTTTTGGCCACTTGAGAACTGACCGACGAAACAAGTTGCCAGAGCCTTCTCAAGCCCGTTTGGAAAAGGGAGAGGGAAAGAGAGATATTGCATTCAATGAGGCATTCATTACAGCTACTAGAAGCTACTTTCAGTGTCGTAATTTGGTGGCATGAGTCCATTTAACCGGATGAGGAAGGCAAGCAGATGAGAGGAGCCATCAATGTAACTCTGTGTTCACCGAACATTCATTTAATGACACGCATTCATCTGATTGTATAATCAATTACAGACTTTTCTTGACCACATTTATGTAGTAGTATATGATTTTTGAGTGCTGGTAAATACAATTCAAGTATTTATCGCCAACGTTTTGCCAAATTTATTGTCATCCTCCGGGCTATAATACAATATCCAATAAATAAGGATTAACAACAATTGTATTGACGAAAAATATTTTAAATCTAGGGAACGTGACATATTGTGTTCATAACCCAGGCATCCTTAGTGGGATCACATTAGCCCTAGCGAAGGAACCCTATTTGGGTTGAGTGTGTGTGTCTGTGGTAGTCACTGGCGAGGAAGTATTATTCCCCTAAACCACCACAGGGGTTTTCTTGTCGAGAGGTTGTGGTTGGTCACTTGCGTGGAATTGCCCCTTTTTCCCGCAAACCAACACAGCAATTGTGGTGTAATATTGACGAGTGGTGCCAATTTAATACAGCCATTGGAGATTTTTATAACTTGTCACGAAAAATATTTTGATAATTTTAGAAAATATAATGGCACAATGGATATACACACAAATTCCACTAACCTATGAAATTAACCGAGGATACACACTAAATGCATGAAACCATCTACCAGTCGCTCTACAGTAGCCAAAAAATAATGTATCGATTGACCAAAATCAAGCGTGATAAATAAGCAAAACAAACCACAAATTGGTCAAAATTAATACATTAATCTTCAACTTAAAAAAAATAAACAAATACTTTATAAGAAAATATTAAGTGAACACAGGCACCGATGAAATTTGTCAAATTATAAGATATACAGAAAAAATATTAGGTTCATTTAACCAATCCTACCTAAATTCGACTTCAATGTCTGTTCTCCTGTTTCAGGCCTTGGGATTTATTGTAATTTAAACCATAAAAAAATTAAAATTTTAATTTTATTTGACCAAAATTAAAGAATTATATACTATCTTTTTGTTCATAATTTTTTAACATATTTTTCAGAAAGGTAGAAAGCTGAACTATTTAGAAACTTTTATGAAATTTGTACATATGCAAGTCATTTTAATAACAAATTGTTACATGACTATGTTCCACTGAACCATCACCATTTTTCAATGTCCCTGTTCTCTTACTACATATATATATGTTTATATGTGTGTGCATATATACATGTATATACATACGTGTGTATTGTGTGTTTGTGCCTCAACGATTATAATTAGACCCTACAATTATTCCTTATTGACTTTTAACGTATTTATCATTCATAACTGAGTCGTCGAGATTCCTGCGGTTTCGAATAGTTCCATAATCAAGTAAGATTTTTATATTCAAATCCAGTTGAAATGCCTTTGTATGTCTGAAACAGTATCAGTTTTTATTAAATAAGCAAACATAACTGGAACAAAAATTTTGCTGCCATGGTCCATGTGGAGGTGAGGGTCTTCTTGCAACGGTGTGTGCCTGGTGCCCCGAGGGTGTATATTCTTTGCTCCATTTTTTTATTTCTAAGCAAAAATTTGCCGAGCTCACCAAAACACGAGTAACCTTTTCAATAGCCAACAATAAAGTAAACAACTAATATAACAACCAATTTCCAAATAAAATAACAACCAAACGAACCCGGGTCTATGAGAAAGAAAGCCGTGACGCTTATATTGTAATATTATATTGTATTTTAATATTGTATCGTCACCTGTGTGCTAAATTTGAAGGAAATCTGATGAGTGCAAGTGGGTGAAAAATCTTTCAACAGATTCCACCCAAACATACAAATACTCAAGTTAAATAAAACCATATAATTACCGAAAAGATGTAGATTCATGAATCGTTTGCGGTATTATCTCCATTTTAAATGGCAAGTTGAAGGCAGTACCAGGGATATTGCATTATGTGAGCAACTGGCTAGCGCAACGTGTCAGTGGGAGGACTGCAAACAGCCTTGGAAGTAAGGAAACACTTCAATTAAACACCTAAAGTGCTTGGAGCATGCTCTTTTATGACAGGGAAGCCTGGGAAATGCTCTCTGGCGAGCGAAGAAGATTGGAAGCGATGGAAATGTGGTGTTATCGAAGAAAGATGATAAATAAATGAATGAAGGAAATCACGGCAAAGAAGAAGACACAAACTTGTATGTCACGTTCTGCGATGCAATAGTCCCTTGGAAATAATATTTGAAGCAGAATCGAAAATGGAGGATTGACGAGGAAGACTAAGGGTGCAATACATTAAGCAAAATTAAATGGGATGTTAAGATGAAGATTTATGCGGGAATGAGACGGTTAGCTAATGGGTGAGTGGAGTGGAAAGCTGCCGCGAACTACTCCCCGGATTAGTGACGGCTAATGATGATGATGATGGACTACTGAAATATTGGGTGAGAAAAATATATGAGACTTTGAGGTAGGCTTCCTGACTTGGAAGAGTTATCACTAAAATGTTAGCCTGAGTGCGAAGGGGATGAAAATAAAAGTGACAAAAGTTCGAAGCCCTCATAATGACAGCATGCTAATAAAATCAGCGCAAACGTATGTCAATCCATAGGACGGCGCTGGATTAATAACCATGTGGACCGCATGCTTTCAAAAATTTAAGTTGGATGTGAGGAATGAAGTTAGGACGTAGGAATGGAGATCAAATACGCGATGTACATAGAAACATCAATGGTTGAATTGCTGGGAACTATTATTTACCTCCATTACAGTAAAAGGGAAATTTCTTAGAAAATAAAGATGGGGAGACCGAGGAGACACATGTCTGAAGAGGTGAAATGCTGAAAGGTGTGAGAGGACAGAATAAGGTGAGAAAAATCACGAGTGAATGTAATGGAAGGCACTCTTTGGAGGGATCTCACAGATCGCAGAAATACATTAGCAGGAGCACCCTAGGAGTCATCTTTAACCCTAAAATCTCTACTTCTTCCAACATCTCAGCTAAATAAAATCGAAGGCCATATTTGTTGCGAGCATGCTTTCCAGATATATTAATGCCTGTGCAACTGAGCCCTCAGAACCATTTTCACCGACTGCATTCTCCCCGTTACTGAATACCTACTGTTCCGTTATTTACTCTACTTTACTGTCCCATTAATTTGGACATTCCTGAACGCTATGGATGTGAATTGAAAAAAAAATAAATGGACCTCGATTTCTTCTTCTTCGTTGTTCACCATCACGGTATTCCTTTAATTAATTCTTCCTGCATTGAGATTACGTCCGCTCTTTCAATGACTTCGTTGTCCTCCCGCAGGAACACCACTGATCCCACGCTTCTTCATTCATCCCCGAACGGTTACTTTCGATCGACATAAATCTTCCCGTGTTTCTATCTCCTCATCCCCACCCGTGCCTTGCGCAAAAGTCACCTTCTCCAAGAACCGAAATACATTCTATCTACCAGTGATATCCTTTTTTACGGCTCCCTAAATCGTTCAGCAAAATTTGGTCCTCCCCTTCGAGCGATCTCTCTACAAGTTTTCGCAAAACATCAGCCACCTCACGAAAATATTTACTTACAAATCCCCATTTTTCCACCTTGCTGTATTTGGTATTGTTTATACGGCTGCTTTCTATTTATTTGACATATTTTATTTCGTGTTCATTCTCTTAACATTTTTTCGTTGAGAGAATTCAATATAAAGGGAATAAAATGTTATTAAATATCTGAAAATAAATCAATTCAATCTGCGAGCATAGTAGAAGCGAAAGATGTGTGGAAGTGGAGGATAATATCCAAGGAAATGATGCGATCAGGTTGGTGACTGGTAGAGAACTGGGTTTTCATGCCGAAGGGTCGATATCGAATCCCGGTACATAGTGGCAGAGAATTTTTAGAGGAATTCCGATCTATCAAATGCACTGCGAAGGTTCGTGCTCTGAATCGTGGACGGGGATATCTGTGAACCGCTTGACACATTTCTTTATAGGTAGGCTTATCTGAAGTTGGGTTTCTCTCTACCATTACTTTGCATCAAATAATACTGCCTTTTTCCAAACTGTCCACCATACGTTTAACTCCACAAGTTACTTCATTTGTCAATACCCTCTCCATCTTCCATAGTCTGTCGCTAATAATTAGATGTCTTCAATTGTACAATCCCCCCAAGGAAGACAGAGATGATGGATGTGGATGATTGAAGAACCTCTTCATATTAAAGCAAGCGAAATTGCGTGATTTATTTTCGTCTGGAAAAAAATATTAAGAAAATGGACTTATGAGTTTGTACTGCTGGCGAAGAGATGGAAATCTCGCTTGAGCATTCAGACCAGCGATTGTGGTCACAACAAGCTAATTGATCTCTCTTTCACTAAGGCTTTAAAATGAACTTCCGTCTGTGGGGGGGCAAAACGATTTGGGTCCGTAAGCCTTCCAAATTCCACCAAGCTCCCATCCATCACGCACGAACGAGCTTAATCGATTGAAGTGGGCGAGGCACAGATTAAACTCCGGAGCCCGTCAGGTGGAGGGAAAAAATATATTGCCCTGTAGCTCAAATGATTCGCATGAGTGGTCGATCTAAAGGCGTCGAGGATTTTAATACACGATTCTTTCTCCGAAAACGGGAACTCCTGGGCTGCGAGAAGAGATGGAGAGAGATAGAGAAAGTAAGGGAGAACGAGTTTTTTCGGGGATAGAGATGAATTATTTGTAAAAAAAATGTATTCTGGTTCGGGGTTGCGCGTACGCTCGCTTGTTTTCGAATACCTTTCTACGCTGCTATCGAATCAAGATTCTTCACGGGCCATCGCGGAGAGGAGAAAGGTTGGACGCGGCACTCCGGTAGGTATGATGAGTGCGCATCGCGTGGTCTCGATTTTGACCCGCAGGGGCCAAAGGAAAAGAAATACTGCCGTGAGAACCTTTTATAATTGAAGGGAGGTGTCTCAAACTTTTATTTCTTTCATCGGTTTAGGTAGGACGATACATTTAGATAGGCTGAGGAAATGAATGTTTTTTTATGACCAAAACAGAATTTTTCTTATGCGTAAAAATTGTTAAGCTAGTGTCATGTGAGAAAAATGTTTTCGAATGAGGCAGTATTTATCACTGTCGAGATAATTAAAAATGTATATGGGCATTCATAATACTGTGTCTCATCTTATGTACGGGCATTTTGCATTCAAAAAAGGCCTAGGAGTTTGACTGCGAATCATTTGGATAAGGAAACGAATGTTTTTTTAATGGCCAAAACAGGATTTTTCCTATGCCTAAAAGTTGTTAAGCTAGTGACATGCGAGAAAAATGTTTTCGAATGAGGCAATATTTATCCTTGTCGACATAATTAAAAATGTATATGTTCATTGTTAATACAGTGTCTCATTATGATTGGACATATTGCATCCAATAGTGGCAGTAGAGTTTTTTCGGAACCGGAATGGATGGAACTTTATGGAAAAAAATCACTCAAGAATCCTCGATTTACACCAATATGATGAAACTCACCGTATGAAATTATGTTCGCTAAAGATACACTCCAAAGTGATAAATTTCATCTCTTTGGTGTACATATTTTTGCTTCTGTGTGCGTGACAGCGTACCAAATCATTTGTGCATTCCAAACTGAATATTGATTGTATACAATCAATATTCAGTTTGGAATGCACAAATGATTTGGTACTGCATCATCATCATCACCTGATGATGATGATGCAGTGAATCGAAACCGGTTGCATTGAAGTTTATATTGTGTAAAATTGCCAATATTATTTTATTCTGTTATTCTACGAGATCAACCCTGAAACAACTATTTTTATGCTTTCCTTTTGTTTTTATTTCACGTTGAGTTGACCACTTGTGCGGGTCAACCCCCTAAAATCACTTAACACCTTTCCTTTCCCTTTCAATCTCCATTGTTATGAATGGTACTGTCGTTTACGGCTTTTAGTGAGATTATTTTCGTTTAAACGGTCAACCTGTAAGTGATCTCCGCTTTGTTTACTATTTTCCGGCTCGCCATCTGGAAATGATTTACAGTTCTTACTTTTTATTTCGGTATTGCCAATAAATTATTATTTTTCGAACATCTCAAATGGAAATGTTGGGGTGAGGAGATAAGGAAACGGTTCCTCCGGGCAACCTTTTAAAAAAATGACGCCTCCGGTGCCCAAGTCTCTTTCCAAGATACGTTAGATTGATGCGAGGAAAGTTCACCGTGAGGGACGCCGCAGAGAGAGAGGATGGCCAAGTGATCTGTTATTTTTTTTCGTATCGCAACCGGACGCTAGAACTCGTTCGCTATCAAATTGAAGCGGCAACAATTTTACCACACGTCGCGCCCGCAGTGACGGCTCGAGTGACTCATCTGTAAACGATTTAACCCACTGGTTGAGAAGCTGTATGGTAGGAAGAGGACCTGCCAATTTTTTTTTGTTAGGAAGGAGAGAAATGTAGAAAAACGGTGGGCGAGACGGCTAGGGCGTGATTACAGTGGACGTTTCCTGGGGGAGCCTGTAATTATTGTTGCCCCTCGACAAACGCCAATCGTCTCCCATGCGGCCAAAATGAACATTGGCGAGTACATAAAACTCAAGCAACGCGGCCACCGCTGTTGCGCTCTCCTCATAATTTACAATTTTAAGCGCAGTGAATACAAGCATCGGTTAAATATTCTCAATGGAGAAATGTGAGTCTAATGTGAGAGATAAACTATAAAAAAAATTGTAAACCTCGAAAGAAAACAAGTGCCGCTGGAGCCAAAAATCTGCGTTCAACAAATGCGATTTTTAACCTTATTTTTGTCGACGGTTGGCAATTTTGGCAACTATACCTCAATCTCCCACGCCGAAGGATTATCCGCCATTAAGCATTATCTTGATACTCGCCCTAATCCTCATATCCCTAGCTCCGATTTCCTTATTGACTTGTCGCACTTCATCTTGACTCGCAACTCCTTTTCTTTCAACGACCGCTTCTACCTTCAAACCAAAGGCTTCGCCATGGGCAGTAGATTCAGCCCTTCCTATGCCAACCTTTTCCTCGGCCTTGTCGAAGATTTCTTCCTATCCTCATAACCCCTGAAACCCTTGCTCTGGCTCCGATACATCGATGACATTTTCCTTCTCTGGCCCCATGACGTCGATTCCTTTAATTCATTTATTTCCGCTTTCCGCGAATTCTCTTCCGTCTCCTTCAACTCTCATTTCTCCTCTTCCCTTGTAACCTTCCTTGATGCAGACATCACTCTCTCCAACCACCATTTCACCACCTCGGTCCACATCAAACCCACCAATAAGCAGCAATACCTTCATTACAACAGCTGCCATCCCTCCCATGCTAAAAGATCCCTCCCCTAATCTCTCTCCATACGAGGCCATTGCATATGCAATAACCCTGATTCCCTTGATAAATTCTTTTTTTCTGTACACCAATCCCTTCTCCGACGAGGATATCATGAGGCTCTTCTTAACAAACGCATTCCAAATAAAATCCTTTCCTCCTAAACCACCCCAAAATAAAGATAATTACAACCTCTCCCTCTGTACTACGTACTTCTCAGGCGTCTATGCCCTCAAAGCAATCCTTAAAAACTTTTTCCCACTCCTCGCTGAGAATCTTACCACCAAAAATACATTCCCGTAATGTCCCTCTCTTACCTTCAGGCGCCCCCCCAACCTCTCCAGCATCCTAAAAACCACCAAACCGCTACCTAAACCCACCATCAGCTCCAAAACCCCACCCAACCCCTGCCATCGCGTTGGGTCTTAGGCATGCGGGTATTGGTAGAATAAATGATTAATTCCATAAAACTTGATCTTCTTTGGTGGTTATCAGCCCTCAGGCTGGTTGTCAGCTATCGCATTCCTTCATAGGTCTCTATTCTCTGCTAATCTTTTCATTTTGGCATAGGATGTACTGCCGACGTCTTGTATCATTTGTCTGATGTCTGTCAGTCTTGGCCGGCCTATACAATTTTTCCGGGAATAGTACCCTCTCTACTATGGTCGTAAGCCAGTCCTCGTGTCGTAGGATGTCCAATCCATTCATCTCATCTCCGTTTCAGGCTCTCCCAAAGTGTAGGATGTTCTTGATTTTTTTAAATACCTCATTGTTGGACATCTTATCTGTCCAACGAATTTTCAACAGCCTCCTATATCACCATAAGTCAAATGCTTCCAGCATCATTCGTTCGTATTTCCCAATAGTCCAAGTTTCAGAGCAATTGAAACACTCTACACAAACACTTTGAGCAATCTTTTCCTGAGGTTTAGACAAGTATTGTTTGTTGTTAATAACCTCTTCTTCTTGTTGAACGCTACTTTCGCCATATTCAACCGGGTAGTTATTCCTCGTTTGCTCCTTCTATCAGCTGTTATTTTACTGCCTAGATGTGTAAATTCTTGGACACTTTCCAGTTGCACACCATGAATAAAAACCTTTGTATTAGCATCATATATTTTCCCCACTCTGAGTATCTTCGTCTTCGTATTGTTCAGTTTCATATCATATTGACCAACCAGTATAGTTTCCAATGGATTTAGCATAAGTTAAGCTCATCTTCACTCTTTGCAATCACGGCTGTATCATCAACGAAACGTAGCATATACACCAGTACTCCCTGGATCTTTACGCCCCTCTTATTTCCTCGATGGTCTTTCCAAAGTTCTCTCACTTCATCTAACCCTTTTTGAATATACAAATTGAATAGGTGAGGTGACAGACAGCAACCCTAGCTCACCCCTTTGATGATCAAAGCCTCTGCCTTACAGTCTCCGCTTCTTATCACAGCTGTCTCTTCTTTCTCAAAACTTGATGGTAACACGAAAAAAACAA
This sequence comes from Pyrrhosoma nymphula, assembly GCA_963573305.1. Lineage (NCBI taxonomy): Eukaryota > Metazoa > Arthropoda > Insecta > Odonata > Coenagrionidae > Pyrrhosoma > Pyrrhosoma nymphula. The sequence goes on along the minus strand of OY754330.1, from coordinate 41,723,968 downwards.
ATATTATTCATGGATCCATCATTCAAGGCTAGATTTTCACAGCAAAAGTTGTAAAGTTCCTCATTGTTTGCTTTGCTTGCAAAATGTTAGAACATTGTGCAAGAAACATTGTGAATAGAAAGCTTGCAAAATGTTAGAATATTGTGCAAGCTTTCTGTAAACCAGGGGCTAAAGGTAGCAATGTACATCAAAGTCAATTAATTTGGGCGCACATTAAAGAAAAATATCTCATTTTTCTATAAATACAAAATTTCAGTTACTTATTGTTATGCTTTTCGAGATGCATGCAAAAAATAAGCCATTTTCCATGGGATATCGTTCAGCTGTGCGCTCCAAAAAGAGTTTGTTAATTGCGCTATGATTTTGTGAGACATGTGATGACGTGTACCTAGTTATTATGATTCATAATTTATTTTTCTTAAAATAAATTAATGACTCATTGCAATACCTTTTATAAAGTCGCAAAAATATTCGATTGTGCAGGCATTTTCAGGATACGACGTCAAACAAGCAAGTTTAGCAAGCATATACTATGTTACGATAGTTATTGTGTCGTTAACACTGCAATATTTACTTAATCTTTATGAAAGCTGCTTTGATTTTTAAATTCAATTCTAATACTCAGGCCTTCATTATGACTAAGCGAATATTTTCTCAAAAGTGCCTTAAGCTCTTTCGACTGGATTCGGGAATGGAACCGCAGGAGATTGCGGAGTATGAAGTGAAATGCAACGATACATAATTTGATTTTGCCGGAAGATCCATTTTCCCAAACCTACCATTTTTCCGTTTAAGTACTCTCATTTCGCGATAAAGGTCATGAAACGGCTCCGAGAATTGCTTTATAATGGTCCAAGAGGTGCTGCATGGTAGCTTAGTGATAAGGGCGTTCGACTACGGATAGGCTACACTACGTTGTCGTGAACATAGCTCAAAAAGAGCCAGTTTATTTGCTCAAAAAGCATTCGTGAAACTCGGCGCGGTGTCCCATTTTAATGCATTTCACCACGATTGATTCACGGCTTCTTCGCGAATTCCATATTGGAAAACACCTTAGTTACGATAACCTGTTACGGGGAAAATTACACGTATAAATACGCGATACGAAATACTTACGAATAGATAAAAATATTTTCTCGAAGAAAATAGTTATTTTAAGAGTAGGCTGTCCTAACTCTAAATGGCTGTTCGTTAGCTGATCATTTCTTTTAGGCTCATTTATAGAAATTTTTAGCCAGGTCGTCACCTCATTTTAAATTTGCAGTATTGAAAAATTGCATGCTCAAAAAATATAAACCCTTTAATGTTCCGTTTGCATTACTGGCTTCTTACCATGGTAATCCATTACAAGGGTAATAATTAATAATGCGAACCTCCAGTTTTCACCGCCCAAGGTAAATTTTTCTACCCCGGTAATCTTACCATAGTTATTTATCTGAAATAGTTGTTTTCTGCCATCCGAATACGCGTTTGTTGCAATGATCTAGTGATCAATTGTCATTATCTTCAAGTTACCGGTAGGTGTTGTGAAACAAATATGGTGCTCGTTAAAGGTATTAAATACTAGTTGTACCATGGTGATTAAAGACAGGTGCAAATGTGGAAAGAAATTACCAACGTTTTATACGATGGTAAGTAGCTGGTCATGCGAACTGGGTATAAGCAATCATGCCCATGAAAAACAATCGTACACAGACAGGCGAGCATACAAGATTACAAGCTTTCCTGGCGAATCTTCTTGCTAAAAATATCGCGGGTTTCCCACAGATTCAGGCTCTCCAATTTCTTCAAAGATTTCAACTGGCGACTCACCCCTGTCGTCTTCAGGGGTCCTGAAATCCAAGTAAGTGATTAAAGTAAGTATTTAGTATAAAGACATTTTTTTATCTTCATACTAAACCTATCGCTTATCGGAACGTTGGAATAAATGTAGAACCTGACCCGGCGAAAAACCTGAGAGCATTTCTACCAGACGGTCTTCATTCTAGTAATAGCCGGAACATTTTCAAGTTACTTAATTTGGTGTGTTACCCACTACAATCTCGAATTAATGTGTTTTTTCGGCACGAAAATAATATTTTCTCCAACATTGAGTTTGGAGAAAGTAGTAATGGAAAGATATTTCCTGTATTTATGGCCTTCACCATTGGCGGTCGGGTTTCAGGGAAGTCTTAAGATCGGCTCATTTATCCCAATCCTTTCCCAGCAGTTTTTACGTCGAGTTCTTTCGTAAAATTGGTGCTAAAAAGCAGCTCCCACGAGAGGTCATGCACCAGTTGTGCCGGAACCTGTCATCTCCGGACCGGTGTCATATTTCGAACCACTTTATCACGCATACAAGGGTGGTTTGGGGTTAGATTTTCTCTCGTTGGAATTTATGAGCTCTTGCTTAAGGAAGCTGAGTTTTAATATGGAAATCATGTACCATTTTTAATGAAAATGAATTCAGTGTTAAAATGTACCCCCGAAAATTTTAAATGACAGAATTTCACCGCACAGAAATCTTTTTAATTTAACACACCGGTGTTTAAACTACAAACGCTTCGGGAAAAAAATGCGCGTTCAACGGATAAACGTATTTCCTATTAGCCTAGAGGCAAGTTGTAATATTACAATAGCAAAAACCTATAATAACATGCTACTTATTCAAGGAAATGAAGTCGTGGTGACCCAAGGGACCTATCCTACTTTTTCTTCTTAATTCGCAGAAAACTAATGATCGAAGGCAAAATGAATTCGTTGAAGTTGGAGCTGGATTCAGCTCATTGGAATGAGTAAAATAATCTCTAAAAATATATTCGACTCTTCCGCATATTTTGTGCCATACTTTAAGGTTTGAACGCCTGGGAAATACCATCAGTGAATTTTTAGTCCACGGAATACAATAAATTAAATTAAAGGTGGAATATTTTAGTCTCAACCTCCTTTGAAATTCCTCTGCTGCACGCGGTGGTCGTAAGTTTGTGTGGATTCCATGAAATCAATGTGTCCAAATGGTAGTTATGCGATATATATTTTTTATTAAACAGTAGGCATAAGAAAGATACAATTTAGCATATTTTGATGCACATTTAATATATGTGTTTTGCTAATACATGGTTTGAAATTTTGCCTTTGGCATGCATGGCGTGTAAGCTAGCTTATGAGAAGCCCATGCCTGAACTCCGTTTCTTAGTGAATTATGTCTATCAGAGGACAACGCTCGTCTCCGTAACGAAACAAAATATGGAGTTGAAAATAATAACGAAAATACAGGGTTCAACCCAAGCTTTTGAATAGTATGTAAATACCAGCGAATGCCGGTTTCTCTTTCATTGGACATCGCGAAGTAATGGACATTCGATGCGGCCGGATTGCATTTATGCGATGTTGAATAAAACAGTCGTAAATCGGGTGCACGCCATCGGAAGGAATATAGGCTATATGCAGCGTGCAGTGATATATTTTTTGAGAGAGTTCCACTAGAGATCAAACGTCGCTGGGTAAAACGCACTGACAGCGTACGGCGAACCTAAAATTATTAGCATTTCAAGCGTAGAAACGTTCGTGAACAGAATGTGAAATATAATGAGACCTGGCTAGAGGACACCAAGAGTGATTGAATGAGTCTCTCTCTACCGGACAGAAGTATAATTGACCTTTTGTATCGAACAGCATCGATAATTAGCTACAAAAATCTGTACTGGGATCACGGTTCCTTCTTCCACGTTGTTGTTATCGTTTTCCAAAACGCAAACCGCTCGAGAAGGGCAATGATCGCAATTACTGTCCTGATAACGCACTGCGACAAGTAAAACCAGTGTTTTAAAGCTCCTGGCAAACTTTTAAGAATGGTAATCACGTATTCACTCTAGTGAGCGCAATTGAAAGATAACGATAACGCGAGCGCACGCGTTATGGGCAGCCTTGATCGCGCCCGAGGGGGCCCAGGAGTTTAAATATATTACGAAAGATCGTGCGAATGATACACGCATAAAAAAGTTGAAAGTGCAATCGATGCTCTTTAAAGTGCATAAATTCATAAAATGTTTTAGCTCTTTAATATGACATTTTAAAATTGTTTCCATTCACCGAATTCCTTTTTCCAGTCCAAATTATTCCCGGATATTCATGTGATTCCGGGATTTCTCCGAGGGTGCTGCAACTCAAGATGAGATATCTAAGCGAAGATTACAGGATGCCAGATGCATCTTAGCCGGATGTGGGCATTCAAATGGTCTTTGGGCTCGACTCCGGTTTCAAACAGCCTCCAAAAGGTTGATTTCTCGATATTTCAGCGAAATAAAATAACTTTTTTTGGAGGAAAACGAGAATATACGCTTTAAAACGTACACTTTCCTTCTTTAACTTGAACACGTAAAGGCTATAACATTTTGATGGTATAACCAAGATGTCGTAGGCTGCAATGAAATAAGATTTTTATAAAAGCGGAGAGAAGGTGAAGGGATGGGGATTTTTCACAGCATGAAGTGTGAAAATCTGGATGAACGGATTGAGTTAAGCGAATGAGGGTTACTAAAAAAAAACACCCTCAGAAGTCTATTAAGTGGTGGTGGTTTATGTAACTTTGTGAAATTTCGACATGTCATTAGAGGAAGAACACTTGATAAATTTCATGGAATGTTTAAAGCCTAAGAATGAGTGATTCGAGCGCTAAATATGAAGTAGATGAAGTGGATGGACAAGATAAAATAATAAAAGAAGTAGCTGAATACTGAAGCGTAGAGGAAGAAAGGGCCATATGGAACACTATAAATAAAAAAGATCCAGATGGGTTGGGCACACACTGAGGCACAATAAGATTGTGGTAAATATAATTGAAGGAAAATTAGAGGGCAAAGTCCCAAGAAGGATGCCAAGGGATAAGTATGTACCTAGACCAAATAAAGAATAGGGTATGTATAAGAACTACCAGGGAGTAAGGGAACTAGAATTTTATAGGGAAGGATGGAGGGCTGCAGTAATCTTAGGATAGTAGTAATCTCGAACGACCAATGATGACGATACGCTGATCGGTTTCGGTATTTTACAAATAATTGGAATACATATTATATCTCTGATGATAATGTGTCAAAAATTGAAACCGGCCAGTATACATTAAATATTCCACCATAGCAAATTTTGTGGATTAGCTGCAAATTAAACCAAATATATACCAAGCTGACGTTTCCATTTTATTTGTTTATCATTGTCGGCGTGAATCCATAAACAAACTTAACAATATATTGAATTTTCAAAAAAAACGATAACTTAGTATTTATCCACACTGTAATTTATTACTTATCAAGGTTTCAGAAAATCATTGGCATTTGACATGATTTGCTGAAACTATAGTCGTATTTAACAATAGTTTGGATGAAAACTAAGCTTTTATTTTTACAAAATTGATTTACTTCCTCAAAGTAAGGCCTGATTCAGTCTCTTACAGTATATTAAATATCGTGTCGAATTATACCAGCAGTTCTTTCTTTATTAACTTAAAAGTCCAGTATGAATAATAGCACGGGAAACGTATCTCAATGTACTCTTTGTCTGAGGTATAACATTCTGGAATTAACAGTAGTTACATATTGAAATGAATGCTATAATTCTGTCTTTATGCATAAAATGTATTGTATACAGGACCTAGGTTTCTCCGTAAATCTAACAATATTTTTTTTATAAAACATATCTCCGCAGCACTTAAACTGATGATGTCTAAGTTGTACTACGTCAAAACCTTGGTCCCTTGTATCTATAATATATTTTATATAAAAAGTAAAATTTGTTCTTTCATTTAAACATCTTACTTTATTTGCTCGACTATCGGTAATGAATATCTTTGTTCATAAACGAATTTTCTTCTTCAGTCCCAAGCTTCTCGGCTCCTAAGCCATCGTTATGGGAGTGAAATTTGTTTTTGTCACGACCTCAGTGGGTGGATCCAAGTAATAATTTTGGAGAGTCTATTTTTCTTCTGCAACCTCACCTTTACTCGTTGAAGGAAAATGAAAATACGAGGCAGTTGACGCTTACTCGTGACCAGTTGCTACGTGATCGGGTGAGGTTTGCCTCTGGTAACGCCCATCATATATCTACCCACCTCAGTCACATGACCGCGGCAATTAGATCCGGCAACTTTTGAAATAGTAATTGGCGGCTCACCCATTTCAGTAAAATGACTGTGCGGTTCAACTTTTAATCACCTTTGGTTTGGAACACCGGCAGCCCAGACACGAGTTGGAAAAATACGGGTCATTTTTCATTATGAGTACCTGTAGTATTAAGAGGAGTGGATACTATGCCCAAAATGGTGTTTTAAGACTGCTGGGGTTTTTATCGCCACGGTAATATACTAGGGGGTAAGTCTATGACTTTTGCATCCAGTCAACCAACGTTAACGCTCTCTTGTGACATTAATTATAGTTGGCGTGTCTATAAGCCTCATTTGTCTCGATATACGACTTTTTTGGCGATGCCGGCAATTAAATAAGCGACTGTGGACGCTTATTTTACGTAAAAGACTCATTCAGATCTAAAATTGTTGACCGTCGATAAAATTATGGTTAAAAGTGCGAATTAGGTGCTCGCAAACTTTTCACTCTTCCTAGGAATATTTTAATGATGTCATGGAGCGGAAAACATGCAAAGATTATGGGAATAATGGAATGTGGCCTCGCGGGAGGCCTTAAGTTCCTCTTAAAATCCATGCATGCTTCTTTATCCCTGACCTCAAGCCCTCCAGTGACGAGTTACATTGAGATCTGATATACATATATCTGCCCAGTATTTTTTATTCTCGTCGCGTCGATAAACCTATTTCCTCGCTGAAAAAAATTACTCATCCACCAATGAAACTTCGTTTCCTTATTCAAACATCCAACAACGTTGTATCCCTCGAATAATTTCTAGAGCGATCTTTTCCTCGTCTCGTTCACTGAACCCCATCCAAAGTCTCCCGACTGTCTCACACCACCCCCTTGGCGTCGAGGAAACAACTCACGAACCGTTGTTCTTTTTTTTAATAAATCCGACCAACCAGTCCGTTGCGGTCTAAACGACCCTCTTGAAACACCCTCGAGGCAAATTTTGAGGGTATCTGGACTAGCCACGGTATTATCAGTACGGTGTTACCCGCAAATTTGACAAATGCGAGTGGCTCCGTAAAGGTTATACGTTGGCTAGACCTGGTATCCTCAAAATTTGTCAAAAGAGCAAACGCCTCATTGTTTTCCATGGTCGGCCTCGCGGACGGTGGCACTAAGCGCACGCTTTGGACTGCACCTGTAACATCATAGGTCCGACAATCCTGACCAACTTGCAACACGGACAGATTTCAAACCGAAATTGGCTGTCAAACGTACGCGTTGGAAAATTTTAATTCAGACACATTAATCGCGTGGTATGATTGAACAAACCCCGTCATTTATACTCCTCCCGATGCCTAAATTCGGACGGAGTTTTGGAGTTGCACCAAAAATCGTACACTGTTGCGATATCTCGAAGATGTGATACTCTGCCGTATGAAATAAAGGCATGTAAATCCATCGCACTGCAACTAATCTAGTTGAAACACTCAAACACAGCTAGTTACTTTGTGCATAAGTTGTATCCTGTACCTATTTCTAAACTATCATAGGTTTAGTATTTTACTTTCCATGTCATACCATTTATATATTATTTTATATCTCAATGTAGTACACTATTTCTCGTTCATTATGTTTTTCACCTACCCATCAGATGGAATTTTCAGCCGTAAGATATACAGCCATGTTAACTTGAGTACTTATCTACGTGTTGCACAATGTTTTTTGTACTAATTTTTGTGGTTATATACATATATGTGTGTTTATATATATAATTATATAACCTCATACAAATAAAGTTTTTATTATACTCCCTTTATTTTAATATGCATTACGTCACGTTTTAATGTATCTTATTCTCAGTTCATTTTCTTATATTTTTTTCATTGTTTATGGTATCTTTGCCATTAAATATTGTGTTATCACATTGCTAATAAATTTAATTTGTGAAAGGAAATCATTCCATCTTCACTGATATGTCAAATTATTCAGCCATTCGACAACCATTAGGAACATTAGTAATTCGATATGACATTTATATTCATTGTTGAACATTCAATAGCGGTAATCACAGTTGTTGGCTCACCACGGTCCATCTCCAACAACGTCCAATGGCTAAGTGCTAGCTTTTATCGCCGTCATTAATGAACAATTAGCGAGTAAAATATTGCAAAAATGTTTAGAGGGTAATGCGATGATGAAAACGAAATTTCTAAAGATGTAAGTGAAAACGGCTATGAAAAAAAGAAGAAAAATAATTTCCTCAGCTGGGAATCGAACACCACACCTTGTGCTTCAATGGGTTTGTACGTACACAGACAAGCAGACAGACAGTGTGATAAATGGAGTAAAAATGGATGTTTGTGTATCTGTCTGTCCGACATTAATAGACTTCGACACCGTTTCACCGATCACTATTTAAGTTGGCACATGTATGCATTTTTTCAAGGAGAAGGTTTCATCTAAAAATATCTCAGGCCCCAAAAGGTCCCAAAAAGGTGGTTTAAGCTCCGTATTGGGTTTTGTGCATTAGTTTCATTTTTTACTCTTTAAAATTACTTCCGCTCAAGATAGAGTGTTGTGATTTTTTTATCAAATGGCTGAAAGAATGGAGTTTATAATTCTTTCCATTGATTTTCTTTTCCAATCCGTATTGGTCTTAAAATTGCGTTTTTAGCTGCAAAAACGCACATTTTTATCACAAATCAACAAAAGCATATTTCCTTGACAACCATATTTTGGTCTTTAACGCATTTTAAATTCATTTTGCTTCTATTTAAGCTGATTAGGAATGCTAAGCATTGGGTTTTGTGTAGTGATTTATCCTTACTTTATATATAAAAATGTAATGGTGTCTGTCTGTCTGTCTGTTTCTCCAACACGCAAACACTTCTGAACCGATTGAGCTGAAATTTGGCATGTAAATAGAAAATATATTTAGTTGCAACATAGGCTATATGAAAAAGCCCCTAGGGCCCCCAAAGACCCCTTCTGGTGGTCCCTGGTGGTCCATGCTAAGCATTGGGTTCGGTGCAGTGGTTTTATTTCTTGATTTTTAAAATTTCTTTCACTTAAGATAGAGGGCTGGAATTTTTTTATCGGATGGCTGAATAAATGAAGTTTCTAATTATTTCAATCGATTTTCTTTTACACTTCGTAATTCTCTCAAAATTACGTTTTTTGTTGAAATATCTAACATTTTTCTCTAAAATCAACAACATCATATTTCCTTGAAAACCAGAGATTTGATTTTCAAAGGATATTCACGCCTCTAAAATTTAAATATCACGTTTTCCTGCAGGCCCATGTTATCACGTAGAAATAAAATCTGTATAAGAAGGGCTCAAGAGTCCCAAGGGCCCCATGATAGATTGTTTCGGGGGGTAATCAATCAATTCAGTGCAATATGCACTGAATATCAATTCAGTGCAATATGCACTGAATTGATTGATTACAAGTATACTCTTCAATATCTATACTCAAAGTGGCTCTCATATGGGCACTGAATGTATATAAGAGAATACTTACGTAGTAAACGATACACCTAAAGGAATTAAATCACCTACACACGCAATTAAATGTGCAAAAGTGCTTGCGTGTAGTGAATAGTAAAGGAAATAATGCCTCAGTTGCTGCAACAAACACGGAGTTTTTTATTATCGTTTAATACTCAGATATAATACACGTAGTGGAACCGTCCATCTCTAATTACGATTGCGAACTGTTTTTAGATCAATTCCCACATCATAAACGTTACAAGTTATTTATATATATATTGACAAGTGTTAAGGTGCAATTAACTTTCATTCACTCAATCATCGAGTTGCCTATTCAAGACTCTCACTCGCCGCTGTTTCCCCTCCTTGGACTTTAAAGAATATCCATCAACATGCGTAATAGATAAAACGGCAACCTTTCGAAAAAATCTTCTAAGGCAAGAGGAATATCTTCTTATCGAGAAAATAAGTCCTTACAAGCAAAACGACTAAAGTTAGACATAGATGTTCAAAGAAATTCCCACCAGCCATCTCATGAGCATCTCCCCGTGGTGTTTCTCGGGTTACTCTAAGGACCACACAAATTTCATCCCAACCCAGCCTACGGACGAGTTTTAATCTGGTTTAAATATAGACCCATCTGTCTCAAAACTTCAATCTGTTTTAAGATGGCGGAAATAATAATTACGTCACTACATTCTTCTTACCCTAAAGAAGAACGTAAATTCTGTGCAGTGAACGACATCCGTGGATGAAAATCGGCAAGTGCTCTAAGAATCACCACATATATTTTATTTAGCAACCAATGCAAAAGATTATGTCTACCCTTAATGCCGAAGGCACAGTCCGGGTGATGGAGGATTCATAGGTCAAATAAACATGGCTGCTGTTGCAAATGCTCCTTTTGACGTTGTCAACCACTGAATTGTACCCTACTCTATTCCTGATTAAGATACTCTACGCACATATGGACGATGAATTGCGCAACTCAATTAAGCCATTGAATGCAAATATATTTATGTACACAAGGGAATCGATCAAACTGTTAATCACTCTGAAGTCGGCTCAAGAAAACCGGAGGGACGAGGTGACCATCTATCAACCTGTGTACTATTTAAGCAGTAATGAGTCTGCGTGGCCCATTTTTTGGGTTTCTCGTGTATGAAAGAGGACCATCAGTCACTCATCCCTTCGTGTACGTGGGAAACGGTCAGCCTATCTACTACAAAAAACACAACATACAAAATAGGTTACGGACTCCTCAAATGACCACGCTGACAGTATTCTTCAGGCTTTGTGGCTTTCTTATAAAATAAGTTCAATAAGTTTCAATCCCGTTGAATTTCAACGGGTACCTTCCGCTAGTTATTCTTATATATTTTGCCTAGTAAGGCGACTTGATGTAAGCATGCCATGTAACGATTCTCTTACTATGCTTTTTTCCATTTTTTGTTTAACCTTTCCTGCATAAAAAGGTGAAATTTAATCTCATTTTACTATAGTAATGTTCATTCTAAAGTATTATGCCAATTGTATGTATAGAGAATGCCTAAAAAGCGTTGGTCTTGTGGCATTTTTCATGCACTCCCCCCCTCTTTGTTTTGCAAAATTCCCCTCTTTAGACAGTTTCCCCTATGCGGACTGTTTACCCACCGGACTTAGCCGAAGGTCTAGCCCGAGGCACGCCCCGTCATGTGCGCTAACGACATGTGCGCCAACGACGGCCAAAATGCCTACGACTCCAAAATGCAGCGACTCCTGCCAGCAACTTCTGCCACGACTTCTGCCGCGCCTTCCGCCAGCCCTTTCACCGCGCCTTTCCCTCACCAGGTCCTGCATCGTTTATATAGCCCCTAAAGTGAGGAAGGATTCCAAAAATGCGGTCATTCTGACCAAGGCACAAAGGCTGTGATCCTGTATTCTTCGGCCGAAGCCAGAAAACAGTTCCTGGCGCTCCAATTGAAAACTGCCACCCCATCTATCACCCATCCCATTATTTCCTCCCCTCCAAGGCTACCAATCGCCTATATCCGAAGCTTACCCATTCCACCTCGTCCCTGCCGACTGAACCCCTCCTCACCTGACTCATCCCTGAGCCCGCCCTCTTTTGCATTCGAGACGGCGTTGTGTTCACACTGTTGTGTGAAACTGCTGACTGTCATTTTGTTCTTAGAGAGAAGCTCAATCTCTCGTACTTGTATATTTTAATCATTTCTGAGTGGAAACTCTCATTACGGTCACCTGGCACTCGACCTGTGGGTAAATTGCTTGTAACTTGGTTGGTTTTATGTGTGAAATATACTGATAGTTCAGTTCTTGATTGATAATCCTTGTGTTTCGTTCAATTTCATCAATTGTCTCACCCGAGCTTGGAAAGAATTTGTTTTTTACGGGTGTTATCTGCGAGAAAAACTATTCCCTTCTCCCGATAGCGCTTCAGTCTGCACCAATCACCTCAGGCTGTAAACGCTTCGTTTTCCACCGGCGAATTTCCATTCGTTTTCCTTTAACCTTTTCACCGTTTTCCTGGTCCCCCCCCCCCGGGAAGGCGTAAATTCAACCAGAGCATTCATCGAATTATTGTGAGGATTTCCTGCAAAATGGTTGTGACTTTCGCCAAACGTAGCTTCTGGCGAACATTCTCATTATAATATCTTAAGATTAGTCAAATCGATAAAAACTTTCGCGTGCCATTTCACCGATGTAATCATACATGATAATTGAACCAATCGATAATGGTTTATGTGTCGGTCGCTGAAAATTAAATGAAGTCGTATTATTAGGAACCAATCGGTCTATTGAACCAGTAGGTGTAAAGAAAGGTGGAGGCCCGTGTGAGTACCGTATTGAATTGAAGAACGGTGTGAATGGACTACAACCAAAATATTATGATTTCTTAGACAATTTATGGCATCTGCATCTACGTACTACCCTTCCAGCCGCCGCAGATGCGTGTGGCAGGGGGTGTTAGAATACACGCCATGCAAGGGGAGGGATTTGGGAAAAGATGGTGGGAGAGGACAGAGGTTATAAGCTAAGCAAAACTTGGTGGCACTCGCATGCCAAGGACATGACGCAAATGAGAGGAAAGTTTGCAAGATATGTGGAATAAAGCGTCCGAGCCTTCCTCCAAAGGTCCATGCGGGAGTTCTTCTGTACCTTTGACCGTTCATCAACGCTCGATTTACCCTCAAAGCTTCGTTTATATACAGCCGTTTTTGCGATTACGGACACTGCTTAGCCAATCAGAATCGCTGTCTTCAACGAAGGCTGCGTTACCGTCGGAGTTGCCCATCTTTCAACTTTTGACGGAGCCTGCGTCACCGGAGCTGCGGCAGGGAGTGAGGCTGACACTTTCTGCCGGTCAGTTGTTCAGGTGATTGTTTCCAGAGGAACTGTGGGTCATATTCAAACTGTGGACAAAAATTAAGCCAGGTTAAGGCTATTAAGACAGACTAAGACAGGTGGAGCCCATCGTATTCGTGAACATCCATTTTTCTTCATTAGCTCCACAACGAACGGGAATAATTAGGAAGACTGAACACGTGGCGGTTTTCCACCCCCTTATGTTTTCATCCGATGCTGCTGCTGTCATGAAAACGGGCTGTTCGTGCGTGACGCACAAAGCAGCGGCAAAACGACGCTAAAACGGCTTCATGAAAACGTTGCTTCTGTGACATTTAATTCTCCGCTGATGTGGGGACGATAAGTTTTGCAAGAAAACCAAATAAAATTTTTTTTTAATAATAATACACTTTGTAAAATTAAACTTGATGAAAAACATTGAAACTTGAAGTACACTAGAAAAATATGAACCAATTGTTAAAAAAAGTAAAATGTAGAAAATTGGGGTTTTAATAATAGGTACCCCAAATATTATTGTAATTGAAACCATAAAGAGGAACTCCGCTCTACCCTTTCAAGGGAAGACGGAGTGGGAGGGAATTGGTGTTCCAATTATCTCCCTTTTAATTAAAAAATATACCTATCGAACCATGTGTATAATATCACACTGTTTTGGCTATAATCACTAAAGGTTACCGGAAAGCAGGAATTTTTGTAGCTATCAGTTCGGCAGTGTATCTCTCTTATTTTGTCGCTTCTATCAGTTCTAGAGATATAGCACGGAGTCAAAAAATATCCTCCTTGTCACATTAAAACTCACCTGATCTGAGCTTAGCCTGTAGCCTTCAAGTCTCTAACGGTCCCCAACCTATTCCTTCCATGAGCTTTGTAGCACTTTCTGCTCTTTCGTAGCAGTCTGCGGCTTTCTTTTGTATTTTATTCACTTCGCGAATTGAATCTTTCTGTGAAGGATCCCAAATGCTCTCGGCGTATTCGATATGTTGCCTAGCCAGAGCAAAGTAGTATCACTCTTCCACTTATTCATCCAAGGACCTATCCACAATTCGCTTGATTAACACTAAGTTTCTTTGATGAAGCGCCGCAAATGCTTTGCATGGCAGAAGAGAAAGCCTCCAAAGAAAGATGTATGAGCAGCATAAGGACTATCGGAAAGAAGAACTATCGGGGCAGCGCGCTATCATTGAATTTGAAAGAGTTGAGGACTCCAGTGCCTTGAAACATTGACGAGCATATCACACTTTAATTAATAAATTTATAGTAATGATAGTTCATTATGATTTCCTTATGCTGAAGATTACTACAGCTATTAGAAAAATTTTAGCCAGTGATAGTAGAATCACTTTTTGATAATTACCATTAATAATATTCAAGATTTGTAAGACTGGTCCATCGTCTCAAGTGCATAAGGACTCTTCTTGTTTAATCAAGTCGATATTTGAATGGGAACAATTGTTATGGATAATCTCGCGAAAACATAATGTCAAGCGATCCCGACTCCAGGACAGATTTCCTGCGTAGAACATTGTTCTTTCATTCATTTAACTATATAATTTATAAGCTAAAAGTTTGTTTTGAGGTTCAAAATGAAATTAAATAATCATAAACTTCAATATTTCCAATCGTATTCACTCTATCGATCGATACACTGAAAATTTTGAACGCAGCGCGAATTATTTTTGCAAATGTCGAGCTTTTGTCTATTTTTTCCCCAAGGAGTTTTTACATTGTTACCGAGGCTTGCCATATACTATGCAGGATATAAAAGCTACGTTAGAGGTAATTTGTCTTTCGTGATACGTACTATAATGGCTTTTCACTACATAATGTCTTCTCTTTTCATGATTTACAATGCAACACGATGCTTTATGTACTATTGCATATTTTAATACCCTTGCTTCTTGCGAATTATGAATAAATACACTTCTTATGGATGGGGGGTATCCCCACGAAAGCCTACCGTCACGCGACACCCGACTCCCGGACGGATAGAGAAGGCGGAGAGAGCGATTGAGGAGACGAGAGATAGAGTCTTCTTCTGCATGCTTGTGCGCGCCTAGAGCATTTAAGTTTTTACCTGGTAATATAAAAAGTGAGAATGTCTTCAGGAAATGTCTTAAATTAGTACAATCATGGCTGTTTACTCAGCACAATGTTGAAACACTGTTTGGAATAAATGTTTAATTGAGCTATCGTATTATCTACTTCGTATTATCTTCTTGTGAATAAATATTTTTTTCATATACCTACAATTTATAAGATTAATGTTGGAAACCTTTGGCATCACATGGGCACTTTAGTACCATGTTTTTGTACTACATATCTTGTAAGTTTCTCCGCCTGTTGGCCATGCGTATATATTTACATGAAGGTAGTCTTTGCACAGGAAATACCTTAAAATACTAACTAAAGTTTCCTTTTCATTGTATTTATTCATGATTGTTTGTAAATTTATTTGTTGGAAGTAATAAATATCTAATTATCTATGCTTCAGTGTGTATACCTATAGCCATTTGAAGGTTAGGTGCTACAGAACAAGGCACTTACTTATCCAAGTGTTGAGTAGTTGCGTAGTTACGTATATGCAAGCGCTTCAAGTGAATTCGCAATGCTATCACCATAGGGATATAGTGTAATTTCATGTGAATATTTTGTCCATGTGTATTTCATGTACTAATCATCATTATGCATTCATATAATTTTCATATTCATATTTGCAGAAATATTATTTTAATTATTAATGTTTATTTAGATGCAATGCTATGTACTACTCCCCACTGCCAGTCAGACCCAGACTCAAATGTTCCTCTTAAAAAAACTTAAATTGTGAAGGTGATTTCACCGTAGAGCGTGAATAAATGAGTCAAGTTAGAGAATTATGTGGTAATATTTATTAAATTACTGAAAATTTTCGTCATATATAACTATATTTTTGCACCATTAATATTACAATATTTAATTCATTCTTCTTTCAGTGGCTTAAATTAAAAAAATAAAATTCGAATATGGCCACCATTATGATTAGGGAAATATCTCGCTCAAGCTACCTTAACTGATCCTCCTAGCCCCATGCTGAGTGCAATTTTTTTTGTTTATGTAAATACAATAGATGTGGACTCCTTCGGCATTTGGCAACATCGGTTAAAACTGATCATTTCTCTGAATTCATCATCATAGCCATAGTGTTATATTAATGTCAGAATGTCGGTTCGAACAACTGCGTTCCTGATCCTCCCAAATCCAAATGTGCTTCTCTTAAGCGTTTTTGCCATGATAACTTGCCTTTCTTACATTCATCTTCAAGTGGATTGAGTAGAAACGTACTCCTCCCTCTATGGGTCTTTATCTCCTATCAATTATACTGTATGTTGTCGATGTTTCCAACTCATAATCAGATTCAATCGCTAACTTCTTGTAAAAAGTCGTTAGTTTGCCGCTAGATGAAAAAGATAGAGAATTTACTAATTTTCTTGCTGGATGGAAATGAACTAAATATATATTTTATACATAAATAATGAATTGTATCTTGAACTCAACAGCTGTGAGCATTAGAGAAGCGTTGGTGCTTTAGCTTTTTCCCAATTTTTTAAAGCTATGTCACTGACTATGCACTTTCTTAACTATGGAACTATTTTTTCTATGCTTTTCTATTACAGCTGTCAAAAACGTATGGTATCTCTCTTTTACAGGCATTTTTTAAGAATCATTAGAAAGATTTTAAGATCTTGGAAAATTCATTAAGTAGGCTCAAACTGTTAAAAAAAGGGCAGTCTCCCTCCCACTTCCTCTCCTTGCGTCACCAGTACGGAATCAAATTACGGATCCCTTCGTTTTTTCATAGCAGCAACACCTCAATAGACAAATAAATAATCGTTAGTATGTTAAAAAGATTGCTCGTAAAAGTAATCCGTGGTTAAAATTAACGATACTGTTTTGTAATCAGTTTGTAAACGAAAAAGAGGCTTAAAGTCACTAGTTTTTGTCGTCAAAATAACGCTTTACCTGAAAAGTAGTCAGATCGGTAGTTAGGCGCTAAAATTTATGTTTACAAAGACTTTAAAATGTCACTAGGTTGGTAACGCTGTGCCTATGTTGTGTTTTTGGTGTACAGAATCCACCCAGTTTTTCATGGCCCTCTCTATCGACGTCCACCTTTCTGTACTTTTCCTGGCTCCTCTTAATAAGGTCATTTCAATCTCCAGCATCCGGTTTTAGCACCATATTTCAAAGGAATTCGAACCTATAATTCTTCTTTTGGCACTCGAGAAGTCTGAATATTAAGTTTTCTTTTAATCATTCTTCTATTTCCTCATTTTTTGTAACAATATTTCTGATGATTTTACGCATTGCTCTTGTGATTTGGAACTTTCTTACTATCAAAGCCTGGAGCAACTAAGGGCTCAAAACTCCTCGGCTACTTCCATTTAATTTCTCTTCAGGAAATTAGTCTTTTAACCTTCAATTTAAAAAAATCGCCAAGCATTCATCGCACTCTCCGCTCAACGCCACCGTGACAAATAAAACCTCTGACCGGATTTGGAGAGTGTTTTCCGGAGGCATCAGGAAAAGCTTTCTTTTTTTTAAACGCTCACTGATACGCTTTCGTGATTATCTTAAGATTTTAGATTTCAAAAACATGTTGTAGTTGCCACTGGAAAAAATCGGCCCGCACCAAGTTTAATTTCCCGTCCAGTCCGATTTTTTTCCTGCGGCAATGTATCCTTTATTCCATCGCCGTATTAAACGGCATTCGTGAATATCTTCATGTTGTAGTTCTCTAATGATTACATATGGTAAAGAAAATTTCAAACTTTAAGTCATTGGCATAGGATTTGTCGTGAATTCTCCTCATTTCCATCAATAAAAGAATTACAGTCAGCTTGTATGAGCAAAATCCTTGTAAAGTTCTCCAGTGTCCTGCGATATTCATTACAGAGCATGACCGATAATTGGTTTTTCTGCGTGCATGAGCATTGACCATAAACTTGCTAGAGACTTCTTGAGTAGAATACGTAATTGAAATCCCCCACATTTACCACCAGTTTAAAGAAGGTAAAGAGGCTAGTATTATAGGCATCATATACTTGAGCAAATTGCTGATATAATTTCACAGTACGACAGAAGAAGAATTATTATGTGCAAACATATGTTGCTAAATCACCTCTTGTAATTGTATTAAGTGAATCACGCATTATTGTCAGGGAACTGCTACGTTGGTATTTGTATGCGTATTATCATGAGCCAGTATGTTTGATCATGCATTTCATTTACTTGATACTTCAGGTTTAATTATTTCCTTGTGATTGCTTTACTTAGGGTCGTAGACGCTGTGGAATACTTTTCACTATTTGTTCTTTTCGTATCGATTATACACAATAGATGTATTCACAACAAAACTCTCGTTCAGTCAGCGCTAAATTCATGAATTTTTCCTGCTCGTGTGACATCGAGGCATGCACGTCCATGAAGCTTGTTTCATGAATATGGATTTCATGAATGAATTTACGAAAAAAATTACCGTGGGACGAAGGATCAATAGAATCTCACTACGGTAGATTCCGCTTATTTGGGGTTTCGCGCAAATGGGGCAGCCGCTTCATTGAGGCACATTATTCTGGTCCTCGGTGTTGTTGTGGAGGGTATTTAGACTATTCGAATTATTTGCGACCTTTTATTTGGAGTCATGTGTGTGCCTAAATTTGAAATTCCTAATTAAAAATTTAATTAACCTATTCTTCTTCGTTGAGCGAAACCAGACCAACGACTTGGAAGAAAATCAATTAGTTGATTAATTAATGGATAGTCATTTACACCACACATCCATTCATCAAGTCTTTTAGGATGAAAATGGGGCCCATTCCCTCTATTAAGCTACTCTATAATTTACAATGTTATATATTATATCAAAAATATAAAATAAAATCATCCATTTGCGTGCTGTGTAATGTAGAAAATCCAGTTATGCTGCATTATTTAATATCATCACCAAAGTTTGGTCTTATTTTTATGTAAATGGACTTGAATATTGATTATAAAATGGCTTGAGGGAAATGACGGAAGCAATAATCCGAGTCCTTTCGTTAAAGCAGGCTAGCACCGTCAGCGAACTATCGGACCTCGTGGAAATGCCGTGTGTGGTCCTCCCTTTTTAGTGTTTGCGAAATGCCTCTATTTTCAAACTCTCTTATAAAACCATATGAGTTCGTTTCTCCATCAATTATCATTATTTATCATTAATTTGTTTTTATTTTTGTCCACTTGGCTATAATACTGCAATTCCACGTCGGAGTTACCTATCCTTTACTGTTTTATCATTGGTTTATTATTCACTAAAATGTCTTTGATTGTAAATTCTGATTTAGAAATGTGTTAAAAAATTATTCTTCAGTTATCCAGTTCAGATACTGTTTTTGCTTATGTTTACACTAAAAGGATTATGTCACTTTTTTCTTAATTGTATTCTTCGTTTAGGTTTATTTTATTTTTATATGATGCATTTTTGATTGTATGTCTTTTCTGTGATTAGAGATATAAAACTGGCATGTAATGTATATATTTATATATGTTCAATAGCAGGTTAAGTACCTTAAGCTCACCACCATTGTAAAATTGGTGCTCTTAGGGGTATTGTACCCAGAGCAAATAAATATTATTATTATTATTATTATTATCCTAATTGACAAGCACCTCATTTTCATTGCTTGCAACATCTATTTCTCCTGCTACTATAGTTTAAGACCTATACTCACCTACGAAAGTTCCGCAGAGGAAGAACCACCCGGTACTTGAACCCAGATCGCTCAATGAAATGCGAATAACTTTAGCCAGTCAAGCCACCGAGGCATCCTTCGTCCTTTTGGATCTTCATGGGTTTTAAAGGAGCTAAATTTTTCTCACCCTTGGGACATGAAATGTAAAGAATCAGTAAAATTGTGTGCTTTGCGCCACCGTACAAGGGGGTAGAGCCAAACTTTCCTTTCTATTATGTCATTTTTGGACCAACTTTGAGGATTACGCGGACCAACCACGGTATTACCTTTCATGGCGTCACCCGTAAGTGCACGTATGTGTGAAGATTCCAAAGAGGAAAAATCATTCGCCTTCAACGTAGTAAAAATCATCCTCTGTGGAATTACTTGCACTCATGTGCACTTGCCGGTGACGCTGTGAAAGGTAATACCTCGGCTAGTTCGCGTTATCCTCAAAATTCCTCTTCTCAAATATTTCTCCTGAAATTTAACGTATGCTAACGCACTACTTTTCCAAACATCATCCCTTTTGCTCTGTGTAGATAAGGATTGTGGTCGATGTCGTGGAACCCATAGCGCCTCTCTTCAAGGGGAGGCTTACCGTCTTTCCCCCTTCATCCACTTCCCATGACATCCTGCCCACCCATCCAGCAAGACACCGTTGACATCATTTGTTGGACGCCTGAACTTACAAGTAAAGCCCGTTTAACAGGATGCTTGATCCAGCACAAGACCTAGTATGCTAGCTGGTACTTGATATTGAGGACGGAATCCAGGATGATAGAAACCGTGATAGAAGGTTTCACACGATCATTGAACTTGTGCTTGCGATGAAGCGATACTGTCGTCCACTGTTGCGAACTGTTAAAAAAATGGAAGATTTCCATGAAACAAGGCGAGTTTCGGCTGCTGCAGTAATAGCAGGGATTGTCGAGACACTCCCGGCACATTGATTTCACCACCAAAGAGTGCGTAACACCCGCGAATAAGTGAGGCGCTGATTAAAAAAAGTGAAGACCGCACTGCGATTGTAAAAGCTAACGTGATTGGTCGACAGCTACTAGGTCCTACTGGGAGGTAGTAGTAAACTAGTACCGCATCAATTATGAAATCAAGTAGCTCAGCCTGTATGATAGCGATTATACTGGCTCGCCAGTATGCTGGTTCTATATCACACGATACTGGAAAACTATTATACTAGCGAGTATCCACGAACTTGTGCTGGATCAAGTGTCGTGTGAAACGGGTTCAATACTCGTATAAATGATTAGTTCATCAGTAGGGGAGGCGACATATGATTATGGTCATTTTTGTCACAAGGGATAAAGTGAGGGTTTGGTAAGGGTATAGTGAGAGTTTGGTAAGGTATTTTCATGCGGACTGGAGGAAGATTGGAGAGAAACCTGATATCGGCATTGACCCACGCTCAGCGAAAGGTTCCCAAGGGTCCGCTGTTAAGCGTCCCATCCGACGAACCGAGCACTGTTATTGAGGTGCTCTCCATATAGGGTCCACGTAGGAATCTGAAGACCCAATGATGGTGGCTGGAGCGGTAATCGTGGGTCATTGAGTGCACATTTTAATATTTTTTAAGTAAGTTGAAAACATCCTTGAACCACATTTCATTTAAGTGCATTTTTGCATGCGCTGGAATTCAACATGCAGGTGGTAATAGAAATCACACAAGAATTATATTTTAAGTATTTTCCTAAATAAAAGCATGCTTTGAAAAGGCTTTTCGATATTTATAAGAAATTATGTTGAAATATGTTTGTATCTAATTTTGGACTCGTCGTAACACATTGATATTTGTAAGCAACAATGAAAATGATTATAAATGTATTATTTCGCGTTTAGAGGAAAATCTGCGCATATGTAATTGAATGTATTCGAAATATATGTCATGTACCATGAGGCTACGTGTTAAAATAGTATTAAAATGCCAAAAAAACAAATCGGTATGACTCAATTTTTTTCACTTTTATCTATAGATATTTCTAGCGAGAAGACGTATGCAAAGTTTCAAGCAAATCTGGAAATAAACATTAATCCCTCCTACCATCTTGAAGAACACCACCGTGGTCG
Organism: Pyrrhosoma nymphula; assembly: GCA_963573305.1. Lineage (NCBI taxonomy): Eukaryota > Metazoa > Arthropoda > Insecta > Odonata > Coenagrionidae > Pyrrhosoma > Pyrrhosoma nymphula. The sequence continues at coordinate 41,702,209 of OY754330.1, read as the reverse complement.
GCATTCAAATCCATGCCTTCGGGATGAGAAGCCAGTACTCGAGCCAACGCGCCAATCCATCAACATGTCGCCAAAACTCTTACACTTGTGGAGGAAGCGTTGTGTGCCACCTTCATATTGTGCATTACATTTCCTATCCTCCTGCTGTTGAGTATTCTTCTCGGGATATTCGTTTATATTGATACCATTGTGTTTTAAAATTATTGCTTCACCCAACTGCATTATTTAAGTTCATCTTTTTCTAATTTGCGATTGCCTCACTTTCCACTATTCCACATAGGAAGGTATAGTTTTCTTCTGACCATGTACTATTCACGTCACATGGGTGTACCACGAGACTATACAGAAAGTGAATTTTTTTATCCAAGGACTCTACTTTATTGCCATATTTGAATAAAAAATGGATTTAAACGATAGTGCTATTTGCAGAGAGTGTAATATTCGTATACATTGATTTAACCCGTACAGGAAGTCTAACCACGCATCATGTAATTTTCAACGGTTTGAAATGACGCCACTTGAATTGTTTGAAATATTTCAGGAAAAACACAATCAAATGGGGCCCACATACCATCAGCGTATAATAAATAGATGCTATTGATAGAGTTTGTAATAATCATACTTAGTAACGCATATACTTATAAAATCCAGAGGCCTAACAACCTTGAAATGTGTATTGCTTTTTCAATAACTCTTTACGTTGAAGTTTTTCATCTCTAGTATGATGAAACTGGTTACTTTCAGTCGAGCCTTCAAGTATGTACACACAATATGCTTTATAAGTAAATTTGCAGCTAAACTTACATACCATTGCAGCATACCATTTTTCAAACTAGGCTGCAATTTACTTTATTTGACGCTTGATACACCAGAATGTGATATTTTTCCCATTCGATTTTTACAAGTGTATAATGTATGTACATATTCAATAAAATATATTTTTTCGTGGTTATGTTTACGAATAAATATTTTCACGTTCCGAAATTATATGCTTGCCGTGTTTTTGCTAGATTTTCGTCACTTAGTCGACCCCGACCGATGGGTCAAGACAAATAACATAAAAGCTGGTTCCAGAAAAACATCTATTTGCTCGGTCCACTGATTTTCAAAACGGAGGGAGAAATTTTGCATTTTCTCTTTAGGACACCAACTAAGAGCTTTCAACTGATGTATTAAAGAAAGTAGTTGCCAAAATTAATTTTTTTGAGCCTATTGACCTCATTTGGTTGGGCCTTCCGGAGGCACGATTCATATTTTAAACATTCTTAAGGGCAGGATCCCTAATGTTCTTACTAATTATACGCACACAAATCATTAATCGTCTTGATTTTTGCAAATAGAGATCTTCCAGTAGGGCTCAGAGAAAATTCTCAGTGATCCTAGCTCCAAATTCACTCATGCTCACGCAAACTAAGTTATACACCGAAGACGGTGAAATTCGCCGTGAAAAAATCATTTGACTTTACTAGTAGATTCTATTAAGAACTAAGTTAATTAAAAAAAATATGAAGCCGATCACCCAATTAGTTTATGGCCGAATCAACTAAACAGCTTCAATTTGAGTGATACCCGCTTGTTCGGACCGAGAAGTTCTTTTTCGCAGGAACTCCATGAGATATAGTCTTCGATTGGAAGGTCGCTAAGATTTACGAGGGTAGATATTACCAGTTGCTGCATTTAATAACGTGCGAATTCGCAAATTAAGACTGAGGGCCATATCGGGTTTTCCAGGTGGATCTGATACCCACAAAATCACGCAGGCTAAGTTTAAATAGACGGGCCCACTGTAGAGGCAATCAGGCCAAACATGACGATTGTTTAGTTTCCGCAGCAACAAACTTAGAATACGCAGTGCCACTCTATTGATGTGGTTCGGGAGATAAAGAGTGGCGAAGAGTCTATATATCTATGGAGTCTAGGGTTGCATGATGGAGAAACGAACTCCGTAGAAAGATAATGAGAAGAGGCTACATGTGTTTTTGAGACGTGTGTGACGGAGAATAGAGAAAGTGCTATTGACTGAAAGCAAGGCAAACGAGGAAGTTGTCGGCCTGTTCAGTGAGGAGAGGAAACTCCTGGAGGAGATTAGGATGAGACAGGATAGTGGGAAGGGACGGTTTGTGAGGACGAAAGGATGCTGAAGACTGTGATAGTGGCCAGTGGCGAACGGACGGGGGTTTAGGGTTTGGGGGGGGCGGGGTTTAGGGTTTAAACCCCCCCCAAAAATAACATGTTTACCTGAATTCGTTTTCGTTCGTTTACCTGAACTAGCGTTAAGAATTTTGCTTATTGGGGTGAAAAATATAGTTGAATTGTCTTCACGAAAAGATAATGTTAATTTATTACTGTGAATAATATTCTAAATATCATTTTATGATGATGCACATAAATATTAATGAAATCCCCCCAGAAGTCAATCCTGCGTACGCTACTGATAGTGACGTGAGATGGGGCATGTTGGGTAAACCGAGAAGGGAAAGAAACAAAATAGGCTTAATGGATGGGATTAAGAGAGGTAGGATCTAGGAGATCGAGAGGAGCAGAAAAAGGAAATCGTGTAAGGAGTTAGGTGCCTTCTAGTGTTAATGAGATCTTCTTCTAATGTTAGCCGGCCCCGGTGGCGGCGGGGTAAAGTCCTCGCCTGCTAATCCGAGGGTCGCGGGTTTGAGTCCTGCCTGGGTCGGTTTTTCGCTTGCCCAGGGCTTGTGTGTTTTTGTCAAGTTCTGGTGTTTCGGCCATTGAGAAACCTGACGACAAGCCAATGGCTTATGGGAATCGCAGGGGCATACGTACTACCAGAATAATCCGAGGGAAAAAAATTATTAGTGGAGGTGATCTTCATTCATTCATTCATTCATTAATCTATCGGTTAAGGTAGTTTAAAATGCAATTCAGCATAAATATTCCAAAAACTGAAACATTAGAGCAAAGAAGCTCGCTGGTACACTAAATGAAATAATACGAGAACCCACGACTACAGAAAACTACATCACTCAATGCTCAAAAACAATGAAAATAATGCGTAGTTCTCCATTAAACTTCGAGGAAAAATCCTACCGATAGGTGTTAAAATACCTTATTTCCACGGATTATTAGTGATAACAAAAAAAACGGCGTGCCGCTAATATAAGACTCATAGTAAACATTCAATTCACTGTCCTGTCCCCTCCTCCTTCTTCTCCTTTCGTCCCCTTTCGTTACTGGTGCCCTAGCACCCCCTGCCACAAGAATCTGTGGTGCCTCGTAGGGAAGAATGTAGATGTAGCGCGCAAACGCATTAGTCACGTCCTTGAAGGCCCAGCTGCCGGCGGGTGGAGCCGTCCTCTGGTGCACGATCAAAAATTAGATTTTAATTCCGGCAACACAAACGGTGGCAAAAGTTTTCTTGAGATGTACAGGCAGAACGCTCTGTAGAAAATTGTTCATGAATAATTTGGCATGCGCAGGGGTTAAATTGAAACTGTTTTACTGCAAAAAGTAAAATACTGGATTAAAATAGTACCTGCCATTTTGTTTTACATAGTGAATGCAAATATAACTCTGAAAAACTCGCTTATGCTACATTAATTTAAAGAAAATACGCTGTTTTACAGAATAAACAGATTCGCTCGCAAGGTTCGCTGTAAGAGATTCTGAAACAAATTGAACTGGGTGGTTTTTATGAGAAATTGAAGGCAAATGTTTTTTTGCGAATTTTTTAAAGCTTTGAGCCGTAGCTGATTCTTAATGGGAGAACTATAGATAATGACATGCAGTACCGCCCTCAGCAACCAATGGAGAGTGATATTTCAAATTTTCTATGCCCGCACGGAAAAATGCATTTTTTTATATTGGCCATCTTTTTTCGTTTTTATTCCACAGTACGCCGTCGCCGCAAAGATCGTTGTAAGCGCTGAGTCTGTGTGGGAGGTCCATTTCTGTAACACGATGGGTAACACATCCACCGCCAAGCGGTGTGTGTAAATGTGCTGGCTATCGACTGCAGCGTGTCGTTCAACGTGCCCTATACATGAGAGAGTAGAGCTGTCGATTAGACTTTTAACTAGGTTTTTTGATAGGTAGTGTAGCTAATAAGTTGATTTACTCCCTGATTCTTGTTTCTTTATCTTAATCGTAGTACTAACAGCCAGTGGCTTCACTAGGGATGGTGTCATCCAGTGCGGTAACTCATACCCTCACGACCCCGTGGACCTCCTCCGAGTCCGCCAGTGCCAAATAACGGAACCATACAGAATGCTTAGTAACGTTTGTAAATGTAGGTCCTATATTTATAAAGGCCATAGAAGAAAAATTGAATTCAAGGTCGGAGGTAAAAGATTGTAAGAAGTTAAGAACTAAGAAATACATAGAAGATATGTCACTTTTTATTTTTATTTTAACATTAAACTTTTTTTTAATTTTACTGTTACAGGAGATAAGGATGTAACCGTTCTATATTGGGTTTGCACAATCAGCAATACGCAATCGCTTGAATAGTATACAACAGTACAAATTACAATGTCACATTAAATCTAGGCTGGATCAGAACTTTCCTGTCCTGGCCTTCAAAGCTGCAAACTTGTTAATTACTTCATGGAAATCAACTCCTTTCGCCAAATCACTTTCAATTTTATACAATTTTATCTTCTGGAGGAGTTATTATACAAGCAAAATTATAACATTTTTTGTGTTTATAACTTACAGAGATATTTTTATATTTCAATAATAAATATCTGTCGCTAGGCTGAAACAATCCTTAACAATAATTTCATAGAGTGACATATAATCATAGACAGTAATATTTTGCTTGTTGTTGTCATCCCATCTGGTGGTGTCACCCGGTGCGGTCCGCACCCCCCTAGTGACGCCACTGCTAACAGCACGTGCCGCATGCTTCGTGCATGACTCTTGTACCTCCGTGCCTTTATGTAGTCGCAAAATAAGTTCAAACAAATAGTTTCTCTAACATTGGTAGCATACCTGTAGTCAAGTGCATGTTGGTGAAATTTCTCCTCCTGGCAAGTATTTGCAGGTTAATGCTAATGCATTAATAGCCGTCGTTTCATTAACTTTACTATGGATACAGTGGAGTGCATGTTGATGATAACTGACCCCCTGCCACACACCCTTGAGGTGGCTTGAAAGGTATTATGAAGATGTAGATTCATTTCCCACCCCTTTATGCATGCGACCAAACTCAGGCCGATATTTGCAACGATAAGGAAACATTAACAAGCATTACGGTCGTGACGTTGCCGCTTATCTTCATTCCGAATCGAATTTTTTTCAAATAAACTTTTCAAACTGAAGCGTAACAACTTTGGTGATTACTTAATTTTTAAATTCCATTACACGCATTAGTAACATTTCAATATGTCTGTGCTTACTTCACGGACTAAGCGCGCCGCCCCGCCGATGGGTAAAACAAAACGCCCGCACAGACGACCAAAATGCCGTCTGCGCTCACCTTTACTCACGCTTTGCAAACCAAATTATTTGGGATCCTTCTGAGGCAGGCTTAAAAAACGAGTTCGAACACATGCAACAAGGATCGGAAAGGTATGTGAAAGGTGGTTATGATAATCTCGTTAGTGTTACTGACATTTTGCAACAACTGGGATGGAAATCGCTTTCAGGCCGTCGACTTAAAGTTAGGCTCAATCATTTATGTGAGTTCCAAGCCAGTTAATTTTCTGACGACGTTAATAATATTTTACGAAACCCGGCTTACTACAATAAATCAGATCATAAGAATAAAATTAGGGAACTAGACTACTGAACGGGCAGGTTTAAATGTCATTTTTTCCCACGAACGAAAGGAGACCATAACAGCTGCCCATGAGACATTTAACTAGGTTTGTCGATAGGTAGTGCAGCTAGTTAGATGATTTACTCCCTAATGCTTCTATCCTTATCTTCTACCTATTATAAACAGCATGTCGTGCATGTTTCCGGTATAACTCTTGTATCTCTGTCCATTTATATAGTACCAAAATGCATGAATACACTTCTAAGTACATCAATACAGAAATTAGTTTCTTTAAAATTGGTGGCATGTGTATAGTTCAACGCATGTTGGTGAAATGTTACCTCCCGACTAGTATTTGAATATTTTTTCTTTTGCAACAATAGTGATGAACATTACTGCCGTACGGTGGAGTAAATTTTGGTGATATCTCTCACCCCCTGCCACACATCCTTGAGGTGGCTTACAGGGTATTATGTAGATGTAGATGTGTTTCCTTGTTTTTACGGAGAGCTATCTTTCGTTATGCATCCTCTTCCACTTCTGATTACCGCCAATGAAGCACCTACAGAGCAATTTTCATTGAAAATTGATATCCAGTACATGTATTCAGAACTCACTATATACAGTACATAAGCTTTGAATGCATAATTTTATTCACAAATTCGCCTAAAATATGTTGTTGTGACGTCGTCGCCTGGTATACAGTCTTTTGGCGATTCGCAACCTGTAATATAGTTTTATTTGCCTTTATCCTCTTACCTTTCGCTTTTTTCATTTTAAATAATAAACAAATAAATAATTATTACCCCAACACAGAAAGCTTACAACGTAATATCATTGGTTATACCAGGGGAGTAACTTTAGGTAGCTATGAAGGTAATCCTGAATGATGACTACCATCGTATACAGAATAGGTTACGCAACATTATAATGTAAATACAGCATATAAATTTACAGTGCATATTTGAATAATATTATAGTTATAAAAAACATTGTATTGAATATATATTATATAAATTTACAGTGCATACATTAATGTTGATTTTTAAAAAGTCTCACTTTGTACCGTTATAATTTAAAGTGGCATCATCGGCAAAAGCAGTTACATGTCCTTTGAATTCAAAATTACACAAGTCGTTGATATACATTAAGAACAGAACAGGTCCCAAGACAGATCCATGGGGAACTCCACATGTTATCACTCTATAGTCACTTTAAATGTTTTCAATTTTTACACACTGCATACGTTTTCATAGATAACGTTTGAAACATTGTAGTTCTTTCCTTCTATACTGTCTTCTGCATCCCTTTGACTCTTAATATTTTTCAACTATCATATCCTGTTGATTCAAAGAAAGGAAAAATTTTGGTCCGTAGAAGAAACCAAGAAGACATCTCCATCAACCTTGAACACAAAAAACTTGCGCTAGAGGAAGAATTTTTCTATCTGGGAAATAGGATTACCGGTGATGGGAAAGGCAAGAAAGATATTCTGAGCTCCATAGCCGAGCAATAAGGCACTCTTATGATAATTCTATTAACGTGCTCTCATACGGCAGTAAAGCTTGAAAAACAACAGCTGCAGAGAAAAGAAGATTGACAGCTGTTGAAATGTGGTGCTATCGAACAATGATTAAGTTCAAATGAGCGGAAAGAATAATCAATGTAGAAGTCCCACTAAGAGTTGGAGGCGTATGAAAAGATGTATTATGAAAGCTCTGACAAGAAGAAATTACGAATTCATTGGAGACATTTTGACACACAACAGCCTCTTAAAAATAATGATAGAAGAGGAATCGAATGGAAAAGAATTACAGGGAAGGACCAAGGATGGAATACGTCAGGAAAATCATGAATTGACTCAAAATGAAGACTTGTATGGGAATGAAACGGTTTGCAAAAGAGTACTAGCGAGGAGGGCTGCAGGAAACCAATCTTCGAATTGATGACTGCTAATGTTGATGACGTATTCTGCCCTCCCTGGACTTGCTTCAACTACTTCCCTTCCACCTCTACCGTACCTTACACTTCGTCATGTATTCCTTTCTTCCTGCGCACCTTATTTTATACGTCTTCCTCCAAATGTGCACGTTGAATTTCTCTATACTCCTTGTTCTACACTCGAGGGAATGGTAGTAGGCGGTGGTGGTGAGTCTTGATGGAACACCCATGATAGATTGTATTTTACGGATAATGATTGTCCGACGAAAGGTGGTACGTGCACCTCGGCTGACCCCAATAGGGTCAGACGCCGCATAGCCATCAATAAAATGATAACGCTTCACGAAATTAAGCGTCACGCTTGAAACAGTACTGATGAAGGCAACGTGAAGCCACCTCAATCAATTATCTTCCATAAATTATTCATGGGTATGCAATTAATAATAAATGCTGGTAATGAAAGTGAAATTTATTATTAACCAGCCAAAATTCCCAGCTTTGCTACGAAAGTTTTGGGTTATTTGAACCTATTTATACGTTAAGGAACCTGTCATGAGCTGATTGTGAATATTTTAAACGCATTTCCTTAGCTAAATTATGACTCCAGAAATGCTATATCACGCAGCAACCTCTTTACAAAATCTTAAGTATCTTAGCTTTCACTTCACTTATCAAATTAGTGGCGAACTGTTTGTAATTTTGCACTAATTATTATGTATAAACGAATTAATGTGCGGGAACTCACCGATAATTAATTTTAAGTTGATATTTAATATGTCAAATCGTTCTTTTAAGTTTTTCTCTACTCTTGAAGATAGTTCACTTCTAACTACTTTGTATTCGCTAATTTTATTAGCCATTGCAACTTATTATAACCTATTTTTGTAAATAATTCTCAATTTTTAACAGAAGTTTAAATACTATCCCTCTGTTAGGATATCTCACTATTTGTAAACGGGCGTAGAATATCAATTGCAGTTTTGCATTTATCCTTACTCCAAGACTTGTAGCTGTTGGTTCTTTAATCTATTTTGGGAGAATCGCTTTCTCCATGCTCATAAATCATTATCCGAGGCATTATAATGGTTATAAATATATACACACCTATGAGACCAGCATAAATAGGACATGCCGTAAAAAGGATAGCCAAAATGTCTTTCAGGTAGTTAAAGCATGATACATAGGTATGCAAAATAGTTCATGCAGTCACTCCAATATATTTTGAGATTTCATAGATATATGCAATGTCAAATTGATAAAATACCTGACTGAAAGGTGTAGCTAGATTTCAGTCAGGCATATTATCACTCCAATTTTCAATTTTGAAAACATTAGCCCTCGTATTGACTAAATCATGTGGGAAATTTAGTGTTCTATTTAATTTCATTCTCTTACAATGCTTTCAATATTTGACTATTTAGATTGAGGCATTCAATATCTTCGGTCTCATATGGATGGCAGCTATTATTTTTTTTCTAAACAGGTAACACTATTGTTTATGTATTCCATTTCCCAACAAGAACCGAATGGGCTTTTTGGCGCTACAACGTTTAGCAAAGAAGGTATACACTCGGCCATGTCCTGGGTGGTGAAAAATCCACATGCCCCCGCCGAGGCCGACGATATGGAAAAATTATATAACACTTGGACTCCATATTTGTGAAAGAAAAAATAGGAGTAAATTTCAACACTATATTAATAGCACTGACCATTTTTTCAGCACATCGTGTCATTTCCTAGGTTACTCACGTAGAGGATTCAGCTTCTGAATAACACAATGGTCTGGGTGAATTAAAACAGGTTGGAAATTCAGTCTTATTTTCTCTTGCAACTATGAAGATGAAGCTTTTCCAAGTTACGCCAGAAACTTTCTCCCTACACTTTGACCTTTGAGTGGCCCTATTTAATATATAAGGCTCCATTCGTTAAAAAGACATTCAAACCTTTATGGCACAAAATTTTACTGAGGAGAAAGGATTTTTCCACCTAATAATTAAGTAATGGAGATCGCGAAAAATAATTAAAACTAGGTACCTACTTTAAGCAGTTTTTTGAAATTTGTTAGTAGTTTTTTACTATAGCGAATTTGGAGAATAAGGCTCTGAAATTTGTATGATTCACAATGAAAAAATGACCAATTTCTTTGAATATTTCTTCTGCAAAAACCTTGGTGTTTAACTTTGGATTTATCTCGTAGGCAGTGGCGCCAAGCAGACGAACACGGGTACTGCATGTTATCATATGCACGGTATTTTGTTTGAACATCTAGCTCCTTAGATCCTCTATGAAAATCGCAGTGTAAGAGGACGTCTGGGTAGCTCAACTAGTTAGAGCAATCGGCGTGATATCGAGGGTTTGGATCCCGGAACCCTAGAATTGTGTTTCCCAGGTCCCCAGTACTGGGGTTGTGACCTCCAGTTATTTTGTAATCTCACTTTAGGTAGTTTGAGCGAAAAAGCACTCCAACTAGAATTTGATGAATTTGACCTAATTTTAAAGATAACACTCCCATCTTTCCAATGATATCAAAATATGAACCCCTTGCCGAACTACTTTTCGAGTAATTTGCCTGAAAATACGAGCTGTTTTACATGGGATAGATTAAGGTGGTGCACTTCAGAGAGAGTACCTATATTGAAAATAATTTGGAATTCACAACTCCTAGATTTCAACAAAAACTGTGTGTAGTGTGTATGTTTCCTCAAATATGAATAAAAATTAATCTATTACTCACCGCAGTAATTATTACAGAATCGCAGGAAAACGTGCTGTTTTGAAGGCTTTTTTAGTAGTACGGCGTGGAAAAAATGAGTGAAGTTAGAGACTTAAGTCGATATATTTATTTAATTACTGAGAATTTTTGTCTATGTAACTACATTTTTGCACTATTAATGTCACAATATTTACATCATACTTCTTACAGATGCTGAAATTAAAAAAATAAAATTAGAATATGGTCTACATTATGAATAGGGAAATATCTCACTCAAACTACCTTAAGTGAGAATACGTCATAAAATTCAGAATATTACACCATTTTTCGTAGTTCCACTCTGCCTCCCAGGCGGCGTGACCATCATCGGCTCTTAAGTGGTGATCTGCAGGCCATTTATTTGACTCACCCGCTCTTACGGCTCTTGATCCGTATCTTTTGACTTTTGATCCGTTTCATTTACCTCCGCCTTTCATTAGTTCCATCTCACCTGTCGTAAGTAACGTGAAACGAAGCCACCATTGTACCTTGGCCGATCGTGAGCCAATCATTATGAGAGCGAAACGGATCTCCCGCCTTCCCGCAAAGAGTCATTAAAAAGGTGAGATAACAAAATAACCCCCTGGGGGATTGAGTTTGAATCGTACAAGATAATTCCGATCACGTAACTAAGGAGTCTCGTGGTACAATCACGAAGGGTTCGAGATTCTGGTGAATTTAAACCACTAGTTAATATCTTAAACAGCCTTCCCGATCGAGTTTCCTCGCGAGAATGTTGTTAATGGAGTTGAATATTGCGATTAGAGACGGATTCAACTCCATATGAGACACTGAAATTTTCCATCCGAGTAGGTGAAACTTACCAAAATCTAGAACCGTTCGCCATTTTACCGCGTTACTCCTTATTTGCTTGATCGGGCTTATCTCGAACGGTTCATACACAAACCCCCAGGCGAATTATTTTTTCACTGTGCTTTTCGCACATTTGTGTGAAAACTAGCGGGTGACGCCGCTAAAATTACTGCGTGACCAGTTCCGTAGTTATTTGGACATCGAGAACTGGAAATTGATCTGAGTTGACTCTAGAGGTATGCACCGAATTCGGCACACCTGACATTAAGCAGGGTTAACGGACATGGGAAAAGAAACTGTGATCCGGAAACCCGATTCGTGGGCGTCTACTCGGAAAACGGACTTTCCACAGAGGGAGGAGAAGTTTTTTTTGTATTCCTGCTAATGTACAATCAATTCTTCAAGTTCCCTTCTATTCTCGCGCTCCTAAACGTCTCGACTGGCCCGCGGAGGTGGAATCCTTTGGACCCTTTTCCCCTCCCCACATCACTTTCACCCTCGTATAATTCCCCTCGCCACGGAGCAAATCGGGAAACCAGTCCAGTCGGGGTTGGGGGAAGTTGCGCGCCGAGACCACTCAAATTTCGGCTCGCCCTCTCGGAGCAAGAGGTAAGAGGAGGAGGTGGCTGACCCTTTCGAGATCATATCACCGATCCTATTCTTTCGAGACCATTTTGCGGCGTGACTCTGCAATTTTAGGGCAAGTGACGAGTTTCTTGCGGTGATGGAGGCTCCTGAACTACACGTCACCTTTAATCGTGAGGTCAGTATTACTATATAGTAAGCACGTCGTGGTATTACCTGCTACCGCTCTGAGTAGCCGTATTGCCTACTTATTCTCTGGGCTATGGGACTTTCATCTACATTTACGGAGTACCGTGTATGCCACCTCTATGGTTTGTGGCACAGGGTGACTCCACACCAGGCATAAAACACTCGTCCTAGTTCGAGACCGAATCTCGAACGCTCTCCTTGCTAGTAGGTGCTGACCAAAATGCTGCCAGGAGAATTATGCATGGCCAAGCCAGAAACTAAGGAAGTACTACGTTTACAAACATTCTGACAAGCATTACACGGGTTATGGCACTACTACTTATCAACATATCTAAAACTGCTAATGCATGGATAAGACAAGATACTAATTCATGGAGAGAAAAAAATCATGCCGGCTATTTCAAGCAGTATGAGGGGTTAGTGATGAAGATAAGTTATTTAACACGAGTGCAAAGTCTAGTCTACCTAGCGAGGGTAGAAATTTCATAGAAAAGACCAATTGTAAGAGGCGTTCGATGCTCTCTAGTGGTTTCTGTCTTCCAGTAACCACATTTTCATACTTGCTCCAGAAAATGTCTTCCGATTGAAGTCTTCGACTTGTTTCGCCCTGAAAATGATTCGTGGAACGGATACGAAACTGTCTTCTGTAAAAGGCTAGGAAACCACGGTCTTTCTCTGATCTTCCAAAGAACCTATTTATTCGTAACCAACGTTTATAGTGTTTTTTTATTGGCTGGAAGGTTGTATTCATGCAATAGAGTTCATGACAATCCATTTGGATTTCATGTTATGTTCTTTTTATTCGATACTTTTTGTTATGTGTATACGGGATTTTATCTTGCATTCCTTCTTAAGGATGCAGCCACTTGGTTATTCTTTCTACTATTTTTTAGACTGCATGTTACTCCTTGGTATTTAGGGGTTCCTTACCTCTGTTGAAATACTTCAGCCGTGGTCTACTTCTGCCTTTCTTCCCTAGTGCCTGCCCATCCATGATGTGAACATAAAATTATTAAGCTAGTCATGTGGATCAAAACTTGATTTTCCTTACTCTTGTTAATTCATCTTTGGAAACAAAAGACTCCTTTTTCATTCACCATTCACTTTTTCTTTTACTTACTTAACTCTCTTTATCATCTTGCTGAAGGAAAGTAATTAAGTAATTATATTCATGCAGCAAAGTTCATTGAAGTAATTTTCTTCATCTTTGCAATTTCTTTACAAACGAATTCTGGGTGAATTAATTATGATGTCAGTGGGTTCTCTTGAGAATATTTCAATAGAGTTACTTTTTTCAATGTTTTAATTGCCTGTCAAACTGTCGACATCTCTCATTGAAGAGCTGGTGGGAGGGATACAAATATTACTCGAAGAAAACCTGTAGAAAGAGATGTACAATGTCTGTCAGCATAAAGGATCATTGATCACCTCAAAGTTAAGTAAAATCAACGAAATTTAAGATTCTTGCCCATGTACTAATTAATTGTCATGCAAAAAAGTCGTCATTTAAACTCTGCTAAACACGCGCACAATTTTTTAGCATTTGTGTAAAAATCCATGGGAATATTTGAAAAGAAGCGTATTCATTGAGGTTTTATCTGTTAGGTATGAAATACTGCAGTTACTTGAGGAACACAATGGAACTTCATTTCCTGGCCCTCAAAATTTCGCTCGCTGCATCATGGAAAAGGTAGTTATGGTGTTCGAATCTGGAAGAACAAGACATTTTCAAGCCTCGGCTATTGCGAAATTTTGATGTAAGAGGATCGACAAATCCAAAGTTTTTGATGTAACAATCGATATTTAACGAGGTCATGGAGTAAAAATGTCCTCTTTACCGATGCTCACCGACATAGAGGCTTTAATTAATATCGCCCACAGGTAGGTACGAAAAGAAGTAACCAGTGCAGCTCAACCGGAAATGCAAGGGAAAATAAGGCAGTTTTAATGACGGAGTCAAACTGCATGGTTAAAGTGCTACTTTTTCTTTGACGGATAATGATGGCGTTCATCTTTTACCATGGGTGTATGTTTCTTTTTGCTTATCTCTCAATACAGTGGGTTGTAAAAAAAGGAAAAGCCACATCCTACTATAGCTTATTTTACTTGCATGAATCAAGATGTTGATTAATAAAATTCGGAGTCAAATTTTATTGCTGAATACATGGAGATCTGGATTAGACTAAGGATTCTAGGTCCAGTATTTTACCATGTCTTAGAAAAACTGACTAAAAAAACACAAACCACATACATTTAACGGCAGCATACCATTTTGGAGAAATACTTTAGCGAAGGGGAAAGAAATATATCCAAATCTCTTGAACGCACAAATTCCACACGTCGTCAAGTTTAGAAGGAAGTAACATAGACCCTCGCCTATGTAAATTAACCTTAGGGTTGAAAATTGGTGTTGATAATTAATTTTCAAAGAAAGTACCCTGAAAAACTATGCGCGAACTTCTTGCAAGAAAGAGATTGGAATGCGAGGGGACGGTGAACAAATAGGGGAAACAGCCAGTTTTGATGCTATCCTATCAACAATTTTTATTGCCGTGCAATCAGTAATAACTCGTCTTTGGCATCACCTTCCCCGAAATAGAACGGCGTTTACCACCATATCTCTGTTCTAGATCAGATTATGGATGGTCAGCCAAAATACGATCAGAGATCATTTTGGAAATCGTCATAGGGTAAAGGTCGTCTGTATTGTAACCACCAAAATAGTGATCACAATCTCTCTGGTCTTAAGGTTGGCCATCCAACCGAAAGTAGGACAAAATTTTGTCTCTAATTGGTGAAACTCCTTTATGATGCAAAAAGGAGAAATAAAATTTACAACTCCACTATAAATTACTTTTTTAACTTATGTGAAAAGTTTAAAAAATCGTTAAGAAAATAAGAGTTAATGCCGAGTTACACCCTGACGAGTCCTTTGAAGACGCCCTTCCACTATGCATCCACCATTTTCCACTGTCTTCCGTACATCTTTCTCTCATACACGAATATATCTCTCATCGATGAGACGAAAGACCTTTCTTTATTATCTCCCGGTTCCACCACCGGCGTCACTAACCCACATGCATTCCCACCAAGGTTGATTTACCCCTTGGTAGAAGGTAGAAGGACCTTGATGCCCACTATTTGGATTTTCAGGTGTTACTCTGTTGTTCTTACTCCATAAGTTGCGACGAGCAAGCGAAAATCAAGAGTTTATTTTTATACGAAATTATGATTCCCGCCCCCATGAGACCTTTTGAAATATCCAAAATGGCTTCAAAAGCAAATGAAACTGTTTATACAGCAGAAAAACAATGAATATACGTGTATATTCATGAGAATAACATTACGACCGTCTCCATTTTGTTTGCCCTGTTAGAATATCGCGCTTCATCATTCCGCACACACCCACTACGCCAACGCCGACCATTGTACATACTCCATGGTTACAGACATACCAACGTGCATTCCCTCGGCGATTTGCGTAAAGCAGGCCGGGACGTATTTCAGCATGTAATGGAAATTGTAAGAAAGAGGGAAGTGGTCAGTGTTTGTCTTACCATCTATGGAATTTATTTCTTGTGATTATTATTAAACCAATTAGGCGTTAATATATTTCAATGTGTAACCCTGAAACTCGAGCAGTTCGTTCGTGTTAGGTGATTAAGGATCATCTTGTGGCTGCACTTCAGAATGCTACCGTAGCAGTAATGCTTGAGGTAATAATCTAAATTTTTTATAAACCACTAAAGGGGATGAAATTTGTCAAAATTAAATCATTGGACTTGATCGGGATTCGAACTGGGATCTCCCCAATTGCTGGTCAGTTGTGTTAGCTACTTACACCGACAAGCTAACTTAATTCAAGGGGAAAACCAGAGGTGGTTTAAGCGTCCTAGGTTTTTTTGTCTCCAGTCCACAATTTAGAACAGGATTCGTGGTCGTGCGTACTTAGCCACTGTCACGGAGGATAAACCCAGCATTGTCACCTTAAAACGACAAAATCTGGCTATTTTCCAGTCATTGCAATTGCATAAAAGATATGGTATGTAGTCGCGCGCACGGGTAAAAAGTTATACACCAAATGGGATGAAATTTGCCATTAAAACATAATTTGAATTGAATGAGAATCGAGCCCGGATCATCCGATTCCCCGTTAAATGATTTAGCAAGTTACACCACCAAACCGTCTTAATTTGGTGTATATCTCTGCGTCCATGCGCATGACTGAGTACCGTATCATTTATGCATTCGAAATGATTGGAAAATTCTCTGAATGGTTTAGGCAAGATGAAGAGCATTTTACTAAGGAAAGGAAGATTCTCCACTCCCGCTAAACTTTGAAATTCCCTCCTTTTTTGGAACATCCGGTAAAATCGAAAACATTGAGAATGGGAGGAGATGCTAATTGGCTTTCAGACATTGAGGTATGAGTTAATGATTTCCCAAATTCCTGATGGAAGTAACATGACTGGTTTCACCAATATATAGTAGTCAACAGTGGAAACGGGGCATTAGCCCGTCACCTCTTCCCTCCACTCTAAGAGGAATAAGATGTCTCGATGTCAATCTAAATTGCCGCTCTAAGGACCGTAGTAATTCATCACTGAGGAGAAAGGTCGCGAAGGAGTGAGAGTAACAGATAGGAGGACAACCTTTTTCCGGAGAGATAATGTTTTTTATCACTTAAGGCTCTCTGCGTGAGGAAGAAAATATTATGAAATTAGTCATGATGACGATGCCCTTTTCGTTGGTCACGGCAATGCAAAGGCCACTCTACTGGTCCGGGAAACTAAAAAGGCCCGTTCTTCGATTACCGGCCCAGGAAAACTTTTCCTCTGCTGATTTACAGCACATTCTATGCCGTTTTCCTTGGCAGAGTTAAGATCTCGTTTTGTTACGAATCACATTTTTTTTTTTTTATTTCTACCAAATCTGATAGTTTAAAAATTGTATAATTGTTGAAAATCATCATATCTAGCCATTAAAAGAGCTATGAGAGGAGTTAAAAACTATATCTTATACATTTAATGCATTATCCCTTGTAAACTCTTCTTAGGCTTTCCACTGGTTGATGTTCTCCAAATCTGACGACGCTTCGAAAGGAGACTTTTTGTCATCAGGGCGATTGATCTTCGACATCGGAAACGTCGACAGATTTTAAGAAAATTTCCCAGTCGCAAGCCACAGAACTTACATCCAAAATCTGCCGTGAAAACATTAAGTCTTTACTATCCCATGCTAGCAAGTAAGATAAATATACCGAAGAGACTGGTCAGTCAGTCAGTGAAAGGGACACAGAAACTAGCAAGGATTGAAAAGTTTGAAATTTCACAGATGACCTTTTTTATCTGAAAAATTATTTTTATCAAGTTAATCCACCGGTCATGGAAGTGATTTGAAATCTTCTATATTTTAACATGTGCAGGAGCGTATCTGCGTATAATATGTGGAAGGCTGTGGAAATTCTGTGTGAGCATTGGGGCAGAGTTCGTGGATCTTCGGCCGGTGCTTAGATCATGCCGGGCTCCCCTCAACTCGTCTGGGGTGCATTATTCCAAAGAGGCGTCTGAACGGGTGGCTCGCAGGATTTTTGAGCACTGTAGATATTTTTTAGACTAGAGGGTAGGTCATCTAGTAGGATTTTGTAAAGATTTAACCAAACGTAGCCTCCGAGGAAGTCCGCATTGCGAACATTTTCACATCCAAGTAAACTTAGGAGCGCTAAAGCCGGAAAATAGCGACAATATTCCCAAAACGCGTACTCCATCGAAAGAAATTATATCAAATGTAATAAGCACTTCCAGTGAAATTCACCCACCTAATACCCATAAGCGTAGAAAAGAACAAACCGACACTCAATCTACAAAATATGACATTAACTTTGTAGTAGTTAATTGCCGTAGCGTTCAAAACAAGCGCGCTGAAATCGAGCATATATTTCAGGACGCAGACGTGGTCATAGGAACGGAGAGCTGGCTTACAGAGGATATAAGTGACAGCGAAGTTTTTCCTCCAGGATATAAAATCTACAGATGCGATCGAAGCGATAGGACAGGTGGCGGAGTTTTTCTAGCAGTTAAATCACATTTACGCAGCACCGCCCACGAAATAACTGACAATGAAATAGAAAGCGTATGGTGTACAATTAAACAACGAAACAAAAGGAGTATACATGTTTGCTCTTTTTATAGACCTTCAAACTCCGAAGCTGATATTATTTACCAATTAGAAAATCAAATATCCGCATTTACTTTGAGAGACAGTAAAAGTGTAATAATTATTGGGGGAGATTTTAATCTGCCATCTATAAATTGGGATTCTTACACTGTAAAACCGAATTCAAGGAATAGGGAAATCAGCGAGATCTTACTTAACACACTAGCTAATGACTCACTTGCCCAAGTAGTTGACAAGTCTACGGGAGGAAATAAAATATCAGACCTTTTTGCAGTAAGCCATCCTAAGTTGACAAAACAACTCGATATTATTTATTTATTTAAAAATAGACCACATACAGCATGATGCCATTTTATAGTGATATAAGTAACAACATACGCAAAAACATTAACACGAAGAAGATAAAGACAAATAATATAACAACATGGCAAGCCAGAAAATATTATTTTATTTGGGAATGAGATATAGCTTGGTTAGCAAAGGCGTTGGAAGATAAGGAGAAAGGGTCAATGTTGTCAGGAAGGGAGTTCAGGAGAGAAGAAAGTCGAACAATAAGGGAGCGCTTGGTGAGTGATAACCTGGGAGTAGGGATATGGAGCAATGAGTGAGTCCTTGTTAGTCGGGTAGGAATTCTGAAATTAATGAAGGAAATAAGGTCAGGGCAGTCAATGGTCGAGTTCAGAGTTCTGTGTATGAGTTTTAAATCAGTTTTAAGGAAGTTATTATTAAGATTGGAAACAGAAAGTGAACGCAAGACAGCTTCGGAGGATAAGTTGTGGAGATGAGGGACTCTGTTTTTAACAATATTAGTGAAAAAGTGAGTAACGTGTTCCAGAGATTTAAGATTTGTTGGGGCAGACATCGACCATATAGGGGAGCAATAGGAGATAATGGGTAGGACAATGGATAAGAAGTAAGATTGTAATGCTCTTGGATCTTTAATTTCAGTGAACCGGTAAAGTAGGCCTAACAGGGACATAGATTTTCTTTTAATAGCCTGAATGTGTTTTGAATAAATAAGTTTCTGGTCAGTTATTATGCCAAGATCTTTTATTGATGCAACTCTGTTCAATGGGGTAGAGTTGATAGAGTAGTTGAAATGAATTGGGGATTTTTTAAGGGAAATACTCATAGTATTTGACTTACTTGGATTTAAATTTAGGCACCAGGAATTGCACCAAGCTGTGGTCTTATTCAATGCATCTTGAAGATCATGGCAGTCAGAGGAGTTATTTATTTGCTTAAACATCTTGCAGTCATCGGCGTAAAGGAGGGCATGAGTTTTGGAAGAAAGAAGTTGAGATGGAAGGTCATTAATGAATAAATTAAAAAGATATTGTCCAAGGACATTGCCTTGGGGTACTCCAGATGTTACCGTAGACCAAGATGAAGAGGAACCGGAGAGTAATACGCGTTGGGTTCTGTTTGAAAGGAAGCTGGATATCAGATTGAGACAGTTGCCGTGGATGCCAAAATTGTGATTAAGTTTGTGAAGAAGTAGGGAATGGTTGATGGAGTCGAAAGCTTTAGAAAAGTCTAGGAAAACAGCATCAAGCTGAGACGAATTTTCGATGGTGCTGAAAGACGGCGAGGTTGGTCATGCAAGATCGGCCCGGAAGGAAACCATGTTGATGTGGAGATAGGAAAGGAGATTTAGGAAGGAATTTATTCCAACGAGGCGTCTGAACGGGTGGCTCATAGGATTTTTGAGCACTGTAGATATTTTTTAGACTAGAGGGTAGGTCATCTAGTGGGATTTGTAAAGATTTAACCGAACGTAGCCTCCGAGGAAGTCCGCATTGCGAAAATGTTCACATCCAAGTAAACTTAGAAGGACTAAAGCCGGAAAATAGCGACAATATTCCCAAAACGCGTACTCCAGCGAAAGAAATTATATCAAATG
The DNA here is from genome assembly GCA_963573305.1 of Pyrrhosoma nymphula. Lineage (NCBI taxonomy): Eukaryota > Metazoa > Arthropoda > Insecta > Odonata > Coenagrionidae > Pyrrhosoma > Pyrrhosoma nymphula. The sequence goes on along the minus strand of OY754330.1, from coordinate 41,682,121 downwards.
TAATAAGCACTTCCAGTGAAATTCGCCCACCTAATACCCATAAGCGTGGAAAAGAACAAACCGACACTCAATCTACAAAATATGACATTAACTTTGTAGTAGTTAATTGCCGTAGCGTTCAAAACAAGCGCGCTGAAATCGAGCATATATTTCAGGACGCAGACGTGGTCATAGGAACGGAGAGCTGGCTTACAGAGGATATAAGTGACAGCGAAGTTTTTCCTCCAGGATATAAAATCTACAGATGCGATCGAAGCGATAGGACAGGAGGCGGAGTTTTTATAGCAGTTAAATCACATTTACACAGCACCGCCCATGAAATAACTGATAATGAAATAGAAAGCGTATGGTGTACAAATAAACAACGAAACAAAAGGAGTATACATGTTTGCTCTTTTTATAGACCTCCAAACTCCGAAGCTGATATTATTTACCAATTAGAAAATCAAATATCCGCATTTACTTTGAGAGACAGTAAAAGTGTAATCATTATTGGGGGAGATTTTAATCTGCCATCTATAAATTGGGATTCTTACACTGTAAAGCCAAATTCAAGGAATAGGGAAATCAGCGAGATCTTACTCAACACACTTACTAAGCACTCACTCGCCCAAGTAGTTGACAAGCCTACGAGAGGAAATAAAATATAAGACCTTTTTGCAGTAAGCCATCCTAGGTTGATAAAACAACTCGATATTATTGATGGCATAAGTGATCACAGAGTAATTTTTGCAGCCTTAAAACTTGAAGTAGAGTCAGCTGTAAAACCGAAACGCAATATTTATTTATTTGATAAATGCAACTTCATAAAATTTGGCGAGATGCTTAATGATTCGTACACTGACTTCGTAGCTAAAACAGTGGACAAAAGCACTGATGCATCATGGAAATATTTCTTAGAAATTCTACGCCAGGGAATCAACGAATATATTCCGCGAAAATTGAAATGTGATAGTAAAGAACCTCGCTGGTATAACAATGATATTAGGAGGGACCTTAAGAGACAGAGAAAACTGTACAACTTATTCAAAAAGTCCATTACGTTAGGTGACAAATCGAAGGAACTTGAAGCAAAAGAAAGTTACGCTGCACAACGCTCAAAAACCAAGAAATCAATGCGTACTGCATTGCGAAATTTCAAGAAAAAAGTACTTGGTGAATTACTCGAAGAAAATCCGAAATCTTTTTGGTCATATGCGAGAGAGCTTCAGGGAAAATCTTCAACCGTAGATTCGTTATTTGATAAAGATGGCAAACTTGTCACCGATAATATTGACAAAGCTAACACGTTAAATTCCCACTTCGAAAGTGTATACACTACAGACGATACTCCATGTTATTTCGACATTTCATTCACTGAGGAACCGATGAAAGAAATCACTATTCAATGTGATGGGATAACTAAACAGCTACAGTCGATCAAAAATAGTAAATCTCCGGGTCCGGAGGGAATACCCGCGCGTGTCCTCAAGGAATTAGCGCCACAGATCGCACCGTTCTTAGACATAATATTCAAGAAGTCATTGTCTGAAGGAAAGATACCAATAGACTGGAAAATTGCAAACGTTACACCGATATTCAAAAAGGGAAACAGACATGACCCAGGGAACTATCGACCAATTTCATTAACGTCTATTATAGGCAAGATACTCGAACATATCGTCGTTAGCAATATCATGACGTTCCTGGACAGTCGTAACTTCCTTCATGGCTGTCAGCACGGCTTTCGGAAAGGTAGATCATGTGAAACACAGCTCGCGCTCTTTCTTCATGACGTTCTCAAATCTGGTGAATCGAAAACACAAGTGGACGCATTATTCCTAGATTTTAAGAAAGCTTTCGACACGGTACCTCACAACAAACTTTTATACAAATTACAGTCATGCGGCCTAAACGAAACAGTAGTAAAATGGATACGCGACTTTCTGAGTGATCGTAAGCAAAAAGTAGTTCTTGACGGAATTAGCTCTGATGCAGTTAAAGTGACATCAGGTGTCCCACAAGGAAGCGTAATCGGCCCCCTTTTGTTCATTATATACATAAATGATCTATGCTCTCGAATTAGCAGTAAAATACGTTTATTTGCTGACGACGCTGTCATCTATCGCGAAATTAATGATCACTCTGACTTTGAAATTCTATCATCGGATTTAAACAACGTTCATGTGTGGAGCCAAGAGTGGGGACTCGAACTTAATCTGAGCAAATGTGCGGCGGTACATTTCTTGCGGAGGTCGTCCAACTATCCCCGTGTATATGCTGTGGATGGCGTTAAGATAAAGGCGACAGATGAAGTTAAGTATCTGGGAGTTACGATAACCTCAAACCTATCGTGGGGAACACATATAAGGAATATTTGTGGCAGAGCTCTGAAGAAGCTAGGATTCGTCAAGCGTATTGTGGGAAGATTCTCAGATGAAAAAGTAAAAGAGAGGTGCTATTTCGCACTCGTCCGGCCACACCTTGAATATGCAGCAAGCATATGGGATCCGGTGCAGAAAGAATTAATTCGGGAACTTAATAAAATACAAAGGAAAGCTGCGCGATTCGTCAAAAACTGCTACGGGCGTACAGACAGCGTTACGCAGATGTTCAACGAATTAGGCTGGGAGCCGCTAGAGACTCGGAGGCTGCGCGCTAGGCTTAGATTACTTGAGCAATTGAGAATAGATATCTTTCAGAGCGACACGGAGAACATCATATTAGAACCCCACTATATTTCCAGGTCCGACAGAAACGATAAATTAAGAGAGATATTTTGCCGAACGGATAGGTATGGGAATTCGTTTTTCCCCCGAACAATAAGGGACTTTAATAAATGCAAGGCGTAATTTCATAGAGCGTTTCCTTTTTATATGTAAACGGCTGGTGTCCTAACACCCCCCGCCACACGCCTATTGAGGCGGCTTGCGGGGTAGTATGTAGATGTAGATGTAGATGTAGATGAGATGTAAAGTAGTATATTCGGTTGAGAATAATTCTCTCACAAACGGAAGAAAGGACAGGAAGTAAAGAGATAGGACGGTAATTAGAGACATCACTTTTAGTACCAGCTTTGTGTATTGGGATAATGTTAGCTGCTAATTATTAACGGCATAAGTGATGGCAGAGTAATTTTTGCAATCTTACAAATTGAAGTAGAGTCAGCTTTAAAACCGAAACGAATTATTTATTTATTTGATAAATGCAACTTCATAAAATTTGGCTAGATGCTTAATGATTCGTACACGGACTTCGTAGCAAAACAGAGAATAAAAGCACTGATGCATCATGGAAATATTTCTTGAAATTTCATGGAAATTGAAATGTGACAGTAAAGAACCTCGCTGGTATAACAACAATTCTAGGAGGGACCTTAAGAGACAGAGCAAACTGTACAACTTATTCAAAAAGTCCATTACGTTAGGTGACAAATCGAAGGAACTTGAAGCAAAAGAAAGTTACGCTGCGCAACGCTCAAAAACCAAGAAATCTATGAGTAATGCATTGTGAAATTTCAAGAAAAAAGTACTCGGTGAATTACTCGAAGAAAATCCGCAATCTTTTTGGTCGTATGCGAGAGAGCTTCAGGGAAAATCTTCAACCGTAGATTCGTTATTTGATAAAGATGGCAAACTTGTCACCGAAAATAATGACAAAGCTAACACCTTAAATTCCCACCTCGAAAGTGTATACACTACAGACGATACTGCATGCAATTTTGACATTTCATTCACTGAGAAACCGATGAAAGAAATCACTATTCAACGCGATGGTGTAACTAAACAGCTACTACAACAGTCGATAAAAAATAATAAATCTCTGGGTCCGGTGGAAATACCCGCGCGTGTCCTCAAGGAATTAGCGCCACAGATCGCACCGTTCTTAGACATAATATTCAAGAAGTCATTGTCTGAAGGAAATATACCAATAGACTGGAAAATTGCAAACGTTACACCGATATTCAAAAAGGGAAACAGACACGACCCAGGGAACTATCGACCAATTCCATTAAGGTCAATTATAGGGAAGATTCTCAAACATATCGTCGTTAGCAATATCATGACGTTCCTGGACGGTCGTAACTTCCTCCATGGCTGTCAGCACGGCTTCCGGAAAGGTAGATCATGTGAAACACAGCTCGCGCTCTTTCTTTATGACGTACTCAAATCTGGTGAATCGAAAAGACAAGTGGACGCATTATTTCTAGATTTTAAGAAAGCTTTCGACACGGTACCTCATAACAAACTTTTATACAAATTACAGTCATGCGAGCTAAACGAAACAGTAGTAAACTTCATACGCGACTTTCTGAGTGAACGTAAGCAAAAAGTAGTTCTTGACGGAATTAGCTCTGATGTAGTTAAAGTGACATCAGATGTTCCACAAGGAAGCGTAACCGGCCCCCTTTGTTCATTATATACATAAATGATCTATGCTCTCGAATTAGCAGTAAAATACGTTTATTTGCTGACGATGCTGTCATCTATCGCGAAATTAGTGATCACTCTGACTTTGAAATTCTATCATCGGATTTAAACAACGTTCATGTGTGGAGCCAAGAGTGGGGACTCGAACTTAATCTGAGCAAATGTACGGCGGTACATTTCTTGCGGAGGTCGTCCAACTATCCCCATGTATATGCTGTGGATGGTGTTAACATAAAGGCGACAGATGAAGTGAAGTATCTAGGAGTTACGATAACTTCGGACCTATTATGGGGAACACACATAAGAAATATTTGTGGCAGAGCTCTGAAGAAGCTAGGATTCGTCAAGCGTATTGTGGGAAGATTTTCGGATGAAAAAGTAAAAGAGAGGTGCTATTTCACACTCGTCCGGCCACACCTTGAATATGCAGCGAGCATATGGGATCCGGTGAAGAAAGCCTTAATCCGGGAAGTTAATAAAATACAAAGGTAAGCTGCGCGATTCGTCAACAACTGCTATGGGCGTACAGACAGCGTTACACAGATGTTAAACGAATTAGGCTGGGAGCCGCTAGAGACTCGGAGGCAGCGCGCTAGGCTTAGATTACTTGAGCAATTAAGAATAGATATCTTTAAGAGCGACACGGAGAACATCATATTAGAACCCCACTATCTTTCCAGGTCCGACAGAAACGATAAATTAAGAGAGATATTTTGCCGAACGGATAGGTACGGGAAGTCGTTTTTCCCCCGAAAAATAAGGGACCCTAATAAATGCTTGGCGTAATTTCATTAGAGCCTTTCCTTTTTATATGTAAACGGCTGGTGTCCTAACACCCCCCGCCACACGCCTATTGAGGCGGCTTGCGGGGTAGTATGAATATGTAGATGAATATTTCTTTTTTCATCTCAGCGTACGTCCCAAGCTTCTCCACCCCTTCCATAAAACCTATTCTCTTTCTCCCTTTTCCCCGATTACCCAACATCCTCCCCTCTATCACAGCCTTAAGCACCCCTTCGGCCCTCATTACCACCTCCAACCATCTACTTTGCCTCCTCTTAATCTCCGCCAGAAGCGTCCTCTCCTCACCCACCATACCAAGCACTTCCTCGCATGTCTTCCTTTCCGTCCAGCGCACCTTCTCCGTCGTCCAAAACTCCACATGTTGAACGCTTGCAGCCTATTCTCATCTTCTCGTAAGCATGAGGTCATAAAAATCATATTTTGGTGAAACTGCTTTTTTTCAGTACTGCATAATCTTCACACATATGCTTCCATTCACCCCACTGGCTTTTTGACCACTTGCAACACCTATGGCAGGATTCTGATATAACATTTTTGGAGTGGCAAAAGATTGCCATTCAAACACGCCAAAAAAACCACCCCACAATCCCTTAAAAATTCGCAAAAATCTCTCCTTTCATCAATTTCACATTAATGAAAGGTGTTTTTTTTAATGTTCCTCGCATCGCTTCCTCGGCAAGACTTTTTCTTCTCAGTCATCAGAACATATCCAGTAACTTTCGCCGATGCCGGGTTAAGTATCATTCAGCGTTACAAGCAAACATTTCGGATTGGCTGAACCAAATTATTTTTAAAAAATCGGGAAGTGCATCTGACATCGATCTACGCTTTATAAATATTAGTGAGGACCGCTTTCTAACATGTGTTAAGACTGCCGTCTCTTTAGCTGCCGCTTTTCTCCTGCATTCCTGAGAGCAGTGGGAGACGAGAATGGACGTGTTTGATGGCAGGAGGAATTAGGTGAAAATAACAGGCATGGGCCTCTTATTTCCAACTATCGAAATCTTTGAAGAGGTTAGCAATCTTGGTTGCGCGTGGGAAAACAAAATGCATGCTATCAAAGTGTGTGGTACGGACTGTTTTATAGCAGCTTTCCTTCCTAATGTGCGCAAATGTACGGAAAGTTGCGAATACATGATTGCTCTATAGTGAGGGTGTAGTACCGAATCATCTCTCTCAGAACGATGGAGTTAATAATAATACCTTTAGACCCGGCCTCGATGCACAGGTAGATTTCGAAATTTTTTTGACTCAGTTCATTTCGCTCACCCCTAGCATTATGGTTTAGTCGCATCAAAAATTGTTTTAGACATAATTTTTAGATAATATTTAGAATATCTAGAATAACTCTCGAGGCGCGATATTGAAGCTACCTATAACGCTCCGTAATCTAGTAGCAGGAGTGTTTCTCTTTGGTTTTAGGTTCTCCATTAGCTAACATTATTTCGTGCCTTATAGCCTAATACCTTTAACATAAGACAACCACGACATCAGTGCCCAAGGCAGAGTTCCAGCCCGCGTCTATTCAGTGACTATTCCGGCCCCATGTTCTTACTTACGAGGGACTCGAAATTTTTTAACCTTATTTGTATCGAGGTTGTGACGTTAGATCCTTGATTAATCTTATCTTTTGTTTGCCTTTGTACTGCTTTTTTGAGGGTTTGGAAATGACAATTTTGCTATCGTTGAGGCTCAATAATTAAACTTTTGTGAAAAGTTTCTGGCATGTATTTTTCAATAGATGTTTTGACTACAATTATTCTGAAGATTTATCTGTTTTCGGCTTCTAAAAACATTGCTAACTCAGCATGGCTGAGACATTGTTACTTTCGCTCAAAATTTTAATTCCATTATCCGACTAACATATTCTAATATTTGTGTTCCAAACATCACTTCAATGCATGCTAGAAGTCTTGAATTGGAGTATTTTACCTCTAATATCTAAACAGGACGCTGCAAACCGGGCTTCAATAGAAAATAGGTGACCAAGGTTACAAATGTTTTTTTATGATGGCTTAAAGTTATTCAAATATTTAAAAAACAGCCTGTCTTTAGTTTTTACTGAAAAAAACCATAGCCAAGCTAGTACCAAACCTGTTGGTGTATAGTTATGGAATAAAAATGGTACAGGCGAACAAAAATATTTTTACCATATTAAGTTTCACAATGTTTATATTTTAGTGCCCTTTTTACCGCAGTTATGCAATTAAATGCCGGACAATGTTTTCAGTCAATTTTTCTGAAGGAAAAAAAATAATTTAGGCATCGATAGACTCTGAGATATCCACATGCGAGATTCTCTAAAGCTATCTCTTAAATATCTTTGGAATCACACTTAGGAGTGATTCCAAAGAGATTTAAGAGATTAGCTGCGACCGTTTGCAACCCAGGAAATAAATCGATTTTTCTAATTTGCGGCGGAGTTTGGCTCAGACTTTCGACATCTCGGTGTGGTTTAGTGCATGCTTGTGAAATGTCGCCTCTTGACAAGCATAAGCGATTTTTGCTAATGCATCAATAGTCATAGTTACATTGACTTTAATTGGGAATAGTGTAACACATGTTGATGACAACTCACCCCTTGCCACACACCCTTGAAGTGGCTTGTTGGGTATTATGTTGATGTACCGCGAAGCGTCAAGTTCCATGATCCGCTACGGGTTAATATTCTTACGAATCCCTTCCAACGTTGAATTACATGCGCTGGAAAGGACCTTCGTAGATATTTAAAGCATGATATTTCGATGAATTTACGGTATGTTTACACCACATTTGTGATACCTTTCGTCTTCGTGTTATGAAGACTGGTTCCTTCGGATGCGAAGCACTAGAAAGCACTGGAATTTTTTTTTTATTTTTCCTTTGGAAGGATAATGGGGTCATGGTGGCCTAGTGGGTAGAGCGCTGGGCTACAAACCGGAGGGTTACGGTTCAAATCTGGGTGAAGCCTCTCTGGACACTGGACGAATCATTGAGGTGTGGATGTCAGAACTTTGTGGAAAATAGCAGGTGGCCCAGGGAAATTAACTAGCCACCCTACCCTGAATGAGTGAATTTCACACGCCGATGGCTGCTCTGCTCTCACCTATCTAAACAAATTGTGGGATAAAATTTTGTCAGAGCGAAATGGCTGCAGCCGCAACTGTTTCAAATAAATGTTGCATATTACAGGCTAGTTTTGTGATCGTGTCTAAGCCACGCCGGTACGCCGGTGTGCTGTACAGCGGCAACTGACAGCTGAAACTGACCATTTCGTCTTTTATTCTGTTCCAGTTGCACTACAATTGTGGCTGCGTTGCGGTTATAAGCTACAATTTGATGGATTTGAGTCTGTTGCAGGCGGTTGCTGGTTTATTTAACCAACACATGTCCGCCCATCGTTGCAGATAGAACTAGAACTGTGAAGTATCTTTCATGAATCCAAATGACAATTTTTCTTTTTAAGTGAAATATTTCTTATTACATAGAATACGGGAGCGTGGTGGCCTAGTGGGTAGAGCGCTTGATCGAAGGGTCCCGGGTTCAAATCCGGGTGAAGCCTTTGGACGCCCCTGAAGAAAAAAATCCTCGGAGCGCGAGGTGGCCCAGGGAAAGGAACTGGCCCCCCTTGCTTGAATTTCACGCCCGTGGCTTAGTCCGGGGTGAGCTCTACTCTCACCTATCAAAAACCAACCTTCGGGTTGAATCACTGATTGTGAGTAACATAGAATACAGAACTACTATGTAAGTACTATGTACCATGATCAAGCAAAACTAATAAATTACCATCAGTGTTCTAACACCGCCGATCGAGAGCTCGCTGTTTGGTGTGTTTATATTATAGTTGTTTTACGCAACAGGTTGTTTCGCGGAACTGTTTAGTTTTGAAACAGTTTCAGTTGCGAAACAGTTGCAATGAAACTGTTGTGTTATGCTATAATCAAAACCAACCTTTGGGTTGAAGCACTAAGTGAGTGAGTAAGTTTGGAAGGATACGTAGTCCTCTTAGGTATCATGTGCAAACAGGAGCACTATTCAGGCTGGTAGTCAGCGTTGTATGCCGTCCCTCCCTTGCCCCCAACCCTCCTGTGCGAAAAGGGGCAGTCGTTTTACGCTACAAGGCAACCATTTGTGAGGTCTGTGAATGTTGTTCTCGGCTGCATCTTCGCATTTATAGTAAGATACGCCCTCGGGGAATTCAGTTCTACTTCGTCTTAGCAAAGAAACAGTTTCAATGTTTAATGTTGTTCAAACTTATTTTATGCTTATTTTGGGATTTTCTTGGTGAACCCTCTCGATCGCTGTGCATCATTTTCCGACCGTCTATGGATTGGAATGTGTTCACTTCGCCTTTTCCATTACTCATAATTCTTATTTTTCTTGAAATAATACAGATCTTGGATCATTTTTTCAAAATGCGGCTCAATGATTTTCTGTAATTATAAAATATATTTTTAGTTTGTAATACCCGTCATTGTGCACTGCTTTATCTTACTAATCCATGTGATTTCTGATATAATCGGTGAAGGAAGATGTTCGGACGAGTTGGACTGCTTCCGCTAGCAATCTGAGGTAACTTTTTTTCACAATTGCCACCAATTCTTTAAAAAATATCTTTAGTTTCTTTCTAAAGTTCATTCCTCTCAAATGTTTAATTTTCTCCCCATGGTTACCAGGTGTTTTGTTTGAGCCAAAGTTTTCCCGACAAATTCCTGTTTTTAGGCAGATGGACACGCGACTCACTCGACACGCAAGTGTAACTGTTTTTCATAAGATTTATATTATGTAAAGAGAGATGATGATTTGGACTACGAACTAGGCCTTCAGACCGTGGTAATCGTTCGTATCCTCTAAAAAATACCGGAAATGGTTCTCATTTCTCATCGTGTGCAATCGAAATTTAATTCGCCTCAAAGTGAAGTTAATTAGGAGGCTATCAGGAACCATCTTCAGAATAAAAACATACTTTCGAAAGTCTCTAATAACACTTTCACCGAGTGGAAAATGCGGATTTTTTTCAATATAAAAATTATATTATATTTTATTTTAATGAGTTGTAGAGATTACGTTTCTAGCTTCTTAAAATCTTTTCATTCCCAGGTTTAGTGCTATGTTTCTTACCTCTCTATGTTTGTGCTTCGTGACTTTTTGTTTGATGTAACGTAGTATTCTGCCGAAAAAGCTGACCACGGAAGTTTTGAAAAATTGTCTTATGAAAGAACTTGGGAAACGGTGGATCCTTGATGAAAAGGAAACAAACTCACTGCACGCTGCAATTATTTGAATTTCTGATTACTGCTCGTTTACTGTGAACAGTAATATTCCGAAACGACTATTCATGCTAAGTTTTGGGAATAGACAATAGAGCTCACATTAATTTCATATAATACTCTTATTTTTCCTCTAACTAATGGAAAACTTGATTAAAACACGGTTAAGAAGACATGCAGTTGAATATGACGCAGATCTAATCACAATGAATACCTATTTTTTTTAATGGCGAGTGTCTCAGCGGTCCGACCAAACGCTCTTCGCAGTCGCAGGGCAGCGGAAGGTAGGCTTTTGGATAATTAAAAATGTCTTGAGACCTAAATCACAATAGCCGGTGGCCTAACGCTATCCACTCTGGTTTAGGTGGTTAACCTGAGTTTTAGAAGCCCAAAATGATTTTAAAAATAATTTGTGCTTAGTAATAAGCACTTTTATTTTAATTTATATTATAGAAACTTCATTTCAGAATTATTCGTATGCATGTGGCAGTGGTATTAATAAATATGTGGCCAGTGATGACAGAACGTCACACGAATAAAATTACGCTTGAAGATAGTGTGCTCTCATACTCGGAGAATAGAGACAGTAAGTCCGGAGGCGTGGAATTTGAGGGATGAGAATATGCCGCGAGAATATGCCGTGACTGGAGTCTTTCTAGATGAAGTGACAACGCAGGCAGGAAGCATAGGCAGACAAGACGGGGAACCTAAGACGGACAGAGAGAAATACAAATGAGAAAGTGTTAGACAAGGCAGGAGGGGAATTAGGAAGTTGTTTTAGACTTTGGAAGAGGAAATAAAGGTTGGATTACGGAGATAATAATACGTGATGGGATGTAGGAAGGCAAGAAGACAGGATGTTAGGCAATCACATCCGATGGAAAAGAGAGATTTATAAAGCATTTAAAAGGTATTATATAAGGTAGGAAGTTAGGAAGAGGGGGATCATTAGAGCGAGAAAAAAATGTATTTTACGTTTCTCGGAATAAGAGAAGGATTAGGTTTGACGTTGCTACCAAACAAACTCGACGCTGGGAGGTTCCAGATTCTAATCTTGGCGGTGACGGAGGTTTTTTCAGTAGATATGGAGCTATCGAAGAATAAATATCACATGGATGGAGAAAATCACCGACGAGGAAGTCATACGAACAGTTGCAATGAAAATAAATTTAATTAAAACACTGTGAAGAAGGAGAGACAGACTTATTGGACACATTTTGCGACACAACAGTCTACTGAAAACATTAATTGAAGGAGAAATGAGTGCAATTAGTTACAAAGGAAGATCAAGAATGGAATACATCTGGCGAATTATGAAAAACGTCAAAGTGAAATGGCCAGCGTGCTACCTTGAGCATACATGCTTGATGCAGAATATGAGGGTGATTTTGTGTGAATGAAATGGAAATAGTACTAGGACCACATAATGTATTGTAAATGCTTTGATCTCTCCCGTCTGATGTGCTTGCCTAACATCCTGTCCTCTATCCCGGCCTTCAACTTCCCATTGCCTGTTGTTATATCCATCATCCAAACTGTTATTTCCACTGCCTAATTCACCAAACTACTTCCTTTTTTTCCTACCGTACCCGGCACTTTCTCGTTTGTCTCCTCTCTGTCTGTGTTATTTTTCTCAACCTGTCTGAGTCACCTCATATGGAATTCCTCCAGTCACGGCACGCTCTCATTCCGCAAAGACCACGTCTCTGGACCAAATACCTCTACTTTCCGAATTAAGCGCTTACTGCCTTCAATCATAATTGAATTCGTGATATTTTCTGTCATTACTGATCACATATTTGTTAGTACTTCTTCCGCTTGTATATGAATAATTTTTCACTCCAAAGTGCTAACAATTTAGTTTCATTTTAGTCCCATATATTATTCAGATCATTTCCATTCTCAGGTAATTACACATGATTTGATTTTTAAATAAATATTGATCTTTCTGAATATTTCATATATTTCTCTTTATTTTTTACAACATGCCTCTTTCACCGAATATATGTATTTTTCACTTAAAAAATACTAGAACCTATATTTTGGCAATATACATATAATTATTTACAGAAAAGAGAAAAACTAAAATATGTATAATTTCACAGACATGTCTACTAATTGTAAGTTTTTACCTTTTGTTTGACGATAGGTCTTCGCAAAGTGGAGCCTGACTCCATCGAATACATATATTTATTTGATATTTATGTATTAATTTCCTCGATGAGGTATGGTTATGCTCATGGATGTAAAAGAGTTTCTAATTGATTCACGTGCTAAGCATACATAGTGAAAGAATCACCAAAATGGGTGAATATGTAAATGTCATTTTAGTCTTTTTTTATTGCCATCAATCATAGATTATAATATGCTAAATGCTGTATGTTTGAGCCTATTCATGTTAAGGGGAATTTTACTTTCTCATTCGCTTCATTAGTATGAGTTACGTTGGAACCTGAGTTTTCCACGTAATATCTGGCCCAAAGATCTGGTAATTGAAGTCAATAAGGTAAGATTAGTATTAAGGTAAGGAAAATGAAAGTTATGGGGTAAACAAGTGCCAAAGAAGTGTAAGAAAGCAATATTACCATTTATCGTGACATGATTTAAAAAATTTTATGTAAAAAAATGTTTCATTCTTAAAAAAAATTAAGGCGCTGATATGAATCAACAAGCAAACCCCATTGATCATTCATCTTAAAATTGTGAGCGTTGCGACTCGACTAGACACCTTGTTCTGATTGTTGAATCAGATTCCTCTGTGCTAACTACCTCGGCGAGCATTGGTATTAGGTTTTCAACAACCGGTTAAACCAAACCGGTTAAGATACCCATCATTACACCTCAACATTAGCTGCAATCAAACATGAAACCGTGGATCATGACGCTTTTTTGGATTCCATATTTCCGAAACATTAAGGACCCAGCAGCTGTCTTCCTGTTTCGTCGGCGTTTCTAGAAATGATTGCAACGGTTCCAGGAGTGGTATAAAATTCTTTCTCCGGACGATGACTCCAAAATCACCCTTTGGATATGTCCGCCTTCAAATACAGTTTCGGCTGTTTCAAGAAGGAAGAAAATCTTTCGCAAACCGCAAATTGCTGCTTTGGCGTGGAGTGTCTGTGCCTATTCGGCTGCTATGCTAAGCGTTGCCATGGTTGCATCTGTCTGAGATAAAAGCCTAATAGCCTCAATCGAAGGTCTCATGGAATCCCAAAGTTTTGGCAGGATCAATACCGTTTATGATTCTTCTGCCTTTGGTGGGAGTAGCTATTTGCCAAATTCACTCAGAACCGTTGATTATGTTTTTTTTAACTTTTGGTCAAATTGTGTTGTGATTTCAAATTTTTTTCACGTTCCGGGTAATGATTCCTCCGTGGCTTTCACTGTGAAAACAGTTGCGTATTTAATCATGATTTCACCATTTGTAATGGATCATTAACCATTGAAGCGGTTCCTTCTATTTGATTTCTTCCGCTCTGCCTAAAATGGTAATCAGGCCTCATGTGATTGAATGCGATCTGTCGTATCCCGTAGTATTTTGGACTTGGGTGAATGTAAGACGTCCCGCTAAGTCTGCAGACGGAAAGAGATGCCTTTTGATGTAATCAATTTAGAAGGAGCTTTCGCCGGATAAATTAATTCATGAGTGAAAAAAAACATCATCGCGTCCTAGGAAATTGATTAGTTTCGTCGCAGTAGGTGGTCGAAATTTAATAGAATAAAAGACAGAATATATGTAAATAAGAGTCGCAAAAGGAAATATGGGTGAAATAGTTTTGTTGAATGATGCCATTCCTCAAAAAAAGATATATGTATGTGATTATTTGATTATGAGAGGAAATCAGCATTAATATGCCTGTGAGATTTTTGGTATCGACCAAGACTTTCATCGAAAGAAAAATGAAATGGCAGACATAAAACTAATACCGTCGCAGAGATGGAAATACTCGATGATATCCTTTTCTACCATAATTTATCATTATTATTAAAAAATATTTTGTAGATGGGCCTAAACTCCAGCCATTTTTTTACACTCCTATAAAATTTCTCACGTTGCAAAACTGGTAGGGAAAAATAATAATGTAGTGCCACTTTTGCTTTTACATGAGAACTCACTCAACTATTTTTTTAGTAGACTTCTTTTATATAAACCGTTCCAGTCATAATGATTTTATTAATGAATGAGAATTTGCATATTTTTCTTTTTGTTTGATATGTTTGCCTCATATGTGTGATCATTTTCTCCAACAAAATTTTGAATTTGATATTTTCTTTTGCTGTTTCATATCAATCAGTCCTCTGTATTATTATTTTTTACATTTTTTATCCCCTTAGTAGAGATTTGAAACCTTGAAACGCCACATTTCTTATCACACCCAACGACAACCTTTCCTTAATAGCATTGCTAAAAGCTCCATTCATATGTTCACTCCTATGTAAACTAAATTTAAAGTCATATTTATCTAACACAATTTAGTTTCTACTATTCGAAGCTACGCTAATCTCTGCGCAAAATATCACCCCCGTGGCAATTTCATTCCACCTGCTCTCCTTTAAACCCGGTTACATCTTTGTTTAAGTTTAGAGTTCTGATTTTGAATTATGTCATGAAATTTATTCCCTTAAAATTAATTGTTTTGCGCTTACATGGCCACTGCAAAATATAATTATAATAATATTTTATACACTCCCGCATGATTGATACAACTATAGTTACAAAAAACGGGAGCTCTAGGTGGTATCCAAAGCCATAAGACCTGAATTGAGCCACCAGCAAATTACAAAAATGCATGCCTTTAACAATAAAAGCAGTAACAGATGAATAATTTAAGTTCCTTGGAAAATACCATAAAAATAAATATTCAACATTTTCTTGATAAATTATTTAATTAAAAAATAATTTTTAGAAACACAAGTTTTTAAAACGAATGTAAAAGTATAAAATAATTTATCCTAGCCCCACACATATTTATATTCCCATGCAGACTCATAATCTCATACAGATTGTCCTGAAAATTTGTGACTGTGAATTTTTAATTGCTACGAAAATACTTTTAAGATTGCAAACGATAAACGTGGGGCTCATGAATTAGGTAACTGATGCATGAATAGTTCACCTAAGTCACTAAAAATTTTATTGCACTGCAAATGATATGAAGATATGTTGTGAGAGTTTTCTCAACGATAGCTTATCCCTACAATCCTATTATCTACAGCATGCGCCCCACGTTTTTCGTTTTCAATCTTACAAGTACTTTCACAGTTATTAATATTCACTATCACAAATTTTCAGGACTATTTGTATGAGGCTATGAATCTGCATGGGGATATAAATGTGTATGGGGATGGGAGAAATTATTTTATACTTTTTGCTCCGTTTTTAAACGTGTTTTTTTTTCAATATAATTATTTATTCATATAATTATTTTCTGCTTTTTAGTCTTGTGTTACTTTATTTGAAATAGAAAATTGTTATACCTATCTACCAATAATACATCAATTTGTTAAATTGTTATTTTCCTGAAAATTAAATTTATTTTTGCGTTGCCAAAGTTTTGTAGGTAAGTAGTTGCGACTCTTAAGATGGCTGGAGTGGCAATCGTGTATCATGAAGTGCACATTTAAATACATTTCCATGCAAGTCTAAAAATAAACTTCTCGGGCCACATTTAAGTAAGGTCCATCTGTTTATACGGTGGACATTACCACACGTGCAGTAATTAAAATGATGCTGTAATTATATTTTAAAATTTTCACATTAATTAAAGCAACGTAATGACTTCTATTTAGAACGCGGAATTCGAAATTAAGCAAACATCATATCAAAGTACGCTTTTTTTTACTCGGCATGATACCCTGATATTTGTTAGCAACCATTCCGATAGTATACCTAAAACGTATTATTTCGCGTTTAAATAAACTATGGACATATATATGTCATGTGCCGTAAGGTGAATAACATGCTACGTGTAAAAATATCATTGAATTTTCAAAACATTGAATCGGTATGATGCACTTTTTTCACTTTTACCTATAGATATAACTAATAAGAATACGTATGCAAAGTTCCACGCAAATCAGTTCATAAACAAAAATCACTCCGATCACCTAAATGCATTGGGTGAAAAAGTTTGAAATCGCATCACCAGCTCATCCAGAAGTTCTACATATTCCTACTAAAACACCCTGTGTATTGGTTTCCATACATCACACATACACACCCATCACGCTGTTCACTTTCGGGGTAGGCATCGTCAAAGAAGCTTCATTCTCGGCGTTAGACCTAACAATCTGGCTAAAATTATGACCATTTCCTCCGTATTTTCCTTACAAACTTCCATTGCCTCGGCTACATTCATGCATTGCTTCATGGACGCTCTCTCGTTCTTATCACTCCAAATATTCCTCCTCTTATGAGTCTCTTCCACCAAATTCACCCTTGACTTTCTCGGTCTTCCTCTTCCTCTAGCGCCATTTACTTAGCCCAGTCAATAAAAGTTTTGGAATCGGAAATAATTAGGGCAAAGCTGAATTTTACCCCATTGATAGACTACTACCAGAGGAACATTTTTACGGAAGTCCCCAAAAATCCCTTGGAGCTTCTTCCCCCAGCCCCCCTCGAAGGTTTGAAATGCCAATATTTACGGAACACCCATTATCTCTGTTACTAATGATTGAATCAAGTTCAAATTTTTTAGATTTGTATGTTATTAAATATTCTACAATATTGATACTGAACATATTTTCGTTAAACCTAATATTTTTTGATAGATTTGAGAAAATATTAGGAAAAAGTAGGTTTTCTACTTTTAAAGTTTTGATTTTTGCGCAATATTTTTTATATCATATTATGTAAAGACACTTTCTATAAAAATGATAGCCTACACTTTTTGAATCTATTGATACACAGTTTTAATTATTTATGTGTGATGCTAATGCTGTGGAGGGGGGAGAAAGCAAGAAGGTTCGGCGTGCGACGCGGCCATAACAGCCATAATTCTGTTACTAATGATCGGATCAAGTTAAACTTTTTTGTTTTGTTTGTTATTAAATGGGCTACAGTACTAGGGATTACATATTCTACAATATTTAAAGTAGTGGAATAGAATTATGGTTATGGTAACTCCTTTCAATCCAATCCTATATACCCATTTGGTTATTCGACTCTCATGCATTCTCTTTACGTGGATAAACCAACGGAGCTCTCTCTTTTCACATATATCCATTATACCACATTATACTTTACCATACACACTTCTCAGATAATTAAAAATGTTGACTCAGGAAAAATGTGGTGAAACTTATGCGAACGAAAGAAGAATTCTTTGCAATTTTTCACAAATAAATGTTTAATGCGATTGGTTTCAAAGTTTTACACCATTGTCACGCCCATTCTCCATGTAGGGCTTCAAAATGATATAAAACGCCGTTACCGGTTCATCAAATATTTATGAGTGGCAACTTGAAAATAGTTATTCTTTCGTTACTTCTCAGGTAACTCATACCTACTGCATGTAGCCTACACTTATGTTTATCATTTACCCAATTACGCTACCACACCGTAAAGTAGGGAGGAGAGCACAATAGTAACTCCGTACTATACCTCCTTAAACTACACTGTTATATTTTCCCTCAACACACACGTATTAAGCTAGTAGCAACCTTAATTTTTCCTCTCCTGGATTATTGCTGTCTTGTATACCACAGTTTGAATTCCGAACTAGATGCTAAACTACAAAGAGCAGTCAACAGTTGCGCTCGCTTTACAACGTCCGGAAAACTGATCACATCAGTCAATTTATATGCAAAAATTGGGTTGCTTTCTACGTTTCAAAGACGGAAATATTTCCTTGAAATATTTCTTTTTAACTTGATAACAACCAAAAGAGATAAAGAAGGACATGCTAGAGGTAGATAGGGCACTGCACGGGTAAGAGTCGGTTGGATATTCTATGACTTTCATCATAACCTACCTTTAACCGGTAGATTACTCAGATGATCATGAGAAACCAAAAGACCTGGTTATTTAATTGACTATTTTGCTGCTAATATCGCCCAAATGCAAGGAGCCAAAACTTAATATTTTATTATCCCTCTCACCGGACCATTACCATCCAAAAATCTTTCATTGTTACCACAGTAAATTTCTGGAACTCTCTCCCCACAAACATTATAAGTATCTCCAAAGTAACCGTTTTTAAATCGCCACTATACTAGCATTTACTCACACACCCCAACTGATCTTTATATTTTCTGTATCCAGTTTCCATATGTATTCCATACAATACAGTTCTGAAGTAACATGTTACTTTTTTATGCGTGTATTGTTACCCTTGTTACTGTTTTTCTCTATGCTATCTTATATAAGTGTATTATTATGTATAAGTGTATGTATATGTATGTATAAGTGTATATTAATATATTACCATGGAATTTCCCACTTTTTGTATGATGTGTATGATATGATACGATTATATGTATTTTCATGTATTTCTCATCCTAGATTTGTTTCTAATTTATTTCTGCTTGATTTTTTTCCCCGTACGTGTATTTATCAGAATTGATAAGCTATTTCCTGTTTGGTATTTTTGTTTTTCTATTAATCTCTCTGTATGTTCTCGCTGCGACAAATCACAATTTTATGCTCATTGTTGTTCTTACGTGGCTTTCACACAGAACATAAATTAATATATTTATTATTTATTTACATTCCGTGATTCGCTTCCTTAAACCTTTTCCGTCGACTCGTTTATCCTTGGCTTCTAACTGAATGTCCGGCAATATCTCCAAAACGTATCTTACCTAATATCCATATCAAATGCTTTCTTCATTAAGGTAAAAAGAGATTAAATATCTGTTATACATTCCAGATTCATTTCCTCCTATTTTTACGCAGTGGAAACACGCGTTACCATTTCTTTACTGAGGCCAAACTGACCACTTGAATAGTTTATTTGCCCTCTTCTTCAGACGAACAATTTTTTAACCATTTCCGTGTGAGATATTAAATTTTTCGTCCTCTAGGACAAGCGTCGTTCTTTTATTTACCTTCACAAAATGTAGCCTGAGGATCAAAATCCAGTTTATAAAGTTCTCATGTTGACCTCTTTCCTCATAGACCCGAAGTTAAGTTCAATCTCTGCCTTCCATCGCTACCTAGAATTTTCATTAATTTAGCAGACAATGTTATCTGTTTCCCCTACGCCATTTGCCTTCACTTACCCGTAATTCCTTTCCTATCTTTGTCTATCTTATATTTCTGGACTATTTTTGGGTCACTTTCATTTTTCGCGAGCGGACCTATTATCTGTAACAAATGGTTTTTTCCGCGTATTTTATCCGTCTAGATTGGTTCTTTTCTGGTTCGATCTATAATTTCCCTCAACCGTTTCTCTTAGCTTTTCTTTTCTTCTTCATTGTGGAGCTTTCACCATCTAGTTAAGTTATGCTCATTCGTAAATAAAAAAAAGTTCTCGGTTGCGTACACCTCTCTCTGTGATTTCTCCATTTCATTATATTACTGTTCTCATTTCGGTTCTAATGCTCCTTTGTTTTATTTAATGTGTTTATTATTTATTAACTTCTGAATTTGAATCAGTGTTCACTTTCAGCTATATTGGTTCCTTGACTTAAGAGCCGCTCAACTTACGAATTTTCCCTATATACGAACCGTTTTCATAGAACATTTTCACATCTAGATACGAACGTACTCTCGACGTGCGAACTTTATGAGAAACAAACTTCAATCATATTCCAGTTTTTCCTCTTGGTACGAACATGTTCACGAGGTACGAACTTTAATACTGTTCTAATGAAGCGTATCACAGAATGCTTAGTTCGAGATTAATACTGTTACATTGCCCAAGACACGCACTCCCTGCAGCAAAATGCGCTAGAGATTTTTTTAAATTTCTGTATCTGGGAACGGATTAATTTCCCAAATGTTAGATGAAAAACTGGGTTTTAAGATACGAAATTTCCGAGGCAAAAACTAATTAAGCTCAACAGTCGAGGTACATACTACTGTACCTCCTTTTTACCTCGGTCTTTCTGGTTGGTGTGGTGGTTATAGAGGCTCTGGTTGGGGGCTTCCCATTCCGAAGATTCGGGTTCAAATCACAGCAATCGCAATGATTTTTTTTAACGAATTGAGCGTTCCAAAATTAGTTGACAGTATGAGCCTTTTTGGAAACACTGTTGCCAAACTTACGCTTCGAATGCTCACCTCTAGGCCACCACTTAGGCAACCATTTCCAATCGGGTGTTGAATTAAAGGAAGTTACTTCAGGGCATAATTTTTGCGTATTGAAAGACCCCTATATGTTCAGATAGTATACTGTAAAGCAGTATGTTGTTTTTCCTGCTGCTATTGGCAACATCGCACCTCTGACCTAATGGAGATTTACACAGGAAATGAATCTCCATTAGAGGCCATTCTGTCAAGTATATGATGCTATTTGGAGATCGCATTAAGGTGAAGTGCTCCCTATGTCTTATGGAGCGTTAAACTGTGGGCCCTTTGGCTCCTTTTGTTAAGAGTTGGCTGTTTCCAACACCTGATGTCTCTCCACCCTACCTTAATTTCCGAATAACCCCTCCGTTGCCAACTTACCCGCCTATCCGTAATGGCCCAAATTAATCCAGTTGTCGGTGGCATCTCCAAAGAACCCACTGACCTTTGTCTTTCTCTAATCCACACCTACGTCATTCGTCTGAAATTATTTCTTCATAGTTTATCAGGGTAATTTACAGGTTAAGGTAGATTTCAGTGAAAGGCAATAAATGTCATCCAGATATTTCCAAGCGCAGGCCACTATCAATGTATGCAATCATTTTCTTCATCTCAGCATACGTCATACCTCCCGTCGTCCCTTCTATAAAGCCTATTCTCTTTCATCCCCTTCCCGGTCTACCCAGAGTCCTCCATTCCATCTCGGTCTCGAGTCACCATTGGCTCGAGTCACCGTTCTTCGCCCCCAATTACCCTATCCAGCCTCCTACCCTGCCCACCTTAATCTCATCCATAAGTTTCCTCTCCTTACCAACCATGTCAAGCACTTTCTCATTTGTCTTCGTGTCCGTCCACCGCACCTTCTCCATCCTCCTTCACACATCTCAAGACCTTCAGCCTATTCTGGTCTTCTTTTCTCACAGGTCACATTTCTGCTCCATACAACGCCCTACTCCATATCAAGCTCTTCATCAACCTCTTCTTTATATTCTTACCCAAGTTCCCCATCATCAGGTCCCTCCTATCGCTCAACGCTTTTTTCACTATCGCAATTCTCTAGTATTTGTAACTATGTTCATACCACCCAAGTAATCGGAAATTGCAAATTTTTTGGGCAATTTGAGGCAAAAAATAGATTTAAAATCTTGCCACGTGTATTTTTACATATAGATTCTCCGAAATGTGATCATGAAGTTTAAAAAAATGCTACTTTGTTGTAACCGTTTCCGATTTCCCAATTTTCCGATGTTTTACGATTATTTCCATTAATTATGAACATGTCTACCTTGATAATGACTTTCTTTTCCGCTCTGGGTTCTATGAGATACTGTTCAAGGGTGTTCGAAATTTGAATGCTCCCGCTTCGGAGGTTTGTAACCCAACTGTCTCGCGACTGAGTTCAGTTTTTAACTCGTTCCTCACGTCATTATTACTAATGTAGTCTGCTGTTCCCTATAACCTCTTCTGTGGCCGAGGCACTCATCATCATGCTCCGAGCGAGACGCCCTCATTTCCCGTATTTCCGGTGAGACAAGCTAATATACGCGCTTATATGCTTTCTTTTACCGCCGGAACCCGCTTATTTGGACGATCGAACGGTCAGTTTCATCACAAACACTATCCGTTAACCGCTATCCGCCGTCTCTAAAAATTGATTTAAGGGATTTTGCCTGCCTCGTGGCTTTTTAAAAAGGGTTCTTTATTTTTTTCATTTTGTCTTAACAGTTAATTCTAAGCTCTCCACCTTTTAATACCGCGTAAGCGAAAGATCTGATAATCGCTCCACTTGTTATCAAACAAGAATTTTTAATTTGTTTTTTTTTCTTCGGGTAGCGGCAGGATAGTGGATGAAATGCAGCTACTTTCACTGCGGACTTTTTACTGCGTTAATCTGCCTTATCGAGACGAAAATCCGTGAGCCATGACACCCCGGCTGGCCAATCGAGTTAGTAGCGCGTGTTAAGCTGATGCCGGGAGTCGGCACGTGTGCCGACTTCCCGACTACCGTGATCGGCGAAAAGTTAATTTCTTTTCGCGTTGAGTGCCAGGACTTATAGCGCGAGACTTAACCAAGAAAATGTTACTTAATGCTTCGGCTTGATTCATCAATGTCCATTTAGCGTTAAGTAGGATATTACGTAGCATTTACCTTAATGTGAAATTAACGGAGAGTTGTTGTTATTTTAAGTTCGCTAGACCAGCGGTTGGAAACCGAGATGTGTACGCGTACCACTCTTTACATAACATTTAATCGCATTCCGGGCGCGTGCTGCCCATTTAGTGTTGACCTTTCTCAAGAAAAAGGATGCAATAAAAATAATATAACTATACTAATATATAAAAATATAATTGTATCTTTCTTTCTTTTTGTTACAAATAAAAAAAAACTACTGAAAACTACTTGTTCAAAAACTACTGAACCTTTTTAACTAAAATTTTACACGATTCTACCGTATACACGAGTAGGTGCTGTAGGCTATATAAAAATGGCTCAGGGCACCATAAGGCCCATAACGAGGGCCTTTAGTGGTCTATGCTAAGCATTGGGTTCAATGAAGTGGTTTCTTTTTTACTTTTAAAAAATTACTTTTACTCAAGATAGAGGGT
The DNA here is from genome assembly GCA_963573305.1 of Pyrrhosoma nymphula. NCBI lineage: Eukaryota > Metazoa > Arthropoda > Insecta > Odonata > Coenagrionidae > Pyrrhosoma > Pyrrhosoma nymphula. Next base: position 41,658,821 of record OY754330.1, on the reverse strand, counting down.
TGGAATTATTTTATAAGTTGGACGAAAGAATTAATGTTATGATTATTTAAATGGATTTTCTTGAATGCCTCACATTTGTCTGAAAATTGCGTTTTAAGCAGCAAAAAATAAGATTTTTCTCTGAAATCCACAATATCATTTATTTAGCAACCTAAGTTTGAAATGGATATTCACGACTTTAAAATTGAAATATTTACGTTTGCATGCAAGTCCATGATATCTCCTAGATTGAGATTCTGTATAAGAAAGGCCAAAGAGGCCGAATGAGCCGAATTATTTAATCACTCATGGGGGTGTTGATTTTTGTTAAAAAAGAACTTTCAATAAGTTAGATAAATTTTTCTCGGATTTCACACGAGGCTTAATTTCTACAAACGTTTCCACGAACGACTGGAGACGGGCACCGCTGAGGGCGGGCTTTTAATGATGGTATTACTAATACCATTTACGATCAATATGGCGCAAGGGGAGGTCAAACTCTGATCGATAACAATATCACTCTTTGTGACCTTTAAAAACGCTGCACTTGATTTCACATTATAAAACGAGATGTGATGGAGGGCACGTCAGATGCGATGTCTGCTCTATCTACTCCTTCGGATTGGTTAATACAATCATTAGACCTCGAGGAGTTGTCCTTAGAGGATCTTTTTGTCCTCATAAGTGGTTTATTCGGACAGTCAAACGTGAAGTTTGAGAAAAAGGGGGACAACGCTGTTCGCCTATTATTACCGTACTCGACAAGGGTGGAGACGATTAGGGCCAAATTCGGCGATTGGGAGGCATATATTGCAGTCAACCCATTATCTCCACATCACAGCGAGCCCAAGAGTCGTCGATTTTTTTTTTTTTTTTGGAGCTGACGCGGAAGAGAGCTGTGTCCAGTGCAATCTAGCGGGCCGGGCTAGGACGGCTGCCGATCCGGTGTTTTCTCATTATAGAATTCACCACAGCAAACGCTAGTGATTAAAAGTTGTTTCGCGTTCCGTTTGTCCTCTTAGTCTAATTATGACTCTGAGGCCGGAAGCTGCCCACTCCCGAAACCCTTTCACCTATCCTTTTTCCTTCCTATTCCCGCACCCCTTCCTATTCCTTGGTGATGAGCTGACGCTCGCAGACCGGGGACGAAGGGTGGAACCCTGCGCGGAAGACCCGCTTATTCACTGTGTCCAGTGCATCGGCCAAAGATGTGGATGGCGAAGCAGGCCCCTCCAAACGCTTCAAGTCTTTTAAGTGAGCTGATCCGGAAATACAAGGCTACTTCTTGGAGTGAGATATAAGATTTTACGGATGCCGATGAATGGGCAAATTTATTATTCTTTCACGGTTCCAATTTGATGCGAGAATGTGGTCTCTCTATTCAATTGTATGTGAAGGATAGACTAGTGAGTGAAAGAAAAAACAGATTTGAATATCTCTTGTCATGTGCAGAAGATGGGTGTAGTGACAGCAGAAGTGCAATATTTCTTAGAAATTCTATTTCTCCTAATTTTTGTGTTAACTGGCTTAAGACAATACTAAATGAAGAGTAGAGAAAGATCAATTGTTTGTACCTCTGTGGAAGAAGTAACAGTGGAAAGAGTTTTGTAATTCAAAGTATTGCATGTCATTTTGTGTCCGCTAATGCATCCAGTTCCCGTTCACTGAGTGAGTTTGCATAAGAAAACCTTTTTTAAATAAATCTTTAATAGTAATAGAGGAACCTTTTCTTGTGGAATGAACGCGTGAGGACATGAAAAGCATTTTAGCGGGTGCTCCCTTTGAAATTGGGAAGAAATATTTATCCAAGCAAAAATGAATGAGAACGCCAGCATTAATGACGGGTAATAACGCCTTGTTGGGAAAAGGTTATCTAAGACAGAGTGATGATGAGGCTTTGAAAAATCGAATGAAAACTTTTGATTTTAATGTAAAATTTAAGCCATGCTGTTTGATTACTCCAGGACAATTTGCTGATTGGGTTTTGTGTGTTTATAGGGGATTGATGTAGCATGCTGAGGAGAAGTACGATGTCTCAAAAACGACCAGCTGAGGATATTCCAGATACCCCTCCACCCACTCAGAGAACGAGCCGCGATGCCGGGGGTTCCTCTGGGGGCACGGGAAACTCGGGACAGCATGGCATTCCTGAAGGTGAGAGTGAGTCGCCGCTGGAGAGACCGTTACCTATCAATCAAGTGACCTTCACCTCCCGGCAACGTTCGTGGGAGGAAATAGATTGCAGTTTGAAAAGCTTACCCCTGACGATAGCCCTACACTCGATGCTTGATGACGAAATTGTGGAGGTGATAAGCAACATCCTACCTAACTGTTTGGGTTTCAGGGTACTAAAAACGACGGTACGTTTGTCAAATTTTATCGTTATAACCGATGAGATCGTTGTTAGGAGCAACTCCCCCACCGAAATATCCTTGTTTGTTCAGCAGAGTAAAATAATACATTTCATGCCAAAACATAACGTCACCACTGGCTGCACCTACCTAACTGTTTGGGTTTCAGGGTAATAAACCGATGGTACGTTTGTCAAATTTTATCGTTATAACCGATGAGATCGTTGTTAGGAGCAACTCCCCCACCGAAATATCCTCGTTCGTTCAGCAGAGTAAAATAATACATTTCATGCCAAAACATAACGTCACCACTGGGTGCACCATAACGAATAAGGATACCGCGAGTAAGGTTAAGTGGAAAGATTTACTAAAAAAGAAAAATGACAATTTTATAGTTTCCCTTCCCGATACGGAAAATTTTGAAAAATTAAAGGTTCACAGCATCAATCACCCCATACATGGAAATTTGATGAATAATGACGAACGCTATCAGAGTTATATTTTAGACGATGCCGATTACGGTACATATGAATTACTCGCGGCAGCCAAAACGGACGAGGAAACAGAATGGCTCAATTGCAAATATTATTATGACATCATGGAAAAAACGGGTACTGCGAGCGAAATGACAGATAATTGGAATACTGAAAACATGACTTTGAGCTCTTGCCGGAATAGGGACAAAATCGAGATTTTAGGTGCTGGGGGTGTCGTGGAGTTTCAAGTTAAAACGAATTGTGAGTGAGATTAGCTTTATCCTGATTTATCAATAATCGTACACCGGGGATATTTAATTCATTTCTCATCAAGGGCATTGAGAAAAAATCACAACTGACCACCATCAAACGTGGTTCCACCTCGTGGCCTACTAAGCCTACTTGTTTCAATCCGAAAATGTACAGACGGAACGTGGCACTGGGAAGTCAGTGGTTATTCGCGAAATACAAACCTTTACAGCACCATTTTTTCACCATGGTTCCCATAAAGAAAGCTAATGGCGCCATCATGAAGATGAGGGCTTCGTATAAGCTTGAGCAGAGTTTTCAGGTCACGTTCGTCTTTAGGGATGATGAGATATCGAGTGTGGCGCCCCTGGACATGTTCCATTTACGGGCTAGGGGTGGGTTGGTGAACAGAAGGCAAAATTATAATGAAATGGGAACTGTGATGCTATTTTTGACATGATTGTAATACTTTTTGATGAAATAAAAAATGAACATTGTAAATTTGCAAATGACTTTTATTCAAATTGGCCATGTATCCTTGAATTTTATCCCTTTGTAACCACATGGAAGAGTGCGAACTCCATCACTCAATACTACCCTTTTCATATCCTCCGAAGAGAGTGCCAGTCTTTTCTGTTTCACCGTGTGCAAGTGGTGATCTTTAGACCGTATTGGTCGACGAATTAATTTTTATTGGCAAACAATGCATCTTTGTAACCTTGGAAATTTACACGAGTGCCCTCCCCGACGGAACACGCCGAGTATTTAGTACCTTTGTTTTTTTTTTTAATTACATCCATCCTCGAAACGGATGGCGTATGATTTGGCTCTCAATTCAGAAAATTCTAAAATTTTCTTGTGCCCACCCTCGTCTGACCACAGACCGGCCTCCTTGTGTGTCCCTCTCATTTTGATGACATAATCATCGGGGACCTCCTCATAGCCGAGCAGTGGGCCTAGAATGCGATCGTGTAACATTGTTAACAGTGGATGCTGCTTGCATTTTGTGAAATTTACCATTTTATTTTACAATCAGTATCGGAGTACAGACAGGGTGCATTGTCTCCAAACGCCGCTTGCACACGGTACAAAAATTTATATATGCGTAGTTTCTCCAATTCTAATATCGAAAATCCCAATTGCACAGGTTTATTTTATAAAACATAAGTCTTTTTAAATTCACAAAAATATTTATCATCTATCATGATATAATTTAGACAATGTTGCAGAAAAGAAATAGTTCTCCCCGTGTCCGGATTCCTCTTTTCTTGGAGGACGGAAAATCTTTTATATTTGAAGGGGTTCTCGCAAGTCTTACCGTATAAACTGTTATTGGTCAATTTCATTATATTTGAATAACATTTACTTGTTGATTCTTTTCTCAAATTTATGTTTTGCGTCACATAGTCTTGGAATTCATAATATTGCGTAAAAACAAAGACTTTATGGACGGCTTTAATGATCAGGCCTTTATCCACATAATACTGCAGTGTTCTGCTGTGCACCAGGTAATTGTCCTTATCCATAAACGTAGTACAGAGTCTTTGGTTATACTTGTGCGGAGCCAGGGGGTATTCATGATGAGCGTCGTGAAGTCGGAAGGGGGTCCACCAGAGCCAAAAAGCAGCGATTGCCATCCTCTGCCCATCGCTACCAATCGGCCGGTAGTTCGTTCATTGTACCCACGTGCTCGAAAGCACAACTTTTCGCACATCACACTAGAGTATAGGCCATTAACATCCATGAACAATGTAATGTCCGAATGTCCCTCCACATTGGCATGTCTCTTTATGCATTGCGCGACTCCTCCTCTAATACTTTCCTTCATCAATGCGTACAATTCTGGATCCATTATAACTTTAAAAGCCGACGGGTTCGCTGCGAGGCTGCAGTACCACGTAAACGACGGAATCCCCTGGAAATAAACTGGGTCACAACTATATGTGACGAAAGATGCGTCACGAAAAGACTCGAATACTTCTGTCAACAACGCGACATCCAGATCGAGGTAAAAGCTATGATAGTACTTTAAGGCCAGCATGAATTCTTTATCGAATACGTCGAAGGCGATGGTCTTATCTTGCTGAACCCCCGTGACCTTACTATACCAAGCGTCGTCGTCAGCCGGGAGTGTGTGATGTAAGTTATCAATCGCGTCGAACCATTCATACGGAAATGGAGCTTTACCGTGATATTGTCCTGGCAAAAATTTAAGCATGTCGATCGTATGGGAAAGAGCATTCAGGGAGGACGGCAAGAAATTATAGCTGTCCATTGATCTGAAACGCGTTTCATCGCTCGAAACTGCCATCACATCGATTTTCTCGAACGACTTCGCGTTGCATTGCACCCGAGTGCCGAACTCCCGAATGATCTCGCGTAATATTAAATGACTATCATAGCCACGGAAATTATGAAATATGATCACAGCGGCGTTTTCATAATACTTCCAACACCTCTTGTGACAGGATCCCGTGGTGCCATCGATAAAATTACGTCTCCCGTGAAATACGAAGTCCCTATTTAAAATTTTGTTCCCACATATCATGCATTGTTTGGTTTCGAACCCAGGACTAAGGGACCGCTGTTTTACCCATACTGCCACCGAATGTACGAAATGCTCAGCAAGCTCCGGTTGATCGTCAGTGGTTTGGAGATCCTTTTTCATTACTTTTCCTCGACTGACGGCATGTCAGCGGTAACCCGAGAGGTGATGCTCTCCCGTCCCATCGACAAAGGCCTCAAAGTCTGCATAAATCACAAGTAAGTGCTTAAATTTCGGTTTACTATCGGGTTTTATTTGCGGTTCAGTAACAGATTTTACGCGCAGGTCACATTTCCCGTGAGTGCGATACCTTCTGCAGCCATCGCAGAATATCCTAGCGGTACCCTTGGTTTTGTCCCTTAGAAACGCATCGAGCTTTTTTATGAAGGAAAATTTCTTATTCTTATAAAATAGGCGTATTAACTTATCCGAAGGAGTCATCGACACGTCATAAATAACGTTCCCTCTTTCGTTAAACACTTGAATATTAAATTTACCTGTACAAATATGCCATGCGGGTAATTCAGATAAATGCTTATTGTTCACACTGGCACAAGGGTTTTCAGCAAGCCACTTTTCAATTCGTCTCATCTGCTGTTTGTTATTTAAGTACGTATCCCACGTGTAAGCCAACGCCAAGCATCCAGCGAAGGTGTTCTTCATCATAATCCTCCTAGCGCCAGAGCCTCGGTAGAAGAATTTGGCATTCCGCGTGTTCCGCGTCGTGGGTTGTGGAGAGTTGTTCGGCTGGGATGGGGCCATGGTAAACCACCAAGCGGCGATTCCCACGAAAGTGAGGCCCGACTCCATCATCTGCGAGAATGCCTCAATGTCCGTAAGCTTCTTATGCGCTTCACCGAAGAAATCCTCCACCTCCAGCATGTCCTCGTCCAATATCGTGTCCAAGTTGCAATTAAGGTGCAGCTCAACCTCCTCCTTGTTATTCAGGATGTACGCAGAGGGGTGCAAAATTAACTTGATTGATGTCACTTCTTCCAGATAGGCCGTTATAAAACTAACGGCATCCTCGAACGTTTTGGACACCCAATAATCTGCAGTAGCGACGGCGTTATGCACACTCTTAGCCATGGTGAGCGACTGATCCACGTACTGATATTTCTCCTATATAAGGGAAACAAACATAGCAACTACTCAAACCAAACCAATTCAAATAACTTCCTTTCATGACCATGCAGCTGTTCAAAGCGTTATGAATACGATAACCCTAGTTCATGACTATCCCATTGCCCATCCGATGCAATAATACTGATACCACTCTTATCACAAGGAGCCCGCCCTCAGCGGCGCCCGTCTCCAGCCGTGCCGTCCCCAGCCGGTCTGAAACAATTATACCATATATAATATATGTTCCATTCTGCTATGGTTCCACCATATGGTTCCATCTAATCGATTCTTTAATCTTAGGTCTATTCTCATGCCACCTTGGCTTACTTGTGCTTGGGATTGTGGAGTGATGGTACACCATCTCGTTCGCATTAACTACCGCGGAAATAGATTGGTCGGTTATTTGTGGAATCGACCGATGGCTAAGAGATCATTTACACCTTTTAATGATAGACGGGTCTGAAATCTGGGGAGGGATAATGTTGGGAACGGCGGAAAGAAGGGTTTAGTAATCCCTTTTCTTTCCATATTGCATCGTGGAATAATTGCGATTTGGATATCAGAATTTTGCGAATATATCCTTTTGCGACATTTATACAGGTGTTTCGATATGGACTTTACAACTCTAATCAAGTTTTTATATAAGTAAAGCAATATTTTTTCCTTTTCCTCACTCATTCTCGCCAATAATTTCAATTATTCCTAGTGGAAGTGAAAAAGGAGAAAAGTAGGATTCCGTTTACGGTAATAGGTCATCATCATTGGGTGCTCTGCCATTCAGCAGGTCCTTGGTGTTCTCTTATAATTGGTCCTACAATTTCTTCAGTGGGAAGTTTAAATAACAGGCAGAGGACTTTTTAATTCTTGAGCTGACGTCAATGAAAAAAAATCACTTTTAATTTAAGATACACCTTTCAGTTCGTTGGTTGGTAATTTAATGGGGGGGCAACCGGTAGCTGGCATCATTTGTGCCTCCGAGGACAAGATGGTGGAATGAAAAGGGGAGGATTGTTTGGGTTGTGGTGAAATGATTGAGAGAAACCAGGCGCTGACATTTGAATTCTCTCAACGAAAGTCACCAAAAGGACCGCACTTTAACGTCCCATCCGACGGACGAAGTGCTGTACTTTAAATGTTCTCCACTTATTGTTAGGACCCAAGTAGGGTTCAAGATTCCTCTTAAATACTAATCGACCTCGGGCCTTTGGGATGGGAAGCCAGTACCCAAGCCACCTAACAAACTCGATACTCTTGAAATTAGTTTCCTTGAAGGAGATTGGATCCTTGAGACTTTGTTTGACAGTAATCGCAACAAAAATCGTATATTTTTGTTTATGGCTTCCTTGAAAGTGATTTTATGTTCGGTGTCAACCTCCTGACACCTGCACAGGAATGTTTCAATTTTATACCATTTGCAGCTTTTTTCTGAGTCTTCACATTCCCTTTTTTGGCGTTCCCTCAATTAGGTTTGCGCTCCAATCTGAGTGCTTAATCAGTTGTAAAAAAACACTTTTTCTAATAACCAGTTTGTGTCACCGAAAAGTAATGCGTATGGGTTTACGAATTTGTGCGGGGAATAGCTTCTCTCCAACTGAGGTGACTGCAGTCCCATGCCTACTGCATTACCTAACACAAATTAACTTCCCTCACCAAGACTGGGACGTGCATTGTTCGCATAGAGTAACCCCGTGAGAGGAAGACAGTTGGTGGACAAACAAGGTGTGATGGCGATGTTGTTGGGTCCTATCCAAACAAGATGAAGAAACAATAAGAAGGTTTGAAAGGAAATAATGAGAATCTATGGCCCAATTCATTCATTCATTACAGATATCTACCGGTTAGAGGTAGGTTGTGATGAAAGTCAGAGAATATCCAACGAATGGCCCAATTATAGAAGGAAAAACGTGGAGAATAAGAATGAACTGTGAGATAAATGAAATATTGGAAGAGAAGGACATATAATCTGAGGTTTCAGGCGTGATGGAATGAAAACGGAACATAACTGCACTAATGATATTGAGCAACTTTCACAGTGATAGCATTTATTACACGACCGGTTTCGCTTTTTACAGCATCTTCAGGTGAAGATGCTGTAAAAAGCGAAACCGGTCGTGTAATAAATGCTATCAATGTGGAAGTTTCTCAATTTCATTAAGTGCAGAGAGGGATATAGTTAGGTTCTCGTAGTCATTGCGACTGTCATGGTTGGGCCATGTTAAAAAGATGGAAGAGTACAGAATACCCGAATTGTTAATTAATAGCAAGATGGAAGGGAGTAGAAGGAGAGTAAGACTACGCAAAATATGGCTACAAAATGTTGAAGAGGATCTGAAGACAATGGGGATTGGAAGATGGAGAGAGAAAGCAATAAGGAGAGCCGAATGGGGGCATATAACTGCCAAGCCAAGGCCCACACCGGGCTGTAGAGCTGTGGAAAAAGAAGGAGAATGGTGATGCCGTATGTGTGAGCGGTTTGTGTGACGGAATGCTGGAGGTGTACAGGTGATTATTACCAGTTAACTAATGATTAAGCTTGAATATATGTGAACTATTTACTATATTACATGAACATGATGGCCAAAGTTAAAACAAAGGGCTCTCAAAAAGCATAAATAGCGGGTGAAAGCAACAGAAAGTAAATAACATAAGTATTTTTGTGGTAAGTACCAATTTTACACTGTATATGAATTTAGTAATTAATTTATATATCGACCACAGGTAAATATTTTTTTTTAGTTTTGGTCAAAAACCAAAACTCAAAAAAAAAGAAGAAAAAATTATGAATTTTGTATTTGCTTTTTAAACGTCATCATAACCATCATCCTCAGTAGCCATCAATCCGAAAATTGGTATTCTGCAGGTCTCCAATCCACTCTCCTCTCTGCAAACCGCCTGATTCCTACATAATTCTTCTTTTTTACGTCCTTCATAGTTTGCCTGAAAGCGTTCCGTCTCTTCCATTCCATTCTTGATGTTCCACTGTAATTTTTCCCATTCCTTCTTCCTACCTTTTTTTTGGCTTTTTTAAAATGTCTAGTATAGTTATTTTTTATTTTTCTCCTTTTTTCTTTTTTTTTACAATACTGTTAAATAGCTTTTTTAAACCTGAGTAGGTTTTTGGCATCGAAAAAAATTCGACGCAATTGCTATTGGGTGTCCACCCGATCCGCATATTCTTATCTTTCGTCCTTATCGATTTGATCGATCCATCGGAGTCGTGGTCGCCCAGCTGGTCGTTTTCCTTCCGGATCTCCCTCAAGCGCTCTCCTTAAGGTTGGATTTCCGTCCCTTCTCTCCGCGTGCCCTGCCCACCGTAGCCTTTCTTGTTATTATGTATTGGAGTCTTTAAAAAGTTCTCTTTCTTTTCCCTGGCCCTTATTCTCCATAATCCATTTTTATCTATGGTTCCTTAAATAGTTCTTAGGATTTTATTTTGAAAGACTATTACTTTTTTTCCACTTGCTTGGACATAGTCCATATTTCTGAGACGTACAAGACTACAAGTTAAATACTAGTGTTGTAGGGCCTTAATTTAGTCTTCCCCGAAAGTATTTTACTCTTTAGAAGATTCCAGTAACACATGTTTCCATTAAATATTTTAGTATTCATTTGTGTGGAACGATTTGATTTTTCCCAGCGGCGTATCATCTGAAGGAAGGTGTCCCGGGTGTTCCACTGGGTAAAGGGCTCCGTCTCAGTCAAAGTTTCGAAGAACGACTCATTCTTCATCACTATGACCTATGATGTTTCTCAAATGTGGTTATTATATATAGCTCTACTTTCGCCTGGGATCTAGTGTCTCTGGATTGTCAGGGATCTTGCGTTCCCTTCTTCCTTTACATTCCGAATACGTTTTAAGAAATGTTTCCGTGTGTTACTCAAGTGGAAGCCTGTGTCTCGGCTAAAGTTATTGGTCTTAGTGCGGATCTCAATGGTTTCTTTAGCTAACCGGTTCCAATAGCCGACTAAGCGGCAACGTAATTTTGCCCTGATCCATTGAATAGTATGTTCCGCGGTTTCCGATTTCTCTAGTTGGGTTAATCTAAAGTGGCTTCCTTTATTCCTAAAAGAATCCTTGCTTTATTTTTATTTCTTCTCAGTTTTTGTGGTCCAACGTAACTAACTCAAAGTGCCGAAAGTAACTGCTTTAATTTGCTAACATCTCAAAAGCATATACGATTTGGGGTCTTACAGATGCAATTTCTGGGCGTGATGCGCATCCTGCATCTGTTTGTTGCGAATTTAAAGCTCTTAAGGCTTAAAAATGCATTATATTATAAGGTGTTAAAATTTACCTGAACAGGTCTCCTTCTCATAAGACAAGTTCCGGTCTTGCGGATGTAAAATCTTTATCAGCAGACAAGCGAAGCGCGAAAAATTACCATGGTGAACAACGTTTGAGTACGGACTTTGACGTGTGAACTTTAAATAGTTAAGTTAATGTTTATTAATCTTCACTCATTTGTGAGTGAAAAAAAATTTTGAGCTTGTAGGACAAGTTCCGGAGCTTAGCGGATGTAAAATCGTGATGATCAGGCAAGCGAAGAGCGTAAAATCACCATGAAAAACACCGTTCCAATGTGGGATTGGGCATGTGAAATGTATATGAATGAACCCATTTGTCTTGTGTATGAAACAAAACTTTAAGGCCATGTCAAGTTTACAACCTTTGAATTGTGCGGCAGTATTTTTCTTTAAGGAGCTTCACCAAATGCTTTGTTGTTATCTGATGATGCGAGTTGATGAGAATCGATACAGCTCTATTCCATATGATCAGGATCTGGTAATAATAGATTTTATGCATAAGGTAAATTGGACAGGACATCACTGATTGCAAAGTTCAATGGATTTGGCCTCATTGTAATGAATAAGATCGCAACTTCCTAATGATACCAAGATAAGAGCCATTTATTTACATTACTTTTCGAGATATTTGGCAGAAAAAAGGTGTTTTCCATTAGACATGGTACGGCAGTGCGCTTTTTGGAGAATTCAAAAAATGAGCAAGTTCTGACGTAGAGATAGCCTCAGGAATATATCAGTGTATAGTTGATGTTTTTGCAATTATTTAAACAATAAATTCATTATTCTTTGTCATAATTTCCATTAAATCGCAAAATTAAGTGCTCAGCTAAGTCGGGGTAATGCCTTAAATATGTAAACTTAGTTTATTACCTATAAATTCAGTCATACAAAGCAACGTCTTTGAGTCAATAACTTAAAACTATTAATTCTTGCTTCTTACCAATGCTTGAATTTAAAAAAATTCAATATTGTCTGAATTATGACCAGAGAAAAATCTTTCTCAAACTACTTCAATCATGAGAGAGCAAAATTAGCAGTTTGAGTGCAACAGACTTCGTGAAACCTTTTTTCGGAAGTTGTTCCGTGAGAGACAGGCATTTTTATTACGTAAACTTCTTCAATCCACGTGAAACCTGGTCTTGCGGTGGCAGTGGCCCTCGGGGCACGGGCGGCAAAACCACTGATGAATGCCGCTCTCCGAGTCAAATCTCTCACGAAGACCCCCGTCGACCGCGCGAAAGATCGACGTTGAAAAAAAAATTCAAGGAAGCGATTGGGAAATTGGGAGCGTGTTGAATTGAGTAAGAAGTGAGGAGGGGACTCGTATCCCTCGGAACTGGAATAACACGGGGAAGTGGACGGAGGAAGAAAGCGTTATTCGCCTCGCCCCCTCTTCGAGAGAGCGCCCCGCGGCGCGGAGGACCTAACCGATGTATCTAGGAAAACGATCTCAAGGCGAGTCTTGCATAACCCTCGCTTATTTATTCTATCTCGCGAAGTTCAAGTGAATGAACTGAGTGCGTGCGATTGGAGGCAAGGGTTGCCCATGAAGAAACTTGGTTTTCGGGTCTTCTTCCGCGTCTATCCATGTTCTCTTGACAATATTTCGTTGGCGTTCCAGCTGTGGATTCTCCAAGTCCGCCGGAGTGTCGATGTAGTGTTTCGTCCGACATTTTATGTTCCTCCGTTATGGGCGCCTTTGGACAGAGGTATGTTCTGATTGCTACATTCCGCTGAAGACTCGTTTACTCGCGTAAGCGAGAGTGTAGCCGTCTTCTCGGTTGAAGTTATTGTGCGTTTTCGCTATTTCAATCGCTTCCCTTATGCTCCTAGGGTAGTAGCGGCTTTTTTTGTCAGTAACTTGGCATTGCTCACGTCAATGTTGTGAGTGGGATCCTTCCACTTATGCTCTGATGCTGTGAAAAAGGTTGCCTATGTACCTTTCCCCTCATAAATCGTACGTAAATACCCCGAATAATTTATAAACCACTAGCTGAAGGCACCCGTTGAAATTCAACGGGTGTGAAAAACATTGAACTTATTTTATAAGAAAACAACAAAGCCTGAAGAACACTGTTTGCATGATCATTTGAGGAGTTCGTATCCTATCTTGTTTGTTGAGATCGTTGTAATTCATTAGTTTTCCATTTTGTGCACGGAGAGTTGAGTGATTGTTTGTCCTCTTTAATGCACGGGAAACCCAATAATGGGCCACGAAGACTCATACCTGGGTCTGGGGGAGGACATACATACATACATACATACATACATACATACATACATACTTACATACAAACATTCATTTTTATATATAAGATTAATTTCACGATTGCGATGCGCACGTGAAAATCATCAGGGAAACCTTATAGACGCGTGGCGGTTATCTCTTGAAGAAAAGGACGATTTCCAGTTGTAAGTTTACTTTTTTCCGAAATCTGATTGGTTGGTCACTGCTCAGTAAAACAAAAAAATGCTTGCTTTTGTCTCCTTTAAACGTTTACTGATTTGTGCTCAAAAATTGAATAGTTTTAAAATAATTTTACTAGCACGTTTTTTAGGTACACTGGTTGTGTTAAATGCAGCTAAATGGTAATCTTTATGTGACAATGTACTTAAAATATTACTTTTATAATGACCATAAGGTATGTACATAAAATGGGTTTATTTTTCGTTAGAACTTGCTTTTGTAATATATATTTATATATATATGTAAGTGAGTGACTTCTAAAGCTGACGAAGGACCAACCGGTCCGAAACGTTCCCGTAAGAACGAATTCTTTATCTTTATCTCTTTCTCCTACCTACTGTAAGTTTTAATTTATATATATATATCGGGAGATCCAGGTTCGACTCCTGGGTAAGATGAAATTTTTTCTGCCTGGATTCGACACATTTTCATCTTCCCCAACAAACCCTGTGTTCCTCCTTTTATGTGTTCCTATCCCTTTCCATTTCCTATAATTGTATGAATTTATTCGCGCCTTTGAGCGTCTGATTTTCTAATGGATGAGTATATTTGGCCATGTTGGCTCTCTTCTTCTTCTTCGGCTATGCGTGCCTTTAAACGCACTGTTCACCTCTGTATTTTTTGTGTCTGTATTCCTCTTTACCTTTCCTCTTCCACTTGTGTTCGTCTCCTATATGGTGGGTGAAAAAGTTCCCGCGCGCCATCTCTTATACGCTCAAGTTTGGCATGGGGTGTGACATAAAACCCCGTCGAATTCAGCAGTTATTTGAGTAGCCTTGCTGGTGTAATTGGTAGCATACCTGGCCGGAAATTGGGAGATCCAAGTTTGAATCCTGGGTCAGGTGAACTTTTTTCTACCTGGATTCGACACATTTCATCTTCCCCACCAAACCCTGTGTTCGTCCTTTTATGTGTTCCTATCCCTTTCCATTTCCTATGATTGTATGAATTTATATATAATTTATATCCTTCGCTTAACGCATAAAGGCCAACCGAGATATTTTAATTTCACATTGATTTTGTCAATCGAAAATGAATAATAAATGTCCATCCATATTGAAAGAACAAAGTTTTCTGCATCACTTTTTAACTCGGAATAGATTCACTCGGAAAGCGATAAATTTTTACAACCAAACTTTGTAGTATCCAAAAACTTGGAATTTTGTGGATATTACATCCGTAAATTCAATTTCAATATTTAAAAAATTACAATTTTGTGAAAACTACAGTTTTTCCTTTCAATATGGATAGTTTCTACCAAGTTAGGCCTGATTACGTCACTTTCAAAAATAAACTTAGTTTTGACGCAGTTACTCTCGGCAACAAAGCTGACTTTCTTCCATTATTACTTATTTTTCCTATTTCAATGGCCATATCCTCCGGATTTTTAGAGTTAAATTATATAAAAATGTAGATATGGCACAATTGCTAATAGATATGAGAATATTAAAGCAATGCGAATAATGGAGAGTTACCCTTCCGCTAAGAGGTGCGGAAGACGAATGAGGAATCTTTCATTATGGTAGGGTACGGTAGAGGGAAAGGATTTTGGGAGGGGGTCAAAGCAATTAGAGCGTGTTTGACTTTAAATAGCCAGCTCAATGTATGTTTATTTGCGTTGTTAAGAGCGAATTTATTCGTGGTCCTTGCCCTAAAGTAAATTTAAATCCGTTTTACGTAAGACTGCTATATTATTTTCAATCCGACTTCAAATTGAATTTGGAATATCTTAACTTTACCCAGCATATTATTTTTCACTCATGTTTATTTGTAAAAAAGAATCCATCAATGTTAATTCCTAACACGATGGTTCATAGTCACATGACTCGTGGAAGGGAGAATGTTCACTTGTGAGTACAATCACGTGCTGTATGTAAGAATGGCCCTATTCACTCGGTATCACTTTTGTACAATAGGTTACCTACAAACTTGAAATGTTTGTCCTCTGTGTCTTCTTTTAAATTAAAACTCCAAGAACTACTTCTTAATAAATGTTATTATAGTACTGATGAGTTTTTTTCGGACAATATTGTAAAGCTATTGTGAAAGGTTATTTATTTATAAATGTTTCTGAATATGTTCTATGTAAACAGACCAAAAGAACAATAAAGCTATGATTATTATTTAATGGGCATTAACATGTTTGTTGTTGGCTCTCGGATTATGCCTATCCCTGAATAATATTCCCGAAATAACATACCTTGTTCAGGTAGATGTTTTCCATGAAAATTACTACTTATATTATTTCTTATTAATGTTAGAATAGAATAGAATAAACCTTTATTTTACTATGGTACAGGTCCCCTAGAACAAATGAATTGACGACTTTTTAAAGATGGAGCGTACCCAATAATCTATATATATATATAGTAATTTTGTAGCGTGTCAGTCAGTCATTCTGTATCTATTTTGTTTATTTATCTCTCAAGTTTTGAGCTAGAGAAATGAGGTTTGGTGCATTAAATGTGGATTCTCTGTCCGTATGATTTGGTAGTAGTTTTGGATTTTTAGCAGTTTGTGGCGCAAAGAAAAATGCAAAAAACCTTGGTAAAACTGCTAAACAACGATGAATTTATTTAGGTTAGCAACGGTGAAGTAAACAAACAGTACTCATTAAATTACAATCAGTTACAAACCGTATGGGCATATAAACGTTGTTAATATATCTGTTTAGGGTAAATGTTGATTCCACTACGATATCTGTATTACTTTATTTTCATTTCTTTTATTTCCCTTGATATATAGCTACTTTTACGCGAATGAAGGCGAAATTCAGCAATTAGTCGAGTTGAAAATGCAAGGTACAGTTAAGTATGTCTATTGAAGTTATTTAGTTAAGATATTTAGAAATTATATGGGTGAATGTTTAAATGTATGCCACTCCAAAACAATAAGGTTCATGTCAAATTTCTGTAAACTCAAGGTAAATATAATCAATTAAGTGTTTTGATATTGCCATTCCCTTGATTTGGTTTTATTGCATAAGATATACGAATAGCTAGCGTAAGTGAAATGAACCTCAAGAGTTTTACATGCATTAAAGCAGCGGTTCCCAAACTTTTTCTTTCCGCGACCCACTTTAGTTCATACATTTTAGCCGCGACCCCCTAAAAATAACAAACAATGTGTACATTCAAATGATATTGTTTTTAAAGTAATTACAATCCTCACTTGCATAGTTCACCATATTATTTGTATACATCTCGTGACGCCTTTCCGAACGGCCCGCGGCCCCCCTGGGGGTCGCGACCCCCAGTTTGGGAACCGCTGCATTAAAGTGTCTGAATAAATACCCATGTCGTAAACGTTTCAATACATTTGCGTGTGCCGCTGTCTCAATAGTGGTACAAACTTCACGTCGAAAGTTTAGATGCGTTACTTATACCATTACGAATTCTATATGAATGTGCGAAAAACTGACCTCGGAGATAATTCATTACCAGTATTTGTTAATGTATGTCAAATGTTGCTCCCGTGCTTGCTGCTTTGAGGAAGTAATATTGCCAGTGGGACACCTAAAACAATGCAATGTGCAAAAAATGCCTTGGCTCTCTGTGTGATATAAGGCGGCATTTTTGCCCTCATCTTTTTAGCTATGACTAACCAATCGTCGGAGTGACTTTATCTTAAAAATGGTACTCTCCTTAGTCATCTACAGTGAGCATTGCACAGAAAAATGAATATTATGACTTTATTTTACTCCAAAAGTTTACTTATGTTTCAAAAACTATTCTCAATGTTTTTTTCATTTTTGGGAAACATATAAACTCATTTATCCACATTTCCCACTGCTTCCACTTGAGCAGTGCAAAAAAAAGGAAAAACACCAAGTTCACCTCAAGAGTACACCAGACAGAGGCTGCCTGCTAATCAGGCAGCCGGTCAGCTAGTCATTGTTTAATTTTGACTTATCTTTCAAACAAACATCTTAGCAACCAAATGCATTATACGTTCACAACACTACTTACACTCTCGAGTTTGGAGATATCATTATAAGAGGTAATATTGGTACCGGATAAAGTAAGTGTAGATGGAGATCAGATTATCTATACTAATCTTTTATAGCCGCAGGCCCCTATGTTCCTACGCGATTTCTTTCTTTAACTAAACGCTCTACCTCTCTTCATCCCATCCATAAAACCTATTCTCTTTCTTCCCCATTCCCATCTTTCCCAGCATTCTCCCGTCTATCGCGGCTTTCAGCTACTATCACCACTTATTACTTCTTCTGACCACCTAAACCGCCTCCTCCTGAATATCATCTGGCAGCCTCCATTCCTTACCCGCCATGCCGAGCACTTCCTCGTTCATCTTACTTTCTTAAATTTCTATTCTTTTCATTGCACTTTCGTCATTCTCCACCGTACTATAAATTTATTCGCTTCCAATCTACTCTCATCCTCTGTCCTCAGCATCCAATTTCACGCAAACCGTTAAACGCCACAGTGCACACACCGCTGTTTTTCGATGTTATGACGTAAAGAGAATTATGTGAGGAAACGCGACGGAATGACTTTTCCTCGCTCTTGTTCCAATAAAATGACCTCTTAATAAATAATCAAAAAATATAAATTGGCAATCAATTTTGGGGAAATAGAAATAACCTAAGAGGCGATGTGATGAATCATAATATCGGCCGTCGTTGTCTTTCACATTGAATTTAACACGCCTATAGTTTATGTAATTTATGCTTACCACTGCTATCACATATGTGTATATATGTCAAAAGCTGCCAATTAGACTTTTAACTAGGTTTGTCGAAAGGTAGTAGAGCTAGTTAGTTGATTTACTCCGTAATACTTGTATCCTTATCTGCTATATATAAGTACTAACAGCCATGCATGTTTGCAGTGTAACTTTCTATCTATATCCATTTACGTAGTTGCGAAATATATTAATACAAACGGTCCCTCTAACGTTGGTAGCATACCTATAGTGTAGTGCATGCTTGTGAGGTTTCCCCTCCTGACAAGCATTGGCGATTTATAGTCGTAGTGACATTAACTTCAATGGGGTAAAGTGTAATGCATGTTGGTGACATTTCACACCCTTGAGGTGGCTTGCAGGTTATTATGTAGATATAGATGCTTTGACTGTGAAATTTTTGGGTTAGCAGAGATGCAAATCTGATACTGCATGCTTCGTTTTAACAATGTTGCAACGGAAATAAAGTTTTTTGCTTTAGAAATTCCGAGAGCAATTAAGTTTCTTTCAACAGGTTAGTTGGCTTTTTTTGGCCAGTTTTGCGCACTGACCTCAAGATTAATTAGCTCGGCACGCGCTTAGGGAGCGCGCGATTGTAAAATAGAAATCGCACATTCGATAGTAGTTTTTATTCATTTCACTCGGAGCTGTGGAGTAACAAAAAAATAATAAAACCGCCATTTATGGAAGAAAGCGCATCTACTTGATTATTTCAAGTGAGGTGGCTGCGCCAGTAATTTTAAGTCATTAAATACTGTTGACTTATTTATTTTAAACAAAAAAATATAGTGAGAAGGTGTAGACCTATAAAGTCACGATTAAATGTGTTGTGTAACCTTTCAAGAACAAAAATCCGTTATAAGAATTTCAGGAGCAGTAGAACACGAGTGAAATTATGCCAGAATGTTAGAGAGGAATTAATAGCTATGCAAGTAAAGGTATTTCGAATAAAATATGGGAAACTGCCAGTTTTCTACTACTACTACGGCTAATTTGGCATTATTTTGTATTTCCTCCCTTACGGCGTCAAGAATATGTACTTATGCGCGAGCGAGCATATATGTTTGGGAAGGTATGTATGAAGGTAAGAGCAGGCATGAATATAATGGTGTAAAATACCTACCAATTATCGAATAGAACACTCAATGAAGATACGAACAAATGGAGTAGCTATTTAAACTCGTTTGATATAGCTTACTTCTGAGCAATTCCTCCTTTTTGTTTCTTAAAATATTAATAATAACTCTTATAAAATTCAGTTTTCTTGATTGAAATAAAAAACTTTGTAAATTACACATAAAACAACTTTGATAACTACCTAGGTTTCATCACCTTTGTGAATCACAATACCGCAATCAAAGGTACACGCATTAAACTTTCTCGATATCTCAATAACAAAAGCCAACGATAAACTTGAATTTACGGTTTTTAGGAAGCATACATACCTACGCAGACCAAGTAATTCACTCCTCATCCGGGTACCATTTTTCTTTAAAAAAAAAACAGCTGCTTTCCATTCACTTGTCAGTCCCATTCTTGCCCTCCCATGTCAGAGGCCAACAAAACAAATGAACTCGACATCATAAAACAAGTATCAAAAAACAATGAATATTCCCCAAACGCCATTGAAACTCTTTACAAAAGGAAACGCCAAAAGTTAGCAATAAAAAGCGCCTATCCCACTCTCCCAACAGAAGATAAATCTATCAAGAGGCGATATTCCACAGCGGAAGAATCATTAACCTTGATCGGGATTCGGACTCGGATCCCTCGATCTCGCACTGAGTGCTTTAACCAGTTAAGCTACCGAGGCGTCCTTCTCCCCTGTGGATTATTTGGTGGGTTTATAGAAGCATGGAGGTCAGTACTGCTAGACATATGATGGCATAAGGCGTAGAATCCCATACTTGAGAAATATTTCTTCCAAAATCAGTAGCTTTTTACCCAAAGAAAAGTTCAAACTGACCTTTTACAACAAGAAAAATGTATAAAAGTTAATGAGCCTCACTAAAGACAGAGTAAACCCCTTAGAGTGGAGATGTGATGTTCGCAAGAAAATATACGTCGGGCAGACTGGCTTAAAATTCAAAATAAGAATTTAAGAACATGAGGATTTTTTTAGAAGCAATAATTCTTCCTCGCTGTTCGCCAAGCATTCGATGGAACACAGCCACTAAAGCAGTTTTGAACCCGAAGTCCTCCATGTGGAAATGAAGGGTCCTAAGTTGGACGCTCTTGAGGAAGTTGAAATTCTAAGATTTGTAAAACGTGACAAATGTGTTATACTTAATGAAGTTGTTTTTCAATCCCATTCCCTTCTGCTGATCCTCCTATCATCTGAAGTCACCATCCACCCTCCGAACCCTCATCGTCCCCACCTTGCGACACGGTCGTGACATACGATTGCACAACCACCTCAACCCCCTCCCGACCACAGTACCTCCCTGTCCCTCAGCCCTTGTGTTGCCCATCATTACTTTCAAGCCCATAATTGCTTTCCTCTAATCCCTTTCCTTCTTTTTCCCCTTCCCTCATCTCTCCCCCTCCCTTGCCACCCCCCAGTCTAACCCTCTCCCTCCTCCTTGCCACCCTTTCCACCCCCTATACCTCTGAGTGTATATATTGTGTGTTAACTGACTGTGCTTTACCTGATGATGTCACCCAGCGACGAAACCTAGGTCGTTATTAAAGTTCATTTATGTGGAATTTACATAGTTTTTCATTTAAATCATTAAGAAATTCCATCATGTTACCCCGGAGACCATTAACTTCGTCAGTTTTCTTATTGTTAAAGGTTATCTACCGGTAAAGGTAGGTTTAGATGGTTGTAGAAATACTTAAAATTATATTTTATGGCTAAAGGCCTCTGTCTCCACACACTATTTCTTTATTAATCTCAGCGTGTTCCACCCTTCTTCATCCCGTCCATTGATCCTATTCCCTTTTTTCCCCTTCCCTCGTTTACCCAACATCCTCCCGTCTGTCACGGTCTTGAGCAACCCTTCGCCCTTCATCACCTCCTCCAGCCACCTTCTCTGTCTCCTCCTAAACTCCTAGAGTAATTTCCTCACCTCGGCAACCATACAAAGCACTTCCTTGTTCGTCTCCCTTTCCATTCACTGCAATTTCTATATTATCCTCCATACCCACATATCAAATGCCTGCAGTCTTTTCCGCGATCTTTCCTCATATTCCATTTATCTGCACCGTACATAACATTCACATGTATTAGAATCTTGGGTAGTCTTTTCTTTGTATTCTTACACAAGCATCCCGTCATTAAGTCTCGATGCCTCCTTGGGATTGGGTTGGGGAGTAAACGCCTCCTTTGCTATCGCTCTTCGTCTAATATCTTTACTACCGACAGTAAGCCCAATTTCCTCCAGTGTACTACCCAGGTAATTAAATTGTCCGACCTGCTCCGGTAAATTTAAAGAATTCAATTAAAATCAGCGGAAAGTTGATCTTTGATCAAAACTACGGGCGTAAAAGGACACCTATTGAATGTCAAACATGAACCTTGTGATGAGCATTAGTCATGGGTGGTACTCGAAAATGTAGATACCGGTATTTTTTTTATGAGTATTAAAAAGCAATAATACTAATCGCCCGGTTGTACCGACGAAAAAATACCGGTATTTATGTGATTGATTAAATATTTTAACAAATTAAAAATTAACATACGTTTCACCCGAATTTTCCGGTATTCCAGCAAATTAGAATATCAGTCCAAAAATATACACAGAAATTTCGATCCATCGGAATTTAAGTGAATATTCTCCGGGAATATATTCCCATATTTGTGGATTTACAGCTACTCCCTTTACGTCATCTTTACGTTTACAAAGTATTGAAATTATTCTACCTCAGAAGTGGTAATAAACCTAAAGAATAACCAAAAACCAATGTATACAACCTAAGATCTACAAAAATGTATATTTTGTCCTAGCCAAATTTGGCCCTATTCAAACGCTTATTTATCTATGTAGGGCCAAAATTATTTCCTAGAATGCCAGATAGTATAAGAGGTTGAAATAGTTTAACATCTTTTGTGAAAGGAGTAAAAAAATGGTTACTTAATGTAGAAAATCCAGATGTATTTTTTTGTTAATAGTACGGTTAATGCTCACTATATTTTTTATGCACGACAGGTTGAGATTAAACAACAAATTGTTATCATTTCATGCATTTATTTATGTTTCGTATCTGGTATCAGTTTACTTATTTTTTCAATTATTCGTATTGTAATTTGTCTTGAGGTATCCCAATACAGGCAATGCTTAAAAGGGATTCATAATCTATCCTTATTTATTTGAAATGTAAAATATGCTTGTAATGTTGATTCCACGGATAAATAAATATATTATTATTACATACATCGGCTATTCAGTAAATACATTTTATTTTACGCTGCATATTTTCGGTCGTCTCTTTTTGTTGAAATGATTTTAAATCACATGAAGAACGATCGGTATTGTTTCAATGCTGTCGTCAGGTTAAATCCCCTTTTATAGTGATCAATCCTTGCGGTTGCACTAACGTTTTACGTACAGGAATAAATATTTGTATTTATACGATTCAAAATCATCGATTGTCTGGTGTTCGGCATGCGTCGAAAATTTATGTCTACCTCTCATAATAATAATGATAACAAGCATATATCAACTTCACGGTTATGTAAATATGAAAAAAGACACATATTACGAGAACATTTGAAAATTAGTGCAGATTACAAGTTGAAGTGAAGCACTTATGATTACAGGACTTGAGGGACTTGTGCTTTAGGACGCTTAGGACTTTATTTGGGTGGTGACTTACAATTCCAATCGTATTTACTAGTATTTTATTTACTTCTCAACTCTTACCTTTGAATACGTATTTACAAACACGTAAAGAGTTAGCGGCGCGTAACCAAGAACAACAAACGCTGTCTAAATACCGGTATTTTTTGTACCGGTACCGTCGGTATTACCCATTTTAAATACTGGTTGGTACTACTGGATTAGAAAAAAAATAGTATCGTTACTACCGAATACTGGTATTTTTTGCCCATGCCTAATGAGTATCACTCCGCCTTACTTTAAAAAAATCTAAATTCGGAAAAGAGCTTGGTGGACCGGCTTGGTGTGTTTTGCTTTCGTAAATGCTTTCACTTGGATTTGAAATCCGGCCGTGACCGGCATGGGTTCTTTTTCATCGGAATCGGAAATGACATTTGGAAAGACCTTATGAGGCAGTACTCGGTTAATCTGAAGGGACTTAAAACTATGGAATTCATGGACCCCTTAGCTAAAAGAAGAATACTTACGCTGCCAAAAGCTGTACATTTTTGCCATCGATTGCCCGCCAACAATGCTTTCGTACCATGTTCCAAATATTTTTTTTTGCTTAATCTATGAACATACTTGAAAAAATCACCGGTGGATTACATGCAGGTAGTCTTTCAGGTTCAGATTTGTCTACAAAAGCTGCGCTTAGTATCTACCCAGGCTAGTGTTTAAGCGAGATGTGTCAGTTTTAGCATTTGTATCCTGTAGCTTTCTTAGAAGGCGGTCCTCTTATAAGTGCCATCAAGGCTTACAGCCACTCTATTGCATTTCACAGGAATCGATTTCTCCGTAAGACCGTGATTAACATTCCTGTGGAGGTCCTTTGAAAGGGACAGTAATTCAAATTGTCGCAGTGAAGTTTACGTGTTCTAAGCGTATCAACTCGATAGCCGCACACCTTGCTGCTGGTTGGCAGAGCCAGACTTCGCCTCAACATGGAAAAGTTGATTTAATATCTGGAGTCTCAAACAGTTCCATTTATCATCAAAATCAGATGGTCTTGGAGATCCTTACGACATGATTAAATGCATCGATATGACCTATTTAGCTTGTTAGTTACTGGAAAAAAATACAATTAAAAACAGCGTATGCCATTTTTCTAATTTAAAAAATGCATATCGATAAACAGCACCAAAACTATGATAGTTTTACGGTGAAGTTATGTTTTGGAGAATATAACAAAGACTTATTCCGCAATTGAATTATAAATCTCGGAAGGTTTTCACGGATAATTAAGGTAGTTTGAGCGATAAATCAGTTCATCTAGAATTTGATTAATTTGACCTCATTTTAAAGAAAAAAACTCATATTTTTAATAATATCAAAATATTAACCCCTTTCCGAGTTTCTTTTCGAGCAATTTTCCTAAAAATATAAACTGTTTTACATGGAATAGATTACGGCTGTAAGCTCCAGAGGGAGAATATTGAAAAAAATAGGAATTTCTAACTCCTAGATTTCGTCAAAAACTAACGGTGTGTATTTTGTATGTTTTCTCACCTATTTATAAAAATTAATCAATTGCTCACCGCAGTACTTCTTACAGAATCGTAAAAATCCCTTCTATTGTGAAGGCGATTTCACCGTACGGAGTGAAAAAATGAGTCAAGTTAGTGACTTATGTTGTTATATTTATTTAATTACTGAGAATTTTGGTCATACATAACTACATTTTTGCACCATTAATACTACAATATTTACTTCATACTTCTTTCAGACGCTTAAATTGAAAAATAAAATTCGAATATGGTCTCCATTATGACTAGGGCAATATCTCACTCAAACTCTACCTTAAGGACGCCTTAGGCAAAGTTAATTCAAATTTGACCCCTTGCATATTTTTTCTACGTAAAAGCGAACGAAAAGTGTATTTAATATCCCATTCACCGATATATTTTAAGTGCCTAATCAGAATTTGCTTTCCGCGATGAAAAAGAAAACATCTTTGGAATTTTTGAAAGTATTTTTCGATTTCAACCTGGGGTCAACGATCCGAATTTTATGCCCTGAAGGCATTTAGTGTGTGTTGAATTTCAACGAAAACATTGAAAAAATCGACCAGGCTAGCTAAGTATAAAATCACCAAGCGGCACTTACCTTGCGATACTATTATGATGTATATCAAGGGTAGCAACTTCATATCGACACCAAGGTCCGTCGACTTCACCGCTCACGATGAAACTTAATCCTCTGCCGATGATCTGCACGAGAAAACACTCACTGGATGTGTCAGTACTCTCTTAGATGTGAGCCGTAGAAAATCGGAAGATGCGAGATTCCACGGTTCGGAGCGTGAAGACCACGTCGCAAGCCCGTGGTCACTGCATCTGAACGCCTTCGGTCTTTACCGGACTGTCACAACTGGTCACCACAATGGTCAGTGTCTTCCAGGTCATCGGCTGGGGTCACTCACTCTATGGCCCTTCGTGGGTCCACACTTCGCGGCTTTCAGGGTCCACAACGCACAAATCCGACCCCGGAAGGCTCGCCAGCGAGATGGAACGGCTTTGCCGCCGTTCTCCGCTCTTAACGTGGAAAGTGGCCAAGTCCACTCGGGCCGCCTCAAGATATGAAGGCGGTGCGGCGGCCGAGAGCCGGTATTCAGCGGCCGGACCGGGGTCACCTCAATAGCGCACACACATTTAAGTCACCCGCTCTCTGTGAGCCGCATGTACTTGACGCGGAAATGTTTGTTATCTGGAATACATTTCATTTGCTGTGACCTCCTTTGAGATAGAAAACACCTGAAGTCCTATCGAGCTCCGAAGCTGGTGCGCGTCTATCTCACCCACGGTGTAAAGTTGAAATTTCGCAAATCGTTACGGCGGATGGAATTGAACCGGTGAACAAACCTTATTTTACTTTAGTTGCGTGAATGGAACCGGCTTCGATCTCAACTTTAAAACATAGCGTTTAGCTCAGAAAACTTATTTCAGACAAATACCCTTCCGTAGGTAGTCTTCAATCCTTCGCGGCCAATAAAAATAAATGGTGGAACTTGCAATGACTTTCGTACAGCATTGAAATGAAGATATGAGGAATTGATGACTGAACCAGTGGGTTTTTTTGTTACGTCTTAGTTTAGAAAAAATGTCGTTTCTTCACAGAGCTTTTTAGGTAGATTTAAACGTGTTTTAAAATGGTACTAACAGCTAATGGTGGATGACGGCTAATTTCATGAATTTTTATTGACACTTGAGCATCGCCTCTATCAATTCACTAAAAACGCTCAGTTTTGAAGATAGACCGAAGACAAAAGTCTAGATCGTGTCCTTAGTAAGAAGGGACGAGAAAAAATAACAATATATTGATGTAGTACTAGCTGCTTAAGATGGAGGTGGGCTTCAGAGTTAAAACAGCAACCGCCCCATTGAAATTGAGACTCTCATAAATGTATGCACTCTTCATTCCTGCATATGCGAAAAATAAACAATGTACGAGCGAAAATAAAAATTAGCGAGTGCTGGCTACAAAATCACCTCCCGTAACCCTAACTTCAGACGCTCGCAATCGATCCCTTTATCCAGGCGAATCCTTTAAATTTCACGCAAGGCTCGGAAAGATGAAACTAGGGTTCACGACCCCCTGCCAAAATCGTGAATGAATGAAATGGACAATTTTGAGACGTAAGAGGTTATCTATGCCGAGTGTAATAAATTATGGACGGGGAAAAACCTTAATTTGGAGATTCCAACAGCAAAATTAACCTCACCAATCAGCGTCCGACATTGACCGGTTTACAAGTACTCTGTACTTATCAGAGAATGAAACAAATCGTTGCGTGCCCTTCCTGTGCCCTTATGGAGCTCGATAAATGGAATGAAGGGCCCAAGGACCAGGTGAAGGGGGATTGGATCTGATTAGCACAGTGGCTAGAGTTCTTCCCACGCGGAGGTTTCGGGTTCAAATCGCGGAGGTTTCGGGTTCAAATCCCGGAGGTGGCAGAAAGTTTTCAACGATAATCCGATTCCTGATTGTGTCCCTACAAGGAGAGCTCTTCCATCCGTCGGGTGAGACGTTAAACCGTGGTCCTCCTCATCGAGAGTGAGCTAACACCGGCGCCAGGTTTCTCCCCCCTGCCCTATCTTCCACTCCAATCCTGATGCCTATCCTTCCGATTCGTGCGTGACAGAATCGAAATACGGTGTTGACGAGTTGTAGATGTAATATGAGGTTATTCCCCGCGGAACCCACAAGAGACTCCCGCCCTCACCGCCGAGCGCCCGAAAACTGAAAATCTCCCATTTCTCCGAGTCGCCCAAGTGGTTTTTTTTCCCCGGCGGGTGAAAGAGCATTTCTCGGCCGCCCAGGTCTCATTCGTTATCCCTTCCTCCCCCTTCTCCCTATCTCTCCCCACCCTTCCCAAAAAAAGCTGCTCCCTCCTCATCCACCTCACATAACCCATCCCCCCTGTCTCCCTTCTCCTTCGAAAAGTCTTCGGCCTTGCCCCCACCCCATAGCACGAGTAGAAGTACGTAGTTTCGGTGGGGAGGGGGTCACGAGCGCTTTCTAAAGGCGGCATAGGCATCAACCTCCCGCCGCCGTAACCGCCCATGCGGCCCCCACACCGCCACCGAAGCTCATCTCAATTCCCCCCGCGGTGGGTCGGGAGGCCGGCCGGGCGGATCCCGTTCCACTTCGTGATTCAACTTAGAGATTACGTGCTTGATAGAGGGATCGACTTTGACCAGAGAATAATAAAATTAAGTCTAGTCAAGAGGTTGACAGTGCTTAAAAACGGTAGAATATTTTTTTACTACTACTGAGTTCCTTAAATCAATTAAAATTCTGATCACAGCTACTCCTAGTCGCACCCAGCTAGCATTTACGTCCTGGGAGTGTTGAAACATCATCATCCGAAGATTGGATTACTGCAGCTCTCCACTCCGAGAGTGGTAGCTCTCCACTCCACTTGATGGTAGCAATGGTGAGCACGAGCATTTTCTATTGACGGCAACGGCACCAACTTTGCTCCTTGATAAATCTTTTTGTTGACGTCCCTCATAATTTACTTGGGCTCGAATTTACAATGCCTGGTTAGCGATAATGGTTAACTAAAGATGAGGTAGCTATTTGTTAACAAAATGTTTACTAACATGATCCGCTTCGCAGATGACAAAGCAGAAAATTCCTGGGTCGGTTTTTCGCATGCCTATGGTATGGGTGCTTCTGTCAAGTTCCGGTGGTTTGGCCCCTGAGAAACCTGATGACCTATCTTATCGGGATCGCAGGGACATACGGACGATCAGAATCGTCCAGGAAAGCAAAAAAATCCTGAAAACAGCTCGTAACGATTTTGATGAGACACAACATCTTGCGAGTTTTTGGAGTGAGAAATTCATTTGGCTATGTCTAATCTTCGAGAAAATTCACTAAGGGATCGAGTTTGGGTCTAAAATATATTTATGGGTCAATTCATGGAAAGAAAAAGGAATTGTTCAAAGAGGAATTTTATTTTGCAGCTTTGAATATAATAAACTTAACCTAAGATAACGAGACTTGGACACGTTATAAATTTTTAATTTGATTTTTCTGGGATCCAATATTGACTAACTGGCCTATAAATTTCGATAATTACTATCGAACACACTATTTTAGCGTTATTGTTGCCCTTTTCAAAATGAGCACCATGATCACGGCCATTGTATTCGAGGTTTTGCATTTACTCGTTTGTTTATTAATAGAAAAGGATAGCAAATGAAGCAGCTTTGCACTGTATTTTTGCATTAACAAATAAAATATATCGAATAATACGTCATCTTCAATCGTAAAAAAATTAATATTTTTCTTTGTGTACAAAAAATAGGTACATATTACTAATATATTATATAATATATAATTAATTAATATATAAATATTATTGTTTATTGGTAATAGAAATAATAGATACGAAGACATTTCGGTAGCGAGCGATTCTGAGCGATTGGTGCGCAAGTGACTACGTGATTTTCAAGCACGTCCCATGAATTAATTTGCTCAGCAGGCATGATATCTTTATGAATTCATTAATAGAAAAATTGCAATCTGATTGAAGATCCGCAGATGTTGGAGAATTGTATGCCCATCCCTATCGTCCTAATGCCACTCGTAAGCGATAACCTTCCTCAAATCTCTCCTCGCGTACCTTCACCTCTGCCGCTCTCGTCCGTCTTCTCCGCTCGCCTCTCTCCGATTTAAAAAGGTGACAATTTTTAAAATCTTTGGTGCTTCAAATTAAAATCTAATGTCATCTTAGCACCTTCTAGACGCATATAGCTGACGCCATTATACATTTGGCTCTAGTGGTAGACGTGTCTCAGGTGCTTCAACCGCTGTAATTCTGAAGTAAAAAAATTTATTTAGGCCCGGCCTAGAGGCACTGGTAGATTTCGAAGTTTTTTGTAAGTCTTAGGAAGTATAATGAATTCAAACGAAATCAATATATTTCATATTAAGGTAGTTTGAGCAAAAAAATAACTTCTCCTAGAATTTTATGAATGACAATACGGAAGCGCCAGAAATACAAAACATGTTAAACCTCGCCAACGGATGTCTACATGCATGCAACCGAATTCTATCCTCTAAATCCCTGTCACACAAAACAAAAATTAGACTTTATAAAATAATAACATCCTCAGTACTACTCTACGGATCCGAAACATAGAGACTGTCAAAGATGGATGAGAAAAACTAATATTGTTCGAGAATATGATATTGCGGAAAATCTATGGGCCCACATACGAAGAAGGACAATGGAGAAAAAAATAACAGAGAAATCAGGAATCTACATAAATACCCAGATATATCAAGTGAGATAAAGTCCAGAAGAGTCAGGTGGGCTGGACATATTCTAAGGAATGAGGAGGGATGTCTACTGAAGGAGGTACTACATGGGATTCCTGAGGGAAGAAGACCCCGGGGAAGACCACGCCTAAGATGGTGGGACTAAGTGAGGATGGATATGCAAAATATCGGAGCAACAGAAAGAGAGGCAGAAGATCGATCCAGGTGGAGGGGATTTGTTAATTCGGCTAAATATTGCCTAAGATATAAATGGCCCTGGGAGTAAGAGTAAGTAAGTAAGAATTTGACCTCATTTTAAAGAAAAAAATCTCACCTTTTTGATGATATCAAAATATTAACCCTTTGCCGAACTACTTTTCGAGCATTTTGTCTGAAAATACAAGCTGTTTTACTTGGGATAAAATACGGATGAGCGCTCCAACGGGAGAAAATTGAAAAAATTAGGAATTTCTAACACCTAGATTTCGTCAAAAAATGAACGGTGTGTTGTTTGTATATTTTCTCAACTATTTATAAAAATTAATGTATTACCCACCGCAGTAATTTTTACAGAATTGCAGAAAATATTTTCTGTTTTGAGGGCTTTTCAGCCGTGAGGCATGAAAAAATTAGTCAATCTAGAGACTTATGTAGATATATATATTTAATTACTGATTGTGAGAGTTTTTGTCATATTTAGCTATATTTTTCACCATTGATATTACAACATTTTCTTCAATTTTTTACAGGTGGCGAAATTAAATATCAAGTTCGAATATAGCCTCCATTATGCCCAGGGTCGCTCTCGCTCAAACTACCTGATGGGAGTTACAGCGATTTTTCAGTTTTTTTTAAAACCTTCCCAATTTCCCTTGGTTCGATTCTGCCTATTAACGAACTTGGCCGAGATTTTCCACTCCATTTATTATGAATCAGCCCTGTTTCTTTTGAAGCTTTTCAGTGTATTGAGTATACCCTGATAAAGTTTCGATAACCATGCTGAATACGTATGACTAACATACTCTTTGGAACTTACGTCATTGACGAAATTTGGTTTTAATATTTTTTTCTGGCATGCAAGAAGTCGGTGAATGTCCATCTGCTGGATTGTTTGGGAACTGTGAAAAAAATGCTTTGAAATAGAAATCGCCGAAATTAGCCATCTTCAAACAGCAATGCCTCCTGAGAGCAAGGTTCTACAGGAGAGGAAAATACATTAATGAATCCGATGGTTTGAAAAATATAGCGGTATAAAAATAATAGGAGTAAAAAGTATGTGTGTACCTTGAGCGATCCCTTACCGGAGGAATCACAATGGTTTATTTTTAATGCTGCTGAAAAGTATGCTGTAAATGAATGATAATTTGTCATAAATCGTTCTTAACATATACCTACGCGAGCCTAATTAATCGAGTTTGACTGAGCCATCCTGTTCCCCAATCTAATTTAAATTTACAATTTGTGAGAGGTACCGGTAGCTTTAACTTAATGGATCTTTCCGTGGTGCTGTAATATACTGTAGTTCATAGTAGTTACCTGGGTGATGCTTGTTAATATGCTAATTAGAAATATGTTTTAATGGTCATTAGGGAGACACGTCTTCAATATTTCCTTACTTAGTTCGGTATATACGTTCCAAATAGTGAACTAAGGGAATCAATGGAAATGAAAAAGACATTGACTGAAATCATAGAACAAATATGATTGTTTAGGTAATAAAATTATAATTAATATATGGAACAGTGCGTAGCAGTATAATATTAAAAATGTACAAAATTTCAACTACATACATGAAGCTACCTACTACAGATTCCTACTAAAATACAGAGATAAATTGATTTATTACAGCAAGGAAAACAAGTACATAGCAAATGAGTATGAAATATACAAAATATTACAACTAGGGCAACTAGAGCATAGTGATTGTGTGTAAATAGATACAAAAACACATATTGTATATTTTCATCAGTGATTATGACAAAAAATTTCAAATAAGTATGAAGTCAGTAACATTTTGAACTTGAGGATATTTTTTAAATTCACAATATAATCAGGAATGTCATTACAAATCCTCATACCGAATTTATTAGTGAAAGCTGGTAATAATTAGTTGGACAGTTTGATATTTTGATGCATTTCTGTACTCTAACTACTCTATCGGAATTGCTGAAGTTTACAACAACCCGCTTATTTAAGTAGTCAGGCACATTACTAGATAAAGATTTATACAATAAAATGGAGAATATCAATTTTCTTCTTTCATTGAGTTTTAACGACTTATGATTATGTCACAGGGTGGTGAAACGCGTCGCGCCATAGAAATAAATCTGTGGAAGATTACCAAGTGTTTTTTATTCATTATGAATATCAGGTATCATACCTGATGATGACGGCCTAAGCGTTGAAACACGTGTTGTATATTACTGTACATTAAATATAGGTGGACAGCACAACTACTGCAGTTTAATTTAACTACTGAAATGCTGTTCTATCATGTAACGCCAGACACTGTCGAATATATGGAGTGGTGTGGTCGTGTTTTGCCTCTCTCATTATAAGCCTTATTCCAGCATTAGGTAAATAAGATCTGTAATGTATTGTCAATTTCACCAGTTTAGTCAAGTGAGCAGTGGATTCGTGGTTCCTCCACGCGGGGGCGCCGCGCCGCCTCCCCTCGGCCTCAAGCGTCAGCTTATTATCGAGGTTTAGCGGATTAGGAAGGAAACAAGGATGGGAAAAAGGGAAGGGGGAAGGGCAGCTTCCGGCTCCAGAGCCATGTATTAAAGAACCATTAAACGGAACGAGGAACAACGCATTTGCTTTCTAGCGTTAGCTAGGATGAATTCTATTGAGAAGAAAACATCAGAGTGGCAACCCGTCGTCCAGCCGGGTCCGCTAGATAGTCAAGTGAGCACTATATGTGGGATAAACCATGACGTAATCAGTTTCTTTAGTAATTCAAGAGGTATTTAATGCTTAAAACCTTTAAGCTGCGCCAGTATTTTGTGATAAAGGTAGGGTCATATGATGAGATTTCCTGAGAGGGGCCGGCAAAGAACTAGATGTAAAGGCGTGTTGAGGGCAATTGAAGTGAGAGAGATTTGAGTGCAGACGACTAGCTGAACAAAGAGGCAAGGAGGAAGGGATGCGATGAATGACCTTCACGACTGCAAATAAAATCGCTGTTTTGATCGACATTCTTATAATTTGTACTACTTATTGTCATGCAGCATGAAATACGAGTAATTTTCTCCTAACTCACGCCTATTATCTAACTTCCTAATTATGTCCTTAAAACCATCAGCATGTCATAATATCTCAGCCCCATGTTTTCCAACCTTTTTCGGCTTTTCGCTGGCTGGGTCTCTAATATTCTCTTTTATAAAGAACTCTCCAATTCCATTCGTTTTTTATCTTCTTAGAACAACTCCTCCACACGCACTTAGCGTCCACATTAGTCTCAACTTTCCTTTTCTCGAAGTTCACGCTGCGGACCCATGCTACCTCACGCTCAGAATAACTGTTTCCATAAAGATAATCTTTACAGTGTTTGCCTCTTGAATTCAACGACAAAAATCAACAAATATTTCTTTTCTATGTGTTTCAAGCCCATTAGCTAATGGGTTACTTCCCTAAATAAATTCTTCACCAACAGTTGTTTAAACTGTGCCCGTTTTCACACTGCCTATAAGTTATCAGATGTTTTTCTAATGCTCCTTTGTGCATGCCTAAAATATTTATTAGTTTCAGCCTAATTGGGCTGTTTTTATCACATCATCATGAGTAGTTGATAGTAATAATGGTAGGTTTAGTCCAAAAAATGATGGAAGCCCTTAAGAACTTTTAAAAGTGGTTACCTCACAACTGTGGTGGTCTTAACAAACGAGATATTTGACCTTTTATTTTTGCCATCTAAACTTTTGCTCTCACTAAAAACACGACTCAACTTTTTAAAATATAGCTATAATTCGATAAAAATGTCGAATTTTCTATAGATTAATAGACCAGTGATCACTTAGTCCAGCCTGGAGACGTCTGCAGCGCCACTTCAACTGATCTAGTCGAAAACTAAAATCGATTGTTGCCTCCATTACACTATTATTTAATTTCATTAAAAAAATGCATTTACTTTCTAAGTTTTTAAGAAGAAATCGACACACGATACCTGACAGATAGAATATGTTTTTACGTGAAATTCACCAAATCTTGCCTATTGTCAATAAATCCAATTTTAATTTGTGGGGAAAAAGATCGAAGAGGTAGGGTTCTGTTGACACCAAGACAAATGACTGAAGCCTATGCATATAAGTTGATGAAGAATTTATAATTAATTTAGTCTGGAGGAGAGAACCAGCTCCAATATTAACCTTTTGGTCAACTGGTGCAAGTCATCGGGAAAATTATGATGTATTTTTGTATGCCGCTGATTTTTATTACTTGTTGTTCTACAATAACAACGAATTATAGGTATATCCTGTATTTTAAGCAATACCGAATGTTTTTTATCATTGTTTTTTTTCCCATGTTTTTGTTCGTGAACTAAAAAATATCATCTAACATAACTTGGCCTATAGGAGCCAAGTCCCTAGAATAATAATTCTTTTTCTAATTTTAATTAATTTGATCGTGACCGCCTCTAAAATATGTTAATCTTATATTTCTAAACATGTATGTTGTCAAGTTTTTCGCTCGAGGTTTTACTGTAATGTTGATTATATTTTTTTTTCGTATAACTGTAATACTTTTTGTTACTTTTCTCATTGCTAATCAATATCATGTTTTTTATTGAGAATGAGAAATAAACTCCATTTGACTAACGTGTGTACATTCTTGTCTCATAGGAGCAAAGCCAACAGGACAATAATAATTTTTTTTTCTAATTTCTAATTTCAATTATGTGGACGATCACTAACCCTAATTCGAGCCAAAACCAACGGTGCTAACTTTGGCGGCCGAGCGGAAACCAGTGCTTCTATCGCTGCAGGCCGTTACACCTTCATTTACCTCTACCGCTATTTGAATCATTCCATCTATGGGAGTATGTATCTTTTCATATTTTCTACTCCCACTGTCTCTTATGCGGCTCTCATAATTTAATTTTTTAAATTCTCGCATATTTATTATCTTATCCCTCACATATCTTCTCACATTCCACCATTTTTGACGCACTTCCAAGCCCCAGAATTTCAACTTTCCACCAAATCTTTTCCTCATGGAAAATCTTGAATTTCAGCTTAGACCGATCGCAACAACATAATTGCTATTGAAGCGTGCAATCGCGCAGAGGAAACTGTTGCGTTTGATGAATTCTGCCGTTAAATCTAAGCGTAGTATTATATCGGCATTTCTCTCTGCATTCCCCGGAATGTTTCTGGTTTTTACACGTCTATCATAGAGTCCTTAAAGGCAACCGGCAACTGAGGGCATTTACAAAAGAGTTTCAAGCGGGGCTTAGATTGATATTAGAATATCCTGCAAGACTTAGACTTTTTCACGCCTTATTAGATGGTGAATTCCTTGTTCCTTAAAAACACTTTCAAACCCACATCTCCAGTTTCTCATATTTGAGCCAGCTGCTATGCCCATAACTTCGGCAGTTTCTTCTAGGTACGTTTCCCTCTCAGTTATACCTCTCTTTGATTATACACCATTTCTACTCGGTTGTAGTGGGGTGAAATGTGGAGATTTCCCGAAAATTCTGAAGAATCCCTATACTACTAAAGAAGATCTCTTTTTGCAGTTTTCCACTGCTGCAAAAAAGAGTCTGTCATGTACAAGGACTACCACATCAGTTCGGGGACAACATTATTATCTCCTTCATTTTTTTCAACATTAGTTTGCCATGCTTCTGCCATCAGGGATATGGTCGCGTGAGTCATGCTGCGGGTTTAATTCGTAATAAAGTAGAAGCGGAAGTTTAATGCTGCGATTTACCACCTGACTGCAACAAATATTTTTGAAAAAGAGGAAATTCAACAACGAATTACAGTGTAAAAACGAGCTTTTGAAAGCGTATTATGACGGCAAGAACTACTTCTAGAAGAAAAAACATAAATAAATCATATGCACAAGCGTTAACCACACGGAAACATTCTTTTTTTTTTTACATCATTTCGCTGCTTTATTTTTAGCCGTAGGCCATATTTTAGATCCCCAATCATGCCCTGATAATGGCCTTGCCTACATTGATTTAAAAAATTAATTGTAAATAATAGGTAACTACCTATTTTTCGGTGGAAATAGCTATTTATGAATTTATAAAGTAAGAAATAGCGATGGAAAATGAGCGTGACAAACCCAGCGTTTGTTTCCGACTTCGACACATAAATTACGTCGTCATAGGTTAGAGTTTAGTAGCCCATCCAGCAAAAACCGGATTTCAACTCATCTAGTTCTTTGGGTCATAAAAGGCAACCCTGAACTGATAAGGGATTGCCTGGAGAAATTTTTCGGCCATGGTAAACTTAATCTTCTTTTCCTATTCAACTTCCACTATTTACTTTTGTTTTTTAAATGTTTTTATTTCAAGTTATTTAATGTTTTCTATGGCCCAATTTGCCCTTTTCACAAAGTTTCACTACTTATTCTACTGATGGAATACATTATCAGTCTCATAGTAAGTTTCATAGGTTACTCAAACTTTTCACCCCGTGGAAATGTTTTCTTGCTGAGGGTTTGTCTCGTCAGGCATGTGAGCCTACCACTCTTACTTTTGTGGTGATGTATCGTTTAACTTATAACAGCCATATTACCTGTCTTACAAACCCAGACTCGCGTGTATAACCAAAAGTATTTGCCCTCTTAATTATACACTTTTATTGAGTATGGAATATGGTGGTTCATTTGAAGTAAAAATGTTCAACAATAATGACGCCGAGCTTCATTGATACATTCCGAAACATTGACCAGTAGAGGTTGAGTGCTAGTTTTACCCCGACCTAGGGTCGATATATTCGATTATACCGAAGGGGAAGACGATAGAGATATCGAACGACCTTGTTACCGACCAAACCTCGAGAAGTATTGAAACAGTGAAAACAGTCAAGTCGGAGTCTTTCATTATCCCCTCGCAACTCCAATTGATAAGGAGATGTTAAAAAACTCATAGCGTGAGAACGTTTTCCAGCATCCACGGGAGTGCTTTCGGTCACTCTGAAGTCCCTTCCGTCTTCACCGTTTCTCTCAATGTTTCCTCGCGGCCCGCCAAAACTTTCTACCAATTCTCTTTTCACTTGAAATCTCCCCGTAGCGGGCGGTTGAGATTGTTTGATTAGCGACCCACACCGGACCACGCAGGTTAAAGGCCGCGTTGGGAAACTCACGCTCTTCCGGACCAAGTAATTGCGCCTCACGTCAAAGGTGTGACGTCTCACTGAATGAATTGTTCGGCCGATCTCTCGCCAGAACATTTCAAGATGAGGCGCTTTGAAATCAATAATGGCCGCGACGGTGTAAATCTCTCGCAATGTCAATTTTACCCTATCGCCAAGGATCGGCGTCTTCAGAAAATCTCTATTGGGTATTTTCGATTCTCTATCTTCAATCTTTTTCTATAAATAATAAACTTTATTCCTTTAACCGTGCAAATTGCAAATAAGTGCATATATTTACTTGCACAAAACAAAAATGGAAGCTTTAGATAGCCCTGACGACCATTTCTGTTTTAGGACTACCTCCATTTCAGTTTAGAATGTCAATAGGTGTCTATACATATTTTTACTAAGTTTTACAAATATAAATTTACTATAAGTATTACAAATAAATTATCGGTAATATAGCAAATTTAAAAAAAAACAAATAAAATTATTTATTAACAAGATGCTTCGTTTGATATTACGATTGCATAAAATAAACTGTCAATATCCTGTCAAGAAAATAATATTTTTACAACAGAGGAACATTTAAGAAAAAATTTTCTTTTTTTGTGTAGCCTGGTAATGCATTGAATACTTTCGGACCCATGCGCACAAAAGATCTTCCACAGAAGATAAGTCCAGTGTCCGTTTGGGCAAATATATATGTTTCCCAATTGGATTGAATATTAAAGTTTTAGTGCCCATGGATTCCTTCGAGGTTCTTTAAGTACGAGAAATCAATGGCCTGACGGCACTTAGGCTTATGGAGCGTAGACCATACTTTGGTTCGGTTCTGGTGGTTCTCTATAAAATTGGGGAAATATCCGGATTACATCTTTAAACAATATAACTCATAAAGTCATTTCAAAATGAAATAATTCATAATAGTGCGTCTATTGTTTTCTCTGTATGACTAAAAATGTTTGAGAGGTTGGATGGTGAAATGATATTCAGGTAAGTTTTACTATATTTACTGACCCTGCATAAAACTATTTTCTCAACAAGTTAACAAAATCTTAATTAATGTTGCCTTTCCGCGATAATTTTTTCAGCAATTCACTTGAAACAACTTTGAGTAAGAAAAAATTAGAGGTAGGTAACCAAAACACTAACTTTCATATTATATGTTCAAGTTATTATTTTCTTAAAATTACTTTAAATACCTTATAATAATATAAATTAACTTGCAATTTTTCATTTATGCATTATATTTGGTATTTTCTCAAATATTTTCTTATACCTACCGAAGATTGCTTTGCTAATAAAAATCTTACTAATGAAATAATAAAAGAATGAAAGTGATGAGTTTTTGAGTCACTAGCGAGTTGTAGCAATAAAAGTATAGGGAGAATTAATTTTCCAAAAGGAATGTATGACTCCAAAGTATTTTTGTCAATAGAAATATTTTACGAAATAAAATTCATGCAAATGAAATGGTTAAAGAGTGAAGAGTAGGAGTATTGAGCTATTAGCGAGTTGAAGGAATTATTGTCGGAATAGTGAGTACTTGGATTATGATGAAATAGCACACCATTTTGATCCTGGGGCTGAGGAGAATATTATAACCCAATTATGTTCGTCGCTTCGTATAATATTCAACTTTAGTTAAACTTTCAAAGGATACGATACGGTATATTATACGGTATGTCATCAGTGAAAGCAGAATAATTTAAACTACTCATAGGAAAAGGCAAAATCCCTCCTTTTTTAATAGGCTACACTGTGGCGATTCAAACTCCTGGGCTTCCGGCCATTAAATACCATGAGTTAGATGAATGGAGAGGCATACCAACTTTAAAAACAACTCGCTCATAGGTGTTTCGACTGTTACATAAGTCTAGGAGAGGTTTTTTGTACTAACGATCAGTAGGTATGATGTTTTATTTTTGTGAGCTATACGTAACAGTAAAAGTAGGATGATAGCTGATAAAGTCGGTTATTCTAAGTGCTCGTCAATCATCCAGAGCAATGCAGATATTGGTTGACGCCTAAGAAAATCAGGGGAGGAGATGATTGGTGATTTCAGGCGTGACTTGGTGAAATCGATTCATGTTGGAATGAAAAACTTAACTTTGGGATTTCTCATAGGTTTTTTATTAGCCTGAAGATGACGTTGCACTTCGAAACCCGGGTCTTGTGAATAAAAAAATCTATGTGAAATCAATAAGTTAAGTTTTTCATTCCAACTAGGGCAGTAGATACGGAATGAAGATCCATCTTGAGAAAACTGAAGTAAGGGAGGTTTCCGAGGTCAAAGAACGGCTGACTATAAAATTAGGAGAGCGCAAACTGCAGGCGATAGAGTACTTAAATTACTTTAGTACCAGTACTCATACTTTAAGACAACTTTGTACTTTTCTACAAAATGTTTAATGTACGACACGTTTCACCACTTTACGGCATCGTCAGGTACAGACATAAAACCTTCTTTACCTGACGATGCCGTAAAGCGGTGAAACGCGTCGAACATTAAAAAGTGTGTAGACAAGTACCAAGTTGTCTTTAATCATGAGTACTGATATTATTAACTTCTACGAAGGGAAGCCTACCACGATCAAGTTCACTATAGTATACGTAGCAGACGAATGGGAAATAGCATGAAAGATATGAGAAGAAGAGTAGCGTTAGCAACGCAAGCTTTTTACTGTTAGGAGAGAATTAATAGCGGGGACCTTATGTTAGAACATAAAGAAAAGACTGCCAATGAGTCTGATGTATGAATGTGTTGCGTTGAACGGATGCGTGGACTATGAGAAAAAAGGATGAGAATAGGCTGCGGGAGTTTGAGATGTGGGTGTGGAGGAAAATGGTGCCATTGACGGGATGGAAGACAAATGAGGAAGTATTGGTTGGAAGACAATTGGTATGGTGGGTGAGGAGTAAAAACTGCCGGAGGAAATTAGGAGGAGGTAGCGTAGGCGGTTGGAACAGGTAATGAGGGACGAAGGGATGCTGAAGGACGGCCGTAATAAAGCAGAAGTGGGTAAGCGTGTGTAACATCACCCTTTAACAAAGTAATGTCACTAACCTTTTCTTTCACTGGATCTGCTCCGCTATGGGAAATTTAGGTCGCCATTCTAAATATAATTATAACAATCGTGCTTGCTATTAAAAGATCTATTTATTTTTGTTGCCCTGACTGCACATGTGAATACATTGCATTGTACCCCACAAAAAAATTAATAAACACTTCACTCAAATAACACATATAAATCATTCCTCGCCAACATAGCTTAACTTCCTTGCGTATGCTTTTCACTCATGAATAAATCACTTGCCCAACACATAAAAACACTCAATACGGGCAAAACATAACATAAATCAAATCCTTTACAATATCGGGATAATTGCTCCCTTCAAATTACATCGCTTCAGGTGTCGAAAGTTGTATGGTCTCGTCTTTATCCCCGACACCACATCCAACGCTTGGTTCCTTCCTTTACCGCGTCTCTCTAGCGGTAATAACCTCGGCTTCTCCCGGCTCGCCCCAACGCTTGGTTTCTTCCACTCCCGCGTCTCTCTAGCGGTAATAACCTCGGCTTCTCTGGCTGACTAGGCTGCTACCGAATGGCTCCTGGTTGATGTCAAGGCTCGAACTTCCGGATCTCACTTCTCTCGTTTCACAAGATTATTAACTCACTCCGTCTTTATTTCGCACCGAATACGTAAGGTAAACTTCTTCTTTAACCGTATGAGCTTAGTTGGGACCACGTTTGGTCGAGAAAATCGTACATTATCAATTGTAGTCCGCTCTCCAGCATTAGGACCTGCAGCACCTGGATTTTTGAAACAGGGTCGACTGTTAACGTGCGTTGGCTTATATACGTGCGTTGGCTGATATATAGATATAGTGATATATAGCGTGCGTTGGCTGATCGCTGATGCATTGTCGTCCTTCTAGAAGCTTCGCTACTGACGTGCTTCCGTTTATCTGGAATGTTCTATAAACTAGCGTGGTTTCGGTATTACCTATTGTTGTAATTTTCACGTGGTTGTTAAATCCCGACACGTGGTGTTCAATATGGAGGAATGCACAATATTGTAACTCTTTGAATATGAATCAATAGGTCTGAAATTGAAATATTGGCGTCCTAATTATGCAAAATTAATATAATAGAATACTCTGCGTCACCTTCTGTACAATTTGGCTACCGGGGTTTCAAAAATATACATGAATGTTTTTGCATGTGCGAGTTTGCTTATATGTGAGTACGAGTACGTTACACGTGGTATGGAAAGGAGAGGAATAAGTTTTGTTGATGGGATGTTGAGGAAAAGGACGTATGCTGAGCTGAAGGATGGAATTGGCCTGCGTCTGTGAAATATTGGTGTAGGTATTCCATCTTCCATTTGAACCTACCTTCACCTGTAAATTATCTTTATAATAATAATAATTCAGCGTGAGAGCTGTTTTAACTCTCACATGCATACCCATCACGCTGTTCACTTTCGGAGTAGGTACAGTCAAAAGAGTTTAATTCTTGGTGATAGGCCTGTATATTGTACTCAGCGTTTTGTTTTTACATAAATAAGACTATAAATTGATAAATTAAGTAGTTATAATTGATCTGACAATCTTTCGGGCTTCAGAGCTCTCAAACTATTTGGAAGCTAATTGCTATGACTGTAAAAGGGAGTACATATTAATATGTGGATAATGGCATCGGTTCAGATGCATTTCTTTGCATATTCATAGTGTGTTCAAACTAAATAGCATGATTCTCCCACATCCAGGAACGGGGACCTTCACGTTCATTTTTTTATACACACGACTTCCCCGGCGCACAGTGGTCAATTTGGCAGTTTTAGGGGGACAAAACCTTCATTTCAGGAATAAGCGTAAGATATTTAAACGGATTGATTTGGCATCGATATTTGAGTCATATCAATCATATTTTTTTCTAAATTTACAAATGAAAAGGTCCAATAAGTAATTTATTTGCAATATACATCAATTTAAAGGTCGTAGGAATATGATGGCGCACGGGAACAAAACACACTTTACGTTTATATAAAGTCGTGTAAGAGTTATGTGATACAAATTACTCTTATTAATAATAAACATTTATGTTATTAATTGTGCCTTTACTTAAAACTTTCATTTGATGATTAAAGAAATAATATTTTGCGATGTATACATAAATAAGTATTTGATGACTAGCGCCATGCAATACTAAAAATCAGTCTGCCAACAAATCAGTTTTCTTCGACTTGTATGTATGGGACTGAGGGTTCTTTAACCAGAGGTATGACGTCTGAAGGAAGTGTACTTATCTTCTTGACCGGTAGCTTTCTTAAGCTGCTGATAACTGGGTCTGATGAAATTAAAAGTGATCTGAAAAGATCTTCGTTTGTATCCTGTCTCGAACATTTTCTTGTATTTCTCTTTCGGATATTCCTATACTCTTTATGCAATGCCTCTTGGGCATCTTCGGAAAGCTGTCCAATTGGCAACAAAAATGAATCAATCACTTCAGCTCCATGAATTAAAATCTTATGTATGCTGACTGGCATGAAATACCAATCATATAGATGTACATATAACTCAGCTGTGTCCTTGGTATAAGCCTTAAAAGTTTCCTTCACGATGTCGTAGCCACAAGAAAGAGCAGTTAAAATCATGGAGAAGCGATGTATTAATGTTTTGTCAACACCGGTAATTTCTGCTGCTTTTTGCGGATCTGCGAAGAAACGACGAGCAGTGTTTCCATCGTTTACATTACCCCCTCCTTGCTTTGGTGTGGCGATTAGCAAACCCAATTCTGTTTTAAATTTGTCCTGGATTTCTTGCTTTCTTTTTTGGACGCTATCTTTTTCCTGAGATCCTCGAGCCTGCCATTTCTTGATAGGTAATTTATATGCTATGTGTAATATGCATTCAAAAAATCGGATATGAGCATGCAGTGTTTATAATCCAAATGAGAAATCCGTATCATTACATGGTTTCGTATAAACAGTATTTAAACAATTCATCTCTCTAGGGGAGGCCTTACAAATATAGCACACCTGAGTGGAACTTATGTTGCAGATTGAATTGCATATTTTTCCATCTACCATAGTTTTTAGGAGGGTGTGGTGAATTTTCAAGTCTATATTTTCCAATCGTATGTTTGTAGGTTGCAAACTTGCTATTTCTTTTTCACAGTTTTCAAATTCTGTTTTTATTGTTTCAGGAGTCTCTTTAATGAATTGAAACCTTATTGGCCTGCAAAACCTGGTAGATGAGGTCCTAGGGTTTTGCCAAACAACAATTTTTTCCCTCGAGTTTGGAAGCTGAGCTGTCATTTGTATTGGTACCACAGAAGTTGTGAATATACTAGCGTCAGCGGAGATCTCCACATTGTCCGTTGCGAACTTTTGCTTATATCGGCTGTGCCCTCCACTGCCATCACAGCCCCATTTGTAAGTGATCTCGAAATTAAGCTCATCAGAGGTCATGAAACTTCGTTCTATAGCTTCCTTCTGGACTTGAGTTAGACGTGATGCCGTATGATCTAGTAATGACTGCAACTTAACTTCTGCTAATACTTCTGTCACCTTTATTGTACCTTCACGAGGATAACATGCTTCTTTTTCATTCAAAACTAAATAATAAGGGGGATATATATCAGCATTCCGTTCCTTAGCTCCTTTTCGCAACAGAGTGTACTGGGCTTTTGTTAGCTTTAGCTCCGTTATTAAAGAAAGAGCTTCTTCCGGTGAGTATCGTTTCAAAGAAGGGGAACTGTGGCTGCTGTCTTTCATTCTTTTCAGCGATCGAGGTGAGCTCAAAGTTGCCCGTTTTATCACTGAAGCGACAACGCGCTTTCCAGCTTCCCTATATCGTAATCCTGCTGCGTAGGCTAATTCCTCTGGACTATTATCAGACGCCAGAACTTTAACTTTTCGTCTTTTACTTTTAGAACCACTAGTGGAAAATTCTTTTTTCGGACGCCCACCATAGTTTCCGGATGAACTTGCAGTGGGTTGTAATGTTGGAGGACTAAATGGTTCTTCAAGCCAGCTTGAATATTTTTGAATGACTCTGGCAGATGTCTTATTACATTTTTTCCATCTCACGTTCAAATTACAAGTAAACTGCTTAATACGTTCGACAATGTTACTTTGAATCTCCTCGGACAAATCATCTGTCAATCCATGATTAGCCACAATGTAGCGCAACAATGTCGCTCTACTCTTTGAAGAGCATGGCTGCAAGGGACCGCCTCCTTTCA
Organism: Pyrrhosoma nymphula; assembly: GCA_963573305.1. Lineage (NCBI taxonomy): Eukaryota > Metazoa > Arthropoda > Insecta > Odonata > Coenagrionidae > Pyrrhosoma > Pyrrhosoma nymphula. The sequence goes on along the minus strand of OY754330.1, from coordinate 41,614,460 downwards.
AAACGTCAAAAAGGCTTCGTCTCGAAATAACCGAAGACGCTCCTACAAGAAATGTTATTGCTAAAAACTGTATGTAATTGAAAATTTCCAATGAAAATCCAACGTTATGATATTGAAAAACAAATAAGAAAAAAGCAATCTCCAAATACATCTTGAAAAAAAGGCAGAACAAACTTCCATTAGGCTGATTAGGCTTCAAGATATACCTGGAGTATAGTGCGTAGGTATTAAATGCACCATAGGTTTAAAAACGTACTTAATGACGACTGAAGTATAAAATTAAAATGTTTAGTACCTGGTAAGTCACACTGCATATTCACGAAGGCTCTCTCTGTTAAATGTGTAGTTGATAGTTCTTGCCGACTGCGTAGAGCTTTGGTATACAATCCAATTAAGAAACCACCACTCCACCAACGTTTCGCTTTTTTTAAGCTTTAACCTTCAAAATTCAAAATTTAAGTCATACATCAAAAACGTGCTTGTATATGCATAAATATTATTAATAGCTACTCAGTACATACCTTCGGGTGAATTTAAAAGAAGTGAGTAAAATGTTTATCCCAGTATGGTTGCAATATACGATGGTCGTCTGGAAAGTAGTACCCGTTTGTACCGTGTGGAGCACTGGTGAGTAGAGTAGCCGCCGGACAAATTCCAACACGTTCAGTTTTATTTCAGCTGTCTGTGTGCAAAGTTACGCCTCGCTGGTACTGACTGTGTTCTTTCTGTGAGTGTTTATAATGTTCAAGAAAATAGAGAACGCCGCCAGTTGTGAAATTAGGGCTGTGATTGTTGTCGAGCGGCGTTATTCTCCTCCACGATAATGCCAGGCCTCATACGGCTCGGATAACAGAACCACTTGTTCAACAATTCAAATGGGAAACTTTCAACCATCCACCCTATAGCCCAGACTTGGCACCCTCAGATTTTCATCTGTTTACAAAACTCAAGGACTTTTTGGCAGGAAAGAAATTTGAAAGTGATGAAGAACTGAAAGCAGCTGTGACTACATATCTCAATACACTGGCGGCAGAGTACGAAGCTGGGATACAAAAACTCGTCACACGTTATGACAAATACTTAAATTTGTGAGGTGACTACGTGGAGAAATAGTTTAAAGTATGTTCTTTACAAATAAAAAAAATTATATTTGTTTAAATGCACCAGTTTTTTTAAATTCCAAAACGGGTACTGCTTTCCGGATGCCCCTCGTAGATCAACAATGTTCTTCTTAGAAACAAATTATTTACATCAATAACTATTTAAACGAAAAAATAATATTTAATTATTCGTTTTTATTTACTTTATTTTTTGCTTTACTTATTGCAACCATTCTGGAATAAACATTTTACTCTTTTCTTTTAAATTCACCTGAAGGTATGTACTGAGCTGCTATTAATAATATTTATGTATAAACAAGCACGTTTTTTATGTATGCCTTACATTTTGAATTTTTAGCCCTGATGAAGCTTTAATAAAAAAACGAAACGGTGGATTGGTTGTATATTAATTGAAATGTAGACCAAATCTTCAGGAAAAACAATCAATCATAATGAAAGTGGCCAAGATTATCTATATACAAGTTTAGCATACGAACCACCAGAATCGTCCGAAGAGCAAAAAAAAAATGTGTAGGTTTGTGCTGCTGGATTTAACGTAGATGTGAAGACAAAAACGTCCTTGGTTAGAAAAAATTTGAAAGAAAAGTAAACCTCTGTAAACCTTTTTTTTTTGTCACACTAAATGGACATAAGTTCTCAAAATAGATTTTTTAAATGGATAATAGTAAATAGCATTCTTGGTCATAGCTGAATGAGCTCCAGAAAGTAATAACGTATGAAGTATTAAGGCAAATACCTGGAAAGTCAAAATAGACTGCAGTAAGGATTTTCCTTTGCTCTAAAACTCCAGAGAACACTCCAATTATCTAAACTGCTCCAGCGAATTTTATACGGCGCATTACTCGGTGAACGGAGTTCGTCTGTTCACATTGTCGCCAGATCGTCGAAATAGTAATAATACAAAAAATACTTGCGGTTTAACATACTATGAACATCCATCTATAAGATTGTAACAATTTTTTCACAAATATCAACATGAAGAAATAGAGGTTTTGTCCTCCTAAAAGCGAAAAATTGACCACTGTGCGGCGTGCTGAAGGGCGAGTCGATTTATCTGCCGACGATATCGTGTCTGTATTAGGAAACCCCGCGGAGAAGAAAGTTCCATTGTAATTACCATGAGCTTGCCCACGGATAGAGGTTGGTCAGTGAGGTATCAATACATCTGCTTATTGTCTCCGCTTTTTATATTGTAATGTTAAGCTGAAAGCCACGTGGGGTGATATAATTCACATCAAAACCTGTGTGGGACGTGCCTAAGCCATACATTGAAAGACTACACCCACGGGCTTCACGTTGTATATTATCTTAGTAAAATAATAGCGTTCTTACGAGCTCGAAGTGAAAATAATTCAAATTATTATTCAGTGAGGGCTTACGATTTATCAAGTTAAATAGCATTCTTCATGATATTTTCATATCTCGTTTCAACGTTACAAGTTTGATATTTATCGAGGGCGGCGTATCTGAGGGAAGAGCAGTGGAGTATAAACCTGGGCGAAGCATGAAAATAAAGTATTCCCCGGGTTTTATGAAGTCAGGACATTAGGAGACCTTGCCTTTGGATCCAAATATCAAGTCCTTCGTTGCCAAATTTCACACTTCATCGAATGCGGTTAGAGGAACTTGTTTTTTTTTATTTATCACGGCAGAAATGTGGCAATATCAGGCCACTCGTCACCTATTGCTCTTATAATTCCATTATTACTGCTCAAGACCATGAATATTTATTTATGAAGATTTTTTAGAAGTGAATGAGGATAAGGAAAATTAAGATGCCTTGAATATATTGAGGAAGGTGGAGAGAAAAGGACTGTTTTGAGACAAATTTTTTTCTATGCTGTGCCGAGCAGTAAATTCGTGTCGGCATTGGAGGAGGAAGTAGATACATATATAAACAGCTTATAGAGGCTAGATGGAGACTAGGTACAGTGGCGTAGCCAGGTTTTGGGTCTAGGGGGGGCAGAAAATATTAAGGGGTGCCGGCTCATAAATAAACCAGTTTACTTAACAAATTTTGGTGATGCAATAGGAGAATGGGTTTGAACAAAACATGACAATTGACAACGTATTATACACATTTGTTTATACGTATTTGGGACTTAAGAGTGGAAACATTCACAGACTTATGGGCGCCCCCCTGCCCCCCCCCCCCTTGGCTAAGCTACTGCGAGGTAGTCCCTTCTTTGCTGGTAGTAAGGCATTTCTATTTCTAAGGTTAAACCTTTTCACGATAACATCACCCAGCTGCTTAGCTTCTGATGAATGAAGGGAAGACGCTAAAGATGCAGACTAGTTAATCAGTACTGATATTTATTTAGTGGGATGAGTGGGTCGTGAAATAATGAGGGTTGGATGCTACAGCAATGGAGATTTATGAAAGTAGTGTGCTTTTTTGGTTTGGCCATGTTGAGAGAATAGATGAGTCAATTAGTAAAAAAAGATTAGTGATAGGGGAGTGAATGTTATAAGAGCAAGGGTATACCGAGAAACTCATGGGTGAATGAGGTGAGAATAAATCTTAAGAGGAGGGATACTAGGAGTCTTAAGAATGAAAGAGCGTGTACGAGTCCATGTATTAATCAATGAACATCAATGAGCATTGCACGAATAGGAGCGAAAGAGGTATTTAGAGGTAGGACATAATAGAGGAAGTTATTAAAAAGAGAACCAGTTTCCTAGGCCTAATAGCAATAACTATGTTCTTAGACTGTGCCTTCCCCGATAGTTAATGGCGTGATGGGTATGTATGTATGTATGTTTACTTCTTTGGAGCCGACGAGCCAACTGCAGACTCATTTTCACATAGTAGGTATATCAACTTTTATCAATTGGAAATGTTGCGATAATACGCTGGTATTTTGAAAACCAAGCTGTGTTGGCCCCTGCTTATTTTTTTGCGGAAATCACGCATATGTCACCATTTTTTCACAAAAATGTCATATTACGTTAATATTTCAAATGAAGAATTTTCTTAGGTCACAATATTCTTAGTTAATAATATGCGCATGCTCATGGAATTCAAGATTGATTTGTAGAAAAAACACTGCGTAAAGGTTAGCTGCTATAGGTACCTATATAGGAGAAGAGGACATTCTTCCCTAATAGCGAGGCAAAAATGAAAAAAATTGCATCAATTTCATTGCACATAAGGGCCAGCCTCCTTAGCGATATGTCGAAACGCAGGGATAACCTTTGATATAACAGCTTCGATCCTTCTACGGTGTCCCATTGTTTTCGAGGTCACTGTCCCCAACTTTTCTGGGCGGACAAATTGCCGGGCGACGCGTCGTTGTGGTGACAGCCCCACTTTTCACCAGCCCACTTTTCAAGTTGACAAAAGGATCGGGGCGAATCGGTTTAGCGCTCCGGTGAAGTTTTTTTTTGGGAAAGTCCGACGCGCGATTATCTGGCTCGTCGTCTGTGGGTCGTCGTTCTCTCTCGTGACATAATTCCGTGTAACTGACAATGAGTCCAGGGGTGCGCCCGCGACCGAGATCCGCTTTAAGCCCCAGATGCACCCAGGAGTTGACTCGTAACTTATCGATTTACATTGAGTCGACTGCGATGTCCGACTCCACTTGGAAGGCCGATCGTGTCGACGCGTGCTTGACGCGAATCTTAATTTTCAATTTTCGGAGGATGCAAGCGCCGCGGTGTCATCATGCGGAACTTCTAACCAACACAAATACCCCTACAATAAGAGGAAGACGTGTTCTTGAAAATATGATAGTAAAAAGTGACCCGTAATATTATGATATTACAATATCATAGGTAAGAGTAAAGTGTAAGGAAAAAATTAACTGCAAGGATAAACTTTCCTTCAATATGTGAGCCATGCGTTGAAAATACTACCACAAAATTACATTACACGGAATCACTCGAGAATTATAAATTAACGTGTATTAAAGAGGTGTAAATTGTCGTATACGTGTACAAATTAAATAAAACGTGTGAAAATTTATGTATATGTGTATAATCGCTTGAAAGCAATTTTTGATTTTATCGATAACTTGGTTTTGGCATGTAATGGGATACAAAACTTAAATCCAATTTTTTAATAAATCTGATTTTCTTAACATTATGTCCTCTTCTGAGTTTACTGTTTATTAGAAAAATTGGAGTGGATATATATAAGGCCGTTGGGTATGGACTAATCCCGGTAAAATAATTCCTATTTCTTCTACAACTACACACTTCTACAGCCTAGTATGTATTATGAAGTCTTAACACTCATTTTGGGCTCTCGATACAACCTTAAGGTGCTGAAATCAGCACTCTAAGGTTGGTATAGTATTGTACCATACATAGTATTATAGCATATGAGCAATCGCAAAGATTGGAACTCGAAAGCTCTTTTTAGCGTGCACGAACGAAGATGAATAAAGCGATGTGCACTGGCGAAACGATCGGTAACCTGCCGGTAGATAGCATTCTTCAGGTTCACATCAGTCACGGCCTAATGTTTTGCTAATAGTTAACGAATTCCTTCAAAATAAGTATTTAAAACCGTTAAATTTTCACCACAGAGCAATTGAATATTTTACAATATTCATTTTCGACGCCTTCTGAATGAACACAAAAACAGCAATCTTGAATGAAATTGCCGAATTTATTTTATGGCCTTGCGTACATCAACTCTCCTCTCGGTCTATTTTGAAGTGCACTGTGTAGTGCTGATAGCCGAAAGCTAATGGGGATGGTCTAAAGCTAATGGAAATTAATACGATGTTGTCTTACGAAATGAGCAGCAAACTAGAACGACTGGAAAGCTTCCATTGTCAATTTCACTACACTGACTTGTAGCTAACTTGGTAGCACTTCTACCGGCCAGCTAGTATGACTCTATGCATCTGGGTAAACAAATGCACTACTCAAAAAATTATTCATTTTTAGTAAAATTGCCGTTGTGAAAAATTAAAACTTTATGCAATTGGGTCATTCTGCGAAAACTGATTCTTTTTCGACAAGTTCTTACTATTTTCCTTCCGCTCTAGCGGTAACAGGCTTGGATTTTGTAATTTTCAAATTTAGCGATAGAAACCAAATTGGCATTGCTTATCAATCGAAATGCATGATCTACTGTGAATAGTGCGAACTACGAGTCATTGTTTGCTTAAACATATGGGCATGTTTTATTTCTACCAAAAAATAAACTTCTCGCTGTCTTCGAGGAATTTTTAATTGCGTTTTCAGATTTTCTATTGTTTCACTACTGCTCCTATTTACGTAAATATCTCCACCTACTAAAAAGTTAACAATTTATGATAATTGACTGTGAAGACTGCCCTGCAAGCCGCCTGAGTGGTGTGTGGCAGGAGGTGTTAAGACATCAGCCATGAAAAAGAGGGAGAGTTGCGAGAAGTACGTAAGGATTTAACCATGGAAGAGTATTGGATGAGTGCGGGCATGGTAAAAATACATCAGCCAAAGCCATACACCAGTCAGTGAAGGACTTGTAAAGAGCAGGGAATAATTGTGAGGGACCCACAATCAAACACGTATAATGAAGGTGAATTCTTGCTGGGTTCTTCATTCTCTGAATTGCTCCCGACGCGACGCGACGTTTCGAAGGACGATCAATCTACCTACATACTATACCATGTATAGTATTATACCATATGTGCAATCGCAAAGATTGGAAAATTATTTTCAAAGACTTTGATTCTACCTGGAGTTCGGACTGGCGTAGTTTTATTGCGGTATTCATATACCAAGGGCCCAAGAAGAATTTCCGCAATTAGTTGAGTTTTTTCAGTGATTTTTGGGTGACATGAGTGTAACACTGAAAGAACGATACTCTTTTCAACTTACGATAGTTACGAGACGGTTAACTGACTCCAAATGCAAAAGGTGATTGAACTCTTCGAGCGATATCCACATCGTCACATTTTATCATCCGCGTTTTCGTTTTTTAGGGATGTGAAGTGTTTTAGAGAATTAAGTGTGCTACAGTGTGACACAGAAAGTATCATTTTGATGCCGCTCTACAAATCTAGATCCGGAAGGAAAGATAAAATATAAAAGATATTTTGCCGAACATATAGGTACAAAAATTAAAAATACGTTCTTCCCACGGGCAATAGGTGACCATCAGAAATACTAATATCCACTGAAAACACTCCTTAAATACGTTTCAGCTCCCTACATCATTCTCTATTACACATTAACGCGGCTGGGGTCCTAACACCAACCTCTTCACGCCCATCCCTTGGCTTGCAATGCAGTATGAAGATGTAAGTATGAGTGATCTAGGCCGGAATTTTCCAGATATTAATTGTTTCTATTTTTAATTTCTGAATAAATTTGGCAATTTGTAGTCTTGTTGTACTTCACCTTCAGATAATGACTTGCTAAATATAATTTCAAGAAACCGTACGAAGTGTTGGGCCAACTGCTTGAGCACGCATGCAGGTTCTGGATCAGGGAACTCGTAACATCTAATCGAGCATTATCGTTAAATTATTCAATAGCGATGTGTAATAAAGTCGCCCATCGATTTCCTAATGACAGGAATGTATGCATCATGCATGGTGTCGTCCTTCGTGTACATTACAAAGAAGTAGTAAAATTTGAGATCTATGTCGATACTGATAGACAACTTTGCCATTTTGGTTTCGTAATTACTCCATGGATGAACATCGTCCCTGATGTTCTCTTGCGAAAGACGATAATGATTTAGGATTTCATTTGGATAATTTACCTAGCGTTGTATCTTGAAAACTTTTACTTACTCCGCCAAAGATATGACGGTGTGATTTCTTTCGCAGGAAGTGTACTAGTGCATTTTAAAGATATAGTTTGGGCATTCACTCAAGACACAACAAATAAATGTCGTTTAAGTCCAAATAGGGGAACTTATAATTCAATACTTGTGGCGATTTCTCGGTTGGATAGCCGTATCGTCAGCAAACAATATAATTTGGCTAATTACGCTAGAAGTAATGTCGTTTATATAAGCAAGGAATAACGTGGCCTCTCCCCTTTAACGTATGGAACGCCGGATGCAACTCCCACTATGCCGGAACGGTGGAAACTAATGCCCTCGGCTACTGCTTCTTTTTAAGAAAATCACGTATCCGACATTACTTAAGAATAGCATGGAGAAGGCGTGCAAACTGAATTTCGCAAAAATTTATTTCCGAAAGCCTTGCTGACTGCTGCGTAAGAAGTTTCGATTATACAAGAAGGTCATAACATTACTAACAATTATGTGCTCGAGAATCTTGCATGATAGAAATGAGAGCGTTGATTTTCTACTCAACCCCCTGCCACCCACCCTTGAGTAGGCTTGCAGTGTATGTTGTATATGTAGGTGCATCTTGATTGGGCCTCCTAGAATATTTCGTGTTTCTATCATATCTTTTATTGGATGGAAGCCAATGGTGAACAAATCGCCTTCCCCCTATGGCACTCATCTTCTGACCTGCGGGATATGATTCACAATAAAATTTGTGACCTCCTAGTCCAATTTCCTGGTGGCTAGTCCTTATTGTCTTTGAATCTTATAATTCCCTTATGAGAAAGAGTGCGAATATCGTCCTGGCAAGGAGCAGGGTCAGGCCTTAGCGACTAGTCTCGTCATAATAAGACTTCCATTCCTATGCCCACACAGCCATGCCCTACGCTGCCAGACCTTTTTACAAACTCCAGCCGGAAATATATCTATGCATAATAGATACTTCTAATTAAATGCTCTATCTATGTGACACATCTTATTGTTTATGTCGTGATCAATGTTTATAAAATAACGGAATAAAAGTTAAACCGTCAAATTTTCTAAATTAAGTCAAATGGAAGTTTTTATGCGTTGAAATCAGTTTATCAATCTTTAAAGATGTAGCAATAATTACCATAAACATCAATTTTAGTTTATATTTATTATTCAGCGATTTAAAGGAAAACAAACGAAAATAAATTGGCATTATACATTGGTAAATTTCAAAATTTGGATTCAGAATGAATACATTCAAAAGATGGAGGATCTGGTAGGCCTTGCCTAAATTTAGATACAATTCCTAAAGTTCCCCCTCATGGTCCATGGTTTTATTGGGCAGCGCGGGTCCTTTCCTTCTTGCTCTGTCACCTGTAAGTAAAGAAAAGAGTACTGATTGGTCAGTGTTTTAATAAAACATTTTACTTTCAATTTGCTGCCACTTCGTTCCATTACCTTTCATTATTTCATGCATCTCTCGCTCAAGCTGATACATTTGCCGTTCAATCTTAATATTGCTTTACTGCAGCTCTCCATTCTTCAATTCTTATTTTATCCGTTTATTTGATATTCAGCATTCTCATCCAACACCAGATCTGGAATGCTTTTAATCTCCTCTGGTCTGCTATTAAAATGGTCTATGTTTCCAAACTTATAGTACCACGCTTCACACGAATGCTTTTAAATACTTTTTTCTTGTAGGTAGGCCCAACTTCTTAGACCGCTGCTGCTGACTTGTTAATATGAACACTTATTTAACTAGAGATATACTACGCTTAATGTCCGCTGCATTACTTCCAACCCAAGTGGTGGTACATCATGTAGTACAGTGGGTGAAGAATTCTTCTTTCACCAATTTCTATCCTATTAGTGTGATTTCTGAATTCAGCTTCTCTCTTCCACATGCTAGGATTTTAGTCCTCCTTCAGATAATGTTTTTAATGCACGTGGTCCATCGCATTCAACTACGATTTCCTGCTGTGAATGCGATGTCATCTGAGAAGCGTAACCTGTTTATTTCTTGTTTATTTACCTTAATTCGGTTGAATTCCATTTTGTGCTTCTCTTATTGCTTCTTCCTAGTATATGTTGAACAGTTCTAGTGAAAGGTAGTATACTTAACTAACTCCTTTGTTTATTTAAGCTTCTGGTAGTTTTAGGCGTTACTCGGTGGAACTTATTCATTGCATAAATGAAAACTTTTAACTTTGTGGTTCCACAATGATAATTTTATTTGCAAGACCCAGATTTTGCCGTACTTTAACGTCATCTTCAGGTAAAGAATCTACAAAACTTTTAGAATGGATTTTGTAGAGTCTTCACCTGAAGATAACGTTATAGTACGTCGAAATCCGGGTCGCGCAAAAAAAATATCATTGTGGAACCACAAAGTTAAAGTTTTACATTTATATTTAAGCTTCCATTTATCTTTCGTCTCACTTTCACATTGTGACGACTTGTGTCTTGTACAGTTTGGACAGTATTCGTCTTTTGTTGTAGCCCATTCCTAGTTTTACCAGCAGCCCGAGCATCTTATTCAGCTTGACGTTGTCGAAGCCTATCTCCAAGTCAACGAGTGCCATGCATAGTGTCTTGCTCATGCATTATTTTCTCTACCATTTCTCTATTTTGTAGAGTCTTCACCTGAAGATAACGTTATAGTACGTCGAAATCCGGGTCGCGCAAAAATAATATCATTTTGGAACCACAAAGTTAAAGTTTTACATTTATATTTTAGCTTCCATTTATCTTTCGCCTCACTTTTACATTGTGACGACTTGTGTCATGTAAATTTTGGACAGTATTCGTCTTTCGTTGTAGCCCATTCCTAGTTTTTCCAGCAGCCCGAGCATCTTATTCCGCTTGACGTTGTCGAAGGCTATCTCCAAGTCAGCGAGTGCCATGCATAGTGTCTTGCATTATTTTCTCTACCATTACTCTCAGGCAGTATATGGCCTCCCTGCTTCCTCTGTTCTTTCATATTCCAAATTTGTATCCTGATAGATTTTCTTTCATTCTCCATTTCACCTCTCTGCTTATCTGCTTATTAGTGAAAGTTGTTTTGACGTGAATTATTCCAGACTCAAGGTTAAATATTTCTCACACATCTCAGTTCTTGGCATGTTCCGTATCTCAATCATTACACCCCTTTGAAAGTCCTCCGGTGGTCTACCATTTCCGTAGTGGTCTTTGACTATTTCGCACAAATTGGCTTAATGTCTAAATTTCTTGATGATATCTCTGTTATTTTATCTTTAACTGTAACTCGTTTCTGCTGTTTGAAAAATCAAAGAAGCACGCTCGAATGCCAATCAGTAGGCGTTAAAATACACTCTGAAATACGGTGGATGACGTACTACATGGGAAATACGATACGTAGCTAAACACCAAGAGGTAATTGGATCGGATACAAGGGTAGCGCTCCTAAATGTATAATTAACAAGTACAAGCCACTGCATACATCCCTGGGTAGAGACGCTATATTGTGCAAACGAGACCTCCATAGTGCGATTGACGATACGGAATATTTCAGCCGTAAGAGCATACAATTACCACACAAATGTTCTCCCAAGGGTGGGACACTGCATATGAATGAAAAAAACAATGAGAATTGAAATCTGATCTTGTATCATCTCATAATACAAAAAGCCGGAGATAACTCCACAGTACATCATTTAACATGATGATTTAAAATTTTCCTCAGCCAATTACTTTTGAGTAGGTGATTTCGACCGTTACTGTTAAAGATTAAAATTCTCCTCTTGACCTCTGTCCTAAAGATCATATACGCATCTAAGCACTCGAGTCATAGATATATATGCGAATGAGATAACCAAGCATAAAGAATCGAGGAAAAATGAATCATGAATATTTAGACCTATAGGGAGAGGTCACACGCGACACGCGCACCTCTGCGGAAAAGGTAATGGTTCTTTACCGTTGGAGTTTCTTCACGTGAACAGAAATATCTTAATGTTGAAATTGAAATATATAATGGTAATATCCTGTTAAAATTATGAATGGAAATTGTATCTTTCTTCAAGACACTTCATTCATTATCGCCAAAATTCGATGTCTAGACCTAAAAGAATGCGCGTGGAATTTGTTTTCCTTTGCTGTAAGGAACTGGGATGTAGTTTCCCGAATCAAGCCTTTTAGCAAGCACATTTTTTTCAGTTTGCAGACAGAGGGTAAATACACTGGCTCTCTCTTAATCTTTTCACCACATGAGAAGAAAGAAAAATTAGCACTCGTCGAGGAGGACATCCGACGAGGAGGACATCACCTCTTGTGGGACGGAAGTGTCTCCGGAGTGTTAATATCTCTGGCCCGAATGAAAGCAAGTCGAAGACGCATCTAAGAAGCGAGTTTCGGGATGTGAAATCTATTGAAAATGTTTTGATATTACATCATAACCGTATTAAAAGAATTAAGATGCAATAATGCAATATTATACATGCATACATATCCAATCACGTAATTCCCTTTCGGGGTGGGCACAGTAAAAAAAGTTTTCATCTACAGCTACATAATGCCATGCAAGCCATCTCAAGAATGTGTAGCAGGGAGTGAGTCAGCACCAACATGAACTTCAATGTACCCTTATAAAGTTAATGAAACTAAGAGTACTAAAGCATTTGTAAAAACATACAAATAATTGTCAGGAACCCAGTGGAGAATTAACTGTCCAAAAGATGTTCAAAGAACGTTCAGTGAAGACTATTTAAACGTTCAAAGATCATGTAAGAAGGACATTCAATGAACGTTCAAATCACTCACAGATAGTGCAAAGAACATTCATAGGAATGCTTCATAGAATTTTCACCTTAGATGAATTGCGGCTGAACTGTATTTGGATTAATAACATAGGAACCGTCAAGGAATGTTTAAAAATAGTTCTCGTGAAATGATTCATATCGTATGACTTCCCTACTTTCTCATTATAAAAAAATGATAATTTGCAATTAATCACTATGAATGTGCAGTTACGAGACGTTATGAAGCTGCGTCGCCCGACCTGGGTTTTTGTCCCTCCAGCTCTTTAAGTCTCCTTGGACGAGTACGTTATGATGACAACGTCTACAAGGGTTTGGTACAACAACAGGCGGAACCTACCCGAAGGTTAAATCCGTGGGATCCTGTGGAGGTTGGAAGGGTAAAGGGGTAAAGGGTTATGGGAGTAGAGGGTAAAATAGGATCCCGAAACTCACTTAGGAGGAGCGGATACCTATGCTAAACCTAGATTTATTCTCCTAAGGGGTGGTAGGACGAGTACGTTACTTTGTGTCGCCCGACCTGGGTCGGTTTTTTGTCCCTCCAGCTCTTTAAGGCTCCTTGGACTTACTAGTACGTTATCAGCTGTGTCGCCCGACCTGGGTCGGGTTTTTGTCCCTCCAGCTCTTTAAGGCTCCTTGGACTTGCCTCTCTGGGGTCTTCATGCCCCAGTCTTCCTTGTCGCGTTGCGGTAAGGGAGACAAAAGGTCCCTTTTTTTAGGACCCCTTGAACGAATGTAAGCTGCCAGTTTCCCTCATTGGAGCCGTCGGCGCTTGTTCGGCGGGAGGCCCTCGGGGTCTCCCGTACCAGCTCGCGGTCGAAGATATTTGTCCCAGGATGATGTTGTCTGAGTCGCGATCTTTCGGAGCTCTCCGAAGATGGAGGTGCTGCAATTTTGGAGAAATTCCTTGGTTCGTCGTTGCAGGTACGTGGTGAGCGGTTCCTCGTCAGCCATCTAGTAAAGGAGGTCGTTGTGGACCGTCCACCCGAGCCGTAGCGCGGAGCGGAGGCAGGAACGATCGGCGACTCCTATGGTGTGCTCTGCAGATGCGGGAAGGAGACCGCTCCAGGCAGGTGCCGCGTAGGTGTAGACTGGTCTCAGGAGCGATTTCCAGAGATGAACTCTGGTTTTGGTGGGAAGATGCGCGTGGCCTAGGAGGACGTTGATCTCTCGGCGGCGTGAGTACGCAGTTCCGGCAACCCGCTGTGCATGCTGGGACATGCTCAGCCGTCGGTCAATAGTGACACCGAGGTAGGTGACGGACGTCTGCCATAGAACTTCTTCATGACCGACTAGGATCTCCCCCGGGTCACTTGGTCTCAGTTTCGATGAAAAGACAATCGTTTGGGTCTTTGATGCGTTGATCGTGAAGCGCCATGTGTGATACCAAGCGACCAACTCGTCGACCGCTCTCTGGAGGTATGTCGCTGCCTGGTGTGCTTGAGAAGAACGCGCGAGCAGGGCCGCATCGTCAGCGTAGAGTGCTGCCATCGTCTGACTCCCGAAGTCGCAGGGTATGTCGGCCGTGAAGACACTGAAGAGTATTGGAGAAAGAACACTTCCCTGGGGAACTCCTGCCTCGATGATGCGCTGCGAGGATTCCGCCTTTCCCCACACCACGGAGAAGCTGCGGTCCCGGAGCCATGAGTTGATTAAAGTCACCAGCCAGTTCAGGTATCCAAAACTTCGAAGTTTATGGAGCAATCCCTCGTGCCACACCCAGTCGAACGCCTTCGATATGTCAAAGAAGGCGCCGACCGTGGTGTGCTTCCAATTTCTGGCGTCAGCAATGAAGTTCAGTACCCGGGCTAATTGGTGCGTTGTGGAGTGTTCCTCCCGGAAACCAAATTGATGGTTCGGGAGTATGTCCAGTGTGGTGGTGACTCGCCTAAGATGCTCTAAAATCAGCTTCTCGAACAGCTTCCCCATGGTGTTGATCAAGGAGATAGGGCGGAAGTTCTCGGGTGTCGTGGGAGACTTTCCTGCCTTCGGAATGCAGATAACCCTCGCTCGCTTCCATGCCCCAGGGAAGTGGCCTATCAGGAGACATGCGTTGAAGATCGCCAACAAGACGTGTGCTAGCGACACTGGTATGTGCCGCAGCGCCTCGTTGGCGATCCCATCGGGTCCAGGTGCTTTCTTTCTCTTCAGTGTCTTCATGGCCCCGCAAAGGGCAGTAGAACTTAACGCAGGCGCCGATTCCTCTAGTCGCCTCGTCTGCTCGCGTTGCGGCCGTTCCAGCCGCACCGGTTCCTGGATGGGGTCAGGAAACCCTGGCAATGCAGATTTGAAGTTCGTTTCCAAGTACGACGCCATGTGGTTTGCCTTCTCCACCGGAGAAAACAATCGACCGTTTGCCGTGCGTAGTGGAGCCTCCTCGGTCCCTGCCCGGCGGAGCGCCCTTGCCATTCGCCAGAGCGAACCGTCCTGCGAAGAAAGAGAAGTTACCTTCTTTTCCCACGACTTCTTCCGAAACTCCGCAATGTCGTCTCAGATTTTATGTTGCGCTGCGTTGACTTGTGTTTTATCCGAGGCGCAGCGAGTGTTCTGGTAGCGCTTCCGAAGTGCATTCTTTTGGCGAATGCTGTTGATGATGTCTGACGGTAGGGCCAGGAAGTTCCGAGGGCGAACGGTCTTCCGGGGTATGGTGTCGTCTATGGCAGCGGTGATGGCTTCGGTGACTGCGTCGCATTACCGGTCGATGTCCTGTGGCGATCTCAGTGACGTTTCTGCAAATGGCTGCAGGTTCTCCGTTACCCGACGGCGGTAGTACTCCCAGTCGGCGCTGTCGTAGTCCAGGACGATTTTTGCAGGAGTGATGAGCGGACGATTTCCGAGCCGGAAGATGACAGGCAGGTGATCGCTGTCTAGTGCTTTGATGACGCTAGCGGTCAGGACGCTCGGCAGCTGGTGGTGGAGAGCAATGTCCAAGATATCTCCGTCTCTCTTCCTGTGGAAGTGCGTGGGGGAAGATGGCGCTGTCACTTGCACTCCTTTTCCGAGCGTCCATCTACGCAGGTGTCTTCCATTGGCGTTTGTTGTCCGAGACGACCAGTCTGTGTGCTTAGCATTGTAGTCTCCTCCTGCGATTATTGCTGACACGTCGTCGAATAGTGCCTCCAGGTCCCGCGGGTCTAGAGTCACTCACGGTGGTGAGTAGATTTAAACCAGTGTGATCTGTTTGTCGCCTACGCAGTCCAGGGTTACCGCCGTCGCCTCCATTGATGACATTTCCGGTAGTGGAAATCGTTGGGCTGATAGTCTGTTGGCTACCAGGATCGCCGTTCCTCCTCCTTTGCTGTCCCGATCGTTCCTGTATACGGAGAATCCCGGCACAGTCCAGCGCGAGTTGCTCTGCAGCCAGGTCTCCTGTATGAGGGCAACCTCGCATTTCTGCCTAGACAGGAATTCGAGGAGCTCAGGAGTTTTCCTGTGGATCGCACCACCCGCATTCCAGCAAGTGATGTTGAGCGCGTGTCGTCCCTTGTGATGTTTACCCGAAATGATTGAGGACGGAAGGAAGTTGCTGCACCGTTGTGGCCAGCAGTTGGATCTGGGTTTGTAGCACAGCGGCCACAGAAGCGAGGGTTTTGAGGATGGTGTCTAGTCCCGTTTTGGTCCCGGTGGGGGCGGGGTCTGTGCTCTCGGTGTCGATGGCTGCGGCTGCACGTTGTTGTTTTTGCAGCTCCCTCAGAGGAATCTGAATGGTCTTTGCAGTTTCCTGCAATGAGCGGACAACCTGTGGAAGAGCGGAAGAAAGTGAGGGAAAGGGATCCTCCTCCTTGGAGGTAGAAGGCTGCTTCGAGGCTGCCTTCTTAGACCGTTGCTCCCATGCATTCGGTCTCGGGGGGCCAGCTGCTGCCTGGGTGACGGGTTTTCCACCCTTTTTTCCTGCTTCCTTCTGATTGGTCGGTGGCTTCTTCTTCTTTTTGTCTGCCTCCGCTGTTTTCTTTTCCATTTTTGCCTTTCATTTTGGGCAGTCGCGGGAGCAGGCGATATGATTGCCACCACAGTTACAGCATTTGGCCGTTGATTTCTCAGCAGTGCAGTCTTTTCCCTCGTGTTCCCCAGCGCATTTGAAGCACCTGGGCAAGGCCTTGCACCAAGTGGAGCCGTGATCGAACCGGCTGCACCTGTAACACATCTGTGGTTCCTTGTGTTTGTACAGCCGGAACTGGCACAGATTGTTGGCGACCGATTTGATTGCCTTGAGTCGGCCAATTGGCCATTCCATACTTGGCGTGATGGAGACAACAAACACTCCAATCGGATTGCCGCCCTGTTTGAGCTGTCTAATTCTCCTAGCGAGTATTCCCATCTCTTGGAGGTCCTCCAGGATGTGGTCTGCTACGTGTAGGGAAGAGAAGCCACGGATTTGGAATGCCGTGGTTCTCTCATCCCCCACACCCCATGAGTGGAATTGAGCGTCGGCCCTTGTAAGGGCCTCACGAAGTGTCGTGAAGTCATCCAGGTTTTTCACGTAGACGTTGGTGTGGTCTTCCGAGTTAGATAGCGTGAAGTTATGGTCCTTCACGTTGCTCATCACGAATTCCCGGAACTTCCTAGCGTCCTTCATGTCGTAGATTACGATCGGAGGAGGTTTCTGATTCCGCTTCAGCACCTGGGTGGTTGCGGTCTGCTGTTGGGTCGGTGCTGCGGTGACGGGTGCATCCTGAAGTTCCATATCCTCCTCCTGGGAGGAGATGACGTCATCTACGGGAGCAATGGGAGTGAAACGGTTCGCCGTAGCGATTGTTTCGGGTGATTCTACCGCTAGACGTCGTCTCTTCAGACTCGCCTCAGTGAGGGTGAGGAAAGGAGAGGAGTCGGAGGAAGAAATGGGGTTGGTTTTCCGTGAGCCAAATTGCCTGACCAAAGTGTAGCCATCTTCCATCAAGTGATGGTGCTCAGTGGTCGCTGGTAAGGAAGAGGTGTCCTTTTCCAACGGAGCGTCGCTGGCGGCATCCTGGGAGTCCGCCATGGCAAAGGTTCCGCCCTGTGAAAGGCAGGAATCGGGAAAACAAGCGTCGCCTCGACGTGAGGCGCCGTGTGTGGAGAAGTTCCGGGTATCCAAGTCCAAGTGGTGCGAAGGTCGTACGTATGAGAAGATCAGTTCAGCGCAAGCGTCAGTTCAGGGGTAGCAAATTAGACCAATCGTAAGATCGTAAGATCAAGATCAACTGAGAGATCAAGATCTCTTCCCCACTGAGTACGTTATATCAATGCTTTATAACATCTACTCACTTCCGTCGATAAATGTAACTTCGAGAACTATAGTTATTAAATGGCGATTCTGAGATAGTTTGGGGAAATACCATCAAATCTCGATAACAGTTATTTGGCATTAATTAATTGAAACTTAAATTGCCACATAATACGAATATAAATTCAATATTACTGTGAATAAACAATATTTTGAGCTGTACCCATATATGCGTACAGTTAAATGTTCATCCGTTAAAATCAACAGTTTAACTCATTATACGTACATAATGTGATAATACATGCAGGCATTAATTTTAGCAATAATATCATACACATGGTATGTTAGAATATTCGTTTATGATAATTCAAATATGCATGATTTAAAGATGTTCTTTAAATTTTCAGCCAGGGAGCATTTTTGAATTATTCTTCGTGGACTGGAAATGAACGATCCATGAACAGTCTCAAATGAATAGTTCACACTTGAATATTCAATGAAAGTTCTATGGTTGTATGCTTAGGATAATTCAGTGGTGGACTACTTTTGAATTAGTTCATGAATGTCTTTGGCATGGTCTCTCCCCACTGGGAGGTGAAACTTAGAAATTTACAAAAACTTAGAAATTTCACCAACATGCAAAGCACTGAATTTATGCTACCAATATTAGAAAAAAATATTTGTATTAATATATTTTGCAGCTACATAAATGCACATAGATTCAAGAGTAATACAGGAACCCAAGGTGTTATTTAGTACTACTGTACTACGTAGAAGACTAACAGTAATATGTAGCATATTAGGATACAAACCTTAGGGAGCAAATAAGCTGACTAGCCACACTACCTATCGACAAACCTAGTTAAAAGTCTCATTGGTAGCTGTTGTGGTCTTTATCATTCGCGGGGAATAACATTTTAAACCTGTCCGTTCTGCAGTTTAGTTCCCCAATTTTATTCTCATGATTTGAGCTACCTTAGTATGCCGAATTTTGCACACTTTAATTAACGTCGTCAGTAAAAAAATTGGTTTGAAACCTACACAATAAATTGCCTAAATTTAAATCGGCGCGGCGGTCTGAAAGTGATTACCATCCCAGGTGTTGAAAAAGGCCAGTAACACTAACGAGATTATCATAACGGCCTTTAACGTATCTTGCCGATCTTAGCTGCACGTGTTCTAACTCGGTTTTTTAAAAAAGAAAATTTGCGGTTTCAGGGTGTATTATGCGAAATTTTTCCATGTTAGGAATGATAAAAATTATGTTAATTTCACAAAAGTTGGTTTATTCACGACCCGGGTTTCAACACATTATGTCATCTTCAGGTGAAAATACAAAGTTTTAAGTCAATATATATACAAAGAGTGGAGGAGAATTGGGAGGGGAGGGAGACGGGGGTGGTTGGGACGGAGAAGGGAGTAGGGATTGGGTAGTGGGAAGGAGAGGGATAGGTGGAAGGAAGGAGCGGGGGGGTGAAATAGGGTTGGAGGTAAGGTGGGGTGGGAAGACGTGTGACTGTGCTTGGAGGTCAGGTCCGTTGCATCGCAGGTGCGTCATCCTCTTGGGCGTAGGCTCGCTGGTGTCGTCATCACTATCTGGCTTTCCGAGGGTCCTCAGGGAAGTGCTCGGTTTTTTAAGCCTACCTCTTAAGTATCCCAAATACTGGCAGCGTATCCGAAGTGGAGTCTAACAAAGGAGAAGTAGCTGATTTCCCTACCTTAATCGTCGCATTCACCAAGTACCCCTTCAACAAATACCAGTTAGTGTTTACAATTAGTTTGACCAGTCATTTCCCGTATTTTACCCCATTAGTCAGTTTAACTCCGAGATTAAAAAAAAAAATTCTAGTCTCTAATCGGCTATGCTGTATGCTATAGTTATAATGAGGAGAGTTATTCCTATTCCAGATTTTTGATTAATTCTCGATGATCAGCCTGTAAAGCTGACCACCATAATTTTATACACACTGTCCTATCCATGCATGCCTATTTTACTCCTCTTACAATTAGTGCCGGCCCAAGGTGTGGGCAACGTTGGTATTGGCTTTCCGGGCTCGCAGGACGCAGTCCAGGCGGGCTATCGTTTTACCAGTGTATCTACATCTACAAAATACCCTGCAAGCCACCTCAGGGGTGTGTGGCAGGGGGTGAGTATTCACCAACATGCATTACACTATACCCTAAAGTTAGTGTAACTACGACTAATTATGCATTAGCATAAATCGCTAATGCTTGTCATGAGGCGAAGCCTCACAAGCATGCAACACTACACTGTATAATGTGCTAGTGGTAATAAATCCTTAGGCATCCAGGTTATAGTGACTTATTATAACCCACAGTACACAAAATTGGCGAAGGGCCTTTCGTAGAAGCGGCCACTCTCCGTCTTATTAATGAATGTGAAAAGAGGACCGAAATTACGAAAATCGTAATATGCTACCCACTTACAACATATTTCTTCCAAAATTCCTATCCAAAATTACCTTCGTTAGTACATACATCGTAAAGGCGAATGACATTCATGATTAACTTCAATCAAGGGCACTACGGGCTTACAATTCCTTTATTAACATTAATCTCATCAGCCCATTGATAGGAACCGTGGCTAAAATTGTACTACAAATTACAGTTGAAATTGCAAGTAAGAATATTGTGAATAATACCAATAAACCCTTTTCTCGCAAAACTCGAAGCTTATAGCCTGAAAATTGAGTTTCTGACGGGGAAGGAAACTGTAATGTTGAGAGGATCGTTCTGAAACCCCAGAGTATCCATCAAATTAATGTGCGGTTTAAGATATCACAATCGGCAAATAAATTATTTATCAGGCCAAATAAA
This sequence comes from Pyrrhosoma nymphula, assembly GCA_963573305.1. Taxonomy (NCBI): domain Eukaryota; kingdom Metazoa; phylum Arthropoda; class Insecta; order Odonata; family Coenagrionidae; genus Pyrrhosoma; species Pyrrhosoma nymphula. The sequence goes on along the minus strand of OY754330.1, from coordinate 41,593,808 downwards.
AATAAACCAAAAATTTTAATCAAAGGTTGCGGAATCTATTTTGGGGAAGTTTATAGTAAAATGAAAGAAAAAACATGGTATTTCCACAAGATTCAACAGGTTCAACGCGGCGATTTCAACGCGTGTCTTTATAAAGTTTTTAAACCAAATAAAATTTTGGCCACACTTGTAAAATAGATCGGGACGGCACTGGTTACAATCATTTATATTGGTTCATACATGCCCTCCAGTTCCTAATGTTCCTTCTTTAAAGAGTATTTTCTACCACATTCACTTCACCTGTGACTTTGTAGATGTTACTTTCTTGGTCTACCCCTTCTTCTCACACCATTTACTCCTCTATAATATAATCTGCTTCGTTAATCGATTCTCACCCGTTCTCTCGACGAGGCCTAGCCAACGAAGCACGCTCCTTTCACACATGCTCATTACCGGACCATCTATTCCACATTCTTTCATCACGCACTCATTCCTAACCATATTCCTTCTGCCTTTACCGCAAACATTCCTCAGATACACCATACTTATACTCATTCAGCCAATTCTTATTCTTATCCTGGTATCCCCAAGTTTCACTACATGTAATAAAGTGGGAAGGAGTTCACTTTTTATACAGAAATCTTTGCCTCCTAAGGCTAATATTTTGTTCTCTGATGTACTCCACAATATTATCCGTAAGCAATTGCTGCTACGGTAATGTATTGGATCAAAAAATTAACTCCCTTCTTTTTTTCTCGATGAAAGTTATCTATTTTTAGGATGTACTTTTGCATTATTGGTCAAAATATTAAATATTCAAGTCTTGATTGCATAATTTATTTGTATATTTTATTGATATATTTCTAGAGTATTTATCAAAATATTTAATTATACACTCAAGTCTTGAGTGTGCAATTAAATACTTTGACCAATGCTCGAGAAATATATCAAGAAATTAAAATTGAAATGTTAATTTATAAATGAAAAGTTCATTAGTAAAAGGTTTGATACTCTCCTGGTGGCGGATACTCTTTGAAGCATAAAGCGGCCAAATTGATCCCGCGGCAGTCAGCCCTGAATTAAGTCACACGCAAGGGTGCAAAGATATGCTCTGAATTATCCTACATGCCCACATCCGCCCCCGAGAAACAGCGCGAGATTTTTTTAACACCGTTCCAAAGTCACTTCCTACCATGGGATTATCTAATTGTTAACTACCTACATTTCTCTGACTTTATTCATGAGTACTCAAGTCTCAGGTGATTTAAAATCAAGTTATTCTTATTATACATGGGCATGGAATTCAAAGTGATGATATCATTTTCTTACATTTATACCATAGCCGGTGAAATTCTCCATCAAAAGCTCATTTGACTTAACCGGGATTGGAACCCCCATCTTTAAATTGGTTGTTAGGCCTGTTAATTGACTAAAAGGCCTGACCGCCAATTTAAAGATGCGGGTTCGAATCCCAGTCAAGGTCAATGTGTTATTGGCGTTGAATTTCACCGTCTATGCTAGAAAAAGATATTGTCCCTTTGAATTCCATGCCTAATAATACTAAATAAACCTGAGTTTAAATCACCTGAGACATGAGTACACATGAATAAAGTCAGGGAAATGGGGGGAGTTATCAATTAGATAATCCCATGGTAGGAAGTGATTTTGGAACGGTGTTAAAAAAATGTCACGCTGTTTCTCGGGGGCAGCTGCGGGCATGGAGGATAATTCAGTGCTTAGAAATGTGATGTTAGGTTAAAAAGGCTGATTAAGAGGAATAAGAGCCGCAACAACTAAGCATTTTAAAGAGATGAAACGGAGTGAATGTTGAAAGCAAGTAGCTATAGTAAAGAAGATCTATTAGGAGCAGTTGAAGAAGGATGGGAGAGCATAAAATAGACATAGTAATGGCGATAGGGAAAACAGTAGAATCAAAGGGAACGAGGAGTATTGAGAAGCCATGGGTCATAAAGAAATAGTAGGGAATATAAAGGTGAGAAGGAAGTGGAGACCGCGGAACAACTAAATTGGCTTGTTGATGAGTACTAAAATATATATTAAATTCATGTGATTTTTCAATTGCGAGGAGAAACGGTGTTGCAGGGGAAAATGCTACGAAATAAAAAAGCAACTGTACTTAAAGGAAGTGGGTGATCGTAACCGGTATATTAAATAACTTATTACATATTTTTATTCCTGTTTATATCAGAACCTAATTTTGCAAAATAAATAATTGCGGAATTTGTCCAGTCCTTCTTTATGGTCGGTATCCAATCAAACCCTGACATTCACTACGACGCGACGTTGAGGATTTCCCAAAATGAGAATGAGCGTTAATGAGAAAATAATTTAATGCACCCCTCTTGAAACAACTTGACACAATAATTAAAATTAAATAATTGACAAAGATGCCAAAAAATTAAGTATTTCAAATAGCATTATATAATAGGATCACAACTGATTTCTAACGGTGACAATAATGAAATAAATAACAACTCATGATGAATATCACCATTGTTCTAAAATGAACTTGATGACAGCCTGTATGCCCGCAAGTAATCTTACAGAATTGTACCCATAATTTCTCTCACCATACAAATCAATACCTTCAATGTACAACAATGGTCAAACACCCGAAGGGACTTTTGAATATCGTTGCCAGGGAAACATTAACTTAGAAGCGTAAAGCTATCTGGTGTCTGCGGTGAGCTGTGGTGAGTGGTTAAGTGAGAGAATAATAATTCAGCGAGAAAAAAGCTATAGATATGGGAGGACTATGTGAGTACTATTTTGTTCATTATCATTAACATAAACTAACTTTTAGGAGAAATTTATTTTCTCAAGTGCAAGAGAATGATCTGTGTAATCTATAACATCATAAAAATGATGATTTACATGGAAATGATTAATGGCCATGAAACTGCATTAGGAAAAATTCGGAATGGACTTGGAATAGAATCTCAAAGTTTTGTCTAGCCGATATACTACTAAAGTACGCAACCTTCCTACATGTGGTGGTCAATTAAGTAGGGTTAAATAGAAGCAATTGCAGATGAACCTTTGTCTGAAATAAATAGTCTTAAAAATTAACCCCGCAGTGGTATCACGAAGCTAACATGCGCACTATAGCGCAGGGTTGTGAGTAGTAGGTACTATACTATTCAGATGCTTTCTGGCAAGGTACATCAATCATGGCGTAGCTAACGACTAAATCGATTCTCTCACGTTTCAGAGTCGTGCGTTCGCGAATGCAGCAACTGCTCCAAGAAGAAAAATGAGAAATATAAAAACTTGCGGGATAAAGATGACGAGAAACGACCTTTGAGAAAAATACGAAAGAATAAGGAGACTGGTGAAGGCCCCACACACTCCTCCATCCCCGTCTCGACCCCTCCCCCAAGCCCACCTCCTACACCTACCCCCAGCCCTTCGTCCACCCCTCCCCCTTCCTGCCAACCCACCCCCAATCTCCCCGTCCCAACTTCTCCCCCCTCCCCTACTTCTCCTCATTCCCCTTCACCCCCCCCCCCCCAACGCTCCTTATCTCTCCATTCTTTCATTCCCCCCTCATCCCCTCCTTCCCCTTCCCCTCTCCCAATTACTCCTCCCCCTACTTTCAATGCTCCACCCCTTCTCCGTCCAAACGAGGAACCAGCCCTACAACGGTAGAAATCCATTTGTATTGATACACCCTACAAAATCTCCAGTGACATCTTTGAAGTAATATTTTTCATCCGTGAAAGGGGGATGTTCCAGTTTTGGATTTGCTTCCTCCCCGCAAAATTTACTAGTAAGTTGGTAAAAGTAAGCCTTTATACAATTTTGAACATCTTTTCGAGTACGTAGTACTTAGTTTTTTGTTTCCAACAAGCATATTTCAATTTCTCGCTAACTCGTTTCCATCTATTCTATAAGTTTAAGTACTATCTAGCCCTAATGTTATGGCCTAGAAATATTAAGATGCGAATTGGATGGAATAGTGAAAGATCTGAATAATAACAAACTGCCTGGTGAAGATAAAATAACAGAGATATCATCAAGACGTTTAGACGTTAAGCCAAATTGTGCGAAATAGTCAAAGACAACTACGGAAATGGAAAACCACCGGAGGACTTTCAAAGGGGTGTAATGATTGAGATACGGAACATGATACGAACTAAGATGTGTGAGAAACATTTAACCTTGAGTCTGGAATAATTCACGTCAAAACAACTTTCACTAATAAGCAGATAAGCAGAGAGGTGAAATGGAGAATGAAAGAAAATCTATCAGGATACGAATTTGGAATATGAAAGAACAGAGGAAGCAGGGAGGCCATATACTGCCTGAGAGTAATGGTGGAAAAAATGATGCATGAGCAAGACACCATGCATGGCACTCGCTGACTTGGAGATAGCCTTCGACAACGTCAACCGGAATAAGATGCTCGGGCTGCTGTAAAAACTAGGAATGGGCTACAACGAAAGACGAATGCTGTCCAAACTTTACAAGACACAAGTCGTCACAATGTGAAAGTGAGACGAAAGATAAATGGAAGCTTAAATATAAATGTAAAACTTTAACTTTGTGGTTCCACAATGATATTTTTTTTGCGCGACCCGGATTTCGACGTACTATAACGTTATCTTCAGGTGAAGACTCTACAAAATCCATTTTACAAATTTTGTCGATTCTTCACCTGAAGATGACGTTATAGTACGGCAAAACCCTGGTCTTGCAAATAAAATTATCATTGTGGAACCACAAAGTTAAAAGTTTTCATTTATGCAATGAAAAATTTCCACCGAGTAACGCCTAAAACTACCAGAAGCTAAAATAAACAAAGGAGTTAATTAAGTATTCTACCTTTGACTAGCACTGTTCAACATATTCTAGGATGAAGCTATAAGAGAAGCACAAAATGGACTTCAACCGAATTAAGGTAAATAAACAAGAAAAAAACAGGTTACGCTTCTCAGATGACATCGCAGTCACAGCAGGAAATCGTAGTTGAATGCGATGGACCACGTGCATCAAAAACATTATCTGAAGGAGGACTAAAATCCTATCATGTGGAAGAGAGAAGCTGAATTCAGAAATCACACTAATAGGATAGAAATTTGTGAAAGAAGAAACCCACCACGTGGGTTGGAAGTAGTGCGGCGGACATTAAGCGTAGTATATCTCTAGTTAAATAAGCGTTCATATTAACAAGTCAGCAGCTGCCGTTTAAGAAGTTGGGCCTACCTACAAGAAAAAGTATTTGAAAGCATTCGTGTGAAGCCTGGCACTATATGTTTGGAATCATAGACCATTTTAATAGCAGACCAGAGGAGATTAAAAGTATCCCAGATCTGGTGTTGGATGAGGATGCTGAATATCAAATGAACGGATAAAATAAGAATTGAAGAATGGAGAACTGAAGGAAAGCAATATTAAGATTGAACGGCAAATGTATCAGGTTGAGCAAGAGACGCATGAAATAATGAAAGATAATGGAACGAAGTGGCAGCAAATTGAAAGGAAAATTTTTTATTAAAACACTGACCAATCAATGCTCTTTTCTTTACTTACAGGTGACATAGCAAGAAGGAAAGGACCCGCGCTGCCCAATAAAACCATGGACCATGAGGGGGAACTTTAGGAATTGTATCAAAATTTAGGCAAGGCCTACCAGATCCTCCATCTTTTGAATGTATTCATTCTGAAGCCAAATTTTGAAAATTACCAATGAATAATGTCAATTTATTTTCGTTTGTCTTCCTTTAAATCGCTGATTAATAAATATAAACTAAAATTGATATTTATGTTAATTATTGCTACATCTTTAAAGATTGATAAACTGATTTCAACGCATAAAACTTCCATTTGACTTAATTTAGAAAATTAGACGGTTTAAATTTTATTCCGTTATTTTATAAAAATTTATCGCGAAATAAACAATATGATGTGTCACATAGATAGAGCATTTAATTAGAAGTATCTATTATGCATATATTTCCGGCTGGAGTTTGTAAAAAGACATCTGGCAGCGTAGGGAATGGCTGTGTGGGCATAGAGATGGAAGCCTTATTATGACGAGATTAGTCACTAAGGCCTGGCCCTGCTCCTTGCCAGGATGTTATTCGCACTCTTTCTCATAAGGGAATTATAAGATTGACAGACAATGAGGACTAGCCACCAGGAAATTGGACTAGGAGGATCCAAATTTTATTGTGAATCATATCCCGCAGGTCAGAAGATGAGTGCCATTGTGGGAAGGCGATATGTTCATCATTGGCTTCCATCCAATAAAAGATAAGATAGAAACATGAAATATTCTCGTAGGCCCAATCAAGATGCATCCTCATCTACAACATACCATGCAAGCCTCCTCTAGGGTGGGTGGCAGGGGGTTGAGTAGATAATCAACGCTCTCATTGCTATCATTTAAGATTCTCGAGCATATAATTGTTAGTAATGTTATGACCAATCTTGTATAATCGAAACTTCTTACGCAGAAGTCAGCAAGGCTTTCGGAAAAAATATTTTGCGGAATTCAGTTTGCACGCCTTCTCCATGCTATTCATAAGTAATGTCGGATACGTGATTTTCTTAAAAAGAAGCAGTAGCCGAGGGCATTAGTTTCCACCGTTCCGGCGTGGTGTGTGTTCCATCCGGCGCGGCGTTCCATACGTTAAAGGGGAGAGGCCACGTTATTCCTTGCTTATATAAACGACATTACTTCTAGCGTAATTAGCCAAATTATATTGTTTGCTGACGATACGGCTATCCAACCGAGAAATTGCCACAAATATTGAATTAAGTGTTCCCTCATTGGACCTAAACGACTTTTACTTGTTGTGTCTTGAGTGAATACCCAAACTATATCTTTAAAATGCACTTAGTACACTTCCTGCGAAAGAAATCACACCGTCATATCTTTGGGGGAGTAAGTAAAAGATTTCAAGATAAAACGCTGGGTAAATTACCAAATGAAATCCTAAATCATTATCGTCTTACGTAAGAGAACATCAGGGACGACGTTTATCCGTGGAGTAATTACGGGACCAAAATGGCAAAGTTGTCTATCAGTATCGACATAGATCACAAATTTTACTACTTCTTTGTAATTTACACTGATGCAGACATTCCTGTCATTAGGAAATCGATGGGCAACTTTATTACACATCGCTATTGAATAATTTAACGATAATGCTCGATTAGATGTTATGAGTTCCATGGTCCAGAACCTGCATGCGTGCTCAAGCATTTGGCCCAACACTTCATACGGTTTCTTGAAATTATATTTAGAAAGTCATTATCCGAAGGTGAAGTACAACAAGACTACAAATATCCAAATTTACTCTGAAATGAAAAAAAGAAACAAATATCTGGAAAATACCGGCCTAGATCACTCACCTACATCTTCATACTACACTGCAAGCCAAGGGATGGGCGTGAAGAAGTTGGTGTTAGGTCACCAGCCGCGTTATTGTGTAATAGAGAATGATATAGGGAGCTGAAACGTATTTAAGGAGTGTTTTCATTGGACATTAGTATTTCTTATGGTCACCTATTGTCCGTGGGAAGAACGAATTTTGAATTTTTGTACCTATATGTTCGGCAACATATATCTTTCTTATTTTATCTTTCCTTCCGGACCTAGATTTGTAGTGCGGCATCAAAATGATACTTTCTGTGTCACGCTGTAGCACACTTAATCTTCTAAAACACTTCACATCCCTAAAAAACGAACACGCGGATGATAAAATGTGACGATGTGGATATCGCTCGAAGAGTGCAATCACCTTTTGCATTTCGAGTCAGTTAACCGTCTCGTAACTATCGTAAGTTGAAAGTAGTTTTGTGCTTGCAGTGTTACATACATATCACCCAAAAATCACTGAAAAAACTCAACTAATTGCGGAAATTCTTCTTGGGCCCTTGGTATGGTAACTAATTACTCTTAATACTATGATAAAATGATATATACCAAAGAGAATAGTATTGTTTAACGGACGGGGAAAT